>BSBN01000233.1:2932500-12932500 GCA_027924645.1 Cunninghamia lanceolata
TGAAGTAGTTATTGACAACCTTTGTTTGCCCATCAGACTAAGGATGGTATGAAGAGATGCAAGCCAATTGAGTTCCCAAGCAAGAGAATAAATTTGTCCAAAAGTTACTAGTAAAGATAGGATCACAGTCACTAACAATAACCCTTGGAGTACTATGTAACTTTTATATATTCTCCATAAATGAATTTTCCACTATACTTGTTGCAAAGGGATGGGATAATGCTTTAAAATTTTCATATTTGGTGAGGTGATCCACAAATACCATGATGACACTCTTACCTTTAGATCTTGGAAGGCCTATGATGAAATCCAGGAGACCTCTTCCCACCTTTGGCTAGGGATAACTAAGGGCTGCAAGAGACCTGGTATCTTAACCATCTCCGCTTTATTTCTTTGACATATCATACATTCTACCACAAACTTTTGAACATTACCTTTAAGCCCTTCCCAAAAGAAATTACTTTATTTGATGATATATCTTCAAAAATCTTGAATGACTCCGAACTAGAGAACCATGGAGCTCTCCAAGAATCTTGTGTTTGCATGTGAAATTCTTGAATAGATACACTCTCCTTATACCACAAACAATCTCCCTTCCAACAAAACTTCTCTAAACTACTAGGATTAGTTTGCAACTAATGAATGAGATTCCTTGTAACCACATCATTCTTCCACTCTACTTTGGCTTCTTCTACCCAATCTACTTGTACTATGGAAATTGCACATAGTAATGCCTCATCCTTTTCATCCTTCCTAAATAGTGCATCAGCAAATACATTATCCTTTCCTTTTCTATAGATGATCTCAAAGTCATACCCCAACATCTTAGTGACTAATTTTTGTTGGTCTTCTAATGATAATCATTGCTCCAAAAAATATTTGAGGCTATCATGATCTATCTTGAATTTAAAGTGTTTATCCATCAAATATAGCCTCCACTATTTCACTACATGAAGAATAGCTAGAATTTCCTTCTCACAAATGGGTTTGACTTTATTCTTACTCTTCAATTGATGACTCTCAAAAGAAATGGGCCTTCCTTCTTGCATGAGAACTACTCCTATACCATTTCCTAAAGTACCACACTCCATAATAAAATCATTCATGAAGTTAGAAGTGACTAGAACTAGAGTGGTACACATAGTCTCCTTTAATCTCTCAAATTTTGTAATAGCTAATTCATTCCATTCAAAAGAATCTTTCTTCAATAGAGCTATAAGTGGTGTTGTTATGTGGCCATAGTTCTTCACAAATCTTCTATAATATCTAGTGAGCTAAAGGAAACCCCTCAAGTTCTTGATGGTTTTAGGAATAGGCCACTCCATCATACCCTTTATTTTGTTAGGATCAACCTTTACTTCTTCATGTGACACTATGTAACCCAAGTACTCCACCTCTTTGAGACCAAAAGCACACTTGGAAGGTTTAGCATAAAGTTGGTGTTGTTTGAAAACTTGTAATGCTTAATCAACATGATGCAAATGCTCTTCCCAAGTCTTTCTATAAATCAATACATTATCAAAGAACACTAATATAAAATTCCTCAAATATGGCTTAAAGATGGCATTCATCAAACTTTGAAATGTAGATGGAGCATTAGTAAGACCAAATGACATCACTATAAATTCACAATGACCCTCATGAGTCCTAAATGTTGTCTTGGGAATATCCTCCTCCATTTGAATTTGGTGATAACCTGATCTAAGATCTAGTTTTGTTAAAAACATAGCTCCATTTGATTCATCTAGTAAACCATCAATGACTAGAATAGGAAACTTATCTTTGATGGTGTACTTGTTGAGCTCTCTATAGTCTAGACACATGTTCCAAGTGTTATCCTTTGTATGGACCATCAACATGAGAGAGGAGTAGACACTTTGACTATGCCTTATAATACCTACCTTTAGCATCTCCTAAACTATCTTCTCAATCTCACTTTTTTGTATATATGGGTACCTATGATGTTGGGTGGTTGGCTCTCTAGTACTAGTTGAATGGAATGATCCCAATCTCTTTTTGGAGGAAATCCTTTAGGAATATCCCAAAAACCATTGAGTGATGATCTATAATCTCTTACGTATCTAGTTGGATCGAAACATTTGGCTAATAAGATGCTAATGAAAATAATTGAGACACAAATCCATCAACCCCCTTTTTAAGCATATTTTGCATTTGATGAGAAGTTGCCATTTGTGGGGACTTTGCACGCAACCCTCTTAGTTCAACTATCCTTTCCTCTGAGTGAAATCTCCTACATAGTTTCTAGAATGTCATCACAATTGTCCCCAATGTAGTGAGCCACTCTACTTCCAACACTATATCTACAACACCCATGGGAATAGAAAACATTGGGCAATCAAGTTGATATTTTCTCATGGTTAATGTAATGCTATGGTATTTTCTTGAGCAGCTAACAGTGCCCCCATCTATAATTTAGACCTTAAATTATGGAGTAGGATATATGAAACAATTCAAATGAGTAGCTAATTTCTTATTGATGAAGTTGTGAGTGCTTCCTGCGTCAATCGACATTGTTACTCTCTTTCTTTAAGAAACCCACCACCTTGAGAGTTTGTGGAGTGCTAAGTCCAACAAGTGCCTGAGTAGAAATGATTGGTTGAGTATCTGTTGACTCCTCATCTAACTCATTGTCACCCTCTAATATCAGTTCCTCCTCTTCTTCCTTACTCGACCCTTCAATATAGAACAATTTCTTTTTAGTGCATTTATGTCCTCTAGTATATTTTCTATCATAGTTAAAACATAATCCTTTTTCTCCTTCTCTTCAATTTATTGTAGTGCCAATTTAGTAGGCTGGGAGAGTGATTGTGTAGAAGTGCTTTTATCTCTTATGTTTACAAAACATTGCTATTTATTAACCATAAACTTTTCCTCTACTTTCCTTTTCTTAATCATTTCTTGAGAGATAGAATTTGGAAAAAACATGTGTACCTCATATTTTATGTGATACTTTAAGCCTTCAAGGAATAACTCCCAAAAAAAAAATTCTACCATATTTTCTACTCTTAAAGACAAAGTGTGGAATTGGTGAATATAATCCTTGACCATACTTGTTTTCCTTAATTTGTAAATCTATCTAAAGTAGTTATCCATAAGATTGTCACCATAATGTGTAATGAGTTCTTCTTGGAAAATGGACCAAGTGATAAAACATCCCTTCTTTTTCTTTTCTTCACATAGAGAACAATGCCAAATGAATTTCTCAAGTTCCAAGTATAAGGAAGCCATGGCCACCTTTTGTTAACAAAGAACATGGTGAATATCAAAGAATTATTCCATTTGGCAGAGCCAATTGGTAAATTCTTGACCATCAAACTTTTGCATATCCATCTTTGGTATGAAGTTCCTAGCCATAGAATGATTGGAGTGTTGATGCATCTTGATATCTGATTCAAACCCAAAAACACCCTTCCCCTTAGGAGACTCCTCTTCCTCCCAACCCTGGAGGTGTGACTCCCTACTTTTGGGATCTCTAGGATGTTGGCCATCCATATTTATTTCTCCATAATTAAATCTCAATATCACTTGACTTAACCATCATTTTCTCCAACCCTTGCATTTGTTCTAACATAATTAACAAGATTTCATCCTTCATATTATTGTTTTCTTTCTGAATATGTTCAAATATATATAAATTTTCTTTATGAACAACATCCTCATTTTCTGCATCCTCGTTTCCTAGAGATTTTTTAGGTGTGGCAGCATTCATTTTGCCTCTTGTTGATGTTAAACACCCAAAATACTAAGAGGGGGGTGAATTCCTATTCTCTTAAACCATTTACACATCAAACATTTTAATCTATTTAGCATATTCAATTGTAATAAAGGAAATTAAACATAAGACATGTAGCCACATTTATAAGACATGAACACCAGTATTTTTGTGGAAAACCCAAAATGAGAAAAACCACGGTGAAGATTAGCTCACAGTATATTATAATAAAGTAACTGGTTAAGGTTGATACAATTGGTGGACTCACTGTCCAAGAATGCTCACTGCAGATGGCTCACTGCCAAAGGACTCATTGTCCTAAAAGAAAGAGATAGAAGAGAATAGGTGGCTCACTGCTAGGATTGAATTGTTTACAATTGCATCTAACATATGCATGAAGTACAATTCCAATGAAGCTCAAAATACAAATATAGTAATCTGCCCACTATTCTGAAATACCAAACTTCTCTGCTCTGTATTCACTCAATTCATATCTATAGACTATTGACACATCATTCAAATCACACATATACCATTCCTCTCCCAGAACACCAATAATAACCCTTCATATATATCTATTTCTTTCATAACATCAATTAAGTTAGCCTTATTGGATTTAACGTGCAAAATATGCCATATAGGACTTATCAACCCCAAAACCTCACTCACATGATTCATGCCAAGTTTTAAACTTTGAAACAAATTGAAATCAGTCAGCATGGACCTAAAACAACTCCCACTTAGCCCCGTAAAATATATTTACCCTTCGTACGACAACAACACCTTCAAGTCAGCTCCACTAGTAGGACAACTACAAAATAGACTATATGTCATTTCACAAATTTGTATACAGACCTCCAAATTGCTTGAAACTTGAAATAATACATGCTACACCCATTCATAATCTTATTCTCATATTCATACAGCAAACCATTCATTTATGGTGAAATGCAGAGTAACTCAAATTGTCACTAGCACTGCCAAAGCACTGTCTATATAGAGTGTGATACTCTGTCAACACTAACTGTCATTCCGGAGGACTTCAGACCCTAAAACTTTGGATTTAGACTCTTTGAACATTCACTATCAACACCTTTCAATAGCACAAAAAGATGTTTCATGCGGTAAAAATGTGGGCCAAATTACTGGAACTGGGTAGATTAATTTTGCTACACTGACACTTAGCCAAATTTCTTAACATATCTTCTTACTGGATCAAGTCTTCTTGCACAATAGTCTTCCATGAAGAGTAAATTCATCTTGTGAGGAAGAGGATCATACCCTCTTGCAATATTATCAATCAAAATGATCTACACACCTATCTCCTTATCCTTATTCCTGGATCATTGTACCATTTTCCTTTGTTGTTATTGTCTTTGTCTTGTGATGCTATTGGCTTTGCTAATTTCTAGACCATTCTATCTTTACTTAACCAATTGACACTAATGACAACACTAGACTAACATGTTGACATTAATGACAACACTATTTGCAGCAACTATCCATACTTGCAACAATCTCCCCCTTTGTCATTGATGGCAACATATTATGTGAAAAACCATCAAGACAAAACTTTGCCACAAACTTGTTCTCCCTCTTTCTTTTACACATCTTGCTCTCTCCCAAAGCATCTTTTTCACATTGCTTTCTTTGCCCCTTTGACATTATGGCAAAGGGACTAATTCCAAATAAAAAACTTCTTTAACTTTTCTTTACATGACACTCCCCCTTATTATCTTATGTCTATACCAGAATATCAAAATTGTTTCCTTCTAACAATCCACATATGTACAAGAGATCAAGAACTTAATTATTTGTAGGAAAGATATCTTTGTAGATGTTTTTCAACTAGATCACAACTAAGTCCCAATGCACCTTTACAAAGTATAATATCTATATTTGTCTATTTATCTGCAAGAGTAATTCTTTTGCTTTATCCATTGTTGCAAGGGCATTAGTCAACTTTCCAAACTTATCAGCCTCTTTTAACATGCCAATCAAAGAAGCCATTTTAAAGATTACTATCTCTCTCATCTGACCCATTTGATCTTTTATCAACTTCTTTTGGCTCTACAATTTCTTTATTATGGCATGAGTCTTCTCTACTTCTACTCTTAGATCTCCATTTGTATCTTTCAAGGGATCATAGGTTCTAGAAATTTTTAGCAATTGTGTCTCAAGGCCTTCAATTTTGTGTTTTATTTCTTTAGTAGTTATGGGCTAGGATAAACAAAATTGATATAAAGCATTGTGAACACTTTTTATACTATTGTCTAGAAAAATGTGTGCCTTAGAGTAATTATCTGTTAATTCTACTAACCTCTTATTATGTATTTCTTCTCAACTGGCTTTTCAAAGGACTCAAAGTGACTGTTTATTGTTTCCATTAATTCCCTCATTTGCAATGCTGGGGCTAGAGAGAAATCTCTTTTAACATCAGGTAGTATCTTTTCAAAAATTGCCATGACCTCTCCCAAAAGCTCATTCCCTTCTATATGAGATTATAGGAATTCTTCATGTGCGGATGCCTAAAATATTGTCCCCAACTAAAGCTTTTGCAAGGGAGATATGTTGGACAAGTTAATTTGTCCATCCAAGGATTGTAACTGCAATGGTTTTGATGAAGACATGATTTGAATTTGTCTTTGTCTTGCCAAGAACTTCTAATGGAGTCTATCGGAGCTCTAGAGCCTTCATCAACAATATCCTTTTTCTCCTCTTTAGAAGCCAATCTAGAATCAAAGGTTTTCGGAGGCTAGCTTCCACCAAATACTTCTTCTTCAATATTCTCTAAGATAGAGGTATTATTCACAGTGTTCACAACTTGATCAATAATAGCCTCTCTTTGTTCTCCCTCATCACCAACTATTTTTTCTTCTGGAAACTCCCTCTGCTCATCAGCAATCTCTGTATTCTCCTGAGATCCAACCATACTCAAATCTTTTGCATTCATTTCTATTGTTGGTGGTGGCAAATTTTCTTTAGTTAACCCATGTGGTTTTGCACCAATTTCACCTTTTCCTTTATTTTCCTCAGTCTGGTCTTTATCATTTCCATATTATTCAAAAGACCATTCTTCAATTGTAGCAATCTATAGTTCTTCAAGAACACTTGCAGTTATTTTCAATGTGTCCTTTTTCAATCTTTCTATTTCATCTTTATCATTTGACATTAAGGTATTTAGTCTTCTTTTTGTCCTAAATTCCTTGGCTAACCTCTATATGGCCTTAATCTTATCTTGTTCAAAAATTGTAGGACAAACATTCTCAAGTGCCTTATTTTTCAATTCAATGTCCTTGTTCATGGCATCATCTCTTCTCTTAGTCATTACATTTGCAAGACTATCAAGTAGATTGTCAATTATTTCTATTAATGCAACATTGAATGCATCCATGTACTTGATAATGGTCATTTCAATGATTGATTGATCTTCTATTGACCTTTCGTCATACAACTCAGCTACCTGCTTTAGATTGCCATACTCAATTATAGCATTAATTGTGGCTTCCAATTGTAGAGGGGGAAGATAGGATTTTTCTGATTTCTCTTGCTTGCCCTTTCCCTTATTTGCAGCTTCACCTTCCTTTCTTTTCATTCTTTTTCCCGAAGTTTGGCCTTCTTCACTAGATATGACTTCTCTTTTCTTATGAATATAGCCATCTTTATCTTTCTCAATATCTTCTTCTTCTGTAACAATATCAATCTTTGTCCTTTTAATTTGTGTCTCTTCTTCAGAGACAAGGGACTTTCTTTTCTTCTGGATTAGTTTGGCTCCTTCTTCTTCTTCTTCTTCAATGACATTATGCATCACATAACCCTTTCTCACTGCTCTACCCTTTACTTTTCTCTTCTTTGCAGGTTCAGAAATACTAACTACTTCATTCTTCTCAGGACTAGCTGCAGGCATGGCTCTAAAGGTATTAGGAGCAGTAGCAGAGGGGTTAGCAATCCTTGTTGACCTTATAATACTTGATGATTCACTCTAAGGTTCAAATGTGCCCTTGGATATCTCTATAGGCCCCTTTGTGCCAACATCTCTTCAACTCTATACTTCATTTCTTCAACATTTTTTTTGATCTCTCTCTTTTTGTACTTAAGATGCACCTCAGCTTCACAGGTTCCAAGTCTTTTTTCAGAGGTGTCTTTAGGCTAGCTCAACATTAGGTCTGCAAGACCTACAATGATATTTTTAGACACTTCATTATCCCACTTATAGAATCCAAATAGTCCTATGTTCTACTGCCTCCATTCAACATCCATCTTTTCTTACCATAAAAAGTATATCATCTTTGTATTTCTCCATAAATTTCTTAGGGATCCTTTCCCTAGCATTCATATTCTCCTATAATATTTTAAAGTAACCCTAGAGTGTAGCATTTTGAGCTTGAATGTTCCCAATTCTTCTCAAATGGTCTCTAATCTAGGTAGCTACAGGAATGTGTCCTAACCACACAATTTTTAGAACACCTAGGACTTCCTGGAGGAAATAGAACAGTAAATAGATAATCAAAGTACCAAACTTGAAAGGATATTTTGAATCCTTTGTCTTCTGCAATTTTTTGAGTAATTATTATCTTAGCAACTCACACAGGTCATAATCCATACCCTTTTTGACCATCTCATATGCAGTGTATGTTGCGGTAGTTGAGACTAAATTTTCTATGTTTGTGAATGAGATCTTGTAACCTATCATCATAAATGCATATTTTATTATTGAATCTTCAATGTCATTCATAGTTAAAGCTCTCTTAATTGACATCAAATTTCCATAGTCCATAATAATGTAACACAATGCTTTTGGATTAAATAGTGTGATAGTATTTTTTTCCTCAATGGTTTAAATCACACTACATGATCCATCATCAAGAAAAAGAAAGAAAGAGAGGAGAATAGAAAAGATAAATTTGCAGACCCCATAGGTTAAATAGAAAGGGGAAGGGGAATGGCGTGTGAACCGAAAGACCACATGAAAACCAAAGACAAAAGAAGCTAAACACATACATAAGTAGCCAACCAAAACATAACAATAAAAATGAAAACTAAAAAATACAACAAATATATATACATCTATATATATATACATATATATATACATCTATACATATATATATACATCTATACATATATATATATATATCTATACATATATATATATACATCTATACATATATATATACATCTATACACACACACACACACATATATATATATACATCTATATATATATATATAAAACAACAAGCATGAAAATAATAAGTTGGTAGAACAAGAAAAGGAGACAAGAGAAGGGAAAAAAATAAAAATAAAAAGGTAAAAAAGACAAAATCAAGAGTCTAGAAATAGAAGAGAAAAGAGACCAAAAACAAGAGGAAAAAACAAGACTAAACATAGAGAATAACCAAAGCCAATGAAACCTAAAAATAAATAGGGACAAAAACATAAAACCAAAAACGACAAGAAGAAAATGAACTAAATGTGCAACAACACCCACCTAGGACAAACAAATAAGAAAAAAGACAATGAAAAACAAATAACAATATATATATATATACTAATATACTAAAAGAAGTAAGAGAAGAAAAAGAATTAGAGACCAAATAAATCAGCAACTAGAGAAGAAAATAAGCAATAAAAGGGGTAAGTTTGGTCTCAAAAAGAAGGAACCGTAAGAAAGAACAAAAACCCTAAAAAATGAGAATGTATAACAATCAAAGAAAAAATATCTATAGAGAGAGAGAGAGACCAAAAAGAACAAAGATGAAGATCAAAATAAATAACAAAGGAATAAGTTAAGAAAAATGAAATTAATAAACAAGAAATCAAGAGGGGGGTAAAACCTAGCACAAAATAAAGCTCTCTTGTCAAATTTGGCTCCTGTGAGTTTCATCACAACATCATTTTTAACATATTTGAGTGTTGGAATAGCTTTGGTGGAGCACAACCCTGTTACAACCCTAATGGATTCCTTGTTTATCATGTGTGGAAGATCCAACCACATGAATCTATCATGAATGCGGCTTAATACATACCTTACCCATGCATCTTCATAACACAAATTGGGAAAATCATTCCAAACATCTAACTTTTTCTTAGTTAGGGAACTATATTCATGCTTCAGATCAAAATTGTCATATGTTAACTCATTAATCCAAATATCTCCTAGTTTTGCATGGTTTCATTCTTCCATTTTTGTGTGTATATACATTCTTACATCCTTTGATTGTAGGACATCGTATGGTATATCTAAGAAAGTGTCGTCCAGATCCTTTTCCATGGATTTGAAGGGGTGTTTCTTGAATTTAGGTCATGGGTGCTCAATAACCTCTACAACTTGTGGTGTATCCATTGCAATTAAATTAAAAACTTTAATGTGTAGTACACGGTGAAATAGGGCAAACCAGAAAATACCTTTTTCTTCACTCTTGTCAGACTAGGGTTTGGATGCAATAAACTCTGAATGGCCTTGATCTCTTCTTCTGCTCAACTTAACTCTTAATCTGCTCTTTGAATGCTTTTGTGAATTATTTTTCTAATTTAGATCCCTTTTAAGACCCTTTAGATCTAACCTAATTCACATTTAATTCTTCAAACAATAAAGCTGTCAAACCTTTCTTTATATGTACAATCGCCTTCAAATGCTTTGCGAACTTCCGCATTAGGAAATTTTCTACCGCATTCTTCACCAAATGATTAATCATGTCAATCTTCATCTCACATCTTCATGCTAAAGCATCAACACCATTCCTTTGGCAGGGGAGAAAAGATTTTCAATGAAGCTCCCCCTCAGCCAAAGCTCTCATCTTAGTTCCCGGAGGGAACATCTGCACCAGATGCTGGTACAAGATCATCCTTAATCTTTGTTACATCCTTATTTATCTAGATCTTATTCATTTCCTTCTTTTGTGGAGTGACATCAACAGATTCCTTATACCTTTGAGGGTATCTTGCTTCATTGCACTCTGAATAGTTGCACCTGTTTTGTTGAGCATTTCCACTTCTTCTTGCCTTTAATCTACAGTTAGCTGCTTTGTGGCCAAAATTATTACATGTATGGTAATATCCATAAATGGTTGAGCATTATTCTTGTTATACCTTGGTATTTTTCTTATGCACTCACTTTCTCTATGTCCCATCTTATTGCATACAAAACACCTAATAGAGTTCTAGGTCACTTTACTTTTGCATTCAGTAGATCTATGACCAACTTTATTGCATGTAAAGCATTGACAAGAGAGAGATGGAACACTTTTATTCCTTCTACTTCTATATTCTATTGCTTTGTGTCCATACTTATTGCAAAAATGACAAAAACCATTGAAAGATGGGTACCTTTGAGCATTTGGTTGTCTGACCAGTGGTCTTCTAACTCTATTCCTTTGATTCCAAAATTGCTTGTTATTGTTCTTCTTGTTTTCAACATTTGATGTTTGTCCTAATTTTAGATTTCACCTTTTTCAAATCCTAAACCCTCTTTATCATTTGGACCTTTCTAATTTGCAATCATTTCATCAAGCTTTGCAGAGCTCATCTTGATTTTGTCTTCATGAATCCTTGCCTTCTCCAGATCTAATTTCAAATTCACAACCTCTTCTTCAAGCCTTGTACATTTTTTAGATTTTCTTTGCACAACTGCATTAAGACATTCCTCATTTTTTTCTTTTCTTCAACTAGTACTTTCAGATCTATGACGGTTCCATTTGCTTGCTCCAATTGTTCACTAACTTCCTTATGCTTGTCTCTAAGCTTCTTGACTTGCTCTTTCAATTTCTTGATGAATTTATTTTCTTCCTTGACATTTTCTTTCAAATCTCTTTTGTCTCCTTTAGTTCTTTCAAGATCTTCAAGAGTAACATTGAGTTCTCATATTTTGTCAAGCATACAATCTTCTTCAATGAGATTAATAGTAGGAATCTCTTCCAAAGGAATAGGTAACCTTCTAGCAGCCATGTGTTCAATCTCCAAGATCTTCCTTGAGTGGTTAGGCTTCTTCCAAAGAACTTGGCTCTAATACCAATTGTTGAACACCCAGAATACTGAGAAGGGGTGAATCAGTATTCCCTTAAACCATTTACACATCAAACAATTTAATCTATTTAGCATATTCAATTGCAGTAAAGGAAATTAAACATAAGACATGTAGCCATAATTCATAACACATGAACACCAAGATTTTTATGTGGAAAACCCAAAATGAGAAAAACCATGATGAGGATTAGCTCACAGTATATTATAATAAAGCAACTGGTTAAGGTTGATATAATTGGTGGACTCACTATCCAAGAATGCTCAGTATAGATGGCTCACTGCCAAAGGACTCACTATCATGAAAGAAAGAGATAGAAGAGAATGGGTGTCTTACTTCTAGGATTGAACTGTTTACAACTACATCTAACATATGCATGAAGCACAATTCTAATGAAGCTCAAAATACAAATACAGTAATCTACCCACTATTCTAAAATACCAGACTTCTTTGCTCTGTATCCACTCAATTTGCATCTATAGACTCTTGTCACATCATTCAAATCATACATATACCATTCCTCTCCCACAACACTGAGAACAACCCTTCATATATATCTATTTCTTTCATAACATCAAGTAAGTCAGCCTTATTGGATGTAACATGCAAAATACGCCATATAGGACTTATCAACCCCAAAACCTCACTCACATGCTTCGTACCAAGATTTAAATTTTGAAAAAAATTGAAATAGGTTGACATGGACCTAAAATATCTCCCACTTAGCCTCGTAAAACATATTTAGCCTCCATACAACATAAACACCTTCAGGTCAGCTCCACTAGTAGGACAACTACAAAATAGACTATCTGTCATTTCATAAAACTGTATGCAGACCTCCAAATTGATTGAAACTTGAAATATACATACTACACCCATTCATAATCTTATCCTCAAATCCGCATAGCAAACCATTCACTTGCGGTGAAATGCTCAAATCGTCACTGGCACTGTCAAAGCACTGTCTATATAAAGTGTGATACTCTATAAACACTAACTCTCATTCTGGAGGACTTTAGAACCTAAAACTTTGGATTTAGACTCTTTGAACATTCACTATCAACACCTTGCAACCGTATAGAAAGATGTTTCATGCTAGAGAAATGCGGACCAAATTATCAGAACTCAGTAGCTTAATTTTTCTAGACTGACACTTAGCCAAATTTCATAACATATCTTCTTACCAGATCAAGTCTTCTTGCACAGTAGTCTCCCATGAAGAGTAAAGTCATCTTGTGAGGAAGAGGATCAAACCCTCTTGCAAAATTATCAATCAAGTTGATCTGCACACTAGTCTCCTTATCCTTATGCTTGGATCATTGTACCATTTTCTTTTGTTGTTATTGTCTCTATCCTATGAATCTGTGATGCTACTGGCTTTACTAATTTCTGGACCATTGTATCTTTACTCAACCAGTTGACACTAATGACAACAATAGACTAACATGTTGACATAAATGACAACACTATTTGCAGTAATTATCCATACTTGCAATAGTTACAAGCCCTCCCATGATGGGAAAACATAATTTTGGAATAAATCAAACAAAAACTATAATAATCTAAAATGTTTACTATAACTTACTAGGGCCTATATCTCACTTCCTAGAAGAAATCTTCAACAAAGTCATTAATTTGCAGCCTTAAGAGAGAAATTGGTGGAAACCCTAATTTCACAATAACTTCCTCAAATCTAATCCAAATGACCTCAAATCTAGACTATAGTAGCTTCAATATGTCATTAAAAAACACACTAAAAATATTGAAAAGATTCTCGAAAATGAGAAAGATATGTACTTCCCAAAGCAACCTCCAAAAAAAAAAATTGCCCTATTTTTTGCCTTCACGGTGCCAAGATCATACTCTGATACCACTTGTAGTGAAACAACTTGCAAAAAAGAATAATATAATAGGAAATATGCTATAAATACTTGATATTAATATACCACTTTTAGGGAGCAACCTCCCAAAAGTCTCCAATGAAGAACACAATTCGCAATATGATGATAATGACTAACCTTTACCTCCTATATATACCATACTCAAGCCTTGGATATCACCTAGGCTAACTTAGATACCAAAATATATCACCAAGTCTAACCTAAATACCTATATAAGTCTATGTTAATTATTATATAACTTAATTAAGAGTTAAGGTAGCCACAAATCTACTACTCATAACCCTATACCAATATAAGATTAAAGGCATAACATACAACATCTTCACTCTCTTCTTCAAGCTCTTACTCTCACTGTCCCAACTCACAACTCTCAACTCTCAACTCTCAACTAACTCCCTTGTTGTTATTCTTCCTTGACTTCCTCTTGATACCTTAAAATGATTGAAGTGGTGTGTATGTTGTAGTCCCAAGCCTTAGAATGATTCTACATCAACCATAAGGTGAAACAAAGCTTAATGAAATGTGTAGTCACCCAGGCATGAAGATGTACCTCTCCAATCAAGTGCAGTGATAATGGATTAAATGGTATTCATGCAATGCTCACCATAAACTCTCTTGGATTCTATGTATCTTTGTAAATATTCCTTTGGTGGCACAAACTTTCAAAATGTTGGTGCAAGTTGTGGGCAATGAATTGTGTAAGCCTATCATCTTGATAAAGGTTTAGAAACCAAGTTATACATGTGCAGTACTCCAAATCTTCTAAAAAGTGGGTATGATGTAGATGTGTCCTATTAAAACATATGTTCCAAACTACAAGGCCAAATATGTAAATGTGGTGGTATACGATGACATATTCTATAACAAATTGGTAACTAGAAACCTATAAACAAACAAACATGTGAAAGCACAATATTTTTGGTTGGTGCAAGATTTCTCTCACACACTAGGATGATCCTACATCAAAAAGTGATTTCTCTTACCATTTTTTCACCACAGCTGAAAAATTGGTAGAGTTGATGTGACAAGTTCATTTTTAGGGTGAAAGTTAACATTCTTCTGATATGATTTATTTACATAGTTATTGTGTTTCAATGTTAATTGCAGTTTAGAAAAGATTCTAGATCATTCATTGCATTGCAAGACAGTCACAGGAGAGATAAGTATTTCATTCACTACAATGATTATTCATTTACAAGTTGAAATACATAAAAGGATAAGCATTGCTTTGAAAGAAATAATGACATATCAAATGTCCCACACAAGCCATGGGTATAGCTAAACATATGTAGATATAAAGAAAATGCTATGCATCTAATGACAAGAAAAGAGGTCATAGCCATCATTGCCTTGGAGGTCTTCAATCTTCGAAGTTGTCTTTTGTCCTGCTCCTGATCCTCGACAATTACCTGCAAAAAATGTGGGAAGGTCCTGTTACACCTTTGGTTATGAGATTTGTGCATCCTATCAGAAGAGGCATAACACTTTGTTTATAATGCACTAATCAATAAACATCATCCACATGTAAGAATAACTAAGAAAGAAGCAATCATGGAACTTCATTGTTTTATTCTATTATTTTTGTTTCATGTGCAGGTATAGGATAAGTCATGTAGCTGATTGAAGACATATCAGCATGTGGTGTCAAGTGGGCTCCCACAAGGGTTGAGCCCAGCATGTTGCTTCCACTTAATCTCAGAAGGGATGAATGGGAAAAGAAAGGATCATTATTCACATTGCCTTAATTACATGACAAACTAAAGGAGTAGAAAGCAGTCATATGCATTGATGTCAAGAACAGAATACACCTATGACTATACCTCAAAGGATGAAATAAAATCATAAGAGTAAGTTAAACTCTTTCAGGACAGCATTCAATGCAAAAGGACAGCTATCATTACTGTTCCAGTTTATCATAAATAATATTCGATGATTACAATAAATAGGACACCAAGATGTAGTTGCAAGTAGTTGGAAGACCTAGAAGGATTTATTTGGTATGTATATGCATTTGCATTTGATATGATACATTGACAGAATGTCAAAAGTCAAAGCAATAAGACAGTTTTGTTTGAAGATATCCAATGTATGCATATCAAAAGTAAACACTAATACAAGCTATCTAGTTTCCTTTCACATTGTTAGACTTGCTTCAAAATTATGAGAACAACTACATCATGGAGAGACAAATATAAATTCTAGTAGACTGTGCTACAGGAGAAAGACAAATGGAACAACAGGGGCTACATTGTCCACATGGAGTCGTATCTCATTCATAAGATAGTCTCAATGATTCCAAGTGACGGTCATGATAACAAGAAGAATCAAAGATAGTTGAATTCATGTCCTACAGAAAGTGCAACATCTAATTCTAGCACAAAAGGTACCTCATCAATAAGGTTTGTTCATAAATAATAAGATACAAATACCTATTTAATCTTCCATCAGAAGCATGTCATCTGGAACAGTAAGTTACAACAACAACGTATGTGCTATGACAGAAAGAATATGGACTAAACCAACATCACATATATATATGATAGATTGCATGATCATTTCAGGTATGTGCATGTATAAATGGTGTTATCCTTAGAAGGTGCAAAGACATAATGAAAATAGCAGTTATGTTTCATCATGGCAGCAGTGTAAGAAATCTCAATGTCCATATACCTCAGCAGTATCAAGTAATTATATCAGATAAAGAAGAAAGTAAATGTCAATGAAATGATGGAGCTGGAAATGCATATTCATTATAGTATGATATATATTTGCCAGAGTGTATGTGTCTTGCTTCAGGAGTAGTGAATAATGCTACAAGAATGAAGTATATGCATCTGAGACATAAAAGTTGTGCATAGAAAGAACCCATTTCTCTTCTTGATTGTTTTAGAACCATACAAATTCATACACTGCCAAATAGCGGTTACAGGTTAAGTCAAAAATGCAGAGGTGTTGTGCCAGTCGTGGTCCCATGGCCACTAAAACTATTGTAAAACAAAAGGAGCAATGCAGAGTCTCATGGAAGTCTATACCCGTGGCCTCATCATCACAAAACAATTGTATACCTAAAGGAGTGACAGTTTGTAGAACAACTACAAGATGTTCACAAAATGTATTGTTATAGGTAAATCACAAAAAAGTGCAGATACAGAAAGATGTTTCAAGAATGAGAAATGCAAAGTCTTATGGAGGTCCATAGTCGCTACCATACAAAATCAAACAATTTCCTCATAGTATATCGAGCCCATTTAGGGTTTCAAGGAGAAGGCACAAATATATAGAGAAGGAAAGTTGAAACTTTTAATAACAAGTGCACAGAGGAGGGAGTTACAGCCAAACCTGCTATGGCCACACAAAAGAAATTGGTAAGAATCTATAGCTATAGCCATGTGAAGTGAAGTATATATTTCTTTCACAACAATCAAACCCTAGGGTTTCAGACAAAAAAAATGCATGGAGATGAAATATATATATAGCCGCAGTCATACAAATAAACCCACTTCTTTTTCATTTGGTAAATAAAGCTACAGGATAAACACATGGTCACAGGTCTTTAACCCTCAGAAGCCTTAATGCCTTAAAAGAATGAAAGATATAGAGATAGATAAGTAGTCTTACCTATGTATGGAGGTAATGTGTGAGAGTGCAGAGCCAATATTCTTTCTTCATTGCTTCATTTTCCTTTCTCGGTAATGCAACCATAGCGGCCAATATACAGAAGAATAAGTGACAGAGAGAACAATGGAAACAAAACCATCAGTTATAACACACAGGTCACGGCTACAAAATCCTTTTTCACCTCAAAAATGAAAGGAATTGAAATGAAAGAGCGATATATGCATTATATAAACCTTGTTACCTTCAAAATCTGCAAACAACTCCATGGGAGTCAAGCACATAAATGCCAGAGATACAGTGTTTTCAAGCTTGAAACGATAAGGGTTTCATTGTTGGTAGTAGAGAGCCAAATCCCAAAAAGTGCCAAAGTTAAATGAGTCTGATAAGATAGGGCAAGGAGTGTTTTGATCTTAGGGTTTCATTGAGCCCTAATCAAATGTTGACATTTTTGTCACATTCATTTATTTTTGTGGCTCAAATTAATATCTTGGTGGTGTTAATACATTGCATTATGATGCCTAGGTTCCATGTTACAACATAATGGTCGAAGACCATGACTTAATGAGGTCGAGCATATGGCTCCTTCAAGATTTTAATGCCTTTTAATTTGCTTAAGTCACCTTGTAATATGCCATATGGAGATAAGATGGAATTCATGCCATAGAAATAATATGCAAACCCTTCATTTTTTATGTGAGACAAGTCTACATGCCATGTGTAGCATGGAGATCACCAGTTCATGTGGAGATAAGCCATCAGGGCTTCTTTTTTTTGCAAAACTATATGTCATGCCTTTATATTTTTATGATTTTTTTAGAAAAATCAGATATTGTAATTGCAAAATGGTGAAATTATGAGCCATATAGATTTATTTTTTACAAGGAATCAAATCGAATAGGAGATAGATTAAAACTGCCAGGTGTTGTAAAGTTTAGTTTTAAAGCAATCATTTATAAATTGCTTTAAAACTTAAACTATTTTTAGGCAGTTATAGCTAATAAGACAAATCATATATTATTTTCTCAATTTGTTTTATTTGGAGGTAGATAAAGACAAAATTTGAGATCTCATGGGCAGAGGAAAGTAGATTTGTGGTGAGGTCACACGAGGGAATCTTTTGGCATCATGCTTCACTGTTTAGACTCTTTTTTATTGCTTTTATTTGTGATTTTTTGTGGAGCTCGAAAATGGACTTGGAGGTCTATTTTTAGGAGCTTTTTTCTAGCTTTTAGAGAGAGATCTTTTACAGGATATATGACATAGTTACATTTTCTTTCCAAGAGTACCAGTTAGAGTTTTTACAACATAGAGTAGCATACATATCAGAGTTTCAGATCAGAGTCTTCCTCTCACACTAAGAGTGTTGTATTCATTTCATCTACTCATTATTCCTTTAGTTATTGAGTAGCATCTTTCCTTAACATTTTGTTCAATCATTTTCAAGTTAATCTGATATTACATTGTGATGAATATTCATCCTTTGTTTTGTCTTAGCTTGTGATATTTTTGCAAAGTCTTTGTTTAATTCAGGTTGCATGTTGTGTTCTATCAGACCTTCATGTGGAATATCAATGAGTTAAATGATTAGAGGGTTGTGAAGGCCAAAGTTCAATAATTCATTTGTGAGTAAGATCTGTTAGGAGGTACAATCTTAAAGGTTAATTAGAATTCATTTATTTCAACATATCCTTCTATCCCTTTTCCCAGATAAGTCATTAGATTAGGAAAAATCATAAGGAGAACCAACTCACTCTGGAGATTCCCTCTCGAAATAGATCACCCACATCTGGGAGGGTTTCCATGTTTCAACAGGATAGTCATGCTTGACTTGACTAGTGGCTCAATCTTGATTGACAACAGTTTTTGGCACGCCTGGTGGGAATCTAAAAGTGAGTTCAGAGAAGTTTTATACCCTCAGAGCTATTGTTCTCGTATACGCAACAATGTTCTAGCCTTTGGAGGCTTCTTAAAAGTATACTTGGTGACTCAATCTTTTAGTCTTACATGCAGAACTAGTGCATTCAGCTTGTGAAAACAAGATCGAGACTGATTGGACTATCTCAGTCTGATTGCATGTTCATATTTCACTGATATTTGGTGTGTGCATCAATGATCTTAGCCTTTGGAGGTAGAAAATTGAGCACATCTGGTGACTCTGAGTTTGAATCTACTAGTTTCGGTATGATCAAGTGCTGGTATGTTATAAAAATCACATTTTCATTCCATTTTCTAGCTTTCATATGAGTAGAAATGTCAGATTTTCATAGGCAAGATGAATATCCACCACCATACTATGAAAATGCTATTCATAGGGCCCCTAATCAGCCATATTAGGCCAATCATGTTGATGTTTCCAATTCTGTGGCCCTTCAAAACTAGCATGCACAGTATAATTACCACCCACCCACCCCTGCTCAGCTTCCTTACCATTCGTATACAAGCAATCATAATGTTGGTTTTAGACCAAATACCTAGGATGCTTACCACATGCCTACCCCTATTCAAACTCCTAATCAGCCTCCTTACCAAGTAAAACAGTCTGAAATTAAAGAGCTTATTGACATGATGAAAGACATTCTGTCATACTTTAATAAGCAGATGGAGGAGATTAAGTAGGAACAGGAGTATAAACAGCACCAGGAGGAGCTGGCTTATCAAGCCTATCTGCATGAGTAGGAGTTGGAGGCACAAAGAACACAACATAAGTAGGAAATTGCAAGCATGAAGGGTTGTCAGTATCAACAAGGAGGGGGATTTCAAGCAAGGTAGTGTGAAGAATCTGATTTGCAGCTGCAGGAGCTGAATCACCAAGTTTACCTTCAACAGCCAGAGTAGCCACCCTGTGAGAGCTTTGTCTCTAATTAGGAGTGGGAAACACAAAAAAGATAGTTTGAAGAGAATCTTGAGAGATAGGTTGCTGTACAAACAAAGCTCTTGCTTGCTCAAGCCCAAGTAGCCCCTACCATTCCAGAACAACCTATTCAAGAAGAGGTACATAAGTATAAAATTTGAAGTTTCAGACAGAATGAAACTCTTAAATCTCCTAAAGTTGAAATCCTGAGTTTTAGGTAGAATAAAGTTCTTGATCCCTCAAGGCAGCCTAATAAGTCTAAAATACCCAGTTTTAGAAGCCCTCACCCCTTGTAAGTTGAGGAAAATAACCATGTTTGGCCTAGTACAGTTATAGCTCAGCCACTTAAAGAGTCTCTTTTCCTTGAAGAAATCCAAGAAACCCCCCAAGTTTCCCAACTAGATGAATCTTATTGCCCTATCACTATTCACCTTTGTAAGGATGGACCTATTGTCTTACAAAATGATTCATTCACCATGAAGGAAGCTAGGCAGGTACATTTACTGCATATAGCTATGGAGCAGTATTGGTTAGAGTAGCAGAAGATCAACCAGAAAAGACTCCTCCTAATGAACCTTTCGATGTTTGCATTAATGATCCCCCTTGTTTTGTAAAAGATGATAAATTTTTTTTAGAAAGCTATGTAGTACAAGAGGTTGTTTCACATGAAAAGGTTGTTGCTATTTGTGTAGGGCAAGTAGATTCAAATCTAATACCCTTTGAATTTTGAGTCATTTGAAAATGTTTATGATGTTGTTCATAAGATACATGAAAGCAGGGTGCAGAAGTCACAAGGTGAAGGCCTTCAATTGCAAAGACTAAGAGCCCAAGTCTCATCCAAGAAGACACCAGATAATGAGGAAGAATATGTAACCTTGTTTGATCAATTACCTAGTTTTGTAGAATCAGATGAAGAGAACTTGCTCATACCAAAGGTAGCAGTTTCAGAGCAGCATGAGGATCATCAACCATCTGATGAGCTATTGATTAAAGCTAAGCAATCTGATGAAGAGGTCTTGGATCAAATGGAAAAGTGTGAAGACAAGTCTACCATGGAGGTTACATAGCTAATTGAAGATTGACATGAGGTAAAATACAGCTCTCTTTTATCAAAAAATCAAGAGGATCGTGATGAAATTGCATTTTGGGATGACCTTGATGATTTTGTTGCAAATTTAGACAATGTGGAAAAGGTTTCAGTTAGTCTTCTTGATGAGCTTCCTAGCTCTAATGTCAAGGATGAAAATAGCATGTCTATGTCAGATTTTGACCATCCAAGTGTTGCAGAATATTCGGATCACATGTTGATTCATGGATAGGTATGTGAAAGAAATTTTGTTTTGACTAAAGAGGATCTATTTCAATCTGAAATTGAACTTTTCTACTCATGTTTGGATATTATGCTAACACCTGTGGAGGAGGACAGTGTGGCTCAATAGGAGCAGCTAAGACAGTAGGCTAAAGAGAATGGTAAAAGCCATTCAGATAAAGGACTTGTTCACAAGCAATCACATAAGGATAGCTTAGTTTTGGAGGAACTCAAGGTTGAAGTCATGTTTCAGCCAAGAAGTAGTTGTGGTTGAGGAGGCACCCAGTAAGAGTGAAACTAGCAGGAATAGTTCAGGCTTTATCCTTGCAAGAGGTTGCCCCATTAGGGATTTGGCCAATGAAGTGACCAACAAGTTTGAGAATCTTTTTAGTGCCCCTAGGAAAGAGACTGCAGTCGAGGAACAACAAATAAAACTTGCCCATTCATGGTTGATCAGAGGTATGTCTGAACATAATCAAGAAATTCAAACCTTTGGTTGTGTTTTTCAGGTTGCAGTACAACATTTTATAAGGTGTGTTCTTGTTTTTCACTCCTTATTGTCAGTTTGTGAGTATGAGAAGCATCCTCAGTTGGTTAGACGAGGCAACTATTTCACCCAATTAGTGAATGGTTTTGTTTGACTAGCTTCTAGGGCCAGTTAGAGTAGGTTAGCATAGTGTTTTCAATCAATAAGTGCTATATGCACGTTTTCCTTTCAGTTAGTTTCATTTCCCTAAGTGTTGTTGCACATTTCTTTTGGCCATCAGGGCCTGTTAGTTTGCTTTCAGTTTAGTTTGTTTTCAATTTTCTATTACTGTTTGGACTGTTGAAGAGCTGAATTGCAGTGTTTTCTGAGTATAAGAAGAGCATAGTATGACTCAATGCCCAATGGATATTCAAGGCAACTGATCCAATGCTTAGCAGGCAAGCATATAGCAAAAGTCGCCATAAATGTTACCATTTTTTCACTACGGCTAAAAAATTGGCAAAGCTGATGTGACAAGTTCATATTTAGGGTGAAAGTTAACATTCTTCTATTATGAGTTATTTGCATAGTTATTGTGTTTTAGTGTTAATTTCAGTTTAGAAAAGGTTCCAGATCATTCATTGCATTGTAGGATAGTTACAGGAGAGATAAGTATTGCATTCACTATAATGATTATTCATTTACAAGTTAAAATACATAAAAGGATAAGCATTACTTTGAAAGAAATAATGGCATATCAAATGTCCTACATAAGCTGTGGATATAGCTGAACATATGCAGATATAAAGAAAATGTTATGCATCTAATGACAAGAAAAGAGAAGGTCATAGCCATCATTGCCTTGGAGGTCTTCAATCTTCGAAGTTGTCTTCTGTCCTATTCCCGATCCTCAACAATTACCTACAAAAAATGTGGGAAGGTCCTGTTAGAGCTCCGATTATGAGATCTTTGCATCCTATCAGAAGAGGCATAACATTGTTTATAATGCACTGATCAATAAACATCATCCACATGCAAGAAGAACTGAAAAAGAAGCAATCATGGAACTTCATTGCTTTATTCTAATCTATTTGTTTCATGTGTAGGTATAGGATAAGTCATGTAGCTGATTGAAGACATATCAGCACGTGGTGTCAAGTGGACTCCCACAAGGGTTGAGAAGGTCCTGTTAGAGCTCTGATTATGAGTTCTTTGCATCCTATCAGAAGAGGCATAACATTGTTTATAATGCACTGATCAATAAACATCATGCACATGCAAGAAGAACTGAAAAAGAAGCAATCATGGAACTTCATTGTTTTATTCTAATCTCTTTGTTTCATGTGCAGGTATAGGATAAGTCATGTAGCTGATTGAAGACATATTAGCATGTGGTGTCAAGTGGACTCCCACAAGGGTTGAGCCTAGCATGTTTCTTCCCTTTAATTTTAGAAGGGATGAATGGAAAAAGAAAGGATCACTATTCACATTACTTTAATTACATGACAAAATGAAGGAGTAGAAAGTAGTCATATGCATTGATGTTAGGAACAGAATACACCTATGACTACACCTCAAAGGATGAAATGAAATCATAAGAGTAAGTTGAACTCTTTCAGGACAGCATTCAATGCAAAAGGACAATTGTCATTACTGTTTCAGTTTATTAGAAATAATATCAGATGATTACAATAAATAGGAAACTAGGATACAATTACAAGTAGTTGGAAAAATTAGAAGGATTTATTTGGTATGTATATGCATTTGTATTTGATATGATACACTGATAGAATGATCAAAAGTTAAAGCAATAAGATAGATTTGTTTGAAGATATCCAATGTATGCATATCAAAAGTAAACACTGGTACAAGCTATCTAGTTTCCTTTCACATTGTTAGACTTGCTTCAGAACTATGAGAATAGCTGCATCATGGAGAGACCAATATAAATTCTAGCAAACAGTGCTACAGGAGAAAGACAAATGGAACAGCAGGGGCTACACTATCCACATGGAGTAGTATCTCATTCATAAGAGAGTCTCAATGATTCCAAGTGACTGTCATGATAACAAGGAGAATCAAATACAATTGTTCATGTCCATCTACAAAAAGTGCACCATTCAATTCTAACACAAAAGGTACCTCATAAATAAGTTTTGTTCATAAATAATAAGATACGGACATCTATTCAAACTTCCATCAGAAGCATGTCATCTGGAATAGTACGTTGGAACAACAAAGTATGTGCTATGACAAAAAGAATATGGACTAAACTAACATCACATATATATGCTACAGATTGCATGATCATTTCAGGTATGTGCATTTATAAATGGTGTTATCCTCAGAAGATGCAAAGACATAATGAAAATAGCAGTTATGTTTCATCATGCTAGCAGTGTAAGAAACCTCAATGTCCATATACCTCAGCAGTATCAAGTAACTATATCAGATAAAGAAGAAAGTAAATGTCATTGAAATGATGGACCTAGAAATGCATATTCATTATAGTATGATATATATTTGCCAGAGTGTATGTGTCTTGCTTCAAGAACAGTGAATAATGCTACAGGAATGAAGTATATGCATATGAGACATAAAATTTGTGCAAAGAAAGCACCCATTTCTCTTCTTCATTGTTTTAGAAACATACAAATTCATACACTACCATATGGTGGTTATAGGTTAAGTAAAAAATGTAGAGGTGTTGTGCAAGTTGTGGCCCCATGGCCACTGAAACTATTGTATATCAAAAGGAGCAATGCAGAGTCTCATGGACGTCTATACCCGCAGCATCATGATCACAAAACAGTTGTATACCCAAAGGAGTGACAGTTTGTAGAGCAACTACAAGATGTTCACAAAATGTATTGCTACAGGTAAATCCCAAAAAAGTGCAGATACAGAAAGATGTTTCAAGAATGACAAATGCAGAGTCTTATGGAGGTCCATAGTCATGGCCATACAAAATCAAACAATTTCCTCATAGTATATCGACCCCATTTAGGGTTTCAAGGAGTAGGCACAAATATATAGAGAAGGAAAGTTGAAACTTTCAATAACAAGTGCACAAAGGAGGAAGTTATAGCCTAAGAGGAACCTCCTGCAACAATATAATGAAAAATGCACAAAATAACAGAAATAGTAGAAACACAGAAGGAATTTATTGATCGCAGGCCACTTTGAGGGGCAACCTCCTTTGAGCAAGCTCAATATAATAAATTCGTGGATGCCTTCATTGGCCTCAACACGTACTTATATACTAAGTCTAATCTAAACAACTATTACTTCCATGAATGTGGGATAATACAATATACTCATGGGATGACTTACAAAGCATATGTGTCCAAATGTAATATACTAACAAAGTAAAGAGAAGGGTTAAACACAGGTTCCTAACATCCCCTCCCTCTTAGAAAATCTTTGTCCTCAAAGTGTAAGATGTGGAAATTGTTTCTAAATCAGAAGTAGTGGTTCCCATGTAGCAATCTGTAGGTGAATTCCATACCACTGAATGGATACCTCTATGATGGATCAGGAGTGAAGATGATGAGTACGCCTGTCGAGGATTGCCTCCAGCTCCAAAAGGATGGATCCTTCATTATGCAGTTGTGGTAAAATAGTTTGTGCTCCAATCTTCTAAAGAACCTTATATGGCCCATAGAACTTTGGAGCCATCTTATGATGCCCAATTTGATCTGGGGTGCAGAGAACCATGTCAATTGCCTAAACTCGTGAACTGCTGGGGGAGTATGGAAGGAGTGCTGGCGGTGCCTGACCATAGACTACTTCATATGGAGTCATGTTAGATGTAGTGTGGTAGGAGGTATTATACCACCATTCAGTGAGAGTGAGCCACTTTGCCCATTGATGCTATTGTTCTGAGGTGAAGCAATGAAGATAAGTTTCCAAACATTTGTTGACAATTTTAGTATGACCATATGTTTGTGGGTGATACCTAGAACTCATCTTTAGTTTGGTGTTAGTGGAGTGAAATAGTTCTATCCAAAAATGACTAATGAAAGTTGCATCATGATATGAGACAATGGAAGAAGGGATGCCATGAAGATAGAAGATCTAGTCCATGAAAATTTGTGTGACTGAGGAGGTAGTATAGGGATGGTTGAGTGTACAAAAATGACTATATTTGGAGAGTCGATCACCCACAACCAAGATCATTGTCTTCCCTCCAGATTTAGGGAGCCCTATAATGAAATCCATAGAAATATCTATCCAAATCCATGTAGGGATGGGCAAGGGTTTGAGCAATCCAAGGAGTGTCATTTCACCCTTGTTGTGTTGGCAGGTATCACATTTAGCCACCATCTGTTGAATTGCCCTTTTCATTCCCTTCCAAAAGAAGTTACATCGTGCCCGCTCATAAGTTTTGAGGAACCCAGAGTGCCCTACTGATGGAGAAACATAGAGTTCATAGAAGGCAGCCTATTGGATAGATTCCAACCAATTTGGAATAGGCATAGAAATAGCTAAAAGAGAAGCTTGGTCATCACATGTGCGAGAAAGAGAATCTGCCACAATATTGTCCTTACCCTTCTTGTAAATGATTGCATAGTCATAACCCATGAGTTTGTTGATCCATTTTTGTTGTGCTGGGGAGGAGACCCATTGTTCCAGGAAATATTTCAAACTCTGGTGAGTAGTCCTGATGCAAAAATGATTCCCTAGTAGGTATGGCTGCCACTTCTGTACTGCATGCAAAATAGCCATTATTCATTGTAGATCTGAAGGAGTAGTGGAGACCATGGATGGTTGCATCTAAATGGAATGAAGCTAAGCAATGACACCATGTGAATTCTTCTTAAGAGGATTTTCCATGTGATGTGAACTTATGATGCTAAGAGACCCCGGTTGTAAGCCCTTCAATGTGTTTTGTGCCCATTGTCTGAAAACTACATCCAAAGTTTAGTAAAATCCCATAAGATGGGTCCAAGTGTGCGTAACCATTGGGCGCCCAAAACCACATCACATCCACCTAAGGGCAAGGCAAACATGTTGGAGCGTAGGTTATAATCTCCAAAAGAGATATGCACATTGTGACACTTCCCTTTGCAAGGTAATGTGCCCCCATTGGCAATCATGACTTCAAAGCTAGGGCAAGGATAAACAAAACAATCAACCTGTTTGGCTATCCAAGGGTCAATGAAGTTATGAGTGCTACCAGAATCAATGAGTATTGTAAGAGGGAGCTTCTTGAAGTAACCCTTGACCCGCATGGTTTATGGGATGGTGACTCCTGCTAAGGCATGGAGAGAGATCTATGGGTGTTCTTCCTGAGAAGTAGGGTCAAAAGGCAATTGCTGAGTTTCAACTTGATCAGCTATTGTATCCTAAGCATCTACATAAACTTCAATTTCAAGTGGAGAATCCACATCCAAGAGATAGAGATTTTGCTCAACACATCTATGTCCCTGAGTGAATTTCTCATCACAATTGTAACAAAGCCCTTTTTCTATACGTGATTGCATCTCTGCTTCAGTCAAATGCTTGATAGGAGTTGTTCTAGGAGCTGGTATTATTTGAGGTCTTTGGGAATCCATATTTCTGAATGGAACAAAATTGGATTTGGAGCGTTGTTGAGCTATGATCTTGTCCTTTGCCAACTTAGCCAATCGTAAGGCTTCCATCATTGTGCTCGGACAGAACAGTTTAACCTCAGAGCGAATTGCATCCTTTAGACCACTGACAAAACAACTCCTAAAGAATTCATCAAATAATTCCTATGTGTGATTGGCCAATTTTTCAAATTTTGTCTAATATTCTCTCATAGTGCCTATTTGGTGCAGTTTCGTGAGTGCTCCTGTGAAGTCATCAAAAACACTAGGGCCAAATCGTTGCAAAATGAATTTGCAAAAATCTATCCATTTTGGCTCGTCATGAGCCTTGATGTACCAACAGAACCATTGAAGGGCTTCATGTTCCAATGAAAGGATGCAAGTGGTACTTTGTTGACATCAAAAGTATTATGTAGACTAAAATATTGTTCTACCTAGTATATCCATCTAGTTAGATCATCACCATTGAAGCAAGGAAAATCAAGCTTCAGCCACAAAAATTGCCAGAAGAAGAAAACCCTGTGTTTGCAGAAGACTCTAGCTACCGTATATTGTTCATGGCTGAATGTTGAAGATTGAGCTCGAGAATTTTTTCATCCAGATCTTGGAGTTTGGTCTTGAGGGTTGCAAGTTCATCCTCCATGTTTTTTTCTCCTACGTGAGCGACAACCATAACTAGGAGATTTTTTTCTTTTGGGGAATGGGTAGAAAAACAAAAATAGAAACTTTTTTAGTGAAGGAAAATTTGGATTTGGGAAAAACTCTGATGGGTAAATGGGGTTTGACTAGGTTTTGGACACTTTCTGAGGGAAAGGGGAGAAGAAAATGGGGATTTCAGAAGCAAGGTGAAAGAATGGGAAAATTTGTCCAAGAGGGACAAAGGAGCAGAAATATGAAATGAACACTGTGGTAAAAGTTGAAGGATATTGGGTGAGAATTGAAGTTATGGAAAACCCTAAAAATAGACAAATGTGGGATTTCTAGCTTCGATAAGTGGAATTTGGGATCGGGTCCTCAAGGAACCAAATATGTAGAATGGAATTTTAGGGGTTCCAGTGAATTTTGAGAGGAAATGGGGCTAAAGCAAGGAAGATATGGCGAAAAAATAGAATTTATTTTTATTTTTTTCTAGAAACTATCTACCAACTGCTCTAGATGGATTCAATCTGCAATTTGTGAGTTGTCAATAGATATGGGCCCTAGGTATGTTCAGCTTCCTAAAGGTTCAGGGGATTCACTTGGTTACCAATGTTGTCTAACGACTTGCATATTGGGGCAGTACCCCTCACTCCACAGCTCAGGTAAAACTGATAACTATTTTTCCACAAATGACAGCTCTTGGTTTACCTCACAGATGGGAACTAGTCAATCAAGTAGGGGTCATTGCCCTTTTTGCTAGCAGGTCCTCTCAATGGGCTAGCTACTTCAGGGTTCCTATGGTACTCCTCACAATGATTTTTAGGGCTATGCCCAGGCACTTCCCATAGTTAAGCAGATAGGGATTATTCCCTGATCTAAACCTGCAATTGAAATGAACACTACAGATGCAAAAAAAGGAACTACTACAATAATCACAGCACCTAGAGGCCACTGCGGAAAAAAAATTTGGTAGAAATTCCACCCAGCAAGCCCAAGAAATCACTCTAATACTAGATGAGAGGAACCTCCTGCAACAATATAATGAAAAATGCATGAAATAATAGAAATAGCAGAAACATGAAAGGAATTTATTGATCGCAGGCCACTTCGAGGGGGCAACCTCCTTTGAGCAAGCTCAATACAATAAATTTGTGGATGCCTTCATTGGCCTCAACACATACTTATATACTAAGTCTAATCTAAACTACTATTACTTCCCATGAATGTGGGATAATACAATATACTCATGGGATGATTTACAAAGCATATGTGTCCAAATGTAATATACTAACAAAGTAAAGAGAAGGGTTAAACACGGGTTCCTAACATAGCCAAACCTGCCGCGGCCACACAAAAGAAATTGGTAAGAATCTATAGCTATAGTCATGTGAAGTGAAGTATATATTTCTTTCACAACAATCAAACCCTAGGGTTTCAGACAAAACAAATGCATGGAGATGAAAGATATAATAGCTGCAATCATACAAATAAACCCACTTCTTTTTCATTTGGTAAATAAAGCTACAGGATAAACATATGGCTGCGGGTCTTTAACCCTCAGAAGCCTCAATGCCTTAAAAGAATGAAAAATACATAAACATATAAGTAGTCTTACCTATGTATGGAGGTAATGTGTGAGAGTGCAGAGCCAATATTCTTTCTTTTTTGCTTCATTTTCCTTTCTTAGTAACGCAACCATGGCAACCAATATATAGAAGAATAAGTGACAAAGAGAAAAATGGAAACAAAACCATCAGTGATAACACACAGGTCACAACTACAAAAGCCATTTTCAACTTGAAAATGAAAGGAATCAAAATGAAAGAGCCATATTTGCATCATATAAACCTTGTTACCTTCAAAATCTACCAAAATTACATGGGAGTCGAGCACATAAATGCTAGAGATATAGTGTTTTTGAGCTTGAAACCCAAACGGTTTCATTATCGATAGTAAAGAGCCAAATCCCAAAAAGTGCCAAAGTCAAATGAGCCTGATAAGATAGGGCGAGGAGTATTTTGATCTTAGGGTTTCATTGAGCCCTAATCGAATGTTGATATTTTTGTGACATTCATTTCTTTTGGTGGCTCAAATTAATACCTTGGTGGTGTTAATACATTGCATTATGATACCTAGGTTCCATGTTACACCATGATGGTTGAAGCCCATGACTTAGTGAGGTTGAGCATATGGCTCCCTCAAGATTTTAATGCCTTTTAATCTGCTTAAGTCACCTTGTAATATGCCATATGGAGATAAGATGGAGTTCATGCCATAGAAATAATATGCAAACCCTTCATTTTTTATGTGAGACAAGTCTACATGCCATGTGTGCCATGGAGATCGCTAGTTCATGTGGAGATAAGCCATCAGGGCTTTTCATTTTTTGCAAAACTATATTTTGTGCCTTTATATTTTTATGATTTTTTTTAGAAAAATAAAATATTGTAATTGCAAAATGGCAAAATTATGAGCCATAGAGATTCATTTTTTGCAAGGAATCAAATCGAATAAGAGATAGATTAAAACTGCCAGGTGTTGTAAAGTTTAGTTTTAAAGCAATAATTTATAAATTGCTTTAAAACTTAAACTATTTTTAGGCAATTATAGCTAATAAGACAAATTAGATATTTTTTTCTTGATTTGTTTTATTTGGAGGTAGATAAAGACAAAATTTGAGATCTCATGGGTAGAGGAAAGAAGATTTTTGGTGGGGTCACATGAGGGGATCTTTTGGCATCATGCTTTCACAGTTTGGACTCTTTTTGAGTGCTTTTATTTGTGCCTTTTTGTGGAGCTCAAAAATGTACTTGGAGGTCTATTTTTAGGAGCTTTTTTCTAGCTTTCAGAGAGAGATCTTTTACAAGGTTTATTATAGAGTTACATTTTCTTTCAGGAGTACTAGTTAGATTTTTACAGCATAGAGTAGCATAGAGATCAGAGTCTTCCTCTCACACTGAGAGTGTTGTATTCATTTCATGTACTCATTATTCCTTCAGTTATTGAGCAGTAGTTTTCCTTCACATTTTGTTCAATCATTTGTAAGTTAATCTGATATCGCATTGTGATGAATATTTATCCTTTGTTTTGTCTTAGCTTGTGATGTTTCCGCAAAGTCTTTGTGTAATTCAGGTTGCATGTTGTGTTCTACCAGACCTTCATGTGAAATATTTATGAGTTAAATGATCAGAGTATTGTGAAGGCTAGAGTTCAATAATCCGTTTGTGAGTAAGATCTGTTAGGAGGTACAATCTTAAAGGTTAATTAGAATTCACTTATTTCAGCATATCCTTCTATCCCTTTTCCCAGATAAGTCATTAGATTATGAAAAAATATAAGGAGAACCAGCTCACTCTAGAGATTCCCTCTCAAAATAGATCACCCACATCTGGGAGGGTTTCCATGTTTCAATAGGATAGTCAAGCTTGACTTGACTAGTGGCGCAATCTTGATTGACAACAATTTCAAGCAAAGCCTATTTCTTCCTTTCATATTTCCCACTTGAGAGATATTCCAATAAAAGCTCTTTCATAAAAAAGGTATTTTCTAAACTTAAAAAAATGAAACAATTATTTTCTCTCACCCAACAAATAAATTACCTTGCACAGTCAAAAATTAAAGCTAATGCATTTTAATTAGCTTAAATTTAATATTTTTCCCATGCTAATAAGCTAATAAGAAAATACACAAATTTCAATTAGATTTGATATTTTTCCAAAGGCCATAGAAGATCAACTAAATTAAAATTAGATTACATTTCAACTAACCTAATTTTATTTCTCGCAAGCAAAATATTTTATTCTGAAAAGGACACTTAGATACACTTTAATCTTCTTTCACTAGGAATAAAATAATACAATAAACACTTTTCCACTAAGGTGCAATTTATTATCTTTCTATTCAAAGCATTTGATATTTTACGAATGTGGTAAACATGAATATCAAAATAATTAAAATGCAATGCGACAAGATAGCACAATGACATGCAAATGACCCACTCACTTCACAAGTTTACACATAACATAAGGATTCTAGAATCATCACCAATTCAGATCTAGATTCACACAAGGATTCACAGGACATCTCACACTCAAATCAAGTGAGATATAGGTTAACAACCATGATTTACCCAATATGATCATCTCCAAAATAACCACCATTGGAGTAAACCTTATACTTGCACACTCAAGTGAAATATTAGGAATAGTTGCATCATATAGAATAGTTGAAACAATGTATAAACACCCAACATGGTATCATATCAATGTGAATGTTAAAGTATGACATCTAGTAGAAATCATCTATTATGAACATTACCCACATAGAGATGCAAAAATCAATAGCAATCTAGAATGCCAAATCAAATATAATAATTGCATCTATATAATATATAGTGAAAATATTGAAGCTAAAACAATGTAATAATCCAAATGTATAAGGGCACAACATATGCATCCCATAATACATAGTCAAAAATCTAGATGCCAATACAAAACCTCATCAAGAACACATTGATGATAAATATAAAATATCATTGCTAAGAACAGTAGTGAAACCAAAGCAAAAATTAGTAGATAAACAAGGTCCAAACACCTGAGGCGTTACAAAACCCCCTACCCATGTTCACCCTACCCTTCTACCTCTCCTCCTAGAAAATTTTCTCCCCATTTATTCTATCTATCTAGGTTAGCCCAGCCTAAAATTATTACCCCTTGTAACTTCTTGGCTCCTAACATATCAATTTCTTCTAATATACATGATGTTATTTAGGACCTCTATAACACTCTATGGATCTTCCTTTAGTTTCCACATATACTATCATTCTTGAGGACTTTGTTACTATTGTTTCTACATTTTCTACTATTGTCACTCCTTCACCTCTTGTTATGGTATTTGATCCTTAGCTACACTCTTTACATGACACTCACTTCGCCTCTATTGTTGATATTTCTCCCCTTCCCTTTATTTTCATTGTTGATCCTACTTCTCCTTCTCTTTAGTGCTTATCTAGGTTTACCCCTGGTAAGTGGATTGTTTATGAGTCTTTATATTATCAACCCTTTTACAAGTCTATGTTGAATTGAGTGTTCTTTATGCTTCCTATTTTATGTGTTGTTGTTAGTTTAGCTTGGATGAGTTATGCTACCCTTGTTGATGCATTAATACAAGAAGAATGCCCTACTTTCATTGCTTCTAGATGTTTCTCTACGATTCCTTGCATTCTTTCATTTTCTTAAGATATCTTGGTTGTTTGGAGATGACAAAAATCATTGAGGTGCCAATTCCTTCTTCAAGCTAACCCAAACCATTCTTAGATATTTATTTGTTTACCATTTCAACTATTTATTTGTTGCTTCTCTATTTTGTGATCTTTTATTTGTTTTTACATATTTTGTGTTTTCCTAGATTCTTGGTTCCTTGGGGATAATGCAAAGTATTCTAGTATCTTATACCAATTTCACATTAACCCAACTATTACCATGACCAATCATCCTATTTGTTGTTTCCCCACTTCTTTTTCTAATGTTTCATCATTTGTGCCTTTCTACATGCATGGAGATGATTTTGAATGTGAGCATAAAATTTTCAAAGTGCATCCTTTCACTCTCAACATAAGTCCACTTCAATTCTTGAAGTTGAATGTGAGCATAAAATTTTGGATGTGTCCCATGAATTTTCCTTGTGTGTTAAGTAGAGACATCAAACAATAACTCTCCGTGGCCCCTCCATCTTTCTCGTTCACAAGCAAAAGTCCTTTCACCATTCCCACTGCAGTCCTGCACGCCTTCCAAGAAATCAAACATTCGAACTGCACATTTTTCAAATATTTTAAATCAATTTAACGTTGTAATTCTAATGTAAGCCTTACGTCAGTACTAACGTCACCTTTTGAGTTATGTTTACATTAGAAATAATATCAAAAATAATATCCAACGGGTGACGACGTGATGACGTATTAGACGGGGCATTACTATTGGATATTGTGTTTATTCAAACGTCACTTTATCGTTGTATTGACGTCATTATTCATAAATCTGACGTTGAGTCAACACACGAGACATGGCTATGTAGAATTTTTGTTTTGCTCAACACACGAGACATATGTTGACCACCATTCTCATGTATTTATCACTATGAAAATTATTACCCCAACCATAGAACCGGACTGGTCCAAGCCATAAGGTATTTCTCCTCCTAAGCAATACCATGTATGTAGATTTGTCCCTTCATGGATCCATATGGCAATTAACACATCTTCTAAAACTCTAGTTTTACTACTTTTAAGGTTAAAAACTTTGGAAATAGTCTATTGTCGATAGGCTTGGAAGCAAGATCTTGTATTTAAGGACAAGTCGTAGGTCATTAATAAGGATGAAAATTCATGATAGAAAAGATCTTATCAAGAAGGAAATCAAATGCATTATCAAGTAGACCCAGCAAGCTTACATCAACATTAATATATACTACATCATCATAAACATTTTACATCAACAAAGAGGTTTGACTCAATATAAAGGAAGTTTCATACTTCCATCTACTCACAACAAACCTCCAAGACCACCTTTTAAACACCACATTTGTTTCAAACATGGGTACATATACAAGTGAACAAATTTCAAAGATTGTTAGGTGTAGAGGACAAAACCATGCTAAAAATATGTGACCAATGCCAAATAAATGATCGCACTAGGAGGATGGTACCAACACATATTTGTTCCAAATATCACAAACATCAATGCCAATTTTTCTCTACCATCTGCATGTCATATCAATATTAGACTTGAACCTAGGGCCACATTGGTCAAAACCCAGAGAAAAATCAAATCACATTTAAATAACTAAGAACTCCAAACATCACTCTCATTTACATTTATCACTTCCAATTTCAACTTATATAATTGATGTAGGGTCTAATTTGCATCTATTACTCTATCATCATTTTAGAGACAACTAAATTAATTGTATCATGTGTTTTATTCCCTTAACATCAATTTTGAAAGTGTGATAACTAATTAACTATTACCAAAAGGGGAGAGCACATGGAAAACCACATGGATGTTATTTTTAAAGTATGCCAAACTATTTTGGATCTCATCTAAGGTGTGTAAATAGACAAGTTAGAAAGGTTGATGTGTTGTAAGAATAAACATAACTTCCTCTTAAAAAAAAATTGACATTAAATTCTATAAAATGTTCACACCCTTACTAATATCAAGGGATGGATTGACAAAAAACCCTTTTTATCTAGGTTTTTTCTATTGTTTTAGAGGTTTGAATAAATCAATGTTATATCAAGTTGAAGAGGAATAAAGGACTGCCCTCGTTTAATTTTATGCTAATTTAAAGATAAACAAATGATTACTAAATAAATCAAACCTATATTAAAATAAAGGAGCGAAGGCACAAAGAAGATAAGTAAATGCTAAATTGAAATGAAGACATTAAACAAAAATTATCTCCTTCAATGAGGGTAAAGTGTTGATGTGTTATAATCTTCTTATTTGTCATGCTTCGAAACTATTTCTTGATTGCTAACTTCATGTCTAAGATGCCTCTTTTGGAATTAGCATGTGTTGTTAACCTCTATAAAATGGTTAGATTAAATTGTTGACACAATTTTGCCCTCTAGATTTAAGTAATTTTGTTCAAATTTTGTGATTGCATCTAAATTCTTGCATTGCACTAAGATAAGGTTGAGTTTGGTCATCTTGTGTGCTATAAACTCTTAATTGAAATACAAAGATGACACATTCATTGAAAATGCTAAAGTAAGTACAAGAGAAAAAATAGAACTTTTTAAAATATACACTAAATTCTACTTTTCAATTGTATTAACATACACTTTCTTTATTGCTTTTCATGACCTTTGAACTTCTTTAGTTTTTTAATGGTAAAAAATACATCCTTGATGCATTTCCGATTTTGTTTTCTGCCTAATTTGGGGCATGTCTTAATGCATACATTTATATAGCTACAAATGGTACAATTTTGTTCATAGTTGGGCCCACATACCTACCCTTGCCTGCACATAGCCCTATGCTTATTACTTATCCCTATGCTTGTGTACACACAATCCTAGTCCAATTGGCTTATTTATCTTATTCAAATTATTAATCCAATTATTATCCACAATCTAATCTTACCAGACATAGATCCAATCTATTTGTCTAACCCAGGTTGTGTGTAGCTATGAGGCCATCCTTGAAGTTGCAATCTTAATCATTTTAATTGCAAAAATCAAAATCAATCATTTAGTTGACTAGCCCCATCTTACAGTTTGATCCTAGGCCAACTTTGCATAAATCTTCACAATTTGGTGCTATATTTATGCATAAAAAGATATTTATTTGCACTCATTTTGATCATGGCATGACATTGGAATATTTTGGATTGTATTCATTTGCATTTGCATTCAAATCAAGAAAAGAATCTAGCATATCTAATCACACTCATCCTAATACATATGAATTACCTAGTAACCATTCTAGATTTCTTGTACATGTTTGAAGCTTAGATTATCTATCAAGATACCTTAAAATACTACCAACTTGATAGAAACCCACTAAGAGTGTGACAGAGTATCACCACCTAGAAGTTTTTTTATTTGAGAATTCACAAGACATGATTTAAAAGTCAATATAGATGAAGTTTGTGACTATGATCCTAATCCAAAATAGTGAACTTGACTCGGCATAGAGAAAAAATAAATATTCTAATTTTGATCCACATTCATGACTATCTAGTGCATCTACAACTTTTGAAGTGCATCTACAAGTTTTGAGGTGCATAAATCTCCCTATCTTAAGTAAATGGTAATCATTCTTTGGTTGCATAGTTAGGGGATCTCTCTCTTCATATTTTATTACTACTTATAGTGTGATTGAACTTTTTGTTTGATAGTGGTAGCAATGGGGAGTGAATTTTTTCATAATTTTAATAGAAGGGAGCCAAATTATGTAGAAGTGGCCAGAAAACTGCTACGGTCACAAAAAAGCCTTTTTGAGGAAGTGGTCAAAAAAGAAAAAGATAGAGGTTTTACACATGCTTTTCATAAGGAGGGAAATTTCAACACTTTTCAAAAGGATGGAGCACAACATGGAACTAGATCTCGAATGCCATATGCCTCAAATTCCAAAGGTAATTGGAATTAGTCCAGAAGAAATTTTTGAAGGAAAGTTAAGTCAAAACAACAAAAATACAGGAGGCCCATTGCACGACAAAGATCTTTTCAATATTCTAACCCTAAAAGGATGTCTAATAGATAGATCTGGATTAGGAAATATGATTTGAAGCATCTAGTTGATAAAACTATAGCTATAAGTGTGGAAGTTTAAGTTCTAGAAAAACTCATCTCTCCACATATGATTGATTTAAACGACAAAGCTTTAATTGGTAAGATCTGGAATCTTGTTCCTTGTAAAGATGATCCTTTTTCTTGGATTAATGAAAACTGGGATTGTGTTAAAGATCTTATTATTATAGATGAAAAGAAAGGGTTCTTTGTTGCTATTTTTCTTGATAAAGAGTTAAGAAATAGTATTCTAGAAATTAAATCTTGGTTCTTCCATGGACACGGATTGCTCCTTCAACCTTGGGAACTAAAATTTGACCCAGTAAATGCTCAAATGAATCTTGTTCCCTTTTGGGTCTCTCTTCATTACCTACATTTGGAATATAGAGACCAAAATAATTAAATTGATGGCTAACAAGTTGGGTTTTTTTATCAAAAGCTTGATGTGTCAAATTTTTGTGATTTGGAACATCCTATGCATTTTTGTATAATTATGGATGCTTCTCTTCCTCTGCCTGAAGTTTTGATCTTGAAAACTATTGACCTATTTTCCTCTGCCCAGAGTCAAATAGCCCAACTTCAAAATCTTGTTGAAATCCCTTGAGAACTTAGCCCTTAATGCATAAATCCTTCAAATTCCTGAGTTCTCCTTGTATAAAATCCCTAAAAATTCATCAGGAGAATCCTTGCAAAAAACCTAGAAAAAACTCAAAAAATTTGAAGCTTTTACCTCATTTATTGCCCCCCTTTTGGCATTTATCGACAAAATTCTGGTTTCCTAAACTAACACAAATTTGACTAAGGCATGGAATGTTTTTTTCCCTTTATTGGCAAAACTCAGGTTTTGTCAACTTGTCAAAAGTTCATTTTTTCTTAAGTTCTTTGATTGGCCAATTCATCGACGGAGAGAGGAGACTCAAAATATTGGCTAAGTTAGGGGCATTTTTTCCCTTTATCGGCGAAGTCTATCAAACACAAACTTTCCAAAAGTTCACTTTTCCACCAATTCACCAACTCGTTGATTTGCCGATAGAGGGTAAGGGGAACACATTCTTCAAAGTGTCTAAGGCATGAAAGAGGCCAAGCAATGCCTTGTCGGTGATTTTCACAAATGGCAAACTCAAAGAGTGGTTCGGGAATTCTCAAGTTCGCCGATCAGGTGATTTCTCAACAAAAGGAAGACAAAGAGAAGAATTTGTGAAAAATGACTAAGTAAAAAATGGCTTGTTGGAAAAGTGCTAAAAGATTGAACTTTTCATAAGCCCAAAGTTTCAAGTTTTCTGCAGTTCGTTGACGGGGCGAATCGCCTACAGAGGGAGGCAAGGTTCGCCAAAAGGTGAAAGCGCTAACAACAGAAATTAGCTAAGGTATTAATGGGTCAGAATTACAAAGGTTCTCTGATAGATAACTTTTGCTGATAAGACAAAACGGCTAAGCAAAAAAGGTTCGGTGAAAATAAGTTTTGCCGACAAGGGGCTAAGGTTCAAAATGGGCCACTTTTGTTGATAAGATAAAAGAGGAAGCAAGTGAGAAAAGTTTAATGCCCAAATCAAAGTTTGCCAATAAGGCAAAACATGGTCAAAATCCAAAGTTCAAGAAAAGATGGTTTTTCTGATGAAGAAGATAAAGCCAAAGGGAGTGAAAGGATGACAAAGAGAAAAGTAGAGGAAAGGATAGATTTGTCGATAAGGCAAATATGAGATAAAAGAGACAAATCAACCTGAGTTTTGCAAAATGACATTTTCCCGATAAAGGAAAAATAGAGATGAGAAAGATGGAGAAAAAATAGTTCGAAATGATGAATTTTTTTCCAATAAAGCAAAAGTGGGCAAAAAATGCAGAAACATAGACAATTCAGAAAATGACAAAGTTGCCAACTAAGGATGAAATTATGCAGAAATTGATAGAATTAATGTAAAAATGGAGTTGTAATATGTTGTAAACTTCAAATATTTATTTAAATATTTGAATTGTTGTAAAAGCTTTGTATAAAGGGGTTTTGGAGGGAAAATTTCTTTGATTTTCTTCATTTTCCATTAATGCAGATCTGATCTTTCAGCTACCTCAACTACTCCCTTCCTAGATATTTTTGCATTTATTGTTGTAGGTTGATGAATTAGCTACTTGCATTGAAGTCAAAATATCTCCCAACTACTCCTTGATCCAAGATATTTTCTATAGTTAATTTTAGTAGACAGACATTCCTTTTGTAGGGATATTTTTCTGACAACCCATGGGGGTAAATTTATTGATGAAATGACTGAGGTCAAATGTAATGAATTGCTATATATGCATGTAAAAAAGATGTAATGAGGGTTGGATATAGAGACAGTTTTGTACTCCAAATAAAGCCATCCTCTGTTGTAGCCTTGCCTTTTGATGAAATACACACTGTGTTTTTACCTTTTCTACTGTTTTAGCTCTATGTAATTCAAAATTAGTTGTTTGTGAATGTTTATTTCTTCCAACTTAGTTCTTTTCTTTACCTCTGCTAAGAATTTGTTAGATTTGTGTGAATGATCAGTTGTATCTAGTTATTTTGTGCATTTTCAGTTCTGTGAGAGCTTTTTATATTCAAACCTAGTGTATCACCTCCATTAATTTCTAGTTTTACCCCTCTTCCTCTTTTCATAAATGGTGGATAGATTAGGTTTAGTCTTAGGAATAGATGAATCTCTTATTCAATAAAGGAACCATCCTCTCTCTAGAGATTTGATCTCCTTGCAGAGTCCCACACCTGGAGATCATCTCAATGTTTCACTAGAATGTTGAAGCCCTAAAAGCCTTCAACATAGGGTGCAAATCCAAGTGACAATAGTTTCTGGCACGCCTGGTAGGACTATGAACAAAGAATCAAGCTGAGAATATGGTGTTTTTCTCAATACTCTGCACTTTGGCAGACTTTTCATGCAGCTAACGACTCTACAAGCTTCTGGTTTTGATCAGTGCCATCTTTTATGCCTGTGCAAACAAGGGCATCTTCAGGAGTTAACTTTCAATTTACTAAATTATCTGATGTTGCTTCAAGGAGAAGGTCTAGGTTATCTAGATCTCCTATGAGAAGGAATAGCAACCCTATTTTAGTACCTCATCCAAGAGTTCAATCTATGTGGGCCCTCCTGTTAGGTCTCAACACACAAGTAGAGGTTTGCATATTCCTATTTTAAATTTGTATATTCCCATTATGGCAAGGAATTTGCCTTTTGTGACCTTTAATGGAGACAGTCCTTTAGATTTGGTTGCATACAATGATATACCAGCTGCAACCCTAAAGAGTGTTTCACCCTTTATGGGTGATGGTTCTATAATCCCTACTAAGCACATCAAAGACATATCTAGCGTGTGCTCAGTCCATCATATCCAGCATGAAGATGTTGCAGTCAGACTGTTGGTTTCATCTTTTAAAGGGAGAGCTCTTCAATAGTTTAGGAGCTTGACCCTTGCTTCAATACATGACTAGGACGAGCTGGGAGAAGCCCTCTACAAGCAGTTTGGAGAGAGGGCAGATAATGTTTCATTGTTGGAGCAACTGACAACGATCAAAAGAGCTCCGAGTGAGATGCTGGTAGATTTTAATTTCAAATTCTGGAGGACGTGGGAGAGAACTCCAACTACCCTCATGCCATCTCCACAAGGTGCATTTTTGTACTTTCTAACAGCTTTGAATTCTGCTATTGCAGTGATGATGTAATCTATGGGTGCTGAAACCCTACCCATTGGTTATGAGACAATGCTAAAAGCTAAAAATAATTTAATATAGGCTGGGAAAATTGCTCCTAGACTTCTTGTGCCTCCTTTTCTAGTGTTGCCTTCATCATTCCAATAGCCCATTATTTCTCCCATTTCAGAACCTAAGGCTTCAACATCCTCTCTTTCTCAAGAAGAGAGTGATCTTAAAACCCTAATGTCTAATTTGACCAACAAGGTAAATAACATTGCTATTTAAACTGCCCCCAAACCCCATCAGAATTATAATCAGGGGCAATCATCCAATCAAATTGGAATCAGGGTTACAATCCCAATAGAAATCAAAACTAGATTTAGGGTTACCAACAAAATAGATATCAAAACCCTAACCCTGCTCAACACTTTCAAATAATTTGACCTATTCAACAAATACTGACTGTGAATCCAGTTAGGGCTTTAGTCCCTACCCAAAATAATCTAGCCCAAGGAGTAGATTGGTGCTACCCCTGTAACCAGCTGTACAATCAGTCCACTTGTGCTTTTGGAGCACAAGAAAGGGCTTTAATGGTGTAGAACTTTCATACCCATTAGGAATCATTATCAGAGGAAACCAATAACAACCTCAAGGTATCAAATGAGGCTACCTTTGATGCCAATATGATGTTATGGACTTCAGATGACTTTTGTGCTATCAATCAACCCATGGATCTAGTGTGATCATGCCTATAAGTAGTATTGCAGATAATACTAGGTCAAAAAAGAGGTAGTTGGAGGCCAGCCCCATGCCTACTGTGTTACAAAAAGAGCATGTTTCAAAGGAAAAGGTGGCTAGTGCCACAATTTCAATTTAGAGCAGGAAATCTACTGCTACAAAATAAATTCCATCAGGCTTAAAAGTGCATGAACAAGTTGCAGAATAGTCAAAAAAGGGAACATGAGTTCTCTCTATGTATAAAGTAGCCACTATTCCACTAAATATTGTGGAACAAATGAAGAAAATGAATATCAATGTCTCAAACGGATCTGTTACAAGAAGCCTTAAGGCATTTCCCATCAGATGAATCAACAACAACAGACTCATCAACAAAGCAAAAGGAAAAGAGCCATGTTATTCTTGTGTAGCCAAGTGAAGGACAAGTAAGTTCAGCTAAGAAGCCATCCCCTTTCTACTTGTCTTTGATCATTGACAAATTTTTAGTGCACAACTGTATGATTAACTCTGGGGGTAGTGTTTCAGTCATGCCCAAGAAGATAGCAGATGCATTAGGCATCAAGTATACCCCAGTTTCATTAGGAGTATTACAATTGGATGGCACCTTTGTAAACACTATAGGAGTGATAAAAGAACTAGATTTGAATCTACATGCCTATCCAAATTTGACTTTCAAACAAGACATTTCAGTCATTGATCTTCCTCCCTTCTTTGCCATTTGCTTGTCAAGGGATTTCACGGCCAAGGTAGGTGGCTACCTTTCTTCTGACTGGTCTCATATGCTTTTGAGGACCAAATATGGCACAAGGTTTACCATCAAGGCTGAGCCAATTTCAAACTACCATGTGGAGAACTATGACCATAGCTTGGTGAACCTGCATGTTATAATTCAAGGCGAGGAAGTGTATGACTCAGAGTCTATTAAGGAAGAATCTTCCCCTCTTCCTACTCCTAATCTATTTCTTGATGAATGGACAAGGGATCACTGTAATTTTGATCCTTATGATACCACTGAGGCAACTGACTTGGGCAACTACATGATCCATGAAGGGGATTATTCAGTCCCTTCTATACTTAAGCTAGATGATGACTACAATGGCCCATGGAAAATATTTTTTAATGGTGCCAAGAGTAGAATGGAGTTGGTGTAGGGCTTTTACTAGTCTCCCCAACTGGTAGAAATTGCATTTTTCTCATAGATTACATTTTTCTTGTACAAATAATTTAGCAGAGTATGAGACATTGGTTAATGGTTTTCTACTTATTGAGAAGAAAAATATCAAGCATTTGGAGATCTTTGGTGACACTGAGTTGGTGGTCAACTAGGTTAGAGAAATATGTGCAACTAAAAACTAACTTCTAAGAGCTTATAGACACAGAGTTTGGGACCTATTTGAGAGTTTTGATGCTTTCAACTTACAGGTAATCCCAAGAAAATTAAATTCAGTTGTTGATCAATCGGCAATGGTTGGGGCCCAACTTTCTCCACCTACAAATTTGTTTCAAGGCCCTGATTAGCATGGTAAAATTATTGCCAGGCACTCTGTTCTAGGCATCGATATACATTGGCAAGTCTTTGATAGCAATGAGCATATTGCAAGCTTCATTCAGAATGAAGTAGAGTTTTCTTCCATGGCGCAGCCCAGGCTACAGGAAAGCTATGGCGGCCAGATCATCTAGCTCAAAACCAACAAGTTTCCCAAGGGTTTAGTTACTTTTGAGGCTATCTTCAGCCCAGATGATGAGTTCAAGGGCGAGAGAAATAACATGACATTCAAGAAGGAAGATTACTAGAGAGTCTCAATCATCCAAGACAAAGAGTTGTTGCTGGGAAAGGTATGTGGTGATGCAGAGTAGCAAAAATTCATACAGCTTGCCTAGAAAAAGAATGACATCTTAGCATGAGCATATGAAGATTTAAAAGGCTTCAATCTAGATGTGGCTCAGCATGCAATCAATCTGGATCCAAATTGCAAGCCAGTCTACCAAAAGCAGCAACCCATAAACCCAAAGATTGAGCTACTTATGAGAAAAGAGCTTGCTAAGCTCATCTAAGAAAGGATCATCTTCACCATTAAATATTCTAATTGGGTTGCCAATCTAGTGCATGTGAGGAAGAAAAATGGGGAGATAAGGCTTTGTGTGGATTTTAGGGACCTGAATTGAGCCTCTTTGAAAGATCATTACCCTCTGCCCTCTATGGATTAAATTTTGCAAATTGTTGTAGGGGTAGAGAGGTTTTCATTATTGGATGGCTTCTTTGGCTATAACCAGATCTTTGTCAGAGAGGAAGATAGATTTAAAACAACATTTATAACCAAATGGGGAACTATGGCATATGCAAAAATGCCATTTGGTCTATCTAATGTTGGTGCCACATTTTAGAGAGCAATGAATATTGCCTTCAAATGATTTATAAACAAGTTCATCTTGATTTATCTAGATGACATTACAATCTTCTCCAAGAAGGGAGAAAATCATATGAAGCATTTGGAGAAAGTATTCTAGAGATGCAAAGAGTTTGGGGTGTCTCTAAACCCCAAGAAATGTATTTTTTCTGATGCTCAGGGTAAGTGTCTGGGCCATATAGTCTCTAAGGATGGGATTTCCATAGACCCTAAAAGGACATCTACTCTCCTTTCTCTTCCCCTACCTTCTCACAAAAAAAGCCTTATAGTCATTTTTAGGGCAAATCAATTTTGTTAGGAAGTTCATTCTAGGTAACTATGTTGGCTTGGTAAAGCCTCTAACTCTTATGCTCAAAAAATATGTTGTCTTTAGATGGACAAAGGGAGGGAAGGATGGTTTTGAAAAGAGCAAGGAAGAGATTGCCCAGGCACCTACTCTCATGAACCCAAATTATGAGAAGGACTTCATCCTTTATGCACATGGAGGAGAGAACAACATTGGTGTTGTTTTGATGCAACAAAATGAACAAGAAATGAAGCAGCCTCTAGCCTTCTTCAGTCAAACCATGAAGGACTATGAGGTCAGATATAGCCCCATGGGTAAACAAGTATTTTCCATTGTTAGATCTTTGAAAAAATTTAGATATATGCTGGCAAATAATCATATTAAAGTGTTAGTTTCTCATCCTAGTGTGAGAGATTATATAATGGGAATTGAGATTAGTGAAAAGAAAGCCAACTGGGTCACTAAGATCTTGGAGTATGATGTGATCATCAAGTCCACTAAGTTGATTAGAGGCAAACAATTGTGTGAACATCTAGCTCAGACTTCTATAGATGAAATGAGTTCATCTTACCATTTGAATGAGGAAGAACCTATAGCTGAACCATCAACTGTGAGTTCTTAGACAACATATATGGCTAAATTTCTATCCACTGGTGAGTATCCCTATGGATTGGACAGAACCAAAAGAAGACATTTCAAGCTGTAGTCTATTCCTTATGCTTTAGTGGATGGTGTTCTCTTCAAGAGGAACCTAGATGGAGTCTTACTAAGGTGCATAAAAGAAGATCAGATTGATAAACTACTCAGTGAGTTTCATGTTAGCCCAACTAGTGGCCATTTATCTACTAGAGCTACAATAATGAAAATAATGAGGGCATGTTACTTTTGGCCCACATTATTCAATGATGCCCATGTATGGGTAAGAAAATGCAAAGAGTGTGCTCTCTTTGCAGGAAAGAAAAGATTGGAAACACTCCCACTCCATCATATTCAGGCTGATCAGCCCTTTTCACAGTGGGGATTAGATTTCATTGACATGATAAATCCCACTTCCAGTGTTGGTCACAAGTGGGTTTTTACTGCAACAAACTACTTTTCCAGGTGGGTTGAAGTAGTCCCACTGAAAGAAGCTACTGAGCCATCAATCATGGATTTCTTGGAAGAAATCATGACAAGGTTTGGAGCTCCTCATACCATTATTTCTAATAATGCAAAAGCATTCATTGGTTTTAGAATTGTTGATTGGGCTCTTAAATATAATGTGTTCTTGAAGACTTCATTCAAATATTACCCTCAAGGTGATGGGCTGGCTGAATCCACCAACAAGAACTTGATCATAATTTTGAAAAGAATTGTGGAAACAAACCAAAGGCAAAGGCACAATAAGATCAAATTAGCTCTTTGGGCTGATAGAATCACATACAAGAGAGCCATTGGTAAATATCCCTTTGTTCTTGTGTATGGAAGAGAGGCTAGATTGCCTATATCTTTAGAGCTTCCTGCATTACAATTGGCTCAACAATTGGAATTGGAAGGAGAAGATGCAAGGTCTGTCAGAATGGTAGAATTGGCTACACTAGAAGAATAGAGATAGTCAGCCATGGATATATTGGAAGAGCATAAAAATAGACCAAAAAGTATTTTGACAAGAAGGCCAAGGTTTAGACCTTCAAATAAGGTGATTTAGTTATGAAATGGGATGCTGACCGAGCCAAACCTGGAGGCTACACTAAGTTTTATGCACTTTGGAATGGGCCTTATATCATCATCAGCTACAAGAAAGCCAATGCTTTCATTCTTTCAAGACTAGATGGTGAAGTTCTACCGATCTCAGTCAATGGGATCCATCTCAAACTTTACCATTAAGGTTGGTCTGAGATTCTATACATATTGTTTTAGTTTTATTTCTGCTTTAGTTTTCCCTTCAATAAGTGCTCTTACATAGGTTGCATTGTCATTAGGAGAATGCAGGCCTTGTTCCTTTTTGGTGTTGTTTCAGAAGGTCAAGTTTTAGTTATTTTGACCTATTGCAGTCACTTTTAGACTCCATGCCCAATGGATGCTTAAGGCCACTAGTCTATTTGTTGAGCAGGCAAACATCCCTGAGAGGTCACCAAAATGTTGACCTATTTTCCTCTGCCCATAGTCAAATAGCTCAACTTCAAAATCTTGTTGAAATCCTTTGAGAACTTAACCCTGAATGCATAAGTTTTTCAAATTCTAGTGTTCTCCTTGTAAAAAAATCCCTAAAAATTCATTAGGAGAATCCTTGAAAAAAACCCAGAAAAACCCAGAAAATTTGAAGCTTTTATCTTATTTTTTGCCCCCCTTTTGGCCTTTTTCAGCAAAATTCTAGTTTCCTAAACTAAAACAAATTTGACAAAGGCATGGAATGTTTTTTCTCCTTTATCAAAAAAACTCAAGTTTTGTCAACTTGTCAATAGTTCATTTTTTCTCAAGTTCTCCAACAAGCCAATTTGCCGACAGAGGGAGGAGACTCAAAATATTGGCTAAGTTAGGAGCGTTTTTTCCCTTTATTGGTGAAGTCTATCAAACGTGAACTTTCTAAAAGTTCACTTTTCTACTGGTTCACTGACTCGGTGATTTGCCGACAGAGGGCAAGGGGAACACATTCATTAAAGTGTCTAAGGCATAAAAGAGGCCAAGGAATGCCTTGTTGACGATTTTCACAATTGGTAAACTCAAAGAGTGGTTTGAGAATTCTCAAGTTCGCCGATCAGGTGATTTCCTGACAAAAGGAAGACAAAGGGAAGAATTTGTGAAAAATGACTAAGTAAAAAATGGCTTGTCAGCAAAGTGCTAAAAGAGTGAACTTTTCATAAGTTCAAAGTTTCAAGTTTTCTGCAGTTTGCCGACGGGGCAAATCACCGACAGAGGGAAGCAAGGTTCGCCAAAAGGTAAAAGGACCGACAATAAAAATTGGCTAAGGCATTAATGGGTTAGAATTACAAAGGTTCTCGAATAGAAAACTTTTGCTGATAAGGCAAAATGGCTAAGCAAAAATGGTTTAGCAAAAATAGTTTTTGCTGACAAGGGGCCAAGGTTCAAAATGGACCACTTTTGCTGATAAGGAAAAAGAGGAAGCAAGTGAGAAAATTCACCCAAATCAAAGTTTGCCGATAGGCAAAACATGGCCAAAAGCCAAAGTTCAAGAAAAGATGGTTTTGCCGATGAAGAAGATAAAGCCAAAGGGAGTGAAAGGATGACAAAGAGAAAAGTAGAGCAAATTAGGATATATTTGCCGATAAGGCAAATATGAGATAAAAGAGACAAATCAACCAGAGTTATGCAAAATGACATTTTGCTAATAAAGGCAAAACAAAGATGAGAAAGATGGAGCAAAAATAGTTTAGAATGATGACTTTTTGCCGATAAGGCAAAAGTGGGTAGAAAATGCAGAAACAAAGATAGTTCAGAAAATGACAAAGTTGCCGACTGAGGATGAAATTATGCAGAAATTGACATAATTAATGTAAAAATAGAGTTGTAATATATTGTAAACTTCAAATATTTATTTAAATATTTGAAGTGTTGTAAAATCTCTGTATAAAGAGGTTTTAGAGGGAAAATTTATTTGACTTTCTTCATCTACAATTAATGTAGATCTGATCTTTCAGCTATCTCAACTACTTCCTTCCAAGATATTTTTGCATTTATTGGTGTAGGTTGATGAATCAGCTGTTTACATTGAAGGCAAAATATCTCCCAGTTGCTCCATGATCCAAGATATTTTCTATAGTTAATTTTAGCAAAGAGACATTCCTTTTGCATGGATTTTTTTTTGACAGCCCATGGGGGCAAATTTATTAATGAAATGATTGAGGTCAAATGTAATGAATTGCTATATATGCATGTAAAAAATATGTAATGAGGGTTGGATACATAGACATTTTTGTACTCCAAATAGAGCCATCCTCTATTGTAGCCTTGCCTTTTTGATGAAATACACACTATATTTTTATCTTTTTGTTGTTTTAGCTCTGTGTAGTTCAGAATTAGTTATCTGTGAATGTTTATTTTGTCTCAACTTAGTTATTTTCTTTATGTCTGCTATGAATTTGTTAGATTTATGTGAATGATTAGCTGTATCTAGTTATTTTGTGCATTTCCATTTCTATGAGAGCTTTTTATATTTAAACCTGGTGTATCACCTCCATTAATTTCTAGTTTTACCCCTTTTCCTCTTTTCATAAACAGTGGATGGATTAGGTTTAGTCTTAGGGATAGCTGAATCTCTTATTCAGAAAAAGAACCAGCCTCTCTCTAGAGATTTGATCTCCCTGTAGGGTCCCACACCTGGAGATCATTTCAATGTTTCATTGGATTGTTGGAGCCCTAAAAGCCTTCAAAAAAAGGTGTAATTCCAAGTGACAACAAAAACTTCCAAGGGTTTTTGGAAACAAAAAATCACTTTTGAAGGATCTGAGTCCTTGTGTCATGTTTGTTCTAGCTTTAGACTTTGCACAAAAAGATGTGTCAATTCTTTACCTCTAAACCCTAACCCTTTGGTTTGTGAGGATCCAGAAAAATTTGTTAAATCACGTTATGGGGAAGATTTTGAAGCTGAATTTCTATTTAAAGACATTTCTTATGCCTCAAATTATGAGAGTTTTATTGATAAAGAAGATCCTATGGTATTAGAAGCTTCAATTTTTATAAATCTGAAATCTTGGAGTGGGAATCAATCTATGCTTGAGATCTCTACTCCTGGTGATAAAAATGGTGGAATCTTGACTTCTTTGAATAAGACTATATCTCTTTTTCATGAAGATAGAACAAAATTTCAAACACCTTTAGTGGATCATAATCATCAAGTATGCCAGAAAGATGATATGTCTTTTCTTGTCAATTTGGGAGTTCCAAATCTAGATTCGAAAGATACTGCTCATCAAGTTCCATTAGATCGACAAATTTTGGTATCACCTTCTTGGGTTTTGGTGGGATCTCCAAATAATAAATTAAAATCTGCTACTCCACTAGTGGGCAAAGGCCTTCTTATAGAGAATTCAGAAGGCTCAGTTGATTAAGTTGATGGAGATTTAGAAACCATGGTTAATGATATTTTTCTTAAAGTTGGTTTAGCTTTGATTGAGGAAATTACTGAGGAAGTTGTCAATAAAGAGGAGTTTTATTTCTCAAAAGCTTTGTCAATCTCTCAAACTCCTAGAGCTGAATATTTTAATAATAATAGCCCTTATGTTAAGAAGAACATAAATCTAAAAACAAAGAAGACTCAAGAAGAAATTCAGGTAGGAATACAATTTACTATTGATAGATGTTTGAGATTGAGGAGAGTTTGTGGCTCTCCTCAAGTTTAATGAAGATCTTCTCTTGGAATGTTATGGGCATTAATGCCCCTAAAAAAGGTGCTTAATAAGCACCAAATTGATTCATCTAGGATGAACATTAATCTTCTGCAAGAAACCAAACTTTCTAATCAACTAGCATACATCAGGTAAATGATTGTAAAGATGTGCCTGATTTGAAAGAGGTGCCAGAGCCTGATCTTCTCCATTTTGGTGCTACTGTTGGTTGTGTGCATGATGTGCACAACTATGATTTTGAAAGCTTTTCTTTTGATGTGCCAACATATGATATAATGAGCCCTGATCTTCCTAGCTGTGTGGTGGACTTTGAGTGTTTTCAGTTTTCAGTCCAGCTAGGAGATCATTTTGCAATGCATAATGCTGATACAGATGATAACATGTGTTATATTTCATTTGAGTATGCATTGCTTGATAAACACTGCATTCACTTGTTGCTGGATACTGAAGGTTGTCTACATAGGGGTGACAGTGACAAGCTAAATCAGAGGGTTGAATATGCAGATGACAAGGTTTGTTTGTGGGTAGGTCCTGGCAGTATCTCCAGGCTTGACCTGGTGAATGTAGATGAAAACAAGGTGTTTGACAAGGGGAGATACTGGTTTTCCCTTTCTTGGTGGCCTTAGGCCATCAAGTGTGTTTGGTGATGCAGGTTGGTGCAAGTTTGACTCTGTTGCCCAATGGATAAGGACTGGTCTACATCCCAGAGATCTGAGGTTCTTGCCATGCCTGCAAGAGGCATGCGTCCCCAGACAGAGCCTATGTTAGTAATAATTTATGTTTGGGGTAACATGCAGGCACCTTACCTGAAAATTGAAAGAAGTTTTAAGTCTCTGGGCCTCCTCAGCATGTTTCAGCATCAGCATCATATTTTCTTCGAGGAGGTCATCATCATCATATTTCCAGTCATCACCCTATTGTTTCTCGTAGGGGTCATCATCATCTTTTCTGCCGACTTGATCTTCTACTCGCGGGGTGATATTTTAACATCAGGTGATCTTAGTTAAGATCATCTTGATGATGTTGCTGCAAGGTTCTAAGTATGACCCGATATTCATCGAGGTCATCATATTTGAACATCAGGTGATCTTTGTTAAGATCATCCTGATGTTATTTTATCACTTCATGTTGTTTTATCACCCGATGCTGCTGACGTCATATTTTATGAGGGTGATATCCACTTTTCTACCTGTCTGCATCATGATATTTCTGAAGGCAGATATCCGCCTGTCGGCTTCATGCATTGTCCAGTGGGGGGTGATCATTTCAAATATCCGTCATATTCATATATCACCCCGATCTTATAGTGGAGCTACAGTGCAGCATGACATTTGTGCATGAGGGTGATATTTCAAATATTTGGTTATCTTTCGAATATCATCTTGATGCCGACATGATGGTGACATCATCAAGATCCGAGGGGGGTCATATTTCTAACACTAGTCATCTTGTGGAGATCCCCCGATATTTGCAAATATGATGATGACATCATCCGGATATGAGGAGGTGCGCGATAGCTAGATATGCTGATGATGTCAGCAGGATATGACGGTGATGTCATCAGGATGTTCATCGGCCAGACATTTGGTATTGGTTAAGCAGGAGGATCTTCCTCCGATGCATCAGGTTGTGCTGATGAAGGTGAATATCATGTTGATATTTCACATGAAGATGAGGTTGGTCATCAGGATGCTATTCATACATCAGGGTGATATATTTTATCTGGTGATGCGGACGGCATGATACTTTCTCGCATGGTGATATTTTCTGCGGGGTGATATTTCACATCGGGGTGATGTGAATTATCAGGGTGGACTCATGCAGGTGGTTCACTGACATCAGGGTGATATTGAGTATCTGGATATCATGCTGGAGGATGATGATGATGAAGGCTTATGCTAGTGTCATCAGGAGCAAAATCGCCGACATCATATATGCTCATGACCTAGTATATAAAGTGATGAGGAGGTTGTCGTGGGGTGCATGTGGGATAATTAGATCTTGCATGATTTGAAATATCGGGATGATGCATTTTGGCGGGAAAGGTTTGCGATGCACAGTATGATGTTTTTCCCAAGGCCACAGGTTGGTACGCCATTAATGGTAGATGTTACAGGGTATGGGCGAAGATGTGGACGTATTTGGTACCTGATTGATGATGTGAATCCCCAAGCGGCGGCGCAGGGCTCGAGATCTCTTCCTGTCCCCTCCTCCACCTGCTGCATTGAATGTTTGAGCACCAATTTCTCATGACGCATTGTATCTGGCAGATATTTTGAGGTGCCATTGTACTGAATGATGGGTACACCTTCCTGCTATATAATGCAGACTGTGTTACCCATTGTAGGTTGTTGAAGACCTGGGCATTTTTTGTGTAAATAATGAAGAACAGCGCATCACCCTGGTTGTTCTATCCCATTTTGGAGTTTATGTGTTGCAGCATGAGTGTATTTTGCACATATGTTCAGTTTCAGTGTTGACTTATATGAAAAATGCTTATTGCATGTGTTTATCTGCTTGTCTCCATTTGCTGCATGTTGTTCTCTTTCTTCTGAATCTGGTTGCTAAGGGTTTCTCAGGTTCTAGGGTATGTTTTTCTGTATCACATGCCTGATCTCTAACTTCCATTCAAGGAGTGGATTAAACTGTTTTAGGTCAAGTATGGAGAAGGTTGCATGTCAGCAGGGATATCTGTAAGTAGAGGTAGCTAAATACCCATCCTTGGGTGATGTTTGTAAGGAAAGCATCAATCCAACCCCCTGAAACTTGAGTGAAAGTTGCAAACCATCTATTGTATACGTCTAGTTGACTCCTTGCCCAAATGGATAGGCACCAGTTTGCTCCTAGGTCAGTAGTTATGAGCCAAAACCCCTTGTCTTGCATCCAGGACATTATGTCCACCCATTTCATCACTTCAACCTATTTGTTGTAGGAGTAGGATTAAGAACCCCCTACATGCTCTCATACCCACCGGACAAATATGTCCAAGAATGTTGCCAACCTTGTGATCTATCATGTAGATCTTGGTCCATACATGAGAGTATTTTGCCCGATGCTATCAAGCTAAATCTTCATATCATTGAGCTAGTCAAGGTTACATCTTGAGTTATAGGGATACCCCCCTTAGTGCCGCAGAACTAGAAGTGAAGGGGAGGTAGCTCACGCAACCTCTTGTATTAGTTGGTTGAATCTGCCCATGCATTAGAACTAGCAAACCCTAATGCTGATTCAGAAGAAAAACCAACAAAATGGCGACTCTACTGGGGATGTTGATGTAAAGTGATATCTTGTGGCCCATCCGAGTCACCAACAAAATGGTGACTCTGCTAGGGATGTGATTGATCAAAAGTGCTATCTAGTCATCCCTGGTGATGTATTTCTGGCCCATCTGAGTCACTAACAAAATGATGCTCTGCTGGTGGAATGAACCTGGAAAAATAGCTTTCAGCTATTGAAAATTTTGTCCTCTTTGGAGAGGTGGCGACTCTGCAAGAAAGTTTCAAGTGCACATGAAAGGTAGATGTGTGTTGTGTGATAAAAGATGTTTAGATTTCTGCATCTGGATGAGAAAAGGTACCTTGCTCCTTCCCATTTATATTTGTTGTTTACTACAAAAGCTAGATGCCAGGGGAAGTCATAGGTCTTAGGCAAACAAAGGATGTCTAAGATGGAAAATTTTATGAATCCAAACATGTATTCACCCATACTCAGTCAAAAGGGGGATGATATGTTGACAAAAAGAATAGAAGAGATAAGAAATAGCTTGATACTCTTAGAGGCTAAGTTGAATAGTGATAACCCTGTTGTGTCTACCAGTCAGAAAGCTAAACCTATTGTCAACCCTTTTGATCCTTTGTATGACCAATTAGATCTGTCATGGGTTGATTATAAAGTTGAAAGTATGCCTGCTAGGATGTATAGTCAGATGCCTAGATTTAGTGGTCACAGTGTGTTTGATGGGAGTGCACATATCCAAAATTTCCATGAGTTCATGGATACACATTCATTCAGAGATGAGGATATGTGGATGAGATTTTTTGTTAGGTCCTTTGATGCAAAAGCCAAAAATTGGTATTTGAGATTTCCAAAGAGATCCTTTTCCTGTTGGGATGAACTTGCTAACTGTTTCAAAGAAGAATTTGCAAGAGAACCTGCTGATCTTGTTGCAGAATTAATGAAAATCAAAAAATAAGATGAAGAGCCCTGTATTGATTTCAGTCATAGATTTGCACTAGCCCTTTCACAAATCCCAGAAGCCTTCAGACCTGATACTTCAGCCTGTGTTGGCATATTCTTTGAAGCTTTTGAGGAGGGCTCTACTACACTACTGAGGGAATTCAAGGTGACAAGTATGCAGATGGCATACAAATTTTTAGAAAATGTATAAGAAATGAGAAATGAGCACCTGCAGAAATCCCTGTCCCCAGGCTTTGGTGTGAATAATGGTTGTGAAGTTGCAAATGACCAAGAGATTAAGGCATCATGTGAAGATGCCAGTGAAAGGACTAATGAGGACTCCCATTGCAATGATGAGGCATCTAGCCATGAAAGCAATGATGTGGTTGTGGACAGCAATGAACATCTTTTTGAATGGATTTGTGGAGATGATTGTGAGTATTGTACTCAAGACAGAGAAGATATAAGCAAACAGAGAAACAGTTCCATGTGTGAACCATTGCCTTCTTTTCAAACACATGGGGATCATGAAGAGCAGTTAGAGATTGAAACAAGTGCTAGTGCAGAGCATGATTGTTCTTCATTTAATGACTATTTTGCTTATGACACACAAGCTGATACCCCTCCACAAAATGAATCCATTGGTGATGAAGATGCATGCTCTGCTGCCCATGAACCAATGGCATACCATGATGAGGCTGAGACACCTGGATCACCCATTTATGACACATGTGGTGATGAGGATCTATCTGAGTATGGTGAGGATCTAAACATTGTTTTTGACTTAGATACTGTTTCTCATCCTGATGAAGGAGAAACTAGCATACATCAGGTAAATGACTGTAAAGATGTGCCTAATTTGAAAGAGGTGCCAGAGCCTAATCTTTTCCAGTTTGGTGCTGCTGTTGGTTGTGTGCATGATGTGCACAACTATGATTTTGAAAGATTTTCTTTTGATGTGCCAGCATATGATACAATAAGCCCTGATTTTCCTAGCTATGTGGTGGACTTTGAGTGTTTTCAGTTTTCAGTCCATCTAGGAGATCATTTTGCAATGCATAATGCTGATACAGATGATAACATGTGTTATATTTCATTTGAGTATGCATTGCTTGATAAACACTGCATTCACTTGTTGTTGGATGTTGAAAGTTGTTTGCATAGGGGTGACAGTGACAAGCTAAATCAGAGGGTTGAATATGCAGATGACAAGGTCTGTTTGTGGGTAGGTCCTGGCAATATCTCTAGGCTTGACCTGGTGAATGCAGATGAAAACAAGGTGTTTGACAAGAGGAGATACTGGTTTTCCCTTTCTTGGTGGCCTTAGGCCATCAAGTGTGTTTGGTGATGCAGGTTGGTGCAAGTTTGACTCTATTGCCCAATGGATAAGGACTGTCTACATCCCAGAGATCTACGGTTCTCGCCATGCCTGCAAGAGGCATGCATCCCCAGATGGAGCCTATGTTAGTAATAATTTATGTTTGGGGTAACATGCAGGCACCTTCCCTGAAAATCCAAAGAAGTCCTAAGTCTGTGGGCCTCCTCAGCATGTTTTAGCGTTAGCATCATATTTTCTTCAAGGAGGTCATCATCATCATGTTTCCAGTCATCAACCTATTGTTTCTCACAGGGGTCATCATCATCTTTTCTACCGACCTGATCTTCTACCTGCGGGGTGATATTTTAACATCGGTTGATCTTAGTTAAGATCATCCTGATGATGTTGCTGCAAGGTTCTAAGTATGACCTAATATTCATCGGGGTCATCATATTTGAACATCAGGTGATCTTTGTTAAGATAATCCTAATGTTATTTTATCACTTCATGTTGTTTTATCACCTGATGCTGCTGACGTCATATTTTATGAGGGTGATATCCACTTTTCTGCTTGTCTGCATCATGATATTTCTGAAGGGAGATATCCACCTGTCAGCTTCATGCATTGTCCAGTGGGGGGTGATCATTTCAAATATCCGTCATATTCATATATCACCCCAATCTTATAGTGGAGCTACAGTGCAGCATGACATTTGTGCATGAGGGTGATATTTCAAATATCTGGTTATCTTCCGAATATCATCCTGATGCTGACATGATGGTGATGTCATCAAGATCCGAGGGGGGTTATATTTCTAACACTAGTCATCTTGTGGAGATCCCCTGATATTTGCAAATATGACGATGACGTCATCCAGATATGAGGAGGTGCATGATAGGCAGATATGCTGATGACATCAACAGGATATGACAGTGACATCATTAGGATGTTCATCAGCCAGACATTTGGTATCGGTTAAGCAGGAGGATCTTCCTCCGATGCATCAGGTTGTGCCGATGAAGGTGAATATCAAGTTGATATTTCACGTGAAGATGAGGTTGGTCATTAGGATGCTATTCATACATCAAGGTGATATATTTTATCTAGTGATGCGGACGGCATGATACTTTCCCGCAGGGTGATATTTTTTGCAGGGTGATATTTCACATCGAGGTGATGTGAATTATCAGGGTGGAATCATGCAAGTGGTTCGCTGACGTCAGGGTGATAGTGAGTATCCAGATATCATGCTGGAGGATGATGATGATGAAGGCTTATGCTAGTGTCGTTGGGAGCAAAATCACCGACATCATATATGCTCACGACCTAGTATATAAAGTGATGAGGAGGTTACCGCGGGGTGCATGTGGGATAATTAGATCCTGCATGATTTGAAATATCAGGATGATGCATTTTGGCGGGAAAGGTTTGCGATGCACAGTATGATGTTTTTCCCAAGGCCGTGGGTTGGTACACCATTAATGGTGGATGTTACAGGGTATGGGCAAAGATGTGGACGTATCTGGTACCTGATTGATGATGTGAATCCCTAGGCGGCGGCGCAGGGCTCGAGATCTCTTCCTGTCCCCTCCTCCACCTGCTGCATTGAATGTTTGAGCACCAATTTCTCATGACACGTTGTATCTGGCAGATATTTTGAGGTGCCATTATACTAAATGATGGGTACACCTTCCTGCTATATAATGCAGACTGTGTTACCCATGGTAGGTTGTTGAAGACCTAGGCATTTTTTGTGTAAATAATGAAGAACAGGGCATCACCCTAGTTGTTCTATCCCATTTTGGAGTTTATGTGTTGCAGTATGAGTGTATTTTGTACATATGTTCAGTTTTAGTGTTGATTTATATGAAAAATGCTTATTGCATGTGTTTATCTGCTTGTCTCCATTTGCTGCATGTTGTTCTCCTTCTTCTGAATCTAGTTGCTAAGGGTTTCTTAGGTTCTAGGGTATGGTTTTCTATATCACATGCCTGATCTCTAACTTCCATTCAAGGAGTGGATTAAACTATTTTAGGTCAAGTATGGAGAAGGTTGCATGTCAGTAGGGATATCTATAAGTAGAGGTAGCTAAATACCCATCCTTGGGTGATGTTTGTAAGGCAAGCATCAATCCAACCCGCTGAAACTTGAGTGAAAGTTGCAAACCATCTATTGTATATGTCTAGTTGACTCCTTGCCCAAATGGATAGGCACCAGTCTGCTCCTGGGTCAGTAGTTATGAGCCAAAACCCCTTGTCTTGCATCCAGGACATTATGTCCACCCATTTCATCACTTCAACCTGTTAGTTGTAGGAGTAGGATTAGGAACCCCCTGCATGCTCTCATACCCACCAGACAAATATGTCCAAGAATGTTGCCAACCTTGTGATCTATCATATAGATCTTGGTCCATACATGAGAGTATTCTGCCTGATGCTGTCAAGCTAAATCTTCATATCATTGAGCTAGTCAAGGTTACTTCTTGAGTTATAGGGATACCCCCCTTGGTGTGACAAAACTAGAAGTGAAGGGGAGGTAGCTCACGCAACCTCCTATATTAGTTGGCTAAATCTGCCCATGCATTAGAACTGGCAAACCCTAATGCTGATTCAGAAGAAAAACCAACATAAGGTTCAATAATGGTTAACTTAAAAGAGGAAAAGGTGATTCTCGAAGAAGATTTTAATGCTATAACTTGCCTTGAAGAGAAGTCTGGGGGCATTATCCCGCCACATAAAACTATGGTTGATTTAAATGACTTCTTAATTGACAATGCTCTGCTTGATAGTTCCCCAATAAATGGCAATTTCACTTGCACCAATAGATGAAGAGACTTTCTCCTTATAGCTCAGATAAACCTGAAGATAAACTGTGGATCCTTAGATTTGATGGATCCAAGTCAAAGCAAGGTGTTGGAGTAGGGATTGATCTCATTGATCCATCAGAAAAGTCCTACCTAATAGCCAACAGACTGCAATTTTCCTATACTAACAATGTAATAGAGTATGAAGCTCGAATACATGGGATATTGTTTGGCCTTAAGAACAAAGTAAAAATTCTGCATGTCTATGGAAACTCAGAATTAGTGGTGAGACAGGTGAGATGAATTTATTTCCTGCAATTATAAGAAACTATCTAATTACAAACACAGGGTGTGGGATCTGATTGAAGACTTTGATACATTTAATATCACCCACGTACCTAGAGAATAGAACCATAGGGCAGATGCTTTAGCCCAGGCTGCTAGTACCTTAGAGCCACTGTCTATTTCTAGTTTAAAGAGGTTTTCAGGAGAACTGGTATCAGTGCCTTTAGTACCTGATAATGTTACTAATCTCCAAGTATTCGATGATGATCAGCATATCCTAGATTTCATCTCCAATAGGGATATATTTGATGTTCAGATCATAGATGAGAACAATGTGGAAGATCATGTTTGGGAAGAAGAAGAAATATTAGAGTTGCCTAGCAACAGGATTCCCAAAGGAATGATTGAGTTAGAAAGAGCCTTTGATTTGGATAACATGTTGAAGCAAAAGGATCTTCCAAAAGCTGATGGAGGACAATATTCCAAAAGTGAATATTGGACAAAATGATGACAAAAGAAATGTTCTAATAGGGAAAGTTTGCATAGAAGAAGAGTTAGAAGGAATAACTCAGGCACTCAAAGATTACATCCATGTCATTGCATGGACTTATGATGAGTTGAAAACATATGACACATCAGTCATAACTCATACCATACCCCTCAAACTAGATGCCAAGCCTTTCAGACAGAAGCAAAGGCCAGTCAATGCCTTGCTAGAGCCTATAATTTTTGAGGAGGTTAAAAAGTTGTTAAATGCCAAGATCATATTTCCTATGAGACACTCCACCTGGGTAGCAAATCTAGTCCCAGTGAGAAAGAAGAATGGAGACATCAGGCTATGTGTGGACTTCAAAAATTTTAATAGAGCATCTGAGAAGGACAATTATCCTTTACCCTCCTTAGATGAAGTTCTGCAGATTGTAAATGGAGCAAAAATGATGTCATTCCTGGATGGTTTTTCTGGTTATAATCAGGTAATGGTTGATAAAATTGACAGACTAAAAACTGCCTTCACCACAAAGTGGGGGATATTTGCTTATAGATGCATGTTGTTTGGGCTGATAAATGCTGGAGCAACATTCCAGCGCGCAATGGACATAGCCTTTAGAGGCTTAATAGGAAAGTGTATAGTCATATACATGGATGACTTAACAGTATTCTCTAAAGATAGAGGAAACCATGTAGCAGATCTCAGAAATGTGTTGAAAAAATGTGAACAGTATGGGATATCCTTAAACCCCAAAAAATGCATATTTGGGGTAACAACAGGAAAGTTGTTGGGCCACCTGATAACTAAAAATGGAATTATCATTGATCCTAACAGGGTGGATTTCATCATGAAAATACAGCTTCCTGGAAGCAAGAAAGAACTCAAATCTTACTTTGGTAAGATAAATTTTGTCAGGAAGTTCATCACTGGCTTTGCTGAAATAGTTAGACCTTTAAATGCTATGTTGAAGAAGGATGCAAAGATTGAGTGGACATCAGAAGCTAGAGCAGCTTTTGAAGACATAAAGAAAGCTATATCTGAAGCTCTGGTGCTGATTAGTCCAGACTACACCAAGGACTTCTATATTTACTCATCAACTTCAGAGATTACCTCTGCAGCAGTGCTAACACAAAGGAATCAAGAAAAGGAAGAAAAGCCTATAGCATTCATGAGCTGCTTATTCAGAGATGCAGAACTTAGATATATGGATGTAGAAAGACAAGCTCTTGCTTTGGTCAGAGCAGTGAAGAAATTCAGGCACTATATCCTGAGAAGTAAAGTGATTGCTGTGGTACTTGATGCAACAGTGAAGATGTTATTAATGTAGAGCGAGCCAGGTGAGAAGAGGGCTAAGTGGATCACTGTCCTACAGGAATATGACATGAATATCACACCCATGAAGCTAGTAATAGGACAGGTACTAAGCTAGATGATATCAGAGATTGATCCAAATATCACAAGTCAGCAGTATGTTATTAATGAGAAGGACAGTGGAGAGTGGTGCTCCTACATCAGGCATATCCTGATCACTGGAAGATGTCCTCCAAGACTGTAGGCTTCACAAAGAAGAGCCCTGAAAATAAAGTCACAGAAGTATATGATGAAAAGGGGAGTTCTCTTTAAGAAAAATTATGAAGGTATATACCTAAGATGCCTAGAGAGGCCTGAAGCAGATAAAGTATTATCAGAACTACATGACAAGTTTGGAACAACACATGGGTTATCCTCAGCCACCACACATGCAATCCTCAAGGTAGGATACTAATGGCCACACTTTTCAAGGATACTACTGAACATATTAAATGCTGCCATAATGTTAGGTTGCTGCCAACAGAGAGAGGTATGCTGCTCAACCCCTATAGCCAGTGATGGAAACGCACCCATTTGCACAATGGGGCATGGATTTCATAGGACCAATTAATCCTCCATCATCACTAGGCCACAGGTACGTTTTAACGATTACTAACTATTGTACTAAGTAGACTGAAGCTACCAACAACAAGACCTACAATGTAGAGGACGTCATCAGATTTCTAGAAAGTAATATAGTCACCGGGTATGGGGTTCCCTATGCTCTAGTAAGTGATAACAGCTTTTCTTTTGCTTCAACCAAATTGTCAAGTTGGGCCTTTGATTATGGGATCATACTGAAGTTATCATCTAATTATTATCCCCAAGGGAATGGATTGGCATAATCCACTAATAAAAAATTGTTGAATATCATAAAGAAGTTAGTAGACAAGAACCCTAGGGAGTGGAATACACTTCTAAAATATGCCTTATGGGTAGACAGAACCAGAAACAAGGCTACATTAGGAAACTCACCTTATCATTTAGTGTATGGGGTGGATCCTATCCTCCCTGTTAACCTAAAGATTCCTACCTTGCAGTTTGCCCAAGAGTACCTAGGCATAGACAATAACCAAGAAGTCAGGTTGCTTCAGCTGATACACCTGGAAGAGAAAAGAAGTCAGGCAATTGATCAATTTGCCAAACATCAGGCTGTTGTCAAATGCTGGTTTGACAAAAGGGCCAAAGTCAAAGCCTTCAGGATATCTGATTTAGTCCTAATGTGGGATAAAGCCCATGAGAGGAAAGGAGACCATGGTAAGATTGATAAATTATGGATAGGTCCCTTCCAAATTTTTGAGATATTAGAAGACATCACTTTCAGGCTTAAGAACTTGATAGGTGAGGATGTTCCACGACTAGTTAATGGACAGTTCCTCAAACATTATTTCCAAGCCTAAGTAGCCTCATGTCAGTCATGTGTATCATAGTGTATATTTGTATAGTTGTTTATACAGTGTTGTTTTGTTTTTCTTCTTGCTTTGTTTGCTTGTTGAGTTTTGTTTTGGTTAGTCAAGATGATGCAACTCATCACCCCAGAAAATAACTAAATTGTTAGGATTCAAGTGATGAGAACACATTTATATATAGGTTATGACTCATTTTAAGAAAGTATTTATGATCAGATCTATGATATCTTTTCATCAGGGTGCCTTCTCTTAACCAAAGTGATTTTTTCACAATGACTCACCTAACAGCCTTGGTTTTGATGAAAATACAAGTATAGGTGTTAAGTGAAAAATCTAAAGGGACTCCCTTGCTACCAAAGCAATCTCCAACCTAAAACAGCAAGTGACTATACTTTGCATGCTGAGCTTACATGATGACATCAGAGATATGAAGTATAAATGTTGAAAATCCAAAATAATAATAAAATTAGGCCATCTAAGTAACCTTACTGGGGCTATAGACACCTGCTAGCAGTGGGGCTCTACTTAGAGGGATTGTATAAATAACCTTGCCGGGGCTATAGACGTCTGCTAGCAGCAAGGCTCTATCCAGGTTGGCTATGAGGGATGATCCCAAACTATGTAGCTTAATATTAGTTACTCATGTTTTTAACTTGCTTTCAAGATGAGGATAATTAATCATTTGCACACTACTGATCCTTTGTTAGCATTGTTACCATGAGGACATTTTATCATTCAGAAAGATTATGATGCTTATGCTTGAAGAGAGTTAGAAGGCTATGTTAGAATGTGTTCACATCACTTGAATCATTGGAATTTTGGTGTTTTCTTTGGTGGCAAGTTGTTCTGTAGTTACACAACACACCCCATTTTGACTTGACAAAACAGGGACCCAAATTTTTGTTTGTCTTGGCTTGTGTTTTCTGCTTGCTGGCGGTCTGGTAAAAGTAAGTCAATACAGATGATCCTGCATAAAGTGGATTGGGTAAGTCATCATGATGAGGTTAGTTTTTCAAAGTTAATATTTCATGACAATAACCTCATGGTTGGATAGATTACAGAATTTCATACAGGTTGCCTTTTGGATCACCTTGACATTCCTTAGAAAATGAGAGTTATGGTGAGTCAAAGTCCTGGTCAAACCTGATATTCTGAGGGGAGCATCATATTTATTAACATCAGTCATCTTATGAAAGATCAACCCGATCCAGTTTTATCACCTGATAAATCATTTATCTGGAGATCCAAACATCAATTTTAGATGATAGAGGTATTTACCCATCGAATAACATCATATATTTTGTGGGGATCATATTTTGAATATCACCTGATATTCTAAATACCACCTTATCTTTTGAATATCATCTTGTCGCAAAATATCACCCTAGAGCCAATATCCTGATGACATCATATAGTCTCAATGAAATAAGAAGATTGTCATAATGATGATGTCATCATTCTTTTTACCTCTCGGAGGTATATTTTCAAAATGACCCTTCTTGCATAACATGACAATGACATCATAGTGCTACAATGATGAACCAAGTTATTATCCTGATGACGTCATCCTGATATTCTAAAAGGAGGTCATTTTAGTCTGGGGAATCATCATCTTATAACATCACTCGATGTTTCGACATGGGTTTTTCCACTCAAAAGGTGGATGATCATATTACACATAGAGGGTCATATTATGAACATCACCTGATATTTAGAATATCACCTGATCTTCAGAGATCACCGCGCTCCTTTTTTTGCCATGACATTAAATGTGCGCAAATGCAGTAGGTGCTTCTCGTCGATTACAAATGTGATATATACACCTGGCGAGATCTAGAAGTTCCATATAGAAAATCAGTGGTTTCTTTTAATTTATCTGGGTTTGCCCTAATTTGCCCTAAAGAGGAGGTTAAAAACAAATTTACAAAGTCATTTTACACATACTTTGCAATAAAAATGAGTTTTTATAGAGCACCGAGCTTTCAAACCCTCATATGACTACCTACAGATGCATACGGCTTGCAGTAGAACAAAACATGTGAATGTCATTGGTATTTGAGTCCCTTTCACATAATCATCAGCATAATCAGGAGAATAAGCGTAATCAAGTAAGTAATTGAAACCCTCCTCCTATCATTTCTGCATGTCCAGGTAGTATGATTTCTACTAGTTTGAAGCTATGAATTATGTGTGTTATAATGAAGTGATGATAAATGAGTATCATGTGCATCACGCTGTGAGAATGTACTGTTATATGCATGCATGAAAAATATGGTATGGTAAGACTGGTACTGTTTATTGTAGGAGACCATGGCGAGCAAGAGATTGAGCAAGTTTGAGGCCAAATTTCTTAAACCCATGTTCACTCAACCTGAAGGTGTATAGTTTAAATATGGTGCCATCACAGATACACATCAAGGAAACACTGATTTGGCAGCATGGTTGGCTAAGATGAATGATGAAAAGAATCACAGCACCTTGTTGGACATAGTTTTTGTGTCAGGGATGTGGAGTGCTGCAGGATTCCCTTACTCTATGGAAGCTCCAGAATTAATTGTTGAATGTGCAAGGAACTACAACCCACAGACTAGAAAAGTAGAGAAACATGGTAGGGTTTATGCTGATCTATCTATCAAGGGGATTGTAGCCACTTTCAATTTGCCATTAGGAAAGAAGGTTGCCGGCATGGACTTGAAGAAGTTGGAAACTGAATATGAAAGTAACAAGAAGGCAGCTAGGAAGAGAATGTACCAATGGAGGGTGAAAAATAGTCCTTATACTGCAGCCGCCAAATTGCCAGTGCATCTGTATAAGTTTGATTTCGATGATGAATACCAATACATAATAGCTCTACTCAGTAGAGTGACAGGCCAGCCTGATGCTGAAAGTTTTAAGGATTGGATGTATGGGGTCATCCTAATGTGTGTTTATACTGACAACAAGCCACTGTGGCCAAAAATGATAAGTGATGCCCTACATGATCAGCTCATGAACCTAGGGGGCCTGGAGTGTACATTTTACATGACTTCATATGTGGAATATTCATGTGCCTACAAGGGTACATTCAATGCACTTACAACAATAGGAAAGATTGGTGGGACTACTAATGATGCCCACATATGGGATCATTATCCTCAGTTGCAAAAAGTAAATTACCTCCCTGATTATACACTAGTGAATGATGCATTTTCTATTCATCTTGTCAAGACAATGGAGGAAGACAGGACTAAAAGACTGAGCATGGAAGCTCAAGAGGTTATTTACAGGCATGGTGCCTGGTTTATACAATATGCTACTTTCTTCTATATCAGGATAGAGGGTTTTGAAGGTCAGCCCCTCATGCTCCCCAGGTATCCCACTGATGCAGTAGTGTTAAAGGAGTTTATGAGGCAAATATCCACAATACTAGATGCATATAAAGAAAATAATAAGCTTCGACCAGTATTGTTTCCAGTAACAATGGGCTGGTATATATGCCAGGATTCTGAAAACATAAAGAAAGCCATAACTGGCTTAAGTATGATGAAATTACAGCCATTCCCACTGGCAAGATCTTATGATCCATATGGCAAGATGCAGAAGATCATGGGGAAGCCCATCCATCAGAGGCATCTTGAAGATTTCTAGGCAGATTGTGAGGATGAAGCTGAAGCTAGAAGAAGAAAATACCAAAGGCTAACCCTCAACCAGATCAGGACCTTTGATTGCATCCCAGTGCCTGCACAATTAAAGAAAGATGATGGCAATATCATGGCGGATGACTATGAAGAGAAAAAGATATATAATAACACTATCTCAATGCCTGATCTTACTCAACTTGAGGATATTTCATTGGATCAGTTTACAGGCAGGACCCTACAGTTAACCCAAGCTTGGGTGAATGAACAGATCAATGCATTAAAGAAAAGGGGAGTTGCCATAGTAGTAGATAATAAGAAAAAGAGAAGATATTCCTGATGAGGAATATGATGATTTCCTGATAGAGAAGAGGAAATCTAAGGGAGAAAGGTTGCCACCTCAGCAACAATAGAACAAAAGACCCCCTAGAGGCAAGAAGACTGATAATGAACCTAAAGGGGTGATAATTAAAAGAATAATGGTAACAGCTAAAGGTGCATCAGCATCAGGACAAGTGTCAGCTTCATCAGCACCACCTCCTAAGGATAAGCAAAAGGCTAAAAAGATCTAGAGGCCAGCTGTAGTAGTTACAGAAACATATGAGGAGGGTCAAGCCTCACAGAAGCAAATGGAAGAAGACATTCTTCTTGATGAAGAACTTGAAGAAGAAGATCCTATGCTCCTCATTAGAAAAAGAAAAGCATCTCAGGTGATGGCCTCCAAACCTAAGAAACCAAGAACATCCATGAGAGGTGAGATAAGACATGACCCTATAATATTGAGGGGAGCAGGTAGTGAAGTGTTCAAAAAGGAATTACAGCATGAGGTACCACTTCCTACCATTGTTCAGTTTAAGACTGAACAAGTTGAAGAACAAATGAAGGAAACCACTGGCGCAAGTCAAGGAGGTCATTTCTCATTAGATGAAACTGTAGACCTATCAGACGATGAAGTGGTAGACAATGTTGCCTTGCAACAAATGGAGACTCTTGTTGCTAACACCCACATAACACCACAAGGAACACCATCAGTACAGGCAGTAGTGTTAGAAGAACTGAAGCAAGTAAAGTAGGAGAAAGAAAAGAGCCCAGAAAAGATAGCCCAAGAAATGGGACTTGATACATTGGTTGATCAGGTGACTAACCCCGAAGTGATAGATTTAACATACAGGGAGGATGTAGTACATCCTGAAAATCTAGTGGGAGCACCTGAGAGAATAGAAAATATAGAGAAAGTGAAGATGGTGGAAGTAGAAAGCCACAATTTAGATATGGGTCAGTAGCAACAAGATACATCTGCTGAACCCAAAATAGTGGAAGTATAGGAAAAAGGAGGAGAAGAAAAGGACACATCAATTGATCTTGCCCTAAGGACTCAAGAAACAGGTAATATAGGTGTGGATCAGAATGTGATCCAAAACCAAATAGATGTACCTAAGATAGACACAATAACATCCATTGATATGAATATGCCTCAGGATGAGGAGATCACCAAAGTGGATGAGGTACAGACGGAGGCAATGCATGATCACCAGGTAGAAGCATCGCAAGATCCTCCACCTCAAAAAGAAGCTCCTCCAGAAAAAGTTCCTCAACAAGAGAAAACACCCCAGGATCACCCTCATGAAGAGCATCATGAGGAAGAAATAAGGAAGTCACCATCTCCATCGAAAACAAATACAGTTACTGGAGATCAAGGTGATCATGATGATGATGATGGGAAGCAAGGAGACAAAATCCCTCAATGGCTAGAGAAAGAGATAAGCACAGAGTCTGGATTAGAGATATAGGAGTTCGATGTTTGAATGTTGTTTTTGGATACTAATGAAGCCAAAGAGGAAGGCTAGGTTGACTTTGGCCATAAGAAGAGATCCTGTTACGGGTAGAAGAACCGCTCAGATAGCACTTCCCACAGTTGACAAAGAGAAAGGCAAGATCACTCTGGATGAATTCCAGATTAGTACAGTAGATTTGGGATTTGCCAATGAGCATCAAGAAGGCCAAGAGGGAAAAGATATAACTGATTCATTAACCCAAAGGGTGAAGAGGGAAAAAGAGAAAAATAAGCAGCATAAAGAGCACATTGCTCAGCTGCATGCCTATATAAAAGGGTTAACTAACCCTGATGATATTTCAAGTGATCATGTAGTCCCATTGACTGCTATTTCCCAGGATGAGGTGAATAAATTAGATCTCATGAAGCATGAGTCATCAATAATGAGGAGATGGATGTTATCCGCATTTGATAGAGTAGAGGAAATAGTGAAAGCCTCTTTGAAGAGGTGGAATTCTTTAAGCATCTCAAGGAAGAAGGTCGACAAATTACAGATGGAGACAGGAAGAAGGTCCTTTCAGTTAGAGAAAGCATTGAGTGCTTTAGATGAAATAAAGAGTAACCAAGTATTAAGTAATAATACTACCATTTTGATTGATATATGGTACTGGTACAAGGACATCCGATTTGAGTGTGATGTGCTCCAAAGATGCAACAACAAATTCAGAGACATCAGTATGAAGTTGCATGATATGATGTCATATGAGGTAGAAGTCTTAGAGACCTTGGAAGGTGAAGTAGAGGGAAAGATTGAAAATCAGGATGAAGAGTTTGCTATTAAAGGTCTACATAACAATTTCTAGCTAGTAGTTGATGACCCTCTAAATCACCTGACGGAAGAAGTCATGGACAAAATCATGAGGATCAAGGTCAGAGTGGAAAACGACAATGAAACATCTAGTAGCAGGAGGAGTAAATTAGACTCTCTGAGGCAAATACCATATACACAAGCACACCATCACCAAAGAAAGAATTCAAGATGGTGGGGAAGTAGAAAAGATAGTACAATCTTATGAAAATATTTGGACATCCATGCAGGTCCATATACAAGGAGAAAGTCATTAGGATGATGAAGATTTGGGAAGCGATGATCTTGATGCTCTTGACGATGAAGATGAGGAACTTGAAGGATAAAGAGTAGATGAAGATGCAATACCAAGAAAAGACATAAGCATCTGATACTTAAGAAAATAAGCAATTCAGATGGTTTCCAGCTGGCAACCTGTGCCAGGTCAAATGCTGACAAAGTCAAAGATGAATATCCACCGTAGATCTTAATAGATAAATCTTGACCATAGGTCAATTGTAACCGCTCCCTCACCTTGTTCTATAAAAGGTACAAGGATGCCTTATTTTGAACATTCAAAACATAATTGAAATCTATTTGCTAAAGTATTCAAGGCTTATTTCAAAGTTGTTGTATACATATATGTTCTTGCATACTTAATGAATGAGAAGACTATTTTGATTACAATTCATCATAAATCTTGAGTAACCAGTGTATGAATTCTTGATACATGTTGTGATTTGCTGTGTCCCTTGGAGTGCATATCAGCTTAGATGTATTGTTTTCATACCTTTCCTTTGAAGTTAGCATCGACTGTATCTAACTGTGGAATGTCCTGGTGAACATATGGTTTGATTTCTTCCCTTCATGACTGTATCTAATGTGTATGTGGCTCAATAACTGAAGGTTCATCATTGTTTGAAGTATTCTTTTCAATTTCTTTCATTTTTAGAACAATTCACCATCACAATTGCAATAAATGACAATCAGAAGCAAATAGTAATAAATATGCAGATATCTCGAAGATAATGGAAAATCAGTAGCATATTTGAGTTAAAGCATTGTCAAATTGACAAATATCATGCAAAGATTTAATTACAAATTTATCATCTGGAGAAATATACTGTGAAATAACATTTCTTTGTAGCATCTTACCAGATCCTGTTGATGAAAGTAAGGCCCCAAAATGGAAAATAGCAATACACATCTACCACTGAGTAATGTCAATAGGTTATGAACTAATCCACAGAGACTTGGGATCATGAATTCTCTAAATTCATCATATCTTTCAAGATGACTAAAGGTTGTTGTGCAATTTTTATTCTATGTTTGCTTATGACTAACATCATTATCAACATAAATTGGTGCTAGTAGGAGAGCACGAAGTTAGAAGGTCATCATTAGTAGTTCAGGTGATGATAAAGATCGCAAGGTAACGCTCAAACACCGCTAAATTTCTAAGTTAGACACAAATATTTGTTGTTCTAATCTTGTACATGCTAATCTTGTGTAAAGTTTTTGAGATCGATCATAAATATTGCAAGCTTTATAGCTGATCATCATGAATTTGTAGAAATAGGCCTTGTCTCATGTAAATTTGCCCAAATCTTTGAGGTAGTTAGCTTTAAAACTTGATATCCTACCGTTTGTGAAACAGAACTTCAAATATCACCTCATACTTGGAGCATCTCTGCAAATATTCCGCAAATATCCAGTTAGTACAATTTTCTGACCATTAATACAGTCCTTGCTGGTGGATTCCAACCGATCTTTACAATAATCCAACCAATTTTCCTCAAAATCAAGAAATCCTGGCTCACAGGATAAATACCAGGTTAAGATCCAGTGGAATCTTTGATGAATTACCTATTTTAGACCTAGAACTATAGATATCCATCACACTCCATCACACTCCAGGGTCTAGTGCATCAGGGGCTTCACCTAAACATCCTCCTATAACTCCTATTGGTTTGCAAATGCCTACAGGATCACCTATTGAACCTCAGGTTCAACCTCAGCCCGTTATACCTCAAGTTCAACCTCCTCCGGTTGCAATGTCATTCTTTGCAGCAGAGTCACCTTTGACCTTTAATGCATATCATCCTTTACCAAAGAATCTGGATAAACTTTGTCCAAAATATCATCCTTATCAAGATGTAGATGATCATGTCAGAACTTTCAAGGAAGCCTGTTGTAGGGCCAGAATTGAGCATCAGGATGTTGTATGCAGATTATTTCCTTTTTCCTTAAGGGAAGAGGCTTATAATTGGTATATTAGTCTTAGTCAGGGTTCACTCAGTTCATGGGCTGTTCTTGAGAAAGCTTTCACTGATAGGTTTAAGGTGCCAATTGATCCTTCAATGAACTATCACTTATTTGCCACAATTAAAAGATTTGAAGGAGAGCCTATTGCCAACTTTAATGCTAGGTTCCAGAAAATGTTGTCCAAATTAGTTACACCATACATTGTAACTGATGCAGCTGCTAGGAGTATTTATTATTCAGCTCTAGATCCTTTGACTTCCATGTTCATCCGAAGAGCACATCCTAAAATCACAACTTTGACAGGAGCTTTTTAGGAAGCTATCAAAGTCAATCAGTAGCTGGTACTAGCTCCAACACCAAACATAGCCTTTCTTACACTGCCTGGATATCCTACATATCCTTCACAATATCCTAATGGAGCTATGATACCTCCAACAACCGTGCCAGCACCTTTGCAGATACCACCACTAAGTACCATGCCTCCTCCTAATCGAAATGGTCAAATGCCACAATATCCAAGTCAGACACAAGTGCCTCAGGGTGCTGATCAGTCCAATAATAACCATGGATCCTCTTCCTTTTTCAGGCCTCAAACTAAAAATGTAGTAGCCAAGGTACAAGAAGAGAAAGAGGAAATCAAGGAAATATCAGCTCAACTAAGGAAGCTTACAACTGAGATTACTCACCTGAGAAGCCAAAACTTCTATTCTCAGCCTAATCAGAATAGAGGTTATACCAATGATAGACCAAGTTATCCTGACAGGGGGTATAACAACAATAATTACAACAATAACATTGGTAACAAAAATCCTCCTAGACAGCCTAGAGTATGGAACTCCAAACCAAATAATGGTTCCTTACCATCACCTTTAGATAATTAGCCTCCTGGTGAAGCTAAACAAATTACTAGAGTCAGTCTTGCTGAGGCAGCCCTCACTAATTGGTGTAGGATACACAATACTAATGCTCATGTAGAGTTAGACTACCCACAATTTCAAATTGCTACAAGTATTTTCCAAACTGAGGTGTCCAATACTGCAGGAAATTCACATCGTGTAGAAGGGAATGAGCTTGTTCCCTGTCGATATGATTCAGCTTTAGTACTAGAAAGTTATACTGATCAGCCTTATTAGTAGACTGTGTCATCTCATCAGCATTATACCCAAACATGTGTGGAATCAGCTATGGCTTTTGAGTCAAATTATGTTTTCCCCTTTGAGGATGACAATGAGCCATCAAATGAACATGAGGAGGTACATGCTTACCAATAGCAGTACCAGGGTAAGCATAATTACAACTTGAGAAATAATGCCAACAGACCTACCAGTCCATTGACCTCTTCTTTGCCCCCGAATAATTTCAATACCCCTCCTGATCCCAAAGCAAGCAATAACTTGGGATTTCCCAAGGTTAATGCTCAATATCTATCATCACCAAACACAACATCCAAGGCTATAAGCCTGCCTCATGAATCTGACAAACTAGTCACATATCTGGTTGATGAAATGAAGAAGATCAAAATCAGCTTGTCTTTATCAGAGTTGCTGAAAACTCCATCCATTAAGAAAGCATTCATGAAATCACTAGATGATCCTGTTCCGAAAGAGGATAATCATTCCTCAGGTCAATCCAGTGGTAAGGATCATGCTGTCAGAGATAATAGTGTTAAACACAAGGTGCCAGCTACTATTCAAGCTACAGAGACCTCCCACATGACCTTATATAGAGATAAAAGCGAGTCACCTCCATTCCTCCTCACCATAAGAATGTTCAGTAAAAACTTGCATAACTATTTAGTAGACTCAGGAGCATCTACCAATGTCATGCCCCTGTCTGTATGCAATTCTTTAGGGTTGCATCCTGCTAAATCTCTGAAGAAAGTCACACAACTGGACAAAACAAAAGTGAATGTAATAGGAGAATTAACTCACATTCACATGCAACTGGCATCAAACCCTAGGATCCAGTACTATATTGACATTCAAGTAGTTGACATACTTGATACATATGGGATGCTACTAAGCAGAGATTGGTCCAAAACCCTGAATGGATACATGTCTACAGATTTCAGTCACATGTGGTTACCTTGGAAGGGTATACCAAACCAGATAAAAATAGATGCTGAACCAAGAATGAAGCACATGATCACCGAATATAACAAAACAAATGAGATCATGTATGTGAATGTTGAACCCGGAGTTTACTCCATTAGACCTCAGACTGTCGGGATAGAAGAAGTCCTGATGTATGATTTTCATGATGATCATGACCCTGGCAATCATCCTCATGATGATAATGTTGTAGTTTTAAGATCTGGTCATGATCATAGAGATGAAACAAAAGTAGATCATTTCAAGAGTTTTGAAATATACTTGTCCAAACAGGTAGAACACTGTCAATTATTGGATATACCTGTTCATGATATTTTGACTGATGGTTGGTGCAGATTGCACAATGAAGCACATTCTAAGAAAACTTGTGAAGCATGCATTGACATGATGGTGCTTGAGAAAACATGCAGAGAAGCATCATCATCATCATCAGAGGTAAGTTCCACATATAGTGATGATGATCATACTGATTCTTGTTCGTCTGCCGCAGGAATAGGAGAAGATATAAGTCATTATGAGGATTTTATCCAAAAAACAAAAGAAATTCTAGTCTATAATGAGAAGAAGGGTAAAATAAATAATAAGATCAGCCCTAGGAGTGATTGCTTGATGGAGTCAGATTATGAGTTATCTGATGACGACAGAGGTAGTAATTTGACCAGATTTGAGGAATTTTTATCAAGAGAAATTAAAAAGATGATAGAACAAGGGAGACATCCACAAGATGCACTGACTGAAGGATGGTGTAGATTGCATGAGGCACCTCACTCAGAAACTGCTTGTTCACTGTGCTTACATATTTTAAAGAGGCATCTAGTGCATAGTTCAGAAGGTCATACTTCTAGTGATGAAAAGAAAGAAGAAAAATCAGCTTCCCAGAAGAAAGGAAAGGTGAAGTCTGAGAAGGCTGAAATTCCCAAGTTAAAATGGATATCATGTGGAGCAGCTGCCAGAGCTACAAAGAAGAAGGAAGGCTCAGCTAAGCCTCCTGCTAAAGATAAACTGTGGATCCTTAGATTTGATGGATCCAAGTCAAAGCAAGGTGTTGGAGTAGGAATTGATCTCATTGATCCATCAGAAAAGTCCTACCTAACAGCCTACAGACTGCAATTTCCCTATACTAACAATGTAATAGAGTATGAAGCTCTAATACATGGGATATTGTTTGGCCTTAAGAACAAAGTAAAAATTCTGCATGTCTGTGGAAACTCAGAATTAGTGGTGAGACAAGTGAGAGGAATTTATTTCTTGCAATTATTAGAAACTGTCTAATTACAGACACAGGGTGTGGGATCTGATTGAAGACTTTGATACATTTAATATCACCCACATACCCAGAGAATAGAACCATAGGGCAGATGCTTTAGCCCAGGCTGCTAGTACCTTAGAGCCACTGTCTATTTCTTAAAGAGGTTTTCAGGAGAACTGGTATCAGTGCCTTCAGTACCTGATAATGTTACTAATCTCCAAGTATTCAACGATGATCAGCATATCCTAGATTTCATCTCCAATAGGGATATATTTGATGTTCAGATCATAGATGAGAACAATGTGGAAGATCATGTTTGGGAAGAAGAAGAAATATTAGAGTTGCCTAGCAACAGGATTCCCAAAGGAATGATTGAGTTAGAAAGAGCCTTTGATTTGGATAACATGCTGAAGTAGAAGGATCTTCCAAAAGCTGATCGAGGACAATATTCACAAGTGAATATTGGACAAAATGATGACAAAATAAATGTTCTGATAGGGAAAGTTTACACAGAAGAAGAGTTAGAAGGAATAAATCAGGCACTCAAAGATTACATCCATGTCATTGCATGGACTTATGATGAGTTGAAAACATATGACACATCAATCATAACTCATACCATACCCCTCAAACCAAATGCCAAGCCTTTCAGACAGAAGCAAAGGCCAGTCAATGCCTTGCTGGAGCCTATAATTTTTGAGGAGGTTAAAAAGTTGTTAAATGCCAGGATCATATTTCCTGTGAGACACTCCACCTGGATAGCAAATCTAGTCCCAGTGAGAAAGAAGAATGGAGACATCAGGCTATGTGTGGACTTCAGGAATTTTAATAGAGCATCTGAGAAGGACAATTATCCTTTACCCTCCTTAGATGAAGTTCTGCAGATTGTAAATGGAGCAAAAATGATGTCATTCCTAGATGGTTTTTCTGGTTATAATCAGGTAATGGTTGATAAAATTGACAGACTAAAAACTGCCTTCACCACAAAGTGAGGGATATTTACTTATAGATGCATGTCGTTTGGGCTGATAAATGCTGGAGCAACATTCCATCGCACAATCGACATAGCCTTCAGAGGCTTAATAGGAAAGTGTGTTCTAAAGATAGAGGAAACCATGTAGCAGATCTCATAAATGTGTTGAAAAAATGTGAACAGTATGGGATATCCTTGAACCCCAAAAAATGCATATTTGGGGTAACAACAGGAAAGTTGTTGGGCCACCTGATAACTGAAAATGGAATTATCATTGATCCTGACAGGGTCGATTCCATCATGAAAATACAGCTTCCTAGAAGCAAGAAAGAACTCAAATCTTACTTTGGTAAGATAAATTTTGTCAGGAAGTTCATTATTGGCTTTGTTGAAATAGTTAGACCTTTAAATGCTATGCTGAAGAAGGATGCAAAGATTGAGTGGACATCAGAAGCTAGAGCAACTTTTGAAGACATAAAGAAAGCTATATCTAAAGCTCCAGTGTTGATTAGTCTAGACTACACCAAGGACTTCTATATTTACTCATTTGCTTCAGAGCATACCTCTGCAGCAGTGTTGACACAAAGGAATGAAGAAAATGAAGAAAAGCCTATAGCATTCATGAGCTGCCCATTCAGAGATGTAGAACTCAGATATCTGGATGTAGAAAGACAAGATCTTGCTTTGGTCAGAGTAGTGAAGAAATTCAGGCACTATATCCTAAGAAGTAAAGTGATTGTTGTGGTACCTGATATAGTAGTGAAGATGTTATTAATGCAAAGTGAGCTAGGTGAGAAGAGGGCTAAGTGGATCACTGTCCTACAAGAATCTGACATGGATATCACACCCATGAAGCTAGTAAGAGGACAGACACTAAGCTAGATGATATCAGAGATTGATCCAAATATCACAAGTCAGCAGTATGTTATTAATGAGAAGGACAGTGGAGAGTGGTACTCTGACATTAGGCATATCCTGATCACTGGAAGATGTCCTCCAAGACTGCAAGCTTCACAAAGAAGAGCCTTGAAAATAAAGTCACATAAGTATATGATGAAAAGGGGAGTTCTCTTTAAGAAAAATTATGAAGGTATATACCTAAGATGCCTAGAGAGGCCTGAAGCAGATAAAGTATTATCAGAACTACATGACAAGTTTGTAACAACACATGGGTCATCCTTAGCCACCACACATGCAATCCTCAGGGCAGGATACTACTAGCCCACAATTTTCAAGGATACTGCTGAACATATTAAATGCTGCCATACATGTCAGGTTGCTGCCAAGAGAGAGAGGTATGCTCCTCAACCCCTGTAGCTAGTGATGGAAGCGTGCCCATTCGCACAATCGGGTATAGATTTCATAGGACCAATTAATCCTCCATCATCATTAGGACACAGGTACATTTTAACGATTACTGACTACTGTACTAGGTGGACTAAAGCTACCAGCAACAAGACCTACAGCGCAAAGGATGTCATCAGATTTCTGGAAAGTAATATAGTCACCAGGTATGGGATTCCCTATGCTCTGGTAAGTGATAGCAGCTCTGCTTTTGCTTCAACCAAATTGTCAAGTTGGGCCTTTGATTATGGGATCATATTGAAGTTCTCATCTAATTATTATCCCTAAGGGAATGGATTGGCAGAATCCACTAATAAAAATTTGTTGAATATCATAAAGAAGTTAGTAGACAAGAACCCTAGGGAGTGGAATACACTTCTAAAATATGCCTTATGGGTAGACAGAACCAGAAACAAGGCTACATTAGGAAACTCACCTTATCATTTAGTGTATGGGGTGGATCCTATCCTCCCTGTTAACCTAAAGATTCCTACCCTGCAGTTTTCCCAAGAGTACCTAGGCATAAACAATAACCAAGAATTCAGGTTGCTTCAGCTGATGCACCTAGAAGAGAAAAGAAGTCAGGCAATTGATCAATTTGCCAAACATCAGGCTGTTGTCAAATGTTGGTTTGACAAAAGGGCCAAAGTCAAAGCCTTCAGGATATCTGATTTAGTCCTAATGTGGGATAAAGCCCATGAGAGGAAAGGAGACCATGGTAAGATTGATAAATTATGGATAGGTCCCTTCCAAATTTTTGAGATATTAGCAGACAGCACTTTTGGGCTTAAGAACTTGACGGGTGAGGATGTTCCATTACCAGTTAATGGACAGTTCCTCAAACATTATTTCTAAGCCTAAGTAGCCTCATGTCAGTCATGTGTATCATAGTGTATATTTGTATAGTTGTTTGTACAGTGTTGTTTTGTTTTTCTTCATGCTTTGTTTGCTTGTTGAGTTTTGTTTTGGTAAGTCAAGATGATGCAGTTCATCACCCCAGAAAATAACTAAATTGTTAAGATTCAAGTGATGAGAACACATTTATATATAGGTTATGACTCATTTTAAGAAAGTACTTATGATCAAGTCTGTGATATCTTTTCATCAGGGTGCCTTTTCTTAACCAAAGTGATTTTTTCACAATGACTCACCTAACAGCCTTGGGTTTGTTGAAAATACGAGTATAGGTGTTAAGTGAAAAATCTAAGGGACTCCCTTGCTACCAATGCAATCTCCAACCTAAAACATCAAGTGACCATACCTTGCATACTGAGCTTAGATGATGACATCAGATATATGAAGTATATATGTTGAAAATCCAAAAATATAATAAAATTAGGCCATCTAAGTAACCTTATTGGGGCTATAGACGCCTGCTGGCAGTGGGGCTCTACTTAGGGGGATTGTATAGATAACCTTGTCAGGGCTATAGACGCCTGCTGGCAGCAAGGCTCTATCCAAGTTGGCTATGAGGGATGATCCTAAACTATGTAGCTCAATATCAGTTACTCATGTTTTCAACTTGATTTCAAGATGAGGATAATTAATCATTTGCACACTACTGATCCTTTGTTAGCATTGTTACCATGAGGACATTTTATCATTCAGAAAGATTATGATGCTTATGCTTGAAGAGAGTTAGAAGGCTATGTTAGAATGTGTTCACATCACTTGAATCATTGGAATTTTGGTATTTTATTTGGTGGCAAGTTGTTGTGTCGTTACACAACACGCCCCATTTTGACTTGACAAAACAGGGACCCAAATTTTTGTTTGCCTTGGCTTGTGTTTTCTGCTTGTTGGCAGTCTAGTAAAAGTAAGTCAATTCAGATGATCCTACATAAAGTGGATTGGGTAAGTCATCATGATGAGGTCAATTTTTCAAAGTTAATATTTCATGACAATAACCTCATGGTTGTATAGATTACAGAATTTCATGTAGGTTTGCCTTTTAGATCACCCTAACATTCCTTAGAAAATGAGGGTTATGGTGAGTCAAAGTCCTAGTCAAACCTGATATTCCAAGGGGAGGATCATATTTCTTAACATCAGTCATCTTATGAAAGATCACCCCGATCTAATTTTATCACCCAATAAAGCATTTATCTGGAGATCCAGACATCAATTTTAGGCAATAGAGGTATTTACTCATTGAATAACATCATATATTTTGCGGGGGTCATATTTTGAATATCACTTGATATTCTGAATATCACCTTATCTTTTGAATATCATCTTGTCTCAAAATATCACCCTAGAGCCAATATCCTGATGATGTCATATTGTCTCAAGAAATAAGAAGATTTCCATAATGATGATGTCATCATCCTTTTTACCTTGCGGAGGTATATTTTCAAAATGACCCTTCCTGCATAACATGACGATGACGTCATAGTGCTATAATGATGAACCAAGTTATTATCCTAATGACGTCATCATGATATTCCAAAAGGAGGTCATTTTAGTCTGGGGAATCATCATCTTATAACATCACCCGACATTTTCAACATCACCTGATGTTTCTGTTATCACCCAGTTTTGCACCCTTGCATGAAACTGTTAAAGCTCTACAAACTGGAATAACATGGGATTGATCTCTAAGTGTGGGACTTTGCTAAATGAGATCAAACCTCTAGAGAAGGTTGGCTTCCTTGTCTAGTTATCACTTGAAACTACTGAATTTTGGGGGGAAAAGGGAGAGAGAATACTTGTAATGAAAATGAATAAAAGCTTGAAAACATAAAAGGTGATACACCAGATAGATTTAAAGAGACTTCCACAGAACTGAAGGATGCACAACACAATCAAAATATGGCAAGTAGGCATACACAGGTTATATGACTCTAGCAGAGGCGAGGAGCAATATGATTGAGAGGAATACAACATTCACAGACAAACCATATGTAGATTCACACAGAACCAGAAAAATCAGTAAAGAGGTAAAAATAACTTGCATATATTTGACAGAGAGGTAAGGTTACAGTATATTAAAACTCTGTTTTAGAAAACAGAAAGACCAAGATGCCCAAAAAAATTTCTCCCTTATTTACAACATTCGAATGCATATATATCGCATTCCAAACTATCCTAAGTCGGTTACAAAAATGTGCTCTCCGAGCTGTCCCAGAAAATATCTACATTTAATGACTGCCCAAGCACATTAGTTATGGCGTTAAATATCTAGCGCTGGGTAGGTAGGGGATATTTTTGGGTCTTGAATACAAGCAGCTGCATGGTTATCTTCAACAGTGAACACAGATATCTGAAACATGGCAGTGGAGGGATATCTTTTACCATTAATGTGAACTGCCTCATCATAGTGCAGCAATGAATGCCCCAAGAATATCTTCATCTGTTGTAAGTCACTGCTAAAATATGCATTTCCAGATCTAAAAATTGAAAAGTGACAAAAGCTCCTGAAAACCCTGTCAAAATAAAAAGGGGACAAAAACATGCATCTTTGCCTCTTACAGCATGTCAAAATTCGCTGAAATGGAGGAGATACAGGAGGTCAAAGTTTTAGTCAACCGCCTGTATATATCGCTTTGCATCGGTGTGTGTATACCGCCTGCATTTGCCACCTGAATCGGCATTCAAAAACTTCTCTGCAACCCCTTTGTATATGCATGGTGCTTTGCATATCGGCCCCTATATATCCTTTGTATTTTCAAAATTGCATATACATACAAGCTCCCTTGTATATGCGTGCCCTACCTCTTGTATGTTAGCTTGTATCTAGCCTTGCATCTTTGAAATGTGCAAGTGAACATACAAGTAGAAAAATATATACAAAGTGCCTGCCTTGGTGGACCCCACCATTTGTATCTCCTCTTCTGCATATGCAAAATACAAGCTGCGGACCTCAAAACATCATTAGCTACATTTCATTGTTTTGCCAGGTCCAGCTTGTATCACCCCTTCTCATGTATATTCTGACATGTATATCGCAGTATACAAGCACCACATACATGCAAGCCACGGATTCCAAACCTTTTATGAAGCAGATCGGAAGCATTTTTGAAATCTGGCTTGCATGTGTTTTTATATCTATTCCTTTGTATGTCGAAACATACAAACACCTTTCAAACATGGCGGACCTGAAGCTTGAATGAGCCAGAAAGATATTCATTTGAAATCTGGCTTGCATCTGCATCTGTTTGTATCTTTTATTTGCATATCGCAGCTTATACAAGGCGGACCCAAAAATTTTATGAAGCAGGCTGAAGACTGCCTTGAAATTTGGCCCAATGTTGCAACATATGTTAACTTTGTATATCGCATGATATACAGATGCCAAATATACAAGGCGGACCTGAAAAGTTTATGAAACACTTTTACTATTGGATCGGGTCTGACTTGTATATCTTTCTTTGTATATTTTGCTTATATGTGCAAACATACAAGCACAAATATACAAGCCACTATAGCAACCTGCCAATATAAATTACACTTTTCCTGATGCATATAGATCGGCCTTGTATATTTTTCATTGTATATTGGGTTGTATATGCGAATATACAAACCCGATATACATTCCACTGTAGCACATATATGTCCGCTGGCCTTGTATACATTCCATGCATATTTCTTTGTAGCTTTCACTTGTACATGCGAATATACAAGCCAAATATACATTCCATCATTGTATATTTTTATGCAACCGGATATACAAACCAGGAATATTCTGGGAATATGTGAAAGATTCCCCTTTTGTATATGCATTTCCTTGGCTCGATATACATTCAAAAAATGTATAAAACTCACTTTTCTCAATATTTTCTAAGGCTGATAGGGATTTGCAAGCCCGCCAAATGTACATTTGAACTGTATGTTGACCAAAACTTTGACCATCAATAACTTCTTTATTTGGCTGAATTTCAGGGTGATGTAAAAAGCAAACCTGCCTATTTTTTCAAGCTCTTTCCAATGGTAAGGTTTTTTGGAAAGATTTTTGGGAAATTTGGCACTTTAAGCTTTATAGGAACATTTTTCAAAGGATTTTCAAGGAAAATACCAGGTTGACTGTGTGGCTCTGGTTAGAGGAAAAATGGGTCAACAATTTGGCGACTTCTATGGGATGTTTGCCTACTAAATAGTTAGATCAGTGGCCTTATATATCTATGGGCATAGAGTCATATTGAGACTAGAAATATATAGAGGCTCTCTAACTTTAACAATTTATTACAGCAGAGGGGGACAGAGAGACCAAAACAAGACAAAATGTTGCAAGCAACCACTCAACTGTGCTAGACAGCACTTAGGGAATGCAAAAAGAAGATCTAAACTAATGTGCATCAACACTTATTGAAAGCATAGAGACCTAATTTATTGATTGACAAGGCACTCATACCTCAAAACAACTCTTTAGGTGTATCCCATTTACTGGGATAGGAAGATTTTGTCCATCCATATTTGATAACTGAAATGCATTGTGCTCCTTGCATTCAGTAATGAGAAATGGACTGCTCCACATGTTGTCAAATTTGGAGTGCTTTGTAGGCTTGCTCTTCAATTCGTCCCATTTGAGCACCATATCACCTTCTCTAAAGATTCTGGGAGTGGCCTTTTGATCAAAACTTCTTTTGGTCTGTAGCTAATGATATTCTATAGTCTTCATAGCCTTGTCTTTGATTTGTTCAAGCTCCATAAGCTGAGTATATCTGACAGCCATGGGATCCTCTTCTTCAAACATCTCCAGCTGATTCATGATGTCCAATGCTGGCAGTTCTACAGAGATAGGCAATCTTTCTTCTTTCCCATATACTAACGTGTATGGAGAATTTCTAATGGACCTCTTAGGAGTTATTCTATCTACCCATAAGGCATACTTCAAATTAGTGTGTCAGGTCCTTTGGTTATCTTCCATTGATCTTTTAATAATTCTTATGAGATTTTTGTTCGTAGACTTAGCCAAACCATTACCCTGTGGATAATAATTGGAAGAAGTATTCAAATAAATCCCATTCTTAACAACCCAATCAGTTATCTTTAGGCCAACAAAGGCTAAAGCATTGTCAAAAATTATTGACTTAGGCACTCCAAATCTGGAAATCAAATCATGATAAAAATTTAAAACAACACTTTCATTTGATTCCTTTAGAGCCATTGCTTCAGTCCATCTTGTGAAAAAATCTATAGCTATAAGAATCGACTTATGGCCTACACTTGATGGTGGATTAATGGGTCCTATGAAGTCAACACCCCATCTCATGAAGGGTTTCTCTATTTGAATTGGTTGTAGAGGTAAGGCTGGCAGCCTCTCTTTTCTTGCAAAAATGGCACACTTTATACATTTCCTCGCCCATGCATTGGCATCCTTAAATAGGCTGGGCCAGTAATATCTAGCTCTCATTATCTTCCAGGTAGTAGTCTTTGGGGCAAAATGACCCCTACTGCGCCATCATAAAATTCATGCAGTACTTTATCAGTATGAGAGTTTTGATTTCTTGGAATGGAGATCAGATTGAAAGCATCAAACTCTTCAATCATGTTCCAGACCCTATGTTTGTAGCATTTTAGAACATCACTCTTTGTAAGATGCAGTCCTCTCACCTGATTGACAATGAGTTCACTATCACCATAGACTTGCAAACATCCTATTTTTCTCTTTCTAGCCAACTGCAAACCTCGGATTAATCCTTCATATTCAGCAGTGTTGTTTGTACATGCAAAGGCAAAACGAAAAGCAGAAAAATATTTTTCACCTTGTGGTGACACCAGCATTGCACCACCACCAAATCCATTTTTACTCCTTGAGCCATCAAAGTACATTTTCCATACTTCTCCTTGTTGCTCTATCTGCTATTCTGCATCCCTTACCATACTTGGTATTGTTGCTTCATGTTCATGCAATATATAAACCCCCATACCATTTTCTTGAATATGTGCCTCAGCATCATCTACACTATTTTCTGAGGCCCACTCCCTTAAGAGTACCTCTGGTATGCTTTCAGCTTGTAGTTCCTAAGCAGCAACTAATTCAGGATCGTCATAAATAATACAATTTGCATTGACAACACTTGGTGTGTAGGGCTCTATGTGATGATTTGAAAGTAACTCAGATTTTAAAGTTACTTTGGTGCCATATCTGGTCCTGAAAAACATGTGGGACCAGTCTGAGGATAGATATCCTCCTATTTTGGCTGTGAATTCTCTTCATAGGCACATGGCAAAATAGGGAGGTAAATCAATAATGAAGACCTCTTGGAATATGGAAACATTGGGATAGTTATGTAAAGTAAGACCTAAGTCTTTTATTACACCCACAGTATTAACAGCCGTGCCATCTAATTGGAGTACACCCTTCTCAAGAGGCTGGTATTTGAGCCCTAATTGGTCTGCAATTTGTTTAGGCATCACAGAACTGCTTGCTCCACTGTCCACCATGCAATTATGTACTAATTTATCTCCAATTATCAATGATATATAAAATGGGAGTGGCTTGGCACTTTTGTTGGGCTGTTTGCTATTATCCTCAGAGGAATTGGTAAGGACAACCCTATTTGGGTCAATAGTTGTATCATTGGATACTTTCAAATCAGACAAGACATATTGCAATATGTCTTTTTGGCCCAGGATGGCTAAAGAATCCCACATAGACATTGTCACATTCATCTTCTTCATATTTTTAATAATATTGAAAGATGGAATGGCACTTACCTTCTGATTTGATTTTGTAGCAGCGACCTCTGCTTGCAAATGGGGCATCTCCCTTGCTTTTGCTGGGTCATTTCTTTGCAAAATATGGGGAATATGGGGTGCAGGAACATCAACAAATGCTTTTCCTTTATTTGTTGTTTGTTCAATCTTGTAACCCCTCTTCTTGGCCCTTGTATTTGTTGCTACTGGAGTATTATCTCTATTTATGCCACAAAATTCACCCTCCTGCCAGTTCATGAAAGCAGAATCACTCTGAGGTTGTTCTTGCTATTGCACAACTCTATCATTTGGTGTATTTGGCTGTGAGGCTGCCACATTTTGCACCATTAAAGCCTGATTTATGACTCCATTTGAACATGTTGCTTGACTGTGTAGTTGATTACATGGGTAGCACCACTCATATTCAGCTGCAAGGTTGTTCTGAGTAGGGACTAAGTCTCTTACTGCATTAATAGGTGCCAGATTATAAGGCTGAAAAGATCTTTGATTCACATTTTGCCTGGCACCTTGATAGTTGCTTTGATATGGAGGCCTATTAGCTTGGTACAGCTGATTTTGGCCTTGAAATGGTTGATTCTGCCCCTGACTAGGTTGTTGATAAGGCTAAAAGGGCCTTTGGGATTGTTGCTTCTTTATGTTTCCTAGTTCATTTCCAAAAGTTTGAAGGATGCCCTCAATCTTTTGTTGACTATTTTTAATCTCTTTCAACTCTTGAGATGAACTAGAGGCAGTAGGTTTAGAATTGGCAATATTAGGTAATGTTGCGATAGTAGGCACAGGGGGAAAACATGGAATTGGAAAAGGTATTGAAGCCTGAATCTCAAGAAAGATAGGCACTGGTGGTCTGGGTGCTATTTTTTAGCCTGAATCAGATTATTCTCTACCCTAATAGCTAATTCATAAGCATTCGGTAAACTATTACCTCCTAATGATTGAATCATTACTAAAACATCACTATTCAAGGCATTTAAAAAATATAAGAATGCATATTCAGCTGGAGGTCTTACCATGGCAAGAATTATGTCCCATGTCTTCTAAAATCTAAAGTTGAAATCCATCATTTGCTCCTGTGGAGCTCTCTTTATGGTGGTCATTTGTTTGACCAATGATAGATTATCTAATTTTTCTTGAAATTGTTTATTTAATTTCTCTCCTAGATCATCCCAGGTTCCTATAGTTTGCACTGGTAGACTCCTGAACCACTGCAATGCCTTCCCTTTGAATGAGGCAGCTAGTAGCCTGATGGCTACATTCTCTTGAGTAACATGATGTACCCCGCATAGAGAGGCTATGTCTCTGATGTGCTCAATAGGAGTGGTCTGACTTTCCCCTATAAAATAAGGTAGATTTTTCAAAGCTGCCATGGGTATAGCATCATGTATTGCTAGGTTCAAAGGGTTGTCCCCATCAAAAGTCACGAAAAGCTGATTCCTTGCCATTTGAACCCCTGGAGGTAGATTTGCTTGAGTTGCTACAGGAACTACAGAAGCAACTGGTCTAAAATTTGGTGGAGTTGACTGTATCCTCTTAGAAATTGGAGTCCTTATTATAGCTCTACCCCTCCTTCTAGGTGGAGAGAGCTGCAAATATTCAAATGAGCTTGAACTCCTAGTTGCTATCTTTCTCATAAAATGTAAAAATAGAACTAGTCTGCTTATCCTTCCTCAGTGTGAGTCGCTAGATATGTAGGTTTAACCTGTTATAGGTTTTGATATTACTGGCTACATATTGCCACCAGTAATAAGGGTTGCGTTCTTGACTTCACAGTCCGTCCCACTGGGCGTGCCAAAAAGCTGTTATCACCTAGTTTTGCACCCTTGCATGAAACTGTTAAAGCTTTGCAAACTAGAATAACATGGGATTGATCTCTAAGTGTGGGACTTTGCTAAATGAGATCAAACCTCTGAAGAAGGTCAGCTTCCTTGTCTAGCTATCACTTGAAACTACTGAATTTTGGGGGAAAAAGGGAGAGAGAATGCTTGTAATGAAAATGAATAAAAGCTTGAAAACATAAAAGGTGATACACCAGTCAGATGTAAAGAGACTTCCACAGTACTGAAGGATGCACAACACAATCAGAATATGGCAAGTAGGCATACACATGTTATATGACTCTAGCAGAGGCAAGGAGAAATATGATTGAGAGGAATACAACATTCATAGACAAACCATATGTAGATTCAAACAGAACCAAAAAAATTAGTAAAGAGGTAAAAATAACTTGCATATATTTAACAGAGAGGCAAGGTTACAGTATATGAAAACTTTGTTTTGGAAAATAGAAACACCAGGATGCCTAAAAAAATTTCTCCCTTATTTACAATATTCGAATGCATATCTATCGCATTCCAAACTATCCTAAGTTGATTACAAAAATGTGCTCTCCGAGCTGTCTCAGAAAATATCTACATTTAATGACTACCCAGGCGCATCAGTTATGGCATTAAATATCTAGCGTTGGGCAGATAGGGGATATTTTTGGGTCTTGAATCCAAGCAGTTGCGTGGTTATCTTCAACAGTGAACACATAGATATCTAAAACATGGCGGTGGAGGGATATCTTTTACCATTAATGCGAACTGCCTCATCATGGTACAACAATGAATGCCCCAAGAATATCTTTATCTGTTGAAAGTCGTCGCTGAAATATGCATTTCTAGATCTAAAAATTCAAAAGTGACAAAAGCTCCTGAAAACCCTGCCAAAAGAAAGAGGGGACAAAAACATGCATCTTTGCCTCTTACAGCATGTCAAAATTTGCTGAAATGGAGGAGATACAGGCGATCAAAGTTTCGGTCAACTGCCTGTATATATATCACTTTGCATCTGTGTGTATACCGCCTGCATTTGCTGCCTGAATTGGCATTCAAAAACTTCTCTGCACCCCTTTGTATATGCATGGCGCTTTGCATATCAGCTCTTGTATATCCTTTGTATTTTCAAAATTGCATATACATACAAGCTCCCTTGTATATGCGGGCCCTACCTTTTATATGTTAGCTTGTATCTAGCCTTGCATCTTTGAAATGTGCAAGCGAACATACAAGTAGAAAAATATATACAAAGTGCCTGCCTTGGTGGACCCCACCATTTGTATCTCCTCTTCTGCATATGCAAAATACAAGCTGCGGACCTCAAAACACCATTAGCTACATTTCATTGTTTTGTCAGGTCCAACTTGTATCACCCCTTCTCATGTATATTCTGACTTGTATATCGCAATATACAAGCACCACATACATGCAAGCCACATATTCCAAACCTTTTATGAAGTAGATCAAAAGCATTTTTGAAATCCAGCTTGCATGTGTCTTTGTATTTGTTCCTTTGTATGTCGAAACATACCAACACCTTTCAAACATGGCAGACTTGAAGCCTGAATGAGCCAGAAATATATTCATTTGAAATCTGGCTTGCATCTGCATGTATTTGTATCTTTTATTTGCATATTGCAATATACAATCGTAGCTTATACAAGGTGGACCCAAAAATTTTATGAAGCAGGCTGAAGACCGCCTTGAAATCTGGCCTGATGTTGCAACGTATGTCAACTTTGTATATCGCATGATATACAGATGCCAAATATACAAGGCGGACCTAAAAAGTTTATGAAGCACTTTTACTGCTAGGTCGGGTCTAACTTGTATATCTTTCTTTGTATATTTTGCTTGTATGTGCAAACATACAAGCGCAAATATACAAGCCACTGTAGCAACCTGCCAATATACATTACACTATTCCTGATGCATATAGATCGGCCTTGTATATTTTTCATTGTATATTGGGTTGTATATGCGAATATACAAACCCGATATACATTCCACTGTAGTACATGTATGTCTGCCAGCCTTGTATACATTCCATGCATACTTCTTTGTATCTTTCACTTGTACATGCGAATATACAAGCCAAATATATATTCCATCCTTGTATATTTTTATGCAACCAGATATACAAACCAGGAATATTCTGGGAATCTATGAAAGATTCCCCCTTTGTATATGCATTTCCTTGGCTTGATATACATTCAAAAAATGTATAAAACTCACTTTTCTCAATATTTTCTAAGGCTGATAGGGATTTACAAGCCCACCAAATGTACATTTGAACTGTATGTTGACCGAAACTTTGACCATCAATAACTTCTTTATTTGGCCGAATTTCAGGGTGATGTAATAAGCAAAACTGCCTATTTTTTCAAGCTCTTTCCAATGGTAAGGTTTTTTAGGCAAGATTTCTAGGAAATTTGGCACTTTAAGCTTTATAGGAACATTTTCCAAAGGATTTTCAAGGAAAATACCAAGTTGACTGTGTGGCTCTGGTCAGGGGAAAAATGGGTCAACAGTTTCGACATGGGTTTTTTTGCTCAAAAGGCAGATGATCATATTACACATAGAGGGTCATATTATGAACATCACTCGATATTCAGAATATCACCTGATCTTCATAGATCACCCTACTCCTTTTGTCGCCATGACATTAAATGCACGCAAATGCAGTAGGTGCTTCCTGCCAATTACGAATGTGATATATACACCTGGTGAGATCCAGAAGTTTCGTACAGAAAATCAATGGTTTTAATTAATTTATCTAGATTTGCCCTAATTTTCCCTAAAGAGGAGGTTAAAAATGAATTTACAGAGTCATTTTACACTTACTTTGCGATAAAAATGAGTTTTTACAGAGCACCGAGCTTTCATACCCTCATACGACTACCTGCGGATGCATACGGCTTGCAGCAGAATAAAACACGTGAACGTCGCTATTATTTGAGTCTCTTTCACATAATCATCAGCATAATCAGGAGAATAAGTGTAATCAAGTAAGTAATTGAAACCCTCCTCCTGTCATTTCTGCATGTCCAGGTAGTATGATTTTTACTGGTTTGAAGCTGTGAATTATGCATGTTATAATGAAGTGATGATAAATGAGTATCATGTGCATCACACCATGAGAATGTACTGTTATATGAATGCATGAAAAATATGTATGGTAAGACTGGTACTGTTTATCACAGGAGACCATGGCGGACAAGAGACTGAGCAAGTCTGAGGCCGAATTTCTTAAACCCATGTTCGCTTAACCTGAAGGTGTACAATTTAAATATGGTGCCATCATAGATACACACCAAGGAAACACTGATTTGGCGGCATGGTCGGCTAAGATGAATGATGAAAAGAATCATAGCACCTTGTTGGACACAATTTTTGTGTCGGGGATGTGGAGTGCTGCAGGATTCCCTTACTCTATAGAAGCTCCAGAATTAATTGTTGAATGTGCAAGGAACTACAACACATAGACCAGAAAAGTAGAGAAACATGGTAGGGTCTATACTGATCTATCTATCAAGGGGATTGCAACCACTTTCAATTTTCCATTAGGAAATAAGGTTGCCAGCATGGACTTGAAGAAGTTGCAAAAAATAGTCCTTATACTGTAGCCGCCAAATTGCCAATGCATCTGTATAAGTTTGATTTTGATGATGAATACTAATACATAATAGCTCTACTTAGCAGAGTGACAGGCCAGCCTGATGCTAGAAGTTTTAAGGATTGGATGTATGGGGTCATCCTAATGTGTTTTTATACTGAGAACAAGCCACTGTGGGCAAAAATGATAAGTGATGCCCTAAATAATCAGCTCATGAACCTAAGGGGCCTGGAGTGTGCTTTTTACTTGACTTCATATGTGGTATATTCATGTGCCTACAAGGGTACATTCGATGCACTTACAACAATAGGAAAGATTGGTGGGACTACTAATGATGCCCACATATGGGATCATTATCCTCAGCTGCAAAGAGTAAATTACCTCCCTAATTATAAACAAGTGAATGATGCATTTTCTATGCATCTGGTTAGGACAATGGAGGAAGACAGGACTAAAAGACTGAGCATGGAAGCTCAAGAGGTTATTTGCAAGCATGGTGCCTGGTTTATACAATATCCTACTTTCTCCTATATCAGGATAGAGGGTTTTGAAGGTCAACCCCTCATGCTCCCCAGGTATCCCACTGATGTAGTAGTGTTAATGGATTTTATGAGGCAAATATCCACAATACTGGATGCATATAAATCAAACAATAAGCTTCCACCAGTATTGTTCCCAGTAATAATGGGCTGGTATATATGCCAGGATTCTGAAAACATAAAGAAAGCCATAACTGGCTTGAGTATGATGAAATTACAGCCATTCCCACTGGCAAGATCATATGATCCATATGGCAGGATGTAGAAGATCATGGGGAAGCCCATCCATCAGAGGCATCTTGAAGATTTTCGGGCAGATTGTGAGGATGAAGCTGAAGCTAGATGAAGAAAATACCAAAGGCTAACCCTCAACTAGATCAGGACCTTTGAATGCATCCCAGTGCCTGCACAATTAAAGAAAGATGATGGCAAGATCATGGCGGATGAGTATGAAGAGAAAAAGATATATAATGACACTATCTCAATGCTTGATCTTACTCAATGTTGTGTGGTTACACAACACGCCCCATTTTGACTTGGCAAAACAGGGACCCAACTTTTGTTTTGGCTTGTGTTGTCTGCTTTCTGGCGGTTTGGTAAAAGTAAGTCAGGTGCATCATCATCATGAAGGTCAGGATGAGGTAGGTCATCATCATGAGGTTAGTTTGTCAAAGTTCTTATTTTGTTTCTATGACCTCATGGTTAGAAAGAGCTTGAAATTTCATGCAGGTTTGCCTTTTACATCAGTCGAAAATTCGTCCATATGAGGGAGTTATGCACAGTCAAAGTGTTGGTCAAACCTGATAATTGCTGTATGATGAACATCATCATCATGATATTTGAAACGCCCCTGATAATATCCTGAGGTCGAAATATCCGGACGTCAACTTTAAGTCGTAGTAGGTTGTCCCCGTCGAGAGGTCTTTTGCATCGCGAAAGGTCATCATCATGATCTTTGTCTACGCCCCTGGTAAAAATCATGCAGTCCCGAAACATCTGGACGTCAATCTTAAATCGTAGTGTGTTTTACCCATCAAACAACCTTGAAAACATCGCGAGCATCATGATATTCCAACATCACCGGTTATTATAATATCATGCTGATATTATAATATCACCTTACTTAAGAAACCCACGATCTGCATAATTCGCATGCGCACGTTAATGTCCTGGTGATCATCATCATCAGGATATTTTTCAAGGCAGGATCACATTTCGTAATATCCTCCTGATCTCCTTTTGCGTGATCATGATGATCACCTTATCTTTTGAAGCGGAGAGTGATATTTCATTCCTAAGTCATGTTGAACAAGATCATCATGATCTTGTTCGTCTCTCCCACATTTCGTATTATCCTCCTGCCGAGAAGTATAAACTTTTGCGGATATGATGATGACGATGACGTCACCATCACCTTTCTCCTTCGGCAGGATATTTTCCAAGGCATGATCCTGTTCGCCAATATGATGATGACGATGACGTCATGTTTTAAGATTAACGAAGGCCACGGATATCCTGATGACGTCATCTGGACATTCAGCAGGATCATATTTTAGATCACCCAGTGCGGATATGATGATGATGATCATCATCATCCTGATCTTTTGAGAAGATCACCTTGGCCGCGAAGGGGGTCATACTGCATTCATGACCCGATCATCTTCCTTAGAGGTGACCCGATATTCCATTTATCTCCTGATTCTTAATGAAACATGACGGTGACGTCATCTTTTGCCTTTTCATGAAGCCTGATGATGACGATGACGTCACCATTGTTTTTCTTTCCTCGGCAGCAGGATCATATTCCACATCCTGCTGTTTGTCTTCATCATGATGATGACGACGATGCCTTTCTTTCCCAGTATGCGGAAGTGAAACATCCTGATGTGCTGTTCATCAGAGCATTCGGAAAGGAGGAGCATCATATTTCACCATATCCTACAGCTAGATAAAAGACATAGAGTTGGGCATCATCATGATTTTGATGTAGGTTTAACTATTACCATTGGCCAAGTCTAATATTGTCAACCTGATCATATGTGGTCACACCAATGCGAATATGATGATGATGACCCGAAACATTCAAACAGAGCATGCAGAACCCGATTCGAGGGATGGTTAAAGGGCAGTTATTTCCTTGTATATTTTGGAGATACCTGATCATATTTTGAACCCGATACACATGGAAATGGGTGGGAAAACATGAGGCGATGGAAATTTGAAGACCCGATTGCTGATTTCCCAGTCAACGATGGTTGACCTAGTTGTTTTATGCTGTTTATGCATTTAGTGCATATTTTCCACAGGTAAAGCCTGATTGCTTGTAGCTGCACATTGGGAGGTATGTTTAATAAAATGTTTACTTCCTGTTGTTTATCCACATGATGATGAACTTAGTGTTTGTCTGTTTATTTGCAGGAAGACGTGATGCTGCTGCTGAAGCTGAACATTGAAGACATGATGATGTTGCTGAAGCTGAGCATTAAAGTCATGATGTTGTTGGAGCTGCTGCTGAAGCTGAGCATTACAAAGTTGTGCATGGAGGCAACATGAGCCAGAAATGAGGAGGATGTTGTCAAATATGCTGTTTGCCAGCTGGAGACTGAATCAAGTTGAAGATGCTGGAATATTCTGTGCCAGCTGTGCATTTGTCAACTGACGAAGCATGTGCTTTTCATCTGGACCATTGTTTGTTATGAGATGATCCTGATCCTTGGATCGTTGTAACTGTTTTTTGGCAATTGTTCTATATAAGAACCAGAGCTTGTCAAAATAAAAGGAGGAATATATTAGAATACACAGACGCATCTGGCGCAAAAAGTCAATTACTGTAGAATCAATTAGGAGATCGAATTACTGAGACTAATGAGGATAGAATTGTTGAAATGTCAAGGTTCTTTCTTCAGATCACTGTAAATGTACCTGTTCTTGAGCATACTGAATGGATATGAAGCTTCAGATTACATCCTGATTGTAAAATTTTACGTAATCTTCTTGTTGATTTCTGGATATGTACTGGTGATTGCTGTGTTCAACTAGAAGCGCTTTCATTTCATTACATGTTGTTGTCAACTTTTCCTTTGAAGATTTGCACTAGATCATGCGGATTTGTGGAATGTCCTGGTGAAGTATGATTTCTAGTTTTCCTTCTTTTCATTGCATGTATGGGAGCTTGTATGTGGATCAGTGATCTAAGTCCAGTAGTTTTGGGAATCTCATTCTTTAACCCTTTTTCTTCTTTTAATTTCATTAATTCATCACCATAACTGCAAATCATGATAAATAACAAGCAGAAACAGTGAAATATGCTGAAATCCCGTAGGTAACTGAATATCATTAGCATATTTGAGTTAAATGCGTGTATTATTGAAAATATCATGCAAAGAATCCTAAATAATGATAGAAATCATGCAAATATCAGCCTGTAGGCACATTACTTGACTAAATTCACAGTGCAGAGGTAGAATTATTGGAGACTTATACAGAGCAAACATCCAGAGCAGGATATTTGAAGATAATGATGATGAACTGTGCATAAACACGTAAGGCCCCTGAATGAAAACAGCAACACACATCAACCACTGAGTAACGTCAGTAGATTAAGACCTAATCAATGGAGACTTGGGATCATGAATTCTTTGAATTCATCGTATCTTTCAAGATGAGTAAAGGTTGTTGTGTAACTTTTATTCTATGTTTGCGAATGATTAACATCAGGACCAACATAAATTGGCGCTAGAAGGAGGGCCTAGACCGAAAGATCACGATCATCATCAGTATTTTCAGGTTTGATGACGTATAAAAGTAAGGTATCCTCACATCACTTGTGAATTTCAGTAAATTTCGTAAATATTTGCTGTGACAAGATTGTACATGCACATTCTATGTAAAGATTTCCTGATCTCACATAAATATTGCAAGCTTTACAGTAGATCTCTCTGAATTCACTAATATTGGCCAAAGATGCATAAATTTGTTCAAGCTTTGATAATTTGAGCCTTAAACACGTGAAATCTTGTGCTACCAGTCAGAATATCCCAGTATCCTGTCATATTTGCAGCGTCTTCGCAAATATTGCGTAAATATTTAGTCTGAGTTGCCATCTGACCGCAAATATCACCTCATCCGGTGGAATCTAGCCAATATTTGCAAAGTTCCAGCCAATTTGCCTCCAAATCGAGAAATCCTGGCTCACAGGATAAATACCAGGTCTAGACATAGTGAAATTTTTGAAGAATTGCTTGTTAGAGGTTTTAGACCTAGGACTGTGGACATTCACCATACTCCAGGGTCTGGTACGTCTAGAGCTTCACCAGGACCTCCTCCTGTAACTCCTGTTGGTTTGCAAATACCTCCCAGTATATCCGTGACACCTCCGGTTCAACCTCAGGGTGTGCCTTTAGTCCAACCTCAGCCAACTGCACCACCAGTTCAGCCCCCTCAGGTTGCAATGTCTTTCTTTGCAGCAGAATCACCTTTGACCTTTACTGCGTATCATGAGTTACCAAAGTATCCGGACAAACTTTGTCCAAAATATCATCCTTATCAGGATGCTGACGACCATATCAGGACGTTTAAAGAAGCGTGCTGCAGAGCCAGAATAGAGCATGAGGACGTGGTGTGCAGATTATTCCCTTTTTCCTTAGGGGAAGAGGCTTATAATTGGTTCATTAGTCTTGGCCAATCTTCTGTCGGTTCGTGGCCTGTCTTAGAGAAGGCTTTTCTTGACAGATTCAAGGTTCCTATTGATCCATCAATGAATTACCACATGTTTGCCACAATTAAGAGATTTGAGCATGAACCTATTGCAAATTTCAATGCTAGGTTCCAGAAAATGTTGTCCAAGCTGGTCGCCCCATATGTGGTGGCTGATGATGCTGCTAGGAGTATTTATTATTCAGCCCTGGATCCTTTAACTTCCATGTTCATCAGGAGAACACATCCTGAGATCACTACACTGACGGGAGCTTTTCAAGAGGCCATTAAGGTAAATCAGCAGCTGATACCTGCTCCTACGCCTAATATAGCATTCCCTACTTTGCCTGGCGTACAATCACAGTATCCAGCACCATATCCTGCAGCTTATCCTTCACAATATCCTGCACAATATCCAAATGGATCAGTGATGCCCTCAGCAATCATGCCTGCACCTTTGCAAGTACCTCCATTGAGTATTATGCCTCCTCCTAATGGAAATGGCCAGTTGCCACAATATCCGGCACATGCTCAGGTACCTCAGGGTACAGATCTATCCCACAATAACCATGGATCTTCCTTTTTCCAGCCTCAGACTGAAAACGTAGTGGCCAAAGCTCAAGAGGAGAAAGAGGAAATCAAAGAAATTTCTGCTCAGTTGAGAAAGCTCACCACAGAAGTAACACACTTGAGAAACCAAGGGTTTTATTCACAGTCAGGTCAGAATAGGAGTTATTCCAATGACAGACCAAACTACCCTGATAGAGGATATAACAATAACTTCAACAATAGTGCTGGAAATAACAATAATCCTCCTAGGCAGCCCAGAGTGTGGAACTCCAGGCCAAATAATGGTTCATTACCATCACCCCTAGACAATCAGCCCCCTGGTGAAGCCAAACAAACTACCAGAGTCAATCTTGCTGAAGCAGCCCTTACCAATTGGTGCAGGATCCACAATACCAATGCACATGCAGAATTAGATTGTCCACAATTTAGGATTGCTGCCAGCATCTTTCAGACTGAAGTGTCTAATACTTCTGGAAATCCACCTCAGGCAGAAGGAAATGAAATAGTTCCTTGTGGATATGACTCAGCTTTTGTGCTGGAAACATACACTAATCAGCCTCATCAGGATTATAATCAGACCTGTGAAGAATCTGCCCTAACCTTTGAAGCAAACTATGTCTTTCCCTTTGAGGATGAAAATGAACCTACAAGAGAGCATGAGGAAGTACATGCATACCAGCAGCAATACCCTGGTAAGCATAATTATAACCTGAGAAGTAATGCCAACAGACCTGCTGGTCCATTGACATCATCTCTACCTCCAAACAACTTCAACACACCTCCTGATCCTAAGGCTAGCAATAACCCTGGGTTCCCTAAGGTGAATGCTCAATACTTGTCTCCTCAAAGCACAGTAACAAAAAACGCAAATGCACCTCATGAGTCAGACAAGTTAGTCAGTTATTTGGCTGATGAAATGAAGAAAATCAAGATCAGCCTGTCCCTATCTGAGTTATTGAAAACTCCTGCCATCAAGAGGGCATTCATGAAGTCGCTAGATGATCTTGCTCCTAAGGAGGATAATCATCTTTCAGGTCAATCCAATAGTAGAGACCATGCTGCTAAAGATAATACTGTCAAGCCCAGAGTGTCAGCCACAGTCCACGCTGCTGAAACCTCCCACATGACCTTGTACAGGGATAAAACTGAATCACCTCCGTTTCTCCTCACCATAAGAATGTTCAGTAAGAACTTGCACAACTGCTTAGTTGATTCAGGAGCCTCAACTAATGTTATGCCTTTGTCAATATGCAACGCATTAGGACTGCATCCTGCTAAATCATTAAAGAAGGTCACTCAACTGGACAAAACAGAAGTAAATGTCGTAGGAGAACTCACTCACATTCACATGCAGCTAGCATCTGATCCTAGGATCTAGTATTACATTGACATTCAGATAGTTGACATACCTGATACATACGGGATGTTGCTTAGCCAGGACTGGTCTAAAACGCTTAACGGATACATGTCCACAGACTTCAGTCATATGTGGTTGCCGTGGAAAGGTATACCTAATCAGATCAGAATTGATGCTGAGCCCAGGATGAAGCATATGATCACAGAATATAACAGAACAAACGAGATCATGTATGTAAACGTAGAACCTGGAGTTTATCACATCAGGCCGCAAACTGTTAAAATAGAAGAGGTCCTGATACTTGATGTTCATCATCATGATAATGAATATCATGAGGACATGCTGAATATGGAGGTTGGTAATGATCCTGATACTGAGAATGAAATAGATCGCTTCAGGGATTTTGAGATGCATTTATCTACTCAGATAAAACGTTGTCAGTTATTAAATATACCTGCTAATGACATTTTGATTGATGGATGGTGCAGGTTACATGGCGAAGCACACTCGGAAAAGACTTGTGAACCATGCTTAGACATGATAATGCTGGAGCAGACGTATAGTGAAGCAGCATCATCATATTCCGAGGTGAGTGCTACATCTGATGATGATGATGATACTAATTTTTATCTGTCTTCTGCAGGAACAGAGGCTCCGACGGATCCTGATGAGGATCATATCCGCAAAACAGAAGAGATCCTGGTGTCTAATCAGACGAATGATGCGAGAAAGGAAGAGATCACTCCTGGTAGTGATTGCTTCATGGAACCAGATTACGAGTTGTCTGATGAAGACAGAGGCAGTGACCTGACGAAGTTTGAAGAATTCCTCGTGAAAGAAATAGAAAAGATGACGCAACAGGGTAGATCTCCCCAGGAGGTTTTAATTAAAGGTTGGTGTAGGCTGCATGAGGCACCACACTCAGAAACAACTTGCTCACTGTGCTTACACATTGTGAAGAAGCATGCAGCTGTATGTGCTGAACATCATCCTCCTGCTAGGATGGAAGAGAAAACAGAAAAGCCATCAGGCTCATCAGATAAAGGAAAGAAGAAACTTGAAGATGACACCCCTAAGTTAAAATGGATATCAGGAGGAGCAGCAGCCAGAGCTGCAAAGAAAAAAGAAAGTTCAAGTAAATGTCCTGCTGAAGATAAGCCTTGGATCCTGAGGTTTGATGGATCCAAATCCAAGCAAGGTTCTGGAGTAGGGATTGACCTTATTGATCCATCAGGGAAATCCCATTTAGCAGCTTACAGATTACAGTTCCCCTGCACCAATAATGTCACAGAGTATGAAGCTCTGATTCATGGACTGTTGTTTGCTCATAAGAAGAAGGTGAAGATCCTACATGTCTTTGGAGATTCAGAACTAGTTGTGAGGCAAGTACGAGGAATTTACTCTTGTAACTACAGAAAGCTGTCAAACTACAGACATCGTGTGTGGGACCTGATTGAAGACTTTGATACCTTCAACATCGTTCACGTGCCAAGAGAACAGAACCAAAGGGCAGATGCACTTGCTCAGGCCGCCAGTACGCTGGAACCGCTGTCTATATCTGGTCTGAAGAGATTTTCAGTAGAATTGGTGTCAGTACCTTCAGTACCTGACAATGTAACTAACCTCCAAGTGTTTGATGATGATCAGCACATCCTGGACTTCATATCAAACAGAGACGTATTTGAAGCTCAGATCATAGATGAGAATGGTATGGAAGATCATATCTGGGAAGAAGATGAGATATTAGAGTTGCCTAGCAACACAATTCCCAAAGGTATGATTGAATTAGAAAGAGCATTTGATCTAGATAATATGCTGAAACATAAGGATCTGCCTAAGGTAGATGGAGGCCAATATTCACAAGTGAATATTGGACAAGCTGATGACAAGAGAAATGTCTTGTTGGGTAAAGTTTGTACACCTGAAGAGTTTGAAGGAATAACTCAGGCCCTTAAGGATTATATACATGTAATTGCATGGACTTATGATGAGCTAAAGACGTATGACACTTCTGTCATAACTCATACTATACCTCTCAAGCCAGATGCAAAACCTTTCAGACAGAAGCAGAGGCCAGTCAATGCTCTGCTTGAGCCCATCATCCTTGAAGAGGTCAAGAAATTGTTAAATGCCAGGATAATATTTCCTGTGAGGCACTCCACTTGGGTGGCAAACCTGGTGCCAGTCAGAAAGAAGAATGGAGACATCAGATTGTGTGTAGATTTCAGGAACCTGAACAGAGCATCAGAAAAGGATAATTATCCTTTGCCCTCTTTGGATGAAGTTCTGCAGATGGTAACTGGAGCCAAGATGATGTCCTTCTTGGACGGTTTTTCAGGATACAACCAGGTGATGGTTGATAAAATTGACAGATTAAAAACTGCCTTCACCACAAAGTGGGGGATATTTGCATATAGACGTATGCCATTTGGACTGATAAATGCTAGAGCCACATTCCAGCGAGCAATGGACATAGCCTTCAGAGGCTTAATAGGAAAATGTAGTCATCTACATGGATGACCTGACAGTATTCTCCAAGGAAAGAGGAGATCATGTTGCTGATCTCAGAAGTGTACTGAAGAAGTGTGAAGAATATGGAATATCTTTGAATCCCAAGAAGTGCATATTCGGGGTCACAACAGGAAAGTTACTAGGCCACCTGATCACAGAAGATGGGATTATCATTGATCCTGACAGGGTGGAATCCATTATGAAGTTGCCACTTCCAGGAAGCAAAAAGGAACTTAAATCTTATTTTGGTAAGATAAATTTTGTAAGGAAGTTCATCACAGGCTTTGCTGAGATTGTCAGACCACTGAATGCTATGCTGAAAAAGGATGCACAAATTGAGTGGACACCAGAAGCCAGAGCTGCCTTTGAGGATATAAAGAAGGCCATTTCAGATGCTCCTGTCCTCATTAGTCCAGATTACACAAGAGACTTCTACATCTACTCATTTGCTTCAGAACATACCTCTGCAGCAGTGTTAACTCAAAGAAATGAAGATAAAGAAGAGAAACCAATTGCCTTCATGAGCTGTCCTTTCAGGGATGCTGAGTTGAGATATGTAGATGTTGAAAGACAGGCACTTGCATTAGTCAGAGCAGTAAAGAAATTCAGGCATTACATACTAAGAAGTAAGGTGATTGCTGTGGTACCGGATGCAGCAGTAAAGATGCTGCTGATGTAGAGTGAACCTGGTGAAAAAAGGGCCAAATGGATTACGGTACTACAAGAATATGACATGGAGATCACACCAATGAAGCTGGTAAGAGGACAAGCTCTGAGCCAGATGATATCTGAAACTGATCCGAATATCATCAGTCAGCAGTATGTGATCAATGAGAAGGACAATAAAGAATGGTATTCAGACATCAGGCACATCCTGATCACTGGAAGATGTCCTTCAGGAATGCAAGCCTCACAGAGAAGAGCCTTAAAGATAAGATCCCAGAAGTATATGATGAAGGGAGGAGCCTTGTTTAAAAAGAATTATGAAGGGATATACCTGAGATGCTTAGAGAAGCCAGAAACAAATAAAGTTTTGACAGAGTTACATGACAAGTTTGGAACTGCCCACGGATCAGCGTTGGCCACAACACATGCAATCCTCAGAGCAGGATATTACTGGCCTACAATTTTTAAAGATACGGCTGATCATGTTAAATGTTGTCATGTTTGCCAGGTTGCTGCCAACAGAGAAAAATATGCTGCACAGCCATTGCAGCCAGTGATGGAAGAGCGCCCATTTGCACAGTGGGGCATGGATTTCATAGGACCGATCAATCCTCCATCTTCCTCAGGACATAGGTATGTACTAACAATTACTGATTATTGTACCAGATGGACTGAGGCTATCAGCAGCAAAACTTGTACTGCTGATGATGTCATTAAATTTCTGGAAAGCAACATTGTCACCAGGTATGGAATTCCTTATGCATTGGTAAGTGATAATGGTTCTGCCTTTGTTTCCACTAAATTGTCAAGCTGGGCTTTTGATCATGGGATCATACTTAAGTTCTCATCCAATTATTATCCCCAGGGAAATGGATTAGCAGAATCCACCAATAAGAATTTACTGAGTATCATAAGAAAATTGATAGAGAAAAATCCCAGGGAATGGAACTCATTTTTGAAATATGCCTTATGGGTAGACAGAACTAGAATGAAAATTGCATTAGGAAACTCACCCTTCCAGCTAGTATATGGGGTAGATCCTATCCTCCCTGTAAACTTGAAAATTCCTACTCTGCAGTTTGCCCAAGACTATCTAGGCATGGATAATAAACAGGAAGTCAGGTTGCTTCAGTTGATGCATCTGGAAGAAAAACGAAGTCAAGCAATTGACCAATTTGCAAAACATCAGGCTGTTGTCAAACGCTGGTTTGACAAGAGAGCCAGAATTAAAGCTTTCAGGATATCCGATTTAGTCCTGATGTGGGATAAAGCTCATGAAAGGAAAGGTGATCATGGTAAGTTTGATAGACTATGGATAGGTCCCTTTCAAATTTCTGAAATTTTAGGAGACAACACTTATAGGCTTAAGAACCTGACAGGTGAGGATGTCCCATTGCCAGTCAATGGACAATTCCTCAAACATTATTTCCAGGCCTGAGTAACTTCATGACAGTCTCATGTATCATACTGTATATTTGTATAGTGTCTCGTGTATCATATTGTACATTTGTATAGTTGTTTGTACAGTTTGCTTGTTGTTGTTGTTGTCTTGTTGGTTGGTACCTTGTTCTGGTAAGTCAGGATGATGCACTTCATCACCCTAAGAAAATAACTAAATTGTTAGGATTCAAGTGATGAGGTCACATTTAAATATAGGTTATGATTCATTCTAAGAAGTATTCATGATCAGGTTTATGATGTCTTTTCATCAGGGTGCTTTTTCTTGGTCAAAGTGAATCAAACACAATGAAACACCTAACAGCCTTGGGCTTGTTGAAGATATGAGTATAGGTGTTAAGTGAAAAATCTAAAGGGACTCCCTTGCTACCAATACAATCTCCAACCTAAAGCTGCAAGTGACTACACCTTGTACAAATGAACTGACATGATGATATCAAATATAAATTTTAAAGGAAAATCCGAAAAGAAATAAAATTAGGCCATCTAAGTAACTCTACCGGGGCTATGGACGCCTGCTGGCAGTGGGGCTCTACTTAGGGAGATTGTATAGATAACCTTGCCGGGGCTATAGACGCCTGCTGGCAGCAAGGCTCTATCCAGGTTGGCTATGAGGGATGATCTCCAACTATGTAGTTTAACATCAGTTACTTATGTTTTCAACTTACTTTCAAGATGAGGATAATTAATCATATGCACACACCTGATCCTTTGTTAGCTTTATCACCATAATGAAATTTTATCATTCAGAAGATTATGATGCTTACACTTAGATAGAATTAGAACACTATAGATGAATGTGATCACATCACTTGAATCATTGGAATTTGTTTATTTTCTTTGGTGGCAAGTTGTTGTGTGGTTACACAACACGCCCCATTTTGACTTGGCAAAACAGGGACCCAACTTTTGTTTTGGCTTGTGTTGTCTGCTTTCTGGCGGTTTGGTAAAAGTAAGTCAGGTGCATCATCATCATGAAGGTCAGGATGAGGTAGGTCATCATCATGAGGTTAGTTTGTCAAAGTTCTTATTTTGTTTCTATGACCTCATGGTTAGAAAGAGCTTGAAATTTCATGCAGGTTTGCCTTTTACATCAGTCGAAAATTCGTCCATATGAGGGAGTTATGCACAGTCAAAGTGTTGGTCAAACCTGATAATTGCTGTATGATGAACATCATCATCATGATATTTGAAACACCCCTGATAATATCCTGAGGTCGAAATATCCAGACGTCAACTTTAAGTCGTAGTAGGTTGTCCCCGTCGAGAGGTCTTTTGCATCGCGAAAGGTCATCATCATGATCTTTGTCTACGCCCCTGGTAAAAATCATGCAGTCCCGAAACATCCGGACATCAATCTTAAGTCGTAGTGTGTTTTACCCGTCAAACAACCTTGAAAACATCGCGAGCATCATGATATTCCAACATCACCGGTTATTATAATATCATGCTGATATTATAATATCACCTTACTTAAGAAACCCACGATCTGCATAATTCGCATGCGCACGTTAATGTCCTGGTGATCATCATCATCAGGATATTTTTCAAGGCAGGATCACATTTCGTAATATCCTCCTGATCTCCTTTTGCGTGATCATGATGATCACCTTATCTTTCGAAGCGGAGAGTGATATTTCATTCCTAAGTCATGTTGAACAAGATCATCATGATCTTGTTCGTCTCTCCCACATTTCGTATTATCCTCCTGCCGAGAAGTATAAACTTTTGCGGATATGATGATGACGATGACGTCACCATCACCTTTCTCCTTCGGTAGGATATTTTCCAAGGCATGATCCTATTCGCCAATATGATGATGACGATGACGTCATGTTTTAAGATTAACGAAGGCCACGGATATCCTGATGACGTCATCTGGACATTCAGCAGGATCATATTTTAGATCACCCAGTGCGGATATGATGATGATGATCATCATCATCCTGATCTTTTGAGAAGATCACCTTGGCCGCGAAGGGGGTCATACTGCATTCATGACCCGATCATCTTCCTTAGAGGTGACCCGATATTCCATTTATCTCCTGATTCTTAACGAAACATGACGGTGACGTCATCTTTTGCCTTTTCATGAAGCCTGATGATGACGATGACGTCACCATTATTTTTCTTTCCTCGGCAGCAGGATCATATTCCACATCCTGCTGTTTGTCTTCATCATGATGATGACGACGATGCCTTTCTTTCCCAGTATGCGGAAGTGAAACATCCTGATGTGCTGTTCATCAGAGCATTCGGAAAGGAGGAGCATCATATTTCACCATATCCTGCAGCTAGATAGAAGACATAGAGTTGGGCATCATCATGATTTTGATGTAGGTTTAACTATTACCATTGGCCAAGTCTAATATTGTCAACCTAATCATATGTGGTCACACCAATGCGAATATGATGATGATGACCTGAAACATTCAAACAGAGCATGCAGAACCCGATTCGAGGGATGGTTAAAGGGCAGTTATTTCCTTGTATATTTTGGAGATACCTGATCATATTTTGAACCCGATACACATGGAAATGGGTGGGAAAACATGAGGCGATGGAAATTTGAAGACCCGATTGCTGATTTCCCAGTCAACGATGGTTGACCTAGTTGTTTTATGCTGTTTATGCATTTAGTGCATATTTTCCACAGGTAAAGCCTGATTGCTTGTAGCTGCACATTGGGAGGTATGTTTAATAAAATGTTTACTTCCTGTTGTTTATCCACATGATGATGAACTTAGTGTTTGTCTGTTTATTTGCAGGAAGACGTGATGCTGCTACTGAAGCTAAACATTGAAGACATGATGATGTTGCTGAAGCTGAGCATTAAAGTCATGATGTTGTTGGAGCTGCTGCTGAAGCTGAGCATTACAAAGTTGCGCATGGAGGCAACATGAGCCAGAAATGAGGAGGATGTTGTCAAATATGCTGTTCGCCAGCTGGAGACCGAATCAAGTTGAAGATGCTGGAATATTCTGTGCCAGCTGTGCATTTGTCAACTGACGAAGCATGTGCTTTTCATCTGGACCGTTGTTTGTTATGAGATGATCCTGATCCTTGGATCGTTGTAACCGTTTTTTGGCAGTTGTTCTATATAAGAACCAGAGCTTGTCAAAATAAAAGGAGGAATATATTAGAATACACAGACGCATTTGGCGCAAAAAGTCAATTACTGTAGAATCAATTAGGAGATCGAATTACTGAGACTAATGAGGATAGAATTGTTGAAATGTCAAGGTTCTTTCTTCAGATCACTGTAAATGTACCTGTTCTTGAGCATACTGAATGGATATGAAGCTTCAGATTACATCCTGATTGTAAAATTTTACGTAATCTTCTTGTTGATTTCTGGATATGTACTGGTGATTGCTGTGTTCAACTAGAAGCGCTTTCATTTCATTACATGTTGTTGTCAACTTTTCCTTTGAAGATTTGCACTAGATCATGCGGATTTGTGGAATGTCCTGGTGAAGTATGATTTCTAGTTTTCCTTCTTTTCATTGCATGTATGGGAGCTTGTATGCGGATCAGTGATCTAAGTCCAGTAGTTTTGGGAATCTCATTCTTTAACCCTTTTTCTTCTTTTAATTTCATTAATTCATCACCATAACTGCAAATCATGATAAATAACAAGCAGAAACAGTGAAATATGCTGAAATCCCGTAGGTAACTGAATATCATTAGCATATTTGAGTTAAATGCGTGTATTATTGAAAATATCATGCAAAGAATCCTAAATAATGATAGAAATCATGCAAATATCAGCCTGTAGGCACATTACTTGACTAAATTCACAGTGCAGAGGTAGAATTATTGGAGACTTATACAGAGCAAACATCCAGAGCAGGATATTTGAAGATAATGATGATGAACTGTGCATAAACACGTAAGGCCCCTGAATGAAAACAGCAACACACATCAACCACTGAGTAACGTCAGTAGATTAAGACCTAATCAACGGAGACTTGGGATCATGAATTCTTTGAATTCATCGTATCTTTCAAGATGAGTAAAGGTTGTTGTGTAACTTTTATTCTATGTTTGCGAATGATTAACATCAGGACCAACACTCAACTTGAGGATATTTCATTGGATCAGTTTACAGGCAGGACCCTATAGTTAACCCAAGCTTGGGTGAATGAACAGATCAATGCATTAAAGAAAAGGGGAGTTGCCATAGTAGTAGATAATAAGAAAAAGAGACAAGATATTCTTGATGAGGAATATGATGATTTCCTGATAGAGAAGAGGAAAGCTAAGGGAGAAAGGTTGCCACCTCAGCAACAATAGAACAAAAGACCCCCTAGAGGTAAGAAGATTGATAATGAACCTAAAGGGGTGATAATTAAAAGAATAATGGTAACAGCTGAAGGTGCATCAGCATCAAGACAAGTGTCAACTTCATCAGCACCGCCTCGTAAGGATAAGCAAAAGGCTAAAAAGATCCAGAGGCCAGCTGTAGTAGTTACAGAAACATATGAGGAGGGTCAAGCCTCACAGAAGCAAATGGAAGAAGACATTCTTCTTGATGAAGAACTTGAAGAAGAAGATCCTACGCTCCTCATTACAAATACAAAAGCACCTCAGGTGATGGCCTCCACACCTAAGAAACCAAGAACATCCATGAGAGATGAGATAAGACATGACCCTATAATGTTGAGGGGAGCAGGTAGTGAAGTGTTCAGAAAGGAATTACAGCATGAGGTAACACTTCCTACCATTGTTCAGCTTAAGACTGAACAAGATGAAGAACAAATGAAGGAAACCACTAGTGCAAGTCAAGGAGGTCATTTCTCATTAGATGAGACTGTAGACCTATTAGACGATGAAGTGGTAGACAATGTTGTCTCACAACAAATGGAGACTCTTGTTGCTAACACCCGCATAACACCACAAGGAACACCATCAGTATAGGTGGCAGTGTTAGAAGAATTGAAGCAAGTAGAGCAAGAGGAAGAAACGAGCCCAGAAAAGGTAGCCCAAGAAATGGGACTTGATACATTGGTTGATTAGGTGACTAACCCCGAAGTAATAGATTTAACATACAGGGAGGATGTAGTATATCCTGAAAATTTAGTGGGAACACCTGAGAGAACAAAAAATATAGAGAAAGTGAAGATGGCAGAAGTAGAAAGCCACACTTTAGATATGGGTCAACAGCAACAAGATACATCTGCTAAACCCAAAATAGTGGAAGTACAGGAAAAGGGAGGAGAAGAAAAGGATACATCAATTGATCTTGCCCTAAGGACTCAAGAAATAGGTAATACAGGTGTGGATTAGAATGTGATCCAAAATTAGATAGTTGTACCTAAAATAGACAATAACATCCACTGATAGGAATATGCCTCAGGATGAGGAAATCACCAAAGTGGATGAGGTACAGACGGAGGCAGTGCATGATCACCAGGTAGAAGCATCGCAAGATCCTCCACCTCAAAAAGAAGCTCCTCCAGAAAAAGAAGTTCCTTAGCAAGAGGAAACACCCCAGGATCACCCTCATGAAGAGCATCATGAGGAAGAAATAAGGAAGTCACCATCTCCATTGAAAACAGATACAGTTACTAGAGATCAAGGTGATCATGATGATGATGATGGGAAGCAAGGAGACAAAATCCCTCAATGGCTAGAGAAAGAGATAGGCATAGAGTCCAGATTAGAGATACAGGAGTTCGATGTTTCAACGCTATTTTCAGAGACTCTAATGAAGCCAAAGAGGAAGGCCAGGTTGACTTCGGCCATAAGAAGAGATTCTGTTATGGGCAGAAGAACCACTCAGATAGCACTTCCCACAGTTGACAAAGAGAAAGGCAAGATCACTCTGGATGAATTCTGGACAGTTGACAAAGAGAAAGGCAAGATTTGGGATTTGCCAATGAGGATCAAGAAGGACAAGAGGGAAAAGATATAATTGATTCATTAACCCAAAGGGTGAAGAGGGAAAAGAGATAAATAAGCAGCATAAAGAGCACATTGCTCAGCTGTATGCCTATATAAAAGGGTTAACTAACCCTGATGATATTTCAAGTGATCATGCAGTCCCATTGACTGCTATTTCCCAGGATGAGGTGAATAAATTAGATCTCATGAAGCATGAGTCATCAATAATGAGGAGATGGATGTTATTCGCATTTGATGGAGCAGAGGAAATAGTGAAAGCCTCTTTGAAGAGGTGGAATTATTTAAGCATCTCAAGGAAGAAGGTCGACAAATTACAGATGGAGATAGGTAGAAGGTCCTTTTAGTTAGAGAAAGCATTGAGTGCTTTAGATGAAATAAAGAGGATTAATCCTTAGGTCCTCATAAGTAATGAAGTATTAAGTAATAATACTACCATTTTGATTGATATATGGTACAAGGACATCTGATTTGAGTGTGATGTGCTCCAAAGATGCAACAGCAAATTAAGAGACATCAGTATGAAGTTGCATGATATGATGTCATATGAGGCAAAAGTCTTGGAGACCTTGGAAGGTGAAGTAGAGGGAAAGATTGAAAATCAGGATGAAGAGTTTGCTATTAAAGGTCTGCATAACAATTTCCAGCTAGGAGGTGATGACGCTCTAAATTACTTGATGGAAGAAGTCATAGACAAAATCATGAGGATCAAGGTCAAAGTGGAAAACTACAATGAAACATCTAGCAGCAGGAGGAGTAAATTAGAGACTCTCCGAGGCAAATACTAGATACACAAGCACGCCATCACCAAAGCAAGAATTCAAGATGGTGGGGAAGTAGAAAAGATAGTACAATCTTATGAAAATATCCGGACATCCATGTAGGTCCATATACAAGGAGAAAGTCATTAGGATGATGAAGATTTGGGAAGCAATGATCCTGATGCTCTTGACGATGAAGATGAGGAACTTGAAGGATAAAGAGTAGATGAAGATGCAATACCAAGAAAAGACATAAGCATCTAATACTTAAGAAAATAAGCAATTCAGATGGTTTCCAGCTGGCAACCTGTGCCACGTCAAATGCTGATAAAGTCAAAGATGAATATCCAATGTAGATCTTAATAGATAAATCTTGACCATAGATCAATTGTAACCACTCCCTCACCTTGTTCTATAAAAGGTGCAAGGATGCCTTATTTTGAACATTCAAAACTTAATTGAAATCTGTTTACTGAAGTATTTAGGGCTTATTTCAAAGTTGTTGTATACATATATGTTCTTGCATACTTAATGAATGAGAAGACTATTTTGATTACAATTCATCATAAATCTTGAGTAATCAGTGTATGAATTCTTGATACATGCTATGATTTGCTGCGTCCCTTGGAGTGCATATCAGCTTACATGTGTTGTTTTCATACCTTTCCTTTGAAGTTAGCATCGACTGTATCTAACTGTGGAATGTCCTGGTGAACATATGGTTTGATTTCTTCCCTTCATGACTGTATCTAATGTGTATGTGGCTCAATAACTGAAGGTTCATCATTGTTTGAAGTATTCTTTACAATTTCTTTCATTTTTAGAATAATTCACCATCACAATTGCAATAAATGACAATCAGAAGCAAATAGTAATAAATATGCAGATATCTCAAAGATAATGGAAAATCAGTAGCATATTTGAGTTAAAGCATGTCAAATTGACAAATATCATGCAAAGATTTAATTACAAATTTATCATCTGGAGAAATATACTATGGAATAACATTTCTTTGTAGCATCTTACTAGATCCTGTTGATGAAAGTAAGGCCCCAAAATGGAAAATAGCAATGCACATCTACCACTGAGTAACATCAATAGGTTATGAACTAATCCACGGAGACTTGGGATCATGAATTCTCTAAATTCATCATATCTTTCAAGATGAGTAAAGGTTGTTGTGCAATTTTTATTCTATGTTTGCTTATGACTAACATCATGATCTACAGTTGGCTGCCCCTTTGGAAGTCTTTCCTTCTTCAAATGTGCCATGACCAAATCCCCAACCTTGTATTGCACATCTCTCCTTCTCTCATTGACTTTCTCCTTGTACTTCTCATTGTTCCTTCGAAGAGTTTTTCTTACATTATCATGGATGTCCTTCATGGCCAATGCAAAGTCTTCACCTTGAGCACCCTTCCTCTCCAATCCATGTAGATCTCTCAATTCAAGAATGCCTCTTGGGTGAACACCATAGATAATCTCAAATGGACTCCTTCATGTGATTCTATTAGTGGAGTCATTATAGGCAAATTCAGCTTGAGGGATGATCATATCCCATGCCTTTCCATGCTTCTTTGTAAGACATCTAAGAAGATTTCCCAAGGACCTATTCACTACCTCAGTTTGTCCATCAGTCTGAGGGTGATAGGCTGAAGTGAATGACAACTGAGTGCCCAACTTCTTCCACAAAGTATGCCAAAAGTGGCCCACAAACTTTGGGTCCCTGTCAGTCACAATGTTAAGATGTAAACCATGGATTCTAACAATTTCTTTGAAGAACAAACCAGCAATGTGTGAAGCATCATTAGTGCATTTATATGGCAAGAAATGAGCCATCTTACTGAATCTATCCACCACAACAAATATGCTATCAAAACCTCTTTGAGTCCTAGGAAGACCCAAGACAAAATCCATGCTAATACTTTCCCATGGCCTATGAGGAATAGGAAGTGGCTGATATAGACCAACATTAGATGAAGTACCTTTTGCCCTTTGACAAATACTACAACTTTCAACAAATTTTCTGATGTCTGATTGTATTTTAGGCCAAAAATAAAACCTTTTCACCTGATCCAATGTTTTATCTAGCCCAAAGTGACCTCCTAGTCCACCACAATGGTTTTCCTTTATGATGTTCTCCCTCATGGAACACCTAGGAACACATAATTGGCTGCCTTTGAACAACAACCCTTGCTGCAACAAAAACTCAGAAAAATTAGAATGATAAGAGTCTAAAAATTGTGAACAAACTTCATATACCTCCTTGAAATCTTCATCATCTTTGTACATATGTTTGAGAGCATCAATCCCCACACTTTGTAGCTAAATCTCTTGCACCATACACACCCTTCTACTCAATGCATCTGCCACTTTATTGGCCTGCCCCTTCTTGTGTTTGATGAAAAAGTTGTATGCTTGGAGTTGTTCAACCCATTTCATATGCCTGTGATTGATTTTCTCCCATGAATTCAGAAAACTAAGAGCATGGTTGTCATTATAAACAATGAATTCTTTAAGCAAAAGATAGTGCCTCCATTTCTTCAAGGCTTGCACCATGGCATACAACTCCAAGTCATAAGTAGAGTACTTTCTCTTAGCATCATTTAGTTTATCACTAAAGAAGGCAACTGGTCTACCCTCCTGACTCAAGACAGCCCCTATAGCAAGGTTACTAGCATCACACTCCACCACAAACAACTTATTCAAATATGGGAAAACAAGAATGGACTGTTGTGCTACCTTTTGTTTTAGAATTTGAAAAGAATCATTGGCTGCCTTTGTCCAAGAAAACTTACATTTCTACCCCCCTTTAATGGTATCCAGAATAAGTGCACAAATATGACTAAAACCCCTTATAAACTTCCTATAAAATGTTGCCAAACCATGAAAACTTTTTACATCACCTGCTGTTTTAGGAGTTGGCCATGACAAAATAGCTTCTACCTTTGTTGGATCCATCTTCAAATTGCCTTAGGAGATGACAAAACCAAGATAGGTGAGTTCTTCCTTCATGAAGACACTCTTCTCCATGTTAATCATCAATTTCTCATCATAAAATTTCTTCAAAACCTGATCCAAGTGCTGCAAATATTCTTCTTTGGTCCTGCTGAAAACAAGAATGTCATCAAGGTACACCACAACAAATTTGCCAATGAAATCCTTCAACACTTCATTCATGAGACGCATAAAAGTACTTGGGGCATTGGATAGGACAAATGGCATCACCAACCACTCATAAAGACCCTCATTTGTTTTGAATGATGTCTTCCATTCATCCCCTTTCTTTATCCTAATTTGATGATACCCAATCTTAAGATCAATTTTGGAAAAGTATCTAGCCCCTCCCAAACAGTCCATTAGGTCCTCAATCCTTGGCATAGGGAACCTATACCTTATAGTAATCTTGTTAATGGCTTTAGAATATGTACACAACATCCATTTACCATCCTTTTTAGGGGCTAGGATTGTTGGGACAACACATGGGCTAAGGCTCTTTCTCACCAATCCCTTATCCAATAATTCTTGCACTTGCTTGGCAATCTCTTCATTTTGAGAAGGTGCCATCTTGTAGGCTGCTTTGTTTGGCCAAGTAGATCCTGGTATGAAGTTAATTTGATGGCTTATGTCCCTAATAGGTGGTAATTCATTAGGCATCTCCTCTACCATGATACCCTTATACTTCTCTAACAATTGCTGCACATCCTTGGGAACTTCTTCCTCACTAGGACCATTCAAATTAGGACTATTTTTAGGCTTCAAAATCAGAGCATACCCTTGGGTTCCTTCCTTTTTAAGGGTGTCTAGAAACTCTTTACCACTCACAATCATGACACTTGACCCAAAACTCTTCTCTACATTCTCATCTGGCAAAGGATCCATTCTATACTTCCTACCATTCTTGGTTATGATGAAGGAGTTAGTTTTACCATCATGTTGGGATTGAACATCATATAGCCATGGATGTCCTAACAGAAAAAGGAAAGCATCCATGGGGATTATATCACACAAAATCTTGTCCTTATATTCCCCTATCTCAAACTCTACCCAAGATTGTTCATCTACCAAAACTTGTTGCCTCTTATTCAACCATGATACTTTATAAGGACTAACATGAGGAAGTCTTTTCAATTTCAATTTGTCTACCATCTCAATGGAAACTAAATTTTTAGTTGAACCTATATCAACAATTACCTTGCAAATCTTACCATAGGCCTTGCATATTGTCCTAAACAATGTCTTACTCTGAGGGGGTTCTTGTGTTTGAGGCACCTTCAACATGGTTCTCCTCATCATCAAACTTTCTCCTTCATGGTCTAGGGCTGCACTTCCAATTGGAGAGTTGACACTTTGGCAATCTTCCTCTTGGATCAACTAGTTCCTTCTTTCTCCTCCATGAGAACTTGAGGCTTACTTTTCAGGACATTTGAAGGTTGGGTGTCCCACTTGGTTGCAATTATAGCACCTCCTTGTGAAGACATTAGGACCTCTCCCTGGTCCACCAAATCTACCCCTTCCATTGGGTCTTCTTCCTCTAAAGCCTCCTCTAGAACTTGATTCTCCACTTTGTTCTTGTGAACTAGATTCCCCTTGGCTTCTTTGAAACTAATTTCTGCCTTCAAAACTACCCCTACCTCTGAAATTTCTACCACCTCTTCCTCTATTTTGCTGCTCACCTTTTCTCTTCAACTTCTCTTTAGCCCTTAATTCCATTTGAAAGCATATATCCACTATTTCAGGGGTTAGTATACTGATTTCATCTTGTGTACTAAACTTCAAACCATTTAGATACCTTGCCACTTTATCCTTTTCATCCTCCATATGTCCACAATGAAGAGATAACTTGTGAAACTCCTCAGTGTAGGTGGCCACATCCAAATCTCTTTGTTTCAAATTTTACATCTTCTTATAGATATACACCTCATAATCTAATGGAAGGAATTGGGACTTGATCCTCTCCAACATTCTGCTCCATGAAGAGATCATGCTCTTCCCACTCTTTACCCTCTCACCTTGGGTGTAATTCCACCATGTGAGGGCAACACCTTTGAGTTTAGTTTTTGCAAACTTCACCCTCTTGTTCTCAGGAACTTATTTGTATTCAAAGTAGTTATTTAGGGCCTCAATCCACTCCATAACTTCATTAGCATTCATCTTGCCACTAAACATTGGAATCTCCATCTGAGCCTTTGAAGAATCTTTGCCAATTGCCTTGATGGCTTCAAGGAAATGTTTCTATTCTGCAGGTATCTCTGTCTCTTCTTGATTTTCTTCTTCTTCTTCCCCTTCTTCTTCCTCTCCATCAGAACCTTCATTTATCCACTTCCCTATCCTTAGTGCCTTCAACTCATCTTGGAGTGCTTCCTTGACTCCACTCTTAATCTTCTTTTCCATCTCCTTGAACTTCTTAACCACCTCAATGGTCATCCCTTTTGGAGGCATGTTGCTAGCCTCTCCTTCACTCTCCTCTGTTGACATATACCAGGTCTTACACACAACCAAAAATTAAACCTTTTATGGCTTTAATACCACTATGATGTAGAGGCTCTTGGAGAATAACACAACTTTGATAGGTGACAAGGTAGAACTATTTTTATGAGGGACAATGCTTACAAGCTTATATCAAAGAGCACATATGGAACTTGGCATTAGGCACCTGATCTTCTCAAGGCAAGGATCTAGAGGAACATTCAACACCTTGGAGAACACCCCCAAACTAATCAACAAGTCTTGACTTCCTTGGAGACCATTTCCCACATTGGTTGTCCTAAACCTTGTAGCCCTCCAAATGGGAATAGTCAGCAATAACTCCTTTTGGTGGCCTTCAAACTTGAATCTTAGACAATCCTAAGATACCCTTTTGGATTCCCTACAATATATCAAGGACTCACTATGGGTTGTTTTGCAACATATGCCACTTTCAGTAAGGTTGTCCTATTGCAAAGAGCCCCAATTAGCCCAAAATTATAAAGCAAGTACCCTTAAATGGGACCACCAAACTCTCTGAATCATTTGGACACTTCATATGGGTGAAAAAACAATGAATTTCAATGGTTTTATGGTTTCATAGTCAACTGTGTAAGAATTTCATTATGTTGTTTCTATTGGTAGCTCCTAACACATGGTGATGTTAGGATTCTTCAACAAAACTTCCTGTTTCTCAGACCCCCTGCCAAAACCTTATCATAACACATGAAAACAATCGAGGACAAGTCCATTCCACTGATCAGGAGTGAGTCAAACCAGTGGAATGGAGATAAAAGGCATAATTTCTGTCAGAAACCCTAAGGTAGGGTTTAGTAACCCGATTTTATGAAAATGCAGAGAGTTCAAATATAAAGATGTTTCAAAACCTCCAATCAATTGCAACAAGAACTTAACTCATACCTCTAACCTTCCACAATCATTAGCCTTATGACACTTCCGTACAGAGAAGTACCACAGGTAGGAACAACGAAAGACATAGGAATTTGGCAGAAAAACTGAGATTTCTTCACTTATTTCTCCTTCCAACTTACTGTCTTACATCAATGATCATGTTCAAGGCTTTTTGAGCCTGCATACCTCTTGACAAACCTCTTGGAAGATAGTTTTAATCGATGGGAAGGTATATAACTATTTTTCAACCATCGTTGCTCTATTTTGTCAGAATTTATCACTTAATGATATGGATTTACATTGTGTTTACAAGTGTATTGTCCTTGTTTGGGAGGTTTAGATGGTTTTTCCAAGAGTGATAAGACTTTGACAAGGAATTCAACTCATGACTACCTCCTATATGCCATAAAAAGGCTACAATCATGAGAAACTTATGACTGCCCCACCTACACTATTGACATCAACATGGCATCCATTTGCAATGGCCCTTATTACAATGCATGAAAATGGTCTTCAAGACCTTATTGAATCAACAATACAACATGAACAACATGAAAATAAGACATAGATCCTTATGGGCTCCTTGGTGTTCCTACACCACAAGACAAGACATACACTTGAGCAATCACAATGTATACACACAATACACAAAGTATACATGCTTGACACAAAGCATACACATAAGGCACAAAGTATACATAGAATACACATGAAACACACATGGAATATAGGAAAAGCACTCAAGGTGAATACATAGAGAAAACACATGAAGCACACATGAGGCATGAAGAATACATAGATGACAAGAATATACAAGGAGAATACATGCATCATACAACAACCACAAGAAACACATAATAAAAGACCTTGAGTCAACATGACAAAAGAGACCTCAATCTAGAAGGTTGTCTCAATCACCATACATAAGTCCTCAAGATGCAATAAGAAGAATGATAAGAAGGGGTTAGTTATAAATGAAAAGAATAAGAGGATAGTGAAAGGAAGCAAGGTACGTGGAATAGCTTTCTACACTGAACTAATGAGGGGAGAGTTATGTAATTTTTTAATCTTTATAGTTAACATAAAGGAAGATACACAAACATAAATCAAATTAGCAATACCACAACACAAGATGTATGTGGGGAAAACCTTTTCAAGTAAAAAACCCCACACTCCAATGCACAACCCAATGTATTATTCAATAATCTAATAATGGTTACAATACAATTACAGAGCCAAGCTCTTCAGGAGTTCATCAACACAGTATCTGGAGTAATTCTAGTAGCATAACAACACCTACAAATCAACCATACAAACTACTTCAACAAGCACCTTATTATAGAGATATATAAGAATGGAGGAAGTTTCTAGAGAAATCAACAAGAGTTGGGCATCCAAATCCATGTGGCACACTTTTCAAACACATGTTTGACTCTCGTGACACTTGTATAAGATTCCCTTACACCTCTTACAACCCTCCATACTTGGGTACCCCAAATTTTCCCAAAAATGGGTATGACAGATGCTCTTACACCATCATAAAATCTATCATATATGACACTAGTTACATCTATAAGAGAATCTATCATAACTAACTATTAATAGAGATTCTCTTACCACTTGTTATCTACCAAACTTGGGCACCCCAAAATGGGCTAATTCAAAGATGCCTTTTATAGTGTCATACATGTAAATGACACTTGTCTCATCCCTTCTATTTTTTACTCTTACAATGTCATATAATCTGTCATAGTTCTTATGTGTCATAAACCTCTTACAACACCCAAAAGAGGTCGACACATGGAAAAATATCTCTACCAAAAAATTGGATGCCTACCTCCTCATATGAGGACAAAAATATATCTAGTCACCTTCCATGTAGGATGAAACATCACCGTGCCAACTCCCACAAAGTGACAAAATAAGATTTACATAGAAAATTACAATAGTAGGCAAAAATAAATAAATACAACATTAGGAACTTGCAAAGGTTGAGACACCTTAATTCCCAACATTCTCCCACTTGTTGAAGACCTTTCAAGAGCCAATAGATAATCAAGGATTAATTGCTAGGGTCCAAAAGATCCATAGAATTTGAACACCATCTGAACTTCTTTGTGCTCATAGGCTTTGTCAAGGAATTTGCAACATTCATGAAAGTGTCAAATGTCTCCAAGTTCATCTTCCCATTCTCTACCATGTCACAAAAAAAATAGTACTGTACATCAATATGTTTTGTCCTTGAGTGAGAAGTAGGATTCTTCACCAAACATATGGCACTCTGACTGTCACAACAAATGGTAATCTTCCCTGCATCAAAACCAATGTCATAACACAATCTCTTAAGCTAAATAGGTTCCTTACAAGCATGAGTTGCTTCTATGTACTCTGCTTCTGTAGTGGACAAAGCAATAATAGCTTGTTGCTTACTCATCTAGCTAACTGCACCACTAAACATAGTAAAAAAATAACCATTGGTGGATCTTCTATTTTCAATATCTCCAACCCAATCTAAATCCACAAATCCATGAATACTCATGAAATGTCGAAGTCCTGTAGGATAACCATGATAACATAGGGAATACTCATATGTACCTTGTAAATATTTGAACACTCTCTTCACTGCATCCCAAGGCAACCATTCAGGATTAGCCATAAATCCTGTAGACACCCAAATTTGTCCATGTCTAGCAACACCTTGTTAAATCACTAATCCATTAGCTAATTAATTAAATAAATTTTATTTATTTAATTAAAATCCTTCTCCCATTCACTTAGCCAATTAATTAAATAAATTGTATTTATTTAATTAATTCCACATCATGTCTTATCTCATTTTATGCATTTATCCTATTAATTAAATAAATTTTATTTATTTAATTAATTTCCAACTCATATCCCAACTAATTCAAATATTTTATTTGAATTAAGCCCTCATCATTTATCACATTTCAACACTTGTCCATTTCCCATTCATCATGTGTTGTAAGACAACTTTCATTTAAAATCCTTCACATGCACAACTAATTGGACCTAAATTTAGTAACTTTCAATCCTAGCCATTCACATAGCCTCTGAATCTCCACCGTTGATTGATCTTGGTTGAGTTCTATATAAACACCCTCTCATTCCATGTGAGACATCCAGCAATCCAGCAATCTAGCAATCCAGCAATCATATAGCACCTACATTATCATCTTGAGCATTTGAGCTTTTATCATCCATCATGGCAGCTTTCAGCTTTGTAATTGCTTACGGTTGAAGAAGCAGTCCACATCTCTCTCTCAAACAAGGAATCGCACGGTCTAGGTGATGTTATGCTTGAATTGCATTATCCTTTGATTTCATTTAGGTTAGATTCCTTGATGATGGTAGGGTTAGGGTTTCATGACTATGTCTGATCTTCCACACCTGACTTTCACCTATCACATTTTGGCACGCCCGGTGGGACTCACGTCCCTGATTAACTTCATTTTTTGGAGTTGTTTCTTTGAAGATCAGATTTTGCAGGTGCTCGCAGAAAATTTCGGTCGCTTTTGAACGAAAATCCACCGCTTCTAAATTTCTGCATCGCTTTTAAGCTGGAACAGGCCGCATTTTCCTCTCTGGATCGCTTTCAAACGAACAGTCATCGCTTGAGGTAAAAAGTATCGCTTTTGATTTTAAAATGTTCGCTTGTTATTTTTGCGGCTGCTTTGACAGTACTCACCGCTTTTGACCTAACAGCTGCCGCTTTTACACATAATCAGGTCGCTTTTGACATAACAGTGACCGCCTTCGCATATGTTCGCGTCGCTTTTGATCTAACAGTACTCGCCTATACACTAATCTATGTCGCTTATGAGCTAATAGTGATCGCCTGTGCAGGTTAGGGTTTTAGCTTTTGCTTGCAGATACAGGTCACTTTTGTCTTACAACAGATCGCTTCTGGGTATATCTGGATCGCATATGAGTCGACAGAGGCCGCGTTTGACTTCATTAGTATCGCTTATGGACTGATAATACTCGCCTGTTAGACTAGGGTTTTTGTTTGTCGGCTGTGTTTTGCAGATACTGTTCGCATTTAGCTCTCAATTGATCGCTTATGGCCAATCTGCGTCGCTTCTGAGCTGACAGGTGTCGCATCCTGTGTTTTTACGCGTCGCATATGATCCGCAGTATTTCACCTCTGGTATAATAGAGGTCACTTTTGATCAGCAGTGAATCGCATCTGGTAAGTTCTGTTGTTTTCAAATCTGTTTCAGTTCCAGTTTGATTTTTGGCTATTAACTGGGTATTTGCGCAGCATCTTATCGATTTGTCCAAGAAAGGAGGTTATCAAACTACTGACATATCTGTTGTAGGTTCGATCGGTCCAAGATTTGTGGTTTTTTCACTAAATTAGGCCTATATGGGCTTGGTGCTTAAAATGAACTACTGTTTGCTCCGTGCTGGATTTATCTTTTTGATTGCTTGCATGTGCCTGATTGTAACCCAAGTTTAATGACAAAAGTATCCTCTCCCCTTGCCTATCAAATGGATCTTGGGTGTATGAGAACTTGTCATTATCTTTAGAGGGCCTACCTTCCCGGTGTGAGAAGGGATACGACCCAAGCGGTAACGGGCTAAAGCTAAGTCCTTCTGAACCGCTATATAAGAAAAGTGTTTGTGTCGAAAGCCACAAACAACGGGTGCAGTTGTGTTATACCGACAGCCAACCTCCCCCAAAACCCTCCAAGGCGCAACCCTTGGAGGCTGGGAGACTCCATAACGGAGAGTAGCGCTGTCGCACGTATAGCCACCCGAACGGATGCCCTTATTAGCAACTTTGTGTAGTAGCCAAAAACCTTCTATCTGTTGACGCAGAGGGCAAAACCCTTGAAGCGGCCCTGATTCATGCGGTTCTTAGCTGAGGTAGTAGGGACAATCTAAAGGTTTGGAGAGGGTCAAGCCTTATAAGAATCCTGGATCTTGGTATGCGTGAGAAGTGTGTGCAAATGTAAGGAGGAGCCGGTGCTACCAAGATCCTGGAGCTACCCGCTTTGAATAGGTGCAGCTAGGGGATTCAACAGATACTGTCCTATCCTAGCCTAGGTTGTATCAGTTTGTGCTTATTGTGCGTGTGAGTGACTGTTATCACTGTTTTCTTGCTGAAAAACTACAAAATCAGATAACTTCTACACAAACACAGTCGCTTTTGAACTGAAACTGCTCGCACAAACCACAGACATCGCTTCTGAACTGTAGTAATTCACTTTTTACTTGAACTGCATCGCTTTTAAACAACAAATGCCCGCATATTGCCTGAACAGGATCGCTTTTAAACCACAGTTGATCACCTTTTGCTTGAACAGAATCACTTTTGAACCATAGCTGATCGCCTACTGCCTGAACCAAGTCGCATCTGAGTCATAACCAATCGCATATTGTCTGAGCTAGATCGCCTTTAAGCCACAGTTATTCACCTGATTCCTGAACAAGCTCACCTCTGAACAACAGATTGTCACCTTTAGGGATATCTGAGTCACCTCTGATCAACAGAAAGTCACCTTTGAACCAACAGTCATCGCCTCTGGCATAGCATTCGCTTCTGGTTAGCACTGTCATTTTTCTGTCAAAACTAAACCAGGTCGCATCTGAGCTATCATTAATCACCTTTAGCATCCTTTGAGTTGCCTTTGAGCTATCATCAGTTGCCTGTAGCTAAAATCCCTGCAAATCTCAGTACATCAGCCGACTTAGCCACAAGTCCAGCTTGCTTGAATCTCAAACATCAGCTTTCAGATTTCTCTTTGATCAACAGCAAATACCTGGACTTTGTCTCCTATTTTGAGCTTATCAATCAATCACAACTCATGAGCTTTTCCATCTTTTTGAGACCCCAACTAGCAAATTAGACATCAATCCAATCATTTCAATCAGCAAACAACCTTCAATTTTAGCTTCAACCAACAAACATCCTTCAGCTTTAGCTTCAGCAAACAACATCTTTTAGCTTTAGCTCCAACAAACATCAACAGCAAACAATCTTTCCCTTGAGTGATTAAGCTACCTCTAGGGATAACCAACAACAACTCAACTAAAACAAATCAACCAAGCAACTTAGCCAAACCAGCAAACCGACACAACAACCAATCAACCAACTAGCCAACTATCATCTTGTGGGTCTCAAAACTTTGACAAGCTCAACTTCATCATCAACATCATGCCTCAAACTAGGAGTCAATATCGAGCTGAAATAGAAGCCAAATTGAAAGCTGAAATGGATGCCAAATTGCAAGCTGAGATGAAACAATTCACAACACCTCTTAAGGACGCGACTCAATTCACAACTAGTATGCCTTCTCATATGTTTATACCTCAAGGATACACTATGGGCAAGTCATCTTCACAACAAATGCAACCTCCACCATCTTTGGAAACTTTCGAAGAACAATCTCAAGATGACTCATCAGAATTCCAAGATACCTATCTATGGGACCAAGTTGAGAAACTCATGATATCTGAGCCTGATCGCTGTTTTCTCCAACTTGCTCACATGGGTGCTAAACTACCTAAAGACTTTGATATATCCACTATTAGAGAGCAAGATCCCAACACTACTGCTGTTGTTGCGAATAGACCATCTACTATAGTCACATCATCTCCTATTACATCGCAAACATCGTCCTCATTGCCTATTGTTGCTTCATTTGAGTTACCACGATCAGAGCATACTTTAGAACCATTGATAGTGCCCACCAATGTGCTCCCTCTCATGTCACAAAATCTCAACATTCCACCTTTTCATGTCCCTCAACATATCTCTCCTTCTACCATGATTGTTTCCATGCCTCAAGTAACACAAGCTGTCCATGCAACACAAGCACAAACACTTCGAGCATCACAAGCAATTCCCATGTCTTATGGTGTGCATACCTCTCAAACCATTCCAACAACACATGTTGTCCATGCTTCACACCCATTGCAATCTACCACATCTCATATACCAACTGTTAATTCCTCCATGCTATCCTATAATCCCAACGTTAGTCTCATTGACATGAGTGATCCCCTCATTTCTCAAGCCAATCCAAACAATAAGATCGCTTATGTTGATCAACTTACATCCATGCTGTCCTCTTCTTCCAATCCTTCACACACCATCAATCCATCTTATGCTACCCATGGCTTCTCTAATATCACCCAACACACGACATATACCAATCCTCATATTGTCCAAAATACCAATCCCAATGTTCATCCTTCTGTCGTATCTACCAATCCCTCCGTCACTTACCATGTCATGAATTCAATCCCAACTTCCCAATCATCTGCTACTATCAATCCAACATCCACTTCTCATGTGATGCACACCCAATTGCCGCTAGTGTCTCAAGGATAGCAATCCTCCAACACATACATGTCACATACCACTCCTTTGACATACCTTGTGGGCACACAACCACAACAAACAGTCACCGCTTCATATATCCCACAACCGCAACAAACAGTCACAACTCCACATATACCACAACCGCAACCACAATATGTCTCATATCATACTCCACCCCCTTTGCAACAACAGCAGTTATCCTCAGCCGATATCCAACAGATGATCGATGAAAGGGTAGGACAAGGCAAGAAACCTTTCTCTCTCAAAAACATATGCGCCTATCCATTTGACAAGTCTCTTAATATGATACCTTTTCCACCACACTTTGAAATCCCACAATTTGATAAGTACAAAGGGAAAGGAAATCCGGACGACCATCTTCAAGCCTTTTTCGTGGCATGTCTCGATGTTGCCTATGATGATACATATCTTTTGAGACTATTTCCTCGAAGCTTAGCAGGACAAGCTCTCGAATGGTTTTCCCATTTACCTCCAGGAATTAAGACTTTTTCAGAATTGGCAAACAAGTTTCGATCACACTTTGCCTTCAACATTGAACATGAGGTAAACATGAATGACCTTGTCAACAACAAACAACGCAATGGTGAAACCTTTTCTCATTTACCCAACGATGGCGTAATATGGCTAGCAAATTATCATGGGAAATCCCTGAGAAACAACAGCTTGACATCTTTGTTCAAAATCTTCATCCTGAGCTGTCATTCCAACTACAATTGCAAAGTGCTAGCACCTTTGAAGAACTAGTTTCCAAAGGAGTTATTATTGAACGAGCCTTAATTGCCAAAGGAACTATCAAGATCTTTCGTGATAACAAAGATTCTCCCCAAAATTCCAATGATAAGTCTCGCTTTTGGAACAAGAACAAGAATGTTGTCAATGACGGTATTGTCGATGCAAAGAACATTCAAACTATGAGAGCTCCCATCAACATTCAAGCAGCCTCTCCACCAAGACAGCCTTTTCCACAACGAAGAAACCAACGCCAAACTTCTAATCCACGCCGATAATTTACACCATTAGTGGAACCCATGGAAGTTATTCTTCGAAAGCTGCTTCAAGCCGGAGACGTTATTCTACCCGATGCACCACCAAATGGCGAACCCCTCTTTTGAGCTCCTTGGTACAAAGAGAATGAGTATTGTGATTACCATCGAGTAAAAGGGCACAAAACAAATGGTTGTATGCGCTTAAAACATGTTATCCAAGACTGCATTGATCAAGGTTTAATCAATGTCACACCTTCAACAGCTCAACCTGCTCAACAATCCACATCAAACTATGATCTAGAGACTTTCAAGAATCCACTTCCATCTCATGATCAGACAAATAACCTTCAGGCTGGAAATGCTATTCCATATAACTATGCATCATCTACCATTGGCCGCATTGACCATGCTCGCATTTCTACCATTACCGTCCAAGGGAGAGCACCTGATTGTGCTGTAACCACACGAAGAGGTCGAGTTACTATTCAAGGAGCTCCTCCTCACTCTCCTCGACCCCTCTCTGACTATAACCTCTTGGATCACCTTGGTAAAACACCTACACACATATCTATTCTTGAGCTGCTCCGCATATCCCCCGCACATAAAGCTATCCTTGATAAAGCCTTACAAGAGTCTTCGGTGCCTAATAATATTAATATCACACAATTTCAATCTATGGTCACTAGCATTGCAGCCCCTTATCATTTGACCTTTTCCGATAAAGATCTTCAACCCTCCATTCATCCGTCACACAATGAGGCCCTCCATATTGAAGTATTTGTTAACCAACGCCGTATCAAATGAGTCTTGATAGATGGGGGAGCTGGTCTAAATATCTGTTCTTTGAAACTTATCAAGCAATTGGGATATTCTGAGAAAGATGTTGACACCTCCAAGGTTATTACCATCAGAGCATATGATGACGCTGAAAGAGATACCGAAGGGATCATCTTATTGCCTATTCAATTTGGGCCGGTCATTACAGAAACTCGCTGCCAAGTCCTTGATATTGATCTTCCTTACAACATCATCCTTGGACACCCTTGGATCCATACCCTTAAAGCAGTTCCATCTACATATCACCAATGCCTTAAATTTCCACATAAGGGTGTTGAAGTTACCATTCAAGCTGATCCCAATCCATTTGAGTTTTGCCGTGCCTTTCAAGCTAAATATCAGAGTCCAAACCGTATCCCTATCAACACCGAGGCATATCCATCTTCCTGCTATGTAGACCCATCCGATCTTCTCAAGCCCTCATCTAGCAAAGCCGCTTCTAACCTCCATATCAAATATACCGAACATGGCCCTGGTGAATATAAATTGCAGGAATCCTATTGCGTTGGTACCCTTCCATTATCTCCTAAATCCCATGGTAATCCCTCTACATCTAAGCTAACTTCATCCTCCGCTGTTATCAAAGCTCCCCCTACCGTATTCATTAAAGGTGGTTTCTTGGATGACGAAGACATTGAGGACATCAACTCTTGGATATTCTTTGATGAAAATGACCAAGTCCAACTTGAAGTAGAGCGCTACAACAACGGGTTTCGTATCATAAAGAACATGGGCTATAAAGGACATGGCGGCTTGGGATCACAGGAACAAGGACCTATTGAGCCCCTTATTGTGTCTAAGAAGTTTAATAAGCAAGGCCTTGGTTACCAACTGGAGGTACCGCGACCCAAAGACATTAAGTGTATTTCCGATATTGACGTTGGACCTTCCTCGGTAGGAGAGACTTCTAACTCGGATATCATCGACGACTCCTCCCTTCATATCACCGACCTTTTTCAAGAACATTCCATCTTCATGTTTTCCGCAACCTCCTCTAGCCATCACAATCCCTCCTTTAGCCTTTCACTCGTATATCCTGACCTCATCGATTGGGACCAACAGGGGGCACCGATATTAGATACATTTGAAAATAACGAAGCCATTACAGAATTCATGGGTTTGAGACAAGGTATTCCACTGGGTGATCATAAAGCAGGTTTCATGATGGAATTACCTAAACTAGCATATTTTGGCGGAAGTATCAAATCCTTCAGTCGCAAAAGTGAAGTAAACAAAATTCAACAAAATAGGTCACTAGGTGAAAACCGAAAGGTGCCTCTTGACCGTGAAAAAGTAAAAATAAAGGACGTATCCGAAGGTGAAAACCTCTCTGAGGCGCCTAAGGATGAGGGATTTGATCTTCCTGTTGCCACTGATTACCATGAGAAATCAACTGTGCTAGTTGAAAAATCACAAGACATGAACTTGGGAACAGAACAGAATCCGAAGATCACTTTTTTGGCAGCATCACTATCAGAGCAAGAACGAAAGAACTTCACAGCATTTTTTCTGAGAAGAGCTATAAATTTTGCATGGATGTATGCAGACATGCCAGGACTAGATCCTTCACTTGTGGTACATCATTTAGCAGTATTCCCTGATGCAAAGCCTGTCAAACAAAAATTGCGCAAAATGCATCCACAAGTTGCCTTATTGGTCAAAGCAAAAATTCAGAAACTGTTAGAAGCAAAGTTCATAAAGCCTATTGATTATCCAGAATGGGTTTCAAACTTAGTACCTGTAGCAAAACTAGATGGACGAGTTCGCTACTGCACAGACTTTAGAGATCTTAACAAAGCATGTCCTAAAGACGATTTTCCATTACCAAGCATAGACAACATTGTTGATCTTACAGCAGGACATGAAATGCTATCTTTGATGGATGGATTTTCTGGTTATAATCAAATCAGAATAGCAGAGGAAGACCAAGATAAAACATCTTTTATTTGTCCATGGGGCACATATTGCTGGGTTGTAATGCCTTTTGGTCTCAAAAATGCTGGAGCTACATATCAACGAGCCATGACAGTTATTTTTCATGACCTTTTTCATACTATCATGGAAGACTATGTTGATGACATCCTGGGAAAATCTAAGACAAGGGAAGGACATCTACAAGTATTGGCACAAATTTTTGATCGATTAGAAAAATACCAAGTCAGACTAAACCCAAAGAAGTGTGTATTTGGCGTAACATCAGGAAAACTATTGGGATATATTGTGTCTCGACGAGGGATACAAGTGGACCCAGCTAAGGTAAAAGCTATCATAGAAATGCCTCCAACAATGAATCTCAAACAGCTCCGCAGTTTATAGGGTAGGCTACAATCTATCCACAGATTTATCTCACAACTCGCAGATAAATGTTATCCTTTTCAGCATCTTCTTCGTAAGGGTGAACCTTTTAAGTGGGATGAAAAGTGTCAACAGGCTTTTGATAAGATAAAGGAATACTTGGCAACACCTCCTGTGTTAATACCTCCTGTACTTGATCGTCCATTACTGCTCTATATATCATCCACAACCGCAGCATTGGGTGCACTTCTAGCTCAAAATGATGATTCAGGAAAAGAACAAGCCATGTACTACATTAGTAGAACCCTTGTGGGATATGAACTCAATTACTCGTTCATGGAAAAAACTTGTTTAGCATTAGTGTTTGCTTCCCAAAAGTTGCGACACTATATGTTGAACCAAACAACAAAGCTCATCTCTAATGTGGATCCCCTCAAGTATCTCCTTTCAAAAGCACTTCTCACAGGGAGATTAGCAAAATGGGTTATGATCTTGAGTGAATTTGACATACAATATGTGAACCGTAAAGCTATCAAAGGACAAGTCATTGCTGATCAATTAGCTGCAGCACCTATCACAGACATTCAGCCAATATATCTAGAATTCCCTGATGAAGGATTGTTTAATTTACATTCTCCAGCACGATGGCAGCTATACTTTGATGGATCATACACTCAACACGGATCTGGAGCAGGTATCTTGTTTGTCACTCCCCAAGGAGACTGCATACCTAAATCATACAGAATAGCATTCCCATGTACCAATAACATAGCCGAGTATGAAGCTTTAATCACAGGTTTGCGCATGGCAGTACAATGGGCTATCAAACAGTTACAAGTCTTTGGCGATTCTCAGTTGGTTATCAAACAGGTCTTAGATGAATATCAAACAAAAGATGAGAAGCTTCTTCCCTACAAGCTAATGGTGGACGATTTCAAGCAATATTTTGAGGACATTACCTTTGAGCAAATTCCAAGACTACAAAACAGAGCAGCCGATGCCATGGCTATGATTGGATCTCTTTTAGACATGCCATCTAACACCCATAAATGTGAATTCTTGGTCGAACAGCTTTTGATTCCAAAATTTGAAGTTCCACAGTCTGAGCTCATATGTGAGATTGTTGGTCCCAACTCGTTGTGGTACAAAGATATATACGAGTATCTCCGTAATCACACCTTGCCTCTTCAACTATCCAACACCCAGCGTAAAACTTTTATCCGTCGAGCCTCTCGTTACACTATCTTAGGAGACACCCTTTATCGCCGGAGTCTTGATGGTATCCTTCTTAGATGTCTTGATTCCGAGGAAGCAAAAACGGCCTTACGTGAAGTACATGAAGGTGTCTGCGGTTCGCATTCTGCTGGCCCTGGCCTTGTCAAGAAACTTCTGCAAGCAGGATACTATTGGCCAACTATGGAAAAAGATGCCCAACAATTTGCAAAGCGATGTTTACAATGTCAGAAACATGGAGATCTAATACATGCACCAGCACATGAGCTTCAACCTATTGTCACTCCATGGCCTTTTTCGCAATGGGGACTTGATCTTGTGGGTAAAATCCATCCTACTTCATCAAATGGTCATAAGTTTATTATCACTGCCACTAAGTATTTCACGAAGTGGGTAGAAGCCATACCAATGACCTACATCACAGGTAAACAAATAGCTAAATTCATCTTACATTACATTATCTGCCGTTATGGAGTTCCTCAAGCTATTGTCACAGACAATGGTCGGCCTTTCAAGAACCAAGAGGTTAGAGATCTTTGCAATAAGTTCCATATTCAACATAGGTTCTCTATGCCTTATTATCCTCAGAGCAACGGTCAAGCTGAAGCCTCTAATAAGACAATCATCAAGATCCTCAAAAAGATTGTTAATGAAGCTGGTCGAGATTGGCATCTACAACTGCATCTTGCTTTATGGGCATATAGAACAAGTGTCAGAACTCCTACTGGCGCCACACCCTATGCTCTCGTCTATGGCACTGAAGCTATTTTGCCTATCAAGGTTGAGATCCCCTCTTTGCGCATATCCTTGCAACATACTATCTCAGATGAAGAATATCGAGTGTCCAGACTCCATGATCTTGAGCTATTAGATGAACGCCGCCTTACAGCATTGAACCATCTTCAAGTCTATCAAAACCAGCTATGCCGCAGTTACAACAAAAAGATCAGAGAACGCAGATTTCAGGTTGGCGACCTTGTCCTTAAAGAAAACCAAAGGAATCAACAGCATCGAGAGAAACAGGGCAAGTTTGAACCAAATTGGCTTGGTCCTTTCATTATCACAGCAGTCTATGGATCCGGTGCATACACTTTGTCAACACCTGAAGGCATTCCCTTGGATGAACCCGTCAACAGCGTTCATCTCAAGAAGTTTTATCCATGAATCTCAGCTATCCCCCAAAAAATCAAAAAAGCCAAAAAAAAAAAATCCAAAAAAATGAAAATATATATATATATATATATATATAATAAAAAAATAAAAAAATAAAAAAAATAAAAACAAGATACCTGCTCCAGATCCGTGTTGAGTGTATGATCCATCAAAGTATAGCTGCCATCGTGCTGGAGAATGTAAATTAAACAATCCTTCATCAGGGAATTCTGGATATATTGGCTGAATGTCTGTGATAGGTGCTGCAGCTAATTGATCAGCAATGACTTGTCCTTTGATAGCTTTACGGTTCACATATTGTATGTCAAATTCACTCAAGATCATAACCCATTTTGCTAATCTCCCTGTGAGAAGTGCTTTTGAAAGGAGATACTTGAGGGGATCCACATTAGAGATGAGCTTTGTTGTTTGGTTCAACATATAGTGTCGCAACTTTTGGGAAGCAAACACTAATGCTAAACAAGCTTTTTCCATGAACGAGTAATTGAGTTCATATCCCACAAGGGTTCTGCTAATGTAGTAGATGGCTTGTTCTTTTCCTGAATCATCATGTTGAGCTAGAAGTGCACCCAATGTTGCGGTTGTTGATGATATATAGAGCAGTAATGGACGATCAAGTACAGGAGGTATTAACACAGGAGGTGTTGCCAAGTATTCCTTTATCTTATCAAAAGCCTATTGACACTTTTCATCCCACTTAAAAGGTTCACCCTTACGAAGAAGATGCTGAAAAGGATGACATTTATCTGCGAGTTGTGAGATAAATCTGCGGATAGATTGTAGCCTACCCTGTAAACTGCAACACCTTGTTAAATCACTAATCCATTAGCTAATTAATTAAATAAATTTTATTTATTTAATTAAAATCCTTCTCCCATTCACTTAGCCAATTAATTAAATAAATTGTATTTATTTAATTAATTCCACATCATGTTTTATCTCATTTTATGCATTTATCCTATTAATTAAATAAATTTTATTTATTTAATTAATTTCCAACTCATATCCCAACTAATTCAAATATTTTATTTGAATTAAGCCCTCATCATTTATCACATTTCAACACTTGTCCATTTCCCATTCATCATGTGTTGTAAGACAACTTTCATTTAAAATCCTTCACATGCACAACTAATTGGACCTAAATTTAGTAACTTTCAATCCTAGCCATTCACATAGCCTCTGAATCTCCACCGTTGATTGATCTTGGTTGAGTTCTATATAAACACCCTCTCATTCCATGTGAGACATCTAGCAATCCAGCAATCTAGCAATCTAGCAATCATATAGCACCTACATTATCATCTTGAGCATTTGAGCTTTTATCATCCATCATGGCAGCTTTCAGCTTTGTAATTGCTTACGGTTGAAGAAGCAGTCCACATCTCTCTCTCAAACAAGGAATCGCACGGTCTAGGTGATGTTATGCTTGAATTGCATTATCCTTTGATTTCATTTATGTTAGATTCCTTGATGATGGTAGGGTTAGGGTTTCATGACTATGTCTGATCTTCCACACCTAACTTTCACCTATCACATTTTGGCACACCCGGTGGGACTCACTTCCCTGATTAACTTCATTTTTTAGAGTTGTTTCTTTGAAGATCAGATTTTGCAGGTGCTCGCAGAAAATTCCAGTCGCTTTTGAACTAAAATCCGCCGCTTCCGAATTTCTGCGTCGCTTTTAAGCTGGAACAGGTCGCATTTTCCTCTCTGGATCGCTTTCAAATGAACAGTCGCCGCTTGAGGTAAAAAGTATCGCTTTTGATTTTAGAATGTTTGCCTGTTATTTTTGCGGCTGCTTTGACAGTATTCATCACTTTTGACCTAACAGCCGCCGCTTCTACATATAATCAAGTCGCTTTTGACATAACAGTGGCCGCCTTCGCAGATGTTCGCGTCGCTTTTGATCTAACAGTACTCGCCTATACACTGATCTATGTCGCTTATGAGCTAATAGTGATCGCCTGTGCAGGTTAGGGTTTTAGCTTTTGCTTACAGATACAGGTCGCTTTTGTCTTACAATAGATCGCTTTTGGGTATATCTGGATCGCATATGAGTCGACAGAGGCCGCGTTTGACTTCATTAGTATCGCTTATGGACTGATAATACTCGCCTGTTAGACTAGGGTTTTTGTTTGTCGGCTGTGTTTTGTAGATACTGTTCGCATTTAGCCCTCAATTGATCGCTTATGGCCAATCTGCGTCGCTTCTGAGCTGACAGGTGTCACATCCTGTGTTTTTACGCGTCGCATATGATCCGCAGTATTTCGCCTCTGGTATAATAGAGGTCGCTTTTGATCAGCAGTGAATCGCATCTGGTAAGTTCTGTTGTTTTCAAGCCTGTTTCAGTTCCAGTTTGATTTTTGGCTATTAACTGGGTATTTGCGCAGCATCTTATCGATTTGTCCAAGAAAGGAGGTTATCAAACTACTGACATATCTGTTGCAGGTTCGATCGGTCCAAGATTTGTGGTTTTTTCACTAAATTAGGCATATTTGGGCTTGGTGCTTAAAATGAACTACTGTTTGCTCCGTGCTGGATTTATCTTTTTGATTGCTTGCATGTGCCTGATTGTAACCCAAATTTAATGACAAAAGTATCCTCTCCCCTTGCCTATCAAATGGATCTTGGGTGTATGAGAACTTGTCATTATCTTTAGAGGGCCTGCCTTCCCGGTGTGAGAAGGGATACGACCCAAGCGGTAACGGGCTAAAGCCAAGTCCTTCCGAACCGCTATATAAGAAAAGTGTTTGTGTCGAAAGCCACAAACAACGGGTGCAGTTGTGTTATACCGACAGCCAACCTCCCCCAAAACCCTCCAAGGCGCAACCCTTGGAGGCTGGGAGACTCCATAATGGAGAGTAGTGTTGCCGCACGTATAGCCACCCGAACGGATGCCCTTATTAGCAACTTTGTGTAGTAGCCAAAAACCTTCTATCTGTTGACGCAGAGGGCAAAACCCTTGAAGCGGCCCCGATTCATGTGGTTCTTAGCCAAGGTAGCAGGGACAATCTAAAGGTTTGGAGAGGGTCAAGCCTTATAAGAATCCTGGATCTTGGTATGCGTGAGAAGTGTGTGCAAATGTAAGGAGGAGCCGGTGCTACCAAGATCCTGGAGCTACCCGCTTTGAATAGGCGCAGCTAGGGGATTCAACAGATACTGTCCTATCCTAGCCTAGGTTGTATCAGTTTGTGCTTGTTGTGCGTGTGAGTGACTGTTATCACTATTTTCTTGCTGAAAAACTGTAAAATCAGACAACTTCTACACAAACACAGTCGCTTTTGAACCGAAACTGCTCGCACAAACCACAGACATCGCTTCTGAACTGTAGTAATTCACTTTTTGCTTGAACTGCATCGCTTTTAAACAACAAATGCCCGCATATTGCCTGAACAGGATCGCTTTTAAACCACAGTTGATCGCCTTTTGCTTGAACAGAATCACTTTTGAACCATAGCTGATCACCTACTGCCTGAACCAAGTTGCATCTGAGTCATAACCAATCGCATATTATCTGAGCTAGATCACCTTTAAGCCGCAGTTATTTGCCTGATTCCTGAACAAGCTCGCCTCTGAACAATAGACTGTCGCCTTTAGGGATATCTAAGTCGCCTCTTATCAACAGAAAGTCACCTTCGAACCAACAGTCATCGCCTCTGGCATAGCATTCGCTTCTGGTTAGCACTGTCATTTTTCTGTCAAAACTAAACCAGGTCGCATCTGAGCTATCATTAATCACCTTTAGCATCCTTTGAGTCACCTTTGAGCTATCATCAGTCACCTGTAGCTAAAATCCCTACAAATCTCAGTGCATCAGCTGAATTAGCCTCAGGACCAGCTTGCTTGAATCTCAAACATCAGCTTTCAGACTTCTCTTTGATCAACAGCAAATACCTGGACTTTGTCTCCTATTTTGAGCTTATCAATCAATCACAACTCATGAGCTTTTCCATCTTTTTGAGACCCCAACCAGCAAATCAGACATCAATCCAATCATTTCAATCAGCAAACAACCTTGAGTTTTAGCCTCAACCAACAAACATCCTTCAGCTTTAGCTTCAGCAAACAACATCTTTTAGCTTTAGCTCCAACAAACATCAACAGCAAACAATCTTTCCCTTGAGTGATTAAGCTACCTCTAGGGATAACCAACAACAACTCAACTAAAACAAATCAACCAAGCAACTTAGCCAAACCAGCAAACCGACACAACAACCAATCAACCAACTAGCCAACTATCATCTTGTGGGTCTCAAAACTTTGACAAGCTCAACTTCATCATCAACATCATGCCTCAAACTAGGAGTCAATATCGAGCTGAAATAGAAGCCAAATTGAAAGCTGAAATGGATGCCAAATTGCAAGCTGAGATGAAACAATTCACAACACCTCTTAAGGACGCGACTCAATTCACAACTGGTATGCCTTCTCATATGTTTATACCTCAAGGATACACTATGGGCGAGTCATCTTCACAACAAATGCAACCTCCACCATCTTTGGAAACTTTCGAAGAACAATCTCAAGACGACTCATCAGAATTCCAAGATACCTATCTATGGGACCAAGTTGAGAAACTCATGATATCTGAGCCTGATCACTGTTTTCTCCAACTTGCTCGCATGGGTGCTAAACTACCTAAAGATTTTGACATATCTGCTATTAGAGAGCAAGATCCCAACACTACTGCTGTTGTTACAAATAAACCATCTGCTATAGTCACATCATCTCCTATTACATTGAAAACATCATCCTCATTGCCTATTGTTGCTTCATTTGAGCTACCACGATCAGAGCATACTTTAGAACCATTGATAGTGCCCACCAATGTGCTCCCTCTCATGTCACAAAATCTCAATATTCCACCCTTTCATGTCCCTCAACATATCTCTCCTTCTACCATGAGTGTTTCCATGCCTCAAGTAACACAAGCTGTCCATGTAACGCAAGCACAAACACTTCGAGCATCACAAGCTAGTTCCATGTCTTATGGTGTGCATACCTCTCAAACCATTCCAACAACACATGTTGTCCATGCTTCACACCCATTACAATCTACCACATCTCATATACCAACTGCTAATTCCTCCATGTTATCCTATAATCCCAACGTTAGTCTCATTGACATGAGTGATCCCCTCATTTCTCAAGCCAATCCAAACAATAAGATCGCTTATGTTGATCAACTTACATCCATGCTGTCCTCTTCTTCCAATCCTTCACACACCATCAATCCATCTTATGCTACCCAAGGCTTCTCTAATATCACCCAACACACGACATATACCAATCCTCATATTGTCCAAAATACCAATCCCAATGTTCATCCTTCTGTCGTATCTACCAATCCCTCTGTCACTTACCATGTCGTGAATTCAATCCCAACTTCCCAATCATCTGCTACTATCAATCCAACATCCACTTCTCATGTGATGCACACCCAATTGCCGCTAGTGTCTCAAGGACAGCAATCCTCCAACACATACATGTCACATACCACTCCTTTGACATACCTTGTGGGCACACAACCACAACAAACAGTCACCGCTTCATATATCCCACAACCGCAACAAACAGTCACAACTCCACATATACCACAACCACAACCACAATATGTCTCATATCATACTCCACCCCCTTCGCAACAACAGCAGTTATCCTCAGCCGATATACAACATATGATCGATGAAAGGGTAGGACAAGGCAAGAAACCTTTCTCTCTCGAAAACATATGCGCTTATCCATTTGACAAGTCTCTTAATATGATACCTTTTCCGCCACACTTTGAAATCCCACAATTTGATAAGTACAAAGGGAAAGGAAATCCGGACGACCATCTTCGAGCCTTTTTCGTGGCATGTCTCGATGTTGCCTATGATGATACATATCTTTTGAGACTATTTCCTCGAAGCTTAGCAGGACAAGCTCTCGAATGGTTTTCCCATTTACCTCCAGGAATTAAGACTTTTTCAGAATTGGCAAGCAAGTTTCGATCACACTTTGCCTTCAACATTGAACATGAGGTAAACATGAATGACCTTGTCAACAACAAACAACGCAATGGTGAAACCTTTTCCTCATTTACCCAACGATGGCGTAATATGGCTAGCAAATTATCATGGGAAATCCCTGAGAAACAACAGCTTGACATCTTTGTTCAAAATCTTCATCCTGAGCTGTCATTCCAACTACAATTGCAAAGTGCTAGCACCTTTGACGAACTAGTTTCCAAAGGAGTTATTATTGAACGAGCCTTAATTGCCAAAGGAACTATCAAGATCTTTCGTGATAACAAAGATTCTCCCCAAAATTCCAATGATAAGTCTCGCTTTTGGAACAAGAACAAGAATGTTGTCAATGACGGTATTGTCGATACAAAGAACATTCAAACTATGAGAGCTCCCATCAACATTCAAGCAGCCTCTACACCAAGACAGCCTTTTCCACAACGAAGAAACCAACGCCAAACTTCTAATCCACGCCGACAATTTACACCATTAGTGGAACCCATGGAAGTTATTCTTCGAAAGCTGCTTCAAGCCGGAGACGTTATTCTACCCGATGCACCACCAAATGGCGAACCCCTCTTTCGAGCTCCTTGGTACAAAGAGAATGAGTATTGTGATTACCATCGAGTTAAAGGGCACAAAAAAAATGGTTGTATGCGCTTAAAACATGTTATCCAAGACTGCATTGATCAAGGTTTAATCAATGTCACACCTTCAACAGCTCAACCTGCTCAACAATCCACATCAAACTATGATCTAGAGACTTTCAAGAATCCACTTCCATCTCATGATCAGACAAATAACCTTCAGGCTGGAAATGCTATTCCATATAACTATGCATCATCTACCATTGGCCGTATTGACCATGCTCGCATTTCTACCATTACCGTCCAAGGGAGAGCACCTGATTCTGCCGTAACCACGCGAAGAGGTCGAGTTACCATTCAAGGAGCACCTCCTCATCCTCCTCGACCTCTCTCTGACTATAACCTCTTGGATCACCTTGGTAAAACACCCGCACACATATCTATCCTTGATAAAGCCTTACAAGAGTCTTCGGTGCCTAATAATATTAATATCACAAAATTTCAATCTATGGTCACTAGCATTGCAGCCCCTTGTCATTTGACCTTTTCTGATAAAGATCTTCAACCCTCCATTCATCCGTCACACAATGAGGCCCTCCATATTGAAGTATTTGTTAACCAACGCCGTATCAAATGAGTCTTGATAGATGGGGGAGCTGGTCTAAATATCTGTTCTTTGAAACTTATCAAGCAATTGGGATATTCTGAGAAAGATGTTGACACCTCCAAGGTTATTACCATCAGAGCATATGATGACGCTGAAAGAGATACCGAAGTGATCATCTTATTGCCTATTCAAGTTGGGTCGGTCATTACAGAAACTCACTGCCAAGTCCTTGATATTGATCTTCCTTACAACATCATCCTTAGACGCCCTTGGATCCATACCCTTAAAGCAGTTCCATCTACATATCACCAATGCCTTAAATTTCCACATAAGGGTGTTGAAGTTACCATTCAAGCTGATCCCAATCCATTTGAGTTTTGTCATGCCTTTCAAGATAAATATCAGAGTCCAAACCATATCCCTATCAACACCGAGGCATATCCGTCTTCCTCCTATGTAGACCCATCAGATCTTCTCAAGCCCTCATCTAGCAAACCCGCTTCCAACCTCCATATCAAATATACCGAACATGGCCCTGGTGAATATAAATTGCAGGAATCCTATTGCGTTGGTACCCTTCCATTATCTCCTAAATCCCATGGTAAGCCCTCTACATCTAAGCTAACTTCATCCTCCGTTGTTATCAAAGCTCCCCCTACCGTATTCATTAAAGGTGGTTTCTTGGATGACGAAGACATTGAGGACATCAACTCTTGGATATTCTTTGATGAAAATGACCAAGTCCAACTTGAAGTAGAGCGCTACAACAACGGGTTTTGTATCATAAAGAACATGGGCTATAAAGGACATGGCGGCTTGGGATCACAGGAACAAGGACCTATTGAGCCCCTTATTGTGTCTAAGAAGTTTAATAAGCAAGGCCTTGGTTACCAACCGGAGGTACCGCGACCCAAAGACATTAAGTGTATTTCCAATATTGACGTTGGACCTTCCTCGGTAGGAGAGACTTCTAACTCGGATATCATCGACGACTCCTCCCTTCATATCATCGACCTTTTTCAAGAACATTCCATCTTCATGTTTTCCGCAACCTCCTCTAGCCATCACGATCCCTCCTTTAGCCTTTCACTCGTATATCCTGACCTCATCGATTGGGACCAACAGGGGGCACCGATATTAGATACATTTGAAAATGACGAAGCCATTGCAGAATTCATGGGTTTGAGACAAGGTATTCCACTGGGTGATCATAAAGCAGGTTTCATGATGGAATTACCTAAACTAGCATATTTTGGCGGAAGTATCAAATCCTTCAGTCGCAAAAGTGAAATAAACAAAATTCAACAAAATAGGTCACTAGGTGAAAACCGAAAGGCGCCTCTTGACCGTGAAAAAGTAAAAATAAAGGACGTATCCGAAGGTGAAAACCTCTCTGAGCGCCTGAGGATGAGTGATTTGATCTTCCTGTTGCCACTGATTACCATGAGAAATCAACTGTGCTAGTTGAAAAATCACAAGACATGAACTTGGGAACAGAACAGAATCCGAAGATCACTTTTTTGGTAGCATCACTATCAGAGCAAGAACAAAAGAACTTCACAGCATTTTTTCTGAGAAGAGCTATAAATTTTGCATGGACGTATGCAGACATGCCAGGACTAGATCCTTCACTTGTGGTACATCATTTAGCAGTATTCCCTGATGCAAAGCCTGTCAAACAAAAATTGCGCAAAATGCATCCACAAGTTGCCTTATTGGTCAAAGCAGAAATTCAGAAACTGTTAGAAGCAAAGTTCATAAAGCCTATTGATTATCCAGAATGGGTTTCAAACTTAGTACCTGTAGCAAAACCAAATGGACGAGTTCGCTGCTGCACAGACTTTAGAGATCTTAACAAAGCATGTCCTAAAGACGATTTTCCATTACCAAGCATAGACAACATTGTTGATCTTATAGCAGGACATGAAATGCTATCTTTGATGGATGGATTTTCTGGTTATAATCAAATCAGAATAGTAGAGGAAGACCAAGATAAAACATCTTTTATTTGTCCATGGGGCACATATTGCTGGGTTGTAATGCCTTTTGGTCTCAAAAACGCTGGAGCTACCTATCAATGAGCCATGACAGTTATTTTTCATGACCTTTTTCATACTATCATGGAAGACTATGTTGATGACATCCTAGGAAAATCTAAGACAAGGGAAGGACATCTACAAGTATTGGCACAAATTTTTGATCGATTAGAAAAATACCAAGTCAGACTAAACCCAAAGAAGTGTGTATTTGGTGTAACATCAGGCAAACTATTGGGATATATTGTGTCTCGACGAGGGATAGAAGTGGACCCAGCTAAGGTAAAAGCTATCATAGAAATGCCTCCACCAACAAATCTCAAACAGTTCCGCAGTTTACAGGGTAGGCTACAATCTATCCGCCGATTTATCTCACAACTCGCAGATAAATGTCATCCTTTTCAGCATCTTCTTCGTAAGGGTGAACCTTTTAAGTGGGATGAAAAGTGTCAACAGGCTTTTGATAAGATAAAGGAATACTTGGCAACACCTCCTATGTTAATACCTCCTGTACTTGATCATCCATTACTGCTTTATATATCATCGACAACCGCAGCATTGGGTGCACTTCTAGCTCAACATGATGATTCAGGAAAAGAACAAGCCATCTACTACATTAGCAGAACCCTTGTGGGATATGAACTCAATTACTCATTCATGGAAAAAGCTTGTTTAGCATTAGTGTTTGCTTCCCAAAAGTTGCGACACTATATGTTGAACCAAACAACAAAGCTCATCTCTAATGTGGATCCCCTCAAGTATCTCCTTTCAAAAGCACTTCTCACAGGGAGATTAGCAAAATGGGTTATGATCTTGAGTGAATTTGACATACAATATGTGAACCGTAAAGCTATCAAAGGACAAGTCATTGCTGATCAATTAGCTGCAGCACCTATCACAGACATTCAGCCAATATATCCAGAATTCCCTGATGAAGGATTGTTTAATTTACATTCTCCAGCACGATGGCAGCTATACTTTGATGGATCATACACTCAACACGGATCTGGAGCAGGTATCTTGTTTGTCACTCCCCAAGGAGACTGCATACCTAAATCATACAGAATAGCATTCCCATGTACCAATAACATAGCCGAGTATGAAGCTTTAATCACAGGTTTGCGCATGGCAGTACAATGGGCTATCAAACAGTTACAAGTCTTTGGCGATTCTCAGCTGGTTATCAAACAGGTCTTAGATGAATATCAAACAAAAGATGAGAAGCTTCTTCCCTACAAGCTAATGGTGGACGATTTCAAGCAATATTTTGAGGACATTACCTTTGAGCAAATTCCAAGACTACAAAACAGAGTAGCCGATGCCATGGCTATGATTGGATCTCTTTTAGACATGCCATCTAACACCCATAAATGTGAATTCTTGGTCGAACAGCTTTTGATTCCAGCATTTGAAGTTCCACAGTCTGAGCTCATATGTGAGATTGTTGGTCCCAACTCGTTGTGGTACAAAGATATATACGAGTATCTCCGTAATCACACCTTGCCTCTTCAACTATCTAACACCCAGCGTAAAACTTTTATCCGTTGAGCCTCTCATTACACTATCTTAGGAGACACCCTTTATCGCCGGAGTCTTGATGGTATCCTTCTTAGATGTCTTGATTCCGAGGAAGCAAAAACGGCCTTACATGAAGTACATGAAGGTGTCTGCGGTTCGCATTCCGCTGGCCCTGGCCTTGTCAAGAAACTTCTGTGAGCAGGATACTATTGGCTAGCTATGGAAAAAGATGCCCAACAATTTGCAAAGCGATGTTTACAATGTCAGAAACATGGAGATCTAATACATGCACCAGCACATGAGCTTCAGCCTATTGTCACTCCATGGCCTTTTTCACAATGGGGACTTGATCTCGTGGGTAAAATCCATCCTACTTCATCAAATGGTCATAAGTTTATTATCACTGCCACTGAGTATTTCACGAAGTGGGTAGAAGCCATACCAATGACCTACATCATAGGTAAACAAATAGCTAAATTCATCTTACATTACATTATCTGCCGTTATGGAGTTCCTCAAGCTATTGTCACAAACAATGGTCGGCCTTTCAAGAACCAAGAGGTTAGAGATCTTTGCAATAAGTTCCATATTCAACATAGGTTCTCTACGCCTTATTATCCTCAGAGCAACGGTCAAGCTGAAGCCTCTAATAAGACAATCATCAAGATCCTCAAAAAGACTGTTAATGAAGCTGGTCGAGATTGGCATCTACAACTGCATCCTGCTTTATGGGCATATAGAACAAGTGTCAGAACTCCTACTGGTGCCACACCCTATGCTCTCGTCTATGGCACTGAAGCTATTTTGCCTATCGAGGTTGAGATCCCCTCTTTGCGCATATCCTTGCAACATACTATCTCAGATGAAGAATATCGAGTGTCCAGACTCCATGATCTTGAGCTATTAGATGAACGCCGCCTTACAGCATTGAACCATCTTCAAGTCTATCAAAACCGGCTACGCCACAGCTACAACAAAAAGATCAGAGAACGCAGATTTCAGGTTGGCGACCTTATCCTTAAAGAAAACCAAAGGAATCAACAGCATCGAGAGAAACAGGGCAAGTTTGAACCAAATTGGCTTGGTCCTTTCATTATCACAGCAGTCTATGGATCCGGTGCATACACTTTGTCAACACCTGAAGGCATTCCCTTGGATGAACCCGTCAACAGCGTTCATCTCAAGAAGTTTTATCCATGAATCTCAGCTATCCCCCAAAAAAAAAAAAATAAAAATAAAAATAAAAATAAAAATAAAAAAAATAAAAAAATAAAAAAAAAAAAAACAAAAAAATAAAAACATCCAATAAATAATCTGTCCTCTGGTGAAAACCTGGTAAACAGGCGCCTTGGATAAGTACCATAGTGAAAACCTGGCAAACAGGCGCTATGTGTAGTGACCAGCTTCCCTCATTTGTTTGGTTTGTTTGATCATTTTTCCCACTGCATCTTGTATAAGCCATACTCATAAGCCCTATCGCAATCTCACACATAGCCTTTCATCTTCATCCTTTGCCAATGCTAGCTAGCATACTTGAGACATTGTCGTGATATCTATATCTTTTGGCACCTTAGCATCTTGGCTACATCTTTTCCGCATTGTCGCGTCTGCATAATAAACCTCATCCCGCACTGGGGGCATTTGTTGAGTCTTATTTGGAAGTGGATCCTGTTATCTCTAGCTCATAACACATCAAACAACTCAGCTTACAACACAGCACACCTTATCAACTTCAGCCATGGCACATGTCCACCGACAACTATGACTTAACAGCTTGCAACCAGGACTCATACCTTCACAATCCATCCACATTCATCCAACAATCGCAACAAACATCACTTGATCAAACATCCAATCGATTAGCCACATCAATAAGAACTACATCTAGCTCTATCGTTGACGCCTTGATCCCGTGGATACAGGGTATGTAGGCAATCTGAGATGCGAAGGAAGCACTCTGATTCAGGCTAAGATGATAGCCCCTTTCATCAGTCATCTTTCATCTTTCTTCTAAACATCCTTCAATCTTTCAGCTCACATTCTTCTATCTTTCATCACTTACATCATCAATAAAACCCAGAACTACATATTCATCATGTCTCATTTTCATCGTAAATGTGCTTTGATCCCGTAGATACAAGGTATGTAGGCAGTCTGGAATACGAAGGAAGTTTCCAGTACTCAAGCACAGATGATCCACCCCATCTTCTTCATCTTCATGCATCATCCATCTTCTTCTCTTTGATCAGCCCAAACAAGAAGCAATCCATGTGTATATTGCACGCTCAAGCACTTTCATCAATCAAAGGTAAGCTAGAAGCTATTTGTCCGCATGCCTTAAGCCAACATTTGCTATAGCAGTTTATCAACAACTTTAGCCTTCAACAGGATGTAACTTTCCTTTTAACAAGGCGCCAGCTTAATCTATCCAAGAGCACCCAAAATTGGCAAGAGAATGTGATGACAGTATCTTTTGTTTTATCTTTTGATTTATCTTTTGTCCCTTTTCTATACCTAATCAAGACTGCCTTGATCTATTTATATCTTGGTATGTTGCGATGAAGTAAGGACTGGGGCATGGTCATATAGCTTTCGTATGCCGTGTTTGCGGGATGATCTTGTTCTCTTCCTATGCGTCTTGGTATCTTGTAGGTGTTGGGATTAGCATCTTACGTATCAATATCTCTAGCATCTGAGAAGCTAAACAGTCTCTTATGCATTTGAGACTATTCTATGTTAAGACGAACTCCATACATATAACCCGCAAGCTATCATTATGTGTAGTGGAGATAAGCTCAAACCATTGTTTGTAGCGTCAAAGTCCAACACTAGCTGTTATTCATATCTTGTGCATGTTGGCTCCACATCTTGACCACATGCATTCAGACAAGATTGTAGCATGCTAGTTACGCATTGGATACCTTGACACCTTGGTTTCTTATACCCTGGTGCACAACATCCATATGCTATATCAAACATAAGGACTGCATTTCTTTTCATTTTGAGCAATTACTTGAAAGCTGCCCATCATCATCCTATCTTATTCATTCTATCTATCCATTTGTTCCATCATCCTCAGCCAAGATCAATCATCTCCATCATCCTTTGTCCATATCCCCTCTCCTGCAAAACAAGTGTTAGCTATACATAAGTCCATTATATATATCTTTCATTACCATCTATCTATATGCATACATCTATTCCTATCATTACTTTTTACATATTCAAACATTTTCTATCCATTACCCTTTGCATAAACATCCATCCATAATCCATATATAATCCATACACATAACATGCATAGCCATCATAATATCAACATCACAACCATTATACCATCGTATAGATCGCCAAAACTGCCATATATATATATATATACATGTGTGTCAAAATACAAGTGTCTACAATACAAGCTGAGCCTTGAAAAGAATGAATGTACAACAATGGCTCTAGGCCTCATCATGATACAATGTCAACAAGGTATGCCCTAGCGACTACTGCCAGCTCCCTCGCCCTGACCACCACCACCAACAGGTCCTGTACCTGGTCCCTCATCTCTCGGTGGCCCCATCACTGAAGCTACTGATCAAGATCCACCTGACCTCCGTGAGCTCAAAGCCCCTGACCTGCTCCGGAAGCTAGGCTGTCTCTGCTCTGCCGGCACAGCTCCATAATATAAGCCTCTATAATACTCAGCCTCACCCTGCACTCTCCGAAGCTTGGCCTATACCGCTGTCAATTGTGTGGCCAAGTACATGGTAGCTCCATCAGTCCCCAAGGCAGCCACTGCTCTATCTCGCTCACTAGTCATCCCCTGCAGCTGCTGCACTGCCCTATCTCTCTCAGCTCGCAGACCATCTCTCTCTGCTCTCATAGCCTACTCCTGCTGTACTGCAGTATCTCGCTCAAGCCTCATCATCTGCTCATGCTGCCTAGCTGTATCCCTCTCTCCTGTAACTCTAGCGAGAGCACCGTCATCCTGTCCATCTCCTCTCTGAGCTCCCAACTGTAGCTGAGCCTGATAAGTCTGTGCCTGTGCTCTAGCATGCTGCAGACTAATCACGGCCTGATGCCTATCCATCTCCACTCTCCTCAGCCTCATCTGTGCCCACTGCCTCCATCTCCTCTCCTCTCTGATCCGTCTCCGCAGCTGCTGAATACCCACATCATCTCCTGCTCCGATCTGTGCCTGTGGCTGTGCTAATATAGCAGGCTGACCTGGCACCTGCCCTGGCATCTGTATCCCTGGTGCAGTTGGCACTACTGCCTGTGCTGGTGGAGCCCGTCGTTGTCACCTCCGCACTGGTCTCTCCATCCCAATCTCTCCAATCTCCCCATCTCGTGTCAACCGAGTCGGCCTAGCTGTCGCCCAGTATACATCGTACTCTGGCAATGTGCCTGGATCTGCCAGACCCTGTCTCCACTGCCATGCTGCTGGCTGCAGTCCATCTCTCTCTGCCAAGGCTGTGTCCACCACAACCTCTGGACCCCAATCGAACACCTCCTGCCTCGTCCTCCCAAAAATAGCATCACCTACAGGTACTGCTTGTGCCTCTCCAAACTGTCTCAGGGATCTCTCTGGCAAATAGTGCTCTATAATATACATGCCACGTCCAAAAATGTATCTCGCCTGTCTAGCATAGACAAGCTCCGCATCCTCCTCCTCCCACTGCTCACATCCTAGCCATGGCCTCCATACAAATCTGTCTATCTCATCTAATCTCCGCCGCCAGTATACCACCCCTCGGCGCTGTTGATAAGTCAAGGCTCCTCTATACATCCGTGCAAATGGCTCTCCTGCTGCTCTAGCCACCCATCCCTCTGGTCTCGTCACCGGAATGTGCTCATATGCCCATACATGCAAAACTATCACTCCTGCTGACATACTGGCTCCAAACATGTACGCACAATCATGCAGGTAATGATAGAGCTGTCCTAACACGCACTCTGCCCATGCATATCTCGTGCCATAGGAGAACATGCCCTCCATCACTGTCCCCCATCCTACAGGAAAACCTCTGGCTCTCCTATCACCAACTAGCCATCTAATGATAGCCACTACCACCCGCTGTAATCTGTCGCAGAGCTCCTCCATCCTCCCCATCGGTATCTCTGAACCCTCTGCTCCGATGTCTGGTGTCCCAAACAATCTCCTGAATGCTGCTGGGCCCATCTCCGGATCATAATCTACACGGTCCCCATCTATCGGAATCCTCAAAATCTGGAACACATCCTCTAAGGTAATGGTCACCTCTCCTGTCGGTAACAAGAATGAACTATGCTCGCTCATCCATCGCTCCACCATCGCTGTCATCAGCCCTCGATGTGCCTGAACTGGCTCTAATCGGGATACATGCTCTAAGCCTAGGATCTCCAACACCAGTAGCTCCTCTGCATCCAACCGTCTCACCAGCCGCAAATCTCTCGGATGGGGCTCCCGTGATAGCAATGGCGGTAGTACATCCTGCATCATCCATTTACCCTTGTCAGTCCATTCCGTTAGCCATTCATTTCAAAATTTGCCTATCTATTTGCTATTTTATCCTACACCTACTATAGGCGGTTCATTTTACCACATGCGACCTTTTCCTGCTCACTAGCGACCCCCTTTACCACATGTGCCTCTGTTTTGCCTATACGCGAGCTCTTTTGCATATGCACTCACTGTTTCACTATAAGCGACCTAAACTTCCCTCTGCGCTCATTCTTCCTTCATATGCGCGTCATATCCTATATGCGAGTCTATTTACCCTAAAAGCGAGCTATATTTTATATGCGCGTAGCTTTTCACTATTAGCGAGCTACCTAACTATATGCGCCTATTCTAGCCCTATAAGCGCGCTATCTACCATTTGCGAGCTACTTGCCTTCATATGCGAGCTCTATTACCCTTTGCGACTACAATTTGTTTATAAGCGACTCATTTTTCCCTATATGCGCATTTTAGCCGATATTTTCCCGCCGACAGGATGCGACCACTTTTTTCCTAAGCGACCTACCCGCGCCCATATGCGAGCTGAACTACTCTAAGCGATCTCTATTCCTATATAAGCGACCTAAATGTGCCATGTCCTAATCTAGTCGCTTTTGGTGACGTGTGTGAATTAATTACGCTTTTAGGCTATTAAATGCACGCTTTTGGGAAAAGTTTTGAAACATACCGGTGCGCCTACTCCCTCTGGTCGTCCATGTGTCCTCACCCGCTCTGCCCGATGACCTCTGCGTGGAATAACCATCCTGCTAGCTCTGCCACTCTCACTCTCAGGAGCTCTGGATTTCTCTAAGTTTCTAAGCACAAATGAGCACAAATGAACCTATTTGCCATTGAAGCACCTACTTATAGCCCTTCTCCAAACCCTAATTCTTCTATGCCACAGCCTATTTTCGTCCATGCCACCCCCATTTCCTTCGCGTCTGCCCTCTTTTCAGCCTTTTTCTTCTATCGAGAGCCAACCCAGCCCTTCCTGGTTCACCTGGTTTACCTCTCGAGGGGGCATCACCTGCCAGTTACACTGGGGCATAACTTGTTTATCGAACGCATCTCACATCTTCTTTGACACAACGTTCTATCGAACATTGTATCAAAGAGGGGCAAAATGTAGACACCCAAATTTGTCCATGTCTAGCAACACCTTGTTAAATCACTAATCCATTAGCTAATTAATTAAATAAATTTTATTTATTTAATTAAAATCCTTCTCCCATTCACTTAGCCAATTAATTAAATAAATTGTATTTATTTAATTAATTCCACATCATGTTTTATCTCATTATATGCATTTATCCTATTAATTAAATAAATTTTATTTATTTAATTAATTTCCAACTCATATCCCAACTAATTCAAATACTTTATTTGAATTAAGCCCTCATCATTTATCACATTTCAACACTTGTCCATTTCCCATTCATCATGTGTTGTAAGACAACTTTCATTTAAAATCCTTCACATGCACAACTAATTGGACCTAAATTTAGTAACTTTCAATCCTAGCCATTCACATAGCCTCTGAATCTCCACCGTTGATTGATCTTGGTTGAGTTCTATATAAACACCCTCTCATTCCATGTGAGACATCCAGCAATCCAGCAATCTAGCAATCCAGCAATCATATAGCACCTACATTATCATCTTGAGCATTTGAGCTTTTATCATCCATCATGGCAGCTTTCAGCTTTGTAATTGCTTACGGTTGAAGAAGCAGTCCACATCTCTCTCTCAAACAAGGAATCGCACGGTCTAAGTGATGTTATGCTTGAATTGCATTATCCTTTGATTTCATTTAGGTTAGATTCCTTGATGATGGTAGGGTTAGGGTTTCATGACTATGTCTGATCTTCCACACCTGACTTTCACCTATCACAAATCGAATAAGGACTCCCACTACTTGGGCAATGTCTAATCTTGTACATACCATAGCATACATCAAGCTACCAACAACACTAGAATAAGGAACTCTTGTCATGTCATCCACCTCAGTAGGGGATTTTGGACAATCCAAAATAGATAACTTTGTTCCCATCATTAGAGGAATAGTCAATAGTCTACAAGCTACCATGTTGAATCTCTCCAACACAAAATTCACATACTTTGTCTTAACCAAAATTTTATGTTTTCCCTGTATCTTTTGATTTCTATCCCAAAATGTACCAAGATGCCCCTAGATTTTTCATCTCAAACTGTGTTGAAAGATGAGACTTCAAATTAGAAATCAAGTTCTTTCCATTCCCAAAAAACAACATTTCATCAACATATAAAGCAATAATGAGAATATGATCATTATCCATCTTATAATAAACACAATGATCTGATTTCAATCTCAAAAATTCCAAACTCAACATAAAGGCATCAAACTTCTGGTACCATATCCTAGGAGATTGTTTCAAACCATACAAAGACTTTTTCAACTTGCAAACCAAATTTTCTTTACCTTCAACAATGTAGTGCTCTGGCTGTGACATATAAATCTCCTCCAAGTTACCATGAAGGAAAATTGTCTTCACATCCATCTACTCAACTTCAAGATCATACACTGCAGTAAGTGATAATAAGAGTCTAATGGATGTCAGCTTTACAATGGGAGAGAAAATATCATCATAATCTATTCCCTCAACTTGTGAATCGCAACTAATCTAGCCTTATACTTATCAACACTACCATATGCACCAAATTTCTTTTTTAACACCCATTTGCATCCAATGGGTTTTCATCCTTTAGGCAAAGGCACCAAGTCCCAAGTATTATTCTTTTCCAAAGCTGCCATCTCTTCTTCCATGCTCTCTTTCCAGGAACTTGCATCTTTCATACCCATAGCCTCTTTCACAGCTCTAGGCTCATCAGTGTTATAAAACAAAGAAAAAATACAACTAGAATCAAGCAATGAATAACCAAACCTCTCGGGTTTCTTCCTAATGCATGTAGACCTCCTCAAAAGTTGAGGTCGAGGTTCTTCTTCTTCTAAAATTTCAAAGCTGCTAGAACTCTCCTCATCATTAGGTCCAATAGGAGCTTTCGGTTCAATCTTCTCAAGGGTAGGATGAAATCAAACCATATCCTATTTCTTTTCTTTCTCTTCTAGTTGTAGAACAACATGAGAAGGACTTACTTCTCTAAAGATAACACTTCTTCTATACAAGACTTTCTCAGCCACAGGATCCTAAATCTTGTACCCTTTCACACCAAAACCATAGCTAATGAAGATACACTTAACTACCTTGTTCTCCAATTTTGACCTATTCTCCTTAGGCACATGTGCATATGCTTCACAAATAAATACTTGAAGATGTCTCAATGAAGGCTTTTTAGCATACCACACCTCCATGGGTGTCTTCTCAACAAGCACTAAAGTAGGAGACTTGTTAATTAGGTAGTAGGCAATGGCTATAGTTTCAACCCAGAACTTTTGTTCGAGGCTAGCTCCACTAAGCATACTTCTAGCCCTCTCCATCAACGTCTTGCTCATCCTCTCTGCAACTCCATTTTGTTGATGGGTGTATGGAGTTGTCTTATGTCTTTCAATCCTAAGTTCTTTATAGAACTTCTCGAAATCTACCAAATAAAACTCACCATCGTTGTTAGTTCTCAAACACTTAATCTTTTTACTAGTTTGATTCTCTACAAAAGCTTTAAACTCTTTGAACCTGTTGGTGCCTGCATCATTTATCAGGTTCTAGGTTATTAGCTTGCTGGCACCTTCCCAGGATTTCATGAAGTTTCTAAGTCTTGGACCCTATCAGTGTTTTACAGCATCATCAGGATATTTTCAAGGAAGGGATCGTCATCATCATCATCATATTTCCATGCATCCCCCTGATGTTTCTTGTGAGGGTCATTTCTCATCATGACTGGATATCCCGTGGGGTCATCATGTTTTTGTAACCTGACCTTTGTCGGAGGGTGATGTTCTTATTATCGGGTGATATTCATATATCACCCCGGTCTTATAGTGGAGCTACAGTGCAACATGATCTTTGTGCATGAGGGTGATATTTCAAATTATCTAGTTATCTTCCAAATATCACCCTGATGCCGACATGACCATGACGTCATCAAGATATGTTAGGATGATATTTTATGTGAGGGCAAGGTTGGTCATCAGGAGGATATCCGATGGCCAAGACATTTTCGAGTGTTAGGTGGATCATTGGCAAGACATGTGACATCGGCAGGGCAAGAGGATTTTCCTTCGATGTGTTAGGTTTTGCCAATGAGGTTTGTCATCGGGGTGACTATTGTGAAGTATCCGATGAAGTGTTATTGGCGTAATGTTGGCTATCAGCGAAGGAATTTTAAGTTGGGCTGATAGTGGGAGGTCTGGCCGACGGTGGAGTTGGCATTCAATATATCGAGGTGACAATGGAGATTGTCTTGGCGACAGGGAGTCCATCGACGTAACACTATGTTTCAGCCCAGCTGATGGAGGATCTTCCGATGTGTTCAATCTAGCCAATGGAGTTGCCATCGGTGTGACTTTTGCTATCGGTAGAGGAATTTTGTGGTTTGCCGATGTTGGGTGTTTGGCCGATGGGATGTGCTATCGGTGTGATGGATGATATCAGCGAAGGAGCTTTATGTCGCTCCGATGGTTAATGTCTCGCTGAAGACCTAGCATGGGATGTTCATCGGTAGGAGTAGTGATGTCGGTAGGCGAGTTTTTAGGCTCACCGATGGTTTATGGTCTCACTAACGGAGGTTTGGTATCGATGAAAGTTAGACAATGGAATGGTGACTGCTAGCAGTGGGTTCATGGGTCGAGCAGGGCAAAATGCTCGACACTTGGTGTACATGCGACCATGCTTATAAAGTAACAAAGAGGTCTCCACAGGGTGCATGTGGGATAATTAGATCCTGCATGATTTTAAATATCAGGATGATACATTCTGGTGGGAAAGGTTTGCGATGCACAGTATTCTGCATTTCCCAAGGCCGTGGGTTGGTACGCCATTAATGGCAGTTGTTGCAGAGGTATGGGCGATGGCGTGAATGGTCAAACTGCCCAATTAAAGATGTGGATTCCTAGGCAGTGGCACAAGGCTCGAGACTTCCCTTGTCTCCTCCCCTACCTGTTGTATTCAATGCATTAAGTGCCATTTTCTCAATGTACTGTATCTGGCGAATTTTGAGTTTGCCTGGTGGTTAACGCTGAGTACCTGCCTTGCTATATATAGCAAGCTGTGTTGCTCATTTTTTGGTTATTGAAGGCCTGGGGCATTTTTGTGTAAATAACGAAGAACAGGGCATGATCTTGGTTGTTTTATCCCATTTTGGAGTTTATGAGTTGCAACATGAATGTATTTTGCACATATGTTCAGTTTCAATGTTGATTTTATATGAGAAATGCTTCATTGCATGTGTTTATCTGCTTGTCTCCATTTGTTGCATGTTATTCTCCTTCTTCTGAATTTGGTTGCTAAGGGTTTCTCAGGTTCTAGGGTATGGTTTTCTATATCACATGTTTGATCTCCAACTTCCATTTAAGGAGTGGATTAAATTGTTTTAGGTTGAGCAGGGGGAAGGTTGCATGTCAGCAGGGATATCTGTAAGTAGAGGCAGCTAAATACCCATCCTTGGGTGATGTTTGTAAGGAAAGCATCAAGCTCAACCCCTTGAAACTTGAATGACAAATTGCAAACCATCTGTTGTATACGTCTAGTTGACTCCTTGCCCAATGGATAGGCACCAGTCTGCTTCTGGGTCAGTAGTTATGAGCCAAAACCCCTTGTCTTGCATCCAGGACATTATGTCCACCCATTTCATCACTTCAACCCATTAGTTGTAGGAGTAGGATTAGGACCCCTGCATACTCTCATACCCATCCAGACACATATGTCCAAGAATGTTGCCAACCTTGTGATCTATCATGCAGATCTTGGTCCATACATGAGAGTATTCTGCCTATTGTTGTCAAGTTAGATCTTTCTATCATTGAGCTAATCAAGATTACATCTTTAGCTATAGGGATACCCCCCTTGGTGTGGCAGAACCAGAAGTGAAGGGGAGGAGCTCACGCAACCTCCTGTATTAGTTGGCTGAATCTGCCCGTGCATTAGAACTGGCAAACCCTAATGCTGATTCAGAAGAAAAAAACCAACAAAATGGCGACTCTGTTGGGGATGTGATTGATCAAAAGTACTATCTAGTCATCCCTAGTGTTGTATTTGTGGCCCATCCGAGTCACCAACAGAAATTGGCAACTCCGCTGGGGAATGAATAGAAAAAGTGATATCTCACAGCCTATGGTGAAGTTTTGCTTGGCTCTGCTGGTGGAATGAACCTAGAAAAATAGCTTTCAGCTATTGAAAATTTTGTCCTCTTTGGAGAGGTGGTGACTCTGCAAGAAAGATTCAAGTGCACATGAAAGTTGATGTGTGTGTTGTGACAAAAAATGTGCTATTCAAACTTCAGCATCTGGATGAGAAAAGGTACCTTGCTCCTTCCTACTTGGAATTGTTGTTTTATTGCATAGGTTAGACGCCAGGGGGGTTATAGGTCTTAGGTATATATAAGATGTTTGAAAATGGGACTTATATGAATCCAAATATGTATACACATGTGCTCAACCAAGAGGGAGATGCAATGTTATGTGACAGAATAGAAGAGATAAGAAATAGGTTGATACCTTTAGAGGCTAGGCAGGCTTAGTTGAATAATGATAACCCTATTGTGTCTACCAGTCAGAAAGCTAAACCTCTTGTATGACCAATTGGATTTGTCATGGGTTGATTATAAAGTAGAAAGTATGCCTACTAGGATATACTGTCAGATGCCTAGATTTAGTGGTCACAATGTATGTGATGGGGGTGCACATATCCAAAAATTTTACAGTTTTATGGAAAAACATTCATTTAGAGATGAAGATATGTGGATGAGGTTTTTTGTTAGATCCTTTGACGCAAAAGCTAGAGATTGGTATTTAAGCTTTCCAAAGAGATTCTTTGCCTATTGGGATGAGCTTGCTAATTGTTTCAAAAAAGAATTTGCGAGAAAACCAGCTGATCTTGTTGCAGAATTAATGAAAATCAGAAAACAAGATAAAGAGCCCTATATTGATTTTAGTCATAGGTTTGCACTAGCCCTTTCACAAGTCCCTAAAAACTTTAGACCTGATATTTCAGCCTGTATTGGCATATATTTTAAAGTTTTTGAGGGGGACTCTAGTGCAATACTGGGGGAATTCAAGGTGACAAGCATGCAGATGGCATACGATTTTTTAGAAAATGTAGAAGAAATGAGAAATGAGCACCCGCAAAAATCCCTGTCTCCAGGCCTTAGTGTGAGAAATGGTTGTGAAGCTGCAAATGACCAAGAGATTAAGGCATCATGTGAAGATGCCAGTGAAAGGACTAATGAGGACTCCCATTGCAATGATGAGGCATCTGGCCATGAAAGCAATAATGAGGTTGTGGATAGCAATGAGTAACTTTTTGAATGGATTTGTGGAGATAATTGTGAGTATTGTACTCAAGACAGAGAAGATATAAGAAAATAGAGAAACAGTTCCATGTGTGAACCATTGCCTTCTTTTCAAACACATGGAGATCATGAAGAGCAGTCAGAGATTGAAACAAGTGCTAGTGCAGAGCATGATTGTTTTTTATTTGGTGATTGTTTTGCTTATGACACACAAGCTGATACTCTCCCACAAAGGGAACCCATTGGTGATGAAGATGCATGCTCTGCTGCCCATGAACAAATGGCATATTGTGATCAAGCTGATGTACCTGGATCACCCATTTTTGACACATATGGTGATGAGGATCTATTTGAGTATGGTGAAGGTTTGAGCACTATTTTTGACTTGGATTCTGTTTCTCATACTGATGAAAGAGAAACCAACAAGTAAGTGACTGTAAAAATGTGCCTGATTGTAAAGAGGTGCCAGAGCCTGATCTTTTCCAGTTTGGTGCTGTTGTTGGTTGTGTACATGATGTGCACAATTATGAATTTGAAAGCCTTTCCTTTAATATTCCAGCTCATCAGGAGAGCCTTGTTTTTCTTAACTATGTGGTGGACTTTGAATGTTTCCTGTTTTCAGTCTAGCTAGGGGATCACTTTGCAATGCATACTACTGATGCAGATGATGATAAGTGTTACATACCATTTGAATATGCATTGCTTGATAAATACTGCATTCACTTGTTGCTGGATGCTGAAGGTTGTTTGCATAGGGCTGACAGTGACAAGCCGAATCAGAGGGTTGAATATGCAGATGACCAAGGTTGCTTATGGTCATATCATGGCAGCATTCTCAGGCTTGACCCAATGTATGTAGATAAAAACAAGGTATTTGACAAGGGGAAGTATAGGTTTTCCCTTTCTTGGTGGCCTTAGGCCATCAAGTTTGATTTGTGATGCAGATCATTGTAACTTCATGACTCTATGCCCAATGGATAGGGGACTGGTCTGCATTCTAGAGATCTAAGGTTCTTGCCATGCCTGCAAGAGGCATGCATCCCCAGATAGAGCCACTATTGGTGCCTGCGTCATTTATCAGGTTCCAAGTTATTAGCTTGCAGGCACCTTCCCAGGATTTCATGAAGTTTCTAAGTCTTGGACCCTATCAGTGTTTTGCAGCATCATCAGGATATTTTCAAGGAAGGAATCGTCATCATCATCATCATATTTCCATGCATCCCCCTGATGTTTCTTGCGAGGGTCATTTCTCATCATGACTGGATATCCTGTGGGGTCATCATGTTTTTGTAACCTGAGCTTTGTCGGAGGGTGATGTTCTTATTATCGGGTGATATTCATATATCACCCTGGTTTTATAATGGAGCTACAGTGCAGCATGATCTTTGTGCATGAGGGTGATATTTCAAATTATCCGGTTATCTTCCAAATATCACCCTGATGCTGACATGACCATGATGTCATCAGGATATGTCAGGATGATATTTTATGTGACGGCAAGGTTGGTCATTAGGAGGATATCTGATGGCCAGGACATTTTTGAGTGTCAGGTGGATCATTGGCAAGACATGCGACATCGGCAGGGCAGGAGGATTTTCCTCCGATGTGTTGGGTTTCGCCGATGAGGTTTGTCATCAGGGTGACTATTGTGAAGTATCATCGATGAAGTGTTATCGGTGTAATGTTGGCTATCGGCGAAGGAATTTGAAGTTGGGCAGACAGTGGGAGGTCTGGCCGACGGTGGAGTTGGCATTCAACATATTGGGGTGACATTGGAGATTGTCTTGGCAACAGGGAGTCCATCGGCGTAACACTACATTTCAGCCCAGCTGATGGAGGATCTTCCGATGTGTTCAATCTGGCTGATGGAGTTGCCATAGATGTGACTTTTGCTATCGGTAAAGGAATTTTGTGGTTTGCTGATGTTGGGTGTTTGGCCGATGGGATGTGCTATCGGTGTGATGGATGATATCGGCGAAGGAGCTTTGTGTCACTTCGATGGTTAATGTCTCGCTGAAGACCTAGCAAGGGATGTTCATCGGCAGGAGTAGTGATGTCGGTAGGAGAGTTTTTAGGCTCACCAATGGTTTATGGTCTCACCGACGGAGGTTCAGTATTGGTGAGAGTTAGGCAATGGAATGGTGACCGCTAGCGGTGGGTTCGTGGGTCGAGCAGGGCAAAACGCTCAACACTTAGTGTACATGTGGCCATGCTTATAAAGTAACAAAGAGGTCTCCGCGGGGTGCATGTGGGATAATTAGATCCTGCATGATTTGAAATATCAGGATGATACATTTTGGCAGGAAAGGTTTGCGATGCACAGTATTCTGCATTTCCCAAGGCCGCGGGTTGGTACGCCATTAATGGTAGTTGTTGCAGAGGTATGGGTGATGGCGTAAATGGTCAAACTGCCTGATTGAAGATGTGGATTCCCAAGCGGTGGTGCAAGGCTCAAGACTTCCCCTGTCTCCTCCCCTACTTGCTACATTCAATGCGTTGAGCGCCATTTTCTCAATGTACTGTATCTGGCAAATTTTGAGTTTGCCTAGTGGTTAATGCCAAGTACCTGCCTTGCTGTATATAGCAAGTTGTGTTGCTCATTTGTTGGTTGTTGAAGGCCTGAGGCATTTTTGTGTAAATAACGAAGAACAGGGCATGATCCTAGTTGTTTTATCCCATTTTGGAGTTTATGAGTTGCAACATGAATGTATTTTGCACATATGTTCAGTTTTAATGTTGATTTTATATGAGAAATGCTTCATTGCATGTGTTTATCTGCTTGTCTCCATTTGCTGCATGTTATTCTCCTTCTTCTGAATCTAGTTGCTAAGGGTTTCTCAGGTTCTAGGGTATGGTTTTCTATATCACATGTTTGATCTCCAACTTCCATTCAAGGAGTGGATTAAATTGTTTTAGGTTGAGCATGGGGAAGGTTGCATGTCAACAGGGATATCTGTAAGTAGAGGTAGCTAAATACCCATCCTTGGGTGATGTTTGTAAGGCAAGCATCAAGCTCAACCCCTTAAAAGTTGAATGACAAGTTGCAAACCATCTATTGTATATGTCTAGTTGACTCCTTGCCCAATGGATAGGCACCAGTCTGCTCCTGGGTTAGTAGTTATGAGCCAAAACCCCTTGTCTTACATCCAGGACATTATGTCCACCCATTTCATCACTTCAACCCGTTAGTTGTAGGAGTACGATTAGGACCCCTGCGTACTCTCATACCCAACCAGACACATATGTCCAAGAATGTTGCCAACCTTGTGATCTATCATGTAGATCTTGGTCCATACATGAGAGTATTCTGCCTATTGTTGTCAAGTTAGATCTTTCTATCATTGAGCTAATCAAGATTACATCTTTAGCTATAGGGATACCCCCCTTGGTGCAGCAAAACCAGAAGTGAAGGGGAGGAGCTCATACAACCTCCTGTATTAGTTGGCTGAATCTGCCTGTGCATTAGAACTGGCAAACCCTAATGCTGATTCAGAAGAAAAAAATAATAGAACCGACTAAAGACTTAAGATTTTCTTCTAATGAAATAAACCCATGTCCTTCTACTGTAATAATCAATGAATGACACAAAATATAAAGATTTAGAAATCAAAGGAACATTCATAGGACCAAACACGTCAGAATGAATTAGATCCAATACCTCAGAAGATTTGTGAGAACTAGAGTAAAACTAAACATGGTTTTGCTTCCCATATACGCAATGTTCACAAAAATTGAACTTGAGATTACAATCATTTAGCCCCTTGATGAATTTTTTTATTTTTTAGGGCTCTACAACCCTTCTGACCAATGTGACCAAGTCTCTCATACCACACCATTATCTTCTCAAAAGGAAGTTTCATCTCCAAAGCATGAGCACCCTTATGTACCCAGAAAGCATGACCATTAGAAGTAGATGAAACACACTTCTTTGCTACTAGTTCCAATGGTGAGGATGAAGAATCTGAAGCTCTCTTCTTTGAAATAAAAGAATTATTACACTAAACAGTGCATGCATCCAGCTAAAACAGAGTACATCTCAAAACACCCTTAGGAAGCACCATAGCTCCTCTCATCATCTTGCATCCTCCATTTGAGAAGACAACTTGCACACCCAAATCATTCAACTTACTTACAGAAAGGAGGTTCCGTGCCGAACTAGGGATATGCAAAACACCATTGATCCCTTTCACTCATCCATTAGGGAATTAGATCAAGACTCTTCCATGGCCAACAATCTTTAGGTGAGAGTCATCACCCAAGTACACCTTCCCACCATCAAATTCTTCATACTTTGTGAACCAACCCTGATGTGAGGTCATGTGGAAAGAAGCACTAGAATCTATCAACCACACACCTTCCTATGCATGGGTGGCCAAGGAAACAACAAAAGTATCACCATCATCTTGGGACTTGTCAGAATCTGAATCAGAAAAGCTCTTCTTTTTATTCTTCTTCTCCTCCTTACACTACTTTTGGAAGTGCCCATGTTTGCCACAATTCCAACACAATGCCTCAAACTTTCCAAGAGACTTAGATCTCCCACGGGGTTTGGGTCTTCCTTTATCTTCTTTCTTGTCCTTCTTTTTCCCTTTATCTTTTGATTGACCATGAATCCCAAGAGCCTCCTTAGCCATTTTAGAAGATTTTCTCTACATCTCTTCAGATAGTAATGATGCAACCACTTCATCCATCTTGAAGGTGGTAGTGGTACTCCCAATGGCCATCACAAGGTGATCTCATGAATCCAGAAAAGAACACAGAAAAATCATACAACGATCCTCCTCCATCTTCACTCCAACAAAGTTGAACTAGGCAACAAGCATATTAAAATTGTTTAGGTGATCTATGACAGATCCTCCATCTTCCATCCTTAGAGAGTACATCTTCTTCCTCAAAAATAACTTATTTACTAGGGATTTAGCCTGATAAATTTGACCAAGTTTCTTCCATAGGTTTTCTGTCATAGTCTCTTCATGGACATTTAGCAAAACGGAGTCAGCCAAGAAGAGTCTTATTAGACTATTAGCCTTCTGATCCATCAGATCCTAGTCTTCTTGTTTCATGCCCATTGGCATCTTCCAGATATAGCAACCCATAGATCTTGATCTACAAGCATGTCCTCCATTTTGAGTTTCCACAACTCAAAATTATTGCCATTAAACTTCTCTATCTCTATTTTCTAGGTGTGCTTGCCATCTCCTTCCTGCAACCAAATCACAAAAGACTTTGCACAAACTCCCACTCAATCCAAGATCAATATAAAAAACCCTCTACCCAACAACTAGGACCGAAACTAGCTAGGCTCTGATACCAACTAAAAGTAAGCAATGTACGCGGAATAGCTTCCTACACCAAACTAATGAGGGGATAATTATGAAAATTTTTAATCTTTATAGTTAACATAAAGGAAGATACACAAACATAAATCAAATCAGTAATACTACAACACAAGATGTACGTGGGAAAAACCTTTTCAGGTAAAAAACCCCACACTCCAATGCACAACCTAATGTATTATTTAGTAATCAAATAATGGTTACAATACAATTATAGAGCCAAGCTCTTCAGGAGTTCACCAACATGTTGTATCTATAGTAATTCTGACAGCATAACAACACCTGCAAATCAACCATACAAACTACTCCAACAAGCACCTTATTTATAGAGAGATACAAGTATGGAGGAAGCTTCTAGAGCAAGCAACAAGAGATGGGCATCCAAATCCATGTGGCACACTTTTCAAACACATGTTTGACTCCCATGACACTTGTACAAGATTCCATTACACCTCTTAGAACCATCCATACTTGGGTACCTCAAATTTTCCCAAAATAGGTATTGACATATGCTCTTACACCATCATAAAATCTGTCATATATGACACCACTTAAAGCTATAAGAGAATCTGTCATAACTGACTATTAATAGAGATTCTCTTGCAACTTGTCATATCTCAAACTTGGGCACCCCAAAATGGGTTAATTCAAAGATGCCTCTTACAGTGTCATACATGCAAATGACACTTGTCTCATCCCTTCTATTTCTAGCTCTTACAATGTCATAGAATCTGTCATAGTTCTTACGTGTCATAAACCTCTTCCAACACCCAAAAGATGTCGACACATGGAAAAATATAACTTCTACCACAAAATGGGACACCTACCTCCTCATATGAGGATAAAAATACATCTAGTCACTTTCCATGTAGGATGACACATCACCGTGCCAACTCCCACAAAGTGACAAAATAAGATTTATATAGAAAATTACAATAGTAGGAAAAAAATAAATAAATACAACATTAGGAACTTGCACAGGTTGAGACACCATAATTCCTAACAGATACAACACATCATATGAATAATCTATCTTAAAAGAAGTGTTTCCACTCAAGGGAATACACCACCCACCTCCCGCAAGAGGGTTTAAATCAAGCCTTGCAGAATAAGAAAGCATTGCTAAAAGGAAAGAAAAGTGTGGAAATGCCTTCCTAATGAAAATTATTAGAAGAGAAATGTAGATAGTACATTCAATTTCCAATTATAGTTCATTAAAAATGCACATTAATTAGAATAATAGAGTAGACAATTTAAACAACACACAGAACAAACACTAGATTTACATGGGAAAACCCTTTACAGGAGAAAAACCCACACACCAAGCAAAGTCACTTTGTATTATAGTAAATGATATTTACATATAGAGTTATAGACTTGTGCTTTCAGATGTTAATTCACAACATCAACTTTATCAACATTATGTTTCCCCTATTCAACCTCTTCGATCAATTGAACATAATGAATCTTCACACAATTACAATGCAGGTTATTATCATTTGGTTATTGACCAACCATCCATTCTACATTCCATGCTATACCAGAAACCAATCGATTCATTTCTTGTAGCAAATGGTCACAATTTGTTTTAACTGTCAAAGACACGTCGAAATGTCGATGGGACTTCATTCAAGCTCTCTTTGAATTCTCAAAGTCACACCGATAGCCACTTTGTTTTCCAAATCACCCAGTCAAATATCCTCCATCGACATCATGCAATCCCCACTCTCCAGCTTAGCATCGGCCAGGTCTCACCAAGGCACCACAGACTGGTAGGGAGAACACAGTTCAATATATTAGCCATATTGATGGGACAATGTATCATCTCCCACCGATATAAGGATGTCACTTTGATGAAGAACATAACACTTCATGTGGTCCCCTTTGCCATGTCATTGCCAATGCTTTGTATCAAAATATCGAAGGGACTCGATGATGACTCCCTTCGATATCTACATGTCCCTTTGATGAAGCTGTAGACAATCCATCAAAATGTCGAAGGGACTGCTCATGAGCTCCCTTCGACATTGATCTGTACATCTGATGAAACACTTAATGCTAACCCATGGAGCACTGATTGTACTATCAAGGAGACTTAATATAGAGTCCCGCCAAAGACACTAGGTCACACCGATGGAGAGCCAATGCTTTGTATCGGGTTGTCAAGGGGACAACTTAGATACTCCTGTTGAAATGATCAACTTCTGTCGATAGAATACATAACACCAAAGCAAGAAGTGTTATTGGTCCATCGAGGAGACTATGAACAAGGTCCCACCAAAAATGAACAGTCAGGCCAATGAAGGAATAAACACATAACACAGCAGATGGAATATCAAGCTAGTAATTTGAGGCACATTTTCTAACATGCTCCCACTTGACAAAGAACTTCCTAGCTTCTTCCAATGTTTGAATTTACTAAATGTCATAGGCCCCAAGGCCCATTGAACTGGCATGCCATCTGTACTTATCTATGCTCACAGGCTTAGTTAATACATCAGCAACATTATCTAGAGTATCCATGTTTTCTAGATTAACCTTCCCATCCTCCACCATATCATGAATGAAATGATATTGAACATCGATATGCTTCATCCTAGCATGGAAAGTGGGATTTTTTGCCAAACAAATGGCACTCTGACTGTCACAACAGATAGTAATTTGCCCTACATTAAACCCAATATCAGAACACAAATGTCTAAGCCAAATGGCTTCCTTGCAGGCATGATTTATTGCCATGTACTCAGCCTTGGTAGTGGACAAAGTGACTAGAGCCTGCTACTTGCTCATCCAACTAACTACACCACCAAACAATGTGAATACATATCCACTGGTGGATCTTCTATTGTCAATGTCCCCTGCCCAATCAGAATCCACATATCCATGAATGCTTACTAAACTCTTAGATTCAGTAGAGTTACCATGATAGCACAAGGCATACTTGGCAGTACCCTTTAAATATCTGAAAACTTTTTTCGTAGCATCCCAATGCGGTCTTCCTGGATTAGTCATATACCGACTAAGCACTCCCACTACTTGGGTAATGTCTAGCCTAATACAGACCATTGCATACATTAAACTATCAACTGCACTTGCATAAGCACCCTGATCATGTCTTCCATCTCAGTAGGAGATTTTGGACAATCTTTAACAGATAGCTTCATTACCTACAACATTGGAACGACTAACTGCTTGCAATCTTTCATATTAAATCTCTCTAGGATAGTATTAATATACTTGCTTTGGCTGAGACAAAATTTTCTATTTCCTCTATCTGTTCTGATCTCAATCCCTAAAAATCTATCTAACTGCTCCTAAATCTTTCATTTCAAACTATGCTGACAACTGAGATTTTAGATCAAAAATCATACCCTTACTATTCCCAATGAATAACATATCAGCCACATATAGGGCAATAATAAGTAAATTCAACCATTTTTAGTTTTATAGTACACACAATGATATGATTTTGATCTCACAAATCCCAATGACAAAAAAAACATGTCAAAGTTTTGTTACGACATTCTAGGCGATTGTTTTAAACCATATAGAGATTTCTTTAACTTGCAAACCAAATTTTCTTTACCTTTTTTAATGAATTGGTCAGGGTGGGACATATAAATTTCTTCTTCTGAATCTCCATGAAGAAACATTGTCTTCACATCCATTTCCTCAATCTCTAAGTCATACACTACTGTAAGTGACATTAGAAATCTGATAGATATCAACTTAGCTACAGGAGAAAATATTTCTCCATAATCAATTCCCTCTACTTGGGAATAACCTTTCGTGACCAACCTAGCTTTATACTTATCAACACTGCCATCTAGACCAATTTTCTTTTTAAATACCCATTTACAACCAATAGGCTTTCGAGCTTCAGGAAAGGGTACCAAATCCCAGGTTTCATTCTTTTTCAATGATGCCATTTCTTCATTCATGGCTTCCAACCAGGAATTTGAATCAGACATATTAATAGCCTCTTTCACAGTCCTAGGCTCATCAATGTTAGCAATCAAAGCAAAGGCACAACTAGAATCCAACATGGAATATCCAAACCTTTTAGGTTTCCACTTCTCACGTGTAGACCTCCTCACAGGCTGAGGCTGAGGTTGTGGTTCTTCTTCTTGTTTAGAACTTTTAGAATTGCTTGAGCTCTCCTTAGTATCAGGTACATTTGGAGTGCGTAGTTCCTCTTTATCTAGAGTTAGAGGAATTTCAACTACATCCTTCTTCTTTTCAGCTCCTTTTACTTCTGGTTGTAGATCAACAATAGAAGGTTTCAACTCACAGAAGATTACACTTCTGCTATACATCACCTTCTCAGTAACCAGATTCCAAAGCTTGTATCCTTTCACACCAATGCCATAACCAATTAAGATACATTTTACAGCCTTGTTTTCCAATTTAGATCTTTTCTCATTCGGCACATATGCATATGCCTCACAACCAAAGACTCTAATGTGTCTTAAAGAGGGCTTCTTACCAAACCATGCTTCCAAAGGTGTTCTGTCAACAAGAGCCGAAGTAGGTGAACGATTAATCAAGTAACCTGATGTAGCTATAGCCTCAGTCCAAAACTTTTGCTCCAGATTAGCACTGCTCAACATACTTCTCACCCTTTCCATAAACATCATGTTCAACCTTTCAACAACTCCATTCTATTGTGGAGTGTAAGGTGTAGTTTTATGCCTTTTAATCCCATGGTCTTTGCAATACCTTTCAAAATCTATAGAACAAAATTCACCACCATTATCCATCCTCAACCATATAATTTTTCTACTAGTCTAATTTTCTACCAAGATTTTAAACTCCTTATACTGATTGAACACTTCTGATTTACTTTTTAGAAAATACACAAATGTTCTTCTCGAATAATCATCTATAAATGAAACATAATATTTAGACTTCGATAATGAAGGAACATTCACTGGACCAATTAGAGTGAACATAATCCAGTATGCTAGAAGATTTATGAGGACTAGAGTAAAAAGAAACATGGTGTCGCTTTCCATAAATGCAATGTTCACAAATATCAAATTGAAGGTTACAATCATCAAGGCTTTCAACCAAGTTTTTACTTTTTAAGGATTTTAAGCCTTTTTCTCCTATGTGGCCGAGTCTATGATGTCATGGTTTTCTCTACTGGGAGTTTTACCTCCAAGGAATTTGCACCTAGAGGAACGACATTCTCCTTCCCTATGTTAACAGCTTTGCTTGACTTTGTAGAGACACTGTTACATTGAACAACAAGTGCATCCAGCTCATATAGAGTGCCTATGCGTGCACCCTTGGCCAGTACCATAGAGCCTCTAGTCATTCTATAGCCACCATTTAAGAAAGAAACTTGCACACCGACATCATTCAACTTACTTATAGAAAGCAAATTTCGAGCCAGACCTGGTATATGCATTACATCATTGATTCCTTTTATTCTTCCATCAAGAAACTTAATTCTGACTCTTCCACAACCAACAATTTCTAGGTGAGAATCATCACCCAAATACACCCTTCCACCTTTGTATTCTTCATACTTTGAAAACCAATCTCTATGAGAGGTCATGAGAAAGGATGCACCTGAGTCAACCAGCCAAACATCATCCAATGCTTGAGTCGTCAAGGATACAATGAAGGCATCTACTTCACTCTGAGAAGATTCATTATCAGAAGAATTGTTCTTCTTTTTCTTCTTTTTCTCCTCTTTTCAATCTTTCTGGATATGTCCAGTCTACCCACAGTTCAAGCATTTCACCTTGAACTTTTTACCAAGAGACTTTGATCTCCCCTCTTACTTGGATTTAGACTTCTTATCTTTCTTCTTGCCTTTCTCCTTTGATCTGCCCTGAACAACAAGAACCTCCTTGGCCATCTCAAAAGATTTCCTTCGCATTTCTTGTAATAGAAGTGAAGCAACCACATATTCCATCTTGAAAGTGGTCATTGTACTCCCAATAGCCATTACCAGGTGATCCCATGTGTCAGTCAATGAACACAATAGGAACATGCAACGATCCTTGTCTTCTATCTTCACATCAACAGATGTCAATTGAGCAATGATCATGTTAAACGCATTCAAATGATCTGCAACGGATGCTTCTTCCTCCATCTTCAAAGAGTATAGCTTCTTCCTCAGGAATAGCTTATTTACCAAAGATTTCCCCTAATAAATGTCACCAAGCTTCTTCCACAGAAATTTCATTGTCTTCTCTTCATGGACATTCAAGAGAATTGAATCGACCAAGCATAGTCTGATCAGACCCTTGGCTTTCTGGTCCATTGCATCCAAGTCATCTTGGGAGGTTGCTGATGGTTTGGTAGAGGACACTACAGTCCATAACTCTCGATCCATGAGAAAATCTTCCATTTTGAGTTTCCACAACTCAAAATTACCATCATTGAACTTCTCAATCTCTATTCTTCTAGATGTGCTTGTGATCTTAAATCTGCAATAAGATTTCAAATCAATTTCTCTACAAAACTCCCACTCAACAAAATCAACACAAAAAACCCAACTCACCCACAAGGATAACACAATTGGCTAGGCTCTAATACCACTTGAAAGGAAATCAAAGTGCGAAAACACCTTCCTAATGCCAATTCTTAGAAGAGAAATACAAATAGTACATTTAATTTCCAATTATAGTTCATTAAAGATGCACATTAATCAGAATAATAGAGTAAAGAATTTAAACAACAAACAGAACAAACACCATATTTACATGGGAAAACCCTTTACAGGAGAAAAACCCACACACCAAGCAAAGTCACTTTGTATTACAGTAAATGATATTTACATACAAAGTTACAGACTTGTGCTTTCAGATTTTAATTCACAACATCAACTTCAGGAGCATTACGTTTCCCCTATTCAACCTCTTTCATCAATTGAACATAATCAATCTTCACATAGTTACAATGTAGGTTATTATCATCTGGTTACTGACCAACCATCCGTTCTATATTCCATGCTATACCAGAAACCAATCAATTCAGTTCTTGTAGCAAACGGTCACAATTCATTTTAACTGTCAAAGACATGTCAAACTGTCAATGGGACTTCGTTCAAGCTCTCCCCAAATTCTCAAAGTCACATCAATATCCACTTTGTTTTCCAAATCACCCAGTCAAACATCCTCCATCGACATTATCCAATCCCCACTCTATAGCTTAGCACCGGTTGGGTCTCACCAAGGCACCGTAGACTGGTAGGGAGAACACAGTTCAATATATCAGCCATATCGATGAGACAATGTATCGTCTCCCACTAATATAAGGATGTCACTTCGATGAAGAACATAATGCTTCATGTGGTCCCCACTGCCATGTCATTGCCAATGCTTTGTATCAGAATATCGAAGGGACTCGGTGATGACTCCCTCTGATATTGACATGTCCCTTTGATGAAGCTATAGATAGTCCATCAAAATGTCAAAGGGACTACTCATGAACTCCCTCCGACATTGATCTATCATTTCGATGAAACACTTAACGCCAACCCGTGGAGCACTGATCATACTGTCGAGGAGACTTAAGATAGAGTCCCACCAAAGACACTAGGTCACATCGATGGAGAGCCAATGCTTTGTATAGGGTTGTCGAGGGGACAACTTAGAGACTCTTTCCGAAATGATCAACTCCCGTTGATAGAATACATAACACCAAATCAAGAAGTGTTATCAGTTCATCGAGGAGACTATGAACAAGGTCTCACCAAAAATATACAGTTATGCTGATGAAGGAATAAACACATAACATTGCAGATGGAATATCAAGCTAGTAATTTGAGGCACATTTTCCAATAGTTGCAACCATGCCCGAAGGTACTCTAGCCAAACTCAAGTTGGTGGTTCCAACCCTTCTCCCAAACATGCAAGGAGCTTCAACCTAAATGTGCCACAATCCTTTCCAAGAGAGTGGAGATTTGAAGAAGACAATCGATAAATGTTTGATAGAAAGATGAGAGTAAGGCTCATGGCATGATATATGCTCCCACCTTAAAGTGATTGCTAACTCCATCATGGAGCAATTGCCTTTAAGGTAGAATAAGGAATACATATCAAATAGACACGAGAGTTTTCTAAAGGCACATGCCCAAATGATATGTGTTCTCAAAAATCTACATCACCACAAGGGGTTTCCCTCAAGATGAGCAAACCAAGGTGATTTTTATAGGCATGACACACAATGGCTTGTGTAGTCATGGTATGACACCAAGCATTGCAACAAGGTGTCACATAAATATGAAGACAATGGAAGAAAGATCAAACGAAAGCAACAATTGAATAATGAAATGATGCTAAATCATCTAAGGAAAAATAACAAAATTGCACATCATGACATATAGAAGAATGAAGATACATATAGAGCAATGACACAATGTGTTCTTTCCCTTTATACCTTTGTGCTAACAAGGGTTCCAAGGGAGAACTAACCATCAATAAAACATCACAATAAGGGGATAACAGTACATACAAGCATAACACAAATGAGGAGGGACCACACTTGCGAGTCGACCTATAACAAATCATCCTCCCCCAGCTTGCTTATTATAAAATAGATGGAGGAAAAGGTGCTATAGGGACTACATCAAGCATGTTGAAAAGTATTAGAGCTATACCATGTTCGAAGTTGTTGAATTTTGTCACCCAAGGCTCGAAATTCCTTAGTGGAATGGCCAAGTGTTTGATGATATGCATAGTAATGAGCTGTTGAATGATTATTTTGTAGAATCTTTTTGTGTGTTGGAGGAGGAAGAGTGATTAAGCAGTCTTTGAGTAGACTTGACAAAATACACTCTTGTTGAGATAGAAGAGAAGATATAGATGGAGTAGGAAGCAAATCTTTTGTTGTGAACATGGTGGAGATAAAGTAGGAGAAGGTCAAAAACCTAAACCTACTTTAGACAAGTGCGGCATTGGTTCCACAACTTCCCTAACTTCTCTAATTCCTTGTTCTTTGCATCCTAACCCATTTCCATTATATCTAAGTTTAGAATGAATTTTGAATCCATGCCCATAACACGTCTCCAAATATGAAAGAAGAGGAGAGACTACATTATTAGCTTTGTTGAAATGAGAAGTGTGATTATATGCCGACAAAGAAGTAGAAGGGTTATACTTTTGATCATGGTGAGGAGGGTTAATATTTGTTTCAACAAGCCCATGGGGTTTGAAATCTAAAGGGACCTCATTCTTACCAAGACATGCATTAGAATAAGACGATCCATTAGATTTGAGCTTTTTAGATTGAGATGGTATATCATAAATGGCCACCATTTCTGTAGAAGAAAGTAGGTCATCATTAGTGGTAAAATCAATATCAAAAGTTTCATCGTCATTACTTTTGAGTTTGAGTTTTTTAGGAGTAGGATATTGTGTTGAGGAAATTGTATTTACTTTCAAGGTTTTTGGGTGTGATGGTGAGATTTTATATTCACCCTTGAAGGTGGGTATAAAATCTAACAAACCCCAATCATCACCTAAGAACATGTTCGAAGGACCAACACTATCCTAACCATCACTATTGTTAGCAGTGTAGGGTAGTGGTTCAACTTTTGTTAAAGAAGGGAGAAAATTATTTAGAGGAATTTGATGTCTCGCTTCCATTTGCCAGCAACTTTCTAGAATCAAATCAACTACAATCGTATGGAGTCTGTTTTCAAAAACAAACTTTATTGAACAATAAAGGTTATATGGGACTATCCCTATGGCATGAATCCATAGTCTACCAAGAAGAAGATTGTTTGAAAGAGAACCAAGCATGACATGGATAAGGGTAGGCAATGTCACAGGTCCAGCCTTAACATTTAAGGTGATAGTACCTAGGGATTTGATGCAGAGCATCTAGGACAGCAGTAGCATGATTATAACTTCACATGCAAAGATCACTCAAGATAGCCTTCAACACCATCTCCAACTTACTCTTGACACACACACAACGAAGGAGGACTCCAATCACCTTCCAAGATGCCAACTCCATCAAGGTTCCATCTAGATCTCTTGTCAAATCACTATACAGGGTCTGTAGGACAGCAATCTCATAGACTATCATGGCATTGCTACTCCATTGGATTAACAGTCACACAACCACCTTGGGATGGTCTCCCTCAACACAAACACATTCTCATTACAATCCTACAACATGCATTCAACATAATGCCTTCCTTTGCAAAGTAATAACATGTCAAATATACCTAGTTGCTGTTGTCCTCCTTCAGGCTTCTAACATAAGACTTCTGCAGAGTCATTTCTCATGCCCAAACTCATCTACACCATTCCCCTACCTCCACATTCCTCACAAGCCCTTTCCATCCTTAACATACAACTCATTCCTCTGACCAGGCAAGAAGGATCAAAGGAATGAGGAGAAACTCATCAAGTTGCTCAGAAGAAACTCTAGATCAGATTTTAGGACAGTTTGCAGACAAACTTTGATTACTCTCTTCTAGAGCAGTGTCAAAAGCCCAAATAAGGTTCAAATGATAGGTGTTTCAACAACCTATCCAACCATCACAAACACCCTTCACCCACAGGCCGTACAAGTACGGATTTCGTAGGGAAACAACAAATTTAAGGAAGTGAACAGCAATTCTGAAAAAAAATAGTTTTTGGGAAATCACCCATATCTCCCACCCAGATCATCATCAAATATCCCAAACTAGTCTCAAATAAAAGGTACTTCAAATTAATTTCCATCCATCACAAGTTTGGGCAATAACAAGTCTGTACAATCGCGGATACTGTAGCAAAAATAGTGAAAAAATAGAAAAAAGCAGGAAAAAATAGTTTTTGGTAAAATAGAGATTCCTCCCTTCAAATTTGATATTAAGACCTCCAATAAGCTTTGGATCAAAGGTAATTCAGTCCCCTTTCATCCCATTCCAAATTCATGCCAAGGTTCTTCTGTACAGGTATGGATTTTGCAGAAATGGTGAAGGAAAAAAATAGAAAAACAGTAAAACAGTAAAAAACAGTCTTCTTTTTATCATTTCTCCTCCAAATGGAAACAATACAATGAGTTATATTTGGCTTCAAACAGCCTTACACCAAGCTTGGAGTCATTTGGGATTCCAAAAAAAACTCCTCAACCACCGAATCCTTTCTTGTTTTATAACTGCAGCTTTTAAAAATTGTTTTAGAAACTTGCCTATTTTGGACTGCCTTTTCAGTTTTTGAGGTTTAAATGCCTTTAACACTTGGATTAACCTTTGGTATGGTTATATCACACTTACTAACCTAAGAAATTCTTTTTAAAGGCTTACAACATTTAAATGACTCCCTAAAAAAACATTTAAACTTAAATGACTATTGCACTACCTATGCAATATGACTGTCCTAACTAGGACTTGCAACAAGACAATAGTAGAGTCTATCTATTTGGACATAGTCCATTACAAGAATGGCATTTGAACCTTAGAAAAAATTGAAGATGGTCTTATAGACCTTATTTAACCAAACAACCCCTTGTAAATCTAAACAAAACCCTGAAGTCTATGATGCTCCTGCATCGGGATTTTCTACCAACATTATCAAAGCCACGAATCTTGAGTTTGTTTGATTTGATGAGAGACATATCTATGTTAATCTTAGGCAACAAGTCCGTGCCACAAACATTAAGATCTGATCCACCATCAATCATTGTGCATCTTATCCTCATTTTATTAATGATGACAAATATCATAAGAGGGTCATATTGGTTTTGAACTTCTATGGGAGGTAATTCATGTTGTTGCAATAAGATATCTATTGTTGTTGCATGCATACAACTAAACAAAGATGCTATGTCATTCAATCTAATAAAAGGTGGAACAATCATTTTTTGTAAAGCCTCTTGGAGAATTCCATGATGTGTAGGTGATGTTTGTATTAATTCCCATAGAAAGATCTTAGATAGAGTAGTGCGAAGCTACTTGACAAGATCATAATCTCTACCAATATGTTGAGAAAGACGAGGAGGTAGGGGAAGGAAAGGTTGAGAAGGTGGAAGAGAAGTGGGCACACTTGGTGCTTGCTTACTTTGCTTATTATTATGAATGTTGTGTGTGTGAGAAACCACATAATAATGAGGTTGTTGCAACACATTTTGAATGCCTTGATTCTTTTGATTAATTTTCTTTGCAAAGTTGAAGATGTAACCAAGAGGTCAAGACAGTTTTGGAACATCTTGAACTATAATGATAGGTTTAGAGGAAGGAGGTTGATTAGGTGCCTCATACACAATGATTTTAGGAAAATTTTGCACATTAATACACTTATTCACTATCCCTTTAGTGGATGGAATAAGTCTATTAATGATGATAGAATTGACATTGTTATCTTTTTGAAAAATACAAGATTTAGGAGGATGAGATGTGTTAACATGTTACTTGGCATAGAACAAATCTGACTGGAGGAGACTACACATGATGTGAAAGCTGGAAGTTGATAGAAGATGATAAATGCAACATCCCTAGATATATTAGATGTAGTATATATATAGAGATAGGAGATAGTAGAATGTATGCAAGCATGATAGAAGAATAAGTGTATGTTCTGATGTAAACAATGACATAGAAGTCATGTATGTAATTGGTGAGGCAGAGACTCAGACCTATCGGAGGATGGACATATGATGTATACTCTTGATTGCTGTTAATATATATGGATGTCTATTGGTATTAGGTAATTTAATGTGTTATCTTATTTTTGATGTGTATGTGATGCTCTATTTGGTTATTCTTTATGCTTTTCTATCAATCTCTAGGTACTTGACTGGGGTATAAACTGACTATAAAGACTTGACTGAGGATCGGATCTCTAGACTGGTATCTCCTCTACATTTCTTTCTAACATTTGGTTCCATTGTCGAGACCCTGGAAGAGGGTAGTTAAAGATTGAAAGGGAAAAACACCTGAAGAAGTAGTGTAGAGTTTTAAAAAAGAGAAAAAGAAAGATTGAAAGGAAAATTTTTTAAATTGTGAAAGAATTCAAATCTCTTTAAGTTTCTACCTCTATGAGAGGGGGGCAAGCACTTAAAGGGATAGCAAGTGGGAAGGGGGTAGGGTCTGCAAGGACCTTTCAAATGATATGACTCTTCAAATAAGGATTACATGGGATATAAGAGGACTAATGGAACACCAAATCAAGAAAACCCATGGTGAAAGGGGAGAAGCAGAGGAAACGAGAGATCGACAAAGAAATTAGAATTGGAATGGAGATAAGTGAAGAAGAGAGATTGAAGCAAACTTAGGAGAGACAAGAATGTTACCACAAAAGAATGGAAAGGGTACAAATGATGGAGTAAGGAAGGATGATAGAAGATGCAGAAGAAAAGATAGAAGAATTTGAGGAGCACGTTGCTGATGGTGCTACTAGAAGGAGGGAAGAAGATAAGTGCGTCATGAAGAATGTTGCTAAGCGCACCAAGGAGGGTGTTGCCAGAGAAAGGAGGTTAGAAGGAGAAGACATAGAAGGTGTTATTGAAAGTGTTGAGGAGTGCGCCACTATGGGTGCTTCCAAAAGAAGAATGTGGAAGGGAAAGAGAAGAAACATGTGAATTAGGGTTTATGTTGTAGAGTGCCAGAACATATGAGTTAACACTGGAGATTTTGAAGATGGATGAGGAATATATAGAGGAGTTAATTTGCAGAAGCATAAAGGAGATAAGAGAAGGAGGAGAAGATGTGGTAAACATTGAGAGAAATTTTGAGGGTTTTGGAAGGTTATTTGAATCATCATTGGATGCCGACATGATGTCAGTTACAAAAATAAGAGAATCCCCTAATTTTAAGAGACACTACAAAGAGACACAACCCATGGACCATGAGCCACCCCAAGTGCCATATAAAGTTAAGAGAATTTCAGTTGAGAAGGAAGATATTCGAGCAAATAAAGAAGCAGAGAGAATAGCAAAGATCCAGAGTAATTTTGCAGAGGTTTTAGGAGAGGAGTATTTTGAGATCTGAGTACAAAGAGATAAGGGAAGAGAAGGGAGGTGAGTTGATAGAAGACAACATAACCAGAGGTGTAGACTAGAAGAAATTCATCACAGAGTACTAGATATTGTAAGAAAATCATCATGGATACACCTATCAAGTTACCTGTATTTGAGGACACTACGAAAGTAGCTAAAAACATTTTTGTATTAGAGTCCATTTGGAACTAGAAGGGAGTAACAAGAGATGCAATCAAGCTATTTGACTTCATAGGCACCTTGTGGAATGAAGCATTAAAGTGGTATAGGAAGACATACCTAAAGAGTGACAAGGAGTGGGATGAGATTAAGAAGGCATTTTTGGAGAACTTTGGAGTTTAGGATGTTCTAACAGAAGGGGTAAGCAAGATGAGAGATTTGATGCAATTGGAGAAAGAATCAATAAAAGATTTTGATAAAAGATTCAAGGAGACAACTAGGAGATTGGAGGAACCACTAAATGAAAAGAAAAAGATAGAATGGTTTATTTCTGGAATAAACCTTGACATAAGGTCAACTCTAGATGGAAGATCTTTGAGACATGCAGAAGTAGTGACACTAGCCTGTTGGATAGAGTCTCAATCTTGGAACAAACAAGATAAGATGAAAGAAAACCTTGAATTAGAGAAGCTGAAATTGGAATTGGAGCAATTGAAGCTAAGGTAGGAGATATTGATTAAACAAGAGGAGAATACATAGAATCAAAGACCTAATATATGGTGCTCATATTGTACAAGAGAAGTTCAATTGAGAAATGAATGTCTTAGGATGAAAGGTGAGAGACGAGCTACTGCAATAAAAGCAAACACCAAAGCAACAATAAAAATAGTTAATTCAGTATACTGTGGATTATGCAGAGAATGGGATGACCATGAAACCCCAAACTGCCCTTCACAAAACTTCTGGAGGAGAAGGGACTTTGCTGATGAAGAAGAGGGAGCATGGTATGGTGGAAACACTACAAACTCTGCAGAGAGCATCAACATGACATATATGAAAGAAAGAAACTCATATGATCATGACTACAAGTAGCTAAGTTGGAGAAATCAGAGGAATGTCAATGCAATACAAAATTCAAATTCTAGCAGTCCATCATATAGAAATAGCTATAAAAATGATGATAGAGAATAGTTTGGAGGCTACAGAGGAGGCATAGGCTATGGAATAAGTCAAAGAAGGAGGGAGGATGCAACGTGCTTTAATTGTAGTAAGTTAGGACACTTTACTAATGAATGTTGAGCTAAAAAGAAAACATAGTGTTCATAGTGTTCTAGAATGTACAACCACACTTCTAGAATGTAGAACCACAATCCAAGAGTGAGGAGTTACAAAACTTGAACAATAAAAAAGGAGCAATGATCATAAGAAGGGTACCAAAAGATCAAGGAGCTAGAACTTGCCGGAAGAACAACAAAGAGGAGACAAACATATCTTCAACTGAGTCCATAGAAGAAGAATCTTCAAGTACTACCAGAGAAACACACCAAAACATACCAGAAAAGAGAGAAGGAAAAGGAAGGAGAAAGCTGTGGTAGTGACAAGACAATGAACGAATACCGGAAGACATTATATCATTGAGATTGAAGAGGAAGACAATGAGGAGGATGAAGAATTTTCCCCTACTAAGAAGCAACATGAAGTAGTGAAGGAAGCTAAACAAACATAAAAAAGGAACAAGAAAAGGAAAAGCAATACAAGCAATTTTTCATCAAAGGAGAAGTGGAGGCTCTCAAGTAGTTAGCCCAATTGACACAACAACACAGACTAATTGACAAACTAAAGCAATTCTCTAAGTATTAGAACAAGGAGCAAGGTTAGAAAGGTCAACTTTGGAGGATGGGAAGAATAGATAGAGAATGGAAGACAAAACCACTGATGGTGGATGTTTGAACATCAATCACAAAAAGGTCTGAAATGTCATGATAGATTTGGGTGCATATGTTAACATTATAACAAAGAAGCTAGGGGAACAGTTAGGAAGACCTAAGCTGATAGAGACAACCTACGACATCATTTTGGTAGATAGATCTAACATGCAGACAATGGGAACTTGGAAACAAGTGGAAGTTAATCTAATGGGGATCAAACATATCTTAGATTTCATTGTGGTAGCCATGAAGGATCAAGGAGAAGCTTTCAATGCACTTTTGGGCTTGAGATGGTTTGTAGATGCAAACGGTATCATATACTCCCAGAGAGAAGAGTTATCAATTACCAATGAGAACAAAGTTGTCAATATCCCATTGGGATCATCTATGGAGCAAGCATATATAGAAGAAACTAATTAGGAGGAATACAATTATAAAGATGCAAAGAATCTCTATACAATTACAAGGTTGGATGTAGAGGAGACAATAGAAGAGCCTAATTCTAAGGGAGAAGTGGAGATAGAGGATAATCACTATAGTACAGATAGTGAGGAGGTTTTAGAAGCTTAGATGAGAGAAGAACCGAAACTAAAAACAAGGAAAACGTTGGGTTACTAGAGGATATTCATGATCAGGATTAATGAAGAAGATATACCACAATCCTTCGCATGTCATCAGAACTCACCGAAGATTATATGCGGCACATTCAAGGAGGATCAAGAAGATATGGAGCAAAGGTCTCACCGGGTAAGTCACATTTTGAAAGGAATTTCACATATCAAATTACGTAGGTTTTCAAGCGTGCAGGACCTACATAAATACCTAGTAGAAATGGAGACAATCTTTTCAAATGAGGAGATAAGATTATAGGATGCACAACACACATTAGTATGCAATGCTACAAATTGGTGGAACACACACAAAGGCACAATCGACCGGTGGACAACATTCCAAATATTTATCAAGACAAGATATTTGTCAGAGGAAGGAGACTATGGCATGATACTACATTGAAGAATTTGCAGATTCTAGAGCAGTCAGAGTAAAGAATATGGAGGGCAAATTATTAGCTAGATATGTCAATGGTGCCAGACTCAAGAAATATTTTCAACTGGAGCAAGGCATGTCTTGAGGTCAAGACATAATTTTGTGGGGCCCAGATGATGTTAGAAGGTTACTTGGCATAGAACATAGCCGACCAAAGGAGACTACACATGATACAGAAGCCAGAAGCTGATAGAAGATGATAAATAACATATCCCTAGATATATTAGATATAGTATATATAGAGAGATAGGAGATAGTAGAATGTAAGAAAGCATGATAGAAGAATAGGAGTATGTTTTGATGTAAACAATAACATAGAAGTCATGTATGTAACTGGTGAGGCAAAGACTCAGACCTACCAGAGGATGGACATATGATGTGTACTCGATTGATATATATGGATGTCTGCTGGTACCGGGTAATTTAGTGTGTTATCTTATTTTGATGTGTATGTGATGCTTTGTTTGGCTACTCTTTATGTTATGCTATCAATCTCTAGCTACCTGACCGAGGTATAAATTGACTACAAAGACTTGACTGAGTACTGGATCTCTGACCTGGCACCTCCTCTACATTTCTTACTAACAAGATGAATGCCTGATATCTACCCATGGGGGTCCATTATAAAGGAAGGATATTCATCCACTAATGCTTCATCTTTTGAAGGGAGAGCATTAGAATGAAGAGAGGGTAGAGGTATGTTAAGAAATGTATCAATGATTTCCTCTTTTTGCACCGAAATATCCTCACAAGAGGGAACTATTTTGGGAGACAAATCCAAAATATAGGGTGGCATAGGCAAAGCTAGGTCACCATCATATGTATTAGAGGGGAGATCAATGGAAATAGACATGGAAGTATCATGGCTTGTAGTAGAAGTAGAAGAAGAACTATCACCACCATCTTTCTCATGACAATTTATGGAGATGAATTTAGTAATGTCTTCTAATATGAAAGGATATTCACCCATGAGATTCATGAAGCTACCAAAATCAAGTATGTGACAAAGAATATCATATATGGAACACATAGAAATATCAATATCATACATGGATGCTATGTGATCTAAAACATATGGATGCATATTAATGAATTTATAAAAAAAATTCAAAATCTATAATATATGCATGAAAAGATTCCAAAGAGGAACAACTAGAAGAGGCCATGATGAAATTACTTATCTACTATATGCAAATATGATATGGAACAACAATGTATAATCAGATAAATATTTATTAATCAAGTACAACCAATATCACAATACTATAACAATCAAATACTTACAAGTGCAAGAGAAGTGAGGTTTTCCAAAAATGTGATATTCTTGGTAACCACAACAACTAAGTCTTATAAATGTAAGATGTGTAGTATGTGCAGAAGGAGTGCCTAAATGATTTATCCACTTAAATGCAACAAAGATTTAGAGAAATGTTCTTTGATGAAGATGCACAAGTGCCTAATGAGGTATGCAATTAGAGAGTTTTGTTTATGCTTTTTGCTTTCAATATTTTGGAGAGAAAATAGATGTATCAACTTTCTTGCTTTCTAAATTCAATAAATACGACAAGTATGATATGTTGCAACAACTTAAAATATGATTTAGCAATTATCCAATATAGCAAAGATCTGAAAAATAAAATTTCAAATATAACCACTAAACACAAGACTAGCTAGGGTTTACCATCAAACCCTAGATCTTATTCCCTAAAAAAAAATGTAGTCATGAAAGAATGGTTTTTCTTCTTAATTTAAACACAAATGATAATTATGATGTGCTACAACAATGCAAAATTAGATTTGAACAACTAATCAACATCACCAAGATTTGAAATAAGATTCTACTCAACAAACCTTAGGTACAAGACTAGCTAGGTTTACTAAAAATGCAATATTTTTTAAAACCCTAATAATGAAGTGTAAATGCAAAATATGCAACTATGAAATAATTAATTAATGCAATACTAATTAGATCTCATGCAAAAATAAAAAAATGTTGTCTAATGTAAGATGAGTCAGGTTCATCAAAATGTTAGATAGAAAAGGAAGACTTAGCCTAAAAGATTAAACTAGGTCAAGCCCTCTTCTATCAACATTGGCACACAAATCGAGTTTAGATTCTACCTTGTGAGGAGAACCAAACTATAGGGGTTTTGTCCCTTTGTTGTATAAAGGGGTATTAACCAAATTCAATCAACCAAACTAGGGTGAAACATAAAACCCTAATTGAGCAATATTAACCAATAAACGATTGTCAGAAACATATATAGAGATTCTAAAAGGATAGCAGAGATTAGGAGACAATGTAGAGTAGGAACTTGAGTTCAGGAGTAGAGAAGTACCAGGGTGTTGGGTGCCCTAGACCCAAACTAGGGTTTTGTAGAATGTCAGGATCTAGGTGCCTTCACCTATGCATCTTCCTCCTTCCTATAGCTTGTTGTCGTCTGAGTCCTCTGAATGCAACCTGCACATAAACAAGAAGGGGAAAGGGTTGTGTTGTGTTTAGGGATTTCCTTAGTCAAACCTTGTGTTGATGTTTCCAACTTCACTACAATAATGATTAGAAATTCAAGAGTGCATGCCCTAGGAGGGTAGAGGCAAGATCTATAATAAATGATAAAAGAATGAATGTAAATGATAAAGATTACCACAAGATATGAAACCCTAGTTGGAGTAGGTGACTCAAGACCATGCACCAACAATGAGATAGAGTATGGAGGCTTGAACCTCCTTCAAGACCTACAAACAAGCATCATAACATCCACACAAAGAGCTTTTCCAACCATGAAGAACACTTGAGCATAGGAGATCAATTCATCAAAGAATCAGATAAGTCCTAATCTTCTTATAATAAGCTAGGTGTAAAATGAGTAACAAAACTCCTTATATGCATTCCCACTCACTAACAATGAATAAAATGAAATGGGGCCGACAAGAGTAAGACAAGGAGGTGTCTGACAAGAGTAAGCCAAGGAGGCATTCTAAGCCGACACCACAAAAATAGGGTCAGGGCTAACATCTCAGATTAGGGCGCTAGGCTCCCTGGTCCTTTAGCCCCAAAAACTCCAGAAAGTGTTAAATAAAGTGGGCTTAGACTAGTCCTAAGTTTATTTTTTTGGTTTCATGCATCGGGATTAAAAATTAATTGTTTTAGGTCCACCTAGGTGCTAAACTAAGTGTAAAATGCTAGTGTACACATTTTATTCCATAGCAAAAATAGTATCCTTTCGTAGTTGCAAGGTTGAGACACCTTTCCTAACCTATAGCTTGTCATGTAAGGAGCCCATTGTAGCAAGATGTAATGGTTGTAATGATGCAAGTATGAAATAAATGAGGATATTGTTGCCATTGTGAAATTCTGTGTTATTGTGATTGTTTGTTGTGTTGGTTGCATGGTTGGACTGCTCTTTGGTAACTACATCACTATTTTATATGCTCATGTTTATCATTGATTATATACCTAACAAGATCTTTCTTCAATAGATTACACCCTATTGGGGCAATTAATTGAAGAGGGGGAATACATGATCACTAACATTCTCATTTTTGTATTTGATCTATCTTATAAGTTAGAACTATAGATGGAAACTTTTATCCTTGGTCTCGCATGAACTATTGGGAGAACATATGTGAAATAAAATAATATGTAAGGAGAATCTTTGTCCTTTATGGACCACAAGTTCATTTGTTTGTTACATTTAATTTATTCACATTTGAGAATGAGCATACTTTGAGACGCATGATCCGTACTCAAATATTCACATGCACCTCAAAGAGGGAGCAAAATGTAATGGTGAAAATACATCCTCGATGCATTTCCCATTTAGTTTTTTGCCTAATTTGGGGCAATATATTATTGCGTTTACATAGATACAAATGACACATTTTTGTGAATAGTTGGGCTTGTGTACCTAGCATTACTTACACCTAGTCTTATGCTTATGTGGACACAATCCTAGTCTAATTGACTTATCTGTTTGATTCTGATAATTAATCTAATCATTATCCATAATTCAATCCTGTTGGACACAAATTGAACTTGGTTGTTTGACCTAGATCATGTTCATAGTTGTGAGGTTGTCCTCATAGTTATGATCTTGATCATTTTAACTACAAAAATCAAAATGAAACATTTAGGTAATTGGCCCCATCTTAAACTTTGGTTGTATGCCAACTTTACATAAATATTCACAAATTGATGCTTTGTTTATGTATAAAAAGATATTCATTTGCACTCATTTTGATCATGGCATTACATTGGAAATATTTTAGAATCTATTCATTCACATTTGCACTCAAATCAAGCAAGGAATATGGCATGTCTAATCACACCAATCCTAGTGCATGTGAAGTACCTAGCGATCATTTTAGAATTATGTATATGTTTGAAGTTTGGTGTTTGTCAAATAATTTTTAAATACTATCATCTTAACAAAAAACCCTATGAGTGCGATTGAGAATATCATTGCCTAGAAGGCTATTTATCTAAAAATTCATAGGACATAATCCAAAAATTGGTAGAGATTGAGTTCATGGATATAGAGCAAGGTTGTGGCTATGGATTTGATCCAGAACAATGAGCTCAACTTGTCATAGAGCAAAAAGGAATATTTTGATTCTAATTCACATGCATGACTGTCTAGTGCATCTATACATTTTGAGGCACATAAATCTCATTGTCTTCAACAAATAATAGTCATTCTTTGGCTAAAAAACTAAGCAATCTCTCTCTTCATTTATTACTAATTTTAGTGTGATTGAATATTCTATATGATTTTGCCTAATCTGATCCATGCAAATCAACAACTCACTAATTTTAGTGCTTAATCAATTGATTTAATTAACCTAAATTATACTTAGGGAGTGTATTTTCCCTTCCCGAGTTTAAATACTTTCTTACCTTATCAACTTTACTTTAATACTTAAAAAAAATCCTATTAATCTATAAATATAACTCAAATGAGTATATGAGCCAATTGATACTAATACTTAGCTCCTGACAAGCAATACAATACTTATCTCCTTAAAAGCATTAGCATTTTAAATAACAAGTTAGATATTACTACTAGAAGCCAAGAGTGGCCATTTAATTTTTATCTATGCTTAATTCAATTTTTTGATGAGTAAGTGTCTGTATTACTATTTATAGAATATCGTTGCTATGAACTCTCAAGCATAATTCAATTTAAAAAAATGTTGCTTAAAATTTAAACTACATCAAGAATTTAAACTTAATTTTCCCAATAAACAACCAACACTATAAGCACTTAATCTCAACCCTTTAAACACTTCAATACTTTTTAAAAGTCATATTTTTATTATATTATTATTATATTAATATGTTTATCATTACTTACGAAAAAGTTATAATAGCGTCAATTTTTTTCCGGATAACATTGTACTACAGTAATTGTTTTTATTAATATTCATCGTCACAAGAAACCCGTTTACGTTTACCAAATGCAAAAGTGAACGGATAAATGATAACAGAACGTCACTTCAAAATTAACTCTAACTAAAAAAATCAAAGGAAGCAAGGGTACGCTATTAAATACAGTATTAACTTTTAAAAACACAATATATGGACTATAGGAGCGGATCCAATAATATTAGACTAATCGAATTTGTATATTTTATTTAATAAATGTATGGAAAACAACATCTCATATAAATATTTTAGGTAGAATAATTACATAGTACTTAAAAAAAATTAAAAAAAAAGACTTTAGGATTGTTAATTAATAATGTAATAAATATTAAAATTAATATAGAAATTAATGAATTGTACTTAATTTTAGGTTTAATGTAGATTTTGATTATATTGGTATTGGAAATTGAAATTAAAGTTTGTTGGATGTTTATTATAGAATTGAGGAACTAGTTGTATGACAGTCGTGGAAGTAATCTCTACAAGTGTAAAACTAGATTTGTGCATTAAATTGAACTTCTTTAGTTTGGGCCTAAGAGATCCATGATTAGTTATTAAACCTGCTTCTTTATCATCTACAAGGAAGGATTTTATGGGTGCGTTTGTAAATTCTTCAAGCATGACAACTCTATGGAATCCACCTATCTTTAGTTACCTAAATGCAAGTAAACTTTTCATACAAAGAAACCTAAATTTTTTCATAAAAAAACTAATGTATCATTTAAGAGCTTGACGTGCACTAAGTTAGGGTGTGTGGCTACTGGGTCCTCTCCCCTAGTCTATAAATATAACTCAAATGAGTATATGAGCCAACTGATACTAATACTTAGCTCCCTACAAACAATACAATACTTAGCTCATTAAGAGCATTACCATTTAAATAACAAGTTAGATATTACTATTAGAAGCCAAACAATAGAAGACCAAGAATCACCACTTAATTTTTATCTATATTCTTAATTCAATTTTTTTAAAAAATCACCACTTAAAAATTCCACTTAAATTATCACTCTAAAAATCTGAATTTATATTTTCACAATAAACACCAACATCTAATTACTTAATCTCAACCCTTTTAACACTTTAATACCTTTAAAAAGTCATATATTTTTATATTAATATATTTATCATTATTTTTTTAAATTGAAAAAAATGCAAATTCCGAGGATACTTACCAAAAAGTTAAAATTAGTGTCAATTCTTTCCCGGATAGGTAACTACATAAGACTATTGACGACCCGCTGCCTTTTATGTTTCTTTTCACTTAATAAAAACATTTTACTACAGTAATTGTTTTTATTGTTTATTAATATTGAGAGTCACGAGAAACCCGTTTAATGCAAAAGTGAACGTACAAATGATAAGGGAACGTCACTTCAAATTAGCTCCAACTAAAAACTCTATAGTAGTTAGTGTACAATATTAAATATTTACGATCAATAGGATACACTATTAACTTTTACAAACACAAATACGGGACTATGGGAGAGGATCCAATGATATTAGACTAATCAGATTTGAACATTTTATTTAATAAATGTATGTAAAACATCATCTCCCATAAATATTTTATAATTAGAATAATTAAATAATAAATAGAGTTTGTGATTGATTATTTGTATATAATAAATACTAAAATCATGAGGTGTACTTAGTTTATATTTTTGATGTAGATTTTGATTATATTTTGAGATAGTTTTATATTGAAATTAAAGTTTGTTGTAGAATTGACAAATTAGTTGTATGGTACTCCTCGTAGTGATCTCTACAAGTGTAAAACAAGATTTGTGTATGAAATTGTACTTCTTTAGTTTGGGGCTCTGCCACTACATTTAAGACTTGTAACAATTGCCTTGTAATGTTGAGAAACACTATTGAAAAGTTTGCTAAGCAAGGCGATTCTCCCTTAGTTAAACCCCTAGGTGGATTGATTTAACAATCATGTACAAGGATTGAAGGTAATAAACATCCATGCAATATGCCCCTATGATGCTGAGACAATGCTAGTATTAGAAGATTATGCTTGTGATGCCCTTAAATATATGGATGCACTCTATTCTCTTAGATCTTAGATTATTAAAACTAATTAAGGCACCACCCTAGTGTGTAATTTGAAAAAAATTGTATTTTAGTTGGCTCATAACTAATAGTAAATAAAGAGCTCCAATATCTAGAATTTAAAAATTGGAGGTCTCAGTCTCATGCAAATAGGACCCTGGTCAATTCGGTGTCTATTTAAGTTTGAACCGAAATGATAAATAATAAATTTAATAGATATAATTGAACTCTTGAAATGTTTAAGAATAATTTATTTTTTTTAAAATAAACTTTAAAACTACTTTTTTTTTTTTGGTATTGAACAAGGTTGATTATTACAAAGAGATGTGCAACCATAATAGGTTGCTCAATTTCCCAAGGAACAAAACAGTACTCTAACAACATTTTGAACTACAAAATATTACAAGAGAATTGCAGTCATCAAAGGTTGCTCAACTTCCAAAAGGAACAAAAGAGTACTCTAATAACAAGCTGAACTACAACAAAAACTTACAAAGTGAATTGTAGCCATAAAAAAATACGCAACTTCCAAGACAGAACAAAACAACACTCTTAACAACATAATGAAGTACAACTAAAAAAAAAAAAAAATACAAATATTCCCCATAAAACATATACTAATCAATAGTATAAAATAGACAAGACAACCTTACTACCATAAAATACAAAACAGAAGAGAAAACTTAGCATAAACGTGCAATTTGATCATTATAACAAATTAATGAATGTACCTCAATAAAAAAATAATACCAAATCAACACAGTAACCAACTGAGATAAAGTTACAAAATATCAGTCTCATGAATCATGCCAGTGCTAGCCACGCGCAGAGCAACGTGTAAATCCAAAAAAATGGTTGGATTGATTGATATAGCTATTTCATCCGTCGTAGTCCTTTGTAGACAGTGTTTTCTGCTGTTTCTGATTACTGCAATCAATAATGCGTTTTAACACCGTATAGTCATCCACGTGGAGGTTTTAGATGCGCATCAAATGTGGCTAACGTGATAAAATAAATTGGCCGACCACTGGCATAGGATAGATAGGCCATATGAAGTCATTATGCACCACTAAATCCGACGGTCCCTTCGTTAACGGTTTAACTCCATTCCAATTTTTAAAAATTTGAAAAAAATCAGCTCTTTATGTCAGTGATGACAAAAATCATGGATGTACTTCTATTCCCTCGAAATAGAGGGAAATTAGTAATTTATTCTGTTATCTACTGTTGAACACTGGTTAGAATATAATAGCTTAATGAGGAGAATTGGTAAATTGTTTTTTTGGGAGTGTTTTATATCGAACTTATAGAATTGTTTAGTTATTTGATATGAGCACAAGTCTTTGGCTCAAATCTCTTTGACTAAGAGTTAAGGACTGAGAGGTATCTACTCTGCTGAAGTCGCTTGAGATACGATTCTACCCTTATCCTTTATGGTGTTGAGACCCAAAGATTGAGCGGTATTTATTCTGTTGATGGCACTTGGGCACGATTGTGATTATGGCCTCATCCTTTATGGTGTTGGGGTCTTGCACTCAACAAGACTTAATTCTTGGTGAGTTCATTCAAAACCATTATGGCCTTATCCTTTATGGTGTTGGGGTCTTGCACTCAACAAGACTTAATTCTTGGTGAGTTCATTCAAAACCATTAACTTCAGTAGTGGATCAAATATTCTACTCAACTGAGCAAGAGACTAATACGATTGTGATTATGGCCTTATCCTTTATGGCGTTGGGGTAGAGACTAATACGATTGTGATTATGGCCTCATCCTTTAATATTTGGTGTTGGGATCTTGTGATTATGGCCTCATCCTTTATGGCGTTGGGGTCTTAATTCTTGGCGGAATTCTTGGTTTGGAACAACCACACTAGAAACCACTTATGGAAGACCAAGAGTCAAAACTTAGAAATCCACTTATTTAGAAACTACCTCAACACTAGAAGCTAATAATGGAAGACCAATAGTGACATCTTAAAAATCCACTTATTAGATGCCCCTTTGGGATTTGAACTTGGGTCTCCACAATAAGAACTCAATGTTTTAACCAATTAAGTTCAACCCTTTGGACATAAATAATTTGTTTAATAATGCTCATTATTTTTATTAATTTTAATTGTAAACTTCCAAGGGATTGAATTTAATTGGTTAAAATGTTGGGTTTTCATTGTGGAGACCAAAGTTCAAATTTCCATAAGAACATCTAATGTGGAATTCTAAGTCGTGACTCTTGATCTTCTATAATTAACATTTGATTTATAAATAAAATGGATTAAAATTATTATAAATCAATAGAGACAATACATTCTAACTGGTCTCATATTCATGTTTGTATAAACAAAATAAATGATATACAATATATAAAAATTAATTATATTTAACAATCTAATTTGAAAATAATAAACTTGAATTTGAACATTGTGTAAATTCTATCTGAGTCCACCGAAACAAATGTATGTAACATTAATAATATTTAATACCTACTAAAAAATCAACTTTTATTCATATAAATAAAAATAGTAAAATGACAAATTATACATAATATAAAATTTCAATCTTTTCAATTGTCAATTATTGGTTACAGGTTTGAAATTCAATTTGCCGCTAGGAGACTGCTCAATGTTTTTAGAAGATATTTTTGGAGCTAGTGATCCTATCAATATTTTATTTATTTTTGTTTATTTTAAGCAGTTATTTTAAGAAATTATCAATGAAAAATTATTTATCAATATATAAAATTTAGAAGATAAGATAAAAAAAGAAAATGAAAAAAAGAGGGAAGGAAATATATGCAGCCACTTGACATATTTTTCATAGCATAAGTTCAACCCCTTTTTTCAAAGTTTATTTCCAATTCCTAGAAAGATTCTAAATTATCTTTTATGCGTAACATGAAAAGATTCTTCTATAATTTAAAATAAAAATCATGCATTATTATTATGATTTTACAAATATAGTTAATTTGGGGTGATCGCCCTCTCAAAGAAATCGAACTGAAGTTAGGGCTATACGCCAAGGACCATATACGTACTCCTTACTTTGTTTTATCTTGCTATACCATACAGCATTAAATGGGCTGTTGGTTTCTACAGCTCTACCCCGGTTTCGGTGTTCATGACGTGAAAATGATTTCCTAGTCTTCAATTACTATATATATCTATCTTGAACCTTTGGATGGTTATAAAATTTCTACATTTATCCACCTTTTGATTCATATTGTGCTGGTTGGTCTTCATTATGTCTACATATATGTATCTCGTGAGCTTGTAAGTTCATATTAGTGCAGTAGATCCAAAACAATGGTGAGCAGCAATGCTGAAAAGATGGTGACTTCACAAGCAGAAAAAGAAACAGAGAAATTTGCTTTAGATGGATCTGTTGATCTGCAAGGAAGGCCTGTTGTCAGAGCTAAGACTGGAGGACTAAAAGCATGTTCTTTTATAGTGGGTATGGATTGGTGCATCTGTTTTTCTTTCTTCTTTACTGAAAAAGTCTTTATCTAGTAGTGTGCATGAGACTTTCACAGGCCATTAGATTGAGAAAAAGCTTTTGGAAAAGTCTTGGATTTAATCCATCATCTATAATCTAATTATCTTTTATTTTCAACTTGATAAAGGATTGTAGAGTGTAATCCAAAACTTTTTTTCAACTTGATAAAGGATTGTAGATTGTAATCCAAAACTTTGATGTACATAAATCATATAATTTCTTCAGAAATTTTTTTTTTCAATCCTTACACAGTGTTTATTTGTTGATTTCATGAGATTACTAAAATTGTTGAAATGAACAGGGTATGAGTTTTGTGAGAGGCTGGCTTTTGGAGGGATATGGGCTAACCTGGTGATATATCTCACAAGTAAACTTCATGAAGGCACTGTTTCTGCCTCAAGAAATGTTACCAATTGGACTGGTACAATGTGGATTATACCCATTATTGGAGCTTATATTGCTGATACTCATTGGGGTCGCTACCGGACCTTCCTGTTCTTTGCCTCTTTCTATGTAGTGGTAAATACCATCTTCTTCCACCTTTGCTCTGCAATATATTGGATTGGGCTTCTTAGCAGGATACATGGAGTTTATAGCTATTATTTTCTATTCAAAGATTCCAAGATCTAGTATATAGTTGCTATCAGATCCTACAACATAGGTTTGCTACTATTTATTTTATTTACTATAATTGAGCTGCCTAATGGTGAAGGATTGTGCATATAAAATAGATGTCACCTGTTCGAATGAATCTATCTGGAGGGGATGAGGTGGTTTATATTTCATTTTCAACAATTATAGGTTAAATAACTCTTTTGTGAAATATTTATAAAGAGATCTTAAGTTTCATATACTAAATTGAATGTTGCTGGATTTACATATCAAATCTGAAGGTTTCATATACTAAATTCATCATGTAAATTGAATGTTTCTGGATTCCAGCAACATTCAATTTGAAATATTATGGACTGTGGAAATTTGATGTCCATAATAGTAAAAATATGTTTCCAAAAAAATTATATATCAAATTGGTGTCTTCTTAATCGATTTGGAAACCTTATTACCTTTATATTTAACTTTTAAAAACTTGTGTCAAAAGAGAAAAATATTGTTAACCTGATATACCAAAGGTGAAACTACCATGATATTTAGATTTTACAATATGCTAGAGAGAAAGTACTGTTGATTTTTGGTTCTTTGTTTCTATCTAATCAGATCCTCAACACAGTTTTTCTTTTGTTTATTCTGTTGGTTTAGTAGAATGTTTAGATTTTCAAGGGCACCAAGGAGAATGTCTAAATGATTTTAATGTTTATTTGGTTACTATGTAATCAGATCCCTCCATGCATGTTTTGGATTGAAGACTATTTTGTTGGCTTATTAGCATGTTTAGTTTTTAGAAGGTGCTAGAAGAAAGTCTTTAATGATTTTATGTACGATTGTAACTTGGGATAGTAATTTGAGTAAACTCTATTTGTGGAACATGTGCATCTATTAGTCCACTGGTTGAAATGATATCAGGTGCTCGGAACAGTCTTATCTATGTTGGTTTGTTTATGCTTTATTTATCAAATTTAGACAATCTGGTGTTATTTTGAAACATTATTTAATGAGCTCAGATCTTTTTTTTTCTGAGCCTCAGCTAAATAGCTAGCACTGGGTACGTTGTCAGGTTGTCATTGGACTCATAAGTTTTTTTATTATGTGTACATGAATATTTTGCTTATTTATTAGTTTTGTTTGGATTAAAATAAAAATCACAACCCATCCACTGTTTTAACATACAAATAAAACATTAAACTGCTTATCATTTTTTTTTTTGGGACTAAAATTGAATCATAACCCACTAACTATAAACACTTTTCCTATTGTGTGCAGGGAATGGGGCTCTTGACATTAGCTGTATCATTAACATCATTGAGACCCCCTGCTTGCCCATCAGGTGAAGGATGTGAGAAGGCTTCTGCTCTTCAAATTGGAGTATTCTATTTAGCCCTATATCTTTTGGCAATAGGCGCAGGAGGAACAAAACCAAATATATCCACCTTTGGTGCAGATCAGTTTGACGAATTTCACCCCAAAGAAAAGTCCCACAAAAACCACTTCTTCAACTGGTGGATGTTTACAATATTCTTGGGAACTCTGTTTGGCAAAACATTTCTGATCTACATAGAAGACAATGTCAGCTGGGGTGTGAGCTATGGAATCATTACAGCAGCAATAGTCATCTCTGTGATTGTCTTCTTGATTGGAACTCCTTTTTACAGACACAAAATCAGAACTGGCAGCCCTCTTAAGCGCATGGGTAAAGTGTTTGTCAGGGTGGCTAAAAACTGGAAAGCGAAGGCTCCTTCAGATCCTTCTGAGCTGTATGAAGTTGATTCCAAAGAATATGTTTCTAAAGGCAGATATCCCATTGCACACACAATAGCCTTGAGGTTAGTCCATAGTCTATACCATAGCTATATGCTATATTCATATTCCACCTCCTTGAATTTAAATGCTATTTATGTTTGTGGGTCAAAGTGCGTTGATTACATATTATTTGAAGAAAATAGAAGGTATTGTTATCATTTTAATGATTAATGATAATTCTGTATTTCATTGATATATAAAATTGTGAATATTTATCTTATTTTTGTTATAATTTTTTAAAAATGGAGATCATCCACAAGTTTGTTTTTTCTATCAGATAGGAGAGCACGAGTCTTCGGCTGAACCTCTTCAAAGAGTCAAGGACTGAGGGGTATCCATTCTGCCTTCTGCTGAACCTCTTTAGTTGATAGTCAAGGACTGAGGGGTATCCATTCTGCCAAATTTGCCCTGGGCTCAATCCCAGCCTCATCCCTTATGGTGTCGGGGGCCTTGCACTCAGCAAGACTTGCTATCTGAAAGGGGAGCACAAGCCTTCGGCTGAACCTCTTCAGATGAGAGTCAAGGACTGAGGGGTATCCATTCTGCCTTCGGCTGAACCTCTTCGGCTGAGAGTCAAGGACTGAGGGGTATCCATTTTGCTTTCAGCTGAACCTCTTTAGTTGAGAATCAAGGACTGAGGGATGTCCATTCTGCCAAATTCGCTGGGGCACAATCCCAGCCTCATCCCTTATGGTGTCCCGGGCCTTGCACTCAGCAAGACTTGATCCCTGTTGGGTTCATTCAAAACCTTTCAACTTCACCAACAGATCTAAAACCCTTTGACTTTTTATTATAATTTTTCATCCATTTAATGTTTAAAAATAATTAATAATTACTCATAAAATATATGCTTTCTTTCTTTATTGATCTTTTATGCTACTCTGCTTTAACATCAAATGGTTCAGGTTTTTAAACTGTTAAAATAGTGAACTTCATAACCAAAATTTGCACTTTCACACAGGAGAGTTTCTAATTCCACCAATAACCTTATTCGCATTAAAAAAATATTAAATTTAATTTATTTTAAAATATAAAAAAATTACCTTTGATTATTAAACTGTTTAAACATCAAGAAAAAGGACTTCTATAAGTCTGATTATCACCTTGTTTTGCTTGTGGGTGTGATTGTTTCAGGATTATGGACAAGGCTGCAATAAAAACTGATGCAAAAGATGCCTCAAAAGTGTGCACTGTGACTGAAGTGGAGGAAACAAAGCTGATGTTAGGACTGCTTCCTGTTTGGGTGGCCTCCATAATACCCAGCACAATGATAACACAAGCTGGCACTCTGTTTGTCAAACAAGCAGAAACTCTTGAGAGACATGTTGGCTCAAGCTTTGAATTTCCAGCAGCAAGTGCCACAGCCTTCCTTACACTATCCATGCTTATAACCACTGTAATCTATGACAGGCTATTAGTTCCATTCTTAAGAAGATTCACAGGAAATCCCAAAGGCATAACTTCACTGCAGAGAATGGGATCTGGAATGCTGATCCAGGTCATTGTCATGATAGTAGCAATGCTTGTAGAATTCAAAAGATTAGATGTGATTAAAGAACATCATCTTGAACATAACAAAAAGGCAATTGTGCCCAGAAGTATTTTCACCTTAATTCCACAGTTTGCACTGATGGGCATGGCAGATGCATTGCTGGATATAGGCAAAATAGACTTCTTTTATGATCAAGCCCCAGAGAGCATGCAAAGCCTTGGAACTTCATTATTCACAAGCTCTCATGGCGTCGGTGCTTTCACCAGCAGTTTGCTTCTTACAGCAGTGAGTAACATCAGTGGACGAGGGCATCGCAAAGGATGGATTCTAAATAATCTGAATGCTTCACATCTGGATTACTATTATGCATTCTTAGCAGTTCTCCTGTTTCTGAACTTTTTGTTCTTCTTGTTTGTTTCTCATGTGTATGTCTACAAGAGAGAGGTTACAAGGGCTTTAGGGGACGATTCAGAGAAAGCCATAGAGATTTTAGCTGTAAACATACATAAAGATGTAGATGTTTGTTAGGATGGGGGTAGTGCCCACTTGAAGTAGACATCTAACATTTACTTCACGGCCGACTATAAATATAAGGAAGGCTAAATGGTATGTAGTACTCTTTTAATTTACTTCTGCATTTAAGGTTTTACTAGCCCTGTCCTTCGACGAATTTCATCACAGAAGAGTGTCGGCACCGGTTTCTAAAATTATTGGCTATCCGTACTCAGCAGCTTTTGAGGAGAATGAAGATGGATCTGATGTTCTGCCGGTTGGGAGTCGATATATGATGTCACTCCTGGAGAAGTTTGGGGGAAATCTGATGATCAGGGTCCTCCTCCCTCTGTTGACATGGCATTAGTTGCTTAGTTTTCTTCGGGTTTAATTTTTTGTTTTTGTTCGTCTTTGTTTGGGACTTAGTCCTTTTAGACTTTGTAGGTGTGCTCTCCTACCACCCAACGGGTTTTTTGTAAATATTGTACTATTTCTTAATTATTAATATAATGTTTAGTAAGAATATTCATCCAAAAAATAAAATTACTAGCTGTTTAGCTTAAAAATATTTGTAAATTACAATTATATATATATATTAATACAATTTCTTTGTGCTTAACTGGTTAGTGTTTACACACTAGTAGTGAAAAATCTGAGAGTTCCTTAAAAGCTACATTTTGTTTATGATCTCAAGAATTCTTTTTCATTAATATGGTCGCTTTATTGGTTTGATTGGACAAATATAAAGACGTTTTTCAGTGTAATAGTCGAAAAATATGGCTTGACTCGAACATTCGGCCATCGAATTCAACCTTTCCCCACACATTTTATCTTTCCTTAGTGTGCGTTAAGTTTTAGTAGCGATGAAATGTGTTTGGTTTCATATTCCCCTCTCAATGTGCTATATCATTGTAATGGTATGGTTTTATTTTCTATTTGTTTATTTGTTTATTAGTCCTTTCCAAGGGATGGATATTATAGTTTTCACTTTTATTTATATGTGTATTTTATTCTTTAATGTAGGGAGAAAAAAAATCAATTTTCTTAATGTTGTTCTAATGTTTAAAATAAAAAATAGTAGTTTTTTATTTTTTCATTAGTTCATTTGAATTTAGGTGGGTGTAGAAATAATTTTTCATTGTCAAAAATAAAGAAAAAATGACAACCAATGAAATGACATACCACTTACAAGTTCAACTTGAGTAGTTACCATTGGTGAATGGTCAGTTCACATTTACATCTAGGGTGTGCAAAATTGGGAGCTTTCGACTAGGGTATGGGAATCTGTCAAAGAATAAAGAATAGAGGAATTTTGTCAAATATAAATTAGTTGCCATTGTGCTAGTTGACATGAATGTAAAATGCAGAAGCATGCAAAAGGCAGGGAAAAATGTTGAGCACATAGGTGTGGGCACTCATGTTTACCTTGTAGTTGTTCTTGAACATCTTGTTGCTAAGGTATGCTGCTTTATGCAATTTCAAATCTTTAGATTTCAAAGCTATACTTGGGTAATTTCATTTCCATGTATTGAAGATCTTAATATGGGGTCTGGAGGGTTTCAAATTTTCTTGTCTTAGGTTCTCCCCTCTTTCTCTTTTAAATTTAGGGTTTGATAGCCTCTCTATGGTTCTTAAATTTTAGGTTTTGACGACCTCAATTTAGGTTTCTATAGGTTCTTACATTGGCAAAGAATGAAGGGACAATAATAAGCCTAGGATTGTGCCTTGCTATATTTAATTGATAGTGAGGAATGATGAGGAGCTTAACAAGTTTCTTGGAGTTCTTACCATTGCTAATGATGGTGTTCTCCCAAACATTCACAATATTCTTTTTCCCAAAAAGTCTAGTAGCAATATGATTGAAGCCAATAAAGTCGAGGCTTGAAGAAACATAATTTAACCCTTTTTTGGGTGTTTATGAACACCACCTTATTTTAGAAATTTGGTTAATGTTTTTAAAAATTTGGTTAGATGCTAGAAGAAATTGATGTAAATTCTTTACTTTTAAGTAGTCTGATTTGAAAGATTTTTCATTTTAATTTTTTTTTCTAAATTTTATTTATGTGTGGATTTGTTCTCCTCCCAAGATATTATTTTATAGTTGATGTGGGATGTTCAAGAAGGGGATATCCATGGAATCTGAACCTTAAATTGTGGCTTGTAATTGTTCTTATGTCTATTAGGGTGATGACATTTATGCTTTTGTTATTTTAGGTTTTGATATCCACTAAAATGATCCTAATTGATAAGAACTTGGGGCCACGACTTACATCTCATCTTAGCCTTATTTTTGGAGAGTGGGCTTTGCATTCACTATTCAACATGACTTTATTTTTGTGTTTTGTTCAACTTCAAAATGATAAGTTATATTAATTTAAAAAGAATTAATAAAAAATGAGTAGTTATATTAAATTAAGAAATAATTAATAAAAAAAGGAGCGCATATTCCATTATAGGTCAATGGAAGAAGGTGCGAGTGAAAAGTGTGTGGACACTGTTTTAGATAATTTTTTTCATGGGTTGTGAGACAATGTTCATTGTGTAGAATTTATTTATTTATTTTAAATAAAAGCTAATATATTCATATAGAAAATACAGTACAGATCAACAAAAACTAGTTGAATAGAAACATGTAAGAAACACTCTAAACAACAAGAATAAAATAGTATTATATTCTAATAGTGCGGAAAAAGGGATGAATAAAAATTTTCCCATAAACTTTCACCATTAAAATCAAATAAGAGTCATTACACTAGCTAATTAAATAGCTTACTAAAAGGTCTAAACCTTTACAACATCTAGCCAAATAGGCTTAGAACAAAGAGAATCGCACCATACAATGTCTTTGATACCATACCATATCTTGGATACTGAATTTGACGGAGAGAGAGAGCATCATCAAGATGATTTACTACTCAGTCACAAGGCTCACACCTTATCGGTCTTACTTCTAAATAGAGAAGCCCGACCCTTCACGAGGGGTCTAGCAAACTGAAGCCGGCATGCGTGAAGGAATTTGGTGTAACATGATATTTCTATCATCTGTAGCATGTATCAAATGCATACTGAACTAATATCATGATATGACAGAGAGAAATATAATATCAAATAGTAAGTACTACTAATTTGATTGACAAGCTTTGGCGAAAACATCTTTTAAGCCATTAATGGGCAGATAGGTTACGAATAGAAACCTACCCTTCTTTGTAGCTCTATATTTGGCACCCATTCATGCTCTTTCTCAACTTAACTTATATAATTAAAAGAAGCAACATGCAAGCAATCACACATCATCCATGATGCTATCAACAATAAGCATTCACAGAAAATACATCATTTTGCAAGACAAGTCATAACAGATAAAAGATGGTCTTCAATTAACTATTAAAATCTTATTAAGATGATATAAGACTCCTTATTCATGGAAACGATACTCTAAGGTTTATCTACTCTTATCAATGCATAGGGTCTCACATAACCAGATTAGGTGATCTAGTGTACACTAGCTATCACATGAATGCATGATATTAATATTTGTCAAAAGTAAGATATGCTCAAAAGGATAAAACATTCTATATTGAACACGATATATATAATCTCATCTACTTTTCATTTTCCAAGTACATAATCAGGGTGGAGGCTCAAAACATTATTTCACAACTTAGATACAACAATTATTGGCTTTAGTAGCATTTGAAACCTATCTACAAAAATATTCACCATTTCATGACTATGTGCGTTCAAATAGTTAGCAAATTGATTAATGTCGTCAAAGATGAGATTCCAAATACCCTACAAGTCTAAGAGGTGGATCTAACCACATCCTATGAATTCAAGACTAACTATATCATAATGACAATTTGGTTAACACATTACAATTACAAGTCAAAAAAAACTTAGAAGGACAAGGTTATCAACAATTTACCTAAGACATACTTGAAAGGTACAAAAACTCAAAATCAAGAATTAAATATTTGACCAAGGTAATTATAAGGATAGAGAATATTCATTTTCTAAAACATACTTATCTCTTTCATTATGTTATCTACGATGCTCTACATCTATAAAAAGGACATCACAAGAAATTAGTAAGTTTCTATAAAATCCTAAGAAGACTAAATGTCTTCCTTTATTAAAAAAATCGTTCACACGTATTAATCATGCAATATTTTAGACATTCTAATCAGCTATATCTGCAACTCCCAAATGTTAGTCATTGCCTAATTAAAATATACTCTAACCAAAACATCATATTTACTCACGTTTTATACACTTCTCATAGCTCCTTGATATAAGGAAGCTTTGCTTTGTCCAAGTAAAAGGGGAAAAGATCTTAATATGATTTAATAAACCTAAGTCCATATAATACCTTAATGAGACGTCTTTTAATGGAACTCAGAGATTGCTGGAAGAACCAAAAAAATACTAAGAATGCATTACACGTAACTATACTTATCCTTAACAAGACAAGAATTACACCTATTAAATCGTGACTCGTCTAAAAAACAAATCGACATGAGGATTATACTTTGTGAAATTCAAATCTCGCGGCCAACTAGATGGCATACAGCATAGAATTAGAAACTTACATTAGATACCAAAATCTAGCGCCTAAAAAGGAGAGGACATCGATATATCAGATGAGTTTTAGAAGGTAAAAATTCTCACACAAGCTTTCTAAGTTCTTCCCTAAAGTTCGACATCTGAAGGATGAATGAAAGGAACCAGTGAAAAGAGGAAAGATATTTAAATGAACATTTAACAAAAAGGCAGAAGGAATCACCTTTAGATTCAGAAGCAATAAGCAGATGTGCAGAAGAATGTGATTACAAGCAAGAGCATATTTGCACCATATTTAAAGGCGTTGAGAGGAGTGTTGGAAACGAAGTTCAATCGTCACTGTCCTTTCGTCTTCCTCTTCCCATGTCTCTTCATTTGTTTGAAGAGTTGATATATTCTCTTCTTATTCTCTTTCTAGTGTAGATGAAGACTGATGTATTTTGAGTTGATTAATGAAATAGTGTGTCCTACTTTCCTCAGTGGATGTAGCCATTTTGATGGTGAACATTAAATTCGTGTATCTGTGTGTTTGATTCTTTATCTGTTTTAGTTTTTGGTTTATCTGAATTTTATCTTCAACAAGGAGGACACCAGTCATGCAGCATTTTTGGATCCAGAACAACAATAGCAGCACAGGAATTACTCCTAAGCTTGTATTCATTCTACAGGTATCTAGAGGGAAGAGCTTAACTAGCGGGTGCATTGTAAACGATCGGCTAGTCGAAAGCAGTAAGCAGTACGGACAGGGGTTGGCAGTCAAAAACACATCGACGACCAGTACGGACAGATCTGTCGAAAGCCAGTCGAAATTTCTGTACACCGGTAGTTTACAACACACCAACTGTTTACTGCTCGGCTATTTAGAAAGCACAAAATATGTTTGATAGAATGCCTCTAAGAGGCTTAATGGAATGCTATGATTGAGTGATAGTTGGATATAAAATTAGACTCTCTCTCCCTCTCTCTGTCAACTATGCAAATACCCCTACTTGATTGGCCGTTGGCTCAAATGCACATCTCATAACCAATAGATATCAGTCCAGATCCGTTAATGGACTCCAGACGCTGCTTCTGATGGATTCTAGATGTTGTTTCTACCACATGCATGCATAAACTCTATGGACTACACTCTATACGTCTTTGACTGCTGAAAATTTGCTTAGAGAAACATGATGGCAACTGTATATATTCCACTACTTTACACTTGATACTGTATATTTTGTACAAGAACAGTAAATATGGATTTCTACATATAATCAAATCTTTGGAGAACATTGATAAGGCATATCATCATTTGAGTTGTGTCAACACATCCTTCATATGGTGCAGGTGGGTGTTAAATATCATCCATTTCAACAGTTAAAAGTCAATTTCAACCAATAAAAATAGGATACACTTTTTGTTGTGGATGAGGTGTAAAATTAGTATTGACTGTTTGACCATTAAAGTAAATAATGTTTAAATACAAGATATGGTATAAAAGAAAGTTTAATATACAAAGTCTTAACAACAATTTTGATTTTTTATTTTGAACTAGTGAAGCTCATGGCTCAAATACTCTTCTTAGCACACCCAAATTCAAAGCACGACTACACAACCATGGCCTACGGCCTCCCTAATAGCTGAAAACTTCAAAGAAATGTCATTAGTATCCTCCCGTCCCACGCAACAAAGGAAAGAGGACTTGCCAGATAAAGGAAAGCTTAGTCATTATGCATGCACAGTGATTTCGACTCACAGAATGCAATGGTTGCACGATATGCATTAAAAGAGAGAGATATGGTGCAATGGTTACAAGATAAACATTCAAAGCCCAACAACTATGTTACCGAATACCTTAGTTTCGTAGCCTCATACATTAACACATAAGAGCGCCCAAATCTTTCCTAAATCTCTATTACAATCATCAATAAACTTATAAATATATGCATACAAAAAAACAACCATAAAAACTTACCTAGGCATCAAGCATGATATGAGGAGAAATATCACAGAGGCATAAAAAACAAAATATTGACTAGTCGTTGTTGGGACTCATCTATTTCATTCCTCCCGTTGGAGGCACCCGTTGATCCTGCTTCATTATCCACCAGAACTCTTCTCCTACCTCCTTAATCCATTACAATTTTGCATACATCAAAATATATCAATGGGGATTATTGCTTATTTTTTAAACATGCTGGAGAGCTGTTAGAAAAAGAAGCAATGTAGAATTGAAATAACAATAAATTAACAATAAAAGCATGAAACAGACAACACAAATTTATGCGTAAAATTTGGTAATGTACCAGGGAAAAACCACGGACAAAGATCTCTCAATTTTATTTTCAGAAGAAAATTCAGTTACAAAAGTTTTTCTCATACCTTGGCATTCAAGCTCCATTAACTTAAATAATCACGAAAAAGCACATGCAAAAAACAAAGAAAATCTAAGGAGAGATTTTCATGCATAAAAGCGTGAGTGGCACTTCCACATGCAATTTTGCATGTTGTACACATGGAATGTGGCCAAAAAAATCAGCTTTGTTGTCGACTGCTCATCACTGTTGGAGTAAGTAAAATTGACTTCACATTTCAACAATCTCCCACTTGAAGTCAAGTTTCTTCCTTACAAATAACTCCTCATATTGAGAGACTTATGCCGTTACTGCCTATCATCAAGTGATGTGCAAGCCAAAAGAAGTTCTGCACCATATGAACTTTTCTCTACTAGTAGGCTTTGTCAAAATATCTATTGGATTTATATCAGTGTGTATCTTAGCCAAAGAGATATGCCCTCTTTCCACCACCTCATGTACAAAATGATATTGTACATCAATATGTTTCGTTCTGGCATGATAAGCTAAGTTCTGTGCTAAGTGTAAAGCACTCTAGTTGTCACAATGCAATGCCATGTTATCTTGCTTTACCTACAATTCACCCAAGAGTCTTTGAGGCCATATTGCCTCCTTGCTAGCCTATGTCGCTACCATATATTTTGCTTTAGTGGTAGACAAAGACACCACTATCTGCAACTTTGAAACCCAGCTAACAACACCTCCTACTAAGGAGAAAACATAACATGTAGTAGATTTTTCTCATATCTCTTTTTCCACCAAAATCTGCATCCACATATCCATTAACCTGAATACTACTACCACTATAACAAATAGTAGCATCAGAAGTGCCCCTCAAATACCCAAGAATCCACTTCATAGCCATCCAATGATCACAACCTGGATTCGCCATGAAACGACTGACTACTCCCACTACTTGTGCAATGTTTGGTTTGGTGCACACCATAGCGAACATAAGACTACTAACTACTGATGAGTACGGTACACAAGATATCTGTGTCTTCTCTGCTTCTATGCTAGGGCACTATTCTGAAGACAATTTAATATGAGTAGGAAATGAAGTACTAACTGGTTGTTCATTTTGCATATTGAAGCATTGCAAAATCTTCTCCACATAAGTCTTTTATGACAACCAAATTTTCTTGTTCTTTTTGTCTCGGTGTATCCTTATTCCAAGAATCCAATTTGCATTTCCTAAGTCTTTCATTTCAAACTCCCTAGCAAGCTGAGTTTTTAGCCCGATGATTTTATGCATGTTGGGACCTGCAACCAACATATCATCTACATACAAAAGAAAAATAATGAAACTGCCATCTTCATACCTTTTAAAGTAGGCACAATGATCAACCTCACATCTACTAAAACCTAAACTCATCATGAAGGAATCAAATTACTTGTACCAACACCTTGGTGCCTATTTCAAACTATACAATGATTTGTTCAACTTGTATACTAGATTCTCCTTGCCTTTTTCCTTAAAACCTTCTAGTTGCTGCATATAAATTTTCTTAGAAAGATCACCATGTAAAAAAGTTGTTTTAACATCTAACTGTTGTAACTCCAAATCAAGACTACCAAAAAGATCCAAAACAACTCTAAATGTACTTAACCGCACCACAGGTGACAAAATTTCATCAAAATCAATACCAAATTTTTGTGCATACCCCTTGGCCACCAGCTGAGCTTTATATCGCTCCACATTATCATTTATATCCCTTTTCAGTTTGAAGACCCACTTGTTGCTAATAGCTATTCACCCCTTAGGCAATTGCACAAGCTCCCACATTTTATAATTATGTAGAGCTCTCATCTCCTCATCCATGGCTTCTCTCCATTTATTTGCTTCTTCATCTTCGCAAGCCTCCTAATATGAGCTAGGCTCACCAACATCAGTAAGTAAAAATATGTTGAATTACAATTAAGAGAATACCTTACTGGCTGTTTGATAAGTCTAGTGGATCTCCTCAGAAGGGGTAATGTGTTACCCTATGACTCATTTGGTTGCTATTCAACCTCATCATATAACTGATTCTGATTATTATCTTGTTGATTTTCATGAACAGGTGGCTAATTTTCATCTAGTACCTCCATATTAGCATCATACTTTTCCACCTCTACTGGAATAGTTTCTGTACTTTGTTGTTCTTTACTTCTTTGCACTAACTTTTCATTAAAATAAACATCTCAGCTACTAATAATCTTGCAGCCAACAGTATCCCACAACCCGTACCTCTTTGTACCATCTGCATAGCCAAGAAATATACATTCTGTGGACTTCACATCCAGCTTATTCCTATCCTCTTTGGGAATATGAGCATAAGCATCAGAACCAAAAAAACAAAGAAAAGAATAATCAACAAGTTTACCTGTCCAAACTTCTTCAGAAATTTGATGATCTAGAGTTGTAGTGGGTGATCTATTAATCAAGAAATAGGCTGTATTAATAGCCTCAACCTAAAATTTATGCTCCAATCCAACAATGCTCAACATACATCTACCTCTTTCCATAATTATATGGTTCATCCTTTCAACAACACTATTTTGTTGTGGTGTTCTAGGAACCATCAACTACCTTGCAATACCATGCTCATTGCAAAACTGATTAAACTCACCTAAACAAAATTCCCCTCTATTATTTGTTCTAAGGAACTTAATTCTTTTACCTTTCTAATTCTCTACCAAAGCTCTAAACTTCTTAAAATAAGAAATACATTAGATTTCTTCTTCAATAGATAAATCCACACCTTACAAGAATAATCATCTATAAATGAAACAAAATATGATGAACCCCCAATTGATGTAATAGGTGCTTGCCAAGTATCTGAATGGATTAAATTTAGAATTTCTTTACCTCTAGTAGTGTAACTAGAAAACTCAACCTATTTTTCTTTCCAAACAAACAATGCTCACAAAAATTCAAAACTCTAGATTTAGCACCTGTGAGAAGATTTCTATCTAGCAGTACCTTGAGACCACGTTCACTCATGTGGCCTAGCCTTTGATGCCAAGTAGAAAATGAATCCATTTCTGCATCTGATACCACTATAGCCTCTTTGCTACAAGTTTCTCCAACTAGCCTATAGAGATTGCCGACCTTTTCTCCCTTTATCACCACCAATGCTTCCTTTGTTACCTTGAGACATCTATTTTCTCCACTAAATTGGTAACCTTGCTCATTGAATACTCCAAGTGACAGTAGATTTTTCTTCAATCCTGGTACATGTCTTACATGCTGAAGAGTCCTTATAATCCCATCAAACATTTTGATCTTGTCATCTCCTTCACCAATAGCTTCACATGGGTTGTCATTACCCATGTAAATCATACCTCCATCACATGACCAGTAAGAAGAAAACTAGCTCTTGTGAGGAGTCATGTCAAAAGAGGCACCAGAATCAATGATCCAAACATGATGAAATGAACCTCTTAAATTTGCATCTACAAAACCTCTCCATCTTCCAATGTTGCTTCAACTTCTATTGTGTTTGCCTCCAATGGCTGTGAGGTAGGATTTTCTTTGTTTCTCTCGGCAACCTGCAGTCCTTTTTAACATGCCCTATTTTTCCACAGTTCCAAAATTTAACCTTTTTCCACCCCTTGGTTTTCGACCTAGCTTGTCCATGCTCAGCTTTCTCTCTTTTTGGTGTTCTACCACTTGCAAAAAGGGGATCAGAGGAAGAAGTACCTTGAGATGTCTCCTGCCTTGAATCTTCAAAAATTACTGCGGCTACCACATCTTCAAAGACAAGTTTCCCCTTCGGTGTTGAGTTATTGAGCGCCATAACTGGTTGATCCCAAGTTTTAGGCAAAGAGCACAATAGTATAGCCGCTTTATCTTCTTCTTCAATTTTAACCTCCACTGAAGCCAACTTGCTAATGAATGTGTTGAAATTATTGAGATGATCTGTGACTAAAGAACTATCATTGATCCTCAAATTATACAACTGCCATCATAACAAAATTTTATTTGCCAATGACTTGGTCTCATATAACTTTTCTAGCTTAGTCCACAAGTCATGTGTTGTTTTCTCCTTTGCAACATTAAATTAAAATAAATCATTTAGAGATAACTAAATTGTAGCTCTAGCCATGTTATCTTGTTCAATCCAATCCTCTTGCTTCATGGCTGTAGGTTTTGACGTTGTCCCCTTGAGAGAAAAGGTACATCCACCTTCACCAATAGTGCTTGAACCATTAGTTTTCACAAAGCAAAATTGGAACCATCAAATTTTTGAACCTCAAATCTGGTAATTGTGTCTCTTATCATTGCTTTTCACAAAGATGAAAAACCCACAAAATAATTTCTGCACAAAATTGTGTGCTCTGATACTAAATGTTAGAGTAATAAGTAGTGTAGAGCCGAAATAACAATGAATTAGGAATTAAAGCACAAAATAGACAACACATATTTACGTGGAAAACTTGGTAATGTACCAAGAAAAAACCATAGGCAAAGATCTCTCAATTTTATTCTTAGAAGAAAATTCATAGTTACAAAACTTTTTCTTATGCCTTGGCATTCAAGCTCAACTAACTTAAATAATCACAAAAAAGAACATGCAAAAAATAAAGAAAATCTAAAGATAGATTTTCATACATAAAATCATGAGTGACACTTTTGCATGCAATTTTACATGTTGTACATGTGAAACATGGCCAAAAATTTGTTTTGCCTCGACCGCTTCACTTGCAATTCCCCCTAGAGTCTATGAAGCTAGATTGCCTCCTTGCTAGCCTATGTCACTGCCATATATTCTGCTTCAATGGTAGACAAAGCCACCACTATCTGCAACTTTGAAACCTAGCCAACAACACCTTTCGCTAAGGAGAAAACATACCCTATAGTAGATTTTCTCTTATCTCTGTCTACAATAAAATTTGCATCGACATATCCATTAACCTAAAGACTACTCCCACTATTATCAAAAGTGCCCCTCAAATACTTGAGAATCTACTTCACAACCATCTAATGATCACAACCTAGATTTTCCATGAAACGACTGACTACTCCCACTGCTGTGCAATGTTTGGCCTGGTGCACACCATAGCAAACATAAGGCTACCAACTACTAATGAGTATGGTACACAAGACATCTGTGTCTTCTCTACTTCTGTGCTAGGACACTATTCCAAAGATAATTTAATATGAGCAAGAAATGGAGTACTAACTGGTTGTGCATTTTGCATATTGAAGTGCTACAAAATCTTCTCCACATAAGTCTTCTGTGACAACCAAATTTTCCTATTCTTTGTCTTTATCTATCCTCATTATAAGAATCTAATTGGCATTTCCTAAGTCCTTCATTTCAAACTCCCTAGCAAGTCAAGTTTTTAACTCGATGATTTTATGCATGTTGGGACTTACAAATAACACATCATTTACATACAAAAGCAAAATAATGAAATTGTCATTTTCATACCTTTTAAAGTAGGCACAATGATCAACCTCACATCTATTAAAACCCAAACTCATCATGAAGCAATCAAATTGCTTGTACCAACACCTTGGTGCCTATTTTAAACCATACAATTATTTGTTCAACCTGGATACTAAATACTCCTTGCCTTTTTCCTCAAAACCTTTCAGTTGCTGCATATAAATTTCCTCAGAAAGATCACCATGCAAACAAGTTATTTTAACATCTAACATTTGTAACTCCAAATCAAGACTACCAACAAGAGCCTTGAAACAACTCTAACTATACTTAACCGTGCCACTAATGAAAACATTTCATAAAAAAAAATACCATATTTTTGTGCATACCCCTTGGCCACCAACCAAACTTTATATCTCTCCACATTATCATTTATATCCCTTTTTAGTTTGAAGACCCACTTGTTGCCAATAGCTATTCACCCTTTAGGTAATCGCACAAGCTCCCATGTTTTATTTTTATGTAGAGTTGTCATCTCCTCATTCATGGCTTCTCTCCATTTATTTGCTTCTTCATCTTTGCAAGCCTCCTGATATGAGCTAGGCTCACCAACATCAATAAGTAAATCATAAGATGAATTAAAATTAAGAGAATACCTTGGTGGTGGTTTGATAAGTCTAGTGGATCTCCTCATAAGGGGTAATGTGTTACCCTGTGGCTCATTTGGTTGTTGTTCAAGCTCATCATATAACTGATTCTAATTATTATCTTGCTGATTTTCATGAACAGGTGGTTAATTTTCATCTAGCACCTCCATATTAGCATCATACTTTTCCACCTCTACTGGAATAGTTTCTATACTTTGTTCTTTACTTCTTTGCACTAACTTTTCATTAAAATAAACATCCTGGCTAATAAAAATCTTGCAGGCAACAGTATCCCACAACTTGTATCCCTTTGTACCTTCTGTATAGCCAAGAAAATACATTTCGTGGACTTCACATCCAACTTATTCCTATCCTCTTTGGTAATATGAGTATAAGCATCAGAACCAAAAATACAAAGAAAGGAATAATCAACAGGTTTACCTATCCAAACTTCTTCAAGAATTTGACGATCTAGAGCTGTAGAACTAGTGATTTATTAATCAAGAAACATGTTGTATTAACAACCTCAACCCAAAATTTATTCTCCAATCCAGCAGTGCTCAACATACATCTAGCGCTTTCCATAATTATACAGTTCATCCTTTTAGCAACACCATTTTGTTGTGGTGTTCTAGGAACCGTCAACTACCTTGCAATACCATGTTCATTGCAAAACTGATTAAACTCACCTAAACAAAATTTGCCTCCATTATCTATTCTAAGACACTTAATTGTCTTACCTTTCTGATTCTCTACCAAAGCTTTAAACTTCTTAAAATAAGAAAATACATCAAATTTCTTCTTCAACAGATAAATCCACACCTTAAGGGAATAATCATCTATAAATGAAACAAAATATGACAAATCCCTAATTGATGTAATAGGTGCTTGTCAAGTATCTAAATGGATTAAATCTAGAATTTCTTTACTTCTAGTAGTGCAACTAGAAAAACTCAACCTATTCTACTTTCCAAACAAACAATGCTCAAAAAAATTCAAATCTCTAGATTTAGCACTTGGGAGAAGATTTCTATCTAGCAGTACCTTGAGACCATGTTCGCTCATGTGGCCTAGCCTTTGATGCCAAGTAGATAATGAATCCATTTCTACATCTAATACCACTGTAGCCTCTCCACTGCAAGTTTCTCCAACCAACCTATAGAGATTGCCAACCTTTTCTCCCTTTAGCACCACCAACACTCCCTTTGTTACCTTGAGACAACTATTTTCTCCATTGAATCGGGAACCTTTCTCATCGAATACTCCAAGTGATAGCAGATTTTTATTTAATCCTGGTACATGTCTTACATGTTGAAGAGTCTTTACAATACCATCAACCATTTTGATCTTGACCTTTCCTTCACCAATAGCTTCACACAGGCTATCATTACCCATGTAAACCATACCTCCATCAGATGACCAGTAAGAAGAAAACTAGTCCTTGTGAGGAGTCATGTGAAAAGAGGCACCAAAATCAATGATCCAAACATGATAAAATAAACCTCTTAGATTTGCAGACAAAACCTCTCCATTTTCCAATGGTACTTCAACTTCTGCTATGTTTGCCTCTGATGGCTGTGAGCTAGGATTTTCTTTTTCTTATAGCAACCTACTATCCTTTTTGACATGCCTTGTTTTCCCACAGTTCCAACATTTATCTCTTTTCTACCCCTCTGATTTCGATCTAGCTTGTCCATGCTCAAGTTTTATCTCTTTTCTACCCCTCTGATTTTGACCTAGCTTGTCCATGCTCAGCTTTCTCTCTTTTCAGAGTTTTGTCCCTTGCAAAAAGGACATCTGAGGAAGAAGTCCCTTGAGATGCCTTCTGCCTTAAATCTTTAGAAATTACTACGGTTACCACATCTTCAAAGTTAAGTTTTCCCTTCGGTGTTGAGTTACTAAGTGCCATAACTAGTTGATCCCAAGTTTTAGGCAAAGAGCACAATAGTATAGCCACTTTATCCTTTTCTTCAATTTTCATCTCCACTGAAGCCAACTTGCTAATCAGTGTGTTGAAATTATTGAGATGATCTATGACTGAAGAACTGTCATGAATCCTCAAATTATACAACTACCATCGTAACAGATTTTTATTTGCCAATGACTTGGTCTCATATAGATTTTCCAGCTTAGTCCACAAGTCATGTGTCATTTTATCCTCTACATCATTAAATAAAACTGAATCAGCTAGAGATAACTAAATTGTAGTTCTAGCCATGTTATTTTGTTCATCCCAATCCTCTTGCTTCATGGCCAGATAGGTTTTGATGTTGTCCCCTTGAGAGCCAAGGTGCATTCATCCTTTACCAATAAGGCTTGAACCTTTAGTTTCCACAAAAAAATTTTGTAACCATCAAATTTTTTAACCTCAAATCTGGCAACCGTGCCTCATGTCATTGTTTTTCACAAAGATGAAAAACTTACAAAATAATTTCTGCACAAAACTGTGTGCTCTGATACCAACTATTATAAAAATAAGCAATGCAAAATTGAAATAACAGTGAATTAGTAATAAAAACACAAAATAGAAAACACAGATTTACGTGGAAAACCTAGTAATGTACCAAGAAAAAACCATGGGCAAAGATCTCTCAATATTATTCTCAGAAGAAAATTTATAGTTACAATTTTTTTTGTCATGCCTTGGCATTCAAGCTCAACTAACTTAAATAATCACAAAAAAACACATGCAAAAAACAAAGAAACTCTAAACATGGATTTTCATGCATAAAAGCATGAGTGGCACTTCGGCGTGCAATTTTACATGTTGTACATGGCCAAAATTTTTTTCCGTCTCGGCCGCTTTACCTATAATTTACCCAAGAGTCTATAAAGCTAGATTGCCTCCTGTCTAGCCTGTGTTGCTCCATATATTCTGCTTCAGTAGTAGACAAAGCCACCACTATCTGCAACTTTGAAACCTAGCTAACAACACCTCTTTCTAAGGAGAAAACATAACCCATAGTAGATTTTCTCTTATCTTTGTCTCCACCAAAATCCATTCTGCCTTGGGCTGAACCTCCAAAATGGAGACTTTATTTTTGGGATTTGTTCAACTTCAAAATGATAAGTTATATTAAATTAAAAATAATTAATAAAAATAGAGCAGTTATATTATATTAAGAAATAATTAATAAAAAAGAGTGCATATTCTATCATAGGTTAATAGAAAAAGGTGTGGGTGAAAAGTGCATGGAAATTGTTTTAGATAATTTTTTCATGGGTTGTGAGTGGCAAGGAATTTTTTAGTGGCTATTTATCACCATTTGGTTATGTTTTCAATTTCTATCTACCAAATTTGGCTATTTTTAGTTCTTCACAAGTGTCCAATTCATCCATATTTATAGATTTTCCTTGATCCTAAAATAAAATTGCTTTGCGTTATGAACTTTAATTCGTAAGGATAGACACATATGACATTATTGTATATAAAAATTGGGATCCTAATCTCCTCATTTTATTAGGGGCTATTTGTACTGACTCCATTTCAATATCTTTGTTTGAAATTCATATATTGATAGAAAATTTAGATATCGAATCACTACAAAAGTCATATATTAATAGAAAAATTTAGTCATTTAATTGTAAAATTATGTAAAGGAACGAAATTTAACACCCACTCTAAAATTTGATTTCCAATATGAAATAAAATTGTATGGGATATTATACTTTTTTGTAGTGGATTCGCCACAGATTCTATCAAATTTTCAAGAGGTCATTTCTTAAAGTATATCCTAATGAATAGGACCTGAATTTGATAGCCATATGATTATTTTTGTTATAAATTATAATTAAAATTTTAGAAAAAGAAATTTTTTTAAGAGAACCTTAAAAATTATATAAAATAATAGTAAAATATATATTTGAATTATAATATATTTTTAAAAATAAATATATTTTCATATTTGAAAAGCGATTCTCAATGGATAAACTGTCACAAAATATTGGCTTAAGAGGGAAAGCTGACCGTCAAATTTAGGCCATAGTTGTGAGACAACGTTCATTGTGTAGTTTTTTTTTTTTTGTGTTTTTTTGGATAAAAATACAAGCAAAAACTAGCTGAACAGAAACAGGTAAACGTTAGAAAACATACATTAAACTAAGGCAGCATGGGCCACTGCAGGCTGCAAACAAAGCAGAGGAAGAAAATTCTGATACAACAGCAGAATAAGAACACTGCCCAGAAATAGTGATAAAGAAAAGCTAAACACTGCAGACAGGTTCTTTGCAGAAATAACATAACTTCATCAACAGTTTCAGGCCCCGACAGTAACCTCAATTACAATAACAACAACAGGATGGATTGTCATTAAAGTGTACCACATTGTATTGACAACTTGGATTTGAACAATGTCGGCAGCAACAAATATTCACTATTTTTTATTGTGAATGAGAGATGTAAAATTGCTATTGACTGTTTGACCATTGAAATGGATGATATTTAAGTAGAGTGACTACGGACACATCCTGTACCGTTGGCAGATTTTCAGCTGTGCCATTTTTCTATCCATGCATCTAGTTATTTATCTAAAACTAAAAGGCATTTTGAAGTTTTTATTTATTTTCCAATGTTTGGGGAGAAAAATTCGTAGCTTGTAATACATTGCCTCCTATTCAATGCTTATGTTTCTCCATTTCTAGTTCTGCTTTTAATAAAGAAATAAAGCTGAAGCTCACTAGCTATTACAAACATAATTTGCTGCTAACTCACACCTTCTTTACACTTTACAGGTAACTTCTATCTCTCTTTTGCATGGTTACTTATATTTATATTTATGCTATTCATGTTTGGTTCCATTGGCTTTGCTTGTGTTCTAGAGATCACACTGCCCTTATTGCCATATAATTTCATATTTTCATTTTGAGTTGTTCCTTCACCTGAAGACGAACTTCTTTAACTCCACAACTGTATATTATGTATTTGAATTAAGTGACGAGTTTTCTTGTGCTTTTGAGATGGGGTGTGTATTTTGTATGGCTGTGTGTTCTAGTTAAGATTGATGATTGTTGTAAGTAGTTTGATTATTTTTAATCTTAGTTCACCGCGAAAGTGGTCGTATGTTTTGTTATGTAGATTCTAGATAGCATTTTCATTACTGTAACTCATTCTTCCAGTGAACATACACTAGATTTCCGTAATGCTTTATGAACTATGTAGAATTAGTGAGTTTCTCTTTTATGTTTTGTCTAATACGATAGAAATATATTCTTGTTTAAAATGGATGTTTTTCAGTTGTTAATAATGATTGAAGAGTTGTGGGTAATATGAATCTTCTGTAATAATAGTGGCAATTGGCTTTACGGTTAGCTTGGAAGTAGCTCATAGACTTTAAATTGCTCTTTTATTTTGATATATTTCTATTTTACTCGCTTTTTGAGTGTCCATGAGTAATCAATGATTAGTTGTGGGCTTCCGTGAATCATTTACATTAGATTCAACCCATAAGTCCTCTGTTGTTACCTCTTTTACTATAATTTTTCATATGCTGGCTTGTTATTTACATTGATTTCCTCAATATATCAAATAAAATGAACTGGTTTAAAGTGTCCATCATGTTTAGATGTGAAGTTTGACTGTTCATTTCATCTCTCCTATTTTTCGTCCCTTTGTCTTCTTTGAAGAGTACTGTATAAATTGGGAAAAAAATATTAGTCTAATGAGGAAGATTTTTCATGTAATTGATGTGATTAATAAAGAGAAACAAATACCCTTTATCCCGCGGATGTAGCCATTTAAGTAAACCAAGTAAATCTATTGTGTCTGTTTGCTGTTTGTTATCTATCTTTATTTGCATTGTAGGTGTGATATGTTCTTTTATTTGTCTTGTTTAATTGACAACTAGTCTCATAGCAGGAAGATCGTTGGAGAATTGTGCAAGTTTATCAAAGCCAAGATCATTTGGATTGTGTTGATTATGTTTGCAGATTGATCTTGTGTGAAGAGCATCAAAATATCTGAAGAAAACCAAGGGTTTGCAAATCTTTAAATCTGAGGACAGATAGCTGAAGTGTTAAGCTACCAAAGTTTCATGAAATTGGAAATCTCAAAAGATGTCAAAGGAATTTTCTTTCACCCAGTTTTTTGCCGCCACCAAAGGACGAAGTCTAAGCACTAAAGAAGACTGAAGCCCCTTGGAGAAAGTTGTAGGAAGATAAGAAAGGTGCCAACACACCAAAGAAGAAATAAAATTGTTGAAAGCCACAATTGGAGGAAGATTGGAATCAGGCTCTTATTTAAATCGGAGATTAAAACCACATCATTGTAAAAGAAGGCGCCAGTATAAAAGGTTCCATAGATTTGAAGTTGTTAAAGGAAATGAGATGCAATTGCACGAGGCTGTTGTTTTATTAGCAAGTGAAAAAGGACAAAAGGAAATAAGTGATGGTATTTAAGAAACAGGTAGCAACCTCTAAAATGTCTTGAAATCAAAGAAAAAATTAACCATAGCTTTTAAAAGGAATTCACTCCAAAGGAGCTGCAATTGTCTAGGGTATCAGACAAAGGCTACAAATCACAAGTGTCAAACCACCGAAGCTGCCTACAAGGGAGAGAATATATAAGGAGCCCCATAAAATTTCAAGTCACTCATCCTAAGGGTATAGCAGATATTTGAAGTATAGAGAAGATGGAGTATTTTGGAGTTGATCATGTGGTTAAATTTAATATGATATTGATCTAGAGCTCCTGTTTGATAGTATGTAATAACCCTCATGCATGGTGGTCATGTTCTTTCATTCTATGGTTGATTGCAATAGAATATTTATGTTGGGTGTTTGTTGTTGGCTCTCTAATCACAGGGAGAAACTTAGGTTGTCATGACTATGGTTTGATATGCCTATGTTGGGTGCTTGGTTTTAGTCCCTGGCATTGGAAGACATTATTTTGTTAACCTTGAATGCATGTAGGCTATCAAGTTGGTCATTGGATGATCTAAAAGCTTCTAGAACAACCTAGCTTCTCCGTATGCTTGTACATGGTGGTGGTCGTGGAGTTGGCCTATAAGTGGGTCTGGAGTTCCTAGACCTCTTCTTTTTTGGTTAATTGTACTTGCATGTCTTAGTTTCAAATTGATTTGATCTGAGGGTTTTGTAGATTTTCTGTTCAAAATCTATTATTATGCTTATTTGTGTTATTTTATTGTTTTGGTTTAACTATTTTGGTGGTTTTCAAACTTGTGGTCTTTTAGATGATAAGTGAATATGGATTCGCATGTATGTTAGTGACATAGTGGTTTTGTAGGTTTTACACAGTTAATAAAAGATTGTGGTTTTTAAGATCTGCAAATAAACCATTTTTTAGATTATGAATCCTTGGGGGTATTTTTGTATGCAGTCTATAGTTGCAGGTTTGCATGTATGCTTCGTGCATGGTTTGAGGAGGTTATTTGCAACTTTCTCAATGTGGAGATGTTGGTCTGTGTTTAGTCACTCATTATTTCTACAGTATTTGGTTGATGGGTTTCTTGACTATGGTTACTCATTGTAGATTTGTTTAAAAAATTAGATCTGAGGTTGATCTGTCATTGTTGGTAGTTGGCGATTGATCATGCAAGTACTATACACTAGTTATGTATCCTCACCGGGGTTCAGGGGTGCAACCCCCAAATTTTTTTTCCATGAGCCGACATAAAAAAACTATATTTTTGTAACCGACATAAGGCTTGATAAAAGTGGCTAAGGGTTAGGGTTTTGGTTGGTATTGTATTGTAGCATTTGCAATGGTATTGAGTTGCAGGGATTGCTGGTTTTAATTGATTTGATTTACTGGATAATAATAGTGGACTCTCTATTGGTGGATGTAGCCCGAGTTTGGGTGAACCATGTTAAAACTTGTCTCTCGCTATTATTATTTCTGTGTATTTTTATTCCTCTGTTTAATATTTATTTGCATTTAATTGATATCTTCTGCCGTCTAGCCCTAACAAGTGGTATCAAAGTGGGTTGTATTCAATTATCATCTATAGAAAGGTTTCATGGTTGAGTCTCACGGTTGAGTGGGAGTCTCACAGTTGAGTGGGAGTAATGGCGGATGAGGGTAAATTGAAGGTCGATAAATTTAATGGGCACAACTGTTAGTTATGGAAGATGTAGATGGAGGATTACCTCTATCAGAAGGATTTATGGAGGCAGTTGGAAGGAGTATTCAAGAAACTGATAGGAATGACAGATGAGAATTGGGAACTTCTAGACAAAAAGGCACTAGGAACCATTCGGTTGTGCCTGCCACCATCTGTGGCATTCAATATAACAGAAGCGAAGACAACAAGTGAACTAATGAAAACTTTGGCTAAATTGTATGAAAAACCCTTAGCCTCAAATAAGGTATTTTTCATGAAGCGTTTGTTTAATTTGAAAATGATTGAAGGTGGATCTGTGACAGATCATTTAAATGAGTTTAATACGATTGTCAGTCAGTTAACTTCTGTAAAAGTGAAATTTGATGAAGAGGTGAGGGCTCTCTTGGTTCTATGTTCTTTTCCAGAAAGCTGGAATAACTTGGTAATGGTTGTAAGTAACTCTATCTCTGGTTCAAATACTTTGAAATTTGATGATGTCATTGGTGTTATCCTTAGCGAGGAAATGTGAAGAAAAAGCTTAGGAGGGTCCGCATCAGGTAGTGTTTTGAATGCAAAAAGCAGGGGCAGATCAAAGGAGAGAGGAAAAGGTTTTGGAGGTCATGGGAAGTCACGAGAAAAATCAAAGGATAAGAGATCCCAAACTAGAGGATAGAAGGATTGCTGGTACTATGGGAAACTAGGTCATCTGAAGAAAGATTGCTAGTCTCGAAAAAATAAAGAAGGAGACAAACAAGAAGGCAATAAGGAGGCAAATGTGGTAAGTAATAAATCTGAAGATGATGCTCTAATTCTTTCCCTAGATAATGCTAATGATTCATGGGTTTTAGATTTAGGAGCCTCATTTAATGCTACGCCCCATAGAAGTTATTTTCTTGATTATGTCCAAGGGGATTTTGGGCTAGTTTATTTGGGAGATAAGGAACCCTGTCAGATTGTTAGAAATGGAAGAATTAAGATTAAGTTATAGAATGGGAATCATTGGCTACTACAAGAGGTAAGGCACGTTCTAAGGCTCAGTAGGAATTTAATTTTAGTAAGGTAGCTAGCTGAAGAAGGTTGCATTGTTACATTTATTGATAAAAATTGGAAGGTTTCAAAAGGTGCCTTAATAGTAGCTAAAGGTATGAAAGTAGGCACCTTATATCTTTGTATAGGTCATATTGTTCCTTCTACTTTAGCTGTTGCAAAGAAAAAATAAACAAATTTAGGAAAAGTTGCTATAGGTTCATAGGAAGAGACTGAAACAGTTGCTACAGGTTTTGAGACAATGTTGTGGCATAACAAACTTGGACATATGAGTGAAAAAGGTATGAATGTACTTCATTCTAAGAAAGTTTTACCAAGTCTGAAATGTATTAATATGGATTTATGTGAAAGTTGTGTGTATGGCAAACAAAAGAGAGTTAGTTTTCTAAAGGATGGGAAGCAAAAGAAAGATGAAAAGTTGGATCTTGTGCATATAGATGTATGGGGACTGGCTCAAGTATCTTCTCTCGGTGGCTCTCGGTATTATGTTACATTCATAGATGATACAACTAGGAAGGTATGAATTTATTTCCTTAGGCAGAAATCTGATGTATTTGAAATATTTAAGAAATGAAGAAGCTTGGTTGAGAATGAGACGAGTAAAAGATTAAAATGTCTCAGATCTGATAATGTGGTGAGTATTGCAGCAAAGAATTTGAGGATTATTATTCCTTTAATGGAATTCGTAGGTAGAAAACGGTTCCAGGGACTCTAGAGGAAAATGGAGTGGCTGAACGCATGAATAGGACAATAATGGAGCATGCAAGGACCATGAGATTACATGTTGGGCTTCCTTTTAAAAACATGTGGGCAGAGGCTATCAACACCACTGTATATTTAATTAACAAAGGTCTTTCAGTTCCTTTGGGCTATGGTATTCCAGAGGAAGCATGGACAGGTAAGAAGGTGAGTTATTCTTTTCTCAAAACCTTCAGATGTGAAGTATTTACACATGTAGATTCTAAAAATAGAACCAAGGTGGATGCAAAATCAAAAAAATATACTTTCATTGGATATGACATTGATGAATTTGATTATAGGCTTTGGGATTTTAAAAATTATAAAATTGTGAGAAGCAGGGATGTTATATTCAATGAGAAGGTGTTGTACAAAGATCAGTTGCAACAACATGAAAAGAAAGAAAAGGATTATGCGGTACTAGATGATACTCTAAATAGTGATGTTCCAGTGGTTCCTCATGCTTTGCAACAGCAACTAGAAATACCACAAACTCCAGTGAATGTTAGATGGTCAACAAGACTAAGTAGACCTCTTGAAAGGTTTTCTCCCTCTTTGTATTCTATTCTAGTAATAGATGCTGGTGAACCATAAGGGTATGATGAAGCTATGCAGGTGGATACACAGGTTCACTAGGAGCTTGCAATGAAAGAAGAAATGGACTCCTTGCTGAAAAATTAGACTTGGGAATTATGTAAGTTGCCTGCAAGTAAAAAGGCTTTACCAAACAAATGGGTTTATAGGTTGAAAGAGGAAGATGGAGGTAAGAAAAGATTTAAAGCCAGATTAGTAGTAAAAGGATTTGCACAAAAAAATAGCATTGATTTTGATGAGATTTTTTCTCTAGTTTTTAAGATGACTTCTATTCATACTATTTTAAGTATTGTGGCTGCTGAAGATTTGCAGTTGGAATAGCTAGATGTGAAAACTACCTTTCTCCATGGTGATTTGAAGGAGGAGATATATATGGAACAACCCCAAGGATTTGAGGTCAAAGGTAAGGAGAAACAGGTGCAGATTGAAGAAGAGTTTGTATGGCCTAAAACAAGCACCTCGTCAATGGTATTTGAAATTTGATAGTTTTATGGCTAAGCAAGGCTACAGTTGGTGTAATTCTGACCACTGTGTTTATTTTAAGAGGTTGAATAATGACAGCTACATTATTTTATGTTTATATGTTGATGACATGCTTGTAGCTGGGTCTAACATGGATCACATAAGAGATTTAAAACATCAATTAGCAGAGTCATTTGCTATGAAGGATTTGGGGGCAGCAAAACAAATCCTTGGTATGAAAATTTGCAGAGATAGGAAGAACAGAACATTGACTCTATCTCAGGTTGATTATGTTGAAAAGGTGTTGCAGAGATTCCATATGGAGAATGCAAAAGCTGTCAGCACACCTTTGCCTAGTCATTTGAAATTAACTAAGGAGATGTGTCCTAAGACACTAGAGGAGGAAGAAAAATGTCCAAGGTACCATATGCTTCAGCTATAGGAAGTTTAATGTATGCCATGGTATATGTGAGACCAGATATTACACATGTTGTAGGAGTCGTAAGTAGGTATATGAGTAATCCCGGATTGGAGCATTGAAATGCAGTAAAATAGATTCTCAGATATTTGAGAAGTATATCCAATAAACACTTATGTTTTGGGGCTCTATTACTGATTTAGCATGCTTATGTAGACTCAGATTTGGCAGGGGATATTGATACCAGGTGGAGTACTATAGGTTATGTCTTTACTGTAGGTGGGACATCAGTGAGTTGGATCTCACATTGCAAAAGGTGGTTTCTTTATCTACCATAGAGGCAAAGTATGTAGCTGCAACAGAGGCAAGCAAGGAGATGATATGGCTGCAATCTTTCATGGAAGAATTGGGAAAACAACAGGCTAATAGTTCTTTGTATATAGACAGTCAGAGTGCCATACATCTTGCAAAGAATTCTAAGTTGTATTCAAAGACCAAACACAGATAGTTGAGGTATCACTTTATTCGATTGGTGTTGGATGATGGACAATTAAGGCTGGAAAAGATACATACAGATGAAAATTCAGCAGATATGTTTACAAAGGTAGTGACAAGGGAGAAGCTAAGCTCCTCTTTAGCTTTGGTTGGTCTTCAAGACTAAAACAATAAAATTAGAACAACAGAGTCCAGGGTGCTTATTTCTAGTGGGAGCTGCACATGCAGCGGTGTCATCCAGGATCAGTCTCCAAGTGGGAGATTGTTTGGTGTGGAGCCTAATCAGTCTCCAAGTGGGAGATTGTTGGTAGGTGGTGACTGATCATGCAAGTACTGTACCCTAGTTTTCCATGAGCTGACATAAAAAACCTTATTTTTGTAACCGACATAAGGCTTGATAAAAGTGGCTAAGGGTTAGGGTTTTGGTTTGTATTGTATTGTAGCATTTGCAACAGTATTGAGTTGTAGGGATTGCTGGTTGTAATCGGTTTGATTTACTGTATAATAATATTAGACTCTCTGTTGGATGTAGCCCGAAGTTGGGTGAACCATGTTAAAACTTGTCTCTCACTGTTATTATTTCTATGTATTTTCATTCCTCTGTTTAATCTTTATTTACATTTAATTGATATATCTGACGTCTAACCCTAACAAGGGTTTGAGTCTTGAGGTTTACATGTTATCTTATTTGATATCCCAATTTTTAGGTTACTGATGTGATGATGAGTTTGCATGTTTTCATTGGTTGGGAGCTTCAAGTTGTGCATTTTGTGGATTATCTACTCATTTTCTATAGTGGGATGACCAGATGTGGATTGTCTACATCCATGAGATTGATTCAATGTTGATGCAGACTTTGTTAGTTGGCCTTGTTGGCAATTAAGGTTTCTCAACCTTGCTAATTCCTTGTATTATTTTTATTGTATTTATCTATTCATTGCCTATGTTGTAAATTAAATTGTAAATTTATATTGTCATCTTGTGGGATGTGGCACGGTGATGTGTCATCCTATATGGAAGATGACAACTTGTAATTTTGTCCTCACATGAGGAGATAGGCATCCCACTTTGTGGTAGGAATATTTTTCCATGTGTCAGCATCTTGGATGTGTAAGGGAATATCAACCGTAATGGTCATGATAGATTCCTATGACGAAGTTATGCCATGTAAGAGTCAGAAATAGGAGATTCTATGACAGGTGAAGACATGTGTCAAAGAGCATTTTTGAGAAAGGCATCTTTGGGTGCCCCAAGGTGGACTATGACATGTTGTAAGAGAATATGCTATTTATAGCCTATGTATGACAAAATCTCTTACAACTATAAGTTGTAATTGCTATGACAGATTCTATGACAGTCGTAAGAGTCGTAAGAGCATCTGTCATAGCCCATTAGAAATAGGCAACCTCTTTGGAATGGGGTGTGTGGACAAGTGTTAGAAGCATCTTACAATGTTGACCAAGTGTCCATAGGCATGGGTTTTGGGCCATGAGGCCAAGTTGGACGCCTATTCCAAGATAGAGGCAATTTTGCCTTGTATTTTCTATATAAATAGGTGCTTTGAGGAGGAGATGTATTACAGGTTTGATAGGTACTGTTATGCTGCCAGTTTGTCTCCAGATACGAGTGTCGAAGACTCCTGAGAGCTTGCATTGCAAGTGTATTGTAAACCATTTCAGTTTTGTTAATACATTATGTAGGTTTTGGAGTGTGGGTTTTTCACTTGATAAGGGTTTTCCCCACGTATATCTTGTGTCTCTCTTCTTCTGTCTCACTTTCTTGTTATGTGTTTGCTGCAGTATCTTTATTATCTCTATTAGTGGGTTTAACATTGCTATAATAGTAAGGATAAATTTGAATTTGCACTCTCCTTCCCTCATTAGATTAGTGTAGGAAGTGATTTCCGCACACCTAGCTTCCTTTCAGGCCTTGTCTATGGTCTTTTATGCATTGGTATGTTGCATTGGTATGAGAGGATGGATGAGTAGAGTGCATGTATAGTTGGGTATTGGGACTTGTAACATCTTTATCATAATGTCATGCATAGCTTCGAGACATAGTTTGTGTGAGATTTTATATCAACGATGATTTATCTTCTTAGTTTGGAGATCTTGGATCTACCTATTGGGAGCTATTGATGTTACAACGGGATTCCTTGATTGTGTTGGGGCCATGGATGATCTTCATTTAGGAGATGGTTATCATGATTCCATGTGTAGCTCAGTATCATAGTTCAGTGGGAGCTTTGGCAATGACGTAGATTCGTCACCTAGTGATGGATGATCTTTTGCAATGGTTGTTGGTGTCATGGAGGAACTCTTGGATTTTTTTCTTGTATGCAGTGAGAGTTCTTTGACATCTTGAGTTCTATTAATAGGGGATGGTTATCTTCATGTGATTTGGAGATGTTGACATCTTGATACCATGGATGACTCTTGGAGTCTTTGGTTGAGGTGCTCTTTAAAGCAAGATATGTTCATTTGAGACATATGATCTTCCTTTGACGAGATGTTAGATCATGATGTAATCATGTGTTCCTAGATTTTACAGATGTGCAATGGGAGCTTTGATAGCGATCTTGTTGGTTCTCTTGGTATTAAGTACACTGGTCATGTGCTTGGGAGCTTCATGATAGTGCATTGTTGCATTTGGAGCTTTAGCATGGATTGATCAATTGTAGGTGCTCATGGATAATTGGAGACTTAGGTGAGGCTAGAGATCTATTGTTTCTTAGAGATTGTGTGATTGAGATGGTTACTCTTTGATAAGGTTTTAATAGAAAGACCAAGTAGCGTACACCTAAGTTGAATGTGAGTTTAACATGGACCTTAGAGGAGATTGTTCTTGGAGAGAGTCATTATGACTTGGTGTATCCTATAGGAGCATTCTCATTCCCCACTCTTGGTCTACTCGATGGACTATCTTCTATAGGCATTGCCCATCCTAGTTTTAGATGCATTTTGTTTATGCTTTATTTTCTCATGGTTATGGATCTTGATCTATGGTAATTAGTTCTAGAGGGTTCATTTGATGGATGTTGGCATGGTTATCTCCTTGTGCATATGAGTTTGGTTCATGATGTCCTTTATGAGGAGTTTAGGAGATGTGATTGGGCTTATTCCTAATTTTGGGAATGGTTATGAGTTTGATTTTCCTTGGTTAGAGAGGCTTACATCCATGTTGTTTACATGTACATATGTTGATTTGATCTTTGAGATTTAATGGTTGGGTGTTGTTAAGGATTTTTATTTGGGGTTGTAAAGGAGATCATACTTGACACAACTTAGCACTTTGAGGTGTTGATAGAAGGACATGCTATAATATGATTTACAATTTTTCTCTCTTTATTCTATGGCTACTTCTTAGAGGTTCATGATCATTTGGTTGGACTTGGGAGAGTTATGGTGATATGTTGTGAGGGAGTATGCAACGTTTGTGTTGCATGTGTGGATCATTGTGATTGTTCTTGGTACTACATGGTTTTGATTAGCCACACCTTGTTTTGAGTGTTGATTGGTAGAATTGGTATGCCTTGATCTATTTTTGGATTTGACATTACCCATGCATTGGGAGTTCCTGGATATGTATGTTCTTCATTGATAGGCTTTATACAAGGATCTTGTGATTATGTTATATGGGTTGGATATGTTGTTCCAACATGAGTTTATTGTTGTTGTTGATACCTTGGAGGTATGGTTAGTTGGATGTGTTAGCAACTAGCTATGGTTTCTATTCTAGTTATGGTGATTGATTCTTGTCAGCTACTCAGGCCTATTTGTTACCATTAGATTTGGTGTTTGTGTTTGGATATTGCTTGATGCAGGTTTCTTGCTTCTATGTGATAGTTTAGTGTGGCATCTCTTAAATCTGACAATTCATTTCATCTCCCCTATGTTTTGTCCCTTCATCTTCTTTCAAGAGTACTATATAAATTGGTAGAAAAACATTAGTTTGATGAGGAGAATTTTTCATGTAATTGTTGTGATTAATAAAGAGAAACAAATATCCCTTTTCTTGTGGATGTAGCCATTTTGGTGAACCATGTAAATTTGTTGTGTATGTGTGTTGTTTGGTATCTTTGTTTATTTTCTACATGTGTTATATGTTCTTTTATTTCTCATGTTTACTTAACATATCAAATGCTATTTTTTGTTCTATGGCTTGTGAAAAGCTATAAGTAGTGTTACAACATTTTCCTCCTAACATTTGAGTTGCATGATAAACTCGAAATAGAAAACTTTCATTTCCAAATAAATAAGATGAACCTTTTATAAATCAAATTGTCTATGCTTTTGCTTCCATCAAGTGAAATATTTTAGGAAGATGTTATCTTTCATACCTATAAAAGAGATGCTTTGACAAGCTAGATTTATGATTTAATGTAACATTATCTTGCAATTTGCATAACGTTACCAGATTTAGCTTCCTTTGTATGGTGGATTTGTATTCTTTTTATTTGCTTCTTAGATCCAAAATGTTTTTGCATGTGTCAAGTAATTTATGATACACTATGCAAATACATTTTGACTGTGTTTGAGCCTAGAAAGTTACCTCTAGTAGTAGATGCTCACACACGGTGTGGCTATTACTTTGGTCATTTAAGGCTTTTGAAGATCCTTGTAATTTTTCACTTTTTGGATTCTTTTTTGAATTGTAAAATTTTGAAAAACTCTAGTGAGGTTTTTGCTACTTGAAGAAATAACTAATTTTTCTATTCTGGAGATTAGAAAAATAATAGGAAGATCATAAAATTTGATAACAAATTGGAGAAAATTCAAATTCTAGATGGAAATATGGGTAGAGTATTGTAAATAATAAATATAAATTGTAAGTGGCTCTCAATTTGTTAATAGGTATAGTGCTCCCATGATTTTTAAGTTGGGAAATTAATCAACAACATATAGCATATGGTGAACCATTTTGGATTTGTGGATGAGGTGGTCACATATTCCTCAAAAGAACCCTTGTTATCAACTAATTAAGCCAAATTTAACTTCAATTTTCTTTTACAAAGACCTTGGACACATTAATAACTAGCCTTTGAAGATGACTCTTAAGTAGCAATACACATGTATTTGACCTTAGGATATGGACACATTAATAACTAGCCTTTCATGATGACTCTTAAGTAGCAATACACATGTGTTTGACCTTAGGATATGTGTTTTATGAAATTCAACCAAGGATCTATTGATTGAGTTGATATCCACTACAGTTGGACACTCAAGGGGACATTAGAATTAACACAACTAAAACAATTCTTTCCTTAGAGATCTACAATGATCACACAAGGTAAATTGGATGAATGTATTAAACTAGTTTATTTGGTGTTTGTGAAGTATAGTAATAATATTTAGGGGCTATTCATTAAAATGCAACAACCCAAAAATACTTTCACAGTCCTTGAAAGTAGTAAACTATTAGGGATTAATTTTTAATAACTGGAGATAATATTTATTGTGGAGAGAGCTCAAATGAAATTAAAATGAGGGAATAAATATGGTTTCTTACCCTTGGTAACTAGACAATTTGAGTGGGTAAGGAAGAGTGATATTTACTATAGAAAGAAGGATAGGGTTTTGAAATGTAGTTGTACGTATCGGTGTTGTTTAGGCAAGGCAGCATTAAATAATCATGAGAACTTATGTAAGAGTTCAATGTTAATGAGGGTGATGTATTTTGGAATGGCTCATGGAGTGATTTTTATATCCAAGTTTTGGATTTTTTTAGGGTTAGGTTTCTAGATGGAATGCCTATTGTAGAGTCGATAATAGATGGTTCACCCTATCTTTCTAATATTTTGTGAATGCTACAAATATATTTGAGGCTAGGCTATCAAAGGTCCATTGCCTTGATTGATAGGAATGGCTCACGTTTTTTCCCAAATTGATAAGTTTAATATTTTCCCTTTTTCTTTGATTGAATGCACAAATCCTATAGTTTGTTCCTTGATAATATGATTTAGAAAATACACAAAAATGTCCTTTCTATTATGATTTGATGGATGTCCATGCCTTGTTCCAAAACTCCCATTTTTGTATAAGTTATGAGGATGCTAGTAAAGGTTGTAGAATCTAGTTTTACACTAGCCAATTACATTTTCTAGAAAGTTCCTAAATCCTTTTCAACAAATCCATTTTGTGTGTATCTTGCAATCATTTCATTCCATGAGACCACATTTCTTGAGAACTCCTTAAAGTTGCACAAGTTTCTAAATGGGAAAGGTACAAAATAGCTCACGTGCCTTGTGCATGTTTATGCATTTTGCATACATGTCTACTAGGGTAGTGAAAACTATAATATTTGATGAAATTCCTCTATTTTTTATGCTTTGATAGATGTCCATACCCTATTCCAAAGCTCCCATTTTGGCATATGTTGGGAGTATGCTATCATATTTGAACTAATTAGGTTGGAGACATGTTCATTGCATTTGGATGTGACTTCCTCCTTTTGCACTTGACATACATGTTAATAAGCTTAGAATCATAAAATTCCATCATCTTCCACTACTCATCTTAATCTCACAACATTATGTATAGAGGGCTAGTTGAAGGAGGTGCTAGGCCTTCTGTTTACTACATATAACTTGCTATGCCCTTAATCTTACATTGGTATAGGATTATATGAATAGTTGGCTTGTGGCTACCTTAACTATTAATTAAGTTATATAATCATTAATATAGACTTATATAGTTATTTAGGCCAACCTAGGTGATATATTCTGGCATTTAAGTTAGCATGGGTGATATCCAAGGATTGAGTATGGTATGTATAGGAGGTATAGGTTAGTCATTATCATCATATTGTGAATTGTGTTCTACATTTGAAACTTTTGGAGGTTTCCCCCTCGAAGTGCCATTTTATTATCAAGTATTTGTAGTATATTTCCTATTATATTCTTCTATTGTCTAATTTATTTCATTACAAGTGGTATTAGGGCATGATCTTGGCACCATGAAGGCAAAAACAATATGACATTTTTCGATGTTGGAGCTCATTTTGGGAAGAACATATCTCTCTCATTTTGAAGGATATTTTCATTATTTTTAGTGGGTTTTTCAAAGACATATTGAAGCTACTACAATCTAGATTTAAGGTCATTTAGATCAAATTTGAGGAAGTTATTATGAAATTAGGGTTTCCACCAATTTCACTCTCAAGGCTGCAAATTAACAAATTTCTTGAAGATTGTTTTTGGGAAGTGAGATCTAGGCCTTAATAAGTTATAGTAAAAATTCTAGATTAATTGGACTCGTTTTGTTTGAAAGAATCATCCTGCACTTCTAGACAACATTGGTTGGTTCAAGAAAGTTCTTATCTAATCATATTATGACTCTAGTTTCTTAGTTCAACATGTAGAAAACACTATGGCCAAACACTCCTTCTCAGCTGTTGGGATAAGGTGCCATTAACCTTGTAAATCCCAATATTGTATTTATTCCATTTATTATATGTAATTTGTAATTATCCATGAGGAGATGTATTAGTTTCACTCGCAGGGGTAATTTTAGAGTCACCGGAAGTTATTACAAAGTGACTTTTACTATTGGCAAATGTAAAAACTCATGGTAAATGAGGATAGACGTGCTCCCTTGAGGAATATACTATTTTTGGCATGTATGACAACTGTCATAATGTTTGGTGAGTGAATCTATGACAACTGCAAGTTGTCATAAGATTCTGTGACTCTATGACGCATATGACGGATATGTTAGTTGTATATTTGCTATATTTAGCCCAAGGATCCTATCTTGGAAAGATAGTCTTTTTCTAGAATCTATGATGGTTATGACGCATCATAAGATGCTATAAGAGGCTAGATTTAGTCTTGGGAGCCCAACCTTTGCATGGCTATTTTTGGACAAGTGTAAGATGCTTGTAAGATCTAGTAATTAATGTTTACGTGTTGGAGAATCTTAGGAGAGAGAAGGTGAATGCCTAGGAGGAGTTGGAAAATGTTTCTATAAGTATTTGCCATGTATTAGTTGCTGCAATACATATTTTAGGTACTCAGGTGCTATCGGAATGCTATCAGATTGAAGACTGGTGGAGAGAGTTGAAGTGTTGTTGTATTGTAAATCATTTTCAGATTAATACAAACATTGGGCCTCTTTCTTGTGTGAATTTTTTTACCCAAAAGGGCTTTCTCCACGTTAAACATTGTGTTATGTGTTCATATTTCTGATTTTACATTTCTTTGAAGCATAGTTTTATTTCTGTGTTACAATCTCCATTAATAACACACAATTAAAGATTGCAAAAATTTATATTGAATTAGATTTCCATTGAAGTAGTGTTTCTTTCATTTCTAACATCATCTTGGGTATAGTTTTTCTCATATTCCAATAATATTTGGCTAATGAAGTATATTTTCCTTTCTCTCCCATCATTATCTTCTTGAGCCAACATGCAAGCTATTGAAATGTCCATGGCTCTGAAATAGAGGATGAAGGGTTTGTCATGTCTAGGTGGCATAAGTGTTGGTGGGATTAACAAGAAATTCACTTGTTCGAAGGCATTCTGATAATCTACCATCCGGGTTATCTCTGCTTGTTTCTTTCATAGCAGGTTGATGGGGTGAATTTTAAAAGTAATATTTGGTATGAAACATCTTATCTCAGCCAGTTGTCCCAAGAAGGTTCTCACTGCAGCTTCACTAGTTTGTGGGGTGGCATTTAGCACTAATTTTACGTTAATGGGGTCTACATATATCCCTCTTCATGAAACTATAAAACCTAGTAGTTTGCCTATTGTTACTTTGAAAACACACTTCTTTGGGTTTAATCTTACCTTGTATTCTTGTAATTTGGTAAAGATCTTACAAAGATCTTCAACATGTGTTGATCATTGTTTAGATTTGGCAATTAGGTCATCAACGTATGTTTCTACTGTCTTATGGATGAGATCATGGAAGATATGATTCAAGGCCCTTTAATAAGTCGCTTCTATATTTTTTAATCTAAAAGGCATGACTACATAACAGAAAGTTCCCCAAGGTGTGGTGAATGTTGTTTTATTTTGGTCGGCCTCTAAGATTTTGATCTACTTATACCTTGAAAACCCATCCATGAGGGAAAGCACTTTGTATCCCATAGTTGAATCGACAATCTAGTCTATGGACTGTAGGGGGAAAACATGTCTTTAGGAAAAGCTTGGTTGATATCCTTGAAATCAAGGTACATTCAAAATTTTTCATTTTTCTTTAGGACTAGAATGATGTTAGATACCCAATCTGAGTAATCTATAGGCTTGAAAAACACCACATTCAACAATTTCTTCAATTCTTCTTTTAGTACCATTTCGGCTACTTGGGGTTTTATAGGTCTTAGTTTTTTCTTTATGGGTTTTCATGTGGTTTTGTTACTAGATTGTGCATTTTGACTTTTGGGTCTAACCTAAGCATGTATGCATATGTCCAAGGAAAAACGTTGGAGAATTCAATGTGAAATTTATTGTACTCTTCCAATTCTTCTTCGTCTAAATCTATCCCTAATTTCAACATCCTTGGTTTTGGGGGACTCCTATGTTGAGATCAATTGTATATCTAGTCAATGAGGGGTGTCCTTTATACTTCTGGTGTACTGATGGTAATTATGAATTTCTGTCTACTTGGAGGATTTCTAATTTATATCCAAAATAATCATAAGGATGGGGAAGAAGCATATATCCCTTCTTGTGGTAGACTTTTGGGAGACCATCATAGGCATGTAGGTATTCTAGGATGGCCTCATCATTCTCCACATAATCCTTGGTTGGTATTTCTAATCTGTCTACTACATAACTTAGGATACTTGGTAATTCTTCACTTTCCAGCAAAGGCTCACTTTGTATTGATATGATGAACTCAAGATTTTGAAGTTGAGCATGAGGTGTGAATATAGCTATTGATGTGGCTATGAAATATGCCACCTAATTTTCTTCCCTTGGTATGGCTTTTATGGCAAATAAATTGAAGAATTTGGGACTAATTAATGAATGTTGTCTTTATAAGGGTGTAGTCATTTTGATTTCATCTCATAATTTTCTGTGACTTGATTGATCACTAACTGAGAATCCCAAAAAGTGGAGACATTCTTAATTCTCATTCTCATGGCTAGCATGAATCCTAGAGATAGAGATTCATATTCAGCAATGTTATTTGTGCAAATAAAGTCTAAACTAAATGCAAAGAGAAGAACTTTTCCTATTGGGGAGGTAAGTACTATTCCTATCCCCACTCCTATCTTACATAATTTGTGATCTTGACATCTCCCCAAATTCATATGCTGACTTTCACTTTTCTTCCCTTTCTTCTCCTTCTTCAATGATTTCTAGTGTCCCAATTGGGAAGCTTTTGGAATTGTGATCATTAATGTTATTATCGCAAGGGATGACTACTAGACTGAATGGTGCATATGAATTTATGGCACAAGGATCAAAGGGGAATTCTTTGACCAAGTCTGAGTTTTGGTGTGAAGTATCTAGGACATTTGCTATATCTTGGGCGATTTTTCCTTCTCCCTGGATCTTCATAGGTATGTTCATTTTCTTTTCTTTTTCCTCTTGCTTTGTTCTATAGATGCTAAAGGGATTAGGATCTACCTTAACAACCTAAGTCTTTCCCATATGGTGGAAGTGAAGTTATTGGAACAATGTGGAAGTAACAACCTTCATTTCGTGAATCCAATGCCTTTAGATAATCATATTGTAGCTAGTTTCATTATTAATCACATAAAATTCTATTGGTAGAGTTTTGGGTCCTAGAGTGAGTGTCAAGTTTAATTTCCCTATGGTTTGGATTTCTTGACTATCGTATACCTTGAGGATGGTTGTGTTTTGTTTAATTTTTGTCTTGTCATACTCCATCCTTTGAAGGAGGGAAATGGTATGATATTAATTGTTGACCCTTCATCTATGACCACTCATTTGATCATAACCTCATTGAATTGTATTTGTATGTAGAGAAGTGAATCTTTATTCTGACTTTCGTCACTTTTCAAGAGCTTTACAATATCGAAGATGGAAGTAGTGGGTTTTTCCTATGTTGAACATCCTACTTTCAACACATCTAATAATGTCTTGTGATGTGAGGGAGATGTTTTGAGTAAGCTTACTAATTTCAAGAAGATGTTTTCTGTTTGATTTACCTATTTTGCTTCTTGGATCACAAAGACTTCTTGATTTAACTCACTGTGGTTTGAAGTTCATTGATCAGGAGAACTTTTATTATTCTGTGATTCCTTGTCATTTCGCTAGGATTATAGGAAGACCATGAACTTTTGCTCCATGGAATAGGCAATATGCATCGGGATCATAGGGGAAGTGATTTGCTCCCTGATATCCTTCTTGGAATTTTTGATGTGATTTTTCATTACTTGTTGAGTTTCTATTGATGTTGATGACTTTTTATATCACAACTTTCAAAGGGTTCATTTTAGAATCTTTTTAAGTTTTGATTTTTCTGTTAGTGGGATAAAGTTTCTATCTTTTATGACCAATATAGAAACTTTGTCCAAAACCATTTAAACCTTTGAAAATCAAACATTTGAACACTTGAGCCTTCAAAATCAACCATCTGAACGTTTGAAAGTAGAATATTTAACCTTTGAAATCCAAAGATTTGAGCCCAATATCCAAAAATTGTCAAAAGTGATCAAAACCCTAGTCAAAATCCTAGAGACATTTATCGATCAATGCCATAACCTCTCTATTTGATGCCATAAAATTCTATGATAGCACCATTTTTTGTGGCACCATAAACCTATCCATCAGCGCCATTTATCTCTATTTTGATGTCATCCTAAACTATTTTAGCGCCTTAATTCCAGGGATTGGCACCATTTGTAGGCCATATCCTACATGTGTCCTTTTACCTATTTTAGAGTCCATGGACTTTTTCCAGCCTAAACACGTGGTCACTTGTTAAAATTGTCCAAATCAAAATCCTCCATTTTAAACCCCAAACCTTTGATCATATTCCCATCCACAACCTTTGTCCAAAACCAACCATACTATTTCATTTAGACCTTAGAGAAAATCATTTTGATTATTGGACCCTTGAATCATAACCCATTCATCCCAAATCCAAAGTCCATTATTGAGTCTAAACCTTTGTCCATATTTCCATCTCCTAATCAGTCCAACCTTTGTCGAAATCCATTTACCCCGTCCCATTTGACCTTAGATAAACATCATTTTGATATTTGATCTTTAGTTGTACCTTATCCACCCATCAGGTATTGTCTTCAACCCTTCACCTCATTTCTATTAATCACTCCATTAAAAATCCTAATCCAAACTCATTATTCCATTTAACCTACTCATTATTCCATTTAACCTTAGAAGGACATTTTGATCCTTGGACCTTTGCACATCCATTCCAAATTTTATTTGAAACCAAGTAATCCCAACCTTAGTCCAAGTCCAATCAATTTCATTTTCCAATATCCACCAACATTATCCAATCTTAAATCAATTCCATTCCAAACATCAAACCCATATTATCCAAAACATACCCATATTATCCAAAATTCAATATCAACATCCAAATCAGATTTATCCAAAATCCAAAATCACCCAACATCCAAAAACCATACCTCAAATCAATTTTGTGCAAGAAATAAATCTAGATCTTATCATCCTCTAATTTATAGCGTACTTAAGTCTTTGTCTACCTTAAGTGCTTTTATAAATTAGCCTTTATTAACCTTTAGAATAATTGATTTAGGAGCCTAGACAGCTTCTAAGTTGATATATTCTAAGGTATCACATTTTGCTTGGAGGTCATTAGTATACCCTCAAGTAAAATAATTATTCCCTTGTTTCTTAAGGTCATTAGTCTACCTTTGGTAAAGAGGGCCATCCTTTTATAAACCAAAGATCTAGATTTATTCAAGCTCTCCTTTGATTTGAAAATCCTTTTCCAAACATCATCAAAGTCATCCAACATCTTTAATCATCCAATACCATTTATCCAAAATCATCTAAAGTTTCCCTTGGTTGACTATCATCCAAACCATCCTAAGTATACCTTAGTCATCCATTTCTAAATCATCAGCTCTTTCAAATTCATCCTAAGGTCATCCTCAAAATCATCATTCACTCACATATCCATTTTCACCTTGGTCCAAGAAATCCTTTTGAGATTTAATCTCTAAGGTTATCTTATACTTTTTAATCCCAAAATCATCCCTAAAAATTCTAAAGTCATAATACATCCCATCCATCCTTTTATTGTATCCTTCCACTTATCCATCTTTTGGGTTCAATAATTTTGAAAAATAGTTCATTCATTTACCATTGAGGTTTAACCTCTAAGGTTTCTCATCCAAAATATCCTCATACTTCCATCATTTATCTCATCCTTAGATTTAAAACTTTGAGATTTATTCTGTAAGGCTAAACCTATACCCCTTTCATCACATCCAAACCTACCCATATCCATCATCACTCACCTTTGGGTCCAATATTTTGAAATGCATTCTCTAAGGTCTCAACCTTCACCCACCTTTCAACAATCCAACAAAATTCACACCCAATCCATTGTATACCCTTGAAAAGGTCTCAAACTAAGAAAAATAAGGATATGGAACCTTTTAGAGTTAATTTTGGCATTGGGATGCCTCAAACCGATCAAAATAATATTCCCACAAACCAACCACAATCATCCCTTGATGCAAATGCTATGTTAAATCTTTTCGCCAACCAACCACTAGGCCCATAATCCAACATCAATAATATGGATCAAGATGTTTTAGACTTCATGCAAGATGCCAATTCCATGGACATATTAGATAGAGTCCTAAAATCAGATCCCAAAAATATCTTGAATTCCTCATAAAAAATGGTTCTAGTATATCCAATATCGCTACCTCATCACAACCATCCTCATCCCATAATATTCCTAACACATCTCAAACTTCAGATGTCACCACATCCACAATTCCTACTAACATGCCAACCACACCAAATAACATGACCATATCAACATCCACTACCACTACATCCATGCCACAAATCACCCTTAACATTCCTAACAACACCATGCACACAAGTGCTTCCACAAGTGTGCCTCAATTTGATGCCAATACCATAGCCTTCATAACACAATTATTCTCCCAACCACCTTACAATATGTCCAACATTCCTAACAAAAATCCATGCAACAACCCTTCATTCAACTTTACATATGCTCCAATTTCCTAACCACCTATTACATCTTCCATCCAAACCTTACAACAAAATCCAACTCAAAATCAACAAATATTGCCACATGTCATCCAACAACTCCTTGCTTTCCAACAACAACTCCTTGCTTTCCAATAACAACAAGCCCAATAAAATCAAAACCAAAATCCACCCCAAAATCAAATTCCCCCTTTCCTCCAACAACTAATCCATCAACAATAATCACACGTACCACAACCACCTGCCCAAGATTTATCTAGCATTGTGCAAACCTTTATTGAAAAGGTTGATGATATGCAACATGGACACAAAAGAAAGCAATATTGTTTTGAGGATATTTTACCATACCCATTTGATAGAACCATATGCATGCCACCCTTTCCTAAGAATTTCAAAAACACCAAAATTTGACAAATACAAAGGAAAAGGGGACCCTAGGGAACACCTTAGGGAATTTTACATTGCTTGCTTAGAGGTCTCATACGAAGACACCTATTTTAATGAGACTCTTTCCTAGAAGCCTAGGTGGTCAAGCCACCGAATGGTTTGCACACCTTCCCCTTGGTATCAAAACATTCCACGAGCTTGCAGGGAAATTTGTAAATCATTTCTCCTATAACTTTGAACATGAGATATCCATGACCACCCTTTGCAACACTAAAAAAAAGAATGGGGAATCCTTCGCCACCTTTTTACAAAGCTGGAGAAGCCTAGCAATGAAACTCCCTTAGCCAATTTCCAAAAAATAATTAGTCACCATGTTTGTGACTAATCTCAACTAAGAAATGGGCTTTCATTTACAAATCTAATGTGCATCAACCTTTGAGGAGGTTATAGACAAAGGGACAACCATCGAAAGAACTCTTATTGCTAAAGGCTCTATCAAAATTTACAACAATGACAACAAAAACAACAACAACAGTAAAGTCAACAACAACACCACTAACACCTCCAACATGAACAACAACACCCAATCCAATGACAAACCCCACTTTTGGGGAAAGAACAAAAACACCCTTAATGACGGTGTCACCGATGTGAAGGCTGCCCAAAATGTACAAAAACCCACTCCACCAAGTACATCCACAAACAACAATAATGTCAATGTTCCTAGGGGATCGCCATGACAAAATAACAACCCAAAGAGGAAATTCACACCTTTAGGGGAACCCATCGAAAATGTCTTGAACAACCTTGTAAAGGAGGATTTGATAACATTACCCCCTATTCGTCCTTATGATGAAAATCAATTTAAACCCTCTTGGTTTGATGAAAATGTCTATTGTGAATATCATCGTATGAAAGGGTATAAAACATTTAATTGTATGAGGTTGAAACATTGCATCCAAGACCTTATACATAGAGGTGATATAACCATTGATGAACCACCAAAACAATCACCTAATGCCAATCTAGGAGCATACAAGGATCCACTTCTGGATCATAATAAAGGAAAATCCTCATCTTCCAATCAAACATACAACATCATGCCACCTCCCTCTTCTTTTGATTTCGTTGTGGGTCTAATAGAAGATTGTTCCCACCATATCAATACCATCATCATTAGAGCCAAGACACCTAATTGTGTTGTTACTACTCATTGCGGTCACGTCTCCATCCATGGTGCCCCAACCAATGAACAACCTACTACATCTACACCTACCAATCCACCATCCACCTAGAAGTATAACCTGGTGGCACCCTAAAATTTTACAAATTTGATGTGCTAGTATTCTTTTGAGATGTCGACAAAGACTTGGTTGACAGGTTGCTCAATCTACCCAGAGGCCAACTTCTGCGATTAAAATTTTGTGACTCAGGCATCATCTTACAAATCTAGTTGGTGAAAAGTTTCTTAGTATACTTGGTAACACGCCTGCTCAATTTCATGCTTCCAGGATAAGTTTTAGCTTGGTATTTAATTGTTCCCTGACTGCAACCGGGATAATTTTGACATTCCACTAAGTTTCAAATCTTGCAATTCTAAGGGCGGCCCAGTTGTCAATTTGGTCTCAAACGTCTTTAGTTTCAATTTCATCAAAATCAGAGACCATTTGATGCATTATTTTAATGCATTCTAGTTGCGGCGAACTCATCGAACGAGCCAATTTACAAAGTAGGTGCCTGAAATTGGTCGGTGAATCAATTTCTGAGAAAATGGGTTTGCTTTAAATAATTGATTATGCTCTTGTGCAAATTTTTTTGGTCATCGGATGTCCAATGTGCCTGCAGTGAAAAAACACCAATCCCTTGGAGAGGGAAATTAAAAATTGTCTAAATTTAAAAAATTAAAATGCAATATTAAAATCAAATATGTTAAAGTTGCATATTAAAAAAGGCATATTGAAGGGAAGTTTCAAGTATGAAAGAAAAGTCAAATGTTGAGTTGAAAGTTTATTAAGCTTTAATAAAGCTTATGAAAGGAAAGAAAGGGTGCCATGGTATGGATATGCACCATCGCAGCCCTCCCTGCCCCCTTTTGACCCCTGTGATGGTGCGATAAGCCCATCATAGGGCATATTTTTCCCTCCGCTTTCTTCCAAAGGCTAAAATGATGCATTTCCTCCATCCTTTGGGCAATTTCGATGAGTTTTTGTGTTGCTAGGCAGATTTTGCTGCTGATTGATACTGGCATTCACGTTTTTATGTTTCTAGGCAATTTTTGGAGGTCATTCTTGACCCAAATTTGCTGTCTCATGCTGGAAAATCGCCCTATGATCATTCTTGTGGCATGGGTGGAGGTTTTTTGTCGTTTTTGACAGTTTTTGGCTGTTCCAAGCGTGATTTGGAACTGTAATCACGTTTTTCTACTTCAGACCATTTTTTGAGGGCATTCTTGGGCCAAAAAATGCAATTTAATGTCGAAAATCTTCCTCAAACCATTCCTAATCCATTGGTGAAGGTTTCTAGCACGTTTGGAGCAATTTTTGAGTGCCAGATGAGTGGAAAATGCCTTTGTTTCACCAAAAAAGACCTAGAAAGTTTGATTTGGGCAAATATTTCAATTGAATGCTATTGTGATGACATCTTAGAGATTGAATGCAATTGAAAGAGCTAGAGAAGAGGTCCCAGTGGTCACTTGTTGTAGAGATTTGGAAGTCTTCAACTGCTATGTTTCAAATTGGGAAAAATTGAAAAGGTGTAAAATTAAAAAAGGGGAAATTAAGACATATTTTATTTATTTATCCTCTCCTCTTTTAATGTATTAATATTTTATTTCCAATCTCATTTTGGAGGCAAAACGTAATAAAAAATATCTCACCTACCTCCAGAATGAGTTAATTTTTAGGGCAACATACTTTGAGCATAAAAGAAACTGATGGGCTCTCATTTTGTTGGCTGGAAGATTTTGGAAGTTTTAAGGAGTGAATGAAATACAATTTCTGTTGGGTTGCTTCATTTTTCTTGTGCTGTAAGTCAATATATTATGTGTTGAATGCATTTCTGCATAAATGTTACTCAGTTTCATGTTGATTTTAGATGAGAAATGCTATATGCATGTGTTTAGTTAGCTGTCTCCATGGCTGTGTGCATTTCTTCTTCTGAATCAGATAACTAAGGGTTATTTTAGGTTTTGGAATATAAATTTACTATATTGCATGCTTAATCTTCTACCTCTATTCAAGGAACAAATTAAATGTTCTAGGTTAAGTATGGGGAAGAATGTATTGCAGCAGGGATGTATGTAAGTAGATTTAACTAAATACTCTATTTTGGGTGGTGTTTGTAAGGCAAATACCAATCTAACCCCTTGAAACTGAAATATTATGTTGAGTTTATGAGAAGCAGTCACACATATATGCCAGTCTAACTCTGTTGCCCTGAGATAAGCACCAACCTGAGTTTGTATTGAGTTTGTAAGTTAAAACCCAAGTCTTTCATCTAGTCATAAAACAAAATTAAAACATCATTTGAAAACTTTAGGATTTTAGGAGTTGGGTTTTAGTTGCATGTTCTCATTTTCAGCTAGTTAGATAGTCCAAGAACATTGCCAATCTAGGTTTATCTACAAATCTTGGTCCATATGTGAGAGCATTCTGCCTGAAGTAGTCAAGGTTGAATCTTTTGTTGTAAATAAGGGAATACCCTCCTAGGTGCGGCAGAACCTAAAGTGCAGGGGAGAGACATGAAAATAATCTCTCATCTTTGTTGGCCAAGTTTGCCATCAAACTTGAGCATAAGAAGTGGAAAACCTTTAGAGTTTGATGTTTGTTGATTTGGGAACCAACATAACTTCCTAGACCACCTTGGAAAAACTCCTGCACAAATTTCCATCCTCAAATTGCTTCGTACATCCCCCTCCCTAAGGATGTCCTTGAAAAAGCCTTGATGGAAACCCAAGTCCCTACCAACTTGAATGTTGATCAATTCTAAGCCATGGTAGGCCACATCGCCTCACCTCATCACCTCACCTTCTTGGAAAAGGACCTACCACATAATGAAGCCCTTCACATCGAAGTCCTCATCCACAAACACACCATCAAACAAGCCTTAATAGATGGTGGCTCTGGCCTAAATCTTTGCACTCTAAAACTATTAAAACACTTGGGATACTTCGATGTGGTTGTGGACTATAGTGAGTGTATAACTATCAAAGGATATGATGATACTGAAAGATTGTTAGAAGGCACCGTTAAACTTCCTATTCAAGTAGGATGAAAGATTTGGGAAACCAAATGTCAAGTTCTTGATCTTAACCTCCCATACAACATTCTCATAGGCCGACCATGGATTCATGCCATGCAAGCCATTCCATCCACCTTCCACCAATGCTTAAAATTCTCGCACAATGACACGGAAGTCACTATCTATGCCAATCCCTGTCCTTTCCAATACTGTAGCTTCTTGGAAGGACATGATCAAACTTTGTGTCCTTACAACAATGCCACTAAAACATCCACCTCTCAGACTAATCCTACAACTTCCATTTCATACATTGATCCTTCCAACATCACAACCACAACACAAACATCCACTCCTCCCAAGGTCAAGATCAGGTTAAGACATTTGGTGCTCCTAAGGAAGATGAAGTTTCCACGGTAATCATCAAATGCAAGCCAACACCAACCTTCGAGAAAAAGCACCTCCTTGAACAAGATGATCTCGAAGACATATCCTCTTGGTTATACAAAGATGAAGGTAAACAAGAAGCTCCTACTCTTCTAACCGAGATCTATGGAAAAGGTCTTGAGATTATCAAATACATGGGCTAAAAGCAAAAGGCAACATAGGCCTTCATGAACAAGGAATTGTTGAACCCATCCAAGTGACAAGGAATCCTTATCTTTGTGGGTTAGGGTATGGAAAAAAAGAGTCTATCCCCACTAAACTTGAGTGTATCTTAAGTGAGGATGCTAGGTCTTTCCCTATTATGGATAATGTCAAAGAAGAGGACCATCAAGACTCTTTTGCCAATTTCACCAAACTTTTTGAATCATCCATTTGCACCATCTTCACTTTATCTACCATGCCATCAACATCTAATGATTTACCTCTCATATATCCCCAACTCATTGATTGAGACCAACAAGAACCCCTCATTCTTGATGTCGTACAAAACGATGAAGCTATAGACGAGATGATGGGGGTTAGAGACCACTTCCCCCTTAGAGATCACAAGGCTGGTTATATAATGGAACTAAACACATTCGCATACTTTGGGGAGACAATCCAAACTCTTAGTCGCAAAAGTATGAAAATAAAAATAACATCCCCTAGTGAAAACCACCTTGTGCACTATTGGATGATAAAAAATCAAAATAAAGGACGTATCCCCTAGTGAAAACCTCCCCAAGGCACTAGGGGATGAGAGAATGGACCTCTCCAAAGTACCTAAGCTCTATCAAGAAAGATCACCAATCCTAATAGAAGAATCACATGAGATGAACCTTGGAATAGAAGAAGCCCCCAAGATCACATTCCAAGAAGAATCCCTCACAACAATAGAACAAGAGGCTTTCCTAGCCTTCTTCAATTAAAGGAGTCATGACTTTTCATGGACATATGCCGATATGCCAGGATTGGATCCTGGCTTAGTTGTCCATCATCTTGTTGTACATCCTGATGCAAAACCAGTAAAACAAAAGCTAAGAAAAATGAATCTATAAGTGGCACTCCTTGTCAAAGTAGAACTCAAAAAGCTTCTAGATGTGGGATTCATTTGTCCTATAGACTATCTCGAGTGGATATCAAATATTGTACCCATAGCAAAAGTCACTGGGGGCATCCGTTGTTGCATAGACTTCTGAGATCTTAACAAAGCATGCCCTAAGGATGATTTTCCACTACCCAACATAGATATCATTGTGGATCTCATCGTAGGACATGAAATGTTGTCCTTAATGGATATATTTTCTGGTTACAACCAAATCAGGATAGCTGAAGAAGACCAAAACAAGACCTCTTTTATATGTCCATGGGGACCCTACTGTTGGGTTATAATGCCCTTTGGGTTGAAAAACATAGGAGCCACATATCAGAGAGCCATGACAGCTATCTTTCATGACCTTTTCCATAGCATAATGGAAGATTATGTAGATGATTTACTAAGAAAATCAAAGACTAGAGAAGACCATTTGAATGTGTTGGAAAAAATCTTTGATAGATTAGAACAATACAAAGTGTGGCTAAATCCTAAGAAATGTGTCTTTGGAGTCACCTCCAGAAAGCTCCTAGGATACATTGTATCAAGAAGAGGAATAGAAGTTCACCGTGCTAAGATTAAGGCTATAGTGGACATGCCTCCACCTAAAACACTCAAGCAACTTCGTAGCCTTCAAGGGAAACTTTAGTCTATCTACCGCTTCATAGCATAGCTTGCAGATAAATGTCAACAATTTCAACATCTTCTCTAAAAAAACATAGCATTTTTATGGGATAACCAGTGTTAGAATGCCTTTGAACAACTAAAAGGATATCTTTCTACACCACCAGTCCTTATTCCACCAAGGCAAGGACAACCTCTCCTTCTTTACATCTCAACAACAGAAACAACAATAGGGGCCTTGCTAGCACAACATGATGAACAAGGAAAAGAAAGAGCTATATATTATATCAACCGCACTTTGGTGACCTATGAGATAAATTACACTCCTATTGAATGATCATGCCTTACCATTGTCTTCACCTCACAAAAGTTAAGACACTATATGCTCAATCATAAGACAAAGCTCATTGCCAAAATTGATCCATTGAAGTACCTATTGACTAGGGCAGCTCTCATGGGATGAATGGCTAAGTGGGTCATGATCTTAAGTGAATTTGACATTGAGTACATAGAATGAAAGGCTATCAACAGATAAGTAATTGCTGACCAATTGCTTGATGCACCTATCCCAAAAGAGTAGCAATTGCTTTTAGAATTTCCAAATGAGTCAATATTGACAGTAGCACCAATGATGGATACATGGAAAATGTAATTTGATGGATCCTACACACATCATGGCTTGGGGGCAGGAATTTTGTTTGTTACCCCTCAAGGAGACACTATTCCAAAGTCCTACAAGATAAAATTTCCATGCACAAACAATGTAACAGAATATGAGGCCCTTATCACAGGACTTCGTATGACTATCCAATGGAATATTGAAAAGCTTACAGTTTATGGTGACTCCCAGCTAGTTATTAGACAACTCAATAATGAATACAAGACAAAGGATGACAAACTCCTACCATACAAAAGAATGGTTGATGATTTCAAGGACCACTTTGATGAAATCCATTTTGAACAAATACCAATTAAACAACAAGCAACAGATGTTATGGCTATTATAGGATCTCTAGTTGACATGAAAAAGGATAGTAAAAAATTTGAGTTCCTGATTGAAGAGCTTCCAATGCTGGCCTATGACATCCCACAATCTGAGCTAGTATGTGACATCGTTGGTCCCCTATCTCCATGGTACCAAGATACCTATACGTACACCTATGATAACATCATCCCACCCAACTTAACATCCACTAAATGAAAAACCTTCATCTACCGAGCCTCTTGATTCACCATCATAGGTGATACCTTATACAAAAGAAGTCTTGATGGTACTCTTTAATGATGTCTCGATTCTAGGGAAGCCAAAGTGGCCTCGCAAGAGGTACATGAAAGTATTTGTGGTGCACATTCTAGTGGACCTAGTCTAGCTAAGATGATCCTAAGCATATGATACTACTAGCCTACTATGGAACAAGATGCTCATCAATTTGTAAAGAAATGTCTACCATGCCAGCAACATGGTGATCTTATCCATGCACCATCACAAGAATTGCAGCCGATAACAACTCCTTGACCCTTTTTACAATGGGGGCTCTATCTCTTAGGAAGAATTCACCCACCATCATCTAATGGCCATAAATTCATCATTACCGCCACCGAATATTTCACCAAGTGGGTAGAATCCATTCCACTCACTTATACCACTGGTATCCAAATTACAAAATTTATTCTTCACTACATAATATACTGTTATGGCATTCCTCTCTCCATCATCATCGATAATGGGAAACTGTTTAAGAACCAAGAATTTCACACCCTTTGCAAAAAATTCCACATCCAACACCATTTTTCCACGTCATATTACCCACAAGGTAATGGTCAAGCCAAAGCTTCCAACAAAATCATCTTACGTATTCTGAAAAAGATGGTTAATGAAGCCGGTCATGACTAGCACCTTCAGCTTAACCCCGCCTTACGGGCTTATTGCACAAGCATTCACACCCCTACAGGAACCACTCCATACTCTCTAGTATTTGGTTCTGAAGCCATTTTTCCTATAGATGTCAAGCTCCCCTCTCTTAGAATTTCATTATAGAATATCATCACTGAGGAGGAGTATCAAGTTGCATGCCTAAATGAGCTAGAATTGCTGGATGAAAAGCATCGAAGTGCTCTAAATCATCTCCAGGCCTACTAGAATTGCCTACACAAAAGCTACAACAAAAAGATTAAGAACCATCAGTTTCATATAGGTGACCTTGTCCTCATGGAAAATTAGAGAAACCTACAAGAGCACCACAAGAAAGGAAAGTTTGAGCATAATTGGTTGGGACCCTATGTCATCACAACTAGCTATGGATTAGGAGCTTATCATCTTGCAACACCTAAGGGGCAGCCTTTGGATAAGCCGATGAACATCATGTACCTAAAAAGGTTCTATGCTTAACCCATTGAGTATCCCAAGTAAAAAAATACAAAAAAATCAAAAAAACCAAAAAAACCAAAAAAAATAAAAAAATCAAGAAAAACACGAGTACAATAAAGTCATCCAATGATGAAAATAACTTTGGTGATGCCTTGGATAAGTACCATGGTGAAAACCTATCTCAGGCACCATGTATAGCTGTCGGTTCCACCATCTAATAAGTCCTATCCATCACAACATTCCATATCACCTACATCCCATGGCTTGGAATTCTGAAACACTCAATCTTATCACACCACCCTTCATCATCCCACCCAAGGAAAATTCTTGGAAAGAGGATCCTTGTATGCTCTCCTTGTACAACTTAAAAACTCCTAATAACCTAAAAACATAAAAAAACCAACAAAAATCCAAAAACAAAGAAAAGCCAAAAAAACCAAAAACAATAGAAAATCCAAAAACCCCCCAAAAATAAAAAATACAAAATACCAAAAATAATCTTAACTGTAACCACAATTATCCAAAACATCCAACACATCATTATCCAACATCATCTCATCTACTCTGAACCATTCCTACATCATCACTACAAACCAGAACTACATATTCATCACCACCTACATCTTAAAGTGCCTTGATCCCGTGAACACAAGGTATATAGGCAGTTTGATATATGAAGGAAGCATCTAGTAGTTAGATACAAAAGATGCACCCATCCAACCCATTTGGATGGTCCCTATTTTCTGAGCTTACTAAATCCAAAAAAAAACAATACACTGGCTAAGCATACTCTTAAAACATCACATCTCACACAAAAATCATCAATCAACAAACCAATCATAATCATAACATTTGGCCTACTATCTTTTTTCCCACCTTTCAAAATTTAATCAACAACATCCGACTGATTCTCTCCTTAATGGATATATTGTTCCTACAATAGGCAAAATCCATCATCCTATCAACACTTATCTTGGCAAGAGATACAATGGTTGTTTGTATGGCTTGTTGGTCTTTTTGATTATACATTTTTATCTTTTGTCTCATTTTAAGGATTATTCCAAAGCTACCTTGATCTCACTATATCATGGTATGTGGTGGAAAACACCTATAATGGGGCATAGTCATTGTTTTGTATGTCATACTTGTGGGGTGGTCTCATTACTCCAAGTATGGTATTCATATCTTGAAGATGTAGGGTTAGTTCTAGTATATTATTCCCCTCTTTACATCTAAGGTCAATCATACCTTTTATGTACTAAGGATTTATGCTATGAGCCCCCTTCCCTCATCTAGGTAGATTATACTACCTTGGGCATGCATGAAATCATCCTATTGTGTGTGGGTCTAGTCCATGCAAAGATGGATATATATCATCACCTTGGTCCTTTCATACCTTGGTGAAAATATCCCATTTTTTTATAATAAATCTAGAAATGCTTTCAATAATGTCAATACAAATACTTATCCTAGCTCATCTATCCTCTCTAACACCAACTATCAAAAACACTATATGGACTTAGCATTAGATTATTATTAACTTCACTCATCCAATCCTACCTTACAACCATTCTAACAAACCCTCCCCCCCACAACCTATCACTTCACTTATTCCAACAAAACCCCTCTAACAATGTGGTGTCTAAAGACCTAGTATCACCTAGCCCAACCATCCCTAAACCTATCCCAACCACCCCTAAACCTATCCCAACCATCTCGAAACCTATCTTAACCACCCAACCCACCACCCATGGTTCTACATACCATAATGTATCATGACAAAACCCATCCCATCATACCATTATCATTATCATTAACTATTGCATTATCCATGTGCCATTATCCATTATCCATTTATCATTTACTATTGCATTATCCATTTACCATTTACATTACCCATTATCCATTTATCATTTACCATTGCATTATACATTTACCATTCACATTACCCATTGTCCATTTACCATTATCATTTACATTACCCATTATCCATTTCTCATTTACCATTGCATTATCCATTTACCATTTACATTATCCATTATCCATTTATCATTTACCATTGCATTATCCATTTACCATTTCATTATCCATTATCATCATCATTTACCATTATCTATTATCCATTTATCATTAACCATTATCATTATCATTTACATTACCCATTATCCATTTATCATTTACCAGTACATTATCCATTTACCATTTACATTATCCATTATCCATTTATCATTTACCATTGCATTATCCATTACCCATTTATCATTATCCATTTTCATCATCATTTACCATTATCCATTATCCATTTATCATGAACCATTATCATTACCATTTAGCATTATCCATTATCCATTTATCATTAACCATTGCATTATTCATTTACCATTATCCATTAATTCATTAACCATTACATTATCCATCATATATTACCCATTAACCATTACATTTCTATTTCATCCATACATAATATATGTTTATTAATCTAAGCATATATTCTATTACCATTTCATCCATGCATAATATATGTTTATTAATCTAAGCATATAATTATCATAATCCACATCATAATCCAAATGCATATCATAAATTAACATCATAACATACATACATCTATCCACGAGCATCATCATAAAACATCCATATCCATAATACATAAACATCATCACATAACCTATCCATATACCATACATCAAATGCATAAAATAACATCATAACCAAAAACATCCATAACCACAAAATGCATCCATAATCATATATTGCCACCAAAATATACATCACTCAAAATAATACATGCCATGGTGCAAAATGCCTCAAGGGCTAAAATGCATCAAAACATAAAATCAAGAACCATGGGTAGATGAGCCCCTTGTAGAGTCTATAGGAGAATTTGGTTGAGATCCCTATGGCCTAGGTGGTGGTGGACCCATGGGCTGCTGCTGCTGTAATTGTTTTTGTAATGACTTCTGAAGCATAGGCTGCTAGATTGACTGATGGGATCTCCTAGATCTCTGAGAACTAGACATCCCAAATCTAATCCTCTAGCTATAGCTCGGGACACGCTGACCCTCAAGCACTGCAGTATAGTAAGCTCCATAATAATACTCTCCTCTAGCACACTGCTCTGAAACCTACTCCTATAACTATTGTATCCACTACTGAGCTACTGAGTAATTAGTCCACATCTAAGCTGCATTAGTGTTAGCAATGACACCCTGCATCCGCATAGTCTAATCTTGCAAGCCAACAATCTAGCCCTCCACCTGTTGAGCCCTAGCCTTTGCTCTCTGTAACCTCACCTCAGCTGCCTACCACAATGAAGCCTCCGTGTCTCACTCAATAATAACTTGATGCCACCTATCCCTACAGCTGTGCCTATAACTGCCCTATCTGGGCCTATGAAACTAGAATATGAGGATCCCTGTCTCCACCACTCACTCCATTCAGCAAGGCCTAAACTCCTTGTAGCCTCTGTAAGTCCTGCCTTTGCCAGGTCAACTAATCCTCTAAATTGGCCACCTGGGCTTGTAGAGTATCTGCCTCCTCTCCATCAGCCCGAGTCCACCAACATCAAATGTGAACACCAGGAAGAGGGCCAGGTGCTATCTCTAATGGCTCTGCCCCTGAAGTCCTGGTACTTGAAGTGCCTATCCCAGATATCCCCACTTGTACTGGTACCTGTTGAGGTACCTACGACTACTGGGTACCTGTTGTGTCTACTGAGGTGGTACCTAGACCTATCCCTACCCTTGTTATTGTGGTGCTCGCAATGGTGGCATCTATCCTTGTCCTTGGGCTTACTATACAGGTATCTGTTAAGGTACCTGTAGCTACTAGGGTGCCCGTTGTCTTCATCCCCATCCTCTCCCTACTACTTGCCCCGCTGTTGTTGCAACCAACACCCCTATACCATCATAATCATCTACCGGCACCTCCTCCACCACATACTCAATTGTAATCTTATCTCCCTCCTCTCGCTCCTCCTCATCCTCCATAGTCATATTCGGCTCCACCATTAGACCTGTCAATCAGATGGGTCTCCACACCTGCCACCACCGATCATATGCTAGAGTCCTGCCAACATCCACTATTTGACTCCTCCAGTCCCACTTACTAGTTATAATCTAGTCCAATCCAAGAGTGCCACCTGAGGCTGTATTTGTGCTGGCCATGTTGGCACATCCTGGGGTGTCCTCACAAAAATTGCCATCACTCCGGGCAGGTCCTGCACCTACCCAAACTGCCTCATCACTCACTAGGGGATATACTTATCTATAGTATGATCCCCCCCGCCCCATTAGATAGCAAGGCTAGAATATGTATGGCATGTGGATGTGATCATCATCCCATGCCTTTACATCTATGTAAGGATGCCAACTAATAAAATCAAGGTCATCCAAAATCTGCCACTAGTACTGTAGTCGTCCCACGTGGGAATATGTAATAGGTGGCCTATATAAAAACATAAATACCTCAAATGGACCTCAATGATAAGTTTTCGTAGGCTATGTAATAGCAATATGCTCAAATTCCTACACATGGAGTAGTGTGATGCTAGCTAATAAAGCCCTATCCATATGATACACCATCGTATGCTTCTCATGATATAGCTGTGCCAACATACAAGGTCCCCACACATACATACTCTCTTGAGTAATCATGCTCTCAATCACTACACCCCAGCATCCTTGCGATCATCAATGCGACATCACAATCCCCCCAATAACTATGCATACAAATAAGGTGAATTGATCCACCCCAGCTACCAAATCCTGCCTATAGCCCATCTGTCGTTGATCTTGGGTATAGAATGGATGCCAGGTGGAATTACTCTGTCCACTGCTGCCACTCCCGAGGGTACATCATATGCCACCCTCACTCCAACTATAGGAAGTCTCAAAATCCTCCATATGTCATCAAGGGTGAGAGTGATCTCACCCATCAACAACAAAAAGGAGCATGTCTCACTCGTCCACCTCTCCACTAGGGCTGTCATCGTAGCCCTAAGTGCCTATATCCGGGGCATCTCAACAACTATCTGCAATCCTATCCTACCTAGTCTAGCTAAGTTAGGCTGGTTGAACTGTGACAACAATCTCATCACTGAAGAACTCGCTGCTCCCGTGACTACAAAATCCTGCCTAAAATCTACATCTAAAAATTATCCAAAAATTAGCTTTTTTCCTAAAATAGCGCTATGGTGCTAATCCTTAACCATACCGCGCTAATGCAGAGCTTGGAACCAATCCTTGATCATATGGTGCCATTTTACGAGATGGTACTATTTCTTTAGCCTTAGGTGCTAATGTAGAGCTTAGTGCCAAAACTAACCTATATGGTACTAAAACACCATTATCCCTAATTTTCCCTAAATTCCCCATGCTAATGTAGAGCATGGTGCTAAAATCCCTTGGTATGGCACTAATCAAGAGGTTAGTGCTAAAGTGTTACCATATGGTGCTAATCTGGGAAAGCCAAAACCCTAGGTGCTAATCGAGAGCATGGCACCAAACCTACCCAGGATGGTGCTAAACCATCCAAAAGAGGATTTTTACCCCTAGAGCCAATCGAGATCTTGGCACTAAAACTTCCCAAACCCCCATTTAACCTATGGCGCCAATCTAGAGCTTGGCTCTAAACCACCTAATTATGGTGCCACACGGCTATGCAATGGCACCATTCTACCTAACTACCTATTTCCTAAGCCCAAAAATTACCTAAAATACAAAAAATCACAAAGTCAAGGTTGATTGACATACTTGTGCTCCTGCCAATGGTGATCTCATGTAGTCACGTACCCTCTAAGATCGATGAACGTAGCATGGGAAGGGAGGTTGTGCCATGTCTTCTTCTTCTCTCCTCTCATCCAATAAGCTCAATGTATGCAAATGTGGCACTTTGGGCTCACACTTGCTATATATAACTGCCATGTCATACCCCCATATAACTTTTCTCTCCCCAAGGTGCAAAATGTAACCTCTTTCACCCAATTTTCTTCCTATCTGCTTAATTTCATGTCCTCTATCTATTTTTCACCACTATTTCCTCCTTTCAAGAGTTTTCCTAAAAAACCTTATTTTTTTCACCCAACCCCTCGAGGGGGCATCCCTCATCCATTTCATTCATTCCCGGAAGCTGGGGCAAAATTCTTTGACTTGATGCCATATCCCTACTAGGTCACGATGCCACATCAAAGAGGGGCAAATATAGACACCTAAAAATGCCTCAACCCTTCAACCACCCTTCAACATCATTCATACCACTAATTTCCCATCTAATTAAATAATTAAATTTTTAATTAATTAATTAACCTATCCAACCTGTGAACCATCCATTCACCCTTCATAATTTATTCCTGAAATCAAATTAATTTAATTAATTCAACATTTACACCTTACAACATTATCCTAATTAATTAAATAATTATGTCAAATATTTATTTGGTTAATTTGTTCACTTTCTTAAACCTAATTAATTAGGTAAATCATACTTATCTAATTAATCTGCCCCACTAATTAGCCTACCCCTAACCTAGTTGATTAAATAACTATTGTTTAATTAGCTACCCTAGCCTACATGACCCCTAGACTTGGATTAATTATATAAATCATTATTTAATTAATCCTAAACCTTGATTACCGTACTCACTAATATTTTCCAGCCACATTAACTAAGTTAATCACTTTGATTAACTTGGTCAAATCATGCTTAACACCTCCCACACGCACAAATTAAAAATTACAAAATATACATAACCTCTCCAACTCATTTTTGTCATTTTCATGCTAAAACATCTTCCACATTTTTAGCTTACAAATGTAAGGCCCCAAAAATGTGCATGTGTCACATGACCTTTACATTCCCACATAAAATGGAATTCTTAATTCCACCTCCTCCAAAGAAAATTAATTTTTAATTTCCTCACACATCAAAATCACATTTAATGCAAAGTCCTCCTCAAAATGAATTTTAAATTCATTTTTATTCTCCACCATCCAATTTTGATGATCAAATCTTAGCCCTCCATCTCACAGTCAATCTCATCCATTGATCTCAACATCCAATCTCTACCATTGGATCAAAATACCCTCCAATTTGCCTATAAATACAAGCCTCCACAAGCCATTTCATCATCTAATTTTAAAGCAAGTTTATTATGTCCAAATTTCTCAAAATCTTCATCCATCTTAGCTAGGTTATGTTGAATTTTGTCTTGAAGTTGAGTGCATTTCACATCGTCAATCCTAGTTTGGGTAGAGCAAGGAGCTAGTGGGTGCAAGTTCTTAAACCTTATCAAGGAGTGAAGAAAGTTTGGAGATATTGAAAGGTATAAAATCTCGTTGTTTTGAGTTTCTTTCTTATTTATTCTGTCTTCTTATTTTCCTCATCTTCAACATGCTTCACAATTATGCATCTTCGAGGCTATGCTTCAACTTGGAAGGAGGAAGAGGAGTAGAAACTAAAATTTGACATCCCCACCATCTCTTGGGAAACTTGTAGAGAGAGGTTTCGTGCTTGATATCTTTCTAAGCACTATAAACAATGTCGTTCTGATGAGTTCTATGATCTCCAATAGTTTGGATTGATAGTGGCTCAATATGAAGTCATTTCTTTGAGTTGAAGTGATATGTAGGTCTTATTGAGGATGCGAAGATGCTTGTGCATAGCTTTGTGAGAGGTTTGAATACTCACATTGTTGGAGAAATGCTTATGACTAGACTCCCAACCTTGAAAATTGCCATTGAGTTAGCTAAGCTTGTGGAGGAAAATTATGTAAAAAGGGCCTTGGAGGGTGACCAAGAGTATAGGCTCATGTTCCTTCTCAGTTAGTCTCAAGGGTTCAAGATTCTAATCCCCCACCTAAGAGTGGTGTTTGGACATCCTCCATCCCTCATACTATACCTCTGTAATAGTCAAGATAAGGTTCCAAGGGGAATCAATGTAGGGGTCATCGAGGAGAGTGATATTAAGAGATATCTTAGAGTGAAGTTGTTTAAACACCTAGTAGTAGGATTGTGGAAGTCAAGCTCACTCTGGCATCTCAAGTTATCAGCAATCAAGTAGGCCTTAGACCATAGAATTTTGTCTGAGAGGAACTTTCTTTGAGTGTGGTGTGGTGGACCATTTTTTGAGAGATTATCCTCAAGGTGTAGCATCATTGGGTGGATAGGGTGTTGTTGCATTAAAGCTGATAGTGGGTGATGTTGGTAGATCTCATCGAGTGTATATTGTAGCAGATCATCAGGTTGACCTTTGGACTTCATGTGTCAAGTCTGCAACTAGGGATGGGTAGCCATCCTTGTTTTCTTCTCATCTATAGTTTTCATCACTAAATGTAGGGCCTTTTGAGTCGAGGCATGGACATGGTAAAGGTCGAGATGAGTTTCTTGATTGTGTTCTTCATTTTTTGAGAAGGTATCGTGGTTGTGGGTACTAGTCATTGTATTTTTTAGGCTTCTTGAAGTAAGCCTATCCCTATTGGGGGAGGATGTAATGACCACAAGTATATGTGTATTTCTCTTCGTCACCTTTGGCATAATAATGTTGTATGATGTTTTTTTGTGATATTTTGTATTGTAGATTGGTGATCTCTAGTTGATACCAATGTTTAATCTAGATTCTTGATGTGTGTATTTGGATTTATGAGACATATAAATACATGTGTGTGTGTCTGTGATTATATTATTGGAGTTTTAGCTTCACTATTTTCATTTAAATTTTTATGTTGGGTGGGTAGATCCGATTTCCTTTAGATATGATTATTTTAAATGATTAATTGCATCTTTATCTATTGCTTTTGATTAAGAGTAAATTAGGTTTTGAAGGGGTCCCAAAACTCTGTACAAAATGCTACCAACATATAACAAGACAACCAACCGAGAGCCAGACAATAACCTACAGAAAAAAATAACTAACCAACAAATATAAAACAAACTATTGCATTTTCTTCAGAGTTTCAACTGCTTCTAGTTCTTTTTTATAAAATTCCTCATGGAGCTTAACAAAACCTAGAAGCTCCTTCTTCTCTTCCTTAAACAATTTTTTCTTATTCCCACATGTTTGGGACCTCGGACCTCATTGTCAGCCTTTTCCTGCTTATTCTTATCTTTCATGACTTGTTCTTCCTAGTGTGTTTTCTTACCCTTCATGTTGCCTGAGTTAACCTACTCCTCACAAAGATCCTTCAGTTTCTTAGTCAAGATTCTAATCCCTTTAGTACTATTGTGAATAGTACATTGACTAATTTTGACCACTCTTTCAAGGTTCTCCTTAATATCATGCAACTCTTTCTCTAAGGTTGCAATCCTATTATTAGAATCTTTTTCCAAGTTTCGATACTAATCAAGTCCTTATTAAGGTTAGAGAGACTTTTCTCCATTTTTTCCATCTTCGGGATAGCCTCCCATCCCTTAAAAAGTTCCATGTCCACATCCCTGTTTATCTCATTCCTACATCCTGAATTCTCTATAACATCACCCTAAATTACCCATTTTTGAATAACACTCTAATACTTCATTTAAAATTACTCTGAGCATTTAAAGTAACAAAGACATTGTGTCTATGAATAATAAACAAGAATACAATAATCAAGTAAAATAAATGCTTAGTCACAGCAAACTTTAATTGATATTGGTCATGTACAACTCTTTAAGAATACATCCTGAATAATTGCAGTTTAAATATGCCTTACTCCATTTTATTCTAATGTTAACTCCAATAATAACATACATGGACAATATACTTGAAATACTCATAAAAAATACAAATCTCACTAAAACATGTTAGAATTCTAAGCATGTATTTGAAAAGAAATATTACGAGAAATCGTACCTCAAGTTGTTTAGATATATAGTGACAATCTTCATGAGAAAAGAACACACTTCTCTAGATCTCATACAATCTAGTGATATCATAATAATCCTATTATATCAAATCGACTTGAAAATATAAATAACATTTTAGTATCAATTTAATTCAAATAAGTATCAAATTATAAATACAAGGCATATCAAGAAGTTAAGTTACATATCTTAGTTCTTGTGTAGGTTCATTAATAAGTGGCATATCGAGGGTTTCCATTAATGAGAGAACATCACAGAGGTGACATCCACCCTACCACGAAGCTGAAGACTCCCCTGTGCTATCCACACGATACCCCAATCTGTCCCGAAGAAGCTAGCTCTTTGAGGCCATCATGACAGTGTATTGGATTAACTATTGCAATTCTATCCCTTTTCCCATGCCAACCTATAGAACCAACCTAAAATCAATGTAATAGTACAAGTGATTCCAATCCTAGAAAGAATTCCATTTGGAAACGTACCCATAAAACATGATATCATGCATACTTCAGCATAATTGCTAAATGCAATAGCATTTAAGGGTGTATTCTATAAAAGTACTCAAATGTGTCAATGTTATAAAATAATCATATTTAATCTTGGGTTCTAACAAGCTCTTAGAAGGGAATTTATCTCTTAAGATGAGTTTCCCTTTACCGGTTTTATTGTTCTCTCCTTGATTCACATCCAAGGGAATATTTGCCTTACAAGGTAAATAGTTTCCTTTAATTCACATGTAGTAATTCAAGAACAAAAACATTTTATGAAAGTTTATAATTTACTTCTCTTCATAATGTAATAAAATATAAGAGAAGTAAAATTAAAATCTTTAGAATTACTATCTCTTACTTAGTTCATAGATTATCTAGAATTTGGTTTATAAAACATATGTATTTTCCAAACCCTTTCATTAAGGCAATTGGAATTTCTATTTAACTAACTTTCTTCATGTAGAGGAGTAAAGTAATTCACACATTATAATATTGAAGCAGTAAATTTTTAACATAAGATAATCTATTCATTCAATTATTCAGCTACATGTCACTAGTGTAACTTCCATTTTTACCCATTGGTAGATCTATAATTTAATTATGTTCAACTTAGTTTAAACACTTATTCCTTTCCTCACCTTTCCCGTGAAAGGAAAATGGAAATTCCTATTAAAATAATTTATGGGAAAAAGTAGAGTAATGAAATTATAATAAAGAAAATAGGGTTTGGAGGCCCTTTTATTGTTGCACATAGGATCACACCTTCATATATTTCTCCAAGGAGCTCTATCTATGCAATGCCTCTATCAAGTAATTTCAAGCTATTATGCACATTCATTTTCTTGTAGGTTTCTGTAGGTTGGGTGCCCTTCCGTGAGGAGAAATTCTTATTTCTTTGGTAAAAGAATGCTTGCCATAGGCAGCCCCATGATTTGACTCTGGTTATGTAATGCAATTACCTTGTTTTGTTTTAATAATTTTCCTTTGTGTGTGCCACGATTGTCTTCACAAATTTCCATATCTATTTTATTTAAGTCAAATGGAAATGTAGATGTAAGGAATAGCATCCAGGCATGAGCCGCCATGCATGAAGCATGCCTCACTAGCTATGGCACCCATGTCTATTGGCTATGACGCCTAAATCTGCCCTTATTCCTCTTTTTTTTTTTCAATAAAATTCGTTGTTGTTGGCTGGAGTTAACATAAGCATCTATTTTGGCCTCTATAGATTTGCTCATTTATATGTTTTGATCTCAGTTTGCTGCAATAATAATGGTTGTCGCTGCACTATAGATTTAAGTATATATATTTTTTTCATCTTAGTTATGCTTGCACTAATGATGGTTGTAGCTTCACTATAGATTTAAGTATATCATTTTGTTTTGATCTCATTTTTTCCAACAACAATGATTGCTATAGTTGTAGATTGAAAAGATCAGTTAGTTAAAGGAGTTTACAATTTCATAAGGTTTCTAATTTAGAAACTTCTATTTTACTTTGTCGTAATAAGGGTTGCAGGCAGAAAAGAAATTGTTTTTTTTTTTCACAAAATATATTCTGTTAAAATTCTCTTGCTACAATATCCAGATTTGAAAGTTTTCCAGAATATTTTAAAGAATAAAATTCATACTTATTTAACATTTCAAAGATATTTCACTCATAGAAATGAAAGGCATTTCCTAAAACATTTGACATTTTTTACTTCTAAATTGTTCATACCTGATCAAATGCTTCCTGTTTTTGTTTAATTTAATTTTTCCTGATTTCCTTTTGTCTTTTCCTATTTTTCTCCCCGTTCCTTCCCAATTTTCCCTCTTTTTAATTTCCTTCATCACTTTTTCCAAGGAAAAACTAGCCATTGCTTTAATTCCCAGCTTAATGATAAGTGTTTCCGCAATTGACTCCATGTGGCCTTGGCTTAATGTCTTCATGTAACCTTTTTGAGTAGCTCTTAACTGCTCACAAGTGTTGCCTGTAGAAGTTACAGTTGTGAGGAAATAAAAAAAATTCATTATGTTCTCTTGCCATCGGCCACGTAAAAAGGAAAATAATATTTGTTTATCTAATTGGCTTCTCCTTCCTTTAGTTGGAGAGAAAATGTATTTTTTTAATTTGACGGAGGACTAAAGTGGATATTTACTGCTATAATTTGTTGGTAGTTTATTTTCAAAATATGAACAATGTGCCCAGTTCCCAATTTTATTTTAAATATAAGTATATATATTTGCATGTGTATTATTTAGTAATATCACACACAAAAATATACATATACTGTATTTAATATATACACCAAAAAAATATATGTATGGGGTAACTTATATTTACATTATATACTTATGAGTGTAATATTTACCTAATATTACACATGAAAATATATAGTGTAAAATAAATGAAGACTATTAGTTCATTAATAAGGATTGATAATTTTTAAAATGTTATAACTATATAAATTTTACCTCTTAGTTTCTAATTATAGCTATTGATTAATTAACCAAGATAAAGCCAAGAGGGTTATATTCAATATTCAAATGGATAACTACTTTACCCATAACCCAGTCTATATGAAATTTACTAATATAATTGTGTGTGTGTGATTATATGTATGATGGCCTTAGATGAGCTAGGTTCTGAGCTCCTCTATGATACTCTCCCTTCTTGAATGAGGTCATGGCAAATCCTGTTATACTTAGAAAATCCAATTGATAGTTAGTCCATAACCATGACACCAACATATAAAATCATGTGATATTCCAAATCAACTTATGTCACTATAACATAAAATATGCCAAATACTTCCTATTATGCAATAGAATATTACTTACATTAAATGTTTGCATGTATCAACAATATAACGTCAAATATATTCTATGTGATATATATAAAGTAAGTAAATGTTAAAATAGAAAAAGGGTTGTGACATTCCTCCCCTATAAGAAAATCGCGATCCCAATGATGTCAAGGATGCATAAAAAGCTCTAAAAAAGTGAGAAAAAGTCGTTGATTCTCTGCAGCATCTACCTAAGTGACACTAACCTCAGAGGAGTTATTCCATTGTAGCTTATATTGGACTGCTTTCTATTTGACAATCCTCTTGAATATCTAGCTAAGTTCATACTTCCTAGACATTCAGAAAAATGGTGCTGCCAAAATGGCTAAATTCTTTTACCATATGTAACACCATCTAATAGTTCATGTACACACTATTCATAAGTTTCAATAATGTTGTAGGTGTATTGACAAGCCTAATGATAGTACTGTAACTTGCAATATCCATCATGCATTTCCAAAATAAAAGTAAATGTGCTCTCCCTTGATTCTCAACTGGTGATACCCAGACCTTAAATTAGGTTTAGAGAACATATCTATTCCTCTCTTAAGATTAAATACCCTTATATTTCTAGGTAAGGTATCTATTTTGGTGGTCACCTCATTGATCACCTTATGATTATTTCAAAACCAAGGTACCATTCTTTATATAGATTATAATCTATCTTTCCTAACATCTAACATCTTATATCCAATGCAGATGTCCTTAGGATTTATTAAGGCTATAAAATTAACATTTCATAATAATATCAAGTAGGACCAAATTTGGTCATGTACTATTGTCTCCTTATGGTAAGCTTCATATTTGCTCAATTTCCAAGGTTTCCAAGTTGATACCATTTTGGCTTATCCATATTATTCAAGGTCATTTGCCATTAAATTGAAGAGTTGCATACTTATATTGTTCAAGTTAAAGATATCTTTATTTCCAAAATGAGAGACAATTCTCTTATTAGGTGTTTAGGGTAAAATAAGAAGAGGGTTTGATTTCAATGGTTTGCCTTGGTCCTCCTTTCACCACTAAACATTCAAGGACATCAGCCGAGTAGAGGAACCTACTACAGGATTTTTGTCACTTAGAACATAGGGGAAGATTGGAATTGTATGATTTAGTTGTTCAATTAAGCCTAATTATGCAAATTCGTGAACAAACGGATAAATTACGAAAAATAATCGCACACAGAGATATCAAATGACAATTAGATGCATACTAGATTTTGAAGTTTAGAAAGTAGAAAAGTCAGGGACTAATGAGTGGGTGCCCTAGTCTAGTGCCACATTTTTTGTCAAGATCTAGAAACCTTGTTTGCAACCTATTCTTGTTATTCCAGAGATTTTCTTGTTGTAGGATGTAGAGGACTAATAAGTGGGTGCCTAAGTCCAGGTCCCTCTTTTCTTCTTTGATCTACAATTCTGATAGTCTGCACTACTCTCTTCCAACTCTACTTTTTTTTCTTTTGCAACTTGTAACCTGCAATCATAGAAAAATGGGTTGGGGTTGTGGTGTTTAGAGGCTTGACTCGGTCAAGCTCCGGAGAGACATTCAAGTCTTCTGAACACTATTATCAGATAAAGAGTGTGTATCCCTATGGGATAGAGGTAAAATCCAAATGATAAATGATAGAAAACACAATTGATATCACCTTGTAGTGAAGATCTCATGGAAGGGAGATGCTCTTGATGCCATGAGGAGATGGATGCTAAATCTGCAAATATAAACACAAGAACAACACAAATTTTGCTTTGTAACACACAATGAATGCCTTGAATCACTTTCACAAAAGCTCTTGAATAAAAAATGCCATCTACCTTACAAATGAATTCTTAAACATGCTTATATATGCAACTACAAACATTCCCGCTAAGAATTTTGTAATTCAAACTTACCTTGTCGACATAGGACCTAAATAATGGTCATAAACTGACACTTCAAAATTGGTCCTAACCTAAAATAGGGTAGGACTAGGGTGCGAGCACCCTAGTCCTCCCCCTATTTTAGGTAGGATTTATGTCAAGTGTACCCCCTAAGTTCCATTTGCCATGAAACTTTAGGGTTTTCTCATTGCAATGTCAAATTAACATGCAAAATGTCTTAAATGCATCCTAAAGACCCAAGAGCTAGACCTTAAGAGGGAAAAGCCCCCAAGGGGACATTTTATGATGTAACATTTATCCCCCACTTTAATGTACGTATAAACACAAGGCTAATACATACATTAAAGTACGGTCAGCAAGCACAACAAACATGCCAAGCGTGGAGAAGACACACCAATCACAATGAAGATAGTAATAGGGACACAAACACGAAGAAGATAGCTACAATCATAAAAAACATGGAGAAAATAGTGTTGAAGACACAAAACATAGTGAATATAGTGAACGGAGTGAAGACAGTGATGATTTTCTTTTCTTTTTCTCATCTATATGAAATACAGATGCAAGTACAAGGAAAGTAAACACACCACCCATAATGCAGGAGGGACTCATCGCCAGTGGTCTTTATGACTGCATATGGGACAACACACACACAATACATGCCATACAAAATAAGCACTCCATACAAATCCCAAAGCATAGGAGGGACTCATCACCACTGGTCTTTAAACTATGCTTGGGAATAAACACACAATACACACACACTTGGAAAACATAGAGAAAACACGGTAGACAAGTGATGGAATGTTCCTATTTCTAGGTTCATCACCATCTTAGGCACATTACAGGCACACACCAATGATTGCACTTTGCCATAACAATCACCAAAGACACGCTTAAGGGTTGAGTTAGTCACAGAACCGCTCCTCACCTCTGTAGAGGACTTTTGAAAATGACAGGATGTGCATTCTCCACGAGAAATACACCATCTCCACCTCTATAGAGGGCTTAATATGAAAAAGGATGTGATATCCCACCTTCACAGAGGGCTTAAATGATTGTAAGTAGATTTCAAACAAATCTCAGAGTGCAGGAGGCACTCATCACCACCAATCTTTAAGACCACCTAAGAACAAGTACACTGCTAACATCTAAAATAGACAACTTATCTTATATATGCCCCCACCTTAAGGTGGTCGATATCAGGTACTGATATCAAGCATGATAAGGTAGGAAGAAAACACACAAGGGAACATGAACTCTCACAAATCCCATGCCCCCCGGAGGTGACATGTGTTGGGAATTAAGGTGTCTCAACCTTGATAATTCCTTACATTTATTTATTGTAATATATTTATTTATTGCTTATTGTGTAATTAGGATGCAAATCCTATTTTGTCATCTTGTGGGAGTTGGCACGGTGATGTGTCATCCTATGTGGAAGGTGACCACATGTAATTCTATCCTCACATGAGGAGATAGGCATCCCACTTAGTGGTAGAGGTATTTTGCCATGTGTCGGCAATTCGAATAGTGTGTAAATGAATCTTGATTGAAATGGTTTTGTCAGATTCCTATGACAGAATCTATTACGCCTAAGAGTCATAAATAGAAGATACTATGACAGGTGAAGACATGTTTCACAAGACATCTTGGAAGAAGGCATCTTTGGGTGCCCCAAGGAGGGTTATGACATGTTGTAAGAGAATATACTATTTTTAGTCAGTGTATGATAGATTCTCTTACAACTATAAGATATGTCAATATGACAGATTCTATGACAGTCGTAAGAGTCATAAGAGCATCTGTCATTGCCCAACTTGGGAATAGGTAACCATATTGGGATGGGCGATGTGAAAAATGCCATGACCATGCTATAGTGTTGGACAAGTGTCCCTAAGCATGTGTTTTGGGCCATGAGGCGAAGTTGGACGCCCATCTAAAGGAAAGCCCATTTTTGCCTTGTAAACTTATATTTAAGTAGGTGCTTTGAGAGATGTATTATGTGATTGATAGGTACTTTTATGCTACCAGATTGTCTCTAGATATGAGTGTTGAAGACTCCTGAGAGCTTGCATTGCAAGTGTATTGTAAACCATTACAATTTTGATAACACATTATGCAGGTTTTAGAGTGTGGGGTTTTTCACTCGATAAGGGTTTTCCCCACGTTATATGTTGTCTCTCTCTTCTTCTGTTTTACATTCTTGCATTGTGTATTGCTACAATATCTCCATTGTTGTGTTAAACATTCTGTAATTGTAAAGGTTAAAAAGAATTTGCACTCATCTCTCCTCATTAGATTAATGTAGGAAGCGATTTCTGCACACCTAGCTTCCTTTCAGTTGGTATCAGAGCTTGATCATCTTTGGTCCTAGTTGTTGGGTAGGGGTTTTTTTGAGCTAATCTTAGGTTGAGTGGGAGCTTTGTGTAGAGTATTCTGTAATCTTGTTATAGGAAGGAGATGGCAGGCACATCTGGAAGATTAGAGGTGGAGAAATTCAATGGCACAAATTTGAGTTATGGATGTTGATAACTGAGAGGGGGGGTGAATCAGTTATCCTAATTAATTCTTCTTCTTGAACTTTCTTATTAATCAATGCAATATTAATTCAAATAAGCAAACACAACCATGAAATGGAAGTACACATGACACAATATTTTTGACGTGGAAACCCTGTTAAGGGAAAAAACCATGGGGTGATTAACCCAAGATTGTATTCTCTGTTAGAAGAATAGAAAAACAAAATGGCACTTGCCAATTAGGGCTCACTACCCAAGCACACTACTCACAAGAGGCACACTACCTACAAGAGACTCACTGTCTACAAAGGGAATGTAATACAATACTTGAACTGATTGGAAGCATCTACAAATGCTGGAGTTTAGTTCCGGTTAAGCTCAGTACACTGATCTGCTGCACTTCATCTTTCCTCTTTTCTTTTACTGCTTTCCTTTCACATACTGAACCTTCTTTACTACTTTTGCTCTACACTTCTACTTTTATTCACACAACACGATACACAACAACAACCCTCACAACTAAATCCATCATGTATATATATCCGCACAAGTGATTTCATCACCTTTCAAGTCAGCACCCAGAATACTCAATTCTTTTCACAAACTCTGATCTGTCGGCTAAATCCTTCCACACCATGTAATGCAGATCAAGACTATGCTTGTAGAAATCATTAATCATGTCGGCCAAACATGATTCATGCCTTCATAACCTTTACCACCATTAGTAACACATCCAGAAAATAGTCTGATGTTCTGTCAGTCAGTTCTTCCTCTGTTCACACTGTCACTCAGGAATCCGGTACTCAACTATTCATATCTTTTTCCTCATCTATCATCGGAGGCTAAAACCTTGGAATCTATCACTCAAGTTTGTCCTCTTGACTTTCCTAAATCCACACTTCACCAAGATACTTCCTCTGAGAGATCCGGACCTGTCTGTCGAACCTTGCCACATGCTTTGTTCTTATTTACCGAACCACAACAATCTTCATTCTGACTTCCGGTAGAAACACACCATGTCCTGCGGATGTATGGGATGAACTTTGTTGCCATCAATGACAACAATCATGAATCCATATAGTGTCTCTTGCCAACAATCTCCCCCTTTGGCATTGATGGCAACACTTAGTGAAAAATGATTAAGTGTTTACACTATGCTCCCCCTTAGCTGATGCTCTGTCTTTATATACATTTTTTGGAGCTCCCCCTTAGTTGGATTCCACATTTTTCACTGCTCCTCACTCCCCCTTTGACATCAATGGCAAAGGGTAGGGTCTGTATACCAAAAATTTCAAAATTTTAACTGTACTTAGCCGCATAAGTATATACATGTGGAATACTTACATAAACTGTAGTATGTCTGCAAAAGTTGTTTTCAGTTGGATGAGTTCTGCAGCCCAACTCTGCTTCATTCTATCCAAAATTGAGATGTGACCACTCAACAAAAATGCAAAAGCTTCTGCCCTCTTAAGATCTATCGGATCATTGGTCCAGGCGGTAGTCTGAGCATCACTTATGGCCGCATGCATGACCTCTAACTTAGGGATAATAATCCTTCTAAGTTCACCCATCCGGTTAATTATGTTCTTCCTTTCCTTCTCAAAATTCTTTATTGCATTTGTGATTGCAATAGTTTGACACTCTTGATTTACTATGGAGGAAGAGAGAGGATCAAAACTTTGAGACAAACTTAGTAGTTTATCCTCTTCCTCTTTTATTTTCTTCTCAATTTCTACTGTTGCTTTGGACCAGGAAATACAAAATTTGTATACTTCACTGCCATCCTTGAGAGCATTTTCTAAGTTCTTTATCCCAATACTCATATTTCTCCTATCATTAGTGATTAATCCTTGTACGTCTGAGAATCTCTTATCCAAAAACTCCTTTCGGACCTTTAATTCAGTTGATTTTTCTAGAGAATCAAAATGTGTACTAACACCACTGACTAAGGTTTTGAGATTACCGGAAGAGGAGGCTGGGGATCCTTCTGAAAAGATGGCATGATCTTTTCCAGCACTCCAGATGCAGCTTCTATCAACTCACAGTCTTCCATATGAGACTTTAGGAGTTTTTCATTAGCCTTAGCATTTGCAAATGAAGCTATCTTCATTGTCTGTACTGGAGAAAGAGAATCAAAATTGAATAGACCTTGTAGAAGCTCTGATTCATCAATCTCCATTATTTCTTTGCTTAGGAATTCTTGGACAGTTTGTGCAGTGTCTCTTGCTGGAGACAGATGTTTCTTCTCTTCTGTAGTCTTGGAGCTGTCCTTTGGAGTTTTCTCTCCTTCTACATTCCCACCACTAGTAGTTGTGGTTTTCTCTGCTGAAGCCTTCTCTCCTTCTGCAACCTTTGTACTGTCACCTTCTTTTTCTTTCACCTCTGCTTCTTTCTCCTTCAAATTTTCTTCTCCTTTAGATCTAGAGACTGTAGGGGAACCCAGACAAGAAATGTTAGTCTGTTTAGAGCCCACCTCTTCTGTCATTTTCTCAGAAGTTTCTTCTGCAACACTTGTGGTTGGGGGATCAGTACCCAAGTCCTCTACAATAGGAAGATTAAATCTTTTGAAGGCCTTTCAGAGGATCTCTTCTATATCCTTGGCTACCTTGTTAGTCTCACCAAGCATGAGCTGATTCATCCTTGCTTTGCTCCTAAACTCATCCTTGCAGTCTTTGAATACCATGTTCATTGTCTTGGGATCAATTGAAGGATATAGCTGAATAGCTATCTATTCTCGGAACTCAATATCTTTATCTTGGGTAGTGTTCTTTTTTGTTTCTAGTTCCTTCTCCAAGCTTTTAAGGATCAGAGATATAATTTCAATAAATGCTTTGTTGTAAATATTTAGATACCTGACTGTGGCATCTTGCAATATCTTCTGATCTGCTTCACCATAATCATCATAAAATTTTACCATTGGCTAAAGATTTCCATCCACTGTGACTGATTTGATTATGTCATCAATGTTAAGAGTGGGTTTTTCAACATATTCCTCTGCCTTTTCTTCTTCCTTCTGTCTAGTAGAGGGTTGACCAGATGTTTTCTTCTTTTTCTTCATTTTCCTGACTTCTTCATCAGATTTAGTTTCCTCTTCATCTCTTTGACTTGTATAAGCCCTTGTGGCTTTTGTCTTTGACCTTTTCTCTCCTTTGGCAGATGCTTGGACTTTTGGTTTTGAGCTTTTAGCAGGGATAGGTGCTGGTCTCTTTGAAGATCTGGTCTGGGAGGAAGTTTCTACCGGAGCACTTTTCTTGCTTCCCTTTTCTGCTTCTTTCTTTTCTTCCTTAGCCTTTTGCCTCTTTTCCCTGTTGGCATCAAGTGCCTCCTTTGAGATGCCTAGGCCTTTTGCAATTTCTTCAACTTCTTTTCTAACTTTCCTCTTCATTTTCAGTTGCCTCAGTTCCACACGAACCTTTATACTTAGCTCCTCAAAGGTTCCAAACCTTTCTGCCTTTGGATCCTTTGGCTAACTTAGCATGTGTTGAACATGCAACTCCACAATTTGTTCATCAACTTCATACCCCATGGGCATGATCTAGACTATCCTTGGTTCTACTGCCTCCATTAGGCACTGATCAGTATCAACCATAAAGCAGACTGTGTCTTTGTATTTTTCAACAAGAGACTGGGGAATTCTTTCTCTTGCTTGCATCATGCTCTGGAAGTTTTTGAAATATCTCCACAGGGCTAAATTTCTTTCTTTAGCATCCCCAAGCCCATACAAATAGTCTCTAATTTGTACTGCTATCGGTTTGTCATTCTCCCATACCCATCCATTTGATCCGGGCAACTCATTCATGAAGTAGAAAAACAAGCATAAAATTAGTGCACCATATTTGAAAGAGTTTTTCTTATCCTTTTTGATCTTTTGTATGTTTTCCATTAATTGGCTCAAAAGAAGTTCACAGAGATCATATTCTACATTTTTCCTCAGCATCTCATAGGTTGTATATATTGCAGTTCTGGATACTGAATTCTCCCTACTGGAGTGATATATCTTGTAACCTATTATCATAGATGCAAATTTGATGTCCGGGTCAGTAATATCTTCTATAGTCATTGCCCTCTTATCAAACTTTGATCTGGTGGCCTTAGTTACAATGTTGTTTTTGACAGATTTGAGGACAGGTATCCCTCCAGAGGAGTATAAACCAGTTACTACCCTAATTGCCTCCTTTGTGATCTTGCAAGGTCTGTTTAGCCATAGGAAGTTATCATGCATCCTACTCAACATGTACCGGACCCATTCATCTTCTTCAAAGCAAGGGAAATGAATGAATTGATCAAAATGTTTCTCTTGGATGCCCTTATATTCTGGTTTAAGCTCAAATGAATCATCTAACAGTTGTTTATGATAGATATCTCTTAGTTTGAATTCCCCAAATTCTTCAATACTCGCATGTATGTAAACCCTAATATCTTCGGTGTGCAACACGCCATGCAGAACACTAGAGAAGGCTCCTAGGCGATCTACCTCCAAGGATTTGTATGGATGTTTCTTGAATGTGGGGCGAGGTCTATCAGAGATCTTAACTATATTTGGAGTAGCCATTTTTTAAAATATTTGCAGTGAGATATTGAAAATAGAAAATACCTTATGCGCCTTCGGTTACACGGAGTTGGTTAGATTGATTTCTGGATGTAATGACTTCTGCAAGTGATCTTCGATGAACTTGATGAATTTTGTTGTAGAGCTCCACTTTTCGTTTCTTCTTGAGTGCAAAATGAACAAGTGATTAATGAGAAAACCTTTATATTGCTCCGCAAACCCTAATATCAAATTGCAATAAATGCTCGACCTACATTATTTAGGTTTGCCTTATTCAGATGACTTGAAGAACCAGATCTGTCCTAATCTATGAACATCATGCGGATCTTCCAACCATGAACAAATCAAGATGACACATCACAAGGACATCCCAAACACTCTATCCAATCCACAGAATAGGACAAGGCACTTCCAGATCTCACCGGACCTTTTTGTAACACTCTGTCACTCCGGAGCATCTCCCGAAACTGGTTCTACTTGATCGCTCACAATTTCTTCACATCTTCATGTGGACCTCTGAAATCTTAACTGGATCATCTCAAGACTCATATCTACAAACCCTTTAATCCGCATCCTCTTCTTGTGCCAATTCCGGCATCACTTGACTGGCTGGGGGAACAAAATTTACTTTGTGTCTCCCCCTGAGCCAGAGCTCACTTTTTAATTTCTAGAAGGAATATCAGCACTAGAGTCTGGTGCGGATCCAACCTCTATATTCTCTGTACTTTTCTTCACCCAAATCTTGCTCATCTCACTTTTAACTTCATCCGCATTCACATTTTGTTTACCCTTATCTTGATTCTGATTATGATATACTAGACCTTTTTTGTCCTGATTCTTGTTTCTGCAGAATTTTGCACTGTGACCAGATCTATTGCAGATTTGGCAAACAACATTTCTTTGCATATTTGACTAATGTCCTTTTGATCTGCATTGATTAGCCATATGACCTATTCTATTGCATGCAAAGCATCTACCATTGAATGATTTGTTCATTTGCATATTTCTGCATTCATGAGATTTGTGACCATACCTTTTGCAGTTAAAACATTATCCGGAGAAGGAAGAATTAGTCTGATTCATTCTCTTTCTATACTGATTAGCTTTGTGACCAAAGAGATTATAGTTGTGGCAGTATCCATTGAAAGATGGATATCTTTGAGCATTGGGCTGTCTTACCAGAGGTCTTCTAGGCCTGTTCCTTGGATTTTCTGATCCAAAATTCTTCTGACCGGATCCAGAGCTTTCTCCTTTCTCACATCCCAAACAACACTTGTCATCTGCCCTTTTTTGACTTCCAAGAAGAACTTCAAGTTGAGTAGAACTTATCTTGAATTTCTCTTTATATTAATTTGTTGATTGAAGATCCCTTTTGAGAGAGACAATTTGATCCTCAAGTTTTTCTTCATTTTCTTTAGCATCTTCAAGATCAGATTCAAGATGTCTGGTAATTCTATCCATTTGGTGGCAATCCTCTGATTTCTCCTTAGGAGATTGTCTTAGATTATCTTCAGTTTTTCTTTTCTCTTCGATCTCTTGGGTAAACTTTATAACTCCTGATTCCATTTCATGTCTTACCATAATGACTTCTTTTGATAACTTTTCACATAACTTGGTTTTTTCAGTCAGCTATTCATTTGCATCATTAGCTTCACCTTGTCTTGCCAATTGCTGAAGTAGCTCCTTCCTCTTTTTCATAGAGAGACTTAATTTGTCTTTTAGTTCTCTCATGAAATCATCAGCCTGTTTCAGTCTTTCCTTTAATTCATTGACTTCAGAGTTTAACTATTCAAGATCCTCAAGGGCAGTCTTGAGTTGCTCCTTTAAACCATATGTATCCATTTGGATTCCTAGATCTTCCTCGAGCTGTTAGACTTTGTTTAGGAGGAACTTAGCTCTGATACCAATTGTTGATAACTAAGAGGGGGGGTGAATCAGTTATCCTAATTAATTCTTCTTCTTGAACTTTCTTATTAATCAATGCAGTATTAATTCAAATAAGCAAACACAACCATGAAATGGAAGTACACATGACAATATTTTTGACGTGGAAACCCTGTTAAGGGAAAAAACCATGGGGTGATTAACCCAAGATTGTATTCTTTGTTAGAAGAATAGAAAAACAAAATGGCACTTGCCAATTAGGGCTCACTGCCTGAGCACACTGCTCACAAGAGGCACACTGCCTACAAGAGACTCACCATCTACAAAAGGAATGTAATACAATACTTGAACTGATTGGAAGCATCTACAAATGCTGGAGTTCAGTTCTAGTTAAGCTCAGTACACTGATCTGCTGCACTTCATCTTTCCTCTTTTCTTTTGCTGCTTTCCTTTCACATACCGAACCTTCTTTACTACTTCTGCTCTGCACTTCTACTTTTATTCGCACAACACGACACACAACAACAACCCTCACAACTAAATCCATCATGTATATATATCAGCACAAGTGATTTCATTGCCTTTCAATTCGGCACCTGGAATAGTCAATTCTTTTCACAAACTCTGATCTGTCGGCTGAATCCTTCCACACCAAGTAATGCGGATCAAGACTATGCTTGTAGAAATCATTAATCATGTCGGCCAAACATGATTCATGCCTTCATAACCTTTACCACCATCAGTAACACATCCAGAAAATAGTCAGATGTTCTGTCAGTCAGTTCTTCCTTTGTTCACACTGTCACTCAGGAATCTGGTACTCAACTATTCATATCTTTTTCCCCATCTATCACCGGAGGCTAAAACCTTGAAATCTATCACTCAAGGTAGTCCTCTTGACTTTCCTAAATCCACACTTCACCAAGATACTTCCTCTGAGAGATCCGGACCTGTCTGTTGGACCTTGCCACATGCTCTGTTCTTGTTTACCGGACCACAACAATCATCATTCTGACTTCTGGTAGAAACACACCATGTCCTACGGATGTATGGGATGAACTTTGTTGCCATCAATGCCAACAATCATGAATCCATATAGTGTCTATTGCCAACAATGGAAACTTATGATGGAAGACATACTTGTTGATCGAGACCTATGGGAAACCATATCCGGTGTAAAACCAACCGCAATGGCACAAGATGATTGGGATCTCAAAGATCGGAAGGCTAAGGGTCTCATAAGACTTACTCTAGCTGATTCTATCTTGTTAAATGTCCATGAGGAGAAGACCATGAAAGACCTTTGGAAGATGCTTGGAGATGTTTATCAGGCCAAATCCTTGGTGAACAGGATTTTTCTGAGAAAGAAGTTGTATTCTCTAAGGATGGAGGATGGAGGATCTATTGAAGATCACTTGGATGCTTTCAACATGTTAGTTGCACAGTTGACATCTGTTGGTGTGAAGATGGAGGAGGAGGATCGTTGTATGACCTTGCTTTGTTATTTGCCAGACTCATGGGATCATCTTATTATGGATATTGGGAGCACCACATCCACTTTCAAAATGGATGAAGTGGTATCTTCACTATTATCTGAAGAGATGCAGAGAAATTCTTTTGAGGCAGTCAAGGAGGCTATTACAGTTCTTGGAAGACCCAAGGAGAAATGGAAAAAGAAGGACAAGAAAGATGAGAAGGGTAGATCCAAATCTCCTAGAAAGTCCAAGGCTCTCTGTTGGCACTGTGGTAAAACTAGGCATTTCTGAAAGGAATGCAAAGAGGAAAAGAAAAAGAAGAAGAAAAATGCCCCAGATTTAGATTCTGACAAGTCACAAGATGATGATGATGATGCCTTCATCGTAGCCCTGGCCACCCATGCATCTGATGATGTGTGGTTGATAGATTCCGGTGCATCATTCCACATGACCTCACATCAAAGTTGGTTAATGAAGTATGAAGAGTTTGATGGTGGAAGAGTGTACCTGCTTGATGATTCTCATCTAAAGATAGTTGGTCATGGAAGAGTCTCAATCTGATTCCCTGATAGATGAGTGAAGGGGATCACTGGGGTTATGCACATCAAAGGCTTGGCATGGAACCTACTTTCTGTAAGTATGTTGAATGATGTAGGTGTGCAGGTTATCTTTTCAAAGGACAGATGTAAGATGAATAGAGGATCTATAGTGCTTAAGAAGAGTACTCGGAGAGGTACTCTATTTCATCTAGAGGCATGCACTTCACAGTGTAATAGTTCTTCTGACTCGAAGAAAAGAGTTGCAGTCACTTCATCCCCACCATCTAAACCAGCAGTGAAGAAATCTGTTGTAACAAATTCTGGTGGTAGTGCATCTTGTGTACCCAAGGGTGCTCATGCTTTGGAAATTAAGCTTCCTACTAAAAAGACAATGTTATGGCATATGAGATTTAGCCACATTGGTGAAAAGGGTCTTAGGACCCTAAAAGATAAAAACCTTGTTAAGGGGTTAAATGATTGTAATCTCGAGTTTGACTTTTGCAAACATTGTATATATGGAAAGCAAAATCATGTTCAATTTTACTTTAGTTCTCACAAGTCTTCTAGTGTATTTGACCTTTTTCATTCTGTTGTGTTTGGTCCTGTTAGTGTTCCTTTTGTTGGGATAGGAAAATTTAAAATTTTCTTGTATTTTACTCATCTATACCTGACCAAATCAGAAAAAACATTATGCCCAAAGTCATGATGATAATTGGTGTATTCCATAAAGATCACAAGCTTTCACCACAAGTGAGTATCACTCGCTGAATTACACTAGAATCAATGGCTTCAATTCCTAAGTTTCGGCAAGACCTCCCTTTTGTTATATCGATCCATGCTTTACAAGAAACTTGCTGAAATGACTATCGGCATGATAATAAGGATCGGTGAGAAGATTTTAATGATCACCGATGGAGAAAATGATACCGATGGCCTTTCATCAGAGAGAAATTTACCAATCACGCCGATTGGTATAAGATGCTACTATCGGTGAATACTCTGAAAACCTTCCCGATAGCATAAGTCATACCAATGGAGGAGCTCGGTGAGACTCTCATCGATCACCCAATAAAGTAGAGATTTGAAGCGAAAAACAAAGGAATCAAGATCCTTAAAAATAAAGTGCATGTTGGTCAGAATGCATGTGTACCAGATACAAAGGTGAATGGTCGAAGGTGTTGTATATTTATTTGTATGTATGCAAGATACAAATAGTGAGAAGATACAAATGCATAAAGCATTTGAAATACAAAACTAGCAAATGCATGTACAAATGCATTTGTATAAAACATACAAGGGGATATACAATGGTAATATACATCGCAGAACCGAAAGGGATATGAAATACGGTTTTATTGTTGTATGTTTCAGATACATACATTGCGGTGTACATACAATGTGGAACTCAAAGGAAGTTAAAGTTTAATATAAATGATGCATCATACTTTAATGTATATCGAAAGATGCATTTCACTTTATATATATGGCAGAGCCAAATATGAATGAACTATGGTTCATAAAAGCAAGAAGTCTAGAAAGGAGATACAATTGAGTTTGTATGTATTGGGCATTGTATATGAAGGTTAGATACAAGTAGTGTTATAACATGGAATACGAGTGAGGAATAAGGTGGGTCCTGCCGCTTGCACATTGGACTTGTATAATAACAATGTATATCTTCAATATACAAGCTGATATACAAGTGAAGATACAAGTTAAAGATACAAGCCGGATGTCAAAAGAATTTCAATATAGAAAAGTCTTTGTATGTTTAAATGCTTGCATGTTTATGATATACATATTTGAGATACAAAGGAAATGTATATGCATGAAACACCACGTGGGCCCCATCGCCAATGGATATACAAGTTTATACAAGCTCGGATTTGAATGATAGATTAAATATTGTGAATTTTAGCTAGGGTCAGCTATTGTGTATAAAGCATATGCATTCGATATACAAAGAGATGATACAAATGTAGATTTGAAGGAGATTTCAAATTCATTTCATAAATTTGGTTGGGCCCGCTCTTCTATATGGAAGAAAATGTATGTGCTATACAAAAGATTTGTATATATAGAGTCACAAATACGGTGATTCCTTAGGTGTATGTTGCAAATACATAAGATATACAGACACACTACAATACAAAGGCAAAGGGCATCCCACCTGCAATGACCAAAGCATTTTAATAGTAAGAAGGTCAAGATTAAAATTTTGTTATTGAAGGAGATTAAAATAACAAAAGGTTGCACCAGATGTATGAAGAGTCATAACCCTACAACTACAAAACATATATAAGGGGAACCAAGTCCAGAAATAAAAAAGATTAGCAGTAGAATATATACTTATAATTTACAATGTTTCTCAAAGACCATGTTGCAAGTTTATTATTGAAGAAGTAAATTGAAGTTCTCTGATTCAGTGGTTCTATTCTGGTGTCAATTGTTTGTTAAGATTATTCAATTGTGTGGTTGTCTCCATTTTAGTATTTCCTTGTTATTCAAATTAATATATCAAGTATATAGTTAATTTGTCAATGCACATTTGATGTATCTGTGTGATTGAATAAATTGGTTTCCATTAGATGAATTAAAATCCTTCTGATCAATCACAGTAACCTGGAAGTGTTAGTTTGGATTACTAAGAAGAACCATATAATTAGGATTGCCATCCTGTCTCCAAGTTAATATTATCTGTTATTCTTGCATATTTCATTCAATTGATTCCTTCAAGAAAGGATTAAATTACCTTCTGGTGAATTACAAGATATCTGATTATATTGGTTGGATTATTAAGAAGAGTTTGTTAGTCATTTCCTTGCATGTTTATACAAGTTATAAACTAAATATTTTGCCAAACAATTAGAATTATTATCCACTATAAGCCACTAGTCTTAGTCCTTCATTTGACTCTGTTTACCCAACAAGGCACTGGTCTTATTTCAATTTATCATTTAAACCCTTTTATTTACACAATCATAAAATTTACCTTGATATTGCTTATACCAACCATTCATTAGATATAGAATTAGTTAGCAAGCTCTCATCTAGTCTACACCATTTGCCACTGTAGGTAGATCAATTTACTTAGTCAAAATAGTTGCATTTAATTTGCTTTAATTTCCAAGGTTTACCCACCTAGGTGTAGCAGGACCTAAAGTGTAGGAAATCATCAAACCTTGAAGGTTGATTTCGTCAAGTTAGTTCAAAAATGTTGTGAATCTAAGCATAGAGCCTAGCATCCTCTTAGGATTAGCAACCTACATTTTTGAGACCTAACAAATTGGCGACTGTACTGTGGATATAAATAAAAGACTTTAGTAACAAACCATTCCTTCTATAGAGTCATTTTAGAAACTTTAATTTGGTAACTTTGTTGGCAACAAGAACCCAGAAAGATAAATTACAAACTTTTTTCTATATACAAAATAGGTGGCAACTCTAGTGACTGTTATAATAGAAAATTGATACCAAATGGATAGTAGGAGATCCAAGATGGAAGGCAAGAATTGCAATCATCTCCACCAATTAGAAACATCTCCAAAATAAATGGAACATGAAATTATTCTTACCAGAATGATAACCAGGAGGCTCAAGAGGATAATGCAGAGCAAACTATTGTAATTCACAATAAGTTCAAACCTCTGCATGATTCAAATGAAAATCTCAACGGAGTAACTGATGATATATTGGCAAAATACAGACCTAATTCTCAAGAACAACTTGAGTGTGAAGCATAGGCCATGAGGGAAATCGATCAAAGACAAGCTGAATATGATTTCAAAATGTCATTACATTGGGGAGAAGGGGTAAAACATGGATTCTCAAATCAAGAAGTAAATGACAACCCAAAGACTTTAGGAGGTATGAATCAAGTACAACAGGATCTGCTCAGGCTCCAGGAAGAACTTGAAATGGTCAAAATAGAGGATACTAAGAGGTTGTTGCAACAAGAGATTCAACAGATAAAGAGTAGGGCTAAAACATCCCCCCCGAAATATGTACCTCCACATAGGGGAAACACTTCAAAGAATCCACAGCAAAATTTACACCAAAATACAGGTGGTGCTTCAAACTCACAAGTCTCTGGAAGTCATCAAAATGCCATTCCTAAAGTTCCTAGACCACCTCCCATACAGGACACCTCTCAGCATATGGCTAATCCTTACCCACCCCCTGGACAACAATATTACACACCACAAAATCCTTACGTAAATCCCCACATAAACCCACAGTAGCAATATGCCTATCATCAGCCTCCAGGTGGATATAATTACTATCCCAATCCACCACCCATGAATTTTCCACCTCAAAACCTCGCAAACATATGTAGCCAATTTGATTTGACTGGGTATCAGTTGTATCCATACCCTATGGATAGTAATTGGAGAAATATGGTTCCCAAGTTTATTGGGAACAGTGTAATATTAGCTGAAGATCACATCAGAAGCTTTAATGCTTTTGTACAAGATATTGGTATGGATTGGGAAGATATTAGAATGAGGTTATTCATCATGTCCCTAACTGAAGATACAAGAGACTAGTTCAACAGCTTACCTGATGCCTCAATCAATTCAATAACTGATTTCCATAATCAATTTAAGGAGTAGCATGGTAATCAGTATGCCCCTGAATTTGCATTACATGAATTGATAAGTATCCAAAAATACCAAAATGAATCAGTGTATGACTTCAATCTAAAATTTTCCAAATTACACAACAAAGTACCACATGAATCCAAATTGTCTGATCCAATAGCATTGATCATTTATATGAAAGTGTTTGATCCCAAGATAGGGTACAAACTTAGAAATTGGTGCCCTACGACCTTGGCTGAAGCACATAAAGTGGAATTAACTATTGAGAACAATAAGAAAGTTGCAGGTATGGTTAGAAAGAGGGATAACCCTAGAAATCCTTAGAACCCAAACATTCAGCAGACTAAACAAGAAGGTCAGCATAGGCATGAAAGGCCTAGGTTGCATGATATGTCGTATAATACAAATTGGAAAGATGGGAGAACCATTGATAATAGCAGAAAGCAACACTATGGAAAGGATACCCTTGACCCTCTAAAAAGAAATATGGCACATATGGTAGAAAATAAACCTTGGTGTTTGGTATACAATTTACCACATTCACCTGAGTATTGTGAGGTGGCTAAAATAGTACAACAAGAAGAAATGCTATATAATTATAACAGAGACAATCACACCATAAATATGATGCAAGATACACCATATTTGCTGATTGAAGACTATTCTTCTACAGAGGAAGAGGGATATGAATATGATGTGGGAAACCAGAAACATCATATCAATATGGGAGAATAAGAAGTGTTCTCAGATCAGGAGGGTGGTATGAGGAACCTACTTATTATAACAATCAGCCATATGATCAATGGAGAAAGCCCATAGAAAATGAAAGAGAAGCTCTTACAGTAGCTCAAGCTAAAAATGCTTATAACTTGATGAATAGGACAGTGAATGTTGAACAAGGAACACCTAGGAGTGTGTTCATAAAAGATTAGAATTACAAAAAGAATAATGCAAAGTCATCATTTAAAGAACCAGAAAAGGGTGGTAAGAGTAAAACAAAAGAAAAATCACAAAATCAAGAAAAAGAGAATATAAAGATAGAAAAGAATGATCAGATTATGGCCCATTCTTTTGACATTGCTCATGCAATATCTTAGGTAAAAATATCAGTTACACTTTTAGAAATGATGAAGATAGACAAATACAGGAATACAATAGTTAAACTGATTTCAGATATACTGAGTCAAAAACATAAAGGATCTGAAAACAGAAAAAACAATGTTCATCAAGAAACATTCCAAATGCCTGAGGTATACCTAGGTGATACATTGCCAAAGAATCCCTCACAAGTGGACCCTTTCTACAGTACATTGTTGATAAAAAATAGGATAGTAAGGAACTATATGATTGATTCGGGTGCTGCCATGAACATCATGCCAATATCAGTTATGAAAGAACTAGGAATGTGGGTTGATACTACATTTGGTAGGTGTTATGCAATGGATAATAGATCCATCCCAGTCGTTGGCATTATGAGGGGTGTGGAGATAAAAGTTGCCTCATACCCTGAAGCAACTTATAACATTGATATTACTGTGGTTGACATCCCACCATATTATGGGATGCTTCTATCAAGACAATGGGCTGCTATGGTAGGAGGAAATGTCCAATTGGACTTATCATATGCCACAATACCAGTTGGAGGTAAAGAAATTAAGTTGTATAGGGAGCCAAGGTATGAAAATATTATAGAATGCCTCAGAATTGCAGAATAATGATCCAATACATATTGAATCTAAGAAAGAAGAAAATGATGTATGGAAGATGTATTTTGATGGTGCATGAAGAAAAATAGGAAATGGGGCTGGAGTAGTATTTATTTCACCAGGAGTTAAAAATTTCAAATACTCTTTTCTATTAACATTTGAATGCAAAAACAATGTAGCAGAGTATGAAGTTTTGCTCATTGGTTTGAACATAGCCACCAAGCATAAAATAAAAAAGTTAGTTGTATATGGTGATTCTGAATTGGTTACTTCCCAAGTGAGAGAGAAATACCTGTCAAAAAACAAGAGGTTGAGACAATACAGAAATGTAGTCTGGGATGTTATTGAATTATTTGATGCCTTTTCAATCAACTGGATTGATAGGTCTAAAAACATTATGGCAGATTTTCTAGCGAATATTGCATTGAAAAGATATGATGTCACATTGGGAGGTATTACAGAAGTTGAGTTCAAAATCAAACCCACTATCCCAGATAATGTACATAATTGGCAAGTATTTGACAATGATGCTGATATAATCAACTTCCTGCATTGTGCTGACTATTATGAAATCAAGAGATTGATTTCAATGCATTTGTAGAAGAACATGATGGGAAGGAAACCCTTTTTGGTCAAGAGATAGTTTAGTTGAAAACAAATACAATACCTAAGGGACTCATAGCATTGGAAAAGGCATTTGATGGACATGATAGATTTAAAATGAAAGACACACCAGTGGTGCAAAATGACCTTGAAGAGATTAATTTGGGGACACAAGCAGCCCCAAAGAATGTGTATATTGGAAAAAATCTTAACCCAAAAATTAGGAATAGAATCATCAACTTACTTAGGAAGTATAGGCATGTGTTTACCTGGTCATATGATGATTTAAAAGCATATAGATAGGATCTATTTCAACATGAAATACCACTAAAACCAGATGCTAAACCATTCAGGAAAAAACAAAGGCCTATCAATCCTACATTAGCTCCTAAGATGCCAGAGGAACTTACAAAATTAAGGGATGGAGCTATCATTAAACCCATCAGACATTCCTCTTGGGTTTCTAATTTGGTACCTGTCAGGAAAAAGAATGGTGATATTAGACTATGTGTGGATTTCAGGAATTTAAAAAAGTTTTCTCTTAAGGATAACTATCCTCTCCCCAACATGAAAGTAATATTACAAAAGGTTACTGGATGTGAACTGTTGTCAATGATGGATGGCTTCTCAGGTTACAATAAGGTGAAAGTCAAAGAATCAGATTAATTTAAGACTGCATTCACCACTCCATGGGAAACATATGTATATTTAAGGATGCCATTCAGACTCACTAATGCTGGAGCAACATTCCAAAGAGCAATGGATGTGGCTTTTGCTGAATTGATTAATAAAATCATGATAGTATATCAAGATGACTTGACAACATATTCCAAAAGGGCCGAGGATCATTGTGCACATTTAGAGCAAATATTTATTAAAGCCCTAGAATATGGGATTTCATTGAATCCTAAGAAGTGCCATTTCGCAGTGACAGAGGGGAAATTGCTTGGTCACATAGTCTCAAAAGATGGACTGAAAATAGATCCTGAGAGAGTAAAAGCAATTGATCAAGTCCCTATCCCTAAAAATGTGAAAGCTATACAGTCATTTTTTGGCCAAATTAACTTTGTTAGGAGGTTTATATCAAATTTTGTAGAAATTGTTTGTCCCATATCGAGGATGCTAAAGAAGAACTCAAAAGTGAAATGGAAAATAGAAACAATAGAAGCATTTGACACTATTAAGAGAGTAATCAAAGAAGTTCCTATCCTGATATCCCCTGATTTCAGTAAACCATTTCAACTATTTTCATTTGCCTCTTATCATACAGTTGCAACAGTGCTATTGCAGAAAAATAATGATGGATATGAACAGCCTATCTCATTTTTCAGCAAATCCCTTCAGAATGTAGAGTTGAAATATGACATTGTTGAGAAACATGCATATGCATTAGTAAAAGTAGTTAAAACTTTTAGGCCATACTTGGTGGGAGCTGAAATCATAGCCTATTTGCCTAATGCTACAGTAAAGGATGTATTAGTCCAAACTAAAGTCATAGGTAGAAGATATAGATGGATCAATAGAATTCAGGAGTTCAATATTGAAATCTAGATTACTAAACTAGTGAGGGGACAAGGTCTTGCTAGGTTGATGGCTGAAAGTAATCTTGAAGCTTCTTAGATATGTAGTGCTAGTGATGTTGATAATACAAGTTCTAGCATTGAGCACACTCTGTGGTACACCGACATCATATATTATCTAAAGCACATGAAATGTCCTGAAGGGTATGATGATAATAAAAGGACACTTAAATTATAGGCCCCAAATATGTATTTATTGATGGAGATCTTTACTGGAAGAATAGGGATGGTATCCTATTATTATGCCTAGATGAGCATCAATCAAAACATATCATGACAGAGCTACATGAAATCATGTGTGGAGGTCATTTCTCAGCAAAGACTATAGACCACAAGATCCTGAGGGCTGGATACTATTGGCCTAAAGTTTTTAATGATTCATATCATTACACTAGGAAATGTGAAGCATGTTAGAAGTTTTTAGGAAAGTTGAAATATTAGGGAGCATTGCCCTTGAAACCCATGCAGGTGGAGGCTTTATTCTATCAGTGGAGTATTGACTTCATAGGATAAATTATAGAGAAATCAAGTGGTGGACACAAATGGATTTTAGTGGTGACAGATTACTTCACAAAGTGGGTGGAAGCAATCCCAACCAAGCAAGCAACAAGCAGGGTGGTGATTAATTTCCTGATGGAAAATATTATATTTAGATTTGGCACTCCAGTAAGGTTAATCACAGACAATGGGATGTGTTTCAAGTCTGATGAATTCAAAAAATTTTGTAGTACACATGGCATCACTATGTCCTATGCTGCCCCTTATCATCCACAAGCAAACGAGCAGGCAGAATCCAACAACAAAAGCCTTCTAAAAATCATAAAAAGGATGTCGGAGGGAAACAATAAAGCATGGGATTCAAAGCTAAAAATGGATGTATGGGCTGATAGGATTACTATAAAAAGAGCAATTGGGAAATCTCCTTTTGAACTAGTATATAGAACACAAGCGAGAATACCATTAGAAAACCTCATGCCAATTTACAAATTTATTCTTCAGGAAGATTTAGACATTCCTGAACCAATGGAGGAAAGATTAGAACATATTGTAGAACTTGATGAAACAAGGAGACTAGCCCAAAGGCAGAATATTAAGTTGCAATCACAAGTGAAATACCTCTTTGACAAAAAGGCCAAAGATAGGAAGTTTGAAATAAATGATTTAGTATTGATGTGGAATACTAGGTGCCAGGACAAAGGAAAGCATGGAAAATTTGAAGCTTTATGGTTAGGTCCTTTTGTTATAATTGGCAAAGGAGGTGATGATTCTTACTATTTGCAAAACATGTCCAGAGAAGAGCAGGAATTGCCTGTACATGGGCAATATCTAAAAACTTTCTTTTCATAGAATATCATGCACAAAGAGAATTAAGTGTTGCAAGTGCATGGACAACCCTTAAAATTCTCAAAATAATCTCATTCTATGCACAACAGTTTAGGGAAACCAAAAGAGATTAGGATCTGCCAGTACATGGACAATCCTATCAATCTCTATATAAAAAATAAAAAATAAAAAAAAATAATCTTTTCCATGTACACTAGTATAGGATCATTCCCGTTCCCCATCATTATCACCCCCATTCCCCATACAATTCTCATAAAACTGTCATTCCAAATGAATAAAACATATGGTCTACTCCACCAAGAGATCCAAATTCTTGTTATACTCACAAGGAGTATACATCCCAGACAGAGCCACTGTTGGGACAGGAAAATTTAAAATTTTCTTGTATTTTACTCATCCATACTTGACCAAATCAGAAAAAATATTATGCCCAAAGTCATGATTATAACTGGTGTATTCCATAAAGATCACAAGCTTTCACCACAAGTGAGTGTATCATTCGCTGAATTACACTAGAATCAATGGCTTCAATTCCTAAGTTTTGGCAAGACCTCCCTTTTGTTATATCAATCCATACTTTACAAGAAACTTGCTGAAATGACTATCGGCATGATAATAAGGATCGGCGAGAAGATTTTAATGATCACCGATGGAGAAAATGACACCGATGGCCTTTTATCGAAGAGAAATTTACCAGTCACGCTGATCGGTATAAGATGTTACTATCGGGGAATACTCTAAAAACCTTCCCGATAGCATAAGTCATACCAATGGAGGAGCTCGGTGAGACTCTCACCAATCACCCAATAGAGCAGAGATTTGAAGCGGAAAATAGAGGAATCAAGATCCTTAAAATCAAAGTGCATGTTGGTCAGAATGCATGTATACCAGATACAAAGGTGAACGGTCAAAGGTGTTGTATATTTAATTGTATATGCAAGATACAAATAGTGAGAAGATACAAATGCATAAAGAATTAGAAATACAAAACTGGCAAATACATGTACAAATGCATTTCTATAAAACATACAAGGGATTATGCAACAATAATATACATCACGAAATCGAAAGGGATATGAAATACAGTTTTATTGTTGTATGTTTCAGATACATACATTGCGGTGTACATACAACGCGGAACTCAAAGGAAGTTAAAGTTTAATATAAAGGATGCATCATACTTTAATGTATATCGAAAGATGCATTTCACTTTATATACATGGCGGAGCCGAAAATGAATGAACTATGGTTCATAAAAGTAAGAAGTTCAGAAAGGAGATACAATTGAGTTTGTAGGTATCAGGCATTGTATATGAAGGTCAGATACAAGTAGTGTTGTAACATAGAATACGAGTGAGGAATAAGGTGGGTCCCGCCGCTTACACATTGGGCTTGTAAAATAACAATGTATATCTTCGATATACAAGCTGATATACAAGTGAAGATACAAGTTAAAGATACAAGCCAAATGTCAAAAGAATTTCAATATAGAAAAGTCTTTGTATGTTTAAATGCTTGCATGTTTATGATATACATATTCGAGATACAAAGGAAATGTCTATGCATGAAACACCATGTGGGCCCCATCACCAATGGATATACAAGTTTATACAAGCCCAAATTTGAATGACAGATTAACTATTGTGAATTTTAGCTAGGGTCTGCTATTGTGTATAAAGCATATGCATTCGATATACAAAGAGATGATACAAATGTGGATTCGAAGGAGATTTCAAATTCATTTCATAAATCTGGTTGGGCCCGCTCTTGTATATGGAAGAAAATGTATGCGATATACAAAAGATTTGTATATATAGAGTCACAAATCTAGTGATTCCTTAGGTGTATGTTGCAAATAGATAAGATATACGAATACACTCCAATACAAAGGCAAGGGGCATCCCACCTGCAATGACCAAAGCATTTTAATAGTAAGAAGGTCAAGATTAAAATTTTGTTATTGAAGGAGATTAAAATAACAAAAGGTTGCACCGGATGTATGAAGAGTCATAACCATACAACTACAAAACATATATAAGGGGAATCAAGTCCGGAAATAAAAATGATTAGCAGTAGAATATATACTTATAATTTACAATGTTTCTCAAAGACCATTTTGCAAGTTTATTATTGAAGAAGTAAATTAAAGTTCTCTGATTCAGTGGTTCTATTCTGGCATCAATTGTTTGTTAAGATTATTCAATTGTGTGGTTGTCTCCATTTCATTATTTCCTTGTTAGTCAAATTAATATATCAAGTATATAGTTAATTTGTTAATGCACATTTGTTGTATCTGTGTGATTGAATAAATTGGTTTCCATTAGACGAATTAAAATCTTTCTAATCAATCACAGTAACCTAGAAGTGTTAGTTTGGATTACTAAGAAGAACCATATAATTAGGATTTCCATTCTATCTCCAAGTTAATATTATCTTGTTATTCTTGCATATTTCATTCAATTGGTTCCTTCAAGAAAGGATTAAATTACATTATGGTGAATTACAAGATATCTGATTATATTGGTTGGATTATTAAGAAGAGTTTGTCAGTCATTTCCTTGCACGTTTATACAAGTTATAAACTAAATATTGTGCCAAATAGTTAGAATTATTATCCACTATAAGCCACTAGTCTTAGTCCTTCATTTGACTCTGTTTACCCAACAAGGCACTGGTCTTATTTCAATTTATCATTTAAACCCTTTTATTTACACAATCATAAAATTCACCTTGATATTGCTTATACCAACCATTCATTAGATATAGAATTAGTTAGCAAGCTCTCATCTAGTCTACACCATTTGCCACTGTAGGTAGATCAATTTACTTAGTCAAAATAGTTGCATTCAATCTGCTTTAATTTCTAAGGTTTACCCACCTAGGTGTAGCAGGACCTAAAGTGTAGGAAATCATCAAACCTTGAAGGTTGATTTCGTCAAGTTAGTTCAAAAATGGTGCAAATCTAAGCATAGAGCCTGGCATCCTCTTAGGATTAGCAACATGTATTTTTGAGACCTAACACCTTCGATTTTTGAATTTGTATATTTTGTATCTTTCATAGATGATTACAGTAGAAGGACATGGATTTATTTTCTCATAAGCAAGATTGAAGTCTTTAGTCGGTTCAAAGAGTTTAAAGCTTTTGTTGAGAATTAGACTAGTGGGTAAAAGCACAAAGTTGTGTCACACTTTTATAACGGAAATGACCAATGCTAATCTAAATTTTTAAATCGAATCATTAAAAAGTGACATATACATTTTGAATTTTGAAATTATGTAAATTAATGAAATGTATATTTTTTAGTGTATTTTATGTTTGTATTTTTATAAAAATTAAAAAATTATTTGAATATAGTTTTTTAGTAAAATTGACACTATAATTTAGTTGCTGATAAAATGCTGAAAAATGAAGTTAAGTGGGACGTCGCTCTTTTTATAGTAAATTTTATTTTTTTCCTTCAAATTTTTTGTGTGTATTTATAACTTGAAACTTTAGTGCATGGATTTATTTTTTATGCATTTTGATAAATATATATTTTTAAATAAATATTAAAAGTTGCGTGTACTGAAAAATAATTATTTCGATGGGATGTCAGTTTTTGTCTTGACTATTTATCCAAAATAGAAAAAAAATTATATCATCTTGACATGGAATCTCTTCTCTAGTGCATCATATTTTTTAATTTTTTGATATAAACTTTACTATTTTTTCTTGATGAGACAAGCAACATTATATTTTGGTGCTAATGACCTACTTTTAGTAAAAATAAAAAATAAAAAATAAAATATTAACAATAATTAGACTATTAAAAAAACCACATTTTTTAAAACTACACTTGCAAATCTACAAAAGGGTATTTTTAGATGTTTTAAAAAAAATTATTTACATGAGTAGTAATTGTTGAAACGCAAACTTTTTTGAAATTTTGTATTTTTTTGGTAAATTGGCCTCCAAGTGGTGCTACATATGTATTTAGTGGACACTTCTAGTTGTAAAAGTTGTGGCCCATTGTAACTTAGCTAGAATGAATCTCACTAGACTGTATGTTTGAAAAAAAATGACTTTTAGTTAGAAATGTTTAAATTCACTTGTGCTGATATGTTAGCCAAAAGTGTGACATAGTTCTATGCTTTTACCCTAGTAAAAAGAATAAATGTTTGAGAACTGATAACGGTGGTGAGTTTTGTTCGATAGTGTTCGATAAGTTTTGTAAAGAGTAAGGGATTGAAAGACATAAGTAACTCCATACACCCTGCAACAAAATAGAGTTGCAGAGAGGATGAACAGGACACTATTGGAGAGGGTTGGGAGTATGCTTAGTGGAGCAAGCCTCGAACAAAAGTTTTGGGATGAAACTATAGCCACTACTTGCTACCTGGTAAACAGGTCCCCTATATCATCTCTTGTTGGTAAGACACCTATGGAGGTGTGGTCTGGTAAGAAGCCTTCAGTTAAACATCTTCATGTTTTTGGTTGTGAGGCATATGCACATGTGCCTAGGGAGAAACGGTCTAAATTGGAAAACAAGGCTATTAAGTGTATTTTCATTGGCTATGGTGTCGCTATGAAAGGATACATGCTTTGGGATCATGTGGCTGAAAAAGTGTTGTATAGTAGAAGTGTTATTTTCAGAGAGCTAACACCTTCTCCCATTGTTCTACAGCTAGAAGAAATAGAAAAGAAAGAGGATGTGGTTCAGTTTCCTTCTAGCCCTAAGAAGACTAAACCAACAGATCCTGTGAGACCTGATGATGAGGAGAGCTCTAGCAACTCTGAAAGTTTAGAAGAAGAAGAAGAACCTCAACCTCAGCCATTCAGGAGTTCTACACAAACAAGGAAGCAACCTGATAGGTTTGGTTATTCATTTCTTGATTCTAGTTGTGCTTTTGCCTTGCTTACTAACACCGATGAGCCTAGAACTATGACAGAGGCTATGGGCATGAAAGATGCAGGTTCTTGGAAGGAGGCCATTGAAGATGAGATGTTTTCTTTGGAAAAGAGTAAAACATGGGACTTGGTGCCTTTTCCTGAAGGATGAAAACCTGTTGGATGCAAATGGGTGTTCAAGAAGAAATTTGGTGTAGATGGCAGTGTTGAAAAGTTCAAGGCCAGACTAGTTGCAAAGGGGTATTCACAAGTGGAGGGAATTGATTATGGTGAAATTTTCTCTCCCATTATTCGATTCCTATTATCTCTTGCAGTAGCTTATGACTTAGAGGTGGAGTAGATGGATGTGAAGACAACATTCCTTCATTGTGATTTGGAGGAAGAGATTTACATGTCACAGCCAGAGCATTACAGAGAGAAAGGTAAAGAAAATTTGGTTTGCAAGTTAAAAAAGTCTGTATGGTTTGAAGCAGTCTCCTAGGATGTGGTACTTGAAGTTTGATGCCTTTGTGTTGTTGGTTGGATTTCTGAGATCAAAATCAGATCATTATATGTATTATAAATTTGACAATGATCGCATTCTCATTATTGCATTATATGTTGATGATATGTTGTTAATTAGGAATGGCAAGAATATGATTTCTGATTTGAAGTCTCAGTTGTCAGTACAATTTGAGATGAAAAATCTAGGGGCAGCTAGGTACATTCTGGAAATGGAAATCAGAAGAGATAGAGCTAACATAAAACTTTGGTTAACCCAGAGTAAGTATGTGAAGACTGTGTTGGATAGGTTCAGCATGGCAGACTGTAGACCATTGTGTGTTCCTGTTTCTTTGGGGACAAAGTTGTCGATTAATGGTTTTCCAAAATCTCCTACTAGGGTGGAGGACTTGAGTAGAGTACATTATGCTAGTGTTGTTGCTAGTTTGATGTATGCTATGGTCTTCACAAGACTAGACATTGCCCAAGTAGTGGGAGTCCTTAGTTGATTTATGGCTAATCCTAGATGAGTACATTGGGATATAGTTAAGAGAGTGTTCAAATATTTGAGAGGTACTTCTAAGTATTCTATATGCTATCATGGTAATCCTATAGGATCTCTGCATTCAGTTTGTATTCATGGATTTGTGGATTATGATTGGGCGGGTGACATTGACATTAGGAGATCCACTAGTGCTTATGTGTTCACTATGTTTGGTGGTACAATTAGTTGGATGAGTAAGAGACAACTTGTGGTTTCTTTGTCCACAATAGAAGCTAAGTATATGGTAGCAACTCATGCTTGTAAGGAAGCCATTTGGATTAAGAGATTGTGTTCAGATATTGGTGTTGATGCAGGATAGATTACGATTTGTTGTGATAGTTAGAGTGTGATTTGCCTAGCAAAGAATCCAACTTTCCATGCTAGAACAAAGCATATTGATGTATAGTTTCACTTCATGTGAGACCTGGTAGAGGAAAGGAAGGTAAATTTGGAGAAGGTAGACAATTTGAATATTGTTGCGGATGCACTAATGAAACTAGTGGGCACAAAGAAGTTTAGATGGTGTTTGAAGTCTATGGGCCTCTCAGCCTATAGCAGTTAAATCCTGTTATTTCCATTGGCTCTTACAAGGTGTTTGACATGTGGGAGAATGTTGGGAATTAAGTTGTCTCAACCTCGGTAATTCCTTACATTTATTTATTGTAATATATTTATTTATTTCCTATTGTGTAATTAGGATGCAAATCATGTTTTGTCATCTTGTGGGAGTTGGCACAGTGATGTGTCATCCTACATGGAAGGTGACCACATGTAATTTTGTCCTCACATGAGGAGATAGGCATCCCACTTAGTGGTAGAGGTATTTTTGTATGTGTTGGCATTTTGAATAGTGTGTAAGTGAATCTTGATCGAAATGGTTATGATAGATTCCTATGACAGAATCTATGACACGTAAGAGTCATAAATAGAAGATACTATGACAGGTGAAGACATGTGTCACAAGACATATTGGAAGAAGGCATCTTTGGGTGCCCTAAGGAGGGTTATGATATGTTGTAAGAGAATATGCTATTTTTAGTCAATATATGAGAGATTCTCTTACAGCTGTAAGATATGTCAGTATGATAGATTCTATGACAGTTGTAAGAGTCGTAAGAGCATCTGTCATTGCTCAACTTGGGAATAGGTGACCGTATTGGGATGGGTTGATATGACAAGTGTCATGATCATACTGTAGTGTTGGACAAGTGTCCCTAGGCATAGGTTTTGGGCCATGAGGCCAAGTTGGATGCCCATCTCAAGGAAAGCTCATTTTTGCCTTGTAAACTTCTATTTAAGCAAGTGCTTTGAGAGGAGATGTATTATGTGATTGACATGTACTATTATGCTACTAGATTGTCTCTAGATATGAGTGTCAAAGACTCCTCAGAGCTTGCATTGCAAGTGTAATGTAAACCATTACCATTTTGATAATAGATTATGCAGGTTTTGGAGTGGGGTTTTTCACCCGATAAGGGTTTTCCCCACATTATATCTTGTCTCTCTCTTCTTTTGTCTTACATTATTGTGTTTTGTATTGCTACAATATCTCCATTGTTGTGTTAAAAATTCTATAATTGTAAAGGTTAAAAAGAATTTGAACTCATCTCTCCTCATTAGATTAGTGTAGGAAGCGATTTCTGCACACCTAGCTTCCTTTCAACATGTACTTTACGATCGCCAAATATTCCCACAAACTCATTCTTGAAAGAAAAGTGTTAGAATCTATAGAATCATGATAAACAACAATGTATATGATCATTCACACAAAGAGCCAAGGTTATACTACAAATTCATAGATCGAGTATAACTGTGGGGCTATACTGTGAAAATCTAAAAACTGAGTGTACCCAAGGTGAGATTCAAAGATAAACAAAGTGCACGGAGCAACAGTATTGTTATGCTTTGTAAGTGTGATAAGACAACATCAAGATCACATGGAGTGATTCTACTAGCCAAGCATCAGATAATATATATGAACCCCATTGTCATGTATGGACTTGGTCCATTTTTTTATTACTCGCTAAAGGGACAGTAGGTCCGCATCAGTATAATATATTTTTTGTCATCTGCCTGCTAGATAGAAACACTAGAGGAAGGGAAACAATAAATTGAGAGAGGAGAAACAAGTGTCTTAGGGACAATCACGTAGGAGGGTGCTCCCAAGTAACTAATTGCAACACTATGTCTGTAAGACACAACACACAACAGTGAAAAATAGAGGAGAAGAAATGTAGAGGAATGATGATAAAAATAGAAGGGTCACAATAGAGGCGGTCTCCTAGTATCCTAGACCTTACAAGAGAATCAAGGGTCATCCTAGGAGGCATAAACAACACATAACACATCACGATGGGAACGCATTACTGAGGTAAAGGGTTGGAAATACTTACCTGTAGGGATAACCAAACTAACCATTGTCGACAAGTAGATCAATGTCATTTTCCCATGGATGAGGTGAATTCTCAATTTTCTCCTTTCCACTTCTATTAAACCAATTATTTCATCATAGTTCAGATAGTCATCTTCATCATCATAAGTTTCATTAAGAGAGTTTTCATACTCATCATTCTCAATGTGGTATGTTAAGTCTTCTACTACCCGAGGGTATGTACTCATGAGAGATGTGTAATTGTCTAAATCATATAGAGGCATGACATTATTTTGTACTATATGCATTAATACTAGAACAAAATTAATACTATATTGTCCTTCTTTTAGTAAATCTCTTATGTTATGAATCACAAGTATAGCTTCTTCCGCTATCCTTTCAGTTTCAAAAAAAGCTTGAAAATTAGCTAGCTCTTTATCAAGTTTGTTTATTTGCTCATCAATTACATATGTTATCACATCAATATGATCTTCAACATCATGAAATATTTTTTCTTCTATTGTAGTTGTAGGAGGCATGATGTCTTGTAAAAGTTGTGTCTCCTGTTGTAGGGAAAGTGTCATTGATTTCATCCTTTTGTACTAGCATATGCTCATAGGAAGAATCATTTTTGAATGAATGACTAGAGGACAAGTTTATGTCATCATCACATGGATTAGGTATTGAATGCATGTGATAATTTCTATCACAATCATCTTTTTCATTGCTACTTATGGAGAAGAACTCAGTTAAGCTTTCTAATATCGTAGGATGTTCAGTTAAAAATTGGTCAAAATCAAGATCTTTGACAAATGCATGCAAAGATACCATAGAAAAATGACATGAAGGTGACATGTGTATTTTTTAAAATCAGTTCCAAATCAGATTTTAAAATGCTTTCAAAACTTATGCTAGAAACAAGTGCAAAACTATATGTGAAAATGATCTAAAATGCTTGATTTTTCAACTTTTTTCAATGCAAATACGTGGAAGAAAAGGTGTTGTAAGAAAATTGATCAGAGGAAGAAAATAATATGTCTAATATCAGTCCAATAAAGCAATAATATCATTCACAATAGAATTTTGATGCAAACTTAGGATGATGACAAGTCAAAACCTAGTGAAAATACACTAAAATATGCAATTTTTCACAACTTTTCAATGCAAAGACCCAATAAAAGGGGTGTTGTAAATAATTTTAAGAGGGGAAACAAATTATAATAGTAATATCAGTCATCTAAATCCATAAAATCTATTACAACATGCTTGCAGTGTAAATCTAAGTCAAACCCTAGTGAAAATATAGCCAAAATATGCAAATTTTCACCAAATTTTCAATGTAAGGGCCCAATAAAAAGGAGTTATAAAGAATTTTATGAGGGGAAGTAGATAATAACCCTGATAGTAGGCAATTAGTGTAGAAAAATACTTTACAACACGCCTATGGTGCAAATCTAGAGAGACAATATGGCCAAATCTAGTGAAAAATCAAGGTTTTCAAACCCTAGGCATGAAATTTTGCAAGAAAACCACTATGATGCAACACTACAGTTAGACATCAATCTGAATGAGTGTTTTAAAATGGTAGTAAAATCTAAAACAATATTTTGACCACAAACCCTAGCTAATGCAAAACTAGGTTATATGGAAAATGCATAATTTCAAGCAATTTTTATGAATTTAAGAATGAAAATGCAATCTAAACCAATCAAGAAAACCTTCCACACAAAGATAATAGAGAATATGCTAAACCAATGGATCAAGATTCTATACAACAAAGTGTATGAAACTGTATCAAACTGTCATATGACATACAATGATGGAGCCTTGCTTATAAAGGCAAGGTGAGAGATAGAAAGGTGGAGTGAAAGGTGGAGTGGAAAGTGGAGATATTCCTACAACATGTGACAATTAGAGGATGATAACTAATTGCACATGTGGAGGATAAGACAACTCACTCCAAATATCAACAACTCAACACACAACCAGACTCAACTAGAAACACCTAGAAGACTCACTAAGCCAACTTAACATGTGTGAATTATGTGTGATGTGTGAATATTATTTAACTAATAAATAGTTAAATAATATGAACTATCCACACAAGGGTAAACCGGTTAGGTGATAACCCTATTCACACCAACACCCCCGTTAAGTACAACTTAGGGAGTAGTTGACTAAAAACAAAGATGCAATGATGGATGATGGGTCCTAGCTACTAGGCCATGTTAGATACCCATGTACAACAAATCTCAAGTGGAGAAAAGGAGAAAACCTCAATGGGACAAAACTCCTCTCCAAAAGTGAGAATGTAGAAAACAAATGAAAGATGTGATGAAAGGAGGACTCAAGACCCCCCAAAGACTACATCCAACACATGTACAATCAATTACCCCCCATAGGAAAGAAAATGTGAGACTATAGGTCCCTCCCACAATGAAGTAACTCCTATGCTGATGGTAAATACCTGAATCAGAATGCTGAAGAGAATCCAAAGCCTACAAACAACATTCTTCCCCTTAGGAAGAAACAGGTCCAAAGGCTGATGTTGAAGAAACTCCATCTCAAGGTATGAGGGAAAAAGCCTCATGATGTATGATGTCTCTAAAAACTACTCAAGTGTCCACATGTCACAACCAAAAGATGTCACATAATCAAGTGATGCATGCCTAATCAAAGAATGTGACAATCCAAGACAAGATGAAAACTCAAGATCATCAATCTCCAAAGACAAAGTATGCTTCGAATGATGCTCAAGATACTCCAACTCAATGCCAAACTATCACAAGTGAAGATGACAAGATGGTGCCTACTCATCCGAAGTAGAAGAATCAACTCCTTCAAGGAGGAGATGAATATTATCAATGATGTCCTCCAAGTCATCAAGATAGGACTCACAGAACAAGTCTGAAATACCTGTCAAGGTCTCATCCCACAAACCTGTATCTGGAAGACAAACAATATCCTACTCAAGTGAAGTGGATGAAGTTATGCCAATGCCAATCTCTAAAGAAGTATGAGGAGGAAGCTCAAAACTAGTCTCAGGAACCGAAGTAGATGTCAGAACACCAAGGTTCAAGTGACCAAACTTCTCCTCAGAAACATGATTCACACTTGATGGATGAGTGTGAAGAGCAATCAATAGGTCTACATCATCATTAGAAACAAAATAGGAGAAAGTATACAAGCGAGATGCATGATCAACCATCCCAACAACAATGATATATCTATTCTCTAAGTCCTGAATGATCACAAAATCAAGAGTGAACTCAACTGTCTTGCTTGCACCACAATGAGTAATTTGGTAGAAGGAAAGGAGATTGGTTGTCAAGGAAGGTACACACAACACATTTTTGAATGTATTTTGACCAACATCAATAGTTCCTTTACCAGTTGCATGCATGTATGTATTGTTACCCATCAAAATAGGTGGCGAAGTACATGACTGAAATGAAGAGAACATCCCTTGTGAAGATGCCATATGATGAGAAGCTCCAGAATTAAGAAGCCATCTCTCTGATTATAGACTTTTTGAAGCAAAGAATGCCTATCCTTTTCCTTTATATGACCCATTAACAATGCTTGTTGTCCCTGTTGATGTAGATGATGATGGTGGCGAAGAAGAAGACTTGGGTAAAACTGTTGTTGATGGAGAATACTCAATGTTATACTTTTGAAGAAGTTGTGACATCTCATCAATTTTTTTCTCATAACATTTAGTCTCATCATGACCCAATTTCTTACAATAAGAACACTTTGGCTTCTTCTTCTTATTTGACTCCTCTTTGGAAGAAGAGTTCAGGGTTTTCTTTGATTCTTTCTCTTGCTCATTAGACTTTGAATCATTTTGTTTCTTTCCCTTATTATGTGAAGCCTTAGGATCTTTTATGCTTTGTGTTGCCACTAGAGCTTGTGATCTAGAAGACTTCAATGTGCCCATGTGTAGTAGCTTAGCTTGCTCTCTAGTGAGTTATGCAGTAAACTCCTCAAGTGAAGGCATTGTAAACTTACTACCAAAGGCATCCATTGTAGCATAAAAGGTAGAAACATAAACTGAATATGTAGGACCCAATTTTACAAGAATAGATAGAATCAATTGTTCATCTTCTTTCTCAAGACCACACTGTTTGAGTTGTAACCTGAGAGACTTGAACTTGGTGAAGAAGTCTTCAATTTGATCAAAATCTTGAGGATTAAGTTCAATTAGCTCATTCTCCAATTTGAACCTTCTTATTTTATTTTGCTTACTAAAGAGATTGTCCAATGTTGTCCATATCTTATTTGGCATTGTACAAGACTCAACATTAAATCTAAGATCTAGAGAAATAGCAAGACAAAGTGTGCCATAAGCCTCATCTCTTCTATCTAACCATTTTCTTCTCTCAGTAGCACCTGTGGGTTAAGGATCTATGCCTAAAGTTATTCTATGTAACTTTTGTTTATACAGTACAAACTCCATGTTTTTCTTCCATTCATAATAATTATATGCAGTTAAAAGTGGAATTTGAGGCACATCCATGATGAAAAAGAGAGACAACAACACAACAATACCCCTTTACTATGTAAGAGAGCCCCCCAATTTATTGTGGCACTTTATACTTAGTGCGATTTACAATTGTCCTCAAGGAACCAAAATTGGGAAAACAACAAAATTTCTTACAAAAGAGATCCAAGTGAGATTACAATCACTCACAATGATGTATTACAACAAACAAATCCTCTCAAAACAAATTTCACCTTCTCAAGTTTCAAAATGCCTAAGTTATCACACAAAAGCCAAAAAACCAACAAAATGAATAAAATACACTTGGAGAAAAATTTGAGAAAAATGCATAGATGGATTTGTAGAGCTCTTGAATACCTTTCCGATGCTGCTTGAATCGCAAAAATTAGAGATTGTGGAAAAAAGTTATGAGCTTGGGAGCCAAAAAAGAAGATCTATCTTCGACCTATAATAAATACTGTCAAACAACAAAAACTACGAAAATGACTGATATCACTGTAAAGTGCTCTCTGTCAGCTTTTCGTTGATATCTTGTTTGCCTGATTTTGACACCCAGGGCAAAATTTACATGTAAAAAGCAAAAAAGCCCTACTTTAGGACTTTGAGGGGCAAAACAAGCCTCCCTGACAGAATATTCCCTTCTGAGTGGAATATTTGCCCTGAATGTGTTGGGAATTAAGGTGTCTCAACTTTGGTAATTCCTTGTATTTTTACAATGTATTTATTTATTTATTGCCTATTGTATTAATTAGATGCAAATCCTATGTTGTCCTATTGTGGGAGTTGGCATGATGATGTGTCATCCTACATGGCATATGACCACATGTATTTTTTTCTCACATAAGGAGATAGGCATCCCACTTAGTGGTAGGAATATTTTTCCATGTTTCGGCATCTTGGATGTTGTGTAAGGGAATATTGACTGAAACAATAATGACAGATTCCTATGACAAAGTTATGACATGTAAAAGCCAAAAATAGTAGATTCTATGACAGGTGAAGACATGTGTCAAAGAGCATCTTTGAAAATGGCATCTTTGGGTGCCCCAAGGTGGACTATGACATGTTGTAAGAGAATATGCTATTTATAGCCTGTGTATGACAGATTCTCTTACTGCTGTAAGTTATGACAGCTACGGCAGATTCTATGACGGTTGTAAGAGTCGTAAGAGCATCTGTCATAGCCCCATTTTGGTAATAGGTAACCTCCTTGGCATGGGCTGACTTGACAAGTGTCAAGAACACCCTACAATGTTGGACAAGTGTCCATAGGCATGGGTTTTAGGTCATGAGGCCATGTTGGACACCCATCCCTATGTGGAGCCATTTTTGCCTTGTATATTCTATATAAACAGGTGCTTTGAGGAGGAGATGTACTACAAGTTTGATAGGTACTATTATGCTGCCAATTTGTCTCCAGATACAAGTGTCAAAGACTCCTGAGAGCTTTCATTACAAGTGTATTGTAAACCATTTCAGTTTTGATAATACATTGTGCATGTTTTGGAGTGTGGGGTTTTTCACCCGATAAGGGTTCTCCCCACGTATATCTTGTGTCTCTCTCTTCTGTCTCACTTTCTGTGTGTATATGTATTGCTACAATATCTCCATTGTTGTTGTTAACATTCTATAATTGTAAGGATTAAAAAGAATTTTCACTCTCTTTCCCTCATTAGATTAGTGTAGGAAGTGATTTCCGCACACCTAGCTTCCTTTCAGTTGGTATTAGAGCCTGGCCAGTTTTGGTTCTAGCTACTAGGTAGGGGTTTTTTGAGCTAATCTTAGGTTGAGTGGGATTCTGTGTAGAGTATTTTGTATCTTGTTGTAGGAAGGAGATGGCAACCACATCTGAAAGAGTAGAGGTGGAGAAGTTCAATGGCACAAATTTTGAGTTGTGGAAACTCAAGATGGAGGACCTACTTGTTGATCATGATCTATGAGAAACTGTTGATGGCACTAAACCTACGACAATGTCAAAATCTGATTGGGACCTCAAAGATCAGAAGGCTAAGGGTCTTATAAGACTTTGTCTAGCTAACTCTGTCATGTTGAATGTTCATGAGGAGAAGACTGCTAAAGAATTTTGGAAGAAGCTAGGATCTATTTATCAGGCCAAGTCCCTGGTGAACAAGCTCTTTCTGAAGAAGTTGTTTTCTCTAAAGATGGAAGATGAAGGATCTGTTGTGGACCATTTGAATGATTTTAACATGATTGTTGCACAGTTGACATCCATGGGTGTGAAAATGGAGGAGAAGGATCGATGTATGACCCTACTTTGTTCTTTGCCAGATTCGTGGGATCATTTTGTCATGGCTATCAGAAGCATTACCACCACCTTTATGATGGATGAAGTGGTATCTTCACTATTATCTAAAGAAATGTGAAGAAAGACATCTGAATCAGCCAAAGAAGCTCTTGCAGTTTGTGGAAGACCCAAAGAGAAAGGGAAGAAGAAGGACAAGAAAGGTGAAAAGGGTAGATCCAAATTTTGTGGGAGATCCAAATCTCCTGGAAAGTCCAAGGCTCTTTGTTGGAACTATGGTAAAACTGGGCATTTCTGAAAGGAATACAAAGAAGAGAAGAAAAAGAAGAAGAAGAATGCTCTTGATTTCGATTCTTACAAGTCATAGGATGATGGTGATTCCTTCATCGCAGCCCTGTCCACCCATGCATTTGATGATGTGTGGTTGATTGATTTTGGTGCATCATTCCACATGACCTTGCATCGAGACTGGATCATGAAGTATGAGGAGTTCGATGGTGGAAGAGTGTACCTAGGTGATGATTCTCATCTGAAGATTTTTGGTCATGGCAGAGTCTCAATACGATTCCCTGATGGACAAGTGAAGGGGATCACTGGAGTTATGCACATTCTAGGCCTTGTACAGAACCTGCTTTCTATAAGTATGTTGAATGATGCAGGTGTGTATGTTGTCTTTTTGAAGGATGGATACAAGATGACTAGAGTATCTATGGTGCTTGCAAAGGGTACTCGGAGAGGTACTCTATTTTAGTTGGAGGCATACAATTCATAGTGCAATAGTTCTTTTGACATGAAGAAAAGAGCTGTAGTCACTTCATCCCCACCAACTGAATGAGCAGTGAAGAAATCTATTGTAACTAGTTTTGATGGTAGTGCACATGATATAGAAGTTAAGCTTCCTACTGAAAAGACTATGTTATGGTATTTGAGATATGGTTACATTGGTGAGAAGGGTCTGTGTGGCTTGAAAAATAAAAACCTTGTTGAGGGGTTAAATGACTGTAATCTCGAGTTTGACTTTTGCGAACATTGCATTTATGGAAAACAAAACCATGTTTAGTTTTACTCTAGTTCTCATAGGTCTTCTGGTGTATTGGATCTTATTCATTCTAATGTGTTTGGTCCTGTTAATGTTCCTTTATTTTCCAAATCTGTATATATTTTGTATCTTTCATAGATGATTATAGTAGAAGGACATGGGTTTATTTTATTAGAAGCAAGACTGAAGTCTTTAGTTAGTTTAAGGAGTTTAAAGCTTTTGCTGAAAATCAGACTAGTAAAAAGATTAAGTGTTTGAGAACTGACAACGGTGGTGAGTTTTGTTCGGTAGAGTTTGATAACTTCTATAAAGAGCAAGGGACTGAAAGACATAAGACAACTCCATATACCTTGCAACAAAATGTTGCAGAGAAGATGAACATAACACTGATGGAGAAGGCTAGAAGTATGCTTAGTGGAGCAAGCCTCGAACAAAATTTTTGGGCCAAAGCTGTAGCCACTGCTTGCTATCTGGTAAACAGATCTCCTACATCAGCTCTTGTTGGTAAGACACCCATGGAGGTGTGGTCTGGTAAGAAGCCTTCAGTTAAACATCTTCATGTTTTTGGTTGTGAGGCATATGTACATGTGCCTAGGGAGAAAAGGTCTAAATTGGAGAACAAGGCTGTTAAGTGTATCTTCATTGGCTATGGTGTCGGTGTGAAAGGATACAAGCTTTGGGATCTTGTGGCTGAAAAAGTGTTGTATAGCGAAAGTGTTATCTTCATAGAGCTAACACCTTCTTCCATTGTTCTACAGCCAGAATAGACAGAAAAGAAAGAAGATGCGATTTAGTTTCCTTCTACCCCTGAGAAGACCAACCCTATGAGACCTGATGATGAGGAGAGCTCTAGCAGCTCTGAAGGCTCAGAAGAAGAGGCAGAACCTCAACCATAGTGATTGAGGAGGTCTACACGAATGAGAAAGTAACCTGATAGGTTTGGTTATTCATTACTTGATTCTAGTTGTGCTTTTGCTTTACTTACTAACACTGATGAGCCTAGAACTATGAAAGAGGCTATGGGCATGAAAGATATAGGTTCCTGGAAGGAGGACATGGAGGATGAGATGGCTTCTTTGGAGAAGAATAAAACATGGGACTTGGTGCCTTTTCCTGATGGATGGAAACCTATTGGATGTAAATGGGTATTCAAGAAGAAATTCAGTGCAGATGATAGTGTTGAAAAGTACAAGGCTAGATTGGTTGTGAAGGGTACTCAAAAGTGGAAGGAATTGATTATGGTCAAATTTTCTCTCCCGTTGCAAAGCTGACATCCATTCAATTTTTGTTATCTCTTGCAACTACTTATGACTTAGAGTTAGAACAGATGGATGTGAAGACAACTTTCCTTCTTGATGATTTGGAGGAAGAAATTTACATGTCACTGCCAGAGCACTACATAGAGAAAGGTAAAGAAAATTTGGTCTGCAAGTTAAAGAAGTCTTTGTATGGTTTGAAGCAGTCTCCTAGGATGTGGTACTTGAAGTTTGATGCATTTGTGTTGTCAATTGGATATTTGAAATTGAAATCAAATCATTGTGTGTATTACAAGTTTGACAATGATCGCATTCTCATTATTGCATTGTATGTTGATGATATGTTGTTGATTGGGAATGGTAGGAATATGATTTTTGATTTGAAGTCTCAGTTGTTAGCATAGTTTGAGATGAAAAATATCCTAGCAGCCAGGTATATTCTAGGAATGGAAACCAGAAGAGATAGAGCTAACAGAAAACTTTGGTTAAGCCATAGTAAGTATGTGAATACTGTGTTGGATAGGTTCGGCATGTAGATTGTAGACCATTGTATGTCCCTGTTTCATTGGGGACAAAGTTGTTTATTAATGATTGTCCAAAATCTCCTAGTGCGGTGGAGGACATAAGCAAAGTACCTTATGCTAGTGTTGTTGGAAGTTTGATGTATGCCATGGTCTGCACAAGACCAGACATTGGCCAAGTAGTGGGAGTCCTTAGTCGATTTATGGCTAATTCTGGATGGCTACATTAGGATGTAGTTAAGCAAGTGTTTAGATATTTGAGGGGTACTTCAGAGTATTCCATTTGCTAGCATGGCAATGTTACAGGACCTCCACATTCAGTGTGTATTCATGGATTCTAATTGGGAAGGTGACATTGACAACAAGAGATCCACCAATGCCTATGTGTTCACTATGTTTGGTGGTGCAATTAGTTGGATGAGTAAGAGACAACCTATGGTTGCTTTGTCCACTACACAAGCTAAGTACATGGCTGCAACTCATGCTTGTTAGGAATCCATTTGGCTTAAAAGATTGTGTTTAGATATTGGTGTTGATGTAGGTCAGATTACAATCAGTTGTGACAGTCAGAGTGTGATTTGCCTTACAAAGAATCTAACTTTCCATGCCAGAATAAAGCATATTGATGTATAGTTTCACTTTGTGTGAGACATGATAGAGGATGGGAAGGTAAATTTGGAGAAGGTAGATACATTGAAGAATGTTGCAGATGCATTGACGAAACTAGTGGGCACAGAGAAGTGTTGATAACTGAGAGGGGGGGTGAATTAGTTATCTTAATTACTTTAACTTTCTGATCTTCTTTAGCAATTAGTGCAACATCAAATTATATAAGCAAACGTAACCATGAAAATAGAAATAACATCAATACACATGACATAATGATTTTGACGTGGAAAACCCTGTTAAGGGGAAAAACCACGGGGTGACTAACCCAAGAATGTATTCTCTGTTAGAAGAATAGAAATACAAGAACGACACTTGCCAATTAGGACTCACTGCCCAAGCACACTACTTACAAGAGGATCACTACCTACAAGATACAAAGAAAAGTAACTAGGTACTTGAACTGATGAGAAGCATCCACATATGTCAAGGTTCAGTTCCAGTTAGGCTCAATACATTGATCTATTGCACTTCATTCTTCCTCTTCCTTAGTGCTGCTGTCCTGTCACATACCGGACTTGTATTACTTCTTTCGCACTACTCTCTACTTTTCTTTGCACTATTCACCACACACTCACCTTTGCATCCAAATCCATCTTGTATATTTATCTGCACCAATGATTTCAACACCTTTGTAGTTGGCATCCGGAATAGTCCATATTATCTGAAACTCTGGTCTGTCAGCTGAGTCCTTGCTTATCAAGTGATGCATATCAAGGAGATGCTTATAGAAGTCATCAATCATGTCAGCCAATCATGAATGATACCTCAAGAAACTTGATCACCATCAATATCTCATCTGGAAAAAGGTCTGATGCTCTGTCGGTCAGTTCTTCCTTAGTCTACTCTGTCAAATAGGAACCCAACACTTAGTAGTTCATATCTTCTCACTCTTTCATCACCAGAGGCTCAATCTCTAGAATCTATTAATCATGGTACTCTTCTTGACTTTCCCAAGTCCGCACTTTGCTGAGATACTCCCTCTAAGAGATCCGGACCTAATTGTCGGGCCTAGCTGCATGCTCTGTTCTTGTTTATCGGACCACAATACTCTTCAATCTGACTTCCGGTATAGGCACACCATGTCCTGTGGATGGGTGGGATGAACTTTGTTTCCATCAATGACAACAACCATGAGGCTACACTATGTCTCTTGCCAACAATCTCCCCCTTTGGCATTGATGGCAACACTTAGTGAAAAATGACTAAGTGTCTCACTACACACCCCCTTGGTTGATGCTCTATTCTAATATACATTTTATCGGAGCTCCCCCTTAGTTGGATTCCATGTTTGTCACTGCTCCTCACTCCCCCTTTGACATCAATGGCAAAGGGTAGGGTCCATACACCAAAACTTCTAAAAAAAACAATCTATACTTGGCTGCATAAATATATGTACATGTTTTACTTACATATATTAAATTATATCTGCAAAAGTGGTTTTCAATTGCACCACTTCTATCGCCCAACTCTTCTTCATCCTATCCAAAATTGAGATGTGACCACTCAACAAGAATGCAAAAGGTTCTACCCTTTTTAGATCTGTTGGATCACCGGTCCGGGCTGTTGTCTGAGCATCAGTTAGGGCTTCATGCATGGCCTCTAGCTTAGGGATAATGATCCCTCTAAGTTCACTTAACCTATTTATTCTATTTTTCTTCTCCTTCTCAAGCTTCTTTATTTCATTTGTGACTGCAGTAGTCTGAAACTCTTGATTGATAATGGAAGAGGAGAGAGGATCAAAACTTTGAGATAAACTTAACAGTTTATCCTCTTGCACTTTTACTTTCTTCTCAATGTCCTTGGTCACTTTAGGCCAGGATAAACAAAATTTATATATATCTCTGCCATCGTTAAGAGCATTTTCTAAGCTCTTTATTCCAATATCCATAAATCTCCTATCATTGGTTATTAGTCCTTGTACTTCAGAGAATCTCTTTCCCAAAAACACCTTCTGGACCTTTTCTTCTATTGACTTCTCTAAAGAATCAAAATACGTATGAATAGAATTTACAAGAGACTTTAGATTACTGGATGTGGAGGCCAAAGAATCCTTTTGGAAAGAAGGCATGATCTTCTCCAATACACTAGATGCAGCTTCTATAAGCTCACAGTCTTCTATGTGAGACATTAGGAGTTTTTCTTTTGCCTTTGCTTGAGTGAAGGATGCTAGCTTCATGGTTTAAATCGGGGAGAGGGAATCAAAATTAAATGGTCCTTGAAGTAGTTCTAGTTCATCAAATTCCATCATCTCTTTGGTCAAGAAATCTTTGATAGTTTCTGCAGTGTCTCTTGCCGGAGACAGAGTCTTCTTTCCTTCTGCAGTCTCAGAACTATCTCTCGGAGGCTTCTCTGTTTGGCCTTTTTCTTTTTCTCTTACTTCTTCTCCTTGACTAGTTTTCTCCTCTAATCTTTCTTTTCCTTTAGTTTTAGAGTTTGCAAGGGAATCTGGATGAGAGATATTTACTTCTTCTTGGACTTCCTCTTCTAGAACAGAGGAATCTAAGTCCTTAGCTTCCTCTTCACTTGTCTCCTTTGCCTCTTCTGCCACTGTCTCAGTAGATTCTTCTTTGTCATCCATGGCTGAGGGTTCATCACCTAAGTCCTCTATAATAGGAATATTGAATCTTTTGTATGCATTCTAGAGGATGTCTTCTATTTCTTTTGCCACCTTGTCAGTTTCTCCAAGCATAAGCTGATTCATTCTAGCTTTTCTCTGGAACTCATCCTTGCAATCTTTGAAGATCATATTCTTTTTCTTAGGAGTGATGGAAGGATAGAGCTGAATGGCTATCTATTCCCAGATCTCCATATCCTTTACTTTGGCATTATTCTTCCTCATTTCAAGTTCCTTCTCAAGGCTTTTAGGAATTAGAGATATGATTTCAATGAAAGCTTTGTTGTAGATATTCAGATACCTGACTGTGGCATCTTGCAGGATCTTCTAGTCAGCTTCACTACATTCATCATAGAATTCTGTTAATGTTTTCAAGTTTCCATCCATAGTGATTGCCTTGATGATATAGTCAAGAGTAGGCTTCTCAACACATTTATCTATCTTTTCTTCTTCCTTGTCTAGACCGGTAGAGGATTCTCTGAAAACTTTCTTCTTCTTCATCTTCTTGATCTCTTCATCAGATTCTGTTTCTTCATCATCCTTCTGACTGATATAAGATCTTGTGGCCTTTGTCTTAGTTCTCTTCTCTCCCTTTCCAGATGTCCAGACTTCCAGTTTTGATGCTTTCTGGCTCTTAGAGGTGGTAGGTGCAAAGCTTTTGGAGGATCTGGTCCGGGAGAGGGCTTGCACCAGAGCACTATCTTTTTCTGCTTCTTCCTTCTCTTTCTCTGCCCTTTCCATCTTCTCTCTATTTGCATCAAGTGCCTCTTTTGATATGCCATACCTTTTGGCAACATTCTCTACTTCTTTTTCACTTTTCTCTTCATCTCTGGTTGTCTAAGTTCCACATGAATCTTTACACTCAACTCTTCAAATGTTCCAAACGTTTCTGCCTTAGGGTCCTTGGGTTGACTAAGCATGTGTTGAACATGTAGCTCTACAATTTTCTCATCTACTTCATACCCCATTGGCATGGTCCAGACTATCCATGGCTCTAGTACCTCCATTAGGCACTGATCAGTTTCTACCATAAAGCAAACTGTATCCTTATATTTTTCAACTAGAGATTGGGGGATTCTTTCTCTGGCTTGCATCATATTCTGAAAGTTCTTGAAGTAACCCCAAAGTGCTGTGTTTTGTGCCTTGGCATCACCAAGTCCATGAAAATAATCTCTGATTTGTATGGCAACCGTTCTATCATTTTGCCATATCCAGCCACTAGATCTGGGTAGCTCATTCATAAAATAGAAGGACAAATAGAGTATCAAGCCACCGTATTTGAAGGAGTTCTTCTTGTCCTTCTTTATCTTCTGCAGATTTTCCAAAAGTTGGTTCAGAAGGAGCTCACAGAGATCATAGTCAACATTCTTCCTTAACATTTCATAAGTAGTATATACAGTAGTTTCAGATACTGAATTCTCCCTGTTGGAGTGATATATCTTACAGCTAATTATCATTGATGCAAACTTGATATCTAGATCTGTGATATCTTTAATTGTCATTGCTCTTTTATCAAATTTTGATCTGGTAGCCTCACTTACAATTTGGTTTTTGACAAATTTGAGAGTAGGCATCCCATCGGTTGAGTGTAATCCAGTTACTGTCCTAATGGGATCCTTAGTGATCTTAAACAACCTGTTTAACCATAAGAAGTTGTCATGCATTCTGCTCAAAACATATCGGACCCATTCATCTTCAGCAAAACAGGGGAAATGGATGCACTGACTGAAATGTTTATCCCTGATGACCTTGTATTGGGGTTTGAGATCAAATGAATCATCTATTAGTTCCTTGTGGTAGATATCCATCAACTTGGATCCCCAAATTCTTTAATGTTCACATGAATGTATGCCCTAATGTCTTCAACATGCAAAACCCCATGCGGAATGCTGGAAAATTCTCCTAAGGGATCCACTTCTAGAGATTTGTAGGGATGTTTCTTAAATTTAGGGTGCGGCCTATCAGTAATCTTCACAACATTCAGAGTAGTCATCTTAAAGATTCAGAGAGAGTTTGATCAATAACAGAAAATACCTTTTACGCTTTTAGAGTTCACGAAATGAGCTGAAGAGATCTCTAACTAATTTGAATTATACAATTAATCCTTGAGAGAGATGAGGCAAACTTGTTTGCAGAGCTCTTCTTATCTAATTCACTAATGCAAATGTGTAAATGAAGATCAAATGAACCCTTTTATCACTGAGCAAACCCTAATTTCACATTGCAATAAATGCGCAACTCAAGTCATTCCGGTTGCCTTGTTCTCCTTGTTCTGAGAAAGATCTTTTCTAGATCACTGAGATATGCTTCGAGTTATTCTTGGTGATTATTGATAGTCTATCCTTCATTCCTCAATCATTTGATCTATTCATAGATCAAGATTCCTCAATTTTGAATCATACTAGATCTAACTGTGAAAGACCTGCTTCTTATTAGATGAGTGTTAAACCAGATCAATCTTTAGAAGATTAACCTCTTCTAAATTTCTTGTGGATCTTTCATATCATTACCAAAACTTATTTAGATGTTTCTCTGAGATGCCTTTCAATCCGCCACTTTCCATGTGCCAATTGACTGGCTAGAGGAAATAGTTTTCCTTTGTGACTCCCCCTGAGCCAGAGCTCATCTATTTAGTTTCTAAAAGGAATATCAACACCAGGTTCTGGTGTGGATCCATCCCCAACATTTTCTATACTCCTCTTCACCTAAATCTTGTTCATCTCCCTTTGAATTTCATCCGCATTCACTTTTCATTTTCCTTTGTCTTGGTTTTGATTATGATGCACCGGACCCCTTTTGTCCTGATTCTTACTTCTGCAGAATTTGGCAGTATGACTAGATCTATTGCAATTGTAGCAAACACTATTTCTTTGAATATTCGACTGATATCCTCTTGTTCTACACTGATTAGCCATATGTCCCATTCTATTGCATGCAAAGCATCTAACATTGAATGAATTGTTCATTTGCATATTTCTACACTCATGAGATTTGTGATCATACCTTTTGTAATTAAAACACTGTCTGGAGAAGGATGAATTAGTCTGATTGATTCTTCTTCTGCATTGATTTGCTTAATGACCAAAGTTATTGTAGTTGTGGTAGTATCCATTGAAGGCTGGATATCTTTGAGCATTAGGTTGCCTTACCAGAGGTCTTCTAGGCCTGTTCCTTGGATTTTCTGATCCAAAGTTCTTCTGATTGGATCCAGAGCTTTTACCTTTCTCATACCCCAATCCTTTCTTGTCATCTACCCTCTTTTGGATTTCAAGAAGAACTTCAAGCTAAGTAGAACTTATCTTAAATTTCTCTTTGTATTCATTTACTGTTTGAAGATCCCTTTTTAGAGTGAGAATCTAATTGTCAAGTTGTTCTTCATTATCTCTAGCTTCTTCAAGATCAGATTCCAAATGTTTGATTATTCTATCCATATTGTGGCAATCTTCTGACTTCTCCTTGAGAGATTGTTTTAGATTATCTTCAGTCTTTCTTTTCTCTTCAATTTCTTGAGTGAATTTTATAACTCCTGATTCCATTTCATGTCTTATCATAATGACCTCTTTTGATAGCTTCTCACACAACTTGTTCTTCTCATTCAAATCTTCATCAGTATTATTGGCTTCACTTTGACTTGCTAACTGTTGAAGTAGCTCCTTTCTCTTTTTCATTGAGATACTCAGTTTCCCTTTTAGTTCATTTATGGAATCATCAGCGTGTTTGAGTCTTTCCTTCAATTCATTGACTTCGGAGTGAGATTCCTCAAGATCATCTAGGGCAGAGTTCCCTCATACCATACACATCCATTGGAATTCCTAGATCTTCCTCAAGCTGTTAGGCTTTGTTTGGAGGAACTTCCTCTGATACAAATTGTTCATTACTGAGAGGGGGGTGAATTAGTTATCTTAATTAGTTTAACTTTATGATCTTCTTTAGCAAACATAACCATGAAAATAGAAATAACATCAATACACATGACACAATGATTTTGATGTGGAAAACCCTGTTAAGGGGAAAAACCACGGGGTGACTAACCCAAGAATGTATTCTCTATTAGAAGAAAATAAATACAAGAATGACACTTGCCAATTAGGGCTCACTACTTGAGCACATTGCTCACAAGAGGCTCACTGCCTACAAGATACAAAGAAAAGTAACTAAGTACTTGAATTGATGAGAAGCATCCACATATACTAAGGTTCAGTTCTAGTTAGGCTCAATTCACTGATCTACCGTACTTTATTCTTCCTCTTCCTTAGTGTTGTTGTCCTATCACATACCGGACCTGTATTACTTCTTTCACATTACTCTATGCTTTTCTTCACACTATTCACCACACACTCACCAAATCCATCTTGTATATATATCCGGACCAATGATTTCAACACCTTTCTAGTCGGCATTTGGAATAGTCCATATTATCCAAAACTCTGGTCTGTCAGTTGAGTCCTTGCTTATCAAGTGATGCATATCAAGGAGATGCTTATAGAAGTCATCAATCATGTCGGCCAATCATGAATGATACCTCAAGAAACTTGATCACCATCAATATCTCATCTGGAAAAAGGTCTGATGTTTTGCCGGTTAGTTCTTCCTCAGTCTACTTTGTCAAACAGGAACCCAACACTTAGGAGTTCATATCTTCTCACTCTTTCATCACCGGAGGCTGAATCTCTGGAATCTATTATTCATGGTACTCCTATTGACTTTCCCAAGTCCACACTTTGCTGAGATACTCCCTCTAAGAGATCCGGACCTGATTATCAGGCCTAGCCTGATGCTCTATTCTTGCTTACCGGACCACAATACTCTTCAATCTAACTTTCAGTATGGGCACACCATGTCTTGCGGATGGGTGGGATGAACTTTGTTGCCATCAATGACAACAACCATGAGGCTACACTATGTCTCTTGCCAACAAGAAGTTCAAATGGTGTTAAGAGTCTACGGGCCTCTCGGCCTATAGTAGCAAAATCCTGTTAATTCTATTGGCTCTTACAAGGTGTTCGACAAGTGGGAGAATGTTGGGAATTAAGGTGTCTCAACCTTGGTAATTCCTTTTATTTTTTCATTATATTTATTTATTTATTACCTATTGTATTAATTGGATGCAAATCCTATGTTGTCATATTGTGGGAGTTGGCATGATGATGTGTCATCCTACATGGCATATGACCACATGTATTTTTGTCCTCACATGAGGAGATAGGAATCCCACTTAGTGGTAGGAATCTTTTTCCATGTGTCAGCATCTTGGATGTTGTCTAAGGGAATATTGAGTGAAACGGTCATGACAGATTCCTATGACAAAGTGATGACATGTAAGAGTCAGAAATAGGAGATTCTATGACAAGTGAAGACATGTGTCGAAGAGCATTTTGAAAAAGGCATCTTTGGCCACCCCAAGGTGGACTATGACATGTTGTAAGAGAATATGCTATTTATAGCCTGTGTGTGACAAATTTTCTTACAACTGTTAGTTATGACAACTATGATAGATTCTATGATGCTTGTAAGAGTCGTAGGAGCATTTGTCATAGCCCATTTTGGAAATAGGTGAGCTCTTTGGGATGGGGTGACTTGACAAGTGTCAAGAACATCCTACAGTGTTGGACAAGTGTCCATAGGTGTGGGTTTTGGGCCATGAGGCCATGTTAGACACCCATTCCTATGTGGAGTCATTTTTGCCTTGTATATTCTATATAAACAAGTGCTTTGAGGAGGAGATGTACTACAAGTTTGATAGGTATTGATATGCTACTAGTTTGTCTCTAGATACGAGTGTCAAAGACTCCTAAGAGCTTTCATTGCAAGTGTATTGTAAACCATTTCAGTTTTGATAATACATTGTGCAGGTTTTGGAGTGTGGGGTTTTTCACCCGATAAGGGTTTTCCCCATGTATATCTTGTGTCTCTCTCTTCTGTCTCACTTTCTGTGTGTATGTGTATTGTTGTAATATCTCCATTGTTGTTGTTAACACTCTGTAATTGTAAGGATTAAAAAGAATTTGCACTCTCTTCCTCTCATTAGATTAGTATAGAAAGCAATTTCCACACACCTAGCTTCCTTTCAGTATGCTAGTAAACCGCATATAAGGATAAAACCACTGATCTAAGCCAAAAAACCACCTATTTAGTGTAAAACCACTAATCAGATGGAAAAAATTGCCAGTAAAAAAAAATCACCATTTGGCGAGCAAAACTGACTTTGACCGATCAAAACACTATCTGGGTCAAAGTTAAAACCTCCTTTGTTAGCAAAAAATTGCCAACTGATAAAACAATGGTTTTGTTCAACCATTGAAACTTGGCCGCTATTGAAGGTAAACATTGATGCTGGTTGGGTAAAGACCTGTTGATAAAACAATATGCTCACAGATCAGATCTTGATCGCTATTATAGACCGTTTGGTCGCTATAGATTTTAACTACTACGACCAACCCCCACCAATGGTGTTTGGTCAAACACCAAACAAAAATGCTGATCAAGTTTTTAACAACTGCTTCTACAAAGTATAGACCACCAAAGATAAATTTGTAACCATTAATGAGAGATTAAAGCACCGTTGAGAATTAATTGATGTCGAAGGGTTTGGCGTGAGACACAAACTGCCATAGAAAATGGTGTATAGATTGTCGAAGACATCTAGAGGCAAACCACTTGGGATGCAAAGGATCACTAGAGGATCATCGCCGATCGCTCATATGAGTTTTGGTTGACCAGAAATGTGAAGACTTCCAAGGTCAAAGATTTTCTTGCAGACTACTGCAGTACATCTACCAGAGTAAATATGAGATCTTTGACTTCTTGAGTAAATTTGTAGACTGGTCAAGGACCCCAATGAGCCTAAGCTGACGGCTTGATGAAACCATTGAGAAAAAAGTTAGCCAAAATTTTTGTGCAGACCACTGAAAGGAATGCCAGATGCTAAGGAATAACTAATGAATGTGAACAGTCACTAGAATTTTGAGCGTCTGCTAAAAAACAAAGGCCTCCAGTGGTGGGTATGCAGACCGCCAATGCACGATCAAAATGTAGACAATCTAAAGTCTGCTCTGCAAAGACTAAAACCTATGGATGGGATCAAATGCAGGCAAGATGTGCCATGTGGTGCCTAGTACCCTATGGTTGTAGGTATCGCAGAGCAGGGTACCTGTAAAAAACAATTTTATACTGTAGAAAAAAAAACTGGTAGAAACAAATTTTACCTGACGACTGCATATCCAAGAGATTCACCTATGCAGGTTGATGCCAATGATCGTACGACAAAGATTCTTTCTGTGGATGTCGTATGACCAAAGATTCCTTCTGCATAGGGAATATTCCTTGCTGTACGGAGGGGCAGAGGCAAATTTTTTTGCCTTATTTTCAACTTCTCTGATTTGGGCATTTGGACAGTCAATCTATGCTGATTTGGGCCTCCTAATCGCAACGGTGATGTCTGTTTCACTTTAGGACACTCGTAAAACAAAGCTCCTTGAAAAACCTCTCCAATGAGGGAAGGAAATTACAGATTAGGTTCTGATACCATGTAAGAGTCAATGTGACTCCGCAAGCTAGGATCCCTGCAATCAAGACAACCTTCCACACAAAGATAATAGAGAAGATGATAAAATAATGGAGCAAGATTCTATACAACAAAGTGTATGAAACTGTATGAAACTGTCATATGACTTACAATGAGAGAGTCTTTTTTATAAAGGCAAGGTGAGAGCTAGAAAGGTGGAGTGGAAAGTGGAGATATTCATACAACATGTGACAATTAGAGGATGATAACTAATTACACATGTGGAGGTTAAGACAACTCACTCCAACTATCAACAACTCAACACACAAGTTCTAGACTCAACTAGAAACACCTAGAAGACTCACTAAGTCAACTTAACATGTGTGAATTATGTGTGATGTGTGAATATTATTTAACTAATAGATAGTTAAATAATATGAACTATCCACACAAGGGTAAATTGGTTAGGTGATAACCCTATTCACACCAACAAAAATATGAAGAGGGTTTGATTTCAATGGTTTGCCTTGATCCTCCTTTCACTACTAAACATTCAAGGACATCAACTGAGTAGAGGAATCTACTACAAGATTTTTGTCACTTGGAACATAGGGGAAGATTGGAATTGTATGATTTAGTTGTTCAATTAAGTCCAATTATGCTCAAAACCCTAATTATGCAAATTTGTGAACAAACAGACAAATTACAGAAAAAGATCACACACAGAGATAGAAAATGACAATCAAATGCATACTAGATTTCAAAGTTCAGAAAGTGGAAAAGTTGGGAACTAATGAGCGGGTGCCCTAGTCTAGTGCCATGTTTTTTTTGAGATCTAGAAACCTTGTCTACAACTTGTTCATGCTATTCCAAATATTTTCCTGTTGCAGGATCCAGAGGACCAATGAGTGGGTGCTTGAGTCCGGGTCCCTATTTTCTTCTTTGATCTACAATTTTGATAGTTTACACTACTCTCTCGCAACTCCACTTTTTCTGCTTTTGCAACTTGTACATGCAATAAAAAAAAAGGTTGAGGGTTGTGGTGTTTAGAGGCTTGCCTTAGTCAAGCCCTAGAGAGACATTCAAGTCTTTCGAACACCATTGTCAGATAGAGAGTGCGTATCCCTATGGGATAGAGGAAAAATCCAAATGATAAATGATAGAAAACACAATTGATATCACATTGTAGTGAAGATCTCATGGAAGGAAGATGCTCTTTATGCCATGAGGAGATGGATGCCAATTCTACAAATACAAACACAAGAACAACACAAATTATGCTTGCAACACAGAATGAATGCCTTGAATCACTTTCACAAAAGCTCTTGAATAAAAAATGCCATCTACCTTACAAATGAATGTCTAAACATGCTTATATATGCAACTACAAACATTCCTGATAATAATTTCATAATTCAAACTTACCGTGTTAGCATAGGACCTAAATAACAGTCATAAACCGACACTTCAAAATTGGTCTTGACCTAAAATAGGGTAGGACTAGGGCACGGGTGCCCAAGTCCTCCCCCCTATTTCAGGTAGGATTTATGTCAAGTGTACCCCGTAGGTTCCATTTGCCATGAAACTTCAGGGTTTTCTCATCGAGATGTCAAATTAACATGCAAGATTTCCTAAATGCATCCTAAAGACCCAGGAGCTAAAACTTAAGAGGGAAAAAGCCCCCAAGAGGACATTTTCTGACATAACATTGGTTAAGAGCATTTTCATGCATTGGTACACATACCAAAGGTAATAACTAATGAGTCCTTTTCCTTATTAATGCTCCATGCACATGACACTCATATGTATCAAGGTTAATTTTTTCAATCAGGAAAATTTATTGCACCCACTTAAAAGATAGAAGTCCATCTTTGTCATTCATGCTTCCCATGTGGTAATGTTGATCATCTATGTCTATCTCTATCTTGTGTCTATGATACTAGACATTTATGTCCTTCTCTGTTATACACACTACACCATGTGTATAACACTAGACATATCTATGTGTCCATCTCTATCATACACACTTCTATGTGTGTGATACTAGACACTAATGTCCATCTCTATTATACACACTACACCATGTGTATAACACTAGACATATCTATGTGTCTATCTCTATCATACACACTTTTATGTGTGTGATACTAGACACTAATGTCCATCTCTATTATACACACTACACCATGTGTATAACACTAGACATATCTATGTGTCTATCTCTATCAACACACTTCTGTGTGTGTGATACTAGACACTAATGTCCATCTCTGTTATACACAGTACACCGTGTGTATAACATAGTTAGACATATCTAATCATTTATATCATGTTCACATTCAAGCCATGTTTCTCCCTGGTCACTACCTACTTGATGACACACAAACACTTATAGTCATCACTGATGGGTAAGATTTATATGTTACATAATTTATTGATTTATTTACTTATATCTAGTCCAACAAAATTTTCTTGATTCTATTATCTAGGTCATTATCTAGAGAAGTCATAATCTCAATAATGTATTATTCACTACAGAATCAAATTTTAGACATGGTATAAACATTCTATTAATAGGTTTATACAACTTATATAATTATCAAACATTGAAAATCCTTAGTTACCATCTCAAATATACTAACATAGAACTATATTCATCCATTCTTTACATATAAGCATTCAAGCATTTTGTTAAGTACAAAATATCCTCTTAAATGTGACAACATGTCACTATCAAATAGAGGGATCTCTTCAGACTCTTCTTCCCCGTCAAAATCTACTACCACAAATGGGGAGTGCAGATGTACTCGCATGTACTCCATTATCTCCTCTCGTCCCATAGTAGGCGCCTTGCGATCACATCTAAAGGGCGTGTCTTGATGAGTGGAGGTTTTATTGAGTTTAACAATTGTGGGGGTATTTTTTTCTCTGCTACTTGCATCCACTTCTCTCTCTCAAGTTTAATACGCTTAAGTGCATCAGTGAGGGTCTTAGAATTGGTAAGCCAAGCCCTCCCAGCATAGTTTACTAGTTCAGTGTTTCTGAAAAGGGTTTCCTTCCTTACGATAGTTTTGGTCTTACTCTAGGATTTTGTTTTCCTAGCTCATTTCTGTGTTCTTTTCCTTGTCATTCTAGCACAAGAACAAAATTGAGGTTAGCTTATCTTCTATTCAGTGAAAACCTTTGCAATGAGCTATGAGTTCCAAGTGTTGAACTTGGTTCTCTCTGATACCACATGTAACATCACCCTAAATTACCCATTTTTCAATAACACTAATTACCCATTTTCCAATAGCACTATAATACTTCATTTAATATTACTCTGAGCATTTAAAGTAACAAAGACACTGTGTCTATGCATAATAAACAAGAGTATGATAATCAAGTAAAATAAATGCTTAATCATAGTAAAACCTAACTGATACTGGTCATGTACAACTATTTAAGAATACATCCCAAATAATTGCAGTTTAAATATACGTTACTCCATTTTATTCTAATGTTAACTCTAATAATAACATCATGAACAATATACTTGAAATACTCATAAAAAATACAAATCTCACTAAAACATGTTAGAATTCTAAGCATGTATTTGAAAAGAAATATTGAGAGAAATCTTACCTCAAGCTGTATAGATATATAGTGACAATCTTCATGAGAAAAGAGCACACTTCTCTAGATCTCATACAATCTAGTGATATCATAATGATCCTATTACATCAAATCGACTTGAAAATATAAATAACATTTGAGTATCAACTTGATTCAAATAAGTATCAAATTATAAATACAAGGCATATCAAGAAGTTAAGTTACATATCTTAGTTCTTGTGTAGGTTCATGAATAAGTGGCATCTTGAGGGTTTCCATTAACGAGAGAGCATCACAGAGGTGACATTTGCCCTACCATGAAGCTGAAGGCTTTCCTGTGCTATCCACATGATAGCCTGACCTATCCTGAAGAAGCTAGCTCCTCGAGGCGATCATGATAGTGTATTGGATTAACTATTGCAATTCTATCCCTTTGCCCATGCAAACCTATAAAAAGCAACCTTAAATCCATGTAATAGTACAACAAGTGATTCCAATCCTTGAAATAATTCTATTTGGAATTGAACCCATAAAATATGATGTCACGCATACTTCGGCATAATTGCTAAATGCAATAGCATTTAAGGGTGTATTCTATAAAACTACTCAAATGTGTCAATGTTATAAAATAATCGTATTTAATCCTGGGTTCTAACAAGCTCTTGGAAGGGAATTTTTCTCTTAAGATGAGTTTCCCTTTAATAGTTTTATTATTCTCTCCTTGATTCACATCTAAGGGAATATTTGTCTTACAAGGTAAATAGTTTCCTTTAATTCACATGTAGTGATTCAAGAACAAAAACATTTTACCAAAGGTTATAATTTACTTCTCTTCGTAATGTAATAAAATATCAGAGAAGTAAAATTAAAATCTTTAGAATTACTATCTCTTAGTTCATAGATTATCTAAAATTTGGTTTATAAAACATATGTATTTTCCAAACCCTTTCCATAAGGCAATTGGAATTTCTATTTAACTAACTTCCTTCCTGTAGAGGAGTAAAGTAATTCACACATTATAATATTGAAGCACTAAGGTTTTAAAATAAGATAATCTATTCATTCAATTATTCAACTACATGTCACTAGTGTAACTTCCATTTTTACCCATTGGTAGATCTATAATTTAACTATGGTCAAGTTAGCTTATACGCTTATTCCTTTCCTCACCTTTCTCATGAAAGGAAAATGGAAATTCCTATTAAAATAATTTATGGGAAAAAGTAGAGTAAAGAAAATAGCATTTGGAGAGCCTTTTATTGCTATACATAGGCTCACGCCTTCATATATTTCTCCAAGGAGCTCTCTGTGCAACACCTCTATCAAGTAATTTCCAACTATTATGCATTCATTTTCTTGCAGGTTTTTGTGGGTTGGGCACCCTTCTATGAAGAGAAATTTGTATTTCTTTGGTAAAAGAATGCTTGCCATAGGCAACTCCATGATTTAACTCTGGTTATGTAAAGCAATTACCTTGTTTTGTTTTAATAATTTTCCTTTGTGTGTGCCACAAATGGCTTCACAAATTTCCATATCTATTTTGTTTAAGTCAAATGGAAATGCAAATGTAAGGAATAGCGGCCAGACATGAGATGCCATGCATAAGGCATGCCTCACTGGCTATGGCACCCATGTCTATCGACTATGGTGCCTAAATCTGCCCTTATTCCTCTTTTTTTTTCAATAAAATTCTTTTTTGTTCGCTGGAGTTAACATAAGCATCTATTTTGGCCTCTATAGATTTTCTCATTTATATGTTTTGGTCTCAGTTTGCTACAATAATGATGGTTGTAGTTGTACTATAGATTTAAGTATATATTTTTTGTTTTGTTCTTAGTTTTGCTTGCACTAATGATGGTTGTAGCTTCACTACAGATTTAAGTATATCATTTTATTTTGGTCCCATTTTTGCTAGCAACAATGATTTCTATAGCCATAGATTGAAAAGATCGGTTGGTAAAAGAAGTTTACAATTTCACAAGGTTTCTATTTTAGAAACTTCTATTTTAATTTTTCGTAATAAGGGTTGCAGGCAGAAAATAATTTTTTTTTTCACAAAATATATTCTATTAAAATTCTCTTGCTATAGTATCCAGATTTGGAAGTTTGCCATAATATTTTAAAGAACAAAATTTATGCTTATTCAACATTTCAAAGATATTTCACTCACAGGAATGAAAGGCATTTCCTAAAACATTTGAAATTTTTTACTTCTAAATTGTTCATACCTGATCAAATGCTTCATGTTTTTGTTTTATTTAATTTTTGATGATTTCCTTTTGTCTTTTCCTATTTTTCTCCCTTGTTCCTTCCCAATTTCTCCTCTTTTTAATTTCCTTCGTCACTTTTTCCAGGAAAAACTAGCCATTTCTTTAATTCCCAGCTTAATGACAAGTGTTTTAGGTGGCCTTGGCTTAATGTCTTCATGCAACCTTTCTGAGTAGCTCTCAACTGCTCACATGTGTTGCCTGTAGAAGTTACAGTTCTGAGGGAATAAAACAAAATTCATTCTGTTCTCTTGCCATCTGTCAGGTAAAAGGAAAATAATATTTGTTTATCTAACTGGCTTCTCCTTCCTTTAGTTGGAGAGAAAATGTGTTTTTTGATGGACTAAAGTGGATATTTACTACTATAATTTGTTGGTAGTTTATTTTAAAAATATGAACAATGTGCCTAGTTCCCAATTTTATTTTAAATATAAGTATATATATTTGCATGTGTATTATCTAGTAATATTAAACATGAAAATATATGTATACCATATTTAATATATACATCAAAAAATATATGTACAGAGTAACTTATATTTACATTATATAATTAATGTGTATTATTTACCTAATATTACACACAGAAATATATAATGTAAAATAAATCAAGACTAATTGTTCATTAATTAGGAATTATAGCTATGGATTAATTAACCAAGATAAAGCCAAGAGGGTTATATTCAATATTCAAATGGATAACTACTTTACCCATAACTGGTCTATATAAAATTTACTAATGTAATTATGTGTGTGACTAGTATATATATATACCTTTTTTCAATCGTTTCTTTGATTTTCTCTTGCAATTTCTTTTTTTGTTTTTATTTTTTAATTTTTCCAATTTCTTTTTTGGTTCCATAGTTTTTGTGATTTTCTTCAACGTTTTCTCCTTCCAATAGTTTCCAATTTCTTTTTTGGTTTTTTTTTTTTTTTTTTCAATTTCTTTTTTAGTTTTTTTTTTTTTTTTTTTTTCTAATTTATTTTTTGGTTCCATAGTTTTTGTGATTTAGCTTTTTTTCCTTCGACCATTTTTAATTTCTTTTTTAGTTTTTTTTTTTTTTTCTTAAGTTTTATTTTTATTTCCTTTTTGGTATTTTAATTTTTTTTCTTATAAATTTAGGCAGAAAAAATGAGTGCTCTCATCCCCATCCCGATGTGATTGTATAATGCCTCTTGGCATTTAAAATCTAGTTTTAGAATTGTTGTTATTTATCACTAGTATATTTATATTTAAAATATATATATCTAAAGTACGTCGTCAAATGGATAACTACTTTTCCCATAACCAGTCTATATGAAATTTACTAATGTAATTATGTGTGTGACTAATATATATATATATATATATATATATATATATATATATATATTTCTTTTTTCAATAGTTTCTTTGATTTTCTCTTGCAATTTCTTTTTTTATTTTTATTTTTTAATTTTTCCAATTTCTTTTTTGGTTCCATAGTTTTTGTGATTTAGCTTTTTCTCCTTCAACCATTTTTATTTTCTTTTTTAGTTTTTTTCTTTGATTTTCTTAAGTTTTATTTTTATTTCCTTTTTGGTATTTTAATTTTTTTTCTTATAAATTTAAGCAGAAAAAATGAGTGCTCTCATCCCCATCCCTATGTGACTATATAACGCCTCTCGGCATTTAAAATCTAGTTTTAGAATTGTTGTTATTTATCACTAGTATATTTATATTTAAAAAAATATATCTAAAGTACGCCGAGGGATATCCTTTTTTCATAGGTTGATTTTCTCACATTTTTCTGTTTGCAATTTTTTTTTAATTTTTAATTTCTTTTTTGGTTCCATAGTTTTCATGATTTTCTCCAACTTTTTGTCCTTCCAATAGTTTCCAATTTCTTTTTTATAAATTATTTTTTATTTTTTCTAATTTCTTTTTTAGTTTTTAGTTTTTATTTTTCCAAGTTCTTTTTTAGTTCCACAGTTTTTGTGATTTAGCTTTTTCTCCTTCAACACTTTTTAATTTCTTTTTTGTTTTTTTCCTTTGATTTTCTTAAGTTTTATTTTAAGTTTCCTTTTTAGTATTTTAATTTTTTTTCTATAAATTTTGGCAAAAAAAATGAGTGCTCTCATCCCCACCTCGATGTGACTGTAGAATGCCTCTTGGCATAATTATATGCATGATGGCCTTAGATGAGCTAGATTCCTCTCCTCTATGATACTCTCCCTTCCAAAATGAGGTCATGGCAAATCCTATTATACTCATAAAATCCAATTAATAGTTAGTCCATAACCATGACATCAACATATAAAATCATGCGATATTCCAAATCAACTTATGTCACTATAACATAAAACATGCCAAATACTTCCTATTATGCAATAGAACAGTCCTTACATAAAATGTTTGCATGTATCAACATTATAACATCAAATATATTCTATGTGATATATACAAAGTAAGTAAATGTTAAAATAGAAAAAGGGTTGTGACATTGTCATGAAGAGCTACCAATTTAATGTTTATCCTGTTAATGTTTAATGTTGATCTATTATTAGGATACATGATTTAAATCAAATGTGCATACTAGATGGTTAATATTTAATTGTGTAATTTATGTTATTCATTTCAACTATTGTCATATATTGGATAGATGCACATGATGTTTGCATTGAGTGTGTAGGAAATTATAGGATATTGACCAATGGCTGATATATGGAGAATGTCAACATGGATATCACTTATCCACTTATGCTAGTTGTCTCTTTAATGTCAAAACCTATGAAACCTCATCCAAATCAATTTTGATTATGAATCCCCTTGTGATAGACCAATAAAACATTTTCTTGGGTGTATTTAATTTATTCCCTTGTGTGATCCTGTGCATGTGCCTAGTATGTGTGTAATGAATTTTGGTGTTTGGAGATCACTAGTTTATCCTATGTATTCTTAGTTTAAAAGAAATCATTTAAATGATTTAATTTTCTGTGTTAGAAACTATTTTATGGCAAATGCATTTTTTAAAAGTTATTTTGGTGCTTGGGAATAGATTTAATTCTATCTAAAAAGGAAATATTTAATTTCTAGATTATTGTTTTATTGAAAATTATTTTTGGAAAGTTAAGAAAAGGGTTTAGCGTAATCCTGATTAGTGCCATATATAGGAAAAAATGCTTTTGTTTTGAATGATTTGCTTTGTTGATATTTTGCAAGGAAAATTTGGAGAAAATACTCCTTTCTAAAACCCTCTTTGAAGAATTGGATTTCTATTTTCTTGGATTTGCCTAAAACTAAAAGCTAATTGAAGAGGAATTGTTTGCATTTGGATTTGGAGTTCATTGAAGCAATATTTTTCCTACTTGAGTTTGAATTAAAAAAGTTATTTAAATTTTTGAATTGTAGGAAATTAGAATTTTGGGAAACTAAATTTTTAACAAAAGTAATGGATTTTTTTTTAAAATACAAATTTTATTGGAAAAGAGTATTATTGGATAGATTAGGCATAAGAAGACCATATGATCATGTTTTCAATTTTTGTATTTCTTGAAAAGCATGAAAATCATGTGTTTTTCCATATTTTACCCTACCTAAATTGGTCACAAAAATTATGTGATGTGAAAGGTGTGATGTTGGGCTAATTTAGGTTAAGAGGGTATTTTTTATTTCTAAAATTCCTCATTTTATGAAAATGTGAAATTTTGAGTGTGGTTTTGGGAAGGATGCTTGAAGATCCATCAATGGTGAACACTAGACATTTGGAAAAATATTTTATTTTATTTTGTTGAAATTTAAATTTTCTAAATGTTGCATGATATGTGGAATGGTTGAGTTCTGCATGGCTTTAATTTTGTAAGTGCATTGGGATGCATGTTTTTTGGAAAAACTTCTCCTTTCCTCTTCTCAAGATTCTTGTAAAGTTGACCGTAGAATTGTATAGGATAGGGGATATCCATAGGAGGCTTGGGGTGATTAGCTCCCAAGTATAGTGTGCGTATCTTACAATTGATCCTTGTACCTATAGGTTAGATATGTTTTTGGGTATGGTGTGTATCTTGCAAGAGGATGCCCACTACTTAGGGTAGTGTGTGACCACCTTACAATTGATCCTTGCTAACTCTAAAAAAAATCACCGAGTGAGTGTATACGTGAGACCTTGTGGTATTTTCTTTCTATCTTGGTTATGGAAAACCAATAGGAAGCCTATACTGGTGTCTTAGCTACCCTCCCCTAGTTCTTGTTTGGTTGGATCATGGGTATGAAACCTTGTGTTGTGATAAACCATGTTTTCTAGATAGTCATGCAAAATGGGGATGCTATCCTAGATCTACCTTAGTTTGCCTAGTCTAGTTTTGTATTACTCTATATGACTCTTGTGTGTGAGATGATGTTTTGGGACTCTTGTGTATTTGTGTGAGTGTGACTTGGATGGTTGTGTATCCATGATCTACTTCTCCATAGCTCAAGGTTTCCTAGAGTGGCATAGAAATTTATTATGCTTGATGATAGTAATATGGTAGGGAGGTGGGTAACGTTCCCCCATTGGTCCTCGAGTGGATCTTGTAGGAGCTGGATGGTGCTTTGTTCATTATTGTTATTTGGAGTATGTTGTAGTATGTGCCTATTGGAGCACCTTGGAGGTGTCTTATTACGATGTATATTTATGATTTGAATGTTTTGTTTATGGGAGTGAGACCCTTCCATGTTTTGGAAGTATCCTTTGTCACATTATCATTTTATGATGTCATTTGGTTGGAAAATAAATCATGTTTTGGATGAAATTTATCATTTTGTAGCATTATTGTGTTGGAAATTGTTAATTGAAGATGTTGGAGTCCTTCATTTTATATTTTATGATTATATTATTCCATGTTTATTGATTAGGTTGTATTGTACCCACATTATTATTGAGATTTCCATGTTTGGTTTTGGCCCGTTTCAACATTGGCGTTGAATGAGCATGGCATTCCGTTTGGATTTTCTCTTATTTGGCATGTATGTTGTGAATTGAAAAATGGTTATATTTCTCTATTTGATGGATTGCATGATTTTGATATTAGATAACATGTGTTTTATTGTTGATTAGTGGATGCCTTATGATTTGGTTCCTTTTGGTTGTGTCATTCTTGGGAGGTGTCATGTTCGATCCTCTATTCGATATGTCGGTCGAATGTCAACATTGCTTGGTGTGTTGACCATATGTCAATGTTGACTTGGCTTGTTGAGATAGGTTTTTTCATGTTTTTTCCCTCTTCTCTTGTGCCTTGGTTCATTCACTTGATTTTCTTGTCAATCTCCATCCTTGTTGGAGAGAATTTTGACATGCATGTGCATTGTTGAACTTTAATTATTTTTTAGACTCTTGTTTTGTCTTTTGGATGTTAGAAAGGTATTCTTGAGTGTTTCTGGGCTTTTTAGTGTCCTTTGGGAGGTGCTTTTGTGTTTTCCTTGAATTCGTGCCTTTGAGAAAATTTTGTTCCGACATTGTTCAGGGACTACAATGCCCTAGGAGGATTACGATTCCCAGGAAGGACTCTAGCAGCCCAAGAGGACACTACTATCTAGGATGGATAGTAGCACCTAGAGGGGACACTAGTGCTAAGCACTAGAGTCCTTATAAAGTTCTAGATTCCCCATACGCAATGTTGTCCTATTTCTTATTATGGTCTTCTACCTTCAAATAGTGAGCACTTACCAGTATTTATTGGAGAAACTTTCTATATGAAAGATGTTCCCCTTGGCCCTTTAAGTCTTCCCATGTGTTCATCATGATTGGACATGATATATTTTGGGAGTTATGAATATTTTTTCTTTGGAAGCATGCTCTGTGTAGTGTTGATTGGTTGTCATTTTTGGTTTAAGTTGTGATCCCTTTAGTGGATCCTCTTCTTGAGTAGGTTGTTTTGTGTGCTTGGAGATTGTGTGGCATCATGATGTATTTGGTGTGATTATCCCCCTCATCCTATTCCATATGGTTGTGAGAGTGAGAGGTTGTGGATTGACACCTAACCTTCATTATGGAGTGAGTTCTATTCTCTTGTAGGGTTATCATGGTGGTCTTGGCACATGATTGGGTAGTCTTTCATTGGTGTCTTGTTGGTGTGTTTGGACCTTGAGTGATCATTTTGGTTGTTTTCGTGTCATTTCCTAGAGTATTGTCATGGGATGTGGTGACAATTTTAGTACATGATTGTGTAATTGTGACATGAGCATGCCACAATTACATTACTAAAAATTTGTTTATCATATTTTTGTCTATTAATGTCCTAGTGTAAAAGTTGGGGTACTACACAAATTTATGACAAAGAATGTACCCAAGTCTACCTAAGAAGTCATCAATGAATGTCAAAACATATTTAGCCCTATTAAAGGAAGCATGTTGGAATGGGGTAGCCAAATCATTATGAACTAACTCTAGAATCTATGAAGCTCTCCATGCCTTGTCTTTGTCATACTTCTCCTGAATATGCTTACCAGGGATGTAATCTTAGAAATACTATTAAAAAAGAGAATACAAGGCAACAATGTAACTATGCTCTATTGACTAAGCTACTACAAGTAGAAGTAGTTAATATGGCCAAACTGATAATACCATAACTTATTCACTTCATAAGAATGAGTGAGTGACATAGTAAAGGAGAATTAGGAGAAAACTAAGGAAGGAGATAAAGTTGAGATTAGTTATTTTCTCTCCCCACTGTAACTGTAGAACCATTGTGTCCCTCATTAATAATCACTAACTTAGGAGTGAACTCAACCTACTTCCACATACTAGTGTGACTGATCTAATAAATTTACAGAATATTATTTGATAATGGGAATAAAAATAACATCCTTAAATGTGTCATCTCCCACATCAATAGATCTTTTCCCATGCACCTCAATAGGAATGTCATCACCCATTAAAATAGTTGATGTCATACAAGGCTCTAAGGATGTGAAATCATCCTAAGATGAATCCATGTGGTGCAAAGCACCCAAATCAACAACCCAAGTGGAAGGTGGAAATGCAACTACTACAAGGGCCTTACTCTTTCCTCTCTCATTGCTATTATATTTTTCCTTAGTAGACCCCTTATGTGAATTTTTCTTTATTGACTCTAGAGAACTAATGTTATTCTTCTCTAGAATATGTCTCAAATGATCTATCTATTTCTTCAAACAATTATGTTAATCATGACCAAAGCTTTTCTAATAGGCACATTTGACCTTCTTTTTCCTAATATTATCACCTTTAGAATATGAAGCCTCTAAAAATACTTTGGAGGTAGTGAGTTTATAATCCTTTTTCTCCTTCTTATCCTTGTTTTTCTATTTCTTATATTTATTACCTAATCCTTTCTATTATTTTATATCTTTGTTAGAAACTATGACATGTTACTTAGAGGATTTGAGAGTACCCATCTATATTAGCTTATCTTTCCCTCTAGGGAGAGAGGTAGTGAATTATTCTAAGGATGACATTATGAACTAAGCTCCTAGGGCACCCTTTGTGGCATAGAATATAGAAACAAAGATAAATATTTAGAACCAAGTTTGGAGAGAATTCCAAGGATCAACCAGGTGTCTTCTTTTTTAATTCCAATTTGTATTAACTATAATCTCAATTATTTTAATTTGGTTAAGAAGTCTAATAGTGTCAAATATTCAAAGATTCAAACTAATGAGTTTATTCTCTAATTGGTGACCTCTCATGACATCCTAAATTCCAAAAAAAAAAAGTCAACTTGGTCTAAATATCATTGGGTTTATTCAAGGATTCAATGTGAAATAGAAGGTTAGGAGATACAGAAAAATAATAAAAATCATAGGACTTATTGCATTTGTTTAACCATTTAATTTTATCTACATCTATAGTGGGCTCTATCTCTATACCTATATTTATTCTGAATAGTCCTTTGCTTCTTAAAAAGATTAACATTTTATATTTTCATTCATAATAATTGCATGGTGTAAGGAGAGAGATAGTTAATCGCTCTATAGTGCAAACATAAAAATGTAAGAATGTAGAAAAGTAAGAGAACAAAAGAAAAACCCTATAAGTAGTTGTTAAAATAACCCTCCAACAAGTACAATGTACATGGAACTTTATGATTGTTGTGCTTTACAATGTGATTGCCAAACTTATAGAGCTTTATAGGGGTAAAAGAGGCCAAAATACTAAAACTACTTGTTCCTCACACACACCCCATTTTGACTTGGAAAAATGAGGACCCACTTCTTTCTTTCTTTTTCTCTTGCTTTTGTATTTGGTTTGAATCTTTGTCTTTTCTATTTTAGCCTTGGTTTTGTTTCTTTGTCAAAATGTCAGGGTTTGTCATTTTGGTATGACAATAGAATCATCCTTGATACCCTAAAATTTTCCCTTGTATTTTCTTATGTGCATGCCTTGGCAGTTGTTGAATTGTCAAGGTTGGTCATACTGTAAAGAAAACTCTGATGTCTCAATTTATGTGAGCTAGTGCTAGGTTTGTGTCACCCTCATCAAACATGCAAAGTTAGTTATTTGGCATGGTTATAAAATAAATTCTGATATCTTGATGCCTGGCACGGGATTTGACCCTACCTTGACCTATGTGTGTGCAAGCTTGGTTATATTGTCTTTTACCCTAAATCATTTTTCAATTATGCTTTTGTGATATCGTTCTTGACACTCTAACAACTTGATCTTGTTACAAACCCTCATTTCAAGATTTAATCTTCCAGTGCATCCTATTGAGCAATCTTGGTGTGTAATTGTTCATTCTTATCAAGTGTTGTATTTGATATTTCATTCCTCATGTATTCTTACCAAGTAGGGGTTTTTTAACCCTCTACTATACTTTAATGGAATTTTTCTAGATGTATGAGCTTGGTTTTGTTGAACACCTGGAATACTAAGAGGCGGGGTGAATCGGTATTCTCTTAAACCATTTACACTTCAAGAATTTTAAATCATTTAGCATATTCAATTTCAATAAAGGAAATCAAGCATAAAACATGCAACCATAATTCATAACACATAAACACTAGGGTTTTTACGTAGAAAACCTAAAAAGTGAAAAACCACAATGAGGGTTAGCTCACAATATATTATGATAAAGCAACCGGTTAAGGTTGATGCAAATGGTGGACTCACTATCCAAGAATGCTCACTATAGGTGGCTCACTGCCAAAGGACTCACTGTCCTGAAAGAATAAGATAAAAGAGTATGGGTGGCTCACTGCCAAGTTTGAACTGTTTACAATTGCATCTAACACATGCATGAAGTATAGTTCCAATGAAAATCTAAATACTCATCACATTGCTCTGAATTACCAAACATCTCTGCTTTGCATTTATACAATCTTGATCTAGAATGCCTTTTTGTCTTTTCATAGATCACATCTCTAAAATGCACACTATAAACATCGAAAGAATTCCTTCATATATATCTGCTTCTTTCACAACATCAATTAGGTTAGCCTAATTGAATGTAATGTGGAAAACATGCCATACATAATCTGTCAACCCTAAAACTTCACACACACACTTCAAGCCAAGATTCAAACTTTTAGATAGGTCAGCATAGACCTAAAATAGCTCCCACAAAACATATTTACCCTATCAACACCTTCAGGTCAGCTCCATTGGCAAAGTAACAATAATATGAACTGACTGTCAAACCACAAATCGGTATCCAAAACTCCAAATTACCTCAAACTTGGAATATACACTTTCCAGATATCCATAAACTTATCCTCAAACCTGCATAGTAAAATGTTCACTTGCGGTGAATTGTAGAGTATCTCAACTTTGTCTTTGGCATAGTTAAGACATTGTCAATATAGAGTGTGAGACTCTGCCAACTCTATCTTACCTTATGGAGGATTTCAGAACTTGAAACTTTTGATTACAATCTATGAGCATGTGTTTGCAACACCTTACAACAACATACATAAATATTCTATACCAGAGGAATGCGGACCAAAATATTGAAACTCTGTACATTAAATGCAATATACTGACACATAGCCAAAATTATCAACATGTTCCTTATCAGATCAAATGTCTTTGCACAGTTGTCTTCTAAGAAGGGATAGATGAACTAGTATGGAAGAGTACGAAACCCTCTTGCAAAGTTCCCATCCAAGTTGCTCTACACAATCATCTCCTTAATTGTGAAAACCATTTACCAAGACAATCTACCTTAGACCTTAGATGACATTGTCTTCAACCTGTGATGTTGTTCTATGGACCAGTGAATTCTCTATCATCTCTACAATCTTTGTTTCCATAATACCTTTTGAACTTTATTGCCATAACTATTACAATCTTACAACTATTGTTGCCATCAATGACAACACTACTCAACATCATTCTCTACCTTATCTTTTGCATATTGACAATCTCTTCATCAATGATGTTGCCAAAAATCTCCCCCTTTGGCACTGATGGCAACACATGATGTGAAAAACCATCAAGACCAAATTCTTGAACAATCATTCTCCCCCTTTCTTTTGCATATCTTACTTTCTCCTCAAAACATTGTTTCTCTCCCCTGAGATATTATGTCTTTTCTTTTTCACATTTTTCACATGTCTCTCTCCCCCTTTGACATCAATGGAAAAGTGTGTACAAAGTGAATTTTGTACCGGATCCCCCTAAGTAATTGATTTCAAAATATAAAATTGTCTTCTAACCTTCCACATATATACACAAGAAATCAAAACTTACCGAGTCTTTGGAAAGATATCTTTGTAGACAATCTTGAGTTGGATCACATCTAAGTTCCACTGTACCTTAGCATAACTTAGTATCTGTGTATGCCCATTTATTTGTAAGAACAATTCCTCTGCCTTATCCACAGTAGCAAGGACACCAGTCATTTTCCAAGCTTTCTCAGCTTCTTCTATTAGACCAATCATTGAAGCCATCTAGTAAATTACAATCTCTCTTAACTAGCTCATTTGGTCCTTTATAAACTCCTTTTGACTTTGCAGTTTCTTTATGATTGCTTGAGTCTTTTCTATTTCAGCTCTTAGGTTTCCATTCAGATCTTTCAATGGCTTATAAGTTCTAGAAATTTGTACAAGTTGAGTCTCAAGGCCATCTATTTTATCTTTTATGACTTTTGTAGTTATTGGCCAAGATAAGAAAAATTGATACATTGCATTTAAATCATTTATAGTTGTTTCAACATATTTTATACCATTATCTTGCAAGGTGTGTGTTCCTTGGAGCACTTATTAGTTAGTTTTATTAACCTTTTACTATCAATTTCATCTCTTACCTTTTTCTCCATTGCTTTCTCAAAAGATTCAAAATGATTATTTACAGACTCCATTAATTTCTTCATTTGTAGTGTAGGAGTCAAAGAAATATCTCTCTTGATATTGGATATTATCTTTTCAAAAATCTTCATTGCTTCATTCATTAGCTCATTTCCTTCTACATGAGATTTCAAGATTTCTTCTTGAGCTATTGCCTAAAAAATTATACCCAGTTGTAATTTCTGCAATGGAGAAATGTTTGCCAAATTAATTTGTCCATCTAGGGATGGCACTTGTAGTAGCTCCAGTGAGGACAAATTTGTGATTCCCTTTGTTTTTTCTAGAAAATCTTTAATGGAATCTAATGGTGAGACTCTAGAGCTTTCACCCATTCTATCTTTGTTTTCTTCTTCAGATATAGATGACACTTGAGGATTAGGAGTTTTTAGAGGATTGCTTTCATCAAGTGATTGTTCTCTTGCAACATTTTCTAGAACATAGGTATTGTCAGTGGTGTTATCAACTTGTTCTATAATGGCTTCATCTTCAGTAGTCCTCTCTTCAGGTGACTCCTTCATTCCATTAGTGTTCACTGTGGTCTCTGGATGATTAGTCATATTTTGGTCTTCTACATCTATGATTGGTGGTGGATTTGGCATATTAGGCTTAGTCACCACATCATGCTCTGCACTTGTTTCTCTTCCTTTTACATTTATCTTAGTTTGATCTTCTTACTTATCCTCTCTAGATTCAACTTCCTTAACAATAGAAATTTGCAGTTCCTTAAGAACACTAGCAGTTATTCTCATTGTATTCTTCTCTAATCTTTCTATCTCAACTTTATCACTAGACATTAAAGTATTTATCCTTCTCTTTGTCCTGAACTCCTTATTTAACCTTTGTATAGCTATCTTTCTTTCTTGTCCAGAAAGATTAGGACAAATCTGTTTTAAAGCTCTATTTTTCATTTCAATATCTTTTCTTATTGGCTCATCTCTTCTTTTTGTCAAAATGTTAGCAAGGCTATTTGGTAATTTATCAATTATTTCATTCAAAGCAACATTGAATAGATCTAAATACTTGATAATAGTAGTTTAAATAATTGCCTTATCTTCAGCAGATCTCTCATCATACATTTCTACTACTTCCTTCAGATTGTTATATTTGTTGCAAGTATGGGCCTAACCAGTGTTTTCATTGATGTCAACATACTCCTCTTACATTAATGATAAGGATTGGATGAGCTATATGCTGAGGATATTGAGAAAATTAATCATATCAGAAATAGAGAAGAACAGTGAAGATAGTGAGGTAAAGATCCAAGATAAGATGAAGATCAGAGGATACACTTCAAAGGGTTTGTAGATATGTGTCTTAAGATGATCCAGTAAATATTTTAGAGGTCCACATGAAGATCTAAGGAAGTTATGGCCACTTAAGTAAAATTGGTTCTAGCAGATGTTCAGAGGTGACAAAGTGATACAGAAAGGTCTGGTGAGATCCAAAATGAAATATCTTGTTCTGCAGATTTGGTGGAGTGTGTGGAAAGTTAATGTGAATTAACAACTCAATTGGATCATGGTCTGGAGGTCCGCAAGTATCTACTCCATTATGACAGTGATGACAGACTATGTTCTTGAGGTTCCAGATGAAGGAGAGAATGATTTCAATAAGTAGATGTAGTGTGGTTGTTCTTAGTGATTTAGGCAAGCTTGTGGAGGTCTTTGGATCGTGTCCAGTTGATGTTGGTGGTCCACATTGAAGTTTGAGCTTGCAATTGAAGAATTACTTCCAGATGATGGCGTTCTTCATAAGTCTAGCCGACCGGATGAGTTACACCTCCTGCGGATGATCTTGAAGATGTTATGTGAAGATTGGCATGTTCCTAGAAGAAGATTGAAGTCTCAAATCTATGTGGCCGACAATGTGTTGATCGGTGTGAAGTCTTTTGTAATTTGTCATGTTGTATTTATGTATTTGCTCTGTAATGTTTTCTGACTTGGATGATTATTCCTAAGTCGATGTCTTGTATAAATAAGGAATTGTAAAGTCATTTCAAATGTATCTTGTGGAGATGAGAGTGTGGTAGAGAGGAGGAGAGTGAAAGGTAGAGAAAAAGTTTTGGGCTCAAATGGAACTGACTCAAGTATGGTGAAGATGCTATTCTTCAGTTCAAGTATGTAATACTTATTATTTTGTAGACAGTGTGTCTCCTGTAGGCAGTGGGCCTCTTGTGAGTAGTGTGCTTGGGTAGTGAACCCTAATTGGCATGTGCCATTTTGTTCTTTCTATTCTTCTAACAAAGAATACAATCTTGGGTTAGTCACCCTGTGGTTTTTCCCTTAACTGGGTTTTCCATGTTAAAAATCTTGTTGTCATATGTGTTAATGTGTTTCTACTCTTGGATTGTTGCATTAAATTTCCATGATTGATTTATCATTATACTGTTGATTTAAGATAAGGATTTAAGTGGTTAATAGCAAGAAAGTTTTGGACAACTGATTCACCCCCCCTCTCAGTTGTCTGTCCTAAATCTAACAATTGGTATCAGAGCCAAGTTCCTCTTAGAGAGCTTAACCACTTGAGGAGATCCAAGATGTCATCATACAAGAAGGATAGTCTGAGGTTTGATGGAACTAATTACTCTTTTTGGAAAAGTCACATGGAATGCCACTTGCAATGTATGAGAATGCAGTATTGGGTTATGGCCTCAAAGAAGTATGATCACCCACAGAATGGTCCGCACACCGTAGATGAAATGAGAGATGCTGAAAACAATCTGTGAGCTAAAGAAGCTCTTCTAAGTGCCTTATTTGATTCAAAACTGACAAATGTTGTTGATCTAAAAACTGCATATGAGAGGCAAAAATTGGAACTTATGCATGAAGGAGATAAGTATGTGAAATGTGCCAAGCTACAGAGTCTGAAAGAAAAATTCAAAAACTTGAAGATGAGAGAAGATGAAAATATCACTACATTCATGCCCAGAGTAAATGAGCTTGTTTGTGGAATTAGATGTGCTGGTGGAGTCTTGGATGAAGGTGAGATTTTTGGCAAAGTTCTCATATCCCTTCCTAATTCTTACAAATACAAGGTTGCTGCCATTGAAGAATTCAGAGCCCATTTAGGTGTCACAAGAGATCAATTGGTTGGCAAATTAGCTGCATTTGAATTGACTGAGTTTGGAGATGCCCCCCCAAGACTAAATCTACATTCAAAGCTAGTGCATCTATAAAAGGAAAACAAAGGTTTGATCTAGGAGAGAACTCTTCAAGGAAACTATCATGGTATGAAAAAGCAAGAAAAGACCTGGAAGAAGATGAAGCTGAAACTGCTCAACTTGAAGCACTTATTGTAAAAAGACTGCCAAGAAGATTCGGTAAGTATGAAGGGAAATTGCCTTTTAAGTGTTTTAACTACAATAAAATTGGTCATTTTTCCTCAAGGTGTCCAGAAAGATTTTCAAGGCCAAACCCTAACAGATCAAGGTTTCAAAAGAAATGCTACTATGTTCATGAAGAAGATGATGATAAATGAGTAATAAATGATGAATCAGAAACATGAAACAAATCTGGAAGTGACTGGGTGTTTATTGCCATCAAGGAAGAAGATCTAATGCCCTCTGAATCTGTCAATCATAAAATTGTTGAAAAAGCTCTGGCTGCCCAAGTTGAAGAAAAGGATGATTGGGTCATTGACAGTGGATGCTCCCACCATATGATAGGTGACAAAAACAAGTTTATAGATTTGGAAAGGTATGAAGGAGGAGTGGTAAAATTTGGTGATAATTCTGCTGGCAGAATCAAAGGTAGAGGAACTATTTCTTTTGATGGAAAGAACAAAACCAATAATGTACTGTATGTTGAAGGCCTGAAGCATAATCTTCTTAGTGTTGGATAGTTGGTGGACAAAGGCTATGATCTCCGGTTCAAGAATGGAAAATGCAAGATCTTTGAAAGTTCTGGAACAGAGATTGCATCCGGTACCCAGACTAAAGGTAACATCTTCCACTTGGTTGGTACTAGTAAAAGTTGTTTATTTGTTCAAATTGATCAGAGTTGGTTGTAGCATAGAAGAATGTGTCATGTGAATTTTGATAATATCATTAAAATAAGCAACACCCAGGATGTGAGCGATCTTCCAAAATTGGTGAAACCTACCAATAGTATGTGCAAAGAATGCCACTTGGGTAAGCAGAGCAGAGTTACATTCAGAAGTAAGGAACAATCTTCTACCAGATTATTGGACTTAGTTCATACTGATTTATGTGGTCCGACAAGAATTAGGAGTGTGCAAGGTGATAGATACTTCATGCTATTAATTGATGACTACTCCTGGATGATGTGGGTAACTTTTCTGAAGGAGAAATCAGAGGCTCTTAAGAAATTCAAGATATTCAAGGCTATGGTGGAAAATAAAACTAGATTGAGCATAAAATGTCTGAGGTCTGATAAAGGTGAAGAATTCACATCCTGTGAGTTCATAGAATTATGTGAGAAGCATGGAATAAGAAGACAATTGTCTACCCCTAGGACTCCATAGCAGAATGGAGTAGTGGAAAGAAAGAACTAGACCATCCAAGAAGCATATAGAATCATGATGATGGAAGCTAAAGTTCCTTAGATCTACTGGAGAGAAGTTGTAAGCACTGCAGTCTACACTCTTAATTGAGTTCAAATTAGAAGCAATACCGATAAGACTCCTTATGAACTCTGGTTTGGCATCACTCCTACTGTGAAGTATTTCAGAGTCTTTGGTAGTAAATGTTACATTAAAAGAGATGAAGATCTAGGGAAATTTGATGCTAGAAGTGATGAAGGAATATTCTTGGGTTATTCTACTCAAAGCAAAGCATACTGGTGCTATAACAAGAGATTGAGAAAGATTATTGAAAGTACAAATGTGAAGGTTGATGAAGGTATTGAAAAACCCTCACGATTTTATGAATATGATGAAGATGATCAGAATGATGTTTTGATCTAAGGAGCCCAAGCCCCTTCTGAGACTCAGATTCAGACTGATCCGGTAAACCAGGAAGAAGAGATGAATTTGAATGAACCTGTCCAAGAATCAGAAGTGCAAGAAACTCCCAAAGTTCCCAAGTATGTAAGACTGAATCACTCTAAGGATCAGATCATAGGTGATAAAAGAAAAGGTGTGCAAACAAGAAAAAGGATTTCTCAAGATTCAAAAGAGTATTGTCTAATTTCAAAGATTGAACCTAAGATAGTGAATGAAGCTTGCAATGATGAGAACTGGACTAAAGCAATGAAGGAAGAGCTGATACAAATTGAGAAGAATCACACATGGGATCTTGTTCCCAGACCTAAAAACAAGAATGTGATTGGAACCAAATGGGTCTTCTAGAACAAACTGAATGAAGATGGTGAAGTAGTTAGAAACAAAGCTAGATTGGTCTACAAGGGTTACTCCCAAGTAGAAGGAGTTGATTTTGAAGAAAATTTTGCTCTAGTGGCAAGAATTGAAGCAGTCAGATTGTTTCTTGCTTTTGCTTCCTTTAAGAATTTCAAAGTATATTAGATGGATGTCAAATCTACCTTCCTGAATGGTGACTTGGAAGAAGAAGTATACATTGAGCAACCGGATAGATTTCAACTGTCTGATCATGGTGATATGGTCTGCAAGTTGAAGAAAGCACTGTATGGACTCAAGCAAGCCCCAAGAGCCTGGTATGAAAGATTGGATAAGTATCCTTTGAAGATTGGTTTCAACAAAGGTACTGCTGACAGTAATTTGTACTTCAAAATTGATCATAAAAATGTTTTGATTGTTGAAGTGTTTATTGATGATATCATTTTTGGAGGAAGAGATAGTATGTGCAAAACCTTTGCAAATCAAATGAAAAGTGAATTTGAAATGTCCATGTTTAGAGAAATGAATTTCTTCTTGGGTCTGCAAATCACTCAAACAAAGAAAGGAATCTTCATTTCTCAGACCAAATATGTGAAAGAATTATTGAAGAAATTCGGAATGGAAGACACAAAACCAATGAGTACTCCCATGGCAACCAGATGTAAATTGAGCAAAGATGATGACTCTGCTAAGGCTGATCAGAAAAAGTATAGGTCAATGATTGGAGGATTGTTATATCTTACTAAAACTAGACCTGACATTATGCATGTTGTTGGTCTTGTTGCTAGATTCCAAGCTAATCCTAGAGAATCTCATGTCATGGTAATCAAGAGGAATTTTAGATATCTAAAAGGGACAGTTGAGTATGGTCTGTGGTATCCTAGAGATCATAATTTCTCTCTTCATGCATATACAGATGTAGATTGGGCAGGAGATGTGGATGACTAGAAGAGTACCAATGGTGGAGCATTCTTTTTGGGGAAGAGATTGGTTTCTTGGCTAAGCAAGAAACAAGAGGCAATATCTCTATCCACAGCAGAAGTAGAATACATTGCAGTAGTAGGTAGTTGCACTCAAGTTTTGTGGATGAAGCAGATGCTAAGAGACATTAGAGTGGAGTATGAGGAACCTATCACAATCTTTTGTGATAATTCAAGTGCAATAAATATATCTAAGAATCTGATGTTACATTCAAAGACTAAACATTTATCAATAAAATTTCACTTTTTGAGAGAGAAAGTGAACAAGAATGAAGTTAGATTGGAGTTTGTACCTTCCAAGGATCAAATTGTAGATATCTTCACTAAACCTCTACCTAATGACTCTTTTGATTATCTCAGGGAGAAGTTAGGGGTTATGACCCCTCCAGTTATGAACTAAGGTGCACTGATGTGCATCAGTCCAGTGGATATCACAGTCACATCTTGTGATCTGGATTGATGATGAGGAGATGCTACTTAGGGGGAGCAGCTGGTATGATTCTGAAGTCGTGGAGTTGCAAGTATGTGCCCTTTGCCATTGATGTCAAAGGGCAAGAGAAGACATGTGAAAAACAAGTGGTTGCTGATCAAAGGGGGAGCAGTGAAGGAAGAGAAGACATGTGAATGGTTGTTGTTGATAGGGGGAGTTGTATCAGTAAGGAGAAGCTCTTGTCTTGATGGTTAAAATAGTTTTTCACATCATATGTTGCCATCAATGACAAAGGGGGAGATTGTTGCAAGTATGGGCCTAACCGGTGTTGTCATTGATGTCAACATACTCATGTTGCATTAATGATAAGGATTGGATGAGTTGTATGCTGAGGATATTGAGAAAAATAATCATATCAGAAATAGAGAAAAACAATGAAGATAGTGAGGTAGAGATCCAAGATAAGATGAAGATTAGAGGATACGCTTCAAAGGGTTTGTAGATATGTGTCTTAAGATGATCCAGTAAAGATTTCAGAGGTCCACATGAATATTTAAAGAAGTTATGGCCACTTAAGTAAAATTAGTTCTGGCAGATGTTCAGAGGTGACAGAGTTATACAGAAAGGTTCGGTGAGATCTTGAAATGAAATATCTTGTTCTGCAAATTTGGTGGAGTGTGTGGGAAGTCAATGTGAATTGACAACTCAATTGGATCATGGTCTAGAGGTCCGCAAGCATCTACTCCATTATGATAGTGATGACAGACTGTGTTCTTGAGGTTCTAGATGAAGGAGAGAATGATTTCAGTAAGTAGATGTAGTGTGGATGTTCTTTGTGATTTAGGCAAGCTTGTGGAGGTCTTTGGATCGTGTCTAGTTCATATTGGTGGTCCACATTGATGTTTGAGCTTGCAATTGAAGAATTACTTCTAGATGATGGTGTTCTTCATACGTCTAGCCAACCAGATGGGTTACACCTCCTGCAGATGATCTTGAAGATGTTATGTGAAGATTGGCATGTTCCTAGAACAAGATTGAAGTCTCAAATCTGTGTGGTTGATGGTGTATTGATCCACGTGAAGTCTTTTGTAATTTATCATGTTGTGTGTATGTATTTTCTCTATAATGTTTGCCAACTTGGATGATTATTCCTAAGTCAATGTCTTGTATAAATAAGGAATTGTAAAGTCATTTCAAATGTATCTTGTGGAGATGAGAGTGTGGTAGAGAGGAGGAGAGCGAAAGGCAAAGCAAAAGTTTTGGGTTTAAATGGAACTGACTCAAGCATGGTGAAGATGCTATTCTTCAGTTCAAGTATGTAATGCTTATTATTTTGTAAACAATGTGTCTCCTATAGGCAGTGGGCCTCTTGTGAGTAGTGTGCTTAGGCAGTGAGCCCTAATTGACATGTGCCATTTTGTTCTTTCTATTCTTCTAATAGAGAATACAATCTTGGGTTAGTCACCCCGTGGTTTTTCCCTTAACTGGTTTTTCCATGTTAAAAATCTTGGTGTCATATGTGTTAATGTGTTTCTGCTCTTGAATTGTTGCATTAAGTTTCCATGATTGATTTATTATTATATTGTTGATTTAAGATAAGGATTTAAGTGGTTAATAGTAAGAAAGTTTTGGATAACTGATTCACCCCCCCACCTCTCAGTTGTCTGTCCTAAATCTAACAATATTCTACTATTGCATTTATGGTGGCTTCAAGTTGTAAAGGGGGAACATCTGACTTCTTTTATTTTCACCTTTCCTTTGTCTGCAACTTCACTTTCCTTCCTTTTCCTTCCCTTTCCTTGGCCTTTGGAGGATTGGCCTTCTTCACCAGTTTTAGCTTCTCTTATATTAAGGATAAAGCCTTCCTTTTCTTTTTCAGTGATTTCTTCTTCCTCAATGTTATAACTTCCTTTTCTTTTTCAGTGATTTCTTCTTCCTCAATGTTATAACTAACATATACTTCTCTATAGGATTTTCCCTTCACTCTTCTCTTCTTAGCAGGTTGAGATTGTTCACCATCACTGGCATCAACATTCTTCTCAAAACTTGTAGTAGGTATAGCTTCAAATGCTTTAGGTGCAGCAACAGGGGAGGAAGAGGTCCTTGATGACCTTCTAACATTAGGAACTTCCTTCTTACCTTTAGATGTTTCCTTGGACTTCTCCTCAGGGCTAGAATCTTTTTCAATTCTTGCTTTAGCTCTGGCCTACTATACTTGTTCCTTGCATAATCCTCAACTATCTTCTACACTTTCTTTTTTTTTTGGGTATGGTCTGCTCTAGATGAATTTTTAGAGACTTTTCTTCATAAGTGCCAAGTCTTTCTTCAAAAGTGTCTCTGGGTTTACTCAACATTAGGTCTGCAAGGCCTACAAGAACATCTTCTACCACTTCATATCCCATTTCAGGGATCCACATTGTTCTTGGTTCAACTGCTTCCATCAAGAACCCATCCTTAGTGACCATAAAAAGAATAGCGTCCTTGTATTTTTCTACAATGTTTCTAGGAATTCTTTCCCTAGCTTGCATCTTCTCCTGAAAAGACTTGAAGTAGCCCCACATTGTAGAATTTTGAGCATCATTGTTACCAATTCTCTGCAAGTGATCTCTTATCTGAGTGGCTATAGGAACATGCCCGAGCCATACAACATTCTGCGTGCCTAGTAGCTATTTGATAAAATATAATAACAAATAGATGATTACAGTACCATATTTGAAAGGTTATTGGGAATCTTTTATTCTCTTCAGATTCTCCAACAATTGTTGCCTTAGAAACTCAGAGATCATAATCAACATTATGTTTTACCATCTTATAAGTTGTTTTATAGCAATGGATGAGACTAAATTTTCTCTTTTTGTGAAATAAATTTTGTAACCTATCATCATTGAAGCATACTTCACAACCAGATCTTCTATGTCATTCACTACCAATGTTCTTTTGTCAAACTTAGCTCTAGTCAGCTTCATAACAACATCCTTTTTTATAGATTTCAATGCCGAAATAGCTCCAGTGGAGCATAAAACTGTTACAACTTTAATGGATTCTTTGTTGATTATATGTGGAATGTCTAGCCACATGAATTTATCATGAATTTTGATCAGAACATATCTAACCCAAGCATCTTTGTAATATAGAATAGGAAAGTTATTCCAAACATCCAATTTCTTCTTTGTTAGGGCATCGTATTTGGTCTTCAAATCAAAGTTATCATTAGTTAACTCCTTAACCCAGATCTCTCCTAGGCTAGCATGATTATATTCCTCCAATTTAGTGTGAATGCACATTCTTACATCCTTAGTATACAAAACATCATAGGGTATGCTTGAAAAAGCACTATCTAAATCTGTTTCCATAGACTTGAATGGGTATTTCTTGAATTTGGGGCGAGGTTTGTCTACAACATCTATCACTTGTGGAGTAAACATTTTTAATATCCAATAGAGAACTTTCTAGGGCAAGATAAGAAGTTGTAAATACCTTTTCAATCACATCTGGTTAGGGTTTGAAAGCACTGAATCTCAGGATGCTATGAACTCTTCTTTGCTACATTGCTTAGCTCTCTCATGCTTGAAAATTCATTTGCAATATAAATTTTGATCAAGTATGATTGCTTATAATGTCTTTTTCCATGACCTAATTAGCAATAAATGCCCTATTTCATAAATCTTTCAACACTTTCACTGTAGCTCACAGTCAACTTCAATTACTTTGCAATCTTCCACAATAAGAGATTTTCTTCCACAATCTTCTACAGTGGATCAAGAATCTTGGTCTTCAACTTATATCTTTGTGCTGAGGCATCAACACCATTCCTTTGATAGGGGGAAAGATTTTCATTGAAGCTCCCCTAAGCCAAAGCTCAAATCTTAGTTCCTAGAGGGAACATCTGCATCAGATACTGATACAAGCTCATCCTTAATCTCTATTACATTCTTCTTTATCTAGATCTTATTCATTTTCTTCTTTTGAGGAGCAACATCAATGGGATTCTTGTACCTTTGAGAGTTTCTTCCTTCATTGCACTCAGGACAATTGCACATATCTTATTTAGCATTTCCACTTCTTCTTGCCTTTGATCTATAGTTAGCTGCTTTGTGGCCAAACTTATTACATGTATAGTAGTATCCATAAAATGGTTGAGCATTATTCTTGTTATACCTTGGTGTTCTAATTCTACACTCATTTTCTCTATGTCCCATCTTATTGCAAAAATAACACTTAATAGGATTTTGACTTATTTTACTTCTGCATTTAGCAACTCTATGACTAACTTTATTGTATGTAAAGCATTGACCAGAGAAAGATGGAACATTTTGATTATTTATACTTCTACATTCTATTGATTTATGTCCATACTTATTGCAAAAATGACAAAAACCATTAAAAGTTGGGTACCTCTGAGCATTTGGTTGTCTGACCGGAGGTCTTCTAGCTTTATTCTTTAGATTCTATATTTCCTTTCCATTGTTTCTCTTATTTGAAGTCTAGCCTAATTTTGAACTTTCACCTTTTTCAAATCCGAAGCCTTCTTTATTATTTGGACCTTTCCAACTTGCAATTATTTCATCAAGCTTTGTAGAACTTATCTTGAACTTGTCTTCATACAGTCTTGCTTTCACCAAATTGGATTTTAGATTTACAATTTCCTGTTCAAGCCTTACACATTCTTTTGATTTTCTTTTCACAATTGCATTAAGACATTCCTCAATTCTTGTCTTCTCCTCAGTTTGCACTTTCAAACCATTGATAGATTCATTTTCTTGCTTTAATTCTTCATTGACTTCTTTATGCTTTTCTTTAAACCTTTTAATTTGCTCTTTCAATTTTTTGATACAATCATTTGCTTCCTTGACATCTTCCTTTAGATCCCTAATTTCACATTTAGTCCTTTCAAGATATTCAAAAGAAGCTTTATGTTCTCTAGCTTTCTTAAGTATGCAATCTTCTTCAAAGAAACTAGTAGCAAGAATTTCTTCCGGAGGAGTGGGAAATCTTTTGTTAGCCATGTGTTTAATTTCCAAGATTTTCCTTAAGTGGTTAGGCTTCTTCCAAAGGATATGGCTTTGGTACCAATTGTTGAACACCTAGAATACTGAGAGGGGGGGTGAATCAGTATTCTCGTAAACCATTTACACATCAAGCATTTTAAATCATTTACAAGATTCAATTGCAGTGAAGGAAATCAAGCATAAAACATGTAACCATAATTCATAACACATAAACACCATGATTTTTATGTGGAAAACCTAAAAAGGGAAAAAACACAGTGAGGTTTAGCTCACAATATATTATGATAAAGCAACCTATTAAGGTTGATACAAATGGTGGACTCACTGTCCAAGAATGCTCACTACAGGTGGCTCATTGCCAAAGAACTCACTATCCTAAAAGAAAAAGATAAAAGAGAATGGGTGGCTCATTGCCAGGTTTGAACTATTTACAATTGCATCTAACACATGCATGAAGTACAGTTCCAATGAAGATCTAAATACTCATCACACTACTATGAATTACCAAACTTCTTTGCTCTGTATTTACACAATCTTTATCCAGAATGCTTTTTTTTCTTTTCACAGATCACATCTCTACACCGCACACCCTAAACATCGAAAACATTCCTTCATATATATCTTGTTCTTTCATAACATCAATTAGGTCAACCTAATTGGATGTAATGTGCAAAACATGCCATACATAATCTGTTGGCCCCAAAACTTCACACACACACTTCATGCCAAAATTCAAACTTTGAGATAGGTCAGCATGGACCTAAAATAGCTCCCACAAAACATATTTACCCTCCGCATAACATCAACACCTTCAGGTCGGCTCCACTAGAAAAGTAACAGTAATATGAACTAACTATCAAACCATAAATTAGTATCCAAAACTCCAAATTACCTCAAACTTGGAATATACACTTTCTAGATGTCCATAAACTTATCCTCAAATCTGCATAGCAAAATATTCACCTGTGGTGAAATGCAAAGTATCTCAACTTTGTGTTTGGCATAGTCAAAACATTATCAATACAGAGTGCGATACTCTTCCAACTCTATCTTACATTCTAGAGGATTTTAGAACTTGAAAATTTAGATTTATAATCTCTAAACATGTGTTTAAAACACCTTACAACCGCATAGATAAATATTCTATACCAGAGGAATGAGGACCAAAATACTAAAACTCTGTACATTGAATGCAGTATACTGGCACTTAGCCAAAATTCTCAACATCTTCCTTACCGGATCAAATCTCTTTGCACAATTATCTTCTAAGAAGGGATAGACGAATTGGTGTGGAAGAGGATCAAACCCTCTTGCAAAGTTCCCATCCAAATTGCTCTACACAATCATCTCCTTAATTGTGAAAACCATTTAGCAGAACACTCTGCCATAGTCCTTAGCTAACACTGTCTTCAACCTGTGATGCTATTCTTGGACTAGTGAATTCTATGTCATCTCTACAATCTATGTTGCCTTAATACATTTTGAACTTTGTTGCCATAACTATTACAATCTTAAAACTACTGTTGCCATCAATGACAACACTACTCAACACCATGCTATACCTTATCTTCTACATACTGACAATCTCTTCATCAATGATGTTGCCAACATGTTTTACCATTTTTTTGCATTTGTTGTGCCTAGTTTGATGTTGTATTTTTTTTCAATTTTATTTTTGACCGTTTGTTTGTATTTTTGTTGGTGTCATTGTTCCCCTTTTGTTTTCATTCATTTTTAGCATTTGAATCTATTTTAAGGATTGCATGCCTTTCGAGGCTATTTCTGAATAATGTCATTTTGGGACCTCATTGGACTATTAGACCTTTTTATGTTTGCATGTTGTTTTGACTTAAGGTTGGAGGTAGCTCTGATCCTCGATCTCCAATGTTATACATTGCCCAAGTCTATCAATATCATTGGATCAGAACTCCCTTGTTTCAATCACCTTTGAGCATGAGTTAGATAAAACCCTCTAATCCCCAACCCCTATTATTGTACACTCATAGAGTCCTTTGAGATTATCGGATTGGCTTTGCCTTATTTGGTCTACTATTTTTGTAATGGTTATATAGGTACTCTGATCACTAACTCCCAGTTTATTCCAATATATACCTTTATCCATATCGAGGTGTTGGGGCACTCTTTGTTTGTTTACCATATTCACATGAGTTCAGACATAGGTCTTACTCCTAATCTTTGATAGTTTTACCTCTTACCTTTGTTGAGTTTGGGGTACCAGGGTATCTTAGTTTATCATGATTTTTGGGTATATGTTTTATAGTTCTATTGAGTCCTGATCCTCGATATATCCATAGTATGTGCTATCTTCTAGGTGAGTATCAAATTTCTTAGACCCTTGATACCTAGGGATGAGTTATGGCTAGACCTAGAGGCCCATTTATTTACTCTTGTATGTACTCTAAGGTAATATCTCTCTAAGAATAGGTTATAAAGAAAATTATAAAATAATCCTAATAGACCTAATGAGCACTGTCAATGGGTTTGATTATCATAATGCTCTCTAATAGTTGGTTGTGTGTGTCATTATGGATATGTGGGTTGACCCTCCACCAAAAGAAATGAAGTACAAATTTAAAGGATACCATCCACCCTCCAAATTGTTTTCTCGCCATACAACAAAATTGGAGACACTGATTTGGGGCATGTTAGTGTCTAATAATTCTTGTAAAGGATACATAAAGAAGGGAAAAAGAACTTCCAAGATCAGTGTATAGCTAACTCTGGCCTAGTACATGAGTTGTTGCCATCCTTGTATCCCTCCAATCTCTAGAAGTAGTCTTAGCATGTGCTGACAAATATGATAAAAAGTAGAGGAAGGTGTTTGGCCTTGATCGGAAAGTGGTTTTCAAATTACTTGGGCCGCCCCTAATCCCTAGGGATGAATTAGGGCTAGTCCCTGTAGCCCATTTATTTTCTCGTATATGTACTCTAAGGTAATATCTCTCTAAGAATAGGTTCTAAAGAAAATTGTAAAAAATCCTAATAAACCTAATGAGCACGGTCAATGGGTTTGATTATCCTAATTCTCTCTAATAGTTGGTTGTGTGTGTCATTGCAGAGATGTAGGTTGATCCTCCACCAAAAGAAATGAAGTACAAATTTAAATGATACCATCCATCCTCCAAAAAATTTTCTTGTCATACAACAACATTGGAGACATTGATTTGGGGTATGTTAGTGTCCAAGAATTCTTGCAAAGGATACATAAGGAAGGGAACAAGAACTTCCAAGCTCAATGTATGGCTAACTCTGGCCTAGTACAAGTTGTTGTATTCCTTGTATCCCTGCTATCTCTAAATTTGGTCTTAGCATGTGTCAACAATTATGATAAAAAAGAGAGGAAGGTGTTTGACCTAGATGGGAAATAGGTTTTCAGATTTCTTGGGCCCCCGATCCCTAGGGATGACTTAGGGCTAGTCCTCGAGGCCTATTTATTTTCTCTTGTATGTACTCTAAGGTAATATCTCTCTAAGAATAGGTTCTAAATAAAATTATAAAATAATCCTAATAAACCTAATGAGCACTATCATTGGGTTTGATTATTATAATTCTCACTAATAGCTAGTTGTGTGTGTCATTATAGAGATGCAGGTTGACCCTCCACCAAAAAAAATGGAGTAAGAATTTAAAGGATACCATCAACCCTCCAAAAAAAATTATCGTCATACAAAAATATTGGAGACACTGATATGGGGCATGTTAGTGTCTAAGAATTATTACAAAGGATACATAAGGAAGGGAACAAGAACTTCTAAGCTCAGTGTATGGCTAACTTTGGCCTAGTACAAGTTGTACCTTCCTTGTATCCCTCCAAAAGGAGAGGAAGGTGTTTGTACCTAATGGGAAAGTGGTTTGGGACATTAGTTTTGATGTGATAGATTCTTTGGACTCCCCATTGATTTGAAATATGATAGGCTCAATATGAATATAGCTATAGATTATTATGAAACTAAACCCACATCTACCACAAACTTCATAAACCAAAACCTCCTCATAACACATAGGAAGCAACCTCTAAAGATAGCTAAAGTGTAGCACAAGAGTGAGTACAAAGAAGATGCTAAAGATTCTATAACCCTCCTTAGTAGGGTATATGGATATGTCATTGCCGAGGAATTCCATGCTTGGATGTGTTCATTCTACATGAAAATAATTGTTCAGGGAAGAAAATTGATTGGGGAAGCATCATTAGCAACAACCTTCATGAATAATTAGTTGATGTGTTGGAGTCAAACAAGTTCCATAGGGATTCTCATCTGATATACCTCCTAGTCTACGAGGCTAGTTTTCCTAGACTAAATCAGTTAGTTCTTTCCAGCTAGGAGAAACCAAAGTTTTTGATCATATTCCTTAGGTGGAGTTGAAGGAGAGCCAGAAGAACTTTTGCATAGTCAATGATGCCTTTGTCTATGTAATAATTAGGGGTATTAAAAATGACTATGACAAGAGCTTGTCCCTGGAGATAACCAATGAGATGATGAGCTGGGGAAACTAGTTCATCCAGTTTAAATCATTTACTTACATCAAGGTGTTTGACTTCCATAAATCACCCTATAAGATGCCAAGATATCCTAGTGATAGGATCATTTTGTTATAAATATGCAAACAAGTGGCTAAGATCCAAATGCTAGTGGTAGGTAAAAACAAGGTCGGGTTCCCCTTTCCAATTAAGGTTGGAGTATACTCTTGCCTTAAAATGAAAAATTCAAACACAATAGAAGTGGAGATGCCCCCATTAGCCATGAATATTCATGATGGAATAAGGAATAGGTATGACTTGATTGGGAAGTATTTAGGTGGAAATTAGATTTGTTTAGTTTAGTGTTTAAATCCTTCTTTCACCTAATACATTCAACGACCTTTGGATCGAGTGACAGAGCACTATAAGGTCCTTGGTCACTTACAAATGTAGGGAAACTTGGATTAGGGTACATGATTATCAATTTTCCTTCTCTTATGCTCAATTACACATCAAAACCCTAGAATTCTGCAAATACGGAAGTAAATAGACAAATAATAGAAAATGCTTCTATAGAAAGATGTAAAATTATAAATGGCTTTGCACTTGTTTTTGGGGTTTCAAGGCATAAAATTTGGGGACTAAAGAGTAGGTGCCTAAGTCCAAGGCCCTGCTTTTTGTCAAGATCTGGAAACTCAGCCTGTAACTTGTTTCTATTGTTTCAAAGATTTTCTTGTCATGGAACTTCAAGGACTAATGAGCGGGTGTCCAAGTCTAGGGTGTCCTTTTTCCTGTTGTTCTACAATTCCAACACTCCAACATGCCCTCCTACAACTTCACTTTATTTGCATCAACAACTTGTGACCTGCAATAATAAAACTTTGGGAGGGGATTGTGGTGTTTAGGAGCTTGCCTCAGTCAAGCCCTGGAAGGAGACTTAAGTCTTCCAAACACCTTTGTCGGATAGAGAGTGCAGTCCTTGTGAGGTAGAGGCAAAAACCAAATGAAATAATGATGAAAACACAATATAATGTCACCTTATCTCATGGGAGGAAGATGCTCTTCATTCCATGAGGAAATGGATGCTCAAATCTGCAAATGTAAAAACATAGACAACACAAATCTACTCTTGCAATGCAATGAAAACCTTGAATCACCTTTAGGATGCCAAAAGTTCACAATGATCATCTAGTTGAAATCTAGTTTACAAATGAATGTCTAAACATGCTTTTATATGCAACTACAAACACTCCCGCCAAGAATTTCATAATTCAAACTTACCGTGTCAGCATAGAGACCAAATAACAGTCATAAACTGACACTTAGAATTTGGGCCTAACCCAAAATAGGGTAGGGTTAAGCTCAAGGGGTCCCCCTAGGCCCCATTTGTCATGATACCTAGGATTCATTCCATCGGGATGCCAAATTATCGTGTAAGATGTCCTAAATGCACACAAAAGACCCAAGAGCTAAACCTAAAGAGGGAAAAGCCCCCAAGGGGACATCTTCTAATGTTACAAGAAGATTAACTCATTAATAGGGGCATATTACAAACATGAACCAACATTAGAAGATCATTGGGCTGACTGTATGGATGACCATGAGGTCAAAATTAGAGACTATTATAGGATGACTTTAGACATGGTCAAGTCATGCCATATAATAAGGGTCCCTAAGGGATTCAAGGAAGATAGTAGGGTCTTAGACCCCTCCTACAATATAGATAATATATTCAATGAGCCCATAAGATAAATAGACTAGTCTATGGAGGATAGCTCTTCAATGGGTGCCAAGGATTAGGTAGTTGTCAGTAGAACCTTGGAGAGGATAAAAAATACTTATCCTATGTTGGATCCACATTTAGATTCTAAGGAGACTAAAGCCCAAAAAAAAAGACAAAAAAGGGAGTCATTAGCTCTACCCAAAACAAAGGTTGCAACTAAAGAGCAAAAGGAGCCAAGGAAGACAAAAACTACCACTTCTAAGAAGAAAGATAAGTAGAAAGTTATGGAGATTAACTCTAGTAAGGATGGGGAGGATAATGTGCATCTAATTAGGAGGAAGAAGATGTTCAAGATCCTCTTGTTACCCAGGTTCCTACACAACCTACCTCTTAAGAAGATATTTCTATAGCTTCCCTCACACCTACACCTACATATCCATCTCCAACCATTAGACAACTACCTCCACAAATCCTTCAACCATCTCCACAAGCTACACAACCACCTCCAAAAGTTCCACAAATTCCTCCTTGAATCCCAATTCCACCACCTCAAGCACCCATTTCACCCACTCCTAATCCATTAGTGACTTCTCTATCTCCACCACCTTCCCCTCTACATGAAGAGGTACCATCACTAGAACATACCAAAAAATGGATAGAACAACTTGAAGGTGATGATGAACAACTAGAGGAAGAGCATACAACTAAAAGTCCCAATACCCCTAAGATAAATGTTGAAAATTTTGATCAGCTGCCTTGGAACATCTCTTCTAAACAAGGTGAAGGGTTACAAGACTCTATTGAAATTATTTTTTTGACCCCTTCCCCTCATCCTTCACCTAACTTCTCTCCCAGGAAGGCCTAGACTTCTCCTCCTCCTCCTCTAGAAATAGTTTCTACAGGATTAGGGTTTTCAGTGTGGTTGAAGCACACCATTGAGAAGAGATAGAGGACCTGTATTGAAGAAGAAGAAGAAGAGGACTTCTCAACGGTGGTGGAGATGTTTAAGGCCCAACCCAAGAAAAAAGGGTAAGAACACTCTTCACCATCATAGTTGATGTGTAGGGAGATAGGGTTGCACAAGTGGCAATCCCATTAGTGGACAAAGCTAAAGTCCAAATGACAACTAACGACTGCTTAGTGTAACAAGTCAATCTAGGATACCCAACTAGGGAAGAAAAAAACAATCTCTTCAAGTAGCTATGTCAACCATCTTAGAATGAATGAAGAAAGATGAAACTATAAAGGATGACTTGAAGACTTAGGTGAGTAAGCTGACCTCATACATAAGCCATCTAAGAGGCCCAATTAGTTCTAGTGCCCCTGTACCAACCATCCTAGTAGCTCTATAGAAAGAGACATAGTCTGCTGACTCAGAAGAAATCCATCCTAATGCCACTAAATGGAGAGATACATTGAAGGCCCTTGGTAGCAGGGTGGTTAAGGAAGCAATGAGAGCATATCACAACATTAGTGATAAGGCAAGTAAATTACAAGAAGGTTAAGATTCGATCAATGAAGAAATGTTGATATTGGAGGAATACCTCCCAATTGTGTAGAGAATGAAGGCAGTTCCTCCAAATGAGCTTTTCAAACATGGAGTTTTTGACAAGGATGATCAAGGCTTAGTTATAGAGTGTTTGAAAGCTAGCAAGCTAAGGGTTATGGAGCTCAAGGGATGTAAGGTAAAGCTAAATACTAGGAAATGTGTATCAGACACCACCATGGTGAAAGTTAAGAAAATCATTGAGGCCATCCCTTGCACCTTTTGGAAGGATTCCTCCTTGGTTCATCTCGCAACAAGGATAATCAAAGAATTCATAGACCTCCTGCATTATCCACTAATAGAGTAGAAAATTGATTACATGATGAGGATGAAAACTGCATTCCAAGGATTCTAGGAGGACTTAACTAAGTTTGGAGAAGTGCATAGCAAAATCAAGCAAATAGTCTTCTCTCAAAAGGTGTGCCTCAAGTACCACCAAGGTCCAAACAAAAATGACTTAAATGAGGTCATTCTATCTTTCCACAGTAATTTTTCTTGGAGATTGTTAACTAGATTTTCACTATAGCTCAATTAGGTAGAGCCTATTGTTTTAAATAAGGAAGTGAAATTCATTTTTTATACTTTCCAATGTTACATTCAATTATATACGCAAAATCAGAAAAAGGATTACAAAAAGCTGTAATGGATTATTGCATTGACACAAGTGCATATAACAGAGAAAAGTAATCTTTATTGAATGAAAAAAATATCCATTGTCTCACACAAGCCATGAGATTAACTTTCGCTTATTCAATACAAATTGAGAAAAAGCATATACATGAATAAGTAATGAAAGTAAATAAATGGGTATAGAATTAGGGTAACCAGTCATTGCCTAAATGACTGCTCTTTCTGGTTGGTTGTGCTGTTGACTTGAGCTTCCTTGGTCCATTGTCCTAGTTCCCTGCAAAAGATGAGATAAGGTGTTAGAGAAATGTTGCTCTAAGTAATGACTGATTGCATTCATTATATACACATTCATTATGCATGTATAGGCTTTTCAACAAGATGCAAAAAATCAGTCATGCATACCTTAAATGTACCAGAAAACTACTAAAGTTATCTAATGCATCTAGGGTATGTATTTGTTTTTTATTAACAAGTTTGCTTTATGTACAGATACAGGTGTAATTATATTTCTATTTGATTCATCAGGTTACATTATGAGTGGAGATAATGTGGCTCCCACAAGGGTTGAGCCCAGCTCATAAACATTGCAGAAAATCTCATGTGCCTTCAACAGAAATAAGGATCAACTTGTACAACTAGATCTATTCATATACTTTTATAAGGAGTGGACAGGTTGTGTGTTAAACAAATGAATCTGCATAATATAAGACAACTGGAATATCTTGTTGCTCATCATAGTGTGTTTCACATTAAACAAAAATCATCATGAGTTAATGAGGATATGTAACAGCATCATCAAGATAATAGCATCACTACAATTTGAATTTCCCAAGACAATTATAGTCATGGAGACAATCATAGAGGTGGATCAACAAATGCATGAATGTTCTTGAGTTTTTTTCTATAATCATGAAGGAACAATCAAAATGAGGAGGTTTTCAACCTGTATGCATTTAGTGGAACAATAAAATGAAAGGCATCTATAGTAGAACAGTCTAAATACAAGTGTGACAAGCTTATAACTCCCTGCAGTGAGATACTTAAGTTTGAGAACATGAAGTAACAAAAGAGGCATGCTCAGAATCCTTATAGTTTTGTCTATTTTAGAGATAAACTAAAGAATATATGCAAAATAGACAAAATATATACAGATTCAAATTTAAATACCATAGATACAGATATCATAATGATCTAAATAGTCATAGCATATGAAAAGCCAAGGAGCAGTGATTGATGGTAAATGGCAACCAAGTGTTTAGTGTCAAGATAGTCAGTTCATGTTCTGAAAGATAGCCACATGAATGTATTTATTGAAAAATAGACAGCCATTAATGATTGTCACATGAGAAAGAAACAATAACTTTCACGAGCATCTTCAAGAGTAGTCTATTTGACTGATGAAAAGAGAAGTCACTTCTAAGCATGTAGCAGCCTAGCTTGGAGATCAAACCACTGGAGATTAATGGAGCAATCTTTTGAATCTTGGTGACAGTCACAAAGACTTTTGAAGACAATTATGTGCAAAGACTATTGTTCATAATCATATAGACTATGTTGTTGATAGTCACGAATAAAACTAAAAGATAGTTTTAAGTAATCCAAGATGACTGTCATGACAAGTGAACTGTTGAAGCAGGTTCATACAGGTTTAAGAGGCTGTAAGACTGTGATGAAAATATAAGAACCTCCTAGAACCATTTAGGGCCTATGTAGTCAAATCATGAAGATGTCACACTATGCATTCTAACACCCACAAGTGCTCAGTGATATATGAAGAAGATAGCCACAGAGAGCTACCAGAGTATAGTGTGAACACGTAGAGATCTCTAAATAGGTGAGAGACAATGAAGATGAAGACAATGATCAAGTGTCATACATGTTCTGTCAAGCATTGTCTTAGGGTCTAAAGATAGTTAAGGAGGTTGCAAGAGAAGTAAACATCCTTGTTGACTATGTTAAATAGTCTTATGGCTATGGATGGACAGAGTGGCTATTGTGACAACATAATGGCAAAGCTGGGAGAATGCAATAGCAGTTCTGTTGAGTGTGTGAAAAGGTTTAGTGACTGTAAAGGTACTAATGGAAAAAGTCATCTAATGATTGTCACAACACAGGGAAAAACTATCTAGCAGGATCCAAGGATAGTTTAAAGATAGTTTAAAGGAGGGTTATAAATTACTGCCTTAAGGCCTACATGATCTAAGAGTTGTTGTTGAATAGAGTCTATAGACTCTATCACACAAGAATCAAAAGATAAACCCTAAAGACAAAAGGACTATCAAAGGTTTCAAAGTCTTGAGAGACCAATGGGGTGGTTTTCAGGGTGCACAAAATATGGAACAATGATTAGATTATGGAAAGAAGACTATTACCATGTAACCCTAATATAGTATCCCTAACAAGGGCTAGTGGCAGTAGTAAGAACCTCATACTGTACATCAAAATGCCAAGGAACAGTAGAGAAACTCTACAGTAAGTATCAAATCCTAGTGAAATAAAACCCTTAATTTCTCTTTCAAAATGTTTTCTCCAAGCAACTGAAGATACAGAGAAGCCTCATTATGAAAGCAGTTCATCTACAAAAATACACATAGTTAGGGTTTTAAAACCCTAAGGTTCAGGTGACAAATACAATGATGCCTTGTCAATAATGTAAGAAACCCTTATTCTTTATTTAAAATGACTTATTTTTGCAAAGAGAACCTAGAAAACTTACATTTTCTCCATGGACTTTCAGAATGAAGGTTTATTGCTTTGGTAGAACTCTAATGTATCCAAAGAGTCAGATATAATGATATCCTGTTAAAATACAGAGAAATCTTTTCCAGAAAAAGTAAGAATGTATATGCAGAAAAGACAGATCTCATTATCCTCTGAAGAGTTTTCTACCAAAGAGCTGTCATATTTTCACAAATGAAAATCTTCTACACAGATATGAGGAAATACAGTGAGATGAAGCTTTACAAGAATCATGAATTTTTAGGACATTGATCACATTCACAATAAGGAGAAATGGAGCAAAATTGGCAAATTTCAGTATTTTCTGTAGCTTCAAGATCAAATATAGTCATTGTCACATAAAGTAAGATCCTTCATCTCAGCCACATAGAATACAGAATTGTTTATCAAATACAATGAAGGAAAAGCTACAGAAAACTATGAAGTTTGTAATTTTTTTCCCAAATATCAAAGTTGTCATGCTTACCTTCAGCTATAGGAGCCTCTCATGAAAGATTTCTGTCAAAATGCCTGAAGAAACAGTGGAAAGTGACCTACAGGAAGCCCAAACATCAAACCCTCATGGCGGTGCCTGATGGATAGAGAGCAAGTTTTCAAGAAACAAAAGTGTAAAATGAGGGTTCCAAAAATGTTTTTTTGTTCATAGGGTTTCAAAACCCTAAAGTGCCCGATGGGCCTTTTTCTTTTTGCATTTCTTTTTCATTGTTCATGTCTATTGATAAAGCCATGGTCAAAACTCAATAACTTGTGAGGCCTAGGAGATATACCATGAGGCGGCCATCAGTTTTGCTAAGACTTAATTAAGTCTTTTGTTTTCTTTTCCACTTCGGTGTTTTCTTGCTTCATATTTATTTTTCCTTGCATATACTATATGATGTAAAATAATAGCCTCAAAGTGATGACCTTATAAATCTTTTGAAGGTTATTGTTATCTTTTATTGCAAGAGAGAGGGTAAGGGAGTGTGTTGAGAGATTTTATTGTCTTTGAGAAGATATAGTTGGAATTGTGGAGATGTGGCAAGCACATGCCATGGTTATAGCTAATTGTTTGTTACCTTGAGGGATGAGATTGACTAATTCTTGGATACAAGGTGACTGAGTTGAATGTGTTGGAGGGTATCTAGGAGTTTTGTTTCCCTTAGAGTCCTTTTTGGACATATTTTCATGACCCTTCATGTTTGACTAAGTTTTGATGGACTTTCCTTTACATTTTGGACTCTTTTGGATGAGATCTAGTGGTTAGATTTTAGGTTTTCTCTGGACTTCTGATCCAAATTAGTTGGGTTTTCCTTCTTTTGTGGAATCATTTGGATGGTTATAGGGGACTTTTGTGAATTATTGTAATAAGTTTGGAATTATGCTACTTGCAAAGACTTGTGATTTTGTGATCCTTTCTCTAGATTTTTGCAAGATTTGTAACTCATGTTACCAGTATACTTGATATGATATATAGTGAGAACCTTGGAGATCATTGATTGGAAATTGTGCCTATTTATCTTATGCATTTCTATGCTCATTATCTAATTTGATGAAGTTATATGTGAAGTAAGTTTGTTTCCTCTTAATTTTGTCTTGGAAAAGAGCCTTTTTTGTAGAAAGTACTTATGCAGGTTACAAGTTGTGTCTAGATAGACATTAATATTAAGTGTGAAATTACTATTCCTCTTAAAAATTTTGCAACTATAGACCTGTTTGTGAAATATTTATGCAGAGGTATAACTGATAAGTTGTGCAAGAGTTATTTCAATCACTTTAACAAGTGTTTGGGTTGTTATTTTCATGTTCCTCATTTAAGATAGGTGTATCACCCTTAGAGTTAAATTTTAGTTGTAGAACAGATCTTTCTTACCCTTTTCCTTGTCATAGTCATAGAATAGTAAAGTTTTAGGGGATACAAAGTTAGGAAGCCGACCTTCTCCGGAGGTTGACCTCTGCCTATAAAGTGACCCAGATCTTTAGAGGCCTTCCCATGTTTCATCAAATAGACTAATTTTTGCAAATTAGTCAGGGTGCATATTTAGGTGATAATAGTTTTTGGCCTGCCTGGTGGGACTATTTGAGTCTAAATAGTGCTTATGTTTCAATCATATTGCTGGTTTTGATATGCTACCAGCATTATTAGGCCTTTAAGAGGTAGTTTTCTGCATATCTAGTGACTCATACTGAAGAAAGACAAGTAGATCAGTGCTGTCACATATTTTATGAGAAAGATACAAACTCAAAGTTTGAGTTCCTTTGATTATTTATAGCTGTCTCTGCCTAGAAGATAGAGTAGAACTGTGGTAAGGACTCCAATTTCAAAAAGAATCCAATCAACCCCACCAAGTTTCAGACCAATAGTACTTGTAATTCATGTATCGGTTCAAGCAAACCCACATACAGTTGTTCCAATGATAATGAATTAGTCGATTGTACCATTTGATAGGGGCAGCCCATTGAACTTGACACAGCATGATAATATACCCATGGTAGCTTTGAAGAGCCTACCTTATTTCACAGGGGAGGATCAAACTACCCCAATCGAACACATTAGAGATGTGGCTTCTCTATGTGGTGTTCATCATGTAACTCAAGAAAATGTAGCCATCAAGGTATTGGCTTCCTTGTTTAAAGGAAAAGCATTACAATGGTTTAGGAGTCTACTAGTGCAAACCATTGAAACTTGGGATGACTTGGGTGACAAGCTGAACAAGCAGTTTCAAGACAAGTCTAATAACTTATCACTAGTTGAACAACTATCTACAATAAAGAGAGCTCCCTAGGAGCAAATGATGGATTTCAATTTCTGGTTTCAGAAGACATGGAACATAATTCCTGCCACGGTAAGGCCTTCATTAGAATATGCATCTCTGTATTTTTTGAAAGCTCTTAATAGTGATATTTCATTAATGATACCATCAATGGGAGGTACAAGTTTACCTGATGCATATGAAATAGCTATCAGAGTAGAAAATAGCTTGATTTAGGCTGGGAAAATAGCACCTAGACCACCAGTGCCCATTTTTCCTGAGATTTAAGCTTCAATGCCTTTGCCAATTCCATCTTTTGCCCCTTTACCAGTTGTAGTAGCATTACCAAGTACTGCCAATCCTGAGGTTACTGTTTCCAACTCATCACAAGAGTTAAGAGAGATTAAAAATAGCCAACATAAGATAGAGAACATTCTACAAACTTTTGGGAATGAACTAGTGAATATCAAAAAATAGCAGTCCCAGAATAGATAGCCTTATTAGCCACACAACCAAGGGCAAAATCAGCCTTATCAAGGGAAAAACTAGCCATACCAAGCTAATAGGCCACCTTATCAAAGAAATTGCCATGGTGTTAGGTAGAACGTGAACCAGAGGCCTTTCCAGCCTTACAATCTTGCACCCATTAATGCAGTTAGAGACCTTGTCCCTATTCAGAACAACCTTGCAGCTGAATATGAATGGTGTTTTCCCTGCAATCAGCCACACAGTTAGGCAACTTGTTCAAATGGAGTGATAAATTAGGCCCTAATGGTATAGAATGTTGTAGTTTCACAGCCAAACACACCTAATGATGGGGCTATACAGTAGCAAGAATAGCCTCAAAATGATACTGCATTCCTAAACTAGCAGGGAGATGAGTTTTGTGGTGTGAACAGAGATGATACTTCAGTTGCAGCAAATACAAGAGCTAAAAAGAGGGGTTATGAGATAGATCAAGCAACAAACAAAGGAAAAGGACCTGTTGATCCTTCTACATCCTAGATTCCCCATATTTTGCAAAGGAACACTCAAACAACTGCCAAGGAACAACCTCATTTTCAAGCTGATATTCCTGTTGCAAAGTCACATCAAAAGGTAAACGTCACTTCACCTTTTAATATCATTGAAAATATGAATAAAATGAATGTGACAATATCTATGTGGGATTCCTTAGCCGTCCCAGGTCAAAAGGACATGTTACAATCTTCCTTGTCTGATTTAAAAGTGTCGAATGATGTAACTATTGACCCAGCTAGGGCTGTCCTTACAAAATCCCAGGACAGTAGTAAACAACCAAATAAGAGTGCTAAACCACTTCTATTTTATGTGTCATTAATAATAGGGGACAAGTTAGTACATAACTGCATGGTGGATTGTGGTGCAAGTAGTTCTGTAATGCTAAAATAGATTGCAAACCAATTAGGATTGAAATACCAGCTCCTTGAGAAGGGTGTGCTCCAGCTAGATGGTACATCTGTTAACACTAGAGGTGTGATAAAAGATCTAGGTCTCACATTGCATATCTGTCCAAATGTTTCCATTTCCCAAGAGGTGTTCATCATAGATTTACCTCCTTATTTTGCTGTGTTTGTCAAGAGAATTCATAGCCAAGATAGGAGGATATTTATCCTTAGATTGGTCCCATATGTTTTTTAGTACCCCATATGGTACAAAAATGACCATAAAATCTGAATTGCTTGCCAAGGATCGCATAGAGCCTTATGTGCCAAGTGTTGTTAATGCAAATTGCATTAGTTCTGATGATAGTGAGCTTGATGTTGCTCAAGAATTGCAAGTTGAAAGTATACCATAAGTGTTGTTAAAGGAGTGGGCAGTAGAAAATATTGTAGATGATCCTGAGAGACACATTAAAGAAACTGGTATGGGGGTTTATATGTTGCACGAACTGAAACAACAATTCCAAACCTTGTAAAAAGTGCAGAACATCAGAGAGGACAGCAAGATGAGGTATAGAAAATGTACTTTGATGGCTCTAGGAATAGGAATGGATCTGGTGGGGGTGCAATGCTTGTGTCTCCACAAGGTGACAGATATTACTTTGCTTTCTGTTTTGCTTTCTCATGTACAAATAACACTGCTGAGTATGAAGGGTTAATTCAAGGTTTGTAGTGGGCAAAAAAAAGGAAAATTAGTTGTTTGCAGGTATATGGGGACAACGAGCTTATTGTGAATCAAGTGAGGGAACTGCATGTTACAAAGAATGATGTTTTGAAATGCTATAAACATAGGGTATGGGATATGATTGAGGAGTTTGATGCTTTCTATCTAATCTCTATTCCAAAAAATTAGAATAATCATGCAGATAGGTTAGCTGCAATTGGGGCTCAGTTTGATAGCCCCAGTGATATTCAAAGAGAAAAGGTACAACCTCATGTGAAGATTGTTGATAGACCATCTATTCCTGACAATAACATTCATTGGCAGATGTTTGAGAATGATGAGCAGGTCTTCCATTTCCTATTAGAAGAGGATGTGTTTTTTGTGATGAATCAAAACAAGCTTAAATAACAATATGGTGATGATCAGGTTGTTCAATTAAGGACTAATAAGCTGCCTAGGGGATTGGTAACCTTGGAATCCATTTTTGGTACTGATGATCAGCTAAAAAAGAGTAAAACCAGCATGTATGTCAAAGAACATTATGAGGAGTTGGAGATTTTTAGAGGTAAGCTTCTCAAAATTGATAAAATCTGTTCACCTGAAGATAGGAAAGCTTTTATTGCTCTTTGTCAAGAATTTGAGGCTATGTTTTCTTGGGAATACTCAGACTTAAAGGAATTTGATCCTCAAATTGCCCGGCATACTATAGAGTTAGAGCCAAGTACAAAACCTATAAGGCAGAAACAAAGACCTTTAAATCCAAAACTTGAGCTTTTGATGATTAAGGAATTAACCAAGCTAATTGAGGGAAATATCATTTTTCTGATCAAGCATACGTCTTGGGTCTCTAATCTGGTTCCTACGAGGAAGAAGAATGGAGAGATTAGGCTCTATGTTGACTTTAGAGACCTTAATAGAGCTTCCCTGAAGGACCACTACCCGCTGCCCTCCATGGACTAAATTCTGCAAGTAGTGGCTGGTTCGGAAAGATTCTCCTTACTTGATGGATATTTAGGTTATAATCAAGTTTTAGTCAAGGAGGAAGATTAGTTTAAAACTTCTTTTACCACAAATTGCAGTAGCATGGACTACAAAAGGATGCCTTTTGGTCTGTCAAATGTTGGCTCCACTTTTCAGAGAGCTATGGATATGGCTTTTAAGGGTTTGCTTTATAAATTCGTACTTGTGTACCTTGATGACATCATAGATTTCTCTAAAAATGTAGCTGAACATTTATCCCACCTGAAACAAGTATTTGAGAGATGTAGAGAGTTTGGGATATCTCTCAATCCCAAGAAATGTATTTTTGTTGTGCATGAGGGCAAGCTTTTAGGACACATTGTGTTGAAACAGAGAGTTACCATTGATACAAAAAGAGTAAAATCTATTTTGGAGCTACCTTTACCTAGCCACAAGAAAGGGCTGCAAAGTTTTATTGGTAGAATTAATTTTCTACGAAGATTTATACCTGGCATTGCAAATTTATTAAAGTCGTTGACCTCTATGTTGAAGAAAAATGTAGTTTTCAGCTGGACAAAAAAGGGTAAACTCAGTTTTGAGTCCATAAAAGAAGCATTATTAGCTGCACCAACTCTGGTAAATCCCAATTTCTCAAAAGATTTTATTTTGTATGCTTATGGTAGTATAGATACAATTTCTGCAATTTTGGTACAACAGCAAAATGAAGGCTTTGAGCAGCAAATTGCTTTCTTTAGTCAAGGACTAGAGGAGTATGAACAGAGGTATAGTTTCATTGAAAGGCATGTCCTTGCAGTGGTTAAGAGTCTAAAGAAGTTCAGGCATCTTATTTCTAACAACAAGGTATATTTTATGGTTGCTCACCATGGTGTGAAAGAGTTTCTGTTAGGTAAGGATGTTAATGAGAAAAGGGCTAGTTGGATTACCAAAGTCATGGAATATGACATAGATATCTAGATAACCAAGCTCATCAGAGGTAGAGGACTCAGTGAACAACTTGCTACTAGGTCTAAAAATGAAACAAAGGAGGAAGAAGTGCTTCTGATCATTGAAGATGAGCATCAAAATGATACAACAACAGTTGGAACAGGTTGGGTTAGTGACATGGCTCATTTTCTACAAATTGGTGAATGTCCAACAAGATTAGATAGAGCTAAAAGGAGATATTTTAGACTGTAGTCTATTCCTTATGTTCTAGTTCATAATATCCTTTTTAGAAAAGATTTTAATGGTGTGTTATTAAGATGCATTGATAATGATTAGACTGACAAGGTGCTGCATGAGTTTCATGATGGAATAGTAGGGGGACACTTTACCCCAAGGACTACTACTTGGAAGATAATGAGAGATGGCTATTATTGGCCCAACTTATTCAAGGATGCCCATGCATGGGCCAGAAAATGTGTAAAATGTGCCATTTTTGCAGGCAAAGAAAGGTTGCTAGCTTTACCTCTACAACTAATTCAAGTAGAACAACCCTTCATGAAATGGGGCATTGATTTTATAGGTCCCATTAACCCACCATCAAGTGTAGGTCATAGGTGGGTACTTACAGTAACAGACTATTTCGCAAGGTGGACTGAAGTAGTGGCTTTAAAAGAAGCCAATGAGAATGTTGCTTTGAACTTTTATTATGATTTGGTATCTAGATTTGGACTAGTTGAATCAATCATTTCAGACAATGCTTTATCCTTAGTTGGATTAAGGGTAACTGACTAGTCTGTGAAGAATGGAATCTATTTAAACACTTCATCAAATTATTACCCACAAGGTAATGGTTTGGCAGAATCTACAAATAAGAATCTCATAAGGATTATCAAAAGATCAATGGAGGATAACCAGAGGACCTGGCACACCAATCTAAAATCTACTTTATGGGTAGATAGAATAACTCCCAAGAGGTCTATTGGAAACTCCCCATATTTATTAGTTTATGGAAAAGAGGCAAGACTACCTTTGTCTCTTGAGCTGCCATCTCTTGATATCATGAATCAGCTGGAGATGTTTGAAGAAGAAGATCCTATGGTTGTTAGATATGCTCAGTTTATGGAGATTGAAGAGATCAGAGATAAAGCTATGAAAGCTATGGAGTATCATTAGCTTTAGACAAAAAGAGTTTTTGATATGAAAGCCACTCCCAAAATTTTTAGGGAGGGTGATATGGTGCTCAAATGGGATGAGTTGAAAAGTAGGCCGGGGAAGCACTCCAAGTTTGACAGCATGTGGAGTGGCTAGTTTATCATTACTAAATGCAAAAAACATAATGCATTTCAGTTATCAAACATGGATAAATAAAATTTTCCTATCCCAGTCAATGGGATACACCAGAAGAGGTGTTTTGAGGTATGAGTTGCCTTGTAAATAGTAGATTAGGTTTCTTGCTTTCAATAAGTGTTGCTACACAATAGTTTAGATGCCTTTTTGTTTTCCCTAAGTGTTGTCTAGCGTAGTTAAGTGAGTTTATTTCAGCAATTTTGTTTTTGTTTTGAGTTTCCAAGTGATCTTCATAGCTGACATGCTGAGTTATAGAAGTAAAAAAGCTTGTTTGTCAAAAGTATTTTGAAGTCTCTAAATGACCCTGTGCCCAATGGATAAGGTATAGGTAGCTGGTCTGATGTTTAGTAGGCAAACATATAGCAGATGTTGCCAAAATGTTACCCAGATTTTCACTATAGCTCAATCAGGTAGAGCATATTGTTTTAAATAAGGAAGTGAAATTCATTTTCTATACTTTCCAATGTTACATTCAATTGTATAACCAAAATCAGAAAAAGGATTACAAAAAGTTGTAATGGATTATTGCATTGACATAAGTGCATCTAACAGAGAAAAGTAATATTTATTGAATGAAAAAAATATTTATTGTCCCACACAAGCTGTGAGATTAACTTTCGCTTATTCAACACAAATTGAGAAAAAGCATATACATGAATAATTAATGAAAGTAAATAAATGGGTATAGAATGAGGGTAACCAGTCATTGCCTGAATGACTAGTCTGTCTGGTTGGTTGTGCTATTGACTTGAGCTTCCTTGGTACGTTGTCCTGGTTCCCTATAAAAGATGAGATAAGGTGTTAGAGCAATGTTTCTCTAAGCAATGACTAATTTCATTCATTATGCATGTATAGGCTTTTCGATAAGATGCAAAAATTCAGTCATGCATACCTTAAATGTACTGGAAAACTACTAAAGTTATCTAATGCATCCAGCATATGCATTTGTTTTTTATTAACAAGTTTGCTTCATGTGCAGATACAGGTGTAATTATATTTCTATTTGATTCATCAGGTTACATTATGAGTGGAGAAAATGTGGCTCCCACAAGGGTTGAGCCCAGCTCATAAACATTGCAAAAAATCTCACGTGCCTTCAATAGAAATAAGGATCAACTTGTACAACTAGATCTATTCATATACTTTTATAAGGAGTAGACAGGTTGTGTGATAAACAAGTGAATCTGCATAATATAAGACAACTAGAATATCTTGTTGCTCATCATAGTGTGTTTCACATTAAACAAAAATCATCATGAGTTAATGAGGATATGTAATAGCATCATCAAGATAATAGCATCACTACAATTTGAATTTCCCAAGACAGTTATAGTCATGGAGATAGTCATAGAGGTGGATCAACAAATGCATGAATGTTCTTTAGTTTTTTTTCTACAGTCATGAAGGAAAAATCAAAATGAGGAGATTTTCAACCTGTATGCATTCAGTGGAACAACAAAATGAAAGGCATCTATAGTAGAATAGTCTAAATACAAGTGTGACAAGCTTATAACTCCTTGCAGTAAGATACTGAAGTTTGAGAACATGTAGTAACAGAAGAGGCATTCTCAAAATCCTTATAGTTTTGTCCATTTTAGAGATAAACTAAAGAATATATGCAAAATAGACAAAAAATATACAGATTCAGATTTAAATACCATCGATATAGATATCATAATGATCTGAGCGGTCATAGCATATGAAAAGCCAGGGAGCGGTGATTGATGATAAATGGCAATCAAGTGTTTAGTGTCAGGACAGTCAGCTCATGTTCTGAAAGACAACCACATGTATGTATTTATTGAAAAATATATAGCCATTAATGACTGTCAAATGAGAAAGAAACAATAACTTTCATGAGCATCTTCAAGAGCAGTCTATTTGACTGATGAAAAGAATAGTCACTTCTAAGCATGTAGCAGTCCATCTTGGAGATCAAACCACTGGAGATTAATGGAGCAATCTTTTGAATCTTGGTGATAGTCACAAAGACTTTTGAAGACAATTATGTGCAAAGACTATTGTTCATAATCATATAGACTATGTTGTTGATAGTCATGAATAAAACTAAAAGATAGTTTTAAGTAATCTAAGATGATTGTCATGACAAGTGGAGAACTGTTGAAGCAAGTTCATGCAGGGTTAAGAGGCTGTAAGATTGTGATGAAAATATAAGAGCCTCTTAGAACCATTTAGGGCCTATGTAGTCAAATCATGAAGATGTCACACTATGCATTCTAACACCCACAAGTGCTCAGTGATATATGAAAAAGACAGCCACAGAGAGCTACCAGAGTATAGTGTGAACACATAGAGATCTATAAACAGGTGAGAGACAATGAAGATGAAGACAGTGATCTTGCGAGAAATGATCAAGTGTCAAACATGTTCTGTCAAGCATTGTCTTAGGGTCTACAGATAGTTAAGGAGGTTACAAGAGCAGTAAACATCCTTGTTGACTATGTTAAATAGTCTTATGGCTATGGATGGACTGAGTGGCTATTGTGACAACATAATGGCAAAGTTGGGAGAATGCAATAGTGGTTATGTTGAGTGTGTGAAAAGGTTTAGTGACTGTAAAGGTACTAATGGAAAAAGTCATCTAATGATTGTCACAACATAGGAAAAAACTATCTAGCAGGATCCAAGGATAGTTTAAAGATAGTTTTAAGGAGGGTTATAAACTACTGCCTTAAGGTCTACATGACCTAAGAGTTGCTGTTGAACAGACTCTATAGACTCTATCACACAAGAATCAAAAGATAAACCCCAAAGACAAAAGGATTATCAAAGGTATCAAAGTCTTGAGAGACTAATGGGGTACTTTTCAAGGTTCATAAAATATGGAACAGTGATCAAACTGTGGGAAGAAGACTATTACCATGTAACCCTAATACAGTATCCCTAACAAGGGCTAGCGGCAGTAGTAAGAACCTCAGACTATACATCAAAATGCCAAGGAACAATAGAGAAACTCTACAGGAAGTATCAAACCCTACTAAAATAAAACCCTTAATTTCTCTTTCAAAATGTTTTCTCCAGGCAATTTAAGATATAGAGAAGCCTCATTATGAAAGTAGTTAATCTATAGAAATACACATAGTTAGGGTTTTGAAACCCAAAGGTTCAAGTGACAAATATAATGATGCCTTGTCAATAATGTAAGAAACCCTTGTTCTTCATTGAAAATGCCTTATTTTTGCAGAGAGAAGCTAGAAAACTTGTATTTTCTCCATGGCCTTTTAGAATGAAGATTTATTGCTTTGATAAAACTCTAATGTATCCAAAGAGTTAGATATAATGATATCCTATTAAAATATAGAGAAATCTTTTCTAGAAAAAGTAAGAATGCATATGCAGAAAAGACAGATCTCATTATCCTCTAAAGATTTTTCTACCAAAGAGCTGTCATATTTTCACAAAATGAAAATCTTCTACACAGATATGAGGAAATATGAGGAAATACAGTGAGATGAAACTTCAGAAGAACTGTGAATTTTCAAGACATAGATCACATTCACAGTAAGGAGAAATGGAGCAAAATTGGCAAATTTCAGTATTTTCTGTAGCTTCAATATCAAATATAGTCATTGCCGCATAAAGTAAGATCCTTCATCTTAGCCACACAGAATATAGAATTGTATATCAAATATAGTGAAGGAAAAGATATAGAAAACTATGAAGTTTGCAATTTTGTTCCCAAAAATCAGAGTTGTTGTGCTTACCTTCAGCTACAGGAACCTCTCATGAAAAATTTCTGTCAAAATGCCTGAAGAAATAGTGGAAAGTCACTTACAGGAAGCCCAAACATCAAACCTTCATGGCGGCGCCTCATGGACAGAGAGCAAGTTTTCATGGAACAAAAGTGTAAAATGAGGGTTCTAAAAATGCTTTTTTTGTTCATAGGGTTTCAAAACCCTAAAGTGCCCGATGGGCCTTTTTCTTTTTGCATTTTTGTTTTTCATTGTGCATATCTTTTGATAAATTTATGGTCAAAACTCAATAACTTGTGAGGCCTAGGAGATATGCCATGAGGTGGCCATCAGTTTTGTTAAGACTTAATTAAGTCTTTTGTTTTCTTTTCCACTTTGGTGTTTTCTTGCTTCATATTTATTTTTCCTTGCATATACTATATGATGTAAAACAATAGCCTCAAAGTGATGACCTTATAAATCTTTTGAAGGTTATTGTTATCTTTTATTGCAAGAGAGAGGGTAAGGGAGTGTGTTGAAAGATTTTATTGTCTTTGAGAAGATATAGTTGGAATTGTGGAGACATGGCAAGCACATGCCATGGTTATAGCTATTTGTTTGTTACCTTGAGGGATGAGATTGACTAATTCTTGGAGACAGTTGGTGATTGAGTTGAATGTGTTGGAGGATATCTAGGATTTTTGTTGCCCTTAAAGTCCTTTTTGGACATATTTTCATGACCCTTCATGTTTGACTAAGTCCTGATGGACTTTCCTTTGCATTTTGGACTCTTTTGGATGAGATCTAGTGGTTAGATTTTAGGTTTTTTCTGGACATCTGACCCAAATCAGTTAGGTTTTCCTTCTTTCGTGGAATCACTTGGATGGTTATAGGGGACTTTTGTGAATTATTGTAATAAGTTCGGATTATGCTACTTGCAGAGACTTGTTATTTTGTGATCCTTGCTCTAGATTTTGGCAATATTTGTAACTCATGTTACCAGTTTACTTGATATGATATACAGTGATAACCTTGGAGATTGTTGATTGGAAATTATGCCTATTTATCTTATGCATTTATGTGCTCATTATTTGATTTGATGAAGTTATCTATGAAGTAAGTTTATTTCCTCTTAATTTTGTCTTAGAAAAGAGCCTTTTTTGCATAAAGTACTTATGCAGGTTACAAGTTGTGTCTAGATACACATTAATATTAAGTGTGAAATTACTATTCCTCTTAAAAATTCATGAACTATAGACCTATTTGTGAAATATTTATGCAGAGGTATAATTGATAAGTTGCGCAAGAGTTATTTCAATCACTTTAACAAGTGTTTGGGATGTTATTTTCATGTTCCTCATTTAAGATAGGTGTATCACCCTTAGAGTTAAATTTTAGTTGTAGAACAGATCTTTCTTACCCTTTTCCTTGTCATAGTCATAGAATAGTAAAGTTTTACGAGATACAAAGTTAGGAAGTCGGCCTTCTCCAGAGGTTGACCTCTACCTATAAAGTGACCCACAACTTTAGAGGCCTTCCAATGTTTCATCAAATAGACTAATTTTTGCAAATTAGTCAGGGTGCATATTTAGGTGATAACAGAGATGCTTAGCTTATTTTTATTTTTTTGTATAAATTTTCAAATTCATTCATTCATTATTCTTTGAAAGATGTAATACCTCAATTCAAAATGAATTCAAGTTTGATATAGGTCCAAGGGGTTAAATAAACATGTAAGTTGTAATATTTATGATTTTAGGCCTAGGCATTGGCAAAAGGAATAGGTTGATTTGGGATGTGTTTCTATGTTTTGAGTGCTCAAGAGGGGTATATAATATCCTCCTAGAAGGCATTATAAAAGGGTGTGAAGATAGAGATTTTTCCAGAGGACCACTTTTGTAATTTTTTCTAAGGCGTGTAAGGGGCAAATAGTAACACATTTATAGTGTGGGGAATGTTGTTGTTATATGTAATCTACCAATTTTGGGTCACGAATTAATAGAACATACTCTACTCTCTTTATTTTCCAACCATTTGGTGGTAATGTGTTTGCATTTTCATTTGCATTTGATGTATACTGGTAAGATAAGTGCTTAATTGTTCATCTTTTATATGAGATTAAGGGATAAGGTTTGACCTTTGTGCATTTAATATGGTGATTTCATACCTTTCATTCCAATTTCTCAACAACTCTTTAGAATCTTACATTTGAGATGTGGATGATTGTGTGGATTGTTGATCATTGCATTTACAAGTTATATATTAAATCTTTCTAGATCTATTAAATGAAGTGAAAATTAGATGTAGAAGCTGTTCATCTTTATTTTACTATTTTCTCTCTAACTTTTATTTCCTTTTTGCACTTTCTTTACAAGTGAATTAGTTTGGATTAAGAAATTTTGAGCTCAAAGCAACACTTGTCTTTCATAGAAACTCAACCATATTAGTCCTATATTAATTAACCAACATAGGCTCCTAGAATAAACACTCACATAGACCACATAGTTGCTCCAACATTGATGTGACCTAGCCAATCAGGAGGTAACTGATCTTTCAGATTAGTTAAATTTTTAGAAGTAGAGTCATCTTCATTCTACATGAGGTTGATGCACCAAAATAGCCATCAATAGAATTGGCACTAGAAGGAGGACTTCATTAAAGCTAGACCAACTAAGGGTTCTCCCATCTAGCTAATGAAGAAGATTGATCAGATCCTCATCTATTGGGGGGACAAGTTTTGAAGAACTTAAACAACATAGAAAAATAAGGAGTGATTTTGGTAAGAGGAAAAGAGGGAATACTAGGTCAACTATCCCATCTAGATCTCCAACCCTAGGCACTTCCCCTAATGTAGCCTACAAATTATTGATGGCCTTTTTTCATGTTGATCATTCCACTCTTGCTATTGTTAGAGATCTCTATGACATGCCAAGGAATCCTAAGAAATTCTATCCCAAATTCATATATGGGGAAGGAAGGAATGTAGAACATATTCAATCCTTTAAGGAATCTATCATTAGGGATAGCATACAACATCAAGATGTAGTTTGCAGACTCTTTCCTTACTCATTAGGAGAGATGGCATACTCATGGTACTTAATTTTACCATCTAGATCTAACACAAGTTGGGACAATCTAGAAACCACCTTCATCAATGAATTCAATGTTTACACTAATCCTTCAATTGTCTATCATCAATTTTCCACCTATAAGATGGGGCCTAATGAGCCTTTAACTATGTTTAATGCCCAGTTTATTAAACTTTACAAAGATGCTCACTGCTCCATATGCAGTAGCAGAAGTGGTTGCAGCATAGATATACCTAAGGGCTATTGATCCTATAACTACATTTTTCTAAATAGGACTAGGAAAAACCTAAATACTATGGCCAATGTTTATTCAGAGGTGATCAAGTTGCATCATGATGCAGGAGCATCCAAAGTTGTAAGGGCAATCTTACATCACCCAAAAAAAATGATGATTCAAAATCAATGACTTTGTTTTCATTTCTTTTCAAAATTTGTATTTTTGGTTCAATAATTGCTTGAATAATGATGTAGAACCTTTAGTTTTTCCAAACTACTAAAAATAACAAACTGCTATTTTAAGAAAGTTTGCATTTGGGCATGAGTGGAAGAAAAAAATTATAAGAATCTTTATAAATGAAAATAAGACCTTTGGTGAAGGAATCGGGTAAAGATCATTTGCGGGCCTGAAGATATTAAAGTTTATGTTTCTCGAAAAAACCCTGAAAAAGTTTCAAAGTTAGGTTTGAGACACTTAGAGGCCCCGTACAGCCCCAAAAATGGGTAGATTCAGTAGAGTGGATTCTAAGCATGAAGAGTACTTCATGAGATTTCCAATGCTTCAAACGGTTTGTCAATTGGACACCTGGATGAAAAGTTATGGCTCTTGGAAGTTGACTTATTTTTGGAGGGAGATGCAAATTTTGAAATTTCACTGGAGGCCACCAAAAAGGGCTATTTATGACCATTTTTGGGAACCCTTGGTAGTAGTAGAGATAAGGGAAAAGTGTAGAATTAGGAAAAGGTAGGAAGATAGAAACCCTAGTAGATTTGAGGCTACAGAAGGAAGAAGGTTCCAGATTCTAGAGATAGGAAGCTATAATGTGTTACAACCTATGGAGGATTCATCCTCTAATTGGATTTAGCTTTTGTAATGTAATGTGTTTCCCAAATCAATTAAATATCATTCTATTTTTTGTGTGTAATTTTGTTTTGTGATTTACCCCTTCATTAAGTGGTATCAGAGCAAGGGTTCCTGAGTGTGTAGATAGATCACCAACCATGAGGTCGTTTGTATCAAGACCTGAGGTTGTGGGTTTGCTGTAGAGATCAAAATGCCTCCACGAAGAAACCATGGTAGGAGAAATGCTTTGACAGAAGAGGGTTTTAGAGCCCTGCAAAGGCAAATCGATGCATTGCAAGAGGAGTTGTGAAGAGGGTTTGAGCCAAGTACAAGAGAAGAAAGTGAAGATGAAGCTAAAGAAGAGCTATCTAAGGAAGAACAGGAAGCTATATGAGATCCTGTAGAAGTTAGGTTGTTGAGGGCCATTTCAAAGATTGGAAAGAGACTAAGGATTGAAGTCTCTACCTATTCAGGGAATTTGAACCTAGAAGAGCTTATTGATTGGATCAATGATATGGAAGAATATTTTGAGTATGAAGATGTGGAAGATCCAGAACGAGTCAAGTTTACAAAAACAAAGTTGAAGGGCCATGCTAGTATTTGGTGGAAGTAGGTCCAGTTAGAGAGAAATAGAAGTGGAAAAGGAAAGATTACCAGATGGGATCAAATTATGGACAAACTAAAGAAGCAATTCATTCCTATGGACTATGAGTTGGATTTGTTGAAGAAGCTACAAGGATTGAAGCAAGGTAACAAGTCTATTAAGGAGTATACATAAGTGTTCTATAAGATTACTATTAGGATAGACCATGTAGAGGTCAACAAGGAGAAGGTAGCTCATTACATAAATGGGCTAAGGCCAAGTATTCAAGAGGAGATAATCCTAGTCAAAATGACCACCATAGAAGATGCGTACCAGTTTTCCCTAAAGGTGGAAGAGAAGATGAATAAAAGATTTGAAAACAAACAAAAGGGAAGAGGTCAAGGTGGAAGGACTAGTGGAAGATCCTATGGAGGCCAAATGACGATCCAAAGAAAAGTGAAGAAGTTGGAACTAGTAGAAATCAAAGAGGAGATAATGCATACCACCGTCATGACTAAAATAATGGTGAGAAAAGATGAAGAGGAAGAGGCCGACCTAGGCAAGGACCTAGAAGAGGAGGGTTTAGCGGAACATGTTTCCAATATGGAGAAGAAGGAGATTGAGCATATGAGTGTCCACAACATCAAGGAAGGACAAAAAGGAGATCTGAAGGTAATGCACAAGTTGCACATGTATATGAAGATGTGCAATCTAAGAATTTTGAAGATGTTGAAAGGGGAGAAACCCTAGTTGTCAGAAGAACCTTGTTGAATGAGGAGAAAGAACCAAATCAGAGGAAGAGTTTATTCTACACAAGGTACAAATGTGAAGGTAAGTGTTGTGATATTATCATTGATAGTGGAACCACTAACAATCTTGTTTCAGAGGAGATGGTTAACAAGTTGAAGTTGACAAGAAGAAGGCATCCACATCCATATCAGATTGCATGATTGTAGAAGGACCATAGAGCTTTGGTCAATGAGCAATGTTTAGTCAAGTTCAAGATTGGGAACTACCATGATGAGGTGCTGTGTGACATCATACCAATGGATGCATGCCATATGCTAATAGAAAGGCTCTGGCAGTATGATAGGTGTGTTGTCCATGATGGCCATGCAAATACCTATTCTCTGACAAAGGATGGAGTTTGTCACAAGTTGAAGCCCTTGAAGGAGGTGGAGGAAAAGGTCTATAGCACTGCCAGAATTTGCTTGGTAGATGGTAGTAAATTTTTGGAGGGTATGAAGCATGAGCATCATTGCTTTGCATTGATTCCTAAGATTAGCTAAGAGAAATGTGAAGATGTACCAGTAGAAGTCTCAGATCTGTTGGAAGAATTTTAGGACATTGTCTCTGATAATGTATCAGAAGGTTTACCTTCAGTGAGGAAGATAAGTCACCAAATGGATTTGATACCAGGATCTAGTTTGCCAAATAAGGTAGCCCATAGAATGACTCCTACAGAGAATGAAGAGCTAAATAGATAGGTTCACGAACTATTAAGGAAAGGACTGATAATGGAGAGCCTAAGTTCACGTGTGGTACCTGTAATACTAGCACCAAAGAAAGATGGAGAGGGGAGAATGTGTACAGATTCTTGAGCAATCATTAAGATCATGATCAAGTATAGATTTCCATTGCCAAGAATGGATGACATAATGGATTGTTTGAGTGGAGCTAAGTACTTTACCAAGATTGACCTTGTTGACGCCTGAATTGACTGGTGGTTTTCTGAGCAATTTTCATTCAGGCACTCTCCCTAAGTATCCAAAAAATGCTCTAAGTAACGGACCTCCTCAGTATTTTTCAGCTGCATCATCATATTTTCTTGAGGAGGAGGTCATCATCATCATGTTTGTTTCCATGAGGGTCAGCATCATCATGTTCTTCGTCGACCGGTTTCTCATCGTCATCATCATATTTCGCTGTCGGGTGATGTTCGGGTTTTATCCTGATGATGCTGACGAGCTACAGTGCGCCCTTATCTGCTTGCGAGGGTGATGTTTCAAAGTCTCCGGTGATCTTCCATTTATCACCTTGCGCGAGCATGATGATGATGTTGCTTATTCTTTGAGTTGCTCGACCTAACTTGTTTTATCCTAAGGGTCGTCATCATCATCATTTTTTCAGTTGTCATCCTGCTGCTTGTGGAGGTCATCATATTTTCTGCCTTCATGATATTTCGCCGGGGTGATATTTCTATCATCGGGTGATCTTGGTTATGATCATCCTGATGATGATGTTGAAGAGTTTCAAGTACGACCCGATATTCACTAGGGTCATCATATTTCGAACGTCAGGATGATCTTAGTCAATATCATCCTGATGATGTTGTATCACTTCTTGTTCTTTGTTTCTCATCCTGATGATGCTGACGTCATCCGTATATCAGGGTGATATTTTTCTTTCTGCCTAACTGCATCATGATATTCCGAAGGAAGGGGTGATATTTTCATATCACCCGGATATAAGTTTGTTTGTTCGAGCATCATGATGATGCTAATATCAAGGAGATATCCGCCTGTTGGCTTCGCGCATTATCTCCGGGGGGTGATCTTTTCAAGCAGCATCATCATATTCAGTTATCGCCCCGATCTTATAGAGGAGCTACAGTGCAACCTGATATTTGAACATCAGGAGGATATTTCCAAATATCCGGTTGTCTTCCGAATATCATGATGATGTTAATATGATGATGTCGTCATCAAGGTCCCGCGGGGGTCATATTTCTAACACTGATCATCTTGAAGAGACCTCCTGATATTTGCAAACATGATGATGACGTCATCCAGATATGAGGAGGTGTGCAGTAGGCAGATATGATGATGACGTCAGCAGGATATGATGATGACGTCATCAGGATGTTCATCGGCCAGACTTTTGTTATAAGCTCAGCAGGAGGATGTTCCTCCGAAGGATCAGGTTGTGCCGATTATCATGAAGGTTATGTTTCAAATATCATGATGACGTCAGGGTGATATTTCGAACAACAGGATATCATGCTGCTGGAGGATGATGATGATGAAGTCTATACTAGTGTCGTCAGGAGCAAAAGCGCCGACATGATATATGCTCATGACCTAGTATATAAAGTGCAAAGGAGGTTGCTGCGGGGTGCATGTGGGATAATGTTATCCTGCATATTCGAAATATCATGATGATGAATCTCGGCGGGAAGCGGTTGCGACTGTCTGTTTGATGTTCTTCCCGAGGCCGCGGGTTGGTGCGCCATCAATGGCGATTGTTGCAGAGGTATGGGCGATGGCGTGGACGAATGTTGTACCTGATTGAAGATCTGAATCCCTAGGCGGCGGCGCAAGGCTCGAAAAATCTTCCTGTCTCCTCCCCTACCTGCTGCATTCAAGTTTGAGCGCCATTTCTATGGTACTGTATATCTGGCGGGAATTTTGGTCAACCTGGTAGTTAATGCTGAAGACACCCTCCTGCTATATAATGCAGATGGTGTTGATCATTCAAGGTTGTTGAAAGTTGTAGATTTTCGGCTCTGTAATCCAAAACCAGCTGATCTGGTTGCTCTGTACAGTTTTTCTTGTGAGTTTATGTATCTCCTGTTGTAGGACTTGGCATGAATCCACTGGTTTCATGGTTGATCTTATATGAGTAATGCTACCTTAGCATGTGTTGTGTTAATTCTGTCTCCAGTATTGCATGTATCCTTCTTCTGGATCTGGATGTTTGCTTATGTTTAGATTCTAGAGCATAGAATTCCTATGTTGAATGTCTGATCTTTTAACCTCTGCTCAAGGGGCAGATTAAACTGTTTTCAGGTTGAACATTGGGAAGGGTATACTGCAGTAGGGATGCCATAAGTAGAGATAGCTCAACACTCTATATTGGGAGATATCTGTAAGGCAGATATCATGTGTATCCCCCTGAAATCCAGTTTTAGCTATTTATGCTGATCATTCACAGGTGTATGTCTACTGACTCCAAGCCCTGGATAGGCACCAGTCATGCTGTGTTCTTGTGTTATACACCATGTCCAGCTTTGCATCCAAATTCAAACTAAAACACTTCATACTTCCACCTGTTAGTTGTAGGAGTAGGATTAGGAACCCCCTGCATGCTCTCATACCCAACCAGACATCATGTCCAAGAATGTTGCCAGCCTTGTGATCTATCATACAGATCTTGGTCCATACATGAGAGCATTCTGCCTGCTGTTGTCAAGTCAGATCTTTCTATCTTTGAGCCAGTCAAGGTTACATCTTAAGTTATAGGGATACCCCCCTTGGTGCGGCAGAACCAGAAGTGAAGGGGAGGAGCTCACGCAACCTCCTGTATTCAGTTGGCCTGAATCTGCCTGTACATTAGAAGTGGCAAACCCTAATGCTGATTCAGAAGAAATGTCAACAGACCTGAAGAGTAGGCATCACCAGATCTGAATTAGAGAAGGAGATGAATGGAAGATAGCCTTCAAGACAAAGGATGGTTTGTATGAGTGGTTAGTCATGCCATTTGGGCTAACTAATGCACTAAGCACATTCATGCGACTCATGAATGAGGTATTGAAAGATTTTTTGGAAAATTTTGTTATTGTTTATTTAGATGGCATTTTGATTTTTTGTAAGACTTGGGAAGAGCATTTGATGCATATCAGAAGAGTTTTAGAGAAGCTAAGGGAGGAGAAGTTGTTAATTAATCTGAAGAAACATAGTTTTGCAAAGAAGTTGGTATACCTAGGATTTGTTGTCTCAGAGGAAGGTCTTAAGATGGACCTTGAAAAAGTAAGGGCTATCATTGAATGGCCCACACCAAGGAGCACTACAGAGGTACAATCTTTTCATGGTTTGGCAAGTTTTTATAGAAAATTTATTAGGAATTTTACTAGCATTTGTGTACCCCTAACTAAGACAATGAGAGGGGATAGAAAAGAGTTTAAATGGACTATAGGAGTAGCCAAGAGCTTTGATACATTGAAGCAGAAAGACATAGAGCAACCTGTTTTGGCACTTCCAAATTTCAATAAGGTATTTTATGTAGATTGTGATGGTAGTGGCAGTGCCATAGGAGTTGTTTTGAGACAAGAAGGTAAGCCCATTGCCTATTTCAGTGAGAAGCTTAATGATGCCAAAAAAAAGTATTCTTTTTATGATCAAGAGTTTTATGCTATAGTTCAAGCTTTGAAAAAATAGAGACATTATTTGTTGCCAAAAGAGTTTGTTTTATATACTGATCATCAGGCTTTGTAGTATCTTAATAGTCAAGGAATGCTAAATCAAAGGCACTTAATATGGGTTGAGTTTTTGTCGAGTTATACTTTTGTTTTGAAGCATAGGAGTGGGAATTCTAATAGAGTTGTAGATGCCTTAAGCAGAAGGCAAAATTTGTTGACATAAATGAAGATAGAAGTTTTTGGGTTCGATGAGCTCAAAATTTTGTATCCTGAAGATCTAGATTTTACAAAGGCTTGGAAAGCTTGTCTAGAACTTGTTACTTTAGACAGGACAAAATGGTTGGATTTTATAATCCAAGATGGCATGTTGTTTAGGGGAAGCTAGTTGTCCATTTTGAGGAGTTCTATGAGAGAGAACCTAATTAAGGAGAAGCATAGTGGGGGATTAGCCAAACACTTTGGTCGAGATAAGACAATTCAATTACAATAGAATACAATTGATTAGGATTTCTCCACAATGCTCTACACTTAAACCTTTCCTATCAGGATTTCTTTCAAAAGATCTATCACATCAAGATTTTCATCATATGTTCATGTTGGATCCCAACACAGACTATCTGGCTAGGGGATTTAGATTTTCAATACAACTCCCCCTGAGCTAAAGCTCCCAATTTACTTCCCGGAGGAAGTATCTGCACCAAAAGCTAGTGTGGATCCATCTCTAGCTTCATTAACATCTTTCTTAATCCAAACCTTGCTCATTTCTGTCTTGATTTCTACTGGGTCAACTTTTTTCATACCTTATCTTCTCTCAACTCTATTTTCCTTTTCTCTGTAGGATAGTCTCTTTTCTCATTCTTGCTTGTGTTGAATTTTGCAATATGTCCAAACTTATTGCAATTGTATCATACCACATTCCTCTGTCCCTAATTCCTTCTATTGACTAGATTCATTCTTGATTTGCATTGGTTAGCTATATGGCCAAATCTATTGCATGAGAAGCACTTTCCATTGAAGGATTGAACATTCCTTGCATTGCTAAAACCATTCCTTACCAGACTTCTGTATTCATTTGATCTATGACTAATTTTCTTGAAATTGAAACATTGACCAGATAATAACGGAATATTTTGATTTATTCTATTCCTACACTAAGTAGCCCTATGACCATACTTATTGCATTTAAGACAATAGCCATTGAAAGATGGGTACCTTTGAGCATTTGGTTATCTGACCAGAGGTCTTCTAGGTCTTCTTCTCTGATTCATGAACTGGTTTCCTTTAGTTTTCCTCATCCCAATGTTTTCTTGACCTTAATTAGAGCTTTCTCCTTTTTCAAATCCCAAACCTTTCTTGTCATCTAGATTTTTCTAACTACCAAGCAACTCATCAAGCTTTACAGAGCCTATTTTGAACTTTTCTTTATAATTGTTTGCCACCTCCAAATCAAACTTCATAAGTATAATGTCTTTTGCCAACTTTTCACATTCTTCAAATTTTTCTTTCAACATTTGATTCACATGTTCCTCAATTTTTTTTTTCTTCAACCAACCTTGATAAATTATTTAGGGTTTCATTTGCTTCAATCAACTATTCACTTAGCTCTTTATTCCTATCCTTTGATCTATTGACTTGTTGTCTTAACTTCAAGATGTATTCATCTGCTTCTTTGACATTTTCCTTCAAATCCTAGATATCTGCTTCATGCTTATCAAGATCCTCAAGAGCTATTTTTAATTCTTGATCAATTGTGACACTACCTAGAGTAGGATACCTTCTATCTACCATGAGTATTCTTTCCTAGATCTTCCTCAAGCTATTAAATTTATTCCAAGGAACCTTGCTCTGATATTAATTATTGAATACAAGGAATATTGAGATGGGGTTTCAATCAGTATTCCACAAAACCACTTCTTAACATGTTCATTAATCCAATTACCAAAATTAATAATATGAAAGCAGAATAAACATAGAAACAACAACCATAAAGACATAACACATAGACACCATATTTTTTCTGTGGAAAACCCAAAAAGGGAAAAACCATGATGAGTGTTAGCTCACAATATATTATGATATCAATACCGAATTACATGAAGGCTCACTACCTCAGGACTCACTTCCCAAGAACTCATTGTCCAAAGAAGTGCTCACTGCAATAGGCTCACTGCCAAATGAAAAAGAAGAGAAGATAGAAAAGGAATGGCTCACTGCTAGTGGTGAACTATTACAAATGCATCTACCACATGTTGGAGTACAGTTCCATTGAAAACTTAATACACATATTCAAAGGTCTTCATTATTTCTACCCTACTTTTCTACTTTGCTACATATACTTTGTTTTCTTCCCTTTTTTCCTTTTCTACTTTGCAAATTGCCTTAAATCATGCACACATTGAATTCACACTATATCCACACTTATCCATACCTCCAACACTAAAATACATCAAGTATATATATTCGCAACAAGATTTATCTTATGATTAGGTTGGTAAGCCAAACATGAAACGTGTATACAAATGTTATACCTTGTCTGCTTGATCTTGTACACAAATAACAATGCGGACCCAAAAAAACATACAATAGTCTTCATATAGGTCAGGACCAATCACTCAAGCACTTTGATTGTTCTAACAATATATCTTCATCGCATATAGATCTAACATGTCTGTCATCTTATCCCTTAAGTACACACTTGACCAGTTCAACTTTCACATCATAACTTCCAATGCGGACCATATGAGACTCTAAAAATCATATCCAATATCCATTATATCTCAGTTGTCATACCTTTAGAACCACATAACATAGTATTCAACTATAGACAAATGCGAGTCTCTGAACTATCACTCAGTCATTTTGAAACATTGTTAGACCATAAGCCAATAGAGAACAACTTGTAGAAAGTGATAAGAGGAACTTCAAAAGCTATAAATCTAGATTTAGGTAGTCATAATAAGTATCTTTGTTTCCTTAGAACCATAAGACAAAATATGTAACAGCGGAGGAATACAGACCCTTTTACTTTGGTACTGTGCATTGTTCCTGTCTTAACTCTGTTCACCCAGACTTTGACATTTCACCATATGACTTCTGGAGGAAGTCAAAACTTGAACACTAGAACTTGTGAGCACCAAATATCTATGAACAAAATACCTAGACTATAAATAATGATCTTCAACTATGGAGGCATACTGACCCAATCTCTATCACTTTGTAGCTTGCCCATACTTAGCCATTTTGACTAAGTTAGTCTTCCAAACCTTTACCAAACCTTGGTTCCATAACTGAAAACCCCTTTGCTATGCTTTGTTTCCATCAATGAAAACATACAAATTTCCATCAGAGTATTGTCTCTTGACTATGTTGCCAATAATTCCCTGCCCTAACAACCCTAGAAGTAGGATCATATCTCTATGCAACAACCCTTACCAAATCAGGGTTTACAAATACATTAGGGCACGCCAATTTTGCCACATCCAAATTCTAGGCATTACAAATAGGGGCTTTTTACTCCTTGCAATCATACCAATGTTTGAACAGAGTCCACCCATGCACATGCAACTTAGCATCTCGACATCTAGAACATAGATCTAACAATCTATCATTAGGCCCACCTAGACTGTATGCATTCACTGGCCTTCTTGAAGACCTAGGCAATTATTTCATTAAATCCTCATCAAAACTCCTCTTAGAAGTCAATTTTTGGCTTTCTTGACTCATATTTGGAACAATTTTCTACCAAACTAGGGTTTTTCTTCTAAGAATACTTGAAATCCTTCAAGCAAAGCAATAATTCAAGTAAAGAAAATAGAGCAGGCAAGAACAACTTACTATTTTCTATTGTAGAAGCACAAAATCACACTATCTTCGAATTCAATTGCTTGCCACACACATGAACTCTTTCTTTTGTCTGTGACAATGCTAGGAAAGCCTTAATCTTGAATTTTAACTAAACTTGCAAATTAGGGCTTGCTACATTAATGCATGTCTTTTCAACCATTACTGCGAATTCATGATGTAGGGGAGATTTCCAATGACTAGACAAAAAATTTGAATTTTAGCCATTGATATGATCTTCATACTGTGAAATTGATGGCTCAAAAACAATTGCCAGATTTTAAAATCAAACCCTTTTCATGAAAAATAATCAACCAATCAGATTATTCCATCTGAGACGCACCCTTTTTGCTGACTCTTCAACTTTATGTCTTATGTGGTCATATGGCATCACATCATAGTTGTACAGTAGAAGGTGGGCCATCTCCATCTGGCTTCGTGGGTGCACACTAAAGCTTCCATGTGGATTTCCACTACACAAGCCTTTTTCTTTCCTCCAGGGACTTGCTATGTGTCACCATCTCGTAATAGCACAAATAATCTTTCTTGCGAACAAGATTCTTCTGCGAGGATGCGCTATCATCCGATCCTTAATACTTGCAGCCCACTACTTCATTCAATCTTTTGACGCCTGGTACCATGTTGTTCATTCAAAGGGAATGTCAAAGTTATGGACATAGGCCACACTATCTCTAACACCTATCTTCATCTCACAACCCCATGGTGTAGACATGACATCAGCTTCGACAGTGTGCAGGTTTGTGATAACTTGCCAAGTGGCACCTTCAGACCCCTCCAAAGACATAAGACTTAGAACTTTATGCACACATGACCTTGACGGGTTATAAAAGGTAATCTTTTGACTAGGGGCCACTCAACTCATGACATTAAAGACATAGGGTTACAACTTAACTAACTGGGGAAGCTAGGCTAAGCAGCCAACAATGAAATAGAAGATAAACTAAAACTCGACCATAAGACTTAGGGTTTTAAGGAAAATAGGGAAAGTGCTTATGAAATTGACTCAAAACCCTAAAACATAGGCATGTACCACCAAGGTCCTTTTGAGATAATTGAGATCTTAAAATAGAATTCTTATAGGATCAATTATTTGACAGTGAAGCCTATCCCATTACCTATCAATGGGAAGTACCTCAAACATTACTTCTCTGACTGAGGATTACTAAGTGGACTCTTTCCCCTCTGTACATTATTATTTTTGGGCATTTGTTCTTTTCCTACTGACTGTGTGGACATGCCTTTATTTTTCTTGATTCCTTTTGTTTCCTTCCACTTTTGGTTTATGTTTTATGTTACTATTGACATTTTTCACCCAATAAGGCTCAAAAGGTCACTAAAGGAGTTTTTGGGATGACTGAAATTTAATTTTCTTTTGTGACGTTTTGTTTCAAGCTCTCAAAGGTTCAGAATTGTGTTATGATGTTTTGTTCCAATTTCATCCAATCTTGAGAGGTTTTAATGATCCTAAGTTGCCATTATGGTCTCATCATGGTTGAAATAGCCCTTAAAAGCTCAAAAATGTCTTACTTATCAAGATGGTTGCTTTTCACTCTTATACTTGGTAAGACATTTATTCCCCACATCTAAGGAGCATTTTCCTTACATGGCATGTAATTTTTATTGAGTTAAAAAAGGGTCAAAAGTTTAAAAGTTTCATTTTCCCACATCCAATAGGGTAAATTACACGTTGTATGCATACTTTCAAGTAAAGAAGTCAAGTATTAGTGTCCCTTTAACACTCAAAAACCTTAATGTTGTCAAATATCTTCATACATCATGGAGGGAAAGAGTTTTTCAAATGTAAAAAAATCATGATGAGGTTTACCTTAAGGTCGTGGAGTTTGGTTTAGGTTACAACTTACCTCCTTAGGTTTAGTTTGTTTAGGGTTTCATAGTTCTAGACCCTCTTGTTAGGGCTTTGTTCTTGATTTTTCATAGAGGGCTAAGGTTCCTTTTTGTTGTCTCTATGTCTTCCATCGAGTTTTCCTTCAATACTTCTCTAGGTCAACCTTGCCAATGGAAAACCATTTCCAAACCCAAAAAATGAAATCACAAAGGTAGACAAAGGCTAAAGGACTGAATGAGAGGCTCTCTAACCTCATATAGAGCTATGAGGGAGAAGAGACATCCATTCATGGAGCTATGTCAAACAGACAGAGGCAGTGGCACACATACAAGTGGTTTGCAAGGTTAGAAGAGTCTAATAAAGATGCTAAAGTGTTGAGTAGGCTAGATAAGGGGGCATCAAAACTCTCAATAAACCCCAAGGAGTAGTTAGACCTAACACTAAGGAATAATGGATAGGAGCATTCATAAAGAACTATTGCATTTGTCTAACTAAAGTCTCCATTTTTAGGAAAGAGGTGTGCAATGATGAAGCACCCAAGATAAACTATACTATGTATGTATCAATCTTAGTCCTTTTGCAAGGGTGTCTACAAATATAAGGCACATATATGTCTTTCCTACTCTTAGCATGAAAATATAGAGACAGTGGTATCATGAAATAGAGGTACACAGTTATCAAACATCATGAACAAGCAGGATCAACTTGACAGACGTCTTCAAGGGCTCATGTATTACATGCTTTTAATTCAAGATTTTGTAGGAAGGTTAACAATGAAATGATCACAAGAATAGTTATCAAAGATCCAAGAGATTTATTGGTGAAAATGTATACCCTGCATAAACATTAGATATTGCCAAGTTTTTTAAAGTCAAATACAAGGTCTATAAAGTTATAGGAAGTTTAGCAAGATTGAGAAAGACACCCTCTATAGCCTGTTCAAGAGGAGGTATAGTTCTTTTAGTCTCTAACAGATTATCAAGAGCACCACTAGGAATTCATAGTGGTGGGTTGAAGTTATTTGAAGTCTACATAATAGTCATAAAGACATGAGGTTAGCAAAGATTTTGTGTTTCTTTGACAAAAGTGAAAGAAACATGATAAATGATTGACAACAAAGGCACTGAAACAACATCATTTAACTATCCTCAAGGAGTAGACTATTGTTAAGAGGATTTACAAGAGATGCAATAAAAAATGACTATAGGAGTAGTCATAAAATGGCTATGATACGTATTGTCAAAGAACAATCATGGTAACAAAGACACCATTTATAGTCAGTGCTCAAAATGAAGCTCTGTCATGAAGCTACAAGAGTCTGTACAACTAGGTTTTGTATAGGTTTACTTGAGAAAATCCTAGGGTAACATAATGATGTAGATCATTGGCAATGTTTAACAAGGGATATAGACTTAGATACATGTCCAAAGGGGACTGTGAAGCAGTTTTACCATGAGGTAGAGATTCATGAAGGATGCAGAGGCAGTGTAGACAATTGAGAAACTATCACAGTGGATAGTGAGCAAAAATTTTGTAAGATTAAGGGACAGTCACCCTTGACTTTCACAAAAAGAACAACAAATTTACAAAAGATCATAGGAACCTTCCTAAGGTCTCATGACTTTCATAGGGTATGTTCTAAGTGAAAAAGATATTGATTGATGTGATAGCCTCAATGTTTGTCAAAGAGCTTCACTGTTGTTAATGATTGTCAATGATATCTAAGATATAGTGATGTCTGAGACACAATTCTTGTCAAAGAATCTAAGTGGTATAATGAAATTAGAGACCAACTTTTCCAAATCATCCATTAGCATGCACCATCATCTAAAAAGCATGAAGAATGTTCACCAAGATGAAAACCTATTGTAGAGCTAAAACTCTACATTTTGTTTTAGCTATATCGTCTTAGCATATTTCTAGTTGCAGTATATTTCAGCGGCTATATATTTGTGGCTATATGTTTTCCATGTGCGGATCATGCCATGTGTCCAAAGAACAAAGTAACAGTATTAAGTATGAAGTGGGTCTTGCAGCATGTTTCTTCTATCCTTTCAGTTGATGCAGTGAAGTGTGCCACGTAGCAGTAGCAGTCTTCCTTTTATTAAGTTTCATAATTACTGGGGAGTTTTCCATGTATTGATACCAAAGCCAATTTCTAAAAGTTACTTTTATACCATGGGCTAGCAGGTCTTACCACGTGCCATTTTATGCTATGTACAGAAGCTGCCGCGTGTATTTTCTTTTGTTAAGGCTCAATTGGTAGTAGCGTATATATGGTGGGCCCACAATTTTGAGACACAGTTGTAGCTTGCAATGGAGAGCACCACATGGCAAAAGTAGAGGGATGAACTTCTTTTTGATTCTCTCAGGTGAAAACACATTATGAGTTTTAGTTGTACCAGAGTTTGACAAGTGTCAATCTCCATAGGTTTCTTCAAAGTTCTTTTTCACAAGCTATTGTTTTGTTGGATGGCGTTGTGTGTCTAGTTATGTTTCTTGTGGAAGGCACCATGTGTTGCAGTTTTCTCTTTGTGTGGATGATTAAAGTGGCATATGCAGTGGGTCCCATAATAATCTCTCAGTCTCTAAGTGAAGCAAAAAGTGCCAAATGTCATAGCGACAATTTTATCGGGCATAAAGATAAAGTTTTAAGTGCAACAGTGGAGAGAGCCACGTATCATTTTTCAAAGGTCCAGTGGATGGCGACAAGTGGCATTATTTTGTGTGCTTTGTTTTGAAGAAAAAGGAGTTAAGTATGAAGCGGAAGCTACCGCACGCTACATGTTTTTGAAGTTTTAGAGACTGCGGATGCTACCACATGTCTTAGCAGAAATGTAGTTATAATTTGTTTTTCAACCAATAAGCGCATAGGAAAGAGTGGTTGCAGATTCAAAAGATCTTAGTGGTTGAGGACTCCCAGTTAGCTTTAGTTTTGTTTTACTGTTGAAGATTTTGGGTTGTTACAGGTGATCTTGGGCCAAGTCTGGGGCTATATATATGCAGGAATTGTAATAGATAAATATATAGAATTAAGAAGATATTGAGAAAAAAATAGAAATTCAGAGATTTTGTTGTGACCAGACTATATCATTTTGCCTTAATTTAGTTATTTCTGATAAGAAGGTTGATATACCTATGCATGTCACTGTGCCTCTTGTATTTCTTGGAATATTAATGAAAAAAACTTTGTTCGGTGCCCTTGCTGATATTATCTATGTCTTTGCATAAATTGTCTAAGTTTAGCCTTTGATCTTATTCATTTACAATTTGTCTCTATTGATCATGTAACATTTGCTCTTTAATATAGTTGAATCATAAGAATCTATTCATTGTGCTAATGAAGGAAATACAATTCATTCAGGTGCATCACCATAGTATTAGATTTGCGTATTGTATCTGTAATCCTATTTCTTCTTCTCCCTTTTACTCAAAATCCCATTACAATAGGAAGAGCCAGCTTCTTTAATATCTGGAGGTTGTTTCAAGTAGCAAGTCCCACATTCTTGAAACTTCCCATGTTGGTGTTGGAACTTGTGCAATTTTACACATCAAAAGTTTTTGGCACGCCCAGTGGGACCTTTCTTGAAGTTCTTATCAAGATCGTATGAACTAGAGAGTGATAAGGAGTCAAAGCTGTTGACCAACAACAAGAGCTCAGTCTACTACTAATCCAAGGATTTTATCATCACCATTAGTTGCTACTCCAAGAAGAAGAGTGAATCAAGTTACAATAGCATTAGGAGTAAATATGGGAGTACATGTAGCCCTAAGGAACTATGCAAGTTGGAACACTAACAGTCCTCTCATTCTTCTGGTACCACCAGCTACTTGGGATCCAATTCCAGCCAATGCTTTGAAAGCTTTACCCAAATTTAGTGGAGAAGATTCCAAGACACCAGGGAAGCATCTTCAAGATGTATGAAATGTGTGTGCAGTATATGTCATTACTGTACAAGATGTAGCAATCAGATTGTTGGTGGCTTCTTTCAAAGGGAAGGCTCTAGACTAGTATAGATCTTTGACCCCGAATACTATATCTACCTAGGATCAGCTTGGTGATGCTTTCTTTGCAAGATTTAGTGAAAAAGGTGACAAATCTTCCCTGCTGCAACAATTAATTACCATAAAGAGGGCACCACAAGAAGTTATAACTAATTTCAACACTAGATTTCAAAAGACATGGGATAGAATTTCTGTTGCCACAAGGCCACCATCAGGTATGGCTATTGTGTTTTACCTCAAAGCTTTCAATTCTGATATATATGTAATGATTCAGTCCTTGGGAGGTCAGACTCTGCTAGAAGCATATGACTTAGCTGTTAGGGTTGAGAACAACCTAATAGATGTTGGAAAATTGCCTCCAAGGCCTCCTATACCCATGTTCTCAGATATTTCCATTCCCTTGCCACAAGAAGCTCCTAATCTTACAGCTACACTTGTGTCTATGTATACCTTCCCAACATCTCAATAACCTACTGTGTCAACACCCTTTGCTCACCCATCTGAAATGGATGATGTCAAGAATATCCTCAGAACCTTCTCAAATGAGATAATAAATCTCAAAAGGCAACAAACTTCTTATCCAAAGCCTTCATATCAATGTTTCCAAGGAAATAGACCCCCATATCAATCAAATCAATATCAAGGTCCTCAAAGACAAAATAACCCTCAACCTTCAAACCAATTGGTCATAGTTCCCACACCTTTACAGGTTGTCCCTCATAATCCTAATAGAGAAATAGTCCCAAGATAAAATAATTTAGCAGCAGATACCAATGCCTGGTGCTTCCCTTGCAATAATGCCCATATGCCAAGGGATTGTCCTAGAGGCAATTTACAACAAAAAATAGCAGAATAGAGAAGGGTAGAAGGACAAGTCATGATGTCTAATGCACCTCCATATCAGTCACTCAGTGTCCAGAATGTAGTAATAGTGGCTCAGATGCAAGGGATGTCTATTTAGCAAGAAGAAGAAATTGCCCCTGAGCATGTTTTATTTTCATGGATTGAAGATGAAGACTCAGTGTTCTTGAATGAAGCATCCACTTCCAAGAAGCCCTTAGTACATTCTAATTATTACTAGATCAAAGAAAAGAATGATGGAGTAGTCCAAAGCCACAAATAATGAGACTGCTGGAGCTCCTCCTTTCTAGAATCATTATAATCCAGTTTCCAGGCAAGAAGTGCCTCAGCTAGTTCAAAATCAAGCAGTCTCTGGCCAGACGCTGGAAAGAACATGGTATCCTTACTACCCAAAGACACAAACATTGGGACCTATGAATGTGGTAGAGCAGCTAAAACAGACCCCAGTACATGTGTCAATCTAGGATATGCTGGCTATTCCTGAGAAAAAGACACTGTTACAAGAAGCACTACAGAGCCAGGTTGACCCTAAACTTGCTAGTACTGAAGGAGTTGCCAATAAAGGAAAGGCTCAAAACAAAGACACTACACCCTTGCAAACAACAGCTCTGTTGAACTCTACACCAAAGGTAAGTAAATCTAAGCTAGATCCTTTTTATCTAACTTTAATAGTGGGAAAGAAATTGTTGCACAACTTAATGATAGATTCTGGAGCTAGTACTATAGTCATGCCAAAACAAATAGCAGATGCTTTAAAGATAAAACATGAGCCACTTACTAGAGGAGTCATGCAATTAGATGGGACGTCCGTCCAAACTATAGGAAGGATCAAGCAACTCCCATTACAGCTGTACACCTACCCCAATATAACTGTCAAGCAGGATGCACTAGTCATAGATATTCCCCCTATCTTTGGTCTATGCCTATCTAGAGATTTCACAGCCAAGATAGGAGGATACATGTCACTGGATTGGTCACATCTGATTTTAGGAACCAAGTATGGAACAAAAATGAAAGTATTGTCTAAACCTTTGTCCAAAGACCATATCACTGATGAACCAGCCCCAAGAATTAAAGCATCACATGCCATGATGAATAAAGAAGAGAGAGTCTTTGTTGAAGAACTAGATGATTGGACTGAACATGACTAGCAAGAAGACGAAAATAGTCAATTGATGACCATGATGCAAAGTGATCCTTATGGAAACTATGACTCTACTGGTTTGGGCACTTATGTTATTTTTGAAGAAGGCCAAGAAATACCAAATGTTATGAGAAAAGAAGTATCTGAGAAAGAAGAACTTGACAGAAACTCATAAATCTGGACCTTAAATTTTGATGGGGCTAGGAGCAAAAATGGTGTTGGAGCAGGTATATGTCTCATTGCCCCAAATGGTGAGAAGATCCTTAGAGCCATATGCTTTCGGTTTGCCTGCACTAATAATGATGCTGATTATGAATCTTTGGTGCATGGTCTTATGTTGGCCAAGAGGAGAGAAATCAAGAATTTGGTAGTTAAAGGAGACCCAAAGCTAGTGGTGAAACAAATTAGAGAAAAAGCTGTAGCCAAGAATGTAAGAATGAAATCTTATCGTCACAAAATTTAGGATCTAATAGATGATTTTGATGCTTTCAATATTGAAGTCGTCCCCAAAATCCAAAACACTTAAGTAGACATAATAGCACAAATTAGTTCTCAATTTGATCCAGCAAGTGACCTACTTGTTAATAGCAAGTCAGTAAAAGTGATAGTGAGACCTGTAATCCTAGATAATGACCAGAATTGGCAAGTCTTTGATAATGATCTTTAGGTACTCTTGTTTTTGCAATAGTCAGGAGAGTTTGCTGATCAATTACAGCCCAAGATTAAAGAGGCTTATGGGGATCAAATTATCCAACTGAAGTCTAATAAGCTCCCAAAAGGATTGATCACACTATAGAATCTATTTGACCCTGATGATGTAAGCTTGGATAAAAGGAAATTCAAAGCAAGTAAAGATGATTATTTTGAAATCCAAGTTAGGGAAGGAAGGAAGCTAAAGATAGGCAATGCTACTACCCAAGAGGAAAAGGACAAGCTGATTTCTTTGTGTAATAAGTATGATAGAGTGATCACTTGGACCTATGAAGATCTCCATGGCTATAATAGAGACATCATTCAACATACCATAGAACTTGCTGAAGGTTCAAAGCCAGACCGTCAGAAGCAAACACCTATGAATCCCATAATTGAGCCTCTAATGGTGGATGAACTGCAAAAGCTTCTAGAGTCAAAGATCATTTTTCCAATTAAGCATTCAACCTAGGTGTCTAATTTAGTGCCTGTAAGGAAAAAAAATGGGGACATAAGACTTTGTGTAGATTTCAGAGACCTAAATAAAGCATCGTTGAAGGATCACTACCCCTGCCTTCTATGGAATAGATTTTGCAAACTGTGTCTGGTTCAGAGAGGTTTTCCTTGCTTGATGGTTTCTTAGGGTATAATCAGATTTGGTTAGTAGATGAAGACCAACACAAGACATAATTCACTACAAAGTGGGGAACATTTGCATATGCCAAGATGCCTTTTGGCCTTTCAAATGTTGGGGCTACTTTTCAGTGTGCCATGGATGTAGCATTTGGGTAACTTATAAATAAGATTATTTTGATTTATCTATATGATCTAACTATATTTACCAAAGATGCCAAAGATCATTTTGATCACCTAGAAGCTATTTTCCAGAAGTGTCAAGAATTTGGGATCTCCCTAAATCCTAAGAAATGTATCTTTGATATGCCTCAGGGGAAACTTTTGGGACACATAGTTTCAAAGGATGGGATCTCCATTGATCCAGAGCAAGTCACAACTATAATGAATCTATCTTTTCCAGTTAATAAGAAGGAAGTTCAGTGCTTTTTAGGAAAGATTAATTTTGTCACCTACTTTATATCTAATTTTGCAGGACTAGTCAGGCCCATTACTCTGTTGCTAAAGAAAGATATGATTTTCAAATGGACAATAGAAGGGAGATAGGCTTTTGAAGAAGTTAAGAGAGCTATTTCAACTATGCCAAAACTAAGAAACCTAGATTTCTCTAAGCATTTCATAATGTATGTGTATGGAGAACATAGTGTTACAGGTGTTCTGACTCAGAAAGATGACCAAGAAGAAGGGGAACATCCAATAGCATTCTTCTCTAGAACAATCAGAGAATATGAATCAAGGTATAATTTTGTTGAAAAGAAAGCTTATGCTATGGTAAATACCCTTAAGAAATTTAGGCACTTAGTAACAGGGAACAAGATCTTGATATTAGTAGCCCATCCTAGCATAAGGGAATACATCATGGAGGGTAAGATCACTAAAAAAAGAGCCAATTGGATAACTAAGATTTTAGAATATGATGTAGAGATAAGGCCTACCAAATTGGTTAGAGGCAAGGGACTATGCCAATATATGACTCAAGACACAGAAGAATCAATGCCTGAAGAAGCAGAAATTGAAAAGGTGTTGAGACTCCAAGAGATTGACCAAGACTCTAGGGTAAGAGATAGAATATAGTTCATGAGAACTAGTGTGTTCCCAAATAAACTCTCCCCTGATAAGAAAAGATATTATAGGTAGTAGGGAGTGCATTTTGTATTAATTGATCATGTTTTATTTAGAAAGAACATTGATAGTATACTTTTAAGATGTGTAGAGAAGGATGAGGCCCAAAGGGTATTACATGAAATTCATCATGGAACCTTAGGGGGGCATTTTTTACCAAGGACTACTGCAATTAAAGTGACACAAGCTGGCTATTTCTGGCCTACACTGTTTGCAGATTGCTATCAGATGGTCAAAGAGTGTTAAGCTTGCCAATTCTATACTGGGAGGAGAAGAAATGCAACATTGCCTCTAAGTCCCATAATAGCAGATGAATCCTTTGCTCAATGGGGTCTAGATTTTATTGGTATGATCAATCTAGTGTCAAGTATGGGATACAAATGGATTCTTACTATAACAGATTACTTTACAAGATGGAGTGAAGCAGTACCACTCAAGGAAGCTACTGGAAAGGTGATCCTAGAGTTCTTAGAAGGGATAACTACTTAGTTTGACCCTCCTCGCACTATCATATTAGATAATGCTAAAGCATTTTTAGGGACTAGATTATCTGAGTTTGCCTTTAAAAATGGAATATATCTAAAGACCTCTTCTAAATACTATCCACAAGGCAATGGCTTGGTAGAGTCTACTAATAAGAACCTGATTAGACTCATAAAAAGGATGGGAGTTGATCATCAGAGAGAGTGGCACAAGTCACTCAACATAGCACTATGGGCTGATAAGATTACACCCAAGCAAGTGACTAAAATGTCTCCCTATGAGTTAGTCTATGGAAAGAATGCATTAATGCCACTACATATAGAGATACCTACCTTATAGTTGTTGAAACAGTTAGAAATGGAAGAAAATGGTTCAATGATAGTCAAACTTGTAGAATTGCTAGAGGTACAAGAGAAGAGAGAAAAGGCACATGAATCAGTATTAAAGCATCAGCAGATGGTTAAAAATTGGTTTGAAAAAAGATCTTCCAATCCAATCTTTGAAGTTGGGGCTTTAGTGCTGAAATGGGATGAAAGAGATACTAAACTGGGCTGACACAACAAATTTGAATCATTATGGATAGGTCCTTTTAAGATCCATTCTTGTAAACAACAAAATGCATTCAAGTTGGAGACTATGGATGGAGAGCCTAAAGAGATTCTAGTAAATGGGATCTTCTTGAAACATTATACTTAAGTTTGAGACTCACCATGTATCATAGTTAGGTGCTTTTGAATTCATTTCCTACTTTTCCACCTTTTCCCTTTCAAATAACTATTCTGAGAACACATGTCAGTAGTACAGAGGTTCCTTTTCATTAGTAGTTGCATTTATTGAGGTTGTTTGACAGTTTCTTAAATACCAAGAAAGTACCCACCTTTTCATAAGATCACCACTCATAATACAAATCTGACACTCCATCCAATATGGATTTTGAAAGATACACTAATTGTCTCTTGGCATTAATGCCATAAATAAGACAAGATGTGTCATTTATTGTTTCATTATGCCCCACTAAGCTAAGTTTTATTCCCTTCAAGAGTTGCATTCCTAATCATTTTCTGTGTCAAAAGCTTCATTCCCCACTTGCATTCCCTATTAAGTGCAACTTCCTTTATAGTTCTCTCATTTTCTGTGTCAAGAGGTTCCTAGTTTTATAATAGATACATAAATGTAAGAGACACAATCACCATAAGAAGGGTTGGGGCTTTTTGATCAAACTAATAAATTAATGAATAGCAAATCTTATGCTTCTACGCTTGCACAACCAATTAGAAACTATCCGAGGACAAGGGTCCCAGAATCAGGGGTGTGTATTGATCTGACATAGGTCAAAGATTATGCTGATGGCATTTTCGACACTCATATGCAGAAGAATACCAAGAATCTCTGAGAAGGGGCTCACCAAAGGTGCCTTGTCCGTGTATCAAAAGGGCAGTGGGAGACCTTCGGGATGAGAATATGGACATCCCAATTGGCACAATTTCTAATTCCTAATGTCCACCTGTGCCCTAAGTTGATCAACATGTGTGCAGAATTGTTTCACCCACCATCCAATTCTATTCAACGTGGCCCATTTATGATTCAAATTACTCCCAAGGCAATTAGAGATATGCTGGCTTTACAGTATGATAGAATAGTCGTATTTCCTAATATTGCTAAGTTATAGGGCACGTGGGAAAACCTCAATAATAAGGTGAAGTTTCTAAATGCTGAGATGCGTCTGGGTGAAGATAATACCCAGTTGCCTTCACTGCCCACTGGTCGTGCTCAATTCAATGCCGACGTTCAAGATGCACTGCCTATACTATTTTTTATCTTCAGTCAGAATGAAAATTCTATAGTTCATGATTGGAAGCTAGTGGTAATTTTTAGATTGAAAAATGTGGATAAGTCCTAGGAGTTTTGGCTAGATTTTTCAAAACAAATTGTAGTAGCTATGATAGACCAACTCACAAACTTCCACCAGAATCGTGTTTTTAGGTATTAACATACTTGTTCCATTTGATGTTATATCAAAATTTTGGTCTTTTCAAGCAATATATGTCTTTAAATATGTATGACCCAGAGTTTGCTAGTAATAGAACCATTCCAGTGTCTGCATTGACCCATGTTCTATCCAATACCTCAGATCCTTATGAATTTTTAGAATGTTTTATTGCTCCTACTTTTAGTCATTTGAGTCCTGAGCCTGTAGAAAACAGGACGGCACAGAATCTCAAGGGTTTCTTAACCAATTATCCAATTCCTTGTGATTATTTCTTTGGGGCCCACACAACTATAATTAGAGTCCATGGTTTTAGTGGGGAACTAGTTTTATTGCCAAAGGTCTTGACCCCTAGGGTCACATTTCTGGAAGTAGCTCATCAAGTGTCTGCTATAGACCATAATTTTGGACATAAAAAGAAGAAAAGGAAAATGTATGATGTCCCCTGGACAAGGGGGAAAATAACAATTGAAGTTAGATGGGCTGAGAATCTCCTATTGAGGAAGTTGGTTGCCTGTGGTTTCCTGATTGTGAAAGATAGATGGAAGTATGATCCAGACAGTTTCCTAGCTCCATGGATTATCAGCAACAAGGTCTCTGTGAAGGTTGTTCATGAGGGACACTCATTCTAGGAGGATAGAAGGTCCCCAAAGGAAGATGACCCTACTTTCTATGTGGAACTAAGTGACCTTCCATATGAGGGTCCCAGGCCTTGGGAAACATTTTATGTGAAAAAGAGGGAGTTTGACCCCAAGATAAAAATGACCCTAGGTTTGAGAGAAACTTTAAAAGGTAAAGACTGGAGTGTAGAGAAAATTGAGGCTTACTGGAAATACAAATAGGAAATCTTTGAATTTACCCACACATTTGGAAATGTAGAAACTAATGAAATGTGGGAGTCAATTTGGGATGAATGGCATCCATCTTCAGTCTCAAGTCCTAATACTAGCAACATTCTAAGAAAGTCTCAAGAAGCTGAGGAAGAAATAGAGGATGTACAAGAAATTCAAGAAATGGAACAAGCATCTTCTGCTGAGCCTAGAGCTCCATGGCCTCCATCTCTCAGTGCCTTTGAGAAACAAAAGGAAATTGTATCATCGCCATCTCTCAGGACCCATATATCTTCGGCATTTGGGGCTCTTAGAGCAGCACCATTAAAACAAGAAATAACTGATGTTGAAGAAGAGGACCCAGAAGAGGCATCAGGTAGGCCTCAGAAGATAAGAAGATTGATTTTACCAAAGGAAGAAATAGAGGAAGAAGAGTCACTGCCCTAGCAACAACAAGTTTCATTCATTTCATCTATGGCTCAAGTAAGTACTTCTTCTCTTTTCTTTCCTATCTTTATTTCTTCTTATTTAGGAGTGGCAACCCAAAGTACCCAAGCTTCCATGTCTCCTACCACTCCTTATGTGCCTTCACAAACCTTTGCCCCAATTGCCAGTGCACTGGCCATGTCTTCATTGGCCATATCTTTTCCATTATTTTCCCCATCCATACCCAAGCAGACCTCACCTCAATTTGACCCTACCCAACAAGTAACTACCATTCCTTATGGCTAGCCGCAAGGTCGCCCATTTGTTGGAGGATATATTGCATCCCTTCCTACCTTCCAAGCCCAAGTAGACACAACAAGAAAGGCCAAAGAAGCCCAAATAGAAAATAAAAGGAAGAAAGGGAATGAAAGCCCTGTTGTGGCTCACATGAAGTCACTATTTGATCCCATTCAATAGTCTTTGACTGTCACACATTTATCTCCCAATGTGGTTAAACCAATTGAGCAGATGCAACCACAAGACTATGCAATGAATGTAGTGGCTATGGACATGTCCCTTTTCAGGACATAAGACCGAGTTGAGTTAATGAATGAAATTACTATAGCAGTTGCCACTGATTACCTAAAGGTGTTCAAAAGGCTCCAGAAAGTTGAAGCTAATTTGGCACAGGAGAAGGTTAATAGTAGTAATCTAGCTTTGGAGATACAAGCCAAGGTAAAAGAAATTTATAACTTGAATAAAGAGCTACAGTTTATTGTTTCCCTACAGATTCATCAAACAACACAGGCTCAAGTTACAGCCTTAAAGATTGAGTTGGCACAAGAAAAAGCTATTGTTGCTACATTAAGGTAGGAGAAGGCCACAGTAGAGAAAAGATATCAAGACAAGTTGTTAGAGGTGACACAATTGTAATAGGCATTAGAATCTAAATAGTGCAACTCAAGCATAGTTCATGGATGAGCAACAAAAGACTAAACAACTAACAATTGAGTTGGCAAACAGACCACAGAATGCAGGAGTTTTGAATTTGGTTAAAGAATTGTATGTGTCAGTGTGGAAAATAATCTCTGAGGAGATTATACAGCTCAAGCCATCTCTTACCTTCTTGTTGAATGCCCAACAATTGTGTGAGAAGCTAGAGTCTTCTGTGCAGGCAACATTGTCAATTGTTTCATTAAGAGTTTTTGATTCTCAGCTTCTATTGCAAAAGTTATATGATACGACTGATGAGGCACTATCTACAGCTGGTATAAATGATAGAATGGCTATTGCTTAAAAGGTGAATGAAGTTTTGAGTTGTAACTCTTCTACTATGAATTGTAAAGAGCTCTTGGATATAATAAAAGGAGTCAAAAATATGAAGAAGAATATTGAAGATCTAGTGCAGTTGGGTTTGCCTTCACCTTTCCCTGAAAATAACACAGTATTGATGATTGATGAGATAAAAGCTTTGTTATTAACAAAACAAAATGATCAGACTATTTTTCAGGGTCTGAGTGATTCATCCAGTGTGGAAGAAGTTGAAGCTGTGTTGGTGCCAATGGCTCAGCTTGAGTTTCAATTATGAGCTGTGGTCCAAATTTTGCAATCATTTTCTCACAAAGATATTATCAATTTAAAATTTTCTTTTCAAGATTTGTAGAGTAAACAAGGGCTATCGGGTTCAGAGTGGTTTGTGTACCAAACTGCATTATAGAATTTATGATTGAATTTTTCACTAACTGTGGCATTGTCTTTTTGTTTCTCTTTTTTGAGTTCTTTCTGAGAAGGCCCAAAAGTCCTAGTAGTCACCAAGAACTATAGAGCTAAAACTCTACATTTTGTTTTAGCTATATCATCTTAGCATATTTCTAGTTGCAATATATTTCAACGGCTATATATTTGTGGCTATATGTTTTCCATGTGCGGATCGTGCCATGTGTCCAAACAACAAAGTAACAGTATTAAGTATGAAGCGGTTCTTGCCGCGTGTTTCTTCTATCCTTTCAGTTGATGCAGTGGAGTGTGCCACGTAGTAGTAGTAGTCTTCCTTTTATTAAGTTTCATACTTGCTGCAGAGTTTGCCACATATTGATACTAGAGCCAATTTCTAAAAGTTACTTTTTATACCGCGCGTTAGCGGGTCTTACTGTGTGTCATTTTGAGCTATGTGCGGAAGCTACCGCATGTATTTTCTTTTGTTAAGGCTCAGTTGGTACCGGCGTATATATGGTGGGCCCACGATTTTGAGACACAGTTGTATCTTACAGTGGAGAGCACCACATGGAAAAAGCGGAGGGTTAAACTTCTTTTTGATGCTCTCGGGTGAAAACACATTATGAGTTTCAGTTGTACTGGAGTTCGACAAGTGTCAATGTCTGCAGGTTTCCTTAGAGTTCTTTTTCACAAGCTATTATTTTTCTAGATGGCACTGCGTGTCTAGTTTTGTTCCTTGTAGAAGGCTCCATGTGTCCTAGTTTTCTTTCTCTATGTGGATGATTAAAGCGGCATATGCAGTGGGTCCCATAGTAATGTCTTGGTCTCTAAGTCAAGTGGAAAGTTCCAAATGTCATAGTGACAAGTTGCTTGTGCATAAAGATAAAGTTTTAAGTGCAACAGTGGAGAGAGGCACGTATCATTTTTCAAAGGTCCAGCAGATGGCGATAAATGACATTATTTTGTGTGCTTTGTTTTTAATAAAAAGGAGTTAAGTATGAAGCAAAAGCTACCGCGTGCTACATGTTTTTGAATTTTTAGAGCCTGCGGGTGCCACCATGTGTCTTAGCAGAAATGCAGTTATAATTTATTCTTCAACCAATGAGCACGCAGGAAAGAGTGGTTGCAGATTCAGAAGATCTTAGCAGTCGAGGACTCCTAGTTAGCTTTAGTTTTGTTTTGCCATTAAAGATTTTGGGTTGTTACAGGTGATCTTGGGCCAAGTCTGTGGCTATATATATGCAAAAATTGTAATAGATAAATATATAGAATTAAGAAGATATTGAGAACAAAATAGAAAATTTAGAGATTTTGTTGTGACCAGACTGTATCATTTTACTTTAATTTAGTTATTTCTGATAAGAAGGTTGATATACCTGTGCATGTCACTATGCCTTTTGTATTTGCTAGAATATTAATGAAAGAAACTCTGTTCTGTGCCTTTGCATAAATTGTCTGAGTTTAGCCTTTGATCTTATTCATTTAGAATTTGTCTATATTGATCATGTAACATTTGCTCTTTAATATAGATGAGTCATAAGAATCTATTCATTGTGCTAATTAAGGAAATACAATTCATTCAAGCACATCGCCATAGTATTAGATTTGATTATTGTATCTATAATCTTGTTTCTTCTTCTCCCTTTTACTCAAAATCCCATTATTAAGGGAAAATTGGAGTAAAAATGAATAATCAATATAGTATATCAATAATCCCTAAAACTCAATGAAATACAGAAACAAAGATATCAATCAAACAAAAGAACTTCAAAAACCTTTGCAAACCTCAAAGCTTCATAGCTTCCATTGGTCACCTATCTCAATCGATCTTGCATGTATGAATAAGGCCCTCAGAGAGTGCACTTCCTTGCTATGATTCCAAGATTATCAATGGAGAATGGCTATGATAGTTATCGCCATGAAGATGAGCTTCACAACAATTATAGTAGTGTGGTAACGAGTGTGATCACAAGCAATGAAGGAATTGGTGCCAAAGGTGTGCTGTAATTCCAAGTAGCAATACTAAAAGCTTGGATGATTGAAAAAGAATAATAGGGTTGCTTTTCTAGACTTGGGAGAGAGAAGATCCACGGTATAGAAAGAATGAGAAGATCAACGGTTGAGGAATGTGTGCGAATAAGAAGAAGACATGTGTCACACAAAAGTTGTTTTATTTGAGTTAACTACTTTCTTTTCTAAAGATAAGATATGTTTTTCATAAATTAGAAAGCTTTTTTCTAATTTAAGAGATATTGATAAAAACAAGGTTGATTGAGTCAGTTAACTCAACTTGTGATTTGCTTTTACATGATTTGAGAGAAATTAAATAATAATTTTTTTAATTTTGTGTGCATGGAAAAGAAGACTTATTTTTAGAAGATTTGGAAGAATATTTGAAGATAGGAAAGCAAATTAAATAAATAAATTTATTTAATTGTTGTGCATGATTTGGAAGAATAAATAAAATATTTGATTGTATTTTATTTTTTGAGATTGAGAGGATTTAAATACATTTGATTTGATTTATTTAAATTTGGAAGAATGATTTTGATTTAATTAAATAATTCAGAATTATTTAATTGTTTGAAAGAATTTAATTAAATAAAGGATTTTATTTAATTTTAACTTTAGAAGAAGTAATTAAATATTTTGATATTTAATTAACTTAGAGGAATATGAATCAAATAAATAAATTTATTTATTTATTAATTGATAGAAGAATTAGAATGAAATTTATTTATTGATAGAAGAATTAGAATGAAATACATATTAAGAATATTTATTTAGACCGAGTCGTGTCATTTTTAGGCGTATACACCCATTACAATAGGAAGAGCTAGCTTCTTTAAAATCTGGAGGTTGTTTCAAGTAGCAAGTCCCACATTCTTGAACTTCCCATGTCGGTGTTGGAACCTATGCAATTTTACACATCAGCACCTATAAGAGGCAATAAATAAGGCTATGAACATTGTAATGAGTAGAGACTACTGAAGATACAATGTTTTATGAAGGCACGGTGACAGTCATTTAAAAGTCTTCATAGAGAAAGCATGCATAGTAAAAAAACAATCACAAAGGTAGGCAAAGATCTGGTCAGCAGCAAAACACAATAAAGTAGTGAGCATGAAGATAGTGATACAAGGTCATAGTAAGTTTAGATCACTAAGATATATGTTAGAGACTTTGGTGATATGTCTAAAGGAAATAGAGGGATTGTCATTTCACAACGAAGCTTGTCTAAACCCCTAGTGTGAGCATATAAGGCCTTACAAACATATTCAAGAGGTACTTAGTCATGAAGAGGCTGTCATATTGTGGCATTGGAAGCCATTGAGAGACTACAGAAATGTGTGGATACTTTGATTGTCTTTACAAATGATATTTGCTAGATATGCTATGGAAAAAGTTACCTTTGATCATCATAAAAGGGACAGCAGATGTCATAGTTGTTTGGCAGGGCACAGTTCTAAATGAGGATTATCAAAATAGAGATAGAGCTTGAAGGCATTGTCAAGAACACTGAAAAAATAGTGAAGAGCATTAACAAGGTATACAAGACTATTTTTCAACCTGGGGCAACAATAGGGAAAGGGGGTCTTTTACTCGTCCAAAGGATATTCACAATACCACTTTTAGGTTGAAATCTGATGTCAACATCCTGTGAATGAAGAAAATGTAGAGCAAGTGAATATTAGAGGCATGGAAGGGTAGTTTCAAGTGACATCAGGGAGTTCTAGAAGGACTAAATCCTCATCCCACACCCTCCAAGGAGTTCTAGTGTAGTCAAACTTCAAGAAACACATTCTATAAACCAGCAAGATGGATTTGATGGAGATAAGGTAGTTTAGTTGACCAGTACAATAGTTGAGGATATCTAGGGGTAGTTTGGATAGGTCATGCACCTTCCAAGCATATATAAAGTAGTTGGAACTTGCACCTAAGCATCTAGGGAAGCTGAGTGAGTTGTGCAACTGGTTGAGAAGATATAAGGGGCAGTTTTGACCCAATTTTTAAGCATTTATCAGCATTTAGGAGCTGTTTGTGAAGCCTTGATGGTAGAGGAGGTCAAGGGATGACTTTTTCACCACTCAAACAACCTTTTGGAGCATTTTGGGGGCTGAAAAGTAGTGGAAAAGGTTTTGGAAGACCAAAGGAGGTTTGACTTGGCAAGATGGAGTGAAGACTTCCTAAACACATGTTCCTATTCTTTTGTAAGTTATTAAACAACATAACGACAAGCTTTTGGAGTAGATTTTAGTTAGTTCTTTTCTCTCTAGGCATGGTATTGCATCTTTCTTAAGTTCTTTCATGCTAGGACAACAAATTGTAACTCCATTTTCAAGCTTACACAATTATATGTAACACCTTTTTTATCAATAAAATAAGCTATTTTTACCTTCTCATGGATTTTTTTATTGTGCAAAACTTGTAGATAATTGATATGTTATCTTGTGGTGATAGTTTTTCCCCTTGATTTCTATCCTATTTTCCTTGCCTTTGAGCAGAATGTATGCATTTTTGTAGGTCATAGCTTGTGTTAACTAGTTCAGATTAGAGTCTATGTTTTGATAGTAAGCATAGCTTCCTTCTAAATGCTATTTTTAACATACCAAACCTTGTTATGAAATATTTTTGTAAAAACATAAAATATTGAGTTGTGTATGTGTAGGTTTTAGACTATTGACGATTTTTGAGTCCAAATAGTAGTATAGACTTTGGAAACATTATTTGGTGCATCACCTTAGGAAGAAGTAGGTTCATTTTCATGTTTCCTTCTTACTCTTTTCCTCAACAAAGCTTTAGTTTAGTTAGTTTAGGTGAAGTTACCAAGAGAACCAGCTCACTCTGGAGGTTAACTCCCACATCCTGAGCCCACAATTAGGGGAGTTATCCCATGTTTCACCAATAGGCTAAGTGATTTCATCATCTCAACAAAGGGTGTACTATTTGGTGATAATAGTTTTTGGCACGCCTAGTGGGACTATTGAACTATCTTAGTTCAAATTTGTCCTATAATTATTGGTATTTGGTGTGTATACCAGCAATATCTACCTTTTGAGGCAATATTCTCACACACTTGGTGACTCCAAGTTATTGTACTAGTTTCAAAAGGACTAAAAGTGCTGGTATGTGTTCAAGTTTTGTGAAAAATTAGTCCTTGTTATTCTGATTATAAGTACATTTCATGAATTTTTAGTTGGTTTGATGTTGCATAATGTCTTCTTTTAATGAGGATAGGTTTTATAACCCTCCATTCCATGAAAAGCCTTCTTATATCACTTCCTATCAGCCATTCCAAGCAGAATATGCTGTTGGTTTTGTCACAAATGACCCATTAACAATAGCTTATCAACATTCTTATCATGCTTACCACCCACTCACCCTTGCTCATTCTCATAATCAGTCTTTCAATTAGTTTGAAGAAGTCATGGATAAGATGAACCAACCTTCTTATCTAAATACTGACAATATGTAAATTAATGATATCAAAAACATATTTTTGTTTTTCAATAAGGAGTTGGACGATATCCAAAGGCAACAAGAGTTTGATTTGCAGTAGGAGGAATCAGCTTACGAAGCATACCAACACCAACAAGGGTTGAATTATCAAAGGGAGCAGTATGAGGAGTTTCTTGCAAGAGAGGTTGTTGTTAAACAAGATCAAATGAGGTTATTGCTTGCCAATGTTCAAAGAATGGAAGCTCAATGAGCCCCTTACATTCCAACTCAGCTTATGAAAGAAGAGTCTCCTAAGTGTAAGATTCAAAGTTTCAAGCAAGATAAGCTTCCTAAATCTTCAAGTAAGTTTAAAATTACAAGTTTTAGGAGTCTTCATCCTTTGCAATAAATTGAGACTATGCAAGTTCAACCCTTTGTTTCTCTAAATCAATCTCCTGAAGAGCCTATTACTCTTCCAAGTACCCAACAAACTTCCCATATTTCTTTGCCAAATCAACCCTTTTCTCCTATCACCATTCATCTTTTTAAAGATGGTCCCATTGTTTACCAAGATAGTTGGTTTAGTAAGAAAGAAAATGAGGTTTTTGGGGAAGACCAAGAAGAATCTTTTGTTGTTGGTACACTTACAGATGAGTTAAAAGAAGAAAAATTAGACTTGTTGCAAGGGAATGATGAGCATAATCTTTTGGGGTAGAAGTTGGCAAACAAGTAGAAAGTGTTGGATATGAAGTTCTAAATGATTTGTTTGATGAGATCCCATTTTTTGTTGAAGGTGAGGAGAATATGCCAATGCCTATTTTGATAAATCAGTTCGGATAGCAAGGTGGTAAGGAAGGAAAAAGTGATGTGAATGAAGATTTGATTTTCTTACATGATGAACTTCCTTCTTTCATTGAGCAAGAAGAAGAGAGTATGCAAGTTTCAACCTCATCAAAATTTTTGCGGCAAATAGAAGACAAGAAAGAGCATGAAAAGATGCTAGTTTATGAAGAGATAAATGAAGACAATTATTTATTACAAGATAGAGAAGCTGATACACATGAGGTTGCTGGTCAAAATGAATGTGAAGCCAAAATCAGCCCTCTTATGCATAAAAGTAAAGAAGAGATTGATGGGGACCTATTTTGGGATGATTTGGAGACTTTTTATTCAAGTCTAGATGCCAAACCAATAGTTATAGAAGAGGAGAATCATCATGAGCAGCAAGAAAAAAGGGCAGAAATTTCTATATTTTTGTCAAAAAAGTTACAAGAGGTAGTTGTCAAAGATCAGCAAGATGCTAAAGAAGCAGTCCACAAACAAGAAACCGGCAAGGAGAGCTTGAAGTTTATCCTTTCGAGAGGATGTCCAATTAGACACATAAAAAGAATAGAGGTCACCAAAGTACCACAAGTCATGCTTGCACGCAAGCATGAAATTGTAGCTGAAGAAGAATATACTTAGGTTGCATATTCATTTCAAAACAATAGTATCCACAATTAGTATGAAGAGGTAAGTGAATATGTTTTCTTTTTCCAAGGAATATTGTAGTAGTTGGTTGAACATTTGTCATTTTTCCATCTCTTTTGGGGTGCTCACAAACATGTGAAACATTGTAAATTTATGAGAAAAGGGACTTGATGCCAGGTAGGGTAGGTTAGGATAGGTTTATCTCAGGGAAAATAAGTGTTGTTGCACAATATAGTTAGTTGGGTTTTCTCCAAGTGCTGAAGCGCAGGTAGTTAGGTGTTTAGTTAGCTATCTAGGGGTGTTAACAACTATTTGTCAATTTTGTATCTAGTGTTTTCTTTGGTCTCTTTTGACTCCTATGCCCAATGGATATGCTAGGCCACCGATCTTTGATGCTTAACATGCAAGCATTTAGTAGAGGTCACCAAAAATGTTGACATTTTCCACCCAATAAGGCTCAAATGGTCACTAAAGGAGTTTTTGGGATGATTGAAATTCAATTTTCTTTTGTGTTGTGTTTCAAGCTCTCAAAGGTTCAAAAGTGTGTTATGATGTTTTATTCCAATATCATCCAATCTTGAGAGGTTTTAATGGTCCTAGGTTGCCATTATGGTATCTTCATGGTTGAAATAGCCCTTAAAAGCTCAGAAATGCCTTACTTATCAAGATGGTTTCTTCTCACCCTTATACTTGGTAAGACATTTATTCCCCACATCCAAGGAGCAACTTCCTCACATGGCATAGAATTTTTATTGAATTAAAAAAGGGCCAAAAGTTTAAAAGCTTCATTTTCCCATGTCCAAGAGGGTAAATTACACATTGCATGAATGCTTTCAACTCAAGAAGTCAAGTATTAGTGTCATTTTCACACTCAAATACCTTAATGTTGTCAAATATCTTCATACATCATGGAGGGAAAGATTTTTTCAAATGTAAAAAAATCATGATGAAGTTTACCTTGAGGTCATGGAGTTTGGTTTGGGTTACAACTTACCTCCTTGGGTTTAGTTTGTTTAGGTTTCTTAGTTTTGGACCCTCTTGTTAGGGCTTTGTTCTTGATTTTTCATAGAGGGCTGAGGTTCCTTTTTGTTGTCTCTATGTCTTCCATGGAGTTTTCCTTCAATAATTCTCCGGATTAGGTTTGCCAATGGAAAACCATTTCCAAACCCAACAAATGAAAGCACAAAGGCAGACAGAGGGTGAAGGACTGAATGAGAAGTTCTCTAACCTCATATAGAGCCATGAGAGAGAAGAGACATCCATTCATGGAGCTCTGTCAAACATACAGAGGTAGTGGCACTCATATAGGTGGTTTGCAAGGTTAGAAGACTCTAATAAAGATGCTAAAGTGCTGAGTAGGCTAGATAAGGGGGCATCAAAACTCTCAATAAAATCAAGAAGTAGTCAAACCTAGTACTAAGGAACAATAGATAGGAGTAGTCATAAAGAACTATTGCATTTGTCTTACTGAAGTCTCCATTTTTAGGAAAGAGGTGTGCAAAGATGAAGCACCCAAGATAAACTATATTGTGTGTTGGTTTTTTCCCAGACTGGATGCTTATTCCCAGATTTCCCTACAAGGTAGCCATCAGTGATCAACAGGATCTCTGGGCCAGGGGCCAACAGTGTAGGAGATAGACTCTATATTTTATCTCCTCTTCTTCTTCAGGCTCTGCAAGACCTAGGGGGGTATTCCCTACTCAACATCCATGAGGATATGCATACAAGGCTGGGATGCTGACAGAAAGCAGATAAGTCCTCCTGTAAGTAGACCAAAACTGAAAGATAAGAGCAAAGGGGCTGGCTTTGGGCCTATTTGCAGTTGTAGACAGAGGACTGAGGATCCTAAAACTAATTCTAATGTCCTAAAGATTGTTTTGGATTTAGATTTTGACTTATAGTTTGGATGCAAAGCTGGACCTGGTTGTAACTCAAACACAAAGCAAGATTGGTGCCTATCCAGGGCCTGGAGTCAGTAGACATACACCTGTGAATGGTCAGCATGAACAACTAAAACTGGATTTCAGGGGGATATATGTGATACCTGCCTTACAGATATCTCCCAATAAAGAGTGTTAAGTTATCTCTACTTATGGCATCCCTACTGCAGTATACCCTTCCCAATGTTCAACCTGAAAACAGTTTAATCTACCCTTTGAGCAGAAGTTAAAAGATCAGACATTCAACATAGGAATTCTATGCTCTAGAATCTAAACATTACCCAAACATCCAGATTCAGAAGAAGAATACATGCAATACTGGAGACAGAATTAACAAAACACATGCTAAGATAGCATTTCTCATATAAGATTAATCATGAAATCAGTGGGTTCATGCCAAAACATACAACAAGAGATACATAGACTCACAGGTTAAGCTGTACAGAGCAACCAGATCTGCTTGTTTTGAATTACAGAGCCAAAAAATCTTCAACTTTCAACAACCTTCAAATGAGCAACACAACCTGCTTATAACAGCCAGGTAGGTGCTCAGCAATTAATTACATGGTTGACCAAAAATCCCGCCAGATACACAGTATCAGAAAAATGGCGCTCAAACATTCAATGCAGCAGGTGGGAGAGGAGACAGGAAGAAAACTCAAGCCTTGCGCCGCCGCCTAGGGATCCAGATCTTCCATCGGGTACTAAATCCGTCCACGCCATCGCCCATACCTCTGCAACAATCGCCATTAATGGCGCACCAACCCGCGGCCTTGGGAAAAACATCAATCAGTCGATCGCAACCATTTCCCGCCAAAATACATCGTCATGATATTTGAAAAAATGCAGGATATCAAATATCCCACATGCACCCCGCAGTGACCCTTTCAACACTTTATATACTAGGTCATGAGCATATATGATGTCGGTGCTTTTACTCCTGACGACACTAGTATAAGACTTCATCATCATCCTCCAGCATCATGATATCCTGTTGCTCGAAAAATCACCCTGACGTCAGCATCATATCGTAATATAACCTGCATGATAATCGCCTTCATCGGCACAACCTGATCCATCAGAGGAACATCCTCCCGCTGAGCCTATACCAAAAGTCTGGCCGATGAACATCCTGATGATGTCACTGTCATATCCTGCTGATGTCATCATCATATCTGCCTACTGCGCACCTCCTCATATCCAGATGACGTCATCATCATATTTGCAAATATCAGGGGATCTCCACAAGATGATCAGTGTTAGAAATATGACCCCCCCGGACCTTGATGACGTCATCATCATATCGACATCAGGATGATATTCGGAAGATAACTGGATATTTGGAAATATCATCCTGATGCACAAATATCAGGTTGCACTGTAGCTCCACTATAAGATTGGGGCGATAGATGAATATGATGATGCTTGAAAAGATCACCCCCCACTAGATAATGCACGAAGCCGGCAGGCGGATATCTCCTTGATATCAGCATCATCATGACGCTGGAACAAACATACATCTGGGTGATATTCAAAAATGAAAATATCACCCCCTCCTTCGGAAATATCATGATGCAGATAGGCAGAGAAATAGATATCTCCCTGACATAAGAATGACGTCAGCATCATCAGGATGATAAAACAACGAACATGAAGTGATACAACAACATCAGGATGATATTGACTAAGATCATCTTGACGTTGAAAATATGATGACCATGATAAAAATCGGGTCACACTCAGAACTTTCCAGCAGCATCATCAGGATGATCTTAACAAAGATCACCCGATGTTAGAAATATCACCCCGGCGAAATATCATGCAGGCAGAAAATATGATGACCCTCACAAGCAACACGGCGATAACTGAAAATATGATGATGATGATGACGACCCTTAAGAAAAAAACAAGTCAGGTTGAACAACGTAGAGAATAATCCCTTCAGAAGATCGGGGTGACATCATCATCATGCTAGGGCAAGGTGATAATTGGAAGATCACCGGATACTTGAAAAATCACCCCCGCAAGCAAATCAGGGCACACTGTAGCTCATCAGCAGGATCAGGATGATATCCAAACATCACCTGATATTGAAATATGATGATCCTGATGAAAAACAAGTCGACAGAGAACATGATGATGCTGACCACCATCAAAGAAAATATGATGATGATGACCTCCTCTTCAAAGAAAATATGATGATGCAGCTGAAAAATGCCGAGGAGGTCCAACACTTAGAACATTTTTTGGATACTTGGGGAAAGTGCCTGCATGAAAATTGCTCAAAAACTGTCAGTCAATTCAGGCACTAACACTGGCTCTGTCTGGGGACGTGCAGGTGCAAGACTGCAGCAAGAACCCCAGATCTCTGGGATGCAGACCAGTCCCTTATCCATTGGGCACAGAGTCAAATACTGCACCGACCTGCATCACCAAACACATTATTTTTAAACATTATTTTGGCGGCCCCGGGCAGCCAAAAAGGAAAAACCATAATTTTTTCTTGTCAAATGCCTGATTCCAAACTGGAATATCCCAATCCCAACTGAAAAGATTGGCATAATCTGCCCATAATGTCATCTGCTTAAAAAGATATTCCACCAGTTTTGAAAGCTTGCCACCATCATTTTCAGCTCTGTCATTTTGGATTTCAGAATTAGACATATAACCATACACATAATATTCTTCAACATTAGGCAACACATGTATGTTATGTCCCTCAGACAGTACATCATACTGCTCTTGGCACTCTTTATCATTTATTTGGCTGCTGCACATTATCAGGCACTCATCCAGCTGATCCAACAATTCAAAATACTCAGAAAATATGAGATCCCTAATATCTACTGATATTGAAAACAAAACCTGATCCACACACCCAATGTTGCACATGTTTGAATCAGGTGATGATGAACATTCATTATTCACAGTTTGCAAATCAGTATCATCATCTTCAAACAAAGGGTTAATCATGCACCAATGAAGGTCACGACTCACAACATCATATGCATCAGCAGGCTCATCATAAAGGGGATTAACACTCACTGCAAAGGCCTCTGCTTCTTCTTCATGACATTCTAATTCTTCTTCATTACTATTAGATCCAGAGTCATAAGAAAAACAAACCTGATCCATGCACTGGTCATGGATATCATTTTTATCATCTAATTGCCCCGAATACAAGATTGCTGCTGTTTCAATGCACTCTGAAGTTGAACAATCTGCATCATTTTCTAGCCCTCCAATGCTTCCTGATGAAACTGATATTGATTCTTGATCCATATGATCACAACTCTGCACAACTGGATCATTTAAACATGAAGGCTCTTTGTTTAGGACTGGTATGCAAATATTACTTGAAAAATTATTATTTTCAACTTCACCTGCTGGGCAAAAAAGGACATCCTCCTCTATAATAGAAACATCATCCACTTGGAATGATGCAAAAACTGGGACAACAGGGGTGTGAGTGCTATGACATTCATTGTCAATTCCTGAATTAAAACTTTCATCAACATTGGGGGCTGCAGGAGAACAAAAATTTTCAGAAAAATAACCCTTTTGTATTCCATACCTCCAATTGTTTTCAATATCTATTGCAAACTGATGTGCCTGATGCAATGTGGCGGGCTCCTTGTCTCTCAATCTATAACTCATTTTTTTGTCAAAGGCTCCCAAATAGACGACTAAGCACAATGCATCATTAGGTCTCATACATTCTAGAATTCTATTCAATGCCCTCATAAATCTGAGGTTAAAGGCTGGGATCAACTCATCTTCTTCAATATGGATGTACATGAAGTTACTAATAACTGCATATTCAGAAACTCTTTCACCATACTGTACTAGAAATGCAGATTTAAAACCATGCCAAGAGCTGACGGAGTGAGCTGGAAGGTAGGAAAACCAGTCCCTTGCATCTTCATCTAGAGATTGAACAAATAATCTCATAACCACATCCTCATGGTCAATCTCAAAGTCATCTATCACATTCATGAACTGCTGCAAGTGTCTCTCAGCTGATTCATCCTTTATACCCTTAAATTTAGGCAAAAAATTTCTGATTTTAGGTGGAAAAGCATTTGGATAGCCACAAATGCCACTAAAATTTATGGGCTTATATCTATCTATGTTGAAACTTCTTTTATTACATGGTTGGGATTGACTGTTATACATTTTTGCATTTGACACTTCACAAGGGTGCATAGGCAGATAATACATCCTTTATGTTTTTGCAACCCTCCTCTCTACTCAGATTTTATACTAACAATGACTTTAGGCACTCAAAATTCAAACTGTTTTTTCAAACTTTCCTAAAGTCCTTTAAATGAGTCTTTTGAACAACATTGCATGCCCTTTGAAATACAGGGTAAGTTCTAATAAAAGCATGCAAGCTCTGTTTTCACCAATGTTTCCCTTTTAACCAGTGCTATCTCACCAAATAGGGAGTCTGTCAAACAATATGAAATACCTGGATATGTTGCAGGAGCTGCAGATTCTTCTCTGACTGATTTTGTTCTTTTATCAGGTTCTTTGATGCAGAGTCGCCACCTCCTTGAAGAGGAATGAGCTTCAAACAAGCTGAAGCTGCAAATTGATTTCTTTCTTTCTAGGTCATCCACCAGCAGAGTCACATATACAACCTTTTTTCTCTGCTGCAACAAACAGTTTCCAGGTCTAATTTTTTAATCTTGTAGACTCAAACTTTCATGGATATGACATTGATCTCCCCAGCGGAGTCGCCAATTTCTGTTGCTGACTCGGATGGGTCACATATATATTACTAGAGATGATTAGATAGTACTTTTACTTCTCGTCCCTAGCAGAGTTGCCAATTTCTGTTGGTGACTCGGATGGGTCACATATATATTACTGGAGATGATTAGATAGTACTTTCACTTCTCATCCCTAGCGGAGTCGCCAATTTCTGTTGGTTTTTTCCCAGACTGGATGCTTATTCCCAGATTTCCCTACAAGGTAGCCATCAGTGATCAATAGGATCTCTGGGCCAGGGGCCAACAGTGTAGGAGATAGACTCTATATTTTATCTCCTCTTCTTCTTCAGGCTCTGCAAGACCTAGGGGGGTATTCCCTACTCAACATCCATGAGGATATGCATACAAGGCTGGGATGCTGACAGAAAGCAGATAAGTCCTCCTGTAAGTAGACCAAAACTGAAAGATAAGAGCAAAGGGGCTGGCTTTGGGCCTATTTGCAGTTGTAGACAGAGGACTGAGGATCCTAAAACTAATTCTAATGTCCTAAAGATTGTTTTGGATTTAGATTTTGACTTATAGTTTGGATGCAAAGCTGGACCTGGTTGTAACTCAAACACAAAGCAAGATTGGTGCCTATCCAGGGCCTGGAGTCAGTAGACATACACCTGTGAATGGTCAGCATGAACAACTAAAACTGGATTTCAGGGGGATATATGTGATACCTGCCTTACAGATATCTCCCAATAAAGAGTGTTAAGTTATCTCTACTTATGGCATCCCTACTGCAGTATACCCTTCCCAATGTTCAACCTGAAAACAGTTTAATCTACCCTTTGAGCAGAAGTTAAAAGATCAGACATTCAACATAGGAATTCTATGCTCTAGAATCTAAACATTACCCAAACATCCAGATTCAGAAGAAGAATACATGCAATACTGGAGACAGAATTAACAAAACACATGCTAAGATAGCATTTCTCATATAAGATTAATCATGAAATCAGTGGGTTCATGCCAAAACATACAACAAGAGATACATAGACTCACAGGTTAAGCTGTACAGAGCAACCAGATCTGCTTGTTTTGAATTACAGAGCCAAAAAATCTTCAACTTTCAACAACCTTCAAATGAGCAACACAACCTGCTTATAACAGCCAGGTAGGTGCTCAGCAATTAATTACATGGTTGACCAAAAATCCCGCCAGATACACAGTATCAGAAAAATGGCACTCAAACATTCAATGCAGCAGGTGGGAGAGGAGACAGGAAGAAAACTCGAGCCTTGCGCCGCCGCCTAGGGATCTAGATCTTCCATCGGGTACTAAATCCGTCCACGCCATCGCCCATACCTCTGCAACAATCGCCATTAATGGCGCACCAACCCACGGCCTTGGGAAAAACATCAATTAGCCGATCGCAACCATTTCCCACCAAAATACATCGTCATGATATTTGAAAAAATGCAGGATATCAAATATCCCACATGCACCCCGCAGTGACCCTTTCAACACTTTATATACTAGGTCATGAGCATATATGATGTCGGTGCTTTTGCTCCTGACGACACTAGTATAAGACTTCATCATCATCCTCTAGCATCATGATATCCTATTGCTCGAAAAATCACCCTGACGTCAGCATCATATCGCAATATAACCTGCATGATAATCGCCTTCATCGGCACAACCTGATCCATCGGAGGAACATCCTCCCGCTGAGCCTATACCAAAAGTCTAGCCGATGAACATCCTGATGACGTCACCGTCATATCCTGCTGACGTCATCATCATATCTGCCTACTGCGCACCTCCTCATATCCGGATGACGTCATCATCATATTTGCAAATATCGGGGGATCTCCACAAGATGATCAGTGTTAGAAATATGACCCCCCCGGACCTTGATGACGTCATCATCATATCGACATCAGGATGATATTCGAAAGATAACCGGATATTTGGAAATATCATCCTGATGCACAAATATCAGGTTACACTGTAGCTCCACTATAAGATCGGGGCGATAGATGAATATGATGATGCTTGAAAAGATCACCCCCCACTAGATAATGCACGAAGCCGGCAGGCAGATATCTCCTTGATATCAGCATCATCATGACGCTGGAACAAACATACATCCGGGTGATATTCAAAAATGAAAATATCACCCCCTCCTTCGGAAATATCATGATGCAGATAGGCAGAGAAATAGATATCTCCCCGACATAAGAATGACGTCAGCATCATCAGGATGATAAAACAACGAACATGAAGTGATACAACAACATCAGGATGATATTGACTAAGATCATCTTGACGTTGAAAATATGATGACCATGATAAAAATCGGGTCACACTCAGAACTTTCCAGCAGCATCATCAGGATGATCTTAACAAAGATCACCCGATGTTAGAAATATCACCCCGGCGAAATATCATGCAGGCAGAAAATATGATGACCCTCACAAGCAACACGGCGATAACTGAAAATATGATGATGATGATGACGACCCTTAAGAAAAAAACAAGTCAGGTTGAACAACGTAGAGAATAATCCCTTCAGAAGATCGGGGTGACATCATCATCATGCTAGGGCAAGGTGATAATTGGAAGATCACCGGATACTTGAAAAATCACCCCCGCAAGCAAATCAGGGCACACTGTAGCTCATCAGCAGGATCAGGATGATATCCAAACATCACCCGATATTGAAATATGATGATCCTGATGAAAAACAAGTCGACAGAGAACATGATGATGCTGACCACCATCAAAGAAAATATGATGATGATGACCTCCTCTTCAAAGAAAATATGATGATGCAGCTGAAAAATGCCGAGGAGGTCCAACACTTAGAACATTTTTTGGATACTTGGGGAAAGTGCCTGCATGAAAATTGCTCAAAAATTGTCAGTCAATTCAGGCACTAACATTGTGTATGTATCCATCTCAGTCCTTTTGCAAGGGTGTCTGCTAGTATAAGGCACATCTATGTCTTTCCTACTCTTAGCATGAAAATACAGAGATAGTGGTATCATGAAATAGACGTACACAATTATCAAACATTATGAACAAGAAGGATCAACTTGATAAACATCTTCAAGGGCTCAAGTATTACATGTTTTGAATTCAAGAGTTAGTAGAAAGGTTGACAATGAAATGGTCACAAGAACAATTATTAAAGATCCAAGAGATTTATTGGTGACAATGTATGCCCTGCATAAACATAGATATTGTCAAGTTTTTTAAAGCCAAATACAAGGTCTATAAAGCTGTAGGAAGTTTAGTAGGATTGAGAAAGACACCCTCTGTAGCCTGTTCAAGAGGAAGTATAGTTCTTTTAGTCTCTGACAGATTATCAGGAGCACCACTCATAATTCATAGTGGTGGGTTGAAGTTATTTGAAGTCTACATAACAGTCATAAAGGCATGAGGTTAGCAAAGATTTTGTTTTGCTTTGACATAAGTGAAAGAAACATTATAAATGATTGACAATAGAGGCATTGAAACAACAACATTTGTCTGTCCTCACGAAGCAGACTATTGTGAAGAGGATTCACAAGAGATGCAATAAAAAATGACTATAGGAGTAGTCATAAAATGGCTATGATACATATAGTCAAAGAACAGTCATGATAACAAAGACACCATTTATAGTCAATGCTCAAAATGAAGCTCTATCATGATGCTAGAAGAGTCTATACGACTAGGTTGTGTATAGGTTTACTTGAGAACACCCTAGGGTAACACAATGATGTAGATCTTTGGCAATGTTTGGCAAGGGAGATAGATTCAAATACATGTCCAAAGGGGACTATCAAGTGGTTTTACCATGAGGCAGAGCTTCATGAAGGATGTAGAGGTAGTGTAGAAAGTTGAGAGATTGTCACAATGGATAGTGAGTAGAAGTTTTGTTAGATTAAGGGACAGTCACCCTTGACTATCACAAAAAAAACTTTAGACATATAAAGGATCATAGAAACCTTTCCAAGGTCCCAATGACTATAATAGGGTATGTTCAAAGTGAAAAAGATATTGTTTAGTGTGATAGCCTCAATTTTTGTCAAAGAGCTTCACTATTGTTAATGATTGTCAATGTTATCTAAGATATAGTGATGTCTGAGACACAATGCTTGTCAAAGAGACTAAGTGGTATAATGAAATCAGAGACCAACTTTTCCAAATCATTCATTAGCATGCACCATCATCTGAAAAGTACTAAGAAGGTTCACCAAGATGAAAACCTATAAGAGGGAATAAACAAGGCTATGAACATTGTAATGAGTAGACACTACTAAAGATTCAATGGTTTATGAAGGCATTGCGATAGTCATTTAAAAGTCTTCATAGAGAAAGCATGCATAGTTAAAAAAAAATAGTCACAAAGGTAGGCAAAGATCTTGTTAGCAGCAAAGAACAATAAAGTAGTGATCATGAAGACAGATTATTGAGAAGACTTTGAAGACAGTGATACAAGGTCACAGTAAGTTTAGATCACTAAGATATGTTAGAGACTTTGGTGATATGTTTAAAGGAAATAGAGGGACTGTCATTTCACAAGGAAGCTTGTTTAAACCCCTAGTGTGAGCATACAAGGCCTTACAAATATATTCAAGAGATACACAGTCATGAAGAGGCTGTCATATTGTGGCATTGGAAGCCATTGTGAGACTGTAGAAATGTGTGGATACTTTGATTGTCTTTGCAAATGATATTTGCTAGATATGCTATGGAAAAAGTTACCCTTGGTCATCACAAAAGGGTCAGCAGATGTCGCAGTTGTTTAGTAGGGCACAATTCTAAATGAGGACTATCAAAACAGAGATAGAGCTTGAAGGCATTGTCAAGAACATTAACAAGATAGTGAAGAGCATTAACAAGGTATACTAGACTATTTTTCAACCTGGGGAAACAATATAAGGAAAAGCATAACGCTGTGTCACACTTTCAGCCGACTTATCAACATAAGTGAATTTAAGTATTTCTAACTAAAAATCAAGTTTGGTCAAACATATGATCTTGTAAGATTCATTCTAGATAAGTTAGATATGTCCACAACTTTTCCAACTAAAATTGTTGGCTAAATGTATATGTAGAACCACTATGAGGCCAATTTACCAAAAAAGTAAAATTATTTGAAAAACTTGATATTTCAACAACTTCTAGTCGTGTAAATAATATTTTTTTTAAAATATAAAAATACCCTTTTGTAGATCTATAAGTTTAGTTTTCTATATATATATATATATATAGTTTAATTATTATTTATATTTTCCTTTCTATTTTTACTAAAAGTAGGTTATCAGCACAAAACATTAGGTCGATTACCATGTCAAGGAAAAATAGTAAAACTTATTTTAAAAAATAAAAAAAAATATGATGCACTAGATAAAAGAATCTATATCAAGATGGTATAATTTTTTTTCTATTTTAGATAAATAGTTAATATGAAAGTTGACGTCAAATGGAAACAACTATGTTTTAATACACACACATTTTATTATTTATTTAAAAATATATATTTATCAAAAATGGAAAAAAATATATCCATGCCCTAAAGTTTCAAGTTATAAATACATAGAAAAGAATTGAAGAAAAAAAAAAGATTTACTATATAAAGATTGACATCTCATGTAACTTTATTTTTCAGCATTTTATCAATAGATAAATTATAGTGTCAATTTATTAAAAACAATATTCAAATAGTTTTTTAAATTTTTTCAAAAAATACAAAGATAAAATATACTAAAAAAAATATTTTATTAGTTTACATCATTTCAAAATTTAAAACATAAATGTCACTTTTTAGTGATTCAATTTTAAAAGTTGGATCAGTGTTGGTCATTTCCTTTATAAAAGTGTGACACAGTTTAGTGTCAGTCTTGTTCAAAGGATATTCAAAATACCATTTTCAGGTTGAAATCATATGTTAACATCTTGTGAATGAAGAAAATATAGAGAAAGTGAATAGTAAAGGCATGGAAGGGTAGTTTCAAGTGACATCAGGGAGTTCTAGAAGGACTAAATCCTCATCTCACACCCTCCAAGGAGTTCTAGTGGAGTCAAACTTCAAGACACACATGTCCTATAAACTAACAAGATGGATTTGAGGGAGATAAGGTAGTTTGGTGACTGGTATAGCAGTTGAGGATATCTAGGGGTAGTTTGGACAGGTCATGCATCTTCCAAGCATATAGAAAGTAGTTGGAACTTGCACCCAAGCATATAGGGAAGTTGAGTGAGCTGTGCAACTGGTTGAGAAGATATAGGGGACAGTTTTGACCTAGTTTTTGAGCATTTATCAGCACTTAGGAGTTGTTTGTGAAGCCTTAATGGTAGAGGAGGTCAAGGGATGACTTTTCACCACTCAAACAACACTTTGGAGCATTTTTGGGGACTAAAAAGTAGGGGAAAAGGTTTTGGACAAGCACGGGAGGTTTAACTCAGCAAGATGGAGTGAAGACTTCCTCAACACATGTTCCTATTCTTTTGTAAGTTGTGAAACAACATAAAGGCAAGCTTTTGGAGTAGATTTTAGTTAGTTCTTTTCTCTCTAGGCATGGTATTGTATCTTTCTTAAGATCTTTCATGCTAGGACAACAAATTGTAACTCCATTTTCAAGCTTACACAATTTTATGTAACACCTTTTTTATCAATAAAATAAGCTACTTTTACCTTCTCATGGTTGTTTTATTGTGCAAATCTTTTAGATAGTTGATAAGCTATCTTGTGGTGATAGTTTTTCCCCTTGATTTATGTCCTATTTTCCTTGCCTTTGAGTAGAATGTATGCATTTTTGCAGGTCATAGCTTGTGTTAACTAGTTGAGATTAGAGTTTATGTTGTGATAGCAAGAATAGCTTCCTTCTAAACACTATTTTTAACATACCAAACCTTGTTATGAAACACTTTTGTAAAACCATACAAAATATTAAGTTGTGTATGTGTTGGTTTTAGATTATTGACCATTTTTTAGTCCAAAGAGCAATATAGACTTTGGAAAGAACATTTGGTGCATCACCTAAGGAAGAAGTAGGTTCATTTTCATGTTTTCTTCTTACTCTTTTCCTCAACAAAGCTTTAGTTTAGTTATTTTAGATGAAGTTACCAAGAGAACCAGCTCACTCTAGAGGTTAACTCCCACATCCTGAGCCCACAATCAGGGGAGTTATATGTTGGTCATGATGTTAGTCACAAACAAGCATAGAATAAAAGTACACATTAACCTTTATTCATCTTGAAAGATACTATGAATTTAAAGAATTCATGATCCCAAGTCTCTGGTGATTAGGTCTTAATCATCTGAAGTTACTCAGAGGTTAATGTGAGTTGTTTCCATTTTGGGGCCTTACGTGAAAGTTCCACATCATCATGATACTCCTGCAGAAATTCTTTACAGAGAAGTCATATTGTGCAGTTATTTGGTGAAAAGATGCAGAAATACCTCAATCTTTGCATGATATATTCAATTGTGCATGCTTTGTATTCAAATATGCTAAATATTTGCAATTATCTACAAGATGTATGCATATATGTGTTATTTGCTTAAGATCATCAATTATTTGCAATTATGGAGATGAAATGCTCTGAAATTTAAAAGAAATTGAAGAAATGCTTCTAATTAAAGTTGAACCTTTAGCTTTTGAACCACATGTATATTAGATACTGTCATGAAGAGAAGAAAACCAAACCATATTTTCACCAGGACATTCCACAACTAGATATAGTTGATGCTAACTTCAAAGGAATTTGTATGAAAACAACATATGTAAGTAGACATGCACTCCAAGGGACGCAGCATATCACCACACATATCCAGAACTCATACGTTGATTACTCAAGATTTATTATGAATTGTAATTGACACAGTCTTCTCATTCATTAAGCATGCAAAAATATAAATGTATACAAAAACTTTGAAATGAGCTCTGAATGTTTCAGCAGATGGATTTCAATTAAGTTTCGAATGTTTACAATAAGGCATTCCATCACCTTTTATAGAATAAGGTGAGGAATCCGTTACAAGAGATCTACGATCTTGATTTATCAATACAAATCTACGGTCAGCATTTTCTTGACTTTGTCAACCTCTACAAAATGGCACCAGTTGCCAGCTAGCAACTATCTGGATTATTCATACTTATATCCCCTTTATGATGTGTCTTCATCATGCTCCTCACCTGACTCATGTGGATCATCATCATGCGCATCACTTCCTAAATTTTCGCTATCCTCATGATGATGATGCCGCATATGGGGCTGCTCCGGACTTGTTCATATGACTGCACGACTTGATCTATTCCTCCGCCATCTTGAGTCTTTGCTTTGATGATGGCGTGCTTATGTGCTTCATATTTATCTCTGCTATTATCCAGCTTGTTTTTCCTGTCCTGCAATGTTTCATTGTATCTTTCCATCTTGACCTTGATCCTCATTATTTTATCTATAAGTTCTTCTGTCAAGTGGACAAGTGGGCCATCTGCTTCTGATTGGAAGTTGCTATGTAATGCTTGATAGCAGATTCTTTATCTTGATTTTCTATTTTACCTTCCACCTTTCCTTCCAATATTTCTAATATCTCTACCTCCTCAGCCATTAAATCGTGTAGCCTCATGCTGATATCTCTCAGCTTATTATTGCATCTTTTGAGGACTCTGCATTCAAACTGAATGTCCTTATACCAGATGTCTACCAACATTGCGGTATCACTATTTAGTACCTGCTTATTGATAAGCAGTTGAGGATTTATCCTCTTTATTTCTCCCAAGATGCTTAGGACCCTTTCCAGTTTGTAAGACCTTTTCCCGGTCTGCATTTGCAATTTATCCACCTTGGTCCTGGAGTCACTCAGAATACTCCACCTCTTCAAAGAGGCCTTCACTATTTCTATAGCATCATCCAATGTGGATGACATCCATTTCCTTATCACCGATGCCTCATGTTTCATGAGGTCTAGTTTATTTACCTCCTCTTGAGAAATAGCAGTCAATGGGACTGCATGTTCAGTTGTTTAATCATCAGGATTAGTCAGCCTCTTTATGTAGGCATGCAACTGAGCAATGTGCTCTTTGTGTTTCTTATTCTTCTCCTTCTCTTTTTTTACCTTTAGGATCAAAGAATCAATAATGTCTTTTCCCTCTTGACCCTCTTGGTCTTCATTGGCAAAACCCAGATCTACTATGCTAATTTGAAATTCATTTAGAATAATTTTACCTTTTTCTTTCTCCACCGCAGGTATGGCAATTTGTGCGGTCCTTCTCCCGGTTGCTGGATCTCTCCTGATGGCCGATGTCATTCTGGCCTTTCTCCTAGGTTTCATTATATCCGCGGAGAACAAGGTGGAGACATCGAATTCCTGAATTTCAAGTTCTTCCTCTATATTTACTTCTTTTGCCAACCACGGAGGCACCTGATCATGTTTTTCAGCATCATCATGATGTTCACCCGTATCTCCCATTTCTATCAGCAAGTGTTGTGGAGATGGTGATTTTTCCATTTCTTCTTCCTGATGCTCACCTTCTATTTGATCATGCGGCGCATCCTCCTGTTGAGGGATTTCTTTCTCCGGAGGAGCATCCTCTTGGTGTGGGGAATCCTGTGGTGTGTCTGTATGTTGATCATGATGATCATGATCTTTCTCCATCATTACTTCGTCTATTTTTAATTCTTCCCCTTATTGTTTATCCACTGCACTAGATATTGTGGACTCTACCTGAGGTGCCGGCATTTGTTCTGCAGCCATTATCTATTCCGGGCCTGCACTATCTACCTCTTGTGTTTTGGCAGCAGGATCCTCTATTATTTTCTCCTTTTTATCGGCCTTCGTTTCCTGAACCTCAACTATAACAGGTTCCGCTGATGTATCCTGTGGACTTTGTTGGCCTAATTCCAGAGTATGGCCTTCTGATTCCGCCATCTCTATTTTTTCTACTGGGTGCCTTTTGTCAGGTGATCCTACTGGCTGTTCAGGACTTGCATCCTGTTTCTCTGTTAGGTCTACCACCACAGGACTTGTCACCTCTGCAATTAATGCTTCTAGACCTATTTCCTGAGCCACTTGCTCTGGGCTCTTTTCTTGTTCCACCTCCACCTGCTTCATTTCTTCCAGTATCATTTGAATTGGTGGAGGTTTGTGAGGGGTCATGGTTGTACCAGCAGCAAGAGTCTCCATCTTCTGTGCGGCCACATCCTGCACAACCTCATCATCAGACAAGTTTATTGTCTCGTCTAGCGAGACATGACCTTCTGCTTGTGTCTGGGCAGTTTCTTTCGTTTGTTCTTCTGCAAGTTTAGTTTTGAACTTGATGATGGTAGGAAGTGGAACATCATGCTGAAGTTCCCTAGGTACTTCACTACCTGCCCCTTGTAATAATGTTGGGGGTGGTCCTATTTCACCTCTCACAGAGGTTCTTTGTTTCTTAGGTGGGGTGGACACCAGCACCTATGGAGCTCTCTGCTTTCTCTTTATTATTAATGGAGCCTCTTCTTCTTCAGGCTCTTCCTCCATGAGGATATCCTCTTCTCCTAGTTTTCTCAAGGATTGACCCACTTCTAGGGTCTCAGTGATTCCAGCCTCTGCTGTCTTACTCTTCTTGGGCTTTTCTTTCCTTGGAGGGGATGCTGATTCTGATCCTGATCCTGATCCTGATCCCACTGCCTCCTCAGCTACAAATACTACCCTGTCAATTATAACCCCTTTGGGTTCTTTATCCACCTTCTTACCCCTTGGGGGTCTTTTGCTCTGTTGTTGTGGTGGAGGTAACTTATCTCCCTTAGTCTTCCTCTTTTCAATCAGGAAGTCGTCATACTCATCCCCAGGAATATCCTGCCCCTTCTTCTTGTTGTCCATCGTAATAGCAACACCTTTCTTCTTCAATGCCTCTACCTGCTCATCAACCCAAGCTTGGGTTAGTTGTATGGTCCTGGTAATGAAGGGGGCCAAGGATATGTCTTCCTGCATGGTGAGGTCAGGTGCAGAGATGGTATTATTATATATCTTCTTTTGCTCATATTCATCTGCCATTATCCTGCCATCATCCTTCTTCAATTGTTGGGGGATGGAGATGCAATCAAAGGTCCTAATTTGGTTTAGAGTTAACCTCTGATACCTTCTTCTTCTTGCCTCAGCCTCATCTTCGCAGTCGGCCCAAAAATCCTCTAGGTGCCTCTGATGAATAGGCTTTCCTAGTATTTTTTTCATCCTGCCGTAAGGATCATATGGTCTTGTTATTGGAAAAGGTTGCAGATTCATTTTATTAAGGGTGAACATCACCTTCTTTATATTATCTGAGTCGGGGCACATATAGCAGCCAATGCTGACTGGAAACAAAATTGGTGGCAGCTTCTTGGCATCCTTGTACATTTTTATCATTGTGGAGCCCTGCCGGATAAATTCCATTAATATCACTGCATCGGTAGGATACCTCGGCAGCATGAGGGGATGTCCCTCAAAACCCTCAACCCTTATGTATGAAAAGGTTGCAAATTGTATGTACCAGGCCCCATGCCTATAAACTATCTCTTGAGCCTCCATGCTCAATCTCTTTGTTCTGTCTTCTTCCATGGTCCTTACCAGATGCATAGAGAATGCATCATTGACCAGTTTGTAATCTTTGAGGTAATTGGTTCTCTGTATTTGGGGATGATGATCCCAGATATATATAGCATTTGTGCTTGTAAGCTTTCCATCTGTAACTAAAGCATCAAAAGTTCCTTTTAAAGCACATGAATAAACAATGTATGATGACATATAAAATGCACAATTTGAACCTCCCAGGCATGCAGAGCATCACTTATTATCTGGCCCCACAGTGGCTTGATGTCTGAATACAGACACATCATGATTATTCCATACATCCAATCCCTGAAACTACCAGCATCAGGCTGGCCTGTTACTCTGTTCAGGAGTGCAATCATGTATTGGTACTCCTCACTGAAATTATATTTGAACAGGTGCACAGGAAGTTTGGTTGCTGTAGGATATGTGCTGTTCTCAGCCCGCCATTGATACATGTTCTTCCTGGCTGATTTCTTGTTGGATTCATATTCTTTTTCTGACTTCCTCAGGTCTACGCTCTTGACCTTGCTACCTAGCAGCAATCCAAATGTCCGGGAGAGACCCTTGATGGAGAGGTCTGCATATATCCTCCCATGTTTCATCACTTGCCTTGTCTGATGATTATAATTCTGGGCACACTCTATGACCAGCTCCAGAGATTCCATAGAGTATGGGAAACTGGCAGCATTCCACATTCCTGATACGAACACTGCATCCAGCACAGGACTCTTGTCATGCCCATTATTTAGCTTAGCTGACCAGGCTTCCAGATTGGTGCTTCCCTAATGAGTATCTATAATTGCGCCGTATTTAAACAGGACCCCCCTCTGAGAAGATAACATGGGCCTACTAAATTCTTCCTGGCACTTAACTAATCTCTTGTCAGCCATGAGTACCTGTAATTAACAAAATCCCATCTCACAACAGGTATACACATGCATGCATATTACCGTTGATTTCATAAATCACCATGCCAACTATATTTTTCAACATTACTTAATCATATGGATGCATAAACCAGAACTTACATCATCGTACCGAAAAAAACAACATGATGAGGGTTTCATTTATTTACCTAGTTATGTAGATTTCTCCTTTTATACTAGTAGATTGCTAACGACACTCTTAATTCAGCTGATGATCACTTCCTTCCTTCTGTCTATGAGCTCAAATCATGCAACAATTGCCTGTATGAGGATATGGAAGCTAGTGCTCTATAAACAATTTTATCGCAAGGTAAATGTAAAAATGACGGTTGAATTACCTTTTAACTTTGCAATTAGGGTAAATCTAGGGCAACTCTGACAAATTAGATTGTGTTCCTTGATTATCCATGCGAAAACACAGGATCTCGCCAGGTGTTTCATTGGGTTCCGGGGTCGGCGGGAACCACCTACTATGTCTGCGTGCATTTAATGATAATGGCGACAACAGGAGCGGGGGGATATCCATATGATGGGATATCATGAAGGCAGGATGATATTCACAAATATCAGGTTGAATTTCAATGTCATCCTCCTCCCTCATATTGGAATTGTATCGCGACAAGATCCGGGTGACAAAAGCACCTTTTGGTTATGTTTGGTACCTCAGGAGGATATTTCGATGTATCAGGTGATGTTTCAAATATGATGATGATGAGACAAACTTACTTGACTCTCTTTTGGAATATCAGGATGACGTCATCCTGATATTCGTCCTTTGTATCAAAAATGCATCATGATGTCATCGTCATATTATGCGAACATGATCATGTTTAGAAAATATCCTGTCGAAATGTAAATGTGATGATGTCATCATCATGTTTGTTTCTTCGTTTATCAAATTTGGATGACATCATTAGGATAGTCTTAGGGTGATATTTCGCATCAGGAGGATATTAGGGAATACGGGTTACATTTGGAAATATGACGCTCGCGATATATAAGACAGTTTGACGGGGAAGATTTATTACCACTTAAAGTTGACGTCTGGATATTTGGACCGCACGAATTATCAGGGGATGTTTCAAAGATGATGATGATCTTCGACAACATGACTGAGGTTATAAAAATATGATCCTCCTCTTGCGAATATCAGGTTTGACCAAAACTTTGACTGTTCATAACTCTCACGTCCTGACGAATATCAAGGTGACGTAAAAAGCAAACTTGCATGGATTTTAATGCTCTTTCAAAAAATAAGGTCACAGAAATGAAATATGAATTTTGACAAACTAACCTCATAATGGTGATTTACCTCATCCTGACTCTACATGATGATACACATGACTTACTTTTACCAAACCGCTAGAAAGCAAACACAAGCCAAGCCAAAAAGTTAGGTCCCTGTTTTGCCAAATCAAAATGGGGTGTGTTGTGTAACCACACAACATTATCCCATGTTTCACCAGTAGGCTGAGTGATTTCATCATCTCAGCAAAGTGTGCACTATTTGGTGATAATAGTTACTATTCTAGTTTCATGTTTAGTCATCTCCTTTATTTGTTTTTGGTTTGATTTTGGTTTTTGGGACCTTTGTTTATTGCCTTGAGTGCTAATACAAGATGAGTGGGCTGTGTTTGAGTCAACTATGGTGGTCTAATGTTATTTTTAGTCTATTGTTGGGAGTTTTCTTGGGTTACATGGGTTGTACCCCTACTGGTATATATTTGTTGCATGGGTTTAGGTAACCAGTGGCTTGGTTGAAACTCTTTGGAGATCTTATACCTTTTATACAATAATATTTTTGAGGGTAGTGGAGATTCATAGTTACAGTTAGAGGTTGAGTGAAACATCTAAAGGTCTGCATCCTAGTCCCCACTATGATTCCCAACCCAGTAGCAAGATTCATTACTTGCACTTGTTAAGATAGCTTCCTGAAAAGATGAGCTAAAATCATAAAAGAAAAAAAGTGGAAATAATTAGGATAAACTAAATCAAAAGAAAAAAATGTGGAAAGATCAAAATGCAAAAAAAGTGAAATATTAGAAGACCTCAATTATTTGGATGATTCAGGTAACCTCTACTAGGGCTATAGATGCTTGACTAGAAGTAGAGATATGCCTTGAGTGGAATCATAGGGACAAACTTGTCAGGGCTATGTATGCCTAACTGATAGTGGAACAATATTCGAGGGGTCAATGGTGAGAGTCCTTGTGCTTATCTTATATCAAAATATGACTTCTCATCATTTATTTAGGATGAGATCAAATTATGTAGGTCAATGTCTGGTTTGCAGTGATGGTATTAGTTTGCTTTAAGAAAAGGAATGAATACACCTACACACTTAGATTCTTCAATAGTGGAAGCTATTATAATGTCAAAAAATGTCCCCTTGGGGGCTTTTCCCTCTTTAGGTTTAGCTCCCAGGTCTTTTGTGTGCATTTAGAACATCTTGCATCATAATTTGGCATCCCGATGGAATGAACCCTAGGTATCATGGTAAATGGGGCCTAGGGGGGCCCCTTGAGCTTAACCCTACCCAAAATAGGGGGAGGATTGACAAGGGTTATTGGTCCTCAGCATTTAATCATATTTTCATGTGTCAAATCTAGGGCTATGTTCTTGGCTGTCTACGATTAGGAATCCCATAGTTGCTAGTTTATCTAACTAACTCTAATGATCTCTACTAATTGAAGAAACTACTGCTATTGATTTATCTGCTATGAAAATGAATTCTAAGAATACCGAAAACAAAGTTGAAATAATGAATTGCTAATGTAGATCTATACTATTCCATTCAATTGAAACATACATTTATCTAAGAGAAAATAGTAACTATTTCCTTAAGGAGAATCTGAAACAGAACAACAAATAATAGAATCTGAAATAAAATAGTAAACAACAATACTAGCCTTCTTCCTTAGTGGTGGGGAGTGGGCCCTTGCTCCACATCCTTATGGCTAAAGACCAAAGCAATGAATTAGCATAAGAAGATAATATCACAATTTACTTTTAGTCCAATTCCATCAGATTTTGTATTCAAAAAAATGTCATGAGATATCACTTACCTTAACTACTAGTTCATCTATGAGATAATACCAATCTCTTATTCTACTAACTATTTAACTACAGAGTAAACATTCATGAAATTAAAATAGGTTTAGTGGAACAACAGTCTTACTAAACCTGAGTCTTAGTTTCAAATACAACTGGGCAACGCGGCCTTGAAATATAGGTACTTAAATCAGTTTGACAAGAACTCATGCAAAATTAAAAGAAAGATAAACTTCTAGCAGTTAACTATGGTCTTCATCCCATTACTCAGGTGCTGATTGAGTAATATCTGGAATACCCCAATTACTACTGGAAGTGTTGACTGGAAGCATGTTGGAAATTTGCATCTATGTTGAGGAGACTCTAGAGGTGTATACTTCTATCTGTAGCTCTAGAGATATGCTTTATGACCTTCTATTCAGTTCTGAAGATATGATTTTGACTTCAGTCCAGCTCCAAAGATGATTCTCCCCCTTTATCTCAAAATCTCTTCAATCATATTGGAAAATATTGGAGACTGGTGCGGGATCCATTTGTCAGCTCTAGAGATTATTAGGACCACCTCCGGAGATGACCAAAATTGTCTTTGCCCAAACATCTACACCTCTAGATTCAAAAAGAGATAATTTATGCATATTTCCATTAATTCAGTGCACATTAGTCCCTCAATCAAAAATCATGATTTTAAGCAATTCAACTCTTATTAATTATAATTAGAACAATCTTGTTAATCTATTTTGGTGCAGTCATCAAGACAATGTAATAAGAAGGAAGGAAAAAAAGGGGTTAAAAAGGTGTATTTCATGGATGCTACCTAGCACTCATCATCCTCCCATACTTAAAGGTTAGTAGGTCCTCCTGCTTCTCACAATCTAGACTTATTCATGTGGAATATTCTATCAGTCAAGTTTTAGTCCTTTAAATAAGTAGTCCAAGTGGTGCAGTCTGTATTATCATTTCCTTTGAACTGATCAACCTACTTCATCCATTCCTATAATTTATCATCTTCCATTTGTTCAGCCTAGATATAGGTAGTGGCTCAATGATGAGAAGGGGTTTGAAATGACCATCTATCCACACCTGTTGGTATTTATCCATCATTTTGGATACTAACTTGGCCTTCCTCATAAACAACTTGAGGTTGGTAGGGGACACCACTTCCCTCATCTTCTGTTCTATGGTAAAAATGTTCCACCTTTTCTTTGCCACTGCAAGCATTTGATTAGATAAATTGTTCATGAGGAGACCAAAATCAATGGAACATTCCTATAGATGTTTTAGATATAAAGGCAAAAGCTTGGTTTTACTGTCTGGGTGGTAAATGTATGCCCTAAACTAGATCTTAAAAGCATTGAGATTTGGACATTCTTTTCTGATGAAAAGACTTGTTTCTGCATCCTTCTTTAGATAGGCATCCATCCTTTCAGTCCAAATCTGATGATTTCTCATCAGCGACATGAATGCCCTGAGTTGACATTCCCCTACATAATAGTTGATAATGAGGGTAATATCATCAATGCAAAAACCATACAAATACAATTCACACAGAAAATCTTTGTCCTCATCAAAACTTCTCATGTATGCTTCCATGAATCCTACCCCTATTTCGGTATCCTCAGTCAAATCAGACAGAACTAAAGACATTTTTCTCTGTAGGATTCTTTCTTGTAGAAACATATCATAACTTCCACTTGGAGGTTTGTAAGATAGGATCTTCGATGAAATGGAAGCTACCTGAAGCACCTTTTCTTTCAAAGTTTGTACTCTTGTTGACATGGCAGTTACTACCCTTTGTAATTGTAGCATGGGTTTAGAAGCCTCATATTCCCTACATCTTCTTTCCCAATGGAACAGGGCTTTAAGAATATCTATTGGAATTGGGCCTAAGTATGGATCTATTTGCACCCCCTGTTTGATGAAGGGGGTAAATCATAAAACACACAATAATAGAAATTAAACACAGAGAATAGAACTTTCTTTTATTGATCTGGGCAACTCATTACATTACAGAAGCTTAATTACAATCAGAGGAATCAGTCCTCTACAGGCTGCAACACACTATAGCTACCATCACCAGGCTCTGGAATCTTCCACCTTCTGTAACCCCTAAATCAGCTAGGGTTTCTATTTTCCTGCCTATTCTTGACTCTACACTTGCCCCCTTAACTCTCCTACTACCCAGGGTTCCCAAAAATGGTTATTAATAGCCTTTTTGGTGGCCAACAACCTAATTTCGAATTTTGCATCTCCCTCCAAAAATAGGTCAACTTCCGAGAGCCATAACTTTTGATCTGGGACTCCGATTGACGAACTGTTTTATGTGTCGAAAAGCTCACGGAGTGCTCTACGTGCTAAGAACCAGCTTTGTTGGTTCCGTCCATTTTCGGGTCCGTACAGGGCCATTTAGTGCCTCAAACCTGAGTTTGAATAATTTTTAGGCATTTTTTGGGAAACAAAAACTTTAATATCTTTCAGCTCGCAAATGATCTTCGTATGATTCCTTCCCCAAAGGTCTTATATTTCCGTTATGTAACTTCCTGTAAATTTTGACTTCATTTTGTGCCCAAATGCAAACTTTCTAAAAATAGCAATTTACTATTTTTAGCAGTTTGGGAAAACTGAAAGTTCTACATTATTATTCAGGCGATTATGGGACCAGAACCACAGATTTTGAGAAGAAATGGGTAGAACATCAACAATTTTGAAACACTTTTTTTTTTGGGTGATGCAAGATTGCCCTTACACCACTAGATGCTCCTACGTCAGACACCCAGGGTAATTTGAAAAGTGACCTTGTCACGTCTCAGGTGTTTGTGTGAGGAAAACCCAAATGGTCAACCTCTGCCTTAGACAACCAAGAAGAATCTTGAACAGGCCTTCCTTTCCATTTCACTAGATATTCTTCATATTGCCTATTTCGAGTACTCCTTCCCACACGGCTATCCAAGATCTCTTCTATCTCCTCTATTGAAGTAGATGCCGGAATACTCCACTGCACTTCTGTTGGTCCATCCTCTGTTCCACCTTCATGATATTCTGTTAAATCAGCGATGTTGAAAATAGGGGAAATGTTGATCCCAGTTGGCAGCTCTACCTCATATGCATTTCCGGAATCATGCTTCTTCAAGATTCTGCATGGTCCAAATTTCTTCATTTTTAATTTATGGTATGTTCCAATAGGGAACCTTTCTTTTCTCAAGTGAACCATGACTTCATCTCCCACCTGGAACTCCTTATACCTCCTCTTCTGATCTGCCTTAGCCTTGTACTGAGTAGTCATCTTATTAATGTGCTTTCTCACCTCTTCATGCAAATTCTTCATATGTTCTGCAAAGTCTTCAGCCTCGGCACTTGTCTTTTCTCCCGTATCCAGATTCTTTAACTCTGAAGCATTTCTTGGACTATTGCCATATACAATCTGGAATGGTGATTTACCAGTACTCATATTGACAGAATTATTGTAAGCGAATTCTGCCTGTGGTAAAATCAAATCCCATCCCTTGGGCTTATCTCCTACCAAGCATCGTAGTAGGTTACCCAAACTCCTATTCACCACTTTAGTTTGTCCATCAATCTATGGATGGTGTGCAGAACTAAATTTCAAGTCTGTCTTCAACTTCTTCCACAATGTCCTCCAGAAATAACCAACAAACTTGGTATCTCAGTCTGAAACTATGCTTTTTGGTAGACCATGTAGTCTCACCACTTCCCTAAAAAATAACTCTGCAATATGGATAGCATCATTAGTCTTCTTACAAGGAATAAAATGTGCCATCTTTGAGAATCTGTCCACCACCACAAAAATAGAATCATGCCCTCTCTGTGTCCTTGGTAAACCAAGAACAAAATCCATACTAATATCATCCCATGGCTTCTCTGGTCCAGGTAATGGTTGATACAATCCTGTATTTTGACTTGTTCCTTTTGCCATCTGACATACTCTTTAACTCTGTACAAACTTCCTCACATCCTGCTGCAACTGTGGCCAATACTAATTTTCACCAACAATAGAAATGGTCTTATCTCAACCAAAGTGTCTAGCCAGTCCTCCACTATGCTTCTCTTTAATTAGGTTCTCTCTCATGGAACTCCTCGGAATGTACAACTGGATTCCTCTAAACAACATGCCATCTTGGATTATGAAATCCAACCATTTTGTCCTGTCCAAAGTAACAGGCTCCAGACGAGCTTTCCAAGCCTCTGCAAAATCTGGATCTTCAGGATACAAACTTTTGAGCTCATCGAACCCAACAACCTCTATCTTCATTTCTGTCAACAAATTTTGCCTTTTGCTCAAGGCATCTGCAACTCTGTTGGACTTCCCACTCCTGTGCTTCAAAACAAAGGTATAACTCTGCAAAAACTCAACCCATTTTAAGTGCCTTTGGTTCAACTTCCCTTGACTAGTAATATACTGCAAAGCTTGATGATCAGTATATAAAACAAACTCTTTTGGCAACAAATAATGTCTCTATTTCTTCAAAGCCTGAACTATTGCATAAAATTCTTGATCATAAACAGAATATTTTTTCTTGGCATCATTAAGCTTCTCACTAAAATAGGCAATGGGCTTACCTTCTTGGCTCAAAACAGCTCCTATACCACTACCACTAGCATCACAATCTACCTAAAATACCTTATTGAAATCTGGAAGTGCCAAAATAGGTTGTTCTACAACTTTCTGCTTCAATGTATCAAAGCTCTTGTCGGCTCCTTTAGTCCATCTAAACTCTTTTCTATCCCCTCTCATTGTTTTAGTTAGGGGTGCACAAATGCTACTAAAATTCCTGATAAAATTTTTGTAAAAACTTGCCAAACCATGAAAAGATCTTACCTCCATTGCACTCCTTGGCGTAGGCCACTCCATGATAGCCCTTACTTTTTCTGGGTCCATCTTAAGACCTTCCTCTGAGACAACAAATCCCAGGTATACCAACTCCTTTGCAAAACTACATTTCTTTAGATTAATCAGCAACTTCTCCTCCCTCAACTTCTCTAGAACTCTTCTGATATGCATCAAATGCTCATCCCAAGTCTTACTAAAAATCAAAGTATCATCCAAATAAACAATAACAAAACTTCCCAAAAATTCTTTCAGTACCTTGTTCATGAGCCGCATGAATGTGCTCGGTGCATTGGTTAGCCCAAATGGCATGACTAACCACTCATACAAACCTTCCTTTGTTTTGAAGGCTGTCTTCCATTCATCTCCTTCTCTGATACGGATCTGGTGATACCCACTCTTCAGGTCAATCTTCGTGAAGTACTTGGCTCCACTCAAACAATCCATGATGTCATCCATTCTTGGCAATGTAAATCTATACTTGATCGTTATCTTATTGATGGCTCGAGAGTCTGTACACATCCTCCATTCTCCATCTTTCTTTGTGCTAGTACTGCAGGTACCGCACATGGACTTAGGCTCTCCCTTATCAGTCCTTTCCTCAACAACTCCTGAACTTGTCTATTCAGCTCTTCATTCTCTGCAGGGGTCATTCTGTGGGCTGCCTTGTTTGGCAAACTGGCTCCTGGTATCAAATCCATTTGATGACTTATCTTCCTTACTGGTGGTAAACCTTCTAGTACATTATCAGAGATAATGTCCTGGAACTCTTCCAACATATCTGAAACTTCTGCTGGTACATCTTCACATTTCTCTTGACTAATCTTAGGAATCAATGCAAAGCAATGACGCTCATGCTTCATACCCTCCAAAAATTTCCTACCATCTAGCAAACAAATTCTGGCAGTACTACATACCTTTTCTTCCACCTCCTTCAAGGGCTTCAACTTATGACGAACTCCATCATTTGTTAGGGAATATGTGTTTGCATGGCCATCATGGATAGTGCTCCTATCATACTGACACGGCCTCCCCAACATCATATGACATGCATCCATCAGTATGATATCACACAGCACCTCATCATGGTAGTCACCAATCTTGAACTTCACTGAACACTGCTCATTGACCAAAGCTCTATGGTCCTTCTGGAACCATGCAATCTGATATGGATGTGGATGCTTTCTTCTTGTCAACCATCTCTTCTGAAACCAAATTATCAGTGTTTCCACTATCAATAATAATATCACAACACTTACCCTCACATTTGCACCTTGTGCGGAATAAACTCTTTCTCTGATTGGGTTCTTTCTCTTCATTCAGCAAGGTTCTTCTGACAACTAGGGTTTCTCCCCTTTCAGCATCTTCAGAATGCTCAAAATGTACATCTTCATCTACATGTGCAACTCGTGCATTACCTTTAGGTCTTCTATTTGTCCTTCCTTGATGTTGCGGACATTCATATGCTTGATGCCCTTCTTCTCCACATTGGAAACAGGCTCCTCTAAAACCTCCTCTTCCAGGTCCTTGCCCAGGTCTACCTCTTCCTCTTCCTCTTTGATCACCATTGTTCTGGTCACAAGGGTGGTAGGTATTATCCCCTCTTTGATTTTGACTGGTGCCTGCTTCTTCACTTTTCTTTTGATCTTCATTACGGCCTCCATAGGGTCTTCCACCAGTCCTTCCACCTTGACCTCTTCCCCTTTGCTTGCTATCAAATCTTTTGTTCAGCTTTTCTTCCACCTTCAGGGAAAACTGGTACGCATCTTCTATGGTGGTCATTCTAACTAGGCTCAACTCCTCTTGAATACTGGGCCTCAACCCATTAATGTAACAGGCTACCTTCTCCTTGTTGGGCTCTGCATGACCTGTCCTGATAGTAATTTTATAAAACTCTTCTGTATACTCCTTAACAGATTTGTTACCTTACTTCAGTCCTTGCAGCTTCTTCAGCAACTCCATCTCATAGTCCACAGGAATGAACTGCTTCTTCAATTTCTCCACCATCCGATCCCATTTGGTGATCTTTGCTTTTCCTCTTCTATTCCTCTCTAATTGGACCTCCTTCCACCAAATATTGGCATGGCCCTTCAACTTTGTTTTTGCAAACTTAACCCAATCTGGGTCCTCCACATCTTCATACTCAAAATACTCCTCCATGTCATTGATCCAATCAATAAGCTATTCTGGATTCAAATCTCCAGAATATGTAGAAACTTTGATCCTGGGCCTCTTTTCGATCTTTGAAATGACCCTCAACAACCTTACTTCTGCAGCATCTTCGATAGTTTCTTGTTCTTCCTCAGATAGCTCTTCTTCAACTTCGTCTTCACTTTCTTCTTTTGTCCTCGGCTCAAACCCTCTTCGTAGCTCCTCTTGCAATGCATCGATTTGTCTTTGTAGGGCTCTAAAACCCTCTTCTGTCAAAGCATTCCTCCCAACACGATTTCTTCATGGAGGCATCTTGGTCTCCGCAGCAAACCCACAACCTCAGGTCCTGGTGTAAACTGCCTCATGGTCGGTGATCTGTCTACACACTCAGGAACCCTCGCTCTGATACCACTTGATGAAGGGGGTAAATCATAAAACACACAATAATAGAAATTGAACACAGAGAATAAAACTTTCTTTTATTGATCTGGGCAACTCATTACATTATAGAAGCTTAATTACAATCAGAGGAATTAGTCCTCTACAGGCTGCAACACACTACAGCTACCATCACCAGGCTCTGGAATCTTCTGCCTTCTATAACCCCCAAATTGTTGGATCTAGGGCATACAACTGAGAGGGGGGGGGTGAATCAGTTGTATAAAACTTTCTTGTTCTTTCAAACACTTGATTCTTTGTTGTTAGTTAGCAGCCTATCAATTAATCATCCATGAAAGCATAATACATAAACACAAGAGCAGATAAGCATCAACACATTGAACACCAAGATTTTGACGTGGAAAACCCGGTTAAGGGAAAAACCACGGGGTGATTAACCCAAGAATTATTCTCTGTTAGAAGAATAAAGAAAAATGAATGGCACATGCCAATTAGGGCTCACTGCCCGAGCACACTGCTCACAAAGAGGCCCACTGCCTACAAGGAGACACACTGTCTACAAAGTGATAAAAATCACAGTCTTGAACTGGAGAATGACATCTCTACCATGTCCGGATCAGTTCCAATTAAGCCCAAAAACCTCTGCTCTGCCTTTCGCACTTCTCTACGCTATGCCACACTCATCCACACTCACTTCTCTTTGAAATGAACTCACAAACCGTTATTTATACAAGACATCAACTTAGGAACAAACATCTAAGTCGGCAAACAATCATAAGAGTATCCGCAAGATGAATAACACATCCGGTCGGCCACCACAAGAACATTCGCAGGATGAACAACTCATCGGGTCGGCTAAACAGAGCAAGAACTTCATCCGGAAGAATAACTTCAATTCCGGGCTCTACTATCAATGCGGATCAACAACACAACCTCAACACGATCTAGAAAACTTCACAAGCCTGCCTGAATGACCGGATACATCCGCACTTCCTTTACTTGCTGGAATCTCTTGTCTTCCTCATCCGGAACTTCAAGAACACAGTCTGTCGCCACTGTAGAAGGTACTTCCGGACCTTCAAATCATACATTACCAATGCGGACCAACAACACAACCTCAATATGATCCAAGAACCTTCACAAGCCTGTCTGAATGACTAGGTACGTCCGCATTTCCTTTACTTACTGAAATCTCTTATCCTCCTTATCCGGAATTTCAAGAACACAGTCTGTCGCCACTGTCATAATGCAAGAGGTACTTCTGGACCTCCAAATCATACACAACTCGAGATGGCACATCACAAGGACATCCCAAACACTCTTTCCAATCCGCAGATTAGGATTGTACAATTCCGGACCTCACCGGACCTTTCTGTGATCCTCTGTCACCTCTAAGCACTTGCCAGAACCGGTTCCACACAGACAGCCATAACTTCTTCAGGTCTTTATGCAGACCTCTGAAAACTTGACTAAAGCATCTCAAGACTCATATCTGCAAACCCTTTAATCCGCATCCTCCGGTTCTTAACCTATCCAATATATTTGCCTTCTTCTCATCACTGTTCTTCACTGTTCCTGACTGAGGCTAATTTTCTCAATATCCTCAACACACAGCTCATCCAATCCTTCTTGTCAATGTAATATGAGTATGTTGACATCAATGACAACACTGGTTCACCTCATACTTGCAACAATCTCCCCCTTTGTCATTGATGGCAACATATGATGTGAAAAACCATCAAGACAAGAACTTCTCCTTTCTGTCACAGCTCCCCCTATCAATAACAACTTTTTTTTATGTCTTCTCTTCCTTTACTGCTCCCCCTTTGATCATTAACCACTTGTTTTTCACATGTCTTCTGTCCCCCTTTGACATCAATGGCAAAGGGCTCATACTTGCAATTCTAATACATTAGAATCATACCAGCTGCTCCCCCTTAGTAGCAGCTCCCCATCATCAATCCGGATCACAAGATATGACTGTGATATCCACCGGACTGATGCACATCAATGCATCTTAGTTCATCACCGGAGGGGCCACGACCCCTAACTTCTCCCGGAGATACTCAAAAGAGTCCTTGGGAAGAGGTTTTGTAAAGATATCTGCAATCTGATCCTTGGAGGGAACATACTCCAATCTGACTTCTTCCTTGTTTACTTGTTCTCTCAGAAAGTGAAATTTGATAGATATGTGCTTAGTCTTAGAATGCAATACCGGATTCTTAGAAATATTAATTGCACTTGAATTATCACAGAAAATTGTGATAGGCTCCTCATATTCAACTTTGATGTCTCTTAGCATCTGTTTCATCCATAAGATTTGAGTGCAACTACTTGCTGCTGCAATGTATTCTGCTTCAGTTGTAGACAGAGATATTGCATCTTGTTTCTTGCTTAGCCAAGAAACCAATCTCTTCCCCAAAAAGAATGCTCCACCACTAGTGCTCTTCCGGTCATCCACATCTCCTGCCCAATCTGCATCTGTGTAAGCATGAAGAGAGAAATCCGGATCTCTAGGGTACCATAGACCATACTCAACTGTTCCTTTCAAGTACCTAAAAATTCTTTTGATTGCCATAACATGAGATTCTCTAGGATCAGCCTGGAATCTTGCCACAAGACCAACAGCCTGCATTATATCTAGTCTAGTTTGAGTGAGATACAACAATCCACCAATCATTGATCTATACTTTGTCTGATCTACCTTTGGAGAATCATCATCTTTGCTTAACTTACATCCGGTTGCCATAGGAGTGTTCATAGGCTTTGAGTCTTCCATACCAAATTTCCTTAACAATTCTTTCACATATTTGGTCTGAGAAATGAAGATCCCTTCTTTTGTTTGAGTAATTTGCAGACCCAAGAAGAAATTCATTTCACCAAGCATAGACATTTCAAACTCACTTTTCATCTGATTTGCAAAAGTTTTGCACATACTATCTCTTCCTCCAAAAATGATATCATCCACAAACACTTCAACAATCAAAATGTTTTTATGATCAATTTTGAAATATAAGTTACTGTCAGCAGTACCTTTGTTGAATCCAATCTGCACAAGATGCTTATCCAACCTTTCATACCATGCTCTTGGGGCTTGCTTCAATCCATACAAAGCTTTCTTCAACTTGCAGACCATATCATCATTATCAGACAATTGAAATCCATCCGGTTGTTCAATGTAGACTTCTTCTTCCAGATCACCATTTAGGAAGGCAGACTTGACATCCATTTGATATACCTTGAAGTCTTTGAAGGCAGCAAATGCAAGAAGTAATCTGACTGCTTCAATTCTTGCCACCGGAGCAAAAGTCTCTTCAAAGTCAATTCCTTCTATTTGAGAGTAGCCTTTGCAGACCAATCTAGCTTTGTTTCTGATTACTTCACCAGCTTCATTTAGTTTGTTCCGGAAGACCCACTTGGTTCCAATTACATTCCTGTCTCTAGGTCTAGGAACAAGATCCCAAGTATGATTTTTCTCAATTTGCATCAATTCATCTTCCATTGCTTTGGTCCAGTTTTCATCATTGCAGGCTTCATTTATTGTTTTAGGTTCAATCTTTGAAATCAGACAACATTCATCCTGATTTTGAGCAACATTCCTTCTAGTTTGTACACCTTTGCTTCTGTCACCTATGATCTGATCTTCAGAGTGGTTCAGTCTTACATACCTTGGAATTTTGGGAGTATCCTGCACTGCTGCTTCTTGATCAGGCTCATTCAAACCTATCTCTTCTTCCTGATTTACCGGATCAGGCTGACTCTGTCTCACCGGAGAGGATTGAGGTCCTTGAACACTGTCTTGGTCATCTTCATCAAGCTCATAAAATCTTGAAGGCTTCTCAATTCCTTCATCAACTTTCACATTGGTGCTTTCTATCATCTTCCTCAATCTCTTATTGTAACACCGGTATGCTTTGCTTTGAGTGGAGTAACCCAAGAAAATTCCTTCATCACTTCTAGCATCAAACTTTCCTAGATCTTCATCTCTTTTAATATAACACTTGCTACCAAATACTCTAAAATATTTCACAGTAGGAGTGATGCCAAACCAGAGTTCATAGGGGGTCTTACCGGTGTTGTTTCTGATTTGAACTCGATTGAGAGTGTAGACTGCAGTGCTGATAGCTTCCTTCCAAAACATTTGAGGAACATTTGCTTCCAACATCATTGTCCTGGCAGCTTCCTGAATGGTCCGGTTCTTTCTCTCAACCACTCCATTCTGCTGTGGAGTCCTAGGAGTAGACAACTGTCTCCTTATACCCTGCTTCTCACAAAAATCAATGAACTCACCAGATGTAAATTCACCACCTCTATCAGACCTTAGACACTTTAGTTTCAATCCGGTTTGATTCTCTACCATAGCTTTGAAGATCTTGAACTTCTCAAATGCTTCTAATTTTTCTTTTAGAAAGGTAACCCACATCATTCGGGAATGATCATCAATTAACAACATGAAATATCTATCACCTTGCAGACTCTTGATTCTTGTCGGACCACAGAGATCAGTATGTACTAATTCCAACAATCTGGTAGAAGACTGATCTTTGCTTTTGAAAGAGACTCTGCTTTGTTTACCTAGCTGACATTCTTTGCACAAACTATTTGTAGGTTTCATCAATTTTGGAAGATCTCTTACGGCCTGAGTATTGCTTATCTTGATGATGTTATCAAAATTTACATGGCACATTCTTCTATGCCATAACCAACTCTGATCAATTTGAGCAAACAAACAACTTTTATTTGAACCAACCAGATGAAAGATATTACCTTTTGTCTGAGTACCGGATGCAATCTCAGTTCTGGAGCTTGTAAAGATTCTGCATTTTCCATTTTTGAACCGGAGATCATAGCCTTTGTCTACTAATTGACCAACATTAAGAAGATTGTGCTTCAATCCTTCAACATACAGTACGTTACCTGTTTTGCTCTTTCCATCAAAGGAAATAGTTCCCCTGCCTCTGATTCTGCCAGCAGACTTGTCACCAAACTTTACCATTCCTCCTTCATACCTTTCCAAATTCAAGAACTTATTCTTGTCACCAGTCATATGGTGAGAACATCCACTGTCAATAACCCAATCATCCTTTTCTTCCACTTGAGCAGCCAAAGCTTTTTCAACAACTTTGTGATCGACAGATTCAGAGAGTATTGAATCTTCTTCCTTGATGGCAATAAACACCCACTCATTTCTGGATTTACTTCCTAGTTCTGATTCATCATATGTTACTCCTTCATTGTCATCTTCTTCATGAACATAATAGCAATTCTTTTGAAACCTTTGTCTGTTAGTATTAGACCTTGCAGATCTTTCCGGACATCTTGAAGCAAAATGACCAATCTTATTGCAGTTGAAACACTTAAAGGGTAGTTTTCCTTCATACTTACCGGATCCTCTTGGCAGTCTCTTTGCAATGAGGGCTTCAAGTTGAGCTGTTTCTACTTCTTCTTCTTCCATGTCTCTTCTTGCTTGATCATACCATGACATTTTCCTTGATGAGTTTTCTCCAGGATCAAATCTCTGTTTGCCTTTCACATGGGCACTGGCTTTGAAAGCAGATTCAGTCTTGGGAGGATCATCTCCAAACTCAGTCATTTCAAATGCAGCTAGTTTGCCAGCCAGTTGTTCTCTTGTGACAGTTGTGTGGGCTCTGAATTCATCAATGGCAGCAACCTTGATTTTGTAGGCAGCAGGAAGGGATCTTAGGATTTTGCAGACAATCTCATTTTCATCTAAAGTTCCACCAGCATTTCTGATTCCACATACCAGCTCATTCACTCTTGGCATAAAGGTAGTGATGTTTTCATCATCTCTCATTTTCAATCTTTCAAATTTCCCTTTCAGACTTTGCAACCTTGCGCTTTTGACAAACTCATCTCCTTCATACAGAAGTTCCAGTTTAGTCAGGATCTCATATGCAGTTGGTAGGTCAATAACATTCGAGAGATCTGAGTCATTCAATGCGCTTAGAAGAGCTTCCTTGGTCCGCAGATTGTTTTCAGCTTCTGTGATTTCATTCAGAGTTGTCGGACCACCTTGTGGAGGTACATATGGTTTTGAAACCATAGCCAAGTATGCTTTTCCCATACATTCCAAGTGACACTTCATGCGACCTTTCCAGAGAGTGAAGTTGGTTCCATCGAACTTTGGACTATCCTTCTTGTATGACGACATCCTGGATCTCCTCAAGCGGTTAAGCTCCTATCAGAGGAACTTAGCTCTGATACCAATTGTTGGATCTAGGGCATACAACTGAGAGGGGGGGTGAATCAGTTGTATAAAACTTTCTTGTTCTTTCAAACACTTGATTCTTTGTTGTTAGTTAGCAGCCTATCAATTAATCATCCATGAAAGCATAATACATAAACACAAGAGAAGATAAGCATCAACACATTGAACACCAAGATTTTGACGTGGAAAACTCGGTTAAGGGAAAAACCACAGGGTGATTAACCCAAGAATTATTCTCTGTTAGAAGAATAAAGAAAAATGAATGGCACATGCCAATTAGGGCTCACTGCCCGAGCACACTGCTCACAAAGAGGCCCACTGCCTACAAGGAGACACACTGTCTACAAAGTGATAAAAATCACAGTCTTGAACTGGAGAATGACATCTCTACCATGTCCGAATCAGTTCCAATTAAGCCCAAAAACCTCTGCTCTGCCTTTCGCACTTCTCTACGCTATGCCACACTCATCCACACTCACTTCTCTTTGAAATGAACTCACAAACCGTTATTTATACAAGACATTGACTTAGGAAAAAACATCTAAGTCGGAAAACAATCATAAGAGTATCCGCAAGATGAATAACACATTCGGTCGGCCACCACAAGAACATTCGCAGGATGAACAACTCATCCGGTCGGCTAAACAGAGCAAGAACTTCATCCAGAAGAATAACTTCAATTCCGGGCTCTACTATCAATGCGGATCAACAACACAACCTCAACACGATCTAGAAAACTTCACAAGCCTACCTGAATGACCGGATACATCCACACTTCCTTTACTTGCTGGAATCTCTTGTCTTCCTCATCCGGAACTTCAAGAACACAGTCTGTCGCCACTGTAGAAGGTACTTCTGGACCTTCAAATCATACATTACCAATGCGGACCAACAACACAACCTCAATATGATCCAAGAACCTTCACAAGCCTGTCTGAATGACTAGGTACGTCCGCATTTCCTTTACTTACTGAAATCTCTTATCCTCCTTATCCGGAACTTCAAGAACACAGTCTGTCGCCACTGTCATAATGCAAGAGGTACTTCCGGACCTCCAAATCATACACAACTCGAGATGGCACATCACAAGGACATCCCAAACACTCTTTCCAATCCGCAGATTAGGATTGTACAATTCCGGACCTCACCGGACCTTTCTGTGATCCTCTGTCACCTCTAAGCACTTGCCGGAACCGGTTCCACACAGACAGCCATAACTTCTTCAGGTCTTTATGCGGACCTCTGAAAACTTGACTGAAGCATCTCAAGACTCATATCTGCAAACCCTTTAATCCGCATCCTCCGGTTCTTAACCTATCCAATATATTTGCCTTCTTCTCATCACTGTTCTTCACTGTTCCTGACTGAGGCTAATTTTCTCAATATCCTCAACACACAGCTCATCCAATCCTTCTTGTCAATGTAATATGAGTATGTTGACATCAATGACAACACTGGTTCACCTCATACTTGCAACACAAATCAGCTAGGGTTTCTGTTTTCCCTCCTATTCTTGACTCTACACTTGCCCCCTTAACTCTCCTACTACCCAGGGTTCCCAAAAATGGTTATTAATAGCCTTTTTGGTGGCCAACAACCTAATTTCGAATTTTGCATCTCCCTCCAAAAATAGGTCAACTTCCGGGAGCCATAACTTTTGATCCGGGACTTCGATTGATGAACTGTTTTATGCGTCAAAAAGCTCACGGAGTGCTCTATGTGGTAAGAACTAGCTCTGCCAGTTCTGTCCATTTTTGGGCCTGTATAGGGCCATTTAGTGCCTCAAACCTGAGTTTGAATAATTTTCAGGTATTTTTTAGGAAATGGAAACTTTAATATCTTTCAGTTCGCAAATGATCTTCGTGTGATTCCTTTGCCAAAGGTCTTATATTTCCATTATGTAACTTCCTGTAAATTTTGACTTCATGCCGTGCCCAAATGCAAACTTTCTAAAAATAGCAGTTTACTATTTTTAGCAGTTTGGGAAAACCGAAAGTTCTACATTATTATTCAGGCGATTATGGGACCAGAACCACTGATTTTGAGAAGAAGTGGGTAGAACATCAACAATTTTGAAACACTTTTTTTTTTGGGTGATGCAAGATTGCCCTTACACCACTGGATGCTCCTGCATCACTGTTCCATGGTTTCCCTTGGGCCAATCAACTCTTGAATGTACTCTTCTTGATCATCTATTTTATTGTTGGCCCATGTTAATTGTCTAGATTGGCTTTGTACTTTATCAACAAGTGTTGCAATTATTGCGAGACTATTGCCTCAAGCTTTTGTAAAGTTAGAGATATTTTGTACTACCTCTACCTCCTTTTCTTTGATGCTTTGGGCTGCCTCTGTCTCTTTTTCTCTCAATTCTGCCTCTCTCTCCTAGATTATCTTCTGTTTATTTGGAGCTCTGCTTGCAATCCTTCAATCACCTATTTTTGCTCCATTTATTTTTCTCCCATGACCTTCTTGAGGTCAGTAATAATTAGGTTCTTTCCCCATAATAATCTCTTGAGATTATATATTTCCTCTAACATCTTCTATTCCCTTGAGATCTCAATACCCTCCTGATCAGAGGGGTGAGAATAAGTCCATGTTTCAATCCATTCCTCCTCAGGGTTTTCCACAACCTTTTGCTCTTCATTGATAGCTACATCCACTTTCTCTGTTTCAACTTCCCCAACAATCTACTTGTCTTGGGCTTCCTCTTGGTTTTTCTCTGCAATTATTGGTACTGATGAAGGCCCAACCTCATCTACAGAAGTTCTAAAACCCAAGAGAGCTTTAGCCAAGAGAGCAGTATCTTTTTCAACTTGGGTGAGCTGCCTCTTTCTCTTGCTTCTTTGAAGCACAGGTGGAGTATGTGCCTCTATAGCAGGCATATTATCCTCAAAATATGAGGAAATAATAAAAGTGGACCTCTTTGTTCTATCTCTAGAGCAGGGGAATGTTGTGAAGTTGGATTATGGGAATCTGGATGAATAGATGGCTCTAGAGAAACTTTTCTTTGTTTCTTCTTTCTCACTAGAGGAATTTCATCTGAATCATGAGATGCTTCCTCAGCCCAATAGTGTATTGTCGAATAAGTTTTCTTTGAAGCTATTTTTGTTTTCTGACCCTACCTTGTCTTCTTCTTTTGCTTCTTGGGGTCAGAAGTCTGGGTGGAGGTCTACTCTATGACAATTGTTTCCCCTATTTGTTTAACTAGAGTAGACTCCTTAGCCAAGGTCATCTTCCACCTTGCTGAGCAAGTCAAATATGGGGTTTGTTCTATAACAAGTTCTACATCTTCTTTCCCTTTTCTCTTTTTGTTGAAAGAGGGGTAGCAGATGAAGTTGCCTCCAGTGAGGGATTTTGACCTTTACCTCTCTCAGTAGCTAGAGAGGTTGAAGACTCTACCTCCTCTTCTTGATGGGTAGAGGAAGCTTCTTCCATTCTTTGTGCCCTCTCTGGTGTTTTGTCCTGGGGTTTATTGTCTAAAAATGTTTACCATAATGTTTCCCCATCATCTTGAGACATAAAGTGATGTTTCACAATTAGAAAAATAAGTACATGGTATTTCATAGGACCTTCCCTTGTTGATATTTGTCTACAGATGATTTAATTGTAGAGTACAAAAAGTTTGGAAGGTTTATGCTAAATTCTGGGTGTGCATTTCCATGCCTCAAAAAAATTAGCATTTTCATTATTGGTCCTAGAACTATGGAAAATTGGCCATCACATGTAAAGTATTTCATCAACCATAATGCTGTAGACTACTAGGGGTTTGGAAGTGAAGACGTAACAATTCCTTTAACCTCAATTTTGCTTAAATGTAACTGTATTGTAGGTTCACCATCTCCAGAGAAATTTTTAATTAAATCAGCATATAGGGTTTTCAAATGGTAAAACCTCTCACCTTGTTCTGGTAATCCAAAGATATGACCGATGATGGTTGCAGAGATATGATCTAAACCCCTCTGACAATTGTTTGATTATCTCTTAGGTTTCGTAGGAAGTCATCAACAATATCCTCTTGAAAACCTTCAAATTTCTCCAAGAACTCTAACCACCTTACATTCCTTAGAATGTCTACCACAACTTCATCCTTCAGCAAGCCTGATATATTCTCTGGCTCTGATTTCTTCTTGACACCCATCTCTCTATCCTATTCCACCCTCTGTAGGTAAAATTTTTGCTACTTCTCTTTGTAGTCTATTTTTCTTTTTACTTCGAAGGATTGTGTCAGCAGACTTGAATTTTACAACCAAAGATTCTTAGAGAAATTCTGCAAGTTTGAGTAAAGGTTGATCTGTTGTTTTATTTTACTGCTCATATTATGGGAAAGGAGGTTGAAAGTGGTTTATCATGATTATGTAGTAATAATTACAGTAGAGTGTGGGACACTCCGTAGATAGGTCGATAGTGTGGTAAAAATGGTAGCATGCATGAGATGAAAAGGGAAATAATGGTAGGGAGATGTGGCACGATAACGACAGCCAAAAATAGAACTAACAAGACAGTTACTAACTAAGTTAATTAAAGAGAATTACCTGAATCAATCTTAATGATGACGGCCTGATGTACTTGGCTGCAAGACAACAGCTTTGATGTGACTTGATGTGACTAGGCATGTGAGAAACACCTGTGCGGGTTTGAGATGGCGTCAACATCCCTGTCATCACATATTCTGCAATTATTCCCATTGAGTGGTCTTGGAATGCCATGTTGTCAAGTGATGTCAGTGCAGAAATTCGTGATGGCATGCGCATGCGGAAGTGATGGCTTTTTGACTGCTGACGACATGCATGTTGATGTCATCTTTGTTTTTATCATAAAGTGGAGGATGAGTCATGCTGACCTCATCAAGTGACATCTCCACTTAATTACCTAAAGAGGTGGGTCCCCTTCTTATTATTCTATTTAAGAATGGCTATTTATTGGTGGAGCGCTGGAGGTGCTCCAAGTTTGTGAAGCGTTGGAGGTGCTCCTAATGTGCGAGCGCCAGAGGTGTATTTGAGTAACTCTTGGCACCCAGTTACCTTTGTAGCTTGATTATTCCTATCTGGCAAGAAGAAGGGATCTACCCTTTACTGGTTTTCAATCCCTTTTTACGAGAAAGACAGCCATTTACTGATTTTCCATCTCTCTCTTTTTTTTCTCTTTTTTTTGTGTTGTTTAAGAAGGCCGCCATTTGCTGGTTTTCAACCTTCTCTTTTTTTTAATTTTTAAAGAAGGCTACCATTTGTTGTTTTTCAACCTTTTTTTTTTTTTCTTCTTCTTTTTTTTTTTAATTTTTAAAGAAGGCCGCCATTTGCTGGTTTTCAACCTTCTCTCTCTCTTTTTTTTTCCTTTTTTTTTCTTTTTTTTCAGTCCAAATATGTGATAGAGGATGTGTCCTCTATAACCAAGCACAAATCTTTGATGAATTCTTCCTTAGTTGATGGCCTTTTATAGAGTCTAATTCTATGGCCATTCACTAAGAATGTATCTATGCTTCCAACAATGGGTTCTAGCAAAATTGTTCCATTCTCAAAAACTTCCCTTATCTGATAAGGACCCATCCAATGAGTTTGTATCTTTCCTTTGAACTCCTTGAACTTAGAATCATATAAAAGAACCCAATCACCTTGCTGAAATGTCCTTTTGATGTGATGGTCATGTCATTACTTCCTTTGATATTGAACAAGTTTTGTTTGTTGTATGGCCTTTGTACAGATTTCATCCAACTCATTGAGCTAAAGAATCTTGTTCTGTTGTGCTAAAGACAATGGTAGACCAATATCTAATGAAGTTTTGGGTGTTTGCAATTCAAATTCTATAGACAAGATGAGTTTCTTTCCATAAACAAATTCATATGGTGAGAATTTAGTTGTGGACTTCCAAGTGGTATTGTAAGCCCAATCCTTTCTATTCACGGCCACTGTCCTTGTCAGAATATTCTCTTGTTCTCTATTAGTCACCTCTACTTGCTCATTGTCTTGGGGATGGTAAGGTGAAGATTTCCTGTACTTAAATTGATATAAGTCTGTGAATGCTCTAATTACCTATGAAGTAAATTGAGGTCCTCTATCTGAAACTATTGATCTTGGAGCTCCAAACCTCAAGAAAATTTTGTTATAGAGGAAATCAACAACTTTCTCTTCTCTTGCAAATTGCAATGCCTGAACTTCAACCCATTTAGTCACATAGTCTGTGCATACCAGAATGTACTCTTTGCCTAATGACAGTGGAGAAATTGGTCCCACAAAGTCTAGGCCCCATTACTCAAATAGCTCTAACATTACTTAAGGATGAAGTGTCATTTCTTAGGTGAACATTGGCTGTCCCATTCTTTGGCACTGATCACACTGTTGCACATACTTCTTGGTTTCCTTATGAATAGAGGGCCAGTAGTAACCAACTCATAGAATCTTGTGGATGGTTCGGTGTGAAGAGTAGTACCCACTAGATGGTTCATCATGGCATGCCCTTAAGACATAAAAAATTTCATCATCTTTTAGAAACCTGCGTAAAATGAAATCGAGACCACATTTAAACAATAAACCATTTAACCATTTGTAAGATAATCTTTCCTTAAGTAAGTGTTTCTTCTATTTTGAGGTAAAATGGGATGGAAACAAGCCTATAGAGAAAACATTAGCTATGTTTGCAAACCAAGGTGTAGTAGAGGAGATAGCAAAAAGATGTTCATCTAAAAATCTATCCTCTTCATATCTGATTGTCGGGAAAGGAAAGGTATTGTTGCGTTTCAGTGATGGGAGGATTAAAACCCTCCCTAGTGTTTTGCATGTTCCTAGATTAGCTAGAAATCTAATTTTAGTTTCAAAGTTGAATGATTTGGGAATGCATGTGACATTTGACAAGCATGGTTGCAGATTGGTGAGAGGGAACTTTGTGGTAGTGAAAGGGAAGAGATTTAGGAACTTGTTTAAGCTTGAAGCCACTACAGTTTGTAATACCTCTTATGTTTCTGAGTCTTCTAAAAATGCTTGTATGTTGTGGCATCGCAGATTGGGCCACACAAGTACTAATGTATTGAAAACTATTAAGAATAAAGAATTGTTGGACGATTTCTCTTGTTCTGATGAGCACTTTGATTTCTGTGAGCATTGTGTGTTTGGTAAACAAAATAGAAAATTATTTCCTTCAGGAAGGAATAGATCAAAAGAGAAATTAGAAATTATTCATATGGATGTGTTTGGACCTATGGATAATGAATCTATTGGAAAATCTCATTATTTTGTTACCTTCATTGATGATGTATATGGATATACATGGATTTATTTTATGAAATATAAATCTGAAGTATTCACTAAGTTTAAGGAATTCAAAGTCTTAGTAGAGAACCAATCAGGGTTAAAGATAAAAATATTAAGATCTAACAATGGAGGGGAATATTGCTCTAAGGAATTTGATGAGTTTTACAAGCATGCAGGTATAATCGGACAAAAGACAACTCCATATACACCACAGCAGAATGGTGTTGCAGAAAGGATGAATTGAATAATTATGGAAAGGGTCAAAAGTATGCTTAGTGATGCATAGTTGGATAAATGCTTTTGGACAGAGGCTATGTGTACTGCTTTCTACTTGATAAACAAATCTCCTTGTAAGGCTCTTGATTCGACACCTTATGAAGTGTGGACAGGTAAGAAACCTTTTGTTTCACATTTAAGAGTTTTTGGCTGTGAGGCTTTTGTTCATGTGCCTAAGGAAAAGCGATCTAAGTTGGATCCAAAGGCTGAAAAGTGTACATTCATTAGATATGGTGATAATGTCAAATGTTATAAGCTTTGGAATCCACTAACCCACAAGATTATCTTTTCTAGAGATGTTATTTTCAGGGAACTTAGAGTTATTTTTGAACCTGAGCAGCCAAAAGAAAAAGAAGAAAAAGTAAAGAAGGTGTACTTTGATTTAGAGCAGTAAGATATACCTCAAGAAGAATAGAATGATGGATTGGGAGGTGAAGAAGAAGAAGAAGTAGATTCAAGTAGTTCTAATGAAGATGAGTCTGTTGTTACAGAAGAAGTTGATGTAGATGATCATGTAGAAGAATGAGTAGAGTCTCTTACTCCACCCTTAAGGAGATCCACAAGACAATGGAATCTAGTTGCTAGGTATAGCCCACCATATTTCCATTGTGTATATGCTTTATTAAGTACTAACAATGAACCTAGATCCTATAGGGAAGCTATTTCTGCAGATGATAGTGAGTCTTGGCAGTTAGCCATGTAGGAGGAGATTATGGCTTTAGACTCTTGGAACACCTAGCATCTTGTTCATTTGTCCAAAGGAAGGAAGGCTATAGGTTGTAAGTGGGTCTTCAAGAAGAAGTTTGGAGCAGATGGGTCATTAGAGAAGTACAAGGCTAGATTGGTAGCCATGGGCTACTCCCAGAGAGAGGGAGTCGATTTTGGTGAGATATTCTCTTCTGTTGCTAAATTGACTTCTATTAGATTTTTCTTATCCATTGATGCAGCTTATGATTGGGAGATTGAACAAATAGATGTTAAGACTATGTTCTTGCATGGAGATCTTTAAGAAGAAATTTATATGCAAAAACCTATAGGTTTTGAGGTAAAAGGAAAAGAACATTGGGTTTGCTGGTTAAAGAGGTCTCTCTATGGTTTGAAACAGTCCCCCAAAATGTGGTATCAAAAGTTTGATTCATTTGTTTTGAAATTGGGTTTTGTTAGAAGCAAGGAGGATCATTATGTTTATATTCATTATGTTGATGATTCTCTACTGGTTATTACTTTGTATGTTGATGACATGTTTTTCATCAATACTAAGGGTATGGTCAATGAGCTTAAAGCCCAACTTTCAGGTGCATTTGAGATGAAGGATCTTGGTGCTGCAATGTATATTTTGGGAATGGAGATCATGAGGGATAGAGTTAATAGAAATATTTGGTTGTTGTATATCAAAAAAATTTGCATTTGCAAATGGAAATGATCAAACAATGAAATGCATAACCTAAACCCAAATCATTCAATACCTCAAAGATGCAAGATGAGTTGTTTGATTGATTTGATATGTTGGTTGCTCACAATTTGGCAGCATAACATTTGCATAGGATTGAGATGATAGATGGAAGATGATGATGATAGATGCAAAGGCTCTAATGTGATTTCAACAGCATAAGGATACTCCAACTCAATGCATCTTGCAAATGGCTTGTGAGGGGGTTGATTTATAGGAAAGGCTTGGTTCAAATAGATGGTTGAGATCAAAAGGCTAAATGATTGATGTGGATGGCTTGGATTGATTAGTTATTCTCAATCTTCAAGGGAGTTGTAGTCATGTGACAAGTGTACAAAGGAGGCTAAGGCTCATATGTGACTGTGTACACAAAAAGTACTACATGTGTGATTGTGTATATAAAAAGTACTACATGTGAAAGATATTAAATGAAAAATGTAGTACCACACATGATTCAATTAAGAGGTGGACAAGTGTCAAAATGTGGTGAGAGGTGAGGAATTAATTCAAATATTTTATTTGAATTAGTTAGGATATGTGAGGAAAATTAATTAAATAAATAAAATTTATTTAATTAATTGGGAAGATGATTAGGATAGGACTGGGATATGAATGGGAAATTTATTTATTTAATTAATTAGAAAGTGGGATTATGAATGTGAAATTAATTAAATACATAAAATTTATTTAATTAATTGGCTTAATGAGATAAGTGGGATTAAGAGTGGGATTAGGACAAAATGCTACATGATGTCTAAGATAATATTTTTGACTAGGTGTTGCAAGACATGGACAAATTTGGGTGTCTACATTTTGCCCCTCTTTGAGATGATGTTCGAGATGATGAGATTTGTGTCGAGTAAAATCATTTCAAAGAAGCTAAAGTATGGATAATTGATAGAGATGATGATGATGTAGGGATATGATGAGGAAAAGATAGGATGATGATGGAATGATGCCCCCTGGAGAGGATAGGTGGGTTGGACAAACATGGGTAGGCTCTCAAAATGAAATAGATTGGTCAAGGAGGAAAGATAAGGGAATGGATAGAAGAAATGATGATGCATTATGCTGCAATGAAAGTGAGCAACCATGATGTTTGATATAGCACTGGACATTATGCACCAAGGTACAAGGACTAGGGTGACGATGTGTCTTGTGCCCCAGCGTAATACAACCTTGTCTAACGTATGAGGAAGAAAACTTAGAGCATTAAATTCCTAATGCACAAAAGGTATGATATGACCTTAGATGCAAAGGATAATGCAAAAATCTATTCCAACATACACAAGATATGAATATTAGCTAGAATGATACCAATATGATGCAAATGCAAGATAAAATGATAACACACACAAACAAGCAAGCAAGCATGCACAAATGATTCAAAAATAAAGTATTGCCCCTGTCAAGCTATAAACCAATGATTGATTGCTGATTGATGATGCTAGTTGAGAGTGTTGTCATGGCGGGGAAATCTATATCCCTAGATCAACACAAGGTTGTTTGCTGAGTTGGTTGGTTGATTGGTTGATTGATTTGGCTTACAACAAAATTAGGACCAAGACCATTGATGTGATTGGATAATTTGACAAGATTGATTGACTTGATTGGTATGGATAAATGATTGACTTTCATTTGGATCATTGCTTTGATTCTTTGGATTGATTTGATTTGATGAATGAATTATTAGATTGATTTGGTTTGATGAATTGATTTGATGGTTGGATTGATGTGCTATGATTTTGATGATGATGGATTGTTATAAATGGATTGATTGAATGATAGATTGATTGGAAGAAGTTGTTTATTGATGATGTAGAAGATAGATGATAGAAGAAATGATGAGAGGAGAAAGAGGAAAATCACCTGTGCCTGAATCTGGGCACTTCCTTCGTACTCCAGACTACCTACATACCTTGTATCCAAGGGATCAAGGTACTTAATGATGGAAATGAGATGTAGTTCTGATTTGTGTTTTATTGATGATGATGAAAGATTGGGTTATGGATTGAGATTGATTGATGAAATGTTGATGATGAGATGATATGTGGTGGATTGAGCTACTTTTGATTTGCTAAAGTGATTGGATTTGTTTTGATGGTTGGCTTGATGTGCTTTGGTTGTGATGTTTGCTATTGCTAGGTTGATTGTTTTGATGATTGGATTGTTTTGAATGATGATAGTGATGGTGTGATGATTAGAGTGTCCACTCAATCCAAGCATAAGCAAGTTTTCTCAGTGTGCTCAAAGGATGTAAAACAAACAAGGTATTGCCCTTGTCAAGTCATAAACCAATGATTGATTGTTTGATTGATAATGATAATGTTGTCATTGCAGGGAAAGCTATATCCCTAGATCAACACACAGATGTGGGAACGCTCTATCCCATTGATGATGATTTATGATGATTGATTGGGCTCATGACAAGATTATGATCAAAACCTATTGATTTGATTGGATAATGTTCCTTGATTGATTAGCTTGCTTGATATGGATTAATGTGACTTAAATTTTGAGATCATTGCTTAGATTGATTTGATCGATATGATTGGAAGAAGTGATTGATTGAAATGGATGAATGAATGTTATTGATAGGAAGAATTGATGATGATGATGATTTGATTTTGATTGAATGTTGATGGATTGGATTGTTTGGTTGATGTGATTAGTTTTATTGCTTGGATTTTTCATTGGGTACTTAATTTTTCTGGATTTTTTGACATATTTTATTTTTTTGTGTTTTTATGGGATATTTTGATTTTTTTTAGATTTTTTTATTTTTTTTTACATTTTTTGGGATGTTTTTGAAAATGCTAATGGATTTACAATTTAGGTAGCCTTTGTGCTTGATACCAATGACAAGGGAGAAAACCAAGTCTAGGTGCAAAGATGGATGAATGGGATTGGATGGATAAAAGGATGGGTAACAAGGGATGGAAGGCTCATGATAAATGGCTGGATAAAGGGATAGGCCACAAAAGGGAAAGCTCATGATAGATGGATAGATATAAGAATAGGCTATAGTGGATAGATGTATGCCTCATAATGGAACTAGGATGTGATCTGTAAAGACTATGTCGCATAGGAATAACATGCCCCCATTCTAGGTATAGACTTAAGATTTTGCATGACAAAACTTATGAGAAAAGGATGACATAATGGATTGGATTAGGATGACAAGGCTTATGATAGGTGGATAACATGATGGATTTTACATGACAAGGCTTATGATAATAGGATGACATGATGAATTGGTTTAAATGGGATGGATAAATGGTCAATGGTTAGGACTTGGTTTGGAAAGAAGGTATGTCAAGAAATATCCAAACATGTTTCAACATTTTGCCCCTATGTCTTCATCAAAATCAAAAGGCAGAAGGATGGATAAATGGGTTCAATAGAATAGGCATGTTTATGTAATGGATAAGGATGGTAGGATGTAGCAAGATAGGACATGATATAATGGAAAATGAAAAGTTGAAGATGATAAGATAGATGAGACAATTTGCCCCCAGTGTAAGTGACATAGAAGATCAACCTACACATGATGCCTGTTTGCCAGGTTTTCATCATGGTACTTATCCAAGGTGCCTGTTTACCAGGTTTTCACCATTGGATGAAAGGATTTCTCTTTACTTTTTTATTTTTATTTTTGATGGGTTAGCATGACAATTACACATGGCACCTGTTTGCCAGGTTTTCACCATGGTAATGAATGGGAGGTACTCAAGTGTCTAGTGCTATGAAAGGTGATAGTTCCATTGGATGAATGTCATCACATAAACCATGTCATGTGTGCTCATAGATGTTGATAAGGGATTGCATGGATGAGTGATGGATTAGGTAGATAGTGGATGATGAAATGGATTATGAAAGGTTCATGCAAGGATAGATGGATGGGGACTGTGGAGTAGATGTGGATTATATAGGCTTATGGAATGAAGATGGATGAAAAGTTTATGCCAAAGCATGGGCCATAGGGATAGCATGGGGGAGATATGTAGGATAATGGATGGAAGATGGGGAGATGTAGTTATGTGGGAATGTTTTGGAATGGAAGGGAATCATGACCAATGGTTGCACACACCATGTTAAACATTAAAGCTTTTGATGGGATGGCGGTGTAGGAAGCAATGGAGATGTTTTCTTAGGGGATGGTTGATGAAGTGATTTAGGAACCCCCATAGAATTAGTATTTTTAGTGCTTTTTTTTTGCTTGTGGGATTTTTGAAGGGAATGGAAGTTTTGGATGGAAGTAGGCTTTTGGATGGATATAGGTGGTTGGGATTCTTGAGATGTGGATGAGGATGCCTCATTTGACTTGCTAGCTATTTTCTTAGGAACCCAAACCATTTTGCTTTTGGGCTTTGCTTTTGGAGGTATGGGCTTGGATAGCTTTGTGAATGTACTTTGCTTAGAAGATGGATGATTTAGAGACTTTTCACATTGATTCCCTAAGGCATGAGGGTCCTTCAAAGTTTTAGTTGGATTTTTGGCTTTATAGATAAAGGCATCCAAATGTTTATTTTGGAATCCCATGGGTTTGGTGGAAGAGGGGTTGGTGGAATGAGTGGAAGTTTCATATTTAGGCAATGTGTGCATTTGTTGGTCATGATTAGGAATGTATTTTAGGATAAATGGATAATTAGGTGTTGGTAACAATGGAAGAAAAGTGGATGGAGGGATATTAAGAGTTGGAAGGAGTGGAGGTAAAGTGGATAATGGGATGTTAGGAGTTGGAAGTAATGGAGGTAAAGTGGATGGTGGGAGGTGTATGGTCACATGCTTATGACATTTGTAGGTTGATGGAGGGGGAATGGCTACATATGTTTTGGGTATATGATGTGGTTTGTGATGGAAAGTGGTGGACTTAGGAGGGATGGAGGAATTATCAATATCTTTAGAGGGTTTACCTTGGGGTGTGTATCCAAGGGCATATGAGCATGGAGGAACTTTGACATGGTTTGGCTCCAAAATACCTTGTTCATAAAGGCCTAGGCCTTTACCTTGGTAGGTCATGTTTCAGAGGATACTATGGACAATGGGACTAGGTGTGGTTTGAACACTAGACTTGAGTTCATTATTGGATGAAGAAGGTGAAGTGGATAAAGGTCGTTGTTGTCCTAAAGAAGAACATGCATGGACAAAGGTGGTAAGACCACTAGGACATGATAGTGGATTTGAAGTGGAATCGATGGTGGATGTGGAAGGAGGATCATTAGGATCTTGATTAGCATTATGTTCACTAGGATCCAAGTTATTTGTTTGATCTTTTATGCTTACTTAGGGGACAAGTGTCTCATCATGACAAGTGGATGTTTGCTCATTATGGATAGGGCTAGATGGAGGATGACTAGGAGCAATTTAGATATCTTGCTCATGGATAAATATAGGATTATGGATAGGATCAAGGTGCTCATGGATAGCTTCTTCATAGGTATCATCTTGATCATAAAGAAGGTAAATTATATGGATAGGTTGAACTTGGATAGCTTGCTCGTGAATGGTTGTTGGGAGATGGATAGGATCAAGTGGCTCATGGATATATTCATCATTATGGCTATCATCTTGATCATGGAAAAGATAGATGGGGTGGATGGGTTGCATGAAAGTGATTTGATCTTGAGTTGGACTAGGGCTTAATGTTTCCACATGCTTAGAATTAAACTCTAGACATACCTCTTGGGTTTCTTGAATGGAAGTGGAAGGTTCTTGAGTGGACTTGATAGGCTCTTAAGGGTTATCAACATGAGAACATGATGACTCTTGAATAAGCTTGATGGCTTGTAGGTCACATGATGGGCTTGAAGGGATAAGAATGTTAATTGAGGGCTCTTGGATAGGCTCAAGGATAGGTGGACCACATGATGGGATTATAGGATTGGACATGACCTTTGGAAGTTCTTTGGTAGGCTCATGAATGGGTGTTTGACATGGAAGTAGTTTATTCCTAGCTAGTAGGCAATGGATCACATCCTTTGCAAGGGTATGAGTGGATGGGCAATATAATGGATGATGTTGTAGGCTTAGGACTAGGATTAGGTTGGGGGCTAATTGGATTGGGTGGATTGGGATTTGGATTGGATGAAGGGATAATCTTTCCACAATTTATGAGGTTTGTGATCAATTTCTCAAGTTTGACACAATTGGTTGTTGTATGGCCCTTATGCAGATGGTATGCACAATAATGGTTTTCATTATACCAAGGGGGTTTAAAGATTGGTTCAAAAGGTTCTATAGGTGGCAGCCCTATCAAATTTTCTTGAACTAATTGTTGTACAGTTATATCCAAGGGATCTTGTGGTGGAAGATTGGTAGAACATAAGGATGAAGGTGATGAAGGTTGGTGGACCAATTGACTAGGGGTAGGATCACATGGTGGTCTTATGATAGAGCTAGGAGGCTCATGTGTTGGCATGTGATTGGATGATGAAGGCCACTCATAGGATGCATTGGCTAGATTGGTATCTCCCTTGTCAAAGGTAATTAAGTCTTTTTGTATTAGGCTCACATGGTTTATATACAAAGGGCCACTTAGAGTTGCATATGTTTCTTGTTGCAAAGGTGGATTTGGGCTCACTTGTGCTCGTTGGGGAAGCCATTGATAGTCTTGGTAGCTAGGTGTAATGGTAGGATATGTAGAAAAAAGATCTTGAGGTGGACTCAAAGTTGAGGGCATTTGATCTTGTTGGCAAGGTTAACTTGTGCTCACTTGATTTATGTACAAAAGGCCATTGGGACTTGGATGTTGTTCTTGTAATATCACTTGATTGCTTTGTGGATGGGCTTGGTAGTGAATTCAAATGGTGGCATGAGGGATTGGATAAGCTTGAGGTGGATGTTAATAGGTTGATGTGGCATTAACTTGGTGGATAGGTGGATTAAGTTGATAGAAAGTGGATGGATATGACATGTGGCTATGACGTGGATTAGGTTGGTATGGAGTGGATGGATATGACATGTAGCAAGATGGATTAGGTTGATAGTGAATGGCTAAGGATTGATGTGCTTTTCAATCTTGACTAGTGGCTAAAAGGTGTTGGACTTGGCATACAAAGTGTTATAGTTGAGGTGATTGGCTTGCATGGGGTTGAGCTCTTTGGATAAAGAATTGTAATGTTTCAATGGTGTCTTGGTTCAGGGGTTGTGATCCTTGATAAAGATTTTGGAGGAATCTTTAGAATTTGATTTCTAGGTCCTCTGATGTGAACATGTTGTCACCCAAGTGTTCGTCTTAAGTCCTTTTAGCAAGTACTCATTTAGGGATTTTGATGATGTGGTAGAAGTGATTTAGCTAGGATAGGGATGTGACTAGGATAAGTTTAGGATGGTTTGAATGACTTGGCTATGAAGGGTTGGATGATGAATAGGCTATGTTTGGGATGAAAGTGATTGAGTTTGAATGTTATTGGAAGAATGTGTAGGATGACTTGTCTTTATGTGTTTGGGTGTTTAGAGCTTGATGTGACAATATTCAAACAAATGATTATGCATATACACACATGAATCACTCACACAAGACACATAAGCAAGTTGTTAGTTTGGAAGACTATGATGATGGTTAAGCAAGCACATGCAGACACTTCAACAAGTCCTAGTCAAGGCAAGTGGGTATGGCCAATTAGGTCTTAGGCTAGATTGCACAAGGTTGACTAGGAATTTGAAAGAGAAATCTTGCCACACAGCCAGGAGAAAGGTGTAACCCACCCTTCACCTTCACTTCCCAAAGGTATAAAGTTCTTTGGGGCTTAGCCAAGAGTGACAAGATTTACAACTCCCAATGAGGGTGTCTTTCTATTTAGCCTCTATTGAGGTCATCCCTTGGAGTGGTGTGTCTCCAAGCAGGCCTCCTAGATAGGGTATGACAAAAGCAAACCAAGTGAGCTGTCACTTGATTCACACTCGCAGTTGTTAATTCCCCTTAGAAATAAGATGTGTGGATGACAATTCAAGCACTTGTTCTTTTTAAATCCAAAGTCAAGATGTGATAGAAGATAATGATTCATTTTAGCCCAATTTCAATGGTGTGATTGCAAACAAGTTATTCATTTTATGCCCAAAATCTAAATGTGTGATCAAGAAAGATTGGAAGATAAGAGATGAAATGATTGCACCTAGTTAATTCGCTATCCAAATCTGTTGTAGATGATAATGCCAATGCTGCTCCAGCTCCTTAGATGCCCCTACAAGTCAACAATTCCAAAAAGAAACAAGTAAACTTGCATAGAAGAAGACTATGTGAAAAAAGATGAAATCTAATAATGACAATGATCTGATGTAGAAAAATGGATTGCATAAACATAAAGTTCAAAAGATTCTAAGCAATTTGAAAAGAAATTTTGTTGAAATTCGATTGATTTTGCTCAAGATATGCTCAATTGAAGTTTTAAAAAAAAGTTTGACTTTGACTAATAACAAATATGGGTAAAATGATATATTCACCTAAAAAAACTTGCTCCACTGCATAGTTCATCTTCTCATCTTTCCAACAAGTCCTTGTTTGCGTTATTTGGCCTCTGTATGTGAAAGTTATGATAGAAATGTAGAGTAAAATACTCTACATTTTGATTTTTGGGTTTCAGTTGTGCGAAGTTCCAGTTTTGTTCTCTGCGTTTCAGTTTTGGCCATGAAGTTTTGACACATAGCGCGAGTACAGGGTTTTGCATTTTGCCTAAGTCCCAGAGAGGCAGCGGAAGCCGCCAAGTGTCAGCACCCGGGACACATTATAAAGTTGCTTAAAGTAACGCGGATGGAGCCACACGTCCCTTTTAATACCTACGGAGCATGCCAAGTGTCGGCATCCAAGGTTTAGTTTCTATAAGTTTCAAAAGCCCCTTTTTACAAAGTAAGTATGGCGGGCCCCATTTTTAAGTTTCTTTCAGTGCAGTGGAAGCCGCCATGTGTCAGCAGCCAGGATACATTTTAGAGTTTCTCAGAGTGACTGCGGAGAGTGCCACATATCTTTTTGCATTAAGACAAAAGCTGCCAAGTGTTGGCACCCGTTCCAGTTTCTTCTAAGTTTCAAACGTTCCTTTTGAATCTTTCTCATAATGTAGCGGGTCCCTTTTAAGAGCTTCGGAGAGCGCAGAAGGTGCCAGGTGGCAGATGCGGAGAGTGTCTTTAGAGTTTCTAAAAGTTACATGGAAGGTGTTGCGTATCCCATGTAGTTGCAGCGGAGAGCTCCATGTGTCAACATCCGCGGGTTCCTTTTTGGTTTCATTGCTAAGTAAAGAAGTATGGTGGGCCCGTTAATATTTCTATAGTTTTAGCAAAGTGCTCCATGTGTCACCATCCACGTGATTCTTATAAGTCTCTAATGAGTCTCTATAAAGTTTCTCAGAGTTGCATGAAATGCGCCAAGTGGCAGCGTCCGCGGAGGTTTTGTTTAAGTGCTAAAGTTTCTTAGACTGCAACAGAGATTGCCATGTGTCATCTTCCGCAGAACTCACTAAAGGTATCTACAGTCTCTCATAATGCAGCGGAAGCCGCCACGTATAGTTTCTCATATCAGTGGAAAGCGCCACCTGTCCCTGTTCCTTTTTGAAGCTTCTCAGGCACAGACTGTTGGTGGGTCCCATTTTTAATGTTATTAAGGTTCCAAAGTTTAGCGGTTCGTGACAGATGGCGAAGCCCGAGCACTCTTAATATAAGCCACAGTAAAGACTCAAAATAAAGCAGACATCACCATGTATCTTTTGCAGGGGCTGTGGACACTGCCAAGTGTCAGGTTCTGGTGTCTCCTGAGAAAGAAGTAGTTTATCAAGTAAGTCACGCAGAGGATGCCATGTGTAAGTTTCGTATTGTCCTGGAAAGATGAAGGAGTTTCAAGAAAGAGGTGCGTATGGATGCCAGCTGTTTCAAGGGTTTATAGTCGTAAAGACTATCAGAAGCTGCCACGCATTCCTCCCTGATTCAAGTAAGTGGAGTTACATGTATCTGTTGCAGCCAATGAACTTGTAGAGTGGCTAACCGTCTCTGATTCGAAAGAAATCTTCTGACAGACACTTTCAGTTAAGCGCCAGTTCGGTTAGACCATTGAGATTTGATCGTACGGGCAATCTTTGAGCCAGTTCTATGCTATAAATATGGGTTCAAATCACAGTACTGGGATATAACATTGGAGATATAGAGAATTTTCTGCATCATAGATTGTTAGAGAAGTTTGAAGATCTTTTGTAGTGGCCAGTAATATCATTTGCCTTTGTTCTGTTTTCTTGATTCAGAGAGTTTGTATAATTGTGCATGATTCTGTGCCTTTTATGTGACTGAAAAATTAATAAAGACACAGTTCTATGCCTTTGCTGATATTTTCTGTGTTATTACAAAATATTCTGATTTGTGAGCCTTTGATCCTATTTGTTTTTCATCTGTTACATTGATCATGCATTGTTTGCTCTTTAATGTGACTGAATCCTGAAATAGTTTCACTATGCTTAGTGTTGAAAAAAAAATCACATTCAGGTGCATCACCATAGTTTAGTTTCCTTTTTAGTTGCATTTGTGATTCTGTTTAACTCTATCCGTTTTCCTAAACACTTTTGGGATAAAGAAGAGCTAGCTTCTTTAAAATCTGGAGGTTACTCTGAAGAACATTCCCATGTTTCAGAGTTTCCTATGTTGGTGTTGGAAATAGCGCAATTTTGAGCATCAATAGTTTTTGGCATGCCCGGTGGGACAATTTCTTGAAGTTTCTTTCAAGACTGTATGAACCAGAGAATCACGAGGAGTCAGAGCTGCGGACTTGTGACAAGAGCTCAATCTGCTGTGAACCTAGGTATTCTTTTATCACCATTGATAACTAATCCAAGAAGAAGGGTCAATCAGTTTACAGCAACCCCAAGTGCAAACATGGGAGCACCTATAGACCCAAGGAATTATGCAAATTAGAATACTGGCAGTGCTTTGATTCTTCCAGTACCACCAGCCACTTGGGATCCTATTCCAGCAAATGCCCTGAAGGCTCTGCCCAAATTCAGTGGGGAGGATTTCAAAACACCTGAAGAGCATCTACAAGATGTGTCTGATGTCTGTGCAATACATGTGATCACACAGCAAAATGTGGCTATAAGACTGTTAGCAACTTCTTTTAAGGGGAAGGCTCTGGACTGGTACAGATCTTTGACCCCAAATTCAATATCTACATGGGATCAGCTTGGAGATGCTTTCTTTGCAAGATTCAAAGAGAAGGGTGATAAATCTTCTTTGTTACAATAATTGATTACCATCAAGAGGGCACCACAACAGGCAATGACTAATTTCAATTCCAAATTTCAGAAGACTTGGGAAAGGATTCCTGCTACAGCAAGACCATTACCAGATATGGCTATAGTATCTTATCTTAAAGCCCTAAATTTAGATATAGCAATAATGATTCAATCACTTGGAGGCCAGACCCTACCAGAAGCCTATGACTATGCAGTCAGAGCTAAAAATAATTTGATAGATGCTGAAAAATTGCCCCCAAGGCCTCCCATGCCTATGTTTCCAGAGATTACCCTACCATTGCCTCAAGAAGCTCCTAACCCCATAACCCCACCTGTGTCCATGTATACGTTTCCCCAACAACCTGCTAAAGTTGCTGTCCCTACCTAGTCTTCAGAGATGGATGATGTCAAGAACATCCTGAGAACATTTTCTAATGAAATAATTAACCTAAAAAGATAGTAGAATCCTTATCCCAGACCCCAATATCAAGGCTATCAAGGGAATAGACCTCCTTTACAGTCAAACCAAGTATCAGGGCCCCCAAAGGCAAACTAACCCTCAGCCATCAAACCAATTGGTTGCAGTTCCTACACCCTTGCAGACTGTTCCTCCCAATCCAAACAGAGAGATTGTATCAGGGTAGAATAATTATGCAGATGGCACCAATGCCTGGTGTTTCCCTTGTAATAATGCACATATGCCCAAAGATTGTCCTAGGGGTAATCTACAGCAAAAGATAGCAGAGCAAAGAAGAGTGGATGGACAATTTGCAAATACTTCTGACACTCAGCCCTACCAATCCCCTGGTATGCAAAATTCAGTCCTAGTGGCTTAGATGCAAGGAATGTCCTTACAGCAAGAAGAAGAAATAGCCCCTGAACATGCTCTATTTTCATGGATTGAAGATGACGAGTTAGTATACTTAAATGAAGCTTCAGCTTCTAAGAAGCCATTGGTGCAATCAGATTACTATACTAAAGCCAAGAGAAGGATGATGGAACAGCCTAGAGTCACAAATAATGAAATTATGGGAGTTCCACCATTTCAAGATCATCAAAATATAGCTACTCTACAAGAAATACCTCAGCCAGTGCAGAACCAAGTAGTTTCTGGACAAGTTCAAGAAAAAGTAAGATACCCTTATTATCCCAGAACACAAGCACTAGGACCTGTGAATGTGGTGGATCAGTTGAAGAGGACTCCAGCACATGTGTCAATATGGGACATGTTAGCCATTCCTGAGCAAAAGACACTGTTGCAAGAAGCTTTATAGAGCCAAGTTGTGCCTAAACAGACTGTTGCCAAAGGAGGACCTAATGATAAAGAAAAGCTCAAAGACACTGTTCCTCTGCAAACAACAGCCCTTCTGAACAATGCACCAGAGGTAAGTAAATCCAAGCCAGATCCCTTTTATTTAACTTTAATAGTTGGGAAGAAACTATTGCACAATGCAATGATAGACTCTGGGGCTAGCACCACAGTGATGCCAAAGCAAATAGCAGATGCTTTGAAAATAAAATATGAGCCACTTGCAAAAGGAGTTATGCAATTAGATGGGAAGTCTGTGCAAACAATAGGGAAAATTAAACAACTTCCACTACAGCTGTATACCTATCCCAATATAATTGTCAATCAAGATGTTGTAGTCATAGATATTCCTCCTGTTTTTGGCTTATGCCTATCCAGAGATTTCACAGCCAAGATAGGAGATTATATGTCACTTGATTGGTCTTATCTCGTCATAAGGACCAAATATGGGACTAAAATGAAGGTACTGTCAGAACCATTATCAAAGGACCATATCACTAATGAACCAACCCCAAAGTTAGAAGCAGCCCATGCCATGTTAAATAAAGAGGAAAGGGTTTTTGTTGAAGAAATAGGGGATTGGACTGAATATGATCAGCAAGTAGAGGATAACCAGTTGTTAACTATGATGCAGAGTGATCCCTTTGGAAACTATGACTCAATAGGGTTGGGCACTTATGTTATATTTGAGGAAGACTAGGAGATCCCTAATGTCTTAAGGAATGAGCCCCCTCAGACCCAAGAATCCATAAATGACTCAGGAATCTGGACCCTAAATTTTGATGGGGCTAGAAGCAAAAATGGGGCCGAAGCAGGAATTTGTCTTATTGCCCCTAATGGTGAAAAGATTTTAAGAGCCATTCGCTTTCACTTTTCCTGTACCAATAATGATGCTGAGTATGAATCTTTAGTGCATGGACTTATATTGGCAAAAAGGAAAGGAGTAAAGAAACTAATAGTCAAAGGAGATTCAGAACTAGTGGTGAAACAAATAAGAGAGAAGGCAATAGCCAAAAATGTAAGGATGAGATCCTATAGGCACAGAATTTGGGACTAAATAGAAAATTTTGAAGCTTTCAATATAGAAGTAGTCCCTAGAGCCCAAAATTCTGAGGCAGATAGGATGGAACAAATTGGTTCACAGTTTGATCCAATAACTGATCTAATGGTCAATAATGATTCAGTCAAAGTTATTGTAAGGCCAACCATCCCAGACAATGATGAAAATTGGCAAGTTTTTGAAAATGATTTTCAAGTACTCTCATGTTTGCAACAGTCAGGAGAATTTGCTGATCAGTTACAACCAAAAATTGAAGAAGCATATGGTGATCAGATCATTCAACTGAAGTCAAACAAGCTCCCTAAAGGACTAATTACTCTAGAAAACTTGTTTGATCCTAAAGATGCTAGCCTAGAAAAGAAGAGATTTCAAGCAAACAAAGAAGACTACTCTGAGATTCAGGTTAGTGAGGGGAGAAAATTGAAGGTTGGGAATTCTGCCACTCAATAGGAAAGAAAAAGGTTAATTGATTTATGTGAGAAATATGATAGGGTCATAGCCTGGACCTATGAAGATCTCCATGGTTGTGATAGAAATATCATTCAACACACTATAGAGTTGACTGAAGGATCTAAACCAGTTAGACAGAAACAGAGGCCAATGAACCCTAGGATTGAACCTCTGATGGTGGACGAGTTGCAGAAACTATTAGAATCAAAGATCATTTTTCCAATCAAACACTCAACTTGGGTATCCAACTTAGTACCAGTCAGGGAAAAGAATGGGGACATAAGGCTTTGTGTGGATTTTAGGGATCTAAATAGGGCTTCCTTGAAGGATCATTACCCCTTGCCCTCTATGGAACAAATTTTACAGACTGTGGCTGGATCAGAGAGATTTTCCCTGCTAGATGGTTTCTCTGGGTACAATCAGATTTGGTTGGCTAATGAGGACCAACATAAGACTGCTTTCACCACAAAATGGGGAACATTCGCCTATGCAAAGATGCCTTTTGGTCTTTCAAATGATGGAGCTACATTTTAGAGGGTAATGGATGTAGCATTTGGAGAGATTATCAATAAAATCATTCTAATTTACCTAGATGACCTCATTGTTTTCTCTAAAAATGTTATAGATCATTTTGACCATCTAGAAGCAGTTTTTAAGAAATGCCAAGAGTTTGGAATATCTCTAAATCCTAAGAAATGCATTTTTGCAGTACCTCAAGGTAAACTATTAGGGCATATAGTGTCTAAGAAGGAGTCTCTATAGATCCAGAAAGAGTCACTACCATAATGACCCTGTCTCTGCCTGTCAATAAGAAAGCAGTTCAGTCCTTCTTGGGAAAGATTAATTTTGTCAGTAGGTTCATATCAGACTTTGCAGGCCTAATAAGACCCATTACACTACTACTAAAGAAAGATCTAGTATTCAAATGGACTACAGAAGGGAGACAGGCTTTTGAAGAGGTCAAGAAAGCAATTTCAACAGCCCCAGTATTGAGCAACCCTAACTTCTCTAAGTCTTTTATAATGTATGTCTATGGAGGAGAATTTAGTGTTGCTATTGTCCTAACACAAAAAGATGATCAACAAGAGGGAGAGCATCCAATAGCCTTTTTCTCAAGAACTCTTAGGGAATATGAGGCCAGGTATAACTTTGTAGAGAAACAGGCATATGCCATGGTAAAAGCCCTCAAGAAATTTAGACATATGGTCACAGGTAATAAGATTCTAATACTAGTGGCTCATCCAAGTGTCAGAGAATATATTATGGAAGGAGAAATAACTGAGAAAAGAGCAAACTGGATAACAAAGATTCTTGAATATGATGTGGAGGTCAGACCAACTAAACTTGTTAGAGGCAAGGGTTTGTGCTAGTATATGGTTTAAGATATGAAAAAAATGATAACTGAAGAAATAGAGGAGGAAAATGTATTGAGGATACAAGAAGTTGATTAGAATTCTTAGGTCACAAATAGGATCCAGTTTATGAAACATGGAATTTTCCCAAAAGAGCTCTCTCAGGATAAGAAGAGGTACTATAGGCAACAGGGAGTTCATTTTGTTTTAATTGACCAAGTTCTTTTTAGAAGAAATACTGATAGCATACTTTTAAGATGCATAGAGAAAGATGAAGCCCAAAGAATACTGTATGAAATGCATCATGGAGTGTCAGGTGGACATTTTTCTGCAATAACCACAGCTATAAAGATAAGTCAGGCAGGTTACTTCTGGCCCACTTTATTCACAGACTATTATCAACTGGTTAAAGAATGCCAATCTTGTCAGTACTATGTAGGGAAGAGAAGGAATGCAACAATGCCCCTTAGTCCTATAATTGTGGATGAACCTTTTGCTCAATGGGGTCTAGACTTCATTGGAATGATCAATCCAGTGTCAAGTATGGGGCACAAATGGATCCTAACCACCACAGATTATTTTACTAGATGGAGTGAGGCAGTCCCACTAAAAGAAGCAACAGAAAAGGTGATTCTTGACTTTCTGGAGGGTATCACTACTCGCTTTGGGCCTCCTCGTACTGCAATTTCAGATAATGCTAAGGCATTTTTGGGGGCAAAGATATCTGACTTTGCACTAAAGTATGGAATCTACCTGAAGACCTCCTCAAATTATTATCCTCAGGGTAATGGTTTAGTAGAATCAACTAACAAGAATCTGATCAGACTTATTAAAAGAATAGGGGTTGATCATCACAAAGAGTGGCATAAAGTGTTTAATGTAGCACTGTGGGTAGATAGAATTACACCAAAACAAGTGACAAAAATGTCCCCATATGAATTGGTCTATGGTAAACCTGCTGTGATGCCCCTGAGCTTGGAGATTCCTGCTCTCCAGTTATTGAAACAGATTGAGATTGAGGAAAATGGACCCATGCAGGTCAGACTTGCTGAGCTCCTGGAAGTTCAAGAAAAGAGGGATTCAGCACATGAATCATTATTGAAACATTAGAAAATAATCAAAGACTATTTTGATAAGAAAACTTCAAACCCTCATTTTGAAGAAAGATTAGTTGTTTTGAAATGGGATGAGAGAGCTGCCAAGCCGGGTCGGCATAGTAAATTTGAGTCATTATGGACTGGCCCTTTTAAAATCCATTCCTGTAAATAGCAAAATTCTTTCAAGCTTGAAACGATGGAGGGTGAGCCTGAAGAGATTCCTGTCAATGGGATCTACTTGAAACATTTCAATTAGACAGTGTCTTTCCTGTGTATTATAGTTAGATAGTTTCCTTTTGTTGTTGCTTTGTTTTTTCCCGCTTTGTTTTTCCCACTTTTGCTTTGAATAAGTTTATTATAAACACGTGGCCATGGCTCAAGTCTCTTAAAAGTCTCAAAACTCTCATATTCATTAAACCTCCCAAATCCCCAAAATTCCTAAAAGGTACCCAGCACAGCCGCTTTTTATGACGTGTCTGACACTCTGTCCCACTCAGATCTCTTAGGATTTTATAACAGTTTTCTATTTTTAATGCCATTTATGAGACTTGATGCGTCATTAAAATACCTCAACAACATGAGTTAAAGCTTAACTAAGTTTCATTTGTTGCTATTTCTGCTAAGTGTCTTCTCTGTTGCTGCGTTTTCATTGCAAAACCTGCTTCCTAAGTGTGTCTTCCTTGTTGCAAAGCTTCCATCCTTGTTACAAGTCCTACAGTTTCCAGCAAACACGGAGATGGTGGAGGCACAGTCTTCACAGTAGGGGCTTGGGATTTACGAGTCTATTGACAAGCTCCTCGCCAGCAAATCATATGCTTCGGCCCCTGCGTAACCTTTAAAGACCTATCCAAGGACTAGGGTTCCTGAGGTTGGTTATGTGGTCGACCCAAAGAAGGTGCAGGATTTTGCAGATGGTATTGCTGAACCAGCCCTACAAAAGTCTGGCAAAGCTCTGCGAGAGGGAGCACACCAAAGATGCCTCTTGAAGGCAAAAGCTAAACAATTTGAAACATTCGGCATGCAGATATGGACCTCTCAATTGGTGAAATTCATGGTCCCGAGCATGCATTTATGCCCTGACCTGATTGAGGTATGCGCAGAATTGTTTCATGCACCCTCAAGCACCATTCAGAAGGGACCCTTCATGGTGCAAATTACACCAAAGGCCATTAGGGACATGTTGGCCCTATACTATGACAGCACAGCCATGTTTCCCACCATTGCCAAAATGCAGAAGATGCGGGCAAACGTCAAGCATCAATTAAGGTTTCTCAATTCAGAGATGCAGCTCAGAGATGAAAATACCCAAATGCCAGTGCTACCAATAGGAAGGGCACAATTTACACAAGCCAGTCAGGAAGCGCTATCTATGATGGCTTTTATCTTCAGAATGAAGGAAGACATAACTGTCTATGATTGGCAACTGGCCATTTTATTCAGAATGAAGACTGTGGATAAGTCCCAGGAGTTTCGGCTAGATTTCTTAGAGCAGATTGCCTACTCAATGGCCGAACAACTCACCAATTTCAAATCAACAGGGGTTTTCAGGTATTCTTCTTATCTGTTTCACCTTATGTTATACCAAAACTATGCCATCTTTTCCTAGTATATGCATTTGGACATGTATGACCCAAGTTTTGATCCCAATAGGACTATCCCTGTGTCTGCATGGACCCATGTTTTGTCTGAATCATCTGACCCTTATGAATTTTGGGAACTTTTTGTCACACCTACTTTTACTCACTTAAGCCCGGAGCCTGTTGAGAATAGATTGACATTAAGTGTCAGAGGCCTCATGGCAAATTCCTCCATTCCTTATGATTATTTCTTTCGGTCTCACCATACTATTATCAGGGTCCATGGTTTCAATGGAGAGCCAATGTTGCTACCCAAGGTTTTGACTCCTAGGCTAGCCTTCTTAGAGGTCACCCGGCAAGTGTCTGTGGTCGATAATGATTATGGCACTAGGAAGAAGAAAAAGAAAATGTATGACCTTCCCTGGGTGAAGAAAAACATGACCCTATTGGTCAAAGATGCTGAGCATTTATTGCTAAGAAAGTTAGTTGTCCTGGGTTTTCTTTTAATTGAAGATAAATGGAGGTATGACCCAATCAGTTTCATAACCTTGTGGGTCAACAATAATAAGGTTGGTGCCAAAATTACGCATGAGGGCCGCCCCTTTTGGGAAGACAGAAGAAACCCTAAGGAGGACATCCCTAATTTATATGCAGAATTGACAGATTTGCCCTTTGAGGGACCCATGCCGTGGGAAGTATTTTATAAAAAGGAAAAGGCCTATGACCCTAAGCTTAAAATGGGCGCTGGATTAAAGAAAAATTTAATAAGAGATAGAGAGCAGAAGGCTGAGAAGATAGAAGCCTATTGGAAATATAGGCAGGAGATATTTGAAATAACCCACTCCTTTGGTAAAGTTGATACAGATGAGAAATGGGAGTCCATTTGGGACGAATGGCATCCTTCTCCAATCTCTAGCCCTAATACAAGCAAGCTCCATAAAAGGGGTGAGGAGTCTGAAGAAGAACCTGAATCCACTCACACAGTGCAGGCCCCAGGACAAACATCATCTATAGCTGCTATAACTGCCTGGCCCCAATCCCTCAGTGTCATAGAGAAGCAAAAGAGTGTGGTGTCATCACCACCTAGAGGGACCCCATCAGTTTCAATGAGTGAGGCTTCCAGTTTTGTGCAAACACCACTAGCAACAGTGGTAAATGTTGAGGAGAAAGAAACACAGCAAGAAGAAGAGAGGCCAAGGAGACATAAGAAGCTGAAACTTCAACCTGATTTAGATGAGGAGGTAGAACCTTTGTTGCAGCCATCACCGAGTATATCTGTTGCTCCTCAGGTACGTGCTTCTTCTCCTTCTTCTCAATCTTTTTCTTCTTCAATAGGGGTGGCAATCCCAACTGGCCAAATAGTATCCCCTGCCACCTCTGCTGTGTCAATTTCTCATTTTTCCCCACCTGTCACTACTCAGGCCATGTCATCACAAGCCATATCATTGCCGCCCTTTTCTCCTTCTTTTCCAAGGAGATTACCTCCTCAAATTCCTCCTAGCCAACATTTGGCTATCCCTTATGGCTTGCCACAAGGTCATCCTTTTGCGGGTGGGTATATTGCCTCTCCCCCTACCTTCCAAGCTCAAGCAGACATTGCTAAGAAGGCTAGGGAAGCCCAGATGGACAAAAAGAGAAAGAAGGACAATAAAGCTCAAGCTGTCCCACATATGAGGTCACTATTTGACCCAATTCAACAGTAGCTAACTGTGACCCATTTGTCACCAAATGTAGTAAGACCTAATGAGTAGATGCAGCCCCAAGATTATACAATGAGTGTAGTGGCGATGGACATGTCACTTTTTAGGCCACAAGATAGGGTAGAGCTGCTAAATGAAACCACTTCTGCCGTAGCCACTGACTATTTAAAGTTATCAAGGAAGTTGCAGAAAGTGGAGGCTGATCTAGCTCAAGAAAGGACACATAGTGAGACCCTGATTGCTGAGCTCAAATGAAAAAATGATGAGATAGAAGATCTCACTAAACAGTTACAAAATATTGTTTCATGTTAGATCCATTAGGCTACACAGAGCCAAAATGCTTCCTTGAAAGAAGAGCTGATTCAGGTGAAGTCTGTTGTGACTACCCTGAAGCAAGAAAGGGCCACATTGCAGAAGAAGCATCAGGATTCCTCTCAGCAAGCCACACAGTTCCAACAGCAGCTTTTGAAAGAACAAAACAATGTTGCTGCCATACAGGCTCAACTTCAGGCCGAGCAACAAACAGCAAAACAATTGACCCTTGAGTTGGCAAATAGGCCACAAAATGCAGGAGTGTTGAATTTGGTTAAGGAGCTATATGCATCAGTGTGGGCAAGAATCTCTGAGGAGATTATTCAGCTCAAGCCCTCTTAACTTTCCTACTACATGCACAGCAATTATGTGAAAAGGTGGAAACCTTAGTTCAAGCCACTTTGTCCACTATTTCCATGAGAATTTCTGATTCTCAACTGCTGCTGGGGAAACTTTATGACACATCTGATGAAGCATTATCAGCAGCAGGGATTAGTGACAGAATGATTGCTGCCAAACGGGTCAATGAAGTTCTCAGTTGCAACTCTGTTGCAATTACTTGCCAGGAGCTCCTGGATGTGGTCAAGGAGGGGGTGAAGGACATGAAGAAACACATTGAAGACTTGGTGCAATTGGGCCTTCCTTCCCCTTTTCCTGATAACAACACAGTATTAATGGTTGATGAGATCAAGCCTCTGTTGCTAGCCAGACAGAATGATCAATCAGTCTTCCAGGTCTAACAGATGCCTCATCAATGTCAGAAGTGGAAGCTGTTTTGATTCCCATGGCCCAGCTTGATTTCCAGTTGAAAGCTACAGTCCATGTTTTGCAGAGCTTTTCACATAAGGACATGATCAACCTAGATTTAGTCTTCCAGGATTTGCAGAACAAATAGGGTTTATCTGATGCTGAGTGGTTTGTATATCAGACGGCCTTGCAAAATTTGTAAATTTTGCTGTATACATGCACATTTTTAGATTCTTTTTGAGCAGGCTCAAAAGTCCTCGGGGTCGCCAAGAACTGTAGAGTAAAATACTCTACATTTTGATTTTTGGGTTTCAGTTGTGCGAAGTTCTAGTTTTGTTCTCTGCGTTTCAGTTTTGGCCGTGAAGTTTTGACACACAGCGCGAGCACAGGGTTTTGCATTTTGCCTAAATTTTACCTAAGTCACAGAGAGGCAGCGGAAGCTGCCAAGTGTCAGCACCCAGGACACATTATAAAGTTGCTTAAAGTAACACGGATGGAGCCACGCATCCCTTTTAATACTTGCGGAGCATGCCAAGTGTCGGCATCCGAGGTTCAGTTTCTATAAGTTTCAAAAGCCCCTTTTTACAAAGTAAGTATGGTGGGCCCCATTTTTAAGTTTCTTTCAGTGCAGCGGAAGCCACCACGTGTCAGGAGCCGGGATACATTTTAGAGTTTCTCAGAGTGACCGCGAAGAGTGCCACATATCTTTTTGCATTAAGACAAAAGCTGCCAAGTGTCGGCACCCGTTCCAGTTTCTTCTAAGTTTCAAACGTTCCTTTTGAATGTTTCTCATAATGTAGCAGGTCCCTTTTAAGAGCTTCGGAGAGCGCGGAAGGCACCAGGTGGCAGATGCAGAGAGTGTCTTTAGAGTTTCTAAAAGTTACACGGAAGGTGCCACATGTCCCATGTAGTTGCAGCGGAGAGCTCCATGTGTCAACATCCGCGGGTTCCTTTTTGGTTTCATTGCTAAGTAAAGAAGTATGGTGGGCTCGTTAATATTTCTATAGTTTTAGCAGAGTGCTCCATGTGTCACCATCTGCGTGATTCTTATAAGTCTCTAATGAGTCTCTATAAAGTTTCTCAGAGTTGCGCGGAATGCGCCAAGTGGCAGCGTCTGCGGAGGTTTTGTTTAAGTGCTAAAGTTTCTTAGACCGCAGCAGAGATTGCCATGTGTCATCTTCCGCAGAACTCACTAAAGGTATCTACAGTCTCTCATAATGCAGCGGAAGCCGCCACATATAGTTTCTCATATCAGCGGAAAGCGCCACCTGTCCCTGTTCCTTTTTGAAGCTGCTCAGGCACAGACTGTTGGTGGGTCCCATTTTTAATGTTATTAAGGTTCCAAAGTTCAGCGGACTATGACAGATGGTGAAGCCCAAGCACTCTTAATATAAGCCACAGTAAAGACTCAAAGTAAAGCAGACATCGCCACGTATCTTTTGCAGGGGCCGCGGACGCTGCCAAGTGTCAGGTTCCGGTGTCTCCTGAGAAAGAAGCAGTTTATCAAGTCACGCGGAGGATGCCATGTGTAAGTTTCTTATTGTCCTGGAAAGATGAAGGAGTTTCAAGAAAGAGGCGCGTATGGATGCCAGCTGTTTCAAGGGTTTATAGTCGCAAAGACTATCAGAAGCTGCCACGCGTTCCTCCCTGATTCAAGTAAGTGGAGTTACATGTATCTATTGCAGCCAATGAACTTGCAGAGTGGCTAACTGTCTCTGATTCGAAAGAAATCTTCTGACAAACACTTTCAGTTAAGCGCCAATTCGGTTAGACCATTGAGATTTGATCGTGCGGGCAATCTTTGAGCCAGTTCTATGCTATAAATATGGGTTCAGATCACAGTACTGGGATATAACATTGGAGATATAGAGAATTTTCTGCATCATAGATTGTTAGAGAAGTTTGAAGATCTTTTGTAGTGGCTAGTAATATCATTTGCCTTTGTTCTGTTTTCTTGATTCAGAGAGTTTGTATAATTGTGCATGATTCTGTGCCTTTTATGTGACTGGAAAATTAATAAAGACACAGTTCTGTGCCTTTGCTGATATTTTTTGTGTTATTACAAAATATTCTGATTCGTGAGCCTTTGATCCTATTTGTTTTTCATCTGTTACATTGATCATGCATTGTTTGCTCTTTAATGTGACTGAATTCTGAAATAGTTTCACTGTGCTTAGTGTTGAAAAACATAATCACATTCAGGCACATCGCCATAGTTTAGTTTCCTTTTTAGTTGCATTTGTGATTTTGTTTAACTCTATCCCTTTTCCTAAACACTTTTGAGATAAAGAAGAGCCAGCTTCTTTAAAATCTGGAGGTTACTCTGAAGAACATTCCCACGTTTCAGAGTTTCCCATGTTGGTGTTGGAAACCGCACAATTCTGAGCATCAACAAGAAACACCAAAATGCATAATTGTGAGGACCGCCCTTTTTACTACTGTTGTTATGACTATTTACAGTACTGTTATTGTTACTTTCATATTTGTGGGATAGCAGTTCCCGGAATTTGTCAGACTATTTAACTTTATTATGTTTTCGGAAAAACTAATTGGGTGATGTTTGGATAAGTTTACTTTTCAGAAAAATGAATTAGGTGATGATGGAAAATTGTAATATGATTTTTAATTATGTTAAATTGTACTAGGGCATGAGAATGCATGTGTTATTTAAGTTGCTTCGGCTATGATGAATTTATGTGGTTACTGATCTTGTAATTGAGTGTGCAGGGATTACTAATCGAACCACAGATTTTGGAGACCATTCCACACCTTGTTATTTGTTATTCCCTGTTAAGCCGATCTGGTTCCACGAGGAACCAAGATCTCTTTGTGTTTGATGTCATGATGTAATGTGGTCTTTCGTATGGTCGAGTGGGTTAGGTTACCCTCATGTAACATTATTTTTATAAGTAAGTGTTGTAAAGAGATTGAATTTGAAATTTCTTATTTTATTTAAATTATGAGGCCCTTTTTCTTGTGCTTTACCTTGACCAGGGGTGTCTTGTATGGGTTAAAGTTGACCCTGGGTTATACCCCATGGGTCCAGGGGCCCATTTGGCATGGGTAACCCTTGAGTAACCTCCATCTAGTCAACTTAACCTTCCCCTGAAGTTAAGTGGCGAAAATTGGAGGTAGGAGGGGACATGATGGGTTGTACCAACACTCAACCCATCCCCTCTACTTTCCCCTAGATAAGAGATGCCATCCATTAGTGAAAGTCACCTCTTCTTTAGTAAGATTCCCCCATGTACTATGGGGACACCCATGTGAAGAAAGGGGAAAGAGGCATGGGTCACCTGTCTTGTTCCCATTTAACTCTTTTTTTTATTTCTCCCATGAGAAAGTGGAGTCACATGAGAGGAATAAGGAGTACCCTTGGGAATGGAGAGTGACATAAGCCACCTGGACAGAATAGTGGTTTTTGGGAAGGGTGAGGAGGTGACAAGTGTCACTTCCCCATTTCTCAAAATGAAAAAAGAAAGAGAATTTGGGTTATTTATTTTCAAATTTTGGGATGAGAGGGAGTTAGTTGAATTTTGGGGAAAAACTTTCATTTTGGCCTTACCAAAAATAGAGAAGTTAGTTTGGAAGATAGAGAAGGGAGAGGGAGTTGGTGGCTAAGGTTGGAAGTGAACTCTGTGGACTCTGCAACAACTTCATTCTAGGAGGGCTTTGCAAGGTTGGTCTGAATTTTACCTTTGTTTTTGGTAGAACTGAGATGTGCATGAAATGTTTGTGAAATATGTGTTTAAATTTGTTTTCTGTGGGGTTCTTGTCGGGTTGTTTGACAGAGCGTCTCCCACTTGGGAGAAATGCTCATCAAGTTTGGGGTAGGGGAGGAGAGATCCTCCTCGGGTGCATACCTGTTTCCATCTTTTGGGATGTTGAAAGCCTTGAGGGCATGTATCTGTGACTGTATTTTTGACTTGAGAGTCATATACAGATTTCTTACAAATTGTGATCACACTTGGTTGAGACCAAGAGAAATTTATATTAGTTCATTTATCTGTCAGGGTGACACTCTGGAGTCGAGTGTGTCCACTCTCCTGCCCCTTATGAAACTCACTGTAGTTGAGTTTCCGTATTGTGTAAAATACCCACGGGTGTATGTGTGCTTTGGGATTGTTGTTGTTTCTGTTGTGAAGTGGAGTGTTTGAGTACCCAGGTGTGAGTATGGTCTCCCTAGCTCGGGGGTGACCCTCTTGCGGGTCTACGGTAGGGAGGAGAGCTAGATGAGTGGTATTTTCTTCTTTGTTTGTCTTTGATACGCAGGTTTTTCTCTTGGAGCTTCTGGTTGGCTATTTATGAAGAAACAGTTCATCTTCTTGTCATGAGAATTAGGCCTGGTTCATTTCATAGAGATGAAGAGAGAACACCTCTCTTGTTATTGTTGTAAATTAATGATATTCTGGGAGTGAAGAAAATCACCTCCCTGATCTTGTTATTATTGGACTTTTATTGGTTGTCATAAGTTTTCAGTTGTATACTGTTTGGGAGGAGAAAGTTCATATCTGGGAAATTAAGTGGTGGTATTCATGATTGAGAAGCTGTAATATGAATGTGCTTAAATTTTAAGTTGATGTTTGCAAACTTTGTTCAATAGCAATTTTTGTGTTTCAAGTATTACTGAAAGGAAAAGTTCATTATTGCAATCTAATATGAGTTGTTTACAATTGAAAGTTTGGAATTGCTTAACTAGTTGAAATGTTAGTTTTTATAGTTCAATGTTAAAATGGAAAAAAAAATAGTTTTCAATGTTTGAGTTATTCTCCATATTTAATGGATTCTGTTAATTTAGAAGGATTAGAGGAAATCTAGCATGTAAATATAATCTGTTTGTAAATTTACGAAGTCTTAAATGTTTATGAAAATGGAAATATATACTTATAATAAAGGGATAGCTATTTACCATTTCTACCGATTAAGTGAAATTGGGATATATATATATATATATATATATATATATATATATATATATATATATATATATATATATGTATGTATGTATATATCTAATTGTTATGGAGAAAATGCATAAAGTAGTGAAATTGAGAAATTTAGGAATTCTTTAAGCACATATAAGAATATTTTTATATAAATAAATTTATATATATATATATATATATATATATATATATTTCATATTTTGAGTAATTATCAATTTCTAGAATAATAGAGAAATTGAAAGTAAATTATCATTTTTATGAGATTGACTGATAAATATCAATATAAAAATAGATATATATATGTATATATATATATATATATGAAATATATATATATATATAGATATATATCTATAAATATAAAATCATTGATAAATGTATATATATATATATATACATGAATATATATATATATATAAATATATATTTTATTGTTGATAGAAATCAACGAATAGCACATAAGAATGACGGTCCAAGTTTATGCCGCGGAAAGAAAAAACACAGTCGCTGTTTACAATGGGCGGTGGGGAGAAAACCCCACCGCAGGCCCTTTTTATATATTTGGAGGTGTGGAGTGGGGCGGAGCCCCACCCACACCCCACGTCGTGGGAATGTGGGTGGGGCTCCGCCCCACTCCACATCCCCCCCCCATTCCCTTATGCCTCCCGCGGCCTGCACAGGCCCGCCGCTCTGCGGCCACCGCCGACCCTGTCCGCCACTCTGCGGCCACCGCCGACCCTGTCCGCCGCTCTGTCACTGCGGCCACTGCCGCCCATGGCCGCCGTCAGCTGTGGAATCTAAAGCAATAAAATGTTAGGGCTTGGGCCCTAACATATGATTGGTTTATTTAAATATAAATACAATTTTTTTATATAACTCTATATATAGGCATATATATATTCTATATATGTCTATGTATATAGCTATATATATAATATAATAATGATTATATATCTATCTATATCTATATATTTATATATATATATATAGAGAGAGAGAGAGATATAGATATATAAATCGTGGTAAACCAATTTCGTCCTATGCATAGACATTAAAATAAATATATTATATATATATGTATATATATATATATATATATATATATATATATATATATATATATATATATATATATATAATATAGATAGGAGTAAATCTATGAACCATTTTGTTGGACCTTCGTTTTAAATCGTTATAAACTATGTCTCATGGATATAGAAAAAAAAATATATATAACAAATTATATTCTCACAGTAGATGTTATTAAGTGTTGAACACAACAACCAAAGAAGATATATTACCATGAACAGAGTTTTATAAAGTGGTGAACCACCTACATCTATTGACAACATCATACGAGTCACAATCAGTGTATGAATCGTAATTAAGAGTAATAGTAACAACAATAATTCTAAACAAGAGAAAATAAAATTATAATGTAAAAGAGAGTTTAGGAATATTCAGTGATACTCTGGAAAGAGTTTCTCGGAAGTTTCAACTATCAACGTACTAACATTCACCCGGAAAATGAAGAGGAAAATTACACAACTCCTTGCTCAAAAGAACACTGGAAATAAACTTAAGAAGCCACCACTGACAATCCATGTGGCCATATTAATCTCAACTGTAGCAAACGATCTCATATGTAAACCTGTAAGAGGGTCCAAAGAAGAAAAACTAAACATTGGAAAACACAGAGGAGAAAATGCGCGACATTTCTCCCATGGGATAAGAGAACTAAGTTGACGGACCCTTCTGCCAAATCTGCTTAGGAACAAGTTGACTAAGTATCTACGAAGAGGAGGAACCTAGATCGGGGAAGATTAGGAGACCGAGTCCAGCGAAATAGTAAACCAGCCTTTGTGACCTAGATCATCCTGAAAATTAGGTTTAATATCAACAATAACTGCAGTGATAACCCTGATTGACGTAAATCATGAAGAAAGGACAGGATGCACATAAAGAAAGCATAGAAAACGAAAGAGAGAGAGAGACCGAAATATAAACACACTAAATTAACAGAGGAAGAGTTAAGGTAAGGGCGATAAGGATATAATCAAAATTAAGAACTTGTGAAAAGGGAAGAGAGAGCAACCAAACCGCCTTGTTGAAAATGCTAAGTCATAGGAGGAGTATGTTTCAGGAAACAAGAGAGGAGACAGACAACCGTGCCTGGCTGAAAAATGACTAAATAGGGAGATCACTAGTCGGTTTAGTCGGAACAAGGCGTCGTGGAAAGTTGTTCCTCTATCAGCGAACCACGTGCGTAAATGAGTGCAGTGTAATTCCCACTAACGTCGTAAGGCATTATGCTACCGAATATTGCCGAGGGTTCAATTTAAGAACCTTGGTAATCTCACTCTTGCAATGACGTTAGCAGCGTTGTATAGACCCTCTTGTTGATCTATATGCTTCTGGTTGCACGCAATTGTACTTGTATTCCGCCGAAGAGTGTAGCGTTTCGCCATGAGAGAACACCGTTGAGCATGTGTACGCATGCGAAGGGGGTTTTTAGGACAGTGTGAGAAAAGTTTTTCATATCTCGTGTCATAACCACATGACAGATGTGGCTATGACACGTGCGATGTGTGTTGTGACCACATGGAAAATGTGGGCATGACATTTGGTATCAGAGCCCAGTTTGTAAACACTGGGCGTATTTGGGCACGTTATTATTCCGCAACTTTGGCTAATTAGTTTCTACCTTGTTTTGTAGGATGCCTGCCCGACGTGTTCGACAAGCGCGATCACGCCACACAGCGTCAGTCGAGGTGCACAGCGATTCCTCAGCCGAGGGACTGGCACCCGTAGATACAGCAGCACCACCTGCACCACCTGCACCACAAGCACTACTAGTACCACAGGCGACACCAGTAGTTACAGCAGCACCACCTGCACCATCGGTACCACAAGCACCACTAGTACCACAGGCGACACCAGTATCGAATATAGGTCCACATATCTTACAGGCATTACAGACTATGCTAGACAGGTTACCACCAGTGATTCCTGAGCCACGTATAGAGCCTCGTGTTGATCCGCGAGAGGAGCCACGTGCCGAGTCACGTATTGAGCCACGTATGGAGCCCCGCGTTGATCCACTAGAGGTGCCACGTGTGGAGCCCTTCGTTGAGATTCCCGACACAACAGCAGAGGAGGTAGGGTCAGCCTCCCGAGCACGGAGCAGGAGTCCTCCGAGACTTTTGAGACAAGAACAGGATCAGCATGGAGTATATGAGGATGGTGTGGAAGAGCCACTTGGGAGACTTAGAGACAGAGGGGACCCTATCAGAGATCTACTGAGGCTCAACCCACCCACTTTCGCAGGAGCTACAGAGGGAGCTGTGGCCGAGGCTTGGCTAATTAGCTTAGACAGGTGTTTCGCATTGCGACCGTATGGGAGTAACACGAAAGCACGAGTGGCAGTTCATCTTCTTAGGGATGCAGCAGCCACCTGGTGGCGCACAGAGGAGTGCAAGCGCCGACTCTCCGTGGATACACTCACATGGGACATCTTCATTGAGCGCTTCAATGCGCGATATTTGTCCGAACATTATAGACAGCGCAGAATCGATGAGTTCCATGATCTACAGCAGAGGGGACTCACCGTTACTCAGTATGAGAGCTGATTTATAGAGCTTTCTCGTTACGCGGAATACCTCCATGACGAGAAAATCTTAATACACAAATTCATCAGGGGGCTAAATCACGGGATAGCAGGACCAGTTCGTATGGCAAATCCCCAAACCATGAGCGAGGCTGTTGAAAAGGCCCTTATATCAGAGGAAATTCAGGGACGAGGACAGAATTCACGCCCACAGTACCAGGAACGGAATCCCCAACAACAGCAAAATTTCTGAAGGCCTCAAAACACAACACAGAGAGGAGGATATAATCCTTCATCATTACCTCCTAGGCCTCCACAGCAGCAGCAACATCAGCAAAAATCCAAATTTCAACAGAGGGGACAGGGAGGACAGAACCGTGGATGGCAGCAGCAGGGACCACGCAGGGATCAGAGACAGCAGGGTTCATCGGCAGGACCCGCAAGGTCCCAGCAGTCTTACAGAGGCTCACAGGGATCCACCGGACGGACTGGGCAACAACAATCGGGCAGAACACAGTAAGGGCAGTTACAGGTTAGAGGACCATGTTATGTATGTGGTGGGGCAGGGCATCTGGCTAGAGAGTGCCCGCAGGGATTTACTGCAGGGGGTCAGCCCCGATCAGGAGGGTCTGAGCAGACCGTAGGTGACGTGGGCAGATCTCACCACATGTTTGCAGCGGTTGATAACCGCCAGGCTGATTTCCAGGCTTCTGTCATCGAGGCAGCAGGTACGATTAGAGACTTTCCCATCTCGATCCTTTTTGACTCAGGAGCTACTGACTCCTTTTTGTCTACATCGTTAGTGGAGCATTGCAGGCTGGTGGCTTCTAGGCAAGACATTAGGTGGGAAGTTGAGTTGGCCTCAGGGGCCAGGATGTCAGTAGATACCTTGGTTAAAGACTGTGAGATCACATTGGGACCCTTCACCACAACATGCGACCTTAGGATTATGCCATTAGGGTCTTACGGAGTAGTTCTGGTATGGATTGGCTTGCAGCACATAGAGCCAAGCTTGATTGTCACCAGAGAACGATTAGCTGTTTAGACGATCATGGTTCGTCGGTTGAGATAATGGGCATTCAAAAGCCCACGGCTGTTCGTATGATATCCTCACAACAGCTTAAGCGCTGTATGCGGAAGGGATGTCAGATGTTTGCCATCACAGTCAGTGATAGAGCAGAGGATGAACCTGAGGCTACTTTAGATGATCACCCTATCCTTAGAGAGTTTGCCGATGTATTCCCGCCAGAATTACCTGGTATGCCTCCACGTAGAGAAGTGGACTTCCACATCGACTTAGTGCCAGGTGCAGAGCTGATATCCCGCGCACCTTATAGATTGACGACCCATGAACTCACTGAACTTAAGCTGCAGTTGGAAGAATTACTTGAGAAGGGACACATCTGACCTAGCGTTTCACCATGGGGCGCACCAGTGATCTTCGTGAAGAAGAAGGATGGGTCTCTTCGTCTATGCATGGACTACAGGCAGTTGAACAAGGTGACGGTGAAGAATCGTTATCCTCTACCTAGGATTGACGACCTTTTTGATCAGATGCAGGGAGCCAGAGTGTTCTCGAAAATTGATCTAAAATCTGGGTATCATCAATTGCGCATCACAGAGTCAGATATTCATAAAACTACTTTTCGAACCAGATATGGCCATTATGAATTCACAGTGGTACCTTTCGGGTTGACGAACGCTCCTGCAGTATTCATGAGTCTCATGAACGGGGTGTTCCGTACATACCTAGACCGGTTCGTGATCATATTTCTAGATGACATTCTGATTTATTCACGGACTGAGGACGAGCATGTAGAGCACTTGCGTCAAGTTTTGCAGCAATTACGAGGGCAGCAACTTTATGGCAACTTGGCGAAGTGTGCCTTCTTCAGGACAGAGGTGCAGTATTTGGGACACATTTTATCAGGCGATGGCATCTCCGTAGATCCATCTAAAATTAGAGCAATCCAAGAGTGGCCGGCACCCACGAACGTGACAGAGGTCAGAAGCTTTATGGGGTTAGCCGGGTATTATCGTCGGTTTGTCGAAGGTTTCTCCAGGATAGCACATCCCATTACTTCCCTTCAGCGAAAAGGGAAGGGTTTCACTTGGACCGAGCAGTGTGAAAAGGCTTTTGGAGTCCTCAAAGAGCGTCTTACGAGCGCTCCTATTTTAGCAGTTCCAGATCCTTCAGAAGAGTTTGTAGTTTGCACGGATGCATCATTAGAAGGTTTGGGAGCCGTGCTTATGCAGGATGGTCGAGCGATCGCATACGAATCGCAGAAACTAAAGACACATGAGTTAAACTATCCTACGCACGACTTAGAGCTTGCAGCTGTTGTTCATGCCTTGGTTCGCTGGAGACACTTTCTCTTAGGGCGACGCTTTGAACTCCATTCAGACCATCATAGTTTGCAGTATATTTTTACACAGCCTAATTTGAACGCCCGCCAATGGCGTTGGATGGAATTCCTATGCGAATATGACTTCGATGTCCATTATATCAAAGGGAAGGAGAACGTGGTCGCTGATGCTTTGAGTCGAAGGCGCCACGAGATCCAGACCCTGACCTTGAAGATGGACTTGAAGGATCACATCTTACAGCATCTGCCGGAGGACGAATGGTTTCTTGAAGTGCAGCAGGCAGTACTAAATCAGAAGGCCCTTGAGGGCAAATTTACAGGATATACCCTTGGTTCTGATGGTATGCTTCGACATCGGCAACGCATCTATGTACCCCATGCGGGTAATCTTCGTACAGTAATCCTATCAGAGGCTCATAGAGCACCCTACGCAGCACACCCAGGAGTGAAGAAGATGCATGCTGACTTACGACAGCTTTATCATTGGGCTGGGATGAGGCGTGACATTGCCGAATTTGTTGCTCGTTGCCTGGAATGTCAGAGGGTCAAGGCCGAACATCAGCATCCAGCAGGACTGTTGTACCCTCACGAGATACCTGAATGGAAATGGGATACCATTTCTATGGATTTTATCGTTGGTCTACCTATGTCATCACGTCGCCATGATGCTATTATGGTGACAGTTGACAAGCTGACCAAAGTGGCGCATTTTTCACCAATATGTACAACATACAATGCACCATCAGTGGCAAAGGTGTTTCTTGATCAAATTGTTAGACTTCATGGGGTACCTCGCCGCATTATATCTGACAGAGACTCCGTATTCACTTCATCGTTCTGGAAAGCCTTACATCAGGCGTTGGGCACACAGCTCAACTTCAGTTCAGCATATCATCCGGAAACCGACGGACAAACTGAGAGAGTTAACCAGGTGTTAGAAGACATGCTTCGCATGTATGTGATGGACCACCAGTCTAGATGGGAGGAGTACCTGTATCTAGTTGAGTTCGCCTATAATAATGGACATCATAGCTCGTTGGGTATGCCTCCTTTCCAGGCATTATATGGCAGACCATGCAGAACACCTTTGAGTTGGGATCGTATAGAGGACAGAACAGTCATCGGCCCAGAGATAGTTTAGAATATGGAACTGCAAGTTAAACAGATAAGACAGAGGCTTTTGGAAGCACAGGACAGGCAGAAAAAGTATGCCGATGCTAAGAGGACAGACCGAAGCTTCTCTGTGGGGGAAAGAGTATTTTTGAGAGTGCGGCCGCACAAAAGTCCAATCCGTTACGGAAAAGGCTCTAAACTCGCACCTCGATTTGTAGGACCTTTCAAAATCTTGGAGCGGATAGGACCAGTAGCCTATCGTCTAGCCTTGCCACCTAGCCTGTCACGTATCCACGATGTATTTCATGTATCAGTTTTACGTCAATATATTTCTGACTTATCTCATGTGTTGGATTGGAGTGCTCTTCAGGTAGAGGCAGACGGACAACTGGCGTTGGAGCCAATTCGCATATTGGCTTGTCGGACGCTGGCCCTTCGAGGTCGAGAGCTGGACCAGGTTAGAGTCCAATGGGACTTATACGACGAAGTCACTGCAACATGGGAAGATGCAGAGAGATTGAAGACCCTGTATCCTCACCTTTTTGATGACTTCCAGGAGGAAGTACCGTCTTAGGGGGAGAGGATGTGAGGACCGCCCTTTTTACTACTGTTGTTATGACTATTTACAGTACTGTTATTGTTACTTTCATATTTGTGGGATAGCAGTTCCCAGAATTTGTCAGACTATTTAACTTTATTATGTTTTCGAAAAAACTAATTAGGTGATGTTTGGATAAGTTTACTTTTCAGAAAAATGAATTAGGTGATGATGGAAAATTGTAATATGATTTTTAATTATGTTAAATTGTACTAGGGCATGAGAATGCATGTGTTATTTAAGTTGCTTCGGCTATGATGAATTTATGTGGTTACTGATCTTGTAATTGAGTGTGCAGGGATTACTAATCGAACCACAGATTTCGGAGACCATTCCACACCTTGTTATTTGTTATTCCCTGTTAAGCCGATCTGGTTCCACGAGGAACCAAGATCTCTTTGTGTTTGATGTCATGATGTAATGTGGTCTTTCGTATGGTCGAGTGGGTTAGGTTACCCTCATGTAACATTATTTTTATAAGTAAGTGTTGTAAAGAGATTGAATTTGAAATTTCTTATTTTATTTAAATTATGAGGCCCTTTTTCTTGTGCTTTACCTTGACCAGGGGTGTCTTGTATGGGTTAAAGTTGACCCTGGGTTATACCCCATGGGTCCAGGGGCCCATTTGGCATGGGTAACCCTTGAGTAACCTCCATCTAGTCAACTTAACCTTCCCCTGAAGTTAAGTGGCGAAAATTGGAGGTAGGAGGGGACATGATGGGTTGTACCAACACTCAACCCATCCCCTCTACTTTCCCCTAGATAAGAGATGCCATCCATTAGTGAAAGTCACCTCTTCTTTAGTAAGATTCCCCCATGTACTATGGGGACACCCATGTGAAGAAAGGGGAAAGAGGCATGGGTCACCTGTCTTGTTCCCATTTAACTCTTTTTTTTATTTCTCCCATGAGAAAGTGGAGTCACATGAGAGGAATAAGGAGTACCCTTGGGAATGGAGAGTGACATAAGCCACCTGGACAGAATAGTGGTTTTTGGGAAGGGTGAGGAGGTGACAAGTGTCACTTCCCCATTTCTCAAAATGAAAAAAGAAAGAGAATTTGGGTTATTTATTTTCAAATTTTGGGATGAGAGGGAGTTAGTTGAATTTTGGGGAAAAACTTTCATTTTGGCCTTACCAAAAATAGAGAAGTTAGTTTGGAAGATAGAGAAGGGAGAGGGAGTTGGTGGCTAAGGTTGGAAGTGAACTCTGTGGACTCTGCAACAACTTCATTCCAGGAGGGCTTTGCAAGGTTGGTCTGAATTTTACCTTTGTTTTTGGTAGAACTGAGATGTGCATGAAATGTTTGTGAAATATGTGTTTAAATTTGTTTTCTGTGGGGTTCTTGTCGGGTTGTTTGACAGAGCGTCTCCCACTTGGGAGAAATGCTCATCAAGTTTGGGGTAGGGGAGGAGAGATCCTCCTCGGGTGCATACCTGTTTCCATCTTTTGGGATGTTGAAAGCCTTGAGGGCATGTATCTGTGACTGTATTTTTGACTTGAGAGTCATATACAGATTTCTTACAAATTGTGATCACACTTGGTTGAGACCAAGAGAAATTTATATTAGTTCATTTATCTGTCAGGGTGACACTCTGGAGTCGAGTGTGTCCACTCTCCTGCCCCTTATGAAACTCACTGTAGTTGAGTTTCCGTATTGTGTAAAATACCCACGGGTGTATGTGTGCTTTGGGATTGTTGTTGTTTCTGTTGTGAAGTGGAGTGTTTGAGTACCCAGGTGTGAGTATGGTCTCCCTAGCTCGGGGGTGACCCTCTTGCGGGTCTACGGTAGGGAGGAGAGCTAGATGAGTGGTATTTTCTTCTTTGTTTGTCTTTGATACGCAGGTTTTTCTCTTGGAGCTTCTGGTTGGCTATTTATGAAGAAACAGTTCATCTTCTTGTCATGAGAATTAGGCCTGGTTCATTTCATAGAGATGAAGAGAGAACACCTCTCTTGTTATTGTTGTAAATTAATGATATTCTGGGAGTGAAGAAAATCACCTCCCTGATCTTGTTATTATTGGACTTTTATTGGTTGTCATAAGTTTTCAGTTGTATACTGTTTGGGAGGAGAAAGTTCATATCTGGGAAATTAAGTGGTGGTATTCATGATTGAGAAGCTGTAATATGAATGTGCTTAAATTTTAAGTTGATGTTTGCAAACTTTGTTCAATAGCAATTTTTGTGTTTCAAGTATTACTGAAAGGAAAAGTTCATTATTGCAATCTAATATGAGTTGTTTACAATTGAAAGTTTGGAATTGCTTAACTAGTTGAAATGTTAGTTTTTATAGTTCAATGTTAAAATGGAAAAAAAAATAGTTTTCAATGTTTGAGTTATTCTCCATATTTAATGGATTCTGTTAATTTAGAAGGATTAGAGGAAATCTAGCATGTAAATATAATCTGTTTGTAAATTTACGAAGTCTTAAATGTTTATGAAAATGGAAATATATACTTATAATAAAGGGATAGCTATTTACCATTTCTACCGATTAAGTGAAATTGGGATATATATATATATATATATATATATATATATATATATATATATATATATATATATATATATATATATATATATATATATATATATATATGTATGTATATATCTAATTGTTATGGAGAAAATGCATAAAGTAGTGAAATTGAGAAATTTAGGAATTCTTTAAGCACATATAAGAATATTTTTATATAAATAAATTTATATATATATATAGATATATATATATATATATATTTCATATTTTGAGTAATTATCAATTTCTAGAATAATAGAGAAATTGAAAGTAAATTATCATTTTTATGAGATTGACTGATAAATATCAATATAAAAATAGATATATATATGTATATATATATATATATGAAATATATATATATATATAGATATATATCTATAAATATAAAATCATTGATAAATGTATATATATATATATATACATGAATATATATATATATATATATAAATATATATTTTATTGTTGATAGAAATCAACGAATAGCACATAAGAATGACGGTCCAAGTTTATGCCGCGGAAAGAAAAAACACAGTCGCTGTTTACAATGGGCGGTGGGGAGAAAACCCCACCGCAGGCCCTTTTTATATATTTGGAGGTGTGGAGTGGGGCGGAGCCCCACCCACACCCCACGTCGTGGGAATGTGGGTGGGGCTCCGCCCCACTCCACATCCCCCCCCCATTCCCTTATGCCTCCCGCGGCCTGCACAGGCCCGCCGCTCTGCGGCCACCGCCGACCCTGTCCGCCGCTCTGCGGCCACCGCCGACCCTGTCCGCCGCTCTGCGGCCACCGCCGACCCTGTCCGCCGCTCTGTCACTGCGGCCACTGCCGCCCATGGCCGCCGTCGGCTGTGGAATCTAAAGCAATAAAATGTTAGGGCTTGGGCCCTAACATATTATTGGTTTATTTAAATATAAATACAATTTTTTTATATAACTCTATATATAGGCATATATATATTCTATATATGTCTATGTATATAGCTATATATATAATATAATAATGATTATATATCTATCTATATCTATATATTTATATATATATATAGAGAGAGAGATATAGATATATAAATCGTGGTAAACCAATTTCGTCCTATGCATAGACATTAAAATAAATATATTATATATATATGTATATATATATATAGATATATATATATATATATATATAATATAGATAGGAGTAAATCTATGAACCATTTTGTTGGACCTTCGTTTTAAATCGTTATAAACTATGTCTCATGGATATAGAAAAAAAAATATATATAACAAATTATATTCTCACAGTAGATGTTATTAAGTGTTGAACACAACAACCAAAGAAGATATATTACCATGAACAGAGTTTTATAAAGTGGTGAACCACCTACATCTATTGACAACTTCATACGAGTCACAATCAGTGTATGAATCGTAATTAAGAGTAATAGTAACAACAGTAATTCTAAACAAGAGAAAATAAAATTATAATGTAAAAGAGAGTTTATGAGTATTCAGTGATACTCTGGAAAGAGTTTCTCGGAAGTTTCAACTATCAACGTACTAACATTCACCCGGAAAATGAAGAGGAAAATTACACAACTCCTTGCTCAAAAGAACACTGGAAATAAACTTAAGAAGCCACCACTGACAATCCATGTGGCCATATTAATCTCAACTGTAGCAAACGATCTCATATGTAAACCTGTAAGAGGGTCCGAAGAAGAAAAACTAAACATTGGAAAACACAGAGGAGAAAATGCGCGACATTTCTCCCATGGGATAAGAGAACTAAGTTGACGGACCCTTCTGCCAAATCTGCTTAGGAACAAGTTGACTAAGTATCTACGAAGAGGAGGAACCTAGATCGGGGAAGATTAGGAGATCGAGTCCAGCGAAATAGTAAACCAGCCTTTGTGACCTAGATCATCCTGAAAATTAGGTTTAATATCAACAATAACTGCAGTGATAACCCTGATTGACGTAAATCATGAAGAAAGGACAGGATGCACATAAAGAAAGCATAGAAAACGAAAGAGAGAGAGACCGAAATATAAACACACTAAATTAACAGAGGAAGAGTTAAGGTAAGGGCGATAAGGATATAATCAAAATTAAGAACTTGTGAAAAGGGAAGAGAGAGCAACCAAACCGCCTTGTTGAAAATGCTAAGTCATAGGAGGAGTATGTTTCAGGAAACAAGAGAGGAGACAGACAACCGTGCCTGGCTGAAAAATGACTAAATAGGGAGATCACTAGTCGGTTTAGTCAGAACAAGGCGTCGTGGAAAGTTGTTCCTCTATCAGCGAACCACGTGCGTAAATGAGTGCAGTGTAATTCCCACTAACGTCGTAAGGCATTATGCTACCGAATATTGCCGAGGGTTCAATTTAAGAACCTTGGTAATCTCACTCTTGCAATGACGTTAGCAGCGTTGTATAGACCCTCTTGTTGATCTATATGCTTCTGGTTGCACACAATTGTACTTGTATTCCGCCGAAGAGTGTAGCGTTTCGCCATGAGAGAACACCGTTGAGCATGTGTACGCATGCGAAGGGGGTTTTTAGGACAGTGTGAGAAAAGTTTTTCATATCTCGTGTCATAACCACATGACAGATGTGGCTATGACACGTGCGATGTGTGTTGTGACCACATGGAAAATGTGGGCATGACAATAATGATAGCAACCAAAAGCGAGTTACAGTTACTAGATGTGACCAACTATTGATTATAAGCGATCTGAATTTGTTTGCAGGTGATTCATTATAGCTCAAATGTGACCCAAACAAGACCATATGCGAGCGGCTGCATCTTAAAAATGACGCGTAAAAGCCAAAAATGAATGATTAGAGCTCAAAAGTGACTGCAAATTGTAAAAAGTAGGTATAAACGAAAAAGCCCTAATTTGCAGGAAGCGACTCAGAGATCTAAAAGTGATTATGTTCAACTTAAAAGTGACGTGGAAAATGACAGAGGTGATCATTGCTTGCTTAGAAGTGATGCAAAAATGGATGAAAGTGGCAGGTAATAGCTCATATGCGACTAAGAAAAGGCCAAAAGTGATGGATAATAGCCCAAAAGTGATCTGGAAAGTTTCAGGTGACAGAATCTAAATGTTAACCATAAGCGACCAAGTTTACCATAGGCGATCAGTTTTTTATCAAAAGCGAGCTAAATTTTACCAAAAGTGAAATACTGTTGTTCAAAAGCGATGCAAATTTTACCATAAGCGATTAGTTTTTGATCAAAAGCGAGCTGATTTACCAAAGGCGACTGGTTTTTGATCAAAAGCAAGTTGAATTACCAGAGTTGAATTTTTGCAGACTGATTATTGTTTTTTTTGCCAAATGCTCTATTTTTCATGAAATCTAGGCAAATTTGTACTCAAAATTTATGGAAATGCCCCCTGGATGTAATGGTGAGGTTGGATTTGAGCGAAGAGATCATCTACATACATTCTTATCCAAATCTTAACAAACTAGGGTTAGAAAAATATAAATTTTTGCTACAAAAGCTTGCAAAAATGAAAGATTGACGCTCCAAGAGATCTAAAATTCACAACTACAACTCAAACAAGGAGGTTAATTAAGGATGTGAGTCCCACTAAGCATACCAAAATGTATATAAAAAAAATTAGATTTGCAAATGGAAATGATCAAACAATGAAATGCATAACCTAAATCCAAATCATTCAATACCTCAAAGATGCAAGATGACTTGTTTGATTGATTTGATATGTTGGTTGCTCACAATTTGGAAGCATAACATTTGCATAAGATTGAGATGATAGCTGGAAGATTGATAGATGCAAAGGCTCTAATGTGATTTCAATAGCATAAGGATACTCCAACTCAATGCATCTTGCAAATGGCTTGTGAGGGGGTTGATTTATAGGAAAGGCTTGGTTCAAATGGATGGTTGAGATCAAAAGGCTAAATGATTGATGTGGATGGCTTGGATTGATTAGTTATTCCCACTCTTCAATGGAGTTGTAGTTATGTGACAAGTGTACAAAGGAGGCTAAGGCTCATATGTGACCATGTACACAAAAGTACTACATGTGTGATTGTGTATATAAAAAGTACTACATTTGAAAGATATTAAATGAAAAATGTAGTACCACACATGATTCAATTAAGAGGTGGACAAGTGTCGAAATGTGGTGAGAGGTGAGGACTTAATTCAAATATTTTATTTGAATTAGTTAGGATATGTGAGGAAAATTAATTAAATAAATAAAATTTATTTAATTAATTGGGAAGATGATTAGAATAGGACTGGGATATGAATGGGAAATTAATTTATTTAATTAATTGGAAAGTGGGATTATGAATGTGAAATTAATTAAATAAATAAAATTTATTTAATTAATTGGCTTAATGGGATAAGTGGGATTAAGAGTGGGATTAGGACAAAATGCTACATGATGTCTAAGATAATGTTTTTGACTAGGTGTTGCAAGACATAGACAAATTTGGGTGTCTACATTTGTCACAAAGTAAGTATGTGAATACTATTTTGCAGAGGTTTAGTTTGCAGGATTGTAACCCATTTAGAGTTCCTTTACCCATTGGTACTAAGATTTCATTAGATATGTGTCCAAACACTAAGGATGATCTTGAGGATATGTCTAATGTGCCATATGCTAGTGTTGTAGGGAGTTTGATGTATGCAATGGTTTGTACTAGACCAGATATTGCCCAAGTAGTGGGAGTTTTGATCAGATTTATGTCTAACCCTGGTAGATAGCATTGGAACTATGTGAAGAGAGTGTTTAAATATCTTGTAGGTACTCCTGATCATTGTTTGGTTTATTTTGGTACTGATAGTGCTGATAAGTCTTTGGACATATAGGGTTTTGTTGATGCAGATTGGGCAGGTGACTTGGATAGTCGAAGGTCCACTAGTGGCTATGTATTTACTTTGTTTGAAGGTGTAGTGAGTTGGATGAGTAAGAGGCAGCCCACAGTTGCTTTGTCCACCACAAAAGAAGAGTATATGGCTACTACTCATGTCTCTAAGGAGGTAGTATGGTTGAGGAGAATGTGTACAGCTATTGGTTTTGATTGCAAGATCATTCAGATTAGTTATGATAGCTAGAGTGCTATTTGTTTGGCTAAGAATCCCATGTATCATGTTCAGACTAAGCATGTTGATGTTCAATATCACTTTGTTTGAGAGTTGGTTGTAAATGGAGATATTGAGCTGAAGAAGATAGACACTCAGGAGAATGTTGTAGATTCATTGACCAAGCCTATGAGCACAGAGAAGTTCGTGTGGTGCAGAGAGGCCATGGGCCTTGTTTCTAGTGACTGATTATTTTTCATTTGATTTCCTATGGGTTGATTTACAATGTATAATGTCAAGTGGGAGAATGTTGGTATAAGGTGCCATTAACCTTGTAAATTCCATTATTCTATTATTCCATTTATTATTTGTAATTACCCTTAAGGGATGTACAAGTTTCACAGACAGTGGTAAAAATTATTTATTGTCCACGGTAATTACAGAGTTATTGCATGGTAAGTTCTGAAGTTACCAGCGGTAGTTACGAGATGTCATTTACGATGGTAAATAGTAATTGGTCAAAGTGGGGTACACATGTAGAGGAATAATCTATTTTTAGTGTTATGACGCACATTATAGATGTTGTAAGAAGGTGTAAGAGATTCTATGACAACTGTAAGTGTTGATGACTGTTTTGATGCAATCATAACAATAAGTTAAAATTCACATAAAATGAACTGTAACTATACTTGAAAGACAAGAAGGAATCATTTGGTGATTCAACTAATCCCAAGTCTACAATGGTTCGGTTGGTCAAGTTCAGTTGGTCAATGTGAAGCTGTAATGTTCAAGGGGCCTTACGTAGTTTAGGTTTATTTTGTGGTTTACTGGACTAAGAATATGCAAAGATGTCATAGATTTCAACAAGTATTCTGTTCATTTGCATATAAGTGTTACTGGGCTGCAGGTTTCAGAGGATTTTCTTGGATTTCTTGTAGCTTTCTTCTTTATCTGTTTATGAAAACTGTCTACTTAGACTCTGTTATGCATGCATCCTCAAATTTGAGACAATTTCCTTTGGATTTCTACGTTTTCAGCTAAATATTTCAGATGGGTTGGGAAAAGTTAGAAAGATCTAATCTATACCTCACTTAATCTACCGAAGGATCTAAGTGTTTCTGTTATGCACTATGTAAATACCACAGTAATTTGATCAAATCCACAGTAAAAACCCTAAATGTAAGTTCTGAGCATTTTCACAAACATACATTTAAAATTGCAAGCTCTCAAAGAAGATATTTCAAAATACAAAGAAGGGCAGGAGAACACTCAGAAGATAGATGCAGAACTCCAGATTCTATTGTATTAGAAACGAATAGCCATACATGATTTACAATGTAAGAATGACTCTTAGTTTCATTGATCATACTACAGAGAACTTACAAGCTTTACAGATACAGTAAGATAGCCAGACATTCCACGCACATCTTACTGCAGACAAACAGGCGACCTCCTTCTTCTACTTCTAAACTATGCTAACTTGCTGTGTTTTCCTAAAATCTTGTTGTAGGCCCTAAAAATCCCTGTTGTAAAGTATTACAGTGTAGAGAGGCACAATATAAAGACATTCTGATTGTCCTCACTACAGCAAAAAACCTAACTGAACCCCTGGTTCAAACCTCTAGTTACAGCAATAAATGCAGGTGAACCAGCTCTCAAAAATATCTCTGAGCAGTGGTCAAATCTGGGCGAAATATTGCCCCTTCTGAGAAGTTCCGGCAGCTAGGCAATAACTTCTGTTTGTCTTTTGTGATAATACCTTCAGCTGCGACCTTCTTCTTTACTTGAATGGCCTTGACCCTTTTGCATTTCAACTCTACCTTCTTGCTCCTGAGATCAGATCTTCTTCCTCCATGAGGTCACTTTATTGACTTTCCAGCTGCTTCCTCAACTGCAAGCCTGCAAGACAAGACAAGCAATAAGTTTCACATTTATCACAAAAATAGCATGAAAATAGAATAAGCGTTTAAATCCAGGTGACAGCGCAAGATGGAGAAAATCGGATCCAAAAAACTCCAAAAAACGCGTCCAAAATGCGCCCAAGCTGCTCAAAATTGATCGGGTCAACCATCGCTGACTGAAAAAATGCCAGAGGCGCCAAAAAAAACACTTTAAAAAGTCCACCGCCTCATTTCCCGCCCATCGGCATGATATTCGCTGTCGGTGCATCAAAAAACAGGTTAGTCGATATACCTCATCATCATGATATTCTGGAAATATGATGCTCTCGCTTCTGAAGGTCCAGATGATGTCATCATGATATTCGGGTTCTGCATACTGGAGAAAAGAACAACATCATCATCATCTTCATGTTTGAAGAAGGATAGGAGGATATGAATATGGTCATGCTGCCGAGGAAAGGAAGATGATGGTGACGTCATCATGATATTCGGGCTTCATTGAAATGCTAAGGATGACGTCATCGTCATATCCGGTTAAGATCAGGGGGATATTTGTGATATCGGGTCACCTAAGGAGCATGATCAGGATGATGTAGTGAATATGACCCCTTCGCGGCCAAGGTAACCCTCTCAAAAGATCAGGATGATGAAGATCATCATCATATTTGGGGCGTATGTCGAACTTGGAATAAGACGTCATCATCATATTTCGGCAAACGGATCGTGCTTGGGAAAAAATATCCTGTTTGAAGGAAAAAATGTGATGATGATGATCATCAGGATATTAGCCTTTGTCGAACATAGAATAAGACGTCATCATCATAATTCGCGAACCAGATCAGGTTTTGGAAAATATCCTGTTGAAGGGAAAAAATGATGATGCTGATCATCAGGATATTTACTTCTTCGTTTATCAGATCGGGATGACGTCATCATGATATTCGGAGCCTTCGTTAAACTTGAACATGACGTCATCATGATATTTCGCCAACCAGATCATGTTTGGGAAAAATTCTGCCGAAGGGAAAATGTGATGATGATGATCATCAGGATAAAAATATGATGATGATGATCATCAGGATGTTCTCAAAAGGTTGCATTTTCGGCAGGAGGACTTTGTGAAATATCAGGCGAACAAACAAGATCATGATGATGTTGACGATAGGACAGGATAAAAAATATATGATGATGATCCTCCTTATCGAATTATCCAGATGACGTCATCATCATAATTTGTCTTCGGAGCACAAGGATGAGTTGGTCATCATGATATTTGCGCTAGGGTGATATTACAAAATATGATGATGCTGTTGAGAAATGTAATATCGGCTTCTTCTTAATAGATAGGGTGATCATCATGATATTACGCTAACCGGAGATCAGGAGGATATGAAGATGATGATCCTCTTTCTCGAATTATCATGATGATGATTCCAGCACTTGGCGAAATTCAGCAAATGATCCTCGTGAAAGATCAGGGTGATATGAAGTCGTCATCATCGTAATTCGAACTTCAGCAAATATCATGATGATGACCTAGCGATAGGTTTATAGCATGCGCATGCAAATATGCCGATGATGAATTTGTTAAGTCAGGGTGATCCTAGACCATCAGCATGATATTTTAAGATCAGGCGATGCAAGGATATCATGATGATGCTCGCGATACAAAAGACCATTTCGACGGGGAACTTACCTTGACTGAAAGCTGATGTCATCATGATATTTCGAACCTCAGGATATTATCGGGGGGCGTTCAAATATGATGATGATGATGATCATCATGCAACCAAAACCGAGTTTATAAAATATGACGCTCCTAAGAAAATCATGATGCTGACAATGCGCCTAAGGCCCTTTGACGGGTAAAAAGCACTACCACCTAAAATTGACGTCCGGATATTGCGACTGCATGATTTTTATCAGGTGATAGACCAAGATCATGATGATCCTGTCAACATGACTTAGGATATAAAAATATGATGATCCTCCTGCGAATATCAGGTTTGACCAAGACTTTGACCGTGCATAACTTCCACACATGGACGAATTTTCAAGTGAAGTAAAAGGCAAACCTGCATGGAATTTCAAGCTCTTTTAAAATATGAGGTCACAGAAACAAAAAATGAACCTTGACAAACAGACATCATGATGATGACCTACCTTATCATATATCATGATGATGATGCACCTGAGCTTCATTTTTACCAGACCGCCAGAAAGCAGAAAAAACACAAGCAGAAGCAAAAAGCAAGACATCAGCAGGGGTCCCCATTTTGCTAAGGAGCATAATGGGGTGTGTTGTGAACATCACAACAACTAGCAACCAAAACAAAACAATTAAATTCAGAGTGTTCAAGGAAACTAGGTGAAATGAACTCATAACTTCCAACTATCTTTCCTGCAAATTACTATTCAGCTTGAGACTCAAAGTGTTCAATAAAGATGCATGAATTTCCATTTTCAGTTTAGTTGTGTGCATGTGATTAATTATCCTCATCTTGAAGATCGGTTGAACAAACCAGTGACTGACATTAGCCTACGTAGGTGAGGATATTCCCTCATAGCCGACCGGATAGAGCCTTGCTGCCAGCGAGCGTCTATAGCCCCGGCAAGGTTATCGTTACAATTCTCCTAAGTAGAGCCCCACTGCCAGCGAGCGTCCATAGCCCCGATAGAGTTACTTAGATGGCTTAATCGGGATTTTCAGTATAATCCGCTTTATTCATTTATTTATTTATTTTTTTGTTTTCTAATTTTGAAAGATTTCATAAGATATAGCAATTTGCAACTTCATGATGATGCAAGGAGTGGACACTTGCTGAAATTAAGCTGAGAATTGTAATGGTAGCAAGGGTGACCTCTGATTTTTCACCTAATATCTACACTGGTAGGTTCAACAAACCCAAGGATTTTAGGTGTGTCATCGTGAGAAACCTGCTTCGAATTCTCAATCACATTTATTGAATACGAAACTTCAGAAGATGAACAACTCTCTACATTCATGACAGTGACAGGTTATGTGTAAATTGCAAATGGTTAACCTGAATATCCTAAATTTTATACTGTTTTGAAAGGTTGCTAGTTTTGCTCCTTAATACTCTACAGTAAAATAAACATCCCTGCTGAGGAGACAACAAACAAACCAGACAAACAGGCTGTACAAACAACAAAACAACAGAAAAAACTGTACAAACAGACAGAAACAAAAAGAAGACAAGCTATACAAACAACCAACCCAAGAAGAAAACAGCAAAAGCAGAACTGTACATTATCTACAGCACTTTACATTAGGAAAGAAAGGACTGCCTCATCCCGACCTTCAAGCCTGGAAGTAGTGTTTCAAATGCTGGCCATTAACTGGTAATGGCACATCTTCTCCAGTCAAGGTCTTAAGTCTAAAGGTGTTATCTCCTATTATTTCTGAAATTTGTAATGGACCCAGCCATAATTTATCGAATTTTCCATGGCTTCCTTTCTTTTCATGTGCTTTGTCCCAGCACAACACTAAGTCTGATATCCTAAATGTTTTGACTCTTGCCCTTTTGTCAAACCACCTCTTAACAACTGCTTGGTGTTTGGCAAACTTCTCGAGGGCTTGACCTCTTTTCTCCTCTAGTTGCAACATTTGCACTATTCTGGCTTCCCTATGGTTATCAAAGCCTAGATATTCATTGGCAAACTTCCAGGTTGGTATTCTCAGATTAACCGGAAGTATGGGATCAGTCCCATAAACTAGGTGGTAAGGTGTGCTACCTAAAGCTGTTTTGAACTTGGTCCTGTCTACCCATAATGCATATCTTAATAGGGTATTCCACTCTCTAGGACTTTTGGCAATTAACCTCTTGATGATGTCTAATAAGATTTTGTTTGTTGATTCAGCCAGTCCATTACCTTGAGGGTAATAATTCGAAGAAAACCTTAGAATGATCCCATATTCAAATGCCCATTTAGAAAATTTTAAAGAAGAGAAAGCAGGGCCGTTATCACATACCAATGAATAGGGTGTTCCAAACCTGGTGATGATGTTTTCTTCAAGGAACTTGATAACTACCTCAGTTGTGGAAAACTTGCAGCAGGTGGCCTCAGTCCACCTTGTACAATAGTCCGTCACCGTCAATATAAACTTGTGTCCTGCAAAAGATGGGGGATTGATGACTCCGATAAAATCCAAGCCCCATTGTGCAAACGGTCTGGACTCGATCACAGGCTACAATGGATTGGCCAGATTTCTTCCTTTGTCTGCTGCAGTCTGACAGGTGTGGCAGCTTCTGATGTGACTCTTAGTATCTTTGAATATAGTGGGCCAGTAATAGCCTGCTCTCAGTATTTTGTGTGCTGTAGCTAAATGGGAACCATGGCCGGTTCCGTACTTGTCATGTAGTTCTGCCAACACTTTATCAGCTTCAGTTCTGTTTATGCATCTCAAATAAATTCCATCATGGTTCTTCCTGAATAGAAGACCTCCTTGCACCATATAATGCTGTGCCTTAATCTTCAAAGCTCTCCTCTGAGAAGCCTTCATCTTGCCTAGGTACTTTCCAGCTATCAGGAAGGTGCTTGAATCATCGTACCAGCATGATGCGTCTTGGGAATTCAATACATACTGCTGTTTTATTAGATTTGGATCCATGTTTGCTATTGTCAGCACCAGCGCCTGCCCTCTGACCAGCTTTGCAGGAATGATCTCCATGTCGAATTCTTGCAGCGTGGTGATCCATTTGGCTCTTTTTTCTCCAGGCTCGTTCTACATCAGCAGCGTCTTTACTGCTGCGTCTGGTACTATGGCTTTAATCTGGCTGCGCAGGATGTAGTGTCTGAATTTTTTCACAGCCTTCACCAATGCAAATGCCTGTCTTTCGATATCTAGATATCTCAGCTGTGCATCCTTCAGAGGCGCACTCATAAATGCTATGGGCCTCTCGTCATTATTTTCACCTTTCTGTGTCAAGGCAGTAGCGACAGAATGAGAAGATGCAAAGGAGTAGATGTAAAACGGGCATGTGTAGTCTGGACTTGCCAATACAAGGGCATTAGAAATTGCCTCCTTGATATCTTCAAATGCGGATTTGGCTACTGGCGTCCATTCCATCTGTGCATCTTTCTTTAACATGGCATTCAACGGCTGCACAATCTCTGCAAAACCTGTTATAAACTTCCGAACAAAGTTAATTTTACCAAAAAATGATTTCAATTCTTTCCTACTGTTTGGTATTTGCAAATTTTTTCTGGATTCTATTCTATCCGGATCAATTGAAATTCCATTTTCAGAAATGACATGGCCTAATAATTTACCTTCAGTTACGCCAAATATACATTTCTTAGGATTAAGGGAAATCCCATACCTTTCACATCGTTGGAGTACTTTTCTGAGGTCCTCAGCGTGGGTGGATGCATCCTTGGAATACACAGTTAAATCATCCATATATACAACAATACATTTACCTGATAATCCACGAATGGCCCTCTGAAAAGTGGCACCTGCATTAATCAGACCAAAAGGCATTCTTCTATACGCATAATTTCCCCATTTGCAAGTGAAGGTGGTTTTTAGTCTATCCTCTCTGTCAATTAAAACCTGGTTATAACCTGAAAAACCATCTAAAAAAGACATCATCTTTGCGCCATTTACTGCTTGCAGTACTTCGTCTATTGGGGGCAAAGGATAATTATCTTTTTCAGATGCCTTGTTTAAATTTCTAAAGTCTACGCACAACCTGATGTCTCCGTTTTTCTTCCTCACTGGTACTAAGTTAGCTACCCAGACAGAATGTCTGACTGGAAAAATTATTCCAGCGGACAGTAGTTTTTTAACTTCCTCAAAGATTAAAGGCTCTAGAATGGCGTTTACAGGCCTCTGTTTCTACCTAAATGGTTTGACTTCTTTTCTTAAAGGTATGACGTGAGTTATGATGGACTCATCAAATGTTTTCAAGTCTTCATAAGTCCATGCTATGACATATTTATATTTTTTCAGAACATCCAGAACCTCTTTTCTGATTCTCTCAGAGCAAGCCTTCCCAATTAGTACATTTTGCGGATTTAGCTCAGTCCCTAAGTTATGTAAATCACACTTACCCCCTTCTGTTTTGGGTAAGTCTTTCTGTCTTATTATTCCGTCGAAGTCAAAGATGTGTTCTAATTCAATTACTCCTTTTGGCAAGAAGTTACTCTTTAAGTTGATCATATCTTCTTCGTCCCATGTTACTTCAGGCCTTTCTTGTTCATCAATAATTTGGGCCTCAAATGCCTCATTACAAGTCAGAAAATCAATAATTTGCTGATCCTCTCCAAATACCTAAAAGTGTGTAACGTTGTCTGGTATACTGGGCACGTTAACTAGCTCAACAGCAAATCGCCTTAATCCTGACAGTGTCAATGGTTCTAATGTACTAGCAGCAACTGCTAACGCATCTGGCCTGTGGTTCAGCTCTCTAGGAATATGCTCTATGTTAAAAGCATCAAATGAATCCATTAAACCCCAAACTCTATGTCTGTAACTGATCATCTTCTTATAATTGCAGGCATATAGTTTCCTCACTTGTCTGACTACTAATTCAGAGTCTGAAAATACTCTGATGGTTTTTACCCCTTTCTTGATGGCCATGACAAGTCCTAAAATTAGGGCCTCATATTCAGCAATATTGTTGGTGCAGGAAAATTGTAATCTATATGCTGCCAAATGTGATTTACCTTGAGGATTTATGAGTTCAATACCTGCACCTGCACCCTGTTTTGATTTGGACCCATCACATTTTAATGTCCACATGCCATCTTTACTTTTCTGATCTTTTACCTTGGCATACTTTGTCTCTTTTATTGCCTGTGGGGTGTTATCTTGTTTATTCATGGGTTTTTCCGTTTGGTTATCTTGCATATGTGTGTTTTTGGTTTGCAACTCAGAAAGAGAACTACCCTCGTCCTCTATTTCTTTCCCTAGATCTGGAATCAAGGCACTTATATTATCCTGAACATACCTCTGCGTTGGATCAGGATTCTCATTTTTCTCTTGTGACTCTATCCTCCCTATGCACTTTTTGTATTCATATTCAATGATGTCTTTGCATATTTCACAATTCTCCTCAGAATGCTGCCTATCATGGACTCTACGCCTATTTTTATATAACTTACATTGGACTGGGAGATTGTGTGTAACGCACTCTTCCACCTCTTGTCTAATGGCGTGACCAAATTTGTCTATTGCATTGTTTTCCTCATCTGAAGAATTTCCATCAGACTCAATGAATAGTGTTGTTCTATTGCTGACACACTTCTTTCTAATGTTTAACATCATAATCTCTTCAATTTGCATCCCATTGTTGGTAATTCTGTAGACACCTGGCTTAACAGCAGCATATAAGATTTCATTAGTTCGATTATACTCTGTTATCATATGTCTCATTCTGGGCTCTGCCTCTATTCTGATCTGGTTTGGGATGCCTCTCCATGGTAACCACATGTGTGAAAAGTCAGTAGCCATATATCCGTTTAATGTCTTGGACCAATCCCTACTTAGCAACATTCCATAATTTACGGGTATATCCACTACTTGGATGTCAATGATTTGGCTCACCCTAGGGTCTGAAGCTAACTGCACCTGTATGTTCATGAGTTCTCCTATCACACTAACCTCGGTCTTATCTAATTGTGTGACGACCTTGGCAGATTTGGTGGGAGTCAGCCCGAGAGTTTTACATATTCCTAAGGGCATTACGTTGGCTGAAGCACCAGAATCTACCATGCAATTGTGTATATTCCTCCCACACAACCTAACAGTTAACAAAAAAGGTTGAGTATCCCTCTTATCCGCATGTATTACTACATTTGTGTTGGAAGGCTGCTCAACTTTCTTACCTTTCTCCTTAGGTGGTGAATCACTACTAGGAACAGTTATATCAGCAGACACCATGTTTGTCATGGATGTATCCAGGGATTTTAAAAAAACATTTCTGATCCCTGGGGTCTTCAATAATTCATTTAGAGGTATGCTGACCTTCATTTGCTTTATTTCCTCTGATAAGTAGTTCATTAGTCTTGTTGTCTCTACTGCTTCTGTCTTACTTGTTTGATCCTTTTGCACTGCTGTTCCAGTATTTGTGTGCTGACTAGCTTTAAGTATGGCAGGATTGTTGCTAGCATTCTGATCTGGGGGTGTATTGATGTTATTCGGGGGAGTGGAAGTGGTGAAAGGTCCTCCCGGCCTAGGGTTGTTCCTCAAATTGTAGGTGTGGCTTTTATTTGTCTGTTGAAAGGCCTGCACCTCCTCTGTTTCATTTAATATCTCGTTTTCAGATTCAAAAGGAAACTGAAAAGCATTTAACACAAAGGCTGATTCAGGATAAAGACTTTCACAACAGTATGGTTCATCCTCTAGCAATTCATCCCCCTTCTCTTCTGCAGTTGCAAAGGTAAACGTTTCTAAGACTAATGCTGTGTCATATTCTGAGGGTACTACCTCATTACCCTTAGGAATGAGAAATTCAGAGGTAGGAGGCTGCACATCTACGTTGAAAATACTAGCTGCCAAGTGGAACTGTGGACAGTCATGCTCAGCATGGGCATTAGTATTATGAAATCTGCACCAATTTTTGGGTGCTGTATTGGCCATTTGTATGTTAGTTATTTGTTTTGCACCATGATTATCTGTATTCTCAAAAGGAGAAGCCAGAGTACCATTGTTGGGCCCAGTGTTCCATGTCTTGGGTGGCCTAGGTTGATTCTGGTTCTTGTTATTATTGCCCCAGGTCCTATTATCTATCACTGGCCCCCTATTTTGCATTAGTTGCCCCTGACTGGGGCCTTGATGCTGATTGTAGTTTTGGTTCTGATTGTACTGCTGATTTTGATTGAGACTATAATTCTGATTTTGGCCTTGGTTGTGATTTTGATGTGGATTGTAGTTTTGGTTGCTTCTTCCATAGAGGTTCTCATTTCTTAGCTGTGTCACTTCGGTTGTTAATCTTTTCAAATGTGCAGTAATCTCTTTGATTTCTTCCCTATCCTCTTGTGCTTTTGCCACAGTTATATCCCTAGGAAGTTGGAAGAAAGGCTGACCATTATTTTGACTGTTATTGGAAGTACTAGCCGTGTAAGGAGTTATAACCTGGATTGGAGTAGGATTATACACAGGTGTGTAAGAAGGAACCGGATTTATTAGTGGAGCATGCTGCACAGGGACTCCATTCCATGGGTGTGCCTGATTCTGCACCCCAAAATTTCCTCCAAATGGACTGTAAGTTGTATGTCTCATTTCTTGGTTCACTGAGGCTGCCTCTTTATAGGCTTTGGATATTGAATCTATGTCAGGTTTCCTTTTGACAAACATGGCAGTTAAAGGATCCAAAGCAGCATAGTACATAGCCAACAAGGGAGCATCATCTATGGTATAAGGGGCTGCTAGCCTAGAATAGGCCTTTTGAAATCTGTCATTGAAATTATCAATTAGCTCTCCCTCACCTCGTTTTATAGCAGCCAACTTATGATACAAAGCACAAGGGTCAATGGGTCCTCTAAATCTTGACAGAAATGCTTCTTCCATAAGTGCCCAGGAAGAAATGTAACCATTGGGTAAGTTTACGTACCAGCTAGAGGCCTGCTCATTAAAGGTGTAAGGAAACAACCTACACACAACATCCTCGTGCTCTAACATAGCCCTAAAACATGCTTCCTTAAATATTCTAATATGATCTTATGGGTCTTGATGCAACTGGTATTTGGGACATATCTTTTCCAGATTTTTTGGCATGTCATGATAGTCATTGAAGAAAATGGGAGAATTGACATCGAAATAAGCCATTGCAGGTGTTTGAGCTTGACTTGAACTTGCAGAAATACCTGGATTGATTGGTGGATTAGGTTTTAGAGGAGGATTGAGACCTCCAGGAGTGCCTGAACCAAGATTTAAAGATCTGAACAGCGATCTGTCAGGACTTACAATACTACGGATGTTAAAAGGTGACCCAGGAGGTGTTCCAGATGAACTTCCTGCTTGCGATTAATTTGGATTCCAAATTAAAGGGCTTTTACTTCGCCTTGTATCAGGTAGTTGCACAAATATATCTCCTGAACTGGACCTAGACCTAATCACTCTGTTACTGTCGTTAGCCAGTTTGAAATGAAACCTAACTCAGGCAGGCCCTCCTTCTAGCGCCAAAAAACTGTTGATGACTGTTTTGATGCAATCATAACAATAAGTTAAAATTCACATAAAATGAACTGTAACTATACTTGAAAGACAAGAAGGAATCATTTGGTGATTCAACTAATCCCAAGTCTACAATGGTTCGGTTGGTCAAGTTCAGTTGGTCAATGTGAAGCTGTAATGTTCAAGGGGCCTTACGTAGTTTAGGTTTATTTTGTGGTTTACTGGACTAAGAATATGCAAAGATGTCATAGATTTCAACAAGTATTCTGTTCATTTGCATATAAGTGTTACTGGGCTGCAGGTTTCAGAGGATTTTCTTGGATTTCTTGCAGCTTTCTTCTTTATCTGTTTATGAAAACTGTCTACTTAGACTCTGTTATGCATGCATCCTCAAATTTGAGACAATTTCCTTTGGATTTCTACGTTTTCAGCTAAATATTTCAGATGGGTTGGGAAAAGTTAGAAAGATCTAATCTATACCTCACTTAATCTACCGAAGGATCTAAGTGTTTCTGTTATGCACTATGTAAATACCACAGTAATTTGATCAAATCCACAGTAAAAACCCTAAATGTAAGTTCTGAGCATTTTCACAAACATACATTTAAAATTGCAAGCTCTCAAAGAAGATATTTCAAAATACAAAGAAGGGCAGGAGAACACTCAGAAGATAGATGCAGAACTCCAGATTCTATTGTATTAAAAACGAATAGCCATACATGATTTACAATGTAAGAATGACTCTTAGTTTCATTGATCATACTACAGAGAACTTACAAGCTTTACAGATACAGTAAGACAGCCAGACATTCCACGCACATCTTACTGCAGACAAACAGGCGACCTCCTTCTTCTACTTCTAAACTATGCTAACTTGCTGTGTTTTCCTAAAATCTTGTTGTAGGCCCTAAAAATCCCTGTTGTAAAGTATTACAGTGTAGAGAGGCACAATATAAAGACATTCTGATTGTCCTCACTACAGCAAAAAACCTAACTAAACCCCTGGTTCAAACCTCTAGTTACAGCAATAAATGCAGGTGAACCAGCTCTCAAAAATATCTCTGAGCAGTGGTCAAATCTGGGCGAAATATTGCCCCTTCTGAGAAGTTCCGGCAGCTGGGCAATAACTTCTGTTTGTCTTTTGTGATAATACCTTCAGCTGCGACCTTCTTCTTTACTTGAATGGCCTTGACCCTTTTGCATTTCATCTCTACCTTCTTGCTCCTGAGATCAGATCTTCTTCCTCCATGAGGTCACTGTATTGACTTTCCAGCTGCTTCCTCAACTGCAAGCCTGCAAGACAAGACAAGCAATAAGTTTCACATTTATCACAAAAACAGCATGAAAATAGAATAAGCGTTTAAATCCAGGTGACAGCGCAAGATGGAGAAAATCGGATCCAAAAAACTCCAAAAAACGCGTCCAAAATGCGCCCAAGCTGCTCAAAATTGATCGGGTCAACCATCGCTGACTGAAAAAATGCCAGAGGTGCCAAAAAAAACACTTTAAAAAGTCCACCGCCTCATTTCCCGCCCATCGGCATGATATTCGCTGTCGGTACGTCAAAAAATAGGTTAGTCGATATACCTCATCATCATGATATTCTGGAAATATGATGCTCTCGCTTCTGAAGGTCCAGATGATGTCATCATGATATTCAGGTTCTGCATACTGGAGAAAAGAACAACATCATCATCATCTTCATGTTTGAAGAAGGATAGGAGGATATGAATATGGTCATGCTGCCGAGGAAAGGAAGATGATGGTGATGTCATCATGATATTCGGGCTTCATTGAAATGCTAAGGATGACGTCATCGTCATATCCGGTTAAGATCAGGGGGATATTTGTGATATCGGGTCACCTAAGGAGCATGATCAGGATGATGAAGTGAATATGACCCCTTCGCGGCCAAGGTAACCCTCTCAAAAGATCAGGATGATGAAGATCATCATCATATTTCGGCAAACGGATCGTGCTTGGGAAAAAATATCCTGTTTGAAGGAAAAAATGTGATGATGATGATCATCAGGATATTAGCCTTTGTCGAACATAGAATAAGACGTCATCATCATAATTCGCGAACCAGATCGGGTTTTGGAAAATATCCTGTTGAAGGGAAAAAATGATGATGCTGATCATCAGGATATTTACTTCTTCGTTTATCAGATCGGGATGACGTCATCATGATATTCGGAGCCTTCGTTAAACTTGAACATGATGTCATCATGATATTTCGCCAACCGGATCATGTTTGGGAAAAATCCTGCCGAAGGGAAAATGTGATGATGATGATCATCAGGATAAAAATATGATGATGATGATCATCAGGATGTTCTCAAAAGGTTGCATTTTCGGCAGGAGGACTTTGCGAAATATCAGGCGAACAAACAAGATCATGATGATGTTGACGATAGGACAGGATAAAAAATATATGATGATGATCCTCCTTATCGAATTATCCAGATGACGTCATCATCATAATTTGTCTTCGGAGCACAAGGATGAGTTGGTCATCATGATATTTGCGCTAGGGTGATATTACAAAATATGATGATGCTGTTGAGAAATGTAATATCGGCTTCTTCTTAATAGATAGGGTGATCATCATGATATTACGCTAACCGGAGATCAGGAGGATATGAAGATGATGATCCTCTTTCTCGAATTATCATGATGATGATTCCAGCACTTGGCGAAATTCAGCAAATGATCCTCGTGAAAGATCAGGGTGATATGAAGTCGTCATCATCATAATTCGAACTTCAGCAAATATCATGATGATGACCTAGCGATAGGTTTATAGCATGCGCATGCAAATATGCCGATGATGAATTTGTTAAGTCAGGGTGATCCTAGACCATCAGCATGATATTTTAAGATCAGGCAATGCAAGGATATCATGATGATGCTCGCGATACAAAAGACCATTTCGACGGGGAACTTACCTTGACTGAAAGCTGATGTCATCATGATATTTCGAACCTCAGGATATTATCGGGGGGCGTTCAAATATGATGATGATGATCATCATCATGCAACCAAAACCGAGTTTATAAAATATGACGCTCCTAAGAAAATCATGATGCTGACAATGCGCCTAAGGCCCTTTGACGGGTAAAAAGCACTACCACCTAAAATTGACATCTGGATATTGCGACTGCATGATTTTTATCGGGTGATAGACCAAGATCATGATGATCCTGTCAACATGACTTAGGATATAAAAATATGATGATCCTCCTGCGAATATCAGGTTTGACCAAGACTTTGACCGTGCATAACTTCCACACATGGACGAATTTTCAAGTGAAGTAAAAGGCAAACCTGCATGGAATTTCAAGCTCTTTTAAAATATGAGGTCACAGAAACAAAAAATGAACCTTGACAAACAGACATCATGATGATGACCTACCTTATCATATATCATGATGATGATGCACCTGACCTTCATTTTTACCAGACCGCCAGAAAGCAGAAAAAACACAAGCAGAAGCAAAAAGCAAGACATCAGCAGGGGTCCCCATTTTGCTAAGGAGCATAATGGGGCGTGTTGTGAACATCACAACAGTAAGTTGTCATAAGAATCTATGACACTAATAATAGCATATGATGCGTCATAAGATGCTGTAAGTGGCTATTTTTGGCCCCAAGGTGTTCAAGCTTGCATGGTTACATTCTTCCAAGTGTAGGATGCATGTATGACAACATTTATGATCCCGTAAGAGCCTATTCTTGGCCATGGACACCCAAGGTTGTATTGTTGACTCTTGACAAGTGTTATGGGCTTGTAAGAAGTCATTTAATGTCTTGAGGTTGTGTAAATTCTATATAAACCATAGTATAGTAGATGATATATATATATATATATATATATATATATATATATATAAAATAGTTTACAGGTACCCAGGTTCTACTGGAGTGAAGGTTGGAGGACAGAGGAAGTGAATGTATTTGTAATCTCCTTTTGTGAAGATAATACAACTTGACCTCTTTTCTTGGTGGAGTTTTTTACCTGAAAAGGTTTTCTCCACATTAAACACTTGTGTTATGTGCTTCATTCTATTTTTGGTATATCTCTGTATTGTGGGTTTATGTTTTGTTATAGTCTCCATTAATAACACACAGTTAAAGATTGCTGAAATTTATCTCAAATCAGATTTTCATTGAAGTAGTGTTGCTTTCATTTCTAACAATTGGAAGATCATTGGGCTGACTACATATATGACCATGAGGTCATAATCAAAGACTATTACAGGTTGACTTTTGACATGGTCAAGTCATGCAATATAAGCAGGGACCCTAAGGGCCTCAAGGATGATGGAAGGGTCTTAGACCCCTCACACAACATAGACATTGTATTAAATGAGCCTATAGGAGAAATAGACTAGTATGTGGAGAACTCTTTAATGGGTTTTAGGGCTTAGGCAATTGTAAATATAATCTTCGAGTGAATCAAAAAGCCTTACCCCATGTTGGATCCACATCCATCTTCCAAGGAGACTAAAACTCAAAAAAAAGAAGACAAAGAAGGGAGAGTCCTCAGCTCCACCCAAAACAAAGGTTGCAACTGAAGAGCAAGATAATCCAAGGGAGACTAGGGATACTGCCGCCAAGAAGATATATAAGGAGAAAGTTGTGGAGATTAACTCTAGTGAGTATAAGGAGGACAATGTGCCTCTAATCAGAAGGAAGAAGATAGATGTTGAAGCTCCTCCTATTGCCTAAGTTCCTACACAACCTACCTTGGAAGAAGCTACTCTTGTAGCTTCCCTCACACCTACACCTTCATCTCCATCTCCAACCATTACATAAACACCTCCAAGAATCCCTCAACCATATCCACAAGCTACATAGCCACCTCTACAAGTTCCACAACCACCTCCTCAAATCCCAATTCCACCACCTCAAACACCCATTTCACCCACTTCTCATCCACCAATGACTTGTCTAGCTCCACTGCCTTCTCCACATGAAAAGATACTAGTACATACCACATAACAAGTAGAACAACTTGAAAGTAATGATGAGCAACTAGAGGAAGAGCATACAGCTAAAAGTCGCCCTACCCTTGAGGCAAATGTTGAAAACTTGGATCAGCTAGCTCAGGACATCTCTTCTCCACCAACAAAACAAGGTGAAGGGTCACATGACTCTATTGAAATTGTTGTTTTGACACCTTCCCCTCATGCTTCACCTAACTCCTCTCCCATAATGGCTTAGACGTATTAGCCTCCTTCTACTCCAAAAATAGTTGTTACAAGATTACAATTGGTAGTGTAGTTGAACCGTACCATTGAGAAGAGGCAAAAGACCTATATTGAATAAGAGGACTTCTCAATAGTGGTGGAGATGTTTAAGGCCCAACCCAAGAAAAGAAGGGCAAGAACACTCTCCACCATCATAGTTGTTGCATAGGGAGCTAGGGTTGCACAAGTGGAAATCCAAGTAGTGGACAAAGTTGAAGGCTAGATGATAGTTGAAGACTACTCAATGCAACAAGTCAATCTGGGATACCAAACTAGGGAAGAGGAAAAACAATCTCTATAGCAAGTTGTCTCAACCATCCTAGAAAAAATTAAAAAAGATGAAACTACAAAGGAGGAGTTGAAGACTCAAGTGAGTCAGCTGACCTCATACATAAGCCACCTAGTAGGACCGATTTGTTATAGTGCCCTTGTACCAACCATACTGGTAGCCCTACATAAAGAGACACAACCAGTGGACTCAGAAGGAGTAATTCTTGCTACCACTGCATGAAGAGATACATTTATGGACATTGGTAGTAGGGTGATTGAGGAATAAATGAGGGCTTATCACAACATCAATGATGAGGCAAGTAGATTACAAGAAGTTGAAGATTCAATTGATGAAGAAATGTTGGTATGGGATGAATACCTCCTAGTTTTGCAGAGAATGAAGGCAACTCCACCAAGTGAAATTTTCAAACTTGGAGTTTTTGACAAGGATGATAAGGTCTTAATGATAGAATGGTTGTAGGATAGCAAGTTGAGGGTAAAGGTCCCCAAGGGATGTAATGCAAAGCTAAATACTAGGAATGGTGTAGTGGACATTGCCATGGTGAAAGTTGAAAAATTCATTGAGGCGATCCCTTGCACCTTTTGGGAGGATTCCTCCTTAGATCGTCTTGTAAGGATAATCAAAGAATTCACAAACCTCTTCCATCAACCATTGACAAAGCAGACAATTGGTGACCTGATGAGGATGAAGATTGCATTCTAGGGTTTCTAGGAGGACTTGACTAGGTTTGGAGAAGTACATAGAAAGATCAAGAAAATAGTATTCTCTCAAAAGATGCAACCTTGAAGTACCACCAAGGGCCAACCCAAAATGACTTGAATGAGGCCATTATATCTTTCCATAGTCATTTTCTTGGTGGTGCTTAGCTTGTTTTAATTTTGTTGTTTGAATTTGCAAATTCATTCATTCATTATTCTTTGAAAGATGTAATAACTCAATTCAAAATGAATTGAAGTTTGATACAGGTCCAAGGGGGTAAATAAACATGTAACTTGTAACATTTATGATTTTGGGTTTAGGCATTGGCAAATGCAATAGGCCAACCTGGGATGGGTTTCTAAGTTTTTAGTGCTCAAGACAGGTATATAATGACCTCCTAGAAGGCATTGTAAAAGGGGGGAAGATAAAGATCTTTCCAGAGTCCAACCACTTTTGTAATTTTTTCTAAGGCATGTAAGGGAAAATTGTAACACATTTGCAATGTGGGGAATCTTGTTGTTATATGTAATCTTCCAATTTTGGGTTGCTAATTAATAAAAGATACTCTTCTTTCTTTGTTTTCCTACCATCTGGTGGTAATGCGTTTGCATTTTCATTTGCATTTGATATATCTTGGTAAGATAAGTGCTTAATTGTTCATCTTTTATATGAGATTGAGGGATAGGGTTTGACTTCTACGCATGTAGTATGGTGATTTCATACCTTTCATTCCAATTTCTCAACAATTCCTTAGAATCTTGAATCTTAGATGTGGATGATTGTGTGGAATACTAATCATTGTATTTACACATGTTATATATTAAATCTTCACAAACCTGTTAAATGAAGTGAAAATTAGATGTAGAAGTTGTCCATCTTTATTTTACTATTTTCTCTCTGACTTTTACTTCCTTTTTGCACTTTGTTTACAAGTAAATTAGTTAGGATTAAGAAATTTTGAGCTCAAAGCAACACTTGTCTTTCAAAGAGACTCAACCACATTTGTCTAGGATTAATTTACCAACACAGGCCCCTTGAATAAACACTCACATAGACCACTTATCTACTCCACACTGTTGTGACCCAACCAATAGGGACCTTGGAGGCAACTGATCTTTCATATTAGTCACCTTTTCAGGAGAAGTAGAGTGATCTTCATTCTACTTGAGGTTGATGTGTCAAAATAGCAATAAACACTACTATTGAAGTATAAGATGAGGGAAAATAGAGAGTGCTACTATGGATTATGTGAAAAAAATGCACTCTAAAAAAAGGGACTGAAAAAGGAATCTATTTGTACAAGTTATGGTTGTCCAAAGGTCTAAAAACACTAACTACATAGCAAAACCTATGAGAAAACTCAAATTATATAAAGCTAGAGCATTAAATTATAAAAAAGATTATACCACTATGGAGAGCATGGAATTATAACACATTTCAAAAAATGCTTTGAAAAAGACCTTTTTATGAGCAATTTAGAGTCATTTAAAAAATTTCCCTCATTGGAAAGTTAAATGGAGAGATGCAGGGGCCCTAGTGGTTGGAGGGTAGTGCATAGGCAACAAACTAGAGGTTAGAGTGTGGCACCATTGCTAGAAATGGTGCATGGGTGACTATAAGGTGGTCGATTGGTGGTGCTACTAGCAAGGTGACACCTTGGTGGCATATAGGTGGCTCAATGATGGTGCAATGGAGGAGGGAGTGCAGAAGGTAGAGGTTGTGCATAAAGGTGGAGGTAGAGTTGTTTTCATACCCACAAGGGCTACTATGTTATAGAGGGCAACAAAGGGGTCATTGGGGCTAAGCCCTAGTCCCTAAGGGTCAATTGGGCTAAACCCTAAAGGTCTTGCAATTGCCTTTGTGTGGGTCATGAGTAGCTAAGGGGGTTGCAATCCCTTCCAAAGGGGTTACAGATAGGCCCAAGAAAATATTTTATTTTAAACAAACTTGTTTAAAAAACATAATGCAAAATATGTATTTTTGAAAAAAGATACTATGCAACACTATTCATGGGGTTGTATGACTCCCTAGATAATTTTTTTTCCTCACCATCTATATCTTTGTCTAAAATTAACAATTATATAATCAATTTATAGGCTTTTGGGCCTTCTAGACATAATGGTAGTGTCCATTTGGCCTCATAATGATTCAAAAATAGTATGCCTGACACCATGATCAAGCTATCATCTACAAACTAACTTCTTGAACTTTGATTTTAGTGAAACGAAAGTCAATCTTATTTTTTTGACCCTCTTGGATGCTATAGAATAGTTGAAAACACTATCCAAATTACTAAAAATTTGCAAACACTTAATTTCAAAAAACACATGTATGAAACCCTAAGGTTAAATTTTCTTTGTCAACTTATTTTGAATCTTTAGATCATGCAAATATGCAAGAGAAGAGTACATTGGGGTTTAAGCAAATTTGTATATAAAACTATTAGCCCCCCCCACCCCCCCGCCCTTCAATCTCTCAAAAATAAAACTAAAAGATCTATCTCTTCACCATGGCTCTAATACCATGTTAGATTTTGCAAACATGCAAGAAGTCACCTAAAACTTAGTGAAAGGATTAGATACTATAAAACTATAAATACAAATGATTAGAGATCACAATAGCATCACAAAGTTAGTTTCTAATAACATGAAAAAAATGGTTGAATCCTCAAGAAACACAAGCAAAATAGCATAAGGAAAACTCACAATGTATTAACCAATATGCAAATACATGCTAGGTGAGTGAGTATATATAGACTATATGAGAGGGAGGAGGTGGCAAATACAACTAATAAGAAGTGTAACTCCAAGATTCAAAATAGGAAAGAGTAACTCCTATGAAAGATGTTGAGAACTCACTCCACTCATATTATTACCCACTTTATTAACCTAAGCAAGCTAAACCTAATGTGTAGGAAAAACACATAATATCTAACTAAGAAAAATAAAAAAAAACCTGCACTAGCATAAAGATGTCATTAAATACATGTCCTTGACACACAACTTGAGACCTTCGGTGCATTGATCAAGAGGCAACAATCATATTCCTCAAAATTTGACATGGGAAAGCACGACATTGGAAACTTAAATTTGGAGGACTAGATTGGAGGTGCAGTCTTGCCATAAGACAAAATTATGGTTGTGGCCTAGTCTAGGAAGGTAGAAAGCTTAAGAAATAGACATGGTATGTTCAACAAAGATGGATTTAGTATATCAGAGTGACATGTTCAAGTTTTGAGTCAATTGATATGTCAAATAAGTTGAATGAGCGCTAAGACTATACATTTACAACATAAATTAAGATAAAACAATAGTATAAAAATACAAAATATATACTTTTTATCACGTGCATCTAAAAGGTTTAGATTGTATTATATTATTATATAAATTAAAAGATTATATTATATAACTTACTATTAACAAGCCAACATCAAAATCATTAAGTTGGAATTATATTTTCTTATTTAATATTATAAACCTTTGTAAATTCAAAATTGATAACTAAATTTTACGTAAAAATTTACTGATTGTATTTTATAATTTATCATCTCTAATTGTGAATGACTTTCAAGTCAAATACGAATATAAAATACAATCAGTAATCTCTTTAGTAAAACCTAATTATCATCTCTTGTTGTAAATGACTTAAGGTCAATTAAAAAATAAAAAATATAATAGATGGTCTCTTTAGTAAAACCTAGATGTCATATCTTGAATTAACGAGGAGTTATAACACTAGATAGACAATATATTCTCAACTTAATGATTTTGATATTTGGGTTGACCATAATGGTAAGTTACCAGTTATTTGTCTATGGCTTTAAAATGCCATAAATTCTTCTCTAAAGCTCTTATGCTCTTCAGTCTTCACCACCACGTTGTTTACTTTTATTTTATCATATTTTGTTACATTTTGGGTGGGTTTTGGTCAGTATTTTTTTTCCAGGGAAGCTATGTAAGGGGGAGGTGTTAACTCAGAGTATACTTTGCTGGCTTACAGCAACCCGTTTAATGTTATTTTATTATTGCTTTCTTCGACATAGTTTATTTCTGAAAAGCTATGATCTTGAAAGAATTAGGTAATGCATCAAAACACACCCAGCCTCAAGATTTGTGTTACCATGAAGGAATGAAACGACTTTTTTTTTAATTGCTGTATTAAAATCATTTTGTAATAATAATCTCTAGTTTCTTGGAGGAGCCTGTATCTTCTGCTAGTTTTTTCTGCAAACCAGATCTAAACCAATGGTAAGCAGTAAGAGAACAGCCATGAAACCAGAGAAAGAAAATATTGCATTAGATGGATCTGTTGATCTGAGAGGGAGGCCTGTTTTGAGAAGCAAGACTGGAGGGTTAAAGGCCTGTTCTTTTATAGTGGGTATGCATGGATTCAATCTAGTATATCTTTAGTTCAAGAATTGCTTGTATGGTATTTTTTTCCTGTGATGAATTTGGTCATTGTTGGGATTGAACAGGGTATGAGTTCTGTGAGAGGCTGGCTTATGGTGGGATATGGGCTAATTTGGTGATATATCTCACAACCAGACTGCATGAAGGGACTGTTTCTGCTTCAACTAATGTCACTACTTGGACTGGCACCATGTGGAGTATGCCTCTCATTGCAGCTTATATTGCTGATACTCACTGGGGTCGCTACTGGACCTTCCTTGCCTTTTCCTCTATCTATATACTGGTAAGTTTTCTCCAAGTTGTCATTGCTGTATCACCTCATTTATAGATAAAAGTGTTAAATAGTCATTTTCTTTTAGAATGAAAAAAAAAATGTAACCATTGAATTCTCTGATCATTAAGAAAAGCTTTTCCTTTCAATATAAATTTTGTGTATCTTGTTGTAATTTGGGTGTCTTTATTTCACTTCAAATTAACAGTTTTTTGGTAGTAATTATAATTGTTTTGGAGACTTCAAACATCAACAATCAAAGATATGAAAAGAGAAACTGCCATAGGATTTGCAAGACAAATTTAAAGGCAACTTTGCAATTCATTATTATCAACTTATAAATGTGATAAACATCCACTGAACATTATCTATCCCAAGCTAGGTTGTTGGGTTTTTGGTCAAACTTTAGTTGCTTATCTTATTTTATTATGGCACAGCCAATACACAGTGGTTAGCATGCTTGTCTCTCCCCGGAATGTAATGTTCAGGTTATATGGTTTTCAGCTCTGCCTCTAACCTCCCTGCTAATATCTTTGACATGGTCTGCAACTTTTGTCACTTACTCAGTACTCTGTTCTACTATACAAAGTCATCTCTATTGAAAAAGAAAAAGAAAAAAGGATAGTTTAATCTTTCATTTAAGTGTATGGTGCACAGTGTAATGGTAAGTTGTCAATATTTTCAATTTTTTTTGAGAGGATGAAAAGAAGGCCTGTGGCTTCACTAACTTTAATCAATATAAAAAAATTTATTTCATATAATAAAAAAAAAAATCTTAAAAATAAAAAATATATATAAGAGAGCATTACTTGAAAAGAAACCAGTGCAATTGGTAAACATGCAAAGAGTAGTACCAAATTACTAAATAGAGACGAAAGGCTGAAATCAAGTGATTTGTGCAAGAGCTTATTATTCATTTGCTCAAACATATAAATCATTTATTCTATAATGAACCACAAAGTTGCGGTCCACCTCAGTTGCTCTAAATTCCTTACTCTTCAAACTACAATTGTTTTATTTAACAAAATAATAATAATCATTTCAATTGATGTCTTATTATTAATGGGCTAAGCTGTTCTTTTTGTTTTTTAATGTAGGCAATGGGGCTCTTGACAGTAGCTGTTTCTTTGAAATCTTTGAGACCTCCTCCTTGTCCATCAGGTGATGGATGCCAAAAGGCTTCTAATTTTCAGAGTGCAATATTTTACCTAGCCTTATATCTTGTAGCAATAGGCGCAGGTGGAATCAAACCAAACATCTCTACTTTTGGTGCAGACCAATTTGATGAGTTTGACCCCAAAGAAAAGTCCCACAAAAACCACTTTTTCAACTGGTGGATGTTCATCATATTCTTCGGAAGCCTGTTAGGCAAAACATTCCTGATTTACATAGAAGACACAGTGAGTTTTGGAGTGAGCTATGCAATCATCACAGCAGCACTCTTTGCATCAGCCCTTGTCTTCTTGATTGGAACTCCCTATTACAGGCATAAAATAGTAACTGGTAGCCCTCTAAAGAGAATGGGTAAAGTGTTTGTAAGGGCAACCAAGAACTGGAAAGTGGAAGCTGGAGCAGAGATTTCTAACCTTTACGAAGTGGACTACCAAGAATATGTTGCTAAAGGCAGATACCCAATCCCTCATACTTCTTCATTAAGGTAAATTTGTAGCTCTATACACAGTCCATCTAACTTTTTCTTAATCACAGTTTTAAATTTGCTCAATTGTTTTCAACAGATTTCTTGACAAGGCAGCAATCATAAACGATGCTTCATCGAAGATCTGCACTGTAACTGAAGTGGAAGAAACCAAACTCATGATTGGAATGCTTCCAGTTTGGATTGCTACAATCATACCCACCATACTTCTTACACAAGCTGGGACTCTGTTTGTTAAACAGTCAGAAACTCTGGACAGGCATATGGGCTCAACATTCCAAATCCCAGCAGCTAGTGTCATGGCCATTCTCACTCTATTCATGCTTATAACTACCCTAATCTATGATAGACTCTTAATACCCATTTTAAGAAAGTTCACAGGAAATCCCAAAGGCATAACTGCTCTCCAGAGGATGGGAGTGGGAATGGTTATCCAGGTTGTTGCCATGATTGTGGCTATGGCTATTGAAACCAAACGACTACAAGTAGTTAAAGAGCATGGGCTTCAAAATAACAAGAGGGCAATTGTGCCCAGAAGTATTTTCACCTTAATTCCACAGTTTGCATTGCTGGGCATTGCAGATGCTTTGCTGGATATAGGCAAAATAGACTTCTTTTATGATCAAGCACCGGAGAGTATGCAGAGTATGGGGACTGCATTATATACAAGCTCTAATGGCGTGAGTGCCTTTGTCAGCAGCTTTATTCTTAAATCTGTGAGCAAGTTTACTTCCCGGGGAGGGCGCAAAGGATGGATTGTGAATAATATGAATGCATCGCATCTGGATTACTATTATGCATTCTTAGCTGTTCTGCTATTTGTGAACATTGCTTTCTTCATCTTTGTTTCCTGTTTGTACGTCTACAAGAGAGAGATCACAGAGGTTTTTGAGGAAGAATCCGAGAAAGCTATTGAGATTTCCCCTTTAAACAGGGGAAATGATCTCATAATTCAGGATGAGTTGGGGCATATTGATATTAATAGTAATTTAAATAGAATAGCCTAAAGTCGCGCATATTTCCTGTCAAAAATATGGTACGGGACGGTGTACATAGAAGGCACTCTAAGCTCTCTCCATTGAAGCTGCACCTTATATTGTACACCTTGAGTTGGCCTGTAGGTGAAGCATTTGTGTATTTGAAAAAGAGTTTACAAGTTTGAACCCTATACATGATAGGGCATATATGCCTCACCTAATGCATAGCCTAAGGAGGTTCCTGGCATATGATATAAGCTCGCTATAAACTCAAACAAGGTCGCTCAACATTGTGGACTATAACAAGATTGTTTCTTTCTTTCTTTTGATGTTTAGGCATCATTGACTATAAAAAGATTCTTTCTTTGTTTCTTTCTATGTTTGGGGAGCATGGACTATAAAAGGATTCTTTTTTCTCTTTCTTTCTTGTGATATAAGCTCGCTATAAACCCAAACAAGGTCACTCAACATTGTGGACTATAAAAAGATGTTTCTTTCTTTCTTTTGATGTTTAAGCATCATTGACTATAAAAAGATTCTTTCTTTGTTTCTTTCTATGTTTGGGGAGCATGGACTATAAAAGGATTCTTTCTTTCTTTCTTTCTATGTTTGGGGAGCATGGACTATAAAAGGATTCTTTCTTTCTTTCTTTCTATGTTTAGGCATTGTGGATTATAAAAAGATTCATTTATTCTTTCTTTCCTTCTTTCTATGTTTGGGCATCATGGACTATAAAAGATTCTTTCTTTCTTTCTATGTTTGGAAATTTTAAGTTGTTGAAGTTACTAGAATCTATATAAAATTTAATTATAAGATGGTATATATGATGTATAACTAGCACTTGCACCCATAGGAGGTTCATGGGATACATGGATAGGAAAATTAAGGTAACATTTAAATGTATTGGTTTTTAGTCATATTATAATTTTTTTAAAATTTAAATTTTAATATTACATAATTAGTTATATAACAATATAGTTTAAATCTAAATATTTATTTGTACAAATAATCATTGTATCATATATCTTGTTAGATGCCATTCAACAATGTTTTAGTTGTTAACGATGTATAAACTTCTTATACTTGTTATATATAGAACATAGCAATGTTTATGAATTTTTAAAATATAAACTAGCATCATTTTGTTTTACAAATTTTGTTGAATTTCCTTATTTCCTTTGAAATTGTTGCATTCCTTTGAAGAACTTGAATAGCCACATCTCATTATATGAAGAATATGATAGAATAGATTGTGGCTAAATTGTCCACTTCCCTTCTATTTGAGATTAAGATTAGTATCCGTTTTGTATTGATACTATACTTTGTAGCTTCTCTTTTTGTCCTTTTAGGTGATATTGTGCTTCCCAACTTCTCTTTTTAAATTATTATCATTCCTATGCATTGAAACAAAATGTTGTTGGAGCAAAATCATAATGTGTAATCATTTTATTAGATATGTACATTCAATAAAAAACCAATTATTGAGAGGGAGATCAGATCTTTTCTTTTTTAATTGTTAGTTGTGCACTTGGATAAGATAAACATTGTAATTGATTCGTTATGTTTTAATGTTTTTTAAAAAGAGAACAATTAACAGATTGGAATAATGGTTTTTATTTTTTATTTGAGAGAGAGCATGCAACTAACTTTACATACCTAAACCTACTTATTGTGAGAGTAGTTGGAGGCAAGTTTATTCTTTCTTTTTGATAGTGTTACAGGGATTTTGTTTTATTCTAGAGTAGTTATCGAAAGCAAATGTAGGCTCTATATGAAATCCTTTTATAGATTGGACTCCAGACATCACTGTAAATATGAGGCCTTGTATTTTAGTTTTACTAATATTAATTGTGTCTTTATTTAGTGTAAGGCCTTGTGTTCTGTGTATAGTGATAGTCCATGAGATGGTTGCCTTGTGATATAGGTTGTATTGGTATAGTTTTTGGGTTTGGTTTATCCAATAGTAGACCATTATAGTTTTTAAATGTTACTAAAACATATGTTGACAATTCTAGTGGTTTAGATCCAATGGGGTATATGATGCAGAGCAGGGGAGGTCTCTTGTGATGTTCTTAAAGGTTCTTTGACTGGTCATGGTTATAGCTAACTGTCTCCTCAACATGCATAGCTTGAAAGATAGGCAAAAGTGTCATTTCATGATTTGTATATGTATCCCACTTGTGAAACCTCCTAATCACCTTAGACCACCCTAGTATGACTGGTAGACACTCACCAAACCCACCAAACACCCTGGTCATCGGTCTTCCATGTGGTTCCTTCACAACTAGCCCTTTTTGGTAGTAGCCCTTGAAATGAGGTTTTTGGTGTATAACTTGCAAAATACTTGCCAAACCCATGAACCATTTGACTTTTTAGATACCCATTAGACTTCTTCACAACATATTAGACATACAACATAGGTTACTTCAGGACATATGCCTCAAAAAGGTGATTGTACCTGTTGTTCTAGGCCTAATTAGGCCTCCTCTTCATAGCCAAAGTATGGAATCCTTCACCTACACTACTAAACCCTGCTTCAAGGTGCCTCAGGAGTTGATTAATGATGATTTAAGTTGGTTTAAAGGGGTTTGACTTAGCTTGGGTCACTCTTCATTCATATGACAACTCTGCCTCCTCTTCGCTGCCTAACACATGAAGATATTAGGCATGATCACCTTGCAAACTCCACTCCAGACCTATCCCCTACTCCTTCCATGCAAAAAAAGGTTAAATTACTCCTAGACAACCCCATTCTATTCATCTTGAAGTTATGATGCAAGTTCATTATGCCAAGAATCCATCGATTTACCAAAACTCTTAAGAAACCCTCAAAACCCTAGTTTTATGGGCAATTTCAGAAAAATGACTACAAAATACTTCAAACCCCAATGATAATGCACCTAATCTAACTCAAATGAAAGGTAATTCCTTCCATCCCAACATTTGATGCATTTGGAGTCTTGACTGGACTGTACGGTCAAGTACTAGGTGTTTGAACAACAACAAATTCAGAAAATACAGAGCAGTCCTTAAAAGAATCATTTGGAGAATGCTTTAAACTTCATCAAAATCTCTTCAACGTAGTTCAAAACAAATCTAAGACCATCTATTTCAACATTTTGTGTACTTTAGTCCATGAAGGTACTGTACAGACTCAAGGCAGGAAGAAGAACAGTAGAAAAAAGGGAAATTATAGAAAACAAGAATTTTATTATTGATTTCTTACTCAAAACATCAACTCTACCTTCTTCATCAAGTCTCAAGGCATAAATAATCTTCTTCATTTGACATATCTATCCTCTAATAGCAAGTTTACATGCAGCATTTATCTCCCACTCCTCCACCATCATGGGAAAAAGGCAGAAATAAGGCTTAAATTAGCCTTTTTACACTACTGCTCAAAATAGCAGTCCAACTCCTAGAAAGGAAAAATCAAAATTTGAAACTCCACTACATGAAAATGCCCTTAGTGGGCTTTATTACAATCTTAAATGAGACAACTCCCCTTAAAATCCCCATTCAAACCAAAAATATAAAATTCAAGACCAAAAATACAAAATTTTCTAACTAGGTCCTAGGTGCCCCTGCACCATACACCCAACCTTGAAACTTTTCCAAGTCTCTTGGAAATTGTATGGTAGCTGGTCCATCTTCATCTTTGCATGGTTCTCCTTGATGATCTGCCCTATGAAACACCTCCTCGTTATCTTCACTCTTGGTTTGTTCATGCTAAGTGGTCTTTTTCTTGCCTTGCTGCTAGGCTTCATCTTCATCCCATCAGTGTTTATATCCACTGTCTTGTCATCCTCTTCTTGTATAATGTTTGTATCCTCTATCTCCTTTTCCTCCTGTTCTTCTTCTTCTTCTTGTACTTGCTTGGGCTGCTCTATGTCTCTATCTTCTAATAGTTCTATCATCAAAACCTTGTTCACTGTCCCATGAACCTCTATCCCAATGACCTTTGACTGCCTTTTGACTGTCCTATCCATGATTTTGTTATGCCCACTTTGTTCCTCCTCAAACAACTCATCTCTTGCTTCCTCTTGGACTATCTTTGCCACCATTTTGTTCTCTTGACTCTACAAAATCAGAGTTTCCTCTACTGTCTTCTCATCGCCTTTCTTCCTTACCTCTGATGCACACTAAACCTCTGTCTTTTTCTTAACATCATCTCTCTTTTCCACTTCATTATAATTATTTGTAGACTCCCCAAACACACTATTTTTGGCCTTTTCTTGGCCTCTTATTGTCCACTTCACCTCTTTGGTCATTATTGGGACCTCTTTCAAACTCCTTACATCTTCCTTTCTCTTTATAAATTTTCCTACTAATTCTTTCCATTTTACTCTGCCCACTGTAATTGTCCACCTTTGTGTTTGGATTCTCACCTTACACTTCTTTCTCTTGACTGGCCACACTTTTTCTTTGAGACTCTATCCCAAGGACCTATGTCCTATTAAGTTTAGGAGCACAATTGATTGTCCACCTTCCTTTTTAACCACCATATTCACACATTGCTGCTCTCCTACCTCAACTACCTTATGCTCTTTCACTTGCCATTTCCCTTGGCACTTTTGACTTTTTTCCTTAGGCCTTCTGCCATTGTTATAACTATATTCTCAGTCATAAGGACCACTATATCTGCAGTCATCAACTGCTTACTAACTCTTGTTGAATTTGAAGAACTAAATGTTGTCCTTGACATGGCATTGTCATGCCAACCTACCTCTAACCTTTTCTCCATCAGTCATTGACACTAAACTATCATTATTACCTTTCAAACTCAAGTTGTACTTCATCTCTGTCATGGCAGTCCTTGACTATCCATCATCTTTTCTTGCCTTCAAGGGACACAACACTGCCCCTATTATGATTCCTTGGCTTACCTCAGTCCATTTAGTATCCTCTCTCTTACCTTGTTCCTCTGTCTTCTTTCTCTCTGCCTCTAAGATCTTCTTGACATTTGGTCTTCCATCTTTTTCATTACCATACCCCTGTTGTCTTCTACCTTCATGTCCTTCCAATGGACAAAATGACTCTTGCATGGTGACCTTACTAGGCCAATCTTGCCCCTCCTTGGGTAACTCACTTGCACTCACTATAACTCTTCCTCTTATGAGGGCCCTTGCCACTTCTTCCCCTATTCTACAAAATCTTGTGCCAAACTTACATGCCTCTATTTTGACAGTGTTTGACTGTCCCATAACTTTCTTTGCTTCTATTTGTCAAAATTCAGTCTCTCCTTCATACTGTCCAAACTTGTCTTGGACTTTCAAGGTCATTACATTTTTGAGCTCCTCTACCTCAATCTTCTTTAACAACTTGTTATCTTCTTGCTTCCTCAATTTTGTATGCCCATCTATATTTGTTGCCACAACATCTTCTTTCACTGTGGTGGCTACATCCTCATTGCTTTTGTCTTCCTCAACATTCATACACTCCTTTTTTCCAAACATGATCACTCTAGCTTCTTTGGTCTGCTCCTCAATACTTTCTTGCATTGGTGTTAGTTTGAAACAAATTCCATCCTTCTCTATTATGTAGGTATTACATCTTCCATCATATATGGCATGCCTATCATACTACCAAGGCCTCCCTAATAACAAATGACAACAACTCATAGGTACTACATCACAAAGCATTTTATCCTTATAGCCACCAATATTGAATTCAACAAAATCTTGTTCACTTACTAAAATTGACTGATTATCATTTAACCAGGATGCTTTATATGGTGCTTCATGAGGAAACCTTACTAAACTCAGTTTATCCACCATTTCTATTGAAACCGTGTTGTCAGTAGAACCAGAATTTATCACAACTTTACATACCTTCTCCTTGCATTTGTAGGTTGCCCTGATTAGTGATCTCCTTAGAGTCATCTCCTTCAACTGAGCATACCTTTCCCTCAACTCTCTGATTTCCTTTTCCATGGTGTCTTCTGGACTATTCCTTGGAGGCATCTTGTTAACTCAACTCTTCACACTTCAACTTTCTTCCTTCTTTCCAATTAGAATCCTGAACCTAAGCTCTGATACCGCTTGATGTAGAGTAGGGGGGTCTCTTGTGCTATTCTTAAAGGTTCTTTGACTAGTCATGGTTATAGCTGACTGTCTCCTCAACATGCATAACTTGAAAGATAGGCAAAAGTGCCATTTCATGATTTGTATATGTATCCCACTTGTCAGACCTCCTAATCACCTTAGACAACCCTAGTATGACTGGTAGACACTCACCAAACCCACTAAATACCCTGGTCATTTGTCTTCCTTGTGGTTCCTTCCCAACTAGCCCTCTTTGCTAGTAGGCATTGAAATGAGGTTTTCGAGGCATAACTTGCAGAATACTTGCCAAACCCATGAACCATTTGACTTTTCAGATACCCATTAGGCTTCTTCACAACATATTAGACATGCAACACAGGTTACTATTGTGTGGTTACACAACACACCCCATTTTGACTTGGCAAAATAGGGACCCAACTTTTTTGCTTGGCTTGTTCTGTGCTTTCTGGCGGTTTGGTGAAAGTAAGTCATGCAGATCATCATGCATGGACAGGCTGGATAAGTCATCATCATGAGGTCAGTTTGTCAAAGTTCATATTTCATTCCAACAACCTCATCAGATAGAGCATCAAATTTCATGCAGGTTTGCCTTTTACATCACCCTGATATTCATTAGGATGTGAAAGTTATGAATGGTCAAAGTTTGAGTCAAACCTGATATTTCCAGGGGGAGGATCATATTTCGTAACATCAATCATATTTTAGAAGGTCATCCCAATCTAATTTATCACCCGATAAATCATGCAGTCCAAATGTCCGGACGTCAATTTTAGGTGATAGTGACCTTTACCTATCGGTGGCCTTATGTTTCCCGCAAGGATCATATTTCTCAATGTAACCCGATATTTCTCAATATCCTCCTGACGCGAAATATCCCCCTAAGCCATTATCCTGATGACGTTATTTGAGTCTGATAAACAAAGAAACTAACATGACGATGACATCATCATCACATTTACCTCTCGGTGGCATATTTCCTAAACATGATCTTGCTCCCATAACATGACGATGACGTCATGATGCCTTAGCGATACACTGAGTCAATATCTGGATGACGTCACCCTGATATTCTGAAAGCGGGATGCTATGTTTTATCTGGTCATCATCATTTTGTAACATCACTCGATATATTGAAATATCCTCCTAATGTATTAGGTATGACCTGAGGGTGCGTTTATCACCCGATCTGTCGAAGATAGTTTTTCCTCTCGGGGAGGATGATCACATTGCACTCCGGATGATATTTGCGAATATCACCCCGATATTCGAATATCATCACGACATTCAAATATCATCCCGATATCTAAATATCACCCCGCTCCCGTTGCCTCCATTGACATTTAATGCGCGCAGAGGTGGTAGGTAGTTCCCGCTGACCATTAAACCCGATCGAACACTTGGCGAAATCTTGAGTTTCCGTGTGAAAATTCAACGAATAAGATTTAATCTGTCAGGATTTGCCCTAATTTTACCCTAATTGCAAGGTTAAAAGATAAATTCACCGCCATTTCAGACTTACCTTGCAAGAAAATCATTTTCTATAGAGCACCAGCGTCCAAACTCCCCCATACAAGTGACACTTGTATGAACAGAGCTCACGGGTAGGAAGAAGCACATGATTATCAGCAAGATTAGGAGCATTCTCTGGAGAACCACTGGTATAAAGGGATTTGCATAACCAGGTAAGTAATTGAAACCCTCATCCCGTTGCTTCTGTATAGTCAGGTATGTTGTTGTTGGTTTGAAGTTTTAGTTTATGCATCATGTGATAGGTTAATGCTCAACGAATATAGTATGCATGGTGTTAGTAGAGATAATTGTTATCTGCATGCATGTGAGTACCCATTGTAAGACAAAGTTGTGTTAATTGCAGATATCTATGGCTGACAAGAGGTTGGAAAAGTGTGAGGCTGAATTCAAGAAGCCCATGTTTTCATCTCCAAGAGGAATCCTATTTAAGTATGGTGCAATTACAGATACCCATCAAGGAAGCACCAATTTGGAGGCCTAGTCTGCCAAGATGAACAATGAGAAGAATAGAAGCCCTCTGCTAGATGCAGTATTCGTGTCCAGATTGTGGAATGCGGCCGGTTTTCTATACTCTATGGAGTCTCCTAAGCTGGTGGTCGAGTGTGCACAGAATCACAATCCAGAGACCAGACAGGTGGTGAAACATGGAAGAGTGTATGTAGACCTATCCATTAAAGGTCTTTCCAAGACATTTGGACTACCATTGGGCAGAAAGGTTAACAGTGTAGACCTGAAGAAATTAGAAGTTGAGTATGAAAATAACAAGAAACAGGCCAGGAAGAACATGTATCAATGGAGGGCCCAGAATAGCACATATCCAGCCACTGCCAAACTTCCTGTGCACCTGTTTAAATATGATTTTGATGAAGAGTATCAATACATGAATGCACTGCTTAGCAGGGTGACAGGCCAGCCTGATACTGGTAGTTTCAAGGACTGGATGTATGGTGTAATCATGATGTGCATATATGTAGACATCAAGCCACTGTGGGGCCAATTGATAAGTGATGCTCTACATGAGCAGCTGATGAACCTGGGAGGTTCAAATTGTTCTTTTTATATGACATCATACATTGTCTACTCCTGTGCATACAAAGGCACATTTGATGCACTAATTACAGATGGAAAAGTGACAGGCACAGTCAATGCTGTGCACATTTGGGATCATCATCCCCAATTACAGAGAGCTAACTACCTCCAGGATTACAAACTGGTCAATGATGCATTCTCTATGCATTTGGTAAGGACCTGGAGGAGGACAGGACAAAGAGATTGAGAATGGAAGCTCAAGAAATAATCTACAGGCATGGAGCCTGGTACATTCAGTTTGCTACGTTTTCCTACATGAGGATTGAGGGATTTGAAGGACCTCCCTCATGCTGCCAAGATACCCCACTGATGCAGTGATATTGATGGAATTCATAAGGTAGAGCTCCACCATGCTGAAGACATACAAGGATGCTCATAAGCTACCTCCAGTCTTGTTTCTAGTCACCATTGGCTGGTACATGTGCCCAAACTCAGAAAGCATCAAGAAGGTGATGGTCAGCTTAAATAAAATGCAATTGCAGCCATTTCCACTAATAAGACCATATGATCCCTATGGGAGGATACAGAAAATAGTAGGGAAGCCTATTCATCAGAGGCACCTAGAAGACTTCTGGTCAGATTGTGAAGATGAAGCAGAAGCCAGAAGAAGAAGATACCAGAGGCTGACACTGAATCAAGTCAATACCTTTGACTGCATCCCTATTCCTCAACAATTGAAGAAGGATGATGGTAGGATAATGGTAGATGAGTATGAGGAAAAGAAGATATATAATGATACCATATCTGCACCTGACCTAACCATATAGGAGGACATATCCTTGGACCCTTTCATTGCTAGGACATTACAGCTAACCCAAGCTTGGATTGATGAACAGGTTGAGGCATTGAAGAAGAAAGGTGTTGCCATTACTGTGGACAACAAGAAGAAAGGGTAGGATATTCCTGCTGAGGAATATGATGACTTTATAAATGAAAAGAGAAAATCTAAAGGAGACAGACTGCCTCCACAACAACAACAAAGTAAAAGACCCCCTAGGGGTAAGAAAATTGATAAAGAGCCCAAGGGGTGATCATTGAAAGAGCAGTATTTCCAACTGAGGAGGCAACATCAGGATCAGGATTAGGATCAGCATCACCTCCACGGACAAGGAAACTGAAGTCCAAGAAAGATAAGACAACGGAGGCAAAAGTTACTGAGACCCAAGAGGAGGGTCAGTCCTCACGACAACCAATGGAAGAAGATATCCTCATGGAAGAAGAGCCTGAAGAAGAGGAGGCTCCCTTGCTGTTCAAAAGAAAGAGAAGAGCCCCACAGGTGGTGGTAGCTACCCCACCTAAGAGACCAAGAACCACCATGAGGGGAGAAATAAGGAAATCCCCTACACTAGTGAAAGGGGTAGGTAGTGAAGTTGTGCATAAGGAATTTCAGCACAATGTCCCACTTCCTACCATTGTGAAGTTCAAGATTGAACTTGTAGAAGAGCATATGAAAGAAACCTTGCCAGGAGGTCATATCTCATTAGAGGAGACAATTAACCTATCTGATGATGAGGTTGTGAAGGAAGTAGCTTCACAAAAGATGGAGACCCTTGCTGCAGGTACGCAAATGACCCCTCATAAGACTCCAACAGTTCAAACAATACTGGAGGAGATAAAGCAAGTGGAAGTAGAAAAGGAAAAGAGCCTAGAGAAGGTAGCCCAAGAAATAGGGCTGGACACACTAATTGCACAGGTGACAAGTCCTGTAGTGGTAGATTTGACAGATAAACGGGATGCAAGTCCTGAACATCCAGCAGGTACAACTGACAAAGGGCAACATACAGAAGAAGTGAAGATGGCAGAACCAGAAGGCCATGCTTCAGAAATAAGTCAACAAAGCTAGCAAGATGCATCAGCAGAGCCTGCTATAGTAGAGGTTTAGGAAAGGAAGGCTGATGAAAAGAATGTAGTAGAGGATCCTGCTTCCAATGTTCAGAAAGTAAGTAGCACAGGTGCTGAAAAAGTAGTGGTTTCAGAACAGACACCAACACCTAAGGAGGATTCCACAATATCCACCACTATAAATGTGCATCAACAAGAAGAAAAGGAAAAGGAGGATGAGGCAATGATAGAAAAAGATCATGATCATCATGATCATCATGTGGACGTAGCACAAGATCCTCTACCTCAGGATGATGCTCCTTCAGAAAAAGAAGTTCCTTAGCAGGAGGATGTACCACAGGATCACCCTCAGGACGAGCATCATGAAGAAGAAACGAGGAAATCACCTTCTCCATCACATATGCTGATGGAAATAGGAGACCAGGGTGAACAACATGATGATGCAGAGAAACATGATCAGGTACCTCCATGGTTAGAAAAGGAGGTAAACACAGAGGTAGATTTTGTAATTCAAGAATTCGATGTATCTACCTTATTTTTTGAAAATATAATAAAACCAAAGAGGAAGGCCAGAATGACTTTGGCCATTAAGAGAGATCCTACAACTGGTAGAAGAACAGCATAGGTAGCAATCCCTACTTGTGGAGAAGAAGAAAGGTAAAATTACCTTAGATGAATTTCAGATCAGCACAGTAGACTTGGGATTTGCAAATGAAGACCAGGAGGGTCAAGAGGGCAAAGATATCATAGATTCTTTGATTCAGAAAGTGAAAAGAGAAAAGGAGAAAAATAAGCAACACAAAGAGCACATTGCTCAGTTGCATGCCTATATAGGGAGGTTGACTAATACTGAAGATACTTCAACTGATCATGCAGTCCCATTGACTGCTATTTCCTAGGAGGAAGTAAATAAGTTGGATCTCATGAAACACGAGTCATCCATATTGCGGAAATGGATGCTATCCACATTGGATGTAGTAGAAGAAGTAATAAAAGCCTCTCTAAAGAGATGGAATTCCCTCAGTATCTCCAGGAAGAAAGTAGACAAATTACAAATGGAGACAGGGAAGAGGTCTTTCCAATTGGAGAAGACATTGTCTGCCTTAGATGAAATAAGGAGGATTAATCCACAAATACTCAAAAATAAACAAGTACTGGATAATAACACTGCATTATTAGTAGACATATGGTACCAAGACATTCAATTTGAATGTGGAGTACTTAAAAGATGCAATAATAAACTGAGAGATATCAGCATGAAACTGCATGATATGATGTCTGTTGAGGCAGAGATTTTGGAAACCTTGGAAGGAAAAGTGGAAGGGAAAGTAGAGAATCAAGATGAAGAGTTTGCCATCAAAGCTTTACACGGAAACTTCCAATCAGTGGTTGATGATCCACTTGTTCACTTGACGGAGGAAGTCAGATAAAATAATGAGAATCAAGGTCAAGATGGAAAACTACAATGAGACACTGCATAGCAGGAAAAATAAACTGGATAGCATCAGAAATAAATATCAGGCACATAAGCACGCCATCATCAAAGCAAAGACCCAGGATGGCAGAGAAATAGATAAAATCGTGTAGTTGTATGAGTAGGTCAGGATCAGCATGCAACCTCATATGCAGGGTCTTCTTCATCAGGATGATGAAAGTTCAGAAAGTGATGCACCTGACGATGAAGCTCATGAATCAGACGAGGAGCATGATGAGGATATATCATAAAGTAAATATCAGCATCTGATACTTAGCAAAAGTAAGTATCTCAAATAGTTGCCAGTTGGCAACTTGTGCCATTTTGATAGAGTTGACAAAGTCAAAGAGAAAGATTGACCGTAGATATTCATATACAAATCAAGATCTGAGATCTTTTTGTAAGGGATTCCTCATCTTGTTCTATAAAAGGTGCAGGAATGCCTCATTGTAAAACATTTGAAACTTAATTGAAATCTGTCTGCTGTAATATTCAGGGCTCATTTCAAAGCTTTTGTATACATTTATATCTTTGCATACTTAATGAATGAGAAGACTTGTTGGATTACAATACATAGTAAATCTTGAGTAATTAGTGTGTGAATTCTAGATATATGCTGTGATTTGCTGCATCCCTTGGAGTGCATATCTACTTGCATATGTTGTCTTCATACAAATTCCTTTGAAGTTAGCATCAACTGTATCTAGCTGTGGAATGTCTTGGTGAACATATGGTTTGGTTTTCTTCTCTTCATGACTGTATCTGATGTGCATGTGGTTCAAAAGCTAAAGGTTCAACATTAATTTGGAGCATTTCTTTCAATTTCTTTTAAATTTCATAACATTTCACCATCATAATTGTAAATAACTGATAATCTCAAGCAAATAACACAAAATATGTGGACATCTCATAGATAATTGAAAATATTTAGCATATTTGAAGCTCAAGCATGTATAATTGAAAATATCATGCAAAGATTTGAATATAACTGCATCATTTGATCAAACTACTATATAAAATGACCTCTTTGTGAAGAATCTTTGCAGAAGCAGTGTCATGATGATGAACTTCATGTAAGGCCCCAAAATGGAAACAACAACACACATCAACCTCTGAGTAACGTTAGAAGATTAAGACCTAATCATCGAAGACTTGGGATCATGAATTCTCTGAATTCATCGCATCTTTCAAGATGAATAAAAGGTTAATGTGTACTTTTATTCTATGCTTGTTTGTGACTAACATCATGACCAACAGTTACTTCAGGACATATGCCTCAAAAAGGTGATTGTACATGTTGTTCTAGGCCTAATTAGGCCTCCTCTTCATAGCCAAAGTATGGAAACCTTCACCTACACTACTAAACCCTACTTCAAGGTGCTTGAGGGGTTAAATAATGATGATTTAAGTACATTTAAAGGGGTTTGACTTAGCTTGGGTCACTCTTCATTCATATGACAACTCTACCTACTCTTGGTTGCCTAACACATGAAGATATTAGGCATGATCACCTTGTAAAATCCACTCCAGACCTATCCCCTTCTCCTGCCATGCAAACAAAGGTTAAAGTACTCCTAGACAACCCCATTCTATCCATCTTGAAGTTATGATGCAGGTTCATTATGCCAAGAATCCATCGATTTACTAAAACCCTTAAGAAACCCTCAAAACCCTAGTTTTATGGGCAATTTCAGAAAAATGACTACAAAATGCTTCAAACCCCAATGATAATGCACCTAATCTAACTAAAATAAAAGGTATTTCCATGCAGCCCAACATTTCATGCATTTGGAGTCTTGACTGGACTATACGGTCAAGTACTGGGCATTTGAACAACAACAAATTTAGAAAATACAGAGCAGTCCTTAAAAGAATCATTTGGAGAATGCTTTAAACTTCATCAAAATCTCTCCAACCTAGTTCAAAACAAAGCCAAGACCATATATTTCAACATTTTGTGCACGTTAGTCCATGAAGGTACTGTACGGACTCAGGGCAGGAAGAAGAACAGTAGAAAAAATAGGGAAATTATAGAAAATAGGAATTTTATTATTGATTTCTTACTCAAAACATCAACTCTACCTTCTTCATCAAGTCTCAAGGCATAAATAATCTTCTTCATTCAACATATCTATCCTCTAATAGCAAGTTTACATGCAGCATTTATCTCCCACTCCTCCACCATCATGGGAAAAAGGCAGAAATAAGGCTTAAATTAGCCTTTTTACACTACTACTCAAAATAACAGTCCAAGTCCTAGAAAGGAAAAATCAATTTTTGAAACTCCACTACATGAAAATGCCCTTAGTGGGCTTTATTACAATTTTAAATGAGATAACTCACCTTAAAATCCCCATTCAAACCAAAAATATAAAATTCAAGACCAAAAATACAAAATTTTCTAACTAGGTCCTAGGTGCCCTTGCACTAGTATACAATATCTTTGACTTCTCTAAGAGATCCATTTACATGTTCATCTTGGATCCATAAGTTTTTTGTAAGCATGATGTGTTGACCTTTTCTTAGTAATACCTCTTCAAAAGTTTTTTATTATCGAGCTCCAATCAATTCCTAATTAAATCTAGTGTAGCTATGGCTTACACACAACCTAATGGATAGGCTATCCAAAGATTAGGTAATCACTTAGTTCATGTTGTGCTTTATTTACTTCTCAATCCAGGGGCATTTTTCTTAACATGGTGTCGGTACTATATGTACAACTTTGGATTCTATGAGGGCTAAGATCCTAGCATTGTGTATAGAAAAAGGAAATACAACAATTAAGAAAGGAAATACTCAAAACACAAAGAAGGCTCAAGCTAAAGTTAATGACTACATGCTATAATCTTATATATTTGCAGGTTAATGGTTGAGGCTTATGGTTCTATATATTTGCTATTCTACTAAACACTTGAATAAATTAAAGACTGCTTGGGACAGAGATTCAGCTTTAGCCCACCACAAGTGGGCCCTTGCTTGGATAAAACCAAGCTTTTTTCTCTTCCTTTCTACTAAACTACTGATCTTTTTTCGTGTGTGTGTGTGTGTGTGTGTGTGTGTGTGTGTGTGTGTGTGTGTGTGTGTGTGTGTGTGTGTGTGCATTTCACTTCTCCAGACATGTAGAGAGTGGATTATTTATTTAGAAAGAAAAACAAAATTAGGAAACTAATTTCTTGAGCTAGTAAGAGTCATTCTCCTAACAGGATTGTACATATCTAAATTCCTTATGCTCGAAAGTAGGATGATGGAAAATTTGTTAGAGAGAAATAAGGCTAAGTTAGTTAGCTCATTAGTCTTGATACAAACTCCTTTTATGCACGTGAGAGTTTGGAGTTTTCCATCTATCTCTATTGTAGACATGCTCCAGGATTGGATGCAGGTCTGTTATAAGCTTAGTTGTAGGTCTACTGTAGGCTTGATTGTAGGTTAGTGACTTACTCCACAACAATTATTTTGTTTCATTCCAACATCTTAGGAGCATAGGAAAATATCATAAGTAAGATAAAATGCTATATTACTATGAAAATAACCACTTTTAAATACACAACCATTCATAAATAGTAAACATGTTAAACATTGTGCTTTGTGGGAATATATAATAAAAAAGGCCACTTCAAGAGTTCATTCTATGGAAAATGCAAGATAAAAGGGAAATTAAAAGAATATAATAGGCACAATAATGGGGCTCATCACTCCCCCCTAACTAAAGTTGTTTCTTGTCCTCAAGCAACTCAAAACCTCTACATAAACTTCAAGCACAATTGTCTAAAATCAAATTCTTTTGTAACACCTTCAACTTGCTTCAAAAAGAACTTTCTATCCTCAATCCTACGCCATCTTGCATCCTCTACTGCTACATTGATCTCTTGGTCACCTTTCCAACTTATAAGAGGAAACCAAAATAGAGGTGGATAATATTCCAGTGGTAACCAGGCTATTCTGTATCATTTGGCTAAGTTTATGTGCCTTCTAACCCTCTACATGGTTTATTTGAAGTTGTATATAGAATGGGGTTCCTTCTTTTGTAACTCAAGGGTTTGCTCTTGTCATCTCTACCTATAGAAATTAAATGAGTCCTAACCTATTTGTTGTGCCAATTCTAAATATTGATTTTGTGTAGTGGCTTGGTCATGCACAATTTGATTTACAATTTCAGATTGGTTCATCAATTCAATCCATTCATACAAAACTTTATTAGCAACTTTAGACTCACCTCTGATCTTGAGAGAAGCAAATTTTTCCTTTTCAAACCTTGGCTAGGGTCCTACAGTCTACTATTTTCATAGTAAGTTGTGCCATTTGTTCAACTTTTTTTTTAGTTTTCTAATTTCTTCCTTCTCACTCAATTTCTTGGTAAACTTTTCCTTGAGTTTGTGTTGTTGAGCCCATTCTTTCTTCATGGCCTTAATGGCCATATCCCTATTCTACAATAATGTTTCTATGTTTGGGCCATTAGTTTGTGTGACTATAGAGGTTGTTTCTTTAAAAACTAAAACATTAGGCAATAATACACATTCTACCTATTGACGGTCTTTTTATGCTTGATTATTTGCACCTCACATGTACATTACTCAGGACTATCAACAATGGAAAGAAGAGATAAAGTGGAAGAATCCCCCTAGCTAGTCGATCTCTAGATAATGATCAGTTCCCCAACTTTGAGGCCTATGATGATTTCTTGAGGAAAATGGAAAGAAAAAGAATGATAAAATAGAAGGTGAAATAAGAGGATGACTTAACAGGACATAAGAGAATGTCTTAAGGGGAGCTAAGAGGATGACTTAAGGGGATGTAAGAGGATGGCTTAAGGGGATGTAAGAGAGGGGGTGTAAGGGGAAATACACAAGTAAATACAAATTATAAGATTATCATTTTCATGAGTTGAATCATGGTAATTAATCTAGCCACTCAAACTATGTGTCATGTGAGAAAATTAGTTCTATATTTATAGGAAATTGCTTAAGGGTAGGTAAGAGGATGGCTTAAGGGGAGCTAAGAGGATGACTTAATATAACTATATTAACTATTGATTAAGTATATACAACTATATACATACTTGGAAATTTATTCCATTTTACCATCTCCATCCTCTCTTTTTTGTAATGCATATATAATTGACTCATGTTCTTCCATAGAAAGTGTTCATAATTTTTTATTAGCAGGTCTCCCTTGATATTTAACTAGTTTTATATTTGTTGTCACAACCAAATATGATTAATGTATAATCTTATTATGTATTTCATAATCTTCAAATTCAGGAAAAGCATTCTTTCTTATTAGATATTTTTGTAGCCAAGTGCCAACAACAACCAAAGAACCTATTGGATACTCATCGTTATCATCATCTACTCTAGGATGTAACAACTTATGTTTTGTCTCAACACATCAAACAAACCAATACTATGTTTCCTCTTCATTACCCTCAAGTGCAACAACAACATACACATGTCCTGCAAAAAATATTTAATTCATAAAGCGTGACATATATAATTCACATAAATACACATGCACACATATATAATTATATATATTACAAAATAATGTAATAAAAAATATTGAATTAAAGTACCTTTTTGTACAAGGTCTGAAACATGATCATAGTCATCTGATGCAAACACTTGATTATGGTCTCTAGTTGTTGTTTCAAGTTGATCATGTGTTTCTGTAGGTATCAAGGATCTTTGTTTCCATTCTTTAACCTATTTTGTATTTTCACATGCTTCCCAATCACCTGCAATACAAAATTGACAAAAATAGACAAACTCCTTAGTCCATGTGCTTGCATTTGAACTCTTGAATGAATTCCATTTTGTTGATCCACTAATTGTCTCACAATCATGTTGAGTAAGAATATTATCTTCTTCAACTAGCCAAAAGAATCGTCAAATTGTCGAGTTTTCACTTCATCCCTAGATAATTTGTCATTACACCAATCCACAATTACACGTGCATCTCTAAATTATGTTGCATCCTTAGATTTTGGTTGCTCTCTAGCAAGAGCTCTTTTCACACATGCTCCAGCTCCATCATGTTCTCCTTTACCTTTTCCAACTTCAAAAAAACTCCACATATGTTGGATATTGTTTTCTTTGTGAGCCCTACATAGCCAATAAAACATTCGAGCATTTTTGAATTGCATTGTATAGTTATCTGACCATATGAGATGTTGTTCCATCTGGATTTCTCTTTCTTTTAAACTTTCATAAATTTTTTGAAACAATATTGTACAAACTCTGATGACTGTAACCAATTATCACTCAAATAGAAATGGTACTCCCTCAAAAATTTTCTATTAACTTCTATACTATCATCTACATGTTTGTATACAATATGAACAAAGATGGCCACCTGCACTAAATTATAATACTGAGATTGAATTTCCTCTTGTGGAGCAAGAGTATAGTTTTCTGTAAAGTCAACCACTAATAGTATAGTTCTAATTGGAAATGTGTTTTTACATGTGTGAAATTGTCCATCAAGCCATTGAGCATATTGAAAGCGTTTCACATATTTGGATATAATATTATCCTTAAAGTCTCTGATGAATGCATGCACACTAATTTTTTTGTGACTAATTCACAAAACTTTCCAATTTTACCATCCTTTAAAGAATATTCAACATTCTTGAATCTTTTCACATACACTAATTCTTGTCCAAATTCATGTGAAATAATTTAATGCATACATTCTCCTAACAATGAAAAGTTGCCACATCTATTGCATTGTCTAGAAATACATGCTTTTGAATAAAATAAACATCCAAATTAGATGTTTCACAAAACAAACCTACTATAAACTTCTTAATTGTTTGAGGTGGCATATTAATACCATATTCTTTCATAATTTCGTTAGTATGCAAAGTACAATGTATATATCAAAAAATATCATAATAATAATAAAATTGTACATGAGTTTTACAACAACAAAAGATTTGTTTATTAATTTTCACATACCAAGGTTTACATTTCTCGAATGATCTTTGACTTATGGTATTATTAAATGGTACTAACATTGAATCATCTAAAATTATTTTATATAATTTAGTTTGAGTCATATCTAATAGATGTTTTGGATGATAATCATGAATTTTGGACCCCACTCTTAGTTTTAAAATATCCCTAACATTAGATGATACCCTTGTATTATCATGCCAATAATCTTCAATGAAATATTTGATTTCATTATTTAATTTCATGTTAGACCTTGGAAGTCTACCACTAAAATTACAACATTGGTTAATTAGATCATTTTCAATACTTTCTCTTCTCTTTGATGCTCTTCTCAAAGTTTTAGGATTTATATTTAGAAATTCACTAGTCTTACTTATCATTCTTTTAGTCGAAATTGAGTTATTAACTAAAGCAGTTGTTATAGCTCTTTGTGCTGCATTGCTATATTTATATCGACTCTTTTTTCGAATAGAATCAATAGCATTAGCAACACTGTATATAACTTGTTTCATTGAATCATCTTTCTTTTTATGTTTTAAAAAATGCCTAACTTTTACATTACTTTTTTCATTTTCCACATTTTCATCAATTGCATCATGAGTTAACATTGAAATCCAATACTTTTTCTATAAAAAAAATAGTTTATATAATCTATTCGCATGGGTTCTCATTTGTCTCCAAGAAATCTTACTAGGAAGATTATCCAAGACATTTCTTTCAATCTTAAAAAAAGCATTTTCATTTTCACTCATATAAGGGATTTCATTTTCACTCATATAAGGGATTTCATTTTCATTTCCTATTTCCATATTTACAGTAGTACAATTGAGCTCATCATTGGTATATCCAGCTTCATTTAAATAACTAATATGATCAATATCATCAATATGTGGGTTTGAAGACATACCTAGATTTATTTCTATAGTCACATTTTCCATATCATTGAAAGTTGGGTTTGAAGACATACCTAGATTTGTTTCTATAGTCACATTTTCTATATCATTGAAAGTTGGGTTTGAAGACATGCATACATTTGTTTCTATAGTCATATTTTCTTCCATATTCACCATTTCCACATTTGCATCATCTACATTCATCCCATCCTTCATAGTCTCTTGAATGTTCTTCTCTTCAATAGTCATGGAACTAGATGCTTCCTATGTTTTTTTTGCATTGATTTGATCACATGATTACCAAATCCTCTTGATAAAAATAACAAATGCTATTTAATCTATTTTTAGACTAATGTACCTCTTTGAAATTTTGAAGTACGACTAGATGTAGATCCTTTGTTCCATAAATTCTGAAGTAAAAGTAGATGTGAATAACAAAAACCCTCTTTCTTGATTCCTCTTGAAAATAGCCCATGTACTTGATTCCACTTCAAAATTGTTCATATGATTGATTCCTTTTAAAATTTGAATAGAATATGGCATGCCAAGAGATTCCAAAAGACACCTGTAAATTAAAAAACATAGAAAATGTCTCTATTGGGCTATGCATCATAAATGCAAGTTGTAGGTATATAGTGGTAGTACATTTTTACTGAAAATAGGAAATAACAGATATATTAGAAACGGGTAACCTTTTAAAATAGGTACCCATTATTAAAAGGAATGGGTACTGTTGGAATAAGGTGCCATAAACCTTGTAAATTTCAATATTGTATTTATCTCATTTAGTATTTGTTATTTGTAATTACCATAAGGAAATGAGGTAGTCTCATTGATAGTGGTTATTTCAAAGTTACCGGTGGGAGTTACAGAGTGATATTTATTGTTGGAAAATGTAAAACTAATGAGTAAATGAGTGTAGGCTTTCCCCTTGGAGAATCTGCTATTTTTAGCATGTATGACAACTTGTCATAATGTGGTGTAAGTGGAATTATGGTAGCTGCAAGTTGTCATAAGATTCCATGCATGTATGACACATGCGATACCCATTATTAGTTGCGGTTGCTATTATTAGACCCAGGTGCCCATATTGGGAAGATTCTTTATTAGTGGTATCTATGACAGTTATGACACGTCATAAGATGCTTTTACATGCTATTCTTGGACCTGGGCGCCCAACCTTGCATGGGCAAGTTATTGCCACTTGGTGGTTGCATGTATGACACCATTTAATGCTTGCATGTGGGGTTGTTGGAGGAGAGAGAAAGTGGACACCCAAATTGGAGGGAAAACTCCTCTATAAATATTTGCCATTGTATTTGTTGTTGTATGTGAGATTTTAGGTACTCAGGTGCTGCCAGAATATTGTCAGATTGAAGACTAGTGGAGAGAGTTGTTGAGTGATTGTATTATACAAATCTTTTATAGATTAATACAAGATTGTGCCTCTTTCCTGGTGGAGCTTTTTACCCATAAGGGTTTTCTCCACATAAATATTGTGTTGTGTGTTTAGTTTTCTATTTTGATGTTTCTGGGTTTGCATATTTTCATTTGCATGTTACAATCTCCATTGGTAATATACAATTAAGATGACAAAAAATTATATTTGAATCAGATTTTCATTTGTGTAGTTGTGCCTTTTCTAACATTTGGTATTAGAGCCTAGCTAGCTTTGACTCTTGGGTGGTAGTGTGGAAGCTGTAGCTATAGTGGGAGATTTGGTTGTGTTTGTCTTGTAGGTCTTGTGTTGTTATTATGGCTGGATCCACCATTGCATCAATCTCTCGTTTGGACATTGAGAAGTTCAATGGAACGGGGTATGAGTTGTGGAAGCTGAAAATAGAGGATTTGTTGGAAGAAAGAAACTAGTGGTTGGCTGTTCAAAAAGAGAAGAAACTTGATGAAGTCTCTCCAAATGAGTGGGATAGACTGGATAAGAAGGCACAAGGAGCCATCTGTTTATGTCTGTCAGATTCTATAGATTGTTGAATGTTGTAAAGAAAGAGACTACACACAAGTTGTGGAAACAATTGGGTGAGATCTATCAAGCCAAGAGTATGGTAAATAAACTCAATTTAGAAAGAAAATTATTTTGCATAAAAATAATTTGATGTTGAGTCAACTTGCTTCAGTAGATGTTGATGTTAGTGAGGAAGATAAATGTATCTTACTTCTTTATTCTTTACCTAAGTCTTGGGAGAATGTTATCCTTGCTATCACTGCTAACCTCATGGATTTGAATTTGGATGCTCTTGTTTCAGTGACACTGTCACAGGGATTGAGGAAGAAGAGTTCAGATAGTTCAGGGGATGCTCTAAGTGTCAGGGGAAGGTCTAAGGAAAGAAGACCGAAAGGAGATTAGAAAGGGGCCAAGGACAAGTCCAAGGGCTAATCTAAGACTTCTGGGAAGAAGAATATAGTTAAGTGTTGGAATTGTGGTAAAAGGGGACATGTGAAGAAGGAGTACAAGAACCCAAAGAAATAGTGGGAGAGTGCTTCAGATAAGTCATCGAATGCAAGTGAAGATATTTTACTTTCTGCATGTAATGTTGTTTCTAATCAACATTGGTTGGTTGACTCAGGATGCTCACTTCATATGACCCTGCATAAGGAATGGTTCTCCACATATGAAGAATATGATGGAGGTAATATCTACCTTGGAGACAAATCTACATATCTGATAGTTGGGAAAGGTAAGGTATTGTTGTGTTTTAGTGATAGGAGGATTAAAACCCTCCCTGATGTTTATCATGTTCCTGGCTTAGCTAGAAATTTGATTTTTGTTTCAAAGATGAATGATTTGGGAATGCATGTGACTTTTGACAAGCATGGCTGCAAATTGGTGAGAGGGAACTTGGTGGTAGTGAAGGGGAAGAGATTGGGAAACCCATTCAAGCTTGAATCCACTATAGTTTGTAATGCATCCTATGTATCTAAGGCCAATACTGAAAATACATGTATGGTGTGGCACCATAGATTGGGTCACACTAGCAATAATGTTTTGAAAACCATTAAGAATAAAGATTTGTTGGATGGTTTCTCTTATTTTGATGAGCACTTTGATTTCTGTGAGCATTGTGTGTTTGGTAAACAAAATAGAAAATCATTTTCTTTAGGAAGCAATAGAGCAAACGAGAAGTTAGAAATTATTCATACAGATGTGTTTGGACTTGTGGATAATGATTCTATCAGAAAATCTCATTATTTTGTCACCTTCATTGATGATGTCTCCAGATTTACTTAGATTTATTTTATGAAACACAAATCTGAAGTTTTCACTAAGTTTAAGGAATTCAAAGTCTTAGTAGAGAACCAATTAGGTTTGAAGATAAAAATATTAAGATCTAACAATGGAGGGGAATATTGCTCTAAGGAATTTGATGAGTTTTACAAGCATGCAGGTATTATCAGACAAAAGATAGCTCCATATGCACCACAACAGAATGGTGTTGTAGAAAGGATGAATTGAACAATCATGGAAATGGCCAGAAGTATGCTGAGTGATACATAGTTGGTTAAATGCTTTTAGATAGAGGCTGTGTGTATTGCTTGCTACTTGATAAATAGATCTCCTTGTAAGGCTCTTGATTTGACACCTTATGAAGTGTGGACAGGTAAGAAACCTTCTATTTCACATTTAAGGGTTTTTGGCTGTGAGGATTTTGTTCATGTGCCCAAGGAAAAGCGATCTAAGTTGGATCCAAAAGCTGAAAAGTGTACATTCATTGGATATGGTGATAATGGTGATAATGTTAAAGGTTATAAGCTTTGGAATCCACTAACTCGTAAGATTATCTATTCTAGAGATGTTATTTTCAGGGAACTTAGAGCTATATTTCTAAACTTGAGCAGCTAAAAGAAAAAGATGAAAAGGTAAAGAGAGTACACTTTGAGTTAGAGCAGCAAGATGCACCTCAAGCAGAATAGAATGATGGATTGGGGGGTGAAGAAGAAGAAGAAGATTCGAGTAGTTTTGATGAATGTGAATCTATTGTTACAGAAAAAGTTAGTACAGATGATCATGCAGAAGAAAAAGTTGAGACTCTTACTCCACCCTTGAGGAGATCCACAAAATAACATAATCTAGTTGATAGGGATAGCCCACCAAATGTCCATTGTGTATTTGCTTTATTAAGTACTAATGATGAGCCTAGATCCTACAGGGAAGCTATTCTTTCAGATGATAGTGAGTCTTGGCAGTTAGCCATGCAAGAGGAGATGATGGTATTAGACTCTTGTAACACTTAGGATCTTGTTCATTTGCCCAAAGGAAGAAAGGCAACAGGTTGTAAGTGGGTCTTTAAGAAGAAGTTTGGAGTAGATGGATCATTGGAGAAATACAAGGCTAGAATGGTAGCCAAGGGCTACTCCCAGGGAGAGGGAGTTGATTTTGGTGAGATATTCTCTCATGTTGCTAAATTGACTTCTATTATATTTCTTTTATCCATTGTTGCAGCTTATGATTGGGAGATTAAGCAAATGGAAGTTAAGACTGCATTCTTGCATGTAGATCTTGAGGAATAAATTTATATGCAACAACCTACAGATTTTGAGGTAAAAGGGAAAGAAAAATGGGTTTGCAGGTTAAGGTCACTTTATGGTTTAAAATAGTCCCCCAAAATGTGGTATCAAAAGTTTTATTTACTTGTGTTGAAATTGGGTTTTGTTAGAAGTGAGGAGGATCATTGTGTTTACATTTATTGTATTGATGATTCTATACTGGTTATTGCATTGTATGTTTATTTTTCAGCAATACTAAGGGTATGATCAGTGAGCTAAAAGATCAATTTTTAGGTGCATTTGATATGATGGATCTTGGAGCTGCCAGGTATATTCTGGGTATGGAGATTAGGAGGGATAGAGGTAACATAAAGCTTTGGTTGTCACAAAGTAAGTATGTGGATACCATTTTGTAGAGATTTAGTATGCAGGATTGTAACCTAATTAGAGTTCCTTTAGCCATTGGTACTAAGCTTTCATTAGATATGTGTCCAAAGATTGAAGATGATCTTGAGGATATGTATAATGTTCCATATGCTAGTGTTATAGGGAGTTTAATGTATGCAATGGTTTGCACTAGGCTAGATATTGCCCAAGCAGTGGAAGTTTTGAGCAGATTTATGTCTAACCCTGGTAGACAGCATTGGAATTATGCGAAGATGGTGCTTAAATATATTGCATGTACTCTTGATTGTTGTTTGATTTACTCTGATACTAATAGTGTTGATAATCTTTAGACAAACAGGGTTTTGTTGATTCAGATTGGGTAGGTGACTTAGATAGTCGAAGGTCCACTAGTGGCTATGTGTTTACTCTGTTTGGAGGAGCAATGAGTTGGATGACTTAGAGGTAGCCCACAGTTTCTTTGTCCACCATATAAGTAGAGTATATGGCTACTACTTATGTCTCTAAGGAGGCAATTTGGTTGAAAGATTGTGTACAGGTATTGGGTTTGTTTGTAGGATCATTCAGATTAGTTGTGATAGCTAGAGTGCTATCTGTTTGGCCAAGAATTCCATGTATCATGCTCAGACTAAGCATGTTGATGTTTAATATCACTTTGTTTGAGAGTTAGTTGCAAATGGATAGATTGAGATGAAGAAGATAGACAATCAAGAGAATTTTTATAGCTTCATTGACCAAGCCTGTGAGCATAGAGAAGTTTGTGTGGTGCAGAGAGGCCATGGGCCTTGTTTCTAGTGTCTGATTATATTTTATTTGTTTTCCTATGGGTTGATTTACAAGGTATAATGTCAAGTGGGAGAATGTTGGAATAAGGTGCCATAAACCTTGTAAATTTCAATATTGTATTTATCTCATTTATTATTTGTTATTTGTAATTACCCATAAGGGAATGAGGTAGTCTCATTGACAATGATTATTTCAGAGTTACCGAAAGGAGTTATGGAGTGATATTTATTGTTGTCCAATGTAAAACTCATGAGTAAATGAGTGTAGGCATTCCCCTTAGAGAATCTGATATTTTTGGCATGTATGACAACTTGTCATAATGTGGTGTAAGTGGATTTATGACATCTACAATTTGTCATAAGATTCCATGCATGTATGATGCATGCGATACCTATTATTAGTTGTGGTTGCTATTATTAGACTCAAGTGCCCATATTGGGAAGATTCTTTGTTAGTGGTATCAATGATGGTTATGACATGTCATAAGATGCTTTTATAGGCTATTCTTGGATTTGGGCACCCAACCTTACATGGGTAAGTTATTGTCACTTGGTGGTTGCATGTATGACACCATTTAATGCTTGCATGTGGGGTTGTTGTAGGAGAGAGAAAATGGATGCCCAGATTGGATGGAAAACTCCTCTATAAATATTTGCCATTATATTTGTTGTTGTATATGAGATTTTAGGTACTCAGGTGCTGCCAAAATGCTGTTAGATTGAAGACTAGTGGAGAGAGTTGTTGAGTGATTGTATTGTATAAATCTTTTACAGATTAATACAAGCTTGTACCTCTTTCCTAGTGGAGTTTTTTACCTGCAAGGGTTTTCTCCACGTAAACAATGTGTGTTTAGTTTTCTATTTTGATGTTTCTAGGTTTCCATATTTTCATTTGCATGTTACAATCTCCATTGGTAATACACAGTTAAGGTTCCAAAATTATATTTGAATTAGATTTTCATTTGTATAGTTGTGTCTTTCATTTCTAATAGGTACACATTTTAGAACGGGTACCCATTCTTAGAAATTTGAATTCCACACCCACGTTTTGGGTTTGGTTTGGTTTTGGTTTGGTTTTAGACTCAGGAAAGACATGGTAAGCTAACCCATAGCCTTGGACTTGCAAGTACAAATCCATGTTCAGAGCAAGAGAAAAGACTAACTTTACCAATATGGCTAACAATGTTTTTTTGTGATTTTTTTTACGAAATTAAAACCCATTATAGATGACGATGTGTAGTTTTCAAATATGTAATTTTTTTATTTGACTTGTTTTTCCATTTATTAATTAATTTATGAGCAAACTGGTATGAAAACTTGAAATGATAGATTTTTATATTTTTTAATAACTTTTAATTTTTAAAGGTTTTTGTAAAAAAATTATGTCATTAATCTACACATCATTCTTTACACAATGAAAAAAAACATTTTATGATTAGTTTATCTCAAATTATGTTGGTTGTACATGAGAGGTTTGTTGAATGCACAAGACAATTGAGAGAGGGGGTGAATCAGTTGTAACTTATAATTCCAAAACTCTCATACACATTTAGATCCACATAAATTCAATTAACCCTTAAACTGTTATGATGATTAAGAAAATAACATAAACTAAACCAAATCAACAACACACACAAATGAACACTAGATTTACATGGAAAACCCAAGAAGGGAAAAACCATGGTGAGTATTAGCTCACAATATAAAGTAATATCAACACCGAAATACAATAGGGCTCACTACCGGAAGGGTCATTGACAAAAGGCTCACTGCCATAATAGAGAAGAAGATAGAGAAGATTGTTACAAAGAGAAAACTATCTCAATGCAATAGAGAAGTCCACCACAACTCCATAATCACCTCTACAGTCTCACTAAGGAATTGTAGACACCTTCTACTCACTGCATCCAGTAATCTAACACATGAAGGTTTGCACTGCACTGAACAAATTCACACTCTATAATTCTATAATTCACATACCATACATCATACTTTTCTATCTTACCATCCTTCAACAGCTTATAACTTATTTATACCATCCTCAATCTTAAGAACATTCTCCAAGGTCGGCAAAGCACCTTAATCATGCAAATTCAAATTAGGTTGGTACCAAAACATTCCTGCGGTGGAAAGGAATGAAGACATACCACAACACACCTTAATTTGGACCTAAATCCACTCATACATGTTACACCACACTTCCACAATCATCTAATTAACTCTGCAATTAGTGTAAACACCCAAGGTCAGTCGAACCTATGTTAACACCATAAACAATTATGTACATGCTTCCTCAAAACCAAAGATGACTCGCAGACCACAAACTATGCTTGAACATGATCTAGAATATTCCAAAAACTTCTTAAAATCCAACAAATTCCTCTGCAACAAATTTCACCTACTGTACAGCCTTATCCTATTTACCTAGTATACTCAAATATCTCTATCGTGCACTACAACTCAAGAAATCATCTTCTGGACCACCAAACCATGAAAAATTTCAACTAAAGATAGATATTAACCTTATAATCACACTTCTAGAACTGCAAGACCTAAAACCATTCTGTGGATAAATGTGGAGCAAATACTTTTCTCCTAGACACCTCTATAATAAATAGTTTGTAGAAGTACACTCAACACTAAGAGGGGGCTAAATCAGTGTTGATACAAAAAAAATTCACCTTTCAAAAATAGCAATGAACTTTGATTTCACAATCACCAAATTTTCAAACACATATGATTAATGAAAATATGCAGAACATCAACACAAAAAGTTTTGACACAAAATATTACCGAGTGGAAAACCCTCCACAGGTAGAAAAACCACTCAAATTGCCTCACTGGCTTAAATGAAAAAGTTCAAGTGTACAATTGTCTCACTGACATATACAATTCTGCCTCACTGGCATATTGTCTTTCATCACAAGTCTCACTGAATTTCAATATCAAAAGATCAATGAACAAAATAAATCAGGGGGTTTCCCTGTTTCAATCAATCTCAACACCTTATTTCTCCTGTTCAAAATTTTTAACAAATATATATTTTCTACAAACTAATGGAATAAATTTTCAATTTGTAAGAGTCAATGTGACTCAACAAGCTAGGATCACCTGCAATCAAGACAACCTTCCACACAAAGAAAATAGAGAAGATGTTAAAACAATGGAGCAAGAATCTATACAAAGATCATATGAAGCTGTATGAAATACAATGAGTGAGCCTTGCTTATAAAGGCAAGGTGAGAGCTAGAAGGGTGGAGTGGAAAGTGGAGATATTCCTACAACATGTGTCAATTAGAGGATGATAACTAATTGCATATGTGGAGGATAAGACAATTCACTCCAACTATCAACAACTCAACACACAACTAGACTCAACTAGACATTTAGAAGGCTCACTAAGTCAACTTAATATGTGTGAATTATGTGTTCACACCAACACCCCCCTTAAGTGCAACTGAGGGAGTAGCTGACTAAACCAAAGATACAATGATGGATGGGTCCTGGCTACAAGGCCATGTTAGGTACCCATGTACAACAAATCTCAAGTGGAGAAAAGGAGAAAACCTCATGGGACAAAACTCCTCTCCAAAAGTGAGAATACAAAAAAAAAATGAAAGATGTGATGGAAGGAGGACTCAAGACCCCCCAAGGAATACATCCAACACAGATATACAATCAAGTACCCCCCATAGGAGAGCAAGTGTGAGACTATAGGTCTCTCCCACAATGAAGTAGCTCCTGTGCCGATGTTGAATGCCTAAAGGAGAATGCTGAAGAGAATCCAAAGCATGTAAACAACATTCTTCCCCTTAGGAATAAACAAGTCCAAAGGCTGATGTCGAAGAAACTCCATCTCAAGGTATGAGGCTAAAAGCCTCATAATGTATGATGTCTCTGAAAACTACTCAAGTGTCCATATGTCACAACCAAAATATGTCACATAATCAGGTGCTACATACCCAATCAAAGAATGTGACAATCCAAGACATGATGAAAACTCAAGATCATAAATCTCCAAAGACAAAGTATCCTCTGAATGATGCTCAATATTCTCCAACTCAGTGCCAAACTGTGACAAGTGAAGAGGAGAAGATGATGCCTTCTCATCCGAAGTAGAAGATTCAACTCCTTTAAAGAGGAGATGAATATCATCAATGATGTCCTCCAAGTCATCAAGATAGGACTCACGAAACAAGTCTACAATACCTATCAAGTGCTCATCCCAAAAACCTATATGTGGAAGACAAATAATATCCTGCTCAACTGAAGTGGATAAATCTATGTCAATGTCAATCTTGGAAGAAGCAGGAGAAGGAGGAAACTCAAAACTAGTCTCAGGAACTGAAGTAGATGCAAGAACACCAGGGTTCAAGTGACCAAACTTCTCCTCACAAACATGATTCACACTTGATGCATGAGTGTGAATATCAATCAATGGATCTACATCATCATCAGAAACAAAATGGGAGAAAGTGTACAAGCGAGATGCATGATCAGCCATCCCAACTACAATGATATCTCTACTCTCCAAGTCCTGAATGATCATAGAATAAGGAGTGAACTCAACTGTCTTCCCTGCGCCACAATGAGTAATCTAGTAGATGGAAAGGAGATTGATTGTCAAGGAAGGTACACACAACACATTGTTGAATGTATTTTGACCAACATCAATAGTCCCTTTTCCAGTTGCATGCATGTATGTATTATTACCCATCAAAATAGGTGGCGAAGTACATGACTGAAATGAAGAGAACATCCCCTATGAAGATGCCATATGATGAGAAGCTCTAGACTCAAGAAACCATCTCTCTGACTGTAGACTTGTTGAAGCAAAGAGTGCCTGTCCTTTTCCTTTATCTATCCCATAAGTAATGCCTACTATCCCTGTAGATGTAGATGATGATGGTGGCGAAGAAGAAGACTTGGGTAAAACAGTTGTTGATGAAGAATACTCAATGTTATGTTTTTGAAGAAGTTGTGACATCTCTTCAAACTTTTTCTCATAACATTTAGTCTCATCATGACCCAATTTCTTACAATAAGAACACTTTGGATTCTTCTTATTATTGAACTCCTCTTTGGAAGAAGAGTTGGGGGTTTTCTTTGATTATTTCTCTTGCTTATTAGACTATGAATCCTTTTGTTTCTTTCCCTTATTATGTGAAGCCTTAGGATCTTTTGTGCTTTGTGTTGCAACTAGAGCCTATTTTCTAGGAGACTTCAATGTGCCCATGTGTAGTAGCTTAGCTTGCTCTCTAGTGAGTTGTGTAGCAAACTCCTTAAGTAAAGGCATAGTAAACTTACTACCAAAGGCATCCATTGTAGCATAAAAGGTAGAAACATAAACTAAATATGCAGGACCCGATTTTGCAAGAATAGATAGAATCAATTGTTCATCTTCTTTCTCAAGACCACTTTGTTTGAGTTGCAACCTGAGAGACTTAAACTTGGTGAAGAAGTCTTCAATTTGATCAAAATCTTGAGGATTAAGTGCAATTAGCTCATTTTCCAATTTGAACCTTCTTATTTTATCTTGCTTGCCAAATAGATTGTCCAGTGTTGTCCATATCTCATTTGGTGTAGTACAAGACTCAACATGAAATCTTAGATTTGGAGAAATAGCAAGACAAAGTGTGCCAAAAGCCTCATCTCTTCTGTCTAACCATTTTCTTCTCTCAGTAGCACTTGCGGGTTTAGGATCTGTGCCTAAAGTTATTCTATGTAACTTTTGTTTATACAACACAAACTTCATGTTTTTCTTCCATTCGAGATAATTATATGGAGTTAAAAGTGGAAATTGAGGCACATCCATGATGAAAAAGAAAGAGAACAACACAACAACACCCCTTTACTATGTAAGAGAGCCCCCCAAATTTGTTTGTGGCACTTTATACTTAGTATGATTTACAATTGTCCTCAAGGGACTAAAATTGGGAAAATAATAAAATCTCTTAAAAAAGAGATCTAAGTGGAATTACAATCACTCCAAATGATGTATTACAGCAAACAAATCCCTTCAAAACAAATTTCACCTCCTCAAGTTGCAAAATGCCCAAGTTATCACTCAAATGCCAAAAAATCGACAAATGAAATAAAAAACACTTAGAGTAAAATATGAGAAAAGTGCATGGATGACTGTGTAGAGCTTCTAAATACCTTTCTGATGCCACTTGAATCGTGAAAATTAGAGTTCATGGAAAAAAGTTATGAGCTCGGGAGCCAAAAAGGAAGATTTGTCTTTGACCTACAATAAACGCTGTCAAACATAAAAATCTGTAAAAATGATTGATATCACTATGAAGTACTCTCTATCATCTTTCCAACGATATATAATTTGCTCGATTTCAACACTATGGGTAAAAGTTATGCAAAAATGAAAAAAAGCCCTATTTTAGGGCTTTGAGGGGCAAAAATGGCCCCCTAGGCGAAATATTCTCCTTGACTGGAATATTCCCTGGATCTTGGAAAACACTGTCAGAAGAGAAAAACTGCTATGACCACGGAAAACCACTGTCCAGGTCAAAGTCCAAAACACTTATATTGGATCTGCAATCTAAGTTACAAAACCGCCCTTCAACGATGGTAAACCACTGGTTTTTTTTAACGCCGCCGGTGTCCAATTTTGTAAAGAATGTTACTAGTCAAGATGTGAAGACTGTCGATTCTTGATGGAATGGAGTAAATGACCATCAGATGCCGACTGTTGAAAGGTCTAAACTATTGACGTAGTTACCACCGACGAGGATAGAAAACTTTCTGACATGAGCCCATTCACATCTCACAAAACCCGCTGGAAAAACACTGTGGTCGACTTCTTGATGCCAGTTGTTGAAGACTGCCAGTTGCTAAAGTGTGAATGCTAACTAATGCCACTTCCAAAGGAAATAAATGATCGCTGCCAATGTTGACTACCAAATATAAACAACCGATGAGGATAGAAATGGTCAACTGTTTGGTTTGGTTGACCGCTGAAGAAGCTGATGGTCTCAGATGTGCCATCGACGGAGTGCCAACTGTGAAACTTCCAATGGAATGGATCTAAAGACTATCATCGAGAATGATCAATGACCGCCCTAAAATGTAAAGGTCCGTCGATTGATGAAGATGTATAGATTGCAGATCTAAAAACTGCCTCAATACAAATTCAATACTGCTGGATGAAATGAAGAGACCGTCAGATTATTTGAAGATGATTGCCAGCCAAAAATTTGTGACCACCAAGGAAATGAAAGATCTGAACTGTTGATGAATCTTTAGATTATATTTATTGACCGCTCATTGTGGATCAAAATAAATGATGTTGACTGTCGACTAAAAATTTGAGCGAAACTGCAGAGTTAGTGGTTAGCGGTTGAAACAAGATAACCGCCTGATGGAGCAACCACGAGCTTAGAAATTGAGACTGCCAGAATTCTTAAATCTGTAGACCACCATGTAAAGACTGTTGCAGATGCCAGGCAATTTAACCACAAGTTTCACATAAAACACGGATAAGCAAAAGCTGCTTATAGCGGATCTAAGATCGTCACCTAATACATGAACTGTTGTTTATGCAACCCTTGTGGCTTAGATGTTGGCAGTAACATTGAAAACTATAGATTAAAAAAGATGAAGCCTTTTAAACATAGATCTACAGCTTTGTAGGGCCACGTGGATAGGTTAAAAACTGTAGCAGGCCTTGAAAGGTGGACACCCTACCTACAAACTTTGTAATCCCTTAAACTACCGATATGTGAGGTTTGACAAAAATTGCAAGAAATGGCTGCTACTTATCTGGTCGTTGTTTGGCCCACTAACATATATTTAAAATGATGTCATTGCTGTTAAGAAGACTGTGACAGCAACTACAACTGCAACAGGGTATGATGTACCCTATACAACAAAAACTCTGTACAAAACAAATTTTAAACTAGAGAATATAAAACTTTCACCTGGAGTATGACGCAAGCCAATGACCAGATGATGATACAGTGCTACGTAGTACAGTTGATAGAGCCATATAGATGTTGTAGAGGCTAACCAGGGGTAAAAAAATTGCCTTTTTTTAATGACAAAATTCAATGAATGAATAGCTGATCTATACAAATTTGGGCCTCCTGATCGCAACGGTGATGTCTGTTTCACTCCAGGACGCTCCTAACACATATCTCCCAACAAAACCTCTCCAATGAGGGAAGGAAATTGCAGATCAGGCTTTGATACCATGTAAGAGTCAATGTGACTCAACAAGCCAGGATCACCTGCAATCAAGACAACCTTCCACACAAAGATAATAGAGAAGATGTTAAAACAATGGAGCAAGAATCTATACAAAGATCATATGAAGCTGTATGAAATACAATGAGTGAGCCCTGCTTATAAAGGCAAGGTGAGAGCTAGAAGGGTGGAGTGGAAAGTGGAGATATTCCTACAACATGTGTCAATTAGAGGATGATAACTAATTGCACATGTGGAGGATAAGACAACTCACTCCAACTATCAACAACTCAACACACAACTAGACTCAACTAGACATCTAGAAGACTCACTAAGTCAACTTAATATGTGTGAATTATGTGTTCACACCAACACAATTGACATCTTCACATCATCAATACTTTGTTTGCAATATGCATCATCTCCAAACATTTAATCAATCCGATCTTCAAAATTATAGCATACCTCTGTAACTCAATTCTTAAAACTATTCATTTCATATTCACAATTTGATATTCCTTCTCCTCAATTTCAATATGCTTCTTCTCTGCAAAACTGATATAATATCTTCTCTGCAAAAACTGATATCATCCTTCTCTGAATACAAAACTCTCCATCCTTCACTTGTTCATTTCACAAAAAAACAACCACACTAATCTTCAAAAAATCAATATTTATATATCTCTCAAACCATATAAGTTTATTTCTATTTTAAAACACTCAAGCCACACGTTCACATAAATAAAAATTTTAACAAGTTTCTATCTTCAAAACTTTCCATCTTCAAACCTTTCTATCTTCATGGAATCTTCAACTTTGCTATAAAAAAATAGAAATATGCATGATTTTTGGCTTTTGTAGCATAGAGCACGTCAAATTTTATGATGTGGCATGACCGTTGCTCTCCTTTTGCCTTTTTTAAATCTTATCCACACGATCTTAAAAACTTGCCACTTATATTTTAAACTTAGATCGTTGGATATAAGTCTTTTAAAAACAACTTGTGTCCACCATTTTTGCTAGGGCTTCAGGGTCAAAATGACCAACCACAACATGACTTAAGTTGCCTTCAACTGGTTAACATTTAGTTAGAACCTGCTACCACCAGTCACTGTAGAAATATAACATAAAGTGTAAGATGGTTGACGGGTAGTCTAGGGTTAGTAGAAATATGTGTTAAGCACATTGTTGAAAGTTTGTTGGGTGTTAAGCACATTGCCTTTTTTTACTTCTACAAAAACTCTTAACATTAACACTGAACACAGATCTTTATCACAGAAATATAAACCATACTTCACCAAATGTCTATAGTATGATGCCACTGTCATGATGCCAATTAGGTGATGTTGATATGATGCATACTAACCCTTGTCATGTGATACAAGATCTTGAACATAAAACCAAGAACCTTGCCCTAATTTAACACTAATTGCATAGTATACATTGAATGCCACTAATTAACTTAAGTAGAGACTATCACTTCCATTGCATGAACCAAGAAAAATATGTCATTTCCTCTGAAACATACCTACCAAGAATATGCCACTTTCACTTAAACACACCTACTGTCAAGACATAATACCAACCATGACATAGTGAAGACCAACTCAACTGAACAAGATATAAACAAGACAAGATGCCCTTTTTGACATCAATTGCAAGGCAACCTACATATGGCAAACAACAAACTCCCCCTTTGACTGACATTGATGTTAAAACATTAAATATAGTCAGAACAACTTATCTCCCCCTTTTTGACAATCAATGACAAAAAAAATTTCTTGATGAATGAGATAAATGAGATGATGGACCAAAAATAATACCATTCCCTATTTGACTTCATACCCTTGCTCATTGATATCATAAAGCACTTTGCCCATACATGAAATTGTGCCCTCAAAGCTCACTGTCAACAACTCTGCACATAAAACTCTGATCTGCTGAAACTTTTGAGTTTCATGAGAATTGACTTCAATTTTATAAGGCTCACATTTATGAATGATATAACCTTATTCACATGAATTGATTGTTACAATATGTATCAACTATCATTTGCAATTGCACATTAAACCCAAGAACTATCCTGCACTCTAAAAAAAATGTCAAACACCAAAAATTGTCATATAGAAAATAAACCATTGCCTGATAACAACCATACACTAATTCTTTTTACAAATATGTACAAAAAACTATATATAGCCTATGTACAACTATCTTGATAAGAAATTGAAATGAGATTCAGGACAACATAAGGTTATTGAAGATTACTCCCCTTGAATCCAATATCCTTGTAGCTTATTGAAGAGAAGCAAAAGATAGAACTCCTAATCTCTGTCTCAGAGATTCAAACATCTCCCTAGGCAAAGGTTTTGTGAAGATATCAACCAATTGATCATTTGTATGGACATATTCCAAAACAACTTCATTTTCAATCACCTTCTCCCTTAGAAAATAGTATCTAATATCAATGTGCTTAGTTCTTGAATGCATTATAGGATTCATTGACATATTGATAGAACTAGTGTTATCACAAAGAATAGATACATGCCTTTTTACCTCAACCTTGATATCATGAAGAGATTGGACCATCCAAAGCACCTGTGTACAAAATGAAGAAGTAGTAATATACTCAGCTTCAACTATAGATAGAGAAACACAATCTTGTTTCTTACTATGCCATGCAACCAATCTACCACTAAGAAAGAAAGTTGCCCCACTTGTGCTCTTTCTATCATTAGGACAACCAGCCCAATCTGCATCTGTATAGGCAAGAAGTGTAAAATCATTGTGTCTAGGATACCATAGACCAAAATCAAGTGTACCCTTAACATATCTAAAGATTCTCTTAACAACATTTAAATGTGATTGTTTAGGACAAGCTTGAAATCTTTCAACTAAACAAACAACCTGCATAATATCAAGCCTAGAAGCAGTGAGATATAAAAGGCTGCCAATCATAGATCTATACAAATATTGTTCTACTTTAGGTGATTCATCATTTTTACTTAGCTTATGCCCTGTTTCCATAGGAGTACCCAAATATTTGCAATCATCCATTTGAAATCTCTTCAACACCTCTTTGGCATACTTATTTTGTGAGATAAATATTCCCTTTTCAAGCTGAGATACTTGAAGACCAAGAAAGAAAGATAACTCTCCCAACATAGACATTTCAAATTCTGATTTCATGATGTTAGGAAATGAATGACTCATATCATCATTGTTACTACCAAAAATGATATCATCAACATAAATTTCAACAACTAGAATATCCTCACCTTTGATTAAGTAGTACAAATTACTATCCACACCTCCTTTTGTGAATCCCTATTCTTGCAAAAACTTATCTAGTCTATAATACCAAGCCATTGGAGCTTGCTTTAACCCATATAGGGCCTTTTTCAACTTATATACATGATCTAATTTGTCTTTATTCACAAAGCCTTCTGGTTGCTCCATGTAAACCTCTTCTTCAAGATCACCATTTAGAAAGGTTGATTTGACATCCATTTGGTATACCTTGAAATTTTTATAAACTGAAAAAGATAAAAACATCATTATAGCTTCTAATCTAGCAACAAGTACAAAAGTCTCATCAAAGTCAATTCCTTCAATTTGTGAATACCCTTTGCAAACCAATCTAGCTTTGTTTCTAACAACTTTACCTTTGTCATCAAGCTTATTCCTAAATACCCATTTTGATCCAATGACATTCTTACCTTCTGGTCTTGGCACAAGTTCCCATGTTTTGTTATTTTCTATTTGAATTAGCTCCTCTTCCATGGCCTTAATCCAAGCTTCATCTTTCCTAGCCTCAACATAACTTTTTGGTTCCATTTCTAATATCAAACACATATGTGCTTGATTATCTACAGCAGCAAACTTTCTTCTTGTTAACACACCACTATCCTTGTCTCCAATAATCAACTCATGAGGATGATCTATTTGATATGCCTTTGAAGGAGTCTTTGTCTGAATTTCAACTGATTTTTCAGAAACTTCTTCCTCTACCTAAATTTCTTCTTCCTTATCATGAATCAACTGCATACAAGGCTACAAATTCTCATCCACCTTAACATTAGTACTTTCAATTATTCTTTTGAGTCTTTTGTTAAAGCATTTATATGCTTTTCTATGTGTAGAATAACCCAAAAATATACCTTCATCACATCTAGACTCAAAACTACTCAAAGTATCATTATCTTTCTTGATGTAACACTTACTCCCAAAAATTTTAAAATAGCCAACATTAGCTGACTTACCATACCAAAGTTCATAAGGAGTATAATTTGACTTTACCCTTAATTAAACTCTATTTAAAGTATACAAAACGGTATGAGCAGCTTCTCTCCAATCGAAGTTAGGCAGATTTGCATCATGTAGTAAGGTTCTTGCCATTTCTTTTACAGTCCTATCCTTTCTTTCAGCCACTCCATTTTGTTGTGGAGTCCTAGGAGTTGAAAATTGCCTTCTTATCCCATGTTTTTCACAATACTCCTCAAATTCCTTTGAAGTATATTCTCCTCCATTGTCTGACCTTAAACATTTTAGCTTGAAATCAGATTCTTTTTCAACCATCTTTTTGAAGATTTTAAATCTATCAAAAGCCTCTGATTTATGCCTCAAGAATGTTACCCATGTCATTCTTGAAAAATCATCAATGAAAAGAATAAAATATCTTTCATTACCTAATGCTTTAGTCCTTGTAGGACCACACAAATCTTAATACACAAGCTTTAGAGGTTTTGAAGTGAAATACTCCTTAGGTTTGAAACTAACCTCGGTTTGCTTACCCAACTGACACTCTTTGCATGTAGTATTGCTTGGTTTTGAAATATGAGGCATGTTTCTTACATTGTGATTCTTGCTGATTCTCACAAGATTGTCAAAGTTCACATGACCAAGTCTCCTATGCCACAACCAGCTTTCTTCAATTTGACCCATGAAACAAATATGGCTATCAACACTTTTTGTTTTAGATTCATGAAGATTGTAGATGTTACCACTAGTTCTTAGACCTGTTGCAACAACTTTACCTGATTTCTTTTTGATCTCACATCCATGTGCATCAAAAACAACATTAAAGCCATTATCACATATTTGACTAACACTTAACAAGTTATGCTTCAGAACCTCAACAAAATATACATCATGTAGAGGTGTTTCATTATCAAGAAGAATTGTACCTTTGCCTTTGATCATGATGCAATCATTATTCCCAAACACAATTGACCCTTCATCAATGTCTTCAAATTTAACAAACTTATCTTTGTCTCCTGTCATGTGATTAGAACAACCACTATCAATCACCCACTGTTCCTTCTTTTTGGCATGAAAAGCTGCTTGTGCAATCATGACATCAAAGTTCTTATTGATCACCTTGGGTTTCCAAACAAGCAACTTCTTATCAGGACTTAAAGAAGACAATCCTGGAATGGTATTCCTTGTAGTTTGTTGCATTTGCAAAGAAGGTCTACAAAATTTGGCAATATGCCTGAAATTTTTACAATTGTGACACTTCAAACTTCTTAAAAACATGAATGGATTTCTTGGAAATAAATGCATTCCTCTTCTAACTCCAAATCTGTATTCACTTGCTTTATGTCCAAGCCTATTGCAGCAAAAACAATATCCAATAAAATGAGCATTATACCTAAAAGTTTCATTCCTTTTGTAGTTTGTTGTCCTTATGCTTGATTTATCATTTGCATTAGCCTTTTGAGAAACAATTGTTTGAGAACTTTGTCCCTCTCCAAATCCAAGACCTGATTTATCTTTGAATCCTATCAAGGAGATCATCAAGTTTGTCACTACTTCTGCGCATATCAAGTCTTCTTCTCATATCCACAATTTCAGCTTCAAGTGTATGACAATCCTTGTCCTTGCTATTCAACTCTTTACTCTTAACATCAATAATTCTCTTACTTTCTTCAAGAGACAGTTTTAGATCAGCAATCTGCTTCTCATAACCAGTTAGTTTATTATTCATGATTTCATTTTCCTTTTGAAACTGACTTCTTTGTGCAATGGTCTCCTTTTTAAGCTTCTTGACTTGACTTAATGCACACTTCAATTCTCCTTCAAGATCAATAACAACTTCACAATTATTTGATTGTTCTTCACATTTTTCACTTTGCACTTCATTTAGGACAGCCATAAACAAAGTCTTTGCATCTTCCTCAAGAGAATCATCTAAGTCACTTTCAATCACATCAACATTCTTAGTAAACAAACTTCTTTTCTTTCTGAAATTGTTTTTCCTTCTAGGAACAAGCTGTTTCTTTTTGAATTGCTTCTTGTTTTCATCTTCATCACTGTCTAAATCCTTGTAAGGACACTTAGCTGCATAGTGTCCAATCTTTCCACATTCAAAACATTTGAATGGAATCTTACCTTTGTACTTGCCAACTGACCCCCTTTTTAATTTTCTTGCAATGGATATTTCCTGATCATCATCCAACTCCTCTGATTTAGATTTTACCTCTCTCCTTTTTGACTGATTTGAAAGTAGCTTCTTTGCTTGAAGGTATATCATTACTGATTCTCATCTCATAGGCTATGAATGTGCCATGAAGTTCATCAAAGGTTACTTTGCTTAAATCTCTTTCCTCTACTGCAGACACTTTGGACTCATATTTTGAAGTTAAAGTCCTTAAGACTTTTGTAACAACTGTCTTCTCTTCCAAAGTATCACCCAATCCTCTTATGGCATTTACAATTTCTTGAACTCTTAGAAGATATTCTGCCACTTTCTCATCATCACTCATCTTGAGACTTTCAAATTTGGCCCTATAGGATTGTAATTTTGCTTCTTTGATTTTATCATCTCCTTGATAAATATTAGACAACTTGTCCCATATTTCCTTAGTTGTCTTACACTCCATGATTTTGACAAGTATATCATTGGTTATGCCACAACATATTGCATTTTTGGCCTTATCATTATTTTCATAAGCCCTTTTCTTATCAACTATTGAAGGAGGATTTGTAGCAGTATATCCAATTTTAATGGCAGCATACACATCATACCCTAAAGATGACAAATATGACTCCATCCTGAACTTCCAAAATGCATAGTTAGACCCATCAAACATAGGTGCTTTGTAGTTTGAATAACCTTCTTGACTTGCCATGACAAGTACTCCAAATATATGATCTACCCAAGCTGATTAAGCCTTTACAGGGAACCAGGCTCTGATACCAATTGTAGGAGTACACTCAACACTGCAAGGGGGGTGAATCAGTGTTGATACAAAAAAATTTATCACCTTTCAAAAATATCAATGAACTTTGATTTCACAATCACCAAATTTTCAAACACATATGATTAATGAAAATATGCAGAATATCAACATAAAAAGTTTTGACATAAAATATTACCGAGTGGAAAACCCTCCAGGGGTAGAAAAACCACTCAAACTGCTTCACTGGCTTAAATGAAAAACTTCAAGTTTACAATTGTCTCACTAACATATACAATTTTGCCTCACTGGTATATTGTCTTTCATCACAAGTCTCACTGACTTTCAATATCAAAAGATCAATGAACAAAATAAATCAGGGGGTTTCCCTGTTTCAATCAATCTCAACACCTCATTTCCCCTATTCAAAATTTTCAACAAATATATATTTTTCTGCAAACTAATGGAATAAATTTTCAATTGACATCTTCACATCATCAATACTTTGTTTGCAATATGCATCATCTCCAAACATTTAATCAATTTGATCTTCAAAATTATATCATACCTCTGTAACTCAATTCTTAAAACTATTCATTTCATATTCACAATTTGATATTCCTTCTCCTCAATTTTAATATGCTTCTTCTCTACAAAACTGATATAATATCTTCTCTGCAAAAACTGATATCATCCTTCTTTGAATACAAAACTCTCCATCCTTCACTTGTTCATTTCACAAAAAAACAACCACACTAATCTTCAAAAAACCAATATTTATATATCTCTCAAACCATATAAATTTATTTCTATTTTAAAACTCTCGAGCCACATGTTCACACAAATAAAAATCTTAACAACTTTCTATCTTCAAACCTTTCTATCTTCATGGACTCTTTAACTTCGCTATAAAAAAATACAAATATGCATGATTTTTGGCTTTTGTAGCACAGATCACGTCAAATTCTATGATGTGGCATGACCGTTGCTCTCCTTTTGCCTTTTTTAAATCTTATCCACACGATCTTAAAAACCCGCCACTTATCTTTTAAACTTAGATCGTTGGATATAAGTCTTTTAAAAACAACTTGTGTCCACTATTTTTGCTAGGGCATCGGGGTCAAAATGATTGACCACAACATGACTTAAGTTGCCTTCAATCGGTTAACATTTAGTTAGAACCTACTACCACTAGTAACCGCAGAAATATAACATAAAGTGCAAGATGGTTGACGGGCAGTCTAGGGTTAGTTGAAATATGTGTTAAGTACATTGTTGAAAGTTTGTTAGGTGTTAAGCACATTGCATTTTTTTACCTCTGCAAAAAATCTTAACATTAACACTGAACACAGATCTTTATCATAGAAATATAAACCATACTTCACTAGATCTGCATAGTATGATGCCACTATCATGATGCCAATTAGGTGATGTTGATATGACACATACTAACCCTTGTCATGTGATACAAGCTCTTGAACATAAAACCAAGAACCTTGCCCTGAATTAACACTAATTGCATAGTATGCAATGAATGCCACTGATTAACTTAAGTAGAGACTGTCACTTCCATTGCATGACCCAAGAAAAATATTTCATTTCCTTTGAAACATACCTACCAAGAATATACCACTTTCACTAAAACACACCTACTATCAAGACATAATACCAACCATGACATAGTGAAGACCAACTCTACTGAACAAGATATAAACAAGACAAGATGCCCTTTTTGACATCAATGTCAAAGCAACCTACATATGGCAAACAACATAGTTCACACACTGGTGAACACATCTTTCTCTATATGTGAGGCCTACCTTTTGATTACCTTATATTTGACTACTTTATTTTATTGTTGATGACACGTATTAGACTTATGGGACTATTGATCTCGATTTGCAGGATTGTTTGAGTTTTTGCTTTACGTGGAATTATTATGTTTAGCATGTTTATGATGTGGTTAGACCTTAATATTGATTCACTGATGATGCTAGACATATGAATTGCATTATGATGCTATTGAGATACTATTCATGTGCTTTTAGTTAGAAATTTATTATGAGACCTTATCTTGTGATGGATGTTTGAAAATGCAAAATTTAGATGTTTTAATTATGATGAGATTTATTGATGTTTATATGATCTTGTGATGATGTGAGTGTATGTTTCAATTTGCTTCGGCTATTATATGCATGTGGGAAATAACATTTAATTTGAGTGCGCAGGTGTTTCTAATGAAGCCACAGATACTCAGAGATCATCCCACACACTGTGTTATTTTCACATGTGAAGCTGATCTAGTTTAAGAGGAACCAAGATCAACTATGTTTGCATGATAAATTTTTGTAATGTTGTTGCATGGTGTTAGTTGGGTTAGGTCTACCCTTCTTTTATTTGATTTCTAATTGGTGTTGTAAGTTGTAGTATCATTTGAATTTCATTTTTGAGTTATAATTTTTGTGACCCCTTTTATGTGTTTTTACTCAACCTTTGGTGCTCAAAATAGGTTAAACTTGAACCTAGGTTGTACCCCTAGGGTCTAGGGGTCATTTGGGCTTGTGCAACCTTAGGTAAACTCCCATTTGGTCACTTTAAATTCACCCTAAAGTAAATTGACCAAAATGGAAGCTTGGGAGGGAGAGGATGAGTGGGTCAAACACTCAACCTCTTCATTTCCTCTTCCCTAGGTTGGGGGAGTCTTCAAGACCCCTTAATTGTGGAGGACTCGACTCCAAGCCTCACCCACAATTGGTGAGGGTACCTTGGGGTTGAGTGGGCCTTCTTAGGAGGAGAGGACTGGGGGACATGTGGCACCCACTCCTTCTTTGGCTCCACCTTTCTCTCCCACAGGTTTAAGAGAGGACAAGTGGATGGGAGAAAGACTTGGTGGATTGGGTGAATGACATGTGTCACCACCCCATTCCAAGAGTCTTGCAAGTAGTTGGGTAGAGGAGTGAGGAGATGACATGTGTCACCTCCCCATTCCTCAAGGCTCATGAGAAGAGCCTATTTTAATCCCTCTTGAATGGTAGGGAGGGGTTTGTTGAATCTTTTGGGAATTTTTAAATTTTAATTATTTTGGAAAAACGTTAGAGGTGAAATTGGTGGCTCAACTTGGAGAAGGAGTTAGAGGAGCTCTTCTCAACTATCTTCCATTTGGGCTTTATAAGGTAGGATTCAAGGTAAATGCCTTTCCTTATGCATTTTCTTTACTTGCATGTTGTGTGCGTGTGAGTTTATTTTGTTGTTTTTACTTTGTTGTTATGGGAAAATTGGGTATGGGAGTTGTGAGAGCCTCTCCTACTTGGGAGAAAATTTTCAACATGTGTGGGGTGGGGGAGGAGTGAATCTCCTTGGGGTCACATCCTTGTTTCCATGGAGTTTTAGCCTTGAGGGCAAAATTGTGTATAAGAGAAAATTGTGATATGGCTTGAGAGCCAAGAGAAAGTTGTGAAATCATGTTTATATGTGTGAGCTTGAGGCCTTGAGGGATTTATGTTTTGGGAAGTTTTTGGAGTGGCACTCTTGAGTTGAGTGATGTCTACTCCCCTACCCCATTAAACTCATCTTGAGTGAGTCTTTGCTATGTGAGAACCATGGGAGTATTCTTATTTTGTGTTGAGTGAATTTGTTGATTAAGTGGTGTGTGCTTACCTTGTGTGAGGATGACCTCCTAGCTCGAGGGTGACTCATGAGTGAGTCAGTGGTAGGGAGGAGAGCAGTTTGAGTGGCTTCTTTTCCTTTCTTTGTGTTTTATGGAGGTTTTCTTTTGGAGCTAGGTGGTGATGAAGAAATTATTATTGTCCATATATGTTGTTATTTTTGTGCTCTTGAGAGAGCATGGCCATTAGAGGCCTTGTGTATCATTTTTTAAATTTCAAAAGAGGAGAAACTTGTTCTCTCTCTCAAGTTGTAAGAGTATGTTTTTACTTGTGTTGTATGAAACTATTTACATTTGAAATAGAAAATTTAAGTTGCTGATTTTAAAAGCCATGTGAATTCAAAAAAAAAATCTGGAGTATTGAAAAGAAAGCATGTTCTAGTTGATGTTATTACTTGTAAGATTAAATTAAAAAAAAATTGGATAGTTGTTGTTTTATCCTTGTGAGATAAAATGAAAATATTTACATTTTCTTTTCTTAAGAGAAGAAAATATAGATGTTGTTGTTATTATGAAAGAAGGAACTAATTGCATTTGCAAAAAAAAAAAAAAATGAATAAATCTTTTGAAGAGTTGTTATGTGGAAATATGTTTTTACAAAAAAAAATGTTCATTTGCTCTATGTTAATCTGTTATAAAAAAATGTTTCTTTTGCTTTATTACATTCAAAAAAAAATCTGTGAGTTTTAGAATGACAACTATATTTGAAAATACAGTTATTTATAAGCATATATATATTTTTGAATGTATATATTTAATATATTTAAATATAGATTTTTTTATATACTATTTAATAGAAAAAAAGACTATATTGTGTATAGAGTAGTATATATATAACCCATTAAAAAAATGTTGTGTAAAGAATGTTTATTAAACTATGAGTTTTGTTTAATAGATCACAATTTTTTTTAATAAAAAAAAAATAGTGTTTCATGGGGGCTTTGATCCCCCCACCGCCGCTTGCTAAAGGAGGGTGGAGAGGGCAGAGCCCCACCCACACTCCACTAGGGCTCGACCCTCCCCACACTCCCCAAACCCCCATTACTCTCTACTCATCGCCATCCCCACACTCCCCCATATCCCGCGAATGACCGTCGACCGCCGCCGCTGCCCCAGTAGCACTACCTCCATGCCATCCACCATTCTGCCTTCGGCCCCTCTGTGGGCAGCAACTCTACATCACGTCCACTGCAAATCTCATTCCTTCAAACCTGCAAGTGTTCTCTCTCTCACTTCACCTCAATATACACATTTAAAATGTGTGTGTGTGTGTGTGTGTGTGTGTGTGTGTGTGTGTGTGTGTGTCTAGCATATGCACTACTTGGTGTGGCGGCCATGAATGGCTTCTCCAAGACCTGTAAAACAAAATCATAGAAGAGAAATTGAGAGAGAAAAGGAAGAAGGAGCAAAATGAATAATCTAGATGGAGGCTAGGGTTTTGTCCTCTCTTCCTTAAGGAAATTCTTATTTTATTGTGAGCCTTTTAGGGCAAGAGAATTTTTAAAACTTGTTTTATTTATTCCCACTCTTTTATTTATTTATTTTCATTTGTTTTATGTTCTTATTTTAAAATGGGGTTTAGAGATAAATGATAGTTTGGAGCAATTTTTATTTCTTATGGAAATGTTCTTTTTATTGTTTAGAGGTATGGCAATAATTAAATAAAATAGTTTAAAGCTAGAGTGAGTTTATAAATTTTGGATTTCAATTTGATTATAGAAAAAGGATTCTATTGTTTTAATTAATTCTTACTCCAATTTAATTATTGAGATGTTTTTATTTTAAACAATGGGGTTAATCCTTTGCTTTCAAACCAAATTCAACGAGGTTAATATATAACTAGATTGTTATTAATTTAATATTCCTTTTTAATTATATCTAGAGCGATTTTATTAGTTTAATAAAGATGTCGTTTTAATCCAACTTGGAAACCTTGTAAACTATCTAAACTAAGTTAGTATAACATGTTTTCGTGATTTGGTCTACTAAGAAATTAGGAATAACGTAAATGATGCAGTGATAGCTCTGATTGATAGAGAACATGAAGAAGAGCAAATTGATCAAGCTTTGTTGAAAAATGTTCTAGACATCTTTGTAGAGATTTCATTAATGAGTTTTGGGGTTTTTAATTAATCTATTTAATTGTTCTACCAGTTTGACTAGTGTAACATAGGTAATTTAAAACCAACCCAATAAACTTTTGATCAAAATCAGGTTTATTATAATAAACCCTAATCACGCCCATGAGGCATTATGCTGCCAGATTTTTTTAGAATTTAGAGTTTATGCTAGGTTAGTAAAATTTAACCTTGCTTAGGGTTAAATTATTATTTTTTCTGGTTATCGACATTAAGTTTTTCTATTAAATTATTTTTTTCTCATGCTCTAGAATTTGGCTTTTGATTTTGACTTATGTCAAAATCCCATCATTCACTTAGGTTAACCTAGGGTTTTGATCATTGATTCTAACCCTATTGGTGACATTAACTGCATCGCACCGACTCCCTAGTTGGCCTTCATTGCGAAATGGTATGCACAAGTGAACGTATTACCCCGCCTTCAACTGTCATGTTTACGCCTTATGCGTAACACCACCAAGCACACTTATGCATGCGAGGGGGTTTCTAGGGAAGCATGGTAAAAAATTTTATATTTCATGTCATGAGCACATGAAAAATGTGGACATTACACATGTGATGCATGTCATGACCGCATGGGAAATGTGGGCATGACACTATACATCAATCCAACAACCCAAATTCTAAATGTGACATCTCTAAACACCTCTAATAAACATATCCAAACTGCATAAATAGATCTTCAATATAAAATAAATGCAGAGCAAAACTAGAACACTACTCTGTAACACAAAATTTATTTACAACACAATATTTCCTTTATTATTCAAATTTTCTCAAAATCACTTGGAAACCAAGCACCAGAAACATATCAGATACATCATCAACTCATTAACTGCTCACACTCTTGCATATTCCTTTGCTCATATAGTTGACACCAATGACAATACAAGCTTGTTGACATCAATGTCAACACCAACTGTACATACTTGTAACAATCTCCCCCTTTGTCATTGATGGCAACACATGATGTAAAAAACCATCAACACAACAATCCTCAATACTATGCTTCACACCAACTCTTTTCCTTTCTCTTTCTCTTTCCCTTAGCTTACTACTCTCTTCTTGACAATTGACTCTTTATTTTTTCACATTTTTCTCTCTCCCACTTTGACATCAATGGCAAAGGGTGACACATCTCTCTTTCATTCTCACCTCTAGACAACTTCTCACACTTGTACCTGTTCACTAATGCTTTGCAACATCTTTTCTTTTACAGCTCTTCATACTCCCCCTGACTACATCAACCAACATGACCACTACCTACTCCCCCTAAGAGGTAGCCTCCAACATCAGTCTAGAATAAAGAATGAATCTTGAAATCCACTTGGACTGATGCATCTCATTATGTATCTAGTTCAAAGGAGGGGAAATAACCCCTAACTTCTCCCTGAGATACTCAAATGTATCCTTAGGAAGAGCCTTAGTAAATATATCATCAACCTAATCCTTTGTAGGCACATCCTGAAGCTTCACTTCATTGTCTACAACCTTCTCTCTTAGAAAGTGGTACCAACTTGAGATATATTTTGCCCTTAAGTGCATCACAATATTCTTTTAAGTGTTAATAGCACTTGTATTATCATAGAAAATAGGAATATGTTTATCATAAACAACTCTAATATCCTTCAAGGTTTGTCTCATCCACAACACTTGAGTGCAACAAGATGCTGTTACAATGTATTCTACCTCTGTAGTGGATAAAGACACTAAATCTTGCTTCTTACTTAGCCATGACACCAATCTGCATCCAAGAAAGAATGCACCACCACTTGTACTTTTCCTATCATCTACACAACTAGCCCAATCTACATCTATATAAGCACTTAAAGTAAAGTCAATATCATTTGGATACCACAAGCCATGATCTAGAGTGCCCTTTAAATATTTGAATATCCTCTTCACTGCTACAAGATGTGACTATCTAGGATCTTCTTGAAATCTAGCCACAAGACAAACTACATGCATGATATCCGGTCTAGTAGTAGTTAAATATAGTAGTCTTGCCACCAGAGCATAAGTTTCCTCATAGTCTATTCCTTCTACTTGTGAGTAGCCTTTACACACAAGTCTTTCCTTATTTCTTACTACTTCTCCATTCTCATTCAGTTTATTCCAAAATACCCACTTAGTTCCAATCAAATTTTTGTTTACCAGGTCTTGGGACAAGTTCCCAAGTTTGATTCTTTTCAATCTACATTAGTTCTTCTTCCATAGCCTTGATCCAATACTCATCCTTGCATGCTTTAATTACCATTTTAGGTTCAACTTTAGAAAGTAAACATAGATTTACCTATTCTTCAACAACTTTCCTTCTTGTCAGCACACCTTTGCTCTTATAACCAATGATCTGATCTTCAGAATGATGCTTCTTTACATACTTGGGAGTTTTAGGAATCTTTTCCAAAGCTTCTTCTTCTTCAATTTGCACTTTCTTTTCATTAACATTTTCTTCTTTTTCTACAAGAAGATTCATTTGATTCATATCCTTTTACTTCTAAATTCTTTTGTAGATCTTCATCAACATTGACATTTGCTCTCTCAACAATCCTTCTTAGCCTCTTGTTGTAGCACTGGTAAGCTTTGCTTTTAGTAGAATACCTAAGGAAGATACCTTCATTAGACCTTGCATCAAACTTTCCTAAGTTTTATTTATCCCTTCTGATATAGCATTTGCTTCCAAACACTTTGAAGTATTTGATAGTAGGAATCCTTCCATACCATAGCTCATAAGGAGTCTTTGTATTTGTTTTCCCTTGCTTGCACTCTGTTCAGTATATAAGCAACAGTATGAATTGCTTCTCTCTAGTAGACCTCTGATAGATTTACTTCTTTCATCATTGTCCTTGCAACTTCTTGAAGAGTCCTATGCTTTCTTTCAACTGCTCCATTCTATTGAGGAGTCTTAGGGGCAGATAAATGCCTCTTTATTCCATTGATTCTCATAAAACATAATAATTTCATTGGAGGTGAACTCTCCACCTCTGTGAGACCTTAAACATTTGATTGTCATATCTATTTCATTCTCAACCATGACTTGGAATGCTTTAAACTTATCTAGGGCTTCTAATTTTTCTTTGACAAAAGTAGCCCATGTCATTCTAGAATAATCATCAATCAATATCATGAAATACCTGTCACCTTGAAAATTCCTTACTCTGGTAGGAACACAAGATCTGTATGCACCAATTCCAATAGTCTGGTAGAAGATTGATCCTTGACTTTGAAACTTCTTCTTTCTTTCTTTGCAAATTGACATTCCTTATAGATAGCATTGATAGGCTTTGTAATCTTTGGTAGGTCTCTCACAACTTGAATTGAACTTATTCTTACTAGGCTATCAAAATTGATGTGACACAATCTTCTATGTCATATCTAACTCTCACTAATTTGAGTCATGAAACAATAACCATCACCACCTTGGAGCTAATAGACATTTTCATCTGTCCTCCTTCCAATAGTAATTATAGTTCCAAAATCCTTTTTGATCTTACAACCATCATCCTTTGCTACACATTTGTCCAACACTCAAGAGGTTATGTTGTAAACCCTTAACATAAAGAGCATCATCAATAATATGTTTGCCAGACAAAATGATTGAACCTCTTCCACATATCTTAGCAGATGTATCATCACCAAATCTAACTAGTCCTCCATCATATTTTCAAGTTTAACAAACTTACTCTTATTACTGGTCATATGATTTGAGCATCCACTATCAAGGAACCAGTAGTTCTTTTCTTGTCTAGTATGAAAATCAGACATCAAGGTGCCTGTTATGTCTCAAAAATGCAAGTTGCTAATCCTAAGAGGATGCCAGGCTCTATATTTGGATTTGCAACGTTTTTGAACTAACTTGACGAAATCAACCTTCAAGGTTTGATGATTTCCTACACTTTAGGTCCTGCTACACCTAGGTGGGTGAACCTTGAAATATTAAAGCAGTCTGAGTGTGGATGAATGGACTAACTAGGTCTATCTACAATGGCATAGGATGTAGGATAGATGACAAAGCTGACTAATTAATTCTATGTGTAATGTTTAATAAGTGATTGGCAGAAATTGTATAAGCAATATCAAAAAGGTTTTAATTAATGAGTTGAATGAGACTAGTGCCTTGTTGGGTAACAGAGTCAATTTGAAGGACTAAAAACAGTAATTTCTAAATGGTAATAATTCCAGATATTTGGCACAGTTCTGGTTTATAACTTGTATAAACGTGCAAGTAAGTGACTGACAGACTCTTCTTGATAATCCAACCAAATAAAATCAGATATCCTATAATTCACCAGAAGGTATTTTAATCCTTACTTGAAGGAACCAAATGAAATGAATAGACAAGATTGACAGATAATATTTTACTGGAGACAGTGTATCAATCCTAACTATATGGCTCTACTTAGTAATCCCAACTTACTACTTCCGGGTTACTATGAATAAATCAGAAGGGTTTAATTCCTTAGGATGGACACCAACCGAATTAATCACACAGATACAGCGAATGTGTATTGACAGATTAAATATATACTTGATAGTTTAATCTGAATAACAGGGAAATGCAGAAATGGAGACAGCCACACAATTGAATAATTTCAACAAATAACTGATACCAAAATAGAAATACTGAATCAGAGAACTTCAAATTTCTTCTTTAAAATAAAATATGCAACATGGTCATTTTGGAATATTATGTATATGTATATATGAATATCTTCTACTGCTGATGATTTTCAGCATAGATTGTTTGAACTTATATAGATATTTTCATGAAGAGATACAACTCTTCAATAAGTCTCTTGGGATTTTAACCAATACAAACAATAATTACATAAGCTTAATTAGGCTCTGTTTAGCCATAAATAGACTTTTGTCAGATGATCTAAGTACTCCTGCGCACGGTGAGAATCAGTAAGCTCGACTGCACTCCTGGTGATTATATCAAGGGTGACCATTTCCTCCAGTTGTTTGCAAACTTCTGTAGATACAGAGGCTTTATCTTTTAGAGCTCCTGTGGCTTTGTGCAATATAACTTGACAATCAACAGTCCACTCTTCTTTGCTCTTTACCTCTCCATTATCTTTGAATATCCTGGGCACCCCTGCGTCTGATGCATCAGTCCCTTCCTTAGCATCAGCTTTGGGTTTATCATAATAATTCTGGTGCCGTTTGAGCAATGCTCTTGCATCAGAGATATCTGTGCCATCAGTGGCACCTCTGTTTTGCAACTCGATCACCTTTTCTTGTATCCTCTTATCAAGCCTTTCATGTTCTTTGACTGCTTTATGATTTTTCAAGTAGTTATCCTAAAACTGGTTTAACCACCGTACCATGTTTGCATACCTGCTCTGCAGTATTGTAACAAATGCATCTATTTGAATTTGTTTGGCTTGATCATGGGATATCTCTTGACTACTTTGTGAGCTCTCACCTTGAGTTATTCTCTTCGTAGATTGGCCAAAGGTGCTCTTAACAGCATCCTTCAAGTAGTCATTCCCTTTTGTTAATCTTTCACAATTCAGCTTATAAGCATCTCTTTCCTTGATTAACATCTGAGCTTGTGCTTTATTCAACTTTGCGACATTGATACCAATGTCTGTAGTAATTATGGGGTCAGTTTCACCTGCTCTGAAAGTCATAACATGGCCAAAAGTTTTTTCAGTGTCTATGATGGCCGTCTTCTTATGGGGAGGATACAATGCCCATATCATTAAAGAATTTTCATCATTATTGTATCTCGTTCCCATATAGACTTCATTAACTCCTTCTGGAGTAAGCTTATACTTATCATCAGCATTATTCAAAAAACTATCAAAAACCAGAGCAGAATTTAAATCCAAACCAGGAAAAATCATAACCCCTGCATCTTTAAGCAGCTGTCTGCCTCTGCTTGGTGTCATGTCCTGCATTTCCTTATCCACTGTCTCCTTTAACATCTCTAATAACTGTTTTTCATTGTCAGCAGAAACATTATCTACTGACTCTCTAATTTCTTTTCCCTTGTATTTATACAGGAATGATTTAAATTCCTTCGAATGAATGAATGTATCATCTGACACAAAAGAATCATAAGCCTTTTGGCGTGGATCTTCATCAGCAGACCCCTCCTCATCATGTATCACAACTGGAGGCTGATATTGTTGCATTTTTCTTTTAGACATTTCTATTGTCTTATCTTGTGGCTGTTCAGTCAATTCTTCCTCTTCAGAGGATACCACTTCAACTGCTGCCAACTGCTTTTTCTTTTCATTCAAATCTCTGTTATATTTCTCCACCACCAAGTCGACTTCAGCCTCTTCCAAATTTCTAATGACATCATCATGTGGATAATGTATGTGCATGTATCCACTGAGATTTTGTTTTCTTCTTGCATAGTCAATGAAACCCTCAGGGTCAAACCCTTTCCTCACCTCAGCAGTCACCATGTTATAATGCATTAGTTTATCCAAAATGAGATTGTATCCTTCTTTTGAAACCACAGTAAAATCTCCAAAACACAAAGTACTAGGCATGAATGATTGCTTATCATGCGAACTTAGATGCATGACATTTGAACAATGCATTTGCCTAATTATTTCCAAATATGCAATTCTGTCAGGGACAGTTTTAGGCAATATAAATGGAGCATCCTCAAAACCATATACTCTGATCATAGTAGCATCCTCAAAACAATACCAATCTCCCCAATTATGAGTGACAGTAGGGGGGCCACCAAAATCTTTTGGTCTAAGGAATCTTTTTATTTCATTTGAAATTGAATATTCACAGGGGTGGTTGAAATACCTATATAGCACTTTAACACAATGCTCTTCAAATTGAGCATAGCTGGAGTTAGCATACCTGCTATCCCAGATTCTGGTCCACATTTGTACAGGTATCTTCTCCCCTTTCTTATCCGCAGCAACAACTTGAAACTCATTTGGCCACAATCCTACTTCCTGGCCATAGTATAAGACCATATGCATGAGCATCGAGTAATGCTCAAAAGAGCATGCTGGAGCATTGTTTCTTATTGCAGATAGACCAGAGTCTATTCTAGTAGCAACATAGGAGGCATAATCAAATTGTCTGGCATTGTGGCATTGAATATCAGAGGTTATGACCATTAGAGGAATAGTCATGAACTCAGGGACCTCTGAGCCAAGGACTTGGCCTACAGAATAGTAAGTATATTGAATGTATGGTTCAAAAATGGACACATGAAAGGGAGGGCCATCATTCTCAGTCAAGGGTATCACTTCTCCTTCAATCTTGGGTCTATGAATGGGTAACCTCCATCCATTGTAGGTTGTATCCATTCTCCAGTATTCTTTATCCAGATCTTCATAAACAATAGGGACAGTGCACAAATCATCCAAATCATACACCTCACAAATAGCATTTTTTGATAGGTGTACAATTGGTTCTCCTTGAGGGTTGCAGATAGCTTTCAGGCCTGAATTGTAATGCCTGGCTAACAGTTGCAGGAGTTCTACATTCAAGAATACATTAGGTACAACCAGTTTGCCTAAATTCATGTGCCATGGGTTTGATACAGGAGCATTTCTAAATCTTCTGTTGTAGTGGAATCTGAAGAGTTCATATCCCCTAATTGGGGTCCAAATATCTCCCAGGCGCTTATGTTTGTCTTCCAATTTCTCTACTTCTGTCCTGAGTTGGGCAGACCTCCTGGCCTTGGGAGTTGACCCAGGCAACTGATCAATCAAGTCCTGATTTAGTTTTCTGTCTTTGACTTTTTCTTCAGGGGTTTGATCAGTTTTTTGCTTCTTTGGTTTACTGGTTTCCCCTTGTGATTTTCTTCCTTTTCCTTTCCCCGGAGTTTCCATTTTTGAAAAATTTGGCAGGAAATTCAAATACAGGCAATATAGTGGTTTGTGTATGTGTACCTGTCGTTCGACGGCTGGAATTGGAAGCCTTTGCTTTTGCCCTGAGAATTCTCCTGTATTCTGCTCTCGGACGGTTTTTTGCAATTATAATGATCGTATGAACTTCGTAGCCGTTTTGTATTAATTATCTGATCAATTCAATGTTCATCGCTGTGAAGTGTCACATCGCCATAACTCTTCTTATCGGCGTGATTTTTGAAATGTCTGGGCGACCTCAACATTTTTTTATGGCGCGGACAGTCAATCGGCGTGACCCCTCAATTGTATCCCCGACGCCATGTGGTATCATATTTCAAGTGGGTGCGACCATCGGCATGGCTTCCTTCATCGCCAAGGGTTTTAGATCTCTCCGCGATATGGCAAGTCCCACCGATATGCTTTGCTTATCGGGAAGATTGAGACCATCGGGATACTAAAATTATGTTTCCCCGATCTTTATTGTCTTACCGATAGTCTCTTCATGTATGAACTTTTATCTTTATCGGAATGACATTCACTATCGGGATAACTTTCTCAATATATCCCGATCCATATCATCTCCCCGATGTCCTTTGTTATATCCTTCATCGGGCAAAGTCTAGTCAAGTGTCAACGACACCTTTTGATCGCCGTGACTTATGAATCGGCAAGACTTGTTTCTTTTGTTCTGATATGTCAAGTTATACCGATAGAGGTGCATCGCTGTGAGTCTTGCCGATGGCTTTCTTATCGCCAGGACTCTTGATCGTCGGAGACTTACTTGTTTTCTATTCCAATGGTTCATTTCTCACCGATGACTATTGCTTTGTTACCCTCGCATGCTGTTCGGTGAAACTCTTGCCGAAAGTGCTTCATCGGTATGATATATACCGTTGGGGCAACTTCTAAAAGATCATCCGATAGATATTTGTCATACCGATCGGCATGACCACTTGCCTTTCTTGCCGATGTAAAGTCATCGGTGTTGCTTACTCCATCGGTGAGCTCCATAATTCTTCTTCTGATCTCTATTTTCACGCCGATGGTTGTTTTCAAACAATTCCTTGTGTATCGGTGTAAGCCACACGACCTCTTGCCGATGGATTGATTTTGATGAAATTTGACACTGCTCATCCCTAGACATTTTATGAGATACAAAAATTTTATATTGTGGTCCTTTTGGGATATTCCTTAGGGTTTATTCAAATATGATGGAGTAAGGAAATAGTAAAATTTTGAAAATTTTACTGTGCTAACAGTGCCTTCAACATTAATACTTACTTTTGGAGCCTTTTCCATCACACATTCCTTAGAATTAGCAGAAACAATATCATCTTTTAAAGCTATGAACAAACATTCACTATCCTCATCATTCTCATAATCAAATTCATCATCAGATATACTTGCATCTTCTCTAACATAATAGCTTTGCTTAAACACCTTTCTTTTTCTTTCCCTATTTTTGCTTCTTAAAATTCTTTTTGGACATCTTGAAGCATATTGACCTATCTTGCCACAACTAAAACACTTGAAAGGCAACTTACCACTGTACTTACCAGTACCCATTTTCACTCTTCTCACAAAGTTAGCTTCCATATCATAAAAATCCTCCTAATCTAATTCCATAGTCTTCTCTAATTTACTAGTCTTAAAGGTAGTTTCAACTTTTACACTACTTGTACCAAATTCTCTCATTTCAAAAGCAGTTAAAGTACCATACAACTGATCTCTAGTAAATTTATCAAAATCTTATAATTCTTCAATAGCAGAAACTTTATGACTGTAAGCTTTGGGAAGAGTTCTAAGTACCTTTATTACCACTTCTTTTTCTTCTAGTTCTCTACCAAGACCTTTGATGCTATTGACAACTTCATCCACCTTCTACAAGTAACTTGTGATATTTTCATCTTCAGACATCTGCATGGTATCAAACATGATCTTCAGATTCTGTATCTTTGTTTGCTTGACCTTATCATCTCCTTCATAAATACTTTTTATCTTTTCCCAAATTTTATTAGAAGTTTTCCGATTCATAACCTTTACCAGTTCAAAATTAGTAAGACCACTTAAAAGTGTTGTAAGTATGTGCCTAACCGGTGTTGTTATTGATGTCAACATGTCAGTGTTGTCACTGGTGTCAATTGTGCTCTTGTTTACAATAGAACAATCCAATAGTTTGCTCCACATTTCTTGTAGAATGAAAATCCTTGTCTACAGATTGGAAGTTATTTAGATGCATGTCTGAATATGGTATGCTCCAAGTTTGAGCCTCCAGTATGAAGATTTGAGTGATTTATGTTCACCAGAGTGAAAACTATTTTTTTTGTGTATTCAGTGGTGACAAGAAGAATGTATTATGCTCCGCATTCCTCCGCAGTTAAGTATTCTAGTCTGCGGTTCTAGAATTAAGTTTTTAATGATGATAAGTGCCTTCAACTCCAATGGTTCATGATTTGGTAGTCTGCAAGCAATCTTTTCTTTATGATAGTAGCTGATAGTGTTGTTTATGTGCTCTGATTTGAAGAATCTTCTTGACAGAGTGGTTAGAGATTGTGCAGTTGTTCTTAATTACAATGTGCTTGTAGATGTCTCCTGATCATGTTCCTACCTTTGGATTGGTCCACAAAGAGAAATTTGGGTCATGGATGAAGAATGTTCTTAGAAGACTTAATGTTAACACCAGTCTTGGCCAAATTGGTTGTTTTCATTACTTGCGGAGATACATTGAAGATTGTGGAAGTGTGTCATGACGTGGAAGATTGCATTTGAATCCCAGCTAAGGCATAACATGATCTGCATACATCTTTACCTTAGCAATTATTTTTAGGTCCAAACCTATTTCTATGTATGTTTGTAATGCCAACCTTGGAGATTGTTCCAATGGTTGATGAATGTAATGCCAACCTTGATGTACATTCCAAGGTTGATGAATTGTATAAAAGCATGTAATATAGTTACAGAAAAGATGTCCTTGTGTGAAAATGAAAAGATAAGTGCGAAAGTACAAGAAGAGTAGAGAAGAGGAGTAATGCTATGCTTCAATAGAACTAAACCTAGGCATGAAGTAGATGCTATCAAATCAGTTCACCAATCCTTGGCAGTGAACCACCCCTTGGTAGTGAGCCGATCTTGGTAGTGAGCCCTAACATTTGCAATGAGCATTTTGGGAAGTGAGCCTATTATTTTCAATATTGCTATAACTTATTTATTTCTGTAGGCTAACACCCACCGTGGTTTTTCCCTTATAGGGTTTTCCACGTAAAAATTGTGGCGTCTCATGTGTTAATGTGTTGAGCTTCTTGTTTCATGCTCTCATGGTTAATCTTAATAACAATGATTAAGAATTTGATGTGTTGATATTCATAAGTGGTTAAAGACAACTAATTCACCCCCCCTGTCAGTTGTCCTATGCATTTCAAAAAAAAGAGCATACCTTTCTTTACCATTGTTTTCATAGGCCTTGATCTCATTAGTAGTACTCTGTCCATTCTTAGGTATAGTATATGCAATTATAGCAGACTTCCAGATTTCATATCCAAGAGCAATCAGATACCTGGGTAAGTGCACAAAGATGGGGGACAAAAAGTAGGTCTTAAGATGCCACTTTTTTTCTAAAATCAGGAAAGACTAATGTTGGATGAGAAATTGAAGATAGTTACACTCAAAATTTGAAGATACAATAAAAACAAGAGTTGTAGTGCTCCAAATCTAGTTTCTAAACTACTATTTTTTTTTTCAAAAATGGTTGAGATTAAGGGGTTCAAAAAGGGGGAGCACACAAATCGGTCATGTTTTTTCTCAAAAAACATAACAGAGTTTGGTGTGCTCCCCCTAAAATATTAACTTTTTTAAGTATTTCAAAAATTGCTTCAGTGAGAAATTAGCTAACACCATGTAGTTTATCCTTGATTTTTCTGATAATTTTTTCATGAATAATTGTTTTTTTACTAATTTTCAAAGTGGACACTATTTTGGTATGAAATGAGGGGGTTGATTTGTTTTGAAGGTTTTGATGTTGATGGGTTTAGATCCTTCTTTCATAATAATCATTCAAGGACATATCAACTGAGTTGAATCTCTACTAAGCGAGAGCATTCACCTAATAGGTTGGGCTGTCACTTAGAATGATGGGGAAACTTAGAAATTTCTGATTAGTGCTTTAATGTAATCTTCAAATATGTAAGAAACCCTAATTATGTAAAACAACGATCAAACTGGTAAATTCAGATAAATGCTTGCAGATCAAGGAAAAGGATAGAGATTAATAACTAACCATTTTTTGAAGTTCAAAATTTGGAATATTTGAGGACAATACCCTAGGTGCCCAAGTCCAAGGCACTATTTTCTTTGGAGAATACAGAACTCCTTTTGGCACTGATAATCATTATTCCGTATGTTTTTGTCACTCAGAATGCGAAGGACACTGCCCTGGGTGCCCACATCCAAGGCAGGCTAATTCTCAGGATGTAGAAGCTCCTTTAGATGTAGAATGTCCCTGTAACTCTGATTCATGTCTTTGTAACTTTCAAGGACATTGCCCTAGGCGCCTATGTCCTAAAAATGCTCTGTTTCAGTTCTTTCTTTTAGATCCTAAATCCTTGTTGTCTGCAATCTTCTTCTGCAACTCCACTCTGCGAAACTTGATACATATAACCTGTAATCACAAAGGAGTGTGGTTGGGGGTTGTGGTGTTTAGAGGCTTGCCTTAGTCAATCCTAGGAGAGACATTTAAGTCTTTTGAACACTGTTGTCAGATAAGAGTGTATCCCTACGGGATAGTGGAAAAATCCAAATGATAAATGATTCAAACATAAACAAATGTCACCTTTGAAATATAGATCTCACATAAATGAAGGCTCTTCAATCAGATGAGAAGATGAAGCTATATCTACAATCACAAACACAATAATAATGCTTTGCTCTATAACAATGAATATCATGGATGCTCTAAAATCACAAGTATGCCTAAAGTTCATGATCATCTTCTAGTTTACAAATGAAAACTTAAACATGCTTATATATGCAACTACACACATTCCCACTAAGAATTTCGTAATTCAAACTTGAGATGTCAGCATAGGACCTAAGTAACAGTCATAAAACTGACATTTGAATTTAGGGTTGACACAAAATATGGTAGGACTAGGGCACGAGCGCCCAAATCCTCCCTCCCTATTTTGGTCAGGAGTTGTCTCAATAGCACCCTCTAGGTCCTATTTGTCATAAAACTTAGGGGTTATCTCATCGGGATTCAAAATTAACATGCAATATGCTCTAAATGCATTCTAAGGACTTGGGAGCTAAACCTTAAGAGGGAAAAACCCCCAAGGGGACATTTTCTAATATAACATTTAGCCCCCACTTTAATGTATGTATAAATGTAAGGCCAATACATGCATTAAAGTACAATCAACAAACACATCAAATACTCCAAGCACGGTGAAGACACACCAAACACATTGAAGATAGTAACAGGTATGCAAAACATGGAGAAGACATTTACAGTCACACAAGACACAGAGAAGACATCATTAAATACATGCAAAACACAATGAATATAGTGGATGCAAATGCAAGTACAAGGAAAGTAAACACACAACCCAAAATGCAAGAGGGACTCATTGCCACATGGCTTTAGATTGCATATGGGGCAATAGACATGCAATACAAATCACAAACTGTAGGAGGGCTTCATCGCCACCAATCTTTAGACTACACTTGAGAACAAACGCGCCATAAAAATCCCAAAGCATAGGAGGGACTCATTGCCACCAATCTTTAAACTATGCTAGGGAACAAACACCCCATACACACACACATGAAAGACACATAGAAAACATGAAAAACAATCGATGGAAGAAACCTATTGCTAGGTTCACTACTATCTTAGGCACATTACAGACACATACTAATTATTGGGATTTGCCACAACAATCGATGAAGACATGCTTAAGGGAGGATACACCAACTCTGCCTGCTTAGAGGACTTTTAGAAAATGACAAGATGTGTAATCTCCTCGAGAAATACACCATCCCTACCTCCATAGAGGGTTTAAAATGAAAAGGATATGTACAATATCCCACCTCTATAGAGGGCTTAATGATTGCCATATAGAAATAAAGATGTGCACTCACTCGGAGATACAACATCCCGCCTCCGCAGAGGGCTTACAAACATGATTCGTTAGTACCAAAAATCATTAGACAACTTACCTTATATATGCCCCCACCTTAAGGTGGTTGATATCATGTACTGATATCAAGCACGTTAAGATAGGAAGAAAACACACAAGGGAACACGAGATCTTGCAAAGCCCATGCCCCCAAAGATGACATGTACTTTACAATCGTTAAATGTTCCCACAAACACACAATTTCCTACAAGAAAAGAGGTTAGAAATCTTTCAATAAGATCAACCACATCAAATGTGATCAAAACAATACATAAACATAATCACATCAAGAGCCGAGGTTATACTACGGATTCAGAACCTGAGTACAACCGTGGGGCTATACTGTAGAGATCCCAGAACCAAGTATAAGCAAGGCAAGATCCAAGATAAACAAAGTGCATAGAGCAACAATATTGTTGTGGTTTATTAGTGTGATAAGACAACATCAAAATATCACACAGATTGATTCTACTAGCCAAGCATCGGATAATATATATCAACCCCATCATCATGTATGGACTAGGTCCATTTTTTCTTACTCGCTGAATGGACACGTGGTCCATATCAGTATTATTTGTTTTTCATCATCTGCCAGCTAGATAGAACCACTTGAAGAAGGTAAACAATAAATCAAGAGAGGAGAACAATTTACTTAGGGACAATCACATAGGAGGGTGCCCCCAAGTCACCAACCGCAATTCTATGTCTATAAGACACAACACACAACAATGAAAATAGCGGAGAAGATCAATAGAAGAAGGGTCACAACAAAGGCGGTCTCCCAGTATCCTTGACCTTATAGAAGTATCAAGGGTCATCCTAGGAGGCCTAAACAACACATAACACATCAAGGGGGAAACACAACATGGAGGTAAAAGGGTTAGAAATACTTACTTGTGGATAGGCTCATGCTAGAAGTTATCAATGATCAAATCATCCTCTTCCCAATCTCAAATGCTAGAGGAAAGTGGGACGTAAGGGACAAGTGCCCAACTCTTATCATTATCTCTAAGTTCATCTTCATTAAGCTCTTCATTGTTTGTTTCAATGTTAGGTTGAATGTTTTCTTGTTGAGTTGCATTTTGTTGGGCAAATGCTTGTCTTCTCTTCCTCCTTTCTGTTGCTTGTCTATTCCTTCTTGTCTTATTGTTTATCTCTTCAAAGGCAGTGTTATATTTTTCTATAGGAGTTTTTACATTAGAGGAGGAAGCACCATGTTCAAATTTCATTGGTCTCAATGAAATGTTTTGTTGTCGATGAATACCTCGCGATCCTTGTAAGTATGACAGGGGAGGAACCTCAACATAAATACGATCTCTCCGTGGATGAGGTGAGTTTTGAAATGTTTCCTTATTCACTTCTATCATGCCAATTATTTCATCATAAACATAAAAATCTTGTTTTATTCTTATTTTATTTTGTCATTTTCCTTTTTCTCTAAGGGGATCTTCGAATGCATGTTGTTCTTCCCTTATTGTTTGTAAAGGAGGCCTGGCCACTCTAGCTAGTTATTTTTCTTTGTATCATCTATATTCTAGGAAAGATTGGTATATTTGTGGCTCAAGGTCTCTATCAGGTCACAACCAAAAGTAATCAAGAGTGAAGTTCTTGTCCTTAGTTAGAGGTTGATATGAATTACGATGAATAGTACATATTTCTCCATGCAAAAGAAATTTTATGCATTTGTGAATAGTTGAGGGGACGATATTCATAGCCTTAAGCCATGGATGTCCTAGGTTTACATGGAAGTGGTCAGATAAGGGGATAACATCAAATAACTAATCCACAACTTTATCATATATCGAGACCAATAAGGTTATCTTCCCAAATGTATTCATCAAAGCTCCATTATGTGTTTTAATTCTCAAATCCAATGGTTCTTAAGAATCTTGTACCAAATCATGTTTAAGAAGAAAGTCTTCCATAACCATATTAGTCATGCAATTAGGATCTATAAGTGTTCCATGCATAGGGATTTCCATTATGTTCACTATAATGTAAAGAGGCCCTTCAGTATCTACTATTTCTTTGTCATGAGGTGTAAATGTTATTTCAAGTTTAGGGGCTTTTCTTTTCAAATGAGGCCTAGGACCAAACCTAGCATTATTGTTGTATTGAAAAGCCGTGTATATGTTTTCAAATGAATTCCAAATCATATTTTAAAGACTTTCAACACTTATGCAAGAAACAAGTGCAAAAGTATGTATGAATATGACCTAGAATGCTTGATTTTTCAATTTTTATCAATGCAAATAAGTGAAAGAAGAGGTGTTGTAAGGAAGTTGATGAGGTACAGAAAATAATATGCCTAATATCAGTCCAATGATGCAGCAATATCCTTAACAACACTTCTATAATGCAATTCTATATGCAAAATAAGCCAAAATCTAGTGAAAATACAAGATTTCAAACCCTAGACATGAAATTTGAATGCAAAAATGCACTATGATGAAATACTATAGTTAGAGATTAAACCTAAATGAGTGTTTAAAATAGTAGTAAAATCTAAAACAAGATTTTAACTACAAACCCTAGCTAATGCAAAAACTAGGTTATATGAAAAATGCACAATTTCAAGCAATTTTTAACAATTTAAGTATGAAAATGCAATGCAAATGAATGATTAATGATGAATTTCTATAATTTAAATAAGATCTAATGAAAATAATAGAAATTAAATAAAATTGAATGTAAATTAATTCAAATTATTTGAAAATGCAAGCTAATTTTTTCAAATTTTTTAAATTTTTTGTAATTTTTCAAATGCAATAAGATGAATGAATGCAAATCTATCACACAACACTCAGCAAGGTGCAAAAAATTCAAAAACACAGGTTCACCAAAAATGTTTTGGTATGAAAAGAGGGGGTTGATTTGTTTTGAGGGTTTTGATGTTGATGGGTTTAAATCCTCCTTTCACAACAAATATTCAAGGACATATCAACTGAGTTGAATCTCTGCTAAGTGAGAGAATTCACCTAACAAGTTGGGCTGTCAATTGGAATGATGTGAAAACTTAGAAATTACTAATTAATTCCTTAATGTAATCTTCAAATATGTAAGAAACCCTAATTATGCAAAATAGTGATCAAATTGGTAAATTCAGACAAATGCTTGCAAATCAAGGAAAAGGACAGATTAATAACTGACCATTTTTTGAAGTTTGGAATTTAGAAAATTTGAGGACAATGCCCCAGGTACCCAAGTCAAAGGAATTGTTTTCTTTGCAGAATGCAGAACTCCTTCCAACACTGATAATCATTGTTCTGTCCGTGTTCATCACTCAGAATGCGGAGGACACTGCCCCGGGCATCCAAGTCCAAGGTAGGCTAATTCTCAGGATGTAGAAGCTCATTTAGATGTAGAATGTCCCTGTAACTCTGATTCCTATCTCTATAACTTCAAAGGACATTACCCTAGGTGGCCATGTCCTGAAAATGCTTTGTTTCACTTCTTTCTTTTAGATCCTGAATCCTTATCGTCTGCAACCTTCCTTTGCAACTCCACTTCGTGAAACTTGGTACCTATAACCTACAATCACAAAGGAGTGTGGTTGGGGGTTGTGGTGTTTAGAGGCTTGCCTCAGTCAAGCCCCAGAGAGACATTCAAGTCTTCCAAACACCGTTGTCAGATAAGAGTGCATATCCCTACGGGACAGAGCCAAAATCCAAATGATAAATGATTCAAACATAAATAAATGTCACCTTAAAAGTGTAGATCTCACATAAATGAAGGATCTTTAATAACATGAGAAGATGAAGCTAAATCTACAATCACTAACACAATAACAATGCTCTACTCTACAATAATGAATATCATGGATGCTCTAAAATCACAAGTATGCCTAAAGTTCAAAATCATCTTCTAATTTACAAATGAAAAACTTAAACATGCTTATATATGCAATTACACACATTCTTGCTAAGAATTTCATAATTCAAACTTGAGATGTCGCCATAGGATCTAAGTAATAGTCATAAAACTAACACTTGAATTTAGGGCTGACCCAAAATAGGGTAGGACTAGGGCATGAGCACCCAAGTCCTCCCTCCCTATTTTGGCTAAGTGTCATCTCAAAAGTGCCCCCTAGGTCCTATTTGTCATAAAACTAAGGGGTTTTCTCATTGGGATTTAAAATTAACATGCAATATGCTCTAAATGAATTCTAACAACCTGGGAGCTAAACCTTAAGAGGGAGCCCCAAGGGGACATTTTCTAATATATCAAACACATCCTGAAAAATAGAAAATTGAGCATGCTCCTCCCTAAAATTTTTGAAAACTAATCAAAAATCAATTTTTTTAATACATGTAGAATGGAGTCTAGTTTCTAAAAATGTAATTTATTTAAAATTTTGATGAACAGTTAAAAAAGAGGTAAAAAATACCAGACACTGGTTTTTGACAAAAAATAGATGCACTAACAAAAGAAATTAAAGATGAAATCCTTAACATACTCAAAACGTGAAAACAATTATATGGTTAGAAAGCTAATAGAGAGCTTAAGATTATGGTGGTATTTTTTTTTGACTTGGCATTGAAAAAAGTGCAAACCTGATGGGTCGAACACTCCAGATTATGTGTTTTTTGTTATATTTTGGAAAAACATATCTTTGAATGTCGTAAACATAGTCCAAGCCTTTGTGTTGGAAGCCCAAGGCAAATCCAAGCCAAAGGCTTGGAAATTACCAAGGCAAAGGATAACGTGCTAGCATGATAACGTGATAGCATTATAGTGCACTAGCTTTATGTGAATGCACATAACATGAGTGCATTATAACGCACTCATATTATGTGAATTCACATAACAATGAGTTATGTGAACTCACATAATGCGAGTGTGTTATAATGTGCTCACATTATGTGAATTCACATAATGCTAGAACATTATGGTGAACTAAAAGATCTCTCTCTCTCTCTCTCTCTACCCACTACCCTCTCTCTCTGTTTGACCTATCTACCTCCTAGTTTTTCTTTTCCTAGCTTTCCTAGTTTTCCTTTTCCTTTCCAATTTCCCTTTAGATCCTGCCAATTTTTCCCTATTTTACTAGTTTTCACCTCTCCTCTCATCATTCTTCCCATCCAATGAATTTTAGTTTTATCTTGTTTCCATTTCATCCTCCCAATTTATATCCTCATCCCTCTTTGTATGTCCTAGTTTTCTTGTTTCCATTTGCTTTGTTGATAAGGGAGAGAGAAATGGAGGAAGAGGGAGAAATGGTGGAGATGGAGGGGAGAGAGAGAAAGGAGAGATAAGGTGATAGAGGGAGAGAGAGAGATAGAAAGAGAGATCTATTTTTCTTTTTTTCATTTCCTTTGTCAATAAGGGAGTGGGAGAGATAAAGGGGAGTGTTGAGAATGTGTGTCTCAAACTCACTATTGGAACCCCATCTCCATTGCCATCAAACTCAGATTTTCCAAGTGTTACATTCATGGCTTTACCATAGTACCACTAGGTGCACTTAAGAGGAGTGCGGGCTAGCGGTGTTACCCACCATCCTGCGATTGTCTTCATTTTCTTGTACAGTAGTGCGAGGGGAGTCCTACCCTACCATCCCATGATGGTCGTTGACTCTGACCTATGGTAGTGCGGGCTATACTGCCACCCTGTGATAGCCCGTGAAGTGGTTTGTGGTGGTGCGGTATATATATACCACCATCCCACGATGGTCTATTAGTGATGTTTGCGGCATGGCAATAGTTTGCAAAGCATCATCTGTGGGACTTTGTGGTATCAGAAGGAGTTGCTACTTGGTCTCCTTGGTGGTAATAAACAGACAAGTTAGACGGTGATATGTGGCATGGAACTGTTAGTTGATTGCACATCGTTGTTGTGAATCAACGCATTCATTGGCTTGATGATTTCAACCTAAAGGCAATAGTTGAATTTCCTGATAACCATGTAACTTCCTGCAATATCTCTTTGCTTATTGATCGACGAGGTGGTATTGCGACAATGTAGGTTAAGCTGACCTTAAGGGGAAGATAAATATATTGAGAAGTCTGTAATGTAATGTAGAGTTGTATTGAATACAATAATGCACTGTATTGCATTGTAACAGATGGATTGACTGTGGGTCGAAGGGCGGTTGGTTGAAATCAGGGTGAATGTAATTCTACTATTTTGATTATGTGAATCAACACCTAAAAGAGCATAGCTTTGTAACTTGTATGTAATTGTCATTTTACTGTAATACAAGTGATCTCTATTTTGGTGTGTGGGTTTTTTCCTGATAGGGTTTTCCCACATAAATTTTGGTGTTCATTTTGTGTTGATGTTTTATTCATTTATGTGCATCTTAAATGAACTGTAATTGCAAAGTTTTAAGTGGTTTAGTTGCTTCTCTCTCCTGAAGATTAGCATTAGGAAAGCGTATTCTGCTCTCTGCTTTCCTTTTATTTGGTATTAGATCTTAGCCAGCTTTGTTGTCCTTGTGGGTAAGACTAGTTTTTTGTACTGATTTTGTTTAGTGGGAGTTTTGTAGAGAAATTTGGTTGTAAACTTATTGTAGGTTTAAGATGGAAAGCACATCTAGAAGAATAGAAATTGAGAAGTTCAACGGTGGGAATTTTGAGTTATGGAAACTCAAAATGGAAGATTTTCTCATGGATCATGAGTTATGTGATTTAGTATCCTCTAACAAACCATTAGCAACCTCACAAGATAACTGGGATGCAATGGATCAGAAGGCCAAGGGTCTGATCAAACTATGCTTGGCTGATTTAGTTCTCCTAAATGTCCATGGAGAGAAGATTGTGAAACTTCTGTGGAAGAAGCTTGGTGACATTTATCAAGGGAAATCTCTAGTAAATAAGTTATCCCTAAGGAAGAAGTTGTACTCTTTGAAGATGGAGGAAGGAGCATCTATTGCAGATCATTTAAATGCATTTAACATGATCAATGCTCAGTTGGGATATGTGGGTGTGAAGATAGATGATGAGGATCATTATTGTTACATCAAAAATTTTCCTCTTGTATGGAATGGTACAATTTCCTTTAGTTTAGTTTCTTGCCTTTGGTGACCTCTTAACCTCTTTGTTTTTGGCCTTCCTGAAACCCTGATTGGCTAGTGTCTACTTGCAAAATATTCATTTTCTGAGATAACTATTGATGGAACCTAAAAAGAGAATTTGAATTATGGGTCCCTAGGACCACCTAGATACAGATCTGGTCAGAAAATGGGGACCTAGACTTGAGTGCCCATGGCCTAGTCCTACCCCATTTTTTGTGATTTTAAATCTTGGCGGGGTGTCGGCTCCGGCCATGCACCTCAGGATTCAATTTTCAAATTTTCAATTTTCATGCGATATCAAGATATTATTTCAAAATTCGAATCTCCTAAGGTTAGATATAAAAATACATTCAAAAATCATTTTATCACACACAATCTTTATGCAAGCTTGATGCCAAAACTTTGCCAAAATTGCCATTGAAGATCAGTGACTTGTTGAAGCTCTTGATAATTATTTGAATTTGCTATCATGGAGACAATGGATGGAGATTAAGAATCAAGATCTTAAGACTATCTTTCTCTTCCTTGGGTTTGTACACCTTTTGCATGATTGGGAGAAGGGTTGAAGCCTCCAACATCAAGCTTGGAGAGTCTCTACGGACATTGCTAATTCACCTTCTTGTTCATGCCATTCTTCATTTGTTTTCATCTCCTTGAGGTGAAGTTGTATGTGTTTATTGAATTGAAGCAGGTTATTGATCTTCCCTTGATTTTGACATCTAGGGTTTGATATTTCTATATACACTTACTTAGATTTGCACACACTTTTGTAAATCTTTATCTCTAGCTATTGTTGAGGTAGGAATACCAAAAACGGGGCTTGACTGAGGCAAGCTCCTACATAGCCACAATATCTTTCTCCTCCATTTGTAGGTGCAGATCATGTTTTGCAGGATACGATGAAAAGGAGCAGTAGAAAGACGGATATTGTGGATATAGTCATTGAATTTTGAAATTTTAGATCCCGACGCTGTCAGGACTAATGAGTGGGTGCCCTAGTCCAATTGGCAAAAATTTCTAAGATCTAGAAGCTCTGGGAGGTCACTGAACAACTGATGCAGAAGATTTTCACAGACAAGAAATTGCAAGACTAATGAGTGGGCACCCTAGTCCAGTCAGCCTTTAATTTTTGGGTGCACGATCTCTGAACCTTATTCTCTGTATTTCTATGATCTATTTTGCCTACCTCATCTCTAAATTCAGTCAATTTCTGTTACAAGGTGTAATTAGGGTTTATTTGGTTGGTGAATAAAGACACTTGATAAAACCTTAGACACTTGAATCAGACCTAATTAGCATTAGGGAATAGACAAGTGATCAGTAGCTTGATCCTGAGCTCAGTCCTTGTCCTCCCAATGTTTAGTTAGGTGAAAGAATAGGACTTAACCTTGTTTAAGCGAAACCTACCTTTTCACTCTAAATTTTTTGGTGAACCTGTGCTCTAAAGAATTTGCATCCTTTTAAACATTAGATCTGAATTAGTTTATTGTCCTAAAGCACATTTAGATTGCAAACCCTCTTTTGTGAAAGTGCATGCATTGAATTTGAATTATATTCTTTATCTTTTCACTAAAAGAGTTGGAAATTATCATTTGGTGTTTTGCATAGTGTTTCATTTTCATAAAAGTTCATAAACCATCATTTTACATTTAAATCTTGGGGTTAATTAGAACATGCTAAAATGTTAGATTATTTTTTGCAAGATTTTCATGTATATGATGAGTTTTTTAGTTGTGATGACTTTGATATGTTAGATGAAGCCCTTGAGGACTTTATCTCAATTGAATAGTCCACTACGACTCCTAAACCATCATTATTTCAAAGGGTTGTAAATGTAATTTATGTTCCCAAAACTAAGGAAAATTTTGGGAAACTAAAAATAGTAGTCACCTTGTCTTCAGATGTGGTTAAACCACCTTCTAAATCAGTGTTTATTGATAGAGGTCTTCCACCTTCTTCTCGACCTCTTGATCACATTTACAACTATGCTAAAGAAATAGCACATCAAAATTTACAATAACCTAGTCATAGTATGGTTGCTCACGCATATAACACTCAAAATAATAAACAAAGCAAACAACAACCAAGCATTTTGATATCTTTACCATCTTCTCAACCTATGGTTCCTCAAGCACCTCATTTAACAGAAAAGGTTGGTCAAGGCTATGATCTTGTACAACAGCTTCGTGCTACTCCTGCAAAGATATCTCTTTGGGAGTTTATACAAACTTTGCCTACTTACCATGGAATGCTCCAAGAAGCTTTACAGAAGGTGATTGTTCCACCCATTGTCAAGCCAAATGATGTATTAGCTCCATTAGATTGTATGCATGCGCCAAAAATGGACATTTTGTTTCAACAACATGAGTTGCCATCTCTTGAAGTTCATAATCAGTATGATCCTTTGATAATCTTCATTACAATAAACAAAACTTGTTAAGAGAGTTATAATTGATAATGGATCAAATCTTAATGTCTATGGCATTAACTTATTGCATAAGATTAAAGTTGATACATCCTCGATTAAGCTGGAAACGATAAGTATGTGTAGAGACCTAAAATTGACTTGCTTCACATACCAATTTCCCATGTCTCTATACCACCAATTATCCCTATTGTTAATTAAATAAATTCATTTTATTTAATTAATTTATCCCTAATCATCTACCCTTAACCATTTATCCATCCCTTGTGATCAATTAATTCATTTAATTTATCACTATACCTTGCAACACTATCCTCATTGATTAAATAAATATTCACAATATGTATTTAGTTAATTTATTCATCTCCCTAATCCTTGTTAATTAGATAAATCATGCTTATCTAATTAATCTAGCCTATTAATCAACCTATCCCTATCCTAGTTAATTAAATATCAATTATTTAACTAGCTACCCTAGCCTACCTATCCCCTAGACCTAAATTAATTAAGCTTAACACTTAATTAATCTTGCTTATCCCATCCTTCCACAGACCTTTGAATAAAAATTAATTTTTTATTCAAAGGGTCAAATCCTCCTTACACATCATTTATCACCCTCTTACAAATGTAAGTGTACATGTGTCCTTCAACCTTCACATCTCCACATAAAAGTGAATTTTTAATTCACACTCCCCCATGAGTTGAATTTTTAATTCACTTGTCATATCCACTCTTCCCAAAAATAAATTTTTAATTCATTTTTATCCTCCACACCTTTCCCCATGTGAATTTAAAATTCACAAATAATGAGAGCCCTCCAAATCCATTGACTTAATCTCAACCCTTGATTTCTCTCATCCACTCCCCTTGTGACACTTGTCACAAGGCTATGGCTTCAATCCTAACCCTAACTCTCAAGCATTTCTAGCCCTTGATCTCATCTTTTAATCCTCACCCTCCATCTATTTTCCAAAAATCTATAAATAAGACCATCACCCAAGCCATTAACAACAACTTCTTCTTGCATCAAAACCATGCCCAAATTTCTCTCAAATCTCTTCATCATACCATCATAATGCCAAAATCACTCTAACCTTATCTCTCATATTTATCCAACCTATCAATCTATCCTCCAATCTCTCATCATATTGTGTTGAAAGAAATAACAATCCACATTTCATCAACTTGGGTAAAATCTAAGGAGTTTGGGTGCAACTCCTTCCACCCTATCAAGGATTTGTGACTCATTGTGAAAGGTATAATGCTTGTTTATGAACTTGTTTTATGTTTTCTACTTTCATTTTGACCTCATAATCTACAGTATGCATAGCTTTGACAATGTTGGACGACAATTTGTGGGCACTATAACTCTACCTGTACAAGTAGGACCTGTGATTGTGCCTACCCTGATTCATGTCATGCCCTGCTCTCTATCTTACAACATGATTCTTGGTAGACCTTGGATCCATGCATTGGGGGCAGTCCCTTCTACTTTACATCATTCAATTAAATTCATATTCAAAGATAAGTTGCACACTATTCATGCTGATCCTAAACCTAACAATTGTTTGCAAAGTAAATCACAAATACAAGTTATTTGCCCTAAAATTCTAAACAATTTGAAAGTTGAGTCGTCAACTTCTCTTGCCCTAGACAATGTTGTGCAAGAGTCCAAGCAGTCAAATGCATTTCTTGTCGATGATTGAGGTTCATTAGATTTTACATCTTCCTCCATGGGAGAATATAAGGTTAAAAACCCCATCCCTGAAACATCAAATATTGCATCGATATTATCTCATGATTTGAATGATAACCATAAAGCTTCTTTGATGACAAATTTTGATAATACTTTTACTTAAACTATAGATTACAAAACTTATGAAGCTCCACCTTCTTCTAAAGAAATGGCTTCTCTTTATGGTCGAGGATTTCAGATCCTTTATAAGAACTATGCTTATGTAGGTAATGCCTATGGTATTAATCAACAATGAATCAAAGTCCCTATAGAATCCGCTTCATGACATTACTCAAGTGGCATTAGATATAATCCTTTCAAGGAATCTAAAGCCTGCAGACATCCTACTCTTAATGTGAATACAAAATCAACACTTAACTTGATATTTCCTAAGATGATTAACACTAGTTGTCTTCTAGGAGCATTTCCTTTGGATGTCTTTTCAACTGATGAAGCGATAATGGAATTCTTAGGTGCTTATGACAATATTCCTCGTTACCATTATAAACGTGGTTTACCTTATTGTTTGAACAATAGTGGATATTTTGGAAAAACTACTAGCATGATAAACACTACTCTAAAGTTTGATGAAGAATCCAAAGACCTACCACAATCACCCAATCTCCTAGAGCATAGTACTCTACTTAATGGAAAGATTGTTGATGTTTTCATGGAGAAAGATAATAATGAAAAATTTATCCCTATTGGTAATTGTTTACATGCAGAGTTAAAGGAAGAAATGACTAAGTTACTACATGAATTTTCTGAATTGTTTGCTTGGAACTATTCAGACATGCCTGGTATTGATCCTCAGATTGTAACACATAATATTGTCTTGCAACCGGATGCTAAGCCATTTAAACATAATATTTGTAAGATGAACCCTAAGGTTGCATTACTTGTCAAAGTGGAGATAGAAAAGCTTCTACAAGCTGGCTTTATCTACCCTATTGACTATTCAGCTTGGATCTCAAACATTGTCACCATCACTAAACCTGATGGTCGTATAAGAATGTGTACGAACTTTCAAGATTTGAACCTTACATCTTTGAAAGATGATTTTCCACTTCCTAACATTGCTATGATTATAGATTCTATAGTTGGCCATGAATTACTCTCTTTCATGGATGGTTTTTTAGAATATAATCAAATCTTAATTAACCCTCATGATCAATATAAAACAACTTTTATAACACCTTGGGGTACATTTTGCTAGGTAGTCATGCCATTTAGACTTAAGAATGTAGGAGCTACTTATCAATGAGCCATGACCCTTATATTTCATGATTACAAGCACAATATTTTAGAAGATTATGTCAATGACATCTTGGCAAAGTCCATTTGTCATCAAGATCATGATACAAATATTTGACAAATGTTTGAGCGCATAAGGAAATATAACATGCGATTAAATCCTCGTAAATGTGTTTTTGGTGTAGACAATGGAAAACTATTAGGGTTTATTGTTTCAAATCATGGAATTGAAGTGGATATGAAGAAGATAGACACAATTGTTAATATGCCAACATCTAAGAACATATCCCAACTTCATTGTTTACAAGGGAAGATACAAGCCATCTACTGATTTATTTCACAACTCACAGATAGGACTCACCCTTTTATGCAATTACTAAAGAAGGATTCAAAGTTTCTGTTGGTTCTTTTTGTCCGAATCGGCAGAGGGTTTGCCAATTCCAATGCATAGGCAGATTCGGCCAACTAATACGGGAGGTTACGTGAGCTGCCTCCCCTTCACTTCTGGTTCTGCCGCACCAAGGGGGGTATCCCTATAGCTAAAGGTTTGATGTGTGACTCGCCCAATGACAAAAAGATTTAGCTTTACAACAACAGGAAGAATACTCTCATGTATGGACCAAGATTTGCATGATAAATCTCAAGGCTGGCAGTGTTCTTGGACATATCTAACTGGTTGGGTATTAGAGTATGCAGGGATCCTATTTCTACTCCTACAAACTAACAGGTTGGAAGTATAGAATGAGTTGGTTTTAATGTTGGATGCAAGACAGGGGGTTTGGATCATAACTAGTACACAGGGAGAAGACTAGTGCCTATCTTAGGGCAAGGAGTCAACTAGACATATACAAGTGAATGGTTTACACTAGCATTCAAGTTTCAAGGGGTAGGAACTAGTATTTGCCTTACAAACACCACCCAAGACTGAGTATTTAGCTGCCTCTACTTACTAACTTCCTAGCTGACATACAACCTTCTTTGTACTTCACCTAAAATAATTTAATCCATTCCTTGAATGGAAGTTAGAGATCAAGCGTGCAATACAACAAATCTGTATTCTAGAATCTGAGAAACCCTTAGCAACTAGATTCAAAAGAAGCTATGAATACAACAAATGGAGACAAACAACTAAACACATGTAACAATGCATTTTTCATATAAAACAACAATGAAACTAAAAATTTGTGCAACATGCATTCAAAATGCAACACATAAACTCCAAAATGAGATAGAACAGCCAAGAAAGGCTTTGTTTTCATTATTTTTTCAAAAAAAATGCCCAAGTCTTCAACAACCTACAATGAGTAACACAATTTGCTTTTTATGCAAGAATGTGCACTCAACACTTAGTACAATGGTCTTTTCAAAATTTTGCCAGATACACTACATTGTGAGAATGGTGCTCAAAATATTGAATGCAACATGAGGAAGGGGAAAGAAGTAGGTGAAATCAGGGAATGTGCAGCCGTCTGAGGATTTTTGCCCTTGAATATGGTAACTAGTTTGTCACTTCTACCCATACCTCTGTAAATCTTTCCATAAATGCCAACCTACTCATGGCCTTTTGGAATGTAGTGGTTACAAGCTTTTGCAACTTTTCCCGCTTGAAAAATAGTTGCAAATACAAAGAAAAATCCTTCCTAAAATTTTAAAACACGGCTGTTGATCTCCTTCCTTCCACCAAGATCAATGGCCTCTGTTCACTTTGAAAGGTCGTCGACCAATGGAATTGCACCATGTAGGTGCCTTGTGCTTCTTTGACTTTTCAGAACATACATACATTTACCTTTTTTGCCTTTTGCCATTTTCGCCCACTTTGCCTTTAAATCCTTGTATATGCAAGTGCATGTATATACATTTGCCCTTGGACACGTGGCAGCTACTGATTGGTTCTCCATCACTAAGCATTGGCCTTTGTATCTCCATCAGCGATCCAACGTATTTCCATTTGCATCTGTGGTTGTATGTATGAGATTATATATACATACAATCACCAATATACAAGGCAGACACCAAAGTTGTATAAGACAAAATGTAATCATTATCAAGTCTGGCTTGCATCTTACCTCCTTTGTATATCAGCATATACAAGCACCAAACATACAAGCTGAAGACCCCAAATCATTATGAAATGGATTGCAATCGCCACCAGGTCTAGGCATTGTATCAAACTCCTTTGTATATCACCTTGTATATTTGCACATACAATACAATATACATACAATCTGCAGATTCCAACCACTTATCCACCACAATACATTCTCCCTTTCATGTTTGAGTTGTATCTGTGCCTTTGTATTACTTCTTGTATGTGGGCACATACATACAATCTGAAACATGCAACTGTGTGGGCCCCATCGCTGACGTTGACTGCCGTTGACCTGCTTGTATGTTTCTTTGCATCTTCACATTGTATATTTGATTGTATATTGGGAACATACAACTGCAATATACAATGTGCAGACTTTACTGTTTTCACAAATGCAGTTAACTTTCCTACCGCATCCACCTTGCACATCGCCATGCTTGTACATTTCACCTTGTACATGCAACTTATATATTAGAGATACAATCACCTTTGTATGTTCATCGAGCCCCACCCTTTGCATGTGTAGTTGCCTTTGTATCTACCCGATGTACATTCTACTTTGCATGTCTACTTTGTAACCCGATGCATATTAACTTGCATCTTTTCCTTTGTATGTGCATCGGCCATCGGGGAGACTGCTGCATGGGTCGCCGATATACATTGTTTTACCGATGATTCCTTTGTATCTGCGAATGTATATGCCCCTTTGTATGTGCGCCTTGTATATTGACATTGCATATTGCGAATGTATATTCGAACATACAAACAAAACATACATGTGATCCTTTACATACAAGTAGGGAATATGCGATGAAATATGCCTTCAATGTACAACCCAATATGCATACAAAATGCATACAACTATTTTTCGCACCTTTTGAAGCCAATTTAACTCTTTTTTGGGCCCACCAATGTACCTTTGCACTTGTACATACAAACAACAATGCATATACAGAGATAGATGCATAAAAATGTGAAGGCCGACAGACTTAGGAATTTCTTGGAAAGTGCCTACGAATTTAAATGCTTGAAATCTGAATTTTATGCAGGCACTAACATTGGCTCTGTCTGGGGACGCATGCCTCTTGTAGGCATGGCGAGAACCATAGATCTCTAGGATGTAGACCAGTCCCTTATCCATTGGGCACATAGAGTCAAACACTACACCAACCTGCATCACAAATCACACATTTTTTAAACATTATTTTGGCGGCCCTGGGTCGCCAAAAATGAAAAACCATAATCTCCTCTTGTCAAATGCTTGATTCTGATCTGAACCACCCCAACCACAACTAAAAACACTGACATACTCTGCCCACAAGCTGATCTTGTCCATCGTATACTTCACTATTTTCGAAAACTTGCCCTTGTCAGTATTGCCTCTATCACCCTGCATCTCACAATCAAACAGATAACAATATATACTAGAATATTTTTCAGCATTAGGTAACACATGTATGTTATAATCTTCAAATAGTATATCATATTGCTCTTGGCATTCTTCATTGTCTATCTGGCTGTTGCACATTACCAGGCAGTCATCTGGCTGATCTAGAAACTCAAAACACTCAGAATATATGAGACTTTCAATATCATTCATATCACTTATCGACATTGAAAACAAATCCTGATTTGCACACCCACCGTAGCACATGTATGAACCAAATAATGATGAACATTCATTATCCACAGTTTGCACATCCATATTATCTTCACAAGAGCTGAAGATTTCTACCTTTGGTTCATATGTCCCCTCTTCACAAACTGATGCAACACCCAAGTCAGCTGTCTCCTCATATTCATCATCATCTTCAAAAAGAGGGTTAATCCTACACCAATGAAGGTCATGACTCACAAAGTTCAATGCATCTAAAGGCTCATCATAAAGGGGATTCATACTCATTACAAAGGTCTTTGTTTCTTCTTCATGACAATCTGACTTTTCTTCAACATTACTAAATCTAGAGTCATAAGAAGAACAAACCTGATCCATGAATTGATCATGGATATCATCTTTATCATTTGATTGCCCCACATACAAAATTTCTGCTACTTCAATGCATTTTGAAGATGAACTATCCATATCAATTTCTAGCCCTCCATTGCTTCCTGATGAAACTAGAATTGACTCTTGATCCATATGATTACAACTATGCATAATTGGATCATTTAAACATGAACACTCTTTGCTGAGGACTGGCATGTAAATATCACTTGAAAAATCATTATTATCAACTTCATTTGCTGGGCAAATCAAGACATCCTCCTCTATGGAAGAGTCATCATTACCTTGGAATGATGCATAAATAGGGATAGCAGGGGTGTGAGTGCCTTGGCATTCATTTTCAACATATAAATTATATCTTTTATCAACATTGGGGACTGCAGGACAACAAAAATTTGCAGAGAAATAGCTCTTCTGTATTCCATATCTCCAATTATTTTCAATGTCTATTGCAAACTGATGTGCCTGATGCAATGTGGTGGGCTCCTTATCTCCCAATTTATAGCTCATTTTCTTATCAAATGCTCCCAGATAGACCACCAGGCACAATGCATCATTAGGTCTCATGCATTTTAGAATTCTTCTCAATGCCCTCATAAATCTAAGGTTAAAGGCTAGAATTAGCTCATCTTTTTCAATATGGATGTACATAAAATCACTAATGACTACATATTCAAAAATTCTCTCACCATATTGTTCTAGAAATGCAAATTTAAATTCTTGCCAAGAGCTGACAGAGTAAGCCGGAAGATAGGAGAACTAGTCCCTTGCATCTTCATCTAGAGATTGAACAAATAATCTCATAACTACATCTTCATCGTCAACCTCAAAGTCATCTATCACATTTCTAAACTGCTACAAGTGTCTCTCAGCTGATTCATCCCTTGCACCACTAAATTTAGGCAAATACTTTATGATTTTAGATGGAAAAGCATTTGGATAACCACAAATGCCATTAAAATTTATGGGCTTATATCTATCAATATTGAAACTTCTTTTATTACATGGTTGGGATTGATCACTATACATTGTTGCATTTGACACCTCACAAGGGTGCATGGGCTGATAATACATCTTTATGTGTTTTTGCAACCCTCTTCTCAACTCAGACTTTCAATCAATGACCTTAGGCCTTTATAATATAAACTGCTATTTCAAATTTCCTCAAGTCCTCTAAATGAGTCTTTTCAACAACATTGCATGCTTCACTTGAAAATGTAAACTACATGCTCAACAAATACCAAAGCCTGCAAGTTCTCATCAACATTTCCCTTTTAACTAGTGCTATTTCACCAAATAGGGAATCTTTTAAAACTTATAAAAATACCTGGATATGTTGCAGCTGCTGTAAATTCTTTTTTCTAACTAGAAATATGAAAATCTAACACATCTCGTGTCTTTTATCAGGTTCTTTTTGTGCAGAGTTGCCACCTCCTTGGCACAGGAATGAGCTTCCAATAGGGTGAAGCTGAAACTTCATTTCTTTTCTTTTTGGGTTCTCCAACAGTAGAGTCACACATATAACTTTTAAGTTTGCTGCGACAAAAGCACTTCCAGGTTTGATTCTTCAATCTTCTAGACTCAAACTTTTATGGAAATGACATTACATCCCCAATAGAGTCGCCACTTTGTTGGTGACTCGGATGGGCCAAAAATATATCTCTTAATTCAACTCCCCAGCGGAGCCACCACTTTGTTGGTTCTTTCTCTCCGAATCGGCAGCAGGTTTGCCAGTTCCAATGCATAGGTAGATTCAGCCAACTAATATGGGAGGTTGTGTGAGCTGCCTCCCCTTCACTTCTGGTTCTACCGTACCAAGGGGGTATCCCTATAGCTAAAGGTTTGATCTGTGACTTGCCCAATGACAAAAAGATTTATCTTTACAACAACAAACATAATACTCTCATGTATGGACCAAGATTTGCATGATAAATCTCAAGGCTGGCAGTGTTCTTAGACATATCTAACTGGTTGGGTATGAGAGTATGCAGGGGTCCTATTTCTACTCCTACAAACTAACAGGTTGGAAGTATAGAATGAGTTGGTTTTAATGTTGGATGCAAGATAGGGGGTTTGGATCATAACTACTACACAACGAGTAGACTAGTGCCTATCTTAGGGCAAGGAGTCAACTAGACGTATACAAGTGAATGGTTTGCACTGGCATTCAAGTTTCAAGGGGTAGGAACTGGTATTTGCCTTACAAACACCACCCAAGAATGAGTATTTAGCTGCCTCTACTTACTAACATCCCAGCTGACATACAGCCTTCTTCATACTTCACCTAAAACAATTTAATCCATTCCTTGAATAGAAGTTAGAGATCAAGCATGCAATACAACAAATCTGTATTCTAGAATCTGAGAAACCCTTAGCAACTAGATTCAAAAGAAGCTATGCATACAACAAATGGAGACAAACAGCTAAACACATGCAACAATGCATTTTTCATATAAAACAACAATGAAACTAAAAATTTGTGCAACATGCATTCAAAATGCAACACATAAACTCTAAAATGAGACAGAACAACCAAGAAAGGCTCTGTTTTTATTATTTTTTGCAAAAAAATGCCCAAGTCTTCAACAACCTACAATGAGTAACATAGTTTGCCTTTTATGCAAGAATGTGCACTCAACACTCAGTACAATGGTCTTTTCAAAATTTTGCTTGATACACTGCATCGTGAGAATGACGCTCAAAATATTGAATGCAGCATGAGGAAGGGGAAAGAAGCAGGTGAAATCGGGGAATGTGTAGCCATCTGAGGATTTTCACCCTTGAATATGGTAGCTAGTTTGTCACTTTGACCCATACCTCTATAAATCTTGCCATAAATGCCAACCTACTTGCGGCCTCTTGGAATGTAGCGGTTACATGATTTTGCAACTTTTTCCGCTTGAAAAATAGCTGCAAATACAAAGAAAAATCCTTCGCTAAAATTTTAAAACACGGCCATTGATCTCCTTCCTTCCGCCAAGATCAATGGCCTTGGTTCACTTAGAAAGGTCATTGACCAATGGAATCGTGCCACGTAGGCGCCTTTTGCTTCTTTGACTTTTCACAGCATACATACATTTACCTTTTTTACCTTTAGCCATTTTCACCCACTTTGCCTTTAAATCCTTGTATATGCAAGTACATGTATATAAATTTGCCCTTGGACACATGGTAGACGCTGATTGGTTCTCCATCACTAAGCATTGGCCTTTGTATCTCCATCGGTGATCCAACATATTTCGATTTGCATATGTGGTTGTATGTATGAGATTATAGATACATACAATCACCAATATATAAGGTGGACCCCAAAGCTCTATAAGACAAAATGTAATCATTATCAGGTCCGGCTTGCATCTTACCTCCTTTGTATATTAGAATCTACAAGCACCAAATATACAAGCTGTGGACCCCAAATTATTATGAAATGGATTGCAATTGCCATCGAGTCCGGGTGTTGTATCAAACTCCTTTGTATATCACCTTGTATATTTGCACATACAATGTGATATACATACAATCCACGGATTCCAACCACTTATCCACCACAATACATTCTCCCTTTCACATCTAGGTTGTATCTGCACCTTTGTATTACTTCTTGTATGTGTGCACATACATACAATCCGGAACATGCAACCGTGTTGGCCCCATTGCTAATGTTGACTGCCATTGACCTTCTTGTATGTTTCTTTGCATCTTCACATTGTATGTTTGATTGTATATTGGGAACATACAACCCCAATATACAATGCATGGACTTTACCATTTTCACAAATGTAGTTAACTTTCCTGCCATGTCCACCTTGCACATCGCCATGCTTGTAGATTTCACCTTGTACATGCAACTTGTATATTGGAGATACAATTGCCTTTGTATGTGCATTGGGCCCCACCCTTTGCATGTGTAGTTGCCTTTGTATCTACCTGATGTACATTCTACTTTGCATGTCTGCTTTGTAACCCGATGCATATTAACTTGCATCTTTTCCTTTGTATGTGCATCGGCCATCGGGGAGACTGCTACATGGGTCGCCGATATACATTGTTTTGCCGATGATTCCTTTGTACATGCAAATGTATATGCCCCTTTGTATGTGCGCCTTGTATATTGACATTGCATATTGCGAATGTATATTCAAACATATAAACAAAACATACATGCGATCCTTTACATACAAGCAGGGAATATGCGATGAAATATGCCTTCAATGTACAACCCGATATGCATATAAAATGCATACAACTATTTTTTCGCACCTTTCGAAGCCAATTTAACTCTTTCTTGGGCCCACCAATGTACATTTGCACTTGTACATACAAACAACAATGCATATACAAAGATACATGCATAAAAATGTGAAGGCCGACAGACTTAGGAATTTCTTGGAAAGTGCCTGTGAATTTAAATGCTTGAAATCTAAATTTTATGCAGGCACTAACAGTTTCAATGGAACTTGGAATGTCAAAAAGATTTTGAAGATTTAAAGGCCTATTTGGTTAATCCTCCCATTCTACAACCCGCCATCCCTAATAAACCCTTTCTATTGTATATCTCAACATCTAATTGTTACAAGTGTGGGCCTAACCGGTGTTGTCAATGATGTCAACATACTCCTATTGCACTAATGTCAAGGATTGGATGAGTTGTGTGCTGAGAATATTAAGAAAATTAGTCCTATCAGAAACAAAGAAGTTTAGTGAAGATAGTGAAGCTCTATGAAGTGAATATCCTAGCTAGGTGAAGATCAAAGAGTGCGCATCAAAGGGTTTGTAGATCTGTGTCTGAAGATGAGCCAATCAAGATTTGAGAGGTCCACATGAAAATGTGGAGCAGTTATGGCCATGAGAGTAAAACTGGTTTTAGCAACTTTTCAGAGGTGACAGAGTGACACAAATAGGTCTGATGAGATCTGGAAACACAATATCATGTTCTATGGATCTGGTAGCATGTTTAGGAGGCTAATGTGAATTGACAACTCAATTGGTTCATGGTTTGGAGGTCCACAAGCAATCCTTCTAATTTGTCAGTGATGACTGACTGTGTTCTTGAGGTTTCAGATGAAGATGTGAATGATTATAGTAAGCAAAAGTGGTGTGAATGTTCTTGGTGATTCAAGCAAGCTTGTGGGGGTCTCTAGATTGTGTCCAGTTCATGTTGGTGACCCGCTTTGAAGATTGAGCTCGTAATTGAAGATTTACTTTTGAGTGATGGTGTTCTTCGTAGTCTTGGCTGACCAGATGATTTGCGCATGTTACGGATAATCTTAAAGATGTTTTGCGAAGCATGGCGTGTTCCTCAAAGAAGAAAGAAGTCCCAGCTATGTGTGGCCGACAGTGTAGTAATGCACATGAGGTTTTTGTAATAAGTCAAGTTGTATTTTTGTAATTGCTCTGTAATAAAATAAGTATATATTGTGCCAACTTTAATGATCATTCTAAAGTCGATGTATTGTATAAATAAGAGTTACGAAGTCATTCAAATGTATCCTTGTGGTCATGATGAGAGGGTGGTAGCATAGAGGAGCGAAAAGTAGAGAAGAGGTGTTGAGCTTAACTGGAACTGATTCAAGCATAGTGAAGATGCTAATCTCCAGTTCAAGTATGTAATATTCATATTCTTCTGTAGACAGTGTGTCTCCTATAGGTAGTGGGCCTCTTGTGATTAGTGTGCTCAAGAAGTGAGCTCTAATTGCCAAGTGCCATTTTATTCTTCTTATTCTTTTTAGCAGAGAATACAATCTTAGGTTAGTCACCCTGTGGTTTTTCCCTTAACTAGGTTTTCCACGTTAAAATTTTGGTGTCTTATGTGTTGAATTTATTTCTGCTCTTGAATTATTACATTATGTTTCCATGATTGAATCTTTGATATGATATGGAAATATAAGAAGATTTTAAAGTGAATAAGGAATAGGATTTTGGTAAAAACTGATTCACCCCCCCTCTTAGTTGTATATCCTAAATTCAACACTAATAATACCCTGGCAACTTTGTTAGCACAACAAAATGCTGAAGGCAAAGAGTGCGTTGTCTATTATATCAGCCAAACTTTGCTTGAGTATGAAGTGCAATACACTTTTATTGAGAAGCATTGCTTAGCTTTAGTGTTGACAACACAAAAGATTAGACATTATCTCTTAAATGCTAAAATACATGTGATGGTAAAATTTGACCCTTTAAAACATCTTTTTGCAAAAAAGGACTTGTCAGGTCGTCTTGCTAAATGGGTTATGTTGTTAACTGAGTTCGATCTTAAGTTCATTTCTTAGAAATCAATAAAAGGGCAAGCGTTGGTTGATTAGTTAGCTGAAGCTCCTTCACCTTGTTCTACACAACATCATGACATATTTCTCGATGACCAAATTTTAAAAATTACTGAGGATGATAAATGGGAATTGTACTTCGATGGATCAAGATGTCAAACCAGATCCGGTGCTAGTGTTATATTAGTACCCCTTGCAAGTAAGCTGATTCCTATGTCTTACCACATAGATTTCTCATGCACAAAAAACATTGTCGAATACGAAGCTCTTATCGCATGACTTCATGCCACCTTGGCTCTTAATATCAAAAATATTACAATATATGGTGATTCACAACTAATTGTATGACAAATGACTAGATCATATCAAACTCAACATGACAAATTATCTCAATATCATGCGATTGCTCTATCTCTCTTAAAACAATTCACATCGTTTTCAATAAATACTATTCCCAGGAAAGACAATCGACATGCGGATGGAATGGCAAGCGCCGCTTCTCTTATATCCCTTGATGATTCTCTTGAGGAATTTACCTTCATTAGTCATAATCTTAAAACACCAACAATTGAAGATTCTATAATTGCGAATTTAGAACTTTGTAGTAATACATATATTGACGAATGGTTCTCCTATATATTCAATTATTTGCATGATGGAACCATTCCTAATTTAACATTTAAGAATGCCCAAATCTGTTTGCGTAAACTAGCAGTGTGATACATCATTTTGTCGAATGTGTTGTATAGATGAAGCTATAATGGTATCTTACTCTAATGTTTAAGTAATTCAAAAATCTTGATAGCTTTAGAGAAAGCTCACTCTAGTGCCTATGGAGGGCATTTTGGGGGAAAATTATTGGTACAAACACTGTTATGAATGGGTTATTATTGGCAGCACATGGAACAAGATTCCTTTGTGGTGCAGGAGCACCAAGGAGACTAAAGGACTTATATCTTGTTTTTGATGTTTATTTTTGTCTTGTTGATTTCATAAGGTCTTGGAGACCATTCTTATGTTGTAATAAGGACTATGATGCCATGTTTGTAATAGGCAATCATACAATCACACATTATATAGGATGCAGTCATAAAGTCATAAGGAGTAGTCATCCAAAACTTCATGTTGTAAGCCTTGTTCAGGCATATAGGACAAAGTCAAGGAGTCTAGTGCCTAATCCAAGGCCTAATTACATTGTAAAGGTGTTTGAAGACTCATAATCACCAATGCCTATGCAAAAAAACTGGTAATTAGTTGCAGTCTTAAAACTAAACAAGGAAGTTCGATGGTGGAAGAAGTAGTTATGGCTCTCCTCATCAACCAAACTATCTCTAAGGAGTTTGTCAAGGTGTGTGAAAGTTTAAATCACCTTGAACAAGATCATTGTAAGGTGTGCAAGAAGTTTCAATGCAATAAAATACCAATTCTCTATTGTTTTTGCCTTTTTTCTATATTTTCTAAAGAAACAGTCCGTACCATTCTCCTGTACGAAACTGTCATGACTCCTAGGCTATTGGGATGTGAAGTGTGGTGAAGTGACTCTTATTCAAGACTGATTTGAGGCTGTGACATTGAATAGGAGGCAACTTATAAGCATTTTCCCTTGGACTGTTTATTGAAACCTCTATTTTCTTGAACTTCATTGCTGCCACAGGCCGTACTGTGTAAAGGTATAGAGTTGTCTTCACTTCCTCATGTTTTGATTGGTTAGTGTATGGAGTTGTCCATCATTTGGAGTGGTTTAGGTGTCTTGACATTCTTATTATAGGGAGATATAAGGATTTCTCTCAAAAACAATCCTAAGAAAACCTAAACTAGGGTTTGCTCCAAGCCATGGGAAATTGACCATCCCACTATCTTTCAAGGCCATAAGACCAGTGGGATGGATGTGTTCATTTTCCTTTTAATTGTTTTGGATGTTTGCAGGGGAGAGAGAGTTGGTAGTTGCACGATTTGCTAGAGGAGGCTTAATATGACCATGCATTAAGCCAATTTGAGGAACCATAGAGGCATTTTGGGGAACAACTGATTATAGGAGTACAAAAACCACAAAAATCCATAGTTTTGACATGTATTCTAAATGCTCAAATCATTGGTTGAGTTCTATGTATGAATTTTAGAGGGGTCTCTTTGTATTTTAGGCCTAATTGGGGCTCTAGGTCATTGGGAGGAGTTATAGGTTGAGCCATACTGTCCAAAACAACCTATACCTAGTTTTGGATATGTGATAGGGAGTCCAAATGGGTATCTCTTGATTATCCAATATCTGTGTTTGAAGGTCTGCATCAAAAGTTATTGATGTCTATTCTCTTTTTTAGGGCTATAAGCAATATCTTGGGTTTGTGAAGGAAGTACTAGTTCGAAGTTTGATCTAGCTTTTCCAATTATTTGAATGGGTCCCAGAGCATGTCTAATCAACTTTTCTATGAAGAATTTAGATCCTCTAACTATTGTTCCCACTTTTGCAAACTGATCTTTGAATTTGGGCTTTTTAGGTGTAGTGAAAACCTTGTCAAATTGTTATATCCTCCCTCTATCCAAGTGCCTCTATATCATAGTGGTATTAGAAAAGGTTCTATTGTTGGTTGTGTAAGGCTTGGTATATGTCAGCAGAGGAGAGTGAAGGAGAGGCTAGCAATATGCCTCCAAAGAGAATGACCACTGAAGTGGTTAAGAAGTTCAAGGAGATGGAAGAAAAGATCAAAAGTGGAGTCAAGGAAGCACTCCAAGAAGAGTTGAAGGCATTGAGGATAGGGAAGAGGATAGATGAAGGTTCTAATGAATAACACAAGTTCTCTCTTTGTTGTGGGTACATGGAGGATGAAAAAGGTAAAGTGGCAAGGTATCTAAATGGTTTGAGGTTTAATATCCAAGATGAAATCAGTTTATTGACACCTGAAACCATGGAAAAATGCTTTCAAGTGGCATTAAGGGCTGAAGAGAAGTTGAAGAGGAAAGGTGAGCAGCAAAATAGAGGAAGAGGTGTCAGAAATTTTAGAGGTAGGGGCATTTTTTGGAGGCATAAATCAGTCCCAAAGAAGTCAAGGGGAATCTAGTTCCCAAGAGCAAAGTGGAGAATCAAGTTCTAGGGGAGGCTTTAGAGGAAGGAGGGCCAATGGAAGGGGTAGATTTGGTGGACTAGGAAGAGGTCCTAATGTCTTCACAGGAAGGTGCTACAATTGCAACCAAGTGGGACATCTAGCCTTCAAATGTCCTGAAAAGCAAGCCTCAAGCTCTCATGGAGGAGAGAGAAGGAACCAATTGATCCAAGAGGAAGATTGCCAAAGTGTTAACTCACCAATTGGAAGTGTAACCCCAGTCCATGAAGGAAAAAGTTTGATGATGAGAAGAACCATGTTGAAGGTGCCCCAAGCACAAGAACCCCCTCAAAGGAAGACATTGTTTAGGACAACATGCAAGGCCTATGGTAAGATTTGCAAGGTAATTCTTGATTTAGGATCAACTAAAAATTTGGTTTCCATTGAAATGTTAGACAAGTTGAAATTGAAAAGACTTCCTCATGTTAGTCCTTATAAAGTATCATGGTTGAATGAGGGGCAACACGTTTTGGTAGATGAACAATCATGGGTAGAATTTGAGATAGGGGAAGATAAGGACAAGATTTTGTGTGATATAATTCCCATGGATGCTTGTCATTTGCAATTAGGATGTCCATGGCAATATGATGTTCAATCACAACATGATGGTAAAACTAATTCTTTCATCATAACCAAGAATGGTAGAAAATATAGAATGGATCCATTGCCTAATGAGAATGTAGAGAAGAATGTTGGGTCAAGTGTCATGATTGTGAGTGGTAAAGAATTTTTAGACACCCTTAAGGAGGAAGGAACCCAAGGGTATGCTCTGATTTTGAAGCCTAAAAACAATCCTAGTTTGCATGATCCTAGTAGGGAAGAGGTTCCTAAGGAGGTGCAGCAATTGTTAGAGAGGTATAAGGGGATTATGGTAGAAGAAATGCCTAATGAGTTGCCACCTATTAGGGAAATAAGCCATCAAATTGACTTCATACTAGGATCTACTTTGCCAAACAAAGCAGCCTACAAGATGATACTTTCTCAAAATGAAGAGATTGCCAAGCAAGTGCAAGAATTGTTGGATAAGGGATTGGTAAGAAAGAGTCTTAGCCCATGTGCTATCCCAACAGTCCTAGCCCCTAAAAAGGATGGTAAATGGAGGTTGTGTATGGATTCAAGAGCCATTAACAAGATTACCATAAGATATAGGTTCCCTATGCCAAGGATTGAGGACCTAATGGACTGTTTGGGAGGGGCTAGATACTTTTCTAAGATTGATCTTAAGAGTGGGTATCATCAAATTGGGATAAAGCAAGGGGATGAATGGAAGACAACATTCAAAACAAATGAGGGTCTTTATGAGTGGTTGGTGATGCCATTTGGTCTATTTTAATGCCCCAAGTACTTTTATGTGTCTCATGAATGAAGTGTTGAAGGATTTCATTGGCAAATTTGTTGTGGTATACTTGGATGACATTCTTGTTTTCAGCAGGACTAAGGAAGAGCATTTGCAACATTTGGATCATGTTTTGAAGAAGTTACACGATGAACAATTGATGATCAACATGGAAAAGATTGTCTTCATGAAGGAAGAACTCACCTATCTTGGTTTTGTCATTTCCCAAGGTAGTTTGAAGATGGATCCAGCAAAGGTAGAGGCCATTTTGTCGTGGCCAACTCAAAAAATAGTAGGTGATGTGAAAAATTTTCATGGTTTGGCAACATTTTATAGAAAATTCATAAGGGGTTTTAGTCATATTTGTGCACCAATTTTGGATACGATCAAAGGGGGTAGAAATGTAAGTCTTTTTGGACAAAGGCAACCAATGATTCTTTTGAAATTCTGTAACAAAAGGTAGCACAATAACTCATTCTTGTTTTGCCCAATTTTAACAAGTTGTTTGTGGTGGAATGTGATGCTAGTAACCTTGCTATAGGGGCTATTGTAAGTCAAGAAGGTAGGCTTGTTGCTTTCTTTAGTGAAAAATTGAATGATGCTAAGAGATAGTACTCTACTTATGACTTGGAATTGTATTCAATGGTACAATCTTTGAAAAAATGGAGGCACTATCTTTTGCCTAAAGAGTTTATTGTTTATACTGACAACCATGCACTTAGTTTTCTAAATTCATAGGAGAAACTCAATCATAGGCACATGAAATGGGTTGAACAACTCCAAGAATATACTTTTTCAATCAAACACAAGAAGGGGCAAGCCAACAAAGTGGCAGATGCATTGAGTAGAAGGGTGTGTATGATTCAAGAAATTCAGTTGCAAAGTGTAGGGGTTGATGCTCTCAAACATATGTATCAGGATGATGAAGATTTCAAGGAGGTATATGAAGTTTGTTCACAGTTTTCAGACTCTTATCATTCTGATTTTTCTGAGTTTTTGTTGCAACAGGGGTTGTTGTTCAAAGGCAGCCAATTATGTGTTCCTAGGTGTTCCACAAGGGAGAACATCATAAAGGAAAAACATTGTGGTGGACTAGGAGGTCACTTTGGGCTGGATAAAACATTGGATTAGGTGAAGAGGGTTTATTTTTGGCCCAAAATGCAATCAGATATCAGAAAATTTGTTGAATATTGTAGTATTTGTTAAAGGGCAAAGGGTTCTTCATCTAATCCTAGTCTATATTAGCCACTTCCTATTCCTAATAGGCCATGGGAAGTATTAGCATGGATTTTGTCTTGGGTCTTCCTAGGACTCAAAGAGGTTTTGATAGCATATTAGTTGTGGTGGATAGATTCAGTAAGATGGTTCATTTCTTTCCATGTAAATGCACTAATGATGCTTCACACATTGCTGGTTTGTTCTTCAAAGAAATTGTTAGAATCCATGGTTTGCCTCTTAACATTGTGACTGACAGGGATCCAAAGTTTGTAGGCCACTTTTGGCACACTTTGTGGAAGAAGTTGGGCACTCAATTGTCATTTACTTTAGCCTATCACCCTCAGATTAATGGCCAAACTAAGGTGGTGAATAGGTCCTTGGGAAATCTTCTTAGGTGTCTTACCAAACAACATGGAGAGGCATGAGATATGATCATCCCTCAAGCTAAGTTTACTTACAATGATTCCACCAATAGGAGCACAGGAAGGAGTCCATTTGAGATTGTTTATGGTGTTCACCCAAGAGGTATTCTTGAATTGAGAGATCTCCATGGATTGGAGAGGAAGAGTGCTCAAGGTGAAGACTTTGCTTTGGCCATGGAGGACATCCATGATAATGTAAGAGAAAATCTTCAAAAAAACAATGATAAGTACAAGGAGAAAGCCAATGAGAGAAGGAGAGATGTACAATACAAGGTTGGGGATTTGGTCATGGCACATTTGAAGAAGGAGAGACTTCCAAAGGGGTAGCCAACAAACTCCTCATGAAAAAGATAGGACCGTGCCAGATTGTGCACAAGTTTGGCTCTAATGCCTGTGAGATTGAGCTTCCACAAGGCTTGGCCATATCTCCTATCTTCAATGTTTCAAACTTGTTTCCTTTCAAAGGTGATCATAATGCAGATTCAGAGGTAGATATGACAGCAGCAGGAGATGAAGAATGGGTTAAGGGTCTTCCACCCAATCAACCATTGAAGTTGGAATGCATTCTTTACACCAAGGTCTTGAAGAATACTAGAAAGAAGACATACAAATAGTTCCTTGTCAAATAGAGTGGCTTACCCATTGAAGATGCCACTTGGATGAGTGAAGACGACATCTTCAAGCATGGTGTCATAGTTGTTGATTTACTTCCTCAAGAGACTTGAGTTCTCTTTCCACCCGGGGAGTATGGTGCAGGAGCACCAAGGAGATTAAAGGACTTATGTCTTGTATTTAATGTTCATTTTTGTCTTGTTGATTTCATAAGGTCTTGGAGACCATTCTCATGTTGTAATAAGGACTATGATGCCATGTTTGTAATAGGCAATCATACAATCACACATTGTATAGGAGGCAGTCATAAAGTCATAAGGGGCAGTCATCCAAAACTTCATGTTGTAAGCCTTGTTCAGGCATATAGGACAGAGTCAAGGAGTCTAGTGCCTAATCCAAGGCCTAATTACATTGTAAAGGTGTTTGAAGACTCATAATCATCGATGCTTATGCAAAAAAAATGGTAATTAGTTGCAGTCTTAAAATTGAACAAGGAAGTTCAATGGTGGAAGAAGTAGTTATGGCTCTCCTCATCAACTAAACTATCTCCAAAGAGATTTTCAAGGTGTGTGTAAGTTTAAATCACCTTGAACAAGATCATTGTAAGGTGTGCAAGAAATTTCAATGCAATAAAATACCAATTCTCTGTTGTTTTTGCCTTTTTTCTAAATTTTCTAAAGAAATAGTCCGTAGCATTCTCCTATACAGAACTATCATGACTCCTAGGCTATTGGGATGTGAAGTGTGGTGAAGTGACTCTCATTCAGGACTGATTTGAGGCTGTGACATTGAATAGGAGGCAACTTATAAGAATTTTCCCTTGGATTGTTTATTGAAACCTGTGTTTTCTTGAACTTCCACGCTGCCACAGGCCGTATTGTGTAAAGGTACAGAGTTGTCTTCACTTCCTCATGTTTTGATTGGTTAGTGTATGGAGTTTTTTGTCATTTGAAGTGGTTTAGGTGTCTTGACATTCTTATTGTAGGGAGATATAAGGATTTCTCTCAAAAATAGTCCTAAGAAAACCTAAACTAGGGTTTGCTCCAAGTGATGGGAAATTGACCATCCCACTATCTTTCAAGGCCATAAGACCAGTGGGATGGATGTGTTAATTTTATTTTTAATTGTTTTGGATGTTTGTAGGGGAGAGAGAGTTGGTAGTTGCAAGATTTGCTAGAGGAGGCTTAATATGACCATGTATTAAGCCAATTTGAGGAACCATAGAGGCATTTTGGGGAACAACTAATTGTAGGAGTACAAAACCCACAAAATCCATAGTTTTGACATGTATTCTAAATGCTTAAATCATTGGTTGAGTTTTGTGCATGAATTTTAGAGGGGTCTCTTTGTATTTTAGGCCTAATTGGGGCTCTAGGTCATTGGGAGGAGTTATAGGTTGAGCCATACCATCCAAAACAGCCTATACCCAGTTTTGGATATGTGATAGGGAGTCCAAATGGGTATCTCTTGATTGTCCAAGATCTATGTTTGAAGGTCTGCATCAAAAGTTATTGATGATTGTTCTCTTTTTTAGGGCTACAAGCAATATCTTGGGTTTGTGAAGGAAGTACTAGTTCTGAGTTTGACCTACCTTTGCCAATGATTGGAATGGGTCCCAATGCATGTCTAATAAACTTTTCCATAAAGAATTTAGAGCCTCTAACTACTTTTCCCACTTTGGGGCTTGGACTTAGTTGGCAAAATCTCTCCACCCTCCTCTCAAGGGCATACATTTATCAGTACTACCACAGATTACTTCACAAAGTGAGTCGAAGTTGTCCCCTTACGATCCACAACTGCTGACGTAATTTGTCAATTTATAAAAGACAACATTATTTCTCAATTTGGAATACCTTCCTCCCTCATTTTGGACAATGGTACACCATTTAAGAACACGGATGTGAAGAAATTTCTTGAAAAATATCATATTCAACATCATTTCTCTATGCCTTATTATCCTCAATCAAATGGCCAATCAGAAGCTTTAAACACAATTATTAGGCAGATTCTATGAAAGACTGTTAACAAACATTAAAAGGATTGGCATATTCAATTATCCTATGTATTATGGGCATATAGAACAAGTATTCGTACAGCTACTAGCAATACACTGTATAACCTTGTCTATGGCGCAGACGCAATAATACCCTTGGAGTTAGAAATTCCTTCATTAAGAATTTCCTTAAGAGACATTATTGATGATGATACAGAATGTGAAAAAAAGACTACAAGAACTTGAGATGCTTGACGAAAGGTGAATAAATGCTCTTGAGCACCTCAAGGCTCATAAAAAAAGCATACAACGATCTTATAATGAACATGTTATACAACATTTTTTTTGATGTTGGGGATTTGGTACTTTATGAAAATCAACGCAATATAAATGTACCTCCTAGAGAAAAAGGTAAGTTCAGCCCTAATTGGCTCGGACCGTACATAGTAACTGAAGCCTTTGGATCGGGACCATATAGACTAGCTGATGAACAAGGTACGCTACTTGAGGAGCCAATTAATGCTGCGCACCTAAAGAAATTTCATGCTTAAGACTTGAATGTTAAATGTTATATAAAGCAAATTTATTAGATAGATTAGCTTCAATTTTGACAAAATGTTAGCATGTTGTCTTAATTCATTTAACATTACATCTTTGCTCGGTTAATCATTGTTGTATCTTCCTTATATATTCTTTGTTGAGATCACTCTTGTATTAACTAAACGTAGCATAGAAATTTGGATTGTATGTGAAATTGTTAATCGTTGTGTTTGTTACTAGATATTCTACAAAGAATTGTTAGTATGTCATATTAGCATTAATTATATTTCCATATTAGCTTTCAACAATCATCACTAGTTGCATTTTATTAGATCACTTGCGATAGATTAAAACTATTACACATAGAGAGAAAAAGTAAACATTATATATATTCATCAATTTCAAATATACATCTGAGTTGACTATCCCTCATAACAAAATGGGATGTCATAGTACATAATGTATACACATCATATAGCTGAACCCTCGGGCCCTCATGGTGTGCACATGACAGAGGCCTGACCATGTGTGGCTACAGATCATGAATGAATCCTAGAGACACTCTATGATTGTAACCCCCTGATCTCACCTCTTAGCCTTATCACCTCCTTGTGTGCCTCTTGGTACATCCGATGGTACTAGTCTCTCTCGACCTAAGTCCTGTCTTTGTCATCTCTTGCCTGATGAACCTCAAGCAATAAGAACTCACTGACGACTCTCTCTCCAATGTAGGTACCTCTACTTTCTAATCCTACTGCGCCTAAAGCTTAGCCTCGGCACGCTTATCTCTCTGAAGTAACTCCTCTCTCTCCCATGTAGACTACTCTAGAATAGCTTCTATAGTCATCCTGTACCTGACAAAAGGCATAAATATCTCTGCATGTTGCCCAACAGATGGCCATGGCGAATACCCCGCTCACACCCACTACTCAGATACATCTGAAGGTACTCTATCCGCTATGATGTGACTCACAAAGTCTCACCAAGCATTGATCCTGAATGCAAAACACAAAATAAGATAGATATTAGACTCTCACATAAACATCATAAGAAATAAACATAAAGAACATCAAACTAGCAAAATAAGGCTAACTTGGATCTCCATCTCGCCAGGATGGATCTCAAATCGCTAAAGGTGTCACGAGCTTTGCAGTTTGATTTGTAGCTAGGGGCACAGACCTACTACACTGCCCCCTCTCATTTTGACTTGGTCTCTCAACACCTACAGGAACTAGACCATGAGCTCTAGACTGTGGTCTCAACTCAGTCTCCTTGTCAGTGTCTGCCTTCGGCATTCCTGTCGTGGTCTCGTCCTAAAGGTGTACTGTGACGGAACCTCCTCTAACTCATCATCATCATCCTCCACATCCTCCTTGAGATTGTAGTATCTTGTAAAGTCACTCACATCATCCTCTACCCTTGTGTCACTAGCATGATCGGTCCACGGTTGAGCATCACCAATAGGGTAAACAGGAGGAAAGATAGGAGCAGGTCATACTGTATGCCACTAGGTCTAATATGCTTAGGTAAAATTGACATCGTATGTATCTAAAATCAATTCTGCATCCTATGGACCCTCATCATCACTAAGAGGTACATCTTCTATTATCAGTCGTCAAGCATTGTTCACCCTGACTTCACTACGCATGGTGTGTGCATATCTTTTAAGCACCATAGGAACATCCTGTACATGTTTGAACTGTCGTACCACCCTGTCAAAGTAGAACCAAATGACAATGTGATCGAGGAAAATGACCATCAGTCGATCCCTCTGCATCCTCGCTAACTGCCTCCACTAGCTAGGCCATACGATATAGCCGCGATTTGGTCTCCAGATAATATTGTTGGGCTACAATCTATTAAAGACAACTCTAGTATAACAGATCACCGTGTCTCCAAAATTTGACTAGTGGATAAGCATGAATGTGTGGATGGGTGAATGTTGCCTCTATAGGAAATCCTATCGGTCATGTGCACCTGATATGCTCAAAAGTCTAAACTTGTAGTAAAGTGCAGATCATCAGAATATGCATCTCCTAATGGATATACCATCCCAAATCATGGTAAAGGTGTGCAAGCATACTACACCCCCATGCGCATACAGTTTGATGCTCCTCCATCGCTCTAATAGTGTGAAAAAGGCCCCTGTGAAGGTGAATGCCTCATCTGTCTAGTGTGACAGCTAGTGCGATAGTGACTATCATCATCCTCCAAACCAAGGGAATGTCACAACATCCTTACTCTAGAAGCTAAAGTTGTATATGTCCTCGCTCTGCGCATGAAACTATGCGACCCAGATAATACAACTGACTCTCGCGAGTATACTCCACTATGCAATGTCCCATGACCCTCACTATCTCTCCTCGGATAGGTAGTCACAGGATCCTATACACATCCTCTAGTGTGATAGTCATCTTGCCTATAGGTAAGTGACATGTGGATGTATCTGCATTCTACCTCTTCATTAGAGCCATCAACATGTTGAAATGAAATCTAATTGTGGGTATATCAAACACCCACCATAAGCCCATTGCCTGCAAGTGCTCTCTGCGTTAGACATGGTACTAGCATGCTCTCAAAGTAGTGCCATCCGGTGATCGCCTGTGTGCTCTTGTGTCTCTGGGACATCCTGCAAGTCAAAAAATAAGTATTAGTATCAGTTTTTCATCATTAAACAAGCCAAATACTATTTGACATAGTAATAAGTGTCTATGCCTAGGGCCCGTGTCCTCTATAGTCCCAGGCACCCTAGGAAGACCTAGGCACCCCAGAGGGACACTAGCACCCCTGAGGGAGTAGGGTGCTCCAGTGAGACTTTAGCACCCTAGGTGGACCCGGGCACCCCTAATAGGGCCCCTATCCATGGTATCTCCCTTGGCACAATAAGCGGTAAAAATAACTAAAAGAAAATAGAAAGATGACATAAGCATAAGATTAGGACCCTACCTCAGAGTCGAAACACCTCTCTGCCACTCGGGCTCAAAGTATCTCCAGTCATGGGGACTGATATGGGCATCGAGTAAGTGATAAGTGAAAGCTCCCTTTACATAAAGTAAGTGGATGAGAATTTTTATCCCTAACTAGGTGCATTATTGATCTATTTTACTCTTGTGCCTCTATCTTGAGCTGTCAAACTCAGATTTTCATATCATCTATTGTGTTGGAATCTTGGTCCTGCTCTTTATCTCACCCAATGTGTTGTGCTTGAGCATTGATTCTCAAATAACCCTCACAACACATTTCTAATCAAGTTTCCCTCGAAATTGACACGCGTGGATATCTCCTTGTTTCTCCTTTTCAGACTAAGCAAGAAGAAACAAGGGGGGCCATATATCTCCCTCAATTTCCTCCCTCGTCATGTCTCATCACTCAACCCCCTTAGTGTTTATGTACTGACTCATTGATGGTGGTTGCAAGTTGATTTGATTTTAATTTTCTTACAAGTGTTCCTTTGCAGGTTGCCATTCCTAACTTTGTGGTCTTCTAGGATTGTGGACTTGGGGACTTCTACCTTCTTGGTGACAACACCTTGACTTCCTCTACAGTATCCTCTTGGGTATCCTTTTCATGATTGATGCATTTACTTTCCTTTAGTTGCATATGCACGTAGTGTCATATGGCGACTAAAGTGGGGGCTAAATGTTACATCAAAAATTGTCCTCGTGTATGGAATGGTACAATTTCCATCAGTTTAACTCCTTTCCTTTGGTGTCCTCTTAACCTCTTTGTTTTTGGCCTTCTCAAAACCCTAAATAGCTAGTGTCTAGTTGCAAAATATTCATTTTCTGAGATAACTATTGATGGAACCTAAAAAGAGAATTTTAATTATGGGTCCCTAGGACCCCCTGGATATAGATCTGGTTGAAAAATGGGGGCCTGGACTTAGGCACCCACAACTGAGTCCTACCCCATTTTTTAGGATTTTGAATCTTTGCGGGGTGTTGGCTCCTGTCGTACACCTCGGGATTCCATTTTCAAATTTTTGGTTTTCGCGCGATATCGAGACGTTATTTTGAAATTTGAATATCCTAAGGTTGGATATAAAAAGACATTTCAAAATCATTTTCTCACACACAATCTTTATGCAAGCTTGATGCCAAAACTCTTCTAAAATTTCCATTTAAGATTAGTGACTTGTTGAAGCTCTTGAGAATTATTTGAATTTGCTATCATAGAGACAATGAATGGAGATTAGGAATCAAGATCTTGAGACTATATTTCTCTTCCTAGGGTTTGTACACCTTTTGCATGATTAGGAGAAGGGTTGAAGCCTCCAACATTGAGCTTGGAGATCCTCTGTGGACATTGCCGATTTGCCTTCTTGTTCATGCAAGTCTTCATTTGTTTTCATCTCCTTGATGTGAAGTTGTATGTGTTTATTGAATTGAAGCAAGTTATTGATCTTCCCTTGATTGAGACATCTAGGGTTTGATATTTATGCATACACTTTCTTAGGTTTGCACACACTTCTACAAATCTTTATCTCTAGCTATTTTTGAGGTAGGAATATCAAAAATGGGGCTTGACTAAGGCAAGCTCCTATATAGCCACAACATCTTTCTCCTCTTTTTGTAGGTGCAGATCATGTTTTGCAGGATATGGTGAAAAGGAGAAGCAGAAAGATAGATATTACGGATATAGTCATCATAGGATTTCAAAATTTCATATCCCGACACTTTCAAGACTAATGAGAGGGCACCCTAGTCCAATTGGGGAAAATTTTTGAGATTTGGAAGCTCTGGGAGGTCATTAAACAACTGATGTGGAAGATTTTCACAGATGGGAAATTGCAAGACTAATGAGTGGGTGCCCTAGTCTAGTCAACCTTCAATTTCTGGGTGCACAATCTTTGAACCTTATTCTCTGTAGTTTTGCAATCTATTTTGCTTGCCTCATATATGAATTTAGTCAATTTCTATTACAAGGTGTAATTAGGGTTTATTTGGTTGGTGAATAAAGACACTTGATAAAACCTTAGTTAGACACCTGAATCAGACCTAATTAGCATTAGGGAATAGGCAAGTGATTAATAGCTTGATCCTGAGCTTGGTCCTTGTCCTCCCAATGTTTAGTTAGGTGAAAGAATAGGACTTAACCTTGTTTAAGAGAAACTACCTTTTCACCCTAAATAGTTGCATGCTCCTATTGTGTTCGTTGCCTAACGCATGGGATCACCTGGTAATGGCTATTGGGAGTACAACAACCACTTTCAAGATGGAAGATGTGGTTGCTTTGCTACTATCAGAGGAAATGCAAAGGAAGTGTTCTGCAATCGCTAAGGAGGCCCTTTCTATTCAAGGAAAATCAAAGGAGAGAGGCAAGAATAAAGACAAGAAATCTAGATCCAAGTCAAAGGGGAGATCATAGTCTCCTGGTAAAAAGTCCAAGGTGAAATGCTAGAACTATGGGCAGACTGGACACATTCAAAAAGACTTCAAAGAGGAGAAGAAGAAGAAAAAGAAAAACAACTCTTCTGATAATGAATCTTCTTAGAGTGATGCAGATGCCTTCATAGCAGCCTTGGCAACTCAGGCATCATATGATGTTTGGCTAATCGACTCAGGTACGTCCTTTAATATGACCTCTCATAAGGATTGGTTTTAAAAGTATGAGAAGTATGTTGGTGGAAGGGTGTATCTTGGTGATGATTCTCACCTAGAGATTGTTGGCCATGGAAGAGTCAAAATTTAGTTTCCTGATGGAAGAATTAAGGGAATCAATGATGTGATGCATATATTGGGTCTGGCTCGAAATCTAATTTCTGTAAGTAAGTTTAATGATGCTGGTGTGCAAGTTTCTTTCTTAAATGGTGTGTGTTAAATGACTAGAGGCTCTATGGTGCTAGCTAAGGGTGCACAAATTGGCACTGTATATAAGCTGGATGCATGTGTAGTGCAGTGTAATAGTGCTTCTGCAAAGTCATGTAAAGTTGATCATGTAGAGAAAGGAGGTGCTATTCCCATGGGTGCTAATTCCTTAGACGTGAAGCTCCCAGTAGGGAAAACAATGTTGTGGCATCAAAGGCTTGGCCACATTGGTGAAAAAGGCTTAAAAACCTTGAAAAATAAAAGTTTGGTTGAAGGGCTTGATGATTGTAATCTTGAGATTGATTTTTTGCAAACATTGCATATATGGAGAGCAACATTGTGTTTCATTTTATTCGAGTCCTCATAAATCTTCTGGAATTCTAGATTATATTCATGCTAATGTGTTTTGTCCAGTTAATATTCCTTCATTATTAAAATCTATGTATTTTGTGTCATTCATAGATGATTATTCGAGAAGGACATTTGTTTATTTTCTCAGAAGTAAAACTAAAGTTTTCAATAGGTTTAAGGAATTTAAAACCTTGGTAGAAAATTAGACTGGTAGAAAAATAAAGTGTTTGGGGATGGATAATGGTGGTGAGTTTTGTTTGGTATATTTCAATAAGTTTTGCAAGGACCACGGAATTAAAAGGCATAAAACAACTCCTTACACTCCACAACAAAATGGAGTTGCAGAAAGGATGAATAGAACATTGATGGAAAGGGCAAGAAGTATTCTCAGTAGTACTAGTCTGGAACAAAAGTTCTGGGCTGAGGTTGTAGCTACGACATGTTACTTGATTAATAGATCTCCCACTTCAGCGCTCGTGGACAAGACACCTATGGAAGCGTGGTCTGGTAAGAAGCCCTTATTGAGATACATTAGAGTCTTTAGCTATGAGGCATATTCTTATGTGCCTAGTGAAAAGAGATCTAAACTGGAGAACAAGGCAGTAAAATGTATCTTCATCGGTTATGGAATTGGTGTGAAAGGGTACAAGCTTTGCAACCCAGTTACTGAGAAGGTGCTATATAGAAGAAGCATCATCTTCCATGAGCTGAAACCTTCTACAATTGATGTACAACTAGAGGTAAAAGAAGAAGAAAAGGAGGTAGTTGAAATTCCTTTTACTCTAGATAAGGATGAACAACATACTCCTGGTGGACCTGTTAATGAGGAGAGTTCAAGAAGCTCTAAAAATTTTGATCAAGAAGAACCTCAGCCTCAGCCCGTGATAAGGTCTACGCATATGAAGAGGCAACCTAAAAAGTTTGGATATTGTATGTTAGATTCCAATTGTGCTTAGTCAGTTTATGGCTAATCCAGGAAGGCCACATTGGGATGCTGTGAAGAGAGTTTTTAGGTATTTGAAGGGTACTTCTAAATATGCCTTGTGTTAGCACATGGTTACTCTACTAGATCTCAGATTTTAGTTAGCATTCATGGATATGTGGATTTTGATTGGGCAGGGGACATTGACAGTAGAAGATCCATCAGTGGATATGTATTCACGTTGTTTGGTGGTGCAGTGAGCTAGATGAGTAAGCGGTAGGCTGTAGTCGATTTGTCCACTACTAAGGCTAAGTACATGGTGGCAACTCATGCCTATAAGGAAGCCATTTGGCTTAGAAGACTATGTTCTGATGTTGGTTTTGATGCTGGGTAGATTGTTATTTGAAATAATAGTTAGAGTGCCATATGTTTGGTGATGAATCCAACTTTCTATGCCAGGATGAAAGATATTAATGTACAGTATCATTTTGTTCATAATATGGTGGAGGATGGAAAGGTTAATCTAGAAAAAGTTGATACTCTGGCGTATATTGCCGATGCATTGACGAAGCCTATGAGCACAGATAAGTTCAAGTGGTATGCCAATTCTATGGGGCTTGGGGCGTAGAATATTCAATGTCTTCAAGAGTTGGAAGGGGGTTTGGTGAGTTCTTCATCAAGTGGGAGAATGTTGAGATTGTGTGTCTCAAACTCACTGTTAGAACCCCATCTCCATTGTCATCAAACTAAGATTTTCTAAGTGTTACATTCATGGATTTACCATGCAGTACCACTAGGTGCACTTAAGAGGAGTGAGGGTTGGCGGTGTTACCCACCATACTGTGGTGGTCTTCATCTACTTGTGTAGTAGTGCGGGGCAGAGTCCTAACCCACCATGCTGTGACGGTGGTTGACTCTGGCTTGTGGTAGTGTGGGTCATACCGCCACCCCGCAATAGCCCATGAAGTGGCTTGCAGTGGTGCAGTATATATATACCATCATCCAGCGATGGTCTATTGGTGATGTTTGTGGTATGGCAGTAGTTTACAAAGCGTCATCAGTGGGATTTCATGGTATCAGAAGGAGTTGCTACTTGGCCACCTCGATGGTAATAAATGGACAAGTTAGATGGAGATACATGGCATGGAACTATTAGTTGATTGCACATCATTGTTATGAATGAACATGTTCATTGGATCAACAATTTCAACCCAAAGGCAATAGTTGAATTCCTTGATAACCATGTAACTGCCTGCGATATCCCTTTTCTTATTGGTCAACGAGGTGGTACTATGACAACATAGGTTAAGCCAACCTAAAGGGGAAGATAAATATATAGAGAAGTCTATAATGTAATGAAGAGTTGTATCGAATATGGTAATACAGTGTATTGCATTGTAATAGATGGACTAACCATGGGTTGAAGGGCGGTTGGTTGAAGATTAGGGTGAAAGTAATGTTTTTTTTTTAATTCTATGAATCAACACCTGAAAGGGCATAGCTCTATAACTTGTACGCAATTGTCATTTTACTATAATACAAGTGATCTTTGTTTTGGTGTGTGGGTTTTTTCTCGAAAGGGTTTTCCTACGTAAATTATGGTTTTCATTCAGTGTTGATGTTTTATTCATTTATGTACATCTTAAATGAATTGTAATTGCAAATCTTTAAGTGGTTTAGTTGCTTCTCTCTCCTAAAGATTGGCATTAGGAAGGTGTATTTTGCTCTCTAGTTTCCTTTCAGGGAGAGATAGGGAGATAGAGGAATGATAGGGGAGAGAGAGGCAAGAGATAGGGAGAGATAGAGGAGACAAAAGGGAGAGATAGGGAGATATAAAGTGAGTGAGATGTCTAGAGAGATAGGGAGAGAGATTGAGAGGTAGAGGGATGATAGAGATAGGGAGATAAAGGAGAGATAGGGAGATAGAGGTTCAGGGTTGCTCAGGTTTAGGGTTTAGGTGTTAGGGTTAGGGGTTAGGGTTTAGGGGTTTTGAGAGAGAGAGAGAGGGTTTCTCAGGTTTAGGAGTTAGGTGTCAAGGTTTAGGGGCAATTATTTAGGGTTTATGAGTTTAGCATTGCTCAATTTTAGGGTTTAGGGGAATTATTTAGGGTATAGGGTTGATCATGTTTAGGGTTTAGGGGTTTAGGGGTTTAGGGGTTTAGGGTTTAGAGAGAGATAGAGAGGGGAATGATAGAGATTGGAAGAGATAGAGAGATAGAGAGTAAGGGAGATGTCCAGAGACATAGGGAGACAGATTGAGAGGTAGAGTAACGATAGAGATAAGGAGATAGGGGAGAGATAGGGAGATAGAGGTATAGGGTTTCTTGGGTTTAGCGTTTAGGGGTTTGGAGTTTAGGGTTTAGTGTTTAGGGGTTAGGGGTATTATTTAGGGTTTAGGGGTTAGGTGTTAAGTTTTAGAGGTTTAGGGTTTAGAGATTAGAGAGAGATGATTGATAGGGAGATATAGAGAAAACTGAGGGGAGAGGTAGGGAGATAGAGAGTGAGGGACATGGCTAGAGACATAAGTAGAGATATTGAGAGGTAGAGGGATGATAGAGATATGGAGATTAGAGAGAGATAGGGAGATAAAGGTTTAGGGTTCCTTAGCGTTAGGGGTTTAGGTTTTCTCAAGTTTAGGGTTTAGGGATTTAGGGTTGTTCAAGTTTAGGGTTGCTCAAGTTTAGGGTTTAGGTGTTAGGGGTTGGGGGTTAGGGGTTTAGAGAGATAGAGAAAGGGGACCAATAGATATTGGTATAGATAGAGGAAATAGAGGGGAGTGATAGGGAGATAGAGAGTGAGGGACATGTTCAGAGACATAGGGAGAGAGAGTGAGAGGTAGAGGGACAATAGAGATAGTGAGATAAGGGAGAGATAGGGAGATAGAGGTTTAGGGTTTCTTGGGTTTAGGGTTTAGGGTTTAGGGGTTTATGGGGTTAAGGTTTAGGGTTTAGAGAGAGAGGATTGATAGGGAGATATAGAGGAGACAGAAGGGAAGAGATAGGGAGATAGAGAGGGACATGGCTAGAGACATAGAGAGCGATTGAGAGGTAGAGGAATGATAGAGATAGGGAGATAGAGGTTTGGGGTCTAGGGTTTAGGGGATTAGAGTTTATGGGTTTAGGGTTGCTTGAGTTTAGGGTTTAGGGGTTAGGGGTTAAGGTTTAGGAGCATTACTTAGGGTTTATGGTTTAGGGATTAAGGTTTAGAGGTATAGGGTTTAGGGTTTAGAGAGAGAGAGGACCGATAGGGAGATATAGAGGAGACCAAGGGGAGAGATAGGGAGATAGAGAGTGAGAGACATGGATAGAGACAGGGGGAGAGATTGAGAGGTAGAGAGACAATAGAGATAGAGAGATAGAGATTTAGGGTTTCTTGGGATTAGGGTTTAGGGTTGCATGTCAAAATCTCTCTCTCTCTCTCTAAATGCCTAAACCCTAAATAATGCCCCTAAACCATAACTCCTAACCCCTAAACTTGAGCAACCCTAAACCTCTATCTCCCTATCTATCCCTTATCTCCCTATCTCTCTAGACATCTCGCTCACTCTCTATCACCCTACCTCTCCCCTCTTTCTCCTCTATCTCTCCCTATCTTTCTCCTTTCTCTCTACCTATCTATCTCTCCCTATCTCCCTATCTCTTACCTCTCTCTCCCCTATCATTCTTGTATCTCCCTATCTCTCCCCTCTATCTCTCCCTCTCCCTTATCGATAAAGGAAATGGAAAGAAGAAAACTATGAATCTCTCTCTCTCTCTCTCTCTCTCTCTCTCTCTCCCATAAACCCTAAATAATTCCCCTAAATCTGAACAACCCTAAACCTCTATCTACCTATCTCTTTGGACATCTCACTCACTCTCTATCACCCTATCTCTCCCCTCTTTCTCCTCTATCTCTCTCTACCTATCTATCTCTCCCAATCTCCCTATCTCTTACCTCTCTCTCCCCTATCATTCCTTTATCTCCCTATCTCTCCCTCTCCCTTATCGATGAATGAAATGGAAAGAAGAAAACTATGACTCTTTCTATCTTTCTCCCCCTCTCTCTCCCTCTCTCTCTTGAGAGAGAGAGAGCTAGAGAGAGAGAGTTTTGCTTTTGTAAAATGTGCTAGTGTCATAATGCACTAGTGTTATAACGCGCTAGCATTATAACACACTAGCATGTTAACACACTCGAATTATAATGCACTGGCATGTTAACATGCTAGCATTATAATGCACTAGCCAAGCCTAAAATGTGAGCATGTTATAATGCACTCGCGTTTTAGGATCGATATTACCAATCCATAACGTTAGCACGTTATGACTTGTATGGGACTAAAAGTCATGTGGTGAATTTTTGGTCCCTCATCTTTGTGCATATACCCACCCTTCCATCCTTATTTTCTAGAATGCATAGTTTGATCCATCAAATAGTGGAACATATTTCTTGTGCGCCATCCCAGATCTACCTCAAGCAGTTAAGCTTTCTTCCAAGGAACTTGGATCTAATACCAATTTTTGAATGCACAAGAGAATTGAGAGTGGGGGTGAATCAATTGTAACTTATAATTCCAAAACCCTCATACAAATTTAGATCCATATAACTTCAATTAACCCTTAACTATTATGATGATTAAGCAAATAACAGAAACTGAACCAAATCAACAACACACACAAGAGAACACCATATTTACATGTAAAACCCAATAAAGGAAAAACCACGATGAGGATTAGATTACAATATAAATTAATATCAACGCTGAAATATAATAAGGCTCACTATCGGAAGGCTCACTACTAGAGGGATCACTACCCAAAAAGAAAAAAGGCTCACTGCCAGAATAAAGAAGAAGACATAGAAGATTGTTACAAAGAGAAAACTATCTCAATGCAATAGAGTTTTCTACCACAATGCCATCATCACCTCGATAGTCTCAATAAGGATTTGTAGACACCTTTTGTTCACTATATCCAGTAATCTAACACATGAAGGTTTGCACTGCACTCAAATGCACAAATTTGCACTCTATAACTCTGTAATTCACATACCATACATCATACTCTTCTATCTTACCATCCTTCAATAGCTTAACACTTATTTATACCATCCTTAATCTTAAGAACATTCTTCAAGGTCAGTGAAGCACGTTAATCATGTAAATTCAAATTAGGTCGGTACCAAAACATTCCTGCAGTGGAAAGGAATGAAGGCGGACCACAAAACACCTTAGTTTGGACCTAAATCCACTCATACATGTTACACCATGCTTCCACAATCATTGAAGCAACTCCGCAATTAGTGTAAACACCCAAGGTTGGTCAAACCTATGTTAACACCATAAACAATTATGTACATGCTTCCTCAAAACAAAAGATGACTCATAGACCACACACCATGCTTGAACATGATCTAGAGTATTCCATAAACATCTTGAAATCCAACAAATTCCTCTACAACAACTTTCACCTATTGTACAGCCTTATCCTATTTACCCAGTATACTCAAATATATCTGTCATGCACTGTAACTCAAAAAATTAGCTTCTGGAGCACCAAACCATGAACAACTTCAACTGAATATAGATTTTAACCTTATAAGAACACTTCAAAAACCACAAGACCTGAAACCATTCTGTAGAGAAATGCGGACCAAATACTTTTCTCCCAGACACCTCTGTAATACATAGTTCACACACCAGTGAACACATCTTCCTCTGCACATTGATCTAGCACACCAAATTCTGAATGTGACATCTCTGAACACCTCTAATCAACATATCCAAACCACATAAACAGATCTTCAATATAAAAGAAATGTGGAGCAAAACCATAACACTACTCTGCAACACATAACATATTTACAACACACTATTTCCTTTATTATTCAAAATTTCTCAAAAGCACTTGGAAACCAAGCACCAGAAACATATCAGCAACATCATCAACTCATTAACTACTCACACTCTTGCATATTCCCTTGCTCGTATAGTTGACACCAATGACATTACAAGCTTGTTGACATCAATGACAACACTGACTGCACAGACTTGCAACAAGGTTTTGAAAAACAACAATTAAGGCTAATAAAAATTAATAAAAAAATATTTGGAAAAAAATTATTTTGGTCATACACGTGCATGGTATGGTCCTAAAAAAGTGACTTTTAAAACATGGTTTTTTATAAGCCTATGAAAAATTAATTTGTATCATTTGGGTATTAGAATAAATTACATATTTGAAAACTAGATTCAAAATACTACATTTCATATTAATGGACTATCTTAAGATTCTATGTGTAAGTTCTTCAAATTTTAACTCCAACTGTGAGAAACATTAATTTTTAGTTAAAACACTTCCACTTTTTAGCCAAAAATTGGACCCAACTTCTTGCACTGATCCTAGAGCACAAGATAAAATGACAAAATAACTTATTTTTAGAAAATAAAATATAGATTAATTAAAAGAAGTATAAAATAGAAAAGAGGATAGAAAATGGAACCTAATACTAGAAGACGAAGGATGTCATCCAAGATGCTAGTGCATTGAGTAGATGTATGCACAATGCATTGTCATTTGTATATAGCTAGAACGTGAACAACATTTCTAGAAAATAAGTTCTTTTATTTTAGTTACTCTCCCAATCTACATAGAAAACAACATGAAAAACCTAGCAGCATTTTAGATGATAAAAGTTATAAATAAATGCATTGAAATAAATAGATTTGAGTGATTAGAAGAAGTAGAGAGAAATAATGAAAGGGGAAACACTTGCAAGCTTCTATGTGGTTGAATGTTTCCAAAATACCTATAGATATATGATAAAGGAAAAAATGGTTGGGGCTATTTGGGCATGCTTGCCTTTAAGTCAAGCCCCTTTGTTGGTCTTTCGACCTGCATAGAAAACCAATAGTAGAAAAATAATAAATAAAAGTGTGTGCTCTTACTTAATAACTATGTCTAGGAAAATAACACCAATGATAAATAAATAAATTCTATGAGTATCAACCTTGGTCTATGGGGAAGAATACCCTAGTGTGCATTAAAAGATAAACAAAGTGGTGATCTACACCAAAAGATTTGCCAATAGATAATGAAAGATACAATATAGAAATTACATCAATATCGTTCAAATACAATGAGAACAATATTACCAAGTTCACAATGTGGGATAGAGGTTGCAATCTCTTTGGAAGATTCGTTCAATATACAATCAACACAGTTCTTTTGTGAGAGCCTCGACAATAGCCAAGTTGCAATAGTGTATTCAATAGAAGTTAAGAAAGAGATATGTTCTAGCCAAGAGAGAGCACCCAAAAATGAGCAATAGAGAGCCAAAAGCAAGGAGAGAACCCAGAAGCAAGAAGAGGAGCCAAAATGTTCAAAATTAGATTTATGTAACATACCATCTCATACAACTTAAAATAACTCGTAAATTTTACAAGAAAGTAAAAGAACATCTTTAACCAAGAGAGAATTTCTTTTTAAACATTTGCATAATCTCATAAAAATAAATGCATATCTTTTTTGAATATTTATCAATCTCAAGAAATTACAATATATTCAAAGATAAAATCATAGTGGAATCATTTCACTTTACAATTACCAATAATTTGCACTTGGCAATATGAATAAGTTTACATAAGTTTAAAATTTATAAGTCAATCATGAAGTATATTTCATCTAGAATCTGAAATTTGTCTCACAAGTCTTGGAGAGTCTTCTACTACAGAGGGAGAGCATCATCCGAGTACTTTTCCTCCAACCATAGACTAGTGGTCCCTCGCTCATCTTCCTTTTTGGAAGTGGCCCTACCCTTCATGAAGAGTATAGACATAAGGAACCAACAACTCACCATCTATGTCCTAGTGTCGTATCCTACATAACTCAATCAACCATACAACTCTAGACAATCTTCTAGCTAAGTATGATAATTCTGACAGGTCACACCATCTAGACATAGTGAACCAACTATTGCATGTAGAGACAAATACATCACTTTGGCCAAAGTTTCTATATAAATATAGATGTTTGGAATAAACATAGTTGTGTGTTCACACACCTCTAACTTGACTTGGAAACTATCTCATCCTACAGTTTCACTAGCTTGACTAGTATCTCTAGACATAATTTGTCTTGATTAAACTCAAATCCTAGTCAATCTGACTTAGAATATAATTTAATCTAGGATATATGCAATATGTAGGTTTAGCTGATTTTACCCTTTCAAAGAGTCTCTCATTGCATACTTGCAAATACCAGGGTCTATGACTTCCTATCATTCTACTCAATGACTCAAGACTGAACACTCTTGTGTTATATATCAAGTTTCTAACTATCAAGAAATCATTTATTTTGTCATATTAATAAGTACTTTATAGACTCTTCCTAAGTTATACTTGTCTCAATCTATGTTTTCTCAACCATTCACTGTCGACCATAATAAACAATAGTCTAAAAGAATATTTTAATTGATTTAAGAGTCTTCAAGTATTCTAAACCCATTTGGGTTGATTCTAGGGTTTTAACTTCTCTAACCCAATACAATGTAATATTAAAATACTCTTGCTTTCCCAAAATTTATAATAATATAACAAGGAAATGATAACTTCTAGTCTAGACCACTTGGCATTGTGCGAATTCACATTTCTCATATCACATATAAACATAGAACACAAGTTTTATCCTCATTCAAATAAGGTCTTAATGAATACTATCATTATCATAGGTACTCATTAACTAAATTCAATCTTTTAACTTAAATAGGTTTGAGTCTACAATAATAATAATAATAATAATAATAATAATAATAATATAATATCTTTGACCTCTTGGTCTTCTTAAGTCCACTGACTCTTGATATAGTATAGGTTAGGAAATTATGTTTAACATCCTTTGTTTATCATGATAATGCTTATCATTATTTAACTAATACAATTATGATATTAAATCACTATATTTAAGTGTTTTCAACGATACCAATATTAGATGTAGAGCTTCTAGAAAAATTGTGTATTTCTTTTTTCCATCGACGTTGCGGATCACACTCCATGATCCATCATCAGGATGAAAAGATGAGAAAGTAAATGAGATAAAGTTGCAAAGGAGGAATAATAAAGAGAGAGAGAGGGGGGGTGGGCACAAGTACCAATTTGACCAGAGTCAAAGAGGCAATTATAAAACATATATAAGAGAGGAAAAGGATCTTTGACCCTGGTCAAATTGGTACTTGTGCCCACCCCCCCTCTCTCTCTTTATTAAACCTCCTCTGCAACTTTATCTCATTTACTTTCTCATCTTTTCATCTTGATGATGGATCATGGAGTGTGATCCGAAACATCAATGCAAAAAAGAAATACACAGTTTTGCTAGAAGCTCTACATCTCATATCATGGACTATGGAAATATCATGTCTACAATATCAATATCATTTGTATATTCTATAAAAATGAATATCTAACACCTCAACCTTCGGTTATAAAAAATAAAACTTATATATATATATATATATATAACATTAAAAAATGTGAAACTATCTCTGTCTATATTTACTCATCTCGACTCCTAAGTTGATAGTCTCAAAGTTTTTCATTGAAAGTTAGCTTACTCAATCATAGAGTCAATTTATTGAATGCACAACCAAGTTACTTGTATAGTGATTATCATAAGATCATTGTGTACTCTCGTATACTCCACTGATAATCCTTTAAAGTATACTCAGCGAGTCTATTAAATAAGTTCAATCTCTATAACTTAAGGTTATAGACATAGATGATAGGAAATAATCTAAGACTATATTTTGTAGCTTCCATACATAGTTCCCAAACAAAAACTCTATGGCCTATTTATCAATGGCTCTACATAGCCCATCGGGCTTCCCTATCAAACAAAGATATAAACATTGAAAGATACAACCAAAAGGCTCTCTACTACACATGAATAATGTTCCATTTATCTTCTCTAAGCACATACAACCATTCATGGTTACTTAAGCATAAGTAAAACTGCTGTCATCCGCATGTTTATACATTACTATTATAGCTCTCTACTTACTGAAATTAGATAAACATAAAAAACTATATCTCTACAGGATTTCTTATAGTCTTTAATGAAAATATAGACTCACCTGAGTATAGATCAGTACATGTATTTGGGCCTTTTGTTGTATTCTAACCTTCTCTTTCTCCCACCATGCTCACTAAGAGAGTCTCCTTTGAAAATAACTATTTTCTAAGCTATTTCCCATGGATCCTTTAGGAAAACAAATCTCTCTGAGCTCTAACAATACTCTTTGTATTCTAATAGAGTTCTCTGTATTCTTTATAAAGTCTTCCCACTCGTAGGAATTCTTTCTTAGAAAATATATATCTCTATATCTAACACAGTCCTTCCCTTTTATAAACACTTGGAGTCGCTCCCATTCTGACCTCATGCATTTATTTCCTTCGATGATATAGCCTTTTAAAAGGCTTAACCTCTCCACATTACTGCAGAGATCCTGGCCGTGTCTTCACCTATCATCACTCTCGAATGGCATGCGATGGTGATGGAGTTACTAGTCATTAAAGACCACTCCCATATGTTCTAAAACTTCTCTTTACCTCCTTAACTATCATGGAAGATATGAGTCGAATGACCACAATAGCTAGTGGTGGTTTTGCATTAAATTTGCAATCTTTACCATGTTCCCCTTAAATTTTCATCGACATCAAAACAAAAAAGTTTAACTTATAATTCATACTAATAGTTATATAACAACATAATATCATTGAATTCAATGTATACATATGTTGTTTCTAATACATGTTAAGATATGAGAATGGGGTTGAGGTATTCTCCCCCTCTCAAAATTGATTAACATCAAAATAGATAGATTATATCATAATAGAATTCCTATTAGAATTTAAACTAATAATACAGTAGTTTAACTACTAATATTTTAATTTGTTCTAATAATATAAACTATATTCAAATCATGTAAAGAAATAATGACTATTGACTATTTCTTGTCGATGGTCTTATACTTTCCTGACTTAGTTTTTGACAAAACCTCAACTTAATGGGTCTAGTTGACAATTGATGATTTGTCAAGTCAAAACTAAACTTAGACCAATTGGTCAAACACAACTTACCAAAATCAATGAAGGTTCACTAAACTATGAAAGTAAGAGACTTAGATGGCAATGATCTATTCTTATCCATACGTCTATTCTCTTCTCTCTGATGATGCTCTCCATCTCTTTCTCAAAGGGTGGAAAACTTGTTTCCTGAATACAACTTGCAATCACCAAACTAGGATTAGTACATCATTAGTCAATTCATAAACCTTATAAATAAATAAACATGACATCTTATAATCACATGTCTAAAATCTAACCATATATACATAAACTCATGATTTCATTGATTTATCCTAACATTTTCACACAATGTCAAATCATTAATTCATGCATAATTAACCACTAATTACGTGCAATTAAAAAGTAAAACATAGTCAAAATTTGGGATGTGACATATCTCCTGCCTTAAGATTCATCTTCATTGATGATCCACTATATCCAAAATAATGTTTTTTGTTCAACATTGATAAGTTTAAAACAACTGAGGAAATATTTGATAAAAAATATGGTAATCTTCCCATGTGGCACTATCCTCTGCATACTGGTCCCACTCGAACTTGCATTGAGTAACCTCTCTATTACACAAGTAGAGCTTGTGAACTTCGAGCACCTTGAGAGGCTCGATCATGACCACTCCTGGGTCCCCATCTTGTGAAGCATTCCAATCAAGAATATGATTATCACCTGACATTATTCATCCTAGCACGAGTTGGTAGTAGAGCGATTCTGTAGGCAACCGGATTGATCACTTCAAGGACTTCAAAGGGTTCTATGTATCGAGGAGCTAGTTTGGAAGACTTTCTAAACTTTATGGAACTCTTCTAAGGTTTGACCCTCAAAAGAACTTTTTCTCCAACTAAGAATTGCCTTGGCATATGCTTGGCATCAACGTAACTTTTCTATGTATCATTTGCTTCTGCCAATCTATTTCTAATCATCTTAATCTATTCCTCCATTTCTGATAACATTTCTAGAGTTATGGTAATCTTATCCTATAGCTTATCCTAGCTAATAGGAGTTCAACAGCTTCTTCCATACAATGCTTCAAATGGAGCCATATTAATCATAGAATGATAAGAGTTAGTACATGAAAACTCCACAAGTGGTAGGTATTCTTCCCACTTGTATTGTTGATCCATGAAATACATCCGCGACAAATCTTCTAGAACCTAATTTACCCTCTCAATTTGACCATCTATCTCACGGTGATAAGTTGAGCTTATATTGAGTTGAGTTCCTAGCACTGAAAATAAAGTTTGCCAAAATCTTGACGTCATACATGCATCTCTGTCTAAGATAATTTTCTCAGGAACTCCATGCAAACTAAACACTTCTTGCACAAACTTACAAGCTAAAACTAGTGCTCCATCATTTAGATTCCTAGGTATAAAATGAGCTACCTTGGTGAGTTTGTCCACCACCACTAAAATAGCATCATCTCTATTTCGAGACATTCAGAGACCTTCCACAAAGTCCATACTAATGACCTACCACTTCCACTCTAGAATATCATGCGGATGCAAAAGTCTTGTTGGATGCTGATACTTAGCCTTAACTCTCTGGCACTCTAGGCAACTTGCTATAAATCTTGCAGCATCATTCTTCATTCCTTTCTAGAAATAAAGAGACTTTACATTGGCTAGGAGTTTGGTTACTCCAAGATGCCTTGAATATGGTGCAGAATGAACTTCCTTCCACACAAGGTTTCTTAATTCTATAGAGTTTGGAACATACATTCTTCCTTTGTATCTTAAAAGCCTATTTGGTTCAAAATAGAACCCATCATACCTTGATTCTTGAGGATTTATTGTGAGAGCTTGCATAACTTTCTCATAATACTCATCACCTGTAGAGTTTTGTAACACTAAATCCTTGAAGTTTCTATAGATAGAAATAATCGATGAGATATGCCTCAGTCGACTCAGAGCATCCACTACTTGGTTCTCTTTATCTTTGATATAACTTATCTCAAAGTCATAGTTAGATATCAATTCCAACTATCTTCTTTTTCAAGCATTCAGATGAGGTTGGGAAAATATATACTTAAGACCTTGATGGTTTGACTTCAGTTCAAAAGGCTTTCCTAACAAACAGTGTTGCCACACTTGCAAAGGATGTACAACTATTGCTAACTCTAAGTCATGAGGAGAATAATTCTGCTTATATGCTCTCAGATTTCTAGATTCATAGGCTACTACTCGCCCCTTTTACAAAAGTACTCCTCCTAAACCTTCACCTGAGGCATCAATGATTACAACAAATTGACATTCTGGATCTGGAACTTTCAATATTGGTGTAGTTGTTAACCTCTCTTTTAATTGATTAAATGCCTCTTGGAATTTTTTTGACCAGTCAAAATGCTTTCCTTTTCTCTAAAGTGAAGTGATTGAGTTTAAACTCCATGAAACTATGCATTTCATGCACATTATTTGGTGCAGGCACTCAAGTATAGCTTTAATCTTCGTAGAATCTATTAAAATCCCTTCAGTTGATATTATGTCCCTGATATTGTATCTCTTTCTAAAAGAAAGTACACTTAGAAAGCTTCCCATACAACTTATGTTCCCTCGGCCACTGCAAAACTAACCATAGATGCTACAAATGCTCTTCCTCATTCTTAAAATATATAAGAATGTCATATAGAAACACAAGAACAAATTTATCCAAGTAATCTTGGAAAACACTATTCATTAAATTCATGAATGTTGTAGGGGCATTCGTAAGTCCAAATGATAAAACTGTGAACTCATAATGTCCATATCTTGTTCTAAAAGTTGTTTTATGAATGTCTTCATCTTTTATTCTTAGTTGGTGATATCTAGATCGCAAATTGATCTTTGAGAACATGGTTGTGCCCCACATCTGATCAAAAAGATCATCAATACATGGTAGAGGATATTTATTCTTTATCATTGCTTTGTTGAGCATATGATAGTCTATACACAGATGCAAGGTTCCATCCTTCTTTTTGACAAAGATCACAGGTGCTCCCCAAGGTGAAACACTGGGTCTAATCAACCCTTTAGCCAACAACTCTTGAAACTAGGATTTCAACTCCATCAACTCCGTGGTAGTTGTACAGTATGGCACCTTTGATATTGGCTTAGATCTAGCTATAATATTGATAGAGAAATCAAAATCTCTCTTCCGAGGTAACCCCAAAAGTTCATCTGGAAAAATATCCCAAAAATCTTGAATCAAAGGATAGTTTTCCAAGGTTAGATTTTGTTTACTAGGATCCTCTTTTACTTGTTCCATTTTGACTACAAAAAGTTGACATCCTTTTCGCCTAGCCCTCTTCAATTGCATAGCAAAGATTAGTTTGATTTTGACTTCTCTTTATGTGCCTTGCAAATAGATTTTGTTTCCTACATCATCTAGACACTCAACTATTTTTGCAAAAATTCAACATTGGCCCTATGTATCCATAGCCAATTTATTCCTAAGATAACATCATAGGAACCTAGGGGGCTACAAACAAATTCACCTCAGTTGAAAAATTTGGAAGATCAATCTTGGCTTCAAACATGCATTTCTCTATCTGAGCTTTAGTCTGGTTAGCATATTCAACTGACTAGGGTTAGCCATATATCTAGCTCTTCTAGGAAATTTATTCAATACTCTTGGAGAAATAAAACTTTCAATTGCTCCAATATCAATTAAAATAGAAATGGACTTCAATTTTTTCTCTTGTTTGATTGCCTTCTCATAAACTTGGTCCATAGTGGTAGGACCATGCACATCCACTTCTCCACCTATCTGGGCATTCAAACCCATAATAAATTTTTTGATTTAGAATAGGCCTTCATCTTTCTTGTTCATCCACAATGTGGATGCTTCACTTGTCAACTGATAGGCACCACATACTTCCTTGGTTATCTCAGAGTAGTTTCTGATCTAAAAATACTTTTCCATCTCTATCAACCAAGCTTTTGCATCTCACCACCACTTATTGTTCCATCGAACTTGGGTCGGGTCACTTTCTTCATGTCTCTTGACATTTCTAAGGAAAGTGTATTTATTCTTTCTTCATGAGACTTAACCTTATCAACATCCTCCCTTCTTTCACTATGAGAACTAGATTCATGGACATAATCATCATCCCCTTGATGTGAGTCCTCGTTTTCTCCTTCGGGTCTGCCTTTACCCCTCACTTCCTATTCCAGGTTTCCAAGCCTTTCCTTGGTTTCATTTAGTATGGTCAATATATGATTCATCTTAGTCATTAGGTTTTCTGAAGGATTTGACTCTCCTTGACTACCTTCAAGATTTGTTCGAGTTTGAACCATGATGATACTCTATATCACACCTGATATTTGTATTAAGTTATAGATAGGAATTCAGAAATAATGCATCTCATTAATTCTAAATTCATCATAAAATCTATTCAAAATGCTCAAATTCGTGCAAAACAATCTCATCTTTATTATAGTTTATTCTGTGTATAAATACATCTTTATTTAGATAGATAACTCAATAAGACTACATGTCATTATTGGTTACAGGATATTCCTTAGGTTCCTCTTCCCTATCAGAATCCAGTAAAACAAACTTAGAGGGTGGATGTACATGCAGGTACTCCTCCAAAACCTCTTTTCCTAAAGTAGAGGCATCATGACCACACCCAAATGGTATGTCACGACTAGCAAATGATTTACTCAGTTTAACTACATGAGTAAGAAAAATGGGTTTCTTAGCCAATTTGATTCGTTGTTTCTTTTCCAATCAAATATGCTTAAGAGTGTTAGCCAATGTTTTAGAGTCTTCTAGACATGTACCCTCAACATATTTTATGTGTTCTTGGATTTTTACCTACTAAGTTAGTTTTTCTCCATGCCATTTTGGTATAAAACCAAATTTAAACATTATCCAATTTGCTAAATGTCAACAAGTTTTCTCGTAGTGAGCTCATAGGTCCATGTGTTGAACCCAATAGCTCTAATACCATATGTAACATACCATCTCATACAACTTAAAATAAATCGCAAACTTTACAAGTAAAAGAACATCTTTAACCAAGAGAGAATTTTTTATAACATTTGCATAATCTCATAAAAATAAATGCATATCTTTTCTGAATATTTTTCAACCTTGAAATTACAGTTACAAATAATTTGCACTTGGCAATATGAATAATTTTACATAAGTTTGAAAATCATAAGTCAATCATGAAGTATACTGCATCTAGAATCTGCTATCTATCTCACAAGTCTCAGCGAGTCTTCTACTACAGAGGGAGAGCATCATCCAAGTGATTTTCCTCCAACCACAAACCGAAGTCCCCCACTCATCTTCTTTCCTAGAAGTGGCCCTACCCTTCACGAAGAGTATAGACATAAGGAACCAACAGATTAACATATGATTCCTAGTGGTGTGTCCTATGTAACTCAATTGACCATACAACTCTAGACAATCTTCGAGCTAAGTATGATCATTTTGGCAGGGCATGCCATCTAGACACTGTGAACCGACTAATGCATGTAGAGACAAATGCATCACTTTGGCCAAAGTTTCTATATAAATAGATATTTGCAATAAACATAGTCATGTGTTCACACACCTCTAACTAAACTTGGAAACCATCTCATCCTATAGTTTGACTAGCTTTACTAATATCTCTAGACATAATTTGTCTTGACTAAACTCAAATCTTGGTCAATCTGACTTCGAATTTAATCTAGGATATATAAAATATGTAGATTTAGGTGATTTTAACCTTTCAAAGGGTCCCTCATTGCACAGTTGCAAATACCAAGGTCTATGACTACTTAGCATTCTACTCAATGACCTAAGACTGAACACTCTTGTGTTATATATCAAGTTTCTAACTCTATCAAGAAATCATTTATTTTATCATAAGTACTCTATACACTCTTCCTAAGTTATACTTGTCTCGATCTATGGTTCCTTGACCATTCACTGTTGACCATAATAAACAATAGACTAAAAGAATATTATAATCGATTTAAGAGTTTTCAAGTATTCTACACCCTTTTGGGTTGATTCTAGGGTTTTAACTTCTCTAATCCAATACATTGTAATATCAAATACTCTTGTTTTCTAAAAATTTACAATAATATAACATAGAAACAATAACCTCTAGTCTACTCTTGACCACTTGGCATTGTTCGAATTCACATTTCTCATATCACATATAAACATAGAACACAAGTTTTATCCTCATTCAAATAAGGTATTAATGAATACTATCATTATCATAGACCATACACTTTGACTACATTTGATCTTTTAACCTAAAGAGGTTTGAGTCTACAATAATAATAATAATACAATATCTTAAACCTCTTGGTCTTCTTAAGTCCACTGACTCTTGATATAGGATAGGTTAGGAACTTATGTTTAACATCCTTTGTTTATCATGATAATGCTTATCATTATTTGACTAATACAATTGTGATATTAAATCACTATATTTAAATGTTTTCAATGATACCAATATCATTTATATATTCTATAAAAGTGAATATCTAACACCTCAACTTTCGATTATAAACAATAAAACTTATATATACACAACATTAGAAAAATGTGAAACTATCTCTGTCTAAATTTACTCATCTTGACTTCTATGTTGACAGTCTCAAATTTATTCATTCACAGTTGGCTTACTCAATCACAAAGTTAGTTTGTTGAATGCATCACTGAGTTACTTGTATAGTGATTATCATAAGATCATTGTGTACTCTCGTATACTCCACTACTAATCCTTTAAAGTATACTCAGCCAGTCTAGAAAATAAGTTCAATCTCTATAACTTAAGGTTATAGACAAAGTCGATAGGAAATTTAATCTAAAACTGTATTTCGTAACTTCCATACATAGTTCCCAAATAAAAACTATATGGCCAATTTATCAATGGTTGTACATAGCCTATATCGGGCTTCCCTATTAAACAAAGATATAAACATTGAAAGATATAGCCATAAGGCTCTCTACTACATAGGAATAGCATTCCATTTATCTTCTCTAAGAACATATAACCATTCATGGTATCTTAAGCATAAGTAAATCAATTGTGGAATCCGCAAGTTTATACATTACTATCATAGCTCTCTACTTACTTCAAACTTAGATAAAGATAAAAAAATTATCTCTACAGGATTTATTATAGTCTTTAATGAAAATATAGAATCACTTGAGTATAGATCAGTATGTCTATTTGGGCCTTTTGTTGTATTATGGCCTTCTCTTTCTCCCACCGTGCTCTCACTAAGAGTGTCTCCTTCGAAAATAATATTTTCTAATCTATTTCTTGTGGATCCTTTAGGAGAACAAAGCTCTTTGAGCTCTAACAATACTCTATGTATTCTAATAGAGTTCTTAGTATTCTTTATAAAGTCTTCCCACTCGTATGAATTCTTTCTTAGAAAATATATATATCTCTATGTCTAACATGGTCCTTCCCTTTTCTAAACACTTGGAGTCTCTCCCATGCCAACCTCATGCATTTATTTCCTTCCATGATATAGCCTTTTAAAAGGCTTAACCTCTCCACATTACCATAGAGATCTTGGTCTTGTCTTCACCTATCATAACTCTTGAATGGCATGCTAACAGTGATGGAGTTACTGGTCATTAAAGACCACTTCCATCCATTCTAAAAATTATCTCTACCTCCTTAACCGTTGTGGAAGATATGATTTGAATGACCACTAAAGCTAGTAGTGGTTTTGTATTAAATTTGCAATCTTTACCATGTTCCCCTTAAATGTTCATCGACATCAAAACAAAAAGGTTTAACTTATATTTCATACCAATAGATATTTAACAACATAATATTGTTGAATTCAACGTATATATATATGTTGTTTCTAATACATGTTAAGATATGAGAATGGGATCGAGGTATTCTCCCCCTCTCAAAATTGATTAACGTCAAAATAGATAGATTATCATAATAGAATTCCTATCAGAATTTATCAATAATACAGTAGTTTAACTACTAATATTTTAATTTGTTATAATAATATAAAATATATTCACATCATGTAAAGAAATAACGACTATCGATTATTTCTTGTTGACGGTCATATACTTTCCTCACTTAGTTTTTGACAAAACCTCAACTTATGGGTCTAGTTGACAATCGACGATTTGTCAAGTCAAAACCAAACTTAGACCAATTAATCAAACACAAGTTACGAAATTTGACAAAGATTACTAAATTGTGAAAGTATGAGACTTAGATGGCAACAATCTGTTCTTATCCATACGTCTATTCTCTTCTCTCTGATGATGCTCTCTATCTCTTTCTCAGAGGGTGGAAAACATGTTTCCTGAATACAACTTGCAATCACCAAATTAAGATTAGTGCATCATTAGTCAATTCATATGTACCTTTTGAATAAATAAACATGACATCTTATAATCACATGTCTAAATTCTAACCATATAAACATAAATTCATGATTTCATTGATTTATCCTGTCAAATCATTAATTCATGCATAATTAACCACTAATTATGTGCAAGTAAAAAGTAAAACATAGTCAAAATTTGGGGTGTGACAATTTAATAAAGGAAAAAGAATGAAGATGAAGGGTTGGATATGCTTTCAGAAGACATTTCTCTTTCAGACAAGCATTACCACCAACAAAAGTAGACAACTGTGTAAAAAAGCAATGGTTTGAATTTTGAAAACTTTCGAGACACTAGCATGTTGTGTTCTTGTCCTAGGGAAGTTCTCTAGAATTTGACACGTGTTTCCAGAATAGTGAGAAGAATAAAAATGTTATATAGAATCTTGGCAAATCTTGGTGAGGGAAAATAGACTAAGATGAGGCTCGAGTGGCCCTAGAAATATGTTGTCGGAGTGGACACCAAACTGGGTTCAAAATACAATGTTGCAATGGTATGCAATTTTCATTGTTAAAGTTAAATAAAAAATAATAAAATTTGAAGTCAAATATTGCAAATGTGTCGCAATTATGGAGAAAATTATTGTCTAGTAAACCTTGGAAGATTAAAAAATTGAATTATAAAATCCATGCAAAATAAATCTTTGAAAGTTAAAGCACTTCAAATATGTAGCATTTACAAAGAAAGTTCATGCAAAAAAGACTTTTGAAAGACATTATTACAAATCTTCAATAATAATTACAAAGACAACCTAAAAACAATGGTTAGTACCGCAAATACCAAACACTTGTAAATAAGTAGTGAGATGAGCCTTTTAAATCAAATACTACGAAAAGGAAACAATTATAAAGAAAAATTATGTATAGAAATATTTGAAGCCTAAGCATTCCTTAAAATCCTGATGAAGAACAGAAATTTGCACAAACTGGATGAAAATGAAGGAGATTATGTTTACGTGAAGCAATGTAGCTGTGAGTGTGTAGAAAGACTATACCAGTTTGGAGAACCTTTGAAATGCCAAATTCAGCAACCTTTGCTTCGTAAAATTGTCCAGCTCAAGATGTTGTAGTCTTCAATTCTTTGTGAATAACGGCAAACAAGCAATTGTGATGAAGATAAGCACTTCCATAAGCCGACTTCATTGGCCAATCCAAAACACGACCTCCTCTTCCATTGTCATTGTGCAAAGCAAAGTGTGTTTTTGTTTCATTCTTAATGCACATATAAATCGTTTCATTATGCATGCAAAATGCGTTTCTAACTAGGATTTAAAAAAAATAAAAATAGTCTTTTTAAGACTAAAGACTGCTTAAAAAATAAATATAAATTTTATAATAAAAGATGTTCATATCTCTAAATTTAAATATTAATTTTTGTAAGATGAAGAACTATCAATTTTTTTGGAGTAACAAAATGTGTTCATCTTGAAAATAGCCTATTCAACAATTTAATTTAAAAAATGACATTTAAGTGAAATAAACATTGACGAGAAAATCTAATGACTTGACATTGTCGGGAAAAAAAGAGTACTCCTTTAAATGATTGCATTGATAGCATCTCAAGAAAATGTCATTGGAAAGCATTCCGGCTTGCATTGGCAAGAAGGATGATCCATAGTATCCATATTTATCAGTAAACAAATCAGCGAAACAAGTTAAAATTTTTGGAATTTGTAATGGAATAAATCTTAGCAAGAATATGAAAACACGCGTATCTGCATGAAAACAAAATGAAGATATGTTAGTTTTAGTTTCTTTTATATAAGAACATGGACTAAATTCTCCTTTGTGCCCTCCCACACAGAATTTCTCTCATCGAGGGTTGTCAAGTTTCATGGGGAAAATGTATTGATGGCTCTCAATAAAGGATTAGTTATAAGGTCAAAAGTAAACAGAATAGAAACTTACATATATTTTTTTTGTTTGGAGGTTATCCACAATTTTTTCTTTCTATTCCATATGGGACCATGAGCCTTAGGCTGAACTTGTTAGGCTAAGAGCCAAGGACTAAGGGTATCTGTTCCACCAAATTCATCTTAGGATAGACTTATTGATGCAGGAGCATCCCTGGTTCAAGAGTAATCTTGCATCAACCAAAAACATTTGCATTTTAGTTTGTTTGTATTTCAGTTTGTTTCTTTCATTTTCCAGTTTAGTTTAGGCAATTCAGTCAGAAGCAGTTTTAGCTTTTGGTTTGGTATTCTACTGCAATTGTATTTCATATCTTGCGGATCTGGACTTAGCATCTACATTCATTCATCTACATCATATCTAGAATTCACAGCATTTGGATTAGTTACCGGAAAGATATCACTATTAGAAGATCGACTATTTTTCTCATAACAGAGCATCTTGACAGTCTATGGTAATCAGCTGAAGCAGAAACTTGTGGAAACATTTCCTGATCTTTGAAGCCTAATGAGACATCATTCAATGATCTTTGGTTTGTGGCTGACCTTCCCCGAAGATCCGCACTTCATTTCATTTTTTTTTTGAAGGTGTTCTATGCATTTAGGTCCAACCTATCTGTGTACACGTTACAACTCTTCATTGGAGTTTGTGACCTTCCTTGGCTGATGCGGAGGAATCTATTTGTCCAGAAAGGATATATATTGATGTAATAGATCCCTAGGAAAGTAGTTCATAACATAGTGATAACTGATAGTTTAGATTTTGTGCAAAGGAGCTTCAAAGATTTATCTTGCGCACGTATGTAATCAGGCCTTTGAGCCCATGTTGTAAGCCCGCATGAAGTCGACCAGATTGTATTTAGATTTTTTGATATATTGAATGACTGAATCTACATTTTTTCCATTTCTTTGACTTGTTTCTATGTGTTTACTCCTGCTGCATGGTCCAGACAGTTCATTCTATGAACCCTCCTACTGTGACTACACCAGGTGGTATCAAAGTGAAAGTTCAAATCTTTAGGAATGAATTGAGTGAATTGAGAGAAGTTGGCGAAGGATTTTCGTAAGATCTTGCTATGGACAGATCACCGAATTGAGGCAGGTTACTTGTGTCACAACCGATTGCTGATTGAAAGGTAGTTGTCACCTTGTAGCCCGATTGCCAAGCTTGAGGTAGTTTGCACTTGATCCTAGGAAGAATGCCGCTGAGGAGAGTTGCTACTATTGGAACAATGGCTGGTAGAATGGATGAGATGATGGAGATGATGAAAACAATGATAATTCGTTTGGATGCTGTTGAAGAAGATAGGTGAAGAGGATTGATGCCGAGACCTAATTTTGAAAGTGATGATGAAAAGGAATTTCAATATGTTGAACAAACTGGCAAAACCCTAGGAGGTGATGAAGAAGAAGAATCAGATCAAGTAAAGATGTTACGAGCTATTTTGAAGATTGGAAAGAGACTTAGAGTTGATGTGCCAAACTATACTGGTAATTTGAACCTTAAAGAATTGATTGACTGGATAAATGACATGGAAGAATACTTTGAGTATGAAGAGATGGAAGATCCAGAGAAGGTGAAATTTGCAAAGATAAAGTTGAAAGGGCATGCTGCTATATGGTGGAGAGAAGTTTAGTTGGAAAGAAATAGAAGAGGAAAGGAAAATATTACAAATTGGGACTGGATGGTGACAAAATTGAAGAATCAATTTATACCTACTGACTATGAGTTGGAACTATTGAATAGATTACAAAACTTGAGACAAAAGGAGAAATATGTGAAGGCGTACACTAAGGAATTTCATAAAATGATCATAAGAACATGACATAGTGAAGCTAACAAGGAGAAAGTGGCTAGATACATCAATGGACTGAGATTGAACATTCAAGAGGAACTAAGCTTGGTAAGGATGACATCTTTGGAAGAAGCATATCAATTTGCCCTGAAGGTTGAAGAGAAGATGAATAAGAGACATGATCAGAGATAGAGAGACAGAGGAGGTAAATTTTAGAGAGGTGGAACATTTTCCAGAGGAGACAGATCATATCCGAAGCATACCAAGTTTGACAACCCATTTAAGGAGGATAGAGATAACAATGCTTACTAGAGAGATGACAAAAAATTTTAACAAAGAGGAAACCCTAATGCATACCAGAATGAAGGATGCTAGAGAGAAGGAAGAGGATTTGATAAGAGAGCATTCAGAGGTACTTGTTTCAAGTGTGGAGGTGAAGGACATAGAGCATTTGAGTGTAATCAGGGTAGTACAAGTAAGAGGACAGAAAATAGTGGAAGAGCGACATATGTGGAAGAAGAACCTATTGGATCACCCAGTTCAATTGGAAAACTTGAGAAAGGAGAATCATTAGTGATGAGGAGAGTACTATTTCAAGCAGAGACAACTGAAGAACCACCACAGAGGAAAAGTCTGTTCAGAACCAGATGCAAATTAGGAGGTAAGTGTTGTAAAGTTGTGATTGATAGTGGTAGTTTAGATAATCTAGTTTCAGAAGAGATGGTGACTAAGATGAAGTTGGAGATATTGAAATGCCCTAAGCCTTATCATATAGCATGGATTTAGGATGATCATAAGGTACTGGTGAGTGAACAATGTTTGGTGAAATTTCATATTGGATCTTATCATGATGAAGTCTTGTGTGATATTATGCCTATGGATGTTTGTCATATCTTGTTGGGTAGACCTTTTCAATATGATAGAAAAGCTATACATGATGGAAGAAAGAATACATATACTATAATAGAAAATAAAAGATAATTACTTTGATTCCTTTGGAGGATGATCCTAAGAGTGAAGTATGTGAGAATACTAGAATCTGTTTGGTAGATGAAAAAAAAATTCTGGATGGTTTGAGACATGAGCATATGTGTTATGCCATGATTCCTAAGAAGCCCGAAGCATTGAAGAAAGAAACTGAAGAATCACAGGAGGAGATAAGCGAATTGCCGACAGAGTATGAAGACATCATATTAGATAATGTACCTGAAGGATTACCACCTATAAGGAGTATCAATCATCACGTGGATCTTATACCGGGAGCAAGTTTGCCTAACAAAGTAGCACATAGAATGACACTGGCAGAGAATGAAGAACTGAATAGACATATACAAGAGTTGATGAGGAAAGGTTTGATCAAAGAAAGTTTGAGTCCTTGTGCAGTACCTGCAGTGCTTGCACCTAAGAAAGATGGAGAATGGAGAATGTGTACTGACTCTAGAGCAATAAACAAGATCACAGTTAAATATAGATTTGCTTTACCTAGGATGGATGATATCCTGGATTGTTTGAGTGGAGCAAGATATTTCACAAGGGTGATCCCACAATAATGGGTTACACTTTTTGGCCAAAGTTGACATTGAAATGAACATTTTGGAAAAAATCTTCACTTTCAAACACCTATAGTTGCTAAACCATGAGGAATTTGGAGATGATGTAAACTCGTGATTTGTCACATTTTCTCTGTAGATTCTAAATATATTTTTTAAAAAAATTTTGGAATCAAATTGCATTTATTTTTCCATCTCCTTCAATAACTAGTTTTTAATAGTAAACATCATTTTTAAAGAGTGATGTGAACTGTGTAAACATAACTTTTTTTCTATGAAGGATAAATTCTATTTTTTTCAAATTTAGATTTTTAACTATGATATCTAGAGGATGCTTTTGGTTGCATAATGTTTTATTGAATATTTTTCTTCTAATTAACTTTTGAAGTCAAACCAATTACAATTTAGACATAGATGTACTGTGTAAAGCATAACTTTTTTTTTATGTATCAGAATTCATTTTTTTTTCTATTGGATTAATGACATGAATACAAAGAGGATATATATTTTTCATAATTTTTTTTTTGGTAATATACTATTTTTCCACATGTGTAGAACATAGAGCTCAATTTTTTGTGAAAAACCTATGTTTAATTAAGCTAAAAAAAACTGTATAATAAAACCAAAATATATTAAAATTATACTTGATAGAAAGCTCATTTCAAGTACTATAATCCTCCAGATGGGTTTGTCAAGTTGCTTCCATTTTGATCCTCAACCAGAGCTTCGAAACCCAAAAATCTGCATAAAATTATAGATGGAGAGAGGCAAGGGAAAAATTAGGGGGTTCAATCGAATGGGTGTTCGAATAAACCCCCCTAACCCATTTGATCGAATTGGGGTTCGAACGAATATGCATTCGATCAAACCCACCTCATAAAAAATTAAAAAAATTATATTTAAATGGGTTCGATCGAACCCAGTCAGTTAAAAAGGCTTTTAACGACTGACGTTAGATCGAATCCTATGCCAACCAAATTGTTAATATGTTTTAAAATAATGTTATATTCATATAAATATGAGGTTGTTTTTTGTTTTTTTCATATATCATTGCAAGATTAATTCACATTATCATTGAAGAAGAAAGATTTTGGAGAAGAAAACTTTTGGTAGAGGATTTGAGAGAAGAAAATTTGAAGAAGAAAATGGGAGACAAAAAAAAGAGACAAAATAAGACTCAAAGAAAGTATTCAAAAGAAAGAGAACAAGAGATGCGCGAAACAAATTTGGCAAGATACCATAGAAAGAAATAAGGTATGTATGCATATTTTTTTTCCTATTTAATTGATGAGTTTTTAGCATGTAGGATGATGTTATTTGTAACTTTTTGAACATAAATATACTAAGTGAATTTATATTTTTTTCAATTGAATGTGTATTAGGGTCCTTCATAGCTTTTTGCACACTAGAAGTAAATTATACTTGTATTATTTAGTCATAAGTTCCTCTCTCTCTTGGGTAGATCATTTTAAAGTTTTTTCTTTATATCTCTCTAGAAATCTCCTTAAATATAGAGAAGTCTCTCTCTCTCTCTCTCTCCCTCCCTTGACTTGAGTAATTCTTTTTAAAGCTTTTTCTTTCTCTCTCTCTATCCTTTTTCTCTAAGGTCAGGTTTCTCTCCCCCTTGACAAGTACAAGTAGAGTTTTGAATCTCCTTAAATCTAGATAAGAGTCTCTCTCTCTCTCTATCCTTTTTCTCTAAGGTCCTTTCTCTCTCTCTTGACAAACTTACAAGTAGATTTTGAAAGCTCTCTATCTCTATCTTGACTTAAGTCTTTTTAACTTGGTCCTTCTTTCTCTCTTTACTAGGTCTTCTCTTTAGTAGCTTAGATTTTGTCACCATATATAAATTATAGTTGAACCTCTTTAACAAGTAGCTACTAGAATAATTATCTTGTAAGCTAAAACTCTATTTAGAACCAAAGGTTAGTCCTTAAAATTCTAGTCTCATCCTTCTTTTGATAGTACTTGTTGCACTAAGTTGGAGAGATCTATTTCATTTATAACATTTTATTTTAAAGTTTTCTCTTTATATCTCTCTAGAGATCTCCTTAAATCTAGATAAGTCTCTCTCTCCCTTGACTTGAGTAAGTCTTTTTAAAGCTTTTTCTTTCTCTCTCTCTGTCCTTTTTCTCAAAGGTCCTTTGTCTCTCTCTTGACAAATGCAAGTAGATTTTGAAAGCTCTCTCTCTCTCTCTCTCTCTCTCTCTCTCTCTCTCTCTCTCTCTCTCTCTCTCTCTCTCTCTCTCTCTCTCTCTCTCTCTCTCTCTCTCTCTCTCTCTCTCTCTCTCTCTCTCTCTCCTTAAGTCTTTTTAACTTGCTCCTTTCTCTCTTTATTAGGACTTCTCTAGATAGGTCTTCTCTTTGTAGCTTAGATTTTGTCACCATATAAATTATAGTTGAACCTCTTTAACAAGTAGCTAAGTTAGATTAATTATCTTGTAAGCTAGAACTCCATTTAGAGCAAAAGGTTAGTCCTTAAAATTCTAGTCTCATCCTTCTTTTGATAGTACTTGTTGCACTAAGTTGGAGAGATCTATTACTTTTATCACATTTGATTTTAAAGTTTTTCTTTATATCTCTCTAGAGATCTCCTTAAATCTAGATATCTCTCTCTCTCTCGACTTAAGTCTTTTTAACTTGCCCCTTATTTCTCTCTTTACTAGGACTTCTCTAGATAGGTCTTCTCTTTAGTAGCTTAGATTTTGTCACCATATAAATTATAGTTGAACCTCTTTAACAAGTAGCTACTAGATTAATTATCTCAAGTAAGCTAGAACTCCATTTAGAGCCAAAGGTTAGTCCTTAAAATTCTAGTCTCATCCTTCTTTTGATAGTACATGTTGCACTAAGTTGGAGAGATCTATTTCTTTTGTGCATTTGATTTTCCTTGAATTCAAATTGAGCTTAATGAACTTCACTACCTTCAATCCATGGTGGGGTTTTTCTTCGCTTTAATCTTAGGCCTATTTTTTACATGTTAAATGTTGCTACTTATATAATCCCTATCTTTTCTTTACAAGTATTCTTATTTCATTTTGATCTTAAATATAAATTCCAACAAAGGATTGTGTGCTTTATTAAATCATTCAAGGCTCTAAGAGCTATGTTGTACCATATTATATGTATAGAAGATTTCATATATATCAAATCAAGTACATCTTACCAAGAATATTTGTGCACACTTACACACTTATATCCTAAATGGTATAACTACCTAGATGTATCTTGTATGAGCATATTTGTCACTTGTGTGCATGAACTTCCATATATAGATTACTTGTGGTCAAATATATCAGTTATTCTAGATGTACAGGTGTATATTAATTTTTAAATATATCAAGACTTGTTCACTAAATTAAATAAGTTTTCTTTAATATGTATTTCATTAATGTGTGATACAGAAACTAGAGCAAACGTTGTTGAAAAACACATAGTTCAAGATGTTAGCCTAGAGGATGCCCAAGTGCAAACAATGGATGTTGGAGAGGGGTCAGGATCGCTTCCTTTGATTGGTATGGATGAGCATATTAATCTAGCTAAAGAGGTGAAGGAAAAACTTTCTTATAGAAATTTAGAACATTTACTTAAAATGGATATTAAGAATTTGAAATAGTATGCTAGACAACCTAAATGTATTGAGAGGAGGTCAATGAATAAAATTGCAAAGGAAATAATTGCTCATTTTGATAATCTTGATACACTTGGCCAAACCCAATTGTTATCAATTGTACTTCTTAATAAGGAGCTAAATGAGCCATTACAATTGTTGGGTGTAGATTTGTCATTGAAAAAGGGGAAAGGTTCACACCTAGAAAAAGATATTGTTTAAAATGCTTAAAAAGGTTTGGCTTCCATTGGGAAACAATCTTGATTTGTGGATAAGTCCATTTCAAGAAGACAGATGTTTACAGGTATTTTAAGTGAAGATAATTCCAAAAAAAAGAGAATTGTCTTCAATTTCAATTGAGATTGGTTTCAGTAGAAAGACAATAACAAAATATGTGAAAAGGAGAAAATTATTGGATGATAGTACCTTAGAAAGCAATTGGGCAATTATGTGTAGAGTTCCTTGATCTGACAAGATTCAAGATGTTGTTAGGAACTTGATCACAAGCTTTTGGAATGACAATATTCATCCTTCATCAAATAGTAGAGATGTTATCAAACACAGAATTGGGCCCAATAGTTATGATCTACACACAAAACATTAGCTAGAGATAACATAACATGAGATGTATGTGAACTTTTGTAATTCAAATCCAAATTTACAGATTGGGCAAACAATGTTTGAAAGGTTAAGGGCATATTATGTGAAGATAAACAATGTTTTTGAAACTTGTTGTTGTCATTATCATATTGAATTTGATCTCTACTATTAGGTGTTTCAAAAGATTTGTGAAGACAGATATGGTTTTGAAAAAGCACCTCCTAAATGGGTAAGTCAATTCATAGCATCCATCTTATGTGATAAATCAGATGATGATAATGGAAATGGTCAAATAAACTGCATAAAAGGTATTTGTGAAACATGTGGAAATTTGGCAAAAATGCCTTTAAGAAACGAAGATATCAACCCAATGAAGTTGGTAAATTGCAAGAGTTACAAGTATATAAAGTTTCAAACAAAAAATAGGAAAGAATCCACAAGGTTACATTATGTAGAAGAGGAGATACCTATTGGAACATTTATGGAAAATTTTTGTAAATTGATTCAACCATACATACATCATGCTTTTTTTGCTAAGTGGAAAGAACAATAGTTTCAAACATTAAGAGATACTTTCCCACCTGGAACAATTTTATCAGTAGTCAACTTTGCAGAAAATTACTCTTTTGTACATCAAAAAGGGATTCAATCACAATATTACTTTTCAGAGCATATCACTATTATGGTGCATGTGTGTTATCGACATGCACAATTGGATTTGGATGGTGTTGAAAGTACATTTGAAGCACGAGTCATCAAGAAAGAATATCACTTTTGTATTAGTGATGATAAAGAACATGACACACATTTTGTACAACATTGCTTTAAGAATTTTTTTGGATATTTGGCAAACAAGGGTGTAAATTTTGAAAGTCATTCTGTATGGTCAGATGGATGTGCGTCACAATTCAAATCATCAAGGCCATTTTATGCACTATGTAGATACCATCGAAATGACAATATACCACATGTTTGGAGTTTCTTTGAGAGTGGGCATGGAAAGGGTGAACACGATGGCGCAGGAGCTTGCATCAAATGTGCTCTAAGAAAACATCAAATGAATTATGATGGAGACCGTATAAATGATGCACATGATGTTGTTGAATGGTGTAAGTTACACTTTGCACCAAATGAGGTTGGCACATCTTCAAGAACAAACAGATACATTCCACATAGAGTGTTTTGGGAGATATCAGGTATGTATTGTTTGAATTTATTTAATGTGTACTTTAAATATATATTCATGTATATGATATACATGTGTACACACGAGTTTGTTTATTTTAGTTTAAATTTAATTATTTAGATATATTATATTCATAATGTACAATATAATAAATTTTTAGGTGTGGATAGAAGATCTTTGCATTGTGTCATGAGTATAGATAGCCCTACATGGATGTTGCGTACTAGGGATTACTCTTGTTTTTGTTATGAGTGCATGTTGGGATATTTTGAGAATTGTAAGAACCAAGAACATGGATATGTCAGTGAATGGGAAAACATGCCACTAGTTGTTACCAACACATATAATGAAGATGAGGATGAAATATTTGAAGACATTCCTTTGATTTCAATTGATTATAACCATATTTCAAGATTGATTAAAAAAGGTATGTGTGTGTATATATATATATTATATAACCTGTATCTCTAAATTTTTAAGTTACAAATTTTGGACATGTAAATTTGGTGCAGGAGATGTTTTTGCAATCATAGCAGAGGCTGGAAATATAGAAGAAGTTAGTTATTATTTATTGTGTTGCACATAAGAGAGGAAAAAGATAATAAATCTAGAAACAAGTGATGAAATGATGTTTCCCACAGGTTTAACTTCATTTAATTAATATTTTTAAATCATTTTGAATTTGTTACATATGTACATGTCAAATACCTCAAGAGAGATTTAAACTTTCAATTTATATTATAATTTATGTTATGTCTTATTGAGCAATGATAATGCTATACATGTTCATAGATGTAGGTTACATTTACCTCAAGAAAATGTTATATAAATGTTATGTCTTATCGTGGAATGTTGTTTCCCACAGGTTCAGTTGTAGTGCAAGGGACATATCTCAAACAAGTCAATTGTTCACCATGGGATTCACTTTATTGATTATCAACCTAACAACAAGGTATATCAATATAGCCACCTAGTAATTGCTACCGGCCTGTCTCTTCATACAGTTCATGAACGTGGACATTGTAAGTGGAGACTAGATAGTGATTATCATCAGAGAATATTATATGTCATTAAAGAGCGAGCTGAACCACTTAATGTGACCTAAAAAATATGGATGAAGAACTTACAATTTTTAATGTTTTAAAGACCTAAATTCACTATCTAGATCTATGTTTCATCATGAGATGATTTGACCATATGTTTATATGTATGGTTTTTAAACTTTGTTATATGTAGTAAACTTAATTATCTTCTTCGAGCATGAATTTACGTTTTTGTTCATGATATTTTACTTTTTTATGTCTTAGATATGTCTTAGGTATGTCTTAGGTCTAGACTAGAATAAGGTACATGAAATCTCTAGGTGTAGATTAGAAATGCCTTAGGTCTACGTTACATCTACTAGGAAATTTCTTAATATGTCTAAATGATATAAAATCTAGGTGTAGATTAGATATTCTTAGGTATATACTAGAATAAGGTATAAAATCTAAGGGAAGCTCTTTTTTTTATCTTGAAGTTATGAAACCCTAGTAAAGATCCATGGTGACCATTCGAGTATGTTAAATCATTAGAAATTTATAAAACCCAACTTTTTAGTTCACTATATTTAGAAAGTTGTAAGTGAGTTTAATAATCATTCAAGTCTCAAACTTAACAAGCCTCTTCTATCTAGTTCATTTAAACATTCAAATAAGATGAACTTGTATAGATTCAATCTTCACTAGTATATATTATAAAATCAACATTGGTTCTGATACCTCTTCACATTGTCTAGGAGTAGAAAATTATTCTAGTTTTGACTAAGATGGATGAATATATACATGAGTTCATGAATTTAACTATAATATATGTTAAAGTGCCTAGAATTGCATTCCTACTCACTATAGCTATAGCTGAAGGGAGACACGGTCTTTAATCAACTATAGGTACCATTAAAGTTATTCAACATAAGTCAACAAGACAGGGCTTGAATTGAGAAGGATGATCTTCAAATTAATTCTTTCTATGCATTACATAAGGGAGATATATTCTTTAATCCTATAGCTACCATCAAATTTGTACAACATAAGTGAACATGATATCTTGACTTGAGAAGAATGATCTTAAAATTCTTATTCCAATTCTAGGAGATATGAAGGTTGTCCTAAGGAACAATTACTTAAATTTTATGGACTACTATGATGTGTAGATAAGAATATAGCCTTGATTAAATTAAAATAATATATCATTAAATAATCTATGTTCTTGAATTAGGGCCTCTTATAGGAATTGACTGACAATGGGCATGGAATGGATTCTAGTTGTTTATATGCATTTTAACAAGTTTGAGTTAAGGTTATTCAAATGAATTCTTCAAGTTTACAAATCATTGTCATGTTTAAATGGATGTTGCATTTAGCCAATCCTTAATGGTATTCCAATTTGTAGTTTTATTATGTTCATGGTGTGTTAAGTGGTTAATGTTACTTGATTAGATATTTTTCTTATAGTCTTATTCATGATTTGAGTGTAATACTTATTTGTTCTAGTAGTGGTGAAAGTCAAATTATCTAGAAGTCTAATTTTATTTTTTAATAAAAAATCTTCCAAGTTTTATTTACATTTGTTATATATATTGTGTTTGTATGCTACTTATGTGGGCCTAACTTATGTTATTTCATCATATAACTATTTTTCTTGTCCTTTATCTAGATATTTGAATGGTATATCATTACAGAGTTATAAAGTTTATTTTAAACTTAAAATTTGAGATATGTACAACTTAAAGAATCTATATATATCTTATGTATCTAGCATGTGGAGGTTGAAATTTACATGACGTGATTGAGATAAGCATAATATTTTTAAGTTAATATTTTATTATTTCAAAACTTTTATTACATGTCTTAATATGTGCACATGTAAATATCAAATAGATCCATTGAAAATATCAAGAAGCATTTATATGAAAACATTATTAATATATCTCAAACGTAAATTTGTCCATGTCAAATATAAATATATTTGTGTCCATCTGAAGAATAAACATGTATGTATGTATAGATGCATAAATGTCCAAACATGTTGAAAATATATAAACATAAATGTTCATACATACATTCAAGAAAATATATAAACATAAATATTTGAATACATATTTGAAAATATATACATAATCATGTCCATACATAAATGTATAAATGTCTATACATGTCAAATATATAAACATAAACATATAAATGTCCATATCTCAAACATAATCATAAGTTACACAAATGTCCATGTCCATATCTCAAACATAAACATAAACACAAATGTCCACCATAAATCATCAAACACATGTATGTAATCAAGTCAGGTGGAAATTTCAACATGTATCAAACATAAATAAATGGAAATCTTGAGTTAGAAGCAACATCAAATGGAGACCTCTCTATGTGGCTGCAACCTAATCATTGTGTCAGCTCCTAATCAAGCGACCCTCTGAATGAGAATCCTATTTTGATGCATGTGCCGAGTCCTAGAGATAAAATCAAGTACAATGCATAGTTAAATACATTTTATCTAGATATATAGAACTATTTAAAAATGTATATATTGTAAATTATTATAAATAGATAGATATATCTACATGTACATACAAAACTCACATGTCCACTGGCAACAATATCATCAATAGAATCATGTCGACGTACACAGTCTGACCTTAGGCCAGGAGTAACATAAGGTATCTCCATCTACAATATATATATCATTTAGTTAAAACTAAAATCTAAATAATTTTTAAAAAAATTGAATTGAATGTATTCACATGCACACATACATATATATCTTATCTAGATCTACACATATACATACCTGCATATCACCTGGTACCACAGTACCTGAGCCCTCTGCAATGTCTGCCTCCACTAAATCATCCAAATGATCTGATGTATCTATCTGAGCCCTCTCATGTCGTAGTAATGACGAGTGAAGGGGACTGATCAACTGAGATGGCATCAATATAGAATCAGAGTGCATCAACATATCCATAAATCCTGTAGAAGTATGCATCCTCTCAAGGTCATGATTTGAACCTAGATCACTGGCCTGTACAACAACTGAATGATCTGTAGGTGGATCGTCATGTGCACTGGTGTTTCCAGGCCTAGAAGGGTGGTCAGAATGGCGAGATCCTGAATGTGAATGAATAGACATGACCAGACGATCTCTAACCTAATCTATGGAGATCCCTACCTTTGATGCAATGAATGCATATGCCTCTAAGATATCCTCTGCAAAGCAATGCAATGTGCTATGCACCATCTCCCCTATGAGACCATCCAACTATGCAGGTGTAGGGATGCCTACCATAGCATAAGAATCATAGTGTGTGCTAGTACACTATGCTGTAAATGAAGCTCTAGATCATGGACGTTGTGCCATCAAAAACTGACCCACACAATCAATAGCTATTGTAGTGGTGGCAACTGTAATATCGCCAACACTATCAATTGCTTCCCTTTGGGAAGCAATGACAACATGATCTGCTGAGGGGGCAACAGCTGGGGAGATAGCAAGATTCCTCTCACCAACTAATGCTCTATACGCCAGGGCCGCCCGATCAGGTCGACGATAAGCATCCCTATCAGTAAGCCTGTCATGGCCCTAACCACAATATGGTGGAATGTCACAGTAGTTGACTTTGAGGCCTAAATGAACCTCAACATACAATTGTTGTGCAAAATATAAGGGAATTTGGTCATTATTTGGATAACGACCTTAAATAGCAAGAAATCGAGGGTATATCAATCTGGCCATATCATCATTGACACATCTCGTTACCTGGTATCCCTTGACCTTTACCTTAGTCTGATAGTATGGAAAGCATTCATATTTAATTGTTTCTTTTGCAACCACACTCTAAACATGAGAGATGGGAACATCACCACAAACTTCTTCCCACATGTGGGAAAGAATAGCAGTTATAGCATCAGGGGAATAAGCACTTGTGTCTCAAATTTTATCTCTAATTTTTTCTAAGCTTTACATTATGGACTTACAACTGTCCTTCTATATTCCCGTGTTCATTCCATCATTTATGCAAACTCTCAATCTATCAATCTCATTATTAATTCTAAAAATAGTTCTTGAGGTGGAATTGGTGCATAATTTTCCATGTGTGATGTAGTCAAAGATCTCTAGAACTAGATAAAACATGTACAAAATTAGACATCTCTCTATATGTATCATGTGCACATGTAGAAATTCATAGTTCTCACATGTATAAATATATTAAATATATAAATAAGAAAACAAGAAAGAGAATAAGTAGTACAGAATACACACAATATACATTGTACAAGAACATTTTAAATACAAATATAGTGAAGGGTGCTTTGGATCAATTGATTTAAATATGTGAATCAAAAGATGACTTAATTTAGTAGATGATACATACAGTCTACACATAAAATTAAATTATTTTCAAAATATCTAGATACATCATACATGTTGAATTATACTTACAATTTAACCTTATATAAACCTCTATAATTGCCTTAGGATGGCCATGTTAAGCCAAGTAGATCTTGACATACAATTTCTTGCTTCTGACTTGTTGAGCTTGCTTTTCCTCTTATAGATCTAGAATTGGTTAAACAAGGTCATCCTAATGCAATTATAGCTCAATATAAATAAGGTTTTGCAAGTATAATTTGAAACACATGTAATTGTTTATATTATACACATGGGCCCTTCAATGATCAAACGAGGAAAACTAAGAACCTCAAAAGGTACATAAACCCCAAGACATACTTCCCACACCTAGATGGGTCTACTCATGCTACTTGGAAGTTACAACTTGGCATTTAAAGGAGATTCAATCACTCAAGAAAGTGCATGTTAACAACTTCATTGCAACATAAAAACATACACCAAGGGAGTGATTTCTAAACAGACTAATTGAAATATTACACCATGAGAAATAATTCATACCTACTAACTATATTTTTTAAATAATTCATATGTACCAAAGTTAAATACAAATATAGAAAAGGATGCTTTGGATCAATTGACTTAAATATATGAATCAAAAAATGACTTAATTTAGTAGATGATACATACAGTCTACACATAAAATTAAATTGTTTTCAAAATATCTAGATACATCATACATGTTGAATTATACTTACAATTTAACCTTATATAAACCTCTCTAATTGCCTTAGGATGGCCATGATGAACCTATCAACATACAATTTCTTGCTTCTGATTTGTTGAGCTCGCTTATCCTCTTGTAGATCTAGAATCGGTTAAACAAGGCCATCCTAATGCAATTATAACTCGGTATAAATAAGGTTTTGCTACTATAATTCAACACATAATTGTCTATTTCAAACAATTTAATTTTACGTGTAGACTGTCATCTACTAGAATTTTTTTTTGAAATTATACCGAGCTATATCTAGTTGCATTAGGATGGCCATGTTGAACCAATTCTCTACAACTAATGACTGATGTGTCTCACCAACATCGTAACATGATAGTGTCTACTAAATGGATTGTGGAACAAATTTATCAACATACACGTCCTACATCAGAGTAGATAGGTATGTTGTGTTGCGCTCACCTATATCATCATACAATTTCTTCTCTAATGTAGGTGTGTATGTTGATATTGTTCCACGACTTCCAAAGTAGACACTAGTTATCATTGGTGTTGGTGAGACATATCAGTCATCATGTAGAGAGTTGGTTAAATATGGCCATCCTAATGCAACTATAGCTCAATATAAATAAGGTTTTGTATGTATAATTTGAAACACATATAATTGTTTATATTTGTAGATTAGTGAACTCAAAATGAAAGTAGAAAACATAAAACAAGTGCATAAACAAGCATTATACCTCTTACAATGAGTCAAAAATCCTTGCTAGGGTGGAAGGAGTTGCACCCAAACTCCTTAGATTGTACCCTAGATAATGAATTCAAATGTGAAATACTCTCTCAAATGCAACTCACAAGCTAGCTCAAGAGATTTTTGGGCATGGTAACATTACTTGAAAATTTGATCCTCAAATGGGTTGGAGGATGTTGTGTTTATAGATATTTTGGAGAGATTTTGATCCAAGGGTTGAGATTGATTTGGGAGATCAATGATGGAGGATGAAGATGATGTGGAGGGCCCAGATTCCATCTTGGAGGAATGGAGGGCTATGAATAAAGATGAATTTTAAATTCATCTTAGGAAAGGGGTGGAGTTAATGAGGTTGGGTGAGATGGAATATTTGTGAATTAAAAATTCACACGGGGAAGGGTAAAATGAATTAAAAATTTATTTGGGGATGAGTGGATATAAATGAGGCATGGCATGGGTAAGGGGTGTAAGAGGTATTAAATGTGATGTTGGACATATTTTTATAAAAAATGACTTATGTGGGATATATTTCAATTTTTTATTTGGAGGATGTGGGTAAGGGTGTTAAGCTAGGTTTGACCACTTAAATGAGAGGTTAAGATTAATTTAAATAAGGTTTTATTTAATTAATCCCAAGGCTAGGATGAGATAGGCCAGGGTAGGCAATTAAATAATGGCTATTTAATCACCTAGGGTAGGGATAGGTCAATTAATAGGCTGAATTAATTAGTTAAACATGATTTAGCTAATTAATTAGATTTAGTGAGGGAGAAATTGACCAAATAAATATTGCATATTTAATTAATCAATTGGCTAAAGTTGAACTATTGAATTAAAAGAATTAATCCAATTGTTAGGGATAAAATTTTAAAAATTTAAGTGATCAAGGGACAATTATTAAATAAAAATTTAATTAATTGATTAGAAGAGGAATTGGTGTGTTTAGGGATGTCGGGAGTCAGTTTGACGATGAAGACATTTTTAGGTGTCTACATTTGCCCCTCTTTGACGTGGCGTCAGGACCTAGCAGGAAAGTGGCGTCAGGTCAAAGAAAGAATATACCCCAGCTGTCGAGAAGGAATAAGATGGGTGAGGGATACCCCCTCGAGAGGTTGCTGAAAAAATAAAAAAATTTCAGGTGAGCTCTCAAAAGGACGTGACGGGAGTGAAGGTTGGATAGAGGATGGAAAAAGAGGATGATAGGAGGAAAAACAGAGGAAAAAGGTTGTGATCTGCACCCTGGAGTGGTAAAAGAGTGGGCAGAAGGATGACATGGCTTACTATATTTAGACTGGTGGGCCCTAAGTGTTGGTGCCTGAATTCACTGTTAGTTAATTTAGCAATTTTCATGCAGGCACCATCCCAAAATATCCAAAAGGTTCTAAGTTTTGGCACCCCTTCAGTGTTTTGTAGCATCCACATTATCTTTCTTGAGGAGGGGTCTTCATGTTTTCTCCATCGGCATGTGTTCTTTTTTGTGTCTTCGACATTTCGATGGAGTATTATTTTGATGCTTGAACCATCATTTTGAACCATCGCGTTGAACCCTTTTGGTTCAAGGTTCAACGGTTCATGGGCTTAGGCTCCATCTTTTCCCGTCAGTGAATTCTTTGTTCATCTGTGTTATCGGCGTTGAACTTCTCGGTTGAACTTCTCTTTTGAACCATCGGGTTGAACTGGTTCGGGGTTCAATGGTTCAAAGCCTTATGATTTTGGTCTTATCAGCGTAACGTTCATCATCGGGTGGACGGTGGAGTGTTGGCCCGACGGTTTGCCTTTGGCCGATGGAAGGTTAGCGGTTTGCAACGTTGGTTTCGGTGTGACATGGACTATCGGGCTAACCGTTGGAGGGTTCACCGATATACAATGTTTGGCCGATGGATGTCTATCGGCGAGAGTTGTATTGTCGGCCTGAGTGTTTTGAGTTATGCCAATGATGGGAGGTTTGGCTGATGAGGAGTCGTCAGTTTGTGTCTGGCCGATGGAGGAGCAGAGTGTAGCTCGTTGGTGCATTGGCGAGACTATTGTGATCGGTTGGGGAGATTTTGGTTGCTCTGATGGTGTAAGTCACACCAACGGTGGTGGTCTTCGGTGTGACTTGTGTTGTCGGCGAAGCAAATTTTTGGGCCGCCGATGTAAGGAGTTTGCCCGATGGGGAATGCCATCGGAGTAAGATTGCGTATCGGGCTAGCAGTTGGAGGGTCCGCCGATGGGTCTTCTCTGGCCGATGTGGAAGTCAAAGGCTTGCGGAGGTGTCGTTGGTGAGACGATTGAGATCGGCGAGAGGTTTTTGGGGCAAGCCGATGGTGTAGATTTGGCCGATGGGTTTTTGGCGAAGGGTCGTGTGTCGAGCGCGGCAAAACGCTCGACACCTATTATGCATGCAGCTATGTTTATAAAGTGCTAGTGTGGTCTCGGCACCGTGCATGTGGGATTATTCCCCTGTGTAGTTTGAGCCTGCGAAGAGGGCGTTTTGGCAGGAAACTTCCATTTGAATGCAGCGATAGTTTTCTCGATGGTTGCAGGTTGTTGGGCCATCAATGGCGACTGTAGCAGGAGTATGGGCAATGGTACAAGCGATTAAACTACCTGATTGTGAATGAAGACTCCCAGATGGCGGCGCAAGGCTCGAGGCCTCCCTTGTCTGCTGCATTGATGGCTTCTGAGCGCCATTCCTTTGAAGGATCTGTATCTGGCGGATTTTTGTAAAAGCCTTGTAATTAATTGCTGTGGTACATTTTCTGGCTGATATAAGCAGACTGTGTTACCATTTTTGACGTTGTTGAAAACTGGACATTTTGGCTCTGTAATAAGATACAACTGGTTTTGGTTGCTTTGTGCAGCAAAACTTGCGAGTTTATGTATCTCCTGTTGTACGTTTGTGCATGAATCCACTGATTTCATGGTCAATTTTATATGAATAATGCTATGTTTGCATGTGTTATGCTGATTCTGTCTCCAGTTTTGCATGTATCTTTCTTCTGAGTCCAGGCATTCAAGGAATGTCTGAGATTCTAGAACATAGAATTCCTATGTTGAATGTTTAATCTTTTAACTTCTGCTCAAGGGGTAGATTAAACTGTTTTCAGATTGAATATTGGGAAGGGTATACTACAATAGGGATGCCATAAGTATAGACAGCTTAACACTCTGTATTGGGAGATATCTGTAAGGCAGATATCATGTATATCCCCCTGAAATCTAGTTTTAGTTGTTCATGCTGATCATTCATAGGTGTATGTCTACCGACTCCAAGCCCTGGATAGGCACCAATCTAGCTCTGTGTTGAGGTTATATACCATGTCCAGCTTTGTATCCAAAAATCAAATCAAACCATTTCATCCTTCCACCTGTTAGTTGTAGGAGTAGGATTAGGATCCCTGCATGCTCTCATACCCAACCAGACATCATATCCAAGAATGTTGCAAACCTTGTGATTTGTTACACAAATCTTGGTCCATACATGAGAGTATTCTACCTGTTGCTATCAAGTTAAATCCTTCTGTCATTGAGCTAGTCAAAGTTATACTTTTATCAAATAGGGACACCCCCTTGGTGTGGCAGAACTAGAAGTGAAGGGGAGGAGCTCACGCAACCTCCTATATTCAGTTGGCTGAATCTGCCTGTGCATTAGAAGTGGCAAACCCTAATGCTGATTCAGAAGAAAAACCAACAAAATGGCAACTCTGCTGGGGAGAGAGAGAGTCAAGTAACCTGAGGGCTGGAAAATCTAGTTTCCAGTGAAGTTGTTGCAGCAAAAAGGAACCATGTGGTGCTCTGCTGGGATGATGAATCCAGAAAACAAAAGTGCCTTGCTGACATTCTGTCCTCTCTCTGAGAGGTGGCGACTCTGTTGAAAGAACCCATCAGTGCTGCAACATATATCCAGGTATTCATCTTTGATTCAAAATGTTGAGTTTAGAACAGCAAGCCTGGTTGTGCTCTCAGAGAAGACCATTCTTTATTGAAAGATATAAAGCCCTAAATTTCACAGGGATATATGGTTACCCAAATATTATTCCCAATAAAATTAGAAGATGTTTGCCAAAATATAGTGATCAGATTCTGAATCGGCAAACAAACATTTGCAAAGATTTTGTAATTTAATAGAAGATTATGAGGTAGAGGATGAAGATGTAGTAATGAGACTCTTTGTTCAGTCATTGGAAGATGATGCTAGGATATGGTTTTCAGACCTGCCTGTTTGTTCAGTTTCTTCATGGATAGATTTAGAAGTTGCATTCCTAGGGCAGTTTGGTGAAAGGTTTGATGTGGCCTCATTAATCATATATTTTATGAATATCCAAAGGGAAGATGAGGAGCTAGTTCCAGCCTTTAATCTTAGGTTTATTAAATTGCTCAAGCAGATCCCTGAATATATGAGACCTAATAATGCATTGTGCTTGACAATTTATTTGGCTGCATTTGATGAAGAAATGAGTTATCTGTTGAGAGATAAAGAACCAGTCACACTTCACCAAACTTTCCAATTTGCTATGGACATAGAAAACAATGAGAAATATGGAATGCCAGTAGGTTTCATGGCTACAAGTTGTCAAAGCAGTTATCAAAGTGAATATATTTCAGCTCTCCCAGTATGTGCATTGAGAAATGATTGTATAGAGGGAAATATATTTCAGAATAATGTGTGCAGCCATGATGTGATGCATGAAGAAAATGTTGTAGAAAATGTAAGCACATCTTGTAATAATGAAAACAAAGATTGTTATCAGCCTTTAGAAGACAAGCCTGTAGACACAAGGTGCCCTCCAATTGATCAAATGAGAGACATACATGAAGTTGTGTCTTGCAGCAGTGTGCATATCCCAGTTATGCTTGATTATTTATATGAAGTGGATATGCAGAGCTTCACTCTGAATATAGAAAACATTGATTCAAGGGATGGCAGTGAATATGCTAGTGATTGCCAGCATTCAGATGCATATGTGAGCCTTTCAGATAATGAAATATATTTGGATGCTGATTATGAATGTTTCCTTGAAGATTTTTGCCACCTTCATAGTGCAGAGGTTGAAAACTTTGCTTTTGATTATCAGGGCACTGGTGAAGATAAAAAACAAGGTCACTATTTAGATGTGGATGGGAAAATTGCAGATATGTGTGCTCATATAGTTGGGGATAGTGTTGATTGCAGGGGTGACTATGAGGCTTTCAGTGTAGGGCTACATTCTGAGTTATTTCTACCTTCTCTTGAGACATTTTAGGTGGACATTAATGACAAAATTGCCGTGCATGATGATGATGGATATCTGTATATTCATCAAGATAAATTTGATTACGAGATGTTGCTTGTGCCTGAATATTGCATGTTTGATACAGAGGAGCTCTTATTTTTTGAGGAAGGGCAAAATTCTGATGTGGATTCATTTGTTTCATGTGAGTCTATTATTTTTCCAAGCAACATTAGTGACTCATATGATGATGACATTCTACAACTGATAATTATATATGCTGATGAAGCTAGTTGTAGATTTGTTGAAGAAAAAGAAATGAGCAGCAGCACAAATAATTGCCAGGGGGCTTGCTGCAGACAGTTAAATGCTTTTAGGCTTCATTTGAAGAAATCAAAAGAAAATCAGGTGTTTGACAAAGGAAAAGTCTGGTTTTTCCTTTTTGGTGGCCCTGGGCCACCATGTTTATTTTAAAATAATGTGTTTGGTGATGCAAATCATGGTAACTTCATGACTCTGTTGCCCAATGGATAGGGCACTGGTCTGCATCCCAGAGATCTGGGGTTCTCGCTGCAGTCTTGCACCTGCACGTCCCTAATCAGAGCCACTGTTGGTGCTTGAATTCATTGTCAGTTAATTTAGCAATTTTCATGCAGGCACCATCCCAAAATATCAAAAGGTTCTAAGTTCTGGCACCCCTTCAGTGTTTTGCAGCATCTGCATTATCTTTCTTGAGGAGGGGTCTTCATGTTTTCTCCATCGGTATGTGTTCGTTTTTGTGTCTTCGACATTTTGATGGAGTATTATTTTGATGCTTGAACCATCGTTTTGAACCATCGCGTTGAACCCTTTTGGTTCAAGGTTCAACGGTTCATGGGCTTAGGCTCCATCTTTTCCCGTCAATGAATTCTTTGTTCATCTGTGTTATCGGCGTTGAACTTCTCAGTTGAACTTCTCTTTTGAACCATCGGGTTGAACTAGTTCGGGGTTCAATGGTTCAAAGCCTTATGATTTTGGTCTTATTGGCATAATGTTCATCATCAGGTGGATGGTGGAGTGTTGGCCCGATGGTTTGCCTTTGGCCGATGGAAGGTTAGCGGTTTGCAAGGTTGGTTTCGGTGTGACATGGACTATCAGGCTAACCATTGGAGGGTTCACCGATATACAATGTTTGGCTGATGGATGTCTATCGGCGAGAGTTGTATTGTCGGCATGAGTGTTTTGAGTTATGCCAACGACGGGAGGTTTGGCTGATGAGGAGTTGTCAGTTTGTGTCTGGCCGATGGAGGAGCAGAGTGTAACTCGTTGGTGCATCGGTGAGACTATTGTGATCGGTTGGGGAGATTTTGGTTGCTCCGACGGTGTAAGTCACACCAACGGTGGTGGTCTTCGGTGTGACTTGTGTTGTCGGCAAAGCAAATTTTTGGGCCGCCGATGTAAGGAGTTTGCCCAATGGGGAATGCCATCGGAGTAAGATTGCATATCGGGCTAGCAGTTGGAGGGTTCGCCGATGGGTCTTCTCTGGCCGATGTGGAAGTCAGAGGCTTGCGGAGGTGTCGTCGGTGAGACAATTGAGATCGGCGAGAGGTTTTTGAGGCAAGCCGATGGTGTAGATTTGGCCGATGGGTTTTTGGCGAAGGGTTGTGTGTCGAGCGCGGCAAAACGCTCGACATCTATTATGCATGCAGCTATGTTTATAAAGTGCTAGTGTGGTCTCGGCACCGTGCATGTGGGATTATTCCCCTATGTAGTTTGAGCCTGCGAAGAGGGTGTTTTGGCAGGAAACTTCCATTTGAACGCAGCAATAGTTTTCTCGATGGTTGCGGGTTGTTGGGCCATCAATGGCGACTGTAGCAGGAGTATGGGCAATGGTACAAGCGATTAAACTAACTGATTGTGAATGAAGACTCCCAGATGGCGGCGCAAGGCTCGAGGCCTCCCTTGTCTGCTGCAATGATGGCTTCTGAGCACCATTCCTTTGAAGGATCTGTATCTGGCAGATTTTTGTAAAAGCCTTGTAATTAATTGTTGTGGTACACTTTTTGGCTGATATAAGCAGACTGTGTTACCATTTTTGATGTTGTTGAAAACTAGACATTTTGGCTCTGTAATAAGATACAACTGGTTTTGGTTGCTCTGTGCAGCAAAACTTGTGAGTTTATGTATCTCCTATTGTATGTTTGTGCATGAATCCACTGATTTCATGGTCAATTTTATATGAATAATGCTATGTTTGCATGTGTTATGCTGATTCTGTCTCCAGTTTTGCATGTATCTTTCTTCTGATTCCAGGCATTCAAGGAATGTCTGAAATTCTAGAACATAGAATTCTTGTGTTGAATGTTTAATCTTTTAACTTCTGCTCAAGGGGTAGATTAAACTATTTTCAGATTGAATATTGGGAAGGGTATACTACAATAGGGATGCCATAAGTATAGACAACTTAACACTCTGTATTGGGAGATATCTGTAAGGCAGATATCATGTATATCCCCCTGAAATCTAGTTTTAGTTGTTCATGCTGATCATTCACAGGTGTATGTCTACCAACTCCAAGCCCTGGATAGGCACCAATCTAGCCTTGTGTTGAGGTTATATACCATGTCCAGCTTTGCATCCAAAAATCAAATCAAACCATTTCATCCTTCCACCTGTTAGTTGTAGGAGTAGGATTAGGATCCCTGCATGCTCTCATACCCAACCAGACATCATGTCCAAGAATGTTGCAAACCTTGTGATTTGTTACACAAATCTTGGTCCATACATGAGAGTATTCTGCTTGTTGCTGTCAAGTTAAATCCTTCTGTCATTGAGCTAGTCAAGGTTATACTTTTATCAAATAGGGACACCCCCTTGGTGCGGCAGAACCAGAAGTGAAGGGGAGGAGCTCACGCAACCTCCTGTATTCAGTTGGCTGAATTTGCTTGTGCATTAGAAGTGGCAAACCCTAATGCTGATTCAGAAGAAAAAGCAACAGTAAGGATGCCACATTTGCACACATTAAACTCATGAGAAGGAGCAGAGGAGAGATGGTGGAGTGCAACCCCAGATTCCCCCAACTCACCCACATCTCTGAGCATTTCCGATCATATGGCTGGGCACCGGAGGTTGGACCCCAAGTAGGGCCTAACCCTAGCTTTGTGATTTTTTGATTTTGTCACATTTTTTGGGTTTGAGAATTGGGAATTGGCATTATGGCGCTATCACAACATCGCGCAGCACCAAAAATAAGCAGATTAGCGCAATCCTTTGGATTGGCGATATCCATTTGGGTATAATAGAGGTGGATTGGCACCAAATGTTTGACATATTGGTGCTATCCTCCGCATTAGCACAATGTGCGTAGGGTTAAGGAGTCTAGTGTTTTGGCACCAATTAGGGATTAGGGTAGCACTATGTTCTAGACTAGCACTATGTTCGATAGTGGCGCTACATTTAAGATTAGCGCCATGTGGAGGAATAGCCATATTGCATATAGGCGCTATTGGGAAGAGTGGTACCATTATGTATATTGACACCAAATGGAAGGGTGGTACCATTTGTGAAAATGGCACAAAGAGGTTGCGTAGTTATGCTATATTTTGAATTAGCGCCATTGGAAAATGTGGTAGCGCCATTGTTAAAAATGGTGCAAAATATGGTCTGTTGTGGTGCCAAAATGTTTTTGGCTTTCAACATTAGAAGAAAGGGTTTGATTCAGAAAAAGATAGGTAATTTTTTACCAGAAAATTGTGAATGCAAGATACGAGGTCATTTATAGTGTCCTCGTGGGAGCGACGCATGCCATCTGTGATGGGACTATTTGATCAGTTTGATGATGCCACCCGGGCCCGACTGGTGAGGTTAGGGCTCTTAACACTTGCGTCAATGCCAGTGTTACGAGCTCATAGAGCTTTAATTACCGCAGTTGTAGTGCAGTATTGGCTAGAGACTTGTACATTTTTGCTTCCTACTGGCGAGATTACTCACTCTTGAGGATGTTTATCACATCCTCAAGCTACCTAGTCATGGCCGGCGAGTGACATACGACACGAGGAGGGGATGGAGGGCCCTAATCAGATTGTTTGGCCATGATCACATGGCTTTGTTAGTAGACGACAGGGAGATGAGCTATGAGGGGACACTAGCGGCGAGTGCAGACCACTTTGCCTTATTCCTATGCATAATGATTGGTGGCGTAGTGATGCTTGATAGGAGGGGCAGGGGATTTCTAGTTGGATGAGGAGAGATGATTGAGGGGATGGTTAGACATCAGACCATGTATGCCTGGGGACCGGTGATGTTGGCATAGCTCTATCATGAGATGCATACAGTTGTCTATCATTATGATTTAGCTTTATCAGCCAGGGTTACTTTGCTGCATGTGTGGATCTGGGAGCATATTGCAGTCACTCGGCTGAGATGTGGGTACTATCACTGTCTGTTTGAGGCCTTTGTGTTTCTGTATCGAGATGCTGAGTACACGTATACTGGGCAGGTTCATTATTGGCGATGGGTGTTGGATGATGTCATTCAGGTTACCTGGCGACCCTATATCAGAGTAGAGTTGTGGCCAGATGATGATGTGCACATACCTTTTTGCTTTCTAGTAGCACTACTTGATAGGTCGAGGAGACCATATGATCGATCTACCGTTGTGAGTTATGCGACAGTTCGGGTTATGACAAGATGCCCCATAGCAGATGGTAATTTTTGCACGGACCCATTGAGATGTCTGTTATTGGCTTGTAGCCATACAACTGTGGGTTGCCCTAGAGGATTTTGTAGCTTTGCAACCATTGCGGTGGGATTGGCAGAGTATTGTCAGGGATGCAAGCACTACTCCTGCATATGAGACATGGTGGTAGATGTGACGACTGACTCAGTTCACCGACCTGGCAGATGATGTAGTCCCTGTGGAGGAGGCAGCGAGGTCAGGGGATGAGGAGTCTGAGGAGGATGGGGATGATGATTCCAATGGAGATGATTTCCTAGAGGAGGGTGAGAAGATTATTGCTGACTACCTCATGGAGGTTGGAGGGGATGGGGAGGAGAGGGAGATTGGTAGGGATGGGCAGCTGATGGATGTGCTAGCAGCAACAGTAGCTGGACAGGTTGGACTTAGGGGAGAGGGGCAGGCGGGTGGTGGTTCACAGGTGCCCTAGCAATAGGTGCGACAGCAGGTACCTGTATAATAGGTACCTATTGAGTAGGTACCTGTATAATAGGTACCTATTGAGCAGGTCTAGATCGGGGTGGTGCAAAGGCAGGGAGGACCTTGACAGTGTGGGGGACTGCTGAGGGTAGGTAGGGGTGTTCTACCCCGACCACAAGTATCGTAGCAGTAGCAAGCTGTTGCAGTAGGATAGCAGGCAGAGGTGAGCACCTCAGGGGTAGGTGGAGAGTTAGGGCTTCGAGGGTCCACATCTCGTCGGTGGCCTCAGAGTGGAGAGGAGGAGGAGGTTGAGACTCTGCGGGCACAGGTAGCCAGCCTGTAGGAGGCTTTAGAGAGTCGTGAGGCAGAGTTAGTGCAATTGTGGGGGACAATTACATTATTAGATGGGACAAATGGATAGGTGGCTGCCTTGCAGGCACAGTTAGCCCAGGCTCAGGGTGATATAGTGGTTTTGACCAGAGAGTGGGATGTGGCACTTGCGAGGGCACAACAGGCAGAGGCTACGGTGGGTAGTTTACATGCTTCAGGTGCTAGTATGGCCCCAATTTTGACACTGATGTAGACACAATTGTCTCAAGTACAGGGATAGTTGTTGGAGGCTAGGGGACAAATGGATTATTATTGAGCCCTTTATCATGCGACAGTGCCCATAGAGCAGCATGAGCCGAGCTATAGTCAGGTCAGTGGATCTAGGGCGTCTAGGTCACACAGATCTAGATCAGTTCAGTCTATTCAGCAGGCGATGGGTCCCCCATCACATGTGCGCCAACAAGCTAACCAGGTATAGGTTCAGTCGTAGCCATAGCCACCACCAGGACCAAGATCCCCCACTGTGTCAGAGAGAGGGTCCTTTATATGACAGTTGTATCATTTTGGCCCTTAGAGGCATTGTATCATGACATGTTATTATATATTTTTTGATGTATATATATGAGTGGTGTATATTTTTTTCGATGATGATATATGATATGATGTTGTTTGATGACCTACTTGTTTATTTATTATGATGATGCTTATGTTTGATGGATGCAATATACTTTTTGGATTATATGCTATGGATGTGTTGTGTTTATGCAATGCATTATGTTGATGTTATGGATGTACCTATTGATGTAATATGATAGATGTAATAATGGTTTACTTATTTTGATATGTGCATGTTTGTGATCTATGGACTAAAATGTATAATGCAAATAAATGTTTAGATTAATAAACATTTATTATGGATGTAAAATGTAATGCAATGGAAATGTATGTTTATCTTAACAAACACATGTTATGTATGGAAATATGGATATACAACTAGATGATTACAAAATGCAGGTAAATGATTATGATTGTGATTATGCAATGTAACTAAATGATTATGATGTGCAAATTAAAGGATTCTAAAATGCACCTATATGTTTACAAACTAAATGATTATGATGTGCAAATGAAAGGATTCTAAAATGCACCTATATGTAATGCAAACTAAATGATTATAATATGCAAATTAAAGGATTCTAAAATGCACCTATATGTAATGCAAACTAAATGATTATAATATGCAAATTAAAGGATTCTAAAATGCACCTAACTAAAAAATGCACCTAATGAAGCACAAATTAAATGATATGTAAACTAGATGATATGTGGGATTGAAACTAAGTGATTTAAGAGATGCAAATTAGGTGATATGTGAGATGCAAACTAGGTGATATGTGAGATGATTAAGTCTTGATACACATGATGTTCTTTGTTGGACCTTGGGTGGTGGGGCTGTGTGATAGGGGAATAGGTGGGGAGAGGATAAGGGTGAATGGATAGGGTATGGATATGATTGGCTATGGCTAGATTAGGGGGGTGGGATGGTTAATGAGGGAGTTGCTAGGTCATGAAACACCACCTCATTGAGGGGGGATTTACTTTGGCTCAGGATGTGTTGAGTGAGAATAAGTTGGAGGAGTGGGATTAGTGAGGGGATTTGGAAGGGGGGGGGATAGGCTAGGTGATTATGAAGTCTAGGCCTAGATGGTATAGTTGAATAAATGATTAGTAGGATGATTTGAGCTAGTAATAGTAGTTGCATAACATTAATTGAGAGCATTTCTTAGTTTATTATAGCAATGTAGGATACAGTTCACAAAGGTATGAGATGACCTAGGTGATGATATATATCCCACGATTGCATGGACTAGACCCGCAAATAATAGGTTGATTTCATGCATGCCCAAGGTACTATAACCTTGCCTAGCCTAGGAAGGGGACTCATAGCGATGAGTGCTAATAGTACATATAAGGTATTGATGCCTGTATATGCAAATGAGGCACATCATGCTAGAACCGACCCAGGCTTCAAGATATGAATACTATTCTTGGAGTAATGAAACCAACCCACAAGCACAGCATACAGAAACAATGACTGTGTCTACTCCAGGTGTTGTCCGCCACTTACCATGATATAATGAGATCAAGGTAGCTTTGGAAATGACCTAGAGTGAGACAAAAAGATAACAATTAATAATCAAAAAGACCACGAAAAAGATACAAATAGCCTTTGTGTGCTCTTGCCAAGATACATGTTGATAGGATGACAGATTCTTGTCCATTGTAGGAATGATATATCCTAGGACGTGAATTGGTTAGATCTAGTTGGATAATTTTTGAAAGGTGGGCAAAATGATAGTCAGGCCATGTGTGGGATTATAGTTGGTATGTTGATTGATGATTTTTGCGTTAGGAACTATGCTTCAGGCGTATACTTAGCGTGTGTATCATTTATTGGGTCCAGCAAGCTCAGTGAATGGGGACCATCCAAATGGGTTGGATGGGTGCATCTTATGTACCTGAGTACTAGATACATCCTTCGTATTCTAGACTACCTACATACCTTATGTCCACGAGATCAAGGTACTTTCAAGATGCAGGTGAGATGAATATGTAGTTTTGGTATGACTTGGTGATGTGGGAATGGTTTAGGATGGGTGTGATGCTGAGAGTCGATGGATGTTGATGATCGCGAGTTGCAGCAAGATCGATGTATGGGGGTGATTTGCAGTGAATTGTTAGGAAGGATTTTTTTGGATTTTGGTGATTTTCTATTGTTTTTGGATTTTGTGATGATTTTTTTTGTTGCTTTTTGATTTTTTGATTTTTCTGTTATTTTTTTATTTTTTTTATTTTTCTGTTGTTTTTGGATTTTTGGATTTTTCTGTTGTTTTGGATTTTTTTATTTATCTATATAGAAGGAAGCTTAAAAAGATCCTCTTTCCATGAGTTAGCCTTGGGTGGGATATTGCAGGGTGGGCGATAGGATTTGATGTTTTAGAATTCCAAGCCATGGGATATGTGTGATATGGAGTGTTGTAATGGAGAGAGGACTTATTACATGGTAGAACCGGCCACTACACATGGTGTCTGAAATAGGTTTTCACCATAGTACCAATCCAAGGCATCACCGAAATGATTTTCACCATTGGAAGTCTTTATTGCACTCGGGTTTTTCTTGATTTTTTTTATTTTTCTAGTTTTTTAATTTTTTGATTGGGGTACTCGATGGGTTATGCATAGAATTTATTCAGGTGTAGAATGTTCATAGGCTCATCCAGAGGGTGCCCCTCAAGTGTTACAAGCTGGTATGCTCCTGATCCATAGCTGGCTATGATGACATAAGGCCCTAGCCAATTGGGTTCAAACTTTCCTTTCTTAGGGTGCTCCTACAAGTTTTTCTAGTTTTCCATAAGTACAAGGTCACCTACTTCAAATTTTTAGTTTCTGATTCTCTTGTGATAGCTTCTCTTGAGGCGATTTTGATAGGCCTGCAGGTGGTTCAATGCATCCAGACATTTCTCATCTAGTAATTCTAGCTAATGTAACCTTGCAACTCGGTATTCCTCATCATTGATTATGTTTTACAGGGATACTCTTAGGGATGGGAGCTAGACCTCAATAGGTAAAATGGATTTGGATCCAAATACAAGGGAATATGGAGTGGCTCCTGTGGGGCTGCGGATGCTTGTACAATAGGCCCATAGGGTGGGGTTGAGCTGAAGGTGCCAATCATGGCTAGCTTCATTAACCATCCTCTTTAGAATGCAGAGGATGGTTTTATTTGAAGCTTCTACTTGACTGTTTCCTTGAGGGTAATATGGAGTGGAAAAATGGTGTTGGATTTAGAATTTTTCACACAAAGTGTGAACTTCCTAGTTCTAGAATGGCTTTCCATTGTCGGTGATGATGGAATGAGGGATACCATAACAACAGATGATATAATGGAGGATGAACTTGGATATCTGGGTTCCAATGGTGAAGGTGAGTGGTATTGCTTCCACCCACTTAGTGAAGTATTCGGTAGCTATGATGATGAACTTATGGCCATTGGATGATGGTGGATGTATTTTTCCTACAAGGTCGAATCCCCATTGTGAAAAATGCCATGGCATCATGATTGGTTGCAATTCTTATGCTGGTGCGTGAATGAGATCTCCATGCTGTTGACATGGTAGGCATTTTTTTATAAACCGGTAGGCATCTCATTCCATGGTTGGCCAATAGTATCTGGTCCTCAGGATCTTTTTAGCAAGAGTGGGTCCACTTGAATGTGCCCCACAGATGCCTACATGTACCTCTTACAAGGCCACTTTAGCTTCCCTAGAGTCTAAACATCATAAAAGCATGCCATCAAGACTCTTTTTGTATAGGGTATCTCCTACAAGGGTGAAGCGAGAGGCTCGGCGGATGAAAGATTTTCGTTGTGAGGTGGATAGGTTATGAGGGATGATGTTATCATGGAGATATAGATAGGTTTCTTGATAGCTTTGCACACTAGCTCTGATTGGGGAACATCATATGCTGGAATAGGGTATTTTTCTATCAAGAATTTGCACTTCTTGTTGTCTTTCTTCATGTCAACTAGGGATCCAATGGTGGCCATGCCATCTATATCTTTGTTGTTTAGCCTTGGGATTTGTTCAAAGTGGATGTCATCAAAATAGTCTTTAAAGTCATCAACCATCTTTTTATAAGGCAAGAGTTTATCATCCTTGGTCTTGTACTCATTATTTACCTATTGGATGACCAGTTGAGAGTCTCCATACACTGTCAGCTTCTCAATTCTCCATTTGATTGCCATTCAGAGACCTAGGATAAGGGCCTCATATTCTGCCATGTTGTTGGTACATGGGAATGTAATTTTGACTGATTTGGGGATGGTGTCACCCTGAGGGGTAACAAACAAGATGCCTACCCCCGAGGCTCTATGTGTGTATGACCCATCGAAGTACATTTTCTATGTTTCTGTTGTTGGTGTTATTGTCAAGATGGCTTCATTAGGGAACTCTTCCAGTGTAGGATATTCTGCAGGAATGGGTGCTTCAACCAGCTGATCAGCGATAACCTATCCTTTGATGGATTTTCACTTAGTATATTCAATGTCAAATTCAGTGAGGATCATGACCCATTTTTCCATTCTCCTAGTAAGAGCAGCTCTGTTTAGCAGATATTTTAGTTGATCGATCTCGGTGATGAGCTTAGTTTTGTGATTGAGCATGTAGTGTCTTAGTTTTTGTGAAGTAAAGACCAGGGCTAGACATGCTCATTCGATTGGTGTATAGTTTAGCTCATAGGAGATCCGGGTGTGGCTGATGTAATATATGGCTCTTTCCTTCCCTTGTTCATCGTGTTGTGCTAATAAGGCTCCAATAGTTGTTTCTATTGCTAAGATGTATAATAGGAGGAGTTCTCCTTGCCTTGGCAGAGTTAGAATAGGGGGATTAGCTAGGTATTCTTTTAGCTGGTCGAAGGCAGCCTGACACTGAGTGTTCCAGACAAAAGTTGTGTCCTTTCTGAGTAGATGTTGGAATGGTTGACATTTATTGGCAAGTTGAGCAATAAACCGACGAATGGACTGGAGTTTCCCTTGCAGACTTCTTAGCTATTTTAGGGTTTTCAGAGGAGGCATTTCAATGATGGCTTTAACTTTTGTGAGGTCTACCTCAATTCTCCTTCTAGAGATAATGTATCCCAAAAGTTTTCCAGAGGTGGCCCCAAAGACACATTTCTTTGGATTCAAGCGAACATTGTATTGTTCCAGTTGGTCTAAGATCTTTGCTAATACATCAAGGTGTTCCTCTTGTGTCTTTGATTTTCCTAGCAAGTCATCCACATAGTCTTCCATGATGTGGTGGAAAAGATCGTGGAAGATGACAGCCATGGCTCGTTGATATGTGGCTCTAGCATTCTTTAGGCCAAACGGCATTACCACCCAATAGTACATCCCCCATGGACATATAAAGGTTGTCTTATGTTGATCCTCTTCTGCAATCCTGATTTGATTATACCTTGAAAAGCCATCCATTAGAGATAACATCTCATGTCCTGCCGTGAGATCCACTATCATGTTAATGTTTGGTAAAGGGAAGTCATCCTTCAGGTAGGCTTTGTTAAGATCTCAGAAGTTGGTGTAGGAACGGATTCAGCCATTAGGTTTGGCTACTAGTACTAGGTTGGAAACCCATTCGGGATAATCAATTGGTCAGATGAATCCGACGTCCAGTAGTTTCTTCAATTCTACTTTGACTAGGAGGGCCACCTGAGGGTTTATTTTTCTGAGCTTCTATTTGACTAGTTTTGCATCAGGGCATACTACAAGATGATGGATGACCAAAGCAGGATCAAGCCCTAGCATGTCTACATCAGTCCACACAAAATTGTGATTTCTATGTTTGAAGAAGGCTAAAAAGTTTTCTTGCTCTTGTGCACTGAGAGATTCTACCCTGAAGGTGATTTTTGGCTCTTCTTCCATCCCAAGATTCATCTCCTGAGTTTGGCTCTACCAGGATGGGTGATTTGTCAGGGTATACCTTCTCTATCTCGAGAAGGCCCATGCTTCCATCTCCTGGCACCTCATGGAGGTTTTCACTAGGAGATACGTCCTTTATTTTTACTTTTTTGTGATCTGACACTGCCACGAAGTAGTTTTCACCATTATATCCATGTTTGATTTTTATATTTTTGTGATTGGAAGTAGGGGTTGTCTCCCTAAAATAGGCAGCCATATCGAGTTCCATGATGTATCCTGCTCTATGATCTCCCAGGGGGAAGTGATCTCTTACCCCCATCATTTCAGCAATTGCTTCATCATTTGGTGCTATGTTGAAGACCGGAGGTCCCTGTTGGTCCCAGTCTATGAGGTCTGGGTATACAAGCGGTAAGTCATTGGATGATGAGGTTAGGGTGGTGACTGTGTATATGGTACATATGGATGATTCAAAGAAGTCGGTGAAGTCACTAAAAGAGTCTTGATGGCCCGTTTCATTGACATTATCAACTTCAAGGGAGACCGTAGCGACCTCAGCTAGGATACATTCATCGGTAGTGAGGATACGTTGTCATTGACCATATCCTAACCTTGAGTATAAGGATTTCTTGTCACTTGGACTGGTTCCATGATCCCTTTTTCATGAAGGCTGATACCGCCTTGTCCTTTATAGCCCATGTTTTTTACAATCTCTGATCCTTTGCCATAGATTTCTGTTCGTATGGTGGGAGTTTCTTGCTCTGTTTCCTCATCTTTATATAGCCATGATGATATGTCTTCGAGCACGTCTTGATCAAGGAGATGTTTCTTCTCAAAGGTAGGTGATGGTTTACATTTGATGACAACTGTATTAGCTTCTTCTTTCTTTGGGATACCAAACATTTTGGGGTTGGGTAACATGCCCACACAAAAGGTACCGTGCAGGTTGTATTCCCCACATCTCATGTCACTAAGTTTGATCTTGACCTTGAGCAGTGGAGGTGTTTGGGATGAAGTGGTGGCAATGTTGGTGGGGTCGATGTATGAGGTGGAAGTTGTGGGATTGGCTTTTGTGATGGCTTTGTTATACAGACAGAAGGTGTGGTCATGGCCTTCCAAGAAATTGTAGTATTGGAAGGGGCAGGGGTTGGCGTAGATAGTTACTTCTGTGCCATTGTGAGGGAATTTTAGACATTGATGGAATGTAGAGGGGACCGCTTGCATGGCATGGATCCACGGTCGGCTGAGAAGAATGTTGTAGGGGAGATCAAGATCAAGGACCTGACATTTTGTTTCTATTATCTTTTGTCCCACTTGAATAGGGAGCTTGATAGTACCCTCAGATAGTCATTCAGTGTCATCATACCCTTTGATTGTTATGCATTCACTGGTGTCTACAACCACATCTGAGTATCCCAAGTGTTTTAGTAATTTAAGAGTGCACAAGTTTAGGCCAGAGCCACCATCTATTAAGACTCTCTTGATGATATGCTTGTGGATGCAGACTTCAATGTGTAGGGTGTCATTATGTGAGTTTTCAAATGTGGGAAGATCTTTTTTTGAGAAGGTGAGATGATGAGGTGTGGCGATATGGCCCAACATGGCTTGGAATTGATTCACATTTAGGTTGGCAAGAACTTGGGTTTCCAAGAGTGCTTTATCAAGGACTTCTTTATGGAGAGGTGACGTGTGAAGCAACTCAAGTATGGATATTTGTGCAGGGGTCTTTCCTAGATGTTCTAGGAGGTTGTATTGATTGGTAGGTGATGGGCGCATAGTTGGACAATTGAGTAAGGAGTCTAATGTGGATGTGGGAATTTGATCAGCGGTAGGGGCTATGCGGATGGATACGCAGCCATGATGGGTTGTGATGGCGCAATCAGGTGCTTGAGCCCAAATGGTGATTGTGTTGATATGGTTAGATGATGGTTCTATCCGCCCTACGATAGAGTCATAGGATGTGGGAGGTGGGGTGACATTGTAGGCTTGATTGGATGATGAGGCTTTGTTATGATTGGGCAATGGATCCTTGTAAGCTCCTAGATTAGCGTTGGGTGATGGTTGAGTGTTTTGCTCAAGATTGACTTTGTTTTGATCGATGAGGTCTTGTACACAATGCTTTAACTTCATACAATCAACAGTCTTATGGCCTACAATGTGGTGGTAGTTGCAATAATCATTTTCATTGTACCACGCAGCTTCGAGCTCACTGTCTTGGTGGGGTTTAACAGGTGGGAGAGTGATCAAACCTTTCTTCAGACATCTATCAAGGATATCCTCAATTGGTTACCCTAAAGGTGTGAATTGTCTTCAAGGTTTGTTTTGTTTCGATTGCCCCCTTGGGATATTTACATTGGTGGCATATGTGTGATTTTGTACATGTTGGATGGCTTTCACATCAATGACGCCGTTGTTCAAGGTGTTTTTGTTCTTTTCCCAATAGCGTGACTTTTCGTTTGATTGTGTGTTGTTGTTGTTTGCATTGGGGACGTTGATATTGAGTTTGTTGTTATTGTTGTTGTTGTTGGATTTGTTGTCATATAATTTGATGGAGCCCTTGGTGATGAGGGCCCTTTCTATGGTAGTACCTTTGTCAATGACTTCTTCAAAGGTAGACGCACAAAGGATTTGTAGGTGGAACCCTATTTCTTGATTTAGGTTAGTCACAAATATGGTGACTAACTGTTTCTAGGGAATTGGCTAGGGGAGTTTCCTAGCTAAGCTTCTCCACCTCTGCAAGAAGGACGCGAAGGATTCTCCACTCTTTTGTTTTGTGTTGTAAAGGTCTGTCATAGATATTTCATGTTCAAAATTATAGGAGAAATGATTGACAATTTTTTCCACTAGCTTAGGGAAAGACCTAATGCTCGGGGGAAGATGTGTGAACCGCTCAGTGGCTTGACCACAGAGGCTTCTTGGAAATAGTCTCATTAGATATGTATTATTGTTCAAGACTTCTAAGCAAGCGAGGTAGAACTCCCTAAGATGATCCATAGGGTCTCCCTTTCCCTTGTATTTGTCAAATTTGGCCATTTCAAAATTTTCGGGGAAAGGGGGCATGTATAGTGTCTGATCAAATGGATAGGGACAAATATCGTCAAAAGAATAATGCTTGAGTTTTCCCCCAGTTTGTATATCATCTACTTTTTGAATCAAGGCTTGCACAACACTTGTTAGATCGGGTGTTGGTGGCGTTTGTGGTGGGTAGGTGTGCTAATTGATGAGGTGTTGGAGATTGGGTGGGGTTTGATGTTGGAAGTTTTGGGAGATCGTGTTTTGGTATTGTGGGGTGGTGTTTTGGTTGGGTTGTGTGAGATGTTGTTAGTAGGCGTGGATTTGTTGGAGAATATGGGGAGGTATTTGAGGATTGAGATTTTGTTGTGTTAATGACACTATGGGGTTTTGTAGATATGTGAGATGAGACGGATTGACATAGGATGGGTTGACATTGGATGGATTGACGTGAGATGTATTGATGTTAGATGTGTTGTAAGGTGGTTGTGAAAAGAATTGTCTCGTGTAGGCTATGGTTTGAGGGTTGAGTGGAGGCACACTTGTGGAGGCACTAGCATGCGTGAGGTTCCCTTGAATGCCCAAGGTGATTTGTGGAATGGAAGAGTTTACGCGAGTTGTGGTAGTGGATGTGATGATGGGTTGGGAGGTGGTAGGGTTGGAGACACTTGTGGGGATTGTAGATGTGGTAGCATTAGAGCTTGTGGGGGCGGTAGATATGGTGAGAGTTGAGGTTTGAGAGACGATAGGTTGGGTGTTTGATGTAGATGGTTGGGAAGATGTGGTAGGATTGATGTTAGAGGTGGATGGTTGGACGATGTCGTGTTGTGGGGTGGTTGGGCACCAATTTTGAGGAGGTAGTCAAGATATCTATTTGGATATGACCTTAGGACTTTGTCAAGCATGTCCATGTTATCGGTGTCTTTTGTAAAGCTCAAGACATCTAGATCATCTTGGGACATGGTGGGAACATTTTGTGGTGGTGGTGGTGGTGGTGGTTGCAAGAAATGGAAGAGATTTTCAATGGGATTATATGTTAGGATTTGAAAGACTGAAGGTGGGTTGTGTGTTTGGTTGATTGGTAGGTTGTTGTCATCGGTATTAGGCATCCCTATGCCCATATATTGTCCAAAATATGCCATTGCTTGATTCTTCTTATGTTGTGATCTAGTTATGGGATTGCAAGTGTATGGATTTGATTTTGAGGTGGATGAGAGGGGGATGGAGACCTTAGAGAATCAGGATTGATTTTGTTGGACCCAAAGAAGATGTGGTAGTGGAATGGAATAAAAGATGAAAGGGTGATTGTAGCATGGTAAAGGATAGATTTTAACTTCGAAGAGATGAATATTCCCAAAAAAGTATCAATCTAAGGGTGACAAGAGTGGGTGATATTGATCTTTACAAAGTTTTGGACCAAAATGGTAGATGATAGATGAAGTTTGCTTTAGGATGTTTTGATGGAAGGGATTTTGATGTTGATTTGGATGGTGATATTTTTAGATGAACTAGATGTTTGGTGAGAGATTAGGATGATGTTTTCTGAAAAGGATTTGAAGATTGGCGGATGATCTTAAGTAAGATCTAGTTTTTTGTTTTGCACAAATGGATGTTTCTCTTTGTTTGGGGTAGACTAATAACCTTACACAAAGAAGGATGATTATTTTACTTGAAAGGTTGACTAATGACTCTCCAAACAAAATATGATGTAAAAGATGAAATCTAGATCTAGCCTTAGCTCAAAGGGATGATGAGTTTTAGATGTTGATTGATGGTTTTTTGGTGGGTGTTTGGATTTTTGAAGATTTTGGATCTGTTTTTGATGAGAGAAGCGAAAGGATTTTAGAATGATTTCTTGTAACAAGGATGTTTGTTTGGTCCAAAAGGTATGCAAAGATTGATGAATGGATATGAAATTGAGTGGATTATGGATTCTCTAAGGTCAAAATGAAGGTATGATTGGAAAAATTAGGATGAAATGAGTGGGGTATTGACAGATTTTTGGAAGGTGATTATGGATTATGGCAAAGCAGGTCCTAAAGATCACAATGAAATTTTCTCTAGTTTCAGGCAAGTCAATCTGCAAATAGCGCCAATCCACAGGTGAAATGGTGCCAAAAGAAGACAGAGATGACACTGAAACAGGTCAGTGTTGGTCGAGGCTCTGAAAAAGATGGATTTTGATGACATATTTGGATTTGTTTTGATATGAAGTTTGATCAAATGATTTTTATTGTCTCTTGGCAAGTTTCTTGAAAGCACTTTAAGAAAAATAACACACAATAACCAAGATTTTGTTTGTGAAAAGATGTGTGATTTTCTTAAACAAGCACTTTGCACAACCTAAGGTGAAGATAGGACAGTATTTGTTGAATCCCCTAGCTATGCCTATTCAAAGTGGGTAGCTCCAGGATCTTGGTAGCACCGGTTCCCCCTTACAGTGCACTCACTTCTCACGCATACCAAGATCCAGGTTTCCATGAAGGCTTCTCCCTCACCAAACCTTAAGATTGTCCCTACTACCTCGGCTAAAAACCGCATCAATCAGGGCCGCTTCAAAGGTTACCCTTCTGCTTCAACAAATAGAAGGTTTTTGGTTTACAAAAATAAAGGTTCGTAGTAAGTGCATTCGTTCAGGTGGCCATAAGTACGGCAGCACTATTCTTTATTATGGAGTCTCCCAACCTCCAAGGGTTATGCCTTGGAGGGTTTTGGGGGAGGTTGGTTGTCGGTATGACACAACAACACCTATTGCTTATGGCTTTCATCACAAACACATTATTTATATTGCGGTTCGAAAGAGCTTGGCTTTAGCTTGTTGTCACTTGGGTCGTTCCCACCTTTCGAAGTGGGGTGGCAAGCCCTTTAAAGGATTATCAAAAGCAACACAACCACAAAAATACTTTTGATCCCCAAGTTCATACAAGGATGCGAGGGGAGAGCATACATATATTTTGTGCTTGTGTCACACTAAACAAGGTTTATTTTTAGTTCTTTGGATTATGTTGGGGGTGATTTATGCAAGTGTTATTGAGAAGCTTTTGATTCCCAAGATCACCAATGGTGTGAGGGAAGAGCATACACTTTTCACCACACAAACATCATCAAGAAAACACTTCACACAATTTGATTTGTTTTCTTGTTTAGATGAGTGAAAAATGCATATTGTTGTCCTTTTTAATCTGATGAGTTATGATGCACTTTGTGGTTCTTTTTAAACATAAAATTGAAATGTTTGTAGATTTGTTGGCAAACACTTGTTAATTTTAGAGCACCTAAATTCAAATGTTTTCTAAGCTAAGGCACACAAAGATTTGTTTGTTGTTTGTTGTTGTTGATCAATTTTAGTGTACCAAATTGAAATGTTTGTTTATGCTAACACACAAGGGTTCTTTTTAAGCACCAATTGAAGTGTTCATTTTAAACTAAAGATAAAAACCTTGCAAGAACTTGTTAGTGGCTGTAGAATGATGGTGATGACCTGCAAACATCTTATCAGTCCCTGCATAGAACCCAAGGTTAACTTGCAAAAATAGTGCTAAAACAGATACCAAATGGCACCACTCTAGGATGCAATGGCGCTACTGACAGAAACTGACCTAAATCCTAACCTCCCTGGACAATAGTGCTGATATACACACAAATAGTGCTGATTTACAACATAGCATTAAAATGAGATACAGACTGTGCCAAAGAAGAATATAGCGCTAAAATAGATTACAAAAGGCACTAAAATAGATAATAGTGCTAATATGTTGGTAACAAAGCGCCACTATGCGTGCGACTGATTGGTCTGGTCAACAGTTGAAAATAGCACCGCTCTGGGTGTTCATAGCACTGATATGAGGTTGAACTTGTTAGGCCTGCAAAATAGAGGTCTTCCTAACAAAAATAGAGGGTTAGACTGCAAAGAAAGGGGTCTTGTTAGTCTTGTTAGCCTAATGAATGGAAACCAAGACAAAATGAAAGCCAAAATGTGTGTTTGGTTCTTGAGAAAATTTTAACATGACCTCCCCCTCTTCGTTCAAGACACCTGCAAAAATAGAGAGCAGATAACCTAGGAAAACAACATGAAGACCAAAAACCAAATGGATGTGTGAGTGAAAGTTAAGAGAGAAAATGTTGTGTCAAATAGCACTAAAACATCAGATAGTGCTAAAATATGCCACAAATAGTGCCACTGTGCAGGTAGATAGCACCACACCCGTAAAAGCACGTCTCAAACAACAAAACTCACAAAAAGATGATTAATTTAGACCTTGCAGATCCCACCGGGCGTGCCAATGTAGATTAGTGATCTCAAAATGAAGGTAGAAAACATAAAACAAGTGCATAAACAAGCATTATACCTCTCACAATGAGTCACAAATCCTTGCTAGGGTGGAAGGAGTTGCACCCAAACTCCTTAGATTGTACCCTAGATAATGAATTCAAATGTGAAATGCTCTCTCAAATGCAACTCACAAGCTAGCTCAAGAGATTTTTGCGCATGGTAACATTACTTAAAAATATGATCCTCAAATGGGTTGGAGGATGTTGTATTTATAGATATTTTGGAGAGATTTTGATCCAAGGGTTGGGATTGATTTGGGAGATCAATGGTGGAAGATGAAGATGATGTGGAGGGCCCAGATTTCATCTTGGAGGAATGGAGGGCTAGGAATAAAGATGAATTTTAAATTCATCTTGGGAAAGGGGTGGAGTTAATAAGGTTGGGTGAGATGGAATATTTGTGAATTAAAAATTCACATGGGGAAGGGTAAAATGAATTAAAAATTTAGTTGGGGATGAGTGGATATAAATGACGTATTGCATGGGTAAGGGGTGTAAGAGGTATTAAATGTGATGTTGGACATATTTTTATAAAAAAATGACTTATGTGAGATATATTTCAATTTTTTTATTTCAAGGATGTGGGGAAGGGTGTTAAGATAGGTTTGACCACTTGAATGGGAGGTTAAGATTAATTTAAATAAGGTTTTATTTAATTAATCCTAAGGCTAGGATGAGATAGGCTAGGATAGGTAATTAAATAATGACTATTTAATTACCTAGGGTAGGGATAGGTCAATTAATAGGCTGAATTAATTAGTTAAACATGATTTAGCTAATTAATTAGATTTAGTGAGGGAGAAATTGACCAAATAATTATTGCATATTTATTTAATCAATTGGCTAAAGTTGAACTATTGAATTAATAGAATTAATCCAATTGTTGGGGACAAAATGATAAAAATTTAAGTGATGAAGGGACAATTAATTAAATACAAATTTAATTAATTGATTAGAAGAGGAATTAGTATGTTTAGGGATGTCAGGACTTAGTTTGATGATGAAGACATTTTTAGGTGTCTACAATATTGTACAAAAATAGTCTAGTCTAAGTGCTTAGGCACACATGGGCCCTTCATTGATCAAATCAGGAAAACTAAGAACCTCAAAAGGTACATAAACCCCAAGATACACTTCCCACACCTAGATGGGTCTACTCATGCTACTTGGAAGTTACAACTTGGCATTTAAAGGAGATTCGATCACTCAAGAAAGTGCATGTTAACAACTTCATTTCAACATAAAAACATACACCAAGTGAATGATTTCTAAATAGACTAATTGCAATATTATACCATGAGAAATAATTCATACCTACTAAAGTTAAATACAAATATAGCAAAGGATGCTTTTGATCAATTGACTTAAATCTGTGAATCAAGAAATGACTTAATTTAGTAGATCTGATACATACAGTTTACACATAAAATTAAATTATTTTCAAAATATCTAGATACATCATACATGTTGAATTATACTTACAATTTAACCTTATATAAAACTCTATAGTTGCCTTAGGATGGCCATGTTGAACCTATCAACATACAATTTCTTGCTTCTGACTTGTTGAGCTCGCTTATCCTCATGTAGATCTAAAACTGGTTAAACAAGGCCATCCGAATGCAACTATAGCTCGGTATAAATAAGGTTTTGCAAGTATAATTCAACACATAATTGTCTATTTCAAACAATTTAATTTTACGTGTAGACTGTCATCTACTAGAATTGTTTTTGAAATTATACCGACCTATATCTAGTTGCATTAGGATGGCCATGTTGAACCAATTCTCTACAACTAATTGTTGGATTTAGGATAGACAACTGAGAGGGGGGGTGAATCAGTTGTTCAAAACTTTCTTTCCTATCAATCACTTAAATCCTTTTCTTAATTTAGCAGCATAATGATAAATCAATCATGCAAACATAATGCAATAATTCAAGAGCAGAAACACATTAACACATAAGACACCAAGATTTTTGATGTGGAAAACCTGGTTAAGGGAAAAACTACGGGGTGACTAACCCAAGATTGTATTCTCTATTAGAAGAATAGAAAGAACAAAATGGCACATGCCAATTGGGGCTCACTGCCTAAGAACACTGCTCACAAGAGGCCCATTGCTTACAAGAGACACACTGTCTACAGAAAAATAAGTATTACATACTTGAACTGAAGAATAGCATCTTCACCATGCTTGAGTTAGTTCCATTAAGCTCAATACTTATGCTATGTCTTTTGGTCTACTCCTCTCTACCACACTCTCATCTCCACTAGATGCAATTGAAATGACTTTACAACTCCTTATTTATACAAGACATCAACTTAGGGAGAATCATCCAAGTCGGCATACATTACAGAGAAAATACATAAATACAACATAACTAATTACAAAAGACTTCACGTGGATCAACACACTATTGGCCACAAATATCTGAGGCTTTAATATTCCTTTAGGAACACACCATTCTCCATAGAACATCTTTAAGATCATCTGTAGGATGTGTAACTCATCCGGTCGGCCAGACTTAGGAAGAACATCATCATCCCAAGTAATTCTTCAATTATGAGCTCAATCTTCATGCAGACCATCAACATAAATTGGACACAATCCAAGGACCTCCACAAGCTTGCCTGAATCACCAAGAACATCCACACTACTCATGCTTACTGAAATCATTCTCTCCTTCATCTGGAACCTCAAGAACATAGTTTGTCATCACTGTCATATTGGAATAGATGCTTGCTAACCTCCAGACCATGAACCAATTGAGTTGTCACTTCTCATTGACTTCCTAAACACTCCACCAAATTTGTAGAATAGGATATTACATTTTCAGATCTCACCAGACCTATCTATGTCACTCTATCAACTTTGAACATCTGCCAGAACCGGTTTTACTTAAGTGGCCATAACTTCTTAAGATCTCCATGCAGACCTCTGAAATCTTTACTAGATCATCTTAAGACACATATCTACAAACCCTTTGAAGTACATCCTCTGATCTTCTTCTTAACTGGGATCTTTACCTCACTGTCTTCACTATTCTTCTTAGTTCCTAATAAGACTAATTTTCTCAATATCCTCAGTAAACATCTCATCCAATCCTTATCATTAATGCAACAATAGTATGTTGACATCAATGACAACACCGGTTAGTCCCATACTTGCAACAATCTCCCCTTTTGTCATTGATGGTAACATATGATGTGAAAAACTATTTTGACCATCAAGACAAGAACATCTCCTCACTGTCACAACTCCCCTTATCAAAAACAACCATTCACATGTCTTTTCTTCCTTTTTTGCTCCCCCTTTGATCAGTAATTACTTATTTTTTACATGTCTTCTCTCCCCCTTTGACATCAATGGCAAAGCACGTATACTTGCATCAATTCAGAATCATACCATCTACTCCCCCTGAGTAGTAGCTTCCCATCATCAATTCAGACCACAAAATGTAACTGTGAGATCCACCAGACTGATGCACATTAGTGCACTTTAATTCAGAACTGGAGGGGTAATAACCCCTAACTTCTCCCTGAGATACTCAAAAGAGTCCTTAGGTAGAGGTTTAGTAAAAATATCTACAGTCTAATCCTTGAAAGGCACAAACTCCAATCTGACTTCATTCTTGTTCACTTGCTCTCTCAAAAAGTGAAACTTGATGGATATATGTTTAGTCTTTGAATGCAACACCAGATTTTTTGATATGTTAATTGCACTTGAATTATCACAGAAGATTGTGATAGGTTATTCATACTCCACTCTAATATCTCTTAGCATTTGCTTCATCCACAATACTTGAGTGCAACTACCTGCTACTGCAATATATTCTACTTCCACAGTGGACAGAGATATTACCTCTTGTTTCTTGCTCAGCCAAGAAACCAATCTCTTCCCTAAAAAGAATGCTCCACCACTAGTACTCTTCCAGTCATCCACATCTCTTGCCCAATCCACATCTATATATTCATGAAGAGAAAAATCATGATCTCTGGAATACCACGATCCATACTCAACTATCCCTTTTAGATATCTAAAAATCCTCTTGATTGCCATGACATGAGATTCTCTAGGATCAGCTTGGAATCTAGCAACAAGACCAACAACATTCATAATGTCAGGTCTAGTTTGAGTGAGATACAATAGTCCTCCAATCATTGACCTGTACTTTTTCTGATCAACCTTAGGAGAGTCATCATTTTTGCTCAATTTACATCCAGTTGCCATGGGAGTATTCATTGGTTTTGAGTCTTCCATCCCAAATTTCTTCAACATATCTTTCACATATTTGGTCTGAGAAATGAAGATTCCTTTCTTTGTTTGAGTGACTTGCAGACCCAAGAAGAAATTCATTTCCCCAAACATGGATGTCTCAAATTCACTTTTCATTTGATTTGCAAAAGTTTTGCACATACTATCTCTTCCTCCAAAAATTATATCATCAACAAACACTTCAACAATCAAGATATTTTCATGATCAATTTTGAAATACAAATTACTGCCAGCAGTACCTTTATTGAAACCAATCTTCAAAAGATGCTTATCCAATCTTTCATACCATGCTCTTGGGGCTTTCCTGAGTCCATACAGTGCTTTCTTCAATTTGTAGACCATATCACCATGATCAGACAATTGAAAAGCATCCAGTTGCTCAATGTAAACTTCTTCTTCCAAGTCACCATTCAGGAGGGCAGACTTGACATCCATCTGATATACATTGAAATCTTTGAAGGCAGTAAAGGCAAGAAATAATCTGACTGCTTCAATCCTTGCCATCGGAGCAAAAGTTTCTTCAAAATCAACTCCTTCTACTTGAGAGTAGCCCTTGTAGACCAATCTGGGTTTGTTTTTGACTACTTCACCATTTTCATTTAGTTTATTCTGGAAGACTGACTTGGTTCCAATCACATTCTTGTTTTTTGGTCTGGGAACAAGATCCCATGTGTGGTTTTTCTCAATTTGCATTAGCTCTTCCTCCATTACTTTAGTCCAGTTTTCATCATTGCAAGCTTCATTCACTATCTTTGGTTCAATCTTTGAAATCAAACAATATTCTTCTGAATCTTGAGCAATCTTTCTTCTTGTTTGAACACCTTTGCTTTTATCACCTATGATTTGATCTTCAGAGTGATTCAGTCTTACATACCTAGGAATTTTGAGAATTTCTTGCACTTCTGATTCTTGAACAGGTTTATTCAAACTTATCTCTTCTTCCTGATTCACCGTATCAGTCTGAATCTGAATTTCAGAAGGGGCTTGAACTTCTTGAACAAAAACATCATTCTGATCATCTTCATCATATTCATAAAACCTTGAGGGTTTTTCAATACCTTCATCAACCTTCACATTTGTACTTTCTACAATCTTCCTCAATCTCTTGTTATAACAGTGGTAAGCTTTGCTTTGAGTAGAATAACCCAAGAATATTTCTTTATCACTTCTAGCATCAAATTTGCCTAGATCTTCATCTCTTTTAATGTAACATTTGCTACCCAAGACTCTGAAATACCTCACAGTGGGAGTGATGCCAAACCAAAGTTCATAAGGAGTCGTACCGATATTTCTTCTGATTTGTACTCAATTGAGAATATAGATTGCAGTGCTTACAACTTCTCTCCAATAGATATGAGGAACGTTTTATTACATCATCATGGTTCTAGATGCTTCCTGGATGGTCTGGTTCTTTCTCTCCACTACTCCATTCTACTGTGGAGTCCTAGGAGCAGACAACTGTCTTTTTATCCCATGTTTCTCACAGAATTCTATGAACTCACTGGATGTGAATTCTCCACCTCTATCAAACCTCAGACATTTTAATTTTAATCCAGTTTCATTCTCTACCATAGCCTTGAATATTTTGAATTTCTCAAGAGCTTCTGATTTCTCTTTCAGAAAAGTCACCCACATCATTCGAGAATGGTCATCAATTAATAACATGAAGTATCTATCACCTTGAACACTCTTGATTCTTTCCGGACCACATAGGTCAGTATGAACTAAGTCCAATAATCTGGTAGAAGATTGTTCCTTGCTTTTGAATGAGACTCTGCTTTGTTTACCCAACTAACATTCTTTGCACAAACTATTGGTAGGTTTTACCAATATTGGAAGATCTCTTACAGCCTGAGTGTTGCTTATCTTGAAAACATTATCAAAATTTACATGACACATTCTCCTATGCCATAACCAGCTCTAATCAATTTAAACAAATAAACAACTTTTACTAGTACCAACCAAGTGGAAGATATTACCTTTTGTTTGAGTACCGGATGTAATCTCTATTCCAGACCTTTCAAAGATCTTGCATTTTCCATTCTTGAATCGGAGATCAAAGCCTTTGTCCACCAATTGTCCAACACTGAGAAGATTGTGCTCCAGACCTTCAACATATAGTACATTACTGGTTTTGTTCTTTCCATCAAAAGAAATGGTTCCTCTACCTCTGATTCTGCCAGCAGAATTATCACCAAACTTTACCACTCCTTCTTCATACCTTTCCAAATCTATGAACTTTTTTTTTTCACCTGTCATATGGTGAGAGCATCCACTGTCAATGACCCAATCATCCTTTTCTTCAACTTGGGCAGCCAGAGCTCTTTCTACAATTTTATGATTGACAGATTCAGAGGGCATTGGATCTTCTTCCTTGATGGCAATAAATACCTAGTCACTTCCAGATTTGTTTCCTGTCTCTGATTCATCATCTGTTACTCCTTCATTATCATCATCTTAATGAACATAGTAACAATTCTTTTAGAACCTTGATCTATTAGGATTTGGCCTTGAAAATCTTTCCGGACACCTTGAGGCAAAATGACCAATCTTATTGCAGTTAAAACACTTAAAAGGCAATTTCCCCTCATACTTACTAGATCCTCTTGGCAGTCTTTTTGCAATAAGGGCTTCAAGTTGAGCAGCTTCTACTTCATCTTCTTCCAGGTCTTTTCTTGCTTTTTCATACCATGATAGTTTCTTTGAAGAGTTCTCTCCCAGATCAAACTTTTGTTTTCCTTTTACAGAGGAACTAGCTTTGAATGCAGATTCAGTCTTAGGGGGTGCATCTCCAAACTCGGTTAGTTCAAATGTAGCCAATTTACCAACCAATTGATCTCTGGTGATACCTGAGAAGGATCTGAATTCTTCAATAGCAGCAACCTTATATTTGTAAGAATCAGGAAGAGATCTGAGGACTTTGCCAACAATCTCATCTTCATCCAAGATTCTACCAGCACATCTAATGCCACAAACAAGCTCATTTATTATTGGCATAAATGTAGTGATATTTTTATCTTCTCTCATCTTTAGATTTTCAAATTTTCCTTTCAGACTCTGAAGCTTGGCACATTTAACATACTTGTCTCCTTCATGCAGAAGTTCCATTTTTTCCCAAATCTCATATGCAGTTTTTAGATCAACAACATTTGTCAGATCTGAATCAGATAAGGCACTTAGAAGAGCTTCTTTAGTTCACAGATTGTTTTCAGCATCTCTGATTTCACCTACGATACGGAGACCATTCTGTGGAGGAACATACTTCTTTAAAGACATGATCCAATACTACATTCCCATACATTGCAAGTGACATTCCATGTGACTTTTCCAAAGAGTGAAATTGGTTCCATCGAACCTCAGACTATCCTTCTTGTAGGACGACATCCTGCATCTCCTCAAGCGGTTAAGCTCTTTTAGAGGAACTTAGCTCTGATACCAATTGTTGGATTTAGGATAGACAACTGAGAGGGGGGGTGAATCAGTTGTTCAAAACTTTCTTTCCTATCAATCACTTAAATACTTTTCTTAATTTAGCAGCATAATGATAAATCAATCATGGAAACATAATGCAATAATTCAAGAGCAGAAACACATTAACACATAAGACACCAAGATTTTTGATGTGGAAAACCCGGTTAAGGGAAAAACCATGGGGTGACTAACCCAAGATTGTATTCTCTGTTAGAAGAATAGAAAGAACAAAATGGCACATGCCAATTAGGGCTCACTGCCCGAGCACACTACTCACAAAAGGCCCACTGCCTATAGACACACTGTCTATAGAAAAATAAGTATTACATACTTGAACTAAAGAATAGCATCTTCACCATGCTTGAGTTAGTTCCATTAAGCTCAATACTTCTACTTTGCCTTTTGCTCTACTCCTCTCTACCACACTTCACCTCCACTAGATGCAATTGAAATGACTTTACAACTCCTTATTTATACAAGACATTGACTTAGGGATAATCATCCAAGTCGACATACATTACAGAGAAAATACATAAATACAACATAACTAATTACAAAAGACTTCACACGGATCAACACACTGTCAGCCACAAAGATCTGAGACTTCAATATTCCTTTAGGAGCACGCCATTCTCCACAGAACATCTTCAAGATCATCTGCAGGATGTGTAACTCATCCGGTCGGCCAGACTTAGGAAAAACATCATCATCCGGAAGTAATTCTTCAATTACAAGCTCAATCTTCAATGTGGACAATCAACATGAACTGGACACAATCCAAGGACCTCCACAAGCTTGCCTGAATCACCAAGAACATCCACACTACTCATGCTTACTGAAATCATTCTCTCCTTCATCCGGAACCTCAAGAACATAGTCTGTCATCACTGTCATATTGGAATAGATGCTTGCGGACCTCCAGACCATGAACCAATTGAGTTGTCACTTCACATTGACTTCCTAAACACTCCACCAAATCCGTAGAACATGATACTGTATTTTTGGATCTCACTGGACCTATTTGTGTCACTCTGTCAACTCTGAACATCTGCCAGAACTAGTTTTAGTTAAGTGGCCATAACTTCTTTAGATCTTCATGTGGACCTTTGAAATCTTTACTAGATCATCTTAAGATACATATCTACAAACCCTTTGAAGCGCATCCTCTGATCTTCTTCTTAGCTGGGATCTTTACCTCACTGTCTTCACTGTTCTTCTTAGTTCCTGATAGGACTAATTTTCTCAATATCCTCAGTAAACAACTCATCCAATCCTTATCATTAATGCAACATGAGTATGTTGACATCAATGACAACACTGGTTAGTCCCATACTTGTAACACTAATTACTAATATATCTAAGCAACATCATAACATGATAGTGTCTACTAAATGGATTGTGGAACAACTTTATCAACATACACATCCTACATTAGAGTAGATAGGTATGTTGTGTTGCACTCACCTATATCATCATACAATTTCTTCTATGATGTAGGTGTGTATGTTGATATTGTTCCATGACTTCCAAAGTAGACACTAGTTATCATTGGTGTTGGTGAGACATATCAGTAATCGTGTAGAGAATTGTTTAAATATGGCCATTTTAATGCAACTATAGCTCGGTATAAATAAGGTTTTGTAAGTATAATTTGAAACACATATAATTGTTTATATTGTACAAAAATAGTCTAGTCTAAGTGGTTAGGCACACATGTGCCCTTCATTGATCAAATAAGGAAAACTAAGAACCTCAAAAGGTACATAAACCCCAAGACACACTTCCCATACCTAGATGGGTCTACTCATGCTACTTGGAAGTTACAAGGCATTTAAAGGAGATTCAATCACTCAAGAAAGTGCATGTTAACAACTTCATTGCAACATAAAAACATACACCAAGGGAATGATTTCTAAACAAACTAATTGCAATATTATACCATTAGAAATAATTTGAATACCTACTAACTATATTTTTTGAATAAAACCATCATTGAAAAATCATTACATGTAACAACAATACACATGTCCTAGTTTGAGGTTAGGAAATATAACATTAATTTCAATAAATTTCTCACCACCTCGATGGTAGATTACAATCCGAAATACTACCAATAAAATTAATGTTTGAAACCCATTTTGATGTGTCATAACTTAAATAGTTGGCTAAGTAAACATTTTAAAATAAGCCTAATTGATTTATGACACTATAATAGTTAAGACAATTTCAATTGACTCAATATGTATCTTGGTTAAAGATTAGTAATAAATTTTGAGAAGGGAATTGTCATGTCCTAGATGCAGAACATAAACATTTTTATTATAAAGGAAAAACATTTTTTTTAGATTACCCCTATTGTCTCAAAGATACAAGATAATATATGTTCCTTAAATATATTAATAAGCCTAAGGATGAACATTGAGAATTTTATATATGTTATTTTTGTATAGTTATGTTCAAGGACTTGTTTATAGCCATTGTTGATATGCAATATTTTTTATTTAATGGTATATGTATCATATGTTTTCTCTAAGAAATTTTATTTTTCTATGGCCCTATAATGACAATGTGGTCTTTGAGACTTGGTATGGACTGGATTGAGTGCATTTAGAAATTTCTAAGTATTCCAGAAATACCTCAAAATTTATAGTGCATTTGCTCTATTTAATGATGTAATAATTTTGTGATAAGTCTAAAGATTTAGGTTTTCTAGCTTGCTTGTTGCATAATTTTCCTAAATCCAAAGATTGTGTCACATTTGTAATCAATATCATTCTAGATCTTGGACTTCTTAAGAGTTGAGTTTGAAGTGATTTTTCTCTTGGAATCTCTAAGTATATAATTTATTGATTTAAATAGAAATTATTTAAAAAAATTAAATGCAATTTGTACATTAAGTTCTTTTCCATATCAAAAGACATAAATGGCCAAGGATTCCCACCAACATTACTACAATTTCATAAGATAATTTTTTTAATAAGAAATTTGCACAACTTTAGTCTATTTTAAAGTAATATGATCATAAGCATGTGTAAATGTAATCTAAGAAACAAGTATCACATAGTGGCTAGTCCTTGTCAAATTGCAAAATGTTTGGAAATAGAAATAATAATCAAGCCAATTGCATTCCTCTACAAACTATGGCCCCTTATTTGAATTTATAAGATATTGTAATTTACACACCTAATTTCATTCCTTATGATGACACTGACATTGAAATCAAAATTGAAAACTCGTTGAATCTAATACATGTAGGAAAATATTATGTAAATGGGTGTGAATATGCTCAAAATCCTAATTGCTTAGATGGATGTGAAATCATGCCAAGTACACCTAATAATATCAAGACTATTGCCCCTTATGTGGTGACATGGATTAACAAAATGGCAATTTGTTATATCTTTTGAAGAAATACTTTATATCATTGAGGTTAATGAGAAATACTTGCTAATATAAATCAAGTCTTACTAATGAAAATATTTTTATCTAATGAATTTTTGTTCATGGATGCATGTTGGAAATCCCCCAAAAGTCCACTTAATTATAAATCAAGCATGAGTGAACATGAAGAAAATTGTAGTATTCAACTTGATGAAAAGACACATGTGGACACCCAAACATGGCTCGACAAATGATGATTCAATAGGCTTAGAATTTAAAAATTCATGCAAATACATGTTGATATATCCCTACACTATGCTATATCTAATACACATGTTAACAATTTTCTTGTTTCTAGTAATGTAGATTTGTATGATCATGTTAATAGTATTGATGCAAAAGAAATTTTCACTCATGATCATGTGGGAGTGTAAATCACATATCTAAGGATCTTAAGGGGGTATATTTGGAGGATTGTTTGTTGATTTGAGCATAGTGATGGAATGTGAACAAATACCTTTGGTTGTTACTATCACACAAAATAGGATGTTTGCCTTCCTTGCCTATATTTTATCATGTTTATTATTTTGATCATGGTGGTTTAAATGAAAGAAAATGCATATGGATTAAACATGACAACAATGAGAAATCACAAAGTTCTTAACCTTGAATGTGATAGACATCCTAAAGTTGATGCTAGACTATGGCTTAAATTTGACAGTTGTATAGTTGTATTTAGGCATTTCAGCTGTAAAATACAATCAAAATTTTAAAAAACATTGTATCATATGAAAGGAGAGATTTTGGACAAACTGTCAAAATTTGTATAGGATTATGATGATATATATATTTGATTTTTTTATGATTTACTTATACTAAGGCATGTCATAGTATATGAAAGGCACTTTTGAATAGATAATTGTCATAAAAAAATTGCTTGACAAGCAAGGTTGACTATCAAATTTAAGCAAGGTTGACTGTTAGAATCATAACACAACAACCTTTGCCAGCATCCTCCCTGCCTGTAACAAAATGGGAGCTTTGGAACAGGGTATGCACATCCATATGAGCATAACGGAAGGGGGTATTTTTGTCAGATATTATAGTTGGAAATATTGTGGTCGATATGTATGCAAAATGTGGAAGCCTTCCCAAGGCACATGAATTGTTTTATAGAATGACTCAAAGAGATGTCATCTCATGAACGGCAATGATCATAGGGTATGCACAAAATGGATTTTTTGAAAAGGCTTTAGAAAGTTTCAAGCAAATGCAATTGGAAGGTGTAAAGCCAGAAACCACAACCTTCACCAACATCCTCCCATGCAAGCCTGTGACAAAATGGGAGCTTTGGAACAGGTATGGACATTCATCTGAGCTTAATAGAAGGGATTTTTTTAGCAGAGATTATAGTTGGAAATGCTATGGTAGACATGTATATGTGGTGTAGGAGCACCTTGACAAATTGACATTTTCATAGGAATTTGATTGAACTTTGATGATTCAACAATGTAATGAGATAAATTAAGTCATTTTTCCTTTTATTAAAGTCACTAAGAGAGGTCTAAGTTCAAATTTGTGTAAATGATGTAAAATTGTAAAGTTGCAAATGATGCAAACTTGGAATATGAAAGGTCATTTTGGTTCTAGGCGTTGACAGGTAGCTAGAAATCAGTTGGAATGTGAGGAGTCATGATGTAATGCCTTTAAAAGGCCTTGTATCCATTTGTGAAGGCAGAGGGTAGAAGGTTGGAGAATGTGGGTTGTTACATTTTGATGCGATATCAATAAAAGATACCCTTGTTTCTGTATTTCTGAATGTTAAACTGTTGTTTCAGAGATTGGTACGGATTTGTACGAATTTTATATGACCAAAATGTGGTATGGATGGAAATAGTATTGAGTCTACTTTCCATTTGTATTTGTTGCATCAAATTTTATTAAGATTTGAATAAGTTATGGCATTTTTATTGAGGGTAGGTCTGCAGAGTTTAATTTTATGAAAATGTAGTCTAAAAATATGCATGGTACGGCCTGGTACAGCCTCACATTGATGTATATAATAGATGGATGGAAAGATATGTGTTTCTAGTTTACAATTATTTTGGTTTGATATAATTTCATTAAGTTTTGTGAGAGATATTGCAATTTTTGTGAGGGCAGGTCTGAACGCTGCCTAGAGTTCGCAGTTTTGGAAAAAAAATCATAACCTTCTCCCCTACCATTGGATCTTCATGAAAATTGGAGGAAAAATATGTATTAATGTTATCTTCAACATGACCAAAGCAATTGGATTAGTTCTTTGATTTGTTGATGTTATTGAGGATAGTTTTGGTCCTCCTACCTCTGCATCAGATTGGTATCAGAGCAAGCAAAAGCTCTGGGAGGAGATGTTATTTCTGAGATGAAGAGTTAAAGTTTGTTGGTGACCATTATTTGTTTGCTAAGTTGTTTGGTTGCAGGTTCTTGGTCCATCTACCTGTAGAAGGATGTTTTCTAAGGTTGTGTGTGGGTAGACAAGATGAGGTCTGTCATGACCATTCTCTAATGGAGATTAGGCTGGATAAGGGTGCAGAGAGAAGCCACTGAGGAGAGAGTGGTAGGATGCATCACCAAGATCTGTTGTTGGGTGAGATGAATGGTTTGGTGAGTGGGTTTGTTGTGAAGCAGTGAGAGAGATGGATACCTGAAGAAGCACTTGATGTTGCAGCCTGAAGAGTACTCCACTGATGGGAGTAGAGGGAGCCTGAAGATGCTCTAAGATGATGGTAGTTCAGATTTTGTTGGTTGATTGGTCACCTTTCTATTGATCTGAAGATTTGAAGTCTAAAGCTGAGGAGACTGAAGATAAAGCCAGAGGAGATGTAGGAAAAGGTAGTTTTGTTTTGCAGATACATTTCCAAGAGACTTGGAAATCTTTGTTAGTTGGTTGTATGGTGCAGGAGCACCTTGACAAATTGATGCTTTCATAGGAATTTGATTGAACTTTGATGATTCAAGAATGTAATGAGATAAATTAAGTCATTTTTCCTTTTATTAAAGTCACTAAGAGAGGTCTAAGTTCAAATTTGTATAAATGATGCAAAATTGTAAAGTTGCAAATGATGCAAACTTGGAATATGAAAGGTCATTTTGGTTCTAGGTGTTGATAGGCAGTTAGAAATCAGTTGGAATGTGAGGAGTCATGATGTAATGCCTTTAAAAGGCCTTGTATCCATTTGTGAAGGCAGAGGGGAGAAGGTTGGAGAATGTGGGTTGTTACATTTTGATGTGATATCAATAAAAAATACCCTTGTTTCTGTATTTCTGAATGTTAAACTGTTGTTTCAGAGACTGGTATGGATTTGTACAGATTTTATATGACCAGAATGTGGTATGGATGGAAATAGTATTGAGTCTACTTTCCATTTCTTTTTGTTACATCAAATTTTATTAAGATTTGAATAAGTTATGGCATTTTTATTAAGGTGCAGAGCTTAATTTTCTAAAAATGTAGTCTGAAAATATGCATGGTACGACCTGGTACAGCCTCACATTGATGCATATAATAGATGGATGGAAAGATATGTATTTCTAGTTTACAATTATTTTGGTTTGGTATAATTTCATTAAGTTTTGTGAGAGATATTGCAATTTTGGTGAGGGCAGGTCTGAACGCTACCTAGAGTTTGCAGTTTTGGAAAAAAAATCATAACCTTCTCCCCTACCATTAGATCTTCATGAAAATTGGAGGAAAAATATGTATTAATGTTATCTTCAATATGACCAAAGAAATTGGATTAGTTCTTTGATTTGTTAATGTTATTGAGGATAGTTTTGGTCCTCCTACCTCTGCATCAATATGCAAAATGTGGAAGCGTAGACAAGGCATGTCACCTGTTGATAGAATGCCTCAAAGAAATATGGTCTCGTGGTTGGTAATGATTGCAAGGTATGCACAAAATGGATATGTTAAAAAGGCTTTAGAAACTTTCAAGCAAATGCAATTCGAAGGTGTAAAACCAAACACCCTTCGCTAGCATCGTACCTCCTTGTGACAAAATGGGAGCTTTGAAACAAGTATGGACATCCATCATTTAGCATAATTGAAGGGTTTTTTTTTGCAGATAAGATAGTTGGAAATGCTCAGATAGACATGAATACATAGCAAAATGTGGAAGCACATAAAATTTCATATACAGAATAAATCTTGGAGAAAGGAGAAAAATTTACATACCTGGCTCGAGGGTGGCAACGAACTCAGCTAGTGGGGAGCTCCTAGGGTTCGGTCACTCTTGTCTGGGTTTGACAGTACTGATTGTCGAAAATGACAGTTAAAACTCATATTAAAAAAAACCCTAAACAATTGGGTTCGATTAAACACCTGTTTGCTCGAACCCATTATTATATTAATAAAAAATTTGGTTGTGCCTGGGTTTGATCGAACCCCCTATGACCTTGTGGTGATGTAGGGTTTGATCAAATGTATAGGTTCGATTGAATCCTCTTTAGGATTCGATTGAACGTTCTTGTTTGATCGAACCTAGTTTTTCTTTTTTTGAAGGCACGGGCAATATTTTTTTGTCAAAAAAATTGTAACCCATTATTGTATGTTCACCCAAAGATAGACATGAAGAGTGGATACCATTAGATCAGAATCAGAGAAGGTGATGAATGGAAGATTGCTTTTAAGACAAATGAAGGATTGTATGAGTGGTTAGTGATGCCTTTTGGATTGACAAATGCACCAAGTACTTTCATGAGATTGATGAATGACGTCTTGAAGAAATTCTTGGGTAAGTTTGTGATTGTATACATGGATGATATTCTAATTTTCAGTAAGACAAAGGAGGAACATTTGTGGCATATTAGATAAGTTTTGTAGAGACTGAGAGAAGAGAAATTGCTGATAAACATCAAGAAGTGTAGTTTCGTGAAGGAAAAACTAGTGTATTTGGGATTTGTGATTTCTACGGAAGGATTGAAGATGGACCCTGAGAAAGTGAAAGCACTTGTTGAATGGCCTACACTGGAGAGCATTAGAGAGGTTAGATCATTTCATGGATTGGCTAGTTTCTACCAGAAGTTCATCAGAAATTTTAGTTCAGTTTGTATCCCTATGACAGAGACAATGAGAGGTGACAGAAAATATTTTAAGTGGGCATCAGGAGCAGATAAAAGTGTTGAGTTGTTGAAGTAGAAAGTGACAGAGCAACCTATTTTGGCATTAGTGGATTTCAATAAGGTATTTCAAGTTGATTGTGATGGCAAACGGAAATGTAATTGGAGTAGTGTTAAGTCAAGAAGGTAGACCAGTAGCATATTTCAGTGAGAAGTTGAATGATGCAAGGAGAAGATATTCAGTTTATGATCAGGAGTTATATGCCATAATTCAAACCTTGAAGAAGTGGAGACATTATTTGTTGCCTAGAAGGAGTTTGTGTTGTATACAGATCATCAAGCTTTGCAATATTTGAATAGTCAAGGTAAGTTGAATCAGAGACATATGAGATGGGTAGAGTTCATGCAGAGTTATACATTTGTGTTAAAACATAGGAGTGGAAAATTAAATAAAGTTGTTGATGTATTGAGTAGAAGAAGAAACTTGTTGACAGAGATGAGAGTTGAAGTGTTGGGTTTTGATGAATTGAAGAACATGTATGAGGGAGACACTGATTTTGCAAAACCTTGGAAAGCATTTAAGGAACCTATTGTGACAAATAGGAGTAAGTGGTTGGACTATTTCATTCAAGAAGATATGTTATTCAACGGAAGTTAGTTATGAATACCTAGAAGTTTAATGAGAGATAATTTGATCAAGGAGAAGCATAGTGGTGGATTGGCAGGACATTTTGGCATTGCTAAGACAGTGGCTTTGGTAAGTAAAAACTACTTTTGGCCTTAGATACATAAGGATGTTCAGAGATTTGTGCAAAGTTGTAGAGTTTGTCAAGTTGCAAAAGGGAGTAGTCAGAATATTGGATTGTATAAACCTTTGACAGCACTGGAGAGACCTTGGGAAGACATAAGTATGGATTTTGTAATGGGTTTGCCCAAGACACAGAGAGGACATGATTCAATATTTGTAGTGGTGGATAGATTTTCAAAGATGGATCATTTCATACCTTGCAAAAAGACAACTGATGCAGTGCATGTAGCAGACCTATTTTTCAAGGAGATTGTGAGATTGCATGGATTACCTAAGAGTATAGTTTTAGACAGAGATACAAAGTTTGTTGGATATTTTTGGAAGACACTTTGGAAGAAGATGAAGACAGATTTGAAGTTCAGTTCAACTTTTCATCCATAGACTGATGGACAGACAGAGGTAGTGAATAGGAGTTTGGGAAACTTGTTGAGATGTTTGATTGGAGAGAAGACAAGAAGTTGGGACTTGATTCTTTCACAAGTAGAATTTGCATACAATAATTCAGTAAACAGGGGTACTGGAAGAAAACCTTTTGAGATTGTGACCAGAGTGAATCCTAGAGAAGTAGCAGAATTAAGAGCTATCAGTCTGGAAGAAAAGAGAAGTGCCGAAGCAGAAGAATTTGTAGATCATATGCAAACAATGCATAATCGGGTGAACAAGCATTTGGAGGACATGAATAGTAAGTATAAGGAAAAGGAAAATGAGAAGAGAAGACATAAGGAATTTGAAGTTGGAGATGAAGAGATGGTGTACCTGAGAAAAGAAAGATTTCCAGTTGGGACATATAACAAGTTGAAGATGAAGAAGTTTGGACCTTGTAAGATACTTAGAAAAATTGATTCAGGAAATGCATATGAAGTGGAGCTACCAGAGACCTTGGATATATCACCTATTTTCAACATTGCAGACCTATATTAGTATCATGAAGTAGAGTTTAGTGACAGTATGGAAGAAGACTTGAAGAAGCAATTACCACAACAAGCACCAAAGCAGATTGAAGAGATTTTGGACAGCAGAGTTGGACACAACACTAGAGGAAGACAATACAAAGAATACCCTATGAAGTGGAAAGGCAGTCCAGAAGAAGATTCATCATAGATTTCTCAGGATGAGGTGGACCGTCTTGGTTCTCCATTAGGTCTAGCAAAGTGAGGGACTCACTTTTTCAATAACCTCGGATGTCTAATGCAGGAGCATCCCTGGTTCAAGAGCAATCTTGCATCAACCAAAAATATTTACATTTCAGTTTGTTTATTTCATTTTCCAGTTCAGTTCAGGTAGTTCAATCAGAAGCAGTTTTAGGTTTTGGTTCGGTATTCTACTGCAGTTGCATTTCATACCTTGCATATCTGGACTTAGCATCCACATTCATTCATCTACATCATATCTAGAATTCAGAGCATTTGGATCAATTACCAGAAAGATATCACTATCAGAAGATTAACTATTTTTCTCAGAATAGAGCATCCTAACAGTCTATAGTAATCAGTTGAAGGAGAAACTTGTGGAAGCATTTCCCGATCTTTGGAGCCTAATGACACATCATTCAATGATCTTTGGTTTGTGGCCAACCTTCCCCAAAATCTATACTTCATTTCATTCATTTTTTGAAGGTGTTCTATGCATTTAGGTCCGACCTATCTGTGTACACATTACAGCTCTTCATTGGAGTTTGTGACCTTCCTTGGCTGACGCGGAGGAATCTATTGGTCTGGAAAGAATATATATTGATGTAATAGATCCCTAGAAAAGTAGTTCATAACATAGTGATAACTGATAGTTTAGATTTCGTGCGAAGGAGCTTCAAAATTTTATCTTACACATGTATGTAATCAGGCCTTTGAGCCCATGTTGTAAGTGCGCATGATGCCGGCCAGATTGTATTTGGATTCTTTGATATACTGAATGACTGAATCTATATTTGTTCCATTTCTTTGAGTTGTTTCCATGTGTTTACTCTTGCTGCATGGTCTGGACAGTTCATTCTGTGAACCCTCCTACCGTGACTACACCACTTCTTGGGCTAAAAGCCAAGGACTAGGGGTATCCATTCTGTCAAATTTGGCACAGGTATAATCCCAGCCTCATCCCTTATGGTGTCGGGGGCCTTGCACTTAGTAAGACTTGATCCCTGGTGGGCTCATTCAGAACCTTTCAACTTCACTAACAGACCAAAGACAAATAAGTGAAGAGATTATACAAGTAGACAAATTGTGGTCAATGCACATACATATCATACACTAGCTGTTTCCAGAACAAATAATATGCAGATTACAGACTATTTATATTGTACTTATCTAAATAAAACATAACATACAGTGTGTTGTGGTCATTGCACAACTATAAATAATATATCAAGTGTTTAAAGACAATGCAAGTAACCATATTAAATACTATATAAACATGAACTGCCTTGGGCGAACACACCAATTTAATGTTTCAACAGAATTTACATTTCACATATACATAGTCTCGAGTACCAATCACACATAACTTACACTCTCTTCAAACTTTACAGTTCAGAAGATACTCTATTCTGGCAGTGCAGGTGAGTTCCCCCAACTGAGAGCTGCAAGCAGAGAATGAAAAAGAGAATTAACATTCATCTAATATTTGTCTCTACTTCAACGAGTGCTGCTGACATCGATATCACGTTGTATATTTAAAGCTAAAATCTCTATACTTTTCTCCACATCTCCCCCAAAAGCCTCCGTGGTTTCTCTCTTGTACACGTACACATACGAAACAAACAAGAAGAACAATACATTCACAAGTGACAGAATAGCTAGGAATGCATAATAGTAATCCAGATGAGATGCATTAGTATTATTCACAATCCATCCTCTATGGCCTCCTCTTCCTGTGATGTTACTCACTGCTGTAATAAGAAAGCTGCTGACAAAGGAACCCACACCTGTAGAGGTTGTAAATAATGCAGTCCCCAAACTTTGTATGCTTTCTGGAGCTTGATCATAAAAGAACTCTATTTTACCTATATCCAGTAATGCATCAGCTATGCCCAGTGGTACATACTGTGGAATTAGGGTAAAAATACTTCTGGGCACTATTGCCTTCTTGTTATTTTCAAGCCCATGGTCTTTAACTACTTGTAGTCTTTTCATTTCAACCACCATAGCTATTGCCATGGCAACAATGTGCATCACCATTCCCACTCCCATCCTCTGTAGTGCAGTTATGCCTTTGGGATTTCCTGTGAATCTTTTTGAAATGGGCACTAAGAGCCTGTCATAGATTAGTGTGGTTATGAGCATGGAGAGAGGCAGGAAGGCTGTGATACTGGCTGCTGGGATTTGGAAGGAGGAACCTATTTGTCTGTTCAGAGTCTCTGACTGTTTCACAAACAGAGTGCCAGCTTGTGTTAGGATTATGCTTGGTATGATTGTAGCCAACCAAACTGGAAGCATTCTAATCATGAGCTTTGTTTCCTCCACCTCAGTCACAGTAGAGATCTTTGAAAAAGCATTTGCATCATTTACAATTGCTGCCTTGTCCAGAAATCTGGAAAAAAAATTGTTTTGAGAGAAAGAATTTAGGGAAAAGGTTGGCTATTCTTAAATATCATCCACTTGAACAGTCAAAAGGTTAATATTGGCCGATAAAGATAGGACAAATATTTACCACCTTTTATTGTGAATGAGGTGTAAAATTGCTATTAACTGTAATCATTGAAACAGATGATGATATTTAAGTAGAGTAGAAAAGATTGTTAAATTATAATAATTTAGTAAGAGTTTTGGAATTTTTGTTTATACCAATGTTTTCCATCACATTCTTATCATTATAAAAACAAATAATAAATAATAGTATACAAAACCAAGATGAGGAAAAAGGATGGAAAATATAAAATAGTTTGATAATGTAGAGGGGTGTAAAGAAAGAAAAGTTTCAAGGGGAAGATAATTAGAGTAAAATTAATTTTAAACATATATATATAAAGAAGGTTTTAACAATATATTATGCCATACTTTACAATTTAATTTTTTATGTTAAAGTTTTATTCCAGTTATCATTGTACCAAATTCTTACGTTAAAATAATAATCAAAATTTAATCTCTTTAAAAATTGAACTTTTTATGTCTTTTGCACCCCTCTATAATATTAAACTATTTTATTTTATTTTTGTTCTTTTAGTTTTGTTCTCATCATCTCTTAACTCTTTATTTGTGGTTATTTTTTATATTTTATTTTTATTTTTTAATTTTAATGTGAAGAAAAACATTAATATAACCCTAAAAGTACACCTACAGTCAAGCTGTTGAAAAATAGGATGATGGTCATACAAATGGAGGTTCTGATGGTGTGTGTGAGGACTTCACTTTGTGAGTCCCACCAAATATTAATTCCTCCATTACAAAAAAGAAAACCTAAATAAATAAAATAATAATAATAAATATTAATAAAATTTACGTTTATAATTCTTATGGATTAAAAATCTATTGTACAGTGCATTATACAGCCTGTATAAATTTACCTCAAGCTCGAAGTATGAGCAATGGGATATCTGCCTTTAGCAACATATTCTTTGGAGTCCACCTCGTAAAGGGTAGCAGGATCTGAAGGAGCTTTCACTTTCCAGTTCCTGGCGACCCTAACAAACACATTAGCCATTCTCTTTAGAGGGCTGTGAGTTACTATTTTATGCCTGTAAAGGGGAGTTCCTATCAAAAAGGCCAGGCCTGAGATGATGAGTGCTATTGTGATGATTCCATAGCTTACACCAAAGCTCACATTATCTTCTATGTAAATTAGAAATGTTATGCCAAACAGAGTTCCAAAGAAAATGGTGAACATCCACCAGTTGAAGAAGTGATTTTTGTGGGATTTTTCTTTGGGGTCAAAATCATCAAACTGATCTGCACCAAAAGTGGATATGGTTGGCTTTACTCCTCCTGCACCAACTGCTAGAAGGTATAAGGCTAGGTAGAATATTCCAATTTGAAGGTGGGAAGCTTTTTGGCATCCTTCTCCTGATGGGCAAGGGGGAGGTCTTAGAGATGTCAAAGACACAGCCAGTGTCAAAATTCCCATTGCCTGCAAGAAACATAATATGAGCTCAGCTAATTAATAACACTACAAATTACATGATTTCAAATTAATACTACCATTTTGATAAAATAAATTAATCATGAGAGATTTAAGTCTCAAGCAAGAGATTTTAGCTCTAAAAATATTGAATATTTGATTTATTTTAAAATATAAAAAATTACTTTAAACCATTCCACTGCTTAGTAGTTAATAAGAAATACCTATAAAAGATGATTCAAAATATTTTGTAATGCATCGTCACATAAATGACCTCTTCCATGTAAAGACAGAGAAGTAAAAAGTGGATTCTCTAATTCCCTATTGTTGTGATGGATCATGTCATTCAAAATATCAATTCTTTTATCCCATTAGTTTATGATGGCTTAGGTGTTTCTTAGGGACAACAGATCACAAAGTATGGTATTGATATCAATTTTCTGATTTCTTATGTCATAATTTATCTGGAAACCTTTATGTTTAAAACAATTTAATGAATATCTCTTAGGGTAGATCAGACGATCAAACTTGAAAAATAGAGACATGGTTATAAGTTTGATTTTCTGGTATTTTGCAACCATATGGGTGGAGGGCAGCTCATGTGGATAGAGGTTATAACAGAACATGTGGAAGGCAGCTCATGTGAATAGAGGTTATAACGGAACATGTTAAGACCTCACATTGCAGATCCCACCATATATTTGAATTCCTCCACTACAAAAACAAACAAACAATTTAATGAATAACATAAAAAAAAATATTACATTTTAATGTAATGCACTAGTAGATGGACTTTTGGACAGAAAGGAAAAATAAAACCCAGGTTAGTCATTCAATTCACACTTATTAAAACAACATATAGTTGGGATTTTTATTGGAAGCATAGAGATGAATGTGGACAAAACTTACCAGTATATAAATAAAGGAAAAAACCAGGAAGGTCCAGTAGCGGCCCCAGTGAGTATCAGCAATATAAGCCCCAAGGATGGGCATACACCACATGGTGCCAGTCCATATAGTGACATTCCTTGAGGCAGAAACAGTGCATTCATGGAGCTTTTTAGTGAGATATATCACCAAATTAGCCCATATCCCACCAAAAGCCAGCCTCTCACAAAACTCATACCCTGTTCAATCCCAACAATGACAAAACTCATAATATAAAGAAATACTATATTAATATGTTTCATCTCAAGGAATAAGACATTGATTAATACATACCCACTATAAAGGAACAAGCCTTCAATCCCCCAGTCTTTGCTCTCAAAACTGGCCTACCTCTCAGATCAACAGATCCATCTAATGCAATGTTCTCCTTTTCTGTTTCCCATCTTGTCTTCCCACTGCTAGGCATTGGCTTTGTTCTAGTCCTGACCCAAAACCAGCACCAATTTCAGGGCTTCTCAAACAATACAGAGTGACTTAAGTATCAACATTCTTATAAATGTTTCAATCCATGGACTGCGTCTTGAACTATTCCCTTTCAATATCATGGGCCGCCACAAACAAACAATGCCGTTAAGCATGATTTTAAGTCAACGTTATAATAGGAGTATCTGTATTTTGTTACCACCTTCTGCCACAGATATTTTACACCACTAAAAGCGAGAGACTAGTCATGGACAAAGTTAGCATTGAGGATCAAGATAAATAATCACAAATCAAAATATAAACTATAATCAAATCTAATGATAATGTCTCGGTCAACTACTTCGATTATTATTGCAGTTTGTTTATGGTCCACCCGCTTCTAATGGAAAGAAAGCTTTTAAATTAGTATCGGCACGTTCCCCTTGCATATGTTCCCCTTGCATATGTGCAATCTTTCTTCTGAAAGTACGCATACTACCAAATGTTCCAGTCATTTTCCTTTGTAAGTGTTCATATCATTATATGTTCCACTATGAGATTATATTCTTTCCACTATGAGATTATATTCTTTGTAAGGATGTTTGCATATTATCATGACGTTCCATTAAGAGAGGTTACCATATGTTCAGTTAGGACTCGAACCTAGGACCTTCCATTCCCTACTGGAGTGCTCTACCACTGAGCTACTGGCCCCTCTTGGACCAGTCCATCATCGGTCCGGGTGTGGCTTATTTCCAACACCAACACCCCCCCTTAAGCCACACCTCTCGTGTGCTTGGGGCTCCTAGCCTGGGCCTGGCTCTGATACCATGTTCAGACATGAACCAACTAGGACTCGAACCTAGGACCTTCCATTCGCTACTGGAGTGCTCTACCACTAAGCTACTGGCCCCTCTTGGACTAGTCCATCGTTGGTCCGGGTGTGGCTTATTTCCAACACCAACAACTACTATATGTTCCAGTATGAGATTATATTCTTTGTAAGGATGTTTGCATATTAGCATGACGTTCCACTAAGAGAGGACACCATATGTTCTACTAAGAGATGCAATTAATTTATTAGTCCTTGCCTTCCGCAGGGAATATTTATGTTTTCACCTCCCTGTTTTCTTGGCCTTGAAATTCGTGTAAGATGGATAAATTTTGATTTTATTGTTGGTTGGATTTTTGTTGAATATGAGAATAGTATTTGTTTGATTTCTGATTGGATGTCTAGTATTTTCCTGGTTGAACAATCTATTATTCATTTGTGTAAAATAGGAAAAAAACTGACGGAGAAGGGGATGGAAAAATTCATTTATTCATTATGCATGCTCAGCAACATGACATTATAACCAGGACAACGATCATCACTAAATAACCAGGACAGTGCACCAGATACATTTGTTGTCCATTAAATTCAATTTTCCAATGTGAATCTTTAAAGTTACTTTTAGTTTTAAACTTTTTAACTTTTGTTTTGTTTTTGATAAACCGACAATTCCCTCTATGCTCTCTCTTTCTACATGTAATTTGACCATTTACTAGGGATGTTATTTTTTGTTTCATTATTCCATATTTGTTGCTTGTGTGATATTCTCCTGCTTTGTTATCTCTTATATGAACATGAAAAAGTGACAAATTAATTCAGTGAACCAGTATATGTAGGGATCACTTTCTCCTAGTTTAATATCAACCTTTACAAAATGTTAGATATCCTGTAGACATTTTCTGTAGAAGATCAAAAACTAATTGCCTATTTGTTATGGATAATGATCTTTAGGAACTTTAATCTAAAAGATTTGGGATGAGCACAACATTTGACATGTAATTTGTCCTTGTAGTTTTGCGTTTGCTAGAAGGTAATTGATGTTTCCACCGTCGAGAGTTTAAATTCCTTAATGAAATACAGGTTGTCTAATTGTGATGCTCTGGAGCTTTTATCATTGATTATACTTAGAATGGTTTTCAGGTTTTTGGTTCAAATTCCCAGTAAAATGAGTAATATGATCAGACTATTATGTCCATTGTAAATGAAGTTTTTTTTAGTTTTTAAACAAAGTCATGCTACTATTTTTAAGCAAAGGTCAACATATTTGCTAAACATACAATTTAAAGCAGTCATTTTATATATATATATAGTTTATTTAGGAGTCACTTTGGTTTTACAAGTGCTTTAAGATGCCCCTGTAGATGATGACTCCGAAGCTAGACAACTCAATACTTCAGGTGTGAATGTTATAAATTCTCACAGGCCTTCCAATGCTGAAACTCACAGCAAAATTAGCCTCCACTTTTCCAGTCTTGGTGGATGGGCAGCTACCCAAAACAAGGACAGTTCTTGTACAATAATCACACTCTGTTTCCTATAGAAGATGAGGCCGAGAGTAAGCTCAGAAAGAAAATTGACTTTGGCAGAGTAAAAGATTTGAAAGTCTCAAGCAGGTCACAACCTTTGTTGGAACTGTGAGCAGACAATTTTATATAATTGATCAATTCTTCTGCATTCTTTTGTTCCATTGTTGTATATGTAATTCTATAATGGCCATGTTCATAGATTCTATTTAGCTCATCCAGAGCTTATAATGGTGCCTAGCACACTCAATCAGAGGTTCATGTCTTTTTATTTGTTTTTTTTGTGGACAAATCCGCCTTGGGTATATATGACTCAATTTCCATTTATTCTTTTGTCATGTCTGAAACTTTGCAAAACTATTGCCTTGATAGAATAGGATATTTTGAATTCATTAAGGCTTTGGGCACAACATGTAGATTCATGCCATCATTTGTTGCATTACAGAAGCAGAAATTTGATTCACATGAGCTATCGTCTCTTATCTGATTGTGGAGAGTATACTAATCCATGAGGTTAGATTGACCATTTGTTCAATAAATGAAATTCAGATGACACAAACTTGTTTCTCTAAATTAACCGTGAGTTAGTTTGTGTAAATATTTTTAGTACCTGATCCAAATACAAGACTAATCATTTATCTATCTTTATTAATGATAATCTTTGATCAAAATCTAAATTTGAATAAAGTGTATAAGTGCAATTCATATGTAATTGTTTATGCACTACACTAATGAATTTAACATGCTATTTATGTGATCCTATCTGGTTAGGTTACTTTCTACATAGAAGTTTACATGATTTGCTACCGAATCAAATATGTTTTTAGCAGTAGGCCTATTGGGTGTAAATTGATTAATGTTAGTGAAAAAAAACTTCCTGCTTTATCCGCTGTTGAAAGCAGGCTGTTGCTTTCTTCTATTATAAGCTAACTAAGGCTTATCTCTCTGCCTTTTGCTTTAAAGCCTCTGCTTTTCCTCAGCGTTGGCTATATATCTTTGTATTTTCTGCATTCTTTTTGTAATTAATTCAGAAAGATTTTATTTCATTCTGGTTCTAAAATTTTCCTCTGGTTCTAAAATTTTCCTCTGTTCACCTGCATGTTGTTTTTTTTTCCAACTAAATCCATATTGTTCTGTGCAGGTTTAGTTAAAATTTTACATAGTATCAGAGTTAGATTAGTTTGAGTGCAAATTCATTTTATATTGTGCGAATTTATTACCATGGAGGCAGATGTAAACCTTTGTTTCTAGGTGCATGCAGATTTCTGTGAAGATTTCCACCACCATGGAGGCATATGTAAACCTTTGTTTCTAGATGCATGCATGTTACTTCTCCCCCTTTTTTTTTTTGCATGCTCCATGCTTTTTTTTTCTAGTTTGATTCTTTAAAAATTGTGTGTGTTTTGCTAGCACCACATAATAAAGATCTAGGAAAATTTGGGGCTTTATAAAAACTTTTGTTTCTTTAAAATTGTACATGCTTTGTGAGCACCACATGATAAAGATCTAGGAAAATTTGGGGATTTCTACTTAAAGTATCTAGTATAGGTTTCTTGCATTATGCTTCTGAATAAACAAAGGCTAAAAGTTGCTAATTAACCGACGGAGCTTCGTACTGTTCTGAGCACATCTATGCAACCATCAAATCTTCGGACGATCAACTTCTGTATTTAGAGACCAGGTGTCTATTTATTCAACCCCATCCAGTTGAAAAGTGCAGACTAAAATACTAAACTGCAATTTCAAAGTATCCTAGAGGTGCTCATGCAGTGGTTTCTATGATTCTGATCTATATCATATCACTGGATTTTAAGTCAACGTTATAATAAGAGCATCTGTATTTTGTGACCACCTTCTGCCATAGATATTTTACACCACTAAAAGCGAGAGACTAGTCATCGACAAAGTTAGCATTGAGGATCGAGATAAATAATCACAAATCAAAATATAAACTATAATCAAATCTAATGATAATGTCTCGGTCAACTACTTCGATTATTATTGCAGTTTGTTTATGGTCCACTCGCTTCTAATGGAAAGAAAGCTTTTAAATTAGTATCGGCACGTTCCCCTTGCATATGTGCAATCTATTCTTTTGAAAGTACGCATACTACCAAATGTTCCAGTCATTTTCCTTGTAAGTGTTCATATCATTATATGTTCCACTATGAGATTATATTGTTTGTAAGGATGTTTGCATATTATCATGACGTTCTATTAAGAGAGGTTACGGTATGTTTGACAAACAGATGCAATTAATTCATTAGTCCATAGTCATTTTCGTTTGTAAGTGTTCATACCACTATATGTGTGCTACTATGAGATTATATTCTTTTTATGGATGTTTGCATATTATCATGATGTTCCACTAAGAGGGGCCACCATATGTTCGACTAAGAGATGCAATTAATTTATTAGTCCATAGTCATTTTCCTTTGCAAGTGTTCATACTACTATATGTTCCAGTATGAGATTATATTCTTTGTAAGGATGTTTGCATATTAGCATGACGTACCACTAAGAGAGGACACCATATGTTCTACTAAGAGATGCAATTAATTTATTAGTCCTTGCCTTCAGCAGCGAATATTTATGTTTTCACCTCCCTGTTTTCTTGGCCTTGAAATTTGTGTAAGATGGATAAATTTTGATTTTATTGTTGGTTGGATTTTTGTTGAATATGAGAATAGTATTTGTTTGATTTCTGATTGGATGTCTAGTATTTTCCTGGTTGAACAATCTATTATTCATTTGTGTAAAATAGGGAAAAAAACTGAAAGAGAAGGGAATGGAAAAATTCATTTATTCATTATGCACGCTCAGCAACATGACATTATAACTAGGACAACGATCATCACTAAATAACCAGGACAGTACACCAGGTACATTTGTACCAGATACATTTGTTGGCCATTGAATTCAATTTTCCAATGTAAATCTTAAAAGTTACTTTTAGTTTTAAACTTTTTACCTTTTGTTTTGTTTGTGATAAACCAACAATTCCCTCTATGCTCTCTCTCTCTACATGTAATTTGACCATTTACTAGGGATGTTATTTTTTGTTTCATTATTCCATATTTGTTGCTTGTGTGATATTCTCCTGCTTTGTTATCTCTTATATGAACATGAAAAAGTGACAAATTAATTCAGTGAACCAGTATATGTAGGGATCACTTTCTCCTAGTTTAATATCAACCTTTACAAAATGTTAGATATCCTGTAGACATTTTCTGTAGAAGATCAAAAACTAATTGCCTAATGAGTCACTTTGGTTTTACAAGTGCTTTAAGAAAATGAGTCGAGAATTTGAATTGCTTAATGAAATACAATGCAGGTTGTCTAATTGTGATGCCCTGCAGCTTTTGTCATTGATTATACTTAAAATGGAGGTCGTCTAATTGTAATGCCCTGCAACTTTTGTCATTGATTATACTTAAAATGGTTTTTAGGTTTTTGGTTCAAATCCCCAGCAAAATGAGTTATTTGATCAGACTATCATGTCCATTGTAAATGAAGTTTTTTAGTGTTTAAACAAATTCATGCTACTGTTCTCGTCTCATTTTCTTAAAGCACTTGTAAAACCTAAGCGGATATATATATATATATATATATATATATATATATATATATATATATATATATATCATGATTATATATTGCATGATTAGCAACCACACTGACCTCTCTCTCTCTCTATATATATTGCATGATTAGCAAACATACTGACCTCTGCTTAAGAACAATTTTTTTATTCATTTTAATTTGCTACTGAAGTGAATGAAGCTTATTTAATTTTGGTTCTCTTTTTGTAGAAATGTTTATTTTTCTTGAATATGAGAAAAAGGCAAAAATTAGAACTTGAAACAGAACAATCTTTCTGTTGTCTATGAAGCGAGGTAGGGATACTGTTTTCTACGAGGCCGGAGCTACTCGACCTAAATTTTCCTGCCCCTGTAGATGATGACTCCGAAGCTAGACAACTCAATACTTCAGGTGTGAATGTTAAAAATTCTCACAGGCCTTCCAATGCTGAAACTCACAGCAAAATTAGCCTCCATTTTTCCAGTCTTGGTGGATGGGCAGCTACCCAAAACAAGGACAGTTCTTGTACAATAATCACACTCTGTTTCCTATAGAAGATGAGGCCGAGAGTAAGCTCAGAAAGAAAATTGACTTTGGCAGAGTAAAAGATTTGAAAGTCTCAAGCAGGTCACAACCTTGGTTGCAACTGTGAGCAGACAATTTTATATAATTGATCAATTCTTCTACATTCTTTGTTCCATTGTTGTATATTTAATTCTATAATGGCCATGTTCATAGATTCTATTTAGCTCATTCAGAGCTTATAATGGTGCCTAGCACACTCAATCAGAGGCTCATGTTTTTTTATTTGTTTTTTTGTGGACAAATCCGCCTTGGGTATATTTGACTCAATTTCCATTTATTCTTTTGTCATGTCTGAAACTTTACAAAACTATTGCCTTGATAGAATAGGATATTTTGAATTCATTAAGGCTTTGGGCACAACATGTAGATCATGCCATCATTTGTTGCATTACAGAAGCAGAAATTTGATTCTCATGAGCTATCGTCTCTTATCTGATTGTGAAGAGTATACTAATCCATGAGCTTAGATTGACCATTTGTTCAATAAATGAAAATCAGATGACACAAATTTGTTTATCTAGGTTAACCGTGAGTTAGTTTGTGTAAATATTTTTAGTACCTGAACCAAATACAAGACTAATCATTTATCTATCTTTATTAATGATAATCTTTGATCAAAATCTAAATTTGAATAAAGTGTATAAGTGCAATTCATATGTAATTGTTTATGGACTACATTAATGAATTTAACATGCTATTTATGTGATAGTGTCTGGTTAGGTTACTTCCTACATAGAAGTTTACATGATTTGCTACCGAATCAGATATTTATTTAGCAGTAGGCCTATTGGGTGTAAATTGATTAATGTTAGCGAAAAAAAAACTTCCTGCTTTATCCGTTGTTGCTAGCAGGCTGTTGCTTTCTTCTATTATAAGCTAACTAAGGCTTATCTCTCTGCCTTTTGCTTTAAAGCCTCTGCTTTTCCTCAGCGTTGGCTATATATCTTTGTATTTTCTGCATTCTTTTTGTAATTAATTCAGAAAGATTTTATTTCATTCTGGTTCTAAAATTTTCCTCTGGTTCTAAAATTTTCCTCTGTTCACCTGCATGTTGTTTTTTTTTCCAACTAAATCCATATTGTTCTGTGCAGGTTTAGTTAAAATTTTACATAGTATCAGAGTTAGATTAGTTTGAGTGCAAATTCATTTTATATTGTGCGAATTTATTACCATGGAGGCAGATGTAAACCTTTGTTTCTAGGTGCATGCAGATTTCTGTGAAGATTTCCACCACCATGGAGGCATATGTAAACCTTTGTTTCTAGATGCATGCATGTTACTTCTCCCCCTTTTTTTTTTTGCATGCTCCATGCTTTTTTTTTCTAGTTTGATTCTTTAAAAATTGTGTGTGTTTTGCTAGCACCACATAATAAAGATCTAGGAAAATTTGGGGCTTTATAAAAACTTTTGTTTCTTTAAAATTGTACATGCTTTGTGAGCACCACATGATAAAGATCTAGGAAAATTTGGGGATTTCTACTTAAAGTATCTAGTATAGGTTTCTTGCATTATGCTTCTGAATAAACAAAGGCTAAAAGTTGCTAATTAACCGACGGAGCTTCGTACTGTTCTGAGCACATCTATGCAACCATCAAATCTTCGGACGATCAACTTCTGTATTTAGAGACCAGGTGTCTATTTATTCAACCCCATCCAGTTGAAAAGTGCAGACTAAAATACTAAACTGCAATTTCAAAGTATCCTAGAGGTGCTCATGCAGTGGTTTCTATGATTCTGATCTATATCATATCACTGGATTTTAAGTCAACGTTATAATAAGAGCATCTGTATTTTGTGACCACCTTCTGCCATAGATATTTTACACCACTAAAAGCGAGAGACTAGTCATCGACAAAGTTAGCATTGAGGATCGAGATAAATAATCACAAATCAAAATATAAACTATAATCAAATCTAATGATAATGTCTCGGTCAACTACTTCGATTATTATTGCAGTTTGTTTATGGTCCACTCGCTTCTAATGGAAAGAAAGCTTTTAAATTAGTATCGGCACGTTCCCCTTGCATATGTGCAATCTATTCTTTTGAAAGTACGCATACTACCAAATGTTCCAGTCATTTTCCTTGTAAGTGTTCATATCATTATATGTTCCACTATGAGATTATATTGTTTGTAAGGATGTTTGCATATTATCATGACGTTCTATTAAGAGAGGTTACGGTATGTTTGACAAACAGATGCAATTAATTCATTAGTCCATAGTCATTTTCGTTTGTAAGTGTTCATACCACTATATGTGTGCTACTATGAGATTATATTCTTTTTATGGATGTTTGCATATTATCATGATGTTCCACTAAGAGGGGCCACCATATGTTCGACTAAGAGATGCAATTAATTTATTAGTCCATAGTCATTTTCCTTTGCAAGTGTTCATACTACTATATGTTCCAGTATGAGATTATATTCTTTGTAAGGATGTTTGCATATTAGCATGACGTACCACTAAGAGAGGACACCATATGTTCTACTAAGAGATGCAATTAATTTATTAGTCCTTGCCTTCAGCAGCGAATATTTATGTTTTCACCTCCCTGTTTTCTTGGCCTTGAAATTTGTGTAAGATGGATAAATTTTGATTTTATTGTTGGTTGGATTTTTGTTGAATATGAGAATAGTATTTGTTTGATTTCTGATTGGATGTCTAGTATTTTCCTGGTTGAACAATCTATTATTCATTTGTGTAAAATAGGGAAAAAAACTGAAAGAGAAGGGAATGGAAAAATTCATTTATTCATTATGCACGCTCAGCAACATGACATTATAACTAGGACAACGATCATCACTAAATAACCAGGACAGTACACCAGGTACATTTGTACCAGATACATTTGTTGGCCATTGAATTCAATTTTCCAATGTAAATCTTAAAAGTTACTTTTAGTTTTAAACTTTTTACCTTTTGTTTTGTTTGTGATAAACCAACAATTCCCTCTATGCTCTCTCTCTCTACATGTAATTTGACCATTTACTAGGGATGTTATTTTTTGTTTCATTATTCCATATTTGTTGCTTGTGTGATATTCTCCTGCTTTGTTATCTCTTATATGAACATGAAAAAGTGACAAATTAATTCAGTGAACCAGTATATGTAGGGATCACTTTCTCCTAGTTTAATATCAACCTTTACAAAATGTTAGATATCCTGTAGACATTTTCTGTAGAAGATCAAAAACTAATTGCCTAATGAGTCACTTTGGTTTTACAAGTGCTTTAAGAAAATGAGTCGAGAATTTGAATTGCTTAATGAAATACAATGCAGGTTGTCTAATTGTGATGCCCTGCAGCTTTTGTCATTGATTATACTTAAAATGGAGGTCGTCTAATTGTAATGCCCTGCAACTTTTGTCATTGATTATACTTAAAATGGTTTTTAGGTTTTTGGTTCAAATCCCCAGCAAAATGAGTTATTTGATCAGACTATCATGTCCATTGTAAATGAAGTTTTTTAGTGTTTAAACAAATTCATGCTACTGTTCTCGTCTCATTTTCTTAAAGCACTTGTAAAACCTAAGCGGATATATATATATATATATATATATATATATATATATATATATATATATCATGATTATATATTGCATGATTAGCAACCACACTGACCTCTCTCTCTCTCTATATATATTGCATGATTAGCAAACATACTGACCTCTGCTTAAGAACAATTTTTTTATTCATTTTAATTTGCTACTGAAGTGAATGAAGCTTATTTAATTTTGGTTCTCTTTTTGTAGAAATGTTTATTTTTCTTGAATATGAGAAAAAGGCAAAAATTAGAACTTGAAACAGAACAATCTTTCTGTTGTCTATGAAGCGAGGTAGGGATACTGTTTTCTACGAGGCCGGAGCTACTCGACCTAAATTTTCCTGCCCCTGTAGATGATGACTCCGAAGCTAGACAACTCAATACTTCAGGTGTGAATGTTAAAAATTCTCACAGGCCTTCCAATGCTGAAACTCACAGCAAAATTAGCCTCCATTTTTCCAGTCTTGGTGGATGGGCAGCTACCCAAAACAAGGACAGTTCTTGTACAATAATCACACTCTGTTTCCTATAGAAGATGAGGCCGAGAGTAAGCTCAGAAAGAAAATTGACTTTGGCAGAGTAAAAGATTTGAAAGTCTCAAGCAGGTCACAACCTTGGTTGCAACTGTGAGCAGACAATTTTATATAATTGATCAATTCTTCTACATTCTTTGTTCCATTGTTGTATATTTAATTCTATAATGGCCATGTTCATAGATTCTATTTAGCTCATTCAGAGCTTATAATGGTGCCTAGCACACTCAATCAGAGGCTCATGTTTTTTTATTTGTTTTTTTGTGGACAAATCCGCCTTGGGTATATTTGACTCAATTTCCATTTATTCTTTTGTCATGTCTGAAACTTTACAAAACTATTGCCTTGATAGAATAGGATATTTTGAATTCATTAAGGCTTTGGGCACAACATGTAGATCATGCCATCATTTATTGCATTACAGAAGCAGAAATTTGATTCTCATGAGCTATCGTCTCTTATCTGATTGTGAAGAGTATACTAATCCATGAGCTTAGATTGACCATTTGTTCAATAAATGAAAATCAGATGACACAAATTTGTTTATCTAGGTTAACCGTGAGTTAGTTTGTGTAAATATTTTTAGTACCTGAACCAAATACAAGACTAATCATTTATCTATCTTTATTAATGATAATCTTTGATCAAAATCTAAATTTGAATAAAGTGTATAAGTGCAATTCATATGTAATTGTTTATGGACTACATTAATGAATTTAACATGCTATTTATGTGATAGTGTCTGGTTAGGTTACTTCCTACATAGAAGTTTACATGATTTGCTACCGAATCAGATATTTATTTAGCAGTAGGCCTATTGGGTGTAAATTGATTAATGTTAGCGAAAAAAAAACTTCCTGCTTTATCCGTTGTTGCTAGCAGGCTGTTGCTTTCTTCTATTATAAGCTAACTAAGGCTTATCTCTCTGCCTTTTGCTTTAAAGCCTCTGCTTTTCCTCAGCGTTGGCTATATATCTTTATATTTTCTGCATTCTTTTTGTAATTAATTCAGAAAGTTTTATTTCATTCTGGTTCTAGATGCATGCATGTTACTTCCCTTTTTTTGTTTTGCCATGCTCTTTGTTTTTTTTTTCTAGTTTGATTCTTTAAAAATTGTGCATGTTTTGTGAGTACCATATGATAAAGATCTGGGAAAATTTGGGGCTTTGTAAAAACCTTTGTTTCTTTAAAATTGTACGTGCTTTGCAAGCACCACATGATAAAGATTTGAGAAATTTTGGGGATTTCTACTTAATGTATCTAGTATAGGTTTCTTGCATTATGCTTCTGAATAAACAAAGGCTAAAAGTTGTTAATTAACCGCTGGAGCTTCGTACCATTCGGAGCACATCTATGCAATCATCAAATCTTCCGACGATCAGCTTCTATATTCAGAGACCAGGTATTTGTCTATACAACCCCATCCAATTGAAAAGTGCAGATTAAAATACCGAACTGCAATTTCAAAGTATCCTAGAGGTGCTCGTACAATGGTTTCTATGATTCTAATCTATATCATGTCACTAGATTTATCTGCAGTTCTTCATTGGCAATTGTAGCTTTCTTCTTTCTAAGTTTAAATAAATTGTTAGGAGTTGTTCCATTTAGGTTTTCTCCTTTCCTCTTTTAATTGGGTACCTAATCAGGCTTAGTTGCTGGGACTCATATCTTTCTATTCACCTAGCTACACTTAAGGGGGGGTGTTAGTGTAGAATTTCTATTCTAGAATATTCCTCTTTTTAAGTTTGCTAGTTGTTAGGTTGCTAAAATAATGATTTCTTAGTTGTACAATCTTGCATTAAAGTTGATTGCTTAATTGTGCAATCTTGCATTAAAGTTGATTGCTTAATTGTGCAATCTTGCATTAAAGTTGATTGCTTAGTTGTGCAATCTTGCATGAAGCTGCATGCCTATTTTTCTAGTTGGTGGTTGCTTTTCTAGATGGCTCATCTTTCGCTATATATATATATATATATATATATATATATATATATATATATATATATATATATATATATATATATAGTACTAATTCCTAAGCTATTTGTAATGCAAATACAATGAAAGCAATGCAATCAATGAAATTGTTCACAATTTATTCTTCACTCTAATTTGTGCAAGTGTAATTTGCAGCTCGACCAGGTTGGAGGTGGTTTTAGGCCAATAAGAGGGAGTTTTAGGCCAGTAAGAGGTAGTTCTAGTCCATGAGGGCATAAAGGGAGTATAAACAATTCTTTTTGCATTAACTTGCACGTTTTGTTCATGTGCTTGCATTCTGTTGTTAGGCTAACTTCAGAGAACTTTTTGTCTTGGAAAACAGGGATAAAGAATCATTGCCTTGAGCAGGATCTACTACCCTATCTCCTTAGACTCATTCCTGAGCCAAGTGACTATGATGAAAAGAATGCATGGTTTAATAATAATGACATAGTCTATGGACTATTATGTCTTACTATTTATGAGGATACTCTACATCACATAGAGCACATTGAGTACTCTTTTACTACTTGGATCATCATCCAACAATTGTATGGAGACATTGAATCTTCATCTGAAAGTGATGTTTCCTTGGAAAACTAGGCTATTGATGATATTGAGACTTGTGTTGCCTCATCTAATGTGGACACATCTTGTATGGATGATCAGTTCATTGATTCCCCATCAGCAACACCTATTGTAGATTTAGATTCTAGAGATGCTTCTTCGAGAGCCTCTAGTGATTTATTGCAGCGAGATCATTTGTCTTTTGGATTCAGTCTATTGGGACCAATTTTTACCATACATTTCTTTTTTGTTTGTAGCTCATCCCTCATTTCAAATCTAGATGACGCTATTGAGGACATATGCCTTCTCTTTGAGGACCACTCTTTTGTCCTTGCATCTGTTGCTACTTCTAAGCTTTGTGTTGCTTCTTCTAAAGTTTCCAATGGCTTCTTGAAGCAGGGCATCCATAATCTTCCTGATTCAACTTTCTAGGATGATCTCTTGATAGGAGTTTCAAACTTGTTTATGGAGACTCGTATTTTAGATTTGGAGGACACATTTGAGGGGTTATCTCTCCTCTTTGATGATAGTTTCAGCATAGTTGTTGGCCCATTTTCATTGTCTTTGGAGATTAACATTCATGAGTTTCCTCTTTCGTTTGATTTATCATATTTCTTGGTTGATTTTGACCATGATTATTTTGTGGCTTATCCAAGCTTGGAGACTCCTACTCAGTTTTTAAAGACACACATGTTGAGACTTCATCCTTCCTTTTTTCAGTTGGACATGGAGTGGCTTCTTCAATAGCCTATAGATTGCAGTACTATCCCACTTCTAAACAGACTGCTATCATATTCATGAAAACTTTCACTCAACTCAAAGACTCACTCTCTGCAAGACCTTCTTGGGGGGAAGGATACTACAACATAGTAGCTGCCATGCTTAGTTAGTTTTTGTTTGAGGGGGGTTTTTGTTCCCACAGGGTTTTCCCTCTTTCCTCTTTCATTTTCTCGTGTTATGTTTCCTTAGTTAGACTTAAGGGGGGGTGTTAGTGAAAAAACACTTCCTGCTTTATCCACTGATGAATGCAGGTTGTTACTTTCTTCTATTATAAGCTAACTAAGGTTTATCTCTCTACCTTTTGCTTTAAAGCCTCTACTTTTCCTCAGTGTTGGCTATATATCCTTGTATTTTCTGCATTCTTTTTGTAATTAATTCAGAAAGTTTTTATTTCATTCTGGTTCTAAAATTTTCCTCTATTCACTTGCATGTTCTTTTTTTTTAGCTAGATCCATATTGTTCTGTGTAGGTTTAGTTAAAATTTTACAATTAAGTGACATGACTGGTCTTTTTTTGTTCACACATGAATACCTAATTGGACACTTACTATCACTATCACTGAGCTTGTTGTTGTCTCATGAATTTAGTAATGTTTTTACGAGATTTGATACTTGTTCTTTCATCATCTAAATATGACTACAATCAGTGGAATAGGCAACATAGCATACTATAGACGAGTCTGATGTTGTAGACTCTAGAGTCATGCACATATGATATGTTGTAGAGACTGGACCAAGTAATCAGCTTAGCTCTTTTGTCCTCAGACTCAGAAAATTCAACTCAAACTGTAGAGTAAGATTAGAGTCTAGTAAGTGCACTTTAATCTTTTTTGAAATGTTAGATTCCTCATTAATGTGATGTAGCTGCATTGGCCACACTTTTAACATTGCAATATCTACTTGGGTAACTTTAACATCTCCAGCAACTCTTAAAAGTAAAACCAAAGTATCTACAGCTTGGCTCAGTAGGTTGCACCACATTATCCATCTATGCTTCTCAATGGCCAACATGGACCCACACCTATGTTTGATAAGCTCCTTTGGTATCAAGCATTCAAACAATAAAGATATATAACAAATAGATATGCACCATATCCATTCATAGTTTATAGAAATACAAGGCACGAGTAGAAAAGTTAAAATATGTGATCTTAACCAATACAGTTGCTATCTGCAAGACTTCATTTCTACCATTATCACCTAGGCTATTACTGGATATAGTAAAGTTTTTTGCAATGCTGCTTTCATAGAAGAATAAGACAAACAATAAGGGTCACTATTATTTTTTAGAAAGGCATTAATTTGTTTTAGGTTATTAATAGTGTCTCTATTAACAATTGTATCCCTTCAAAATGTATTGGTAAGAAAACTCTCTGATTTGTCTAAATTCTCCATTCATCATCAACCTTCTAGACTGTGGGAAAGCTAATTTGTTTTGAAGTTTTGGGTCTTCTATTATTCTATTTATAAAATACCTATTGCATAAATAATGATGTTCTTGATTTTGATTAGATAAATGCTTTTAACCAGAGCTATGAACTGGAAAGGGTTTTGAAAGGACCCAAAAACCTTATACAACAAGAGTAACCAACAACCATAAGAGACAAGAACACAGAATCAAGAACCAACAACAACATGAGATAGAACCAACACAAAAAACAAGCCTATAATAATAAGGCCACAACAAAAGGATAGCCAAGACCACAATCAAGGAGGTTTAAAACCAAACCTCACCAAAGAACTCTGAGGTAGAGTCAAAGCTTGACTAAAATTAGGTAACCTTCCTTTTTTCGAAGATGAGTCAAGTTCAACCAAGGTACAGCTATTATCCTTCAAATGATACCCCCTCACATCCCCTATGGGACCTTCATCCATATTTCCTTCACTCCTTGTAGCATAACACTCATTAACAATATTTTGACAATCTTTCCCATCATTCTGACAATCTTTCTGAGCATTCTAACATTCATTCCCATGCTCAAGAGGACTTTTTGTTTCTATAAAAGAATGAGAAAAATGCCCAGCTTTGCGGCAATGGAGACAAATTCGTGAAGATGGCTCATAATGAATTCTCTACTCCCAAACACCTAATTTGGAAGATAGTTTTATGACTTTAGGCAGCACCTTATCAGTATCAACACTCACACAAAATCTAGCAAAAACCAATCGCTTCATAGATTTCATAACATTATCAATAGATAAAAATTGGCCAAGAGCATTGGTAATGCTTTTTATTATAAATAATGATGTTATATAGCATATTGGAACATATTTTTGACATTTATCATTCTTCTTCTCTATGCATTTTTGTTGAACAGTTGTACTAATTATATTATCATCCTTAGTAATTTAATCTATATCACAATAACTTTTGTATTGTCATGGTTAATGTTTTGAAGTGTTATGTTGGTAGATAGGAGTCTCTACTTTAATGATACTATTGTATTATGTATTATGTTTGAACGCACTTCAGAAAGACATACCATTTTTCTTTAGGTTTTTAATAGTGCATGTTTGTGAATAATTTATATCCCTACAAAATGTATTTTATGCAATGATCTGGTGTATATTAGTTCTCTATAAACCTTGGAGATGTGGGGAAACTAAGTTGTTTTGCAGCTTTAGGTCTTCTATACCTATTGTGTAGAATATGATTCTATAGTATAATGTTCTTTTGAACTTGTGATTCTTCTCCTTGCAATTTTACTAAACATTTCTAGCAAAACATATTATCAATCTTGGTATTTAAATTCATGCTTAGATTTTAGTAGATAGGGTAGACTATCATCCCTTCTCATTCAACATGATAGTCATTGCATAGGATATATTCATTAATCTGTATGATCCTAGTTAAATCAGAAAAGAGTTGAGGGCATTTCAAAAAGGTTTGGAGATGTGAGTTTAGTGTTTAAAAAATTGAAGGTTTTGAGTTGGTGGTTCTAAGTTCAATTACCAAGTTTGAGGTTTTATATAAGTGGGTTCAATGTTTATGCTTCAAGATTGAGGGCTTTGGGTTTGAGGTTTTGAGCTTATGGTTAATGTTTTTTCAATGTTTGGAATTTTGAGTTAGGGTTGGGATTAGGGATTCCATGTTTAAGGGCTTGATTTGGGGATGTGATTTTAGGGTTTAAGTTTGAAAGTTTCAGGTTGTGAGCTCTAGTTCATGTATGATGTTTGAGGTTTTGTATGAATGTGTTCAATGTTGAGGGTTTGGCATCTCAATCTTAACATTCAAGTTTAAGGGCTTAGGGTTTTTGAGTTAGGGTCTAAAGTTTGAAGGTTTGTAGTTTTGAGTTATGCTTTTCAATCAATAGTTCCAAGTTTTGAGTTTATGATTTAGGGTTTGGGATTAGAAGTTCCAAGTTTACGGTTTGGGATCAAGGGTTAAAATTTAAACATTTAGGATTTTGAGTTAGAGTTTAAAGTTTTAAAGTATGGGGTTATGAGAATAGGGAAGGTTTACAATTGAGAAGGTTTGATATGTAAATGTTAAAACAACGTTGGGGTATGAAATTCTAGCTTGAAAAGGGGAGGATCTAGAGTTCCTTATTCACAATATGAACCTTTAGAGAGGTCTTGTGATGATCAGAAGTTCCCAAAAAATTGACTTTGAACAATAACTAACAAAGTTCACAAATAAAGTCTATAAATTGATCAACTATTATGAACACATAGTAATATACTAAGTTGAATAGTAATCAAAACACATATTTATTAACTACAAATTAAAAATGCACTAACCTATTTAAACATGTACTAGTAAGGTAGTCACAAAGTTGTAGTGTTTATACAATAGCCAGCTAATAAAAGTTGTGAGTTTGTTATAGATGATAAAACTTGTAATTTTGCAAGTTATGTGATGAGTCACACCTCCAATCCTTAGTTGTAGATAGATATGAGTCCATATCACATTTCTAAAAAAATAAAGGTCCTACAATATTCCATGTAACTACTACATGTTCGCAAAGTTACCCCTAATAACTATTGGATCCTCTCCCCTAATGCTAGTGAGCATTTTATTGTTTTGTTCAAATGGTTTTAACTAATTTTTATTTTCTTTACTTTAGTTTTGTTTCATGGTTAAACCTACCCTAGGGTTTTCATTTTTAGGTTACAAACCCTAAACCCTAAATTTTGGGTTTACAAATTAGAATTTAAAGGTTGTAGGGTTTCAAATGGGTTCTAGGGTTTATACAATGTCCTAGGGTTTTGGGTGTTAGTGAATAAAATCTATTTCACAGTTTTAGGTTATAAAACAAAATTTAAATTAAAAAATAGTAAAAATAGTAAATATACACATTAAAAGGGAAAACCACTTACCTAGAAACACTCGAAGTCAGCTCTCGTGAAGGTAAGAGGTCGCAGAGGCATGTTGGGGAGGCAAGCTAATGTGAGTATGCATTTGGAAAGCCTTTTCCACTCAGTCTCGCTGTTTCAATAGTGGAAAAATGAAGTTGTAGGAGAAAAATAAATAAATACATTTTGTGAACGGTACACGTTATAAATGTGTACTCATTTCTAATAGGCACCCATTTAGGCTCAAGAACCTAATCCTAAATGGGTACCATTCCATAAGGGTACAAGTTTAGGCTTGGGCGCCTCTTCCTAAACTTGTACCCATTATTTTCAAAATGGGAACCCATTTTTGTCGGGGTCTTTTTTGCCCACACAACTTCCACGAAAAGTGTACTCATCCCAAAGAGCGATGGTCCACTCTCTATAAATAGAAGTAAATCAGAATCTATTCTTATCAGTGTCATAGTAAGTTAGGATATCACAACATTTACAAGATGAGGGGTGAATGATAGGAATCTAAGCCACACTAGCTAGCCCCATCCTTTATAGAATATAATGATTAGTAGTCAATAATGATGCAAGGGCCTCCATATAGAAAAACTACTCATAAGTAGCATTCCATTGAATTTGGCTATCCTACTAAGCATGAAAACAACAAATCAAATCATAAAAAAAATTAGAAAATCACAAAAAATCGTAAAATCTTCAAAATCCTAAAATCAAATACTTTCTAGAAAAATTGTAATAAACAAAGAAGTTAGTGTCAAAATTAGAGAAAAATGAGCATCAAGGACACCATTCTTCCTCAGTTTCTTCCTATAAAATGTCTAGTTGGATCACCCATTTTACTAGGGCAGATCTCCAAGGTTGACCTTGGGTAAAATGGTAGGATCTCTAGGGGAAATCTTCCCTACTAAAAGGGGGTGACCCTAGGACACACCTTAGCATACCTTAGAAAATGAAAAATGCCTAAAACCTTGACAAATATGATAGGAAAACATAAGAATAACGAACATTCTCAAGTGAAATTGACAAAAGGAAAATCTAGGGTTTAAATAGAGGGTTTCTCATTTCTCATACCTAGCAATCTACAAGAGGTTGATTGGCATCCATGTCATCAATCTCCCCATCCTTAGCTCTCTAAAAACTATTCACTCACATAATTGTGTTGTTGTTTGCTCACTTTCTCTCGATCTTCCTCTTTCTTCTCATCTTTCTTTCCTAGCTTAGCTTGCATTAATGAAGTTTTTTTGTCTAGTTTAGCTTTTGTAGTGCTATCCATGTCCATGTTTTGTATGTCTTCATCACTGTGAGTCTTCACAACAAGGTGAGGTGACTTATATATAGTCCAAACTCATGTGTCGATGGTATGTTTTCTCTCCTCTTTTTAGTACTTCAAAATTTATTGTAAAGTTGAACTAATATTATTCATTTCAAGTTTAGATGCAGAATAATGACCAAGCTAAAAGCCAAGTTTGGGAATGGTACTACCTTTCATGTAGATTACTATACCCAATGGGGCAAATATGTAAGTATGAAAAAGGGACATGGATTGCCATGGCAATTTGATGATGATTTAGAGTCCTAATAATGACCATGTAGGCATGAATATATATACCTCTCAATAGCTTCTCTCTTGGTGACATGTCCCTCAGTATTTCCCCCCTTTGCTCTTGCCTCCCTAACCCTCTAACTAACCTTCCAAGGTCTTTATTACCTTCTAACCACCTGTTTGGTTCATTTTGGCTAGATTACCCTATGATCCATAGGATTTCTCAAGGAGATCCTACAACTTAAGTAGAATCTCCTGGGGAGATCTACCTTGCTAAAAGGGGTGACCCACTTCATGTGTGTACTTTTTCCCATGTTTAACCTTCAAACTCACTTTCCAACCTTCTAACCACCTATTCAATCCATTTTGGCTGGATCACTCCTAGATAACTTATAGGATCTCTAGGGGCACTCTTGTAATTTAAGTAGGATCTCTTGGAGAGATGTGTCATGCTAAAAGGGGTGACTCACTTCTTGAAATGGGCAGCCCTATCATCTTTGGCCATGCAAGATTTCTTCTACTTTACACCAGTTTAATTCCATTTTTAGCTTTTGATTGTGAGTCCTTCCATGTATAATTGACTATTGACTCCTCCTAACTATTCATGGACTCTCAATCACTCTATTGTTATCTTCTTATTAGTCTTATGTGATATCCTCTCAAAGTTTTTTTTCTCTTCAAATCAGAGCTAGATCACTCTTCAATCAATTCTTGTTAACTCCCCAATCGCCACCATCTTTGGTGTGGATTCTCAACCTATAAATACCCCACTCCTCTATTCATTTGAGGTCACAAAATTCATTATTGAATTCTTGGTTTGCTCAAGTTTTTACAAAATTGCCTCTATAGCATTCTTATGGTCTATGCAGTACCTTGTGTACCTTTTATTTTTTCCATAGCTTCAAAGCTCAAGTCATTTATCATTTTTCTATAGCATGCTTATGCTCAATCTAATTGCTTTCATATTCCCATTTTTATCCTTGTCACCAAGAGGACTCCGCTACTACAAATGAAGAGACAGTTGCAAAAAAGGACCTTTGAGGACTTATGTCACACACTTCTACTCAATTTTACATGTTTTTCATGCTTTCTTAGTAATTTAGAAAACAAATCTTTCTCTTGGGAAAGTAAAACTTTGTTTGCTTTTATCTTGATAGGCAGTTTTAATTGAGCTTTCTTAGGATAGATATGCTTTTAAATTGCTTAGATTATCTTTTTTTTTTCTTAGAACAAAGTTATTTCCATTGTACTTAGATTAAATTGTAAATTTCAATTCATTAGATTACAAGTCAAAATTGATCCATGAAAACACACAAAAACATAGTTTAGATTACATATAAAAAATTATTTAGTTGCATACATTTTCCCTTCATAGTAATTAATTCATTTCAAAATTTAGAAAAAGGAACTCAAAAGTTGTTTTCATTCATTTAGCATTAATTGCATATAGGAATTCATAGAAAATTTTAAAAAATTAAAAATACAAGAAAAAACAAGTAATCAAACAAACCCTCGATTTCATCATGAGGTCAACAATCAAAACACAACATTCAACAAAAGTTCTCCCACTTTTTGTCCAACATTCAATGTGCCTAGGTATAAGAAAAGATTGGGTTAAATATGTCATTGACGATATTAGGGAGCTCATCCCGAGCAACCAATTCCCATAGAGAAAATAGCCCAAGACCAAGAGCTCATCTTGAAGCTCATTCAAAGAGAAAGAGAACAGAGAAGAGCATCAACAAAGAATCATTCATCAATAGAGACTCATACAACAAGTTATTCAGAGAGAAGAAAGGATGTTAGATTGCCTCTGTATCATAAAGAAACAAAATAGTCTTCGAGCTAGGCTTAGAACAAGTGACCCTTCAGTTTATATCACAATCACACTGACTACAACCATACAACATTTACAACATCACAAATTTTGCCAAACACATGCATCCACACATCACACGATCAACCCAACCATAATCCATGACATTCTACTTCCTCATGAACAAAAGAACCCCTCAGTTCCCCCTCTATTCGACTGAATCTTGCCATGAGAGACAAAACTCTGGGAGGTCATGCAGTACAAGGACAGTTCATGTGTCACATCAGAGTCTGGCTCATCCACATTGTGTTTGAGTCACATGTTAAACAACACAGGTTATGTCATGCAGTCCATTCTAGGGAATGGACTGTCTCATGTAGTTTATTCTAAGGATTCAGTTGTGTTGTATGGTCCATTCCAAAGACTAAGTTAAACATCATGTGGTCTAACCCAAGGACTAAATTGCACCACATGACATCATCCTAGGTGGGAAAAATACAAGGAAAGGTGATGTGTTAGGTCCAAGGGGAATTGTAGTGATAATTGGCTAGTGGGTTTAGGGGTAAGTATCTTGGAAGTGCTAAAAAACTAGCAAGTTCAATGTCTTAGTCCCAAACTAGAGGATGCAGGTTCTACATTAACAACCAAAACATTGAGCGGTGAAATGTCATTTAGTATGCCAAATAAGTCAATTGTAGTACTTTAAAACATATACACATAGTGATGTAAAATTACATCTCTCCCCCCCACCGCTCCCCCTAGCTCCCTGCCCCCCCACCTCACACACATACATCATGTTTAATGTTTTTTTTAATACAATTTTAGATAAAGAGCCTACAAAAGATGGATTAGAATAGACTCTTAAGTGAACCCACTAGCTAAACATGGAGAAATTCAATTAAATAATCAATAAAATTTTACATCTCATCTACACTAAAAAGTCAGAGATACTTGTCTTTTTTAGTAGCCAATCTTTGACCATTAAAATTTTACAACTCATCTACACTAAAAAGTCAGAAATAACTTTTTTTGGGTAACCAATCTTTGACCATACAACCCTTTAATGTTTAAAAATAGTACCAAAAATTACCAAATATTTGACCATTAAACCCTTTAATGTTTAAAAATACTACAAAGTAAGATGCATCAATTCATATGCTACAAAACTCTACTGTTTCTTCCAAGCTACCACCACTTTTGGATTTTGAAGATTAAGACGTTTAAGTGGAAAGCCATTGACATAAAGCAAAATTTCTGACCAGGATATTGTTAAAATTGATAGTCATGTAAGATTTTTGATGTTTTTCTTTAAAGGTAAAAGATAATGCCATCATTTTTTGTCTCTAGCTTTTAATATTATATAGAATATCCGTTGCCGTAGGTAGAGACAAAATATAGATGATCTTATCACCGCGTTATTTTATTTCCCTTCTGACGACGTTTCTTTCTGGAAGGCATTGATGTTCAAGGCGTTATAGAGTCATAAATCTGCGTGCCAGCCGCCCATGGATTGGAACATTTTATCTTTATATATAGATTAGGTTATACTTATCATCTCTTGTATCTTTGAGTAGCATGTATGTCGGTGCTAGTTTGGCTCCAGAGTAGATAGAAAACAATGGTTAGCAATGGAAGGTCCAGATTCGGAACAGAGAAAGAAAACATTGCATTAGATGGATCTGTTGATCTTAAAGGAAGGCCTGTTTTGAGAGCAAAGACTGGAGGATTAAAAGCCTGTTCCTTTATAGTAGGTATGTATTAATCATTCTGTTATTTCTCTTACTGAAACATGTTCATATGGTATTTGATGGTCTCTTGAATTTGGTCATTGTTGGGATTGAACAGGGTATGAGTTCTGTGAGAGACTGGCTTTTGGTGGGATATGGGCTAATCTGGTGATATATCTCACAAACAAGCTACATGAAGGCACTGTTTCTGCCTCAAGGAATGTCACTATTTGGACTGGTACTATGTGGAGTATGCCCATCTTGGCTGCTTATATTGCTGATACTCATTGGGGCCGCTACTGGACCTTCCTGGCTTTTTCCATTATCTATGTTGTGGTAAATGTTATCCATATCTTTTCAATCTAAATTTGCAGTCTGATACTGTGTATTTTATTTTAGTAAGTGTAAAATGAATAGGTAATGTGGATATTTGTTTTCTCAAAGGCTTCGTTTACTCTATTTAAATATTATTTAGTTTAATGGTCAATAGTTAATAGAAATTTTTAGCGGATAGGCTTTTATATGTGAGCATTATAGTGCTTGGATAATGATCAACAATTAATAGAAACTTTTAATCAATAGGCTTTTATATGTGAGCATTATAGTGCTCGGAAAATTGTCTCACGCCTTAAAAAAAATTTCAATTACTAGTACACTTCCTATTCTTTGAACCTCTTATGAGTGCAAGTGCTAGTACACTTCACTTCATATTCACCAAAAAGTGATAGTTATTTGTCTTATTTATATTGACCAAAATTGAGTTTTGACTATTGAAATGGATGATGCTTAAGAATAGTATCACTACTTTAAATTATCATAATTTTGTCTTTATTCCCAAACCAAATTACTACTACTTCAAGATATTATATTTTTATATTTATTTCCGAATAGAACTACTTGAAATTACCATATTTTTGTTTTTATTTACAATTCCTTTTGCGAAGGAAGACTTAAAAAGATAAATTGCATCAAAAGGATTAAAGAAAGTTTTTAAGTATATTCACATTTATTTGTACTTTTTTGAAATTGGGAAAAAGGAGGTGGGTATGTCTAGTCAACAGCTGGTCCTTTTCAAGTGACGAAAAAGTGGTTAGGTATTGACTGCATAATTTGACATATATTTTTTTAATTTTAAAAATTAATAAGTTTATAATTAATAAACTCTTCTACTAAAAGATTGACATTTCTATTTCAGTTTCTAATTTGTCATCAGAATGAATGACATGATCCATCATGAGGATGTATTATATTTATCGGAGTTCATTATATCATAAGGGAATTAAAGAATCTGTATTTTGAATCAGGTGGTTTATCATAACAAAGAGATGTTAAAGAATCTTGATATTATGGATCATATGGTCCTTTTCAACAAAAGGGATTCAAACTTCAAAGAACTGACATTTCAGACATGGTTTGATATTTTTTGGGGGGGTCATAATAAACCACATAATTATTTGATAACGATTTTTTTTTTTCAAAATATCAACAGATTGTGGAAGCCCAATTCTCTTGCAAATTTTGTATTTTCTACTACGTAGTAATAGTTTGAAATGATTTGATCAGTATATTGATTGATGTTAAGTTGTTTTCTTTTAATGTAGGCAATGGGGCTTCTAACACTAGCTGTGTCCTTGACATCTTTGAGACCTCCTCCTTGCCCATCAGACGAAGGATGCCAAAAAGCATCTAATTTTCAGATTGGAATATTTTACCTAGCCTTATATCTTGTAGCAGTGGGTGCAGGTGGAATAAAACCAAACATCTCTACTTTTGGTGCAGATCAATTTGATGAGTTTGACCCTAAAGAAAAGTCCCAAAAAAATCACTTCTTCAACTGGTGGATGTTTACCATTTTCTTTGGGACTCTGTTTGGCAAAACATTTCTCATTTACATAGAAGACAACCTGAGTTTTGGTGTAAGCTATGGAATCATCACAGCAGCTCTCATCATCTCAGGCCTGGCCTTTCTGATAGGAACTCCACTTTACAGGCATAAAATAGTAACTGGCAGCCCTCTAAAGAGAATGGCTAATGTGTTTGTTGGGGTGGCCAGGAACTGGAAAGTGAAAGCTCCTTCAGATCCTGCTACCCTTTATGAGGTGGACTCCAAAGAATACATTGCTAAGGGGAGATACCCCATTGCTCATACATTAGTCTTGAGGTAAATTTAAAGCTGTATACATATTACATCTAACATTATTTGATTTTCTCATTAAGATGACTCAGAATTTTTGTTGACATCCAGGTTTCTTGACAAAGCAGCCATCCTAAATGATGAAAAGATTTTGTCAGAGATTTCAACTGTGACTGAAGTGGAGGAAACAAAACTTATGATAGGAATGCTTCCAGTTTGGTTGACTACAATCATACCAGGCATGGTAATAACACAAGTTGGCACTCTGTTTGTAAAACAGTCAGAGACTCTCAACAGGCATATGGGTTCCTCCTTCCAAATCCCAGCAGCCAGTGTCACAGCCTTCCTAACTCTCTCCATGCTCATAACCACCCTAATCTATGACAGGCTCTTAGTCCCCATTTTGAAAAGATTCACAGGAAATCCCAAAGGCATAACTGCATTGCAGAGGATGGGAGTGGGTATGGTGATTCAGATTGTTGGCATGGTAGCAGCCATGGTTATAGAAATCAAAAGACTACAAGTAGTTAAAGACCACGGGCTTGAAAACAATAAGAAAGCAATTGTACCCAGAAGTATTTTCACTCTACTTCCACAGTTTATACTGCTAGGCATAGCAGATGCTTTGCTGGAAATAGGCAAAATAGACTTCTTTTATGATCAAGCTCCAGAGAGCATGCAAAGTCTGGGGACTTCATTATACACAAGCTCTAATGGAGTGGGTGCCTTTGCCAGTAGTTTTGTTCTTACAGCAGTGAGTAACATCACAGGACGAGGAGGTCGGAAAGGATGGATTGTCAGTAATACGAATGCATCACATCTGGATTACTATTATGCATTCTTGGCTGTTCTACTACTTTTCAACGTGGCTTTATTCTTGTTTGTTTCTTATGTGTACGTGTACAAGAGAGAAATCATTCAGGTTTTTGGGGAAGATTCAGAGAAAGGGATAGAAATTTTAACTTCAAATAGGCAGCGTGATATCGATGTAAGCATGGAGACAAACATAACATAAATCCAAAATCTCCTCTCTTTTATAATGTCTCGAAACTTGTGTTCAATTTTGCCAGCTACAGAGTAGTTGAGATTGCATATGCATTATAAAGCAGGTAGATGAAAATAGATTCTTAATGGTCATAGACTGATAGGACCTATGGTGTAGATAAAGACTGTAGACAAAATTGAATAATTAGTTGATCATTCTGCTTAAATATCATCTATTTTAATGGTTAAACAATCAATAGTAATTTTACATCTCAGAATAAAAAGTGGTAAATATTGGTCTTAGAATAAAAAGTGGTAAATATTGGTCTTATTTTTACTGGACAAAATTGACTTTTAACTGTTGAAGTGGATAATATTTAAAAATAACCCTAGCTGATGAACTTATTATTAGTTTTTCAGGAATATAAACATAGCTAAATACAAATAAAATTAAGTAAAAAGTCTATGACAAAGGAGGACTAAGAGTTTGGTTACAAATAGAATTAAGTAAAAAGTCTATGATAAAGGAGGACTAAAAGTTTGGGGTGTGACTTGACTTTATTAGATAGTTTAAGTAAACTTTAAATAGATTATTAGAGTCGAGAAGATGATTTTATATCTCCAACATTTTATTTTTATACATGTTTTTATGTTTTTATATTTTTTTGGCAAAAATTATTATTATTTTTTTAATATTTTAGATTTTATAGTAAATATAATGTTATGGAACATTATATGAATGATTTGGTATGTATATAGAATGTATCAATGATTTTTACATCATTTTTTTATCATACTCTCTAATGCATATTAAGATGAACAAAAAAATATGTGTTCACTTGCATGTTTTGCTGCATAAATAGTTGATGAGGTATGGAAAATGGGAGAAAGAAGACAAAAATAATTTTTCACGTGTTCCTATGCTCTCTATATCTCCTTTTGACATTTCCAACTATTTAGACAACAAAGGTTGAAATCTAACACGTCATTTTTGTGATCAATCACATGATGTGATAGGAAACTACAAAAGAAAATAAAGTTTTCAACAAATTAATTAAGATTAATTAATGATAGTTTGTGGGCTATTGTATTAAATAATAAATAAATGATAAAGTAATGAAAATAATGTGAAAATACACCTAACTATGTGGTTGAAGAATGAATAATTTATGTCAAGATTCAAGACTCTATGATGCCATAGGAAAAGGAAGAGATGATGACAATCAGAATATTTTTTCTACACTACAAACGATTGAGTCCACATATCTATCTGAGATACACAATTGCAAAAATGTTTCATCCTTGCAAAAATGACCTAATAGTCTATACAGTTCTTCTTTCGATTTTGTTTGATTTGCTTGTGCTTCTTCTTCCTTTTCTAAAATATGAAGATTGAAGATATTTAGAAAACCCTTGGAAAGATTGTCATTGTGTTGCAAGGAGACATGTTCTCGTGGAACAACCTCTAAAAATATGTGTAAAAGACCAAAGACAAGCAAAGATAGAACCCAAAGGCCCTGAAGCACCAAATACAAAATGGTTCACTATTAATTGTTCCTTTAATACTCTACTTGATCTAAAATGAATTCTAATGAGTTCCTTTAAATACTAGAACATAACACCAAATTTTGTAAAACATGTACTTAGTCAAGTTAGGGTAGGAAAATAAAGGGGGCCATTTGGCCAAAATTTGAATTTGAATTTTAGAAAGGAAAGGATGAAGTTTGATACAAGAGCATACCAAGGTGTATGAGGAATCTTGCATCAACTAAACATATTTTGATTTCACTTTTTTTGTTTGTTTGCAAGTTTTCAGTCATGAGTTAGTCATTGAAAATTCTACTACATTTCACCGCAATTGCATAAATCACCTTGCAACTGAGAATATATGTTCTACAATGATCCTTCAACGACATATCCACTTTTTAGAATTTTTTAATCACTACAAAGACATAAAATGGTTTCTAAACCTCACCAAGTTTAATAAGCTTACACTTAGTTTCATTATTCAATGCTTATGATAGCTTTTCAGAGTTTGCAACAACAAAGGAAAAAATTTAAAGATGCAATGGACCTAGGTGTGCTTATGGTTTGAACTACATGGATATTCATAAACCCATCATCACTACATTCAAGATGGAAGATTCTACCTACATATTTGGCTGACTACACATTTCATGAGGCATTAGACCATGTGCCACCTTGCAGCTAACTTTAATCATTTCTAAGGCTTGAGACTACTACATAAACATAGTTCATAAACATTTGAAGTATCATAATTAGTGGAGAGAGAGATATTTTGAGAGTGGAGAGTTTGAGATATTATTTGAATACTATAATTTGCATATTCATAATCAAATGACTAAGGCCTAGCATGTGGAAAGCCCATTTATGATAATTTGTATTTCATTCACAATGTGACTACTAATATGGATCATATTGTTGTTGTCTTGTTTCATTGAGTTTATGCTATGCAATTATTTGTTGTTTCATTTTGATGTATGGTTGGATAGTCCTTCATTTGGATCCTCCATCCATGACTACATCAAGTGGTATCGAAGAATAAGCTTAAATCTTGTGGAGAAGGAAAATGGGATGGTTCTATTTGTGAATAGATTGTCATATTGAGGTAGTCCATGACAAGCTTGTGAATGGGACACTATTTGTGAGACAATTTGTAGGGGGGTTGTAGAAATACTATCAACTTTAAGTAGTTTACACTAGATCCAAGATGTTGCCAAGGACATGACATGGTATTGTTGATGTCACTAGAAGAATGGAACATATTTTTAAGATGTTGAAGGCTAAAAAGATCTAAATCAATGCCTTTGAAGAGGACCATAGAAGAAACCCTAATCCTAGAGCTAAGGAGAGTGATAAAGAACAAGAAGCAATCCTTGAACTGAGAAAAGTGGGAGTGAAGAAGAGGACAAGGAGGAAAGGATGTTGAGAGTCATATCAAGCATTGTTAAGAAGACTGGGGTAGATATTCCTAATTATTTTGGTAGTTTAAATCCTAAAGAGTTGATAGATTAGATAACTAATTTAGAAGATAACTTTGAGTATGAAGATAATATTGATACAAATAAGGGAATTTTGTTATCCTCAAATTTTACTTTTTCAATTCATGGGATAACCCCTACGAAACTTGTCCATTTCATAGCCCAAATTCTCTAAGCATGCAAATTAAGACGAATTTATGTAGTCTCATGCATGTTTGACCCCTCGAGAAATCATTTCGATTTGGGTCGTTATTTGTGTTTTGAAAAAATTGTGAAACTTTGCTTTTCAGACTTAGTCATTTTTTTCCCTTAGTGCAATTGTGCAAAATTTTTGCACTTATGCATTTTTGTGTTGTAAGTGTAGTTGTGGAGATTTTTTCCACAACTACACATATAAGTGTAGTTGTGGAGAATTTCTTCACAACTACACCATTTTTGTGTTTGTAAGTGTAGTCATGGAAATTTTTTCCACAACTACACCTATAAGTGTAGTTGTGGAGAATTTCTCCGCAACTACACCATTTTGTTTTTTAAGTGTAGTTGTGGAGAATTTTTCCACAACTACACCTGTAAGTGTAGTTGTGGAGCCGCAACTACACTTGTAAGTGTAGTTGTGGAGAATTTCTCTGCAACTACACCATTTTTGTGTTGTAAGTGTAGTTGTGGAGATTTTTTCCATAACTACACCAAACACTGTCTTGAAGTGTAAAAGTGGAGATTTTTTCCACAGCTACACCAAACACTATCTTGAAGTGTAAAAGTGGAGAATTTTTCCCACTTTGCACTAAATGTTGTCTTGAAGTGTAAAGGTGTAGAATTTTCCACAATTGCACGAAGCTAAATACCTAAAATTTTTCGAACTCTGGAAGATTTCTGAAACTCATTTTTTTCAGTCTATTGCCAAATGACTGATCCATCTCCGAAGAAGAAAAATACAAAGTACAAGTACCAAGGCGTGATCCCGATGACCTCCATGGAGTCCAATGTGGATGAGATCAAAGACACATAGATTGGGCATGTTGACATGTCAGAATTTCTGGTGAAAGAGAAAGAAGAATAAGAGAACATGTCTTTGGACACTTAGCTTATTTTCCAAGATTTTATTATGTAATTTGTAATTTGTAAATGACATTCTACATTTCTTTTTGTAATATGAAATTACATGTAGTTGAAGTGCGAAGTCCTAAGTCAAATAGAAATCCATTTTTGAATAAATCAAATTAGTTGTAAATTCCCTATTTTTGCTCATAACCTCTCCCTATAAATAAAGAGGGGCTCCTTTGTAAATATTATCTTTTATCTATTGAAGTGAAGCGCTACCATTTTGAAGAGCAAATTGAAACTTTGAGTTCATATTGTAAATAATTTTTCAACTAATACAAAGAAAGCAAGTTGGCATCCAATCTTTGTCTTGGATCAAGTTTGTGATGTGTTAGAATTGTTCTTATGTTTATTCTATTACATTCTCTTGTGTACATGATTGAATTGTAGCGTGGAATCAAATATCTTAGAAGGTGCTCTAAATGTGATTTTGTAGACTTTGATCTGCGATATCATCCTCAAAATTGTGTTTATGTTCGTGATTGGAAAGTAACTTGAAGACTTTGGGCTGCGAGTTATTGTCTATAATTGTTTGATCTTATCTTGGCATATGGTGAAGACTTTGGGCTGCATCATATACCATACTCTTTCATTTCCAATTGGTGTAAGAAGCAACAAAATACTTTGTGCTTTTTTGGGTTTCTTGGTGTTAACACTTGCTGGTATCATTTCAATTATTCTTTTGTGTAACTTAATTGGATATTGGCCATTATTGCTCCAGTTAGTAGTTAGTAGTTCATTGCATGTTGTAGGTATCACAGGATTATTGTTGTAAGTTGTAAACATCTATCCTGAAATAAGAGAATAAGAAGATATGGAAACACCCCATGGATAGTTTTAGTGTAAATAAGTCTAGTTAATTACTAGTTGATCATAGTTAGCAATAAGAAGGGAGCCTCCCCTTTCTAAGAGGAGAGATTTATCTCATCATACTATGGTTGATATAACCATTTTGTCATCAGTTAGTTGATAACAAAATATTCACCCAACAATTTTTTTTTAAATTATGTTGAAAGGTCATGCTACCATTTGATGGAATGAACTTGGATTATATAGCTTCTTCACCATTCTATCCCATTTTTTAATGTTAGGTTTACTTTTCTTTCGTTCTTATTGTTTATGAATGAGAATTCTAATTTTTATTTTATTGGCAAGGTGATGACCCCTTGTTTATGTATGGAGATGACCCCATACTAGTTGTGAAGTGATTTCATACAGAATTCACTATTTGAGCTTAATATTGTAGGTTTAAGGAGCATTTGAAGTGAATTTCCACACCCGTCCATTGGTCACACACGTGTAAAGGTATACCTGCACACTCCAAGAAAAGCATCAAATCCAACAATGTAATCATAGCCGAAGGAACATTTAAAGACCAATGAGGATGTGTAATCCATTACGATCTTATCAAATAATTACTAAAGAAATTAATTATAATGTTGAATCCTTTGAAAATTTGCATATTTGGTCGATGCAATCCCCCATATATTCTTTTTTTTTAAATTAGATAACTTAAGGTAGAGAGATATGACTATGAAGGACTATATTAGGGAATACTATAGGTTGTGAATCCAATCAAGACATCATGACGGAGATACGAAAGTGGCAAGATACATTAATGGTTTGAGGGAATCAACTCAAGAAGATTTGAACATGTAGAATATCTAAATAGTGGAGGAAGCATATCGGTTGGGTTTGACGAAAGAGAAGAAATAAATAGAAGACTTGAAGATAGGTCCATGATGAACAAAAGGGAAGGGAAGATAGACCCCAAAGTGACAAAACTTAATTCAGCAATAGGGAATTACACCTAGGGGAATTTAAGAGAGATATCCCATACCACAAAATAGAAGGAAGTTGTAGGCCTCACTACAGTGATAGGGAAAGTAGTAATTCTTTCTCCACAAAGAGGGAGAACAAAGATTCATAACATAATGATAGAATAGATGGATATCAAAAAGGAAAAGGAAGATATGAGAGAAATGGTGGAAGAACTTTTAGAGGTACATGTTTTAAGTGTGGAGGAGGACACCAAGAATTTGAATGTCATCAAAGTCAACGAAGCCCTAGTAGGATAATAGAAGGAAGGAAAATAGTTACACATGTTGAGGAGGAAACTGATAAATCATGCAATTCAAAAAAATGAACTGGAGAAGGGAGAGTTACTTATTACAAGAATATTTTTGCTAAGATGTGAGAATGAAGAAAAACTAGTACAAATAAAGAACATGTTCAAAAAAGTCATACAAATTAGGATGTAAGTGTTGTAAGGTTGTTTTTGATAGTACTAATAACTTAGGATCTAAAGATATGGTTACTAAGTTGAATATAAGGAGGTTAGAACACCCTAGACCATATGGGATTTGTAAAGTACGCATTCCATAACAATAATTACTGAAGTAAATAATCCACTTATTTATATTAACTCAAATAAAAAGATAGAGCTTATATACATATCAACAAAATGTCATTACATCTTACAAGTCCACGTGTCATAACCAAGTGTTAGCACTATAAAAGAATATATAATGTACATCTTCCGTGCTCATGGCATAAGTTATCTCAAAGAATAATAAGGTACAATAATTGAGTACAATACAAGTAATGAAAAGTAAAATGAATCACTGTCGTCGGCCGCCACTAACCCACATGGTCATCTGTAAGCCAAGAGATGGGAACATGGACCAGATGCTTTTCCACCCAACCATGAAGCAATTACACTTCCCTAGAATCCTTCATCACACGAAGGATACCCGATCTTGCACGAAATGCCTAGCAACCTAGAAACAGCTAGCAGGAGGGAACACCTGATGCAACTTGTTGTCTAAATGCAAATCTAACAATGATGCACACAATATTTCTTACAAATAGGATGTGGTAGAGAAATATATTAATAAAGTTTTGCTAGACAATCTTTCATCTATTTCAATGAATACATGGCTTGGGCCAAGCACTTATACAAGTAATGGTCAAATCCTGAAAAGAGGAAAAGCCTTCTCGATTTACCCAAATTTGACATCCTAGCCCAAAAGTAACACAACATACACATAGCAGATTAAAATAATTCCAATGCATACACAACCGTAATTTCATTGCATTCTACCATTTACTTTTTCTCAAGCAATTTAAGTGAATATAATTCTCTAACTAGCATGGTAAGATGATGCATATGTTTGATCAATAGAGAACTCACAAAGGTTATTGCATAACTAACACAAGATTTCATATATACCATAATTTCATATATAAGGCAAGTTCTTAAAGACAATTATTTCAACGTCAGGACAAGGTAATTAGAAAATCTGTTTATCCCATATATATATACAAACTCTATTTTTGTTAGGTCAAGGTTGGCTACTATGATTCTATTCTATTTCAAACATGTTAGCCTATGATATTTTTAGACCTTATGAAATGGTAAGGCGACTATACAACACCAAAATAAACAGTTCTTCTCCATAGATAAAAATCATCTCCGTTTTGTCATAAACAACCGATTATGTGACTAAACAAAGAAAAATTGATCACGTGAAGAGTTAAGAACATTTTCAACTTTGTTTATGACTTGTTTTAGAGTATTGAAATTGGGGATTAAAGACAAACAAGGCCGAATGTTTTACATCAGGATGAGAAAATAAACAAAAAGAAAGGCTGATACTACGCATTTTAAAAGGCCAATCATAGGAATATAGGCTGACAAGAATAAAAGCAGTCCCTTGGAAGAAAAATAGGCTGCTCAAATTTAGAATGTGATCATTCATAGTTTAAAAGCCATTTGAAAATTCAAACAAGGCACCAACAATAATTAACAGAATAGTAAAGTTGACACATAGAGTTGGCAAAGTCGACACGTAGAGTTGGCAGGTTTTAAAAGGCCATTGACATGTTATTAGAACAAAGACAAGGCCTTTTTTTGCAATAGAAGAGGTCAATAACAAGGGTAGCTTACAAAATAATCTCTTAACCAACTAAATCCTATTTTGTTGTCCTTTAACATCCACTTCATGCTGTAAAAGAAAACAAAACTAGACCATCATTCTAGATAAGGCTAAAACTAGAACATAGTTGATGCAAGAGAACTAGTAGCATAACTAAAAGTCAGGCTGATGGAAACTTTAAAAAGGGCAATACTATAGATACATAAAGACAATTGATTTAAGATCATTAAGAGCTTGATACATTTTTTAACTAGTCTATTACATAATTTAACCAAGCCATTGCATTTAAGAGGCTGCAATACTTAGGAAGAGGTTGTTCATATCTAAAGGGAGGCTACAACTAACAAGAAAGTTGACTTGGACATAAAGAGGTTGGTATAACTACAAACAGGTTGAACTAGACGCGAGAAGGGCATGGAAATTGTCTGATATGAAGGTGAGGCCGTTACGTCTTAGACCAAAACAACTCTTAGTCAGGCCACTGACATAATATACAAGTAATATCTTGAAACTGGCTAAAACAAATGGTGAAAAGTTTGATCTAAACAAGCATTTTTGGCCGTTGCAATAGTTTAGGTTCAAAGAAAGTAATCTGTGGTCGTATGAAGGTGGTATATGGCTAATAGAAAGTAAAAGAAGGTTGTTTTAGAATGTAAAAGGGATAAAAGAAGGCCATAGAATAAAAGATCTGGTCGATCACTACTCAAGGGCGACTACTAGTCAGAAAAAGAGACTTAAAAAGATATATTATTCAGACATTTTAAGGGAAAACAAGGAGTAGATTTTGAGCTTCTAACAGACAGATTTAAGGTAAGAAATGATCTACACAAAGTTGATTCCATAACATTAAACTAGAAAGAATTCTCTAAAAGAAAAGTACATATGATTTCTTGCTGAATCTGCTAACTCTCTGTGGTCTTTTTTTACTCCTTTTCCTATGTTTTGCTGCCTCAATTTCCTTGTGCACCCCTCTATTGCTAGATCCCCTTTCTAAATACGAACTGCTCCCTTTAATCACCTCCTACTATCAAATATGGCGTCCCTATACTTAGCCTAAGTTTTTTTTTCTTCTTTTATTTTTACATCACCCTTTGCTTCTGTATGAGCGTCACGCTCCACAAAATACTTCTCCCCTATTTTGCATTTCAAAACTCCTTTTTACATTCAGTTTATTTATTTTTTCTATTGCATGAGCATGATTATTGTTATATAGTTAGATTTATTTTAAAATATGTTTAAATCATGTATATTATATATTTATAAAAATAAAAGCTTTATTTATTTTTGGTTTTCACTAGAAGTTCAATGCAAGAGCATAACATACACTATTATATATTAATATAAATTACAATTATTGATTACCTTATATATATTTATAAAGATAATATTGTAAATATTTAAATATGAACAAATTGTAATCAATTCATATAATTATTATTGAAAACATGTTGATATTTTGCACTAGAACAAGCATATTTGAAGCAAATGAAAATAAATACTTTATCTAATCCACACAAGTCAATCATGCCAATCAATTCTCAATATGATTATGCCACACGAACTCAATGAAACCAATCAAGAATGCAAATTACATGATGCAATATGATCTACGTGTGTGTGTGTGGGTATTGGGGTTTCATCTTGCCAACTATTTCCAGTGGCTAGGGTGTTTCTACCTTAGCCATGTTCTCATCTTCGACATTTTCTGCATTCAGTCATACTCAATTTTTCATCAATAGGTTAGTCCTAAAATCACAGCCCAAGCTCAAGAAAGATAATCCATAATCATATATTATATTTTAATCCATCAATAAACTAAGTTCAAATTCATGCATTTAATTCATGACAATTTTACTTGTTATGCACACTCAATTTACCCATCAGTAAACAATCAAAGTAATAACCAATAGTTCAAATTATAATTGAGTCAAGAAGGCTAGTATGTGACAAGATTAGATGGATATATAAAAGGAGGATAACATATTGGTGGAAGAACAAGGTTTGGTGAAATTCAACATAGGATAATATCATGGTTCAAAGTCCTTTTGATGTTGTACCAATGGATCTATGACATTTGTTGCTAGGAAGACAATGGAAATTTGATAGGAATGTTGTACATTTTGGAATGTAATGCCATTTCCATTTGATAAATCAAGAGCTTTTATGCAAAGTTATGCTGTCATAGTGAGCAACCAACATACCAAAATCTTCATCAAATATCATTGGAGCACATCCACCATTATCATGGTGTAACAAGGGCTATTGTGGTAACATTATTTTGCTGTTTTCATTTGATTTCTTTAGTCCTTTTCTCTTGAGGTGATGTAGGTATGGAATAGGTACTTTAATTGATGTGTTCTTCCTTATGTTGATTCCATATTTTTACATACACATTTTGGCATGCCCGGTGGGACCCCCGTCCCTTATCTAACCTTGGTTTTGTAGGTTGATTTTTTTATATTGTTGATTTTCTTTATTTAAGGCTGAATTTGTTGTAAAGAGTTTTTTGTTTTACACGGATTTTAAAAAAATAAGATTTTTGATTTGTTGGAAAGAAGACTTCAAAACCTTTCCAAAAAGTGATCATATTAAATATTTGGATCAATAATGAGGGAGAAATGATTATTTGAAGTTGACCCTACAATTCTAATTTTTCACAAATTTTTGACATGTGACTTTTGAAAAAAAATTCATATCTTGCAATCTAGGTAAGAAAATCACATTCTACTCTTTGCATGTGGATAGAAATATTTAAATCCATTTTTCTATATCATTTTTTTTTTAGATTTGTGGTAGAAATAGTTTTTTTTTTAAACAATATTTTTTTCAAATCCCTATTTATGGCATAACTAAATTGCATATGAAATCCAATTTTAGCAAACTTTTTTTTGAAATTCCATACAAAATTATAAGGAATATATTGGTCTTATCAAATCTTCTGTGTTGACATTTATTTTTAATTTTTGAAGATTTATCCTTTTTGAGCTAACACTTGTTTGTAGCTTGTTGAACACATATAAGTATTGAGAGGGAGGTGAATTAGTACATATTCAAATTCTTCCTTGTTATATGCATTCAATCCAAACCAAACATTTAAACCAAATGAATCATAAAAGCACATACACACATGACACTAGATTTATGTGAAAACTCAAGATGGGAAAAACCACAGTGAGCAAGCTGCTTGGATCTACTATCCAAATCCAACCTCACAAATTAAAAAAAATTTACAATGAATTTTATGGGCACCAACCCAAATGAAGCACCAACTCCCTAATACAAAGTTTTATGGGCACCACCCCAAAGGAAACACCAACTCCCTGAAGTGCTACAACACTTACAACACTTACAAGATGAGGCACCAACCTTTGTACCAAAACACTTGACTGATTTTGATGGTTCAATCACCTCTGTAGCTCATCAACTCCATTAACACTTTGACATTGACTTAGGACTTCAAAACCTTTGCTCAAACATTTCTTCTATCTTCAAAACACCTCTGCAACACAACACAAATACTACCTCTTTTATGGATTATGCATCATAACTTACAGAGCTACTTCTCGATTTCTAGATCATTTATCTTTTTCGCACACACTCTGGTACTTTGAAACAATCTTCTATCCTTCATATATATCCTTTGTAAGCCTTCTAAACATCATCTTTATTGGCCTAAATGTAACATGTAACATGAAACGTGTAACCGACCTAGCTTGTCGGCTCCCAAATCATCTACGGTAATGTAGGACTAAAATCCCATAATGTGGCTCATACCAAGGGGTCTACTAGACCAATTTTATCTTCTCTCAAACTTTCTTGCTAGCACACACTTCCACACATATGACACAATCACTCAAACACACCATGTCAACATTGCAAACACTTAAATCCTTTCATACATTAGCTTTAGACCCTATGTGGTACCAAAGAAGTGAAATATCATCATGCAGATCAAGCCACAATGGTATATGACCTACAAAGCCTTGTCATACACTCCTCTTTCTAGTTCATGCTTTTGCTTGCTAGCAGAAGCAATCAAACAATGATGTTAGAACCCTTACACAGTGTAGTCACCCTGTCTTGACATAGAACATTGAAAAACACAATTGTAGTACTTTTCACATTCTAAAGTTTGGATATGTTATGCAAGACACCATTATTCATATATGATTCAAACTACCAAGCTATATCTTCAAGTGCGGAGAAATGTAGAGCATTCTTCTGTACCTTTGAGACTACAACAACACTATAACACCACTATCTTCACTTTGCTAACTCTGTAAAGGCTTGCTAGAGTTCTTATGCTCTCAAATCTCAACCACACATAACTTATAGCTATTTCTAGCTAACTTCCAACCCGTAGGCTCATGTCTTCATTACAGAGGAATGCAATACATTTTCTTGAACCTGTGACACCCTTAATAACTGGAAATTTAGTTCGGAAGATAAGGTACAACTGTGTACAAATGATACTGGTCCCTTATATCTTTCATCATCACTGCTCCTCTGATAATCACTCCTTTGACAACATATACAACAATATGCCTTCCACATCACAATACCTCTAAGCACTACTCCTTTGACATCAATGACAACATATGCAACAATCTCCCCCTTTGTCATTGATGGAAATATTAACCTGATATAAAAATTTTCTCCCCCTTTGACATCAAGGGCAAAGGGCCAGTCGTCTTCCTCTATTCTGACCAAAACATATAAGATCCCCTTGTTTGTGCAATCCTTGTCTTCCTTCATAGTCTCTTATCTACCTTCTCCCCTTGAGAGGTAGCCACCATCAATCCAGGGATAATAAATATACCTTGAACTGCTCCCCTTGGACAGATACATAATCTATGCTAACTTTAGAACATCAAATATGAGAGAGTTTTCTCTCTCATCTTCTGTCTAAAGAACTCAAAAGTGTTATCATACTCTTTCTTTTTATACTTAGGCCATTTTTCATCTTTTTTACCCAACAAACATTCTATTTCCTTGATCTCAATGAGATCATCACCTTCTATGCTGCAACAGTCCACAATAGGCTCTCCGGAACTTCCTTCTATGGTTTTACATTCTTCCACACTAAATGTAGTATTGTAGTCTTTATCTTCGGATCCATCACACTCTCATATTGATCATGAAATGCAGTATGCAAGATTATTGACCTTTCATAATTTTGTTCCTCTTTCTTCCTTTTCCACACTTTCTTCTAGACTTATTCCTGAGATCAACAGAGTTGTTTTCCTTTCTATCCAGTTTAAAAATCTCCACAAAATTGCTTCTACAATGTCTTGCAATATGTCCAAAATTATTGCATTTGTAGCACATGATATTGAAATCAACCAAAGGAGTAAATGCATTTTTGCTCACAAAATCATTTTTCATTATAGGAAACCTTCTGCAGTCCATTGTCTTATGTCCATAAATAAATTGCAATTAAAGAAGTAACTAGAGAAAGAATGATTGAACCTAATATTGTATACGTGCATTCTTGGATTATGTCTTCCAGATCTTTTCTTTTGTCTGGGAACCAGAATAAAACCATCATCTCCCTTTTGTTATCTTATGTCATATTGATCTGTTCTGATCCTAAACTTTCGGAGCCTTTCTTTTCTGTAACCTTCACTATTATCTTCATGGATTGTTTAGTTTCCTTACTATTTTGATTTTCATTAGATCCAATGCTGAGTTTGATGTGCGATGACCTCTCATATAGAATATTAGTACTTTTTCCAAACTTTAGTTTTAGCTAATTGTTTGTTATAATTTCTAACTCAAGTCTTTTACAGTTCCTGTCTCTTGTCAGCAACCTTTTTGTCATAGCCTCTTCTAAACTCTTTACTTTTTTCACCTGAATCTTTAGATCAATTACCATCTTTCCTACCTTCTTGAGGTTCTAAGATAATTTATCTTTGGTTTTCACTTCTTTAACAATCCTCTTCTTTAGTCTTTTGATTTCTTTGTCAGCACAATGCAATTTTTCCACATGATTCACCTCATCATCTTCATTTTCAGAATTCACATTATATATTTCCATTGCCATAAGTAGAGCCTTTTTAATTTCACTTCTGAAAGTGTCTTCATCATATTCCTCAGATGAGTAGCCTTCTTCCTCAGCATAATTGCTGCCAGAACTTTCTTAGTTTGCATTTTGAAGCAATGTGCCTAATTTTACCACAATCGAAACATTTAAAAGGTAACTTACATTTATACTTGCTGGAACCTCTTTTTAATCTCCTCACAAAGTTTTCTTCTTCCAGATCAAAATCTTCACTGAGATCTAAATCCACATTCTTCACTGATGCCTTGAAAGTTAACTCCTTTCTTGAAAACTTGTCATTCACAATTCTCATCTCATAGGTAGTGAGGGAACCAAATAGCTCATCCATTGTGAGTTTATTCAAATCTTTGGCTTCTTCAATAGAAAAAACTTTTGAATCATACCTTTGGGAGAGAGATCTCATTACTTTCTTAACAACCACTAAATCCTATACCTCTTCACCAAGAGCTTTGATCCCATTCACCACTTCATCTATCTGAAGTAGATAGTCAGCTATGTTATCTTCTTCTTTCATCTCCAGATTTTCAAATTGACCATTGAAGGTATGCAATTTTGCTTACTTTACTTTGACATCTCCTTCATAGAGATTTTTAAGTTTATCCCATATGTACTTAGCTGTCATGAACTACATCACTTCGACAAACTCTATGTTAGTCAGACCACTTAGGATAGCATTCTTAGCTTTAGCATTATTTTCACAAGCCTTCTTCTCAACTCAATCTATGAGAGGATATGTAGGATGGTAAGTGCAAGAAGATGAGTCCCCTTTTTGGCTAAAAAGTGGAAGTATTTTTCCTGTTTTCTAAATTTTTTCATACTTGTAGTGAAAATTTGAAGCACTTACATAGAATATTAATATGATCTAAAAATATGAAATGTAGGATTTTGTTTCTAGTTTTCAAAAATGTAATTTTTTCTAATACCCAAATGATATAAGTTAATTTTCTATAGGATGTACAAAAAGTGGCTTTTAAAAGTCCCCTATTTTTGGCCAAAGCATGCATGTGTCCGACCAACATAATTTTACCTAAATGAATGTATTTTTCTAATTCATTTTGTGGAAAGATGCATAGAATGTTGAAGTTTGGCGAGGATATTTTTTTATAAGTTTTTGATAAATATGTATTTTCTAATCATTTTTTCTAGCCCTAATTAGTGTTTTTTAAAATCCTTCATGTACGACGAAAATAATTTGAGCTAAACTAATCGTAAATTTTTTTTTTCCATCATGTAGACAATGGTGTCTAGATTGGTCAAAAAAAAATTATTTTTTAAACAATAGTAAAAATCAAATGTTATTAAAAAAATAGTAATATATGTCATTTCAAATTTATATGAGAATTTTCTTTAAAATTAATTAAAAATAGAAAAATGTGTTAAAAACTAAAAATATATATATATATTTGAAAAGTTAACATTGTCATCTATTGTGGGTTTTAATTTAATCCAAAATTTCTAAAAACAAAGTCATCAGCGATATTGCCAAAATTCATTCCTTCCGAAAATCAAACTTGTTTTTTGTTTAAAAATTAACTAAAAAATAGAAAAATATGTTCAAAAATTATAAAAATTACATATTTAAAAAATAGACATTGTAATTTGTAATGGGTTTTAATTTCATCTAAAAATTTTGAAAAAAAAGTCATAAGCCATATTTCCAAATTTGTTCCTTCTGATTTTTTTTTGCCTTAGATTTCTTCCTTTAAAAGTGGACCCATCTTCTTGCACTTACCCATGAATAGTATAAGCATCGATCATAGATCTCCAAACATCATACCCTAGAGGGGTAAGATAGCCTTCCATCCTTATACTCTAGAAGGCATAGTTAGTTCCATCAAATAGAGGTGCTTTGTTAGAAGAGGACCCTTCTTGAGCCATGTGTTCTAATCCAAGATATACCTTCAGCTGTTAGGCTAGACCAAGGAACCTTGCTCTGATACCAATTGTTGAACACACATAAGTACTAAGAGGGGGTGAACTAGTACATATTCAAATTCTTTCCTGTTATACATGCATTCAATCCAAACTAAACATTTAAACCAAATGAATCTTAAAAGCACATACACACATGACACCAGATTTACATGGAAACCTAAGATGAGAAAAATCACAGTGAGCAAGCTACTTGGATCTACTGTCCAAATCTAGCCTCACAAATAAAAAGAGATTTACAATGAATTTTATGGGCACCAACCCAAAGGAAGCACCAACTCCCTAATACAAATTTTTATGGGAACCAACCCAAACATTCAAGCACCAACTCCTTGAAGTGCTACAACACTTACAAGATGAGGCACCCACCTCTGTACCAAAACACTTGACTAATTTTGATGGTTCAATCAACTCCACATCATCAACTCCATTAACACTTTGACATTGACTTGGGACTTCAACACCTCTACTCAACATCTCTTCTATCTTCAAAACACCTCTGCAACACAACACAATACTACTTGTGTTGTGGATTATGCATCATAACTTCTAGAGTTACTTCTTGATTTCTAGATCATTTATCTTTTTCGCACAAACTCTGGCACTTTGAAACAATATTCTATCCTTCATATATATCCTCCGTAAGCCTTCTAAACATCATCTTTGTCAGCCTAAATGTAATGTGTAACATGAAACGTGTAACCGGCCTAGATTGTCGACTCCCAAATCATCTAAGATAATGTAGGAGTGAAATCCCATAATGTAGTTCATACCAAGGGGTCTACTGGACCAATTTTACCTTCTCTCAAACTTTTCTGGTGCACACTTCCACACACATGGTGTAATCACTCAAACACACCATGTCAACACTGCAAACACTTATCCTTTCATACATTACCTCCAGACCCTATGCAGTATCAGAAAAGTGAAATATCATCATGCGGATCAAGCCTCAAACAATATATGACCTATAAAGCCTTCTCATACACTCTTTCTAGTTCATGCTTCTTCTTGTTGGTGCAAGCAATCAAACAATGATGTTGGAACCCTTACATAGTCTAGTCACCTTGCCTTGACATAGAACATTGAAAAACACACTTGTAGTACATTTTACATTATGAAGTTTTGATATGTTATGCAAGACACCATTATTTATATATGATTCAAATTGCCAAGCTATATCTTCAATTATAGAGAAATGTGGAGCATTCTTCTATACCTTTGAGAATACAACAATGTTGTAACACCATTGTCTTCACTTTGCTAACTCTAGAAAGCTTTGCGGTAGTTCTTATGCTCTCACATCTGAACCACACATACCTTATAACTATTTCTGGCTACCTTCCAACTCGTAGGCTCATGTATTCATTTGTGGAGGAATGCAATTTTATTAAACTTGTGACACCCTTCATAACTAGAAATTTACTTCAGAAAATAAGGTACAACTGTGTACAGATGATACTGATCTCTTATATCTTTCATCATCACTACTCCTCTGATCATCACTCCTTCGACAATAGATACAACAATATGCCTTCCACATCACAACACCTCTAATCACTACTCCTTTGACATCAATGACAACATATGCAACATAGCTTACACTTGTCAAAGGCTAAAATCTCTCAAACTACTAACAAGTTTGTTGCAGGTTTGCTTGTCAAAGATTTATCATTAAAAAAGAAGTGTCAAACTACATCCAAAAGTGCATTTCTGAAAATTCTAACTATAAACTCATAGAATATTATCAAAAATTCATTAGTAACAATGATGTGGGTCCCATCGGGTGTTCCAAAATGTATGATACAGAAATATGGAATCAAAATAAAAACAATGTTTCAATCAAAGTACCTATTCCACACTCAACATCACTTCCAATAGAGTATAATGTTGGTGTGAATAGGGTTATTACCTATCCTATTTACCCTTGTGTGGATAATTCATATTATTTAACTATTTATTAGTTAAATAATACTTACACACATGTTCACATGTTAAGTTGACTTAGTGAGTCTACTAGATGTTTCTATTAGAATCTGAAAAGATTATTAACCCATAAAACTAGTGCAAAAGAATAGATATTAAACTATGAATGCAAATGATACGAAATCAAAATAGCAACATAGAGTTAGTCTCCAAGAGAGTAATGCAAATTCTAGAAGCAAAATAACATTAAGAGGATGCAAAAGCAAAAGATGCAAAATACAAGCCAGGTAGCATGCTTATATAGACCAGGGAGAGGGAGGAGGTGGCAACACCGACCAATGAGGAGCAACCATCTATCGGATTAATGATAGAAAAATATCTTCCCAAGATAGCTAATGGATGCTCACATGTAGGAAGGTGAAACCTCGCAACCACTCACCTAATAAGACATACTTTATTAACCTAAGCAAGATTAATAGAAGTGTAGGAAAAATCTAGGAATATAGGGAAAAAATAAATAACCCACTAGGAAATAAAAACCTACACTAACACCCCCCCATAAGTGAAGCTTAAGTGGATGTAGAAATGGGTCTCGACAAATCAAGCCCATGTACATAAAATTGCCCCCCAAAGAGAGAGAAAAGCCCCCCCCCCCAAAAAAAAAAATAGAGAGAGAAGAGACCCCCCAAAGTAGAGAGAGTCAGGACTCTGAGTCAGAGGAAGAAGTCCCCCTAGAAGATGAAGTATCCCACACCCCCAGCAAAGCTCACAAATGAAGGAACTTGCTCTCAGTGAAGGGTTTGGTGAAGATATCAGCAACCTGCTTGGAAGTCAGATAGTAGCGAAGGTCGATGATGTGGCCATGGATGAGCTCCCAGATGTAGTGCATGTGGACCTCTATGTGTTTGGTCCGCTAATGATGGACCGGATTCTGTGAGATCTGAATGGCACTCTGGTTGTCACAAAAGATGCCTGATGATCATCTGATCTAGATACCAAACTTAGTGAGAAGATTTTGTAGCCAAATGGCCTCAGTGGTGGCATTCACAGCCCCCCCGATACTCGGCCTTAGTAGAAGTTAGAGCAATAGCAGACTACTTCTTGCTTGACCAACAAATAGGACCTGAACCAAGTGAGAAGCTGTAACCTGAAGTAGACTTGCGATCCTAAGAATTGCCCACCTAATCTGAATTTGTGTATCCCACCAAGTCAAGCTCAATGCCCGCTACGTAGTGAATCCCAAAACTGTGAGTACCCTGAATGTAGTGAAGGATCCGCTTGGCTGATTTCCAGTGCAACTCATGAGGCTCCTGCATGAATCGAGAGATCATGCCTACAGCATAGGAAATGTCAGGTCTTGTATGAGTCAGATAAATGAGACTCCCAACATGCTGTCGATACAAAGTGCCATCAACAAGTGGAGAAGAACACTGAGCCTCAAGTTTGACTCCAGAAAGAAAGGGAGTTAGAGCAGGCTTACAGTCATCCATATGAAACCTCAAGAGCAAATCTAGAGCATACTTGGACTTGTTGATGGTGATCCCAGAAGCAGACTGGTAGATCTCAATCTCAAGAAAGTAATGCAACAAGCCCAAGTCAGTCATCAAAAACTTGTCATGAAGGGCAGTTTTGATAGCCCCAATGGTGGATGAAGAACTCCCTGTGATTAGCAAGTCATCAACATACAGAACCAGAAATAGGAGTGAATCATACTGCTGCAAAATGTAGACATTGGGATTAGAATGGCACCGAGTGAACCCAAATGATAGAAGGAAGGAGTCCATCTTGGCATACCAGGCCTGAGGAGCCTGTTTGAGGCCATAGAGAGACTTCCAAAGATGGCACACAAGTGAAGAATCCTGAATGAACCCCTATGGCTGCTCCATGTAGATCTCCTCTTGAAGGTCACCATGAAGAAAAGCACTCTTCACATCCATCTGGTGTACTTCCCAATGATTAGCTACAACAATGGCAAGAACAAGTAGGATGAAATTCATTCAGGCAATTGGCGCAAAAGTCTCAGAGTAGTCAATCCGAGGAGCCTAGGAGAATCCTTTGGTGACCAAGCGAGCCTTATGCTTGTCAACTAACCCATCTGCTACAAATTTTGTCTAATAGATCTACTTACATTGAACAAGTTTTCTTCCCTTAGGAAGAGGGACAAGATCCCAAGTGTGGTTCCTCATCAAGGAACTATACTCCTCCTACATAGTTGTATCCCACTCAGGAATACTAGAAGCCTCATGAAAAGATTATGGATCTGAGGCAGTAGCAATGAAGACATGTGGAGCATCTTGGAACTGTGAATGAGTCCGCCTGGTGTCTGATGGATCCCCAACCCAATCACCTACAGACTGCAAGGTCTGTCTAGCCCAAAGTGGACTGGAAGATGGAGAATCTAGAGGAGAATCATCAACCTCTGAATGATGACTAGGAGAGGACAGAGGTGAGTACTCTGAATTGTTAGGGTTAGCTGGCAAAAGATATCAATTAAATGCAAATAAAGATTAAATAGAGAAATGGAAATACACAGAATTAATAACAGCAAGAGACAAGATTTAACGTGGTTCACCCAAACTCAGGCTACATCCACCAAACAGAAAGTCCAATATTATTATCCAGTAAATCAAACCGATTACAATCAGCAATCCCTGCAACTCAATACCGCTGCAAATGCTATAATACAATACTCAAATCCTAACCCTTGGCTGCTTTTTATCAAGCCTTTTTGTCGGTTACAAAAATTAGGGTTTTCTTATGTCGGTCATAAAAAATAGGATTTTTTAAGTTGGCCCTAGGATTTTTTAAGTCGACCCCAAAAAGTTTTTTAAGTCGGCAAGGATATATGGCTAGTGTACAGTACTTTTCTGATCAGTCGCCACCTACCAACAATCTCCCACTTGGAGACTAATCAGGCTCCACACCAAACAATCTCCCACTTGGAGACTGATCCTGGACGACACCGCTACGCATACAGCTCCCACTGGAAATAAGCACCCTGGACTCTACTGTTCAATGTTTATTGTTTTCAGTCTAGAAGACCAATCAAAGCTGAAGAGGAGCTCAGCTTCTCCCTTGTCACTACCTTTGTAAACATATCCGCTGGATTTTCATCTGTATGTATCTTTGCCAGCCTTAACTATCCATTATCCAACACTGACCGAATAAAGTGATACCTCAACTGTATGTGTTTGGTCTTTGAATGCAAGGCAGAATTCTTTGCAAGATGTATGGCACTCTGACTGTCTGTATACAAAGAACTATTAGCCTGTTGTTTACCCAATTCTACCATGAAAGATTACAGCCATATCATCTCCTTGCTTGCCTCTGTTGCAGCTACATATTCTGCCTCTATGGTGGATAAAGCAACCACGTTTTGCAACCTAGAAATCCAACTCACCGATGTTCCACCTACAGTAAAGACATAACCTGTAGTACTCCGCCTGGTATCAATATCCCCTGCCAAATCTGAGTCTACATAACCTGCTAAATCAGTATTAGAGCCCCCAAAACATAAGTGTTTATTAGATGTACCTCTCAAATATCTGAGAATCCATTTGACCGCATTCCAATGCTCAAATCCGGGATGACTCATATACCTGCTAACGACTCCGACAGCATGTGCAATATCCGGTCTCGTGCATACCATGACATACATTAAACTTCCTACAACTGAAGCATAGGGTACCTTGGACATTTTTTCTTCCTCCTCTTGTGTCTTTGGACACATCTCCTTAGTCAATTTCAAATGACTAGGCAAAGGTGTGCTGACAACTTTTGCATTCTCCATATGGAATCTCTGCAACACCTTTTCAACATAAGCAGCCTGAGATAGAGTCAATTTTCTGTTCTTCCTATCTCTGCAAATTTTCATACCAAGGATTTGTTTTGCTGCCCCCAAATCCTTCATATCAAATGACTGTGATAACTGATGTTTTAACTCTCTGATGTGATCCATGTTAGACCCAGCTACAAGCATGTCATCAACATATAAACATAAAATAATATAGTTGTCATTATCCAACCTCTTAAAATAAACACAATGGTCAGAATTACACCTACTATAGCCTTGCTCAGCCATAAAACTATCAAATTTCAAATACCATTGCTGAGGTGCTTGTTTCAGGCCATACAAGCTCTTCTTCAATCTGCACACTTGTTTCTCCTTACTTTTGACCTCAAATCCCTGTGGTTGTGCCATGTATATCTCCTCCTCCAAATCACCATGGAGAAAGGTAGTTTTCACATCTAGCTGTTCCAAATGCAAATCTTCAGTAGCCACAATACTTAAAACAGTATGAATAGAAGTCATCTTGACAACCAGAGAAAATATCTCATCAAAATTAATTCCTTGTTTCTGTGCAAATCCTTGTACAACTAACCTGGCCTTAAATTGTTTCTTACCTCCATCTTCCTCTTTCAGCCTATAAACCCATTTGTTTGGTAAAGCCTTTTTACCTACAGGTAACTTACATAATTCCCAAGTCTGATTTTTCAGCAAGGAGTCCATTTCTTCTTGCATGGCAAGCTCCCACTGAACTTGTGTATTCACCTGCATAGCTTCATCATACCCTTCTGGTTCACCAGCATCTGTTAACAAAATAGAATACAAAGAGGGAAAAAACCTTTCAGGAGGTCTACTTATCCTTGTTGACCGTCTAACATTCACTGGAGTTTGTGGTATTTTTGGTTGCTGTTGCGGAGCATGAGGAGCCACTGGAACATCACTATTTGGAGTATTATCCAGCACCACATAATCTTTTTCTTTCTTCTCATGCTGCTGCAACTGATCTTTGTACAACACCTTCTCATTGAATATAACATCCCTGCTTCTCACAATTTTTTTATTTTCAAAATCCCAAAGCCTATAACCAAATTCATCAATGCCATATCCAACGAAGGTACATTTTTTTGATTTCGCATCCAGCTTGGTTCTATTTTTAGACTCTATATGTGCAAATGCTTCACAGCCGAAGGTTTTCAGAAAAGAATAACTCACCTTCTTGCCAGTCCATGCTTCCTCTAGAATACCACAGCCCAAAGGAACTGAAGGACCTCTGTTAATTAAATATACAGCAGTGTTGACAGCCTCTGCCCACATGTTTAAAGGTAGTCTAGCATGCAATCTCATGGTCCTTGCACGCTCCATTATTGTCCTATTCATGCGTTCAGCCACTCCATTTTCCTGTGGAGTCCCAAGAACCATTTTCTGCCTACGAATTCTATTAAAGAAACAATAATCTTCAAATTCTTTGCTGCAATACTCACTGCCATTATCAGATCTGAGACATTTTAATCTTTTACCTGTCTCATTTTCAACCAAGCTTCTCCATTTCTTAAATGTTTCAAATGCATCAGATTTCTGTCTAAGGAAATAAATCTAGACCTTCCTAGTTGCATCATCTATGAATGTAACATAATACCGAGAGCCACCGATGAGCTGGTCCCCATACATTTGTATGCACAAGCTCCAACTTTTCATTTTTCTTTTGCTTCCCATCTCTGAGAAAACTGACTCTTTTTTATTTTCCATACACACAACTTTCACAAAAATCTATATTAATACATTTCAGACCTGGTAAAACTTTCTTAGAATGAAGTACCTTCATACCTTTTTCACTCATATGCCCAAGTCTGTTATGCCATAGTGTTGTTTCAGAACCTGTAACAACTTTTCCAGTCTCTTCCTGCAAACCTGCAGCAACTGTTCCTGAACATGTTTGTTTTTCCTTTATAACATCTAAAGTAGAAGGAACAGTATGACCTGTACAAAGATATAAGGTGCCTACTTTCACACCTTTTGCTACTACTAAGCCACCTTTTGAAACCTTCTAATTTTTATCAGTAAATATAATAGTGCAACCTTGTTCAGTTAGCTGCCCTGCTGAAATTAAATTCCTACTAAGCCTTGGAACATGCCTTACCTCTTGTAGTAGCCAATGATTCCCATTTTGCAACTTAATCTTGATTCTTCCTTTTCCAACAATCTAACAGGGTTCGTTATCTCCCAAATAAACCAGCCCAAAATCCCCTTGGACATAATCAAGAAAATAACTTCTATGGGGCGTAGCATGAAATGAGGCCCCTGAATCTAAAACCCATGAATCATCAGCATTATCTAGGGAAAGAATCAAAGCGTCATCTTCAGATTTATTACTTACCACATTTGCTTCCTTATTGCCTTCTTGTTTGTCTCCTTTATTTTTTCGAGACCAGCAATCTTTCTTTAGATGACCTGGTTTTCCACAGTACTAGCAATCTTTCTATCCTATGGTTTGGGATCTTTTGTCCTTTGATTTTCCTCGTGACTTCCCATGACCTCCAGAACCTTTTCCTCTCTCCTTTGATCTACCCCTGCTTTCTGCATTCAAAACACTGCTTGATTTGGATCCACCTGAGCTTTTCTTACGAATTTCCTCACTCAGAATAACACCAACAACATCATCAAATTTTAGGGTATTTGAACCAGAAACAGAGTTACTAACCGCCATTACCAAACTATCCCAACTTTCAGGCAATGAACATAATATCAAGAGAGCTCTAACTTCTTCATCAAATTTTACATTTACAGAAGTCAATTGACTGACAATTGTATTAAATTCATTTAAATGATTGTCATAGATCCACCTTCAACCATTTTCAAATTAAACAACTGCTTCATGAGAAATACCTTATTTGAGGTTGAAGGTTTTTTATACAATTTAGCCAAAGCTTTCATCAGACCATCTGTTGTCTTCGCTTCCGTTATATTGAATGCCACCGATGGTGCCAGGCACAACTGAATGGTTCCCAGTGCCTTTCTGTGAAGAAGATTCTAATCCTCATTAGACATTGTTGCCAGTTTCTTGGCTACTCCTTCCAATGGCCTCCATAAATCCTTTTGATAGAGGTAATCCTCCATCTGCATCTTCCATAACTAATAGTTCTGCCCATTGAATTTATCAACCTTCATTTTACCTTCATCCGCCATTGCTCCCACTCAACCGTGAGACTTTCCTGCAGACAATAATCGAACACAACCCGCTCTGATACCACTTGTTAGGGTTAGCCGACAGAAGATATCAATTAAATGCAAATAAAGATTAAACAGAGAAATGGAAATACACAGAATTAATAACAGCGAGAGACAAGATTTAATGTGGTTCACCCAAACTCGGGCTATATCCACCAAACAGAGAGTCCAATATTATTATCCAGTAAATCAAACCGATTACAATCAGCAATCCCTACAACTCAATACCGCTGCAAATGCTACAATACAATACTCAAACCCTAACCCTTGGCTGCTTTTTATCAAGCCTTTTTGTCGGTTACAAAAATTAGGGTTTTCTTATGTCGGTCATAAAAAAAAGATTTTTTAGGGCCCCAAACCCTGGCGAGGATACATGGCTAGTGTACAGTACTTTCCTGATCAGTCGCCACCTACCAACATGAATCACTCTCTACATCAGAAGTGGAGGTAGAAGACTGCTCAGGTGAATCTGACTCATCAAAAGACCTATCATGTATCCCAAGCAACTCTAATGTCAAAGTAGGAGTTGGAGAAGTGATAGAAAGTGAGCTCGAAGAGCCCTCCTCAAACTGAACACTCCTCTCAATGAACAACTCATGTGTAGTAGGGTGGAGCAACCGATAACCTTTCACACCATTAGGATAGCCTACAAATATGCAAGTTCTGCTCTACGGATCCAAGGCCTTGCATTTCTCTACAAGAATGTGGGCCCATGCAAGACAACCAAAAACTCGAAAGTGCTTAACTGATGGTTTCTGACCACTCCAAGCTTTAAAAGGAGTGACTCCTTTCAAGGCTCGGTGAGGAACACGGTTCCAGATATAACAAGCATAGTTAATGGCCTCTACCCAATACTGTGGTGCAAGAGATCTAGAGTGAATCATGTAGTTCGACATTTCCTTCAAGTACCTATTCTTCCATTCTGCAACACCATTCTGCTAAGGATTGTATGGAACTGAATGCTACAAATCAATCCCCTCTAAAGTGCAAAACCTCTCAAACCTATGGTTGACATACTCACTACCATTGTTAGTGCGTAAGACTTTGATGGCTTTCCTAGATTGCTTCTCTACAAAAGTTTTGAAGTCCTAAAAATGATCAAATACCTCTGACTTCTGTTTGAGAAAGTACACCCAAGTATATCGAGAAAAGTCATCAATGAATGTGAAGACATATCGGGGCTTGTTGAAAGAAGGATGTTGAAATAGACCAACCAAATCACTGTGAACTAATGCTAATATCCGTGAAGCTCTCCATGCCTTACCTTTGTCAAACTTTTCCCTAAGATGCTTACCAAGAATGCAACCTTGGCAAACACCACCTGAAAACTAAACTGAAGGCAACCCTGTGACCATGCTCTACTGGTTGAGCTACTGCAAGTAGCGAAAGTTAAGATGGCCAAACCGCTCATGTCATAATCTACTCACATCATCATAATGAGTGAGCAAAATAGTCAAAGGAGGATCAGGAACAAAGTGAGAAAATAGATAGAGTCGTGATTGATGATCTGCTCTCCCAACTGCAACTATAGAACCACTGTGCAACTCATGAATCTCCATTGAATCAGGAGTGAACTCAACCCACTTGCCTGAACCTGTGTGAGTGATCTAGTATACTGATAGGAGATTAATTGATAATGAGGGCACACAAAGAACATCATTGAATGTGCCATCCCCCACATCAACAGACCCTCTCCCACACACCTCAATAGGAGTGTCATCACACATCAAAATAGAAGGCATAGTACATAGCTCCAAAGACGCAAATTCTTCCTTAGATGAAGCCATGTGGTGCGAAGCACCTGAATCAAGAACCCAAGTGGATGGTGAAGAAGCAACTGCAACAAGGGCCTTGCCCTTTCCTTTCTCCTTGTTGTTTTCTTTTGCCTTATTAGACCCCTCATTAGAACTCTGTTTGATAGACTCAGGAACACTATTATTATTCTTCTCAAGAATGTGTGTCAAGTGATCAATTTGTTTCTTCAGACATTTATGTTCATCATGACCGGGTCTTTTACAATAGGCACATTGGACCCTCTTTTTCTTAGGCTTGTCACCCTTGGAAGATTGGGTCTCATTAGTTGCTTAGCAATTGGTATCTGATCCTTCTTCTCCTTGATATTCTTCTGTTTCTTATACTTACTATTGTTGTTACTACTTTGTCCTTTTTGTTCTTTTGTGCCTTGGTTGGCAACCAAGGCATGTGACTTAGAGGACTTAAGAGTGCCCATCTGGATTAGCTTGTCCTATTCCCAAGTGAGATTGATAGCAAAAACATCTAAAGATGGCATGGTGAATTGAGTACCAAGTGCACCCTTAGTAGCATAGAAGGTAGAAACAAACACAAAATATTTTGAACTTAGCTTAGAGAGAATACTAAGAATTAGTTGTTCATCTTTATTTTCAATTCCACATTGTTTTAACTGCAGCCTTAGTAATTTCAATTTAGTGAAGAAATACTAGATTGTGTTGAAATTGCCTGGACTTAAACTAATTAGTTCATTTTCTAACATATGACCCTCCATTGAATCTTGTGTGCCAAATAGTGTTTCTAACTTTATCCAGATTTCATTTGGTGAATTCAAAGACTCAATGTGAAAAAGAAAATCAAGAGAAACAGACAAACACAATGTTCCATATGCCTCATCACATTTGTTAAACCACTTAGGCTTATCTTCATCTTTAGCAAGTTCAATTTCAAGTCCCATAGTTATCCTATTTAATCCAGCTTTCCTTAAGTGAATTGTCATGTGTGATTTCCACTCAAAGTAATTGTATGGAGTTAGGATGGGCACATTTGTTTGATCCATGATGAAGAAATGCAAAGAAGAAATGTTGAAAAGAAGTGAACACAACCAAGACAATCCCCCCTTTTCAATCAATCAAATAACCCCCCAAGAAAATATGATTTGGAACTTTATTAGTGCATTTACAACTGTCACTAGCAAGAAATACTAAGTGGTATTGATTTCAATGCATTACAAAACCCTCACAAAGAGCATATGCTGAAAATATAACTTTGGCACAATACCTAGAGAAATAAATAGTACCACTATCATGGACTTTTAAAAAAAGAATCGCCTCGATACGAGGTCGTATGTGAAAGTTATGATCCTCCGAAGTTCCCAAAATGAGAACTATGCAGTGTCATGACTGAGAATCTATAATTTCTAAAAAATCTCTACATCAAAATCAAAACACATCTACACTAGTGCATAGAGCATGAAAAAGTAGCCAAAATCAAAAAAACTTTCATGGGAAACGGAGTCCGTATGAGCAAGAACAGAGCATTTGAAATCTGCCTTCAAAACTGCAACTGCCAATGAAGAGGGGTCCTGTTGTAGCTTTCTGAGTGTGTTTCTGCAAAATATATAGACTACATGCAAAAACTAAAACATACCCAAATGGTTTTTCTGTGCTGTGTACAAAACCCAGTAGGCATTTTTCTTGTTGATGTACAAAAGATGTTGATCCAATGTAAACAAAATGCCTTTAGTTACAAAAAATGACCCCAGCAACCAAGAAACGGCATGCAAAGGCTGAATTAGCTACCTAAGACAACCAAAGGCATGCTAGAACCTACAATATTGATTGAAAACACTAAATATGCAAGTTGGTTGTCAGATTTGAGCTTGAAACCTCGATTCCGCAACTGTGTCTGACGATCTCTGATTTCGGTGAAGTGAAAGTGAAATATCACTTTCCTGAGCCTCCTGGACATGTTAGAATAGTCAGAAATGCTGCTAGTATAACCAGAAATGCTACAATCACCCATATTTCATAAAAACACATGTGCAAACCCTAGAGATTAAAAAAATTTCGTCAAACTTTTCTGATTCTCAAGATCATCTGAAAATGAAAGAGAAGAGCATACTGGGTTTTTCAAAAAACTGTAATAAGATTTATTAGCCCCCCCCACCTGAATCTCTCAAATATGGAAACTAAAATCTACTCTTGCACATAGAATAGCTCTGATACCTTGTTAGAATCTGAAAAGGTTATTAACTCAGAAAACTAGTGCAAAAGAATAGATATTAAACTATGAATGCAAATGATACAAAATTAAAATAGCAACATAGAGTTAGTCTCTAAGAGAGTAATGCAAATGCTAGAAGCAAAATAGCATTAAAAGGATGCAAAAGCAAAAGATGCAAAATACAAGCCAGGTAGCATGCTTATATAGACCAGGGAGAGGGAGGAGGTGGCAACATCGACCAATGAGGAGCAACCATCTATCAGACTAAAGATAGCAAAGTATCTTCCCAAGATAGCTAATGGATGCTCACATGTAGGAAGGTGACACCTCACAACCACTCACCTAATAAGACATGCTTTATTAACCTAAGAGAGATTAATAGAAGTGTAGGAGAAACCTAGGAATATAGGAAAAAAATAAATAACCCACTAGGAAATAAAAACCTACACTAACAGTTTCTAGTTGTTTCTAGTTGTGTGTAGTTGTTGCTAGGTGTTGATAGTTGTCTTATCCTACACATGTGATCTTGTTGGCATCCTATCCTCTAGTTGTCACATGTGATAGAAATGTGACACTTGTCACATGACTACAACATCTTAGCTCTCATCCTTGTCTTTATAAGAAAGGCTTCTCTTGTATTATGTATCCTGTGTATTTTATCATTATTGTTGGCATAATAACATTATTTATTGTTTGTCCTTTTTTATGTAGAAGGTTATTTGGTGTTGCAGATTTGATCTTGGGTAGTTGGTTGCTCCAACATGGTATCAGAGCTTTGATTCTGCAAGCCCCTTCTCTATTTGGAGAGATTCTATCATCAGCTTTTAGTATGAGCATGTTGGCCTAGATCTGACCCCATGGTTGAGTCTAGAAGGGACAAATCTATAAGGATTGACTGTAAACACGGTATACTTTCATCATACTCAAATTTGGTCATTTTTTCCACTCCCTGCCTCGTCATACAACTTGCCTAGGTGCTGACATCAACATTGTGTCGCCGGTCTTAGGTAGAATTGTCTATCGAGTAAAAAAAAATTCATTCACCATGGTTTGCCAGTTGATTTAATTTTTTGTGTAAAACCTTTTTTTAAAATCAAAAGAAAAAAGCAAAAAGAAAAAAAATTTAAAAAATAATTCTAGGGGGACCAGTGCAGGCCTGGCAGGTTGTACCCTGAGGCTATTGTAGGCTCAAGCCCACAGACCTTGCAGGGGCCCCCACCTGTATCCTAAGGCCTGCGTGGCAGGGGAGACCCCCACCTGCAGGATCCTTAGGGTTCGTAGGGTCCATTAAGGGATCGTAACCCCATAAAGGGGCTCACCATCTTTTGAAAAGGCTTCGACCTTCTTTAGAAAAAAATTCCAATTTTTTATTATTAAAAAAAAATGCCCAGTACATAAACAAGGCAGGGAATAGGGTTTTTCAATCTGCAACCCCAGATCTACCAAATTTGGTGGAATTTTTGGCATTTGGTACTAGATTCTCCAGATTTGGCAATTTCTCCAATGTTAGAAGAGTATTTGGCAGGGTCCCAAATTTTAGCTATGTATCTAGCATATCTCGAGATTTGGTAGACCTTTTGGTGGGTTTCTCTAGATTTAGAGCAACTTCCAATTTTTAGTAGGCAGATAGCTACATTTAGCTGACTTCTATATCTAGTGAAGATCTAAGTTATCTAGAAGACCTCCATATTTGGTAGTAGTTCCAACAAATTTGGTAGAGTAAATATTTTTTTTGCCCCCTCTCCAATGGAGTTTTTGTTTTTGCGTCTAATCTTCAAACGACAATATCTTGGCCATATAGAGGTGTTTTTCAGTGCAATTTTTTTTAAAATGGGGTAAAATTCCATAATCTTCATAGTGGTGGTGTTATTTTTTAGATTGGACTTCTAGTGTTTGCAAAATTTCAGTTTTCTTAGTGATGTTGTGGAGTTCTCATTTTGGGAACTTTGACAGACCATATCTTGGGCGTATGGACTCCTTTTTGGGTCCCATTTTTTAAAGTGCATGTTTTTCATGTACTTATCATGGTACCATTAGTTTCCTATATTTCTATTGGAGAATTGTATTTTTAGAATGTGGTCCTTTTTAGACATTGTAAACTTCTAGTGTATGCACTTGTTGATTTGTAAATGCATTGAAATAAAGTGTTAATTTTGTACTTGTAGTTTAGGGATCTTCTACATCATGTTGTGCCATTTTTGTACTCTTACTACTTTATAAAGTGCCATGGGGGGTTGTGTTAGTGCCTTGTTATTTTCCATCACAATCTTGTCTGGTGAGTATCCCTCCATGACAACATTTTAGCCTCATGCATGTGTGCTTTGTTATTTGCACACCCTTTATTAGTTGCAGGTACTACTATGTGCATCTTTTGATGTTGCTTCTTCACCTTGCACTACATTGTGACACACAATTTTAGTGGAGTTGCCAGATCTCTCCCTTATCAGCATTATGGGGGTATCATACTACTTGTGCTAATTCTTCCTTGGTTTTTCTGGGAGTGAGATATGTATCTAGTTTTTGTTCCTATATGCTGGGTGGATGCAGTGACTAGTTACCCATTGATTTCGGTGATATGGAACACATACTATATAGACACTCTTGAATTCATGTTTATGGAGGCAACCTTCTACCTTATTGAGATGATCAAGGTTCTTGAGACTATTGGCCCCTATATTTTCAACTATCACATTGGTTGAGTAGTGTCGTTGGGGTCACTCATATAGATTGATGTGTCATTTGCATCTTTGACTATCAAATTGGTTAAGTAGTGTCATTGGGGTCACTCATGCAAATTTGTGTCTCTTTGCTCCTGATCTTCATCCTATTTTCAGTGAAGGTTCTTCAGTAGTGTAGCAGTTCTTCGCCAGTTGTTTGCAACTTTTTTGTGCTTCAGTGGAGTTCTTCATGTTCATCTTCATGTTCCTAATCTTTTTGGGACATCCTTTGTGAAGGCTTCTTAGTACTTCTTTTATCTCTTATGGGGGATATCTTTGGTATCTTTGTGATGGAAGTAGTCATTGGGGGGTCATGTTGAGTCCTCCTTCCTTCCTTCCTTCACTTTTTCATGCTTTCTTTGCATGTTTTCTCTCTTTTGGAGAGGAGTTTTTCCCATGAGGTTTTCTCCTTTTCTTCGCTTGTGAGAGATATTATGTACATGGGTACCTAACATGGCCTTGTTTCCAGGACCCATCTTTGCATGTTTGCATTTGTTTGTTCCTCCCTAAGTTGCACTTAAACGAGGGTGTTGGTCTGAATAGGGTTATTACCTATCCAGTTTACCCTTGTGTGGATTAGTGATAACTTTAAGAAATCTCCCCTAAAAAAAGATATAAAATCCTAGTGAATCTTTCATTTTTTTGGAAAAAAATATTAATTTCTATTGGCAAATCTTTCCTTCTTTTTGAAAAAAATATTAATTTTATTGGTGAATTTATTTAAATAACTAGAAATTTATAGAAAATCCTAGCGAATCTTGATGAAAGATAGGCAATGCATTGGTTACCATGGTGAATCCTTCCTTAAAAAAAAAACAATTCCTATGGAAAAGTAAGTGTCTGAGGGTGGAAGTGATTGACTAGTTTAAGGTGTATTGCTTGTGTCTATAATTCCTTAATATTTTAAATTAAACATTGAATATCATGGGCCAAAATGTACCCGTGAAGCTCTAATGCGCATGGGGCCCAAAATTGCATTTAGGTTGTTGATCCCAATGGAGATCAATGGCGTAAATGCAATTTCAAGCCCCATGGGCATTGGAGATCCACAGGTACAATTTGGCCTATGAAATTTAACCCCAGCCATTAGATTATAAATTGAGATCAACAACCCAAATACAATTTTGGGATCAAAGGGCATTGGAGCTCCGTGGGTACATTTTAACCCATGGAATACAACCCCAATCGTTAGATTATAAATAAAATCAATGGTGATGATTAAAAATTGGTGATATGGCCCTAAAGTAACCAATAATTATATAATATTATTGGCAAATTAATTTCATTTTGTACTATAACTTATAAAATTTAGGTGAATCTAATCTAATCAAGTATTGAATATTGTGGCAAATCTTTGACTTTAAAAGTTTAATAAAATAAATGTTCTAGCGATTAAACTAGGACTAAAATAAAATTTTGTAAAAATGTGGTGATTCACGTTGCATTACAACTTGTGTAACGCCTGCCATGAAACTTTAGAAAACAACACATTTATGCTATATGCAACATGATATATATTTTTTTTTTAAAGATAGAAATAACAAAGTAATATTAACACATCATTTAAACTAATGACTTGTCCTCTAAGATAACATGGTTGCATTACTTGACAAAACAATTAACATAATCTAACACACATTATTAACTATCATCAGCAGATCATTCTGAACCTATTGCATTATATCGATAAACATTTACAACATCAGATAAGTAATCATCAGGATCTAGTTCACAGTTACAATTTCTCCTCACATATGAGTACAACATTACATTGTTACATTATCACCTTTTGAATACATACATTATGAATCAACTGGTACACAAGACAAGTACATGAATATAGATCACTGCCTTCTTAACTGGTACAAGATACAATGCCTGATACACAAGATATAACCCCTTCGCTCACGAACAACGGCAAGGGAAAATACCAATGGATAAAAGCTCTTCCACCCAACCATGTGGAACCCTGAGGTCCACCCCCCATGCTAGGAGATAACATAAGGTCCCAAAATGTGATACAGTCAGGTAGACAATTGCCTAACAGGAATAAAGACCAAACAAGACTCCATTAGAACACATGACAACACCACAAGCAACTCAAATTCACTTCCAGAGGCAACACTTAACAACTGGGGAGAGTACAACTAGGGAATGCTAGGCTGCAGTAAGGAGAGTGTCATCGCATGGCCCTAACATGGGTTACCCTGATAGCCTCTAGCTAGATGTCGGCCCCCATCCATGGGTTACCCTGACAGTCTCTCACTAGGCGCCAGCCCCCATCTATGGTTACCCTGACAATCTCTCACTAGATGCCGGCCCCATAGGGTGACACATGCGGAATCAACATTCCTTTCATGAGGACAAGGAAGTTGATTTTGCCAACCACGGCCTTCTCATCTCATCCTTAGCCTGAACGAGCACTACAGGCATGAGTGAGGCATCCAATTATCTTGTTAGTGTGAAAACTACCTAACCCCCTAAATTTATTATTAAGTTATCACTAGATTAACAACTCCTAATGGGTTACCCTGACAAGCCACTTTGGGTGCCGGCCCCACATTGGAAGCCACTCCCCTATCTGTACCTAGGAAACCCTATCCATCAAACATAACAACCATCATCGTGACAACATATATACATAACAATGCAAGGCATCAACCATCTTGCAACCAATCACAAGTAATAAATCACCAGAGCAAGGCATGGGTCCTCTTGCTCTAACTTTTCGACCATAACAAGGTGTAATCTAGAGCAAGGCATTGTCCCTCTTACATAGTCGTTAAACTCATATAAACCATAAGCAGAGAGAGAAGTCAACATCGCATAAAACCAAAACATGCTCATTCTTCAACCAGAATGCAACAATGCAAGGATCAAACCCACAACTACCCATACTGGCCTCTGGAATAAACTTTCACTAGACACCACTGAAACACAACAATCCCCACATTAACATTTACTCTTAAAAACACAACTCCTTCAAATAGACCAATCCAATAACATACCCTAAGTGCAATATATAATATGACATACTAACCATGGGTCTTCAAAGTAGTACCATACTCATAAGATGCCCATGAATCAGTATAACATTCACTTCAATTATTCTACTATTCCTTGTAACTAAGATGTTATAAACAACAACATAATTTATTATATCAAATGGGATCCATGAATGTGGACTTCATTATGAATGTAAACAACAACTCATCCAAGTCCAAAACACTTATAACAAAGAGTTAGCACTTATACTCAACATTTAATTCACTACTAGGAAAAGTTAACAATAACCATTACTCGACAAGACACTTGACGAGCAACACTTAGAACTAAACTATCTAAAAGACATCACAATTGATTCTATTTTTAACCCAATAACATGATAAGCATATCACTTTTAAACTAAGATGCGATACTCACTAAGAACCTCAAGATCCAAACCCTACATCCTACCTTATTTATGATAACTAAAGTTCTCATACAGGAGACATAATACTCTACCAACATATTATTATTAACAACATTGCCTGGATTAAAACATAAACAAGCTAGGTATCGAGAATTCAAACTTGATCACTCGCATAACCTTTATTATGCCAATAATTAAACTTTTCTTACACAAGGAGTTCCCAACTAGCTAAATTCTAGTATGGATGCCATTCTAGTAAATCAAAATAAGAATAAGTCATAGTCCAACTCAATACAACATCCTATCTTCAAATGCAATGAAGAACAATTATAACCAAATTAGATACTAAACAACTTTAACATAATACACTTGAATTACCACTTATTCAATCCTAAATACAATTTTTTGTTAGGTAGATAATTAATTTGAACTCATATTTAACCACAATTGTAGCATACTATAATGCACTAATAAAGAGTTGAAGAACGTTTCCTCTAATGATAACATTACTATGATGGTACTACAAAAGTCTTATCCTGATTTTTTTTTTTGCAACAATAACCCACAATTAAAAGATTGATTCCCCTACTCATAAAAGAATAAACCTAGAATTCTATTAACATCATGATTGATAGGAATCTATTCCTTAAACTATTAAGAACATAACTCCCTTTTAAAACAGGACAAGGTTATCAACATTTCCTAGAGTGAAAGTCTCATGACTATACATTGCCCAAGGTATCTCACAAGAGAGCACCAAAGTTTAACTATGCGTAAGGAGGTAATAAGAGGTCTGAGGTAATGAAATTAATAAAATGTAAAATACTAACCATATGAACTTAATGATGATATTCAGCACCAAAGGCTACTACTATTAATTAGCCATGTTTTCCCTACTTAGTAACAAAACATCCACATTCTATAGTTCCATTTAGCTAAGCATCATCAACAAAATAAGAATACAAGATGGGAAGAACCTAAGAGGGAATCTGGTCTATACTTATCTTAATCAAAACCTAAGGTTCACAACATTCTATTTTATTTACGAATAAGGCCCAACAATTTAAGGAACCTTCTTAGAAAATATCACCAATTCTAGAGTACAAAATATGGTTTCTACAACTATTATACATTACTTCCATAACCTTATTAGAAACATTAATTCTACTTACACAAGATCCACTTATGCTATGATGATCTAGGTTTATGACATGCAAACAAGGCAACAAATATGCTTCTTTCAAGATTTACATTGAAATGTTTACTTTTCCAATTTCACAAGCAACAACCCTTAGAAAAACAACCTTTACATTTAATAAATAAAGGATACATATAATATTTAGAACATACAATATTTACATTTAACCAATAAAGAAAAACATATAATATTTATATTTAATCAATAAACAAAAATATATAAAATTTACATTTAATCAATAAAGAAAAACATATAATATTTATATTAATTAATAAAGAAAACATGATACCTCAATCGCAATATCCCACTAATGGTAGAATCCTTGAATCAAAATCATAAAATGAGCAAGTCACCCCCACTCCATGAAGAGTTTTTAAAGAGAAGGAAAGAGTAACTTCCTACCCAAAACTAACTCAACCACCCAACTAACTCAACCACCCAACTAATTCAACCAACCACCTTCCCATTTTCGTCACTTTTGTAAGTGGGGCTTAAAGGAGGGTCTTAAAACCTTTTAAAATATTATAAATGACAAAAATAAACTTCTTACCTATGTACCTTGGACATAAGACAATTTTTCAAACATAAAATACAACTTAGACCTCTTAAAAATACTTAAAAATCATTTTAAAAGTTACAATGTTAAATCCCACACAAGAACATAATCATTTTATCACATAAAACTAAAAATAATATTTCTTAACATCATGGCCAATAGACCTTAGGGCCCCATGCCTAGGTCAGACATCACACAGAAAGACATAAAGTGGCTAAATGACCACCATCATCCATTGACATAATAATTCTACATGTACACTCAACAAGAAGTGTTAGTACAATATATAGCCAAAACATATTATCACAAATCCATTAGTAACCATAGTGTAACACTCTTGATCCAATTGTTAGGCTTCATCAATTGGATGATAGGACTGTCTCCTCTCTACTCTAGGGTCTGGTTAGTGCGTTTACTAGTAGTAATAAAATAATTCATATTCAAACAACTTTAAATAATTATTTGAACTAGGTAATTATCAATTACCAATTCAATCTTATTAAATATTAATAATAATACTAAGAATATTATATGACCTTATTAAATATTAAAGTGGGTCAAATATTAGTATGACTATATAATGAAATATAGGCATACAACATAACCCACTGAGTAGGATAGCCGTTAAAAGCCAAATCAAACATGTTCACAAGCCAGGGCCAAACACGCACTTAACCAACAGGCTCCATCAAATATCAATCAGTTGCAAGACCTGACATACTGACAGAACTGACAGGTTGAACTAGACATATCATGCATCCTGATCTAGGATGATGACTTGAGATGTGGGACCTTAAGTTATCTCCAGAACAACTTATCCATTAGGTTTAGGGCATGCTCAAACCTGTTAATTCAGGTGGAGTCGATGCCTGATACTTGCATCCTGCAACAAATGACACAGTCAAGCATATATAGACACACACAAAAGCTGACACTAGGTGAAAAAGGAATCATAATATCGCAGGGCACTCGCAAGTGAGTGATATGATATCGTCCTTTCCACATCATATCAATCTAGATTAGATAACACATAACCATAACCAAATCAAATCTACCTCATTATCTGAACAGAACATACATTGAACATATAGGTGCATGAAATTGAATAAGTCTCAGAAGTACCATCATAACAAATAAATCTAACATAATCAGTCCATGAGATCCATTCTAACATATAGCAATTGTAGTAAGATCAACATCTTAATCATAGGAATGCAAAACAATGTTAAAGCCTTACCTTAATTATTCCCGTTATTTTACCTTCATATTCATGTGCCTTGATCAGTTCAGCTATACATCCAAGGTGGGAACGGAGGGGCACTACAACTTGTACTAGTTAGCCAAATTTTGAATCCCCAATTTCAACTATTAGCCAATTGGCAAAAATATTAGCCACTAAAAAATCACTGGTGTGGATAATTCATATTGTAGACACCTAAAAATGCCTTCTACCATCAAACTGACTCCCGACAACCCCAAACACATCAATTTCCCTTCTAACCAATTAATTAATTTTTTATTTAATTAATTATCCCTTCATTTTCTAAATTCACATCATTTTATCCCTAAAATTGAATTAATTTCATTAATTCAATAGTCCAAACCTTAGCCAATTGATTTAATAAATATATAATATTTATTAAATCAATTTCCCCCTTTTCACTAAATCCCATTAATTAGTTAAAACCATGTTAACTAATTAATCCAACCTATTAATTGACCTATCCCTACCGTAAACAATTAAATAGCTATTATTTAATTGCCTACCCTGGCCTACCTCATCCTAGCCCTAAGATTAATTAAATAAAACCTATGATTAATTAATCCTAACCCCTTTATTTGGGTGGTCAAACCTAGTTTAACACCCTTCCCCACATCTTCTAAATAAAATATTGAAATAAATCCACATAAGTCAATTTTTTATTTAAAAACATCCCACATCACATTTAATTCCTCTTACAACCCCTTACCTCACCCATACTCATTTATTTCCTCTTATCCCCAAATAAATTTTTAATTCAGTTACATTCCCCCATATGAATCTTTAATTCAAAAATAATCCCACACCCATGCTCATTTAATAACTTCTTTTCCCAAAATGAATAAAAGATTCACTTTTATTCCTAGCCCTCCATTCATTCAAGATCAAATCTAGGCCCTCCACCATTGATCTTCCAAATCAATCTCCACCATTGGATCAAAATCCCTTCCAAAAATCTATAAATAGAACCTCTCCCAAGCCATTTTCATAATCTAAGTTTCATGCAAAGTTATTATGCTAAAATCTCCATTGAGCTAGAATAGTGAGTTGCAAATTAGAGTAGCATTTCACATTAGAATCACTTGTCTAGGGATAATCATGTCTTAGGAGCTTGTTTTGGGTGCAAGGTTCCTCTCCCTTGATGAGATTGTATTTTCATATGAGGTATAGATTTTTGTGTTTGTATGCATTTAGTTTATGTTTTTACCTTATTTTGTTTATCTAATCTACACATATTATTTAACTATTTATTAGTTAAATAATACTCGCACACATGTTCACATGTTAAGTTGACTTAGTGAGTCTACTAGATGATTCTTGTTGTTGCTAGTTGTGTCTAGTTGTTGCTAGGTGTTGATAGTTGTCTTACCCTACACATGTGATCTTGTTGGCATCCTATCATCTAGTTGTCACATGTCATAAGAATGTGACACTTGTCACATGGCTACAACATCTTAGCTCTCATCCTTGTCTTTATAATCAAGGCTTCTCTTGCATTATGTATCTTGTGTATTTTATCATTATTGTTGACATAATAACATTATTTGTTGTTTGTCTCTCTTGTGTAGAAGGTTATTTGGTGTTGCAGATTTGATCTTGCGTAGTTGATTGCTCCAACATATAAGGACTAAAGAAATCAAATAAAACGATGAAACAATGTTACCACGATAATAGCATCATGTTGCTCTATTGATGCTTGATATGCTTCAATGATATTTTGATAATGATTTTGATATTGATAGTCTATTTGATATGTTGGTTGCTCACTTTGACAACATAACTTTACTTAACAATGAGACTTTATAGTTGAGGGTTGATTTATAGATTCTTGGATGATATGATGAATGGCTAGGATTAAGAGGTGGAATATGAAATAAATGATGGAGATTGAAAGGTGAAAGATAGAATCTTCTAGGCAATTCTTTATGTGAATGGCTAGGATTGGTAGATGTATTATGAAATGAGTGGTGGAGAAGAAAAGTTAGTTTGAATTTTGAGACTCCCATTTATTATTTGCGGTAAGAGGATGAGGATGAAGACAAGTAAAAATTAATTAAATAATAAAATTATTTAATTAATTATTGGATAGGGATGATTTATGAGGAGAAATTAATTAAATAAATAAGATTTATTTAATTAGTCTGACAAGAGGGAAAATGGATTAAATTAATTAAATAAATATGATTTATTTTATTAATTTGGGTGATAGATGGAATAAATTAATTAAACAATATATTTAATTTATTGACTAATGGAAAGAAACATGGTAAAGAGGGTTCCTAGGATACATGTGTCACTATGTGACATAAGGTGATGTTAGAGGTGATGTCTAAGTGATGTTAGGACATGGTCAATTTTAGGTGTTTGCATTTTACCCCTCTTTGAGATGATGTGACTAAGAGAAGTAACATCATTTCAAAGAAGATAAGGTATGGAAGAAAAAGGTTGCCCCAACCACTTGAAGGAGTGATGAGGAGGAATGATATAAGGATGTGATGTCCCCTCGAGAGAATAGCTAGGTTTGAAAAACATGGGTATGCTCTCGAAATGGATGAAATTGGCTGGTTAAGAAGATGGAAGAAAGTTAAGAGATAGATGAAATGGATGAAGAATACATTATGGTGCATTGGGTGAGAAACCATATAGTTTGATATAGCACTAGACATTATGCACCAATGTATGAAGACTAGGGTGATGATGTGTCTCATGGATAAAGGACTAAATCAAAAAGAAAAAAGGTCACAAGCAAACATATGTCATTGGGCACCATGATATGGAACAACATGATGTCATTTGTAGCAATATGTTTCAAGGACTTGATGCAAATGAAAGATAAAATGGTAAATACACATACACAAGAAAGCAGTCAAGTATGCACAAATGATTCAAAAACAAATAAGGTTATTGCCCCTGCCAAGATAAAAACTAATGATTGATTGATTGATGATGGATTAAGATAGTGTTGTTGATGAGGGAAAGACATATCCTGAGAACAACACAAGGATTGGGAAAGATATATCCCAATGATGATTAGATAAGTGATTGATTGATTGGGTTGACAAAAAGGTTGGAAACAAAACCAATATATGCTTTTGGATGACTTGGATAAATTGCTTGACTAGATTGACCTGGATTAAGGCTTGGCTTGCATTTGGTTTATTGCTTGGATTTTTGTATGTTTTGATTTTTTTTTGTGTTATTGTTTTGTTATCGGATGGTTGAATCAGATGGATGGGAGAGTTTGTGGATGTTATGGTTAATGCTAATGGTGCTAATGCCACATGCGTATGATAGAATATGTGATATCATCATACACGTAAGGAAATGAAATTCACAAATGTGTGAAGCTAAAAAATGATGAACTTAGATGTACCCCAGACTATAAGGATTTAATAGGGAAACCTATGTCCAAACAAAACACACAATTCGTTGCCCCAGGTGTATAACAGGGACGGAAACATGAGATGGATGTGATAGAAGAAGACTAGGACATGAAATGGGGATGGGAACATAGATATAGAGATAAAACAACCTAGAGGATACTGAGATCTGGCTACTATACATGGCACTTGCATGCAAGCTTTCACCATGGAAATTATCCAAGGCACCAAAAAAGTGGTTTTCACCATAGGATGAATTATTTCTCTTTACTATTTTTTTTGACAATTGGGGATACTTGACAAACTAAGTATGAGATCTTGTGAGGTGGATGATATCAAGTGGACCATTTGACTTTGGACCATCAGGAGTAGTGAGTGGATTAAAATCATGATGGTGGTCAAAATATGGGTAGGCCCATGTACAACCATGTCTAGGAAGCTACTTTGTAAGAATAATATCACTAGTAAGGGCATTGTGGATACCATCATTGATCTATTTAAGTATAGGATTAACCCCTTTTGTGTTTAGGCTTGACATGAAGGCTAACCATCATAGCCTCTTGGGTGAATGACTTTAGTAAGTGGAGTGGACTAAGAGGTACAATGGGAAATGGACTTGTGATGGTTGTGGGATAAGTGGGCTGGAAGGATTTGATGATGGAAGATGGTGGAAGTGTCATGGAATGATGGTGGTGTGGGACCAAGAATCTCACAAATGGACATAGATTTAGGGAGTTTCTTTGGATTTTATTTTATGCCCAAATTGATTTGTTTTTATTCAAGTAAATGCTCTTGTGATTCTAGGGGCAAGATAAATTTTTCTGTCTTTGGATGCCTTGGGGATAGGTATAGCATGATTTTTCCCTTTTAAGTCCAATGCTTTGTTATTTTTTGCCTTTTTGCTTTTGTATTTATAGGACTAAGGAACTCAATATTTGCTCCATCAATTTGATAGGTATTGAAAGGAATTGGATTTTGTTGGTCTCAGGTAATAGAATCAAGATATGGCGATGAGGATTCAATGGTGAGCATGACATTGTCATGGAAGAGACATGAATTATCAAGGTCTTCGGAAGAGTCCTTGATGGTCCTATCAATGGTAATTTCAACGATATTAGAGGATTTGAATATTGACTTGTAGGAGAAGCATGAGGATCCTTGGTTTCCAAACCAAGAGGCATGTATCCTAATCCATAAGACTATGGAGATAAAGCTAGTTATCCCATATGAAAGGCATTATGTAGCTCATATTCTCCACAACCTTTATCGACGATCTTGAATTTTGTGACTTTAGGATCATGGGAAGATGATGAATTGGAAGTGAGATCATTTGGATGGATGTAGGATGAAGAGGGCATGTCCTTGTCTTGAGTGGAAATATCATTGGTGGGACAAAATTTGGCTTTTTAATTAACAGCTTCCATGGCTTGACAGTATGCTAAAGGTTGGGGATCTGCATGGATAGTGACTTCCATACCATTGTGATGGGATTTTATACATTTATGGTAGGTGGAAGGGACAACTTGTATAGCATGGATCCATGGGTGACCAAGTAGAATGTCATATGGAAGATCAAGACCAACAACATAGCATGTGGTGTGTTGTAGGATAGGTCCCACTTGTATGAGAAGATATATGGTTCCTTCAAATTCTCTCTTAGCATTATCATGCACTTTGATAGTAATAAGATATGGCTTGAAGTTAGTTTATGAATATCCTAAATGTTTTATTAACCTCAAGGTACATAAGCTCAAGCAAGATCCATTATCCAAAAGGACTCACTTAACTTTGTGTTTGGAAATTAGGACTTCTATGTGAAGAGTATTATTATTAGATGGATCTATGGGAGACATGTCATGTTGTCTAAATGAAATTTGGTAAGTGGATGAAAGATGACCCACAAGAGCTTGTAATTGTTTAGGATCAATATTATGTGGGACTTGGGATTCTTGTAGAGCTTGATCCAATACAAATTTGTGGATGGGGGAAGCCTTGAGGAGGTCCAAGATGGATATTTATGTAGGGATATTCTTAAGGTGGTCTAGGATATTGTAACAGGAAGGTTGAGAAGATGAGGAAGATGGAGGTCCTAGGATGGTAATCGTTCTATGTCGAGTAGTGACAACATATTAAGAGGACTTGAATTTTATGGTTACAATTGAGACTTGTGAGGGATCATATTAATACACCCTACAATATAGTCATAGGTGTAATGGACCTTATTGTAAAATATATTGTTGGTGTGATGATGTTGGGATTGGTTGTGATTGGAAAAACAAAGTATTATAGATGAGAAACCATGTTAGTTTCTTTTCATAACTAAACTATTGCATGTAAGAATCACATACTTGCACATACAAATGTATGTAATCACATACTTAGGTATGTACATACATGCATTTTTTAGCAGAGTGCCTTATGAAGGACTTGAGATAATTAAGAAAATAGAGAGGGCTATTAATATCTTATACCATTGTAGTTAACCTGAAGGGTTTAGTGGATTGGTATAGTCAACTGTTATAATGCTATATTTCTTATATGTTAAGTTTTATCATAACAAGTCTATGGGATAGTCAAATATTGAGAGGTCTCAGTTTGGAAAAGTGTTGAATGAATTTGTGACCATACTGGTCAATGTTTGGGTCAACCCAAAAATGGGTTATGAACTCAATAATTAAGAAATTTTTGAGTATTGTATCTGGCCTCACTATGCATGACTTATTTACTTGTATGAGATCTTTGTCTTGATGTTATTTAATAGTAAATATTATTTTATATACATTTATACATATTATCATGAATGTATACAAGATTAGATACATTCACAGATATATGAATAAGATGTAATCGATTGGCATGGTTATCTTTCAGAATAAGGATATGCATATCATTACTATACTTGTCCTCATCCATACTTAGGCTGATAGATTTATAATGCCAAAAGGACTTCTTTGGATTGAAAATTTATATGTCTAAACTAGCTGTTGAAAACTACTGACTTATGAATCCATACATGCTTAAATTGGTTGAATGCAGATTGCATTGAATTATATATCTATGTGTTTAAAACTAGTTTTAGAAGACTTCATTGGATTGTAAATTTATATATTATTTGTCTATTGATTGCATTCGAATATACACACATTTTTTAATTCTATTTGTGGAGAAACAATATAGTCTTCTAGTATAACCGAAGAGTTGGAAAATGTTGGCAATGGTTTTTTAATATCTTTAATGATCAAACAACTTATGTGGGTCAGTATCTCTAGAGATTATGTGGAGAAAAGTTGTAAACAATCTTTTACTTTATTATATTGAAAGAAAATTTGTTTCATTAAATGAAAAATGACTTAGAAGGTCAGTATAGGGAATTGAGTAACTCTAAGGGCAAAATTGAGATAGAGATGTTTTGTGATAGATTGACACATATATTTGATATGGAATATGTTTTATATATGAATCTTTGGCTAAAGTAATGCATTTACTGTGTGCATTATCAAATCACTCTATCTTAGATTTACATTTCAATCAGATTGTTATACTCAATTAAAAGGAATCTATAGTTGTATAACAGATTATATGTAAAAAGCGCAACACTAGTTCTTAGATGGCGTGGTCCATAACAATACTCTTTATCTACCTTTCTCGTGAGGGTTCATGTTTCTCTAGTAAGAGGAATACTAGGGAAGTTTAAGCTTCATGCTTGGGTAGATAATCACTTTGGGGATGCTCTCCCTCATGCATATCAAATTGCTGAAATATTGAGCCGACAAGAGTTGAAACAATTATATTCTATTAATTTATTGTAATAAGATAGATATATGATAATAAAAATAATATTAAAATTATTTGTAATAATATGTACTCAAATAGTTATTTGGAAGATTGGAATATATTATTTTATGCTTATTCGAATCCAAATGTTGTGATTATTAAATCCTCTAATTAAATGCAATTATTGAAAACAAGAAGAATATTTTTTAAGTTCAATTAAACTATTTTATATGGAATGGTTATAGTATTTCCATTATTATCATTCCTTTAAATTAAAAAAATACTAGCTATTTTAGAGAGAAAATTTTAACTAAGCTAGTGGGTTCATTACACATGGTATTAGAGCATGGTTCAAATAGTCAGGCCTATGTGTGCCTACTTTGCAAGAGGTTGACAAATAAATTAGTGTTTGTAATCTAACTTATGTTGTTTTCATAAATGCAGAAATGAGAAAATCTAAGAACAAAGGCAGAACTAAGAAGCCTTTGAAGTTTAAAATTGTTAATCCTGGGGCAACACCATCTTATAGAGATGAGGTGATACCCTCAAATTCTAAAACCTTAGAATACACCATGGACCAGATCAATCTAAAAAAGGATAGGCATCAGAAACCGACCAGTCAAGTTGAAGGAAAACTTAAGAAACCCTTTGCGATTCATGGCATGCCTTTTGGGTACATGGTCACAACACACCAATGTTAAGATGTGGAGCAATGGATGAGTACTTATGAGTACATATGCCCACCAAGTCTATTATTGTCAAATTTGATGAAGACGAGGATCCCAAGGAGATTCCTTTGTGAGATAATGAATAGGGAACTTTTGTAAATCCTTTGAATTAATATTAAATGACATATATAAGTCCATTTTTGAAATAAAAGCAAAATCTTTCAGCTTCTTATCAGAAATATCGATCATGTGTTTATAAATATGAAATTTTTCTCAACCTAAGGGTATGAATATTCTCAATGTTAAAAGGTAGTCCCTTCTACATCTTAAGTGTTAAACTAATCAAATCATAAATTTACAAGTACAAAATGGTGAGAAAAAGAACCAATTATGAAGGGAGTTAGGGTGACTCAAGTCAAGATGGAAATGATACTATTGCAAAGTTAGATTAGATCCTTGCAACAATTAACGAAACCAAGGAGCAATTAGGAGTTCTTGAACAAGAGGTGAGATGACGAGATCATGAGGAACATGACGATTTTGGAGATTATGATCAAGAGAAAGGTAGAAATGGGGAGCAACAACATCTAGTGCTCATAATGGAGATGGGCAATATGGAGGTACTCAAGAAGGCAAAGAAGTAAGAAGGGCCGCTATGACAAGGGCACAACTAATAAATGAGTTAGCCAGAGACATGAAGAAGATCATTCTGCCCAAATTTGATGGTACTGTACTTGGAGATGAAGTGAATTCATGGTTCACTAATATGGAGAAGTATTTCTAGACCTAAAATTACTCAAACATAACCAAGGGAATATGGGGATCTTATCAACTATCTGGAGAAGCATCCATGTGGTGGATGAACAAGAAGACATAACTAGGACTGAGTTCATTAACTATCTTACATGGGATCAGTTCGTGACCATTTTCTGACAGAGGTGGTTACCTCAATTATACTTTGACCAAAAGTTAACTAATTTTCAAAATCCATGTCAAGGTGAGATGATAGTCACGGAGTACTGGGAAAAGTTTACCAGGCTTTTGAAATATGTTGCTTAGTATCAAATGGATAAGGATTTCTGAATCCAAAAATTCATCATGGGGTTGAACACACAAATTGGAGGTGAAGTTGATGTGCATGGGCCATCAACGATGGACCAAGTTTTTGAAAATGCTATAAAATAGGAGTAGAAGTTGAAATCCTTGTCAACTTTTCATGACAGATCTAGGAAGAAATTTGGTTGGTCAAAAACTACGACCACTTTCAAGAAAAAGAATTGGAATCAGGATTCCAAACCTAATGCTAAGCCTAAATTTAATGAGAAGAGATCAAGAAACAACAATAATGAGAACCAAAATGGAATGAAAGGAAACAAATTCAAGAGGACGAATGAAAGTACGAGCAATCACCCCGCTGAGAAGAAAGGACCTACGGGTGGATATTTCATGTGTGACCTGGAGATCACTATGCAAATCAATGTCCAACTAAAAGTCAAAGGGAATTAGAACTAAAGTTATTCTCTAACATCTCAACAGATTGCTTTCGAGCAATGAATTCATGTTGTCAACAATCACCAAGTGGAGTACATCAAATTTCTCCCATAGAGACTATAGGTATTCTTTTTGGCAATTCAATTTCTATGTTAGTAGATATTTGAGCAACATAAAGTTTTATATCACCTAGAATGTTAAACAAAATTCTAAGATGAGCAAGTTTCATGGCTAATCCTTGGTCTATAGAATATGCAAACTAGTCAAGAGCTCGGGTAGAGTAATGTTTGTTTGAATTTGAGGTTAGTTTACCCTCCTTTACAACATAAGTTAATCTATATGCAACCCCCTTAGGGTCATATGATGTCATTCTGGGCATGAATTCTCTTTTGTGGCATAGAGCTAAAGTTGATTCTTTTGAAAAAAATAGTTGAATGCTTAGGTGATCTAGGTAATCTAGTTTGGATTCAAGGAGCCAAGTTAGAAATCAAGGTTAGTAAAATTTCAGCAATGCATCTCAAGGGAGCTAAGAGAAATGGATGTCAGATGTTTGCAGTTGAAAGTGACCCAATAGAAGAGTCACATGAACCAACAATTTGTGATTACCCTTTTATCTATGATTTCCAAGATGTTTTCCTAGAGGAATTGCCAAAGTTACCACCTAAAAGAGTTTTTGATTTCTCCATTGACATAATACCTGATTGAAAAGATTTTTCCAAGGCACCATATTGTATGACAACAATAGAGTTGCTTGAACTGAAAGCCTAGTTGTAAGATCTTTTGTCAAAAAGGGTTAATATGACCAAGTGTATCACTTTGGGGAGTGCTAATAATCTTTGTGAGAGAGAAGAATAGTACCATGCATTTGTGCATAGATTATCGTATGCTTAACAAAGAAACGATAAAGAATAAGTATCTACTCACTCACATAGATGATCTTTTTGATTAGATGCTATTGCAAGTATGGGCCTAACCAGTGTTGTCATTGATGTCAACATACTCCTGTTGCATTGATGATAAGGATTGGATGAGCTGTGTGCTGAGGATATTGAGAACATTAGTCCTAATCAAGAACAGAGAAGAACAGTGAAGACAATAAGCTAAAGATCTTAGCTAAGATGAAGATCAGAGGATGCGCATCAAAGGGTTTGTAGATATGTGTCTTAAGATGCTCCAGTAAAGATTTCAGAGGTCCGCATGAAGATCTGAAGAAGTTATGACCGCTTAAGTAAAACTAGTTCTGGCAAATATTCAGAGTTGATAGAGTGACACAGATAGGTCCGGTGAGATCTGAAAATGAAATATCTTATTCTGCGGATTTGGTAAAGTGTTTATGAAGTCAATGTGAATTGACAACTCAATTGGTTCGTGGTCTGGAGGTCCGCAAGCATCTATTCCATTGTGACAGTGATGATAGACTATGTTCTTGAGGTTCTGGATGAAGGAGAGAAGGATTTCAGTAAGCAGATGTAGTATGGATGTTCTTGATGATTCAGGAAAGCCTATGGATATCTTTGGATTGTGTCTAGTTTGTGTTGGTGGTCCGCATTGAAGTTTGAGCTCATGCTTGAAGAATAACCTCTGGATGATGGTGTTCTTTTCAATTCAGGCCGACCGGATGAGTTACACATCCTGCGGATGATCTTGAAGATGTTATGTGAAGATTGGCATGTTCCTAGAAGGAGATTGAAGTCTTAGATCTTTGTGGCCAACAGTGTGTTGATCCATGTGAAGACTTTTGTAATAAGTCATGTTGTATGTATGTACTTGCTCTGTAATGTATGCCAACTTGGACGATAATTCCTCAGTCGATGTCTTGTATAAATAAGGAATTGTAAAGTCATTTCAAAGAGCATCTTGTGGGGATGAGAGTGTGGTAAAGAACAGAGGAGCGAAAGGTAGGGAAAAAGTATTAGGCTTAAATGGAACTGATTCAAGCATGGTGAAGATGCTATTGTCCAGTTCAAGTATATGATACTTATTATTTTGTAGACAGTGTGTCTCTTGTAGGCAGTGGGCCTCTTGTGAGAAGTGTACTCAGGCAGTGAGCCCTAATTGGCATGTGCCATTTTATTCTTTCTATTCTTCTAACAGAGAATACAATCTTGGGTTAATCACCCCATGGTTTTTCCCTTAACCGAGGTTTCCACGTCAAAATCTTGGTGTCTTATGTGTTAATGTGTTTCTGCTCTTGACTTAATGCATTATGTTTCCATGATTGATTCATTATTATGCTGCTGAATAACAAAGTGGATTTAAGTGTTTAATGGGAAGAAAGTTTTAGACAACTGATTCACCCCCGCTCTCAGTTGTCTGTCCTGAATCTAACAATTGGTATCAGAGCCAAGTTCCTCTAAAAGGAGCTTGACCACTTGAGGAGATCCAGGATGTCGTCCTACAAGAAGGATAGTCTGAAGTTTGATGGAACTAATTTTAATCTTTGGAAAAGTCACATGCAATGTCATTTACAATGTATGGGAATGCAGTACTGGACCATGGCTTCAACAAAGTATACTCCTCCTCAGAATGCCCGAAAACTGCAAATGAAATCACAGATGCTGAAAACAATCTGTGGACCAAAGAAGCTCTTCTAAGTGCCTTGACTGATTTAGAGCTGACAAATGTTGTTGACCTACAAACTACTTTTGAGATTTGGGAAAAACTGGAACTTCTGCATGAAGGAGACAAGTATGTTGAATGTGCAAGGCTACAAAGTCTAAAAGGAAAATCTAAAGATGAGAGAAGATGAAAATATCACTACCTTTATGCCAAGAGTAAATGAGTTTGTTTGTGGCATTAGATGTGCTAGTGGAGTCTTGGATGAAGATGAGATTGTTGGCAAAGTTCTCATATCCCTTCCCGCTTCTTACAAATACAAGGTTGCTGCCATCGAAGAATTCAGAGCCCATTCAAGTGTCACAAGAGATCAATTGGTTGGTAAATTGGCTGCATTTGAATTGACCAAGTTTGGAGATACCCCCCCAAGATTGAATCTGTATTCAAATCCAGTGCCTCTGTAAAAGGTAAACAAAGGTTTGATCCGAGAGAGAACTCTTCAAGGAAACTATCATGGTATGAAAAAGCAAGGAAAGACCTGGAAGAAGAAGTAGAAACTTCTCAACTTGAAGCCCTTTTTGCAAAAAGACTGCCAAGAGGATTTGACAAGTATGAAGGAAAATTGCCTTTTAAGTGTTTTAACTGCAATAAGATTGTTCATTTTGCCTCAAGGTGTTTGGAAAAAATTTCAAGGCCAAATCCTAACAGATCAAGATTCCAAAAGAATTGTTACTATGTTCATGAAGAGAATGATAATGAAGGAGTAACAGATGATGAGTCAGAGACAGGAAACAAATTTGGAAGTGATTGGGTGTTTATTGCCATCAAGGAAGAAGATCCAATGCCCTCTGAATCTGTCAATCATAAAGTTGTGGAAAGAGCTCTGGCTGCCCAAGTTGAAGAGAAGGATGATTGGGTCATTGACAGTGGATGCTCTCACCATATGACAGGTGACAAAAATAAGTTCATAGATTTGGAAAGGTATGAAGGAGGAGTGGTAAAGTTTGGTGATAATTCTGCTGGTAGAATCAGAGGTAGAGGAACTATTTCTTTTGATGGAAAGAACAAAACCGGTAATATACTGTATGTTGAAGGATTAAAGAACAATCTTCTCAGTGTTGGAAAGTTGGTGGACAAAGGCTATGATCTCTGATTCAAGAATGGAAAATGCAAGATCTTTGAAAGTTCCAGAACATAGATTGCATCTGTTACTCAAACAAAAGGTAATATCTTCCATTTAGTTGGTATTCGTAAAAGTTGTCTATTTGTGCAAATTGATCAAAGTTGGCTATGGCATAGGAGGATGTGTCATGTAAATTTTGATAATATCATCAAGATAAGCAACACTCAGGCTGTAAGAGATCTTCCAAAACCGGTGAAACCTACAAATAGTTTGTGCAAAGAATGTCAGTTGGGGAAGCAAAGCAGAGTCTCATTCAAAAGGCAAGAACAATCTTCTACCAGATTATTGGAGTTAGTTCATACTGATCTATGTGGTCCGGCAAGAATAAGGAGTGTGCAAGGTGATAGATACTTCATGTTATTAATTGATGACCTTTCCCGATGATGTGGGTTACTTTTCTGAAAGAGAAATCAGAAGCTCTTGAGAAATTCAAAATATTCAAGGCTATGGTAGAGAATGAAACTGGATTAAAATTAAAATGTCTGAGGTTTGATAGAGGTGGAGAATTCACATCCGGTGAGTTCATAGAATTCTATGAGAAACATGGAATAAAGAGATAGTTGTTTGCTCCTAGGACTCTACAACAGAATGGAGTAGTGGAGAGAAAGAATCAGACCATCCAGGAAGCATCTAGGACCATGATGATGGAAGCAAATGCTCCTCAGATCTATTGGACAGAAGCTGTCAGCATTGCAGTCTATACTCTTAATCGAGTACAAATTAAAAGCAATACTGGTAAGACTCCTTATGAACTTTGGTTTGGCATCACTCCTATTGTGAGGTATTTCAGAGTCTTTGGTAGTAAATGTTATACTAAAAGAGATAAAGATCTAGGAAAATTTGATGCTAGAAGTGATGAAGGAATATTCTTGGGTTATTCTACTCAAAGCAAAGCATACCAGTGTTATAACAAGAGACTAAGGAAGATTGTGGAAAGTACAAATGTGAAGGTTGGTGAAGGAATTGAAAAACCCTCAATGTTTTATGAATATGATGAAGATGATCAAAATGATGTTTTTGTTCAAGAAGTCCAAGCTCCCTCTGAAATTTAGATTCAAACTAATCTGGTGAATCAGGAAGAAGAGATAAGTTTGAATGAACCTGTTCAAGAATCAGAAGTACAAGAAACTCCCAAAGTTCCTAGGTGTGTAAGACTGAATCACTCTGAAGATCATATTATAGGTGATAAAAGCAAAGGTGTACAAACAAGAAGAAGGATTGCTCAAGATTCAAAAGAGTATTGTCTAATTTCAAAAGTTGAACTTAGGACAGTGAATGAAGCTTACAATGATGAAAACTGGACTAAGGCAATGGAGGAAGAACTAATGCAAATTGAGAAGAACCACACGTGGGATCTTGTTCCTAGACCTAGAAACAAGAATGTGATTGGAACCAAATGGGTCTTCCAGAATAAACTGAATGAAGTTGGTGAAGTAATCAGAAATAAAGCCAGATTGGTCTGCAAGGGTTACTCTCAGATAGAAGGAGTTGATTTTGAAGAAACTTTTGCTCCGGTGGCAAGAATTGAAGCAGTCAGATTATTTCTTGTTTTTGTTGCCTTCAAGGATTTCAAAGTGTATCAGATGGATGTCAAGTCTACCTTCTTGAATGGTGACTTGGAAGAAGAAGTATACATTAAGCAACTATATGGATTTCAATTGTCTGATCATGGTGATATGGTCTGCAAGTTGAAGAAAGCACTGTATGGACTCAAGCAAGCCCCAAGAGCCTAGTATGAAAGATTGGATAAGCATATTTTGAAGATTGGTTTTAACTAAGGTACTGCTGATAGTAATTTGTACTTCAAAATTGATCATGAAAATATCTTGATTGTTGAAGTATTTGTTGATGATATCATTTTTGGAGGAAGAGATAGTATGATCAAAACCTTTGCAAATCAAATGAAAAGTGAATTTGAGATGTCCATGCTTTGGGAATTGAATTTCTTCTTGGGTCTGCAAATCATTCAAACTAAGAAAGGAATCTTCATTTCTCAGACCAAATATGTGAAAGAATTGTTAAAGAAATTTGGGATGGAAGAGTCAAAACTAATGAGTACTCCCATGGCAACTGGATGTAAACTGAGTAAAGATGATGACTCTCCTAAGACTGATAAGAAAAAGTACAGGTCAATGATTGGAGGATTGTTGTATCTCACTCAAACTAGACCTGATATTATGAATGTTGTTGGTCTTGTTGCTAGATTCCAAGCTAATCCTAGAGAATCTCATGTCATGGTAATCAAGAGGATTTTTAGGTATCTAAAAGGGACAGTTGAGTACGGTTTGTGGTATCCTAGAGATCATAATTTCTCTCTTCATGTATATATAGATGCGGATTGGGCAGGAGATGTGGATGACCGGAACAATATCAGTGGTGGAGCATTCTTTTTGGGAAAAAGATTGGTTTCTTGGTTGAGCAAGAAACAAGAGGCAATATCTCTATCCACTATAGAAGCATAATATATTGCAGCAACAGGTAGCTGCACTCAAGTTTTGTGGATAAAGCAAATGCTAAGAGACATAAGAGTGGAATATGAGGAGCCTATCACAATCTTTTGTGATAATTCAAGTGCAATAAATATATCTAAGAATTTGGCGTTACATTCAAAGACCAAACATATATCCATCAAGTTTCATTTTTTGAGAGAGAAAGTGAACAAGAATGAAGTCAGATTGGAATTTGTGCCTTCCAAGGATAAGATTGCGGATATCTTTACCAAACCTCTACCTAAGGACTCTTTTGAGTATCTCAAGGATAAGTTAGGGGTTATTACCCCTCCGGTGATGAACTAAGGTGCACTGATGTGCATCAGTCTGGTGGATATCACAGTCATATCTTGTGGTTCAGATTGATGATTGGGAGTTGCTACTCAGGGGGAGCAGCTGATATGATTCAGAAGTGGTGAAGTTGCAAGTATGTGCCCTTTGCCATTGATGTCAAAGGGGGAGAGAAGACATGTGAAAAATAAATGGTTGCTGATCAAAGGGGGAGCAAGAAAGGAAGAGAAGTTGTGACAGTAAGGAGAAGTTCTTGTCTTGATGGTTAAAATAGTTTTTCACATCATATGTTGCCATCAATGACAAAGGGGGAGATTGTTGCAAGTATGGGCCTAACTAATGTTGTCATTGATGTCAACATACTCCTATTGCGTTGATGATAAGGATTGGATGAGCTATGTGCTGAGGATATTGAGAAAATTAGTCCTAATCAGGAACAGAGAAGAACAATGAAGACAGTAAGCTAAAGATCCTAGCTAAGATGAAGATCAGAGGATGCGCATCAAAGGGTTTGTAGATATGTGTCTTAAGATGCTCTGGTAAAGATTTTAGAGGTCTGCATGAAGATCTAAAGAAGTTATGACCACTTAAGTAAAACTGGTTCTGGCAAATATTCAGAGGTGACAGAGTGACACAGATAGGTCCGGTGAGATCTAGAAATGAAATATCTTGTTCTGTGGATTTGGTAAAGTGTTTATGAAGCTAATGTGAATTGACAACTTGTTGATAACTGAGAGGGGGGGTGAATCAGTTATCCTATTTATTTTCCTTTTGAACTTTCTTATTAATTAATGCAGCACTGAATCAAACACAAAAACATTACCATGAAATAAGAAACACATGACACAGTATTTTTGACGTGAAAACCTTGTTAAGGGAGAAAACCACGGGGTGATTAACCCAAAGATTATTCTCTGTTAGAAGAATAGGGAATTACAAAAATGGCACTTGCCAATTAGGGCTCACTGCCCGAGCACACTGCTCACAAAGAGGCCCACTGCCTACAAGGAGACACACTGTCTACAAAGTGATAAGAATCACAGTCTTGAACTGATTGGAAGCATCTACACATGCTGGTGTTCAGTTCTGGTTTAGGCTCAGTACACTGATCTGCTGCACTTCATCTTTCCTCTGTTCTTTATTCTGCTATCCTTTCACATACCGGATCTTTCTTACTACTTCTGCTCTGTTCTGCACTTATTCGCATATGCCTTCACACAATCACACACTTCACAACTAAATCCATCCTCTATATATATCCGCACAAGTAATTTCATCACCTTTCTAGTCGGCATCCGGAACAGTCTAGTTTCTTACAAACTCTGTTCTGTCGGCTGAATCCTTGCTCACCAAGCAATGCGGATCAAGCATATACTTGTAGATATCATTAATCATGTCGGCCAAACATGATTCATGCCTTCACAACCTTTACCATCAACAGTAACACATCCGGAAAATAGTCTGATACTCTGTCGGTCAGTTCTTCCTCTGTTCTCACTGTCTCTCAGGAATCCGGTACTCAACTATTCATATCTTTTTCTTTGTTCATCACCGGAGGCTAAATCCTTGGAATATACTACTCAAGGTAGTCCTCTTGACTTCCCCAAATCCACACTGCACCAAGACACTTCCTCTGAGAGATCCAGACCAATCTGTCGGACCTTGCCATAAGCTCTATTCTTGTTCACCGTACCACAACAATCTTCATTCTGACTTCCAGTAGAGACACACCATGACTTGCGGATATGTGGGATGACCTTTGTTGCCATCAATGACAACAACCATGAATCCATATAGTGTCTCTTACCAACAATCTCCCCCTTTGGCATTGATGGCAACACTTAGTGAAAAATGACTAAGTGTTTACACTATGCTCCCCCTTTGCTGATGCTCTGTCTTTATATACAATTTCTGAAACTCCCCCTTAGTTGGATTCCTCATTTTTCACTGCTCCTCACTCCCCCTTTGACATCAATGGCAAAGGGTAGGGTCCGCACACCAAAATTTTCAAAAATTTTCTATACATAGCCGCATATTTACATACTCACATATACTGAAGAATGTCTGCAAAAGATGTCTTCAGTTGGATCAGTTCTGTAGCCCAACTTTGCTTCATTCTATCCAAAATTGAAATGTGACCACTCAACAAAAATGCAAAAGCTTCTGCCCTCTTGAGATCTGTCGGATCATTTGTTTGGGCGGTGGTCTGAGCATCACTGATGGCCTCATGCATAGTTTCTAACTTAGGGATTATAATCCTTCTAAGTTCTCCCATCCGGTTAGTAATATTCTTCCTTTCCTTCTCAAAGTTCTTTATTGCATTTGTGATTGCAATAGTTTGACATTCTTGATTTACTATGGAAGAGAGAGGATCAAAACTTTGAGACAAACTGTGTAGTTTGTCCTGTTCCACTTTTATTTTCTTATCTATTTCAACTGTTGCCTTTGACTAGGAGATACAAAATTTGTAAATATCACCGCCATCCTTAAGAGCATTTTCTAAGCTCTTTGTTCCAATACTCATATTTCTCCTATCGTTAGAGATTAATCCTAATACTTCTGAAAATCTTTTATCCAAAAATTCCTTCCGGACCTTTTCTTCAGCTGATTTTTCTAGAGAATCAAAATGTGTATCAACACTGCTGACTAAGGTTTTTAGATTACCGGAAGAGGAGGCTGCCGGATCTATCTGGACCGATGGCATAATCTTCTCAAGCACTCCGGAGGCAGCCTCTATCAACTCACAGTCTTCCATATGAGACTTTAGGAGCTTTTCATTTGCCTTAGCATTTGCAAATGAGGCTATCTTCATTGTCTGCACCGGAGAGAGGGAATCAAAGTTGAATGGGCCTTGTAGTAGCTCCGGTTCATCGATCTCTATTGTTTCTTTGCTCAAAAATTGTTGAACAGTTTGTGCAGTGTCTCTTGCCAGAGACAGATGTTTCTTTTCTTCTGCAGTCTTGGAACTGTCCTTTGGGATTTTCTCTCCTTCCACATTCTTACCACTATCAGTCATGGTCTTCTCTGATGGAGTCTTCTCTTTCTCTGCACCCTTGGTACTGTCAACCTCTATATCTTTCACCACTGCTTCCTTCTCCTGTAATTTCTCTTCTTCTTTGGATCCAGAGACTGTAGGGGAAACCGGAGGAGAGATGCTAGCCTGTTCATAGGCCACTTCTTCTGGAGCAGAGGGTTCCAAGTCCACATCTGTTTCTGCACCTAAGTCCTCTACAACAGGAAGATTGAAACTTTTGAAGGCTTTCCGGAGGATCTCTTCTGTCTCTTTGGCCACCTTGTCAGTCTCACCAAGCATGAGTTGATTCATCCTGGCTTTACTTCTGAACTCATCTTTGCAATCTTTGAATATTATGTTCATTGTCTTGGGATCAATTTGAGGATATAGCTGAATAGCTATCTGCTCCCGGATCTCAAGATCTTTTGCATGAGCATTATTCTTTCTTATTTCTAATTCCTTTTCTAGGCTTTTAGGAATTTCAGAAATAATCTCAATAAAAGCTTTATTGTAGATGTTCAAGTACCTTATTATGGCTTCTTGCAGGATCTTTTGATCTACCTCATTGTAGTCATCATAGAATTCAGCCACCGGTTGAAGGTTCCCATCCACAATGACTGATTTGACTACACTGTCTAGAGACAGGGTGGGCTTTTCAGAAAATTCTTCTGTCATTTCTTCCTTGTCTCGGCCAGAAGATGGTTTACCGGATCCTTTCTTTTTCTGTTTCTTTATTTCTTTCACTCCCTCATCTGACTCAGTTTCTTCTTCATCCTTTTGGCTTTGATAAGCTCTTGAGGCTTTTGTCTTGGATCTCTTACCGGATCCCTGGACTTCCGGTTTTGAGCTTTTGGTTTTGATAGGTGTGGATCCTTTTGATGATCTGGTCCGGGTTGAGGATTCCACCGGAGCACTTTTCTTGCTTTTCTTTTCTGCCTCTTTCTTTTCTTCCTTAGATTTTCTTCTCTTTTCCCGGCTGGCATCAAGTGCCTCTTTTGAGATGCCTAGGCCTTGAGCAATGTGCTCTACTTCTTTTCTCACCTTTCTCTTTATCTCAAGTTCCCTGAGTTCTACATGTATCTTTACACTCAGCTCCTCAAAGGTTCCAAACCTTTCTGCCTTTGGATCTTTGGGCTGACTTAGCATGTGTTGAACATGCAGCTCCACTATCTGTTCATCCACTTCATACCCCATGGGCATGATCCAGACAGTCCTTGGCTCCACTGCCTCCATTAGGCACTGATCAGTGTCCACCATAAAGCACACAGAGTCTTTGTATTTTTCAACAAGAGACTGGGGAATTCTCTCTCTTGCTTGCATCATGCTTTGGAAGTTTTTTAAGTATCCCCATAGGGCTGTATTTCTTGCTTTGGCATCCCCAAGCCCATGTAGATAGTCTCTTATTTGTACTGCAACAGGTTTGTCATTCTGCCATGCCCATCCACTTGATCCGGGCAGCTCATTCATGAAGTAGAAGAATAGACATAATATAAGAGTACCATACTTGAAGGAATTCTTCTTGTCCTTCTTGATTTTCTGTATATTTTCCATTAATTGGCTTAAGAGCAGTTCGCAGAGATCATATTCTGCATTCTTCTTTAGCATTTCATAGGCAGTATATACTGCAGTTCCGGATACAGAATTCTCCCTGCTGGAGTGATAGATCTTGTATCCTATTATCATGGATGCATACTTGATATCCGGATCTGAAATATCTTCAATGGTCATTGCCCTCTTATCGAATTTTGATCCGGTGGCCTCAGTTACAATGTTGTTCTTGACAGATTTGAGGATAGGTATCCCTCCGGAAGAGTATAGACCAGTTACTGCTCTAATTGCCTCTTTTGTGATCTTGCAGGGTCTATCCAACCATAGGAAGTTGTCATGCATCCTGCTCAGTACATACCGGACCCATTCATCTTCTTCAAAGGAGGGGAAATGAATGAATTGATCAAATTGTTTCTTCTGGATACCCTTATACTCTGGTTTAAGCTCAAAAGCATTGTCTATCAGTTGTTTGTGATAGAGATCTCTCAATTTGAATTCCCCAAATTCCTCAATGCTTGCATGTATGTAAACCCTAATGTCTTCTGTGTGTAAAACTCCGTGAGGAACACTGGAAAATGCTCCTAAGGGATCTACCTCCAATGACTTGTATGGATGTTTCTTAAATTCAGGTCAGGGCCTATCTGAGATTTTTACTATATTTGGAGTAGCCATTTCTTCGAAAGATTTGTAGCAAGATATCGAATGTGGAAAATACGTTTTGCGTCTTCGGTTGCACGGAGTAGCTGGATTGATTTCTGTATGTAATGACTTCGGCAGGAGATCTTCAGTAAACTTGATGAATTTTGTTGCAGAGCTCCACTTTTCGCTTCTTCTTGGATGTGGAATGATCAAATGATTGTTGAGAAATCCCTTATATCATTTTGCAAACCCTAATATCTGTTTGCAATAAATGCTTCACCTATATTATTCTGGTTTGCCTTGTCCGGATAGCTTGGAGTATCCCAGATCAGTCCTAATCTATGAACATCATGCGGATCTTTCAATTATGAATAAATCGAGATAACACATCACAAGGACATCCCAAATACTCTGTCCAATTTGCAGAATAAGATAATGCACTTCTGGATCTCTCCGGACCTTTTTGTAATCCTCTATCATTCCGGAGCATCTCCCGGAACAGGTCTTACTTGATCGATCACAGCTTCTTCACATCTCCATGCGGACCTCTGAAATATTATCTGGATCATCTCAAGACTTATATCTTTAAACCCTTTACTCCGCATCTTGTGCCACATCCGGCACCACTTGATTGGCTGGGGGAACAGGATTTTCTTTGAGTCTCCCCCTGAGCCAGAGCTCACTTTTTAATTTCTGGAAGGAATATCAGCACCAGAGTCTAGTGCGGATCCAACCTCTACATTCTCTGAACTTTTCTTCACCCAAATCTTGCTCATTTGATTCCTAACTTCATCCGCATTCATCTTTTGTTTACCCTTGTCTTGATTCTGATTATACACCGGACCTCTTTTGTCCCGATTCTTGCTTCTGCAGATTTTAGCATTATGACCGGACCTATTACAGATTTGGCAAATAACATTTCTTTGCATATTTGACTGATAACCTCTTGATCTGCATTGATTAGCCATATGACCTACTCTATTGCATGTAAAGCATCTACCTTTGAATGAATTGTTTACTTGCATATTTCTGCATTCATGGGATTTGTGTCCATACCTTTTGCAGTTAAAGCACTGTCCGGAGAAGGATGAATTAATCTGATTCATTCTCTTTCTGCACTGATTAGCTTTGTGACCAAAGTGGTTGCAGCTGTGGCAGTATCCATTGAAAGATGGATATCTTTGAGCATTGGGCTGTCTTACCGGAGGTCTTCTAGGCCTATTCCTTGGATTTTCTGATCCAAAATTCTTTTGACCGGATCCGGAGCTTTCTCCTTTCTCATATCCCAAACCATACTTGTCATCTGTCCTCTTTTGACTTCCAAGAAGTACTTCAAGTTGGGCAGAACTTATCTTGAATTTTTCTTTATATTCATTTGCTGTTTGAAGATCTCTTTTGAGAGAGGCAATTTGATCCTCAAGTTTCTTCATTATCTTTGGCATCTTCAAGATCAGATTCAAGATGTCTGATAATCCTGTCCATCTGGTGGCATTCTTCTGATTTTTCTTTAAGAGATTGTCTTAGATTGTCTTCAGCTTTTCTTTTTTCTTCAATCTCTTGAGTAAACTTTATAGTTCCTGATTCCATTTCATGTCTTAACATAATGACTTCTTTTGATAACTTTTCACATAATTTGGTTTGCTCAGTCAATTCTTCATTTGTATTGCTTTCTTCACTTTGTCTTGCCAATTGTTGGAGCAGCTCCTTTCTCTTTTTCATAGAGAGACTTAATTTGTCTTTTAATTCTCTCATGAATTCATTAGCCTGTTTGAGTCTTTCCTTTAATTCATTGACTTCAGAATTTGACTGTTCAAGATCCTCAAGGGTAGTCTTGAGTTGCTCCCTTCAACCATATGCATCCATTTGAACTCCCAGATCTTCCTCAAGCTGTTAGGCTCTATTAGGAGGGACTTGGCTCTGATACCAATTGTTGATAACTGAGAGGGGGGGGGGTGAATCAGTTATCCTATTTATTTTCCTTTTGAACTTTCTTATTAATTAATGCAGCACTGAATCAAACACAAAAACATTACCATGAAATAAGAAACACATGACACAGTATTTTTGACGTGGAAACCCTGTTAAGGGAGAAAACCACGGGGTGATTAACCCAAAGATTATTCTCTGTTAGAAGAATAGGGAATTACAAAAATGGCACTTGCCAATTAGGGCTCACTGCCCGAGCACACTGCTCACAAAGAGGCCCACTGCCTACAAGGAGACACACTGTCTACAAAGTGATAAGAATCACAGTCTTGAACTGATTGGAAGCATCTACACATGCTGGTGTTCAGTTCCGGTTTAGGCTCAGTACACTGATCTGCTGCACTTCATCTTTCCTCTGTTCTTTATTCTGCTATCCTTTCACATACCGGATCTTTCTTACTACTTCTGCTCTGTTCTGCACTTATTCGCATATGCCTTCACACAATCACACACTTCACAACTAAATCCATCCTCTATATATATCCGCACAAGTAATTTCATCACCTTTCTAGTCGGCATCCGGAACAGTCTAGTTTCTTACAAACTCTGTTCTGTCGGCTGAATCCTTGCTCACCAAGCAATGCGGATCAAGCATATACTTGTAGATATCATTAATCATGTCGGCCAAACATGATTCATGCCTTCACAACCTTTACCATCAACAGTAACACATCCGGAAAATAGTCTGATACTCTGTCGGTTAGTTCTTCCTCTATTCTCACTGTCTCTCAGGAATCCGGTACTCAACTATTCATATCTTTTTCTTTGTTCATCATCGGAGGCTAAATCCTTGGAATATACTACTCAAGGTAGTCCTCTTGACTTCCCCAAATCCGCACTGCACCAAGACACTTCCTCTGAGAGATCCGGACCAATATGTCGGACCTTGCCATAAGCTCTGTTCTTGTTCACCGGACCACAACAATCTTCATTCTGACTTCCGGTAGAGACACACCATGACTTGCGGATATGTGGGATGACCTTTGTTGCCATCAATGACAACAACCATGAATCCATATAGTGTCTCTTGCCAACACAACTCAATTGGTTTGTGGTCTAGAGGTCCGCAAGCATCTATTCCATTGTGACAGTGATGACAGACTGTGTTCTTGAGGTTTCGGATGAAGGAGAGAAGGATTTCAGTAAGTAGATGTAGTATGGATGTTCTTGATGATTCAGGAAAGCCTGTGGATGTCTTTGGATTCTGTCCAATTCCTGTTGGGGTCCACATTGAAGTTTGAGCTCATGATTGAATAATAACCTCCGGATGATGGTGTTCTTTTCAAGACTGGCTGACCGGATGAGTTACACATCCTGCGGATGATCTTGAAGATGTTATTTGAAGATTGGCGTGTTCCTAGAAGGAGATTGAAGTCTCAGATCTATGTGGCTAACAGTGTGTTGATCCACAGAAAGTCTTTTGTAATAAGTCATGTTGTATATATGTACTTGCTCTGTAATGTATGCCGACTTGGATGATAATTCCTAAGTTGATGTCTTGTATACATAAGGAATTGTAAAGTCATTTCAAAGAGCATCTTGTGGGGATGAGAGTGTGGTAAAGAATAGAGGAGCAAAAGGCAGGGAAGAAGTATTAGGCTTAAATGGAACTAATTCAAGCATGGTGAAGATGCTATTCTCCAGTTCAAGTATATAATACTTATTATTTTGTAGACAGTGTGTCTCTTGTAGGCAGTGGGCCTCTTGTGAGCAGTGTGCTTGGGTAGTGAGCCCTAATTGGCATGTGCCATTTTGTTCTTTCTATTCTTCTAACAAAGAATACAATCTTGGGTTAATCACCCTGTGGTTTTTCCCTTCACTGGGTTTTCCACGTCAAAATCTTGGTGTCTTATGTGTTGATGTGTTTCTTCTCTTGACTTAATGCATTATGTTTCCATGATTGATTCATTATTATGCTGCTGAATAACAAAGCGGATTTAAGTGTTTAATGGGAAGAAAGTTTTAGACAACTAATTCACCTCCCCTCTCAGTTGTCTGTCCTGAATCTAACAGGTGCATGGTGCAAAAGTCTTCTCTAAGATCAACCTGAGAGTAAGTTATCATCAGTTAAGGGTGAACGATGAAGACATCCATAAGATAACCTTTGGAACAAGATATGGGCACTACGAGTTTATAATCTTACCATTTGGTTTGACTAACACCTACCATGTTCATGAACCTGATGAACAATGTCTTTAGAGATTGTTTGGACAAATTTGTCCTAGTTTTTCTTGATGATATCTTGATATATTCAAAGAATGGGGAAGAACACATTCAACATTTGAGAATAGTCCTTCAAAGGTTAAGAGAACATAAGGTGTTTGTCAATTTTTCAAAGTGTACCTTCTTCCAGAAGGAGGTACAATACTTGGGACACATTATCTCCACAAAAGGAATGGTAGTAGATCCTACAAAGATTAAGGCTATCCTGGAGTGGCCAACACCTAAAAATGTGCATAAAGTATGCAGCTTCATGTGATTGGCAAGTTACTACAGAAAATTTGTGCTAAATTTATTAAAGATTGCTAACCCTGTAACAACTCTCCAAAGGAAAGGAAAATGGTTTGAATGGACTGAGAAATGTGAAGAAGCCTTCTGTATTCTCAAGGAAAAGTTAATTACCACTCCAATCCTCAGAGTTCCTAATCTAGAAGGCCACTTTGTGGTAGTCATGGATGCATCAGGAGAAGGATTGGAAGGTTTACTTATGCAGGAAGGAAAAGTTGTACTAGCCTATGAGTCTAGGAAATTGTAACCATATGAGTTGAATTATGCATCGCACAATTTGGAGCTAGCTACAATCGTACATGAATTACAAGTTTGGAGGAATTATTTAATGGGTGATAATTTGAAATTAAGTTGGATAACCAAGGACTTAAGTACATTTTCACACAACCTAATCTAAATTCTCGTTAAAGGCAATGTATAGAGTTCAAGTGTCAGATTATGACTTCGACATAAATTTCATTAAAGGTAAAGAGCATCAGGGTACCGTTTCTCTTAGTCATAGGAGGCACATAGCAACAATGGTCTCTATCCAATCAACCTTTAGAGAACAAGTTTTGGAAAACTCTTCTGGTGATGAGTTTTATGAGCAAGTCAAAAAGGCACATTTTGTTAACCCTCAACATGGAAGATATGAAGGGTATTATTTTGACACTGATGGATTGATGAGGTATAAAGATAGGATGTATGTGTCGGATAAGAATGAGTTGAGAACTACAATGTTTAAAGAATCTCATTGTGCCCCCTACTCAGGACATCCAAGTGTAACAAAATTAATGGTTGATTTAAAGCCATTATATTTTTGGAAAGGAATGAAGCAGGATGCTATGAATTTTGTAGCCAAATTCTTAGAATGTCAGTGAGTTAAAGTTGAACATCAACATCCAATAGGACTATTGTATCCTCATGATATCCCTAAATGGAAATGGCAAGTGATCAATATGGATTCTATCGAAGGTCTACCTATGTCCAAGAATCGACATGATTCCATTTTAGTTGTAGTGGACAAGATTACCAAAGTTTCTCACTTCATTCCTAGAAATCTGATAGATGGGGCACCTATCTTGGAAACAATATTTGTTTAAGAAATCTTTAGACTTCATGGAGTTCTTGAGAAGAATATCATAGATAGGGATGCACGGATGACATCAATGTTCTCGCAAACCTTGTTTTCAATGCTAGGAACTCAATTGAACATTAGGTCTGCTTACCATCCAAAAATGATGATCAAACAAAAAGAGTGAACCAAGTTCTCAAAGATCTCTTCAGGATGTACTACATGGATCAACAATACAAGTGTGAGTACCTTCCACTAGTAGAATTCACATATAGCAATTCTTATCATTCTACATTAAAGATGGCTCCATTTGAAGTTTTTTACGGCATAAATTGTTGAACTCCTATAAGTTGGGATAAACTAGAGGATAGGGTTTGCCTAGGGATGAAAATACTTATAGAAATGGAAGAACAAGTTAAGCTAATCTGTAAAATATTAGCAGAAGGAAATGATAGACAAAAAAACTATGCAGATGCAAAGTGAACCCCTCAACAGTTGTCTGTAGGAGATAAGGTTATGTTAATGGTTAAACCATAGAAGAGCTTGATTAAGTTGGGCAAGTCTTCCAAATTAGCTTCTAGATATGTGGGACAGTTTGAAGTACTTGAAGTAATCAACCCAATAGCATACCAACTAGCTCTACCACCTGCTCTTGCTAGAATGCATAATGTATTTCATATGTCATATCTTAAAAAATATGAGTCTAGATTAAATCATGTGCTTGATTGGAATGCTCTTTAGGTTCAAGATCTAGAAGTGGTCACGATCGAGTCTTTAAGAGTGCTCGAGGTTTGCAAGCTCGTCTTGTGTAATAGAGATATTACTCAGTGCAAGTTCCAATGGGACTAGTATGCAGAAGACAATGCCACCTAGGAGGACTACAAGGACAAGTTTCATAGAATATTTCCACATCTTTTTGATTAAGATAGATTTATACTAATAAAAGAAACTTTATCTATTTAAGTTGAGGGTCATCCCACAATAATGGGTTACACTTTTTGGCCAAACATGACATTAAAATCAATATTTTGAACTAAATCTTCACTTTTTGACACCTATAGCCGCTAAACCGTTAGGAATTTGAAGATGATGTGAACTAGTGATTTGTGAGATTTTGCTTGTAGATTCTAATTTTTTTAAAAAAATTTGGAGTTAAATTGTAAATTTTTTTGCGTCTCCTTTGATAACTAGTTTTTAATAGTAAACAACATTCTTTAAAAGTGATGTGTATTCTATAGCACATAACTTTTTTTCTACAAAGGATAAAATTATGATTCTTTTGAATTTAGATTGGTAACACTAATATATAGGGCATGCATTTGGTTTCATAATGTTTTGTTGAATATTTCTTTTTTAATTAAGTTTTGAAGTCAAACCAATTATAATTTAGACATAGGTGTATTTCGTAAAACATAACTTTTTCTGTATGTATCAAAATTCAATTTTTTTTAGTTGAAACAAAGACATAAATATCTAGGGCATAGATATTTTAAATTTTTTTTTTCACTAATTTACTAATTTTCCATGTGTGTAGAACAAAGAACTTGGTGTTCAATGAAAAACCTACATTCACAAGAATTAAAAAAAATATATAATAATCAAATTAAATATATTTAAAATTATACTTTTTGGGAAGCTTATAATAAGGAATACATACTTACAAAACATAAATTTTAAATGAATTCATTTGATCCCCCAAAAGGTAAATCAAAAGTGGGTTTTTATCAACATTTTGATAGGTGTAGAGGAGACTCCATTATAGGTATGGTTTAAAACTAGTGGGGTTCTATCCAAGGGGTTTTGAATCTAAGGGGGTTTGATCAAACCCTCTTCAATTAAAATCCTTTAAATATAACCTTTCAAGGCTTAAATCATTATATTTTCTAAAAATATGTGATTTCAGCAAAAATTAGGATGTTCTAGAAAGTGTAACCCATTATTGTGGCAACATCCTTGAAACTTATTAAAACATTAGTAATTGTCAGGCATGATGAATTTTAAGGGGGAGGAGATGTCACACCCCATTTTGTGATTGATTATAACATGCTTTTATTTTACTATGTAACTATTTTATGAAACAAGACCGCCAAAGGAAATGATTTATTTATGTTTATCATGATTAGAATTTGAGTATAAATATTCAGTAATGCCATGTTTTACAAATGTGAGAATGCATTTTAAAATGTTAATAACAAGGTGATACTTGAATAATGATTTTTTATGAGATTCTATTTTAAAGATTATTATGATTACCTCGTTTTAGGTAAACAAGATTTGGACTAACTACAATTTGTCTATTGTGAGGTGAATGCAAGAGTACAGTGTACCCTTCCGAGATTGAGGGAGAGTGTCACTGGGGAGAGAAATGCAGATTGGGATGAGATTCTTGTGAAACCATGACCCTATGAGAACTACACACTCACACTGAATGCAATTTACAAGTTATTTTGAATGATAGTGAAAGTTTTATCATGTTAGATTGATATGTCCTTTTGTGTTATCATGTGAGTGAAGTGCTTTTATGGTTGCAATGGTAGTTTCGTGGATATACTGATTGGTCAAATGTATTATTTGTTAGACTAACAATTATGATAATAATACCATCTCTATTAACATTGGAAGTTATTAATAGACACGTTATTATTATTAATTGATAAATGATTGACAATAACATTTATGTTGGGAAATAAGGTGTCCCAACCTTTGCAATTTCCTATCATTGTTTATTTATTTGTATATTTATTTATTGCCTAATGTTGTAATTACTTGCACATTCCATTTGGTCACATAGTTGAGGTGGCATGGTGACATGTCATCTTACTTGGAATGTGACTTGGATGGTCAAGTCAAACCTACATGGATTTGGGCGTCCCATTTGAGGTGGTACTAATATGCCATGTGTCGGCATCTTGTGGAGTGCGAAAGACAATATTCCATATGACAAAATCTATGACGCATAAGAGCCAAGTTTGGAGTTTCCTATGACAAGTGATGACAAGTGTCGGTGAGGATCTTTGCATGAGGGAAAGGCATCTTTGGGCACCCAAGTTGGGCTATGACATGTTGTAAGAGGAATACGCTATATTTAGCATTGTATGATGGATTCTCTCACAACATTAAAGGTTGTTATCTTGGGAAAATCTATGACAACTGTAAGATGTGTAACAGCATCTGTCATAGTCTATTTTTAGCCTGGAGTGCTCCATATTGGGAAAGTCAAATCTGCCACGTATGAAAGATGTAAGGGATGTATTTGCAGCAAGGACAAGTGTTCTTTGATGTGGGATAATGGCCATGTGGCCAAGGTGGACGCCTATCCCAAGATGCTCTCAATATTTGCCTAGTAATCTCTATATATTGCATAGTTTGAAGTTGTAATTACATAGTGTTTTTACAGGTACTGTTATGCCACCAGAATAACTCCAGAATCGACATTTGAAGACTCTTGAAAGAACTTGCATTGCAAGTATATTGTAAACTATAACTGTTTTAGATAATACATTGTGCAGGTTTTAAAGTGTGGGGTTTTTTACCTAAAAAGGTTTTCCCCACGTACATCTTGTGTCTACTTCTCTCTATCTACTTTCTTGTTTTATGTTTGCTGCTGTAATATCTCTTATATATGTTTCATATTTTTGCAATTGTAAAGGTTGTAAAGAATTTGCATACCTCTCCCCTCATTAGATTAGTTTAGGAAGTGATTTCCGCACACCTAGTTTCCTTTCAGTTGGTATCAGAGTCTAGCCAGTTTTGGTCCTAGCTGCTAGGTAGGGGATTTTTTTACTGATCTTAGATTGAGTGGGAGTCTATGCAGAATATTCTAAAATCTTGTTGCAGGAAGGAGATGGTAGGCACATCTCGAAGAATAGAGGTTAAAAAGTTTAATGGCATTAATTTTGAGTTGTGGAAACTCAAAATGGAAGACATGCTCATTAATAGAGACCTATGGGAAGCAATTTCTGGTGTAAACTAGCGGCAATGTCCCAAGATGATTGGGATATCAAATATCGTAAAGCCAAGGGTCTTGTTAGACTTTGTCTATGTGATTCCATCCTATTAAATGTTCATGAAGAGAAAACTATGAAGGATCTATGGAAAAATTGGGTGATGTTTATCAGGCTAAATCCCTAGTAAACAAGTTGTTCCTACGAAAGAAGCTATATTCTCTAAGGATGGAAGATGGAGGATCTGTTGCTGATCACATGAATGCTTTTAATATGTTGGTTGCACAATGGACATCCATTGGTGTGAAGATGGATGAGGAGGATCAGTATATGACCCTACTTTGTTCTTTACCAGATTCATGGGATCATCTTGTTATGGCCATCGGGAGTACCACATCTACTTTCAAAATGGAAGATTTGGTGTCTTCGTTGTTATCTGAAGAGATGCGGAGAAAGTCATCCGAGTCGGCCAAAGAAGCTCTTGCAGTTCATGGAAGACCCAAGGAGAAAGGGAAAAAGAAAGACAAGAAAGCTGAGAAGGGTAGATCCAAATCCCATGGGAGATCTAAATCTCCTAGAAAGTCCAAGGTATTGTGTTGGAATTGTGGGAAAACTAGGTATTTCTAAAAGGAATGTAAAGAGGAGAAAAAGAAGAGAAAGAAGAATGTCCTAGATTCAGATTCTGACAAGTCACAAGATGATGCTGATGCCTTCATTACAACCTTGGGCACCCATGCATCTGATGATTTGTGGCTGATTGATTCTGGTGCCTCTTTCCACATGACCTCGCATCGAGATTGGTTTACAAAGTATGAAGAGTTTGATGGTGGAAGAGTGTACCTGGGTGACGATTCTCATCTGAAGATAGTTGTCTGTGGAAGAGTCACAATCTAATTCCCTGATGGACGAGTGAAGGGGATCTCTGGGATTATGTACATCCCAGGCTTGGCACGAAACCTACTTTCTGTAAGTAAATTGAATGATGCAGGTGTGCAAGTTGTCTTCTAGAAAGAAGGATGCAAGATGATTAGATGAGCTATGGTGCTTGCAAAGGGTACTCGGAGAGGTACTCTATTTTAGCTGGAGACATGCATTTCACAGTGCAGTAGTTCTTCTGACTTGAAGAAAAGAGTTGCAGTCACTTCATCCCCACCATTGGAACCAACAACTAAAAGATCTGTTGTGTCAAATGCTGATGGTAGTGCATTTTGGGTACCTAAGGGTGCTCATGCTTTGGAAGTTAAGCTTCCTACTGAGAAGACAATGTTGTGGCATAAGAGACTTGGCCACATTGGTGAGAAGGGTCTTAAAGCTCTGAAAAATAAAAACATCGTTGAGGGGTTAAATGATTGTAATCTCGAGTTCAACTTAAATTGTGAACATTGTATATATGGAAAGCAAAACCATGTTCAATTTTACTCGAGTTCTCATAAGTCTTCTAGTGTATTGGATCTTATTCATTCTAATGTGTTTGGTCTAGTTAATGTTCCTTTTATCTCTAAATCTATATATTTTGTATCTTTCATAGATGATTATAGTAGAAGGACATGGATTTATTTTCTTAGAAGCAAATCTGAAGTCTTTAGTCAGTTCAAAAAGTTTAAATCTTTTGTTGAGAATTAGACTAGTAAAAAGATTAAGTGTTTGAGAACTGACAACGGTGGTGAGTTCTGTTCCACAGAATTCAATAATTTCTGCAAAGAACATGGGATTGAAAGACATAAGACAACTCCATACACCCCGCAACAAAATGAAGTTGTAGAGAGGATGAACAAGACACTGATGGAGAAGGCTAGGAGTATGCTTAGTGGAGCAAGCCTCGAACAAAAGTTTTAGACTAAAGCTATAGCCACTGCTTGCTACCTAGTAAATAGGTCTCCTACACTAGCTCTTGTTGGTAAGACACCTATGGAGGTGTGGTCTGGTAAGAAGCCTTTAGGTAGACATCTTCGTGTTTTTGTTTGTGAGGCATATGCACATGTGCCTAGGGAGAAATGATCAAAATTAGAGAACAAGGCTATTAAGTGTATCTTCATTGGCTATGGTGTTGGTGTGAAAGGATACAAGCTTTGGGATCCTATGGCTAAAAAAGTGTTGTATAGTAGAAATGTTATTTTTAGAGAGCTAACATCTTCTTCCACTGTTCTATAGCCAGAAGAGAAAGAAAAGAAAGAGGATGTGGTTTAGTTTCCTTCTACCCCTAAGAAGATTGAACCGAATGACCCTGTTGGACCTAATGATGAGGAGAGCTCTGGTAGCTCTGAAAGTTTAGAAGATGAAGAAGAACCTCCACCTCAGCCTTTGAGGAGGTCCACACAAATTAGGAAGCAACCTGAGAGGTTTGGTTATACATTGCTTGATTCTAGTTGTGCTTTTGCTTTGCTTACTAATGCTAATGACCCTAGAACTGTGACAGAGGCTATGGGCATGAAAGACGCAAGTTCCTGGAAGGAGGCCATGGGAGATGAGATGGTTTCTTTGGAAAATAATAAAACTTGGGACTTGGTGCCTTTGCCTGATGGTTGGAAACTTGTTGGATGCAAATGGGTTTTCAAGAAGAAATTTGGTGCAGATGGCAGTGTTGAAAAGTATAAAGCCAGATTGGTTGCGAAGGGGTACTCACAAGTGGAGGGAATTGATTATGGTGAAATTTTCTCTCCCGTTGCAAAGGTGACATCTATTTAGTTCTTGATATCTCTTGCAGTTGCTTATGATTTAGAAGTGGAACAAATGGATGTAGAGACAACTTCCTTCATGGTGACTTGGAGGAAGAAATTTATATGTCACATCTAGAGCATTACATAGAAAGAGGTAAATAAAATATGGTTTGCAAGTTAAAGAAGTCTTTGTATGGATTGAAACAATCTCCTAGGATGTGGTACTTGAAGTTTGATGCCTTTGTGTTGTTGATTGGATATCTTAGATCCAAATCAGATCATTGTGTGTATTATAAGTTTGACAATGATCGTATTCTCATTATTGCACTATATGTTGATGATATGTTGCTGATTGAGAATGGTAAGAATATGATTTATGATTTGAAGTCTCAGTTGTCAGCACAGTTTGAGATGAAAAACTTAGGGGCAGCTAGGTACATTTTGGGAATGGAAATTAGAAGAGACAGAGCAAACATAAAACTTTGGTTAAGCTAGAGTATGTATGCGAAGACTGTGTTGGATAGATTCAGCATGGCAGATTGCATACCATTGTGTGCTCATGTTTCATTGGGGACAAAGTTATCTATTAATGATTGTCAAAAGTCTCCTTCTGAGATAGAGGATATGAGAAGAGTACCTTATGCTAGTGTTGTTAACAACTTGATGTATGCTATGGTCTGTACAAGACCAGACATTGCCCAAGCAGAGTCCTTAGTCAGTTTATGGATAATCCTAGACGGGTACATTGGGATGTAGTGAAGCAAGTGTTCAAATATTTGCGGGGTACTTCTGAGTATTCCCTATGTTATTATGGTCATCCCACAGGACCTCCGCATTCTATATGTATTCGTGGATCTATGGATTCTGATTGGGTAGGTGACATAGACAACAGGAGATCCACCAGTGCTTATGTGTTTACTATGTTCGGTGGCATAATTAGTTGGATGAGTAAGCGACAACCTGTGGTTGATTTGTCCACAATGTAAGCTAAGTATATGGCAACAACTCATACTTGTAAGGAATCCATTTGGCTTAAGAGGTTGTGTTTAGATATTGGTGTTGATGCAGGACAAATTACTATTTGTTGTGATAGTCAAAGTGCGATTTGCTTAGCAAAGAATCTGACTTTCCATGCCATAACAAAGCATATTGACGTGCAATTTCATTTTGTGTGAGACCTGGTAGAGGATGGGAAGGTGATATTGTATAAAGTAGACACTTTGAAGAATGTTGCAGATGCATTGATGAAACTAGTTGGCATAGAGAAGTTCAGATGGTGTTCGGAGTCTATGGTTCTCTTGGCCCCTAGGAGTTAAATCTTGTCATTTCTTTTGACTCTTGCAAGGTGTTTGATAAGTGGGACAATGTTGGGAAATAAGGTGTCTCAACCTTTGCAATTTCCTAGCATTGTTTATTTATTTGTATATTAATTTATTGCCTAATGTTGTAATTACTTGCACATTCAGTTTGGTCACATAGTTAAGGTGGCACGGTGACATGTCATCTTACTTGGAATGTGACTTGGATGGTCCAGTCCAACCTACATGGATTTGGGTGTCCCATTTGAGGTGGCACTAATATGCCATGTGTCAACATCTTGTGGTGTGTGGAAGACAATATTCCATATCGCAGAATCTATGACGCGTAAGAGCCAAGTTTGGAGTTTCCTATGACAAGTGATGACAAGTGTCAGTGAGGATCTTTGCATAAGGGAAAGGCATCTTTGGGCACCCAAGTTGGGCTATGACATGTTGTAAGAGGAATATTCTATATTTAGCATTGTATGATGGATTCTCTTACAACATTAAAGGTTGTTATCTTGGGAAAATCTATGACAACTGTAAGATGCGTAAGAGCATCCGTCATAGTCTATTTTTAGCCTGGAGCGCTCCATATTGGGAAAGTCAAATCTACCATGTATGAAAAATATAAAGAATATATTTGCAGCAAGGACAAGTGTCCTTTGATGTGGAATAATGGTCATGTGGCCAAGGTGGATGCCTATCCCAAAATGCTCTCAATATTTGCCTTGTAATCTCTATATATTGCATAGTTTGGAGTTGTAGTTGCATAGTGTTTTTATAGGTACTATTATGCTACCAAAATAACTCTAGAATAAACATTTGAAAACTCTAGAAAGAAATTGAATTTCAAGTGTATTGTAAATTGTAACTGTTTTAGATAATACAATGTGCAAGTTTTAGAGTGTGGGTTTTTTACCTGAAAAGGTTTTCCCCACTTACATCTTGTGTCTACTTCTCTCTGTCTACTTTCTTGTTTTGTGTTTATTTCTATAATATCTCTGATATATGTTTCATATTGTTGCAATTGTGAAGGTCGTAAAGAATTTTCATACCTCTCCCCTCATTAGATTAGTTTAGGAAGCGATTTCCACACACCTAGCTTCCTTTCAATTTATTATTATTATTATTGTAGCATAATAATGATGAACGTTAGTATCATCTGTGAATGTATATTTTTGTTATTTATAATATTATTAATATTAACATTGATAATATTAATAATATTAACACTATTAATAATAATAGTGATAATATTATTATTTTGATAGTATAGAATTCTTAAATATTGGTAATTACATCCAGCAATTTAAAGAATTAAATCCACATAGTGGAGTGACATTTAAAGTTAGAAGAGAGTGGTGGCTCATGCATTGGAGATAGCTACTCCAATTGCTACATATAGTAGAGGGAGTAAATGTCTATAACTTTGAACTAGAGTAAAAGAGAAGGAAAACCCTCAAATAGAGCAGTTTGAGCTCGACCTTTACATTTTGGATGCCTATTTTAATGGCCAATTCAAGGGGTTATTTTTGAGAATGTAACTACTTGTAAAAGGTCTTGGTAGATCTTAAAGAAAGGAAGAGGAGTGTGGATGGGGAGGTACAGAGGCAAGTGGAGTTTCAGAGATTAGAGGCTTTGAAGCTTTGCACTTTTATCAGAATATACTTTCTCAAATGGTATGTTTACAATTTGATTGCATATAGTGAAAATCGTTCACATTTTAATATGAACACTCTTTTGAATGGCATGAACAAGTTTTATGAAATGAGATTCCTTTCAACTATTAGTATTATATTAGGATATCTAAAGGTTGTGTATTAAAGAAATGAATAGATCCAGTGGAAATGTAGTTTCATTCTTTAGTAAATACAGAAAATTGTATGCAAGGCATATCGAATATTTTAACAAGTTTTGAAGGGTTGTTTTGTTATTCATCTGCTAAACTGAAACCTTGAAGACCATTTGGTTTGTCTTTGTTTCTAATTTCATAACTCAGCTTGAAAACAAAACCCTACAAAGTTATTTTTTATTAAGGTTTTATCTTTGTATTGGGATACATTAGGGCTTAAGGGAAAATGGAGTATTATAGATGAGAAATCATATTAGTTTACGTCCATTACTAAACTATTACATGTAAGAATGACATACCTGCACATACAAAGGCATGTAATCACATACTTAGGTATGTGCATGCATGCATCATTTAGTAGAGTGCCTTATGAAGGACTCGATAGCATTAAGAAAATAGAGAGGGTTATTGATATCTTATACCACTGTAGTTAACCTGAAGGGTTTAGTGCATTTCTACACTCAACTACTATAATGTTATATTTCTTATATGTAAAATTTGATCATAACAAGTATATAGGATAGTCAGATACCGAGAGGTCTCGACTTGGAAAAGTGTTGAATGAATTTGTGACCATCCTGGTCAGTGTTTTGGTTGAACAAAAAATGGATTATAAACTTAATAATTTAGAAATCTCTAAGTATTGTATTTGGCCTCACTATGCATGACTTATTTACTTGTATGAGATCTCTATCTTGATATTATTTAATAATAAATATTGTTTTATATACATTTATACATATGCTTGTGAATGTATATAAGATTATATATATTCACATGTATATGAATAAGATGTAGTTGATTGACATGGTTATATTTTAGAATAAGGATACACATATCATTACTATACTTGTCCTCGGCCATACTTAGATCGATAGCTTGATAATGCCAAAAGGACTTCTTTGGATTGAAAATATGTATGTTTAAACTGGCCATTGAAAAATACTTTGACTTATGAATCCATATGTTTAAATTACAGTTGAATGCAGACTGCATTAATTATATATCTGTGTGTTTAGAACTAGCTATAAAAGAATCCATTGGATTGTATATCTATACATTATTTGTCTATTGACTACATTCAAATATACGCAGATTTTTGAATTCTGTCTGTTACATCCCTAATTTTGACTATGTTTTACTTTTTACTTTTGAAGTAATTAGTAGATGATTAGGCATGATTCAAAGATTTGATGTTTAGTAAAAATGTCAGGAAAAATCAATGTTTTCATGAGTTATGATTAATTTATTATAATTCACATGTGTTTATATGTTGTCAAGATGTTATGATTTCATAAGGATTATGTAATGATTATTGATACACTAATCATGGGTTAGTGATTGCAAGTTGTATACAGGAAATAGGTTTCTACCTCTCCGAAAAAGGGAGGGAGAGCATCATCTGAGAGAAGTGCACAAATATTGGGAAAGAACAGTTGTTGCCATCTTAAGTCTTGTGTTGGTGCAAATTGGTGAATCTAGTTGATTTGGGTAAGTGGTACTCAACCCCCCTTTTGGTCTAAGTTTATTTCTTGACTCTACAAGTTGTTGATGTCATTTAGAGTCTTTTAATGATAGTTTAGTCATTTATAGCGTAATCGACATTGTTAACATTAAGCGTTAGTCATTTTCAAATAACGCAACTTTTCAACAAAAACAACGTCCCTTGCATTGTAAATGAGAATACGTTTACATCCGCAATGACATTGTTGGGAAAGAAAATAAAGTATGTTTCTCGGTTAAGGTTTTAATGTTGAGATTCTCATATGTTATCAAATCAACATGACTCATTTTTCTCTTTTACATGAAGGGGAGAATATCTCGACCTAGTCACATTTTGTGCATAAGTTTACATCACATTATTATTAAAACTTATTGATATTAATATCTAAGCTTGTTTTTAGACTATTATTAAATGTGAATATTCTCAGGTTGAGAGTAGTAGTTGTTAGTCAGTTTTTAATGATAACCCTTCTTAACTAATTTCATATCATTGAATGCCTTCTTGAGAGGTCATTAAAAAGTCGATGTTTTCTTGTGGAGTGGTATTTAATACCCACGACCCTCTCATTTTGCATGCTCGAGCTAAGAGCATTTGAGAGGCATGTATTGTGGAGATTTTTGTGGCATGGGAAAAGAAAAAATAACAAATTGGAGCTCTTTAATGAGAAAGAGGAGTGGTCTTTAAGACCATTATCTTCACCAAGTCATGCATGAGGAAGTGGTACTTTAATGACTACATTCCCCACATTTTTTTCAAACCCGTGCATGCCCAACCAAGAGCCTTTATAGGCTAATCTAGTGGAGAAGTCCATGGCTTGTGGGCAGTTTGTTTTAACAAACTTGTGAGTGGATTCTTTTATCACTAGAAGTTTAAATCGAATAAACGGTTGGGAAGTTAGGTCTTTTTCATGATAATTGTCTTGGGAATCAGATATGGACTGTCTTCTTCGAGTAGAGAGGAGGAGATAACAGTTTTATTTCATAGGATTATTATTTCAAAGGAGGGTAGTTTGTTAACGACTGAGATATCTGGAGCCGAGAGCCATAATAACTAAGGTCGTCACAAATTAGAAAAGCCAACAAAGTGTAACATCTGAGTATATTTGGGAGGATCACTCAGGTATGAGTCAACCTTATTACCTTGTATGTTTCATCTTAAACTCTTGTAGCATAAACTTTGTTTTGGTAATAGAAATTTTTGAGAGTTATGAAGTCTCAAAGTTGAGTGTAAAGTCTTTATATAAACAATAAGTTGAAAGTTCTCGTCTATATATAGATATACGTCTTGAGCTCTTAAGTCTGTTCAACGTTACTATTTAAATTTATTATGTAATTGATCAGATTATATGTATAGTGTTTAATAGTAACCAGAGATGAATATCTCAGTGGAGTGTCTATGCAATAGCAGAGTTTTTAAGTTAGTTTTGTTTTCCAAACACGTGAATAAGGGTAGTTAAGCTTGCCTCCTTAGATTTAATATAAAATTTTGTGTTTCAAAACCGTTCTCTGTGACAACAATACCATTATGAAAGTGAGAACCATGAGACTCTATACTAGTTATGTGTTATAGATTTCTTTTTGTTTTTAGTCAACATGGTATGGAAAAGTTTGTCAATCTTGTGATAGAAATCCTCTCATCAAGAGAAATAGAGAGATATTGATCTTTATTGGAATATCCAAGGTTAGAGATATGATATCACTTAGGGTTTTTATCAACTATGAAGTAGAATATTCATGATATCGATGAATCTCATGTATGGGTTCATAATTTATTTAAATCAAAATAAAGTGAAATTTGGAAGATTAATAAGATTGTAAGCATTGATCTATGATTAAAACTATTTAAATTTTTGGATTGACCTTAATCAAAGAATGATTAATTTGTTAATAGTGAATTCGTATTCCTTGAGTAATGAGGATTTGAATAGTACCTTAGAGGTTTAGAGAAAACCAGAGTGAACTATACTTATGATTGTATTATCTTGGATTCTAAGTTAGAAATGGGAAACTAAAGAAAATGGAAATAGATCCTTCAGTCAATGTTGAAGACTAGGATAGTTCCATAGATGAAATCTTGCCACAATAATGGGTTACACATTCTGGGACATCCTGATTTTTGTTGAAATCACATATTTTTAAAAAATATAATGATTTAAGCCTTGAAAGGTTCCATTAAAAGGATTTTAATTAAAGAGGGTTTGATCAAACCCCCTTAGATTCAAACCCTCTTGGATAGAAACCCACTAGTTTTAAACCATACCTATAATGGAGTCTCCTCTACACCTATCAAAATGCTAATAACAAACCACTTTTGATTTACCTTTTGGGGGATCAAATGAATTCATTTAAAATTTATGTTTTGTAAGTATGTAGTCCTTATTATAAGCTTCCCAAAAAGTATAATTTTAAATATATTTAATTTGATTATTATATTTAATTTTTATTTCTTGTGAATGTAGGTTTTGCAATGAACATCAAGGTCTTTGTTTCACACATAGGAAAAAATTAGGAAAATAGAGAAAAAAATTCTAAAAAATACATGTCCTCTAGACATATTGATGTCCTTATTCCAACAAAAAATAATTGAATTCTGATACATACAAAAAAAGTTATGTTGGATAGAATACACCTATGTCTAAATTATAATTGGTTTGAATTAAAAACTTAATTAAAAAAGAAATATTCAACAAAAACATTATGAAAGCAAATGAATCCTCTAGATATTGGTGTTACCAATCTAAATTCAAAATAATCAGAATTTTATTCTTTGTAGAAAAAAAGTTATGTGCGACAGAATACACATCCTTTAGAAAAATGTTGTTTACTATTAGAAACTAGTTATCAAAGGAGACACAAAAAATTTTACAATTTAACTCCAATTTTTTTAAAAAATATATATTTAGAATATAGAGAAAAAATCTCACAAATCACTATTTCACATCATCTTCAAATTCCTAAGGGTTTAGCGGCTATAGGTGTTAGCAAGTGAAGATTTAGTTCAAAATGTTGATTTCAATGTCAAGTTTGGCCAAAAAATGTAACCCATTATTGTGGGATGAGTTCATAATTTATTTAAATCGAAACAAAATGAACTCTGGAAAATCAATAAGATTGTAAGTATTGATCTGTGATTAAAACTATTTAAATTATTGGATTGACCTTAGTAAAAGAATGGTTATTTTATTAATAGTGAATTCGTATTCCTTGAGTAATGAGGATTTGAATAACGCCTTAGAGGTTTAGAGAAAATCGGAGTGCACTAGACTTATGATTGTATTATCTTGGATTCTAAGTTAGAAATGGGAAACTAAAGAAAATGGAAATAGATCCTTTATTCAATGTTGAAGACTAGGATAGTTCCATGGATGAAATCTTGCTAGTTTTCTCAATGAACTTTTGGTGAAATGATATCATTATGACATGGAAGTGGAGAGGATGTTTCATGGATAAAGATTGCTTTGTGTGAAATGGAATCCCTCTTGTCAATTTGTATCCCCTATCCAAGGAATAGGTGATCTAAGAATGTGGAACTCTAGATAGCCTTTGATAGCATCTATTGCTTATGTTATGTTATCTCAAGAGAGAGAGTAAACTAGGCAATGCAAAGATATAGATCTCATAGTTTTTGTTCAATAGAACTTATTTTAGTGCTAAGTGCATAGAAGACAAAGTTAACCCAAGATTGGGCATTATTTGTAACTCAATCCCACATGATTGTGGTAAACAATCATGAATGATAAAGGTTTATGGGACATATATATTCAAGGATTTCATATATCTAACTTATGATGATGGTCGGTAGACCTAAGTAGACCAAGAGATCGACGGTATTTTATTATCTTTTATTGGTCAAACCTATTAGGGTTGATAGATTTAACTTAGTCAAAAGACTGCTTTTGAGAAATGATAGTATTCCTTTAGATATTATATGGGTGAGGATATACCTTGAATACTATACTTATTCATGTTATGTGAAATGTGAATTCAAGCAATGCCAAGTGGTCTAGGAAAGACTAGAGGTATTTTTTCTCATGTTTTGTTATTCTTATGATTATTACCTTTGGAAAACAAGGATGCTTGATATTTCCATGTATTGGATTAGAGAAGTTAAACCCTATTATTAACAAGGAGGATTTAGGAAGCCTATAACTATTATGTCGGATATGACATTTTATATAAATATATATTTTGGTTGACAGTGAAAGGTCGAGAAAAACATATTGGTCGATAGTGAATGGTCAATAAAATCTTAGAGAAAGACAAGAAGAGTCTTAGTAGTATTTTATCAAATTTAAGTGGTCTTATGATAGAGTGGAAACTTGTTATAATGCACTAAAGATATTTGATATTTGAATTAGAGAGTAGAATGATAGAAGGTCATAGACCCTAGAAATTGCAAGTATGCATAGAGGGAATCTTTAAAAGGTTAGAAATACCTAAATCTTTATATTGCAAATATATCCTAGATTAAGGATTTGTTCTAAGTTGGATTGACTAGAATGGATTTATAGTAAAAACAAGTTTGTGTCTAGAGTTACTAAATGAAGGGGTAAGTACCCTAACTATGTTTATTTATTCTTACTTGTAAGAAAGGAAATATTTTCCTAGTCTATAATGCTTAACCTGGGTAAGGTAACCATCTTAGCCTATAATTCGACTTAAAGTTCTCTAAGTGTCGATAGGTTTTGGATCTCGGGTTTTGCAAAGATGCAATTAGTATCCTTATATAGAAAATTAATCCATAAGGTATATGGAACAATGATAGTGTTTTTGAAAACCTGTCTAAGTTGGGAAGACTAAATTGAAATTGTTAAGACTATATAGTAAAACATAGTTGACCAAGTCAAGCTGTAGGATTATGATAGTATCCAAGTCGAGTTGGTGGATGGGTGGACATTACGACTACATTCATTGTGAATGTCTAATTATATTAAATCTTTGGCCAAAGTAATGCATACATCTCTACGTGCATTGTTGGTTCACCGTATCTGGATTGCATAACCTATCAGAATGATAATACTTAGCTAGAGGTTATCTAGGGTTGTATGATCGATAGAATTATGTAGGATACAACACCAGTACTCGGATGACAAATAATTGTTGGTTCCTTATATCTATACTCTTCATGAAGGGTAGGGCCACTTCCAGTTGGAAGGTGTGCAGGGGACCACTGGTCTGTGTTTGGAGGTAAGGCACTCAGATGATGCTCTCTGTCTAGCAAATGACTCGCTGAGACTTGCGATAAGGATGTCAAAATTCCAGATACAACATAACATTTGATCAAGTGACTTGTGGTTCCTAAAACTATCTAAAGCAATATCTATTGCCGATTCATGTAATTGAAAAGATAGAATGTCATTTTTATATATTATTTCATGTTGTATATTTCAGAGAAGAATTATGTTAAATTGATGTATCTTGTTTTTAAGTTTCAAGTTAATAACAAAAATAAAAAATAAATTATACTCTTTTTCACCTTATGTGTTTTTATCTCATGGTAAATATTTGATTTTAGTCTTGTGTAAGATTTGAGATATTACACTGTCTGTGGAGAAACAATACAGTCTTCTAGTCTAACCGAAGAGTTGGAAAATGTTGGGAATGGTTTTATGATATCTTGAATGATCAAACAATTTATGTGGAACAAAGTTGTAAACAATCTTTTTACTTTATTATATTGAAAGAAAATTTGTTTCATTAAATGAGAAATGACTTAGAAAGTTATATAGATAATTGTGAAACTCTAAGGGCAAGATTGAGATAGAGGTGTTTTGTGATAGATTGACACATATATCTGATATGGAATATGTTTTATACTGGCATAGCATTAGCTGCTTAGTTTTCTTTGGGCTTGGCCCTTTGTTTTTGCTCTTCTTTATTTGGGACTTGGTCCGTTCAGATTTTGTGGGTGTGCCTTCATACCACCCTACCCTTTTTTTGTGAATATTGTACTATTTATCTATTATTAATATATGTTTAATAGGAATATTCATCCAAAAAAATCCTCTAACAACTCCATAAGATCCCTTCCTAAAATTAATTTATCTATATTTTAATAGATCCTACATATTAAATTATTTTAAAGAACATTCAAAGTCATCAATATCTTCATCATCCTCCCCATTGCCGTCTGTGCTCGCCAACTTCATTATTTATAATGATGGAAGTCCTCAGATTTTACCGTTGGAGGCGAGACAAGTACCTAATGAAAGTCCATTCGCTTGACTTTTCTTGATCATCTCACCCAAGACCATCGTCGTTTCAAACATGTAAATACTATTTCAGAATTTGTCCGAATTAACAGTGAGCCGGAAATGTAATGACGTAACAATGGAGGATCAAAGGACTGATCAGGCAGAACCTGTTTTAATGTTCTATTCATATTATATCAATGGAAACGTCTTCGGAAATCATTCTCCTTCTCAAAGCACCAATGTATTAACTATAAAAGTAAATCTGAAATGATTTAATATGTACTTTTAAAGAAATTATTGTTATATTTTATGGTTTTTTAAATGAATGTTTGTTTTATATACCATTTTGTATAAAAAATATGTTATCATTTGAAAAATTATTCAGTGATACACTTTAAAGTTTATATAAAATAAAAATATTAAATTAACACTTAAAAATATGAGACAAAATAACAAGTGGTTAAATAGTTAAGTAGGAAGAGCTATAAATCTAATTCGAGGTAGGAATGGAGGCGAGTCATGGTTATCAGGGTTGCTCTAGTCATCAAGAAGGTCTTGGTCATCATGGATTGACTCCCACCTGACAATGGTGCCTTTGTCATTAACTTGTTCTTCATTTGGTGACTAAGTTTCATTCTTAGTGAGAGATGGCCAATGCCAAGCAAAAGAATTTACAACTATCTACCAACCAAGGGTACCCTTATCATGAGGCTTAGAAGACACAAAAGGCCTACAAGATTGATGAGACCAAGCATAAGCATAGTGACCTCATGTTTTGTGCTAAGGTGTTGGAGAACCATGAGAATCATATCTATGACCATTGTGACTACATCCATGTCCATGCCCTTGGGGAGGGCACTGACAATTATGAGTAGGAGGGGTTGGTGGGACTCTAAAAAGCATACAAGATGTATTATCACAATAGTAAGAAACACATATACATGAGCCACTTCAAGAATAACTTTATTAGCTTGCACTTGTATTTGTATGAGAATATTAGAACACTTCATGGATTTCGTATAAATAGAGAAATGAATATCAATAGAAGCTCCTTAAAAGAAAATTTTTTATCTTTCTAAATGTCGAACAAGATTTTTTCCTTGAAAGCATGCCATATTTGGATAAATTTAGTAGGAATTTTGAACTAATCTTCGAAGAGAATTATATGCCAAGAAAAAGGCTTAAAGAGTCAAATCTGATTCCAAATAGACTATGCTTTAGAACATAACTAGAAAATAGCTTGGGATAAAAATTAAAATTTAACTATTACCCTATTTGATGTTTAAAAACAACACTATTATACAGCGTAACTTTCTATTCCTCAAAAACTTTTGTATCAACTAGTTATTCAACTCTCTTCTACACTTTAGAGAATGCATCAACTTTATATATTAGAGGTTTTCTTGCACTCTCTAATGATCATAGAGATTGTATATTCAATGTCGTGGCTTATTTAACATATGCAAACAGTTGTGGTGATGGTATTCAAGAAGCCTTTACTTATATATTATCCATTCATTGGTTAAACAATTTTACACTTCATTTACAACAAAAAGTGGTAAATATTTTTCCTATTTTTATTGGCTAAAATTGAAGAATAACAATTTAGATAAACCCAAATTTACACATAGAGGAGATTTTGGATTTATGTTACGTTTCTCTCCATGCTTGCATCGATATCACGCTGCCTATTTGAAGCTAAAATCTCTATTGCTTTCTCCCGATCTTCCCCAAAAGCCTGAATTATTTCTCTCTTGTACACATACAAGTAGGAAACAATCAAGAAGAAAACCATGTCCGCAACTAGCAGAACAGCTATGAAAGCATAGTAATAATCTAGATGCGATGCATTCGTATTATTCACAATCCATCCTTTGCGGCCTCCTCGGCCTGTGATTTTACTCACTGCTGTAATAACAAAGCTGCTGGCAAAGGCACCAATGCCATTAGAGCTTGTGTATAATGAAGTCCCCAGACTTTGCATGCTTTCTGGAGATTGATCATAAAAGAAGTCTATTCTGCCTATTTCAAAGAAACCATCCGCTATGCCCACCACTATAAACTGTGGAAGTAAGGTGAAAACACTTCTCGGTAGAATTGCCTTCTTGTTATTTTCAAGCCCAAGGTCTTTAACTAATTGTAGTCGTTTCATTTCAACCACCATTGCTATTAGCATGGCAATGATCTGGATCAGAATCCCCAACCCCAACCTCTGCAATGCAGTTATTCCCTTGGGATTTCCTGTAAATCTTCTCAAAATGGGGACTAAAACCCTATCATAGATTAGGGCGGTTAGGAGCATGCCTAAAGTGAGAAAGGCTGAGATACTGGCTGCTGGGATTTTGAAGGAGGAACCCACATTTCTGTTTAGAGTCTCTGATTGTTTTACAAACAGAGTGCTTGCTTGTGTTAATACTATGCTTGGTACGATTGTAGCCAGCCAAACTGGAAGCATCCCTATCATAAGTTTTGTTTCCTCCACTTCAGTCACAGTTGAAATGCCCGAGGAAGTGTTTGCACCATTTACAATTGCTGCCTTGTCGAGAAATCTGGATGTAAACAACCATTCTGAGTCATCTTGACGACAAATTTTTTAAAAAATATAAATGTTAGATGGAATATGTATACAACTACAAATTTACCTCAAGGCCTTAGTATGAGCAATGGGATATCTGCCTTTAGCAACATATTCTTTGGAGTCCACCTCGTAAAGGGTAGCAGAATTTGAAGGAGCTTTCAGTTTCCAGTTCCTGGCCGCCCTCACAAACACTTTAGCCATTCTCTTTAGAGGGCTGCCAGTTACTATTTTATGTCTGTAAAAGCGAGTTCCCATCAAGAAGACCACGCCTGAGATGATGAGTGCTCCTGTCATGATTGCATAGCTTACACCAAAACTCAGGTTGTCTTCTATGTAAACCAGAACTGTTTTGCCAAACAGAGTTCCGAAGAAAATGGTGAACATCCACCAGTTGAAGAAGTGGTTTTTTTGGGACTTTTCTTTGGGGTCAAACTCATCGAATTGATCTGCACCAAAAGTGGAGATATTTGGTTTGACACCACCTGCTCCCACTGCTACAAGATATAAGGCTAGGTAAAATATTCCAATCTGAAAATCAGAAGCTTTTTGGCATGCTTCGTCTGTTGGACAAGGAGGAGGTCTCAAGGATGTTAGAGACACACTGAGTGTCAAAAAGCCCATTGCCTACATTACAACAAAATAGCAAACTTAGCATTTGTAATACTCATAATAGATCACAGGATACATCTTCATGATCAATTTTATGATTCTTTCTGATGAGAGATTATAAACTGCAGTCAGAAAAGTCAAATTTTTTATTAGTAGAATTGATCGATCATGCAAGTTAATAATTTTTCAAATAAAAAAAAGTTAAAGTTGAATTCTTCAATCTGAAAAACATGAAAGATGAACTTGGACAACATACACAGTATTTTCAGACTGGAATTTTAGATTGAAAAGATAAAAGACAAACATGGATGGCTACTCTTAAAAATCATCCACTTCAATGATCAAAAGTTAAGATAAAATATTTACCACTTTTCGTTGTGGATGAAATTTAAAATTGCTATTGACTGGTTAATCAGTGAAATGGATGATGTTTAAGTAGAGTGAACATAGACAACATTTACCACTATATATATAGACGCAAAAACCAGGAATGTCCAGTAACGGCCCCAGTGAGAGTCAGCAATATAAGCTGTAAAGATGGGCATACTCCACATGGTACCAGTCCATATAGTGACATTCCTTGAGGCAGCAACAGTGCCTTGATGTAGTTTGTCTGTGAGATATATCACCAGATTAGCCCATATCCCACCAAAAGCCAGCCTCTCACAGAACTCATACCCTGTGCAAGCCCAACAATGACCAAATTCAAGAGATCAACACATACGGTTATTCTTTAACATCATCTACTTCAACAGTCAAATGTCAATTTTGCTTAATAAAAACAGGATAAATATTGATATGAATAAAGTGTGAAATTGCTACTGATTGTTGGACCATTGAAATAGATGATGTTTAAGTAGAGATAACACAACTATATGAATAAGTTTCAAGTAGAAAAACAGTAGTTTGATTAATACATACCCACTATAAAAGAACAGGCTTTTAATCCTCCAGTCTTTGCTCTCAAAACGGGCCTCCCTTTCAGATCAACAGATCCATCTAATGCAATTTTTTCTTTATCTGTTTCGAATCCTGTTCTTCGATTGCTAACCATTGTTTCTATTCTCCGGACCCAAAACTAACACCAACTTACAGGCTGCTCAAAGATACCATAGGTTATAAGTATAGCATAAATCTATATATAGTGATGGTGGTGATAAATGTTGCAATGCATGGACGTCGGGCATAAAGATTAAGTCAGCATCTTGATGCCTTATCCTCTGAATGTCAAGGTCTTCCAGAAGGAAATGACGTCAATAAGGGTAATAAAATCATCTATATTTGTCACCACCTTGTGCAACAGATTTTTTCTATTATTAACTGAAAGGAAGAATGGAGTTATAATTGGCTATTAACTCAAAACGTCGAAAATCTTACATCACTATAATCAATTTTAAGAATATCTTGGTCAAAATTTTAATGATGTCAATGTCTTCTCACGTCAAACATGTTAATCTTGAAAATCCAAAGGAGGTGGTAAATTGCAAGAAACGGTAAAATTTTGTACCACATGAACTCACTTTCCATGCAAGTCTAATCCATGTTTTTGATCACGTCACTTCTTCCCTAGCAGTCTACATTTCTTCATATTTAACGTGTCTAAAAAGGTGATGGAGGCTAGATTACTTGGTGGAATGATGTAATCACTCGCACTATTCATTTTCTAAATATTTTTGACCACCATTAGATTAGGATATACCATCCTACATGGCCATGTCATATTTTGTGTAGGTAGCTAGTGCTATTATGGTTAGGATATACCATCCTACATGGCCATGTCATATTTTCAAGTGTAGGTGGCTAGTGCTTTTACGCTGTCAAGGGAGTTCAAATCAAACCCAACCCATATTTCATTGGTTGAAGGTTAGCAATAGAGTTCTCAAGGAATTTTTTTGGGTTTTTGTAAGCAACAAATTCTATTTAAAAAATTAAAAATGTCGAAGAAGTTTGTAAATGTTTTTGTTGAGCATTATATGAAAGTTTTGAAAGCTTAAGAATCCTTGGGAGAAGGGAAAGAAGTGCTTAATATATGTTTGTCCAAGTGCATGTAAATGAGGTTTAAAAGGGGTCAAAAGTGGCCACTTTTTTCACTTTTTTTTTTCTTGAAACTAACAAAAATTGAACTTTGGTAAGTAATTTGAGATGCTTAAGCTCAAAACTTGAAGATATCATTGTTGAACACCCAGAATACTAAGAGAGGCGGGGGGAGTCATTAATCCATTTGCCACATTTAATAACAACAAAGCAAATTATGCATAGAAGAAGCAACCACAAAGCATCAGACATAAACAGCAGGATTTTTACGTGGAAAACCCTAAACAGGAAAAAACCATAGTGAGTGTTAGCTCACAATAATTATGTAATAACATTACCGAATTACAAGAAGGCTCATTGCCCAAGGCTCACTACCCAAAGAAATGCTCACCGCAAAAAGGGCTCACTACCTTAAGAATGAGAGAAGGAAGAAGAATGGCTCACTGCTAGGTTGAACTGCTTAGATTGCATCTACACATGCATGCTTACAGTTCCAATTAAGCTCATAAACACTATCTCAAAACTATTCATGTTGACTACTTTGTTTCACTGCTTTGCTTATACATTAAGTAAGATCTCTCTTCGTCTGCTCTTGTTGCCTGCACTTTGCTTCACATTCACATTTGCATCTTATTCACCAAACACCAAATTTGATCCCATATATATATCCACAACACTTGAAAACTTCATATTAGGTCGGCCTAATAAGGTGTAGCGTGTAGTCATGCCTTATGTACTCTGTCGGTCAAATTTAATCACCAAAATTCACAGTGGACCTAAACAATACTTGAATTACTTTCTCACATGTCGGCTTCAACTATACTGCCACTTAGGATTAAGTTCTAAATATTAGAACTTACCGCATACACCTAAACTTATGATGTCAGCCTCCAACACAGACTGCCACTAGTTTAATTCATCTATCAGACTACATCTTTTACTGCGGACCACAAGACTTGCTCAAAATCATATCAAAGACTCTTCAGATATCCCCAAGCTTACCTTTAGAACCGCAATGAAAGGTATCATCTTGCGGCAAAATGTGGACCATCAGAACTTAGACTTTGTCATAGTTGAACTCTATCAAGCTATGTAGCGATACTCAACAGCTTGTAACTATCTTTCTGGTGGACTTCAGACTATACAACTCTAGATTTAGACACTTCATACAAGTGTTTGCAACACCACAAAACTGCATAACAAAATATCTAACACCAGAGGAATGCAAACCAAAACAAGTGAGTGCTCTACTCTGGTTAGCATTATATTCTGCTCTGCCGGACTTAATCTCTTTGAAGATGTACTTCCGGAACTGATCAATGTCTAAAACTCTACATAGAAGATCATCTGAGGACTATAAACAACATATCAAAACCACATGATCTGATCTTCAACTATGGACCGATGCCATCCATTACATTGTCTCTCTATCTTTGTCTCTTGTATACTCCCAACACTTAGCCAAAATGACTAAGTTTTCTTCATTGGACTAAAACTCTCTTCCAATCTTGTTCCTTTTCTTGTTGCCATCAATGACAACACTAACATGATCAACCAAGTTTTCCAACAATCTCCCCCTTTGGCATTGATGGCAATGCTTGATGTGAAAAACTATTACACTACTCCCCATTTCTCTTTACACACTACCCCCACTAACTTCATGCTTCTCTTTTTACTTTTCAAGTGTTTTTCACATGCTTTATTTCTTCTCCCCCTTTGACATCAAGGGCAAAGGTGTATGATACAAAGATATGTTCAAGTTGCCAAAATTTCAAAACTATTTCTCTACCTTCCACATATATACACGTGAAATCAAAGTGCTTACTGTTGTTTAGGGAGAACATCTTTATAGATCTTTTTCAGTTGGACCACTTCTTCATCCCAACTGACCTTGGCATCGCTTAAGACTAGTATGTGTCCATTAATATGGGACACCAACTCTTCTACTTTCTTCACTGTGGTAGGGGTCTTAGAGATTTGCCTTCTCTTATCTATTGTTTCTACTAGCTTAGTTAGGGATGCAATTTTGAAGCTTGCTATCTCCTGGAACTAGCTCATTCAATGCTTTATGATGTCCCTCTGGGTATGCAACTTAAGTATATTTAAATGAATAGTTTCAACTTGTGCCCTCTGATTGCTAATAGCATCTTTTATCAGGTCATAATTTCTAGAGATATTCATTATTTGAGCTTCCCATCCATTTATTTTCTCTTTTATTTCCTTACTCTTATTAGGCCATGTAAGACAAAATTGATATAATTCACTAGCTTCTTTAATGACCATTTGTGCATACTTTATACTTTTATCTAACAAAACTTTACCTTGAGAAAATTTGTCAGTGTAACATCAGAAAATGTCCCCTTGGGGGCTTTTCCCTCATAAGGTTTAGCTCCCAGGTCTTTAGTGTGCATTTAAGACATCTTGCATCACATTTCAACATCCCGATGGAATGAACCCTGGGTCTTATGGAAAATGGGACCTAGGGGGACCCCTTGAACCTAACCCTACCCAAAATAGAGGGGAGGACTCAGGAGTCCACGCCCTAGTCCTGCCCTATTTTGGGTTAGGCCCCAAATTTTAAGTGTTGATTTATGACCGTTACTTGGTTCCTAGACTGACACTACAAGTTTGAATTACGAAATTCTTGGATGGAATGTTTGTAGTTCCATATAAAAGCATGTTTAGGCATTCATTTATAAATTAGATGATTACTAGCAACCTATTGTATTCTAAAGGTGATTTAAGACTTTCATTGTGTTGCAAGAGCAGATTTGTGTTGTCTATGTGTTTGTATTTGTAGATTTGAGCAATCATCTCCTCATGGAATGAAAAGATTCTTCCTCCCATGAGATCTTCACTACAAGGTGACATCTATTGTGATTATTGAGTATTTATCATTTGGTTTTTGCCTTTGCATCCCAAGGGCACACACTCTCTATCTGACAACTGTGTTCAGAAGACTTGAATGTCTCTCCAGGGCTTGACTGAGGCAAGCCTCTAAACACCACAACCCCCTCCCAAAGTTTTCATGGTTGTAGGTACAGGGTGGATCTACAAACAAAGTGAAGTTGCAGGAGGGTACAATAGAGTGTCAAAATTGCAGTTCAGAGAAGAAAACAAGTCCCTAGACTAGGGTTACCACTCCTTAGTTCTCAAAATTTCATGATGGAAAAATCTCTGTGGCGGCATGAATAGGTTGCAGACTGAGCTTTCAGATCCCAACAAAAAGAAGGGCATTGGACTTGGGCTCCCGCTCTTTAGTCCATGACTTTTCTACCTCCAGACCCCGAAAACAGGTGTACAAGTATTTGTCATTTTACATCTTTCTGTAGCAGCATTTCTTGATATTCATCTGTTTGCTATCGTATTTGCATAATTAGGGTTTGAAGGCATAATTGAGCATAGGAGAACATAATTGACAATCAAATCATAAAAATCCAAGTTTCCCTACATCTCATAGTGACCGAGGGTATGATAGTACATTGGAACTTGACCCTAGGTCCTTGAATGAAAGGGTGAAAGGAGGATACACACACAAACTATCACAAAACCAAACATCCAAATTCTACCCTTTACATTTTGGTGAACCCGTGTTATTAGACTTTTTTGCACCTTGCTGAGTGTTTTTACTTCATATTTACATTGATTTCATTCATTCATACTATCATTCATCTTATTGCATTGGAAAATTTACAAAAAATTTGAAAAATATAAAAAAATTGCATTCTAGGGTTTTGCATGTTGCATTAATTACATTCAATTTCATCAAATTTCTAGTTTTTGTCTTAGATCTAAGATAAATTATAGAAAATTACACAAATTCGTTAGTTTGCATTACATTTTCATCATAAAATTGCTAGGGTTTTGTTAAAAATTGTGAATTTTGCATATAAACTAGTAATTTCAAAATCTAGGGTTTGTAGGTAAAATCATGTTTCAGATTTTTCTACTGATTTTAGAGACTCATTCAAATTTGCATTTAGCTGTAGTCTTGTATTTTAGTACAAATTTGGATTTTTATTTCAAAAATTTACATTTTTGCAGAGAAAATTTCAACAAAAACTAGCATTTTCATTGATTTTTCATTAGATTTACACTTGCATTTTGCATGTTAAGGCTTGAAAATCATTTTCAGATCTGAGAGCATTTAATTTTCATCATACATCAGCTTGCAAAACATTCATGTAGATTTTTATATCAAGATCTCAAACCTAGGGCTTGAAAAATATTGATTTTCACTAGATTTGGTCTTATCAACTCTCTAAATTTGTAGTTTAGGCATGTTGTAAAGAATATTTTTTGCATTAATTGACTAATATTAGGGGTATTATCTACTACCCCTCCTAAAATTCTTTACAACACCTTGTTATTGGTCTCTTGTATTAAAAATTTGGTGAAAAATTACACATTTTTACTATTTTTGCCCTAGGGTTTAGCCTAGTTTGCACCCTAAGCATGTTGTAACTGATTTTATGCTTCTAGGTGACTGATATTATTTCTATTATTTTCTACACCTCATAAAATTTCTTACAACACCTCTTTTATTAGGTCTTGGGATTGAAAAATAGTGAAAATTGCATATTTTAGGGCATTTTCACTAGGTTTTGACTTATCATCATCTTAGACTTGCATCAAAAGTGTGTTGTAGAGGATCTTATGGCTGTATTGGACTGATATCAGACATATAATTTTTTGCCTCTGATCAAAATCCTTACAACACCTTTTCTTTCATATATTTGCATTGAAAAAAGTACAAAAAATCAAGCATCTTAGGTCATTTTTGCATATAGTTTTGTAGTTGTCTTTTGCATTAAATTTGAAAAAAAATTAAAATTTGATTTTACATCTCATCATGACATCTTCATGTTATTCATCTCTAAAATCTTTGCATGAGTATATCCTAGATTTTGAAAATTTCTCTAATTTCACTAATCAGAATCCTCATGTTCTAGAGCACATAGCTTCTACAAGTGGTATTGATGCTTCTATATGTTCTACATATGAGCTGCAATTACTTTGTTATACACATGATTTTAATAGCTTCACACTATTCATAGGAACATATCCTTCGATATTAGAAGATTTAACTAAATTCATCTCTAGGACTACTCATGAGAAAGATGAGAGTGAAAGCCTTCTTCTGCCACAGAGTATGATGATGATGATGTACCTTCCTCTCATCCCAATGCTCTCCTTGGCCAAGATGTAGTATTAGTGGATGAGAAAAGGTCTCTCACATTAAATCCTCTAGGGATGGATGTTGGGTGCAATCAAGAGGGAATCATTATCAATTCAATATGTATTAATAGATTTTGTAGAAATATCCCTAAGATGATTATCTGAGGGGCACCTAGTGCATCCTCTTGCTCAAAGCCGATGATTACAGTTCAAGGTAAACCTCCCTATGACCTATTCAACTATGCAAAGCAAATTACTCAAAGAAATCACAGTGTTCAAAATATAATTCTTCATACATACAACACTCGTAATAACAAGCAAAGTAAACAAGCACCGCATGTACCTGTCTCTCTTCCATGTTCTCAACCTATGCTCCCTCCACCACCCCACCTTACTCATTAAAGTGGTCAAGAGTATGATCTTGTCGAACAGATTTGCACTACTCCAGCTAAGATCTCTCTTTGGGATTTAATGCAAATATTGCCTACATACCATGGAATGCTCCAAGAAGCTTTATAAAAGGTGATTGTGCCACTTGATGTTAAGCCGAATGAATGTAGCAACTTTGTTAGATTGTATGCATGTGACAAAAATGGATATTCTCTTTCAACCACATGAATTACCATCAATCGAAGTTCAAAACCAATATGATCCACTTATGATCTTTGCCAAAATAAATAAAACACTGGTAAAATGAGTTATGATTGACAATGGATCGGCTCTTAATGTTTGTAGCATTGATCTACTGCACAAAGTCAAAGCTGACACATCACAAATCAAGCTAGATAAAATTAACATTCGTGGCTTTGATAATCATCATAGTCAATCATTAGGTACTATAAACCTACCTATACAAGTAGGATCTGTGATAGTGCCTACCCCAATTCATGTCATGCCTTGTTCTCTATCTTACAACATGATTCTTGGTAGACCTTGGATTCATACATTGGGGGCAGTGCCCTCTACTCTACATCGTTCAATTAAATTCATATTCAATGATAAGATCCACACTATTCATGCCAATCCTAAACTAGATAATTATTTACATATTGAAATGCAAAAACTAGTTTACAATCATATGAGCTTAAACAATTTACGAGGTGATCCATCAATGCCTCTTGCCATGAATGATGTTGTGAAGGAATCTAAACCATCGAATGCACTTTTTGGTGATGATTGGGGTTCGTTAAATTTTAATCCTTGCGGTATAGGGGATTATAAACTTAATAACCTTGACACATCAACAGTAGCATCGATCTTGTCTAAGCAATCTTTTGAACCATCTGAGAAAAACAAAGTCTCCTTGGTTGAAAATAAAGACAATACTCTCACTTATACTACAAATTATGATACCTACAAGGCTTCACCTTCTTTTAAGGAACTGGACTCTCTATATGGTCACGGAGTTTAAATTTTGTACAAACATAATGACTATGTAGGTAAGGGATGTGGTGTAAATCAACAAGGAATTCAAGTACCTATAGAATCCGCTTCAACACATTACTCAAGTGGTATTGGATATAATCCTTTTAAAGAAAAGAAAACCTCTCGTTGTCTTAAACTTAATGTTAATGTAATATCAACAAGACCAAATCAACATATGAGATATGCTAAACAAATGAACCACAATTGTGGTAGTTAATATTATAGTAGCTCTCAAGGGTGGCCTCTTCCTAGATATGTATATTCTTAACATTTGGGTCCTAACAGGTAAGTATTTCTAACCCTTTGTCTTGATCATGATGTGCTTCCCCCGTGATGTGTTATGTGTTGTTTATGCCTCCTAGGATGACCCCTGATTCTCTTGTAAGGTCCGGGATACTAGGAGACCACCTCTATTGTGACCTTTTTTCTATTTGTATCATCATCCTTTTATATTGCCTCTCTCTCTGATTTCATCATTGTGTGTTGTGTCTTACAGACATAGTGTTGCAGTTGATGAATTGGGGGCACCCTCCTACGTGATTGTCTCTAAGACACTTATTTCTCCTCTCTTATTTATTGTTTCCCTTCCTCTAGTATATCTATCTAGCGGGAGGATGACATTCGAAAAATATTTATAATGATGTGGACCTAGCATCCCTTTAGCGAGAAATAAAAAATTGGACTTAGTTCCTAATATGATGATGGGGTTGTATATTTTTTATGACACTTGGCTAGTAGAAGCACTCGTGCTTTTTGTGTAGTGATTTTGATGATGTTCTATCTCATTTACAAATCATAACAATACTGTTGCTCCGTGCACTTTGTCTATCTTGAATCTTGCATGCCTCATATTTCATATGCATTGATGTTGTTGGTTATCATGATTATGTAAACACAAACATGTTTCTTGTAGGAATGTGTTTGTGGGAACATTTGGTGATCGTAAAGTACATGTCACCTCCGAGGGGCATGGGCTTTATGAAAGTCTATGTTCCCTTGTGTGTTTTCTTCCTACCTTAATGTGCTTGATATCGATTCGTGATATCAATCACCTTAAGGTGGGGGCATATATAAGGTAAGTTGTCTGTTTTAAATGTTAGCAAAGTGCTTGTCCTCAGGTGTAGTTTAAAGACTAGTGCGATGAGTACTTCCTACACTCTGAGTTTGTTTGCAAGCAATCAATCAATCAATCATTTAAGCCCTATGCAGAGGCAAGATATCGTGTATATCCTTTTTATCTTAAGTCCTCTATGGAGGTGGAGATGGTGTATTTCTTGGAGCAGATTGCACATCCTGTCATTTTCAAAAGTCATCATTGGGAGGCGGGGAGCACTTCTATGACTAACTCAACCCTTAAGCGTGTCTTTGGTGATTGTTGTGGCAAAGTGCAATCATCGGTGTGTGTCTATAATGTGCCTGAGATGGTGTTGAGCCTAGAAATAGGAACACTCCATTGCTTGTCTGTCATTTTTTCTTCGTGTCTTCAAAGTGTGTGTGTTTGGCATGCTTGCTTTGTTTGGCATGTTCGTTGCCCCATATGTAATCTAAAGCCCTGCTTGATGAGTGCATCCTACATTTTGGGAGGTTTGGCATGTCTTGCATGTGTGTTGCCTCACATATGCAGTTTAAAGACCTACCTGATATGTGCATCCTGCATTATGGGAGGTATGTTTATTTTCTTGTACTTGCATCTGTATTTTATATATATGAGAAAAATAAAATAAAAAGAAATCATCTCTATCTTCCATGCATTAATGTGTCTTCTATGCATTCAATGTATTCTCCATGTTTTGTGTGACTGTAATTGTCTTCTTTGTGCTTTGTGTGCCTGTTATTGTCTTCAATGTGCTTGGCATGTCTTCTTTGTTCTTGGCATGTTTGCTGTGTTTGTTGACCGTACTTTAATGCATGTATTGGCCTTGTGTTTACACATACATTAAAGTGGGGCTAAATATAACATCATAAAATATCCCCTTGGGGGCTTTTCCCTCATAAGGTTTAGCTCCCAGGTCTTTAGTGTGCATTAAGGACATCTTGCATCATATTTCAACATCCTGATGGAATGTACCATGGGTCTTATGACAAATGGGACCTAGGGGGGCCCCTTGAACCTAACCCTACCTAAAATAAGGGGGAGGACTTGGGCGCCCATGCCCTAGTCCTACCCTATTTTGGGTCAAGCCCAAATTTTAAGTGTCAGTTTATGACCATTATTTGGTTCCTAGGCCGACACGACAAGTTTGAATTACAAAATTCTTAGCGGGAATGTTTGTAGTTGCATATAAAAGTGTGTTTAGGCATTCATTTATAAAGTAGATGAATACTAGCAAGCTATTGCGTTCTAAAGGTGATCCAAGGCTTTCATTGTGATGCAAGAGCATATTTGTGTTGTCTATGTGTTTATGTTTGCAGATTTGAGCAATCATCTCCTCATGGAATGAAGAGCTTCTTCCTCCCATTAGATCTTCACTACAAGGTTACATCTATTGTGATTATTGAGCATTTATCATTTGGTTTTTACCTCTGCCTCCCATGGGCACACACTCTCTATTTGATAACAGTGTTCAGAAGACTTGAATGTCTCTCTGGGGCTTGACTGAGGCAAGCCTCTAAACACCACAACCCCCTCCCAAAGTTTTCATGGTTGTAGGTTATAAGTTGGAGCTACAGATAAAGTGAAGTTGTAGGAGGGTCTAACAGAGTGTCAGAATTACAAATTAGAGAAGAAAATAGATCCCTGGACTAGGGTTCCCACTCCTTATTCCTCAAAGTTCCATGACGGGAAAATCTTTGTGGCTATAGGAACAGGTTGCAGACTGAGTTTCTAAATCTTGATAAAAAGCAGGGCATTGTACTTGGACGCCCGCTCTTTCATCCATGACTTTTCCACCCCTGGACCCTGAAAATAAGTGCACAGTTATTTGTCATTTTACATATTTCTATAGTATCATTTTTTGATATTCATATGTTTTCTATCGTATTTGCATAATTAGGGTTTTAAGGTATAATTGATCATAGGAGAACATAATTGACAATCAAATCTTAAAAATCTAAGTTTCCCTATATCTCGTAGTGACCTAGGGTATGATAGTACATTGCAACTTGACCCTAGGTCCTTGAATGAAAGGGTGAAAGGAGGATACACACACAAACTATCACAAAACCAAACATCCAAATTCCACCCTTTATAGTTAGTAAGCTCAACTAGTCCCTTATCATCAATTTTTGTCCTTACCTTCTTCTCTGCTACTTGTTCTAGGGACTCAAAGTGAGAATTTATTGATTCCATTAACTTTTTCATTTGTGCAGCAGGGGCCAATGATGTATCTCTCCTTATTTTGGGCATTAACTTTTCAAAAATTGTTGATGCACCTTCTATCAGCTCAATGTCCTCCATATGAGATTTCAATATCTCTTCTTGTAATGTAGCTTGAAAGATTGTCCCAAGTCTTAGTTTTTGTAGTGGGGACATAGAGGCAAGGTTAATAGGTCTTTGCAGTAGCTCAGGAGTAGTTAAAATCTGAGCTTCCTTCTATTTCACCAAATACTCTTTCAAGGAATCAGTAGTGTCTCTCTTCTCTTCAACTTGAAACACTTCAACTTCTTTTCTTTCCAGAGGTTGATCTTGAATGTTTTCTTGTTCATTTCCATATGGTTCTAGAGAAGAATTATCCATTATTTGTTCATTTATCTCTTCTCTCTACTCTTTTTGTCTCTTAGGGGTATTCTCTTCTAGAGCTACCTTTGCTTCTTGAAATCTTTTCTCTTTCTCAGTATCTTTCATTTCTTCATCCTTTCCTGGATTTTTTGGAGGAATGATTGTACGTTGGTCCATGCTCTGCTCAGTATTCATTTCGAAAGCAACATTATCAACATTATTCATCACAGTTGAAATTTGTAGCTCATGGATCACACTCAGTGTTATTTCCTCAGTTTCCTTCATCAAATTTTCAATGTCATCAGACATTAAAGTGTTTACCCTTTTCTTTGTTTTTAATTTCTCACTAAGTAGCTTAGTGGCTCTAGTTCTTTCTTTAGGGATGATGCTTGGACAAAGTTTTAATAGAACGTATTCTTTTATTTCAACATCTTTTGCCATAGCCCCTTCTTTTCTTGTATTCATTATGCTAGCTAGATTGTTTGGAAGATCATCAATAATTTGAATCAAGGTTTTACTAAACATGAGTGAATATTTTATCACAGTAGCCTAAATTGTTGCCTTATCAACATTAGAGATTTCATCATATACATTAACAATGGGCTTTAAATTTCCATGCTTAACCATTGTAGCAATGGTGTCTTCCAAGGACATAGTAGCTTCATCTACTTTGGTCTCATTCTTTTCCCCTTTCTTCTTCTTCTTGTCCTTAACCTTTTTTGAAGGCTTCCCCTTTTTTCCAGAAGGGGCTTCATCTATTTTTGCCATTTTTGTTCTGATGTCTTCATCAATCTCTATCTGTTCTTCTTCTTCTCCTCCACCAAGACTCACATACATTCTTTTGGTTGCTTTGGCTTTCTTTCTTTTCTTCTTCTTAGGAACTTCTTTCCCAGCATCTATAGGCTTTACTTTATTCTTTCTCAACCTCAATAGAGGGTCCAGAGGTCTTAGAGGTAGTTACTGCTAAGGATGAGGCTCTTGTTCTTCTCCCAAAGATAGATGCAAGATTTTCTTTCTCATATTCCTCTTTCTTCTCTAGAGCCTTTGAATTTTATCCTTCTGGAGCACTTGCAACCTTGGATGCCTTAGACTTAGCTCTTGTCTTTTTTATTTCATTTGTAAAACCTTTGCTTTTTGCAAAATCTTCTACATACTTCCTAACTTTCCTCCAATTCTCAGGCTGCATTTGTTCCAAGTGTACTTTAAGGGACTTCTCTTCATAGGTTCCAAACCTTTCCTCATTTGGATGTTTAGGTTTGCTCAACATCAAATCGGCCAAACTAGGTAGAACATCTTTTGTAACCTCATATCCCACCATTGGGACCCATACAGTTCTGGGTTCTATTGGCTCCATGAAGCATTAGTCTTTGTCTACCATGAATACAATCTCCTTTTCATATTTCATTACAACCTTTTTAGGGATCCTAGACCTAGCTTGAAAGGGTACTTAGTGTCCTTTGTTCATTTCATATTTTCAACCAGTTATTGTCGGAGCAACTCACAAAGGTCTTAGTCTATATTGTTTTTAACCATACATATGCTATGTAAATGGCTATTGCAGAGACTGAGTTTTCCCTATTGGAGAAGTAGACCTTATAACCAATAACCATTGATGCAAATCTAACCACCGGATCCACAATATCATTTACAATTAGTGCCCTTTTATCAAATTTTGCATCTGTCGACTGCATTACTGTATTATTCTTCATAGTTTTCAAGACAAGGACCTTTTCAGTGGAGCATATGCCATTTACTGATTTAATGGCATCTTTAGTGATCATGTGTGTCATGTTCAACCACATAAATTCATCATGAATTCTGCTTAGGGCATACCAGATCCAAGCATCTTCAGAAAATACCAGAAAATCAATCCACACATCTAATATCTTTTCATGTAAATCACTATATTCTTTCTTCAATCCAAAATTATCTCCAGTCAACTCATTCAAGTAGACTTTCCCTAGTTTCATATGATCATATTCTTCTAGATTTGCATGAATATATGTCTTGACATCTTCAATGTGCATGACCCCAAATGGGACTTCAGAGAATGCACCATCCAGATCAGTTTCAATTGATTTGAATGGGTGCTTCTTGAACTTAGGGTGAGGCCTCTCAGTGATCTCAATAACTTGAGGAGTATACATCTTTACAGATTCAACACCAAAAGTTTTCAAGAGAGAGAATGGTAAATACCTTTTACTTCCATTAGGGTTTCTTCACACCAATCGCTAACCACTTGGATTCACCTTAGCTCACTTCATAGACCTCTTTTTAGTCACTTGGGGTTTGAATACAAAGTGATTTTTCTTTCAAATGAATTCCTTACACCCTCTTTCCATTGAGATTCAATCGTCATAAATGCACTTATCTTAGAAATCTATCAAACCCTAACTTTGCCACCAACAGTCGTTGCTCCGCAATCCACCACATTAGATTCTTTTCTACCATAATCTTCTTCAAAAGATCTATCATTTAGTCTTGCAACTCATATCTTTGTGTTGGATGTTAGCACAACCCTTCTGGCTGGGAGAATAGGATTTTGTATTTAAGTTCCCCATGAGCCAGAGATCTCAATTTACTTTCCAGAGGAAGTACTAGCAACAGAGTCTAATGCAGACTCATCCTTGACTTCCTACACTTCCTTCTTAACCAAAATTTGATTCATCTCCTTCTTGATCTCTACCAGATCTGTCTTTTGTAACAGTTTCTTCATCTCTGTCTGATTATCCTTCTTCATATTCTTACTTCTACAAAACCTTTTAATATGTCTAGGCTTGTTGTAATTGAAGAATACAACATTTCTTTGTCAATTGTTCCTTTCATTCATCCTTGATTTGCATTAGTTAGCCTTATGTCCAAGTCTATTGCATACAAAATAATTCCCATTGAAAGATTGAGCATACCTTCTATTATTGTAGTTGTTCCATATTTGACTTCTGCATTTACTAGCTCTTTGACCAAACCTCTTGCATATAAAGTAGTTACATTTGAAAGTTTGAACATTCCTACCATTATTGTAACCATTCCTTATCTAACTTCTGCATTCATTAGCTTTGTGACCTACTTTATTGCAAGTGAAACACTGACCAGAGAATGATGGAACATTTTGATTCAGTCTGCTCCTACAATGAGTAGCCTTATGACCAGTTGCATGAATTAAAATAACCATTGAAGAAGAGTATCTTTGAGCATTTGGTTGCCTAACCAGTGGTCTTCTAGGTCTATTTCTTTGATTCTGGATATGTTTGCCTTTGTCCTTCTTGATTTCAACATTCTTTTCTTGACCAACGTTAGAACTTTCACCTTTCTCAAATCCCAAGCCTTCTTTGTCATCAGGACTCTTCTGACTTGCAAGTATTCTATCAAGTTGGGTAGCACTCACTCTGAATTTATCTTCCTAAATCCATGCCTGTTTTAGATCAACTTTTAGATCCACAACTTCTTGTTCAAGCTTTGTGCAGTCTTCAGATTTTCTCTTCACCAACTAATTTAGTTCTTCTTCTACTTTTGGTCTTTATACAACTTCCATTTTCATATCTTTCAAGGTTTCATTTGTAGATATCAATTGTTCACTAACCTCCTTATATTTTTCTTTAAACTTCTTGACTTGCTCCCTAAATTTTTTGATGCACTCATCTACTTTCTTAACATTATCTTTCAGATCCATGTTTTCTATTTCAAACTTTTCAAGATCTTCAAGGGAAATTTTGAGTTCTTCTTCATTAATAAGCGTGCATTCTTCTTCTTCAGATTTAGTTGGATCAATTTCTTCAAGAGTAGGATGTTTTTTACCTACCATGTGTTCAATCTCCAAGATCTTCCTTAAGCTATTAGACTTCTTCCAAGGAACCAGGCTTTGATACTAATTGTTGAGCACCTAGAATACTGAGAGGGGGGGGGGTTGAATCAATATTCTATTAGACCTTTTACTTATTAAATCATTAATCCATTTGCCACATTTGATAGCAACAAAGCAAATTATGCATAGAAGAAGCAACCACAAATCATCACACATAAACACCAAGATTTTTATGTGGAAAACCCTAAATAAGGAAAACCCACAGTGAGTGTTAGCTCACAATATTTATGTAATAAAAATACCAAATTACAAGAAGGGTCACTACCTTAGGGCTAACTACCCAGGACTCACTGCCCAAAGAAATGCTCACTACAAGAAAGGCTCACTACCAAAACAAGTTCACTACCTAGAGAATGAGAGAAGGAAGAAGAATGGATCACTTCCAAGTTGAACTGCTTAGATTGCATCTACACATGCATGGTTATAGTTCCAATTAAGCTCAAAAACATTGTCTCAGAACTCTTCATCTTGACTGCTCTATTTCACTGCTCTGCTTTTACATTAAACAAGATCTCTCTTCTTCTACTCTTGTTGCTTGCACTTTACTTCACATTCACATTCACATCTTATTCACCAAACACTGAATTTGATCCCATATATATATTTCAGCAACAATCAAAAACTTCATATTAGGTTGGCTTAATAAGGTGTAGCATGTAGTCATGCCTTATGTACTCTATCAGCCAAATTTATTCACCAAAATTCAAAGCGGACCTAAAAAATGTTTAAATTACCTTCTCACATGTCAGCTTCAACTATACCACCACTTAGGATTAAGTTCTAAATATTAGAACTTGATGATACACTTAAACTTATCATGTCAGCCTCCAACACAAAATTGCCAGTAGTTTAGTTCATATGTTAGACTACATCTTTTATTGCAGACCAGAAGACTTGCTCAAAATCATATCAAAAACTCTTCATAGATCCCCAAGCTTACCTTTAGAAGTGCAAGGCATGGTATCATCTTATGGAAAAATGTAGACCATCAGAACTTAGAATCTGTCATAGTCAAACTCTGTCAAGCTATGTAGTGATACTCAGCAACTTGTAACTATATTTTTAGTGGACTTCAGACTATACAACTCTAGATTTAGACACTTCATACAAGAGTTTACAACACCTCAAAAATCATATAAAACAATATCTAACACTAGAGGAATGTGAACCAAAACAAGTGACTACTCTGTTCTAGTTAGCATTGTATTCTGCTCTGCTAGACTTAAGCTCTTTGAAAATGTACTTCTAGAACAGATCAATGTCTAAAACTCTAGATATAAGATCATCTAATGACTGTAAATGACATACCAGAACTGCATGATCGAATCTTCAACTGTGGACTCCCAATGCCAGTGATTACACTATCTATTTGTCGCTATCTCTTGTATACTACCAACACTTAGCCAAAATGACAGTCTTCTTCACTGGACCAAAACTCTCTTCCAATCTTGTTCCTTTTCTTGTTGCCATCAATGATAACACTATCATGCTCAGCCAAGTTTGCCAACAATGATAAAAAAAAAATTAATAATGTCAAAGTTTAGTTCCTAAACTACCACTTTCTTTAAAATGATGGAGATTAAGAGGGTCAAATGTTGAGAGCACACAAAGTGGTCATATTTTTGTCACAAATATATAATGTAGTGTCAAACAAGCCCCCAACCCATCTCCCTCTCCATTTTTTGAGTTTTGTTAATATATCATAAATCCTTTTAGTGGAAAGTTAACTAAGATCATGTAATAGGTGAAATATTTCTTTTGCTAATTTTTTAATCAATATATTAGTTTTTTACTAATTTTTTAAGTAGACACATCCTAAAAAATGAAAACCAAAGCATGCTTCCCAACTGTTAGTGTAGGTTTTTATTTTCCTAGTGGGTTAGTTATTTTCCCTATTTCGTAGGTTTTTTGTACACTTTTGTTAAGCTTACTTAGGTTAAATAAAGTGAGTTTAATTAGTGTGGGTGATTTGAGGTGTTGGCATCCTACAAGGGAGGTGACATTTGCTATCATTGGAAGATGCTCTTACTATCTTTAGCTCGTATGGTGGCATCTCCCTATTGGTCAGTTTTGCCACCTCACCCCTCTCCCCAGGTCTATATAAACTCAAGACCTACCTTGTATTTGGTATCTTGAATGCATTGTCTAGTTACTCTATCATTCTCTCTATGAAGCTTTGAGCTCTTAATGCAATTCTATCATATCAACATTTGCATATCTCTTGGAATCGCTAGTTTGCTTTTTCTTTGCATTTTCCAGTTTATGTAGATTAGAATCTCTCTCATAAAGTTCCTAGTTTTCACATCTTGTTCAAGATTTATAACATGGTATCAGAGCTTTAGTTTTGAGAGTTTTGAGTTCATAGAGTCCTAATTGAGAGATTGAGTTCTTTGTGAGATCTTGAAAATCTCATATGCTCTTCTCTTGCATTTTTTATCGATTTGGAGAATCAGAAAGGATTTATCAAGACCCTTTAACCTTTAGGTTTTGCATATGTGTTATGAGAGATCTACTTGATTGTAGGATTTTTGGTTATACTAGAAGCATTTTTTGTTGTTCCAATGTGTCCAAGGGGCTTGAGAAAGTCAAGTTTGGCTTCCATTTCATCTGATTTGGAGATTGTTTGACACAGTTGTGGAAAGAGGGTTTCGTGCTTAGATCTAAAAATCAACTTTCGTTTAGAGCATTTTCAGCGTACAAGGACCTTGCCATTGCATCTAAGAGGCTTCAAAAATTAATTTTGATATACAATTTGTCTACTTCCACTGCTGAGAGACAAAAAGGCAAAAAAAAATTTCGGAGGCCACTTTTGGCTGCACATGTAGTACGAGGCATTTTATCAAAAACTTTGTAAATTTTTTTCAAAAAAGGTTAAAAAATATAAGTGTTGAAAATTTTTTTTTGAAAATTAAAATTTAAAAAAATTGATACTAGGGCCGACAGGCCTTACAATCCTGTCGACCCATACCTATACGCTCAAAATCATGACCTCAGTTGCCTGGGCCTATCGAGTTAGATTTCAGCATGCACATGGACCCTTCCCTCCTTGCCACGAGGAGAACTGCCGCATCACTCTTGCCCTCGTGGAAGTAGCTAGTCGAGAGGAGGTGAGACACGGTAGTGGTTTGGCTCATTGGAGAGTTGGACTTCATGGAGAGGGATCAGCATGTCCTGAGGCCTATGTTGTTGTGTGCTAGTGTAGATGTGTCATTCAATGATTGTTGTTGTAGAGATAACTATATGACCCAAAGGGTCACTAGTCACTCTTCTCCTATTAGGGTTTCTAATGTTCCACCTTTGTGTGGGTAAGCTATTGTTCTCATTGATTAGTAGTTGTCTTTCAAAGTATCAGATGAATGCTTGTTGTACTAAGAATTACCTATGTTCTTCTTGTTGTTGGATGACTAGTAGATCCTATTGTGGTCTCGGATGGATTTCCTCTATCTCATCGAGGATGCCCTCACCCACTCAGCTCTTAATCCTGGGCACATTCGTGAGCTGAGACAAGAGATAGGTGTTTGTGAGCTAGCCTTAACTAGACCTAGAGTTTGACTTAGGGTCTGATTGACCTAATGTTTGATTGTGTGTTGGCCTCATTTGACCTTGTGATGGAATCAAGGGTTTTGACCAAGTGATTGACTATGGTTAACCTTGTGATGGAATCAAGGGTTTGCAAATTTTCTAAGAGTCTAATGTTTTTGTTCTTTTTTGGGTTTTTATGAATGCAATACTATATGAAATGCAAAACTTCTTTTTGTGCTTTTTTGTGTTTTTAGAAATAAAAGATGCTTTGTAATCGAGGAATCAAAGAATGAATGCAAGCTACAATGAATTTACCTGATGTAATTTAACTATGTTTTGGGGTTTTTCAAATATTTGGAATGATTTAATCTATGAAAGGAAATTGCATGTAAATGAATTTAAACTATGAAAGCCACTTACTCTAAAATGCAAGATCTAACTATCTTATCAAGGAAAAATTAATAAGATTATTGATCCCAAGAGCAATTTTAGTTATCTAATTACTATCGATTGACAGAAAGTATAGAGGAACCTAAAATTAAGAAGACTTGTTAGCCTTCACTACCCTCATATTTCCTTGTGTGGCAACCTCGTATCCTCTTGTAGCAGCAGGGAATCCTCTTGGTGACAAGATGACAAAAGAAGTGAAAGAAGCATTAGAAGATTTGCAAAGAGAGCTCAATGAGAGATATTAATGAGCATGATGTCGTGATTTGAGTAGCGTATGGATGTGTGATGAGCTTTATGTGAAAGATTAATGAACAACAAACAAAACAAAAGGCTCCTATGCCCTGTATGAGCATGAGAATATTGAATGTGGAGAGCAATAACTTGCAAGAGTTGTGTGAACACATTTTAAATTTCCTCCCTTTGTGCTTGAGGGAGGGGTATAATTTATAGGTTAGAAGAAGGGATGAGAGGTGAGGAAGAAGGAGAGTTAACTCAACTAGATTGGAGAGTTAACACAGAGGATTTGAAGAGTGATCTACGATAAAATTGGAGTGATCTACCCAATAAAATCTTATCACTCAAAAGGAAGTGAAGATGAAAGAGTGCATGAGAATGCATGAGTTGTTATTTTTAGATGAAATGGATCTAATTATGCATGTGTGGGTGCATGCAATAGTTAACTCCATATTAGGCTTGAAAATCCATGCAAATAGAAAGAAAAATAGGTGAAAACAGAGCTTTTTAAAGTTAGAAACTCAAGTTTTTCTATAACTGGAAATGCAACAGGGTCACCCATGGGTCAGCCCTTTCGCTAGTCTAGTCACCTTGGGGGTGACCTTGGGTCACCCGACCCATGGGCGACCCACTAGGGAGAGCACCTCGATTGATGTTCTAGACAGGAGATGGAAGATGAGGAGAAAAGAAGGGGTTCTACCTCCAGAAACAGGTCAGTCATGTGCAAGAATTCAAATCTCCACTTGCAAAGTAGGATCTCCCAACGAGAGATTTGAAAATAATAGGGGCAGATTTGGATTGGTTGAGTGAAATTGAAAACTGAAAGTGGGAGATGGCTAGGGGGACCTCTAGAAGGCTCCTAGGGGGTGGAGAAGATGAAAAACATTGGGTAAAGGTGAAAAATCACCTACAAGATGCATACCAGGCTTAGGAACATGGTTGCAAGCTCAGAAAATGTAAATCGACAAGTGTCAAAAAGTGTCAAAAGCATCGACAACAAAGAGAGAGAGAAAACAACAAAGGGGAAACAACACAAGATGAAAGAAATGACACATCACCAAGAGGATTACTAGTGAGAGGATGTTATTTCATGCTTACATGTACATGACAACGATTATATATCATCATAGGGGTCCTCATGGAGGCTGTGCATGATTTTTGTGCTTACATATTTGCCCCCTCAAGGACAGTAGTCTACATGAAGGGTAGGTACCATTCCCAAACTAGGCCTTACCTATTCTCAATTTTTCTGGAATTGTACCTACAATAACTAGCATTAGCCTAGCATCTGAATATATCAAAAGGAATAATAAAAATTGAAATGATGAACTTACCATAGATCATGATAGTTCAACTAGTTGTTTGCCTTTGTCGGTGAGACATGTAAGAATGAAAGCATGCAAAATGATGCATGAGAAATGCATAAAAAGAAACTAATCTAATAATGCATAAAAGAAACCAAGGTAAGGGCAAGAAAAGCAAGCAAATTAGTGAGATTTGAGTGAATCAGTGATATAATTGATCATGTGAACAGTCGTTGGGTAGATATCGTCAAGGAGATCGCGAAGATAGCCTCCACTTCTTCCACTACTGAGAATTAGGTATGCAAATAGTGAAAACCCTCCTCTAAACCCTAGGTTGAATTTTGTGAAAAATCTCTTGAAATTATCTATTTTTGGTGATTTTTTTCTATTGGATTGTCTTTGTTTCATCATTTAGAGTAGGATCAGTCTTTCATTTACTAAAATCAGTTGAGAAACAAAGATTTTAGAGCACTTTTAGATTGGGGGATCTCCACATAGGCTTTCCCATTTTATCAGGCAGGTCCCCGAGTGGGAGATCTAATTGACAATAGGGTCACCCAAGGGGAGATCCTGCTGACAACAAGGTCGCCCGGGGGGAGATCCTATTAACATGTGGGTCACCTGGGGGGAGATCCAGTCTGATGAAAGGGGCGACCCTAACTAATCATTTTTGCCTAAGATTTGATGCTTTCTAACACTTACTTCACTCTATTTCACTCTATTTTGACTACTGTATTCACCTATTTATTGCAATTTTGATGGTTTATATTCTTTTTTTGTGGGATTTTCTACAAGTTTTATGACTTTTAGGACTTTTGCAAGTTGACAAGATCTAGTCTAAAGTTCTTTTCTAGTTTGCAGGGCATGTGCATTCGATGGAATGTTTGCAGAGAGCAGTTGTGGCTCTCAGAGATGTTTGATTCATTGAGTGATGATGATCATGTCATCTTGAGGAGGGGCCAGAGTTTGTAATGTGCAAGGCATTCATCCTATGGCATGCATCTATTGTGATATCTTGATGTACTAGGATGCAGATAGGAACACCTTCAGGTTCCCATAGGTTTCAGGAGAGTGGACTATCACTCTTTTTGATGTTTACCATATTCTTGGAGTTCCTGTGAGAGGGCATCCTCTCGTCCTACCTACTAACAAGTCTTTTGAGGACAAGGTTTCTTGGGTACAATTCATGGGGGTGAGTCGCCCTGATTATTAGATAGGAGTTCAACTTACCTCTGTGCCATGACTTTGCATTCCTTGTTTGAGGAAGTTTCTGATTGGATTGATTGCATCAAGCCTTTCTAGAGACAAGGCCTTGGCTTGCTTGAGATGGTGTTGGGAACCAATTATACAAGGTCTTGAGCAAGGCAGAGTCTACGCTTGGGGGCCAGACATTTTAGCCATTGTATACAGAGATTTCTATCGCATCGCATGACAAGGGGCTCTTGCTTTTAGCCATTCTTCTTTGATTATGACTTGGATCTTTGAACACATTAGGCCTTATCAGAAGCTAGTCCCAATTCTCGATAGACGATTACTGAGAGTGGCCAGATGGGTCTAGGTGGGTCACTTTGATACTTCTCTACTAGTTGTGGCTACTCTTACAGATGGGGACATGATTTTTGATCCTAATGTGGATTTGGAGTGATCATGGTTACATGATGGCAGGATTAGGGAATACTCCCTTGGAGTATCAGATCTTTCAGAATGTAATGGTTTGGTCAAGGTTCATCGCATTAAGCGCATCTTGTAGTAGTTTGGCAAGGATTTTCTTGAGGATTTTCTCCCAGAGCCTACTTGCTATAGATCTATCTAGGAGATGGGCAAGGTTAGTCAAACGATAGTTTCTTGGAATCCCTTCACTCCTAGGGTCTTCATTACTAGAGTTCCTAGGTCTTCGAGAGGAGGACAAAGAGGAGGGAGAAGGACTTCTTCTTGAGCACTTATTGTGGTTGAGGAATCAGATTCTACTAACGAGGACTATATTCTTGATGGGGATTATTTGTCAAATGAGGGCCCACTAGAGGATGCATGGGATGATGATTCTAATGATACTAATGATGTGAATGATCCTCATGATGTTCCAGAGGGTCCACCTGTGGTTCTTAGACCTCCTCACTCTGATGAGGTGATGCAGTAGTTTGACCCTGCTTGGTGACCCACATAAGTCTATGTTTGCTTTAAACTATTTTCATATTATGTCCTTCGTCTTTCCTTTCTTTTCATGGGGAACTAACACATTTTTTTGTTTCTAGTTCACTTCATAGGTAATGTTGAGGAGTGGAGGGCTTTTGTTCGTGAGATCAATATTAGCTTGGTTGTCCCCTTCACTAGGATGACTCAGGAGACACTTTTGACTGATCCTAGTGTGCCCCCTACTGTTGGGAGACACACTAACATTTTTTCACCTACCTATCATGGATGTCAGGCGAGTGTGGATTTGAAGGCCAAAAATCTCATCCTTACGGGTGAGAAGCAGGTACTTTGTAATATGGTTCATCTTGGATTTAGACAGTGAGATGCTAGTGCCATGGGGCCTTCACAATCACCCACTCATAGTAGGGGACCTCTCTCCCATAGGTCTCATGGAGTGACTAGTGGCACACATAGGCAAAGGAGTAGGAGTCTTGAGGGTTCTGTCGGAGGGAACCGTCCTTGATTTTACTTTGTTTTTCCCTTGAGATCATGCCACCTTACATGGGGAGCCTTTACTTTCCTCGATAGCATTTTTTCTTATCTCTTTGTACTCTTATACATGTAAACTTCAGATATATCAATGAAAGTTTGTCTTTTTATGGTTTTGACTATTGAATGGGTACTCATCTCTTGTGCATTTTGGGAGGTTTAAGAACTTTTTTATTATGTTTTTGACCTTCAAGCCTAACCATGCAAGTACGATAACGATGACATGTTTTTGTAATTTTTTTAGACATATATATGAAATACAGTTTATGATATGCAGATGCAAGAATACAAGGGATACTTGAAAAGAAACTTTTACTTCTGCTGAATGTCATGAGTTATGACAATAATTTTATTGCTTTGAGACCCTTTTTCTGATTTTGATATGAATGTAATGTGGAACAAACAATATGACTGCTCTTAAATATGATTTTCAATCCAGGGGATTGCAAGTTGTCCTGATATAAGAGACCTAATCAAGGTTGTGATATAGGAATTTTAGATCTCAAGTGGGGAGCGGGAGTGAAATGGAGTGTTCTTGAATTTGGGCTTTTCTAAAGGCTAAACACTGATCCTTATCTAGACAAGACAATCTGACAAGCCTTCAACTTAGATAAATAACAAATTTTATTGATGTTTGCTAGACTTAGATCATAGATGGAAAGTAAGATAGACCCAAGGTAAAGGATAAATGGGAAAGAACTAGGGTCCCTAGATAGAAAATGATCCTAAAGACTACTAGACTCTTGGCTTTTCTCAGCTAGTGTGTGTGTGCTTTGTACCTTTCTTTTTATTTTCTCTATTAGAATGTCACCCTTGAAGCTTTGAGCATAGATTGATCTCCAACCAAGAGTATGGACATTCAACAATCTTTTCTCTTTCACTCTTTTTTTTGGATTTTGACTTTTTATGAAAATGAATGCTTTTGGAACTTTTGATATGCAACAATTTAATCTCTCAATTCAATACTCTTATTTTGATCACTCATTTTTTTATTCACTCAAATTTTAGATTTCTTCGTTGAATGTTTTAATCCTCCTGACATTTTTGGCTAGGAAAGATAAGGGGATAAGTGCCACCTAAAGTTTTGTAATTCGATCAGACTTCTCTTCTACTAGGGAAGAATTGGGAAGGTCTTCTTGCAAGCTTCCTTTGAACACTATAGGTTTGAATACTAACTTTGTTTAGACCTAACATCTTGGCTCATTAAGACTAGGATCAATGTAAAGCTAAGAGCTAGGCTTTGATGAGAATCATTATGAATGAAAAAGGGTATGGTGATTGTGAAAATGGGGAATCTCTAGGACCTGAAAGGATCACGTATACCTAGGCAACCTTAGACTCCTAACTGAAATTAAAATAATATAAGAGCAAGTCATTCACTATAATGCAAGATGAACATAATGATACTGAAATGCAATACACAAATTCTTTTTGGTATTTTTTTATTTTTATAATTTTTTTGTATTTTTATGATTTATTATTTTTATGATTTTTAGACAGTATTTCTTGAGGTGAAATTCATTGATTGTTTCACCAAATTCCTCTCCCTCCATCATGCACAAGAGATAGACACCATTTTCGATGTCTTCTTTAACCATGTAAGGGCCTATCCAGTTTGGTTTGAACTTGCGTCCTTCACGGGCTCTTTTATCAATCAAGTTGTCTATCCTGAGTACTACGCCTCCCACTTGAAAAGGTCTTGGGATGACTTTCTTGTTATACTACTTTTTCATTCTTGTGAGGTAAGAGTCATGTCTTTGGACAACTCTTAAGCATGTTTCATCCATTATTTCTACTTCATCTAATCTTACTGTTCAATACTCCTCATTATCTAATACTCCTTGTAATGACACTCTTAGACTAGGTAATTCTACTTCCAAGGGTAACACTGCCTCTGACCCAAAAGTGAGGGCATAAGGGGTGGTTCCAATTGGAGTTATTACATTTTTTCTATAATCCTAGAGAACTGGACATAATTGTAAATGCCAATCTCTTTTAGAGTCCTTCACAATTTTGACTAATAGTGATTTCAATGTTTTGTTCGTGGCTTCAGCTTGTCTATTCCCTTGAGGATAGTAAACTAAGGGATAGTTATGATTGATGTGGAATCTCTCACATAACTCTCTCACTTGTGGATTTTTTATTGATGATGCATTGTTTGTCACTATCACTTGGGGAATCCCAAACTGACATATGATTTGATTTAACATGAACTTGGCAATTATGATCCCTGAAACAGTAGTGAGAGGCACGACCTCAACCCATTTGGTAAAATAATCTATCATGGTGATGATGAACAAACATCCATCTATCGATTGGGGAGATATCTTTCTCATAAGGTCCAAGCCCCAAGTGGAGAAGGGTCAAGGGGTAACTATTGGTTGCAAATCTCTTGTTTGTGTGTGGTGGACATGGGCATAGGCTTGACATTTCGGGCATCTTTTTACAAATTTGATAGCATCTCCTTGGAAACATGGCTAAAAATACCCCATCCTATGTATTTTCCCTTCTCTGGCATGACCACCAAAGTGTCCTCCACAAATTCTACTATGGTATTCTTCTAAGATTTTATGTGCTTCTTCTTTGTCCATGCATTGAAGCAACATCCCATCTAGGGCCCTTTGATAAAGCACATCGTCTATTAGAACATATCTCACAGTAAAGACGCACAATCTTCTTTTTCCCAAAGGGGTCATGTTTTCGGGGTAAGTTTTGTTTGCAAGGTAGTTCACAATATCTCTGTACCAATATGAAGCAACATATTTCTCAAAATTAATTACACAAATCTCTTCGTTAGGGAAATCTTTGTTTATGGGCTCCTCTTGAGGAACCGGATTATCTACTAGCCAATCTGCTATCACTTGTCTTTTAACTAATTTTTGATTCACATAAGTTAATTCAAACTCACTTAGTAATGTCACAAACTGGCCAACTCTTCTTGATAGCATTGGCTGATTTAATAAAGTTCTCAACTATTTGGATCGTATCATAACTCTAGTTTCTTAATTCAACATGTAATGTCATAATCTCCTAGTTGTGAAGACTATGGTCAGACATTTTTTTTGGCCTGAGTGTAATTCTTCTCATATTACAACAAGGTTTGTATTATATATATATATGGCTCTTTCTCTCCCTCCATCTTCTTGAGCCAACATGCATGCTACGAAGATATCGGTCGGTCTAAAGTATAAGATGAAGGCTTTGTCATGTTTTGGTAGCATTAGTGTGGGAGGTGTCAACAAGGATTTCTTTACTTGCTTGAATGCATTTTGATATTCCACCATCTAGGTTATGCCAACTTGTTTATTCAGTAATTGATTGATCGAGTGAATCTTGAAAGTCATGTTTGGTATGAGATGCCTGATTGCACTTAATTGTCCTAGAAAAGTTCTTACCATTGTGTCACTTGTTTGTGGGGTCACATTTAAGACTATTTTAACTTTTACTGGATCAACATGAATTCCTCTTTGCAAAATGATGAAACCCAACAACTTACCTGTTGTGAACTCGAAAAGACATTTTTCAAGATTTAGCCTTACTTTGTATTCTAGAAGCCTATTAAAGATCTTGCAAAGGTCTTCCACATGTGTTTATCTTTGCTCTAACTTAGCCAAAAGATCATCAACGTATGTCTCTACTATCTTATGAATGTAATCATGGAAGATGTGTGTCATTGCTCTTTGATAGGTAGTCCCCGCATTTTTTAGTCTGAATGGCATGACTACGTAACAAAATGTTCCCCAAGGATGGTGAATGTTATTTTTTTTGGTCTACTTCCAACATCTTCATCTGATTGTATCCTAAGAACCCATCCATAAGAGAGAGTACTTCATATCATACAATTGAATCGACAATTTGATGTATGGATGATAATGGAAAGTTGTATTTTGGGCAAGCTTGATTGATATCCCTAAAATCTAGGCATCTCTGAATTTTTCCATTTTTCTTTAAAAATGGTACGATGTTTGATACCCAACTTGAATAATCGACTAGTATCATAAAGTTGGCATTCAATAATTTCTTCAATTCTTCCTTTACCATTTTAACTACTTGAGGCTTTATGGGTCTCAACTTCCATTTTCTAGGTTTTGCATCAGGTTTCATTACTAAGTTGTGCACCATGATCTTTGGGTCTAATCCTGGCATGTCCGAGTATGTCTAGGTGAAGATGTCAAAATATTCAATAGGGAACTCAATGTATTCTTCCAACTCTTTGTCATTTAACTGCCCTCCTAATTTTAGCATTTTTGGTTTCTTGGGAGTTCCTACATTGAGATCAATGGTATCTCTAGTTAGTGATGGATGTCCCTCTTCAAATTTTTGAGGGGCAGGTGCAAAATTTGAATGTTCTTTGATATGGAGGATTTCATTTTCACTTCCAAAATAATCTTCTAGATGTGGGAGGAGCATGTATCTTTTCTTGTGGTACATTCTTGGGAGGCTATCATAAGCATGTAGATACTCTAAGATGGTCTCATCATTCTTAGTGTAATCTTGAGTGGGTTTTTCTATTTGATCCATAGCATAATTTAGAATGCTTGGTAATTCTTCACTTTCCAACAATGGCTCTCCATGAACTGACACAATGTATTCCAAATTTTAAAGTTGAGTGTGTGGTGAAAATAGCACGACTGATGTAGCCATTGAATCCACCACTTGGTTCTCTTCTCTGGGTATGGCTTTTATAGAGAAGAAGTCAAATAATTGAACCAATTTCCTAATGGTTTCTTTGTAAGGTTGTAGTCATTTTGATTTTGTTTTGTAACTCTCTGCAACTTGGTTGATCACTAATTAGGAGTCCCCAAAGGTAGAGATCCTATTGATCCCCATTCTCATGGCTAACATGAATCCTAGGGATAAGGCTTTGTACTCAACAATATTATTTATGCAAAAGAAATCCAACTTGAAGGTGAAGGGGAGGACTTTTCCTCCTGGGGAGGTCAGGATTATCCCTGTCTTTGCTCTAGTTTTACAACTAGCTCTGTCGAAGTGTAGAGTCCATAAGTTTTGATTATTTTGCATTTGAGAAGTTTCTCCAAACTCGTAGGTTGAGTTCCATTTTTCCTTTTTTTCTTCTCCTTCGATGATCTCAATTTTCCCCAATGAGAGGTTCTTGATGTCCCACTCATCAAAGCACGGTATGACTGCTAAACCAAATGGAGCATGAGACTTGGTGGTGTGAGGATCAAAGGCGAAATCTCTAAGATTGTCCATACTTTGATACGATATATTGTGAGTACTCATGTTTGGTTGAGAATCTTGAGTTTCTTCTTTTTCTTTCTCTTGTGTTTTTAACTTTTAGTCCTTTTCCTCTTGTTCCTTCCTAAAAATACTAAAAGGATCTGGGTCTGTTTTGACAATGTAGATCTTTCCCAAATGATGGAAGTGGATTTTTTTAAATAAGGTAGAGGCGATGGCCTCCATAGCATGAATCCAAGGTCTATCGAGGATCATATTGTAATTGGTTTCTTTGTTGATGACATGGAAGTCTGTGGAAATAGTTTTATCCATTAGAGTAAGTGGTATACTGATTTTCCAACTGTTTGAATATCGTGACTATCATATATCCTCAAGGTGATAGCCTGTTGTTTTATTCCTATTTTTCTATATCTCATTCTTCATAGGAGTAACATTGGCAAGAGATTGACTTCCGATCCTTCATCCACCACTGCTCTCTTTATGGTAACCTCTTCAACCTGAATTTGTATGTATAGCGATGAATCCATTTTCTTACTTCCTTCATCTCAGGGTAGTTTGGAGATATCAAATGTGAGAGGGGTTGGTTCCTCTTATATTGAAAATGCCACTTCTAATACTTCCAAGAATGATTTCCAGTGTGAGGGGGAGACTCTTAACAAATTTATTACTTGTGAGAAGACATTTTTTGTTTTATCTACATTTGTTCTTCTTCTTGGATTATGAACACTTCTTGGTTCAACTCTAAGTGATTGGAGTTGTTTTGATTGGTCTTCCCTTTCTCATTTTGAGGTTCCTCCCTTTGAGATTGAAGGAGTTTTAGGAAGTTTTTCTATTGATCTAGAGTAAGTTTGGAGATAGCTTTTTTGTATCCATAATAGGTTTTTGTTTCATGACCTTTTGTTCCATGGAACCAACAATACATATTGGGGTCGTAAGAGTAACGGTTCGATCCTTGGTTTCCATTTTGTTGCTACCTATCATTACTGGGATTGCTCTTCACAACATTGACATCTTTGTCTAGAGAGACATTTGATGTAGTCTTTTCAACTCCTTTTGTTATTTTGAGTTTTCCATTAGTATCGTAAATCTTCTAGCCACTGTTGATGGTGGCTTGATCAATCCTCAAAGAACTTTCCAATGCTTCTTCATAGGATTCATATGGTAACTTTTGAATGTCTTCTCTCATGTCCTTGTTCAAGGCTTGTAAGAAAAGATTGTATAACTCGTGATGGTCCATGTTTGGGGCACCGATTGAGGAATAGAGGACTTACCTCCATCTGGTGACAAAGCGAGCTACAGATTCATTTAGCTCTTGTTTCATGGTTAGGAACTCTCTGATTTCTGTTTTGACAAGTTTTTTCATGTCAAATGCCATGACAAACTCTCTGATTAGTTCTCTAAATGAATGAATAGAAGCTTCTGGCAAATGATAGTATCAATCTTGAGCTATTCCTTCAAGGATCTTTGGGAAGATCTTAGCAACAACCCCATCACAAGGGAAGAGCTCTCTTATCATAGTGGTATAGGCTTTGAGATGCAAATTTGGATCTCCTCCTTTGAATTTTAGGAGATTAGGCAATGGCCAATGTAACTCTATGTTCCTTATGTTTAGATCGAGAGGTTCTTTCAAGTACTCGAGATATGTTCCAAGGAAGGTGATTTATGATTGAGGGGTTGATAACAACAACCCCGTAGGAGGGTTTTGATAACCCATTGTCTGATTTGTTTGATTTCCCAACACTATTGGATTGTTCTAAACAAGAGGGTTCCTGTTCTGGCATGTGTTGTTACTTGCATTTCATGAATAATAGTTGAGATAGGGGGGATTCTGAGATGCCCCCTGGTCTTGTTCATTTTGAATGTTGTCATGGGATTTCTACCTTCTTTCAAGAGTAGCTTATTCTACTTCCAATGTTCTAATCCTTTGCACTTGACTTATGATTAAGTCCACAGGAGTGGCATCTCTAGGTGTTTCCTCATTTCTAGGGTTTTCTCTTCGAGTATTGTCATGATGGTATGCTTCTTCACATGAAACATTATCTCTTTGTTCTTCTCACAAGGCAACTCTTAATGGTTCTTGAGCATCTCTTTTCTCTTGCAAGTGTCTTTCTAACCATTTTACTTCCTCATCAAGATGAGTACTTGAAGTGCTTGTGGAAGGTTGATCAGGTTGATGTATTTCTGACCTTACTCTCCTAGCTTTATGTGGCACATTTGGTATGGGCGGATTGTGTTCCCAAGCTGGGTTGTTAAATGATAGAGAATGCCTGGGTTCTCTTTGGTCTTGTTCATATTTAGAGTTTGTGTAATCGTAGTAGTTTGTGATTGGTGCATCTGGATGCGACAACACATACCTATCGAAGGAAGGAGTTTCTAGTTCTCTTGAGGGAACATTCCCTAAACTTAGATCTGGTTCCATCATATTTGGGGGTGTAATAGACACCAAAGAATAAATGGAATGGATGATGATGAAGGTGACAAAAGCTGAAGAGGTAGAAGTGGCTATGAAGAATAAAGTGAAAATGCTTGATGATTGTTGTTTCAAAGTGTTGAATGTTTAAGTTTTTGATGTGATCTACGCATTTGGATTGCGGATTACATAGACAAAAGTTTTTTCTCTTCATGTTAGGTTCACCAAAATATGTACAATCAAAATCACAACCTTAGTTACCTAGGATTGTCGAGTCAGATTTCGGCACGCACATGGACCCATCCCTCCTTTCCATGGGGTGAACAGCCATGTCACTCTCGCTCTCATGGAAGTAGCTAGTCTAGAGGAGGTGAGACACGAGGGTGGTCTAGCTCATTGGAGAGCTGGACTTCGCGGAGAGGGGTTGACACGTCCTAAGGCCTATGTTGTTGTGTGCTAGTGTAGATGTGCCATTCAATTATCATTGTTGTAGAAATAACTGTATGACCCAAAGGGTCACTAGTCACTCTTCTCTTGTTAGGGTTTTTGATGTTCTACCTTTGTGTGGGTAAGCTATTGTTCTCGTTGATTACTAGTTTTCTTTCAAAGTATCGGATGAATGCTTGTTGTACTAAGAATTTCCTATGTTCTTGTTGTTGGATGACTAGTGGATCCTATTGTGGTCTTGGATGGATTTCCTCTATCTCGTTGAGGATTACCCTCACCCACTCACCTCTTAATCCTAAGCACATTCATGAGTCGAGACAAGAGATAGGTTTTTGTGAGCTAGCCTTAACTAGACCTAGGGTTTGACTTAGGGTTTGATTGACCTAAGGTTTGATTGTGTGTTGACCTTGTTTGACCTTGTGATGGAATCAAGGGTTTTGACCAAATGGCTAACTATATGGTTGACCTTGTGTTGGAATCAAGGGTTTGTAAATTTTTTAAGAGTCTAATGTCTTGTTCTTTTTTGGGTTTTTATGAATGCAACACTTTATGAAATACAAAACTTCTTTTTGTGTTTTTTTTTTTTTCGAAATAAAAGATGTTTTTTAATCTAGGAATCAAAGAATGAATGCAAGCTACAATGAATTTACCTGATGTAATTTAGTTTTTGGGGTTTCTTGAATATTTGGAATGATTTAATCTATGAAAGGAAATTGCATGTAAATGAATTTAAACTATGAAAGCCAATTATTCTAAGAATGCAAGCTCTATCCTATCAAGGAAAAAGCAATAAGATTACTGATCCCAAGAGCAATTTTAGTTATCTAATTACTACTAATGGACAGAAAGCATAGAGGAACCTGAAATAAAGATTAATTGTGAGCCTCCACTACCCTCATATTTCCTTGTGTGGGAATCTCGTATCCTCTTGTAGCAGTGGGGAATCCTCTTAGTGACAAATTGACAAAAGAAGTGAAAGAAGCATTAGAAGCTTTGCAAAGAGAGCTCAATGAGAGCTACTGATGAGTATGAAAGCTTGATATGAGTAGCATATGGATGTGTGATGAGATTTATGTGAAAGCTTGATGAACAACAAACAAAACAAAAGGCTCCTATGTCTTGTATGAGCATGAGAATGTTGAATGTTGAGAGCAATAACTTGCAAGAGCTGTGTGCACAAATGAAATTACCTCCCTTTGTGCTTGAGGGAGGGGGGTATTTATAGGTTAGAAGAAGGTTTGAAAAGGGAGGAAGAAGGAGAGTTAACACAAAGGAGTCAAGAGTGATCTGAGCTAAAATTAGAGTGATCTACCCAGTAAAAGCTTATCACTCAAGAAGAAGTGAAGAAGAAAGAGTGCATGAGAATGCATGAGTTGTTATTTATAGATGAAATGTAGCTAATTATGCATGTGTGGGTGCATGAAATAGTTAACTCCATATTAGGCTAAAAAATCATGTAAATAGAAAGAAAAATAGGAGAAAATAGAGCTTTTCTGAGATAGAAACTCGTATTTTTCCACAACTGAAAACATGCCAAGGTCGCTCATGGGTCACCCCTTTAACCAATCTGGTCACCTAAGGGGCGACCCATGGGCAACCCACTAGGGAGAGCACCTAGGTTGAATTTATAGATGGGAGATGGAAGAGGAGGAGAAAAGAAGGGGTTCTGCCTCTGAAAATAGGTAAATCATGTGCAAGAATCAAAATCTCCACTTGCAAAGTAGGATCTCTTGGTGGGAGATCTAGAAATAATATGGGGAGATTTGGATTGGTTGAGTGAAACTAAAAACTGAAAGTGGGAGATGGCTAGGGGCGACCTCTAGAAGGCTCCTAGGGGGTGGAGAAGATAAAAACACTAGGGAAAGGTGAAAACTCACCTACAAGATGTATACAAGGCTTAGGAACAGGGTCGCAAGCTTAGAAAATGCTAAATGACAAGTGTCAAAAAGTCTTGAAAAGTTTCAACTACAAAGAGAGAGAAAATGATAAAGGGGAAACAACACAAGATGAAAGAAATGACACATCACCAAGAGGATTGTTGTTGAGAGGATGTTATTTCATGCTTACATGTACGTGACAAGGATTAGATATCATCATAGGGGTCTTCCTGGAGGTTGTGCATGATTTTTGTGCTTATAGTACTAGGCCTATGGGAGCCCATAGCGCTTAGGCCCAGGGCTTAAATTTGAGAGTTGTATAGCTATTTTTAATGACTTTAACTATAAAATACAGTAAAAATAAATATTTAATTGTATTAACATACATGCAATTTATTTTAAAAATTATAAAAAAAATCAATATGAAAATATGACTGTATATATATATACCTTTTATTTTTAAATTTTTTAATAGCAACTTCTATTATTTAAAAAAAATTCCCAAATTTTGAGATTTGTTTTTTTATAGAATATATAAATTTTCGAGGCTTTATTTATATATTCCTTTTATTTGTAAATTTTTAATAGGAACCTTCTATTATTTAAAAAAAATTCCCTTAGATTTTGCTTTTTATAAAATATTTTATTTCATTCTAAGCTTTTTCAGCATAGCTTTCTAGGCTTTTTGCTGCCCACAAAAAATAGTGAAATAGAAAGAATTAGAAATAGTGATATTAAATTATTAATATGTCCAATATCTATATGTATGTTCCTTTTTAAAATATATTATATATCTGTAATTTTGACATTTATTTGGAATTTGGAACCATGCTTTTAGAATACGCTAAATTTTAAGACCCAATCAATTCCAACACAGCTCAAAGAGAACAAAATCTTACCAAATTTCAACTAAAACTATAGCCCAGGGGTGTGACTAGAGGTAAGACCACACCATGCATGTAGGAGTCATTCTTTGGAATCATTCCTTTAGTCTAATTTTTAAGAATCCTTGACAACATATAGAGCAAGGGATAATCAATATAGGGATATTGAAATCTGAAAGGAGAGGACTGTTGAAGAAAAATGTTCGCAATCTAGCCACTAAACAATGTGGTGATGCAATGATGGCTCTATTTGCAAATTTCTTGCACTATTTACATGATGTTCAAGCTCCATAACACTAGCCTGATATATAAAATTTCACTTGCATAAAAAAAATTGATTGTCATGTGAAAGGCAATAATGGAGACTAAACTGTAGGAAAAAAATTCCTTGATAGGCAAGGTGGACTATCAAATTTAAGCCCTACTCGGGCCTTGCGCCAAACAAGGCCACAACCTCTTTAGAGGAATGGGTGTTGGCAAGAGACACTACTATGATGAATAATAGTGTTTTCATTGATGGAAACAAGAAAAGAAAAAAGGTTGGAACATAGATTATGGTCCGGAAAAGATGACTTAGTCATATTGGCTAAGTATTAGCAATGTACAGAGGCAGAGATAGAAGAACAATGTTTGGATTGGCATTGGTCCGCAGTTGAAGACCAAGGTTTGTGGTTCTGGTATGATGTTCCTAACTCTTAGATGATCTTATATCCAAGGTTTTAGCTTTTGATCAGTTATGGAAGTATATCTTCAAATGGCCTAAGTCCGGTAGAACAGAATACAGTGACAATTAAACAAGAACACACAATTATTTTGGTCCACATTCCTCCGGTGTTGTATATCTTGTTATGGAATTTTGAGGTGTTGTAAACACCTATATGAAGTGACTAAATCTAGAGTTGCAAGTTATGAAGTCCACTAGAAAGATAGTTGTAAGCTGTTGAGTATCGCTACACTATTTGACAGAGTTTGACTGTGACAGAGTATGAGTTCTGATGGTCTGCATTTTGCCACTAAAGGATATTTTGCTTTGCAGTTCTGAAGGTTTAATCTATGATGTCTGAGGAGTCTTTGACATGATTTTGAGAAAGCCTTGTGGTCTATAGTAAAAGATGTAGTATGACAGATGAACTTAATCAGTGACAGTCTGAGTTAGAGGCCGACATGATAAGTTTTAATTGTATGTAGTAAGTTCTATTGTTTAGAACTTAATCCTAAGTTGTTAAATAGTTGAGGCCGACATATGTGAATGCAATTCAAGTGTTGTTTGAGTCCGCTGGGAGTTTTGGTAAATGAATTTGGCTAACAAGCTACTTAAAGTATGAGTGCATGCTTCACTTTACTAGGCCAATCTAAGATGAAGATTTTAAGTGTTGTGGATATATATATAAGGGATCGAATTCAATGTTTGGGATGAGAAGTGTGAATGTAAAATATATACGTGCGACATACAGATGAAGGTATTTTTGTCTAATCAATAAAGAGCAAAAGAAGATCTTATTCCCATGTAAAAGCATAGCAGTGAAATAGAGTAGTCAAAGATGAAGAGTTTTGAGACAATTTTTTTGTGCTTCAATGGAGCTACAACTATGCATGTGTAGATGCAATTTGAGTAGTTCAACTTGGTAGTGAGCCATTCTTCTTTCTTTCTCTAGGCAGTGAGCCTATTTTGGCAGTGAACCTTTCTTGTAGTGAGCATTTCTTTGGGGAGTGAGCCCTAAGGCAGTGAGCCTCGTTGTAATCAGGTATTGTGCTATATTAATATATTGTGAGCTAACACTCACCATGGTTTTTCCCTTTTTGGGTTTTACATGTAAAAATCCTGGTGCTCATGTGTTATGTCTTTGTGGTTGCTATTTCTATGCTTATTCTACTTTCATATTAATAATTTTGGAAACTAAATTAATAAACTTGTTAAGAAGTGGTTTTGTGGAATACCGATTTACTCCACCCCTCTCAGTATTCCTTACTATCAACAATTGGTATCAGAGCTAATCCAGTATTGTGCTATATTAATATATTGTGAGCTAACACTCACCATGGTTTTTCTCTTTTTGGGTTTTCCATGTAAAAATCCTAGTGCTCATGTGTTATGTCTTTGTGGTTGCTATTTCTATGCTTATTCTGCTTTCATATTAATAATTTTGGAAACCAGATTAATAAACTTGTTAAGAAGTGGTTTTGTTGAGTACCAATTTACTCCCCCCCCTCCTCAGTATTCCTTACTATCAACAATTGGTATCAAAGCAAGGTTCCTTGGAAGAGGCCTAACAACTTAAGGAAGATTTGGGGTAGTGTAATCATGGCAGCAACAAGATTTGGAAATTATGAAAGCAACGAGGAACTAGAAGTAGCCCTTCTTAATCTTGAAAAGTCTGAAACAAAATTCATGGATCTAAAGGATAACTTATAAGAAGCTGACGATTGCATTTCAAATTTAAATGAAAAAGTCAAGAAATTCAAAGAAAATACAAAGAAGTTAGTGATCAATTGATATCAGCAAATGAAACTCTGAATGATTTGGAAGTAGAAATCATAGAAAAAGCAAAAGAAGAAGAAGATCTGAATAAAATGGTGAAAAGCAAATCAAAAGATTGTGTCAAACTTGAAAAAGAAATTATGACTCTAAAAATAGACTTGGAAACGACCAAGAGCTATGAAGAAAAGTTCAAGTTAAGTTTTGTAAAGCTTGATGAGATGATTTCTAGTCAAAGGAGTGATGATGATAAGAAAGGTTTGGGATTTGAGAAAGGAGAAAGTTCAAAATCTGGTCAAACAAACACTGGGTCAAAGAAAAATAGAGAAAACTAGTTTAAAAATCAAAGAAGAAGACCTAGAACACCTCTAGTCAGACATCCAAATGCTCAAAGGTATCCACCCTTCAATGGCCACTATTTTAATTGTAATAAGTTTGGCCATAAGGCTATTCAGTGCAGGAGTAGAATAAACTAGAATCAAAATGTTCCATCCTTTTTTGCTCAATGTTTCTATTGGAAGAAAATTGGTCATAGATCAAGTGAATGTAGAAGTTTGGTAAGGAATGGTTCTTACATCGCAAGGAATAGTCAATCATTCAATGGAATGTGTTTTGCATGCAATATATTTGGACATGGAAAATCAATGTAGATCAAATCCAATCATTAGAAGGAATCAAAGACAAAGGAATGTGGTGTGCTACAATTGCAACAAATATGGGCATATTGTAAGAGTTTGTAGAAGCAAGAATGTGAAAAGAAGCTACCATACTGAAAATAGGAAAACAGAGCAAATGAATGATAAAGGAAAAGAAAAAGTTGATCTGGTTGAAACCAAGAAAGAAATGGGCAAGGTTTAGGTTAAGACAGATGTTGACAATGTCAGGGATGGATCCGCACTAGATTCTGGTGCAGATACTTCCTCCAGGAAGTGAATTGGGAGCTCTGGCTCAGGGGGAGTTGCAATGAAAATTAAAAACCCCCGCCAGTCAGCCAGTGCTGGAATCTGGTATGATGTTATGATGAAAATAATCATATGACAAATCTTTTGAAGAAAGTCCCAGAAGAAAAGGATCGATTGTGAAGATTTGTAGAGTAATCTAAATTGTCTGTGATTATCAAGAAAGTGCTTGACAGCTTTTTAAAAGATGACATTAATGACACTTAGTTTCGGCATGCGAGGGTTGAAAGGACTTGTATCCAAAAGAAAAATCATTTTACATTCTAAGATCTCAAGTGTCTAAGGCAAACTAAGAGCAAAATTGAAAGCAACTATAGCTTTCTCCAAGCAAATCAAGACAAGATCAAGGAAACCCTAATCCAACGAAAAAGATATTTACAACTTGAAAACCTTGTTGTGAAAATTAAATTATTTTGTGAAAATGTTTACTCCTCATGTAATTGAGAGAGGGAAAATCCTTCACCCAAAGTTTAAGAAACAATTCTTCAAATCACTAGAAAATGATCCATTAGAGGCATTCTCAATTATACCACATGGAGTTATGCATATGGAAAATGTCAGATCATACATTCGTATTGGTCTAGAAGAATATGATCACATGAAGTTAGGAAAACTATATTTGGACAAATTGACTACTATGGATATTGTATTGAAAGATGAATATAAAGCTCTAGGAGAAAAAAAATTTGACACCTGGTTGAATATTCCCACAATTTCAAATGATGCATGGGTCAATCTTATTCTAAGCAGAATTCATGATGAATTTCTATGTCTTGATGAACCCTATATGATAACTAAAGAAGCTATCAAGGCTATAACCGGTATGAGCTCCTCCAGAAGGGTTCAAGGCATAAAGAAAATGAAGAATAGTGTGGTAATGTAGCTAACATGAGCCAAACTTGATAAGAATGCCCTTACAGTAAATGATGTTAAAAATCTAGTTGTTAGATTTGCATCAATGATTATTGGATACAAAATATACTTTTCCAACAAGGAAAAATCTGTCTGCATCAGCTATATACACAGCATATGACATGATAAAAAATAATATGGATTATGATCTCTGTGAATTGGTCTGGAGTGAACTAATGGAGAACTTGAAAAGAACAAAAGAAATTTATCATCCTTTCAAATATGGAACATTGATTACATGTTTACTCTTTTACTTCTTGAGAGAGCTACCTGGTTTAGGAAATGTTGTCTGACTTGATCACCTACCTATAGCCACTCAAGTAAAAAATTGCTTACAGAGTTTGGGTAATGCAGATAAGTAGAACAAAATCTTGCAGAAATATTTCAAAGACATTCAAAAGAAAATGTCATGTAGGTTCTGAATACTTGAAAATGTAGTGATAAAGGATAAAAAGGACACTGTATTCTTGGTGGACAAAGAAAAATGCTTCATGGAAGCTATGGAACCAAGAACTTTATGGGTACATGCACTAGGATATGAAGTTGTAGAAGATGTCTTGACTGAATTAGATGATGCACTACTAAGTAAACTTAATGATCCCAAAGAGGACAGATTTGGGATAGTCTTAGAATTATCTTCCAGAATGTTTATGGAACCTAAGCAGTCAGAGAAAAGATCAGATGAACAATTAAGCAAGGCAAAAACTAAATCGGGAGGATCAAAGTCCATAGGTGCTCCGGTAGAATGGACATGTCAAGCACTCTAGAAAGGAAAGATAAGAGATCTAAAGTGGAGAAACTAGCATCTAGTCCCAAAAAAAGAATAAGTACCTTGTCTAGTATAGAAGCCACAATTGAAGTAGAAGAAAAGGAAGCAGAAGAAAAGAAAAGAAAGAAAGTTTCACTTTGTGAAGAGAAAGTGGTAAGAGACACTATTGCAAAACCTCTTGAAAAGCAACAATGTGCACAAATCCTAGATCTACTCAAGTTTCTACAAGAACCAATAAATCTAAATTCCCTGTCTTCGGAACCAAAATTTAAATTAGTATCAATTGTCCAAGCAAAGGCATAGGAAGAAATGATGAAAAGACACATGCAAGATAGTAAGCTCATTACAGTAGTATTTGATGTGCTAGGAAAGTTGATGCCTGAATACCAGAAAGATACATCATTATCATCATTTGATCAACTAAAAGGTATGATAAATTCAATCAACAATCATTTTGAATCCTTTGAAAAATTTGCAGAAACAAAGGTTAGAAAAGAATTTGATGAGAAAAGATTAGCTGAGTTAAAAACCATGTTGATCAATTATAAAATCTCTTTAGACCATGAAATAAGAGGTATACAAAGTGTCATAAAAGAAGACTGTGACTTGTACAAATTTTGTTTATCTTGGCCAGAAGTCACAAAGAAATTAGAAGATAAAATCAAGGACATGGAACTCAAACTGCTTAATATCTCTAAGACATATAATCTGGTAGTTGAGTTAATAAGTGCCAAAGAGACAGATGTAAATATTCACAATGATTTGAGCACTCTACTGAAGAAAAGGGAAGAAATCAAAGATAGGTTGTGCTAGATGAGGGAGCTGATAAGTCCAAAATTTGATTCCATGACCAATCTGGCAGATGAAGCCTTGAAATCACAAGCATTAGTTAATACACCATCAAATGTACAGAAGATAGAAAAGCTAGTCTTTTTAACAAATAGCCACATCCATATTTTGGAGACTACAAGGAATAGTTGGAATGGAGAGATAGCTTTGATAAAGGCTATTTATAATGATATTCTACCTTCAACTATAAATTAAGATAGAAATGTGTACTTGTATATATGTGGCAGAATATGACAGTTTTGAAGAATGTTTGACACAATTTTACTTATTCATCCACCTTTTCCATTGATGTCAAAGGGAGAGAGGAAAAACAATGAAAAATATGCATACATCTAAAGGAGAATAGAAAAATAGAGTGTATAGAGTAAGGGGGAGCAACACAAGCATTTTTCACTGAGTGTTGCCATCAATGCCAAAGGGGAAGATTGTTGGCAAGAGACACTGCTATGATGAATAATAGAGTGTTGTTATTGATGGCAATAAGAAAAGAAACAAGGTTAGAATAGAGATTGTGGTCTGGAAAAGATGACTTAGTCATATTGGCTAAGTATTGGCAATGTACAGAGGTAGAGACAGAAGAATAGTGTTTGGATTAGCATTGGTCCGCAGTTAAAGGCTAAGGTTTGCAGTTCTAGTATGATGTTCCTAACTCTCAGATGATCTTATATCCAAGGTTTCATCTTTTGATCAATTCCGGAAGTATATCTTCAAATGGCCTCAGACTAGTAGAACATAATAAAGTGACAATTAAAGCAGAACACACAATTGTTTTGGTCCACATTCCTCCAGTGTTGTATATCTTGTTATGTAGTTTGAGGTGTTGTAAACACCTATATGAAGTGTCTAAATCTAGAGTTGCAAGTTCTGAAGTCCACCAGAAAGATAGTTGTAAGCTACTGAGTATCACTACAATGTTTGGCAGAGTTTGACTATGACAAAGTCTGAGTTCTGATGGTCTGCATTTTCCCGCTAAAGGAAATTTTGTTTTGTAGTTCTGAAGGTATGATCTATGATGTCTGATGAGTCTTTGACATGATTTTGAGAAAGCCCTGTGGTCCACATCAAAAGATGTAGTTTGACAGATTAACTAAATCAGTGGCCGTCTAAGTTATAGGTCGATATGATAAGTTTGAATTGTATGCGGTAAGTTCTATTGTTTAGAACTTAATCCTAAGTTGTTAAATAGTTGAGGCTGACATATGTGAATGCAATTCAAGTGTTGTTTGAGTCCACTAGGAGTTTTGGTAAATGAATTTGGCTGACAAGCTACTTAAGGTATGAGTGCATGCTTCACTTTACTAGGACAATCTAATATGAAAATTTTAAGTGTTGCAGATATATATAAGGGTTTGAATTTAGTGTTTGGGATGAGAAGTATGAATGTGAAATATATATGTGCGACATATAGATGAAGGCAATTTTGTGGAAGCAATAAAGAGAAAAAGAAGAGAGATCTTATTCCCATGTGAAAGCAGAGCAGTGAAATAGAGTAGTTAGAGATGAAGAGTTTTGAGAGTTTTTTTATGCATCAATGGAGCTGCAACTATGCATGTGTAGATGTAATCTAAGTAGTTCAACTTGATAGTGAGCCATTCTTCTTTCTTCTTTCTTTCTCTAGGTAGTGAGCCTATTTTGGCAGTGAGCCTTTCTTGTAGTGAGCATTTCTTTGGGCAGTGAGCCCTCTTGTAATTCGGTATTGTGCTATATTAATATATTGTGAGCTAACAATCATCATGGTTTTTCCCTTTTTGGATTTTCCACATAAAAATCCTATTGTTCATGTGTTATGTCTTTGTGGTTGTTGTTTCTATGCCTATTCTGCTTTCATATTATTAATTTTGGAAACCTGATTAATAAACTTGTTAAGAAGTGGTTTTGTGGAATACTAATTCACCCCCCTCTTAATATTCCTTACTATCAACAATGGGGACCTTTATTGGGGCTGTAGACCCCTTCAATAGGGTATCAAATGTGGTGTGAAGCCCCTGTCCCCCTCTTCACCTTATCTAAGGAATTTTAAATATTGATTGGTCCTTGTTGCCTACAATCCATTCATCTTTTAAGGCCTTAAACATTTTTCCATACAAAAACCTCCAATCTTGCACCCTCCTCAACCCTTGTACCATATTTTTGGCATTGTACCAAATTTGGTGGTGTTTACTATTTTTGGTGAGAGTTCTATTTAGCTAGCAGTCACCTATATTTGAGAAAAGTCAAGACTGTCTGACAACTCCTCTATTCTTGGCGGTCCCCTATTTCTAGCAGCGTTTCTGCCAAATTTGGTAGTTGAAGACATTTTTTGAAAACCTAGACCCATCTCCATTGGTAGGTACATATTTGAAGACAAACTCTACATGTTGATATCTCGGGCTCCCGACCTCTATTTTCTAAACATTTTTTTATTTGGGCTATTTTTTTGCACTCTACTTGTTGGTGGAGATGATTTTTTGTTTCAGTGCATTGTTTCTCTAGAAATTGTAGATTCTCATAGTGACACTATATAGTTCTCATTTTGGAAACTTAAAAGACTCATAAATATCACATACAAACTTTGATTGAGGCAATTATTTTTTTGAAAGTGCGTAGTTTTTTAGTACTTTACAATGGTGCTATTATTTTCACTTGGTTTGGTTCCAAGATTGTACTTTCAACATACACTTATTTGATTGAGAATTTGTAAAGCATTGAGATCAAATCTACTTAGCATTTCTTGCTAGTGATAATTGTAATCACACTATATATAATGTGCCAAATCATATTTTTTATTTTATTGAGTGAAAAAAGGGGGTATATTATGTTCTTTCTTTGAGTTTTTGCTTTCTCTTTTCTGCACAACAACAAACAATAATCTTATTTTTTGCATAAAATGGATCAAACAATAGTACCAATACTCACACCTTACAACTACTTAGATTGGAAATCTAAAATGACAATCTATCTAAAGAGGAAAGGGTTGTATAGAGTAACTATGGGTCTTGAAACTAAATAATCATTACTTGCAGACAAGCCAAAATGGTTTAATAAGTTTGATGAAGCTTTTGGAACTTTATGTATGTCTATATCTCTAGATTTACTTTTTCACATTGAAACTATTTCTACACCAAATGATGTATGGACCACTTTGGAAAATCTCTTTGGTAAGCAGGATGAAATAAGAGGACATCTACTGGAGAATGAACTCATAGGGTTAAGTCCTACCAGTTTTGATACTATTCAGGACTTCTTCACCAAATTAAAGGCCATAAGATTGCAATTAAATAATGTGGGATTGAGAAGAAAGATTCTCAATTGATCTTAAGTATTCTTTCCAAGCTTGGTCCTAACTATTTTTATTTGTTTCTACATTTCATGCAACTAAAAGTGCCTTAGGAACCAATTATACAATGCCTTCTTGTGATGATTTTGCAAATGAACTCATAAAGGAGAAAGATAAAATGGTTCAAATGGGCATAATTAAGCCCTCTAAATCTCATGCCTTGGATATAAATTAGGGCACTAAAGATCAGAAAGGGTTCAGTAAGAAGAAAAAGAAATAACAGAATCAAGGAAAGAAGAACAAGATTAGAAACCAGCTGCTCCAAAAGCAGCTAATCAGGCCTCTTCTTTCAAAGGCAACAAGCCTAAGAAGGAGAAGAAAAATTGTGCCTTGTAGAGTTAAAACTCTACATTTTGTAACATCAATTCACAGTGGCAAAATACTTATATTATTGACCTGGTAATCTATTTTGTATTGCAAGTCATAACCCATGTGGAATCACCAAGTGTCACATAGTGGGATTTTGAAGAAATGAAGGTTCACAAAAGTTGTGTGAATGCGCCATGTGGTGTGGTAATCAAACAACTGACACAATGTCTAGTTGTAGCAGAAAGTGCTAAAGGTCTTCTTCCAAGTTTGCAGGCTTTAAGAGTCACAGGGCATGCCACGTGTTTGTGTCACATTCATTTCCCCTTTTGTCTCATAAAGTTTCTAAGCCGTGGGAATGCACCACATGTTGCAATGGTGGGAAGGGGAAAACTTTTGATAAAGCAGCTTGGATGTGAGTGGGATATGTCACGTGTCTCTGTTGCAAATGAAGCAGAACCTGCCACATGTCACTCTTTCCATAGTATAGTAAAGTATCGAAGTAAAATATGGTGGGCCCAAGATATTAAGGGTTGTTTTGTAAGAGCAGCAGAAAGTGTCAAGTGTCGTGATGTCAGGCATTTCAAGGAAAGAAACAAAGCAGCTTAGAAGAAGTGCCAGCCTACCTCGTGTCCCAGTTTTGAAGCTAGTGGGTGTTGTCACATGTCTTGAGCATTAGTTAAGTTGAAAGTAAGTAAAGAATAAGCTGAAGGCGCCAAGTGTCAATATGGCACGCATTCAAAGAAATATGAGAGGGGTTGACTTGATAAGTGTAAATGCGCCATGTAGCAACTTTTGAGCCATTCAGAAGCCCACGGAAGATGCCATTTGTCCCAATGGTATTAGTAGTTACAGGACCATATGTTTAGTGCCATTAACACAATCAGAATGCGAGGACGATACAGAAGCAGATTCAGAAGGATTTTCTGTGTGTGACCAGCTCTAGTTTAGTTTTGTAGGTGGTTGAGAATCTTAATGGCCATTAGTTCCCCAAAGCCCCATCTTTCTGTTATAAGTAGGGAAATTCTATAACTGATAGATATACATGTAGAGATACCAAAATAGAAGAATATACATGAGAAGAGATTTTATGGTGTGACTGGAATATATCATTTTGCGTCTGCAATTGTTTCAAAAGAAAAACATCGTAGATCTATGCATGTTTTGTGCCTTATGTATTATGCTAAATCTATTAATGAAAAACCTCTATTCTATGCTATTTGGTGATATTTTTCTGTGTCCTTATTGCAACTTCTCTAAGTTTAGCCTCTAATTTTAAATATGTTCATAACCACTTTATATTAAGCATGTTCATTGCTCTTTAATATAGCATGAATCATAAAGACTTAGTCATTGTGCTGATTATTGACTCAAATATAAGTCTGGCATATCACCTTAGAAGTGATTTCATATTATATCTATAATCTTGTTTTTTCTTCCCCTTTTCCCAAAACCCCATTGAAAAAAGAAGTGCCAACATCTATAAAATCTGGAGGTTGTTCTGAGTGTCATCCCACATTCTTAGAATCTCCCATGTTGGTGATGGATTAAACCCACAAATTTATGCATCAACAATTTTTGGCATGCTTGGTGGGACCTTTTCTTGATTCTTGATCAAGATCGCATCAGAAAGGGATCAAAAAGGAGTTAGAGCTGTGGAACAACCACTAGAGCACAGTCAACAGCTATTCTGAGAGTCTTGTTACCATCTTTATTAGCCACTTGAAGAAGAAGGACAAATCAACTAGCCAGAATACTAGGAATAGCCATGGCAGCTCCTGCTCCTCCAAATCCACCATGGAACTTTACAAATTAGAACAGTAGTAGTCCTCTTGTTCTCCCAACACCACCAAACACTTGGGACCCAATCCAAACTAATACTTTGAAAGAATTACTCAAGTACATGGGGGAAGAATCCAAGACTCCAGGAGAATATCTCCAAGATGTGGCGGATGTTTGTGTTGTGCATTTCATCACAGAGAAAAATGTGTCTATCAGGCTACTGGCAGCCTCTTTGAAGGGGAAGGCTCTAGATTGGTATAGGTCATTGGCCTCAAATTCCATCTCTACTTGGGATTAGCTGGGGGGTGCCTTCTTTGCAAGATTCAATGAAAAGTGTGACCGATCATCTTTGCTATAATAGTTAATCACCATAAAGAGAGCGCACCAAGAAGCCATAATAGATTTCAATACTAGGTCTCAGAAAACTTGGGATAGAATACCTGCCATAACTAGGTCATCAGTAGGTATGGCAATTATATTTTATCTTAAGGAATTTAATCCTAATCTCATTAATGATTCAGTCCTTAGGAGGATAGGCCCTACCAACAACATATGAATTAGTCGTAACAGCTGAAAATAGCCTGATAGATGTTGGGAAACTTCCTCCAAGGCCTCCCATGTCTATGTTCCTAGATATTTCTATCCCACTACCACAAGAAGCTCCTAATACTCCATCAGTTCTTGTGTCTATGTACACTTTTTCAAAGCCACAAAAGCCCGCTACATCAATACCCCCTGCTCCTCCATTTGAAATGGATGATGTCAAGAATATTATTAGAACCTTTTCAAATGAAATTATTAATCTCAAGAGACAACAAACTACTTACCTAAAACCTCCTTACTAGGCATTCCAAGGGAATAGGCCCCCACATTAGCCAAACCATCCTCAACCATCAAACTAGCTAGCTCTAGTACCCATACAATTACAATCTCTCGCAACTAACCAAAGCAGGGAAATGGTGTTGCAAGTATGGGCCTAACCGGTGTTGTCATTGATGTCAACATACTCCTGTTGCATTGATGTCAAGGATTGGATGAGTTGTATGCTGAGGATATTGAGAAAATTAGTCCTATAAAAAATAGAGAAAAATAGTGAAGACAGTGAATTGAAAATCCTAGCTTAGATGAAGATCAGAGGTTGCGTATCAAAGGGTTTGTATATATGTGTCTTGAGGTGATCCAGTAAAGATTTGAGAGGTCCGTATGAAGATTTGAAGAAGTTATGGCCACTTGAGTAAAACTAGTTCTGGTAGATGTTCAGAGGTGACAGAATGACACAAATAGGTCCGGTGAGATCTAGAAATGCAATATCTTGTTCTACAAATTTAGTGGAGTGTTTAGGAAGTCAATGTGAATTGACAACTCAATTAGTTTATGCTCTGGAGGTCCACAAGAATCTATTCCATTATGACAGTGATGACAAACTGTGTTCTTGAAGTTCTAGATGAAGAAGAGAATGATTTCAGTAATCAGAAGTAGTGTGGATGGTCTTGGTGATTTAGGCAAGCTTGTGGAGGTCTTTGGATTATGTCCAGTTCGTGTTGGTGGTTCGCATTGAAAATAGAGCATGTAATTGAAGAATTACTTCCGGATGATGATGTTCTTCCTAAGTTTGGCTGACCGGATGAGTTACACATCTTGCAGATGATCTTGAAGATGTTCTGTGAAGCATGGTGTGTTCCTCAAAGAGGATTGAAGTCTTAGATCTATGTGGCTGATAGTGTGATGATCCGCATGAAGTCTTTTGTAATTAGTCAAGTTGTATTTACTCTGTAAAGTATGCCGACTTGGATGATTATCCCTAAGTTAATGCCTTGTATAAATAAGAAGTTGTCAAGTCATTTCAAAAGCATCTTGGTAGAGATGAGAGTGTGGTAGAGAGGAGCAGAGCGAAAGACAGAGCAGAAGTATTGGGCTTAAACGGAACTGACTCAAGCATGGTGAAGATGCTATTCTTCAGTTCAGGTATGTAATATTTATCATTTTGTAGATAGTGTGTCTCCTATAGGCAGTGGACCTCTTGTGAGCAGTGTGCTCGGGTAGTGAACCCTAATTGGCATGTACCATTTTGTTCTTCCTATTCTTTTAACAAAGAATACAATCTTGAGTTAGTCACCCCATGGTTTTTCCCTTGACTAGGTTTTCCATGTTAAAATCTTGGTGTCATTTGTGTTAATGTGTTTCTACTCTTGAATTATTGCATTATGTTTCCATGATTGATTTATTATTATGTTGTTGAATTACAAGAAGGATTTGAGTGGTTAATAAGAGAAAGATTTGGGACAATTGATTCACCCCCCCTCTTAGTTGTCTATCTTGAATCTAACAATTGGTATCAGAGCTAAGTTCCTCTAAACGAGCTTAACCACTTGAGGAGATCCAGGATGTCTTCCTAGAAGAAGGATAGTCTGAGGTTTGATGGAACCAACTACACTCTTTGGAAAAGCCACATGGAATGTCACTTGCAATGTATGGGAATGCAATTATGGATCATGGCTTTAAAGAAGTATGTTCCTCCATAGAATGGTCTAAGAACTGTAGATGAAATCAGAGATGCTGAAAATATTCTTCAGGCTAAAGAAGCTCTACTAAGTGCCTTATCTAATTCAGAGATGACAAATGTTATAGATTTAAAAACTGCATATGAGATTTGGGAAAAACTAGAACTTCTGCATGAAGGAGACAAATATGTTAAATGTGCCAAGCTACAAAGTATGAAAGGAAATTTTGAAAACCTGAAGATGAAAATATCACTACATTTATGCCAAGAGTAAAAGAACTTATTTGTGGCATTAGATGTGCTGATGGAATCTTGGATGAAGATGAGATTGTTGCCAAAGTTCTTAGATCCCTACCTACTTCTTACAAATACAAGGTTGCTACTATTGAAGAATTCAGATCTTTTTCAAATATCACAAGAGATCAATTGGTTGGAAAATTATCAGCATTTAAACTGGCCGAATTTGGAGATGCACCCCCCAAGACTAAATCTACATTCAAAGCTAGTGCCTCTATAAAAGGAAAACAAAAGTTTGATCTGGGAGAGAACTCTTCAAAGAAACTATCATGGTATGAAAAAGCAAGAAAAGATCTAGAAGAAGATGAAGCAGAAGCTACTCAACTTGAAGCCCTTATTGCAAAAAGACTGCCAAAAGGATCTGGTAAGTATGAAGGAAAATTGCCCTTCAAATGCTTCAACTGCAATAAGATTGGTCATTTTGTGTCAAGGTGTCTGGAAAGATTTTCAAGACCAAATCCTAATAGATCAAGATTCTAAAAGAAATGTTACTATGTTCATGAAGATGTTGATGATGGAGTAACAGATGATGAATCAGAGACAAGAAACAAATCTGGACGTGACTGGGTGTTTATTGCCATCAAGGAAGAAGATCTAATGCCCTCTGAATCTGTCAATCATAAAATAGAAAGAGCTCTGGCTGCCCAAGTTGAAGAAAAGGATTATTGGGTCATTGATAGTGGATGCTCCCACCATATGATAGGTGACAAAAATAAGTTCATAGATTTGGAAAGATATGAAGGAGGAGTGGTAACATTTGGTGATAATTCTGCTGGCAAGATCAGAGGTAGAGGAAGTATTTCTTTTGATGGAAAGAACAAAACCAGTAATGTACTATATGTTGAAGGTCTAAAGCACAATCTTCTTAGTGTTGGATAGTTGTTGGACAAAGGCTATGATCTCCGATTCAAAAATGGAAAATGTAAGATCTTTGAAAGTTTCAGAACAGAGATTGCATCCGGTACTCAAACAAAAGGTAATATCTTCCACTTGGTTGGTACTGGTAAAAGTTGCTTATTTGTTCAAATTGATCAGATTTGGTTGTGGCATAGGAGAATGTGTCATGTGGAATTTGATAATATCATTAAGATAAGCAACACTCAAACTATAAGAGATCTTCCAAGACTGGTGAAACCTACTAATAGGTTGTACAAAGAATGTCAGTTGGGTAAGCAGAGCAGAGTCACATTCAAAAGTAAGGAATAGTATTCTACCAGATTGTTGGACTTAATACATATTGATCTATGTGGTCTGGCAAGAATCAGGAGTTTGCAAGGTGATAGATACTTCATGTTATTAATTAATGACTACTCTCGGATGATGTGGGTGACTTTTCTAAAAGAGAAATTTGAGGCTCTTGAGAAATTCAAAATCTTCAAGGCTATGGTAGAGAATGAAACTAGATTAAACATAAAATGTCTTAGGTTTGACAAAGGTGGAGAATTCACATCCGGGGAGTTCATAGAATTCTATGAGAAACATGGGATAAAAAGATAGTTGTCTGCTCCAAGGACTCCACAGCAGAATGGAGTAGTGGAGAGAAAGAACTAGACCATCCAAGAAGCATCTAGAACCATGATAATGGAAGCAAATGTTCCTCATATCTACTGGAGAGAAGCTGTAAGCACTACTGTCTATACTCTTAATCGAGTACAAATCAGAAGCAATACTGGTAAGACCCTTTATGAACTCTAGTTTGGCATCACTCCCACTATGAAGTATTTCAGAGTCTTTGGTAGCAAATGTTATATTAAAATAGATGAAGACCTTGGAAAATTTGATGCTAGAAGTGATGAAGGAATATTCTTGGGTTATTCTACTCAAAGCAAAGCATACCGGTGTTATAAAAAGAGATTGAGAAAGATTATAGAAAGTACAAATGTGAAAGTTGATGAAGGCATTGAAAACCCCTCAAAGTTTTATGAATATGATGAAGATGATCAGAATGATGCTTTGGTCAAAAAAGTCCAAGCCCCTTCTAAAATTTAGATCCAGACTGATCTGGAGAATCAAGAAGAAGAGATAAGTTTGAATGAACCTATTCAAGAAATAGAAGTGTAAGAAATTCCCAAAATTCCTAGGTATGTAAGACTGAATCACTCTAAAGATCAGATCATAGGTGATAAAAGCAAAGATGTTCAAACAAGAAGAAAGATTGCTCAAGACTCAGAAAAGTATTGTCTGATTTCAAAGATTGAACCAAAGACAGTGAATGAAGCGTGCAATGATGAAAGCTGGACTAAAGCAATGAAGGAAGAACTGATGCAAATTGAGAAAAATCACACTTGGGATCTTGTTCCCAGACCTAGAAACAAAAATGTGATTGGAACCAAATGGTTCTTCCAGAATAAATTGAATGAAGATGGTGAAGTAGTCAGAAACAAAGCCAGATTGGTCTGCAAGGGTTATTCTCAAGTAGAAGGAGTTGATTTTGAAGAAACTTTTGCTCTAGTGGCAAGAATTGAAGCAGTCAGATTATTTCTTGCCTTTGCTACCTTCAAGGACTTCAAAGTATATCATATGGATGTCAAGTCTGCCTTCCTGAATGGTGATTTGGAAGAAGTATACGTTGAGCAAACAGATGGATTTCAATTGTTTGATCATGGTGATATGGTCTACAAGTTGAAGAAAGTATTGTATGGACTCAAACAAGCCCCAAGAGCCTGGTATGAAAGATTGGATAAGCATCTTTTGAAGATTGGTTTCAACAAAAGTACTGTTGATAGTAACTTGTACTTCAAAATTGATCATGAAAATATCTTGATTGTTGAAGTATTTGTTGATGATATCATTTTTGGAGGAAGAGATAGTATGTGCAAAACTTTTGCAAATCAAATGAAAAGTGAATTTGAGATGTCCATGTTTGGGGAAATGAATTTATTCTTGGGTCTGCAAATCATTCAAACAAAGAAAGGAATTTTCATTTCATAGACCAAATATGTGAAAGAATTGTTGAAGAAATTTGGGATGGAAGACTCAAAACCAATGAGTACTCCCATGGCAACTGGATGCAAATTGAGCAAAGATGATGACTCTCCTAAGGCTGATCATAAAAAGTATAGGTCAATGATTGGAGGACTATTGTATCTTACTCAAACTAGACCTGACATTATGAATGTTGTTGGTCTTGTTGCTAGATTCCAAGCTGATCCTAGAGAATCTCATGTCATGGCAATCAAGAGGATTCTCATATATCTAAAAGGGATAGTTGCGTATGGTTTATGGTATCCTAGAGATCATGATTTCTCTCTTCATGCATATACAGATGCGGATTGGGCAAGAGATGTGGATGACTGGAAGAGTACTAGTGGTGGAGCATTCTTTTTGGGGAAAAAATTAGTTTCTTGGATGAGCAAGAAACAAGAGGCAATATCTCTGTCCATTGCAGAAGTAGAATATATTGCAATAGCAGGTAGTTGCACTCAAGTATTGTGGATGGAGAAAATGCTAAGAGATATTAGAGTGGAGTATGAGGAACCTATCACAATCTTCTATGATAATTCAAGTGCATGAAATATATCAAAAAATCTGGTGTTGCATTCAAAGACAAAACATATATCCATCAAGTTTCACTTTTTGAGAGAGCAAGTGAAGAAGAATGAAGTCAAATTGGAGTTTGTGCCCTCCAAGGATTAGATTGCAAACATTTTTACTAAACCTCTACCTAAGGACTCTTTTGAGTATCTCAGGGAGAAGTTAGGGGTTATTACCCCTCCGGTTCTGAATTAAGGTACATTGATGTGCATCAGTCTGGTGGATCTCACAGTCATATCTTGTGGTCTAGATTGATGATGCAAAGCTGCTACTCAGGGGGAGTAGTTGGTATGATTCTAAGTGATGCAAGTATGTTCCCTTTGACATTGACATTGATGTCAAAGGGGGAGAGAAGACATGTGAAAAACAAAAAGTGGTTGTGATCAAAGGGGGAGTAGTTAAGAAAGAGAAGACATGTGAATGGTTGTTGTTGATAAGGGGAGTTATGTCAGTCAATGAGGAGAAGTTCTTGTCTTGATGGTCAAAACAATTTTTCACATCATATGTTGCCATCAATGACAAAGGGGGAGATTGTTGCAAGTATGGGCCTAACCGGTGTTGTCATTGATGTCAACATACTCCTGTTGCATTGATGTCAAGGATTGGATGAGTTGTATGCTAAGGATATTAAGAAAATTAGTCCTATCAGAAATAGAGAAGAAAAGTGAAGTGAAGATCCCATCTTAGATGAAGATCAGAGGTTGCATATCAAAGGGTTTATAGATGTGTGTCTTGAAGTGATCGATTTGAGAGGTCCGCATGAAGATTTGAAGAAGTTATGGCCACTTGAGTAAAACCAGTTCTAGCAGATGTTCAGAGGTGACATAATGACACAAATAGGTCCAGTGAGATCCAGAAATACAATATCTTTTTCTAGGGATTTGGTGGAGTGTTTAGGAAGTCAATGTGAATTGACAACTCAATTGGTTCATGGTCTAGAGGTCTGCAAGCTTCTATTCCATTATGACATGATGAAAGACTGTGTTCTTGAAGTTTCAAATGAAGGAGAGAATGATTTCAGTAATCAGAAGTAGTGTGGATGTTCTTGGTGATTCAGGCAAGCTTGTGGAGGTCTTTGGATTATGTCCAGTTTGTGTTGGTGGTCCACATTGAAGATAGAGAATGTAATTGAAGAATTACTTCTGGATGATGATGTTCTTCCTAATTTTGGCTGACCAGATGAGTTACACATCTTGCAGATGATCATGAAGATGTTCTGCAAAGCATGGTGTGTTCTTCAAAGAGGATTGAAGTCTCAAATCTATGTGACCAACAGTGTGATGATCCACATGAAGTCTTTTGTAATTACTCAAGTTGTAATTGCTTTGTAAAGTATGCCAACTTGGATGATTATCCCTAAGTCAATGTCTTGTATAAATAAGAAGTTGTGAAGTCATTTCAAAAGCATCTTGGTAGAGATGAGAGTGTGGTAGAGAGGAGTAGAGCGAAAGACAGAGCAGAAGTATTGGGCTTAAATGGAACTGACTCAAGCATGGTGAAGATGCTATTCTTCAGTTTAATTATGTAATATTTATTATTCTGTAGACAGTGTGTCTCTTGTAGGCAGTGGGCCTCTTGTGAGTAGTGTGCTCAGGCAGTGAGCCCTAATTGGCATGTGCCATTTTGTTCTTCCTATTCTTTTAATAGAGAATACAATCTTGGGTTAGTCACCCCATGGTTTTTCCCTTAACTGGGTTTTCCATGTTAAAATCTTGGTGTCATTTGTGTTAATGTGTTTCTACTCTTGAATTATTGCATTATGTTTCCATGATTGATTTATTATTATGCTGTAGAATTACAAGAAGGATTTAAGTGGTTAATAAGAGAAAGATTTGGGACAACTGATTCACCCCCCCTCTTAGTTGTTTGTCTTGAATCTAACAAATGGTTCTTGGGCAAAATATTATGGTGGAGGAATCAAATTCTTGGTGTTTCCCTTGCAACAATGCACACATGCCCAAAGATTATCCTAAAGGCAACTTACAATAGAGAGTTGTAGAGTAGAGAAAAGCAGAAGGTCAAGCTGTCATGCCTTCAGGGTCTTTTCCTTATCAATCACCCTATGCTCAAAATGCAGCAATGGTAGCATGGATGCAAGGAATGTCAATAGAACAAGAAGGAGAAATTGCCCCAAAACATGCCCTACTTTCATGGATTTAAGATGAAGATTCAGTATTTATCAATTAGGCATCTACCTCCAAGAAACCCCTGGTACAATCTGATTACTTCACTAGGTCAAAGAGAAGAATGGTAGAACAACCTAAAGCTAACTCTAATGAAGAAACTAAGGGTCCTCCATTCCAAGGCCAACACACTCCAATTTCCAGAAAAGAAGTATTGATGGCCACTCTGAATCAAGGGAGCTCCAACCTAGTGATGGAGAGGGCAAGATATCCCTACTAACCTAAGACACAAATGTTGGGGCCTATAAATATGGTAGAATAGTTAAAGAAAACCCCTGCAAATGTGTTGATATGGGATATGCTGGCTATCCCAGAACATAAGTCATTATTACAAGAAGTATTGCAGTCTCAAATGGATCCCAAAGCTATTAACCCAAAAGGAGGCATAGACAAGGGAAAAGCTCAAAATAAATATGCTCCACCTCAGCAGGTAGTTATTCTCATAAATACTACACCAGAGGTAAGTAAGTCCAGCCAAACCTATTTTATTTAACCCTTATAGTGGGTAAGAAACTATTACATAACTCCATGATAGACTCAGGGGCTAGTACCACAGTCATGCCTAAATAGGTAGCTAATGCTTTAAAAATAGAGTATGAACCATTAGCTAAAGGGGTTATGCAATTAAATGGGAAGTTTGTCCAAACCATAGGAATCATCAAACAACTCCCACTGGAGTTGTATACTTGCCCAAATATTACTGTCTGGCAAGATGTAGTGATCATTGTTATTGCCCCTATCTTTGGACTATGCCTATCTAGAGATTTTATTGCTAAAATAGGAGGGTATATGTCACTAGATTGGTCACATCTAATCTTGAGGACTAAGTGTGGGACAAAGATGAAGCTTCTATTTGAGCCCCTATCTAAAGAACATATCATTGAGGAAACATCACCAAGGTTTGAAGTGTCTCATACTATGATGAATATGGAGGACAAAGCTTTTATTGAGGATATAGGGGAATGAGCTGAACATGATCAAAATGAAGAAGAGAACAATCAGCTAATGTCAATGATGCAGAGTGACCCCTATGGAAAATATGACTCTACTAGTTTAGGAACATATGTAACCTTTGAGGAAGATCAAGAGATACCAAACATAATGAGTCAAGAGATAGCTGAGGAGAAAGATCCTGATGAAGACTATAAAATCTGGACTTTAAATTTTGATGGAGCCAAGAGTAAAAATGGTGCAGGAGTAGGCATCTATCTTGTTTCACCAAAGGGGGAAAAGATCCTCAGATCCATACATCTCTAGTTTGCTTGCACAAACAATGATGCCAAATATGAATCTTTGGTACATGGCCTGATTTTAGCCAAGAAGAAAGGAATATATAATCTAATAGTCAAAGGTGATTTAGAGCTAGTTGTGGAACAAATCAGAGAGAAAGTTGTGGCAAAAAATGTGAGAATGAGGTCTTATCGCCACAGGATTTGGGACCCGATTGATGGTTTTGATGCTTTCAATATAAAGGTTATACCTAGAACTCAAAATGTCGAAGCAGACAAAATGGCACAAATTGGCTCTCAGTTTGACCCAACAATTGATCTACTCATCAATAAAGAGGTAGTGAAAGTTATTATCTGACCATCAATCCCTGACAATGTCCAAAATTGGCAAGTTTTTGATAGTGACCTACATGTCCTTTTGTTTCTACAATAGTCTGGAGAATTCGTTGATCAGTCACAGCCAAAGATTGAGGAAGCATATAGCAATCAGATCATCAAATTAAAGTCAAATAAACTTCTAAGGGGGTTGATAACCTTAGAAAACCTATTTGACTCAGATGATGCAAGCCTAGACAAGAGAAAATTCATAGCAAATAAAGAAGATTATTCTGAAATTAAGGTCAGTGAAGGAAGGAGGTTGAAAGTAGGTAATGCCACCACTCAAGAGGAAAAAGATATGTTAATTTCTTTATGCAACTAGTATGATAGGTTGATTGTATGGACCTATGATGAACTCCATGGTTATAATAGGGAGATTATCCAACATACTATAGAAATTACTGAGGGATCAAAGCTTGTTTGATAGAAACAGAGACCAGTAAATCCTAGAATTGAACCTTTAATGGTGGATGAGTTACAAAAGCTTCTTGAGTCTAAGATTATTTTCCCAATCAAACATTCAACTTGGGTACCTAATATAGTGTCAGTAAGAAATAAAAATGGACATTAGGCTCTGTGTAGACTTCAGAGAATTAAATAAAGCTTCATTAAAATATCATTACCCTCTGCCATCCATGGAATAGATCTTACAAACAGTAGTTGGATCAGAAGATTTTCTCTGCTTGGTGGTTGTTATCAATCAAATATACACCCTATGCTAAGCTACCAATCTTAGCTATCTATTGACACATGGGAACACTCCTAGGCCTGTGGGTTGCCTAAACTTGGAGTGAACCTCCAGAGCGAACTGGTTCCCTTGGTTACTTCACTTAATCTAAGAGACTTTTTGAGAAAAGGGATAGGAAGTTAACTATAAGTGAAATCCTAAACTCTAATAGGTGATGCATGAGAACTCTATCTATTCACCCATAATCAACCTCACAAAGACTTTTAACCCTCACAATTCTACTAAAATTAATACAATACATTAGTTATTTGCATGAAACTTTGAAAAGCTAGAGATTTTTGAAGGACAAATAGGAACTTTATCACAACTTTAACCCGCTAAGAAGACTTAAACATAACATGCAACCTATATTACATGAAACTTTTGCATATAGATTTACAATAACGAATCATAACAAAGGACTAGATTTTATGATCACAATGAGATATCAAACCAATACTGTAAACGTGAGACAAAAATGTGAAAGAGAAGGACACTACTGCTCTACTAAAACTGAAAGGAGTAGAAATGAGTACAAAAATGTTTACAAGCTCTCTATAGGTGAACAAGAGAGAACAAATAATGATCTGAACTCCCTAAGAATGAGCTATCTTTCTCCAATATATGCCTGCAAAAATGATCTCTAGAAAAGCTGGGAAAAGCTCCTAATATAGTTATCCCGATCCATTTTCAAGCTCCATAAAAAAGCCTTTAAAAACTGTCCCAAAATGTTCCCAAACTGTGTGTAAAAACTATCAAAATCTTCTATCATGTGGCCCCCACCAAAATCTCTTTAAAACATGCTTTATCTGCTAAAAAAAAACTCCAATTTGTCCTTATCTGCTTGAATTCACCCAAAGAAAACAAATCTGGAAAAGTAAGATTTTGTCTTCTTTACTGGCTCTAACTGCATTTAAAATAACAATTATTTAAAAGCAATTTATAAAACATTGCTTTAAATAACGCTTTATAATGATTTTACGGTTTATTTCCCTGATTTGCTTAGATTTGATTTTTTTGTAAAATATTATAGGGCTTTTGATTTTACTTTGCCAAGTATAATATATCTAATGGATATATGATTTTCTATAAAAATCAAAAAAATATATCATGGCATAATATATGGTTTTGCAAAAAATGAAAGCCTATGAGGGTTGTCTTTCTAACTTGCAAACAATTCCTAAGGACATATGAGGTTTTGAAAATTAAAAGCCCCTAGGGCTTGACCTCCACTCAATCTACATTTTAAAGGCATCATGAAAATATATTCATCTTCACCTTTAAAGGTGGTCAAATAGTCCTCTAGGCATAAAGCCTAGGCATGTCAAAGTGAACATAACACCACAATGAGCATTAGTTGAGGCTCCTAATTTTTAAAGAAATGTGATAAAAATACCATGCAATGACTTAGGGAAATACTGAACCCTAACACAAAACAACGATGCCCTAATTCTATGGGCTCATTTCACATTTGTCTTTTTGGAGAAATGGCTTTGCATCTTGCTGCCATGAAAAATAGGGTTTCAAGCCTAATCTTGACTCATTCCTTGTTGTTCTTGACAGTTTGCTGGAAGATTTTCAAGAGGTAAACATTCTAGTCACAATATCAAACCAAATTTTCACTTCAAATCAGCTTTTGTCTTTTAATTGAAGTCATGATAACTTCTGAGGCATGGTTTTGCTTCTCACTATCGCTTCTATTTTCTTTGTCTTGGGTCACTGTTGTTGACTAGGCCGAGCTCATTCTAGACCATATAAGGGCAAAAAAATTGCATCCTTATTTACATCTATAATACTCAGAAAACAAGGTAAAATCTCCCCTTTGAGCTCTGCATCATTACTTTCATTTTCTCATTGACACATGTTCAATATGAGCTCATGAAACTGCAAACAAATGCATCTTTCTTCCTCATTCTACATACTGGGCTGCAGCTATATAAAAAAAACAATTCTAAGCATTTCTTTTGTTTCAATGTTATCACCTTCCTCTATGTGGGCCACCATGGTTGGAAGCTCGAGCCTCCCCGATGTATTATTGTTGATTGTCAGGAACACTAAGAGGGGGGGTGAATCAGTGTTCTAAAAATCTTTTCATGCACTTTAACTTTCAACTGTTTCCTAAATCTAATTAAACAAAAACATAATATGCATATGAACAACAACCAAGAAAACATGACACATGGACACCAAGATTTTTATGTGGAAAACCCAAGAAGGGAAAAACAATGGAGAGGATTAGATCTCATATATATATATATATATTACAATTTTTACAAAAATAATGTTCAGCCTTGGTCACTCCACGGGCCTAAACATACTGGCTTACTTCCATGAAGAATAACTAGGTCTAGCAAGCTCACTGCCTCAACCCTAAACCTAGCAAGATTACAATAAGGGTTGTTAAACCCTAAAGGCTGTTAAACCCTAATGAAGCCTCACTGTCAGCTCACTGCCTTGATGACAAAAGCTTGCTTCCAAACATATTACTTATGAAAACTGAAATCTACTTAAGCATCTGCCACTATGCTAGGTTTAATCATTTAATAGCTAAATTTTGAATCCCAACTCTTCGTACTCACTAATTTGTGTCACTACTCTGTTATTTGCATACACACATCACACCCACACATTCTCTATTATGTTCTACCTTTACTCTTCTCTGCCTCTTCTCTGCTCTACCTTTTGGATGTTTCTTATTATCTTCCCATCTTTACTCAAGGACTAATTTTTGATGACTCAACTACAAGTATTTATATACTTCAACAAACTTGGAATGATCACCAAGGTCAACATCACAATCATCAACCATTGGAACAATCTCCAAGGTCAGCATTACAAACATTTACAAAATAGGTCTTGACCTATTACAACATTATGCAAAGGGGATGAAGTAAAGGTGTACGTGGATCATGCCATGCCTTAGCTGAGACTCAAACATGATTTTCCATGCTTCCATGATCTTCAAGGGATCTTCACAATTAGTGGAGTTAACCAAGTCAGCTAAGACTGGTTACACGCTACATTATCTCGAAATAATCTTCAAACACAATCTCAATTCCTTAACGTGGACCAATGTCAAGATATGAACATGATTAGGAGACATCCACAAGCACACTGTAATCATCACGAGAAACCACACAACCTTTAACCACTTTACTCCTAAGGATCTTCACACTAGAACACATGAACTTCACTATCTTCAACTATCATGAAAGAAAGATAGCTTGCAGACCACCAAACCATGAACCATTGCAACTGTAGGAACTTATTATCATCCTAGACTTCCCTCTAGAACCACAGAGTAAAATACTTTAATGTGGAGGAATGCAGAGCAGAATACTTTCTCCCTACCCCAACTGAACTTACAGAAAAAGTAGGTTTCACTCTTGTGAACAAAATTCACTCAGATCTTCATGCGAAGGGCTCAAACCCAGAATGCAACATCCTTAGACATACCTCTAACATACTTCCAATCCATAGATGACAATCTTCAAGCAGAAATAAATGCAAAGCAGTTTACCGGACTGTTCTTTAGCATATAACTCACTATCTGTACTACACATCTCTAGAACTCACTTGTTTCTTCCAGAGAGGCTAATTTTCTCAATATCCTCAACATACAAGTCTTCTAAACAAGTAATAGAATAAAATAAAGTTGACACCAATGGAAACAATGATATGTTGACATCAATGACAACACCATTTAGTCACATACTTGCAACAATCTCCCCCTTTGTCATTGATGGCAACATATGATGTAAAAAAATGCAACAGCCATCAAGACAAAATTCCCCCCTTTCTCTTTACACACTTGCACTCTTTCTTTCTCCAAAATTCTCTGTCTTTCTCTTACACATTTGCACTTTGAGTTTTTCACATGACATCTCTCCCCCTTTGACATCAATGGCAAAGGGCACATACTTGCACTCTTCTGCTCTGATCCAATCTCTCTTCTGAACTTTCTTCAATTGACTGCTCCCCCTTACTTGATGCTTTCAGTGATTGCAACTTTGATTCTTCATGTGAAGTTCTCTCCTTGGTTTGTCAATTCTCACCTTAGGATCATTTTGCTACTGCGTTGTTTCCTCTATCAGTAACATTGCAGTACTTACTACTCTTTATTAGAAACTCATATCAGCATCATCTACCTACTTCCCCTGAGAGGTAACTTCATAATCTTCTTGACTTCAACAACCATCTTTGATTACTACCTGCACTACTACACCTTTTTCCTTTTATTTCTCTGACTACTCCCCCTTAGGAGTACACATCAAACCATATCTAGCTCACATTAGAACCTTCACATGCTATCACTTCCAAAGTAACATTATTTATCTTAAAGCTTCAGACTTGACTCTATCTGCATGTTTTCTTTTGTAGGCTTCCCTTATCATTAGTCTTGTTAAAATAATGTCTTCTTCAACTGGCATTCAAGCAGGCAGTCATCACATTTGATTTGAAGTCCTTATGTACTACAAAGGCTAGAAACAACTTAATAGCCTCCATTTGTGCCATCGGAGCAGCATTTTCCAATTATGAGTATCTTTTACACACAACCTTGCCTTATTCCTCACCACTTCTCTATTCTCATTCAATTTAATCTCTGATCTTGAGATAAGTTCCCAAGTTTGATTCTTCATATTCTGCATTAGTTCCTTTTTCCATTGCCTTGATTGAAAACTTATCCTTGCATACATCATTCATAGATTCAATAGAGATTTACCTGTTCATCTGTAATTCCTTTTCTTTGCCAATGCACCTTAGCTTTTTTTACCCAAGAACTAGTCTTCAGTGTGGTACTTCTGCACTATCTCTAAGGATCTCAGGAATTCTTTCCAGAACTTCTTCAACTTGACTGTCTTATTGTTCAATAGCTCCATTTAATTCATGGCTACTCATATCTAATATTCTTTCTCTAAGTTCATCAACCTTCACATTAGCACTCTCAATGATCTTTCCTAGACTCTTATTGTAGCACTTTTGACATGAACTTTGTTTTGAATGTAGATAGCAATATGTATATCTTTTCTCTAGTATACATCCAGTAGGTCATCTTCCTTCATCATTGATCTAGTAGCATCTTGGACTGTCCTATACTTCCTTTCAACAACTTCATTCTACTGAGGAGTCCTAGTAGACAATTGTCTCTTTATCCCTTGTTCTTTACAAAAAATATTGAATTCATTTGATGTGAACTCACCTCCACTATTAGACCTTAAGCATTAGATCCTCAGTTGTATCTCATTCCCAATCATTTCCTTGAAAGCTCATTTAGTTCATAATCATTCAACTTTGAGTTCATCTACAGATTTTCAAACCATTTCCAAAGAAAACTACTCTGTACTAAAAATAATCCTGAACTTTTGTTACTCATTATTCTCAAGCCAATTATCAAGATCAGACAAACTTATGGATGTAGATGTAATCATTGATCAATAACCATATGCCAGAACTGTAGAACATTATCTTCAATGGCAGACCCAAGCGGACCAAAATACCAGAGCCCTGTCACTTGATTTTATTGGTTAGATACTTAGCCAAAATTTGTGACCTGTCAGCTTATACTTGACCAATTCATCTATCACATCATAACTCCTAATGCGGACCATATGAGACTCTAGAATTCACATCCAACAATCATCATTGACCTCTTAACATACCTTCAGAACTGCACATCAAAATACTCAATAGCAGTAGAATATGGACAAAAATACTTAGATGCTTTACACTATTTTAGGCTTAACCTTATTCATCCAGACTTAGACAATTCACCATGTGACTTTCAGAGGAAGTTAGAACTTGAACACTAGAAAATATGTACACCAAATATTTATGAATAACATACCTAAACCACATATAATGATCTTCAACTACGAAGGCATACTAATCCAATCTAGGTTACTTACTTTATATACTGCTCATACTTTAGTTATTTTGGGCTTTGAGACCAGAATCCTTTTATGCCTTGATCTACAGAGTTCCTTTCATGCAATCTACCACATAAATCTTCACAACATATATTTGTGTCAAATCTCAGCACTGACTATCTGGTTAGGGGATTTAGAATTTTCAATACAGTCCCCCCTGAGCCAGAGTTCCCAGTTTACTTCTCGGAGGAAGTATCTGCTCCAGAATCTAGTGTAGACTCATCTCTTACTTCAATTACTTCTTTCTTCACCTAGACCTTGTTCATCTCCTTCTTGACTTCTATTGGATCAACCTTTTCCACTGATTTCTTCAATTCTTCTTGACTATCCCTCTTCATGTTCTTACTTCTACAAAATCTTGCAATATGTCCAGGCTTGTTGAAATTAAAGCACATAATATTTTCCTAGCCATTGTTCCCTTCATTCATCCTTAATCTACATAGGTTAGCTTTATACCCAAATTTATTGCATATATAATAGTAGTCACTAAAGGATTCAATTGACATAATCTTGCAATAGCCATTTCTCACTTGACTTCTACACTCATTTGTCTTGTGTCCCATTTTATAGCATGCATTGCACCTAATAGGATTTTGACTCACTTTACTTTTGCATACAGTAGCTTTATGACCAATTTTATTACAAGTAAAACATCTTCCTTTGAAGGATTGTTCATTTCTCACATTGTTGAAACTTTTCTTGATCTGATTTCTACATTCACTTGCTCTATGACAATTAAAACACTGACTAGAGAATGATGGAACCTTTTGATTTATTCTTCTCCTACATTAAGTAGCCTTATGACTGAACTTATTACATGAATTACAGTAACCATGAAAAGATGGGTACCTTTGAGCATTTGGTTGTCTAGCCAGAGGTCTTCTAGATCTTCTTCTTTGATTTCTAAATTGGTATCCTTTATTTTTCCTTGACTCAGTGCTTATTTGACCAGAGTTTGAATTTTCTCCTTTCTCAAATCCCAAACCTTGCTTGTCATCAACTCTCTTCTGGCTAGTAATCATTTAATCAAGCTTTGTAGTGCTTATCTTGAATTTTTCTTCAAAGCTTTTGGCCTTTTCCATGTCTATTTTTAGATTTGCAATTTCTTCTTCAAGTTTTGCACAATCTTCTGATTTGTTCTTCACAATCAAATTTAAATCATCTTCTGCTCTTGTTCTTTCTATAACTTCTTCCAAATCATTCATGGCTTCATTTGCTAATAACAATTGATCACTGATTTCTTTGTATTTGTCTTTAAATTTCTTGACTTGCTCTTTTAGCTTCAAGATGCATTCATCATCTTCTTGCAAGTTTTCTTTAGATCCCTAACTTCTACTTCAGAATTTTCAAGATCCATAAGAGCTGCTTCTAGTTGGTTGTAGCTTCGATAATTTCCATATCTTCTTGCTGCCATGGTCATACTATCCCAGATCTTCCTCAAGCTATTAAACTTTTTCCAAGGAACTTGGCTTTGATACCAATTGTTGATTTTTAGAAACATTGAGAGGGGGGGTGAATCAGTGTTCTAGAAATCTTTTCATGCACTTTAACTTTCAACTATTTCCCAAATCTAATTAAACAAAAATAAAATATGCATATGAACAACAACCAAGAAAACATGACACATGAACACCAAGATTTTTATGTGGAAAACCCAAGAAGGGAAAAACTATGGAGAGGATTAGCTCTCATATATATTGCAATCTTTACAAAAATAATGTTCATGCTTGGTCACTCCACGGGCCTAAACATACTGGCTTACTTCCATGAAGAACAACTAGGTCTAGTAGGCTCACTGCCTCAACCCTAAACCTAGCAAGATTACAATAAGAGCTGTTAAACCCTGAGGGTTGTTAAACCCTAATGAAGCCTCACTACCGGCTCACTGCCTTGGTGACAAAAGCTTGCTCCCAAACATATTACTCATGAAAACTGAATACTACTTAAGAATCTACCAGTATGCTAGGTTCAGTCATTTAATAACTAAATTCTGAAGCCCAACTCTTCATACTCACTGATTTTTGTCACTGCTCTGTTATTTGCATCACACCCATGTGTTCTCTATTCTATTCTACCTTTACTCTTCTTTGTCTCTTCTCTTCTCTTCCTTTTGGACCTTTCTTATTATCTTCCCATCTTCACTCAAGGACTGCTTTTCCACAACTCAAATATAAGTATTTATATACTTCGACAACCTTGGAATGATCATCAAGGTCGGCATCACAATCATCAACCATTGGAACAATCTCCAAGGTCGACATTACAAACATTTACAAAATAGGTCTTGACCCATTAAAACATTATGTAGAGGGGATGAAGTAAAAGTGTATGCGGATCATGCCATGCTTTAGATGGGACTCAAACATGATCTTCCATGATCTTCAAGGGATCTCCTCAATTATTGGAGTTAACCAAGTCAGCTAAGACTCGTTACACGCTACATTATCTGGGAACAATCTTGAAATACAATCTCAATTCCTTAAAGCGGACCAATGTTAAGATAGGAACATGATCAAGAGACATCCACAAGCACATTGTAATCATCAGGAGCAACTGTACAACCTTTAACCACTTCACCCCTAAGGATCTTCACACCAGCACACATGAACTTCACTGTCTTCAACTGTCATGAAAGAAAGATAGCTTGCAGACCACCAAACCACAAACCATTGCAACTGTAGGCACTTATCATTATCCCAGACTTCCCTCTAGAACCATAGAGAAAAATACTTTAATGCAGAGGAATGCAGAGCATAATACTTTCTCCCTGCCCCAACTAAACTTACAAAAAAAGCAGGTTTCACTCTGGTGAACACAATTCACTTAGATCTTCATGTGGAGGGCTCAAACCCATAATGTAGCATCCTCAAACATACCTCTAACTTACTTCCAATCCACAGACCACAATCTTCAAGCATAAATAAATGCAGAGTAGTTTACCATATTGTTCTTCAGTATACAACTCATTGTCTATATTGCACATTTCTATAACTCACTTGTTTGTTCCAGAGAGGCTAATTTTCTGAATATCCTCAACATACAAGTCTTCTAAACAAGTAATAGAATAAGATACAGTTGACACCAATGGAAAAAATGATATGTTGACATAAATGACAACTCCTCTGTGAGCTTCTGGCTTGATTGTGTGTGCTTTTTTAAATCTCACAGAGGAATATCATGGACTGTGGAAACATCATGTCTTTAATAAATGACAACACCGTTTAGGCACATAATTGTAATAATTATGAGGGCAAAACTATGGCCCATGTTCATATATCCTCTGTGAACAGCAAGGTAAGATTTTATTTTTTGATTACTGTGTTGTTTTCTTCATTTCTCATATGAGTTTGGGAAACCACGAATGCACCATTTTTCATTTGTTAAAAGAAGTAAAAAAACACTGTATTTTAATAAGTTGCATCCATTATGGATGATCCTTCACCATTTTTGAACATTGAACAAACCCATTTGGGTTCAAAGCTCTCCATTACTCTGGTTTTGTAGCAAGAAAAAATTTGCTCAACATTGAACATTTGTCACATACTTACCATTTTTTGAACCTATCAAACCCTTGTAGCCTATAATTCATTTATCCTTTCTATATCAATGATTTTCATGTGCATGCAAAATATGACAAGGGTTTGCTATTCTTTGTGAAGAAAAATACACTCTTGATTGTTCTTGAGAATGTATCATTGCTTTGCATGAGGAACCAACTGTATGACTTTATTATTAGGTGTAGAGAATTTAATCCAGTTTACACTTTTGTCTTACTATTTAATTGATATGTTCACATAAGACTATTTTTCCCTTATGATCTCATGGCATTACCCTTTATTGCTGAGGCAGCCTATAGTTATAACCATCTGAATAGTCTTGATTGTTCACCCTTTGCTTACTGTGATAGTGACTCATTCACATGTTCTTGATGCTCACTGAGTTTTCTAAATGTTGCATATATACCCTTCATGGCTCCTATCTCTTATAAGGCATTTTTTGAACACTGAGATTTAACTTTCTTTTTGAGAACTGATATATACATCCTTGCTTCTGGCTGATCCCTTGTCATGACTAAGTATGCATACAGAAATGTTCATTTTCCATAAGTGACTGCTATGTCAATGATAGAACTGCTGCCCCATTTACATTTAATAATGATGACATTCATGTATTTCTCTTTCTTCTAAATCACTGTAGATGCTATATTGACCTCATGCATCTATGCATTCTCCATTTGATGATTATTTAACATTGATCATATCCAAACTATATTGTGGCATATATCATCTTGATGTTTGGTTAACTCTATTATCAAATGTACCCACATTCATACCATATTGGATGGTTGTGACTCCTTTACCTCACTGTAGCATGGATATTCTTGAGTACAACTTGTAACTATACCTTCATGGCATTGGTTTTATCACTCATATGGATGCACTTAGCATGCTTTCATTTAATCACTATATCTATATGGCTGCCTTCCACCTTGGATCCTCTTGGAGGTGGTGCATGCATCAATTCATTTATGATTGTTCAAAAGATGTTATAACAGTCACCTTACTATTTTTGCTTGTTTCAAGACTATTAATGATGTTCTCTTATTTCTTTGAAGAGGACTTGAATGAAACATTTATATGATATCCCCTGTATATAAATATCACCTAGAAGTCACCTTCATGTTGGCATTGAACATTATTTGATCAGTAATAGATTGATGTCCTATCATATGAGCACTTGTTGAGGATGCATTCTATCATTGCTTTCGCTTGCATTCTTCTTCATATGCAAGGGTTTTTTGGCTGTCTTGAATAAGCTCATTGCACTCACTACAATGTGGTACTCCTTTAGCTAAATTTCTCCTATTTGAGCATTATTATCAATCCCCTTTTGAGATTTAGGGGGCAGCATGCTGGGCTCAACCCTTGTTGGAGCCCACTTTACACCACATGTTGAAATATCTTCAAAGCAACAACATGACTTTACCTATACCTGCACATGAAACAAACACATTAACTTTTTAAAAAAGTACTACTCAGTGATGTTTCATTTCTCTCCATCTCCTGCCTATGGATGATTTACTTTCTGATCTTGTACATCATAGACAATATATTATGCTTTTGTTCAGTCTGATGAAGTGTATAGAAAAGATCATATCATGAGTTCTAACCCCTCTTTCTCCATCACTGCAAGTCCAAGTACATACAAAGCTTGGAAACAAAGAATGGCTGCAACTAAGATCAAACTAACTCCAACAGGCAATGATTGAAATGCCTTGTTTATATGCTTCATTACTTTCTTTACTTTACAACTGCATAGTAGATTATGTTTGATGTACTAGTTTAGCTATTCCAATGGCTTGTGTGGGACACTTGATCTGTTATGTTTTCATTCAATGCAATGTTTATTCCATTTATGTATTTCATCTATAAAATTGAATAATCATTGTAATGAAATGAAACAACTTATCTCTTATGCAACTTTTAGCAATGATCAATTGAATCTTTTCCTCCATATAACAATGATAATTGAAATCTTCAAGCAACTTTAAACTATGCAAAATAATCATAGTAGATAAATGTTAAAATTTTCATCCTAAAATGAACTTAATTCAATAGCTCTGCCAATTCGAGTTGTAGGTGAAAAATTGGTAACATTTCTGGCGACTTCTTCTATATGCTTGCCTGCTAAGCATCAGGGCCAGTTGCTTTTACTATCCATTAGGCATGGAATCATGCTCTGTTCATCTCAACTCAGAAAAATGAAACTCGGCACTTCAAACTACACCAAAACAAACTGAAAGCAATAGATAAAAGGCTCTGGTGGCTAGAAAACATGTGCAACAATACTTAGGGAAATAAAAATTAATGAAAGGAAATGTTTATGAAGCACTTATTAACTAAAAACACTAACTCTATCCTACTCTAACTAGCCAAGGAAGCTAGTTAGATAAAACCATTCACTAATTGGGTGAAATAATTCCCCCTCCTAACCAACTGAGGATGCCTTGCCAAATTATAGACCACTGATAAAAGATGGGAAACAAGAAGATACCCCACAAACTATTGTGATGCTTCATGAAGAACATAAGCAAACTCACTCACCTCTTGAGTTTGATCAAGCACATAACTTATTTTGGATGCATAGGTGCGTTGGGTCTGTTGTTGTGAGGTTGTAATCTCCTCCTTGGGTACAACAGCGAAATGTGACTCCTCATTTAGCATACTACTAGCTAAATCCCTGATTGGACATCCTCTTGCAGGGATGAAACTTGGACTTTCACTATTGGTTTGCTGCTTAGGATTTGTTGTCCCTTCACCCTACTAATTTGGCTGCCCCAAGTAACCCTCCTCTACAGGCTGCTCTTGTTGATCAACATTGTCCTCCTCCAAAGGTATCAGCATAGGATCCAAGCATGAGCAAAAAAGCTCAATTTTAGATTGAAACGGATCCTTATTAGTCAAATCAGGGTTACTTTCATATACCTACTCATGAATCAGCATATTGTCCAAATATTCTGCAACACTTTGATGGTCAAAACTTGGCATAGACATGCTATTTTCATCTCCAACATCAAAGCTAAGAAGCTCATTAAATAGAATAACTAAAACCTTTTCAACATTGTCTAAATTTTGAACAAAATCATCAAGGTCATCCCAAAATGAAATTTCATCACATTCCTCTTAAATTTCTGATAAAAGAGGGCTATTTTTTACCTCATAATAGTTCTTAGTTAGCTATGTAAGTTCCATGGAAGGCTTATCTTCACACTTTTCCACTTGATCCAAGACCTCCCTGTCAGGTTCCCTAGCTTCAATCAGCAACTCACTAGATCATTAAAGATCCTCATGCTGCTTTGAAACTGCTACCTTTGGTACACGCATGTTTTCCTCATCTGGTTCAACAAAACTAGGTAGCTAATCAAACAAAGAGACTGATTCTTCCTCTTCATGCGGTGCCTTCTCCAATGAGACTTGGGCTTTTAGTCTTTCCAACTAAAGACTTTCACCTTCCAATCTTTGTATCCTACTTTGGTTCATCTTATAAAAAACATTAGAAAACTTGTCAAAGGAAACGAAATGCAAAGGATTTAGGGTCAATTTTGAATCAACTTCCTCTACACATGCATTATGCTCATATTCATCTAGGAGAGCAGTACAAACAACAGTGACCATTCCATGTGAATCAGCCTCTTGCACTAGTTTATTTTCTAAAAAAAATTATCATCTTTTACAAAACAGGGAAGCTCTTTAGTGTAAACATTGATAGATTCATCAGGAGGAGTCTTTTCTTATTCAATCTTCTGTTGCTGCAAACAGTAAACCTCCAAAGCTGAATGCAGTGGATTTACTTTTCTAAGCTCCCTAATGAAGAGTAAGGTATTCTAATCAAAAGGTTCACCCTTAGATTTCTCAAGTAGGGAAACTTGGGGAGCTTCTTGGATTTCTTGATATGACTCAAACTATTGGTTAATGGACTAGTCTCGAATGCGAACAACCTCCTCAGTAAAATCAGAAACTCTGAAACTTGAGATTTTGATTTTCTAGGGAGTCTATTTGCATTCAAAACCAATCTCTTGGAGGGAAAAGGATTCTTCAAGTGGCTGGTTTTGAAGCATAACAAGTTCAGACTGCACCAAACTGGGTTCTTGCAAGGCTAAAGGATTTCTAAAACTGGGAATCTTGACCTTGGCAGGAATAAGAGGTTCACTTTGCTTGAAACTCAGAAGGTTATACTTACAAACCTCTTCCTGAATAGACTAATTTGGAATGACATGAGCTACTTGAACTTGATGCCTATGTGTTTGAGTGAGCAAAAGCTCTATCTAGTCTTCTTTCACTACTATCTCCTACTCAAACTATCTCCTTTGTGCCTCCAACTCCTACTCATGAAGATAGGCTTGGTAAGCCAGTACCTCCTGGTGCATGTTGTACTCATGCATCCTCTTAATCTCCTCTAACTGCTTGTTGAAGTCTATCAAAGTATCTTTAATCATGTCTTTAAGCTCAACCATTTCAGACTATTTTGGCTAATTGGGAGATTGATCAGGGGTGGGTGAGTGGCAGTTATATTGTGCATGTTGATTTTGAAAAACCATGGGATTAGAAATAGCAGCATAATTGGTCTGATATGGTTGACTTGGAGACAGATAAGTGGCATATTCATAGTATGGTGGTGGATATTCATACTGACTGAAAATTTGACATTTTTTACTCATATGAAAGATGGAAAATAGAATGAATAGATGATTTTTGTAACATACTAGCACTTGATCATATTGAAACCAATAAATTTGAGCTTGGAGTCACTAGATGTGTTTGATTTTATACCTCCAAAGGCTGAGATCACTGATACACACACCAAATATTAGGATGTATGAATGTACTTTGGACTAAAAAAGTCCAACTTTGTCCCACCAAGCATGCCAAAAACTATTATCAATCTTAGCTATCTGTTGACACATGGGAACACTCCTAGGCCTGTGGGTTGCCTAAACTTGGAGTGAACCTCTAGAGTGGGCTAGTTCCCCTAGTTACTTCACTTAATCTAAGAGACTTTCTGAGAAAAGGGATAGGAAGTTAAATATAATTGAAATCCTAAACTCTAATAGGTGATGCACCAGAACTCTATCTATTCACCTACAATCAGCCTCACAAAGACTTTTAACCCTCACAATTCCACTAAAATTAATGCAATACATTAATGATTTGAATGAAAGTTTGAAAAGCTAGAGATTTTCAAAGGATAAATAGGAACTTTATCACAACTTTAACTTGCTAAGCAGACTTAAACATAACATGCAACCTATATTACATGAAACTTTTGCATACATATTTATAGTAATGAATGATAACAAAGGAACTATTTTTATGATCACAATGAGATATCAAACCAATACTATAAACGTGAGACAAAAATGTGAAAGAGAAGGACACTGCTGCTCTATTGAAACTGAAAGGAGTTGAAATGAATACAAAAATGTTTACAAGCTCTCTGCAGGTGAACAAGAGAGAAGAAACAATGATCTGAACTCCCTGAGAAAGAGCTATCTTTCTCCAATATATGCCTACAAAAATGATCTCTCTAGAAAAGATGGGAAAAGCTCCTAAAATAGTTATCCTAATCCATTTTTTAGCTCCATAAAAAGGCCTTTAAAAGCTATCCCAAAATGTTCCCAAATTGTGTGTAAAACTGCCAAAATCTTCTATCAAGTGGCCCCCACTAAAATCTCTTTAAAACATGCTTTATTTGCTAAAAAAAAACTCCAATTTGCCCTTATCTACTCGAATTCACCTAAAGAAAAGAAATCTGGAAAAGCAAGATTTTATCTACTTTACTGGCTCTAACTGTATTTAAAATAGCAATAATTTAAACGAAATTTATAAAACATTGCTTTAAATAATGCTTTACAATGATTTTGCAATTTATTTCCCTGATTTGCTTAGATTTGATTTTTTTGCAAAATATTATAGGGCTTTTGATTTTGCTTTACCAAGTATAAAATATCTTATGGATATATTATTTTATATAAAAATCATAAAAATATAAAATGGCATAATATATGGTTTTGAAAAAAATGAAAGCCTATGAGGGTTGTCTTTCTAGCTTGCAAAAAATTCCTAAGGGCATATGAGGTTTTGAAAATTAAAAGCCCCTAGGACTCGATCTCCACTCAATCTGCATTTTAAAGGCATCATGAAAATATATTCATCTTCACCTTCAAAGGTGGTCAAATAGTCCTCTAGGCATAAAGCCTAGGCATGGCAAAGTGAACATAACACCACAATGGGCATTAGTTGAGGCTCCTGATTTTTAAAGCAATGTGATAAAAATACCACACAACAACTTAGGGCAATACTAAACCCTAACACAAAACGATGATGCCCTAATTCTGTGGGCTCATTTCACATTTATCTTTTTGGAGAAATGGCTTTGCATCTTGCCACCATGAAAACTAGGGTTTCAAGCCTGATCTTGACTCATTCCTCACTGTTCCTGAGAGTTTACTGGAAGATTTTCAAGAGGTAAAAATTCTAGTCACAATATCGAACCAAATTTTCACTTCAACTCAAGTTTTGTCTTTTAATTGCAGTCATGATAACTTCTGAGCCATGGTTCTGCTTCTCACTGTCACTTCTATTTTTTTTGTCTTGGGCTACTGTTGTTGACTGGGCCGAGCTCATTTTGGACCATAAAAGGTAAAAAAATGTGACCTTATTTGCATATATCATACTCAGCAAACAAGATAAAATCCCTCCTTTGAGCTCTGCATCATTACTTTCATTTTCTCACTGGCACATGCTCAATATGAGCTCATGAAATTGCAAATGAATGCATATTTCTTCTTCATTCTACATACTAGGCCGCAACTATATAAAAAAAACTAGTTCTGAGCATTTCTTTTGTTTCAATGTTATCACCTTCCTCTGTGTGGGCCACCATGGCTAGAAGCTTGAGGCTCCCTAACATATTATGAGGGAAAAAATATGACCCATGTTCATGCATCCTCTGTCAATAGGAAGGTAAGATTTTATCTTTCGATTACTGTGTTGTTTTCTTCGTTTCTCATATGAGTTCAGTAAACCATGAATTCACCATTTTTGATTTGTTAGAAGCAATAAAAAAACACTATATTTTAAGAGGCCGCAGCCATTATGGATGATCCTTCACCATTTCTAAACATTGAACAAACCCCTTTGGGTTCGAAGCTTTCCATTACTCTATTGCTGTAGTAAGAAAAAATTTGCTTAACATTGAACATTAGTCACATACTTACCGTTTTGTGAACCTATCAAACCCTTGTAGCCTGTAAGTCATTTATCCTTTCTATATTAGTGATTTTCATGCGCATGCAAAATATGACAAGGGTTTTCTATTCTTTGTTAAGACAAATACACTCTTGGTTGTTCCTGAGAATGTATCATTGCTTTGCATGAGGAACTGACTATATGGCTTTATTATTAGGTGCAGAGAACTTAATCCAGTTTGCACTTTTGTCTTACTATTCAATTGATATGTTCACACAATACTATTTTGTCCTTATGATGTCATGACATTACCCTTTGTAGTTGAGGCAGCCTATACATATAACCATCTAAACAATCTTGATTATTCACCCTTTGCTTACTGTGATAGTGACTCATTCACATGTTCTTGATGCTCACTGAGTTTTCTAAATGATGTATCTACCCCTCATGACTCTTGTCTCTTATAAGGCATTTTTTGAACACTGAGATTTAACTCTCTCCTTAAGAACTGATATATACATCCTTGCTTTTGGCTGATCCCTTGTCATGACTAAGTTGTTGATAACTGAGAGGGGGGGGGGGTGAATCAGTTATCCTAATTATTTCTTCTTTTGAACCTTCTTGTCAATCAAAGCAGTATTGAATCAAACAAACAAACATTATCATGAAATGAGAAACACATGACACAATATTTTGACGTGGAAACTTGGTTAAGGGAGAAAACCACGGGGTGATTAACCCAAATATTATTCTCTGTTAGAAGAATAAGGAATTACAAAATGGCACTTGCCAATTAGGGCTCACTGCCCGAGCACACTGCTCACAAAGAGGCCCACTGCCTACAAAGAGACACACTGTCTACAAAGTGATAAGAATCACAGTCTTGAACTGGAGAATGACATCTTTACCATGTCCGGATCAGTTCCATTTAAGCCCAAAAACATCTGCTCTGCCTTCTGCACTTCTCTTTGCTACTCCACCTTTTTCACACACAATCACACCTCAAAATGAACTCACAAACCTTTATTTATACAGGACATCGACTTAGGAACAATCATCTAAGTCGGCAATCAACCATAAGAATATCCGCAAGATGAATAACACATCCGGTCGGCCACCATAAGAACATTCGCAGGATGAACAACTCATCCGGTCGGCTAAACAGAGCAAGAACTTCATCCGGAAGAATATCTTCAATTCCGGGCTCTACTATCAATGCGGACCAACAACACAACCTCAACATGATCCAAGAACCTTCACAAGCCTGCCTGAATGACCAGGTACATCCGTATTTCCTTTACTTACTGAAATCTCTTATCCTCCTTATCCGGAACTTCAAGAACACTGTCTGTCGCCACTGTCATAATGCAAGAGGTACTTCCGGACCTCCAAATCATACACAACTCGAGATGGAACATCACAAGGACATCCCAAAGACTCCTTCCAAACCGCAGATTAGGATTATACAGTTCCGGACCTCACCGGACCTTTTTGTGATCCTCTGTCACCTCTGAATACTTGCCGGAACCGGTTCTACACCGACAGCCACAACTCCTTCAGATCTTCATGCAGACCTCTGAAATCTTAACTGAAGCATCTCAAGACTCATATCTACAAACCCTTTAATCCGCATCCTCTGGTTCGCATCCTATATAGTACATTTGCCTTCTTCTCATCACTGTTCTTTACTGTTCCTGACTGAGGCTAATTTTCTCAATATCCTCAGCACATTGCTCATTGAATCCTTCTTGTCAAAGCAATATGAGTGTGTTGACATCAATGACAACACTGGTTTACCTCATACTTGCAACAATCTCCCCCTTTGTCATTGATGGCAACATATGATGTGAAAAACCATCAAGAGAAGAAACTTCTCCTTTCTGTCACTTCTCCCCCTATCAGCAACATGTCTTCTCCTCATTTACTGCTCCCCTTTTGATCATTAGCTACTTGTTTTTCACATGTCTTCTCTCCCCCTTTGACATCAATGGCAAAGGGCTCATACTTGCAATTCTAACACATCAGAATCATACCAGCTGCTCCCCCTTAGTAGCAGCTCCCCATCATCAATCTGGATCACAAGATATGACTGTGATATCCACCAGACTGATGCACATCAGTGCATCCTAGTTCATCACCGGAGGGGCCATGACCCCTAACTTCTCCCGGAGATATTCAAAAGAGTCCTTGGGAAGAGGTTTAGTAAAGATATCTGCAATCTGATCCTTGGAGGGAACATACTCCAACCTGACTTCTTCCTTGTTCACTTGTTCTCTCAAGAAGTGAAACTTGATAGATATGTGCTTAGTCTTAGAGTGTAATATAGGATTCTTGGAAATATTAATTGCACTTGAATTATCACAGAAAATTGTGATAGGCTCCGCATATTCAATTTTAATATCTCTTAGCATCTGCTTCATCCATAGGATTTGAGTGCAACTACTTGCTGCTGCAATGTATTCTGCTTCAGTTGTAGACAGAGATATTGCATCTTGTTTCTTGCTTAGCCAAGAAACCAATCTCTTCCCCAAAAAGAATGCTCCACCACTGGTGCTCTTTCGATCATCTACATCTCCTGCCCAATCTGCATCTGTGTAAGCATGAAGAGAGAAATCTGGATCTCTAGGGTACCATAGACCATACTCAACTGTTCCTTTCAAGTACCTAAATTTTTTTTTGATTGCCATAACATGAGATTCTCTAGGATCAGCGTGGAATCTTGCCACAAGACCAACAGCCTGCATTATATCTGGTCTGGTCTGAGTGAGATACAATAATCCACCAATCATTGATCTATACATTGTCTGATCTGCCTTTGGGGAGTCATCATCTTTGCTCAACTTACATCCGGTTGCCATGGGAGTGTTCATTGGTTTTGAATCTTCCATACCAAATTTCCTTAACAATTCTTTCACATATTTGGTCTGAGAAATGAAGATCCCTTTCTTTGTTTGAGTAATTTGCAGACCCAAGAAGAAATTCATTTCACCGAGCATAGACATTTCAAACTCACATTTCATCTGATTTGCAAAAGTTTTGCACATACTATCTCTTCCTCCAAAAATGATATCATCCACAAACACTTCAACAATCAAGATGTTTTCATGATCAATTTTGAAATATAAGTTACTGTCAGCAGTACCTTTGCTTAATCCAATCTGCACAAGATGCTTATCCAACCTTTCATACCATGCTCTTGGAGCTTGTTTTAATCCATATAATGCTTTCTTCAACTTACAGACCATATCATTATTGTCAGATAATTGAAATCCATTCGGTTGTTCAATGTAAACTTCTTCTTCCAGATCACCATTTAGGAAGGCAGACTTGACATCCATCTGATATACCTTGAAGTCTTTGAAGGTAGCAAATGCAAGAAATAATCTGACTGCTTCAATTCTTGCCACGGGAGCAAAGGTCTCTTCAAAATCAATTCCTTCTATTTGGGAGTAGCCTTTGCAGACCAATCTAGCTTTGTTTCTAATTACTTTACCAGCTTCATTTAATTTGTTCCGAAAGACCCATTTGGTTCCAATCACATTCCTGTCTCTAGGTCTGGGAACTAGATCCCAAGTATGATTTTTCTCAATTTGCATTAATTCATCTTTCATTGCTTTAGTCCAGTTTTCATCATTGCAGGCTTCATTTACTGTTTTAGGTTCAATCTTTGAAATCAGACAACATTCATCCTGATTTTGAGCAACATTCCTTCTAGTTTGCACACCTTTGCTTCTGTCACCTATGATCTGAGCTTCAGAGTGGTTTAGTGTTACATACCTTGGAATTTTGGGAGTATCCTGCACTGCTACTTCTTGATCAGGCTCATTCAAACCTATCTCTTCTTCCTGATTTACAAGATCAGGCTGACTCTGTCTTACTGGAGAGGATTGAGTTCCTTGAATCTGAACACCGTCTTAGTCATCTTCATCAAATTCATAAAATCTTGAGGGCTTCTCAATTCCTTCATCAACTTTCACATTAGTGCTTTCTATCATCTTCCTCAGTCTCTTATTGTAACACCAGTATGCTTTGCTTTGAGTGGAGTAACCCAAGAAAATTCCTTCATCACTTCTAGCATCAAACTTTCCTAGATCTTCATCTCTTTTGATATAACACTTGCTACCAAATACTCTGAAATATTTCACAGTAGGAGTGATGCCAAACCAGAGTTTGTAGGGGGTCTTACCGGTATTGTTTCTGATTTGAACTTGATTTAGAGTGTAGACTGCAGTGCTGATAGCTTCTTTCCACAACATCTGAGGAACATTTGCTTCCAACATCATTGTCCTGGCAGCTTCCTGGATGGTCCGGTTCTTTCTTTCAACTACTCCATTCTACTGTGGAGTCCTAGGAGCAGACAATTGTCTCCTTATACCCTGCTTCTCACAAAAGTCAATGAACTCACCAGATGTAAATTCACCACCTCTATCAGACCTTAGACACTTTAGTTTCAATCCGGTTTGATTCTCTACCATAGCTTTGAAAATTTTGAACTTCTCAAATGCTTCTGATTTTTCTTTTAGAAAGGTAACCCACATCATCTGGGAATGGTCATCAATTAACAACATGAAATATCTATCACCTTGCAGACTCTTGATTCTTGTCGGACCACAGAGATCAGTATGTACTAATTCCAACAATCTGGTAGAGGACTGATCTTTGCTTTTGAAAGAGACTCTGCTCTGTTTACCTAGCTGACATTCTTTACACAAACTATTTGTAGGTTTCATCAATTTTGGAAGATCTCTTACAACCTGAGTATGGCTTATCTTGATGATGTTATCAAAATTTACATGACACATTCTTCTATGCCATAACCAACTCTGATCAATTTGAACAAACAAACAACTTTTATTTGAACCAACCAGATGAAAGATATTACCTTTTGTCTGAGTACCGGATGCAATTTCAGTTTCGGAACTTGTAAAGATTCTTCATTTTCCATTCTTAAACCGGAGATCATAGCCTTTGTCTACTAACTGACCAACACTGAGAAGATTGTGCTTCAATCCTTCAACATATAGTACATTACCTATTTTGCTCTTTCCATCAAAGGAAATAGTTCCCCTACCTCTGATTCTGCTAGCAGAATTGTCACCAAACTTTACCATTCCTCCTTCATACCTTTCCAAATTCAAGAACTTATTCTTGTCACTAGTCATATGGTGAGAACATCCACTGTCAATAACCCAATCATCCTTTTCTTCCACTTGAGCAGCTAAAGCTTTTTCAACAACTTTGTGATTGACAGATTCAGAGAGTATTGAATCTTCTTCCTTGATGGCAATAAACACCCACTCATTTCCGGATTTGCTTCCTAGTTCTGATTCATCATCTGTTACTCCTTCATTGTCATCTTCTTCATGAACATAATAGCAGTTCTTTTGAAACCTTTGTCTGTTAGTATTAGACCTTGCAGATCTTTCTGGACATCTTGAAGCAAAATGACCAATCTTATTGCAGTTGAAGCACTTAAAGGGTAGTTTTCCTTCATACTTACCGGATCCTCTTGGTAGTCTTTTTGCAATGAGGGCTTCAAGTTGAGCTGTTTCTGCTTCTTCTTCTTCCATGTCTCTTCTTGCTTGATCATACCATGTCATTTTCCTTGAAGAGTTTTCTCCCGGATCAACTCTCTGTTTGCCTTTCACATAGGCACTGGCTTTGAAAGCAGATTCAGTCTTGGGAGGATCATCTCCAAACTCGGTCATTTCAAATGCAGCTAGCTTGCCAGCCAATTGTTCTCTTGTGACAGTTGTGTGGGCTCTGAATTCATCAATTGTAGCAACCTTGATTTTGTAGGCAGCAGGAAGGGATCTAAGGATTTTGCAAACAATCTCATTTTCATCTAGAGTTCCACCAGCATTTCTAATTCCACACACTAGTTCATTCACTCTTGGCATAAAAGTAGTGATGTTTTCATCATCTCTCATCTTCAATCTTTCGAATTTCCCTTTCAGACTTTGCAACCTTGCAATCTTGACAAACTCATCTCCTTCATACAGAAGTTCTAGTTTAGTCAGGATCTCATATGCAGTTGGAAGGTCAATAACATTTGAGAGATCTGAGTCATTCGATGCACTTAGAAGAGCTTCCTTGGTCCGCAGATTGTTTTCAGCTTCTGTGATTTCATTCAGAGTTGTCGGACCACCTTGTGGAGGTACATATGGTTTTGAAACCATGGCCAAGTATGCTTTTCCCATACATTCCAGGTGACATTTCATGCGACCTTTCCAGAGAGTGAAATTGGTTCCATCAAACTTCGGACTATCCTTTTTGTATGACGACATCCTAGATCTCCTCAAGCGGTTAAGCTTCTTTCAGAGGAACTTGGCTCTGATACCAATTGTTGATAACTGAGAGGGGGGGGTGAATCAGTTATCCTAATTATTTCTTCTTTTGAACCTTCTTGTCAATCAAAGCAGTATTGAATCAAACAAACAAACATTATCATGAAATGAGAAACACATGACACAGTATTTTGACGTGGAAACTCGGTTAAGGGAGAAAACCATGAGGTGATTAACCCAAATATTATTCTCTGTTAGAAGAATAAGGAATTACAAAATGGCACTTGCCAATTAGGGCTCACTGCCCGAGCACACTGCTCACAAAGAGGCCCACTGCCTACAAGGAGACACACTGTCTACAAAGTGATAAGAATCACAGTCTTGAACTGGAGAATGACATCTTTACCATGTCCGGATCAGTTCCATTTAAGCCCAAAAACATTTGCTCTGCCTTCTGCACTTCTCTTCGCTACTCCACCTTTTTCACACACAATCACACCTCAAAATGAACTCACAAACCTTTATTTATACAGGACATCGACTTAGGAACAATCATCTAAGTTGGCAATCAACCATAAGAATATCTGCAAGATGAATAACACATCCGGTCGGCCACCATAAGAACATTCGCAGGATGAACAACTCATCCGGTCGGCTAAATAGAGCAAGAACTTCATCCGGAAGAATATCTTCAATTCCGGGCTCTACTATCAATGCGGACCAACAACACAACCTCAACATGATCCAAGAACCTTCACAAGCCTACCTGAATGACCAGGTATGTCCGTATTTCCTTTACTTACTGAAATCTCTTATCCTCCTTATCCGAAACTTCAAGAACACTATCTGTCGCCACTGTCATAATGCAAGAGGTACTTCCAGACCTCCAAATCATACACAACTCGAGATGGAACATCACAAGGACATCCCAAAGACTCCTTCCAAACCACAGATTAGGATTATACAGTTCCGGACCTCACCGGACCTTTTTGTGATCCTCTGTCACCTCTGAATACTTGCCGGAACCGGTTCTACACCGACAGCCACAACTCCTTCAGATCTTCATGCAGACCTCTAAAATCTTAACTGAAGCATCTCAAGACTCATATCTACAAACCCTTTAATCTGCATCCTCCGGTTCGTATCCTATATAGTACATTTGCCTTCTTCTCATCACTGTTCTTTACTGTTCCTGACTGAGGCTAATTTTCTCAATATCCTCAGCACATTGCTCATTGAATCCTTCTTGTCAAAGCAATATGAGTATGTTGACATCAATGACAACACTGGTTTACCTCATACTTGCAACATAAGTATGCATATAGAAATGTTTTCCATAAGTGACTGCTATGTCAATGATAGAACTGTTGCCCCATTTGCATTTTATAATGATGACAGTCATGTATTTCTCTTTCTTCTGAATCACTATAGATGTTGTCTTGACCTCATGCATCTGTGCGTGCTCCCTTTGATGATTATTTAGCATTGATCATATCCAAAATGTATTATGGCATATATCATCTTTCTGTTTGGTTCATTGTATTATCAAATGTACCAACATTCATACCATATTGGATGGTTGTGACTCCTTTACCTCACTATAGCATGGATATTCTTGAGTACAACTTGTAACTATACCTTCATGGCATTGGTTTGATCACTCATATCGATGCACTTAGCATGCTTTCATTTGATCATTGTATCTGTATGGCTGCCTTCCACCTTAGATCCTCTTGGAGGTGGTGCATGCATCAATTCATTTATGATTGTTCAAAAACTATTATAATAGTCACCTTACTAACTCTACTCCTTTCAAGACTGTTAATGTTGTTTTCTTATTTCCTTGAAGAGGACTTGAATGAAACATTTATATGATATCCCCTATATACAAATATCACCTGGAAGGCACCTTCGTGTTGGCATTGAACATTATTTGACCTGCAATAGATTATTGTCCTGTCATATGAGCACTTGTTGAGGTTGCATTTTGTCATTGCTTTCGTTTGCATTCTTTTTCATATGCAAGGGTTTTTTGGCTGTCTTGAATGAGCTCACTGCACTCACTGCAATGCGGTACTCCTTTATATGAATTTGTCTTATTTGAGCATTATTATCAATCTCCTTTTGAGATTCAAGGGGCAGCATGCTAGGCTCAACCCTTGTGGGAGCCCACTTTACACCACATGCTGAAATATCTTCAAAGCAGCAACATGACTTTTACCTATACCTGCACATGCAACAAACACATTAGTTTTTTTAAAAAGTACTTCTCAGTGATGTTTCATTTATCTCCATCTCTGGCCTATGGATGATTTACTTTTTGATCTTGTACATCATAGACAATATATTATGCTTTTGTTCAGTCTGATGAAGTGTATAGAAAAGATCATATCATGAGCTCTAACCCCTCTTTCTCCATCACTACAGATCTAGGTACATATGAAACTCAGAAATGAAGAATGGCTGCAATGAAGATCAAACTAACTCCAATAGGTAATGATTGATATGCCATGTTTTATATGCTTCATTACTTTCTTTACTTTATAGCTGCATAGTAGATTGTGTTTGGCGTACTAGTTTAGTTATTCCCACGGCTTGTGTGGGACACTTGATCTGTTGTGTTTTCATTCAATGCAATGTTTATTCCATTTATGTATTTTATTTGTAAAATTGAATAATCATTGTAATGAAATGACACAACTTATCTCTTACGCAACTTTCTACAATGATCAACTGAATGTTTTCCTCTGTATAACAATGATAACTAAAATCCTCAAGTAACTTTAAACTATGCAAAATATTCATAGCAGATAAATGTTAAACTTTCCATCCTAAAATGAACTTAATGTAGTAGCTCTTCCAATTCAAGCTATAGGTGAAAAATTGGTAACAATGGTTTCTTAGGGTACAATCAAATCTAGCTAGCAGAGGAGGACCAACACAAAATAGTGTTCACAACCAAATGGGGAACTTTTGCATATGCCAAAATGCCTTTTGGTCTCTCAAATGTTGGTGCCTCTTTTCAACGGGCTATGGATATAGCGTTTAAGGGGCTCATTAATAAGATCATTTTAATTTACTTGGATGATCTCACTATATTTACAAAAAATGCCAAAGATCACTTTGAGCATTTAGAAGCTATTTTTTAGAGGTGTCAAGAGTTTGGGATTTCTTTAAATCCTAAGAAGTGTGTCTTTGGTGTACCTCAAGGGAAACTTCTAGGGCATATTGTTTCAAAAGATGGAATTTCTATTGCTCTAGAGAGAGTCAAAGCCATACTAGACTTATCCTTATCTGTCAATAAAAAAGTAGTCCAATCTTTACTGGGGAAGACCAATTTTGTCAGTAGATTCATATCTAATTTTACATGGTTAGTCAAGCCTATTAGTTTGATGTTGAAGAAGGACTTAGCCTTTAAGTGGACAACTAAAGGAAGGCAAGCTTTTGAAGAAATTAAGAAGGCTATCTCCACTGCCCCAATATTGTGGAATCTCAATTTCTCTAGACACTTCATAATGTATGTGTATGGAGGTGAGCACAGTATTGCAGCTGTCCTAACTTAGAGAGATGACAAAGAGGAGGGAGAATATCTAGTTGCATTCTTCTCTAGGACATTAAGGGAGTATGAATCTAGGTACAATTTTGTTGAAAAGCAACCTTATGCCATAGTTAAAGCACTTAAGAAATTAAGACACTTGGTAACAAGAAACAAAATCTTGATATTAGTAGCTCATTCCAGTTAGAATACATTATGGAGGGTGAGATTACAGAAAAAAGAACTAACTGGATAACCAAGATCTTTGAATATGATGTAGAAGTGAGGCCTACCAAATTGGTTAGAGGAAGAGGACTCTGCTAATATATTGTCCAAGACAGAGGCATCAATGTCGAAAGAAATCAAGGTTGAAATTGTGTTAAAACTCCAAGAGCCTGACCAAGACTCTTGGGTTAATGACAAAATATAGTTCATGAGGACTAGTATCTTCCCTAGTTTGCTCTCCCTTGATAAAAGAAGGTATTATAGACAACAGGGAATTTATTTTGTGTTGATTGATCACATTATGTTTAAAAGAAATTTTGATGGAATCCTATTAAGGTGTGTTAAAAAAGATGAAGCTCAAAAGATACTACATGAATTCCATCATAGAGCCTTAGGAAGACACTTCTCAACAAAAAATACTACCATCAAGATTACACAAGCTGGCTACTACTGGCCCACATTGTTTACAGATTGTCATCAAATGGTTAAGTGTCAGGCTTGTCAATTCTATGTTGGAAAGAGAAGGAATACAACTTCACCTCTGAGTCCCATAATTGTAGATAAACCTTTTGCATAGTGGGTTTTAGATTTCATAGGAATAATCAATCCAGTCTCAAGTATGGGATACAAATGGATACTCACTGCAAATGATTATTTTACAAGATGGAGCGAGGTAGTTCCACTTAAAGAATCCACTAAGAAGATAATTCTAGATTTTTTGGAAGGAATAAATACAAGATTTGGCCTACCCTACACTATTATATCTAATAATGCTAAGGCATTTTTGGGTACCAAACTGTCATAGTTTGCTTTAAAAAATGATATATATTTGAAGACTTCATCCAACTATTACTTGCAAGGTAATGGGTTGGCAGAATCTACAAATAAGAATCTGATTAGACTCATCAAAAGAATAGGAGATGATCATCAAAAAGATTGGCATAAGTATCTTAATTCGGTACTGTGGGAAGACATAACTATGCCGAAGCAAGTGACTAAGATGTCTCCTTATGAACTAGTTTATGGCAAGAATGCAGTTATGCCACTTAATATAGAAATCCCTGCTTTACAGTTGATTAAGCAATTAGAGATAGAAGAAAATGGCCCAATGCATGTGAGGCTTACTGAACTACTAGAAGTACAAGAGAAAAGAGAGATGGCACATGAATCCTTGAGAAACCATCAGCATACCATAAAGAGATGGTTTGATCAAAAGTCTTCTAAATTAATTTTTGAAGTCAAGTCTCTGGTTTTAAAATGGGATGAAAGAGCTTCTAAGCCAGGGCGACACAACAAGTTTGATTCACCATGGATTGGCCCTTTTAGGGTTTGTGCTTGCAAGAAACAAAATGCATTTGAGTTGGAAAATATGGAAGGAAAACCCAAAGAGATTCCTGTCAATGGGATCTTCTTGAAACACTTCACATAAATTTAATTTTTGCCCCTGTATCATAGTTAATTAGGTTTCTTTTAAGTTTCATTTCCTTCCCTATTTTACTTTTCCCACTTTCTTTTTGAATAAGTTTTCTGGGAACACGTGTCTACAGTGCATTGGACTCTATATCTAGCAATTGCATACTCCTCAAAGTTGTTAGGTAGTACTTGTACTTCAAGGAAGATAACCAACCATTTCGAAAGATCGTTGCCTTTAATGCTGAGTTGTATAATCTTCTGCAGATTTGGAATGTTGCACTAACAGTCACTTTGGCGAATCTATTAGTGTCATTAATTAGAAATGATGGGTCATTTAATACATTATTAATGCCACTGCCAAGCCAATTAGTTAAGTATCTCAACAATTTGGAGTTGTCATTCTTGTTTCAAAATCTATCAAATTTCCTCTGCTTGCGTCAAAGAAGTTTAAACATCTATTGGAAGTTCTAGCTATTAATTGAGTCTAGTTGCAGTTTCTAGAGCCCTTGAGAAGAGTTACAAAAATGGAAGAGGGGCAATCACCACAAGAGGGTCTATTTGATTTACTAGAGAAGTGGAAGAATAGTAAGTCCTATGCATCTGCGAAGACACAGTGAAGAATCAATTACCCAAGGACTAGAGCCTTGGAGAAAGGGAGAAGTGCTGACCCTACACAGATAGATGATTATGTAGATGACATCTTGGACACTTGGATTACCAAAAATTTGAAGAATTTGAGAGAAGGGGCACACATAAGTTGTCTCCGACAAGTAGAGAAGGGAGAATCTGAAACTTTTGGCATGAGGATTTGGACCTCCTAGTTGCCTCAGTTCTTGGTCCCTACCGTTCACCCATATCCTAAATTGGTCTAGATGTGTGCAAATCTTTTCAATCAATAGACCTCAACAATTTAGAATAGATGTTTCATGCTCCAGATAAGCCCTAAGGAATTCAGGACATGTTGAGTCTATATCATGACTGAAATGCCACTTTCACCACCATACCTAAGTTGCAATATATATGGAGTGGTGTCAACAATAAACTCAGGTTTCTAAATAATGAGATGCATCTAGATGACAACAATACCCAATTGCCCACATTACCCATGGCCCGAGGTCGGTTCAACATTGATGTGCAGGATGCCTTCTCCATGCTAGCTTTCATTTTCAATCAAGATGAAGATGCAAACATGTATGACTGGCAATTAGTGGCCATTTTCAGACTCAAAATAGTAGACAAGTCTGCTGAGTATAGATTTGACTTCTCGAAGCATATCTCCCAGGTCATCAGTGAGCAACTATCTAATTTCTCTGAGGTATAAACTTACAGGTACTCGGCCTATCTTTTCCATTTAATCTTGTATCAAAATTATCAGCTCTTCCAGTAGCATATGCATGTAGATATGTATGACCCTGAAGTAGGTAGTAAAAAAACCATTCTAGTGTTAGCATGGACTCATGTCCTTTCAAAAACTTTAGACCCTTATGAATTTGCTGAGTGTTTTGTGGCTCCTATTTTTGAACAATTGGAATATGAAGTTGTTGTGAGTAGAATGACAAATAGCTTGAAAGGCTTCTTAGTTAATTCTAAAGTTCCTTGTGACTATTTCTTTGGTGCCCATTTTACAATTATTAGGCTTCATGGTTTTGCTAGTAAGCCCTTTTTTCTCCCAAAAGTTTTAACTCCTAGAGTTGCAGCCTTGGAAGTGGGCTTCCAATTGTCCATTATTGATAATAATTTTGGCAACAAGAAAAGGAAGAAGAAGTTCTATGATATTCCTTGGACTAAGGAGTTTAAGATAAAGAAAAGAGAAACTGAAAATCTCATGTTAAGAAAGCTGGCAGCCTATGGTTTTTTGATAGTTCAGGATAAATAGAACTATGATCTAGACAATTTCTTAGCATCATGGATAGTGAGTAACAAGGTCTCCACTAGTTTCATTCATGAGAGTCAGCCTTTCTAGGAGTAGAGGAGGTCACCATAGCAAGATACTCTAGAGTTCTATGTAGAGCTCAATGATCTACCTAATGAAGGCCCCAAGCCATGTGAAACTTTTTAAACTCACTAGCAGGAGTATGACCCTAACAGGCTCATGACACATGGTTTGAGACTGACGCTCAAGAATAAAGATTGGAGTGCTGAAAAGATAGCGGCCTACTAGAAGTATAGGCAAAAAATTGTTGAGTTCACCCACACTTTTGGTGGAGTTCTGACAGATGATCAATGGGAGAGACTATGGGATGATTATCATATGACTCCCGTATCGAGCCCAGATAGAAGCAATCTCCCGGGCCACTCAGAAGAGGTAGAAGAGATAGAGGAAATAGAGAAAGCAACAAAACAAGCTCCTAGGGCTCCTTGGCCTTGACCTCTCAGTGTTATCGAGAAACAAAAAGTTGTACAATCATCATCTCATGAGGCCCATATAGCTTTAGCATTGGGGGGTCTTAGAGTAGCAACCTCTCAACAAGCATTCATGTCAATAGAAGAGGCATCAGAGGAAGAAGACCCTAAAGACAGTTGAAAGGCCCTTCAAAAGAAGGCACAAGCTAGTGTCACAAAATGAAACTCAAAGTGATGTCTTGGTGGCCTCGTAGCAACAAGTTCTTACAACTATGGTGAAGGTCTAGGTAAGTATTCGGCCTCCTGTTTCTCCTTCTTCATCTTCTTCTTTAATGGGGGTGGCAACCCAATTTACCTACTCTTCCATGCCTCCTACCACCTTCGCTATGCCTTTGCAATCTTTTGTTCCTATTGCTAGTTCACCGGCCTTAGCATGATCATAGGCCATTTCATTGCCTTTTTTTTCCCCATCCATGCCCAAGAGGGCTTTTCCTTTGATAGATCCCAACCAACAAATTACAACCATCCCATATGGCCTACCATAGGGTTACCACTTTGCAAGAGGACTCATTGCCTCCTCACTTACCTTTCAAACACAGGAAGATGCTGCTAGGAAAGTGAGGGAAGCTAGAAGAGAGAAGAAAAAGATGAAAGAAAGCAAAAGCCCTACTACCCCTCACATGAAATCCCTCTTTGATCCCATCCAGCAATCCCTGACTATCACTCACTTGACCCCCAATGTAGTCAAGCCTATTGAACAGATCAAGCCAGAGGATTATACCATGAATGCAATGGTTATGTATTTAGCCCACTTTAGGCCCCAAGATAAAGTTGAGTTAATGAATGAGACTTCCGTAGCAGTCACAACTGATTATCTCAAAACAATAAAGAAGCTTTAAAAGATAGAAATATATTTGGCAAAGGCGAAAGCCACAATTGATGGCCTTTCTACAGAGATTAAGGCCAAAAACCAAGAAATTGACACTCTAAACAAAGATTTGTAGTCTACTGTGTCTTTAGAAGTATATCAAGTGGCACAAACTCAAGCTGCAAACTTTCAAACTGAACTGACATTGTACGCTCAAAATCATGACTCCGCTGTCCTGGGGTTGTCGGGTCAAATTTTTGCATGCACATAGACCCTCCCCTCCTTCCCATAGGGTGATCCGCCACATCAATCTTGATCACATGGAAGTAGCTAGTCAAGAGGAGGAAAGACATGGCAGAGGTCTAGCTCGTTAGAGAACTGGACTTCGTGGAGGGGGGTTGGCAAGTTTTGTGGCCTTTGTTGTTGTGCATTTTTTGTATGTTTCGTTCAATAGTTGTTGCAGTTGAGATAACCCTATGACCTGAAGGGTCACCAGTTTCTCTTCTTCTGTTTGGATTCCTTAGATTCCACATATGTGATGGAATCAGGGTTTGCAATTTTGTCTATTCTAGGGTATCTATATGCATGTAAGCTAAATGATATGCAAAACGTCTTTTTTGGTATTTTTTAGAGTATTTTGGAAATAAAAGTGCTTCTAATCTATGTAATGGAAATATGTGTGCAATCCTATATGACTTTTCTAATGTAAAGTTAACCTATGTTTTTTGGGTTTTCGATGTTTCGAATGCAATCTAATCTAAAGAAAAGGGAAAATGCTTATTCTAACAATCTAGATCTAGAAATATGAAAGCGATTAATCTAACATGCAAGATCTAACTATCAAGGAAAAAGCAATGTTTTACTCTTCCCAAGAGCAAATTTGATTCTCTAATTACTATGAATTAAGCAAAAACAATGAAGGAACCTGGAAGAACTGAAGATTTGTTAACTCCACTACCCTCAGTAATCCTTTTGATAGGCAACCTCGAATCCTTCTGTGGCAACAAATGATCCTCTTGATAACAAAATGACTGAAAGAAGTAAAAAGAAGCTTTGATGAAGCTTGTATGTGCTCAATGAGAGCTTGGATTGAGTACAATGGCATAAAATGAAGCAGCGTAGTGTTGCTTGATTGAACAAATGAAGCAAAAGACACTTTCATCCTGTCTGAGCATTTGAATGCTAAGTTGGAGAGAAAAATTGGCAAGAGTTGTGTCCAGAATGAATTTGCCTCCCTTTGTGCTTGAGGGAGGGCTGTATTTATAGGTTTAGAAGAAGGGATTGATTGAAGAGTAAACTCATTTGATTGATGAGTTAACAAGAATAGATTGGGGAGTTAATAGGGTTGATTACCTAGTGAACTCAACTAATTAGAGAGTAATGAAGCAATGATAGCTTATCACTAAAGATGAAATGGAGGTGAGGGAATGCATGAGATTCATTAGAGAGTTAATTTGAGATCAAATAGAGTTAATTATGCATGTGTGGGTGCATGAAATAGTTAACTCTATATCAGGGACAAAAAAAATATGCAAACAGAAAGACAAATGGGTGAAAATGGAGCAAAAATGAGAGAGAAACTCAATTTTTTTGCAGGCTAGAAAATGGCAGGGTCACCTCTTGTCAGTAGGGTCACCCCTAGGCAACCATGGGTCACCCAGGGGAGATCTAGGATGGACAGGGTCAGATGTAGAAAAACAGGCTTAGAGATGGCAGAAGAGAGGAAAAGGATGGGTTATGCATCAAGAAATAGGTTAGTCATGTTGAAGAATCCAAATCTCCACTTGCATCTATAGGATCTCCAAGGGGAGATCTGGAAATAATAGGGGGAGATTTGGATTGGTTGGTCAGAATTGAAAACTAATAGTGGGAGATGGATCGAGATACCTCTAGAAGGCTTCTAGGAGGTGCACAAGATGAAAAATAAAGGGGAAAGGTGAGAACTCACCTACAAGACACTCACAAGGCTTAGGATCAAGATCAAAAGCTAGAAAATGCAAGTCGACAAGTGTCACAACAAGTGTCAAAAGCATCACAAATAGGGAGAGAGGGAAATCGACAAAGAAGAAACAACACAAGATGAGAAAAGAGGACACATCATCAAGAGGCGTGTTGCTTAAAGGATTTTATTTCACTCTTACATGTATGTGACAAGGATTTGAATCATTATAGGGCTCCTTGTGGAGTCTGTATGTGATTTTTGTGCTTACATATGTGCCCCTTTGGGGACGATAGTCTACATGAAAGGTAGATACCGTTCTCGAACTAGGCCTTACTTGTTGTCAATTTTCCCACAATTTATACCTACAATAACTAGTATTAATCCAACATTTAAATGTATCAAAAATAAATAATGAAAAGTGAAATGACAAACTTACCATGGATCATCCGAGTTTGACTAGTTGTTTCATGCACGTAAAACAATGCATGAAATAGATGCGTAAAAGCAAAGAACTAATCTAAAATGCATAAACAAAACTAAGCTAAGGGCAAACAAAGAGAGCCAAATTGTGAGATCAAAGAAAAATGGCAATGGAATTGTTCGTGTGAGCAGTCGATAGAGAGGTATCGTCGAGGAGATTACAGAGATGGCTACCTCTTCTTCGATTGTGAAGACTCGGGTATGCAATAAGTGAAAAACTCTTCTCTAAACCCTAGCTTGGACTTTGTGAAAAATCTCTTAAAATTGTTCATTTTTGATGATTTTTCCTATTGTATTGCATTTGTCTCGTCATTTAGAGTAAGATTGATCTTTCGTTCTCTGAAATCGATTAAGAAATGAGTTTTTTAGAGTGACTTTTGCTTGAGGGACTCACTCCTAGGGTCACCCCTTTTGTTAGGAAGGGTCGCTCGAGGGAGATCCTATGTGACAGCAAGGTCACCCAGGGGAGATCTTGAAAAGAAGTAGGGTTGCCCGGGGGTGACCCTGAAAAACACCTGGGTCACCTGGGGACGACCCTGTTGGACTAATTTCTGATTGCATTTGATGTTTGTTTAACGCTCCTTTTGCTCTGATTTGACATGATTTGGTCACAAGATCTACTTGTTTATTGCAATTTTGAAGGTTTATATAATTCTTTTTGTGTAAGGTTTTCTACAGTTTTATGATTTTTAGGGATTTTACAAGTTTTTGAGATCTAATCTAAAGTTCTCTTTTGAATTTGTAGGTCATGTGTATCCGATGGAATGCCTACTAAGAGTAGAGATGGCTCTCAGGGATGTTTTTTTCACTGAGTAGTGAGGGTTGTGCGATCCTGAAGAGGGCATGTCTTGCTAGAGTTTTCCATGTTCCTATGATTCATCGTGTATCCCGCATATGTTGTGATATCTTGACTTATTGGGATGCAGACAGAAACACATTCAGGGTCCCACAGGTTTCTGGAGAGTGGACTATCACTCTATATGATGTGTACTACATACTTGGGGTTCCTATGAGGGGACAACCTCTATTTATTCCAGTTAGCAAGGCCTTTGAGGACAAGGCTTCCTGGGCTGCATTCATGGGGGTTAATCACCCTAGGGACCAGATAGGAGTTCAGCTTACCTCTGTGCCACGACTCTGTATCCTACTCTTGAGGAGGTTCCTGATTGGTTTGATTGCTTCGAGGTTGTCAGGAGATAAGGCCTTGGCTCGTCTGAGATGGTGTTGGGCTCTCATCATTCATGAGATAGAGGAGGGCATAGTTTATGCATGGGGACCTAACATCCTGGCTATGGTTTATAGGGATTTTTATCAAATTTCTTGGCGATGGGCTCTAGCTTTTAGCCACTCCTCTTTGGTCATGGCATGGATTTTTTAGTACATGAGGTCCTACCAGAAGCTTATTCTACTTCCAGATAGATAGTTACTGAGGGTAGCAAGGTGGGCACATGTTGGACATTTTGATGCTACTCTACCCACTGTTGCTACCCTTACTGATGAGGATATGATCTTTGATCCCTATCACGACATGGAGGGGGCTTGGGCCTGAGATGGTCAGATTAGAGAGTACTGCCACAAGGTTTTAGAGATCATAGACCATAATGGTCAGGTTGAGGCTCATCAGGTGGACCGTGTCTTACAACAGTTTGGCGAGGATGTTCCTAAGGACTTGCCCCAATGTCTACTTGTTATAGGACCATTCAGGAGATGGGCAAGATTGGGCATAGAAACGTCACTTGGACACCTTTGACTCTAGGCATCTTCATTACTAGGGTCTCTAGAGGAGGACGGAGGGGAGGGAGAGGGACTCCTTGATCTCTAATTGTGACTGTTGAGTTAGAGTCCACTAACGAGGACTACATTCCAGATAGTGATGATTCGTTAGATGAGGCCCCTCTCAAGGATGAGGATTTTGATTATATTGATGATTCAAATAATGCTCCTGACATCCCCAAGGGTCCTCCTATTGTTCCTTGACCTCCTCATTCAGATGAGGTGATGCGTTAGTTTGACTCTAATTGGCATCTTGGAGATCTACGTAAGTTTTCATCTATTTTCTTTTGTTTAACTTTGCCTTTTCTCTTTTCATGCAGAACTAACTTGGTCTTGTTTCAATTTGCTATTTCAGGTAATGTCAAAGAGTGGAGGGACTTTGTTCATGAGGTCAATGTTGGATTAACTTCTCCCTTCACTAGGATGATTCGTGATCATCTTTTGGATGATCCTAGTGTGCCTCCCGCTGTAGGATGACACACTGACATTTTTTCTCCTGTCTGCCATGGGTGTCAGGTAACTACAGAGTTGAAGACCCAGGTTGACATGCTTCAGGGTGAGAACAAAGTACTCTGAGAGATGACTTACATTAATTTTGGGCATCCTGACACTAGCATGGCAAGGCCTTCATAGTCACATGCTCACAGTAGAGCACATCATTCTCACAGATCTCATGGGGTGATGAGTGGTATTCATAGACGGAGGAGCTAAAGTCCTAAGGGTTCTGTTGGAGGGAACCACCCTTGACTTTCTTTTATTGAAATTCATGCCCCATTGCATGGGGAGCCTCTACTTCTCTTGAGAGCATTTTTTCTTAGCTCTTTGATACCTTTGTATATGCAAACTTCAGATTTATCTATGGAAGTTTATCCTTTCTATGGTTTTCTCCTATCAAAATTTGTACTCATCTCTTGCGCATGTTTGGAAGTTTTTAGGAACTTTTTTATTATGTTTAACCTTTTCAACTCTTTTAACAAATGCAAGTATGACGATGATGATATGTTTCTGTAGTTTTGTAGGATATATATATATATATATATATATATATATATATATATATATGATATGCAATTTACAATATGATAATGCAAGAACACGAGGAACGTTGTAAATGAAACTATAACACTCATTGAATGTCATGAGATATGAAGTTTGACTTTATTGCTTTGAGACTCCTTTTCTGATTTTTGGTATGAATGCAGTGTGGAACAAACAATGTGACTACACTTAAATATGATTTTTGATTCAATGGATTGAGAGTTGTCTTGATATGAGAGATCTATTCAAGGCTATGGGATAGGATTTAGGAAAACTCAAGTGGGGAGTGACATGAATATGGAGTGGTTCTGCTTTCTAGACTTCGCTAAAGGCTAAACACTGATCCTTATCTAGATAAGACAAATTCTTAAGATTTCAACTTAGATAAGTAGCAAACTTCATAGGTGTTTGCTATACTTAGATCATAGATGGTGAGCAAAGTAGACCTGAGGATAAAGGATAAAATGGGAAAGAACAAAGGTCCCTAGATAGAAGATGATCCTAGAGACTACTGTACTCCTTGGTTTTGCTCAGCTAGTGCTTGTGTGTGATTTGTACCTTTCTTTCTCTATTAGAATGTCACCCTTGAGGCTTCGAGCTTAGACTGATCTCCACCCAAGAGCACGGACATTTAGCAATCTTCTCTCTTTCACTCTTCTTTTTTGTATCTCTTTTTTTTTTTTTTTGTATTTTTCCTCACTTGATTTTCATTGTTTTGGATTTTGATTTTTCAAGAAATGAATGCTCTTTGGACCTTTTGATATGCAATACTTTGATTTCTCAATTCTCACTTTTCAACACTCTTATTTTGATCACTCATTTTCTTATTCACTCATATCATAGATTGCTTCCTTCAGAGTTTTGATCATCCTAACATTTTTGGTTAGGGAATATAAGGGGCTGAGCGCCACCTAAAGTTTTTGTAATCTAATTGGACTTCTCTACTATTAGGGAAGAATTGGGAAGGTCTACTTACAAGCTTCCTTTGAACACTATAGGTTTGAATACTAACTTTGCTTAGACCTACCATCTTGACTCATTAAGACTAGGATTAGTGTAAAACTAAGAGCTAGGCTTTGATTAGAATCACTTGGAATGAAGGGGGATAATGGCAATTTGTGAAAAATGAGGAACCTCTAGGTCTTGAGGGGATGACGTATATCTAGGAAACATTAGACTCCTTACTAAAAGGAAAATAGTACAAGAGGAAGTCACAAACTGTAATGCAAGATGAACAAAATGATGCAGAAGTGCAAGACACAAACTATTTTTGACATTTTTGAATGTTATAATTTTTTTGTATTTTTATGTTTTTACAAGTTATTTTTATTTTTTAGACAGTATTTCTTGAGGTGAAAGGCATTGACTATTTTGCCAAATTCCTCTCCCTCCATTGTGTACAAGAGATAAGCATCATTTTCAATATCTTCTTTAACCATGTAGGGGCCTTTCCAATCTTCTGAAAAGGCTCTTTTTCGTCTCCTTTTCTTGTTTTTTGTGCTAGCTCTTCTTAGGACAAGTTCTCCTATTTGGTATGGTTCATCATTCGAGTCTATTACTGCCAACTCGGTGGTTTCTCTCAGCATCGTGAGACGAAGTAAGTCTCAAAAGGCATGCTAGTGGGAGGGAGTCCAATACAGGACTCCGTCGCAATTTAGTAGTTCTGCCAATAGATCAAATTGTTCTTGCATGTAGACCTTTACCTCTAGCCTCTATTGGATTCTTTGTAAGAATTGGAATAGTTCAAGGGGAGTTTGCAGCTCCCTTTGCTCATTAGGAGGGACAAAGCTTATACTTGTCCTCCCATTGGGTTCTGGTCTCAAATCCATGGCAAACCCAATATAACTTTTTTGTAGTTCAAAAATGATAGGGTCATCGATACCAACTATCACTCTCATCTTCCACTCTCTGTGAAAGATACCTTCACTTTATTCATCTTCATTCAGAAATCTCTCCACCATTTCTATTTGTACCTGAGGTGCTTCCCATTCACCGAGTTTGTTTGATTGAACCAGGGCAGAAGTGGTTGGTTTTTCTAGTGGTTTGGCTACTATAAACATCCTAGGCAACACCCCTATAGCATTGGTTGATTCATTATCTATGGAATGTGCCTCCTCCATGGGAATTATTGGTTGATGTGAGTCCTCTGTTGGTGTGAGGGGCTCATACAATTCTATTTCTTTAGGTGTGTCGGTAAGATGTGATTTACTTAGTGGTGACAGTGTTGTCTATAACCTTCCATTATATCTTCCTCTGCATCTAAGAAAGCATGTGGGTCTACATTCCTCAGATCTAGCGTAGCAGTCTGAAACACTAGTCCTTCGGTTCTATGAGGTTTCTCCCCTATGCACAGGAAGATTTTATAGGCCTCTTGAATGCCGATCATGAGTATCACTAGGGGGAATTGGAGTGGTCCATCCCTTTCGATCAAATCCATGATCTCAATTGTTTTATCTTTAGGGACCATTTCCCTTTGCTTTGGTGGTGGCCCCTTCTCTAGAGTTTTGATTTATGTTGTGTTTATGGTCTTTTTCGGAGTTTCGATCTGTTTGATGCATATCGACTGAGGTGTAGGATTTGGGATGGTTAACTTGTTGGTAGGGAGTTCATAGTCTATGGGAATACCTATGCATTTATTTGAAGTATTTGACTTTAACATGCTAAAGGTTCTAGATATCCTTGTGTGACATATACCTTCCCTAGGTGTAAAAATTGAACTTCTTGAAACAACATGGATGGCACAACCTTCATACTGTGTATCCATGGCCTTCCAAGAATCAAGTTATAGCCCACGTCCTTATCTATTACATAGAAAGTGGTTGGAATGGTTTTGGGTCCCAAGGTCACTGGAAGGTTAATTTTTCCTATGGTAGTTGCTTTCAGATTATCATATCTACTTAGGGTATCTCTTGAAGTGGTGATGTTGGTGTGTCCATAGCCCATTCTCTCTAAAAGGGAGAAATGAACTATATTCACTGCAGCTCCATCGTCAATTAACATTCCTTTGATGTATGTGTCATAGACCCACACTTGAAGATATAGTGTGGGGTCCCCTTTTTTAGTTAACTTTGCCTCAGAGGGCATTTGTTGTAGGTCAAAGAAGAATCCTAGATATTTAAGTTCTGAGTTTGGTGGGCTAAGATCATAGTCCACATGATTGATTTGTTCACTAAGCAATGGCGTGATTTGGTCAAGATATTTTAGGCCTATTGCCTTTAGCAATGCTGAGTAATGTGAAGGGGAGTTCCTGAGTAAATCAATGAATGAGATGTGAGCATATGTTTTCTTTAGATCTTCTATGAGCTCATAAGGTCTGATCAGAGTTGGTATCGGCTCTACTCCTGAAATGGTGCCTTTGTATGCTTCTTCTTGTTCATTGTCTTCCTCATGATCTTCCTCTTGTTCTTCATTATGCATAATCTCAACCAATCCCATCAATTTGGTTACTTATTTTTGTCCTAGTTGTGGTGGGACTTCGGGGTTACTATTCTGAGTTGCTTTGTTTTGATTTGTCATTTCTATATTTTTGTGTGTAGGGAATGGGTCCTGATAAATTCTCATATTTGCATTTTGTTGTGCTACAAGAGCTTGATTTTGTCTTTTACCTTTCATATCCGATGTGACCACCTGTGGGTTTAAGAACATTTCTATGAACATACATTGTTGGTCTTCTGGAAGTTTTTCTATAAATCTATTGTATTCCATACAAGATTATGTGCTATGGCCCTTTGTTCTATGAAAAGAACAAAATTGGTCCAACTCATATGTGGGTCTCTCATATCTTCCTTCATTTTCATTCCCATTTGTGTTGCAGTTCCAACTTTGGTAGCTGTCCTGAGGGTAGTACCCATTATTTCTAGGTTGATCTATGGCATTTATATTAGGGGGATAGTAATCCCTCCCATTATAATCATCTTTTATCTTTTTGATGGGGGGTTGATCCATTACCCCGTCTGTGATTGCAGTTCTATTGTTTTTGAGGATCTTAACAATAGAGGTATTGTTTCCCGTGTCTTCTTTTGTCAACTTTCCTTTTGACCCATAGAATTTTTGACCACTATCGATGAAAGCTTGATCAATTCTTAAAGCACTTTCCAATGCTTCCTCGTAGGACTTGTATGGCAGTTTTTGAACATCCTCTCTCATGTCTTTGTTAAGGGCATGTAAGAAGAGATCTCATAGTTCTCGGTGGTCCATATTTGAAGCAATGGTTGAAGAATAGAGTAGTTGCCTCCATCGAGTGACAAAATGTGCTACAGATTCATTTGGTTCTTGTTTTATTGTAAGGAATTCTCTGATCCCTATTTTAACGAGCTTGTTCATGTCAAATGCCATGACAAACTCTTCGATTAATTGTCTAAATGAGTGGATTGAAGCCTATGAGAGATGATAATACCAATCCAAAGTGATGCCTTCAAGAGTTTTTGGGAAAAGTTTTGCGACAACCCCATTCGAAGGGAGGAGTTATCTTATGGCTGTGGTGTAGGCTTTGATGAGTGAATTTGGATCTCTTTCTCCTTTGAACTTTGGGAGATCTAGTAATGGATGAGGTAGCTACACATTTCTTATGTTTTGGTCTAGAGGCTCTTTCAAATATTTGAGATACATTCCTAAGAAGGTGCTTTGAGATTGCGGGGTTGTTAGTAATAACCTTGTATGTGGGTTTTCATTACCTATTGTCGGATTCATTGGATTGTTCTAGATAGGAGGGTTTCTGTTTAGACAAGTGTCATTACTAGCATGCCGTGAATAATAATTGAGGTAGGGGGGATTTTGAGATGCCCCCTGGTCTTGGTTGTGAGACTTAAGTCTTCTTTGTGGAACAAATTGTTCTTCTTCCAAGATTCTAATTCTTTGCACTAGAGTTGTGCTTAAATCTGAGGAGTTGCAGCTCTAGGGGTTTCTTCATTTCTAGGATGTTCTCTTCAAATATTTTCATAGTGGTGGGCTTCCTCTCATGCGGTGTTTTCTTTTTGTTCTTCTTGTAAGGCAATCCTCAATGCCTCTCGAGCATCTTTGGTTTCTTGTAGGCACTTTTCCAACCTTCTAACCTCTTCATCAAGGTGAGAATTCGATGTGCTTATGGAAGGTCATTTAGGTCGATGTATCTCTGACCTTATCCTTCTAGCTTTATGCAGCACATTTGGAATGGCCGATTCATTTTCCGAAGTTGGGTTATTGAAGGATAAAGAACACCTGGACTCTTTTGGAGCTTGTTCATAATCAGAGTCTTCATAGTCATAACAATGGGTAATTGGTACATCAAGATGCAGTGGCACATACCTATCAAAGGAATGGGTTTATGGTTCAATTGAGGGAATGTTCCCTTGGTTTAATTCTAGTTCTATCATATTCAAGGGTGCCATAGACACTGTAGAATAAATGGAATGGCTAATGGCACAAATGACAAAAGTCAAAGTAGCTATGAAAGCAATGAAAGAATGTTTTTGAAGTGTTTAAATATTTTTGAAATGTTTTGAAATGGAAACGCAAACTACAAAACAAGAAGATTTTGTAGTTCACATTGGGTTCACCAAAATATGTATGCTCAAAATCATGACTCTAGTTGCCTAGGGATGTTAGGTCAGATTTCGACATGCATGCTAACCCTTCCCTCCTTGCCACAAGGTGATCCACCAGGTCACTCTCGCTCACCTGGAAGTAGCCAGTCAAGAGGAGGAAAGACATGGCAGAGGTCTGGGTCATTGGAGAGATGGACTTCGTGGAGGGGGGTCAGCAAGTTCTGTGGCCTTTGTTGTTGTGTGTTTTGTTGTATGTTTCATTCAATAGTTGTTGCAGTTGAGATAACCCTACGACTTGAAGGGTCACTAGTTTCTCTTCATTTGTTTGGATTCCTTAAATTCCACCTCTATGTGGGTAGATGATTGTTTCTGTTGATCACTTCTACTATTTCAATGTCTCGAAGGAATGCTCATTACAGTTGTAATTGCCTAGTTTCTTCTAACAACAAGATGACAAATGGGCCTCCTTGTGGTAGAACAAATGTTTCTTGTTGTGTTTGTGGATGTAACTCCTCAATCTCATCATGGATAGCCCTCACCCACTCTCCTCTCACTCCTAAGCACATTCATGAATCAGGATAGAGGATGTTGTGTAATTGCTAATGTTAACTAGATCTAGGGTTTTGACCTAGGGTTTTGTTGACCTAGGGTTTGACTTATGTTTTGACTTTGTTTAATTGTGATTACCTCGTGATGGAATCGAGGGTTTACAATTTTGTCTATTCTAGGGGATCTATATGCATGCAAGCTAAATGATATGCAAAATGTCTTTTTTTGGTATTTTTTGGAGTATTTTGGAAATAAAAGTGCTTCTAATCTATGAAGAGGAAATATGTTTGCCATCCTATATGACTTTTCTAATGTAAATTTAAACTACGTTTTTTGGGTTTTTGATGTTTTGAATGCAATCTAATCTAAAGAAAATGGAAAATGCTTCTTCTAACAATCTAGATCTAGAAATATGAAAGTGATTAATCTAACATGCATGATATAACTATCAAGGAAAAAGCAATGTTTACTATTCCCAAGAGAAAATTTGATTCTCTAATTACTATGAATTAAGCAAAAACAATGAAGGAACCTGCAAGAAATGAAGATTTGTTGACTCCACTACCCTTAGTAATCCTTGTGATAGGCAACCTCTAATCCTTCTGTGGAAGTAGGTGATCCTCTTGACAACCAAATGACCTAAAGAAGCAAAAAGAAGCTTTGATGAAGCTTGTATGAGCTCAATGAGAGCTTGGATTGAGCACAATGGCATAGAATGAAGTAGGGTAGCATTGCTTGGTTGAACAAATAAAGCAAAAGGCACCTTCATCCTGTATGAGCATTTGAATCTAAGTTGGAGAGCAAAATTGGCAAGAGTTGTGTGCACAATGAATTTGCCTCCCTTTATGCTTGAGATAGAGGGTATTTATAGGTTTAGAAGAAGGGATTGATTGAAGAGTTAACTCATTTGATTGATGAGTTAACAAGAATAGATTGGGGAGTTAATAGGGTTGATTACCTAGTGAACTCAGCTAATTAGAGAGTGATGAAGCAATGATGGCTTATCACTGAAGAGAAAATGGAGGTGAGGGAATGCATGAGATTGATTAGAGAATTAATTTGAGATCAAATAGATTTAATTATGCATGTGTGCGTGCATGAAATAGTTAACTCTATATCAGGGATCAAAAATCATGCAAATTGAAAGAAAAATAAGTGAAAACAGAGCAAAAACGAGAGAGAAACTAAGTTTTTCCATGGTCTCAAAAATGGCAGGGTTCACCCCTTTTGTAAGTAGGGTCGCCCTGGGGTGACTATGGGTCGCTCGGGGGAGATCCAGTATAGACAGGGTTAGATGCAGAAAAATAGGCTGGGAGATGGCAGAAGAGAGGAAAAGGATGAGTTCTGCATCAAGAAATAGGTCAATCATGTGGAAGAATCCAAATCTCCACTTGTGTCTGTAGGATCTCGTAGGGGAGATATGGAAATAATATAGGGAGATTTGGATTGGTTGATTGAAACTGAAAACTAACAGTGGGAGATGGATCAGGAGACCTCTTGAAGGCTTCTAGGAGGTGCACAAGATGAAAAACAAAGGGAAAAGGTGAGAACTCACCTACATGACACTCACAAGGCTTAGGATCAAGGTCGAAAGCTAGAAAATGCAAGTTGACAAGTGTCACAACAAGTGTTGAAAGTGTCACAAACAGGGAACAAGGGAAATCGACAAAGAAGAAACAACACAAGACAAGAAAAGAGGACATGTCATCAAGAGGCCTGCTGCTTAAAGGATTTTATTTCATGCTTACATGTACTTGACAAGGATTTGAATGATCATAGGGGTCCTCATGGAGGTCGTGCATGATTTTTGTGCTTATAGACATAGGCAAAGGACATCACAAACACATTGAAGCAAGAAAAGGCCCTTGTTGAGAAGAAATACCAAGATAAGATGAAGGAGGTGTCTCAGTTGCAATATAGAATACTGAAGGAGCAGAATCAAATTAGTGCCTTTCAAGCTCAATTCATGGCTGAGCAAGAGAAGACTAAGCAATTGACAATTAAACTAAGTTAGAGGCCTCAGAATGCTGGAGTGTTAGAAATGGTCAAGTAGCTATATGTGTCAACATGGTAGAGGATCTCTGAGGAGGTTACACAGCTTAAGCCTACCCTCAGTTTCCTTCTTAAGGCTTAATAGTTGTGCAAAAGAGTGAAGTCTTTAGTTGAAGGTACTTTATCCATTGTTTCTTTAAGAGTCTCAGACTCTCAACTTTTCTTATAAAAGTTCTATGATGCGACTGATGAAGCTTTGCTAGCAGTAGGGGTGAGTGATAGAATGACTGTAGCTAAAAAAGTGGATGAAGTTCTCAGTTGTAATGAGGCTGCAACGAAATGCAAGACACTTCTAGATATTCTGAAGGAAGGAGTCAAAGGCATGAAAGGGTACATTGAGAAGCTGGTATAGATGGGACTCCCATCTCATTTCCCAAATGATAGCATAGTCTTAATGACTGACAAGATCAAGGCACTCCTATTGTTGAAGAAAAATGACTAGACTCTTTTTCAAAGTCTGAGTGACTCATCAAGTGTGTGGGAGGTAGAATCAATTCTCATTTCCATGAACTAGCTTGAGTTTTAGTTGCATTTAGTGGTGCAAATTCTCCAGTCCTTCTATCATAAGGATATTATCAATTTGGATCTTGCTTTCCAAGCTTTATAGAAGAGGTAGGGCTTGTCAAACTCAAAGTGGTCTTGGTATCAAGCTACCTTAAAGAAGTTGTAACTTTTTGGGCCCTGGCAGTGCAATTTTGAATTTTTTATCTTTTTGTATACTTTCAAGGCTCTTTCTACGCAGACACAGAGTCCCATGTGAGTAACCAAGAACTATAGAGTTAAAATTCTACATTTTGTAGCATCTATTCACAGTGGCAAAATACTTATATTTTTGGCCTGGTAATCCATTTTGTATTGCAATTCATAACCAGTGTGGAATCACCAAGTGTCACACAGGCGAGATTTTGAAGAAAAGAAGGTTCACAAAATTTGCGTGAATGCACCATGTGGCGTGGTAATCAAATAGCTAACACAGTGTCTAGTTGTAGCAAAAAGTGCCAAAGGTCTTCTTCCGAGTTTGCAATCTTTGACAGTCACAGGGCATGCCATGTGTTTGTGTCAAATTCTTTTCCCCTTTCATTTCATAAAGTTTCTAAGCCGCGGGATTGCGCCACGTGTTGCAATGGTTGGAAGAGGAAAACTTTTGATTAAGCAGCTCAGATATGAGTGGGAGCACATGTCTTTGTTGCAAATGAAGCGAAGCCTGCTGCGTGTCACTCTTTCCGCAGTATAGTAAAGTATCGAAGTAAAATATGGTGGGCCCAAGATATTAAGTGTTGTTTTGCAAGAGTAGTGAAAAGTGGCAAGTGTCGTAATGGCATTTGAAGGAAAGAAACAAAGTAGCTTAGAAGAAGTGCCAGTCTACCACGTGTCCCTGTTTTGAAGCTAGTGGGTGTTGCCATGTGTCTTGAGCATCAGTTAAGCTGAAAGTAAGTAAAGAAGAAGCTGAAGGCACCAAGTGTCTATATGGCGTGCATTCGAAGAAATATGAGAGGGGCTGACCTGATAAGCACAAATGTGCCATGTAGCAACTTTTGAGCGATTTAGAAGCCCATGGAAGAGGCCATTTGTCCCAATTGTATCGGTAGTTATAGAACCATATGTTCAACGCCAGTCAACCAATCAAAATGCGAGGATAATGCAGAAGCAGATTCAGAAAGATTTCCTACGTGTGACTAGCTCTAGTTTAGTTTTACAGGCAGTTGAGAATCTTAACAGCCATCAGTTTACCAAAGCCCCATCTTTCTGATCTAAGTAGGGAAATTTTGTAACTAATAGATATATATGTAGAGATACCAAAATAGAAGAGTATACATGAGAATAGATTTTGTGGTGTGACTAGAATATATCATTTTTCCTTTGTAGTTGTTTCAAAAGAAAAGCATCGTAGATCTATGCATGTTTTGTGCCTTATGTATTCTATTGAATATATTAATGAAAAACCTTTGTTCTGTGCTATTTGGTGATATTTTTCTGTCTGTATTGCAACTTCTCTAAGTTCAGCCTCTGAGTTTAAATCTATTCATAATCAATTTATATGAATCATGCTCATTCCTCTTTAATATAGTAGGAATCATAATGATTTAGTCACTGTGCTGATTATTGAATCAAATATAAGTCTAGCGTATCGCCTTAGAAGTTATTTCATATTGTATCTGTAATCTTATTTTTTCTTCCCCTTTTCCCAAAACCCCATTGAAAAAAGATGAGCCATCTTCTATAAAATCTAGAGGTTATTCTGAGTGTCATCCCACATTCTCAAAATCTCATATGTTGGTGATGGATTAATCCCACAAATTTATGCATTAACATGCCTATTGCAAGAAACCTAGTCATGATGAACATAAGTGTCTTAAGAAGTAGATTGATCACCTGACACATCTTCTTGAGAAGAACAATATCAAGGTGCCTAATTCAATCAAACAGAGTTCATCTCAGGAATCTTTAAAGGACACAGGTCCAAAAGTAAGGGGAAAGGAAAGGGCAAGGCCGTAGTTGCTATTGCTTCACAAACTGATACTTGGATGATTGACTCAGTGCTTCACACAACATGGATTCATCACAAGATGGTTTTGCTTCTTTGGAGCCATGTTCTATGCCATCTATACTCATGGGTGATGACATTCCTACTAAAGTGCATGGGAGAGGGTTTGTTGACATGGGTGAAGGAACATTTCATGATGTTCTTTGTGTTCCATCTTTGTCAATAATCTCCTATATATCTATCAGATCACTCACATTGGTGCTAGCAATAGGGTTGAGTTCACTCCAGAAATAATGGTAGTTAGTGAGTTGCACAATGGATCTACAGTTGCTATGGGAAAAGTTGATCATCGGTCTAGACTATATCAGTTTTCTCACTTTGTTTCTAATTCTCCTTCACTTGCTTTTCTCACTCACTCATATGAGGTGAGTTGTTTGTGGCATCAGCAGTTTGGCCACTTAAACTACTACTACTTGCAATAGCTTAGTCAATAGGACATGGATTTAGGGTTGCCTTATATTTGGTTTTTTGATGGTGTTTGCCAAGGATGCATTCTTGGTAAGCATCTTGAAGAGAAATTTGATAAACTAAAAGCATGGAGGGCCACACAACCTCTGGAGTTAGTACATAGTGACTTGGCAGGACTATTTCCACATCCTTCTTTTAGCAGCACTTGATATGTTCTCACATTCATTGATGACCTTTCCAGATACATATGGGTTTATTTTCTCAAAAAAAGGTTTGAGGTCTTTGAGTCTTTTCAGGACTTCAAAGCTTTTGCAAAGAAACAATCTGAGAAGTCCATCAAGATTCTACATACAGAGAAAGGGGGAAGTATGTCAACCAGAGTTTTGAGATGTTTTGTGCCTCTGAAGGCATTGATTTTCAACACACAGTTCCCTACAGTCAACAATAAAATGGTGTCATAGAGTGAAAGAATAGGTCCTTAAAAGAGATGGCCAATTGTATGATTCACTCTAGCTCTATGGTACCTTAGTATTAGGTGGAGGCCATCAACTATGCATGTTACATTCCGAATTGGGTGCCTCACCGAGCTTTGAAGGGGGTCACTCCTTTTCAATCTTGGCCCAGTTGGAAACCCATAGTTAAGCACTTTCAAGTGTTTGGTTCTCTTGAATGGTCTCACATTCCAGCAAAGAAATACAAGGCTATGGATCCCTAGAGCAAGCCTTGCATATTTGCTGGATACCTAGATGGTGTCAAAGGCTACAGGCTTCTCCACCCCACAACTCATGAGTTTCTCATCAGGAGGAGTGTTCATTTCAAGGAGGATGTTCCTAGTTCTCCTACAACTTCTCCATCTACAATCACTTTGGAGATAGTGAGGCATGATGATAGTTCTTCCGAGGATCTTAATCCTCTTGCTCTTGATGAGGAGTCTTCTTCCTCCACTTTAGATGGCAACAATGGTGATGAGGATTCATCTTCCTCTGCTCCTAGTCATCATTCAGAGGGTGATGATTCTCCTCTAGATTCTCATAGTGGGCCTCTTTGGGCTCGTCAAACATTGGAGCTAGTAGGCGATTGGGTTGGTAATCCTTTAGATGCTCAAAGAACAAGGTCACAATTTGAGCAGGCTCCACATCTCTTCATTGCTTCAACTTCTAATTCACAGTCATTTTGGGAAGCCTCTAATGTCCCCGAGTGGGATGCTGTTATGCAAGAAGAGATTAGTTCCTGGGAGAGGAACCATGCTTGGGATTCGGTCCCCCTTCCTAAGGGAAGGAAACATGTTCGATGCAAGTGGATCTATCAGACAAAATTTGCATAGATGGGTCAATTGATAAGCATAAGGCTCACTTGGTCATGAAGGGATTCTCCCAGGTTCCTAGGATTGACTACTCTGAGACTTTTGCACCAGTTGCCAAAATGAACTCAATCTGACTTGTCCTTGCAATTGCTATAGTCCATCATTGGGAAGTTCATCAGATGGATGTGAAGAATTCTTTTCTTCATGGTGACCTTTAGGAGGAGATATACATGGAGCAGCCACAAGGGTTTGTATAGGATACTTCACTTGTTTCTTGTCTTTGGAAGTCTCTCTATGGCCTCAAACAGGCCCCTTGGTCTTGGTATGCAAAGATGAACTCCTTTCTTCTATTAGTTGGGTTCATTCGGTGCCATTTTGATCCAAATGTGTATATTCTACAACAAGATGATACTCTCACATTTGTTATTCTCTATGTTGATGACTTGTTGATTATAGGGAGTTTCTCATCCACCATCAAGGATGTGAAAACTACCTTTCATGATCATTTCCTAATGTTAGACTTGGGCCTTCTGTACTACTTCTTTGGGATTGAGATCATTTAGTCTTCATCCAGTATCTTCATGGCACAACCCAAGTATGCATTTGATATGCTTTATAGATTTCACATGGTCGATTGTGTGCCTAGACCAACTCTATTTTTGTCTAGGGTAAAACTTGAGGCTCATTGTTCTTCACCACTGGTTGATGCTACTTTGTATTGCCAACTTGTTGGGAGCCTTATATACTTTACTCACACGAGGCTTGATTTGTCATATGTTGTGGGCGTGGTCTCCAGGTTCATGTATGAGCTACATGAGTTGCATTGGGAAGAAGCAAGTGGATTCTTCACTATGTATAGGGCACTCATAGTATACACATCCTAAAAAAAGAAAAACTAAGCATGCTTCCCAACTATTAGTGTAGGTTTTCATTTTTTTAGTGGGTTAGTTATTTTCCCTATTTCCTAGGTTTTTCCTACACTTTTATTAATCTTTCTTAGGTTAAATAAAGTGAGTTTAATTAGTGAGTGGGTGATTTGAGGTGTTGGCATCCTACAAGGGAGGTGGCATTTGTGATCTTGAGAAGATGCTCTTGCTATCTTTAGCTCATATGGTGGCCTCTCCCTATTGGTCAGTTTTTCCACCTCTCCCCTCTCCTTGGTCTATATAAACTCACTACCTAGCTTGTATTTGGTATCTTGAATGCATTTTATAGGTACTTTACCATTCTCTGTATGAAATTTTGAGCTCTTAATGCAATTCTATCACATCAACATTTATATATCTCTGAGAATTGTTGATTTGATTTTGCTTTACCTTTTTTAATTTATGTAGCTTAGAATCTCTCTCATAAAGTTCCTGGTTTTTACATCTTGTTCAAGATTTCTAACACCAACTAATTTTGATAAAACTAATCAATGTTTTTTCAATGTACATAAAATAAATTGTACGATGTGAAAACATATATTTTTAAAAGTTAAATGAGTAGATAAAAAATTATGTAAAAAATAAAATTGCATGTGTTTATGCTAAAAGTAAAGACATTACTAAATGTGATTAAAGATCAAAACCATAACATATTTGAATTTTAGGAAAAACAAAATATAGTTTAAATATTGATTGAGCTTGACATCTTAATGGTGTTTTCTAGAATCTTGTTACTAAATATGCAAATATGATGGAGAACATGTTTAACATTGTATGTCTTTTTTCCAACCCTTAGGTTTTACAAATTAAAATTTGTTGCAAGACTAAGAGTGAGATTTCATTAGTTTAAACTAGAACACACATGTATTATAATACCCTTAGGTTGAAAAAAATACGCTCAAGCATTAATGTGAGCATATTATGTTTGCTTCAATGTGAGCATGTTTTAAAGAAATATGAATGTTTGGCCACTTTTTGACTCCATATTTGTGTACAACCCTACTAGACATGGTCACTTATTGCCTTTACATAGCCCAGGCTTTGGCATGTGACAAAATCCTTTCACAAGAGGACTTTTGGTCCATAGTTTTTTGCATGGCCAATGGCAAAGCTCCTAGTTGTGATGACCTTTAGTATGAATTCTACATAATTATTTTAGGATGATGTTGGTTTATATTTATACAAGGTTTATCTTGAAGCATTTCATACCAATTCTTTAGGTTCTATCATTAACAAAGAAAACATCAAATCCATACCTAAAGGGAGAGATCTTGAGTTAATGTGCAACTAGAGACCTATCACATTGTTGAATGTCTTATGAGATCATTTCTAGGATTGTTTCACTATGAGTTAGACACTTCCTCCCACACTTTTTCTTTCCAGTACAAATTAGTTTTATTAAAGCAGATATATCCTCAACAACTAATGGGAGGACATAACTGAGTCCCACTTTTGAGCCAAAATAAAAATGACAAAATGAATCATGCCCAAAATAGCATAGGTTCAATTGAACCACCTTTGATCAGACTTAGTCAACACATCTATGGTATTGAATGGTGTGCAGTTATAGGAGAAATCTTAGTTTAAGGCCATTTAATCAAAGCCCCTTCAATCAAAAACCTTTCTTGTAAAAATGGGGATGAATAATAATTTTAGCACTTCTTCCTACAAATCAAATGAGAGCTCCCCTTTCATGCTAAGAGAATCTAATGTGTAAGATTTAGTAGAGGTTGTGTGCTTGAAGGTAGAAGTCAATCAGATTAGGAATTGTACACTAGCTATTTAGCACCACTACTAGATAGTTAATGTAAAATTTTAATCTAATTCTTAAGCTTTCATTGATAACATTGAGGGTTTTATCCATGTCACTTTGGTATAGGGGTTTGATCCAAGCCAATTGGTGTAAATTTAAGATCAAGTAAAATATAGGTAAAGGATATCCTTGAGGACTTATTATGTTCTCATATTCTAACAATACGTCCTTTGAAACAAGTCATTAACTTTTTATAGTTTGTTGAAAATGGTGTAAATCTTTGATGTGTTTACACTATCTCAAATTTTTCTTGCAAGTATTTTGATTCTAATTGTACTTTCAAAATAACACATCTTGATATGACTCTAGATGTAATAAAGATGAACATTGTTATGTAGTCCATTGCCATGGAAGATTTTGAGATTTACAACAATGCCTACTCTAAATGTATGTCAACCACAACTAGACTCTATGTCTTTCATCTAGAGTCATGAAGTGTGTACATTTTGAAAGTAATGCCAATTACACTTCAATGAAGGTTATTACATCTCTATTTCTTATGATACACATATATTTGTGTCTTTGAAGAAATTTAAGATAACAAGATGCCTACCCCTTTTGACTATTTTTCTATTAGTCATACATCTAGGGGAAAATATATTTGTTCTCTATTGACTACTCAAACTATAATTGAAGAAATTAATAAATAACATTCTTATCATGCATTGCATACTTCTATAAGTTATTGAGATTTACCAATGCAACTAGTCTAGTCAAAAGATTCATGAGTAAATTTTATGTTTCTTTACAAAGGTTTTAAACGAATAAATCTTGTAGATTGTTCTTGTGTTATAACATCTATTTATCATGTGTATTAGAACTAGAAAAGTTACAAATATGCCTATCTACTTTAATGGTTTCTAGTACCTTGTAATTCATGATCTTAATTGTGTTGACTTTTGATATTTAAGCTCATATTTTTATCGAAAGGTTATGATCTTTTAAGATCTTTTAAAGTTTTAAAGGTTAGCTAAGATATTTTCACAATATCTTTTATAACAACTTGTAGTTTGAAGATTTTATAAAAGTTGTTCACAATTTGTATTTTTAATGTCAACTTTGATGAATACATCTACCATTGTAAAAACAATAGAATTGACACTAAAAATACAAATCTTTGAAAATTTTTGAGCCAACCCAACCTTTTATAAAACAATTGGCTAGCCCTACCTTTCATAAAACTAACAAATGGATTCAATCGAACTAGCTTAATTCAATCGAACTAGCTTATGTGGGACCCTCATGATAGCATTTTCTTCTCCTTTCCATGTTTGTAGTTTCCTTTGTCAAAATATTCAAACATCACATATTGTGTAGAGCCTCTTGGATTATTATTAAATAGAGTGTCTTGCGCATGGGGATCAAATGAAATCACTTAGATATAAGATTTGATTACAAGATTATGTAATAAAAGTAATAATTTATTGTACAACATTTATTTTCCAATTTTTAAAACAATTAAAGTTGGCAATGAAGCCCTCTCTAGGAGCTACGTGATACTTGGAGAAGATTTAACAGTTTAACAAATTTATTTGTATGTTCTAATCGACAGGGCAAATCTCTAGTCCATCAGAGCCTTTGTAATCTTCTGCCAGCAAGTGGTTGGAGCAGAGACATGCCTGCTATGTGTGGTATATTGTGGGTTAAGGTTCTGCTTTTGTTTTAATGCTGTGTGGCACAGATCTTGTTTTGAGCTTACATGCTCATATGGCTGATTATGTTTATTGTGGAATCCATGGTGGCCAATGTCTTTTCAGCTATCTGTGTACTCAATTGATGCATTTATCATTTTACAGGCCAATCTCATTGGCAATAGGCTGCCTGGTTAATTGATTCTTATGCCTATCCATGACAGCTACATGGTTTCAATATCGTTTCTAAGGAAGATGTTCTGGTTCTCCTTGGTTGTTTTTTTCTGTATTGTTTTCTAGATTTTATGTTGGGGGTTCTCCCTTCTCACAGCCTTGTTGGGCTGTTCATTCATCTGTACATTTCACTTTGTTCAATAGGGAAAAAAAGAAAGAAATGACCAAGGAAAAGAGCCTACACAAGTACTCCTTTTCTCCTAAACAATCTCTCTTATTTAACTCTATTATATCCCTCTTACTATTCAATATGAACTGTTTGGCACGCATTTCATGTTGTATCTTTTGTAAGTCAATGGATTAGTCCATGTCAAGTGGGTGTCATGGAATAATGTTCAAAGTTATGAATATGAATTTTTTAAATAATTGATGGGTCCTAGTCTCCTGCCCAAGTTGAGCAATGTGTTGTAAAGCTATAATATTGTTGCAATGCTGGAAAATGTATACCTTATGCTTTTCCTCATTCCTTTGGAATTTTACTGGTTGTCTTTAATATAATAGTATATGAGCACATCAGTTTGCGTTGGGCTGTGATCATAAACTTCAGCACATTCATTATTCTATGACAGATCTTAATCAAATAAAGATGATTGGGGGAGAGTTTTAAAATGATATATCTATTTTTTATAAAATATTTTTTAGATGAGTTAAGAGTTTAAAGTTTTTGTTTAAGGTTTGGGTAATGATGTAATTATATAAACACTTTTAAAAAAGTTGACTAGAACATGTGCATCAAGGCATGTATTATCAATCTCCTTATGTGTTCTCATATAATAAGTTGTTTTTTCATATAACTTGTGGAAATGGATATTGTTTGTCCATTTATTAGTAAATACATAATAGTTACTAGTGTTCAACTCTACAACTAATGGATACAAGGAAAAAAAATTGGAAACATTATTTGTTCGATGTGAAGTCCGACTGATGTGTGCTATTTTATATGTTGTTTATTTGTCTAATTTCTCAACAATTGGTATCAAAGCTTGAGAGATCCAGGGAGAGCAGGTTGGACAAAGGGTTTACAAGGTTGAAGTTGTTGTTTGAAGAAGGGAAAATGAAATGAATAGTCGGACTTCACATCCAACAATCTCCTACTTGAAGTCCGAGTGACTTCACATTTGAACATTATTATGTGTCACCATAATAGCCATAATAGCTATTGGAACATGGTTATCCATTGGATCCTTTCCCTTAATCAACAATCATTATGAAGAAGCATCTGTCCATGTCATTCACTCAAATTCCTTGTATGCATCACATCATAATACCGATCATATATTTTAAAACCTAGTTTCAAACCAATGATAATAAATTCCTTGTATGCATCACATAACACCAATCAGATATTTTAAAACCTAACTTGAAACCAATGATGATAATTTGAAAAAGGTGTAAATATTAACTCATGAAATTTCTATTTTATTTAATCATCAACAATGTACAATAGTTAAATATCTAATCAATACCCATTTTATATTTTATTTGAACATAAAAATATAAATAATTAACTTACTAAAAAAAAAATTTTAAAAACAAAATAAAATTAATTTATCTATATTTAATGGATCCTACATATAATAATGGATGTATGTTTTATCGTTGGAGGAGAGCTAAGTATTTGGTGAAAGTGCATTCGTTGGACTTTTCTTCATCACCTCACCCCACCCTGCCCAAGACCATGATCGTTTCAAATACTTGATACTATTTCAGAATTTGTCCAAATTAACAGAGCCGAATAATAAATTTCAGAATTTGATAATAAACTTCAGCACATTCATTATTATGTGATGATAAACTTCAGCACATTCATTATTATGTGATGATAAACTTCAGCACATTCATTATTCTAGAGCAGAAACGTTGTTGCAACAAAGACCAAGGAAAAACCGACCAGGCCTATACCAATCACTAAAACAGCTTTCCCCAGCTCATTTGAAATTGTTCGTGAAAAGTGTTGGTATTTGTTTACATGGTTAAGAGGCAGGCAGCGAGGGTGTTATTGATCCCACATGCGTGAGAAGAAGAAAAGAAGGGAGAAGAGGGAGTAGAAGAGGAAGGAGAGGGGGAAGAGAAAAACATACTTACCTGGGCGGGGTCAATCGGTGATCAGAAAGGCCGATGGCCTAGAGAGAGCACCTTCATTGCACAAGGAAGGGGGCTCTGTCTAGCATCTCCCATTGTGGAGAGTGCACGTCATAATTTGTGACAGAGGGGGCTCGCGTTAGCGCGGCCCCCACACAAAACTAATACTAAAATGTGATGGCTGCTATCATGACTTTGTCCATCTATTACCATTATTCTAGTTTTATTTGTGCTGAAATGAGTTGTTTATGGGCTGAACCTCATGCCATTTGATTTAAATTATTGGTTTCTTCATATGCTTTGTGAATTGGGAATGATTGTTTGATTCCTTTTGATTTAAATTATTGGTTTCTTAATATGGTTTATGAATTGGGAATGATTGTTTGATTCCTTTGATTTAAATTATTGGTTTCTTCATATGGTTTATGAATTGGGAATGATTGCTTGATTCCTTTTGATTTAAATTATTGGTTTCTTCATATGGTTTATGAATTGGGAATGGTTGTTTGATTCCTTTTGATTTAAATTATTGGTTTCTTCATATGGTTTATGAATTGACAATGATTGTTTGATTCCTTTTGATTTAAATTATTGGTTTCTTCATATGGTTTATGAATTGGGAATGATTGTTTGATTCTTTTGATTTAAATTATTGGTTTCTTCATCTAGTTTATGAATTGGGAATGATTGCTTGATTCCTTTTGATTAAATTATTGGTTTCTTCATATGGTTTATGAATTGGGAATGAATGTTTGATTCCTTTTGATTTAAATTATTGTTTTTTTCATATGGTTTATGAATTGGGAATGATTGTTTGATTCCTTATATGGTAGATTGCTTAGCTTGCATTAGTTTTTGAATTAGATCCTCAGGATCCTTGTATTTTTGTTGAAAGGGATACTATTGTTTTTGTTGGGAAGTATTTGTCTGTCTTCATCAACATAAATTTTTTTTTGTTATGCTAAGGTTTTAATTTTTAAGGCATTTTTTTGTTAAGGAAAATGATTGACCCTAAAAGGGCAATTTTTTTGCCAGGAAAATGATTGAGCCTGAATTTTTGATTGGTTGATTGGCGGCTTCATGTTTTTCCCCATTGAAAGAACAATTTGCAGTAAGTAATTAGTAAAAAAAATGGTCTAATAAAAAATAGAGCAAACTCAATCAATATCACACCACTCTATTCATCCTGCATGGCTGCATTAGTTACACCACTGTTCATTCTTCTTTCTCCTTTATATTGCAAACAGCTATGTTTTAAGTGATGGATCAGGTCATCATTGGAAATAAAAAATATTGTCTACATTGAAAGGCCCTGTTAATTATATTTTCTGCTGTTTCATAATGCATATAGTTTTTGAACGGGAGGCTAACGGTATGAGCACATTGTCATTCAAATCATGGTAATTTTATGCCACCTGCTCAATCACACGAGCTCTCTGTGAGCGGTTAACAGATTCGTTTTTATCATAACATGAATCTCTGTTTTAGCCATAGAGTCAATCATAATTGCACGGAGCAGGGACAGTTTTATGGCAGCTCCAACTTTCTGGGTCTGAAGCTTAGGGGAAAAGATCCAATAGGTGAGATAGTTCCAATGGTTGAGCTAGTATATGTGTATTTAGGGTTCGATATTTTTTTGAAATTTAGTACTACTAGTTGTGACTTTAAGGTTGTTATTGTTACTATAAGTACTAATAATTGAATGAAATGTGCCCTTTAAATTTAAAAAGCAACCAATCATGTGATGCCACCAACAAAATATGACTTAATGTACACCTATTGGTCCACACTTTTTTTTGGGGAACTATTTGACACCTCAACAAAAAGCATGCTGATGTGGCATCATATTTGATGATGTGGCCCTGAAACCTTAGTTATAAGCAGGGGCCTTACCAAATAAACTACTGTAAAAATTTTGGAGTGATTCAAAATTGCCACCTATGATTTCCTGAAGTTAGGTTGCACCACTACTGGATCCTCTCCCCTATTATTTTAGTGTTCACTGGCAGCTCTTTGCCAGCTCATTGTTTTCTGATTTTTTTTTTTTTTTGGATTTATTTCCCTTTCTGCTTTTTTTGGTTTTTTTTTTTTTTACATTTTTAGGGTTTATTCAGTATTAGACAATCTGACATTCTGTAATTTCTTTTTGCATAGACTCTTTCTGTTTGATGTTCAAGGAAAAATAAAAAAGAATTGCTGCAGAAAATCATGATTGAATCAGGAAAGCTATGATATTCTGGCGATTTTTGGCATTGCAGCGCCTCCAGTTTAGACCGTACTTGAAGATGCTCTGCATTTTTTTTTAGCAAATTTAGGTTTCTGTAGATATCTAGGTTCTCGAGGACCTTGTTCTTCTTTGGATTGTTGAGATTATTTAAATTTTGTTGCAATTTTAGGGCAGGTCAGTCTGTTAAGCTGGTGATTTTGGAAGTTGTTTCTTTGATCTCGGTTGTTCAGTAGTTTAAAGAATTGCTCTGAAACCTTTGGATTATGAAAAAATTAATGAGAATGTGAAGAAGGTTGCATATACTGTCAGAGGGGAGCTCTATCTGCGAGCCTCCGAGCTCCAGAAGGAAGGAAAAAAGATGTCGTTTCTGTGTTTTCTTTCTTTTTGTGTAAATATTTGGGCTTTAATGTCGTATGAACTGTAAATGGATTTTTTTATTGGAACAACAATGTGGGACGCCACTGGTCAGCTCACTCGGCCTTGGCTGTCACTTTAGACAGTCCAGGTTGTGAGTTTGACTCCTGTTGTCTACTGGTGGGGTCTATTGCGTATCGTCCGAGAGGTTATAGGAGTTAAGTTCTGGGTCGCTGGGCTAACCTATTCATATGTTTGCTTTACGGTTCAAGGGAACTAACACTTTTGGGCGACCAAGATTTAGTGTTCTTGTTCTAGGTTATATATATTTTTATTAAAAGATTCCAGATTTGGGTTTTTTTTTAATCTAAGGAGCTTCATTTGCGTAGGGGAAATGACAATGTTCTTATTAAAAACCTGTGTCTTTTAACCAAGTTTTTTGGTGGCACTTGTTTTTGAAGTTTCTGTTTGTTGCTGCCCTTTCAGAAAGCTCTCTTATCCAAAGATCTTCAGAGGTTTTTAATTTTATCTGTGGTTGATGTAAACTATTTTAAAAACCATGGTCCAAAGATTTTGACAATGCTTTAAGATTTTGACAATGCTCTGATAAGTTATTGTGGTTTTGCTTGCGTGGGCTATTCTGTTCTAATGTGAGTAATAAATACTTGATGCGTAATAGGTTGGCCGATAGGTACTTTCATTTAGTGTAGTTTAAATAGCAACGACATAAATCTAAAGAAAAACATTTTTTTAAATGCAATGCACTATAGAAAAGCCACAAAATTGTTCTAAAGGAATAATGAAATTTGATCTAGACCACCGCGTGCCTAATGTCAATTCCTTTGGACCTTAAGGCTTGAGCTCCGTACCCATCATGAGACTTCTCAACCAAGCTCCTTGGAAATAAAATTCTAGGCCCATGGGCACCTCTAAACATGAAACAAACTTGCCACCACAAACTTGAGATTGCTTGTGAGCCATGATATATAAAGGAGTTTGATTCTATTGAAGAACTTGCAAGACATCACTAGACGAAAAAAGATCGATAAACTTCAATAATGTGAAGTCTAGGTTCACAAACATCTAAACCTTCCAAACATGAAACATACTTTTAATAATTGAAATCTAGAAGGATTTTTCTATTTGGTATTAACTTGTCTTGTTTCTTGCAAACCCAAGCTACCCTATATAATCAAGTTGTGCAAATGTCAAGAAGTCTGAAATATTAATTTGAAGTCTATCAAGCCCACGGTTAGTGATCCCAAGAGTTTTATTAATCGTATTTTAGAGGGGTGTCTCATTTGGAGCTCACTTTGCTTCATGTCCATGTTTTCGATGGACACAAGAAACCTTATGCAATAGAGCTTAGTGAGTAGCCTTGAGTCATTGGTATTTGTACTCTCAAGTGCCAATATGCAAGGTTCCTTGGACACATGGAAGCAAATACAATCTGATTGATCAAATAAGTTTAGATCTACTAAATTATCTAGCTTTAAAATCTTAGATGTAGACATGATATAAAATTTGACCTAAGATGCTTCTAGGTCTGTCCAACAGTCTCCCCAAACCTTCAAATTCAACATTTAACCCTTTGAACTATGTAGATATCAAATTATTATTCATAATGACTATTTTTTCATTGTCAAAATAGTCAACCAAGATTTAAATATTTGCATGTGTCATTGCCTTTTTTAACATATTAATATATTTTCACTAAAAGATTAATATCATTATTAAAACATGTGCATCAAACCCATCAAACATTAGAGTATCACTCAAGCAATGAATGCACTCTACAATCTTTAAACTTTTCATTTTATTCCTTTTTAATCTTTCATAGAAATCATCATCAAAAGTAGTGAAGTCAATAATTAAAAAATAGAGGATTATTCAAATACCATTGAATGCATAGAATATTAAGAAATCACATCTAGGGTTATTATTTCCATTTTTTTCTTTGACATCTTGTTTGTGAGATTCAATGACTTTAGTGCAAGGAAGGTGCAAAGAGGAAGCACTTGAATCTAAGATTGAGATTGGCCTCACTAGGTGGTGGAGGGTGCCTCTTATCCGATTGACATGAGGAGAGGTAGGGGCAAAGCCTTCTTGTGTGACTAAAGAAAAATGAGGCAATATGAATGATCATGAACATTCTTGTCTATGGAGTGACATTGATGTTGAGGATGAGGCAAGGGCCAGGTGCAGATGAGGTGGCATCACTAGAGGACTTGGATTTAAAGAGAGATTTATGGATAAATATTCCATCTTCAATCAGATCTAGACTTGTGTGGAAACCAATTAATGTAACGAAGTATGAGAATTCACAGGAGAAAAGGAGCAAAGCATTTGTCATTTGTATATATTTCTCATCATATGAAAGTTCACAATCTTGATATGTGGTTATATTTGATGGTCATATTTCCCTACCATCACACTAATAGGCATTCCCTTGTGAAGCAAGGAAAGCTCTCATGCACATACAATTGAGAATTGATAGTTTCAAATACATAATAGATGAAGGAAAACCACTAAAGAGATCTTTGTCATTCACTCATTAAGTACACTCAGGGTGGGAAATCAATGGTTGACACTTGTGTCTTGACTTTTTCCGTCATTCTCTATGATTGGGTAGTTAGAACCTTGAGCAACAGGATGCTTGCAATGCAAGCTAGATTAGTCTTTATAAACCCTAAATAATAAAGTCATTCCATAATATTGTTATTAGCAATGGGAGGAGCAAAACAATTTGGTTTTGTTGTAGTGGTGGTTGTGATGATGATGGTGGGTGTGGCTTTTGTTGCAAAGGCAAATGCACCCATCCCTTCCTTTACTACAAGCATTGGTTTCATGCTAGGGTGCCCGCTATAATAGTTGTTGTTCGATCTCTCATTAGCCCTAAATCTATATTGATTGTGTAATATTGGATGGGTTTTTGGCCTTGGCTATCTTGTTATGATACCAAAAGTTAGCTTGATTATATTTTTAATTTGTAGATGGTTTTTTTAAGAAGAGGGATTGTTGTTTTCATTGATTGACTTGTTAGGAAATAAGGGTCCTTTCAAAGTACCTATCAACGTGCCTATTGCACTACAAGTGCGATTGCTAGTATTATATCAATAGAAACATCTTCAGAAATCATTCTCCTTCTCATTGGACCAAAGGGTGAGCCATCCTATCTATATTAACTATAAAATAAATCTGAAATGATTTAATATGTCTTTTTTTATTATTGCTATATTTTGTGTATAAGTTTTTCTATGGATTGGTATAAAAAATATTATATCATTTAAAAAAATGATGGGTGGAATGGTATTACAATTTAAAGTTTATATAAAGTAAAATATTAAATTAACATATTAAAATACGAAACAAAATAACAATTGGTTAAATAGTTAAGTAGCAAGAACTATAAATCTAATAGAAGGTGGAGGTGGAGGCGAGTCATGGTCATCAGACTTACTCTAGCCATCAAGAAGGTCTTGGTCATAGGATGTGACTCCCAACCTATATTAACTTGTTCTTCATCTAGGGACCAAGTTTCATTTTTAATGGGAGAGATGGCCAATGTCAAGCAAAGAAATTTATAGCTATTTTCCAGCCAAGAGCACCACTATCATGAGGCCAAGAAGACACAAAAGGCATATGAGCTTGATGAGACCAACCATGAGCACATTGACCCCAAATTCTATGCGAAGGTGGTGAAGAACCATAAGAATCATAAATATGAGCATTGTGACTACATCCATATCAATGCCCTCAAGGAGAGGATTGTCCCTTATAAATGGGAGAGATTGGTGAGACTCGGAAAAGCATAAGAGATGCATTTCTTCAATAGTCAAGAAGCAAATGTAGAATAACTTTATTAGCTTGCACTTGCATTTGCATTAGAATATTAGAGCACACCATGGATTTAGTTTACATAGAGAAATGAATATCAATAGAAGCTCTTGAAAAGATCTAGATGAATTTTTATCTTTCCAAATGTTGAACAAGAATTTTTTTTGAAAGCATGCTATATTTGAGTAAATTTAGCAAGAATTTTGAGTTTAATCTCCCAAGAGAATTATATTCCAAAAAAAAGGCTCAAGCCTAAAATGCTTAGAGAAGTTATGGATCAAATTCCAAGTAGACTGGGCTCTAGAACAAAACTAAAAAGAATGCTTAAGAGTTTCTTAATATTCATAGGAAGAACAATGAGAATTGACAATTCCCAAACAGATCGATCTAGATCGAATAGAAAACCCTCAAATTGTCTTATACTCTGCATTATCCCTCTTCCATTCCCACGCAGCATCTTCTCAAAACAATTGTTCTGTTTTTAAAACTATCTACTGGCAACTTTTCCTCTATACTGATGCCTCCACAACTCTTCTTGAGTGGCTTTTCTTAGCTGGTACTGTTTCCTCTTTTTCCTTTCTTTTTCTATTTTCTCTGTCTGCCTTCTATTCACAGCCGAACCCCTTAGAATGCATCATTTTTCCTCTTTAAACCTCACGCTTTGATATGTGAAAACATTCCAAATTCCACAAGCTTCAAGATTAATTCTACCTTCAAATTCACACCTTGAATAGCATAGTTTTGTTTTCAAACATTTGCTCATTTTGTCACACTTATATTGACATCAATTTGGGAGATAAATACTTGATAGAACCTCTATATCAGCAAATCGGCCTTCATATGCGCTGTTAAACTTTTTTTCTTGCAAACATTAGGTAATTCAGGCCAATGTGAACTGCCAAACACTTAGTCTCCATCCGTTTAGCATTACTTTACACATTTTCAACCTCACTTTGGCCAGCATCAAGTCTAATATTAAAGTTCCTTCGGTGTTTGCCTAGGTTCTTGAACGAACAAGATCACCGAAATTCCACTTAACACATACTATTGATCCCAAACGTGTTTCTTTCAATAGATTCTTTTAATTGGAGCAAAATTAAAAGTTTTTTGAGTAACAAGATGCCACAAACCACCAAATCAAACCAAAATTTAAAAATTAAACTGCACATATTTTTGGACGATGTAGGATCACCTATGGACCCAGATGCTCCTGCATAGTTTGTGTTGGGTTGTAATCATAAACATTAGCACATTCATTATTCTATGACAAATTCTAGTCAAATAAAGATGATAGGGGAGAGGATCCATTGGTCATAAATTCTAATTTCACATTTTTCAAATTTTTAAATGGTTATGAAATATTTTTTTAGATGAGTTAAGAGTTCAAAGTTATTGTTTAAGGTATTGGGTATCAATGATGAATTATATAAGCAAGTTCTAAAAAAAGTTAGACCAAAACATGTGCTATCAATTGCCTTATGTGTTCCCATATGATTGGTTGTTTCTTTCATGTAGCTTGTGGAAACGGATACTTTTTGTCCATTTATTAGGTAAAAACATAATACTAGGGCTCAATTTTACAACTAATAGATAAAAGTAAAAAAAGGTGGGGGCATTACTTGCCACCATAGTAACTATTGAAACATGGTCATCTATTGGGTCCCTTCCCCTAGCCAACAATCATTATGAATTTAAACATCTATCCATGTCATTCACTCAAATTCCTTCCGTGCATTGTAGCATAACATCAAACATATATTTTAAAGCCTAACTATAAACCAATGATAATACTTTGACAAAAGTGTAAATATTGATTCATAAATTTTTAATTAATTTAAACATCAACAATTTAATAGTCAAATAACTAATCAATACCAATTTTAAATATCATTTGGACATAAAAATGATAAATAATTACTTATTGTATTAATTTTTTTTTAACAAAATGTTGAAATTAAAAAAAATAAATTAAATTAATTTTCTATATTTTATTTGATCCTACACATTAATTTATTTTAAAGAACATTCAAAATCATCAACATCCTCATGATCCTCGCCATTGGGGTCAGTGTTCGCCATCTTCATTATTTATTTATAATAATGGAAGTCATCATGTTTTATGTTGGAGGCGAGGTAAGCACCTAGTTAAAGTGCATTCATTGGACTTTTCTTCATCACCTCACCCTACCCTAGCCAAGACCGTCGTTTCAAATACCTAATGTTATTTCAGATTTTGTCCAAATTAACAGTGAGCCGGAAATGTAACGACGTAACAATGGAGGGTCAAAGGACTAACGAGCTTGATAAGACCAACCATAAGCACATTGACCCCACCCTCTATGCTAAGGTGGTGGAGAAACATGAGAACTATAAGAATAATATCTATGAGCATTGTTATTACATCCATGTCAATACTTTGGAAGAGGGGACTGGCCCTTATGAATAAGAGAGGTTGGTGGGACTCTGAAAAACATAAGAGATGCATTATTTCAATAGTCAAGAAGCAAGAGATGCATTATTTCAATAGTCAAGAAGCAAATGTACATGAGCAAACTCAAGAATAACTTTATTAGCTTGCACTTGCATCTGTATTAGAATATTAGGGCACACCATGGATTTAGTATACATAGAGAAATGAATATCAATAGAAGCTCTTGAAAAGAGAAATGAATTGTTATCTTTCCAAATGCTGAACAAGATTTTATCTTTGGAAGCATGCTATATTTGGGTAAATTTAACAAGAATTATGGGCTAATCCCCCAAGAGAATTATATGCCAAGAAAAAGGCTCAAGCCTAAAATGCTTAAAGAAGTCATCAAACAAAACTAGGAAAGATCCTTGGGAGTTTCTTAGTGGTCATAGGAGGATAATGAGGATTGACAACTCCCAAATGGATCGATCTAGATCCAATGGGAAGACCTTGGTAGAGAATACACCAAGCAAAGTGAACAAGTTTTAATTCAAAGAATAATTGGCCAAACAATTTGAAATCTATGTTGTCATGAATGAGTTGAAGAGTATAAGGCCCAACTATCATTAAGAAAATCAAGAATAAGTACAAAAGAAATTGTTTTCTCCTTTCCTACATTCTATATAACTTGCCAAGTTTTTAGGAAGTAAAGTCTTCAATACAATACTTTTTTTCTCTTTCATCTTTGTATGAATAAAACATTGTGATCCAAAAGATTGATGTAAAAAAAATCACACTTTTTTTAAAAAGCATACAAAAATATTTAGGTGGGGTGTGGAAAAATTACATTTGAAATATTAAAAAAATACTAAATAAATCTTAATAAGACTATGAAAACATGTAGAAAAACAAAATGTTTGAAGTTCTTGATATTAACTCTAAAATTAATCTCAAATGATTAATATGTATTGGGAAATAATTGTCATATTTGTTCATCTTATGAGGATGACAAGATCAAGGATAGGTAAAAAATAATTAATTTTCTCATTTCCCAATGTTTCGAGGAGTAAAGTTTGTAATACAACATATTTCTTTTTCATCTTAATATTAATTGCATTATGATCTAAAATATTGATCTAAAAAATACTAGAACATTTATTTTAAAAGTATATTAAATCATTTTTATGGAGTGTGGGCTCATCATATATACTATAAAATCTGAAATATTCAAAAAAAATGTTAAATAAACCTTAAAATAATATGTAAACATGTCAAAAAATAAAATTGTATTCTTGATATTCAACTATAGAATGCAACTAAGTCACACACCATGTTAAGCTATAATTCCTCTTTGTTATGTTTGTTTACAAACACTAATCACTAGACTTAAATATTAAAATCTTTAATGAGGAAATAGTCAATAATAATTTTATATCTCATCTATACACAAAAATTATTTATTAACAAAAAATTATATTTAAATAACTAATTATTTTTTTGTTAATAAAAATAAAAATTTAACTATTAGGCTATTTGATAATTGAAAACAACACTATTATGCAGCCTAACTTTCTATTCCTCAAAAACTTTTGTATCAGCTAGTTTTTCTAAAACTCTCTTCTACACTCTAGAGAATTCATCAACTTTCTATATCAGAGGTTTTCTTGGACTATCCAATGACCATAAAGAATGTATATTCAACGTCTTGGCTTATTTTGTTGAGATTCCTTCAGATTTAAAGATAAACTTAAAAGCCAGAATCGTATAATATTGCAACACAAGTTAGTTGCAAAGAAAATAGAGATAGTAATAGAATAATGAATAAGCAGAATAAATGATCACACATCAATAACACAAGGATTTATGTGGTAAAACTCTAGCAATATGCCAGAGAAACATCCACGGGACAAAGTATCAATATTCTTATTGTTTAGAAGAAAAATTACAATCCTCACGCAGTTGCAATTACAAAATTACTTGTCTTTCAAAAGGCTACAAAGATTAAAAAAACCATCTTCGACATAACTGCCTCCATCAAATTTAGAAGAAAGTAGATTTTCCTTTCTTTAGGGAAAAACTAGATTTAAAACAAAAGATTTTTGTTTTCTTTCAAAGATAAGCTTCTTGCTTTCTTTACTTTATCTTGTTGTCACAAAATCACTTATCTTGTTGTTCCATTTCATCAAAAACTACATCTTTTCTAATGATGATTTTGTGGGTAGTAGGATCCCACAATCTATATCCCTTAACTCCATCTACATAACCAACAAAGGCATATTTCTTTGACTTGGGGTCCAATTTAGAACATTGATCTTTTGAAATAAGAGAATAAGCATCACAACCAAAAATTTTCAGATTTGAGTAATCACAAGAATTACCTTTCCGTATCTTCAAGAATCTTACAGTCTATTGCAACTGATGGTTACTGATTTATCAGATAGCATGTTGTATTGACTACTTCTACCCATAACTCTTGCTCCAACTTGGCATTACTGAGCATGCTCCTTGCTCTCTCTAGAAGAATCTTGTTCATGCATTCAACAACAACATTTTGCTGAGGAGTGTAAACTGTGGTGTTATGCCTTTCAATCCCAGCTTCCTTGCAATAATTTTCAAATTCCAAATATGTGAACTTGCCTCCATTATCTATTCTTAAACACTTGATTGACCTGCCAGTACTCTTTTAAACCAAAGTTTTAAGTTGTTTAAATACACTAAACACATCAACTTTCCTTTTAAAAATATAGACCCACAGTTTTCTAGAGTAATCATCTATAAATGTCACACAATACGATGATCGTCCAAATGAAAATGTAGGGGATGGTCCCTAAACATCTGAATGAATATAATCTAAGATACCCTTACTTGTATGAATACCTATTTTAAACTTTTGTCTACATTACTTTCCAAAGATATAATACTTGCAGAAATTCAAATACAAAGATTTTAAATTTTGAAGTAACTTATGGTTTACCAGTACCTTTACCCTTTCTCATTCATATGGACCAACTGCTAATGCCATAAATGAGTAGATTCATTTACTTTTTTAGATACCACCGCTGCTTCACTTATTTTAGTACTCTCATGTAACTTGTAAAGGTTCCCAATATTTGTAGCCTTCATTACCACCATAATGCCCTTGGACACTTTCAGTGATCCACCTTGACATGTAAATTTATAACCTCTAGAATCCAAAACTCCTAAGGAAATTAAATTCTTTTTAAGTTCTGATACATGTCTTTCTTATGTTGAAAAGTTCTCACAATACCATCAAATATTTTAATCTTAATGCTCCCAATCCCAACAATCTTACAAGAAACATTATTTCCCATAAGAACAACACCGCCATCAATAGTTTAGTAAGAAGAAAACTAACTCTTATGTGGACACATGTGATGGGAAGTACTAGAATCTAATAACCATTCTTCATAATATTGTGAAATATTACAAACAGATAGTACTTCATCAACTGTACCTAAACTTGTTTCAACTGGATTTGCTTCCTTTTTGGAGTCATCATTGTTTTCTTTCCTCTTCCAACAATCTTTCTTGAGATGCCCATTTGTGTTGTAATACCAACATTTTCCCTTACCCTTTTTGCCTTTTGACTTAGATCTTGATGTACCTCTTGAATTTTCTCCCTTTTTTGTGGATTGACCTCTAGCTGCCATTGCTTTTGGTGTGGAGGTTTCTGTATTAGATTTCCTCCACACCTCCTCAGACAACAAATCTCCCACAATAGAATCAAATTTAAGGGTCTCAGTTGTGCTAAAGCTAATGGAAGTGACTAAGTGATTCCAAGATTCAGGCAATGAACACGATAACGTAACTACCTTGTCTTCATCTTCAATTTTTACACCCATACTAGTTAATTGGCATATAAGAGCATTGAAAACATTTAAATGATCAACAATTTTGATACCTTCCTTCATTTGCAAACTATATAGCTGCCTCTTCAAGTAGATTTGGTTTGTCAATGATTTTGTCATGTAAAGGCTCTCTATTATGCTCCATAAGCCTACTGTTGTTTCCTCTCCAATAATATTAACATCATCTGCCAAACACAACCGAACTATGCTGAGACCTCTTGTATTCAGATCTTCCTAGTCCTCATCAGCCATATTCGTAGGTATCTTTGTCTTTCCTACCAATACCTTGTACAATCCTTGTTACACCAATAGATCACGCATCTTGAGCTTCCACAACTCAAAGTTATTCTTCCCATTAAATTTCTCCACCTCAAACCCTACATTCGAAACCTGTGCCATTTGATGTTGTAGAACAAACACCAAATCCTAACACAACCATTGCAAAATAAAAGATCTAATACCACTTGTTGAGATTCCTTCAGATTTAAAGATAAACTTAAAACCCAGAATCGTATAATATTGCAGCACAAGATAGTTACAAAGACAATAGAGACAGTAATAGAATAATGAATAAATAGAATAAACAATCACACATCAACAACACAAAGATTTATGTGGTAAAACTCCAACAATATGCCAGAGAAACATCCACGGGGCAAAGTATCGGTATTCTTATTGTTTAGAAGAAAAATTACAATCCTCGCGTAGTTGCAATTACAAAATTACTTGCCTTTCGAAAGGCTACAAGGATTAAAAAAAACATCTTTGACATAACTGACTCTGTCAAATTTAGAAGAAAGCAGATTTTCCTTTATTTAGGAAAAAATTAGATTTGAAACAAAAGACTTTTGTTTTCTTTCAAAGATAAGCTTCTTGCTTTATTTACTTTATCTTGTTGTCACAAATCCAACATATTTAACATATGCAAACAGTTGTGGACCTGTGGTGATGGTATTCATGAAGACTCTACTTAAATATCATCCATTTCAATGGTTAAGTAATTTACATCTTATTTACAACAAAAAAAAATGATAAATATTTATCGTATTTTATTGGCCAAAATTGACCTGCTATGCAGCTGCCAAAAATAAACCCAAATTTCCACGTAAAGGATAAAAGAGAGGAGATTTTGGATTTATGTTATGTTTGTCTCCATGCTTACATCGATATCACGCTGCCTATTTGAAGCTAAAATCTCTATTGCTTTCTCCGAATCTTCCCCAAAAGCCTGAATTATTTCTCTCTTGTACACATACAAGTAGGAAACAAACAAGAAGAAAGCCAAGTTCGCAAGTAGCAGAACAGCTAAGAAAGCATAATAATAATCTAGATGCGATGCATTCGTATTATTCACAATCCATCCTTTGTGGCCTCCTCGTCCTGTGATTTTACTCACTGCTGTAATAACAAAGCTGCTGGCAAAGGCACCGACGCCATTAGAGCTTGTGTATAATGAAGTCCCCAGACTTTGCATGCTTTCTGGAGCTTGATCATAAAAGAAGTCTATTTTGCCTATTTCAAGCAAAGCATCCGCTATGCCCAGGACTATAAACTGTGGAAGTAAAGTGAAAACACTTCTGGGTTCAATTGCCTTCTTGTTATTTTCAAGCCCAAGGTTTTTAACTACTTGTAGTCGTTTGATTTCGATCACCATTGCTGCTACCATGGCAATGATCTGGATCAGCATCCCCACTCCCATCCTCTGCAGTGCAGTTATTCCCTTAGAATTTCCTGTAAATCTTTTCAAAATGGGGACTAAAACCCTATCATAGATTAGGGTTGTTATGAGCATGGATAAAGTGAGGAAGGCTGTGACACTGGCTGCTGGGATTTGGAAGGAAGAACCCACATGTCTGTTGAGAGTCTCTGATTGTTTTACAAACAGAGTGCCAGCTTGTGTTACTAATATGCTTGGTATGATTGTAGCCAGCCAAACTGGAAGCATTCCTATCATAAGTTTTGTTTCCTCCACTTCAGTCACAGTTGAAATGTCTGAGGAAGTGTTTGGATCATTTAGAATTGCTGCCTTGTCGAGAAATCTGGATGTAAACAATTATTCTGAGTCATACAAAATAAAAATATATAAATGTTAGATGTAATATGTATACAGCTACAAATTTACCTCAAGGCTGAAGTATGAGCGATGGGATATTTGCCTTTAGCTATGTATTCTTTGGAAGCCACCTCGTAAAGGTTAGCAGGATCTGAAGGAGCTTTCATACTCCAGTTCCTGGCCATCCTCACAAACACATTAGCCATTCTCTTTAGAGGGCTGCCAGTTACTATTTTATGTCTGTAAAAGGGAGTTCCCATCAAGAAGGCCAGGCCTGAGATGACGAGTGCTGCTGTGATGATTGCATAGCTTACACCAAAACTCATGTTGTCTTCTATGTAAATCAGAAATGTTTTGCCAAACAGAGTTCCAAAGAAAATGGTGAACACCCACCAGTTGAAGAAGTGGTTTTTTTGGGACTTTTCTTTGGGGTCAAACTCATCGAATTGATCTGCACCAAAAGTGGAGATGTTTGGTTTGATTCCACCAGCACCCACTGCAACAAGATATAAGGCTAGGTAAAATATTCCAATCTGAAAATTAGAAGCTTTTTGGCATGCTTCCTCTGTTGGACAAGGAGGAGGTTTCAAGGATGTTAGAGACACACTGAGTGTCAAAAACCCCATTGCCTACATTAAAACAAAATACCAAACTTAGCATTAATTTAATAATCATAATAGATCACAGGATACATCTTCATAATCAATTTTATGATTCATTCTGATGAGACATTATAAACTGCAGTCAGAAATGTCAATTTTTTTAATAATAGGATTTATCAATCATACAAGTTAATAAATTTTCAAATTAAAAAAAAACATAAATTGAATTCTTCAATTTGAAAAGATGAAAGACGAACGTGGACAACAGACTGGATTTTTAGATTCAAAAGATAAAAGACGAATATGGGCAGCCATTCTTAAACATCATCCACTTCAATGGTCAAAAGTTAGGACAAATATTTACCACTTTTTGTTGTGGATGAGGTGTAAAATTGCTATTGACGGTTTAATCATTGAAATGGATGATATTTAAAGTTAGGATATATATTTACCACTTTTTATTGTGGATGAGGTGTAAAATTGCTATTGACTGTTTAATCATTGAAATGAATGATATTTAAGTAGAGTGAACGTGGATAACATTTACCACTACATATATAGAGGCAAAAGCCAGGAAGGTCCAGTAACGGCCCCAGTGAGAGTCAGCAATATAAGCGGCAAAGATGGGCATACTCCACATGGTACCAGTCCATATAGTGACATTCCTTGAGGCAGAAACAGTGCCTTCATGTAGTTTGTTTGTGAGATATATCACCAGATTAGCCCATATCCCACCAAAAGCCAGCCTCTCACAGAACTCATACCCTGTTCAGTCCCAACATTAACCCAGATTAGCTCATATTTACCACTTTTTGATATAAAAGAGGCATAAAATTGCTATTGATTGTTTGACCATGAATGATGTTTAAGACAAAACGATTATATGAATAACTTTTGATTAATACATACCCACTATAAAGGAACAGGCTTTTAATCCTCCAGTCTTTGCTCTCACAACGGGCCTCCCTTTTAGATCAACAGATCCATCTAATGCAATGTGTTCTTTTTCTGCTTCGAATCTTGTCTTTCGATTGCTAACCATTGTTCTAATCTGCACCGTACCCAAAACTAGCACCAACTTAGAGGCTGCTCAAAGATGCCAGAGATGATAAGTATAACATAAATCTATATATAATGATGGTGATAAATGTTGCAATGCATGGACGTCTGGCACACAGATTTTAGGTCAGCATCTTGATGCCTTATCCTTTGAATGTCAAGGTCTTCCAGAAATAAGGGCAATAAAATAACGCTGTTACCAGATCATCTATATTTTGTCACCACCTTCTGCAACAGATTTTTTCTAGTATTAAAAGCCAGAGACAAAGAAAGAATGGACTTATCATTGACTACTAACGCAAAACGTCAAAAATCTTAAATACTATAATCAATTTTAAGAACTTCTTGGTCGAAATTTAGATGATGTCAATGTCTTTCCACGTTAAGCATGTTAATCTTCAAAATCCAAAGGAGGTGGTATATGGCAAGAAACCGTAAAATTTTGTACCATATGTACTCACATTCCGTGCCAGTGCAATCCATCTTTTCGAACACGTCACTTTTTCACTAGAAGTCCACATTTCTTCATATTTAACGTGTCTAAAAGGGGATAGAGGTTGGATTACTTGGTGGAATCACTCGCACTACTCATTTTCTAAAGATTTTTGAGCACCAATAGATTAGGATATACCATCCTACATGGCCATGTCATTAGAGCTTAGTCGACTCTGGTAATCTAGAAGCAATCTCTTTCATAAACCTCTCCAAGTTCCAATGTTTAATTTGTGTCCTGAAATGTAGGTGGCTAGTGCTTGTATGCTTCTAAGGGAACTCAAAACAAACCCATATTTCATTGGTTGAAGATTAACAAGATTCTTCTAGGTCTTGTGAGCAACAAATTCTATTAAAAAAATCAAAACCATCAAAGATGCTAATAAATGCCTTTGTTGAGCATTATATGAAGGTTTTGAAAGCTCGAGAAACCTAGATTTAAAAGGGAAAGAAGTGCTCAATATATGTTTGTCCAAGTGTATGGAAATGGGGGTCTAAATAGAGGTCAAAAGGGACCACTTTGTTTTCTTGAAAGTAATTTGAGATGCTTATGCTCAAAATTTGAAGATATGATAAAAACAAAAAACTAGTGCTCAAAGTTTAGTTCCTAAACTACTACTTTTTTTAAAATGGTGGAGATTTAGAGGGTCAAGTGTTGAGAGCACACAAAGTGGTCATATTTTTGTGAAAAAAATATAACATAGTGTCAGGCAAACTTCCCCGGGGCCCATTTTTTGTGTTTTGATAATATTTCATAAATCTCTTTAGTGAAAAGTTAACTAAGATCATGTAATAGGTGAGATATTTTTTTTGCTAATTTTTAAATCATATTATTTTTTTACTAATTTTCTAAGTAGACAAATCCTAGAAAATGAAAAACTGAACATGCTACCCCACTAATTTTGATAAAACTAATCAATGTTTTTTTACTGTATATAAAGTGAAGTGTAAGATGTGACAATCTACATATTTTTAAAAGTTAAATGAATAAATAAATAATTATGTAGAAATATTATACATGTGTGTATGTGAAAAGTAAAGAGATTACTAAATGTACTTAAAGGCTCTCTCCATTGAGTCAGACTATAGTTGTTGCTCTGTTGACACAACGTTTAATCTGCTACATCAGCGGCAAAGCTCTCCGTAAACACTTATGAATAGGAGGAGAGGTAGTTGGGGATCAAAACCATAATATATTTGGATTTTAGGAAAATAAAAAACATTAGAAAACTAAGATTGACCCTGACATCTTAATGGTGTTTTCAAGAATCTTGTCCTAAATACGCAAATCTAATGGAAACATTCAACATTTGTATGTCTTTTGTGAAAGCTGGATTTGGGCACCCAAATTGCATGTCCAACCATTAGGATTGATAAATTAAAATTTGTTCCAAGTATAAGGGTGGGATTTCATTGGTTTAAAGTAGAACAACTATGTGTTATAATACAGGTTTAAAAAGTTGTGCTTGAGCCTTAATGCAAGTGTATTATGTTTCCTGGATGTGAGCATGTTTTAGAGAAATATGAATGTTTGGCCACTTTTTGACTCTATATTTGTGTACAACCCACTTATACATGGTCACTTATTCTCTTTCCATATCCCAGGCTTTAGCCTATGACAAACTACTTTCACAATATGACTTTTAATTGATAGTTTTCTATATTACCAATGATAAAAATTCTAGTTGTACTGGAGCTTCTAGTGTGAATTGTACATAATTCTTTTAGGATGATTCTGGTTTAGATTTAGGCAAGGTCTAATTTGAATCATTTTTATATGAATTCTTTAGGTTCTATCATTAATAAAGAAAACATCAAATCCATACCTAAAGCTAGAGATCTTGAGTTAATATGCAACTGCAGACCTATCACCTTGTTGAATGTCTCTTATTAGATCATTTCTAAGTATCTTTCACTATGAATTAGAATCCTCCCACTTTTTTTCTTGTTAGTGGAAATTGGTAATATTAATGTAGATATATCCTTGACGACCAATGAGAGCACATAAGTGATTCCCACTTTAGGCCAAAAATAAACTAAATATAAACTCTTATTACTAAGATAAAGGTATGGTTGATAATTTACATGTCTAAATGAATCAGAGCTAAATATAAACTCTTATTATTGGTTGTAAGAAATTATAAGATAATTTGGAGGTGTGTAACAACCATTATACTAGCTTATGATATGGAATAATGATTGATCAAGATTAATTTTTGACCCAACAATTGAAACAAGGTATGGACATCTTTATATACCCCATGGACAACCCAATCTATGGAAGGCTAACTAGCAAAGCAAGCATTTTAATATTGCAGTTCAGTGTATACATATACATGGGTGTATATATATACATACACACACACACGTGCACACATGCACACATATATTATCAAAGATATATAATCGTAATGCATACACCTAGGCTAGGATATTATCCAAACTCCATGCCCTAGATGCAATGCATAGATAAATCAAAATGAGTTGTGTGAAACAAAGATATACTCACCATTATAGAATTTAAACCATATTTTCAAACTCAAATAAAAACTTAGAAATGTAGATATATTATACTTGTTATTGCTCACAGCATAAATTAATATATTCCAAATAGATTCAACTTCATACCTACTCTGCTTGCCCTCTTCCTAAAGCTCCCTTTGTGTATTTGGAACCCAAAAGCATTCAACACTTCTTCCAAATACCATGCCCCAAAACTAGAAAGAGATGCAAATTCCCAAAACCCAAAAAGAAGAGAGAGGAAGTGTAGATTTCTACACCCCAAAAATGAGAGAGGATACCAATTTCAAATGCCCACCTTAATTTTTAAGATGCATATTTTTTAAATCCCTCTAGGCACCCACTAAGTGGGAGTTAATTACCATAATACCTTTTTGTAACTCCCATTCCACTTTTGTAACTCCCACTAAGTGTTCTTTGCTAAATATAGAATAATATTAAATTGGTGAAATAGTGCAAAATCCTACTTAAATAATTGAGATAATATAAGCAGATGCATATGAATTAAATATTATTAATTCTAAATATAAATGAATGCATATAAATTAATTAATTATAACTCCAATTAGTTTATCTCTAATTATCAAATTAAATAATAATTGAATTTGCTTCATGACTTTATACTTTATATTAGTTATTGTATAATGCAACTATTATGAAAATAGCAAAGATTTCATACCGACTTGTGAAAAAACTTAGGCATACTTATACATGCCTATGATGTTCTATCTAATAGCCAAATCACAAGCTTGATCAATGTGTGGGTTCTCAGTTAGCATGATTCATCTTCCATGTTGTCACCATCTACCATCCTCTCCTAGATGATACTCTCCCTCAACATGTTGGAGGGGGAAAATCTATCCTCCATCCACCTTAGATCAAACAAGTGGTAGTTAGTCTATTATAAAACCATAATAACGAATAAGTTAAAACACTAACTTCACATGACAACAAATACCATTATCAAGTTCAAACAACTATCATGAAATATCAACTATCATAACATAGTTCAATGCACAATGAAATATTTAAAATATTAAATACACATCTCTCCATACAATTATTTAGTCATTAAAATATGTCCAAAAATGTATGATAAAAAATGGGGTGTGACATCATTTCCCACTAGAAAAAGTCATTATCCTGATGGCTTAATTAAACATGGTAATAAAAGTCTGCTTGAAAACACCAAATATCTAAATTATTATACAAAAAAATGAGGAAAAGCTTTATAAAAATCCCCATAGGCCTCCCATGTTGCATTTCCCTTTGAATATTGGTCCCACAAGACCTTGCACTAAGTTACTTATCTATTACACAAGCAGAGCTTGTGAACCTTGAGCACTCTGAGTGGTGCTATCTGTTACATCCCTCTTTTTGGAATCAATAATACTATTTACTTTTTCTTGAATATTACAGTTATGAAATATGTTGTTAACGTCATAGAAATTGGTGATGTGGTTAGAGAAAGTTAATTCAATGAAATTTTGGAATCTATTGATTATGATCAATATGATATTATAAACTAAAATGTCATTTTGTTACGAAAATGTAACGATTGGATATATTATGCATTGATTTGGAATATAGGTGCTTTGACCACAAAATTTGTATGTGAGATTGTCATTGCAGGAATAGATGGACCATGTTCGACAAGAAGAGAAAGTATCTTTGAGAAAGAGAATAGACTCTGGAATTAACCATGGGTGTTTGTTACTGAAAATGCCAAACAGGGAGATAAACCTTGATGCCTTGAATCTAGTCATGTTTGTGGCTAAGATAATTTAAGTCAAGGTGTTGATGTCTGAAGTAAAGGTTTTGCACCTTTTGTAAGTCGTCGTATAGAGTTCTGGAAATCGACGTTATTGTCGCAAGTCCTCTTAATCATGTCGTTAATAGGAATGACTAATATTTCGATTATATGTAAATATATGAACTTACTTGTGACTGAATTGTGAGTCACGTCTCGTTGTCGAAAGACGCGAGAGCCAAAAATTGTGCATAAAACGATGTAAAATCTTGTTCTACGTTACGCCCAATCCGTCGTGATTGTCGTAAAAATGCTTTGGGCATATGTTGTAAACTCATTCCTTTTTGGAGATCGACGGATGTCGAATTAGAAACCAAGGCGTGTTATAACTTGTTTTGGTCGTTACTTGGTGGAATATGCCAAAATTACATTAGTTATATTTTGGTAATCGGGAGGTATTTCTTTATTCAAGTTTGTCGTCAGTATCGATTCGGAGTTGTAGAGGGACACATATTAGTTCTTTTTATGATGTCTTTTCTTTTGAATGACTCTTTTTGTTTTCTAGTTTTAGACCACCAATAGTTATCGACCAAAACTAATTTTGCTGTGGTAGCAATTGTTTATTCTCTTATCAGTTTAGAATAAGAGGGATGTTTGATCTATTTAAAATCTTCCACCTTGTAAGAATTTGAGCACCTCTTTTCTATGTAGTGGTGAATCAATTGGATGAGTAGCCCTTATTTCATGTGTAGTGGGCAGGTTGTTACCTTATCCATCTGCCACATCGCTTAAGAAAGCTCCATTATGGAGAGAGAGCTCGCTGAAGGTTAGGAACTGTTTTCACATGCCATAATAATCACCATTCTAACAGGCATGGTCAGCAGCATGATGGGCGAGAATTCCTTCGCCATGAGAAGGTTAAAAGTAGAGACAGAGGAGTCAGTTTTTGCTGTGGGCCGTGGGCAGGGATGAAGTAGAGTTCTTAGTTTTAATTTTGGAGGATATATGGGGTAGAATTGACAGAGGAGTCTGAGCAAGGAGCATCATTAGGAACATTGAGAGAACAACAAGAAGTGGGATTAGTCAAAGCAAACTCCAGGGAGAGGCGTCAGGTTCTTAAACTTACCCTGTTACGCAGTCATAAATTCCTGTTTATGTGTAATGTTTTTAAGAAACTTTGCAAGTGAACGTAGACTGTGTTTGATGTGGCAAAGTAGTTTTTAGTTACAAACGAAGCCCGTGTAAGTTGCTTCCACTAAAATGAAAGCTATACGTTAAACTATATCATTGCACTATGTCGCACCAAGAGTGCCAAACCACAGTTTAAAACATGTTTTCGATAAAGGTCGAATATGTTTGAGGAGTCTATGGATTGCTTCTCAAGGTTTGTAAGTTTCCATAGAATGCAACTTGAGTAGGAGTCAGTTCAAATGTCTCTCAGTCCATGCAAGTTGTAGCAGTAAAAACACTTGTCGATAGAGTTTAAAACCGTGGCCCAAAAAGGGGAGTAAGTATTAAGAGTTAAATGAGCCAATGGGAAATTGTTTGCATTAATGTTCAGGTGAAAAGATATTTAGATATGTGCATTGTTTTCCTTATTAAAATATATTTACTTATCTCTGTTTATACTTGCATATAAGTCTTGCAAATACGGGCCAAATGTTTTCAGACCAAAGAGGCCTTGAATCTCAAACAGAGAAAACCGAATATGAGTATGAAACCTTGTGTAATTCTTTTGAACATTAAAATCATTATCTGTAAGCAATTCATTAAATTAGTGTGTTTTGTTTTACTAATAGAGTACATGGGAATACAAGTCGACTATTAGAGACCTTTGAGTAAGAAAATAGTTAGTGGGAAAGGTAAACTAAAATTTATAATCTTGAGTCAAATTTTCTCTTTATAATGAAACTACTCCTTATTATAGACCCAATCTATCATATGGGAATAACTATGAGATGTTGTATCCTCTAGGAGAGAAAAGAGTAACCATGTCAACTCTTTTGGTCTGTTAAGAAATTGACGATTTTCAAGGTAGGCATAAGCTCGTATGCAAAGTCTACAATGTCCAAAAGAGCCCTAGCTTCTAAGTCCAAGTTCCAAGGGCAATCTTGGTTCTACTCGAATAGAGAGATAAAATGTCTCTTTAAATATCCACCATGTCAAATGGACAAACAATCAATAGCAAATTTATTCAAAGATTATGATAGTCGCAGTAGACCTTTAAGTTTCCTCAAAATTTAACTCAGGGCTTTTGAGTTTCTGAAATTATATATTGTGGTTTATTACGAAAACCATTATGTAACATTATAGTCAAGTGTTGTGACCACCTTTTATGGGAAAATGGCCTAAATTTTAGAGAACGTTGTAAACACACAGGACTAAAATCAAATAGTTATTAAGTTAAGAAACCATTTTTATGACATGAAGAAGAAGGGGTTTCCAAGAGTTTAAAGGAAAATTAAATTTCAATGTCATGCGTTAATGCACGATGAAATGCAAACACATTGAGGTCATCCAGGTTGTCAAATATATTAATAGACCCTGCAAATAGGAAACTGTAGGATTGCAATTAGTTCGAGTCGAGTAGGGTGGGTGAACTTAAATCCTGCGTGAAATAATGCAAATTAAATTCAAAACCTTTGGCCAAGGTAATGCATGATCCTCAAGTGCATTGATTGTTCACTATGACTGGATGGCATAGCTTGTGGAATAGTCATGCATGACTAGAGGGTATCTAGGGGATTGCATGATAACAAGTCACGTAGGTCACAACACTAGAGCTCAGATGGCAAACACCAATGGTTATCCTAAGTCTATCATCTTGAGTAGGGTAGGGCCACTTCTGGGTATGAAGGAGTGTGGGAGATTGACGGTCTGTGGTTGGAGGTTAAGCTCCTTGAAGATACTTTCTCTTCCAAATTATTGAGGAATGCCGAGACTTGAATGTGAATTATCCATAAGTCTTTCTCTTCTAGGAATCTTAATAAATAATCTTGGTGCCATTAAACACTCAATACCGCTAATATCAATTAATATAGAAATAGGACAACCAAAAACTATACTCGAGGTTTTAGTTGGAGAAATCTAAAACTCAACTTGGTAGTTATCAACTGTTGCATGGATTCTTTGTTGAAAAGATGTCTATTGAGAAGGTAGAGGAGGATTCCTAAAACTATTTCCTTGATTTCTATTCAGATAGTTATTGGCATAATGATCAACTTTAATAGAGAAAAATCCCTAGGAAATCCTCTATTGTTAGACCTTTTTTCCTCTCTATTTTCATTTCATCCTTTAGACTCATTATCCTTTGCTTTAAATCTTGAATCATTATTATTCTTTGCACCATTGGACTTTTTTCAGAATTCTAGTTTCTATCCCACTTCTTCTTTTTGAATGATAAAGACTAAGAGTTTCCAAACCTTTTGCAGTACTTGACCCTTGAAGAAATGATATAATTAATATTTTGTTCTTACTTTATGGCTCCTTAAAACATTTGATCCATGTATGAGGGTCTTTGTAAATCTACTTCTCCTCCAATCTAGGGATTTAGTCATGTTGGTGCCTGCTACAAGTTTGGGTTTTGAGCATTTGAATCCGCAGGCATTTTTCATTCAAACCCATAAAATTTTCTAAGTCTCTCGGCCTTCATCCTTGTTGTATGTATGTTTGTATGTACAAGTGCAAATGTACATTGGCCGGACTCAAAGTGAAGTTAAATCGGCTTCAGAAAAGTGAAAAATTAGTTGTATGCATATCGGGTTGTATATCACAAATTCCTGGAATATTTTGCGGTTGTATCTTTGCAGTTGCATGTATATTTGTGTTGTATATTCGATATACAATGGGTAGATACAATGGTGATATGCAAAGGAAATGTACATTGCAAAGATACAAGAGCGATATACAAGAAGAAATGTACAAGGCTGACATACAAGGGGGGCATACAAAGGGATCATCGGTGAAACAACATCCATTGGCAGCTCAGCTAATTGTCTTTTCGATGGCTGATGATGCAAAGAGAAAAGATGCAAAGGCATTATGCAAGGCCGATATGCAAAGGGATATGTATGCGGTTCTATTTGTATATTGCATGCGTGTAATATACAAGTCAACATGGAAGCAGGCATGTGCAAAGCAAACGCGACCAAGGAATTAACTGCATTGGTGAAAAGGGTGAAGTCAGTCATTGTATATTGGGATTGTATGTTCCCAATATACAATCAAACATACAAGCAATAGATACAAAGAAATGTACAAAGCAGGTATGGTCAAAGTCAAAGTTTCAAAACTATGGTGGGGCCCGCGCGGTTGTATGTTCTGTGGGTTGTATGTATGTGTGATATACAATACTAAATATACAAGGCACACATACAACCCAAACGTGAAAGGAGAATGTGTTTTGGCAGATTTTAGGCTGGGGTCCACAGGTTGTATATTGCATGTTGTATGTATGTGCGATATATGACGAAAGATGCAAGGGTGCAGATACAATGCCAAATTTCAATATTATTCCAATCTGCCTCATAAGTGTGTTGAAATCTACATTGTATGTATATTGTGTATTGTATATATGCAATGTACATAGTGATATACAAGGAGTTAGATACAAGGCCCGGACCCGATAGCAATTGTAAAGTGCTTCATAATGATTTGGGGTCCACGGGTTGTATATTGCATTTGTATATGCAATATACAAAGCGATGATACAAAAGGGAAGATACAAGCTGGACCTGAATGTGATTTCAATTTGTTTCATGAGGATTTGGGGTCCACGCTTGTATGCAAGTGATTGTATGTATATACAATCTCATATACAACCACATATGCAAAGGGAGATACAATGGATCATCGAGAGAGATGCAATTGCTCAACGATGGAGATCAAATCAGGTGCTGCCATGTGTCTAAGTCAGTTGTATGTATATACAACTACACATACAAAGATTTGAAGGAAAAAATGGCAAAAAGGTGAAAAAGGCAAAATGGACCTGGGAAAAGTCAGCGATGAAAAAAGGGTACCTACATGGTGCGATCTCACTGGTGGAGGACTTTTTAGCATGATTTGAGGCCGCAAATCTCGACGGGAGGAAATGAATCAACGGCCCTATTTCAAACTTTCATAGGAGGGTTTTCCTATGCATTTGCAGTCGCATTTTAGGTGGGAAGAAACTTCAGAGCACGTAACTAATGCATTTTCAGAGGCTGCGGGTAGGTTGGCAATTAATGGCAAAACTGCAGAGGTATGGGTCGATGGATTGATAGGCCAGCTACCATTTTTAAAGAAAAATCTTCAAGTCAACGGCTCACATCCCGATCTCACCTGCCCTTTCCTCTTTTTCTCACTGCTACATTGAATGTTTTGAGCACCATTCAGATGGTGCATTGTATCTAGTAGCATTTTAAGTAGACCATGTAATTAATTGCTGAGTGCACATCCTTGCCATAAAAAGCAAACTGTGTTACTCATTTTGTTGTTGAAGACTTGGCCATTTTTTGGAGGAAATAATGAAGATCAGAGCATTTCTTGGCTATTCTGTCTCTTTTGGAGTTTATGAGTTGCATTTTGAATGCAGGTTGCACATATGTTTAGTTTCATGTTATTTTTATATGAAAAATGCTTCTTTGCATGTGTTTAGCTATTTGTCTCCATTTACTATATGCATCCCTTCTTTTGAATCTGGTTGCTAAGGGTTACTAAGATTCTAGGATATAGTTTTGTTGTATCACATGCTTAATCTGTGACCTCCATTCAAGGAGTGGATTAAACTATTTTAGGTTAAGTATGAAGAAGGTTGTATGGCAGCAAGGATGTTTGTAAGTAGAGACAGTTAAATACTCAATCTTGGGTGGTGTTTGTAAGGCACATACCAGCCCTAACCCCTTTAAACTTGAATTTCAATTGCAAATCATTCATTTGTATATGTCTAGTTGACTCCTTGCCCTGAGATAGGCATCGGTCTGCCCTTGTGTAGTAGTTATGATCCAAAACCCCTTGTCTTGCATCCAAAACGTTAATATAAATCCTTTCAATATTCCAACCTGTTATTTTGTAGGAGTAGGAATAGGACCCCTGCATACTCTCATTCCTAACTAGTTAGATACGTCCAAGAACAGTGCCAACCTTGTGATTTACCATGCAGATCTTGGTCCATTCATGAGAGTATTCTGCCTATGACTAAAAAGCTAAATCTTTCTATTAGGTGAGTCAAAGTTAAATCTTTAGCTATAGGGATACCCCCTTGGTGCGACAGAACCAGAAGTGAAGGGGAGGTAGCTCACGTAACTTCCTGTATTTGTTGGCCGAATCTACCTGTGCATTGGAACTGGCAAACCCTCTACTAATTCAGAGAGAGAGAACCAACAAAGTGGCGACTCTGCTGGGGATAGAGTGGAATTATTTAAACGCTAGAAAATCTAGTTTCTAGTGAAGTTGTTGCAACAAGACCAAAGAACGACCATGTCGTGCTCTGCTGGAGTGGTGAATCCAGAAAACAAAAGTGCCTTGTTAATATTCTATCCTCTCTATGAGAGGTGGCGACTCTGTTGATTGAACCTATCAAAGCTGCAACATATTTCTAGGTAATCATCTTTTGATTCAAAAAAATAATGATTCAAATAAAGCAATAGTCCTAGTTGTGCTCTCAAAGAAAACCATTTTTTAGTGAAAGATATAAAGCCCTGAATTTCACAGAAATTAGTGGTTACCCAAATGTTATTCCCAATAAGATTAGAAAATGTTTGCCTAAATATAGTGGATCAAATTCTAAGTCTGCAAATAGACATCTGCAAAAATTTTGTAATTTGATAGAAGATTATGAGGTAGAGGCTGAATATGTAGTAATGAGACTCTTTGTTTAGTCATTAGAGGATGATGCTAGGGTTTGGCTTTCAGACCTACCTGTGTGTTCAGTTTCTTCATGGGTAAATTTAGAAATTGCATTCCTAGAGTAGTTTAGTGAAAGATTTGATTTGGCCTCATTGATCATACATTTCATGAATATCCAAAAGGAAGATGAGGAACTGGTTCTAGCCTTTATTCTTAGATTTATTAAATTGCTCAAGCAGATTCCTGAATATATGAGACCTAATGATGCATTGTGCTTGACAATTTATTTGGTTGCATTTGATGAAGAAATGAGTTATTATTGAGAGATAAGGAACCAGTCACACTTCACGAGGCTTACAGATTTTCTATGGATATTAAAAATAATCAGAAATATGGAATGCCAGTAGGTTTCATGACTGCGAGCCTTCAAAATGGTTTTCAAAGTGAATATATTTCAGCTTTCCCAGTGTGTTCATTGAAAGATGATTTTGTAGAGGGAAATATATTTCAGAACAGTATGTATAGTCATGATGTGATGCATAAACATGAAGAAGATGTTGTAGAAAATGTAGGCAAATCCTATAATGGTGAAGACAAAGATTGGTGTCAGCCTCTAGAAGAGAAGCCTGCAGATGCAAAATGCCCTTCAAATGATCAAATGAAAGATATACATGAAGTTGTGTCTTGCAGTGATAGGCATATCCCAGTTATTCGTGATTATTTATATGAGGTGGATATGCAAAGCTTCACTTTGAATATATAAGATGCAGATTCAAGGGACGACAGTGAATATGCTAGTGATTTTCAACATTCAGATGCATATGTGAGCCTTATATGGATATTGAATATGAGTGTTTCCTTAAAAATTCTGACTACCTCTACAGTGCAGAGGTTAAAAAATTTGCTTTTGATTATCAATGCATTGATGAAGAGGAAAAATAGGGTCACTATTCAGATGTGAATGGACGAGTTGCAGATGTTCATACTGATACAGACAGGGATAGTGTTGGTTGCAGGGGTGACTATGAAGCTTTTAGAGTAGGGTTACACCCTGAGCTATTTATGCCTTCTTTTGAGACATTCCAAGTGGACATTAATGATAAAATTGTTGAGAGCAATGATGATGAATATCTAAGTATTTATAAAGATGAATTTGATTATGAGATGTTTCTTGTGCCTAAATATTATTTGTTTAATACAGAGGAGCTCTTATTTTTTGAAGGGCAAAAATTTGATGTGGATTCATTTGTTTCATATGAGTTTGTTATTTTTCCAAGCAACATTGGTGACTCATATGATGATGACATTCTACAACTAATGATAATGTATGCTGATGAAGCTTGTTATAGATTTGTCAAAGAGAGAGAAATGGGCAGTAGAACAACTAATTGCAAAGTAGGGTGCTGCAGGTAGTTAAATGTTTTGAGGCTTCATTTGAAGAAATAAGATGAAAACAGGGTATTTGAAAAAGGAGAATTCTGGTTTTTCCTTTTTGGTGGCCCTGGGCTGCTAAGTAAATTTTAAAAAATGTGTGATTTGTGATGGAGGTTGGTGCAGCTCTGACTCTATGCCCAATGGATAAGGGACTGGTCTACATCCCAGAGATTCTGGAGTTCTTGCCATGCCTACAAGAGGCATGCATCCCCAGACAGAGCCAATGTTGGTGCCTGCTATAAGTTTGGGTTTCGAGCATTTGAATCCGCAGGCATTTTCCATTCAAACCCATAAAATTTTCTAAGTCTCTTGGCCTTCATCGCTGTTGTATGTATGTTTGTATGTACAAGTGCAAATGTACATTGGCCGGACCCGAAGTGAAGTTAAATCAGCTTCAGAAAAGTGAAAAATCAATTGTATGCATATCGGGTTGTATATCACAGATTCCTAGAATATTCTGCGATTGTATCTTCGCAGTTGCATGTATATTTGTGTTGTATATTCAATATACAATGGGTAGATACAATGGTGATATGCAAAGGAAATGTACATTGCAAAGATACAAGGGCGATATACAAGAAGAAATGTACAAGGCTGACATACAAGGGGGGCATACAAAGGGATCATCGACGAAACAACATCCATCGGCAACTCAGCTAATTGTCTTTCCAATGGCTAATGATGCAAAGAGAAAAGATGTAAAGGCATTATGCAAGGCTGATATGCAAAGGGATACGCATGCGGTTCTATTTGTATATTGCATGTGTGCAATAGACAAGTCAATATACAAGTCAACATGCAAGCAGGCATGTGCAAAGCAGACACGGCCAAGAAATTAACTGCATTGGTGAAAAGGGTGAAGTCTGCCATTGTATATTGGGATTATATGTTCCCAATATACAATTGAACATACAAGAAATAGATACAAAGAAATGTACAAAGTGGGTATGGTAAAAGTCAAAGTTTCAAAAGCATGGTGGGGCCCATGTGGTTGTATGTTCCATGGGTTGTATGTATGTGCAATATACAATGCAAAATATACAAGGCACACATACAACTCGGACGCGAAAGGAGAATGTGTTTTGGTAGATTTTAGGCTGGGGTCTGCAGGTTGTATATTGCACATTGTATGTGTTGCAAGTATGAGGTTAACCAGTGTTGTCATTGATGTCAACATACTCATATTGCATTGGTAAGAAGGTTTGGATGAGTTGTGTGTTGAGGATATTGAGAAAAGTAGTCTCAATCAGGAATAGTGAAGAACAATGATAAGAAGAAGGCAAATGTACTCAATAGGTTGAGAATCAGAGGATGCGGATTAAAGGGTTTGTAGATATGAATCTTGAGATGATCCAGTTAAGATTTCAGAGGTCTGCATGAAGATATGAAAAAGTTGTGATCAGTCAAGTAGAACCGGTTCTGGGAGCTGTTCTAGGAGTGATAGAGTGTTGCAAAAAGGTCCGGTGAGATCCAGAGGAGAATTGTCAGACTCTGCGGATTGGAAGGAGTGTTTAGGATGTCTTTGTGATGTGTCATCTCGATTGGTACGTGGTTTGGAGGTCCAGAAGCACCTTCTTCAGTATGACAATGGTGGCAGACTATGTTCTTGAAGTTTCAGATGAAGAGGAGAAGAGATTTCAGTGAGTAGAGGAAGTGCGGATGTACCTAGTTAATCAGGCAAGCTTGTGAAGGTTCTTGGATCATGTTGAGGTTATGTTGTCAGTTCGCGTTGGTGCTAGAGCCTGGAATTGAAGATATTCTTCCGGATGAAGTTCTTGTTCATACTAGCCAACCGGATGAGTTGTTCATCTTGTGAATGTTCTTGTGGTGGCTGACCAGATGTATTAATCATCTTGCGAATGTTCTTATGGTTGATTGCTGACTTAGATGATTGTTCCTAAGTCGATGTCTTGTATAAATGAAGGTTTGTGAGTTCATTTCAAAGTGTGTCGTGGAGCAGCTGAGAGTGGTATAGCGAAAGAGCGAAGGGCAGAGTAGAAGTATCTCGGGCTTAAATGGAACTGATCCAAACATGGTAAAGATGTCAATCTCTAGTTCAAGTTTGTGATTCTTATCACTTTGTAGACAGTGTGTCTCTTGTAGGTAGTGTGCCTCTTTGTGAGTAGTGTGCTCGGGCAGTGAGCCCTAATTGGCATGTGCCATTCATTTTTCTTATTCTTCTAATAGAGAATAATCCTTGGGTTAATCACCCCGTGGTTTTTCCCTTAACCGGGTTTTCCACGTTAAAATCTTGGTGTCCAATGTGTTGATGTTTATCTGCTCTTGTGTTTATGCGTTATGCTTTCATGGATGGTTAATTGATATGCTATTAACTAACAAAGAAGAATCAAGTGTTTGAAGTAGAAGCAATTTTTTGTACAACTAATTCACCCCCCCTCTCAGTTGTGTGCCCTAGATCTAACAATTGGTATCAGAGCCATGTTCCTCTGAAAGGAGCTTAACCGCTTGAGGAGATCCAGGATGTCATGATACAAGAAGGATAGTCTGAAGTTCGATGGAACCAACTTCACTCTCTGGAAAGGTTGCATGAAATGTTGTTTGGAGTGTATGGGAAAAGCATACTTGACCATGGTCTCAAAACCATATGTTCCTCCACAGGGTGGTCCAACAACTCTGAATGAAATCATACATGCTGAAAATAATCTACGAACCAAGGAAGCTCTTCTAAGCACATTGAATGACTCAGATCTCTCAAATGTTATTGACCTACCAACTGCATATGAGATCTGGACTAAACTAGACCTTCTGTATGAAGGAGATGAGTTTGTCAAGAGTGCAAGGTTGCAAAGTCTGAAAGGGAAATTTGAAAGATTGAAGATGAGAGATGATGAAAATATCACTACCTTTATGCCAAGAGTGAATGAGCTGGTGTGTGGAATCAGGAATGCTGGTGGAGTTCTGGATGAAAATGAAATTGTCTGCAAGATTCTCAGATCCCTTCCTGCTGCCTACAAGATCAAGGTTGCTACCATTGATGAATTTAGAGCCCATACAACTGTCACAAGAGAGCAATTGGCTGGTAAACTGGCTACATTTGAAATGACTGAGTTTGGAGATGATCCCCCCAAGACTGAATCTGCATTCAAAGCCAGTGCCTATGTGAAAGGCAAACAAAGATTTGATCCGGGAGAGAACTCTTTAAGGAAGCTATCATGGTATGAACAAGCAAGGAAAGATATGGAAGAGGAAGAAGCAGAAACAACTCAACTTGAATCCCTCATTGCAAAAAGACTGCCAAGAGGATCCGGTAAATATGAAGGAAAATTACCTTTTAAATGCTTCAACTGCAATAAGATTGGTCACTTTGCCTCAAGATGTCCGGAAAGATCTACAAGGTCAGATTCTAACAAACAAAGGTTTCAAAAGAATAGTTATTATGTTCATGAAGAAGCTGATAATGAAGGAGTAACAGATGATGAATCAGAGATAGGAGACAAATTCAGAAATGAATGGGTGCTTATTGCTATCAGGGAAGAAGATCCAATATCTATTAATCATAAAGGTGAAGAAAGAGCTTTGGATACCCAAGTTCAAGAAAAGGATGATTGGGCTATTGACAGTGGATGCTCTCACCATATGACAGGTGACAAGAACAAGTTCTTAGAGTTGGAAAGATATGAAGGGGGAGTGGTAAAGTTTGGTGATAATTCAACAGGTAGAATCAAAGGAAGAGGAACTATATCTTTTAATGGAAGAAACAAAACTGGTAATGTGTTGTATGTTGAAGGTCTGAAGCACTATCTTCTCAGTGTTGGACAATTGGTGGACAAAGGTTATGATCTCCAATTCAAAGATGGAAAATGCAGAATCTTAAAAAGATCCAGAACAGAGATTGCATCCAGTACTCAAACTAAAGGTAATATCTTTCACTTGGTTGGCACTGATAAAAGTTGTCTGCTTGTTCAAGTTGATCAGAGTTGGTTATGGCATAAAAGGATGTGTTATGTTAATTTTGATAACATCATTAGGATAAGCAATACTCAGGCTATTAGAGATCTTCCAAAATTGGTAAAACCTACAAATGGTTTGTGCAAAGAATGTCAGCTAGGTAAATAGAGCAGAGTTTCATTCAAAAGCAAAGATCAGTCCTCTACCGGATTATTGGGATTAGTTCATATTGATCTATGTGGTTCGACAAGAGTCAAGAGTTTGCAAGGTGATAGATACTTCATGTTACTAATTGATGATTATTCCCGGATAATGTGGGTCACCTTTCTGAAAGAGAAGTTAGAAGTTTTGAAAAGTTTAAAATCTTCAAAGCTATGGTAGAGAATCAAACTAGATTAAAACTGAAGCATCTGAGGTCTGATAGAGGTGGTGAATTCACATCTGGTGAGTTCATAGACTTTTGTGAGAAGCATGGTATAAAGAGACAGTTGTCTGCTCCTAGGACTCTATAGCAGAATGGAGTAGTTGAAAGAAATAACCGGACCATCCAGGAAGCTGCCAGGACAATGATGTTGGAAGCAAATGTTCCTCAGGTGTTTTGGAGAGAAGCTATCAGCACTGCAGTCTACACCCTCAATCGAGTTCAAATCAGAAGCAATACCGGTAAGACTCCTTATGAACTTTGGTTTGGTATAACTCCCACTGTGAGATATTACAGAGTATTTGGTAGCAAGTGTTACATCAAAAGAGATGAAGACTTAGGAAAGTTTGATGCTAGAAGTGATGAAGGGATTTTCTTGGGTTACTCCACTCAAAGCAAAGCATACCAGTGTTACAATAAGAGATTAAGAAAGATTATAGAAAGTACAAATGTGAAGGTTGATGAATGAATTAAGAAGCCCTCAAGATTTTATGAATGTGATGAAGATGATCAAAATGATCCTCTGGTACAAGGAGCTCCATCCTCCTCTGAAATTCAGATCCAGACTGATTTGATAAATCAGGAAGAAGAAGTTTGTCTGAATGAGCCTGATCAAGAATTGGTAGTGCAAGAAACTCCCAAAGTTCCAAGGTATGTAACTCTAAATCACTCTGAAGATCAGATCATAGGTGACAGAAGCAAAGGGGTACAAATAAGGAGGAAAATTGCTCAAAATTCAGATGAATGTTGTCTAATTTCAAAGATTGAACCTAAGACAATAAATGAAGTATGCAATGATGAAAATTAGACAAAAGCAATGGAGGAAGAGTTGATGCAAATTGAGAAAAATCACACTTGGGATCTTGTTCCCAGACCTAGAAACAAGAATGTGATTGGAACCAAATGGGTTTTTCAAAACAAACTAAATGAAGTTGGTGAAGTAATCAGAAACAAAGCTAGATTGGTCTGCAAAGGATACTCTCAAATGGAAGGAATTGACTTTGAAGAAACCTTTGCTCCGGTAGCAAGAATTGAAGCAGTCAGATTATTTCTTGCATATGCTGCCTTCAAAGACTTCAAGGTATATCAGATGGATGTCAAGTCTGCCTTCCTAAATGGTGATTTGGAAGAAGAAGTATACATTGAACAACCGAATGGATTTCAATTGTCTGATAATGATGATATGGTCTGCAAGTTGAAGAAAGCATTGTATGGATTGAAGCAAGCCCCAAGAGCATAGTATGAAAGGTTGGATAAGCATCTTGTGCAGATTGGATTCAACAAAGGTACTGCTGACAGTAACTTATATTTCAAAATTGATCATGAAAACATTTTGATTGTTGAAGTGTTTGTGGATGATATCATTTTTGGAGGAAGAGATAGTATGTGCAAAACTTTTGCAAATCAGATGAAAAGTGAGTTTGAAATGTCTATGCTTGGTGAAATGAATTTCTTCTTGGGTCTGCAAATTACTCAAACAAAGAAAGGGATCTTCATTTCTCAGACCAAATATGTGAAAGAATTGTTGAGGAAATTCGGTATGGAAGATTCAAAGCCAATGAACACTCCTATGGCAACCGGATGTAAGTTGAGCAAAGATGATGACTCTCCAAAGGTAGATCAGACAAAGTATAGATCAATGATTGGTGGATTGTTGTATCTCACTCAGACTAGACCAGATATCATGCAGGCTGTTAGTCTTGTGGCAAGATTCCAAGCTGATCCTAGAGAATCTCATGTTATGGAAATCAAAAGAATTTTTAGGTACTTGAAAGGAACAGTTGAGTATGGTCTATGGTACCCTAGAGATCTAGATTTCTCTCTTCATGCATATATAGATGCAGATTGGGTAGGAGATGTGGATGACCGGAAGAGCACCAGTGGTGGAGCATTCTTTTTGGGAAAGAGATTGGTTTCTTGGCTAAGCAAGAAATAAGAGGCAATATCTCTATCTACAACTGAAGCAGAATATATTGCAGCAGCAAGTAGTTGCACTCAAATTTTATGGATGAAGCAGATGTTAAGAGACATGAAAGTAGAATATGAGGAGCCTATCACAATTTTATGTGATAATTCAAGTGCAATAAACATTTATAAGAATCCAGTGTTGCATTCTAAGACCAAGCACATATCTATCAAGTTTCACTTTCTAAGAGAACAAGTGAACAAGGATGAATTCAGATTGGAGTATGTGCCCTCCAAGGATCAGATTGCAAATTTTTTTACTAAACCTCTTCCCAAGGACTCTTTTGAGTATCTTCGGGAGAAGTTAGGGGTCATGGCCCCTCTGGTGATGAACTAGGATGCACTGATGTGCATCAGTCCAGTGGATATCACAGTCATATCTTGTGATCCGGATTGATGATGGGGAGCTGCTACTAAGGGGGAGCAGCTGGTAGGATTCTGATATGTTACAAGTGCAAGTATGAGCCCTTTGCCATTGATGTCAAAGGGGGAGAGAAGACATGTGAAAAACAAGTGGTTGATGATCAAAGGGGGAGCAGTAAAGGAAAAGAAGACATGTGAAGAGTTGTTGCTGATAGGGGGAGCTATGACAGAAAAGAGAAGTTCTTGTCTTGATGGTTTTTCACATCATATGTTGCCATCAATGACAAAGGGGGAGATTGTTGCAAGTATGAGGTTAACCAGTGTTGTCATTGATGTCAACATACTCATATTGCATTGGTAAGAAGGTTTGGATGAGCTGTGTGTTGAGGATATTGAGAAAAGTAGTCTCAATCAGGAACAGTGAAGAACAGTGATAAGAAGGCAAATGTACTCAATAGGTTGAGAATTAGAGGATGCGGATTAAAGGGTTTGTAGATATGAGTCTTGAGATGATCCAGTTAAGATTTCAGAGGTCCTCATGAAGATATAAAAAAGTTGTGATCGGTCAAGTAGAACCGATTTCGGGAGCTATTCCAGAGTGATAGAGTGTTGCAAAAAGGTCCGGTGAGATTCAGAGGAGAATTGTCAGACTCTGCAGATTGGAAGGAGTGTTTGGGATGTCTTTGTGATGTGTCATCTCGATTGGTACATGGTTTGGAGGTCCGGAAGCACCTTCTTCAGTATGACAGTGGCTGCAGACTGTGTTCTTGAAGTTCTGGATGAAGAGGAGAAGAGATTCCAGTGAGTAGAGGAAGTGTGGATGTACTTGGTTAATCAGGCAAGCTTGTGAAGGTTCTTTGATCATGTTGAGGTTATGTTGTCGGTCCGCATTGGTGGTAGAGCCCAGAATTGAAGATATTCTTTTGGATGAAGTTCTTGTTCAGACTAGCCGACCAGATGAGTTGTTCATCTTGCGAATGTTCTTGTGGTGGCCGACCGGATATATTAATCATCTTGCGAATGTCCTTATGGTTGATTGCCAACTTAGATGATTGTTCCTAAGTCGATGTCTTGTATAAATGAAGGTTTGTGAGTTCATTTCAAAGTGTGTCGTGGAGCAGATGAGAGTGGTATAGCGAAAGAGTGAAGGGTAGAGCAGAAGTATCTCGGGCTTAAATGGAACTAATCCAGACATGGTAAAGATGTCAATCTCCAGTTCAAGTTTGTGATTCTTATCACTTTGTAGACAGTGTGTCTCTTGTAGGCAGTGTGCCTCTTTGTGAGCAGTGTGCTTAGGCAGTGAGCCCTAATTGGCATGTGCCATTCATTTTTCTTATTCTTCTAATAGAGAATAATCCTTGGGTTAATCACCCTGTGGTTTTTCCCTTAACCAGGTTTTCCACATCAAAATCTTGGTGTCCAATGTGTTGATGTTTATCTGCTCTTATGTTTATGCATTATGCTTTCATGGATGGTTAATTGATATGCTATTAACTAACAAAGAAGAATCAAGTGTTTGAAGTAGAAGCAAGTTTTTGTACAACTAATTCACCCCCCCTCTCAGTTGTGTGCCCTAGATCTAATAGTATGTATGTGCGATATACAATGAAAGATGCAAGGGTGCAGATACAATGCAAAATTTTAATATTATTCCAATCTGCCTCATAAGTGTGTTGAAATCCACATTGTATGTATATTGCGTATTGTATATATGCAATGTACATAGTGATATACAAGGAGTTAGATACAAGGCCCGGACCCGATAGCGATTGCAAAGTGCTTCATAATGATTTGGGGTCCGCGAGTTGTATATTGCATTTGTATATGCAATATACAAAGTGATGACACAAAAGGGAAGATACAAGCTAAACCCGAATGTGATTTCAATTTGTTTCACGAGGATTTGGGGTCCGTGCTTGTATTCAGGTGATTGTATGTATATACAATCTCATATACAACCACAGATGTAAAGTGAGATACAATGGATCACCGAGAGAGATGCAAGTGTTCAGCGATGGAGATCAAATCAGGTGCTACCACGTGTCTAAGTCAGTTGCATGTATATACAACTGCACATACAAAGATTTGAAGGCAAAAATGGAAAAAATGCGAAAAAGGCAAAATGGAGCTAGGAAAAGTCAGCGATGAAAAAAGGGTGCCTATGTGGCGCGATCTCACCGGTGGAGGACTTTTCAGCATGATTTGAGGCCGCAGATCTCGGCGGGAGAAAATGAATCGACGGCCGTATTTCAAACTTTCATAGGAGGGTTTTCCTATGTATTTGCAGTTGTATTTCAGGTGGGAAGAAACTTCAAAGCACGCAACTGCTGCATTTCCAGAGGTTGCGAATAGGTTGGCCATTAATGGCAAAACTATAGAGGTATGGGTCAATGGATTGACAGGCTAGCTACCATATTTAAAAAAAAATCTTCAAGTCGGCGGCTCACATCCCGATCTCACCTGCCCTTTCCTTTTTTTCTCACTACTGCATTGAATGTTTTGAGCACCATTCAGATGGTGCATTGTATCTAGCAGCATTTTGAGTAGACCATGTAATTAATTGCTGAGTGCACATCCTTTCCATAAAAAGCAAACTGTGTTACTCATTTTGTTGTTGAAGACTTGGGCATTTTTTTGAGGAAATAATGAAGATCAGAGCATTTCTTGGTTGTTCTGTCTCTTTTGGAGTTTATGAGTTGCATTTTGAATGCAGGTTGCACATATGTTCAGTTTCATGTTATTTTTATATGAAAAATGCTTATTTGCATGTGTTTAGCTATTTGTCTCCATTTGCTGTATGCATCCCTTCTTTTGAATCTGGTTGCTAAGGGTTACTAAGATTCTAGGATATAGTTTTGTTGTATCACATGCTTAATCTGTGACCTCCATTCAAGGAGTGGATTAAACTATTTTAGGTTAAGTATGAAGAAGGTTGTATGGCAGCAGGGATGTTTGTAAGTAGAAACAGTTAAATACTCAATCTTGGGTGGTGTTTGTAAGGCACATACCAGTCCTAACCCCTTGAAACTTGAATGCCAGTTGCAAATCATTAATTTGTATATGTCTAGTTGACTCCTTGCCCTGAGATAGGCACCGGTCTGCCATTGTGTAGTAGTTATGATCCAAAACCCCTTGTCTTGCATCCAAAACTTTAATATAAATCCTTTCAATATTCCAACCTGTTAGTTTGTAGGAGTAGGAATAGGAACCCTACATACTCTCATTCCTAACTAGTTAGATACATCCCAGAATAGTGCCAACCTTGTGATTTATCATGCAGATCTTGGTCCATTCATAAGAGTATTCTACCTGTGACTAAAAAGCTAAATCTTTCTATTGGGTGAGTCAAAGTTAAATCTTTAGCTATAGGGATACCCCCTTGGTGTGACAGAACCAGAAGTGAAGGGGAGGCAGCTCACGCAACCTCCTGTATTTGATGGCCAAATCTACCTGTGCATTAGATCTGGCAAACCCTCTGCCAATTCGGAGAGAAAGAACCAACAAGTCCCATGATGAATTTATTTATGCAAAACCCTTCATCTCACTGATACTAAGGAAAACATTTGAGAAGTTTGGTGAATTTCTCCCAATATTTAGTTATTGATACATCTCCTTGCCTTAGGTTTTAAAAATTAGTTAGTTTTTAGTCAAATTAGAGCTAGGGAAATCATCTTTGTCTAAACAGGGTCACAAACTAATCCCAAGTGAAGTTGGTGGAATCAATTCCTATTTTTTATTTCTTATTAGCCCACCAAGTAGAGGTTTCCCATGAGATATGATATGCTCAGGCTGGAATGCTTTAGTTATCTCACAATAATTTTAGATCTTAAAAGATTTTTCCATTTCACTAAGCTAGGCTTTTGTTCCATTTCCCACAATTGTGCCATCAAATTTAGGTGTGTCAAGACCTTTTCAATATCTTGAGTCAACTCACTTGCTAAACAATTTCTTGTCTCCACCTATCTTTCAATTTCCTCTTTGTTAGTGGTTCATCTCACCTTTCATTAACACTATGGTCTTGCTCTTGACCTATTTCCTCTCCTTGATCTCTAGGCCCTCTAACCTAATGCTCGAAAGCAAGTATCCTCTCCCTAGTCTCATTTAGGGTAGTAAGATTATTTATGACTTGGCTTGAGTTGCCAGGGCCAATTCCCATATTCATCCTAGTTCATACCATATTAACCTAATACAAGCAAGTTATCACTCATTAGTACAAATAGCTCACTCATTAAGTTTTATGTTCAAGGAAAAAAGTCATCACACAAGTTTCAAAATAAAGAGCATAGTTTTATTAAATAGAAGATGGATATTACATATCCTTATTTATAATAACGTCTCTTAGTTACAACTTTTCTAAAATACTATTTAGACATTTAAAACTCCTCGGGATCTTCATCCTCTAATTTTACTCCCACACTCCTAGAGGTAGGATGTACACATAGGTACTCCTCTCATACCTCCTTTCTTATGATAGAGGCATATTGTCCATAGTCTAAAGGCATGCCATTTACTATAGATGGTTTCTTTAGTGTTGGTCTACTTTAATTTTGGGTTTTATTTGTTTCTCTTTGTTCAACTTTACACAACCCATAGCTGACACTAGGGTCTTAGTTTCAAATAAGCATAGCTTTTCCTCCTTGTGAGGTGGTTGGGTGGACTTTCCCTTTGACTTGTTTTGACTCTTTCACTTCTTTCTGGACCGATTCCTCAATGTGGATTTTCCCTTCTCTAAACTCAAAGAAAGAAAAACATTTTTAATTAGTCTAGGTTTACTTGTTTCAATAGATTTTACATTTATACATAGTAGGATCATAGGGCCTAATGTTTGAACCTAGTCTCTCATACCACTTGTAATGAGCCACCCAATTATAATAATAATTTAATGAATAATTTGAAATAAACTAACCCAAAAATGCTAGAATTTTTTAATTTCTCTAATAAATAATAAAGGTTCACATAACACAAAGAAATTGATGCAAATCTTAAATCTTCTCAAGGACAACATGATTCAAGTCTATAAATATAGTTTCATACATATCTTTAACAATATGAATGATACAATGATTAGGGTCAACCCAACCCAAGTGCAGACAATATGATTGTCCAGTTGTAGGAGGGAGAGCATCATCCAAGAACTTTACCTCCAACCATAGACTAGGTATTCCCCTTCTCATCTTCCTACTAGAAGCAAAGTGTTATGACCCTAGATTTGATGTCTAATTATAATATTTAGTTAATCCAATTAATTTGTGATTATGAAATATTATTCTTGATTAATAGAAAGGTTTTAATTATGATTTTAACATTTGACTAACTCTAATTTTTGAGTGCGACAAGATCAAAACTCTCTCGAGGTTACACAAAGAAAGAGTATCGTTGAGGAGAGGGTGTCTAGCCAACTAAAGGTGAGTTGTCTAAAATGAATCAACACACACCACTTACTCATCATATATAATAATTTGCATAAATGTGTATGAGTGTGTGTAAAAATATTTATATTTATTTGTATGCAATAGAATATTAATTTGAACGTTAGACTTAAATTATTTATTTTTTTCATAAATAAATTTCTTTATTTAAGTAATAGAGGCATTTTAAATTTTAATCTGTAGAATACCTTTTTGAAAAGGTTCTTATGCATTATCATAATTTGATTGTATTAATCAGTTTCGAATTATGGCCAAAAGAAAGAAGTGGAAGTTACAAGTCATAATGAGGGAATCTTGGAAATTTATTTCTTTTTTAGTTACCTAATTTTGAGAGGATTATTTTAGAAAATGGATGAGAGAGTAGGAAGGAGGAGTTATATGAATTATCTACTTTTTCCTTTTTATTTTGAATCCATGTTTCGGAAAATCTAGAGACCTTTTTATTTTGAATGTATGTTTTGGAAAATCTAGAGAAATGGGAGGCTATAAAAGAGGAAATGGGGAGAGAATTAGGAACACACTTCTTTGGAAGGAAACAATAGGGAGAGAAAATTAGGAACTTGCTTTTCTTCTCTAGTTGAAATTTGCATCTTCCTCTTCTACTTCATGGGAAAATAGGGTGAAGCATGATTTGAAAATAATGGTTATGGAATCACGAGTAGAAGGCTGGGATGTTCTTACAATTGTTGTTGCTGGTATGTTTGATCTCTATTACTTGTTTTTCAAGTCACATTCCTAGCTACTTTATGTCTTGATAGTATATGTCAATATTAAAAGTACATTTTAGTATTATATAGTTACTTCAAAAGGTTTTATCTCAACTTGATCCTTGCACTTTATCACCATATCTTCTCTTTGATGATCCTCTAATTTTCAAATGGGCTAACCTTGTATATAATTAACATGATTTCATGTAAGCAACTTGTATTGTTTTTGATAATGGTAAGCAGGGATTTTAAAAGGGCCTTGACCCTTGCACAAAAGAGAGATATATCAATGAAGCCAGCAAAACAACAAAGAACAGTCATAGGATACTAATAGCACATCAGCTGCACAACTACATGAAGACAAGCAAGAGGTAGAAACCCCCAAAAAATTAGGGAGGTTTGAAGCCAAAATGCTCCAAAGATTTTTGAGTGAAATCACCCAGCTTGTTGAAGTTCTGCTCAAATAGTCCTTTCTTGTAAGCCCCCTTTTCGCTTGGCACCTCCATCAAAGGAATCTCAACCAAATCTTTTGGGTCCTCAACATCCTTCTCCTTACTTCTCTCATCCTCAATAGAGGTCTTGTCAGTACTAGATGCATGCACCTTTTTCCTCGACACATAATGATTTGTATTTAGGCTCAGACAAAGAGTAGCAGCATGGCCCACTTTGAGGCAGCTATCACACATAACTGAAGAATTCTCGTAAACAATCTATTGCACCCATTTTCCTAGCTTGGAAAATAGAGAAATCTGAGAAGGGAGCTCTCTATCAACCTCCACAAAAACACAAAATCTAGCAGCAATCAAACATCTCTTGAATTTTGTGATAGCATCAGCCGTACTATACTGTCCAAATGTATTAGCAATGCCCATAAAAATCTCCTCATCCTAGTATTCTAAAGGCAACCCTGGCAACCTAACCCAGATTGGAAACATGTTGATGCATCATTTCTCACAGTTAAAGCCTAGACACCAATTTTTTAGGAAAAGACCATTATGCCCAATGAACTAGGGACCTCCCAAGAGGATCCTAGAACAATATTCAGAGTTAGAAAATGAAAATAGGAAGAAATTTCTATGTAAAGCTATTACCTCAACCTGTCCTCGAACCTTCCATTTTCACAGCACCCATCTTCTGACCACATCAATATTAGGGTGATTACCACATAATCTCCCAACAAGAGATCTCCAAAGCCAAGCACTAGATCTATCAATAAAAGAGTCTAGAATGCAAATGCGAGACTCCCTAGCAGATGCCCCAGAAACATGGGTCTCGGAAAGACTGTTGCAATTCGAGGCCCCATGTATATGGCCCAACATAGGAGACAGGACAGCCTGGCCCACAATACTTGAATGAGTGGCACTAGAAAGCATATCCACCTCATTTACAAGAGGGGGAATAGAGACATTCCCAAGTGAGTCCTCCATCTGTTAGGAAAAGGAAATCCCCTAGGCCTATGGAGAAACAGGCCCAACAGAAGGACTGCCAAAAGCCCTAAAAGAACTATCCCCAGTAGGCACACACTTCTCCAAACCCACATCAGGCAAAGGCAAAGAATGCACCCCAGAAACTCCTATGACCTAGCCAAGGGTAGGCCCTCCCAGAGGGGAATCTGCCAAACACACTTTTTTAGGATTGTTGGGGATTTCTCCTCCAAACAATCCCTAGTCTACATTAGAATGCTAGGAACAGAGCCCACGGTAGGGGAAGTTGAAATCTTCTCGACAAAAGGAACCCCAAAGATAACCTTGGGAGAGAAAACCCTGCTTAAGGGCCTAATAAAACACACCATCTCCAGCAGCGGGGAAAGATTTTGGCGAGACTACAGTAGCCGACCGTATTTGAGAAATAAAGCGTTGGGCTTCCAATCAAAGATCCATAAGCTACACATCCTCGTCATCACTGGGTAAATCCTAGTCTTCAAGAAAAAACCTTTCATCCTCATCATCCTCATCATCACCACCATCGTCTAAAATGCTCCTGCCCAGAGTAGCATTTGAAACCCCCTTCTTTCCCTGTTCCCATTCCCACTCTCGCTCACACTCATCATTCAAAAAAATTAAGCAACTTATATTGTTATGTTGTTTTGTTACTGTTTGATTATTCTTTGTTAGACTGTATTTTGGTTGAGCATGTACTAATACTAAATCTTTGGAAAGGGTACATGGAGAGACATAAACATATATTTGGAACCTCAATTACCTTGTTTTAGTTGTATAGTCTTAAGGTTTTTGAACCATCCCCATGTTCAGTCAACATTTTTGTAGTTGGATTGAGATCAATAAAGAAGTATACACTTTTCTTGTAGAAGACATTTCATGATAAGCTATTTCTGAACAGTGTCAAAGATTGTCTACATAGACAAGGCTTATGCCTGGCAATTATATTTTCTTGAAAGTTTCTTGAATCTTTTTGACTTATCTGTAAATCTATTATGTGCATATCATGTAATTATTGTATTCCAAGAGATCACAGGCTTTTGTCATAAAAATCTAGTGTCTTCTCCTTGCTTCCACATTTTTCATGAATTTCATCTAAAGAATTTCTTCTATATCTATCAAATATGCCTCCATTATGCTTTAATGGAAGTCCATACCTAGTTCCAAATCTCCTATTATGGCACAAACAGAGAGGATGTTGACAAAGGTCGTGGAAATCAGCTTTACTCCTACTGTTTACATTTGCATGAAAGTTTCTAAAGCCTTATCAGTTATTCCATTTTGGTGCTTATCCTACAATCATTGCATTTCATGAAACTACAAAGTTTCTTTGAGGCATTTTGTTAAATAGTTCATGTACCTAGTCTGTGCCTCCACATTTTGCAAGTTTCATGAGCCTTTTCAACAAATCTATTTTTTTGTGCATATTGTGCAAATATTCCTTGGAGGCATTCTATCAAAAAAATTCATGTACCTCTACATTTCACATATGATTAAAAGTTTCAAAGCACTTTTAAACGAATCTATTTTTGCATGTTTCTTTAATGGGGGTGTTTTTCCAAATAGTCTACATGCCTTCTTTGGGATTTCATATTTTACATACATGTATACCATGGCGTTTCTATCTACTACATTTTTCCAAATGCCCATACCTAGTTTTAGAGTTGCCTTAATCTACACTCTTCAAACATTATATACACGTCTTGATGCTTTGGTGAATGACTATCCTTTGCTTCAGAATAGTTATGGCACAGGTTGGGCTTTTGTTGTACAATTTAAATGACTTACTATGCTTCCAAATTCATTAAGACATTTTATCAAATAATTTATGAGCCATACTTATGTTTTGTACACATTTCTTGGTGCCTTTAAAAGATATTTTTTTGAGGTATTATGTCAAATGGTTTACCGATTTTGTTTGTGCTTTCACATTTTGAATATCTGTGAAACACAAAGTTTAAGAACACCAAATCTAAGGAATCACTAAATCCCTAATTTAAGAGCACCAACTCTAAGGAGACTACAATCTCCTAATCTAAGCACCAACTCAGTCCACAGGAGGCATGAACCTCACTAAATCTTCACATATACATGTTTGCAGTCATTTGGTTCTTTATCAACCTTAATTTCACCTTTTAATTCATACACTCTTCTCCTCTCACTCTGCTCACCCAAATTTGTTCCACACTTCAATTCTACTCACGTCTACATCAATTTGTTTCTACAACACAGTCACCTCATTTTGTTTACAATCACTTTTATTTATATGCAATTGATTCTGCATACACTTGCACATTTGCATGTGTGCACTCTAGTTTTTCTACATGCAAAAACTCTTGCTTTTCTACACTTCCGCTCTTCTACATGCCCAACAAAACAAACTATATCTACTAGAAAATCTACTTTTGCATGTAGCTCTGTGCATGTAATGAATTTGCTTTTCTGTTGTTTACTCATCGTTGCCATGCAATCTACTGTTAATCTTCTCTTTTTACAGAAAACCTAAATTGGTGGACTTTCAGAGATTGAGCTTCTGGTCTACCGCCTTCCTTCATGGAAGCGTTATAAGCTTACCTCTGATCCTATTATATTGTTCCTTTGTAACTATATTGAGCATTGGGCTTCTTGTTTTTCCTCTTCTTTATCGGGTGTTGGACTTTTGGTCTTTCACCTTCTTTATCGGGCTTCAGACTTTTGGTCTTTCACCTTCTTTATTGGGCTTCAAACTTCTTCTCTTTTGCCTTCCATTTTGGAATGAATCAAAGAGAAACTCCACTCTCTAATTCTCTGATTCACTTAATATCCATGTCACAATGTGCAAAGATACCCGTACAACAACTTTATAGCTTATCGCTACAAATTTGACAATCAAATAACCATTTTCCATCATTCTGCAGAAGAAAATTTCAAAGGTAAAAAAATTCCTGTGGAACCGCAGAATGATGCCATGTGGACAACCTAGGCCAATTTTTGCCATTCTATAGAAGCAAATTACAAAGGGCAAAGCATTCCCGCAAAACCATGAAATGATGCCACATGTACACCCTTGCCCCTTGGGCAATATTATCGGGCTTAAGCTTCTAGGGATTCTTCCTTCCGTCTTCCTTGATGGAAGGAGTCAAGGAGTGACTCTAAACTCTAATCTCTAATTACTTAGACTAAAATTGGAACAACACGATCAAGCCATCCTTATTTCCTCATCAAAGAGAATGAGTAATGCCAAAATGAGTAAGGCCGAAACTCCAAACTCTGACAAACAGATAAATGAGTAAGGCCAAAATGAGTAAGGCCAAAACTCTGAACTCTGACAATCTCAAGAAAAAAAATAGTCTACCCTTTGTCACTGAATCCAACTCAATTTTTGGCTTTAGACTCATCAATGACAACACTTAGAACAAATTCCTTTTACATCAATTACAATAAATCAACAATCTCCCCATTTGTCATTGATGGAAACCTTTGAATAATGTATTTGTATCATTGCTCTATCTCTTCTGTATTTGGTTGCTCTAACTCTTCTACTCTATCTCTTCTACATTTGCTCCTGCTTACACTAATTCTCCCCCTTTAACATCAATGACAAAGGGAAGTAATCAACCTCCTTGCTAATAGAAACCTCCGACTTCCATCTAACTACCCACTCCCCCTGAGAGGTAGTCACTATCCAGAAATAGGGATGAAAAATATGCCTTGACTTGCTCTCCCTGGACAATTGTCACAGTTGCACTTCTACTTGTGAGAAGAAGGAGCAATAACTCCTAGCTTCTACTTAAGATATTCAAAAGTATCCTTGGCAAGTTACTTCGTGAAAATATCAACAATATGATCTTGTGTGCTGACATACTCCAACTTAACTTCTTGATTTGCAACTCTTTCCCTTAAGAAAGGGTATTTAATGGAAATGTGCTTTGTTCTTGAATGCATCACATGATTCTTTGAGATATTGATTGCACTTGTATTATCACAAAGAATGGAAATAGTATCATTAAACTCTACCTTAATATCCTTAAGTGTCTGCTTCATCCATAAAACTTGTGTGCAACATGAAACAACAACATACTCTACCTCAGCAGTGGACAATGTGACTAAATATTGATTCTTGTTGAGCCAAGATACCAACCTATCACCAAGGAAGAAAGCTCCACCACTGGTGCTTCTCCTGTCATCTATACTTCCTACCCAATCAACATCTATATATATTGTCAAAGTAAAATCATCATTTCTAGGGTACCATAATCTATACTCCACAGTACCTTTCAAATATCTAAAGATTCTCTTCACTGCATGAACATGAGATTCCTTAGGAGCAGCATGGAATCTAGCCACCATGCATACTGCTTGCATGATATTAAGTCTGGATACAGTTAGGTACAACAAGCTACCTATCATAGACCTATATACAGTCTGATCTGTATTAGTTGACTCATCATTCTTGCTCAACTTGCATCCTGTCATCATGGGGGTAATTATAGGCTTACAGTCTTCCATCTTGAACTTCTTGAGCATTTCCTTTGCATACTTGGTTTGAGATATAAATATACCTTGGTCTAATTGTATTATTTGTAAACCAAGAAAGAAAGACAGTTCTCCAAGCATGGACATTTCAAACTCTGTTTGCATCTGATCAGCAAATTCCTTGCTCATCTTGTCATCACTACCACAAAAAATAATGTCATCAATATATACTACCACATTCAACATGTGCTCACCTTCTGATTTGAAGTACAAATTGCTATCTGCACACCCTTTTTCGAAGCCTTACTACTGGAGGTAACTATCCAGCTGAGAATACCAAGCCCTAAGGGCTTGTTTCAGACCATACAAAGCCTTTTTCAGTCTGTAAACATAATCTTAGATTTCTCTGACAGCTAAAATCCTTTAGGTTTCTCAATATAAACTTCTTTAGTAAGATTCTCATTCAAGAATGAAAATTTAACATCCATTTGGTAAACCTTAAAGTTCTTATAAACAGAGAATGCCAAAAACATCCTAATGGCTTCCAATCTTTCTACAGGTGCAAATGTTTCTTCAAAATCTATGCCTTCAACCTGTGCATATCCTTTACACACCAAATGTGTCTTATTCCTTGAACAACTTCTCCATCCCCGTTCAGCTTGTTTTTAAACACCCATTTAGTGCCTATCACATTCTTTTCTATAGGTCATGGAACCAATTCCCATGTCTACTTTTTCTCAATATGATTGAGTTCCTCTTCCATTGCCATTGATCCATCCTTCATCCTCACTGGCATCATTAAATGTTTTAGGTTCAATCTTAGATAGTAATGAGAAATTTACTTGTTCATTTTCCCTAGCAAGTTTATTTCTTGTTTGCACGCCTTCATTTTTATCGTTGATTATTTGCTGCTCTAGATGATTTTTATGCACATATCTTGCGGACACCTTACCAGTTGATTCTTCAGGTTCTTCTTCATCATTGGCATCTTCTTTTTCTTCTGGTATCATTGATCCATCTGAGCAGCTATCATTATTATAGGTTAGATGTGGTTGGTTCTCATCTACCCTAAAATTTGTGCTTTCCATGATTTTATGCAATCACTTCTTGTAACACTTATATGCTTTAGATCTGTTAGAATATCCCAGAAAATGCCTTCATCACATCTAGAATCAAAACTTCCAAGGCCATCTTCATCTCTTTTGATGTAGCATTTGCTACTAAACACCTTGAAATATTTGACTATCATGGATCTACCATGCCATAATTCATATGACATCTTGTCAGTGTTTACCCTTAGCTGCGCTCTGTTCAAAGTATACACGATTGTGTGTACTACCTCTCTCCAATAAGAATCAAATAATTTTGCCTCACTTAACATTGTTCTTGTCATTTATTTTACCATTCTATTTTTGCTTTCTACAATGCCATTCTACTGTGGAGTTCTAGGTGTAGAATATTGTTTTTTTATACCATGCTTTTCACAATATTCCACAAAATCGTTGTAGGTGAATTCTCCACCTCTATTTGATCTTAGGAATTTGATTGGCAGACCACTCTCTTTCTCAACTAGAGACCTAAATGCCTTAAATCTATCAAAGACTTCTGATTTATCCTTTAGAAAGGTTACCCATGTCATTCTTGAGAAATCATCAACTAATAACATGAAATATCTCTCACCATTTAGTCCTTGTGTTCTTGGTGGACAACATAGGTTAGTATGAACTAACTTCAAGAGTCTTGAAGTAGAATATTCTTTTGTTTTGTAGCTTGACCTTGTCTACTTCCCATGCTGACATTCCTTACAAATTGTATTTGCTGGCTTGGTAATTTTAGGCATGTGCCTAACTGCACCTTTTGAACTTACCTTCACAAGGTTGTCAAAATTGATATGTCCCAATCTTCTATGCCACAAGGGTGCTGCCACAATAATGGGTTACACTTTCTGGGACATCCTGATTTTTGCTGAAATCACATATTTTTAGAAAATATAATGATTTAATCCTTGAAAGGTTCCATTTAAAGGATTTCAATTGAAGAGTGTTTGATCAAACCCCCTTAGATTCAAACCCCCTTGGATAGAACCCCGCTAGTTTTAAACAATACCTATAATGGAGTATCCTCTACACCTTTCAAAATGTTGATAAAAACCACTTTTGATTTACCTTTCGGGGGATCAAATGAATTCATTTAAAATTTATGCTTTGTAAGTATGTAGTCCTTATTATAAGCTTCCCAAAAAGTATAATTTTAAATATATCTAATTTGATTATTATATTTATTTTTTAATTTCTTGTGAATGTAGGTTTTTCACCAAACATCAAGTTCTCTGTTCTACACACATGGAAAATTAGTAAATTAGTGAAAAAAAATTCTAAAAAATATATATGCCCTAGGTATTGATGTTCCTTGTTTCAACAAAAAAAATTGAATTTCAATACATACAGAAAAAGTTATGTTTTACGGAATACACCAATGTCTAAATTATAATTGATTTGACTTCAAAACTTAATTAAAAAAATATTCAACAAAACATTATGAAACCAAATGCATGCCCTATATATCGGTGTTACCAAACTAAATTCAAAAGAATCAGAATTCTATCCTTTGTAGAAAAAGGTTATGTGCTACATAATACATGTATCACTTTTTAAAAATGTTGTTTACTATGAAAAACTAGTTATCAAAGGAGACACAAAAAATTTTACAATTTAACTCCATATTTTTAAAAAAATATATTTAGAATCTACAAACAAAATCTTGCAAATCACTAGCTCGCATCATCTTCAAATTCCTAATGGTTTATTGGATATAGGTGTTAGAAAGTGAAGATTTAGTTCAAAATGTTGATTTCAATGTCAAGTTTGGCCAGAAAGTGTAACCCATTATTGTGGGATGACACACAACTAACTTTCATCGATTTGTCCCATCAAACAACTTCTTCCTTGAATCTCCTTGAGATTGTAAAGATTACTCTATGTTTTCCTTGCCTCAACAACCAACTTACCAGAGCTTGCCTTTTTTATTTCACAGCCTTTTGCATTAAAGGTTAGATTGTATCCATTGTCACACATTTGACTTACACTCAACAAATTATGCTTTAGTCCTTCTGTTAACGTGCAAGATTGTACCCATTATGCAAAGTTGTTAAGCTCAGCAATCCTATGTAACATGGGATCAAACTCAGGCTTTGGGTGACCTATGGTGAGCTTGAACCTCCATATTATGGGCTAGTTCCCTTGTAATTTTCAATGGGTTTATAACTTGATATGAAAAAGGGTTGAAATGATCTACTAAAAGCACTAAAACTATAATTTAAAGTGTGGTGATGCACCTAATTTGATGGAAAACTATAATTCTAATTCATAATAGATCTCAGAAAATCTATCCACACAATCCACTTTTGGAAATATGAACACAAAAATGATTCTAAGAGAGGCTGGAAATAACTTTCTTTTTGAAGGAAAATAGGGTTCTCACAACATCAAAGAAAATTTATTCCATTTGCACAACCTAAGTCCTATGATTTCAATGCTATTCAATACATGCAAGTACAAATGAGATAATGATTTTAAAGGTTCTGATATTAAACACAATAAAATCTTATCAAATCATTCACAAAAGTAGCACTAATGAAAATGTAGACACTTGATTCAGCTGAAAAATAAAGGAACACTTGCATAAAAAGACAAAGAATAGAACCTGTAACTGTTGCAAGTATGTGCCTAATCAGTGTTGTCATTGATGTCAACATATCCTTGTTCTCATCGGTGTCAAATGTATCTCATTCTATTACTTGTTTAGAAGACTTGCATGTTGAGGATATTGAGAAAATTAGCCTCTCTGGAAGAAACAAGTGAGTTATAGAGAAGTGAAGTACATATAGTGAGTTGTATGCTGAAGAATAGTCAGATAAACTGCTCCACATTTATTTCTACTTGAAGATCATGTTCTGTGTATTGGAAGTTAGTTAGAGGTATGACTAAGGATGCTACATTCCAAGTTTGAGCCCTCCGCATGAAGATCTGAGTGAGTTGTGTTCACCAAAGTGAACCCTGCTTTTTCTGTAAGTTCAGTTGTGATAGGAAGAAAGTATTCTGCTCTGCATTCCTCCACAATAAAGTATTTTGCTCTGCAGTTCTAGAGGGAAGTCTGGGATGATGATAACTACCTATAGTTGACATGGTTCATGGTTTGGTGGTCCGCAAGCTATCTTTCTTTTATGACAGTTGAAGACAGTGAAGTTCGTGTGTTCCAGTGTGAAGATTCTTATGGGTAAAGTGGATAAAGGTTGTGTGGTTGCTCCTGATGATTATAACATGCTTGTGGATGTCTCATAATCATGTTCCTATCTTGATATTGGTCCGTGTTAAGGATTTGAGATCGTGTTCAAAGATTATTCCTAGATAGTATAATGTGTAACCAGTTTGGCCGAATTGGTTAATCCCAGTGATTGCAGCAATATCTGGAAGATTTTGGAAGCATGTTGTGGCATGGAAGATCATGTTTGAGTCCCAGCTAAGGCATGGAGTGATCCGTATTTCATTTCCTTTGCATAATGTTGTAATAGGTTAGGACCTATTTTGTAAATGTTTGTAATGTCAACCTTGGAGATTGTTCCAATGGTTAATGATTGTGATGCTGACCTTGATGATCATTCCAAGGTTGATGAAGTGTATAAATACTTGTAGTTGAGTCATGGAAAAGGTGTCCTTGAGTAGAAATGAAAAGATATTAAGAAAGGTCCAAAAGGCAGAGCAGAGAAGAGGTAGAGGAAAGAAGAAGAACAGAGCAGAGCAGAGGAATTATTGTACTTCAGTCATAAATATAGAAAGGTGTTGATCATGGCAGTGAGTCTGGAAGTAAGCCACTAGTAGGGTTTAACAACCCTTATTGTAATGTTGTTAGGTTTAGGGTTGAGGCAGTGAGCCTGCTAGACCTAGTTGTTCTTCATGGTAGTGAGCCAGTATGTTTAGGCCCATGGAGTGACCAACCTGAACATCATTATTTCAAGATTGAAATATATATTGAGAGCTAATCCTCTCTGTGTTTTTCCCCACCTTGGGGTTTTCCATGTAAAATCTGGTGTGTCTTGTGTTTGATGTTGTATCTATGGTTAAGATTCTGATTTAATGCATTCATTGTTAAATCATAATAATTATGGATAAGTGATGAATGTTTAATTGTAAAAAGTATTTAAGTTTTTGGGACAACTGATTCACCCTCCCTCTCAGTTGTCTGGATTATATCAACAATTAGTATCAGATCCAATTTCCTCTAAAGAAAGTTTAACAGCTTGAGGAAGATCCAAAATGTCTTACAAGAAGGAAGCATCATATTTTGATGGAACAGATTATGTTCTTTGGAAGGCTCAGATGAAAAGCCATCTTCTTTCTCTTGGTTACAAAGTATGGAAAGCTATAGAAATAGAATACACCATACCTCAAAATGGTCCGACGACTGAAGATGAAATCAAAGAATATGAGATAGATATCAAGGCAAAGGATGCTCTACTAAGCTCATTAACCGAATCAATATTGATGAAAGTTGTGGATCTTGAAATTGCAAATAAGGTATGGGAAAAGTTGAAAAATCTATATGAAGGAGATGATTCTGTGGAGGAAGCCAAGTTACAAAGTCTGTAAGTGAAATATGAAAGTTTGAAGATGAATGATGATGAAAACATATCAGCCTTTATGCAAAGAGTTGATGAACTTGTTACAGGGATAAAAGCTATAGGTGGAATTCTCAATGAAAAGGAAGTTATGAAATTTCTCAGATCTCTGCCTAAGTCCTATTGTCACAAGGTAGCTGCAATTGAAAAATTCATGCAAGTAAAAATGGTTGACAGGGATGAGCTACTTGGTAAGCTTACTGCCTTTGAAATGAGGGAGTTTGATGATGCTCTGCTGAAAGTTGAGATGGCCTTCAAAGCCAGTACTCTTGGAAGTACTTCCAAATCAGAAAAGTACAAGGTAGAATCCGATGATGAGTTTGAGTTGAAGCCAACTTCATGGACAAACTACAAAGAGGATCTAGTAAGTATAAAGGCAAATTACCTATCAAATGTTTTTCCTATGGTAAAGTAGGTCATTTTGCTTCCAAATGTCCTGAAAGAATTGAAAAAAATAGAAGAAGATATGAGAATAGGCCTAGGACCCAAAAGAAGTGTTATTATGTTGAAGATTTTGATGATGGTGGAGTATCAGATAATGGTGAACCAGATAATGCTAGTTCCTTTGTAAATGAATGTTTATTCATTGCTATTAAGGAAGATATAATGTCTACTAATTCTACTAGCTATGTGAAGGAAGAAAACCCAGTGGAAAGTGCTTTGGCTGCTTAGGTCATTAAGGACAAGGATGAATGGGTTATTGATAGTGGTTACTCTCACCACATGACTGGTGAAAAAAGTAAGTTTGTGAGTTTGGAAAGATATGATGGTCGATTGGTTAGGTTTGGAGATGATATAACTGGTAAGATTTTTGGGAAAGGATCTATTTCTTTTGATGGCAAGCATAATATTGAAGATGTCTTGTATGTGAAAGGATTAAAGCACAATCTTTTGAGTGTGGGTTAGATGTGTTTCAAGGGCTATGATTTAAGCTTCAAGGACAATGGATGCAAGATCAGGGAAAGCTTCAGAATAGTCATTACAACTGGTAAGAAGACCAGAGGTAATATCTATCACTTAAAAGGAACTGAGAACTATTGCTTGTTGACTCAGACTGATGAGAGTTGGTTATAGAATAGAAGGTTGTGTCACATAAATTTTGATAATATTATGAAGATAAGTACTGCACAGGTTGTTAGAGATTTGCCTAAGCTTGTGAAGCCTACTAATCCTATTTGCAAGGAGTGTTAATTTTGGAAACAAACAAGAACAAGTTTCAAAAGCAAGGACCAATTAGTTGGAGGACTACTTGAGCTAGTGGATACAAATTTGTGTGGACCTACCAGAGTAAGAAGTTTGCAAGGAGACATGTATTGTGTGTTGCTCATTGATGATTATTCTAGAATGACTTGGGTCACCTTTTTGAAAGAGAAAGATGAAGCTCTAGATAAATTCAAGGCATTTAAGACAATGGTTGAAAATGAGATGGATTTGAAAATCAAATGCTTGAGGTCTGATAGAGGAGAGTTCACATCAAATGAATTCAATTTCTTTTGTGAAGAACATGAAATAAAGAGACAACATCTGCACCCAGAACTCTACAACAAAATGGAGTTTTTGAAAGGAAAAATAGAATAGTTCAAGAAGCTGCTAGAACCATGATGAAGGAAGCTCATCTTCTGGAAGCATATTGGAGCGAGGAAATTCACACTGCTGTATATATCCTAAATAGAGTTCAAGTAAAAGGTAACAGTTCAAAGACTCCTTATGAATTGTGGCATAGTAGAGTTCCTACTGTGAAATATTTCAAAGTTTTTGGTAGCAAATGTTATATCAAAAGAGAAGAAGATTTAGGCAAGTTTGACGCTAGATGTGATGAAGGAATCTTCCTTGGTTACTCTACCAAGAGCAAGGTCTATCAGTGCTATAATAAGAGGCTGAATAAGATCGTTGGAAGTGCAAATGTTAAAGTTGAAAAATGTAAGGAAAGGTCTTCAGAACAAAGTGGATATGAGTTAAATGATCCAGATGTTTCAGAAGTGGTGCAACATGAAGACAACCTAGATGAAGAAGAACAAGCTCTAGTAAGTGCTACCAAAACTCCAAGATATGTAAGAATCAATCATTCTGAAGATCAAATCATAGGATATAAGAGTAAAGGGATATTAACTAGAATAAAAGATGCAGAAGAACAAATAAATTTCTGTCTGATTTCCAAGATTGAACCTAAAACTGTGGATGAGGCTTACAATGATGAGAATTGGATAAAGGCTATGGAAGAGGAATTGATGCAAATAGAGAATAATTAGACTTGGGATCTTGTTCCCAGACCAGCAGACAAGAATGTAATTGGTACAAAGTTGCTCTTCAGAAATAGGATGAATGAGAATGGTGAAGTGGTAAGAAACAAAGCAAGGTTGGTATGTAAAGGATACTCTCAAGTTGAAGGAATAGACTTTGAAGAAACTTTTGCTCTAGTGGCAAGGATTGAAGCAATTAGGATGTTTTTGGCTTTTATAGCATACAAAGATTTCAAGGTTTATCAAATGGATGTGAAGTCTAATATCTTAAATGGAGAATTGGAAAAGGAAGTCTATATCAAACAACTAGAAGATTTCAGTCATCAGATCAAGGTGACATGGTATGCAGATTGAAGAAAGCCTTGTATGGATTAAAACAAGCTCCCAAGGCATGGTATGCACTGTTGGATAGGTACCTGATATAGATAGGGTTCAGTAAAGGTACTACAGATAGCAATCTCTACTTCAAGATCAATGATTAACAAAACCAGATTGTTGCAGGTTTTGTTGATGATATTATTTTTTGGAGGCAATGAAGGTATGTGCTCAGGTTTTGCTGGAGAAATGCAAAGTGAATTTGAAATGTCTATGTTTGGAGAGATGAACTTCTTTTTATGTCTGCAAATAAGTCAATCAGATAAAGGTATCTTCATTTCTCAGTCTAAATATGTAAAAGAGTTATTAAAGAAATTTGGGATGGAAGATGCTAAACTAGTTTGTACACCTATGAAAACTAGTTATAAGTTGAGTAAAGATGATAACTCACCCTTGGTAGACCAGAAAAGGTATAGATCTATGATTGGAGGATTACTTTATCTGACTCAAACCAGACCTGACATAATGCATGCAGTATGTCTTGTGGCAAGATTTCAGGCAAAACCCAAGGAATCACATGTGATGGAAGTCAAGAGAATTCTGAGATATTTAAAAGGTACAATAGATTATGGTTTGTGGTACCCTAAGGACTGTGACTTTACTCTCATTGCATATACTAATGTAGATTGGGATAGAGATGTGGATGATAGAAAAAGTACAAGTGGAGGTGCATTCTTATTGGGAAAAATATTAGTATCTTGGTTGAGAAAGAAACAGGATTCAATGTCCCTATCTACTGCAAAAGAAAAATACATTGCAGTAGCATGTAGTTGCACTCAAGTGTTATGGATGAAGCAGACTTTGAAGGACATCATAATTGTGTATGAAGATCCCATTGCAATCTTTTGTGATAACACAAGTGCCATAAACATATCAAAGAATCTAGTGATGCATTCAAGGACAAAGTACATATCCATCAGATATCATTTTTTGAGAGAAAAAGTGATAGAGAATGAAGTCAAGTTGGAGTATGTTTCTACCAAGGAACATATTGCAAACATTTTTACCAAGCCTCTGCCTAAGGATACTTTTGAGTATCTCAGAGAAAAGTTAGGGGTTATCACCCCTCCTACTCTAAACTAAGATGCACAATAGTGCATTAGTCCGGAGGTGTTCACAGGTCTGGATTGATGGATTTTAGGGCTACTTCTCAAGGGGAGTAGTCAAAGAGTTCAGAAGATTAGATCAGAGCAGAAGAGTGCAAGTATGTGCCCTTTGCCATTGATATCAAAGGAGGAGAGAAGTCATGTGAAAAACTTAGAGTGCAGATGTGTAAGAGAAAGGGGGAGAATTTTGGAGAAAGATTGAGTGCATGTGTGTAAAGAGAAAGGGGGAGAATCTTGTCTTGATGGCTGTTGCAGTTTTTCACATCATATGTTGCCATCAATGATAAAGGGGGAGATTGTTGCAAGTATGTAACTAATCGGTGTTGTCATTGATGTCAACATATCCTTGTTCTCATCAGTGTCAACTTTACCTCATTTTATTACTTGTTTAGAAGACTTGCATGTTGAGGATATTGAGAAAATTAGCCTCTCTGGAAGAAACAAGTGAGTTATAGAGAACTGCAGTACAGACAGTGAGTTATATGCTGAAGAACAGTCAAGTAGACTGCTCCGCATTTATTTCTTCTTGAAGATCATGGTCTATAGATTGAAATTAAGTTAGAGGTATGACTAAGGATGCTACATTCCAAGTTTGAGCCCTCTGCATGAAGATCTGAGTGAGTTGTGTTCACCAGAGTGAAACTTGCTTTTTTCTATAAGTTTAGTTGGGACAGGAAGAAAGTATTCTGCTTTGCATTCCTCCACAATAAAGTATTTTTCTCTATGGTTCTAGAGGGAAGTCTGGGATGGTGATAAGTGCCTACATTTGAAATGGTTCGTGGTTTCGTGGTCCGCAAGCTATCTTTCTTTTATGACAGTTGAAGACAGTGAAGTTCATGTGTTCCAGTGTGAAGATTCTTATAGGGAAAGTGGTTAAAGGTTGTGTAGTTTCTCCTGATGATTATAACATGCTTGTGGATGTCTCCTAATCATGTTCCTATCTTGATATTGGTCCACATTAAGGATTTGAGATCATGTTCAAAGATTGTTCCCAGATAGTGTAACGTGTAACTAGTTTGGCCGACCTGGTTAATCCCAATGATTGAAGAGATCTCTGGAAGATTGTGGAAGCATGTTGTGGCATGGAAGATCATGTTTGAGTCCTAGCTAAGGCATGGCATGATCCACATTTTTTTTTCTTTACATAATGTTGTAATAGGTTAGGACCTATTTTGTAAATGTTTGTAATTCCGACCTTGGAGATTGTTCCAATGGTTAATGATTGTGATGCCAACCTTGAGCATAAATGAAAAGATATTAAGAAAGCTCCAAAAGGTAGAGCAGAGAAGAGGCAAAGGAAAGAAGAGGAAGAATAGAGCAGAGGAATTATTGTACTTCAGTCATAAATATAGAAAGGTGTTGATCGTGGTAGTGAGTTTGGCAGTAAGCCGCTAGTAGTGTTTAATAGACCTCAAGGTTTAACAGCCCTTATTGTAATCTTGTTGGGTTTAGGGTTGAGGTAGTGAGCTTGCTAGACCTAGTTGTTCTTCATGGCAGTGAGCCAGTATGTTTAGGCCCATGAAGTGACCAGCTTGAACATCATTATTTCAAGATTACAATAAATATTGAGAGCTAATCATCTCCATGGTTTTTCCCCACCTTGGAGTTTTCCACATAAAATCTGGTGTCTCTTGTGTTTGATGTTGTATCTGTGGTTAAGATTCTAATTTCATGCATTCATTATTAAATCATAATAATTGTGGATAAGTGATGAATGTTTAATGGCAGAAAGTATTTAAGTTTTTGGGACAACTGATTCACCCCCCTCGTCTCAGTTGTCTAGTACATATCAATAATAACCTACTATAATCTCTATAAATCTAGAAAATATGAGTTACAAAACCTTCTTCTCTCAACCATGTGTAAGAAAGCAAAAAGGCAAGAACTAGAAAAACCTAAGTTTTTCTTACAATATATAATATGCTCTCTCAAAAAGACCTAGAAAGGTCAACTGCAGTCAACTGCCTCTAAAAATAATCTCTCAAAAACTAATCCACCAGTAAGCATGAAAATCCCTAAAAATAAGGGCTATAACTGTTCAACATTGAGCTAAAATAGCTCCAAACTACTCCTCTCTATTAGTTTGACCAAAAGGTCGACCAAACTCTCCAAATTTGACCAAAAACCATGTAAAGTACTCCAAAGAACCTCAGTTAATTCTATCCTCCAAATTGGCATGATTTTGGGATGTGTAAACAAAGTAAAAATAAATAATAAAATTTTTCAAGATGATTTACTTTATTATTTATTATAAACTTATCTGTTTTATCATTTTTGCATCTCTATGATAAATAATAAAGTAATTTATAACTCATTACTTTATTATTTATTTTACATTTGCTTATTTTATCTCTAACTCATGCAAAAAGTAAAATAAACTCCTTTTATCTCCTTTTGGAGTTGCATAATTACATTAATGCATCTAACGATGATGCCAAAATTAGACAAACCCCATGCATGCAAAAGATAAAAAGATATCCTCTTTTACCCCCTTATGTCTCCCATGCAATATAGTAATCTTCTCATGCAAAAATACATTATGCATTATTTCATACCTTCTCATGCGTAAGTCAATAGACAAAAGCATCAGACACTTATGGCTCCGTCTTTGACTTTAGTCACGAACTCCATCACTTAGCATGATTAATCAATCGACCACTTTGCATTATTAAGCTCATCATGGTGTACCCATGTAACATGTGGGCCTCTTGGTATCATTAGGACTTTATCAACACTAAAGTGTTGACCTCGGGCTGGGTAATGATTATTTATGTTTGCAAAAATAAAACATAGTGATAAAAATCACTAAGTCTCGATCCTTCTCCTTGAGAGTTGTGCCTGGCTAATGAAAAGGTAAAACAACAAACCCTAACATTCATTTTACCTTTCATTTTCTTGGCTCACTACCTAAGCGCCACCATGAAAGGCTAAGGTTTGAAGCATTTGAACTGGTTATTTTCCCTTCTATCTGCTCGAGCTACACTGTGGAGGTGAGTATTCTGTAAATGTATGCATTTTCATCATTCTGTAAGCAAAACCTGGCATATTTGGCGGCAACTTGTATATTTTCCTAATGCATTTGTTTTTTTTAAATGTGTCTTTGTTTTCTTGGTAGCCATGGGGTATTATGCTGAGCTTATTGAAGCATAAAAAGAAAGAAAACCCTCGCGGGTTTGTGCAACGTTCATTTCTAAACCAGCATGGTAAGTCACATCTTATAAAATTTGTCTCTTCCTTTGTATCTCTGTAGAAGAAAATGATCATTGGCCATGGCCTGTTTGTCTTTCTAAGCATATATTTTGTATTTGTGGGTCATTTATTAAACTTTTCATTATACCTTTATGGCCTCCATGGAAGCTCTCCTTCAAAGTTTGAAAAAATCCCACAAAATGACAAAATGCACATGCATAAAATGGGTAACAAACGAACATTTGAGACTCCTCTCTAGTGTGATGGTCATGATCATAGACATCTCTGCACTTGAACCCTATGAAATCTCTCATTAAAATGATTCAATGCCACTCACAGTCAGGTATCAAGAAGATGCTTGCGAAAGAAAAACTTTCCTTATGCTCCATTAGTCTTGGCCATATACACATCTCTGCACTTTATTTGTAAACATATTTTAACACTAAGGGTTTTCAAACGCTAGTCTCTAATTCTTGCTAAATGCTTCAATATCTCTGCATAGAATGGATTAAAAAAACATATTTGCACTTGAAACTGTTGTTATAGCCATGGCCATGCATATATCTGTGAATTCTCGCAAACTTATGTATTATTCTGGGTTTTGAACCCATTCTCTTGAACTACACATAAAATGTAAGTGCCTCTGAACTCAGCTTCCTTGTGGCATTCTTGCATTAGCCATACATATATTTCTACACTTTTGCTAATCATTAAGGGCCCAAAACCTTAGTATCCAATTCTTAGCTAAATGATACAAAATCATTGCACCAAGATGAGCAAGTATCATACTTGCTAAAAACAAGAAACTATTCCTATGGCATATATTTTTGGGCACTTATTTACTACATTCGGTGCTTCTTCTTCTACCTCATATGCATTATGTTCTGAAGGTTTGAAACCCTACCTTTATACCATTTATCTTGAAGAAGATTGTAATCCAAGATGATAAACTTGCTTTGCTCAATGCTCAATGCCAGTTGACTTTGCTATGTTGATGGTAGTTTGTGCTTTTATGTCATAATAGACTGCAATATATTACTATAGCAACCCCATGTGCTTTCATCAAATCTCCTTATGAATAGCTATTACATCTTATTGACTAGCTCATACTATTTGATGTTTGTTGTATGCTTCTCCACATGGCAGAGATATATTATCACCGATCAAGCATTCTATGAACATTGTATATGCTTCCTATTTTAATGTTAGTGATTCACTTAATTGCTTCCCTCTACATGTTGTATGTTGTATCTTTATACTTCTCTAAATCATACATGTAGATGTAAGCAATTATTTGATTTCTCCTTTCTCATGATGTATACCTCAAACTTGTGCTTTTAATGCATTATGTTGCAACTTGACTGTAATCAAACATATACCAGATGTCATTTGACTTGACTGTACATTTCTTATTTGATTATAATGTGGCTTTGGCAAACAAGGTATATCTTTTTTGCTACTCCCTGAATTTGGCAATTGTACCTTCTATGCATAAGGCATATGGATGTGTCTCTTTCATGGTTGTCCTCTTTTCTTGCACTTGATACATCTGATGTAGCAGCAACCTATATATGATGTGATAAAACACCATGATGTTTGGTTAATTGAAAATCTCTGCATTAATGTTATTACTCTCAGCATGTTGGGCTCAACCCTTATGGGAGCCCATTTTCTCCACATGCTTATCTCATAAAAATTGAATCGACAACATGATTTCTCCTATACCTGCATAGTGAACAAACAAGTTAGCTTAAAAAACATACCTTTGAAGGTTCAAAGCTCTTTTCTCATGATGATTTTGGCCTTCCATCTGATGATCTGATCTTTGCATATGTCTGATAATGATCCAATTGTATTGATGCATCATGATAGTAAGTTTATATATCTGTTGATAAGGCATATGATGAGTTTGTATATCCAGAGCTCTAACAAAACCTTTTCCAATCATTGCAAGTTCATCATTCTGATTAGAAGCAAGAAGATGAAAACATCAAGATCAAGTTGCCAAATAGGAGGATCAACCTTCATTTCAAGGCAATGATGGATATCACTCTCCTCATGTGTTCCTTTCCTTTACTTTATCTTCATATGTATAGCTTGCATGCATTGTTGCATTGGCTTAGTTTAGTCATTCCCATGGCTTGTGTGGGACATATTTAAACATTCTCTTGAATATAATCAATTATTTTACTTTATGCAATGATTTATGTATGTTATGCTTTCTAAATCAAATGCATAGCATAAAACAACTAAATCTTCTATAAAACACATGTTTAAAACATGATGATGAAATTATAGTTTAAACATACTTTTCCTTTTGCACTGTACTATGGTACTTGAATAATTAGTAACATCATAACTGAAAGATGTAATCAGTTAGATACATGTCATTCCTAGAATGCCTATTCTCTTGCCCTTAGATTAAATTCACTTATCAAGATGGTTTGACAGCTCAGCTTAAGCTGTCACATTATCCTGATAAGTGATTCTCCATTTCTCTCTTGTCAAGATAACGGGCATTTGACTAAGTGATCATGCACTTAAAAATTCTCTTTTATCCTCTTTGCAACATCTGCAATCTAGTCCTTGCTAAATTGGGTATGAACATAATTTAGTAACATTTTTGGTGACCTCTCAGGAGTGTTTGCCTGCTAAACAAAACAGAACCAATAGCCTTGCAAATCTATCAGGCATGTTAGTCTTTCTTGCCAGAAACTTTGAAGAAACTCTTGCAACTCAGCTGCTAGAAAAATACATCAGCAAAACAATACTAAAATTTAAACTAATTTGACCCTGTTTAGGACATGGCCAGCAAAATGTGCATGTGCACTTCTTGGAAAATGAAATATTGAACTAAAAGTTTACTCTACCCTACACTAACCAGCCATTGAAGCTGGTCAAACAAACCCATTAATTGGCTTTGTAAAATAACTTCATTAAGAAAGGGTGCTCTGCAAGGTGATTTGTTACTGATGAGATATGATTCATAAGAACATACCTTATAGAATGTTGCAAAAATCTTTGAAGAATAAAAGAAAAATCATTCACCATCTGAACCTGATCACAATTACTATTGTTATAGGGTGACTAGGTGATTTGATTATGTTGTTCTAAGGTTGTAGTCTCCTCTTTGGGTACAATAGTAACATGTGTCTCCTTAAATAGCTCTCTGTCAGCTAAATCCCTGATGGGGCATCCTCTTGAAATGATGAACCTTTGGCTAATACTCCTAGTTTCCTTATTGGGATCTGCTATCCTGTTGTCACTTACAGTCTCAACCTGATTTGAAAAAGTTAGCTTGCATGAATAAAATAAAGGAATGCTTGCCTCTTTGACCTAAATAGACTGATCACATATTGTTGGTTCACATGGCATCATATCATTATCAATGTTAGAGAAAAATTCCTCTACGATACTAGAGAAAATGTTCTCATCAAATGCATAGTCTTGCACTGAATCCAAATGAATTTCCTCACTCTGCTCATGGAGGCTCTCATCAGACCTTCCTTCTTCTTGTTCATTATTTTCACCTTGCATGATAACCTACCATGTCAATTCCTCCTCCATGGTTAATGAATCATCTTCCTTTGTTATGACAACCAATAATTCATCAAAACTATTAGATCTTTGAAGGCTCTTAGGAACAACAATCTCTTCTTTTCTATCCTCCTGATGTCCCTTTATTTCTACCTTTGGTATGAACATGTTTTCCTCATCTGGCTCAACAAAAGAAGGCAGCTCATTAAACAAAGAAACCAATTCTTCCTCCTTGCACAGGGCTTTCTCCAATGAAACTTGGGCATTCTGTCTTTACAACTGAAGACTTTCACCTTGTGAGCTCTGTACTCTGTTTTCATTCATCTTATAAACAACATTAGAAAACTTTTCAAATGAATCAAAATGCAAAGGATTCAGTGTCAAGTTCAAGAACTAGCATGCTTTTCATATGCATCATGCTCATATACAGCTGGGAATGCAGCACAAACAGTAGAAACCTCTTGCTCCACATCTAATTTTTTTTATTTAGTGGCACAAGAAGGACTGCAAGAACCTTCAGCTGCTAGGTTGAAACTTGGAATCTTGATTGGTTCAGATTTTACTACCTCTCCTCCTTCCTAATTTTGGATTGGTATGGGAGGGGTAGCCTTAACAAGATTTGGCATTTTATAATTAGGATACTTGGTCTAAGAAGGCTGCCATATTTGTTCAAAAATTTGCTGACTTGGTTCAGGTTCTTGATATGATCGACACTGAGGATTAATAGACTGATTTTGAATGCAAAAAGGCTCCTAAGCAAAATTAGAACCTCTGAAACTTGGAATTTGATACCTACTAACCTCATCTTGAACAAGCTGATCTGGAATGAATGTAGCTATTTGGACCTCATACCTTTGTGGTTGTGCAAGAAAGTGTTTTATTTGTTCTTCTTTGGTTGCAACATCCCTTGCAAGCTTTTCTTCATATTGTCTTTTCTGCATCAACAAGTCTTTTTCATAGAGATAGGCCTAATAAGCTATCTCTTCCTGTTGCTATTCATACTCTTGCTGCCTCTTGATCATTTCTATCTGATTCGTGAAGTCTAATAATGTATCTTTCATTTCATTCATGCTATTCTTTATATCTTTAACCTCTTGGAGGTGATAGTGTTTGAATTGATTTGATATTAGAGATATTTCTTGAGGTTGATTTTGGACATATGCATGCTGATATGAAGGTTGAGTAAGGGTGGGTGGGAGGTAAGCATATTGAGCATGTTGATATACTACTGTTGTATGGCTGTTTGGGATAAAATTAATAGTATTCTCAATCTGATACGGTTGGCTAGAAAGCTAGTACTATTGGTTATAATGAGGAAAATGATTGTTTGGGGACCAAGAGCTTGGATTTTCATGATATGGTGGAGAATACCCATAATTGCTGCAATCTCTAGACATTTTATATGAAAAGTCTGAATCATATGACCATCAAAACATGAACATTAAAAGACTGCACCAACTTGATTTCTTGTAGATTATTGCGCTGCTGAAACTAGCAGATATATGTTTAGAGTCACCATGGTGTTTGATGATTTTGCCTCCAAAGGCCGATAATAACAAAGAAAACACTCGATCCTTCAATATATAACTCTTTTCATGTGTTGTTCACTAGATCTACTTGAAAATCAAAGAACAAAATTGCTAGGTATATGTTTATAACTCCATAAGGTAAAAAAACACTACTATCTATACCAAAACAGGAGTGGAAATAGTATCTAGTGGCATGAACTTAGTTTAGAGTCCCACTAGGCATGCCAAAAATTGTTAACATGTAGGATTGCACCCATTATGTAAAGTTGTTAAGCTCAGTAGTCCTGTGTAACATGGGATCAAACTCAGGCTATGGGTGACCTATGGTGAGCTTGAACCTTCAGATTATGGGTTGGTTCCCTTGTAAATTATCAATGGATTAATGTATTGGTAGGAAAAGGGTTCAAATGATCTACTAAAAGCACTAAAAATTGAATTTAAAGTGTGGTGATGCAAATAATTTGATGGGAAAACTGCAACTCTAATTCACAATGAATCTCAAAAAATCTATCCACACAATCCACTTTTGGCAATATGACCACAAAAATGATTCTAAGGGAGGCTAGAAATAACTTTCTTTTTGAAGGAAAATAGGTTTCTCACAACATGAAAGAAAATTTATTCCAATTCCACAACCTAAGACCTGTGATAGCAATGCTATTCGATACATGCAAGTACAAATGAGACAATGATTTTAAAGGTTCTAATTTTAAACACAATAAAATCTCATCAAATCATTCACAAAAGCAACACTAATGAAAAGGTAGACACTTGATTTAGCTGAAAAATAAAGGAACACTTACATAAAAAGAGAAAGAATAGAACCTATAACTTGCTATAATCTCTACAGATATACAAAATATGAGTTACAAAACCTTCTTCTCTCAGCAATGTGTAAGAGAGAAAAAAGGCAAGAACTAGAAAAACCTAAGTTTTTCTTACAATATATAATATGCTCTCTCAAAAAGACCTAGAAAGGTCAACTATAGTCAACTACCTCTAAAAATAATCTCTCAAAATCTGATCCATGAGCAAGCATGAAAATCCTTAAAAATAAGGGCTATAACTATCACAAATTGAGCTAAAATAGCTCCAAATTGCTCCTCTCTATTAGTTTGACCAAAAGATGGACCAAACTCTCCAAATTTGACCAAAAACAATGCAAAGAACTCCAAAGAACCTCAGTTAACTCTATCCTCCAAATTTGCATGATTTGGGGATGTGTAAATAAAGTAAAAATAAATAATAAAGTTTTTCAAGATAATTTACTTTATTATTTATTATAGACTTGTCCATTTTATCATTTTTACATCTCTATGATAAATAATAAAGTAATTTATAACTCATTACTTTATTATTTATTTTACATTTGCTTATTTTATCTCTAACTCATGCAAAAAGTAAAATAGACTCCTTTTATCTCCTTTTGGAGTTGCATAATTACATTAATGCATCTAATGATGATGCCAAAATTAGACAAACCCCATGCATGCAAAAGATAAAAAGATATCCTCTTTTACCCCTTATGTCTCCCATGCAATATAGTAATCTTCTCATGCAAAAATACATTATACATTATTTCATACCTTCTCAGGTGTAAGTCAATAGACAAAAGCATCAGACACTTATGGCTCCCTCTTTCACTTTAGTCACGAACTCCATCACTTAGCATGATTAATCAATTGGCCACTTTGCATTATTAAGCTCATCATGGTGTACCCATGTAACACACAAGCCTCTTGGTATCATTAGGACTTTATCAACATTAAAGTGTTGACCTCGGGCTAGGTAATGATTATTTTTGTTTGCAAAAATAAAACATAGTGATAAAAATCACTAAGTCCCAATCCTTCTCCTTGAGACTTGTGCCTGGCCGATGAAAAGGTAAAACAACAAACCCTAACATTCATTTTACCTTTCATTTTCTTGGCTCACTGCCTGAGCGCCACCATTTGAACTGGTTATTTGCCCTTCTAGATTTGCTCAAGCCACACTATGGAGGTGAGTATTCTACAAATGTATGGCATTTTCATCATTTTGTAAGAAAAACCTAGCATATTTGGCCACGGCTTGTATATTTTCCTAATGCATTTGTTCTGTTGAAATGTGTCTCTATTTGCTTGGCTGCCATGGGGTATTATGCTGAGCTTCCTGAAGCATAAAAAGAAAGAAAACCCTCGTGGGTTTGTGCAACATTGATTTCTAAACCATCATGGTAAGTCACTTATAAAATTTTCCTCATCCTTTGTATCACTGTAGAAGAAAATGATCATTTGCCACGGACTGTTTGTATTTCTGAGCATACATTTTGTATTTGTGGGTCATTTATTGAACTTTTGACTGTACCTTTATGGATGCCATGGAAGGTCTCCTTCAAAGTTTGAAAAAACCCCACAAAATGACAAAATACTCCTGCATAAAATGGGTAACAAATGAACATTTGAGACTCCTCTCTAGTGTGATGGTCACAACTATAGACATCTCTGCACTTGAACCCTATGAAATTTCTCATTAAAATGATTCAATCCCACTCATAGTTGGGTATCATGAAGATTCTTGCAAAAGAAAAACTTTCCTTACACTCCATTGGTCTCAGCCATATACACATCTCTGTACTTTATTTGCAATTAACACTAAGGGTTTTAAAACCCTAGTCTCTAATTCTTGCTAAATGCTTCAATATCTCTACACAAAATGGTTTAAAAAAAACATATTTGCACTTGAAACTATTGTTATAGCCATGGCCATGCATATATCTGTGAATTCTTGCCTATGAACTCACTCTCTCGAACTACACATAAAATGTAAGTGCCTATGAACTCAGCTTCCTTGTGGCATTCTTGCATCAGCCATACATATATTTCTGTACATTTTCTAATCATTAAGGGCTTGAAACCCTAGTATCCAATTCTTAAATGAATGATACAAAATCATTGCACCAAGATGAGCAAGTATCATACCTGCTAAAAACAAGAAGCTATTCCTATGACATTTATTTTTGGGCACTTATTTACTACATTCGATGCTTCATCTTTTGTCTCATACGCATTTTGTTCTGAGGGTTTGAAACCCTACCTTTATGCCATGTATCTTGAAGAAGATTGTAATCTAAGATGATAAACTTACTTTGCTCAATGCTCAATGCAACTTGACTTTGCTCTGTTGATGGTAGTTTGTGCTTTTATGTCATAATTGACTGCAATATAATATTGTAGCAGCCCCATGTGCTTTCATCAAATCTCCTTATGAATAGCTGTTACATCTGAATTACTTGCTCATATTATTTGATGTTTGTTGCATGCTTCTCCACAGGGCAGAGATATACTATCACTCATCAAGCATTCTATGAACATTGTATATGCTTCCTATTTGAATGTTAGTGATTCATTTAATTGCTTACATCTACATGTTGTATGTTGTATCTTTATACTTCTCTGAATCATACATGTAGATGTAAGCAATTATTTGAATGCTCCTTTGTCATGATGTGTACCTCAAACTTGTGCTTTTGATGCATTATGTTGCAACTTGACTATAATGAAACATATACTAGATGTCATTTGACTTGATTGTACCTTGACTTTTTTATTATAATGTGGCTTTGGCAAACAAGGTATATGTTTTTTGCTGCTCCCTAAATTTGGCAACTGTACCTTCTATGCATAAGGCATATGAATGTGTCTCTTTGATAACTGTCCTCTTTTCTTGCACTTGATGCATCTAATGTAGCAGTAACTTGTATATGATGTGATAAAACACCATGATGTTTGGTCAATTGAAAATCTCTGCATTAATGTTATTACTCTGAGCATGTTGGGCTTAACCCTTATGGGAGCCCATTTTCTCCACATGCTTATCTCATAAGAATTGAATCAGCAACATGATTTCTCCTATACCTGCATAGTGAACAAACAAGTTAGCTTAAAAAAATACCTTTGAAGGTTCGGATCTCTTTTCTCATGATGATTTTGGCCTTCCATATGATGATCTAATCTTTGCATATGTCTAATAATGATCCAATTGTATTGATGCATCATGATTGTAAGTTTATATATCTATTGATAAGACATATGATGAGTTTGTATATCTGGAGCTCTAACAAAACCTTTTCCAATCATTGCAGGTTCATCATTCTGATTAGGAGTAAGAAGCTAAAAATATCAAGATCAAGTTGCCAAATAGGAGGATCAACCTCCATTTCAAGGCAATGATGGATATCACACACCTCATGTGTTCCTTTCATTTACTTTATCTTCAGATGTATAGCTTGCATGCTTTGTTGCATTAGCTCAGTTTAGTCATGTTACAAGTATTGGTCTAACTGATGTTGTCATTGATGTCAACATACTCCTATTGCAGTGATGACAAGGATTGGATGAGCTATGTGCTGAGGATATTGAGAAAATTAGTCATACCAGGAACAAAGAAGAACAATGAAGACAATAAGGTAAAGATCCAAGATAAGATGACTATTAGATGTTGTGGTTCAAAGGGTTTGTAGATATGAGTCTTAAGATGATCTAGTCAAGATTTCAGAGGTCCGCATGAAGTTCAGAAGAAGTTATGGCCGCTTAAGTAGAACTGGTTCCGTCAGGTGTTCAAAGGTGACAGAGTGACACAGATAGGTCCGGTGAGATCTGGAAATGCATTATCCTATTCTACGGATTGGAGGGAGTGTTGAGGAAGTCTTTGTGAAGTGTCAACTTAATTGGTTCATGGTTTTAAGGTCCGCAATCATCTATTCCTTTCTGACAGTGATGATAGACTGTGTTCTTGAGGTTCCAGATGAAGAAGAGAAGGATTTCAGTAAGCAGATGAAGTGTGGATGTTCTTGGTGATTCAGGCAATCTTGTGAAGGTATTTAGATCATTTCAAGTTCGTGTTGGTGGTCTGCATTGGAGTTGGAACTCGCAATTGAAGAATAACTTTCGAATGATGGTGTTCGTCCTGAGACTAGCCGACCGGATGTATTACACATCTTGCGGATGTTCTTGTAGATGTTTACCAACTTAGATGATTATTCCTAAGTCGATGCCTTGTATAAATAAGGGATTGTAAAGTCATTTCAAAGTGAGTATTGGGGAGATGAGTGTGTGGTAGCGAGGAAGAGAGTGAAAGGTAGAGCAGAAGTTTTGGGCTTAAATGGAATTGATTCAAGCATGGTGAAGATGCTATTTTCTAGTTCAAGTAGGTGATGCTTATCATTTTGTAGACAGTGTGTCTCTTGTAGGCAGTGAGCCTCTTGTGAGTAGTGTTCTTGGGCAGTGAGCCCTAATTGGCATGTGCCATTTGTTCTTTATATTCTTCTAACAGAGAATACAATCTTGGGTTAATCACCCCATGGTTTTTTCCCTTAACCAGGTTTTCCACATCAAAATCTTGGTGTCTTATGTGTTGATGTATTTCTACTCTTGATTCAATGTTGTATGTTTCCATGATTGATTTATTAATATGCTGCTAAATCACAAAGTTGATTTAAGTGTTTAATTGGAAGAAATTTTTTGACAACTGATTCACCCCCCCTCTCAGTTGTCTGCCCTAAATCTAATAATTGGTATTAGAGCTGAGTTCCTCTAAAAGAGCTTAACTGCTTGAGGAGATCTAGGATGTTGTCCTACAAGAAGGATAGTCTGAAGTTTGATGGAACCAATTTTAATCTTTGGAAAAGTCACATGAAATGTGACTTCAATGTATGGGAATGCAGTACTGGACCATGGCTTCAACAAAGTATGCTCCTCCACAGGGTGACCTGAAAGCCCTAAATGAAATCACAGATGCTGAAAACAATCTGCGGACTATAGAATCTCTTCTAAGCACATTATCTGATTCAGAGCTCTCAAATGTTGTTGACCTACCCACTGCTTTTGAGATTTGGGAAAAATTGGAACTTTGGCATGAAGAAGACAAGTATGTTAAATGTGCAAGGCTACAGAGTCTGAAAGGGAAATTTGAAAATCTGAAGATGAGAGAAGATGAAAATATCACTACTTTTATGCCAAGAGTAAATGAGCTTGTTTGTGGAATTAGATGTGTTGGAGAAGTCTTGGATGAAGATGAAATTGTTAGCAAAATTCTCAGATCCCTTCCTACTTATAAAACCAAAGTTGCTGCCATTGAAGAATTCAGAGCCATACAACTATCACAAGAGATCAATTGGCTAGTAAATTGGCTATATTTGAAATGACCGAGTTTGGAGATGTTCCCCCCAAGATTGAATTTGCATTCAAAGCTAGTGCCTTAGTAAAAGAAAAATAAAGGTTTGATCCGGGTGAGAACTCATCAAGGAAACTATCATGGTATGAAAAAGTAAGAAAAGACATGGAAGAAGAAGAAGAAGTAGAAACTGCTCAGCTTGAAGCCCTTATTGCAAAAAGACTGCCAAGAGGATCTGGTAAGTATAAAGGGAAATTGCCATTTAAGTGTTTTAATTGCAATAAGATTGGTCACTTTGCCTCAAAGTGTCCGAAAAGATTTTCAAGGGCAAATCCTAACTGATCAAGGTTCCAAAAGAATTGGTACTATGTTCATGAAGAGGATGATAATGAAGGAGTAACAGATGATGAATCAGAAATAGGAAACAAATTCGGAAGTGATTGGGTGTTTATTGCCATCAAGGAAGAAGATCCAATGCCCTCTAAATCTGTCAATCATAAAGTTGTAGAAAGAGATCTGGCTACCCAAGTTGAAGAAAAGGATGATTGGGTCATTGACAGTGGATGCTCTCACCATATGACAGGTGATAAAATATGTTCTTAGATTTGGAAAGGTATGAAAGAGGAGTGGTAAAGTTTGGTGATAATTCTGTTGGTAGAATCAAAGGTAGGGGAACTATTTATTTTGATGGAAAGAACAAAACTGGTAATGTACTGTATGTTGAAGGATTGAAGCACAATCTTCTCAGTGTTGGATGGTTGGTGGACAAAGGCTATGATCTCCAATTCAAGAAATGAAAATGCAAGATCTATGAAAGTTTCAGAACAGAGATTGCATCTGGTACTCAGACAAAAGGTAATATCTTCCATCTAGTTGGTACTGGTAAAAGTTATCTATTTGTGCAAATTGATCAGAGTTGGTTATGGCATAGAAGGATGTGTCATGTGAATTTTGATAATATCATCAAGATAACAATACTCAGGCTGTAAGAGATCTTCCAAAATTGGTGAAACCTACAAATAGTTTGTGCAGAGAATGTCAGTTGGGGAAACAAAGTAGAGTCTCATTCAAAAGTAAGGAACAATCCTCTACTGGATTATTGGACTTAGTTCATACTAATCTATGTGGTCCGGCAAGAATCAGGAGTGTGCAAGGATGATAGATACTTCATGTTACTAATTGATGACCATTCTCGAATGATGTGGGCTACTTTTTTGAGAGAGAAATCAGAAGCTCTTGAGAAGTTCAAAATATTCAAGGCTATGGTAGAGAATGAAACTGGATTAAAATTAAAATGTTTGAGGTCTGATAGAGGTGGAGAATTCACATCTGGTGAGTTCATAGAATTATGTGAGAAACATAGAATAAAAAGACAGTTGTCTGCTCCTAGGACTCCATAGCAGAATGGAGTAGTGGAGAGAAAGAACCAGACCATACAGAAAGCTTCTAGGACCATTCAGATCTATTGGAGAGAAGCTGTCAGCGCTGCAGTCTATACTCTCAATCAAGTTCAAATCAGAAGCAATATCGGTAAAACTCCTTATGAACTTTGGTTTGGCATCACTCCTACTGTGAGGTATTTTAGAGTCTTTGGTAGCAAATGTTACATTAAAAGAGATGAAGATCTAGGCAAGTTTGATGCGACAAGTGATGAAGGAATATTCTTGGGTTACTCTACTCAAAACAGAGCATACCGGTGTTATAACAAGAGACCGAGAAAGATTATAGAAAGTACAAATGTGAAGGTTGGTGAAGGAATTGAAAAACCTTAAAGGTTTTATGAATATGATGAAGATGATCAGAATGGTGTTCTGATTCAAGGAGCCCAAGCTCCTTCTGGAATTCAGAATCAAATAGATCCGGTAAATCAAGAAGAAGAGATGAGTTATAATGAGCCTAATCAAGAATTAGAAGTGCAAGAAACTCCCAAAGTTCCCATGTATGTAAGACTAAACCACTCTAAAGATCAGATCATAGGTGATAAAAGCAAAGGAGTACAAACAAGAAGGAGGATTTCTTAAGATTCAGATGAATATTGTCTGATTTCAAAGATTGAACCTAAGACAATGAATGAAGATTGCAATGATGATAGCTGGACTAAAGCAATGGAGGAAGAGTTGATGCAAATTGAGAAAAATCACACTTGGGATCTTGTTCCCAAACCTAAGAACAAGAATGTGATTGGTACCAAATGGGTCTTCCAGAATAAACTGAATGAAATTGGTGTAGTAATCAGAAATAAATCCTGATTGGTCTACAAGGGTTACTCTCAAATAGAAGGAGTTGATTTTGAAGCAAATTTTTCTCTAGTGGCAAGAATTGAAGTAGTCAGATTATTTCTTGCCTTTGTTGCCTTCAAGGATTTCAAAGTATATCAGATGGATGTCAAGTTTGCCTTTCTGAATGGTGACTTGGAAGAAGAAGTTTACATTGAGCAACCAGATGAATTTCAATTATCTGATCAAGGTGATATGGTCTACAAGTTGAAGAAAGCACTGTATGGACTCAAGGAAGCTCCAAGAGCCTGGTATGAAAGATTGGATAAGCATATTTTGAAGATTGGTTTCAACAAAGGTACTGCTGACAGTAATTTGTATTTCAAAATTGATCATGAAAACATATTGATTGTTGAAGTGTTTGTTTATGATATCATTTTTGGAGGGAGAGATAGTATGTGTAAAACTTTTGCAAATCAAATGAAAAGTGAATTTGAGATGTCCATGCTTGGGGAAATGAATTTCTTCTTGGGTCTACAAATCACTCAAACAAAGAAAGGAATCTTCATTTCTCAGACCAAATATGTGAAAGAATTATTGAAGAAATTTGGGATGGAAGACTCAAAACCAATGAATACTCCCATGGCAACTAGATGTAAATTGGGAAAAGATGATGACTCTCCTAAGGTTGATCAGAAAAAGTACAGGTCAATGATTGGAGGATTGTTGTATCTCACACAAACTAGACCTAACATTATCAATGTTGTGGGTCTTGTTGCTAGATTTCAAGCTGATCCTAGAGAATCTCATGTCATGGCAATCAAGAGGATTTTTAGATATCTAAAAGGAATAGTTGAGTATGGATTGTGGTATCCCAGAGATCATAATTTCTCCTTTCATGCATATACAGATGCAGATTGGGCAGGAGATGTGGATGACTGAAAGAGTACCAGTGGTGGAGCATTCTTTTTGGGGAAGAGATTGGTTTCTTGGCTGAGAAAGAAATAAGAGGCAATATCTCTGTCCACTACAGAAGCAAAATATATTGCAGCAGCAAGTAGTTGTACTCAAGTTTTGTGGATGAAACAAATGCTAAGAGACATAAGAGTGGAGTATTAGGAGCCTATCACAATCTTCTATGATAATTCAAGTGCAATAAATATATCTAAGAATCTGATGTTGCATTCAAAGACTAAGCATATATCTATCAAGTTTCACTTTCTGAGAGAGCAAGTGAACAAGAATGAAGTCAGATTAGAGTTTGTGCCTTCCAAGGATCAGATTGCAGACATCTTTACTAAACCTCTACCTAAGGACTCTTTTGATTATCTCAGGGAGAAGTTAGGGGTTATTGTCCCTCCAGTGATGAACTAAGGTGCACTGGAGTGCATCAGTCTGGTAGTTACCACAGTCATATCCTGTGGTCTGGATTGATGATAGGGAGCTGCCACTCAGGGGGAGTAGCTGGTATGATTCTAAAGTGTTGGAGTTGCAAGTATGAGCCCTTTGCCACTGATGTCAAAGGGGGAGAGAAGACATGTGAAAAAAAGTGATTGATGATCAAAGGGGGAGCAGTAAAGGAAGAGAAGACATGTGAATAGTTGTTGCTAATAGGGGGAGTTGTGACACTAAGGAGAAGTTCTTGTCTTGATGGTTTTTCACATCATATGTTGCCATCAATGACAAAGGGGGAGATTGTTGCAAGTATGGGTCTAACTAGAGTTGTCATTGATGTCAACATACTCCTATTGCAGTGATGACAAGGATTGGATGAGCTATGTGTTGAGGATATTGAGAAAATTAGTCACATTAGGAATAGAGAAGAACAATGAAGACAGTAAGGTAAAGATCCAAGATAAGATCACTATCAGAGGTTACCATTCAAAGGGTTTGTAGATATGAGTCTTAAGATGATCCAGTCAAGATTTCAGAGGTCCGCATGAAGTTTGGAAGAAGTTATGGCTGCTCAAGTAGAACCGGTTCTGGTAGGTGTTCAGGGGTGACAGAGTGACACAGATAGGTCCGGTGAGATCCAGAAATGCATTATCCTATTCTGCAGATTTGAGGGAGTGTTGAGGAAGTCTTTGTGAAGTGTCAACTCGATTGGTTCATGGTTTTAAGGTCTACAAGAATCTATTCCTTTGTGATAGTGATGGCAGACTATGTTCTTGAGGTTCAAGATGAAGAAGAGAAGGATTTTAGTAAGCAGATGAAGTGTGGATGTTCTCGGTGATTCAGGAAATCTTGTGAAGGTATTTTGATCATGTCAAGTTCATTTTGGTGGTCTGCATTGGAGTTGGAGCTTGCAATTGAAGAATAACTTCTAGATGATAGTGTTCTTCCTGAGACTGGCCAACCAGATGTTCTTGTAGATGTTTGCCAACTTAGATGATTATTCCTAAGTTGATGCCTTGTATAAATATGGGATTGTAAAGTCATTTCAAAGTGAGTATTGGGGAGATGAGTGTGTGGTAGTGAGGAAGAGAGCGAAAGGCATAGCAGAAGTTTTGGGCTTAAATGGAACTGATTCAAGCATGGTGAAGATGCTATTTTCTAGTTCAAGTAGGTGATACTTATCATTTTGTAGATAATGTGTCTCTTGTAGGCAGTGAACCTCTTGTGAGCAGTGAGCCCTAATTGGCATGTGCCATTTGTTCTTTCTATTCTTCTAACAGAGAATACAATCTTGGGTTAATCACCCCGTGGTTTTTTCCCTTAACCGGGTTTTCCACGTCAAAATCTTGGTGTCTTATGTGTTGATGTATTTCTGCTCTTGATTCAATGTTGTATGTTTCCATGATTGATTTATTAATATGCTGCTAAATCACAAAGTTGATTTAAGTGTTTAATTGGAAGAAAGTTTTTGACAACTGATTCACCCCCCCTCTCAGTTGTCTGCCCTAAATCTAACAAGTCATTCCCACGGTTTGTGTGGGACATATTTAAACATTCTCTTGAATATAATCAGTTATTTTATTTTATGAAATGATTTATGTATGTTCTTCTTTCTAAATCAAATGCATAACATAAAACAACTAAATCTGCTATAAAACACATTTTTAAAATATGATGATGAAATGATAGTTTATAAATGCTTTTCCTTTCGCACTGTACTATGGTACTTGAATAATTAGTAACATCATAACTGAAAGATGAAATTAGTTTGATACCTGTCATTCCTGGAATGCTTGTTCTCTTGCTCTTAGATCAAATTCACTTATTAGGATGGTTTGATAGCTCAACTTGAGCTGTCACATTATCTTGATAAGTGATTCTCCATTGCTCTCTTGTCAAGACAACAGGCATTTGACTGAGTGATCATGCACTTAAGAATTTTCTTTTATCCTCTTTGCAACAACTACAATCTAGGCCTTGCTAAATTAGGTGTGAACATAATTTAGTAACACCTTCCACATAGTAGACATTCTGAGTCTTTGATTTTCCATAGATACTTAGTGTTCCTTTACCACAGATCTTCTTAGATGTGTTGTCACCAAACTTAACTAAGCCTCCATTCAATTCTTGTAGACTTATAAACTTACTTTTGTCTCCTGTCATGTGACTAGAACAACCACTACCTATCACCCATGGATTCTATATCTTAGCATGAGATGTCATCTGTACTATCAGAGATGCTTCTTTCTTCTTATCATCCTTCTTCTTCCATACTTTCTTAGTTTCCTTCTCCTTAATCACAAGAGAGTCTGATACATTACCATCCTTAGGAGAAACATTCTCCATTCCTTCCTATTTGTTAGTTTTTAAAAAGTTTATTCTACATAATCTTGTAATATGACCAAAGTTATTGCATTTATAATAAATGACTCTAAAATCCCCTAGAGGTGCAAAAGAATTTTTGCTAATAAAATCAATTCTTCTCCTAGGAATAATTTTACAACTAGAAACCCCATGACCATATTGATTACATGAATAAAAATAGCCATAAAAGGATTGAGGAAACTTGATCACGCTAGAATATCTTGCAGGAGGGCGACCTTTGAACCTTTTCTCCTTCAGATCTCTAAATTTTGTGAAGCCATCATCTTCCTTCTTATGCTTCTTCTCTTCAGTCTTTCTAGTAGTATCACTGGACTTTGAATGTTAACCTTCTTCAAATCCTAAACCAAACTTGCTCTTCAGAAATCTTTGATTGCCTATCATTTCATCAAGCATGCCACTACTCTTTTCAAATTTTAGACTTAGGTCAATCTTATCCTTAGCCTTTTATAATTCTTTTCTCAGAGATACCACTTTAGATTCTAGTTTTAGACATTCTTCTGATTTAGCTTTCAATTCAGATTTAGTAACTTCTTCTATTCTCTTGGCTTCTTCCACTCTTCAAACCAACAATTAGCTCTTTTGATTCAACAAGCTTCTTAGACACCATGTCTTCTTGAAGTTGCAGCTTTAGTTTAGTGTTTTTCTTCCTAAGTTTCTCAATCTCTTCTAAAGAACATACCAACTCTCCTTCCAAATCTACTTCTACGTCTTCATTCTCTAGATCTTCTAGATCAGTATTGTTCTAATCTATATCAGTAGTCTCCACTATCATGAATAGGTATTCATTTTCTTCAGCCTCATAAATTCCTTCATTGTTGTCTTCTGAGATGGGGCTATCTTTAGTGGAATTATTGTCACCTTCTATGTAAAGACTCTTCTTGTTCTTTTAAAAATTGTTCTAAAAATTCTTCTTCTTTGGATAGAACTGCTTGCTACTTTTCTTACTATCAAATGAACATCAATTTTATCTTTTCCTTCAAAAGGACATTTAGCAGCAAAGTGACAAACCTTTCTACAATTAAAACACTTAAAGGGTAACTTACCTGTATAATTCCCAGATCCTCTCTTCAATCTTCTTACAAAATTGGCCTCTTCTTCATCTATCTCAGATTCAAGCTCTACATTATTTGACTTCTTTGATGCCTTAAATGCAACTTCTTTCTTTGAAGTATCAGTAAAACCTATCCTCATTGCATAGGCAGTAAAAATACCATGTAGCTCATCAATAATTATCTTATCAAGATCTTTTTCTTCTTCTATAGTAGATACTTTAGAATCATACCTGGAAGGTAAAGATCTAAGAACCTTCTGAATAATCACTAGCTCTTTTACTTCTTCATCTAGTCCTCTCATAGCATTCACAACTTCATCAACTCTGAGCAGATAATCAGAAGTCTTTTCTTCCTCTCTCATCTTCAAGCTTTCAAATCTTCCTTTAAAGGTCTAAAGCTTGGCTTGTTTCACCTTTTTATCTCCTTCATAGATGCTTTGAAGCTTATCCCAGATTTATTTGGCAGACTTGCATTGCATTACTTTCACAAATTCAGAGTTAGCTAAACCACATAGAATTGCATTCTTGGCCTTAGCATTATTCTCATTCCTTCTTACCTTCTTGGTTTGATGGAGGAGGTGTAGGAGCAGTATAACCATCCTTAGCAAATTGCCATACATCGAACCCTATTGATGTTAGGTAGGCTTCCATCCATATACTCCATAATATTAATTTATTCCATCAAACAATGGTGCTTTATTTGAGTGAGATCCTTCTTGACCGGCCATGTGTTCAATCTCCCAGATCAACCTTTAGCTATTATGCTTCTCCAAGGAACCTAGCTCTGATACCAATTGTTAGAACACAAGCAATCTATTGAGAGGGGGGTGAATCAGTAGATTAATAAAACTTTAAACTTTAAACCTCTAGAATGCAAATTAAATTAACTTTCAATGCAATAAAATCAACAACAAGAAAGCATGCACACATGAACACCAGATATACATGGAAAACCCATTATGGGAAAAACCATGGTGAGAAAATGTTGCTAGGAACTTGTGATTAATGAGGACAAAATGAAGATTAAAACATAAATCAAATGCAAAATGCAACGATTATACCTTCATAATGAACTCACAAATCCAAGAGGGAAGGAGTTGCACCCGATTTGTTTCCTCAGATTTTACCCATGATTAGAATGACTAATGTGGATTGCTCAAATGCCTTTCAACACAATAGGATGAGATTAGATGATGGATTGATAGATTACATGGAGATGAGGGATAATTTTGACATTATGATGGCATGATGAGGAGATTGTGGACTGATTTTGGCAGAGGTTTGATGCATGAAGAAGTCTCTCTAAAATGGCTTGGAGAGGGTTTCATTTATAGATTTTATTAAAGGAAGATGGAGGGTAAGGATTGAAAGATGAGATCAAGGGCTAGGAATAAAATTAAATCTTTTATTCATTTTGGGAAAATGGGTGATAAATGAGGTATGGGTGTGAAAGAATGTGAAATGAATTAAAAATTCATTTCGAGAATGGGAAATGAATTAAGAATTCATTTGGGGATAAGAGGTAATGAATGAAGATGGTTGAGGTAAGGGGTTTGTAAGAGAAGTAAATTTGATGTGTGATTTATTTCAATTTTAAATTTGGGGGATGTGGGGAAGGGTGTTAAACTAGGTTTGACCACCCAAATGAGAGGTTACGACTAATTAAACAGAGGTTTTGCTTGATTGATCTTAGGGCTAGGATGAGGTAGGCTAGGGTAGGTTAGGGTAGGTCAATTAGTAGGCTAGATTAATTAGATAAGCATGATTTATCTAATTAATGAGGATTAGGGAAAAGGAGAATTGAACTAAATAAATATTGGGAATATTTATTTAATTAATGAGGGATAGAGTTGTAAGGTCTAGTGATAAATTAAGTGAGTTAATTGATCACAAGGGATAGACAGACGGTTAGGGATAACTTAATTAAATAAAATGATTTTATTTAATTAAATAAAATGCTTTTATTTAATTAATAGGAGGGATAAATTGGTGTCGAGACATGGAAAATTGTTATACGAAACAAGCCAATTTTAGGTGTCTACATTTGCCACTCTTTGAGATGGTGTTGTGGCTAAGTAACATCATTTCAAAGAAGTTAAAACATAGAGTTGGATTGGATAGAAAAAAAGATTTTGGCTTGGAAGAATAGGGTAAGGTTTGGGGATAATTGGTAAGGGTGATGCCCCCTCGAGAGGATAGGCGGATTGCAAGAACACGGTTGTGCTCTCGAAATGGATGGAAGAGATTGGTTGAAGTGGTTGGAGGATAAGTGGTGAGATGAAAGGATGATGATGGTGGGAGATTGATTGGTGGATGATCATTGTGTTGAAAAATGATTTAGAGCAATCCTAGGTTTGATATAGCAAAGTGGATATTTTCACCAAGGTATAGAAGACCAGGGTGATGATGTTTATCTAACATTTGCATGGACTAGACACGCAAACAAAGGGATGATCCCATGCATGCCCAAGATAGTACAACCTTGTCCTGACGAGGGAAGGGGACTCATAGCATAAGTCCTTAGTACACAAAAGGTATGATGAACCTTAGATGCATAAGGGGATCAATATGCTAGAACCAACCCTATGATCCACAAGATATGAATACTATCTTGGAGTAATGAGACCAACCCACAAGCACAGCATAGAAAAGCAAGACTATGCCCCATTCTAGATGTTTTTCGCCACATACCATGATATAGTGAGATCAAGGTAGCTTTGATGTGATCTTTGAATAGCACAAAAGATAAAAATCAAAGAACAAAAAGACCAATGAACCAAACAAGTAGCCATTGTATCTCTTGCCAAGATTGTGATGATAGGATAGATTCTGCCTATCGTAGGAATGATATATCCTAAGGCAAGAATCAATTGATGATTGGATCATGTTTAGTTGATGTTGTAAGATTGGCTCAAGATATGATGGTGACAAGTTGTGGTTGATGCTGATTTGATAGTTGATGATTTTGATTAAGGGACAATGCTTCGATAGATGATGCAGTGCTTGGATCTAGTGTAAGCTCAGCGGGTTGGATGGGTGTATCTTATGGACCTGAGTACTGGAAACTTCCTTCATTTTCTAGACCACCTACATACCCTGTATCCACAGGATCAAGGCATATTAAGATGCAGGTGATTATGATATGTAGTTCTGATTTGTGATGATGATGTGTGATGATGATAGATGTGATGATGTTGGAAGATGGTGAGATGAATGATTTAGGTGATTTTGAGGATGTTGGAAAATGATGAGATGTTGATGGAATGATGTTGATTTTGTGATGGATATTTTTGGGATTTTTGTGTGTTTTCTATTGTTTTGGTATTTTTTGATTTTTTGTGATGTTTTTGTATTTTTTGATTTTGTGATGTTTTTGGATTTTTTGATTTTGTGATGTTTTCTATTGTTTTGGTATTTTTTGATTTTGTGATGTTTTTGGATTTTTTGATTTTGTGATGTTTTTAGATTTTTTGATTTTGGAAAAGGAATGGTTTATTATGAGATGGTTGCATTGGCTTTCGTGTGGGTAACCTTTATGCTAGATACCAATGACAAGGGAACACCAAGTCTAGAGGTGAAGGTGATGGGGTTGGATAGGGGGATTGGATAGCTGATTCATGATAGATGAATTTAGGATTTTATCCAAGGGCTAGGTTGCAAGGAATCATATGCCCCAATGCTTAGGATTTTGCATGATGGGTTCATGTTTGAATGGATGGACTTTGCAATAGATGGATGGAAAATATACTTACAAAGGGAGTATACCAAGAGGTCTCCAAAGCATGTTGTTGATATTTTGCCCCATGTCTTTATCAATATCTAAGGAGGAGGATATAATGGATAGAATGGATGGGGAATGATAGGATGAATAGGGGATGGTAAATAGGAATATGATAAGATAAATAGGGGATAGTGGATAGGATATGCAAACGGATGTTATGGATGTGGATGATTAGATGGTTTTGCCCCCAAGTGTAGGGATGCAAAATGGATGGAGAAGGGATTACACATGACGCCCACAAGGGGTTTTCATCATGGTACTTACCCAAGGCACCACAAGGAGTGGTTTTCACCATTGGACAGATTTTTTCTCTTTACTATTTTCTTGATTTTTTTATTTTTTTGCTTTTTTGATGGAATGGGGACTCTAGCGTCTGTTTCCATAGCAAGGAGAAGATGGTTCCATGTTGGATAGCATTATGGATGATGATTGCATGGATTGTTGGTAGATAGGGGAAGATGGAATGGATGGTGGATAATGGATTATGATGTGGATTATGCAAAAGCATGGACCATAGGAATGTGATGGGGAAGATATGTAGGATAGTGAACGAAAGATGGAGAGATGGGGGTATGTGGGAATGTTAAGTGGTGGAGGGGAACCTAGACCAACGGTCACACACACTGTGATGTATTTGGAAGCTTGTACTTTGGATGTGGAGTTGGGAGTAATGGGGATTGGGAGAGGGGATTTTTGAATGGTCAATTTGGGGTTTTAGGTACCCAAATGGACTTAGGATTTATGGGAATTTTAGATGGGGATTAGGATGTTTGGGATTTTGGGGTAGATTGGGAGGTGGATGCCTCATTTGTTTTGATTGATCTTTGCTTAGGGACCCACACCATTTTTGTTTTTTCTTTTTCTTGTGATGGTGTGGGCTTTGATAGCCTTTTGGATTTTTGATTTTGCTTGAAAGGGATAAGATCTTTAGGCTTTTGTGCTTTATGCATTGAGGCATTCAAATTATTACTTTTGAATCCCATGGATTTGGGGGAAGCTTCATGTTTGAAAGATGTGTGCTTTTGTTGGTCTTGATTGGGAATTTTAGGGGATTTATGGGTGGAGGGGTAAAAAGTGGATTTATGGATAAATGAATGAGGGGATTTGAAGATAGTGATGTTTGGAGTTGGTAGGATAGGAGGTAAAGTGGATTTAATAGGAAATTTTAGAGTTGGAAGTAGTGGAGGTAAAGTCGATTTGATAGGGATATTTAGAGTTGGAAGTAGTGGAGGTAAATTTGATGGAGGAAAATGGATGGTCACATGCTTTTGCAAATGATAGGATGATGGAGGAGGGATGGCGACATATGTTTTTGGAGTGCGATGTGATGCACTATGTTTGGGATTGGATGAATGGATTTTGGAAGGTGGGTGGATGGTATCAACATGTTTAGATTGTTTTTCTTGGGGTGTATAGCCAGGGCCATGTGAAGATGGATGAAATGTGGTGTGGATGGGCTCCAAGATGCCTTGTTCATGTAGGCCTAATCCTTTGCCTTGATAGTTCATATGTTGGAGCATGCGACATGCAATGGGATGTTTGCTGCTTTGGAAACAAGATGTGAGTCCATTATTTATTGGAGATAGATAGGTGGTGGAAGGAAGTTGTTCACCTCCTACAAAGGAGTCACCACGAATGAAAGTGCTTTGTCCAAGTGAATAGAAGGATGGATTTGGGATGGGATTGGTAGATGATGTGGGATCAATAAGTTGATCAATAGATGGGAGGGGATCGGGGATGAGATTAGATGGGATGGTTAGATCTTGATTAGGAGAAGGGGTTGATGTTTCAACATGCTTTGGATTTGATTCTTGACATAGCTCATGTGCTTGGATAGAAGTGGGAGTGACTTGGATAGATGTGGTGGGTGCTTGGATGGATGTGATAGGAGTTTGACTTATGGGTTCTTGAACATGGCTACATAATGGTTCTTGAGTTATGATAGGAGATTGTATAAGAGGTTTGGTGAATGTTGGTTTGCATGAGGGTGTTTGATTCCTTGCTACTAGCCAATGGATGACATCCTTCATGATTGTATGGGTTGATAAACAATATAATGGATGGATAATGATGGTGGTTGGTGTGGGATTAGGATTGGGATTGGATAGGTGGGTGGTGGGATTAGGTAGTGATGGTTCATGGATGGGTTCAAGGATAGGTGTTGGACTAGATGGTGGTGTTGGAGGGGTAGAGGATTTGAGGGATTCCTTTTCTTTGATTTCATTTTTGGGTGATGTTCTTTGGAGGAAATCCCATAAGGATTCTTTGGATGTGATAATGTTGGGACTTGGAAGATTTGATGGTGGATTAGATGGTGGATGGGTGATAGGGATTGGTGGAATGGGAGATACATAAGGTGATGGATTAAGGTTGATAAGGTTGGAGGGATATTGTGATGGGGGGATTAGAGGATGGGGATTAGGAGATGGGGGATTTGGTTGTTGATATAAGGTTTGGATTTCAGATATAAGGTGTGCTAGATTGGTGTTCCCTTGATCAAAGTTAGCATGACAAAGGTTGGGGGATGGATAAGGTGGAGGTATTGATTGGTTGGATAAGTATGATGGCATGGATGTGTAAGGGGATGGTGACTGCTATGAGGGTAAAGGTTGATATGATGGCAGTTGGTATGAGTTTAAAGGTTGATATGAGGTTGATGGAGTGGATATGTAAGATGTAGGTTGGTATGAAGGTTGAAAGAATGAAGATTGACATGATGGGGATGGGGATGATGTGTAGGATGTTTGTTGATATGAGGTTGATAGTGTGGGTATATAGTATGAAGGTAGGTATGATGAAGGTTGAAAGAATGAAGATTGATGTGATGTGGATGGGGGTGATATGTAGGATGTTTGTTAATATGATGAAGGTTGGGTAGGGACTTGGGATTCTCCAATGATGAGGTGTGCTAAGGGTATATCCTTAATGTCATTTTTGCATTTTTCCTTAGCATTAGGATCCATGTTCTCATAGACTTTTCTAAGTCTTTGTAAATGTTGCATTGCTTTAGAAGGATCCATTTTGTGGGAGATAGTATGGGATGATGGGGGATGATGGATGATTGTGATGTTGGGAATCAAAATTTCAAGACCTTAAGATGATTTGATTTGATTTGTTTTTGTTGGATGGTTCTCTATGCTTTTGATAGACTAATGATCTTGAGCAAGAGGGTTGATGTTTTTGACTAAGGGCTTGATTTTTTTTATTGGGTTGATTTGGATTTTGGATTGGGATGATAATGATGTTGGGGGATTTGGATAATGATTGGGATCAATGTTGGTGTGATGTGATGATGACTTGGATATGATTAGGCTTTGATATGGAATGATTAGGGAGGATTAGGAGAATGATTAAGATGATGTTGATAGGATGAGGATGAAGGATGAAGATGTGACTAGGATGTGTTTAGGGATGATTGGGATTAAGGTTGATTTGACAAAAATGGAGATAATGATGAAGTGTAATGATTAGAATGATGTTGTTTGGATAATGATTTGGATAGAATGATGATGATTTGATGATGGAGAGTGACAAGGGTATGATTAGGATTGATTTAGGATGACTTGGGTGTGATTAGGAATGAAGTGGTTAAGAATGGGTGATTAGGATGAGTGTGATTGGATTTGAATGTGATGAATGACCTGTCTTTATGTGTTTGATGTTTTAGCTTGATTTGGCAATGTTCAATGAAATGATCACACATATACAATCATGAATCACTCACACAAGACACAAGCAATTTTGAATTTTGAATTTGAAGAATATGATGATGATTCAACAAGTACATGTGTAAGACAAATCAACATGCCCTAGTGTCTAGTTTGATATAAGGTATGGCCAATTAGGTTTGGGCAATGTTTACACAAGGTTGACTAAGAATTGAAAGTGAAATCCTGTCACACAGCCAGGAGAAGGGGGTAACCCACCCTTCACCTTCACTTCCCGAAGGTAGAAAGTTCTATGGGGCTTAGCCAAGAGTGACAAGATCCTAATTTCAATGAGGGTGTCTTTCGATTCAGCCTCAGATGAGGTCGTCCCTAGGGGTGACAAAATCCCCTAGCAGGCCTCCTAGGAAAGGGTAAACAAAATCAAATCAAGTGAGGTGTTTTTGATCTCCAAGGTCACCTTGCCATGCAAGGAGAGAGCATACACACACACACTTGATTCACACTCGCACTTGGTTAATTGACCCTTAGAAAAATTGAAATGTGTGAAAGACACGTCAAGCAATGATTCTTTTTAGCCCAATTTCAAGGTGTGATTGAAGACACTGGTTGATTTTATGCCCAATTTTAATGACGTGTGATTAAATAATGTTCATTTTATGAGCCCAAATTGAAGTGTGTTTGCAACCAAGATTATGATGAAAGATTAGAATGGATCTACCTAGATTATTTTTGCTGTCCAAACTGCTATGTTTTTTGATCCTAATGTTGTTCTAGCCCTGAATGATCACCTGCAAGTCACAAAAATGAAAACGGAGCAAGTAGACTAGCTAAGATGATCGTTATGCGAAAATTGATAATCTGATAAAATTTGATGAAAGAAGAACTGATACATAAAAATTAAGTGCATGAACAGATTCTTCAGGAAATTCTATATGGTTTGAAAAAAAAAATTGCGAAAATTTGATAAAAAATGCAAAAGATAAGAGGATTTGAAGATTGCAAGTAGGTTTGACTTTGACTGCAAAAAAAAGTTGACAAATGGTATAGTCACCTAAAAATTTCCTCACAACTGCGTAGTTCACTAAGTCCTCTTTCCAATGAGTGTTTGTTTGCAAATTTTTGACTTCGTATGACCAAGTTATGAGCGAGAGAAAAAAAATGCCTCCTTTGGTATGCAGAAGGCACTAGGAGGTCAAGCTGATTGTTTAGAGTTTAACCACTAGTAGTTTGCAATTTTCTGATCACATGTGTGGTTAATAGTGGTAGTTAACATTTTATGCTGGCAGTTTAGATTAGGACCCCTGGTCACTGATATGACCAGGGGCTAGATCCACATAAAAATAAGAAAAGGAATTATGAAAGGGGCTGAGTTTAGGGTTTTTTATAGGGTTGAGGGCAGGCGGCTTAGAATGGCAGCGATGAGGTTTTTTTGTTTTGGATGAGTAGAAGCTAGTTCAAAAAGAGTGGCAACCATGTCTTGAGGATGGTTGACCGGGCGGTGGAGTGGAGAAGCACAGGGGACGGAGGATGAGCGGCGGTGGAGAGGTACAGAGTAGGTAGAGAGGATGAAGCTCGGGCAGCGAGGATGAGACTCAGGTGTTGGGTGGTTGAGCGATTGAGGTGTTGGATGGAGCAGTGGGAAGAGTTAGGGTTTTAGGAGTGCCCATGGATGATAGCCTAGTAGTGAGCGTTGGCGGCGGTGATTTGGAAGAAAAACGCATAGCAAGGAGCAGTGGTGGTGACTTGGATCGAGGGTGTCGACTGGAAGCGGCGAAGGGTTTTTTTGAGTGGCGGCCACTGAAGGTTTGCGGGTGTCAACTGAGTGGTAGGGGAAGATGGTTGCAGAGTGTGTAGAGGGATGACCTACACAGCGACGAGGAGGTGTAAACCGCAAAGAGAAAATTACCAATCGACCCTAATGTGACAGTCGACCGGCACCATAACCCTTTCCTGTGAACAATTACCTGCAAAAGCCTAAAACCTCAAATAGAAGTAGAGATCAGTATGTACAGGGGCATGGGTACAGATAGTCCATACGGTACGGACCGTACCCTTAAAAAAATTCCAAAAATTTCTGTCACACAATATAGGCAAGTTTACAGTCAAAAAACATAGAAACAGCATCCTGATCTCAACAGTGCAGTATGTTTTTGTCCAAGATGCAACCTGTAACCGTTCAACTCCAAAACTTGCAAAACTTCCCAAAACGAGAGTTAGAAAATGAAGATTTTGACAACAAAACCTTCACAAACTAATGATTAGATCCAACACCGGGCGTGCCAATGTGATTAATGAGGACAAAATGAAGATTAAAACATAAATCAAATGCAAAATACAATGATTATACCTTCATAATGAACTCACAAATCCAAGAGGGAAGGAGTTGCACCTGATTTGTCTCCTCAGATTTTACCCATGATTAGAATGACTAATGTGGATTGCTCAAATGCTTTTCAACATAATAGGATGAGATTAGATGATGGATTGATAGATTACATGGAGATGAGGGATAATTTTGACATTATGATAGCATGATGAGGAGATTGTGGAGTGATTTTGGCAGAGGTTTGATGCATGAAGAAGTCTCTCTAAAATGGCTTGGAGAGGGTCTCATTTATAGATTTTTCAAAAGGAGGATGGAGGGTAAGGATTGAAAGATGAGATCAAGGGCTAGGAATAAAAGTAAATCTTTTATTCATTTTGGGAAAAGGAGTGATAAATGAGGTATGGGTGTAAAAGAATGTGAAATGAATTAAAAAATCATTTGGGGAATGGGAAATGAATTAAGAATTCATTTGGGGATAAGAGGTAATGAATGAGGATGGGTGAGGTAAGGGGTTTGTAAGAGAAGTAAATGTGATGTGTGATTTATTTCAATTTTAAATTTGGGGGATGTGGGGAAGGGTGTTAAACTAGGTTTGACCACCCAAATAAGAGGTTAGGACTAATTAAACAGAGGTTTTGCTTAATTGATCCTAGGGCTAGGATGAGGTAGGCTAGGGTAGGTTAGGGTAGGTCAATTAGTAGGCTAGATTAATTAGATAAGCATGATTTATCTAATTAATGAGGATTAGGGAAAAGGAGAATTGAACTAAATAAATATTGGGAATATTTATTTAATTGATGAGGGATAGAGTTGTAAGGTCTAGTGATAAATTAAGTGAGTTAATTGATCACAAGGGATAGACAGATGGTTAGGGATAACTTAATTAAATAAAATGATTTTATTTAATTAATAGGAGGGATAAATTGGTGTCAAGACATGGGAAATTGTTTTGCGAAGCAAGCCAATTTCAGGTGTCTACAGAACTACCATCCTAATCCAACCTCATAAATGAAACCTTGATTACAAAGTTTAAGAGTACCAACTTTAAAGAATCACCAAATCCCTGATTTAAGAGCACCAATTCTAAGGAGACTACAATCCCCTAATCTAAGCACCAACTCAGTCCATAGGAGGCATGAACCTCACTAAATCTTCACATATACATGTATGTAATCATTTAGTTCTTTATCAACCTTAATTGCACCTTTTAATTCATACACAGTCTTCTCGTCTCACTCCACTCACCTAGATTTTCTATGCACTTCAATTCTACTCACATCTGCATCAATTCATTTCTACAACACAATCACCTCATTCTGTGTACAATTGCTTTTATTTATATGCAACTAATTCTGCATACACTTGCACATTTATATGTGTTCACTCTAGTTTTTCTACATGCAAAAACCCTTGCTTTTCTACACTTCTACTCTTCTACATGTCCATCCAAACAACCTGTATCTACTAGAAAATCCACTTTTGCATGTAGCTCTGCACATGCAATGAATTGGCTTTTCTACTATTTACTCACTGTTGCCATGCAATCTGTTGTTAATCTTCTCTAAATTTACAGAAAATTTGAATTGGTAGACTTTCAGAGATTGGGCTTCTAGTCTACTGCCTTCCTTCATGGAAGCATTATAATCTTACCTCTATTCCCATTATATTCTTCCTTTGTAACTCTATCAGGCGTCGAGCTTCTTACTTTTCCTCTTTTTTATCGGGCATTGGACTTTTGGTCTTTTGCCTTCTTTACCAGGCTTCAAACTTTTGGTATTTCACCTTCTTTATTGGGCTTCAGACTTCTTCTCTTTTGCCTTCCATTTTGAAATGAATCAAAAAGAAACTTCTCTCTTTGATTCTCCAATTCACTTAATATCCATGTCACAATATGCAAAGATACTCATACAACAACTTTGCAGCTTATCGTTACAAATTTGACAGTCAAATAATCATTTTCCACCATTCTGTGGAAGCAAATTACAAAGGACAAAACATTCTTGTGGAACTGTGGAATGATGCCACGTGGACAACCTAGGCCAATTTCTTCCATTTTGTGGAAGAAAATTACAAAGGGAAAAGAATTCTCATGGAACCACAGAATGATGTCACATGTACAACCTTGCATGTCAGGCAATATTATCAGGCTTCAGTTGTCAAGGATTCTTCCTTCCATCTTCCTTAGTGGAACAAATAATGGAGTGACTCTAAACTCTTATCTTCGATCACTTGGACTAAAATCAGAACAATGTGATCGAGCCTTCCTTATTTCCTCATCAAAGAGAATGAGTAATGCTGAAATGAGTAAGGCCAAACTCTAAACTCTGACAAACAGATAAATGAGTAATGTCAGAATGAATAAGGTCGAAACTCCAAACTCTGACAATCTTAAGAAAACAAGTAATCCGCCTTTTGTCACTGAATCTAACTCAATTTTTGGCTTTAGAGTATCAATGACAACACTTAGAACAACTTCCTTTGACATCAATGACAATAAATCAACACTACTTGAATTCATCAAAACCCTAAGTTTGTGACCCTCTTTGCCTTGGACCATTTTATCCAATGTTCATAACTGATCTGAGATATCCAAAGGGGTCATTCATGTGTTAGGATGCAAGGGAAAGCTCATAGAATCTAAGTCTAAAAGTTTCCTAGCTTTTCCCTTGTATTTTCTATCTTTTTTGGATTTTTAGAGTTTTAGGTTTTGCCTTACCGGCATACCATCCTTATCAGCCCCAAACTTTGCCTTAATGGCTTGTTTCAGGATTAAGGTTTTGGGCATTCTAGTTTTCCTTCACTTCTTTTGCATGAGTGTGGTTGGAGGTCCACTCCATGGTTTATGCATTGTATTTGTCTATCTTTTGGACTTCAGAGATCGAGAGGTTTATTTTTCCAGTGCTCAAAGGGATCATGCTCCGACAAAGGACCAACCATCAAAGTTTGATGATGTTTCAAAATCATTCTAACTCTTTCAAACTATAGAGTTAGGGTGGCGGTCATTCTTCTTCCAAAAGTGCAAGATCATTTGACTGCTAGCCAATTTGTTAAAGTCTAACCATTGGTTTCTTTCTAGCACTTTGTATTTCTTTTAGAATTTGAGATTTGGGAGGTCATCTTATTTTCTTCCTTGGGAAAATGGTGTTTCAATTGAAATCCCCTTGTCAAGGCCCAACAGTTACATTTGCCTTTGTAATCCTTTGGATTCCAGGCTTCGAGGGTTTCTTCATCTCTCATTTAGGATGGAAGATATTTCACGGAGGGCCCAATCCTGATCTCTGATAATTTAAAATTCTTCTAAGTCTATTGGGATCATAGTGTTGGTCTATCTTGGTTCTCTTTGTCCCCACAACATGAATTTGGTGGTATTCCTAATTCCTCATTCCTAACATTATAATTATTCTAAGTATTTTAGGATCGCAGAGTCAGATGTGGCAAGTTCATCATGTTTCAAGTGGAGGGCAATTTAGTGGAGGCCCAATAGATCATTTATTTGCCTAAGTATTTTAGATTTTATCATTCAGAGAGGTTCTTGTTCTCTTTCTTGAGTAAAAGAAGATTTGGCAAAGGATAGAACCCCAAAGTTTAACGAGTTTACCTTGTCTTATATTTCTTTAGACTTCAATGTTTGGAGATGTTCTTGTTCTTCTACTATTGAGGTGAAAGTTATAGCGCCGACCTGATCCCCAAAGCCTTATAGTTTCTCTTTGTTTTCTTTTTAGACTTTACAGATTAGGGATCTTTTTTGTGCCATTGTAAAGAAGATGTTTTGATGATGGCTTGATTGCCACAACCCAATAAGGTTGCACTCTTGGTTTCTTTCTGGTGTTCACACTTCAGAGGTTTCATGTCTCTTACTCAAAGTTGATAGAATATCTAGTGGAGACCCACTTGCTGAAGCCAGATAGGTTATTTTCTAAAGCTTGTTTGTTTGGCTAAGTCTTTCAGACTTCAAGGTTCAAAGAGTTTCTTGTTCTTGGTGCCAATTATTGAAAGCTAAATGTAGAAGGCCTGACTACCAAAGATTGACAACTTCTCTTTGTTTCACTTCAGAATTCAATGTTTGAGGTTTCTTTATTTTCCATTTCAAAAGAGGTAGATGTCCCAGCAAGGGCTCGATCACTAAAACTCGACAGTGTCCCTTTGTTCTCTCAAGGTTTCATAGTTCGGGGGTTTCTCTTGATCCTTTTGATAGGTAGAAGACTTGATGGAAGCTTGAATTGTCGGCCCCTGACATGATTTTGCCTTCTTGGTCTTCTAACACTTCAAAACATGATGGGACTTCTCAGTGACCTTCTTGACCACCATTAATTCTCATTCTAGAGATCAAGGAAGTGGTAGATGAACTTCTTATCCTCCCATGCTACTATAGATCCCTTTTTAATGCATTCTTGTACCAAAGGCATGGGTGACACTCCATTTCTGTGCATTTCTTCTAAGTAGCCATGTGGGTATGGAACAATAGACATGGGGACCTACAAAATGTGTTGACTACTCTTCTATTGGAAAAAGGGAGAGAGGACAAGGTCAAGTTGCATCTATGCGGCTTTTAAAATGTTTTAAATTATAAAATTAATAGCATGTGTAAATCTGAAAATTACTTTCAATAATTTAGATGTTATAATATTTCTCTAATTTAATCAGTGTAGTAGAAGAAGAAAACATGATAGAAGAGGACAAAATATTTATGTGGAGAAACCCTTGCGGTAAAAAACACCACACCCAAAGATGTTTATGCTTGTATTAAATATCTTCAAGAAAGATTAAATTCAATACTAAAACTTCTCTGAATCCTGATGCACACCTCAAGCTTCATCAATCTTCAAAACCTATTAATTCATGTAATACCTCTAATGCTTTTTCCTAGAAATTCAAAGCTTCTATATAGAAAGCTTCAAAACTTGGTCTCTGGAAAATACATTGTGCTTTTTAATTACAACTTCAAATCTTCTTAATTCAAAAGCTTGAAACTCAAATTACAATAAATTGTAATTGATAACATAAGACAAGTCCTCATGCAAAACCCAAGCACTCCAAATAGAGAAGACTAAAGTCAAACTGTACCAAACACCCTGTTAACTGTCAGTCCTGATTATGGGTGCCCAAGTTGTCCCACTTAAACTTAGTTAACAGAAATAACATTTCCAAATAAAATAAACAACTGAAAGTCTCTAGATTGGATACTCGAGTTGTCCCAATCTATTTTAGTCAACTGAAGTGCATCACCACACATCAATCTCATGCAAACAACCTGCATGATTGATTTCCCCAATATTATTTTGAATTAACCTATTATGTACATGCAAGTGACATGCAAACACTTGCTACACAATGCAAGAGATACCCATTAACTAAATCTGGCAGATCGAGTGTTCTGCAAGTTTTCTAATTTGGAGTGCTTTGCAAGTAACCTCATAAAAATGACATGCAACAACATGCAACTCCATATAACTAACATGCAACAACATACAAGTCCATATAACTAACATGCAACACCATGCAAGTCAAAATAACTAACATGCAAGCACATGCAAGCACATGTAAGTTCATAGAAGCAACATGCAACAACATGCAAGCACATGCAAGTGACATGCAACAACATGCAAACATGTGCAAGCTTTTATGAGCTCATGCAACCACATGCAAAAAGATGCAAGTCCATGCAAGCTTTTATGAACTCATGCAACCACATGCAAAAACATGCAAGTCCATGCAAAGCTTTTAGGAACTCATGCAAGCAATATTCCAATATTATGCATCTCTAACACTTCTGATAACTCCCACATCATATCCATGCAAAGTGTATCAACAATATCCACTTATGTAAATAAAAAAACAAACTCCCAATCTAAATATAAGACACCTCCAAAGTGGGTGCCCAAGTTAACTCCCACTCACTAGGAGTTTTCAAACACCCAAAATAGACTTCAAGGAGTTGTCAACAAGTCTTCATGGACCCCACTCCAAAAGTGGACGCCCAAGTTTTACCCTACCATTTAGGAGTTAATTACAATAAGCCAAGTAATATAATTAAATACTAATTTATCTCTCAAAGTCCTTATGTGTTGTGGAACACATTCCAAGAACTTTGGAGACACATGAATTGGTTAGGATTGCAAAGTTAATGGCAACCTTTCCCAACATTCTCCCACTTGACATTATACATTGCAATTACTCTTATAAGGTAATCAAATTATTTAATCACAGGGAAAAACATCCGTAGCCATCAATGTACCATTGATTCTTCAACATGCTTTTGTGCTCCAATAAGATACTTGCAAAAGCAACTATCATAACCATCATATCAAACAAGAACTCCTCACATCATGTCACCCATGATAAACTAAGGAACATGCCAAGGTGAAAAATATCAACTGTCACTGAAACCTGCACCAAACTCAACATGAACACAAGAATCAAATCACATGATAACATAAGAATCTGAGTGTCTATCACACTCATACCAAATGGAAAAGAAACCACAACAAGTTTCTAGCACGTCCAAAATATCCATACCTCAAAAAACTAGGGTAAACAAACCATCATAGGTAGAACTCCATGCCATCAACATACCAACCTAAAACTACAATCAAGTCCTTGTAAAGCAGTCTTGGTAATCATCCATCCTCCCATCTCAATGCAACATACCAATGTACAAATGACCAAAGACAAGGCCAACAAACAAAAATATGTAATAACACTGAATGGATCTGTGGATATTGAAAGTCCACATCCAAGTCTTCAATGCAACCAATGGGTAAAGACATCCCACTAAAATACACAACTCATAGATCCAAATAGTAAAGCATGCAAAATCATCTTCAAATTAATAACCTGCAAACTGAGACAACCAAGAAGATATCATGACAATAAAGAGCATATATATCCACGAACTCCCACTACATGGGTAATGTCAAATCTGAAAATAAGATCAAGGCATTAACAAATCCTCCTATAATACTTCTCTTAGAGGATATGGCTAACTCCTCTACCATATAGTGTCAAAACATATAATGATATGCATAAAACATTTTTCATTACCAATCTCTAAATAACTCTCTCAGGTCCTTTTAATTAATGAAGAAAGAGATCAAGGAGCTACCAAATTATTGTCAACAACAATAATACTTGACTCCAATGCAAACCTCAACTTCATAAACATGAGAACTTTTTAAGAAGAAGACAATATACCAGGAAAGAGAGAAACTACAAAATCATACCATGTCTTTATACCACACTAACCTATGCCAAACCGTGTAAAGTAAGATCTCTTTCAACACTCCCAAACTGAAAAGGGTATCAACATCTAACATCCAAATTATGATGAAACCATGGAAACAATATATGTTAACCTCTCACTGAGAGTAGATCAAACTAGCCAAACATTCCCACAACAAACGGAATAAGCCCATAACCACAAACCATTTCTATACCTTTCCAAAACAAATCCTCAGAACTAGTTCCATAGTTCAAGATCAAATAATAATGAGAACAACAGAAATCCATAAACCCATGCATCTAATTCTCAACAATCCTTTTCAAGACTAGTGTAAAAGAGAAGACAAGATACATATAAAGAATGCATCTAATAATTAGGTGGGCAATGCCTATTAGATCATTTACCTACTGAGTAGACCAAGAGTGGGATACATGATTGTCCTTGCATATAATAACAAACACTAAAAGATTATAATAAAGACAACATTCTCATAAGATCTATAATGGACTCACATCCATTTCCAAGTGTAGGCTTCTTGGTCCTTTTGTTGACATTTCATAATGAGAAATCTTTCCAACACATATCTCTAAGTTCAAGAGATATCTAGCCTCACCCAATTCTCTCTAGTATCCATGCGTATTCACCAATCAAACCATGCTAACTTCAAATGTAACCTATAAAATCATGAAGCTCCAAGCAAATGATTAATACTTCAAAACCAAAGAGAACTAACCAAACCATTGTCAAAGTTCCAACTATAGAATCAGGAACATATCATGACATCATGGTCTAACATCTTCTCAAAAAGAAGATCATATGCTCCAATTAACATAGCTTTCTCCCAAGAGCACTGCATCATGCCAAAAAACTCTAACTCATGATCAAGAGTGCATCATGACATAATACTATACATCCTCTAAACCAAGGATCATATATCAAAAAATTGATAAGTTATAAACTCAACACCTTACCAAAAACTCCAAGAGTCCTCCATGGAAAACCAAGACGTCAACACCTCTTCAAATAACATGAAGTTCTAATATCCTCTATCAATAGAAACAAAAGTGTCAATGAACCCTTATTGCAAACTAAAGGCATAATCAAAGAGCTTCTTATGACACCAACAACCATTGCAAAAGATCTTCCATCTTCTAAAAAGATTATGCATGGCCCACAACACTGCAACAATAATAGTTTAGAACCAATATATTAAAACAAAGAAGATAGAATACATTATGTAATTACACAAAACTCCCACTAAAAGTGATACCAAGTTATGCATGGTATCATGATCAAAATCATTACCAAAACTCCACTAGAAATGAAAAAAAGCTTCTCATGCAACATAACTTTACTGCTATAGATTCCAATGAATAACTAAATCAGGTACTCCATACTACCCTTTTGTCTCACTACAAAAAGTACCAATGTAATCAAGGTGACCAAGAAGAGGCCTACCAAATAGAATCCACATCAGCTAATTCACAAGATTTGCACACATGCAACATCTCATAGGAGAAAAAACATGATCAATGCTACAACCTCTAATAAATGGAAAAATAGATTCAACCCCACATCAGTAACATGTAGAACAAATGTAACCAGGTATAACATGTAGATTTCCAAGACTCAAACACCAAAATCAACTCTAGATCTAATTTACTAAACAAATCCACATAGGAGAAACCATATATCATAAGAACCCAACAAGTAGCCTTGCAAATTTAAAATTATTTCCATCCAGAAAGTGTCTGGAAATAATTTTCCACAAATCTACAAACCATAGCTTTTGGTTAACATGTAAAACATGCAAAACCATATCTCTGTAAATCTTGAAACCAATTTACCATCAAAACATTCACACCAATGAACACCATCCAATATGTCATCTGAAAATAATGGAATACCACAAATCTACAAACCTGCAATCTTTTGAAATAGGAAAACTATGAAAGCCTACATATTCAAAATAACATGAATATGAGAAAGGAGAAACCAGGTTGTTCAAGAGTGTCCATATCATAGAAATACCAACTCCACAACCTACATTCTACCAATGATAAATTATCTAGTGCTTTCATGTAACCATGGACTGAATTCATGAACCCAACATAAGTACTCCAAACTGTAGTCCAAGAAGTGTGTTTTTCCATGTGATTAAGGTACCAAAAGTAACAATCCAACATAAAAACCCTTTCACTACACATGACCACAAGGTAAAGGAATAAAACCACCAAAAAAGAGAATATACACATTGTCAAAATGGAGCTCCAAATCACTATCACAGGATCAACTCCATAAAAATCCATAACCTTGAGCCTCAACAACCCAACAAAGTTTTTTTTGACAATATCTATCTAAAAGTTAAATACCATGGCTTCCAAACTCACAAATCTACAAAACAATGTTAACACATAAAACTTCCCCTACAACCAAAATTCCTTTAATACATTAGAAAGAAAAACATACCTCTCTCACTACAACCAATGGATCTGATACAACATGTTGGAAAAAGGGAGAGAGAACAAGCTAAAGTTGCAGCTATGTGGCTTTTAAAATGTTTTCAAATATGAAATTAATAGCATGTGTAAATCTAAAAATTACTTTCAATTTAGATGTTATCATATTTCTCCAATTTAATTAGTCTAGTGGAAAGCATGATAGAAGAAGACACAATATTTACGTGGAGAAAACCTTGCGGGAAAAAACTCCACACCCAAAGATGTTTATGCTTGTATGAAATATTTTCAAGAAAGATTACATTGAATACTAAAACTTCTCTGAATCCTGATGCACACCTCAAGCTTCTTCAATCTTCAAAACCTGTTAATTCTTGTAATACCTCTAATGCTTTTTCCTACAACTTCAAAGCTTCTATATCGAAAGCTTCAAAACTTGCTCTCTAGAAAATACATTGTGCTTTTTAATTACAACTTCAAAGCTTCTTAATTCAAAAGCTTGAAACTCAAATTACAATAAATTGTAATTGATAACATAAGACAATTCCTCATGCAAAACCCAAGCACTCTAAATAGAGAAGACTAAAGTCAAACTGTACCAAGCACCCTGTTAACTGTCAGTCCTGATTATGGGCACCCAAGTTGTCCCACTTAAACTTAGTCAACAGAAATAACATTTCCAAATAAAAGAAACAACTAAAAGTCTCTAGATTGGATGCCCAAGTTGTCCCAATCTATTTTAGTCAACTGAAGCACGCATCACCACACATCAATCTTATGAAAACAACCTACATGATTGATGTCCCCAATATTATTCTAAATTAACCTATTATGTACATGCAAGTGACATGCAAACACCTGTAGAACAATGCAAGAGATACCCATTAACTGGATCTAGTAGATGGAGTGTTCTGCAAGTTTTTTGAGTTGGAGTGTTCTGCAAGCAACCTCATAAAAATGACATGCAACAACATGCAACTCCATATAACTAACATGCAACAACATGCAATTCCATATAATTGACATGCAACAACATTCAAGTCCATATAACTGACATGCAAGTTCATAGAAGCAACATGCAACAACATGCAAGCACATGCAAGGGACATGCAAGCACATGCAAGCACACGCAAGTGACATGCAACAACATGCAAGCTCCTGCAAGTGACATGCAGCAACATGCAAGAACATGCAATCTTTTATGAGCTCATGCAACCACATGCAAAAACATGCAAGTCCATGCAAGCTTTTATGAACTCATGCAACCACATGCAAAAACATGCAAGTCCATGCAAAGCTTTTATGAACTCATGCAAGCAATATTCCAATATTATGCATCTCTAACACTTCTGATAATTCCCACATCATATACATGGAAAGTGCATCAACAATATCCACTCATGTACATAAAAAAGTAAACTCCTAGTCTAAATATAAGATACCTCCAAAGTGGGCACCCAATTTAACTCCCACTCACTAGGAGTTGTGAAACACCCAAAATAGACTACAAGGAGTTGTCAACAAGTCTTTATGGACCCCACTCCAAAAGTGGATGCCCAAGTTTGACCCTACCATTTAGGAGTTAATTACAATAATCCAAGTAATATAATTAAATATTAATTTATCTCTCAAAGTCCTTATGTGTTGGGGAACACATTCCAAGAACTTTGGAGACAAATGAATTAGTTAGGATTGCAAAGTTAATGGCAACCTTTCCCAACATCTTCTCCCCTTCATCCAAGCTGTAACAATAATTCTAAATGCTATATATGCATGTTAAAAGATGTATTTTTGGTTGTTGTTTATTGATCCAACAAGAGGAACGATTTAATTGTAGACTCGGGCCTTGTTTCAATTCCCAAGAACTAAATTAATTTGATGGACTATGCCCTCTTAACCTCTCTTGTCTTCATCCTTTGTTCACCAATGAAGGGAAATCTACCATTTTGTGTTCTATCTTCTCATCCATGTTGAATCCTTCTGAGGTTTTAATTTTTGTATCAATCACCTAGACTCTATATTTACTATATTTTGCCTCTTTAATTAATATAACAACTGATTTGTGCCTTCTCATGTTCATTTGCACTATGTGGTATTGGGAGTTTGAATTGCTTTCTTGTGAATGATTAGTTTCTTGTAGTTTCAACTCTATTTCTCTACCTCTTCTAGGGTTTTTATGATTTGTGTATGTTGTCATTTCTTTGAGATTACTCTATGCATGTTAGGGGAATATAGATGTCCTCCAATTAAATTGGGTGCATCACCCCTTTATTTTCAGTCTTTCTCTTTCTCCTCCTTTTCCTTGGTCATTATTAGCATAAGTTTAGTTGTTTGAGCTTTAGGCTTAGAGAGGAACTAACCTTCTCTAGAGGTTTGATCTCATTTGCAAGATCCCACACCTTCAGATCATTCCCATCATGTCATTGGAATGTTTGGACAACAGGTCCAAACAAGGTGCAATTTCATGTGACAACAATTTCTGACATGCCCGGTGGGACATTCAATTATTAAAGAAGAGATTTAGCTCAGAGATTCAGTGTTGGTCTTAGTATACTATAGTTTGAAGTAAATTCTACATGCACCTAGTGACTCTACAATTCCTAGTTCCGAATTAGTCCAATATTTCATGCTAAGAGTAGAGACAAGAGCTTCTTGAAGAAGTAGAAATTTCCAATCTGTTGAGTTATATGTTTCTACTTCAAGAAGAAAATGAATTAACCTATGGAAATATCCTAAGAGGGGAATAATGAGTGTTGTATCCTCTTCCCCAAGAGCCCAATCCATGCCTCCTTTTGGTAGATTTCCTCCACCATGGAAAAGTTTTTATATACCCATCATAAACTTTCATGTCCCCATTATAGCTCTACCCAGAAATAGGCCTTTAGTAACCTCTAATGGAGAAATCTCTCTTATCCTCCAACACTATGATGACATCCCATCTTTAGTTCTGAAATCCATTCCCTGTTTCATTGGTGAGAACTCTATTACTCCCATAAAGTACGTACAAGATATTGTGAACCTATGTTTTGTTTATAATATTACTCAAGATAATGTAGTTGTGTAGTGTAGTAAATTGTATCCACTTACAATTTCACACTAGTTTTGGCACTCCTTTTAGCATGTGAATTAAGTATCTTGACAACTAGCATTTCAAGAGGAAATTAAGCAGGAAACCAGTGCCCAACACTAGTGTCCTACCCGTTGGCTCTGAAAGTTTGAATTTAAATGTTTGCCTTGTTGTCTTGAGTGATACACTTGTTTCCTATTGTCACTTGGATTTGTACCTTGTGTTGGAGAGGTTTAACAGTCTTCAACAATCAAGTGAAACATTGAGATGACCTCCAGGTGTGGGACCTTGCAAGGAGGCAAAATCTCCAGAGAGAGGCTGGTTCCTTCACTGAATAAGGGATTCACCTATTCCTAAGACTAAACCTAATCTATCCACCATGAGGAAAAGAGGAAGAGGGATAAAACTATAAATTGATAGAGGTGATACACCAGGTTCGAATATAAAAGCTCTCACAAAACTGAGAAGGCACAAAATAAAGAGATACAACTGATCACTCACACAAATCTAGCAAATTCTAACAGAGGTAAAGAAAAGAACTAGGTTGAGAGGAAATAAACATTCACAGACAACTAGTTTTGAATTACACAGAGCTAAAATAGTAGAAAAGGTAAAAACACTATGTTGGGACATGAAATTTCCTACCATTTTTTCAAAATTTTAGGTCCCCATGTTGGAAAAATCAATTTTAGAACTCAGAAATGCACATGAAAAAAATTGCCCAATATCCTTATGAGATAATCATTCAGCTAGGTTTGTTGACTAATCAATTAAAAGTATTGGCTTCCACAACTTCAAAGCATGAGGACTTTGATGAGAAGGGTGGTGAATAGAATATTATTCCTAAAAACCCTTACTTATTACTTATCAGCTATTGTTTACCCTGGGATGAATGAGTGCCAGGGACACGAATGAAATTGTCAATGTTTGCAGGGAAAATATTCAACAGTGGAGAGTGTAGAGAGGAAGTGCAATGCAGAAAGTGCCATGTCTTTTGGTAACCACATATATAGAAATAGATAAATATATACAGTGGACAAGGAATTTTGACCAAGGCATTTTAAGGAAACTTGATCATTGAAGAAGGCTTACCTTGAGCTGATACCTAGGATTGGAAATGATATTTTGGTAATTATAAAAGACTGGCTTATGGAATTTGCTCTTTAGCAGCCAGGAACCTCACAATTTGAGATAGATTTCTTAAAAAATGTTCAACATGCATACTTCTATCAGATCATATTTTAAGTGAGTAAAAGCCCTTACTAAATGCAACATTTCAAGCTCACAAGTTTTCCCAAGCCATAGAGCTATATACTCAAGCCATAGAATTGAACAGTCAGAATACAATATATTTGGGAAATCAAGTTTTTGCACACACAGAACTGGAGGAGTATGGAAGTACTATTGTAGATGCCACAAAAGCCATTGAAATTGATTCCAAATATACCTGCAGTTTCCCAACATCATTGTTAAGCCCAAGACAACTCTCTTTGATGTAAATATGACAAATTTGGAGCAATAACATCATAGAGAAGGAAATGCAACATTAGTGAAATGGTTTCAACAGTTTTGAAGGTATAGTGTTACTGCTTTGCAAGCAGAGAAGGTAAAGGATGGGCATATGTAGATTGTTTATCATAATTATAGGCATTCCTTGTTGTATGGTGGTTGCCTTGATTTCAACTTCACAATATTGCAAATATGCTCTTGGTGACTTGAGAATATTTTGCCTAGATAGAGGAATAAGTAAATTGGGCAATAATATCGAGATGAATTATGCAAGACCATGCTAATCATAAGCAATGCAAATTTCTCACTACAAGGTTGTGATACCGATGGATGTTACATTATTTTATGTGATGTATGTGCAATGAAACACAAAATTTTGATATTGTTTTAAGTTTCAGCCATATTAACCTTTGAATATTTGAAGCCACTGATTTACAATAACACCTAAGTACTAGTGAGCTTTGAGTGCTGGGTGTGATGAAGTGGTTGTAGTTTTTGGTCTATTAATATGGTATATGCAACAACAAATGGTTTCCACTGATGCTACATAGCTCAAAACGACCAAGGACAATGAGGGTGTGGATGACTGCTTAGTTAAGATAATTAGTCGCACAATCGAAGCTAGTATATTATTGGTTGAAAATATTCATGGGACATACATTTCATGGTGTTTGTTCTATAATTTAAATAGGAGTTAGAGTACACACAAGGACTAGAAAAAAATGACAATGGACAAAGAGTTACGATCAAGTAAGAGGCAGAGATTTGGGCCAACTAGCATAGATGTTTTTGTTGTACACTCTGATTCAATAGGACAAGTTGTTGATATGGGAATCTTAGATTCTAAGACATACAAGAATGTGTCATGCATGGGTTATGCAGATAGAGGATGGAAGATATCCTTAGAAGATTCCAAAGACAACAAAAGGCAAGCACGTGGTATTCTCAGTGGAAGTCAAAGTGATGTAGCCAATGACATAATGCATGCATCTTTAAAAATAGGGAGGTCTAATGGAAGTCACGATGGGTCTAAAGATCCCTTCCCCGAGCATAATGAGAAGCTTTCTAGTACCCTACTATCATTAAAGGAAACAGACATTCCTATACCCAAGTGTGAGTCATTTCTAAAGGCTCGTAAAAATCAATCACTACATTTTGATGCTTCTGCAACATCAAATCATTGCAGAGATTTTGAAACATACAATGAAAACTCTTATGCTCATGAAATGCATCAAATTGAATTGGATCTACTAGAGAAGTTGAAAAGGTACATAAATTCACATGGCAAGAGCATTGCCAAGGCACGTAAACTATTTAAAAGCCTCAAAAGCCATATGCAATGATCACAAGGGGCCTTGGTGTTGTGTGGTTACACAACACGCCCCATTTTGCATTATCAAAATAGGGACCCAACTTTTTGGCTTGGCTTGTGTTGTCTGCTTTCTGGCGGTTTAGTAAAAATGAGTCAGGTGCATCATCATCATGATATTCGATGAGGTTGGTCATCATCATGAGGTCAGTTTGTCAAAGTTCATATTTTGTTTCTATGACCTCATATTTAGAAAGAGCTTGAAATTCTAGGCAGGTTTCCCTTTTACATCACTTGAAAATTCGTCCATATGAGGGAGTTATGAGCAGTCAAAGTTTTAGTCAAACCTGATAATTGCAAGTGATCATCATATTTTTATATCCTCAGTCATGTTGTCAAGGTCATCCTAATCTTGATCTATCACCCGATAAAAATCATGCAGTCCCAATATTCAGACGTCAATCTTAGGTGATAGTGCCCTTTACCTGTCAAATGACCTTATGCGCATCGTGAGCATCATGTTTTGAGTGTAACCCGATATTTCATAACAACGAGCATCATGATATCATAACATCACCTGATATTATAATATCATGCTGATATTACAATATCACCCTGCTTAGAAAGTCCACCATTTGCATATTTGCATGCGCATGTCAAAATCCTATCGGAGGGTCATCATCCTGATCTTTCAAGGGAGGGTCATATTTGCTGATATTCGCTAATATGATGATGATGTCATCATATCCTCCTGATCTCCTTTTGCATGATCATGATGATCACCCTATCTTTTAAGGGAGGGTGATATTCCATTCCTCAGCATGATCATATTTTAAATATCACCCTAGCGCTAACCTGATGATGACCTCAACTCATCCTCATGCTCCGAAGGCAGAATATGATGGTTACGTCATCATGATATTCGATGAGGAGGATCATCATATTTTTATCCTCAGTCATGTTGTCAAGATCATCATGATCTTGTTTGTCTACCCGATATTTCGTAATGTCCTCCTGCCGAGAAATATGACCTTTTGCTAATATCCTGATGACGTCATCCTAACCTGAAAAACGAAGAAGCAAATATCAGGATGACATCATCATCACATTTCCCTTCGGTAGGATATTTTCCAAAACATGATCCGGTTCACGAATATGACAATGACGTCATGTTCTAAGTTTAACAAAAGCCTCGGATATCCTGATGATCATCATCATCCTGATCTTTCGAGAGGGTTACCTTGGCCGCAAAGGGGTCATATTACATTCACCACCTGATCATCTTCCTTAGGTGACCTGATATTACATTTATCCCCTGATCTTAACTAAACATGACGGTGACGTCATCTTTTGCATTTTAATGAAGCTCGGATATGACGATGACGTCACCATCATATTCCATTCCTCAGCAGCAGGATCATATTTCATATCCTCCTATTTTCCTTCGACATGATGATGATGATGATGTCATTCTTTTCCCCAATATACAGAAGCAAAACATGACGGTGACGTCATCTGGACATTCGGAAGGGGGAGCATCATATTTCCAAAATATCATGCAGACGAAAGTTTTAAGTCTTGCTATCGGCCTTATCTTGAGTTATCATGCCGATAGAACATGTCTTCCCGATGGATGGACATCATCATGATTTTTGGCGTCGGTATACGTTTAACCGTCGGCCTAATGTAAAATTGTCATTCCGACAGTATGTGGTCACGCCGAAATACATACATGCATCACATACAAAGGCAGACCCGAAATATTATGAAATGCGATTTAATCATTGTATATGTTGCGATGCATGATCATATTTGAACCCGATATACAAGGAAATGGGCGGGAAAATGAAACGATGGTTGACCCGAGTGTTTTTTAACGTTGTTTATGCATTTAGTGCATGATTTCCACTGATTTGGAGCCCGATTGCCTGTAGCTGCACATTTTGAGGCATGTTTAATAAAATGTTTAAATTCCTGTTGTTTATCAAATGATGATGAACTTAATGTTTGTCTGTTTACTTGCAGGAAGTCATGATGCTGTTAGAGCTAAAGCTGATAATTACAAAGTTGCACATGGAGGCAACATGAACTAGAAGTGAGGAGGATATTGTCAAATATGTTGTTTGTTAGCTGGAGACCGAATCAAATCAAAGATGCTGGAATATTCTATGCCAGCTGTACATTTGCCAACTGGCGAAGCATGTGCTTTTCATCTGGACCGTTGATTATTATGAGAGGATCCTGATCCTTGGATCATTGTAACTGTTTTCTGGCATTTGTTCTATATAAGAGCCAGATCCTGAGCTGTAAAATGGGAGGGAGATAGATAGACATATCTGGCAATAAGGCTAATAGAGAAAAAGAGATACATTGGAACATCTGGCACATTAAGGCCGATTACTGTAGAATCAATTAGGAGATCGGATTACTGAGACTAATGAGGATAGAATTGTTGAAATGTCAAGGTTCTTTCTTCAGATCACTGTAAATGTACCTGTTCTTGAGCATACTGAATGGACATGAAGTTTCAGATTACATCATGATTGTAAATTTTACGTAATCTTCATGTTGATTTCTGGATATGTACTAGTGAATGCTGTGTTCAACTAGAAGCGCTTTCATTTCATTACATGTTGTCAACTTTTCCTTTGAAGATTTGCACTAGATCATGCGGATTTGTGGAATGTCCTGGTGAAGTATGATTCTAGTTTCCTTCTTTTCATTGCATGTATGGGAGCTTGTATGTGGATCAGTGATCTAAGTCAAGTAGTTTTGGGAATCTCATTCTTTAACCCTTTTCCTTTTTTTAATTTCATAAATTCATCACCATAACTGCAAATCATGATAAATAACAAGCAGAAATAGAGAAATATGCTGAAATCCTATAGGTAACTGAAAATCATTAGCATATTTGAGTTAAATGCATGTAGTATTGAAAATATCATGCAAAGAATTGCAAATAATGGTAGAAATCATGCAAATATCAGCCTGTAGGCACATTATTTGACTAAATTCACAGTGCAGAGGTAGAATTATTGGAGATTTATGCAGAGTAGACATACAGAGCAGGATATTTGGAGGAATAATGATGAACTTTGCAGAAATACGTAAGGCCCCTGAATGGAAAACAGCAACACACATCAACCACTGAGTAACGTCAGTAGATTAAGACCTAATCACTGGAGACTTGGGATCATGAATTCTCTGAATTCATCGTATCTTTCAAGATGAGTAAAGGTTGTTGTGTAACTTTTATTCTATGTTTGTGAATGACTAACATCATGATCAACATAAATTGGCGCTAGAAGGAGGGCCGGAGCTGTGAATTTCTGGATTTCTACAAATATTGCATAAATATTTCGGCATTTGAGTTAAATGTCTACAAATATCTCTTATCTGAGATGTTTTGGTTGCACCTTTGCCAAGATCTAGCTCGAAACATCAAAGATTAGTTTGATTTTCTGAACTTTCAAGTTTTATTTTGAGATATGATAGATCTCATTAAAATTTCAAAATACTAAAAAATTAAAAAATAGAGTCTCATTTTGATGGATGTATATGAAGGCAATTGTCAAGTTAACATTCCTTTATTTCAGGAAACTTTGAGTAGGCAGCTTTACCCTCACAGTTTGTCTAACTTTGGTTTATCTACCTGTTGCAGGATACACCAGACTGTAGAACACAGCGAAATAAATTGTTTAACTTTCCTTACAAGGTTGGATTTATATTTGAAAGGATTAATATTCTTTCTGGATGTGTTCAGGGCCGAAACTTGCCAAGAAAATGAAGAAGTCTGGTAGGAAAATGAGGAAATTCTGGAACAACAAGCAGATGCAGCACCAGAAGTTATTAATTATCCAGACACTGAAGTGGATCGTTCTGAAGATTTTGAATTATACTTGTCCAGAAATATACAGTGTAGTCAAATATTAGGTTTACCCACTGATGATGTCCTAATTGAAAGCTGGTGCAGATTACATGACGAAGAGCATTCAGAAAGGGATTGTTACGCCTGCTTGACCATGTTGAAAAAGATTCTCAAAAATATAGTGGCTGAATCAGTTCCAGAAGGTAATGAAGAGGAAACATCTTTCCTTGATTCATTTTATGGTGAGATTGATAGAAGTTCTCTACTTCCTAATACAAGTAAGGACCAGTCAGTATGCAGGTATGAATCTTGTGAAAATTTTAGAGAAGAAACCACTCATCAGGATAATATTTTTGATTCTGATCCTAATACTTTTGATAAAGAAGATGAAACATCTTTCCTGGAGTCATTCTATGGTAAAGAGAAGTGTAAACAAATAGTAGAACAATTTAAATGCACTCCTGATGATGAAGTTCCTATGATAGTAACTCAGGAAGTCATAGAGAAGAAAATAAATGCTGATTTATTACCTGACTTCTTTGAATTGAATGATCAAATACAAGAATGTTGCAGGTTAATGGAACCAGATCCTCTAATAGATAGAAGATGTGAATTATTTAATGAACAATTCCTGAAAGATGAAGATGTAGAAGACTTTGGAGTTGTTGTGCATAATCAGATGTCACTCCAAAAATATTTTGAAAATGAAACAGGGGAGTGTCCTTATCAAGTGAAAGTTGTTTCTCTTTTACAGTCACATGATTTAGAAATGATAAATTTCTGTATATCAGGTTGTGATAATAAAGATACTTATTTAGATGCTGATGTACAGGAAATTGAAGAAAATATTGAGAAGTTTCCTGAACTGGAAGATAAATTGAACATCCAGAATGAAGGGATAAAGTTGGATAAAGATGAAGAATTAATACATCAAGAGTCATACATCCTTCAATTTGAAGAGAGACCAGGCATTGGGCTAAACAATGAAAATATAATGACAAATGGAAGACCAACTGCCAATGAAGAAGCATGTCCAACAAAATCAGAAATACACCAGGTTGTATTTCTCCTTTCCACAGTAAATGATGTTGAATATTATTTTGATTATGGAAATTCAGGAGATAAGACATGCACATGGATTAATCATGAACATGATGAGCTTCCTCAGTTGCTGATCATCAAGAGTTGTTCTGTTGAATACAATGAATTCAGAATATCAGAATATTTTTCAGAATATAAAGATAAATTTGCTAGGTTGAGAACCATAACTAATACCCTAATGCTCCTGTACAATCAAAAGAAGTATGCAAATACAGGTGTCTTTGGGTCTTTTTCTGGTTTTTGTTTGCCTAGTAGTGGTTTGTATATAATTTTGTAGGTTAGTTGTTTGTATAGTTTTCTTGTTTTGCTTTCTTGTTTTGCTTTCTATTGTTTCCTTTTGTAGGTTAGCCGTTTGTACAGGTTGCTTTTTGCTTTGCTTTGTTGAGTCTTTGTTTTGGTTGGGCAAAATTGGTGCACCTTGTTACTTAAGAACACTACATAAATTGTTAGAATTCAAAAGTTGGATATAAGTTTTTACATAGGTTGTAATTCATATCAGTGTAGGTATTCTTGATCAGGTCTGTGGTATCATATTCATCAGTACTACTTTTCTTGAGTCAAGGTGATCCTCACAATGACACACCTAACAGCCTTGGGTTTATTGAACATATCAGTGTAGGTGTTAAGTGAAAAATCTAAAGGTTGCCCTTGCTACCATTGCAATTCTCAACTTAATTTCAACAAGTGACCATTCCTTGTATCATGAGGCTACAACTGTTATATCTTAAGAATTAAATTCAAAATATAAAATAAATAAAATAATAAAATGGATTTTCTGAAATCTAGATTAAGTCATCTAAGTAACTCTACCGGAGCTATAGACGCTTGCTGGCAGTGGGGCTCTACTTAGGGGAATTGCAACGATAACCTTGCCGGGGCTATGGACGCCTGCTGGCAGCAAGGCTCTATCCGGTTGGCTATGAGGGATGAACCAAACTATGTAGCTTAACACCAGTCACTGACTTATTCAACTCACTTTCAAGATGAGTATATGAATCACATGCACACAATTGATCCCTTATCAATTCATTGTTACATTGATGAACATGATACCAGTTAGAAAGGATTAGGATGCTCATGCTTGATAGGAGTTGGAAATTTATGTTTTAATTTATCCTCACCTTTTGAATTATTTGAATTTTGTTGTTTTCTTTGGTGGCAAGTTGTTGTGTGGTTACACAACACGCCTCATTTTGCATTATCAAAATAGGGACCCAACTTTTTGGCTTGGCTTGTGTTGTCTGCTTTCTGGCGGTTTGGTAAAAATGAGTCAGGTGCATCATCATCATGATATTCGATGAGGTTGGTCATCATCATGAGGTCAGTTTGTCAAAGTTCATATTTTGTTTCTATGACCTCATATTTAGAAAGAGCTTGAAATTCTAGGCAGGTTTCCCTTTTACATCACTTGAAAATTCGTCCATATGAGGGAGTTATGAGCAGTCAAAGTTTTAGTCAAACCTGATAATCGCAAGTGATCATCATATTTTTATATCCTCAGTCATGTTGTCAAGGTCATCCTGATCTTGATCTATCACCCGATAAAAATCATGCAGTCCCAATATCCGGACGTCAATCTTAGGTGATAGTGCCCTTTACCCGTCAAATGACCTTATGCGCATCGTGAGCATCATGTTTTGAGTGTAACCCGATATTTCATAACAACGAGCATCATGATATCATAACATCACCTGATATTATAATATCATGCTAATATTACAATATCACCCTACTTAGAAAGTCCACCATCTGCATATTTGCATGCGCATGTCAAAATCCTATCGGAGGGTCATCATCCTGATCTTTCAAGGGAGGGTCATATTTGCTGATATTCACTAATATGATGATAACGTCATCATATCCTCCTGATCTCCTTTTGCATGATCATGATGATCACCCTATCTTTTAAGGGAGGGTAATATTCCATTCCTCAGCATGATCATATTTTAAATATCACCCTAGCGCTAACCTGATGATGACCTCAACTCATCCTCATGCTCCGAAGGCAGAATATGATGGTTATGTCATCATGATATTCGATGAGGAGGATCATCATATTTTTATCCTCAGTCATGTTGTCAAGATCATCATGATCTTGTTTGTCTACCCAATATTTCGTAATGTCCTCCTGCCGAGAAATATGACCTTTTGCTAATATCCTGATGACGTCATCCTAACCTGAAAAACGAAGAAGCAAATATCAGGATGACATCATCATCACATTTCCCTTCGGCAGGATATTTTCCAAAACATGATCCGGTTCGCGAATATGATGATGACGTCATGTTCTAAGTTTAACAAAAGCCCCGGATATCCTGATGATCATCATCATCCTGATCTTTCGAGAGGGTTACCTTGGCTGCAAAGGGGTCATATTACATTCACCACCTGATCATCTTCCTTAGGTGACCCGATATTACATTTATCCCCTGATCTTAACTAAACATGACGGTGACGTCATCTTTTGCATTTTAATGAAGCCCGGATATGACGATGATGTCACCATCATATTCCATTCCTCAGCAGCAGGATCATATTTCATATCCTCCTATTTTCCTTCGACATGATGATGATGATGTTATTCTTTTCCCCAATATACAGAAGCGAAACATGACGGTGACGTCATCTGGACATTCGGAAGGGGGAGCATCATATTTCCAAAATATCATGCAGACGAAAGTTTTAAGTCTTGCTATCGGCCTTATCTTGAGTTATCATGCCGATAGAACATGTCTTCCCGATTGATGGACATCATCATGATTTTTGGCGTCGGTATACGTTTAACCGTCGGCCTAATGTAAAATTGTCATTCCGATAGTATGTGGTCACGCCGAAATACATACATGCATCACATACAAAGGCAGACCTGAAATATTATGAAATGCGATTTAATCATTGTATATGTTGTGATGCATGATCATATTTGAACCCGATATACAAGGAAATGGGCGGGAAAATGAAACGATGGTTGACCCGAGTGTTTTGTAACACTGTTTATGCATTTAGTGCATAATTTCCACTGATTTGGAGCTCGATTGCCTGTAGCTGCACATTTTGAGGCATGTTTAATAAAATGTTTAAATTCCTGTTGTTTATCAAATGATGATGAACTTAATGTTTGTCTGTTTACTTGCAGGAAGTCATGATGCTGTTAGAGCTGAAGCTGATAATTACAAAGTTGCACATGGAGGCAACATGAACCAGAAGTGAGGAGGATATTGTCAAATATGTTGTTTGCCAGCTGGAGACCGAATCAAATCAAAGATGCTGGAATATTCTGTGCCAGCTGTACATTTGCCAACTGGCGAAGCATGTGCTTTTCATCTGGACCGTTGATTATTATGAGGGGATCCTGATCCTTGGATCATTGTAACTGTTTTCTGGCATTTGTTCTATATAAGAGCCAGATCCTGAGCTGTAAAATGGGAGGGAGATAGATAGACATATCTGGCAATAAGGCTAATAGAGAAAAAGAGATACATTGGAACATCTGGCACATTAAGGCCAATTACTGTAGAATCAATTAGGAGATCAGATTACTGAGACTAATGAGGATAGAATTGTTGAAATGTCAAGGTTCTTTCTTCAGATCACTGTAAATGTACCTGTTCTTGAGCATACTGAATGGACATGAAGTTTCAGATTATATCTTGATTGTAAATTTTACGTAATCTTCATGTTGATTTCTGGATATGTACTGGTGAATGCTGTGTTCAACTAGAAGCGCTTTCATTTCATTACATGTTGTTGTCAACTTTTCCTTTGAAGATTTGCACTAGATCATGTGGATTTGTGGAATGTCCTGGTGAAGTATGATTCTAGTTTCCTTCTTTTCATTGCATGTATGGGAGCTTGTATGTGGATCAGTGATCTAAGTCAAGTAGTTTTGGGAATCTCATTCTTTAACCCTTTTCCTTTTTTTAATTTCATAAATTCATCACCATAACTGCAAATTATGATAAATAACAAGCAAAAACAGAGAAATATGCTGAAATCCCGTAGGTAACTGAAAATCATTAGCATATTTGAGTTAAATGCATGTAGTATTGAAAATATCATGCAAAGAATTGCAAATAATGGTAGAAATCATGCAAATATCAGCCCGTAGGCATTTTATTTGACTAAATTCACAGTGCAGAGGTAGAATTATTGGAGATTTATGCAGAGCAGACATACAGAGCAGGATATTTGGAGGAATAATGATGAACTTTGCAGAAATACGTAAGGCCCCTGAATGGAAAACAGCAACACACATCAACCACTGAGTAACGTCAGTAGATTAAGACCTAATCACCGGAGACTTGGGATCATGAATTCTCTGAATTCATCGTATCTTTCAAGATGAGTAAAGGTTGTTGTGTAACTTTTATTCTATGTTTGTGAATGACTAACATCATGATCAACACTTGGTAGACATGGGCAAAACATGGAATCATAGACAATAGCATACAAATTGTTTGACAGATAGTGCTCAGAATTGTCTAATGTCATAAAACAAATTCATGCCAAGAAATTTTGTAAACCCTACGGTTGTTCCTATCAGCATATACCTTGGACCTCCTATGGGTCTAAGTATTATTATAGTTTGAAGTGCCCCGGTATATATATATATATGTACATATATATATACATATATATATATATACATATATATATATACATATATATATATATATACATATATATATATATAAGCATGGCCACATCACGGGAGTTGCTTGGCCATACACCTCAAGAGAACGAGATAAGGTTTCATGAAATATAGTGATTACAGGATCTCTGCAGAATAAACTGGTGAAGGAATGTTGTGAAGTTCTTTGAGAAAATTTTTTGAGAAAATTATGTGAAGTACAGTGTCATGAAACACAATTATTAAAAACTATGCACAAGATGAAGTTGCCTAAAAAAGGGGGCATTGGATTTTGACCTGCATCCTCATGCTTGTACCAAACATTTAGGGCTAAAAAATGAAAACTCAGCTGAAACCCTAACTAATGTTTTTCCGATGACAAACTCATCAGCAAAACCAAGCCAATCAGAGCGAAAATTTTAAATCACACCGGTCTAAAGGGTCATGCCGATGGATACAGTTTTGGCAAGAGATATGCGTACTCTCACCGATAAGTCAAGACACTAGTTGTGTCGGAGTTACATATATCATCAGAAAGGGTTTTTCATATCTTGCCAACTATATAGGTCACTCCGATGAGAAAGAACTAAAAGGTTTCGGGGAGAGTCCCACCGAATTATCCAAATGAACAAAGCAATAAAGGAAATATTTGTCAGCTTGATGATGGTAAGAATGATTATTATTTATGAAAAAGACACCGCAGGCAAGCTTAATGAAGCCATGGCTCAAGCTCTCTAGAGGCTAGCAATGATAATGCACATACAGGATGAAGCCACAACCCAAATCAACATAAACCCTAAAACCCACTGCAATAAATGGAATAAGCATAAAAATTGGAGGAAGAATATTATAGTAATAGAGCACATAAAAGGAGTGAAGTTGTAATATAATTTTTCACAAAATGAGGAATATTTTTCATGGGAAATGGAAACTATTTTACCCGAAGAACATAATGAATATATCAAATGCAGATTTTTATGATCAAAGTGGAGAATTGTTTTCACTAGGAGGTGAACTATTTTTTTAGAAGGATCAGCTAAATAGGTAGGTAATTATTTTACCTAAAAAATATTTTCATTATGTGAAAATTCAAGTGAAATAATTTTACCGAGGGGTTACAAAATGGATAGTCATTTTACTTGAAGAGCATTTTATCATTGGGTGGAAATAAAGTTGCCAGCGAAAGAAGGATTATAACTATAATTGCAACTAATTTTGCTGAGATACAAAGATGAAGATTAAAGTTAAAATATTTTAATTTGTTGGAGGCAAGATAATTAATATGAAGATCTACAACATAAGGGCAAGTAAAGGGTCATAACCCTAGAAGATATAATGTATATATGCCAGATGGAATCAAAGACAACATAAGGAATCAATCAATAGTAGTAGAGTAGGAAATCATCGATTGATTAGTTGCCTCAACAGAACATTATGCTATGTATTGCAAGATCTTTTGAAATTATATAATGGAGAAGAATGCATGAATTGGTGGCCAAACACTGGTGTTAATTGTTTGTTGTTAATATCTAATTATTTGGCTGTCTCCAGATTGGTGCTTTCATATTATTTAAATTAGAGTGTCAGAATTCAATTTTTATAAACATATTTGCTTTTATTATCAGAAATTGTTGTTAATAGCATAAAACCATTAATAAACCAATGAACATCAATAGAAATTTGGAATAACAAGATTGAACAAATAAAGCACAAACCTCACAAACATTGTTATCCTATGGCTTCCATTATTTGCCTAGTCTCGATCGATCTTTTGTGATGAAAGTTGCCCTCAAGAAGCTCACTTCCTTGCTTCGTTCTTCAAACTGGCGATGGAGAAATGGCTGTGATACTTTATTGCTATGAAGATGAGCTTCAAAGAAATGGGGCTGATCTCAAGAAAGTGTATGGTAGTGGAGATGCCAAAGAAGCGCTAGTAATTTGACAGAGTAATTGTACTGAAAGCTTGGATTATAGAAATAGAGGAATAAGGTTCAATTTATAGACTCAGAAGAGAAGAGATCAATGGTTGAGAAGAAGTGAGAAGATCAATGGTTGAGAATGGTTGAGGAATGTGCATTAATAGAAAGAGGACAAGTGTCCAAGCTCCTTCATTGAATGCAACAAGGGAGTTAACATAATTGATTGAAGAGTTAACAGAATTGATTAAAGAGTTAACATAATTGATTGAAGAGTTAACAGAATTGATTGATTAGTTAACTGGGTTGATTGGGGAGTTGACTAAATTGACTAATCAATTAAGTGAATTGATTGATTAGTGAACTCAAATGACTAATTAGTTAACAGATTTGAGTGATGAGTTAACTAATTTTGACTGGAGGATAAATAGGACATGTGGGTGAGGGAATATTAGCTAATTAAATATTTAAAATATTTAATTACATGTGCAACATGGCGAGGTGGAAAGGTGAGGTGGATTGGTGAGGTGGATTTATGGAATTAGGACTTAGGATAGAGGAATTTAGGATTAATTAAATAATTTAGGATTATTTAATTATGTGAGACATTAGAAGAATTTAGGGAATTTAATTAAATAAATTGATTTTTATTTAATTATGGGATAATGAACCAATCAAATAAACTTAGAATATTTATTTAATTGATAGAAGAAAATAAGAATTAAGATAAATATTAAAATATTTACTTAATTTGACATGAGCCAATTTTAGGTGTATACATTTTGCCCCTCTTTGATGCAATGTGTTTATCACATTGTTTCAAAGAAAAAGATTGTCTGACAATGATACATGCCCCAGTTTGCCCCTAGTACAAGTTTGACAACAGGATGCCCCCTCGGGAGATTGGATGGGGAAGCCAAGGTGGACGGCGTGAGACGGACAATCTCACGATGAAGAAGGTTAAAAACAAGTTAGAATGAAGAAATTGGTTGAAGAAAGAGCTGAATGACACGCTATGCAAGATAAATTGATAACACACACACAAGAAAGCAAGTAAGTATGCACAAATGATACAAGAACAAACAAGGTATTTCCCCTGTCGAGCCATAAATCGATGATAAATCGATAATGATTGACAACGATAGTGTTGTCATTGTGGGGAAAGATATATACCTAGATCAACACAAAGATGTGGGAAAGATATATCCCACTAATGATGATGATTGATTGATTTGGTTTATGACCAGATTAGGATCAAGACCACTGATTGTGATTAGATCATTTGACAAGATTGACTTGACTTGAGCGGTATGGATTAATAATAGACTTGCATTTGGATCATTGCTTGGACTGATAACTAGAACTATTGACGAGAGATATGATGATAGATAGAAAGTTGATTGATAGAAGAATGACTCACAAGCCTTGTTTGTAAACATTGATACTCTACATAGGAATTTTTATTGCATGGGATATGGACATAAATAGATATGATATGGATGTGAAATGGTTTTACCATCTTGATTTTAGAAGTATTTGAAGTGCTTATTTCATCATTGGGTGATTTAAAATGTTGTAAGAAAATACAAGCATCTAGGTATAATTGAACCGAGATGACCTGAGTATCGCTTACATGGATTTTGATTTAGCAAGTTAATAAAAGCATTGAGGTATAATTGAACCAAGATGACCTGAGTATTTCTTGTGTATCAACAAACAAGGATTTCCCCTGTTCATGTTAGACCTTTGAAGTCCTTGATGATCTTTTGTTGATTCCACAAACAGCAGACAACGAAAATGATTGCCCACATCATAGTATCTCTAGCTTTTGGCATCAACGAGTAGCGTAGAAAGGCATAATAACAAAAAATCAAGACTCTCTAACTTAACCCTTTTCACAAACATTCTTAGATTAGATGTTCTTTCTTGCTAGAGTATATATAAAATCACTTTGATATGTTTTTAGTCCTTGTTTTACTTTGCTTTAGAAAGGTTGATGTTTTTGTGTCAAGATTTTGGTTTGGAAGCATGCTTCGCTGCATGTGTACTTGTCTTAGTGAAAGGTGTCCTCTTAGAATATGTGGCATCCAAGAATCCAATTCCATAACCAGGTCAAGGAATTTCCCCCAGTCAGATAAAGGATTGACTTATTATGGATGAATAGACAAACAAAGATGAAGAGACGGGTCCTAAAGGACTGACCTAGTGCCTCATGGGCTCATTGCTAAATGGCCTTGCCTACGCGATGATGCAGACGCAATGTAGTTTGGGGTGAACTTGGTGGACCTAAGACCTAGGCAATGGAAAAAGATTTGGACGCAGATGGAATAATAGGATGGAGTGGAGAGGTAGCCTCTGGGGTCCATCAGTATAAGATGGCCTTGCCTATGTGATATCTCAGAGGTGATGTAGTTTAACAATGGTTCAATGGATCACAAGACAGATGACATGATGGATACAAGCATGGAGGGGCAAAAAGGGATAAGGATGAGGGAGCAACAAGCCATGGTAGGTACACAGAGGTTTACCCTGGATGGGTGGCATCAATACCAGAGGGTTCATGAGATACTCTTTTAGCTGTTGAAATGCCTATTCACATGAATCAGTCCATTTGAAAGGAATATTCTTATGTAGGAGGTGCGTGAATGGGTGGCACTTGTCTACCAATTGAGAAATGAACCTTCTGATAGATTGTAGTTTACCTTGTAAAGACCTTAGTTGAATGATATTTTGGGTGGTGGCATTTCCATGATAGCCTTCACCTTAGATGGGTCTACTTCTATTCCATTTCCTGATATGATGTACCCTAGAAGCTTACCAGATGTGACTCCAAATATGCATTTCTTTGGATTGAGGTGCACATTGAACTGCTCCAATCTTGTGAAGATTTTATCTAACACTGCTAGGTGTCCTTCTCTTGTGAGTGATTTGGCCAATATGTCATCCACATAATCTTCCATTATGGTGTGCATCATGTCGTGAAAGATTGTGGTCATAGCTCTATGATATGTTGCCCCTGCATTTTTCAATCCAAATGGCATGACACACCAACAATAGGTGGCCCATGTACATGTTAATATGGTCTTGTGTTGGTCCTTAGGTGCAATTTTGATCTGGTTATATCCTGAGAAACCATCCGTTAGTGACAACATAGAGTGTCATGCCGTGAGATCTACAATGATGTCTATGTTTGGTAGTGGGAAATCATCTTTTGGGCAAGCTTTATTGAGGTCTCTGAAGTCCTTACATAGTCAAACTCTCCCATCTAGTTTGGCAATAGGCACGATGTTGGAGATCCACTTAGGATAGTCTATTGGTTTGATGAACCCAACATCTAGTAGCTTCTTCAGTTCTTCTTTTACCATGAGGGCAACTTGTGGGTGCATCTTTCTGAGTTTTTGCTTAACAGGTTTAGCTCCTAGAGCTAAGGACAAGTGATACATTATGAGATTCAGATCTAGTCCTGGCATGTTTGCATATGACCAAGAAAAGTTTATTTGTTTCCTTTTGAAGAATTCAGTGAACTCTAGTTTTTCCTGTGTAGTTAGAGATTGTTCCATATGGATCATCCTTGGATTATCGCCTGTGCTGACATTGATTTGCTATGCTCATTCTATCAAGATCGATGATCTCTCCTGATGTTTTAGATTGGGGAGAGGGTCAAGCCTTCCATCCTTTGGCACCTCAGAGAGGTTTTCACTGTTGGATACGTCGTTCATATTTTTACTATTTTCATGATCTAACACTGTTGCAGAGTGGTTTTCACCATTAGATCTATTTTTTATTTTTATATTTTTGAGATTGAAAGGCTTGGCACTTTCTCCAAAATAGGCCTTGTCATTGATTTCTATGGCATAGCCAGCCCTGTGATCCCCTGTGGGTATATGTTCCCTAAGCTCTAGAAATTCTATGATGGCTTCATCGTTTTGGAAGGTATCTAGCTCGGGGCTAGTATCTTGGAGGTCCCAATCTATGAGTTCTAGATACACCAGTGGTAGAGGGTCATTTGGTTCGTCGGGTTCTAGGACATTGATGATCAAGATTGAGGAGTTAAGATGGTCGTAATAAGCATTGACAATGCCCACGATGGTACTCTCCACTAGTTGATCTGTCAAGTTCGGTATTATTCCTTCCTCACGAATTTCACTATCGTTATTATGCGGGTCAAACTCTAATGGTCTAGCCCTTGGACGTATTCCCTCATTAGTTGCATAGGTAGGGTCATACTCGTGGACCACATCAATATCTTTTTCATCACAAGATAGTTCAGAGAGACTATCCGATTCATACTCATTGGAGTCTATCTCACTCCATCCTTGTAGTTGGTGAATTTGATCTACTATGTTAGTAGCAAATGTTTCTGGTTGTTTGTTTTTATGTTTGTCTGATCCCTTGGTCTTTGCTTTGCTGGTGTAGCCTAGTCCTGTAGTGTCTCAAGCTATTAATGTAAGAGGTTGGATAGGTTCAGTGATACCTTCCTTTCTCAATCTGATGGGACCATGACCTTCATACCCCATTCTTTGTAGTATTGAGAATCCTTGACCATACTTTGCAGTTTGTATTATGGAGTGATGGTTCTGTTGTTGGGAGAGATGGTCTTCATCTTTGTATAACCATTATAGAATGTCTTTTTCATCACTCTCATCTTCAAGGCTTCCCCATTTGACAATTGGAACTTTAGTAGTTGTTGTTTCTTTGGGTTTGCTCATGGAAGGCTTTCCATAGGATCTTGGGGAGATAGGGAGTTGTGATAAACAAAGGGATTGCACAATTGTGTACTCACCTAGGCCTTTATCTTTGACTTTGAAGTTGGTTTGGGGCACCTTCAATGTGGAAGGGAGTGAAGTTGGGTCAATATGGGATGAAGATGAGGTAGAGGCACGGTTATGGGGAATCACAACTTCAGGTTTTGAGTGCACAGTGTTACAGTATTGAAATGGATTAGAATCACCTTGGATGGTGATTTCTTGACCTTCAAAGGGGAACTTTATACACTGGTGGTAGGTTGAAGGTACTGCCTTCATAGCATGTATCCAAGGTCTCCCAAGGAGAATGTTATATGCAAGCTCCATGTTAAGGACTTGACACACTACATCTTTTACTACAGGTCCCACTCTGATAGGTAAAACAACCACTCCTTTTGAAGTTCTTTCCTCTTCATCATAGGATTTGATGGTGATTTTCCTTTTTGGATCTATATCTTTCTCTAAAAACCCCAATGCAAGGATTAGCTTTAAAGTCCAAATATTTAAACCAGCCCCTCCATCAATTAGAACCCTCTTGATTTTCTGCTTGTGGATGAAGGCTTCAATGTGGAGAGAGGAATTATGAGGTTGAGTGGGAAACATATCATCCTTTTCAGTGAATGATAGGGAGTGAGGTGTGGTAATGTTACCTACCATGGTCTAAAATTTCTCTTTGGCAAGGTTTGTTGGCAAGGTGGCTTCGGAAAGAGCTTGATCCAGTATGGCTCTGTGAGATGGGGGCAAACACAAAAGCTCTAAGATGGAGATATGTGTAGGAGTTTTGTGGAGTTGATCCAAGACACTATACTGATTGGATGAAGGGGATGGATTGGATGGGACTCCCTTAAGAGTAACATTTCCACTGTGAGTGGTCACTTTACAATCAGGAGTATTATTTAGGGTATTCACGTGTGACTCACTTTTAGAAATGTGGTTGACCACATAGTCAAATCCTACATTCGTATAATTGGCATTATTATTGCCACTGTTGGTTTGTCTAGAACCTCCACCCTGCTCATAATTGGGAAGTGGATCCTTTAATGCCAAATGATCAATGTTAGAGGCATGTCCATTGAGTGACACCTTTTTCTAGTCCAATAGGTCTTGAATGGTATGCTTGAGTGCTATTCAATCATTTGTTTTGTGTCCCTTGTTCCGGTGAAACTCGCAGAAGTTGTTGTCATTCCACCAAGGAGGTTTGACCTTTGGTTCATAATCTCGTGCTGCCGGAAGCGTTATGAGTTGATTTTCTAGAAGCTTCCATAGGTTGGTTTCCAATGATTCTCCCAGAGGTGTGAATTTTCTCCTCAGTTGATAGTTTGTAAACCATGATTTTAGTGTTTCACAGTTTATTTTGTTGGAGATTGTTTTGTGGGCTTGTTAAAGTGAAAATTGGTTGTTTTTGTGCCACATTTTTGGCATCCACCACCCCATCATTCACAACATTCTTATTCTTTGTCCAGAAGCATGGTTTTTCCATGTTGGTATTTGTACTTGGAGTGTCTTTGTATAGTTTGATTTGTCCTTTCGCTACCAACACCTTCTCAATGATCAAGCCCATCTCAATAACCTTTCTGAAGGAAGAAGGGCACTGTATCTGGATTTGGTAGCTAAGGTCAGTGTGGAGGTTATGAATGAACATTTCTAGCATTTGTTTTTCAGGTATTTGGTGCAGACATTTTCTTGCCAATTGTCTCCATCTTTGTAAGAATGCGGCAAACCATTCTCCACCTTTTTGCTTGGTGTTACAAAGATCTAAAATTGAGATGTCATGCTCAATATTATAGGAGAAGTGTAGGATTAACTTGTCCATGAGTTCATTAAATGTTTAGGTGCCAGGGGATAGTCTAGAGAACCACTCCAATGCTTGTCCTCCCAGCTTCTAGGAAACAATCACATTAGGTACGTATCATTATGGGCAACTTCTATGCATGCTGCACTATACTCTCTAATGTGGTCTCTTGGATCACCTTTTCCCTGATACTTGTCAAATTTGGATACCTTGAATTTAGAGGGAAAATGTATCATGACCAATGATTTATCAAAAGGATATGGTGAAATATCCTATAGAGAGTAATGTTTCATTGATGTTCCAGTTTGCATGTCTGTGAACTGTTGTTGTAAGGCTTGGATTTGTTGCATTATTAAGCATAAAGCATTGGTGGAGTCAGTGGTTGCTTTCCCTTTGTCTATGGTTCTTTCTTCTCATGAACTATCTTCAAGGATTCTTTCATCTTTAGTTTCTTTTAAGGCATTAACATCAAAGTCCTTGGGTAGTTTTACTCCTTGACTTGCTAGGTAAAGCAAGAATCTAGTAGGTTCTTGGGTGAGCACCTTATCCATTAGTCATTGGAACTTTCGGTCTTGTTGCATTTGTAGTAGCTCTTCCTAAGTAATCTCCTCATCACTATCGTGAGGGGTGGCGACAAATTTTTTAGAGGTGCCTACCATTTCTAATTGTTTTTGGTGTTGAGATCTTATTAGGACCATGTAAATGTGAGTTTTGGATAGGATGACATTAAAGCAAAAAATTGTAGTGGCAAGGTTTGAACAAGGGAACTCTTAGAACAAACACATCAAACAAGATGGTAGATACAAAATGATAGTCGAAGTAAGGATGTTGATATCCGATTACTTGATGTTGAGTAGTCTTGCACAAGCCCCTAGAGAAGTTTTGAAGGATGATTGATCCTTGGCTGTGGAGATTTTCTAGGTTTGTTTGAGATTGAATTGATCTAGAATTTTTTTGTCCTAACTTGATTTTCTATACTTGGTGTGCTTGTTGACTTTGGGAACTCTTGCAAACTGTTGTGGAAGTGGATAGAAAAAGTGCTTGCACAGTAAAAACTGATCTCAGAAATTGGAATACAGTTGAAATGGGTACTTAGAAGTGGTGAAATTTTGTTTTCAAAATGTGTGGAGATGCTCTCTATTTTGCACACGCAGGAATCAAATGCGTAGGAACAAAGTGTAAAAGCATAGCAGGTCGAGATAAATGCACAGAACTGTCAAATTTCAAAAGTGCAGTAATAGATACTAGATGCGCAGGAAGTTGGTTTAGATGCGCAGAAAGTCTAAGCAGATGCATAGGTTCACAAGTCAAATGCGTAGTTCTAGTTTTCTAAATGTTTTTGCAAAGTTTTTCGACATGTTTTTCAGTTTTTTTTAGATTTTTGGGTGTAGGTTGGTCTTGTGATTTTGATTTTATCAATTATAGCAAGAAAACACAACAAACACATAGAATGATTTCATGGTCTTTTTAACTTTTTTTGAAAATTTTTGGACTCTTTTTAACTAAAAAACAAGTACCATCCTAGGCTGGTAAATGATAGTATTTGTCAGATCCCCTAGCTGTGCATATTCAAAGTGGATAGCTTCAAGATCTTGGTAGTACCGGCTCCCCTCATGGCACATACTTCTCATGCATACCAAGATCTAAGTTTGCCAAGGCTTGTACCCCCACCAAGCCTTAGGATTGTCTCTGCTATCTCTACTAAGAACCACTTGAATCGGGGCGGCTTCAAACGTCCCACCTTTTGCACCAACAAATAGAAGGATTTTGGTCTACTAAACAAAGGATATGTAATAAGGGCAGCCGTTCAAGTGGTTACCCATGCGGTAGCACTACTCTCCGTTGTTGAGTCTCCCAGCCTGCAAGGGTTACACCTTGAAGGGTTTTGGGGGAGGTTGGCTGTCAGTGTAACACAACTTCACTCATTGTTTAAAGCTTTCACTCCAAACACAATTTATTTTGAGTGGCTTGGCAGGGCTTAGCTTTAGCCTATTACCACTTAGGGTCATTCCTACTTGGATGGATGGGTATCCAAGAGCAGGCCCTTCTAAAGGTTTAACACATGCGAAATGCTATGTCTGGCATTTTGGTCACCCAAAATAGGGGAGAGCATAGGCCTAGTATCATTCCAAAAACATGAAAGACATTGGTTCTTTAACCTCTAGTTAAAAAATAAAGAAAACTAAATGTGTTAATCTACCAAGCATAATCCATTTGACTAGATAGCAATAACGTTGAAAAGGTGGTTCATTTTATTTCTTAAACAAATCTATGTGAAAATTTTTTGTTGCAGAATAAAAGGAAACATGTTACTTTCCCCTAAGTTAATCTAGAAGAGAGATTTGTAATTGTAAGATTGACTTCAAAGATTTGTTCAATTTTTAACCACCTAAATGGGACTAAGCGCAAGTTGTATGCAATGAATCAGTTTACTTTCCTAATTAGAGCTAGATGAAAACTATATGCAAGTTGCATGAACAATTGTTTACTCCTTCCTAATTTGAACTACATGAAAATTGTATGCAAGTTGCATGAACAATTGTTTACTCCTTCCTAATTTGAACTACATGAAAATTGTATGCAAGTTGCATGAACAATTGTTTACTCCTTCCTAATTAGAACTAGATGAAAATTATATGCAAGTTGCATGATATTGCCTAAACTAATCCTATTCAACACTTAGTGGATGTTTTGTACCAAAACCAGATTAGTAGTCTCTTGGTATCCACCTATGGTCCAAGAAAACAAAAATGAATCAAGAAGTTTGCCAATCAAATGTTTAGGTGAAAAACACATAATCTGGAAAAGTTCATGAGAATATGATTTTTGATAGAAAAATAGATATCAAAATTAGAATTTTCACGAAATTCTATGTTGTTTCAAAAAGAATTCATGAAAATTTGATATAAAATGCCCAAGTTATGACCGTTTGGAGTTCCCAAGGTAATGTTGACTTTGACTGTTAATACCTAATTATTTTGACCCAGTGGGCTGAAGATACCTATACCGTTGCAAAGTTTATCAAATCAACTTTCCAACGACTATAAATTTGTAAAAATCAGACCTCCCTGCAAAAAGTTATGCTAAAAAGAAAAACAAATGCCCTTATTTTAACAACATTATCACTCAAAAAAAATTGAATAAACAAATAAAAGAAAGATTAAAATTTTAACATTAAAATTTTAAAAAAATTTAAATTATAACATTAAAATAAATAACCTAACCCTAAAAATTTTCAACCCTAAAAGTTTTTTTTTGTTTTATATAATGTTTTTGCACTGTTTTGATTTTTATATTTTTTTTAATGTAACAAATGTTTGTTTTTTTTGTTGTTTTTTCAGATAATATTTTAATATTTATCTTAATTCTTATTTTCTTCTATCAATTAAATAAATATTCTTATTTGATTGGTTCATTATCCCATAATTAAATAAAAATCAATTTATTTAATTAAATTCCCTAAATTCTTCTAATGTCTCACATAATTAAATAATCCTAAATTATTTAATTAATCCTAATTTCCTCTATCCTAAGTCCTAATTCCATAAATCCACCTCATCAATCCACCTCACCTTTCCACCTCTCCATGTTGCACATGTAATTAAATATTTTAAATATTTAATTAGCTAATATTCCCTCACCCACATGTCCTATTTATCCTCCATTCAAAATTAGTTAACTCATCAATCAAATCTGTTAACTAATTACTCATTTGAGTTCACTAATCAATCAATTCATTTAACTGATTAGTCAATTTAGTCAACTCCCTAATCAACCCACTTAACTGATCAATCAATTCTGTTAACTCTTCAATCTATTCTGTTAACTCCTCTTTCTATTCACGCACATTCATCAACCATTCTCAACCATTGATCTTCTAATTTCTTCTCAACCATTGATCTCTTCTCTTCTAAGTCTATAAATTGAACCTTATTCCTTCATTTCTATAATCCAAGCTTTCAATACAATTACTCTGTCGAATTACTAGCATGCCTTTGGCACCCCCACTACCATACATTTGCTTAAGATCACCCTCATTTCTTTGAAGCTCATCTTCATAGAAATAAAGTATCACAACCATTTCTCCATCGCCATCTTGAAGAATGAAGCAAGGAAGTGCACTTCCTGAGGGCAACTTTCATCACAAAAGATCGATCGAGACTAGGTGAACAATGGAAGCCATAGGATAACAAGGTTTGTGAAGTTTGTGCTTTATTTGTTCAATCTTGTTATTCACAATTTCTATTAATGTTCATTGGTTTATTAATGGTTTTATGCTATTAATAACAATTTCTAATAACATTTCTGGTGCCCACCGTGATCTGACCCATCTTGTTTGTGAGTGTTTGTTAAGGTTTTTTGTTGCAGATTTAGGTCTTCTTGAGGAAAATCTAGAAATCAACTTTCAAACACGACCTCTTATGCTCAATCGGACCTCACTGTTGAGCTCGGGAGGCCTCACAGGTGAAAAATAACATATAATTTGCCTACTTTTCGTTACTTGTAAATTTTTGAATTTTTTTTATTTTTACACTATTTTTTACAAAAAAACAAAAAAAACAAAAAAAATACAGAAAAAAAAACACACAGCAAAAAATCATACTATCTCCAACTTGATTTTATCTTGTTATTCAAATCTACATTTGATTTGTCAGGGCACATTTGATGCTTTTATGTGATTCAATTAACTGGTTCCTTCGAAAGGATTAAAATTTCCTATTAATTAATCATAGTAACCTGGTAACAATCATTTGGATCATTAAAGAAGAGTCTGATAGTTACATTCTTGCACATTTGTACAAGGTACAAACAATCACAAGTGCCAAGCAATTCAAATTGTAGCTAGCAAGTAGGTCACATATCATTCACCTCTTGACTCCATTAGCCCACAGATAAGGCACTGGTCATACCCATTCCATTTTAGAATTTTACAAAATCTTATCCATACATTCACATTTCAAATTTTAGTAGGAGTAGTTAGTAAGCCTTCATCTATTTCACTCCATGCCACTGTAGATAGATCCATAAATTCAACTAAGTCATACAACTCTTAATCTGCTTCAGCTATAAAGGTCCACCCGCCTAGGTTTAGCAGAACTTGAAGTGCAGGAAGTCATCAACCATATAGGTTAACTTCGTTCATTAGTTCAAAAACATTGGAAGTCTGATCGTAGAACCTGGCATCCTCTTAGGATTTGTAACTTGCATTTTTTAGACCTAATAGATTGGTGACTCTGCTGGGGAGTAACTCTAGAATACTTGGTTTTAGCCTATCCACTCATAGAGTCAAGATTTAAACAAATTAGTAACTCCGCTAGTAGAAGAATCCAGAAAGATAAGATTTATTCCTCTTCTGGAAAAGAGGTGGCGACTCTATTAAAAGGAACTGAATGAAAAATACATTTTGAACAACTATATTTCTAGATGAAATAAAGATTGAAGGATGCTGCATATTTCTTATTAAAGTATGAATTCTAATTCTTATGTGTCCAATGCAAATTGTGGTGCCCTTAATTTACCTACTTCTGAGAGAGAATTAACTGAGCCATGGAGAGAGATAAAACAAAAATTAGAACAATTCACGAAGGAAGTAGGAAGACTTGAGCCATCAAAAAAGGGAGAATTGACTCGACAACTTCTACAATTGAGAGCTAAGTTTATTTCATATACATCACAAAATATAATCTCTAATGAGGATGGATACATTAATTCAAGTGATCTTTTGACTCCACAAGTACCTCATTGTACAATTGAAAATATTGGCAATGAATATAATGCAGACCATACTCAGCAAGACATTTTCACACCACAAGCCTCAAATCAGATATATGATTATCCTATCCCCCATGGTCAAAGATTAGTGGGCTACAAAGATTATGAATACTATCAACATGCCAGGTACTATCAATGTCAAATCCCCCATCAAAATAATCAGCCATATCCACAAACAAGAGGGTTTGTCTGAGACATTGTTAAACCATTTAATTTTAGTAATATCCCAGGCTACCCAAATCGCTATCCTATCGAGTTCATAAAATATATGCCTACATTTCATGGAGAAATACATGAATCAGCTCGAAGGCATGCACAACTCTTTTGGGATTTTATTGAGAACTTTTAGATTTATCCAGAAGATATAATTATGAAATGTTTTACAAGATCATTCAGGGATTATGCAAAAGATTGCTATATCAGCTTACCCAGGCAAAGTGTGTCCTCGTGGGAAGATTTCAAAAGGCTATTCCTAAGCCAATTTGACTACAGTTATAAAGATTCTACACCAATTTTGGGACCTCAATATATTCTAATGAATAATGAAATGGAATATAATGCATCAGAAGGTGAGAGCAGTCTTCAAAATGCAAATTCTTTTATTGTCCTAGCCCACCCACCTCAATACCTAAATTAGTAATTTGAGGAGGAAGAAAATGAGTATCTCCATATTTAGGAAAGAGGACAAACACTCAGTGAAGGAGAGGTGTGCACATCTGAAAATGATTTTCAGATCTATTCAAATCCATTGTATAATGACATAGCAGAGGAAGATGAGGTGATACTTTGCTAGGGTGTGCCAGAACAAGAAGTTCACGTGTTCTCAAATCCATGTTATGATGAGGATGAAGCATTTTCAGATCATTAGGATGATATGTTAGCTTGTGAAAGAAGTGATTATGCTGAAGAAAATGCCATCTCTAATTTTAATAATCTTGAGTATTGTGGTAATGATCGAAAAGATGAAGAAAATGTCAGCAATGGGATGGATGAAGAAGCATGCTCACTTAACAGTGAGCAAATTTCAAATTTACTCACCATAAAATATCAAAAATATCCACATAAGGATGATTCTGAGGTTCCATGCAGCCCAATATACATTTTCTTTGACAAGGAGGAAGAACCACATAATTGGTGTGAAAGAACAAAATCAGGATTACATTCTCATGAGATAGAGACAATTGGTGATTATGAATCTTGTTGCAGTAGTCCTCCTGAGATGCATACTTCTACTGAATCTTGTGGTAATGAAGTTTTAAAATCACAATCATGTGGGAGACTTACCTATGATGCTGAAGATAGTAGTAATGTTTTTGGATCTGATATTGTGCTATTAGATGGTGCATACATTGAAGGAAGTGGATGTCAAATGTAGCTTGAATTTTTTTGCTTCCCAGTCTAAATAGAGAGCCATCAGTTGATGGTTGATAGAAAGTATGATTACACAAGACATCATATAAAATCTGGATCTGACCTATCACACAAATATGAGACTTTTCAGATCATGTATGGCCCTCAGATGCATAATAATGAAGAATATACCAGCATCGTTGAACATAATAAGATGATGAAAGATATGGACACATTCAGTCGTGCAAACCTTAATAATATTTTCAAGTTAGTTTCATTATAGCATGATGATAACTAAGTGTATGACAAAGGAAAACATAAACCTTTCTTTTCTGGTGGCTCTATGCCATCAACCATGACATGGTTTTCAAATTATATCAGTTTAAAGTAGAAATAACATTTGGACTGTAATACCCAATGGAGTAGCCACTGGTCTACTCCCTAGAGATTTGGGATCTTATTATGCCTACAAGGGGCATACATCCCCAGACAAAGCCACTGTTGGGACCTAAAATTTCCTACCATTTTTTCAAAATTTTAGATCCCCATATTGGAAAAATCAATTTTAGAACTCAGAAATGCACCTGAAAAAAATTGCCCAATATCCTTATGAGATAATCATTCAGCTGGGTTTGTGGACTAATCAATTAAAAGTATTGGTTTCCATAACTTTAAAGCATGGGGACTTTGATGAGAAGGGTGGTGACTAGAATATTCTTCCTAAAAATTCTTACTTATTAGTTATCATCTATTGTTTACCCTGGGATGAATGAGTGCTGGGGACACGAATGAAATTGTCATTGTTTGCAGGGAAAATATTCAATAGTGGAGAGTGCAAAGAGGAAGTGCAGTGTAGAAAGTGCCATGTCTTTTGGTACCCATAGATATAGAAATAGATAAATATATACAAGGGACAAGGAATTTTGACCAAGGCATTTTAAGGAAACTTGATCACTGAAGAAGGCTTACCTTGAGCTGATACCTAGGATTGGAAATGATATTTTGGTAATGATAAAAGAGTGTCTTATGGAATTTTCTCTTTAGCAGCTAGGAACCTTGCAATTTGAGATAGATTTCTTAAAAAAATGTTCAACATGCATACTTCTATCAGATCAGATTTTAAGTGAGAAAAAGCCCTTGCTAAATGCAACATTTCAAGCTCACAAGTTTTCCCAAGCCATAGAGCTCTATACTCAAGCCATAGAATTGAATAGTTAGAATACATTATATTTGGTAAATCAGGTTTTTGCACACACAAAACTGGAGGAGTATGGAAATACTATTGCAGATGCCACAAAAGCCATTGAAATTGATTCCAAATATACCTACAGTTTCCCAACATCATTGTTAAGCCCAAGACAACTCTCTTTGATGTAAATATGTCAGATTTTGAGCAATGACATCACAGAGAAGGAAATGCAACGTTAGTGAAATGGTTTCAATAGTTTTGAAGGTATAGTGCTACTGCTTTGCAAGTAGAGAAGCTAAAGGATGGCCTGATGTAGATTGTTTATCATAATTACAGGCATTCCTTGTTGTATGGTGGTTGCCTTGATTTCAACTTCAAAATATTACAAATATGCTCTTGGTGACTTGAGAATGGCTTGCCTAGATAGAAGAATAAGTAAATTGGGCAATAATATTGAGATGAATTATGCCAGACCATGCTAATCATAAGCAATGCAGATTTCTCACTACAAGGTTATGATACCGATGGATGTTACATTATTTTATGTGATGTCTATGCAATGAAACACAAACTTTTGATATTGTTTTAAGTTTCAACCATATTAACCTTTGAATGTTTGAAGCCACTGATTTACAATAACACCTAAGTGCTAGCGAACTCTGAGTACTAAGCGTGATGAAGTAGTTGTAGATTTTGGTCTATCAATATGATTTATGCAACAACAAATGGTTTCCACTGATGCTACATAGCTCAAAATGACCAAGGACAATGAGGGCATGGATGACTGCTGAGTTAAGATAATTAGTCACATAATCGAAGCGAGTATATTATTGGTTGAAAATATTCATGGGACATACACTTCAAGGTGTTTTCTCTATAATTTAAGCAAGAGTTAGAGTACACACGAGGACTGGGAAAAAATGACAATGGACAGAGAGTTGCGATCAAGTAAGAGGTAGAGATTTGGGCCAATTGGCACAGATGTTTCTGTTGTACACTTTGATTCAATAGGACAAGTTGCTAATATGGTAATCTCAGATTCTAAGACATACAAGAATGTGCCACACATGGATTCTGCAGATAGAGGAAGGAAGGTATCCTTAGAAGATTCCAAAGACAACAAAAGGCAAGCATGTGGTATTCTCAGTGGAAGTCAAAGTGATGTAGCCAATGACATAATGCACGCATCTTTAAAAACATGGAGGTCCAATGGAAGTCACGATGGGTCTAAAGATCCCTTCCCCAAGAATAATGAGAAGCTTGCAAGTACCCTTCTATCATTAAAGGAAACAGATGTTCTTGCACCCAAGTGTGAATTATTTCCAAAGGCTTGTAAAAATCAATCACTACATTCTGATGCTTCTACAGCATCAAATCATTGCATAGATTTTGAAACATACAATGAAAACTCTTATGCTCATGAAATGCATCAAATTGAATTGGATCTACTAGAGAAGTTTAAAAGGTACATAAATGCACGTGGCGGGAGCATTGCCAAGGCACATAAACTATTTGAAAGCCTCAAAAGGCATATGTAATGATCACAGGGGGCCTTGGTAGACATGGGCAAAACATGGAATCATAGACAAAGGCATACAAATTGTTTGATAGACAGTGCTCAAAATTGTCTAACGTCATAAAAGAAATTCATGCCAAGAAATTTTCTAAACCCTACGGTTGTTCCTATCAGCGTATTCCTTGCACCTCCTATGGGTATAAGTATTATTATAGTTTGAAGTGCCCCAGTATGTATATATATATATATATATATGTATGTATGTATATATATGTATATGTATATGTATATGTATATATATATATATATATATGTATGTATATATATATGCAAAATATAAGCATGGACAAATCACAGGAGTTGCTTGGCCATACACCTCAAGAGAACGAGATAAGGTTTCATGAAATATAATGATTATAGGATCTCTAGAAAATAAACTGGTGAAGGAAAGTCGTGAAGTTCTTTGAGAAAATTTTGTGAAGTACTATGTCATGAAACGCAATTATTAAAGACTATGCACAAGATGAAGTTGCCTAAAAAAGGGGGCATTGGATTTTGGACTGCATCCTCATGCCCATGCCAAACAATTAGGGCTAAAAAATGAAAACTCATCTAAAACCCTAAATAATATTTTGCCAATGAAAAACTCATCAGCAAAACCAAGCCAATCAGAGTGAAAATTTTAAATCACATTGATCTAAAGGGTCATACCGATGGATATAGTTTCAGTAAGAGATATGTGTACTCTCACCGATAAGTCAAGACACTAGTTGTGTTGGAGTGACATATATCATTGGAAAGGGTTTTTCATATCTTGCCGACTATACAGGTCACCCCGATGAGAAAGAACTAAAAGGTTTCAGGGAGAGTCCCACAAAAATATCCAAATGAACATAGCGATAAAGGAAATATATGTCATCCCGATGATGATCAGAATGATTATTATTTATTGAAAAGACACTGCAGGCAAGCTTAATGAAGCCATGGCTCGAGATCTCTAGAGGTTAGCAATGAGAATGCACATACAGGATGAAGCCATAGCTCGAATTAGCATAAACCCTAAAACCTGATGCAGTAAATGGAATAAACATAAAAATTGGAGGAAGAATATTATATTGATAGAGCACATAAAAGGAGTGAAGTTGTAATATAATTTTTCACAAAATGAGGAATATTTTTCACGAGAAATGGAGAACTATTTTACCCGAAGAACATAATGAATATATCAAATGCAGATTTTTATGATCAAAGTGGAGAATTGTTTTCACTAAGAGGTGAAATATTTTTTTAGAAGGATCAACTAAATAGGTAATTATTTTACTTTAAAATATTTTCATTATGTGAAAATTCAAGTGAAACAATTTTACCGAGGGGTTACAAAATGGATAATCATTTTACTCGAAGAGCATTTTATTATTGGGTGGAAATAAAGTTGCCAGTGAAAGAAGGATTATAACTATAATTGCGATTAATTTTTTTGAGATACAAAGATGAAGATTAAAGTTAAAATATTTTAATTTGTCGAAGGCAAGATAATTAATATGAAGAGCTGCAACATAAGGGTGAGTAAAGGGTCATAAACCTAGAAGATATAATGTATATATGCCAAATGGAATCAAAGGCAATAGGAGGAATCAGTAGTAGTAGAGTAGGAAATCATCAGTTGATTAGTTGCCTCAACAGAACATTATGCTATGTATTGCAAGATCTTTTGAAATTATATAATGGAGAAGAATGCATGAATTGGTGGCCAAACATTGGTGTCAATTGTTTGTTGTTAATATCTGATTATTTGGTTGTCTCTAGATTGGTGCTTTCATATTATTTAAATTGGAGTGTCAGAACTTAATTTTTCAAAACACATTTGTTGTTCTTGTGTGCTTTCATTAATTGGTTTCTCTCAGAGAATTAAATATCCTTTTAATAGATCATAGTAATCTAGGAGTATCACTTGGATCATTAAAGAAGAGTCCTATAATTGATAAAATTATCATAATATCTCCAACTTAATTTTATCTCATTAGTCAAATCTACATTTAATTTGTTAGGGTACATTTGATGCTTTTGTGTGATTCAATTAACTAGCTCCTTCGAAAGGATTAAAATTTCCTATTAATTAATCACAGTAACTTGGTAACAATAATTTGGATCATTAAAGAAGAGTCTGATAGTTACATTCTTGCACGTTTGTACAAGGTGCAAACAATCACAAGTGCCAAGCAATTTGAATTGTAGCCAGCAAGTAGGTCACATATCATTTGCCTCTTGACTCCATTAGCCCACAAATAAGGGATTGGTCATACCCATTCCATTTTAGAATTTTATAAAATCTTATCCATACATTCACATTTCAAATTTCAGTAGGAGTAGTTAGTAAGCCTTTATCTATTTTGACTTCATGCCACTGTGGATAGATCCATAAATTCAACTAAGTCATACAACTCTTAATCTGCTTCAGCTATCATGGTACACCTGCCTAGGTTTAGTAGAACCTGAAGTGCAGGGAGTCATCAACCATACAAGTTAACTCTATTCGTTAGTTCAAAAATGTTGCAAGTCTGATTATAGAACCTGGCATCCTCTTAGGATTTGTAACCTGCATTTTTTAGACTAACACACTGTGTATTTCAATAGAAGGCATGGTTACAACAAAGGAGGGCTTTGTTTGGAATACAGAAGAATGAAAAGTATCCAACTATTTTCCAACGCTCATTACATCATTTTTACATGCATATATAGCAATTCATTACATTGACCTTGGTCATTTCATCAATAAATTCATCCCATGGGCCTATCAAAAAATATCCCAGCAAAAGGAATACCTATCTACAATAATTGAATGTAGAAAATCTATTGGATCCTGGAGCAGCTGGGAGATATTTTTCTTCTTTAATGCAAGTAGTTGATTCATTACCTGCAACAATAAATGCAAAATATCTAAAATGGAGTAGTTGAGTAGATCAGATTCTGCATTAATGGCTGATGAGGAAATTTGAATGAATTTTCCCTCCAAAATCCTTTTTCACAGAGCTTTACAACACTTCAAATATCTACATTCAAATATTTAAAGTTTACAATATATTACAATTCTCTGTTTCATTGATTTCTACATATTTCAATTTCTAGTCTATATTTTGCCCTATTGGCAAAATCTACTTATTACAAACCATTATGTTTTGCTCTCTGTATTTTCTCATCTTTATCGAGAACTTTTCCATTTTATGAACTGTGGCTTGTTTCTTCATTTTTACCCGTATCAGAAAAAATCCATTTCTCTGAACTATCCTATTTTGTTATCTTTTCTTCTGTATCGATAAAAATCCATTTTGTCAAACTTTTCTCTTTGCCTCCTTTTTTCCTTATCAGCAAAACTTGTCTCCAATGAACTTTTCTTCATTCATCACCTTTTACCTTTGTTGGCAAAATCTTCTTTTTTTGAACCATTTGGGCTTGCCTTTTGCCCTATCAACAAAAGGTCACTTTTGCAAACTTGGGCCTCTTTATCATCAAAACTTTGTTTTGCCGAAGCATTTTGTCTTCAATTTTGCTTTATTGATGAAAGTCTATCGGCAAAACCTTGAAATTTCAAACCAACAATGCCTTAGCCATTTTCCTTTTATATGCCCACTTTCCTTTTTTGAACTCCTCTTAGCCTCCTTATCTCCTTTCCTTGTCAGTGAAATGCTCCATTGGCGAACCACGGAGATTTCAAACTTTATGAAAAGTTTGGGCCTTGCAAACTTTGTCGACAAAGGCGGTTCCTTTATTTTTATACCTTAGACTATTTTGAAGAAGCCCACCCTTTGCTTTCAACATCTCTTTTAAAAAAACTCGTTCCCTCGCCCTTTGTCAACAAATCGCTGAGTCAATGAACTGGTGAAAAAGTGAACTTTTGGAAAGTTCATGGAAGATAAACTTTGCCAATAAAGGCCAAAAGGGGGCAAAAAATCAGGTAAAAGCTTCAAATTTTCTGGGTTTTTTTGGGTTTTTTGCAAGGATTCTTTAGATGGATTTTTAGAGATTTTTACAAGGTAAAACATTAGAATTTGAAGGATTTTAGGTTTGCAGAGTTAGATTTCAAGGGGTTTCAACAAGATTTTCAAGTTGGGCTATTTGACTCTCGGCAGAGGAAAATAAATCAACATTTTGGCAACCTCTCAGGGATGTTTACCTATTAAAAAATAGACCAATGGCCTTAAGCATCCATTGGGCATGGAGTCTAAAAGGGGAACTGCAATAGTTCAAAATGACTAAAACCTTACCTTCTGAAACAACACCAAAAAGGAACAAGGCATGGATTCTCCTAATGACAATGCAGCCTGTGCAAAAGCACTTATTGAAGGGAAAACTAAAGCAAAAATAAAACTAAAACAATATGTACAGAATCTCATACCAACCTTAATGGTAAGGTTTAAGATGCATCCCATTGACTGAGATTAGTAGAACTTCACCATCCATCCTTGAAAGAACGAAAGCATTGGCTTGCTTACAGCTGATGATGATATAAGGCCCACTCCAAAGTGCATCAAACTTAGTGTGGCCTCTAGGTTTGGCTTGGTCAGCATCCCACTTTAGAACTAGATCACCTTCTTTGAAGGTCTGAACATTGGCCTTCTTGTCAAAATACTTTTTGGTCTATTTTTTATGTTATTCTAATGTATTTATGGCTGACTATCTTTGTTCTTCTAGTTTAGTCAATTGAACCATTCTGAAAGACTTGGTATCTTCTCCTTCCAATTCTAACTGCTGAGCCAATTCTAATGTAGGAAGATCCAAAGATATAGGCAATCTAGCCTCTCTTCCATACACAAGAACAAAAGGAGAGTTACCAATGGCTCTCTCGTCTATGATCCTGTCAGCCCAAAGAGCTAATTTGATCTTATTTTGCCACTACCTCTAGTTTGTCTCCATGGTCCTTTTCAAAATTCTGATCAGGTTCCTATTAGTGGATTCAACTAACCCATTACCTTGGGGGTAATAGTTAGATGAAGTCTTCAACAACACGTTGTATTTAAGAGCCCAATCAACAATTCTAAAACCAGTGAAAGATTTTACATTATCAGAAATAATGGTGTGAGGAGCTCCAAACCTCATCATAATTTCTTCCAAGAAGTCCATGATTGATGACTTAGTAGCATCTTTCAGTGGGACTACTTCAACCCACCTAGTGAAGTAGTCTATTGTAGTCAAAACCCACTTGTGACCAGCATTGGAAGTCGGATTTATCATGCTAATGAAATCCAATCCCCACTGTGAAAAAGGTTGATCTACCTGAATAGCATGGAGTGGGAGTGCTACCAATCTTTTCATTCCTGCAAAGAGAGCACACTCTTTTCACTTTCTTACCCATACATGGGTGTCACTAAATAATGTGGTCCAAAAGTAACTTGCCCTCATTATTTTCTTGTTTGTGTCTCTAGCAGATAAATGGCCTCTAGCTGGGCCAGCATGAAACTCACTAAGTAGTCTATCAATTTGATCTTCTTCTATACACCTCAATAATACTCCTTCCAAGTTTATCTTGAAGAGAACACCATCTATCAAAGAATAAGGAATAGACTGTAGCCTAAAGTGTCTTCTTTTGGTTATATCCAATCCACAAGGATACCCACCAATGGATAGGAAATTGGCCATATCTGTTGTCCAAGAACTCACAACTATTGACTCAACTATAGTTTCTTCATCATTCAATTGGTAAGATGAAATTATTTCATCGACAGAAGTCTGAGCTAGTTGTTCACACAATCCTCTACCTCTAATCAACTTAGTGGCCTTGATGATCACACCATACTCTAGGATCTTAGTGACCCAGTTGGCTTTCTTTTCACTAATCTCAATCCCCATTATATAATCTCACACTGGGATGAGAAACTAAAACTTTAATATGATTATTTGTCAGCATATATATGATTTTTTTTAAAGCTCTAACAATGGCAATTACCTATTTATTCCTGGGGATGTATTTGACCTTGTAGTCCCTCAAGGTTTGACTGAAGAAGGGCAGAGGTTGATCCATATCCTGTTCATTATGTTGCATCAGAATAGCAGCAATGTTGCTCTCTCCCCCATGTGCATAAAGGACAAAGTCCTCATAATTTGGGTTCATGAGAGTGGGAGCCTAGGAAATTTCTTGTTTGATTTTTTCAAAACCATCCTTCCCTTCCTTTGTCCATCTAAAGATAACATCTTTCTTGAGCATAAGGTTTAGAGGCTTTACCAAGCCAACATAGTTAAGAATGAACTTCCTAACAAAGTTGATCTGCCCCAGAAATGATTGTAAATCCTTTTTGTGAGTAGGTAGGGGAAGAGAAAAGAGAGAAGATGTCCTTTTAGGGTCTATGGAAATCCCATCCATAGATACTAGATGCCCCAACAACTTACCTTGAGCAATAACAAAAATACATTTCTTTGGGTTTATAGATACCCCAAACTCTCTACATCTTTGGAAGACTTTCTCCAGATACTCCATATGAATTTCTCCCTTCTTGGAGAAGACTGTAATGTCATCCAGATAAATCAAGATGAACTTGTTTATAAAACCTTTGAAAGAAATGTCCATTACCCTTTGAAATGTGGCACTAGCATTAGAAAGACCAAATGGCATTTTTGCATATGCTAGGGTTCCCCATTTGGTTGTAAATGTTGTTTTAAACTTGTCCTCTTCTTTGACAAAGATATAGTTGTAGCTAGAAAAGTCATCAAGTAGTGAAAACATCTCTTCCCCTGCAACAGTTTGTAAAATATGATCCATAGAGGGTAGAGGGTAGTGATCTTTCAAAAAAGCCCGATTTAGGTCTCTGGAATCTACACAGAGCCTTATTTCTCTATTTTTCTTCCTCACAGGCACTAGATTAGCAACCCAAATAGAATATTTAATAGGATAGATAATCTTTACCTAGATGAGCTTAGCAAGCTCTTGTCTCATAAGCGGGTCAATTTTTGAGTTTATGGGCTGCTGCTTTTGGTGGACTGGCTTGGCACTTGGATCTAGATCGATGGCATGTTGAGCCACGTTTGGATTAAAACCCCTAAGACCCTCATAACTCCATGCCAAAACATCACCGTACTTCTGGGAGAGGCATATAAATTCTTGTTGTTCAGCATCACTGCATAGCTTTCCTAGCAGTAACTCCTTCTCTTGGGCGACGACAACCTTATGATAATCTTCTTTTTTAAATGTCATATTGTTACTCTCACCCTTGAATTCATCATCTAGGTTGAAAATGGCCTCAAGGGTGACTAAACCTTTGGGAGCTTGTTCAACTTGAGTTGAATAATCTGGTCGCCATAACTTTCCTACAGCCTGGGTTGTGCCATGGAAGAAAATTCCACTTCATTTTGGATGAAGCTCGCAATCTACTCATCACTATCAAAGATTTGCCAATGTATATCATTATCAAGAATAGAAGGCCTAATTACTATTTTCACATGCAGATTAGGACCCTGAAACAAATCTGTAGGTGGAGGAAACTGGGCCCCGACTATGGCCAGTTGATCAGCCTCAACATTTAACTTCCTTGGGACTACCTATAAGTTGACAGCATCAAAACTCTCAAATAGGTCCCAAACTCTATGTCTATAATCTCTTAGAAACTAGTTTTAGTTGCACATCTTTCTCTGACTTGGTTGACTACCAACTTGGTGTCCCCAAAAATTTCCAAATGTTTGATATTTCTCTTCTCAACAATAAGCAAACCATGAACTAATGCCTCATACTCTACTACATTATTGGTGCAAGAAAAATGTAATTTATGAGCAAAATGCAACTTATTATCATTTGGAGAGACTAGTAAAACCCTTGCACCAACTCCATTTCTGCTCTTCACACCATCAAAGAACATTCTCCATGGGCCATTAGAGTCATCATCTAGCTTGAGTACATAAGGGACTAAAGGACTTCCCTCATAGATTATATAGGTGCCCAAGTTAGTTACCTTAGTGGTATCATAAGGATCAAAATCATGGTGATCCCTTGCCCATTCATCAAGAAATAGATCAAGGGTTGGAAGAGGTGAAGATGTTGCCTCAAGAGGCTTTGAATCATGCACTTCCTCAACTAGAATCATAGCATGAGCGTTCACCAGGCTGTGATCATAGTTCTCCATATGGTAATTTGAAATTCATTCAGCCTTGATGGTGAACCTTGTGCGGTTCTCAATAGCATATGAGACCAGTCAAAGGAAAGGTAGCCACCTACCTTGGCTATGAAATCCCTTGATATGCAAATGACAAAGAAGGGAGGGAGATCAATGACTGAGATGTCTTGACTGAAAGTCAAGTTTGGATAGACATGTAGAATTAGGTCTAGTCCTTTGATCACTTTGATAGTGTTTACAAAGGTGCCATACAACTGTAATACTCCTGATGAAATAGGGGTATATTTGATGCCTAATGCATTAGTTATCTTCTTGGGCATGACTGAAACACTAGCCCCTGAGTCCATCATAAAATTGTGCACCAAAAAATTTGCCAATGATCAAAGACAAGTAGAAAGGGGATGGATTCTTTGCTAAACTTACTTGTTCTTCACTTGGCTGCACAAGGCTAACATGGCTCTTTTCCTTCTATTTTGCTGATGAGTCAGCTGTTATTGATTCAGATGATGGGAAATGTCTTAAGGATTCTTGTAACATATCCCTTTGAGAAGGGATTAACATTACCTCCCACATTAAGACATTTATATTTGTTTTCTTCATCTGTTCCACAATATTCAGGGGAACATTGGTTGCCTTATGCATTGAGGGGATCCATGTTCCCTTCTTTAATTGATCAGTAGCTTGTTTAGGCATTTTTGAGCCCGATGGAATTTCTTTTGCAGTAGTAGATTTACTGCTCTGAATTGGAATTGTGGCACTGGCCACCTTTACCTTTGAAGTAGGATCCTTTTGTAAAATAGTAGGCATGGGGCTAGCCTCCAACAACCTCTTTTTTGACATGATGTCTGAAATGGGCATAACAACACTATCCACGGGCTAATTGACAGCACACAAATCTTCAGATGTCCATAGCATCATATTGGCATTAGAGGTAGCCTCATTTGATACCTTGGGGTTGTTATTCGCTACCTATGATAATGATGTCTATTGGGTATAAAAGTTTTGCACCATTAAAGCTCTTTCTTGTGCTCCAAAAGCACAAGTGGATTGATTGTGCGGTTGGTTGCAGGGGTAGCACCAATCTACCTCTTTGGCTAGATTATTTTGGGTAGGGAATAGGGCTCTAACTAGATTCATAGTCAGGATCTATTGTATAGGTCAGACTATTTGCAAAGGCTAAGCAGGATTAGGGTTTTGATATCTATTTTGTTGGTAACCCTAATTCAAGTTCTAATTTCTACTAGGATTGTAACCCTGATTCTAATTTTTATTGGATGATTGTCCCTGATTGTAATTCTGATGGGGTTTGGGGGTAGTTTGAATAGCAATTCTATTTACCTTATTGGTCAAATTAGCCATTAGGGTTTTAAGATCACTCTCTTCTTGAGAAAGAGAGGATGTTGAAGCTTTAGGCTCTGGGATGGGAGCAATAATGGGCTACGAGGATGATGAAGGCAACTCTAGAAAAAGGACTACAGGAGGTCTAGAAGTAATTTTCCCAACTTGTATTAAATAGTTTTAAGCTTTTAGTACTGTCTCATAACCAACCGGTAGGGTTTCAGTACCCATAAACTACATCATCACTGCAATATCATAATTCAAAGCTCTTAAAACTACAAAAAGGCATCTTGTGGAGATGACATGAGGTTAGTTGGAATTATCTCCCACATCCTTTAGAATCTGAAACTGAAATCTTCTAGTATCTCACTTGGGGCTCTTTTGATCATTACCAGTTATTCCAGTAGTGAGACATTATCTTCACTCTCTCCAAACTACTTGTAGAGGGCTACTCCTAGCTCATCCTAGTCATGTATTGAAGTAGGGGTTAAGCTCCTAAACCATTGAAGAGCTCTCCCTTTAAAAGATAAAACCATGAGCCTGACTGGAACATCTTCATGCTAGATATGATGGACTGATCATATGTTAGATATGTCTTTGATGTGGTCCATCACCCTAAAGGGTGAAATAATTTTAAGAAATGCATCTGGTATATCATTGTATGCATCCAAATCTAAAGAACTACCTCCATTAAATGTCACAAGAGGCAAATTTCCTACCATCCTAGGGATATTCAAATTTAGTCTAGGAATGTGTAGACTTCTTCTAGTATGTTGAAACCTAACAGGAGGGGGTGTAGACTGAGCTCTTGGATGAGGTAAAATAGGGCTGCTATTCCTTCTCATAGGAGACCTAGATAACCTAGACCTTCTCCTAGAAGCAACAACAGACAATTCAGTAAATTGAAAGTTACCTCTTGAAGATGCACTTGTTTTCACAAGCATAAAAGATGGCACTCATCAAAACCAGAAGCTTGTAGAGTCACCAAGTGCATGAAATGTCTACCAAAGTATAGAATACTGAGAAGAACACTAGATTCTCAGCTTGATTCTTTGATTTAGATTTCTCAAGGTCCCACCAGGCATGCTAGAAACTGTTGTCAATTAGATTTGCACCGTGTGTTGGAGAGGTTTAACGCTCCTCAACAATCCAGTGAAACATTGAGATGACCTCTAGGTGTGGGACCCTGCAAGGAGGCCAAATCTCCAGAGAGAGGCTAGTTCCTTCATTGAATAGGTGAGTACAAGATCATGATGGGCCAAACACTACCCCCAAGTGGCAATGTAAATGTGAAAAATAGACTTAAGTAACTTCATGTCAAAATTGAATGAGTTATCTACATAATATAGAAATAAGGTAGTAATAAAAGTTGCAATAAATTGAATGTAGTTTATGGGCTACTACTTTTTTTTGAAAATTTTAAAAATAGTTTGGTGAAAATTGGATATTTCAATGAAGCACTACTAAAATTTTTAGAAAACCGTAAAAAGTAGGTGTCATTCTGGCCAACCTAAGTATGAGAAAAAGATAATATTTTTCCTCCATGATTTGGATTTAATTAAAGGACACATGAGCGGATGTGATGCATATTTTTTTAAAAAAATTAAGTAAATAAATAATTATTTATGAATTTTTTACTAGCTTTTTTAAAATATAAAAAATTAATTTTCCAGCTAACCTAACTTGGTCAAAAATATATGAAACTAAATTTTTTTAAATTTTAATGTATACCCAATAAATCCTAGAATGTGAAGCATCTTTTGGATTTAAAAAAAGATTAATATGTGGAAAGTTATGGATGTTTTTCAATATGTATATCTATCAGGAAATTAGAATATTGTATGTAGAAAATTAATAATAATTACCTATTAAAATTATTATGAGATGTATATTATATTTTTTGAATCTTAATAGCTTCCTCTATAAACCCTTTTCATTTGATTAAATTTAGTTACAAAAAATTCTGTTAGCTTCAAGGATGATATTGACAAAAAATTTAGGATAACACTAAATGAGTGCTTCTGCAAGTTTCTTTGGCAAGTTTTGGGACTCCCACATGCCAAAATATGAAGTTATCCTAAGTCATTATTGGAGGGAATCCATATTTGAGCTAGAAATATTAACATCCTTTCCATCCAAATCTAAATATTAGTCTAAATGTTAGAACTTTTTCATCCAACAAGTTTTTTCTCCATTGCCACTGTTTGGCCCATCATGATCTCACACTCACCCGAATAAGGGATTCAGCTATTCCTAAGACTAAAACTAATCTATCCACCATTGATTAAAAGAGGAAGAGGGATAAAACTATAAATTAATTGAGGTGATACACCAAGTTCAAGTATAAAAGCTCTCTCAGAACTAAGAAGGCACAGAATAAAGAGATACAACTGATCACTCACACAAATCTAGAAAATTCTAACAGAGGTAAAGAAAAGAAATAGGCTGAGAGGAAATAAACATTCATAGACAACCAGTTCTAAATTACACAGAGCTAAAATAGCAAAAAAGGTAAAAACACAGTGTATTTCAACAAAAGGCATAGTTACAGCAGAGGAGGGCTCTGTTTGGAATACAGAAGAATGAAAAGTATCCAACTATTTTCCAACCCTCATTACATCTTTTTTACATGCATATGTAGCAATTCATTACATTGACCTCAATCATTTCATCAATAAATTTTCCCCATGGGCCTATCTGAAAGTATCCCTACAAAAGGAATGTCTATCTGCAGGAATTCAATGCAAAAAATCTCTTGGATCCTGGAGTAGCTGGGAGATATTTTTCCTCTTTAATGCAAGCAGCTGATTCATCACTTGCGACAATTAATGAAAAATATCTAAAATGGAGTAGTTGAGTAGATTAGATTCTGCATTAATGGCTGATGAGTAAATTCAAATGAATTTTCCCTCCAAAGTCCTTTTTCACGAAGCTTTTACAACACTTCAAATATCTACATTTAGCTATTTAAAGTTTACAATATATTACAATTCTCTATTTCGTTGATTTCTATATATTTCAATTTCTAGTCTATATTTTACCCTATCGATAAAATCTACTTATTACAAACCATTATGTTTTGCTCTTTGTATTTTCTCATCTTTATCGACAACTTTTCCATTTTCTGAATTGTGGCTTGTTCCTTCATTTTTGCCCTTATCAGTAAAAATCCATTTCTCTGAACTATCCTGCTTTGTTATCTTATCTTCTTTATTGACAAAAATCCATTTTACCAAACTTTTCTCTTTGCCTCCTTTTTCCCTTATCAGCAAAACTTGTCTTAGGCAAACTTTTCTTCATTCATCACCTTTTGCCTTTGTCGGCAAAATCTTCTTTTTTCAAACCATTTGGACTTGCCTTTTGCCCTGTCAACAAAAGGTCACTTTTGTGAACTTGGGCCTCTTTATCGGTAAAACTTCATTTTTCCAAACTATTTTGCCTTCACTCTTGCTTTATCAACTAAAGTCTGTCGGCGAAACCTTAAAATTTTGAACCAACAATGCCTTAGCCATTTTCCTTTTATCAGCCCACTTTCCTTTTTTCAAACTCCTCTCAGCCTCCTTCTCTCCTTTCCTTGTCAGAAAAATGTTCTGTCAGCGAACCATGAAGATTTTGAACTTTATTAAAAGTTTAGGCCTTGCAAACTTTATCGAGAAACTCGCTTCCTTTATTTTTCTGCCTTAGACTATTTTGAAGAAGCTCATCCCTTGCTTTTGACATCTCTTTAAAAAAACTCATTCCCTCACCCTTTGTCAGCAAATCACCAAGTTGGCAAACTAGTGAAAAAGTGAACTTTTGGAAAGTTTGCGGAAGATAAACTTTGCTGATAAAGGCCAAAAGGGGGGCAAAAAATAAGCTAAAGGCTTCAAATTTTCTAGGTTTTTCTAGGTTTTTTGCAAGGATTCTCCAGATGGATTTTCAGAGATTTTTACAAGGCAAAACACTAGAATTTGAAGGATTTTATCTTTGCAGAGTTAGATTTTAAGGGATTTCAACAATATTTTCAAGTTGGGCTATTTGACTCTGGGCAGAGGAAAATAAATCAACATTTTCCTAAACCCAATTAGGTCCTTGGGATTCATATATAAAGAACTCTCTCTCCCTCATCTAACATACATGAATACACAAGTATGATATGAATAAAAGATATGAATGTAACTTCTCTCTAAAAAGGATCCCTTTGGACAAGATCTCTATTTCTGCAGATTACTGTTGTATGCATTAACCCTTCTTGCAATTCTACTCCTTGTGGATTGTGACATCCCTTGAACTAGGATTTCATGTTCATGGTAACTCTATTTCATTATTTGATTACTACAATCTTTATCATTTGTTTTTCCTCTGCACATCATGAGTACACACTCTCTATCATCATCTATCATTACTATTGTGGAGGTGGGAACACCAACATGAGGTTTAACTGAGGTAAGCCCCTATACAACACAACCATTTCCCCTCTTTTATGTGTGCAGATCTAAATCAGAAGTTTCAGGCACCTACAGGTGACAGGAAGATATGAACAATAGAGATTGTCACACATAGGCTTCATTAGCACAAAAACCCTAGCACTAGGGTGCACAATGCCCAAGTCCTGCCAGATCTGCCCTTGTTTCTAGCTACATGCTCTATTTTCCCTGCTCATTCCTGATCTACCTTCTATTTCTGTACGATTGATCTATAACACCTATAAGTTGTTTGCTTTATAAATTAGGTCACTTAAAACCCTAGATCTTACTATAATCAAAACCAATCTCCACTATTACAACAAAATAATAGATCCTAGATAGCTTGGCTCTCCCTTGGGGACTATAGACAAGCCTAAACATCTTTGTTGGCTTGTGTTCTAATGTTGGATAGGAAAGATTGATCTATTTAGTTCATAATTGATTAGATCTATTTTCCCATCTTATATTTTGGTGAACCTGACATATCTTACACTTATACAACTTTCTTTGTTCTATTCGATCAGATGATAAACTAATTAGACACTTCCATAGCATATTTTATTTTGTGTTTACAAAATAAAACATTTAAACATGTCAAAGAAAAACCAAAACAATCAAAACCTAAATATTCTCTCTTTTCTTCTTCCCTCTCCTAAAATTCCTTCTACTTGTGAGGATATTTTGGTGCAAGAGGATGAAATCATTAATACATTTCTTAACATTATTGCATCTTCTCTTTTCTATCTCCTCCAGAGATAAGACATTAGTAGATGAAGAGTCTTACTTCACATCGAATCCTCTGTGAATAGATGTTGAGCATATCACTTCTACTTCTACCACATCTTCCATAGTCCATGATGATCTGCATCCTTTAGTTGCATGTTCAAGCCCCTTAGACATCACTAATGATGTGGAGACCTCTTTTTCTTCCTCCTTTGGTTGTGTGTTCAAGCCCCTTAGACATCACTAAGGATGTGGAGACCTCTTTTCTTCCTCCTTTAGTTGCATGTTCAAGCCCCTTGGCTATCACTAAGGATGTAGAGACCTCTTTTCTTCCTCCTTTGGTTGCATGTTCAAGCCCCTTGGACATCACTAAGGATTTGGAGACCTCTTTATCTATTCTTCCTCCTTTGGTTGCATATTCAAGCCCCTTGGACACCATTAAGGATATAATCATTGAAAATTTTCTTAACATCACATTTCCTACTCTTCATTCCTATGCCTTTCCTTATGGCAACATGGCATTGGTGGATGAAGAGTCAAAACTCACATCGGATGCCCCATGGATAGATGTTTGTCAAAAACAAATCAATACAATTTATATTTCTAGTTCCTAAAAGGAACTTGTCAAACAAAAAATTATTGTACATCTTTGTTCTAACCCTATGATCACTGTTTGAAGTGTTCTAAACCCACCTCAATCCCCTAGTTACATTCTCAACTTTGCAAAACAACTTACTCAAAACAACCAACTTGTTAAAAATGTGTCACAAAAACCTAGTTACCATGTGATTTCTCACACATACAACATTCGCAATAACAAGAAAAATAAACAAGCACTGATTGTTCCTACTTCTCTTCCACCTTCTCAACCTTTTCTTTCTCCAGCTCATCTTTCTCAACCTACTAGAAAAGAATATAATCTTGTTGAGTATCTTCATGCTACTCCAACTAAGATCTCACTTTGGGAGTTAATACAAACCTTATTTGCATACTGCATAATGCTCCAGGAGGCTCTACAAAAGGTAGTCATCCCACATTCTACTAGACCGAATGACATAGTGACCCTATTATATTTTATGCATATGATGAGATTAGATATTGTCCTTTATAAAAATGACTTACCTCCTCTCAAAATTCAAAAAATAGCACGATCCTCTCATGATTTTGGTCATCATTAATAGAAATGCAATAAGCGTACTCTAATCGATAATGGATTAGTTCTTAATATTTGTAGCATAGACCTTTTACATAAAATTGGTGTAGATACATCTCTTATAAAACCTGATACACTTTCTATTCATGGATTTGATAATGTTAGTAGATAGCCACTATAGACAATCACACTACCAATTGAGGTAGGACCTGTCACTTTGCCTACACTTATCCATGTCATGCTTGATTCTCTTTCATATAATCTTCTTCTTGATAGACTGTGGATTCATGCCATGGGGAAGTCCTATCTACTCTTCATCATACAATGAAGTTGATTTATAATAACAAAATATATAGTTGAGGGTTATCTGAATCCAAAAAGTTGCTTGCAAGCAGAAGCCAGGTATCAACCTCCTATTTCAAAATCTCTCAACACTTTGATTTCTTCTTCAACAAAACTTGACCCACTATTCTCTGCTACTAATAACAGTGATGATTAGAATAGTTCTTTACCTTTGAGTGCATATTTCGATGATGATTGGGGTTCACTAGGTTTGACACCCTCCTTTATTGGAGAATACAAAATCTCACAATCTAAACCTGAGATCCTGAAGGTGGCTTTAGTTTACTCTACACAATTTATTCCTTCTAAGAAACCTCAACTCACCACTCAAACTTCTTATACTTAGACAAACTCTCAAATTCTATCATCACCTTCTATTCATGATGATGCTCCTTCTTCTTCTAATGCATGTCTTGGTGATGATTGGGGCTCTCTAGATTTCACTCCTCATGAGCCTGGTGAATATAAAGTTGACCTTTCTCACCCTAGCATTCCCACACTCAACAAGGATCCATATACTTGTAAAAGGATCGATCCTTCTCCTCATATCAATTTTGTTAATGATTCTTTTTCAAAATGTGATCACACTTCTCATTTTGACAAGATTAGTAATGTGGCCTCTCCTCTATCTAATTTGGAGACACATTACAGACTTGGATTCAAAATTCTTTCTAAACATGGATACAATGGAAATAGTTTAGGATGCATGGAACAAGGAGTTAAGGTTTCTGTCAAACTGACACCGCACTCTTCTAAAATAGGATTAGGTTTTAGGCTTTCTCTCTATCTACATCCTCTCTACCATTGTCTAAGTTTTCTATGGCTTCTTCTTTTCAGAAATCAAACTCCTCTGCACAACAGAAAGGGATGCTTCCTACTCTTCTTCTCTTCTATCTTACCAAGAGTGTATTTTGCTGAGTCTACTCAAGGCCTGCTTGATCACTCTTCCTTCTTTGACATGCAAAAATTCTTCACAAAAAAATTAATCAAAACTTCCTTTCTATGCATATCATTAAGCGTTGGGTCATTCCATTGGTGAATGTCGATTCTGGCATAACAAAATTCAACATCTTCATGACACATGTGCTCACCCTTTCCCTCTTCATTTTGCATAATAAACTTTCTTTTCTCTACATCATCATGATTGAGTGTAAAATTGTTAAGGCATCGATCCGCCTCTATCATCAGATTGTGACAGACTCTAGCATTTTTCATTAGCAGCATGATTCTCTTCTTCATGGTTGTTCTCACCCGTACTTTGGAGGTAGGGGGACAACTTGTTTAAGGGGTAGGCATTCTTTCTAATGATCTCCCCTCCTCTTATACTTTCCCATCTTCTTTACCTTAAAAAAATTGTATATTGTACATGCAAATATTTTAAGGGGGTCATATATGCTCTATTCACATGGGCATCCATACATCCACCCTTCTTCATTCACACCCCCTAAGGTGTAGCTTATCAATTTGTCCTGTGGGGGCATTATTTATTGTTATGCTCCCTGAGGCATTCACCTCCTATGGTGTTGGTTTTTGATATGCTCCTTGAGGCTTTGAATTTTGATACTCTCCTTAAGGCATTGATAGTATACAATCATCTAGCATAATGTAGCTTACTAGTCTAGGATTCATATAGTCTTTGAGCCACCTAGCATAATACAACTTGCTATTCTCTATGCTTCATAAAATCTAACCTTGTTACGCTTATGGTCACCTAACATAATGTAGCTTGCTAGCCAATGATCCATGAGGGTATCTGGGTGTACATGACTCCTAGCAACAGAGCAAGCTAGTGCCAGAGACATGTATGCTTCTTCATTCATATTGATTGTTCCCCTATCTATTTGTATGTCTTCTCTCCCTAAAGCAATAGATCGACTCATCACATTCTTTTATCTCCTTTTTAGAATTCCTATGTTTTTGGTTTTCTTTTATTTTTTGTTATATTTTGGGGATGACACAAAGTATTGTGACAACCTTTCATGCCTAGATCTCTTTACTTTACTAATTCAAAATTTCTGTTTTGTTTTCCTATGTGTTTGCTCACATGGTTTACCAAATTTGTTGGTTTCCATATATGCTCTATGTATGCTTCATTTTTTCCATGTATGCTTTGTGGTTTCCATGTATCCTTTGTGTTTTCCATGTATGCTTCGTTTATGCTCCATGTATAGCCTTATGTATATGTGTGATTTATACCATGTGTCTTGTGTGTGTGTAACCTCTTTGTCTAAACATTGTAAACTCATAGGATACTAATCTTGGGGGCTAGAACAACTATCAAGTTAGAGACATTCTATGCTTCTAATATTTCTATCTTGATGATGTTTGGTTTCTCTATACTTTAGTGAGCATATGAGTGTAAGTTCATACTCTCACTAAAATGGAGGATAAATGTAGTGTACTAAATTTCATCTGCTTACAATTTTACACTAGATTTGGTACTCCTTTTACCATGTGAATTAAGTCCCTTGACAACTAGCATTTCAAGAGGAAATTAGGCTAGGACATCAGTGACCAGTGCTAGTGTCCTACCCATTGGCTTTGAAAGTTTAAAATTAAATGTTTACCTTGTTTTCTTGAGTGATGCACCTTATCAATCTAAACCTAATTAAGTCCTTGGGATTCATATATAAAGAACTCTCTCTCCCTCATTTAATAGACATGAATACACAAGTATGATATGAATGCAAATTCTCTCTAAAAATGATCCCTCTCTCTACAAGGTCTCTATTTCTACAAATTATTGTTGTATGCATTAACCCTTCTTGCAAGTCTTAATGAAGCTTCTTCATCCTTCAACTCCTTGTGGATTCTGACATCCCTTCAACTAGGGTTTCATGTTCATGGTAACTCTATTTCATTATTTGATTACTACAATCTTTATCATATGTTTTGCCTCTTCTCATCATGAGAATGCACTCTCTATCATCATCAATCATTACTATTGTGGAGTTGGGAACACCAACATGGGGTTTGACTAAGGTAAGCCCCTATACAATGTTGGGATTCCTATTTTTCAAGACATGTATTTGCTAAACCTTGCCAAATTTTACCAATAGACTAATTCCCCAAATTTGATTTGAATCCCACTTTATACCTTCATTGTTGAACCTATAGTTTATAACTGATCAAAGATATCTTCCATATGTTTTCATGTGTTTTCATTTTGAAAATGCAAGATAGGAAACCCAAAAAATGACTAAGTCGAAAAAAATCTAAGTGTTTCCTTATATTTTGGCCTTGTTTGGAGTTTCAGAGTTTCAAGCTCCTTCCTCCCATTGTGTTATCTATTAGCTCCAAGGTCCGAGGCTCAAAATTTTCCTAAGTGTTGAAATTTGTCTAATTGAAGTGGAATTTTAGAGGTTAGAGTTTTGGTCTTTTGTCTTCTTCAGTGTTGCGATTGGAAGGAGGACCTGAAGGCCAAAGCCTGACGAGCTCTATTTATTCTAAGTGTTTCAGAGATCAGACTTCGGGCCTTTGGCCTTCAGTCTTTTTCATGGTAGGTGTTAAGGAGAAGCCTCAAAGTCTGAAGTCCAATGGGTCTATGTGTTCAAATCCTTCTAAGTGTAAAATGTGTGGCGGAGGTCAGAGGTTGGTTCTTCTTCCTTCCATTGAAGAAGGTGAAACAGGGAAGGCCAAAGGGCCAAAGTCTGATGGGGCCCATTCGTTGGTCCCACCAAAAAATATGTGGTGAATTTTAAAGCATCCTGCCATTCCAAGGATATTATTTTATTAAGGACAAAAGCTTGGCGAAAGCACAGAAAGGTGACATCTGGAAAAGAGGCCAGCAAGGATCATTACTACGGTCTATTGGGTGCATGTGGCATTATCCTATCTCTTTCCACCATTTCACTGAGTATTCCAGTGAGGTTTGTTTGAGGCCACAGAACCATGGGAGGCCACCATGTGGATGAGGCTGAGTCATCTTCTTATTGGGGAAAAGGACCAAGGGCTAAAGTCCACCAAGGCAGTGAAAACTATTCTAAGTATGGTGCAAAATTATGGAGCTTTGGATGTCAGAGCTTCCTTGTTCTCCCTTCCAAAAGGCGTAAGAAGAAATGGCTTCTCTCCTTCCTCTTTGAGGTGTTGTAAATTGCAAGGCAGAAGGCCTGAGCTTCAAAGTCCAATTTGTCAGAGCTTGCTTCTTGGCCTTCCTTGTTCTCTCAGACACGTCAAAATATTCTCAAATGGCCATTATTTTGCCACTAGCATGGAAAAAAGGATTTACCTTCTTTAGTCTCAAACATGTGGAATTTTGACTTGGACAAATTGTGGATGCAATTCAATTCATGGGGAGATTTGCAAGAAGTCTAGTATTGCACCAACGTGCATCCTTCAAGTCTCAATATGTATTTTATCTTCTTGTGGGCCTGCTTTTTGTCTTCATCTATGTAATCAATATATCATGGGCTTTTAAGCTTTTACAAAAGGTTGTTGAAGAATTGATAACTCTGTTGCAACAACCATTGCAAATATATTTTGGAGGCTAAGGATTTGCACTTGTACATGTAACTATCTTTGTCATGTTGGGATATTCTCTCCATGAGAAATTACATCACCTGTATCTTGTTATGATGAAAGTTGTCAAATGAAAATGTGACATGCGTTTGTGGCCTGAAGCTTGTTTGCTCCCTCATTTCTATAAGAGGAAATCCACAGCCATTTGTAAAGGGTTCCAAATCTTTGTTTTTGGTTGTAGTGTGTCTGTGTCTTAGTCTAGAATAATAGAAGAAAGTTTCATGTTATTTTGTGTTCAAATCTATAGAGCAATGCGTCATTTTCAATCCTGAACGTATTGTCATATTGGTTGCAGAATTCTCTCCATATGTGTAATCAATAAAGTTAGTATGTCAAGGTTATTTTGATTCATCTTTGTAGTCCTCTTTATTGTGTGTATTGTCTTTAGCTTTCTCTCAAGGAGAGAAATAATTGCTTGGGAAATACTCTATTAATTTCATTCTACACTGTGGTTTAAAGGATAGTTTTACAATTCTAAGTATGGGAAGCATTGATGTAGGGCATTGATGTTATTAGTCCATTTGTGATGAAGCAATATTGCTAAAAAGATACACTTGATTTATTCAACTTGACTCTATAACCCTAGGATTAAGCACTGATCTCTCACAGGACTGATATGTTGATTCAGATCCATCCAAATAATCAAAATCATTTCTATTTCCATATTGTTTTAGAGTAGAATTGGATAATAACCATTCTCAATCTTGGTCTGAACTGATTTGCCAAAGGATTATGCCAATTTGATAGGAGTCAGTCATTTCCTTGGTATATTTTCATTGAGAACTCTTGTTTTAACAACAACATCTAGCATAAGCTAAGAAATACCCTTGGATGTTGTATAGGTACACCCACCTTGGTCTTGCCGAACCAAAAGTGTAGAGGACTTCAACAAATTCTACGTTGAATCCTATTCATTGGCCACTGACCTAGAATCCTTAATCACAATAAATTTGCTAAATCTTTAGAGGATTCAGACAATCAGTTGGAAGCACTAGCAAATTGGTGACTCTACTGGGGACTTATTTATTATTATTCAAAATTTGTCTAGTGGTTTGTCATGGGTGTTTAGAGTTTGTACATGTATAGTGCAGTATTATTCCCTTTAGAGGGTGGAGAATAGAGAAGGATCCCTATGTATTTGCAAGGATTATTATATCCAAATCAATTATTATGCTCTCTCATTTGCAAAATAGCTAAACTCTTGTGGCTTATTTACCATTTGTCACTTCCTAGTCTCTTCCTGAGGGTTTCTAGTTATATTTGCATATTTTTGTGAAGTACTTTCTTAAGGATTTGCCCTTCACTTTTGTCTTCGCGAGCTTCTTTGAAGAATCTAAATATTCTAAATTTCCTTAATTGGGTGGAGACTTTGATTTATCCTTGTCGGTGTGAATGAAAATCAAATTAAGTAGACTAACAAAGTGATGGAAGGATGAAGATCTCAATATAAGAAGGATCCTAAGAAGAAGTTCGAGGGTGGGCTACTTCAAAATGCTCGACAATCATGGAGGAAAAGAGATACAAGTAAGTCTATTCATACCCCTCCTCTTGGTTCAAAGCATTCTCATGGTAGTAATAATGATGATCTTGCAAATGTTATTGATTTTGGATTACCCCCTACAAATGAGAATAATGTAGTAATTTGACCTATTGTAAGTAAAGAGCAATCTCATCCTGGTGTCTTAGCTAAGTGGCAAATACAAAGAGAAAGATATTTGTAGTATGAATTTGATGCTAAAAGAATAGCCCTCAGCCTAAATCTTGAGACCTCAATACCTAATCCTGAAGAGTGTGTTCTTCTGAGTAGCCCAAATCATAAAGACTTTGCACATCCTAATCATAATTATCCCCAAGGTCTTGCCAATATTGCTATAAACTACCTTGATACATTAGACTCTGATACTACTTTGCCAACCAAAGATGAATTGTTGTAAGAATTCCTTGAGCTCCAAAAGGAGATGGATAAATTGGAAGAGGTTAGGCTTAAGAAGGCTAAGGAGGAAGAAAACAAGATAAGAGAGGCTATGAGCTTCAGGGAAAAATTGAAAAGAAGAGTTGAGCATCTGAAATCATCTTGTCAGGAAAATCCCTTTACTGGGCTTAGTCAGTCAAGTAATCCCAAGGCTAACCCTGCAATTAGTAGCAACACCAAAAATATTCCTATAGGAAACACTCATACCAATACATGGAGTGATCCCCCTATTGTTAGTTCAATCTTAGTGACTTATGCTGCTAGTATAGTTTCTCAGGGCTTGGATAGGGGGAAGAAGCCCTTAATCAATGATCCCAAAAGGGGTATAGGCTCTGGTATAAATCTTGCATCCCAGAAGCTCCTTGTATCTGAATTGTAACATTGGAAAATGTCCCCTTGGGGACTTTTCCCTCATAAGGTTTAGCTCCCAGGTCTTTTATCTACGTTTAGGACATCTTGCATCATATTTTGACATCTCAATAAAATGATCCCTAAGTTTCATGACAAATGGGACCTAGGGGGGTCCCTTTAACCTAACCCTAACCAAAATAGGGGGGAGGACTTGTGTCCCCGCACCCTACTCCTGCCCTATTTTGGGTCAGTCCCAAATTTTGAGTGTCAGCTTGTGACCATTATTTGGGTCCTATGTCGACACAGTAAGTTTGAATTACAAAATTCTTGGCGATCTGAGTGTTTGTAGTTGCATATATAAGCATGTTTAGGCATTCATTTGAAAACTAGATGATTACTAGCTAGTAATTTGGATTCTCAAATTTATGTTAAAGTGATTCAAGGCATTCATTTTGTAGCAAGAGCAGATTTGTGTTGTCTATGTGTTTGTATTTGTAGATTTGAGTAATCATCTCCTCATGGCATGAAGATCTTCTTCCTCCCATGAGATCTTCACTACAAGGTGACATCATTTGTGTTTTTGAGCATTTATCATTTGGTTTTTGCCTCTGCCTCCAAGGGCATGCACTCTCTATTTGACAACAATGTTTAGAAAACTTGAATGTCTCTCTAGGGCTTGACTGAGGGAAGCCTCTAAACACCACAACCCCCTCCCAAAGTTTTTGTGAAAAGTGGAGTTGCAGGAGGGAAACATATGTTAGCTGCCGTTGTACTAAAAGATTGACCTATTAATGCTCAATACAACCACTTGACTTAACAAGCATGGGAGGCGGTTAAGCCCTTGTCGTAAACCACTGCAGCGTAGCGCTAAACAAGGAGACCAATGGCCACACCTTGCAACAATCCCCCCTAGTGCAAGCATGGGGTTTGAACTTGTGACCTCTAATACCAATTGTTAGCTGCCCTTGCACCAAAAGATCGACCCGTTAATGCTCGATACAACTACTTGACTTAACAAGCATGGGAGGCAGTTAAGCCCTTGTTGCAAACCACCGTAGTGTAGCACTAAACAAGGAGACAAAGGGCCACATCTTGCAAAAAAATAGAGTGTCATATTTGTAGATCAGAGTTGAAAACAACACCCTAGAGTTGGGCACCTACTCTTTAGTCCTTCAGGTTCTGTGACAGGAAAATCTTTGTGACAACAAGAATAGGTTACAGACTGAGCTTCCAGATCCTAACAAAAAGCATGGCACTGGACTAGGGCACCCGCTCATTAGTCCCTAACTATTTCACTTCTGAACCCTAAAAACATGTGCACAATTATTTGTCATTTTACATCTTTCTGTAGCAACATTTTTTTATATTTGTCTGTTTGCTTCCATTTTTACATAATTAGGGTTTTAAGGTATAATTGAGAATAATTAAGCATAATTGAGTATAATTGACAATCAAATCATACAAATTTCCCTACATCTCATAGTGACCTAGGGTATGATAGTACATCGCAACTTGACCCTAGGTCCTTGAATGAAAGGGTGAAAGGAGGATATACACACAAAACTACCAAAAATCTCAACTATCCAAATTCCACCCTTTAAATTTTGGTGAACCCATTCTATTGGAATTTTTTGACCTTGCTAAGTGTTTTTCTTCAGATTTGTAGTGATTTCATTCATTCATATAGTCATTCATCTAATTGCATTGGAAAACTTACAAAAAAATTAAAAATTTGGAAAAAAATGGCATTTTAGGGATTGCATGTTGCATTAATTAATTTTCATTTCATCAAATTTATGATTTTTATATTAGATCTGAGCTAAATTGTATAAAATTACAAAAATTGAATATCTTGTATTGCATTTTTATCATAAAATTGCTAGGGTTTTGTTGGAAATTTTGCATTTTTTATATAACCTAGTAATTCCAAAACTAGGGTTTGTAGGAAAAATCTTGTTTCAGATTTTTCTACTAATCTTAGACACTCATTCAAATTTTAATTTGGCTGCAGTGTTGCATTTTAGTGTAAATTTTCATTTAGATTTCAAAAATTTGCATTTTTACATAGAAAATTTCAACAAAAACTAGCATTTTCATCGATTTTTTCTTAGATTTGCACTTGCATTTTGCATGGTACAGTGTGGAAATAATTTTCATATCTGAGTGCATTTATTTTTTATCATAGAATAGATTACAAGACATTCATATAGCATTTTTCATCAAGATCTCAAACCCAGGGCTTGAAAAACCTTGATTTTCACTAGATTTGGCCTTATCGACTTTCAAAATTCGCACCATAGGTGTGCTGTGAATAATATTTTTGCACTAATTGGCTTTTATCATGGTAATTATCTACTTCCCCTCTTAAAAATCATCACAACACCTTTTTATTGAGCTCCTGTATTGAAAATTTGGTGAAAAATTGCACATTTTTGCTATATTTGCCCTAGGGGTTGACCTAGATTGCACTCCAAGTGTGTTGTTACAAATTTTATGGATTGAGGTGATTGATATCATTTATATTATTTTTTGCACCTCCTAAAATTCCTTACAACACCTATTTCATTTGGTCTTGGGATTGAAAAATTGTGAAAATTGCATATTTTAGGGCATTTTCACTAGATTCCAACTTGTCGTCATCTTAGATTTGCATCAAAAGTGTGTTGTAAAGGGTTTTATTGCTTTATTGGACTAAAAATAGGCAAATTATTTTCTTCCCCTGATCAAAATCTTTATAAAACATTTCCTTTCATATATTTGCATGGAAAAAATATAAAAAATCAAGCATTTTAGGTCATTTTCATACATACTTTTGCACTTAACTTTTGCATTAAAATTTGAAAAGATTTTAAAATCTGATTTACATTGACAATAGTGCAATGGCATCTTCATGTTATTCTTCTTTTAAATCTGTATATGAATATATCCTAGACTTTGAAAATTTCTCTAATTTCACTAATGAGAACCCTCATGTTCTAGAACACATAGCTTATATCAGTGTAATTGACGCTTCTATATGTTCTACATATGAGTTGCAATTGCTTTGTTATACACATGATTTTAGTAGCTTCACTTTACTCATAGGAGCATATCCTTTGATATTAGAAGATTTAACCAAATTCATCTCTAGGAATACTCATGAGAAAGATGAGAGTGAAAAGCCTTTTTCTGCCACAGAGTATGATGATGATGATGATGTACCTTCTCCTCATCCCAATGCTCTCCCTGGCCAAGATTTAGTATTAGTGTGGATGAGAAAAGGTCTCTCACATTAAATACTTTAGGAATGGATGTTGGGTGCAACCAAGAGGGAAACAATGTTAATTCGATACTTATTAATAGAATTGGTAGCAATATTCCTAAGATGATTGTCTGAGGGGCACCTAGTGCACCCTCTTGCTTAAATCTGGTGATTACAGTTCAAGGTAAACCTCCTAATGGCATCTTCAATTATGCAAAGCAAATTACTCATAGAAATCATGGTGTTCAAAATGTAATTGCTCATACATACAACACCCGTAATAACAAGCAAAGTAAGCAAGCACTGCAGGTGCATGTCTCTCTTCCATGTTCTTGGCCTATGCTCCCTCGACCACCTCATCTTACTCATAAGATTGGTCAAGAATATGATCTTGTCGAGCAACTCCATGCTACTCAGGCTAAGATCTCTCTTTGGGATTTAATACAAACATCACCTACATGCCATGGAATGCTTCAACAAGCTTTACAAAAGGTGATTTTCACACCTACTACTAAGCCTAATGATGTAGCAGTCGTATTGGATAGTATGCATGCAACAAAAATAGATATACTTTTTCAACCACATCAATTACCGTCAATCAAAGTTCAAAACCAATATGATCCTCTTGTAATCATGGTCATAATAAATAAAACATTGGTAAAATGAGTTATGATTGACAATGGATCAGCTCTTAATGTTTGTAGCATTGACCTACTACACAAAATCAAAGATGACACATCACAAATCAAACCAGATGGCATTAGCATTCATGGCTTTGATTATGTTAGACGACAATTTGTGGGCACTATAACTCTACCTATACAAGTAGGATCTGTGATTGTGCCTACCTCGATTCATGTCATGCCTTGTTCTTTATCTTACAACATGATTCTTGGTAGACCCTCAATCCATGCATTGGGGCCAGTTCCTTCTACTTTACATCAATCAATTAAATTTATATTCAAAGGTAAACTTCATACTTTCATGCCAATCCCAAACCAGATAACTATTTACATATTGAAATGCAAAAACCAATCGATAATCATATGAGCTTAAACAATTTACGAACTAAGTCATCAATGCCTCTGGCCATAGATAATGTTATGCAAGACTCTAGAACATTGAATGCACTCTTTGGTGATGATTGGGGCCCATTGCATTTTAATCCTTACATTATAGGGGAATATAAAATTAACAGCCTTGACACATCAAAAGTAACATCAATCTCACATAAGAAATCTTTTGAAGCACCTAAGAAACCTAAAGTCCCCCTGGTAGAAAATAAAAAAAATACTCACTTATACCACAAATTACAAGACCTATGAGGCTTCACCATCTTCTAAGGAAATGGCATCCCTTTATGGTTGAGGATTTAAAATCCTTTATAACAATTGTGAATATGTAGGTAAGGGATGTGGTGTAAATCAACAAGGGATTTGAGTACATATAGAATCCACTTCAACACATTACTCAAGTGGCATTAGATATAATCCTTTTAAAGAAAAGAATGCCTCCCGTCATCCTAAACTTAATGTTAATTCAACAAGATCAAAACAACATGACCGATATCCTAGATATGTATGTTCTTAACGATGGTATCCTAACAGGTAAGTATCTCTAACCATTTATCTCTCTTGTGATGTGCTTCCCTTGTGATATGTTATGTGTTGTTTAGGCCTCCTGGGATGACCCTTGATTCTCTTGTAAGGTCTGCGATACCAGGAGACTGCATCCATTGTAACCTTCTTCTATTTGTATCATCATTCTTCTATACTGCCTCTCTCTCTAATTTCATTATTGTGTGTTGTGTCTTATGGACATAGCGTTGCGGTTGGTGACTTGGGGGCACCCTCCTACATCACTATCCCTAAGACACTTGTTTCTTCTTTATTATTTATTGTTTCCCTTCCTCTAGTGTTTCTATCTAGTGGGCAGATGAAAAAAAAACATTTATACTAATGTGGACCTAGCATCCCTTTAGCGAGAAATCAAAAATTGGACTCAGTTCCTAATATGATGATGGGGTTGTATATCTTATCTGACGCTTGGCTAGTAGAAGCACTCCATGCTTTCTATGTAGTGATTTTGATGATCTTTATCTCACTTACAAACCTTAACAATACTGCTGCTCCATACACTTTGTTTGTCTTTGAATCTTGTCTTGGTGATGCTCAATTCAAGGATTTTTGTGATATAGCCCCACAGTTATCCTCGATCTCTGAATTTGTAGTATAACCTTGGCTCTTTGTGTGGTTAATCATATGCATTGATGTTGTTGTTTATCATGATTATATGGACACTAACATGTTTCTTGCAGGGATGTGTTTGTGGGAACATTTGGCGATTGTAAAGTACATGTCACCTCTGGGGGGCATGGGTTTTGTGAAAGTCCATGTTCCCTTGTGTGTTTTCTTCCTACCTTAACATGCTTGATATTGATGCATGATATCAACCACCTTAAGGTGGGGGCATATATAAGGTAAGCTGTCTATTGTAGATGTTAGCAATGTGCTTGTCCTTAGGTGTAGTTTAATGACTAGTGTGATGAGTACTTCCTGCACTCTGAGTTTGTTTGCAATCAATCAATCAATTAATCAATCAATCAATCATCTTAAGCCCTCTATGGAGGCAAGGGTGGTGTTTTTCTTGCGGAGATTTCCCATCTTGTCATTTTCAAAAGTCCTCTACAAAGGTGGGGAGTGGTTATGTGAATAACTCAAACCTTAAGCATGTCTTTGGTGATTGTTGTGGCAAAGCCCAATTATTGGTGTGTGCCTATAATGTGCCTGAGATGGTGATGAACCTAGAAATAGGAACACTCCATTACTTGTCTGTTGTGTTTTCTTCATGTCTTCAAAGCGTGTGCGTTTGGCATGCTTACTTTGTTTGGCATGTCTGTTGCCCCATATGCAGTTTAAATACTAGTACGATGAGTACTTCCTACATTATGGGAGGTTGGGCATGTCTTGCATGTGTGTTGCCCCATATATGCAGTTTAAAGACTAGTGTGATGAGTGCTTCCTACATTATGGGAGGTGTGTTTACTTTCCTGTACTTACATCTGCATTTCATATATATGAGAAAAAGAAAAGAAAAGAAATCATCTCTATCTTCTATGCATTAACTGTCTTCTATGCATCTTCTATCTTCTCCATGTTTTGTGTGACTGTAACTGTCTTCTCCGTGTTTTGTGTGCCTGTCATTGTCTTCAATGTGTTTGACATGTCTTCTCCATGCTTGGTGTGTTTACTGTGTTTGTTAACTATACTTTAATGCATGTATTGGCCTTGCGTTTATACATACATTAAAGTGGGGGCTAAATGTAACATCAGAAAATGTCCCCTTGGGAGCTTTTCCCTCATAAGGTTTAGCTCCTAGGTCTTTTATCTACATTTAGGACATCTTGCATCATATTTTGACATCCCGATGAAATGATCCCTATGTTTCATGACAAATGGGACCTAGGGGGATCCCTTGAACCTAACCCTAACCAAAATAGGGGGGAGGACTTGGGTGCCTGCACCCTAGTCCTACCCTATTTTGGATCAGTTCCAAATTTTGAGTGTTAGCTTGTGACTGTTATTTGGGTCCTATGCCAACATAGTAAGTTTGAATTATGAAATTCTTGGTGGGAGTGTTTGTAGTTGCATGTATAAGCATGTTTAGGCATTAATTTGAAAACTAGATGATTACTAGCTAGCAATTTGGATTCTCAATTTTATGTGAAAGTGATTCAAGGTATTCATTGTGTAGGAAGAGTAGATTTGTGTTGTCTATGTGTTTGTATTTGTAGATTTGAGCAAGCATCTCCTCATGGCATGAAGAGCTTCTTCCTCCCATGAGATCTTCACTACAAGGTGACATCATTTGTGTTTTTGAGCATTTATCATTTGGTTTTTGCCTCTACCTCCAAGGGCACGCACTCTCTATCTGATAACGGTGTTCAGAAGACTTGAATGTCTCTCCAGGGCTTGACTGAGGGAAGCCTCTAAACACCACAAGCCCCTCCCAAAGTTTATATGATTGCAGTGTTAGCTGCTGTTGCACCAAAAGATCAACCTATTAATGCCTGATACAACCACTTGACTTAACAAGAACGGGAGGTGGTTAAGCCCTTGTCGCAAACCACTACAGCTCTACATTGAACAAGGAGACCAAGGGCCACAACTTGCAACAATCCCCCTAGTGCAAGAATGGGGTTTGAACCCATGACCTCGGCTCTGATACCAATTGTTAGCTACCGTTGCACCAAAAGATTCACCTATTAATGCCCAATACAACCACTTGACTTAACAAGCACAGGAGGCGGTTAAGCCCTTGTCGCAAACCACCGCAGCACTGCATTGAACAAGGAGACCAAGGGCCACACCTTGCAACATGCAGGTTACAAGTTGAAGATACAGGAAAAGTAGAGTTGCAGGAGGGAAGCATAGAGTGTCATATTTATAGATCAAAGTTGAAAACAACACCCTAGACTTGGGCACTTGCTCTTTAGTCCTCCGGATTCTGTTACGGGAAAATCTTTGTGACAACAGGAACAGGTTGTAGACTAAGCTTCCAGATCCTAACAAAAAGCATGAAACTGGACTAGGGCGCTTGCTCATTAGTCCCCAATTGTTCCACTTCTGAACCCTAAAAATAGGGGTATAGTTATTTATCATTTTACATCTTTCTATAGCAACATTTTCCAATATTTGTCTATTTGCTTCTGTATTTGCATAATTAAGGTTTTAAGGTATAATTAAGCATAATTGAGTATAATTGACAATGAAATCATACAAATCTAAGTTTCCTTACATCTCATAGTGATCTAATGTATGATAGTACATTGCAATTCGACCCTAGGTCCTTGAATGAAAGGGTGAAAGGAGGATATACACACAAAACTACCAAAAATCTCAACTATCCAAATTCCACCCTTTATATGACTCACAAAAGCAAAATGACTTGCAATTGAAAAGGGAAGTTGAGGATTTAAAAAGGGAGTTAAAAATAATGGAGAATTTGGTTGCTAAATAAGAAATGCAGAGAAAGATTGATTTCTTAAAGGCTTCCTACAAGTCTAGAAGTATGGCAACCTCTAGTTCCTAGAGTCCTCCTTTAACTTCAGCTTGTCCTCATTCAACAACTGATCGTCAAATATCAACACACATAGGCCAGTTTCCCCCCTCTCCTAAGCCACATAATATGGGTGGTTGTGGACAACACCCACCTTATAACACAAATACAAGCACTCAGCCTGGTGGACACAATGTAAGCCAACAAGGAAAATATGGTGGGGAAAGTCAGAGTAGTGAGACAACATTAGAATACTCAGTTTACTAGAAGACCTTTACAATCATGAAGGTATAGGTAGTTGGACTTTACTAGAATTCCTAGTTATCCTAATGATATCTTCAATGAAACCAAAAATGTGCTTGTCAGATTTTCTTGAAATAATGCATTATCAGGTGAATGTCATCTGAGGACATTTTTGAATCTGATAGATAACTTTGAAGTTGAGAATGAAGATATGATCATGAAGTTATTCATGCAATCTCTGACTGAGGATGCCAGGGATTGCTACAGAGGTTTACCTGATGCAAGTATAGGCTCATGGGAAGAATTCAAGAGGCTATTCAGAGAACATTATGGTGACAAGACAGATCCCAAATTTATGATCAATAAATTCACTAGCATCTCTAAAGGTCATAATGAAATGGTCTCAGATTTTAATTTAAGATTTGTTAAACTCATGAACAAAATCTTTGCAGATATGAGACCAAGTGAACCCATGTGTTTGGTTCTATATGGTAATGCTTTTGATCCCAAAGTAGGATATGAATTGAGGGATAATGATGTTGGCAAGAGACACTGCTAGGCATGATAAGTGTTGTCATTGATGGCAACCAAGTCTCTATACACATCCGCATTACATAATTTTCCCAGACCGGAAATCAGATTGAAGATCTATCTAAGTCTGGGAAGTCAAGAATAGAGTGTGTGATACGGTTTGGTATCTTGGTCTAGATCTCCTCATGATTAGATCAGATTTTGTTGTGGATCTGAGGGAGTCATAAGCATTGTCAAGAAAATATAAATCCATAATTTTGGCCTCTGATGATGAAGGAGTCAATAGTTATTAGCATCTGAGTATCAGGTTAACACTTTGATAGAACATACAGAAGAAGAACAAGCTAACATTGTAATTGATCTTGGTTTCTGATGTATGGAAGTTGTTGGTTGGACAAGTTGTGTTGATTAGTCATTGTAGCTGACTTGACTAATGATTTGTGAGTGCAAGTTTTGGTCCATGTCTCAAGTTATGCATGGATCTAGCTGACAGAGCAAAGTATTCAATAAAGTTCCAAGTGTTCTTGAAGCTGACTGAAAAGTAATTAAAGATCAAGATGCGGATATATATAGTCGATGGATTTGGATGATTTTGGTGTGTGTGTGTGTGTTGCGATTATGGAGTAATTATGAAAAAAGCAGAGATCAAAGGTTCATATGTTAGCAGAACAGTAAGAAGGGTAGAGTAAGGATGAAGTGTGTGAAGTTAGTTTTCTATGCTTAACCGGAACTGAACTCCAGCATTGGTAGATGCTAAATATCAGTTCAAACTCATTGTAATTCTCTTTCTATAGGTAGTGAGCTTTGGGCAGTGAGCCGAATTGCATGTGCATTCCTTTTTTAAAATACTTTTAATAGAGTATAATCTTTGTGGGTTAACCCCCACTGTGGTTTTTCCCTTAACTGGGTTTCCACGTCAAAAATCTTATCTAGTGTGTTATTTCTATTTCTGCTCATATGTTAATTGATTGATGCTCAAATGTTTATATCATTAATTTGATCATAAGTGGTAAAAAGAGATTAAAGGCAAAAAAGTTTAAAATAATGTGACAACTGATTCACCCCCCCTCTAAATTGTCCGGGCCAATTCCAACAATTGGTATCAGAGCAAGGTTCCTTTGAAAAGTTTAACAACTTAAGGAAGATCTGGGAAGGTAGTAAAATGGATGAATATAACCTTCATGGGCAACTTAATCTCACCCTAGAAGATCTTTAGAAATCCATAGCAGAAGTACAAGAGCTGTAAGATAACCTCAAAAAGGCTGAAGACTTCATTAAGATTTTAAAAGGAAAATTGAGAAAATCCAATGTAAAAGGAAAGGAGCAACCTCTTGAAGACAAGGCCCTGAAAGAGAAGACAAAGGAATGTGAAAAGTTAGCTAAAGAAGTTGTTGTCCTAAAACATGAGATGGAATCTGGGGTGATGAGACTAACCAAGGAAATTGAAGATAGGAAGAAAACTGAAGAAGAGATGAATCAAAATCTAAAAGAGAGAACTGAAGAATGTTACAGATTAGATGTAATAGCTGGTCTCCTAGAACCTAATCTACAAGAAAGCAGAAACAATTAGAGAGAACTTGAGAGATAAATTATCACTCTCAGACATGATCTAGAAATTGCAAATGAGTATAAGGAGAAGTTCAAGATAAGCTCAGCTAAACTTGAAGCACTAATTAAAGGATAGAAAAAGGTGAAAGCTCTGGATTTGGACAAAGAAATCTTCAACCAAGGAATGGGAGAAATAAAACTAGAAAACATCTGGTAAGATATCCTAATGCTCAAAGATATCCATCATTCAATGGAAATTGTTTCAATTGCAATAAATTTGGTCATAGAGCTACTTAGTGCAGAAGCATAGTAAATCAAAATGCTCCATCCTTCTCTGGTCAACACTTCAAGTGTAAGAGGTATGGTCATAGATCAAATGAATGCAGAGGTATGATAATGAATAATGCTAACAATAGAGGAATTGGCAATTTTTTCAATGGTTACTATTTTTCTTGCAATGGGTTTGGACACATGGCTAATTAGTGCAGATCAAGAGGAAATCAAGTTCATAAGCAAGGAGATGTTGTGTGCTTTAATTGCAATAAATCTAGTCATATTGCAAGATTCTGCAGAAGTTGGAACAATGGAAGAGGAGGTCCGATAAATAGAAAATCAGATGAGTAGAGACAAGACAAAGGCAAAAGAAAAATTGATGTGAATGAGATACAGAGTGAAATGAACAAGACTTGGGTAAAGAAAGATATAATAAACAATTGTGATGGGTCCACACTAGAATCCGGTGCTAACAAATCCTCCGGGAATTAAGTTGGGAGCTTTGGCTCAGGGGGAGTTGCATTGATTTCCTCCAGTTAGTAAGTGGGTGCCTGAATTTGGCACAATAAAAGAGGATATTTTGAATTGGTTCAGAACCTTTGGAAGGATTTCTAGAAGAAAAGATGTTGATATGAAAACTTACAGAGTGATTCATGAAGAATTGTCAAAAATAGAGTAACCAGACAAAGTTAGGGCAACACATTTATTATAATGCCAAATTAGGTTTTACAAAGGATAAAAGGTCACTTGGTCATGCATTTGAATCACTTTGCATTTAGAGGAAACAAGAAGAAGAACATCTAAGTTGTAAATCCAAATACTGAAGCATAAAGAGCGAATTCAACCGACAATTGATCAACCCTAACCTCGTGGAAGAAAAAGGTACTTCTCTGTAAATATTTGAATCTAAAATCTATTGAGATGGCTACTCCTCATGTTGTTGACATTACTGAAAGGCATCAACCCAAATTTAAGAAGCATCTTGACAAATCAATAGAAGTCAACTCGTTAGGTGCTTTTTCGAGTGTTCTATATGGTGTGCTGCATGTTGAAGACATTAGGGTTTATATTCATGCAAACATAGATGAATTTGGAGATTTAAGGTTTGTAGACTTGTTTGAGAATCATCTTAGGGATGAAAATCATGAACTTAAACCTGAGTATAAGGCACTACAGGATAAACATTTTATACAGATTATGGAGTTTCCAACATTTGATGAAGATGAATGGGTCTGATATGTTTTGAGTCAGATGCACGATGAATTCACTTGGTTGTTAAAAACATTCAAGATTACCAAGGATGTTATCAGAATTGTAATCGAGTTAAACTCAACTGGTGGATTACCCATGTTAAAATCTGTGAAAAACCAAACTGTTACTGATGCAACCAGTGCTAAATTTGATAGGAGGGCTATGACTATAAATGACATTATAGAACCAGATGTGAAGTTTGCTTCCATGGTGATTGGCTACCAGATATACCACTCCAGTAGGGAGAATTTTGTCTCTGAAACTGCCATATATGCAACATATCAAATGTTAAAGGAGAATGTAGATTATGACCTTTGTGAGCTATTACAAAACCCACTGATTGAAAACTTGAACAAAATCAAAAGGGATAAGAAAAACACTTTTAAATATGGTACATTGGTTCTATGCTTGTTTTTCTACTATATGAATGAAGTACCTGGAGTAAAGGGTGTTCACTAGACTAATGATGAACCAATTGCCATTTAGATAAGAGATCATCTTCACAACATTGGTGATTCAAAGCACATAAAATTACAATATGGGGTTACTTCAAGAATGTTTAGAGTATGATGCATTTAAGGGAAAGAATCCCTAAATCAATTGTTGAGAAGTACAAAAATATAATATGCTTTATGGTTGACACTGATCAGTGTCTAATGGAAGCTATGGAACCTAGAACTATATGGATTATGCCTATGGGCTATGAGGTGGATAAGAAAATTTTGAATATATATGCTCAACACCTATTGAGCAAGCCTAAAGACACAACAGTTGAAAGATTTGGAACATATGAGGAGCTAAGTTTAAAACTACATACTGAGCTCAGAGAACCTAAAACCAATAGGAAAGTAAGAAAAGAAGTTGAGCAATTGGTTAAAAATCTGGGCCTAACTAAGGAGGCTGTGAGGAAATTCAGGGAAAGAATTGAAAAGGATGAGAAAGAGAAACAAGATAAGAAACAAACAAGTGCTCCAGTGGAACCCTCTTCCACTTCAAGAACTACTAGGAGCTTTGCTGCTTCCCCTGTTCTTTGTAAGACTATAGAACCAGAAGCAAAATCATCCAGAAAAAGGGAGAAAATGAAGAAAACAAAAGCATCCTGGACCTATGAAAGCACAAGGGAAGAAGAAGAAGATATAGATTCTGACATTGAGATCAAAGAACTAAAATCCATAGGCACAAAAGTGGCCAAGATATCCAAGGAGATGTCCTTTGGAAGTAAAAGGGAAAGCAAGAGGCAAAAGATAGAGGAATATGTAGAGAAGCCTACCCTTTCAGTAGATGACATCATTAAATCTCTTACTGTGGATGGAAACTTGGCTCCGATGACATAATTCTTTGATGACTATAGTGATGCTGACAGAAGAGTACTTGAGGAAGCAACAATAAGATATTTGAATATCTACAACAAGGCTCTTATTGAGATATGTTCATTAATACCAAAAAGCCTTAAGAAAATTTTGGAACTAAGAAAAGACAAAGCAAAAAGCAAGGATCTTGAGATCCGAGAACAAATATTAATACAATTATGCCCCCAAATTACTCCAAAGTAAATGAATTTGATATTCAAAGAAGCCAAGGATGAGTTCTGAAGTAAAAAACAAATAAATAAGCTTATGCTAGGGGAGACATACAAGATTGCAGAGGAAACCAAAGAGATTATTTGGTGTGCTTTGAAAAAGCACAATCTTCCTATTGTAGAGGAGGTAAATATAGAGATTGAGTCCTCAGACATGGATGTTGAAGGATTAAAGGGAAATAAACAATAGACTAATACTCTAGACTGCTCTGTTCCAGAAGAGGAAGTGCAAAAGGAAGAAGTATTGATAGAAGAAGTAAATGCTAGCCATGATCCTCTGGATCCTCTTACTACTGATGACTCTGGAAAGGACAAAGAGAAAGAAGAAGAAAAAGAGAAAGAGAAGGAAGAGGAAGAGGCAAAGGGAAAAGAAGAACTAGCAGAAGGGGATGGTGCTAATGCACCAAAGCAAGACAGTTCGGTTGTTGTCTTTGACCAAGCACAAGGGAAGGAAATTGAAATAGCAAGTGTGGCAAGAGGCACTATGAATGCAGTGTAGAGTTTACTCAGCAAGGAGATGCTAGAGTTAGATGAGCCAGAACTAATACAAGGACCAATCAATTATGACACTCTCTCTAGATCAAATGCTAAAGATATCATCATTCACACAGGCCAAGGCAAGGGAGAAATTACTGAAGTCTCACATAGAAGACAGTGAGGTGATAAGCCTAGCATCCAGAGTACTGGAGAAGATCATGCCCACATATCAGAAGAATACATCTAATTCTCCTTCTGGTAATTTGAAAAATCTTGTGCATTCTGTAAATATAAATTTTGAGTCCTTTGAGAAGTTAGCCAAAGTAAAGGTTCAGAAAGAATTTTTGGATAACAGGTTTAGTGAACTAAAAGGCCTTATAGATAATGATAGAAAAACACTTGACATTGGTATAAAGAGTATTGAAAATACTCTTAAGGATGGTGGTGACGTCTATAACTTTTTCTTATCATTGCCCAAAATAGTAGAGGATATTAAGAAAAAGATAAAGGAGCAAGAGAAAAAGCTAGTAGACCTATCTCAAAGTTTTGATCCTTTAACAGTATTTTCGGTGAACCAAGAATGTCAAGAAATTAGCCTGACAAATGAAATAAAGAAGCTTATCAAGGAAAAGAAGAATATTATGGAATGAATGGGTGAGCTTCGGGGACTGACTACCCCTAAGTTGGAAACAATGTTTAATACCTTGTTAGAGCCTCAAAGTACTACCTGGACAAGTGATCAGTCAGATCAAAGGAAAGAAGAAGCATATGCATTTCTGTTGAGAGGACACATTTCAATTTTGGATGGTATGAAGAGAAGTTGGGCCACCAAATTTGTACAGTTAAAGAGTACTTTTGCAGATATCCTTAAATATATGTAAATGTAACATATGGATTGTTTGTACATATGCGGTCATATATATAGAGTTTTTGGATCATTAGTGATTGCAGATCCCACCCTTTTCCATTGATGTCAAAGGGGGAGTGAAGAACAATGAAAATGAGGAATCCAGAAAAGGGGGAGCATTGGAAAGCAGTGTGAACAATAGTATGGAGCACAAGCAAAGGGGGAGTTATTTTGACAGTCATTTTTTACTAAGTGTTGCCATCAATGCCAAAGGGGGAGATTGTTGGCAAGAGACACTACTAGGCATGATAAGTGTTGTCATTGATGGAAACCAAGTCTCTCTACACATCTGCATTACATAATTTTCCCAGACCAGAAATCAAATTGAAGATTTGTCTAAGTCTGGGAAGTCAAGAACAGAGTGTGTGACAGGGTCTGGTATCTTGGTCCGGATCTCTTCAGGAGTAGATCTGAGTTTGTTGCAGATTTGAGGGAATCATAAGCATTGTTAGGAAAATCTAAATCTAGAATTTTTGCCTCCAGTGATGGAGTCAATAATTATTAGCATCTGAGTATCATGTTAACAATTTGACAGAACAAACAGAAGAAGAACAGGCTGACATTGTAATTGATCTTGGTTTCGAATGTATGGAAGTTGTTGGTTGGACAAGTTGTGTTGATTAGTGATAGTAGCTGACCTGACTAATGATTTGTGAGTGCAATTTTTGGTCCACATCTCAAGTTATGCATGGATCTAGCCGACAGAGAAGAGTATTCAATAAAGTTCCAAGTGTTCTTCAAGCTGACTAAAAAGTAATTAAAGATCAGGATGCAGATATATATAGCTGAAGGATTTGGACGATTTTTGATGTAGAGATGTCAGGTCTCTAGAGGTATTTTAACAAGATCAAAAGATTTGAAACAATAGTGGGTTTTAACCAATAAGACTCACTAGTCTTCTTCTTGCCCTAAACTCCACCAAAGGGCTCAAATTTGTTTCTAACTTCTAAGATGCAATCTTACACCTTCTAGGGTCCCAACATACCCTAATCAACAAGATTCAATAGGTTTTGTACACCATTTTAACTGGTTCACTGGCAACTCCTCTTTACTAGGCCTAATCCTAGTAGCCCTGTTTAGCGACTAACCTACATTTTTCTCCAATCTTTCCCAAAACACTTCTAAAAATAATGACTGATCTGAATACCCTTTACCAAGTTCTATAATATACCCAAGATTCATATACTATTGTTTTAGACCAAACTGACTGTCCTGACACCCTACAGCCTTCCTACAAGGCCTAATTCACTCACTTTTCAAAGGAACCCTATTGGATACTTGTCATACTCACTCCAAACCTTAAAAAAGTATTAGGGAAGGATTCATAGGATTTTCAAGGTTTCAGACAATGATTTGCTCATTCAAATGTTTAAATACTAAACCCCCATTTCTGGGACCCAAAACCTAGGGTTTACTAGATCTCCCACTTCCAATCACTTCCAAACCTCATTCAAAGGTCTAACACCATATCAATGCTCATACTAGACAACATCAATCATAAAAATATCACCTTGTTAAGATAGATCTCCTGTTGTTATACCTATACCATCATACCAATGCTCTTTTCACATGTAAACTTGTTTTCCAATGGTGATCACCTCCCCATCTGCACTCCTCCTACTTTGCAAAGGTTAGAAATCATATTATACAAGTTATGTAGGACCTATTCCATGAGAACCAGAGTCTTACATTCATGGAAAAGTCCTATGATGCATTTAGCCTTTCAAAATACACAAAGATAGTCTGTTGTTCCTTGTAGTAGTCAGAAGAATAGTAGTAAAACCATCTATAGAACCTTCTCAAAGCATTAAACAAGATCTCCTATTGTTGTATGAGGACTTAAAACATTTCCAACCAACCAACAATCAAAAGATCAATAGAAATGAGAAGGAGATGCAAGAAAAAACTAAATTTTACTATTATTTTTAGTCTGCCGTACAACCCAGGGTTCCAATTGATTCCTCTGTACCATCAAATGTCTTTCACATGTTTACATAACCTCTGCCCCAACTTCCACAACCAATTCCCATCAGTTGGAGTTGGTTCAACCACCAAAAATAGTTCAAAATGATTTTCCTGCCTAAATCCATATTACAAAAATTTGAATTTTAAACTTTGTTTTAATGGACTTTTATCCTACCAAATCATCATGTTTGATCTTCTTAGGATCATTATACCTCATTCCTAGTCTTAGATACCTATATTTGACTCTAGAGGCACTATTGGACCAACTTACATCATTTTTGGTCCTAGGGTCCTTATCAGGACTCTCAGGACATTTGATCATTACATCATTTTGCCCATTGTAACATGCCATAATTGGTTTTAGGATGTTCCATTTGACTTGATGGGCTCCATGGGCTCCTCTCTTGATCATTGGTGTCTCCTTGTTCCAAGATGCTCCCTTAGGTGCTCTTGCACCAATTTTGGTGTGTGTGTGTTGCAATTATGGAGTAATTGTGAAAAGAGTAGAGATCAAAGGTTCAGATGTTAGCAGAATAGTAAGAGGGGTAGAGTAAGGATGAAGTGTGTGAAGTCAGTTTTCTATACTTAACCAGAACTGAACTCTAGCATTGATAGATGTTAAATATCAGTTCAAACTCATTGTAATTCTCTTTCTATAGGCAATGACCCTTCTTTTTGCGTAGTGAGCTCTAGATAGTAAGCCCAAATACATGTGCATTCCTTTTGTAAAATACTTTTAATAGAGTATAATCTTTGTGGGTTAACCCCCAATGTGCTTTTTCCCTTAACTAGGTTTCCAGGTCAAAAATCTTGTGTCTAGTGTGTTATTTCTATTTCTACTCATATGTTAATCGATTGATGCTCAAATGTTTATATCATTAATTTGATCATAAGTAGTAAAAAGAAATTAAAGGTAGAAAGGTTTGAAATTGTGTGACAACTGATTCACCCCCCCTCTTAGTTGTTTGGTCCAATTCCAACAAAGGAGCTATATTCTTTAAGGGATGCCTTCCGAATAGCTATGCATATTGAGAGTAACAGGAGGGCATCAAGGAAGGTTGGTAAGAGAGATGATGTAAAAATATTGAAAAGCCCTAAAGGACCTTAGGATAAAGTATCATCTTTGATGATAAATTGGAGAAAGTTATGTGTGCTCTCAAGGACCTGAGTTACAAATTAGTTAAGAATGAGAAGGGGTTATTCAATGACAAGCCTAATTATCAGAAGCATGAGAGAATGCCCAAGTTGTCTGATCAACCTTATAATACCACATGGAAAAAGGGAAAGCCAGTTTTCAATAATTAGAAAAATGCACCTAATAAAGAAACTCCTGATCTACTAAAGAGACTTAATGCAAATATGGTTGAGGACAATCTCTGGTGTATAGCATGCCAACTACCTCATTCCCCAACTCAGTGTGTGGTTGTACAATCACTTCAGGAGTCTAGCATGCTTGATTAGGAGTATGATGAATACAACTACAACCAAGATCATACAATCAACATGTTCTATTCTAAACCATATGTGATGATAGAGGATAACACTTCTTTTGAAGAGGAACATGCTAAAATTGATGTGAATAACCAAAGGTATTGTGGATAAAATCACTATTAGCAAGTTTTTTCTAATCATGAGAGAAGTGATATAGAAAATGTGAATGTGTATGTTGCAGATTCTGGAATGAGAAGATTAGTCTGAGAAGACCTTTAGAAGAAGAATTCAAATCCCTAACTATAGATGTTGTTGCCCAAGCTAGGAGAAGTTACAATTGGAGAAATAGAACTATAGGTGTTGATCAGGGTAAGCCTGGTAGTATCTTTATCAAAGAAACATCTACTGCTATCAAGAATCTTGAGGCCATGAAGGAATTAGATAGGAAGGGCAAGTTGCCAAGATATCAAAAAGTTTAGTTTGATGTGCCAGACAAATGTCAGAAAGGAATAAAGATAGAGGGAGAATCAAATAAACATGATGTTCCTAAAGTTCTTACATCTATCGAAAGGGAGAAGATCAAGAAAACATAGGTAAGTAAAGTTATCTAGGATTCATGTGCAACTCCCATGTTTGATATGACCCAAGTTTTTTTTCAAATGAAGGTTTCAGTTCCTTTATTAGAGATGTTGAAAATAGATGAACATAGGAACAATGCTTTGAAAGTAATTGCAAGTATATCTGAAGTATCACCTAAAGTTCCCAAAGAATCACATGTTTTCCAGAGGGTGAATCAGCAAGGTACTGAAGCTAAGAGTAGAGAAATGGGAACCCCTGAGGTGTATGTAGGAGAAGCGTTGACTAAATCCCCATCTTAGATTGATTCCTTTTATGTCAGCCTGCTTATAAATAACAAGATGGTTAAAAACTGCATGATAGATTCAGGGGTTGCTATAAACATTATGCCTCTAGAAGTTATGAAAGAGTTGGGACTTTGGGTTGATACATGCTATGGCAAGTGTTATGTCATGGATAATAGAGTTGTTCTAGTTATTGGGATAATGAAGGGTGTTTATTTAAGGTTTGCAGCATTTCATGATAAAGTATACAAAATGGACATAACTGTTGTGGATATTCCACCTCAATATGGGATGCTCTTCTCAAGATAATGGATTGCAGTAGTTGGGGGAAACATACAATTGGACCTATCTTATGCCACTATACCAATGAATGGAAAGGAAGTTAGAATGGATAGGGAACCTAGGATCCATATAGTAGTAGAGTATATTAACAATCCTAATCACTTCAATCAACAAGTCAATTTTTGCAACAGTGAATGGATAACTTTAGAGTTGAACCTGATCAGGAAGCTCCAAGCTACTGCACTAATCCTCTAGAAGATGAAGTTCAGGAAAATCAAGAAGGATTGTGGCAAATGTACTTTAATGATGCATCCTCTAAAGAAGGAGTAGGAGCAGGCATGATTTTCATTGCACCTAGTGGCAAAACTTTTAAACATTCAGTTTTGCCAAATTTCTCTTGCACAAACAACATTGCAAAATATGAAGCATTACTACTTGGCTTGAACATGGCAGTCAAACATGGTATAAAATTATTGAGAGCTTTTGGAGATTCTAAATTGGATGTCTCACATGTGAGATAAATATTTGACAAAGCATAGAAGACTTAAGTAATACAAGTATGTTGTGTGGGACACCATAGAGCTTTTGGATGCATTCTCTATTGACTAGGTAGAAAGAAACAAGAATGTGATGGCTGATTTCATGGCCAATATAGCCCTAAGGAGTGATGATATTACTTTGTCTGGAATCTCTAAAGTTGAGGTTAAAACCATACCATATGTACTAGACAACATCTATAACTAGTAGGTTTTCAACAATGATGCGGATTTGCTAAAGTTCCTTCAATGTGAAGATAAGTATCTTTCACAAGAGATAGACTTCAATGCATTTGTGGAAGTTGTTAATGAGAAGGAAACTATCTTTGGGACTGAAGTAATTCAATTGAAGACAAATAAAATCCCAAGGGGATTAGTATATTTAGAAAGAGTATTTGACAACAATGACAACAATGATCAGAAGCATGTACTAGTCCATAGGGATGATTTAGAGGAGGTCACCTAAGAATGTATACATTGGGAAAAGGATCAGTCCCAAGGTAAGAACAATGCCTATTGCTTTATTGAGGAAATACAAGCATGATTTTTCTTGGTCCTATGATTTCTTGAAAGCCTATAGAGAGTATCTATTCTAGCATGAGATTCCCTTGAAACCAGATGCCAAGCCTTTCAGGCAAAAGCAAAGACCCATTAATCCAACACTGATAATGCAACAAGAACTAGCAAAGATGAAGGATGGTGGAATCATCAAACCAATCAGGTACTCTACATGGATCTTAAATCTGGTGCTAGTAAGGAAAAAGAATGGGGATCTAAGACTCTGTGTAGAATTTAGAAATCTGAATGTGTCCTAATTGAAGGATAATTATCCTTTGCTCAACATGGAAATAATGCTCCAAAGGGTCACAGGGAATGAGTTGCTATCCACGATGGATGGTTTTTCAAGGTATAATCAGGTGAAAGTTAAGGAATCAGAGTAATATAAGACAACTTTCACTACTCCCTAGGGCATGTATGTCTTCATTAGGATGTCATTTGGGTTGACCAATGTTGGAACAAATTTCCAAAGAGCCATGGATATTTCTTTCTTAGACTTGATTAATGGAATCATGGTTGTGTATCAAGATGACTTAACTGCCTTTTCAAAAAGAGCTGAAGATCACTGAATGCATCTTGAACTAATTTTCAGAAGGCTTTGGAGTATGGGATACCTCTCAATCCCAAAAAATGCACATTTATAGTATCAAAGGGGAAGCTGCTGGGACATATTATATCCAAGGGTAGAGTAAGGATAGATCCAAAGAGAGTGGCAACCATTGATAAGATATCAATCCCCAAAACTGTCCAAGCAATACAGTCTTTCTTTGGCCAGATCAACTTTGTGAGAAGGTTTATTTCTAATTTTGCTGAGATTGTTAAACTTATTTCTAGAATGCTAAAGAAGAGAGCCAAAATCATATGGGATGATGATGCTATTAATGCTTTTGTAGCAATAAAACAAGCTATCAAGGAGGCACAAGTGCTGAAATCTCCAGATTTTGGTAAACCTTTTTAGTTATTCTAATGAAGGGGGTAAATCATAAAACACACAACAATAGAAATTTCACATAGAAAAATAGAACTTTATTTATTGATTTGGACAACTTATTACATTACAAAAGCTCAACTACAATAAGAGGAATCAACCCTCCATAGGCTGCAACACATTATAGCTTCCTCTCACAAGACTCTGGAATCATCTACCATCTATAACCCCAAATTTGCTAGGGTTTCTATTTTTCTATCTATTCTTGACTCTACACTTTCCCCCTTAACTCTACTACTGCCCAGGGTTCCCAAAATAGTCATAAATAGCACTTTTTGGCGGCCTCCAGCTAAATTTTGAAATTTGCAACTCCCTCCAAAAGTAGGTCAACTTTCAGGAAGCATAACTTTTGATCCAGTTGTCTGATTGATGAACCGTTTTAAGCACCGGAAAGCTCATGATGTGAACTATCATGATGAAAATTAATAAATGGATATCTATCAACTCTTCAAGATATTATGGGATGTTTTTGTTTGAATTAACCCAGACAACTGAGAGGGCGGGTGAATCAGTTGTCTCCAAATTTTTCTTTGAAACTTCTTTTTCTATTGTCAATTTGATCAATGATGTAAACACTAAAGCATATGATATTAACATAGAAGTAAAAGCATAATCAACACATTTGACACCAAGATTTTGACGTGGAAACCCGGTTAAGGGAAAAACCATGGTGGGGGTTAACCCACAAATATTAATACCCTGTTAAAAGTATTTTTACAAATGGGAATGCACATGCATTCGAGATCATTGCCCATAGCTCACTGCTCAAATGGAAGCTCACTGCCTATGGAAATATTACAAGAGAATGGCACAGATATGAACTGATTAATAGCATCTACCCATGCAAGAATTTCAATTCCTGTTAAGTACAAAAACTGATCTTACACATTTCATCTTTGCTCTGCTCTTCTTGTTGTTCTGCCTTCATTTGCACTTTGGATTTCTACTCTTCTCACATACACCTTATTCACATACACCACACATTGAATCATTCAATTGCATTGGCTATATATATCTGCAATATGATCTACAATTATTCTATCAATCGGCTTCAACAACACTTAGAACTTTTATGAATACTCTGCTCTGTCAGCTAGATCTATGCATAACTTAAGGTATGGACCAAAAATTTCTCTTGAAAATCATCACTCATGTCAACCACTATCACTAATCATCACCATTTGTCCAACAAAAAACTTCCATACATCTGAAATCAAGACCTTCTGCAAGGTCAGCATGTTCTTCTTCTGTCTGCTCTGACAAATTGGAACCCAGTACTCAGAGGATAATATCTTTTGAATCCTTCATCACCGGAGGACAAAAATTTGGATTTGGACTATCTTGATAATGCATATGACTCCCCTAGATTTGTAACTAATCATGATTTTCCACCGGAGAGATCCTGACCAAAATACCGGACCCTGTTACTACTCCGTTCCTAACTGCCCAAACTTAGACAAATTTTGAATCTGACTTCCGGTATGAATAAATTATGTTATGTGGATGATTGGGATGATCTTAGTTGCCATCAATGACAACACCTATCAATGCAAAGCAGTGTCTCTTGCCAACAGTTTTAGTGCCTCATATCTTGTTTCAGAAAATTTCAGTGGCTTTTTAGAAAACAAAAACTTTAATATCTTTTAGCTCACAAATGATCTTTGTCTGATTCCTTCGCCAAAGGTCTTATATTTTCATTATGAAGCTTTCTGTAAGTTTTCTCTTCAATCCATGCCCAAATGCAAACTTTCCTAAAATGACAGGTAAACTTTTGAAAACTGGTAGTTTGCTATTTTTAGCAGTTTTGGAAAAATTGAAAGTCCTACATCATTATTCAAGAGATTATGGAACTAGAAATACTAATTATGGAAAGAAATGAAAAAAAAATTTATGATTTTGAAGCAACATATTTTTGGGTGATGCAAGATTGCCCTTACACCACTGGATGCTCCTGCATTAGACACCCAGAGTAATTTGAGAAGTGACCCTGTCACGTCTCAGGTGTTTGTGTGAGGAAAACCCAAATGGTCAACCTCTGCCTTAGATAATGAAGAAGAATCTTCAATAGGCCTTCCTTTCCATTTCACCAGATATTCTTCATATTGCCTATTCCGAGTACTTCTTCCCACATGGCTATCCAAGATCTCTTCTATCTCCTCCATTGAAGTAGATGCTGGAATACTCCATTGTTCTTCTATTGGTCCATCCTCTATGCCACCTTCATGATATTCTATTAAATAGGCAATGTTAAACACAGGGGAAATATTGATCCCACTCGGCAGCTCTACCTCATATACATTTCCTAAATCATGCTTCTTCAAGATTCTGTACGGTCCAAATTTCTTCATTTTCAACTTATTGTGTGTTCCAATTGGGAACCTTTCTTTTCTCAAGTGAACCATGACTTCATCTCCTACTTGGAACTCCTTATATCTCCTCTTCTGATCTGACTTAGCCTTGTACTGAATGTTCATCTTATTAAGGTACTTTCTCACCTCTTCATGCAAATTCTTCAGGTGTTCTGCAAAGTCTTCGGCCTTGACACTTGTCTTTTCTCCTTTGTCTAGATTCCTTAACTCTAAAGCATTTCTTGGACTATTGCCATATACAATCTGGAATGATGATTTACAAGTACTCCTATTGACAGAATTATTGTAATAAAATTTTGCCTATGGTAAAATCAAATCCCATCCCTTGGACTTATCTCCTACTAAGCATCATAGTAGGTTACCCAAACTCCTATTCACCACTTCCATCTGTCCATCAGTTTGTGGATGGTGTGCAAAACTGAACTTCAAATCTGTCTTCAACTTCTTCCACAATGTCCTCTAGAAATTACCAACAAACTTGGTATCTCGATCTGAAACTATGCTCTTAGGTAGACCATGTAGTCTCACCACTTCCCTGAAAAATAACTCTACAATATGAACAACATCATTAGTCTTCTTACAAGGAATAAAATGTGCCATCTTTGAGAATCTGTCCACCACCACAAAAATGGAATCATGCCCTCTCTTTGTCCTTGGTAAACCAAGAACAAAATCCATACTAATATCATCCCATGGCTTCTCCGGTACAGGTAATGGCTAATATAGACCTGTATTCTGACTTGCTCCTTTTGCCATCTGGCATACTCTGAAACTCTATACAAATTTCCTCACATCTTTCTGCAATTGTGGCCAATAATAATTTTCACCAACAATAGCAATGGTCTTATCTCGACCAAAGTGTCTGGCCAATCCTCCACTATGCTTCTCCTTAATCAGGTTCTCTCTCATGGAACTCCTCATAATGCACAACTAGCTTCCTTTAAACAACATGCCATCTTGGATTATGAAATCTAACCACTTTGTCCTATCCAAAGTAATAGGTTCCAGACAAGCTTTCCAAGCCTCTACAAAATCTGGATCTTTAGGATACAAACTTTTGAGCTCATCAAACCCAACAACCTCTATCTTCATTTCTATCAATAAATTTTTCCTTCTACTAAAGGCATCTGTAACTCTATTGGACTTCCCACTCCTGTGCTTCAGAACAAAAGTATAACTCTGCAAAAACTCAACCCATTTTAAGTGCCTTTGATTTAATTTTCTTTGACTATTAAGATACTACAAAGCCTAATGATTAGTATATAAATCAAACTCTTTTGGCAACTGATAATGTCTCCATTTCTTCAAAGCTTGAACTATTGCATAAAATTCCTGATCATAAACATAATAATTTTTCTTGGCATCATTAAGATTCTCACTAAAATAGGTAGTGGGCTTACCTTTTTGACTTAAAATAGCTCCTATAGCACTACCACTAGCATCACAATCTACCTGAAATACCTTATTGAAATCTAGAAGTGCCAAAACAGGTTGCTTTGTAACTTTCTACTTCAATGTATCAAAGCTTTTGTCTACTCCTTTAGTCCATCTAAACTCTTTTCTATCCCCACTCATTGTCTTCATTAGGGGTGCACAAATTCTACTAAAATTCTTGATAAACTTTCTGTAAAAACTTGCCAAACCATGAAAAGATCTTACCTTCTTTGTACTCCTTGGCGTAGGCCATTCAATGATAGCCCTTACTTTTTCTGGGTCCATCTTAAGACCTTCCTCTAAGACAACAAATCCTAGGTATACCAACTCCTTTACAAAACTATATTTCTTTAAATTAATCAACAACTTCTCCTCCCTCAACTTCTTAAAACATCTCCTCATATGCATCATATGCTCATCCCAAGTCTTACTAAAAATCAACATATCATCTAAATAAACAGTAACAAAACTTCCCAAAAATTCTTTCAATACCTCATTCATGAGTCACATGAATGTGCTCAGTGCATTGGTTAGCCCAAATGGCATGACTAACCACTCATACAAACCTTCCTTTGTCTTGAAGTTTATCTTCCACTCATCTCCTTCTCCGATATGGATCTGGTGATACCCACTCTTTAGGTCAATCTTCATGAAGTACTTGGCTCCACTCAAACAATCCATTATGTCATCCATTCTTGGCAATGGAAATTTGTACTTGATCATGATCTTATTTATGGCTCGAGAATCTGTACACATTCTCCATTCTCCATCTTTCTTTGGTGCTAGTACTGCAGGTACCACACATGGACTCAGGATCTCCCTTATTAGTCCCTTCCTTAACAATTGATGAACTTATCTATTCAACTCTTCATTCTCTACTAGAGTCATTCTATGAGCTATCTTATTTGGCAAACTGGCTCCTAGTATAAAATCCATTTGATGACTTATCTTCCTCACTGGTGGTAAACCTTCTGGTACATTATCAGAAATAATGTCCTAAAATTCTTCCAACATATTTGAAACTTCTGCTAGTACATCTTCACATTTCTCTTGATTAATCTTAGGAATCAATGCAAAGTAATGATGCTCATGCTTCATACCCTCCAAAATTTCCTACCATCTACCAAGCAAATTCTGGCAGTACTACATACCTTTTCTTCCACCTCCTTCAAGGGCTTCAACATATGACGAACTCCATCCTTTGTTAGAGAATATGTGTTTGCACGACCATCATGGACATCGCTCCTATCATACTACCACGGCCTCCTTAATAGCATATGACATGCATCCATCGGTATGATATCACACATCACCTCATCATGGTAGTCCCCAATCTTGAACTACACTAAACACTACTCATTGACCAAGGCTCTATAGTCCTTCTACAACCAAGCAATCTGATATGGATGTGGATGCTTTCTTCTTGTCAACTTCAACTTGTCAACCATCTCCTCTAAAACAAGATTGTCAGTGCTTCCACTGTCAATAATAATATCACAACACTTACCTTCACATTTACACCTTGTGTGGAATAAACTCTTCCTCTAATTCAATTCTTTCACCTCATTTAGCAGGGTTCTTCTGACAACTAGGGTTTCTCCCCTTTCAACATCTTCAGAATGCTCAGAATGTGAATCTTCATCTACATGTGCAACTCATGCATTACCTTCAGGTCTTCTATTTTCCCTTCCTTGATGTTGTGGAATCTCATATGATTGATACCCTTCTTCTTCGCATTAGAAATAGGTTCCTCTAAAACCTCCTCTTCTGGTTCCTTTCCCAGGTCTACCTCTTCCTCTTCCTCTTTGCTCACCATTGTTCTGGTCATGAGGGTGGTAGCTATTATCTACTCCCTGATTTTGACTAGCGCCAGCTTCTTCACTTTTCTTTGGATCTTCATTTTGGCCTCCATAGGGTCTTCCACTAGTCTTTCTGCCTTGACCTCTTCCCCTTTGCTTCCCGTCAAATCTTTTATTCAGCTTCTCTTCCACCTTCAGGGAAAACTGGTACGCATCTTCTATGGTGGTCATTTTGACCAGGCTCAGCTCATCTTGAATACCTGGCCTCAACCCATTAATGTAACGGGCTACCTTCTCCTTGTTGGGCTTTGCATGGCCTATCTTAAGAGTAATTTTATAAAACTCTTCTGTATACTCCTTAACAAACTTGTTACCTTGCTTTAGTCCTTGCAGCTTCTTCAGCAACTCCATCTCATAGTCAACAGGAATGAATTGCTTCTTTAGTTTTTTTACCATTTGATCCCATCTGGTGATCTTTCCTTTTCCTCTTTTGTTCCTCTCTAATTGGACCTCCTTCTACCAAATACTAGCATGGCCCTTCAACTTTGTTTTTGCAAACTTGACTCGATCTGGGTCCTCCACATCTTCATACTCGAAATACTCCTCCATGTCATTGATCCAATCAATAAGCTGTTCTAGATTCAAATCTCCAAAATATGTAGAAACTTCGATCCTGGGCCTCTTTTTGATCTTCGAAATGGCCCTCAACAACCTAACTTCTGCAAGATCTCCTGTAGCTTCTTGTTCCTCCTCAGCTAGCTCTTTTTAGCTTCATCTTTGCTTTCTTCTCCTATTCTTGGCTCAAACCCTCTTTGTAGCTCCTCTTGCAATGCATCGATTTACCTTTGTAGGGCTCTAAAACCCTCTTCTGTCAAAACATTCCTCCCAATACTATTTCTTCATAGAGGCATCTTGATCTCTGCACCAAAGCCACAACCTTAGGTCTTGGCGCAAACTGCCTCACGGTCGGCAATTTGTCTACACACTCAGGAACCCTTGCTCTGATACCACTTGATGAAGGGGGTAAATCATAAAACACACAACAACAAAAATTGCACATAGAAAAATAGAACTTTCTTTATTGATTTGGACAACTTATTACATTACAGAAGCTCAAATACAATAAGAGGAATCAACCCTCCACAAGTTGCAACACATTACAGCTTCCTCTCACAAGACTCTGGAATCATCTGCCATTTGTAACCCCAAATCTGCTAGGGTTTATGTTTTCCTGCCTATTCTTGACTCTACACTTTCCCCCTTAACTCTACTACTACCCAGGGTTCCCAAAATAGTCATAAATAGCACTTTTTGGTGGCCTCCAGCTAAATTTTGAAATTTGCAACTCCCTCCAAAAGTAGGTCAACTTCTGGGAAGCATAACTTTTGATCCTGGTGTTCGATTGACGAACCGTTTTAAGCGCTGGAAAGGTCATGATGTGAACTATCATAGAGGAAATTCATAAACAAATTTTCATCAACTTTTTGGGACCATTTTAAGTGCTTCATATCTCATTTCAGAAAATTTCAGTGGCTTTTCAGAAAATAGAAACTTTAATATCTTTCAGCTCACAAATGATCTTTGCCTGATTCCTTTGCTAAAGGTATTATATTTTTGTTATGAAGCTTTCTATAAGTTTTCACTTCAATCCGTGTCCAATGCAAACTTTCCTAAAATGGCAGCTAAACTTTCCAAAACTGGCAGTTTGCTATTTTTAGCAGTTTTGGAAAAACTAAAAATCCTACATCATTATTCAAGAGATTATGGAAATTGAAATACTAATTATGGAAAGAAATGAAAACAACTATAATGATTTTGAAGCAACATCTTTTTAGGTGATGCAAGATTGCCCTTACACCACTGGATGCTCCTGTATCATATTCTCATTTGGTTCATTCCACACTATTGCAGTGGTTATGCTACAAAAAAATGAAGAAGGTTTCTAGCAACCCTTGCATTTTTTAGCAAGTCTCTTCAAGCCGCAGAGCTAAAGTATGATATGGCAAAAAAGAAGCCATATGCTTTAGTGAAAGCTGTGAAGAATTTTAGACCTTACTTAGTTGGTACAAAGGTGGAAGCATATGTGCCTAATGCATCTGTGAAAGATGCATTAGTCCAACAGGAGGTCACTGGCCGGAGGTGCAGATGGATCAACAAGATCTAGGAGTTCAATATTGACATATGAATCACAAAACTGGTTAGGGGACAAGGACTTGCCAAACTAAAGGCTGAGGTTAACTTGGAGGCTGCTCAAATCAATGTTATTGAGAAGGAAACAAATGTGATATGTAGCTTACAGATGACCTCATGGTATATTGATATCATCTATTATTTGACACACCTCAGGTGTCCTGATGGGCTCACCAAGAACTAAGAACATACATTGAAGTTGTAGGATGTGAGGTATGTGTTTATTAAAGGGGACTTATACTAGAGAAGCAATGATGGTGTCCTATTATTATGCTTAGATGAGAACCAAGTTGAAAGCATGTTGAAGTAAATGCATGAGGGAGTGTGTGGAGGTCATTTTACAACCAAAACAATAGCCCGCAAGATTTTAAGAGCTAGCTATTATTGGCCTACCTTATTTTCAAACTCCCATGCATTCGCAAGAAAATGTGAGGCATGTCAAAAATTCTTAGGAAAGCTCAAATATTTAGGTTCATTGCCCCTTAGGCCCATGCAAGTTGAGGCCCCCTGCTATCAATGGGGCATAGATTTTATTGGTGAAATCAGTGAGAAATCAAGTGGAGGCCATAAATAGATCCTTGTAGCTACAGATTACTTCACCAAGTGGATAGAAGCCATCCCTACAAAGAAAGCCACAAGCAAGGTGGTGATGGACTTCATTCTAAATCACATCATTATTAGATTTAAGGCACTAGTCAGGTTAGTAATGGATAATGCTATGTGCTTTAGATCGGATGATTTCATAGGTTTTTGCAATACATATGGCATTAAGATGTCATAATCCTCCCCTTATCACCCCCAAGGAAATGGTCAAGCTGAGTCAAGAAACAAAAGCCTAATTAAAATCATTAAAATGATGTTGGAAAAAAAGAAAAAGGCTTGGGATTCTAAGCCAAGTTTAGCTTTATGCGCTGATAGGTTGACTATCAAAAAGGCTATTGGAAAATCACCATTTGAATTGGTTTATGGAAATTAGGCTAGGTTGCCAGTAAATAATCTCCTACCTATTTATAAGTTCATCCAAAAAGAGGATTTGGACATCCCTGAGCTGATGGAGGAGAGGATTGAATAGTTAATTGAACTTGATGAAGTCAAAAGAAATGCACAAAGGAACAATCTCAAAATGCAACAGAAGGCTAAATATTTGTTTTACAAAAGAACTTCTGATAGGAAAGTCAAAGTGAATGACATGGATTTGGTATGGAATGCTAGGGCACAAGACAAGGTTAAGCATGGAAAATTTGAAGCCTTGTGGTTAGGTCCCTATGTCATAGCATATTATCATGGAGGAGATTCATATTTCATCCAGGTCTTGAATGGTGAAATCCAAGAATTTCTAGTGCATGGACAATTCTTGAAGCAATTCTATGCTTGATCATATCCATGCACATTTGTATTTTAGTGTAAATAGGTGTGGTTTCTTGTGTGCTTTCCCTACTCACTATTTTTTTGGTCTGCTACCTCTCTGAAGATTTTGGATCCTCATGATGACATTGCAGTCATCCGTCCCCAACCAGAGCTACTGTTGGGATTCCTATTTTTCAAGACATGTATTTCCTAAACCTTGCCAAATTTTACCAACATGCTAATTCACCCAATTCCATCTAAATCCCACTTTATACCTCCATTGTTGAACCTAAAGTTTATAACCGATCAAAGATATCTTCCATAGGTTTTAATGTGTTTTCCTTTTGAAAATGCAATATAGGAAACCCAAGAAGTGACTAAGTCCAAAAAACTCTAGGTGTTTCCTTGTGTTTTGGCCTTAGTCAGAGTTTTAGAATTTTAGAGTTTTGGGCTCCTTCCTTCCATTGTGTTATCTATTGGCTCCGAGGTCTGAGGCTCAAAATTTGCCGAAGTGTTGAAATTTATCTAATTGAAGTGAAATTTTAGAGGTCGGAGTTTCAACGTTTCTTCTTCTTCAGTGTTGTGATTGGAAGGAGGAGGACCTAAAGGCCAAAGTCAGACGAGTTCTATTTCTTCTAAGTGTTTTGAAGATCAGACTTTGGGCCTTTGGTCTTTAGTCTTCTTCATGACAGGTGTTAGGGAGAAGCCCTAAAGTCTGAAGTCTGATGGATCTACATGTTCAAATCCTTGTAAGTGTGAAATGTATGGTGGAGGTTGAAGGCCAACTCTTCTTCCTTCCTTTGAAGAAAGTGAAACAGGGAAGTCCTAAGGGTTGAAATCTGATGGGACCCATTGGTTGGTCCCATCAGAAAATATGTGGCAAGTTTTAAAGCATTCTGCCATTCAACAGAGATGATTTTATTAAGGAAAAAAGCTTGACGGAAGTGTGGAAAGGTGACATCTGGCAAATGTTGTGTTATGGAGACAAATCAGACTCGGACACAAAATATTCATATTATTTTTTATTAAATAATTTGTTGCACTATTAATTTTTTTTGTCGCACTTGTATTTAAAATAACATTTACAAACAATTATTAAATGCTAGAAATGATCAGTTATAATATTTAATTAAAGACACTTACATTTAGTTTTTGTAACCACCCAAAAGATGTGTGTTATTGGGTGCATGAGACAAAACCAATGGCCATGCTTCATTTGTAATTAATAGGACATGTGTGGGAATATATGCCAATACTTAGATTAGAGTTTTGAGGGCAATAGAGCATGAAACGTTGTCAGAAATTTACAGTTTTGTGGTAGGAAAAACATAGAAAGTGCCACAAGTACCTATAGCAAAGGCTGTGTAAAACAACAGTGTTAAAATGTGATGAAAAACATTGCTACAAGTTGTAGATGTTGCTGCATGTCTTTGTAAAGTTTTTTTTGCTAGAAGTTTAATATATATTGGACCCTCTTGTTGGTGGATGTAGCCCAATTTTTTGGGTGAACCACATTAAACCTTGGTGTCATTTTTTTGCTGTCCATTATTTTTATGTGTTTTATCTCTCTATCTATACTTCTAAATCTACATTTAATTGATAGAAATCTGCCTACAATCTCTAACAAGTGGTATCAGAGTAGGTTGTGTTTGGTTATCGTCTGAAGGAAGATCTCACAGTTGAGTGGGAGAAATGGCTGACAAGGGTATACTGAAGGTTGATAAATTCAATGGATAGAACTATCAATTATCAAAGATGTGGATGGAGGATTATCTCTATCAGAAGGATTTATGGAGGCCATTGCAATGGAAATCCAATAAACTGGTAGCAATGACTGATGAGGATTGGGATCTTCTAGATAGTAAGGCACTAGGAAGCATTAATTTGTGCCTAGTACCATCAGTGGCATTCAATATTTCAAAAGCAAAGACAATAGACAAGTTGATACAGACATTGGCAAAGTTATATGAAAATCCTTCCACTTCAAATAAGGTATTTCTTATGAAGTGCTTATTTAATATGAAAATGGTAGAAGGTGGATCGGTTATTGATCATTTAAATGAGTTTAACATAGTTACCAGTCAATTGACTTCTGTAAATGTAAATTTTGATGAAGAAGTTAGAGCTCTCTTGATATTATGTTCTTTTCCTGAAAGATGGAATAGTTTGGTAATGGCAGTTAGGAATTTTGTTTTTGGTTCGAATATGCTAAAATTTGATGATGTTGTTGGTGTTATTTTGAGTGGGGAAATTCATAGGAAAAGCTCAAGTGGATCCACAACGGGTAGTGTTTTGAATGCAAAAAGTAGGGGTAGATCAAAGGAGAGAAGAAAAGGTTCTAGAGATCATGGGAAGTCATGAGGAAAATCAAAGGACAGGAGATCCCAATCTAGAGGAAAGAAGGATTGTCAGTATTATGGGAAGCTGGGTCATCTGAAGAAAGATTGTTGGTCTTGGAAGAATAAAGAAGGAGACAACCAAGAAGGCAATAAGGAGGCAAATGTGGTGAGTAATAAATCCGAATATGATGCTTTGATTCTTTTCCTAGATAATGCTAATGATTAATGGGTTTTAAATTCAAGGGTCTCATTTCTTGCTATACCCCATAGAAGTTATTTTCTTGATTATGTCCAAGGGGATTTTGGGCTAGTTTATTTGGGAGATAATGAACCCTGTCAAATTGTTGGAAAGGGAAGAATTAGGATTAAGCTGAAGAATGGTATCATTGGCTACTACAAGAGGTAAGTCATGTTCCAAGGCTGAGTAGGAATTTAATTTTAGTAGAGCAGCTAGGTGATGAAGGTTGAATAGTTACTTTTAGTGATAAAAATTGGAAGGTTACAAGAGGTCTATTAATAGTAGCAAAAGGTGTCAAAGTAGGCACCTTATATCTTTGTACAGGTCATACTATTCCTTCTACTTTAGTTGTTGCAGAGAAAAATCAAACAGGTTTAGGAACAGTTGTTGTGGGTTTATAGGCAAAGATTGAAATAGTTGTTATGGATTCTGAGATAGCACTATGGCATAACAAACTTGGGCATATGAGTGAAAAAGGTATGAAAGTACTTCATTCAAAGAAATTTTTACCATGTCTAAAATGTGTTAATATGGATTTCTGTGGAAGTTGTATGTATGACAAACAAAAGAGGGTTAGTTTTCTCAATGATGGGAAGCAAAACAAAGATGAGAAGTTAGAGCTTGTGCATACGGATGTATGGGGACCATCTTATGTATCTTTTCTTAGTGGCTCTCAATATTATGTTACATTCACAGATGATGCAACTAGGAAGGTTTGTATTTATTTCCTTAGGCAGAAATCTTATGTATTTGAAACTTTTAAAAATTAGAAGGGCTTGGTTGAGAATGAGAAAGGTAAAAGATTAAAATGTCTCAGATCTGATAATGGTGGTGAGTATTGCAGCAAAGGGTTTGAAGATTATTATTTATCTAATGGGATTCATAGGCAAAGAATGGTTCCAAGGACTCCACGAGAAAACAGATTGGCTGAATGCATGAATAGGACAATAATGGAGCATGCAAGGAGTATGAGATTGCAAGCTAGGCTTCATTTAAACATGTGGGCAAAGGTTGTTAATACTATTGTTTATTTAATTAATAGATGTCCCTCTAATCCTTTGGGTTGTGTCATTCCAGAGGAAGCATGGCTAGGTAAGAAGGTGAGTTATTATTTTCTCAAGACCTTCGGTTGTGAAGCATTTGCACATGTAGATTCTGAAAATAGAACCAAGCTTGATGCTAAGTCAAAGAAATGTATATTTGTTGGATATGCTATTGATGAATTTAGTTATAGGATTTGAGATTTTGAAAATCAGAAAATTATAAGTAGGGATGTCATATTCAATGAGAAGGTGTTGTATAAAGATCAGTTGCGGCAGCATGAGAAGAAAGAAATGGATTATGCAGTGTTGGATGATACTCCAAACAACGATGTTCCAGTGGTTCCTCATGCTCCACAACAACAACAACAACAATGAATACCACAAACTATAGTGAATGTTAGATGATCTTCAAGGATAAGTAGACCTCTAGAAAAAAATTGTCCCTCTTTGTATTCTATTTTATTAACTAATGCCGGTGAACCAAAATGTTATGATGAAGCTATGCAGGTGGATGCTAAGGTTTAGTGGGAGCATGGAATGGAAGAAGAAATGGACTCCTTGCCGAAAAATTAGACTTGGGAATTATGCAAGTTGCTAGCAGGTAAAAAGGCTTTACCAAACAAATGGGTTTATAGGCTGAAAGAGGAACATGGAGGTATGAAAAGATTTAAAGACAGGTTAGTTGTGAAGGGATTTGAATAGAAAAGGACATTGATTTTGATGAAATATTTTCTCCGGTTGTTAAAATGACTTCTATTCGTACTGTTTTAAGTATTGTGGCTGCTGAAGATTTGTATTTGTAACAACTAGATGTTAAAAATGCTTTTCTCCATGGTGATTTATAGGAAGAAATATATATGGATGTTCAACCACAAGGATTTGAGGTCAAAGGTAAGGAGAAATTGGTGTGCAGATTGAAGAAAAGTTTATATGACTTGAAGCAAGCACCTCGACAATGGTATATTAAATTTAATAGTTTTATGGTTGAGCAAGGCTACAAGTGGTGTAATTCAGACCATTATGTTTATTTTAAGAGGTTAGATGAAGATAGCTACATTATTTTATGTTTATATGTTGATGATATGCTTGTAACCGAGTCTAACATGGATCACATAACAGAGTTAAAATAGTAGTTAGCAAATTCATTTGCTATGAAGGATTTGGGGATAGGAAAAACAAAAAATTATTTTTATCTCAAACTGATTATGTTGATAAGGTGTTGCAGAGATTTCATATGGAGAATGCAAAAGCTGTTAGCACACCTTTGCCTAGTCATGTCAAATTGACTAAGGATATGTGTCCAAAGACACAAGAGGAGGAAGAGAAAATGTCTAAGGCACCATATGCTTCATCTATAGGTAGTTTAATGTATGCCATGGTATGCATGAGACCAGATATTGCACATGTCATAGGAGTTGTTAGCACGTATATGAGTAATCTTGGAATAGAGCATTGGAATGCGATAAAATGGATTCTCAGGTATTTGAGAGGTACATCCAATAAATGTTTATGTTTTGGGGGCTCTAATGCTGATTTAAGAGGCTATGTTGACTCAAATTTGGCAGGGGACATTGATACTAGGCGGAGTACCATATGTTATGTTTTTATAGTTGGTTGGACATCCGTAAGTTGGATTTCTCAATTACAAAAGGTGGTTGCTTTATTCACTATAGAGGTAGAGTATGTAGCTACAATAGAGGCAAGCAAAGAGATGATATGGCTGCAACTTTTGATGGAAGAGTTGGGAAAATAATAGACTGAAAGTTACTTGTTTATGGATAGTTAGAGTGCTATACATCTTGCAAAGAATTCTCCCTTGCACTTGAAAACAAAACACATATGATTGAGATATTATTTTATTCGATTGGTGTTGGAGGATGGACAGGTAAGGCTAGAGAAGATTCATATGGATGACAATCCAGCAGAAATGTTTATGAAGGCGGTGACAAGGGAGAAGTTGAGCTCATCTTTAGCTTCGTTTGGTCTTCAAGGTTGAATTTAACTAAAATAAAACATTAGGGTCAAAGGTTCTTATTTCTAGTGGGAGTTGTAAGGGTAGTGGTGTTATGATCAATCTCCAAGTGGGAGATGGTATGGAGTGGAGTCTAATCTATTTCCAAGTGGGAGCTTGTGTTATGGAGACAAATTAGAATTGGATACAAAATCTTCATAGTATTTGTTATTAGGTAATTTATTGCTCTATTAAATATTTTGCTGCACTTGTACTTAAAATAATAGTTACAAACAATTATTAAATGCTGGAAATGATGAGTTATAATATTTAATTAAAGACAACTACATTTAATATTTGTAACCATCCAAAAGATGTGTGTTATTGGGTGCATGAGACAAAACCAATGGCCACGCTTCATTTGTAATTAATAAGACATGAATGGGTATATATTCTAATACTCAGATTAGAGTTTTGAGGGCAAGAGGGCATGAAAAATGTTATAAAAAATTTATAGTTTTATGGATGGAAAAACATAGAAAGTGCCACAAGTACCTGCAGTAAAGACTGTATAAAAGAGCAACATTAAAACATGATGAAAAACATTGTTGCAAGTTACAGATGTTGCTGCATGTCTTTATAAAGTTTTTTTCTAGAAGTTTAATATATATTGGACGCTCTTGTTGGTGGATGTAGCCTAGCTTTTTGGGTGAACCACGTTAAACCTTGGTGTTATTTTTTTTGCTATCCATTATTTCTATGTGTTTTATCTCTCTGTTTATACTTCTAAATCTATATTTAATTGATAGAAATCTACCTACAATCTCTAAGAAGTGGTATCAAAGCAAGTTGTGTTTGGTTATTGTCTATAGGAAGGTCTCACGATTGAGTGGGAGAAATGGCTGACGAGGGTAAACTGAAGGCTGATAAATTTAATGGACATAACTATTAGTTATCAAAGATGCAGATGGAGGATTATCTCTATCAAAAGGATTTATGGAAGCTATTGCAAGGGAAATCCAAGAAACTGGCAGCAATGACTGATGAGGATTGGGAACTTCTTGATAGAAAAGCACTGTGAAGCATTTGTTTGTGCCTGGTGCCATCGGTGGAATTTAATATTTCAAAAGCAAAGACAATAGACAAGTTGATGCATACATTGGCAAATTTATATGAAAAGCCTTCCGCTTCAAATAATGTATTTCTTATGAAGTGCTTATTTAATATGAAAATGGTAGAAGGTGGATCGGTTACTGATCATTTAAAGGAGTTTAACATAGTTACCAGTCAATTGACTTCTGTAAATGTAAATTTTGATGAAGAAGTTAGAGCTCTCTTGATATTATGTTCTTGTCTTGAAAGATGAAATAGTTTGGTAATGGCAGTTAGTAACTCTATTTTTGGTTCAAATACGCTGAAATTTGATGATGTTGGTATTATTTTGAGTGAGGAAATTCATAGGAAAATCTCAGGTGAATCCGCATCAAGCAGTATTTTGAATGCAAAAAGTAGGGGTAGATCAAAGGAGAGAAGAAAAGGTTCTGAAGATCATGGGAAGTCATGAGGAAAATCAAAGGACAAGAGATCCCAATCCAGAGGAAAGAAGGATTGTCGATATTATGGGAAGCTAGGTCATCTGAAGAAAGATTGTTGGTCTTGAAAGAATAAAGAAGGAGACAAACAAGAAGGCAATAAGGAGGCAAATGTGGTGAGTAGTAAATTTGAATATGATGCTTTGATTCTTTCCCTAGATAATACTAATGATTCATGGGTTTTAGATTCAGGGGCCTAATTTTATGCTACATCCCATAGAATTTATTTTCTTGATTATGTCCAAGGGGATTTTGGGCTGGTTTATTTGGGAGATAATGAACCCTGTCAAATTATTGGAAAGGGAAGAATTATGATGAAGTTACATAATGGAATCATTGGCTACTACAAGAGGTAAGGCATGTTCCAACTCTTAGTAGGAATTTAATTTTAGTAGGGCAGCTAGGTGATGAAGGTTGCATAGTTACTTTTAGTGATAAAAATTGGAAGGTTACAAGAGGTACCTTAATAGTAGGAAAAGGTGTGAAAGTAGGCACCTTATATCTTTGTATAGGTCATATTGTTCCTTCTACTTTAGTTGTTGTAGAGAAAAATCAAACAGGTTCAGGAACAACTGTTACGGGTTCATAGGCAAAAATTGAAATAATTGTTGTAGATTCTGAGATAACACTATGGCATAACAGACTTGGACATATGAGTGAAAAAGGCATGAAAGTGCTTCATTCAAAGAAAATTTTACCATGTCTAAAATGTGTTAATATGGATTCCTATGAAAGTTGTGTGTATGGCAAACAAAAGAGGGTTAGTTTTCTCAATGATGGGAAGCAAAAGAAAGATGAGAAGTTAGAGCTTGTGCATATGGATGTATGGGGACTAGCTCAGGTATCTTCTCTCGGTGGCTCTTAGTATTATGTTACATTTATTGATGATGCAACTAGGAAGGTTTGGATTTATTTCCATAGGTAGAAATTTGATGTATTTGAAACTTTTCAAAATTGGAAGGGCTTGGTTGAGAATGAGACATGTAAAAGATTAAAATGTCTTAGACTTGATAATGGTGGTGAGTATTGCATCAAAGAGTTTGAAGATTATTGTTCCTCTAATGAGATTCGTAGGCAAAGAATGGTTCCAAGGACTCCACAAGAAAATGGATTGGCTGAGCACATGAATAGGACAATAATGGAGCATGCAAGGAGTATGAGATTGTATGCTAGGCTTCATTTAAACATGTGGGCAAAGGCTATTAATACTACTATTTATTTAATTAATAGAGGTCCCTCTAATGCTTTGGGCTATGGTATTCCAGAGGAAGCATGGGCAAGTAAGAAGGTGAGTTATTCTTTTCTCAAGACCTTCACTTGTGAAGCATTTAAACATGTATATTCTAAAAATAAAACCAAGATTGATGCTAAGTCAAAGAAATGTATATTTGTTGGATATGGAATTGATGAATTTCGTTATAGGCTTTGGGATTTTAAAAATTAGAAAATTATAAGAAGCAGGGATGTCATATTCAATGAGAAGAAAGAAAAGGATTATGTAGTGTTGAATGATACTCCAAACAATGATGTTCTAGTGGCTCCTCATGCTCCACAACAAAGACAACAACAAAAAATACCACAAAATCTAGTGAATGTTAGATGATCTTCAAGGATAAGTAGACCTCCAGAAAAATTTTCTACCTCTTTTTATTCTATTTTGTTAATTAATGTTGATGAACCAGAATGTTATGATGAACCTATGCAGGTGGATGCTAAGGTTCAGTGGGAGCATGGAATGGAAGAAGAAATGGACTCCTTGCTAAAAAATCAGACTTGGGAATTATGCAAGTTGTCTGCATGTAAAAAGGCTTTACCAAACAAATGGGTTTATAGGTTGAAAGAGGAAGATGAAGGTAAGAAAAGATTTAAAGCCAAGTTAGTTGTAAAGGGATTTTCACAAAAAAGAGCATTGACTTTGATGAAATATTTTCTCTCGTTGTTAAAATGACTTCTATTCGTATTGTTTTAAGTATTGTTGTAGCTAAAGATTTGCATTTGGAACAGCTAGATGTTAAAACTACTTTTCTCCATGGTGATTTGGAGGAAGAAATACATATGGAACAACCACAAGGATTTGAGGTTAAAGGTAAGAAGAAATTGGTGTGTAGATTGAAGAAAAGTTTATATGGCTTGAAGCAAGCACCTCAACAATGGTATATTAAATTTGATAGTTTTATGGTTGAGCAAGGCTACAACCAATGTAATTCAGACCATTGTGTTTATTTTAAGAGGTTAGATGATGATAGCTACATTATTTTATTTTTATATGTTGATGATATGCTTGTAGCCAGGTCTAACATGGATCACATAACAGAGTCTAACAAAACACATACAATTGAGATATCATTTTATTCGATTGGTGTTGGAGGATGGATAGGTAATCTTGGAGAAGATTCATATGGATGACAATCCAACAGATATGTTTATGAAGGTAGTGACAATGGAGAAGTTGAGCTCCTCTTTAGCTTCAGTTGGCCTTGAAGGTTGAATTTAACTAAAATAGAACATCAGGGTCCAAGGTTCTCATTTCTAGTGGGAGTTGCAAGGGCAGTGGTGTTATGATTAGTCTCCAAGTGGGAGATGGTATGGAGTGGAGTCTAATCTGTCTCCAAGTGGGAGATTGTTGTGTTATGGAGACAAATTAGACTTGGATACAAAATCTTCATATTATTTTTTATTAAGTAATTTGCTGCACTATTAAATATTTTACTACATTTGTATTTAAAATAACAGTTACAAACAATCATTAAATGCTAGAAATCATGAGTTATAATATTTAATTAAAGATAGCTTCATTTAATTTTTTTAACCGTCCAAAAGATGTGTGTTATTAGGTGCATGAGACAAAACCAATGGCCACGCCTGATTTGTAATTAATAGGACATGCATGGGAATATATTCCAATGCTCAGATTAGAGTTTTGAGGGAAATAGGTCATGAAAAACATTATTAGAAATTTACAGTTTTGTGGCTGGAAAAACACAGAAAGTGTTGCAAGTACCTGCAACAAAGGCTGTGTAAAATAGTAGTGTTAAAATGTGATGAAAAATGTGTTGATAACTGAGAGGGGGGTGAATCAGTTATCTTAATTATTTTAGCTTTCTGAACTTTCTTAATAATTAGTGCAGCATCAATTCAAACAAGCAAACATAACCATGAAATAGAGATACACATGACACAATATTTTTGACATGGAAACCCTGTTAAGGGAGAAAACCACGGGGTGATTAACCCAAGATTGTATTCTTTGTTAGAAGAATGGAAGTACAAAATGGCACTTGCCAATTAGGGCTCACTACCTGAGCACACTGCTCACAAGACGCACACTGCCTACAAGAGACACACTGTCTACAATTTATAAAGAGTGTAATACAATACTTGAACTGATAAGGAGCATCAACATATGCTGGAGTTCAGTTCCAGTTTAGGCTCTGTATACTGATCTGCTGCACTTCATCTTTCCTCTTCTTTTATGCTGCTCTTCTTTCACATACTTGATCTTCCTTTCTGCTTTTATTCGGCTCTACTACTTTTCTTCACACATTACTTACAACCACAACACATCTCATAACTAAATCCATCTTGTATATATATCCGCACAAGTGATTTCATCACCTTTCTAGTCGGCACCCGAAATAGCCAATCTTTTCACAAACTTTGATCTGTTGGCTGAATCATTGCACACCAAGTAATGCAGATCAAGGATATACTTGTGGAAATCATTAATCATGTCGGCCAAACATAATTCATGCCTTCATAACCTTTACCAACATTAGTAACACATCTGGAATAATGTCTGATGTTCTGCCAGTCAGTTCTTCCTCTGTTCACACTGTCACTTGGGAACCTGACACTCAAGCATTCATATCTCTTAATCCTTTCCACACCGGAGGCTCAAACCTTGGAATCTATTAGTCAAGATACTCCTCTTGACTTCCCCAAATCTGTACTTCACTGAGATACTTTTGCTGAGAGATCTGGACATGTCTATCAGACCTTATTGACTGCTCTATTCTTGTTTACCGGACCACAACATTCTTCACTCTGACTTCCGGTATAGACATACCATGTCTTGCAGATGTGTGGGATGAACTTTGTTGCCATCAATGACAACATTCATGAATCCATATAGTGTCTCTTTCCAACAATCTCCCCCTTTGGCATTGATGGCAATACTTAGTGAAAAATGACTAAGTGTTTACACTATGCTCCCCCTTGGCTGATGCTCTATTTTTATATATAATTTCTGGAGCTCCCCCTTAGTTGGATTCCTCATTTTTTACTGCTCTTCACTCCCCCTTTGACATCAATTGGAAAAGGGTAGGGTCCACATATCAAAACCTTCAAAAATTCAACTATACTTAGCCACATAAGTATATACATATGGCATACTTACATATACTTAAGTATGTCTACAAACATTGTCTTCAATTGAACAAATTCTATAGCCCAACTTTGCTTCATTCTATCCAAAATTGATATATGACCGCTCAACAGGAATGCAAATGCATCTGTCCTTTTTAGATCTGTTGGATCATTGGTCTGGGCTGTGATTTGAGCTTCACTTATGGCCTCATGCATGGCCTCTAACTTAGGGATAATGATCCTTCTAAGTTCACCCTTCGGGCTAATTATGTTCTTCCTTTCCTTCTCAAAATTCTTTATTGCATTTGTGATTGCAATAGTTTGACACTCTTGCTTTACTATGGAGGATGAGAGAGGATCAAAACTTTGAGACAGACTTAATAGTTTATCCTCTTGTTCTTTTACTTTCCTCTCAATATCTTTGGTCACTGTGGGCCAAGATAAGCAAAATTTGTACATATTTCTGCCATCTTTAAGAGCATTTTCCAAGCTCTTTATCCCAATATCCATAACTTTCCTATCATTTGTTATCAGACCCTGTACTTCAGAGAATCTCTTATCCAAAAACTCCTTCCGGACCTTTTCTTCAGTTGACTTCTCTAGAGAACCAAAATGTGTGCTAACACTGTTGACTAGAGTTTTGAGATTACCGGAAGTGGAGGCTATGGGATCCTTCTGAAACAATGGCATAATCTTTTCAAGAAATCTGAAAGCAGCTTCTATCAACTCACAATCTTCCATGTGAGACTTCAAGAGTTTTTCTTTAACCTTTGCATTAGCAAATGAAGCTATCTTCATTGTCTATATCGGAGAAAGAAAATCAAAATTAAATGGTCCTTGTAGAAGCTCCGGTTCATCAATCTCCATTGTTTCTTTGTTCAAGAATTCTTGGACAATTTTTGCAGTGTCTTTTGCTGGAGACAGATTTTTCTTTTCTTCTACATTCTTAGAGCTATCTCTTGGAGTTTTCTCTCCTTCTACATTCTTATCACTGGCATCTTCTTTTCCCTTTACCTCTGCTTCTTTCTCTTGTATTCTTTCTTCTCCTTTAGATCTGGAGACTGTAGGGGAAACTGGAGGAGAAATGTTAGTCTATTCAAGGCCCACCTCTTCTATCATTTTCTCAGTAGATTCTTCTGCAACATTTGTAGTCGAGGGGTCAGTACCCAAGTCCTCTATAATAGGAAGATTGAATTTTTTGAAGGCCTTCTGGAGGATCTCTTCTGTGTCCTTAGCTACCTTGTCAGTCTCACCAAGCATAAGTTGATTCATCCTTGCTTTGCTTCTGAACTCATCCTTACAATCTTTGAATACCATATTCATTGTCTTGGGGTCGATTGAAGGATATAGCTGAATTGCTATCTGTTCCTAGATTTCTAGGTCTTTAGCTTGGGCATTGTTCTTTCTTGTTTCTAGTTCCTTTTCCAAGCTTTTAGGAATCAGAGATATAATTTCAATAAATGCTTTGTTGTAGATATTTAGGTACCTAACTATGGCATCTTGCAATATTTTCTGATCTGCTTCACCATAATCATCATAGAACTCAACCATTGGCTGAAGATTTCCGTCCACTGTGACTGATTTGATTATGTCATCAATGTGAAGAGTGGGTTTTTCAACATATTCCTCTGTCTTTTATTCTTCCTTCTGTCTAATAGAGGGTTGACTGGATGTTTTCTTCTTTTTCTTCATTTTCCTGATTTCTTCATCAGATTCAGTCTCCTCTTCATCCCTTCGACTGGCATAAGCTCTTGTAGCTTTTGTCTTTGTTCTTTTCTCTCCTTTGCCAGATGATTGTACTTCTGGTTCTGATGTCGTTGAGCCTTTGGCAGTGGTAGGTGAAAATCTCTTTGATGATCTGGTCCAGGTGGAAGGTTTTGCTAGAGCACTTTCCTCATTTTTCTTTTCTGCCTTCTTCTTCTCTTCCTTAGCCCTTTCCATATTTTTCCTATGGGCATCAAGTGCCTCCTTTGAGATGCCAAGGCCTTTGGCAACATTTTCTACTTCTTTTCTCACCTTCCTCTTGATCTCTGGTTCTCTGAGTTCCACATGAATTTTTACACTCAGCTCCTCAAAGGTTCCAAAACTTTCTGCCTTTGGATCCTTTAGTTGACTTAGCATGTGTTGAACATGCAGCTCCACAATTTGTTCATCAACTTCATACCCCATGGGCATGATCCATACAATTCTTGGTTCTACTGCCTCCATTAGGCACTGATCAGTCTCTACCATAAAACATACTATGTCTTTGTATTTCTCAACAAGAGACTGGGGAATCCTTTCTCTTGCTTGCATCATGTTCTAAAAATTCTTGAAATATCCCCACAGGGCTATATTTCTTGCTTTGGCGTCCCCAAGTCCATGTAAATAGTCTCTGATATGAATTGCTACTAGTTTGTCATTTTACCATACCCATCCATTTGATCCGGGTAGCTCATTCATGAAGTAGAAAAATAGGCATAATATTAGTCCACCATATTTAAAGGAGTTCTTCTTGTCCTTTTTGATCTTCTGTATGTTTTCCATTAATTGGCTCAAAAGAAGTTCACAGAGATCATATTCTGCATTCTTTCTCAGCATCTCATAGGCAGTATATACTGCAGTTCCAGATACTAAATTCTCCCTACTAGAGTGATATATCTTGTATCCTATTATCATAGATGCAAACTTGATATCCGGGTCAGTAATATCTTCAATGGTCATTGCCCTCTTATCAAATTTTGATCTGGTGGCCTCAGTTACAATGTTGTTTTTGACAGATTTGAGGACAGGTATTCCTCCAGAGGAGTGAAAACTAGTTACTGCCCTAATTGCTTCCTTGGTGATCTTGCAAGGTCTGGTAAGCCATAGAAAGTTGTCATGTACCCTACTCAACACATACCGGACCCATTCATCTTCTTCAAAGTAGGGGAAATGAATGAACTAATCAAAATGTGTCTCCCGGATGCCTTTATATTCTGGTTTAAGCTCAAAAGCATCGTCTATCAATTGTTTGTGATAGATATCTCTTAGTTTGAATTCCCCAAACTCTTCAACATTTGCGTGTATGTAAACCCTAATATCTTCTGTGTGCAAAACACCATGCAGAACACTAGAGAAGGCTCCTAGGGGATCTACCTCCAAGGATTTGTATGGATGCTTCTTAAATATGGGGCGAGGTCTATCAGAAATCTTTACTATATTTGGAGTAGCCATCATCAAGGAATATTACTAAGAGATATCAAGAACGAAAAATACCTTTTACACTGTTTAGGGCACACACGAAGAAATCTGGATTGAGCTATATGAAGAAATGTCTTGATCTTTGGGGGAAGTAGTTGTAGAGCTCCTTTTCTCTTTTCTTCGAATGTGAGGATACAAATGATGAGAGAATGAACTCTTTTATTTTTTGAGAAGCCCTAATTTTCATTCTGCAATAAATGCGCAACCTAATTCATTCTGGTTAGCCTTGTTTACCTTGTTCAAAGACAAAACCTTTCTAGATCATTGAGATAGATTTTGAAGTTGTTCTAGGAGAGTAGTGATAATCTATCTTCCTTTCATTAGTCATTTGATCTATTTGCAGATCAAGACACCATAGTTTGAATCATACTAGACCGAACTTGTAAGGAATCTATTTTTACCAGAAGACTATTTTACCGGATCAATTCTGGAAGGATTAGATTCTTCAAATCTTCTTGCAGATCTCTAAATCTTTACCATACCCCTTCTAGATGTTTCTTGTATGAGCCCTTTTAATCTGCAGCTCTCCTTGTGCCAGTTCTAGCACCAATTGACTAGCTAGGGGAACAAGGTTTTCTTTGTGTCTCCCCCTGAGCCAAAGCTCACTTTTTAATTTTTGGAAGGAATATTAGCACCAAAGTCTGATGCGGATCTATCCCCTACATTCTCTATACTTTTCTTCACCCAAATCTTGTCAATCTCACTTTGAACTTCATCCGCATTTACTTTTTGTTTTCCCTTATCTTGATTTTGATTATAATATACTGAACCTCTTTTATCCTGATTCTTGCTTCTACAGAATTTTGCTATATGAGCAGATCTATTGCAAATTTGGTAAACAACATTTCTTTGCATATTTGATTGATATCCTCTTGATTTGCATTGATTAGCCATATGACCCATTCTATTTCATGCAAAGCATCTACCATTGAATGAATTGTTCATTTGCATATTTCTGCATTCATGAGATTTGTGACCATACCTTTTGCAGTTGAAGCAATGTCCAGAGAAGGATGTATTAGTCTGATTCATTCTCCTTCTGCATTGATTAGCTTTATGGCCAAAGTTATTGTAGTTGTGGCAGTATCCATTGAAGGATGGATATCTTTGAGCATTAGGCTACCTTACCAGAGGACTTCTAGGCCTGTTCCTTGGATTTTCTGATCTAAAATTCTTCTGACTGGATCCGGAGCTTTCTCCTTTCTCATATCCCAGACCACACTTGTCATCTACCCTATTTTGGCTTTGAAGAAGAACTTCAAGTTGGGCAGAACTTATCTTGAATTTCTCTTTATATTCATTTGTTGTTTGAAGATCCCTTTTGAGAGAGACAATTTGATCCTCAAGTTTTTCTTCATTATCTTTAGCATCTTCAAGATCAGATTCAAGATGTCTGATAATTCTATCCATCTTGTGGCAATCTTCTGATTTTTCCTTGAGAGATTGTCTTAGATTATCTTCAGTTTTTCTTTTCTCTTCAATCTCTTGGGTAAACTTTATAACTCCTGATTCCATTTCATGTCTTACCATAATGATTTCTTTTGATAGCTTTTCACATAACTTGGTTTTCTCCTTTAGATCTTCATTTGCATCATTTGCTTCACCTTGATTTGCCAATTGCTGAAGTAGCTCCTTTCTCTTTTTCATATAGAGACTTAATTTGTCTTTTAGTTCTCTCATGAAATCATCAGCCTATTTGAGTCTTTCCTTTAATTCATTCACTTCAGAGTTTGACTACTCAAGATCATCAAGGGCAATCTTGAGTTGCTCCCTTAAACCATATGCATCCATTTAGATTCCTAGATCTTGCTCAAGATGTTAGACTCTGTTTAGGAGGAACTTAGCTCTGATACCAATTGTTGATAACTGAGAGGGGGGGTGAATCAGTTATCTTAATTATTTCAGCTTTCTGAACTTTCTTAATAATTAGTGCAGCATCAATTCAAACAAGAAAACACAACCATGAAATAGAGATACACATGACACAATATTTTTGACGTGGAAACCCTGTTAAGGGAGAAAACCACGGGGTGATTAACCCAAGATTGTATTCTCTATTAGAAGAATGGAAGTACAAAATGGCACTTGCCAATTAGGGCTCACTGCCCGAGCACACTGCTCACAAGATGCACACTGCCTACAAGAGACACACTGTCTACAATTTATAAAGAGTGTAATACAATACTTGAACTAATAAGGAGCATCAACATATGCTGGAGTTTAGTTCTGGTTTAGGCTCTGTATACTGATCTGCTGCACTTCATCTTTCCTCTTCTTTTATGCTACTCTTCTTTCACATACTTGATCTTCCTTTCTACTTTTATTCGGCTCTACTGCATTTCTTCGCACATTACTTACAACCACAACACATCTCATAACTAAATCCATCTTGTATATATATCCGCACAAGTGATTTCATCACCTTTCTAGTCGGCACCCGGAATAGTCAATCTTTTCACAAACTCTGATCTGTCAGCTAAATCCTTGCACACCAAGTAATGCGGATTAGGGATATACTTGTGGAAATCATTAATCATGTCAGCCAAACATAATTCATGCCTTCATAACCTTTACCAACATTAGTAACACATCCAGAATAATGTCTAATGTTCTGCCAGTCAGTTCTTCCTCTGTTCACACTGTCACTTGGGAACCCGACACTCAAGTATTCATATCTATTTATCCTTTCCACACCAGAGGCTCAAACCTTGGAATCTATCAGTCAAGGTACTGCTCTTGACTTCCCCAAATCCACACTTCACTGAGATACTTCTGCTGAGAGATCCGAACCTATCTGTCAGACCTTACTAACTGCTCTGTTCTTGTTTACCGGACCACAACATTCTTCACTCTGACTTCTGGTATAGACATACCATGTCTTGCGGATGTGTGGGATGAACTTTGTTGCCATCAATGACAACATTCATGAATCCATATAGTGTCTCTTGCCAACAAAATGTTGCTGCATGTCTTTGTAAAGTTTTTAACTAGAAGTTTAATATATATTGGACCCTCTTGTTGGTGGATGTAGCCCATTATTTCTGTGTTTTATCTCTCTATTTATACTTCTAAATCTGTATTTAATTGATATAAATCTGCCTACAATATCTAACAGCAAAGAGTCTAGCATTGATCATTATTGTAGTCTATTGGATGCCACATGGCATCGTCCTTTCTCTTTCCACCATTTCCCTAAGTATTCTAGCAAGGCTTTGTTTGAGGTTGTGGAACCATAGGATGCCACCACATGGATGAGTCTGAGTCATCTTCTCGTCGGGGAAAAGGCCAAAGGGCTAAAGTTCAACAAGGCATTGAAAAGTATCCTAAGTATGGTGCAGAACTATGGAGTTTCAGATGTCGGAGCTTCCTTGTTCTCCTTCCAAAAGGCATAAGGTGAAATAGCGAAGGCCCAAAGCCTGACCCTTGACACCTTCATATCTATACATAGGTGGGGTCAGGGCTTCCCTCCTTCCTCTTCTAGGTGTTGTAAGTTGCAAGGTGGAAGGCCCAAGCTCCGAAGTCCTATTTTTTGGAGCTCGACTTCCTGGCCTTTGTTGTTCTCTATGATGCACCAGGAGCTTCTAAGATGGTCATTATTTTTCCATTAGCATGGAAAAAGGAATTTACCTTCTTCAGTCTTGAACATGTGGAATTTGCACTTGGCCAAATTGTGGATGCAATTTAATTCATGGGGAAATTTGCAAGAAGTTTGTTATTACACTAGCGTGCATCCTTCAAGTCTCAATAGATATTTTGTCTTCTTGTGGGCCTACTTTTTGTCCTCATCTGTGTAATCAATATCTCCCAAGATTTTAAGCTTTTGAGAAAGGTTGTAGAAGAAATTATAACTATGTTGCAATAACCATTGCAAATATATTTTGGAGGCTAAGAATTTGTAGTTGTACATATAACTATCTTTGTCTTGTTGGGATATTCTCTCCATGAGCAGTTGTACCACCCATATCTTGTTATGATGAAAGTTGTCAAATGAAAATGTGACATGTGTCTATGGCCTGAAGCTTATTTGCTCCCTCATTTCTATAAGAGGGAATTCACAACCATTTGTAAAGGGTTTTGAATCTTTGTTTTGGGTAGTAGTGTGTCTATGTCTTAGTCTAGAATAATCGAAGAAAGTTGCATGTTATTTTGTGTTCAAATCTATAGAGCAATGTGTCATTTTCAATCTTGAATGTATTGTCATACTGGTTGCAGAATTCTCTCCATATGTGTAATAAATAAAGTTAGTATGATTGATGGATATCAAAGATATTTTGATTCATCTTTGCAGTCCTCTATAATGTGTGTATTGTCTTTAGCTTTCTCTCTAGGAGAGAAATAATTGCTTGGGAAACACTCTGTTAATTTCATTCTACACTATGGTTTAAAGGATAGTTTTACAATTCTAAGTACACAAAACATTGATGTAAGGCATTGATGTTATTAGTCCATTTGTGATGAAGCATTATTTCTTGAAAGATACACTTGATTTATGTAGCTTGACTTTTTGACCCTGGGATTAGGCACTGATCTCTCACTAGGCTGATATGTTGATTTAGATCCATCCAAACAATCAAAATAATTTCTATTTCCGTACTGTTTTAGAGTAGAATTGGAGTAATAACCATTCTCAATCCTACTCTAAACTGATTTGCTAAAGGATTATGCCAATCTAATAGGAGTCAGTCATTTCCTTGGTATATTTTCATTGAGAACTTTTGTTTCAACAACATCTAGCATAAGCCAAAAAATACCCTTGGATGTTGTATAGGTACATACACCTTGGTCTTGCAAAACCAAAAGTGTAGAGGAATTCAACAAATTCTAAGTTGAATCTTGTTTGTTGTTCACTAACCTAGAATCCTTAATCACAAGAAATTGGCTAAATCTTTAGAGGATTCAGACAATCAGTTGGAAGCACCAACATACAACACAACCATTTTCCCTCTTTTATGTGTACAAATCTAAATCAAAAGGTTTAGGCATCGATGGGTGAGAGGAAGATGGGAAAAACACAGATCATCACACATAGGCTTTGTTAGCATAGAAAGCCTAGGACTAGGGCACCTAGTGCCCAAGTCATGACAATTCTACGTCTGTTTCTAGATACAAGCTTCGTTTGCCCTACTCATTCTTGATCTACTTTTTGTTTCTGTATAGTTGATCTGTAACACTTGTAAGTTGTTCATTTTGTCAATTAGGTCACTTAAAACCATAGACCTTTCTATTATTAAAACCAATCTCCACTATTACAACAAAAGAGCAGAGCCCAAACAACATGGCTATCCCTTGGGGACTGTAGCCAAGCCTAAAAGTCTTTGTCAGCTTATGTTCTAATGTTGGATATGAAAGATTGATCTAGTTTCTTCATAATTGATTAGATCTCTTTTACCATCTTACAAGATATATGACTTCTGGCTACCTCTTTAAATGGTAAAGCACTTCAATGGTATAGTGGGTTACCACCCAATTCCATTCATGACTAGGATGAGTTAGGAGATAGACTTTGCCAATAGTTTAAAGAAAAAAGTGACTATTTGTCTCTAATAGAACAATTGACAACCATAAAAAGAGCTCCCCATGAGTTCATGGTTGATTTCAATTTTATATTCCAAAAGACTTTGAACATAATTCCATAATTGGTAAAACCCTCTCCCAATACTGCCTTCTTATATTATTTGAGATCCCTGAATAGTGATATTGTTGTCATGATCCAATCTATGGGAGGGAATGTGTTACCTGACACATATGCGATAGATATTAGGGTAAATAACAATTTGATCTAGGCTATAAAGATAGCTCTGAAGCCTTCAATACCCTTATGTTGCAATTATGAGTAGTAAGTGTTGTCATTGATGTCAACACCTAAGGTCAACATCTAAGGAAATTATTTGAATGAGTTTGAGCAAGTATCTGAGAAAGAACAATATAGTGTTTTTCTCCGCATATCCCATAGATTGAATATTTTTGTCTGTAGTTTGGAAGTTATGTTAAGAGATGTTTGCAGTTGTTATGTTTCAAGTTTGAGCCTCTGGTGTGAAGATTTGAGCGAGTTCTGTTCACCAGAGTAAAAACTATTTTTCTGTGTATTAAATGGTGACAAGGAGAATGTATTCTGCTCCGCATTTCTTCACATTTAAGTTTTATAGTCTGCGGTTCTAGAATTAAGTTGGTAATGATGTTGTCTACTTTCAGTTCAAATGGTTCATGATTTGGTGCTCCACAAGCAATCTTTCCTTTATGATAGTGGCCGATAGTAATGTTCAAGTGCTCTGGTTTGAAGAATCTTATCGACAAAGTGTTTAGAGGTTGTACGGATGTTTTTGGTGATTGTAATGTGCTTGTGGAAGTCTCTAGATCATGTTCCGACCTTTTGATTGGTCCATAAAGTGTAATCCAGATCATACATGAAGTGTGTTCCTAAAGGTCTTTGTGTTAACACTAGTTCTAGCTAACTTGGTTATTTTCACTACTTGCGGTTATGCTTCAAAGTTTGTAAAGCATGTTGTTGCATGGAAGATTGCATTTGAGTCCTAGCTAAGGATTGGCATGGTCTGCATTCATTTATCTTCTTTCCCAATCTATTTAGGTCTAGACCTAATTTGAATATTGGCTAAATATGTATGCATGCTAACCTTGGAGATTGTTCCAATGGTTGATGATTGTAATACTGACCTTGATGTTCATTCCAAGGTTGATGAATTGTATAAATACATATAATTAAGTTGTGAATGATTGTAGGGGATGCAAAGATATGAAGATAAGTGCAAAGTGACAAAGTAGAGTAGAGCAAAGGAAATTTATTGCGCTTCAATGGAACTAAACTTTGGCATAGTGTAGATGCTACTATCTCAGTTCACCAACTCTAGCAGTGAGCCACCCCCATTGGCAGTGAGCCCCTTCTTTTGCAGTGAACATTCTGGGCAATGAGCCCCATTGGCAGTGAGCCTCCGGTAGTGAGCCTTATTGTAAATTTTGATATATCATTTATATTGTGAGATAACACTCACTGTGGTTTTTCCCTTATTGGGTTTTCTAGGTAAAAATATGGTGTTTCATGTGTTGAATGTGTGAATGTGTTTAAGTTCTGATTTCATGCTTTCATGGTTAAATTACAATAACAATGATTAACTGGTAGATGTGTTGATGGTTTTAAAGTTTTGGTTACAATTGATTCACCTGCCTCTTAGTTGTATTACACATTTCAACAATTGGTATCAGAGCAAGGGTTCCTTGGTAAAGAGCCTAACAACTCGAGGTAGATCTAGGATGGCACACAGGAAAGAGTCACCATAGTTTGATGGAAAAGATTATGCTCTTTGGAAGGTACGAATGAAAATTCATCTTATTTCTCTTGGTTATAGTGTTTGGAAGATGGTAGATACAAAGTATACTATTCCTAAAAATGGTCCATCATCTGAAGATAAAGTCAAACAGTATGAGCTAAACATAAAATCTAGGGATGCTTTGCTAAATACCTTATCTAATACTGAGTTAGTGAAAGTTATGGATTTGGAAACTACTCATGAGATCTAGGATGAGTTGAAAAATTTGTATGAAGGAGATGATTCTATAAAGAGTGCAAAATTACAAAATATAAAGGTGAGGTATGAAGCCCTAGAAAATGAGTGAAGATGAGAACATAACAATCTAAATGCAAAAATTTGATGAAATTGTTAATGGAATCAAAGGTCTTGGAGGACCTTTTAATGAGGATGAAGTTGTGCTGAAGATTCTCAAGTCATTGCCTAACTCCTATAGCCACAAGGTGTCAACAATTGAAGAAGTTATGAGTGTGAACAAGATTACAAAAGATCAATTGATTGGGAAGATTATAGCTTTTGAGATGACAGAGTTTGGTAATGCTTCACCAAAAACTGAGATTTCTTTCAAAGACAACACTTCAGAAAAAACTTCAAGATCTCATAAATATGCTATGGAATTAGATAATGACCTTGATGAGGTTGAAGCCAACTTTGTGGACAAAATGCAAAGAGGTACCAGTAAGTTCAAAGGAAAATTACCATTCAAATGCTTTTCTTGTGGTAAGATTGGTCAGTATGCCTCGAGGTGTTTGGAGAGAATTGAAAGAGGTAAGAAGAAATTTGAAAGTAGACCTAGGATTATAAAGAAATGCTATTATGTTAGAGATCTTGATGATGATGGTGTAATAGATGATGAGTCTAATGATAATGATACTAGTACAAATGAATGCTTGTTTATTGCTATTACAGAACCCGAGTCTACTAATCCTGCTAGCTGTATGAAGGAAGAAAAACCAGTAGAAGAAATTGCTTTGTCTGTCCAAGTTGAGAAGGATAAGGATGAATGGATTATTGATAGTGGATGTTCACATCACATGATCGGTGATAAAAGTAAGTTTGTAAGTTTGGAAAAGTATGATGGAGGATTGGTTAGGTTTGGAGATAATGTAGCTAGTAAGATCTATGGAAGAGGATCTATTTATTTTGATGGCAAACACAATATAGATGATGTTCTATATGTCAAGGGTCTAAAGCATAATCTTATAAGTTTTGGTCAAATGTGTGATAAAGGGTATGATCTGAGATTCAAGGACAATGCATGCAAGATCATGGAAAGCTCTAGAAAAGTGATTGTAAATGGTAAGAATACTAGAGGTAATATTTATTATTTGAGAGGAACTAATGACTGTTGTTTGTTGGCTCAGACATAAGAAAGTTGGCTGTGGCATAGAAGGATGTGTCATATCAATTTTGACGACTTGGTGAAGATAAGTTCAGTACAAGCTGTGAGAGATTTGCCTAACCTTGTGAAGCCTACTAACACTATTTGCAAGGAATGTCAATTGGGGAAATAGACAAGGACAAGTATCAAGAGTAAAGAACAATTCTCTACTAGATTACTTGAGCTGGTGCATACATATTTGTGTGGTCCTACAAGAACAAGAAGTTTTCAAGGAGACAGGTACTTTATGTTGCTTATTGATGATTACTCTAGAATGACTTGGGTCACTTTTTTGAAAGATAAATAAGAAGCCCTAGACAAGTTCAAATCTTTCAAGGAGATGATTGAGAATGAATTAGAGTTGAGAATCAAATGCTTAAGGTTTGATAGAGGATGAGAGTTTATATCAAATGAATTCAACATTTTTTGTGAAGAGCATGGGATAAAGAGATAGTTCTCTGCACCTAGGACTCCTCAGCAAAATGGAGTTGTTGAAAGAAAGAATAGGACATTTCAAGAGGCTGCTAGGTCAATGATGTTAGAGGCAAACCTACTGGAAGTGTATTGGAGAGAAGCTATACATACTACTGTCTACATTCAGAACAGAGTTCAAGTCAAAGGTAATGGTAGTAAAACTCCTTATGAATTGTGGTATGAAAGAGTTCCCACAGTGAAATATTTCAAATTTTTTGGAAGTAAATGTTATATTAGAAGAGATGAAGAGTTGGGCAAGTTTGATGCTAGGTGTGATGAAGGAATTTTTGTTGGATACTCTACTAATAGTAAGGCCTACCAGTGCTATAATAAGAGATTGAGGAAGGTCATTGAGAGTGCTAATGTGAAGGTTGATGAAGACAGGGAAATAACATCAGATCTAAATGGCTATGAATCAGATGAACCTGATGTTACAGTCAATGAAGAAAAGGTGGAACAAAAAGACAGTTAAGATGAAGAAGAAAAGGCTCTGAAAAGTGTTTTTAAGACTCCCAGATATGTAAGGATTAATCATTCTGAAAATAAATTAATTGGTGACAAAAGCAAAGAGGTATTAATAAGGAAAAGAGTAGCAGAGGAACATGTGAACTATTTTCTTTCATAGATTGAACCTCAAAATGTAAATGAAGCTTTCCAAGATGAAAGTTGGGTAAAAGCCATGGAAGAAGAGCTAATGCAAATAGAGAAGAATCAAACTTGGGAATTGGTTCCTAGACCTACTGATAAAAATGTGATTGGATCCAATGGGTTTTCAGAAATAAGATGAATGAAAATGGAGTAGTAAGAAACAAAGCAAGACTGGTATGCAAAGGATATTCTTGGGTTGAAGGAATAAACTTTGAGGAGACTTATGCTCATGTGGCAAGGATTGAAGCAATAAAAATGTTTTTTCCATTTGTAGCTCACAAAGATTTTAAGGTGTATTAGATGGATGTGAAGTATGCATTCTTGAATGAAGAACTTGAAGAAGAGGTCTACATTGAACAACTGGAAGGATTTCAGTCATCAGACCAACATGGCATGGTGTGGAAATTGAAGAAGGCCCTGTACAGACTCAAACAAGCTCCTAGAGCCTGGTATGCAAGGTTGGACAAGTATTTTCTGTAATTAGGGTTTGATAAAGGTACTACAGACAGTAATCTCTACTTCAAAATTAATGATGATCAAATTCTGATTGTTGTGGTCTTTATTGATGATATGGAGGCAATGAAGGTATGCATAATAAATTTGTAGAGGAAATGCAAAAGGAGTTTGAGATGTCTATGTTTGGTGAAATAAATTTCTTTTTAGGACTGCAGATTACTCAATCAAAAACATAATTTTTATTTCTCAGTCCAAGTATGTGAAAGAATTGTTGAAGAAGTTTGAAATGGAGGATTCTAAACTAGTATGTACTCCTATGATAACTGGTTGCAAGCTAAGCAAGAATAATGAATCACCTAAGACTGATTAGAAAAAGTATAGGTCTATGATTGGAGGACTACTTTATCTAAGCCATACCAGACCTAACATAATGCATGCAGTCTACCTTGTGGCAAGATTTCAAGAAGATCCAAAAGAATCACATGTGATGGTAGTCAAGATGATCATGAGGTATTTAAAAGGCACTTCAAACTATGGATTGTGGTATCCCAAAGATACTAACTTCACTCTTAGTGCTTATACAAATGCATATTGGGATGGAGATGTTGATGACAGAAAGAGTACAAGTGGAGGTGCTTTCCTCTTGGGTAATAGATTGGTTTCATGGCTAAGCAAGAAGGAAGAATTAGTTTCTTCGTCTACTACAAAAGCATAATATATTGTTGCAACCTATTGTTGCACTCAAGTGCTTTAGATGAATCAAATATTAAGGACATAAGAGTTGTGTATGAAGAACCAATTTCAATCTTTTGTGATAATACAAGTGCTCCAAATATTTCAAAGAATCCAATGATGCACTCAAGAACAAAGCATATATCAATAAGGTATCACTTTCTGAGAGAAAACTTAATAGAGAATGAAGTAAAGATGGAACTATTAGGGGAAATTTACATAAAAATGGGCCTCCTAAGAAACTCTAAAAAAGTAAAAATTATCTCATATCATACAAATTATTTAAATATAAATAAATATAAATTACTTAACTACATGAGTTAAGTGGGGACACATGTTTCTATTATAATTCCTTAGAAAACTCAAGTTCATTGTTTTTTTTAAAGTGGTAACATATATTTCTATTATAATTTATTAAAAACTCAAGTTCACTTTTCACTTTAGATTATTTCTTTTTTCTTGATTATTTATTTTTTATTTAAAAAGTATTAATCTCAAGTTCATTGTTTTTCTAAAGTGGTAACTTATATTTCTATTATAATTTATTAAAAAAATCAAGTTCATTTTTCATTTTAGATTATTTCTTTTCCTAATTATTTATTTTTTATTTAAAAAGTCTTTTATCTAAAAGTTATATTTAAAAAGCCACACTTCCTAATTTTAAAATTAACTCTTATAGTAGTTTATTTTTAATTTTTTTGAACATGTATATATATGAAAGAATATTTTACAATAGCTTTTTTGTTTTCTTTCTCTAAAATATAAATAAAAATTGTTATCTTTTTTTTTATCCAATAAATTTCTATCATGAATATTTTTTAGTTTTTTATTTTTGTGTTTTTATTTTTCTCTCTTCAATAATATTTTTATTGTGAATATTTGTTAGCTTTTTATTTTTCTTTTTTCAATAAATTTTTTTATTTTTCATTTACATTGAGTTATTTTGTAGAAATTTTTTTTGAAATTTGTGAGAGAAGAATTTTTATTTCTATAGAATTTTTTTTAGTATATAAAATTTAAATTAGTTTAAAAAATACTAAATAAAAAATTTGAATGTATCTTTAAAATATTCATCTATTATTTTTTTATGTATGTTTATTAAATAAACATGTTTATATTATTTATAAATAGTAGCAAAGTGCAAGGAGCTTAGATATTTTATTTTATATTTAATTTTAATTTTATAAATTTCACATATAATTTAATGATTTTATATATTTATAATTTTATATATATTTAAATTTATGATTTTATCGATTTAGAATTAACATATTAAATATGTTTATAGTAGGTTTTATGATTTTTAATGCTATTAAGGAATTAAAGAAAATTTTTAAGAAAAGATTTGTTGAAATATTTTTGAAATGCTTTTTAGATTTTCTTTTTCTTAAAGAATAAAAGTATTATTTAGAAAATATAATAATTTCTATAATAGAACTTAAGATTATAAATTAAAAGAATCTTTATTATTTAGAAAGATGATTGAGATAGAATAGCATATGTAGAGTTAAATTAACCATCATGAGTTAATCCATACGATTTTAGAAAAGTTTTATCTTATAAAATAAATAATTTTATTTTATAAAATAAATAATTTAATTTTTATTTTGGATGATGTCACCGTAACGATTGATGTTATCTTTTAGTTGATTTTTGATAACTCAAAAAGTTGATGATGTCATCCTTTGGAGGCCCATTTTTAATGTAAATTTCCCCTAATATGTGTCTTTCTCCTTCTCCCCCTTTTCCTTGGTGATTATTAGCATAGGTTTAGTTGTCTAAGCTTTAGACTTAGAGAGGAACAAGCCTTCTCTAGAGGTCTGATCTTATTTGCAAGGTCCCACACCTTGAGATCATTCCCATTCTATCTTTGGAATGTTTGGATAGTAGGTCCAAACAAGGTGCAATTTCATGTGACAACACTAACCTCTAATTTTCTTTCCTTATAGGTTAACTATGCTATCATTTGGATTTTGACAATTGTTTGGTCTTTTTATACTAGTGTCAAATCTTATGTTTGATTTCATCCATACAACCAACACATGATGTCATCCTATCATTTGAGAAGACCTATTCTAAATAAGGATATTTGATTGGTACATTCTTAAAATTTACAAAATTTCTTATCTCAGAATGAAATTAGCAATGTGGAAAAGTTTTTTTCTTTTTAAGTTTGAATCAAGATTAGAGAGTAGAGGATATATCATAGTAAGATTGTAATGTGTTAAAAGATCTTTTGATAAACATACTTGGTTGGAATTTTCATGAAATATTATAGTTGGAAACCAAAATTATTATATAGATATCATATGACCCTGATTGAGTAGTATTTTCTTATTTGAAAAATTATAAATTGCAAGAGGTTAACAATACCTTATGATGGTTTTAAACTTAGATTTACTTAGACAGATAGTTTCATTGATGAATGTTATAATACCAAGTTTTATTATCATTATAATAGTGGTTAGAGATGTGTAACAAAACAATAGATACTTAAATGCATAACCATCTCCATGTGACCTTACAACGCATCAATTAGTCTTGAAAATATATTTTTTTAAGGAAGGTCTTGACTATATAAATGTCATATTAGGCCAAGAATGATACATTTATTGAATGATTGGAAATATATTGGAAAAGTTATTGCTAAGAAAGATTAGGTTACTTTTATCGTTATGAAAACTAGGATCACTTTAGTTGGTTGATTTGGGTTAAATAATTATTTGTTTGCCATTAATGTTATCTCGATGATTGGTGGTATGGGATACCAAATTAGATCTTGACAACATTATTTCTTCAAATAATCCATAAACCCATTCCAAATGATTCATTATGTTTGTTAATGTTTGGGAATGAATAAATTTTGTTTGGTACATGAATAATGTTGGTCAGGTGTAGAGTTAGGAATCTTTGCTAGTAATTGATTTGGAGACTAAGCTGTTAGTATGTCTCTAAAGGGTGGAACATGGTATAAATACCCAACTTTTTAGTTTAAAACCTATTACCTTTGATATGAATATTGTTTAATAGTGATGTGCTTACATTTGATTTTAGAGTTTGTATTTAACTCATCCTTTGTATGGAAATGTGTTCATTGGATAGTAGTTTTATATTTTGACAATATGTTGCATCTATAGTCAAAACATAGTACTAAATGCATCTAAATAGTTTACCTTTGTTCTGAATGTTTATTTATCTAGTGTATTAATGGTTATCTTGTAGAATATGTAAACAAGAGGTAGGTAACGTGTGTAGTTTATGATGTCAAAGTGTAATGGGGGAATTTTACCTAGTTGTTGATTGAACTTAGATTATCATGAGTTAGGTCCTAAACCTAGAATCCTTGGAATTATGATAACCTTTTATAATTAAGTTCTTACTTGGCTAGTATCAATATTTCTTATCCTTTCATGATAACAACAAAATATACTCATTACTTAAACTAAATTTATTGATAATTACTAGCATGTTATGTTCAAGACTAGGATTAAGGCTAAAATTTAAGGATGGTCTTGTTCTATTATCTGTGTACCCTTAGTCTAATCAAAATGGGTCACAATATGCCTTTTATCATATTATGGTACTTTTTTATATATGTGGGTTGTTATATGGATGTGGTTAGAACCATCACTTTAGATGTGAATCAATCTTTCTCACTATTATATGTACTTGAATAATGATTAGTGGGTTAAGATCATATCTAAGTGGTATAGATCAATAATGGTTGAATTATCCTTTCTATTCATTTATTACTTATTTCATGTTCAATGAAATTGATTAAATTATTGTATTATGCTTGCATCTAATTTTAGAGTTAGTTATTAATCCATCATAGGAAAGGATAGTATGTTTTATTTTTCTTGTTGGAAAGTAGTTCCAATTTGTAGAAAGATGATTGATGCATGATAACTTATGTTAATTAAACCTTCCTTATGTAAGATACTACCTTTCTCTACATCATCATAAGATTATAAAATTGTCTATAAAGGTGATAGTTAATTACATATATTGTATTTAGAGAATGTGCCTCTGAAAACTCGTGCATATGGGTCAATGCACAAAGATGAGGGACCAAAAAGTGGCCACAACCACTTTTTGGTCCCATATAAGCTATAATGTGCTCACATTTTAGGCTCGATACTGAGCCTAAAATGCGAGCACGTTATAGCTTATATGGGACCAAAAAGTGGTTGTGGCCATTTTTTGGTCCCTCATCTTTGTGCATTGACCCATATGCATGAGTTTTCAGAACCTAAAATGCGAGCACGTTATAGCTTATATGGGACCAAAAAGTATGAGTTTTCAAAGGCACATTCTCTAAATACAATATATGTACTTGAATATCACCTTTATAGATAATTATAATCTTATGATGATGTAGAAAAAGGTAGTATCTTACATAATGAATGTTTAGTTAACATAAGTTATCATGCATCAATCATCTTTCTACAAATTGGTACTACTTTCCAATAAGAAAAAACTAAGCCTAAAAAGCGAGCGCATTATAATGTGATCAAATTTTAGGTTTGTGAAAAAACAAAATAAAAACAACAAAAGTAAAACCCGCAGCTCATTCGCAAACATTGGCCGCATATTTCACTTCTGCTACTATGAGAATGTTATAGGAGACATAGAACCTATAATTCAAAAGAGAAATTAATGATTTCATCATGCCACCTCACCAATCCTGCTCCTGAGAATATCATGCATGAGCTGTAGAGAGTGTAGCAGTTGAACAAGGTAGGGTTTGATTTCTTTTTTGTGAATTTGAATTGAATTTTTTAATTTTGCAATGTTCTGATTGGTTTTTTATCTTGAATTTTTAGTGAATGAGCCACCACAAAACCCTAATCCAACAAAGGAGGCTCAAAACAACCCCCAATCTCCTCAAATTGAGTAGAACCCTCAAAACCCCCCACCTTCACGTTCTCACCATCAAAGAGACACACAAGAAAACTATTTAGGGTGAATTGAAGAAAACAAAAAACATCTTGAAACCCTAATTAAAACATTAAATACTCCAAATGTAAGCACTGATCATAGGAGAGCCCTTGCCAAGTCATTAGAGGTCATTGTTTCTCATATTGAATCGGTGACAAACTAAATCACCGAATGGAATGACTATAGGGAGAGGAGTCGACAGTACTATGTTGACAAATTGTCTTACAAACAAGTTAAGGACAAAAAGAATTACAAAATCTCAATTACATTCACATTTTATCAATCCTAAAATTGGATAAACACTAGAAGAGAGTTGCAAATGGTTCCAAATTCATTGTTGTGTGCACGATAGTATATCCCAAAACTTTTGGAATAAATGGTACATGGTCTTTGATGCACGTCCTTGTAATAACAATGAGGTGCCACAATATTTCTTGAGGAAACTCTATTATGAGTTCATCCTCAACCAGATTCCTAATTACTTTGACATTTGAGAGTTCTAGGGAAGAGGTGGTGGCTCTGCCCAAGATAGACAGGGGGTACATCGAGACCAAAACCACATACCTAGACCCCTCATGAGACCGGAACATATCTCACTCCCTTCAACTTTGAAGGAGAGTGTTGTGGTGGAGACACTACATTCATTGAGTTCTCTCACCCAATCTCTAGCACAACATGGTGATGATCTTACCCAGGCTGATGAGGGTGAGAGCAATATGCATCATTGGTCCCCACATCTTTGTACTTCATGTGGGAACTTATGCGATTATGGGACCCATGACTCTCACCATGATGCTGTAGAGTGCAAGGATACTACAATGCAAGGGAAGTAGCTAGTAATGGACACATACATATTGGATGATATTGCCCTCACAGATGTCATCTTACAGGAAACATTTGGTATTGACTCCTAGGTAATTTTTTAAAAAGGTTTAGCTTGATTTAATATATTTATATTTGAAATTTCTAATTAATTATATGAGTATCCATATTATAAGTCAAAATTAATGTATGTAATTGTCTGCACTATGAAATTCTAGGGTCAAAGTATTCATCCTATATTTGTTAGCCATCCAGTGCAAGGTTATGAGAGGAGGTCAAATCAACAGGTATGTAAGTTATCACAAGATCATAAATATAGTACATATATCAGTGGTAATCTTATTTAGTGACAATTTGATGATGAATAGGGAGCTTCACCACCACCACCATGATTTCCTTAGTCCCCTACACATAGAAGCACTTTCATTAAGGTAAATTTTACCATTTGTAATCATTATGCATTTAAATAATGTTATGACGTATCTATTTTGGTCAAATAACCTTGAACTCTATTTTCAAATGTTGAATATGGAGACTCCTCATCTTCATCAGTCAACAGAGGTGGGCATTATTGCAAATATTTTGTCTACAAATCCTTTGACCAAGGTATGATCTAGTAACATGTAAATGTCATTTGTATTTCTTGCTTTATCTCATGTCATTTAATGTACAAAAATTATATTCATGTTTACTCATTTTTTCTTCTTCATGCTTCTCACAAGAGGTCACAACTCCAACCCGTCGAGCTATGGATGAAGAGAGACAAAAATGATAAGAGGGATCACCGACTAGTGGTAAGTGATTGATTACATATGTTGTGTTATATATTTCATGTTTTCTATATTAATGTGGATATTGTTTTATTTTATTAATAGGTGGAGCTTCAAAAATCTCTATCAAGGAGGTCTAGTCAATGAGAGAGAGAGGATGAATCACTGATTGACTCTCCATCTTCAAGGCCAAGCAACGGTTGTTAATTATTTGATAGAAGTTCAGAGGAAATTTAATTTTGGGACATTGTTTTGTATGCTTAGATGGCTTTATATACAAACTTTTGTATTTTACTGATGTATATCTTTGTATATGTCTATATGGCTTTGTTTGTACATGCCTATATGGCTTTATATATACACTATATGTTATTTTCATGACATTATGTATATGAAATTTTACATTAAATATAATATGATGATCAATTATGGTTATAGGATAGATATTGTATCATGCTTAAAAGTTTTGATATTGTGTACGCACGTTCTTCAATGTTTCCATGAAATGATATTATGTTCAATTATAGTTCAATATATGTGTCAAGTATGGTTTGATTAATTCAAATATTTTAACACCATCCTTGCAAAATACATTTTGGGCATATCTTGCAATCCTTGCATTCCATGAGACTACATTTCTTTGAGGCATCATGTCAAATAGTTTGCATGCCTTGTCTATTCTTCCATACCTTGCATACATGTGTACAAGGGTAGTTGCAAATACAACATGTGACAAAATTCCTATATCCTTTATGCTTTGATGGTTGTCCACACCCTGTTTCAAAGATCCCATTTTGGCATAGGCAAGGAGGATGTTGGATAAGGTTGTGGAATTTGGTTTTACATGTGCCAATTACATTTACTTGAAAGTTTCTTTTGTGCATTTTCTTGAAAGTTTCTAAAGCCTTTTTGAAAAATTCCATTTTGTGCACATCTTGCAATCATTGCATTCCATGAGACAACATTTCTTTGAGGCATCATTTCATATAGTTCATGTGCCTTGTCTATGCTTCCACACTTTGCATACATGTCTCCTAGGGCATTTGCAACTACAGCATCTATCAAAATTCCCATTTCCTTTATGCTTTGATGGATGTCCATACCCTATTCTGAAGATCCCATTTGGGCATAGACAAGAAGGATGCTTGCTAAGGTTGTGGAATTTGTCTTTACATCCGCTAATTGCATTTGCTTGAAAGTTCCTAAAGCCTTATCAAAAAAACTATTTTGTGCCTATCTTGCAATCATTGCATTTCATGAGATAGCATTTCTTTGAGGCATCATGTCAAATAGTTCGCCTACCTTGTCTATGCTTCATCACTTTGCATACATGTCTCATAGGGCAATTGCAACTACAACATCTGATGAAACTCCCATATCCTTTATGCTTTGATGGATGTCCATACCCTATTTTGAAGATCCCATATGGACATAGATAAGGAGGATGCTAGCTAAGGTTGTGGAATTTGGCTTTACACTTGCCAATTGCATTTGCTTGAAAGTTTCTAAAGCCTTCTTGAAAAAATCCATTTTTTGCATATCTTGCAATCATTTCATTCCATGAGACAACATTTCTTTGAGGCATCATGTCAAATAGTTCATGTGCCTTATCTATGCTTCCACACTTTGCATACATATCTCCTAGGGAAGTTGCAACTACAACATCTATCAAAATTCCTTTATCTTTTATTCTTTCATGGCTATCCATACCTTGTTCCAAAGATCCTAATTTGGTACAAGTAGGGAGGATGCTTGCAAAGGTTATGGAATTTGATTTTTCACATGCCAATTAAATAATTTGCTTGAAATTTTATAAAGCCTTTTCAAAATCCATTGTCTGCATATTGTGCAATCATTGCATTCCATGAGATGGCATCTCTTTGAGGTGTCATGCCAAACTATTCACATGCCTTATCTATGCTTCCACACTTTGGATACATGTCTACAAGGGTAGTTAAAAATACAACATCTGACAAAATTCCTATATCCTTTATGCTTTGATGGTTGTATATACCATGTTATAAAGATCCCATTTTGGCATAGGCAATGAGGATGGTGGATAAGGTTGTGGAATTTGGATTTACACCTGCCAATTGCATTTGCTTGAAAGTTTCTTTCAAGCCTTATTAAATAATCCATTTTGTGCACATCTTGCAATCATTGCATTCCTTCATTTGTGATGTGCATAACATTCCTCCATTTGTGATGTGCATAACATTCCTTCATTTGTGATGTGCATAACATGCTATAATTGTACATGCTTACAACAAGTGAATCATGCTATAATGAAGCACAACATGATGAAATAAGATGTATATTTACAACACTTATGAATATGTAACTTAGTGTTACTCATGTCATCAATACATGTTATATCCCTTACTTTCTCATGCAAATGGATAAACTATATTTTCATCTCCACATACATCGCTTACAACATGTGACAATAAACCACTACAAGTTGTATATGTGCTTAACAATAAGTATACATGTGATACAACACCCCAAAACATGCATTGACTTAGGTGAGTGGTTCTTTTATTAGTGGTGGTGTTTATTTTGGACAAAATAATAATGGTCATTTTTATACAAATTATTCATGGAACATGTAATTTGTAATCTTGTTCTTTACACCTATTCCTTTTGTAATTTGAAACAAAAGATGGAATTCTTGTTGTTGCTGCAATCTTATGGCTGTCACAATTTTGTATGCTTTTGATAGTAATAATGAGGGTTTTGGATGGTCAACAAGGTTACCCTCCACTCATGAAACCCTCATAGTATCCTTATAATGCTTTCCTTGATGATCTAATGACTAAATAGGATAACTTCATGGATTCATTAGGAAAAGGCAAGCCCATGATGTAATGCTAAAGACAAGAACCCTAGAAGCCATAGGTAATATCCCTACACACAAACACTAGTCAAATATGCATGGAAGACCATGAATCCATAATGTAAGTCTGAAAAGATGAAATTCAATCCATTTTGAAACTTCTACCTTACCTGCAACAATCAAAATAGTAGCAAATCCTTCCATTTTTTTCCAAAAAATCATCATAAAACCTAGTTTGATAACCATTTCATGTGATTTTTGTAACACATTCTTTAAGGTGTGTTTTACCATTATGTTTTTTCTACTTAAACACTAGATACATGTGTTTACAAGATTATATTTTCTTGTTTTAGATGATGTTATCTATCTAATTATTATATTTTTCTTGTGCTAACATGGATTGGAATGGGTTCATCATCTTCAAGACTATTTGAACCTTTGATTAATGCCCTACAAGACATTGGATCAAGTGAGAACACCATAACAACCTAAGGAGAGTAGAGAACCACCTAAAATAGAGATTACAACATAGATTTTAGTTTAGCTTTGATGAGGATATGTTTTTTCCTATTTCTCTTGCTTTAAGTGCATGCTTCCTAAGACATTCCCAGACTTTTATATATATTGACTATATATATAATCATCCTTAAGACATTGAAAGAATGAAGATTGGTATATAGTATGTTGTTAATTAATTGTGTGTGAATTGATGATTGCTCATGGAATATGATGGTAGATATCATGTGATGGACTAACCCCCCATGTAGCAAGCACATGGCTACATTTCATGAAGAGCACTTGGTAGCCCCCAATAAAGGATATGTTGACGTCCACAATAGACAGTACAGGTACCCACATCCAAAAGAAGAAGACTCTGTATTGATTTGAATGAGTTAGCCATAACTCTCCACTCTTTGATGGTTATCCTTTGACAATTGATGCAGTCATAATAATGAAGGAATCTCATATCATGTTCCATGTTTTGTTTCCAGTTTTGACTATTTTTCATAATGACTAGAGAGAGTTATAGTAGGATTGTGTCGTCTACATTATCCTTATGGTAGTTTAGTTTCCTATTCCTAGTTTGATTTGTAATAAAGTCCTCTTCCTATTTTGTTGGAGAATGGACAGTTATGGTATTTATTGCTTAGTAGTTTTGTTCAGATAGGAGAAGTTTGATCTTGTCTAAATGGATTGTTAGATTCTGTATATGAAACAGGAGGTTAGACATAGATTGTGTTATCAGAATTGTTATTGTATTTTCCTTCAGCATTCAATAAAGGAACGCATGTTTTGAGTTTAGTTAATGGTTTTAGAGATATAGTAGAGATCTAGTTAGATTTTGTGGGATCAAATTCATTCAAGCAAGGGCCACTTGAGGTAACCGTGTCTCTCCTATATGTTCATGCATTTAGTTTATGTTATATATTTATTTGTATGTGATTAATACATGTTGTAATGAGTTTATGTCATATGAATTAGTTAGATATTGATAATTTGTGTTGTTGACTCAAGGTGATCACTGATTAACTATTAATTGTTTCCTTATTTGGAATTACATAAGACAATTTGATTTACAACCAACTGATTAGCATTGGTTATTTCTTATTAGCATTGCTTTCTCATAGTACTTGTTAATCCTTGCAAATAGAGTTTGTTTTATTTTCAATAGTTTATTCATATGCACAAACCCTAGATTACAATTCAAGAATCCTTAACTATAAAGATAGTATAGGCACCATCCAAGAAGAAGATGATTCCCTGGTTTGACAATTTAAATGTAAAACACTATAGCTAGTAGGTTTCTTGATATAGGATCCGTTGGTCTGTTTAGTTGTGTGCATGCCATTTTTGCATCAATGTATTGGTTAATAATGGAGTTAGACATTTTTTGTACAATTGTCAGGGATGGTGCTAAGGTTTAGAGTTTTTGAGTTCTTTTTTATTCATGTTTTTACTTTCTTTCATAGGATAAAATATTTCTTTTTTAGCATTTAGAATTGCTTAGACATTTAATATATCTCCAAACTATCTACTAACATGGTGCAGGAATAGAGCTATTAGCTTATACATCATTGTATACGATAACCAAGAGACCAGTTAGGGAGATTTCTTCCAACTAGTTCAACAGAAGAAGAAGAAGACCACTTTGAACTACCCCTTGGACCGAAGGATACTGAAGATTTTGAAGATACTACCACTTGGTGTCAAGACGCAATGGCAGAAGAAGTAGTAGTAAACCTAGTTGAGCCAATTACCTTTGCCTTTCCTATTACAGACTAGGCAAGAGTTGACACCTTGAAGAACATTCCTCCTTCGGCCCTACCAAACTTTGATGGGCTAATCATTGAAGATTAAGATACCTTTCTCTTTGAATTTGATGTACTCTATAGAAGCTATGACTACACTACATATGCATATAGACTCAAGCTCTTTCTAGCCACCCTTAAGGATGCTGCCTTGTGATGGTTTATAGGATTGGGTGAAAATTCAGTAACAAACTAGGATACCATGAAGGAGAAGTTCTTGCAAAAGTCCTAGGACTATTGTCATGGTAGAGATATGAAAGAAGATGACATCTTTAGGATGTCACAAAAGGAAGACAAACCTCTAGAAGACTATGTTGAAAGAATTCAGTTTTGCCTCAAGAAGTCAAGATAGAACATGCTCTCCCTAGAGTCACTCAAATTGGTCTTCCCAAGAGGTGTGAATAAGGAATGTATGGATGCATTAAATTTGATTGGAATAGGGGACATCTCTTGACTTAGGTTTGATGACATTTGTTAGATCTATAGAAACTATTCATAGTCAACCTTGAAGAAAAATAGAGGCTTGAGAACCCTGTCTTCCACTAAATCATCTATTGGAGTCTCTAGAGTAGAGCTCAGCAATCTACTATCAGACATGAAAGAAGACATCATAAGCCATTTGGAAACACAACTTGGCACCCCACATATCAAGAAGAAGCAAGAAGTGTCAAAGGTAGCTTTGGTTGGGTATTGTCCACATTGTCAGCCAAAGAAGGCTAACTACAGATGCAAGGGTATTGCCAATATTTCTGAGGGAAGGAGTGAGAAAGTAGATTTTTGAGCTATAGAAGATGAATAAGGTCAAGTGATTTACATTGAACAACATAGGCCTTGAGAGAAAAGACAAGGTATGCCTTAGGAACCCTTCACCAATAATATGTCATTTCCATCATATGCTTCAAACTGGAACAATGTACCTTCGTATAACTTGCCACATCAACAATGGGCAGCTATGCCACCTAGCTGGAACCAACAATAGGGAGTATGGCCATAGTAGCCATTCCAACCCTCAAATTATAATCTACAATGGTAGGCCAATCAGAATCCCTAGCCACAATAGTGGCATGGAAACCAACTTTGGCAAAATCCAAATATGAATTACCTATAGCCACAGTAAGCCCTGCCTCAACAACCTCCCCTTATGCCAAATGCAGCTTCACTGACTCTTGTTCCACCTAGAGCCACTCAATTGCCAGCCCAACCTACACCTAACCCTAACAACAAGCATATTCAGCAGTCTTATACTAATGAAGCCATCCAATACCCAACCTATATGGTTGAGGTTAGTGATGTGCACCTGCGATCAAGAAAAATGCTTATTGGACCTTCATCTCCACTTATCATAGAACTTGTTGATGAGGAACCAACATCCATTACTGACACCCATCTAAATAACCAACATAGCCCTACTAAGTAAACCTCTCTATAGGAAGAAACCATTACTAAGATCCCTCCATTTTCAGAGAGATTGAACATGCAAGCACCACCTCCATCTGAACTTGACTTCGATTTTATTGGGCAATTGAAAAATGGATGTGTAAAAATTCTCCTAATTCAACCTATCAAAGATGTACCCATATATACCAAGGCTATAACAAAATTATGCCTTAAGAAACCATGAAGAAAAAGAAAAGATCCTTAGATAGTTCATGTTATAGGACAACTTGTTGATATCATGTTAGGTAACTTAACTATCCTAAAATATGTAGATCTTAGAAGCCCTATGGTTGATGTGAACATCAATGGTACCCTTATCAAAAACACCTTGATTGACCTAGATGCAACCATCAATGTAATGAAAAAGGAAACCATGAATAACCTTTAGTTGGATAATCTAAGACCTACTCCAATAGTATTACAGTTGGTAGATAGGTCAACTATCGAACTAGAGGGGGTCATTGAAGATCTTGTAATTACATTAGATTCATGGGAATACCCTACTGAATTTATGGTCTTGCAGCCCAAGGCCAGCCTAGGAGGATATTTACTCATCCTAAGGAGACCCTAGTTGGCAACAATAGATGCCTTCATAGGATCCAGGTTTGGGAATATGAATTTCCAATGGGAATAAAACAAAGAAATTGGTCTTTTATCCACCAACACAACCTTTTGCTGATATGGAGCAAACTATTTGGCCAGACCTAGAGGATACTAACCAATATTCTCTTTAGACACTAATGATAATTGAATGAAGCCCACTATTGAATATCCAGGATGAAGATGAAGTTCTTTCCAATGTCCTACAAAATACTTATGGAAGGGATCCACTGCAAAACCCATGTCTAGTATGCCTGAACTACTCACTGCACAATGTTCTACCTTCAAACAACACACCAGCCTATGCTTCCACCAACAACATGTTTCATCATTTTCTGCCCCATAGGTGTAGCCTCAATTTATTAGGATTGGCTATTTCCTTTGTCATGGCATTTGTAACACCAGTTGACATTACACTAGGCAGGACACTTAATATCAACAATGAATTGACATTTGTCCAAAAGACTAAATTGGTAACAATATTGCAAAATCACAAGGCAACATTTGCATGGGACTATCATCATATGAAGGGCATTGACCCTAACCTCTATATGCATAGGATATACATCAATGAGGGATGCAGTACAATTAGGCAGCCTCAGAGGAGAATGAACCCTACCATGAGAGACATAGTGAAGAATGAATTGCAAAAATTAATTGATGAATGATTAATATATCTAATATCAGATAGCCAATGGGTATCCCCGCTGGTCATAGTACCAAAGAAAGGGGGTAAGTGGTGAGTTTATGTAGACTACAAAGAATTGAATACTGCCACTAGGAAAGATCACTTTCCTCTTCCTTACATTGACTAGGTATTATACTCCTTGGCTGGGAAAAAGTATTTTTCTTTCCTTGATGGATTCATTGGTTATACCCAGACCAAAATAGCCCCTAAAGACCATGATAAGACCAAATTCACATGCCCATGATGGACCTATGCTTATTCAGTCCTTCCATTTGAACTCTGCAATGCACTTGTCACATTCTAGAGGGCTATATTAAGCATCTTTTCTGACCTTTCCCATGACTCTATGGAAGTATATATGGATGATTTTACCACTTATGGAGATTCTTATGAAGAGGCCATTAAAAACCTTCAAAAAGTACTCCAGAGATGTCAAGATCATAAACTGTCCCTTAGTCATGAAAAATGTTTCATGATGATGTAAGGAGTAGTTCTTGGTCACTTTGTGTCCAAGGAAGGTATTCATGTGGATCCACACAAAATTGAAATCATTTCAACATTGCATGTTCCTCAAAAATAGAAAGATGTTAGAAGCTTTCTCAGTCATGCAGGGTACTATAGAAGATTCATAAAGGATTTCAGTAAGATAGTGGCCTCTTTGTTTGCCTTACTATTTAAAGATGTGGAATTTAATTGGACATCCAACTGTCAGACATCCTTTGACTGTCTCAAAGAGTCATTGACAAAGACACCTATACTCAGAGGACCTAATTGGGAAATACTTTTCCATATACATATAGATGCTTCTGACTTTGATGTAGGGGTTGTGTTAGGATAGAAAGAAGGAAATTTGGAATATACAATTTACTACATCAGTAAGAATCTACAAGGGGTTGAACTCAACTATATTGTCACTAAGAAATAAATGTTAGTTGTTCTCTATGCAATCAATAAGTTTGGGAATTATATCACTGGGTATCCTATTTTTATTCATACTGACCTTGCAACAATAAGATACCTGATGAACAAACCAGTGGTAAGTCGCAGATTGGTTAGATGGCTCTTGCTACTTCAAGAATTTGATATCACCATTGTGGACAAGCCTAGGAAGGCCAATGTTGCTGATTTCCTCTCTAGGTTACCTACTTGTAATGAGGATCCAGTTAAATTGATGATTCATTTCTAGAGGAGCACTTAGTTGCACTGACTCTATAAACTCCTTGGTATGTAGATATAGCAAATTATCTAGTTGCAGGGAAAATGCCTCCACACCACTCACCAAGGGAGAGGGCCACCTAGTTGAACGCAACTTTCCCTATTCTTGGGTAGTTGGTTACCTATTCTACACAAGTCCTAATCATATCATGAGAAGATGTATCAGAGAAGATGAAGTATATGACATTCTCAAGGCATATCATGATGAACCTTGTGGTGGACACTTTGTAGCTAAGAGGATAGCAGTCAAGATCTTGAATACTAGATACTATTGGCCAACCTTGCACAAAGATACAACTCTCTATACAAGAAGATGTGACCATTTTCAAAGGATGGGTAGACCTACAAGAAGTGATGAAATGCCTTTACAACCACAATTAGTGGTCGCACCATTTGACAAATGGGACATTGATTTTATTGGGTCCATTGATCCTCCACCTAATAATTAAGAATATATACTTATTTACACTGATTACCTAACAAAATGGGTGGAGGTGAAACCTCTGAAAGTAGCGAGAGACAATAAAGTTGCTACATTCCTATATGAGGAAATATTTACAAGGTATGGAGTTCCAAAGGAAATAGTAACAGATCAAGGACCACAGTTTACATCAACCCTAATTGTTAGCCACATTTAGGAATATGAAATTAGACATAAGAAGTCCACTCCCTATCATCCATAGTCAAATGGCCAGGTTGAGGTCACAAACAGAGAGATTGAGACAATATTAACAAAGACAATTGCATTACATAGGAAGAATTGGGCAACAAGACTCTCCAAAGTAGTTTGGGCATATAGAACTACTTGGAAGACAACAACAAGGTATACACCTTACGAACTGGTTTATTGTAAGAAAGTTGTCCTTGCTATTGAGTTTGAATACAAAACATTGAGAACTGCCATACATCTTGGGATGGACATATCAACAACTTAAAAGGAAAGGTTACACTAGCTTAATGCTTTAGAAGAGTTAAGGATAGAAGTAGTCCATCACACTTAAATAATACAAAAATAGAGAATCAAATGGCATGACCAGTATATCAAAACCAAGGACTTTAAGGTAGGCGACTATGCCCTACTCTATGACTCCAAGTATAAAGATCATAAAGGCAAATTTCAGACCAGATGGTTAGGTCCTTATGAAATCAAGGAAGTTTTTCCCAATAGTGCAGTCCAACTAATCACAATTGATCTAGTAAGATTTTCATCAAGATGGTTAATGGACACAGATTTAAATTGTACAAGAAGCCTTTAAATAAGACTACCTTCCTCCAACAATTGAGAGAGGATATGGGTACCGAAGTTCCAAAACAACCTACCTCAGATGAGGCATGCAGACAAGTCTCAAACAATCACAACACTCCAAAAGTAGATCAAGCTACCAGCTTGACTACATTACCACATCAAGTTTGATTTCTATGAACCTTGTACATAAATAAAACATAAAAAAATCAATCATAATTCAAGCTCCATCAACTCAGCTCTTACTATCTAGTTGAGCAATACTTTGGCCGCCAACCAATTCACTAAAGGGACCTGTACAATTACACATGCAACAACTAAAATGGTTGTCATTCCTTAGGGACTTGTAGCTGCTACACCCATAGCTAACGCACATGGGCCCTATTCATATCACATTCTGATTGAGTGCATACAGCCACTCTTGCCTACAATACCTTTTTTCATGGCATCAACATGCTACCATTTTCCACTATTCATTATACCTTCATACTATGTGTCATATGGCTACCACACATTCTATCCACACACTTCTTCAAAATCAAATCAATTTGATTCACTCCAGCCCATTTGTTGAGCACATCAACTCTAGCCGCCATGTCATCATTTTCCCATGCAACATTTCCAAGTTAGACATCACTTCACATGTATTTATATCGCTATTTCTTTAATTAACATTTATTACTTCTTATTGTATGGATTTCAAACTTCACACATCATTATTTTCAACTATCTTAAATACCCAATTTGAATTGCTTTCAAACCACTCTTCCATACACTTAACCTGTCATCTCATTGAGGACAAATGACACCATAGTTGGGGGGTAAATTCCATACATAGGAATTATTTCATGTACATTAAAATATCTTAAATATTACCCTTCATAATTATGACTATCCATGTCACATACCATACAATCTAGCAGATAGCAACTGGTAATAAGTGAATGGTAGAAGTATTTGCTGGAGAACAAGGGATTGAATTGAGGAAATTGAGTTTGTAGAGTGGAATTGGGTTCAGTAGCAAAGTTTCATGAGATATCACAATACATGGAGAACCAATCAAGAGAGAGCCTACTATTTACATGACATTATTGTCTGACAGGGATTGCATGCCTATCTTTTAGCAAGCGGGGTGGTTGGATTATTTCCTTAAGCTGACAAAGTATAATGAAGTCATGACCCAATAGTTTATGGGAACATTCTAGAATAATGAAGCTATAGTAAGAGGCTTGCGATTTGACACATTTGTAGCTACCATTGCCGATGTAATAGGGCTATAGGTAGCTGGAGAAGAATTCCCTATAAGAGCCAATGCCATTTTAGCAAGGGTTGAATTCAGTCAACCAGGAGAAAGAATGGAATCTACATCTCAAGGTACCAAACAATTATCTTTACCCTAGTTATAGGCCTTTGTTGCTACCTATATTATTAGATATCTTACCTATGATGGGAGGCAATCTTTGCTTTATATTGTGTATTTAAAACTTTTAAGCCATCTCCATCATGGGAGGGTAGTGAATGTTCCATATTTCTTGTTCAATTTGTTAAAAAGGATGTCTACTAAGTATAGAAGGAAAAATAACTAGTCTTAATTGTCTCATCATGGTCTATTTGTGTTATTAATAAAAAGGAGTTTATCTATTCAATACCCTGATATTTCTTGGGAATGTTTTCTTGAAATTAATCATGTTGATGAGGGACCTTTGAGGGTTAAACCAGAGAGGGAAGAAGAGGCACAAGTAGAAAATGTATAAACAAAAAGGGAGAAGAGGAAGCACCAACAACCTCTTCCCAAATAGAAGCTTCACCTACCCACTGCCATGCAACGCTTGAGGAGCATCCAGCTTCAAGTCCTAATAACCCTATAGGAAAACCTACTAGGTATCCCACCCCTGCAACTTCACCAGTTTCAACACCCTTGCCAAAGCATTCACCCTCGTAGACCTCTAGCTATACAAAGCAAAAGACAAAATAGAAACTACAACGTGGAGCTACTAGTTCACCACCTGCAACACCTAAAACTAACCATGATACTCCTTCCATCTCAAATCCCATCAAGAAGAGCAAAGCATCCTCTTCTTCATCTAGAGCTAAAAAGAAACAAAAGGTAATTACTCAATCATATAGGTGCTCAAACCACCTAAAGGAGAAAGGACTTTTAGGGGGAAAACCTAGCCTGAACAGAAGAATGTGGTTGATGTACACACTGATACAGAATTCAAAAGGGAGAATCTATTTGTTGATATGGAATAGAGAAATGTGGACCACACACTTATCTTGGAGACTGATACAAAGTTCAAGGAGGAGGATTTATATACAGCTAGGAGCCGACATCAACCTCCTCCTGATACTGAAAACCTAGACTTATCAGCCTCTCTAGATGAAATTCAAGTAGAGGAATTATTAATGGACTCTAAAGATACAACAAAGAGAAGAAGGATGAATTGCAGATAGCCCTACAGAAAATTGTAGAATTGGAGAAGTAGTTGAAGGATTACCAACAAAAGGAGACAGGGTTAAATGAACGGGTTAAGAAGTTAGAGGATCAATTGCATGATTACCAGAAATAGGGGTAAGGACTAGATCATTTAGCCCAATTGGATATTATAGAAATTAATAGAAAGAATCTAGAGCCTGTACAACCAGAGGAACCTGGCCCATCAACCTTATTCATAGTTACCTTACAGTTGTGGAATAAGATAGATGAATTGGTAAAAGAACAAGGTGAATTGAAGGAGAAGCATAGAAAAGAGATAGAGGTACAAAATACTGAAATAAAGAGACTAAAATTCAAGATGGACAGTGTTTGGACCTACATTTTCATGACCGCTTTTGCCCCTGGTCTCATTTGTATAGGCTTGATAAACCATTGTAAAACCCTAAAAAAGGGCCTAAAACCATATTGCAATGGATTTTATGCATCCCACTTTATAATATTTCATTGACCGATGATAGGCCATCCTCGGTATCTTAAGTTGCCATTCATGTGTCTTGTGTCATTCTTTTACCAACCCCCTTTGCTAGGTCATCAGTCTGTGGCCTCCTTTAAAAAAAACCTTTTTGCATGTGCTGCAAATGATCCTTAAGTTGCACCCTATCGATATGCCATAGTGTTATGTTCTTGTTTCACAGAAGCTTTTACATTTGCAAGACTTTGTTTTTGCCTCCTGCAGAATCATGCAATCATCCTGTCATCCAACATGTCTTATCTATTCTGAGATGTCATTTGTTTTGTAGGAGGTTGCTTCTCCATTGAGAGTTCTAAGTAAGCCTAGCGAGATGACGATTGGCAATAAGCAATTCCATTAGTTCCAATGGTGCCATGTGTATTTTCTCTCTTGCTAGACCTAGTCAAAGGTTTTGTTGTAATGGTAGGGGCAATGAGGTGGATTATGATGTCCACAGTGTCTGCGGCTCCCACAAAGTGGCCTATTTCACCAGAGGTAAGGATTTCACCACAATCCCAAATGACTTAGCATGAAGATGCGAAGTGCCACTATGGCAGATAATCTCTAGGCTTTTTTAAGATAGCTAGCCTCTGCTAGAAGAAATTCAAATTTCCACGAAGAGCGTTGATCAAGGTAAATCTACGGTTGGGTTTCAAATTTATCAACTAACCTCTTCTTGATTTGTTGACTATCTTTGGTAACCGTTGATTTGGTTCTTGGATCAAATTATGATGGCTTCAAATGCATGATTTGATAGAGTGGTGGAGCATGGTAAATAATGCAATAATGTTGTAAGATTGGAGCAAATGAGGAGTATGTTCCTAAGGTATGGGTGGTTCAGGCAAAATTTATGGAGTGAAGTGGCAAGCATCAAACTCTTTTCTTTCCCTGGTTTTCTCTTGGTTTCATTCTGGTGGGAGATTGGTTTCCTATCTGGTGCTTCCAATGAATCCATGTTATTGTGAGTCTCCAGATTAGGCTTGGAGGCAGGGAGGCCTTATTGATCCCTCTTCCTCTCCCTCAAGAAGGTGGCACTCAACAAAGAAACAACTATAATTGAAGGAATGTAGTCCACCAGGATGAAACATCTGGTGATGGGAAGAAAGTGGAAAGTTGACAACAACAGTTAGTTCTTTGTCTAACTTAGATAGATGACTGTTGTTGCTTCCTCTATTAGGGAGTTTTTCATGCTTCTAGAGTCAGCTATATGTGGCTTCCAAATGCATCCTGAAGGTTGAGGTGGTTGGAAACCTCCAATTGAAAGATGAGAAGTCACATCCCTGTGCCTAGAGCATGGTGTAAGATGGAGAACACAAGAATTGGGGTGTCCTTGGGGTTGTTGTTCCTTGCAAGCATTCTCATATGAAGGGTAGCTGAGCTCGACATGCATATGTGTTGAACACAAAGAATACTGAGAGGGGGGTGAATCATTATTCTACAAAACCACTTATTTTGTTGTTCCTTAATCCAATTACTAAATTTAATATCATGAAAGCAGAATAAACATAAGAACAACAACCATAAAGACGTAACACATAGACAGCAAGATTTTTATGTGGACAACCCAAAAAGGGAAAAACCACGATGAGTGTTAGCTCACAATATATTATGATAGAAATACCAGATTACATAAGGCTCACTTCCATAGGGTTCACTACCCAAAGAAATGATCACTACATGTGGACTCACTATCCAAGTGGACTGACTGTCCACAGAGAAAGAAAGATAGAAGATAGAAGAAAGGATTGGCTCACTGCCAAGAGTTGACTGCTACAGGTGCATCTACAAAATGATGAGGTGCAGTACCAATTAGTTCAATATATAGATTCAAAAGAATTCATACTATTTGCTCTACTTTTTCTATTCTGCTCTACATAAACTCTGCTCTTCTAGGCCCTTACTATCTTTTTCTGATCACAACTCTACTTTAGATCACATACTCATTGAATTCACACACACACACACACACCACCACACTACACACACTCAACACCAAAATGCATTGAGTATATATATTTGCTACAAGATTTATTTCATAATTAGGTCGGTAAGCCAAATATGAATTGTGTTCACAAATGTTATATCTTGTCATCTTGAACTTGAGCACAATCTACAATGCAAACCCAAACAATCATTCAATAGTCTTCATATAGGTTGGAACGAATCATTCAACCACTTAGATTGATTGTTAAAATAATATATCTTCTCTGCATAAAGATCTAACATGCATGTTGGCTTGGTTCTTAAGAACATGCTTGATCAATTCATCTGTCACATCATAACTCTCACTGCAGACCATAACTCTTAGTATACCTTCCAAACCATGGGACAAAATATGCAACAGTGGAAGAATGTGGACCCTTTTACTCTGGTACTGTGCACTATTTCTGTCTTTACTCTGTTAACCTGGACTTAGACTAATAAAAACTTAACTTCCGGAAGTCATTAGGACTTACAATCTTGAACATAGAACCTTCAAACAATTATGAATAACATACTTGAACCACATACCTTGACCATCAACTTCGGAGGCGTACTAACACAAACATTGACATTTACACTATATAATGTATACTATCCATACTTAGCCATTTATCATTCTGGAGTAAAGTTTCTTTGCCATGCCGGTAGATTCTCCTTTATTTGTTGCCATTAGTGACAATATTCAATCATTCATTAGAGCAGTGTCTCTTGCCAACAATCTCCCCCTTTGGCATTGATGGCAACACTTATTGAAAAATGCTTGTCTGCTCCCCCTTTCTAAATATACTCTATTTTTCTTCTCCCCCTTAGATGTTTGCCCATTTTTCACTGATCTTCTTCTCCCCTTTGACATCAATGGGAAAGGTGTATGTGCAAGGGTCAAAATTTTGTCAAAACTGCAAAAACTATCATGCCCTACCGCATATGTACACATACACTCTTTAACTTAATTAGTTGTAGATGAAAGAATATCCTTGTACACAATCTTTAATTGTGTAATCTCTTCATCCCATCATTTCTTAGATCTTTCCACAATTTGACTGTGACCATTTACTAGAAATACTAATTTCTTTGCCTTTTCCACGTCTGAAGGTGTATCAATTAATGCTTTTGCTTTCAAGGCTTCTTCTACAAGATTATTCATTGAATCTATTTGGGGACTTATCAATCCTCTTAATTGAAACATTATATTTTCCATTTGGTCCCTCTTAATCATTAAATCACTTAACTCACTATGAATTTTGATAACTTGCATCTCTTTGCAACTTATTGTCTCAACTGTTGGGTCAAATGACTTAGAGATATTTGTCCATTGCAGTTTTAGATCCTTGATCTTTTCTCCTAACTTATCTATGACTTCCAGCCATGATATACAAATTTTATATAAGTCACAGGCTTCTATGATGGCACTCTATATATTTTTTATTCCACTGTCCAACAGAGTTTTATCATTTGCTAATAAGGACTTCAAATCAGCTAATCTTTTCTCATCAAACTCTTTCTTCACTTTTGTTTCAGTAGACTTTTCAAAAGATTCAAAATGCATACTTACAAAGTTTATAAGTTCCTTGAGTTGATTTATTGAAGACATTGAAGTGTCCTTTTGATATGATGGCATCAACTTCTCCAAAATACTGGATACCTCACCAATCGGTTCACTGTCCTGTATGTGTGACTTCAAAATTTCTTCTTGTTCCTTTTCTTGCACAATTGATACCAATTTAAATTTTTGTACTGGAGACTTGAGTCTAGGTTTATTGGTCCCTACAAAAACTCAGGCTCATCCAAGACTTGTTTTTCTTTCTCCAAGAATTCCTTCACAGATTCCGCAGTGTCTCTTGCTATATCCGAGACTTTTTCTTCTTGGTTTAGTTCTGGAGGATCTAAATCCATGACCTCATTATCATCATTCTTTTGTTCTGAAGAAGAGTTTTCTTTAGCTTGTTCCTCTTTTAGATCATCATCTTTGTTTTGTTCCTCACACTTTTCCTTATCTGTTTGATCATCAGTCTATTGTTCTAGAGGAATACTTATTTTGGATTGATCCTTAACTGTAGTATTAGTAGAAGGGACTGGATCATCTTTCTCTTTTAGTTCTTCATCACTTATGTCAAATCCTTGATCCACATTCTCCTCAGGAATAGATGTACCAACCCCAACATTTGTTTCTGCTTTATCATATATAGTTGGGAGATGATGATCTCTTAACACTCTCAAGGTGGTTTCCTCTATATCTTTTACTACTTTCTCAATGTCATCTGACATGAGAGTGTTCATCCTTTTCTTTGTTCTAAATTCCTTATGCAGCACTTTGGAGAATTTTGTTCTATCTTCTGATGTGATCTCCAAGCATAACTTTATCAGTTTACACTCTCTGAGCTTAACATCCTTAGCCATAGAAGCTTCTTTTCTTGCAGTCATTATACTGCCCAAGCTTTTTGGGGGATCAATAATAATCTCAATAAGGGCTTTGTTGTAGATGTCCAAATATCTGACGACAGTAGTCTTAATGATCCTTTTGTCTAGATCATCATAATCATCATACAGTTGAGCTATGGGTTTCAAGTTTCCATCAACTGTTATGGCTTTCATGACATCTTCAAGACTTATGGTGGCTTCTCCTATCTGAGACTTATCTTGCCTTGGCCTTTTCTCAACTTTACCGTTACCAGAAGGTTTCTTCTTGCTACTTTTGGTGGCTTTGGTGGCCTCACTTTTTATTTTCTTTACTTCTTCATTTGAATTTGTCTCTTCCTCATCTTCTCCTATACTAACATACATTCTAAAATCTTTGTTTTTTTGTCTCTTGTGGCTTGTTGCACGGGTTTCGACACTTGTAGAGGGTGTGGGACTGGAGGAGATAGATGCAATTTCTGCGGGAGTAGAACCTCTAGTTTTTCTTTTTGTTACTGTTGGGTTTTATGGTTGCCTCTTAGGATCTTCTAGAGCCTTAACTAGTTCACTTTCCTTCCTCTCTTTTGCTTCTCTCTCTACTTGTGCCTTTTCTCTTGTCTTTTCAAATTGTACTTTGGTGAAACCCCCTTTTAGGGCATAGTCTTCTGCTATCTTCGGGGCTTCTTTGAAATTTTAAGTTTTCTCACTTCAACATGTATTTTTGTAGATAGTTCCTCATATGTCCCAAATCTCTCTTCTGTGGGGTCCTTTGGTTTTCTTAGCATATATTGGGAATAATTTTCTAGTACTCTTCCATCAACTTCATATCCCATTGGCATAACCCAGACTATTCTAGGCTCAATGGCCTCCATCAAGCATTGGTCTTTTGTCACAATGAGGCATATGGTGTCCTTGTATTTATCAACAACTGATTTGGGGATCCTTTCCCTAGATTGCATTAACCTTTGGAAATTTTTTGAAGTAGCCCCATAGAGCTGAGTTTTGTGCCTCAATATTTCCTATGCTGCTCAAATAATTTCTAATCTATACAGCAACAGGTTTTTCTCCAGTCCAAATTAGATTCTTCAAGCCTTGTAAATCTTGCATAAAGTAAAAAAATAAGAACAAAATCAACTTACTGAACTTGAAGGGATATTTGGTTTCTTTTGTCTTTTTCAAGTTCTCCATTAACTATTGTCGAAGTAGTTCACACAGGTCATAATCTGCATTTCCCTTAACCATCTGATAAATAGTGTAAATAGTAGTACCAGAGACAGAGTTCTCCCGGTTTGTGAAGTAGACCTTGTAGCTGATCACCATGGAAGAAAATCTAACTACATGATCTTCAATGCCATTAATTGTCAATGCTCTTTTGTCAAAGTTGGCTCTAGTGGCTTTCATCACTGTATCATTTTTCATAGCCTTCAATACAAGCACTATACCGGTAGAGTTTAGTCTTGTGATCGCCCTTATGGCATATTTGGTGATCTTGAATGTAGAGTTGAGCCACATGAACTCATCATGCATTTAGCTTAAGACATACCAGACCCATTCATCTTCAGCAAAAACTAGAAAATCTATATATTGAATGAGTTTCTTCTCCTCCAAAACCTTGTATTCTTATTTTAGGTCAAATGTATCACCACTTAGATGTTTTAAATATAGGTCTATGAGTTGACTACCTCCATGTTCCTCTAAGGCAACATGAATATAGGCCCTAACATCTTCCACATGCATCACACCAAATAGAATTTCTAAAAATGCACCTTTTGGATCGACCTTTATTGATTTGAATGGATGCTTCTTAAATTTTGGCCGTGCTCTTTCAGTTATATCAATCACATGTGGAGTTTCCATCTTTTACAAAGATTCAAATAAATTCACGGTAGGATTTTGAATCTAAAAAATACCTCTTTTCACTGAATTAGGGTTTTTCTTGATCCTATCTTGATTTGCTTTGGAAATCACTGAGTCGCTTGGAATTTCACTTTAGATACTTAAAAGTTTGACATGCAGAATGAATTTTTTCACCGAATGAGCCACATTTTAATTCTTTATCTGTCTTGACCTAATTGCCATAAATGCCCTTATTGAAAAAGCTATCAAACACATTTTTATAGGATACAGTCTGGTAGGATTGGTTTGCACTTGAACCTTTTTCACTAGAATTTTATTTCAAAAGATTTGTCATATGTATCTTTTCATCATGTCTATATGCCAGATCCTAGCACTAATAACATGGCTAGGGGATTAAGATTTACATTGCAGCTCCCCTTGAGCCAGAGCTCACCATCTACTTCCCTAAGGAAGTATCTGCACCAGAAACTAGTGCGGATTCATTCCCAACCTCATTTATATCCTTCTTAATCCAGACTTTTCTCATTTCCTTCTTGATTTCCACTGGATCAATCTTGTTCTTGCCTTTATCTTCTCTCTACTTTGTTTTCCTCTTCTCTATAGAATAGTCTCTCTTCTCATTCTTGCTTGTACAGAATCTTGCAACATGTCCAAACTTGTTGCAATTGTAGCATACCACATTCCTTTTATTGATTGGATTTGTTCTTGATCTACATTGATTAGCCATATGTCCAAATCTATTGCATGCAAAACACTTTCCATTGAATGATTGAGTATTCTTTGCGTTGTAAAAACCATTCCTTACCAGACTTCTGCATTCATTTGATCTATGACCAATTTTATTGCAATTGAAACATTGACTATAAAATAATGGAACATTCTAATTTATTCTACTCCTACACTTAGTAGCCTTATGGCCAAACTTATTGCAATTGAAACAATGGCCATTGAAATATGGGTACCTTTAAGCATTTGGCTTCTTGACCAGAGGTCTTCTAGGTCTTCTTCTTTTATTCCTGAATTGGTTGCCTTTGTTTTACTTCAACTAAGAGTTTGCTTGACTTGATTTTGAACTTTCTCCTTTCTCAAATCCCAAGCCTTACTTGTCATATAAACTCTTCTGACTTGCAATTAACTCCTCAAGCTTTGCAGAGCTTATCTTAAACCTTTCTTCATAGCTCTTAGCTTTCTCCAAATCTGATTTCAGGCTTACTTCTTTTTCAAGTTTATTGCATTCTTCTAATTTTCTTTTTACCAACATATTTAGATCATCTCCTACTTTAGCTCTTTCTACAACTTCCATTTTTAAATCATCTAGGGTTTCATTTGCTGATATTAATTGTTCACTAACCTCTGTATTTTTCTTTGAACTTCTTGACCTAATCTTTTAGCTTTAGACTGCATTCATCAACTTCTTGAATGTTATCCTTTAGATCCCTAAATTTTGCTTCATATTTTTCAAGATCAATAAGAGATGCTTCCAGTTCAACATTGTTCTCATATGAGAGATTTCCAAATCTTTTGGCTGTTATGAGTGTACCTTCCCAGATCTCCCTCAAGTTGTTAAGGTTTATTCAAGGAACCTTGCTCTGATACCAAGTGTTGAACACAAAGAATACTGAGATGGGGGGTGAATCAGTATTCTACAAAACCACTTATTTTGTTGTTCCTTAATCCAATTACCAAATTTAATAACATGAAAGAAGAATAAACATAAGAATAGCAACCATAAAGACATAGCACATAGACACCAAGATTTTTACGTGGAAAACCCAAAAAAGGAAAAACCATGATGAGTGTTAGTTCACAATATATTATGATAGCAATACTAGATTATATAAGGATCACTTCCATAGGGCTCACTACCCAAAGAAATGCTCACTACATGTGGACTCATTGTCCAAGTGGACTCACTATCCATAGAGAAAGAAAGATAGAAGATAGAAGAAAGGATTGGATCACTACCAAGAGTGGACTGCTTAGGTGCATCTACAAAATACTAAGGTACAGTACCAATTAGTTCAATATACAAATTCAAAAGAATTCATACTACCTGCTCTACTTTTTCTATTCTGCTCTACATAAACTCTACTCTTTGCCCTTACTATATTTTTTTGATCACAACTCTACTTTAGATCACATACCCATTGAATTTTCACACACACCACCACACTACACACACTCAACACTAAAATGCATTGAGTATATATATTGGCTACAAGATTTATTTCATAATTAGGTTGGTAAGACAAATATGAACCATGTATACAAATGTTATATCTTGTCGGATTGAACTTGTGAACAATCTGCAATGTGGACCCAAAAAGTCATTCAATAGTCTTCATATAGGTTGGCAACAAATCATTCAACCACTTAGATTGATTTTTCAAACAATATATCTTTTTCTCATAGAGATCTAATATGTCTGTCAGCTTGGTTCTTAAGAACATGCTTGATCAATTCATCTATCACATCATAACTCTCACTATGGACCATAAGAGACTCAAAGATTCATAACCAACATTCATTATGGACCTCTTAGTATACCTTTTGAACCGTAGGACAAAATATGCAACAATGGAGGAATACGGACCCTTTTACTCTGGTACTATGTACTGTTTCTGTCTTTACCCTGTTCACCCAAAATTAGACTAATCACAAATTAACTTCTGGAAGTCATTAGGACTTGTAATCTTGAGCATAACACCTTCAAAATTTTTTGAATAACATACCTTAAATGCATACCTTTATTGGGAATTAAGTTGTCTCAACCTTGGTAATTCCTTGTATCATTTTTACTGTATTTATTTATTTATTGCCTATGTTGTAAATTAAATTGTAAATTCCTATTGTCATCTTGTGGGATGTGGCACGGTGATGTGTCATCCTACATGGAAGATGACAACTTGTAATTTTGTCCTCACATGTGGAGATAGGCATCCCACTTTATGGTAGGAATATTTTGCCATGTGTCAGCATCTTAGATGTTGTGTAAGGGAATATTGATTGTAACGGTCATGACAGATTCCTATGATGAAATTATGACATGTAAGAGTCAAAAATAGGAGATTCTATGACAGGCGAAGACATGTGTCAAAGAACATCTTTGAAAAAGGCATCTTTGGGCACCCCAAGGTGGACTATGACATGTTGTAAGAGAATATTCGATTTATAGCCTGTGTATGATAGATTCTCTTACAACTGTAAGTTGTAACTGCTATGACAGATTCTATGACGGTCGTAAGAGTCGTAAGAGCATCTGTCATAGCCCATTTTGGAAATAGGTGACCTCTTTGGGATGGGGTGCATGAACAAGTGTTAGACGCATCTTACAATGTTGACCAAGTGTCCATAGGCGTGGGTTTTGGGCCATGAGGCCAAGTTGGATGCCCATTCCAAGATAGAGGCAACTTTGCCTTGTATTTTCTATATAAATAGGTGCTTGGAGGAGGAGATGTATTACAGGTTTAACAGATACTATTATGCTACCAGTTTGTCTCCAAATACGAGTGTCGAAGACTCATGAGAGCTTGCATTGCAAGTGTATTGTAAACCATTTTAGTTTTGTTAATACATTGTGCAAGTTTTGGAGTGTGGAGTTTTTCACCTGATAAGGGTTTTCCCCATGTATATCTTGTGTCTCTCTTCTTCAGTCTCACTTTCTTGTTTATGTGTTTGTTGCAATATCTCTATTATCTCTATTAGTGGGTTTAACATTGTTGTAATAGTAAGGATAAAATTGAATTTGCACTCTCTTCCCCTCATTAGATTAGTGTAGGAAGTGATTTCCGTACACCTAGCTTCCTTTTAGTTCATATCAGAGCCTAGCCAGTTTTGGTCCTAACTATTGGGTATGGGGTTTTTGAGCTAATCTTAGGTTGAGTAGGAGTGTTGTGTGGAGTATTTTGTATCTTGTTGCAGCAAGGAGATGGTAACCACATCCGGAAGGTTAGAGGTTGAGAAATTCAATGGCACTAATTTTGAGTTGTGGAAATTGAAGATGGAGGACCTACTTGTTGATCATGACCTATGGGAAATGGTATCTAGTGTAAAACCCGCAGCAATACAACAAGCTGATTGGGATCTCAAAGATCGGAAGGCTAAGGGTCTCATAAGACTCTATTTAGCTGATTCTGTCCTGTTTAATGTCCATGAGGAGAAGACAATGAAAGATCTTTGGAAGAAGTCAGGTGATGTTTATCAGGCCAAGTCCTTGGTGAACAAACTTTCTCTAAAAAAGAAGTTGTTTGCTTTGAAGATGGAAGATGGAGGATCTGTTGTGGATCACATGAATGCTTTCAACATGATCATTGCATAGTTGACATCTGTGGGTGTGAAAATTGAGGAGGATCAATGCATGACCCTACTTTTTTCTTTTCCAGATTTGTGGGATCATCTTGTCATGGCTATTGGAAGCACCACTACCACCTTCAAGATGGAAGATGTGGTATCTTCATTGTTATCTGAAGAGATTTGGAGAAAGTCTTCTGAGGCAGCCAAAGAGGCTCTTGCGGTTAGTGGAAGACCCAAAGAGAAAGAGAAGGAGGACAAGAAAGGTTAAAAGGGTAGATCAAAATCCTGTGGGAGATCCAAATCTCCTAGAAAGTCCAAGGTTCTTTGTTGGAACTATTGTAAAACTAGGCATTTGTGAAAGGAATGCAAAGAGGAGAATAAAAAGAAAAAGAAAGCTCTTGATTCATATTCTAACAAGTCACAAGATGATGGTGATGCCTTCATCGCAGCCCTAGCCACCCATGCATCGTATGATGTGTGGTTGATTGATTTTGGTACATCATTCCACATGACCTCACATCGAGACTAGTTCACGAAGTATGAAGAGTTTGATGGTGGAAAAGTGTACTGTTGATGATGATGTTACTCACAAACAAACATGAAATTAAAGTTACACAATAACCTTTATTTATCTTGAAAGATATGATGAATTCAAAGAATTCATGATCCCAAGTCTCCGTTGATTATTTCATAATCTACTGACGTTACTCAGTGGTTGATGTGTGTTGCTATTAATCATTCAAGGGCCTTACATTCTCCAGTAATTTCTGAAAAGTTCATTAGTATTCCTCCAAATATCCTATCTTTTATGTCTGTCCTGCATAAATCTCCAACAATTCAACCTCTACACTATGAATTCACTCAAATAATGTGCCTACAGGTTGATATTTGCATGATTTCCATCATTATTTATCATTCTTTGCATGATAGTTTCAACACTACATGCATTTAGCTCAAAATATGTTAAGGATTTTCAGTTACCTATGGGATGTCAGCATATTTCTCAATTCTGCTTATTATTTATCATGATTTGCAGTTATGGAAGTGATTTCAATGAAATTAAAATGAGAAAAAGGGTTTAGATAATGAGATTCCCAAAATTACTTGACTGAGATCACTGATCCACATACATGTTCTGATACAGTAATGAAGAGAAGAAAACTAGAATCATACTTCACCAGGACATTCCACAAATCTGTATGATCCAATGCAAATCTTCAAAGGAAAAGTTGACAACAACATGCAATAAAATGAAAGCGCTTCTATTGAACATAGCATTCACCATTACATATCTAGAAATCAACTTGAAGATTACGTAAAGTTTACAATTAGGATGTAATCTAAAGCTTCATCTCCATCTAGTATGCTCTAGAACAAGTACATTTACAATGATCTAAAGAAAGAACCTTGACATTTCAACAATTCAGTCCTCATTAGTCTCAGTATTCTAATCCCCTACATTAAATTGACTTGGTCAGATTTAAAATGATTGACCTCTATTTGTCCTTTTTTTGAAATTAGACAAGTTCTGACCCTTTTATAGAGTAAATGCTAGAAAATGGTTACAATGATCTAAGGATTAGGATCCTCTCAGAATAAACAATAGTCCAGATGAATAGCATCTACCTGCCAGTTGGCATAGAATATTCTAGCATTTTGGACTTGATTCGCTTTCCAGCTGGCAAACAATGCACTTGATAATATCCCCCAGCTCAGGTTCATGTTACCTCTGCATGCAACTCTGCTATGTTTAGCTACTTTGACCTACAACATACAACCGAACTCCAAATAGTTCCAACATCCTTCACTTCATTTTTGGCAAGACAACCATCGTTGGCCAAATCCTTTCCTCTACCGATGCCCGATGATACTTCACTTTACTTTATCTTAACCGTGATGGCTTCCACACCAACACCTATGTACCTGCCAACAGAAATAAGTCAGTAGAATGTACATTAAAATTAACTTTTCAGTCTGGAACTTAACCTTTTGTCTTAAACATACAAGCAGTCAAATATACAAAGAATTTTGTATATTTAACTTTCTCTTCGCGTCTGAGAATGCATCTCTAGCTTGTATCTTTTCTTTTACATACAAGGCAGGTATCTTCTCTTGTATCTATCACTTGTATATTTCCTTACATACAAGGCCCAATACATACAAATGCCTTTGTATGTCCCTTTCGGACATCAACTTTTTATAAACTAGAGTTTATCCACTTTTCAGCTCCGCGACATGTATATCATGCAATGTATCTTCTAATATGCTTTAAGGTGTGATACATTGTATATACCAGATTTTAATTTCTTTTGAATTTTGCCTTGCATGTACAAAGTGCAATGTATGTCTCGAAACATGTACATGTATAAAGTGCGAACATACAACAATAAAACCACTTTTAATAATCTTTCGGTTCCGCAACTTGTATATAACCAATGCATATTGCAATGTATGTCTCCTTGTATATGTATACAAAGCACAAAACATACAATCACCTTTCCAACTTTAATAACCTTTTCGATTCCGCGGCTTGCATATGGTTTTGTATATCGGCTTTGTATGTAAGATACATACAAAGCACGAAACATACAATGACTTTACCCTGTTTCACAAACTTTTCAGTTTTGCGACTTGCATATGGGCATTGCATCTTTTGACATGTATGTCTTCTTTGTAAAACATGCAACCATAAAATGCACTCAACAAACTTTAACCAATATTCATTTTAATTCTCAACTCTGTCGGGTCCGTGAGTTGGATGTAAGGAATAAAGTGTTAGCAAATGCATACAAGTAAAACCAATGACCCGATATAGAAATAGCCTTGTATATGTATCACCTTACATATACAAATGACTTTGTATATGCAACATACAAACCTTCCTATAGTGCATTTACCAAAAAACACACATAACTTGCAAAATACGGGGAATTTTAAAATGGTTCAAAAAGCAATCCTCATTCATTTTTGACAAGGAATTCACCCATATTCAGCCTTGGTACTTAATGCTATTTTTCTCTATTTTCAACTAGGTTTATACCATTCACTTCTTTTTCCCTTTACCACCAAGCAGAACAACACACACAAGCAAAAGCAAAAGCCACAGCAAGGGTCCTCATTTTGCTAAGGAGTAAAATGGGCCGTGTTGTGAACATCACAACAACTAGCAACCAAACAAAACAATTAAATTAAAACCATTAAAGAAAACTAAATGAAATAAATTCATAATTTTCAACTATCTTTTCTACAAATCATTACCTAACTTGAGACCTAATGTATTCAATAAGGTGCATGAATTTTCCTTTCAGTTTAAGTGGTTGCACGTGATTAATAATCTTCATCTTGAAAATTAGTTGAACAAAGTAGTGACTAATATTAACCTACATAGTTGATGTCATTCCCTCATAGCCAACCAGATAGAGCCTTGCTGCCAGCAGGCGTCCATAGCCCCAACAAGGTTATCGTTACAATTCTCCTAAGTAGAGCCCCACTATTAGCAAGAGTCTATAGCCCTGGTAGAGTTACTTAGATGGCTTAATCTAGATTTTTAGAAAAATCTATTTTATTATTTTATTTATTTTATATTTTAGATTTTATAGAAACTTCATAAGATATTACATTTGTAACTTCATGATGCAAGGAGTGATCACTTGCTGAAATTAAGATGAGAATTGTAATGGTAGCAAGGGTGACCTCTAATTTTTCACCTAATATCTACACTGATAGGTTCAACAAACCCAAGGATTTTAGGTGTGTCATTGTGAGAAACTTCCCTTGTATACTCAACCCACAGTTATTGAATACAAAATTTCACAAGTCAAACAACTTTATACATTCATGACAGTCACAACAAGTTATGCATAAATTTCAAATAATTAACATGAATGTTCTGAATTTTCTATTGTTTTCAGTGGTTGTCAGTCTGCTCCTGCATACTCTAAATCAAAATAAAGATCCCTACACACAGGAAAACAACAAAGCAGACCAAAACAAACAGACTATACAAACAACTAACCTACAAAAGGAAACAACACAAAGCAAGACAAGAAAACAAAGAATAGAAAACAGAACAACTATTCTACCAAACTATACACAAGACTCTACAAGGAAAATAAAACCTAAGAAAAGACCCAAAGACACATGTATTTGCATACTTCCTTAGATTGTGTAGGAGCATCAGGGTATTAGTAATGGTTCTGATCCTAACAAATTCATCTTCGTATTCTGAAAAGTATTCTTGTATCCTAAATTCACTGTGTTTAACAGAATAACTCTTTATGATTAGCAAGTGAGGAAGCTCATCATGTTCATGACTAATCCATATGCATGTCTTATCTCTTGTATTTCCATAATCAAAATAATAATCAACATCATTTACTATGGAAAGGAAAGATACAACCTGGTGCATCTCTGATTCTGTTGGACATGCTTGTTCATTGACAGCTGGTCCTCCATTTAACTTTGAATTTTCATTGCTTAGCTCAATGTCTGGTCTCACTTCACCTTGAAGAATGTACGACTCTTGATGGATTATTTCTTCATATTTATCTAGCTATGTTCCTTCATTCTACATGTATATCTAATTATTGACTTCAAGAAGCACCTCAATGTTTTCTTTAATTCCCTGCACATCAGCATCTAAATGAGTATCTTCATCATCATAACCTGATATACATAAATTTATCATTTCTAAATCATTTGACTATAAAGGTGAAATAACTTTCGATTGATAGGAATACTCCCCTGTTTCATTTTCAAAATGACATTGGATTGGCATCTGATCATGCACAACAACTACAAAACCTTTTGCATCTTCAACTTTCATGAATTGTTCATCAAATAACTTACATTTACCATCCAGTAACGGATCTGGTTCCATTGACCTGCAACATTCTTGCATTTGATCACTCAATTTAAGGAAGTTAGCTATGAAATCAGCCTTTACTTTCTTTTCTATGACTCCATCAGTTGCTATCATAGGAACTTCATCAGCAAAAGTATATTTAAATTCCTTCACCACTTGTTTACACTTCTCTATCCACACATTCTCATCATAACTATTAAGATCAGAATCAAAGGCACTATCCTGATCAGTACAATTTAATAGTTCAATATATTTATCAAATGTATCAGGATACTCTAATATTCTTAATTTATTGTTTGATAACATAAAACAAGAAGCACTTTCTTCTCTATGATTTTTAAAAGACTCATACTTGCACTCTACCTCATCCATATTATTACTTCAACAGAGAAGTAGAGAACTCCAATTCTCACCATAGATTGACTCAAGGAAAAATGTTTCCTCATCTTTACCTTCTAGAACTAATTCAACTATTGTATTTTCTAAACAACTCATGATTATGGGTGGTGTCTCTTCTTGTTGTTCCAGAATTTGAGTCTTCTCCAACATGACCAAGCAAGCTTCACAATCTCTTTCTAAATGCTCTTCATCATGTAATCTGCACCAACTTTCAATCAGGACATCATCAGTGGATAGACCTAATATTTGACTACACTTTATATTTCTAGACAAGTATAATTCAAAATCTTTAAAGCGGTCCAATTCAGTGCTCGAAAAACTAATAATTTCTAGTACTGTATCTGCTTGTTGCTCCAGAATCTCTTCATTTTCCTGCCAGACTTCAGCCCTAAGCACATCTATAAAAAAAATTAGTCCCTTCAAATATAAATCCAACCTTATAAGAAAAGTTAAACAATTAATTTCACTGTGCTCTACAGTCTTGTGTATCCTGCAACAACTAGATAAACCAAAGTTAGACAAACTTTGAGGATAAAGTTGCTCATTCAAAGTTTCCTGAAATAAAGGAATGTTAACTTGATAATTGTCTTCATATGCATCCATTGAAATGAGACTCTATTTTCAGATTTTAGGATTTTAAAATTTTAATGAGATCTATCATATCTCAGAATAAAACTTGAAAGCTCAGAAAATCAAACAAATCTTTGAAGCTTTGAGCTAGATCTTTGCAAAGATGCAGTCAAAACCCCTTAGACAAGAGATATTTGCAAACATTCAACTCAAATGATGAAATATTTATGAAACATTTGTAGAAATCCACAGATTCCTTATTCATGCCCTCATTCTAGCACCAATTTATGTTGATGATGATGTTACTCACAAACAAACATGAAATAAAAGTTACACAACAACCTTTATTTATCTTGAAAGATATGATGAATTCAAAGAATTCATGATCCCAAGTCTCCATTGATTAGTTCATAATCTACTGATGTTACTCAGTGGTTGATGTGTGTTGTTGTTAATCATTCAGGGGACTTACGTTCTCCAGTAATTTCTGCAAAGTTCATCAGTATTCCTCCAAATATCATGTCCTTTATGTCTGTCCTACATAAATCTCTTAACAATTCGACCTCTACACTATGAATTCACTCAAATAATGTGCCTACAGGTTGATATTTGCATGATTTCCATCATTATTTACCATTCTTTGCATGATATTTTAAACACTACATGCATTTAGCTCAAAATATGCTAAGGATTTTTAGTTACCTATGGGATGTTAGCATATTTCTTAGTTTTGCTTATTATTTATCATGATTTGCAGTTATGGAAGTGATTTCAATGAAATTAAAATGAGAAAAAGGGTTTAGATAATGAGATTCCCAAAATTACTTGACTGAGATCACTAATCCACATACATGTTCTAATACAGTAATGAAGAGAAGAAAACTAGAATCATACTTCACCAGGACATTCCACAAATCTGCATGATCCAATGCAAATCTTCAAAGGAAAAGTTGACAACAACATGCAATAAAATGAAAGCGCTTCTATTGAACATAGCATTCACCATTACATATCTAGAAATCAACTTGAAGATTACGTAAAGTTTACAATTAGGATGTAATCTGAAGCTTCATCTCCATCCAGTATGCTCTAGAACAAGTACATTTACAATGATCTAAAGAAAGAACCTTGACATTTCAACAATTCAGTCCTCATTAGTCTCAGTAATCTGATCCCCTACATTAAATTGGCTTGGTCAAATTTAAAATGATTGACCTCTATTTGTCCTTTTTTTGAAATTAGACAAGTTCTGACCCTTTTATAGAATAAATGCTAGAAAATAGTTACAATGATCTAAGGATTAGGATCCTCTCAGAACAAACAATAGTCCAGATGAATAGCATCTACCTGCCAGTTGGCACTCACACAACTGGCATAGAATATTCTAGCATTTTGGACTTGATTCGCTTTCCAACTGGCAAACAATGCACTTGATAATATTCCCCAGCTCAGGTTCATGTTACCTCTGCGTGCAACTCTGCTATGTTTAGCTACTTCGACCTACAACATACAGCCGAACTCTAAATAGTTCCAACATCCTTCACTTCATTTTTGGCAAGACAACCATCATCGGCCAAATCCTTTCCTCCTCTACCGATGCCCGATGATACTTCACTTTACTTTATGTTAACCGTGACGGCTTCCACACCAACACCTGTGTACCTGCCAATAGACATAAGTCAGTAGAATGTACATTAAAATTCACTTTTCAGTCTGGAACTTAATGTTTTGTCTTAAACATACAAGCAGTCAAATATACAAAGAATTTTCTATATTTAACTTTCTCTTTGCGTCTAAGAATGCATCTCTAACTTGTATCTTTTCTTTTGTATATGTATACACCTAAAATTGACATGACTCTGCTTAAATAAATATTTTAAGTATTTATTTCATCCTTCATATGCTTCTACCAATAAATAAATAAATTTATTTATTTATGTGGTTCACTTCCTCCCATTTAATTAAATAAACACATTTATTTAATTAATTAAAATCACTCACACCAACTTCATTCTTCTAAAATAATTAAATAATTTTAATTATTTAATTAAGATCTCTTATTCTTCCAAATTTAAATAAATGCAAATTTTATTTAAATAAAATAAAAAATCCTCACAGAAATAAAATATATTTTTATATATTTTATTTATTCCTCTCAATTATCTATAAAATAATTAAATAAATTCATTTATTTAATTATGCTTTCTATCTCTTCGAAAAATCATTCTTATCTTCCAAAAATAACCTTCCTCTTGTCACACAAAAGCAAAATTAGTTTTAAAACATCTTTAAAGCAAATCTTCTCTTAAATTAGAAAAATAAATTCTAATTTAAGAAAAATCAAATCTTATCCTTATCAAGAGAGGAGTTAACTCAACTACGCTGCTTTTGGAATGACATGTGTCCTTCTATTGGATGCACATTCCTCAACAATCCTCCTCCATTGATTCCTTCTTTTCTTCTCAACCATTGATCTTCCCTCACTCTCTTCTATAAATACAACCTTCTTCTCTTCATTTCATATCTGGATTTTGTGTAAACTTATGCTGCAAAGATATCGGCACGCCTTTGGCACCCCTACTCTAATTTAAGCATCCTCATTCACACTCCATTTCTCTATTTGAAGCTCATCTTCAAATACCTAAGTATCATAGCCATTCTTCCTTTGTCATCTTTAAACAAGCAAGCAAGCAACTAGCTTCTGAGGGCTTCACAATCAAGATCAAAGAAAGATAGGTGAACTACAAAGGGCGAAAGATAAAGGTGCAAGGTATCATTTGTTATTTGTTTGTTAACCTTCTTTTATCTTCATATTCTGTAGATGTTTGGGTTCTTATATCATTGATTTGATTAACCTATTTTCCCCCTCACAGTATACAAGGCTGGTATCTTCTCTTGTATCTATCACTTGTATATTTCCTTGCATACAAGGCCCAATACATACAAATGCCTTTGTATGTCCCTTTCATACTTCAACTTTTTATAAACCGGAGTTTATTCACTTTTCAGCTCCGCGACATGTATATAATGCAATGTATCTTCTAATATGCTTTAAGGTGTGATACATTGTATATATCAGATTTTAATTTCTTCTAAATTCTACCTTGCATGTACAAAGTGCAATGTATGTCCCGAAACATGTACATGTACAAAGCGTGAACATACAACAATAAAACCACTTTTAATAATCTTTTGATTCTGCAGCATGTATATAACAAATGCATATCGCAATGTATGTCTCCTTGTATATGTATACAAAGCATGAAATATACAATCACCTTTCCAACTTTAATAACCTTTTCGATTCCGCGGCTTGCATATGGTTTTGTATATTGGCTTTGTATGTAAGATACATACAAAGCACGAAACATACGACTTTACCCTGTTTCACAAACTTTTTAGTTCCATGACTTGCATATGGGCGTTGCATCTTTCGACATGTATGTCTTCTTTGTATAACATTCAACCATAAAATGCACTCAACGTACTTTAACCGATATTCATTTTAATTCTCAACTCTGTCAGGTCCGCGACTTGTATGTAAGGAATAAAGTGTTAGCAAATGCATACAAGTAAAACCAATGACCTGATATATAAACAGCCTTGTATATGTATCACCTTGCATATACAAATGACTTTGTATATGCAACATACAAACCTTCCTATAGTGCATTTACCAAAAAACACACATAACTTGCAAAATATAGGGAATTTTAAAATGGTTCATAAAGTAACCCTTATTCATTTTTGACAAGGAATTCACCCATATTCAGCCCTAGCACTTAATGCTATTTTCTCTATTTTCAACAAGGTTTATACCATTCACTTCTTTTTTCCTTTACCACCAAGCAGAACAACACACAAAAGTAAAAGCAAAAGCCATAGCAGGGGTCCTCATTTTGCTAAGGAGTAAAATGGGGCGTGTTGTGAACATCACAACATGTACCTGGATGACGACTCTCATCTGAAGATTATTGGTTGTGGAAGAGTCTCAATCTGATTCCTTGATGGATGAGTGAAGGGGATCACTAGATTTATGCACATTCTAGGCCTTGCATGAAACCTTCTTTCTGTAAGTATGTTGAATGATGTAGGTGTGCAGGTTATCTTTTAGAAGGATGGATGCAAGATGACTAGAGGATCTATGGTGCTTGCGAAGGGTACTTGGAGAGGTACTTTGTTTTAGCTGGAGGCTTGCACTTCATGGTGCAATAGTTCTTCTGACTCAAAGAAATGAGTTGCAATCACTTCATCCCCACCATCTGAACAAGTAGTGAAGAAATCTATTGTAACTAGTTCTGATGGTAGTGCACATGCTATGGAAGCAAGTTTCCTGCTGAAAAGACTATGTTATGGAATTTGAGATATGGCCACATTGGTGAGAAGGGTCTACCTACCCTAAAAAATAAAAACCTCATTGACGGGTTAAACGATTGTAATCTTGAGTTTGACTTTTGTGAACATTTCATTTATGGAAAGCAAAACCGTGTTCAATTTTACTCTAGTACTCACAAGTCTTCTAGTGTATTGGATCTTATTCATTATGATGTGTTTGGTCCTATTAATGTTCCTTCAATTTCAAAATCTATATATTTTGTATCTTTCATAGATGATTATAGTAGAAGGACATGGGTTTATTTTATCACAAGCAAGACTGAAGTCTTTAGTCAGTTTAAAGAGTTTAAAGCCTTTGCTGAAAATCAGACTAGTAAAAAGATTAAGTGTTTGAGAACTGATAACGGTGGTGAGTTTTGTTCAGTAGAGTTTGATAAGTTCCACAAAGAGCAAGGAATTGAAAGGCATAAGACAAATCCATATATCCCACAGAAAAATAGAGTTGTAGAGAGGATGAATAGGACACTGATTGAGAAGGCTAGGAGTATGCTTAGTGGAAAAAGCCTCAAACAAAAGTTTTAGGGTGAAGTTGTTGCCACTGCTTAGTATCTAGTAAACAAATCTCCTACATCAGCTCTTGTTGGTAAGACACCTATGGAGGTGTGGTTTGGTAAAAAGGCTTCAGTTAGACATCTTTGTGTTTTTGGTTGTGAGGCATATGCACATGTGCCTGGGAGAAACAGTCTAAATTGGAGAACAAGGCTGTTAAATGTATTTTCATTGGCTATGGTGTCGGTGTGAAAGGATACAAGCTTTGGGATCTGGTGACTGAAAAAGTGTTGTATAGCAGAAGTGTTATCTTCAGAGAGCTAACACCTTCTTCCATTGTTCTACAACTAGAACAGATAGAAAAGAAAGAAGATGCAGTTTAGTTTCCTTCTACCCCTGAGAAGACTGAACAGATAGACCCTGTGAGATCTGATGATGAGGAGACCTCTAGCAGCTCTGAAAGCTCAGAAGAAGAAGTAGAACCTCAACCTAAGCCATTGATGAGGTCTACACGAACAAGAAAGTAACCTAATAGGTTTGGTTATTCATTACTTGATTCTAGTTGTGCTTTTGGTTTACTTGCTAACACTAATGAACCTAGAATTGTGTCAGAGGCTATAAGTATGAAAGATACAGGTTCCTAGAAGGAGGCCATGGAACATGAGATGGCTTCTTTGGAAAAGAACAAAACATGGGACTTGGTGCCTTTACCTGATGGATGGAAACCCATTGGATGCAAATGGGTGTTCAAGAAGAAATTTGGTGCAAATGGTAGTGTTGAAAAGTACAAGGCCAGATTGGTTGCGAAGGGGTATTCACAAGTGGAGGGAATTGATTATGGTGAAATTTTCTCTCCTGTTCCAAAGCTGACATCCATTAGATTTTTGTTATCTCTTGTAGTTGCTTATGACTTAGAGGTAGAACAGATGGATGTGAAGTCAACTTTCCTTCATGGTGATTTGGAGGAAGAAATCTACATGTCACAGCTAGAGCATTACATAGTGAAAGGTAAAGAAAATTTGGTTTACAAATTGAAAAAGTCTTTGTATGGTTTGAAGCAGTCTCCTAGGATGTGGTACTGGAATTTTGATGCCTTTGTGTTGTCAATTGGATTTGTGAGATCAAAATCAGATCATTGTGTGTATTATAAGTTTGATGGTGATCGTATTCTCATTGTTACATTATATGTTGCTGATTGGGAAGGGTAAGAATATGATTTCTAATTTTAAGTCTCAGTTGGTAGCATAGTTTGAAATGAGAGATTTTGGGGTAGCCAGTTACATTCTAGGAATGGAAATCAGAAGAGACAGAACTAACAAAAAACTTTGGTTAAGCTAGAGTAAGTATGTGAAGACCATGTTGGATAGGTTCAGCATGGCAGATTGTAGACCATTGTGTGTTCTTGTTTCATTGGGGACAAATTTATCTGTTAGTGATTGTCCAAAATCTCCTAGTGAGGTGGAGGACATGAGTAGAGTACCTTATGCTAGTGCTATTGGCAGTTTCATGTATGCCATGGTCTGCACAAGACCAAACATTGCCCAATTAGTGGGAGTCCTTAGTCGATTTATGGCTAATATTGGACGGGTACATTGGGATGCAGTTAAGTGAGTGTTTAGATATTTGAGGGGTACTTCTGAGTATTCCATTTTCTATCATGACAATGCTACAAGACCTTTGCATTCAGTTTGTATTCGTGGATTTGTGGATTTTGATTGGGTAGGTGGCATTGACAGCAGGAGATCCACCAGTGCATATGTGTTCACAATGTGGTTGCTTTGTCCACTACAGAAGCTAAGTATATGGCTGCAACTCATGATTGTAGGGAAGCCATTTGGCTTAAGAGATTATGTTCAGATATTGGTGTTGATACAGGATAGATTACGATTTGTTGTGACAGTCATAGTGTGATTTGCCTTGTGAAGAATCCAACTTTCCATGCCAGAACAAAGCATATTGATGTACATTTTCACTTCATGTGAGACATGGTAGAGGATGGGAAGGTAAATTTGGAGAAGGTAGATACTTTGAAGAATGTTGCAGATGCATTGACGAAGCCAGTGGGCACAAAGAAGTTTAGATGGTGTTCAGAGTCTATCGGCCTCTTGGCCTATAGCAATTAAATCATATTAATTCTATTGGCTCTTACAAGGTGTTCAACAAGTGAAAAATGTTGGGAATTAAGGTGTCTCAACCTTGGTAAATCATTGTATCATTTTCATTGTATTTATTTATTTATTGTCTATGTTGTAAATTAAATTGTAAATTCATATTGTCATCTTCTGGGATGTGGCACAATGATGTGTCATCCTACATGGAAGATGACAACTTCTAATTTTGTCCTCAAATGAGGAGATAGGCATCCCACTTTGTGGTAGGAATATTTTTCCATGTCTCAATATTTTGGATGTTGTGTAAGGGACTATTGACCGTAACGGTCATGACAGATTCCTATGACAAAATTATGACATGTAAGAGCTGGAAATAGAAGATTCTATGACAGGTGAAGACATGTGTCGAAGAGCATCTTTGAAAAAGTCATCTTTGGGTGCCCCAAGGTGGACTATGACATGTTGTAAGAGAATATGCTATTTATAGCCTATGTATGATAGATTCTCTTACAACTGTAAGTTGTAACTACTATGACAGATTCTATGATGGTCGTAAGAGTCGTAAGATCATCTGTCATAGCCCATTTTGGAAATAGGTGACCTCTTTGGGATGGGGTGTGTGGACAAGTGTTAGAAGCATCTTACAATGTTGACCAAGTGTCCATAGGTGTAGGTTTTGGGCCATGACGCCAACTTGGACACCCATTCCAAGATAGAGGCAATTTTTCCTTATATTTTCTATATAAATAGGTGCTTGGAGGAGGAGATGTACTACAGGTTTGACAGGTACTGTTATGCTGCTAGTTTGTCTTTAGATATGAGTGTCAAAGACTCCTGAGAGCTTGCATTGCAAGTGTATTGTAAACCATTTCAGTTTTGTTAATACATTGTGTAGGTTTTGGAGTGTGGGGTTTTTCACCCAATAAGGGTTTTCCCCACGTCTCTCTTCTTCTGTCTCACTCTATTGTTTATGTGTTTGCTATAATATCTCTGTTACCTATGTTAGTGGGTTTAAAATTTCTGTAATAGTAAGGATAAAATTGAATTTGCACTCTCCTTCCCTCATTAGATTAGTGTAGGAAGTGATTTCCGCACACCTAGCTTCCTTTCAACCTTGACCATCAACATCGGAGGCATTATTAGGTCTAAAAAATGTAGGTTGCTAATCTTAAGAGGATGCCAAGCTCTATGCTTAAATTTGCAACATTTTTGAACTAACGCGACAGAATCAACCTTTAGGGTTTGATAATTCCCTACACTTTAGGTCCTGCTAAACCTAGGTGGGTGAACCTTGAAAACTAAAGCAGATTGAGTGTAATTATTTTGACTAAGTAAATGGATCTACCTATAGTGGCAAATGGTGTAGAATAGATGAGAGCTTGCTAATTAATCCTATGTCTAATATCTAATGGATGATTGGTATAAATTGTATAAGCAATATCAAGGTAAATTTTATGACTGTGCTTGAATAATAAAAAGGTTTTTAGATGATGAATTAAGATAAGACCAGTGCCTTGTTGGGTAAACAGAGTCAAATGGAAGACAAAGACTAGTGGCTTATAGTGGGCAGTAACCCTAACTATTTGGCATAGTACTTTAGTTTAGAACTTGTATAAATGTGCAGGGAAATGACTGACAAACGCTTCTTAATAATCCAAAAGATAAAATCAGATTTCTTGTTATTCACCAGAAGGAATTTTAATCCTTTCTTGAAGGAACCAATTGAATGAAATGTACAAGAATAACAAATAATATCCACTTGGAGATAGAATGACAATCCTAATTATATGGTTCTACTTAATGATCCAGATTAACACTCCCAGATTACTATGACTGACAAGAAGGATTTTAATTCCTTTAGGGAAACCAATTAATCAAATCACACAAGTACAGCAAATGTGCATTGACAAATTAATTATATACTTGATATATTAATTTGAATAACAAGGAAATGTAGAACTGGAGACAACCAAATAACTGAATAATTTTAACAAACAATTAAAGCCAAAATAAGACCACATAATCAGAGAACTTCAATTTACTTCTTCAATATAATGCTTGCAACATGGTCTTTTAAAATATTGTAAACTTCATGTATTATATCCTACTGTTGATGATAATTCAGCATCATATGTTTCAACTTATATAGAAATACTTATGAAGAGAGATAACTCTTCAAACTATCTTTTGGGAATCAACATGATTAACATAACAATAATAAAGATAACAATTCTTTAAGCTCTATTCAACCATAAGTATATATGAGCAATGTGATCCAAATACTCCTGGCTGCGATGTGTATCAGTGAATTCAATAACATTTCTTATGATCACATCCATCATTATCATTTTCTTCAGATGCTTACAGGCTTCTCCAGATGTAGAGTCTTTGTCCTTGAGAGCTCCTAAGGCTTCATGCAACATCACTTGACAGTCTTTACTCCATTCCTCTTTGCTCTTCAATTCTTTATCATTCTTAAACAACGTGGGCACTCCTACTTTTGAAGATTCAATACATTCTTTGGCATCATTCTTAAGCTGATCATAATATTTTTGATGTTGCTCAATTAAATATTTTGCACTAGAAATGCCTGTGGTGTCAGAAACATCCTTGTCTTGTATCTCATGGATTTTTTCCTGTAGCCTGTTATCGGAGCACTGATCGAATTCCCCAGTTTTCTCCTCCAAGTCTCTGCTTGCATGATCCTCTTAGATAATTCTTTCAAACTTAATTGCAATGATTTCAAATGGCATTTTAAAGGATCTCTTCCTTGTCTGCAATTAATTGTTTTGGAGTTCTAATTTTCATGATCATTGTGAGATGTCACATCATCATAGATTCTCTCATCGGTATGATTTTTGTAATGTTAGGGCAATTTAATATCTTCTTATGGCACAAAAATTTGCTTATGGATCAATCGTTGTGACCCTTCATTTGTCTGCTTGATGTCATCTTTCATATGTGAGTTTGTATCGGCAAGATATTTTCAAGATCTACCTAATATAGAAGTGGGCATGGTTATCATTGGCCTGACTTTCTTTATCACCATGGGAATAACATTCTTTTCCGATATCTTAAGTGTCTCTGATATGACTATTGGTGAGAGTCTTGTCGATGAACATGGTCATTGTTGTCATCGGAATGAGATATGACATCGGGATGACTTATTTCAAGTTATCTGATCATGGTTGTTTCCCTGATAGCCCTTTTATATCCTTCATCGGAGTGACCATTCACAATATGTCATCGGCATCATTATCATTGTGACCATCGGTTCAACAAGACTTATAAACCTCATTCTAACTTGTTCAGTTTCGCCGATGGTTCTTATCTTCCATACATATCGGCGTGACTTATGCCGAAATAGTTTCGTTAGTTGCTGAGACATTAGAATGTTGGAGACTCTTTAATTTTTTGCTCCGATGTTCATCTCTTGTCGATGATCACTAATTCCCTTCATTCCATGGGATGCTCGGTGAGAGTCCTACTGAATTCCTCCATTGGTATGATTTATACTGTTGGGGGGGTTTTCGGAGTATTCTCCGGTAGTCTTTTCTTATACCGATAGTACTCATTATTGCTTTACTCAATGTGACTGCACATTCTCTCTCTGATGAAAGGTCATTAGTGTTACTTTCTCCATCGGCGGTTCTTAAAATCTTCTCCCCGATCATTACTCTCATGTTGATACTCTTTTTAGCCCGTCTCATATAAAACATGGATCGGTATAACGAAAGTGTGGTCTTGCTGAAGTTTAGGAACTGAAGCCCTTCATTACAGTGCAGTTTGATGAGTGATACACCCATTTGTGGTGAAAGTCATGATTTTTATGGAATATACCAGTTATTATTATGATTTTGGGCATAATGTTTTCTGATTTGGTTGGACATGGGTGGGTAGGAATACAAGAAAATTTTAAATTTTCCTGTCCCAACAGTGGCTCTGTATGGGATGTATACCCATTGTTGGTATAACAAAAATTTAGATCTCTTGGGGGAGTAGACCATATATTTTATTTATTGGGGATGACGGCTTCACAGAATTGTATGAATAAAATGAAAATGGGAGATGGAAGTGATAATGATGGGGAATGGGGATGATCCTATACTACTGTACATGGAATTTTTTTTTAAATTTTTTTTGAGAGAGATTCATAGGACTGTCATGTATTGGCAGATCCTAATCTCTTTTCATTACCCTAGACTACTGTGCATGGAATAAAAGTATTTTGATAATTATTTAAGGGTTGTCCATGCACTGGCAACACTTAATTCTCTGTGTGCATGATTTTGGTATTTTATGAAAAGAAAGGCTTCATAAATTGCCCATGCATAGGCAGTTCCTGCTCTTCTCTAGACATATTTTGCAAATAGTAAGAATCATCACTTCCTTTGCCAGTTACAACAAAAGGACCTAACCACAAAGCTTCAAACTTTAGATGCTTTCCTTTCTCCTGGCACCTAGAATTCCACATCAGTACTAAGTCATTCATCTCGAATTTCCTATCTTTGGCCTTTTTGTCAAAAAGGTATTTCACTTGTGATTGTAACTTGATATTCTACCTTTGAGCTAGTCTCCTTGTTTCATCAAGCTCTACAAGATGTTCTAATCTTTCCTCCATTGGTTCAGGAATGTTTAAGTCTTCCTGAAGAACAAATTTATAAACTGGTAGGAGATTTTCTAATGGTATTCTTGCTTGTGTTCCATACACTAGTTCAAAAGGAGATCTCCCAATTCCTCTTTTCACAGTAATCCTATCAGCCCACACAACCATTCTAAACTTTGAATCCCATTCTTTCTTGTTTCCCTCCAACATTCTCTTTATAATTTTCAAAAGATTTTTGTTGCTGGATTCTGCCTGCCCATTCACTTGTGGATGATAAGGGACAGCATAGGACACAGTAATGCCATGTGTATTATAGAAATCTTTGAACTGGTCAGACTTGAAACACATTCCATTGTCTGTGATTAACCTTACTGGAGTGCCAAATCTGAATATAATAATTTCCATCAAAAAATTGATCACCACCCTACTTGTTGCTTGTTTAGTTGGGATTGCTTCCACCCATTTTGTGAAGTAATCTATCACCACTAAAATCCATTTGTGTCCACCACTTGACTTCTCTACAATTTCTCCTATGAATTCATTGCCCCACTGATAAAATGGAGCCTCCACCTACATGGGTTTCAAGGGTAGTGCTCCTTGATATTTTAATTTTCCTAAAAATTTCTGACATGCTTCACATTTCCTACTGTAATGATATGAATCATTAAAAACTCTAGGCCAATAGTATCCAGCCCTTAGGATCTTGTGGACTGTAGTCTTTGTTGAGAAATGTCCTCCACACATACCTTCATGTAACTCTTTCATGATATGTTTTGACTGATGTTCATCTAGGTATAGTAGTAGAATATCATCCCTATTCTTCCAGTAAAGATTTCCATCAATAAATACATATTTTGAGGCCTATAATTTAAGTGTCCTTCTCTTGTTATCATCATACCCTTCAGGACATTTCATGTGCTTTAGATAATATATGATGTTAGTATACCATGGAGTATGCTCAAGGCTAGAACTTGTGTTATCAACATCATTAGTACTACATATCTGAGAAGCCTCAAGATTATTTTCAACCATTAGTCTAGCAAGACCTTGTCCTCTCACTAGTTTGGTGATTTAGATTTCAATGTTGAACTCCTGAATTCTATTTATCCATCTGCATCTTCTACCTGTGACCTCAGTTTGGACCAATACATCTTTTACTGCAACATTAGGGACATATGCTATTATTTCAGCTCCCACCAAGTATGGCCTAAAAGATTTAACTTCCTTCACCAATGCATATGCCTATTTCTCAACTATGTCATATTTTAATTCTACATTTTGAAGAGATTTGCTGAAAAATGAAATGGGTTTTTCATGTCCTTCATTTTTCTGTAATAGTACTGCTGCAATTGTATGATATGAAGCAAATAAGAACAGATGGAATGGCTTACTAAAATCAAGGGATATCAGAATAGGGGCTTCTTTGATTGCCCTCTTAATGGTGGTGAATGCCTCCACTGTTTCTATTGTCCACTTTACTTCTGAGTTCTTCTTCAACATTCTTGATATGGGACTAACAATTTCTGCAAAATTTGATATGAACCTCCTGACAAAGTTGATTTGACCAAAAAATGACTGTATAGCTTTTACATTTTTAGGAATGGGAACTTGGTCAATTGCTTTTACTCTTTTAGGATCTATTCTTACTCCATCTTTTGAGACTATGTGACCAAGCAACTTGCCCTCTGTTATTGCAAAATGACACTTCTTAGGATTCAATGAAATTCCATATTCTAGGACTTTAATAAAAATTTGTTCTAAATGTGCACAATGATCCTCAGCTCTTTTAGAATATGCTGTCATGTCATCCTGATATACTATCATGATTTTATTAATCAATTCTGCAAAGGCCACATCCATTGCTCTTTGGAATATTGCTCCAGCATTCGTGAGCCTGAATGGCATCCTTAAATATACATACATTCCCCATGGTGTGGTGAATGTAGTCTTATATTGTTCTGATTCTTTGACTTTCACTTGATTATATCCTAAGAAACCATCCATCATTGACAATAGTTCACACCTGGTAACCTTTTATAGTATTGCTTCCATATTAGGGAGAGGATATTTGTCCTTAAGAGAAGATTTGTTTAGATTATTGAAGTCCACACATAATCTAATATCACCATTTTTCTTTTTGATAGGCACCAATTAGAAACCCAAGAAGAATGCCTAATGGGTTTAATGATAGCCCCATCTCTTAATTTTGTGAGTTCTTCAAGCATCTTAGTAGCCAATGTAGGGTTGATAGGCCTTTGTTTTTGCTTGGATGCTTTAGCATCTAGTTTTAATGGTATTTCATGCTAAAAAAAGATCCTCCCTATATGCTTTCAAATCATCATATGACCAATAAAATACATGTCTATACTTCCTGAGTAAGTTGATGAGCATGCTCCTACTTTTGGGATTGAGATTCTTTCTGATGTATACATTCTTTGGGGCTGCTTGTGTCCCCAAATTAATCTCTTCAAGGTCATTCTGCACTACTGGTATGTCTTTTATTTTAAATCTATCATGTCCATTGAATGCCTTTTCCAATGCTATAAGTCCCTTAGGTATTTTATTTGTTTTTAGCTGAACTATCTCTTAACCAAAAAGGGTTTCATTCCCATCATGTTCTTCTACAAACGCATTAAAATCAATCTCTTAGTTTTCATAATGATCAGCACAATGCAGGAAGTTGATTATATCAGTATCATTATCAAACACTTGCTAGTTATGTACATTATCTAGGATAGTGGGTCTGGTTTTGAATTCAACTTCTGTAATACCTCCTAATGTAATATCATCCCTTTTTAATGCGATATTTGCTAGAAAATCTGCCATAATGTTTTTTGATCTATCAATCCAGTTGATTGAAAAGGCATCAAATAACTCAATATCATCCCAGACGACATTTGTATACTGCTTCAGCCTCTTGTTTTTTGACAAGAATTTCTCTCTCACTTGAGAAGTAACTAATTCTGAATCACCGTATACAACTAACTTTTTTATCTTAGGCTTGGTGGCTATATTCAAACCAATGAGTAAATCCTTGTATTCTGCTACATTGTTTATGCATTCAAATGTCAGCACAAATGAGTATTTGAAAGTTTTACCTACTGGTGAGATAAATAACACTCTGGCCCCATTTCCCATTTTGCTACATGCACCATCAAAATACATCCTCCACACATCATTCTCCTCTTTCTTAGATTCAACATGTATCAGATTAGTATTTTGCAATTCTAGCTGACTTTTTTCAACCTTGAAGGCACCCAAATCTATATCACAAAAGAAGTTTATTTGATTTTGATCCAAGTGTTCGATGATGTTCTCATATCTTGGCTCCCTACATAGCTTGATCTCTTTGCCTCCCACTGGTATTGTGGCATATGATAAATCTAATTGGACATTCCCTCCTACCATTGCAGCCCATTGTCTTGATAAGAGCATTCCATAATATGGTGGAATGTCAACCACAGTGATATCAATGTTATAAGTTGCTTCAGGGTATGAAGCAAGTTTTATTTCCACATCCCTCATAATACCAATGCTGGGATGGATCTATTATCCATTGCATAACCCCTACCAAATGTAGTGTCAACACACATTCCCAGTTCTTTCATGACTGCTATTGGCATGATATTCATGGCCATGCCTGAATCAATCATGCAATTCCTTACTATCCTATTTTTTATTAATAAGGTAGTGTAGAAAGGGTCCACCTATGAGGGATTCTTTGTCAAGGTATCACCTAGGTATACCTTAGGAATTTGGAATGTTTCTTGGTGAACATTGTTTGTTCTATTCTCAGATCCTTTATGTTGTTGATTTGGTATATCTGAAATCAGTTTAACTATTGTATTTCTGTATTTTTCTGTCTTCATCATCTCCAAAAGTTGTACTGATATCTTTACCTGAGATATTGCATGAGCAATGTCAAATGAATGGGCCATATTCTAATAATTCCTTTCTATCTTCATATGTTCTTTTTCTTGATTTTGTGATTTATCTTTTGTTTTATTTTTATCAGCCTTTTCTAGTTCTTTGAGTGATGACTTTGCATTATTCTTTTTGTGATTTTGATCTTTTATAAAGATACTCCCAGGTGTTCCTTGTTCAACATTCACTGTCCTATTTCTTAGGTTATAGGCATTTTTAGCTTGAGCTATTGTAGCTATTGTAAGAGCTTCTCTTTCATTTTTAGTGGGCTTTCTCCACTGATCATATGGTGAATTGTTGTAATAGGTAGGTTCCTCATAACCATCCTCCTAATCGGAGAATACTTCTTGTTCTCCCATATTGATATGATGTTTCTAGTTTCCCACATCATATTCATATCCCTCTTCCTCTATAGAAGAATAGTCTTCGTTCAGCAAATATGGTGTATCTTGCATCATGTTTATTGTGTGATTGTCTCTGTTATAATTGTATAATGTTTCTTCTTGTTGTACTGTTTTAGCCACCACACAGTATTCAGGTGAATGTGGCAAATTGCACACCAGACACCAAGGTTTATCTTCTACCATATGTGCCACATTTCTTTTTAGAGGGTTAGGGGTATCTTTGCCATAATGTTGCTCTCTGTTGTTTTCAATGGGTCTCCCATCTTTTTGTATTATATGGCATATCATGCAACCTGGGCCTTTCATGTCTATGCAGACCTTCTTGTTTAGTTTGTTGAATGTTTGGGTTCTAAGGATTTCTAGGGTTATCTCTTTTGCTAACCATACCTGTAGCTTTCCTGTTGTTCTCAATAGTTAATACCACTTTTTGTGCTTCAACCAAGGTCATAGGGCACCAATTTCTAAGTTCGTACCCTGTCTTGGCATCAAATGCTTTCAAATAAATGCTCAATGCTGCTGGATCAGTCAGTTTAGATCCATGTGGTATTTTGTTGTGTAACTTGGAAAATTTCAAATTGAAGTCATACACTGACTCATTTTGGTATTTTTGGATGCTTATCAATTCATGCAATGCAAACTCAGGGGCATACTGATTGCCAGACTGCTCCTTAAATTGATTATGGAAATCTGTTATTGAACTGATTGAAGCATCAGGTAAGCTGTTGAACTAGTCTCTTGCATCTTCAGTTAAGGACATCATGAATAACCTCATTCTAACATCTTCATAGTCCATACCAATATCTTGTATGAAAGCATTGAAGCTTCTAATGTGATCTTTAGTTGAGACTGCACTATTTCTAGTGAACTTGGGAACTATATTTCTCCAATTACTATCCATAGGATATGGATACAATTGACATCTAGTCAGATCAAACTGGCTACATATGTTTGTGAGGTTTTGAGGTGGAAAATTCATGGGTGGTGGGTTCAGATAGTAATTATATCCACCTGGAGGCTGATGATAAGCATATTTCTACTATGGATTTATGTGAGGATTTATATAAGGATTTTGTGGTTTATAATACTATTGGTTAGGGGGTGGGTAAGGATTAGCTATATGTTGAGAGGTGTTGTGCATGGGAGGTGGTCTAGGAATTTTAGGGAGGGTGTTTTGATGACTTCCGGATGCTTGTGAATTGGAAACACCACCTGTATTTTGGTGTAAGCTTTGCTATGGATTCCTCGAAGTGTTTCCTCTATGTGGAGGTACATATTTTGGGGGGGGCTATTTTAGTCCTATTCTTTATCTGTTGAATCTCTTGTTCTAACAACCTCTTTGTTTCCTCTATCTTGATCATTTCAAGTTCTTCCTGGAGCCTAAGCACATCCTACTATGTTTTATTCATCCCTCTTATACTCTTTGGACTTTCATTCATTTCTTGATTTAAGAATCCATGTTTTAGTCTCTCTCCCTACTGTAATGACATTTTAAAATCATATTCAGCTTGCCTTTGATCAATTTCCCTCATGGCCTGTGCTTCACATTCAAGATGTTCTTGAGGATCAGGTCTGTATTTTACCAATATATCATTAGTTACTCCGTTGATATTTTCATTTGATTCATGCAGAGGTGTAAAACTATTTTGAGTTGTGATAACTTGTTCGGTGTTATCCTCTTGAGCCTCCTAGTTATTATTCTATTGAGAATAATTTGAAGCTCTATTTCTTTTGGGGATGTTTCTAATTGGTGGAGATGATTGTAATTTCTTCGCTTCCATCTTGGATCTTCTACCATCTATTTGGTATTGACTTTCTGATATAATAGTTTCTAGAATCACCACCTATTTTGTAAATAGGAAAAAGTTTATAATTTATCTTTCTAGATTCTTCTTGTCAACAGAGTTACCAGTTTGAAATTTGAAATTTCTGACTCTATAAAAGAATAGTTTCTTACTAAGGTCCTTTATTTGGCTTCCCCAGTAGAGTCACCAATTTGTTAGGTCTCAAAAATGTAAGTTGCTATTCCTAATAGGATGCCAGGATCTATGCTTAAATTTGCAACATTTTTGAACTAACGTGACGGAATCAGCCTTTAGGGTTTGATGATTCCCTGCACTTTAGGTCTTGCTAGACCTAGGCGGGTGAACCTTGAAAACTTATGCAGATTGAGTGTAAGTATTTTAACTAAGTAAATGGAGCTACCTATAGTGGCAAATGGTGTAGAATAGATGAGAGCTTGCTAATTAATCCTATGTCTAATATCTGATGGATGATTGGTATAAATTGTATAAGCAATATCAAGGTAAATTTTATGACTGTGCTTGAATAAATAAAATGTTTTTAGATGATGAATTAAGATAAGACCAATGCCTTATTGGGTAAACAGAGTCAAATAGAAGACAAAGACCAATGGCTTATAGTGGGCAGTAACTCTAACTATTTGGCATAATACTTTAGTTTATAACTTGTATAAACGTGCAGGGCAATGACTAACAAACTCTTCTTAATAATCCAAAAGATAAAATCAGATTTCTTGTTATTCACCAAAAGGAATTTTAATCCTTTCTTGAAGGAACCAATTGAATGAAGTGCACAAGAATAACAAATAATATCCACTTGGAGACAGAATGACAATCATAATTATATGGTTCTACTTAATGATCCAGATTAACACTCCCAGATTACTGTGACTGACAAGAAGGATTTTAATTCCTTTAGGGAAACCAATTAATCAAATCACACAAGTACAACAAATGTGCATTGACAAATTAATTATATACTTGATATATTAATTTGAATAACAAGGAAATGCAGAACTAGAGACAACCAAATAACTGAGTAATCTTAACAAAATAATTGAAGCCAAAAGAAGACCATAGAATCAGAGAACTTCAATTTACTTCTTCAATATAATGCTTGCAACATGGTCTTTTAAAACATTGTAAATGTCATGGGGTGGGGGGGCTGACTCGATTGGATAAGTAATTCCATTGCGGTAAAGATGGTCATGAGGTCCAGTCTCCCCCTATCCTCATGGTACTGAAGGACGTGTCGTGCCAGCGTTACCGGTCACGTGAAAAAAAGTTTACCAGGTACATAAAAAAAACATTGTAAACTTCATGTATTATATCCTACTGCTGATGATAATTCAACATCATATGTTTCAACTTATATAGAAATACTTATGAAGAGACATAACTCTTTAAAATGTCTTTTGGGAATCAACATGATTAACATAACAATAATAAAGATAACAATTCTTTAAGCTCTATTCAACCATAAGTATATCTTGGCAATGTGATGCAAATACTCTTGGCTGTGATGTGTATCAATGAATTCAATAGTATTTCTTGTGATCACATCCATCATTACCATTTTCTCTAGATGCAGAGTCTTTGTCCTTGAGAGTTCCTAAGGCTTCATGCAACATCACTTGACAGTCTTTACTCCATTCCTCTTTGCTCTTCAATTCTTTATCATTCTTGAATAACGTGGGCACTCCTGCTTTTGAAGCTTCAATACATTCTTTGGCATCGTTCTTAAGCTGATCATAATATTTCTGATGCTACTCAATTAAATATTTTGCACTAGAAATGCCTGTGGTGTCAAAAACATCCTTTCTTTGTATCTCATGGAGTTTTTCTTGCAGCCTGTTATCGGAGGTGCTCATCAAATTCCTTTGTTTTCTCCTCCAAGTCTCCGCTTGTGTGCTCCTCTTAGATAATTCTTTCAAACTTAATTGCAATGATTTTAAATGGCATTTCAGAGGATCTCTTCCTTGTCTACAATTAATTGTTCTAGAGTTTTAATTTTTGTGATCGTTGTGAGATGTCACATCGTCATAACTTCTCTCATCGGTATGATTTTTGTAATGTCAGGGTGATTTAATATCTTCTTATGGCATGAACATTTGCTTATGGATCAATCATTGTGATCCTTCATCTGTCTGCTCAATGCCATCTTTCATATGTGAGTTTGTATCGGCAAGATATTTTCAAGATCTACCCGATATAGAAGTGGGCATGGTTATCATTGGCCTGACTTTCTTTATCGTCATGGGAATAACATTCTTTTCTAATATCTCAAGTGTCTTCGATATGACTATCGGTGAGAGTCTTGTCGATGAACATGGTCATTGTTGTCATCAAAATGAGATATGACATTGGGATGACTTATTTCAAGTTATTCGATCATGGTTGTTTCCCCGATAGCCCTTTTATATCCTTCATCAGAGTGACCATTCACAATATGTCACCAACATCTTTATCATTGTGACCATCAGTTTGGCAAGACTTATAAACCTCGTTCTGACTTGTTTAGTTTTGCCGATGGTTCTTATCTTCCATACATATCAGCGTGACTTATGCCGAAACAATTTTGTTAGTCGCTGAGACATTAGAATGTCAGAGACTCTTTAATTTTTTGCTCCGATGTTCATCTCCTATCAAGGATCACTAATTCCCTCCATTCCATGGGATGCTCGGTGAGAGTCCTATCGAATTCCTCCATTGGTATGATTTATATTGTTGGGGGGTGTTGTGATGTTCACAACATGCCCCATTTTACTCCTCAGCAAAATGAGTACCCCTACTGTGGCTTTGCTTTGCTTTTCCATTTTGCTTCTTTTTCATTTCTGTGGGTCTGTCTGGTGGTAAAGGGAAAAGAGGGTTAAAATTGTAGACCTTGTTAAAAATAGATAAAAGATGTATTTTCAGTACCAGGGAATAATATGGTTGGATTCCTTGTGAAAAATGAGCTAGGGTTGCTTTTTGAACCATTTTAAAATTTGCCATATTTTACAAGTTATGGGCATTTTCGTAAAATATACAAGGGAAGGGTTTGCTGTTTGCACATACAAGTTTGTTTGTAATCGGGCTCATATACAAGGTTGTTTACATGTTGAGTCGCTTGCATGTTGCACATACATTGCCCTTTATACATCACTTTCATAGACAAAGGTGATTGTATGTCCTTCATCTTGTATGCATTTTAATAATAAAGGTTCTATGTATACATACAAGGTGGACCCAAAATGTTATGAAATAGGATTTAATGGCTGTATGTAGGTGTGCTTGTATGTTAAGTAAACATACAAGTGTAACATACAACGAAATATACACTGTGCAGACCTGAAAAGTTATTAAATGGAGTTGACTGTTTGTATGTTTGATGCTTTGTATGTTTTGACGTTTGTATGTTTTGAACATACAAACGAAACATACAAAGGCTGAAGTATACAAGGCACTGTATACATACAAACGAATACATACAAGTGCGAATGATACAAGAGGAGAGAGAAATGTGGTCCCCACCACTTGTATATCGGGTGTTTGTATGTTGCCGATATACAAGCGAATGATACAAGTTAAAGGATACAAAGGGCATAACCGAAACATTATCAAATGAGATTAAATGATTGCATGTATCCGCCTTGTATGCATGTTTGAGATACAAAGAAAAACATACATGGTAATTTATGCATTGTGATAAACATACAATGTAGATCTCAGCGAAGATTAAATTTGGTTAAGTAGATGTATCATTACTCAATATATATCAAAAATGCATACCGATATACAAAGCTGCGGATGCAAGAGAAAGTTAGAATGAGTTAATTCATTGTATGTATATCTAATTGTATATTGGAAGATACAAGCACAATATGCATCGAAGTATACATTGGACGGAATTGAAAGTTATAAAATTGAGTTAAGTGCTTGTATGTTCTGTGCCCGAATGCATATGAAGAGATACATACATTGCCGATATACAATGCGGAACTCAGAGAAAATTTAAATCCAGTTAAACGAATGTATCACGCCCGGCTTGTATATTGGAAGATATAGGGAATTAAGGAAGGAAAAGGGCGGGAAAGTAGAGCGATGGATTTTTGAATCCATTTTGAAGCCCAATGCATGTTTTTTCATCAACGATGGTTGACCCGACCCTTTTAAACACTGCGTATGCATTTAGATATGTGATTAATCACTATTTCAGGACCTGATATCTATGTTTATGCTCTCAGCCTGATTCAATGTAATGTTTAATTTTTTCCTGCTAGTTTTATTAAACGATGATACTTATTGCTTGTCTATTTTTGCAAGTTTGCAGTTGAGGAAGGAGCTGAAACTTGATGGCAATGATGTCATGGAAGGGAGATCTGATCTTAGAGGCAGAGGAAGATAAGGATGGAGCGCAAGAAGTCAAGGGTATTCAATGATGGAGACAAAATGTGCAAAGACATCATGGCAGCAGACAACAGAAGTTATTATTGAGTTGCTAGGGTTTCCAGAAGGGCATATTTCACCCAAATTTGATGTATGCTCAGAGATATTTTTGGAGACTTGTTTTCCAACATTTATTGCTATAACCGGAGGTTTGAACCATTGCTTAACTAGGGTTTTGAGTTGTATTAAGGACAGTCAAGTCTATATATTGTGCCTCTGTACATTGTAATATTTTACACAGGGATTTGTAACAACAAGATTTTGTAAAAGTAGCACTTAACATAGCATTTAGAAGTAGAAGGAGGTCACCTGTGTCTGTAGTAAGGAACATGTGGAACATCCTGCTTCCTTATTGTATCTGTAAGGCTTGTAAGTTTCCTATAATTTGATCATTGAAGCTAGGAGTCATTCAGACATTGTAAATCTTATATGACTGTCTGTTTCTAATACAATTGAATCTAGAATTATGCATCTATCTTTTGAGTGTTTTCTTTCTCTTCATTGTGTTTGAAACATTTTCTCTTAGAGATTGTAATTTTAGGTGTATGTTTGTGAAAATGCTCAGAACTTACATTTAAGGTTTTTAGTCTGTGGATTTGATCAATTTGCTGCATTATTTACAAAGTGCATAACAGAACAATTAGATCCTTTGATAGAATGAATGATGTTTAGCTTAGATCTTTCTAACTTTTCCCAACCCATCTGAAAATACTTAGCTTAAAACGTAGAAATTTAAAGGAAATTGTCTCATATTTGAAAGAAGCATACATAGCTGAGTTGAAAGTAGACAGTTTTCATAATATTGAAGAGGAGAAAGCTTACAATAATATAAATCATTTAAAGCTTCGTAAACATAGTAACAAGTTTATGTAAAAAGAATGAACAACATACTGATATTTATGATCTTTTCCATAGTTTGAGTCCAGAAACCATCAAGAAACCCTAAATCACATAAGTCCCCTTAAACATTACAGCTTCACATTAATGTACTGAATTTGCCCAACAGGTCAAGACCTGACCATATTAAACTTGGGATTAAGCAAATCTTAATCAATTTCTTCATATCTTTCAAGTCAGTTAGGTTCATTCTATGTGAATTTTAACTATTGTTATGACTGTGTTAAAACAATCATCAACAGTTTCCTGGTGCTAGAAGGAGGGCCTGATTGGAATTAGGTTTTGTCAAGTAGAGCTGGCTCATAACAGCGGTAGAGTGACTAGATCTAGATCTAGTTCAGGGGATATATTTGTGCAATTACCTGATATAAGGTGAAGTAAGAGTTCTATGATCTGGAACCCTAAAATATCTCACCCATGAGGCTCATCTAACACCCCCCCTAGATCACTTTATACTATCCATAACATTATGAGTCCTGACATTTCTTCATTCAGATCTTTAAATCTTGGTTCAGGTACTCCTAGATGTCCTAGTCCTCCTAGAGATCCTATCCCACTAGTGAATCCAGGTATTCCTACAGGTCCAGGTCAAGCACAAGCACCTATAATGGCTTATTTCAATGTCCATTCTCCCATAGCATTCCCTAATTATAATGAGATGCCCAAAAATCTGGAAAAGATATGTCCCAAATACCAGTTGCACCAAGATCCAGAAGACCACATTAGAATATTCAAGGAGGCATGCTTTAGGGCCAGATTAGAACACGAGGACATTGTGTGTAGATTGTTTCCCTACACCTTCAATGAACAAGCCTCTAATTGGTATGTAAACTTACCCAATGGCTACATTTCTTCTTGGTCACTTATGGAAGAAGCATTTCTGTCTAGATTTAGAGGACCCATTGATCCTTGCATCTTGTATCATAGATTGGCTACCATAAAAAGAGGTGAGGGAGAGTTGATTGATAATTTTAATGACAGATTTCAAAAGGCCTACTCTAGGTTGGTAGACCCTTACACCGTGGATGATGATACCTTGTTAGCTATGTACTATGCAGCCTTGGATCCTTTAACTACCATGTTTGTCAAAAGAAAACCTGACATAGATTCAATATCCAAATCCTATAAAGAGGCAGCCTTAGTAAACCAAGAGATGAGGCATACAACCTATAGTCCATTTGTTAATGGAGGAAATTTTGGGATGCAAAATCAGGCACAACCTTGGAATGGAGTCCTTATGCATCACACTTCGTTATTAAATCCGGTTCCTACTTACACATCTGTGTATAGTCCTACCCCAATCCAAGTCATAACTCCTTACATGGGTAACACTGCTAATAATAGTCAAAATAGTGGTCAGCCTTTCTTCCGACCTCTTAGAGATACAACTGTGGCAAAAGCACAAGACAAAAGGGAAGAAATCAAAGAGATCATTGCACATTTGAAAAGATTGACCACCGAAGTGACACAACTAAGAAATGAGAATCTTTATGGAAGAGGCAACCAAGGATACAATCAAAATCATAATTATAACCAAGGCCAAAATCAGAACTATAGTTCAAATCAAAATCAGTATTACAATCAAAACTATAATCAGAGCCATACCCAAAATAATAGCCAAGGCCAATGTTCAAATTAGAGCCAAAACTATAATCAACATCAAGGTCATAACCAAGGGCAACTAATGCAAAATAGAGGACCAGTGGTAGATAATAGGGCCTGGGGTAATAATAACAAAAATTAGAATCAGCCTACGCCACCTAAGACATGGAATACTAGACCAAACAATGGTAGTCTATCTTCTCCTTTTGAGAATATAGATAATCATGATGCAAAATAAACAGCTGGCATCCAAATGGCCAATACATCACTAAAAAACTGGTGCAGATTTCACAATACCAATGCCCATGCTGAGCTTGACTGTCCACAGTTCCATTTAGCAGCCAGCATTTTTAATGTAGATGTATAGCCTCCTACTTCTGAATTTCTCATTCCCAAAGGTAATGAGGTAGTACCCTCAGGGTATGATACAGCTTTAGTCTTAGAAACCTTTACCTTTGCAACTACAAAAGAGAAAGAAGATGAATTGTTAGAGGATGAACCATACTTTTGTGAAAATCTTTATCTTGAATCAGCCTTTGTGTTAAATGCTTTTCAGTTTCCCTTTGAGACTGAAAATGAGGTGTTGACTAAAATAGAAGAGGTGCAGGCCTTTCAACAGACAAATAAAAACCACACCTACAATTTAAGGAACAACACTAGACCAGTAGGACCTTTCACCACTTCTATTCCTCCTAACAACTTCAATACACCCCCAGATTAGAATGCTAGCAACAATCCCACCATACTTAAAGCTAATCCTCATGCAAATACTAGAACATTAATACAAAAGGTCCAAACAAGTAAAACTGAAACAATAGAGACAACAAGATTAATGAGCTACTTGTCAGAGGAAATAAAGAAAATTAAGGTCAGTATACCTCTAAATCAACTATTGAAAACTCCAGGGATCAAAAATGCTTTTATTAAATCTTTGGATACATCCATGATAGATGAGGTTGTTGCTAATATAGCTGCTCCTAATAGAGATTCACCACCTAAAGAGAAAAGTAAGAAAGTTGAGCAGCCTTCCAATACAAATGTAGTAATGTATGCTGATAAGAAGGATGCTCCTCCTTTCATGTTAACTGTTAGAATGTGTGGGAAGAACATACACAATTGCATGGTGGACTTTGGTGCATCAACCAATGTAATGCCCTTAGGGATATGTAAAACTCTAGGGCTAACTCCCACCAAATCTGCCAAGGTTGTCACACAGTTAGATAAAACTAAGGTTAGTGTGATAGGAGAAGTAATGAACATTCAAATGCAATTAGCTTTAGACCCTAGGGTAAGCCAATTCATTGACATTCAAATAGTGGATATACCTGTGAATTATGGAATGTTGCTAAGTAGGGATTGGTCCAAGACATTAAACGGATATATGGCCACTAATTTTTCACATATGTGGCTACCTTGGAGAGGTGTCCCAAAACAGATTAGAATAGAAGCAAAACCCAGGATGAAACACATGATAACAGAGTATAATCGAACGAATGAAATATTATATACTACTGTTGAACCTGGTGTTTATAGGATTACTAACAATGGGGTACAAATTGAAGAGATCATGATGTTAAACTTTAGAGAAAAACATGTTAGCAAGGAGACAACATTATTCATTGAGTCTGATGGAAATTTTTCAAATGAAGAAAACAATGCAATGGACAAATTTGGTCATGCCATTAGACAAGAGGTGGAAGAGTGCATTAAACAAAATCTGCCAGTCCAATGTAAATTGTATAAGGACAGATGTAGAGTTCACGATAGGCCACATTTTGAGGAGAGTTGTGGAATGAGCAAAGACATCATTGAATATGAATACAAAAAATGCACAAAGAGGGTAGGGCTGCAAGAGGGAAATGTGAATCTTGATCAACCACAGAGATACTTTCAGAGTAATGTAGATGCTCTGATTTCAGATTTAGGAGAGGGAATAAAGGACAAGGGTAGTTGTCTTTCTGATTTGCAAGCTGAAAATACACATATGCGAGTTGACCAAATAGAAATACCCATGAATAAATAGACCATCACCTCACAAGTGATAGAAGAGACAAAGCATGCCAAGGTAAAAGGTCAGAAAAGTAAAGAAGGCATGTGGACACTAAAATGTGATGGGTCCAAATCAAAACAAGGTGCGGGTGCAGGTGTTGAACTCATAGATCCTCAAGGTAAATCATATCTAGCAACATATAGACTGCAATTTTCCTGTACGAACAATATTGCTGAATATGGAGCCTTAATTTTGGGACTTGTCATGGCCATCAAGAAAAAGGTGAAAATGATTAAGTTATTTTTAGATTCTAAGCTAGTGGTTAGACAAGTAAGGAAACTATATGCTTGCAACTACAAGAAAATGATTTGTTACAGACATAGAGTATGGGGTTTAATGGATTCATTTGATGGTTTCAACATAGAGCATATCCCTAGAGACTTAAACCATAGACTAGACGCACTAGCAGTTGCTGCTAGCACATTAGAACCCTTGACACTGTTAGGTCTGAGACGATTTGCTATTGAATTAGTTAATGTTCCCAGTATCCCAGACAATGTTACACATTTTCAAGTATTTGGACGGGATCAGCAAATTATTGATTTTCTGACTCGTAATGAGATATTTGAGGCTCAAATCATTGATGAACAAGAAAGGCCTGAGATAACATGGGACGAAGAGGATATAATCAACTTGAAGAGCAACTTCTTACCCAAAGGAGTAATTGAATTAGAGCATATTTTTGACTTTGATGGGGTAATAAGATAGAAAGACTTACCCAAAATAAGGGGGGCAAGTGTGATTCACACAACTTAGGGACAGAGCAAAATCCACAAAATGTGCTAATCGGAAAGGCTTGCTCTGAGAAAATAAGAAAAAAAAATTTAGGTGTCCTGAAAGAATACAAACACGTCATAGCATGGACTTATGAAGACTTGAAAACATATGATACGTCCATCATAACTCACGTGATACCTTTGAGACTAGATCTTAAACCATTTAGGTAGAAACAAAGGCCTATGAACACCATTTTAGAGCCTTTAATCTTCGAAGAAGTAAAGAAGTTATTGTCTGCTAGAATAATTTTTCCAGTTAGACATTCAACCTGGGTAGCTAACCTAGTACCAGTGAGGAAGAAAACAGAGACATCAGGTTATGCGTAGACTTTAGAAATTTGAACAAAGCATCTGAAAAGGATAATTATCCTCTGCCTCCAATAGATGAAGTGCTGTAAACAGTGAATGGGGCAAAGATGTCTTTTTTAGATGGTTTCTCGTGCTATAACCAGGTTTTAATTGATAGAGATGACACATTAAAAACCACCTTCACTTGTAAATGGGGAAATTATGCATATAGAAGAATGCCTTTTGGTTTGATCAATGTAGGTGCCACTTTTCAGAGAGCCATGGACATCGCATTCTGTGGATTATCAGGTAAGTGCATTGTCATGTATATGGATGATTTGACTGTGTATTCTAAGGATGCATCCACTCACACTGAAGATCTCAGGAAAATACTTAAGCGATGTGAGAGGTACGGAATTTCCCTTAACCCTAAGAAATGTTCATTTGGAGTAACAGAAGGTAAATTACTAGGGAATGTCATTTCTGAAGATGGAATATCGATTGACCCAGATAAAATAGAATCAATAAAAAAATTGCAAATACCAAACAGTAGGAAAGAGTTAAAATCATTTTTTGGTAAAATTAACTTTGTTCGGAAGTTTATCACGGGTTTTGCAGAAATTGTGCAGCCCTTAAATGCGATGTTAAAGAAAGATGCACGAATGGAGTGGACACCCATGGCTAGGGCTGCATTAGAAGATATCAAGCAGGCCATTTCTGATGCCCTTGTATTGGCAAGCCAAGACTAGACTAAGATGTTTTATATTTATTCCTTCCCGTCCTCCCATTCAGTCACTTCTGCCCTAACACAGAAGGGTGCAAACAATGAGGAAAAACCCATTGCATTTATGAGCACACCTCTGAAGGACACACAACTAAGATATCTAGATACTGAAAGGCAAGCATTCGCACTAATGAGGGCTGTGAAGAAGTTTAGGCACTATATTCTGCGCAGCCAGGTCAAAGCCATAGTGCCAGACGTAGCAGTAAAGATGCTGCTGATGCAGAATGAACTTGGGAAAAAGAGGGCCAAATGGATCACCACGCTGTAAGAGTTTGACATGGAAATCATTCCCATGAAGCTGGTTAGAGGGTAGGCATTGGTACAAACAATAGAAAACATAGACCCAGATTTAATAAAACAGCAGTATGTACTGAATTCCTAGGATGCATCAGACTGGTATGGCGATTTAAATGCTTTTCTAATAGCTAGAAAGTACCCAAATAAGATGAAAGTTTCTCAGAGGAGAGCTTTGAAGATTAAAGCATAGAACTATATGGTACAGGGAGGTATTCTATTCAGGAAGAACCATGATGGAATCTATTTGAGACGTCTAAATAGAGCTGAGGCAAATAAGGTGTTGACAGAACTACATGACAAGTACAGAACTAGCCATGGTTCCCATCTAGCTACAACACATAAAATATTGAGGATAGGCTATTACTGGCCCACGATGTTCAAAGATATAGAATCACATTAAGAGTTGCCACACCTATCAGACTATAGCAGATAAAGGAAGAAATCAGGCCAATCCATTACAGCCTGTGATTGAATCAAGACCATTTGCACAATGGGGCCTAGACTTTATTGGAGTCATCAATCCTCCATCTTCTGCAGGACACAAGTTCATACTGATGGTGACGAACTACTATACAAGGTGGACTGAGGCCACATGCTGCAAGTTCTCCACGACTGAGGTAGTTATCAAGTTTCTTGAAGAGAACATCGTAACTAGGTTTGGAACTCCCTATTCATTTGTATGTGATAACGGCCCTGCTTTCTCTTCTTTGAAGTTTTCTAAATGGGCATTTGAATACGGGATTGTTTTAAGGTTTTCTTCAAATTATTACCCTCAAGGTAATGGATTAGCTGAGTCTACGAACAAAATTTTGTTAGACATAATCAAGAAGCTAATTATAAAGAGTCCTAGAGAGTGGAATACCTTGTTAAAACATGCATTGTGGGTAGATAGGACCAAGTTTAAAACAACTTTAGGTAGTGCACCTTATCATTTAGTTTATGGGACTGATCCCATACTTCCAGTAAATCTGAGAATACCAATCTGGAAGTTTGCCAATGAGTATTTGGGCTTTCATAATCATAGGGAAGCTAGGATAGTACAAATGCTACAACTAGATGAGAAAAGAGGTCAAGGCATCGAGAAATTTGCCAAACACCAAGCAGTAGTTAAGAGGTGGTTTGATAAGAGGGAAAGAGTCAAAACATTTAGGATATTAGACTTAGTATTGTGCTGGGATAAAGCACATGAAAAGAAGGGGAGTCATGGAAAATTCAACAAACTATGGTTAGGTCCATTGCAAGTCTCAGAAATAATAGGAGATAACACATTTAGACTCAAGACCTTGACTGGAGAAGATGTGCCATTACCAGTTAATGGCCAACATTTGAAACACTACTTCTAGGCTTGAGGTAAAGGGCAGTCCATTTTTTTTATGTAATATAGTGTAAGTAGTGTACAGTTTTCTGTTTGTTATTTTCTTTTTTCTATTTTGCTGTTTGTACAGCCTGTTTGTACACTCTATTTGTACAGTCTTCTTTTGCTTTTTTTTCCTTTTTTTGTTGTTTCTTTTACAGTCTGTTGGTTGGTTTATTTGTTGTCTCCTTAGCAGGGATCTTTGTTTTCCTTTAGAGTATGAAGGAGCAAGCTAACAACCATTGAAAACAGTATAAAATTTAGAATATTCAAGTTAACCATTTGTAATTTATGCATAACTTGTTGTGACTGTCATGAATGTAGAGAGTTGTTTAGCTTCTAAAATTTAGTATTCAATAATAGTGATTGAGAATTCAAGGGAAGTTTCTCACGATGGCACACCTAAAATCCTTGGGTTTGTTGAACTTACCAATGTAGATATTAGGTGAAAAATCTAAGGTCACCCTTGCTACCATTACAATTCTCAGCTTAATTTTGGCAAGTGCTCATTCCTTGCATCATAAAGTTACAAATTGCTATATCTTGTGAAATTTCTATCAAACATCAAAATCAATCAAATATAAAATATAAAAATATAATAAAGTGGATTATACTAAAAATCTAGATTAAGCCATCTAAGTAACTCTACCAGGGCTATGGAAGCTCGCTGGCAGTGGGGCTATACTTAGGAGAATTGTAATGATAACCTTGCCAGGGCTATGGATGCTCATTGGCAGCAAGGCTCTATCTGGTCAGCTATGAGGGAATATCCTCAAATACATAGGCTAATATCAGTCACCGGTTTGTTCAACCAATCTTCAAGATGAGGATAATTAATCACGTGCACACACTTAAACTAAAAATGAAAATTCATGCACCCTTATTGAATACCTTAGGTCTCAAGTTGAATAATAATTTGCAGGAAAGATAGTTGGAAGTTATGGATTTATTTCATTTAGTTTTCTTGAATAATTTGAATTTAATTGTTTTGTTTGGTTTCTAGTTGTTGTGATGTTCACAACATGCCCCATTTTACTCCTCAGCAAAATGAGGACCCCTGCTGTGGCTTTGCTTTGCTTTTCTGTTTTGCTTCTTTTTTGTTTCTGTGGGTCTGTCTAGTGGTAAAGGGAAAAGAGGGTTAAAATTGCAAACCTTGTTAAAAATAGAGAAAAGATGCATTTTCAGGACCAGGGAATAATATGGTTGGATTCCTTGTGAAAAATGAGCTAGGGTTGCTTTTTGAACCATCTTAAAATTTTCCATATTTTACAAGTTATGGGCATTTTCGTAAAATATACAAGGGAAGGGTTTGCTGTTTGCACATACAAGTTTGTTTGTAATCGGGTTCATCTACAAGGTTGTTTACATGTTGAGTCACTTGCATGTTGCACATATAATGCCCTTTATACATCGCTTTCATATACAAAGGTGATTGTATGTCCTTCACCTTGTATGCATTTTAATAATAAAGGTTCTATGTATACATACAAGGTGGACCCGAAATGTTATGAAATAGGATTTAATGGTTGTATGTAGGCGGGCTTGTATGTTAAGTAAACATACAAGTGTAACATACAATGAAATATACACTGTGCAGACCCGAAAAGTTATTAAAAGGAGTTGACTATTTGTATGTTCGATGCTTTGTATGTTTCGGCGTTTGTATGTTTCAAACATACAAATGAAACATACAAAGGGTGAAGTATACAAGGCACTGTATACATACAAACAAATACATACAAGTGTGAATGATACAAGAGGAGAGAGAAATGTGGTCCCCACCACTTGTATATCGAGCGTTTGTATGTTGCCGATATACAAGCAAATGATACAAGTTAAAGGATACAAAGGGCAGAACCGAAACATTATCAAATGAGATTAAATGATTGCATGTAACTGCCTTGTATGCATGTTTGAGATACAAAGCAAAACATACATGGTAATTTATGCATTGCGATAAACATACAATGCGGATCTCAACAAAGAATTAAATTTGGTTAAGTAGATGTATCATTACTCAATATATATAAAAAATGCATACCAATATACAAAGCTGTGGATACAAGAGAAAGTTAGAATGAGTTAATTTGTTATATGTATATCCGATTGTATATTGGAAGATACAAGCACAATATGCATCGAAGTATACATTGGGCGGAATTGAAAGTTATAAAATTGAGTTAAGTGCTTGTATGTTCTATGCCCGAATGCATATGAAGAGATACATACATTGCCGATATACAGCGTGGAACTTAGAGAAAATTAAAATCTGGTTAAACGAATGTATCATGCCCATCTTGTACATTGGAAGATATAGGGAATTAAGCAAGGAAAAGGGCAGGAAAGCATAGCGATGGATTTTTGAAGCCCGATGCATGTTTTTTGGTCAACGATGGTTGACCCGACCCTTTTAAACGCTGCGTATGCATTTAGATATGCGATTAATCACTGTTTCAGGACCTGATATCTGTGTTTACACTCTCAGCCTGATTCAATGTAATGTTTAATTTTTTCCTGCTAGTTTTATTAAATGATGATACTTATTGCTTGTTTGTTTTTGTAGGTTTGTAGTTGAGGAAGGAGATGAAACTTGATGCCAATGACATCATGGAAGGGAGATCCAATCTCAGAGGCAGAGGAAGATAAGGATGGAGCGCAAGAAGTCAAGGGTCTTCAATGATGGAGACAAAATGTGCAAAGACATCATTGCAACAGACAACAGAAGTTATTATTGAGCTGCTAGGGTTTCCAGAAGGGCATATTTCACCCAGATTTGATGTATGCTTAGAGATATTTTTGGAGACTTGTTTTCCAACATTTATTGTTGTAACCAGAGGTTTGAACCATTGCTTAACTAAGGTTTTGAGCTATATTGAGGACAGTCAAGTCTATATATTGTGCCTCTGTACACTGTAATATTTTACACAGGGATTTGTAACAGCAAGATTTTGTAAAATTAGCACTTAGCATAGCATTTAGAAGTAGAAGGAGGTTGCCTGTGTCTGCAATAAGGAACATGTGGAACATCCTGCTTCCTTAGTGTATCTGTAAAGATTGTAAGTTTTTTGTAATTTGATCATTGAAGCTAGGAGTCATTCAGACATTGTAAATCTTATATGACTGTCTGTTTCTAATACAATTGAATCTGGAATTCTGCATCTATCTTCTGAGTGTTTTCTTGCTCTTCATTGTGTTTGAAACATTTTCTCTTAGAACTTGCAATTTTAGGTGTATGTTTGTGAAAATGCTCAGAACTTACATTTAAGGTTTTTAGTCTATGGATTTGATCAATTTGCTGCATTATTTACAAAGTGCATAATAGAACAATTAGATCCTTCGATAGAATGAATGATGTTTAGTTTAGATCTTTCTAACTTTTCCCAACCCATATGAAAATACTTAGCTTAAAACGCAAAAATTTAAAGGAAATTGTCTCATATTTGAAAGAAGCATACATAGCTGAGTTGAAAGTAGACAGTTTTCATAATATTGAAGAGGAGAAAGCTTACAATAATATAAATCATTTAAAGCTTTGTAAACATAGTAACAAGTTTATGCAAAAAGAATGAACAACATACTGATATTTATGATCTTTTCCATAGTTTGAGTCCAGTAAACCATCAAGAAACCCTAAATCACGTAAGGCCCCTTGAACATTACAGCTTCACATCAACGTACTAAATTTACCCAACAGGTCAAGACCTGACCATATTAAACTTGGGATTAAGCAAATCTTAATCAATTTCTTCATATCTTTCAAGTCAGTTAGGTTCATTCTATGTGAATTTTAACTATTGTTATGACTATGTTAAAACAATTATCAACAGGGGGTTTTCAGAGTATTCTCTGATAGTCTTTTCTTATACCAATAGTCCTTGTTATTGCTTTACTTGGTGTGACCGCACATTCTCTCTTCGATGAAAGGTCATCAGTGTTACTTTCTCCATCAACGGTTCTTAAAATCTTGTCCCTGATCATTGCTCTCATACTGATACTCTTTTTAGCCTGTCTCATATAAAACATGGATCAGTATAATGAAAGTGAGGTCTTGCCGAAGTTTAGGAACTGAAGCCCTTCATTACAGTACAGTTTGATGAGTGATACACCCATTTGTGGTGAAAGTCATGTGATTTTTATGGAATATACCAATTATCATTATGATTTTGGGCCTAATGTTTTCTGATTTGGTTGAACATGGGTGGGTAGGAATACAGGAAAATTTTAAATTTTCCTGTCCCAACAGGCGTACTGACACAAACACTATCATTTACACTATATAATGTATATTGTCCATACTTAGCTATTTATACTTCTAGAGTAAAGTCTCTTTGTCATGCTAGTGGAATCTCTTTTCTTTATTGTCATCAATGACAATATTAAATCATTCATCAGAGCAGTGTCACTTGCCAACAATATGATCATCAATGATGGCAAGGGATCAAATGAGTATAATGACCTATTTTCCATAAATAGGAGTGGGATAGGTAAAGAACGAAATGGTTAGCCTCCCTACTCAGAAGAATGATTTGATTCTCAGGTAACTACCAATTTGTCTTGGAGCTATACTGCAAGGAAGGAAATATTTTTTCTTGTTATGCTTAAAGGATGCCTTTGGCATATTTTGTTTCTAAAAAGGATTTGTAAAGGATTGTCAAATTAAAACATGACATCTGTACATGGCCTGAAGCTTGTTTTTCTCCCTTGTTTCTATAAAAGGGAATCTAGGGCCATTTTGCAAGGGTTCTAAATCTCTATTTTGGATAGTAATGCATTTGTGTTCTTGTCTAGAGTGAATAGAAGAAAGTTACTTTTCATTTTGTGTTCAAATGTGTAGGGCAATGAATCATTTTCAATTTTGAGTATATTTTCATACTGGTTGTGAAACTCTCTCCAAATGTATGATCAGTGAAGTTAATATGAATGCTGAATATCAAGGATATTTTGATTCATCTTTGCAATCCCCTATAATGTGTGTATTATCTTTGGCTTTCTCTTAAGGAGATAAATAATTTCCTCATAAATACTCTGTTAATTTCATTTTGCATTATGGTTTAAAGGATAGTTTTATAGTTCTAAGTGTAGGAGATATTAATGCAAGGTATTAATATGATTGGTCCAATTGTAATGAAGTAAGATTTCTTGAAGGATACACTTATTGTATGCAACTTGACTCTGTAACCCTAGGATTAGGCATCAATTTCTTACTGAGATGAAGTGTTGATTTAGATCCATCTTACAAATCAAAATCAAGATCATTTCTATTTCTGTTATTATTTTAGGAGTAGAATTGGACTAATAATCATTCTTAATCATGGTCTGAATTGAGTTGCCAGAGGATTAAGCCAATCTAATAGGAATCGGTCATTTCCTTGGTGTATTTTCATTGCAAACCTTCTATTTTATAGCAACATCCTAAACAAGTTTAAAGTATCTTTAGATGTTGTAAAGGGTACACCCACCTTGGTCTTGTAGAACCAAAAGTACAGAGGATTCCAACTCCTTGTTGAATCCTATTCATTGGCCACTGACCTAGAATCCTTAAGTATAAGAAATTGGATAAATATTTAGAGGATTTAGACAATTAGTTGGAGGAACCAATAGACATGATGGCCGACATGATTGTCCAATTGATGAGGTGTTGGCCACCTACAAGGGTTTATCCCCTTTATCTACAAAAGCAATATTCATGCTTTCAATTTAGCCAGATTTATAGTGATGCCCCTATTTCACTTTTTACACCTACTTTATTTCTAACAGCCTACCAAAAAGCTACCCCTAAGATGCAGAATCAATTGTGTGAATTCTACTCGCATGATTTAGCCATTCTATATGACACCCACTAGAATCCCCTAGTTGTTATTGGGGATATGCAATTGAAGGCCCTAGCATCATTCATGCAGAATGAGTATGGGAGAGGAATTTTACAGTAGCAGTATAATGAGGGAGATAAATCAATCCCTCTCAAACTTAGGGAAGAATCTCCAGATCCTAACAAGATAGTGGAGGAATGCATTAATCTAATTGAACAACTTGAGGTGGAAACCAAACTCCTAGAATGTAGAGTAATGTATTATAAGAAATTTAGGGAATTACCCAAGGGGATTGGTAAGGAGGCTTTGGGTTTCTCACAAGGTAGGTGGAAAGAGTTGACACCAACATTGCAAATGAAAGAGCCTCATTCAGTATTCAACCTCTTAGTAGAAATCAATAGGGTACATAAATATATAAGATTAGCCAATGAATATGGAATAACTTGGCTACCATTGGTGTTCCATCCACCCATACTTCTTTATCCAATTCCACATTGGCTGGAGCAGAGGATGAACCAGGTAGTAGAATGGGCTAGGTGGAATAGGTTGGCAGAGCAGAAGGGCTTCTATCTCATGTAGGATAGAGGAGTGGAAGAACCTACAAATTATAGGGAGATAGCTCTTGAATACAATCAGAGACCTTGGCTGTCGGAGGACATGTTTAGTTGGGGGGTGTGATGAGGCTATGTTTTGTCCTATTTCTCTTGCTTTAAGTACATGATTCCTAAGATATTCCCAAACTTTTATATATATTGACTATGTCTATAATCATCCTTAAGACATTGAAAGCATGTTGGCTGAATATTTTGTCCTTAACTCACTAATGGAAAAATGTTTATATCAGCCATAGCTATGATGAGACAAAGTCTCTCCTCTCAGCAAGGGGAGGTTCCCTCTAGTTGCTTAACTATTACAAACAAATAACTTATGAAACTTATACACACTAAACACTATATTTGTGGTGGTTCCATTTCATCCTATTCTCTTTTCTCAAAATAGATGCTTCTACTTCAAGATGATGATTTCAATGAAACTGATATTAAAGAACTTATAAACTATCACAAAACCAAAGAAACATAAAGTTTTCTGTCACCTCACTTACTAATTACAAATAAAATTATTTGAAGTTGAATGCAACCCAAAGTCTTCACACTTCTCCAAGATGATATAAGTAGATTGAATACAGCAACTTGTAGCACAAAGTCTTCAAGCTATTTTACTCTCACAAACATAAACACAATCCTCACAAATGATTTGATAATACAAACTCTATCACAATCAAATTAAGAACACTCTTAAATCACTTGAAACAATCTCCACACTTCAATTATTACAAAGAAGATTATGATAGTAAGATGTAAGAACAATGCTATCATAACACAAATAACCCCAAGACAAAAATAGGAATTGAACTTGATTTCTTGTATTGATAAGTATTTGATAATTGATTCTCACAAAGTAGCACAAAGTCTTGATTTGCTTTTCAATTCACTAGAGTTTTCTTGCAATAAACAAAAGATAAAAATTACTATAGAGGCCTTCTTTATTTATAGGGAGAGGCCTTGAGAAAATTTAGGAAAAATCTAACTACTTTGACTTATTCAAAAATAGGAGTCCTTATTGACTTGGGACATCCTATTTTTTTACATGTAATTAGATATGAGAAAAGTACATGTAAAAGTGTCCAAAACTAAATGAAAAGTACATATGAAAATATAGAAAATAAACTAAGGCATGACAATTTGCATCAACTTGCATATCCATTCTTCTTCAAATGAGCATCATACATAGTGAATGTCGCTTGCATCCCACAGCTGTCAGGACTAGCAGTGTTCCTAAAGATTACTCAAGCTCTAATCACTATATTTTTACTTTTGTAGTTGCCCTGTCATGACTGGTAAACTTGGATTTCAAATTATCTAGTGTTAACTGATAATCTAGAATATTGTCTAGAGAGGCAGCTGAGAAGGCTCTATCTTCAAACTCCCTTTGAAACATATTTTTGAACCCTTGAATCATTTCATCAGTGGGAAGAAAATGGTAATCCTCAGATGTCAGATTACATGGGAGCTCCTCCAGTTTGTGAAAAAGACTAACATCACTTTCTTCGCTGATTTCCTTAGCACTCTTCAAGTCCTTGATACATTAATGACTCTTTAGTTTCCACATAAGACTCATAATTTGAAACAATACCAAGTGATATCAGAGTTCTTGTTTTCAGCTTTTTTATCTCAATCCACATCTCTAGGCTTTCATCTAGATACTCAATGTCTTGAGAAATGGTATCCACTATGCCATCTAGTTCAACTCTTATTTTTTCCATTCTACTTGTCTTCTTGGCTGTACTGGTAAGAAGAGATAATCCGTGTTCCTGCATTTTATCAAGGTATTCTTCAATAGCTCTCTTTCACATGAGTCTTCTCTACCCTCTGAACAATAGGATCTTCCACTGTAATTGCCTCCGGTGTGATTGACTTAGATGTCAAAGTAATTTTTCTCACCACTACAGCCAACTATTCTACCATTGCTTTGTACTGCTCTTTCATTTCCTTCTCATGATCAAATTTCACAAGGAATTGAGTGTAGATTGGACATCAACTTTGGCACTTTCATGTGTGATCTTGGCAAGTTCAATCCTAGAAATAGAATAGTCACTCATGCTAAAACATTCCATAGTTGCATTTGGTGGCGGATGAGAAATTTCCACATATTTATGGCCCTTGTTTTCTAGAAGCTGAGAAAGAGTCTTGGGCTTCTTTTGTGTCTTTTCCTTCACTAGCATCAACTTCCCAAAGTCAAAGTCATCTAGGGAGATGGCTTGTTTCTTCCTCTTAGGAGTGTAAGCTGAAAGCCATGGAAGAAGCTCTAATGTACTAACATTTATATCAGACCCCATTGTTGGTGCAGAAGGAAACGTGCTTACACTCGTGGTAGTGATGATGGGAGGAGTATTTGTAAACACGACACTTGGTACATCCACATTAGCAACTTGCTTAGTACCCAAAACAAAATGTTCAAAAATTATGGAGTCACCTATATCATATGAGGGTGAAGACAAACTAGGAATTGATCCTGAAGAACAAAGAACATTATCAAAGGTCACATTAGGATTATCAAAGATTTTTCTTGAGGATGACGGTGGCTTAGATGACTGGATATCAATGGGAGAAATTGGGGTTGTAGGAGGAATAGGTAAAGAAACTGAAACATATACATTAGGTTGAGGAGAAGGGACTTCAATTTCTTGTGACACATTTCTTTGTAGAGAAATGGTTGTGTCCTGTAGATTCTTACATATGACCATCTCCTTCTTCTTTCCCCTATTCTTCAACTTCCATTTTCTTAGAAGCAAATTCCTCCTCTATCACTTTGGCCTTATTTTCTTTTGAAAAAAATTTAATCTTAGGCTTGGGAGCCTTAGATGTACTAGGAGTATCACTTTTGTTCTTGGTTCTCAAGTCATCCTTTTTCCCTATTTGTTCTAAGGCCTCCTCTTCAGAACTAGTTATGAAGTCCTTCAAAGGTATACCTTTGCTTAGAAGCCACAAATTGGTGTTTTCTAGAATTGGGTCAAACCTCTTTCTCAAAGAAGTTAACTCCTTTGACCATTGCATAGTAGGTAAGGGAGAATTCACAATTTGTTCATTGATATATCTAGGATTAACAACATCTTCGTTATCCACCATACCTTTTGGAATATCAGCTAAGCCCAAATATTCAATTTGGCTTAAAGACAACCTACTGTAATCTAGCTTCCTAATGTCCTCTTTTGTTCTCAAGTCAACCCAAATATCCTCCACCATCGGCTCATGAAATTGAGTTTTTCTCCTGATCTTATCTTTCACTCCCCGATAATCAAATTTAGGTCTCCTCTTGAATTGCTTCATGGTTGACCATCTGTATTTTAGTTTCCATTGCTTTGTCTTTAGCAGTAGTTACAATAGAATACCTACCAATCTCAACAGGAAACCTGAATCTAGTTTTCTTTAACTCCATTTGTTTGTTATGAACTATTTGTTAATAGATTTGTCACTTCAAATTTATAATCTCTCGCCCACACAAATGACAATCCAGCCAACAGTTGAGTCACTTGCAATGATTAGTTGCAAGTGCTCTCTACTTATTTTATAAGGCATAGCTACCTTCAAATGGTTTGTGTAAGGCCTGCCCCTATCAAATAGGTATGTACCTTGTCATTTATAAAGTTCTAGATTATATGATAAAATGAATTGATTATTTTATGATATAATTGGGTGATGGATATGTACTTAGTTAGATCATGCCTTCTCATTGGCCATTATATGTTCTTCGGCTATGGTCTCAATTGTTGGATTTGATGTGTTGTGCGTACCCTGTGAAGTGTTTGTGTTAATTGCATGTTCCTTGTGGTCTTGATTGTTCTTTCATCTTATTGGGTTTCCTTGAGTTTGGTTGTGGTGTGCTTGCAAATAACCTACTTGCTTTTGATGCGAAGTGGATTTAGTTTAATGACTCTTGTGGGTTGATCCCTTGCATATTAATGAGGATGTTATGAATGATTCAATTTCCTTGTGAGTTGAAAGTTGGTTTAAAGTCTCCTTCACTTCCTTGGATTTTAAATTTGCTTGGGTTGGAGTGCTTGCTATTAGCCTTCATGATTTCTGACAAGGGATTGAATTAATTGACAACTTTCATGGGTTGGTACCTTGCATTATAATGTTACGTTGTGACTTTTTTGTAATGCTTTCTTTAGTGTGTCATATTTATTCCTTGTGCTTTTCATGTGAAGGTAGTGGGGAATCCATTGCATGTAGAGGTACTATTTTTAATACAAATTTATAATATTCTATATTTTATATTTATTTTATTATGTAACTTGACTAATAATTCTATCGTGTACTGATATGTATTTTCTTTATATATATATATATATATATATATATATATATATATATATATATAGGTCTAACACCACAAGGGGTATGTCAACAATATTTCTACCAAGTTCCATCTAGTGCACACAGAAATTTCTATTATATCACTACGTATTAGTAGTTAGTTATGTTCACAACACTATCAAATTTATGTTAACACAATTCTATGTTGTATAGGTGGGTGTTGGGTAGTTGATAATTGAGTTGAATCTCTTATATGTTCCAACTCTTATGTTTGATGATGTGGTCACGTAACTATAGTGATGTTTATTCCTCACTTGTTTGGAAGAGGTCTAATTGAGAGGGTGAAGTACAACATTCTTATTTGATTTAATCTTAGATTATTTCAAAAAGTAAGAGTTGTTAAATGTTGATTGATAGATTGGATACTTTGAGTTGAGGTGAACCAATGGCATGGTTCACGTTACTTATCTCTACTCAAGGGACTACTATGGTAGATTAGGTGCTATTGTAGCTACATGTTACAAAAACTAGTTATGTATAAGGTAGATATATTTGCATGTGGTAGTAATTAGCTTCTTGTATTTGCATTGATAGACGTGGTCTTGAGTTCATGAATTTTAATGGCGTGACTTGCATCCACCCAACTCTTATTGTAAGAGAGTTATAATTTAAACTGGAACGTTTGTAGCATGATTGAAAACCTTGTTCTCATGCCTTGGATAGCTGAATTTTCTCCTAGGGGAGAATAATGAATTTTGGTTATAAAAGCACAATCAAATTATTGAGATTCATTTCTTTTCTCAACTATGATTCATGTAGATTGGTGCTATTAATCTTGCCCTAGTATCGCGAGATGGGGGGGATGTAAACTAGAAAAAATAAATAAATGGGGATTGGCACGGTATACAAGTTCCACCATTTCACTAATGCAAGCAAGATTTGAAATTAGAATGAGCACTAGAAATTTGATATGTAAAAGGATTGTATAACATATAGGATGAGAGCATGCCTTGCCTTGGAGGGTGTTGGGAAATGGGCAAATATTTTTTTTTATTTTACTTACTCTCAGCCCTTCGCTTTTAGAGGTGGCAACCACTAATGCTCCAACGGGTTTTTAGGGGTAAAGTCTATAGATTTTTCTGGCAAACAAAAAATGGGACATAGCAGACATAATGAAGGTAGGTAGCACCCAAAATGTGGAAGTGCAGGCCAAGTTGTGGGGGCCCGTGTTCGAAGGGAGGGCCATCAGTATTGTCAGAGGGGGAAGGAAAAAGTGCGAAGGGGAGTAGCAGGGGAGTGGGGGGAAGATGGGAGGAGCTGAGGGAGAGTGCGAAGGAAAAACAAAGGAGACACCCTCAGAGGAATCGACCCAAACCCATGGAGGAAGCCTCGTGTCTGTGTTGAAAGGTATTTGCACCAGATCTATTTTTATGCAATTTCGTTATGTACAGAAAGAGCTACAAAATTTCACAAAAAAACAAAGAAACAAAGGTTCCACAGCTCTTCCTCTGTTTCCCCTCTCTAAAAACTGATGGGAGATAATTTTATGGTTTTGTCAAACTGTTTAATGGTTTTGTCGAACTGCCCTTTGTTTACGATTTACCAGAAGTTGCTCGTTGTTTTTGTAGCACTTTAGTTAGATATTCAATACGTTGGGAAGGTATTACTGTCTCTAAATAAACCAAACACTTGTGAAAAGGAGTTTGGCCGACAGGAACAACCGATGAGTTTAGAAAATTTTCCAGTGCAGAGAACTCTGAGTAGGGCCTAAATTAGACAGTTGTAAAGCTGTGTTTAGACATTTTTGTTGTAAAATACAACTAAAATCTTTTAAAAAGACTGTTCCATTTGAAAGGAGACTTTGACCTAAATTAGACAGTTGTAAAGCTGTGTTTAGACATTTTCGTTGTAAAATACAACTGAAATCTTTTAAAAAGACTGTTCCATTTGAAAGGAGACTCCGACCTAAATTAGACAGTTGTAAAGCTATGTTTAGACATTTTTGTTGTAAAATACAACTGAAATCTTTTAAAAAGACTGTCCCATTTGAAAGGAGACTCCGACCTAAATTAGACAGTTGTAAAGCTATGTTTAGACATTTTCATTGTAAAATACAACTAAAATCTTTTAAAAAGACTATCCCATTTGAAAGGAGATGCCGACTTAAAATAGACAGTTGTAAAGCTGTGTTTAGACATTTTCATTGTAAAATACAACTGAAATCTTTTAAAAAGACTGTCCCATTTGAAAGGAGACTCTGACTTAAATTAGATAGCTGTATAGCTATGTTTAGATGGTTTTGTTGTAAAATACAATTTTTTTTTTTTTTTAAAGACTCAATCATATGAAGGGAGAGATGTTGGTTAGACAATTTAGCTATAGAATACGACTAAAATTCTTTTTACAAGACTCTACCATATGAAGGGAGAGATTTTGGGCAAACTGTCAAACATTATATAGGAGAATGAGTATCAACCCACCACAACCATAATGGGAAACATAAATCTTCCAATAAATGACCTCCAACATTCTTCTAAACTAGTTTTCAAAAATACAAATGAAATTAACATAATCATTCTCTCAATGGGAATCTTTCTTTATAAATAAGAGCATACATTGATACGAAAGGATGTTTAATATATATATTTGGTTTTCTTATAATTTACTTACATTATAATATGTCAAAGTATTTTAAAGGCACTACTGAATAAATAACAGTCTTTAGAAAAATGCTTGTTCATCAAGGTTGACTATCAAATTTAACAGTAGTTCCAGATCTTGAAGTTAAAGATATGTTTATGACAATATTTCGTTGCAATGTGAGGCTGGATACAGTTGCTTTTAGCTGAGGTATCTTGGTTGATATCATGTTCTCATATCTATTGTTTGATGTCTTATTATGTTGCTGCCATGTTTTGTCATACTACATTGTGCACACTGGTTCTTGTCATTGAATTGTTTGGACTCCTTGAGTCTACTAGTAGGTCTCTAGTAGATGGGGTGGATGGGGGTTTCTACTATTGGATGGGGTAATTAGTTAAAAGATAAGAATAGAAATTTATCCTATATTCTAAAATATTAGATTATTTTGTGTATATAATTATTAAAAGAATTTGCTTTTCTTATTATAAAGATCATGAATTTATATTGCTTATAGCGATTATGAGTATAGAGAAAGAAATTATCTTGTTTATTTTATTACGATTTTATCTTGGATTTGTAAATAAAAGTATAATATTCATATTACTTTATTAACTCTTGAAAAGAAAAAAAGAAAAAATTGAGATGTTAATTATGCTTGGGCTTGTACAAAAGTTTATAATTGTTGTGTTAATGTGTGATTTTGATGGGATGGCATAATCTTGAGATAACATATTTTTTTTAGCAAGGGAGATTGAAGATTGTTTAAATAGATAGTCAAATTGAGTCAACAAGCTATATATGATTAAACAGGAAGTAATGTAGAGTAAGTAATAGATCAAAAGTAGATTATAATCTTGTAACTTTTTGCTTAGGTTCATTGGATAAGTTAGGACATTTCATTCTTATGAAATATGCATATATCAGTCTACCAATGCTTAATTGGGTTCTACCCTTCTCCTAGACTAGGGTTGGGATAGTTTTGAAACTTGTTGGTTATATTCTTCCCTTATTAATTATGGTGATTAATAGAATTGTCCATAGTGTTTTAAACTTCCCTATTCTTTAATTTAGAGAAATGTGATAAAGTGTAGAAGTAAATATCTCATTTGAATCAACCAAGTTAATATCCTTAGGATAGTAGTTAGTAATTATCAGTGGTAGCTTTATCTTATTGCAAAGCTTAATTGAGAAGGTATCTCTTTACTTGTTAAGTAAGATATTTGATTTGATTATTTTTGATCTTATATGTAATTGATTGAGGTTGAAGTCTTTACCTTATTTTGGATTGTAAAGGTTTCCGGTTATGAAGTTGTCTAGATGCACAATAAGAGTGTTTAATGACTCTTCACACTTTGTTGACAAGGATAACTAATTATTATCATTATTGTTCGAAACCATTTTGTGGTTGTAAGATCATGTCCCGAACTACGATGTCTCTATGCTACACGTACGTAGGCAAGGCCAATATGAGCCCCCGAGACACTAGGTCGGCCCCTTAGGGCCTTAGGCTTGCCATCGATGTAATTAAAACTTGAATTATGTAATTAATAAGGACTAATGTTTTATTAGATGTGCAGTTGAGATCTATTGACATGTACGATACGGGAGCTAAGGAGGCAATAGATGACTATCTGGTAGTATAGGTAACTATGTATAAATGTGTATAAATTTAATTGAAAAGTGGTAGCTTACATTTCATATTTAATGAGTATTGATATACACCATTTTGTAATATGAAATTTACTAAGTGTAATCTTGTAAATTGTTTCTATTATTTCATTGATTCTATTATGGTTATTCACTATGATTTTTGGGGTAGACATTACTACTTGTGCATGAGTGTATCCATCTTGTGGATTCGGATTTAGGACAAACAACGATTGTTAGATCATATATTGTAATCATATTTTGATTGAGTTATGAATGTTGTTGGTTATGGCTTAAATTCTGTAATGCAATCATGTTATCCCTAGAGATGTAGTTGACTTGTTGTATTAGACTATGTTAAATTAGTTAACTTCATTTAAAAAAAAATCTTTGCCTTTGTATTGTGTTAGTTGACTTTTCCTTTGGGTTACATGCTGGGGCATTACAGTTTGCAATGAATGGAATCTAGGTATGCTTTTGACCAGAAAATAGAAAAGGTAAACTACCATCTACCCATAACCATGAAATAGATGCGATGGATTGATTTAGAAAGAAATGAATGCAGATAAATGATACACAACTCACCTATCCCACACCCATAAATGGAAATGAATTCATTAAAGAATAGTTATATTTCCCTCAAAACATATCAAACATAGGAAAGATATGAACATCCACATATAACAAGAGCACATTGAAGGTTAACTACAGATTAATCGTAGGAAAAACAACAATTAAAGAAGATATTTGCAGACGCAAAGTTCTAAAAATAATTATCTATTTCTTCAACAAAACAAAGCTCAAAGACTCTGAAATATGCCCCTATACATGGACTGAGTCAAGAGAAAATGATAACTGGAAATATAGAACAACAGAAAATTAAATTGCCCTTCTTCCCCTGCTTCCCAGAATAGCTGGAAAAAGATATCCCCCTTAATGTTTCAAGATTACATATATTTATAAATTTTCTGGTAACCTCTCAGTTTCCGTAACTACTCCCTTGAAATCAGTTACAAGAAATTTCTTCTTTTCTTTCCTGATCATTTCATTATAATGTTGTAAAGCTTTGATAGAGTTTTCACTAATTCTGCCCTCAACATTAATCATTTTTACTTTCCAAGTAATCATGTAACAAAATGATGTAAGTATTAATATAAGAAAGCAATTTCTCTCACACATCCCTGTAGTCTTTATCATATCGTTGTACACCATCCTTCGTGCACACTTTAACACATCCCTTGCCATTAATAAACCCAACCTCAAAGTTGTGAATACACTTCATGCTATCTTTCATGTATGTGGTTGTATCACAATGTTTGTTTGCATCATATTGAAAACTTTTGTAGTTCCCAGAATACTCTACTAATGAATTTTGTTCACAGTCACTCAGAGAAGTGATCAAAATTAGTCTTCTCGGACAATCCATGTTAGGTCATATGCAAGAGAAAAATAGTAGTGACCTATACTACATAGCTTTTGCATAAGGAAAGTTGCAATCGCTTAACTTGTAAGTTATTCTATTCTTGCATCCAAAAACTAGATGAAGTTCCCTTTGGAAATTGTGTGGTTTTGATAGCTTTCAATCCAATTAATTCCCTCATCTTTTTATAGAACAAACTTGTTTAGTGGAAAATTGGATTTCTTAATGTTTTAGTGTTTTGATGTTTAAATCCTCCTCTCCACTATACATTCAAGGATCTAGGGTCGAGTGGCAAGCACTATCATACCCTAGATCGCTTGTGAGATGTAGGGAAACTTGGATTAGGGAATTTAATTATCAATTTTCCTTCTCTTACGCTCAATTGACCATTAAAACCCTAATTATGCAAAAATGGCAACAAATTGACGAATAATGGAAAAAGCTCTTGTAGACAGGAGTAAAATACCAAATCACAGAGTACATGTTTTTAGGGTTCCGAAGCAGAATAGTCGAGGACACTGGAGTGGGCGCCCTAGTCTACTGGACCTCCTTCCGACACTGATCAGCCTTGTAACTTCTGTTTCTAGAAATTTGTCTACGGAGGACACTGGAGCAAGCACCCAAGTCCTGGAAATGCTCCTGTGTCCTACTTTTCTTTAGATCCTGAATCCTTGATGCCTACCAATCCTTCCTATAACTTCACTTTTCCCAAATGCGACACATGTAACCTGTAATCACAAGATTTGGTTTGGGGTTTGTGGTGTTTAGAGGCTTGCCTCAGTCAAGCCCTGGAGAACACTTAAGTCTCCAAACACCATTGTTAGATAGAGAGTGCATGCCCTTGTGAGGCAAAGGTAAAAACCAAAGGAATCAATGATGAAAACACAATATAATGTCACCTTGTAGTGAAGATCTCATGGGAGGAAGATGCTCTTCATTCCATGAGGAAATTGATGCTCAAATCTGCAAACAAACACATAAAACACACAAGTCTACTCTTGCAACACAATGAAAGCTTTGAATCACCTTGAGAAAACTTGAAAATCATCATTTCCATCTAATTGAAATCTAGTTTACAAATGAATTCCTAAACATGCTTTTATATGCAACTACAAGCACCGCCACCAAGATTTCAAAAATCAAAACTTACCGTGTCGGCAAAAGGACCAAATAACGGTCATAAACTGACACTTAAATTTTGGGTTTGACCCAAAATAGGGTAGGACTAGGGCGCGGGCGCCCAAGTCCTTCCCCCTATTTTAGGTAGGGTTATGGTCAAGGGGTCCTCCTAGGTCTACTTTGCCATCAAACCTAGGCCTCATTCCATCGAGATGCCAAAATATGAATGAAGATGTCCTAAATGCATGCAAAAGACCCGGGAGCTAAACCTTATGAGGGAAAATCCCCCAAGGGGACATTTTCTGATGTTACATTTAGCCCCCACTTTAATGTATATATAAACACGAGGCTAATACATGCATTAAAGTAAGGTCACAAACACAGTAAACACGGCAAGCATGGAGAAGACACACCAATCACATAGGAGATAGTAACAAGGATGCAAAACACGAAGAAGACAGTTACAGTCATGCAGAACATGGAGAATACAATCAATGCATAGAAGACACATTAATGCATGGTAGACAAGCACGATTTCTTTTCTTTTCTTTTTCTCATATATATGAAATATAAATGCAAGTACTGGAAAGTAAATAAACCTCCCATAATATAGGATGCACTACCTTAGGGCACATGTCTCTATATATATGGAGCAGCACACATACAAGACACGCAAAACCTCCCAAAATGTAGGAAGCACTACCTGAGGGTGCTAGTCTCTACATAAGGGGTAACAAACATGCCACACAAAACAAGCATGCCAAAACACACACACTTGAAGACACAGAGAAAACACAGTAGACAAGCGATGGAGTGTACCTATTTCTAGGTCCAACACCATCTCAGGCACATTACATGCACACCGATGATTGGGCTTTGCCACAACAATCACTGAAAACATGCTTAAGAGTTGAGTTAGTCACAAAACCGCCCCCCACCTCCACAGAGGACTTTTGAAAATGACAGGATGATGCAATCTTCTCTGAGAACTACACCATCCTTGCCTCTATAGAGGGCTTAAGAAAAAGGATATGCTTGATATCATTCCTCCACATAAGGCTTACATGATTGATTGATTGATTGATTGCAAACAAACTCACGATGCAAGATCCACTACTCTGGGGCACAAGTCTTTACATCTGAGGTCAAACACATTGCTAACATCTATAATAGACAACTTACCTTATATATTCCCCCACCTTAAGGTGGTTGATATCAGGCATCGATATCAAGCATGTTAAGGTAGGAAGAAAACACACAAAGGAACATTGACTTTTGTAAAGCCCATGCCCCCCGGAGGTGACATGTACATTACGATCACCAAATGTTCCCACAAACACATCCCTGCAAGAAACATGTTAGTGTCTACAACATCATGATAAACAACAACATGAATGTATATGATTAACCACACAAAGAGCCAAGGTTATACAATGAATTTAGAGTTCAAGGATAACCGTGGGCTATATCATGAAGCTTTCCAAATTGATTACCACCAAGGTGAGATTCAAAGGCAAACAAAGGTGCATGGAGTGGCAGTATTGTTAAGGTTTATAAATGTGACAGAAACATCATCAAATTCACTACACGAAAAGAATGAGTGCTTCCACTATCCAAGCATCAAATAAAATATACAACCCCATTGTCATATTAGGAACTAAGTCCATTTTTTTTATTTCTCTCGAAAAGGACACTAGGTCCGCATCAATATAAATGTTTGTCATCATCCGCCCACTAGATGGAAACACTAGAGGAAGGGAAACAATAAATAAGAGAGGAGAAACAAGTGTCTTAGGGATAGTCACATAGGAGGGTGCCCCCAGGTCACCAACCACGACGCTATGTCCGTAAGACACAACACTCAACAATGAAATCAGAGAGAGCAATTTAGAAGAATGATGATACAAATAGAAGAAGGTCACAACAGAGACAGTCTCCTGGTATCCTGGACCTTACGGGAGAATCTGAGGTCATCCCAAGAGGCCTAAACAACATATAGTACATCACAGGGGAAGCACATCACAAGAGAGATCAAGGGTTAGAGATACTTACCTGTAGGGTCTTCGTATTAGATCTTGGAACTTGCAAACCTCTTGGAGAGGTATTCAATCATATTTAATGCAAAATTTGAGTGGTTCTTTTGAAAGTCTTGTTTGTTAACATATGATGCGTGTTCCTTAAATCCTTGTTTAAATGAGACTTTTTGGTGCTTATGAGGGGGAGAACCACTATTATTTCTGACTATTGATTGTCATCTTGATCTTTTCCAATTTTTAGTGAGTTTTCATTGTTGAATCTTTCTAGAATAGTAATAGGAATCATCTTGTACCATCTTACTCATCTATATTGGTTGTTGTGCTTGCTTTTCTAATGCATTTTGATTATCTCTTGATCCATATAAGGATAATGGAGGAGGAACCTCAGCATAAATTTTGTTTCTTCATGGACGAGGTGAATTGTCCACTTATTTCTTATCTACTTCAATCATTTTGATGATAGTATCATAGTCCAAGTAATCATCCTCGTCTGCTTCCACTAAACCCTATTCCACCATATTATTTTCAGTATGTTTAGGGAAAGGATTAGTGAAAAGTTCTAAGTTTTGATTCGGTGAAGCAACCAACTTATTTCCATTGTCACTCACACCTAATACCTAGATGACATTTGAATCAATAAGGTCCTGTATTTCATGTTTAAGATGCATACATCATTTAGTGTCATGTCCTTGCGTCCAATGATAATGACAAAAGGCATTCGGATCGAAGTAAGGTCCTTGTTTATTAGGATCAACAAGCTTGATCAGGGGAAGCTTTAGAATGTTATTACTCACAACTTGATTCATGATAGAATGATAAGACCCAGATATCAGAGTAAACTTTCTTGGTTGGTATGATGCTTTCTTTGGATTATTTATAGCAAACACATTCGTATTTGGTCCATTGATCTTGATGAAACTCCTAATATTGTTTCTCTTAAAATTTTTTTGTGATGATCTACCCATGGATTGACCAACTTGAGCCGATGAGTTTTGGTTTTCATACTGACTAGACAAAAGTTGATAATCACAAAGAGCGGTGCATAAATGTTGAAAGGATTTATATTTCATCTAGAGAATCTTATCATGAATATTAGGTTGTAGATTTGTAATGAATATCTTTTGAACATCCTCATCTTTTATCTGATACTGAATCTGTGCATAAAGTCCTTCATATCGACTAATGAATTTAGTCAAATTTTCTTTGGGACCTTGTTTGCATTGAACCAAGTAAATAAGAGTGACATGGGGTCCGATGTTTGCTTGAAAATGTTGTAAAAATTGATCAATCAACTATGAAAAGGAGTGTATTGAATTTGGAGGCAATGAGCAAAACCATTCTAAAGTAGTATCTTTGAGAGATCGCGGGAAAAGTTATGCTAACAAATCCTCTTCAAAATAAAAATCACTATACATAGCTATGAATGCTGCCACATGAATATTATGATCACCTTTACCACCATATTTTTTAAAGCGAGGTGTCTCAAACCTCTTAGGCATAGGAGTTCTCAAGATTGCATAAGAAAGGGGATTACGGGCATGATATGTTGGTAGACTAGGCTGTGAAGAATTTTTCAAGTTTGTTACCTTTTGTTGCAAAGCAATCATGCCCTGTAAAACTTGGTTTAGGATGGCATCATTGGGAGATGCAATTTTTTGTGAGGAATTAGAACCAAAGTGAGGAGGTGAATGAGCTTGAGATATGATAGGCAGAGGCTGAAAATATGTTCAAGGTGGTTGGTCATAATGAAACGTTGAAGATGGTTGTGAGTAGGTAATAGGTGGTTGGAAATGAGTGGAATAGATGGGTGGTTGAGAACAATTATGCATAGAGGAGGTCCCTTTAGGAACTAAATTTTGATAATCAAATCCCACAGCTTTGTAATTAGTGCCATTAGATAATCCAATATTAGTGGTAGCATTACTACAAGCGTTCACATTAGTTGTTAAGATCATTGACGTAAAAGTAGATATTCCCGTAGTCAGTATAAGTGCTGAAACTTGAGTATGGGATGGTGATAGAGTGTTATTTATCACTTGTACACATTCAGTCATTAGCATAATGTTGGTTTGTAAAATATGTGCTAGACCACAAATTGTATTTACACCATGTGGTCCCTCTTTTATCAATTCTCTTATATTATGAATTGTAGGGACAACTTCCTCAGCTATTCTCTCATTTTCCATAAATGATTGAAATTTAGCTAGCTCTTTATCCAATTTTTATATTTTCTCATCAGATGCATATCCTGTTGCCTCAATCATATTATCAACATCATGAAAATTTTGTTCTTCCATTGTGGTTGGAGGATGTATAATATCTTGCACAATTTGAGTTTCTCCCTTTGTAAAGAAGGTGCTCAAAGTACCAACTTCTTCAAGAGCACTAGATCCCATTAATATTTTACTTCTTCTCAAAGGGATATTATTTTTAGGACAATATGTCATAAAGATTATAAAAGCATACAACACACAATGCACAAACTGAGAGAACAAATCCTAGGATAAGGATATGATTGACGGCAAAAAATTCTTGGAATTTTGTGCTTTTTTAATGTAAATGAATAAACCAAAGGGTAGTGTAAGGATTTAATTCAAGGGAAGAAAGTTATATGTCTAATATCAGTCCAAAATAGAAAAATTATCCTTCTCAACACACTCTTGATGCGATTTAAGTTAATGCCAAGTTGAAATATAGTGAAAATATGTCAAAATAGGCACTTTTTTCACCAAAATTCAATGCAAAAGGGCATAACAAAGGGTGGTGTGAGGAAAATTATGATGGAGAAAAAATAATGTTAGTAACAACAGCCACTTGGTTCCAAAATACCCTACACAACACCCTTTTAGTGCCACTTAAGGTAAAACCCTAGTGAAAATATAGCAAAATATGCAATTTTTCATGGTTTTTCAATTCCAAGACCTAGAAAAGGAGGTGTTGTAATGAATTTCAAGAGGTACAAAAAATAATATCAATAATATCAGTCACCTCAATCCATAAAATTGATCACAACACGCTTGGAGTGCAAACTAGGTCAAACCCTAGGGCAAAAATAGCTAAAATGTGTAGTTTTTCACCAAATTTTCAATACAAGAGCCCGATAAAAGGGTGTTGTGAAGATTTTTATGAGGGGAATAAAATTATTACCCTAATAACAGCAAATTAGTGTGAAAATATCCTTCACAAAATGCATATGGTGCAAGTTTATAGAGTCGATAAGGCCAAATTTAGTGAAAATTATTGTTCTTGAAGCTCTAGGTGATCTTGGGACAAAATGCTATGTGAATGTTTTGAAGTCTAATTTATGATTGGAATTAAATACTCTCAGATCTGAAAATGATTTTCAATCTTGTGCATGCAAAATGCCCATGCAAATTTAATGAAAATGCATCAAAATTGCTAGTTTTTGTTGAAATTTTCTATGTAAAAATGCAAATATTTTAAATCTAAATGCAAATTTACACTAAAATGAAAGACTACAGCCAAATGTTAATTTGAATGAGCCTCTAAAATCAGTAGAAAAATCTGAAAAAAGATTTTGCCTACTAACCCTAGATTTTGGAATTACTAGGTTATATGAAAATTGTCAAAATTTCTACAAAAACCTAGCAAATTACTAATGAAAATGCAATGCAAATTTATGAATTTTAGGATTTTTCTGTAGTTTATATAAGATCTGATGCAAAAATAATGAATTAGGAAAATTTAGAAAGGATTGATGCAATTTAGTAAGACAAACAATGCAAATTTTTTGTATTTTCCAAATTTTTCAATTTTTTTGAATTTTTCTCAATGCAATAAAATGAATGACTATATGAATGAATGAAATCAATCCAAATATAATGACACACACTCAAAAAGTTGTAATGTAAGTCCAAAATATGGGTTCACCAAAATGTTTAGTGGAAAATTGGATTTGTTAATGTTTTAGTGTTTTGATGTTTAAATCCTCCTCTCCACTATACATTCAAGGATCTAGAGTCGAGTGGCAAGCACTATCATATCATAGATCACTTTGAGATGTAGGGAAACTTGGATTGGAGAATTTAATTATCAATTTTCCTTCTCCTATACTCAATTGACCATTAAAACCATAATTATGCAAATACGGCAACAAATTGACGAATAACAGAAAAAGCTCTTGCAGACAGGAGTAAAATACCAAATCACAGAGTACCTATTTTTGGGGTTCTAAAGAGGAATAGTCAAGGACACTAGAGTAGGCATCCTAGTCCAAGGTACCAGTTTCTTTGTGGGATCCAGACCTCCTTCCGACATTGATCAGCCATGTAACTTCTATTTCTGGAAATTTGTCTACGGAGGACACTAGAGCGAGCACCCAAGTCCTGGAAATGCTCATATGTCCTGCTTTTCTTCAGATCCCAAATCCTTGATGCCTTCCAATCCTTCCTGTAACTTCACTTTTCCCAAATGTGACATCTATAACCTATAATCACAAGATTTAGTTTGGGGGTTGTGGTGTTTAGAGGCTTGCCTCAGTTAAGCCTAGGAGGACACTTAAGTCTCTGAACATGGTTGTCAGATAGAGAGTGCATGCCCTTGTGAGGCAGAGGCAAAAACCAAAGGAATCAATGATGAAAACACAATATAATGTCACCTTGTAGTGAAGCTCTCGTGGGAGGAAGATGCTCTTCATTCCATGACGAAATTGATGCTCAAATCTACAAACAAACACATAAAACACACAAGTCTACTCTTACAACACAATGAATGCCTTAAATCACCTTGAGAACACTTGAACATCATCATTGCCATCTAATTGAAATCTAGTTTAAAAATGAATGCCTAAACATGTTTTTATATGCAACTACAAGCACTCCCACTAAGATTTCAAAAATCAAAACTTATAGTGTCAGCAAAAGGACCAAATAACGATCATAAACCAACACTTAAATTTTGGCCTGACCCAAAAAAGGGCAGGACTAGTGTGCGGGGGCCCTAGTCCTCCCCCCCTATTTTGGGTAGGGTTAAGGTCAAGGGGTCCTCCTAGGTCCACTTTTCCATGAAACCTAGGCCTCATTCCATCGCGATGCCAAAATATGAACTAAGACATGTCCTAAATGCATGCAAAAGACTCGAGAGATAAACCTTATGAGGGAAAAGCCCCCAAGGGGTCATTTTCTAATGTTACAAAACTATGCAGGTCCATAAACCTAAAGAATATAGTGAAAAGGACAAGAATCAGGCTTGATATTGTTTTGATTTTCCATCATTTCCAAAACTGGGAGTGCATTGCCTATGTTTCCTTTATTTTGCATTCATTAAAACTTTGATAGATATCCATACTCTGTTAGAAAACTTTCATATAGCACTATCTTGGAGATACTAGAAATGGGAGAGAAAACCTGATTTGGTAACAAATGCATCTTATTTATACGCTTCTAAAGCCTTTTCAACAAATCCATGTAGTGAGCATACTGTAGTCATTGCATTCTCACCAAAATAGTTCACATGCCTTATGAGGAGAAAACTGATAAGGGTAGAGGAGTATGGTTTTACACTTGCTGATGACATTTGCATACTGCATTTGCTTTAAGAGTTTCTAAAGCCACTTTAATTCATGCCCATACTACAATAGTTCCAACAACATTTCTTTGAGGTGATCTACCAGACGTTTCATGTGCTTCCCTCGCATGATTAGTAAAAGATGAAGAGCCTGTAAGTAATTTTGGAGACTGTAGATACCCTTTCTTCTTCTTTGGCTGCTCATTTTATACCCACCAAAAGGTATAGTAGCATCAAAGTATCAAAGCAATTAACCCAAACAATGCCCACATGTAATGCACGAGTGAGAGTGTTGGAAGTTTCTAAATTCTTAGTGAACACTCCTGTTGCCAAGCCATATAGAGAAAAGTCTGCATGCATTATGAATTCATACAAGTTTTTGAATTTAATAATTGATTACACTGGGCCAAATATTTCATCTGTGGCTATGGGCGTGCCATCCTAAATATCTATGAAATTGTAGGCATAATATAGATTCCCTTAGTCCTAATTTGCTTCCTGCCTGTTACAAGAGTTGTACCACTTAACCCTATAGCCTTGGAGAGTGTAGGTTGATCCTTAAACTGAACATATGCAAAACTCTTAAAGGAGCTATCTTCCTGGCTAGCTAGACGAACATCAACCAAATCCACAGTATCCTCAAAAATTGGTACATGATGTCCTCATTCGTAGAGAATGAGATATTTCCCATAAACAATGTCGTAGCACCAAGAGTTGCTAGAATTCAGATCGTAAACTGTGGCATTCTTTCATGCTCCACAAGAGTGTAATTGTTTCAGAAGAAAGCTCAATGGTATTCCCCAGCATTGAATCATTTACATTCCTCATCAAAAACCTAGCCAATGTTTACGGTTTACACATAAGGAAGTTGATGCTAGAAAATCAACATTTCTTTGAAGCATTTTCTTCCCCATGGTTTGTAGAATGATGAAAGTTCTTAAATATCTTCAGTAGATATGCTTGTCAAGAGGTCGGGCATCTTAAGAACTTTAGAACTTATAACAAGGAGTTTGAAAATTTAAGAAACCTCCGACAACAAAGAGGTCGGGGAGTTAGGCCCCTTATGAACTTTGGAACCAATATAAAGGTTCAAAATCTTACCAAACTCCTGACAATGAAAGGATTAGTCACTTGTGAAATTCAAAAACCTTTTGAGGTGTCAATAAGCAAAGCTTACAAGCCTTTTAAACTCTCATATTAAATAAAGTGGGATAAAAGTACAATGCTGTGTCACACTTTTATAAAGGAAATGCCCAACGCTGATCCAACTTTTAAATTTGAATCACTAAAAAGTGACATATATGTTTTAAATTTTGAAATGATGTAAATTAATAAAATATTTATTTTTTAGTATATTTTATGTTTCTATTTTTTTAAAAAAATTAAAAAATTATTTGAATATAGTTTTTAATAAATTGACACTATAATTTAGTTGTTGATAAAATGCTGAAAAATGAAGTTACATGAGACATCAATCTTTATATAGTAAATTTTATTTGTTTTTCTTCAATTTTTTTGTCTGTATTTATAACTTGAAACTTTAGGGCATGGATATATTTTTTTTCAATTTTGATAAACATATATTTTTAAACAAATATTAAAATGTGCGTGTATTAAAACATAATTGTTTCCAGTTGACATCAACTTTCATATTAACTATTTATCTAAAATAGAAAAAAAATTATACCATCTTGATATAGATTCTTTTATCTAGGGCATCATATTTTTTTCAATTTTTTTATTTAAGTTTTACTATTTTTCCTTGACATGGTAATTGACTTAATGTTTTGTGCTGATAACCTACTTTTAGTAAAAATAAAAAGTAAAATATAAATAATAATTAAACTATTAAAATATATATTTTTTTGAAAACTAAACTTATAGATCTACAAAAGGGTATTTTTATATTTTAAAAAAAAATTTATTTACATGAGTAGAATTTGTTGAAATATCAAATTTTTCAAATAATTTTATTTTTTTGGTAAATTGGCCTCATCATGGTGCTACATATGCATTTAGCGAACAATTTTAGTTGGAAAAGTTGTGCACATAGCTAACTTAGCTAGAATGAATCTTACAAGATCATATGTTTGACCAAAATTGATTTTTAGTTAGAAATACTTAAATTCACTTGTGCTGATAAGTCAGCTGAAAGTGTGACATAGATTTGTGCTTTTACCCAGTGACTTTAATAAAGTCTCTTAGATTTCACAATATTTCAATCTTCTAACTCATCAAATGAAAGGGGGTAACTTTATGAAATCTTCTTGGTAGCCTTCTAACCTTAGAAAAATTTATGATATTTGAATGCTACGTGAGACTGACTCAATAGAGCAAAATAATCCTCCAACAATAATGCTTTAATTTATTTCTTTGAAAGTATGCTTTGACCAAAGGGATGAAAAAATTCATAACTTTCATTTGTTAGCTCTGTTTCTCATGAACATTGGATAGAAAGATGACTTCACCTTCGTAAGCAAAACCCAGAAACCATTTTTATACTAGCAACAATAACATCAAAATTTGACCTCTTTTGCAAAGTGGCAAAGGAAAAATGTAAGATTTAAAATCTCTCAAATTGTGAGACATTTGGGCATGAAATCATACTAGATTGGGTGAAATAGGATCAACATCATGCCCATAAGAGGAATTTAGACCAATTTGCATGGATTTTCAAAAATAATCATCTTTGTGATTCGGTATGTCTAGGGGCATACAGGGGAATCCCAAAAATTTGAAACTTGAAAATTTTCAAATTTTGGGGCAACATGAACGACAATCATTTGCTGACACAACTCCATCAGAACAATTCTATTAGAAGAGATCTTTAGTAACATATAGAGATAACCCTGAAAATAGCCAACTCTTAGTTATGTGAAAGTTGAGAACTGAAGAAACAAGCAACCAAAACCATTCACCATTGCCCAGGCTTCATCTGAAATTCTCCTCTGCTACAACTGGGGGTCAAAGAGGCACAAGAAAATAGTAAAGAAGGCATCATTCACCCTTCTAAAATAATGAATTCAGCCTTTCAATGTGAGTTGAGGATAATACTAATAAACTGGTACAACCCTCCTATCTCCATCAGATGTTAAACCTGGGAAGTTCCTCATTGAAGTTGCTATATATACCAGGTATGAAGTCATATACAACTTGAAGGTAGTTGATACCTTAATTAGCTGCTCATGAAGAGTATTACTAATCTGTTCTCCCCAGAATATATTCTGCTTACCCTAAAGTATAATCTTGATGTATGGGTACATCCATTCATGGAAAATTGAAGATGAAGCAAGACCTCTAACTCTACTAAGAAGAGTTATTAAATCATTTACTTCCTCCACGAAGTCACTCCTGGGAAAACTCTTGGGCCATCTAGACAAATTTGGTTTAGCAGTCTTGAGTCATTTAGTAGTGATCACTCTTTTTGGCTTTTCAACATCTTTATCATACTCTCCCTGAGCAATACTAAAATCTAGCTCTACAATATATTCCACCACAGGGCACATAAAAACCTTAACTATAAACTCTGCATCAAGTCTCATAATCACATTACCATGGGCATCTACCATTGTCCTGTTGTCTTTATTGTAGAAACAACCAACTTGGAGAACAAACTCCATATTGTGTGCAGTAACATGGAATGAAGCCACCAAATGAATATTCCTCTTGATAATCTTCTGCATATATGGTCTGGGTTTATCTAACTTTGTTCTCTCCACAAAATCAGCCATATCCACATGACCGATCTCTGTATCTCGTATTTCATCAACATTTGATGTGACTAATGTTACAGAGAAGACACCTTGATACTTATACTTCATTGCTTTTGCCTTCTTTGGAGATGGGTTGGTCATTTGAAAAGAAGACTCCTTCGGATGAATTGATAATCTTGGCAGCTTATAGAAGAAACTGCAACAAAAAGTCATGATGTTGTTGTTAGGGGAAAAATGGCAATTTGGGAAACTACATGTTGATGATCATGATCATAGGAATGAGCTTGAAAGGGCTAAAGAGCAAGCAAGTCAAAAAAATGGATGGAAATGGGCTAAGGATAGCAATTTAAAAAATTCCTGAGTTAGAAAACTTCTTGAGAGTGACTGCACGGTCAGCAATTTTTACTGCCCTTGCATGTGAGGGTAGATCTTTGTTTATGCTCTAGTGGTGAAAAAGGCCACTTGTGCATGGGAAGGATTGAGCAAGGTTGAATGTCCGAGTGGTGATTTTTGCCGCTTATGCAAGGGAAACTTGAGCTAAAAATTAGACTTCGTGCAAGGGCGGCAATTTTCACCGCCCTTACACTTAGGGTAGAACGCAAAAGAAAGTAAAGGCATGAGTAGTGATTTTCACTGCCCATGCATATCTTGCAAAAGATAAACGAATGTGCATCGGTGGTGAAAATCACCACCCATGCACATTGGGAAAAACTAGATAGCATGTATGGGTGATGAAAATCATCGCCCTACATGCTAACAGAAACTTCTAAGTCATTCAACACGGGCGATAAAAACCCTTGACCCTGCTAATCACTCGTTCTAACAAAACATGAAACTAGGGTTTACAGACAAGCAAAAATTTTCACATTACTCACACAGACAAAAATAAAGCATATAAACTAAAACAACAACTAAAACTAGAATCTCTAGAACAAAAATGACATCGAAGGGAAATCATGAAAATTATAAACGATTCTTAAAGATTCAATCAACAAGAAGAGTTTGAAACTAACAATATTTCACCAAAAGAAAGAACGATTTAGAAATAAAATATCATGAAACAAAAGCACAAATAAGACTTATCTAGTGGCAATGAACACAAATCAAACTCAAGAAGAATCCTAGATCAGAAACTCACGCGCCAAAGACATCCAATGATTGCATGAGGGTTTCGAGAGGCTTAGGAGAATAGCAGAGGCAAGTAAAACAAAGACAATGAAAACTAAAAAGTGTTTTAAAACATATAAAAGACTACCAAACGTTCACACGGAGCACATTTAATGCACTCAATGTGAACTCAAGATGCACGGGTGGCAATTTTCGCTGCCCCTGCACATAGGGTTAAAACCAATACGAAACATGCACAAGCAACAAAAAATGTCGCTCTTGCATGTAAAACTCAAAAATACAAAAATGCAACAGCGGTGATTTTCACTGCCCTTGCATGTAAAACTTAATTTTTTTCTAACTCCCTAAAAACGATTAAACTCACTAATTTAACAAGTCAGTTCAGTCATTAAATTTCCACAAACCTCAAAGAATCAAGTCGAGATGATACTCAAATAGATTCCCAGGAGTTAGAAGACTACATATGAGGACAAAGATTTTCCTCGAAATACGTGCTTAGATTTGTAGGCTATGAAATGGACAAGTTTTGTAGGGGTCGTCCTACAAAATGAGCACAGCTGATTTTGAGGACAACAACTGACTCTAATTGGGGAGCTTCCTTCGATCGTTCTTTGAAACAATCAAAGGGACAAGAATTCTAGTCTCTAAGTGCCTTCATCCATGCCATTGGCCCATAGAGTGAAAAGAACAAAAAAAAAGACACAAAAAGACTAAAAATGAAAAAGAAAAACACAAACTGTACAAATATACAAGTGAACTTATCTGTCGCTTCATGGATTGAAAAGCTTTAGATGTTGTCTGCTATGTGGCAACAAGAATGGTGTACCATCTTGATATTCTAGCAAGAAACTATTCTCACCATAGAATTGGTGAATGACAAATGGGCCTCTCCATAGGGAATCAAATTTGGCATGCATTCCCTTTGGCTCTCTCCTCTTGTCCTACAACAAGAATTGATCCCCAATCTGAAAATCTCTAGCCTTTGATTTCTTATCAAATAGCTTCTTGACTTGGCTTTGATGTTCAGCTATACGGTCCACCACCATAACTCGCTGCTCTTCAAGTTCAGAAAGATACATTATGCGTTTATCAATAGAACTTTCAAAAGTTCCATTCTCAACCGCCTTTGCCAACTTCAAAGCTAGCAATTCCAAGGTGATAGGTATCTCTGCATTCAACCCATATAATAGCTGAAATGGTGACATACCAATAGCCCTCTTCGGGGTAATTCTCTCTTCCCATAAAGCATCAAACAACGCCTTATGCCATGTTCTCTATTTATCCTCTACCAGCTTCCTGATAATAGTAACCATATTCTTATTACTTGATTCTGCTTGACCATTCCCTTGCGGATAATAATCAGATGAATGTGAAAGAATAATCCCATACTCAAAGCAAAAACTAGTAATCTCATTAGAGGAAAAACATGTAGCATTATCTACCACAATCTTGGTTGGAACACCAAACCGGGATATGATATTTTCTTTGAGGAATTTACACACCACTTTGGAAGTAGCATGCTTAACTGGTATAGCTTCCGCCCACTTGGTGAAATAATCATTCGTAGTAAGAACATAACTGTGTCCCACACTTGATGGTGGATTCACAGCACCAATGAAGTTGATGCCCCACTACTAAAGTGGTTCATAAATTAAAACTGGTTTCAATGGTAGTGCAGCCAACTTTGGTCTACCCACAAACTGCTGACAAAGTCCACACTTATGCACCTAATCATATGCATCTTGGAACAAGGTCGACCAATAATACTTGGCTCATAAAATATTGTGAGGCATTACTAGTGTTGAGAAGTGTGCTCCACATGCCAAATTATGGAAAGACTCCAGTAACTTACTTTGTTGTGCTTTATCAACACAATAGAGGAAAACTCCATCAAGACTTCTCTTGTACAAACCATTATCCCATAAGACAAAGTTCACAGCCTTAAGCTTGATAGTCCATTTCTCCTTGTAGGACAAATGAGAAGGGCACTCACCATATGTGAGAAAGTAAGTATTAGAATATTACTCATCAGTTTTAGTAACAAAAAGGACAGTTGGAACATCTTCAACCTCTGTCTCTTCATCACCTGTTTCCTTGGGAACATTATCAACAATAAGCTGAAACAAACCTCTTCCATGCACAAGCTTAGTGGGTTTAATATCAAGATGAAATTCCTAAATTTTGGCAATCCAATTGCCTCTCTTAGTCCCAAACTCCTATTGAGTTAAGATATATTTTACTATTGTATCTAGCACCAAAGCAACAGTATGTGAGTTCAATATGTAAGATCTAAAATATTTCACAGCCGTTACTACAGCATAAGCATGTTTCTCCATGTTATAATACTTGAGTTCATGATCTTTCAATGGACAACTCATGAATGAAATTGGAGATTCTACACCTTCCTCATTTTGCTGAACCAGAATTGTTGACAATGTATTCTCTGAAGCATAACTATACATAATGAAATTTTTGTTATAGTCAGGACAAACCAAAACCAGAGCATGGGCTATGGCTCTTTTTATGTCCTCAAAAGTTGCTTTACCTTCCATGCTCCAACAGAAAGTGGTCTTACCTTTCATCATATTAACAATATGACGAGTCTTCTCTGCGAACTCTAGAATGAACCTTCACAGGAAGTTTACTTTCCTGAAGACAGAATGAACAACTATCTTACTTGCAGGCAAAGTAAGACTTTGGATGGATTTGACTCTTTCTGATTTAATCTTAGTTCCTTCTTTGGACACAATGTGACCAAGAAGTTTACCTTCTATAACCCTAAAAACTAACTTCTTTGGGTTAAGAGAAATACCATTCTGACAACATCGTTCCAAAACTTGCCGCAAATGGTAAGCACAATCTTGACATTTCTTGGAGAAAATAGTCAAATAATCAAGATATACCACAATGAACTTACCCATTTCATCTCTGAATGCTAAGTCCATTGCTCTTTGGAAAGTAGCGCCATCATTGATCAACCCAAATGACATCATGTGATTTGCAAAAGTGCCCTATGGAGTTGTGAAAGTAGTTTTGTACTGATCCACTTCACTGACCTCTACCTAATTACACCCCAAAAAACCATCCAACATAGATAGCATCTCTGAACTAGTTACTATTTGTAACACTTGATCCATTATGGGCAAAGGGTAGTTATCTTTCAAAGAAGATTGATTTAGATTCCTGAAGTCTACATAGATACAAATCTCTCTGTTCTTCTTCCTTACAGGAACAATGTTTGCAATCCAAGTTGAATGATGAATAGGGAAAATTATCCTAGCATTCAACATATTTTAAATCTCAACAAGGATAATACTTGATATTTTAGGATTGTACTACCTCTGCTTCTGTTTATGAGGCAATGATCCCACCTTGAGCGAAATCTCATGTTGAATATCTTGTGGTCTGATGGACTTCAAGTCATCTTATGAATATGCAAGCACATCGATATAATGGTGTAGAAATGTTGTGAACTTGAACTTTCAATCATTAGTGCATCATTTCCCAATATTTACCATCTTAGGATTTGCTTCTGTATTTAGGTTCACTTGTTCAAATTCCATTGAGGAACTTGAATCAAGTTGCTGCTTTTGCTTGATATAACGATCATATTTATCAAATAGCTTTTCAAGGGAAACTAAACCTTTTGGAATTTTAATTCCTTTCAATTGAAGAAACTCTTCGCCAATCTATGAGTTTACTTCGAAAACATATTTTTGAGGCGAAGAATCACTCCCCTCAAAGTATAGTTCAACAAAACTATCTGTTTTCTCTAGAAAATCTATAATCTGATTATCACCATTAAAAACTTGCCAATGGTTAGCATTATCAGGTACGCTTGGCTGGAAGACCAACTCAATAGTATATTTGTCACCCTTAAAATCCTTATGTGGGACCATAAGGGTAGCTGATATGACCAAAGAGTCAACTCTATCATTATATTCTCTAGGAACAACATAAATATCAAATGCATCAAATTTATCAATGCAATCCCATACCTGATTTCGGTAACCTTTCATTTTTCATCTGGTACAGATTTCTTACCTGACAAACAATCAGCTCTGCATCTTTTTGTGCATGAAGATTTCTGATTCCCTTTGTACAAGCAGCCTCCATTCCGAGTAGCAAAGATTCATACTCGGCAGTATTGTTGGTATTGTCAAACTGTAACTTATATGAAAAAGGGAAAATATCACCTTGAGGAGATATCAAGACTACTCTAGCCCTAGATCCTGTGGAAGAATAGCTACCATCAAATTCCAAAGTCCAAATATCATTTGAACTTTCTGGTTTGACATCTCCATGATTAGCATACTCTTCATCCGAAGAAGAAGAATCTTCCATCACCAAACTTTCATCAGAACAATCATCTGACGAACTATCATCTGATGAACAAGAAGGATATTATGTAGTCAGGAAATAGTTACCTAAACCTGAAGATTCAAATAAAATTTGAACTTTTGGGTCTTCAGATTGAGTGACAATATATTTTGCTTCCCTTTGAGGAAGCAATTTCTGCGTGACACCTTTGACATGTATCCTTGCTTTGGATAAATCCATGTTAAGCTCTCCTCCTACATCTTTATAGAAGTTTTTTCCCAGTAAAATACCATATGAAGCTAGGACATCAGCAACTAGGACAGTCATCTTTATTCTTTTCTCCATAAAAGCAACAAATGCAAATTGCACATCCTTAATCTGGCCTAACAAAGGCACCTATTTATTTTCCATTGAAAAGCACCTTCCAAAGGTCTTTGTTAGAGTCAATCTTAGAGCATCTGCTACCTTGGCAAGCATAACATTGTTAGAAGCTCCTGAATCTATGATGCAATTACTAAGTTTGTGACCATTGATTAACAAAGAGACATAGAAAGGTTCAATTTTCCCTGAAGCAATAAGAGGAGTGGTAACTAGGTTATTTTGAGAAGACCTAGTCTTTGAGGGGTTAGGAATAATCTTGGAAGTATCCTGCCCTACAGATGTAGTTTTATTTTTAACAAATTTAGGTAACCTTTCAAATTGATCGTGGTTAGCCTGCAGATATTCTACATTTGCATTTTGGTTTTCCTAGCATGGTCAATTATATCAAAAAGCTGAAATGAATTGGACATAGAAGTGGGAAAACTTTCATTCTGAGGTTTCATTGGGGAAGTACCAGTCTGAGGAATGGCAATAGAAGTAGGAGTATTAGAGGAACTTACTTGTTTTTGACCAGCTAGATCCTTTGATTGAAAAGGTAAAGTAATTCCTCGCTTAGCAATAGAAATTACCGATTGTGAATCTTCTTCAATTTTCCTTTATCAGCCACTTGAGGGTTTGACTGATTTTGAGATCTGGTGAAAATGGCATATGCTCCACTATGTGCATCTTCTCCTCTTTCTACCTTGTCATGATAATTCAGGAACCCAATGTTTGAGTCGCCAGCCAATTCTTCTTCTCCTTTCATAAACAGATTGGCACTATTTTCCTGATCCAAGTCAGGTTGTGGAAAATTTTCATGCTCAGCTTCATAGTAGCCAATTGCTGAGTTGACCGGTAGTGCTTCTATGGCAAGCCTCCCTTGTGTTGGCGGAAGCCTATTCTGCCTTTGGTTTTTAGCAGCATTGTCCTGACATTGAGCATTAGGAAATGTCCTCCTTGGCCCTATAGGAAGGAATGAATACACCTTGAGACATCTATTTCTTCAAAGCTAACAATTTGTTAGCTAATCTTTACACCATGGGATCTATGGTGCTGGTAGAAGGTACTTCATTAGAGGGCTGCCCTCTATTTCTATTAGTGTATTTTCTTATCTTACCCGCAAGAATGAGATTATCTCCAATTTCTGGTGCAAAATTCTAAGTTGCTGTCAAATCCACTAGATTTTCTTGCCACAAAATAAAAGTCACCTCAGACAACTAAGTATTTATAGAGAAACACTTTTTATTCTCAGCTGTAGGCTGACCATTGGTAGGAATCATGTTAGTCAACTTGTTGAACTTAGCAATAAATTCTCACATGGGTTCTTGTGGTTCTTTTCTCATCTGAGTCAACTGAGCTAACAATGCATGAGCATCTTTGGCAGGTTTGAACCTTGCCTCAAACTTAGTTTTAAGAGTATCCCACCCAGTAATAGTTTGAGTTGGAAGATGGTAGAACCAATCTGCAGCAACACCTTGAAGTGTCTCCACAAAAAGTCTCACAGATACATCCTCGTACTCCACCCCTAGAACACCACATGCTATGCAAAAATCCGTAATTTGTTCATCATGATGAACTTTCCTATCACCATAGAATTTTGGAAAATTTATTCTTGAACTACGGGGTAGTTCATGCAATGGTGGTGTCAAATTTAGGGGTCCAAAAGAATTACCCCAAGGGCCTTGAGCTGCCATTGTACACCAGTTGAAGGGCAGGATAACAAACCTTTGAGGAATCTGAGTAGATAATACTCTTAGTATTTGCACTGGAAGCTTCACCTGGTATAGGAGACCTGGCGTTGGTAGGAGGGAAACTCCTTGTATGCTGAAGTCTTGGTTTTGGAGGCAAAAGACCAAAATTATTTTGCTGCATTAACTCAAACATAGGATCAATAATTCCTTGAGATCTCTTACTTCTTGTATACCTTGAGTCTACCAGAATGTAATATACTTAACAAAGATAAGGACTTGAACAAACTTATTTCAAGCAATGAGGCTGAAATGCTTCAACTCAAAGCATGAGGCTCTAAGTTGTGTGTTGGTCCCTAGCAGAGTCACCAAAAAACTATTGGGTGAATATTTTGTCTAACATCAAAATGGTTATATCAGCCACAGCTATGATGAGACAAAGTCTCTCCTCTTAGCAAGGGGAGGTTCCCTCTAGTTTCTTAACTATTACAAATAAATAACTTATGAAACTTATACAGATTAAACACTATATTTGTGGTGGTTCCATTTCATCTTATTCTCTTTTTTCAGAATAGATGCTTCTACTTCAAGATGATGATTTCAATGAAATTGATATTAAAGAACTTATAAACTATCACAAAACCACAGAAACACAAAGTCTTCTATCGCCTCACTAATTGTAAATGAAATTATTTGAAGTTGAATGTAGCCCAAATTCTTCACTCTTCTCTAAGATGATATAAGTAGATTGAATACAACAACTTGCAGCACAAAGTCGTCAAGCTATTTTACTCTTACAAACATAAACACAATCCTCACAAATGATTTGATAACACAAAGTCTATCACAATCAAATTAAGAATGCTCTTTACTCACTTGAAACAATCTCCACACATCAATTATTACCAAAGAAGATTATGATAGTAAGTGTAGACACCTAAATTTGTCTCAAAAATGTCCATGTCTTGCAACACCTTGTCAAAGAAATTATTTAGACATCATGTAGCATTTTGTCCTAACCCACTCATTCCACTTATTTCATTAGCCAATTAATTAAATAAATCCTATTTATTTAATTAATTACCCATCATAATCCCATTTATCCTTTCATAGTCAATTAATTAAATAAATTATATTTATTTAATTAATTTCCACTTTTCTCTCATCTAAATTAATTACATAAATTAAATATTTATTTAATTAATGTATTCCACATCATTCCTTTCCAAAAATAGAAAATTGCATATTTGTCTCTATCTCCACATTTGTCTCCTTGTAAAGTGGAAGACCATTTGACACTTGTCACATGACTACAATTCCCTTAAGGAGTGGGATAACCAAATCAATCCTAGCCGTCCACATCGTTCAATTAGCCTTTTAATCTCAACCATCCATCCAAATCATCCCAAGCCTATAAATCAACCCTCTCCCAAGCCATTTGAAGCATCTATTCTTAATGCATCCTTATGCTGTCAAAATCATTCTTCAATATATCCTCATCTATCATCTTTCATCTTCTATCTTCATCCTATCTTATCATTATGCTGTGGAATTGAGCAACCAACATATCAAATTAATCGATCAATTTAGCTTGCATTCATCCATCATTACATCTATTTGAGGTATTGAAGATTTGGATTAGGTAATGCATTGTATTGTTTTATCATTTTCAATTTATGCAAATTTTTCGATTACATTTTTTAGTGAACCCGATGTGAACATGCTCCATTGGATCTAATCATTAGTTTTTGTAAGTTTATGCACTTCGATTTGTAGGTTGAAGATATTTTATATTGCTAATTTTCTTTGTTTAAGACTAGATCTGTTGCAGAGGGTTTTCTATTTTACACAGGTCCTAGAAAAAAGAGACCTTGGATTTGTTGGAAAGGGGACTTCGAGAGCTTTCCGAAAAGGGGTTACATTAAAGATTTGGCTAAGTATTGAAAGCATTATGACGATTTGAAGTTGACCCTGCGATTCTGATTTTTTCAGAAATTTTTGACGCGCAACTTTTAGAAAGAAAAAAAGTCATATCTTCCAATCTAGCTAACCAAATCACATTCAGTTTTTTGTAGGTGGTTAGAAATATTTAAATCCATTTTTCTATATCATTATTTTTCAGATCTATGGTACAAATGGATTTTTGGTCAAAATATTTTTTCTTTTTTAAACCCTAGTTTATGACATAACTTTTGCATATGGAGTCCAATTTGAATTTTTTTTTTATATTGATTAGAAAATCATAAGGGATCTCATGGATATATCTATTTTACCATTGGATGACATTATTTGCTAATTTTTTGCAGGGTTTATTTTTCAATATTAACACTATTTCATTGCAAACTTCAAACAAGCATAACTTTTGCATTTTTTATCCTTTTTCAACGAATTTTTTTAAAAGTGCATGAAATTTCTTGAATTTTCTATTTTTGCAATCCATTCTACTATATCAAATCATTTTAATCAGATTTTATCAGATTCTTCATTTTTGCATATCACTTTCATGTGGAAGTTTACTTGGTCTTTTTCAATTTTGGTGGCTTGTAGGGGCATCAAAGGAGCTAGATCAACATTTGGATCAGTCACACCATCAAGTTGGAAAGCAAAACAATCAGGTGCATTCATTCTAATCTTTCATCTCTTAATTATTGTTTGATCTCACATTTAGATTTTGGGCTTAAAATCAACATTACTTGTAATCACATCGAAAAAATTGGGTTAAAACAAACAAGTGTCTTCTATCACATTTGGATTTGGATCTAAAAAGAACAAGTGCTTGAATTGTCTTCCACACATTTCATTTTTCTAAAAGGTCAATTAACAAGTGTGAGTGTGAATCAAGTGATAGCTCACTTGGTTTACTTTTGTCATACCCTATCTAGGAGGCCTGCTTGGAGACACACCACTCCAAGGGACGACCTCAATCGAGGTTGAATCAAAAGACACCCTCATTAGGAGTTGGAATCTTGTCATTCTTGACTAAGCCCCAAAGAACTTTACACCTTTGGGAAGTGAAGGTGAAGGGTGGGTTACCCCTTTCTCCTGGCTATCTGGTAGGATTTCGCTTTCAATTCCTTAGTCGACCTTGTGCAATCTAGCCTAAGACCTAATTGGCCATACCCACTTGAGTATAGATTAGGATTATTGATGTGTCTTTTTCAAGTGATTGCTTGATAATCATCACATTTTATTTTCAAAGTAAAAAAAAATTGCTTGTGTCTTATGCATAATCATTTGTTTAAACATTGCGAAATCAAGCTATAAACACCAAACACATAAACAAGTCATCATATCCTAATCATATCCAAATTAATTTCATCCTAGTCACCTTCATCCTAACCATAAAATCATCATCCAAACAATCCACATAATCATTAAATCATAATCAATCACTTGCCAAAAAGGTCTTAAAACTTAAAAACTTGTGTGACACCATGCCAAAATTAGAAGACCTAGCACTAAAACTCATTTTCTGACTTCACAAAGCTTGAGCAAGCCAATCACCTCTAGACCAACAAATCATTCAAGAGGCCAATGACATGATTCAACAACTTCAATCTCAAGAAAGCCAATCACTTCAACTATGACAACTCATAGCACACGCACAACACCTCATGGCCACTTGTCAAGCCCAACAAGCACATCATCCTCTATCCATTCAACATCAACCAATACCACATCAACCCTACATGTCATCCCCATCCACTCCATATCAAACTTATACATCCACATGTCATATCACCCCTTCATCAACTTATCACACCTTTCCCAATGTCAACCCTTATCCATATCAATCCATATCACAACAACCATTGTCCTATACAATCCCTCCACCACAACACCATCACAACTTCCAACACATTCAACCACAACATCAACACATTCACCAACAACAACAACAATTCATATCACAACAAAAAGTCCAAACATCATCCCAACCTCAAAAAATTCCACATCAACCTTACATGTCATCATCCTCAACTTCACACCAACCTAATCCATCCACCTATCATGACAATTCCATATCAACCTATGCCACATCAACTTATCCTACATCTTTCCATACCAGTGCCACATCAACATATCCACCCACATCACCACAAGAACAAATAAAAACAAGATCAAATGCCCTCAACTTCATACCAACCCCAAGACCTTTTATCTACATATCCCACCATTTCACCTAACCACCAAGACTATCAATGGCCTCCACAATAAGCACAAGTGAGCCCAAGTCCACCTATGTTGCAAGACCTAATTACCTTTGACAAGGAAGATACCAATCTAGAGTGGCCTCCACCATCCAATCACATGCCAACATATGAGCCTATCCCAACACCACCATGTGATCCTAACCCTAGTCCATTGGTCTATCAACCTTCATCACCTTCATCCCCATGTTCCACCAATCCTCCACCACAAGATCCCTTGGACATAACTGTACAACAATTTGTCCAAGAAAATTTGATTGAGCTACCATCAATAAAATCCTTTGAAGCAATCTACTTTAAACCCCCTTGGTATAAAGGTGATGAATATTGTTCATACCATAGGGTTAAGGGTCATATGACAACCAATTGTGCCAAACTTAAGATATTGATCAAAAACCTCATAAATTGTGATAAGATTAATCCCAATCCAAATCCTAATCTATCCAATCCAATTAGCCCTCAACCAAGTCCTAATCATAAGCCTACAACACCATCTACCCTTATCATCCATCCATTATATTGTCCCTACATCCATACACTTGCAAAGGATGTGATCCATTAGCTACTAGCTAGGGATAAAACACCCATTCAAGAGTCTATCAAAGAGCCCTCCATTAACATGTCTAACCCTTCAAGCCCATCATGTGACCCACAAGCAATTAAGCCTATTGAAGAACATCCCATTAGTCCAAGTCAAGAGTCATCATGTTCTCATGTTGTTGACCAAGAGCCTATCCAAGAGTCATCTACTTCCATTCAAGAAACCCAAGAGGTATGTCAAGAGTTTAATCCTAAGCATGAGGAAACATTAAGCCCTAGTTCAAGTCAAGATCAAATCACTTTCATGCAAGCTATCCATAACATATATCTTTTCCATGATCAAGATGATAGCCATAATGATGAACCTATCCATGATCCACTTGATCCTATCCATCTCCAAACAACTATTCATGAGAATGCTATCCAAATCCAACATATCCATAACATTTACCTTCTTTATGATCAAGATGATATCCATAATGATGAATCTATCCATGAGCAAGATATCCAAATTGCTCCTAGTCATCCGCCATCTAGCCCTAGCTATAATGAGCAAACATCCACTTGTCATGATGAGACAATTGCCTCGCAAGAACACATAAGCGTAGAAGATCAAACAAATAACTTGGATCCTAGTGAACACAATGCTAATCAAGATGCTAATGATCCTCCTTCCACATCCACCATCGATTCCACTTCAAGTCCACCATCATATCTACTTGGTCTTACCACCCTTATACATGAGTGTTCTTCTGTAGGACAACAATGACCTTTGTCCACTTTACCTTCTCCATCCAATAATGAAATCAAGTCTAATGTTCAAAGCACACCAAGTCCTATAGTCCATCACATACTTGAAAACATGAACTACTAAGGTAAAGCCCTAGGCCTTTATGAACAAGGTATTTTGGAGCCAAATTATGTCAAGGTCCCTCCAAGCTCATATGGCCTTGGATACACACCCCAAGGTAAACAATCCAAAGATGTTGGTAATTCCTCCATTCCTCCTAAGTTCACTTTCCATCACAAACCCCATCCTATACCCAAAACATATGTTGCCATTCCACCTCCATCATCCTACAAATGTCAAAAGCATGTGACCATACACCTTCCACCATCAACTTTACCTCCACTCCTTCCAACTCCTAATATCCCTCCATCCACTTTGCCTCCATTGTTACCAATGCCTAATTATCCATTTATCCATAAGTACCCTTACAATCCTAATCATGACCACCAAATGCACATATTGTCTAAACATAAAGCTTCCACTCATTTCACCAACCCCGCTTCCACCAAACCCATGGGAGTCAAAAGAAAAAAATTGGATGCCGCTACCTATATATCCAAAAGTCCTATAAAAAATCCTAAGGGTTCTCATGCCTGAGGGCATCAATGCAAAAAGTCAAAGCAAAGTACATCCAAAAAGCTATATAAGTGCAAACCTTCAAAAGAAAATTCCAAAAATAAAATGGTTTGGGTCCCTAAGCAAAAAGTAACCAAGTCAAATGAGGCATCCTCATCCACATCTCAAAAACCCCAACCATTCCCTTCCATCCAAAATTACCATTCCATTCCAAAATTTCAAAAATCCCAAAAACCTCACAAGCAAAACAAAAATCATACAAATATTAAGTCCATGTGGGTTCATAAATCACTCCATCAACCATCTCCTAAGTAAACATTGCCATTGCTTCCTACACCACCTTCCCATCAAAAGATTAAATGTGTATCAAGGTGTGTGCAACTATTGGTCATGGTTCCATTCCAAAACATTCCCACATACCTCCATCTCCCCAACCTTCATCCATTATCCTACGTATGTCCCCCATCACTTTCCTATGGTCCATGCTTTTGCATAAGTCTTTCATCCATCCTTTTCCATATGTCATACATAATCCACTATCTTCCCTCATCCATCCATCCTTGCATGAACCTATCATAATCCACTATCCACCTAATCCATCACCCTTTCATGCAATCCTTTATCAACATCTATGAGCATAATGACATGGTCCATGCAATGACATTCATTTATTGTAGCACTATCACCTTTCATAGTACTAGACACTTGAGTCCCTCCTATCCATTACCATGGTGAAAACCTAGCAAATAGGCCCCATGTGTAATTTTCATGCTATTCCATAAAAAAAATTAAAAATTAAAAAAAGAGAAAGAAAAAAAATAAAAAAAGTAAAGAGAAATCCTTTCGTCCAATGGTGAAAACCACCCTTGGTGGCACCTTGGATAAGTACCATGATGAAAACCTGGCAAACAAGCATCATGTGTTGGTTGATCTTCTATGTCACTTACACTTGGGGGCACATTATCTCATCCATCTTATCATTTCCAACCTATCATTTTCTATTTTATCATGTCTTATCTTTCCATATCCTATCCCACCATCCTTAGCCATTACACCCATGTACCTATCATATCCATCCTTTTATCTATTCATCCTCCCTTCCTCCTTTTGTTTTTTATGAGGACATAGGGTAAAATGTTGAAACATGTTTTGGATATCTCTTGATGTACCTCATCCCATCCAACCCATCCTATCATTACCCTCTTACCATTACCCATTTTTCCATCCTATCCAAACAATCCAATCATCCTATGGTCATAAGTCTTGTCATGAAAAATCCTAAGTATTACACGTAGAATGGGGCATGTTATTCCTATGTGACATAGTCTTTGGAGATCACATCCTAACTACCTTATGGTGCATACATCCCACCCACTATAGCCTATCCTCTTATCCACCTATCTATCATGAGTCTTTCATCCTATCCACCATCACCCATCCTTTTGTCCATCCATCCTACCTCCATCCTTGCACCTAGACTTGGTTTTTCTCCTTGTCATTGGTATCAAGCATAAAGGATACCCAAAATTGTAAATCCATTGACATTTCCAAAACATTTCAAAAAAATCTAGAAAAAATTAAAAACATATCATAATCCAAAAAAATCAAAACATTTCAAAAATCCAAAAAAATCAAATATTCCCAAAAATCCAAAAAATCAAAACATTTCAAAATCTAAAAAAATCAAATATCCAACAAAAATCCAAGCAATAAAATCACTCCAACTCATCAATTCAATTCATCCAATCAAATCCTATCAATCCATCAAATCAATCAATCAAATCAATCCAACTCAATCAAAATCAATCACATCATCAAAATCAAATTAATTCAATCAATTAACTTCATCAAACTCAAATTCAATCAATCCTTTCACGGCAATCCATAATCATCAAAATCAAAGCACATCAATCCAACCATCAAATCAATTCTTCAAATCAATCTTCTCATTTCAATCATTCAATCAAATCAATTATAAGCAATGATCCAAATACAATCCATCCTTAATCCATACCAATCAAGTCAATCAATCTTGTCAAATTATCTAATTGCAATCAATGGTCTTGATCCTAATCTTGTCGTAAACCAAATCAATTATCATCATCATCAATGGGATATATCATTCCCACATCCTTGTGTTGATCTAGGGATATATTGTTCCCCACCATGACAACACTATTATCATCATCAATCAATCAATCAATTAATCATTGGTTTACATCTTGACAGGGGCAATACCTTGTTTGTTTTTTAATCAATTGTGCATGCTTGCTTGTGTGTGTTATCTTTTTATCTTGCATTTGTATCACATCAGTATCATTCCAGCTAATATTTATATCTTGTGTATGTTGGAATAGCTTTTTGCATTATCCTTTGCATCTAAGGTCACATTATACCTTTTGTACATAGGACTTTAATGCTCTAAGTTTACTTCCTCATACATTAGACAAGGTTGTATTATGTTGGGTGCACAAGACACATCGTCATCCTGGTCCTTATACCTTGGTGCATAACGTCTAGTGCTAAATCAAACATCATGGTTGCTCACTTTTATTATAGCATAACGCATCATTCATTTCTTCTATCCATTCCCTTATCTTTCTTGACCAATCCCTTTCATTTGAAAGCCTGTTGCAAATATGTGCCTAATTGGTGTTGTTATTGATGTCAACATATCCTTGTTGTCATTAGTGTCAACTATATCCTATTTTGTTGCCTATTTAAAAGACTAGAATGTTGAGGATATTGAAAAAATTAATGAAGATCAATGTATATGGACCATATGGCTATGTAGAGGATCGTCTAAAGTAGCTCCAGTTAAGTTTTGAGAGGTCCGCATGAAGATTTGAAGAAGCTATGGCCATCTAAGTAGAACTAGATTTTGTTGTGTTCAGAAGAGATAGAGTGATAGTTAATTGGTCTGGATTGCTATGCATTGAAATATTATGATTTGCGGTTCTAGAGGTATGTTTGGGAAGTCAGTGTGTATCATCAACTCAAATGGTTCATGGTTTAGAGATCTGTAGGCAATCTTTCTAGTGTGACAGTCATAACAGACAGTGTTCTTGAGGTTCTGGGAGAAGATGCAAGTGATTCTGATGATTTGGAGGAGTATGGATGTTTTTGTTAAATTCAATGTGCTTGTGGAGGTCTCTAGATCATGTGCCTGCTGTGTTGGAGGTCCGCATTGAAGATTGAGCTTGTAGTTGAAGATTTTCTTCTTGGTGTTGTTGTTTTTCCTAGTCTGGGCTGACCGGATGATTCTAACGTGTTGCGGATGATCTAAGAGCAATTCTATAGAGCGTGGTGTGTTGATCAAGGAAGATTTGAGTCCTAGTTATGTTTGGTTGATAGCTTAGTGATTCACATTAAGTCAGATGTTTGGAGTGCCGACCTTGATGATTATTCCAAGGTTGATGAAGCATATAAAGGCATGCAATTGAGTTGTGGAAAATCATCCTTGTGCGAAATAATCAAATTCAAAGAAAGGATCAGAGGCAGAGTAGAGAAGAGGAGTAGAGGAACAAGAATAGTAAAGGATGAAGTGATAGTGAAGAAGTATTTGGGAGAAGAGCAGAAGTTTTATGAGCATTCAATGAGACTGAACCAAGCATGAAGAAGATGCTATTAAACATGAATTCTATAGGTAGTGAGCCTCTTTTGAGTAGTGAACTCTGGGCAGTGCACCTGAAGGCAAGTGCCTTCCCATTTTTAAGTACTTTTAATAGGGTACGAATCTTGTGGGTTAACCCCAACCATGGTTTTCCCTTAACCGGGTTTCAACGTTAAAAATCTTGGTGTCAATTGTGTTAATTATATTTTTTCTCATGTGATATTGTTTCATGCTCTAATGGTTACATCATTAATCTGTTTATAAGTTGTGAAAGAAGATTAAAAGGGAAAAAGGTTAATTTTGTGGGACAATTGATTCACCCCCCCTCTTAGTTGTCTGGCCTAATTCCAACAATTGGTATCAAAGCTAAGTTCCTCCGAAAGAAGCTTGACCGCTTGAGGAGATCCAGAATGTCAACTTACAAGAAAGACAGTCTAAGATTTGATGGAACAAATTACACTCTATGGAAGATGTGCATGCAGTGTCATTTGCAATGTATGGGAGATACCTAGTGGTTGATAACTAAGAATGAATATAAGATTCCAGAATAAGGTCCTACAACTCTAAATGAAATCAAAGATACTGAGAACAACACTTGAGCTATAGAAGCCTTGTTAACTGCCATGTCTGATACAGAAATGACAAATGTACTAGAATTGAAAACTACACATGAAATCTGGGAGAAGTTGGAAACACTGCATGAAGGTGATGAACATGTCAAATGTGCCAAGCTACAAATCTTGGAGGGTAGATATGAAAGCTTAAGGATGAGTGAAGATGAAAATATTACCTCCTACATGCTAAAAGTGAATAAACTTGTGAGCAGTGTAAGGTGTGCTGGTGGAAAATTGGAAGAATCAGAAATTGTTGCCAAAGTGCTTAGATCCTTACCTCTGGCCTACAAGCATAAAGTTGCTACCATTGAAGAAATCAGGACTGTGACAACTGTTACAAGGGATCAGGTGGTTGGTAAACTTTCAGCATTTGAAATGAGTGAGTTTGGTGATTCTCTTCCTAAGTCTAAATCTGCATTTAAAGCCAGTATTCATGAAAAATAAAAATATGATCCAGGTGAAATTTATTCAAGAAGATCTAATAGATTCGACAGGACAAGGAAGGATCTTGAAGGTGATGAAACTGAGTTCAATGAACTTGAATCCATTTTTGCCAAAAGATTGCCAAGAGGATCTGGTAAGTATGAAGGAAAGTTGCCATTCAAATATTTTGCTTGTAATAAGATTCATCATTTTGCCTCAAGGCATCTGGAGAGGGGTTCAAGGCCTAACCCTAACAGACCTAGAGTTCAGAAGAAATGCTACTATGTCCAAGAAGCTAGTGAAGGAGTCACAAATGATGAATCTAATCATGGAGGTTCCACTGAAAATGATTGGGTATTCATTGCTATCAAAGAAGAAGATCTAGTGCCTACTGAATCTGCTAGCTGTGCAAATGTGGAAAGTGCCTTGGCTGCTTAGGTTGTAGGAAAAGATGAATGGGTAATTGATAGTGGATGTTCTCATCATATGACTGGTGATAAAAGTAAGTTTGTAAGCTTTGAAAAATATGAAGGTGGAATTGTGAAATTTGGAGATAACTTAGCTGGTAGAATCTGTGGCAAAGGATCCATCTCTTTTGATGGTAAGAATAACGCTAATGATGTTCTGTATGTGGAAGGATTGAAGCATAATCTTCTTAGTTTTGGACACTTGGTTGACAAGGGTTATGATCTCTAATTCAAGGATGGAAAATGCAAAATCTTGGAAATCTCTAAAACTCAAATTGCATCTGGTGCTTAGACTAGAGGTAACATCTTTCATTTAGGTAGTTTTGGCAAAAGTTATTTGATTGCTTAGATTGATCAGAGTTGGTTATGTCATAGGAGAATGTGTCATGTGAATTTTGATAACATTGTCAAGATAAGTTCTACTTAGGCTATGAGAGATCTTCCAAAACTTGTGAAACCTGCTGATAGCATGTGTAGAGAATGTCAATTGGGTAAATAGAATAGCATTTCATTCAAGAGTAAAGAACAATTTTCAAGTGGACAGCTGTAACTTGTGCATACTAATCTATGTGGCCCTGCTAGAATTAGGAGTGTGCAAGGAGACAAATATTTTATGTTGTAGATTGATGATTACTCCCAAATGATGTGGGTAACTATTGATCATGATGTTAGTCATAAACAAATATAGAATAAAAGTACACATTAACCTTTATTCATCTTGAAAGATGTGATGAATTTAGAGAATTCATGATCTCAAGTCTCTGGTGATTAGGTCTTAATCTTCTGATGTTACTCAGAGGTTGATGTGTGTTGTTGTTTCCATTTTGGGGCCTTACGTAGATCTCATTAATAAGATAATGTTTCCTGTAATGATGCTAAACAAAAAGTTATTCTACACAAGATATGCTTCAAATATTGTGTCTATCTTTAAATCTTTGCATGATACTTGTCATTTTGACATGCTTTAACCTCAAATATGCTGAATATGTTCAATTATCTACCGGATGTCTGCATATTTGTATTATTTGCTTAAGATTGTCAACTATTTGCAATTATGATGATGGAATGCTCTGAAATTGAAAGAAATTGAAAGAAATACTTCAAATTAATGTTGAACCTTCATCTATTAAGCCACATATACATCAAATACAGTCATGAAGAGAAGAAATCAAACCATATGTTCACTAGGACATTCCACAGTTAGATACAGTTGATGCTAACTTCAAATGAAAGGTATGAAAACAACACATGCAAGTCGATATGCACTCCAAGGGATGCAGCAAATCATAGCATGTACCAAGAATTCATACACTGATTACTCAAGATTTATTATGGATTGTAATCAAAAGAGTCTTCTCATTCACTAAGTACACAAGAACATATATGTATACAACAACTTTGAAATGAGCCCTGAATATTTTAGTAAATAGATTTCAATTAAGTTTCGAATGTTTTAAAATGAGACATCCCTACACCTTTTACAGAACAAAGTGAGGGAGCGGTTACAATTGATCTACGATCATGATTTATCTATTAAGATCTATGGTTCACATTTCATTGACCAAGTCAACTCTTTCCACGTGGCACAGGTTGCCAGCTGGCAACCATCTAGGTAACTAACATTTTCTTAAGTACCTGATGCATATATTCCTTTTATGATGCATCTTCATCAGGTTCTTTGTCATCATCTCTATTGTCATGATCATCACTTTCATCAGTATCTTCATCATCTTGATGATTATCTTCCTGTATATGGGCCTAAATAGATGTCCGAATATTCTCATATGACTATACTATCTGCTCCATCTCCCCGCCATCTTGAGTTCTTGCTTTAGTGATGGTGTGTTTATGCACCTGATATTTGCTAAGGAGGGATTCCAATTTGCTCCTCATGCTGCTAGATGTTTCGTTATAATTCTCCACCTTGACCTTGATCCTCATGATCTTATTCATAGTTTCTTTTGTCAGGTGGTCTAGAGGATCATCAGCTACCTGCTGGAAATTGCTATGTAGAGCTTTAATGGCAAACTCTTCATCCTGATTTTCTATCTTTCCTTTTGCTTTTCCTTCTAGTTCTTCCAAAATTTCAGCCTCAAATGACATCATATCATGTAACTTCATGCTAATATCTCTTAGTTTACTGTTGCATCTTTTAAGCACATCACATTCAAATCAGATGTCTTTCTACCATATATCAATCAATAAGGCTGTATTATTATTTAGTACTTGATTCTTTATGAGAATTTGAGGATCAATCCTCCTTGTTTCCTCCAAGGCAGTCAAAGCCTTTTCCAACTGAAAGGATCTTCTCCCGATCTCCATCTGTAATTTATCTACCTTTTTCCTGGAGGTGCCTAAAGAATTCCACCTCTTCAAAGAGGCTTTTACCACTACTTCTGCTTCATCAAATGTGGATAACATCCACTTTCTCATTATGGATGACTCATACTTCATGAGATCTAACTTATTTACCTCATCCTGAGAAATAGCAGTCAATGGGACTGCATGATCACTTGATGTATCCTCAGGGTTAATTAACCCTTTTATGTAAGTATGTAACTGAGCAATGTGCTCCTTGTGCTGTTTATTTTTCTCTTTCTCTATCTTCACCCTCTATGTCAATGAATCAATTATATCTTTACCTTCTTGGCCTTCCTGATCCTCATTGGAAAATCCCAAATCTACTGTACTAATCTGGAATTCATCCAAAGTGATCTTGCCTTTTTCTTTGTCTGTTGTAGGAATGGCCACTTGGGCAGTCCTTCTACTCGTGACAGGATCTCTTCTTATTGCAGAAGTTAACCTAGCCTTCCTCTTAGGCTTTATTAAGGTTTCATAAAACAATGTGGATATATCAAATTATTGTGCCTCCATACCTGATTCTGCACCAATTTCTTTCTTGAGCCACCGAGGAATTTGATCCTTTGATTGTTGGTCTCCATCATCATCATGGTGATCACCCTGATCTCCGGTATCCACCATCATGTTCAATGGGGAGGGTGATTTTCTTATCTTTTCCTCATGATGTTCCTCATGAAGGTGATCTTTGGGTATATCCTCCTGTTAAGGAATTTCTTTTTCTGAAGGGTGCTCCTGTTGATCATCTACATGTTTATCATGCTAATCTTTTACTTCCTCCATGGGTATCTCATCCACTTTCATGATTTCCTCATTATGAGGCATATTAGCTTCTGTAGATGTCATTGTGTCTACCTTAGGTATACTAACCTGATCTGAAGCTACAATCTGTTTTGCAACTATAGTAATTACTTCTTGAACTTTTAGGGTAGGATCAACTGATGTATCCTTTTCTTCCCCTCCCTTGTATTGGACTTCAACTATCTTGGGTTCAATAGGTACTTCCTTTTATTTTTCCTCACCCATATCCAAAGTGTGGCTTTCTATTTCTGCCATCTTCACTTCTTCAACATTTTCTTCTTTATCAGGAACACCTGCTTGGCTTTTAGGATTTGTATCCTTTCTATATGTAAGATCAATCACTATAGGACTGGTTACCTAATCAATCAATGTATCAAGCCCCATCTTTTGGGCTACCTTTTATGGGCTTTTTTCTTTTTCTTGCTCTACTCTCTTCAGTTCTTCTAACACTACCGCCTGGACTGATGGTGTACCTTGTGGTGTCATGCGAGTGTTAGCGACAAGAGTCTCCATTCGTTGCGAAGCAACATTATCCACCACTTCATCATCTGATAGGTCGACAGTCTCATCTAATGAGAAATGACCTCCTTGACTTGTATGAGTGATTTCCTTCATTTGTTCTTCAGTTTGTTTAGTCTTAAACTAAACAATGGTAGGGAGTGATACATCATGCTATAATTCCTTTCTAAACACTCCACTACCTGTTCCCCTCAACATTATAGGGTCATGTCTTATCTCACCTCTCATGGGTGTTCTGGGCTTCTTAGGTGTGGAGGTCATCACCTGAGATGCTTTTCTTTTTCTTATGATGGGCAGTGTGTCTTCTTCTATAGGCTCTTCATCAAAAGGAACATCCTCTTCAATTTGTGCTTGTGATGCCTGACCTTCCTCATATGTTTCCATAGTTTCAACAGCTGGCCTCTGAATCTTTTTAGCCTTTTGCTTATCTTTAGGAGGTGGTGCTAAAGAGGCTGACGCTAGTTCTGATGCTGATGCATCTTCAGCTGTTATTATGACTCTCTCAATTATCACCCCTTTTGGTTTAGTATCAACTTTCTTACTGTTGATTGTTTTGATGCAATCATAACAATTAGTTAAAATTCACATAAAATGAACCAAAACTAACTTGAAAGATATGAAGGAATCAGTTAAGATTCACTTAATCACAAGTTTAATATGGTCAGGTCTTGACCTGTTGGGCAAACTCAGTTGGTTAATGTGAAGCTATAATGTTCAAGGAGCCTTACGTAGTTTAGGGTTTCTTGTTGGTTTACTGGACTCAAACTATGCAAAAGATTAATAAATGTCAATATGTTGTTCATTCCTTTTGCATAAACTTATACTTGTGCTGCAAAACTTTAAATAGTCTTCTTGGATTATTGCAGCTTTCTCCTCTTAAATATTTATGAAAAATGTCTACTTTCAAACTCTGTTATGCATGCTCTTTTCAAATATGAGACAAATTTCCTTCAAATTTCTATGTTTTAAGTTAAGTATTTTCAAATGGGTTGGGAAAAGTTAGAAAGATCTAATCTACACTTCATTCACTCTATTCGAAGGATCTAATTGTTCTGTTATGCACTTTATAAATCATACAGTAACTTGATCAAATCCACAGACAAAACCTTAAATGTATATTCTGAGCTTTTTCACAAACATACACCTAAGATTGCAAGCTCTAAGAGAAAATGTTTCAAACACAATGAAGAGAAAGAAAACACTTAGAAGATAGATGCAGAATTCCAGATTCAATTGTATTAGAAACAGACAGTCATATAAGATTTATAATGTCTGAATGACTCTTAGCTTCAATGATCAAACTACAGAAAACTTACAAGCTTTACAGATACAGTAAGGAAGCCAGATGTTCCATGCATTCCTTATTGCAGACACAGGCGACCTCCTTCTTCTACTTCTAAACTAAAAGGTCCCTCTATTCTAAATGCTACATTTTACAAATCTCTACTGCTACAAAATCTCTATGTAGCCCCTGTGTAAAATATTACAGTGTATCAAGGCACAATATATAGACATTGATTGTCCTCAATATAGCCTAAAACCCTAGTTAAACAATGGTTCAAACCTTTGGTTATAGTAATAAATGGTGGAGAACAAGTCTCCCAAAATATCTATTAGCATACATCAAATCTGGGTGAAATATTGCCTTCTGAAACCCTAGCAACTTGATAATAACTTTTGTTTGTCTACTGTGATGATGTTTCAACTGCATTTTGTCTTCATCAATGAAGACCTTTGACTTCCTTGCCCTTCATCCTTATCTTCCTCTACTCCTGAGATCTGATTTCCTCCTCTATGATGTCACCCCCATTAAGTTTCAGCTCCTTCAACTGCAAACTTGCAAAAATAGACCAGCAATAAGTACCATTGATTAATAAAACTGCAGGAAGGAAAAACAACTGCCAAATCTAGTCGTGACTGTGTGAATGCATCAATTGGGCCCTAAATCTTGTGGAAATCACATCCAAAAATGCATATACAGTGCTTAGAAAAGTCAGGTCAACTATTGTTGACCAAAAAATATGCATTTGGGCCCCAAAATCAGCCTCAAAATTCCTATCGTTTATGCCTCCTGCATATTTTTCTGTTTAAAATCTATGTATATCTGATATACAATCTGAACGTGATACATGTTGGCAAGAGACACTATATGGATTCATGGTTGTTGTCGTTGATGGCAACAAAGGTCATCCCACATATCTACAAGTCATGGTGTGTCTCTACCAAAAGTCAGAATGAAGATTATTGTGGTCCGGTGAACAAGAACAGAGCATGTGGCAAGGTCTTACAGATAGGTCTGGATCTCTCAGAGGAAGTATCTTGGTGCAGTGCAGATCTGGAGAAGTCAAGAGGACTACCTTGAGTGGTATATTCCAAGGATTTAGCCTCCGGTGATGGACAAGGAAAAAGATATGAATAGTTGAGTACCAGATTCCTGAGTGACAGTGTGAACAGAGGAAGAACTGACTGACAGAACATCAGACTATTTTCTGGATGTGTTACTGATGATGGTAAAGGTTGTGAAGGCATGAATCATGTTTGGCCGACATGATTAATGATATCTACAAGTATATGCTTGATCCGCATTACTTGATGTGCAAGGATTCAGCCGATAGAACAGAGTTTGTGAGAAGATAGACTATTCTGGGTGCTGACTAGAAAGATAATGAAATCACTTGTGCGGATATATAAATAGGATGGATTTAGTTATGAGAAGTGATGTGATGTGATATGTGAATAAGAGTAGAGTAGAACAAAAATAGTAAGAAAGATCCGGTATGTGAAAGTAAAGCAGAATAAAGAGAAGAGAAAGATGAAGTGTAGTAGATCAGTGTACTGAGCCTAACTGGAACTGAACTCTAGCATATGTGGATGCTTCCAATCAGTTCAATTATTGTATAACATTCTTTTGTAGACAGTGTGTCTCCTTGTAGGTAGTGTGCCTCCTTTGTGAGCAGTGTGCTTGGGCAGTGAGCCCTAATTGGCAAGTGCCATTTTGTAATTCCTTATTCTTCTAACAGAGAATAATCTTTGGGTTAATCACCCCGTGGTTTTCTCCCTTAACAGGGTTTCCATGTCAAAAATACTGTGTCATGTGTTTTTCATTTCATGGTAATATTTGCTTGTTTGAATTAATGCTGCATTGATTAATAAGAAAGTTCAGAAAGAAGAAATAATTAGGATAATTTATTCACCCCCCTCTCACTTATCAACAATTGGTATCAGAGCTAAGTTCCTCCTAATAGAACCTAACAGCTTGAGGAAGATCTGGGAGTTCAAAAGGATGCATATGGTTTAAGGGAGCAACTCAAGACTGCCCTTGAGGATCTTGAACAGTTAAACTCTGAAGTCAATGAACTAAAGGAAAGACTCAAACGGGCTGATGTATTCATAAGAGAACTAAAAGACAAATTAAGTCTCTCTATGAAAAAGAGAAAGGAGCTGCTCTAGCAATTGGCAAGACAAAGTGAAGAAAGTAATGCAAATGAAGAGCTGACTGAGAAAACCAAGTTATGTGAAAAGTTATCAAAAGAAGTCATTATGGTAAGACATGAAATGGAATCAGGAGTTATAAAGTTCACTCAAGAGATTGAAGAGAAAAGAAAAACTGAAGACAATCTAAGACAATCTCTCAAAGAGAAATCAGAAGATTGCCACCAGATGGATAGGATTATCAGACATCTTGAATCTGATCTTGAAGATGCTAAAGATAATGAAGAAAAACTTGAGGATCAAATTGTCTCTCTCAAAAGGGATCTTCAAACAACAAATGAATATACAGAGAAATTCAAGATAAGTTCTGCTCAACTTGAAGTTCTTCTTGGAAGTCAAAAGAGGGCAGATGACAAGTGTGGTTTGGAATATGAGAAAGGAGAAAGCTCCAGATCCGGTCAGAAGAATTTTGGATCAAAAAATCCAAGGAACAGGCCTAGAAGACCTCCGGTAAGACAGCCTAATGCTCAAAGATATCCATCCTTCAATGGATACTGCCACAGCTGCAATCACTTTGGTCACCAAGCTGATCAATGCAGAAAGAGAATGAATTAGACTAATTCATCCTTCTCTGGACAATGCTTTAACTACAAAAGGTATGGACATAAGTCTCATGAATGCAGAAATATGCAAATGAACAAATCATTCAATGGTAGATGCTTTACATGCAATAGAGTAGGTCATATGGCTAATCAATGCAGATCAAGAGGTTATCAGTCAAATGTGCAAAGAAATGTTGTTTGCCAAATTTGTAATAGGTCTGGTCATAATGCAAAAGTCTGCAGAAGCAAGAATCAGGAAAAAAGAGGTCCGGTATATAATCAGAATCAAGACAAGGGTAAAGAAAAGATGAATGTGGATGAAGTTAGGAATGAGATGAACAAGATTTGGGTGAAGAAAAGTTCAGAGAAGGTAGAGGTTGGATCCGCACTAGACTCTGGTGCTGATATCCCTTTTGGAAATTAAGAAATGAGCTCTGGCTCAGGGGGAGACACAAAGAAAACCCTGTTCCCCCAGCCAATCAAGTGGTGCCAGATTAGGCACAATATGCAGAGTAAAGGGTTTGTAGATATGAGTCTTGAGATGATCCAGCTAAGATTTCAGAGGTCCGCATGAAGATATGAAGAAGTTGTGATCGATCATGTAGAACTTGTTCCAGGAGATGCTCCGAAATGACAGAGGATTACAAAAAGGTCCGGAGAGATCCAGAAGTGCATTATCTTATTCTACAGATTGGACAGAGTATTTGGGATGTCCTTGTGATGTGTCATCTTGATTTGTTCATGATTGGAAGATCTGCATGATGTTCATAGATCAGGACTGATCTGGTTCTTCAAATCATCCGAATAAGCCAAACCAGAATAATGTAGGTCGAGCATTTATTGCAATCAGATATTAGGGTTTACAGAGCAATATAAGGGATTTCTCATTAATCACTTGTTCATTCTGCACTCAAGAAGAAATGAAAAGTGGAGCTCCGCAACAAAATTCATCAAGTTTATCAAAGATCACTCATAGAAGTTATTACATCCAGAAATCAATCAAACCAACTCCGTGCAACTAAAGGCGCATAAGGTATTTTCCGTCTTCAATATCTCACTGCAAATCTTTTGAAAAATGGCTACTCTAAATATAGTTAAGATCTCTGATAGACCCCGCCCCACATTCAAGAAACATCCATACAAATCTTTGGAGGTAGATCCCCTAGGAGCCTTCTCTAGTGTTCCGCATGGTGTATTGCATATGGAGGACATTAGGGTTTACATACATGCGAATATTGAAGAATTTGGAGAATCAAAATTGATGGATATCTATCATAAACAATTGATAGATGATTCCTTTGAGATTAAACCTCAGTATAAAGCCATCCAGGATAAGCACTTTGTACAGTGCATTCATTTCCCCTGTTTTGAAGAAGATGAATGGGTCCGGTATGTACTGAGTAGAGTGCATGACAATTTCCTATGGTTGAACAAGCCTTTTAAGATCACCAAAGATGTAATTAGGGTTGTAACCGGTCTGCACTCATCCGGTGGAATACCTATCCTCAAGTCTGTCAAAAATCAGACAGTTAGTGATGCAACGGATCAAAATTTGATAAGAGAGCTATGACAATTGAAGACATCACTGAACCGGATGTCAAATTTGCATCTATAATAATTGGTTACAAGATTTATCACTCTAGTAGGGAAAATTTAGTGCCGGGAATTGCAATTTACACAGCATATCAAATGCTAAAAGAGAATGTAGACTATGATTTATGTGAGCTTCTTCTAAACCAACTTTTGGAAAATCTGCAAAAGATTAAGAAGGACAAAAAGAACTCCTTCAAGTATGGTAGTTTGATCCTTTGTCTATTCTTTTATTACATGAATGAGCTTCCCGGATCTAGTGGATGGATATGGCAGAATGATAGACCAGTTGCCATCTAAATCAAAGATTATTTGCATGGACTTGGAGATGCTAAAGCAAGAAATACAGCCCTGTGGAGATATTTCAAGAACTTTCAGAGCATGATGCAAGCAAGAGAAAGAATTCCCCAGTCTCTTATTGAGAAGTACAAAGACACAGTATGCTTTATGGTAGAAACAGATCAGTGCCTAATGGAGGCAGTAGAGCCAAGGATAGTCTAGATCATGCCCATGGGGTATGAGGTTGATGAATAGATTATAGAACTACATGTTCAACACATGCTTAGTCAGCCCAAAGATCCAAAGGCAAAAAGGTTTGGAACCTTTGAGGAGCTGAGTGTGAAGATCCATGTGGAACTCAGAGAACCTGAGATAAAGAGGAAGGTGAGAAAAGAAGTAGAGCATATTGCTCAAGGCCTAGGCATCCCAAAGGAGGCACTTGATGCCAACTGGGAAAAGAGGTGAAAGGCTGAGGAAGAGAAGAAAGAGGTAGAAAAGAAAAGCAAGAAAAGTACTTCGGTGGAAACCTCAACCCGGACAAGATCATCAAAAGGATCTACATCTGTCACAACCAAAAGCTCAAAACACCAAAACTGGAAGGTCAAACATCCGGTAAAGGAGAGAAAAGGTCTAAAATAAAAGCCACAAGGGCTTATACAAGTTAGAAAGATGAAGAGGAAACCGAATCAGATGAGGGGGTAAAGGAAATAAAGAAGCAGAAAAAGAAAGGATCCGGTAAACCCTCCACAGGCCAAGACAAGGAAGAAATGGCAGAAGAATTTGTTGAAAAGCCCACCCTATCTCTAGAGAGTGTAATCAAATCAGTCACTATGGATGGAAACCTTCAACCAATGGCCGAATTCTATGATGACTACAATGAGGCTGACCAAAAGATCCTGTAGGAAGCCACAATCAGGTATCTGAACATATACAATAAGGCTTTCATTGAGATTATTTCTCTAATTCCTAAAAGCCTAGAAAAGGAGTTAGAAATAAGAAAGAACAATGCCCAGGCAAAAGATCTTGAGATCCGGGAGCAGATAGCTATTCAACTATATCCTCAAATTGATCCCAAGACAATGAACATAATATTCAAAGACTGCAAAGATGAGTTCAGGAGTAAAGCAAGGATGAATCAACTCATGCTTGGTGAGATTGACAAGGTGGCCATGGATATAGAAGAGATCCTCTGGAAGGCCTTCAAAAGGTTTAATCTTCTTGTTGTAGAGGACTTGGGTACTGTTCCCTCATCCACAAGTGTTGCAGAAGAAACTTCTGAGAAAGCAACAGAAGAGATGGGCCCTGAACAAACCAATATTTCTCCTCCGGTTTCCCCTACATTTTTCAGATCTAAAGAAGAAGAGAAATTACAGGAGAAAGAAGCAGCGGTAAAAGAAAAAGAAGTTGATAGTACTAAGGTTGCAGAGAAAGAGAAGACTCCAACAGAGAAAACCACAACTGATAGTGGTAAGAATGTAGAAGGAGAGAAAACTCCAAAGGACAGCTCCAAGACTGTAGAAGAGAAGAAACATCTGTCTCTAGCAAGAGACACTGCACAAACTATCCAAAAATTTCTAAGCAAAGAAACAATAGAGATTGATGAACCAGAGCTTCTACAAGGTCCATTCAATTTTGATTCCCTCTCTCCGGTACAGACAATGAAGATAGCTTCATTTGCAAATGCTAAGGCAAATGAAAAACTCCTAAAGTCTCATATGGAAGACTGTGAGTTGATAGAAGCTACTTCTGGAGTGCTTGAAAAGATTATGCCATTGGTCCAGAAAGATCCCATAGCCTTCTCTTCCAGTAATCTCAAAACCTTAGTCAGCAGTGTTGGTACACATTTTGAATCCCTAGAAAAATCAGCTGAAGAAAAGGTGTGGAAGGAGTTTTTGGATAAGAGATTCTCAGAGGTACTAGGATTAATCTCTAATGATAGGAGAAATATGAGTATTGGAATAAAGAGCTTAGAAAATGCTCTTAAGGATGGCGGTGACATTTACAAATTTTGTATCTCCTGGTCAAAAGCAACAGTAGAAATTGAGAAGAAAATAAAAGAGGAACAGGACAAACTACTGAGTTTGTCTCAAAGTTTTGATCCTCTCTCTTCCTCCATAGTAAATCAAGAATGTCAAACTATTGCAATCACAAATGCAATAAAGAACTTTGAAAAGGAAAGGAAGAATATAATTAACTGGATGGGAGAACTTAGAAGGATTATTATGCCTAAGTTAGAGACCATGCATGAAGCCGTAAGTGATGCTAAGACTAACGCCCAAACCAATGATCTGACAGATCTTAAGAGGGCAGAAGCTTTTGTATTTTTGTTGAGTGGTCACATTTGAATTTTGGATAGAATGAAGCAAAGTTGGGCTACAGAACTCATCCAATTGAAGACATCCTTTGCATACATTCTTCAGTTTTTGTGAATAATACAGCCAAGTATAGTAAAATTCTTGAAAATTTTGGTATGCGGACCCTACCCTTTGCCATTGATGTCAAAGGGGGAGTGAGGAGTAGTGAAAAATAAGGAATCCAACTAAGGGGGAGCTCCAGAAAATGTATATAAAGACAAAGCATCAGTCAAGGGGGAGCATAGTGTAAACACTTAGTCATTTTTCACTAAGTGTTGCCATCAATGTGAAAGGGGGAGATTGTTGGCAAGAGACACTATATGGATTCATGGTTGTTGTCATTGATGGCAACAAAGGGCATCCCACATACCTGCAAGTCATGGTGTGTCTCTACCGGAAGTCAGAATGAAGATTATTGTGGTCTGGTGAACAAGAACAGAGCATGTGGCAAGGTCTGACAGATAGGTCCGGATCTCTCAGAGGAAGTATCTTGGTGCAGTGCGGATCTAGGGAAGTCAAGAGGACTACCTTGAGTGGTATATTCCAAGGATTTAGCCTCTGGTGATGGACAAGGAAAAAGATATGAATAGTTGAGTACCAGATTCCTGAGTGACAGTGTGAACAGAGGAAGAACTGACTAACAGAACATCAAACTATTTTTCAAATGTGTTACTGATGATGGTAAAGGTTGTGAAGGCATGAATCATGTTTGGCCAACATGATTAATGATATCTACAAGTATATGCTTGATCCGCATTACTTGATGTGCAAGGATTTAGCCGACAGAATAGAGTTTGTGAGAAGATAGACTATTCCGGGTGCCGACTAGAAAGATAATGAAATCACTTGTGCGGATATATATAGGATGGATTTAGTTATGAGAAGTGATGTGATGTGATATGCGAATAAGAGTAGAGTAGAACAGAAATAGTAAGAAAGATCCGGTATGTGAAAGTAAAGCAGAATAAAGAGAAGAGAAAGATGATGTGCAGCAGATCAGTGTACTGAGCCTAACCGAAACTGAACTCCAGCATATGTGGATGCTTCCAATCAGTTCAAGTATTGTATAACATTCTTTTGTAGATAGTGTGTCTCCTTGTAGGCAGTGTGCCTCCTTTGTGAGTAGTGTGCTCGGGCAGTGAGCCCTAATTGGCAAGTGCCATTTTGTAATTCCTTATTCTTCTAACAGAGAATAATCTTTGGGTTAATCACCCCGTGGTTTTCTCCCTTAACAGGGTTTCCACGTCAAAAATACTGTGTCATGTATTTTTCATTTCATGGTAATATTTGCTTGTTTGAATTAATGCTGCATTGATTAATAAGAAAGTTCAGAAAGAAGAAATAATTAGGATAACTGATTCACCCCCCCTCTCAGTTATCAACAATACAAGCATTTAATCAAATTTAAATCTGCCTTTGATTCCGCGGTTTGCATGTCGTAATGTATGCTTGATAATATACAAGTCAGATGCAATACAACGACTTTTCTATTATGGACTTTTATTTCGAATCTGGCTTGGATGTATGCAATGTATATCGGCTTGTATATCACAATATACAAACACCAAAATATACAAGCATTTAACTTGAATTTATGATTTTTCAATTCCGCCCAATGTATACTTCGATGCATATTGGCTTGTATCCCTCGATATACATTCAGACGTGATACAACGAAATAACCACCTTTAAATTTGCCTCTGAGTTCTGCAATGTATATGACTCAATGCATCCTTCACTTGTATATCCCCTACATACAAGCAAACTCGATATACAAGTGGTGGGGTCCCCCTCACCTTCCTCTTTTGTATGTCTTTTTCAGACCTCAAATCTTATACACCACATTTTATTCACTTGCTGAGTCTGCACAATGCACATAGTGCAATGTATATCCCAATATACAAATTGTACGTAATGCATTGGTTTAATCAAATTTAAATTCGCCTTCAGATTCTGGCTTGTATATACAGCGATGTATGTTTGCCTATACAACCTGAATATGCAACGATTTAGCCCCTTTTAACTTCCCTTTCACGTCTGCAGTATGTATATAACCCTTGTATCCTCCGATATACATTGAATTAACTCTTCTTTAAAACTTTTCAAATCCATGCTTGCATGTACATTATTCTTGTGTGCACCAGTATGCAAGCCGGAACATATACAAGGGTTTTCTCTTTTTTAATAAGTCCGTCGGGTCCGCCCAATGTATAATTGCATTGTATGTTACTCAAACATACAAGCCTGAAGATATACAATGAATTAACACTATTTAATAACCTTCTCAGGTCCGTGGTATGTATGAAGTGTTTGTATCTTCTACCTGCCAAACATACAAACATAAAATATACAAAGCAGATCTTACACATCAATTCACTCTAACCTAAAACCACTTCAGGTCCACTTTGTATGTATGGAGAAAATAAAGCATTTGTAAATGCATACAAGTAAAAAAAAGCACCTGATATACAAGAAGACTTGTATATACAAACAACAAACCCTTCCCTTGTACATTTTACCAAAATGATCATAACTTGCAAAATATAGCGAATTTTAAGATGGTTCAAAAAGAAACCCTAGCTCATTTTTCACAAGGAATCCAACCATATCATGCACTGGTACTGAAAATGCATTTTTTCTTCATTTCTATCAAAGTTTGAAATTTTAACCCTCTTTTCCCTTTACCACCAAACAAAACAACACACACAAAAGCAAAAAAGCAAAGCCACAGCAGGGGTCCTCATTTTGCTAAGGAGTAAAATGGGGTGTGTTGTGAACACCACAACAACTAGCAACCAAACAAAATAATTAAATTTAAAGTGTTCAAGAAAACTAGATGAAATGAATTCATAACTCCCAACTATCTTTTCTATAAATTATTATCCAACTTGAGACCTAAGGTATTCAATAAGGATGCATGAATTTTCATTTTCAGTTTAAGTATGTGCACATGATTAATTATCCTCATCTTGAAGATCAGTTGAACAAACCAGTGACTGACATTAGCCTATGTAGGTGAGGAAATTCCCTCATAGCTAACCGGATAGAGCCTTGCTACCAGCAAGTGTCCATAGCCCTAGCAAGGTTATCGTTACAATTCTCCTAAGTAGAGCCCACTACCAGCGAGTGTCTATAGCCCCGGTAGAGTTACTTAGATGGCTTAATCTAGATTTTTAGTATAATCTGCTTTATTCATTTTATATTTTATATTTTATTGATTTTGATGCTTGATAAAACTTTCATAAGATATAGCAATTTCTAACTTTATGATGCAAGGAGTGGGCACTTGCTAAAATTAAGCTGAGAATTGTAATGGTAGCAAGGGTGACCTCGGATTGTTCACCTAATATCTACACTGGTAGGTTCAACAAACCCAAGGATTTTAGGTGTGTCATCGTGAGAGACCTTCCTTGAATTCTCAATCACTATTATTGAATACTAAATTTCAGAAGCTAAACAACTCTCTACATTCATGACAGTCACAAGTTATGTATAAATTGCAAATAATTAACCTGAATATTCTGAACTTTATACTATTTTGAATGGTTGTTAGTTTGCTCCTTAATACTCTAAAGTAAGACAAAGATCCCTGTTGAGGAGACAACAAACAAACAAACAAACAAACAGACTGTACAAGAAAAAAAACAAAACGAAGCAAAAGAAGACTGTACAAACAAAAGAACAGAAACAAAACAACAAACAAAAAAAAACAAAAAACAAAACTATACAAACAACTAACCCACAAAAGAAAACAACAAAAGAAAATAGCAAAAAGAAAACGGTACACTATCTACACTATATTACACAAAATGGACTGCCCCTTTACCTCAGGCTTGGAAGTAGTGTTTCAAATGTTGGCCATTAACTGGTAATGGCACATCTTCTCTAGTCAAGGTCTTGAGTCTAAATGCGTTGTCTCCTATTATTTCTGACACTTGCAATGGGCCTAACCATAGTTTATCAAATTTTCCATGGCTCCCTTTCTTTTCATGTGCTTTATCCCAATACAACACTAAGTCTGATATCCTAAATGTCTTGACTCTTGCCCTCTTATCAAACCACCTCTTTACTACTGCTTGGTGTTTGGCAAATTTCTCGATGGCTTGACTTCTTTTCTCATCTAATTGTAACATTTGTATTATCCTGGCTTCCCTATGATTATCAAAGCCTAAATACTCATTGGAAAACTTCTAGATTGGTATTCTCAGATTTACTGGAAGTATGGGATCAGTCCCATAAACTAAATGATAAGGTGTACTACCTAAAGCTGTTTTGAACTTGGTTCTATCTACCCACAGTGCATATTTTAACAAGGTATTCCATTCTCTGGGACTCTTTGCAATCAACTTCTTGATTATATCTAATAAAATCTTGTTCGTAGACTCAGCTAATCCATTACCTTGAGGGTAATAATTTGAAGAAAACTTTAAAACAATCTCATATTCAAATGCCCATTTAGAAAACTTTAAAGAAGAGAAGGCAGGGCCGTTGTCACATACCAATGAATAGGGAGTTCCAAACTTGATGATGATGTTTTCTTCAAGAAACTTGATAACTACCTCAGTTGTGGAGAATTTGCAGCATGTGGCCTCAGTCCACCTTGTACAGTAGTCTGTCACTGTCAGTATGAACTTGTGTCCTGCAGAAGATGGAGGATTGATGACTCCAATGAAATCCAGGCCCCACTGTGCAAATGGTCTTGATTCAATCACAAGTTGTAGTGGGTTGGCCTGATTTCTTCCCTTATCTCCTATAGTCTAACAGGTGTGGCAATTTTTGATGTGAATCTCTGTATCTCTAAACATCGTGGGCCAATAATAGCCTGCCCTTAATATTTTATGTGTTGTAGCTAGATGGGAACCATGACTTGTTCCGTATTTATCATGCAGTTCTGTCAACACTTTATCCACTTTAGCTTGATTTAGACATCTCAAATAAATTCCATCATGGTTCTTCCTGAATAGAAGACCTCTTTGCACCATATATTTCTATACTTTAATCTTCAAAGCTCTCCTCTAAGAAGCTTTCATCCTATTTGGGTACTTTCTAGCTACCAAAAGGGTGCTTAAATCACCATACCAGTCTGATGCATGATGAGAATTCAGCACATACTGTTGTTTTATCAGATCTGGGTCTGTGTTTGCTATTGTTTGCACCAACGCCTGCCCTCTGACTAGTTTCATTGGAATGATTTCCATGTCGAACTCTTGCAGCGTGGTGATCCATTTGGCTCTTTTTCTCTAGGTTCGTTCTACATCAACAGCATCTTTACTGCTGCGTCTGGCACTATAGCTTTGATCTGGCTACGCAAAATATAATGCCTAAATTTTTTCACGGCCTTTATTAATGCAAATGCTTTTCTTTTGGTATCTAGATATCTTAATTGTTCATCTTTCAGAGGCGCGCTCATGAATGTGATGGGCCTTCCTACATTGTCCTCACCTTTCTGTGTCAAGGCAGCCGCGGTTGAATGGGAGGATGCAAAGGAATAGATATAAAACATTTTGGTGTAGTTTGGGCTTGCCAATACAGGACCATCAGAAATTACCTCTTTGATATCTTCGAATGCAGCCCTAGCCATAGGTGTCCACTCCATCTGCGCATCTTTCTTCAACATGGCATTTAACGGCTGCCTGATTTCTGCAAAACCCGTGATAAACTTCCGAACAAAGTTAATCTTACCAAAAAATGATTTTAACTCTTTCCTATTGTTTGGTATTTGCAAACTTTTTATTGATTCTATTCTCTCTAGGTCAATCGATATTCCATCTTCAGAGATGACATGCCTTAGTAATTTACCTTCAGTAACTCCAAATGAACATTTTTTAGATTAAGGGAAATTCTGTACCTCTCACATTGTTTAAGTATTTTCCTGAGATCTTCAGCATGAGTGGATGCATCCTTGGAATACACAATCAGATCATCCATATACATGACAATGCACTTACCTGATAACCCATGGAACACAATGTCCATGGCTCTCTGAAAAGTGGCACTTGCATTTGATCAGACCAAAAGGCATTCTCCTATATGCATAATTTCCCCATTTACAAGTGAAGGTGGTTTTTAATCTGTCATCCCTATCTATTAAAACTTGGTTATAGCTTGAGAAACCATCTAAAAAAGACATCATCCTTGCCCATTTACTGCTTGTAACACCTCGTCTATTGGAGGCAGAGGATAATTATCCTTTTTAGATGCTTTGTTCAAATTTCTAAAATCTACGCATAATCTGATGTCTCCATTTTTTTTCCTTACTAGTACTAGGTTAGCTACCTAGACTGAATGTCTAACTAGGAAAATTATTCCAGCAAATAGCAATTTTTTTACTTCCTCAAAGATTAAAGGCTCTAGAATGGCTTTCACAGGCCTTTGTTTCTGCCTGAATGGTTTAACCTCTGGTCTCAAAGGTATTACGTGAGTTATGATGGACGTATCATAGGTTTTCAGGTCTTCATATGTCCATGCTATTACATGTTTGTAATCTTTCAGAGCATCTAAAATTTCTTTTCTAATTTTCTCAAAGTAAACTTTTCCGATTGGCACATTTTGTGGATTTTGCTCTGTCCCTAAGTTGTGTAAATCACACTTACTCCCTTCTATTTTGGGTAAATCTTTCTGTCTTATTACTCCATCAAAGTCAAAAATGTGTTCTAATTCAATTACCCCTTTGGGTAAGAAATTTCTCTTTAAGTTGATTATATCCTCTTCATCCCATGTTATCTCAGGCCTTTCCTACTCATCAATGATTTGAGCCTCAAATACCTCATTACAAGTCAGAAAATCAATAATTTGTTGATCCCCTCTGAATACCTAAAAGTGTGTAACGTTGTCTGGGATACTGGGAACATTAGCTAATTCAACAACAAATCACCTCAATCCTAACAGTATCAAGGGTTCTAATGTGCTAGCAGCAACTGCTAATGCTTCTGGCCTATGGTTTAATTTTTTGGGGATATGCTCTATGTTAAAAGCATCAAATGAATCTATTAAGCCCCATACTCTATGTCTGTAACAAATCATTTTCTTGTACTTGCAAGCATATAGTTTCCTTACTTGTCTGACTACTAGTTCAGAGTCTGAAAATACCTTAATCATTTTCAACTTTTTTTTGATGGCCATGACAAGTCCCAAAATTAAGGCTTCATATTTAGCAATATTGTTAGTATAGGAAAACTGCAGTCTATATGCTGCTAGGTATGACTTACCTTGAGGATCTATAAGTTCAACACCTGCACCCGTGCCCTACTTTGACTTGGACCCGTCACATTTTAGTGTCCACATGCCATCTTTACTTTTCTAACCTCTTATCTTGGCATGCTTTTTCTCTCCTATTACTTGTGAGGTGCTAGTTTGTTTATTCATGGGTATTTCCATTTGGTCAACTCGCATATGTGTATTTTCAGCCTGCAAATCAGAAAGATAACTACCCTTGTCTTTTGTTCCTTCTCCTAAATCTAAAATCAGAGCATCTACATCACCCTGAACGTATTTCTATGTTTGATCAGGATTCACATTTTCCTCCTGTAACTCTACCCTCTTTATGCATTTTTTGTATTCATATTCAATGATGTCTTTGCACATTCCACAACTCTCCTCAGAATGTGGCCTATTGTGAACTCTACATTTGTTTTTATACAATTTACATTAGACCGGCAGACCTTGTTTAATGCACTCTTCCACCTCTTGTCTAATGGCATGACCAAATTTTTCCATTGCACTATTTTCTTCATCCGAAGAATTTCCATCAGACTCAATGAATAATGTTGTCTCCTTGCTGACATGTTTTTCTCTAATGTTTAACATCATGATCTCTTCAATTTGTACCCCATTGTTAGTAATTCTATAAACACTAGGTTCAACAGTAGCATACAATATTTCATTCATTTGATTATACTCTGTTATCATGTGTTTCATCCTGGGTTGTGCCTCTATTGTAATCTAGTTTGGGACACCTCTCCAAGGTAGCCACATATGTGAAAAGTCAGTGGCCATATATCCTTTTAATGTCTTGGACCAATCCCTACTTAACAACATTCCATAATTCATGAGTATGTCCACTATTTGAATGTCAATGAATTGGATTGCCCTAGGGTCTGAAGCTAACTGCATCTAAATGTTCATCAATTCTCTTATCACACTAACCTCAGTTTTATCTAATTGTGTGACAACCTTGGCAGATCTGGGGCGAGTCAACCCGAGAGTTTTGCATATTCCTAAGGGCATTACATTGGTTGAGGCACCAGAGTCTACCATGCAGTTGTGTATGTTGTTCCCACACAATCTAACAGTTAACAAGAAAGGGGGAGCATCCTTTTTATCAGCATACATTACTACATTTGTATTGGAAGGCTGTTTAACTTTCTTACTTTTCTCTTTAGGCGGTGAATCTCTATTAGGAATAGTTACATCAGCAGCAACCTCATCTATCGTAGATGTATCCAGGGATTTTATAAAAGCATTTCTGATCCCTGGGGTTTTCAATAGTTCATTCAAAGGTATACTAACTTTAATTTTCTTTATTTCTTCTGACAAGTAGCTCATTAATCTTGTTGTCTCTACTGTTTTAGTTTTACTTGTTTGGGTCTTTTGTACTATTGTTCCACTATTTGTATGATGATTAACTTTGAGTATGGCAGGGTTGTTGCTAGCATTTTGATCTGGGGGTGTATTGAAGTTGTTAGGAGGAGTGGAAGTGGTGAAAGGTCCTCTTGGCCTAGTATTGTTTCTTAAATTGTAGGTGTGGTTTTTATTTGTCTGTTGAAAAGCCTGCACCTCTTCTGTTTTAGTCAATACTTCATTTTCTATTTCAAAAGGAAATTGAAAAGCATTTAACACAAAGGCTGATTCAGGATAAAGATTTTCACAAAAGTATGGTTCATCTTCTAACAATTTATCTTCTTTCTCTTCTGTAGTTGCAAAGGTAAAGGTTTCTAAGACTAAAGCTATATCATACCCTGAGGGTACTACCTCATTACCCTTGGGAATGAGAAACTCAGAAGTGGGAGGCTACACCTCTATATTGAATATGCTGGCTGCTAAATGGAACTATGGACAGTCAAGCTCAGCATGGGCATTGGTATTGTGAAATCTGCACCAGTTTTTTAGTGATGTATTGGCCATTTGGATGCCAGCCACTTGTTTTGCATCATGATTATCTATATTCTCAAAAGGAGAAGCTAGGGTACCATTGTTTGGTCTAGTGTTCCATGTTTTGGGTGGCCTAGGCTGATTCTAATTTTTGTTATTATTACCCCAGGCCCTATTATCTATCACTGGCCCTCTATTTTGCATTGGTTGCCCTTGGTTATGACCTTGATGCTGATTATAGTTTTGGCTTTGATTTGAACATTGGCCTTGGCTATTATTTTGGTTATGGCTCTGATTATAGTTCTGATTATAATGTTGATTTTGATTTGAACTATAGTTCTGATTGGCCTTGGTTATAATTTTGATTTTGATTGTATCCTTGGTTGCCTCTTCCATAAAGGTTCTCATTTCTTAGTTGTGTCACTTTGGTGGTTAATCTTTTCAAATGTATAGTGATCTCTTTGATTTCTTCCCTTTCCTCTTATGCTTTTGCCACAGTTGTATCCCTAGGGGGTTGGAAGAAAGGCTGGCCATTATTTTGACTATTGTTAGAAGTGTTACTTGTGTAAGGAGCTATGGCTTGGATTGGGGTAGGACTATACACAGGTGTGTAAGAAGGAACCGGATTTAGTAATGGAGTGTGATGCATAGGGACTCCATTCCAAGGTTGTGCTTGATTTTGCATCCTGAAATTTCCTCCATTAACAAATGGGCTACAAGTTGTATGCCTCATCTCTTGATTTACTAAGGCTGTCTCTTTATAGGTTTTGGATACTGAATCTATGTCAGGTTTTCTTTTGAAAAACATGGTAGTTAAAGGATCCAAGGTAGCATAGTACATGGCTAACAAGGTATCATCATCTACTATGTAAGGGGCTACCAGCCTAGAGTAGGCCTTTTGAAATCTATCATTGAAATTATCAATTAGCTCTCCCTCACCTCTTTTTATGGTAGCCAATTTGTGATATAGGATGCAAGGATCAATGGGTCCTCTAAATCTTGACAGAAATGCTTCTTCCAAGAGTGACCAGGAAGAAATGTAACCATTGGGCAAGTTTACATACCAGTTAGATGCTTGTTCATTAAAGGTGTAGGGAAACAATCTACACACAACGTCCTCATGCTCTAATCTAGCTCTAAAGCATGCTTCCTTGAATATTCTAATGTGGTCTTCTGGGTCTTGGTGTAACTAATATTTAGGACATATCTTTTTCAAATTTTTGGGCATCTCATTATAATCATTGAAGTGTATGGGAGACTGGACATTGAAATAATCCATTGTGGGTGCTTGATCTTGACCTGAACCTGTAGGAATACCTAGATTTATCAGTGGGGTAGGACCTCTAGGAGTACCTAAACCAAGATTTAAAGATCTGAATAGGGATCTGTCAAGACTTACAATGTTGCGGATGTTAAAAGGTGACCCAGGAGGTGTCCCAGATGAACTCCCTACTTGCGATATTTTAGGATTCCAAATCAAAGGGCTCTTACTTCGCCTTGTATCAGGTAGTTGCACAAAAATATCCCCTAAACTGGATCTAGACCTGGTCACTCTATCACTGTTATTAGCTAGTTTGAATCAAACCCTAACTCAAGTTAGGCCCTCCTTCTAGCACCAAAGACTGTTGATGATTGTTTTGATGCAATCATAACAATTAGTTAAAATTCACATAAAATGAACCAAAACTGACTTGAAAGATATGAAGGAATTGGTTAAGATTCACTTAATCCCAAGTTTAATATGATTAGGTCTTGACCTGTTGGGCAAATTCAGTTGGTCAATGTGAAGTTGTAATGTTCAAGGGGCCTTACATAGTTTAGGGTTTCTTGTTGGTTTACTAGACTCAAACTATGCAAAAGATTAATAAATGTCAATATGTTGTTCATTCCTTTTGCATAAACTTATACTTGTGCTGCAAAACTTTAAATAGTCTTCTCGGATTATTGCAGCTTTCTCTTAAATATTTATGAAAACTGTCTACTTTCAAACTCTATTATGCATGCTCTTTTCAAATATGACACAAATTTCCTTCAAATTTCTACGTTTTAAGTTAAGTATTTTCAGATGTGTTGGGAAAAGTTAGAAAGATCTAATCTACACTTCATTCACTCTATTCAAAGGATCAAATTGTTCTGTTATGCACTTTATATATCATACAGTAACTTGATCAAATCCACAGATAAAACCTTAAATGTATATTCTAAGCATTTTCACAAACATACACCTAAGATTGCAAGCTCTAAGAGAAAATTTTTCAAACACAATGAAGAGCAAGAAAACACTTAGAAGATAGATGCAAAATTCTAGATTCAATTGTATTAGAAACAGATAGTCATATAAGATTTACAATGTCTGAATGACTCATAGCTTCAATGATCAAACTACATAAAACTTACAAGCTTTACAGATACAGTAAGGAAGCCAGATGTTCCACGCATTCCTTGTTGTAGACACATGCGACCTCCTTCTTCTACTTCTAAACTAAAAGGTCCCTCTATTCTAAATGCTACATTTTACAAATCTCTGTTGCTACAAAATCTCTATGTAGCCCCTCTGTAAAATATTACAGTGTATCAAAGCACAATATATAGACTTTGATTGTCCTCAATACAACATAAAACCCTAGTTAAACAATGGTTCAAACCTCTGGTTATAGTAATAAATGGTGGAGAACAAGTCTCCCAAAATAACTCTGAGCATACATCAAATCTGGGTGAAATATGCCCTTCTGAAACCCTAGCAGCTCGATAATAACTTATGTTTGTCTGCTGTGATGATGTTTCAACTGCATTTTGTCTTCATCAATGAAGACCTTTGACTTCCTTGCCCTTCATCCTTATCTTCCTCTACTCCTGAATATGATTTCCTCCTCCATGATGTCACCGCTATCAAGTTTCAGCTCCTTCTTCAACTGTAAACCTGCAAAAACAGACCAACAATAAGTACCATCGATTAATAAAACCGCAGGAAGGAAAAACAACTACCAAATCCAGTCATGACTATGTGAACGCATCAATTAGGCCCTAAATCTTGTGGAAATCATGTCCAAAAATGCATATACAGTGCTTAGAAAAGTTAGGTCAACTATCGTTGACCAAAAAATATGCATTCGGGCCCCAAAATCGGCCTCAAAACTCCTATCGCTTCTGCCTCCCACGTATTTTTCTGTTTAAAATCTATGTATATCTGATATACAATCCAGACGTGATACAATCATTTAATCAGATTTAAATCTGCCTTTGATTCCGCGGTTTGCATGTCACAATTTATGCTTGATAATATACAAGTCGGATGCGATACAATGACTTTTCTATTATGGACTTTTATTTCGAATCCGGCTTGTATGTATGCAACGTATATCAGTTTGTATATCACAATATACAAACGCCAAAATATACAAGCATTTAACTTTAATTTATGATTTTTCAATTCCGCCCAATGTATACTTCGATGCATATTGGCTTGTATCCCTCGATATACATTTGGACGTGATATAACGAAATAACCACCTTTAAATTTGCCTCTGATTTCTACAATGTATATGACTCAATGCATCCTTCACTTGTATATCCCCTACATACAAGCAAACTCGATATACAAGTGGTGGGGTCCCCCTCACCTTCCTCTTTTGTATGTCTTTTTCAGACCTCAAATCTTATACACCACATTTTTTTCACCTGTAGAGTCCGCGCAATGCACATAGTGCAATGTATATCCCAATATACAAATTGGATGTAATGCATTGGTTTAATTCGATTTAAATCTGCCTTCAAATTTCGGCTTGTATATACAGTGATGTATGTTTGCTTATACAACCCAAATATGTAATGATTTAGCCCCTTTTAACTTCCCTTTTGTGTCCGCGGTATGTATATAACCCTTGTATCCTCCGTTATACATTGAATTAACTCTACTTTAAAACTTTTCAAATCTGCGCTTGCATGTACATTATTCTTGTGTGTGCCAATATGCAAGCCAGAACATATACAAGGATTTTTTCTTTTTTAATAAGTCTGTTGGGTCCACCCAATGTATAATTGCATTGTATGTTACTCAAACATACAAGCCCGCAGATATACAATGAATTAACACCATTTAATAACCTTCTCAGGTCCGTGGTATGTATGAAGTGTTTGTGTCTTCTACCTGCCAAACATACAAATGTAAAATATACAAAGTGGATCTTACACATCAATTCACTCTAACCTAAAACCACTTCCAGTCCACTTTGTATGTATGAAGAAAATAAAGCATTTGTAAATGCATACAAGTAAAACAAAGCACTCGATATACAAGCAGACCTATATATACAAACAACAAACCCTTCCCTTGTACATTTTACCAAAATGATCATAACTTGCAAAATATAGCCAATTTTAAGATGGTTCAAAAAGGAACCCTAGCTCATTTTTCACAAGGAATCCAACCATATCATGCACTGGTACTGAAAATGCATTTTTTCTTCATTTCTATTAAAGTTTACAATTTTAACCCTCTTTTCCCTTTACCACCAAACAAAAAGACACACACAAAAGCAAAAAAGCAAAGCCACAGCAGGGGTCCTCATTTTGCTAAGGATTAAAATGGGATGTGTTGTGAACATCACAACACTTACCTCTTGGAGGTCTCTTGCTTTTTCCAGGAGGTGGTGCCCTCTCTCCTTTAGATTTCCTCTTCTCATTCAAGAAATCATCATATGCATCTTCAAAAATTTCCTGTCTTCTCTTCTTATTGTCCACTGTGATGGCAATGCCTCTTTTCTTTAGTGCATTTATTTGGTCATTGACCCATGCTTGGGTCAGCTACAATGTCCTATTTGTAAATGGATCTAAGGAGATGTCCTCCTGTATGGTGAGATCCGGTGTTGAGATGGTATCATTGTATACCTTTTTCTCCTCATATTCATCAGCCATTACCTTTGCATCATCCTCCTTCAATTGTGCCGAGATGGAAATATAATCAAAAGTCTTGGTCTGGTTGAGTGTAAGCCTTTGATATCTTCTTCTTCTGGCTTCGGCTTCATCTTCACAATCTGCCCAGAAGTCTTCAAGATGTCTTCGATGGATGGGCTTCCCCATGATCCTCTGCATCCTCCCATATGGATCATATGATCTTGTCAGTAGAAATGGCTGGAAATTCATCATAGTTAGACCAACTATGGCCTTCTTAATATTCTCTGAATCTGGGCACATATACCAGCCCATTGTAACTGGAAACAATATTGGTGGAAGTTTGTTGTTAGCTTTGTAGGCATTCAGTATTGTTGAAATTTGTCTTAAAAATTCCATTAAGACAACTGCATCTGTAGGGTATCTTGGGAGCATGAGAGGCTCCCCCTCAAATCCCTCAATTCTTATGTAAGAGAAAGTTGCAAATTGAATAAACCAAGCTCCATGCCTATATATGATTTCTTGAGCATCCATGCTTAGTCTTTTAGTTCAGTCCTCCTCCATTGTTCTTACCAGATGCATAGAGAATGCATCATTCACTAGTTTGTAATCTTGAAGGTAATTTGCTCTTTGCAACTGGGGATGATGATCCCATATATGTGCATCATTTGTGGTGCCACCAATCCTCCCAACTGTAGTCAATGCATCAAATGTACCCCTGTAGGCACATGAATAAACTATGTATGAGGTCATGTAGAAGGAACAATCTGGACCTCCTAGATTCATCAGCTGCTCATCTAGAGCATCACTTATCATCTTAGCTCACATTGGCTTGTTATCTCTGTAAAGGCACATCAGGATGACTGCATACATCCAGTCCTTAAAACTTCTAGCATCAGGCTGGCCTGTCACTCTACTGAGCAGGGTTATCATGTATTGGTATTCATCATCAAAGTCAAATTTATATAAATGTACTAGAAGTTTAGCTGTTGCAGGATAAGTACTATTCTTTGCCCTCCATTGGCACATTTTCTTCCTGGCAGTCTTCTTGTTATTGTCATATTCTACTTCTGATTTCTTCAAATCTATGTTGGCAACCTTCTTGCCCAATGGCAAACTGAATGTAGCAACAAGACCCTTGATAGCCAGATCAACATATACTTTGCCATGCTTCTCTACCTTCCTTGTTTGTGGGTTATAGTTTCTTGCACATTCAATGACCATCTCAGGGGTTTCCATGGAATAAGGGAAAATGGCAGCACTCCACATTTCGGATACAAAGATCGCATCCAACAAGGTGTTGTGATTCTTTTCATCACTCATTTTAGCTGACCATGCAGCCAGATTTGTATTTCCTTGGTGTGTATCTGTGATGGCACCATATTTAAACTGGACACCCTCAGGTTGAGCAAACATGGGCCTTAGAAATTCTACCTCTGACTTAGCCAACCGCTTATCCACCATGGATGCCTGCAATTAACTAAACTGGTCTTACAATTGATATCTTACAAGCACACATATACATCATATCTTCATTATTCATCATGGATACGATACTCTTTCAATATCTTGTTTATCCCCATATGCATAATATAGAACTTCAAACACCAGAAAACACCATGATACCTGGATATGCAGAACATGACAACAAGAGGGTTTCAATTACTTACTTGATGTGTTTATCCTCTTAATTATGCTGATAACTGTGTGAAAGGAATTCAAATGCCCGCAATGCCCACGTATCCTGTTCTAGTTCAAGCTATATGCGTCCGCAGATAGTCTTCTGGAGGTTCGAAAGCTCTACTCTATAAAAACTTGTTTTATCGCAAGATAAGTGTAAAATGATTCTATAAATCACTTTTATCTTCCTCTTTAGGGTAAAATTAGGGCAAATTGATTAAAACAACCAATTCTCTGTACGAAACTTCCAGATCTCGCCATGTGTATGAATTGCATTCGTAATTGGCGGGAACCACCTACCACATCTGCGTGCATTTAATGTTATGGCGGCCAAGCACGGGGTGATCCCTAAACATCAGGTGACATTCTAAATGTCGGGTGATATTTAGAATATAACCCTCTATGTATAATATGATCATCCATTCTTGAGCAGGAAAACCCATGTCGAAACATCAGGTGATGTTTAAATATGATCCCCTGAACTAAAATGACCTCCTGTCGAAATATCGTGTTGACGTCTGTAGGATAATGACTTAGTTCAATGTTGTGGCACTATGACGTCATCATCATGTTATGTAGGAAGGGTCATGTTTGGAAATATACCTCTATGAGGTAAAAAGGATGGTGATGTCATCGTCATGTTTATTTCTTCATTTACTGGGTTTGGATGACATCAACAGGATATTGGTTCGGTGTGATATTTTGTGACAGGGTGATATTCAAAAGGTAGGGTGATATTCTGAATATCAGGTGATATTCAAAATATGACCCTCGCAAAATATATGACATTGTTCTACAGGTAAGTATCACTACCACTTAAAATTGACGTCCGCATGTCGTGAACTGCACGATTTATCAGGTGATAGTATTAGATTGGGGTGATCTTTATAATATGACTGTTGTTAGAAAATATGATCCCCCCTCGGAATATCAGGTTTAACTAGGACTTTGACCATTCATAACTTTCACACCCTAAGGAATATTAGGGTGATCCAAAAGGCAAACCTACATCAAATTTTGTAACCTATCCAATTTTGAGGCTATTGTCATGAAATATTAACCATGAAAACCTACCTCATCATGATGACTTACCCAACCCCTTTTATGTAGGATCATATGTCTTACTTTCTTTTACCAGACCGCCAGCAAGCAGAAAACACAAGCCAAGCAAAAGAAAAAGTTGGGTCCCCATTTTGTCAAGTCAAAATGGGGCGTGTTGTGTAACCACACAACAACTTGCCACCAAAGAAAATAAACAAATTCCAATGATTCAAGTGATGTGATCACATTCATAACATAGCATTTTAACTCTCCTTAAGCATAAGCATTATAATCTTTCTGAATGATAAAATGTCCTCATGGTAACAATGCTAACAAAGGATCAGTAGTGTGCAAATGATTAATTATCCTCATCTTGAAAGCAAGTTGAAAACATGAGTAACTGATGTTAAGCTACATAGTTGGAGATCATCCCTCATAGCCAACCTAGATAGAGCCTTGCTACCAGCAGGCGTCCATAGCCCCAGCAAGGTTATCTATACAATCTCCCTAAGTAGAGCCCCACTACCAGCAGGTGTCTATAGCCCCAGTAGAGTTACTTAGATGGCCTAATTTTATTATACTTTTGGATTTTTTAACATTTATACTTCATATGTCTAATGTCATCATGTAAGCTCAGTATGCAAGGTATGGTCACTTGTTGCTTTAGGTTGGAGATTGCATTGGTAGCAAGGGAGTCCCTTTAGATTTTTCACTTAACACCTATACTTGTATTTTCAACAAACCCAAGGCTGTTAGGTGAGTCATTGTGAATAAATCACTCTAGTTAGGAAAAGGCACCCTCATGAAAGGATATCACAGACCTGATCATAAGTACTTTCTTAAAGTTAGTCATAACCTATATATAAATGTGCTATCATCAATTGAATCCTAACAATTTAGTTGTTTTCTAAGGTGATGAGCTGCATCATCTTGACTAACCAAAACAAGACTCAACCAGCAAACAAAGCAAAAACAAAACAAAACACTGTACAAACAACTATACAAATATACATTATGGTACACATGACTGACATGAAGCTACTTAGGCTTGGAAATAATGTTTGAGGAACTATCCATTAACTGGCAATGGAACATCCTCACCTGTCAAGTGTTTAAGCCTGAAAGTATTGTCTCCTAATATCTTAGAAATTTGGAAGGGACCTATCCATTATTTATCAAACTTACCATGGTCTCCTTTCTTCTCATGGACATTATCCCACATCAGGACTAAATCAGATATCCTGAAGGCTTTAATTTTGGCTCTCTTGTCAAACCAACATTTGACAACAGCCTGATGTTTGGCAAATTGATCAATTGCCTGACTTCTTTTCTCTTCTAGGTGCATCAACTGAAGCAACCTGACTGCTTGGTTATTGTCTATGCCTAGGTACTCTTGGGCAAACTACAAGGTAGGAATCTTTAGGTTAATAGGGAGGATGGGATCCACCCCATAGACTAAATGATAAGGTGAGTTTCCTAATGCAGCCTTGTTTCTGGTTCTGTCTACCCATAAGGCATATTTTAGAAGTGTATTCCACTCTCTATGGTTCTTGTCTACTAACTTCTTTATGATATTCAGCAAATTTTTGTTAGTGGATTCTGCCAATCCATTCCCTTGGGGATAATAATTAGATGAGAACTTCAGTATGATCCCATAATCAAAGGCCCAACTTGACAATTTGGTTGAAGCAAAAGTAGAGCCATTATCACTTACCAGAGCATAGGGAACCCCATACCTGGTGACTATATTACTTTCCAAAAATTTGATGACATCATTTGCAGTACAGGTCTTGCTACTGACAGCTTTAGTCCACCTAGTACAATAATCAGTAATTGTTAAAACATACTTGTGGCCTGAAGATGATGGAGGATTAATTGGTCCTATGAAATCCATGCCCCATTGTGCGAATGGGCACGCTTTCATCACTAGCTGCAAAGGTTGTGCAGCATATCTTTCTCTGTTGGTAGCAACCTGACATATATGACAGCATTTAATGTGCTCAGCAGTATCCTTGAAAATTGTGGGCCAATAATATCCTTCTCTGAGGATAGCATGTGTTGTAGCCAAGGATGAGCCATGTACTATACCAAACTTGTCATGTAATTCTGATAAAACTTTGCTTGCTTCCCACTTTTCTAAGCATCTCAAGTATATTCCTTCATAATTCCTCTTGAAAAGTACTCCCGCTTTCATCATGTACTTCTGGGACTTTATTTTCAGGGCTCTTGTTTGTGAAGCCTGCAGCCTGGGAGGACATTTTCTAGTTATCAGGATGTGTCTGATATCTGAATACCACTCTTCATTATCCTTTTCATTGATAACATACTGCTGACTTGTGATACTTGGATCAATTTTTGATATCATTTGGCTTAGAGCTTGTCCTCTTACCAGTTTCATGGGTGTAATTTCTATGTCATATTCTTGTAAAACTGTGATCCACTTGGCCCTTTTCTCGCCAGGCTCACTCTGCATTAACATCATCTTCACTGCTACATCTGGCACCACAGTAATCACTTTGCTTCTCAGAATATAATGCCTGAATTTCTTTACTGCTCTGACCAAAGCAAGTGCCTGTCATTCAACATCTACATATATCAATTCAGCATCCTTGAAAGGACAGCTCATGAATGCTATTGGTTTTTCTTCTTTTTCTTCATTTCTCTGAGTTAGCATTGCTGCAGAGGTATGTTCTGAAGCAAACAAATAAATACAGAAGTCTCTGGTGTAGTCTGGACTGATGAGGATAGGAGCATCAGAAATAGCCTTCTTTATGTCTTCAAAAGCTGCTTTTGCTTCTGATGTCCACTCAATCTTTGCATCCTTCTTTAGCATAGCATTTAGGGGTCTGACTATCTCTACAAAGCCAGTGATAAACTTCCTGACAAAATTTATCTTACCAAAGTAAGACTTTAGCTCTTTCTTGCTTCCTAGAAGCTGTAATTTCATAAGGGACTCCACCCTGTCAGGATCAATGATAATCCTATTTTCAATTATTAAGTGGCCCAACAACTTTCCTGTTATTACCCCAAATATGTATTTCTTGGGGTTCAAGGATATCCCATACTGTTCACACTTTTTTAGCACATTTCTGAGATTTGCTACATGGTTTCCTCTATCTTTGGAGAATACTGTTAAGTCATCCATGTATATGACTATGCATTTTCCTATTAATCCTCTAAAGGCTATGCCCATTGCTCGCTGGAATGTTGCTCCAGCATTTATCAGCCCAAATGGCATACATCTATAAGCAAATATCCCCCACTTTGTGGTGAAGGCAGTTTTTAGTCTGTCAATCTTGTCAACCATGACCTGGTTGTAGCCTGAGAAACCATCCAAGAATGACATCATTTTGGCACCACTAACAATCTGTAGAACTTCATCTAAGGCAACGGATAATTGTCTTTCTCTGATGGTCTGTTTAGGTTCCTGAAGTCTACACATAGCCTGATGTCTCCATTCTTCTTTCTTACTGGCACTAGGTTAGCTACCCAAGTGGAGTGTCTCACAGGAAATATGATCCTGACATTTAGCAGCTTCTTGACTTCTTCAAAAATTATTGGTTCAATCAAAGCATTGACAGGCCTTTGCTTCTATCTAAAAGGTTTAGCATCTGGCTTGAAAGGTATAGTGTGAGTTATGACTAATGTATCATATGTTTTCAACTCATCATAAGTCCATGCAATAACATGTATGTAATCTTTAAGGGCCTAAGTTATTCCTTCTAACTCTTCTGGTGTGCAAACCTTACCAATCAAGACATTTCTCTTGTCATCATTTGGTCCAATATTCACTTGTGAATACTGTCCTCCATCAGCTTTTGGAAGATCCTTCTGATTTAACATGTTATCCAGGTCAAATGCTCTTTCTACTTCAATCATTCCTTTGGGAATCTTATTGCTGGGTAACTCTAATATTTCTTCATCTTCCCAGACATGTTCTTCTACATTGTTCTCATCTATGATTTGAGCATCAAATATATCCCTGTTAGAGATGAAATCCAAGATATGCTGATCATCATCAAAAACTTGGAGATTAGTAACATTATCAGGTACTGATGGCATTGATACCAACTCTACTGAAAATCTCTTTAGGCCTGATATGGACAAGGGATCTAATGTACTGGCAGCATATGCTAAGGCATTTGCCCTTTGATTCTTTTCTCTAGGTACATGGGTGATATTAAATGCATCAAAGTCCTCAATCAAATCCCACACTCTGTGTCTATAATTTGACAATTTCTTATAGTTGCAAGAGTAAATTCCTCTTACCTGTCTGACAACTAATTCTGAGTCTCCAAAGACATGCATAATTTTTACCTTCTTCTTGAGAGCAAACAGTATCCCATGAATTAGAGCTTCATACTCTATCACATTGTTAGTGCAGGGGAACTGTAGTCTGTAGGCTGCTAGGTATGACTTTCCTGATGGATCAATGAGATCAATCCCTACTCCAACACCTTGTTTCAACTTGGATCCATCGAATCTAAGGATCCATGGTTTATTTTCAGTAGGGGGCTTAGCTGAGCTTTCTTTCTTCTTTGCAGCTCTAGCAGCTATACCACCTAATATCCATTTTAACTTAGGAATTTCAACCTTCTTAGTTTTCATCATTCCTTTCTTCTGGGAAGCTGATCTATCTACTTTCTTTCCATCACTAGAAGGATGATCCTCTAAACGACGCACTATATGCCTCTTTAAAATATGTAAGCATAGTGAACAGGTAGTCTCTGAGTGAGGTGCCTCATGCAATCTACACCATCCTTCAGCCAAAGCATCTTGTGGAGGCTTCTCACATTCCATCATCTTTTTAATTTCCTCTGATAAAAACTTCTCAAATCTGGTCAAATTACTACCTCTATCTTCATCAGACAGTTCATAATCTGACTCCATCAGACAATCACTCCCAGGGGTGATCTTATTATTTCTATTATCCTTCTTCTCATTGCAGACCAGAATTTCTTCTATCTTCTGGATAAAATCTTCATTCTAACTCACATCCTCTCCTGTTCCTGCAATAGACGAACAAGAATTAGTATGATCATCATCACTACATACAGAACTTACCTCTGATGATGATGATGTCGCTTCTCCACATGTTTGCTCAAGCTCCATCATGTCGATGCATGCTTCACAAGTTTTCTCAGAATGTGCTTCATCGTGTAATCTGCACCAACCATCAATCAAAATGTCATGAACAGGTATATCTAATAATCGACAGCATTCTACCTGTTTAGACAAGTATATTTCGAAACTTTTGAAATGATCTACTTCTGTTTCATCTCCATGATCATGACCAGATCTTAAGACTATAGTGTTATCGCCATGAGTATGATCATTAAGATCATGATCATCATGAAAATCATACATCAGGACCTCCTCTATTTTGAAAGTCTGAGGTCTAATAAAATATACTCCAGGTTCAACATTCACGTACATGATCTCATTTGTTTTGTTATACTTGGTGATCATGTGTTTCATTCTCGGTTTAGCATCTACTCTTATTTGGTTTGGTATACCTTTCCAAGGTAACCACATGTGAATGAAGTCAGTAGACATATATCCATTGAGAGTTTTAGACCAGTCTCTGCTGAGTAACATTCTATATGTATCAGGTATGTCTACTACTTGGATATTGATATAGTACTAGATCCTAGGGTTTGATGCCAGTTGCATGTGAATGTGAGTTAACTCTGTTATTACATTCACCTCTATCTTGTCTAGTTGGGTTACTTTCTTCAAGGACTTAGCAGGATGTAGCCCTAGAGCATTACATATGGCCAAAGGCATGACATTCGTGGATGCTCCTGAGTCCACTAGGCAATTGTGCAGGTTCTTACTAAACATTCGTATGGTTAGGAGGAATGGAGGTGATTCACTTTTATCTCTATACAAGGTCATGTGAGAAGTCTCCGCATCTTGGACAGTAGCTAGGACTTTAGTTTTGGCATTATTATCTCTGACAACATGATCTTTACCTCTAGACTAACCTGATGGATGAACATCCTCTTTAGGAGCAGGGTCATCTAGTGATTTCATAAATGCCTTTTTAATGGCTGGAGTTTTCAACAACTCTGACAAGGATAGGCTGATTTTGATCTTCTTCATCTCATCTGCCAGGTAGGTGACTAACTTGTCAAACTCATAAGGCATGCTCAAAGCTTTTGATGCTATGTTCTTTGGTGACAGATACTGAGCATTTACCTTTGGAAATCCTAGATTGTTACTTGCCTTGGGATCAGGAGGTGTGTTAAAATTATTCGGTGGAAAGGAACTGGTTAATGGACCCGTAGGTCTATTGGAATTACTTCTCAGATTATAATTGTGTTTACCCTGATATTGTTGTTGGTAAGCATGCACTTCTTTAGGCTCATTTGATGGTTCATTCTCATCTTCAAAGGGGAAAACATAATTTGACTCAAAAGCCATGGCTGATTCTTCACATGTCTGGGTGTAATGTTGTTGAAATGACACAGTCTGCTGATAAGGCTGATCAGTATATCTTTACAATACAAATGCTGAGTTATATCCACAAGGGACAATCTCATTTCCCTCTACCTGAGGTGGATTTCTAGAAGTGTTAGACACTTATGTCTAGAAAATGCTAGCAGCAATTCTAAATTGTGGACAGTCTAATTCAAATGAACATTTGTATTGTGTATCCTACACTATATGGTGAGGGTTGCCTCAGCAAGATTGACTCTAGTAGTCTGTTTAGCTTCACCAGGAGGTTGATTATCTAAAGGTGATGGTAAGGAGCCATTATTTGGCCTGGAGTTCCATACTCTAGGCTGTCTAGGAGGATTGTTGTTACCACCATTATTGTTGAAATTATTGTTGTACCCCCTATCAGGGTAATTTGGTCTATCATTGTTATAGCCTCTATTCTGATTAGGCTGAGAGTAGAAGTTGTGGCTTCTCAAATGAATGATCTCAGTTGTAAGCTTCCTTAGCTGTGCTGATATTTCCTTGATCTCTTCTTTTTCTTCCTGAACCTTGGCTACTACATTTTTAGTTTGAGGCTTGAAGAAAGAGGATCTGGTGTTATTGTTCTGATCCACATCCTGAGGCACTTGTGTCTGACTTGGATACTGTGGCATTTGACTATTTCCATTAGGAGGAGGAGGCATGATACTTAGAGGAGATATCTGTAATGGTGTCAGCATGACTATCAGAGGCATCATGGCTCCATATACTGTGGCTAGGGAGGATATGCTGGATAACCAAGAAATGTAGGAAAGGCTATGTTCGGTGTAGGAGCAGGGACTAACTGCTGATTCACTTTGATGGCTTCTTGGAAAGCTCCTATCAAAGTTGTGATTTTAGGATGTGCTCTCCTGATGAACATGGAAGTTAAAGGATCCAGAGCTGAATAATAGATACTCTTGGTAGCAACATCTGCTACAACATAAGGAGTGACTAACTTGGATAGCATTTTCTAAAACCTAGCATTGAAATTGGCAATAGGTTCTCCTTCAAACCTCTTAATTGTGGAAAATAGGTGATAGTTCATTGAAGGATCTATTGGTACCTTGAACCTATCAATAAAAGCTTTCTCTAGAATGTCCCATGATCCAACAGAGCCCCGACCAAGACTAATATACCAATTATAAGCCTCTTCCCCTAAGGAAAAAGGAAATAATCTGCATACAATGTCCTGATGCTCTATTCTAGCCCTACAACAGGCTTCTTTGAAAGTTCTGATATGGTCATCTACATCCTGGTAAGGATGATATTTTGGACAGAGTTTGTCTAGATTCTTTGGTAAAGCATGATATGCAATAAAGGTCAAAGGTGATTCTGCTATAAAGAATGACATTACAACTTGAGGGGGTTGAGCCTGTGGTACGGCTGGCTGAGGTTGGACTTGGGGTTGATGCTGGACAGGAGGTGTCACAGATAGTCATGAAGGTATTTGTAAACCAATAGGAGTTATAGGAGGAGGCTCTGGTGATACTCCTGATGCACTAGACCATGGAGTGTGATGGATGTCCACAGTTCTAGGTCTAAATCCTCTAATAGGTAATTCTTCAAAATTTCCAGTGGATCTAGACCTGGTATTTATCCTATGAGCTAGGATGTCTCAAACTTAAGGAAAATTGGCTGAATGATTGTAAAGATTGGTTGGAATTTACCAGCAAGGAAGGTATTTATGGTCAGAAGAGCATACTGACTAGATATTTGTAAAATATTTGTAGAGATACTGCAAATATGAAGTGATATTTGAAGTTATGTGTCACAAGCGACAGGATATCAAGTTTTTAGGTTCACTACCTCAAAGGTTTAGGCAAATTTATACAAGATAGGGCCTATTTCTACAAATTTGTGATGATCTGCTGTAAAGCTTGCAATATTTATGATCGATCTCAAAAACTTTACATAGGATTAGCATGTATAAGCTTAGAACAACAAATATTCATGTCTAACTTGAAAATTTAGCAATGTCTGAGCGTTACCTTACGATCTTTATCATTACCTGAACTACTGATGATGATCCTTTAGGTAGGCCCTCCTTCTAGCACCAATTTATGTTGATCATGATGTTATTCATTAAACAAACATAGAATAAAAGTACACATTAACCTTTATTCATCTTGAAAGATGTGATGAATTCAGAGAATTCATGATCTCAAGTCTCTGGTGATTAGGTCTTAATCTTCTGACGTTACTCAAAGGTTGATGTGTGTTGCTATTTCCATTTTGGGGCCTTACGTAGATCTCATTAGTAAGATAATGTTTCCTATAATGATGTTGCACAGAAAGTTATTCTACACAATATATACTTGAAATATTGTGTCTATCTTTAAATCTTTGCATGATACTTGTCATTTTGACATGCTTTAACCTCAAATATGCTGAATATGTTCAATTATCTACGGGATGTCTGCATATTTGTATTATTTACTTAAGATTGTCAACTATTTGCAATTATGATGATGAAATGCTCTGAAATTGAAAGAAATTGAAAGAAATACTTCAAATTAATGTTGAACCTTCAGCTATCGAGCCACATATACATCAGATATAGTCATCAAGAGAAGAAATCAAACCATATGTTCACTAGTACATTCCACAGTTAGATACAGTCGATGCTAACTTCAAATGAAACGTATGAAAACAACACATGCAAGTCAACATGCACTCCAAGGGACACAACAAATCACAACATGTACCAAGAATTCATACACTGATTACTCAAGATTTATTATGGATTGTAATCAAAAGAGTCTTCTCATTCATTAAGTACGCAAGAACATATATGTATACAACAACTTTGAAATGAGCCCTGAATATTTCAGCAAATAGATTTCAATTAAGTTTTGAATGTTTTAAAATGAGACATCCCTGCACCTTTTATAGAACAAAGTGAGGGAGTAGTTACAATTGATCTATGATCATGATTTATCTATTAAGATCTATGGTTCACATTTCATTGACCAAGTCAACTCTTTCCATGCGGCACAGGTTGCCAGCTGGCAACCATCTAGGTAACTCATATTTTCTTAAGTACCTGATGCATATATTCCTTTTATGATGCATCTTCATTAGGTTCTTTGTCATCATCTCTATTGTCATGATCATCACTTTCATCAGTATCTTCATCATCTTGATGATTATCTTCCTGTATATGGACCTGTATAGATGTCCAGATATTCTCATATGACTATACTATCTGCTCCATCTCCCCGCCATCTTGAGTTCTTGCTTTAGTGATGGCATGTTTATGCACCTGATATTTTCTCTGGAGGGATTCCAATTTACTCCTCCTGCTGCTGGATGTTTTGTTATAATTCTCCACCTTAACCTTGATCCTCATGATCTTATTCATAGTTTCTTTTGTCAGGTGGTTTAGAGGATCATCAACTACCTGCTGGAAATTTCTATGTAGAGCTTTAATGGCAAACTCTTCATCCTAATTTTCTATCTTTCCTTCTTCTTTTCCTTCTAGTGCTTCCAAAACTTCAGCCTCAAATGACATCATATCATGTAACTTCATGCTAATATCTCTTAGTTTACTGTTGCATCTTTTAAGCACATCACATTCAAATTGGATGTCTTTGTACCATATATCAATCAATAAGGTTGTATTATTATTCAGTACTTGATTCTTTATGAGAATTTGAGGATCAATCCTCCTTATTTCCTCCAAGGCATTCAAAGCCTTTTCCAACTGAAAGGATCTTCTCCCGATCTCCATCTGCAATTTATCTACCTTTTTCCTGGAGGTGCCTAAAGAATTCCACCTCTTTAAAGAGGCTCTTACCACTTCTTCTGCTTCATCAAATGTGGATAACATCCACTTTCTCATTATGGATGACTCATGCTTCATGAGATCTAACTTATTTACCTCATACTAAGAAATAGCAGTCAATGGGACTGCATGATCACTTGATGTATCCTCAGGGTCAATTAACCCTTTTATGTAAGTATGTAACTGAGAAATGTGCTCCTTGTGCTGTTTATTTTTCTCTTTCTCTATCTTCACCCTCTATGTCAATGAATCAATTATATCTTTAGCTTCTTGGCCTTCCTGATCCTTATTGGCAAATCCCAAATCTACTGTACTAATCTAGAATTCATCCAGAGTGATCTTGCCTTCTTCTTTGCCTATTGTAGGAATGGCCACCTGGGAGGTCCTTCTACCCGTGACAGGATCTCTTCTTATTGCAGAAGTTATCCTAGCCTTACTCTTAGGCTTTATTTAGGTTTCAAAAAACAATGTGGATATATCAAATTATTGTGCCTCCATACCTGATTCTGCGCCAATTTCTTTCTCGAGCCACTGAGGAATTTGATCCTTTGATTGTTGGTCTCCATCATCATCATGGTGATCACCCTGATCTCCGGTATCCACCATCATGTTCGATGGGGAGGGTGATTTTCTTATCTCTTCCTCATGATGTTCCTCATGAAGGTGATCTTTGGGTATATCCTCCTATTGAGGAATTTCTTTTTCTGAAGGGTGATCCTATTGATCATCTACATGTTTATCAATTTGATCTTTTACTTCCTCCATGGGTATCTCATCCACTTTCGTGATTTCCTCATCATGAGGCATATTAGCTTCTATAGATGTCATTGTGTCTACCTTAGGTATAGTAACCTGATCTGAAGCTGCAATCTATTTGGTAGCTATAGTAATTACTTCTTGAACTTTAAGGGCAGGATCAACTGATGTATCCTTTTCTTCTCCTCCCTTGTATTGGACTTCAACTATCTTGGGTTCAACAGGTACTTCCTTTTATTGTTGCTCACCCATATCCAAAGTGTGGCTTTCAATTTCTACCATCTTCACTTCTTCAACATTTTCTTCTTTATCAGGAACACCTACTTGGCTTTCAAGATTTGCATCCTTTCTATACGTAAGATCAATCACTGCAAGACTAGTTACCTGATCAATCAATGTATCAAGCCCCATCTTTTGGGCTACCTTTTCTGGGCTCTTTTCTTTTTCTTGCTCTACTCTCTTCAGTTCTTCTAACACTACTGCCTAGACTGATGGTGTACCTTGTGGTGTCATGTGAATGTTAGCAACAAGAGTCTCCATTCGTTGCAAAGCAACATTATCCACCACTTCATCATCTGATAGGTCGACAGTCTCATCTAATGAGAAATAACCTCCTTGACTTGTATGAGTGATTTCCTTCATTTGTTCTTCAGTTTGTTTAGTCTTAAACTGAACAATGGTAGGGAGTGATACATCATGCTATAATTCCTTTCTAAACACTCCACTACCTACTCCCCTCAACATTATAGGGTCATGTCTTATCTCACCTCTCATGGATGTTTTGGGTTTCTTAGGTGTGGAGGTCATCACCTGAGATACTTTTGTTTTTCTTCTGAGGGGTAGTGTGTCTTCTTCTATAGGCTCTTCATCAAAAGGAACATCCTCTTCAATTTGTACTTGTGATGCCTGACCTTCCTCATATGTTTCCATAGTTTCAACAGCTGGCCTCTGAATCTTTTTAGCCTTTTGCTTATCTTTAGGAGGCCGTGCTGATGAGGCTGACGCTAGTTCTAATGCTGATGCATCTTTAGCTATTATTATGACTCTCTCAATTATCACCCCTTTTGATTCAGCATCAACTTTCTTACCTCTTGGAGGTCTCTTTCTTTTTCTAGGAGGTGGTGCCCTCTCTCCTTTAGATTTCCTCTTCTCATTCAAGAAATCATCATATGCATCTTCAGAAATTTCCTATCTTCTCTTCTTATTGTCTACTGTGATGGCAACACCTCTTTTCTTCAGTGCATTTATCTATTCATTGACCCATGCTTGGGTTAGCTGCAATGTCTTGTTTGTAAATGGATCTAAGGAGATGTCCTCCTATATGGTGAGATCCAGTGCTAAGATGGTATCATTGTATACCTTTTTCTCCTCATATTCATTAGCCATTACCTTTCCATCATCCTCCTTCAATTGTGCTGGGATGGAAATACAATCAAAAGTCTTGGTCTGGTTGAGTGTAAGCCTTTGATATCTTCTTCTTCTGGCTTCAGCTTCATCTTCACAATCTACCCAAAAGTCTTCAAGATGTCTTCATTGGATGGGCTTCCCCATGATCCTCTACATCCTCCCATATGGATCATATGATCTTGTCAGTGGAAATGGCTGGAAATTCATCATAGTTAGACCAACTATGGCCTTCTTAATATTCTCTGAATTTGGGCACATATACCAGCCCATTGTAACTAGAAACAATATTGGTGGAAGTTTGTTGTTAGCTTTGTAGGCATTCAGTATTGTGGAAATTTGTCTTAAAAATTCCATTAAGACAACTACATCTATAGGGTATCTTGGGAGCATGAGAGGCTCCCCCTCAAATCCCTCAATTCTTATGTAAGAGAAAGTTGCAAATTGAATAAACTAGGCTCCATGCCTATATATGATTTCTTGAGCATCCATGCTCAGTCTTTTAGTTTAGTCCTCCTCCATTGTTCTTACCAGATGCATAGAGAATGCATCATGCACTAGTTTGTAATCTTGAAGGTAATTTGCTCTTTGCAGCTAGGGATGATGATCCCATATATGTGCATCATTTGTGGTGCCACCAATCCTCCCAACTGTAGTCAATGCATCAAATGTACCCCTATAGGCACATGAATAAACTATGTATGAGGTCATGTAGAAGGAACAATTTGGACCTCCTAGATTCATCAGCTACTCATCTAGAGCATCACTTATCATCTTAGCCCACATTGGCTTGCTATCTATGTAAAGGCACATCAGGATGACAGCATACATCCAGTCCTTAAAACTTCCAACATCAGACGAGCCTGTCACTCTGCTGAGCAGGGTTATCATGTATTGGTATTCATCGTCAAATTCAAATTTATATAATTGAACTAGAAGTTTACCTGCTACAGGATAAGTACTATTCTTCGCCCTCCATTGGTACATTTTCTTCCTGGTAGTCTTCTTGTTATTGTCATATTCTACTTCATATTTCTTCAAATCTATGTTGGAAACCTTCTTGCCCAATGGCAAACTGAATGTAGGAGCAAGACCCTTGATAGACAAATTAGCATATACTCTGCCATGCTTCTCTACCTTCCTTGTTTGTGGGTTATAGTTTCTTGCACATTCAATGACCAGCTCAGGGGTTTCCATGGAATAAGGGAAATTGGCAGCACTCCACATTCTGGATACAAAGACTGCATCCAACAAGGTGTTGTGATTCTTTTCATCGCTCATTTTAGCTGACCATGCAGCCAAATCTATATTTCCTTGGTGCGTATCTGTGATGGCACCATATGTAAACTGGACACCCTCGGGTTGAACAAACATGGGCCTTAGAAATTCTGCCTCTAACTTAGCCAGCCGCTTATCCGCCATGGATGCTTGCAATTAGCAAAACTGGTCTTACAATTGATATCTTACAAGCACACATATACATCATATCTTCATTATTCATCATGCATATGGTACTCTTTCAATATCTTGTCTATTCCGATATGCATAATATAGAACTTCAAACACCAGAAAACACCATGATACCTGGATATGCAGAACATGACAACAAAGAGTGTTTCAATTACTTACTTGATGTTTTTATCCTCTTAATTATGCCGATAACTATGTGAAAGGAATTCAAATACCTGCAATACCCACGTATCCTATTCTGGTTCAAGCTATATGCGTCCGCAGATAGTCTTTTGGAGGTTCGAATGCTCTACTCTATAAAAACTTGTTTTATCGCAAGATAAGTGTAAAATGATTCTGTAAATCACTTTTATCTTCCTCTTTAGGGTAAAATTAGGGCAAATTAATTAAAACAACCAATTCTCTATACGAAACGTCTGGATCTCACCATGTGTATGAATCACATTCGTAATCGGCGGGAACCACCTACCACATCTGCATGCATTTAATGTTATGGTGGCCAGGCGCAGGGTGATCCCTGAAGATCGGGTGACATTCTAAATATCGGGTGATATTCAGAATATAACCCTCTATGTATAATACGATCATCTGTTCTTGAGCAGGAAAACCCATGTTGAAACATCGAGTGATGTTCAAATATGATCCCTTGAACTAAAATGACCTCCTATTGAAATATCAGGATGACATCTGCAAAATAATGACTTAGTTCAGCATTGTGGCACTATGACGTCGTCGTCATGTTATGTAGGAAGGGTCATGTTTGGAAATATACCTCCGTGAGGTAAAAAGGATGGTGACGTCATCGTCATGTTTATTTCTTCATTTACCAGGTTTGGATGACGTCAACAGGATATTGGTTCAGGGTGATATTTGAAAGGTAGGGTGATATTCAAAATATGACCCTCGTAAAATATATGACGTTGTTCTACAGGTAAGTATCACTACCACTTAAAATTGATGTCCGCATGTCGCAAACTGCATGATTTATTGGGTGATAGTATTAGATCGGGGTGATCTTTTATAATATGACTATTGTTAGGAAATATGATCCCCCCTCAGAATATTAGGTTTGACCAGGACTTTGACCATTCATAACTTTCACACCCTGAGGAATATCGGGGTGATCCAAAAGGCAAACCTGCATGGAATTTTGTAACCTATCCAATTTTGAGGCTACTGTCATGAAATATTAACCTTGAAAACTTACCTCATCATGATGACTTACCCAGCCCCTTTTATATAGGATCATATGTCTTACTTTCTTTTACTAGATCACCAGCAAGCAGAAAACACAAGCCAAGCAAAACAAAAAGTTGGGTCCCCATTTTGTCAAGTCAAAATTGGGCGTGTTGTGTAACCACACAATAGTAACCTTTTTGAAAGAAAAATAAGAAGCTCTTGACAAGTTCAAGGTGTTCAAGGTTATGTGGAAAATGAGATTGGTGAAAAAATGAAGTGTCTAAGATCCAACAAAGGTGGAGAGTTTACCTCCAATGAGTTTGATACATTCTATGAAAAGCATGGAATAAAAAGATAGTTATTTGCTCCTAGGACTCCTCAACAAAATGGAGTCATGGAAAGAAAGAACCAGACCATTAAAGAAGCTGCTAGGACCATGATGATGGAAGAAAATGTTCCACAAGTCTATTGGAGAGAAGTTGTGAGTATTGCTATCTACATTCTCAACCGAGTGCAGATCAAAGGCAATTCTAGTAAGACCCCTTATGAACTATGGTTGTGTCATCCTCCTACTATGAGATACTTCAAAGTTTTTGGTATAAGTGTTATATCAAAAGAGATGAGGATCTAGGCAAGTTTGGAGCAAGAAGTGATGAAGGGATATTTCTAGGTTACTCTACTCAAAGCAAGGCATACTAGTGCTTTAACAAAAGATTGAAAAAGATTGTTGAAAGTGCAAATCTTAGAGTTGATGAGAGAAAATAAGGACATTCCAAGTCTTGTGGATATGAATCAGATGATCAAGATGAAAGTCAAAGTCAAGGAAGACAAGTTCAAACCCAGACTCAGATTTAGATTGATCTGGAAAATCCAGTGAGTCAAGAGGTTAGTATAGATGTTGAAGAACAAGATCAAGAAATAAAGGTTCAGATAAATCCCAAAACTCCTAGATATGTAAGACTAAACCATCCTGAAGATCAGATCATAGGAGATAGATATAAAGGTCTTCGAACTAGGAAAATAATTGTTGAAGATCAAGAGGAAATTTGTTTGATTTCAAAGATTGAACGAAATTCAGCAAATGAAGCTTGCAATGATAAAAATTGGGTAAATGCCATGGAAGAAGAATTAATACAAATTGAAAAGAATCACACTTGGGATCTTGTTCCTAGACCTAAAGATAAAAATTTGATTGGAACTAAATGGGTCTTTTAGAATAAACTAAATGAAAATGGTGAAGTTGTAAGAAACAAAGCAAGGTTGGTTTGCAAAGGATATTCTCAAGTGGAAGGAATTGATTTTCAAGAAACTTTTGCTCTGGTGGCAAGAATAGAGGCAGTTAGATTATTTCTTGCATTTGCTGCCTATAAAGATTTCAAGGTCTATCAAATGGATGTCAAGTTAGCATTCCTAAATAGAAATTTAGAATAAGTCTACATTGAGCAACTCGAAGTATTTCAGTTGTCTGATCAGAGAGATATGGTCTATAGGTTGAGGAAAGCATTGTATGGACTCAAACAAGCCCCAAGAGCCTAGTATGCAAGATTAGATAAGTATCTGCTAAAGCTAGGATATAGCAAAGGCACTGCTGACAGTAACCTTTACTTCAAGATTGATCATGAGCACATTCTGATTGTTGAGGTATTTGTTGATGATATCATTTTTGGTGGAAATGAGAGTATGTGCAAAACATTTGATGATCAGATGCAGAGTGAATTTGAGATGTCCATGTTTGGTGAAATGAATTTCTTCTTAGGTCTGCAAATCATTCAGTCAGATAAAGGGATCTTCATATCTCAATCTAAGTATGTGAGAGAATTGTTGAAAAAGTTTGGAATGGAAGATTCAAAGCTAGTGGGTACACCCATGGTAACCAGATGTAAGCTGAGTAAGGATGATGACTCCCCTAAGGCAAATCAAAAAAGGTATAGATCAATGATTGGAGGACTGCTCTATCTGACTCAGACTAGACCTGATATCATGAATGCAGTTCGACTTGTTGCTAGATTTCAAGCTGATCCTAGAGAATCCCATGTTGTAGCAGTCAAGAGAATTTTTAGATATCTCAAAGGGAAACTTGATTATGGATTATGGTATCCAACGGATAATGACTTCACTCTTCATGCATATATAGATGTTGATTGGGCAGGAGATGTGGATGATAGAAAAAGAACTAGTGGTGGGCCATTCTTCTTGGGAAGTAAATTGGTTTCTTGGTTGAGCAAAAAGTAGGAGGCAATATCCCTATCTACAACAGAGACAGAGTATATAACAACAACAAACAATTGTACTCAAGTTCTATGGATGAAGTAAATGTTGAAGGACATCAGAATTATGTTTGAGGAGCCTGTCACAATCTTCTATGATAATTCAAGTGCAATAAGCATCTCAAAGACAAAGCACATATCAATCAAGTTTCAATTTTTGAGAGAGAAGGTTAATGAGAATGAAGTCAAATTGGAGTTTGTTTCTTCAAAGTATCAGATTGTGGATATTTTCACCAAGCCTCTACCTAAGGATACTTTTGAGTGTCTCAGAGAGAAGTTAGGGGTTATTACCCCTTCTGATCAAAACTAAGATGCACTAGGATGCATTAGTCCGATGGAATTCACAGTCATATCTTGTGATCGAGATTGATGTTAAGGAGATACTACTTAGGGGGAGTAGTTAGTATGCAAATTTTTAGATTAGTCTGAAACAAAAAGGGGAAGAAAATATTGCAAATATGTGCCCTTTTCCATTGATGTCAAAGGGGGAGATAAGTCATATGAAAAACTAGTTGCTGATGAAAGGGGGAGTAGTGAAGAAAGTAGTTAGAGAAGTGATAAGAGAAAGGGGTAGAAGTTCTAGTCTTGATGGTTGAATCATTTTTTCACATCATATGTTGCCATCAATGACAAAGGGGGAGATTGTTGCAAATATGTGCCTAATCGGTGTTGTCATTGATGTCAACATATCCTTGTTGCCATTAGTGTCAACTATATCCTATTTTGTTGCTTGTTTAGAAGATTGGAATGTTGAGGGTATTGATAAAATTAATGAAGATCAATGTAAGCAGACCATATGGATGTGTAGAGGATTGTCTAAAGTAGCTCTAGTTAAGTTTTGAGAGGTCTACATGAAGATTTGAAGAAGCTATGGCCATCTGAGTAGAACTAGGCTTTGTTGTGCTTAGAAGAGACAGAGTGATAGTTAATTGGTCCAGATTGCTCCACATTGAAATATTATGATCTGTGGTTCTAGAGGTATGTTTGGGAAGTCAGTGTGTATCATCAACTCAAGTGGCTTGTGGTTTAGAGGTCCGCAAGCAATCTTTCTAGTGTGACAATCATAATAGATAGTGTTCTTGAGGTTCTGAGAGAAGATGCAAGTGATTCTGATGATTTGGAGGAGTGTGGATGTCTTTGTTAAATTTAATTTACTTGTGGAGGTCTCTGGATCATGTGCTTGCTATGTTGGAGGTCTACATTGAAGACCAAGCTCATAGTTGAAGATTTTCTTCTTGGTGTTGCTATTTTTCCTAGTCTTGGCTAACCTGATGATTCTAGCATGTTGTAGATAATCTAAGAGCAATTCTATAGAGCATGGCATGTTGATCAAGGAAGATTTCAGTCCCAGTTATGTTTGACCAATAGTTTAGTGATTCACATTAAGTCAGATGTTTGGAGTTTATTCCAAGGTTGATGAAGCATATAAAGGCATGTAGTTCAGTTGTGGAAAATCATCCTTGTGTGAAATAATCAAATTTGAAGAAATGATTAGAGGTAGAGTAGAGAAGAGGAGGAGCAGAGGAACAAGAACAGTAAAGGATGAAGTGATAGTGAAGAAGTATTTGGGAGAAGAGAAAAAATTTTATGAGCATTCAATGAGACTGAACTAGGCATGAAGAAGATGTTATTTCTTAGTTAATTCTTTCTGTATTAAACATAAATTATGTAGGCACTGAGCCTCTTTTGAGTAGTGAGCTCTGGGCAGTGCACCTGAAGGCAAGTGCCTTCCCATTTTTAAGTACTTTTAATAGGGTAGGAATCTTGTGGGTTAAACCCCACCATGGTTTTCCCTTAACTGGGTTTCCACGTTAAAAATCTTGGTGTCAAGTGTGTTAATTGTGTTTCTGCTCATGTGTTATTGTTTCATGCTTTAATGGTTACATCATTAATTTGTTTATAAGTTGTGAAATAAGATTAAAAAGGGAAAAGGTTAATTTTGTGGGAAAACTAATTCACCCCCGCTCTCAGTTGTCTAGTGTAATTGCAATAGAGCCTACCCATGTTTGTCCAACCCACCTATCCTCTCAAGGGGGCATCACCATCTCCATTTCATCCTCATCCTATCCTACATCATCCCTATCCTTTTCCTTTATCCATACCTTAGCTTCTTTGAAATGATGTTACTCAACATAAATCTCATCATCTCAAAGAGGGGCAAATTGTAGACACCCAAGTTTGTCCCAAAAATGTCCATGTCTTGGAACACCTTGTCAAATACACTGTTTAGACATCATGTAACATTTTGTCCTAACCCACTCCTAATTCCACTTATTTCATTAGCCAATTAATTAAATAAATCCTATTTATTTAATTAATTCCCATCATAATCCCATTTATCCTTTCATGGTCAATTAATTAAATAAATTTTATTTATTTAATTAATTTCCACTTTTCCCTCATCTAAATTAATTAAATAAATTAAATATTTATTTAATTAATGTATTCCACATCATTCCTTTCAAAAATGTAAAATTCCATATTTGTCTCTATCTCCACATTGGTCTCCTTGTAAAGTCGAAGACCATTTGACACTTGTCACATGACTACAATTCCCTTAAGGAGTGGGATAACTGAATCAATTCTAGTCATCCACATCATTCAATTAGCCTTTTAATCTCAACCATCCATCCAAATCATCCGAAGCCTATAAATCAACCCTCTCCTAAGCCATTTGAAGCATCTATTCTTCATGCATCCTTATGTTGTCAAAATCATTCTTCAATATATCCTCATCTACCATCTTTCATCTTCTATCTTCATCCTATCTTATCATTATGCTATGGAATTGAGCAACCAACATATTAAATCAATCAATCAATTTAGCTTGCATTCATCCATCATTACATCTATTCGAGGTATTGAAGATTTGGATTAGGTAACACATTGTATTATTTTATCATTTTCAATCTATCCAAAAAATTTTATTATAGTAAGACTTAAGAACAATGCTATCATAACACAAATAAGCACAAGACAAAAATTGGAATTGAATTTGTTTTCTTGTATTGATAAGTATTTGATAATTGATGCTCACAAAGAAGTACAAAGTCTTGATTTGGTTTTCAATTCACCAGAGTTTTCTTGCAATAGACAAAAGATAAAAATTACAATAGAGGCCCTCTTTATTTATAGGGAGAGGCCTTCAGAAAATTTAGGAAAAATCTAACTAATTTGACTTATTCAAAAATAGGAGTCCTTATTGACTCGGGACTTCCTATGTTTTTACATGTAATTACATATGAGAAAAGTACATGAAAAAGTGTCCAAAAGTAAATGAAAAGTACATATGAAAATATAGAAAATAAACTAAGGCATGACACTTTGCCTCAACTTGCATCTCCATTCTTCTTCAGATAAGCATCATACATAGTGAATGCCGCTTGCATCCCGCAATTGTTAAGACTAGCAGTGTTCCTAAAGATTACTCGAGCTCTGATCACTACATCTTTTACTTTTGTCGTTGCCTTGTCTTGACTGGTCAACATGGATTTTAAATTATCTAGTGTTAACTGATAATCTAGAATATTGTCTAGAGAAGCAGCTAAGAAATCTTTGTCTTCAAACTCCCTTTGAAACATATTTTTGAACTCTTGAATCATTTCATCAGTTGGGAGAAAATGGTGGTCCTCAGATGTCAGCTTGCATGGGAGCTCCTCCAATTTGTGCAAAAAGACTAACATCACTTTCTTTGCTGATTTCCTTAGCACTCTCCAAGTCCTTTATCAACTCTTTCATAACATTACTCTGATAAATTAATGACTCTTTAGTTTCCACATAAGACTCATAATTTGAAACAATGCCGAGTGATGTCAGAGTTCTTGTTTTCATCTTTTTCATCTTAGTCCACTTCTTTAGGCTTTCATCTAGATACACAGTGTCTTGAGAAATGGTATCCACTAAGTCATCCAGCTCAACTCTTATTTTTTCCATTCTTCTTGTCTTCTCAGTTGTACTGGTAAGAAGAGATAATCCTTGTTCCTACATTTTATCAAGGTATTCTTCAACAACTCTCCCTTTCACATGAGTCTTCTCTACCCTCTGAATAAAAGGATCTTCCATTGTAATTACCTCCGGTGTGATGGACACTGATGTCAAAGTAATTTTTCTCACCACTGCAGCCAACTATTTTGCCATTGCTTTGTACTGCTCTTTCATTTCCTTCTCATGATCAAATTTCACAAGTAAGGAATTGAGTGTAGACTGGACATCAGCTTTGGCACTTTCATGTGTGATCTTGCCAAGTTCAATCTTGGAAATAGAACAGTCACTCATGCTAAAACTTTCCATAGTCGCATCTGGTGGTGGATGTATAATTTCCACATATTTATGGACCTTGTCTTCTAGAAACTAAGAAAGAGGCTTGGGCTTCTTTTGTGCCTTTTCCTTTTCTGGCATCAACTTCCCAAAGTCAAAGTTACCTAGGGAGATGGCTTGTTTCTTCCTCTTAGGAGTGTAAGCTAAAAGCCACGGATGAAGCACTGATGTACTAACATTTGGATCAGACCCCATTGTTGGTGCAGAAGGAAATTTGCTTACACTCATGGTAGTGATGATGGGAGGAGTATTTGTAAACATAACACCTAGTACATCCACATTAGCAACTTGCTCAGTACCAAAAACAAACTATTCAAAAATTATGGAGTCACCTATATCATATGAGGGTGAAGACAAACTAGGAATAGATCCTGAAGAATGAAGAACATTATCAAAGGTCACATTAGGATTATCAAAGATTGTTCTTGAGGATGACGATGACTCATATGACTGAATATCAATCGGTGAAATTGGGGTTGTAGGAGGAATATGCAAAGAAATTGAAACAGATACATTAGGTTGAGGAAAAAGGACTTCAATTTCTTGTGACACATTTCTTTGAGGAGACATGGTTGTGTCATGTAGATTCTTATGACCATCTCCTTCTTTCCCCTATTCTTCAAATTCAATTTCCTTAGCAGCTAATTCCTCCTCTGTTGCTTTGGCCTTATTTCCTTTTCACACAAATTTAATCTTAGGCTTGGGAGCCTTAGATGTACCAGGATTATCACTTCTATTCTTGGTTCTCAACTCAACCTTTTTCCCTATTTGTTCTAAGGCCTCCTCTTCAGAACTAGTTATGAAGTCCTTCAAAGGTATAACTTTGCTTTGAAGCCACAAATTGGTGTTTTCCAGAATTGGGTCAAACCTCTTTCTCAAAGAAGTTAACTCCTTCTTTGACCATTGCACAGCAGGTAAGGGAGAATTTGCAATTTGTTCACTGACATATCTAGGATTAACAACATGTTCGTTATCCACCATACCTTCTAGACTATCAGCCAAGCCTAAATATTCAATTTGGCTTAAATACAACCTACTATAATCTAGCTTCCTAATAGCCTCTTCTATTCTCAAGTCAACCCAAATATCTTCCACCATCAGCTCATGAAATTGAGTCTTTCTCCTTATCTAATATTTCACTCCCTAATAATCATCTCTTCTTGAATTGTTTCATGGTGACCATTTGCATTTCAATTTCCAATGCTTCGGCTTTAGCAGCAGTTGCAACATAATACCTACCAATCTCAACAGGAAACCTAAATCTAAGCTTATTTAACTCTATTTGTTTGTTATGAACGACAATCATTTTCTAACACAACTCCATCAGATTAATTCTATCAGAAGGGAACTTTGGCAACATATAGGGATAAACGTGAAAATAGCCAACTCTTAGATATGTGGAAGTTGAGAACTAGAGAAAAAAGCAACCAAAACCATTCACCATTGCCCAGGCTTCATCTAAAATTCTCCTCTGCTCTAACTGGGGGTCAAAGAGGCACAAGAAAATAGCAAAGAAGGCATCATTCACCCTTTTGAAATGATTAATTGATCCTTTCAAAGTGAGTTGAAGATAATACTAATTAACTAGTACAACCCTCCTGTCTCCATCAGATGTTAAACCTGGGAAGATCCTCATTGAAGTTGCTATATATACCAAGTATGAAGTCATATAGAAATTGAATGTAGTTGATACCTTAATTAGCTGCTCATGAAGAACATTACTAATCTATTCTCCCTCGAATATATTCTTCTTACCCTAAACTATAATCCATTCATAGAAAGTTGAAGATGAAGCTACACCTCTAACTCTACTAAGAAGAGTTATTAAATCACTTACTTCCTCCACGAAGTCACTCCTAGGAAAACTCCTAGGCCATCTAGACAAATTTGGTCTAGCAGTCTTGAGTCATTTAGTATTGATCACTCTTTTTTCCTTTTCAACATCTTTATCATACTCTCCCTAAGCAATACTAAAATCTAGCTCTGCAATATCTTTAGCGACAGGGCACATGAAAACCTTATCTATAAACTCTGCATCAAGTCTCATAATCACATTACTATGGGCATCTACCACTGTCCTATTGTCTTTATTGTAGAAATGAGCAACTTGGAGAACAAACTCTGTATTGTGTGTAACAACAAGGAATGAAGCCACCAAATAAATATTGCTCTTGATAATCTTTTGCATATATGAGCTGGGTTTATCTGACTTTGTTCTCTCCACAAAATTGACCATATCCACATGACCGATCTCTATATCCTGTATTTCATCAACATTTGATGTGACTGATGTTACAGGGAAGACACCATTGTACTTATACTTCATTATTTTTTCCTTCTTTAGAGACAGGTCTGTCATTTGAAAAGAAGGCTCCTTTAGATGAATTGATGATCTTGGCAGCTTATAGAAGAAACCGCAACAAAAAATCATGATCTTGCAGTTAGGGGAAAAAATGGCAATTTGGGAAACTGCATGTTGATGATCATGATCACAGGAATGAGCTTGAAAGGGATAAAGAGCAAGCAAGTTGAAAAAATGGATGGAAGCGAGCTAAGGATAGCAATTTCAAAAAAATTCAAGAGTTAGAAAATTTTTGGAGAGTGACTACATGGGTGGTGATTTTTGCCACCCTTGCATGTGAGGGTAGATCTTTGTTTATGCACAAGTAGCGAAAAGGGCCACTTGTGCATGGGAAGGATTGAGCAAGGTTGAATGTCCGAGCAACAATTTTCACCACTACTGCAAGGGAAACTTGAGCTAAAAATTAGACTTAGTGTAGGAGCGTGATTTTCACCGCCCTTACACTTAGGGTAGAACACAAAAGAAAGCAAAGGCATGGGTGGTAAGTTTCATCGCCCATGCATATCTTGCAAAAGATAAACAAATGTGCATCAGCAGTGAAAATCACTGCCCATGCACATTGGGAAAAACTAGACAGCATGCATGGGCAGTGAAAATCACTACCCTTACATGCTAATGGAAACTTCTAAGTCATTCAACACAGGTGGTAAAAACCCCTGACCCTACTAATGACTCATTTTTATAACAAAACATGAAAGTAGGTTTTACAAACAAGTGGCGATTTTCACCACATTAATCACACAGACAAAAACAAAGCATATAAACTAAAACATCAACTAAAAGCAAAAACCCTAGAACAAAAATGACATCGAAGGGAAATCATGAAAATTATAAACGATTCTTAAAGATTCAATCAACAAGAAGATTTTGAAACTAATGATATTTCACCAAAATAAAGAATGATTTAGAAAGAAAAGATTATGAAACAAAAACATGAATAAGACTTACCCGACGGCAATGAACACAAATCAAACTCAAGAAGAATCCTAGATCTGAACCTCGCGCGACTAAGACGTCTAATGATTCCATGACAGTTTTGATCGGCTTAGGAGAATAGTAGAGGCAAGTAAAACAAAGACAATGAAAACTAAAAAGGTTTTTAAAACATATAAAAGACTTTACAAAATGTTCACACAGAGTGCATTTAATGCACTCAATGTGAACTCGAGATGCATGGGTGGTGATTTTTGCTGCCCCTGCACATAGGGTTAAAACCAATATGAAACATGCGTAAGGGGTAAAAAATGCCACTCTTGCATGTAAAAATCAAAAATACCAAAATGCAACGGTGGTGATTTTCACTGCCCTTGCATGTAAAACTTAAATTTTGTCTAACTCCCTAAAAAATATTAAACTCACTAATTTAACAAGTCAGTTTAGTAATTAAATTTCTGTAAACTTCAAAGAATCAAGTCAAAATGATACTCAAATAGATTCCCAGGAGTTAGAAGACTACGTATGAGGACAAAGATTCACCTCAAAATATGTTCTTAGAGTTGTAGGCTATGAAACAGACAAATTTCGTAAGGGTCATCCTACAAAATGAGCACAGATGATTTTGAGGACAACAAAGCATGAAGATTGGTATATACTATGTTGTCAATTAATTGTGTGTGAATTGATGATTTCTCATGGAATATGATGGTACTTTATGTTAATTTTAGTAGTTGTGATGTATAGATATCATGTGATGGACTAACCCCCCATGCAACAAGCACATGGCTACATTTTATGAAGACCACTTGATAGCCTGCAACAAAGGAGATGTTGATGTCCACAACAGATAGTAGAAGAACCCGTAGCCAAAGGAAGAAGACATTGAATTGATTAGAATGAGTTAGCCATAACTCTCCACTCTTTGACAGTTATCATTTGATAGTTGATGCAGTCATAAATAACGAAGTATTCTTAGACCGTGCTCCATGTTCTATTTCCAGTTTTGACTATTTTTCATAATGACTAGAGAGTTATAGTAAGACTATGCCATCTACATTATCTTTATGGCAGTTTAGTTTCCTATTCCTAGTTTGCTTTGTGATAAAGTCCTCTTCCTATGTTGTTGGAGAATGAACAATTATGGTATTTATTGCTTAGTAGTTTTGTTCAAATAGGGGAACTCTGATCTTGTCTATATGGATTGTTAGATTCTGTATACAAAACAAGAGGTTAGACAGAGATTGTGTTATCAGAATTTTTATTGTATTTTCCTTTAGCATTCAATAAAGGAACACATGTTTTGAGTTCAATCAATGGTTTTAGAGATATAGTAGAGATCTAGTTAGATTCTATGGGATCACTATAGAGGAAAACTAATGCATTGTAGACTTAACATAATTCAGGGGAAAACCTATCTGAACAGTCTACTCTATCATTGTACTTCCTACATTAAATCATCAACCAAGGAGTGTAACCTTATGATGGAACTACATTGTATGTGCCTTTATGGACTCAAATCCTCTTAACTATCCCATTCAAACCTATCCTGATTAGCCTAGTCTGTTGAAATTCACAGAAGTGTAAGAACAATAAAAATAGTTTAAAATCAAGTTGCTATGGGTACCTTCAGCATTAGTTGTAGATGACTATTAATAACATGAAATTATAGAATTAAATCAAAACATTCTAAATGATAAAAGAACTAATGCTAACCTCTAGAGGACTTCAAATAGACACAACATGCATTCACTCATAGATCATACTACTATATTTTTAACAACTAACATATTCTAATTGACTCACACTGCATTTATACATAAATGAAAAATTGATTGACAAGAATGCATAAAAGAAATGAGCAAATAAATGAAGTGAGGATCAGTACCTTGAGTGGCCAGCTTAGGGGACTGACTCACTTAACTTGAAATCAAATCAAATCAATTACAACTACTCATGCATCTTTGTAACATGTAGTTCTATTCATTCCATATCATAAACAAAATCTTCTTCAAATTTTATTCAAACCAAAAAATGTCTGGATAATTGATATTGAAAAATAAAGTAACGGCTAAGTAACTAGAAAGTAAAAGAAACTAACTTAACAACGAACTCATCCCTCTAACTTATACAAAAATAGGAGAGTTTTATGCCACTACTAACTAATCATCAATCAATCCAACCCTAGAGATACTAAGATACAAGTTTTATGATCGATTTATTAATCTAACTGATCAAAAGAAGAAAAGTCATGTTCAAACAAGAACTCTCATGAAATGGTTTGTATGAAAAAACACTCATAGACTGCGATTAGAACAAGTCTTCTTTTTTGTATTTATTCCAATCCATGATGGTACAGATTCATTCTCCATTTGTCTTCACTTTTGGCATTCAAACTACACTTCACTTAATTCCCCTATCCTGCAACTCACTGCAATTGCTCTTTCCTTGATGCCACGTCCTTGCTACACAAGGTTAATTCTCCAAACATATGCACAAAAAATAGATTTCATATTAAACCATAGGATTCTATCTATATTGCATGCATACTTATATTTTAAGTCATTCACTTGATAATATCACTGCCATATTCCACATTAACAACATAGGTTTAAAGTCTTTGAAAAGTATATGAGAAAAATCATATAGCAATGGTGATGTTTGTAAAGTATCTGCAGGATCATATGAAAAGGCTTTTAAAAGCATATATAAACAACATAAAAAGAAGTCAATAATTCAACCCATCATCTCCCCCCAACTACTCTTTTTCTTGTCCTCAAGCAAAAGCAAGGAACTAAACATCTAGGGGAGAAGATTATAATGCAAAGTGATTTGTCTGAGGTCCATGACTTCTCTAACTCCTTGTCCCTGTTTGAGATAAAAATCATTGTAATAGGCAAGCCTATCCATTCTGCCCAATCCTACATCCCTACATTTATGAGTGGAGGGTGAAATGGAGAATAGGAGGGTGAAATGTGAGTGGCAACCATGCTACTCCTGTTTGCTCTGAAATCCTGATATACCTGTGTAGCCTCTCAAACATTTTCATGTAATTGTGGAAGGAGTGGGGGTCTTTCCTCTGGAGTGCCAGAGTAAGACTATCCCATCTGTTCTGCACATACCTCTAGCAGTTTTGAATGATAGACATTGCTAATTGTTGTATCCTTCTATAATCCCTGAGTCTTAAATCCATAATTACCTTACCTAGACCCTTATGAGAGAGGAGTGATAACCATTGGGTTAGGATCACATCAGGATTTAAGGATTCTTTCCTAATCTGTAGTGGCACCTTCTTTTCTTGTTCCTCATACTTATCCATTAGTTCCCCTCTAAGCTCCTCATTTCTAAATTAAGCCATCAGTGCTTTAACTTGAAAATCATGAACATAGATCAAGGGGTTCCACTCTATATCTTCTTCCATCAAATAATTGTGCAAACAATATTCACACAACTAATCTTGTTCTTCCAAACTAACTTCTTGAAGTAACTAGAAAAAGTTATGCCTTGAATAGATAGAAATAGGCCGATCATTGATGAATCTATCAAATTGAAAACTGAGAAACTTTTCCTTGAGAAATAATGCATAAACTCTTGGTGGAGGTCTGCATTCAATGATTTGAATTGTTCTATCAATTACATCTGTCAGCTTCCCTTCCAACCTTTTGATTACCAAATCCTTTTCCTCAACTGATGCATTAAGACTTTATTTCTCTTTTCCCTAGTTCTCCTTTTCCTGCTTGGTTTTATGAGTCAGTTTCATTAATTCAAAGCCTAGAGATAGAGTGGTATGATACACTAGGGTTTTTGTCATAGGAGGTTGGAGAGTGAGTACTTCATCCTATTCAATTTTTGTTTTACTTATAGCCAGTTGTGCTAATAAATCTAGATTGGAACCATGGCCATAAGTCTAAATTTTCTCTTCCAACTCCTGAATCCTTTTCTCTTTTTCTTTATATTTCTCCTCATACCCCTTCACCTGCTCTTCTAGCTATCTTATTCTATCCAAAGCCTCTTGAAGTTCTTTTCTAATATTTCTGTCCTCCAACAATTCTTTTTCTTTTTCAAAATTAGATTTTCATTGTCACCTTCTCCAGAAATATAAAAAATTTCTTGATCAAAATTATCAGGTATAGACTTCCCCATTTTCCTTGCAATAAATAAATCCTTTGACTTAGAATCAGATGAAGAAACATGCCTTCTTTTCTTAGCAGACACATTGACATTATCACAGGCATTAGCAGAGACATCCTTAGGAGGAATTTCTCCTCTGTTAGAATCTAAATTCAGTGGAATTGGATCACTGTCTTGCTAGCCTTTATCTTTTTCCTCTAATTTCTGTTCCTAAACAAATTTTTCTTTGGCACTTTGTCTCTTTATCCTACCTGAGCATCTAGGAGTGACAGTCTCCTTATCTTCATTTTTCATCCTCTTCTTGTCCCTCTTCTTCCTTCTTTCCCCTATATTTTCTTCTTTTATTGTGCTCTCGTGCTTCTTCACACCCTTCCTATTCTTCATTTTTTTACCAAATGCTGAAGGAGTGCTTCTTTTAGCTTTAGGGGTAGACGATGAGGGTTCTTCTGCTGCTACAGGCCTAAATTTTGGAGGATTTTCATCTTGTGGCTCTTAATGATCAGTTTCATATGGAGGCTCATCTTTTGGTTCTGGTGCCTCTAATAGTGTTGAAATATCCACACATTGCTTAAAAGCTTCCCAGTCACCCTATGGGTATTGAATTCTCAAACTTCTCTTTATTAACATGAGTATTAAACAATGATGGGATAGAGTGGTGTCTATCTATTGTTTCTGATATTTAGAAGACATTCTTTTCAACATACTATACAGAAAATTTGGGACATTGAGTAGTTTCTCAGGCCATAGATGATTGAGCAATTTGAAATGTATAGTATATAACACGTTATATTGACCATCACAAGTAATATATCTGATGATGTATGAAGCACATTTCCCCCAAAAGAAGGGAAGAGATAATCACTTTGTACCTTGTGTGGTGGATTCCAAGTGTTCACCTCTCTCACATAATTCCTCCCTAGCCACGGTCAGCTCTAGCTAGGTACTCGGACCCTATTCATGGCAACCCTGTGACCTGAGCAATAGCTATTTCAAAAGTGCATCTATAGTGAATCCTTTCACCATTGCTTCATCATACTGTAATGTGAATGCAAATTCCTTTTCCATCTCATCATCATATTCTATCAGTTTTAAAAAGTAATCTAACCACCCCACTCTTATAAAGAGTGGAAGAACCATTACATCTTCCAGTATTTCTTTATGTGCAGAGGGTTCTCTTTTGATTACATCCCCTCCCATGATTTTTGTAAATTGCAAAATCTACAATGTTGTTTTCTACTAAACAGTGTCAATTTATGTTGCTTCAATTCACCACCCCAAAAAGAACCAACTTACAATTTCTGCCTCTCCTTTCTTCTCCACTCTAACTTCCTTAGGGTAATAGGTTCACTCATTGGAAAAATAGAGTAAGTTCATGGCATAGGAGGTTTTATCTGGTTTTTCTTGAAAGGCAAAAGATGGTGAATGATGAAAATTAAAAAAAAATCCCTCCCCCCAACTTAAGTTTGAAGTGACCTCACTTCACATGTCAATTGATACGGAATGAGGAGCATTGATTAAATGGAATGGTGGATAATATTATCACATGCATGAAATAAACTACAAGTAATTATGAATATAAAATGAAAACTAGTTTTAATTATTCAAAGTTACCTAATGTACATATGGAATGGAAAGAAATAATTAACACACCTTGGAATTTGTGAACATACACTAAGGATTTGATTTGATATGCATGCAGTGAATGGTAATTTGGCGAGTACTGTGGTAGAGATATGATGTGATGGCACATAAATGTGAAGAAAAATGAACAAATCATGAATGTGAGTTGACACTTGTGGCAATAGAGCGGAGTTATTTTGAAATGAATGTGGGAATGTGGAATGGGCAGGGAAAATTGAGTATTGTTCACCAAACTATGGAAGAAAGTTGCATACAGGAGTTGCTACAGGTGCCGCCAACACAAGCCCCGACTGTGTAATAACATATGCAATATACAGGTCCTAGCTGAGTCAGGTCCCTATATGAGAGTGGTAAATAGGTCCCAGTGGAAGTAACTAACCATGGATATTTTGTCATGTGTGCATGTGATCTTAAAGAAAGGAAAATTAAGTCTTAGTGACAGCGGTTGAGTCATGTAACTCAACCTCTGCATCACTAGACTCATTGGGTGGATCATCTTTGGCTATTGGCTCAGTGTGTGTCGTAAAGACTTTGTTAAGAGCATCTTGAGGACCATATTGAGTGGCTAGAGATACGAGAAAATCATTTTTCCCAAGTGGTTTCTTGTACAGTTTCAGCCTGTGTCCATTCACTAACAATGAAAATCTTACCTCATCAATGGTTTGCAATTAGACTGCACCATTAGGGAATACTTATTGAATCTCATATGGGCCCAACCATCTTGACTAAAGCTTGCCTTTAAAATCTTTGTATCTTAAGTCATACAAAAGTGCCCAATCACCAACAGTGAATTCTTTGGTCTTGATGTACTTGTCATGCCATTTAATCCTTTATTTTTGTATGACTTATGTGTGGTGGATGACTTCTAATCCGATCTCATCAAGAGAATTCAAATGTTGTAATATGTCCATTTGTGCTTCTATCAAATCCATCCCTAATTCTACTACTGTCCTCGGGGTTTTGTATTCAAATTCTATAGGCAAGACTATAGTTGTCTTCCATGTGGTTCTATATGCCCAAACAACTTCTAGTAACCTAGAAACCCAATCTCTTCTGTGAAGTTGTACTGTTTTGGTCAATATATTCTCAAGATCCTTGTTTGTAACTTCAACCTGACCATTTACCTAAGGATGATAGGGAGTGGACTTTTTATGTCTAATCTAATACTCTTCTACCAGTTTTGTGATTAAATTTGATGTAAATTGTGGCCCTTGGTTAGTGACTATCTCCCTTGGTACACCATATCTAGTTAATATTTCCTCATACAAAAATTTTACCACATTGTCATCTCTAGAAAATTGCAAAGCTTTAACTTCCACCCATTTGGTTAAGTAATCACTACATACTAGTATATATTCCTTGTTGTTTGAAGTTGGAGAAATAGGACCAACAAAATCTAGTCCCCACTTATCAAAAGGGACCAATGTTATTTTTGGTTGTAAAGGCATTTCATCACTTCTTGTAGGTCTGCCCATCCTTTGACATCTATCATAGCTTCTAGTGTACTTGACAACGTCTTTGTGAAGTGTTGGCCAGTAATATCCTGTTGTTAATATTTTGAAGGTTGTCCTCTTGGCATCAAAATGTCCACCACAGGGCTCATCATGACATGCCTTCATTATATCAAACACTTCATCCTCTCTAATACATCTTCTCATAATATTATCTTGGCCAGTGTAAAATAGGAAACTAGAAATCCAAGAGTAAGGGAAACATTTGTGAACTAGCTGCCTCTTCTCCCTTGGGGAGAAGTAACCTAGAATCTACCTTGTAACCAAATAATTGGATATATCTTCATACCATGGAGTGTGTATAGTTAGAGCAAATAGATGTTCATCAGGAAAAGAATCATCAACCACTCCTTCTAAGGATTGTGTAGGCAGTCTAGATAGAAAATCAACAACTACATTAGCCTTGCCTAGTTTGTCAACAATTGTTATATCAAATTCTTGTAACAACAATAACCATCTTACAAGTCATCCACCCACTATTGGCTTATTCATCAAATATCTAATTGTTGCATGATCTGTATGTATGAATACTTTATAACTAGTTATGTAGTGCCTAAATTTGTTAATTGCATAAACAACAGCTAACATTTCTTTTTCTGTCATATTATAGTTCAACTCAGCTCCCTGTAGGTTTTTACTTACATAGTATATTGCATACTCTTTGTTTACTTCTTGTTGGCCTAGGACTACCCCAATGGAAAAGTCTAATGCATCGATATGGATATGAAAAGGCAATGTCTAATTTGGACCTCTAAGAACTGGAGCTTGTATCAATGATGCTTTCAACTTTTCAAATGTGTTCTAACAATCTATAGTCCACTCAAATTCAATGTCTTTTGTCAATAGAGTGAATAGATGTGCATCAATTTTGCTAAAATCTTGGATAAACCACCTGTAGTGACCTGCATGTCCAAGGAAACTCCTTACATCCTTCTGTCTTTGTGGAATAGGCAGGGTAGATATGATTTCAATGTTCTTTCGGTCAACTTGGATTCTTGCACTTGAGATTAAATGTCCCAAGACTACTCCCTATGTCATCATCATAAAACATTTTTCATTACTCAGAGATAGATTGTGCTTTGTGCATCTCTTTAAAACTTCCTCCAAGTTGTGTAAAGCTTCATCATATGTTTCACCATATGTGGTGAAGTCATCCATGTAAATTTCCATGTTGTGATGGGCAAAATCAGAGAAAATACTAAGGACTACTCTTTGAAAAGTTGTTGGAGCGTTGCACAAACCAAAAGGCAAGACAAAATATGCATAGGTCCCCAAGGGCAGGTAAATGTTGTCTTATCTTGATCTTCTGGTGCAGTCTTGATTTGGTTATAGCCACTAAAACCATCAAGAAATGAGAAATATTTCTTCCCTGCCAAAGAGTGAAGAACTTGATCAATAAAGGGCAATGGAAAGTGATCTTTTCTAGTTGCAGAATTTAGTTCTCTATAATCCACACAAACCCTCCATTTTCCACCTTTTTTGGGAACTATTACCAATGGTGAAACCCATTCACTATCTAAAATGGGGTATATGAATCCTACATCTAACAACTTTTGGAGTTCAGCTTTAACTATTTCTCTTAGAGTAGGGTTCATCCATCTTTGTTGTTGCCTGATAGGTCTTTCGCTATCATCAATGTAAATCTTATGCATGCATAAGGCAGTATCAATGCCTTTCATATCACTATAGTCCCATGCAAAGGTTGCTACATGTGTTTGCAATATTGTGTGCAGGGATTGTTGTTGCTCATCAGTCAATGCCTTATTAATAGTCAACATCTTCCTTGGTTTGATTTCCAATTGTTTAGACATCTCTTGCACACATGACAGGTCAAGGTTCGGTATTATTGGCAAGCATTGTTGTGGTAACAAAGTATGACATATTTGAGATACCTCTTCTGAGGAACTGCTGGGTGATATGCTTCTTAAGGGGTCTTGTAAGGAAGATAAACAATCCTGCTACTAAGGATGCCTCCCACAATCATTTTGGATGATATGAGCAATCAACTCATCTTCATCTTGAATATCCAATAAGGGGTTGCATTCAATAGTCATCAAGGTTTGCAGGGAAAAGTTGTCCTCATCTTCTAGGGTAGGCCAAATGGTATGCTCAAGCTCATGATATGGTTGGACTGGTGGATATAAAACCAATTTATTGGTGATAGTCCCATTAGATATGATTATGTTACCTAACCTACAACCTATAAATGTATCTATTGTGGAAAGCCATGGTCTACCTAGTATGAGAGGATAACCAACAAGGCTAACCTTGGGCTGGAGTACTATAAAATCAACAGAATATTCCCAAGAATCTAATGCAATGACCAAGTCCTTAATGACTCCTTCAGGCTTAACTGTGGACCTATCAGCTAATTGTAAGACTATTTGAGTAGGTCTAAGGTTATTCAACTGGAGTGTCTACATTGTCTCCTTAGTCATTACATTAATTACATCACCTAAATCTATCAGAGTATTATTAATCACGGTCCTATTGATTTTAACATCCACTATTGGACTACTTAGATCTGTATATTTGGGAACAATTATATTACCCAACATGATATCAGCAAGATTACCCAAAACATGGACTATCTGAGGGTCTATTCTCTTCCTTCCTGGCTTCTTCATGCAAAGATCCCTAATAGTCTTAGTGTAGATAGGAATTCCACCTTGATGGCTTGGATTAAGGGGATCCTTATTCTTTTACTGGCTGAGAAGGATAGTATTAGTTTGGGCTGTTTATTTTCGCATGGCCAAGTGCTCAAGAAAAGGAGGAGACTTCTAATGTAAGGTAGTCTAGGTATCTTGGGTTGATTCAGGTTCCAAAGGTGGTTTATCTGAGGCTTCCCTTGTGGGTTTTTCATCATTAAGTTATGTGATTTGTGGAGATGAAGTCCCTGCAAGTTGTTTCCATGATATGAGGTGAACATTACTCACCTCTACCCCATAAGTGGGATATTGCATTACCTCGTTAGTATAAGCCTATTGGACATGCTTGTTGTTAGGGTTAGATGCAGGTTGGCCAGGGATTTGGGTAGGTCTAGGAGGTGGAACTTGAGGAGTGGAAGGAGGTGACATTATTGCTAGCTGATGGGGCTGAGGTGGAAGCATAGGTTACCGGTAATTTGTATTTTGCTACCATTGTTGGCCCTTATTCCATTAGGGCTGACATTGATGCTATTGTGTGGGCCACTAAGGGTTATAGTTGGAACCTTGGAAATTTTGTTGGGGCCATGAGTTTGGCTACTGTTGGTTCCAACTTGGTTGTGGAGCAGGGCATTGTGGGGTTTGCCATTGATTTTGAGTATTAGGCCATTGTTGGTTCTATTGGCAAGAGACATTGCTCTGGTATGGATCTGTATGTTGTCATTGATGGCAACAAAGCATAGAGATCCTATCACCATGACAAGAAGAGATATCTCTGGAAGAACATATTAGATTCCAAGTTTGATTGACAAAAAATGGCTAAGTATGGAAAGTATGCAAAGTAGAAGATAGAAAGTCAGCTAGTATACCTCTGCAGATAATGATCCAGTAATGTGGTTTAGGTATGATGTTCTTAGTTGTCTGATAGTGTTATTCTTTAGAGGTCAAGTCCTGATCTCTTCCAGAAGTCATCTTGGAGAAATGTCTAAGTCTAGGTAAGCAAAGGTATAGCAGGAACAGTGAATAGAGCATAGTGAAGTAGTCCGCATTTCTCTGCAGATAAGTATTTTGTTATGCAATTTTGAGGTGTTGTAAACACTTCTATGAAGTGTCTTATTCTAGAGTTAGGAGATCTAAAGTTCACCAAAAGGATAGCTACAAGTTGTTAAGAATAGGCACATTGTTTGATAGAGCTTGACAAAGACAGAGTTCGAGTTCTAATGGTCTGCATCTCTCCGCAAGATGATATGATGCCTTGTAGTTCTGGGGGTAAGATTGGGAATGTGTAAAGATTCTTTGACATGATTTTGGAAGTGTTTTTGTGATCAGTAGTAGAAGTTTAAATTCAGTAGATGAAATTGTTAAGCATGTTCTTGAGGAACAGGTCGACTGGTGAGATAAATCATTGTGCGGAGAAGAGTTAATGTTTGGAGGATTTATCTAAGCGATTGAAAGATTAGAGCCGACCTATATGAACATGCTTGGGAGAATATTTGGGTCTGTGCGACACATAGTGCATTGGATTAAGTGACAAGGTACATCTTTTTATGTACACATTTCACTTCTTGGATGCCGACCTGATTATGGAGTAAATCATGATGCGGACATATAAAGGCAATGAAACATAATGATAGAAAAAGATAAAATATCATTAAACAATACAATATCCAACATTTAGAAAGTTGTGAAGGATGCTGGAGATGTGTACAAGTTTTTTTTGTCTTGGCCCAAAGTTGCTTAAGAGATTGAAGAAAAGATCAAAGATTTGGAACAAAAATTGATGGATATTTCTGAGAAATTCGATCTGAAAACAGAGTCAGTCACAAGGAAAGAAACATAAGTCATTAAGATTCACAATGACTTGACTCACTTAATAAATTAGAAATATCAAATAAAAAGTAGGATGGGACAACTCAGAAGACATGTCTGTCCAAAGTTATATTCAATGAAAAATCTTATTATAAAGGCTAAGTTAGTTGTCCAAGCAGACACAACTTCTGATCTTCAAAGGGTAGAAGCCTCAGTTTTCCTTCTTAGTGGTCAAATTTAGATTCTAGAAAATGCAAAGAAAAGCTAGGATGCTGAGTGGACATTGATCAAAAACATATTTAATGATGTGCTTAAACACATGTATTATTAAAATGAACATTGCATTTGTAAATATGCGGCAGAATATATAAATTTTTGGGATTTTTAAAATTTTTGGTTCCAGATCAACACCCTTTGCCATTGATGTCAAAGGGGGAGAAGTAGATTAGTAAAAAATGGATAATCATCTCAGGGGGAGCAAGAAAGCACAGTGTATATAATAAGGGGGAGCAATCAGGAATTTTTCACTAAGTGTTGCCATTTCCCTTATGGATTTGTATGTTGTCATTGATGGCAATGAAGTTTAGAGATCCTATCACCATGACAAGAAGAGATATCTCTGGAAGAACATATTAGATTCCAGGTTTGATTGACAGAAAATGCTTAAGTATGGAATGTATGTAGAGTAGAAGATACAAAGTCAGCTAGTATACCTCTACAAATAATGATCTAGTAATGCAGTTTAGGTATCATGTTCTCAGTTGTCTAATAGTGTTATGCTTCAGAGGTCAAGTCCCAATCTCCTCCGGAAGTCATCTTGGAGAAATGTCTAAGTCTAGGTAGGCAAAGGTATAGCAGGAATAGTGAACAGGGCATAGTGAAGTAGTCTGTATTTCTTTGTAGATAAGAATTTTGTTATGCAGTTTTGAGGTGTTGTAAACACTTCTATGAAGTGTCTTATTCTAGAGTTGTGAGATCTGAAGTTCACTGGAAGGATAGGTACAAGCTGTTAAGTATCAACACAGTATTTGATGGAGCTTGACAAAGACAAAGTCTGAGTTCTAATGGTCTACATCTCTCCGCAAGATGGTATGATGCCTTGCAGTTCTAAGGGTAAGATTGGGAATGTGTAAAGAGTCTTTGACATGATTTTGGAAGTGTTTTTGTGATCAGTAGTAGAAGTTGTAAGTCAATAGATGAAGTTGTTAAGCATGTTCTTGAGGAACAGGCTGACTGGTGAGATAAATCATTGTGCGGAGAAGAGTTAATGTTTGGAGGATTTATGTAAGCAATTGAAAGATTAGAGCCCACCTATATGAACATGCTTGGGAGAAGATTTGGGTCTATGCAACACATAGTGCATTGGATTGAGCGACAAGGTACATTTTTTTATGTACATGTTTCACTTCTTAAATGTTGACCTGATTATGGAGTAAATCATGATGCAGATATATAAAGTTAATGAAATTTAGTTGAGTTGTGTGGGAAAAAGGTGTATGTGATGCGAGCTTGTGAATAGAAGAGGAGAGTTAAAAGAGAAGTAGCAATGAAGACTTGGGATTTAGAATACAATTGTTAAATGACTGCACCCTCGCATAGTGGCAGATGCTTAAGCAGTATTCAGTTATCATGTGTGATCTGATTGGAAGCATGTTGTTGTCATCAAGGTAGTAAGCTAGCAGTGAGCCTCCAGTAGGGTTTAACATCCCTTAGTGTAATCTTGCTAGGTTTAGGGTTGAGAAAGTCAGCCTACTAAACTTAGTTGTACACATTGCTATGAGCCAACATGTTCTAGGCCCGTGGAGTGACCAAGCTTGAACATCATTTCTATAAAGATTGCAATATATTTATGAGAGCTAATCCTCTTTGTGGTTTTTCCCTCTTTGGGTCTTCCACATAAAAAATCTTGGTGTTATGTGTCATGCTTTTGTGGATGATGTTCAGTTGTATATTTTTCTTCTATTGGATTATTATTTTGAAATGGTTAAAATTAAATGTATATGAAAAGATTTATAGAACATTGATTCACCCCCCTCTTAGTGTTCCTAACATTCAACAATTGGTATCAGAGCAAGGTTCTTCAAAAGAAGTTTAACAGCTTCAGGAAGATCTAGAACAGTGTGATCGTGGCTTCAAGAAGGTATCAAAATTATGAAAGGTACAACCAACTAGAAGCAGCTCTTATGGATCTTTAAAATTCTGAAGTAGAGGTTAAAGATATGAAGGAGAATCTAAAGAAAGCTGATGAATGCATCTTAAAGCTAAAGGAGCAAGTCAAGAAATTCAAAGACAAATACAAAGAAGTCAATGACCAATTGCTGTCAACAAATGAAGCCTTAAATGATTTGGAAGAAGAAGTTATAGAAAGAACAAAAATAGAAGATGATCTAAAATTGATTGTGAAAAATAGATCAGAAGACTGTGCAAAAATTGGAAAAAAAATTATAAGTTTAAAAATAGATCTAGAAAAAGCCAAAAGTTTTGAAGAAAAACTCAAGTTAAGTACTACAAAGCTTAATGAAATGATTGCTAGCCAAAGGAATGCTGATGACAAACATGGTTTAGGATATGAGAAAGGAGAAAGCTCAAACTCTGAGCAAATAAGCACTAAGCTAAGGCAAAACAAAGGATGCTAGTTCAGAAATCAAAGAAGAAGACCTAGAAGACCTCCGGTCAGACAACCAAATGCTCAAAGGTACCCATCTTTCAATGGTTATTGTAATTTATGCAATAATTCTAGTCATAAGGCTACTCAGTGTAAAAGTATAATAAATCAAAAGACTCCATTATTCTCTGGTCACTATTTCAATTGCAAGAAAATTAGTCATAGAGAAAATGAATGTAGAAATTAGATCAAGAAAGTTTCAGCAATGGAAGGAATGAACAGTCATTCAAAGGTAAATGCTTCACTTGCAATAAGATTGGTCATAGAGCTATTGTTTGCAAAAGTAAAGTAAGTCAAAACCCTATTAGGTGCAATATATTATATAAAATGGGACACAAATCAAATGAATTTTGAAGTTTGATAAGAACAAATTTTCAAAATATCAAGAACAATCAATCATTCAATGGAAAGTGCTTTGCATGCAATAGATTTGGACATATGGCTAATCAATGCAGATCAAATTCAATGAATAAAATGTTTCAAGGACAAAAGAGTGTAGTGTGCTTCAGTTGTAACAAATCTGAACATATTGCAATATTTTGTAGAAGCAAAAATGTGAAGAAAAATTACTATTCTAAAGAAAGAGAAACATAGTAGATAAATGACAAGGGAAAAGAGAAAGTTGATCCAAGTGAAACAATGGACAAAGTATGGATTGATAAAGAAGTAATTTTAATTGAGGATAGATTCACACCAACATCTGATGAAGATACCTTCTTTGAAGAATGAGTCTGTGAGATCTAGCTCAGGGGGAGCAGTATTGGAAATCCAAACTCCCCAGCCGTGTAGTTGGTGCTAGATTTTAGCACAAAGATTCTTGGTAGAATTTGACAAGACAAATCCTCTGAAAGAAAAATCGGAAGGAAATAAGTTGATGTGGTATTTTGCATAGCAATTCTAATTGACTGTGCCCATTTGGCATAAGTTAAGAAGCTTTTTGAAAAATAGCATTTATGACAATCAGGTCAAGTGCGGAGGATAAAAGGCAAGTCTTCTAGTCTCAATTCACTTTGCATTCAAAGTTTTTTAGATGTTAGAGAGGGATTGAAGCAAGAATTCAAGGCACAACAAAGATTCAAAGATCGGATCGATTAAGGTGAAGGAAACCCAATCTTGACATCTCAAGGTAGTTATTGTAGAAACCCTCATTGTGAGTCTATTGAATCTTTTTTATGGTGACTCCACAAACTATAGATATTATTGAACAACCTCAACCAAAGTTCAAGAAACACCTGCATAAAGCAACCGAAGTGGATCAAATGGGTGCATTTTGAAGTATACCCTATGGAGTCTTGTATGTTGAAGATGTTAGGGCATATATTCATGTTGCCCTAGATGAACACAACAACATTTGTCTATCAAATTTATATGTCAAGCATCTAACTGATGACTAGTTTGATCTCAAAGAAGAATACAAAACCCTAAAAGAAAAGAAGTTTATTTAATATGTGGATTTTCCTATGTTTGTGGAGGATGAATGGGTAAGGTACGTTCTGAGCCAAATTTATGATGAATTCATGTGGTTAGGGCAGCCCTTCAAAATCACTAAGGAAGCAATTAGGGCAGTGACATGATTAAGTTCCTCCAGAAGTGTGCCATTGCTGAAGGCTGTGAAGAATCAAACTGTTACAGAGGCCATTGGAGTAAGGTTTGAAAAGAGGGCACTGACTATAAATGACATCACAGATCATGATGTAAGATTGGCCTCAATGGTTTTGGGCTATAAGATCTATTTCTCCAACTGGGAGAATTTTGTCTCAGGAACAACAATCTAAACTGGATATCAAATGGTCAAAGAGAATGTAGATTATGATTTCTAAAAACTGCTACTAACCCAACTATTGGACAACCTAAAGAAGATAAAGGAAAATAAGAACTACCCCTTCAAATATGGTACGTTGGTCATCTGCTTATTCTTTTATTTTATGAATGAGCTACCAAACATGAAGAATTTGACTTGGTTAAGCAGTAAACTAGTAGTCATCCAAATCAGAAACCATCTAAATAGCATCGAAAGTGTTAATGAGCAAAACACAACATTATGGGGGTACTTCAAAACATTTCAAGGCTTAATGCAGGCTAGAGAAAGAATTCCTAGGAAAATTGTTGACAAATATAAGGATAATATTTGTTTCATGGTTACAAAAGACCAATGCCTAATTGAAGTTGTTGAGCCTAGGAATGTTTGGGTAATGCCAATGGGGTATGAAGTAGATGGGAAGATTTTGGAGAACTATAATTAATACATGTTAAGTAAACCCAAGGATAACAAAGAAGAAAGGTTTGGAACTTATGAAGAGCTATCCATGAAACTTCATGTTGAGTTTAGAAAATCTGAATCGACTAGAAAAGTTAGAAAAGAGGTGGAAGAAGTTGTTGCAAGGTGTGGAATCACCAAAGAACAACTGAAAGAAGTAAGGGAAAAAGTAGAGAAAGTAGCAGAAGAAAGAAAAGGAATAAACCGGTGCAGGTTTCAGAAAAATCATAGGTGAAATAGGATAATTCTGAGAAAGTTTAGAGGACTACAAGAAGCTCTGCCACTACTTTTGGCACCACAGCTTCAATAAACCTAGAGAAAATATCAAAAGAATCCTCAGCCAAAGATATGAAGAGAAAGAAGATGAAAGGAAAAAGATTATATGTTAGTATAAGTGAAAAAGATGAAGAGGAGATTGAGATAGATGAAGAGATCAAAAAGATGAAAATTGACACTGATAAAGCCCCCAGAAGCACTAAAGAAAAATCCTTCAAAAAAGTCAAGTCCAATAAAAGACATAAAATGCCTCTAGCACTTGCAGATATAGTAAAGGCTATCACTGTAGATGGGAATCTAAAACCTATGATTAAGCACTATGATGAATTTAGTAACGATGACAAAACAAGTCTAGAGGAAGTCACTGTAAACTATCTCAACACTTTCAACAAAGCCCTCATTGAGATCATCTCTAATCTCCCAAAAATTGTAGCTAATATCTTGAGCATCAGAAAAGAGAATGCCAGAGCTAAAGATATTGAGCTGAGAAAACATGTGTTGACTAGACTTTGTCCAGAAATCACTGTAGAAGAAGAAAATTTGATCTCTAAGTAGACCAAGGATCAGTTTAGAACTAAAACAAGAATGAATTTGTTAATGCTGGGTGATATTGATAAAGTGGTACAAGAATCAGAAGAAATTATCTTGAAAGCTTTGAAACAACATAACCTTCCCATTGCAAGTGTCAGTGAAGAAACTGATATTCCTGTCAATTCATCTGCTCCAGAAATAAATTTGAGTTAAGAACTAGATACAGATGGCCAAATGTCTAAGGAGAAAGAGGCACCTACTGATGATTCTCAAGTTAAACCATCACCTGTACAATAGACTAAAAATGTTACCGACAAAGAAAGGACTGAGGAAGAGTTGGTAGTGGAAAAATATCCAACTAAACAAGAACAGGACACCAATAAGGATATGGAATTAGATTATCTAGAGCAAGGCCAGAAAGAAGAAGTCTCTGTCACAGCAAGAGACACTTCGGAGCTTGCAAGAGAATAGTTGGAGAAGAGAAAATAAGTTCTGGATGAGCCCAAATTTCTAAATGGTCCAATAAACTTGGACATAATGTCACCAGAACAAAAGTTTAAGTTGGTTACAATTGTTCAGGCAAAGGCTTGGGAGGAGATACTAAAATCACACATTGAGGATAGTGAACTGATTGATGAAGCATCTAAGATTTTGGAAAAGTTGTTTCCTTCCTACATGTTTAGGTGAAAATTGGATTGTTTAGTTTTTTTTGGTTTGAATCCTCCTTTCACCAATTACATTCAAGGACCTTTGGATCGAGTAGCAGAGTACTATTAGGTCCTTGGTCACTTACTAATGTAGGGAAACTTGGATTAGGGTATTTGATTATCCATTTTAGTTCTCTTATGCTCAATTATCCATCAAAACTCTAATTATGCAAATATGGAAGTAAACATATGAATAATGGAAAATGCTTCTGCAGAAAGCTGTAAAATAATAAATAATTGTGCACCTAATTTTGGGGTTCTGAGGTAGAAAAGTTAGGGACAAAAGAGTGGGTGCCCAAGTCCAAGGCCCTGCTTTTTGTCAAGATCTAGAAAATCAATTTGTAACTTATTTCTATTGTTTCAGAGATTTTCCCATCATGGAACTTTGAGGACTAATGAGAAGGTGCCCTAGTCTAGGGTGCTCTTTTCTTCTCTAATCTATAATTCTGACACTCCAATATGCTCTCATGTAACTTCACTTTGTCTACATCATCAACCTGTAATCTGCAATCATGAAAAATTTGGGAGGGGGTTGTGGTGTTTAGGAGATTGCCTCAGTCAAGCCCTAGAAGGACACTTAAGTCTTCCAAACACCTTTGTCAGATAGAGAGTGTGTGCCTTGTGAGGCAGAGGCAAAATCCAAATGAATAAATGATTATAAACAAAATAAATGTCACCTTGTAGTGAAGATCTCATGGGAGGAAGATGCTATTCATTCTATGAGGAAATGGATGCTCAAATATGCAAACACAAACACATAGACAACACAAATTTTCTCTTGCAACACAATGAAAACCTTGAATCAACTTGAGAACACAATAGCTTGCTAGTAATCATCTAGTTGAAATCTAGTTTTCAAATGAATGCCTAAACATGCTTTTATATGCAACTACAAACACTCCCATGAAGAATTTTGTTATTCAAACTTACCGTGTCGGCATAGGACTGAAATAACGATCACAAGACGACACCCAAAAATTGGGACTGCCCCAAAATAGGGCAGGACTAGGGTGTGGGTGCCCAAGTCCTCCCCCTATTTTTGGTGGGGGTTATCTCAAGTAGTCCCCCTAGGTCCCATTTGTCAAGACACTTAGGGGTTTTCTCATCGGGATGTTGAAATATGATGTAAAATGACCTAAATGTACACTTAAGACCTAGGAGCTAAACCTTATGAGGGAAAAGGCCCCAAGGGGACATTTTCTGATGTTACACTACAAAAGGGATTCATCCATGCCCCCAACAAGTCATCTGAAGGGATTAATAAGTTCCATAAGAAAACAGTTTGAATCATTTGAAAAATCTACAGAAACAAAGGTGAGACAAGAATTTGATAAAAAACATCTGGAACGATTAAACATAATGATAGCAAAAGAGAAACATCTCATTAAACAATACAATAGCCAACATGCAAAAAGCTATGAAGGATGCTAGAGATGTGTACAAGTTTTGTTTGTCTTGGCCCAAAGCTGCTCAAGAGATTAAAGAAAAGATCAAAGATTTGGAACAAAAACTTATGGATATTTCCTAGAAATTTGATCTGGAAACAGAGTCAGTCACAAGGAAAGAAATAGAAGCCATTAAGATTCACAATGACTTGATTAACTTAACAAATTAGAAATACGAAATAAAAAGTAGGATGGGACAAATCAGAAGACTAGTCTGTCCAAAGTTAGATTCAATGACAAATCTTATTACAGAGGCTAAGTTACCTGTCGAAGTAGACACAACTTCTGATATTCAAAAGGAAGAAGCCTTAGTTTTTCTTCTCAGTAGTCAAATTCACATTCTAGAAAATACAAAGAAAAGATGGGATGCTGAATGGACATTGATCAAAAACATATTTAATGATGTGCTTAAACACATGTAATATTAAAATGAAGATTGCACTTGTAAATATGCAACAGAATATATAATTGTTTTGGGATTTTGACAAATTTTTGGTTCCAGATCAACACCCTTTGCCATTGATGTCAAAGGGGGAGAAGTAGATCAGTGAAAAATGGATAATCATCTTAGGCGGAGAAAGAAAGTATAGTGTATATAGTAAGGGGGAGCAGTCAGGCATTTTTCACTAAGTGTTGCCATCAATGCCAAAGGGGGAGATTATTGGAAAGAGACACTACTCCAGTATGGATTTGTATGTTGTCATTGATGAAAACAAAGCTCATAGATCTTATCACCATGACAAGAAGAGATATCTCTAAAAGAACATATTAGGTTCTAGGTCTGATTGATAAAAAATGGCTAAGTATGGAAAATATGCAAAGTAGAAGACAAAAAGTCTGCTAGTATACCTCCCTAGATAATGATCTGATAATGTAGTTTAGGTATGATGATCTCAGTTGTCTAATAGTGTTATACTTTAGAGTTCAAGTCCTGATCTCCTCAGGAAGTCATCTTGGAGAAATTTCTAAGTCTGGGTAAGCAAAGGTATAGCAGGAACAGTGAACAAGGCATAGTGAAGTAGTCTGCATTCCTCCATAGATAAGTATTTCATTATGTGGTTTTGAGGTGTTGTAAACACTTATATGAAGTGTCTTATTCTAGAGTTAGGAGATCTGAAGTTCACCAGAAGGATAGCTACAAGATGTTAAGTATAGGCACAGTGTTTGACAGAGCTTGACAAAGACAGAGTCTAAGTTTTGATGGTCCTCATCTCTTCGCAAGATGATATGATGCCTTGCAGTGCTGAGGGTAAGATTGGGAATGTGTAAAGAGTCTTTGACATGATTTTGGAAGTGCTTTTGTGATCAGAAGTAGAAGTTGTAAGTTAGAAGATGAAGTTGTTAAGCATGTTCTTGAGGAACAAGTTGACTGGTGAGATAAATCAATGTGCAAAGAAGAGTTAATGTTTGGAGGATTTAAATGTAAGCAATTGAAAGATTAGAGCTGACCTATATGAACACACTTGGGAGAAGATTTGGGTCCACGTGACACATAGTGCATTAGATTGAGCGACAAGGTACATCTTTTTATGTACACATTTCACTTCTCGGATGCTGACCTGATTATGGAGTGAATTGTGATGCGGATATATAAAGGTGATGATATTCTGTTGAGTTGTGTGGGAAAAAGGTGTATGTGATGCGGGCATGCGAATAGAAGAGTAGAGTGAAAAGAGAAGCAACGATGAAGACTTGGGATTTACAATACAGTTGTTAAATGACTGCACCTTGGCATAGTGGTAGATGCTTAAGCAGTATTTAGTTATCATGAGTGATCTGATTGGAAGCATGTTGTTGTCATCAAGGCAGTAAGCCGACAGTGAGCCTCCAGTAGGGTTTAATAGACCTTATTTTAATTTTGCTAGGTTTAGGGTTAAGGCAATGAGCCTGCTAAACTTAGTTGTACACCATGGCTTTGAGCTAGCATATTCTAGGCCCATGGACTGACCAAGGCTGAACATCATTTCTATAAAGATTGCAATATATTTATGAGAGCTAATCCTCTCCATGGTTTTTCCCTCTTTGGGTTTTCCATGTAAAAAATCTTGGTGTTATGTGTCATGCTTTTGTGGATGTTTAGTTGTATATTTTTCTTCTATTAGATTATTATTTTGAAATGGTTAAAAGTAAATGCATATGAAAATATTTATAGAACACTGATTCACGCCCCCCCTCTCAGTGTTCCTAACATCCAATAGGATCCATGTAGGAAAATCTTGGTTTGGAGCAAGAAAAGATGAATTGTAATTGAGTGGGTCAGATGGCATACCTTGTCTTTGCTTCCAAGGTCTCCTTTGAGCAATGAAGAACAACATCCCATCCTCTACTTCAAATGGTTTGAATTCTAGCCTTTCCATCTTTTCTTATTGGGTACTGGCCACACTCTTGCATTTACAATTAGCCTACCTTTGTCTATAGTTGGGGCAATATTCAATGAGCATGACTTTTACCTCCTCCTGCTTCTTCTTAATGTGAAGAGTATCCAACTGTGTAGCCATATGACTAATGATATCTTCATTCATGTTGGACAGCAAGTTGTTGATTTCAACTTGGGAAACTCCACCGGTTTCCTTGTTTGTGATGGAGGTTCTTTCTCCCCTTGGTCTTTTGGCAAAAGTTCTTGAATAGTTTGTACAAATTTTGTAGATTGCTTCAAAAGGTAGCTGAGAGATATCACCTTGCCCAATGAGATTCAGGGCATCCATACAGTTATCTTTAACTCCTCTCAAAAATACTAGTTTCAGTGATTCCTCAGAAAATCTATTTTGAGGGTTCTTTTTCAAGGCAAACTGAAATCTTTCAACATAATCCTCCAGTGGTTCTTCCTCTTTTTGTGACATCTTGAAGATGTCATCTCTCCTCCTGTCATGTCCTCGGTAGTAATCTTGGTATTTTTCCAAGAATTTCTCCTTCATTATATTCCAGTTTGGGATAACATATTTTTCTAGACCCATAAACCATCTCAGGGCTGCATCCTTGAGAGTGGAAGGAAAGAGTTTAAGCCTATGAGCATCTATAGTGTAGTCATAGCTTCTGTACAGGATATTAAACTCAAACAGAAACATGTATGGGTCCTCTGTCACTAAGCTGTAGAAAACTGGTAATGCTGAAGGTGGAATGTTTTTCAGCACTGCAAGCCTCTCTTGATCAGTGATGGGGAATTCAAATGTTTCCTGCACTAGTGGTGGATCATCCACTACTGCTTCTGCCATGGTTCTAAAGGTCCCTTCTGTAGCTGTAGAAGAAGTTGATGAAGATGTTAAGGATATTGATGGAGATGGAGGAACAAATCCTTCATCTACAGCAAGTCCCACTTGATAATTGGTAAGATCAACAATATCTTCTAGATCCTAATAATGTGAAGGGAGAAATTTGCCTTGGTTGTCTCTTTGCCTCCGCATATAGAAGTTTTACCTTTTGTATATCGGTGGTCCTACACAATGTTAGTTTGATTTTGGAGGTTTATTGTAGAGTGAAGTTATGAATCCTAGTACTGAAATTAAAACTTAAACTATTGAAATTTTACAATTGAGCCTATAAAGGTAGCACCATCCTCTATAACAATGTCAAAAATGTAGAGGAAAACTAATGCATTGTAGACTTAACATAATTCAAGGGAAAACCTATCTGAATAGTCCAGTCTATCATTGTACTTCCTGCATTAAATAATCAACCAAGGAGTGTAAGATTATGATGGTACTACACTATATGTGCCTTTATGGACTCAAATCCTCTTAACTATCCCATTCAAACCTATTCTGATTAGCCTAGTCTACTGAAATTCACAGAAATGTAAGAATAGAAAAAATAGTTTAAAATCTAGTTGCTATGAGTACCTTCAGCACAAGCTATAGATGACTATTAATAATAGGAAATAACATAATTAACTCAAAACATTCTAAATGATAAAAGAACTAATGCTAACCTCTGGAGGACTTCAAACAGACACAACATGCATTCACTCATAGATCATACTACTATATTTTTAACAATTAACATATTCTAATTAACTCACACTGCATTTATACATAAATGAAATACTGATTGACAAGAATGCATAAAAGAAATGAGGAAATAAATGAAGTGAGGATCAGTACCTTGAGTGGCTGACTCAGGGGACTGACTCACTTAACTTGAAATCAAATCAAATCAAATATAGATACTCATGCATCTTCGTAACATGTAGTTCTATTCATTCCATATCATAAACAAAATCTTCTTCAAATTTTATTCAAATCAAAACATGTCTAGATAATTGATATTGAAAAATAGAGTAACAACTAAGTAACTGGAAAGTAAAAGAAACTAACTTAACAATGAACTCATCCCTCTAACTTATACAAAAACATGAGAGTTTTATGCAACTACTAACTAATCCTCAATCAATCCAACCCTAGATACTAGGATACAGGTTTCATGATTGATTTATTAATCTAACTGATCAAAAGAAGAAAAGTCATGTTCAAACAAGAACTCTCATGAAACGATTTGTATGAAAAAACACTCATAGATTGTGTTTAGAACAAGTCTTCTTTTCTACATTTATTCCAATCCATGATGGTACAAATTTATCCTCCATCTGTCTTCACTTTTAATGTTCAAACTGCCCTTCACTTAATTCCCTTGTCCTGTAACTCCCTGTAATTGCTCTTTTCTTGATGCCATGTCCTTGCTGCAAAGGGTTAATTCTCCAAACATATCCACACAAAATAGCTTTCATATTAAACCATAGGATTCTATCTATATTGCATGCATGCTTATATTTTAAGTCATTCACTTGATAATATCACCACCATATTCCATATTAACAACATAGGTTTAAAGTCTTTGAAAAATATATGAGAAACAACATATAGTAATGGAGATGTTTGTAAAGTATCTGCAGGATCATATGAAAAGGCTTTTAAAAGCATATAAAAACAACATAAAAAGAAGTCAATAATTCAACCCATCAATCACAGTCACTCAAGCAAGGGTCACTTGAGGTAACTGTGCCTCTCTTATATGTTCATCTATTTAGTTTATGTTATATATTTATGTGTATGTGATTAATGCATGTTGTAATGAGTTTATGTCATAAGAATTAGTTAGATAATGCTAATTTGTGTTGTTGAGTCTATTGAAAAGGGAAAGACATCTGAGAGGAGGGGTGAATTAGTTGTAACCAATACTTCAAAATCATTAATACATCATCCACTTAATCACCATAAATGTATTTTAACCATGAATGCATGAAATCAGAAACTTAAACACATTCACACATTTAATAAATGAGACACCAAATTTTTACGTGGAAAACCTAATAAGGGAAAAACCATGGTGAGTGTTAGCTCACAATATAATATGTAATAACAATACTAAAAATCAGAGGCTCACTACCTAGATTTCTCACTACAAAAGAAGAGGCTCACTGCCAATGGGGTGGCTCACTACCAGAGTTGGTGAACTGAGATAGTAGCATCTACACTATGACAAGGTTTAGTTACATTGAAGCACAATAAACATCCTCTGCTCTCTCTACTTTTACACTTCATAATTATTTTTTCATCTTCACATCTTGATTCCTTTTTCATGACTTCGTTACAATTATTTATACAATTCATTGACCTTGGAATGATCATCAACGTTGGCATACAATCATCAACCATTGGAACAATCTCCAAAGTTGGAAAACATACATACATTAGAATAGGTCTGGACCTAAACAAATTAATGAAAGAGAAAGAATGAATGCGGACCAAACCAATCCTTAGTTGGGACTCAAATGCAATCTTCCACACAACAACATGCTATCACAAACTCCAAAGTATAATCGCATGTAGTGAAAATAACCAAGTCGGCCAAAACTGATGTTAACACTAAGACCTTTAAGAACACACTTCATGCACGATCTGGATTACACTTTGCGGACTAATCAAAAGGTAGGAACGTGATTTAGAGACATTCACAAGCATGTTACAATCACCAAGAACATCTGCACAACCTCTAAACACTTTATCCATAAGATTCTTCAAACTAGAGCACTTAAACATTATTGTCAGCCACTATCATAAAAGAAAGATCACTTGTACAGCACCAAATCACAAACCATTTGAATTGAAGGAACATAAAATCATTACAAAATTAATTCTAGAAGTGTAGAATGTAAAACTTAAAAGTGGAGAAATGCGGAGCAGAATACATTCTCCCTGTCACCATTAAGTATATAGAAAATTAGTTTTTACTCTAATGAATAGAACTTGCTCAAATCTTCACACCGAAGACTCAAACTTGAAACATAGCAACTATAGACATCCTTCAACATAACTTCCAATCTGTAGACAAAGATATTTAGTATACAATAAAATGTGAAGAAAAACACTACACTGTACTTTTTCAAGCCAGAAAACTCTGCAACACACTGTTACTAGGAGAGCAAATTTTCTCAAAACCACTTGGAAACTTAATATTTAGAACACTTTCTCATTGTCTTCAACACTTATGTAAGCCAATACAAGCTACTAACTCAACACAATTAAGTATCAAAACAAGAGCAAAGTTGACACCAATGACAACACAGATATGTTGACATAAATGCCAACAACGGTAAGCACATACAACAATCTCCCCCTTTGTCATTGATGGAAACATTGATGTGAAAACTAAAAGAACCATCAAGACAAGATTCTACATTGATTACTTTATCCCCCTTTCTCTTTACACATCTGAACTCTTTCTCCCCCTTTGTTTTTCACATGATTTCTATCCCCCTTTAACATCAATGGCAAAGGACATCACTTCTTCTTTCTCTACAAAAACTTGCAATTTACTACTTTGATCAAACTATAATTACCCTGTTAGCAACACTGCAACACTTATTTCTTTTTGTTAGGAACTCATATCAGCAACATCTAGCTACTCCCCCTAAGAGGTAGCCTTCAAAAAACATCAATCCAGATCAAAAGATGGAACTTTAGACACCACTAGACTGATGCATTCCTTATGCATTTTAGTTTAGAGTAGGAGGGCTAAGAACCCCTAACTTTTTCCTGAGATACTCAAAAGTGTCCTTAGATAGAGGCTTTGTAAAAATATCTGCAATCTAATCTTTAGTAGACACATATTCCATCTTTACTTCATTCTCTGTTACCTTTTCTCTCAGAAATTAATACCTTATAGATATATGCTTTGTTCTTGAGTGCATCACTAGATTCTTTGAAATGTTTATAGCACTTGTATTGTCACAAAATATTGAAATAGGTTCTTCATACACAACTCTTATATCCTTCAATGTTTGCTTCATCCAAAGCACTTGAGTACAAAAACATGTTGTAGCAATATATTCTACTTCTATAGTAGACAAAGAACCTGATTCTTGCTTCTTGCTCAACCATGAAACCAATCTGTTACCCAAGAGGAAAGCACCTCCACTTGTACTCTTCTTGTCATCAACATCTCCAGTCGAATCTACATCTGTATAAGCACTAAGAGTGAAATTAGTGTCTTTGGGATACCACAATCTATAGTCTGAAGTGCCTTTTAAATACCTCCTGATCCTCTTAACTGCCATCACATGTGACTCTTTGGGATCTTCTTGAAATCTTGCTACAAGACAAACTGCATGCATTATGTCAGGTCTGGTATGGGTTAGATAAAGTAGTCCTCCAATCATAGACCTATACTTTTTCTGATCAGTCTTACGTGATTCATCATTCTTTCTCATCTTACAACTAGTTACCATAGGAGTACAACTATCTTAGAATCCTCCATTCCAAACTTATTCAACAATTCTTTTACATACTTCCAAGACTGAGAAATGAAAATTCCTTTTTCTAATTGAGTAATTTGTAGTCCTAAAAATAAATTTATTTCACCAAACATAGACATCTCAAATTCTTTTTACATTTCCTCTGCAAATCTCTTACACATACCTTCATTGCCTCCAAAGATAATATCATCAACAAAGACTAAAACAATCAGAATTTGATCATCATTGATTTTGAAATAGAGATTGCTATCAGCAGTACCTTTACTAAACCCTAATTGCAACAAATACTTGTCCAATCTTGCATACCATGCTCTAGGGGCTTGCTTAAGTCCATACAAGACTTCCTTCAATATGCATACCATGTCACCTTGGTCTGATGACTAAAATCCTTCTAATTGTTCTATGTAAACCTCTTCTTCTAGCTCTCCATTCAAGAATGAAGACTTCACATCCATCTAATATACTTTGAAGTCTTTGTGTGCTGCAAATGCCAAGAATATTCTAATTGCTTCAATCCTTACCACAGGAGAAAAATAAAATCTATGCCTTCAACCTGAGAATATCCTTTGCATACCAATCTTTTTTTGTTTCTTACTACTCCATTTTCATTCATCTTGTTTCTAAACACCCATTTAGTTCCAATCACATTCTTATCAGCAGGTCTAGGAATCAATTCCCAAGTTTAATTTTTCTCTATCTACATCAGCTCTTCTTCCATGGCTTTTACCCAACTTTCATCTTTGTAGGCCTCACTTATAGTCTTAGGTTCAATCAATGAAAGTAGATAGTAGTTCACCTGTTCCTCTGTAGCTCTTTTCCTTGTCAACACCCCTTTTCTTTTATCACCAATTATTTGATCTTTTGAATGATTAATCCTTACATACCTGGAAGTCTTAACATCACTTTCTAGAGGTTTTTCTTCAACTTGACTATCCTTTGGTTCAACTTTTTATTCATTCATTGTAGTATCAGGTTCATCTGATTCATAACCATTCAAATCTGATATTCTTTCCCTACCTTCATCAACCTTCACATTAGCACTCAATAACTTTTCTCAATCTCTTATTGTAGAACCAGTAGGCCTTACTCTTAGTAGAGTATCTAAGGAAAATTCCTTCATCACTCCTAGCATCAAACTTTCCTAACTCTTCATCTCTTGTCATATAACATTTTCTTCTAAAAACTTTGAAATATTTCACTGTAGGAACTCTTCCATACCACAATTCATAAGGAGTTTTAGTATCATTACCTTTGACTTGAACTCTATTTTGAATGTAGACAACAATATGTATGGCATATCTCCAATACACTTCTAGTAGGTTAGCCTCCATCATCATTGACCTAGCATCCTCTTGAACTATCCTATTCTTTCTTTCAACAACTCCATTTTGCTAGGGAGTTCTAGGAGCAGACAACTATCTTTTTATCCCTTATTCTTCACAGAAGATATTGAATTCATTTGATGTAAAATCACATCCTCTATCAGACCTTAAGCACTTGATCCTCAAATCTAACTCATTCTCAACCATCATCTTGAAAACCTTGAATTTGTTTAGGGCCTCTGATTTATCCTTTAAGAAAGTAACCCAATTCATTTTGGAATAATCATCAATAAGAAACATAAAATACATGTCACCTTGTAAGCTTCTTGTTCTTGTAGGACCACATAAATCTGTATGCACCATTTCAAGCAATCCAGCACAGATTGTTCTTTACTCTTGAAACTTGTCCTTGTTTGTTTCCCCAATTGACATTCCTTGCAAATAGTATTAGCAGGCTTCACAAGCTTGGGTAGATCTCTCATAGCTTGTACTGAACTTATCTTCACCAAGTTGTCAAAATTGATATGACACAACCTTCTATGCCACAACCAACTCTCATCTGTCTGAGCCAACAAACAACAATCATTAGTTCCTCTTAAGTGATAAACATTTCCTCTAGTCTTTTTACTAGTAGCAATCACTATTCTAGAGCTTTCCATGATCTTGCAACCATTGTCGTTGAATCTCAGATCATACCCTTTGTCACACATATAACCAACACTTAAGAGATTATGCTTCACACCCTTAACATATAGAACATCATCTATGTTGTGCTTACCATCAAAAGAAATAGATCCTTTTCCACAAATCTTGCCCACTGCATCATCTCCAAACCTAACCAGTCCTCCATCATAATTTTCCAAACTTATAAACTTACTTTTGTCACCGATCATGTGATGTAAGCATCCACTATCAATAATCCATTCATTTGTATCCTTCTTAACTTGAATAGACAAAGCACTCTCTTCCACTAGCTTTTCTTCCTTCACACAACTAGTAGGATTAATAGACATAGGTTCTTCTTTAATAGTAATAAACAAGCATTCATTTGCACTAGTATTAGAATCATTAGACTCATCATTTATTACACCATCATCATCAAGATCTCTGACATAATAGCATTTCTTCATGACTCTAGGTCTACTTTCAAATTTCTTCTTACCTCTCTCAATTCTCTCCGGACACCTGGAGGCATAGTGGCCAATCTCACCACAGGAAAAGCATTTGAATGGTAATTTTCATTTGAACTTACTAGTACCTCTTTGCATTCTATCCACAAAGTTGGCTTCAATCTCATCAAGGTCATCATCAGATTTCATAGCATATTTTTGAGCTCTTAAAATCTTTTATGAAGTGTTGGCTTTGAAAGCAGTCTCAATCTTTGGCATAGCATCACTAAACTCTCTCATCTCAAAGGATGTAAGCTTCCCAAGTAGTTGATCTTTTGTAATCTTGTTCATAATCATAACTTCTTCAATTGTTGACACCTTGTGACTATAGGATTTAGGCAAAGACCTAATAATCTTTAGCACAACCTCATCTTAATCAACAATTCCTCCAAGACCTTTGACTCCATTGATAGTTTCATCAATCTTTTGCATGTATATTGTTATGTTCTCATCATCACTCATCTTTAGGGCTTCATACTTTGCCTTTAGATTTTGTAATTTAGCACTCATCACAGAATCATCTCCTTCATACAAATTTTTCAACTTTTCACAAATCTCATGAGTAGTTTCTAGATCCATTACTTTCACTAACTCAGTGTTGGATAAAGCATTTAACAGAGCATCTCTATCTTTTCCATTAAATTCATACTATTTGACTTCGTCTTCATTTGCTGGTTCATTTGGAGAAATAGTATACTTTTTCTCTGCCATCTTCCAAACATTATAACCAAGAGAAATGAGATGAATTTTCATCCATACCTTCCAAAGAGCATAATACATTCCATCAAACTATAGTGATTCCTTCTTGTATGCCATCTCGGATCTACCTCGAGTTGTTAGGCTCTTTACCAAGGAACCCTCACTCTGATACCAAGTGTTGAAAAGGGAAAGACAACTATGAGGGGGGCGTGAATCAGTTGCAACCAATACTTCAAAACCATTAATACATCATCCACTTAATCACTATTATTGTATTTTAACCATGAAAGCATGAAATTAGAAACTTAAACACATTTGCACACTCAACACATGAGACACTAGATTTTTACATGAAAAACCAATAAGGGAAAAATCACGATGAGTGTTACCTCACAATATAATATGTAATAACAATATCAAAAATTAGAGGCTTGCTGCCTTAGGGCTCACTTCCTAGATTGCTCATTGCAAAAGAAGAGGTTCACTACCAATGGGGTGGCTCACTACCGGTGGGTGGCTCATTGTAAGAGTTGGTGAACTGAGATAGTAGCATCTACACTATGCCAAGGTTCAGTTCCATTGAAGCACAATAAACATCCTTTGCTCTACTCTACTTTTTCAACTCACAATTATTTTTTCATCTTCACATCTTGATTCCTTTTTCACGACTTCATTACAAGTATTTATACAATTCATCAACCTTGGAATGATCATCAAGGTTAGCATTACAATCATCAACCATTGGAACAATCTCCAAGGTCGGCAAACATACATACATTAGAATAGGTTTGGACCTAAACAGATTAATGAAAGAGAAAGAATGAATGTGGACCAAACCACTTCTTATTTGGGACTCAAATGCAATCTTCCATGCAACAACACACTATCACAAACTCCAAAGTTTAATCGCAAGTAATGAAAACAACCAAGTCAACCAAAACTGATGTTAACACTAAGACCTTGAAGAACACGCTTCATGCATGATCTGGATTACACTTTGTGGAACAATCAAAAGGCAGGAACATGGTCTAGAGACATCCACAAGCACATTACAATCACCAAGAACATCCGCAAAACCTCTAAACACTTTATCCATAAGATTTTTCAAACCAGAGCACTTGAACATTACTGTCAGCCACTGTCATAGAAGAAAGATTGCTTGCAGAGTACCAAATAATGAACCATTTGAAATGAAGGAACATAACATCATTACAAACTTAATTCTAGAAGTGTAGATTGTAAAACTTAAATGCAGAGCAGAATACATTCTCCCTGTCACAATTAACTATACAAAAAAAATAGTTTTTACTCTGGTGAATAGAACTTACTCAAATCTTCACACGAGAGGTTCAAACTTGAAACATAGAAACTACAAACATCCTTTAACATAACTTCCAATCTATAGACAAAGATATTTAGTATAGAGAATATGTAGAGCAAAACACTACACTGTACTTCTACAAGCCATAGAACTTTACAACACATTGTTTCCACTAGGAGAGAAAATTTTCTCGAAAGCACATAGAATCTTAATATCTGAAACACTTTCTCATTATCTTCAATACTTATGTAAGCCAATACAAAGCTACTAACTCAACACAACTAAGCATCAAAACAAGAGCACAGTTGACACCAATGACAAAATAGATATGTTGACATCAATGACAACACCGATAAGCACATACTTGCAACATAGTCAAGGTGATCACCAATTAACTATTAGTTGTTTCCTTATTTGGAATTACATAAGACCATTTGACTTATAGCCAATTGAATAGAATTGGTTACTTCTTATCAGCATTTCTTTCTCATAGTACTTGTTAATCCTTGCAAATAGAGTTTGTTTTTGTTTCAATAGTTTATTCCTATGCACAACCCCTAGATTATAATTCAGGAATCCTCAATTGTACACATAGTACGGGCACCATCTAAGAATAATATGATTCCTTGGTTTAACAATTTAAATGTAACACATTATAGCCAATAGGTTTCTTGATATAGGATCTGTTGGTCTATTGATTTATGTGCATGCCTTTTCTGCATCAATGTGTTGGTTAATAATGGCGTTTGACAAGTTTCATCTACTAGAAAGGTGCTAGGACTGAATTTTTGCATTCATCATCTCTTGGGGCCAAACGTATGGCATCAACACATTCGGGTGGGAAGGTAAATGCTAGGGGAGGTGTCTTTTCAATGTTGAAGCCTCCTAGTCATTCTCGACTACATTAGATGGAGACAGTCTCATAAGAGCCCTAAGACAAAAAAGGTGTCAGACTTTGGACCAAATGTTCCATCAAACTATGAAACCTAGGAACATCTTCTTTACAAGTATAGGTGGATGTCAGTTCCACCTACAAATACCTAGGAACATTTTGTCTGTAGTAAATTAGAGTGCTTCTGGATACAACTGTGTATGTTTTTTGATTCAACATTTCACATCATGCTTAATGATCCATCATCAGGAAGAGGAGAGTGACAAATGGGAATGAAGACTTGAGCCTTTAAAGGAGGTAGAAGGGGAGAAGTGAGGGGAACAGAAGCTAAGGGGCAAAAGGGGAAGATGGAAAACATAAGATAAAAAAGGATAACAAAAGAGTGGTACTATTAATCACATAAAAAACCACTAACACTCTATATGAGTACATATATAAATGTATATAAGTATGTGTAAATATTCATACCACTAACTTAATATATGTAACACTATATATATGTAAACTAGATCAAAGAATAAAAAATCTTACAATTTATAATTAGAAATATATATATATATAGAAAATGAGAAATAGATAAAGGCATAAGTATACCGGAAATAATCCCATGTATAAATTGGAAATAAGAAAAAATAGACATATGTAAAAAAGATGAGAAATAAGCCTAAAAATATAACAAAAGGTTATATATATCTAAGATAAACACCCGCAAATGGAAAAGAAGAAAGTGCAAAAAATATGACACTAACAATATTAATAAATATGACATTATACATGAATATAAGTGAACCTAAGATGTAAGAATAATGAAAAGCATAAACTATACCAATATGTAAAACACTCTAAAACATATATATTAAAAAAGTACTATTTATGTTCATATACATAAAGTGTAATCAAATATGTAGAATAAATATAACAAAATAAATATAACTCTATAAATAAGATATGGATCTACATAAAATAAATCCTCCTATTCATACTATACTACAATATATAACAATAATTGACAAAAATAACAATATCTAACAAATATATAACTCTATATACATATAAGAAAAAGAGTGGATGACGAAGCAAGACCAAAACAATCAGACATACAACCTCATAGATTCAAAAAAACAAGAAAATGGTAAATGTGTGGGTGGGTGTGTGACGAAACAAGGTAGAGAATCTCCACAGAATGGAAAGGGAAAGCAAAACCAACTGAGAACACAAAGGGGGGAGAGCGAACGAGAGTAAGTTATGAAGCTCAATTAAGACAGGAAGAGAGGAGAGGGAAGAGGGGGGTGGAACAGGGGCAGCTAGGAGGAAAAAGAAGACAACCAAGATGACATATAACTAAGGAAGGAGAGGGATACAGAAGGAGAGAGGGGGAGAAGAACAAGTGGTTAGGGGAATCAAGAGGGATCAGGGCACGACTGGAGGGAATTTAGAACAGGATACCAAGCAGGGCTAATTTTCCACCCTTCATCGCGATTAAGGTTGGTGGGGTGGCGTTTAATGAAGATAGCCACCCTACATCCCAATGTACCTATCCAGGATTAGCCATAAATTGACTAAGGACTCCCACTGCTTGGGTAATTGTTGATTGGTTTGTGATGTCAGTCACAACCAAGCACACAAAACAAAAGTCACACAACAACCCTTGTTTATCCTGAAAGATACAATGAATTCCAAGAATTCATGATCCCAAGTCCCCGTCGATTAGTTCATAATCTGCTGATGTTACTCTGTGGTTGATGTGTATTGATGTTTTCCATTTTGGGGCCTTACGTAGATTAGTAGATTCTGTTCCTGCAACAATGCTATATAGGGAGGTTTCAACACAACATATATCTCCAAATGATGTGTCTAAGTTGATATTTGCATGAGTTCTACCCTTATTTGTGATTCTCTACATGATATTTTCAACAGTGCATGCATCTAGCTTAAAATACGCTAATGATATTCAGTTATCTATGAGATGTCAGTATATTTCTCTATTCTACTTCTGATTTATCATGATGTGCAGTTATGAAAGTGATTTCAATGAAATTAAAATGAGAAAAAGGGTTAGAGAGTGAGATTCCTAAAATTACTTGACTGAGATCATTGATCCACATAGATGTTCCCATACAGCAATGGAGAGAAGAAAATTAAAATCATACTTCACTAGGACAGTCCACAAATGCGCATGATTCAGTGTAAATCTTCAGGGGAAAAGTTGACAACATGTAATGAAATGAAAGCGCTTCTATAGAACACAGCATTCACCAGTACATATCCAGAAATCAACTTGAAGACTACTTAAAGTTTACAATCAGGGTATAGTCTGAAACTTCATCTCCATACAGTATGTTCATAAAACAGGTACATTTACAATGATCTAAGGAAGGGACCTTGATTATTTCAACAATCCAGTCCTCACTAGTCTCAGTAATCCGATCTCTCCTAAAAATATTATAGGTCTATTTTTTTTGTATTATTGACCTCCTCCTTTTTTTTTGTACAGGGGCTCAATATGTATATCTTTGGTTTTTCCCCAATCTGGCGCCCAAAAACCCTAGGAGATCAATGGTCAGCATCTTGAAATGCAGCATCCAATGGTGAGAAATGAATCCCGCCAAGAATTCAAGTAGCATACCCAAACAAGGCATCGTTCCTTCAATAATGTTTCCACCCGCAAACTCCTTCGCATTGAAAGCTTCGCTGCCTTCCTCTGGTGTGTTTGGCTTATCGGGATCCGGTGCTATCCTGTGTGATGTCACTGCCATTAAGTTTTAGCTCCCTCCTCAACTGCAAACCTACAAAAATGGATAAGCCATAAGTATCATCATTTAATAAACTTGCAGAAAGAAAAATAGCTACCAAATCTAGTCGTGACCGTGTGAACACATCAATCAGGCCCTAAATCTATGAAAATTGCGGGTCAAATGCATATACAGTGTTAAAATCGGTCAGGTCAACCATCATTGACCGAAAATATACAATCAGGCTCTAAAATGCTTCAAATTGCTACCGCTTCCACCTTCCCACCCATTTCCTTGTTTAAATCTTTGTATATGGTGAATGCATGCCAATCGGAATGTATATTCTCGATATACAAGTTGGATGTAATACAACGAATTAATCGAATTCCAATCCCTTTCAGTTCCGCAGCTTGTATGATGTCTTTGTATATCCTACAGTCATCGATCATACAAACCCCAAATATACATGGATTTAACGTTATTCCATAGCTATTTTGATTCCACCACTTGTATATTTCGATGCATATCAGTTTGTATATCGTAACATACAAACGTGAAAATATACAAGCACTTAATTCAATTGCATAACATTTCAAGTCTGCTCCTTATATATTTCATTTGTATGTATATGTTGTATGTCTTGCTTTTGTATATTCCGAAACATACAATGATTTAAGTCCATTTAATAAACTTTTCAGGTCCGCGTTGTTATTGGGCTTTGTACATTGGGCTTTGTATATCGAAACATACAAGCGCCGAATGTACAATGACTTAACTTGCCTTAACTTTCTTTTCATGTCCACGCGATGTACATTTGCATTGTATCCTCCGATATATGCTGTTTAAAACATACATGGACTTAATCCAGTTTGATAAATTTCGGTTCCGTGTTGTATATGTGCAATGTATGTTTGATTAGACAACCTGAACATGCAATGATTTAATGCATATGCAACCCGATAGCCCATGTGACTAAGTATAAAACAAACCCTGCATATGCAAATGACTTTGTATATGCACAGCGATATACAAAGGGCATTTTTCATGCAACATACAAACTTGAATGTACATTTTACCAAAATGATCATAACTTGCAAAATATGGCAAATTTTAAGATGGTTCAAAAAGCAACCCTAGCTCATTTTTAACAAGGAATCCAACCATACTATGCACTGGTATTGAAATGCATTTCTTCTCCATTTTTAACAAGGTTTGCAATTTTAACCCCCTTTTTGCCCTTTACCACCAAGCAAAACGACACACACAAGCAAAAAGGCAAAAAGCCACACCAGGGGTCCTCATTTTACTAAGGAGTAAAATGGGGCACGTTGTGAACATCACAACAACTAGCAACCAAACAAAACAATTAAATTAAAAGTACTAAGAAAACTAAGTGAAATAAATCCATAACTTCCAACTATCTTTCCTGCAAATTATTATTCAACTTGGGACTTAATGTATTCAATAAGGTGCATGAATTTTCATTTTAGTTTAAGTGGGTGCACATGGTTAAAAAGCCTCATCTTGAAGATCAGTTGAACAAACCAGTGACTGATATTAGACTACGTAGGTGAGGACATTCCCTCATAGCCAACTGGATAGAGCCTTACTGCCAGCAATCGTCCATAGCCCCGGCAAGGTTATCATTACAATTCTCCTAAGTAGAGCCCCACTGCCAGCGAGCATCTATAGCCCTGGTAGAGTTACTTAGATGGCTTAATTTAGATTTTTAGTATAATCCATTTTATTTATTTATATATTTTTTTTTGTATTTTGATAGAGACTTCATAAGATATTGCATTTGTAACTTTATGATGCAAGGAGTGGTCACTTGCTGAAATTAAGCTAAGAATTGTAATGGTAGCAAGGGTGACCTCTAATTTTTCACCTAATATCTACACTGGTAGGTTCAACAAACCTAAGGATTTTAGGTGTGTCATTGTGAGAAACCTTCCTTGAATTCTCAATCACTATTATTGAATACTAAATTTCAGAAGCTAAACAACTCTCTACATTCATAACAGTCACAACAAGTTATGTATAAATTGCAAATAATTAACCTGAATATTCAAAATTTTATACTGTTTTCAATGGTTGTTAGCTTTCTCCTTAATACTCTAAGTCAAAAGAAAGATCCCTACTAAGGAAACAAAGCAACCAAAACAAAACAAGCAAAACAAAGCCACTATACAAACAACTATACAAAGAAAGTACACTATGATACACATGACTGTCATGATGCAATCCTCAGGCCTAAAAATAGTGTTTGAGGAACTGTCCATTAACTGGTAATGGAACATCCTCACCTATTAAGGACTTGAGCCTGTAGGTGCTATCTCCTAGAATTTTAGAAATTTGAAAGGGGCCTATCTAGAGTTTGTCAAATTTACCATGATCACCCTTCCTTTCATGTGCTTTGTCCCACATTAGGACTAGATCTGAGATCCTGAAAGCCTTGATTCTGGCCTTTTTGTGAAACCAGCGCTTGACAACAACCTGATGTTTAGCAAATTGGTTAATTGCTACACTTCTTTTTTCCTTTAGGTGCATTAGTTGTAGCAATCTAACTTCCTATTTATTATCTATGCCTAGGTACTCTTGTGCAAACTGTAGCATAGGAATCTTTAAGTTGACAGGGAGGATGGGATCCACCCCATATACTAAGTGAAAAGGTGAATTTCCTAATGCAGCTTTATTCCTGGTTCTATATACCCACAAGGCATATTTCAATAGAGTGTTCCATTCCCTTGGGTTCTTATCTATCAGTGTTTTTATGATGTTCAATAGGTTCTTGTTTGTGGATTCTGCTAATCCATTCCCTTGGGCGTAGTAATTTGAGGAGAATTTTAAAATGACCCCATGATCGAAAGCCCAACTTCACAATTTAATTGAAGCAAAAGCAGGCCCATTATCACATACTAAAGCATGTGGAACTCCATACCTGGTCACTATATTGGTTTCCAAAAACCTAATAGCATCCTCAGCATTGCATGTCCTACTGTTGACAGCCTCAGTCCACTTGGTACAGTAATCAGTAATAGTTAAAACATACCTATGGCCTAAGGATGAGGGAGGATTGATGGCTCCTATGAAGTCCATTCCCCATTGAGCAAAGGGGCGCATCTCCATCATTGGCTGCAAAGGTTGAGCAGCATATTTCTCTCTATTGGCAACAACCTGACACATATGATAGCATTTGATGTGTCCAACTGTATCTTTGAAAATTGTGGGCCAATAATATCCTTCCCTGAGGATAACATGAGTGGTGGCTAAGGATGACCCATGTGCAGTCCCAAATTTATCATGTAATTCTGTTAGCACCTTATCTACTTCTAATCTTTCTAAGCATCTTAGGTATATCCCCTCATAGTTTTTCTTGAAAAGGACTCCTTTTAACATAAATTTCAGTGACCTTATCTTCAGGGCTCTCCTCTATGAGGCCTACAGTCTTGAGGGACATCTCCTAGTGATCAGGATGTGCCTAATGTCTGAGTACCATTCTCTGTCATCTTTTACATTTACTACGTACTGCTGGCTCAATATATTGGGATCAACCTTTGATATCATTTGGCTTAATGCCTGCCCTCTTACCAGCTTCATAGGGGTAATGTCCATATCATACTCCTAGAGGACAGTGATCCATTTAGCCCTTTTCTCACCTAGTTCACTTTGCATTAGCAACATTTTCACTGTTGCATCAGGTACAACAGCAATCACCTTACTTCTCAAGATGTAGTGCCTGAACTTCTTGACTGCTCAGACCAAAGCAAGTGCCTGTCTTTCAACGTCCATATACATGAGCTCTACGTCTTTGAAAGGGCAGCTCATGAAGGCTATATGCTTTTCTTCCTTTTCTTCATTTTTCTGTGTCAGTACTGCTGTAGAAGTATGTTCTGAAGCAAATGAGTAGATGTAGAAGTCCTTGGTGTAATCTGGATTGATCAAGACTGGAGCATTTGATATGGCCCTTTTAATGTCTTCAAAATTTGCTCTAGCTTCCAGGGTCCATTCAATTTTAGCGTCCTTCTTGAGCATGGCATTCAAGGGCCTGACTATCTCTGCAAAGCTAGTGATAAATTTCCTAATGAAATTAATCTTACCAAAGTAAGATTTGAGCTCCGTCTTGCTTCCAGGCAGTTGTATCTTCATGATGGATTTTATTCTATCAGGATCAATGATGATCCCATCTTCAGTTATCAAGTGGCCTAGCAATTTCCCTGTGGTCATCCCAAATATGCACTTCTTGGGATTCAAGGATATCCCGTACTACTTGCACTTCTGCAACACCTTTCTCAAGTCCTCTACATGGTCCACTCTATCTTTGGAGAACACTGTTAAGTCATCCATGTATATTACTATGCACTTACCAATCAAGCCTCTGAAGGCTATGTCCATTGCTCACTGAAATGTGGCTCCAGCATTTATCAATCCAAACGGCATGCACCTGTAGGCGAAGATCCCCCATTTCGTGGCAAATGCGGTTTTCAATCTATCAATTCTATCCACCATCACCTGGTTGTATCCAGAGAAATCATCTAAGAAGGACATCATCTTGGCACCATTCACAATCTGTAGGACTTCATCTAGAGAAGGCAAAGGATAATTATCCTTTTCAGAAGCTCGATTCAAGTTCCTGAAGTCCATGCATAGTCTGATGTCACCGTTCTTCTTTCTCACTGGGACCAGGTTTGCCACCCACATGGAGTGTCTCATAGGAAATATGATCCTAGCATTGAGTAGTCTTTTAACTTCTTCAAAAATGATTGGCTCTAGTAAAGCGTTGACGGGTCTTTGCTTTTGCCGAAAAGGCTTGGCATCTAACTTCACAGGTATCATACGAGTGATGACTGATGTATCAAAAGTTTTCAATTCGTCATATGTCCAAGCAATGACATGGATGTAATCTTTGAGGGCCTGAGTTATCCCTTTCAACTCTTCTTCTATATAGACCTTCCCAATCTGAACATTTCTTCTTCTATCACCTTGCCCAAGGTCGACCTGCGAATATTGTCCCTCATCAGCCTTTTGAAGATCCCTTTGTTTCAGCATGTTGTCCAAATCAAATGCTCTCTCTAGCTCTATCATTCCCCTAGGGATTTTGTTACTTGGCAACTCCAGGATTTCTTCTTCCTCCTAGACATGATCTTCTAGATTCTTTTCATCAATGATCTGTGCCTCAAAAACATCTCTATTGAAAATAAAATCCAATATATGCTGATCATCTTTAAATACTTGGAGATTAGTTACATTATTAGGTACTGAAGGCACTGATACTAATTCAACTGAGAATCTTTTTAAACCTGATATGGACAGTGGCTCTAGAGTACTGGTAGCCTGGGCCAAAGCATTTGCTCTGTGGTTTTGCTCTCTGGGTACATGGGTGATATTGAATGCATTAAACTCTTCTATTAAGTCCCACACCCTGTGTATGTAATTGGACAGCCTCCTGTAATTGCAAGAGTATATGCCTCTTACCTGTCTAAGAACTAATTCTGAGTCCCCATAGACATGCAAAATTTTCACCTTCTTCCTAAGAGCAAATAGTATCCCATGAATTAGAGCTTCATATTCTGTCACATTATTTGTACATGGGAACTGCAATATGTATGCTACCAAATAGGATTTTCCAGATGGGTCAATGAGGTCTATTCCTACTCCAGCTCCTTGTTTTGACTTGGATCCATCAAATCTAAGGATCCATGTCTCATCCTCAACTAAAATCTTGTCTGGTGCTTCCTTCTTTCTTTTGGCTCTGGTAGCCGCACCACTGGATATCTGTTTTAGCTTTGGTGTCCCAGTTTTCTCAGACACCACCTCATCAGCTTTATGGGGAGCTGATACTTCTTCTTTTCTCTTATCACCAAGAGGAACATTCTCTGGACTAGGCATCGTATGCCTTCTCAAGATATGCAGGCACAACGAGCAAGATGTCTTCGAGTGAGGTGCCTCATGCAACCTGTACCACTTCTCAATCAAGGCATCCTGGGGAGGCCTATGCTGCTGCGTCATCTTTTGGATTTCTTTTGACAAAAACTCCTCAAACTTGGACAGATTGCTGCCACTATCCTCATCAGATAACTCGTAATCTGACTCCACTATACAATCACTCCTAGGGGTGATTTTCTTCTTGTTCTTATCATTACCCCCGTTGTATACCAGTATCTCTTCTGTCATCTGGACAAAACCTTCATCCTTCTATGTGCATCCTCCTATTCCTGCAGAAGACAAACATAAATCCTTATCACTATCGTTATCCGTGGAACTCACCACGGGTGAAGATGCTTCACCATATGCTTGTTCCAACTCCAACATGTCTAAACAGGCGTCACAAGTTTTTTCAGAATGAGCCTCATCATACAACTTGCACCATCCATCAATCAGAATATCGTGAACAGGCACACTTAATAATTGACATCGTTTCACCTGTCTAAACAAATGCATCTCAAATTTCTTGAAATGATCCAGTTCTATTTTATTTCCAAGATTACAATTAGGCTCTGAATTTATTTCATCACTGCAAAGGTCACCATTATGATCATGTATGTCAAGCATCAGGATTTCTTCTATGCTGGCAGTTTGAGGTCTGATGGAGTAAACTCCAGGTTCCACATCCACATACATGATTTCATTGGTTCTGTTATATTCATTGATCATGTGTCTCATGCGAGGTTCAGCTTCGATCTTTATCTGATTTGGTATACCCTTCCAATGTAGCCACATATGGCTAAAATCAGTTAACATGTATCCGTTGAGGGTTTTTGACCAGTCTTTGCTGAGTAACATTCCATATGTATCAGGTATATCTATTACCTAAATATCAATATAGTGCTGGATTCTGGGATCCGATGCTAGCTGCATGTGAATGTGGGTTAGTTCTCCTACCACACTTACTTCTATTTTGTCCAATTGTGTTACCTTCTTCAATGATTTAGCAGGATGTAACCCTAAAGTGTTGCATATGGATAAGGGCATTACATTGGTAGATGCTCCTGAGTCTACTAAGCAATTGTGCAAATTTTTACCAAACATCCTTGTGGTAAGAAGGAAGGGAGGTGACTCACTCTTGTCTTTGTATAGGGTCATGTGGGAGGTATCTGCAGCTTGAACAGTAGCCAAGGTTTTAGGTTTGATGTTAACATCCTTGGCAGCATGATATTTATTTCTAAATTGGCCCGGGGTATGGCTATCTTCCTTTTGAGCAGAACCATCCAATGATTTCATGAAAGCATTCTTGATAGCAAGGGTTTTAAGCAACTCTGACATTGGCAGGCTGATCTTTACTTTTTTCATTTCATCTACCAGATATGTAACCAATTTGTCAGATTCAGGAAGTGGATTTGCAGCTTTTGGTGCTGTGTTATATGGTGTTAGATATTGAGCATCGACCTTGGGGAGTCCAGGGTTATTACTTGCCTTGGGATCAGGTGGAGTATTGAAATTGTTTGGAGGCAATGAGGTAGTCAAAGGATCAGCAGATCTGTTTGAGTTATTCCTTAAGTTGTAGTTATGCCTACCCTAAGGTTGCTGTTGATAAGCATTGACTTCCTCATGTTCAATTGATGGCTCATTCTCATCCTCAAAGGGGAAAACATAGTTAGACTCAAAATCCATGGTTGATTCCTCACATGTTGAAGTGTAATCCTGATGTGATGATATTGTCTGCTGATAAGGACAATGCATGAAGCTTTCTAGTACTAGGGCATAATCATACTCACAGGGGACAATTTCATTTCCCTTTGCATAAGGTGGGTTACCTGAGGTACTAGCCACTTCAGCTTGGAATATGCTAGCAGCAATCCTGAATTGAGGACAGTCCAACTCTGCATGAGTGTTGGTGTTATGTATTCTGCACCAGTTCGTAAGTGCTGCCTCTGTAAGGTTTACTCTGGTGGTTTGCCTAGTTCACCAGGAGGCTGATTGTCTAGGGGTGATGGCAAGGAACCATTGTTAGGCCTGGTGTTCCACACTCTAGGTTGTCTAGGAGGATTATTGTTGCCATTGTTGTTATTGTAATTGTTGTTGTACCCTCTATCAGGATAATTAGGTTTGTCATTGGCATAACCTTTGTTTTGATTAGGTTGAGAGTAGAAATCTTGATTTCTTATATGAGTGACCTTAGTGGTAAGTTTTCTTAATTGAGCTGATAATTCTTTGATTTCTTCCTTCTCTTCCTGAACCTTGGCCATCACATTCTCTGTCTGGGGCTTGAAAAAGGAAGACACATTGTTATTGTTGGATTGTTCTACACCCTGAGGCACTTTGTGTTTGATATGGTAACGTCTGGTTACTCCCACTTGGTGGGGGCATGACACTAAGTGGTGGTATTTGCAAAGGGGCTAGCATCACAGCTGAAGGCATCATGGCTCCATTGGTCTGTTGGTGGATAGGATATGTAGGATAACCAGGAAGTGTAGGGAAAACAATATTTGGTGTGGGAGTAGGAGCCATTTGCTGACTAACTTTGATAGCTTCCTCAAAAGCCTGTGCTAAGGTTGTTACACCAGGGTGTGTCCTTTTGATAAACATGAAGGTCAGGGGATCTAAAGATGAATAATAAATACTCCTAGCAGCCTCATTTGCTACAACGTAGGGAGCAACCAGTTTAGATAGCATCTTCTGGAATCTAGCATTGAAGTTTGCAATGGGTTCTCCTTCGCACCTCTTGATGGTGGAAAATAGATGATAGTTCATTGAAGGATCTATAGGCACCTTGAACCTATCCTTGAAAGCTTTCTCTAAGGCATCCCATGAACGGACTGAACCCTGACCTAGACTGGTATACCGGTTATAGGCCTCTTCCCCTAAGGAGAATGGAAACAATCTGCATACCACATCCTCATACTCAATTCTAGCCCTACAACAAGCTTCCTTGAAGGTCCTTACATGATCATCAGCATCTTGATACGGATGGTACCCAGGACAAATTTTATCTAGATTTTTAGGCAAAGCATGATATGCATTGAAGGCCAGCGGTGACTCTGCTATGAAAAATGACATCACAACCGGTGGAGGTTGGATCTGGGGTACGACAGACTGAGGCTGGGCCTGAGGTGTGATAGGTGGTCCTGTGGGTATTTGAAAACCAATAGGGGTTACAGGAGCACGCTCTGGTGAGGCTTCTATCGCACTAGAATTAGGAGTGTGATGAATGTCCACAGTCCTAGGTCTAAATCCCCTGATAGGTAGTTCTTCGAAGAGTCCACTAGATCTGGACCTAGTATTTGGCCTGAAAGCCAGGATTTCTCAAGTGTTTAAGGCAAAATGGTGAGTTTATGGCCAGAATTCAAACCGCCAGGATGTTTAAGCAATGTATGCAGGAATCTACGGTTTCCTTTGTCAACTGCCCTCCTTCTAGCGCCAGTTTCCTATTGATTGGTTTGTGATGTTAGTCACAACCAAGCACATAAAACAAAAGTCACACAACAACCCTTGTTTATCTTGAAAGATATGATGAATTCCATGAATTCATGATCCCAAGTCCCCGTCGATTAATTCATAATCTGCTGATGTTACTCTGTGGTTGATGTGTATTGCTATTTTCCATTTTGGGGCCTTACGTAGATTAGTAGATTCTGTTCCTGCAACAATGCTATATAGTGAGGTTACTCTACATAGCATATATCTCCAAATGATGTGTCTAAGTTGATATTTGCATGAGTTCTACCCTTATTTGTGATTCTCTGCATGATATTTTCAACATTGCATGCATCTAGCTTAAAATATACTAATGATATTTAGTTATCTACGAGATGTCAACATATTTTGATGTTCTGCTTCTGATTTATCATGATGTGTAGTATCAAAGTGATTTCAATGAAATTAAAATGAGAAAAAGGGTTAGAGAGTGAGATTCCTAAAATTACTTCACTGAGATCATTGATCCACATACATGTTCCCATACAACAATGGAGAGAAGAAAACTAAAATCATACTTCACCAGGACAGTCCACAAATCTACATGATTCAGTGCAAATCTTCAGGGGAAAAGTTGACAACAACATGCAATGAAATGAAAGCACTTCTATAGAACACATCATTCACCAATACATATCCAGAAATCAACTTGAAGACTACTTAAGGTTTACAATCAGGGTATAGTCTGAAACTTCATCTCCATACAGTATGTTCATAAAATAGGTACATTTACAATGATCTGAGGAAGGGACCTTGATTATTTCAACAATCCAGTCCTCACTAGTCTCAATAATCTGATCTCTCCTAAAACTATTACAGGTCTGATTTTTTTGTATTATTGACCTCCTTTTTTTTTTTACAGGGGCTCAATATATATATCTCTAGTTTTTCCCCAATATGGCACCCAAAAACCCTAGGAGATCAATGGTCAGCATCTTGAAATGTAGCATCCAACGGTGAGAAATGAATCCTACCAAGAATTCAAGCAGCATACCCAGACAAGGCACCGTTCCTTCAATAATGTTTCCACCCGCAAACTCCTTCGCATTGAAAGCTTTGTCGCCTTCCTCTGGTGTGTTTGGCTTCTCGGGATCCGATACTATCTTGTGTGATGTCACCGCCATTAAGTTTCAGCTCCCTCCTCAACTGCAAACCTGCAAAAATAGATAAGCCATAAGTATCATCATTTAATAAACTTGCAGGAAGAAAAACAACTGCCAAATCTAGTTGTGACCATGTGAATGCATCAATCGGGCCCTAAATCTGTGAAAATTGTAGGTTAAATGCATATATAGCGTTAAAATCAGTCGGGTCAACAATCGTTGATCGAAAATATACAATCGGGCTCCAAAATGCTTCAAATTGCTACCGCTTCTGCCTTCCCACCCATTTCATTGTTTAAATCTTTGTATATGGCGAATGCATGCCAATCGTAATGTATATTCTCGATATACAAGTTGGACGTAATACAACGAATTAATCAAATTCCAATCCCTTTCAGTTCCATGGCTTGTATGATGTCTTTGTATATCTTGCAGTCATCGATCATACAAACCCCAAATATACATGGATTTAACGTTATTCCATAGCTATTTTGATTCCACCACTTGTATATTTCGATGCATATCGGTTTGTATATCATAACATACAAATGGAAAAATATACAAGCACTTAATTCAATTGCATAACATTTCAAATCCGCCCCTTGTATATTTCGTTTGTATGTATATGTTGTATATCTTGCTTTTGTATATTCTGAAACATGCAATGATTTAAGTCCATTTAATAAACTTTTTAGGTCCGCGTTGTATATTGGGCTTTGTATATTGAAACATACAAGTGCCGAATGTACAATGACTTAACTTGCCTTAACTTTCTTTTCATGTCTGAGCGATGTACATTTGCATTGTATCCTCTGATATACGTTGTTTAAAACATACATGGACTTAATCCAGTTTGATAAATTTTTGGTTCCACTTTGTATATGTGCACTGTATGTTTGATTATACAACCCAAACATGCAACGATTTAATGCATATGCAACCCGATAGCCCATGCGACTAAGTATAAAACAAACCCTGCATATACAAATGACTTTGTATATGCACAGCGATATACAAAGGGCACTGTTCATGCAACTTACAAACCTGAATGTACATTTTACCAAAATGATCATAACTTGCAAAATATGGCAAATTTTACGATGGTTCAAAAAGCAACCCTAGCTCATTTTTAACAAGGAATCCAACCATACTATGCATTGGTACTAAAATGCATTTCTTCTCCATTTTTAACAAGGTTTTCAATTTTAACCCCCTTTTTTCCCTTTACCACCAAGCAAAATGACACACACATGCAAAAAGGCAAAAAGACACAACAGGGGTCCTCATTTTACTAAGGAGTAAAATTGGGCATGTTGTGAACATCACAACAGTAATGTCTAGTCTTGTGCAGACCATAGCATAGATCAAACTACCAATAACACTAGTATAAGGTACTATGCTCATGTCCTCTATTTTAGAAGGAGAGTTTGGACAATCATTAACAAATAACTTTGTCCCCAAAGAAATAAGGACATACAATGGTCTACAATCTACCATGTTGAACCTATCCAACAAAGTCTTCACATACTTACTCTGGTTTAACCAAAGTTTTTTGTTAGCTCTATCTCTTCTGATTTCCATTCCTAGAATGTAACTGGTTGCCACTAAATTTTTCATTTCAAACTATGCTGACAACTAAGACTTCAAATCAAATATCATATTCTTACCATTTCCAATTAACAGCATATCATAAACATATAATGTAATAATGAGAATGCGATCATTGTCAAATTTGTTATATACACAATGATTTGATTCTGATCTTAGAAATCCAATGGACAACACAAAGGCATCAAATTTCATATACCACATCCTAGGAGATTGCTTCAAACCATACAAAGACTTCTTCAGCTTGCAAACCAAATTTTCTTTACCTTTTTCTATGTAATGCTCTGGCTGTGACATGTAAATCTGTTCCTCCAAATCACCATGAAGGAATGTTGTCTTCACATCCATCTGCTCCACCTCTAAGTCATAATTTTCTGCAAAAGATAACAAGAAATGAATAGATGTTAGCTTTGCAACGGGAGAGAAAATTTTACCATAATCAATCTCCTCCACTTGTGAGTACCCCTTTGCAAACAATCTGGCCTTGTACTTTTCAACACTGCCATCTGCACCAAATTTCTTCTTGAACACCCATTGACATCCAATGGGTTTATGTCCTTTAGGCAAAGGCACCAAGTCCCAAGTTTTATTCTTTTCCAAAGAAGCCATCTCATCTTCCATGGCCTCCTAGGAACTTGCATCTTTCATGCCCATAGCCTCTATCATAGTTCTAGGCTCATCAATGTTAGTAAGCAAGGCAAAAGCACAACTAGAATCTAGCAATGAATAACCAAACCTCTCAAGTTTCTTTTTGATTCATGTAGACCTCCTCAAAGGCTGAGGTTGAGGTTCTACTTCTTCTTCTGAACTTTCAAAACTACTAGAGCTCTCCTCATCATCAGGTCTCATAGGGTCTGTCGGTTCAGTCTTCTCAGGGGTAGTGGGAAACTGACCCACATCCTCTTTCTTTTCTTTCTCTTCTAGTTGTATAACCACGGAAGAAGGTGTTAGCTCTCTAAAAATAACACTTCTGTTATACAACACTTTTTTTGCCACAGGATCCCAAATCTTGTATCCTTTTACATTGACACCATACCTAATGAAGATACACTTAATAGCCTTGTTCTCCAATTTTGACCTCTTCTCCCTAGGTACATGAGCATATGCCTCACAACCTAAAACACGAAGATGTCTTATTGAAGGCTTCTTACTAGACCACACCTCCATGGGTGTCTTACCAACAAGAGCTGATGTAGGAGACATGTTTACCAGGTAGCAAGTAGTGGCTACAACTTCAATCTAAAACTTTTGTTTGAGGCTTGCTCCACTAAGCATACTCCTAACCTTCTCCATCAATGTCATGTTCATCCTCTCTGAAACTCCATTTTTCTGTAGTGTGTATGGAGTTGTCTTATGTCTTTCAATCCCATGTTATTTGTAGAACTTATCAAACTTTGTAGAACATAACTCACCACCGTTATCAGTTCTCAAACACTTTATCTTTTTACTAGTCTAATTCTCAACAAAAGCTTTAAACTCTTTAAACTAACTAAAGACTTCAGATCTGCTCCTGATGAAATAAACCCATGTCCTTCTACTATAGTCATCTATGAATGATACAAAATATACAAATTTAGAGATCAAAGGAACATTAATTGGACCAAACACATCAGAATGAATAAGATCCAACACACCAGAAGACTTATGAGAACTCAAGTAAAACTAAACACGATTTTGCTTTCCATATATAAAATGTTCACAAAAGTTGAAATCAAGATTACAATCACCTAACCCCTCAGTGAAGTTTTTATTTTTCAGGGTTCTAAGACCCTTCTCACTAATGTGGCCAAGTCTCTTATGCCATAACATTGTCTTTTCAATAGGAAGCTTGACTTCCAAAGCATGAGCACTCTTAGGTACCCAAAATGCACTACCATCAAAATTTGATACAACAAATCTTTTCACTGCTGGTTCCAATGGTGGGGATAAAGTGACTACAACTTTTTTCTTCAAGTCAAAAGAACTATTGCACTATGACATGCATGCCTCCATCTGAAATAGAGTACCTCTCTGAGTACCCTTCACAAGCACCACATATCCTCTATCCATTTTGCATCCTTCTTTTGAAAAGACAACCTGCACACCTGCAACATTCAATTTACTTACAGAAAGTAGGTTCCATGCTAAGCCTGGGATGTGCATGACCCTAGAGATCCCATTCACTAATCTGTCAAGGAGTCGGATTGAGACTCTTCCACAACCAACAATCTTCAAATGAGAATTGTCACCCAGGAACACTCTTCCACCATTGAACTCTTCATACTTTGTAAACTAGTCTTGATGCGAGGTCATGTGGAAAGATGCACTAGAATCAATCAGCCACACATCATCAGATGCATGGGTGGCCAAGGCTGTGATGAAAGCATCACCATCATTTTGTGACTTGTTAGAATCTGAATCTGGGACATTCTTTTTCTTTTTCTTTTTCTTCTTCTCCTCTTTACATTCCTTTTGGAAATGCCCAATTTTTTCACAGTTCCATCAGAGAGCCTTGAACTTTCCAAGAGATTTGGATCTCCCATAGGATTTGGATCTACCCTTCTCAACTTTCTTGTCCTTCTTTTTCCCTTTCTCCTCGGGTCTTCCTCGAACTGCAAGAGCCTCTTTGGCCAACTTAGATGAATTTCTACGCATCTCTTTAGATAATAGTGAAGACACCACTTCATCCATTTTGAAAGTGAATGTGGTACTCCCGATGGCCATAACAAAATGATCCCATGAATCTGGCAAAGAACAAAGCAAGGTCCTACATCGATCCTCCTCCATCTTCACACCAATGGATGTCAACTATGTAACTAGCATGTTAGAATCATTTAGATGTTCTACAATGGATCCTCCATCTTCCATCCTCAGACAAGATAGCTTCTTCCTCAACAATAACTTGTTCACCAGGGACTTGGCTTGATAAACATCTCCCAATTTCTTCCATAGGTCTTTCGCAGTCTTCTCCTCATGGACATTTAACAAGACAGAGTCAGCCAAATAGAGTCTCACAAGACCCTTAGCTTTCTGATCCTTGAGATCCCAATCATCTTGCAACATTACTACTAGTTTTACATTGGAAATTGCTTCCCATAAGTCTTGGTCAACAAGCATGTCTTCCATCTTATGTTTCCATAACTCAAAATTAGTGCCATTGAGCTTCTCCACCTCTACTCTTCTAGATGTGCCTACCATCTCCCTCTTGCAACAAGATTTCAAAATACTCTACATAGACTCCCACTCAATCTAAGATCAGCTCAAAAAACCTCTACCCAACAACTAGGACTAAAGGTGATCAAGCTTTGATAACAACTGAAAGGAAGAAAGGTGTGCGGAAATCGCTTCCTACACTAATCTAATGAGGAGAGATGTGTGCAAATTCTTTTTAACCTTTATAATTACAGTGTTATTAACCCAACAACAGATATATTGCAGTAATGCACATACACACAGAATGTAGACAGAAGAGAGAGAGAGACAAGATATAATGTGGGGAAAACCCTTTCAGGAGAAAAACCCCACACTCCAAAACCTACACAATATATTATCGAAACAAGAAATGTTTACAACACACTTGCAATGCAAGTCTTTATAGGAGTCTTTGACACTTGTATCTAGAGATATTGTGGAAGCATAATAGTACCTGTCAATCACAATGTGCATCTCCTATCCAAGCACCTGTTTATATAGAAGTATCAAGGCAAAAATAGAACCTTCTTGAGATGGGCATCCATCTTGGCCTCATGGCCTAAAACCCATGCCTAACAACACTTGTCTATCATCAAAGCATGGATTTTACACTTGTCATATCACCCCATCCCAAAGTGGGTGCCTATTCCCAAGATAGGCTATGACAGATGCTCTTACACACCTTACAACTATCATAGAATCTATCATAACTGACAACACTTACAATTGTAAGAGAATATGTCATACACTGACTAAAAATAGCATATTCCTCTTACAACATGTCATAACCTCCCTTGGGTACCCAAAGATGCCTTCCCTGAAGATGCTCTTCGACACATGTCCTCACCTATCATAGGATCTTCTATTTACAACTCTTACACATCATAGAATTTGTCATAGGAATCTATCATGATCGTTACACGTCATACTTCCTTACACACTGCTCAAGATGCCAACACATGGCAGAAAACATCAACCACAATATGGGACACCTATATCCACATGGAGTGAGTTGACCATCCTTGTCACCTTACAGGTGGAGTGACAACTCATCATGCCACTTCACACTAAATGACAAAACAGGATGCATAACTTAATTACATCATAGGCTAATAAAATAAATACATTACAAATAATACATACAAGGAATTACCATGGTTGAGACACCTTAATTCCCAACACACGCTACTCTAGAAGGAACCACACACTTTACAGATCCCAATTCATGCTTAGTCTAGTACTAAACATTCTTCACAGTATCATTCTTCAAGGGATAACATCCGCATGCTTCACAATTTTGAATTAGGTCACCCTAAAGCAAGAAAAGAAGAAACATGTAGCACATCGATCTTCATAATCTTGGCAGTACTCATGAATGCATAAACATTGCTTGTTCTTCTTTTAGGTGAGTCAACAGGACCTATACATCATCTTCAATCACTTCTTAAATTCCTTACATCAGGAACTTTGTGGCGCATACCTTTGACATTCTTTAGTCAGCCAGACAGAGGCATATCCTGGTAATATCATCATTCTAGACCTTAATCAATTCCAGAGAGAGCAGAAAAATACCTTGTGCAGCAATTAGAGACAACACAATATTATTAAGACCATCTACCATCAATCTATGTACCATTTCATGCCACAACAAGATTCCGCACATTATCAACATATGTCCTAAGAATAGAGAAGCATCTGAAACTATCTGTATCACAAATGTTATTTGAAAACTAAGCTTGCAAACCTCCAAAATACTTGAAACTCATATGGATGCACTCATACATTTCTATGAACATATCCTCAAAACTGCATAGCCATATTTATCAATTCAAAGAAATGAAGAGCATTCCAAGCAATCTTTATCATCACTTGATTTTGCCAGAGCATAGATCATAACTCTATCTCTCATAACTTTTACTGCAGAGAGACAAATGACCTAAAATTTGGATTTACCACCTTTACATCATACTGAACTTAAATTTTGAACCAAATGACCATATCTTTAAATGTAGAGGAATACATAGCATTTTACTAGAAAGACTTTTCAGGCAATTCTCTACAATAGAAACCTTCACCTACTTTCGGAGGCTAAAACCTTCATAAACAGCATATACAACATGCCACAGGCCATCAACAACATCTTTTCATTCTCAGCATAGCTTAATGTGTCATCATTTATTTTAGTGCTTCTAATTCCTATCTTAATGTTTCATCATTCATCTTTGTGCTTCTAATTCCCATCTTAATATTTCATCATTCATCTTTGTGCTTCTAATTCCCATCTTAATATCTCATCATGAAAACATCTTTGCTAAGCAATAACTTGACTTGATACTGATTAGGACATGACATCCAACCATGAACATTAGGAATATCACTGCATCTCACTACTTTTTTGACCTCAAGTATGCTCAATAAACCCTGTCTCAAAATTAATCTCAGCATGACATTGAGCCATGAACATCAGCAACCCACTATGACCTCAAGAGAAACACTAAACATTAGCAACCCTAAACATTAGCAACACCACTATATCTTTGTATCTCACTGATATATCATCATCACAAACTGAGTGTTGACCTTACTTTATGTGTTCAAATTAATTACAACACAATGAAAACATATATTTCCAATAGGGTTATTGTGAACATACCCCACTTGCACCTGTAGGTCCAAACATAACATTCCCAGGTGCCATGAATTCTGAGAACTACTCTGTCAAGGTTTAGCAATTTTTGCTCTCAGGGATCTCAAGTGACTTTTCTGGTAGCCTATAATCTGGATTGTTTGGGGCACTTAGCACATGAAAAGAGACCTCCCATAGCATTTACCTACCCACTTTCACATGTTGGCACAATTTGTTGGGCCCCATGATGAGCAGAACAAAAAATATGGCTCCTAGCAAGGTTGTGTTGAATACAACTGAGGCATTTTGCAAGAATGTGTTTAGTTTTAGCATGGTCAAATAGATTGGAGTTGACATAAACCAAGAGAGTTTATTGTGGATGGACCCCACATACACTTATAGGTCCAAACAGAACATTCCTAGGTGTCATGAATTCTGAGAATCGCTCCATCAAATTTGACAGTTTTTTGCTCTTAGGGATCTAAAGTGACTTTGCAGGTAGCCTATAGCCCAGAATGTCTAGGGCACTTGGTGCATGAAAAGATACCTACCATAACATTTACCCACCCACGCCGATGTGTTGGTACAATCCGTTGGGCCCCACGAGGTGTAGAAAGCAAAATTTCACTCCTAACACCTTTCCACTACATGAAACTGAAGAATTTTGGAATAATATGTTCCTTACCACCACATGCAAACAAAATTGATTCAAAACAAACCAAGGTAGGTTTTTGTAGGTGGACCTAACATCCACCTATACATGCAAAGAAGATATTCCTAGGTGTCACGGTTTGATAGAATAGCCAGTCCAAAGTTTGACACCTCTTTTCGTCTTAGGGCTCTTAAGAGACCGCATCCGCCCAATGTAGCTGAGAATGACCAAAATGCTTCACCATTGAAAAGACATCTCCCCTAGCATTTACCTGCCTACCTGGACATGTTGGCACTATCTATTTGGCCCCAGGAGATGCCAAATGTAAAAATTCAGTCCTAGCACCTTTCTAGTAGATGAAAATTCATTACTATAAAGGTGTTCTCACTTGATCCAATGTGTTGTAGCGCATCAATTAAGGTTGTCCTTACCAGTGCTATCAATTGTTAGCACTAAATGTGAATAAACAAATGTGGGTTTGTATGATTGAATCCTTATCATTAAAATTCATAGTAACATCATGATATTACGGTCTTAATCTCCTCATAGGATATGACAAAGCTAGTTTGATTATAAGTTCCTTGTATGATTTCATGATGCAAAGATAAGTTTGATGTATAATTTGTGACTATGGTTTCCATGAATGAAACTATAATGTAACATGCTAAAACAATCTTTGAAGGAATTTCTATCACTATGATACAAGAAGAACCATGGCTTCTCCCAAGCCTCATAGGTGATATTTTGGCCAGTAATCCCAACATTGGTACTATGAAACCTTCAAAATCTTAGGGCCTACAAGAGAAATGAGAACAATCATCAATTTGACTCCAAAGGACATAATGGCATGACCCTTCAAGCAAACAAGATCCTTCAAGCAAACATAATGACATGACCCTTCAAGTGGATGAAAAATCATCAAATTGACTAGACATATCATCATGAAATAATCATGAAACCCTACCTTACTTTCCTTCCAAAACCAACTTCATAAGGATTATGCCTACCTCCATCATACTCAAATCCTGCATGCAAATGTAATTGCACTATTTAGCTAAAATGAGTACACCAACATGATGAAATGAGACAATACCATCAAAATACTTCCACACATACAATCTATGTTTCTAAACATAAATCTATGTTTCTTGTTGTTTGCCTATTCAAAGATGCATGTTTTTGTTATACCAATCCTCCTGGTAAAGGTACAAATCAAATGCTTTCTTTGAAAGTTGAAATAAATTAAATTAAAGACTTACAATTTTGATTTTCTTCCATTGCTATTCATAAGATAAAAAGTAGTGATATTTTTAACACACCCTGTTGTTTGAAATATCTTAACCTTAAAATATGAGTTTGATCAAACCACTTGACTTAGTTTGATCAAACCAACTCATCAATCATGACCCTAGGGAATATCCAAACACATCAACAACCATGCCATTCAATCATGAGTTCTGTAATGAAATGAATCTAATCAACTAGGACCAAGGAGCACATATAAGAAGGTAAGAAAAATGTCAAAAATATATAAGGTGAAATGAGGATAGCAAAGAAAAATAACATACCTTTCTATCATTCCACTAATTCAATCTAATGAGCTATCTAGATCTGCTCTACCCTTTATGGTGTCAAGTATTGCTTCATGGTCAGACTCACAAACTTTCCACAAGTTTCTATTCAATAGTCTACCCCCATATTTGATTAATGAACATTTGATGCCACAACAAGGTTAGAATAATGAAGAATCTTCTTATGTGTGTCAAAGTCCTCGAACAACCACACATCAGACTTCTTCACTAGGTACCTTCTAAGCCATGTTCCAATAATAACCATTGATCCTGTAGGGTACTTGATGTTTTCTCCATCCATAACAAAGGCATCTAATTTCTTTTTTGCCTCAACACAATGACACAAATAATAATATGTTCCTTCTTCATTGTCTTCAACTGCAATAGCTACATAAACATGCCTTGCATTGATATGTGCATTCAGTTCAATGAATATAGTCAACAATACAAAAAAAACTAGAAAATAAGATGGAATATTGAATTTTATTAAATTTGAATGCTGATAATACCTAGTTGAACTAGATCTAAAATATGGTCAAAGTCAACTAATGAGTCAATCTCTGTGAGTTGTAGTGTTGTCGGGAGTCGATACGTGTCAATCAAGCTTAGACTTCTTGTACACCATTCATTGACCCACTCTTTTGACTCACATTCATACCAAGTTTGATCTATACATGAAGAACAAAAGTATACCATCTGCCACATATGAATACTCCATGAACCTACATTAGAGCTTCTAAAAGAGTAGCTCACTCGATCCTGTCAATATACAATAATCCTCATATTTTGCTATGTTAGTATCATCAACTAACCAAAAAAATCTGTGTTATGGGTAAAATTGGATAATATTAAAATGAATCATAAACCTAATAACTCTAAAAAAGATTAAAACAAATAAACAAACTTATAGTGCTTTGTTACCTCACAGCTTCCATTGTTCGCCTAGTCTTGATTGATCTTTTGTGATGAATGTAGCCCTCAGGAAGCTTGCTTCCTTGCCTTGTTTCCTCAAGATGACAATGGAGAAATGGCTAGGATACTTGTTGTATCGAAGATGAACTTCAATAAAATGTAGGATGGATAATGAATAATACAAGAGTGGGGGTGCCAAAGGCGCGCTATGGATTCAACAGAGTGACTTTACTTGAAAGCTTCTTGATATGAAATGGAAGAATAGAGGGGTATTTATAGACTTGTGAGAGAAGATCAACGATGTAAAAGAAATAACAAGATCAATGGTAGAGGATGTTTGAAAGAACATGCATGAATAGAAAGAAGACATGTGTCATTCAAAAAGTTGCTTTGTTGAGTTAACTGCTTTCTTGATGAGGATGAGTTTTGATTTCATAAATTAGAATATATTTTTCTAATTTAAGAATTTGTTGATAAAAATAAGGTTGCTTTAAATCAGTTAACTCAACTTTTTCTTTTGCATGACAAGGAAGATTTATTTTTAGAAGATTTAGAAGATTTTTTAGAAGATAATAAAGTGAATTAAATAAATAAATTTATTTAATTGATTGTGCAAGATTTAGAGGAATAAATAAAATATTTTATTATATTTTATTTTTGGAGACAGATTTAATTTAAATAAATCTGTATTTTATTTAAATTTGGAAGAATGAATGATTTAATTAAATAATTAAAATTATTTAATTGTTTAGAAGAATAAAGTTGATATTGATGAAATTAATTAAATAAATGAAATTAATTAAATAAATGAAATTTATTCAATTAATGGGAGGAAAATGAATCAAATAAATAAATTGATTTATTTATTGATAGAGGAATATTAAGATGAAATAAATATTTAAAATATTTATTTAGATAGAGTCATGTCATTTTTAGGTGTATACATTTTGCCCCTCTTTGATGCAATGTGTTTTATCACGTTGTTTCAAAGAATAAGAATTTTCAAAAATGATACATGCCCCATTTTTCCCTTGGTACAGGTTTAACAACGACAGGATACCCCCTCGGGAGATTGGACGAGAAGAAGGAAGAAGACGTGAGATGGACAATCTCACAAAGAAGAAGGTGAAAAATAGGTTAGATTGAAGAAAATGGGTCATGGTTTGGATAAACAGGAATGGGAAGTAGTCACAGTTGTCACACATTTAGCTATGGTTCACTTGCTATATATAGGAGCTGGGTCTACAAGTTCTATTCATTTGCACACTTGTCTTTAGTTGATTTGTCCTTGAGAGCTTAGGAGAGTAGAGGAGCTAGAGCAATCGACAGAGATATGGATATTCCACGTGAGGAGCACCATTATGAGTGAGTTTGATGCTTCAATCAGCCACCCGAGGTAGGGCCACCAGTATGTAGTTCTACAAAACTCGCTTAAAGTCATTTATTAGGGCAATAAATGCTAGGGAAAAAATAGTTAGGATAGATGTGCTAAACTATAGTTCAGCACATATGTGCCTCAAAACGGTGCATATGCCAGGAAACCACGCATTTGAGTGATCTTTCGGTGCATATGATAAATCTGTGCATATAGGACAGTAATAGGCGTATCCACTACGAAACCATGCATTTGATATAAGAGATGGTGCATATGCCAGAATAGTACATATACATCAAGGAACGATGCATTCACAGTGAAGCGGCGCATCTGATATGATTCGGTGCATTAGCTACCTGGTTTGACGCTTTTGCACTAGGATAGTCAGCTAACTTAACGAAATTAACTCAATTGGTACCTTGATCAATGCATCAATTGATAAGTGATCTCCAAGATTACCAGGAATCTAGTCAAGAGATGATATGCTATTTTGATTAATTTTGATATGTTAAGTCAGTGATAGGATAGTTTGATTGCTTTGAGTAGGTTTGTTTGGATATGGGTTTTTCTTATGCTTTTGCTTGGTTGCAGGAGGACATTCATGATATTCTGATGTCACGGGAGCAGTTCCCTTTGTCGATGTTGCAGCAGTATATGCTTACAGAGATGGACTACGAGGCTCTTAGTGCTATGGGTCTGGATTATGTTTGTTTCATGCCCAAGGTTCACACAAACCTTGGTCTATTGATTGCGGTGGTGGAGCGATTCCACAGTGAGGACATGACTTTCCATCTACTGACCGAGGAGATGACGATCACTCTAGAGGATGTTTACAGGATTCTGCACCTTCATAATTAGGGAGAGTTGGTAGAGTACAATCTGCAGTGAGATGCAAGATTGGCAGAGTACAGATGTGTTTTTGTTGACCTGAAGCTTTATGAACAGGTGATTTCATGGCAGGATATACATGACGGTTATGACTACTTCCCGGGGATAGTGGCAGGATTGATCGGTGGCATAGTATACCTTGATAGGAGATCACACGGGTTCCCGATTGGCTGGGGGAAGGTGATGGAGAGGATGATCACTGATGGGAATCGATATACATGGGGTGTGTGCATGCTTGCACACTTGTACAGGGATATGCACCAAGTTGTGTACCACAGAGGGGCTAGCTTGTCAGCAGGTGTGTCTCTTTTGCAATTTTGGTTGTGGGAGCACATAGCGATCATATGACTGATCTATGTTTTTGTGAGATAGTGGGGAGAGACATAGAGTTATGGTTACACAGGAGTTATTTCCTAGCACAAGCTAGGAAATCTTGAGTACTAGAGACACGCGCTAGATAATGTAGATGTAGTTATTTGGTGCCCATACCTAGACTACGAGGTATGGGATGATGAGGATGATGAGCTGCTGTACTATTTCTAGACTCGGTGGTTCATTGGTAGGACATGGTACATACTAGAACATCAGATTGTCAGCAGAGTGCAGAGGCAGTTTGGTAGAGTACAGGGTAGGCCATAGGAGCAGGCTTTATTTGCGAGGACCCATGCAAAGAGGTTGAAGTGGGGTCCAGCAACATCTTATGAGGAGGTGCTAGCAGACTTTCGGTAGATCCCATATGTAGCCTAGCTGATGAGGAGAGAGATAGTAGACGTGTGGATGACTCCAGACTATGAGGAGTAGTTTGTGTCTCATCCATTTCCTAGATATTCAGGACCTGGAGAGTTGATTCCTTGCATAGACGAGGAGGATTCAGATGACAAGGATGGGGTTGACAGGAGGAAGAGGAGATGAAGGAGGGGTAGAGGGGATATGAGAGAGGGAGGTGATGGTGGGGATGGCAGAGGAGGAGGAGGAGGGGATGGAGGTAGACTGAGACAGAGGAGGAGGTCTGGAGAGGGACCTTCAGGACAACAACATGTTGCGCAGCTGTAGGTTGCAGGGCAGGTGTAGGTACCAGCATAGTAGGGGATATAGCAGAGACAGATGCCACCACCATAGCAGGTGGCCCCGTAGTAGGTGCATGGATAGGGATAGTAGGCTTCATAGCTTGACTTACAGTAGTAGGCCATTACTGTACTATAGGGTCAGGTGAGGTAGTTGAGGGCACACCTTAGAGCAGCAGAGTCTCGAAGAGAGGCAGACGCAGGATGCATATTAGAGATCTCTAGAGAGCAAGACTCTACCTTGGGGAGGGTGCGGGCCATCAGAGTAGAGAGAGACGTGGTAGTGGTAGCCCTAGGTACAAATGGTACCACAAGATTTTTAGTTACACAGGTACAGTAGGCACAGGCACTAATGCAGAGTGCACAGAGAAATGCTTCAAAACATGGGTGAATACCCATCAAACCCACAGTATAAATAGATTAATGCTCAAATTGGCTTTAAAAACCCTTCACTAGGTCCACACAATACCGAAACACACTCTTTCTTTACTATCGGTGAGACCATGTATCATCAGCCAACCCAATTACTTTTCCTCCGATGCACCGATCATACCGATGGAATCTTCAGACCACCACACCATCGGTGTGACTTAAATCATCAGTAGAACATTTCCTTCATCTTCTGATACGTCGATGGGTGGTTCCGAGCTTCTTGCCCATTGGCAAGAAAGATGCTATCGCGACCTCTGGAATTGCTTTGTCAGCCAAACTTAACTCATCGGTGAACCCTTGAGAACCTAGGCTGATGTGCCAATACAACTGTCGTCGGTAAGACTCCAAATATCGACAAAACCTTAAATCCTTCACTCAATATGCCGATGAGTTATGTTGCCTTCGGTAAGACCTCCTTCATCAGTAGGACCTTAAACTTGTCCCCCAATATCACCACTCTTACCGATATGCCAAACCTTTGTATATGCATAACATAACTTGGTACTACCTGTGAATTAATGTATCTCCATCCTAATTTCACTATTGCAGCCGGTCACCTTTTGTATCCAATGAAATGTACATTCTCGACATACATTTGCAATATGCATTCGCAATACATGTTCGGTGAGACGATATGAAACTTATGCCGATGACAATCTCTGCAACTTTGCAACTGAACAACTTAACAAAAAATAACAAAAACTTGACAGAAAGGAAAATGATCTACTCCTAAGGAAGTCATTCCATTGATTTTGAAGAAATCTCAACTAGTGGAATGCTTCCAATCTACATTCCTGTAATTAGACCAAACAGAACTTTATTGCTTCCTCTAAGAGATAATATATATACATCAATCTTTTCTATCTCTCTTCCCTCTCTGTGTGTCTTTAACGAACACAGACTGACTATAAAGACTCTCATATCGACAGTTACACAATATGGAAGGTGAATCACCCTATAACCACCTCTGCCATTCGGTTACACTCATTCAGTTCAGTTACAATCTTTTATGACACGTAAACAAACTCAATTTATACCGCTACTCGGCCAACTATGATTCAATATGGTGCCAAGGCCTTACAAACATGAATAGACTACTTTGGACAGAACAAAACATGCATAGAATCCTCCTGATTCTTAGTGTCTCGAGTTGCTCCTGCACCAGGCATAGCTTGCACATGCACAGGCACAGGTATAGGGGTAGCTGGCACAAGTACAAGGTGAGCTCGCCAGAGTGCAGGCTCAGACATAGTACTATAGAGGACTATATCATGGGGCTGTGCAGGTAGACTAGCACGCACCTTGCTATAGGAGCCAGTCTGTGGCTTCACAAAGGGTAGGTGGATCTTGATCTGGAGCATTAGTGAGAGGCCCCCAGTAGTCAGGGGGCAACAGAGGAGAGGGCACTGTAGGGAGCAGTGTTCCATAGCAGCAGGGCTAGCCAGTTCTTGACATTTGTACCAATTTTTGACTTTATGTATACACATTTTTGATGGCTTTGATAGCCTAATATGTATATATTTGTATTATTTTGCCCTGAGACATGTATTATTATCTTTTTGTACTTTGTATATATTTCATGACATGACTTCGAGAGATGGACATATATTTTGATATATTGTACATTTGGACATGTTTTATGTTTATATGATGAGGCCACTATTGATGTTCTACATGCACTTGTTCTATGTTTATATGCCATGGATACAATCTATCTTATGATGTTTTCACATGTTATGCATATTTTGATTATGTTTAATATGATGTTGATGTAGTCTTAGATGGATTTATGATGATCTGATATTCAAATGCAAATGTGAATGTTGTCGATATGATTATGCAGCTTGCAAGATGATCTATATGTACTTGTCTATGTTTTTTATTTTTTGTTGTTGATATGATGTACTGATGTGAATATATATGGATGACCTGATGCAATTATTATGTATGCAAATGATTTAATCATGTGAATGACTATCTCATGTGATATGATATGCAATTTATGCTATGTTATTGGTATGCCCAAATGTACTCAATCGACACAGAGATGACATAGTGATAGGTGGAAGAAGATGAATGAAAGGTTCATAGGCTTTCATTTGTAAACATTGACACTCTGTAGGATTTGCTTATTGCATGGATGATATGAATTTCTAGATATGAAATGGATGTGGATATTTGTCATCATTAGAGCGCAAGTACATTGCTTTCATCATTGGGCACTTTTTGTTTCTTTTCTATTTTTGAAATGTTGTAAGAAAATACAAGCATCTAGGTATAATTAAACCGAGATGACCTGAGTATTCCTTACATGGATTTTGATATAGCAAGTTGATACAAGCATCTAGTCAAACTTGAAGCTAGATGACTTGAGTACCTCTTGTGTTTCAACAGACAAGGATTGCCCCTTTTCATGTTTAGACCTCTGAAGTCCTCGATGATCTTTTGTTGATCATGTCTTTAGACAAAAGTCATCACATTACTAAAGTTTGATCCACAAACAACAGAAAAGAAAATGATTATTCCCCCATCATAGCTTCTCTAGTTTTTGGCATCTTTGAGTGGTATAGAAAGACATAATGAAAAAAATTCAAGACCTTGTAAGTTAACCAGTTCATAAAGCACAAAAAATTCTTGCATTAGATGTGTCTTCTTGCCATAATTGATATAGAATCAGTTTGGGTGTTTTGGTATATGTTTTGCTTTGCTTTGGAAAGGTTGATGTTCTATGCTAAGATTTTTGTTTTTGGAAGATTCCTTTTGCTGCGTGCACTTGTCTAGTGAAAGGTATCACAACCCTTATTGGTATCCTCTTAGAACATGTGGCATTCAAGAATCCAAATCTGCAACCAGGTCGAGAAGTTTCCCCTAGTTTAGACAAAGGATCAACTTATTATGGGTGACCTGACAAATAGACATGGAGAGACGAACCCTAAGGGACTAACCTAGTGCCTCAAGAGCTCATTGCTAAATGGCCTTACTTACGTGATGACACAGAGGCAACGTAGTTTAGGGTGAACTTGATGGACCTAGGAGCTAGGCGATGGCAAAGATGCAGAATCGGTATGGATAGAAGGACAAATGACATTTGATGAAATGGACAGGAAAGAAGCGGAGCGAAGTCTTGGGGGCGCATTGAGAATGGCCTTACCTATGTGATAATTTAGAGGCAACATAGTTCGACAATGATTCAATGGATCGGTTTATGATGAATGATATGATGGACACAAGAGAAATGAGGTTGCAGTAGATGGAGGAAGCGGTTTGTCAAAAATAACGCTTGTTTACCAAGTTTTCACCCCTTGCTTTTATTTGTACAATAGCTAAAAATATGCATGATGGCTGTTTGCTAGGTTTTCACCATGGTATCTATCCCAGGCGCCTGTTTGTCGGGTTTTCACCAGAGGATGATTTTTTTTGTTATTTTTCCATTTTTTTATTTTTTTGTTTTGTTTTTTATCACTTTTTCTATTTTTTTGTTATTTTTTGTTATTTTTTTATTATTTATTTATTATTATTTTTCTTGGACTCCCTTACATTGGGGTTTAGGTATAGAACTTGCGAAGATGCATGTTGTCGATAGGATCATCAAATAGTTTGCCTTCAGATGTAGCCAATTGATAAGCTCCTGACCCAAAGGCCACGATGATGACATAGGGACCCAACTAGTTGGGTTTGAACTTGCCTTTCTTCTCTTGATCTTGCTAATTTCTAGGATTTTCTCTAAGGACTAGATCACCAACTTGGAATACTTGGGGTTTTACCCTGTGGTTGTAACTCCTAGACATTCATTGTTGATAATCTTTGAGATGGTTAAAGGCATGTTGCCTTCTTTATTTGAGCAGCTCTAACTCTTGAAGTCTAGACACTCTATACTCTTCATCAAATATGAGACCTTTTAATGAGACTCACAAGGATGGGATCTCAACTTCAATGGGCAAGATGGCTTCAGATCTGTAGAGTAGGGAGTATGGCGTTGCACCTGTGGGTGTGCGGATACTTGTACGATAGGCCCACCGTGCTGGATTTATTTGGATATACCAATCACGGCCGGCATCATTGACAATCTTTTTCAGGATTTTCAAGATAGTTTTATTTGATGCGAGCTACCTGGCCATTGCCTTGGGGGTAATAGGGGGTAGAAAAATGGTGCTAGATATGGAATTTGTCACATAGTTTCCTGACATCCTAATTTTTGAATGGTCATCCATTATCCATGATAATGGATGAAGGGATACCATAGCGACAAATGATATAGTTCAAGATAAAGGAGGCAATCTGCTTGCCTATGATATTGGCTAAGGGCATGACTTCAATCCACTTCATAAAGTACTCGGTGGCGGTGATTATGAATTTATGGTCATTGAATGAAGGAGGGTGAATCTTGCCCACTAAGTCAAGTCCCCACTAACAGAAAGGCCAAGGAGTAGTTAATGGCTGCAGCTCCTATGCTGGTGCATGTATCAGGTTCCCATGGATTTGGCACTTCTTGCACTTTACAAAATGATAGGAATCTTGTTCCATGGTTGGCCAGTAGTATCCCATGTCCATGAGTTTCTTAGCTAGGTTAGTGCCATTAGAATGGGTCCCGCATATACTGTCGTGCACTTCGTTCAGGGTGGTTTGATATTCCTCACTATCGAGACACCTAAGGAGAGTACCATCGAGACCTCTATTATATAGGGTATTGGCGACAATGGCATATCGGGATGCCTGACGAATGAAGGTTTGTTTTTGGTTGCTGGAAAGATCAGGTGGGAGGGTATTCTCTTTAAGATAAGTAAATATTTTTCCATAGAGGGGGGGATCAGTTCCGACAATGTGGCAAATGATATGGGATTTAGAAGTGTCATATGCAAGATGGGACACTAGCTCTACCAAGAACTCATAACGTGATTGACTATTTGGAATATCGAGGAGAGATACAATTGTGGCCATGGCGTCTGTAGCTTTGTTCTCAATCCTTGGTATCTGTTCAAAAGAGATCTTGACAAAGTATTCCTTGAAATTATCTACCATCCATTTGTAAGGGATTAATTTCTCATCCTTTGTCTAGTAGTCATCATTTACTTGATTTATGACCAGCTGTGAGTCACCATACACCTGAAGTTCTTTGATATTCCATTCAACTGCTAGCTTGATGCCAATGACTAGGGCTTCATATTCTTCCATGTTGTTAGTGCAGGGAAAGAGTAATCTGTATGATTTAGGAATAGTGTTTCCACTAGGGGTGATAAACAAGATATCTGCTCCCGACCCATGCTAAGTGTATGAGCCATCGAAGTACATTTTCTAGGTTGTTGTGGTTATGTGAAAGATAGATTCATCTAGAAATTTGAAGCTCAAAAGGTTGTCATCTATTAGAGGTGCATCTGCTAATTGATCTACAAGTCTTGGCCTTTTATTGCCCTCTTGTCTACATATTCAATGTCAAACTCGCTGAGAAGCATGACCCATTTGGAAAATCTACCTATAAGGGAAGCTTTGTTGAGAAAATACTTGAGTGGATTGATCTTCGCTACTAGTTTGATAGAATGTGACAACATGTAATGTCTCCACTTTTGGGAAGCAAAGACCACAACTAGACATGCTCTTTCAATTGGCATGTATTGTAGTTCATACCGAACAAGTGTTTGGCTAATATAGTAAATCTCTTGTTCTTTCCCTTCATAATTTTGTTGTGCGAGGAGAGCTCCCAGAGCTATTGGTGTGGCCGAGATATATAGTAGCAGAGGTTTACCCTAAATCGGTGGCATCAATATAGGTGGTTTCATGAGATATTCTTTTAACTGTTGAAATACCTATTCACATGAATCATTCCATTTGAAAGGTACATTCTTATGTAGGAGGTGGGAAAATGGGTGGCACTTGTCTATTAATTGAGAAATGAATCTTCTAATAGATTACAGTTTTCCCTGCAGAGACCTTAGTTGAGTGAGATTCTTAGGAGGTGGCATTTCCATGATGGCCTTTACTTTAGCTGGGTCAACTTCGATTCCATTGGCAGCCACTATGTATCCAAGTAACTTGCCTGATGTAACTCCAAATACACACTTCTTCGGGTTGAGTCGCACATTAAACTATTCCAGTCTTGTGAAGATTTTGTCCAATACTGCCAGGTGTCCTTCTCTTGTGAGTGATTTTGCCAAGATGTCATCAACATAATCTTCCATTATAGTGTGCATCATGTCATGGAAGATTGTGGTTATAGCTCTCTGATATGTTGCACCGGTATTTTTCAAACCAAATGACATGACACACCAACAATAGGTGCCCCATGGACATGTGAATGTAGTCTTGTGTTGGTCTTCAGGTGTAATTTTGATCTGGTTGTATCTAGAGAAACCATCCATTAGTGACAGCATGGTGTGCCCTTCCGTGAGATCTATAGTAATGTCAATGTTTGGCAAGGGGAAATCATCTTCTGGACAAGCTTTATTTAGGTCCCTTAAGTCATTACATATTTGAACTCTTCCATCTGGTTTGGCAACTGGCACTATGTTTGAAATCTACTCCGGATAGTCTATTGGCCTGATGAATCCAACATCTAATAGTTTCTTCAGCTGTTCTTTCACCATGAGGGCTACATGCGGGTACATCTTCCTAAGTTTTTGTTTTACTAGCTTAGCTCTTGGAGCTAAGCATAAGTGATGCATTATGATATTTGGATCTAGCCCTAGCATATCCACATATGTCCAAGCAAAGTTGATTTGTTTTCTTTTGAAGAATTTAGTGAATGTTGGCTTTTCTTGTGCAGTTAAAGACTGTGTCATGTGAATCATTCTGAGACTATCACCTATGCTGACATTGATCGGCTCCACTGGTTCTATCAAGATTGAAGATCTCCCCTGATGTGTGAGATTGGGTAGAGGGTCAAGCCTTCCATCCTTCAGCACCTCAGAGAGGTTTTCACCATTGGATACGTTTATATTTTTACTTTTTTCATGATCTAACACTGTTGCAGAGTAGTTTTCACCATTAGATCTTTCTTTCATTTTGACATTTTTGAGACTGAAAGGCTTGGCACTCTCTCCAAAATAGGCCTTGTCATTGAGTTCTATGGCATAGCTAGCCCTGTGGTCCCCTGTGGGTATGTGAACCCTTAGCTCAAGATAGTTTATGATGGTTTCATCATTTTGAAAGGTATCGAGCTTAGGGGGAGTGTCTTACAAGTCCCAGTCTATGAGCTCTAGGTGTAATAACAGAAAAGGGTCATTGGGTTGGTCTGGTTCGATGGCATTGATGGTCAAGATAGAAGTGTTATGGTGGTTATTATAAGCATGGATAATGCCTGCGATGGTACTCTCCATTAGTTGATCTGTCAAGGGGGGTATCATTATTTCCTCACAACTTTCACTATCATTATTATGTGGGTCGGACTGTAGTGGTCTAGCCCTTGAACTTTGTCCTTCAGTTGCATGGGTTGGGTCATACTCATGGACCACATCAATATCTTTTACATCGCAAGATAGCTTAGAGAGACTATCCCACTCATATTCATTGGAGTCAGTCTCACTCCCCATTTGCAGTCAGTGAATTTGATCAACCAGATTAGTAGCAGATGTTTCTGTTTGTTGGCCTTTATGCTTATTTTCTCTATTGGTTCTTGTTGTACTAGTGTAACCTAGCCCTATAGTGTCCTAGGTTGTCAAGGTATGAGGTTGGATGGGTTCAGTGATACCTTCCTTTCTTGAACCGAGGGGACCATGTCCTTCATGCCCCATTCTTTGTAGTATTTGGAATCCTTGACCATATTGCTCAGTTTGTATCGTGGAGTGATGGTCTTGTTGTGTTGATAGACTGACTTCATCCTTATATAACCATTGAAGGATGTATTTTTCATCACTCTCATCTTCAAGGCTTCCCCACTTGATAAATAGACCTTTGGTAGTTTCGACTGCCTTGGATTTGTTCATGGAAGGTCTTACATATGATGTGGGAGATAGAGGGAGTTGTGCCAAGCAGAAGGATTGGGTGATTGTGTACTCACCTAGGCCCTTATCTTTGAGTCTAAGGTCAGGTTGGGAAGCCTTTGATGTGGAAGCGAGTGAAGCTAGGTCAACCCGGGATGAAGATGAAGTAGAAGCATGATATGAGGGATCACAACTTCAGGTTTAAAATGAATGGAGTTGCAATATTGAAATAAATTGGGATCGCCTTGGATAGTGATCTCTTGGCCTTCATAAGGGAATTTGATACACTGGTGGTATGTTGACGGTATCGCTTTCAGAGCATGTATCCAAGGTCTCCCAAGAAGAATGTTATATGCTAGCTCCATGTTGAGGACTTGACATGCCACATATTTTACTATAGGTCCAACTCTGATTGGTAAAACAACAGTTCCCTTGGAAGTTCTCTCATCCTCATCATAAGCTTTGATAGTGATTTTCTTTTTGGGATCAATAGCTTTCTCAACAAACCCCAATGCAAGGATTAGCTCCAAGGTGCAAATATTCAAACCAGCTCCTCCATCGATTAGAACCCTTTTTATCTTATGTTTGTGGATGAAGGCTTTGATATGAAGAGATGTGTTATGAGGTTGGGTAATTGACATATCATCATTTTTAGTGAATGATAGGGAGTGAAGTGAGGTAATGTGACCTACCATGGTTTAAAATTATTCTTCAACAAGGTTCATTGGAACAGAGGCTTTTGAAAGAGCTTTATCAAGTATGGCCCTATGGGATGGGGATAGATGCAGAAGTTCCAAGATGGAGATATGTGCAGGCATCTTATGGATTTGATCCAGGATATTGTACTGATTAGACGGAGAGGCTGGGACTCTAAGAGTGACTCTATTACTGTGAGTGGTAGCATTACAATCTGAGTCTTTGTTTATAGTGATCACATTGACGTGTGGATCACTTTCTGAGATGTGGTTAACAACATAGTCAAATGACACGTTTGTGTAATTGGTGTTGTTAGTTTCACTGTTGTTTTGATTGGAAGACCCTCCCTACTCATAGTTGGGAAGCAGATCCTTGAATGCCCGGTGATCATTATTAGAGGTATGTCCATCAAGTGATACTTTGTTTCGATCTATTAAATCTTGGATAGTGTGCTTGAGCGCAATGCAGTCATTGGTTTTGTGCCCCCTATTTTGGTGGTACTCATAGAAATCATTGTCATTGCACCAAGGAGGTTTGAGTTTTGGTTCATATTCCTACACTATTGGAAGTGTTATGAGTTTATTTGTGATCAACTTCGATAGGGTAGTTTCCAATGTTTCCTCTAGGGGTGTGAATTTCCTTCGAGGCTGATAACTTGTAAACCGTGATTTAGTGTTTCATGGTTTATTTTGCCAGGGGTTGTTTTGTGGGTTCGATAAGTTGAAGATTGGTTGTTTTGGTGCCACATTTTTGGCATCCACCACCCCATCATTCACAATGCTCTTGTTCTTTGTCCAACATCTTGGTTTATCTATGTTGGTATTGGTACTAGGAGTGTCCTTATAAAGCTTTATTTGACCTTTGGTGATTAAAGCCTTTTTGATGATTAGACCCATCTCAATGACCTTACTAAAGGAAGTAGGACATTGGATTTGTTTCTAGTAGCTTAGGTGAGTTTGTAAGTTATGGACAAACATTTCCAACATTTATTTTTTAGGCATTTGATGTGGGCACTTACTTGCCAACTGTCTCCATCTTTGTAAGAAGGCAGCGAAGGACTCTCCACCTTTTTGCTTGGTGTTACAAAGATCTAAAATTGAGGTGTCATGCTCAATATTGTAGGAGAAGTACGTGACAAATTTGTTCACAAGTTCATTAAAGGTTCTAATGCCGGGAGGTAGTCTATAAAACCACTCCATGGCTTGTTCTCCTAAGCTTCTTAGAAATAGTCGCATAAGATAGGTATCATTGTGGGAGACTTCAAAGCATGCAGCATTAAATTCCCTAATGTGGTCTCTTGGATCACCCTTTCCATGATATTTGTCAAATTTTGGCACCTCAAATTTAGAGGGGAAAGGTATCATGATCAAGGTCCTATCAAAAGGATATGGTGATATATCCTCTAGGGAATAATGCTTAGTCGATGTTCCTATTTGTATGTCTGTGAATTGTTGTAAATCTTGGATCTGTTGGGTTATTAAGCTTAGGGCGTTTGTAGAATCAATGGTTTCTTTGCTTTTGTCTATGGTTATTTCCTCTTGTGTGCTTCCCTCAGGGTTTCTTTCTTCCTCAGGTTCTTTTAACACTTCCACGTCAAAATATTTAGGAAGCTTGACTCCTTGGTGTGCTAAGTGAAGAAAGAATCTAGTAGGGTCTTGGGCAAGTACTTTGTCCATTATGCATTGGAACCTCTGGTCTTGTTGAGTTTGTAGAATCTCTTCCTGAGAAATTTCCTCATCACTGTCATGAGGGGATGGAATAGTTTTGTTCACCATTTCAATTTGCTTTTGTTTTTGGGACCTTGTTAAGACCATGCAAGGTGATTTGAGATGGGATGGAGTGAGTTTGAAAGTTTGAATAAGGTTTTCCTTAGATCTATTGGTGTCAAACAAGTTGGTTGGAACAAAATGACAGTCAAAAGTAAGGATGATAGAAATTTGGTTACTTGATGTAGACTAGTTTTGCACAAGCCACTAGTGGAGTTCTGAGAGAAAAGGATGATTGATCCTTGATAGTGGAGACTCTATAGGTTTGTTTGAGATTGATGTGATCAAGAATAGCTTGGTACTAACCTGGGTTTGGAAACTTGGTTTGATTTTGGAAGAATTTTGTGAAGTTTTGGATGATGTGAGTGTGGGAAAAGTAGCTACATTGTGGAAAAGAATGAGATCACTGACTTTGCATGGTTTTAATCAGGTCTGGGAAACTAAAACAAGTTTGAAATGGGTCCTTGAAAAGTTGAATGTTTTTCTAAAAAAAAGTATGGAACAACTCTCTAGAATGGGTGCACAGAAGTAAATGCGCAGAAATAGAAGGCAAAAGCGTAGCAGGTCGAAGCACATGCATAGATCTAGCAAAGTTTGTATGTACAGAAATATTAGGTAAATGTGTAGTAAGTCGCAATATTAAAGTGAATCATAAGCCCAATAACTCAATGGAATATGCAAATAACAAAGATTAAAACAAATAAACAAACTTACAATGCTTTGTTACCTCACAGCTTCCATTGTTTGCCTAGTCTCGATCGATCTTTTGTGATGAATGTAGCCCTCAGGAAGCTTGCTTCCTTGTTTTGTTTCCTCAAGATGACGATGGAGAAATGGATAGGATAATTGTATCAAATATGAACTTCAATACAATGTAGGATGGATAATAAATAATGTGAGAGTGGGGGTGCCAAAGGTGCGCTATGGATTCGATAGGCTGACTTTACTTGAAAGCTTCTTGATATGAAATGGAAGAATAGAGGGGCATTTATAGACTTGTGAGAGAAGATCAACAGTGTAGAAGAAATAACAAGATCAATGGTAGAGGATGTTTGAAAGAACATGGACAAATAGAAAGAAGACATGTGTCATTCAAAAAGTTGCTTTGTTGAGTTAACTGCTTTCTTGATGAGGATGAGCTTTGATTTCATAAATTAGAATATATTTTTCTAATTTAAGATTTTGTTGATAAAAACAAGGTTGCTTTAAATTAGTTAACTCATCTTTTGCTTTTGCATGACAAGGAAGATTTATTTTTAGAAGATTTAGAAGATTTTTTAGAAGATAATAAAGCGAATTAAATAAATAAATTTATTTAATTGATTGTGCATTATTTAAAGGAATAAAAAAAATATTTGATTATATTTTATTTTTGGAGATTGAGATTTAATTTAAATAGATTTGTATTTTATTTAAATTTGGAAGAATGAATGATTTAATTAAATAATTAAAATTATTTAATTGTTTAGAAGAATAAAGTTGATATTGATGAAATTAATTAAATAAATGAAATTTATTAAATTAATGGGAGGAAAATGAATCAAATAAATAAATTGATTTATTTATTGATAGACAAATATTGAGATGAAATAAATATTTTAAATATTTTCTTAGACAGAGTCATGTCATTTTTAGGTGTATACACTATGAACTGTAGATTTACCTTCGTTACCTGGACCCATTGTAGGATTACACTATTCAACAATAGATCTCACACCTATCAACTTTGCATTGTCTTTGTACTTCAACTCTTCTTGTGTTAATGCTCTTTTGTTACATTCTCGTCCACCATCATGCTCCCCCTTTCCATGCCTAGCCTTAGAGAAATTCCACATATGTTGAACACCATTCATCCTATGCATTCTTCTCAACCAATAGAGCATCCATGAGTTCTTGAATTGTGATGCACAATTATTTTACCATATGATATGCTGACCAAATGATATGCTTCTTCTAGCCAAATCATGGTAGAACATCTAAAAGTAGCCTTGCATGAACTCTATAGAATGTGTGTGATCATCTGATATAAAAATGATACCCCTTCAAGATCTTCTTGTCATCATCTATACTATCATCTGCATGAATGAATGTTATATGCACAAATATAGCAACATGCATAGAGTTGTAATATTGCAATTGCACCTCATTTTGTGGTTGTAGTGTGTAGTTATTTGCAAAGTCAACAACTAAAATGATGGTATCAAGTGGAAACATGTCCTTGCATAACTTGAATTGCAAGTCCAACCATTGAGTTCTATGGGTATGCCTTGCAAACTTGCAAACTATATTCTCTCAGAAAATAAAGATAAACTGATACACTGGAATATTTTCAATGACTAATTCACACATATTTGCTTCTTTACCATCCTTTAGAGTATATTCCACTGTCTTATATTTGCCAAAACCTACTAGTTCATTTCCACTTGCACATGTGTGTTCTCCATATGTTCACAAATTGACAAACGCTGCAACCCACCACAATGATAACACGTGCCATCCAAGCATAAGTTCTTGTGGAATAATTGACCATCCACTCTTTGACATAAGATGCTTGATATGAAATATCTTGAAGATCTTGGTGGACATTCTATATTAGACTCCTGCAAAACATCATTAGTATGCAAATCTACACATATATATCTATAAACATCATAATGATTAGAAAACTCAATATGTACTCTATAATAATAAGTTGTGTGTGTGATTTATTTTCACATAAAAAGGCTTTACCATTTCAAAATACCTTTGACTAATTTTTATTTGAGGATACATCTCTTGAAATTTATTGAAAAACTATGTTTGAATCACATCCAAAAAATGCTTTGGATGTGGCTCACGGTTTCAACAACCAATTCCCCTTCTTACAACATCTCTTGCATTAGGAGATACCCTTGTGTTATTTTTCAAAAATTATTCAATGAGGGATATCAAGGCTTCAACAACAACTTTATATTTCCATGTGAGTCTCCCAAAGAATAGCCACAATTCATTGTTATTTGGGTCCTCAACTCTTTCATGCCTTCCAATGGCTCTCATTAGAGTTTTTCTACTTATTTTCAATGCTTCACTTGTCTTTCTAACAAGGTAAGCTTTCTTTATTTGATGGCTTACTCTTGTCGATGTAATGACATGTTATGTGACATTACTATCCTTGTTGCTTGAGGTGGAACCCACACTCTCATATGCACTCAATAGATTCTTTACGATTGTTTTTCACTTGAAGCATCCGATGTTCTTAGGCCAAGAATCTTCATAATGGGCCTAAATTTTAGATTTCTCATCAATTCAACAAATAGTTGACATCTTCCGGTTTCATTTAAGTTCTCAAAAAAATCATATCTTATTGGCATATCTTCAGCAACTACGCTTGGGAATTTTATCTTGCATGAGCTTCAAAACATTCTCATCGATATCAATTAGAAACTTAGACTTTCTATGTATAATTCTAGGAGGTGTTTTCAATGGTAAAGTTGACTCAGTATTAAGAATTTTTTCAATATTTACTTGAGATAGGATAGATGGAATACCTTCAATTTGACATGTGAATGATCACATGTCTCTAACTTGAGAAGAGAATGATGTGTACCTTCAACTTGACCTATGAAAGATGGAGTCCCTCCAACTTGAGAAGAGAATGATGATGTACCTTCAACTTCACCTGTGAAAGATGGAGTGCCTCCAACTTTGAGATTCAATTTCCTCGTTGAACGGAGGTTTTGCATTCATTACCTTTGTGCCACCAATTCCATCTCTCTTAGCTTAATTAGATGACTAATGTTCCTCTTTAATTGTCAACAGTAGTATGTCTTATTCGATGATTGATAATTTCCTACTTTCACAAAGTTGTCTCATTCTTTATCTTTTCTTTGCATTCTTAGCTTCATGATCTTCTTGTGTTAGAGTCTTTGCTCGTTTCCTCAGCATGATGATGATTTCTATATGCATCATGAATAAGCCATAGATAAATTAGTCCATCTTGGTACAATAGAGTAAAGTAATCTCATACACAAATTTCAAAATAATCATATAATTAAAGTGAATAAATGATTATAAATATAAAAATTTATAGTTTCCTAGGGTGGTCCAACCCGAAACATAGAGATCGCACACATGTCATTTACTAGCAATCTTTTACAAATCAAGATTAAGCTAGGATAACATTCAAATTACATGTCAAGATGACATATCATACCATTCTTGAACTTCATGGAGTAATAACATTCATCGTTCAGATGATATTTAAGAACGTATCATAGTAATACAAAGGAACTTTTCCAGCACTTAAATTGTCTTTTAGCTTTCTATATATGTATAAATAAACTTTTCCATACTAAGTTTTTAGCATTACATCAATGGCCAAGATTAATTTGATCCTAAGGTTTAGATTTAGTCCTATGATCTCAAGTCAAACTCATTTCATATTGGCTACAAGAGTTCTCCATCATTGGAATAAGGATTTCTTAGGATATGGTCAACATTTACAAATGGTGGTAAGTACAATCTCTAGGTTAATTTCACATTTTATTAACATATCTTCTTAAACATGCTTGTCTCCTTTACCTAGGTGAATTGGGAATGCAATTTCCAAGGTAATAACTTTAGTTGACAAGCATAAATTATTCTATAAGGATCTTCAAATCATGTAGTATTCCTTATTTTATCATAAATTTTCAATAGAAAGGCAACTTCCTTATAGAAATAGAATAATTTGCTATCTTTTTTTACCTTCTTTTATTCTCATATTTATAGATAAAATCTTATGGAGCTTGGTTTTTTTAGAACAACAACAAATTAGGTCATCAAATAAGTAATTTGTCCTTTGTTCATCTCATTCTCTTAGCCAACATTTTTCTTGATCTTTAGGTTCTTTTTTAGTACTTTCTTCCTCTATCATGTTCTTGTTAAAACAATGTATGTAGAGAAACTTCCTAATAGTTATAAAAAAATTGAGATAAATGAAAAATGAAACACAAAGATTTTAATCAAGATCAATGAAAGATCTAAAAACATGACAAGTTAGATTAATGATGCAACATATTCATTCATATTTATGAAAAATCCCTTCTCTAATCCTTCTCCCATTCCTAGTCAAATTGGTTGTGAAATTATAATCAAGTGTCAAATTTAGTTTCTTTTTGCAACTTCACAAAATTTGGTGTCTTTATTTTGATCTTGACTAGCACTTCATGATGCGTGACTTTCATTTCATGAAAAGGCTATGCACCCACCAATATCAATACTCTATCTTCCTTAACTATCTAATAACTCATTGACAAGTCACTATCTATTCAAGACAACCTCATTGTGATTATAATTGTCCTAATAACTATGACAATGACATGTATAGTTATCTTTTAGTTGACCTATTTGGACATCTAGTGTCCACGACTATCTTCCCTACCATATGAATATCCTTTCAAGACCACCTCTATGTTTATATAGTATCATGGATACCTTTTTACATAGATTTGAGATTAATTGGCTTATCATTTAGTCTTGATTGTCACCTTGTGTATCAGTTGCTATCCTACCCATGCATGAGAGGTCATAGCTATTCCTATGGTTGCATGATTACCTATTGTGGTATAATAGTCTTTAGGTTGATATGACAGTTCTTGCAAGTGAGTATGCTCAAGTGACAATCCTTAGTTTGATTTTAGCATGATGATAACTCTTTGACTAACGTGATTTCTCTTAGTAGCCTTATAATTGTTTAGGTTAGTGTTTGAATCAGGATAATAGCAACATGATTGCACATCTACTCCACAGTGAAAGTGTTTTCATGACCTTGCTCTAGTTTATGATTATCCTTGAATACTAATAAGAATCCCTTCATAAATATATACCAATACTATCTTCATGATTTCCTTCCCATGGTGATATGGCTTGTTGTCATAGATTGTTATCTCAAATAAATATAAATTTTCACTTTGTCATGATAAATTAATTTGTCAAAATGATAATCCTCTCACTTCACTCATGATTGTCTTATAACATGAGGTTCATGCTAACATAATCATAAAGTGAAGTAAATGAATACATAAAGAACATACCTTAGATTTCAAGATTTGAGTTTTCCAATCCTCAAAAATTTGAGCTTTTTGGCAAGTTCCTTTGTATTCAATGTTTAATTCTATATAAATCTAATAGGATTAGTCAAATTTATGAAAAAAATAATTCTATATCATCAAATTCAATCTAAATACTTGAAAGCTGATAAGGGTGTGGTTCGATGGTTAAGTCGCTCGGTTGTAGTGGCGGCCACCAGAGTTCAAACCCCCGCTGGACCAATAAGCTCGCAGGCTTTACACCTTCGCTGGGCCAATGAGCTCGTAGGTTTGAAGTGTTCTTACTAGGGGATGAGGTCCCCTGTGTTGTGGCCTCACCGATTCATTGCTCCGCGCAAAAGCATTCACATGGAGCCAGAGGGCATGTTGCACCAGCGTCGCCAGTCACGTTAAAAAGTTTACCAAGCACATTTGAAAAAAAAAATCTAAATACTTGAAAATTAGAATTCAAACAATATGAAACATGAAATTATTAGTTTAATTAATCAAATTTTGTCTAAAAACATCCAATTTGCTTCTTCTACATTGAAAACCCAAAAAAAGGTGGTGGATTAAGTAAAAAATGATTGTCTAAATGTCAACACCATGAAAAGCATTTTTGTCCAATAATGCATGAAACACAAAGAATAATAGAGCATGTGGGTTTGATTCATAGATTCCACATGTTTTTCATCCATTTTTTTGGTTCCTCAAAATGCACTCGCGAGTGCATTATAACACGAGCACGTTTTGTCATGTATGGAAAGTTTTAAGTGTTGTCTAAATTACTAAATACCCTATAGCCAATACCCTCAACCCTAAACCCTATCCCTCAACCCTATGCCTTAAAGCCTATACGCCAGACCCTTAAACCTATACACTTAACTAGAGAGAGACAGGGGGTAGGAGGTAGAGAGGGGAGGGAGGTAGATATGTGAGAGAGAGAGAGAGGAGGGGAGGGAGGTAGAGAGGTGAGAGAGAGGGTAGGAGGTAAAAAGGGGAGGGAGAGAGAGAGAGAGAGAGAGAGAGAGAGAGAGAGAGAGAGAGAGAGAGAGAGAGAGAGAGAGAGAGAGAGAGAGAGAGAGAGAGAGAGAGAGAGAGAGAGAGAGAGAGAGAGAGAGAGAGAGAGAGAGAGAGAGAGAGAGAGAGAGAGAATATAAGGTAAAGAGGGAAGGCAAAGAGAGATAGAGAGAGGTAGAGAGGGGAGGGAGGTACATAGGTGAGAGAGACATGGTAGGAGGTAAAGATGAGAGAAAGAGTAGGAGGTAGAGAGGTGAGAGAGAGTTATAGGGTAGGAGGTAGAGAGGGGAGGGAAGTAGAGAGTGAGTAGGAGGCAAAGAGATGAGAGAGAGAGGAGGGGAGGGAGAGACCTAGAGAGGGGAGGGAGAGAGAGAGAATAATAGAGAGGGTAAGGAGGGAGGGAGAGGGAGAGAGGGAGAGAGGGAGAGTGGTTACAAAGAGAGGTGAGAGAGAGAGAAGAGAGGGAAGGATTGATAGAGAGTGGGAGAGAGAGAGAAGGTAAGGGTTAGATGATTTTATTTCACAATAACATGAGCATGTTATAATGCGCTCATGTTATGTGAATGCATGCACATAACGTGAATGCATTATAATATGCTTGTGTTATTGTTTTCTTTGGTAATTTACAAGCCTTTGGGTTGGATTTGCCTCAGGATTCCAACCCAAAGGCTTGGACTGAGTTTTGGACGTCCAAAGATGTGTTTTTGTAGATTTTGCAGATTGTAAAATAATTTACATAATCTTGAGTGTGCTCCCCATTAGGTTTGCACTTGTTTCAGTGACAAAAGTCAAAAAAATGCCATGATAAAGTTAATCTCTCTCTTAGCTTTCTAACCATATAATTTTTTTCACGTTTTGGGTATGTTAAGGTTTTCATCTTTAATTTCTTTTGTTAGTGTATCCATTTTTTGTCAAAAACTAGTGTGTGGTATTTTTGACTTTTTTTTAACCATTCATCAAAATTTCAAATAAATTACATTTTTAGAAACTAGACTCCACTCTACATGTATTAAAAAAAATTAGATTTTTGATTAGTTTTCAAAAAATTAAGGGAGGAGCACACTCAATTTTCTATTTTTTAGGATGTGTCCACTTCAAAAATTAGTAAAAAATCTATTATTCAAGAAAAAATATCAGAAAAGTAAGGATAAACTACATGGTGTTAGCTAATTTCTCAATGAAGTGATTTTTGAAATACTAAAAAAAATTTAACATTTTATGAGTGCCACACTAGACACTATTTTATGTTTTTTGAAAAAAATGGGACCAATTTGTGTGCCCCCCTTTTTGAACCCTTTAATCTCAACCATTTTTAAAAAAATTAGTAGTTTAGAAACTAGATTTGGAGCACTACAACTCTTGTTTTTGTTGCATCTTCAAATTTTGAGTGTAACTATCTTTAGTTTCTCATCCAACATCACTCTTTCCTGATTTAAGAAAAAATGTGGCCACTTAATAACCCCTTTTGGTCCCCATCTTTCTACACTGACCCTATATGTATCTGATTTAACAAATGACAATAAAGATATTGCTATAGTAATTTGGGTGTTTAGTTATTCTTAGTTTATCTTTATCTTTCTAATTATATGTAAAAGAGGAATTTTGAAAGGGCCCACCCTTCTACAAAGATCAGGAAAGGTACATCATAGAAGTCCATAAAATGACAAGGAACAACATGAATTAGATAGCTCAAAGATTGTAATGCAACTGTAAGCCAACATTTCCCATAAGTAGGGACAAGAAAAGAAAAATTACAACAAACCACCCAATAACAATAGCAGGTCAAATGACTCAAGGTAACTTGAAGCTATTGTGCTTCAAGGAACTATGTCTCCTACTAGCAACCCTATTGTTTGAAACAAATGAGTTGATTTCATTTTTTGAAGTATTCCCATTTTTAAGTGCCAAACTTGAATTAGAATAAAATAAGGGGCCATTATAATGCTATTCAACCGGAACCATCTTCTTATTTTCCTTCATAGAGGACATCAAGGTGGGAAAAGGATGAGAACCAAGAGTACGGATGGGGGCATTTATATCATGGAGCTCACTATCAAGACCCTCTTTGAAAGACTCCTAATTACCAATATCCTATGATCATCTCACATAAAGATGAGGCCCATTCTCAAAAACAAGATTGAAAACATCCAAATTAGCCTTCTCTGATAGAGGATAGGCCACCTCTATTGGCAAGAAACACAACTCTACAGAAGAATATAATGTTGTCATTGATGGCAACAAGGCAAAGAGAATCAATCAGCATGGCAAAGAGACTCTACTCTGGCAGACAATCTTGAGTTGGCAACAAGGCACAAATTATTTTGGTCCAGAAGCCCAAAATGGCTAAGTATGGGAAGTATTCTAAGTAAGGAACATAAAGTGAATCAGTATGCCTCTGCAATTGAAGAATTACAGATGCAATTTAGGTATGATGTTTATAGCTACCTGTTGCTATTATATTCTAGTGATCAAGATTTGACTTCCTCCAGAAGTCATCTGGTAAAAGGTCTAAGTCTGGGTGGATAGTGTTAAGATAGAGACAGTGAATAGTACAGAATAAAATGGTCCGCACTCCTCTGCAATAGCATATTTTGTTCTACGGTCCTGAGGAAGCCTAGAGATATTTCATGACTACCTAAATCCAAGATTATAGCCTCTAAAGCTCAACATATAATATTTTACAAGCTTCCAAGTATCGGCTTCCAATTTGACAGTGTTTCAGTGTGACAGTGCAACAGTTCTAAGATCCGCATTTTGGCATACAAAATTATTTTGTTCTATGGATTTTAAGGCATGTTAAGAGGTCATTTTTGAATGTTAGATATGGATTGTGAGGTCTCATATGGTCCATAGCATAAGTTATGATGTGACAGAGGAACCCATCATATATGTTTTTAAGGAACAAGACGATAGGCCTATAATATCCTTATACAGAGAAGGTATACTATCTAGAAAATTATTATAAGTAATTGTATGATTAGAGATGACCTATATGAAGACTTGTACATGTTTGTTTGGGTCTACATTGTAGACTATACACAAGATCAAGCTGACATAATACAACACCGTGTGTACACATTTCATACTTTGCTTGCCAACTTGATTAAGAGTTAGATAAAATTGTGGATATATATAGAGGATGGATTTTGGTGTTTGAAGTATGTATGATATATAATGAGAAGTGTGTCAATGCAAAATATGCAAAGATAAGGGACAAGAGCAGAAGAAGAGAGATCATATGTAAAAACAAAGCAGCATAACACGATAATTAGAGATGAAGAGTTTTGAGTCAGTGTTTCTGTGCTTCATTGGAACTGTAACCATGCATATGTAGATGCAATCTCAGCAGTTTATCTTGGTAGTGAGCCACCCTTCTACTTTCTTCATTCTTCTAATTGGCAGTGAGCCTTTTTGAGTAGTGAGCTCTAGGCAATGAGCCCTAAGGCAATGAGCCTCTTTGTAACTCAATATTGTGCTATCTTAATATATTGTGAGATAACACTCACTGTGGTTTTTCCCTTTTTGGGTTTTCCACATAAAAATCCTAGTGTTCATGTGTTATGTCTTTATGGTTACTCTTCCTATGCTTATTCTACTTTCATGTTAGTAATTTTAGAATTTGGACTAATAAACTTATTAAGAAGTGGTTTTGTGGAATACTGATTAACCCCCCCCCCCCTCTCAGTATTCCTTGCTATCAACAATTGGTATCAGAGCAATGTTCCTTGGAAGAAGCTTAACAACTTAAGGAAGATCTGGGGTAATATAATCATGGCAACAAGAAGATTTGGAAATTATGAAAGCAAAAAGGAACTAGAAGCTTCTCTTCTTGATCTAGAACAATCTGAAGCGGAAGTAAGGGATCCAAAAGATAACTTACAAGAAGCTGATGAATGCATCTCAAGATTAAAAAATAAGTTAAGAAATTCAAAGACAAATACAAAGAAGTTAGCAATCAATTGATATCAGCAAATGAAACTTGGAATGATTTGAAAGGAGAAGTTATAGAAAGAACAAAAGTAGAAGAAGATCTAAATTTAATGATGAAAAGAAAATCAAAAGATTGTGCCAAACTAGAAAAAGAAATTGTGAGTCTAAAAGTAGACCTGGAAAAGGCCAAGAGCTATGAAGAAAAGTTCAAGATAAGTACTGCAAAACTTGATGAAATAATTGCTAGTTAGAAGAGTGTTGATGATAAGCAAGGTTTGGGATTTGAAAAGGAAGAAAGTTCAAAATTTGGTCAAACAAATACTAAGTTAAAGCAGAACAGAAGAAATCAGTTCAGAAATCAAAGAACAAGACCTAGAAAACCTCTGGTCAGATAACCAAATGCTTAGAGGTATCCATCTTTCAATGGCCACTATTTTAATTGCACTAAGTTTGGTCATAAAAATACTCAATGCAGGAGTAGAGTAAATTAGAATGTTCCATCCTTTTATGGTCAATGTTTCAATTGCAAGAAGATCTATCACAAATTAAATGAATGCATAAATCTGGTAAGGAATAATACCTACAATAATCAATCATTTAATGGAAAGTGTTTTGTGTGCAATAGATTTGGACACATGGCTAATCGATGTAGATCAAAGATGAATTCATTTAGAGGAAGGAATCAAGGACAAGGAAACATTATGTGTTTCAATTGCAACAAATTTGGACATGTTGCAAGATTCTGCAGAAGCAAGAATGTGAAGATAAATTACTAGGCTGAAGAAAGGAAAACAGAGCAGAGGAATGATAAGGGAAAATAAAAGGTTGATCCGGTTGAAACCAAGAAGGAAATGGACAAGATCTGGGCCAAGAAAGAAGTAATCAAAGAAGAGGATAGATCCGCACCAGCATCTGATGTAGATACTTCCTATGGGAGGTAAACTGGGTGGTCTGGCCTAGGGGGAGCAGTGTTGAAAATCCAAAAAACTAAGCCAGAAAGTGGGTGCCAAAATCTTGCACAAAGGTATATGATGGAATATGATGTGACAAATCTCTTAAAAGAAAAACTAGAAGAAATGAAGTCAATGCGGCACATTGTGGAACAATCTTGATCGACTATTCCTAATAGAGAAATGTTTGACAGTTTTTTGAAAACAACATTTATGATGAGTAGGTTTTGGTAAACAAAGGTTAAAAAGGGTAGCACTTGAAGGACTAATCACTTTGTATTTGAGCCTTTAAGTGTCTAAGGTGTGCAGAAGCAAGATCATAAGTGATATCAACAATTACCAATGATTCCAAGTAGAGAAAACCCTAATCTGGCATTAAGAGGTACTTACAGTTTGAAACCCCTTCTGAAATTTGCTTGATTATCTATAGAAATAGAAACACCTCAAGTAGTGGATATTGCTAAGAAACCATGACCTAAATTCAAGAAACATCCTTTCAAAGCAACCGAAGTTGATCCAATGGGTACATTTTCAAAAATACCATACAAAGTTATGTATGTGGAAGATGTTAGGGCATATATCCATGTTGCCCGAGATGAGCTCGGTGGTGACAAATTCTCAATTCTCTACTTGAAGTTTCTAAGCAATGATCAATTTGACCTAAAGGAAGAATACAAAGTCTTAGAAGAGAAGAAATTCATCTAGTATGTAGAGTTTCCTATTTTCATAGAGGATGAATGGGTCCAGTATATTCTAAGTCAAATTCACGATGAATTCATGTGGTTAGGGCATCCTTTCAAAATCACTAAGGAAGCAATTAGGGTAGTAACATGGTTAAATTCCACTGGAAGAGTACCCTTGCTGAAAGTTGTGAAGAACCAAATTGTTACAGAGGCCACTGGATCCAAATTTGACAAGAGGGCATTAACCATAAATGAAATCATAGACCATGGGGTAAGATTTGCTTCTATGGTCATAGGCTACAAGATCTATTTCTCAAATTGAGAGAACTCTGTCTCCGGCACTGCAATATACACTACTATCAAATGGTCAAAGAGAATATTGAGTCTGAAATGTGTGAGTTTCTGAGAATCCAACTACTAGAGAATCTAAAGAAGATCAAGGAAAGCAAAAACTATCCATTAAAATTTGGTACATTGATCATCTGTCTATTCTTCTATTTTATGAATGAGTTACCAAAGATGAAGAATCTATTCTAGTTAACTAGGAAACTGGTAGCTATCCAAATTAGAAATATTTTAAGCAGCATTGGAAGCCATGATGAGCAAAAGGCAACATTGTGGGGGTATTTCAAAAAATTTCAAAGCATGATGCAATCAAGAGAAAGAATCTCAGAGAAAATCATTGAGAAGTATAAGGATACCATATGTTTTATTGTTACAAAAGATCAATGCTTGATGGAAGCTATGGAGCCCAGGACAGTCTGGATTATGCCAATGGGTTATGAGGTAGATGGACAAATACTTGAAAACTATGCCTAGCACATGTTCAACAAACCTAGAGACACTAAAGAAGAGAGGTTTGGGACTTATGAAGAACTAAGTTTAAAAATTCATGTTGAACTCAGGAAGCCAGAATCCACTAGGAAGGTGAGAAAAAAGTAGAGGCAATTGCTGCAAGATATGGGCTCACAAAAGAACAAGTGACAAAGGCAAGGGAAAAAGCACAAGCTTCTAAGGAAGAAGAAGAAAAGAGAAAAAGTGAATCAAGTGGAGCCCCAGAAGAACCCAAGGGTGAACTAGAAAATCTAGAGGTCTCAAGAAAAAGAACCAAAGGATCCACCTCTACAGAAGCTGCATCCATTCCCTCTGGTTCCACACCATCTGCAAGTGTGGAAACTCCTACTACCAGTTCTAAGAGAAAGAAGACTAAGGCCAAGAAAATACTTGTCAGCATAGCTATTGATGAAGAAGCAACATAATTAGATGAGGAAGTAAAGAAGATGAAAACTGAGGCTACAAAAGCCTCTGGAACTAGAAAAAAGAAACCCTCTGGTAAGGGTAAAACTGGAAAAAGGGTAAAGCAAGATGTACCTCAGACAGAGGAAGCATGTATAAGCCGTGAAGATGTTATCAAAACCATAACAGTGGATGGAAATTTGAAATCCATTGCTTAGTTGTATTATGAGTATAATGATCCAGACAAGAGGATCATTGAGACTGCTATTGTATAATATCTAAACATCTATAGCAAGGCTCTGATTGAAATCATTACTGATCTTCCACATAACCTAGCAAATATAATGAGCACAAGAAAAGAATTGGCTATAGCAAAGGATGTTGAGCTCAGGGAACACTCATTGATAATATTATGTCTGGAGATCACCCTTGAGGAGAAGGCCAAAATCTCTAAAGAAATCAAGGATGCCTTCATGACCAAGAGAAGAATGAACTCATTGATTTTGGGAGAAATTGGTAAAGTGGTCAAGGAAACAGAGATCACTTTGGCAACATTAAAGAAAAAACAATATTCCTACTATCTATGACAATGAAGGAGCAAAAGATGAAGACACATCTCTGCCAGAGATAAACTAGGATCAAGGACAGGTCCAGAGTGATCAAGTCCCTGACACAGACATATTGGATATGTCAGATCAAGGCAAAACTGAAATTGATCTGCCTCCTGAGCAAAAAGTTGAGGTTGAAGAAAATAGGGAACAGATAATGAGCCCTACATCGGAACAAAACATTGATCAACAAGAAAATTTAGACATGGATCTTTTGGAACGTAGTCAAGAAGAAGTGTCTAGGAGAGCAAGAGACACTGCAGATGTCTCAGTTGGTTCCAAAAGGCAACAAGATACAGATGAGTCTGAACTTCTTCAAGGACCAATTAACCTGGCCTCATTGTCATCTGTGCAGAAATTCAAATTAGTATCTATTGTCCAAGCCAAGGCATAGGAAGAAATGCTAAAATCACATGACCAAGATAGTAAATTGATCAATGATGCATCCGACGTTCTGGAAAAGATGATGCCAACAGTTCAAAAGGAGACCTCATTATCATCCATTGATCATCTCAAAGGGCTATTAAACTCTGTAAGTACACATTTTGAGTCTTTTGAAAAATTTGCAGAAGCAAAAGTTAGAAAAGAGTTTGATGAAAAGAGATTAGTTGAGTTAAAGGCTATGATAGCAAAATATAAAACTATTTTAGATAATGGAATAAAAGGCATACAAAGTGCCATTGAAGAAGCTGGTAAAATATACAAATTTTGTCTATCTTGGCCAAAAATCACAAAGGAATTAGAAGATAAAATCTGAGACTTGGAACTCAAACTGCTTAATGTCTCTGAGACATAATCTAGCAGTTGAGTCAATAAATGCCAAAGAAACACAAGTTGTAAATATTCATAGTGATTTGAACTCTTTGATGAAGAAAAGGGAAGAAATCAAAGATAGGTTGTGCCAGCTAAGGGGACTGATAAGTCCAAAAATTGATTTCATGACCAATCTGGTAGATGAAGCCTTGAAATCACAAGCACTAATTGATACATCATTAGATGTGCAAAAGGCAGAGAAGTTAGTTTTTCTGATAAATGGCCACATCCATATTCTAGAAAGTGCAAGGAATAGATGGAATGGAGAGATAGCTCTAATAAAGACTATCTATAATGCTATCCTACCTTTAATGACAAATTGAGGTGAAAATGTGTATCTATATATATGCGGCAGAATATAATAGTTTTGAACATTTTTTGACCAATTTTGCTTGAAGTCACACCTTTGCTAGTGATGTCAAAGGGATAGAGAAGATCAGTGCAAAATGAGAAAACATCTCAGGGGGAGAAGGTATATAGAAGTGAATATAGAAAAGGGGAGCAGTCAGGGTAGCATTTTTCACTAAGTGTTGCCATCAATACTAAAGGGGGAGATTGTTGGCAAGAGACACTGCTCTACATAAGACTTGAATGTTGTCATTGATGGCAACAAGGCAAAGAGAATCCATTAGCATGGCAAAGAGACTCTACTCCAAGGCACAAAGTATTTTGGTTTGAAAGCTGAAAATGGCTAAGTATGGGAAGTATTCTGAGTAAGGGATAGAAAGTGAATCAGTATGCCTCCACAATTGAAGACTTGTAGATGCAGTTAAGGTATGATGTTTATAGCTACCTATTGTTGTTATATTCTAGTGATCAAGATCTAACTTTCTCTGGAATTCATCTGGTAAAAAGTCTAAGGCTAGGTGGATAGTGTTAAGATAGAGACAGTGAACAATACAGAGTAAAATGGGACTCTGGTCATCCCACAATAATGGGTTACACTTTTTAGCCAAACTTGACATTGAAATCAACATTTTGAACTAAATCTTCACTTTCTGACACCTATAGCCACTAAACCATTAGGAATTTGAAGATGATGCGAACTAGTAATTTGTGAGATCTTGTTTGTAGATTCTAAATATATTTTTAAAAAAAAATTTGGAGTTAAATCGTAAAATTGTTTGCATCTCCTTTGATAACTAGTTTTTAATAGTAAACATTTTTTAAAAGTGATGTGTATTCTATAGCAGATAAATTTTTTTCTACAAAAGATAAAATTCTAATTCTTTTGAATTTAGATTAGTAACACCAATATATAGGGCATGCATTTGGTTTCATAATGTTTTGTTGAATATTTTTTTAATTAAGTTTTGAAGTCAAACCAATTATAATTTAGACATAGGCGTATTCTGTAAAACATAACTTTTTCTGTATGCATTGAAATTCAATTTTATTTTATTTTGTTGAAACAAGGACATCAATACCTAGGGCATATATATTTTTTAGAATTTCTTTTCACTAATTTACTAATTTTCCATGTGTGTAGAACAAAGAACTTGATGTTCAGTGAAAAACCTACATTCACAAGAAATAAAAAATAAATATAATAATCAAATTAAATATATTTTAAGATTATACTTTTTGGGAAGCTTATAATAAGGACTACATACTTACAAAACATAAATCTTAAATGAATTCATTTGATCCCCCAAAAGGTAAATCAAAAGTGGTTTTTTATCAACATTTTGATAGGTGTAGAGGAGACTCCATTATAGGTATGGTTTAAAACTAGCGTGGTTCTATCCAAGGGTGTTTGAATCTAAGGGGGTTTGATCAAACCCTCTTCAATTAAAAACCTTTAAATGGAACCTTTCAAGGATTAAATCATTATATTTTTTAAAAATATGTGATTTCAGAAAAATTCAGGATCTCCTAGACAGTGTAACCCATTATTGTGGCAGCCACTCCTCCGCAATAGCATATTTTGTTCTGTAGTTTTGAGGAAACCTAGAGATATGTCATGACTACCTAAATCCAAGATTATAGCCTCTAAAGTTCAACAAATAATATTTTACAAGCTTCCAAGTATCAACTTCCAGTTTGACAATGTTTCAGTGTGACAATGCAACAATTCTAAGATCCACATTTTGCCATACAAAATTATTTTGTTCTGCAGATTTTAAGGCATGTTAAGAGGTCATTTATGAATGTTAGATATGGATTGTGGAGTCGCATATGGTCTGCAGCATAAGTTATGATGTGACAGAGGAACCTATCATAAATGTTCTTAAGGAACAAGCTGACAGGCCTGTAAGATCCTTATACGGAGAAGGTATAATATATGGACAATCAATATAAGTAATTGCATGATTAGAGCTGACCTATATGAAGATTTGTACACATTTGTTTGGGTCTGCGTTGTAGACTGTACACAAGATCAAGCCAACATAATACAACACCGTGTGTACACATTTCATACTTTGCTTGCTGACCTGATTAAGAGTTAGATAAAATTGTAGATATATATAGAGGATGGATTTTAGTGTTTGAAGTATGTATGATATGTGATGAGAAGTGTGTAAATTTAAAATATGTGAAGATAAGGGACAAAAGCAAAAGAAGAGAGATCATATGTAAAAGCAGAGCAGAATAGCAGGACAGTTAAAGATGAAGAGTTTCGAGTCAGTGTCTCTGTGCTTCATTGGAACTATAACCATGCATATGTAGATGCAATCTCAGCAATTCATCTTGGCAATGAGCCACCCTTCCACTTTCTTCATTCTTCTAATTGGTAGTGAGCCTATTCTTTGGCAGTGAGCCCTAAGGCAATGAGCCTCTTTGTAACTCAGTATTGTGCTATCTTAATATATTGTGAGCTAACACTCATCGTGGTTTTTCCCTTTTGGGGTTTTCCATGTAGAAATCCTAGTGTTCATGTGTTATGTCTTTGTGGTTGTTGTTCATATGCTTATTCTTCTTTCATGTTATTAATTTTGGAGTTTGGACTAATAAATGTATTAAGAATTGGTTTTGTGGAATACTAATTCACCCCCCCTCTTAGTATTCCTTGCTATCAACAACGTCTCCATTACATCCTAGTGATATCTCATCCATAATACACCCATTAATAGCATGGCTAGGCCTATAGAAATTGTGACGCACCACCATTGAATCCTCATAAATGATTTGTTGCACCCATTAACCTAGTTTAGAGGATAAGGTGATCAAAGAGAAGAATACCTTATCAACATCTGTATTTACACAAAATCTAACAAATAATAGGCATTTTCTAGATTTAATCATCATATCAACTGCAATGAGTTGGTCAAAGGAGCTAGCAATACTAGACCAAACTTCCTCCTAATATTCCAATGGTAATCTAGGTAGTCCAACCCAAATTAGGACTCTATCAATACATTCTTTCTCAAAGTCAAAGCCTAATTTCCATCTCTTAAGGAAAAGACCAAAATTTCCTAGAAACCATGAGCCACTCATGAGGGTTTGAACATAATCTTCGTAAAAGAGAAAAGGAGAGAAGAAAGAAACCTTTCAACAAAACTAAGATCTCCAACATGCCACGAAGTTTCTATTTTATCTTAGACCAATTTTTAATACATCTAAATTAGGCCTACCCTGTTGATAACTGAGAGGGGGGGGGGTGAATCAGTTATCCTAATTATTTCCCTTATTGAACTTTCCTTTTAATAAAATCAAACACAAAACATTAACCATGAAATAAGAAACACATGACACAGTATTTTTGACGTGGAAACCCTGTTAAGGGAGAAAACCACGGGGTGATTAACCCAAGAATTATTCTCTGTTAGAAGAATAGGAAATTACAAAAATGGCACTTGCCAATTAGGGCTCACTGCCCGAGCACACTGCTCACAAGAGGCTCACTGCCTACAAGAAGACACACTGTCTTACAAAGTGATAAGAATCACAGTCTTGAACTGATTGGAAGCATCTGCATATGCTGGAGTTCAGTTCCGGTTAAGTTCAGTATACTGATCTGCTGCACTTCATCTTTCCTCTGTTCTTTAGTCTGCTATCCTTTCACATACCGGATCTTTCTTGCTACTTCTGCTCTACTCTGGACTTGTTCGCATATCCTTTTTCATATTCACCGCTTTACAACTAAATCCATCCTCTATATATATCCGCACAAGTAATTTCATCATCTTTCTAGTCGGCATCCGGAACAGTCTAGTTTCTTACAAACTTAGTTCTGTCGGCTGAATCCTTGCTCACCAAGCAATGCGGATCAAGCATATACTTGTAGATATCATCAATTATGTCGGCCAAACATGATTCATGCCTCCGCAACCTTTATCATCATCTGTAACACATCCGGAAAGTAGTTTGATACTCTGTCAGTCAGTTCTTCCTCTGTTTTTACTGTCTCTCAGGAATCCGGTACTCAACTATTCATATCTTTTTCCTTGTCCATCTCCGGAGGCTAAATCCTTGGAATATACTACTCAAGATAGTCCTCTTGACTTCCCCAGATCCGCACTGTGCCAAGACACTTCCTCTGAGAGATCCGGACCAATCTGTCGGACCTTGCCACATGCTCTGTTCTTGTTCACCGGACCACAACAATCTTCAATCTGACTTCCGGTAGAGATATATCATGACTTGCGGATATGTGGAATGACCTTTGTTGCCATCAATGACAACAACCATGAATCCATATAGTGTCTCTTGCCAACAATCTCCCCCTTTGGCATTGATGGCAACACTTAGTGAAAAATGACTAAGTGTTTACACTATGCTCCCCCTTTGCTGATGCTCTGTCTTTATATACAATTTCCGGAACTCCCCCTGAGTTGGATTCCTCATTTTTCACTGCTCCTCACTCCCCCTTTGACATCAATGGCAAAGGGTAGGGTCCGCACACCAAAATTTTCAAAAATTTTCTATATATAGCCGCATATTTACATACTCACATATACTGCAGAATGTCTGCAAAGGATGTCTGCAGTTGAACCATTTCAGTAGCCCAACTTAGCTTCATTCTGTCCAAGATTGAAATGTGACCACTCAACAAAAATGCAAAAGCTTCTGCCCGCCTGAGATCTGTCGGATCTTTTGTATGGGCGGTGGTCTGGGCATCACTGATGGCCTCATGCATAGTTTCCAACTTAGGGACTATAATCCTTCTAAGTTCTCCCATCCGGTTGGTAATGTTCTTCCTCTCCTTCTCAAGATTCTTTATTTCATTCAAGACTGCAATAGTCTGACATTCTTGATTTATTATAGAGGAAGAGAGAGGATCAAAACTTTGAGATAAGCTTTGAAGCTTGTCCTGTTCCTCTTTTATTTTCTTGTCAATTGCAGCTGTTGCCTTTGACCAAGATATACAAAATTTGTAGATGTCACCGCCATCCTTAAGAGCATTTTCTAAGCTCTTTATTCCAATGCTTACAATCTTCCTATCCTTAGAGATTAATTCTAATATTTCAGAAAATCTCTTATCCAAAAATTCCTTCCGGACCTTTTCTTCAGCTGATTTTTCTAGAGAATTAAAATGTGTGTCAATACTGCTGACTAAGGTTTTTAGATTACTGGAAGTGGAGGCTGTCGGATCTATTTGGATTGATGGCATGATCTTTACAAGTACTCCGGAGGCAGCCTCTATCAACTCACAGTCTTCCATATGAGACTTCAGGAGCTTTTCATTTGCCTTGGCATTTGCAAATGAAGCTATCTTCATTGTTTGTACCGGAGAGAGAGAGTCAAAATCAAATGGACCTTTTAGAAGCTCCGGTTCATCAATCTCTAGAGTTTCTTTGCTCAAAAATTGTTGAACAGTTTGTGCAGTGTCTCTTGCCGGAGACAGATGTTTCTTTTCTTCTGCAGTCTTAGAACTGTCAACCTCTTTGTCTGTCACCACTGCTTCCTTCTCCTGCAATTGCTCTTCTTCTTTGGATCCGGAGACTGTAGGGGAAACCGGAGGAGAGATGCTTGCTTGTTCATGGGCCACTTCTTCTGGAGCAGAGGGTCCCAAGTCCTCACTTGTCTGTTCATGGCTCACTTCTTCCGGAACAGAAGATTCCAAATCAGCAGCTGTTTCTGCACCTAAGTCCTCTACAATAGGAAGATTGAACCTTTTGAAGGCCTTCCGGAGGATCTCTTCTGTCTCTTGTGCCACTTTGTCAGTCTCACCAAGCATGAGCTGATTCATCCTGGCTTTACTTCTGAACTCATCTCTGCAGTCCTTGAAGATCATGTTCATTGTCTTGGGATCAATTTGAGGATATAGCTGAATAGCTATCTGCTCCCGGATCTCAAGATCTTTGGCATGAGCATTATTCTTTCTTACTTCCATTTCCTTCTCTAGGCTTTTAGGAATGAGAGATATGATCTCAATGAAAGCCTTATTGTATGTGTTCAGATATTTAACTGTGGCTTCCTGCAGAGTCTTTTGGTCTGCCTCACTGAAGTCATCATAGGATTCAGTCATTGGTTGAAGGTTTCCATCCACCGTGACCGACTTGATTATGCTCTCTAGTGACAGAGTGGGCTTTTCAACAGTTACCTCTGCCATTTCCTCCTTGTCTTGGCCTGTGGAGGGCTTACCGGATCCTTTCTTTTTCTGTTTCTTTACTTCTCTTACTCCTTCATCTGATTCTGTCTCCTCTTCATCCTTTTGGCTTCCATAAGCCCTTGTGGCTTTTGCCTTTGATCTCTTTCCGGATGCCTGGACTTCCGGTTTTGAACTTTTGGTTGAGGGAGGAGCAGATCTCTTTGTTGATCTGGTCCGGGTGGGAGCTCCAACCGGAGCACTTTCTTTGCTTTTCTCTTCTTCCTTAGCCTTTCTCCTCTTTTCCCGGCTGGCATCAAGTGCCTCTTTTGAGATGCCTAGGCCTTGAGCAATGTGCTCTACTTCTTTTCTCACTTTTCTCTTAATCTCAGGTTCCCTGAGTTCTACATGTAGTTTCACGCTCAGCTCCTCAAAGGTTCCAAACCTTTCTGCCTTAGGATCTTTGGGCTGACTTAGCATGTGTTGAACATGCAGCTCTACTATCTGTTCATCAACTTCATACCCCATGGGCATGATCCAGACAGTCCTTGGCTCCACTGCCTCCATTAGGCACTGATCAGTGTCAACCATAAAACATACTGAGTCCTTGTATTTCTCAATGAGAGACTGGGGAATTCTCTCTCTTGCTTGCATCATGCTCTGAAAGTTTTTGAAGTATCCCCATAGAGCTGTATTTCTCGCTTTTGCATCCCCAAGTCCATGCAAATAGTCTCTTATCTGGACTGCAACAGGTTTGTCATTCTGCCATACCCATCCACTTGTTCCGGGTAGCTCATTCATGAAATAAAAGAATAGACATACAATGAGAGTACCATACTTAAAGGAGTTCTTCTTGTCTTTCTTGATTTTCTGTACATTTTCCATCAATTGGCTTAGTAGTAGTTCACAAAGATCATAATCTGCATTCTTTCTTAGCATTTCATATGCTGTGTATATTGCAGTTCCGGATACAGAATTCTCCCTGCTGGAGTGATAGATCTTGTATCCTATTATCATTGATGCATATTTGATATCCGGATCCGAAATATCTTCAATGGTCATTGCCCTCTTATCATATTTTGATCCGGTGGCCTCAGTTACAACGTTGTTCTTGACAGATTTGAGGATAGGTACCCCCCCGGAAGAGTATAGACCAGTTACTGCTCTAATTGCTTCTTTTGTGATCTTACAGGGTCTATCTAGCCAAAGGAAGTTGTCATGCATCCTGCTCAGTACATACCGGACCCATTCATCTTCTTCAAAGCTAGGGAAATGAATGAATTGCTCAAATTGTTTCTTCTGGATACCCTTATACTCTGGTTTGAGCTCAAAAGCATTGTCTATCAGTTGCTTGTGATAGAGGTCTCTTAATTTGAATTCCCCAAATTCCTCAATGTTTGCGTGTATGTAAACCCTAATATCTTCAGTATGTAAGACTCCGTGGGGAACACTAGAGAAGGCTCCTAGTGGATCTACCTCCAATGATTTGTAGGGATGTTTCTTGAATGAGGGGCGAGGTCTATCAGAGATCTTAACTATGTTTGGAGTAGCCATTCTTCAAAGATTTGCAGTGAGGCAATGAAAAAACGAAGAATACCTTATGCGCCTTTGGTTTGCACGGAGTGGTTGGATTGATTTCTTTATGCAATAGCTTCGGCAGGAGATCCTTGGTGTGCTTGATGAACCTTGTTGCAGAGCTCCACTATTCGCTTCTTCTCAAGTGTAGAATGAGCAGATAACTTTTGAGAAATCCCTTATATTGCTCCGCAAACCCTAATATCTGTCTGCAATAAATGCTTCACCTGCATTATTCCGGTTTACCATGTCTGGACAGCTTGGAGTATCCCGGATTAGTCCTGATCACTGAATATCATCCGGATCTTTAAATCATGAATAAATCTAGGTAACATATTACAAGAACATCCCAAACACTCTGTCCAATCCGCAAGACAAGATCGTGCACTTCCGGATCTCTCCGGACCTTTTTGTAATCCTTTATCATACCGGAGCACTTTCTTTGAACAGGTCTAACTTAATCGAACACAGCTTCTTCATAACTCCATGCGGACCTCTGAAAACTTGACTGAAGCATCTCAGGACTTATATCTACAAACCCTTTAATCCGCATCTTGTGCCACATCCGGCATAACTTGTATGGCTGGGGGAACAGAATCTTCTTTGAGTCTCCCCCTGAGCCTGAGCTCACTTTTTAATTTCCGGAAGAAATATCAGCACCAGAATCTGGTGCGGATCCAACCTCTACATTCTCTGAGCTTTTCTTCACCCAGATCTTGCTCATCTGATTCCTAACTTCATCCGCATTCATCTTTTGTTTACCCTTGTCTTGATTCTGATTATACACCGGACCTCTTTTGTCCTGATTCTTGTTTCTGCAGACTTTAGCATTATGACCGGATCTATTGCAGATTTGGCAAATAACATTTCTTTGCATATTTAACTGATATCCCCTTGATCTGCATTGATTAGCCATATGACCTACTCTATTGCATGTAAAGCATCTACCTTTGAATGATTTGTTTACTTGCATAATTCTGCATTCATGGGATTTGTGTCCATACCTTTTGCAGTTGAAGCACTGTCCGGAGAAGGATGAATTAATCTGATTCATTCTCATTCTGCACTGATTAGCTTTGTGACCAAAATGGTTGCAGCTGTGGCAGTATCCATTGAAGGATGGATATTTTTGAGCATTTGGCTGTCTTACCGGAGGTCTTCTAGGCCTGCTCCTTGGATTTTCTGATCCAAGATTCTCCTGACCGGATCCGGAGCTTTCTCCTTTCTCATATCCCAAACCATACTTGTCATCAGTCCTCTTTTGACTTCCAAGAAGAACTTCAAGTTGAGCAGAACTTATCTTGAATTTCTCTTTATATTCATTTGCTGTTTGAAGATCTCTTTTGAGAGAGGTAATTTGATCCTCAAGTTTTTCTTCATTATCTTTGGCATCTTCAAGATCAGATTCAAGATGTCTGATAATCCTGTCCATCTGGTGGCATTCTTCTGATTTTTCCTTAAGAGATTGTCTTAGATTGTCTTCAGCCTTTCTTTTTTCTTCAATCTCTTGAGTGAACTTTATAGTTCTTGATTCCATTTCATGTCTTAACATAATGACTTCTTTTGATAACTTTTCACATAACTTGGTTTGCTCAGTCAATTCTTCATTTGTATTGCTTTCTTCACTTTGTCTTGCCAACTGTTGGAGCAGCTCCTTTCTCTTTTTCATAGAGAGACTTAATTTGTCTTTTAATTCCCTCATGAATTCATCAGCCTGTTTGAGTCTTTCTCTTAATTCACTGACTTCAGAATTTGACTGTTCAAGATCCTCAAGGGCAGTCTTGAGTTGCTCCTTTAAACCATATGCATCCATTTGAAATCCCAGATCTTCCTCAAGCTGTTAGGCTCTATTAGGAGGAACTTAGCTCTGATACCAATTGTTGATAACTGAGAGGGGGGGGGGTGAATCAGTTATCCTAATTATTTCCCTTATTGAACTTTCCTTTTAATAAAATCAAACACAAAACATTAACCATGAAATAAGAAACACATGACACAGTATTTTTGACGTGGAAACCCTGTTAAGGGAGAAAACCACGGGGTGATTAACCCAAGAATTATTCTCTGTTAGAAGAATAGGAAATTACAAAAATGGCACTTGCCAATTAGGGCTCACTGCCCGAGCACACTGCTCACAAGAGGCTCACTGCCTACAAGAAGACACACTGTCTTACAAAGTGATAAGAATCACAGTCTTGAACTGATTGGAAGCATCTGCATATGCTGGAGTTCAGTTCCGGTTAAGTTCAGTATACTGATCTGCTGCACTTCATCTTTCCTCTGTTCTTTAGTCTGCTATCCTTTCACATACCGGATCTTTCTTGCTACTTCTGCTCTACTCTGGACTTGTTCGCATATCCTTTTTCATATTCACCACTTTACAACTAAATCCATCCTCTATATATATCCGCACAAGTAATTTCATCATCTTTCTAGTCGGCATCCGGAACAGTCTAGTTTCTTACAAACTTAGTTCTGTCGGCTGAATCCTTGCTCACCAAGCAATGCGGATCAAGCATATACTTGTAGATATCATCAATTATGTCGGCCAAACATGATTCATGCCTCCGCAACCTTTATCATCATCTGTAACACATCCGGAAAGTAGTTTGATACTCTGTCAGTCAGTTCTTCCTCTATTTTTACTGTCTCTCAGGAATCCGGTACTCAACTATTCATATCTTTTTCCTTGTCCATCTCCGGAGGCTAAATCCTTGGAATATACTACTCAAGATAGTCCTCTTGACTTCCCCAGATCCGCACTGTGCCAAGACACTTCCTCTGAGAGATCCGGACCAATCTGTCGGACCTTGCCACATGCTCTGTTCTTGTTCACCGGACCACAACAATCTTCAATCTGACTTCCGGTAGAGATATATCATGACTTGCGGATATGTGGAATGACCTTTGTTGCCATCAATGACAACAACCATGAATCCATATAGTGTCTCTTGCCAACATACCCCCTAAAAACTTCCCAATAAGAACATTCCCTAGCTTAGAGGATGATCTGTCATGAATTAGGAACTTTAAAAAACCACCCCTTTCCCTCATCAAATGGGACCAAATATAAAGACTGAGAAGGAATGGAATGGATTTACCTTTGATAGAATCAACCCATGAATTCTTGATAAGTAGACCGAAATCATTATGAGAAGCATCCCCGAGAATAGGCAGTGACCCAAAGAATAGAGTAGCCTCCCCTACTCCAAACCTAACAAAGATGATGATGAAGCCAAAAGAGAAGGGGAAATGATTCCTCATCAAGTATAAAGGAGGAGAGCTAGGTGACGGGGAAGAAATGATAGCTTTGTCCAGCCCTACCTTGATTGCTTCTAAGTAGGAGAGTGAAGAGACAATACTGTACCCCTCACTTGCTTCTTGACTACCAAAAATCACCTCCCCAGCACCAACATCACACTCACTACCCACACAACTGTCCATATAAGAGAGAGAACAACAAAATTTTCTTTCCCCAGACTGTTCACAAGGAGCACATTGGACCCCAACCCTACTAATCTGATCCTCCTCACCAAAATAAGGAGCTTTAATAATGGCATACTCCCCAATAATACTTGGACAGGGAGAGAGTAAGAAACCTCTACACAGTCCCTAACCTAAAATGCCAAAACCACCCAAAGACCCCCTCACACCTGGACCCTTTGGTACACAAACACCATTCTTTGTACTGGGAGAAGTAAGGGCCAAATTCCTACCAGCATGAGCCTACTAGGGCTCAAATGTAGAGCCAAAATTCCTTTGGCTATTCTTAAATATCATCCATTTGAATAGTTAACGGTTAGTTTTGGCCAATAAAAATAGAACAAATATTTACCACTTTTTATTATAAATGAGATGTAAAATTACTATTGACTATTTGACCATTGAAATGGATGATATTTACATAGAGTGCATTTGAATAGACATCCAACTAAATGTCTATGATATGGACCTCCTCCTCCTCATCATACGACCCATTCCACTTGTCTTCATATCCACCATCTGCAAAGTCCTCACAATCCTCGTCTTCCTCTTACCCACTTCCTTCACCCTAAGCATTCCCACTCTCCACTTGTCTGAAAAATGTTTTCACACTTACTAGTCCTCTAAGAAAAGGAGACTATTAGTTATGCTTTGTTTATCAGTTAATACAAGTGATGTTATTTTCTGTTTAATGTGCAATATTCTGTTATGATGCTGAAAAATTCTTTTATAGTTGGGTTCTTTACTCTAAAAATGAAGAATTATGACATCTTGAAATCTATAAATTAGGCTGGATGAGAGCAAGCATGAATTGAATATTGCCTCTGCATAGGGGTTATCTACAATGGATACCTACAACAATGTTGGAAGAAGCCAATGCCTTTGCCAGGACATCGAGCAGATAATTCTAGTATAGCTTTTGAAGTCTACAAGGTTGCGCTCATTCCTCCCATGTCATCCGCATTTCCTTCCATGCTATAAAAGCCTTCTTGGCATTTGCCTTGTTGGTTGTTCCTTCGTATTTGTAGGAATTTTGTTATTAATTTGACTATATACATGCAGACCCAAGCTAAAATCCTTGCAAGAGCATTAGAAGTTCGATCCAATGGTGTGGAGGGCATTTATGTTTTAAGAGATAGACACTTACAACTAGAGGCTTCAAACAAGAAATGGGAAGGGGCACCTTTGGGAAGGTCTACAAGGGGGTCTTATCTGATGGAAGAGCAATTGTTGTGAAGAATATTGACATTCTTCTCAATGAGGGTCAGAAAATTGGGGAAAAGGAATTCAAAATAGAGATGGGTATATGTTGGAAATAATCCACACCTGGACTGACAATGGGCTGGTCAACAAAGGGCCAGTAGCTCAGTTGGTAGAGCACTCCAGCATATAAATGGAAGGTCCTAGGTTCAACTCCTAGTTGGTCCATGGAAAATTCAACATGGTATCAAAGTCAGGCTAGGAGCCCCAAGCACCTAAAGTATACCTTAAGGGGGGGTGTTGGAAATAATCCACACCTGGACCGACGATGGGTTGGTCAACAAAGGGCTAGTAGCTCAGTTAGTAGAGCACTCTAGAATGCAAATGGAAGGTCCTAGGTTCAACTCCTAGCTAGTCCATGACAAATTCAACATGGTATCAGAGCTAGGATAGGAGCCCCAAGCACCTAAAGTGTGGCTTAAGGGGGGTGTTGGAAATAATCCACACCTAGACTGACGATGGGCTAGTCAACAAAGGGCCAGTAGCTCAGTTGGTAAAGCACTCCAACATGCAAATGGAAGGTCCTAGGTTCAACTCCTAGGTGGTCCATGCAAAATTTAACACGGTATCAGAGCCAAGCTAGGAGCCCCAAGCACCTGAAGTGTGTAAGGGGGGGTGTTGGAAATAATCCACACCTAGACCGACGATGGGCTGGTCAACAAAGGGCTAGTAGCTTAGTTGGTAGAGTACTCCAGCATGCAAATGGAAGGTCCTAGGTTTAACTCCTAGCTAGTCCATGGAAAATTCAACAGTATTATTAGCAAAAGCCACCATAAAAATCTAATTAATTTCTCTGGTTTCTACCATGAGGGCTACCACAAGCTTCTAGTATATGAGTACATGTCCATTTGTATTCTTGTTAAAACCTAACTTGTAGAACTCAACATAATATACATTTCACTTTAATTTTTTAGGTAATATTTACATCAATCAAAAATTACCACGTGCAAATTACAACATATTATCAAATGGACCATAGCCAACCTTGTTAATTTGGTGGCCCTTCCCCAGGTGGGTTCTAACCACAACCCTTTAATGCTTAATTGGAAAGAGAGGTGTGTTAAAGGCCACTTCTCCTTTAGATTTGAAATGATGTGGGCTCTTCATTTGGATTTCAGAAATTGTCTCGCTGGGTAGTGGAACATTCCTATCTAGGGGCCGGCTATGTATAGATTGGCCTAAAAGATGGCTAATGTTAGGAGCAAAGTTAAGGGATGGGACAAGTACACTTTTGGGAATGTTTTGGTCAAGAAAAAGAACATCATGGGTCAACTTTTGGAGGTTCAATCTAGAATGGAGCAGGGAGATCTGTCTGAGGAGTTACAGGATTTGGACATTCTCTCTCTAAAGAATGGATGTTGATGCTTGATGCTAAGGGAGGAGGAGGTCTATTGGAAGCAAAAGTCTAGGGTCCAATGGCTAGAAGAGGGGGATAGAAACACATCTTTTTTCCATCAGTCAACTATGAGACATAGAAAAAGAAACTCCATTAGTAAACTCAAGGGTGAGAATGGGAATGCAGTGGTGGATGATGCTAAAATTGGGAATTTGGCTTCTAACTTCTTTGAGTCTCTCTTGGTTGTTCACCATGTTAGTGTCCCAGGGGAGGAAAATGAGTCCCTTCTAGACTCTATTCCCACTTTATTGTCTGACAAAGACAACTCCCTTCTGACTAAGCCTATTATAGAGGAGGAGGTTAGGGCTATTGTCTTCTCTATGGGAGCACTCAAAGCTCTAGGTATAGATGGGTTCCCCCTGGCTTTTTTCCAAACCTTTTGGGATATTACTAGGAAGGAAGTTACCAGTGTGACCAAAGACTTCTTTCAGACTAGAAGACTCATGTGACAGTTGAACAACACATGTATTGCCTTGATTCTGAAGAAGACTGACTCTACTTCCATGATATACTTTAGACCTATCATCCTTTGCAATACAATGTACAAAATCTTCACCAAAATTTTGGTGTTTAGACTTCAACCTCTTCGGGATAAACTCGTTGCCTCCAGTCAGAAAACTTTTTTTTTCTGGGCAGGCAAATTCTTGATGCAGCCATCACCACACACAAGATCATTCACTCAATATCCAAAAGGAACACCCCAGGTATGATATTTAAATTGGATATTTCTAAAGCCTATGACAGAGTCAACTGAGATATGCTGATTAGGGTTCTTAGGAAATTTTCTTTTCATGGTCAGGTGATCAACCTAGTGAATGAGTACATCTTTATTGTTGGATTCTCTATGTTAGTCAATGGATCCCCTAGAGGTTTTTTCCCCTCAGGGAGAGGTCTTAGACAAGGTGACCCTCTTTTTGCTTATCTCTTCATCTTGCTGGTTGAAGTTCTTGGTAGGAATGCCTGTAATTTGCTAGTGTAGGGGATCCTCTGGGGCATTAAGCCTGCCTCCATAGCTCAGGTGTTAGTCACTCAATAATTTGTGGATGAAACTATATTGTTTTGAATTGCCTCTATGGTTGAGACTAGAAGGTGGAAAAGTCTTATCAATGCTTATGAAGGGGCCTCTGGGTAGAGTATAAACTTTGAGAAAAGTCACATCTACTTTCTAAATACCTAGGAGGGCTTACAACAAAAAGTTACCATAGCCTTGGGCTTCTCTAGTGTGAGGTTGCCTGCTACCTACCTTGGCCTACCGCTAACGATCACCAAAGTCACCCCAAATTATTGGAACATGATTAAGGAAAGAATGTTGAGGAAACTAAATGGGTGGAAAGGAGCTTTACTAAGCCAAGCTAGGAAATTTCAACTCCTCAAAGCCTCCCTCTAGGGCATACCTAACTATTTCCTAAGTATGTTGAAAATCTCGAGATATGTGGCTAAGAAGATTGAACAAATTTAGAAGAAATTCCTTTGGTCTAGGGTGGAGGAAAAAAGGAGAATTGTGTTGGTGGGCTGGGAAAAGGTCTGTACTCCCAAATGGTAGGGGGGTTTGGGTTTAAGGAGAATCCATCACGTGAATAGGGATCTGATGTCAAAGGTAGGTTGGAACCTGATTCAAGATAATAAGGATTGGGGTGATATAAGACCACTAAGTATCTTAATAGAGAGGGAGGTTGTAAGCTTATGGCTGATCTTGGACTTCCAAAAGGTTCTGTTATCTCAAATGGGACCTTCAAAACTTGTGGTCTCCTTCATAGAGGCATCAGATGGAAGATAGGGGATGGAAGGAATGTCAATTTTTGGGAAGATAGATGGTTGAAAGACCTCACTCTCAAAGAGTTGAACTATGGTAGAGTTGCTGATAAAGCTTGCAAGTTCTTCAACAGTAAAGTGGCCAATTACATTAGAAGTTTTGGGGGCATTAGGAGTTAGAAGGGTATCATGGACTGTGTAACTAATCAAGACGAGGATAAGAAGGTGGCTCTTCAGCTTCAAAAGGAATTGGTTGATTTTAGGCTCTCCATTCTCCCTAAACAAGATCAAATGATTTTGGATAAAAACAACAAGGGCCAATTTAATGTTAAGATTGCCTATGGTCTACTATTGGACCCTGGGGAGGATAGGCTATGGGAGAAAGTCTGGCTCTCCAAAATTTTACCTAAAATCAACTTCTTCTGGTGGACCCTAATGCATAACAAAATCCTGACTCTTGATAATCTAAACAGGAAAGGATTTCAAATGCCAAATAGGTTTGTTCTTTGTGGTGAAGAAGAGGAGATGATCACCCACCTCTTTCTGCAATATAAATTTGCTCGAGAGGTTTGGAGTATTGCTATGCAGAGGCTGAACTTGTGCTGGGTTTTCAATGAAAATGTGGTGGCCCTTGTTAGGGCTTGGAGGTCTGCATTTAGATCTACATTTCCTATTGTTAAGGAGCTGTGGCTAAAAATTCCCCCTCACGTAGCCTAGAATTTGTGGAAAGAGCAAAATAACAGAGTTTTCAAGGAAAAGTTTAGAACCCCCTAAGAGGTTTTCCAGAACTTCTCCAAACTACTGGCGGAAAATATTAATTCTTGTAAATTTAAAGCTATGGAGAACCCTCCTAGAAAGGAAGAGTAGAGTTTAATAAAACAATGGACTATTAGCCTAAATTTTTTCTAGATTGATAATTTTAAAAAGATAGCCAGAGATAAAACTATTTGGACCTTGCCCCAAAAAGGCTGGTTCAAGCTCAATTTTGACAAGGCTGCTAAAGGGAACCCTGGGATTTGTAGCGGAGGAGGCATAATTAGATTTGATTCAAGGATGTTTGTGGTTGCTTACACTGGACGATTAGGTATTAAAAGTAATAATGAGGCTGAAGCTTTAGCAATGTTGTGGGGCATCAAATTGGCTATCTCACTGAACATTAGACATATGCATGTCAAAGGGGACTCATAGTTAATCATGAATGCTACTCGCGATTCAGTGGGTATAGGTTGGAAGCTGGAGGAAATTATTGGTGATATCTGGTTGCTCCTTAATGCCATGGAGGAGTAAAAGGTTTCCCATATCTATAGGGAGGGTAATGTTGTAGCAGACGCTATGGCGAATATGGGTAGTAACAATGACGGTTGGCAGTGTTTGAGGCTTGTGCCTAGGCCATCTAGGAGGATTCAAACTCTCATTAAGCAAGATGGAAGTAGGTACACAAATTAGGCATTATGGGCTCTTTTCCATCTACATTCTTTGGCTATGTGGAGATAGCTAATTTTCCTTGAAGGGAAATAAGAATTCTAATGAGATGTTGGGTTTCAAACTCAGGGCAGTGGGAAAAGAGTCAATGCTTTTCAAACTTTTCAGAGCAACAAGTGGTGAAAGGAGTTGACTAGGAGATACACAAAGATGCCAAGGTGGCATGTGAAAATTGAGATGAAGGTTTAGAGGACTGATCAGCTTGGTAGTATGCTGAGGCAGCAATACATTGGGTGGCAGGATGATTGGATGACAAGATGGCTTGGAAAGAAGTCAAGGAGGCACATGAAGGGCAAATGGGAGGAGTTGACAGGTTGGTTTGGAAGATTGCTGAGGTGGCATATGATGAGAGGGCAGGACAATCAATGGACCAAATGGCTTGAGGGTAATTATTTCCCTTCAGTCCCCACTTCCAGTGATTTTAGTTCTCACACAAGGTGGCGGGTGTGGGCCTTTCCCGAGGGAGAAATCCAAGGTGGTGAAGGCATTGTAAATCTGCAAAACTATAATGAAGCTTTCATCCCTTGGCCTTTGATTAGATGGATGTGCATGGAAGGGCTTAATTACTCTTTTGAGTATTTTTCTAAGCATTCTTACACTCTCTGACTTAAGAATTTCCTTTCTCTCTGGTTACATAGATTACTAAACTTGAAGAGAGGTGGAGAGATTGTTAAGATTGAACCAATCTCTATTGAAGAACCCCAACAAGACCTTATGGTCTGGCATATAATACAGGAGGGGAAGTGGCTCCATTCCTTGAAACAATGATTGGTCACGATGAGAATTTGTCACATTAGTTTGCAGAGCCATGGGATGAGGATTCCAAGAAAGTCCACTTGGGGGGAATTGGTTTTGAAGTCTTTGAGGAGGTGATAGGGCAAGCCACGGGACTCCCCACCAAAGGTAAAAAACATAGATGTCGCAACAAGGTGTTGGACCCTGAAGATATGGGGATTTTCTTCCATGAAGGTGAGGCTTCCATGAAACTTCATGGGGGGTTTGAAAGAGAGAAGCTTTTAGAGCCATGGGGACAAATTTGTCTGATGATCATGAAATATTTCACTCTAGAGGGTAGATTAAAGGTATTCTACCATTATCACTTTGTGTTGCTTAATCACTTTAGGAATAGGATGGAGATTAGTTTCCCCTTTTTCTTGTTGTCTTCTCTGGAGAATTCTATTAAGCCTGCCAAGGATATTCATGTGAAAAACCCTAACTACCCTCTCATTCCTATCCACCAAGGCCTAATCCTGAGGCTGTACCACTTCCACTTGTCCTTGTACCCCTCAAAACAAATTAAGGTTAGTCTAGTTGAGAATACTCCATTGACCCTGTCTCTTGCTACTAAAGGTAAATCCAAGAAAACTACTGGGACCCCCAAAATCTCCCTTGCTAAAAACCTGAAGGGGTAGCCCAGAATTGAAGAGTGTAGTACCCCTGTTGGGTCCCCTACTCCTAAATCCAAAACTAAGTCACCTAAGAAAGGTAAACTTGGGACCCCTAGCTAGGAGATTGAAAAGGAAGTGGGAGTGTTGACTAAAAGGGATCAGAAGACCGTGGAGGATGAGGACAATGTGCAGTCTAAGAAAGCTAAAACTGGGAAGGAGGACTTCAATATGGTTGAGGAGCCTATGAAAATTATTGACCTGGACTCATGAACTAAGCAAGCAAGGAGTGATGATGGGAGTGGTGCTGGTAAACAACGTGCTCTTGGTGTGCGTAGGTCCAACTCTGTATTGCTGGAATCCCATCCTCTAATCCCCAGGGCATGGAAATTTCTGATGATTCTAAGTTTGTAGAAGACACCATGGGGGAGGGTGAAGATGAAATGCCCACCAAGTCCATGCATGAAGAAGAAGGATCAAGTCAGTTTGTTGAGATGAACAAGCTCCTAGTGAGGAGGAGATAGAGGAGGCTACTAAGGAAGCCTGGGGCTGGAAGAGGAAGGGAAGTTTCTTGTTATGTGCTAGGACTATTGATGACCTGGTGGTGCTCAAGGCTAGGATGGACAAGATGTTGAAGAAGTGGCATACCATGACTGAGTTTGTTGCCAAGGCTCTTCATCGCACAACCTTTGTGTTTGCAATTGTTAAGGACTTAGACGACAAGGTCAGAGATGTTGGGATGGATAGCCTCAATGATTATAAGGATATGGTCAATTTATTGGCCAAGTATGGGATGACTAATAGTCCTTAGTTTTTCTGTTGGTTTTTGTGTTTTTGATTAGTCTCATTTTTTGTCTGTTGTTCCTGTGCTATTAATGGACTTTTTCTGGCACATTTGAGGCCTTTTTTCCCTAGGGGCTACTTTGTATAGGGTTTAGGACCCCTTTTTCCTACTAAACTAATCAAAAACATTATAAAGATAGGTTTTATTTTTATCTTTTTAGGCACCAATCATAAAATTAAATTTATACATTTTTGAAAAAATAAAATAAAAATCGTATTTTTTAGAAAAATGGATCATTTTTTGCCTAAACATGATTTTTGTGGAAAACAAATTTAAAAACAAGGTACATGTCGTGAAGACTATAGTATTCCATACCAAAGGCATGGACTAACAAGACCAAGATATAGTGATACCATAAACAAAATTCCCACAAAAATATGTCACTTCTAAACTAATTATTCTATTAAATAGACTCTAATAAAACTAGGCCAAAAACATAAGGTATGGGGCATGGATATGCAATTTTTACCATATCCATCAATATAAGATTTAAGGTTAGAAAGATAACTAGGTATCTTGGCATTCTTTTGATTTGGAAGTCTCTCTTTCGAAGGTGTGGAATTGGTTCCTAAACAAACTTAAGAACAAATTATTTAATTGGGGTAGTAAATATTTTTATTTAGCAAAAAATTAAAGTTACTAATACAATTTTCCTTACCACACATGTGTACTATTCATCTAGTTGAATTCCATCCAAGAATTGTTATGAAGAGTTGAATAAAGTAATTCAACAATTCCTTAGACCAAGTGGGATGGTAATGTTGGTTGTATTACTTCATCTTGGTCTCATTACATTTAACTAAGATCTAAAGGCAACTTGGGACTCATAAATCCCAAGACAACTAGGTCAGAAAGATTTAAGGTCAGAAAGATTTAAGGTCAGAAAGATAACTAGGTATCTTGGCATTCTTTTGATTTGGGAGTCTCTCTTTTGGAGGTGTGGAATTGGTTCCTAAACAAACTTAAGAACAAATTGTTTAATTGGGGTAGAAAATATTTTTCTTTAGAGAAAAATTCAAGTTACTAATAGAATTTTCCTTACCACACATGTGTACCATACATCTTGTTGAATTCCATCCAAGAAACATTATGAAGAGGTGAATAAACTAATTCAGGAACTCATTAGACCAAGTGGGATGGTAATGTTGGTTTTATTACTTCATCTTCTAGTCTCATTACATTCAACTGATATCTAAAGGCAACTTACGAATCATAAATCCCAAGACACAAGGGTTGTGTTTTTCTACTAAGTAGATTACTAGAGTCATTAAAGGTAAGGGACCCTAGAAAATTTAAGTGCAATATCAATTATTGCAATTCTTTTTTAAATAAAAGGTGGTAAACCACCCATACCAGGAATTATATTAAATAAAAAATCAATTACAAGAAGGAAGGGAGATAAAGGCCTTAATCCCAAAGATCATACAAGTCATGCCAGCTAAACATAGCTGCTAACAACAGACATGCCCCCATTAACAATCTACCAATGGACTCTTACTGGCATAGTCAACAGAGGTTAGATCAAATAATTTAACCCAAAAAGATCATAAATGCTTCACCAATTCCGTAAGGGGTCTACCCATTAAAGTGTCAGAGAAGGTCATGAATGTGCCCAAGACACAGTTGTTGAAGGAACCATAGGTGTAAAAGGCATTTAATCTAAGGATTTGAATTCAAGTTATTTCCCACATGCTCCCATAACTATCCCCAAAAAATAAACATGTGTTGCGGAGCTTCATAAAGATAGGACCAGAATGAGATGATCGTAAAGTGATAGGGAGGGAGAGTACCACTCCATTTCCTCATACAATAAGAGGCCATTGAGGAGAGCCTCCTTCAAAAAAAGCTCCCATGAGGACAAAAACAAAACAAACTTCAGAGATACACCCTCCGAGGATACAAAAAAACAAAACTTGAAATCTTTGGCCCCACCAAATGAAGCACTAAAGTCAAGAGAACCTTAAGGAGGGCCCTTGAGGCTAAATGGGTGACCAAAATTCCAAATATCACCATAACCAAAATCCTTCAGATGTGCTAGAGACCATTTGTATAATTCTCCATTGGTTTCACAAAACCCATCTTAAATGTAAAAAACCATGAGACAAAAGGAAAGCGCCTACCAATCACACCTCAAACCACTTTTTGAAAAAATAATGACCACCACTCTCCCCAAACTTACCAGAATGATTCCTAAAAGCTACTTGGGCTATCCAATGGGATCACCAAAAAAACTAGAGAAGAAGTGACCACCAAAATCCCAAATGGTCAATGTGAAACAGACCAACCAAGGACCAGAAGACACCATTGCATCCTCCCATGTCGTTGGCTTAGCTCAACAGTCTCTAGTGCTAGAGGGGCATAGAAATAAACCCCCCTCTACCTGGGAGAGGCAGCATGGCCCTCCACTAATTCAATGAAAAAAATTGCAAATCACCCCTGAGTTTTGTACAAAATGCCAACCAAACATCGCTGTGGAAAATAAAAGGAGGATATTACAAGGTACCTCCCCAGGGTGCTACATAGGAACCCCAATCTAGAAACAACCATCGAACATGAAAAAAGTAAAGTAAAAGTAGAATCCACAACCTAAGACAACCTAGAATAGATCCCATAACAGTGAGCATATCCAACTTCAAGAAAAATAAGGCTAAAACTCCCCTGAGCTTTGGATAGAATGAAAATTCCACTCCATATTGAAAATAAAACAACCCCCAACTCAAACTCCAAATACAAATCCATCATCCACACTAAAATTCCCAATATAATAGAAGAGAAAACCCTCAGTGACACAATAGATGAGACCAATCCCATCTTGGAACATCATCCCCATGTTCCATCCTTACGTTGTTCACTCATGTTGGGGCAGAATAAGGGCATATTGCCCATAATAGTCAAGGGAGAAACAATCATTTCCCAGGGGAGAGTAGTCTCCCCTCTTTGCCCTCAATATCTTCTCTAACATGGATTGGTGGTCTATCCTTTTTCTTCCCCATCCCTCTTGCTCTTTACTCTATGATTTTTCTTGGTGCATCTCAAAGGGGTAATCTTTGATTTCATGACCTGATTTGATCGAAACAAACCCAGATTTGTCATGCTTGTTAGATCAAAATCCTCTCTAAGAATCTCTTCAACCATGTCATCATAGAAATCAAATCCTACAGCAAGGCATACATCATCAATCATGGCTCTCAAGGCTTGTTTTGAAGTATTTTCCTCTCTTGACAAAATATCTCTATCCTCCTCCAAAGCTTCCCTATCTCCATCCTTTGGCAAAATCCAATGCCTTAGCTGATAATCCTCATTCAAAAAATTCCCATCCATTGTCGAATATTTGTCACTATAGCACTCTGTGACCATTTGATCCCCAAAAGAGGATGGGATCAACACCTGTAGGTCCATTGATCAATCTAATTCCTTTTATAAATAAAAAAGGTGCCCCTCTGAAGAAAACCCTTATGAGAAATGAGGCTCACTTGAAAGGTGAGACTGAGGACTATCCTTAGGGGCATAGCTTAGGTCCAGAGTCTTCTCCTTATCTAATAACTCTCTGCTAGCAACTAGGATGCAACATTCCACCTCTTCACTCTCCTCGCCCTCATTACCATTGTCCAAGGGATTAACCAAATCTAAGAAATTTTTTGAGCTAGTCTCAACAACAGGGTTGTGAGAGGTCACAAGAGGGTCTTCGAAAGAAACCCTTTTGTAGCATGTCTTGGAGGCAATGTCTGAGCTGCAAATAGTGTGGTCTTAACCCCCAAAGTTGGAACATCTAATATCATGGCCTTCATAAAAAATTTCTTGTGTCCATTCTCCTTCAAAGGGTTACAATATAAGATTTTTGGGAAACCCCTTTTTTATATCCAGGCTAATGCAAATTCGAATGTTTTCCTTCACCACCATGGGCTACAATTCTTCCTTGGTTTGAAAGACACCAATTAAGTCACCGATGAGCCTTAGAATTTCTTTCTCTTTGTATTCTAGAGATAAATTCTTTAGATTTATCCAGAAGAGTGCATGAGAGATCTCCACATTTGAATTTTTAAAGTTAGGTTGCCATGCCTGCAAGTATATTTCTACTTCTTCATAGAACCAAACTCTTTTTTTTAGGACTGAGTCTCCATCTTCCTCATTTAGAAAAATGACAATAAAGAAATCTTCTTCAATAAAAGTAACTTCCTCACTCTTAGACTAATTCATTTTGATCCAAACAGGTAAATTAGATGAGGAATCCTTCCAAAATTTACCTATTAATGTAGTCTTCTTGAGGATTTCCAATCTAGGTCCCACTGACTTTGTAGGGATGTGAACTTGAATCTCCCTATTCTGGGATGATTTCACTGAATCATGTGAAGACCCTTTGATATGGTAGACCTTCTTGTAATGTGTGTAATTAGTCTTCTCCTGTGGTCCATTTGGGTGAGCCCCCCTGTGCCCCCAAACTCTCTTCTTGCCTAAACGACTGGCTACGCTTGACCTTGGGCTATCATGATTATCATTTCTCCAACTCCAAAAACTAGGCCTTGTTTCCTCAGATTTTGAAGAAGTTTTGTTTGAGGGGGCCTGAAAACTTCTAGATCTTCTTAAAAAAGACTGTCGAGATCTCTACTTGCCATGATGGGAGTCCATTTGACCCATTTGAGGAGGTTGCCAAGGGGACCCATTCTTCCGGTCCTGGTTTCTCCTATTTGAGGCATCACACTATCTAAAATTTATAAAATCCTTGATCCCTCGTGTTGTCCATGCTTCTCTGGAGTAAGGCACTTCAATCCATCTAGCATGGAGAGTACCTCCCCTATCTTTCTACCTGAAGAAAATAGGTCTGAAGTCATGCCACACATGTCTCCAATTTTTATTTAGTGCTCCATTTCTCCAGTCATGGAATTTTTTGCCTCCAAACTTCCATCGCTGCCTCCAACGCCGCCTCCAATGCTGGGTCTATCTCCAACACTGGTTTGATCTCCATCACTGGTTCCACTCCATCTACTATCATATTATTCTATCATTCCATATGTCATGTATCTTACTCTATTATAGTGATTGGTATAGTTACAATGACTCATCTAGTTTGATGGATGCCATTTTTTATTTGATTATTGTAGTTTTAGTCAATGGAAAATGGCAATCTATGAATTGGCTACACAAGATTCTTCTTACTCCATGTCTTCAAAATTAAAGCATCATTTTCATCACAATCCATTTAGAAATCCTAACAACATGTTTGTAATTTCTTTATGTAGAAAGAGACTTCCTTACATCATGGCTTTAGCATTACTTCTTCATCCATTTGCTAAAATAAACTTATAGATTATTATGAACATGCTCTTACTACCAACATTCCCAAAATCCTTATTATTTGGTCAAGAGAGGGGTCTAATAGTTTAGTGACATTTGGGACATCAATGCCTTGAATTGGTCATCTTGGTAGGTCATTAAAGGATATTTTGGGTTGAACAACAATTATAAACAATTTTTTATATTTGTGTAGTCATTAGTCCCCTTGGATCTATCAATGAAATTATGTACTTTGGTGGAGGTACCTATTTTTTTGGAAGATTGGCCATAGTTGTCTTCTTATCATTTCAATCTTCTTCCATTAAAGAGAATTTATATTCAACTCCTTCCTTATTGGGCTCCTAATCCTTGATTTACTCTTTGTAACATTGAAAGTTGCATACCCTTGCAATTTCATGCTATATTTTGGCATTACTTTGGTGTCCATTCCCTTAGTTTATTTTTCAACTCATTTTGGCCCTTCCATTAGCCTTTTTCCCTTGCATGGTGCTTAGTCCTTGTTTCCTATATTATCTTTTCATCAAGTTTTATCATCACTTTTTTGTTATCCCTATGATGTTCTAGTGTCTCATTGTTTTTGAGCCCAAACCGTCTAGACACTAGCACTTCACGTAGACATCCATGTGATGTACTAGCAATAACTTTCTTGTTTGGTGGTCATTTCTATGCATTTCTCTATTTGTTATGTTTGTTGGTTAGTGGTAATGCCTTAGGAATATTCCAAACGGCTCATCCGGCCCCTTTCTCTTCCCTCCTCTTTCATTTTTGAATCTATCTTTTCATTTTTGCACTTCTCTTGGCTCTCTCTTAGCTCTCTTGGATCTCTTTTGCATCTTTCTTGTATTCTACAACTTTCTACAATGTACCTATAGCATCTACATTCATCTCTCTTGGTCTTTGTCTTCTTCAAGCCCTTTTCAAGTGATATTATTATTTTTTTATTGCAAGCATTTATTTTGTTGTGCCCTTGAGCACCTTCGCATTCTCACATCCTACTAGTATTGCATTTTAGTCCCTGTTCTTATTTCTAGACACACTTAGATTAAGAACACACACTTTTATATCTATCTATCTATCTATTGGCTATTGTAGAGGTAGAAATACCAAAGTAAGGTTTTAACCTAAAGGCAAACCCCCAAACAACACCAACCATTTTTCTCATTTTCTGTTGTGCAGGTTGAAGAAGAAGATTCAAGCACACAAGAGTTTGATCATTTGTCTCCGTTTGTCTTTTCATTCTATTATCTTCATTAAATTTCATTTAAATGCATTATTTTATCGATTTGTTTGTGTATTGTGTTGCTAAAAACTCATTTTGGACATGTGTGTAGACCAGATGAAGTTTTAGACCCAGACCAAACTGTACAACAAAGATTTTTATTATTTTACTATCGTACAGATGACAACACAATGTTCAGACGTCCCCATGATGTGCAAATGTCCCCGTGATACATTTTTGTCGTAGACCAAGACTTCCATCCTCTGGTGCCAAGTACCTCTATTTTTCCTCTTTACAACTTTGTATTCAATTTTTGGAATTTGTACTTTAGTTTTCTATAAGTTCACATTTTCCATTCTAGCTTGGATGAGTGTAATGTAGAAAGTGGAGGTATCACTTTTTATATATTACATTTTGGTGAACCCGACATATCCCACCTTCTTCTTTGGTTGTGTTTCACTTACATTTTGCCAAACTTGTCTCTTTAGCATAAAGCACCTTTGTTTTCATTCATTTTTTCTTCCAAAAATAGAATTAAAAAAAAATTCTTTCTTCAAAAAACATTTGGGGCACCACTTTGAACCCCATTCCATAGTCCTAAAGGAGAAAAATGATGCCCTTTGGCTGGATCTACCAATACCTTTCTTAATCTTCTACTTCTATTCTTCATAATAAATATGTTTTCTTCTTTTCTTACATCACTTTCTAACTTTTCTCAAAAAGTTTGTGAGAGTGATGTTCCATTCCATGCATGTGAATGTGACTTAGCTCTTCCTATGTCACTCTATTCTTTTGATCCGTCTCCTAAAATTCCTCATGAGGATATTTTGGCATAGAAGGATTTGAAATCATTAATACTTTTCATAACATTACTTTATCTTATCTTCATTTTGATTCTCTCCCTTCTAGAGATGAATCATTAGTAGATGAAGAGTCGCACCTCACATCAGATCCCCCATGGATAGATGTTGAGCATACTTCTTCTATTTCGTCTCCTACATCATGCATTTCTCAAGAAGCTAATAATGTTAATTCAATCATTGTTAACAGACTTATCCTGCCCACTAAGGAGATGTTGGATAAGTCTATTAATGTTTAAAATATTTCTCCTATTCCTAAAATCATTGTGTGTAGTGTCCCTGATTTTTCCCCGCCCTCTCATCTTGTGATCACTGCTTGGGATATTCCTGAAAATCCTTTACTTTCAAATTACTTTTCTCAAATTTCAAAGTCTATAACTCTAAACATTTCTGGATCTTCTCACTACCATGTATTAGCCCACACATATAGCACTCAACAAAACAAACAAGTTGCTCCTATCCCTATTTTCCTTCCTCCACCACATCCTATTCTTCCACCACCCCCTTGTCTTTCTATGGAGAATACCAAAGAGTATGATCTTGTTAAGAAGCTACAAGCTACACAAGCTAAGATCTCTCTTTGGGACCTAATACAAGCTTCACCTTCTCATCATAGTGCTCTTCAACAAGCCTTGCAGAAGATATCTATACAATATTTTGCAAAGCCCATGGATTTGGTCACTATTATTGAATGTTTTCATTCTAATTCTACTAATATCACTTTTCATTTCTTTGAACTCCCTTCTACTGAAGTTTAGAAGAAAAATGATACTCTTATGATTATTTTTGGTATAAACTAGACTGGGCTAAAGTGAACCCTTATTGGTAGTGGTTTTGATCTTAACGTTTGCAATTTAGACCTCCTTAATTGTCTTAATATTGATGTTTCTTCTATTTCTCCTTCACATCTATCAATTAGACCTATTTTAATAATGCGGCTCACCTGAATTTAGGCACTATCACATTTTCTATTAGGTTAGGCCCTATTACACTACCTACTAATTTTCATGTTAGGCAAGAGAGTCTTTCTTATAATCTTCTTCCTAGTAGACCATAGATTCATGTCATGGGTACAGTCTCATCTACCCTTCATCAATCTCTTAAATTTCTTTATAATGGTGGAGTACATAAGGTAAGTGATAATCCTAACCCCTTCCAATACTTTCAACAAACTAAATTGGATCATGTGAAGCCTACTCTTTATTCTCCTCATAATTTTATACCTTCTACAATAAACTATCAAACACCATCATCACCCTCTATTGATGATGATGCACCTTCCTTATCTAATGCATGTCTTGGTGATGATTGGGGAACCTTAGACTTCACCACATGAGTTTGTTGAATATAAGATTTATCCTTCTCACTCTGACATTTCCACATTCAACAAGGATCTACATTCTATACTTATTAGACTCGATCCTTCTTCTTCTTATGTAAATTTGGCTACTACTTCTTCTCCAACATGTACATACACTTCTCATTACAACAAGGCTAGTGATGTTGATTCTCCTCCTCTTTCTGATTTAGAGACGCATTATGGGCTTGGATTTAAAATTCTTTCTAAACATGGATACAATAGAAATGGCCTAAGGTACATGGAACAAGGATTTAAGGTCCATGTGGAAGCAACACTACACTTATATTACACAATGGGTTTAGGTTACTGGCTTTCTCCTCTATCTACATCCCCTCCTCCATTGTCTGAGGTCTCTATGGTTTCTTCTTTCATAAATTAAACCTTTCTCCATGATAGAAAGGGTTGCTTCCTACTCCACCTTCTTCTCTTCTATCTAAACAAGTGTGTATTTTATTGAGGCTACTCAAGGCCCACTTGATCACTCTTCCTCCTGCTACATGCAAAAAGTTTCCTAAACAAATTTAATCAACACTTCATCTCTGTGCATATCATCAAGTTCTTGGCCATTCCACCAGTGAATGCCAAGCCTTGAAGGACAAAATACAGCACCTTCTTGACATGTTTGCTCTCACTCTTTTCTTTGATGAAGCAACTATCTGCATGACAATCGATATTGAGCATGGCTTCTATTTGATTCATTGTTCTTCCTCTATTTTCTCATGAGACTATTGTGTTGATACCCACTATGTGGCACCTATAGCTTTCTCTATTTTCTCATTGCTATTCACGGTGGTACAATCTCACATACAACTATACTTTAATTTTGGTAACAACACAATATTCTTTTTCATGGTTGTCCTCACCCATATTCTAGGGGGTAAAGACAACTTAATCTAGGGGTGTACATTCTTCATAAGGATCTCATTTCTTCTTTCTTCCCCTTTTTCTTTACCTTAAAATATTTGCATATTATACATCCTAATATTTTAGGGAGGAGCATATACTCTTCTCATATGTGCATCCATACATGAACCTTACTTTATTTTCACCACCTAATGTGTTGCATAATAATTTCCCCCTTGTGGTAGTGTTTATTTCCTCACTCCCCGAAGTGTTAACCCCCTATGGTGGTGTTTATTTTTACACTCCCTAAGGCATTGGTAGAATATGAGCCACCTAGGATAATACAACTTGATGGCTTATGTGCTTCATATGACCTAACTTTATGCACCCATGGTCAGTGCCTAGCATAACACAACTTTCTAGTCTATGATCCATAAGGATATTCTGATTTACATGACCCCTAATAATAGAGCAAGCTAGTTTTTGAGTCATGTATGCTCTTTCATTTGTATTGATTACTTCCTTGTCTATTTGTATGTATTCTCTCCTTGAAGTAATTGATCGACTCACTATAATATTCTCTCCACTTAAAAATTCATCTATTTGTTGTTTTCTTTATTTTTGTTTTATTTTGGGGATGATGCATGGTATTGAGACAACCTTTCACATTAAGGTCTCTTTCACTTTGCTAACTAAAAAAAAAATTCTTTGCTTGCTATGTGTCTCTCTCCTCTATGTATATGTTGTTTATGTTTTTACATATGTTTATTTGTGATGTTCTAACATAGTGGTTTTGTAGGCTTGTGCTTGCTAACACTGTAGTCTTGTAGGTTTTTGTTGTCTAATGTACTTGTTTTGTAGGTTCTCAGCCTGGGGGCTTGATTCCTCTACTTGAAGAGCTATGCATCCTCTATAGTATCATTTTGGTGTTGTGATATTATTTACTTTCAATACTACCCTTTTTACTTTAGCATGAATATTCATGTAGTGTCATAAGCCTACTAAAGTGGGTAACGTAAAAAATTGCATACCCTTGCAATTTCATGCTATATTTTGGCCTTACTTTGGTTTCCATTCTCTTAGTTTGTTTGTAGGCTCATTTTAGCCCTTGCATTATCCTTTTTCCCTCCCTTGGTGCTTAGTCCTTATTTCCTATATTATCTTTTCATCAAGTTTATCATCACTTTTGTGTTATCCCTATGATGTTCTAGTGTCTCATTATTTTTTGAGCCCAAATTGTATAGACACTAGCGCTTCATGTAGACATCTGCACGATGCGCTAGCGTCTTGTGACAACTTTATTGTTTAGTGGTTGTTTTTTAGCATTTCACCATTTTTCATTTTTGTTGGTCAGTAGCAATGCCTTGGGAATATTCCAAATGGATCATCTGGCCCCTTTCTCTTCCCTTTTTTTTCATTTTTGCACTTCTCTTGGCTCTCTTCGATCCCTTTTGCAACTTTCTTTCATCTTACAACTTTCTACAATGCTCCTACAACATCTACATTTAGCTCTATTTCTCTCTTGGTTAGTGTATATATTTTTATTTATCCTATACTATAGGCTTAATCCTAGTTAGGCATCCACTTTATGCAACCTTGACACATGCCTCATTGAAGTTTCAAGGTTTTTGGGCAACTTGGTAGAGGTGTCGACAAGTTGCCAACCAACTAGCCACTTTGCGCTAGTTTCTTGGGAGGCAACTTGCCACCACTCATGGCTGAGGAGTCCTATCCTCAACTCACATCTTCCTCTCCTCACCTATTTGTACTTGACTTCTCCAAGTTATTCATGGTCAATTTCATACATTTTTCATTGCTATATTTATTTGCAACATTAGTTTTCTTGTCATTTCTTCTTCTTGTTTATTGGTGAGTCCTTCATGGTATCAGAGCAGGGGAAAGTCGATGACAAGTGGTAATTACTTGTATTCATTTTTTGCATCAAAATTATACCATTTTTTTCTTGTGTTTTCTTTGTTTGTCTATGTTTTTGTAAATATAGAGGATCGATTGCAGAGCTGACTATGGAAAGGACACGTTGCGTGACCATGTGACAAAGACTAGGTGTGGTGTGATTATGGTGTGGCATGGAAGTGCTGCATAGAAGCAAGGCCGAGCCACGGCCTAGGAAAGACTGAAGCCCATGCTCTAAGAAAGGGCGTACCCTGCTATGAGAAAAGGCTGAGGCCCCTACCCAGTCAAAGGTACAAGTCCTGCACATAGCCCTAATGCCCAGACAAAGGTGTGAGACCTACACTCAACCCCAATGCCTTCTCAAAGAGGCTGACGCTAGGTACGAAGGGTTTTGAACTTTGTCACGAAGAAAGAAAGGTTTTAACGTTTTTTTCTATGGCATCTAGAAATGCAAAGGAAGGGAGGGTTTGGCCACTGATGCCTATCAAATTCAGACCAAAACGTAAAGCCTAATTATTGTTCCTCCCCCAAATTTGTCAAAATGATGACATAAGAAACAAGGGGGGGTGTTAGGGTTAGCCAACAGAAGATATCAATTAAATGCAAATAAAGATTAAATAAAGGAATGAAAATACACAGAAATAATAATAGCGAGAGACATGTTTTAACGTGGTTCACCCAAACTTGGGTTACATCCACCAATAGAGAGTCCAATATTATTATCCAGTAAATCAAACCGATTACAACCAGCAATCCTTGCAAATCAATACTACTACAAAATGCTACCATACATCAACAGAAACCCTAACCCTTAGCTTCTTTTATCAAGCCTTATGTTGGTTACAAAAATATGGTTTTTTTATGTCGGCCAATAGAAAAACAACTCCTCTTGATGCCTTAATAAAATAATAAAAAATCGTTGGAGGTTTTGGGGGCACTACCCCTCAACCCCACCCTGTATCGTGACAGGAAGTGCACCAGGGGTGCTACCCCTCGACCCCGCAAGAGGTACTACCCCTTGACCCAATCTTGGGGGTGCTACCCCCAAACCCCTGCAAGGGGTGCTAACCCTTGACCCCGTTATATAATTTGGGGGGAAACCTTGTCGATAAAAGTGGGGTAAATTTAACCTCTGAGTCTAATTAGGCTCCATATAACAACAGGGGGGGTCGTACACAACCCAAGTGGCTTAAATATTCTCATTTTTTCCCTCTATATCTCCAAATTTGTTTTACAAAAAAATTTCCAAGTCATTTGTAAAAACAAAATTTGTGAAAGACGGTTTTTATATGTGCTTTTTAACTAAGACTAAAAATTTCAAAGCTCAATAACTTTTTCTCGGTAACTCGGATTCGAGTGCCATTTTTTTGCAAAAATGCTTTTTTTATTCCCACACATCCATTGGTCACACTTTTTTGCAAAAATACTTTATTTATTGTCACACATTCATTGGTCACATTTCTATACTAAAATTATAAAGTGTCATTTTATGTGCCAATTGGGCTAGTTTAAAGCACTAACTTTATAAAGTGCCACATTTAGGGGGGAACACAATAATAAAGGGGGGGTGTTGTGTGTGTTCACTTTCACACTTCCTCGTAAGGTGCATGTGTGTTGTGTTCTTTTTCACTTACACACTTCTACATTCTCCTATTTATGCATTTCTACACAACTTGTAACAAAATAAAGTCTTTTCTATGGATTCTAATGTAACAATATCACTGCTAACACCTTTTAACTATCATGATTGGAAGTTAAAAGTAATACTTGTACCTAAGAACAAAGGATTGTTTAGGGTGGCAATGGGAATAGAAAAAGAACCTAATGCAGTTAAGGACAAAGAAAAGTATTTCAATAAGTGTGACCAAGGCTTTGGCTTTTTATGTTTAAACTTGTCTTTTGAATTACTATTCCATGTTGAGGCCTTGAAAATATCGAACAAAGTTTGGGAAGCCCTCAAAAAGCTATTCGGGAAAGTTGATGAACTTAAGAGTCACGAGTTGGAAAATGAACTCATAGGTCTAAATCCTAGGAATTTCACAACTCTAGAGGACTACTTCACCAAATTTAAATCTTTAAGGTTGTAGTTAAAATATTGTGGAATAGAAAAGTAGGAGGATCGGTTAGTTCTCTTTGTTTTATCCAAATTAGGTCTAGAATTTTTAATGTTTGTATCTACTTTCTATTTTACAAAATGGGCTCTTGGAGCCTCATTCTCAATGCCCACTCTTGATAACTTTATGGTCAACCTCACAAGGGAGCAAGACAAGCTAATCCAAATGGGCACATTGAAGTCTACAAAACCTCAAGCCCTAAATGCTAGGAATGAGAAACAACAAACTTACAAAGAAAAGAAAAAGAACACTAAGAAGGACAAAGAAGCTAAGAAAGAACAAAATTCTAACAACTCCAAACATGATAACTTTTCTCAACAGGGGAAGCCCACTACAGAGAAAGTTAAGAGTACCTTTTGTAAAATATATGAGCAGGATAAACATCAATGCATGAGGAAACAAATAGAGAACCTCACTCATATTCTCAAGAAGAATAATATAGGGCTACCTCATTTCGTCAAAGCATCTTCATCAACCCAAGAAAATACTAAGGTAAAAGAGAAATCCAAAGGCAAAGCCTTAGTTGCTACAACATCTTCATCTCCATCATGTATAATAGAATTAGATGCCTCACACCATATGGGATCTTAATAGGTTGTTTTCATCCTTAGAGAAATCTAGTATGTCCACAATCACCTTGGGTAATGATACAAAGGTGCGGTCTTCATAGTGGTACAGTTGGCCTTTCACTTAACCATCGACACCAGTCAAATTTAGGCTAAAACATAAAGCCAAATTATTGTTTATCCCCCAAATTTATCAAAATGATGACATAAGAAACAAGGGAGGTGGGGTTCATGCACAACTCAAGGGGGCTTAAATTTTCTCATTTTTTCCCTCTATAGTTCTATAAATTTGTGATCAACATTGGCTTAGTTGATCCTTGTTGTTAGTGTAGATATATTTGTATTTATCATACACTATAGGCTTAAGCCTAGTTAGGTATCCACTTTATGCAATCTTGACACATGCCTCATTGAGGTGTCAAGGTTGTTGGGCAACTTGGTAGAGGTGTCGACAAGTTCCCAACCAACTAGCCACCTTGCGCTAGTTTCTTGGGAGGCAACTCACCACCACTTGTGGTTGAGGAGTCCTATCCTCAACTCACATCTTCCTCTCCTCACCTATTTGTACTTGACTTCTCCAAGTTATAAATGGTCTATTTCATACATTTTTCATTGTGTTTATTTGTGATATTAGTTTGCTTGTCATTATGTCTTCTTGTTTATTGGTGAATCCTTCACTCTTTGTCTTCTTCAAGCTCTTTCTAGGTGATATTGCTATTGTTTTATTGAAAATATTTATTATTTTGTGCCCCTAAGCACCTTGGGATTCTCACATCCTACTGGTATTGCATTTTAGTTACATTTCTTATTTCTAGACACAGTTAGATTAAGAACACACACTTTTATATCTATCTATCTATTGGTTGCTATGGAGGTAGAAATACCAAAGTAGAGTTAGTTTGACTTGAAGGCAAAGCCCCAAACAACCCCAACCATTTTTTTTGTTTTGTGTTGTGCAAGTTGAAGAAGAAAATTCAAATACACAAGAGTTTGATCATTTCTCTCCTTTCGTATTTTCATTCTATTATCTTCATTATATTTCATTTAAATGCATTAGTTTATTGATTTTTTTGTGTATTGTGTTGTTGGGTACTCATTCTGGCCCTATGTGCATACTAGATGAAGTTTCAGACCCAAACCAAACCATGTAGAAAAGATTTATATTTTTTTACTATCATACATACAACAATGTGATGTGTAGATGTCCCCATGACATGCTGGTGTCCTAGACTGGGACTCCCATTCTCTAGTGCCAAGTAGCTCTATTTTTCCTCTTTATGGATATGTATTTAATTTATAGAATTTGTACTTTAGTTTTCTATAAGTTCACATTTTCTATCTTGTATGAGTGTATTGTAGAAAGTGGAGGTATCACTTTTTTTCATTACACTCTTAAATGAAAATACAAATTTAGTAATAAATTTTGGACCAAATTAAGTGCTCAAATTTACAAATCAAAAGCTGATTTTGAAGCGCAAGTGCTGGCCTAGAAAATTCTACATTGCAAATTGCATATGGGGGCTAGATTGAAATGCATATTGGTCCTACCAATTAATTGCAATTTTTGTTAGTGCACTAAAATTATGAAACATATTTTTTGAAGCTTCCCTTTTGTCAAGAAACAATGGATTACTATTTTTAGAGACTCACCTCCTATTTTCTATCATAATTTGAATTGGAAAAAGCTTTTTCTGGATTGGGATTACATAATAATGTGATTGTTTATTTTGTTTCTAGATTTTCTCTTATTCTCAGCCACATCCTTTTGGTGGTTGTTCATTCTTTCTAATGTTAAATGTTCAATAAGAAAAAGAAAGAGAAATATATTTTTAGGGCTTCCACACTAAAATTTTGACATAACAAGAGATTAAAATTGAAGAAAAATCAATGCAATTTTCTGCTCTTTGTGAGCACCTCAAATTAACCATGTGAAGCACCAAATAAATGTTGTTGTGGTTAGACTTAGTACATGGTAGAATCTCTCCCATCCCTCCATTTTTTTATAATTTTATACCTTGTTTTAAAGTTTTCCTCCTTAGTTGTGAGCTCAGATTTCGTCACATTTGTCTAGTCTAATATCAATTGCTCAAGGACTAAGCAAAGTGCTCTAGAAAGTTCATCCCTTGAATGATAACTTGGTCAAGCCCCTTATTCAAGTTATTTCTAATTATTCTATCAATTGGGTTAAAATATAATATTAGGAGACTCGCTCAATATTGTGAAATATTTGAAACATGGTCGATTAGATTCTTGGAAGGTTGATTATTTGCTAAGTCAGGCCAAACATTTGTTGCAGTATTTTAATAGGTTTCAAATTTCACATTGCTTTAGAGAGGCTAATCAAGTGGCTGATTGGATAGAAAATAAAGCTATTGATCAATCTGATGAAGAGTGGTTGGTCAAGGATCGCAGGAAGACATTCTGAGGTAGCTTTAGAGTATTATAGATCAGGAGGAAATTTCTCTTTAATTACAAGATGGATTAATTTCATCGTTGAGGCCAAGTGAACCGAGAATTCAAAGTCTTAAATCCTTGTGCTTGTCTTGTGTTCTATAGTGGAATTGGGGAGATGTACGCCTAGCTAGAATCCTCCAACAATATGTCTAACACTCTCGAATAGGTGTTAATAGAAAGTTGCCTCTCCTAGTCTAGGTGGTACATGTCCCTATTGTGCCAACGACCATTGGCTAGATGTGATGAAACCCTTAATGTTGTTTAAGTCTCTTTGTACCCTCTTATTTGTTAGACACCTTCTATGGGCCTTGGATGGGGATTTTTCCCATTGGGTGGCCAATTTTGTATTGATTATAGATGTGACTAGCGTTAATGTTGCAAGCTCCCTAGAGGTGATGTCTTCCCTAGATTGTATCCTCCCTCAATCTTTTCATAGGCTGGCAGGGATGAAAGTGATGGGCTTTTACTCCACTAAGGTGGTAGATGTCAATTCTTAGTGTGAACAACTGAAGTGAACTTTAATTCTTATTCCTGAGTATTAATTTGTAGACACACCTCTTTGCCTATTTAGGGACATCTGCATTATGGCTTCATATGCGTCTTTCTATTAATTCATAGTTTCCTCTCCTCTGGTCAGGTGTCGTAGTATCTTTGAGCCTCCTCTACTATCATTTGCACAGTCTTTATTTTTCTTGGGTACAGGTATGAAGGTCCATATGTAGGGAGAATTTACAAACCAACAAATTTTATTCCAACCATTTCCATGGGAACCAATGATTAGGGGAAGGGTAAGCATTTTGGATTTGAATCAAATTTTTGAGATAGATTGCACATTATGTCAATTTTCTGTAAGGAATATTTGTAATCAAAAGTGTCTTGATGGCTTGATGGAACGTGAGATAAGGTGGTTTGATGTTGTTTCTATGTTTCTTTCCAATTTGATGGATATTTTTCTTGATTCCAACTATGTTCTCCCCATTGCCATGGGTATGATTAACAAGAGATTATTTAGTGTGGAGCATTGGAATGCCGATTTATAGAACTATGATATTTTGGTTGGAGATGCATTAGTTGGAGGCCTCTTCCCATTGTACCAGCTCTGCACAATAAAGTCGTATGAGTGCATCTATAGGACTATGCACATGGGTTTGGTCTACGGATGCATAAACAAGCTATAAAGAGCAATTAAAGGACATAGCTTCACGATGCCAAAATTGCTGAGAGTTAGGTCAAAGAGATCTTTGTAGCCATCAAGTTTCTCCATTTGCATACCCCAAACCATGCACCGCACCTCCCGAGGAACCCATATGCCTTAGAAGTTGACTCAGACATGAAGGAGGATTTGGAGTAGAATGATACAGATGAGCTTGTGGCAGAGGCAAGTGGAGTGGTTGGTCCTGTGGCGTAGGGTGGCGAGTTGGGTGGTTTCCTGGTGTTTTTGTGTTAGATGCCTCTAGTGTTTACCTTTCTACAATTTTTTTTTTATCTTCATATGTAGTGATGTCGTGAGTTTTGTTGGCTTTGTAATTACCATTTTTTTATGTTTGGATCTAGGGGTCTTCCTGGTTTGGCCCCATTTTGTAATTACGACAGTTTATTTTGATTAATACAAGTCTAAGGGCTCCTCCCTCTTTTTTTCTTTTTAAATTCATGTGCTATTATTTTCTATTTAATATGCAATATTTGGTTATGATGTGAAAAAAAATGTTTTGCAGTTGGGTTCTTTACTCTAAAAACATAGAATTATGACATCTTGAAATCTATAAATTAGACTAGATGAGAGTAGGCATGAATGGAAGATTGCCTCTGCACAGTAGTTATCTACAATAGAGACCTACAACAATGTTGGAAGAAGGCAATGCCTTTGCCAGGAGGTCGATTAGATAATTCCAGTATAGCTTTTGAAGTCTACAAGGTTGTGCCCATTCCTCCCATGCCATCTGCATTTCCTTCCATGCTACAAAATCAAATAAAGGAGAAGGAAAAGAAAGGGGTTACAGTTTTACCATTTACCTTGTTGCTTGCTCCATTGTCTTTATAGGAATTTTGTTATTAATTTGACTATATACATGTAGACCCAAGTTGAAAGCCTTGCAAGTGCATTAGGAGTTCTATTCATACCAAAGGAAAGGACTAACAAGACCAAGATATAATGATATCATAAATAGAATTTTAGAAAAATATGTCATTTGTAAACTAATTATTACATTAAATAGACTCTAATAAAATTAAGTCAATTACATAAAGGAATGGAGCATGGATATGTAATTTTCACCATACCTATCAATATAAGATTTAAGGTTGAGAAGATAACTAGGTCTCCTTGCATTCTTTTGATTAGGTAGTTGTTGTGATGCTCACAACATGCCCCATTTTACTTCTTAGAAAAATGAGGACCCCTACTGTGGCTGTTGCTTTTGCTTGTGTGTTGTTCTGCTTGGTGGTAAAAGGGAAAAAAGAAAGTGAATGTTACAAACCTTGTTGAAAATAGAGAAAAATAGCATTAAGTGCCAGAGCATAATATGGGTGAATTCCTTGTCAAAAATGAGTGAGGGTTGCTTTTTGAACCATTTTAAAATTCCTAAAATTTTGCAAGATATGTGTGTTTGTGGTAAGATATATTATGGGAGGGTTTGTATGTTGCATATACAAAGTCATTTGTATGTTGTGTTGTTGTGTTAGTCACATAAGGAAGTCATCAGGTTTATATACATCGTTATACTTGTATGCATGTCGCTAACGCTTTATTCTCACATACAAGTCGGGCCTAGCAGAGTTCAGAGTTTAAATGAATAATCGGTTAAGTCTGTCAGGTGTATTTTAAGTTTGTATGTTTGGAAAAAGGGGAAACATACAATGAGACATACAATAGTATATGCATGCCACAAAACCAAAAGGATTATGAAATGAGGTTTTATGGTTGTATGTTTCATGCTTTGTATGTATGTTTTGAGGACATACATTGCAATGTACATGCAATGCGGAACTCAAGAAAGGTTAAAATCTAGTTAAAATGATGCATCATGACTTAAAGTATATCAGAAGATGCATTGCACTTTATACATGTCATGGAGCCGAAAAGAAAGTAAACTGTGGTTTATAAAAAGGAGAGGTCTGAAAAGGAGATACAAGAGAGTTTGTATGTATCAGGCCTTGTATCTAAGGGTAAAACTATTATTGTATCTTGAAGATACAATCAGAAAGGTAAGGAGGGTCCCACCGCTTGCATATTGGGCATGTATAATAATGATGTATATCTTCGATATACAAGCTGACATACAAAGAAATGATGCATATGGGAAATGCAAGCCGGATGCGAAAGGTAAGTCAAATACTAAAAAGTCTTTGTATGTTCGGGGTGCTTGTATGTTTATAATATACATACCTGATATACAAAGGAATAAAGACATCGCGAGAGATAAAAGGTAAAAAGAGGGTTTGTATGGGTTGTTTGTATATGTGCTTGTATATAACAAGATATGCAAAGAGCGATATACAAAGCGAAAGATACAAGTACGGAAAAAGTGGAAAAGGGAGGGAACTTTAGTTTGATTTCTTGCATAAAATGCTTGTATGTTTAAGGATACAAAGAAGATATACAAAGAAAACATACAAGGGAAAATACAAAGAAAAAGGTATGTATGTAGAATTAAACTAACGGTAAAAGGTTTAAAAAATGCAAACAATGAAATAGAAGGCCAAAAGTTTGGTGCATTAATTGTTGTAATTAATGCAGATCTAAAACTCAGAAAAAAGGTAAAATTTAACAAAAGTTAGGGTAAATTTAACATATTTTTCTTCCAGATTTATACATTGCTAAGAGTTAAAAATTGCAGAAAAGGGAATTGTTATAGTGAATTGAGCAGAACTCATCAGAGTGAAAGAATTACAGCAGCTGGACGAAGGTAAAACGGTAAAAGTAAGTCAACGGTTGAAGTCAAGTGGTCAAGATATATAGATATTTATCCCTAAAACACCATTACATTTCAAATGGTAGATTACATGTTAATTTCAATAATTTCGTTATAAAATGTAGGCATTTGTGAAATTACTATTTTAAATGTTAATTAACTGGGTGGAGCTTAACAAATTTAAAAGTCAAAACAGAAAAGAGAAACTGGGTTAGGGTAAAATGGTAAAAAAAAGGGAAATTCACAATAAAACCCTAGGAAAAAAGGTAAAAATGAAGAATTTAAAAGATGCATTGTTTCACAGGATGGCCTCGATGCAAAGGCGAACAACGGTTTTGAGAAAGGTCAAGTAAAAAATATCAGCAAGAGGAATTCAAAGAAAAAGGGAATCTTATTTTTGAAAAGATTCCAATAGCATCCTTTGAGAGGGAAAAGATGCCATTTAGATATTTTGGTAGACGGTTACAGATGAATGTGTACCATTGATCAAAAAGAGGAAGGATCTCAATCGTAGATGAAGTCTATAGCCGTAGCAATGAGAAGTTTCAAAATCTATATAAGGAACTTTGCTACTTGTACATTACTTACACATGGATTTTGAGAGAATAGCTGGCACTTGTAGTTGTTTGAATATTTTTATTAGAAAGAACATTTTAGTTTAGAGGAGGTCGCATGTGTCTACATTAAGAAACATGTGGAAGGTCCAGCTTTCTTACTGTATCTATAAGATGTTTTGTAAGTTTTCTCTAAATTGATTAATAAAGCAAGAAGTTACTCATACATTGTAAATCATATGTGACTGTATATTTTGAATACAAATACATCTAGAATTCTGCGTCTACTTTAGAGTGTTTTCTGGCTCTTATTTGTATTTAAAATATTATCTCTTCAAAAGTTGCAATCTTGAATGTATGTTCATGAAAATACTCAGGGATTACATTTAAAGGTTTAATTTGTTGATATAATTAAGTTTGTTGTACTACTTGCAATGTGAATAACAGAACATTTAGGTCCTGTAGCAGAATGAAGTTTAATTTAAAATTTTCTAACTTTTCCCCAAACATTTGAAATATTTAGCTTAAACGTAAAATCTAAAGGAGATTGTCTGATATTTGAGGGAAACATGAACAATTGAGTTAATATTTGACAATTTTCATAGTATTTGTAAAGAATGGCTTGTTTTAATATAAAGCTTTGTGATACAGTGTCAATTTTATGCGAAGAGATGGATAATATGTTGATATTTGTGATATTTTGCATAATTTGAGTCCAGTAAGTCATCAATCACCTTAAATCAAGTAAGGCCCCTTGTATATTACAGCTTCACATCAACCTACTGAATTGTCCACAAGGTCAATAGTTGACCATACAGAAACTTGGGATTAAGTAATCTTAATTGATTTCTTCATATCTTTCAATACAGTTAGGTTCATTTTGTGAATTTTAACTTTTGTTATGAATGTGTAAAAATAATCATCAATAGTTTTTGGCACTAGAAGGAGATCCTGATTGGAGTTAAGGTTGAGTTTGAGTAAAGATAGCTCATAACAGTGGTGGAGTGACTAGGTCTAGATCCAGTTCAGAAGATATCTTTGTGCAATTGCTTGATAAGAGGCAGAGTAAAGGTCCATTAATTTGGAATCCTAGAATATCAAACGCAGGAGGTTCATCTAGAATGCCTCCTAGATCACCTTTTAACATCCATAATATTGTGAGTCCTGACAATTCTTCATTTAGATCTTTAAATCTTGGTTTAGTTCCTCCTAGAGGTTTTAGTCCTCCCAAAAATCCTAGTCCACCTAGAAATCTAGGTATTCCCACAGGTCTAGGTTAGGCACAGGTACCTGCAATGGCTTACTTTAATGTCAATTCTCCTATATCATTTCCTAATTATCATGAGATGCCAAAAAATCTTGAAAAAATATGTCCTAAATATCAATTGCACTAGGATCCAGAAGATCACATTGGGATATTCAAAGACGCATGCTTTAGAGCCAGGTTAGAATATGAAGATGTTGTGTGTAGGTTGTTTCCTTACACCTTCAATGAGCAGGCTTCTAACTAGTATGTTAATTTTCCTAATGGATACATTTCTTCTTGGGCACTTATGGAAGAAACATTTCTGTCTAGGTTTAGAGGACCAATAGATCCTTCTACTTTATATCATAAATTGGTTGTAATTAAGAGAGGTGAAGGAGAATTGATTGACAATTTTAATGACAGGTTTCAAAAAGCCTATTCCAGGTTAGTAGGTCCTTACATAGTAACTACAGATGCATTATTAGCCATGTATTATGTCGCCCTTGATCCATTAACTACTATGTTTGTCAAAAGAAAGGTTGACATAGATACAATATCCAAAGCTTATAAGGAGGTAGCCTTAGTAAACCAGGAAATGAGACAAATGACTTATAATCCATTTCTTAATGGAGGAAACCCTAGGGTACAAAGTCAAACACAATCCTGGAATGGAATTCCTACACATAATACTCCATTGTTGAATCCAGTCCCTACATACACACCTGTGTATAATCCTGCCCTAATCCAGGCTATAGCCCCTTATACTGGTAACACTGTCAATAATAATCAAAGTAATGGTCAGTCTTTCTTTCAGCCTCCTCAGGATACATTTGTGGCAAAAGTACAAGAGGATAGGGAATAAATTAAAGAAATTACCACACACTTGAGAAGATTGAGTATTGAAATGACACAACTGAGAAATGAAAATTTCTATGGTAGAAGTAACCAAGGGTACAGTCAGAATTATAACCAAAGCCAAAACTAGAACTATAACCCAAACCATAATCAGAATCATAATCAGAATTATAACCAAGGTTAGGGTTCTAATCAGGGTCAAAATCACAGTCAAAATCAGAATCATAATCAAGGACAAGCAACACAAAATAGAGGACTTGTTGTAGATAACAGAACCTGGGTAACAACAATAGGAATCAGAATCAGCCAAGGCCACCTAAGACATGGAATATAGGGCCAAATAATGGCACTCTAGCTTCTCCATTTGAGAATTTGGATAATCAGGATACAAAACAAATAGCTAGAATTCAAATGACTAATGTAGCATTAAAGAATTGGTGTAGAATCCATGATACTAGTGCCCATGTTGAATTAGATTGCCCTCAGTTTCATCTGGCAGCAAGTATTTTCAATGTAGATGTACAGACTCCTACTTCTGAGTTTCTAATTCCCAAAGGTAATGAAATAGTGCCCTCAGGATATGAGACTGCTTTTGTCTTAGAGACTTCTACCTTTGCAACCAGAGAGGAAGAAGACCAATTATTAGAGGATGAACCTTATTTTGTGAGAACCTATATCCTCAATCAGCCTTAGTACTAAATGCATTTTAGTTTCCCTTTGAAACTGAAAATGAAGTGTTATATGAAATAGAAGAGGTACAGGCTTTTCAACAGTCAAATAAAAATCATACCTACAATTTGAAAAATAACACTAGGCCAGGAGCTCCTTTCACTACTTCCACTCCTCCTAACAATTTCAATACTCCCCCAAATCTAAATTCTAGAAATAACCTTGGTATACTAAAGGCCAATCATCATGTGAATAGTGGACCAGTAGCACCAAAAGTCCAAATAGGTAAAACAAAGACATTAGAAACAATGAGGTTAATGAGTTATTTGTCAGAAGAGATAAAGAAAATCAAGGTCAGTATACCTTTATGTGAATTATTGAAAAGTCCAGGGGTCAAAAATGCTTTCATAAAATCCTTGGATACATCTGTGACAGGTGAGGTTTCTACTAATATGAATGGTCCTAATAAAGATTCACAGCCTGAAGAAAAGAGTAGGAAAACTGAATAGCCTTCTAACAATAATGTGTTAATGTATGCAGATAAGAGAGAAGCACCTCCTTTCTTGTTAGCCATTAGGATGTGTGGAAAGAACATACATAATTGCATGGTAGATTCTGGTGCATCAACTAATGTAATGCCTTTAGGGATATGCAAAACTTTAGGGCTGACTCCTACTAAATCTGCCAAGGTTGTTACACAATTAGATAAAACTAAAGTTAATGTGATAGGAGAACTAATGCATATTCATATGTAGTTAGCCTCAGATCCTAGGGTGAGTCAGTTTATTGACATTCAGATAGTAGATATACTTGACAATTATGGAATGTTGTTGAGTAGAGACTGGTCCAAAACATTGAATGGATATATGGCCACGGATTTTTCACATATGTGGTTACCTTGGAGGGGTGTTCCAAATCAAATCAGGATAGAAGCTGAACCCAGGATGAAACACATGATTACATAATATAATAGGACTAATGAAATATTGTATGCTTCTATTGAACCTAGTGTTTATAGACTCACTAACAAAGGGGTACAAATTGAGGAAATTCTAATGCTAAATTTTAAGGAAAAACGTGTTGATAAAGAAACAGTATTGTTCATTGAGTCTGATGAAAATTCTTCTAATGAAGAAGACAATGCAATAAATAGTTTTGGTCAGATCATTAGACATGAAATGGAAGGGTGCATTGAACAAAATGTTCCAATTCAATGCAAGTTGTACAAAAACATGTGCAAAGTTCATGGTAAGCCTCATGCTGAGGAGAATTGTGGAATGTGTAGAGACATTGTTGAATATCAATACATAAAGTGTACTAAGGGAATGTAATTGCAAGAGGGAAAGGGTAATCCTAATCAACCAAAGAAGTACTTTCAGGATAATATGAAGGTGCTAATTCTAGATTTAGGAAAAGAAACAAAAAAAAAGTGTCTGTCATTCTGATTTACAAATTGAAAGTATAAATTTGAAAGCATCACAAAATGAATTGCCCATGAAGAAACAGGGTAGTACCTCACATGTATTAGAAAAAGAAAAACATTCAAAAGTAAAAGGTCAAAAGAATAAAGAGGGCATGTGGACACTAAAATGTGATGGATCTAAATCTAAATAGGGTGCAGGTGTAGGCATGGAACTCATAGATCCTAAGGGTAAGTCATTTTTAGTAGCATATAGGTTACAATTTCCTTGCACTAATAATGTAGCAGAATATGAAACTTTGATCTATGGACTTGTGATGGCTATTAAGAAACAGGTGAAAATGATCAAAGTGTTCTCAGATTCTGAATTAGTGGTCAGATAGGTAAGAAAGTTGTATGCATGCAATTATAAGAAGATGGTATGTTATAGGCATAGGGTGTGGAATTTAATTGATTCATTTGATGCCTTTAACATAGAACACATTCCTAGAGAATTGAACCATAGGTTAGATACATTAGCAGTTGCTGCTAGTACTTTGGAACCCTTAACACTGTCAGGTTTGAAGCGATTTACTATTGAATTAGTAAATGTTCCTAGTATACCCGATAATGTAACTCATTTCCAGGTATTTGAGGGAGATCAGCAAATTGTGGATTTTCGAACTTGTAATGAGGTATATGAAACTCAAATCATTAATGAGTAGGAAAGACCTGATGTGTCTTGGGATGAAGAAGACATAATCAACTTGAAAAGCAACTTCTTACCCAAAGGAGTAATTGAGTTAGAATAGATTTTTGACTTTGATGGGGTAGTAAGACAGAAGGACTTACCCAAAATTGAAGGGGGTAAATGTGATCCATACAACTTAGGAACAGAGCAAAGTCCACAGAATGTACTGATTAGAAAGGCTTGCTCTGAGGAATTAAGAAAAGAAATTGTAGATGTTCTGAAAGAATATAAACATGTCATAGCATGGACATATGAAGATTTGAAAACATATGATACGTCCATCATAACTCATGTGATACCATTGAAACCAGATGTTAAACCGTTTAGGTAGAAACAAAGGCTTGTGAATGCCATTCTAGAGCCTTTAATCTTTGAAGAAGTTAAAAACTTGTTGTCTACCAGAATAATTTTCCTAGTCAGACATTCAACCTGGGTAGCTAATCTAGTACCTATGAGAAAGAAAAGCGGAGACATTAGGTTATGTGTAGACTTTAGAAATTTGAACAAGGCCTCTGAAAAAGATAATTATCCCTTGCCTCCAATAGATGAAGTACTGCAAGCAGTTAACAGAGCTAAGATGATGTCTTTCCTAGATGGATTTTCAGGATATAACCAAGTCTTAGTTGATAAAGAGGATAGGTTGAAGACTACTTTTACTTGCAAATGGGGAAATTATGCATATAGAAGAATGCCTTTTGGTTTAATCAATGCAGGTGCCACTTTTCAGAGAGCCATGGACATTGCATTCTATGGACTATCAGGTAAATGCATTGTAATTTATATGGATTATTTAACTGTTTATTCTAAGGATGCATCCACTTATGCTGAAGATTTGAGAAAAGTACTTAAAAGATGTGAAAGGCACGGAATTTCTCTTAACCCAAAGAAATGTTCATTTGGTGTAACTGAAGGAAAACTGTTAGGACATGTCATTTGTAAGAATGGGATATCCATTGATCCTAATAGAGTAGAAGGAATAAAGAAATTGCAATTGCCAAACAGTAAGAAAGAATTAAAATCTTTTTTTGGTAAGATTAATTTTGTCAGGAAGTTTATTACAGGATTTGCAGAAATTGTGCAACCATTGAACACCATGCTTAAAAAGGATGCAAAGATAGAGTGGACACTAGTAGCTAAAGTTGTATTTGAAGATATTAAGGAAGCTATTTCTGATGCTCCTGTACTGACAAGTCTAGATTATACAAAACTATTTTACGTTTATTCTTTTACATCTTCACATTCAGTTGACGCTGCTTTGACACAAAAAAGGAGAAGATAATGAAGAAAAGCCTATATCTATAGCTTTCATGAGGGAACCTCTAAAGGATGCATAGTTGAAATATCTTGATACAGAAAGATGTGCATTTGCACTAGTAAGAGCAATGAAAAAGTTCAGACATTACATCTTACACAGTCAAGTTAAGGCTATAGTACCAGATGTAGCTATGAAGATGTTGCTGATGCATAATGAACTTGGAGAGAAAAGAGCCAAATGGATTACAACATTGCAAGAGTTTGATATGGAAATTATCCCAATGAAGTTGATCAGAGGACAAGCATTGGTACAAACCATAGCAAACACAGATCCAAATTTGGTAAAGAAGTAGTATGTGTTGAATACTAATGATGCAGCAGGGTGGTATGATGATTTAAATACTTTCTGATATCAGGGAAATATCTGAGTAAGATAAAATACTCTCAGAGGAGAGCTTTAAAGATTAAGGCACAAAAGTACATGGTACAAGGAGGTCTTCTATTCAAGAAGAATCATGAAGGCATATATTTAAGATGTTTAAACAAAATTGAAGTAGATAAGGTATTGTTAGAGTTGCATGATAAGTATGGAACTGCCCATGGTTCTCATCTAGTTACTACACATAAGATATTGAAAGCAGGATACTATTGGCCTACAATGTTTAAAGATACAGAGAGTCACATTCGAAGTTATCACATCTGTCAAATTACAACAGACAAGGGAAGAAATCAGGCTAATCCATTTTAGCTGGTCATTGAGTCTAGGCCATTTGCACAATGGCGCTTAAATTTCATTGTAGTTATAAATCCTCCATCATCTGCAGGACATAAGTTTATACTGATAGTAACAGACTATTGTACAGGGTGGACTGAAGCCACATGTTGCAAGTTTTCTACTACTGAAGTAGTTATCAAATTCCTTGAAGAAAACATCATAGCAAGGTTTGGAGCTCCATATGCACTGGTATTTGATAATGGCCCTGCATTTTCTTCTTTAAAATTTTCTAAATGGGCTTTTGAATATGGGATAGTTTTAAAGTTTTCTTCAAATTATTATCCCCAGGGGAATAGATTAGTTAAGTCTACAAATAAGATATTATTGGATATAATCAAGAAGCTAATTGAAAAGAATCCTAGAGAATGGAACACATTGCTGAAGTATGCGCTGTGGGTAGATAGGACTAAGGTTAAGTCAGCCTTAGGCAATGCACCTTATCACCTAGTTTATGGGACTGATCCCATACTTCCAGTGAATTTAAGAATACCTGTCTGGAAGTTTGCTAATGAATATTTAGGCTTTGCTGATCATATGGAAGCCAGAATAATCCAAATGTTGCAACTGGATGAGAAAAGAGATCAAGCCATTGAGAAATTTTCCAAACATCAAGTAGTGGTTAAGAGATGGTTTGATAAAAGATCAAGAGTCAAAACATTTAGAATATCTGACTTAGTGTTGTGCTGGGATAAAGCACATGAAAAGAAGGGAAATCATGGAAAAATTGACAAGTTATGGTTAGGTCCATTACAGGTCTCAGAAATAATAGGAGACAATACATTTAGGCTCAAAATCTTGACTGGGGAAGATGTACCATTACCAGTTAATGGCCAACATTTGAAACATTACTTTTAGGCTTGAGGTGAGGTTATTTGGGATGTTCTATATAATCGTGTAGATGGTGTACAGTTTTGTTTTGTTTGGTGTTGTTTTTATTTGTTTTGTTTGTTTTGCTTTGTTGTGTTGTTTTGCCTTGGTATGGATGTTTGTTTTATTTTGAAGTATACAGGAGCAGACTAACAACCACTGAAAACAATAGAAAATTCAGATGGTTCAGGTTAATTATTTGAAATTTATGCATAACTTGTTGTGACTGTCATGAATGTAGAAAGTTAGTTGACTAGTGAAATTTTGTATTCAATAACTGTGGGTTGAGAATTCAAGGGAAGTTTCTTACAATGACACACCTAAAATCTTTGGGTTTGTTGAACCTACCATGTAGATATTAGGTGAAAAATCAGAGGTCACCCTTGCTACCATTACAATTCTCAGCTTAATTTTAGCAAGTGATCATTCCTTGCATCATGAAGTTACAACTGTAATATCTTATGAAGTCTCTATCTTACTTACAATATAAAAATAATAAAATAATAATATGGATTTTAATGAAAATCCAAATTAATCCATCTAAGTAACTCTACTGAGGCTATAGACGCTTGCTGGTAGTGGGGTTCTACTTAGGATAACTGTAACAATAACCTTGTCGGGGCTATAGACGCCTGCTAGCAGCAGGGCTCTATTCGGTTGGCTATGACGAAATGACATCAACTATGTAGGTTAATATCAGTCACTGGTTTGTTCAACTAATTTTCAAGATGAGGATTATTAATCACGTACACCCACTTAAACTGAAAGGGAAAATTCATGCACCTTATTGAATACATTAAGTCTCGAATTGGATAATGATCTATAGAAAAGATAGTTGGAAGTTATGAATTTAGTTCATTTAGTTTTCTTTGGTGGTTTTTGAATTTAATTGTTTTGTTTGGTTGCTAGTTGTTGTGATGCTCACAACACGCCCCATTTTACTTCTTAGAAAAATGAGGACCCCTGTTGTGGCTGTTGCTTTTGCTTGTGTGTTGTTCTGCTTGGTGGTAAAAGGGAAATAAAGAAGTGAATGTTACAAACCTTGTTAAAAATAGAGTAAAATAGCATCAAGTGCCAGAGCATAATATGGGTGAATTCCTTGTCAAAAATGAGTGAGGGTTACTTTTTGAACCATTTTAAAATTCCCAATATTTTGCAAGATATGTGTGTTTTTGGTAAGATATATTATGGGAGGGTTTGTATGTTGCATATACAAAGTCATTTGTATGTTGTGTTGTTGTGTTAGTTGTATAATGAAGTCATCGGGTTTATATACATCGTTATACTTGTATTTTAAGTTGAGTTTAGCAGAGTTTAGAGTTTAAATGAATAATCAGTTGAGTCTGTCGGGTGTATTTTAAGTTTGTATGTTTGGCAAAAGGGGGAACATACAAGGTGAGATACAACAGTATATGCATGCCGTGGAACCAAAAGGATTATGAAATGAGGTTTTATGGTTGTATGTTTCATGCTTTGTATGTATGTTTTGAGGACATATATTGCGATGTACATGCAATGCAGAACTCAAGAAAGGTTAAAATCTGGTTAAAATGATGCATCATGACTTAAAGTATATCGGAAGATGCATTGCACTTTATACATGTCGTGGAGCCAAAAAGCAAGTAAACTATGGTTTATAAAAAGGAGAGGTCTGAAAAAGAGATACAAGAGAGTTTGTATGTATCAGGCCTTGTATCTAAGGGTAAAACTATTATTGTATCTTGGAGATACAATCGGAAAGATAAGGAGGGTCCCACTGCTTGCATATTGGGCTTGTATAATAATGATGTATATCTTCGATATACAAGCTGACATACAAAGAAATGATGCATATGGGAAATGCAAGCCAAATGCAAAAGGTAAGTCAAATACTGAAAAGTCTTTGTATGTTCAGGGTGCTTGTATGTTTATAATATACATACCCAATATACAAAGGAATAAAGACATCGTGAGAGATAAAAGGTAAAGAGAGAGTTTGTATGGGTTGTTTGTATATGTGCTTGTATATAACGAGATATGCAAATAGCGATTTACAAAGCGAAAGATACAAGTATGGAAAAAGCAGAAAAGGGAGGGAACTTTAGTTTGATTTCTTGCATAAAATGCTTGTATGTTTAAGGATACAAAGAAGATATACAAAGGAAACATATGAGGGAAAATAAAAAGAAAGAGGTATGTATGCAAAACTAAACTAACGGTAAAAAGTTTTAAAAAAGAAAACACTGAAATAGAAGGCCAAAAGTTTGGCGCATTAATCGTTGTAATTAATGCAGATCTAACACTAAAAAAAAGAGGTAAATTTTAACAAAAGTTAGGGTAAATTTAACATATTTTGCTTCTAGATTTATACACTGCTAAGAGTTAAAAATTGCAGAAAAGGGAATTGTTACAGTGAATTGAGCAGAACTCATCAGAACGAAAGAATTACAGGAGTTGGACGAAGGTAAAATGGTAAAAGTAAGTCAACGGTTGAAGTCAAGTGGTCAAGATATACATGTATTTATCCCCAAAATGTCGTTACATTTCAAATGGTAGATTACATGTTAATTTCAGTAATTTCGTTGTAAGACGTAGGCATTTGTGAAATTACTGTTTTAAATGTTAATTAACTAGGTGGAGCTTAACAAATTTAAAAGTCAGAATAGAAAAGGCAAACTGAGTTAGGGTAAAATGGTAAAAAAGGAAATTCACAGTAAAACCCTAGGAAAAAAGGTAAAAATGAAGAATTTAAAAGATGCATTGTTTCACAAGATGGCCCCAATGCAAAGGTGAACAATGGTTTTGAGAAAGGTCAAGTAAAGAGTATCAGCGAGAGGAAGTCAAAGAAAAAGGGAATCTTATTTTTGAAAAGATTCCAACAACATCCTTTGAGAGCGAAAAGATGCCATTTAGATATTTTGGCAAATGGTTAGAGATGAATGTGTACCATTGATGAAGTCTGTAGCCGTAGCAATGAGAAGTTTCAAAATCTATATAAGGAACTTTGCTACTTGTACATTACTTACACAGGGATTTTGAGAGAATAGCTAGCACTTGTAGTTGTTTGAATATTTTTATTAGAAAGAACATTTTAGTTTAGAGAAGGTCACCTGTGTCTGCACTAAGAAATGCGTGGAATATCCAACTTTCTTACTATATCTGTAAGATGTTTTGTAAGTTTTCTGTAAATTGATTAATGAAGCAAGAAGTTACTCATACATTGTAAATCATATGTGACTATATATTTTGAATACAAATACATCTGGAATTCTGCGTCTACTTTAGAGTGTTTTTTGGCTCTTATTTGTATTTAAAATATTATCTCTTCAACAGCTTGCAATCTTGAATATATGTTCATGAAAATACTCAGGGCTTACATTTAAAGGTTTAATTTGTTGATTTAATCAAGTTTGCTATAATACTTGCAACGTGAATAACAAAACATTTAGGTCCTGTAGCAGAATTAAGTTCAATTTAAATTTCTCTAACTTTTCCCCCAAACATTTGAAATATTTAGCTTAAACGTAAAATCTAAAGGAGATTGTCTAATATTTGAGGGAAACATGAACAATTGAGTTAATATTTGACAATTTTCATAGTATTTGAAAAGAAAGACTTGTTTTAATATAAATCATATAAAGCTTTGTGATACAGTGTCAATTTTATGCAAAGAGATGGATAATATGTTGATATTTGTGATATTTTGCATAATTCAAGTCCAATAAGTCATCAATCACCTTACATCAAGTAAAGCCCCTTGCATATTACAGCTTCACATCAACCTACTGAATTGTCCACAAGGTCAAGACCTGACCATATAGAAACTTGGGATTAAGTAATCTTAATTGATTTCTTCATATCTTTCAAGATAGTTAGGTTCATTTTATGAATTTTAACTTTTTTTATGAATGTGTAAAAACAATCATCAATAGTAGTCTCTCTTTTGGAGATGTGGAATTGGTTCCTAAATAGAATTAAGAACAAATTGTTTAATTGTGTTAACAATTTTTTTCTAGAATTTTCCTTACTACACATGTATTATTCATCTTGTTCGATGTCATCCAAGGAAGGTTATGAAGAGTTGAATAAACTAATTGAGGAATTCCTATAGACCAAGTGGGATGGTAATATTGGTTTTATTACTTCATCTTTGTCTCATTGCATTTAACCGAGATCTAAAGGCAGTTTAGGAATCATAAATCCCAAGACACAAGGGTTATGTCTTGCTACTTACTAGATTGCTAGAGTCATTTTAAAGGTAAGGAACCTGAGAAAATTTAAATGCAACAAATAATTATTACAGCTTTAGTCAAAGGAAAATGGTAATCTATATGAATTTGTTACACAAGACTCTTCTTTCTCTCTTCTTCAAGATTAAAGCATCATTTCCATTGCAATCCTTTTGGAAAGCCTAACAACATGTTTGTCACTTCTTTAAGTGGAAAGAGACTTCCTAACAGCACATGTCTTTAGATTTACTTCTTCATCCATTTGGTGAAATAAACTTATAGATTATCATGAGCAGGCTCTTGCTACCAACTTTCCCAAAATGCTTATTATTTGTTCAAGAGAGGGGTCTAGTAGTTTAATGTCATTTGAGACTTCAATGCCTTGAACTAGTCACCTTGGCAGGTTATTAAAGGATGTTTTGGGTTAAACAGTTATTAACAATTTTTGATATTTGTGTAATCATTGGTCCCCTTTGATCTATAATTTAAATTATGTACTCTAGTGGAGGGTAAGTTTTTCAAAGATTGGCCTTGGTTGCCTTATTATCATTTCAAGCTTCTTCCAATAAAGAAAATTAATATTCAGTTCCTTCCTTGTTGGTCTCTGAATCCCTGACTTAATATTAAATGGAAATGCAAATTTAGTAATAAGCTTTGGACCAAATTAAGTGCTAAAATTTAGAAATCATTGTGGGGGCCAAATTGAAATGTATATTGGTCCTACTAGTTAATTGCCCTTTTTTTTAGTGCACTAAAAATATGAAACATATTTTGTGAGGCTGCCCTTTTATCAAGAAACAATGGATTGCTATTTTTAGAGACTTATTTGTTATTTTTTTATCATAATTTGAATTGGAAAGAAGTTGTTTTTGGATTGATATTACATAATAATGTGATTCTTAATTATATCAAACACATCATTTTAATGCATATATGGAAAATTATGTGTGCAGTTGTGTTTTCTAGCTCTAATGTACATCAAGAAACTATAACACTAAGGCTTTACTTTGACATCTATCTCCAAATTGCATCTCCTTTTTTATAGATTCAGGGATTGTCGAAGAGGGATATGATGGTCACTTATCAACTACAACAAATCAAAGCCAATAATACATTATACCAAGCACAATCTCAAAGATCGCTTCATTACATGGGATGAGTCTTTGTGACCTAATTGTATATAGCATATTAGTTTAGTTGAACTTTTTCTTTGCTCCCTATTTTGTTAGTGACAAGTTTATCTTGGCTACTAGCTTTTATATACATGTGTGTTATATGTTAAAAAGAGAGATGATGGTGTGTGTCAGTACACTAGATCAAACCCTCCTTTCACTACAACATTCAAGGACAAAATGGAGCTTAATTCACTACAAGATGGAAGAGGACTCAACTACAAATTTTGTGCTCTTTTTTGTCAAGAAAATATGAGATTCAACCAATCTTTTTATGAAATCCTAGGCTAAGTATGTGTGAAACCCTAGTTATGTGATAATCATCTTGAAATAGATGATCGTCAATAGAAATCTGGAAACTAAAAGTACATAGATGATCAGTACACTGTTAGAACCTGTCTCCGAAAAGCAGAGGTGTTGGAGGACAAATTCAGCAACTGCCCAATTCTAGAAGTGAGATTCTACTGGAGGCCAAAACTGAGAAGATACTGCAAATAATGCTCAAAAAATAGGTCTAGAAGCTGGAAGCCCTGTGGACTAGGGTACCAACTACCCAAGTCTCTTTGAAGAGATAATTTAGAACTGTTTCTAGATCCCAAAACTCTAATTCCTACACTTCCTTCCTATAGCTCTACTTTTACCAAAACATGTACCTGTAACCTACACACAAGATGACAAGAGAGGGGTTTGGGGGTTGTGGTGTTTAGGGATTTGCCTCAGTCAAATCTTAGATTAGCATTCAAGCTTTCCCAACATCATTGTTAGAGAGAGAGCATGCCCTTGCAGGGAAGAGGCTAAAGAAAATCCAAATGATGAAATGATTCAAATGATTCAAATAAAAATGATGTCACCTTAGAGGTGAAGTCCTTAGGAGGATAAAAGCTTTTCAACTCATAAGGAGATGGATGATGATAACATGTTTGCAACAATAACACAATGAATGCCTTGAATGCTCTTTACTCCAATATCATAAGTTTGTGTTATCCATCTAGGTTTAAAATGAAGTCAGAAACTCACTTATATATGATTTCCTACTAACATTTACAAATTTAAATCACAAAAGCTGAAAAGGAGAAATATTTTGGAAGGGCCCAAGCTGACATGCCATTAGTTAACCCCAACCAATTAGGGGAGATTTGGGCAGTTGGTGCCCAAGTCTAGGGGCCCAAATTAGGTCAAGGTTAAGCTAAGGAGGTCCCAAGGGTCCAAAATGTCAAGGGTGTCAAGTAATTTCCTTCAAGATGATCAATTAGAATGTATAATGAAGCAATTAATAGGACCTAGGAGCTAAAATAGTGGGTAAAAAGGCATGTGGCCACTTTTTACTCAATAACATTTAGCCCCCACTTTAATGTGTGTATGATCTTACGATCCATACATGCATTAAAGTATGATCAAAGCACATCAGACACATCAAACACACCCTAAGTTTGAAGACTATTGCTAGCTCGGGAAACCTTAAGAAAACATTAGAAAAAACTTAACAGTCACATTGGACAAAATGAATACAGTAATGAAGCATGCAATACATAGAGAAGATAGTGAAGCATGCAATACGCGGAGAAGACATGAACGTAGTCATGAAATACACAAAAAAGACATGATTAAGAAATTACATATCCATATATCCAAAATGCTAATTAAAGCAAACAAAACACATAGCGTGGGGAGGGACTCATCACTGCACAACTTTAGACCACGCACAAGCACATAAAACACATATAGCATGGGGAGGGACTCATTGCCACACAACTTTACACCACACCACAAACACGCAAGACATACAAAGAAGACATGTAAAACACACAGAAGACACATGAAATACATGAACATCATATAGTATGTCATTAACACACTATACGTCATATACACGGCAAACACGAGTGATATGGAGAAGATCATCACTACTCCACTATCTAAAACATGCCAAAAACACCTAAGAGTTGAGCTATGCTACTAGAACTACCAAAAACACGCTTGAGGGTGAATGACTCAAGATCCAACCCCGCCTTACGATGAGGACTTTGTATAAAAGGATGTGCACTAGCTCAAGAGATACACCATCCCACCTTGTGATGAGGGATTTTGTATAAAAGGATGCACACTTGCTCAACATATATGCCATCCCACCTCGCGATGAGGAATTTTTGCTTTAAAATGACATGCACTAGCTCAAGAGATACACCATCCCGCCTCGTGGTGAGGGCTTTCAAACATGCTTTCTCAGTGTCAAAATAATCAAGCATATACCATTATATATGCCCCCACCTTAAGGTGGTTGATCTTGCTTGCCGACATCAAGCACATTAAGGTAGAGTGAAAACATGCAAGGGAACAAGAGCTTTCACAAAGCCCAGGACCAAGTGTAAAAACAATGTGAGATACAAAATAATCCAAAGTGCGTTGAAGTAGATTTAGAGTATTGCAAATGTTTGTCACAACAAATTTCACAACATGATACATCACATGGAGTGATTCTATTAGTCAAGCATCGGATATATATACACCCCATCTTCATATATGGACTAGGTCCATTTTTACTTTCTTACTAAAGACACACATGGTCTGTATCAGTATTTGTTTGTTTTTCTCATCCACCGACTAGGTAGAGTCACTAAAGAATGTAAACCATAAAAAATGAGAGAGGAGAGGAGAGTGACTTGGGTTTACAACATGAGAAGATGCCCCCAAGACATCATCCACAATGTTATGCACCCAAGGCACAACACACAACATTAAACTAGAGTAGAGAAAAGATAGAAGAATAGAGAAACACATAGAAGAATGATCACAATAAAGGTGGTCTCCTTGTATCCTTGACCTTACAAGAGTATCAAGGGTCATCCAAAGAGACCTAAACAACATTTAACACATCACGAGGGAACACAACACATAAGAGGAGGCCACATGTAAGCAAGCAACTTGTAGATTAGATAAACATTTAAGGTAGAAACACAACTAATGTGCATAAAAACAATAAAAGCTATACCTCACAATGTAAATCCAATCCCATCAAGGGAAGTAGGAGCATGCACCCAAGAACTCCTAAGACAAAGATAATCCCTAGACAATGGATTTGAATGTGAAATGTTACTCTGATTTGCAACTCACTTTTCTAGCTCAAGAGTGATTTTGACATGGTAACTTTGCATAAACTTGGATGATGAAAATGGATTGTGAGAGGTTTTATTTATAGATTTTTGGAAGGGATTTTGATCCAATGGTGGAGATTAATTTGGAAGATCAATGGTGGAGGATAAAAGTGATGTGGAGGGCCTAGATTGAATCTTGAATGAATGGAGGGCTAGGAATAAAAGTGATTCTTTTATTTATTTTGGGAAAAGGGGTTATTTAATGAGCATGGGGGTGAAGGATTATTTTGGAATTAAAGATTCATATGGGGGAATGTAAATGAATTAAAAATTCATTTGGGGAAGAGGAAATAAATGAGTATGGGTTTGTAAGAGGAATTAAATGTGATGTGGGATGTTTTTAAATAAAAAATTGACTTATGTGGATTTAATTCAATTTTTTATTTGGAGGATGTGGGGAAGGGTGTTAAACGAGGTTTGACCACCCAAATGAAAGGGTTAGGATTAATTAAACATAGGTTTTATTTAATTAATCCTAGGACTATGATGAGGTAGGCTAAGGTAGGCAATTAAATAATAGTTATTTAATTGTCTAGGGTAGGGATAGGTCAATTATAGGCTGAATTAATAAGTTAACATGGTTTTAACTAATTAATTGGATTTAGTAAAAAGGGGGAAATTGATTTAATAAATATTGCATATTTATTAAATTGATTGGCTAAGGTTTAGACTATTGAATTAATTCAATTTTGGGGATAATATGATGTGAATTTTGGGAATGAAAGGGGTAATTAATTAAATAAAAAATTAATTAATTGGTTATAAGGGAAATTGGTGTGTTCAGGGTTGTCGGGAGTTAGTTTGATGGTAGAAGACATTTTTAGGTGTCTACATTTGCCCCTCTTTGACATGGCATCCAGACCTAGGAGGGAAGTGGCATCAAGTCGAAGAAAAATATGTCCCAGCTACCAGGCAGGTATGAGATGGATAAGGGATGCCCCTTCGAGTGGTCGGCGGGAAAATAAAAATTTTCCATGCGAGTTCTCAAAAAGGATGCGACGGGAGTGAAAGTTGGATAGGGGATGGGAAAAGAGGATGACAGGAAGAAAAACAGAAGAAAAAGGTTGAGATCTGCACCCTAGAGGGAAAAGAAGGGGGTGGAAGTATGACATGGCCCACTATATTAGGCAAAGTGGTCCCTTAGAGTGCCACATTTGCACACTTTTGACTTTGGAGAAGAAAGGACGAAGGAGAGATGGTTGATCACAACCCCCAGTTCCTGTGACTTTAACACATCTCTGAGTGGTTCCGAGAGTTTGGTCGGGCACTGGACCCTGGACCCCTGGTAGGGTCTACTCCTGACTTTGTAATTTTTTCGCTTTACATGCATTTTTTAGGGTTTTGGGATTTGGGATTGGAGCGCGTAGTGCCAACGGCAAGGCCGATTAGTGCCATCATCTAGATTGGCGCTATCTGCCAGGGTAGGGTTAGGGTGGTTTGTCGCCATTAGGCCGGTGTTTTAGTGCTATCTTCTGAATTAGCGCAATTTGTAGAAGAATTAGGATCCTGGCGTTTTGGCACCAAATGGGGGTTAAAGTGGCGCTATTCTCTAGAATAGCGCCATCCTTGGTAACAGCGCTATTGTTAATTTTAGAGCAATTTATGGGATTAGCGTCATTGACTAGATTAGCACAATTTAGGTAATCAACGCCATTGTGTTAGTTAATGCCAAAAAGTAGAGTGACACCATTGGGAAAGATGGAGTCATATATAGCGCGTAGTAGCACTATTTTTTGGATTAGCGCAAAGAGGTATGCGCAATGGCGCTATTTTCTGTATTAGTACCATTTAGAGGAAATTGTAGCGCCATTTTAAAAATGGCATAGGGGGTTGTCTATTTTGGTGCCACATGATGCTGGCTTTTTCAGACATTTAGAACAAAAGGTTGGTTTAGAAAAAGATAGGTTGACATCCAACCATAATGTTGCATATGCAGGATACACAACATTTATATTGTAGTCACGAGAGCGATGAGTTCCATCCGTGATGGCACTGTTTGATGGTTTTGATGATGCTATGCGGGCTCGACTAGCCAGATTGGGGCTTCTGACGGTGGCGTTGATGCTAGTCCTGCAAGCTCATAGAGCTTTGATGACAGCGGTTGTGGAGCGGTATCGCTCTGAGACCTATAGCTTTCTGTTGCTGACTGGTGAGATTACCATTACACTTGAGGATGTTTATCGCATTCTCAAGCTACCCATTAAAGGCCGATGTGTTAGCTATGTCACGATGATGGGGCGGAGTGCCCTGATCAGACTATTTGGAGTGGACCACATTGTTCTCTCAGCAGAAGGGAGAGAGATGGACTATGAGGGGACACTAGCTTTAGGTGCAGATCCCTTTACCTTATTTTTATGTGTGCTGATTGGAGGGGTTGTGATATTTGACAGGTGAGGTCAGGGTTTTCCAGTTGGCTAGGGCGGGATGATAGAGGGGATGGTAAGGCATGAGACTATCTATGCCTGGGGACCAGCGATGCTAGGGCAGTTATACCATGAGATGCATACAGTCACCTACCTGCATGATAGAGTGTTGTCAGCCAAAGTCACTCTGTTTCATGTATGGATTTGGGAGCACATACCCATTACCAGGCTGACATGTGGGTATTATCGGCGACCATTTGATGCCTTTGTGTTTTTATACCAGGATGCAGAGTATATGTACACTGGACAGGTACGGTACTGGAGGAGGATGTTAGATGATGTGATTAGTGTGACCTGGCAATCGTATATCGGCATAGAGCCATGGCCAGATGATGATATTCATCTCCCTTTTGTGTTTCAGTAGCGGTACCTTATGGATCGAGGAGGCCATACTATAGATATGTATCTACCCTCATGGGTCATGCGACAGTATGATTTGGTATAGGACACTCCGCAACAGGTGGCAATATTCGCGCGGACACCTCGAGATGCAGCCTATTGGCCTGCAGCCATATAGCCATAGGTCACCTTAGCTAATTTTGTGGCTTTACAGCCAGTGCGGTGGGATTGGAGGAGCATAGTTAGAGATGCAAGGACTACGGCTGTATATGATATATGGTGGCATATGCATCGGCCCACTCAGTTGATAGATCCAGCGGAGGAGGTAGTAGGTTCATTGGGGGATGATTGTGATGGAGATGACTCGGATGGGGATGACCACCTAAAGGAAGGGAAGGAGATCATTGAGGATGTCCTCATGGAGATTTGAGATGATGGAGAGGAGATGTTGGTTGGTAGGGATGGCCAACCGATAGATGTGCTAGCGGTAGTGGCAGCAGGACAGGGACAGGTGGGGTAGCAAGTACCTGTGCAGTAGGTTCCTGTTGAGTAGGTGCAGCTTGGGTTAGGGCGACAGCCTAAAGGACCTCAGTGGCATGGGGGATAGATGAGGGTAGATAAGGGTGATCTACCTCCACCACAGGTAGCATAGCAGCAGGCTATTGGGGGAGGGCAGTAGGCAGCAGGGCAGCAGGCAAGTCCTTCAGGGATAGCTGGAGAGGCAGAGGTAGAGAGGTTTACACCTCGTCGGTGGCCACGGGGTGAGGAGGAGGAGATGGAGACTTTGAGGGTACAGGTGGCAAGTCTACATGAGGCATTGGAGAGCCGCGAGGCAGAGTTAGCATAGGCTTAGGGTGATATAGTCACTTTGACAAGAGAGCGAGATGCGGTGCTTGTTAGAGCTCAGCAGACAGAGACTTCATTAGGTAGCCTACAGGCTTCAGGCGGTGGACTTGCCCCGGTGTTGGCAGTGATGTAGACACAATTGTCTCAGGCATAGTCACAGTCATATCAGCTGCAGGGACAGTTGAGCCAAGTATAGGGGGAGTTGACAGAGACCAGGGGGCGGATGGAGTATTATCGGGGGCTATATTATGCGGTCGTGCCAGCAGAGTAGCGAGTACCGAGCTATAGCCAGGTTAGCAGATCAGGGGCATCGAGATCACATAGATCAAGATCTATTTAGTCAGTTTAGCAGATGATGCCTCCTCCCTCATACGTGCCCCAACAGGTTCCTCAGGTGCAAGTACAGCCACCACCACAGCTGCTGACAGGATCACAGGCTCGACCAGGGTTAGAGTCTCCCACTCCATCAGAGAGGGGATCCTCTATGTGATAGCCATATCATGATAGCCCTTGTAGGCATTTTGTATCAGGACACTTTATTTTTTGATGTATATATGAGAGATGTACATTTTTTGTGGTGATTTTATATGATACGATGCATTCTGGTGGTTTATGATGCTATGATTATGATGCTCTATTATGATGTTGCCTATGTGACGGATGCAGTATTTCTTTATGGATTTATATGTTGTGGATGTGTTATGTTTATGTAATGATGTTTTTGATTTTATGGATGCATTTATGATGGATTTGTTGTGATACATGCATGGTGTTTGTGATCTTATGGACTATATGATGTCTAAGGCAAATGAATGTTTCAGAAACATTTATTATGGATGTAATAATGTGATGTAATGGAAATGTATGTTTATGTATGAGAATATGGATATGCAGGTAGATGTTTATTAAATGCAGTTATATGATGATGTAATGTGAATAAGTGGTTTATGAGATGATATGCAATGTGATGTATAATGTGCAACTAAATGATTCTAATATGAACCTAATTATTATGCAAACTAAACTGATTCTAAAATGAACCTAAATGATATGGAATTTAAATGGATTAAGATGGACCTAAATGATATGTAATTTAAATGGATTAAGATGGACCTAAATGATATGCAATTTAAATGGATTAAGATGGACCTAAATGATATGCAATTTAAATGGATTAAAGTGAACCTAAAAAAATGATATGCAACTTAAATGGATTAAAGTGAACCTAAAAAATGATATGCAAATGATATGGATTAACCTGAACCTAAAAATGATATGCAAATGATATGGGCATAATGAACCTAATTGATATGCAAATTAAATGGATTAAAATGAGGCTAAACATGCACCTAATTGATATGCAAATTAAATGGATTAAAATGAGCCTAAGTGATATGCCAGATGCAGTTTAGGTGATAGGTGGTATGCAAACTAGGTGATAGGTGAGATGATCTAGTCCTAATACTCATGATGTTCTTTGTTTGACCCTAAGTGGTGAGGTTGTAGGAAAAGGAAGCATCTAGAGGATGGCGGTGGGGAGACGAGAGGATTGTTAGGTCATAAGACACCACGTCATTGAGGGGAGATTTAGTTTGGTTCAGGATATGTTGAGTGGAGATATGGTGGGGGAATGGGGTTAGTAAGGGGATTAAATTGGTGGGGGATGGGAGGAAAGTGATTATCAAATCTAGGCCGAGATGGGATAGTTGAATGAGTGATTAGGATGATGATTTTGAGCTAGTAACAGTAGTTGCAAAAGATTAATTGAGAGCATTTCTTAGTTTATTGTAGCAATGTAGGATACAGTTCACAAAGGTATGAAATGACCTAGGTGAAGATGTATATCCTACGATTGCATGGACTAGACCCACAAACAAGAGGTTGATTTCATACATGCCCAAGGTAGTATAATCTTGTCTAGCCTAGGAAGGGGACTCATGGTGATGAGTGCAAATACTGCATATGAGGTTTTGATGCCTGTATATGCAAATGGGACACATCATGCTAGAACCAACCCAGACTTCAAGATATGAATACTATTCCTGGAGTAATGAAACCAACCCACAAGCACAGCATACAAAAACAATGACCATGTCTACTCTAGGTGTTGTCCGGCACTTGCCATGATATAATGAGATCAAGGTAGATTTGGAGATGACCTAGAGTGAGACAAAAAGATAAAAATCAATAATCAAAAAGACCAATGAAAAGATACAAATAACCTTTGTGTACTCTTGCCAAGAGACGTGATGTGAATGATAAATTTTTGTCCATTGTAGGAAAGATATATCCTAGGACGTAGATCAGTTGGTGTTGATTGGAGAATTTTTGGAAGATGGGAAAAAGAACAATCTGGCCATGTGTAGGATTATGGTTGGTATGTTGATTGATGATTTTTGCGCTAGGGACCATGTTTCAAGCGTATACGTAGCATGTGTTTCATTTATTAGATCCAGAAAGCTCAGTGAATGTGGACCATCCAAACGGGTTGGATGGGTGCATCTTAGATACCTGAGTACTGGAAACATCCTTCATATTCTAGATTGCCTACATACCTTGTGTCCACGAGATCAAGGTACTTTTAAGATGCAGGCGAAATGAATATGTAGTTCTGGCAAGACTTGATGATGTGGGAATGGTTTGGGATGAGTGTGATGTGACAAAGATTGATGTTTGTTGATGATTGATGTTGAGATGTGTTGAATTGTGTTGTGTTTTTAGATTTTCTATATTTTCTATTATTTTTGGATTTTTTATGATTTTGCGATGTTTTTGGATTTTCTGAATTTGTGATGTTTTTGGATTTTCTGATTTTGTGATGTTTTTGGATTTTTTGATTTTGTGACTATACAAATGGAAGCTTACAAGGATCCTCGTTCCATGGTTTAGCCTTGGGATGGGATGTTGCAGGGGTGGGAATGAGAGGACTTGATGTTTTGGAATTCCAAGCCATGGTGATGTGTGCAATATGGAGTGTGTGAGGGAAAGATGACTTATTAGATGGTAGAACCAGCCACTACACATGGTGCCTGAAATAGGTTTTCACCATGGTACTTATCCAAGGTGTCACCAAAGTGATTTTCACCATTGGAAGTTTCTATTGCACTCTGATTTTTCTTGATTTTTTAATTTTTTTGGTTTTTTGATTTTTTGACTTGGGGTACCAAATGGGTTATGCATAAAATTTCTTCAGATGCAGAATGTTCATGGGCTCATCTAGAGGCTACCCCTCAGGTGTTGTAAGCTGATAAGCTCCTGATCCATAGTCAGCTGTGACGACATATGGTCCTAGCCATTTGGGTTCGAACTTTCCTTACTTAGGACGCTCTTGCAGGTTCTTCTGATTTTCCACTAGGACAAGGTCACCTACCTCAAATTTTCTATTTGAGATCCTCTTGTTGTAGCTTCTTCTAAGGCAGTTTTGGTATGCCTGTAGGTGATTCAATGCATTCAGGCGTTTCTCATCCAGTAGTTCTAGTTGATGCAAACTTGCGACATGGTAGTCCTCATCAGAGATAATGTTTTGCAAGGATACTCGGAGAGATGGGAGCTTGACCTCTATAGGTAAAATGGCTTCAGATCCAAATACTAGTGAGAATGGGGTGGCTCCTATTGGAGTGCAGATGCTTGTGTGATAGGCCCAAAGGGCGGGGTTGAGTTGGAGGTGCCAATCATGGCCAGCTTCATTGACTATCTTTTTGAGAATGTGGAGGATAGTTTTATTAGAAGCCTCTGCTTGACCATTTCCTTGAGGGTAGTACAGTGTGGAGAAATGGTGTTTGATGTCAAATTTTTCGCACAAGGTGCGAACTTCTTAGTTTTTGAAGGTCTTTCCATTGTCGGTGATGATGGAATGGGGGATACCATATCAATAGATGATATAGTGGAGGATGAATTTCAAGATTTGGATGCTAGTGGTGAAGGTGAGTGGTATTGCTTCCACCCACTTAGTGAAGTATTCAGTAGCAATGATAATGAACTTATGGCCATTGGAGGATGGAGGATGTATTTTCCCTACGAGGTCGAGTCCCCATTATGAGAAAGGCCACGGCATGGTGATAGGTTGTAGCTCCTGTGCTGGTGCGTGGATGAGATCGCCATGCTGTTGACATGGGAGGCATTTCTTGATAAACTGGTAGGAGTCTTTGTCCATTGTTGGCCAATAATATCTAGTCCTGATGATCTTTTTAGACAACACAGGTCCACTTGAGTGTGCCCCACAGATACCTGCATGTACCTCTTCCAAGGCAACCTCAGCTTCCCTAGAGTCTAAACATCGTAGAAGCGTACCATCAAGACTCCTTTTGTATAATGTATCACCTACAAGGATGAATCGGGAGGCTTGACGGATGAATGATTTTCTTTGTGAGGTGCACAAATTAGGGGGGAGGATGTTGTCGTGGAGGTATAAGTATGTTTCTTGGTACCATGGGGATAGGGGACCAATGACTTCGCACACTAGTTCTAATTGGGGAATGTCATATGCGGGGATGGGGAGTTCTTCAATCAGGAACTCACATCTCTTGCTATCTTTCTTCATGTCTACCAGAGATCCTATGGTTGCCATGGCATCTGCTACTTTGTTGTTGAGCCTTGGGATTTGCTCGAAGTGGATATCGTCGAAGTAATCTTTGAAATCATCAACCATTTTCTTATAGGGAAGGAGCTTATCATCCTTGGTTTTATATTCATTATTTACCTGCTTGATGACCATTTGAGAGTCGCCATACACAGTTAGCTTTTCAATTTTCCACTGCATGGCCATGTGGAGACCCGTGATGAGGGCCTCATACTCTGCGATGTTGTTGGTCCATGGAAATGTGATTTTGAAGGATTTTGAGATTGTGTCGCCTTGAGGGGTAACAAACAGGATGCCTTCCCCCAAGCCTTTGTGAGTGTATGATCCATCAAAATACATCTTCCATGCGTCTGTGGCTGATGTGATTGTCAGGATGGCCTCATCTGGAAACTCTACTATTGTAGGATGTTCTGCAGGGATAGGTGCTTTAGCCAGCTGATCTACTATAACTTTCCCTTTGATGGCCTTTATCTTAGTGTATTTTATATCAAACTCATTGAGGATCATAACCCATTTTTCCATTCTCCTAGTAAGAGTAGCTCTGTTTAGTAAATATTTCAGTGGGTCGATCTTAGCAATGAGCTTGGTCTTATGATTGAGCATATAGTGTCTTAACTTTTGTGATGTAAAGATAAGGGCTAGGCATGCTCGTTTAATTTGGGTATAGTTAAGCTCATAAGAGATCAAGGTGCGGCTGATATAGTAGATGGCTCTTTCCTTCCCCTGTTCATCAAGTTGTGCTAGCAAGGCCTCGATAGCTGTCTCTGTTGTGGAGATATAAAGCAGGAGGGGTTTGCCTTGCCTTGGTGGAGTTAACACAGAAGGATTAGCCAGGTATTCTTTTAGTTGATCGAAGGCACCCTGACACTGAGTGTTCCAGATGAAATCTATGTCCTTTTAGAGTAGATGCTGGAATGGTTGGCACTTATTAGCAAGTTGGGCAATGAATCATCGAATAGACTAGAGTTTTCCCTGTAGGCTTCTCAGTTGTTTCAGTGTTTTCGGAGGAGGCATTTCTGTTATGGCCTTGACCTTTGTGGGGTCCACCTCAATTCCTTGCTTGGAGACTATGTATCCCAAGAGTTTGCCAGAAGTCACCCCAAACACACATGTTTTTGGATTCAGACGGACATTGTATTGGTCTAACCGATCAAAGATCTTGGCCAATACATCCAGATGTTCTTCTCTTGTCTTTGATTTGCCTAGTAAGTCATCGACGTAGTCTTCCATGATGTGGTGAAAGAGGTCATAAAAGATGATGGTCATGGCTCTTTGATAAGTAGCTCCTACATTCTTTAGGCCAAATGGCATTACTACCCAGTATTATGTCCCCCATGGGCATATAAAGGATGTCTTGTACTGATCTTCTTCGGTAATTTTTATTTGGTTGTACCCTAAAAAACTATCCATAAGGGATAACATCTCATGTCCTGCTATGAGATCCACTATCATGTCAATGTTTGGTAGTGGGAAGTCGTCTTTCAGGTAGGCCTTGTTGTGGTCTCTGAAGTCAGTACAACAGCAGATTCTGCCATCTAGTTTAGCAACCGGTACTAGATTTGAAACCCATTTAGGATAATCAATTAGGCGTATGAACCCAACATCCAGTAACTTCTTCAGCTCTGCTTTGACAAGAAGGGCCACCTGAGGATTCATCTTTCTGAGTTTTTGCTTGACTAGTTTGGCATCAGGACGTACTGCAAGGTGATGGACAACTAAAGTGGGATCTAGCCCTGGCATATCTGCATAGGTCCACACAAAATTGGGATTTCTACATGTGAAGAAAGACAAGAAGTTCTCCTGTTCCTGTATGCTGAGAGATTCTACTCTATATGTGATTTTCGGCTCTTCCTCTGTCCCAAGATTCATTTCCTGAGCTGGTTCAACCAAGATGGGTGATCTGTCTGGATAGACTTTGTCTATCTCAGGGAGGCCCATGCTTCCATCTCCTGGAGCCTCGTGGAGGTTTTCACTAGGAGATACGTATTTTATTTTTACAATTTTGAGATTTGATACTGCTGTAGACCAGTTTTCACCATCAGATCCATTTTTTATTTTTGTGTTTATGTGACTGGAAGCAGGGGTTGTCTCCCTGAAATAGGCATCTGGATTGAGCTCCATGATGTATCCTACTCGATGATCTCCCAAAGGGAAGTGATCTCTTACCCCCATCATTTCGGTGATGGCCTCATTATTAGGTGCGATGTCGAAGACAGGAGGTCCCCGCTACTCCCAATCAATGAGGTCAGGGTAAACTAGTGGCAAGTCATTGGAGGTTGAAGTGAGAGTGGTGACTGAGTAGATGGTACAAATGGATGAGTCAAAGAAGTCGGCGAAGTCACTAAAGGAGTCTTGAAGGCCCATTTCGTTAACATTGTTGACATCTAAGGAGACTGTAGCAACCTAGGCTAAGATACACTCGCTAGTAGTGAGGTTGCATTGTGGTTGACTATACCCTAACCCTTGAGTATAGGGATTCTTTGTTGCTTGCAGTGGTTCTATGATTCCCTGTTCATGAAGGCCAATACCACCTTGTCCTTTATAGCCCATGCTTTTGACAATTTCAAAGCCCTTGCCATAGATTTCTGTTGGGATTGTGGGGGCTTCTTGCTCAGGCTCTTCATCCTTGTATAGCCAAGATGAGATATCTTCGAGTACATCTTGATCTAGGAGGTGTTTCTTCTTGAAGATGGGCGAGGGTTTGCACTTGATGATGACTGTATTGGCTACCTCTATTTTTGGGATGCCGAATGTCTTAGGATTGGGTAATGTGCCCACACAAAAGGTGTTGTGCAGGTCATATTCCCCATATCCCATGTTGGTTAGCTTGATCTGGACCTCAGGTGGTGGAGATGCTTGGGATGAAGTGGAGGCAATGTTTGCGGGGTCGACATATGAGTTTGATGCTATTGGATTGGCTTCAATGGTAGCTTTATTGTATGGGCAGAATGTTTGGTTGTGGCCTTCCAGAAAATTGAAGTAATGGAAGGGGCGAGGGTCGGCATAGATTGTGACTTCCGTGCCATTGTGAGGGAATTTGATGCATTGATGGAAGGTGGATGGGACGGCTTGCATGACATGAATCCATGGTCTCCCGAGAAGGATGTTATAGGGGAGGTTGAGATCAAGAACCTGACATTTAGTTTCCAATATTTTCTGTCCCACTTGAATGGGAAGCTTGATAGTGCCTTCAAAGAGCCATTCGGTGTCATCATAGCCTTTGATCGTGATGCATTCACTGGTGTTGACAACCACATCAGAGTACCCCAAGTGTTTTAGCAGTTTTAGAGTGCATATGTTGAGGCCAGAGCCACCATCTATTAAGACTCTTTTAATGGTGTGCTTGTGGATATGGACTTCAATGTGTAGGGCGTTGTTATGTATGTGTTTAGAGGCAGGCATGTCCTTTTCGAAGAAGGTGAGATGGTGGGGTGTGCCGATGTGTCCTACCATGGCTTGGAATTGAGTTATATTCAAGTTGGCAAGGACTTGTGTTTGCAAGAGCACTTTGTCGAGGATGTCCTTGTGAAGTGATGTGCGGAGCAACTCGAGGATGGAGATTTGTGCGGGTGTCTTTCCTAGATGTTCTAGGAGGTTATATTGGTGGGTAGGTGATGGACGTGTGGTTAGACGAGGAGGTAGGGGATCTAATGCAGATGCAGGCATTTGTTCAATGGGAGGGGCTGTGCGGATGGATAAACAGCCACAGCGGGTTGTAACTGTTGGCAAGAGACACTATATGGATTCATGAATGTTGTCATTGATGGCAACAAAGGTTATCCCACACATCTGCAATGCATGATATGTCCCCATCGGAAGTCAGATTGAAGAAGTGTTGAGGTCCAGTAAGCAAGAACAGAGTAGTCAGTAAGGTCTGACAAACAGGTCCGGATCTCTCAGTAGAAGTATCTCAATGAAGTGTGGATTTGGGGAAGTCAAGAGGAGTATCATGACTAATAGATTCCAAGGTTTGAGCCTCCTGTGTGGAAAGGATAAAGAGATATGAATGCTTGAGTGTCAGGTTCCCAAGTGATAGTGTGAATAGAGGAAGAACTGACTGGCAGAACATCAGACATTATTCCGGATGTGTTACTGATGTTGGTAAATATTATGAAGGCATAAATTATGGTTGGACGACATGATTGATGATTTCCACAAGTATATCCTTGATCCGCATTACTTGGTAAGCAAGGATTCAGCTGACAGATCAGAGTTTAGGTAAAATATTGACTATTCCGAGTGCTGACTAGAAAGGTGATGAAATCACTTGTGCGGATATATATATATACAAGATAGATTTAGTTATGAGAAGGTGTGTGGTTTTAAGTGATGTGCGAAGAAAAGTATTAGAGCCAAATAAAAGTAGAAAGGAAGATCCAGTATGTGAAGAAGAGCAGCATAAAAGAAGAAGAAAGATGAAGTGTAGCAGATCAGTATACAGAGCCTAACCGAAACTAAACTCCAACATATGTTGATGCTCCTTATCAGTTCAAGTATTGTATTACACTCTTTATAAATTGTAGACAGTGTGTCTCTTGTAGGCAGTGTGCCTCTTGTGAGTAGTGTGCTTGGGCAGTGAGCCCTAATTGGCAAGTGCCATCTTGTACTTCCATTCTTCTAACAGAGAATACAATCTTGGGTTAATCACCCCATGGTTTTCTCTCTTAACAGGGTTTCCATGTCAAAAATATTGTGTCATGTGTATTTCTATTTCATGGTTATGTTTGCTTGTTTGAATTGATGCTACACTAATCACTAAGAAAGTTCAGAAAGCTGAAATAATTAAGATAACTGATTCACCCCCTCTTAGTTATCAACAATTGGTATTAGAGCTAAGTTCCTCCTAAATAGAGTCTAACAGCTTGAGGAAGATCTGGGAATTCAAATGGATGCATATGGTTTAAGGGAGCAACTCAAGACTGCCCTTGATGATCTTGAGCAGTGAAACTCTGAAGTCAATGAATTAAAGGAAAGACTCAAACAGGCTGATGATTTCATGAGAGAACTAAAAGACAAATTAAGTCTCTCCATGAAAAAGAGAAAGGAGCTACTTCAGCAATTGGCAAGTCAAGGTGAAGCAAATGATGCAAATGAAGATCTAAAGGAGAAAACCAAGTTATGTGAAAAGCTATCAAAAGAAATCATTATGGTAAGACATGAAATGGAATCAGGAGTTATAAAGTTTACCCAAGAGATTGAAGAGAAAAGAAAAACTGAAGATAATCTAAGACAATCTCTCAAGGAGAAATCAGAAGATTGCAACAAGATGGATAGAATTATCAGACATCTTGAATCTGATCTTGAAGATGCTAAAGATAATGAAGAAAAACTTGAGGATCAAATTGTCTCTCTCAAAAGGGATCTTCAAATAGCAAATGAATATAAAGAGAAATTCAAGATAAGTTCTGCCCAACTTGAAGTTCTTCTTCAAAGCCAAAAGAGGGTAGATGACAAGTGTGGTTTGGGATATGAGAAAGGAGAAAGCTCTGGATCCAGTCAGAAGAATTTTAGATCAGAAAATCCAAGAAACAGACCTAAAAGTCCTCCGGTAAGGCAGCCTAATGCTCAAAGATATCCATCCTTCAATGGATACTGCCACAACTGCAATAACTTTGGTCATAAAGCTAATCAGTGCAGAAGGAGAATGAATCAGACTAATACATCCTTCTCCGGACAGTGCTTCAACTGCAAAAGGTATGGTCACAAATCTCATGAATGCAGAAATATGCAAATGAACAATTCATTCAATGGTAGATGCTTTGCATGCAATAGAATGGGTCATATGGCTAATCAATGCAGATCAAGAGGATATCAATCAAATATGCAAAGAAATGTTGTTTTCCAAATTTGCAATAGATCCGGTCATATAGCAAAATTTTGTAGAAGCAAGAATCAGGATAAAAGAGGTCTGGTATATTATAATCAGAATCAAGATAAGGGAAAACAAAAAGTAAATGCAGATGAAATTCAAAGTGAGATGAATAAGATTTGGGTGAAGAAAAGTACAGAAATGTAGGGGATGGATCTGCACCAGACTCTGGTGCTGATATTCCTTCTGGAAATTAAAAGGTGAGCTCTGGCTCAGGGGGAGACCCAAAGAAAACCTTGTTCCCCCAGCCAGTCAATTGGTACCAGAACTGGCATAAGGAGAGTTGCAGATTAGAAAGGGCTCATAAGAGAAACATCTAAAAGGGGTATGGTAAAGTTTTGAGAGATCCAAAAGAAGATTTGTAGAAACAAATCCTTCCAGAATTGATCCGGTAAAATAGTCTTTCGGTAAAAATAGATTCTTTACAACTTTGGTCCTGTATGATTCAAACTATGGTATCTTGATCTACAGATAGATCAAATGACTAATGAAAGGAAGATAGATTATCACTACTCTCCTAGAATAACTTCAAAATCTATCTTAGTAATCTAGAAAGTTTTTTCTTTTCGAATAAGGTAAACAAGGCTAACTGGAATGAATTAGGTTGCACATTTATTGCAGAATGAAAATTAGGGCTTCTCAGAAATAAAAGAGTTCATTTGCTCAACATTTGTACACTCACATTCGAAGAAAAGAGAAAAGGAGCTCTGCAACTACTTCTCCCAAAGATCAAGACGATTCTTCATATAGCTCAATCTGGATTTCATCATGTGTGCCCTAAACAGCATAAAAGGTATTCTTCGTTCTTGACATCTCTCAGTAAGATTCCTTGATGATGGCTACTCTGAATATAGTAAAGATTTCTGATAGACCTTGCCTCATATTTAAGAAGCATCCATACAAATTCTTGGAGGTAGATCCCCTAGGAGCCTTCTCTAGTGTTCTGCATGGTGTTTTGCACATAGAAGATATTAGGGTTTACATACATGCAAATGTTGAAGAGTTTGGGGAATTCAAACTATGAGATATGTATCACAAACAATTGATAGACGATGCTTTTGAGCTTAAACCAGAATATAAGGGCATCCAGGAGAAACATTTTGATTAGTTCATTCATTTCCCCTGCTTTAAAGAAGATGAATGGGTCTGGTATGTGTTGAGTAGGGTACATGACAACTTTCTATGGCTTAGCAGACCTTGCAAAATCACCAAGGAAGCAATTAGGGCAGTAACTGGTTTACACTCCTCCGAAGGAATACCTGTCCTCAAATCTGTCAAAAACAAAATTGTAACTGAGGCCACCAGATCAAAATTTGATAAGAGGGAAATGACCATTGAAGATATTACTGACCCGGATATCAAGTTTGCATCTATGATAATAGGATACAAGATATATCACTCCAGTAGGGAGAATTCAGTATTCAGAACTGCAGTATATACTACCTATCAGATGCTGAGAAAGAATGTAGAAAATGATCTCTGTGAACTTCTTTTGAGCCAATTAATGGAAAACATAAAGAAGATCAAAAAGGACAAGAAGAACTCCTTTAAATATGGTGGACTAATATTATGCCTATTTTTCTACTTCATGAATGAGCTACCTGGATCAAATGGATGGGTATGGCAAAATGACAAACCGGTAGCAATTCAGATCAGAGATTACTTGCATGAACTTGGGGATACTAAAGCAAGAAATACAACCCTGTGGGGATGTTTCAAGAATTTTCAGAACATGATGCAAGAAAGAGAAAGGATTCCCCAGTCTCTTGTTGAGAAATACAAAGACAGTATGTTTTATGGTAAAGACTGATCAGTGCCTAATGGAGGTTGTAGAACTAAGAACTGTATGGATCATGCCCATGGGGTATGAAGTTGATGAACAAATTGTGGAGCTGCATGTTCAACACATGCTAAGTCAGCCAAAGGATCCAAAGGCAGAAAGGTTTGGAACCTTTGAGGAGCTGAGTGTAAAGATTCATGTGGAACTCAGACAACCAGAGATCAAGAGGAAGGTAAGAAAGGAAGTTGAAGATGTTGCAAAAGGCTTGGGCATATCAAAGGAGGCACTTGATGCCATCAGGGAAAAGATGGAAAGGGCCGAGGAAGAGAAGAAGGCAGAAAAGAAAAATGAGGAAAGGGCTCCGGCAAAACCTTCCACCTGGACCAGATCATCAAAGAGATCTACTCCTACCACTGCCAAAGGCTCAAGGACATCAGAACCGGAAGCACAATCATCTAGCAAAGGAGAGAAAAGAACAAAGACAAAAGGTACAAGAGCTTATGCCAGTCAAAGGGATGAAGAGGAGACTGAATCTGATGAAGAAATCAGGAAAATGAAGAAAAAGAAGAAAACATCTCGTCAACCCTCTACCAGACAGAAGGAAGAAGAAAAGATAGAGGAATATGTTGAAAACCCCACTCTTAACATTGATGACATAATCAAATCAGTCACAGTGGATGGAAATCTTCAGCCAATGGCTGAGTTCTATGATGATTATGGTGAAGCAGATCAGAAGATATTACAAGATGCCATAGTCAGGTACCTAAATATCTACAACAAAGCATTCATTGAAATTATATCTCTAATCCCCAAAAGCTTGGAGAAGGAACTAGAAATAAGAAAGAACAATGCCCAAGCCAAAGACCTAGAAATTTGGGAATAGATAGCAATTCAGCTATATCCTTCAATCGACCCCAAGACAATGAATATGGTATTCAAAGATTGTAAGGATGAGTTCAGAAGCAAAGAAAGGATGAATCAACTTATACTTGGTGAGACTGACAAGGTAGCCAAGGACATAGAAGAGATCGTCCGGAAGGCCTTCAAAATATTTAATCTTCCTATTAAAGAGGACTTGGGTACTGACCCCTCGACCACAAGTGTTACAGAAGAGTCTACTGAGAAAATAACAGAAGAGGTAATGAATACCAGTGCAGAAACAGCTAAGGACTTGGAATCCTCTACTTCAGAAGAGGTGGCCCATGAACAGACCAACATCACTCCTCCAGTTTCCCCTGCTGACTCCGGATCCAAAGGAGAAGAAAGAATAAAGGAGAAAGAAGCAAAGGTGAATGGAAAAGAAGATATCAGTACAAAGGTTGTGGAAGGGGAGAAAGCTCCAAAAGATAGTTCTGTGACTGTAGAAGAAAAGAAAAATCTGTCTCCGGCAAGAGACACTGTAGAATCAGTCAAGGAATTTTTGACAAAAGCAACTATGGAGATTGATGAACCAGAACTATTAAAAGGGCCATTAGATTTTGACTCTCTATCTTCGGTACAAACAATAAAAATAGCTTCATTTGCAAATGCGAAGGTCAAAGAGAAACTACTGAAATCTCACATGGAAGACTGTGAGCTTTTAGAGGTAGCATCCAGAGTGTTGGAAAAAATCATGCCATCTTTTCAGAAGGATCCCACAGCCTCCTCTTCCAGTAATCTCAAAACTCTAGTCAATAGTGTTAGCACACATTTTGATTCTCTAGAGAAGTCAGCTGAAGAAAAGGTCTGAAAGGAGTTTTTGGATAAGAGATTCTCCAAAGTACAGGGTCTGGTAACAAATGATAGAAAAGTTATGGATATTGGGATAAAGAGCTTGGAAAATGCTCTTAAAGATGGCAGAAATATGTACAAATTTTGCTTATATTGGCCCACAATGACCAAAGATATTGAGAGGAAAGTAAAAGAACAAGAGGATAAACTATTAAGTCTGTCTCAAAGTTTTGATCCTCTCTCATCCTCCATAGTAAATCAAGAGTGTCAGACTATTGCAATCACAAATGCAATAAAGAATTTTGAGAAGGAAAGGAAGAACATAATTAGCCGGATGGGTGAACTTAGAAGGATCATTATCCCTAAGTTAGAGGCCATGCATGAGGCCATAAGTGAAGCTCAAATCACAGCCTAGACCAATGATCCAACAAATCTAAAAAGGGCAGATGCATTTGCATTCCTATTGAGCGGTCATATATCAATTTTGGATAGAATGAAGCAAAGTTGGGCTACATAATTCATTCAATTGAAAACAACTTTTGTAGACATACTTCAGTATATGTAAGTATTCCTTATGTATTTACTTATGCGGAAAAAATTTTAAAAATTTTGGTATGCGGACCCTACCCTTTGCCATTGATGTCAAAGGGGGAGTGAAGAGTAGTGAGAAATGAGGAATCCAACTAAGGGGGTGTTCTGGAAAATGTATATAAAAATAGAGCATCAGCCAAGGGGGAGCATAGTGTAAACACTTAGTCATTTTTCACTAAGTGTTGCCATCAATGCCAAAGGGGGAGATTGTTGGCAAGAGACACTATATGGATTCATGAATGTTGTCATTGATGGCAACAAAGGTTATCCCACACATCCGTAATGCATGATAAGTCCCCACCGGAAGTCAGATTGAAGAAGTGTTGAGGTTCGGTAAGCAAGAACAGAGCAGTCAGTAAGGTCCGACAGACAGGTCTGGATCTCTCAGTAGAAGTATCTCAGTGAAGTACGGATTTGGGGAGGTCAAGAGGAGTATCTTGACTGATAGATTCCAAGGTTTGAGCCTCCGATGTGGAAAGGATAAAGAGATATGAATGCTTGAGTGTCGGGTTCCCAAGTGACAGTGTGAACAGAGGAAGAACTGACTGGCAGAACATCAGACATTATTCCGGATGTGTTACTGATGTTGGTAAAGGTTATGAAGGCATAAATTATGGTTGGATGACATGATTGATGATTTTCACAAGTATATCCTTGATCTGCATTACTTGGTAAGCAAGGATTCAGCCAACAGATCAGAGTTTAGGTAAAATATTGATTATTTCGGGTGCCGACTAGAAAGGTGATGAAATCACTTGTGCGGATATATATACAAGATAGATTTAGTTATGAGAAGATGTGTGGTTGTAAGTGATGTGCGAAGAAAAGCATTAGAGCTGAATAAAAGTAGAAAGGAAGATCCAGTATGTGAAGAAGAGTAGCATAAAAGAAAAAGAAAGATGAAATGCAGTAGATCAGTATATAGAGCCTAACCGGAACTGAACTCCAGCATATGTTGATGCTCCTTATCAGTTCAAGTATTGTATTACACTCTTTATAAATTGTAGACAATGTGTCTCTTGTAGGCAGTGTGCCTCTTGTGAACAATGTGCTTGGGCAGTGAGCCCTAATTGGCAAGTGCCATCTTGTACTTCCATTCTTCTAACAGAGAATACAATCTTGGGTTAATCACCCTGTGGTTTTCTCCTTTAACAGGGGTTACACATCAAAAATATTGTGTCATGTGTATTTCTATTTCATGGTTATGTTTGCTTGTTTGAATTAATGCTGCACTAATCACTAAGAAAGTTTAGAAAGCTAAAATAATTAAGATAACTAATTCACCGCCCCTCTCAGTTATCAACAGTAATAGTGCAATAAAGTGCTTGTGCCCGAATGGTGACTGTGTTGACATGATGGGATGATGGTTCTATCCGTCCTATGATAGAGTCATAGGATGCTGGTGGTGGGGTGACATTGTATGCTTGGTTGGATGAGGAGGCTTTGTTATGATTAGGTAAGGGATCCTTGTAAGCTCTGAGGTTGGCGTTTGGTGATGGTTGGGCACTATGATCGAGGCTGACTAGATTTTGTTCTATAAGGTCTTGGATGCAATGTTTTAGTTGCATGCAGTCAGCTATTTTATGACCTGTAATGTGATGGTATTCACAGTAGTCATTCTCATTGTACCGCGCAGATTTTAGTTCATTCTCTTGATGGGGTCTAACGGGTGGAGCATGATCAAATTTTGCTTGAGACATCTGTCAAGGATGTCTTCGATGGGTTCCCCTAAGGGTGTGAATTGTCTACGCGGTTTGTGTGGTTTAGTTGGGCCCCTCTGGTTATTTACATTTGTTGCATATGTATGTGCAGGTGTTTAGTTTTGTATATGTTGGACGGCTTTCACATCCGTGACGCCGTCATTCAGATTGTTCTTGTTCTTCCCCCAATAGCGTGATTTGTCATTGGATTGCATGTTGGTGTTGTTGTTTGTATTGGGGGTGTTGTTATTGGATTTGTAGTAGTAGTTGTTGTTGTTGTTTGATTTATGGTCGTACAGTTTGATGGAGCCCTTGGCAATGAGGGCTTGTTTGATAGTGGTACCTTTGTCGATGACCTCTTCAAAGGTAGATGCACAAAGGATTTGTAGATGAAACCCTAATTCCTGATTGAGGTTGGCCATGAACATGGTGACGAGTTGTTTGTCAGGAATGGGCAATGGGAGTTTTCTTGCTAAGCCTCTCCACCTTTGCAAGAAGGAAGAGAAGTCTTCTCTGTTCTTTTGTTTGGTGTTGCAAAGGTCTGTCATAGACATTTCATGCTTGAAATTGTAGGAGAAGTGGTTTACAAATTTCTCCACAAGCTCAGGGAAAGTCCTAATGCCTGGGGGAAGATGTGCGAACCATTCAGCAGCTTGACCGCCGAGGCTTCGTGCAAATAGTCTCATTAGGTAGGTATCGTTATTAGAGACTTCTAAGCAAGCGATGTAGAACTCCCTAAGGTGATCTCTAGGGTCTCCCTTTCCCTTGTATTTGTCGAATTTGGGTGTCTCAAAGTTCTTGGGGAAAGGGGGCATGTACAAAGTATGATCAAATGGATAGGGGCAAATATCCTCAAAGGAATAGTGCTTTCTCTTTCCCCCAGTTTGTAGGTCATCTACCTTTTGTATCAAGGACTGTACAATAGTTGTGATATCCAGTGGTTGTTGTGGTTGTTGTATGTACGCCTGTTGGTTGGTGAGATGTTGGAGTTGGGGTGGGATTTGATGTTGGGGATGTGTTTGATTGACATGTTGGCGGAAGTTTTGATATTGTGGGTTGATGTTTTGGTTGATTGGTGCCTGACGTTGTTGATGCACGTAGAGTTGTTGGAGAATATGTGGTGGTATTTGGGGATTGGGATTATGTGGGTATGTGACATTGGATCGATTGACATTAGATAGGTGGACGTTGGATTGATTAGATGTGTTGTGGGGTGGTTGTGAGAATAATTGTCGTAGGTATGCAATGGTTTGAGGGTTGGGTGGGGGCAAACTTGTAGATGTACTTGCTTGCGTAATGTTGCCTTGTATGCCCATGGTGATTTGTGAAGCGGAAGGGTTTATGGTAGTTGTGGTAGTAGAAGTGATGACGGGTTGGGAGATGGTAGGGATGGTGGTACATGTGGGAATTGTAGGTGTGGTAGCGGTTGAGCTGGTGGAGGAGGTAGTAGATACGGTAGGTGTTGACGTTTGAGAGATGGTGGGTTGGGTATGTGATGTAGATGCTTGGGTATTTGATGGGGTAGGGACGATTGTAGAGGTGGATGGTTGTGATAGTGTCGTGATGGGGGGGAGTTGAGCACCAATTTTGAGAAGATGATCAAGATATCTACTTGGGTCTGACCTTAGGATTTTATCAAGTAGGTCCATGTTATCGGCGTCTTGCGTGAAGCTCAAGACATCTAGGTCATCTTGGGATAGGATGGGGACGTTTTGTGGTGGTGGTGGTGGTGGTGGTCGTTGTTGTAAGTAACTAAAGGGATTTTCATTGGGACCATATGGGGGGATGTAAGAGTACGTAGGTGGGTTGAACATTTGAGTGATGGGTATGTTGCTGCTATCGGTGTTAGGCATGCCAAATTGCCAATGTTCTACCATTTCTTGATTCTTTTTGTGTTGCAATCTCATGGTGGGCATGCACTAATATTGGGTGGGTTCCTAGAAGTAGAGTGAGATGGGGATGGAGACCTTAGAGAATCTAATTGATTGTGTTGGACCCAAAGATGGATGTGGTAGTGAGATGGAGTAGAGGAGAGGATGTGGTGGAAGATCGATATGTGTTTGTAGAGGTGTTAATCTAAGGGTGGTGTGAGTGGACGATATTGATTTTCTACACAATTTTTGGACCAAAAGATAGGTGATGGATGATGTTTTATTTGAAGAGATTTTGTTGATGTTTGATTTTGATGTTTGATATGGATGATTTTGATAGTCAACAAATTGAGCTTAGGTAGGACCTAGATTTGTGGTTGCACAAAATAGATGTTTTTCTTTGTTTGGGGTAGACTAATGACCTTACGCAAAGAGGGATAATGATTTCACTTGGAAGGTAGACTATTGACTTTCCAAGCAAGATATGATGTTAAGGATGAAATCTAGATCTAACTTCAGCTCAAAAGGATGATAGATTTTGATGATGTTTTGCTTTGGGAGATTTTGGGGATTTTTTGGAATGATTTTCTTATGACAAGGATTTTGGTTTGGTCCAAAAGGTATGCAAAAATCAATGAAGACATGTGGATATGAAATTGAGTGGGTTTGATATAGCAAAGGGGTCCAACAATGGTGGTGATTAATCCTCTAAGGTCAAAGAGAAGGTGAGATTTTGGAAAATTTTGAAGAAAATGGATGTACTGTTATCAGATTTTTGGGATGTGAATATGGATTATGACAGAGTAGATGGTGAAGATCACAATTGGATAGGTCTCTATTTTAGGCAAGTCAATCTGAGAATAGTGCCAATCCACAGGTGAAATGGCACCACAATCAAACAGATATGGCGCTAAAACAAGATAGTGTTTGTCAAGGTCATAAAAAGATAGATTTTTTATGGCAATTTTGGATTTTCTTTGTTTGGAATGTGATCGAATGATTTGTTTTATCTCTTGGCAAATGTTGTTGCAAACAATTCAAGCACAATAATCACACAATAATCAAGATTTTTCTTTTGTTTTGTAAAAAGATGTGTGATTTTATTTAACAAGCACTTTGAACAACCTAAGGTGAGGATGTGACAATATTTGTTGAATCCCGTAGCTGTGCCTATTCAAAGCGGGTTGCTCCAGGATCTTGGTAGCACCGGCTCCTCCTTATAATTGCACACACTTCTCACGCATACCAAGATCCAGGTTTCTTATGAGGCTTGTCCCTCACCAAACCTTTAGATTATCCCTGCTACTTCGGCTAACAACCGCATGAATCGAGGCCGCTTCAAAGGTTTCCCTTCCGCATCAACAAATAGAAGGATTTTGGCTTGCTAAATAATGGTTCGTAGTAAGGGCATCCGTTCAGGTGGTTATACATGCGGTAGTGCTATTCTCTGTTATAGTGTCTCCCAGCCTCCAAGGGTCACCCCTTAGAGGGTTTTGGGGGAGGTTGGCTGTCGGTATAACACAACAACATCTGTCGCTTGAGACTTTCGTCCCAAACGCCTTATTTTATATAGCAGCTTGGAAGAGCTTGGCTTTAGCTTGATGCCACTTGGGTCGTTCCCACCTTTCGAAGCAGGGTGGCAGGCCCTCTAAGGATTAACAAAAGCAATACAAACACAAAAGTACTTTTGATCCCCAAGTTCATACAAAGATGCGAGGGGAGAGCATACGTATTATTTGTGTTTGCATCACACTAAACATGGTTCATTTTATTTCTTAGGATTTAGATTGAGGGCGATTAATGCAAGTTTAGTGAGAAGCTTTTGATTCCCAAGGTCACCAAAAATGGTGTGAGGGAAGAGCATATGCTTTTTCACACCACAAGCAAAAGATCACAAAACACTTCACACAATTTTTGGTTTTCTTGATTACATGCGTGAGAAATACAAATTGTTGTTCTTTTTAACCCAATGACTTGATTGATGCAATTTGTGGTTCTTTTTAAAGCCCAAATTGAAGTGTTTGTTGTTGGCACACAATTTTGTAAATTTTAGGACACCAAATTTAAATGTTTGGGCACACACACACACACAAAAAGATTTGTTTGATTGTTTGTTTTGTTCAATTTACTACACCAAATCGAAGTGTTTGACTAACTAACATGCAAAGGGTTCATTTTAAGTTGCCAATTGAAGTGTTTTTTGGTTAAAACAGAAATGAAATCACCCTGCAAAACATTAGTTAGTATTTCCAAAATGATAGCAAAGACCTGCAAGAACACTTGTCAGTACCTGCACAGACAACAAAGTCATTTTTCAAAATAGCGCTAAAATAGAGATACAATAGCGTCACTGCGGGCATAACAACCTGACACTTATACCGATGGTGCTAATTCAAAATATAGCGCTAATAAAAGACCATGAAAGTAGTAAAATAGAAGATAGTGCTACAATATTACAATTAAGGTGCTAATAAAGAATTTAGCGCTAACACATCATGTGGAAAGCGTAAAAATGGATAATAGCACTGATATAGGTATATGAATGCGCCACTGCACAAATTTTCCACCGAGTCTGTTACACCTACGGATGGCACCAATCTGAAGGATAGCGCTGATATGGCACTGAACATGTTCAACCTGCAAAAAGTGATTTTTTCTGATCAACACAAAGGGTCAGACAACAAAGTGGAAGTCTTGGTTAGTCTTGTTAGTCATTAGCAAACAAAAGACAAACAAAAATAAACACTATGATGCATGTTAGATTTTATGCAAAAATTTTGGCATAAAAATAGCAATCAAGTCATAAAAATAGTAGGAAGATCATTTGGGGGAAGATAAATGTGAAGGAGTTTTGGAAGAAGCATATGCTGCGCAGAATAGCACTGAATCAGGAAATGGCACTAAAAGGAGCCTGTGATGGCATTGCTGCGCAGGTATGATGGTGCCAGACCTGTAAAAGCATGTATCTCACATCAAAAACTCACAACACAAGTTAGACTTGGACCTTGTGGGTCCCACCGGGCGTGCCAATGTAGATTAGATAAACATTTAAGGTAGAAACATAACTAATGTGCATAAAAACAACAAAAGCTATACCTCACAATGCAAATCTAATCCCATCAAGGGAAGTAGGAGCATGCACCCAAGAACTCCTAAGACAAAGATAATCCCTAGACAGTGGATTTGAATGTGAAATGCTACTCTAATTTGCAACTCACTATTCTAGCTCAAGAGTGATTTTGACATGGTAACTTTGCATAAATTTGGATGATGAAAATGGATTGTGAGAGGTTCTATTTATAGATTTTTGGAAGGGATTTTGATCCAATGGTGGAGATTGATTTGGAAGATCAATGGTGGAGGATAAAAGTGATGTGGAGGACCTAGATTGAATCTTGAATGAATGGAGGGCTAGGAATAAAAGTGATTCTTTTATTTATTTTGATAAAAGGGGTTATTTAATGAGCATGGGGGTGAAGGATTATTTTGGAATTAAAGATTCATATGGGGGAATATAAATGAATTAAAAATTCATTTGGGGAAGAGAGGAAATAAATGAGTATGGGTTTGTAAGAGGAATTAAATGTGATGTGGGATGTTTTTAAATAAAAAATTGACTTATGTGGATTTTGTAAGCATAAAATCGTGATCAATCAAATGAATTAAACATGACCCAAACATCAACAGAATAGTGAAACAAGAAGGATTCAATAAACAAAGCTGTTGATGACTGTTTTGATGCAATCATAACGATAAGTTAAAATTCACATATAATGAACTGAAACTATACTTGAAAGACAAGAAGGAATCATTTGAGATTCAACTAATCCCAAGTCTACAATGGTTCAGTTGGTCAAGTTCAGTTGGTCAATATGAAGTTGTAATGTTTGAGGGGCCTTACGTAGTTTAGGTTTGTTTGGTGGCTTACTGGACTAAGAATATGCAAAAAGGTCATAGATTTCAACAAGTATTCTGTCCATTTGCATACAAGTGTTACCGGGCTGCAAGTTTTAGATGGTTTTCTTGGATTTTTTGTAGCTTTATTCTTTATCTGTTTATGAAAACTGTCTACTTATAGCTCTGTTATGCATGCTTCTTCAAATTTGAGACAATTTCCTTTAGATTTCTACGTTTTCAGCTAAATATTTCAGATGGGTTGGGAAAAGTTAGAGAGATCTAATCTATACCTCACTTAATCTATAGAAGGATCTAATTGTTTCTATTATGCACTATGTAAATACCACAGTAATTTGATGAAATCCACAGTAAAAACCCTAAATGTAAGTTCTGAGCATTTTCACAAACATACATTTAAAATTGCAAGCTCTCAAAGAAGATATTTCAAAACACAAAGAAGAGCAGGAGAACACTCAGAAGATAGATGCAGAACTCCAGATTCTATTGTATTAGAAACGAATAGTCATACACGATTTACAATGTAAGAATGACTCTTAGTTTCATTGATCATACTACAGAGAACTTACAAGCTTTACAGATACAGTAAGGCAGCCAGACATTCCACGCGCACCTTACTGCAGACAAACAGGCGACCTCCTTCTTCTACCTCTAAACTATGCTAACCTGCTGTATGCTTCTAGAAAAAAACTGTTATAGCCACTGTTGTTTTCTAAAATCCCTGTTGTAAAGTATTAGAGTGTAGAGAGGCACAATATAAAGACATTTTGATTGTCCTCACTACAACAAAAAACCTAACTGAACCCCTGGTTCAAACCCTTGGTTACAGCAATAAATACAGGTGAACCAGTTCTCAAAAATATCTCAGAGCAGTGTCAAATCTGGGCAAAATATTGCCCCTTCTGAGAAGTTCCGGCAGCTGGGTAATAACTTCTGTTTGTCTGTTGTGATAATACCTTCAGCTGCAACCTTGTTCTTTACTTGAATGGCCTTGACTTTTCGCACTCCATCCTTATCTTCTTGCTTCTGAGATCAGATCTTCTGCCTCTATGAGGTCACTGTGTTGACTTTCCAGCTGCTTCCTCAACTGCAAGCCTGCAAGACAAGACAAGCAATAAGTATTTCATTTATCACATAAGCAGCATGAAATTAAAATAAGCGTTTAAACCCAGGTGACTGCGCAAGATGGAGAAAATCGGATCCAGAATCCTCTCAAAACGCGTCCAAAATGCGCTCAGACTGCTCAAACTTCATCGGGTCAACCATCGCTTGACCGAAAAAATGCCAGAGGTGCCAAAAAAACACTTTAAAATTCCACCGCCTCATTTCCCGCCCATCGGCATGATCATCGCTATCGGCGCGTCAAAAAAAATGTTGGTCGATTTTCACTTCATCATCATGATATTCTAGAAATATGATGCTCTCCCTTCTGAAGGTCCGGATGACGTCATCATCATATTTCGCTTCTGCATATTGGAGAAAAGAACAACATCATCATCATCATCATGTTGAAGAAGAATAGGAGGATATGAATATGATCATGTTGCCGAGGAAAGGAATATGATGGTGATGTCATCATGATATTCGAGCTTCATTGAAATGCTAAGGATGACGTCATCATCATGTTCAGTTAAGATCAGGGGATAATTGTGATATCGGGTCACCTAAGGAGCATGATCAGGATGATGAATGTAATATGATCCTTTGCGGCCAAGGCAACCCTCTCGAAAGATCAGGATGATGATGATCATCAGGATATTTGCTTTTGTCGAACTTAGAATAAGACGTCATCATCATATTTCGCGAACCAGATCGTGTTTTGGAAAATATCCTGTTGAAGGAAAAAAAATGATGATGATGATCATCATCAGGATATTAGCTTCTTCGTTTATCAGATCGGGATGATGTCATCATGATATCTGGAGCTTTCGTTAAACTTAGAACATGACGTCATCATGATATTTCGCTTCCGGATCATGTTTTGGAAAATATCCTGCTGAAGGGAAAATGTGATGATGATGATCATCAGGATATTTGCAAAAGGTCTTACTTCATCGGCAGGAGGACTTTACGAAATATCGGGTGAACAAACAAGATCATGATGATCTTGACAATATGACAGGATAAAACATATGATGATGATGATCCTCATCGATTTATCATGATGACGTAATCATCATATTTTTCGTTTTCGGAGCACAAGGATGAGTTGAGGTCATCATCAGGTTAGCGCTAGGGTGATATTGTAAAATATGATCATGGTTTTTGAGGAATGCAATATCGACTTGTTCTTAATAGATAGGGTGATCATCATGATATTGCAAAAAAAGCGATCAGGAGGATATGAACATGATGATCCTCTTTAACGAATTATGATGATGATGTCTCCATCACCTAGCGAATTTCAGCGAATGACTCCTGTGAAAGATCAGGATGATATGAAGTCGTCGTCATCATATTTCGAACTTCAGCAAATATCATGATGATGACCCTCTGATAGGATTATAACACGCGCATGCAAATATGCCGAAGGTGGATTTTTCTAAGTCAGGGTGATCAGCATGATATTATAAGATCAGGTAATGTTGAAATATCATGATGATGCTCGCGATACAAAAGACCACTTCGACGGGGGAACTTACCTTGACTTAAAGTTGATGTCATCATGATATTTGAACCTCAGGATATTATGGGGGGGGGGGGGGTTCAAATATGATGATGATGATGTTCTTCATGTAACCAAAACCAAGTTTATAACATATGACCCTCCTAAAAAAATCATGATGCTGAAGATGCGCCTAAGGCCTTTTGACGGGTAAAGGACACTACCACCTAAGATTGACGTCCGGATACTGCGACTGCATGATTTTTATCGGGTGATAGACCAAGATCATGATGATCCTGACAACATGACTTAGGATATAAAAATATGATGATCCTCCTGCGAATATCAGGTTTGACCAAAACTTTGACTGTGCATAACTTCCACATATGGACGAATTTTCAAGTGAAGTAAAAGGCAAACCTGCATGGAATTTCAAGCTTTTTCTAAATATGAGGTCACAGCAATAAAATATGAACTTTGACAAACTGACCTCATGATGATGACCTACCTCATCCAATATCATGATTGTGAAGCACCTGACCTTCATTTTTACCAGACCACCAGAAAGCAGAAAAACACAAGCAAAAGCAAAAAGCAAACATCAGTAGGGGTCCCCATTTTGCTAAGGAGCATAATGGGGCGTGTTGTGAACATCACAACAAAAGCATTGAACAAACACAGTGCAAACCTCTCCCATTTCGAAACTTCTGTTGTTCACCTATCACAAATCGTCCTTTTGCAGATGAGATGAGCCCTTAGAGAGTGCAATCTTTTAAGCTGTTTGTAGGAAGTCGACGGTGAATGGCTATGGTGATATGCAATGAAGATGAGCTCCAATGCAAGTATGTGATCTCAAGCTTGTAGATGACAAATGGGTGCCAAAGGCGCGCTGGTGATATTCATGGATGATTAGAATGGAAGAATGAAGCTTCATTTATAGACTTGGAAGAATAGGAATCAACGGTTGAGAGGAGATATGAAGATCAATGGCTGAGGATAGATGAGGAATGTGCAACCAGTGGAAATGTGACAAGTGTCCCTATTCCATCATGAAAGGGGGGATGTGACAAAACTGATTGGAGAGTTAACTCCATTGACTGGTCTGTTAACAGACTTGATTGACCAGTTAGAAGAATAAATCATGGAACTGACTGAATTGATTGAGGATTTGACTCAATTGACAGGTTAGTTAACAGATTTGATTGATTAGTTAACTAACCTCTGATTTGAGAAGAAATAGGCCATGTGGGTGAGGGAAAATAAGATAATTAAATATTAAATATATTTAATTACATGTGCAACCTAATGAGGTGGACAAGGTGAGGTGGAAAAGGTGAGGTGTAAAGGTGAGGTGGATTTTTAAATTTAGAACTTAGGATAGAGGAATTTGGATTAATTAAATAATTTATGATTATTTAATTGTGTAGGACATTTAGAAGAATTTTAATTAAATAAATTGAATTTATTTAATTATGGAACAGTGAATCGATTAAATAAATTTAGAATATTTATTTAATTAATAGAAGAACGGAATAAATATTTAGAATATTTATTTAGGATGATTTGTGTCATTTTTAGGCGTATACATTTTGCCCCTCTTTGATGCAATGCAGTTTACAGCGTTGCTTCAAAGAATTCGATGGTCCGAATGATGATACATGCCCCAGTTTGCCCCTGGTATAGGTTTAATGACGATAGGATGCCCCCTCGGGAGATTGGACGGGAAAAGGGTGAAAGAAACGGAGACGGACAATCTCACGAAGACAAAGGGGTTAGGATAGGTTGGAGGAAAAGGGACACGGTCAGGGATGCGGGAAGAAAACGGGAAGAAAAATGGGCACGGGAAGTAGTCACAGTCATCACCTAGCCAGAATTAGGGTTTGGAGGCTATAAATAGGAGTTGGGTCCACAAGAATAGTCATTTGTACACTTGTTTACTCTGGATTGGAGTGAGAGAGCCTAGAGCAACTTGGAGCAGCATGGCAGCCAGAGCAGCAGACATTCCACGCGAGGAGCACCGATTCGAGCGAGTCCGTCGATTCAGGCGGCCAGCAGAGGCAGGACCCCCAGTATGTGCTTCAAAAAATTTCTCCTAGGGTCGATTTAGGATGTCATAAATGCACGTAGAAAATAGGTTAAATGCATGCGCTGAAACTCAGAACGGTGCATATGCCTCGCAAAGCGGCGCATTTGTCATTGCGCGGCACATATGCCGGTTTCGGCGGCGCATACATGAAAGCTGTGCATCTGTGCAATGTAGCAGCGCTTAGGTAATTTGGCGGCGCATGTGTAGTTAAGCCGCACATATGTTGAAAGTAGCGGCGCATCTGTTGATGCTGTGCATATGTCGATTGTAGCGGTGCTTTCATAATATGCCGGCACATATGTCGAATGTTGTGGCGCATCTATTAGATCTGCGCATACATGCACTGTGGCGGCGCATTTGCTGTGAGGCGGCGCATATGCTGATTTTAGCGGCGCATATACCAAAAAATGGTGCTTTTACCACCTGTAGTGGTGCATTTGCTGTGGATAGCAAAGGACTTAGCCAAATTGACTCGATTAGCATCCTATTTGACGCGGTAATTGATGAGCTATCTCCAAGATTGCAGAAATCTAGTCAAGAGATGTAGTGCGCTGTTTTGATCAATTTGAAATGCTAAGTTTAGTTGATATAGTTCAGTAGGTATGTTGAGTATGGTATATGTCGCTTGAGACTGATGCTTTGCCTTGTTTGCCTGCAGGAGGAGATTCGGGACACACTGCAGTCCAGGGAGATGTTTCCTATGCCCCTATTGCAGAGATATATGCTAATGGAGACTAACAGAGTGGCGTTTGGTGCCATGGGATTGGATTATGTATGTTTCATGCCTGAGGTACGGGTGAACTGTGGACTGCTGACAGCTACCGTGGAGAGATTTCATAGTGAGGATGGGACCTTCCACTTTCCGATGGGAGAGATGATGGTGACCCTGGAGGATGTCTACCGGATACTGCACTTGCCTGTGGTAGGCGAGCTAGTAGAGTATGATACACAGTGGGACGTGGGACTCGCCGAGTGCTAGCGGGTGTTTGATGATCCTGAGCTAGATGGACAGGTTATCCCGTGGCAGGATATATATGACTACTATGACTACTTCCCTGGGATTGTGGCTAGACTGATCGGGGGCATTGTATGCCTGGACAGGAGATCGCATGGGTTCCCCATTGGATGGGGCAGGTTCATGGAGCAGATGTTGACTGAGGGCACCTGATATGCGTGGGGAGTCTGCATACTGGCCCACTTATACCATGACATGCATCAGGTGGTGTACCACCGCAGCATGAGTCTATCGGCTGGGGTGTTGCTGTTACAGTTCTGGCTATGGGAGCACATAGCGGTGACTAGGCTGATATGTGTCTTCGCGAGGCAGTGAGGAGAGCCATATAGTTATGGCTATGCAGGAGTGATTTCCCAGCATAGGATGGGGAAGCTAGAGTACTGGAGACACACCCTAGATGGGGTGGATGTGGTCGTCTGGCGACCATATCTTGACTACGAGCCTTGGGACAACGAGGGAGACGAGCTGCCATACTACTTTCAGACCAGGTGGCTGATAGGCCGGACACGGTACATCTTGGAGAGACAGATGGTGGGCAGGGTGCAGCGACAGTTTGGACGGAGACAGGGTATGCCACAGGGGCAGGCCATGTTCACACGGACGCACACAGAGAGGGTCCGATGGGGGCCGATGGCTTCATATGAGGAGGCTCTGGCAGAGTTCCAGCAGACGCCGTATGTGGCATGGGACATGTGGAGAGAGATAGCAGATGCAGGGGTGACATAGGAATACGAGGATTGGATTACTGCACATCCTTTCCTGAGATATTCAGGACTCGGCATGCTGGTGCCTCGTATTGATGAGGTAGACTCAGAGGAGGAGGGAGAGGCTGGCCCAGGGCGGAGGGCAGTTAGAGGAGGACAAGGAAGGCGGGGTGGTAGAGCCGGAGAGAGGCTGAGGCAGCGGAGGAGGATAGTTCAGGCTGAGCAGGCAGTGCCAGGGCAGGTAGAGGCACAGCAGCAGATACTGCAACAGGCATAGATGCCACCACCCCAGCAGGTACCACAGCAGCAGGTGCCACAGCAGCAGGTGCCACAGCAGCAGGTGCCCCAGCCATAGGGGCCAGGACAGGCAGAGGCAGCACAGGGGCTAGTACAAGGAGAGGCTCACGAGAGGACTATAGCCAGCCTGAGGGGACAAGTGCAAGAGCTGCAGGCACAGCTAAGGAGGGTAGAGCGGAGGTGAGAGACAGACGCAGCGGTGATTTCTGGGTTGACTCGCGAGAGAGACATGGCCGACGCATGGGTACGGATTATCCGTGTAGAGCGGGACACTGTTGTGGCCGCTATGGGGACAGATGCAGTGAGTTCCTTTTTGGTTGGGTAGGTGCAGCAGGCACAGGCACAAGTTGGCCAGTTACAGACGCAGTTGGCATAAGCACAGACAGACCTAGCCAGAGCACAGTCCCAGGTGCAGTATTACCGAGGGTTATACCATGGTGTCGTGGCATCAAGCCAGAGGGCAAGGAGTTTCAGGAGTCAGTCTAGGGCGACTCATAGATCAGGTCCATCACAGTTAGGGGCCTCCGTGATGGGTCCTCAACAGTCAAGAGCTAGTAGTGGTGGCCCACAGCAGCAGGGATAGATATAGACCGGATTTTGTACAGTTTGGGACATGTATCACCATCCATTTGGATGTATATTATATATGACACTTTTATTCCAGAGATGGATGACGATTTTGTACATTTGGACCTCTTTTATATGATAGTATATATGATGTAATTTTTGTGTATCTATTTCATGTGCCATGTGATGAAGATGTACTTCTATTATATGATGCGATGTATGTGCATAGTTAGACGGTCTATTTGATGGTATATGAGATGATTTGTGATATGCTGCTATATGATGACTTGTGATTTAATGTTTTCAAATGAATGCAAAATGTAATATGATTTCTATGTGATGATGCAACTGTGTTATGGGACGTCTATATGATCTAATGCAAATGTATGTATATGTGTGATTATTTCTATGTGATGATGCAACTGTGTTATGGGACGTCTATAAGATCTAATGTATGTATTGATGACTTAATGTATTGGATGGTGTATTCTACGAACCTAAGCATGTGCATGACTAGTCCTACGAATGATATGATATGCTCCTATATGCTTTGTTTTTGTAAAGTCCAAATGTAATCTATCGACACAAGAATGACATGATAGATAGAGAGAAGAATGGTGGCGATAAGATGACTTAGAAACTTTACTTGATATCGTTACTCTACATAGTTTGGATAATGAGGATTGCATGAATGTGTATGTGGATATAGGATGGATGCTTTGCTTTTAGAGTGCTTTATTTCATCATTGGGCAGTTTGTTTTTGGTACATTTTCTGAAATGTTGTAAGGGAATACAAGCATCGAGGTATAATTGAATCGAGATGACCTGAGTATCGCTTACAGGGATTTGGATTTAGCAAGTTAATACAAGCCTCTAGTCAAAATTGAATCTAGATGACCTGAGTATTTCCTGCATTTCAACAAGCAAGGATTGCCCCCGTTCGTGTTATACCTTTGATGTCCTCGATGATCTTTTGCGGATCATGTCCTTAGACAAGGCTTCACATTACTAAAGTTTAATCCACAAATAGCAAACAAAGAAAATAATCATGCCCCCATCATAGCATCTCTAGCTTTTGGCATCCTTGAGTAGCATAGGAAGGTATGATAGCAAAAATTTGGACTCAAATTGTTAACCATGTTTCCAATGTACAAAGCATATTTGCATTGATATGTGTTTAGTTCTTGCCTTAATTTGCATAAAATCATTTAGAAGACCTTGGGTATTTGCTTTGCTTTAGATAGGTTAAGATGCTCATAGTCAAGGTTTCTACTTGAGACGCGGGTTCTACTTGCATTTGCTTGCTTGGTGAGAAGATTTGCACAATCCTTATTGGGGAGACGGACCCTAAGGGACTGACCTAGTGCCTCGGGGGCTCATTGTTAAAATGGCCTTGCCTACGTGACGACGCAGAGGCAACATAGTTCGGGGTAAACCCTAATGGACCATGGATGGACTAGAAGAAAGATGACAAGAATGAAGACAAGAAAGGGGATGAATGGGACTATAGGAGAAATGGAAGCCTCGGGGACGCATTAGAATAATGGCCTTGCCTACGTAATGGCACAGAGGCAATGTAGTTCACGGACTCGGACCATGGACACCGACGAGAGACACTATACTAGGCTCACATTGAGGAGATGGTAGGGGACAAAACTTTGGTTGACAAGGCCACAAGGTGAGTATCAATCCATGATAGGTAACTGTGGAGTGTTTATTGGGGGGTAGATATGGGTCGAAATGGAAAATGAGCGAAGGTAGAATGGACTCAAGGTGATTGGATTCTCAAAGATGGAGAAGGCGGTTTATCACAAGTAACACCTGTTTACCAGGTTTTCATCACTTGCTTTTATTTGCATGAGAAGCTAGAGAGTAACATGACGCCTGATTGCCAGGTTTTCACCATGATACCTATCCAAGGCGCCTATTTGCCAGGTTTTCACCAAAGGACGATTTTTTTTGCATGCTTTCTATTTTTTCTAATTTTTTTTGTATTTTCTCTTTTCAAAATTTTTTTGATTTTTTGATTTTTTCCAATTTTATTATGCCGCCTTGCACTAGGGTTCCCCTAGGTATAGAACCGATGAAGATGCATGCTGTTGATTGGATCATCAAACAACTCACCCTCTGAAGTGGCCAACTGATATGCCCCCGATCCGTAAGCAGCTACAATCACATAGGGCCCAAGCCAGTTAGGCTCGAACTTACCTTTCTTTTCTCTGTCTTGTTGATTGCGAGGGTTCTCTTTTAGAACTAGGTCCCCAACCTTGAAGCATCTTGGTCGAACCTTGTGGTTGTAGCTTCTTGACATCATCTGTTGATAGGCTTTGAGATGGTCAAAAGCCTTCTGGCGCCTTTCCTCTAGCAGCTCTAGTTCTTGTAGCCTAGAGACTCTATATTCTTCATCTGATATGAGACCTTTCAACGACACCCTGAGGGATGGGAGTTCGAGCTCAATGGGAAGGATGGCTTCGGAACCATAGACAAGGGCGTAGGGTGTAGCACCTATGGGAGTGCGTATACTGGTTCTGTAGGCCCACAGAGCAGGATTGAGTTGGACGTGCCAATCGTGACCAGCTTCATTGATAGTCTTCTTTAGGATTTTCAGAATGGTTTTATTTGATGCCTCAGCTTGGCCGTTACCTTGGGGGTAGTATGGAGTGGAGAAACGATGTTGGATTTCGAAACGCTCACAAAGTTCCTGGATATCCTAATTTTTGAATGGTCTCCCATTATCCGTTATGATGGATGAAGGGATGCCGTATCGGTAGATAATGTAATTCAGAATGAACGAGGAAATTTGTTTTCCTGTGATGGTGGTTAAGGGAACGGCTTCAATCCACTTTGTGAAGTATTCAGTGGCGGTTATGATAAATTTATGGCCGTTGGAAGAAGGTGGATGAATCTTTCCCACAAGGTCAAGTCCCCACTGGCAAAAGGGCCAGGGCGTCGTTAAAGGTCTCAACTCCTAAGCAGGTGCATGAATCAGGTTCCCATGTATTTGGCACTGTTTGCACTTTTTGACAAACTGATATGAATCCATTTCCATATTGGGCTAGTAATAACCCAAACACATGAGTTTCTTAGCTAAGGAAGGACCGCTGGAGTGTGTTCCACAGATCCCTTCGTGTATGTCTCGCAAGGCCGTTATGGATTCTTCTTGTTCTAGACAACGGAGTAAAGTACCATCCAGACCACGTCGGTAAAGGGTATTAGCAATGATGGTGTAACGGGAGGCTTGTCGGATGAAAGTCCGTTTTTGGTTGGAAGAGAGGTCGGGTGGAAGAATATTGTCCTTGAGGTAAGTGTAGGTCTTACCATACCAAGGTGAATCAGATCCTACTAGGAGGCAAATGGAATGGGTTTCAAGGAGATCATAAGCCGGTTGCTGAATGGTTTCTACTAAGAACTCATACCGTGACTCGTATTCAGGTATTTTAAGAAGAGAGGCTATGGTAGCCATTGCATCTGCTACTTTGTTCTCGATCCTAGGTATTTGTTCAAAGGAGATAGTCCCAAAGTGTTCTTTGAGGTCGTCGACCATCTGTTTGTATGGGATGAGCTTCTCATCTTTGGTTTGATATTCATCGTTGACCTGATTTATGATAAGCTGAGAATCACCGTAGACACATAGTGCTTGGATTTTCCACTCAGTGGCCATCTTGAGACCAATTACCAAGGCTTCATATTCCGCTATATTGTTAGTGCATGGAAATAACAACCTATAGGACTTTGGAATTGTGTCACCTTGGGCAGTGATAAATAGGATACCTGCCCCCGATCCATGGTTGGTGTAAGACCCGTCGAAGTAGAGTTTCCAAGGAGATGTTGACAGGGTGAATAAAGACTCATTGGGAAACTCAAACTGCATTGGTGAAGTGTCCTGTAATGGTGCCTCAGCTAGTTGGTCAGCTATGATTTGCCCTTTGATGGCTTTTCTGTCCACATATTCTATATCATATTCACTAAGAAGCATAACCCACTTTGCTAATCGACCTGTGAGAGCTGCTTTGCTGAGAAGATACTTTAGTGGGTCAATTTTGGCAATGAGTTTGACAGGATGTGCCAACATGTAGTGTCAGAGTTTTTGTGAAGCAAAAACCACCGCAAGGCATGATCGTTCTACCTGTGAGTATTGTAACTCGTAGCCCACTAAGGTTTGACTGATGTAGTATACAACTCTTTCCTTGTTCTCATAATCTTGCTGCGCTAGGAGAGCCCCAAGAGCAGTAGGTGTAGCAGAAATATAGAGAATCAAAGGTTTTCCTTGGATCGGAAGCATGAGTATAGGAGGGTTCATAAGGTACTCCTTTAGCTTGTTGAATGCCTCTTCGCACCGCTCATCCCATTTAAATGGAATATTCTTATGTAGGAGGTGGTTGAAAGGTTGGCACTTGTCTGCCAACTGTGAGATGAACCTTCGGATGGCCTGTAGCTTGCCCTGTAAGGATCTCAACTGTGTTAGAGTCTTGGGCAGTGGCATGTCCATTATTGCTTTGACCTTGGCCAGTTCGACCTCTATTCCATTAGCTGACACGATGAAGCCTAGCAGCTTGCCTGAAGTCACCCCAAACACACATTTCTTCGGGTTCAATTTAACTTGGAATTGGTCCAGCCGTTGGAAGACTTTCTCTAGGATATCCAGGTGTGAGTCCCTCATGAGAGATTTTGCTAAGATGTCGTCAACATAATCCTCCATGGTCACATGCATCATGTCATGGAATATGGTTGTCATGGCCCGATGATATGTAGCATCTGCGTTTTTCAACCCAAAAGGCATGACATTCCAGCAAAAGGTACCCCATGGACAAGTGAAAGCTATTTTGTGTTGGTCCTCTAGTGCTATTTTGATTTGGTTATACCCGGAGAATCCGTCCATGAGTGACAGCATTGTATGTCCTGCCGTGAGGTCGACTATGATATCGATGCTAGGCAATGGAAAGTCATCCTTGCGACATGCTTTGTTTAAGTCTCTAAAATCGTTGCATAGTCAAACCCTGCCATCTGGTTTAGACACTGGCACAATGTTTGATATCCATTCAGGGTAATCTATGGCTCTGATGAACCCCACATCTAGCAATTTCTTGAGTTCTTCCTTGACCAAAAGGGCTATATAAGGATGCATTTTTCTTAGTTTTTGCTTTACGGGCTTCACCCCTGGATCTAATGGCAAATGATGCAGAATCAGGTTCGAGTCTAGACTTGGCATGTTAGCATATGACCAAGCAAAGCTACCTCTCTTCTTCTTAAAGAATGGTACAAACCTGGTTTTCTCAGGTGGTGTGAGAGATTTTGCAAAGTGGATAATGTTGGGTTGCTCTTCGGTTCCAATATTCACTGGCTCTGTTGGCTCCACCACAATCTGTGACCATTCCTAGTACATATCACTAGGGAGGGTGTCAAGCATTCCATCGTCAGGTGCCATAGTTGGGTTTTCACCTTTGGATACGTCCTTTCTTTTTACTGTTTTATGATCTGACACTGCCACACGGTAGTTTTCACCGTCAGATCCCTTTTTGATTTTAATATTTTTGTGACTAGAAGGCTTGGCACTCTCCCCGAAGTAAGCCACAGTATTGAGTTCGATCGCAAAACCAGCTTTATGATCTCCTTTTGGTAAGTGATCCCTAAGTTCCATATAGTCAATGTAAGCATCATCATTCTGGAACATATCTAATTGGGGGGTTCCTTGCAGACCCCAGTCAATAAGCTCAGGGTGCAAGAGGGGAAGGGAGTCGGATGAGAGATCTGATTCATTAATGGTGTGAATGGAAGTGTTATGGGCATTGGCGGGGGTAGTGTTCTGGGTGGTACTTTCCTCCAGGTTGTTTATCACAATGGAATCGAAACTTTCCTCGAAAGCCATAACCTCAGGGAGGGGCAAATCAGACTCCAGTGGTCTGTCCCGTTGCATCTGTCCCTCATGGTAGGGGTTAAGAGTTTGGATGGTGTCAATCTCTTTGTCCTCGTAGGAGTGCTCTGTTAGCTCGTCCCACTCATACTCATTTGACTCATTTGAATCTGTGTCACTATCCAATTGGAGTGTTTGAATTGTCTCCACTAGGCAGGCATTTTCTTTGGCTTTACCTTTACCTTTGTACCCTAGGCCAGTTGTGTTTCTAGCCGAAGAGGATGAAGAAGGTTGGATAGGTTCAACGATTCCTTCTTTTCTGAGGCCTATGGGGCCTTGTCCTTCGTACCCCATCCTATACAAAATGGTTTCACCCCGTCCATAGAGTTCTGTAGGGAGTCTAGGTGGCTCTTGGGGTGTGTTTTCCTCTTCAGCATAAAGCCATTGCAGGAGATCTTGCTCCTCTATCTCATCAGATAAGGTCCCCCATTTTACAAAGGGATTTGCGAGAGTTGTAGGAGGAGCAGATGGCTTTGGAAAATGCCTAGGTTGATGCTTGGGTTTGCCAAAGGAGCGAGGAGACAGAGGCATGGTGGCAAGGTTGAGGCTGTGCTTAATGGAGTACTCCCCCACGCCATTTTCTTTTATGGTAAGTTTTAGCAGTTTGGGCCTCGAGGAGGAAGCTTCGGCGGTATGGTCTTGTTGCGGAGTAGGGGAAATGTAGGCTCTGTTGTTGGGAATGACGCATTTAGATTTTGCTTGGAAAGAGTTGCAATGTTGGTAGGGGTCGGGGTCGCCTTGTATGGTGACCTGCTTGCCATCGTGTGGGAACTTAATGCATTGATGGTAGGTGGAGGGGACAGCCTTCATGGCGTGGATCCATGGTCTCCCTAGTAGAATATTGTAAGCAAGCTCCCGATCAAGGACTTGGCACACCACATCTTTAATTACCGGTCCCACTTGAATGGGTAGGACAACTGTTCCTTTGGTGGTTCGTTCCTCCTCATCATAGGCTTTGATGGTAATTTTCCATCTTGGATCAACTGCCTGTTCAGAGAACCCCAGTGCAATGACTAGCTTCAAAGTACAAATATTTAAACCGACACCCCCATCAATGAGAACCCTCTTGATGCGGTGCTTGTGCATGAATGCGATAATGTGTAGAGGGGTGTTGTGGGGTTGAGATATGGAAAGGTCATCTTGCTCTGTAAATGAGATGGAAGTGGAGGATGTCAAATTACCCACCATGGTTTGAAACTTTTCTTGGGCTAGGTTAGTGGGGACAGTAGTTTCCACTAAGGCTTTCTCAAGAATCTCCTTATGAGAAGGAGATAGACGCAAGAGCTCCAATATAGAAATGTGAGCCGAAGTTTTTTGCAATTGGTCGATGACATTATATGGGCGAGAGTTGGATGGAGATGGTGATGACCGTGGAGGGGTGGTATTGATCGTGACCTTACCACTGCGGGTAATTATACTACAACCAATTCTATTAGGTCCTGGTTGTTGGTTGGGGGATATGACATTGATCTGTGGAATATGCTCAGAAATGTAGTTAATGGTGTACTCAAATGGAACGCTTGCATAGTTAGCATTACTCGACCCACTGTTCTAATTTGGCCGGTTGTGACTATTGTCATTATTGGGATTGCCATTGGAGTTGTTGCCGTTGTGACCATTGTTGTTGTTGTGGCCATTGTGGCTATTGTTGTTATATGGTTGATTGTGGTTCAGAAGAGGATCCCGGTAGGCCACATGAGATTCATTGGAGTTATGTTGTTGTGTCCCTCCCTGATTCTGATCCAGTATATCTTGTATGACATTCTTGAGGCAGATGCAATTGTTAGTCGTGTGCCCCCTTCCTCGATGATATTCACAATAATCTGTGTCCTTCCAATAGGGAGGTTTGACGATAGGCTCATAGTCACTTGTTGGCGGCAGAGAAATTTCATTGTTAGCCAACAACTTCCTGAGGGCAGACTCTTGAGATTCCCCCAACGGCGTGAATTTTCTCCTTGGATTTGAATTGAACCAAGGTCTAGGTTCCCGAGGGGGTGGCTTGTTGAGTGCACTGGTATTTGCTTCTCCCTTAAGAGTGAATATGGGTTGTTGCTTAGGGGCTGCCGCCTTGGCGTCCACTACTCCATCGTTGACCACATTCTTGTTCTTGGTCCAAAACTTTGATTTATCTATTGTGTAATTGGAAGGAGGTGTGTCCTTGTAGAGCTTGAGAGTTCCTTTAGTGATCATAGCTTTTTCAATGAAGAGGCCCATTTCAATGACTTTGGCGAACGAGGTAGGGCATTGTATCTGAATCTGATAGCTAAGATTAGTGTTTAGATTGTGGACAAACATTTCCAATAGTTGCTTCTCAGGCATATCGTAATAACACTTACTAGCTAGCTGTCTCCATCGTTGTAGGAAGGTGGCGAATGACTCACCATTCTTCTGCTTGGTGTTGCATAGATCTAGCATAGATACCTCATGTTCTATGTTGTAAGAGAAGTGCGTTATAAATTTATTGACAAGTTCATCAAAAGTTTTGATTCCTGGTGGGAGATGTGAGAACCACTCCATAGCTTGACCACCTAAAGATCGCGGGAATAGTCTCATTAAGTAGGTCTCGTTGTGAGCTACTTCTAAACATGCTACAGTGAATTCCCTGATATGATCTCTAGGGTCCCACTTCCCTTTATATTTGTCAAATTTTAGAACTCCGAACTGATAGGGGAATGGTTTCATGATCAAATTTCTGTCAAAGGGGTACGGTGCGATATCTTCCAAAGAGTAGTTCTTAGAACTTGTACCAGTCTTAAGGTTGGATATCTCGAGCTTTAGACTTTCGATTTGTTGTCTCACGTCTACCATAGGAGTAGTTGGATCTATGGGTTGCTTTCCTCTCTCATTTGTATGGGGGACCGTGTCATTTGTGCTTCTCTCATGCGCATGTGGGACCGTGTCATTTGTGCCCCTCTCATGATTATTGGCTGCATTTTCCATGATGGAGCTAATGTCAAAGTCTGCGGGGAGTTTGATTCCGAGACTAGCAAGATGATGGAAATACTTATGGGGGTCCTCAAGGATCATCTTCTCTACGACGCGTTGGAATTTTCTATCTTGCATGTGTGCCACTAATTCTTCATGAGAAATCTCTTCTTCACCATCACATGGTGGGAGAAGGTGGTCAGATGAGTCGGCCATTTCGATTTGTTTGTTGTACTAGGATCGAGTAAGAACCATGCAAGGTGGGGTGGGATGAAGTGGACTAGGATTAGAAATTTTGGCAAGGTGTCGACCGAGACTATTATGAGTGGGATACCTAGGATAAGACTTGGACAAAGGATTCTCTCACTCAATGACTTCAAGTAAGATGGTTGACACAAGACTCTAGCCACTAGCAAGGGTAGTCGATACCAGTCTTACTGTGTAGGGCTTAGTCATTCAACAAGACTACTAGCAAAGGTACTGTGACCTACTAGGCTTACGTGAATTCACCAATGAAACGAAAAAGGACTTATGCCGAATCGATATGGGATAGGCTGACTTTGGGACAAGAGTGATTTGGACAGAAAATAGGAGAGACAATGGACAAAAGAGAAAGAGTTAGGTGAAACAGATGGAGATTGATTGCAAGGTTGACTCTGATCTCGAAAAGTGAAACTAGGCTGAAATGGGTGCTCTGATCAGGTGAAAATATTTCCTCAAAAATAGGGCAAATGCTCACTGTCGCATATGCGCAGAAATAGATGCGCAGCAGAAATGGACAAATGCGCAGCAAGTCGCAGTAAATGCGCCGGTCTGGTGAATTATATATGCGCAACAACAGTGCATATATGCGCAGCAAAAAAGTATATGCGCAGCAAGTTGTTACAAAAGCGCAGTAAGTCTCTGTAAATGCGTAGCAGAAATGTGTAAATGCGCAGCTCTGAAGTTTTTGCAAAATTTTTAGTTTTTCTTCTATTTTTGGTATTTTTTGGCTAGAAAAGGTCTTCCTGATCTGATATTATGAATTCAATAGTAAGAAAACACAGCAAGCACAAAGAATATTTTGTAGTTTTTCATTGTTTTTTTAATTTTTTCGACTCTATTTTGGACAAAAGCAAGCACAAAATCCTAGGCGAGAAATGGATTATAAGGGATTTGGGCCACTAAAACAAGAGGTATTTAATTCGGGCAACCGTTCAAGTGGTTACACGTGCGGCGGCGCTATTCTCCGTTATAGAGTCTCCCAGCCTCACAGGGTTGCACCTGAGAGGGTTTTGGGGGAGGTTGGCCGTCAGTGTAACATAATAGCACTTGTTGCAGGAAGTTTTCACCTCAAGCACAATTTATTTTAAGTGGCTTGGTAGGGCTTGGCGTTAGCCTGTTACCACTCAGGGTCATTCCCACTTGGACAAGCGTGCATCCAAGGGCAGGCCCCTCCTAAAGGTTAAATAGATAGAATGACAAGTCTGGCACTCTGATCACCCAGAAGAGGGGAGAGCATAAGCCTATTGTCATTCGCAAGCACAGAATACACTGATTAATCCACCCTAGTTAAAAGTGAAAAACTAAATGGGCTAATCTACTCAAACAGAACTTTGAAGTGATTCAGCAATATAGCAGTGGTTCAGTTTTAAATCTCAGAAATCAGTAGTGAGTTCAATTCTTAAACCGCGTAGCATGAGTTTGTTAACTTTGAAATTCAGGTCTCATGATATAGCAATGGTTCATTTTAACTTCAGAAAGCAGTAGTGAGTTCAATTTTTAAACCGCGTAGCATGAGTTTGTTAACTTTGAAATTCAGGTCTCACAATATAGCAATGGTTCATTTTAACTTCAAAATCATTGATGAGTTCAATTTTAATCTTTAGATAGCAATAACTTGGAAGGTGTTTGCAATGCAAGAAAGAAATAAATCCAATTACTTCCTCCCTAATTTAGAACTAGATGAAGATTTGAATGAACATTAATTTTTACTTTCCCTTTGAAAATGAAATGTGAACTAATTAGATGCAACTACATGGAACTAAACCTGCACCTATCCTGCAAAAAATGCCCTAGCAAACACCTGCGGAAAGGTTAGCGTTAACAACTTCCCCTAGAAAAGTACTAAAACCTCAGCCTATTACAAATGCGCAGCTTCAGTGATCAGATGCGCAGAAATGATCAACAGAAGCGTAGCCTTAATAAATGCGCCGCAATATTGCACGTATGCGCCGTTAAAAGGAATGAATGCGCAGTATAAATGTGTGCACAGTAACAGTCTGCAAAAGCGCAGCAGAAATGCACAGATGCGTAGGAAAAATAAAAGCACCGTAACAGTCTTTATATGCATAGCAGAAATACACAGATGCGCAAAAACAACAAAAGCGCCATAACAGTGTTTATATGCGCCGTGGAAATGAACAGATGCGCCGAAGTAATCTGTGTGTGACTCTGCGTGACCTGTACGGAACCTGCCTTCAAAAAAGCTCAGAAACGGTAAAATAAAGGGGCAAACAGCCCCACGGTGGGCGCCAAAAATGTAAGGGTAAAATGGTGATCAATCAAATGAATTAAACAAGACCCAAACATCAACAGAATAGTGAAACAAGAAGGATTCAATAAATGAAGCAATGAACAAACACAGTGCAAACCTCTCCCATTTCAAAACTTCTGTTGTTCGCCTATCACAAATCATCCTTTTGCAGATGAGATGAGCCCTCAGAGAGTGCAATCTTTTAAGCTGTTTGTAGGAAGTCGACGGTGAATGGCTGTGGTGATATGCAATGAAGATGAGCTCCAATGCAAGTATGTGATCTCAAGCTTGTAGATGACAAATGGGTGCCAAAGGCGCGCTGGTGATATTTCTATAGAGTAACAATGTCAAAAGCCTGGATGATTAGAATGGAAGAATGAAGCTTCATTTATAGACTTGGAAGAATAGGAATCAACAGTTGAGAGGAGATATGAAGATCAATGGCTGAGGATGGATGAGGAATGTGCAACCAGTGGAAATGTGACAAGTGTCCCTGTTCCATCATGAAAGGGGGGATGTGACAAAACTGATTGGAGAGTTAACTCCATTGACTGGTCTGTTAACATACTTGATTGATCAGTTAGAAGAATAAATTGTGGAACTGACTGAATTGATTGAGGATTTGACTCAATTGACAGTTTAGTTAACAGATTTGATTGATTAGTTAACTAACCTCTAATTTGAGAAGAAATAGGCCATGTGGGTGAGGGAAAATAAGATAATTAAATATTAAATATATTTAATTACATGTACAACCTGATGAGGTGGACAAGGTGAGGTGGAAAAGGTGAGGTGTAAAGGTGAGGTGGATTTTTGAATTTAGAACTTAGGATAGAGGAATTTGGATTAATTAAATAATTTATGATTATTTAATTGTGTAGGACATTTAGAAGAATTTTAATTAAATAAATTGAATTTATTTAATTATGGAACAGTGAATCGATTAAATAAATTTAGAATATTTATTTAATTAATAGAAGAATGGAATAAATATTTAGAATATTTATTTAGGATGATTTGTCATTTTTAGGCGTATACAGATTTAATTCAATTTTTTATTTGGAGGATGTGGGGAAGGGTGTTAAACAAAGTTTGACCACCCAAATTAAGGGGTTAGGATTAATTAAACATAGGTTTTATTTAATTAATCTTAGGACTATGATGAGGTAGGATAGGGTAGGCAATTAAATAATAGCTATTTAATTGTCTAGGGTAGGGATAGGTCAATTATAGGCTGAATTAATAAGTTAACATAGTTTTAACTAATTAATTGGATTTAGTAAAAAGGGGAAAATTGATTTAATAAATATTGCATATTTATTAAATTGATTGGCTAAGGTTTAGACTATTGAATTAATGAAATTAATTCAATTTTGGGGATAATATGATGTGAATTTGGGGAATGAAAGGGGTAATTAATTAAATAAAAATTTAATTAATTGGTTAGAAGGTAAATTGGTGTGTTTAGGGTTGTCGGGAGTCAGTTTGATGGTAGAAGACATTTTTAGGTGTCTACACAACTCAAAGAGATGCTACAATAAAGGTGGCCTAAAAGAGTTAGAAATACTTATTTGTTTACATAATCGAAGTAATGGTTGTTGTCAAGCAAATCATCATCCTCCCAATCTCGAATGCAAGAGGAAATAGGTACATAAGGTACAATTTCCCAACTTTTATCATTGTTCTTAATCTCTTCAACCTTTAGCTCTTCCTTGTTTGATTCTATTGTAGTCGGTGGGATGTTTTCTTGTTGAGGTGTTGCTTGTTGAGTTAAGACTTGCCTCTTCCTCCTTCTTTCTCTTGCTTGCCTATTCCTTAGTGTTTTATTAGTGATGTTTACAAAAGGATTTTCATGATTTTCCACAGTCTTCGACATCTCAAAGGAGGAAGCTAGTGCAAAATTTATTTTTTGTGATGAAATGCTTTGTTCTTTACAATCCTTGTAAGGATGGCAGAGAAGGAACCTCGACAAAGACTCCCATACCTCATGGTTGAGGGGGTTCTTTCAATTCAGATTTCTTTTCACTTTCCACTTGTTCAATAGGAGGTCTAGCAAATTTTGTTATAAACTTTGCTTTGTATCTTTAATATCCCGGTAAGAATTGATATTCTCTTGGTGAAAGAGACTTAGTAGGTTGTGGCCAAAAGTAGTCTAGGCTGAAATTTCCACGAGTAACCATAGGATTCCATCTACTATGGTAGACAACATACACTCTCCCTTGGTGGGGAAACTTTAGACATTTATGGATTGTAGAGGGGACCACTTTCATGGACTTGAGCCATGGATGGCCTAGTTTCACATGAAATAGGTCGGATGTAGGAATGATGTCAAATGATTGTTCTAAAGCTTTCTCCACTACCTTAATCAATAATGTAATCTTCCCTAGAGCTGATAGGAAAGCTCCAGTATGTGTCTTAATCATCATATATGTGGGCTCATAATATTCTTGAATCAAATCATGCACATAGAGGAATTCTTCAGTAATCACATTTGTCATACAATTAGGATCGATAAGGACCCCTATTGTAGGATTTCCACTTAAATGTGTGATCATGTAAAGAGGTCCGTTAATGTCTCCAATTGTTCTATCATGTGCTGTAAATATTATTTTAGGTTTAGGAGTCTTCGTTTTCCTATAAACTTGAGGAGGGACCATAGCATTATTGTTTTGATTAGAAGCCATGTATGTGAGATTGTTTCACACCAAAACACTTGTTTGAGGAAATTGGGTTTATAAAGAGAAAAACACATGAATTTACTGACAAACAAAGTAAGTAGGATGGAAATAGTGCTTCACAAAAAGGTGCAAGGAATGATGTAATATTTGCTCAAATAGTTGTGAAGAAACTATGTAAAAATCCTTGATGTTGAAATACACACTATGTAATTGTAAAATTTGAAATCTAAATGCAAGAACAGACAATGAAGCAACATTACAACTCAAAATCAGATTTAAATAAGTGTTAAAAGGAGCAGAAAAATCTGAAACAAGATTTTGATTACCAACCCTAGCTTCTTGCAAGAAACTAGGTTATATGAAAAATACAAAATTTCAACAAAACCCTAGCAAATGAGATATGCAAATGCAAGGTGTGAGATCATGAAATGATTAATTGCTGTAATTTGTCTCTTATCTGATGTAAAAATTAGAATTTCAAATGTTTCCAATGATATGCAATGAAAATAATGCAAAATAATGCCTTTATGCAAGCCTAGAATGCTTTTTTTTTCAATTTTTTCAAATGTATGCAAGATTTTTTAGTAAATAATGATAAGAATGATATGATGTAATACAAAATCTGATTACAACACTCAACAAGATGTAAGTTCATTAAAAACACGTGTTCACCAAATTGTTATATGTCAAAAAGAGAGATGATGGTGTGTGTGTGTGAGTACACTAGATCAAACCCTCCTTTCACTACAACATTCAAGGACAAAATTGAGCTTAAGTCACTAAAAAATGGAAGAGGACTTAACTACAGATTTTGTGCTCTTGTTTGTCAAGGAAATATGAGATTCAACCAAGCTTTTTATCAAACCCTAGGCTAAGTGTGTGTGAAATCCTAGTTGTGAGATAATTAGCTTGAAACAGATGATCGATAATAGAAATTTAGAAACTAAAAGTATAGAGATGATTAGTAAGCTGTCAAAACCTGTCTCCCAAAAGCATAGGTGTCAGAGGATAAATTTGGCAACCGCCCAAGTCTACAAGTGAGATTTTTTTAGAGGCCAAAACTAAGAAGATGCTACAAATGATGCTCAGAAATCAGATCCAGAAGCTACAAACCCTATAGACTAGGGCACCAATAGCCCAAGTGATGCAGAGCGTTCAATGAAAGTGTGGTTTCAATCTAACATTTAGCTTTATGACCCTTCGGCGAGATTAACTCATCGGCAGGAGCTTGCACTTGTCCCCCGATACTACCACACACACCGATATGGCAACCTATTATATATGCATAACATGACTTGCTACTACCAATCGACCAATGTATCTTTACCTTATTCTCACCACTATTGCCAGTCACCCTTTGTATCCAATGAAATGTATATTCTCACATACGTTCTCGATATGCATTTGCAATGTGTGTTTGGTGGGACCTCCTTCCTTCGGCATGACTTCAACCATCGGCGAAATAAAACTTCTATCAACTGATAGGCCAATGTTACACTGATGTACTCGTCGCTTCACTCTTCAACTTTCACTAAGACAATTATCATCGGCCTCTTAAGAACTTATCTCCCTGATGCTCAAGTCTCTCCGACATAGGACTTAGCACTTCTTGCTCTTTGGCCAGACAACCATTGCCTGGTCTCTCTCCAACGGTTAATTGCCCTACCGATAACAAACCCTACAACGCAGGCACTTTCTCTCTTCTCAGAACCTAGCACATAGAGATGCTAGGCTCAACTAGCACATCCCACACTCGATCTTGTCACTGAGCATAAACAAAAACAAAAAGAACACTAACTATACAAACAGGCCCATTCCACTGATTTCGAAGAAATCTCATTGGTGGAATGGCTTAGTAATCCATTCGAATGACAAAATGGAAACTAATTACAGTGACACGGTGAAAGAACACAAAACACAACAGGATCTTTTATTTATTTTAGGAACTTCTGCACTCAAAACAACTCTTCTATCTTCTCATTGTACAAAACCACATGATTACTATACTACTCTTCTTCTCTCCTTTCCTTCTGTTCACTGAACTATTTATACATGTTCTTGTTCTTGATAGTTTGCATCGGTGGGAATGCCAACCGGTTTGCAATTGTCAACCTATTCAATTACAATCTGTTTGCTCTTCCACTACTAGACCCTACAACTTGTCCTATTCCACTCAGACTCACACATGGCACTAGGCCTTACAATTGGTCACGTGGACCTTATACAACTTCAAAACATCAAAAAGAACATGAAATTAATTAAGGTATCTAGGTGCCCCTGCACCATACTCCCAGGGTGTAAAAGAACTCAAGTCCCTTGAGGAACCAAGTTGGAAACAGTAACCCCATGTTTGATGACATCCTCCTCACTCATCCAGGTAGCATCTTCATCAGGCAAACCATGTCATTTGACCATATGCTACTTGTAGGTTTTATGCTTGGTCTTCTTCTAAACTTTGGTGTCTAGAATACATTCTAGCTGTACTGGCTGACTCGGTGGAAGATTAGAAATCCATTCTACCTCCCCTGCTTCTGTCACATCTGAACTAGCAACATTGTCTCCTTTGAATGGAAATAGGTCGGACACATTGAAAATGGGTGATATTGCTAAACCTGGAGGGAGTTCAATTTCATATGCATTAGGCCCAAACTTGTGTACAATCTTGCATGGACCTATCTTCTTCATAAGAAGCTTTGTGGGCTATCCCTTCGGAAGCCTTTCCTTCTTCAGATATGCCATCACCAGATCTCCAACTTTGTATTGGACATCCCTTTTCTTCTGATCAACTCTCTCTTTGTATTTCCCTGTGTTCTTCTATATAGTTTCTCTGACAGCATCATGGATATCTTTCATACTTACTACAAAATCTTCTCCTTGTGCACTTTTTTTCTCCATATTCTGGAGATCCCTGAGCTCCAAAATTCCCCTGGGATGAATCCCATATACAACTTCAAAAGGACTCTTTCTTGTGCTCCTATTAACATAATCATTATATGCAAATTCTGCCTATGGGATGATCATATCCCATGCTTCTCCATGCTGTTTAGTCAAACACCTCAAAAGATTACCCAGTGATCTATTCACCACCTTAGTTTGTCCATCCGTCTGAGGGTGATATGCTGACGTGAAAGACAATTGGGTGCCCAATTTCTTCCACAATGTGTGTCCCACAAACTTGGGATCTCTATCAGTGACAATATTCAATGGCAAACCATGAATTCTTACTATCTCCTTGAAGAAAAGACTAGCAATATGTGAAGCATCATTAGTACATTTACATGGCACAAAATGAGCCATTTTACTAAACCTGTCAACAACCACAACCACACTATCAAATCCTCTTTGAGTTTGGGTAAGACCCAAAACAAAATTCATACTGATGCACTCCCATGGCCTTTGCGGAATTGGAAGTGGTTGATAGAGACCTGCATTTGATGAAGTCCCTTTTGCCTTCTGGCAAATGTTGCAACTTTCTACAAATTTCTTGACATCTATTTGCATTAGAGTGTGTGCTTCTGGATTAGATTGTGTGCATCTTTTTTAGATCGATGTTTTAGATCACACTCCGTGATCCATCATCAGGATGAAGAGAAGAGAATAAGTGAGTTGTAATTCCAAAGATGGTTGCTTAAAAAGAGAGAGGGGAGTGTGGGCATGGAGTTTAACTGGAGGGGAGGGAGGCCAAACAAGGAGTAAGGAAAAGAAAAATCAAGGAAAAACAATAACTCACGAATTAAAAAAGAAAACCAAAAGGTGAATAGAGATCAAGAAAGTAATTAACTATACAACGTAGAAAAAGAGAAGAGAGATATCAAGGAAAAATATAATTTAGTAGATGTGAGTATATAAAAATATACAAAATTATAAAGATATGAGTGAGATATGGTAAGTAATAAGAAGATGCAAGAATAAGAAAAGAGGTAAGAAAATATGAGAGAGTGAATATTGGAGAAATTCATAAATTAAAAAGAATAAAGATATATGAAAATATATATTTAGTTATAATGTTCAAGAAAAAGAGCAATAAATCAAAAGATAAAAATAAAAATAAAGAATAAGAATTAAAAATTGAGAGAATTAGGAATTATAAATGGGAAGATAATATATCAATAGATATAATAAGTGAAATAAAATATAAGCAAATATAAATATGGTAACTAGGTGAATATCTATGAAGAAGCGAGGATAAAGGAGAGAGAGGATAGGGATAGAAATCAGGAAGATATAAATAGTGACTATAAGTACTCACCATGCTTAGGAAAAGATAAGACTGAAAATATACGAAAAGGCTCAAATTAAATGGAAAACTAAAAATAAGAACTACTCTATTAAGAGTAGATACATCTAATAATATACAAGAAGAAGTTCAAAACTAAAATAATAACTAAAAATAGAAGTGCTAGTTGTACTACAAAGGTGAAATTAAAGGAGAAAATGAAAGATAAAGATCAAAGCAAAGTATTAAAATTAGAAATATAAAAGAAAGAATAATGGTAGAGTTTAAGTCAACAAAAGAGGAAAGCAAGGCTCGTAGATACAAACCTAAAAACATAGGATCCAAATGAGAATAAAACAAAAAACCAAAAGGAAAAAGAGATTAATTAAATAAAAATGGTTAAAAATGATGCATATATAAGGGTAACTATCACTATCAAAAACATGTGAGTGAAAAATAAAACAAAAGATAACATGCATTAAAGGCCAAATAGATAGATATATAAAAATGACAAAGTATGTATACTTGAATAAGACAAAGAATAGAAAGTAAATAACGAAGGATATAATGAGGATGAGTATAAGAATAGAGATGGGATGGACACAAAAATAAGGAGGAAACAGTTACAAATAAAGGAGAAAAAGACAAAAAAGAGAGAAAAAGGAGTAAATGATAAGAATAAAAAGCTAGAATTTGACTAAGAATGTATATATGCTTATACAAGGAGGGAAAAATAAAAGAATAGTGACACGGAGAGAATAGGCATAGTAACACTAAGAAGAGACAAATAAATATAAGTTGAAAATAAATGAGGAAAAAGAGTAGATTTAACCACTGACAGAGAAGAAAAAACCCTAAAAGATGAGAATCATGAATTAGACAGGTAAGAATAGCCCAAAAAGTAACTAACAAGCAAGGAGGATAAAAAGGGGGTGCGAGGGAAAGAAGGAACAAGCTAAAGGGAAGGGGACAAAGGTGTGAACCTAGAGAGAAATAAAGAAAGAAGAAAGAAAAGATTGAAGGGAAAGAAGAGGGGGTGGGAAGGAGGTGAGAACTGGGAAGGAAGGTGAGGAAGGGGGAAGAAAGAAGGGTGGCTAAAGGTAGGAAGGAGGAAGGTTGAGAAGAGGGAGTAGGAAGGAGGGTAGGGGATGCGAACCGGGAAGGAAGGATGAGAAGAGGGGGAGAAAGAAAGGTGGCTAAAGGAAGGGAAGAGGACCTAAGGAGAGCCGAAGGAGAGGTACAAGGTAGGGAATGATGATGGAGGAAAGAGAAAATGGGAGCAGGGAGGGAGGAGAGAGGAGGGGAGAAGTGTTGAAGATGCGAACAAAGAGAGGCAAAGATGAGGGTTGGGAGGAGAGGGGAAGGAAGAGAGGGTATATAGTTATTCAAGGAATTTAAAAGGGGGTTCCAAGTGTGGTTCAAGTTCCAACCATCATCTCTGTTGAGGTTGGAAGGGTTATTTCTAATGAAGATGGCCTCCTTAAGTTTCCTTTTGAAGAAATTATCTTCTTTAGCTAGGACATGGGTATCCTCCAGGCATATGTGGTGTTTGGTGATAGAGCAGTGGCCTGCAAGGGCTAATTTTGTGACCCTTTCATGCCTGATATCTACATAGTGCTCTTTGACTCTAATGCAAATAGATCTCCCTGTTTCACTAATGTAAGGGGTACCACATGAGCAATCAATTTTATAGACACTTGAGTTAAGAAGAATGTCAGTAGAATCTTTGGTAGACGGGATAAGGTTTCTGATGGTGGAGCAAGGTTTGAAAGCACAAAGGAGTCCTTTCTTGCAAAGGATTTTGGCGATTTTATTAGAGATTCCTTCAATAAAAAGAAGGGTGGCACCAAAAGCAACCTTAGTGTCACACTTGACCATTTTAGAGTCGAGGCGGGATTGGGCAAGCTTAAAGGTTCTCTTGATGTGCTTTGTGCAGTACCCATTAAGCTTGAAGACTTTGGATAGGTGGAATAGCTCTTGGCTTAAGTTTTCATTATCATAGATACGGTAGGCCCTCATTGCTAAAGTTTTGAGGACACTAACCTTGTGGGAAGGGTGGTGGTGGGAGGAAGCATGAAGATAGAGGTCAGTGTGGGTGGATTTCCTTAAGACATGGCGGCCAAGGGTACCATCACTTTTTCTAATGAGAAGGACGTGTAGGAAGGGGAGTTGGTTATTGGTTTCAAGTTCTTTGGTGAACTGGATGCAAGGGGCCAGGTTGTTAAGATGCTGGTGGAAAAGCTCAATTTGTTCCTGTCCATGTGGCCAACATATGTTTATGTCATCCACATAGCATTTCCACCAGGTTGGTTTGAGAGGGAAGGAATTGAGGGCAAGATCTTCAAAATGCTCCATGTAAAGGTTGGCGATGATTGGGGACAGAGGAGAACCCATGGCAACCCCATCAGATTGCTCATAAACCACGCCTTGGAAAGTGAAGAATGTGGATTTTAAGCATAATTCCACCAGGGATGCAATCTCATCATTAGTCTTTTTCCTAACAAGCTTGATGGAGTCTTGAAGAGGGACTTTGGTGAACAGGAAGACCACATCAAGACCAACTAGAATGTCATCGTTCTTCACCTTTTTGTCTTTGATGAAGTCAACAAACTGGGTTGAATCTTTAATGTAGGAAGATGACTTGCCAATTAGAGGAGAGATTAGCTTGGCTAAGTAGGCAGCAAGCTTGTAAGTAGGGGAATAGGTCATGTCCACAATCAGCCTCAGAGGGATATTAGCTTTGTGAATTTTTGGGACACCATAGAGGCGAGGTGTGATTTCTTTATTGGGTAAGAGACGCTTTTTGCTTATATTTTATTTCACTTATTATATCTATTGATATATTATCTTCCCATTTATAATTCTTAATTCTCTCAATTTTTAATTCTTATTCTTTATTTTTATTTTTATCTTTTGATTTATTGCTCTTTTTCTTGAACATGATAAGTAAATATATATTTTCATATATCTTTATTCTTTTTAATTTATGAATTTCTCCAATATTCACTCTCTCATATTTTCTTACCTCTTTTCTTATTCTTGCATCTTCTTATTACTTACCATATCTCACTCATATCTTTATAATTTTATATATTTTTATATACTCATATCTACTAAATTATATTTTTCCTTGATATCTCTCTTCTCTTTTTCTACATTTTATAGTTAATTACTTTCTTGATCTCTATTCACCTTTTGGTTTTCTTTTTTAATTTGTGAGTTATTGTTTTTCCTTGATTTTTCTTTCCAGTTAAACTCCGTGCCCACACTCCCCTCTCTCTTTTTAAGCAACCATCTTTGCAATTATAACTCACTTATTCTCTTCTCTTCATCCTGATGATGGATCATGGAGTGTGATCCGAAATGTCGATCTAAAAAAATGGCACACAATCTAATCCAGAAGCACACACTCTAACTCATCATGGACTGTGGAAATATCATGTCTATAATCTATTTGCATCTTAGGCCAGAAGTAAAGCATTCTCACTTGTTCCAATGTCTTGCCTAGTCCAAAATGACCTCCAAGACTACCTCAATGTTTCTCTTTTATGATGTTCTCCCTCATGGAACACCTAGGTACACACAGTTGACTGCCTTTGAACAGTAGCCCTTGCTGCAACAAATATTCAAAAAAATTAGAATGATAGGAATCTAAAAACTGTGAACAAACTGCATATATCTCCTTGAAGTCCTCATCATCCTGGTACATATTCTTGAGAGAATCCACTCCCACACTTTGCAACTAGATTTCCTATATAGTGCACACTCTTCTTCTCAGAGCATCTGCCACCTTGTTGGCTTGTCCCTTCTTATGTTTGATGGAAAAAGTAGACACCTAGAGTTGTTCGACCCACTTCATATGCTTGTGATTTAGCTTCTCCTACAAATTTAGAAAACTCAAAGCATGGTTGTCCGTATAAATAATGAATTCCTTGGGCAAGAGATAATGTCTCCATTTTTTTAATGCTTGCACCATTGCTTACAATTCTAGATCATATGTGGAATACTTCCTTTTATTGTCATTTAGCTTCTCACTAAAGAAAGCAATAGGTCTGCCTTCCTGACTCAAGACAGCACCAATGGCAAGGTTACTGGCATCACATTCTACAGTGAACAACTTATTAAAATCAGACAAAACCAAAATGGGTTTCTCTGCTATTTTCTGTTTAAGAATCTCAAAAGATTCATCTACTGCTCTATTCCAAACAAACTTACATTTCTATCCTCCTTTTATGGTATCCAAAATGGGTGTACAAACATGACTGAATCCTCTTATGAATTTCCTATAAAAAGTTGCCAACCCATGAAAACTTCTCACATCACTTACTGTCCTAGGTGCTGGCCAAGACAAAATAGCATTTACCTTTTCCGAATCCATTTTCAAATTACCCTGGGATATCACAAATCCTAGATATGTGAGTTCTTCCTTCATGAAGACACTCTTATCCATATTGAGCATCAGTTTCTCCTCATGCAGTTTCTTCAACACCTGTTCCAAATGCTACAAATGTTCTTCCTTTGTCCTACTGAAAATCAGAATATCGTCAAGATAGACAACACCAAATTTGCCAATAAAATCTTTCAATACCTCATTCATTAGACGCATGAAAGTTCTTGGAGCATTGGATAGTCCAAATAGCATCACCACCCACTCATAAAGACCCTCATTAGTATTAAAGGCTATCTTCCATTCATCCCCTTGTCTAATCCTGATCTGATGGTATCCACTTTTGAGATCAATTTTAGAAAAGTACCGAGCTCCTCCCAAACAATCCATGAGGTCCTCTATTCTGGGCATAGGAAACCTATATCTGATGGTGATCTTATTTATGGCTCTCAAATTAGTACATAACCTCCATTTGCCATCCTTCTTGGGAGCTAAAACTGTAGGTACAACACACGGACTAAGACTTTTCTTCACCAAGCCCTTATCCAACAGTTCTTGTACTTGTTTAGCAATCTCCTCATTCTGATTAGGTGTCATTTTATAAGATAGTTTATTTGGCAATGTGGATCCTAGGATAAAGTCAATCTGATGACTTATGTCTCTCATAGGAGGTAGTGTATTGGGCATATCCTCCACCATGATACTCTTATACTTGTCTAACAATTCCTACACTTCCTTAGGGACTTTTTCCTTGTTATTTTTAGACAAATCCAAATTGTCTTTAGGTTTCAAAATTAGAGCATACCCCTGGGTTCCCTCTTCTTTCAGAGTATGGAGAAACTCTTTCCCACTCACTAACATGATACTTGATCCTACATTCTTGTCTACACCCTCTTCTAGTAAAGGATCCATCTTATACTGTCTACCATTCTTGGTGATAACAAAAGAATTGGATTTACCATCATGCTGGGCTTATACATCATACTGCCAAGGTCTACCTAATAGTAAATGGCATGCATCCATGGGAATTATATCACACAACAGTTTGTCCCTATATTCCCTTATCTGAAATTCTACCCAAGCTTGTTCATCAACTAGGACTTGTTGCCCTTTGTTTAGCCAAGACACTTTATATGGACTAACATGTTGCAATCTTTTTAAATTCAATTTCTCTACCATTTCTACTGAAACTAAATTCTTCAGTTGAGCCAGAATCAACAATTACCTTACACCTTTTGCCAGAAACTTGACACAGAGTTTTGAATAGTGTCTTCCTCTGCAGTGGTTCTTTGTTCTGTGGTACCTTCAGCATCATCCTTCTCATCATGAGATTCTCTCCATCTTGTGCTAGAGCTGCGCTTCCCATAGATGAGTTCACACTCTGACAATCTTCTTCTTGAATCAACTGGCTCCTTCTATCTCCTCCATAAGAGCTTGAGGCTTTCTCTGGACACTTGTCTACTATGTGCCCAATTTGGTTACAATTATAACATCTTCCCATGAAGATATTAGGACCTCTACCTGGTCCACCAAATCTGCCTCTTCCATTGGGTCTCCTTCCTCTGAAACCCCCTCTGGAACCAGATTCTCCGCTATGTTCTTGTTGACTGGACTCCCCTTGATTCTTCTGGAACTGATTTCTACCTCTGAAGTTCCTTCCACCTCTACCTCTGTTATGTTGTTCTCCTTTTCTTTTCTACTTCTCTTCTACTCTCAGTGCCACTTGGAAGCAGTTGTCCACAGTTTCTGGTGTCAAGATGGTAATCTCATCTTGTATGCTATATTTTAGGCCATTAATATACCTGGCAATTCTTCCCTTTTCATCCTCAGCAAGCCCACACCTTAGAGACAATTTGTGAAATTCTTCTGTGTAGGTGGATACATCCATATCCTTTTGTCTGAGGTTCTGCATTTTCCTGTATATCTGCACTTCATAATCCGCTGGTAGGAACTGAGCCTTGATCCTCTCTACCATCCAACTCTAGGATGAGATCATGCTCTTGCCACTCTTCACCCTTTCTCCCTGGGTGTAGTTCCACCACATGAGTGCAGCACCCTCCAGTTTCGTCTTTGCAAACTTGACTCTTCTATTCTCTGGTACCTCCTTGTACTCAAAGTAATTGTTCAAAGTCTCAACCCATTCGATGACTTCTTCTATGTCCATCTTTCTACTCAACATCAGAATCTCCATTTTTTATTCAGATGACTCCTTACCGAGTGTCCTTATGGCCTCCAAAAATTATTTCTGGTCTGCAGATATATCTGCCTATTCTAGGGTTGTTTCCTCTTCCCCATATTCTTCTTCTTCTTCATCAGATTCACCATCTGATTTCTTTCCTATTTTTAGTGCCTTTAACTCAGCCTGGAGTGCTTCCTTGATTCCAACCTTGACTCCAACCTTGATCATTTCTTCCATCTCTTGGAACTTCTTAAGCACTTCTGCTGTCATCCCCTTTGGAGGCATGGCACTGGCCTCTCCTTTGCTCTCTCTGTCTGACATAAACATTCACAGACAATGCCAACACTTCTGCAAACCTTTCGCTGGCTCTGATACCAAAATGATGCAGAGCGTTCAACAAAAGCATGGTTTCAATCTAACATTTCCCTTTATGACCCTTCGACAAGATTAACTCATCGGCAGGAGCTTGCACTTGTCCCCCGATACTACCACACATGCCAATATAGCAACCTATTGTATATGCATAACATGACTTGCTACTACCGGTCGACCAATGTATCTTTACCTTGTTCTCACCGCTGTTGTCGGTCACCCTTTGTATCCAATGAAATGTATATTCTCACATACGTTCTCGATATGCATTTGCAATGTGCATTTGGTGGGGCCTCCTTCCTTTGGCACGACTTGAACCATTGGCGAAATAAAACTTGTATCAGCCGATAGGCTAATGTTACACCGATGTACTTGTTGCTTCACTCTTCAACTTTCGATAAGACAATTATCATCGGCCTCTTAAGAACTTATCTCCCTGACGCTCAAGTCTCTCTGACACAAGACCTAGCACTTCTTACTCTCCGGCCAGACAACCATTGCCTGGTCTCTCTCTGACGGTTAATTGCCATGCCGATAACAAACCCTGCAACGCAGACACTTTCTCTCTTCTCAGAACCTAGCACATAGAGATGCTAGGCTCAACTAGCACATCCCACACTTGATCCTGACACTGAGCATAAACAAAAACAAAAAGAACACTAACTATACAAACAGACCCATTCCACTGATTTCAAAGAAATCTCGTCAGTGGAATGACTCAGTAATCCATCTGAATGTCAAAATGGAAACTAATTACAGTGACACGGTGAAAGAACACAAAACACAACAGGATCTTTTATTTATTTTGGGAACTTCTGCACTCAAAATAACTCTTCTATCTTCTCACTGCACAAAACCACAATTACTATACTACTCTTCTTCTCTCCTTTCCTTTTGTTCACTGAACTGTTTATACATGTTCTTGTTCTTGATATTGCATCAGTGGGAATGCCAACCGTTCTGCAACGTCAACCTATTCAGTGACAATGCATTTTCTCTTCCACTACCAGAGCCTATGACTTGTCCTATTCCACTCGGACTCACACATGGCACTAGGCCTTACAATTGGGCACATGGACCTTATACAACTCCAAAACATCAAAAAGAACATGAAATTAATTAAGGTATCTAGGTGCCCCTGCACCACCAAGTCTCTTCAGAGAGATAATCCAGAACTATTTCTAGATCCTGAAACTCTAATTCTTACACTGCCTTCTTGTAGCTCCACTTTTCCCAAAACTTGTACCTGTAAGCTACACACAAGATGACAATAGAGGGGTTTGGGGGTTGTGGTGTTTAGGGATTTGCCTTAGTCAAATCCTAGGTTATCATTCAAGCTTTCCCAACATCGTTGTTAGAGAAAGAGCGTGCCCTTGTAGGGAAGAGGCTAAAGTTAATCCAAATAATGAAATGATTCAAATAGCAATGATGTCACCTCGGAGGTGAAGTCCTTAAGAGGATGAAAGTTCTTCAACTCATAAGGAGATGGATGATGATGCCATGTCTGCAACAAACACACAAATACAAACACAAGTCTGCAACAATAACACAATGAGCCTTGAATGCTCTTTGCTCCAATATCATAAGTTCGGGTTATCCATCTACATTTAAAATGAAGTCATAAACTCATTTATATATGTTTTCCTGATAACATTTATGAATTTAAATCACAAAAGCCGACAAGGAGAAACATTTTGGAAGGGCCCAAGCCGACATGGCATTAGTTAGCCCCGACTAATCAGGGGAGACTTGGGCGGTTGGCGCCCAAGTCCAAGGGCCCAAATTAGGTCAAGGTTAAGCTAAAGGAGGTTCCCAAGAGTCCAAAATGTCATGGGTGTCGGTTAATTTCCTTCGGGATGATCAATTAGAATGTATAATGAAGCAAATAGGACCCAGGAGCTAAACTAAGGGTAAAAAGGTATGTGGCCACTTTTTACTCCATAACAATATGATGTAATGTTTCTAGATTTTCTCTTATTCTCAGCCACCTTTTGGTGGTTGTTCATTCTTTGTAACGTTAATTGTTCAAGAAGAAAAACAAAGAGAAATATATTTTTAAGGCTTCCACACTAAAATATTGACCTAAAGGAGATTGAAATTGGAGAAAAATCAATGCAATGTTCAGCTCTTTGTGAGCACCACAAATGAACCATGTGAAGCACCAAATAAACGTTGTTGTGGTCAAACTTAGTACATGGTAGACTCTCTCCCATCCCTCCACTTTTTTATAATTTTATACCTTGTTTTAAAGTTTTCCTCCTCAGTTGTGAGCTCAGATCTCGTCACATTTGTCCGGTCTAATATCAATTGCTCAAGGACTAAGCAAAGTGCTCTAGAAAGTTCTTCTCTTGAATGATAACTTGGTCAAGCCCCTTATTCAAGTTATTTCTAATTATTCTATCAATTGGGTTAAAATATAATATTAGGTATCCTTTGGTCCTTCCTTCCTGTGAAGAGATAGTGCTTTCACTTGCTTATTCTACTGTTTGTTCTTCTTTGTCATGGATAATATGCATCCACGTTTAGCTGCAAGTTTGATGCCACTTATCTATATTGGAATAGGGGAGCCCCTCTTTTATGTCAAGTGGAATCTTCTAATAAATAATATATTCTATTGCCACGAGAACCAGGCCTAACGTGGATAGTTGCCATGATGTAACCTCGGGAATCTGAAACTTTACTTCCTTACAATGCCATCCTCCCCAACCATGGACTATTGAGGTCGATCATTTTCATGGTTGAAAATAAAACTACTTGTTTATCTGGTATGATGTTGGCTATTTGCATTCATCAAGATTTGATGTGATGAGTTGTTTGTAAACTAAATATTCTAGTTGAAGAAATAGATATCCTAATCAGAACTTTAAATTCGAAAAGTTCATTACTCCATTTTATATCTTGGATGGAACAAAATTCAATAAATTATAGTTTTTTTTGGTGAATCCACCAACTTCATTAATAAAGTAAAAGTATTCTTGACATTTAAGTCTAAACCAACTAAATTCAACTATTAATGCATTCCCTACCCGTGAAGATTAGCTTTCTTACAAACTTTTTTTGTCAAATTTTGAAGTAATTGTATACTGATTGTCTGGTTGAACTTTTTCCATGCTTTTGTGTTCCATTTCTTAAGCAATAGACCCTAGTTTGAAGGAAGGAAAAACGTTTTTTGTGAGTTTCCAACATGATGTTACCTAATGTGTATAAAAGCAAGTGATAATTTAGCAGATAATTGAATGTAGGGAAGGGTCGGTGTCAAGTTTGATCTTTTCTGAAAATTAGAATTATTTAAGCAACCATGTGATTTGCACTGTCGTCACAGCACACGTTTGTGGGTTTCAAGTCAAATTTATGTGCAAGCTATGCATTTCCTAAGTTTTGGGGTCCAACTTTCAAAACATTCGGCAAATTTTATAACCATGTTAGACTTTATGCAATCATTCAATTGAACAAGCAACTTGCATGACACAATATGCAATTGGTTTGGTTAAATTCTCCCATGTCAGGCCTTATAAATAAACTAAGACCCTTTGGAATTGAGTAACTACAGTAGAAGACATGGATAAATTATTCAAATTCATGGAAGGATTCCAATATGCAGTAGTTATATCTCTGCTAATTATTGCATGGTCTGTGTATAGTTGGATTAAGGAGAGGAATTCTAGTAGCTCCAAATTGCCTCCGGGCTCCAAGGGATGGCCTGTAATAGGTCACACTCTCAGTTGGTATTTAAGTGTATCAAGCTCACATCCTCCATCATTTGTTGAAGGCTGTGTGAAAAGGTGGGATATGATTGAAAATGGAATTTAGAGTTGAGGATCTTTGAAATGTTTTAGACCCAAATTTTTCTGATGTTTTTGATTAAGGTAACAGGGAGTTTAGGGAGTTTGAAACACCCAGAACCTTTTACAAAAGAAATGATAAAGTATTGAGGCACGAGACACCAATTTTTTTTTATATTGATAGCTGTTTGATTTCTATTGAATTACAGGTATGGGAAGATCTTCTCATGCACGCTCTTTGGAAGACCGACTATCATGTCTGCAGATCCAAGCTTCAATAGGTATATCTTACAAAATGAGGGTCGGCTGTTCAGGGCAGGCTATCCAAAATCTTTTAGAGACTTGGTAGGAAAGAAAGGTTTGATTGCTATACATGGAGAGCTTCATAGGAAACTTCATAGCATTGCCATAAATCTCATGACTTCAGAAAAGTTGAAAAACAATTTCATCACAGACATTCAAATCATTCTACAAAGGACAATGAATACATGGAAAGATAGAAAGATGCTTTTTGAAGATGAGTGCAGAAAGGCAAGTATACTACGTTTGGTTTGCAATCTTTTTATTTTATGCAGATATGAGTATATCAGCATTAGTAAAGAATGATGTATATAACTAATTTACAATATAGGAGTTTTAGTTGAAAGAAATCATTCTTGAATTTGTTCAATTGCTTAACACTAAACATGTGTATCCTATGCAGCTAGCAATCAGTTTGATGGCAAATCAACTTCTGGGTATTTCAACAGAAGACGAAATAAAAGAAATGGCTCCTATATTCTGTGATTTTGTAGAAGGAATTATATCCATTCCAATAAAAATACCAGGATTTGCATATTTCAAAGCAATGAAGGTTATAACTGTTATCCATTTATCAGTTTGAGTTCAATTTTTTTAGTTTTAAAACTAACTGTCACTTATCTTCTTAACCAATATTTTACTTGTTTACTGAATTATTAGGCAAGGAAGGCTTTGATAAACAAGATATGTGAAATAATTGATAAAAGAAGATGCAGTCCTGATGGAACAAAACATAATGGTTTGCTGGCAAGACTTCTTGATGAAGACAATCTTACAAAAGAAATAGTTGCCGATTTCATTATTTCTCTACTTTTTGCTGGTCATGAAACCACAGCCAAAACCATGTCTTTTGCCATATACTTTCTCACTCGGTGTCCTGAAGCTGTTGAGCAGTTGAGAGTAAGCAATTTTTTTCCCCTTTTATTTTTGGTATATTTACATTAAAAAAGAGCTGCTTGTAGTAGTCAGCCAACCAGTAATAACTAATAAACAAAGTTACCAACGTAACCCTAGAAACTTAAAAGAAAAGAAAAAAGAAATCCTAGGGTTTAATATAATAGTAAGAAGCTCTCCTACAAATTGACACTCATCAAGCCTTATAATAGTAAGAAGCTCTCCCTGCAAATTGACAAATCATCAAGCCTTATATCCTTAGAAGATGGTATGTAGATCAGAGCTTAAATTTCTTAAATTTGATGGCTGTATGGTTGTATTTAGTTATTTTTTCCATAAAATATAAATAAAATTTTAAGAAAGGGGAGATAGACTGTTAAAAATATATATGTGTGATTTTGTTTATAATAAAGTATCTTAGTATTTGAAGGGCAAGTTTGAATAAAAAACTAATGAAAATTTGTTTGGTAGGGTCAACCATCAAATTTAGGCCCTATACTCCTAGATTCCTTTGACATGTTGTTGAGTACATGTTCCTTACTACAAATTTGGAAGAAAAATAATTCTAAATATAGATTAAAGAGGAAAGTTTGTTTTGAAAAAGAGATTCTGTTAGAGAGGGTTATTGGATTGATTAGCTATCCTGGTCTTTTTAAGATAATGTATTATCAGCAATCTCTTTTATCTGTCTTTGAGGTTAGTGAGCTTCTCTTTTACAAAACATCTTTCGTAGGATATTATGTTGTCTCTGTCTCAAGTGTTCTCTTCTCTTAACATCAGTATTATCAGAATTTGAGTTTCTCTTCATTGGGATGAATGTTGATGAATTGTAAAGGATGAAAATGATTCAGTGAGAAGAAGAAGAAACAAGGAAATGCTGACATGGGACGATTATAGATCAATGAAATTCACCAGATGTGTACGTATAATGTTCAAACTCTCTGGTTACCAAGATTGCATTCAAAAATCTCAGACAGCTTAATAAATATATCTACAGTATAAATCAATAAGCCCTATTGTTTGTTTATACACTTCTTTCAGGTTTTAGAAGAAACTCTTCGCTTAGGAGGCATAGCTATATCAGTTTTCCGTGAAACAATAAAAGAGACTGAATATAAAGGCAAGTTTAAGTCTAAAACTGCAATTTCTTTTATACTAATCCTTTCTAGATCTGATCTGATATCTTTACTGAAGATTTCAGTTGTATTTTCATCTTTTGTAGACCATGTTATTCCCAAAGGATGGCTTGTAGTTCCATTCTTTTCTGCAGTTCATCTGAATGAAGATTTCTATGAGGATTCTCTCAAATTCGATCCATGGCGTTGGCAAGAGATTGATCAAGTAAGTTAGAGTCTGCAATATTCCCTAAAGCAGATTATTATCACTCTACTCTAACTCATCCATTTTAATGGTCAAACAATCAATAGTGAATTACACTTCATCCATACTAAAAATGGTAGTTATTTGTCCTATTTTTATTGGTCAAAATTGACATTTGACTATTGAAATGGATGATATTTAAAAATAGCCCAACATTATTATTTGAAAGGTACTATTACTACACAATCTTCAATTTATGTAGTATAATGAGGACTCTCATATATAGGAAAGCAAAATGTGGAGAACCAGTGAGCTGTTTATGCCATTCGGAGCAGGAACTAGATTATGTCCGGGTGCAGAGCTAGCTAGACTACAGATTACTCTATTTCTTCATTATTTTGTCACCAAGTACAGGTATAAAAACATCCCTCGTAGTTTTTACTCCAAATGGCTTCTAATGCAATTATATTATAATCAAAATGCCCAATTTATATGAGTAGAGACATTTATAATCACCCATTGGATAAGTAGCTTTTTCCTGGAACTTATCTCTTATCAGTTCAAAGAAAATCAGTTGAGTTTAAAAGATATATCTCTTATGGGTTTTAGTTATCTACACTAGTTTAGTGATACAAGAAACTTTCATTGACTAAGCAAGCATTTTAGTAGTATATATTGAGTTTAAAAGATATATCTCTTATGGGTTTTAGTTATCTACACTAGTTTAGTGATACAAGAAACTTTCATTGACTAAGCAAGCATTTTAGTAGTATATATCGAGTTTAAAAGATATATCTCTTATGGGTTTTAGTTATCTACACTAGTTTAGTGATACAAGAAACTTTCATTGACTAAGTAAGCATTTTAGTAGTATATATCGAGTAAAAGGGAAGTCTTGTATTGGTGAATTGTATGATGAAGAGGTGAGATGAAATTCGGCTGTGATTTCTTGAAGCTTATTCATAATAGATGTCCAAATGGATAATTTTAAATTTCATAAGAGAGATTTTGATTTTTACTTGTGAATAGACATTGGAGATGTAACCAAGAAGTTTTTATTTATTATTTAATAGATATTTAATATTAAATTGTGTGTGATTTTTTACTTATATAGGTATTAAGGGTGGATAAATAATTTTATTAATACTTTTGGGTAATAAAGTAGGAGGAGGTGGAGGTTTGATGTAAAGGATTTAAGCATTAGCAAATTAAAAACAATGAATTAAATGATAAAAATGTGTATTTTATATAGAAAGGATAATTTTGAATAGAAAAGAAGTATGGTATGTATATTTTGTAGAATAATATATAAGTTAAATGGTAAAAGAATTTTCTTGTGAGTATTTATAAGGAAAGTTTAATGCATCAAATTGTGAGCATTCCGAGAGCATCCCATACATTAAATTGGTGTCTCATTTGATAATAATAATAAAAATGAGTTTTATTTTTTTCTACCCTTTAAAAATAGTTTTTAAATATTTCTAAGAGTTAATACAGATTTTATTCTTAGTAACATGATAATATTTTAGGAATTTTTCAATGTGCATGAATAAATCTAAAATGGATGAACAATTATATTGTTAATTTTTTGTAATTTACACTCGAAAAGTAGTAATTTCCTTTGTTGATCCAAATGTAACAATTGCATATTTACATGAACTAAACCTTTTCTTTTTATCAATGTAAAATTATTTTTATGTTAAAATATTTATAATGCATTTCATTTTCATAATCTTCAATCCAAAAGATATAGGTGTCATAGTGGTTGAAATGAATCTTTCAATCAAACATGGAAAAGGTATAAATAAGATCATAAAAAGAACATAGTTAAAAAAATGAAAATAGGAGTGTGATTTAACATTATATGGATATGTACATTATATGATAAGTTTACCAAGTGAACTATCAAAGATACAAGTGCCAATTGAATAGAACTAAATGGATTAGTAAAGATTATATGAAATGAATCTCTAAGCCTCTTTATAACCTCTTCCGTAGATATGCAATGATTATCTTTCATTGTAATTTGAAAGTTATATTTATGATATATATAAGTTCTATTTATGCCTTGCATAAACTATGGGATGTGACTTTTTGCATCCATCTTTATTTTAAATATAATATATTATTATTTTTACACAAAATAATAGAAATAAGATTTATTAAAAAAAAATCTATACAAATTAGAATTTGTTAAAACTACTAAATTAGATATTATTGGTAGTAGGTTGCAGTCATATTAGTGCCTAATAAGTCCAGTATCATCCAAACAAAAGTATATACATTTAGGTAAAGGTAGTTTATATATATATATAGAAATTAATAATTTTAATGTATAACATTTATTTCATAAAAATTGCTATTCTATTTATTATAGATACTGAAATATTCAACTCTACCCCTTTGAATTTGAATATGTATTTATTTTCTTAAATAATGAAACAAATCATTTATATAAGAACAGATGATTTGTATGCTATTCTTGCTTAGAATGTACGGTAGTGATCATGAAATCGCTAAAACGAAAAAAAAATGAATATATACAGATGGGAGCAGCTGAAGGAAGACAGGACCTCTTACTTTCCATCTGCCAGGCTAGTTGGTAGATTTCCTGTGCATATCCAAGGAAGAGAAGACTGAATGAACCATTCTCCGCAAGGAGAGAAGACTGAATAAACCATTCTCTGCAACTATTCTATTGGTTCTATTAGTATGTATTTACATTTAATATATGGTCAAACTTTTCTCCAGCTATTGTTTGGTATATTGGGAATTAGAAACGATGGTATTTGACAAACGATCACATTCTTGATTGCATGGCATTATCATTCTTTGATTATTAAATGCATTGGCTTCCAAACTTCCATGATTCTTTGGAAACATTACTAATATTTTTGTTCAAACTTCTCCACATAATCCTCCTGGTTAGATGCAAGGAATTGTTATCATTCTTATCTTTATTATCACTAGAAACAAATTAATTTCCAAAAATATCTATGGGCAATGGCAAACCAGACTTTCCTTGATGTTGAAGCTCAGTTTTTAAGAAATATTTTGATTAATGAGCTGGCAGCCTGTGAGCTGTCAGTGTATTTTATTAGTGGCAGATAAAGTTCTAGCTTTGAATAAATTGATAAGGAACCTGACCTTCCCAATTACAAAATTCAATAGAAGACACGACTCATTTGCGCGTACATTGAATGTAAAACAAAACGACAGCAATATTTAGCTTTGAAATGCTGCATGCATTAATCGAACTAGTTAAAAAGTTCATTGGTAATGGTACATCTATTGCTCATATTTTTTATTAAAAAAATATATGGCACAAAGATATGTTTACATATAGTCTATATGTAAAAGATAAAGCTTCAAAAAGGAGGATGATAAAAACTATCATCATTGGTTGTTTCAAAATTGTCATTGCTAATTTGGAAATTGTCCCCAAAAAGGGGGGGCATTGTAACTTGAATCGGAAAAAATAAGTAGAATTTGAATCATTTCAATGAACATGTCTCTTCACTACTTGTGTAGAAGGAATTGTATATACAAGGGATTCTTCTAGAACTATATAAAAACCAAATGGTATTTTAAAGAAAAAGGATGTAGGAGATTTGATTTTTTTTCAAGTAGTAACAATTGCATACTTTACACCTTTTACTATACTTTACACCTTTTACTATGTTTTATACTCATTCTAGACATTCCCTTTAGCATATGTTTTTATGGGTTATCTAGTCCTTGTTCACACCTAGTTTAGCCTTGTGTTCCTCTATTTATCCTTATTTGTATGTATTTCTCATTTCCCATGTGTTCCTACCTTTTATATAAGCCTTATTTACATTTTATGTGTCATGTTTATTATTATGTATATGTGTTTTCCCTTTCCCGTGTGTTCCCACCCCTTTAATTAATGCTTATTTACACTTTTTATGTGCTAGTTATCATTTCCCATGAAAATTTAACATTTTTATTTCCCCTTCTATGTGTAGCAAACACTTCCCTTTTTTACCCTTCATTGGGCCTTAAACTCCCTTAGAAATTTGGGCCTCCTCAAATAAAATGTCATTAGTGCCCCCTTAGTTTGGGGTGAGAGAGATAGCATTGATATTTCCTTATTTTGCCACCTAAATGTAATGTTATCTTATTAATCCATACCTACTACATTTCTCCCCTCCATTTTCCCAAATTCATCCTAAAAATCTATAGATCCCTCCTATCTCTCATTTTAACACTACAAGCTATTAATGTCATCATTTCCTTGTGTTAGATTGCAAGCTATTATCTGCACTTTTGTCCTTGGAGCTTTAGATCTTTGGAGGCTTACCAAAGCATTTATTTGAAGCTTTCGAAAAATATTTTGGGGTATTGTTTTGGCCCTTTTTCCTTATTTCCTCTTATTTCCCCTCTTGCCATCATGCTATCCATTTCCCCTCTCCCATAGCCATTAGGTTTTCACCAATTTTTTTTCCAATTCTTCTCATACATTGTCATCCTACATCCCTTTTCATGTCCCAAACCCTTTCCACTCCATTTCGTGCCCATTTGATCCACTATTTCCATCTCCTTGTCTCTCCCTCTATGCCATAGTTTCCTTGTTATTTCCATTGGCATCCATCTAGGGTTTGTTTTACTTTTCTTGTTATCATTATCGTTGTTATAACATAGATCTAATTTATATATTTTCCATCATTGTATGCATGTGGATTTTGTTGGAATACCCACTAGGGGCTTGACCAAGGTAGCTTCCTCTTTAACATTTATATTTTGTAGGGTTTCCATTACAAAAGTTCGCTTGCAAGTGGTGTAACACCCTGCCAAGGAATCGAGAGGATAACACAACTAAGCTTACAAAAAGGACAAATATTTTTTTTTTAAATGAAAGAAATAACAACAATCATATATTTATTCATAACATTTAAATTAAACTTTATCCTCTAGGGTTCCATGGCTACATTACTAACAAACTAAAACAAGGTCTAACCAACATTATGAATTAACTAACAACCACAGTTCATTATAAATCTAATTGTATCAATTGAATAGACACATACATTTCCATATTATAACATTAGATAAGTAATCATTAAGGTCCTCTATAAAGGATTACAAGTACATATACAATTCCTTTTACATGAGGGTACACCATTACATTGATTACAATATTGATTTCCTGATTGAATTGGAGTACATACATCAAGATAACAGTACATGATTCTACTAATATACAAAACTGGAACATGAACATAAGTTTCTGTCTCCTCAAGCTAGAACAAGATTTGAAATCTACCACGTAAGGTACATCCTTCTCGCACATGAACAACAGCAAGGGGAACCAATGGAGATAAAAGCACAACCACTTGACCATGTGGAACCCTAAGGTCCACCCCTTGTGCTAGGAGATAACAATAAGGTCCCACAACATGAAATAGTTAAGAAGACAGGAACACAACACAAAAGGCTAACATGACTCCAATATACAAGTACACATGACATTCACAACAGAGTCACCACTTCCTCCAATAGTCAAAAAGACAATAGACTAATAGGTGCAAGGACTACACATGACTCCAAAACAACACCAATCAGTAAGGACAGCACAAGTAACTCAAACATCACTTCTAGAGGCATTCACAAAACAAAGGGGAGTACACAACTAGAGAATGCTAGACTGCAGTAGGGATGAGTGTCATCACATGGTCCTAGCATGGATTACCCTGACAGTCTCTAGCTAGACATCGCCCCCCATCCATGGGTTACCCTGACAGTCTCTCGCTAGGCACTGGCCCCCATCTATGGTTACCCTAACAATCTCTCACTAGATGCCGGTCCTATAGGGTGACACATGCGGAACCAACATTCCTTTCGTGAGGACAAGAAAGTTGATTTTACCAACCATGACCTTCTCATCTCATCCTTAGCCTGAATGAGCACTACAGGCATGAGTGAGGCATCCAATTATCTTGATTAGTGTGAAAACTACCCAACCCTCTAAATTTATTATTAAGTTATCACTGGATTAACAATTTCCAATGGGTTACCTAACAAGCCACTTTGGGTGCCAACCCCACATTGAAAGCCAGTCCCCCTTCACTGCATCTAGATTCTCAAAGTCCAAAACAAAACCCAAGCATCAACTATCACATTTCTCATCATGATATATTTACAACACAAAACATACATCATTTCACATTACACAGAGCAAGGCATTACCCATCTTGCATAGTTATCGTAACCACGTGAATAGGTACACTAAGCAAGGCATTATCCATCTTGCATAGTCATCATAACCAACATGAATAGGAGACAATATTTCAATAATGCATTTCATTCAACTCACATGATGCGCACATAGCCAACCCCCACACAATCACATCCTCCTAGGCCTCCAAAAATAACTTCCCCAAATGACACAACACTTGACATCATTAAAAACACAATGGTTTCACATCACATTCACTCTCAAAGCACATCATTTAAACTAGTACCCTTCTACAATATTTTCATGATCAATCATCTAACAATTATAAAGTGAATCTATCTCAACAATATAGAACTATAACTTTCTAATCACCAGTAGCAGTTACAATATGATCATAAGATATACATGTCCACGAGTAACAATATTTTAACTAATAATTCTCAAGACTTATTTTAATTTTATTTAATTAAAATGATTGCGAACAACATGCAAATAACCCTAAGACATACAAATTAAACACAACAATTATTTACACTGATGTAGATTTCATTAATAATCTAGACAATTTTGTAAATACTATTAAATATAAGTGTATAAGCAAGGCTAAAAGCCCATGCTATAAATCTCTTACACTAGTAGAATCACAAGATACAAACCTGAAGCTACAATAAAAGAACCTTGTTCTAAGGTTAGCTTGAGAGGAAAGGAATACAAAATGACAAAACATTCCTATAGATCTAACATCATCAAATGTACCACACTTTTAACCACATGCATATGATAGGATCATAACACATTTAAAGGATGGTTCAAACCAAGTAGAAGTATCATGGATAAAACAAATCAAGAGTGAACACTAATAGGGCACAAGTAAAAGACAATCTTTTTCTAGGTTTTACCAAATTTCATTCAACACACAAATAGGAAGAGAGAAGCTCAGGTTGCTATGGGAAAGCTTAAGTGTCAACTTGATCAATCTTCTATAAACCACTACTACATTGGTCCTATGAATACCAAAATGATCATACCTAATACAAAGTTCTTCTAGAGGTGTCCACACCTCATAATGATTACCAAGCTTGTTAAAATCCCTTACCCAATACTAGTATTAATAGAATAAACCAATACAAAACATTCTAACCTGTTAACATACCAAGTCTAGGAATAGGAAAGGGTTGATTGAGTTCAAGACATAAATATGATACAAACATTTTCTCAACAACAAGGTTAATAAGAACATGACATTTCTTAAGCACAAATTATAAACATGGTCTATACAACTAATGAGCCACAACATCCATAAAGGACTTAAATATCACATCAAAATTTATTTACAACATTGCATACACATGAAATCAGGACATACTAATCTATGCCTCAGGAAAACCTCGACAACATGACCCTATTATAACCACTGATACAACTTACACAAATTCCATTTACCTTATACAATTCCACTCGAAATCAATTAATTTCTAAAACAAACTTATAAATCTTAAATACATTGTTTACAAACCTAATTCCAAACCTACTTATCATATTTCTACTAATAAATTGTAATAAAATCAATATCAATTTAAATTAAATTCATCAACATTACTATACAATCACACTATCCAAATTGAATTCTTCTACTTCTATTCTATATAGATTTAATAGCCTTCTTATAACCTAACAAACAACCAAAATGGCATAGGAATATCTGTCACTAATTGATACATATCTCTGAATTGGCAAACTGGGTAATGCTAATTTTTGGATATGGTTTTCATAGGTAAGAGATGAATCTTATGTAAAAATTTTAGAGAAACTCAGTTTGAAAATATAGAGTTATTGGTGATGCAACTAACTATTTTAACAGAGATGAAATGAGTGAAAGGTAGATAGTAACAAAATATTCATATCGCCAAAACAACAAACTGGGTAAGGCTAATTTTTGGATATGATTTAGATAACTAGGTTGTACACCATATATAAAACTTTTAGAGGAACCCAATTCATAAAAATAAAGTTATGGCTAACTCAACAAACTGTTAAAACAGAGATGAAATGGGTGAGAGATAAATAGTCACAAAATATTCATATCTCCAAAATGACAAACTGGGTATTGCTAATTTTTGGATATGATTTAGACAACTAGGTCATGCACCATATATAAAAAATTTAGAGGAACATAGTTCATAAAATAAAGTTATGGCTAACACAATAGACTATAAAAACATAGATGAAATGGGTGAGAGATAAACAGTCACTTCAATCGGTGATTCCAAGAAATGTAATGATACATACACGCACAATTAGATTTGATAACAAGGCTTCTAACCTCTCAAGCAAATTAAAATCCACAGGAAAAATCATAAATCAAACATTTTCTTCAACACAAAAATGAGATAGAAATTAGAACCAAAGGAACCTGATTTCGCTTGCTTGACTGGGCTGAAGATTCGATGCCAGGTTCAACTATTGCAACCACAAACCAGTCTCTCCCATCTCCTCTCCCCCCCAAAATTCCATCCACTGAAGATTATTATGAGAGAGAAATCCCCCCCAATATCTTCCAAAAGATTTCTCCCATTAAAGGCAATAAATTTTGCCTAAATCCCTCTCTTACAATTTGCTATTTTTTATCATTTACAACCAGACAAGACAATATATTTTTTTTATCTTATTTATTTCCTTTACAACTTGACAAGAATCATTTTTATTCTTATTTATTTAGTATCTACTATATATGAGTTTTATGACAACTCATAAATATTATCTATTTTTATTGCCACTTAACACAACATTTAATTATATTAATTTATTTATTTATCTTTAGCTAGCATTTACATTTATTATTATTATTATTATTATTTATTTCCATAAACTCATATTTTCATAAAGGCATTTATATATATTTATTTATTTAACAAAAATGCTTTCATAACTAATAATATTATTTTAATGCAACAATTAAGCAAAGCAACAATCAAATAATGCCAAACTAAATAACCCAAATGCTGAACAATACCTGACACAATGCACAATCAAAAGCATGACCACAATGATAGTGACTGACCATTACGCCCATACAGACAACACTGACTGGGTGCAAAACTAGATACTCATCATTTTCAAGGATGATGGCTAACTAGGGGACCATATGTCATCTCCATTCAACAGTTTCCATTGGGTTTAAGGCACGCTTAAACCTATCAATTCAGGTGGAGTTGATGCCTGATACCTACAACCTACAGCAACCAAAAAATAGTCAAACATATAGATGTATATATAATCATATAATCAAACACATCATGAAAGGAAATCGCAGCGTAGCAGGGTAATCATGTATGAGTAATGTGACACTATTCCTCTCACAAACACACATCAAACAAGTAACCACATCACACATAATAATCAGTAGCTAATCAATCAGATAAGAAACATCATCAGATAATCATGTGATGCACATAATAAGATTGATCCACATAATCAATTAAGTCCATAAAGTTGTCATAACATATGCATAACTCAAGTAAACATCAGTGTCGCAACAAAGATTATCGATAAAACATACTAACTATCATATAAAACCACATGAGGATAATCAAGAATGTCACCAACATGAATGTAGCATGTACCAACTTCATATAACATACAACATCAACTATCTAACATACCCTGAATATTCCTATTATTTTATCTTCACCTTCATGCTCCTTAGCCAGACCACCTACACATCCAAGGTGAGAATGAAGGGGCACTACAAGTGGATTATGGAGTATTCTATGTATTTCTAATAGTTGGAGTAAAAGATAAAAGTGATAAAGAGGCCAAGAAAAATCTCCCCTAAAACTTTGAATCTATTCTAAGCTAAGGTAAATCTTGTATTTTCTCAAGGGTGTGATATTAACTAGGTCAATCCTATATTTTCTCAAGGGGGACATATTTGACCTTACATTAAATTAGCTTTACTTTTCATTAGAGACATTTGTTATTTGTCTAGACTATGCTTTAACCTTTACATTCTATCTACATCAAGTGAATCTTTTCCATTTAGGTAGTTTTATCTCTCTTCTTATATAGGTTTGTAGTTTTCAAAGTCATTTTTAATTTTTTGTTGGGATTCCTAACAAGTGACAAAATATAAAAGCTATCAAGAGGACAAGATAGAGCTCCTCTAAGAATTTCAATCAATTCTAAAATGAGATCAATCCTATATTTTCTTCCATGAGCACTTTTGATAGGTCAATCATATATTTTCTCTAATGGGGATGCATTTGACCTTGTCTCTATTTTCAACAAATTTTTGTTTGGATTCTTCTTGAGCGTTCCATGGCTCATTTCCAATAAAAAACTAGTTAGATTCCAAGTGCATTATTTTTTTTTCTATTCCATTTCTCTTAGGCATAGCTTGTTTCCAATTCCTATTTTTTATTTCTAAGTGTTGTCTCTAGTATTGTTGTTAGTACTAGCTCCTATGTAGGTTGATTAGTTGTTGATTAGGCTACTATTTTGATCTAAAGTCTTTAATTTAAACCAATTTAATATACATGTTTAAAAGAATCAAATCATAATTATATTTCATTGAGGTTCTTTCAATTGGTGAACCCATTGATATTGCAATATGTCTTTAATTTCACGTGTTACGTTAGTGTTTATGGGCATTAGGAGGAGAAGGGCGTGCAATGAATGGAGCAATATCATGATCCAGCCCTCCTAGCGCCAATTAACAGAATTGGCGCTAGAAGGAGGGCATGAACCAAGATTTTATGCAGGCTTTCAGTTTTATTAGTTCACTACATATACGGAAATGAAGTGAATGTATAGAAAATTATGATCTAATGGATACGCCTAAGGGTTTTGTTGTGGTGCTCACAACACGCCCCATTTTACTTCTTAGCAAAATGAGGACCCCTGCTATGGCTGTGACTTTTTGCTTGTGTGCGGGTCTGCTTGGTGGTAAAAGGGAAAAGGAAGTGAAAGTTATAAACCTTGTTGGAAAAAATAAATAAAAAAAAAACATTAAGTACCAGAGCAGGATAGAGGTTAATTCTTTGTCAAAAATGAATGGGGGTTACTTTTTGAACCATTTCAAAATTCCTAATATTATGTAAGATATGAATGTTTTGGTAAAATGTACTATAGGAAGGTTTCTATGTTGCATATACAAGGTCATTTGTATGTGAAGTCCTTGTCTTAGTCGCATAGAGTTGTCAGGTGTATGAACTTTTATACTTGTATGCATATTGTTAATGTTCTATGCTTTACATACAAGTCAAACCTGACAGGATTCAGAAGTCAAATGGATAATTGGTTAGGTCCACCAGTTGTATATTGGGTTGTATGTTTGGTGCAAAGTAAAGATACAAGGTGACATACATTGTGATATACATGTCACGGACCTAAAAAAGTATGAAATTTGGTTTTATCGAGGTATGTTTCGTGGTTTGTATGTTGTATGTTTCGAGTTATACCTTTTTTATATACATACAGTGTGGAAGTCAAAAGAATTAAAAATCTAGTATAAGTAATACATCGTACCTGAATGCATATTGAAGGATGCATTTCATTTTAGATACATATGTGGAGCCGAAGAGTTATGTACTGTGGCTTATAAAAGATGAGAAGTCCGCAGGAAAGATACAAAAGAGTTTGCATATATCGAGGTTTGTATATGGATAGATACAAGTATTGTTGTATCGTTGAGATACAAGTGGGAAGGTAAAGTGGGTCCTACAGTTTGTATCTCGGGGTTGTATAGTATTGACAGATGAGTATACAAGGCCAACATACAAGAGAAAATACAAACGAAAGATGCAAGATGGATTCGAAAAGGAAGTTAAATAAAGGAAAATCCTTGTATGTTTGGGGTGATTGTATGTTAATAATATACATTTCTGATATACAAAGGAATAAAAGACATTGCGGGAGATAAAAGGTAAGAGGGGGTTTGTATGGGTTGATCGTACATGCACCTGTATCTACGGAACATACAAAGAGTGATATACAAAGTATAGATATAAGTATAGATTAAAAGGAAAAGGAAATAACATTAGTTATGGTTCATTGCATATATGTTTGTATGTTGAAAAGATACAAAGGGGACATACAAAGAATAACATACAAAGAAAGATACAAGAAAACAAGATGTATGTAGAAATAAACTAATGGATAAAAGTTTAAAGCCAAAATGCTAAAATAGAAAGCTGAAGCCTTAGGCACGTTAATTGTTGTAATTAATGCCGTGTTAACACCCAAAAAGAGTAAAATTCAAAGGAGTTAGGGTAAATTTAAAGTCATTTTTCTTTCAGATTTACATTGTCAAGAGTTAAAACTACAGAAAGAAGAATTAATATAGAAAATTAAACGAAATTCACCAAAGCGACGGAATTACAGAAGTTGGACGGAGTACGAGACGATAAAAGTAAGTCAACAACGTAAAGTGGAATTGTCAAGAAATACGGGTATTTATCTTAAAACATCGTTACAATTTAGCTGGTAAAAATACAAAGTAGATTTCAGTGATTTCATTATGAAATGTAAACATTCGTTAAATTACTGATTTAATTGTTAATTAATTGGGTCAGGTTAAACAAATGTGAAAGTCAAAATAGAAAAGACAAACGGGGGTTAGGGTAAAATGGTAAAAAATAGAAAATTCGTAATAAAACCCTAGGTAGAAAAAGGTAAAACGAAAAGTTAAAAGATGCATTTTCTACAAGATGGCTCCAAAGCATAAAAAGGTAGACACAAGTGGTGAAGTTAAAAAAGAGAGGAATCTGTGCAAAGAAATAGAGAAAGAAGAGTTACCACTACATAGAGGGTACCCATCATTGATTAGTTACACTAGAGTAGGGACAGACACAAACATTGGGAACTATGATGCAAATGATGTCTTATAGAAGATCACAGCTATTGATGCTACACCTGATATGAAGTGTATATGGGAGAGTGGATTGTATAGAGCTGCAGGTTTTCCATTAGCTATGGAGGCTAGGGATTTGTGTCTAGATTGCATATACCTGTATGATCCAGCTACCAGGAAAATAATGTTTTATGATAGACTCATTGTAGACTTATCCACGGAAGGTATTGCAAGAACATCTATTCTGGAGATTAATGAGAAAATGGTGGATATTGACATAGATCAATACAATGAGGATTTTCATAATAATGAAAGGGATTGTAGAGGTAAGATATTTTACAGTTGGTACAGCCCAAAAAACAAACCCAAGGTTGTGGCAAGAGTGCACAAGAATCTGTTAAGCATATACTTTAAAGAAGAAATATACTTGATGATTACAATGTTATGTAGATTAGTGGGATTGAGAGATGGAACTAAGTGTGAACCATGTATGTTTACTGTCATCAGGTTCATGAGAGAAGCAGGAAAAGAGCAAGGACAAATTCACTAGGCTAAGGCCATAAGCACATCCATATGGAAGCAAGTGATGCGAAGGAAGCAAAAGTTGATGCCTTTCTATTTGTCTTCATTGTTGTATTCATGTGTAGAAGAGGTCCAACCATTCATACATGGGATAGATAGGGTTGGAACCTTGGGCAATGGTCCAGGTCAGAAACTGGTATATGAGGATTATCCTGATTTGTAGGAAGAGAATGCATTGAAGAAATATGCTTCTAATGATGTATTCTATACCTATATGGTTAGAATTTTAAGGGAAGAACCTGATAAGAGGATATCTAAAGATGTAGAGGATATAATTGGGTTGTACAGTTCCTGGTATATTCAATTTAAGCACTCTACTTACATCAGAACTGAGGGATTTGAGGGAAAAACTTTCATTCTACCTAGGTATCCATCGAATAAATCGATTGTTCTAGAGTTTTCAAGGCATAATTTGAATGCCTTTAGAATGTACAAGAAGAAGTTTAGCAGGGGAAATATTAAACTACCTTGGTCAATTGGTAGAAATTCATGCTATAGTGAGGAAGTTGCTGGTTATGTAGAACAAGAATTGAGATATTATGGATTTGAGGAGCTTGATTTAGCTAGAGGGTTGGACCCCTGTCATAGAATTCAAAGTTCAATTTATAAAAAATTTAAACATCAAATACATATTGAAGATTTTTGGTCAGATTGCAAGAATGATAAAGAGGTAAGGAATAGGGCTCATAAAAGACTAACAGTTGATCAAATGAGATCTATGGGAGATATATATGTTCCCCCAGAGGTTGAGGATGATGGAAATGTGCTGCATCATAGTTATGAAAGTGCCAGACTCACTCCTATTAGAGAGCCTGATTGGTCACAACCGTGGAACACATCTTTGGACACATTGTTCAAACTAGTCATATTGTTTTCAAAAACATGGTTAAAATATAGGATTGAAGAGCTCAAAGTTGAAGGGAGGGAAATCAGATATCCTAAGAAAGGGAAAAAGAGAGTAAGAGAGCCTAGTGATGATCCCCAATGTTTTTATGAGAAGAAAAGAAAGATTGTAGAAGCCAAAATTATAGAGAAAGATAAAAATGCTACTTCAATGGATCCCTATGCATTGGGCGTAATAGTAGTAGTGTCAACTGGTGCATTTGTGGAGATTAAATCATTAAGCCATGATATTAGTATGGAAGAAGCACAGACCTCCAAGGAAGCAACAGGACAGAAGGTCAAAAAAGCAATACCAATAAGCATATCAAAAGGGGGGACTTCAAAAACAAGTGAAGTCATAGGAGCACAGTAGGTAGGGGCAAAGTTGAGTGATATACCTAGTGCATCCACCCAAACAAAAAAGAGACAAGCATATGCTCAAGTAAAGATAGAATTGGCTGGAGAAATGTTGCAAGGGTCAAAAGCACATGAAGCCAAACAAACCACTGAGACTGTCCACATCGTGGATGAGAGTAGTGAAAGTGAGGAAAGAGAAATGGATTCAGGAAAAGAAATTGGAATGGAAGAAGAATCTAGTGAATTCCTAAGTGAAGAAGAGGAGCAAAATAGTCAGTCTAAGATGGAAACTAAACAAGGTTCAATGTTTGAAAGGGTACAAGAAGAATCTAGAACAGTAGATCCATTTGGTACCCTGGTGTCTCCTGAAATAATAAAGGATGTGCATGATGAAGCATATAAAATTGAAGAGTCAGAAAAACATGCACCTAAGGAGACAATAAAGGAAAACCCTGCTCAAACCAAAGAAGAAACAGGAGTTGGTACCTCAAGAGTAGATGTTTTAAATATTCTTAATATGTATGGTGAATAGAGTGAAGAAGAAAAGAACATAGAAAGAAAGAAAGAATAGGGAAAAGAAGCAAAAGAGGATGATACAATGATAAGATCACCTGCACATACAGAGCAAATTAGCAGGTCTGAAAAACAACAAAAGGAAGGTGAAACTACAGAGGATGCAGGCAAGAAGCCTGAGGGCAAAGAACATACAGAAAACATTGATGAGGGTAAAATTGAAAAGCAAGTAGAGGATATAGACATGACAAATATAAAACAAGAACATAAGGAGGAGGAGAAAGAAAAGGAATCATTGAAAGGAGAAGGTCCTGAGTAAGAAGATGAAGGTGGAGGGGACACAAAAATTGAAGAAGAAGAAAATGAGGGCGAGTCTCAATAGCAGGATGATCCAATGACACAAGAAGCAGCCCCTCAACAGCAATCTCCTCCACAACAACAACAGGAACAACAACAACCATAGGAGCAGGGAGAAGCACAAAGACCTAAGGAAGAGGTAATTGATGAAGAAAAAGTTGTTGAAGGCACAAAGGAGGTCCCAACTTGGTTAGGCATAGAAATAAGAAAAGAAAGGGAGGTACAATTAGTACCTATTGATATCAAAAGTTTACTGGGCAATACAATGCCAAGGAAAGAAAAGAGAAAGGCCAGAATAATCTTAGCCATACAAAGAGGTCTAGATGGATCTAGGACACTAAACTTGGCCAAACCCCAAAAAGAGAAGGCAAAGGAGAAACAACTATAGATGAGTATAAAATACTCAATTTTGACCTGGGACATACAACAAGGGAGCAACACATAACTGGGTGGGAAGACATGCACCAGGTGACAGCATAAATGTTAAGAAAGGATAAAGATAACTAGGAATAGTTGAAAGGACACATTGTCCAATTGTAACAATTCATTAAGGGAATATTTGAACCCAATACAACAGTGCCAGAATTGCCTAATGAGATAGTAGTTGTATCCAAGGATGAAATAAAACATATGGAAAATAAAAGGCTTAAAGACAATGTGTTTGAAGAATGGCTCAAAGATTTCATGCAAGAAGGAGAATAGGTAATAAAACAAGCAGTGGAAAGATGGGAAGTGGCTGCAAAGGAAAAGAATAAATGTAGTGTACTTGTACTTAATGGCCAATTTAGAAGAGAAGAATGCACATTTGAATTGAAATAGTTAAAGGAAATTGAAGAGAGAGTAGAAGAATTAATAAATGAAGGAGTAATTACCCCTTCAATGGCAAATCAAGTGCCATAGGCGAGGTTAGAACTAAAATTTGAAGAAGATAATCTTAAAAGGTCCATAGCGATTGCTTAGGATTTAGAAGAAAGGGTAGATGACATGATCAAAATGCATAAAAGGATAGTGGAAAGACTATTAGATCATGAATGCATGAATACACCAGCATATGAACTAGAGACAGATTTAACAGAATTCAATGCTATTTTTACACCATGCATGGAAAGTCCTGAAGCATATCTAAGTAAACAGATGATTGATTCATTAATGGAAGAAAATGCCAAGATGAGGAAATACAAGAAGAAGAGTGAGGGTTCAGAAAATAGAGAAAAAAAACTGAAGGATGGAATTACAATGCAGGAGTATGTCTGGACAAAGAGTCTAGGAGGAGACCGCACCTTTATAGAAGGTGTAATTAATAATTTCAAATCATATTTGAAGGAGTGAAAAATTGTAAAAAGGGCAAACAATATTGAAAAGGATCAAGTAAGGGGGTATCTATGGGAAAGTCTACAAGAAGGTAGAAGTCAAAGAAAGGGGAATATTATTTTTGAAAAGATTCCAATAGCATCCTTTGAGGAAGAAAAGATACCATTCAGATATTTTGAGAAGCGGTTAGAGATGAATATGCACCCTTGATCAATAATAGAGAGATCTTGGCCGTAGATTAAGTTTTGTAGCCATAGCAAAATGTAGCTTCAAACACTTTATAAGAGGCTTTGCTATTTGTATGTTACTTACACAAGGGTTTATAAAATAGATCTTGCACTTGTAATTTGTTGGAACATTTTAATAGAGGAGTATTTTAGTTTAGAGTATGTTGGCTAACAGGTTTGTCCTTATTCTGAAAATGTTTATTCTGACTCTATACCCCTCTTTGAAGAACAAATGAGTTAAGCAAAAAATGGGTGAACTTTTTTTTAAATTAGTTCCCCTCTGAATTTAGGTACAGCTCCCTTTAAGATTTCCAATGAATTTAATCTATTCAATTATCCAAATGCACTTTTAACCAGAAAATGCTTAAGGCAAACTGACATCCATACATAACCATGTTATGAATGTGGTAAATTTATGCAGTAACAGTGAGTAATAGAATGCACAGATTCTACTTTTGATACATTCAAATACATGAACGCATACATATGAATTTGCTGAAACAATAAATAATAAAACACATATGACAAGTTGTCCAATAAAAGAGTAATTACCAGGTGAAAGGAGATTTCACACAGAAAATCTAATTCCGAACACTTAGACGCACAGATCTAAGTAAGCAGTAATTGTTTCTTCTTCTCATTCACAGATGAAAAATTTCTCAGACAACCATCACATTATGCAAAACCATAAAATAGTTTAGCTAAAATTCTCCTTCTTCCTTTCTCAGTCTCCCTATCTATCTCTGAAAAGATTTTAAAAAGCTATATATATGAGTGCCCTAATCATATCTTCGAGTAAATCAAACCCAGAGTTAACATAACTCTGACCCGTATGGGATTTAGTTTATAACAACTGATTTTAAAGATCAAGATTGCAGAAAATAACATAAAAGAGGAACTGAAATAAAGAAAGTGAGTCAATAAGATCATGACTAGGACAACGGATTTGCATCTCCAGATTTGTCATTGGTGGCCTAGGAAGCACATTGAGTCTTCCACTCCTGAAAAGCTGCAACGAACTCCTGAATCTTCAGAAAGTTGGGAATACCTATATGTTTCATTCTTGACTTCCAAATTTCCTTTTCCGTTCGCATTTTCCCAAATTTTTCTTTGTGTTCTAGAAGTGCATCGATATAGAGGTAAAGTAGTGACTCAACTTTAGAAATCTGGGAGAAATCCTTAATTAAAATATTGTCATTTTCGTTGACGAAGCTGATTTTATCTTTGAAAGATTGGACCACTGCGTTGACATCCTCCACTGGTTTCCCATCATCTTTTATGTATTTAACATCAATGCATTGCAAGTCATGTTGCAGCGATTGAGTGAACTCTATTATCTCCTTAATTAACTTTGTAAGTTCAAAGCATCCTTACTGTGATATGGAATTCCTCCATCCAATATTTTTCTTATTCACATATAATAAATTTTCGTCCAAACCAGTCATGCTCTTTTCTGTCAAAAACTTTGCCAGCCCATATTTCTAAACTTCATCTATTTGGTTTATTACATTCACCCACTTACCTTCATCTTTCACCCAAACAGCAACATGTTCTTTAAGGTCCTTAATGGTGGCAACAGTCAGATCATATATGCTCTTGAGTTCACGAATGTATTCAGCTCCTTTCTGCTCAATGGTATCCAACCAACTATCAAATGTCCTCGCCACCATCTTGTTTCTGTGAACCTGATCTAACATATTTTGGTTGACTGGTGATTTAGGATCAAAAGACAGGGAGAGCTGTGAGACCAGTTGCAGATTAGGGTTGTGAATAGCATCAATGTACTCTGCTATTGAACGCAGAGTCTGCTTCAATTCCCTCTTATCCTTTTCATCCTTCCAAGTTTGACTAACCATCCTCTTGGTAGATGCTTCGAGGTGATGAACATCCATAGCTCTTGAGGCAGCACCAAGATCCACTCTCTCAACAGTGAAATCCTACATAGTTGGATCTTGCACTTCTTCCTCAGTCACTGGCTTGGCTATCTCAGCACTCCAGTTCCCAGTATTTGGATCAATGTTTATTCTGGATGTCATCTTTAGTTTTTTGGACTTGGGTGTTTTCCCCAAGCATTTGCTCACCATGTCCTCTAAGGGGATAGCAAAAGGAATTATTTTTCTCTTGTCAGAGATAGAACTCTCCAGCCACTTAGGTGCAGGGGTTAAGGTTTCCTTTTCAGGGTCTAATCCATTAGAGGATATATTTGAAATTGTTAACATCTTAGGGGTCTCTAGAATGACCTCTGACTGTGGCCCAATATCAACTTCCTTTGTTCTATGTGGACTTGATTCCTTATCACCCATAGGTTCCCCTGAATCCTCCTCTGAATTCAGATCCACAACTATTGTTTCAAGAACTTGTTCTTTTCTTTTACTTTTGGTCCTCAACCTGGTAGCACGAGGGGGTAGAATAGCTATGAGGGCTCTTCTAGATTTCTTGGTAGCAGGGCTCCTTCCAGTTGATGACTTGGAAGCACCTTCAAGATATCTGAATTCACTGTGAAATTTGAGTAATAAGAACCTTATACTTCTTGCGTTATTCTCCTCTGCGTTGCACAGTTTGTTTACTTGCTGAATTCGGCTTGCTCTTAGTTAATAATGGCATTAACCAGATTGAATAATTATCACTTGGAGCAATACATGCTAGAAATATTTGAAAAGACATGAATTCTGACCTCTTCATTAATAGCAAGTATTATTCACGTGCCATCATGATGGTATAATGATTATCCATAACCTCCGCCAAATTAGAACTCTCGGTTTCATAATGAGCCTCTGACATATTTTCCTCCAACTTTCCTGCTAAATTGGATTCAAAAAGCCACGGGAATAACTGAGACTAAAAATCACCAAAACTTTGAACTATTGAACCATTGAACCTTTAGGGCGTGGTTCAATATGGTGGTTCGACCATACCAATTGAATCGCGTAAATGGGCAAATGATTCACTTTCGGGAATATTGAACCTAAGCTCATGAATCGTTGAACTTATTAGGATATGGTTCAATATGAAGGTTCAAAGACACAAGGGCTACATAGACCAACGGACAGTCGCGTGACTTTTTTAAAAGGGGTTCCAACCATGAGACAGTGAACCGTTGAACCTTGAACCATTGAACTTTGCTATAGAGTACGAGCGGAGGGTTCAACGTTACATTAATTACAAAAGATAACTACATGACATGACTTATTAGAAGGCAATGAGCATTGAACCTTGGACTGTTGAACCATTGAACTATTGAGACAAGGGTTCAAGTTCAAACCAAAAGTTTGAAGACGTTTAAGATATACAAAACAACAGCTTGCTTTTTGAGACACTTTGGACATATCGAACCATTTGAACTTTGAACTTTGAGAATGGTTCAGGTTCAAAGGTTCAAACCTTAAGTAACCTTGCCTACAAAGATGATAAATGGGTAAAATTTGAAGGATCAAGAGTCGATTTAAGAGACAAAGGTATGACCCAAAATACAACACAACAAACCGGCTCTTGTTCAGGAAATATTACCAATAAATAAATAAGGGCGACTCAAAAGGTAACATTGGCTCTGAATGGGGACTGCATTTTATGGCAAAATGCAGAGAACTCAGAAGCTCTGGTATTGCAGGAAAAGGAAAATAGAGAAGAAAGGAAACGGAACGGAACAAAACAAAAACGGGAAAAGAAAAACACAAAACCAAACAAAAGGGAAGACTATGTACAAAATAGGGGACCCTGTTTTACAGATGATATAGCTTGAGATCCTGTCCATTATAGGACAGGGGTAAAGTGACTCCATCAGGATACTCCAATTTAAAAGAATTTGGACCCAATACCTGATGAATTCTGAAAGGTCCCTTCCAAAGAGAGTCAAATTTGCTATGTGCACCCTTTGGTTCTCTTCTTCTATCCCACAGTAATACTTCATCTCCTTCCATAAATTTCCTAGGCCTTGTTTTCCTATCAAAAATTTCTTTAACTCTGGTCTAATGTACAATAATTTGGTCAACCAACTCATTTCTCTCTTCTTTAATCTTAGTTAAATACATAATCCTCTTCTTCAGGGAATCTTGGAAATATTGATCCTCGATTACACTTTACAGCTTGGCTGTAGATAGCTCCAGAGGTAAAAATAATTGGGCACCTATTCCATAAACTAATTCAAAAGGAGCCATTCCAATTGCTCTTTTTGGAGTTATTCTGTCAACCCAGAGTGCTTCATACAACTTCTTATGCCAATCTCTGGGGTTGTCATTCACCAATTTCTTCATGATAGCAATCAAATTCTTATTACTGGACTCAGCGTGTCCATTCCCTTGGGGGTAGTAATCTGATGAATGGGAGAGAGATATACTATGTTCATAACAGAAACAAGTCATTTCAATTGAAGAAAAACTGGTAGCATTATCCGCTACGATCTTCTGGGGGACACCAAATCGTACCAAAATATTTTCTTTGAGAAAATTAAAAACCACCTCTGAAGTTGTTCTTTTTACAGGGGCTGCCTCAACCCATTTTGTGAAATAATTTGTTGTTGTTAAGATGTCGGTATGCCCTGCATTTGAGGGGGGTGAGATAGGCCCAATAAAATCCAACCCCCATTGTTTAAAGGGTTCTTCAACAACAACGGGTCTCAAAGGTAGAGCTGCAAGTTGTGGCCTTCTTGAAAAGATCTTACATTTTTCACAGTTAGCCACCCATCTATATGCATCCTTAAACATCCCTGGCCAGTAATAACAATTTCGGAGGATTTTGAAAGCTGTAACTGAAGAAGAAAAATGTCCACCACAAGCTTCATTATGGAAAACTTCCAAGAGCTTATCCTGCTACTCTTTATCTACACACCTTAGGAAAGTTCCATCTAATCCTTTCTTGTAAAGGACATCCCCCCAAAATAACATATTTCATCGCCTTTAGTTTCAGGTTTCTTTTTTCTTTAGGAGATAAGTGATTAGGACAATCCCCATATGTAAGATAATGTGCTACATCTAAAAACCATGGGTCATGTAAGCTTACCAATAAGACTGTGGGGAATCCTTCTCCTTCTTGTTCTTTGTTCTCAGCAATTAACTTACATAAGCCCTGACCCTTGATTAGTTTAGTAGGCTTAATTTCCAGATCATATTCCTGGATTTTAGCAACCCATGTTGCTCTATTGTTTAATCCCATGTCATGTTGAGTTAAGATACTTTTCACAGCTGAATTTGGAACGAACACAACTGAATGAGAATGGAGTATATAATATCTGAATTGTTTAACAGCTTTAACCACAGCAAAAGCTTGTTTTTCAACTAAAGAATATTTCAGCTCATGCTTTTTAAGGGGAATGCTCATAAAAGCTATGGGAACCTCTTCATCCAATTCATTTTTCTGTAACAAAATACCTGACATGGTGTGTTCTGAAGCATAACAGTAAATAATAAAATCTTTTTAAAAATTAGGATTTACCAAAGTGGGAGTGTTTGCAATCACTTCCTTGATATCCTCAAATGCCTTCTTAGCAACTTCATTCCACTTAAATGGTTGTTTCTTGCTCATCATTCCAACGATGTGTTTTATAATCTCAGCAAAGTCAGGAATGAACCTTTTGAGAAAATTGATTTGACCAAAGAAGGACTTGACTCTAGTCCTATTTGAAGGGAGACTAAGCTGTTGAATTGCCCTGACCCTCTCTGGGTCAATTCTGGTCCCATCTTTTGAGACTAGGTGCCCCAATAATTTTCCCTTAGTTACACATAGAAATGACTTCTTGGGATTGAGTGAGATGCCATGGCTTCGGCACCTTTGTAAGACAGTTTCCAGATCTTTCAAGTGATCTTCTCTATTCTTGGAAAAAATAGTCAGATCATCAAGGTAAATAACAATAATTCTATTCTTCAGATCTCTAAAAGATGAATCCATCGCCTGCTGAAAAGTTGCTCCCACATTAATCAAACCAAAGGGCATTTGATTATAGGCAAAAGTTCCTCGAGGTGTGGTGAAAGTAGTCTTATGTTGATCCTCTGCAGCCACACCTATCTGATTGTAACCTGAGAAACCATCCAGCATAGACATCATTTCAGACCTGGCAACTGTCTGCAAGATGTGGTCCATCATAGGCAAGGGATAGTTATCTTTCAGGCTGGCCTGGTTCAAGTTTCTAAAGTCAATGTAGATTCTTATTTCTCCATTCTTCTTTCATACTGGAACAATATTTGCCACCCAAGTGGAGTGATGGATTGGATAGATAATTCTATCTTTCAACATCTTATCAATCTCTTTAAAAATGGCTTTAGCAACTTTCAGGTTATAATTCCTCAGCTTCTGCCTGAATGGAGCTACATTTGCTTTCAAAGGAATATGGTGTTGAAACTGTCCATGTCTAAAATTTTTAAGATCATTATAGCACCAGGCAAAAACATCCTTATACTTGATTAACAATTTGATCAATTTGTTTTTATCCTCTGAAGAACAACACTTACCAATGGATATCCATTTAGGATCAGCTTCATTCCCAATGTTTATTTTCTCATAATCCTCTACTTTATCAGGAATACAAGGGGGTTTGCCTTTAATATATTCATCTCTTTGAGAAAACAAAGTTCTAAAGAAACCAGTCCTTTAGGGATTTTATTTCTTTTTAACTAAATCACGTCATCTTTTGGATTAATCCCAGGGTCAGGACTGAATTCTTTACACTCTGTTTCGGAACCTTAAAAATAAGTCCCCAGGAACATTTCAGCATTCTCTAAAAATTTTCTGATCTGATTATCACTCTCCAAAACTTGCCATTTTTCAGCATTGTTGGGGACATTAGGACGATATACCATTTCTATTCTGTAAGAATCGTTCTTGAAATTCGGATGTGGCAAAAGGAGAGAAGTTGATACTGCTAAAGAATCTGCTTGAGAGTTCTGGTCTCTAGGAATTGTTTTGATAGAGAAGGCATCAAAATATTCAATCTCATCCCATACTCTATTTCTGTAATGCTTTAATCTTTCATTTTTAACAGAAAAGATCCCCCTTACCTGTTTCACAATTAATTCAGCATCACCTTTCACTTTAGGTATCTTTACACCTCTTCCTTTGGCTTCAAAAAGCCCAAGCAGTAAAGCTTCATATTCCATAGTATTGTTGGTGTTTTTAAACTCTAGCTTAAAAGAATAAGAAAAAATTTCACCTTCAGGTGAGATCAACACAACCCCAGCCCCTGAACCAACAGTAGCACAACTGCCATCAAATTCCACAACCCATAGGTCATCAGAATGTACAGATCTTTGCATTAATTCTTCTTTGGGGTCTATTCCAAAACTCTGTTCAGAGGAGAGAAAATAGTTGCCAAATTCACATTCCTCAAATAAAATCTGGGCCTTGGGATCATCAGAGGGGTAGATAGTGAACTTGCACTTGGGCTCAGGTTCCAGCTTCACTTTCTACTTCCCTACTAGGATTGTGGCCTCTAACCAATCCAGTTTGATTTGTCCACCAAAATCCTTGCAAAATGTCCTACTCAAAAGCATTCCATAACTAGCAGGAATATCTGCTACCAAAATAGTCAATTTCACCTTTTTGTCAAGGTAAGCTGCAAGAGCGACTTGTGCATCTTTAATCTGCCCAAGCAAGGAAACTTGTTTTCCGTCCATAGAATAACATCTACCAAATGTTTTTGTGAGTGATAACCCTAGGGCTTTAGCCATAGAGGAAGGCATGATGTTGTCAGAGGCTCCTGAATCTATAATACAGTTACTAAGTTTATGACCATTGATAAACAAAGACACTTAGAAAGGATTGGGTTTCAAATCAGTACAAGGAGCATTGGTTGATGAATTGGGAGTCATTTTAGGGGCGGTCATGGCTGACTCAGATGAGGAAGCAAATAGTCAAGCAATGGGAGATTCAGCATCAACCTCTAATTGACTCTCAGATTCAGTTTGTGCAAGACTACCTTTAACATGTTTAACTAGCTTGTCAAGTTTAGTAGGTTTCAACTTGAGATACTCAATAGGAGAGATTTGAATTTTTGCAGACTTACAGAAATCTACAATATCGAAAGAAGCATCTAAATCATTTCTATGCAACAGTTTAGTTTCTTGAACCTTCAAATTAGCATCATGGGTTCTAGTTAAAGGTTCCTTACCTTTGCCAGGTACTTCTTGAGTATTAGAGGATCTCACATTCCTCTGACTCTTGGTGAGCACAGCACATGAAGGATCTTCAAGGGTAACCAATATTTCACCCCCCTTTCTGAATCAGACTCATATTCAAGGAAGTGTATTTCAGAGCCACCTGGTTCCTCAAAGTTCCTTTCTTCTTCTGTGGATTCCCCTAGCATATCTTGAGTAGTAGTCATCTGAGTGTACCTGAGCATTTCTGGGCTGAAATTTCCATCATGATCGGTAGTCAAGTGAAAAATACACATGTTTCCCTTTCCAGGGGGAGCTTCAATAGCCAACCTTGACTGTGCTGATGTCAAGGGTAAAGCTCTACCAGTATTTGCTTGTTGATTCAAATTCCTTCTGCTTATATCTTGATACGGTTGTTGGAAGGGGGCACCAGTTTTAGGTAGTTGCCTCTTTAAGGCAATCATATCATTAACCAACTTTTGCACTACAGGATCCGTAGATGATGACGGCTGGGCATTTGGCACCTGGACCTCTCTCTTCCATTTACCAGCCATAATGAGATCATCCTCCAATCCGACTGCTAAGGCTTGTGCAGCTGGTAAATCGGCAATTACTCCTCTCTTGAGATGGAAGCTAATATCAGGAGGCATAGAATTAATGAAGAAACATTTTAGATTCTCACCAGTAGGTCTTTTAGCAGCAGGGATTTTGTTCACAATTCTATTGAACTTAGCCACAAATTCCCTCATAGGTTCATGAATCTCTTTCTTAAGCTGAGTCAGTTGTGCAAGGAGGTAGTGTTCATCCTCTGCGCTCTTGAATCTATTTTCAAAAGTAGTTTTCATATCATTCCAATTTGAAATTGAGGAATTAGTTAGGTGGTAGAACCATTGTGCCGTAGTGTCAGTCAAAGTTTGCACAAAGAGCCTTATGGCAACATCTTGATGTTGTATTCCTAACACACTACATGCTGTTGCAAAGGCACACAAATGTTCTTCTGGCGATTGTTTTTCGTCTCCATTGAATCTGGGTAAATTTTCCCGTGCATTTTTAGGTAAAGGATTTAAGTTAGCCCCTAGGTTGAGGGGTCCTATGGCTGCTCCCCAAGGTTGAGCCATGGGTAGAAAATTTATAGCTGAGGGGATAACGGTGCCTGAAAGAGTTAAAGCTTGACAGACAAGGGGAAGTAGAAGGTTTAGGGGGGCTAGGGGTCTACTTCTAGCTCTTCTTGTATGAAGTAGGGATATAAGGAAAATTAGAATTTTGCAATGCTTGAAAGGTAGAATCCTCAACTCCCTCTCTTCTCAAAGACCTGGTATATGGTCTAGAATCTAGCTTTAAATATTGTAGCTGGATAGGCAGTTATTAATTTTTATGTTGTTCTTGATTTCTTTGCTCTTCAAGGATTTGATTTCTTGCTACGTTTTGTGCCTGCCTTCTTCTCTGCCCGAGTAACAGCAATCTCAGGTTATCGGCCAACTCCTCTTCTTGTTCTAATACTCTACTTGCCCTTCTGTAATCTTCACTATTCCAATGAGTATGCCAAGCAAGGGTATTCAACTGGCCAATAATGTCTTCCTGCTCGTCCTGAAATCCAAGATTGGGCTGTAGAACAGGAATTATGTTTTCGTGTGGAAGCACCATTGTTGCTTCATATTTAGGTGAACAATCTTTTATTAATGATTTCTTTCCCCAGCAGAGTCACCAAAAACTGTTGGCTAATAGATTTGTCCTTATTCTGAAAATGTTTATTCTGACTCTATACCCCTCTTTGAAGAACAAATGAGTGAACTTTTTTTTAAATTAGTTCCCCTCTGAATTTAGGTATAGCTCCCTTTAAGATTTCCAATGAATTTAATCTATTCAACTATCCAAATGTACTTTTAACCAGAAAATGCTTAAGGCAAACTGACATCCATACATAACCATGTTATGAATACAGTAAATTTATGCAATAATAGTGAGAAATAGAATGCACAGATTCTACTTTTGATACATTCAAATACATGAACGCATACATATGAATTTGCTAAAACAATAAATAATAAAACACATATGACGAGTTGTCCAATAAAAGAGCAATTACCAGGTGAAAGGAGATTTCACACAGAAAATCTAATTCCAAACACTTAGATGCAAAGATCTAAGTAAGCAGTAATTATTTCTTCTTCTCATTCACAGATGAAAAATTTCTCAGACAACCATCACATTATGTAAAATCATAAAATAGTTTAGCTAAAATTCTCCTTCTTCCTTTCTCAATCTCCCTATCTATCTCTGAAAAGATTTTAAAAAGCTATATATATGAGTGCCTTAATCATATCTTCAAGTAAATCAAACCTAGAGTTAACATAACTCTAACCCGTATGGGATTTAGTTTATAACAACTAATTTTAAAGATCAAGATGCGGAAAATAACATAAAAGAGGAACTGAAATAAAGAAAGTGAGCCAATAAGATCATGACTGGGACAACGGATTTGCATCTCCAGATTTGTCATCAGAGGCCTGGGAAGTACGTTGAGTCTTCCACTCCTGAAAAGCTGCAACGAACTCCTGAATCTTCGAAAAGTTGGGAATACCTATATGTTTCATTCTTGACTTCCAAACTTCTTTTTCCCTTCACATTTTCCCAAATTTTTCTTTGTGTTCTAGAAGTGTGTCGATACAGAGGTAAAGTAGTGACTCAACTTTAGAAATCTGGGAGAAATCTTCAATTAAAATATTGTCATTTTCTTTGACGAAGCCGATTTTATCTTTGAAAGATTGGACCACTGCGTCAACATCTTCCACTGGTTTCCCGTCATCTTTTATGTATTTAACATCAATGCATTGCAAGTCATATTGCAGCGATTGAGTGAACTCTATTATCTCCTTAATTAACTTTGTAAGTTCAAAGCGTCCTTGCCATGATATGGAATTCCTCCATTCAATATTTTTCTTATTCACATATAATAAATCTTCGTCCAAACCAGTCAGGCTCTTTTCTGTCAAAAACTTTGCCAGCCCATATTTCTGAACTTCATCTATTTGGTTTATTACATTCACCCACTTACCTTCATCTTTCACCGAAACAACAACCTGTGCTTTAAGGTCCTCAATGGTGGCAGTAGTTAGATCATATATGCTCTTGAGTTCACGAATGTATTCAGTTCCTTTCTGCTCAATGCTATCCAACCAATTGTCAAATGTCCTCGCCACCATCTTATTTCTGTGAACCTGATCTAGCATCTTTCGGTTGACTGGTGATTTAGGATCAAAAGACAAGAAGAGCTATGAGACCGGCTGCGGATTAGGGTTGTGAATAGCATCAATGTACTCTGTCATTGAATGTACAGTTTGCTTCAATTCCCTCTTATCCTTTTCGTCCTTCCAAGTTTGACTAACCATCCTCTTGGTAGATGCTTCAAGGTGATGAACATCCGCAGCTCTTGAGGCAGCACCAAGATCCACTCTCTCAATAGTGAAATCCTACATAGTTGGATCTTGCACTTCTTCCTCAGTCACTCGCTTGGCTATCTCAGCACTCCAATTCCCAGTATTTGGGTCAATGTTTATTCTGGATGTCATCTTTTGTTTTTTGGACTTGGGTGTTTTCCCCAAGCATTTGCTCACCATGTCCTCTAAGGGGACATCAAAAGGAATTATTTTTCTCTTGTCAGAGATAGAACTCTCCAGCCACTTAGGTGCAGGGGTTAAGGTTTCGTTTTCAGGGTCTAATCCATCAGAGGATATATTTGAAATTGTTAACATCTCAGGGGTCTCTAGAATGACCTCTGACTGTGGCCCAGTATCAACTTCCTCTATTCTATGTGGACTTGATTCCTTATCACCCATAGGTTCCCCTGAATCCTCCTCTGAATTCAGATCCACAACTATTGTTTCAGGAACTTGTTCTTTTCTTTTACATTTGGTCCTCAACCTAGTAGCACGAGGGGGTAGAATAGCTGTGAGGGCTCTTCTGGATTTCTTGGTAGCAGGAATCCTTCCAATTGATGACTTGGAAGCACCTTCAAGATATTTGAATTCACTGTGAAATTTGAGTAATAAGAACCTTATACTTCTTGCGTTATTCTCCTCTGCGTTGCACAGTTTGTTTACTTGCTGAATTTAGCTTGCTCTTAGTTAATAATGGCATTAACCAGATTGAATAATTATCACTCAGAGCAATATGTGCAGAAATATTTGAAAAGACATGAATTCTGACCTCTTCATTAATAGCAAGTATTATTCACGCGCCATCATGATGGTATAATGATTACCTGTAACCTCCACCAAATTAGAACTCTTGGTTTCATAATGAGCCTCTAACATATTTTCCTCCAGCTTTCCCGCTAAATTTGACTCAGAAAGCCGCGAGAATAAATGAGACTAAAAATCACCAAAACTTTAAACTATTGAACCATTGAACCTTTAGGGCATGGTTCAATATGGTGGTTCGACCATACCAACTGAATCACGTAAATGGGCAAATGATTCACTTTCGAGAATATTGAACCTAAGCTCATGAACCGTTGAACTTATTAGGATATGGTTCAATATGAAGGTTCAAAGACACAAGAGCTACATAGACCAACGGACAGTCACGTGACTTTTGTAAAAGGGGTTCCAACCATGAGACAGTGAACCGTTGAACCTTGAACCATTGAACTTCGCTATAGAGTACGAGCGGAGGGTTCAACGATACATTAATTACACAAGATAACTGCATGACATGACTTATTAGAAGGTAATGAGCATTGAACCTTGGACTGTTGAACCATTGAACTATTGAGAAAAGGGTTCAAGTTCAAACTGAAAGTTCGAGGATGTTTAAGATATACAGAACAACAGCTTGCTTTTTGAGACAATTTGGACATATCAAACCATTTGAACTTTGAACTTTGAGAATGGTTCAGGTTCAAAGGTTCAAACCTTAAGTAACCTTGCCTACAAAGACAATAAACGGGTAAAATTTGAAGGATCAAGAGTTGATTTAAGAGAGAAAGTTATGACCCAAAATACAACACAACAAACTGGCTCTTGTTCAGGAAATATTACCAATAAATAAATAAGGGCGGCTCAAGAGGTAATAGAGTAGAAGGAGGTCGCCTGTGTCTATGATAAGGAATGCATGGAATGTCTAGCTTCCTTATTGTATCTGTAAGACGTTCATAGGTTTTCTGTTGATTTGATTAATGAATCAAACTGGTTATTCATACATTGTAAACCATATATTACTGTATAATTTAAATACAAGTAAATTTAGGATTCTGCATTTATTTTCTGAGTGTTTTCTAACTTTTACCTATATTTGAAAATATTATCTCTATAAAAGATTGCAATCTTGGATGTGTGTTCATGAAAATACTTAGGGCTTCACATTTAAAGATTTAATCTATGGATTCGATCAAGTTTGATGTATTTCTTACAACGTCGATAACAGAGCATTTAGATCCTATAGTAAGGTGATGTTCAGTTTTAATTTCTCTAACTTTTCCCCAAACATTGGAAATAATTAGCTCAACCCAGAGATTTTAAGAAAATTGTCTTACATTTGAAGGAAATATGCAGAATTGTGTTAATTCTTGACAATTTTCATATCAATTTGAAAAGAAAAGCTTGTTTTATTATAAATCATACAAAGCTTTGTGTTATAATATTAAATTTATGCAAATTAATGTATAATTTGGTGTTATTTGCAACAATTTGCATAATTCGAGTTCAGTGAGTCACAGATCACCTTAAATTAAGTAAGGCCCCTTGAACATTACAGTTTCACATTAACCTACTAAATTGTCCACAAGGTCAAGACCTGACCATAAAGAAACTTGGGATTAAGAACTCTTAATTGATTTCTTCATATCTTTCAAGATAGTTTAGGTTCATTTTGTGAATTTTAACTTTTGTTATGAATGTGTAAAAACAATCATCAACAGTTTCTAGCACTAGAAGGAGGGCCTGATTGGAGTTAAAGTAGGATTTAAGTAAAGCTAGCTCATAACAGTGGTAGGGTGACCAAGTCTAGATCTAGTGCAAATGACATATTTTTACAATTACCTGATAGAAGGCAGAATAAAGGTCCTTTGATTTGGAATCCTAGAATATCACACATAGGAGGGTCATCTGGAATGCTTCCTGGATCACCTTTTAATATCCATAACATAGAAAGTCCAGACAGTTCTTCATTTAGATCTTTGAATCTTGGTCTTAGTCCTCCTAGAGGTCCAAGTCCTCCTAGAGGTACAAGCCCACCTAGAAATCTAGGTACTCCCAGAGTTCCAGGCCCAGCACAAGGCCCTGCAATGGCTTATTTCAATGTCAATTCTCCTATAACATTCACTGATTATCATTAGATGCCAAAGAATCCTGAAAAGATATGTCCTAAATATCAATTGCATCAGGATCCAGAAGATCACATTAGGATATTCAAGGAGGCATGCTTTAGAGCCAGGTTAGAATACGAAGATGTGTGTAGATTGTTTCCTTACACCTTTAATGAGCAAGTGTCTAACTAGTATGTTAACTTGCCTAATGGTTATATTTCTTCTTGGGCACTTATGGAAGAGGCATTTTTGTCTAGGTTTAGGGGACTAGTTGATCCTTCCACCTTATATCATAAATTGGAAGAAATTAAAAGAGGTGAAGGAGAGCTAATTGATAATTTTAATGATAGGTTTCAAAAGGCTTATTCCAGACTAGTGGCTCCTTACACAGTGACTGCAGATGCATTATTAGCCATGTATTATGTTCCCATTGATCCACTAACTGCCATGTTTGTCAAAAGAAAGGTTGATATAGATACAATATCCAAAGATTATAAGGAGGCAGCCTCAGTAAACCAGGAGATGAGACAAACAACGTATAATTCATTTCTTAATGGAGGAAACCCTGGGATGCAGAGTCAAGCACAACCTTGGAATGGAGTCCCTATGCATCATACTCCATTATTGAACCCAATTCCTACATACACACTTATGTATAATCCTTCCCCAATCCAAGCTATAGCCCCTTATACTAGTAACAATACCAATAACAATCAGGGTAATAATCAGAATAATGGTCAGTCTTTCTTCCAGCCTCTTCAGGACACATTTGTGGCAAAGGCACAAGAGAATAGGGAAGAAATCAAAGAAATTACTAGACACTTGAGAAGATTGACTACTAAAATGATATAACTGAGAAATGAAAATATCTATAGTAGAAATAATCAAGGATACATTCAGAACCATAACGAGAACGATAACCAGAATCACAATCTGGGACAAGCAATGCAAAACAGAGGACCTGTTATAGATAACAAAACCTAGGGTAGTAATAATAGAAATCAGAATTAGCCAAGGCCACCTAGGACATGGAACATAGGGCCAAATAATGGCACTCTAGCTTCTCCATTTCAGAATTTGGAAAATCAGGAGACAAAACAAATAGCTAGAATTCAAATGACCAATGTAGCATTAAAGAATTGGTGTAGGATTCATAACACTCGTGCACATGCTAAATTAGATTGCCCTCAGTTTCATTTGGTAGCAATTATTTTCAATGTGGATGTACAGGCTCCTACCTCTGAGTTTCTCATTCACAAAGGTAATGAAATAGTGCCCTCAGGATTTGAGAGTGCTTTTGTCCTAGAGACTTTTACCTTTGCAACCAGGGAGGAAGAAGATCGGTTGTTAGAAGATGAACCTTACTATTGTGAGAAATTATACCCTGATTTAGCCTTAGTATTGAATGCATTTCAGTTCCCCTTTGAAACTAAAAATGAAGTGTTATATGAAACAGAGGAGGTACAAGCTTTTCAACAATCTAACAAAAATCATACCTACAATTTGAGAAATAACACTAGACCAGGAGGTCCTTTCACTACTTCCACTCCTAATAATTTCAATACTCCTCTAGATCAACATGCCAGCAATAATCATGCTATACTAAAGGCCAATCATCATATGAATAGTGGAACAAGGGTGAATGTGAGATCATGATGGGCCAAATAGTGGCAATGGAGAAAAAACTTGTTGGATGAAAAAGTTCAAACATTTAGATTAATATTTAGATTTGGATGGAAAGGGTGTTAATATTTCTAGCTCAAATATGGATTCCCTCTAAAAATGCCTTAGGATTACCTCATATTTAGGTAAGTGGGAGTCCCAAAACTTTCCAAAGAAACTTGCAAAACCACCCATTTAGTGTTATCTTGAAATTTTCCACAATTTCATCCTTAAATCTGATAGAATTTTTTGTAACTAAAGTTAATCAAATGAAAAGGGTTTATAGAGGAATTTATTAAGATTCTAAAAATATAATATACGCCTCATAATAATTTTAATAGGTAATTATTATTAATTTTCTACATACGCTGTCTAATTTCCTAATAGATATATATATTGAAAAACATCCATAACTTTCAACATATTAGTCCTTTTTTAAATCCAAAAGATGCGTCACATTCTAGGATTTATTGGTTATACATTAAAATTTAAAATTTTTTACTTTCATATATTTTTGACCAAGTTAGGCTGGCTGGAAAATTAATTTTTAATATTTTAAAAATGTCACAGTAAAAAATTCATAAAAAATTATTTATTTACTTAAAAAATTCAAAAAAATATGTCACATTTGCTCATGTGTCCTTTACTTTAATCCAAAACATGGAGGAAAAATATTATCTTTTTTCTCCTACTTAGGTTGGCTGGAATGACACATACTTTTTACGTTTTTCTAAAAATTTTAGTAGTGCTTCATTGAAATATCTAATTTTCACCAAACTATTTTAAAAAATTTCAAAAAAAAAGTAGTAGCCCATAAACTACTTTCAATTTATTACAACTTTTATAACTACCTTATTTCTAAATTGTGTAGATAACTCATTCAATTTTTGACATGAAGTTACTTAAGTCTATTTTTCACATTTACATTGCCACTTAGGGGTAGTGTTTGGCCCATCATGATCCTGCACTCACCCACAATAGCACCAAAAATCCAAATAGGGAAAACAGAGACAGTAGAAACAATGAGGTTAATGAGTTACTTGTCTGAAGAGATAAAGAAAATCAAGGTCAATATACCTCTATGCGAATTATTGAAAAGTCCAGGGGTCATACATTCCTTCATAAAGTCTTTGGATACATTATGACCAGTGAGGTTTCTACTGATATGAATATTCCAAGTAAGGATTCACAGCCCAAAGAAAAGAGTAAGGAAACTGAACAGCCTTCCATCACTAATGTGGTCATGTATGCAGATAAGAGGGAAGCCCCTCCTTTCTTGTTAACCATTAGGATGTTTGGAAAGAACATACATAATTGTATGGTGGATTCTAGTGGATCAGCTAATGTAAGGCCTTTAGGGATATGTAAAACTTTAGGGCTGACTCCTACTAAGTCTGCCAAGGTTGTTACACAGTTAGATAAAACTGAGGTTAATGTGGTAGGAGAATTAATGCATATTCAAATGAAGTTAGCCTCAGATCTTAGGGTGATTCAGTTTATTGACATTCAGGTAGTAGATATACCTGTGAATTATGGGATGTTGTTGAGTAGAGACTAGTCCAAAACATTAAATGGATATATGGCCATTGATTTTTCACACATGTGGTTACCTTAGAGAGGTGTTCCAAATCAAATCAGGATAGAAGGTGAACCCAGAATGAAACACATGATTATAGAATACAACAAGACTAATGAGATATTGTATGCTTCTGTTGAACCTGGTGTTTATAGAGTCACTAACGAAGGAGTACAAATTGAAGAAATCTTGATGATGAATTTTAAAGAAAAACCTATCAATAAAGAAACAGTAGTGTTCATTGAGTCTGATGAAAATTCTTCTAATGAAGAAGACAATGCAATAAATAGTATTAGTCAGATCATTAGATAGGAAATGGAAAAGTGCATTAAAAAAAAATTCCAGTTCAGTGCAAGTTGTATAAGAGCATGTGCAGAGTCCATAATAAGCCTCATTCTGAAGAGAATTGTGGAATGTGCAGAGACATTATAGAATATCAATACATAAAGTGCACAAAGGGGATAAAACTGCAGGAAGGAAAGGTTAATCCTAATCAACTAGAGACATACTTTCAAGATAACATGAATGTATTGATTCTAGATTTAGAGAAAGAAACAAAAGACAAGAATGTTTGTCATTCTGATTTACAAATAGAGAGTATAAATATGCAAGTAGGTCAAAGTGAATTTCCCATGAAAAAACAAGATAGTACCACACATGTAGTAGAAAAGGCAAAACATGCCAAAATAAAAGGTCAAAAGAATAAAGAGGGCATGTGGACACTGAAATGTGATGGATCTAAATCTAAACAGGGTGCAGGTGCAGGTGTGGAACTTATAGATCCTAATGGTAAGTCATTTTTAGTAGCATATAGGCTACAATTTCCTTGTACTAATAATGTAGCAGAGTATGAAGCTTTGATTTATGGACTTGTTATGGCTATCATGAAAAAGGTGAAAATGATCAGAGTGTTCTCAGATTCTGAGTTAGTGGTCAGACAAGTAAGAAAGTTGCACGCATGCAATTATAAGAAGATGGCTTGTTATAGGTATAGGGTGTAGGATTTGATAGATTCATTTGATGCCTTTAACATAGAACATATCCCTAGGGAGTTGAATCATAGACCAAATGCATTAGCAGTTGCTGCTAGCACTTTGGAACCCTTAACATTGTTAGGTTTAAAATGATTTGTTGTTGAATTAGTAAATGTTTTGAGTATACTAGACAATGTTACTCATTTTCAAGTATTTGAAGGAGATTAGTAAATTGTGGATTTTATCACTTGTAATGAAGTGTTTGAAGCTCAAATCATTGATGAACAGGAAAGGCTTGATGTGTCTTGGGATGAAGAAGACATAATAGACTTGAAAAGTAATTTCTTACCTAAGGGGGTAATTGAGTTAGAAAATATTTTTGACTTTGATGGGGTAGTGAAAAAAAAAAGATTTACCCAAAATTGAAGAGGAAAATGTGATCCATATAACATGGGAACAGAGTAGAGTCCACATAATGTATTGATTGGAAAGGCTTGCTCTGAGGAGTTAAGAAAAGAAATTGTGGATGTTCTGAAAGAATACAAACATGCCATATCATGGACATATGAAGATTTGAAGACATATGATACGTCCATCATAACTCATGTAATACCTTTGAAACCAGATGTTAAACCATTTAGGCAGAAAGAAAGGCCTATGAATGCTATTTTAGAGCCTTTAATCTTTGAAGAAGTGAAAACATTGCTGTCTGCCAGGATAATCTTCCCAGTAGGACATTCAACCTAGGTAGCTAATTTAGTACCTATGAGAAAGAAAAGTGGAGACATTAGGTTATGTTTAGACTTTAGAAATTTGAACAAAGCCTTTGAAAAAGATAATTATCCCTTGCCTCCAATAGAAGAAGTGCTGCAAGCAGTAAATGGGGCAAAGATGATATCTTTCTTAGACGAGTTTTTAGGATATAACCAGGTCCTAGTTGATAAAGAAGATAAGTTGAAAACTACTTTTACTTGCAAATGGGGTAATTATGCATATAGGAGAATGCCTTTTAGTTTAATAAATGTAGGTGCCACTTTTCAGCGAGACATGGACATTGCATTTCATGGATTATCAGGTAAATGCATTGTCATTTATATGGATGATTTAACTGTTTACTCCAAGGATGTATCCACTCATGTAGAAGATTTAAGAAGAGTACTTAAAAGATGTGAAAGGTACAGGATTTCTCTTAACCAAAAGAAATGTTTATTTGGTGTAACTGAAGGAAAATTGTTAGGACATGTCATTTCAGAAAATGGGATATCCATTGATCCAGACATAGTAGAAGGAATAAGAAAATTTCAATTACCTAATACTAAGGAGTTAAAGTCCTTTTTTGGTAAGATTAACTTTGTCAGGAAGTTTATTATAGGATTTATAGAAATTGTGCAACCACTAAATGCCATGTTTATGAAAGATGCCAAGATAGAATGGACACAAGTAGCCAAAGCTACATTTGAAGATATTAAGGAGGCCATTTCTGATGCCATTTTACATATATTCTTTTGCATCTTCACTTTTAGTTGCAGCTGCTTTGACACAAAAAGAAGAAGATAATGATGAAAAGCCCATAGCTTTTATGAGTACACCTCTAAAAGATGCACAACTGAAGTATCTTGATATAGAAAGACATGCATTTGCACTAGTAAGAGCAGTTAAGAACTTTAGACACTATATCTTACGAAGTCAAGTTAAGGCCATAGTACCAGATACAGTAGTAAAAATGTTGCTAATGCAGAATGAGCCTAGAGAGAAAAGAGCTAAATGGATTACAATATTGCAAGATTTTGACATGGAGATTATTCCAATGAAGTTGGTTAGAGGACAAGCATTAGTACAGACCATAGAAAACATAGATCCAAACTTCGTCAAGCAGCAGTATGTATTAAATTCTAATGATGCATCAGGCTCATATGATGATTTGAATACTTTTCTGATATCAGAAAAATATCCAAGTAAGATGAAATCTTCTCAGAGGAGAGATTCAAAGATTAAAGCATAGAGGTACATGGTATAAGGAGGTCTTCTATTCAAGAAGAACCATGAAGGTATATATTTAAGATGTTTAAATAGAGCTGAAGCAGATAAGGTATTGTCAGAGTTGCAAGATAAGTATGGAACTGCTCATGGTTCTCATTTAGCTACTACGCATAAGATACTAAGAGTAGGATACAATTGGCCAACCATGTTTAAGGATACAGAGAGTCATATTCGAAGTTGTCATATCTGTCAGACTACAACAGACAAAGGAAGGAATCAGGCTAATCCATTATAGCCAGTCATTAAGTCTAGGCCATTTGCACAGTGGGGCTTGGATTTCATTGGAGTTATTAATCCTCCATCATCTATAGGACATAATTTTATATTAACAGTAACTGACTATTGTACAAGGTGGACTGAAGCCACATGTTGCAAGTTTTCTACTATTGAGGTGGTTATCAAATTTCTTGAGCAAAACATCCTAACAAGGTTTCGAGCTCCATATTCACTGGTATGAGATAATGGCCCTACATTTTCTTCTCTAAAATTTTTTAAATGGGTATTTGAATATGGGATAGTCTAAAAATTTTCTTCAAATTATTATCCTCAAGGGAATGGTTTAGTTGAGTCCACAAACAATATTTTATTGGATATAATCAAGAAGCTAATTGTAAAAAATCCTAGACAATGGAATACATTGTTAAAGTATGTGCTGTGGGTAGATAGGACTAAGGTTAAGTCAGCCTTAGGCAATGCACCTTATGACCTAGTTTATGCAACTGATCCCATACTTCCAATGAATTTAAGAATACCTATCAGGAAGTTTGCTAATGAGTATTTAGGATTTGATGATCACAAAGAAGCCAAGATAATCCAAATGTTACAATTGGATGAGAAGAGAGATCAAGCCATTGAAAAATTTGCCAAACATCAAGCAGTGGTCAAAAGATGGTTTGACAAAAGAGCAAGAGTCAAAACATTCAGAATATTAGACTTAGTATTGTGTTGGGATAAAGCACATGAAAAGAAAGGCAATCATGGAAAGTTTGACAAATTATGGCTAGGTCCATTACAGGTCATAGAGATAATAGGAGATAATACTTTATGGCTAAGTCCACTACCTATTAATGGCTAACATTTGAAACATTACTTTCAGGCTTGAAGTGAGGGTAGTTGGTATGTTCTATATCATAATGTAAATAATGTACAGTTTTGTTGGGTGTTGTCTTGTTTTGTTTTGTTTTTGTTTGTTTTGTTGTGTTGGGTTGTGTGTTGTGTTACCTTGGTAGGGATGTTTTTTTTGTTTTGAAGTATATAGGAGCAGATTAACAAACACTAAAAACAATAAAAAATTTAGAACATTCAGGTTAATTATTTGAAATTTATGCATAACTTGTTGTGACTGTCATGAATGTAGAAAATGGTTTAGCTTGTGAAATTTTGTATTCAATAACTATGGGTTGAGTATTCAAGGGAAGTTTCTCACAATGACACACCTAAAATCCTTGGGTTTGTTGAATATACTAGTGTAGGTGTTAGGTGAAAAATCAGAGATCACCCTTGCTACCATTACAATTCTCAGCTTAATTTCAGCAAGTGATCACATCTTGCATCATGAAGTTACAAATGTAATATCTTATAAGGTATCTATCTTACCTAAAATATAAAATAAGAAAATTAATAAAATAGATTTTACTCAAAATCTAGATTAAGCCCTCTGAGTAACTCTACCGGGGCTATAGACGCTTGTTGGCAGTGGGGCTCTACTTAGGAGAATTGTAACGATAACCTTGTCAGGGCTATAGATGCCTACTAGCAGCAAGGCTCTATCTGGTTGGCTATGAGGGAATGACATCAACTATGTAGTTTAATATTAGTCATTGGTTTGTTCAACTTATTTTCAAGATGAGGATTATTATTCACATGCACCCACTTAAACTGAATGGGGAAATTCATGTACCTTATTGAATACATTAGGTCTCAAGTTAAATAATGATTCGTAGAAAAGAGAGTTGGAAGCTATGAATTTGTTTCATTTAATTTTTCTTTAAATGGTTTTAATTTAATTGTTTTGTTTGGTTTCTAGTTGTTGTGGTGCTCATAACACGCCCCATTTTACTTCTTAGCAAAATGAGGACCCCTGCTATAGCTGTGGCTTTTTGTTTGTGTGTGGGTTTTCTTGGTGGTAAAATAGAAAAGGAAGTGAAAGTTACAAACCTTGTTGAAAAAAAAATTAAAAAATAAACATTAAGTACCAGAGCAGGGTAGAGCTGAATTCTTTGTCAAAAATGAATGGGGGTTACTTTTTGAACCATTTCAAAATTCCTAATATTCTGCAAGATATGAATGTTTCGGTAAAATGCACTATAGGAAGGTTTGTATGTTGCATATACAAGGTCGTTTGTATGTGAAGTCGTTGTCTTAGTCGCATAGAATTGTCGGATGTATGAACTTTTATACTTGTATGCATATTGTTAATGTTTTATGCTTTACATACAACTTCGATCCGATAGGATTCATAAGTGAAATAGATAATTGGTTAGATCCACCAGTTGTATATTGGGTTGTATGTTTGGCACAAAGTAAAGATACAAGGTGACATACATTGTGATATACATGTCATGGACCCAAAAAAGTATGAAATTTGGTTTTATCGAGGTATGTTTCACGGTTTGTTTGTTGTATGTTTTAGGTTATACCTTTTTATATACATACATTGCAGAGGTCAAAAGAATCAAAAAATTGGTATAAGTAATGCATCATACCTAAAGGCATATTGAAAGATGCATTTAATTTTAGATACATGTGTGGAGCCGAAGAGTTATGTATTGTAGTTTATAAAAGATGAGAAGTCTGAAGGAAAGATACAAAAGAGCTTACATATATTGAGGCTTGTACATAGATAGATACAAGAATTCTTGTATCATTGAGATACAAGTGGGAAGGTAAAGTGGGTCCCGCAATTTGTATCTCAGGGTTGTATTGTATCGACAGATGAGTATACAAGGCTGACATACAAGTGAACATACAAACGAAAGATCAAAGATAGATTCGAAAAGGAAGTTAAATAAAGGAAAATCCTTGTATGTTTGGGGCAATTGTATGTTAATAATATACATTTCTAATATACAAAGGAATAAAAGACATCGCAGGAGATAAAAGGTAAGAGGGGGTTTGTATGGGTTGTATCTACGGAACATACAAAGAGCGATATAGATACAAGTATAGATTAAAAGGAAAAGGGAAATAACATTGGTTATGGTTCATTGCATATATGTTTGTATGTTGAGAAGATACAAAGGGGACATACAAAGAATAACATACAAAGAAAGATACAAGAAAATGAGATGTATGCAGAAATAAACTAATGAATAAAAGTTTAAAGCCAAAACACTGAAATAGAAAGCCGAAGCCTTAGGTGCATTAATTGTTGTAATTAATGCCAAGCTAACACCCAAAAAGAGTAAAATTCAATGGACTTAGGGTAAATTTAAAGTCATTTTTCTTTCTGATTTACATTGTCAAGAGTTAAAACTGCAGAAAGAAGAATTGATACAGAAAATTGAACAAAATTCATCAAAGTGATGGAATTATAGAAGTTAGACGGAGTACGAGATGGTAAAAGTAAGTCAATGACGTAAAATTGAATTGTTAAGAAATACAGGTATTTATCTTAAAATGCCGTTACAATTTAGTTGGTAAAAATGCAAAGTAGATTTCAGTGATTTCATTATGAAATGTAAACATTTGTTAAATTGCTAATTTAATTGTTAATTAACTGGGTCAGGTTAAACAAATGTGAAAGTCAAAATGGAAAAGACAAATGGGGGTTAGGGTAAAATGGTAAAAAATAAAAAGTTCATAGTAAAACCCTATGTAGAAAAAGGTAAACTGAAAAGTTAAAAAATACATTTTCTACAGGAAGGCTCCAAAGCATAAAAAGGTAGACACATGCAGTGAAGTTAAAAAAGAGAGGAATCCACGCAAAGAAATAGAGAAAGAAGAGTTGCCACTACATAGAGGGTACCCATCATTGATTAGTTACACTAGAGTAGGGATAGACACAAACATTGGGAACTATGATGCAAATGATGTCTTGCAGAATATCGTGTAGCTATTGACGCTACACCTGATATGAAGTGTATATGGGAGAGTGGACTGTACAGAGCTGCAGGTTTTCCATTAGCTATGGAGGCAGGGATTTGTGTCTAGATTGCATATATCTGTATGATCTAGCTACCAGGAAAATAATGTTTTATGATAGACTCATTATAGACTTATCCACAGAAGGTATTGCAAGAACATTTGGTCTAGAGATCAATGAGAAAATGGTGGATATTGACATAGATCAATACAATGAGGATTTTCATAATAATGAAAGGGATTGTAGAGGCAAGATATTTTACAATTGGTCCAGCCTAAAAAAAAAACCCAAGGCTGTGGCAAGAGTGCACAAGACTTTGTTAAGAATATACTTGAAGAAGAAATATACTTGATGATTACAATGTTAAGTAGATTGGTGGGATTGAGAGATGGAACTAAGTGTGAACCATGGATGTTTACTGTCATTGAGTTCATGAGAGAAGCAAGAAAAGAGAAAGGACAAATTCACTGGGCTAAGGCCATAAGCACATTCATATGGAAGTAGGCAATGCTAAGGAAGCAAAAGTTGTTGCCTTTCTATTTTTCTTCATACTTGTTGTATTCATGTGCAACAGAGGTTCAACCATTCATACATGGGATAGACAGGGTTGGAACCTTGGGCAAAGGTCCAAGTCAGAAACTGGTATATGAGCATTATCCTGATTTGTAGGAAGAGAATGCATTGAAGAAATATGCTTTAGTTAATGATGTATTCTATACCTATAGGGTTAGAATTTTAAGGGAAGAACCTGATAAGAGGATATCTAAAGATGTAGAGGATACAATTGGGTTGTACAGTTCCTAGTATATTTAATTTGAGCACTTTACTTACATCAAAACTGAGGGATTTGAGGGAAAACCTTTCATGCTACCCAGGTATCCGTCTAATAAATTGATTGTTCTAGAGTTTTCAAGGTAGAATTTGAATGCCTTTAGAATGTACAAGAAGAAGTTTAGCAGGGGAAATATTAAAGTACCTTTGTCAATTGGTAGAAATTCATGCTATAGTGAGGAAGTTGCTGGTTATACAGAACATGAATTGAGATATTATGGATTTGAGGAGTTTGATTTAGCTAGAGGGTTTGACCCCTTTCATAGAATTCAAAGTTCAATTGATAAAAAGTTTAAACATCAAATACATATTGAAGATTTTTTGTCTGACTACAAGAATAATAGAGAGGTAAGGAAGAGGGCTCATAAAAGACTAACAGTTGATCAAATGAGATCTGTGGGAGATATATATGTTCCCCCAAAGGTTGAAGATGATGGAAATGTGCTGCATCATAGTTATGAAAGTGCCAGGCTCGCTCTTATTGGAGAGCCTGACTGGCCACAACCATGGAACACATCTTTGGACACATTGCCCAAACTAGTCATATTGTTTTCAAAAACATGGTTAAAATATAGGATTGAAGAGCTCAAAGCTGAAGGGAGGGAAATCACATATCTAAAGAAAGGGAAAAAGAGAGTAAAAGAGTTGAGTGATGATCCCCAATGTTTTTATGAGAAGAAAAGAAAGATTGTAGAAGCCAAAATTGTAGAGAAAGATAAAAATGCTACTTTAATGGATCCCTATGTATTGGGAGTAATAGTAGCAGTGTCAACTGGTACATTTGTGGAGGCTAAATCATTAAGCCATGATATTAGTATGGAAGAAGCACATACCTCCAAGGAAGCAACATGACAGAAGGTTAGAAAAGCAATACCAATAAGCATATCAAAAGGGGAGACTTCAAAAACAAGTGAAGTCATAGGAGCATAGCAAGTAGGGGCAAAGTTGAGTGATATACCTAGTGCATCCATCCAAACAAACAAGAGACAAGCATATGCTCAGGTAAAGACAGAATTAGCTGGGGAAATGTTGCAAGGGTCAAAAGTACATGAAGTCAAACAAACCACTGAGACTTTCCACATCATCGATGAGAGTAGTTAAAGTGAGGAAAGAGAAATGGATTTAGGAAAGAGAAATGGATTCAGGAAAAGAAATTGGAATGGAAGAAGAATCTAGTGAATTCCTAAGTGAAGAAGAAGAGCAAAATACTTAGGCTAAGATGGAAACTAAACAAGGCTCAATGTCTGAAAGGGTACAAGAAGAATCAGGAATGGTAGATCCATTTGGTACCTTGGTGTCTCCTGAAATAATAAATGATGTGCAAGATGAAGCACATAAAATTAAAGAGTTAGAAAAAGAAGATGCACCTAAGGAGACAATAAAGGAAAACCCTACTCAAGCCAAAGAAGAAAAAAGAGCTCGTACCTCAAGGGTAGATGTTTTAAATATTCTTAATATGTATGGTGAACAAAGTGAAGGAGAAAAGAACATAGAAAGCAAGAAAGAACAGGGAAAAGAAGCAAAAGAGGATGATACAATGGTAAGATCACTTGCACATACAGAGCAAATTAGCAGGTCTAAAAAGGAACAAAAGGAAGGTGAAACTACAGAAGATGTAGGTAAGAAGCCTGAGGGTGAAGAACATACAGAAAACATTGATGAGGGTAAAATTGAAAAACAAGTAGAGGATATAGACAAAACAAATATAGAACAAGCACATAAGGAGGAGGACCAAGGAAAGGAATCATCGAAAGGAGAAGGTCCTGATGAAGAAGATGATGGTGGAGGGGACACAGAAATTGAAGAAGAAGAAAATGAGGGTGAGTCTCAACAATAGGATGATCCAATGATACAAGAAGCAACCACTCAACAACAACAGGAACAACAACAACCACAAGAGCAAGGAGAAGCAGAAAGTTCTCAGGAAGAGGTAATTGATGAAGAAAAAGCTACTAAAGGCACAAAGGAGGTCACAAATTGGTTAGGGGCAGAAATAAGAAAAGAAAAGGAGGTATAATTAGGACATATTGATATCAAAAGATTACTGGGCAATATAATGCCAAGGAAAGAAAAGAGAAAGGCAAGAACAATGTCAGCCATACAAAGAGGTCCAGATGGATCTAGGACGCTGAACTTGGCCATACCCCAAAAAGAGAAGCCAAAAGGAGAAATAACTATAGATGAGTATAAAATACTCAATTTTAAACTGGGACATACAACAAGGGAGCAACACATAACTGAGTGGGAAGACATGCACCAGGTGACAACATAAATGTTAAGAAAGGATAAAGATAAACATGAATATTTGAAAGGACACATTATCCAATTGCAACAATTTATTAAGGGAATATTTGATCCCAATACAATAGTGCCAGAATTGCCTAATGAGATAGCAGTTGTATCCAAGGATGTTCAAAGATTTCATGCAAGAAGGAGAACAGGTAATGAAACAAGTAGTGAAAAGATGGGAAGTGGCCACAAAGGAAAAGAATAAATGCAGTGTACTTGTACATAATGGCCAATTTAGAAGAGAAGAATGTACATTTGAATTGAAACAGTTAAAGGAAATTGAAGAGAGAGTAGAAGAATTAATAAATGAAGGACTAATTACCCCTTCAATGGCAAATCAAGTTCCACAAGAGAGGTTAGAACTAAAATTTGAAGAAGATAATCTTAAAAGGTGCATAATGATTGCTCAGGATTTAGAAGAAAGGGTAGATGACATGATCAGAATGCATAAAATGATAGTGGAAAGACTATTAGATCATGAATGCATTGATACACCAAAGTATGAACTGTAGAGAAATTTAACAGAAATCAATGCTATTTTTACACCATGCATTGAAAGTCCTGAAGCATATCTAAGTAAATAGATGATTGGTTCATTAATGGAAGAAAATGCCAAGATGAGGAAATACAAGAAGAAGAGTGAGGGTTCAAAAAATAGAGAAAAGAAACTAAAGGATGGAATTACAATGCAAGAGTATGTCTAGACAAAGAGTCTAGGAGGAGACCGCACCTTTATAGAAGGTGTAATTAATAATTTCAAATCATATTTGAAGGAGTGAAAAATTGTAAAAAGGGCAAACAATATTAAAAAGGATCAAGTAAGGGGGTATCTATAGGAAAGTCTACAAGAAGGTAGAAGTCAAAGAAAGGGGAATCTTATTTTTGAAAAGATTCCAATAGCATCCTTTGAGGAAAAGATACCATTCAGATATTTTGAGAAGCGGTTAGAGATGAATATGCACCCTTGATCAATAATAGAGAGATCTTGGCCATAGATTAAGTTTTGTAGCCATAGCAAAATGCAACTTCAAACTCTATATAAGAGGCTTTGCTATTTGTATGTTACTTACATAGGGATTTATAAAATAGAGCTTGCACTTGTAATTTGTTGGAACATTTTAATAGAGTATTTTAGTTTAGAGTAGAAGGAGGTCGCCTGTGTCTACGATTAGGAATGCGTGGAATGTCTAGCTTCCTTATTGTATCTGTAAGAAGTTCATAAGTTTTCTATTGATTTGATTAATGAATCAAACGGGTTATTCATACATTGTAAACCATATATGACTGTATAATTTAAATACAAGTAAATTTTGGATTCTACATTTATTTTTTGAGTGTTTTCTGACTTTTACTTATATTTGAAAATATTATCTCTTTAAAAGCTTGCAATCTTGGATGTGTGTTCATGAAAATACTCAGGGCTTCACATTTAAAGATTTAATCTGTGGATTCGATCAAGTTTGATGTATTTCTTACAATGTCGATAACAGAGCATTTAGATCCTATAGTAAAGTGATGTTCAGTTTGAATTTCTCTAACTTTTCCCCAAACATTGGAAATAATTAGCTCAACGCAGAGATTTTAACAAAATTGTCTTACATTTGAAGGAAATATGCAAAATTGTGTTAATTCTTGACAATTTTCATATCAATTTGAAAAGAAGAGCTTGTTTAATTATAAATCATACAAAGCTTTGTGTTATAATATTAAATTTATGCAAATAAATGTATAATTTGGTGTTATTTGCAACAATTTGCATAATTCGAGTTCAGTGAGTCACAGATCACCTTAAATCAAGTAAGGCCCCTTGAACATTACAGTTTCACATTAACCTACTGAATTGTGTACAAGGTCAAGACCTGACCATAAAGAAACTTGGGATTAAGAACTCTTAATTTATTTCTTCATATCTTTCAAGACAGTTTAGGTTCATTTTATGAATTTTAACTTTTGTTATGAATGTGTTAAAACAATCATCAATAGTTTTTGGCACTAGAAGGAGGGCCTGATGGGAGTTAAGGTAGGATTTGAGTAAAGCTGGCTCATAACAGTGGTAGGGTGACTAGGTCTAGATCCAGTTCAGAAGATATATTTGTGCAATTACCTGATAGAAAGTAGAATAAAGGTCCTTTGATTTGAAATCCTAGAATATCACACATAGGAAGCTCATCTAGAACACTTCCTGGATCACCTTTTAATATCCATAACATAGTAAGTCTGGATAGTTCTTCATTTAGATCTTTGAATCTTGGTCTTAGTCCTCCTAAAGGTCCAAGTCCACCTAGAAATCCAGGTACTCCTAGAGGTCCAGGCCTAGCACAAGGACCTGCAATGGCTTATTTCAATGTCAATTCTCCTATAACATTCACTGATTATCATGAGATGCCAAAGAATCCTAAAAATATATGTCCTAAATATCATTTGCATTAGGATCCAGAAGATCACATTAGGATATACAAGGAGGCATGCTTTAAAGCGAGGTTAGAATATGAAGATGTTGTGTGTAGATTGTTTCCTTACACCTTTAATGAGTAGGCATCTAACTGGTATGTTAACTTGCCTAATGGTTATATCTCTTCTTGGGAACTTATGGAAGAGGCATTTTTGTCTAGGTTTGGGGGACCAGTTGATCCTTCCACCTTATATCATAAATTGGCTGCAATTAAAAGAGGTGAAGGAGAGCTGATTAATAATTTTAATGATAGGTTTCAAAAGGCTTATTCCACACTAGTGGCTCCTTACACTTTGACTGGAGATGTGTTATTATCCTTGTATTATGTTCCCCTTGATCCACTAACTGCCATGCTTGTCAAAAGAAAGGTTGATATAGATACAATATCCAAAGCTTATAAGGAGGCAGGCTCAATAAACCAAGAGATGAGACTAACAATGTATAATCTATTTCTTAATGGAGGAAACCCTGGGATGCAGAGTCAAGCACAACCTTGGAATGGAGTCCCTATGCATCATACTCCATTATTGAACCCAATTCCTACATACACACCTATGTATAATCCTTCCCCAATCCAAGCTATAGCCCATTATACTGGTAACAATACCAATAAGAATCAGGGTAATAATCAGAATAATGGTTAGTCTTTCTTCCAGAATCCTCAAGACACATTTGTGGCAAAGGCACAAGAGGATAGGGAAGAAATCAAATAAATTACTACACACTTGAGAAGATTGACTACCGAAATGACACAACTGAGAAATGAAAATTTCTATGGTAGAAATGATCAAGGATACAGTCAAAACCATAACTAGAATCACAATCAGGGACAAGCAATGCAAAACAAAGGACCTGTTGTAGATAAGAAAACCTAGGGTAATAACAATAGAAATTAGAATTAGCCAAGGCCACCTAGGACATGGAACACAGGGCCAAATAATGGCACTCTAGCTTCTCCATTTGAGAATTTGGAAAATTAGGAGATAAAACAAACAACAAGAATTCAAATGACCAACGTAGCATTAAAGAATTGGTGTAGGATTCATAACACCAGTGCACATGCTGAATTAGAATGCCCTCAGTTTCATTTGGCAGCAAGTATTTTCAATGTGGATGTACAGGCTCCTACCTCTAAATTTCTCATTCCCAAAGGTAATAAAATAGTGCCCTTAGGATTTGAGAGTGCTTTAGTCCTAGAGACTTTTACCTTTGCAACCAAGAAGGAAGAAGATCGGTTGTTAGAAGATGAACCTTACTATTGTGAGAACTTATACCCTGAGTCAGCCTTAGTATTGAATGCATTTCAGTTCCCCTTTGAAACCAAAAATGAAGTGTTATATGAAATAGAGCAGGTACTGGCTTTTCAATAGTCTAACAAAAATCATACCTACAATTTGAGAAATATCACTAGACTAGGAGGTCCTTTCACTACTTCCACTCCTCCTAATAATTTCAATACTATTCTAGATCAACATGCCAGCAATAATCTTGCTATACTAAAGGACAATCATAATGTGAATAGTGGAACAATAGCACCAAAAGTCCAAATAGGGAAAACAGAGATAGTAGAAACAATGAGGTTAATGAGTTACTTGTCTAAAGAGATAAAGAAAATCAAGGTCAATATACCTCTATGCGAATTATTGAAAAGTCCAGGGGTCAGAAATGCTTTCATAAAGTCTTGGATACATCTATGACCAGTGAGGTTTCTACTGATATGAATGTTCAAAGTAAGGATTCACAGCCCAAAGGAAAGAGTAAGAAAACTGAACAGCCTTCCAACACTAACGTGGTCATGTATGCAGGTAAGAGGGAAGCCCCTCCTTTCTTGTTAACCATTAGGATGTTTGGAAAGAACATACATATTTGTATGGTGGATTCTAGTGGATCAGCTAATGTAATGCCTTTAGGGATATGTAAAACTTTAGGACTAACTCCTACTAAGTCTGCCAAGGTTGTTACATAGTTAGACAAATCTAAGGTTAATGTGATAGGAGAACTAATGCATAGTCAAATGCAGTTAGCCTCATATCCTAGGGTGAGTTAGTTTATTGACATTCAAGTAGTAGATATACCTATGAATTATGGAATGTTGTTGAGTAGAGACTGGTCTAAAACATTAAATGGATATATGGCCACTAATTTTTCAAACATGTGGTTACCTTGGAGAGGTGTTCCAAATCAAATCAGGATAGAAGGTGAACCCAGAATGAAATACATGATTACAGAATACAACAAGACTAATGAGATATTGTATGCTTTTGTTGAACCTGGTGTTTATAGAGTCACTAACAAAGGAGTACAAATTGAAGAAATCCTGATGATAAATTTTAAAGGAAAACCTGTTAGTAAAGAAACAGTAGTGTTCATTGAGTGTGATGAAAATTCTTCTGATGAGGAAGACAATGCAATAAATAGTTTTGGTTAGATCATTAGACAGCAAATAGAAAAGTGCATTGGATAAAATATTCTAGTTCAGTGCAAGTTGTAAAAGAGCATGTGCAGAGTCCATAATAAGCCTCATTCTGAAGAGAATTGTGGAATGTGCAGAGACATTATAGAATATCAATACATAAAGTACACAAAGGGGATAAAAATGCGGGAATGAAAGGTTAATCCTAATCAACTAGAGACATACTTTCAAGATAACATGAGTGTATTAATTCCATATTTAGAGAAAGAAATAAAAGACAAGAATGTTTGTCATTCTGATTTACAAACTGAGAGTATAAATATGCAAGTAGGTGAAAGTGAATTACCCATTAAAAAATAAGATAGAACCGCACATGTAGTAGAAAAGGCAAAACATGCCAAAATAAAAGGTCAAAAGAATAAAGAGGGCATGTGGACACTGAAATGTGATTGATCTAAATCTAAATAGGGTGCAGGTGCAGGTGTGGAACATATAATCCTAATGGTAAGTCATTTTTAGCAGCATATAGGCTACAATTTCCTTGTACTAATAATGTAGCAGAGTAGGAAGCTTTGATTTATGGACTTGTTATGGCTGTCATGAAAAAGGTGAAAATGGTCAGAGTGTTCTCAGATTCTGAGTTAGTGGTCAGACAAGACAATAAAGTTGTACGCATGCAATTATAAGAATATGGTTTGTTATAGCCATAGGGTGTGGGATTTGATAGATTCATTTGATGCCTTTAACATAGAACATATTCCCAGGGAGTTGAATCATAGACCAGATGCATTAGCAGTTGTTGCTATCACTTTGGAACCCTTAACATTGTCAGGTTTAAAATGATTTGTTGTTGAATTAGTAAATGTTCCAAGTATACCAGACAATGTTACTCATTTTCAAGTATTTGAAGGAGATCAGCAAATTGTGGATTTTCTCACTTGTAATGAAGTGTTTGAAGCTCAAATCATTGATGACCAAGAAAGGCCTGATGTGTCTTGGGATGAAGAAGACATAATAGACTTGAAAAGTAATTTCTTACCTAAGGGAGTAATTGAGTTAGAAAAGATTTTTGACTTTGATGGGGTAGTGAAACAAAAAGATTTACCCAAAATTGAAGGGGGAAAATGTGATCCATATAACTTGGGAACAGAGCAGAGTCCACAGAATGTATTGATTAGAAAAGCTTGCTCTGAGGAGTTAAAAAAAGAAATTGTGGATGTTCTGAAAGAATACAAACATGTCATAGCATGGACATATGAAGATTTGAAGACATATGATACGTCCATCATAACTCATGTAATACCTTTGAAACTAGATGTTAAACCATTTAGGCATAAACAAAGGCTTGTGAATGCTATTTTAGAGCCTTTAATCTTTGAAGAAGTGAAAAAATTGATGTCTGTTGGGATAATCTTCCCAGTAAGACATTCAACTTGGGTAGCTAATTTAGTACCTGTGAGAAAGAAAATTGGAGGCATTAGGTTATGTGTAGACTTTAGAAATTTGAACAAAGCCTTTGAAAAAGATAATTATCGGTTGCGTCCAATAGATGAAGTGTTGCAAGCAATAAATGGAGCAAAGATGATGTCTTTCTTAGACGAGTTTTCAGGATATAACCAGGTCCTAGTTGATAAAGAAGATAGGTTGAAAACTACTTTTACTTGCAAATGGGGTAATTATGCATATAGGAGAATGCCTTTTGGTTTAATAAATGCAAGTGCCACTTTTCAGCGAGCCATGGTCATTGCATTTCATGGATTATCAAGTAAATGCATTGTTATTTATATGGATGATTTAACTGTTTACTCGAAGGATGTATCCACTCATGTAGAAGATTTAAGAAGAGTACTTAAAAGATGTGAAAGGTACAAGATTTCTCTTAACCCAAAGAAATGTTCATTTGGTGTAACTGAAGGAAAATTGTTAGTACATGTCATTTCAGAAAATGGGATATCCATTGATCCAGACATAGTAGAAGGAATAAGAAAATTGTAATTACCTAACAGTAAGAAGGAGTTAAAGTCCTTTTTTCGTAAGATTAACTTTGTGAGGAAGTTTATTATAGGATTTGCAGAAATTGTGCAACCATTAAATGCCATGCTTAAGAAAGATGCAAAGATAGAATCGACACCAGTAGCCAAAGGTGCATTTGAAGATATTAAGGAGGCCATTTCTGATGCTCTTGTGTTAGCAAGTCTAAATTATTCAAATCCATTTTACATATATTCTTTTGTACCTTCACATTTAGTTGCAACTACTTTAACACAAAAAGGAGAAGATAATGAAGAAAAGCCCATAGCTTTTATGAGTGCACCTCTGAAAGATGCACAACTAAAGTATCTTGATATAGAAAGATAGGCATTTGCACTAATAAGAGCAGTTAAGAACTTTAGACATTACATCTTATGAAGTCAAGTTAAGGCCATAGTACCAGATGCAACAATAAAAATGTTGCTAATGCAAAATGAGCCTGGAGAGAAAAGAGCTAAATTGGTTACAATATTGCAAGAGTTTGACATGGAGATTATTCCAATGAAGTTGGTCAGAGGACAAGCATTAGTACAGACCATAGAAAACATAGATGCAAACTTGGTCAAGCAGCAGTATGTATTAATATCTAATGATACATCAGGCTGGTATGATGATTTGAATACTTTTCTGATATCAAAAAAATATAAAAGTAAGATAAAATCTTCTTAGAGGAGAGATTTAAAGATTAAAGCAAAGAGGTACATGGTACAAGGAGGTCTTCTATTCAAGAAGAATCATGAAGGTATTTATTTAAGATGTTTAAATAGAGCTGAAGCAGATAAGGTATTGTCAAAGTTGCATGATAAGTATGGAACTACTCATGGTTCTCAGTTAGCTACTACGCATAAGATACTAAGAGGAGGATACTATTGGCCAACCATGTTTAAGGACATAGAGAGTCATATTCAAAGTTGTCATATCTGTCAGACTACAACAGACAAAGGAAAGAATCAGGCTAATCCATTACAGCCAGTCATTGAGTCTAGACCATTTGCATAGTGGGGCTTGAATTTCATTGGAGTTATTAATCCTCCATCATCTATAGGACATAAGTTGATATTGATAGTAACTAACTATTGTACTAGGTGGACTGAAGCCACATGTTGCAAGTTTTCTACTATTGAGGTGGTTATAAAATTTCTTGAGGAAAACATCATAACAAGGTTTCGAGCTCCATATTCACTGGTATGTGATAATGGCCCTGCATTTTCTTCTCTGAAATTTTCTAAATGGGCATTTGAATATGGGATAGTTTTAAAATTTTCTTCAAATTATTATCCTCAAGGGAATGGTTTAGCTGAGTCCACAAACAAGATTTTATTGGATATAATCAAGAAGCTAATTGTAAAAAATCCTAGAGAATGGAATACATTGTTAAAGTATGCGCTGTGGGTACATAGGACTAAGGTTAAGTCAGCCTTAGGCAATGCACCTTATCACCTAGTTTATGGCACTGATCCCATACTTCTAGTGAATTTAAGAATACCTGTCTAGAAGTTTGCTAATGAGTATTTAGGATTTGATGATCATAGAGAAGATAGGATAATCCAAACGTTACAATTGGATGAGAAGAGAGATCAAGCCATTGAAAAATTTATCAAACATCAAGTAGTGGTCAAAGATTATTTGACAAAAGAGCAAGAGTAAAAACATTCAGAATATCAGACTTAGTATTATGTTGGGATAAAGCACATGAAAAGAAAGGCAATCATGGAAAGTTCTTGACTGGAGAAGATGTGCCATTACCTATTAATGGCCAATATTTTAAACATTACTTTCAGGCTTGAAGTGAGGGTATTTGGTATGTTCTGTATCATAATGTAAATAATGTACAGTTTTGTTGGGTGTTGTCTTGTTTTGTTTTGTTTTTGTTTGTTTTGTTGTGTTGGGTTGTGTGTTGTGTTACCTTGGTAGGGATGTTTTGTTTTGTTTTGAAGTATACAGGAGCAGATTAACAACCACTGAAAACAATAGAAAATTTAGAACATTCAGGTTAATTATTTGAAATTTATGCATAACTTGTTGTGACTGTCATGAATGTAGAAAATGGTTTATCTTGTGAAATTTTGTATTCAATAACTGTGGATTGAGTATTCAAGGGAAGTTTCTCACAATGACATTCCTAAAAACCTTGGGTTTGTTGAACATACTAGTGTAGGTGTTAGGTGAAAAATCAAAGGTCACCCTTGCTACCATTACAATTCTCAGCTTAATTTCAACAAGTGATCATATCTTGCATCATGAAGTTACAAATGTAATATCTTATAAGGTATCTATCTTACCTAAAATATAAAATAAGTAAATTAATAAAATGAATTTTACTCAAAATCTAGTTTAAGCCCTCTGAGTAACTCTACCGGGGCTATAGATGCTTGCTGTCAATGGGGCTCTACTTAGGAAAATTGTAACGATAACCTTGTCGGGGCTATAGATGCCTGCTGGCAGCAAGGCTCTATCTGGTTGGCTATGAGGGAATGACATCAACTATGTAGTTTAATATCAGTCACTAGTTTGTTCAACTTATTTTCAAGATGAGGATTATTAATCACATGTGCCCACTTAAACTGAATGGGGAAATTCATGCACCTTATTGAATACATTAGGTCTCAAGTAAAATAATGATTTGTAGAAAAGAGAGTTGGAAGTTATGAATTTGTTTCATTTAAGTTTTCTTTAAATGGTTTTAATTTAATTGTTTTGTTTGGTTTCTAGTTGTTGTGGTGCTCACAACACGCCCCATTTTACTTCTTAGCAAAATGAGGACCCCTGCTGTGGCTGTGGCTTTTTGGTTGTGTGTAGGTCTGCTTGGTGTTAAAAGGGAAAAGGAAGTGAAAGTTACAAACCTTGTTGAAAAAAAAAAAAAAGAAAAAATAAACATTAAGTACCAGATCAAGATAAAGGTGAATTCTTTGTCAAAAATGAATGGGGGTTACTTTTTGAACCATTTCAAAATTCCTAATATTCTGCAAGTTATGAATGTTTTGGTAAAATGCACTATAGGAAGGTTTGTATGTTGCATATACAAGGTTGTTTGTATGTGAAGTCCTTGTCTTAGTCGCATAGAGTTGTTGGGTGTATGAACTTTTATACTTCTATGCATATTGTTAATGTTCTATGCTTTACATACAAGTCGGACCCGACAGGATTCAAAAGTGAAATGGATAATTGGTTAGGTCCACCAGTTGTATATTGGGTTGTATGTTTGGTGCAAAGTAAAGATACAAGGTGACATACATTGTGATATACATGTCACGGACCTAAAAAAGTATGAAATTTGGTTTTATCGAGATATGCTTTGTGGTTTGTATTTTGTATGTTTCAGGTTATACTTTTTTATATACATACAGCGCGGAAGTCAAAAGAATTAAAAATTTGGTATAGGTAATGCATTGTACCTGAATGCATATTGAAAGATGCATTTCATTTTAGGTACATGTGTGGAGCCGAAGAGTTATGTACTGTAGTTTATAAAAGATGAGAAGTCCGAAGGAAAGATACAAAAGAGTTTGCATATATCAAGGCTTGTATATGGATAGATACAAGAATTCTTGTATCGTTGAGATACAACTGGGAAGGTAAAGTGGGCCCTGTAGTTTGTATCTCAGGGATGTATTGTATCGACAGATGAGTATACAAGGCTGACATACAAGCAAACATACAAATGAAAGATGCAAGATGGATTCAAAAAGGAAGTTAAATAAAAGAAAATCCTTGTATGTTTGGGGTGATTGTATGTTAATAATATACATTACTGATATACAAAGGAATAAAAGACATCGCGAGAGATAGAAGGTAAGAGGGGGTTTATATGGGTTGATTGTACATGCGCTTGTATCTACAGAACATACAAAGAGCGATATACAAAGCATAGATACAAGTACAGATTAAAAGGAAAAGGGAAATAACATTAGTTATGGTTCATTGCATATATGTTTGTATGTTGAAAAGATACAAAGGGGACATACAAAGAATAACATACAAAGAAAGATACAAGAAAATGAGATGTATGCAGAAATAAACTAACGGATAAAAGTTTAAAGCCAAAATGCTGAAATAGAAAGCCAAGCCTTAGGTGCATTAATTGTTGTAATTAATGACGAGATAACACCCAAAAAGAGTAAAATTCAAAGGAGTTAGCGTAAATTTAATGTCATTTTAATTTCAGATTTACATTGTCAAGAGTTAAAACTGTAGAAAGAGGAATTGATACAAAAAATTGAACAAAATTCATCAAAGTGACGGAATTACAGAAGCCAGACGGAGTATGAACTGGTAAAAGTAAGTCAACTACATAAAGTTGAATAGTGAAGAAATACATGTATTTATCTTAAAACGCTGTTACAATTCAGCTGGTAAAAATGCAAAGTAGATTTTAGTGATTTCATTATGAAATGTAAACATTCGTTAAATTGCTGATTTAATTGTCAATTAACTGGGTCAGGTTAAACAAATGTGAAAGTCAAAATGGAAAAGACAAATGGGGGTTAAGGTAAAATGGTAAAAAATAGAAAATTTGTAGTAAAACCCTAGGTAGAAAAAGTTAAAATGAAAAGTTAAAAGATGCATTTTCTATAGGATGGCTCCAAAGCAGAAAAAGGTAGACACAGGCAGTGAAGTTAAAAAAGAGAGGAAGCCGTGCAAAGAAATAGAGAAAGAAGAGTTGCCACTGTTGGCAAGAGACACTATATGGATTCATGGTTGTTGTCATTGATGGCAACAAAGGTCATTCCACATATCCGCAAGTCATGATGTGTCTCTACCGGAAGTCAGAATAAAGAATGTTGTGGTCCGGTGAAGAAGAACAGAGCATGTGGCAAGGTCCGACAGATTGGTCCGGATCTCTCAGAGGAAGTGTCTTGGTGCAGTACGGATTTGGGGAAGTCAAGAGGACTACCTTGAGTGGTATATTCCAAGGATTTAGCCTCCGGTGATGGACAAGGAAAAAGATATGAATGGTTGAGTACCGGATTCCTGAGAGACAGTGAAAACAGAGGAAGAACTGACTGGCAGAGTATCAAACTGCTTTCCGGATGTGTTACCATTGATGACAGAGGTTGTGAAGGCATGAATCATGTTTGGCCGACATGATCAATGATATCTACAAGTATATGCTTGATCCGCATAGCTTGGTGAGGAAGGATTCAGCCGACAGAACAAAAGTTTGTAAGAAACTAGACTGTTCCGGATGCCGACTAGAAAGGTGATGAAATTACTTGTGCGGATATATATAGAGGATGGATTTAGTTGTGAAGGGGGTGTTGTTGTGGAGATATATGCGAAGAAGTCCAGATAAGAGCAGAGGTAGCAAAAAGGATCCGGTATGTGAAAGATAGCAGAATAAAGAACAGAGGAAAGATGAAGTGCAGCAGATCAGTGTACTGAGCCTAACCGGAACTGAACTCCAGCATATGCAGATGCTTCCAATCAGTTCAAGACTGTGATTCTCATCACTTTGTAGACAGTGTGTCTTCTTGTAGGCAGTGGGCCTCTTGTGAGCAGTGTGCTCGGGCAGTGAGCCCTAATTGGCAAGTGCCATTTTTGTAATTTCCTATTCTTCTAACAGAGAATAATTTTGGGTTAATCACCCCGTGGTTTTCTCCCTTAACAGGGTTTCCACGTCAAAAATACTGTGTCATGTGTTTCTTATTTCATGGTTAATGCTTTTGTGTTTGATTTTATGCTGCATCAATTAAAAGGAAAGTTCAATAAGGGAAATAATTAGGATAACTGATTCACCCCCCCCTCTCAGTTATCAACAATTGGTATCAGAGCTAAGTTCCTCCTAATAGAGCCTAACAGCTTGAGGAAGATCTGGGATTTCAAATGGATGCATATGGTTTAAGGGAGCAACTCAAGACTGCTCTTGAGGATCTTGAACAGTCAAATTCTGAAGTCAGTGAATTAAAGGAAAGACTCAAACAGGCTGATGAATTCATGAGAGAATTAAAAGACAAATTAAGTCTCTCTATGAAAAAGAGAAAGGAGCTGCTTCAACAGTTGGCAAGACAAAGTGAAGAAAGCAATACAAATGAAGAATTGACTGAGCAAACCAAGTTATGTGAAAAGTTATCAAAAGAAGTCATTATGTTAAGACATGAAATGGAATCAGGAACTATAAAGTTTACTCAAGAGATTGAAGAAAAAAGAAAGGCTGAAGACAATCTAAGACAATCTCTTAAAGAAAAATCAGAAGAATGCCACCAGATGGACAGGATTATCAGACATCTTGAATCTGATCTTGAAGATGCCAAAGATAATGAAGGAAAACTTGAGGATCAAATTGCCTCTCTCAAAAGAGACCTTCAAACAGCAAATGAATATAAAGAGAAATTCAAGATAAGTTCTGCTCAACTTGAAGTTCTTCTTGGAAGTCAAAAGAGGACAGATGACAAGTATGGTTTGGGATATGAGAAAGGAGAAAGCTCCGGATTCGGTCAGAAGAATCTTGGATCAGAAAATCCAAGGAACAGACCTAGAAGACCTCCGGTAAGACAGCCAAATGCTCAAAGATATCCATCCTTCAATGGATACTGCCACAGCTGCAACCACTTTGGTCACAAAGCTAATCAGTGCAGAATGAGAATGAATCAGATTAATTCATCCTTCTCCGGACAGTGCTTCAACTGCAAAAGGTATGGACACAAATCCCATGAATGCAGAATTATGCAAGTAAACAAATCATTCAAAGGTAGATGCTTCACATGCAATAGAATAGGTCATAGGGCTAATCAATGCAGATCAAGAGGATATCAGTCAAATATGCAAAAAAATGTTATTTGCCAAATCTGCAATAGGTCCGGTCATAATGCTAAAGTCTGCAGAAACAAGAATCAGGACAAAAGAGGTCCGGTGTATAATCAGAATCAAGACAAGGGTAAACAAAAGATGAATGCGGATGAGGTTAGGAATCAGATGAGCAAGATTTGGGTGAAGAAAAGTTCAGAGAATGTAGAGGTTGGATCCGCACCAGACTCTGGTGCTGATATCTCTTCCGGAAATTAAAAAGTGAGCTCAGGCTCAGGGGGAGACTCAAAGAAAATCTTGTTCCCCCAGCCAAACAAGTGGTGCCGGATGTGGCACAAGATGCGGATCAAAGGGTTTGTAGATATGAGTCTTGAGATACTTCAGTCAAGTTTTCAGAGGTCCGCATGGAGTTATGAAGAAGCTGTGATCGATCAAATAAGACCTGTTCAGGGAGATGCTCCGGTATGATAAAGGATTACAAAAAGGTCCGGAAAGATCCGGAAATGCACTATCTTGTTCTGCGGATTGGACAGAGTGTTTGGGATGTTCTTGCAATATGTTACCTCGATTCATTCATGATTGAAAGATCCGGATGATATCCACAGATCAGGACTAATCCGGGATACTCCAAACTATCCAGACAAGGCAAACCGGAATGATGTAGGTGAAGCATTTATTGCAGACAGATATTAGGATTCGCGGAGCAATTTAAGGGATTTCTCAAAGGTCATTTGCTCATTCTGCACTCGAGAAGAAGCGAAAAGTGGAGCTCTGCAACAAGGTTCATCAAGCACACCAAGGATCTCCTACCGAAGTTATTGCATAAAGAAATCAATCCAACCACTCCGTGCAAACCGAAGGCGCATAAGGTATTCTCCGTTTTTCATTACCTCACTGCAAATCTTTGAAGAATGGCTACTCCAAACATAGTTAAGATCTCCGATAGACCTCGCCCCTCATTCAAGAAACATCCCTACAAATCATTGGAGGTAGATCCACTAGGAGCCTTCTCTAGTGTTCCTCACGGAGTTTTACATACCGAAGACATTAGGGTTTACATACATGCAAACATTGAGGAATTTGGGGAATTCAAATTAAGAGACCTCTATCACAAGCAACTGATAGACAATGCTTTTGAGCTTAAACCAGAGTATAAGGATATCCAGAAGAAACAATTTGAGCAATTTATTCATTTCCCCTGCTTTGAAGAAGATGAATGGGTCCGGTATGTACTGAGCAGGATGCATGACAACTTTCTATGGCTAGATAGACCCTGCAAGATCACAAAAGAAGCAATTAGAGCAGTAACTGGTCTATACTCTTCCGGAGGGGTACCTATCCTCAAATCTGTCAAGAACAACATTGTAACTGAGGCCACCGGATCAAAATTTGATAAGAGGGCAATGACCATTGAAGATATCTCGGATCCGGATATCAAATATGCATCAATGATAATAGGATACAAGATCTATCACTCCAGCAGGGAGAATTCTTTATCCGGAACTGCAATATACACTGCCTATGAAATGCTAAGAAAGAATGCAGAATATGATCTCTGCGAACTACTGCTAAGCCAATTAATGGAAAATATACAGAAAATCAAGAAGGATAAGAAGAATTCCTTTAAGTATGGTACTCTTATTGTATGTCTATTCTTCTACTTCATGAATGAGCTACCCGGAACAAGTGGATGGGTATGGCAGAATGACAAACCTGTTGCAGTCCAGATAAGAGACTATTTGCATGGACTTGGGGATGCAAAAGCGAGAAATACAGCTCTATGGGGATACTTCAAAAACTTTCAGAGCATGATGCAAGCAAGAGAGAGAATTCCCCAGTCTCTTGTTGAAAAATACAAAGACTCAGTGTGCTTTATGGTTGACACTGATCAGTGCCTAATGGAGGCAGTAGAACCAAGGACTGTCTGGATCATGCCCATGGGGTATGAAGTGGATGAACAGATAGTGGAGCTGCATGTTCAACACATGCTAAGTCAGCCCAAAGATCCTAAGGCAGAAAGGTTTGGAACCTTTGAGGAGCTGAGTGTAAAAATACATGTAGAACTCAGGGAACCTGAGATTAAAAGGAAGGTGAGAAAAGAAGTAGAGCACATTGCTCAAGGCCTAGGCATCTCAAAGGAGGCACTTGATGCCAGCCGGGAAAAGAGGAGGAAGGTTGAGGAAGAAGAGAAAAGTAAAGAAAGTGCTCCGGTTGAAGCTCCCACCCGGACCAGATCATCAAAGAGACCTGCACCTCCCACAACCAAAAGTTCAAAACTGGAAGTCCAGGCATCCGGTAAGAGATCCAAGACAAAAGACACAAGGGCTTATGGAAGCCAAAAGGATGAAGAGGAAACAGAATCAGATGAGGGAGTAAGAGAAATAAAGAAACAGAAGAAGAAAGGATCCGGTAAGCCCTCCACAGGCCAAGACAAGGATGAAATGGCAGAAGGATCTGTTGAAAAGCCCACTCTGTCTCTAGAGAGCATAATCAAGTCGGTCACGGTGGATGGAAACCTTCAACCAATGACTGAATCATATGATGACTTCAGTGAGGCCGACCAAAAGACTCTGCAGGAGGCCACAGTAAAATATCTTAACATATATAATAAGGCTTTCATTGAAATAATATCTCTTATTCCTAAAAGCCTAGGAAAGGAATTGGAAGTAAGAAAGAATAATGCTCATGCTAAAGATCTTGAGATCCGGGAGCAGATAGCTATTCAGCTATATCCTCAAATTGATCCCAAGACAATGAACATTATCTTCAAGGACTGCAAAGATGAGTTCAGAAGCAAAGCCAGGATGAATCAACTCATGCTTGGTGAGACTGACAAAGTGGCCCAAGAAACAGAAGAGATCCTCCGGAAGGCCTTCAAAAGGTTCAATCTTCCGGTTGTAGAGGATTTAGGTACAGAAACAGCTGAGGACTTGGGACCCTCTGCTCCAGAAGAAGTGGCCCATGAACAGACAAATATCTCTCCTCCGGTTTCCCCTACAGTCTCCGGATCCAAAGAAGAAGAGCAATTACAGGAGAAGGAAGCAGTGGTGAAAGACAAAGAGGTTGACAGTTCTAAGACTGCAGAAGAAAAGAAACATCTGTCTCCGGCAAGAGACACTGCACAAACTATTCAACAATTTTTGAGCAAAGAAACTCTAGAGATTGATGAACCGGAGCTTCTAAAAGGCCCATTTGATTTTGACTCTCTCTCTCCGGTACAAACAATGAAGATAGCTTCATTTGCAAATGCCAAGGCAAATGAAAAGCTCCTGAAGTCTCATATGGAAGACTGTGAGTTGATAGAGGCTGCTTCCGGAGTACTTGTAAAAATCATGCCATCAATCCAGATAGATCCGACAGCCTCCTCTTCCGGTAATCTAAAAACCTTAGTCAGCAGTGTTGATACACATTTTGATTCTCTAGAAAAATCAGCTGAAGAAAAGGTCCGGAAGGAATTTTTGGATAAAAGATTTTCAGAAATATTAGAATTAATCTCTAAGGATAGGAAGATTGTAAGCATTGGAATAAAGAGCTTAGAGAATGCTCTTAAGGATGGCGGTGACATCTATAAATTTTGTATATCCTGGTCAAAGGCAACAGCAGCATTTGACAAGAAAATAAAAGAGGAATAGGATAAGCTACAAAGCTTATCTCAAAGTTTTGATCCTCTCTCTTCCTCTATAATAAATCAAGAATGTCAGACTATTGCAGTCTTGAATGAAATAAAGAAACTTGAGAAGGAAAGAAAGAACATCACTAACCGGATGGGAGAACTTAGAAGGATTATAATCCCTAAGTTGGAAACTATGCATGAGGCCATCAGTGATGCTCAGACCACCGCCCAAACAAAAGATCCGACAGATCTCAAGCGGGCAGAAGCTTTTGCATTTTTGTTAAGTGGTCACATTTCAATTTTGGATAGAATGAAGCAAAGTTGGGCTACAGAAATGATCCAATTGCAGACATCCTTTGCAGACATTCTTCAGTACATGTGAGTATGTAAATATGCGGCTATATATAGAAAATTTTTGAAAATTTTGATGTGCGGACCCTACCCTTTGCCATTGATGTCAAAGGGGGAGTGAGGAGCAGTGAAAAATGAGGAATCCAACTAAGGGGGAGTTCCGGAAATTGTATATAAAGACAGAGCATCAGCAAAGGGGGAGCATAGTGAAAACACTTAGTCATTTTTCACTAAGTGTTGCCATCAATGCCAAAGGGGGAGATTGTTGGCAAGAGACACTATATGGATTCATGGTTGTTGTCATTGATGGCAACAAAGGTCATTCCACATATCCGCAAGTCATGATGTGTCTCTACCGGAAGTCAGAATAAAGAATGTTGTGGTCCGGTGAAGAAGAACAGAGCATGTGGCAAGGTCCGACAGATTGGTCCGGATCTCTCAGAGGAAGTGTCTTGGTGCAGTGCGGATTTAGGGAAGTCAAGAGGACTACCTTGAGTGGTATATTCCAAGGATTTAGCCTCCGGTGATGGACAAGGAAAAAGATATGAATGGTTGAGTACCGGATTCCTGAGAGACAGTGAAAACAGAGGAAGAACTGACTGGCAGAGTATCAAACTGCTTTCCGGATGTGTTACCATTGATGACAGAGGTTGTGAAGGCATGAATCATGTTTGGCCGACATGATCAATGATATCTACAAGTATATGCTTGATCCGCATAGCTTGGTGAGGAAGGATTCAGCCGACAGAACAAAAGTTTGTAAGAAACTAGACTGTTCCGGATGCCGACTAGAAAGGTGATGAAATTACTTGTGCGGATATATATAGAGGATGGATTTAGTTGTGAAGGGGGTGTTGTTGTGGAGATATATGCGAAGAAGTCCAGATAAGAGCAGAGGTAGCAAAAAGGATCCGGTATGTGAAAGATAGCAGAATAAAGAACAGAGGAAAGATGAAGTGCAGTAGATCAGTGTACTGAGCCTAACCGGAACTGAACTCCAGCATATGCAGATGCTTCCAATCAGTTCAAGACTGTGATTCTCATCACTTTGTAGACAGTGTGTCTTCTTGTAGGCAGTGGGCCTCTTGTGAGCAGTGTGCTCGGGCAGTGAGCCCTAATTGGCAAGTGCCATTTTTGTAATTTCCTATTCTTCTAACAGAGAATAATTTTGGGTTAATCACCCCGTGGTTTTCTCCCTTAACAGGGTTTCCACGTCAAAAATACTGTGTCATGTGTTTCTTATTTCATGGTTAATGCTTTTGTGTTTGATTTTATGCTGCATCAATTAAAAGGAAAGTTCAATAAGGGAAATAATTAGGATAACTGATTCACCCCCCCCTCTCAGTTATCAACAGCCACAACACAGAGGGTACCCGTCATTGATTAGTTACACTAGAGTAGGGACAGACACAAACACTGGGAACTATGATGCAAATGATGTCTTACAGAAGATCATAGCTGCTAATGCTACACTTGATATGAAGTGCATATGGGAGAGTGGACTGTACAGAGCTGCAGGTTTTCCATTAGCTATGAAGGTCAGGGATTTGTGTCTAGATTGCATCTATCTGTATGATCCAGCTAACAGGAAAATAATGTTTTATGATAGACTCATTGCAGACTTATCCACAGAAGGTATTGAAAGAACATTTGGTCTGGAGATCAATGAGAAAATGGTGGATATTGACATAGATCAATACAATGAGGATTTTCATAGTAATGAAAGGGACTGTAGAGGCAAGATATTTTACAATTGGTATAGCCTAGAAAACAAACCCAAGGCTGTGGAAAGAGTGTACAAGAATCTGTTAAGAATATACTTTAAAGAAGAAATATACCTAATGAGTACAATGTTAAGTAGATTGGTGGGATTAAGAGATGGCACTAAGTGTGAACCAAAGGATGTTTACTATCATCAAGTTCATGAGAGAAGCAGGAAAGGAGCAAGGATAAATTCACTAGGCTAAGGCCATAAGCACATCCATATGGAAGCAGGCGATGCTAAGAAAACAAAAGCTGTTGCCTTTGTATTTGTCTTCATACTTGTATTCATGTGCAGCAGAGGTTCAACCATTCATACATGGGATAGATAGGGTTGGAACCTTGGGCAATGGTCTAGGTCAGAAACTGGTATATGAGCATTATCCTAATTTGCAGGAAGATAATGCATTCAAGAAATATGCTTTAGTTAATGATGTATTCTATACCTATATCGTTAGAATTTTAAGGGAAAAACATAATAATACGATATCTAAAGATGTAGAGGATACAATTGGGTTGTACAGTTCCTGGTATATTCAATTTGAGCACTTTACCTACATTAGAAATGAGGGATTTGAGGGAAAACCTTTCATGCTACCCAGGTATTTGTCCAATAAATTGATTGTTCTAGAGTTTTCAAGGCAAAATTTGAATCTCTTTAGAATGTACAAGAAGAAGTTTAGCAAGGGAAATATTAAACTACTTTGGTCAATTAGTAGAAATTCATGCTATAGTGTGCTGGTTATGTAGAACAAGAATTGAGATATTATGGATTTGAGGAGTTTGATTTAGCCAGAGGGTTTGTCCATTTCATAGAATTCAAAGTTTAATTGATAAAAAGTTTAAACATCAAATACATATTAAAGATTTTTGATCAAACTGCAAGAATGATAGAGAGGTAAGGAAGAGGGCTCATAAAAGACTAACAATTGATCAAATGAGATCTATGGGAGATATATATGTTCCCCCAGAGGTTAAGGATGATGGAAATGTGTTGGATTAGAGTTATGAAAGTGCCAGGCTCACTCCTATTGGAGAGCCTGATTGGTAACAACCGTGGAACACTAGTGCAGGAGCTCCCAGTTTTAGTCATTTTTGGCTATGTCATGTTTTGTTGTCTGTTATTTTGTTCTCTCTAAGGCTTTGAAAGCCATTCTCATGTTTTGTAATAAGGACTTAGTTCATTTTGATTGACTAGTCCATTATAGTGTTAAATAAGGCCTATTTTCAAGGTATTTTCCTTTTTGAAACATAGTGTTTCTTGTGAAAAGGCAATCTCCAACATTTCACTGCCCTTGATGGGTAGTTGTACGGTTGGAAGAGAAGAGAAAGGTTGCTAAAACCTTCTATACTCTAAATATTGCAGGGACATGCCGAGAATAATGAAGGAGAAGCTTTTTGGAGTAAGAAAACAGTGATTTTCTGCATTTTTGAGAAGACAGTCATTCTGTACGACGTGGTACAGACAAAGGAGGGTCTTCAAGTTGTGAAACTTGTCAATGCATTGAAGAACCTTTATTTTAAGTCTATTTAGCCTTCTTGACACCTTTTGTGGAGGGAGAATCAATACGATTTGCAAAAACTGTTCTAAACCCTCCAAAAACTAGGGTTTTGGGGAAAATGCATAGGTTCTCCTTTGTCCTCTGAAAGACATCATCTTTCTTTAGTAGGATGGAAGGAGAAGGCATCCATTTCAGGTTTTTGTTGTTTATTAGGTTTGTATTCCACTCTCCAAGCCTCTTGGTATGAATCTAACTAGTCTCCATAGTGACTAGTTGAGAATACTAATGGTGGACAGCAGTAAGGATGCAAAGACAATCAAGTGTTTTATCAAATGCATGGTGGAATTTGTGTTTGTAGGTGAAAACTGACTGGTGTAGGTACTTAGTTGCTCTTGAACAAGCAAAGTTGATACCTTTCCTTCACATAGCCTCAAATTAGGCCTATTTCTAGGAAAAAGACAGTCTGTTGTCCTTGCTCGCCTGTTGTAGAGTACGAACCTGCATGTTGGGGGATGAATACATGTTCATAATGGGTATTTGGATATGCATTGAGTTTTGGTGATCACTTGGAGGTTAGGAAAGTTATTGTTGACTTAGTCGATTTATAGGGCTACAAGGAAATAGCCTCCTTTAGACACTGCCATAGGACAGTCGTGTGGTAACTTGTTGTCCACTGTCTTGTAGAGTATAGAATTTAGATTTTGGGTCAGAAACCTTGTTTTAGACTTGTTCTTGACTAGTATATTCAAGTTGTTGTATGAAGACCCTGTTGGTTGAGGTATTGGTAGTAGATTGTGAGTTCTTGAAGGTGGATTGTGCATATAGGTTGGGTTGAGCAGTGACTCCCCAAAGTGAGAGTTGAGTAGCCTATGTGGTGGACACTAGGGTGTGGTCCTAGGCTAGGTCAATCTCTTGAGTAGCCTTGTGTAGGCTTATATCACATTACCTTATAAAACTCTTGAAGGAAGCTTTGGAATCTAGATTCATTGTGTGCACTTCATCAACTACTACCTATACCTCTGCATCAAACACATCTTTGGACACATTGTCCAAACCAGTCATATTGTTTTCAAAAACATGGTTAAAAGATAGGATTGAAGAGCTCAAACATGAAGGGAGGGAAATCACATATCCAAAGACAGGGAAAAAGAGAGTAAGAGAGCCTAGTGATGATCCCTAATGTTTTTATGAGAAGAAAAGAAAGTTTATAGAAGCCAAAATTGTAGAGAAAGGTAAAAATTCTACTTTAATGGATCCCTATGCATTGGGAGTAATAGTAGGAATGTCAACTGGTACATTTATGGAGGCTAAATCATTAAGCCATGATATTAGTATGGAAAAAGTATAGACCTCCAAGGAAGCAACAGGACATAAGGTCAGAAAAGCAATACCAATAAGCATATCAAAAGGGGAGACTTTAAAAACAAGTGAAGTCATATGAGCACAACAGGCAGGGGCAAAGTTGAGTGATATACCTAGTGTATCCACCCCAACAGAAAAGAGACAAGAATATGCTTAGGTAAAGATAGAATTGGCTGGGGAAATGCTGCAAGGGTCAAAAGCACATGAAGCCAAACAAACCTCTAAGACTATCCACATCATGGATGACAGTAGTCAAAATGAGGAAAGAGAAATGGATTCAGGAAAAGAAATTGGAATGGAAGAAGAATCTAACGAATTCCTAAGTGAAGAAGAGGAGTAAAATACTCAGGCTGAGAAGGAAATTGAACAAGGCTCAATGTCTGAAAGGGTACAAGAAGAATCAAGAATAGTAGATCCATTTGGTACCCTGGTGTCTCCTGAAATAATAAAGGATGTGCAAGATGAAGCACATAAAATTGAAGAGTCAGAAAAAGAAGATGCACCTAAGGAGACAATAAATGAAAAACGTCCTCAAGCCAAAGAAGAAACATGAGCTAGTACCTCAGGGGTAGATGTTTTAAATATTCTTAATATGTATGGTGAACAGAGTGAAGAAGAAAAGAACATAGAAAGCAAGAAAGAATAGGGAAAAGAAGCAAAAGAGGATGATACAATGGTAAGATCACCTGCACATACAGAGCAAATTAGCAGGTCTGAAAAAGAACAAAAGGAAGGTGAAACTACAGAAGATTCAAGTAAGAAGCTTGAGGGTGAAGAACATACAGAAAACATTGATGAGGGTAAAATTGAAAAGCAAGTAGAGGATATAGACATGACAAATATAGAACAAGCACATAAGGAGGAGGACCAAGAAAAAGAATCATTGAAAGGAGAAGGTCCTGAAGAAGAAGAAAAAGGTAGAGGGGACACAGAAATTGAAGAAGAAGAAAATGAGGGTGAGTCTTAACCACAGGATGATCTAATGATAGAAGAAGCAGCTCCTCAACAGTAGCCTCCTCCACAACAACAACATGAACAACAACAGGAACAACAACAACCACAGGAGTAGGGAGAAGTAGAAAGACCTCAAGAAGAGGTAATTGATGAAGAAAAAGCGGTTGAAGGCATAAAGGAGGTCCCAACTTGGTTAGGGACATAAATAAGAAAAGAAAAGGAGGTACAATTAGTACCTATTGATATCAAAAGTTTACTAGGCAATACAATGCCAAGGAAAGAAAAAAGAAAGGCCAGAACAATGTCAGCCATACAAAGAGGTCCAAATGGATATAGGACGTTGAACTTAGCCATACCCCAAAAAGAGAAGGCAAAAGGAGAAATAACTATAGATGAGTTTAAAATACTCAATTTTGAACTGGGACATACAACAAGGGAGAAACACATAACTGAGTGGGAAGACATGCACCAGGTGACAGCAAAAATGTTAAGAAAGGATAAAGATAAACATGAATATTTGAAATGACACATTGTCTAATTGAAACAATTCATTAAGGGAATATTTGATCCCAATACAACAGTGCCAGAATTGCCTAATGAGATAGCAGTTGCATCTAAGGATGAAATAAAACATATGGAAAGTAAAAGGCTTAAAGTCAATGTGTTTGAAGAATGGTTCAAAGATTTCTTGCAAGAAGGAGAACATGTAATAAAATAAGTAGTGGAAAGATGAGAAGTGGCTGCAAAGGAAAAGAATAAATGCAGTTTACTTGTACATAATGGCCAATTTAGAAGAGAAGAATGCACATTTGATTTGAAACAGTTAAAGGAAATTGAAGAGAGAGTAGAAGAATTAATAAATGAAGGAGTAACTACCCCTTCAATAGAAAATCAAGTGCCATAGGTGAGGTTAGAACTAAAATTTGAAGAAGATAATCTTAAAAGGTGCATAACGATTGCTCAGGATTTAGAAGAAAGGGCAGATGACATGATCAGAATGCATAAAAGGATAGTAGAAAGACTATTAGATCATGAATGCATGGATACACCAACGTATGAACTGGAGAGAGCTTTAATAGAATTCAATGCTATTTTTACACCATGCATGGAAAGCCCTGAAGCATATCTAAGTAAATAGATGATTGATTCATTAATGGAAGAAAATGCCAAGATGAGGAAATACAAGAAGAAGAGCGAGGGTTCAGAAAACAAAGAAAAGAAACTGAAGGATGGAATTACAATGCAAGAGTATGTCTGGACAAAGAGTCTAGGAGGAGACTACATCTTTATAGAAAGTGTAATTAATAATTTCAAATCATATTTGAAGGAGTGAAAATTTGTAAAAAGGGCAAACAATATTGAAAAGGATCAAGTAAGGGGGTATCTACGGGAAAGTCTACAAGAAGGCAGAAGTCTAAGAAAGGGGAATCTTATTTTTGAAAAGATTCCAATAGCATCTTTGAGGAAGAAAAGATACCATTCAGATATTTTGAGAAGTGGTTAGAGATGAATATGCACCCTTGATCAATAATAGAGAGATCTTGGCCGTAGATTAAGTTTTGTAGTCATAGCAAAATGCAACTTCAAACTCTATATAAGAGGCTTTGCTATTTGTATATTACTTACATAGGGATTTATGAAATAGAGCTTGCACTTGTAATTTGTTGGAACATTTTAATAGAGAAGTAGTTTAGTTTAGAGTAGAAGGAGGTCACCTGTGTCTATGATAAGGAATGCATGGAATGTCTAGCTTCCTTATTGTATCTATAAGACGTTCGTAAGTTTTCTGTTGATTTGATTAATGAAGCAAACTGGTTATTCATACATTGTAAACCATATATGACTGTATACTTTAAATACAAGTAAATTTGGGATTCTGCATCTATTTTCTGAGTGTTTTCTAACTTTTACTTATATTTGAAAGTATTATCTCTTTAAAAGCTTGCAATCTTGGATGTGTGTTCATGAAAATACTCAGGGCTTCACATTTAAAGATTTAATCTATGGATTTGATCAAGTTTGATGTATTTCTTACAACATGGATAACATAGCATTTAGATCCTGTAGTAAAGTGATGTTCAGTTTGAATTTCTCTAATTTTTCTCCAAACATTGGAAATAATTAGCTGAACGCAAAGATTTTAAGAAAATTGTCTTACATTTGAAGGAAATATGCAAAATTGTGTTAATACTTGACAATTTTCATATCAATTTGAAAATAAAATCTTGTTTCATTATAAATCATACAAAGCTTTGTGTTATAATAGTAAATTTATGCAAAGAAATGGATAATTTGTTGATATTTGCAAAGAACTATTAGATAGGCAAATCATAACAAAGTATCCTCCATTTACATTGCCTAATTTTAGTTCACCCCAGTCTGCGTCATACATCCTGGAGAGTTGCATGACAAGGTCGATTGTTTAACTTTTCTACAAAGATTAGATCTGCATTTGAGGGGGTTGCTTCCTATCTTTGAGATATATAAGCCTGAAGTGGGATATATGCATGGTAGGCATATTCAAGGTAGAACCACACGAGGAGCTGCAATACAGATGGATACATACGCAGATGGTCCTATCTCAGTCAGGAGTTCCCAAAGAGTTGATTGTGTAGGACCTATAAATCCATTCACAAGTGACCACAGTCAGAAAGATAGGCTGCACATCAGGAAAATTGAAGTTCCTCAAGCTGTCCATCAAAATACACACCAAGATGAGAACGATGATGGCAGACAATGCATGTGGTCTGCAGGTCACCCAACTAAGAAGTATACAGTCCTTGACTGGTTGACACCTAGTTTTCATTCATTGAACCTTCCAATATGATTGAAACCTAATTTTTAGTTACAGGACAACGAACAGAGAAGTACACAAGATCACATTTATGCTATTGAGGATGTGAATGGGAGGAATAATGAATCAGATTTGATGAACAATCATGTTGGGGAAGTGGATCAATGATCAAACACTTTAAAGGTATCAAATTTTGAGTCTGAATTTGCTATTGCAGAGATGCAGAATAGTAGTTCACTTCGGCTGATTAATGGTTCTGAGTTAGAACAACAGTTAGACCAGGTCAAACATATGTAAGAACAAGAAGAAATTAGTCCTCCGGATGAAGGAAAGTCATGGATAGCAATGCAAGAAGAGTGAAAATCAAATTGTTTGGTGAAAATAGATGAATTTCTTGATTGCATCAGCCTAGCATATCATCATGATCAGCCATACCAGCTGATGCAGTTGTTCCAATAGAGTTTTTAGCTAAGTCAAATAAACAAAATCAGGATTATGCAGTACTCCAAGGCAACATTGACATCATAGATCAAACCATGCAAGAAGAAAGAGACCTTGTTTCTACTGCAGCTAATGGATATGCAGTCCAAACAGAAGAATTGTTGGTTGATATGGAGGAAGAAAAAAGCTCTGATCTTGCTGCAAGTAGTGAATTGCCAACCTAATGCCAGCCCTTAATTAAAATAGGAAGGTTTTTGATTCGTGCAAAAGAAGTTTTCTTAGAACATGTGACTGACTTTTATGAAGACAATCCAAGTTTATCACATATTCATCAGATTGATCCTGCTCACACCTATGATAAAGAGGGTCTCCACATGGTTAATGTTGATCCAATGATAAGAAATGAGGGAAAAAGTCTACAATCTGAGAATAAAAATCAAATAGTCATGCAAAATGATGGCCTGGAAGTTTTTTCATATCAATCAATTGATCACATCATTGAGTTGGTGTCAACAATAAGTAAGGATATGCTACTACATGTGAATTCACCACACATAACAGACTTTGCTTTAGCCAATTCATGTCAAATTCATCCAGATAATCCGCATTCTGAAGAAGGTTGTCTAGAATTCATGTTTGCTTGGGAGATTACCACAACATTCAGTGATCCAGAGGTATTAGATGCACATGGTATGGACAAACATGAGTTGAGACCTCCCAAAGATGAGAAGGTATTTGGTACAATGCAACAAGGTGGTGAAGTTATATTCTCGACTGATGATATTGCAAAGCAAGTTGTATCTTCCCTCTTCTCACTTGGTTTTGAAAGTTATCAATTTGATTACGGTGATTTAGGCAAGACAACTTGCATCTAGATTGATCATGGCCCTAGAGAGTTGCCCCAACTGCTGATCCTACATGATTGTTACCCTGAACATGAACTTAGGATGCCTAGACTCTACTTTTCATAATACAAAGATGAATGTGCCAGACTTAGGGCATTGACCTGCACCTTGTTTCTTCTACAGGTCCTAAGAAATAAATCATGGGGGAGTGTAAATACTTGTTGCCCAAAGCTTTTGTACATAGTCTTGCTTGTTTCTAGTCAGGTTTTAGTTAGTTATTTGTTGTTTCAGTTTAGTTTCTACTTTCTGTTTTCTGCTTTTCCTAGTTGTTAGTTGTCGCTTTCTGCTTGTTTTGCTTAGAGTAGTTTGCTTTGCTTAGGTTAGTTGCTTGTTTGCTTTTCTTTTCGCTTCTACACTCACTTTTCTTGGGTTTTCTATTTCTCGAATGTGGTGGCAGTTGTGCAGTCCTGCAAATGCTTTCTTGTCAGGTAAATTATCTGTGGTCTTTCCTTGAGAAGCTGAAGTTTTGCTTAGGTCCTACTGTGGGTTCTGCTGTTATACTAGGAAGTATGATATTTGTTCAGGGAAAACAAGTCATTAGTTGGTGCACCTGAAGTACTTTCTAACCATATATCTCTCACACTTTAAATAATCTTGAAGTAGCTAAGTAAGCCTGCGTAATTGCGTGTTGAGTGAGGAGTTTAGATTCCCAATTTTACCACCAACACCAATTTTGCAAATTCAGATGAGAGTGGCAAGCGGTACTAAGTACTGCTAGCCTACTGCGTAAAAATAAAAGGTGTTTTTCAACACCAAGTCCACTACAAAGTATCAATATATAGATCATCATTTGAAGACTCTCACATGAAGACTGTTATTTGAAGATTATTAGCATCAAGGATCATCAAAGGTACTATCAAGAAGGAAATCATTGCAAAAGGATTACTACTTTAAGGTTCATCATATCTTAATATCAGAGCATTCTCTTTGTGGTAAAATAATCTGAACTTGATAGCTTAGCACGAAGGATCTTGGGTGAACTTAGTTGCCAAGGGATGGGAATGAATGCAATTGCACACACTCAGGTTTTCATGGTATGGAAGGTTGCACTGGTTAGTGGTCTTTGATTCTTTGATAAGGTATCATGCTTTCTCGTCTAATATGTGAGAAACACATAAGATTCTAGGTTTGAACTAAAAGTTTATCTTTGAAATGCTCTAGAGCATTTCCCAGCAGAGTCACTATTTGTTGTGCCTTACACATGCCCCATTTCATGAAATGGGTACCCCCTCTTCTAAGTTTTGGTTTAGGGTGTTTGCCTGGTTCATCTAGTTCCTAAGATGTCAAAAAGTGGTCAATTGCATTTCTTGCCATGCTAGGAAGGTAAGTGTCGTTAAGTCATCTTGAAATCCACCAAGTCCATGTGCTGCCTTCATGAAGACTAAGTCTGATGTTACTTTGCGCTAAAATTCCACCCAACTGACTTTTGTACTGAATCCCTGTTCATCTGACTTAGCGCTACATTCATCTCCAATCGACTAAGTGCTAAAATGCCAGTCCACTGAACTTGCGCTCAAATTAACCTTTACCAACTTGCGCTAGAGAGTGATCTCACCGACTTTCATGGTCAGTCGGAGCCATCCAGATCCCGCGCTAAGCTTACAATTTTTCCTTTATGACAAAATTATGTCTAGCTGACCTGCGCTAAAATCGGCTTCACTAACTTTTGTTCAGCCCTGTCAGAATCTGTGTTAAGTCGGTATCATCAAAATTCCCCACCAACTTTGTGTATTAAACCCCCAAAGTAGCGCAAGTTGGTGCCTTTGAAATTCTCCGCTAACCTTTGCACATAAGCCTTTGCATTGAAATGAGTCCTTACGATTTTAAACACTACCCCGCCAAATCCATGCTTGGCGGTATAAATCAAAACTAGCGCTAAAAGCCTATTGTTATATTTCATCCATGCTGCGTTGAAAACCATCCGCACTGACTTGCACTGAATATTTCTCCCCCTGGCTCAAGTTGGTAAACCTTGAATGCGGCGCTAAGTTAGTTGATACCAAGATACCCGCTTGTCTCATAAAGCACCCAAGATTTTGCGCTATTTTTAAAGGTTACATGATGTATGCGCTGAAGTATGTTTTCTCCGCTATCCCGTGACTACCATATTCCTGCAAAGTTTATTAAATGACACTACACTCCATTTGAGATTGCAAAATGTGGAGATACAGATGATACAGAACACATTCATCAGGTCACAGCTTCTATAGGTAATGTATGTAATAGAATGTGGAAGTATATGTAGGATGGGCGCACTTAGTCTTTCAAGGAAACATTTCACGGAAGATGGCAGTTACAACATATACCGATTACGGGGTAAGTATGGCATGATCGGTAGAGGAGGCCTTTGAGACATAAGCGCAGGTAATAGTAGAAGATAGTAGAGGAGTATCCCAATTGCCATATACAAGATGTTATTATCACTATTTTAACGATTCTTAAAAGACGGTTGTTAAAATGTCAAAATGAAAGTTGTGAAAGGCAACATGCATTTAGGAAGGCATAGCTGCAGAAGTGCGAGAACCCAAACCCAAGTAAGCATGATTAATAGCTGGAAAGGTTCAGCACTTTGTGTGATTAGTGGAATATGATGATTTTTGGATACAAGATATAATGCTGCCCAAAAGAGAGCGAAGCCGCTGTGAAAAAGAAAATGGGAGGAATGCGAACTAAGCAGGGTAATAAGAAAATAATAGCAGCGATTGAATCAGGCACAAAGGGAACGTCTTCCATTATAGATGCCTATCAAAACACAAGATGACAGATTTCCAATCATGCATTACAACTAAAGACTTGGGTAAAACATGGTGGCACATTTAACAACATTTTTTAAAATTTTTGCGGAGTATTTGTGTGCAACTAGATGCAGGGTTTTCATACTCAACCTGATATATCCGGTTATCTCTATTTTGCCCGCAATGTCCTGTGGTACCGAAATCCCCCTCAAAGTCCATCAACGTCCAAATCTCTGCATATCTTGTTAATAACAAATTCTTTGCAAATGCTTTGGTGGCGTGAAAGTTTGAACAAAGGAAGCAATACCATCAGTAAGGATTGGCAGAACATAAGCAGAGGAATAAAGAACACATTTTCGCTGCGCGAATGACATATATTTCTGCGGGTGAGTGCTTCAAGAATGCGAGTCTTACAATGGTTTGAAGAAGGCAGTGGAGTTGCACATAGAGAGCAAAGTGATCAATGCCTCTCTGATGCTACTATCTGCACAGGGGCGGACTCTATATTCATAATAAATGCTATCATGGAGATTCATTTGAACTGACTAGATCAGCTCCCGAGATGATCCCACTTACTGTGTTATACTCACACATCAGCAAAGGCACCGGGCATGATCAATAAGACCCCAAATCGATTTGTATGCATTTCAACCGCTTGGTTCTCCCACATGTTGAAACATGGACCAGTTAGGACTCGAACCTAGGATCTTCCATTTGCTGTTGGAGTGCTCTACCACTGAGCTACTGGTCCCTCTTGGACCAGTCCATTGTCGGTCCGGGTGTGGCTTACACCAACACCCCCCTTTAAGCCACACCTCTCGTGTGCTTGGGGCTCCTAGCCTGGCCTGGCTCTGATACCATGTTGAGACATGGACCAGCTAGGACTCGAACCTAGGACCTTCCATTTGCTGTTGGAGTGCTCTACCACTGAACTACTGGTCCCTCTTGGACCAGTCTATCGTCGATCCTGGTGTGGCTTACACCAACACCACAGAGGATTGCAAGATCCTGTCAGATAAATCACGTTTTGTCATTGATATGAAAGAAGATGATCAGGAATGTCTATGTGCCTATATGAATATATGTGCTGTGCATCAATAGGCTCATGCTTCGATTCTAACAAGTTACGCCTCACTTATAGCAGTTGCGTGTGATTGCGCATGGATTTGATAAGTAATTCTATTCAAATGTTGTAAAAAAAAAACATGTTGGTAGGGACGATTGCAAGATATGACAGCGAATACACTGTTTCTTCATGGCAACTGTAAATGTGACCTATGAAAGCAAGAAGAATGTGAAAGAGACTTGGCAGCTGAGACATGGTTCATACAACGTATTTCAGATCTTAGGATGCGACGAAAGGGACAATTAACGAGTTTTCTCCAACGCGTGGAAGAATTTCAAAAAGCTTATTAATTGTTTCGACTACCTCAGAAAACGAAGCTCCGGAGTGCTACAAAGTTGAGAATAGTCCACCACCATGAAAGTGACCCAGATGATATCAAGGGTATGATTGGCAATGTTTTGCTTTAAATTCCACGAAGGAGCTACAAATATGAAAGGGATGTTTTCACCAACTGGGATACTTTGAGGATTTTGTGTGATCTTTGACATATGCCTCTTCATGATTCGGAGTAAGTAATAGAGCTCTGAACGTGAGTTATTGTTGTTGGAGAGAAATGTTTGATTATTAGTAACAAAGGACATAGCTTGACAGGTTTTGGGCAAAAATCTATTTGTGTATGAGAGGCACGAAGTTGAAGATGCTAGCACTACATCAGAAAATGTTGTAGCTGAATTATCTCGAGGAGAGTTTGGAGACCCCAATCAGTCCTCGAAGGTGCCTGATGGTTATTTAGATAAGTTATGAGCTAACTGTCAAGGAATGTGTTTACAGTATTTATATGAAGCAGGCAGTTTTAACTACAAAGTATCAAACAAAACTTTAATGCAAGAATTTGAAAAGCAGTACCTAAGTAACAAATCAAGTAGAACTAATCAATTATGGAATGAGCAACACAAATTAATGCCAGAGGATGCCCTTTGCAACTACATTCTACCTAGCATGGTTTAAGAACAACAACAGATGGCAATTGAAGACGGGAAATTCCTTTATGACATAAAGTTTGAACTGCTACATGGATTTTAGGATTGGCAAGTACCATACAAACAACCAGACCAGGATGGATAGTTTCTTATGCTTATAGGAGAAAATGAAGAAACCCTCACAGAGGGGAAGATTGTACAAGCAACTGTCCATAGAATCCCAGATCAACATGGAATCAAGCATAACAGGAAGGATTGTAAAGATTGATCCTTCTGATGATACATGTATAAAAGACCACAGAAGGTAGCATTCTTACCTATTGAGTGAAAAGCATACGGAAAGAAAGATACCTGGTTGAGTTGACATGCAAACCGATTGAGTTGGGGAGTAATCCATGGCAAAGTCGATGGGATGGGGATTGCTATTATGTAAAAGGTGAATGCATTTTGTAAAAAGGGAACAAGAGAAAGCATGGAAAGAAAAGGACTATTCAAATTCCTTTTGGGAACATTGTCGAGAAGATGGATGACCGTCAGAATGCTAGTACATTTGAAACCGATAACAAGGAAGTATATCTTGTTTAAGGTTGATATTGAAGAGTTTAGATTGGCTCAAATATGTGGTTTGAACATCATTATGTTTGAAACAGTTAAGTCTTATTTAAAATTTTTGTGCTTAAATAGATTATGTTTATAAAAATCATTCATCATGTGTTCTCTATCCTTGCAGACTGAACGATGCAAACTAGATGATGTAGCGCATAGTGGATGTGTCATGGAGAACACTGAATCAAGGAAGCTGACATACCAGCCATCAAGAGTTTTAACTAAAGTCTTTCAGGATCTTGAATCCAATGAACACATGCAGAAAATGAAGAGAACTAAACAAGTCAGAGATTGCAAGGAATGGGCATAGTTCTAAGTTTACTTCCATCCCTATTTGCACCTGTCCTAATCATCAAAAGTCAATTCGACAAGTATCCAACTGAACATGTCTTCATCAAAAAGTGTCACCCAGCATAAAGAATCCCATCAGTCCACATCATCACAATCTTTCATGCATCATGTGAGCTTTCATTGACTTCCTTCCACCTTGGAAATTGACTTTTCATCATGTACAACCAAATGGGTATCTATTTTGTCCAAGTTCAATGTATCTAGGGGTTGTTTTTTGTCTTTTTCATAAGAGACAAAATGTAATCTAGGATTGTTATGAGCTATCATAAATGTATTTAATGATGTAAATATAGACCATTAGTGTTGAGTTAATCTCCACCGTCCATTCAAAAGTTTGGTATGGCTCCTATCCTATATAAAGGGTTGCCATTTCCATTGTTAAGAGGAGGACTGCTGATGCCGAATTGTTGACACTATGTCATTTGAAGTTAATACAAAGCAAGTTTCTACAATTCTCTTGAGAATTTGTCTATTATTTTTTCTTATCTAGTTTTCATGGTTCACTTCTTGATCTCCAATAGTTAATGACTTGTGCTTTTGCAATATTCATGGTTTTTTGAAGGTATCTGATGAATGTTCTCAGTCCATTCTTTTAGTTATTTGTTGATGTAGGTAACTATAAAAAGTTAGTCTAGGATGCTCAGTTGTGCTTAGTTCAATTGCATTTCATAAATTAAATAGCGCTTTTTAGTTGGGTATTTGATGAATGAATGTAATCTAAAAATTTTTCAATTTCCATTGAAGATAGCATCATTTTCTGTAGTGCTGTAACATCCATTTTTAGTTTGGTAACTCAAAAAACTGGTTAAATTTTAGAACATTTGTCTACCTAAAGCAGTCCATGTATTGTGAATGTTACCTAGGATTTCTCTAAAACCCTATTTCCTTTTGCATTTTCTTTGAAAACAATTGTTAGCTTAGGTATTTAACAACATTTTACATCGTTTGATCAACTGAAATCATAAAGGGTTTGCATGAAGCATTGTCCAAGTTGTTTAAATCTATCCAATGCATGTAAGACCCCTTGTTGGCACAGCTAGTCATTCGAACTGAGCCATTCTAAGCAAGATAAGACCTAGCTATAGAAACCTTGGAGTAGTCTTGCCTAGGGTAGGATACTTTTCAAGAGGTGTGATACCAACAATCATACCTGTGTTGTTGAGTGCAAAAACACCCTTCAACAGTTAACTTCTACCATGTTTTTGATCTCCATAGAACTTACTTTTTTTAACCTCTCTTAAGTGTATTATTTCCATTCATGTTACTTTCACATGCAATATTTATTTGTCCTATTCTATCTCAATTCTTTTCCTCTTTTGTTTTGCAACCTAGTGCTTTCCCAATTTGTGCCTCCATCTTCTTTACATTTTCCTTCATCATTACCCTCCTATCTAGGTAATTACCCCATACTAGTTAATTATTCACCATCTCTTCTTGAATTATGCACCTATGGGTCCACTTGAAGCTGAGCCGCTACCATAATGTTTATCCTCATGTTGCTTTACCTCTCTAATGACTTCAATTTTTCCTAATTTTGTTGTTGTCAATCTAGAGCTCAAAATCACAACTATCTAGGAAATAAATGACTTGCAAAAACTATAATCTCAACTTATAGACTAGGTTTAACCCTTCATGTTGTATATTTTTTTCTATAGGTAACCTTGCTAAGGTGGCACAAATATATCTCCACATCCCTTCCTAGACAATACATCCTCTTGTCATTGTTTGTTATACATTTAAGCTAATTTCTTATTTGAGGTTTACTTAAGTTAGTTTTGTTAGTTTTGATTTCCCCATTTGAAAATAGAAGCAAACAGTGATAGGGTTCATATGGCTTTGTATGCCATTGGCAAACTTTAAGTATTTGGTTTTCACCATTGAAAAAGGGTTGACAGGTTAGAGTCTATTTGGTAAAACCTTGCAAGTTGAAAAGATGAGATTTATTGATGTATTAAGACCGCTTAGGGTCTATAGAAAGGGTGATTCCATAGGGGGAATTGGCCCAACATACTAGGTTGACCCAATATGGGATGATTCAACATGCTTGGTCAAACCCAAAGAGAATCGAACATGTTTTGGTGCCTTTTATAGTATCGCGAGGTCATATATACTAGCATGACAATCTTACTGTTGGAAAACTATTTCATTAAAGACCATATTTTACAATCAGATGTGATAAAAAAATAATATTAAACTAATCAAACTTAGTCAAATGATTGTAGTGATATGATATATGCTTTGTTTAAAAAAGAGATAAACATAGTTGAGAAACAAGATATAGTTTGAAAAGAATAGTTTAATGTTATAAGAAATCTCTGCTTCTATGCAGTATAAATTTAGTAATTAGTTGTTCATACAGTTATAAAAATGTGAGAAAATTCTGTGTATCTTTTACTTTATTAGCATGATGTTATTATTATTATGCAACTACACATAAATTTTTTTAATGTATAATAGAGTTATACATTTACAGTTAGATGTATAAGTTGTTAAAGCATGAATGAAGTATTGATTTATTTTAAAAGAGAATATGTATATCTTTCAAGAAATACAGTTATATATTACTCTATGTCTCAATTAGCAAAATAAATATGAAAATTATAGAAGCTATGTGTAGATAACAAAATACAGAAATGTGTTCTTTCTATTTAAAGGCATGTTGAAAAGAATTATAAATGAAGATTTTTAGATGTAGGATCATCTATTCTTCCGCAATATACATCTATATGTACTTGTGTTTTCGTATAGTGAAGTCATCACTTGAGTGAAAGAAGACATAGAAATTCAGAATAGAAACATAGGAAAACTCTATAGACAAGATTGAGAAAGAGGCGGTTGTGATAGATCGACACATGTCTAATATGGATTATGTTTTATATATGAATCTTTGGCCAAAGTAATGCATTGACTGTGTGCATTATCGAATCACTATGTCTTGGATTACATTTTAGTCAGAATTTTATACCCAATTTAAATTATTCTTTAGTTGTATAACTGATTGCATGTAAAAGTGCATAGTAACTTTACTAAAAGTTTGGATAAATGAAATGGAGGAATTGGGTTCAATTTATAGACTCATGAGAGAGAAGATCAATGGTATAGAAAGAATAAGAAGATCAACGGTATAGAAGACTTGAGAGGATGTGCATGAATAGAAAGAAGAGAAGTGTCATAGAAAAGGATATTTTGTTTGAGTTAATGCTTTCTTTTATAAAGATAAGATATGCTTTCATAAATTAGGAAGTTTTTTTCTAATTTAAGAGTTATTGATAAAAAAAAAGGTTGATTGAGTTAGTTAACTCAACTTGTGATTTCCTTTTGCATGATTTTGAGATAAATTAAATAATAAATTATTTAATTTTGTGTGCATGAAGAAAAAAATTATTTTTAGAAGATTTGGAAGATTTTTGAAGAATTTGAAGATAATAAATCAAATTAAATAAATAAACTAAAATATTTGATTTTATTTTATTTTTAGAGATTGAGAGAATTTAAATAAATTTGGTTGATTTATTTAAATTTGAAGGAAGAATTCACTTAATTAAATAATTAAAAATTATTTAATTGTTTGGAAGAATTTAATTAAATAAAGAATTTTATTTAATTCTGACTATTTTGATATTTAATTAATTTAGAGGAATATGAATCGAATAAATAAATTGATTTATTTAGAGAACATGATTTTAATTATTTTAATTAATGTAATATTGTGGTTTAGTAATATTTTTTCTAAAGATAAAGAATTGTTTATCATTTTAAATTTGTAACTATTATATTTATAGAACTAAATTTATAAGGAAAAATTTATGTGAACTCATTTTGAAATGTCTTAGGTAAATAAAATTAAATCTCAAAAATAATTTAATTTGGTAAAAATAAAATAGCACTAAAATATTTACATTAAATATAAGAGAATTTTACTACTTTCATTTATTTTATTTACCTACTCAGCTAATGCATGTCATTGTAGGTAGGCATTGGGTTTAAGGTGTGTATATATATAATTTAAAAATTCATATATTGTGAGGTCAAATGGTCTTTAGAGGTAAATAAAAATTCTTTACACGACAAGAAAACAATTAAATACAAGCAAAGTGACAAAATACTTTTAAACTCTTGTCACTATTATTTTATAAAAAAATTATTAGGGTGTATATTTAATATAATAGAAAGTCTATATATTAAATATTCAATGTTCATATTTCCACTTAAAATTGTATATGAATTTTCAAAATTAAATATTAAATATTTAAATAATATAATAATAATGATTAAATAATTAATTAATGTATATTTTTTTATTTCTATTTTATTAAAGAATTTTTTTTTAAAAAATGTAGTTTTAATTACCTATTATATTTTTAATGAAATGTGAATATTAAAACATATATTATTTGTAAAAAAAATGTATTTACAATATTGTCACTTTGTTAAATGCTTTTATTCTTTATTCCGTATTTGCCTTATCTTGTAAGATTTATCTTTGCTTACATAAGATTTTTCTAAAGATTGGTATTTTAAGATTTTTTAATATGTTTTTATCTTTTATTTCATAGTTAATTTGCTGTTGTTTTGGAAATTTAACTTCTTGGGATTTTTCACTATTGTTTTATAAAAAAATTATTAGGGTTCAAATTTGACACTAATATAATGGCCCTCTCTACACCTAATATCCAACAATATATTTATTTACTTTTTGATAACAAATACCCCATTATGGACTAACATACTATGATATTTCCTATTTAGTGTTGTCATTGGATGGATATTACATAGTTAAATCTTGATAAATCATTATAAGATTTGATATGTAACTATGAAAATATTATTTTGACTTAACTGATGTATACTAGTCATTGTCTTGTTGTACATGACATATATATTTTGGTTGCACTTTAGGAAAATATAGAGCGAACAAATTATCGGTTGGTATGTTGTGTTGAGGAAAGACATGATTTTTTAGAACACACCATCTAAATGGTGATAATTTTGATCATCTAATAGTTTATATGGTTATTGTACAAGTATTTTATAAGGAATAATGGTTTTCCTAAATTCAAATATTATGATATGTGTATAAGAGGATTTTGCACAACTCATATTTGATTTTAACAACAAATGGATAAGGTGAGATACCAAGGGAAGTTTTTGTTGACAATACAAGTCAATTATAGATATATTATGAAAGAAAGAGGAAGATTATAGTTGAATTCTTAATCTTTATTTTTTGAGTACTACTTTCATTTATTTATTTACCTACTCAACTAATGCATGTCATTGTAGGTAGGCATTAGATGGGGTTTAAGGTATTGATATAAATATATATTTTACTTAAAACTTCATATAATGTGAGGTCAAATGGTCCTCAAACTTAACATGCTGAGGTCAAATGATCTTCAAACTTAACATGCTAAATAAAAATTCTGTAAATAACAAGAAAACAATTAAATATAAGGAAAGTGACAAAATAGTCTTTAAACTCTTGTATATTTAATGTAATAGGAAGTTGTTTCCTATGTATTAAATATTCAATGTTCATATTTTCACTTAAAAATTAAATATGAATTTTCAAAATTAAATATTAAATATTTAAATAATATAATAATAATGATTATAATGATTGAAGAATTAATTAATGTAATAATACTAATACTTTTATAATTTAAAATGCATTTAAATATTGTAAGTTTGAAGAATAAAGTAAAAAGTGTAATAAATTTCATGATACTGTAGATTTTAAACTTTTGACTAAATAAAATTGAAATCGTAAATTTTAAACTCTTGACTAAATAAAATTGAAATCCCTAAAATAATCTAATTGTATAAAATAAAATGTGTAGAACCCTAAAAACTAAATTAAAATTAAACCAAAATTCTCTCTGCATTTATAGTTTTTTGTTGCACTCTCCAATAATCCAGATAGTAATAAATATATTTTAACATTTAATTAGAAATATCTTGTATTAAAATTGAAATTTTCACAATTTAAACACAAAAACATTTAAAACTAACATATCTATATTTAAAAAATATATTTTAAATACCGCAGAGATATCCTTTTAGAGGTGTCTATTTTAATCAATTTACCACATATAGATGGAATAAGTGCCTCAAGAATATCTATGGACCTATTTTAAATATATTTTTTAAATGTAGATATGCTAATGTTTTATTTAAAAAAGAACTTTCGCCCTAAATTTTTATCCCGTAGGCAACCATGTGATTTGGCACTTCGTCCTGGCACACGTTTGTGGGGTCCAAGTCCAACTTATGTGCAAGCTGAGCATTTCCTAGGTTTGGGTGTACCAATTTCGAAACATCCTGCAAATTTTGTAACCATGTCAAGACTTTAAGTACAATTATTAAATTGAACAAGAAACTTGCATGACAAAATATGCAATTAGTTTTGTGAAATGCTTTCAATGAAGGGCCTTATAAATAAATTAAGACCCGTTTGAAATTGAGTAACTACTGTGAGAGACAGGGATGAATTATGGTATTTTGGAAATTTTTTGGACCCAAAATTTTCTGTTGTTGGTAGTTGTTGATTTCTATTGAATAACAGGTATGGAAAGATCTTCTCAATCAGGCTCTTTGGAAGACCAACTATAATGTCTGCAGATCCAAGTTTCAACAGATGTATCTTACAAAATAAGGGCATGCTGTTCAGGGCAGGTTATCCAAAATCTTTTAGAGGCTTGGTAGGAAAGAAAGGTTCGATTGCTATACATGGAGACCTTCGCAGGAAACTTCATGGCATTGCCATAAATCTCATGACTTCTGAGAAGTTGAAAAAACAAGTTCATCACAGATAGTTAAATCGTTCTACAAAGGACAATGTATACATGGAAGAACAGAAAGATAAGAGACATCAAATTTCTACAGTCTATAATGATTGCAGTTAGATACTTCAGGATTTAACTGTGTACAAGTTTATACCTCAACATTTCAGATCACACTCTATGATCCATTTCTCTTCTCTTGCTATTTCTCTTGATGATGGATTATGGAATGTGATCCGAAATATTGAACTATAAACTTGCACACAGTTAAATCCTGAAATATCTAACTGCAGGATAGAAAGATGTTTTTTTTTAAATTAAAATGAGTACAAAAAGGCAAGTATACTACATTTGTTTTTCTCTCTTTTCTGTTTTATACAGATAAGAGCATATAAGCAAAGAATGATACATATAGCTAACTTACAATCTAAGAGTTTTAGCTGCATGAAATCATTGCTTAATTTGTTCTAACTGGTTCTCAACACTAAAGGTGTGCACACTATGCAGCTAGCGCAAATCAACTTCTGGGTATTCCACAGAGGACGAAATAAATTAAATGGCTCTTATGTTCTGTGTTTCTTAGAAGGTATTATATCCTTTTCAAATAAAAATTACCAAGATTTTATATTTGAAAGCAATAGAGGTTATAACTCATTACATTCATCAATTTGAGCTGAACTCTTCTATTTAAGAAGTAATTCCTACTTATCTTCCTAACCGGTATTTTGTTGGCTTACTGGATTATTAAATAACGAGGGTTTTGATAAACAAGACATGTGAAATAATTAATAGACATTAGATTTCCATAGGATTATTGTATCAGAATGTTTCAGGATTTAATTATGTGAATTTTTTTTCCTCAACTTTTCACATCACACTCCATGATCCATCATCAGGAAAAAACAAGATTAGAACTGAAAAGTTTGCAGACCTCGGTGGGTTAAATAGAAAGAGTGAGAGGGATTGGCTTAGGGATTGCAAATGATGGGATACGGTTCCTCAAATTGGAGATGGGTTTGAAAGTGCATTGGAGGCCCTTTTTAAGAAGAATGTTGAGAATTTTGTTGGAAAGGCCTTCAATGTAGGGGAGGGTAGCAATAGGGAGGTTAGGAGTGTTGACATCTTTAGGCTTGGAACTTAGGCGAGACTTGGCTTGCTTGAAAGTTCTAAGAATGTGTTTCCTCTTGTAACTATTTAATTCAAAAACTTTGGCAAGGTGGGAAAGTTCTTGGTCTATGTTTTCGGCATCACAAATACAAAGAGCTCTAGTGGTTAAAGTTTTAAGGATACTAGTTTTTTGGGTGGGATGTGTTGGCAAAAGACACTATATGGACTCATGGTTGTTGTCATTGATGGCAACAAAGGTCATCCCACATATCCACAAGTCATGGTGTGTCTCTATCGGAAGTCAGAATGAAGATTATTGTGATCCGGTGAACAAGAACAGAGCATGTGGCAAGGTCCGACAGACTGGTCCGGATCTCTCAAAGGAAGTATCTTGGTACAGAACGGATTTGGGGAAGTCAAGAGGACTACCTTGAGTGGTATATTCCAAGGATTTAGCCTCCGGTGATAGATGAGGAAAAAGATATGAATAGTTGACTACCGGATTCCTAAGTGACAATATGAACAGAGGAAGAACTAACTGACAGAACATCAGACTACCTTCCGGATGTGTTACTGATGGTGTTAAAGGTTATGAAGGCATGAATCATACTTGGCCGACATGATTAATGATTTCTACAAGTATATGCTTGATCCACACTACTTGATATGGTAGGATTCAGCCGACAGATCAGAATTAGTGAAAAGATTGACTATTCCGGATGCCGACTAGAAAGGTGATGAAATTACTTGTGCGGATATATATGCACGATGGTTTTACTTGTGAGAGTTGTTGTTGTGCTGATGACATATGTGAATAAATGCAGAGCAGAGCAGAAGTAGTAAAAAGATCCGGTATGTGAAAGGAAAGCAGAACAAAGAGAAGAGGAAAGATGAAGTGCAGCAGATCAGTGTACTGAGCCTAACCGGAACTGAACTCTAACATATGTGGATGCCTCCAATCAGTTCAAGTATTGTATAAACATTCTTTTCTAGACAGTGTGTCTCCTTGTAGGCAGTGTGCCTCCTTTGTGAGCAGTGTACTCGGGTAGTGAGCCCTAATTGGCAAGTGCCATTTTGTAATACCTTATTCTTCTAACAGAGAATAATCTTTGGGTTAATCACCCCGTGGTTTTCTCCCTTAACAGGGTTTCCACGTCAAAAATACTGTGTCATGTGTTTTTCATTTCATGGTAATATTTGCTTGTTTGAATTAATGCTGCATTGATTAATAAGAAAGTTCAGAAAGAAGAAATAATTAGGATAACTGATTCACCCCCCCTCTCAGTTATCAACAATTGGTATCAGAGCTAATTTCCTCCTAATAGAGCCTAACAACTTGAGGAAGATCTGGGAGTTCAAATGGATGCATATGGTTTAAGGGAGCAACTCAAAACTGCCCTTGAGGATCTTGAATAGTCAAACTCTGAAGTCAATGAATTAAAGGAAAGACTCAAACAAGCTGATGAATTCATGAGAGAACTAAAAGACAAATTAAGTCTCTCTATGAAAAAGAGAAAGGAGCTGCTCCAGCAATTGGCAAGACAAAGTGAAGAAAGTAATGCAAATGAAGAGCTGACTGAAAAAACCAAGTTATGTGAAAAGTTATCAAAAGAAGTCATTATGGTAAGACATGAAATGGAATTAGGAGTTATAAAGTTTACTCAAGAGATTGAAGAGAAAAGAAAAACTGAATACAATCTAAGACAATCTCTCAAAGAGAAATCAGAAGATTGCCACTAGATGGATAGGATTATCAGACATCTTGAATCTGATCTTGAAGATGCTAAAGATAATGAAGAAAAACTTGAGGATCAAATTGTCTCTCTCAAAAGGGATTTTCAAATAGCAAATGAATATAAAGAGAAATTCAAGATAAGTTCTGCTCAACTTGAAGTTCTTCTTGGAAGTCAAAAGAGGACAGATAACAAGTGTGGTTTAGGATATGAGAAAGGAAAAAGCTCCGGATCTGGTCAGAAGAATTTTAGATCAGAAAATCCAAGGAACAGGCCTAGAAAACCTCCGGTAAGACAGCCCAATGCTCAAAGATATCCTTCCTTCAATGGATACTGCCACAGCTGCAATCACTTTGGTCACAAAGCTAATCAGTGTAGAAAGAGAATGAATCAGACTAATTCATCCTTCTCCGAACAATGCTTTAACTACAAAAGGTATGGACATAAGTCTCATGAATGCAGAAATATGCAAATGAACAAATCATTCAATGGTAGATGCTTTACATGCAATAGAGTAGGTCATATGGCTAATCAATGCAGATCAAGAGGTTATCAGTCAAATATGCAAAGAAATGTTGTTTGCCAAATTTGTAATAGATCCGGTCATAATACAAAAGTCTACAGAAGCAAGAATCAGGACAAAAGAGGTCCGATATATAATCAGAATCAAGACAAAGGTAAACAAAAGATGAATGCGGATGAAGTTAGGAATGAGATGAACAAGATTTGGGTGAAGAAAAGTTCAGAGAAGGTAGAGGTTGGATCCGCACCAGACTTTGGTGCTGATATTCCTTCCAAAAATTAAGAAATGAGCTCTGGCTTAGGGGGAGACACAAAGACAATCCTATTCCCCCAGCCAATCAAGTGGTGCCGGATTAGGCACAAGATGCGGAGTAAAGGGTTTGTAGATATGAATCTTGAGATGATCTAGCTAAGATTTCAGAGGTCTGCATGAAGATGTGAATAAGTTGTGATCGATCATGTAAAACCTATTTCGGGAGATGCTCCGGAATGACAGAGGATTACAAAAAGGTCCGGAGAGATCTGGAAGTACATTGTCTTACTCTACGGATTGGACAAAGTATTTGGGATGTCCTTGTGATGTGTCATCTTGATTTATTCATAACTAAAAGATCCGCATGATATTCATAAATCAGGACTAATCCAGTTCTTCAAGTCATTCGAATAAGGCAAAATTAGAATAATGTAGGTCGAGCATTTATTGCAAACAGATATTAGGGTTTGCAAAACAATATAAGGGATTTCTCATAAATCACTTGTTCATTCTACACTCAAGAAGAAGCAAAAAGTGGAGCTCTGCAACAAAATTCATCAAGTTCACCGAAGATCACTTGCAGAAGTTATTACACACAGAAATCAATCCAACCACTCCGTATAACCAAAGGCGCATAAGGTATTTTCCGTTTTCAAATATCTCACAGCAAATCTTTGAAAAATGGCTACTCCGAATATAGTTAAGATCTCTGATAGACCTCGCCCCATATTCAAGAAACATCCATACAAATCTTTGGAGGTAGATCCCCTAGAGGCCTTCTCTAGTGTTCCGCATGGTGTATTGCATACGGAGGACATTAGGGTTTACATACATGCCAATTTTGAAGACTTTGGAGAATCAAAATTGATGGATATCTATCACAAACAGTTGATAGATGACTCCTTTGAGATTAAACCTCAGTACAAAGCCATTCGGGATAAGCACTTTGCACAGTGCATTCATTTCCCCTATTTTGAAGAAGATGAATGGGTCTGGTATGTACTAAGTAGAGTGCATGGCAATTTCCTATGGTTGAACAAGCCTTTCAAGATCACCAAAGATGCAATTAGGGCTGTAACCAGTCTGTACTCATTCGGTGGACTACCTATTCTCAAGTCTGTCAAAAATCAGATAGTTAGTGATGCAACCGGATCTAAATTTGACAAGAGAGCTATGACAATTGAAGACATCACTGAACCGGATGTCAAATTTGCATCTATGATAATTGGTTACAAGATCTATCACTCCAGTAGGGAAAATTTAGTACCAGGAACTACAATTTACACAACTTATCAAATGCTAAAGGAGAATGCAGACTATGACTTGTGTGAGCTTCTTCTAAACCAACTTTTGGAAAATCTGCAGAAGATCAAGAAGGACAAGAAAAACTCCTTCAAGTATGGTAGTTTGATCCTTTGTTTATTCTTTTATTACATGAATGAGCTTCCCAGATCCAGTGGATGGATATGGCAGAATGGCAGACCAGTTGCCATCCAAATCAGAGATTATTTGCATGGACTTGGGGATGCTAAAGCAAGAAAAACAGCCCTGTGGGGATATTTCAAGAACTTTCAGAGCATGATGCATGCAAGAGAAAGAATTCCCCAGTCTCTTGTTGAAAAGTACAAAGACACAGTATGCTTTATGGTAGAAATAGATCAGTGCCTAATGGAGGCAGTAGAACTAAGAACTGTGTGGATCATGCCCATGGGGTAGAAGTGGATGAACAGATTGTGGAGCTGCATGTTCAACACATGCTAAGTTAGCCTAAAGATCCAAAGGCAGAAAGGTTCAGAACATTTGAGGAACTAAGTATAAAAATCCATGTTGAACTCAGAGAACCAGAGATCAAGAGGAAGGTTAGAAAAGAAGTAGAACATATAGCACAAGGCCTTGGGATCTCAATGGAGGCACTTGATGCTCACAGGAAGAAGAAGGAAGGGGATGAGAAAGAGAAGAAGAGGGCAGAAAAGAAAAGTGAAGAAAGTGTTTCGGTAGAAACCTCCACCTAGACCAGATCATCAAAAAGATCTGCACCTGCCACAGCCAAAAGCTCAAAACTGGAAGTCCAGGCATTCGGTAAAAGATCCAAGATAAAAGCCACAAGGGCTTATGAAAGTCAAAGAGATGAAGAGGAAACTGAATCAGATGAGGGAGTAAAGGAAATAAAGAAGTAGAAGAAGAAAGGATCCGGTAAACCCTCCACAGGCCAAGACAAGGAAGAAATGGCAGAGAAATTTGTTGAAAAGCCCACCCTGTCTCTAGACAATGTAATCAAATCAATCACTGTGGATGGGAACCTTCAACCAGTGGCCAAATTCTATGATGACTACAATGAGGCTGACCAAAAGATCCTGCAAGAAGCTACAATCAGGTATCTGAACATTTACAATAAAGCCTTTATTGAGATTATCTCCGAAGTTCCTAAGAGTCTAGAGAAGGAATTAGAAATAAGAAAGAACAATGCCCAGGCAAAAGATCTTGAGATCCGGGAGCAGATAGCTATTCAGCTATATCCTCAAATTGATCCCAAGACAATGAACATAATATTCAAAGACTGCAAAGATGAGTTCAGAAGTAAAGCAAGGATGAATCAACTCATGCTTGGTGAGACTGACAAGGTGGTCATGGATACATAAGAGATCCTCTGGAAGGCCTTCAAAAGGTTTAATCTTCCTATTGTAGAGGACTTAGGTGCAGAAACAGCTGTGGACTTTGAATCCTCTGCTCCGAAAGAAGTGGCCCTTGAATAGACTAACATCTCTCCTCCGGTTTCCCCTACAGTCTCCGGATCCAAAGAAGAAGAGAAATTACAAGAGAAAGGAGTAGCGGTGAAGGAAAAAGAAGGTGACAGTGCGAAGATTGCAGAAGGACAAAAGACTTCATCAGAGAAAACCACAACTGTTAGTGGTGGGAATGTAGAGGGAGAGAAAATTCCAAAGGATAGCTCCAAGACTGCAGAAGAGAAGAAACATCTGTCTCCAGCAAGAGACACTGCACAAACTGTCCAAAAATTTCTGAGCAAAGAAGCAATAGAGATTGATGAACCGGAGCTTCTACAAGGTCCATTCAACTTTGATTCCCTCTCTCCAGTGCAAACAATGAAGATAGCTTCATTTGCAAATGCTAAGGCAAATGAAAAACTCCTAAAGTCTCATATGGAAGACTGTGAGTTGATAGAGGCTGCTTCCGAAGTGCTTGAGAAGATTATGCCATCGGTCCAAAAAGATCCCACAGCCTCCTCTTCCAGTAATCTCAAAACCTTAGTCAGCAGTGTTGGTACACATTTTGAATCCCTAGAAAAATCAACTAAAGAAAAGGTCTGGAAGGAGTTTTTGGATAAGAGATTCTCAGAGGTACTAAGATTAATCTCTAATGATAGGAGAAATATGAGTATTGGAATAAAGAGCTTAGAAAATGCTCTTAAGGATGGCGGTGACATTTACAAATTTTGTATCTCCTGGTCAAAAGCAATAGTAGAAATTGAGAAGAAAATAAAAGAGGAACAGGCAAACTATTGAGTTTGTCTCAAAGTTTTGATCCTCTCTCTTCCTCCATAGTAAATCAAGAATGTCAAACTATTGCAATCACAAATGCAATAAAGAACCTTGAGAAGGAAAGAAAGAATATAATTAACCGGATGGGAGAACTTAGAAGGATTATTATCCCTAAGTTAGAAACCATGCATGAGGCCATAAGTGATGCCAAGACTACCGCCCAAACCAATGATCTAACAGATCTTAAGAGGGCAGAAGCTTTTGCGTTTTTGTTGAGTGGTCACATTTCAATTTTGGATAGAATGAAGCAAAGTTGGGCTACAGAACTCATCCAATTGAAGACATCCTTTGCAAACATTCTTCAGTTTTTGTGAATATGTAATATACAGCCAAGTATAGTAAAATTCTTGAAAATTTTGGTGTGCGGACCCTACCCTTTGCCATCGATGTCAAAGGGGGAGTGAGGAGCAGTGAAAAATGAGGAATCCAACTAAGGGGGAGCTCTGGAAAATGTATATAAAGACAAGAGCATCAGCCAAGGGGGAGCATAGTGTAAACACTTAGTCATTTTTCCTTAAGTGTTGCCATCAATGCCAAAGGGGGAGATTGTTGGCAAGAGACACTATATGGATTCATGGTTGTTGTCATTGATGGCAACAGAGGTCATCCCACATATCTGCAAATCATGGTGTGTCTCTACTAGAAGTCAGAATGAAGATTATTGTGGTTTGGTGAACAAGAATAGAGCATGTGGCAAAGTTCGACAGACTGGTCCGGATCTCTCAGAGGAAGTATCTTGGTGTAGTGCAGATTTGGGGAAGTCAAGAGGACTACCTTGAGTGGTATATTCCAAGGATTTAGCCTCCGATGATAGATGAGGAAAAAGATATGAATAGTTGAGTACCGGATTCCTAAGTGATAGTATGAACAGAGGAAGAACTAACTAACAGAACATCAAACTACCTTCCAGATGTGTTACTGATGGTGTTAAAGGTTATGAAGGCATGAATCATACTTGGCCAACATGATTAATGATTTCTACAAGTATATGCTTGATCCACACTACTTGATATGGTAGGATTCAGCCGACAGATCAGAATTAGTGAAAAGATTGACTATTCCGGATGCCGACTAGAAAGGTGATGAAATTACTTGTGCGGATATATATGCACGATGGTTTTAGTTGTGAGAGTTGTTGTTGTGGTGATGACATATGTGAATAAATGCAGAGCAGAGCAGAAGCAGTAAGAAAGATCCGGTATGTGAAAGGAAAGCAGAACAAAGAGAAGAGGAAAGATGAAGTGCAGTAGATCAGTGTACTGAGCCTAACCGGAACTGAACTCCAGCATATGTGGATGCCTCCAATCAGTTCAAGTATTGTATAAACATTCTTTTGTAGACAGTGTGTCTCCTTGTAGGCAGTGTACCTCCTTTGTGAGCAGTGTGCTCAGGCAGTGAGCCCTAATTGGCAAGTGCCATTTTGTAATACCTTATTCTTCTAACAAAGAATAATCTTTGGGTTAATCACCTCATGGTTTTCTCCCTTAACAGGGTTTCCACATCAAAAATACTATGTCATGTGTTTTTCATTTCATGGTAATATTTGCTTGTTTGAATTAATGCTGCATTGATTAATAAGAAAGTTCAGAAAGAAGAAATAATTAGGATAACTGATTCACCCCCCCCCCCCTCTCAGTTATCAATAGGATGGTGATGCGAGGAAGAGTGAAGGTAAAGGTCGGTGTGGGTGGCTTTGCGGTAGACGCTATGACCTAATGAGCCATTAGGTTTTTTTATGATTAAAATGTTGAGGAAGGAGAGCTTGTTGTCACTTTCAAGCTCTTTGGTAAAGGAGATACAAGGAGCAATATTGTTAAGGTGTGAGTGGAATTCTTCTAACTTATCGAGGCCATGAGGCCAACATAAGTTGGTATCATCAACATAGCGTTTCCACCACCTTGGTTTGAGGGGAAAGGAATTGAGGGCTATCTCTTCAAAGTGCTCCATGTAAAGGTTAGCAACAATTGGGGAGAGAGGTGATCCCATGGCTACTCCATCTAATTGCTCATAGATTACTCTTTAGAAAGTGAAAAAAATGGATCTATGCAAAGTTCTGTCACAGAGGTAATCTCATCATTGGTTTTGCATCTAATTATTTCAATGGAGAGGTCATTGGATTCCATCTTTTTGTCCTTGATGAAATCAACAAAATGAGCAGAATTTTTACTAAAGGAGGTAGACTTACCTACTAGAGGAGCAATGATCTTGGCTAGGTAGGCCGCCAGCTTATAAGTGGGTGAGCCAATAGTGTCCATGATTGGTGAAGAGGGATGTTGGATTTGTGGATTTTTGGAAAACCATAGATGCAGCGGGTAAGCTCTTTGGAGGGTAAAAGACACTTTTTGGTGGTATCATCGAAAGAAGAGCAAGAGATGAAACTCAAATTCTAGTCAATGAACATTTCCTTTTATGGTAGTTGTCTTCATTGACTAGGATTTGAGTGTCTTCTAAATAGATGTGGTGTTTGGTGATGGCTGAGTGCTTTGCTAGGGCAGATTTGTGGACACGTTCATACCTAATGTTAGCACTATGTTCTTTGATCCTAGTGCTAAAAGATCGACCCGTTTCACCAATGTAGGGTGTACCACAAGAACAAACAACCTTGTAGACTCCAGAGTTGAGTAAGAGGTCTCTGGGGTCTTTAGGTGATGGGATATGGTTCCTCAAAGTGGAGATGGGTTTGTTGTGTTTTCTAATGTCCCTTATGTTGCCCTGTTCTTTACCTTGGTTGTAATTGTTACCATTGATCCTTACGTGTTTTTTTCCTCTTGCATTTTGGTTCGTGTTACTTTCTTTCTTATTTCTCTCTTACATACTCATTTATATATCAATATATAGGTATAGTTTATATATCAATATATAGGTATATGTATATATTATTTTACTTTCTTATTTATATCTATAGATATTTGTTTACTCATTGTTTATATTTCCTTACTTCTTTTTTTATCCTTTATGTTATTCTTTTTTGTGTTTGATATATATATATATATATATATATATATATTTATTTATTTTGTTTTGCCTCACTCCTTCTAGATCTACACACTATTTTAACTATTTTGTCATACTTTATAGTACATTATCTAATTTTTTTTCTCAATTCAGACTAATTTGTTTTTTTCTCTTCTTTTGTTTATAATTTTTTTGTGTTGGTGCATCCTCCGTTTCCTATTTTTAATATTTTTTTACCTTTATAATATTTTTTAACATATTTACTATGGTGGTTATCTTCAATCTACATAGGCTTTTTTACTTAGTTTCTTCTTTTGCTTTGTTCTTCTTTTTATGTCTTTTACTTTAGTTGCTTTATGCTTGTTTTATTGTTTTTTTCTTTGTAGTTGGGTGTTTAGCCAGGTTTATCCATTCTCAAGGGTTTAGATCTTTGTGTGTGTGTGTGTGTATATATATAATTTTCTTTGCGGTGTCTTGGTTCCTGAGCCAACCCCTCTCCCTCTTTTTATTTAACCCACTGAGGTCTGCAAACTTTTCAATTCTAATTCTCTTCTCTTGCTTTCTCCTGATGATGAATCATGGAGTGTGATTGGAAACGTTGAGGAAAAAATTTTCACACAATTAAATCCTAAAACATTATGATACAATGTGAAATAATTAACAAAAGGAAATGCAATCCGAATGGAATTTAACATAATGCCTTGCTAACAAGACTTCTTAATAAAGACATTTTTTTGCAAGCAACCATTGCCGATTTTATTATTTCTCTACTTTTTGCTGGTCATGAAACTAGAGCCAAGACTATGAATTTTCTCATGTACTTCTCACTCAATGTACTGAAGCTATGGAGCAGTTAAGAGTAAGAAAAAATAATTCTTGTTTAATTATATACATTAAAAAGGAGCTTCTTCTAGTAGTCAGCCAAACCATAAGAAATAATAAATAAAGTTACAAACGTACCTTTAGAAACTTACGAGAAATAAAAAATAGTTCCTTTTCTAAAATAATCGTAAGAACCTCTCCTTCCAAACCAAGACTCATCAGAGTGGAGTTATATTTTAATTATAAAATTAGAAAAAAAATAATTTTAAGTGTATATTAAAGAGATAAAAAAAAAATTCTGAAAAGTAATAGAGTAGTAGAGGTTATTTAATCCAGTCATTTTGTATATTAAGTATAGTTTTAAGAATATGTCTGCTAATAAAAGAGTATTAGTATAAAAAGAAGGTTTAAATTTACATTCTATTTATTTTTTGTTGTATAGGGAAATCTGTTACAATATTTCATTATCTCCATCTAGGTTAGGAGTTCCAGTTTGGTAGCTGGCACTATCATTGCTTCATCCAACAAAATCATAGCTTTCTAGGTTTTTGATTCTAGTTAGCAGTCACAATAAACCTACCTCTTCTGGATAATGTCTAGTCAAAAAATGAGGGAGACTCTAGAATGCAAGATTCAAACTGTTGACTTCTAGCTGGGAAGCACTCAGTGGTTGCTCGTTGATCTATTGACCATACCCAAATTTACATTCTACTTAAATATCACACATTTTAATAATCAAACAGTCAATAATGATTTTGTACCTCATCCCTATAAAAAAATGATAAATAATTATTTTATTTTTATTGACCAAAATTTATCACTATTAAAATAAATAATATTTAAAAATTACCCTAAACTTATATAACATGAACTCTAAGAGTAAATGGATTTTAATTGGAAAGACCAACTTATATGGATAGAGCCATTTATAATCACCAATTTAATGAGCATTGTTTCTGTGGAACTTATAGCTCATCACCTCAAAAATTATCTTTTGAGGCTTAAGTTGTCTACATTATTTAAATAATATAAAAACTGTTTTAGTGTTTTGGTTGGTAGGAGGATTGGTTTATATTGAATAATTTGTTAATAGGAATTAATTAATTAAAAAGTAGGGAGAGAATAAATAAATTAAATTTATTTATTTATTTTTAATAAAAAGCCACCTTAAAAATTTAAATTACCAAGAGCACAAATAAAATATTGTTATTGACTAAGCTATCACTTTGAAAAACCCACTTCCGTAAGCCCAAAAGACAAGCCGACACTTTAGTAATATATAACAAACCAAAGAGAAATCTTGCATTGGTTAAGTCTATGATGAGGAAGTGAGTTTATAAAGTTTATTATAATAGACGGCCAAATAGATAATTTTGAACTCTATAAGAGATTAGATTTTTAGTAAGCCTCAATTATTATATATATTTTTTTTGGTAGCATACAAGTAATTATATTGATTTATAGAAAAATTACATAGCATTCGCCCAAGGACCTGTTTACATACATTTATTGCCAAAATTTAGGGCAGAGATCAAAAACCCTAATCCCCTTCCTTGACTGTGGAGGACCAAAGCCAAAATGACCTCTATGCGTCAATATTACATCAAACACTGTTGTTCTTCTTGATCTTGACTACAGCCCGCTAAAACCCTACCACCCTGCCACTATAGACTATTACATTGCATATTATTAGTAATAGCATTTTATAAACTACTTACATATCCCCTTGCTCCTGAGCATAATTGACAAATTCTTGGACCCAGTCGAAATCTTGCACTAGCACGAGCTGCAACATCTTTTTCAAGAAGTTTACACCAATGGTGGCCTTCTCCCAATGAGTCCAAAGGGTTGCTCTCTTCACATCCAACAGAAAGGGAAAGAACGGAACTACCTCTCTCAAGACTTTCAACAATTCTAGGTCCCGCAGCCTAGGTATTCCTAATCCCAGTGAAAATGCCTCCATAATCTCCTCCAGACCTCCCAAAAGATCTGGCTTAAACAATTTCCTCATAATCTTGGCCGCCTCTGATTTTAGGGTTTTCAAGTCTAGAAGAACCGTGAGAAACTAAGACACAATATCTAAATCTACCCTATAGTGCTCCCCATTTGACAAATACTCCTTCCCCAGCATTAATTTCACTGCACCTAGGGTGAGAAAATCTGCCTCTTCCAAGATATGCTTCAAACAAAGATCAGTTATTTCACCTAGAAAATCCATCTGTCTCATTGCTTTGGTGAGTCTAATTGGCGTATCCATGCCATCACAGACAAGACAATCAACAAACATGCGAACAACAAACTTAGTGTCTTCTGCCATGAACAAGACAGAAGGAAAGATGTGAATTATGCTCCAAAGAATAATGAAGCTCAAGGTTTTATAATCTCTTCCCATCATACTTCCAACCGTTTTAAATCCTTCACTCCTTCGAATGACTTTCCCACATGTGAAGAGTCTTTCCAAACTTGTTAGAGCTCTTGGGAAGTCCAATCACTTTAACAATTCCTTCGGCCCTTACAAAATTATCATTATATTTATCTCTCGTGATTTGTATCGATGTTGTACCTTACCTCATTAATATAACAAAGTGGATCAGGAAAGCCCAAGAGAGGCCACAATGTCCTTGACGTGGAGCTTCGCTGACTGAAAAGGAGTGACACTATCACTCGAGCTCGAGTGGACTTGCCTTTTCCTGTATGAATTAAGATCCTTTCTAATCGGGCCCATTGGATTTCGAGAATTTTAGTTCACCAATCATATTGAAATTTCTAATTCCCTTAAATCAAACCTGTCAGCCCCTCTATTGGCTAATGTGTTTGCATCCATGTTGCCTTTGCAGTCTATGTGATTTACTCTGTAAAGCTCCAACTCTTTAAGGCATTGAATTGCTGATTCTAACATTGCCCCTAGTTGCCAATTCGACATTTTCCCAGTTGTCAAAGTATTTATAATCAAAGTTGAGTCCCCTTCTATGATTACCTTCTTTAGCTTAAGCTCAATACACATGTCAAGTCCCATAATTAAGGCTTTCATCTCTGCCACATTATTTGTTTCTACTGGGAGAGACCTAGCCAATCTTCCCACCTCCCTACTTTGCCAGTCCTTGATGAGGCAACTAGCCCCAGAGATGCCAAGGTTGCCTCTGGCAACCCCGTCAAATTTTATTTTATACCATCCTGGTTCTGGAGGAATCCAAACAACTTGGCTTCTGTCTAATTGTGTTTTCTTTCCTCCCTCCCCTACAAAGGAAGGGACCTTAAGACCATGCCAATTTTTCCTAATGATTGCATCCCACTTTGAGAAGTTTGAGTTCTTTTGTCTTTGCTCTCCAATTCTGTCATTAACAACTTCTACTATCACAGCCTCCACTTTGTTGAGTAGGGAGATTATGGGCATCTCCTTCTCTTGAAACAATCTTTGATTCCTTTCATTCTAGATCTCCCAAGCTAGAAGAGAAGGGGAGATTAACCATAAAATTGAGAACAATGTTGATCTATTAAGATGTGGCCATGCCTTGAATAGGTTGAGAATGTCATTGGGCAGGGCAGTTTTCCAATTCAATTTAGCACATAGCTAATTCCAACATTTGAGAGTGAAAGGGTATTGCAAAAAAAAGTGATTCCCTGATTGCTCTTTTTGTTTGCACAAAACACATCTTGAGGGGCCCAAATACCCCAGCTTAATGAACCTATCTGCTATCAAAACTCTGTTTTGCAACATAGCCCAAGTGAAAATCCTAGCTTTGGGAATACAATTCTTATTCCAGCATAAATTGAGGGGTAGAGTGGAGGTTACCTTTAAGTGTTGCACCAAAATTTTGTATCCTTCTTTTGCTTTGTAATTGTCTGATTGAGAGCCATTCCACCTTAAGATATCTCTACCTTCTCTGATGAAAATTAACCTATTTTTGATGGCTTCTTCAAAAGCTTCACCTTCAATATTGGTGAAGCCTAGTACTCTCACATATTTCTAATTCCCTTTGAAGCCTCCATTAGTCCAAGAGATTTGAAGATAGTCCCTCACCCTATCTCCCCACACTTGCGTGGTTCTGTCCTTGATTGCATTTAGTTCTATTATATTTACCAATTTAGGAAAACCTCCCCATGAATCTTCCCAAAACAAAGCCTTGCTCCCATCCCTTATATCCCAGGTTAAGTAATCTAAAATCAGATCTCTGCAATTTTTCATGAAGTTCCAAATTCTAGAACCTACTGGGAGGGTTCTAGAAGTGAAAATGAATAATTCCCCTTCATCTAAATATTTGGCCTTCACAATCCTTACCCATTTGAGATTCAGATTTGTGTAGATACTCCAAATAAGTTTTTCTCCTAGAGCCTTATTCTAGAGAGACAGGTTTCTCAGTCCAACACCCTCTGCCATCTTTGATTTACATACTTTTTCCCAGCTGATGAGGGGAAATTTCTTTTGTTCCAACTCCCCTTGCCAGAAAAACTTTCTCATTTTTTAATTAATTTTTTGACAAGCACTAGCTGGGAGAAGGAGGCATGACATCATGTATATAGGTATAGCAGCAATCACTACCTTTAACATCAGAGTTCTCCCTCCCCTGGAAAGCCACCGGCCTTTCCAAGAGGCCAATTTCTTTTCTATCTTTGAGATTAGGGTATCCCATAATTTCCCTGACTAAAGGCTAGTGGCTAAGGGTAGCCCCAAGTATTTACTTGGAAGTGAGCCTTTCTTAATGTCCAACACTCTAATGATATAGTTTTCTAGCCTTGGGTCAGTGAAGAAAAAGAAGCAACTAAGTATTTTCCTAGGATTTCCTTCAATATTCTTACCTCTCTCACCTTAGCCTCTCCAAACAACATTGTGTCATATGTGAATTGCTGATATGAAATGGCTGGAAGATCCCTAGTGATTTGGATTCCTATTATCCTTCCATCCTAAAGAGCCTTATTTAGTGTTCTTCCCAATGTTTTTGCCATAATAATAAATAGAAATGGAGATAGAGGGTACCCCTACCTTAGGCCTCTGGAAGCCCCAAAGTATCCTTCTAGAGACCCATTTATGAGAATGGAAAATCTTAGGCTTGCCACACAATTAAAAATCCATTGTAGTCATTCTCTCTGAAATCCAAAATCCTCGAGAACCTTGAATAAAAACCTCTAGTCTACTCTATCATAGGCTTTTTTATGTCTAACTTTATCAGTATATTTTGTTTCTTAACCATTGGGTAGAATGAATTGCTTCTTGAGCTATTATTGCCCCATCAAAAATTGATCTACTAGGTACAAAAATAGTTTGTTCTTCTGATATAATGTCAGGGAGGATTCCTTTAATTCTATTTGTTGCTACCTTTGCTAGAATCTTATAAATGGTATTGTAGAGTGCAATAGGTCTGAATTCCTCAAGTGATTCAGGCTTTTCCTTCTTAGGAATGAGTGCAATGAATGTGTTATTAATCCCTTTTAGTACCTTTCCTAAACTTCTTGAATCTTCAATTGCCTTCACTACTTCTCCTCCTATTATATCCCAACATTTCTAAAAAAAGGACACAGAAAATCCATCAGGGCCAGGAGCTTTGTCAGAGTGTAATTAGAAAAGAGCTTCTTTAATCTCATCCTTAGAGATTTTTCCCATCAACATCTCATTTTGTACCTCCGTGACTAGTCTAGGAATGTTTGTGAGAATTTGTTGTTGTTCCTACAGGCTTGACCCATTCCAATTATTTAGGAGGTTTTGGAAAAAATCTATTGTTTCTGTTAGGATTTCCTCTGGCTTCTCAAGAACTTTGCCTACTAAGGATCTGATCCGAGTGATTCTATTTACTTCCCTCCTTTCCCTAGTAGCATTGTGAAAGTACTTGGTGTTTTTGTCCCTGGATTTGAGCCAAAGGTCTCTGGACTTCCATCTCCAAAATGTTTCTTCCTTTGACAGAATGTCTTCTAATTTGCTAAGAAGTTCCTTCTCATTCATGTAGCTCTTATTGTTCATTCCCCTTGTTATCACTATATCATTCACCTATTGTAGACTTTCTTCAATTTTTCTTTTTTCCTCAAAGATGTTTTTGAAGCTATTCCTGTTACACTCTTTAAGTTGCTGTTTTATCACTTAGACCCCTCCGGGTGAGCCTCATTCCACCAAGTCTTGATTAAGTCTAGGAAATGGGGATCTTTGAACCATATATTTTCAAATTTGAAAGGGCATCTGATAGGTTTCCTTTATCCCTAAATTTCTAGGTTGATTGGGAAGTGATTTGAACCTGAGTAAGTTACTATGTTTCTTGACAGAGAAAAGGGAAAGTTTCCCAAATCACCCTTGAACAGGAATCTGTCCAAACGTTCTACTATGTTGCAAAACCCTATCCTCCTATTTGTCCATGTGTAAACCCCATTCCCCATCTGTATATCCATCAACATGTTTCTTTCCACAAAGTTCTCAAAATCAATCTGTGATTGGATCTTTCTTCTAACACCCCTATTTTATCTTTAGATTTTAATATTGCATTAAAATCCCATCCCAGAAAATAGAACTCATGAGCTACATTACTACATAATGTCTCTATTTCCATCCACATCTCTCTCTTTAAAATACATGAATTTGGTCCATAAACATTAACAAGAATGAAGTTTACATTTGAAGACAAGCTTCTGACCTTGTTAGCTATCCAATGCATGCTTGTCGCCAGCTCCTCCACCAAAAAATTTTGTGGTCTCCAGAGAGTTAAGAGTCCACCAGAGGCTCCATTCACAAAGACTACCATGTGTTGCCAAAGTTTTAGTTTGTCACAGAAAGTATTTACTTCCGCCTATGATAGTTTAGATTCCTGGATTAGAAATATGTCTACCTTGGACACCTCCAGTAGGCGTCGAACCACACTTTTTTGTTAGGGGCATTTTAGCCCCTAACATTCCAAGAGTATATCTTCATTGGTGATGGGGAGCGCACAGTGAAAATGCAGAATGGGTCCCACTTTTCTCACAGACAGCAAGACTTAACAAATGAGCCACCGATACATCCTGGTCATCAGACAACAAGGATCGGTATGACTTTCTCAAGTCTTACCATTGTTCTACCTTACACCGATAGCTCAATTGAATTTATCTTCGGCGAGATACAACAAGACTCACACCAAGTCAATCAACTCTTCATCATCGGCAAGACTTACTTCTATCGGTGAAGTCTTCTATCCTTCAACCGATGCCCTGATGACAGTTAAGTTCCCCTCGTCTTAACCGTGACGGCTTCAACACCGGTTGGACATGAATTTATTTGTAAACTCCTTTGATGTGTTTCCGATATGCCGATGGCATTTACCTTCGGTGAGACTCTTCTCGTCGGCGAGCACTTACAAATTCTGGTCGATGCGCCGATGGACCAACTCCCTCGGCGAGACTACTCGACTTCAGCAGACTTGTTGTAAGTCCCAGCAACTCACCAATGCACAACTTACTTTCTTCCTCTTCAACTGAACCCTAGCACATGGAGATGCTAGTTCAACCTACTATGCAAAACATTCTATCTGGATCCTCTGCGCTTTTGAACACAAAAACAAAACAAGAAACAAAAACAAATACTTGTACAACGAAGCCATTCCACTGATTTTGAAAGAAATCATGCTAGTGGAATGCTGCATGTTGACATACTGGAATGATGGAAAGCACAAAAAGAATAGAAATCTATAGTTATACGAATTTCAGTTACAGGGAAAGGAAATCAAATTGACAGAACAAAATAGTTTTATTTCTCCTTAGAACAATACACAATCACTTTCACACACTTCTCCCTTCTTCTCTCTGATGGTTCCTTCCTCTGGTTGTTATCAACTCAAACAGCCGGTAGTTGGAAAACCAACCGATGCAAACAGTTGGAAGATCAACTAATCCAAACTGCCTCAAACTATCCTATGACCCTGTTTTGGCACTATGTGATTACAATATGACAAAATTGTGTTTTAAGTCACTTTGGACTTACAAAATGGGTTCTAGGTCTTGAAAGAACTAGAGACAAACATAAATGAAAATGCATTGGTCAAATAGACCTTATTATAAAAGAAAACAAGATTTTCTAGGTGCTCCTGCACCATACTCCCCAGGTGAAAGTTGTCTCAAGTCCTCTTAGAGACTAACTACTGCAAATCATCACCCTACTTTTTTATGTCTTCTTTCAGCATCCATGTGGCTTTTGAGTCTGGAAGTCCTTGCCATTTGACTAAGTGCTCAAAATAGGTCTGATTTCTTGTCTTCTTGGTTGTCCTGCTATCCAAGATGCACTCCATCTTAGGTGGTAAATGTTGCACCCACTCTGCATTGTCTTGGACAGAATCTGTTGTACCTTCGCCTGTATCAAGACTCCTATATAATGTTAGATCAACAACATTGAATATAGGGGAAATAGCATTATCATCAGGGAGTTCAATTTTGTAAGCATTAGGACCATATTTCTCTAAAATATTACAAGGTCTAATTTTTCTCGTCATCAACTTGTTGTGGTTTCCCTTGGGTAGTCTATTCTTGTTGAGATGAACCATGACCATATCTCATATTTGGTACTGCATATCCCTTCTCCTTTGATCCACTCTAGCCTTGATCTTCTGACTATTCTTGTGTAGAGTATCTCTGACTTGTTGATGGATCTCTTTCATAGCCTCTACAAATGTATCAGCATGTTCACTCCTTTTGTCTAACCCTTGAACATCTCTCAATTCAAAATTTCCTCTAGAATGACTACCATAGACAACTTCAAAAGGACTTAGACCTGTATTTCTATTTGTAGAATCATCATAGGAATATTCTGCTTGTGGGAGTACGACATCCCAACTACCTCCATGTTCTCTTGTCAAACATCTTAGCAAATTGCCTAATGACCTATTCACAACCTTAGTTTTTCCATCAGTCTGAGGATGATAGGCTTAACTAAAGGACAAATTTGTACCCAATCTTTTCCACAAGGTTCTCCAAAAATGTCCCACAAATTTGTTGTCTCTGTCAGATACAATACTCAAAGGCAATCCATGAATCCTAACAATTTCTTTAAAGAACAAGCCTACAATGTAACTAGCATCATTGGTGGTTTAACAACGAATAAAATGAGCCATCTGCTGAACCTATTTACCACAACAAACACACTATCATAACCTGTCCTTGTCTTTGGTAACCCCATCACAAAATCTATACTCAAACTTTCCCAAGGTCTGTTTGGAATGGGCAGAGGTTGGTACAGTCTTGCATTGGTTGAGACCCCCTTTGCTCTCTGGCAAATCATACAACTCTCAACAAACCTTCTGATATTAGATTGCATCCTTGGCCAAAAGTAAAATATTCCTACTAGATCTAAGGTCTTATTGAGCCCAAAATGTGCTCCTAAACCACCACTATGTTTCTCCTTCACTATATTATCCCTCATTGAACACTTAGGGATACATAGTTGACTTCCTTTAAACAAAAGTCCATCCTGCAATGTATAATCTAAAAATTCATTGTGGAAAGCATTGGCAAACTCACTGCATACCTTGTAAATCTCCTTGAAATCTTGGTCCTCTTCATACAATCCTTTAAGTGCCTCAACACCCATGCTTTGTAACTGCACTTCTTGTACTGTCAACACCCTTCTGCTCAAAGCATTAGAAACCTTATTGGTTATCCCCTTCTTATGTTTGATGATGAAGGTGTATGCTTGAAGACTTTCCACCCACTTCATGTGTCTATGACTGAGCTTTTCCTGTCCATTCAAAAAACTAAGAGCATGATTGTCAGTGTATATAATAAATTCTTTAGGAAGCAAGTAATGCCTCCATTTTTTCAGAGCTTGTACCATGGCATACAACTCTAAATCATAAGAGGAGTACTTCCTCTTAGCTTTATTCAATTTTTCATTGAAAAGGCTACTAATTTGCCTTCTTAGCTCAACACTACCCCTATGGCCAGCCCACTTGCATCACATTCAATGGTGAAGACCTTATTGAAATCAGGAAGTACTAAAACAAGATACTCAGCAACTTTCTGCTTCAAACTTTCAAAACTCTGATCTGCCTCTTTTGTCCACACAAACTTCACCTTACCTCCACCCTTGATGGTCTCTAACATAGGTGCACAAATATCACTATAGTTCCTAATGAATTTTCTATAAAATGTGACCAAACCATGAAAACTTCTGACCTCTCCTACTATCTTAGGTGTAGGCCAATTCAAAATAGCTTCTATCTTGGAAGAATCCATTTTCAAATCACCCTTAGAGATGACAAAGCCCAGGTAAATCAATTCTTGTTTCATGAAGTCACACTTTTCCAAGTTTATCATTAACTTCTGATCTTGTAGCCTCTTCAAGACTATCTCCAAATGTTTCAAATGTTCTTCCCTACTCTTACTAAACACCAAGATATCATCAAGGTACACTACCACAAATTTCCCTATGAATTCCTGCAACACCTCATTCATTAGTCTCATAAAGGTGCTAGGGGCGTTTAAAAGACCAAAAGGCATCACAAGCCACTCATACAACCCTTCATTGGTTTTGAATGGTTTCTTCCACTCATCCCCCTCTCTTATTCATATTTGGTGATACTCACTCTTTAAGTCTATCTTGGAGAAATAAGTGGCCCCTCATAAACAATCCATTAGATCTTCTATTCTAGTAATAGGAAACATATACCTAATGGTTATCCTATTTATGTTGGCAAGAGACATAATGTAGCTTCATGAGTGTTGTCATTGATGGCAACAAAGTTCATCCCACCCATCCCCAGGACATGGTGTGCCTATACCGGAAGTCAGATTGAAGAGTGTTGAGGTGCGGTAAGCAAGAATAGAGCATGTAGCAAGGTCTGACAGTCAGGTCCAGATCTCTTAGAGAAAGTATCTCGGTAAAGTGTGGACTTGGGGAAGTCAAGAGGAGTACCATGACTAATAGATTCTAGGGATTGAGCCTTCGGTGAAGAAAGAGTCAAGAGATATGAGCACCTAAGTATTGGGTTCCTGTTTAGCAGAGTAGACTGAGGAAGAACTGACCGATAGAGCATCAGACCTTAATCTGGATAAGATATTGATGGTGATCAAGCTCCCTGAGGTATCATTCATTATTGGCCAACATGATTGATGACTTCTATAAGCATCTCTTTGATACGCATCACTTGACAAGCAAGGATTCAGACGACAGATCAAAGTTTGGGAAACTATTGACTATTCCAGATGCCGACTAGAAAGGTATTGAAATCATTAGTGTGGATATATATACCAGATGGATTTGGATGTGAAGAAGTGTGTGGTGTATTGTGAAGTGCGAAGAAAAGTAGAGAGCAGAGTGGAAGCAGTAATACAGGTCCGGTATGTGACAGAACAGCAGCACCTAAGAAGAGGAAGAATGAAGTGTAGTAGATTAATGTACTAAGCTTAACCGAAACTAAACTTCAGCATGTGTGGATGCTTCTCATCAGTTCAAGTATCTTGTTACTCTCTTATGACTTGTAGACAGTGAGTTTCTTGTAGGCAATGAGCCTCTTGTGAGCAGTGTGCTCGGGCAGTGAGCCCTAATTGGCAAGTGCCATTTTGTACTACCTTATTCTTTTAACAGAGAATACAATCTTGGGTTAATCAACCCATGGTTTTTCCCTTCACAGGGTTTTCTACGTCAAAATCATTGTGTTATGTGTATTGAGTTTATTTCTGCTTTCATGGTTATGCATACTTAATTTGATGCTACACTAATTGTTAAGGAAGAATAGAAAGTTAAAATAATCTAGATAACTGATTCACCCCCCCTCTCAGTTATCAACAATTGGTATCAGAGCTAAGTTCCTCCTAACAGAGCCTAACAACTTGAGGAAGATCTGGGAATCTCAATATGTATGATATGAAGGAACAACTTTAGTCTGCTCTAGATGATCTTGAGCAATCTCACTCCGAAGTCAATGAATTGAAGGAAAAACTCAAACAAGCTAATGATTTCATAAATGAACTAAAAGAGAAACTAAGTACCTCTATGAAAAAGAGAAAGGAACTACTTCAATAGTTAGCAAGTCAAAGTGAAGCCAATGTTGCTGATGAAGAATTAAATGAAAAGAACAAATAATGTGAGAAGCTATCAAAAGAGGTCATTATGGTAAGACATGAAATGGAATCAGGTGTTATGAAATTCACTCAAGAAATTGAAGAGAAAAGAAAGACTGGAGATAATTTAAAACAATCTCTCAAAGAAAAGTTAGAAGATTGCCACAAAATAGATAGAATAATTTGGTATTTGGAATATGATCTTGAAGAAGCTAGAGATAATGAAGAACAACTTGAGAATCAAATTGTCACTTTAAAAAGGGATTCCCAAATAGAAAATGAATACAAAGAGAAATTCAAGATAAGCTCTTCTCAGCTTGAAGTTCTTCTTGAAAGCCAAAAGAGAGTAGATGACAAGTAAGGCTTGGGGTATGAGAAAGGTGAAAGCTCCAGATCAAGTTAGAAGAACTCTGGATTAGGAAATCCAAGGACCAGGCTAGAAGACCTCTGGTAAGACAACCAAATGCTCAAAGACATCCATCCTTTAATGGATACTGCCATAATTACAATAACTTTGGTCATAAAGCAAATCAGTGCAAAAGAAGAATGAATCAGACTAATTCATCCTTCTCCAGACAATGTTTTAATTGCAAAAGGTATGGTCACAAATCTCATGAGTGTAGAAATATGCAAATGAACAATTCATTCAATGGTAGATGCTTTACATGCAATAGAATGGGACATATGGCTAATTAGTGCAGATCAAGAGGATATCAGTCAAATATGCAAAGAAATGTTGTTTGTTACAATTGCAATAGATCTAGTCATATTGCCAAATTCTACAGAAGAATCAAGACAAAAAGGGTTTGGTTCATCATAATCAAAACCAAGACAAAGGAAAAGGAAAAGTGAATGCAGATGAAATTCAAAGGGAGATGAACAAGATTTGGGTGAAGAGGAGTATAGAAAATGTTGAGGACGGATCCACACCAGAATTTGGTGCTGATATTCCTTCCAAAAACTAAATAGATGAGCTCTAACTCAGGGGGGGTCACAAAAGATAACAGTTTCCCCTAGCCAGTCAATTGGTGCCTGAAATTGGCACATGGATGGTTGCGGATTAAAAGGGTTCTCAGAGAAACATCTAAATAACCCTTGGGAAATATATGAAAGATCTGCAAGGGATTTAAAGAGGTTAATCATCTAAGATTGATCCGGTTTAACAATCATCCAGTAAGAAGCAAGATTTTCACAGTTTGATTCGGTGTGATTCCAAACTGAAACATCTTGATCTGTAGATAAAGGGGATGATTCGAGGAAAGTAGGGACACTAAAATTAATCACTAAGATCAGATCTAAGTACATCTCAGTGATCTGGAAAAATCTCTCATGATAAGGTAACTGGAATAAATTAAGTTGTGCATTTATTACAAAATGAAATTAGGGTTTGCTTAGAGATAAATGGGTTTGTTTGCTTGTCATTTACACATTTGCATTAGTGAAAGAGATAAGAAGAGCTCTGCAAACAAGTTTTCTTCATCTCTCTCAAGGATCAATCATAGAATTCAAGTCAATCGGCCATCTTTTCGGCTCAATTCGTGAACCCTAAAAGCGTAAGAGGTATTTTCTGCTCTTGAAATCTCTCTTTGAATCTTTAAAGATGGCTACTCCAAATGTTGTGAAAATTACTGATAGGACACACCCTAAATTTAAGAAGCATCCCTACAAATCTCTAGAAGTAGATCCCTCAGGGGCATTTTCTAGCATTCTGCATGGTGTTTTGCATGTAGAAGATGTTAGGGTTTACATTTATGCAAATATTGAAGAATTTGGGGAATCCAAGCTGATGGATATCTACCACAAGGAATTGATAGATGACTCATTTGATCTCAAACCCCAATACAAGGCCAGGGATAAGCATTTCAGTCAGTGTATCCATTTCCCCTGTTTTGCAGAAGATGAATGGGTTCAGTATGTTCTGAGTAGAGTGCATGACAACTTTATGTGGTTAATGAGGCCCTTCAAGATAACCAAGGATGCCATTAGGGTAGTTACCAGATTGCACTCATCCAGTGGGATACCTACTCTCAAATCTGTCAAGAATCAGATAGTGAGTGAGGCAACCGGATCAAAATTTGACAAGAGAGAAATGACTATAGAAGATATCACTGATCCAGATATCAAGTTTGCATCTATGATAATTGGCTATAAGATATATCACTCCAGTAGGGAGAATTCAGTATCTGGAACAACTGTGTATATTGCTTATGAAATGCTAAGGAAAAATGCTGACTATGATCTATGTGAACTTCTTCTGAGCCAACTATTAGAAAACTTACAAAGGATCAAGAAGGACAAGAAAAACTCATTCAAATATGGTGGTCTGATATTGTGTCTATTCTTTTACTTTATGAATGAGCTACCCAGATCCAGTGGTTGGATGTGGCAAAATGACAGACCAATAGCAATACAAAGCAGAGATTATTTGCATGGAATTAGTGATGCTAAGGCACAGAATATAGCACTCTAGGGCTACTTCAAGAACTTTCAGAGTATGATGCAAGCCAGAGAGAGAATTCCTAAATCACTAGTTGAAAAATATAAGGACACAACATGCTTTATGGTAGAAACTGATCAATGCCTAATGAAGGCAGTGGAGCCAAGGATAGTCTAGATCATGCCAATGGGATATAAAGTAGATGAGAAAATTGTAGAGCTACATGTTCAACACATGTTGTGTCAGCCCAAGGATCCCAAGGTAGAAAGATTTGGAACCTACCAAGAGCTAAATGTAAAAGTTCATGTTGAACTTAGACAGCCTAAGATCAAGAGATAAGTAAGAAGGGAAGTAGAAGAATTCACCAAAAGGCATGGAATATCAAAGGAGGTAGTTGATGCCAATAGAGAGAAGATAGAAAGGGCAGAGAAAGAAAAGGAAGAAACAAAAAAAGAAAGTGCTCTGGTAGAAGCCCCCTCCCAGACCAGATCCTCTAAGAGCTCTGCACCTACCACTGCTAAGAGCTTAAAGGTATCAAAACCGGAAGCAAAATCATCTGGTAAAGGAGAAAAGAGAACAAAGACAAAGGCTACAAGATCATACACAAGCCTCAAGGATGATGAAGAAACAGAGATAGATGAGGAAGTAAAGAAAATGAAGAAGAAGAAGAAAACAACTAGTGAACCCTCTACCGGTCAAGACAAAGAAGATAAGGCAGAGGAATTTGTTGAAAAACCTACTCTCTGCATTGATGATATCATCAAATCAGTTACTGTGGATGGGAACTTACAACCAATGGTTGAATTTTATGATGAATATAATGAAAATGATCAGAAGATATTGCAAGATGCCATAGTCAGGTATCTAAACATCTACAACAAAGCATTCATTGAAATTATATCTCTGGTTCCCAAAAGCTTAGAGAAGGAACTTGAAATAAGGAAGAACAATGCCCAAGCAAAAGATATAGAAATCCGGGAGCAGATTGCTATTCAGCTCTATCCATCCATTACCCCTAAACAAATGAACATTATCTTCAAGGACTGCAAGGATGAGTTCTAGAGCAAAGCTAGAATGAATCAAATTATGGTTGGAGAAACTAACAAAGTTGCAAAGGAAACAGAAGATATCATCCAAAATGCCTTCAAAAGATTCAACCTTCCTATTATAGAGGACTTAGGTGATGAACCCTCTATCATGGATGACAAAGGAGAATCTACTAAGATAGTGGTAGAAGAGGCAAAGAAGCTAGGTGAGGAGAAAACTAAGGATCTGGATTCCTCTATTTCGGAAGAGGAAGTCCAAGAAGAAGTAAATATCTCTCATCTAGATTCCCCTATAGACTCCGGATCTAAAGAAGAAGAAAGATTAGAGGAGAAAACTAGTCAAGAAGAAGAAGTAAAGGAAAAAGAAAAAGACCAAACAGAGAAGACTCCAGAAGATCGTTCTGAGATTGCAGAAGGGAAGAAGACTCTGTCTCTGGCAAGAGACACTATAGAAACTGTCAAAGATTTCTTGACCAAAGAGATGATGGAGTTTGATGAACTAGAACTGCTTCAAGGACCATTCAATTTTGATTCCCTCTCCCTGGTTCAAACCATGAAGCTAGCATCCTTTACTCAAGCAAAGGCAAAAGAAAAACTTCTGAAGTCTCACATGGAAGACTGTGAGCTCATAGAAAATGCATCTGGTGTATTGGAGAAGATTGAATGCTATCCTTCCAAAAGGATCCTTCAGCCTCCACATCCGGTAATCTAAAGTCTTGTAAATTCTATTCATACATATTTTGATTCCTTAGAGAAGTCAACAGAAGAAAAGGTCTAAAAGGAGTTTTTGGGAAAGAGACTCTCTGAGGTACAGAGTCTAATAACAAATGATAGGAGAGTTATGGATATTGGAATAAAGAGCTTAGAAAATGCTCTTAAAGATGGCAGAGATATATATAAATTTTGTTCATCCTGGCCCCAAGTGACCAAGGACATTGAGAAGAAAGTAAAAGAGCAGGAGGATAAACTGTTAAGTTTATCTCAAAGTTTTGATCCTCTCTCCTCTTCCATTATCAATCAAGAGTGTCAGACTATTGCAATCACAAATGAAATAAAGAAGCTTGAGAAGGAGAAGAAAAATAGAATAAACAGGTTAAGTGAACTTAGAGGGATCATTATCCCTAAGTTAGAGGCTATGCATGAAGCCCTAACTGATGCTCAGGCAATAGCCTAGACTAGTGATCCATCAGATCTAAAAAGGGTAGAAGCTTTTGCATTCCTGTTGAGTGGTCACATCTCAATTTTGGACAGGATGAAGAAGAGTTGGGCGACAGAAGTGGTACAGTTGAAGACCACTTTTGCATATATAATTCAGTATATGTAAGTAAAACATGTATATATGTTTTTGCAGACAAGTATAGATTGTTTTTGGAAAATTTTGGTGTGTGGACCCTAACCTTTGCCATTGATGTCAAAGGGGGAGTGAGGAGTAGTGAAAAATGTGGAATCCAGCTAAGGGGGAGCTCCGGTAAAGTGTACATTAGAACAAAGCATCAGCCAATGGGGAGTGTAGTGTGACACTTAGTTATTTTTCACTAAGTGTTGCCATCAATGCCAAAGGGGGAGATTGTTGGAAAGAGACACAGTGTAGCTTCATGAGTGTTGTCATTGATGGTAGCAAAGTTCATCCCACCCATCCACAGAACATGGTGTGCCTATACCGAAAGTCAAATTGAAGAGTGTTGAGGTTCGGTAAGCAAGAACAGAGCATGTAGCAAGGTTTGACAGTCAGGTCTGGATCTCTTAGAGGAAGTATCTCATTAAAGTACAGAATTGGGAAAGTCAAGAGGAATACCATGACTAATAGATTTTATGGATTGAGCCTTCGGTGAAGAAAGAGTGAAGAGATATGAGCACCTAAGTATTGGGTTCCTGTTTGGTAGAGTAGACTAAGGAAGAACTGACCAGCAGAGCATCAGACCTTAATCCAGATAAGATATTGATGGTGATCAAGCTCCCTAAGGTATCATTCATGATTGGCCAAAATGATTGATGACTTCTATAAGCATCTCCTTAATACGCATCACTTGACAAGCAAGGATTCAACTGACAGATCAAAGTTTGGGAAAATATTGACTATTCTGGATGCTGACTAGAAAGGTATTGAAATCATTAGTGCGGATATATATACCAGATGGATTTGGATGTGAAGAAGTGTGTGGTGTATTGTGAAGTGCAAATAAAAGTAGAGAGCAGAGTGGAATCATTAATACAGGTCCAGTATGTGACAGGACAACAGCACCTACGAAGAGGAAGAATGAAGTGCAGTAGATCAGTGTATTGAGCTTAACTAGAACTAAACTTCAGTATGTGTGGATGCTTCTCATCAGTTCAAGTATCTTGTTACTCTCTTATGACTTGTAGATAGTGAGTCTCTTGTAGGCAGTGAACCTCTTGTGAGCAGTGTGCTCGAGCAGTGAGCCCTAATTGGCAAGTGCCATTTTGTACTACCTTATTCTTTTAACAGAGAATACAATCTTAGGTTAATCACCCTGTGGTTTTTCCCTTAACAGGGTTTTCCACATCAAAATCATTGTGTTATGTGTATTGAGTTTATTTATGCTTTCATGGTTATGCATACTTACTTAATTTGATGTTGCACTAATTGTTAAGGAAAAATAGAAAGTTAAAATAATCTAGATAACTAATTCACCCCCCCTCTCAGTTATCAACAATTTATGGCCCTAGAATCGGTACAAAGCCTCCATTTACCATCCTTCTTTGGGGCTAAAATGGTAGGTTCTACACATGGGCTAAGGCTCTTCCTTATTAGCCCTTTGTTTAGGAGTTCTTGAATCTGATTTGCTATCTCTTCATTCTACTAAGGGGTCATTTTATATGCTGCCTTATTAGAAAGTACTACTCTTGGTATGAGGTCTATCTAGTGGCTAATATATCTAATAGGTGGCAGGGAATCAGGTATGTCTATTGCAATCACTCCTTTGTAACTTTCAAGCAGATCTCTGACTTCCTTAGGTCCTACTTCCTCACACTTTCCTCTCTTTCCCCCTTAGGCTTCACAATCAAAGAAAAACCTACTCCACCACCTTCCTTTAATGTGTACATGAATTCTTCTTCTCCTACCATCATTACACTAGACCCTACATGTTGTGGATCCTCTTCTACCAATGACTATATCCTATAAGTCACACCATCCTTTTGGAATGAGTAAGCATTCTTTTCTCCATCATGATGAGCCTTTTTGTCAAACTACCTTGGTCTGCCTAACAAAAGATGGCAAGCATCCATTGGAAGGATGTCACACAAGATTTTATCTCTATACCCCCCAATACTAAATTCTACCCATGCTTGTTCATTGATGAGTATGTGCTGCCCCTTATTCAACAAACTGACTTTATATGGGCTACTATGGGGTATCTTTTCTAGATTCAACTTATTCACTGCTTCCAAAGATATAATATTATTAGTAGAACCAGAGTCAATAATAACTTTACAAACCTTACCTTGGATCTTGCAGTTGATTCTAAACAAAGCCCTTCTTTGAGACAGTTCAGTCTACACTGGTTCCTTGAGCAGCGTCCTCTTGATCTTCAGATTTTCTCCCATCTCTGATGTTAGATTCACTTCAGGAGATGTCACACTCCTTGCATCTTCTTGAATCAAAGTGGTTCTCTTCTCACTGCCATGAGAAGTTGAGGCCTTCTTTGGACACTTATATGGCAGGTGCCCTATCTGATTGCAGTTATAACATCTCATGTTGGAGAACTTGGATCCTCTACCTGATCCATTTGTCCCACCCCTTCCATTAGACCTTCTTCCTCGGTAGCCTCCTCTGCTACTTGAGTCTCCAACTTTCTCTTCTTGGTTAGACTCACCACTAGGCTTTTGGTTAGGACTTCTTCCTCTAAAACTGCCTCTGCCTCTAAAACTTCTTCCTCCTCTACCTCTATTATTCTACTCACTTTTTCTCTTTATCTTCTCTTCAGCCCTTAAGGCCATTTGGAAACACTTGTTCACTATTTCTGGTGCTAAGATGATGATCTCATCTTGGATGTTCATCCTTAGGCCATTCAGATACCTTGCCACCTTCTCTGACTCTTCTTCTTGTCTCTTTGATCTGAGACTAAGTTTATGAAACTCTTGTGTGTATGCATTCACATCAAGGTCTCTCTGTCTAAGGTTCTGTAATTTCTTATACGTCTGCACGTTATAGTCTAGGGGTAAGAATTGTGCCTTGATTTTGGTCTTCATCCTTTCCCAAGAGGTTATCATATCCTTCCCCTCCTTGACTCTCTCTCCTTTCTCATAATTCCACCATGCAAGAGAAGACCCCTTCAATCTTGCCTTTGCCAACTTAACTCTCTTATCATCAGGGACTTCTTTGTATTCGAAATGATTGTTCAATACTTCAATCTAGTCAATCACCTCTTCAGCTTCAATACTTCCACCATACATAGGTAACCCATCTATGGTGTCCCTATGGACTGACTTCAAAGCATCTACAAATGCCCTCTGGTCTACTAGTATCTCCTTTGTCCTCTTATTCGTTTCATCAATTTCTGTATATCCTTCATTGTTGTCACTTTCATCTTCCCTATCATTACCCTGGGTTCTTTTCAATTCCTGAAGCTTGGACTCAAACATCACTTCAATAAGTTTCTTCACTGCATCTTGTGACATGCTTTTACGAGGCATCATGTCAGCCTCTACTTCACTTTCATTGTCTGACATACACCAAGACCACACCACCCGAGTGATCTTCAAAGCTCGCTCTGATACCAATATGATGGGGAGAGCACAGTGAAAATGCAGAACGGGTCCCACTTTTCTCACAAATGGAAAGACTTAACAAATGAGCTACCGATACATCTAGGTCATTAGACAATAAGGATTAGTATGACTTTCTCAAGTCTTAGCATTGTTCTACCTTACACCGATAGCTCAACTGAATTTATCTTTGGCGAGATACAACAGGACTCACACCGAGTCAATCAACTCTTCATCATCATTGAGACTTACTTCTATCGGCGAAGTCTTCTATCCTTCAACCGATGCCTCGATGACAATTAAGTTCCTCTCATCTTAACCGTGATGGCTTCAACGTCGGTTGGGCATGACTTTATCGGTAAACTCCTTTGATGTGTTTCTGATATGCCGATGGCATTTGCCTTGGTGAGACTCTTCTCGTCGGTGAGCACTTACAAATTCTAGCCGATGCACCGATGGACCAACTCCCTCGGTGAGACTGCTCAACTTCAGTGGACTTGTTGTGAGTCCCCGCGACTCGCCAATGCACAACTTACTTTCTTCCTCTTCAACCAAACCCTAGCACATGGAGATGCTAGGTCAACCTACTGTGCAAAACATTCTATCTAGATCCTCTACGCCATCAAACACAAAAACAAAACAAGAAATAAAAACAAATACTTGTACAACGAAGCTATTCCACTTATTTTGACAGAAATTATGCCAGTGGAATGCTTCACGTCGACATACTGCAATGATGGAAAGTACAGAAAGAATAGAAATCTACAGTTATAAGAATTGCAGTTACAAGGAACAGAAATCAAATTGATGGAACAAAATAGTTTTATTTCTCCTTAGAACAATACACAATCACTTTCACACACTTCTCCCTTCTTCTTTCCAATGGTTCCTTCCTCTGGTTGTTATCAACTCAACCTACCGGTAGTTGGAAAACCAACCAATGCAAACAGTTGGAAGACCCACTGATCCAAACTACCTCAAACTGTCCTATGGCCCCGTTTTGGCACTATGTGATTACAATATGACAAAAGTGTGTTTTAAGTCACTTTGGACTTACAAAATGGGTTCTAGGTCCTGAAAGACCTAGAGACAAACATAAATGAAAATGTATTGGTCAAATAGACCTTATTACAAAAGAAAATAGGATTTTCTAGGTGCTCCTGTACCAATTGGTCCTCAAGAAGGTATTCCCCCTTCCCTATCATAAGCATCTCAAGAATATTTTTTTGTCCTAAAGCTTCTCCATCAATTTTTGTCTTCTCTTGATTTGATATCTTGCCTCTCTTTTTGATCTCCCCACAGTCAGGGTTTACCTTAAAACTGGCTCCCTTGTTGTAATGCCCAGTTTTTCCATCTCTATCTACTGAGAAGAGACAAAATTCTAGTTTTTTGCTGAGGTAGGGGAACATTCACCTTCTTCCTCATCTAGATCTATCTCCAGGCTCTAAAATTGGACCAGATTCCCAAAGTCCTTCTAAGAGAAAATTCTCCCCCATCTCCCCCTTCTTAGCTACCTTTTCCAGTTCCAGCAATTCACTACCTACTTCAATCAGGGAATCTAAGTTTTCTTCTTTGAAATTATCCCTGATGAGATCTATTACTTCAAAGATCTTAGTGCCTTTTTCTCTAGGTTTTCCTTTTCCTTGTGAACAAGCCTTTCCCTATTATGGTCTTCGTTTGATACCTTCCCTTCACTGTTCTCTCTTGATTGATTACACCTTAATTCATCATTTTTTCCTTCCAGGCTAACCCATATTTCACCTCCTGATGGGGACCCCTTTGATTCTTCACATATTTCTTCTGGCTTCTAAGTCTTGCACTTGAAACCCAAAATCCTTGTTACCCCACATCTGGGATTCGAGTCTGGAATAAGAGTTTGCCTCCACTCTCCCCATTCTATGTAAATTTCTAGTTCCCTCCAATGAGTGCTATTGGGATTGTTTTCTACACAAATTCTAACATAGGATCCAACACCACTAGGGTTAGGTCTTTCCTCCACACAAACAAATATCCTTAATTGATTGCCAATTTCTTCAAGCACTGCACGATCCCAAAATTCTTCAAGAAGGTTAGGCAGTTTAAACCAATCCTGAACTTGATGCATCTTGTGTTTTTAGGGGTCGAAGTAAGGCTCCCATCTTTGAATGTAAAATTCATTGTCATCTATCATCCAAACCCCGTCTTCAATATCTACCCTAATTGCTTGAGTAGGGCAGATTAATGTAAAGTATCCATTTGCTAGGGGTTTTATTTGCAACTCCGCTCCCCCTTTGTCTTTCCACCATTTAATCATTCTCTCCTAGTTGATATCTTCGCCATACCACTTAATTATCAGACCCGGCATTTCCAGCCGCTGAATGTTCAGATGCATTGTGCTAGCCTGTATCACCATAGCTTTGCTATACTTTTTGCGTCCTACCTCTTCATTTCTCAGGGAATTACCATTCTCCCTCTTGAACCTTGTGTTCCTTCCATGATTCTTTTTTTCTTTCTTGCCTAAGGGAATGGTGTTCACTCCTATTGCATGGGGGTTATTTGTGTTTTGCATCTTTAACCAAAATTCATTCTATCCATCTAGGGTTATCCAAGATCTATTGCTTTTGTGTATGTGATTTATTTGATTCCCCCGAGCCCCTAGAAGAAAATTCTACCCATGCTTATACCTGAACTTCCCATTCCAACTGGATTTCAAATCTTGTCCCCTACTCCAACCCTGGTTTTCACACCATTTTTCATTTGCTACTCTTCTTCTGACTTGTTCTATAGTAATTTCTGGTTCCGTCTCTATTGCCCAAGCTCCCACTGGATCTTTTGCTCTATTGCTTGTTCTCCTTCTCTCCTTGGAATTTCTTGTTCCTCTCCTCCATAGCTTTCCCTAAACCCATTGCTTGTATATTCCTCTGCTCCCACCATTTTCCAAAGGGAACTTTTTAAAAAAATGGAGGTAAGGTCCCTCAATTGTTGACATGGTAGAGGGAAACCCCACGAGGTTTGAATCTCGGTTGTTGGCACTACAAGAAAGAAGCCCCACCATTTCACCACATGATCTCCCCTAGGTAAGGTCCCTCAATTTTTGACATGGTAAAGGGCAACCAGATGAGGTTTGAACCTTGGTTGTTGGCACTACAGGCAAGAAGCCCCACCATTTTACCAAAGGGTCTCCCCTAGTAAGCCTCAATTATTATTAGTTATAAGTTAGATAATATTATAACATGTGATTTTATGATAGAATATTTAGTATTAAAAATAGATAAACATGTCATTAGTGAAAGATTGTAGGGATTCATTTTAAAATGATAATATTAATATTTTCTTGTAATTTTAATATATAAATTTAAGATTAATAAATAATTATATTTCTAGTTTCTTGTAACTTATATTAAATATAAGTTACAAATTTTATTAGAATGATTGTAAGATGATAATATGAAGAATTTTTCAGTACTCATACATGAATCTAAAGATTAATAAACAATTATATTTTTAGTTTTTTTTTTTTTAATTTAAATAATTTATCTATGAATAGGTATTATTTTTTCTTGATTTAGATGTAATAATTATATGTTTACATGAACTATTTCCCCCTTAATTTTTTAAATTACATTTTCTATTAGCAAACAAGATAAAATTATTTTTGTACAAAAATTATATAATGTATTTAATTTTAACAATCTCCAACCTAAATTTATTTAGAATTTTCATTTAAAGATAGGTATGATTGTCCCTAAAATAAAATGTTTAATCAAACATATTATAGGTATAAATAAATAAGAGTGTTAAATAAGACAAGAAAAATATGTATTTAAGATATATGGTGAAAAGAGAAGTAGTTTACTAGGAATTGTGTATTAGGAATGGTATCAAATTTTTAATATTAAGTGGTAGGAATTCAAATTAGAGGTTTTATCAAGCTAAGAGGCATTGCAATATAGTAAGGTATGACATATATTTTACAAAAAAATATAATTATAAAATAACTCTTAAGTAAATAAAATAAACAAGTCATGCAAGAAAGTATGATACATAATCTTAATGTTCCAAACAAAATATGAGGATAACACAGCTCAACCAAGTCATCTCTTAGAGTTGAAAATGAGCAGGAGATCGGATGGAATGGATGTTTCTCTACTAAGCGAGTGAGGCTGCACATTGCTTATGAGGTAGAGTGCATGCCTTTGCATGCATCTTCTACTCTCTTCCTTGGTGACGATCAGTTGTTTTCGGTGGTGGTGAGCACTTGTGGTGTTGGGGGAACTCTCATTTTTATTTTTTGTTGCTCGTGCTCATTTGTTGTGAGGTGTGGTATTTGTTTCTGTAAGTGAAGGTGCTGGGGTTCTTTCTGTTTGGGTTCAAGGGCATCTATTGTTGGGATTATGGCGGAGCATTTGGTCTCTACCAGTTTGGTGGTGGCTGATTGTGGTGTGCTTCACAATGGATCTTCATCAGGATTGAAAGCTCAGCAGTCTGAGTCATTTTATGTGGGGGTGGGCCCTAAATTGAAGAAGTTGAATGGTTGTTTGCCCAGGAGTCAGGATCGTTCAGTTTTGGTTCGTTCACTTGAATCTGTGGCGGATGATGTTTCTTATTGGAGTAGACATACTTTAATCTACAAATTTCTTGGGATCCATATTCCTCTGCCGGCTTTGGATGCTTGGATCAGGTGTACATGGCAGGTTGAGGGCAACATGGAGCTAATGGTGGTTGCAAACAGTTATTTTGTAGTTGTTTTTTCCAATATGGTTGATAGGAATAGGGTTTTTGAGGGAGGACCCTACTTTTATAATCATGTCATATTGTTTATCAAACCCTGGCATATGGGTTTTAATTTAGCTGATGAATTGTTGTCGAGGGTTCCTATCTAGGTTCGTTTGCCGCAACTTCCTCTGGAGTTTTGGAGAGAAGATATTTTACAACAGATTGCTACTCTTCTTGTTAATCCTGCTGTAGTTTCTCAACAAACCCTTGAAAGAAAGGTTATTTCTTTTTCTCGAATTTGTGTTGAGGTTGATCTGAGCAATCCCTTGCTAGATTCTCTAGAAATTTGTCTTGGTTCATTGTCTTGGGTTCAACATCTTGATTATGAATCCCTTCCTTTTCGTTGTCAGATTTGTCATGAGTATGGACATCTTTAGAAGCAATGTCCTAGGAATAATAAGACTCCTCCTTCTAATTCCTCTCCTTCGTCTTCAGATCCAAAAGTTGTTATGGGGGATAAAGGGAAATATTCTATGATGGAGGGTGAATCGAATAAAGATGGCTTTGTGCTTGTTAAGCCTTGGGCTAAGGGTTGTGGTTAGAAGAGATCGTTCAAGGATAGGCAGAATGAGGAGGACTTTAATTAGTTTAATGTGTTGGACATTTCAACCTTGGAGGAAGGAATCCCACCGGATGTGCCCTCTAATGCAGTTGGTATGGGTTGTGTTGTAGGGCAAGGATAGGGTGCTGGTTAGGATATTCATTTATCACAGGGTATTCAGGATCATCTGGTGTCTCTATATGATCCTATGTAGGATGATGATGATATTGTGTTGGCAGATTTGGCAAAGGAGGGGCTAGTTTCTGGTAAGATCAAAGGATCTTCTATAGCCCTGGGGGTGCATCAATGCACACTTACGAAGGGATTGTCTGAGAACTCTTCTAAAAGTGGCCACAAGAAAGATCTTGAAAAGATTAAGAGTAATGGAGATTTGTTAGTGAAATCTATGTCCGTCAAACACATTAGTGCTCACTTTTCTCCATCTCCCCCTTGATTTCTCTCTCATGGAATGTAAGGGGGTTGAATAGCACCTCCCATCAAAAGGCTATTCATGATCTGGTTGCTTCCATTCTCCAGATATTTTTTGTGTTCAGGAGACTAAACTTTCAATTTATTTCATGCCTCAGTGTGCTTCTCATGTCTAGTATTTCGGTCAATGTCAGTGCACTGGTTCTCAGGGGAGCTCTGGGGGTTTGGCTCTTTTTTGGGATCCAAGAAAGATTGCCCCACTTTGGTGGATTTCCAGTCATTCTACTATTTCCATAGTTGCCTCTTCTTTGAAAACAAGTGAGACCATTCTGGTTACTAATGTTTATGCCCCAATTGATATTCATAGAAAAATCTGGCTTTGGGCTCATATAAGGTATGTTAGATCATGTCCTTCTTATCTTCCTTGGATTTTAGCCAGTGATTTTAATTCTGTGTAGAGCTTGGAGGAGAAAAGTGGTGGGTTGCCTCGGCTTGGGCCTGCTTCTGATCTCTTTAGGGAGAATGTGGATTTGCTATCTTTAATTGATATTAAACCTTCCAATGGGGTTTTCACTTGGAATAATAGAAGGACTGGAGAGGAAGCGATCTCTGAATGGTTTGATAGATTTCTTGTTTCCTATTTTTGGGTGGGAGGTAGATTGGTTACTGGTTCTAAGATTCTTGATTGGAGGGATTCTGATAATTGGCCAATTAAACTTTTAGTAACCTTTTTTACATCTCCCAAGAATCCTCCCTTTAAGTTTCAGTTTATGTGTCTTTGGGAGTCTTCTTTGCATGATCTTATGACCTAGTGGTGGTGTGATGGCAGCCCTACGTATGGTACAACTATGTACACCTTTGTTAAGAAAATTTAGTATGTTAAATTTCAACTTAAGAGATGGAATAGGATGAGTTTTGGCAACATTTTAAGGTTATGAAGAGGAATGCCCAGGCGTGCCTTGATGTGATTACTCGCCAAATTTGATATTTTGGTTTCCCAGATGCTTTGGGTCAAGCAAAATCCTAGGCTGTAAGAGTAGTGGAGGAGTGGGAGCTTCGGGAGGAGATTTTCTGGAAGGAAAAGGCTTGGATTGATTCACTTCAGGAAGGGGACAGGAATACTACTTTCTTCCATCATTCTATGTAGGATCATCGCAATAGAAGTTGTATCTCCTCTCTGGTCAATGCAGAGGGGATCCACATTTCTTCTTGGCAGGCTTTATCTCGGGAGGCTAGATAGTTTTATTCTACTCTTTTTTCTGAGGATTCGCCCCCTATAGAAGATGAGGAGAATTTGATCCTTTCTCGCATTCACTCCCTAATCTCCAAGGGGATGAATGATTTCCTCATCCGCCTGATTTCTTTGCCTGAATTGGAAGAGGTTATTTTTGGGATGAATAAAGGTAAAGCTCCTGGTCTGGATGGTTTTCCTATTGAATTTTTTCAGGAATTTTGGGATATTCTAAGTTTGGATTTATTGGAGGTTGCCCGAGAATCTCTTCATAGTAAGCAGATGCTTTGTGCCTTGAACTCTACTTTTTTGGTTCTCATTCCTAAAAAGGAAGTGGCAGATCAGCTTGAATTCTTTCAACCAATTGCTCTCTGTAATTTGGTGTACAAAATTATTACTAAATTGATTGCAGAGAGGCTCAAAGTTTGTCTTCCTTCAATAATCTATGAGGAGCAAGGAGGTTTTGTGGCTGGTAGATAGATCCTGGATGGGGTGGTGGTTGCTTCTGAATTCATTTACTCTATGGCTACTTCTGAGGAGAAGTCTATGTTCATCAAGTTCGATATGGCTAAGGCTTATGATAGAGTTAAGTGGCATTTTTTGTAGAGAATTGTCTTAGGCTTTAGTTTTAGTCCAGATTGGGTCAGTTGGATTATGAGTTGTGTTACCTTTTCCTCTTTTTCTGTTCTTATGAATAGGGAACCTTCTGAGCTTTTTGAGGCTTCTAGGGGCCTTCGACAAGGAGACCCTCTCTCCCCTTATATGTTTATTAGTATGGCTGAGGGTCTGGGCAGATTTCTCAAGTCGTGGGTTTCCCAAGGTAGGATTCAAGGTTGGTATTGGGGCAATGGGCTTCTGTTGCTCTCTCATCTTTAGTTTGTGGATGACACTTCTCTTATGGGGAGGGCTCACCTTTAGGAAGTTGTTTCTTTTAGGTGGGCTTTGGATATTTACCTTGCTACTTCAGGTCAGAAAGTCAATGAGTAGAAGTCTTCTATCTTGTTTTTTAATACTCCTCAAGCTATTCAATGGTGAATTACTGATATCCTGAGGTTTCATATTAGGTCTCTTCCCTTTGTCTATCTGGGAGTTCCTCTTTCCATTGGTAGGCAGCCTAGGTCTTCTTGGAAAAATTTGATGGATAAGTTGCATAGTAAATTCAATCATTGGACTCATCGGTGGCTCTCTACTGCTACTTGAGTGACACTTCTAAAGTTTGTTATCTAGGCTCTCCCTATTTACAGGTGTTTTGTTCAGGCAGCTCCTTTGTATTTCTTGAGGGAATTTGATGCTCTTACAATAATTTCTTTGGAACTTGGTAACTTACAGTCAGCTAAGTGGAGTCTTGTTAAGTGGGATATGGTGTGCAAGCCGCAGAAAGAAGTGGGCCTTGGTTTGCATTCTACTATTTTGAATGTGCAAGCTCTTGCAGCCAAGTTATATTGGTGTTGGTGTACTAGTCAGCATCATCTTTGGGCCCATATTCTTAGCTACAAGTATCTTAAGGATGTTAACACTTTTGATGTTCCTCATTTCCCTTTAGAAGGAAAGGGATCTATGATTTGGAATACCCTCAAATCAGGGGCTCGGTTGGTTAAGGAGGGGCTTTTTTGGATATGTCATTCAGGTTCTCAGGCTCTTTTTTGGTGGGATTCTTGGGATGGTCATCCTCATATTCTTTCTGCTTACCCTCACCTCCAGTCTCTTTGTGATCATTTTATTGCTACAGGTTGGAATACAGTTGAGCATTATAAGTTTGTTAGAAATATTGGACTAGCTGCTAGCCTTAGATGGAAGCACTCCTCGGATTGGTTGCTAGGAGGATTAGAGGAGGATAGACAAGAGTTGGCTCAGATTCTTGCATCATGTGAATGCAATTCCATGGTGGGACATGATGTCTTGGCTTTGAGTAATAGTGATTTATCTGGTAAGTACTCTGTTTTAGTGGGGTATGCTGAGCTAGTTAGGCAATTGTTTGGGGACATTGAGGTTCCTTAGTGGAAGCAAGTGTGGAACAAATTTTCTTGGCCCAAGTGTAATTTTTTATGTGGCTAGTGGTCCAGAACTGATGTCTTAGTTGGGATAACTTGTGCAAGAGAGGGTTCCAGGGTCCCTCGATGTGTGTTTTGTGCTGTAAAAGTGTAGAGAGTGTCTCTCATATCTCCTTCTAATGTTTCTTTTCTAGGAGGCTTTGGCACCTTTGGTGGGCTGTGTGGAACTAGGCTTGTTGGCATGTCTCTTCTTTGGCAGAGTTCTTTGCCTGGTGGGGGAAGGCCCCTGTTAAGACCTCTTTTCTTAAAGTTACTTGGGCTCTTGGACTAACTTTTATTATCTATATATCTGGCTGGAGAGGAATCGCAAGATTTTTCAAGATGTGAAGCTGCTTGTCCAACATTTGTGGTGGAAGATTCTTCATTCTTTGGGAGAAACTATATCAGATTTAAGTGTGACTTAGCTAAGGGTGTGAATCCTGGAGAGCTTGCCTGTTGTACTCGTCTTAATCTTCCTCTTCAGAGGGGTGCTGCTTAAAGTGCTGGTCAGATCATGAGAAATAAATATTGACATCATCTTCAGAAGATAAATAGGGAGGGGCATTGGTGTCCTCCGCCTCAGGATGTATTGAAAATCAACATAGACGGTTCTTCTCATAGGAATCATGGTCATGCTAGTATTGGAGGTGTTGGGCGGACTAGTTATGGGACTGTTGAGTTTATCTTTTCTATTTATAAGGGTTGGTATACTAACAATGTGATGGAGGCTCTTGCCATTTTATGTGCGGTGGAGCATGGTTGTGTTCTTAGGTGGAGATGGATCATTTGTGAATCTGATTCTTAGGTGGTGGTGACTTTGTTGGAAAGGCAGTAGTTAGAGGATGTCAGTTGGCATTTGGCTATTATTATAAAATAGATTCTTAATCTATGTGCTTCCTTGGATTTTGTTTCTTTCTGTCATATTCCTCAAGAATGGAATGGTGTTGCGGATTGTTTGGCTAAATGAGCTTCTATTCATTTGCATGATTGGAATGTTGTGGAAAGGGGTCAATTACCCCTAGACTTGTCTCAAAAGTTGGATCAATTATTGGAGATAGACAGGGATGTGTAATGCCCTTGCTTTGTATTGCTATTTTCTGGTTTGAATAAATTTTTACCCCTCTTTTACAAAAAAAAGTAAATAAAATAAAATAAAATAACTCTTCAATAAATAAAATAACTATTAAGTAAATAAAAATAGCTCTTAAGTAAATAAAATAGATGAAAACTAATATTTCTAACATAGATGTATTTAAGATATCTATAGTAGTTATATATGGACATAGATGCTATAGAATAAGCTTATTTAGTGAACTAACAATGTAAATTATAAATGACTCCACAAATAGAGATTATATGAAATAATTAGTTGAGATTATATGAAATGAATCTATGCGAATGGTTATATTTTATTATTATTTATGAGTTCTATTCGTGGAATATAATCTACAATTTTGGTAGAACAAGTAGCCTTGGTATCATTGATGATACATTTGAGTCATGTTAGTAAATCATTAATAATTCTAACATTATTCAAACAAATTATTACAATATAAAATTATAAAAACAAATAATTATAAACAAAGATATATATAATAAAATAAAAATAGTTTTTATATTATTTTTAGGTGAGATGCTAATTTAAAATATAAGATTTCATTTATATAAACATTTTATAAAAAAATATTATTCAATTTTTTGTATATTAAATCATTTAACTTTATTTCTTTAGATTTGTTTTTTCTATTATAAAGTAAATATATTTTCTCCATTAACCCAATTTTAATGTGCTATGAAAATAAAACTAGCATATTTATATTTTAAAAAATATATCTAAAGTACGTCAAGATTTTTAGGCACCTATTTTTTAATCAATTTACCACATATAAGTGGAATAGCTGCCTCGAGAAGGATATCTCTAGGTGTACTTTAGATATATTTATTAAAATATAAGTATGCTAGTAGCATTCGAATGGCAAGCCTAATTCTAACTATATTATATAATTATATGAATTATTATAATTATATAATATAAATTTTTTTTGTTTGGTAACTATATAATATAATATTATAATATAGATTCGATATATTATTATAATATATTATAATTATTAAATATAATATAATATTATATTATATATAACAATTAAAATTATATATTATATTATATAATAATTCTAATTCTAATTATATTATATATTATATTAGGGGTTTAAATTAGGGTTAGGGTTAGAAATAGAATTAGGGTTATAGTTAGAATTATGGTTAGAATTGGAGTTAGGGTTAGCATTAGTGTTAGGATTAGGGTTAGGGTTAGGGTTATAAATATAATTAGGGTTCAAATTAGGGTTGGAATTATGGTTAACATTAGGCGTATTGTTATTATTAGAGTTACAACCAAAATTATGGTTAGAATTATGTTAAACAGGGTTAGATTTAGACATACGGTTAGATTGAGGGTTTTGAGGCTTATAAAATAATATATTATATAATAATTATATATAATATTATTATGATAATCATAGTGGCAATATCTAAACAACATTATTTTAACCTTAACCCTAATTTTAATCCTAATTCTAATCCTAATCCTAACCCTATTTCTAACTATAATTGTAACCCTTATTATATCCCTAACTCTAATAGTAATTATAACCCTAAGTTTAACCCCTAATTCTAATTCTAAACATAATAGTAACCTTAATTCTATCCCTAAACCTAACCATAAGCATAAGTTCATCATCCTAACCATTCTTACAACATCTAAACAACATTATTTTAACCCTAACCTTAATCCTAACATTAATGCTAACCCTAAATTTAATTCTAATCCTAACGATAACCCTAATTCTATCCCTAACCCCAATTCTAATTCTAACCCTCACCCCAATACTAACCCTAATCCTAATACTAACACTAACTGTACTACTAACCCTAACCCTAATCTAAACCATAATTCAAACCCTAATTGTATTTGTAACCTTAACCCCAACTTTAGTCCTAACACTAATGCTAACCCTAACTCTAATTCTAAACCTAATTCAATCCCTATCCCTAATTGCAACACTAACCCAATGTCACAATACTAGATATAATTCTAACCCTAACCCTAACGCTAACCCAAACCCTAATTCTACCCCTAACCATAACCCTAACTTTAATCCTAACACTAATGCTAACCCTAACTCTAATTCTAACCCTAATGATAACCCTAATTTAATCCCTAACCCTAATTCCAACCCTAACCCAATGTCACAATACTAACCCTAATTCTAACCATAACCCTACCATAATTCTAACCCTAATTCTATCCCTAACTTTAATACTAACCCTAGCCCTAATCCAAACCCTAATTCAAATGCTAATTGTATTTATAACCCTAACCCTAACCTTTATCATAACAGTAATGCTAACCCTAACTCTAGTTCTAGCCATAATTGTAACCCTATCAATAACTCTAATTCTATCTATAACTCTAAATCTAACCATAGTCCTCACCCCATTACTAACCCTAACATTAATTCTAGCCCTAACTCTAATACTAACCCTAACATTAATTCTAGCCCTAACTCTAATACTAACCCTAACCCTAATTCTAACTCGAACCCTTTACTAACCATAATTTTAACCCCTAACTCTAATTCTAAACTTAACAATAATCCTAATTCTATTAACCCTAACCCTAGCCCCAACTTGATTATTCTAACCATAGTTGTAATATCTAAACAACATTATTTCAACCCTAACCTTAACCCTAACCCTTACCCCAACCCTAATTCTAACCATAACCCTAACACAAACCCAAACCCTAATTGTACCTCTAACCCTAATTCTAACCATAACCCTACCATAATTCTAACTCTAATTGTGGCCCTAACTCTAATACTAACCCTAACCCTAATCCAAACCCTAATTTGAATCATAATTGTATTTGTGACCCTAATTATAGCCCTAACTTTAATTCTAACCCTAACACAAACCCAAACCCTAATTCTACCCCTAACCCTAATTCTAACCATAACCCTGCCATATATAGTAAGGTATGACATATATTTTACAAAAAAAATATAACTATAAAATAACTCTTAGTAAATAAAATAAAACTAGCATATCTATATTTAAAAAATATATCTAAAATATAGTGAGAGATATCCTTCTAGAGGCGCCTATTCCACCTATGTGTGGTAAATTGATTAAAAATAGGTGCCTTGAGAAGGATATCTCTAGGTGTATTTTCGATATATTTTTTAAATATAGATATGCTAGTTTTAAATATTTTTGTGTTTAAATTGTGAAACTTTCAATTTTAATACAAGATATTTGTGATTAAATGTTAAAATATATTTAATCTAATATGTAAACTTTAGTTGAAATTAAAATTTAATTTCCAATCAATTTAATATTTAATTAATTTAACATTTAAATGAATCAAAATTGAACTATAATGTTAAATTTAAAATTTAAAATTTTAATATTTAAAATGTTAAAAGAATTGTAATGTTCTAGTTATTTTATTGCAGCAGTTTGATTTCATTTTGCAAGTCACAACGTGAACTGAAAATTTCTGCTGATTCTTGATGTCACAAGTCAAATGGCATATGGGTTTTCATCGTGAAGTAGAAGCGACATCCTAGCATGGAGATTCCTAATAGTGTTGCTGGTCATTGCTTATTCGGACTGATATACAGAACATGTACGAAGGAGTTTCTGTTGAATAACAGAGGTAATCATAAGAACCGAAATAGTGATCAGGATAAATACTTACTGCTTTTTGTTGTGAATGAGGTGTAAAATTACTATTGAGCATTTAATCATTGAAGTGGATGATATTTAAGTAGAATGCTAACTGCGAGCTATGCCTATATAATAATATGAAATGATTCATATCTATAATATCCACACACCACCTTTCACTTTCTTTTAGGCATTTTGCCAAACAATTAACGTGCTTCACCTTCAAGACCGTGACTTCTCTGGCTACACACTATGCCAAACAATTCATATGCTTAGTCTATGTACCTCTCAAGGAGTAACTTCATCCTGCATTTTTCCATTATTCTTCTTCTTCTTTCTATAGGCATAGCTCATGGCTAGCACTCTACTTAAATATCTATATTTTAAAAATATATGTAAAATACATCGAGAATAAAAATCTATATTTAAAAAATATATCTAAAATACGTTGAGAGATATCCTTCTTGAGGCGCCTATTTTTAATCAATTTACCACACATAGGTGGAATAGGCACCTAGAGAAGGATATCTCTTGGCTTATTTTATATATATATTTTTAAATATAGATATGCTAGTTTTTAAAAATAAATATATTAAATTTATTATGTGGAAAAAAAAATTAAATTGATGACTCTATAGTAAAAAGTATAAAATATATTACACTTACCATTGGAATAAGATTGTTGAATATACTTTGCTCCTTTTTATTTCATGTGATAAGACCCTAATAAAATATATTTTAATAAAAGTTTATTTAAATTTAATTTATACCATATAAATAAAAAAGGAGCAAAGCATATTCAACAATCAGAGAAGTTATATTTTATAGATTTTGCTATGAAATTTATTTTATTTTCTATAATAAAATTTAATTTATTTCTCTTTCGTGGCTCATGTTCTATAAAAAGAGTGTGTCCTAAATAATATCTTATAACATTAGATTTTATTAGGTTTCATTTTATTACATATATTTAGGGTTTTTATTTTATAAATTTATGACTTTATAAATTTAGTTCTAAAAAAATCTTGGTTAAAAGTGAGGACGATGAATTTAAACTATATACTTGAGTGAATCCATTTACAATAAATAATGTTTGATTGGTTTACTATGTGTATATATGTTTGAGTGAATCCATTTACAATAAATAATGTTTGATTGGTTTACTATGTGTATATATGTTTGAGTGAATTCTAAACCTAATAAACTATAGTGCCATAAATAATAAAACCCCCCAAAAATTCAAACCCTAGCTAAATTAAATTACATATTATACAACACAAAATTTTGATAAATAACTCTTTTAATATAACTAAAGTTTACAAAAAAAAATTCAGACCCTAACTAAATTAAATTACATATTATACAACTAAATTTTTTTGATAAATAACTCTTTTAATATAGCTAAAGTTTACAGAAAAGAAAACGAAATGCATAGATTTATTTATTTTTAGTATTTTACCAATGAATTTGAATTTTTTAATATTGTAGTAATATGAAATGATTTATGCATACACGCTCATTAGTGATTTTATTTTTGGTTGTTTTCGGAGACTTTCAAACATTTATATTTTATATATGTTTTAATTATTAATGTTACATTTGTAGGCTATTATTCTTTTTAATGTTTCAAAAGTTGTTTTTATTAACACGCTCAGGCCATTTCACCCCTTGCTGCAAGTGTAGGTCACACCTCTCGGCGTAATAAAATAACTCTTCAATAAATAAAATAACTATTAAGTAAATAAAAATAGCTTTAAGTAAATAAAATAAGTGAAAACTATTATTTCTAACATAGATGTATTTAAGATATCTATAGTAGTTATATAAGGACATAGATGCTATAGGATAAGCTTATTTAGTGAATTAACAATGTAAATTATAAATGAGTGGACAAATAGAGATTATATGAAATAATTAGTTGAGATTATATGAAATGAATCTATGTGAATGGTTATATTTTATTATTATTTATGAGTTCTATTCATGGAATATAATCTAGAATTTGCTGGAACAAGTAGCCTTGGTATCATTGATAATAGATTTGAGTCATGTTAGTAAATCATTCATAATTCTAACATTATTTAAATAAATTATTACAATATAAAATTATAAAAACAAATAAGTATAAACAAAGATATATGTAATTAAATAAAACTAATTTTTAAATTATTTTTAGGTGAGATACTAATTTAAAATATAAGATTTCATTTACACAAACATTTTATTAAAATATGTTATTCTATTTTTTTAATATATTAAATTATTTAACTTTATTCTTTAGATTTGTTTTTTTCCGAATATATCTTCACCATTAACCCAATTCCAATGTGCTAGGAAAATAAAACTAATGAAACTATTTATATTTGAACAAATGATTTGTATCTTATTCTTAAAGATCATGGATTCACTAAAACAATGAACATATACAGATGGGAGCAGCTGAAAGAAGACAGGATCTCTTACTTTCCATCTGCCAGACTATTTGGAATTTCTCTGCAAGGAGAGAAGACTGAATGAACCATTCTCTGCAACTATTCTATTACAGTCTAATGATTATATATGCATTCAACAAAATGGTCAACTTTTTTCCAACTATCGTTTGGAGAATTGGGAATTAGAAACAATCACACTTGATAAATAATCATATTCTTGATTGCATGGCATTATCAGGCGTTGATTATTAAATGCATTAGCTTACAAACTTCCATGATTCTCTGTAAACATTACTAATATTTTTGTATGAACCTCTCCACATAATCCTCCTGGTTCGATGCAAGGAATTGTTATTATTCTCAGCTCTATTATCTATATTATCATTAAAAACAAATCAATATCCAAAAAATTCTATGGGCAAAGGTAAACCAGATTTCACTTGAGGTTGAAGCTCAGATTTTAAGAAGTGTTTTGATTAATGGGGTGGCAGCCTGTGAGATGTCGACATATTTTATTGGTGGCAGATCAAGTTCTATCATTGAATAAGTTGATAAGGAGTCTGACCTTCCCAATTACAAAATTCAATAGAAGTGGTGACTCATTTGCAGGTACATTTGAATGTAGACAAAACGGCAGCCATGTTTAGCTTTGAAATGCTGCATGCATTAATCAAATAGAAATCTAGAACTGGTGAAAAAGTTCGTTGGTAATGGTACATCTATTGCGCTAATTTTTATAATAACATATTACAAGACTTTTAAAAAAAAATTATTTGCCTTGTTTTCCCAAAAATGAAATAATAAATGTTTGGATGAGATCAAATTTCCATAACCACTAAAAGTGATATATATGTTAAGAATAAAAGTACTCAGATTTTAAATCTGAATTAGTCTTAGGGCTGTAATTCAACAAGAAGCAGCTGACATTTTAAAAAAAAAAAGAAAAAGAAAAACAATAAACAGCTGGCTCACGTCTGAACTTAAAAAGATTTTTTTTAAAGATAAAATGATAAAAGAAGAGAACTAGAGTAAAGAATTAGAAAAGAATTCTCTAGATTTGTTATATTATATTTTTAATTAATTTAGAAAACAGGGAAAATTTGACACTCCAAGTATTTATTTAATTTATAAGAGAAGAATTTCTTATATCTGAATTACTAAATATTTATATAATAAATTAGAGATGTCTACAGTGGTAGTAAGAAATCTTATGTCATGTACATAAAACTCCTTAATTTAAATTTAATAACCATTTACACCTTAGATTATATTAATCTTTAATAATATACATAATATTAATATTAGTAACAAACACGAAATTATAAGGAGTTCAAATGGCTTTGTTCCCATCCTTTGGAGGAAACCCCTTGTGACCATCAAATTTTCATGATGTTGGCATTGATTACAATGCTACAAGGTGCATCTTGCCTATGGATCATGCACTATTTCTTGACATTGGATGTGTGGTGCTAGGAACTAGCTCAAGTGGTTTCTCACAGTCTGTATTGTTGCTACTAGAGGTGTAGAGAACATATTTTCTTGCGACTTCTCCTAGGCATTGTGGTTCTGGTGTCATGAAGGGTGATTCTGCTAGGTAATATGTGGATGTAACTGGATTGTGAGCTCATGCTGACCCGTCATAGAGTGAGAAGCATCAACCCTTGTCATGTGCTCATCCATCCTTGATTATGGTGTGTGGCAGGATGTCATTGAGAATGAATAATTTTACCTTCACCATGGGGTGGTATGTAGTTTAATAGCTTGGATTTGTCTCTTCTTGACCTACACAAATGGTTCTTGGATTCTTGGAATCCCCACATGGAGGAAAAGGTCAAGCTCTTACCTTGTGCTAGGGGCTTCTTCATTACGAATTTCATGACACCTGAGGAGAGGTATTTAATGCTTAATAGTAGGGTTTGGTTGTGGGGTGTGCGCTCCCTCTCCATCAAACATTAGTCTATCTCCTTGAACCCACTCACCAAACCTCTTAACATTAAACCAATATGGGTTAGGATTATGAATCTCCCTCTCTAGTTCTATGAAGATCCTTACTATGAGGCTATTAGTAATGCAATTAGTCACTTCCTAAAGGTTGAGTCTACAACTTCATTCATGGGACACTCTACATTTTCTTGTATTCTAGTGGATATTGACATCTCCAAACCTCTTTATGGAGATATAATTTTGATGGTGGGGGAAAGGCCTTGGACACAACAACTTGACTATGAGGGCCCCCACTTTAGATGGAGATGATGTTTCTTTATTAGTAACCTGTTCTCCAATTGTCCTTACTCTTGTCACAAGGGCATGACTATGTGGTGAAAAAATTCTCTTGATGATCACTTGATTATCAATGCTTTAAACTCTCTAGTGGATGGTTCTTCCTAGGGTGATGAGCCTTCTAAAGATGTTTAGTACTCTCCTTTAGTTCCCCCCACAATGGGACTAGCTTCGGTGAGTCCCTTGACTCCTATAGAGACCCCTTCTTTTGACCAAGCCTAGATTGCCCCCTTCATTAGTTATTGCCCTCCATTGGCAAGCAGTGTGGAGATCCCTACTATAGCTTTGTCTTCAATTCTTCTAGTTTTTTGTTCTAAGCGACCCACTCTCTTTGCAAGTTGTCTATGGTTGAGGCATCGGTGGATGATTCCTTCCTCTGCTCATTCTGAGGATTTGGATCCGGGGCTTTCTTGGATGATTATGCAAAGAAGAAAGAAAGGCCTCCCAAAATTAGTTTCTACTTCCCACCCTTGAGTCAAGGGGTAAGATTTGCTAGATCAAGATCAAATGATGTGTAGTGTTCTAATCCTTGGGTTTTTTGTTTTTGCTTTTGTATTTTTGTAATGGGGCTATCTTTTTTATGTTGTGTTGTTTGTCCCATATCTCATGGTACTTGTTTCATTTACCTTTTGGGTACTTTTGTAAAAGGGTCCAAGTATTGTGAGGTCCATTCCTCCACCTCATGCTCACATCTTATTTTGATAATTTTGTTTACTTATGACACTCATGGGTATGTTATTTTACTTGTGAGAATTATAGACTATGATGACATTAATACTATATTTAGAATAGTAGTTTATTATCTATTTGATGATGACTTGGGGAACTAATGATCATGAACTTGTTCATATTTTTTAGATTAGCATTTACAAATTATAATTAATTTATTACTATGGATTGATTTTAGAATAAACATAATTATGTATGATAAATATAAATTGTATAATTTAGTTAAATACTATTTGTTTATGTGATTTTGTATTAATATGATGAATTATACTTGTTATTTGATTTTCAATTAATGATGATAATATTGTTAATTATGAAATATTTACGAGGCATATATTAATTTAATTATGAATGTTACTTTAACTATCTCAGATATATTAACATTTGTGTACAAGTGTGTAGGTTAAATTCTATGACTAAAGGAAAGATCATGGAGGTTCTCTAAGAAACCACTATTGTGTTTCCCTAGTATACCTAGGCCTTATCCTAAGAGAGGATTAAGATCTTCTTTCTGTAAAAGTGTTGTGGGTGTGATTGTGTTAATTAAATTTCTAATTATATTATTGTTAATCTATTTTAGATGTAGCTAAATTCTCTTAAAAATGTTAAACCTCAAATTTGAACTTAAGAGGGAGATTAGTGATAACCTATGAGAGGGGCCTATGTTTTAATGTTTAAAAAGTTTTTTGGAAGTATTTAGAGGCTTGAAAAAGGTCTTGGAAGATAGGTAACAAATTTTTGGGAGACAAAACCTATTTTTAAATTGCAAGTCAAAATATAACCCTAATTTTATTTTTTATTTATTCTCTTTTGGAAGATTGGTTTGGGGTTGGCCTTTCTATTGTTGAAATTTTCTATTTTGAAGATCAAGGGTTTTGGAGGAGATTAGAGGAAAATCTTGGGAGCTTATAGAAGAGGAAGAATTTAGATCAAGGCTTCACCTAACTTGGTTGAAGCATTGAGGTAAGCTTTTAAACTATTTCTAGATTATGGTAGTGTTGTTTGTGGTTATATATGAAAAAATATGGTTGTTAATTTTTCTATGAATCTTTTTGTTTTTGTGTGTTGAATTTTTTTATATATTGCTAATTTGTGTATTGATTATTTTAGGTATGAGGTTGTGTTGGGTGCAGATCTTCCCATTTAGATTAAGATCTGCCCATGTGTTTGGGTTCAGGGAGGTGTGGATGCTCTTTTGGAGAAAATATGTTATTGAATTATGTTTTGGCATGAGTACCTTTGTGTATGGTGATTGATTTGTAGAGAGAAAATAAAAATATTTTAAGTTATTTGTGCTATTGCAATTATGTTATTTAGATGAGGTTGGGAATGAGTGCCTTTGTGGATGGTGATTAGGTTATAGAGAGAAAATAAAAATATTGTGAGACATTTATGTTGATCAGGTTGTGTGATTTGGATGATGGAGTATTATGTGATTTTTGGAAAGTTGTGAAATTCTTTTAAAATAATATCAAATATTTTATTTTAATTTTCATATATAAATTTAAGGTTGATAAATAATTATATTTCTAGTTTTTACAATTTATTTTAAATATAAGTAACAAATTTAATTAGAATGATAATACGAAGAAACAATTATATTTTTAGTTTTTTTTTAAATAATTTATCTATGAATAGGTATTAATTATTCAAATGTAATAATTATATGATTACATGAACTATGTCCCCTAAATTTTTTTAATCATATTTTCTATTAGCAAACAATATAAAACTATTTTTTGTAAAAAATTATATAATGTATTTTATTTTAACAATCTCCAACCTAAAATTATTTAGAATTTTCATTTAGAAATAGGTGTGATTGTCTCTAAAATAAAATGTTTAATCAAACAGTATAAATAAATAAGAGTGTTAGATAAGACAAGGAAAATACATATCTGAGCTATACGGTGAAAAGAAAAGTAGTTTACTAGGAATTGTGTATGAGGAACCATATCAAATTTTCAATATTAAGTGGTAGGAATTCAAATTAGAGGTACTATCAAGCTAAGAGGCATTGCAATATAGTAAAGTATGACATATATATAAAAGTATGATATATATATATAACTCTTCAAGTAAAATAACTATTTATTTAAATAAAATAGCTTAAAACTAATATTTATAACATTTTTTAAGATAGATGTATTTCACATATCTATACTAGTTAGATATGGATTAACTTATTTAGTGAATTAAGAATGTATATTATAATTGAGTGGACAAATAAAGATTAAATGAAATAATTAGTTGAGATTATATGAAATGAAGCTATGTGAATGGTTATATTTATTATTATTTATGAGTTTTATTCATAGGATATAAACTAGAATCTGCTGGAACAAGTAGCCTTGGTATAATTGATAATAGATTTGAGTCATGGTAGTAAATCATTAATAATTCTAACATTATTCAAACAAATTATTACAATATAAAAATTATAAAAATAAATAGTTATAAACAAAGATATATATAATTAAATAAAAATAATTTTTACATTATTTTCAGGTGAGATACTAATTTAAAATGTAAGATTTCATTTATACAAACATTTTATAAAAATGTTATTCTATTTTTTTATATATATTAAATTATTTAACCTTATTTCTTTAGATTTGTATGAAAATAAAACTAATGAAACTATTTATATTTGAACAAATGATTTGTATCTTATTCTTAAAGATCATGTATTCACTAAAACAATGAACATATACAGATGGGAGCAGCTGAATGAAGACAGGATTTCTTACTTTCCATCTGCCAGACTATTTGGAATTTCCAGTGCATATCCAAGGGAGAGAAGACTGAGTGGACCATTCTCTGCAAGGAGAGAAGACTTAATGAATCATTCTCTGCAACTATTGTATTACAGTCTAATGATTGTATATGCATTCAATAAATAGTCAACTTTTCTCCAACTATTGTTTGGAGAATTGGAAATTAGAAACAATGACACTTGATAAATAATCCTATTCTTGATTGCATGGCATTATCACGCGTTGATTATTAAATGTATTGGCTTACATAATCCTCTCCACATAATCCTCCTGGTTCGATGCAAGGAATTGTTATTATTCTCAGCTATATTATCTATATTATCATTAAAAACAATTAATGCCCATAAAATTCTATGGGCAAAGGTAAACCAGATTTCACTTGAGGTTGAAGCTCAGATTTTAAGAAGTGTTTTGATTAATGGGCTGGCAGCCTGTGAGATGTTGACGTATTTTATTGGTGGCAGATAAAGTTCTATCATTGAATAAGTGGATAAGGAATCTGACCTTCCCAATTACAAAATTCAATAGAATTGGTACAATGAATGTAGGCAAAACGGCAACCATGTTTAGCTTTGAAATGCTGCATGCATTAATCAAACTAGAAATCTGGAACTGGTGAAGTTCGTTGGTAATGATACATCTATTGTGCTAATTTTTATAATAACATATTATATTGCACAAGACTTTTAAAATTTCTTTATTTGCCTTGTTTTTCCAAAAGTGAAATAATAAATGTTTGGATGAGATCAAATTTCCATAACAACTAAAAAGTGATATATAAGTTAAGAATAAAAGTTCTCAGATTTTAAATCTGAATTAGTCTTAGGGCTCTAATTCAACAAAAAGCAGCTGGCATTTAAAAAAGAGAAAAAAACAATAAGCAGCTGGCTCACTTTTGAACTTAAAAAAGATTTTTTTTTAAAGATAAAATGATAAAAGGAGAAGACAACTAGGGTAAAGAATTAGAAAATAATTCTCTAGATTTGCTATATTATATTTTTAATTAATTTAGGGAAAAAAATTTAATTAATTTAGGAAAAAGGGAAAATTTGACACTCCAACTATTTATTTAATTTATAAGAGAAGAATTTCTTATATCTAAATTATTAAATACTTATATAATTACATTAGAGATGTCTACAATGGTAGTAAGAAATCTCATGTCATTTACATAAAACTCCTTAATTTAAATTTAATAGTCAAATAATTAATATTTAGTAATAAACATAATATTAATGATGTCAATTACTAATAAACATGAAATTATAAGGAATTCAAATGGCTATGCTCCCATCTTTTTGAGGAAACCCCTTGGGAGAATCAAATGTTGTTCATGATGCTGCCATTGATTACGATGCTAGAGGTGCATCTTGCACGTGTATCATGCACTAGAGGTTAGATGTGTGGTACCTGGAACTAGCTTGGGTGGCTTCTCATGATTTGTTTCATTGCTACTAGAGGTGTAGAGAATGGATTTTCTTGTGACTTCTCCTAGGCATCATGGTTCTGGTGGCATGAAGGGCGATTCTACTAGGTCATACATGGTTGTAACTGGCTTGTGAGCTTATGTCCACCCCTCATAGAGTGAGAAGCCTCAACCCCTGCCATGTGCTCATCCATCCCCAATTATGGTGTGTGACCTCAATGTCATTGAGAATGAAGAATGTTATCTTCACCATGGGGTGATATGCAAGTTTAATAGCTTGCAATTGTCTCTTCTCAACGTACAGAAATGGGTCTTAGATTCTTGGAAGCCTCTCATGGAGGGAAAGATCAAGCTCTTCCCTTGTGCTAGGGACTTCTTCATTGTGACTTTCATGACCCCTAGAGAGAAGGATTTAGTGCTTAAAGACAAGGTTTGGTTGTGGGGTGTGGACTCCCTCTCCATCAAACCTTGGTCTATCTCCTTGAACCCACTCATCAAACCTCTTAAGATTAGACCAATATGGGTTAGGCTTCTGAATATCCCTCTCTAGTTCTATAAAGATTCCTACTACAAGGCTATTGGTAATACAATTGGTCACTTCCTAAAGGTTGAGTCCACTACTTCATTCATGGGGTACTCTACATTGTCCTGTATTCTAGTGGATATTGACATCTCCTTGAACCTCTTCATGCAAATATAGTTCTAATGGTGGGGAAAGGCCTTGGACACAACAACTTGACTATGAGGGCCTCCCCTTTAGATGTAGACAATGTTTCTTTATTGGTCACCTGGCCTCTAATTATCCTCACACTTGTCACAAGGGCATGGCTATGTGGTGGAAAAATGCCCTTAATGATCGCCTAATTATGAACACTTCAAACTCTCCATTGGATGGTTCTTCCTAGGGTGATGATCTTTCTTAAGATATTTAGTACTCTCCTTTAGTCGCCCAACCATATGACTAGCTTTGGTGAGCCCCTTAACTCCTATAGAGACCCCTTCTTTTGACTAGGCCCAAATTGTCCCTTTGTCAGCTATTTCCCTTCATTGGCAGGCAATGAGATCCCTACTACAACTTTGTCTTCGAGTCTTCTGGCTTATGATTTTGGGTTTCCCCCTCTCTTTGTGAGCTATCTATGGTTGAGGCCCATCGGTGGATGATTTACTCCTCTCCCCTTGTTTTAAAGATTTGGATATGGGGATTTCTTGGATGATTGTGCAAAGAAGAAAGAAAGGCCTCCCAAAATTAGTTTCTACTTCCCACCCTCAAGTCAAGGGGGTAAGATTTGCTAGATCAAGATCAGATGTTGTGTAGTCTTTTAATCCTTGCATTTTACATTTTTGTTTTCTTAGTGTTGCAACAGGACTTTTATTTCTGTGTTGTGTTGTTTGTCCATATCTCATGGTACTTGTTTCATTTGCCTTTTGGTTATTTTGTAAAAGGGTCCAAGCCTTGTGAAGCTCATTCTGCCACCTCAAGGTCATATCTTATTTTCATAGACTTATTTATTTATGTCACTCATGGGTAGGTTATTTTACTTGTGAAGATTATAGACTATGATGACATTAACACTATGTTTAGAATAGTAGTTTATTATCTGCTCAATAATGACTTGGGTAACTAATAATTATGGACTTGTTCATATTTTCTAGATTATAGTTGAAGAATTATAATTAACTTATCACTATGTATTGATTTTAGAATAAACATAATTATTTATGATAAATCTAAATTATATTAGTTAAATGCTATTTGTTCATGTGATTTTGTATTAGTATGATAAATTAAACTTGTTATTTGATTTTTATTTAATTATGATAATATTGTTAATTATGAAATATTTATGATGCATATATTAATTTAATTATGAATGTTACTTCAGCTATTATCTCGAATATATTAATGTCTGTGTTCAAGTGTGAAGGTTAAATTCTATGACAAATGGAAAGATCATGAATGTTCCCTAAGAACCCACTATTATGTTTCCTCATTGTCCCTAGGCCTTATCCTAAGAGAGGATTAAGGTCTTTTGGTGTAAAAGTGTTGTGGATGTGATTGTGTTAATTAAATTTCTCATTATATTGTTGTTCATCTATTTTAGGTGTAGTTAAATTTCATTAAATGTCAAAAATTGGATTTGAACTTAAGAAGGAGATTTTAGGGTCATAAAAGAGTTATTTTATTTATTATTTATGTAAATTTAAATCCCTATAGTGAAACCTATGAGAGGGTCCTATGTTTCAATATTTAAAAGTGTTTTGGAAGTATCTAGAGGCTTCAAAAATACCTTGAAAGATAAGTGACAAGTTTTTGGGAGACAAAACTTATTTTTGAATTGCAAGTCAAAATCTAACCCTAGTTTTATTTTTTATTTATTCTCTTTTGGAATATTAGTTTGGGGTTGGCCTTGCTATTGTTGGAATTTTCTATTTTGAGGATCAAGGGTTTTGAAAGAGAGGAGATTGGAGGAAAAGATTGGGAGCTTAGAGAAGATGAAGAATTTGGATGAAGGTTTCACCTAACATGGTTGAGGCATTGGGGTAGACTTTTAGGCTATTTTTAGATTGTGGTAGTGTTTTTTGTGGTTATTTATGAAAAAAATATGGTTACTAGTTTTTCTATGAATCCTCTTATTTCTATGTGTTGAGAACTTCTTTATATATTGCTACTTTATGTATTGATTTATTTGGGTATGGGGTTGTGTTCGGTGTGAATATTCCCATTTGGGTTAAGAGTCACCCAAGTACCCCAAGAGAGGTGTGGACCCTCTATTGAGAAAACACATATTATTGGATTATGTTTTGGTATGAGTGTCTTTGTATATGGTTGTTGGGTTGTAGACAGAAAATAAAAATATTGTAAGTTATTTGTGTTGTTGAGACCTTATGTAATTTAAATGAGGTTGGGTATGAGTTCCTTTGTAGATGGTGATTGGGTTGCAGAGAGAAAATGAAAATATTGTGAGACATTTGTGTTGATGGGGTTGTGTGATTTGGATAGAGTATTATGTGGTTTTTGAAGAATTTTGGAATTCTTTATTTTATAACAAGATGAAGATTTATGTTATATTTTTACTCTTTTCCCATGAGGTTAGTGAGTCCCTTTGACCTCCCCTTGTTATGGATTTTGAGAAGATATATTTGTGTGTTAGCTATTGGATATTTTGTAGATTTGTAAGTGTTTTTGTGTCTCTTGTGTTGTGAAACCAATTTCTTGGGAGCCTCCTAGATTAGGGGTGGACTTGCTTGCAAATCCTATGGTTTGAAGATGAGCTATCCTTATTTATGAGAGGCTTTGCAAATATATGTCTTGTAGACTTGAACTACTTTATGGATAGGAACCTCATTGTGAAGATATGACATATAATCTTTTATATCTTTTAAACACCCTCATTGTTGATGGGTTTATCTGATTTTAGCCATTTTAGGTTTTGCATATTAGATTGTCATAAAAAAATTGAGTCTATATCTTGCAAATAGTATTACTATTTTGTTTGACCATTGAAACTATTTTTTAGAAGAAAAACATACATGTTTATATACTATGAAGATTTGAATGCATATGTCTCCATTCAACATTTTTGAATTTGTATGATTGTGATAAAAAAATAGAAAGGATACTAGGGTATAGAAGAAATTAGTAATTTAAATTAATGTAATTTAATTTTTATAATAGAGTAATAATAAAGATATAATCTTTTAGAGTGTTGTACATTTTTGTACTTTTTCTTACTTGAACAATTTGTTGTTTTGAGATAGAGGACAACAATGTTCTAACCATAACTTTTAATTGATCAACTGGATTGACCTAATTTTTGGATATGTTGTTTTGAACTAATTAGTAAAAGAATTGTTTAAATTTTATCTCTCAATTCTATGTCTATCATTCTCTATGATTAATTCGACAGGACTGTTTTACAATAGTTTACTATTTGAGATAGAGGATAGCAATGTTTTGACCATAACATTTAATTTATCAACTAGGTTGGCCTAATTTTTGGATATGTTGTTTTGAACTAAGTACTAGAAAAACCTTTTAAATTTTATCTCTCAATAACATGTATATCATTCTCTATTAATAAATCTAGAGGACTATTTTACAACAATTTTATAAAAGAGTGTCATGCAAACTTTTAGACCATTATTATTCATAATCCTTTATGAATTTTGTAAAACAATTTTTGGGCTATGAAAATTTTACTCTAGGCTTTAATTGTGTGATTAGAGCCTTGTTTTGCATGATGAGACTAACTTATTTGGACCATTGGAAAGGTCTTGGAAGTCTTTAATATTGTTTGAGTTTGTAAAATATTTTTAAAACAATTTCTATAAATATATTTCATGTTTATCTCGCTTTCATGGAATTCCACATGACCACTATTCTTGAAGTTGTTCCATCCAACAATTTTTATGCCTCCTTACAGTTGAATTTATGGTCAAACAAATTGCATGCCTCTACTGTAGGTACACATTTCACAAGGAATTTTGCCAAACAATTCATTTGCATTTATAATTTGCATGGAAGTTTACTTGAGTAGCTGTAATAATAGCCTTTTCAAAAAAATTATATCCATATACTTTTGTGAATATTCTCAAATCATATTTTCAATCACAAAAGTTGTTGAGTTTTAGGTCTAATTATTTTTAATTTATGTACTATGTTTGCAGTGCCCTTCTCTTTTGCATTGTGCCTAGCTTGTAAATGGCATGCCATTGTGAAAGATGGTAGCGCCTTAATTTTTTTCATTGTTTATTATTTTACACCTCATTTTACATGGTTGTTGTGTTCAATTCCACTATTCCCACCTTGATTTCTTTTACTTGCTTAAGTAAATTAAGAAAAAAAATGTTAATTTTTGGTTCTAATGTTTCCTTCACCTCTTGAATGCCCTAGATTTGAAGGTTCATGCCAAGTTTCATGCTTGTTCAACTTGTGTGGGATCTCTATATGACCAAGTCATTGAATTTTATATTACTAATAAGAATTAACTTGTTTGGCCTGATGTTGCATTTATGAGTGATGTAATATCATTATATATGGGTAGTATACATTCATAGTGTATCGATTGATTGTATAAAGTCACCATACTCTATTATGTAGATTTGTTCATTTTGATGAAGTAGTGCTACATCAAATAAAGTTGCCAGGTTAACACTACAATCTCTTTGCAGAATTGATAATTATTGTTGTGAATGGTTGATATAGAATAGCTATAATTGTATTATAAAGATATTATTTCAAGAGTAAGTCTTCAAGGATTTGATCTTTTCTTCTAAGTTTTGATTGTTTTGTATACTCACACTTGACTAATTTTGAGAATAAACAAAAGTGCAGTACACATCATTAACCATAATTTCATAGTAGGAGAATACCTTCAATATCATTGTGTATTTCACTTTAGTGTATATTATTAGAAATTTTTGTAACTAAAAATAATATGAAATTTATTAGTATAACTAAATACTATAATTAGATGATGAAAAAGTTGTTGCAATTCTTTCCTTTCTCCTTGGTTTAGGATTGAAGCTTGTAAAATGAGATTGGTGGAAAATGATGGGTTTATTTTATTAGCATTTGATTAGTTAGTTGTATATTTTATAGCTGACTAATTTATTATTTTTTCGCTGGTTTAAGTAACATGAATTTATGTTGATTTATTTGTTATGTATTATTATTTATGTTTGATTGCAAAATTAAATATAAGAAAATAAACTAGAAGAGTAATTATTACTTAAACTATATGGAAATAAGCAATTAGGTCTTAGCTTTTGATTAATGTAAAAAGGTGTAATATAATATTTGTCAAATCTTTTTAGCCAAATTTAAGTTGATTTATCTATGTAGTAATAACTATCTATTTACTTCATTAATCTATTGTATTTATTGTAAATTACATTTTGAGTCAAAATATTCTACATCAATTTCACTTAATTGCAAATTGAGTTTAAAGACTATTAAAATAATGCTAGATGCCTGGTTAGATTTAGTATTAAATTATGTTGATTTTTTAGACTTTTAGAATTTATTGGTCAATTCACTTCAAGGTGACAATAAATTATCACTTCCTCTTAGGAAGCTTAGAGGGAAAATACTCATGTGAATTTTTTTCCTTCATGATGTCATGCATAATAACATCGACACCTTGTTATTAGATTGTCTTAACTTTTCTAGGGTGTTGTGAGTAGGGTTCCATCACACTTACTTTTGTTATTGTTTCTCATTTCCTCCAAAGGAATGTTCTTATTTTGTTATACGTGCAATAATGTTGAGTTTATATAATTCACTAACGTGACTAGTGTAACCCTTAGTATCTAAGTGTTGTAAAAAAAAGTTAGCAGTTCATTATGTTTATGTCCATTTGTACATGTATATACAAGTGGGCATGAAAAACCATTCCAAAACCCATTTCTTATCAATATAAAAAGAAAACATGAAATTATTGCCAATTCTTTTTATTTAATTGTAAATTATGTTAATTTTTTAGACTTTTAGAATTTATTGGTCAATTCACTTTAAGGCGACAATAAATTATCACTTCCTCTTAGGAAGCTTAGAGGGAAAATACTCATGTGAATTTTTTTCCTTCATGATGTCATGCATAATAACATCGACACCTTGTTATTAGATTGTCTTAACTTTTCTAGGGTGTTGTGAGTAGGGTTCCATCACACTTACTTTTGTTATTGTTTCTCTTTTCCTCCAGAGGAATGCTCTTATTTTGTTATACATGCAACAATGTTGAGTTTATATAATTCACTAACGTGACTAGTGTAACCCTTAGTATCTAAGTGTTGTAAAAAAAAGTTAGCAGTGCATTATGTGTATGTCCATTTGTACATGTATATACAAGTGGGCATGAAAAACCATTCCAAAACACATTTCTTATCAATATAAAAAGCAAAAATGAAATTATTGCAAATTCTTTTTATTTAATTGTAAATTATGTTAATTTTTTAGACTTTTAGAATTTATTGGTCAATTCACTTAAGGCGACAATAAATTATCACTTCCTCTTAGGAAGCTTAGAGGGAAAATACTAATGTGAATTTTTTTCCTTCATGATGTCATGCATAATAACATCGACACCTTGTTATTAGATTGTCTTAACTTTTCTAGGGTGTTGTGAGTAGGGTTCCATCACACTTACTTTTGTTATTGTTTCTCTTTTCCTCCAAAGGAATGCTTTTATTTTGTTCTACATGCAACAATGTTGAGTTTATATAATTCACTAACGTGACTAGTGTAACCCTTAGTATCTAAGTGTTGTAAAAAAAGTTAGTAGTGCATTATGTTTATGTCCATTTGTACATGTATATACAAGTGGGCATGAAAAACCATTCCAAAACCCATTTCTTATCAATATAAAAAGCAAACATGAAATTATTGCAAATTCTTTTTATTTAATTGTAAATTATGTTAATTTTTTAGACTTTTAGAATTTATTGGTCAATTCACTTTAAGGTGACAATAAATTATCACTTCCTTTTAGGAAGCTTAGAGGGAAAATACTCGTGAATTTTTTTCCTTCATGATGTCATGCATAATAACATCGACACCTTGTTATTAGATTATCTTAACTTTTCTAGGGTATTGTGAGTAGGGTTCCATCACACTTACTTTTGTTATTGTTTCTCTTTTCCTCTAGAGGAATGCTCTTATTTTGTTATACGTGCAACAATGTTGAGTTTATATAATTCACTAACGTGACTAGTGTAACCCTTAGTATCTAAATGTTGTAAAAAAAAGTTAGCAGTGCATTATGTTTATGTCCATTTGTACATGTATATACAAGTGGGCATGAAAAACCATTCCAAAACACATTTCTTATCAATATAAAAAGCAAACATGAAATTATTGCAAATTTTTTTTATTTAATTGTAAATTATGTTAATTTTTTAGACTTTTAGAATTTATTGGTCAATTCACTTTAAGGCGACAATAAATTATCACTTCCTCTTAGGAAGCTTAGAGGGAAAATACTCATGTGAATTTTTTTCCTTCACGATGTCATGCATAATAACATCGACACCTTGTTATTAGATTGTCTTAACTTTTCTAGGGTGTTGGGAGTAGGGTTCCATCACACTTACTTTTGTTATTGTTTCTCTTTTCCTCCAGAGGAATGCTCTTATTTTGTTATATGTGCAACAATGTTGAGTTTATATAATTCACTAACATGACTAGTGTCACCCTTAGTATCTAAGTGTTGTAAAAAAAAGTTAGCAGTGCATTATGTTTATGTCCATTTGTACATGTATATACAAGTGGGCATGAAAAACCATTCCAAAACCCATTTCTTATCAATATAAAAAGAAAACATGAAATTATTGCAAATTCTTTTTATTTAATTGTAAATTATGTTAATTTTTTAGACTTTTAGAATTTATTGGTCAATTCACTTTAAGGCGACAATAAATTATCACTTCCTCTTAGGAAGCTTAGAGGGAAAATACTCATGTGAATTTTTTTCCTTCATGATGTCATGCATAATAACATTGAGACCTTGTTATTAGATTGTCTTAACTTTTCTAGGGTGTTGTGAGTAGGGTTCCATCACACTTACTTTTGTTATTGTTTCTCTTTTCCTATATGTGCAACAATGTTGAGTTTATATAATTCACTAGCATGACTAGAGCAACCCTTAGTATCTAAGTGTTGTAAAAAAAAGTTAGCAGTGCATTATGTTTATGTCCATTTGTACATGTATATACAAGTGGGCATGAAAAACCATTCCAAAACCCATTTCTTATCAATATAAAAAGCAAACATGAAATTATTGCAAATTATTTTTATTTAATTGTCTTATAATTTTTTTGCATGTGTTGTATTATTTATTTTATTACTATAAAAAAATTAAAAACTCTTGAAATAAAAGTTAAAGTATATAATTTGTTAAAAATAAAAATAAATAGTATGTGTTTTCTTATCTATCTACTTACCTATTAATGTGTTCATGAATCTATATTTTATTTTTCAATAGTAATACAATAAATAATAGAAAACAAATAAAATAAATCTATGAATCTATGATTTATTGCATTACTATTAAAAATAAAATAGCCTTTTAATTAAAATGAAGTATGAATAAAAATTTATATTAATATACTTTTAAAATATTGAAAAATTTAATTAGACTTTTATTGAAATTAACTATTTAATTATGTTTAAGACTTTAATATTGTGTAAGAAAAGCACATTAATTATCAATTTATTTTATAATTATGAGTTGGAATTTATAATTGTATTCAAATACATGTTTAGAAGTTAAACAAATAAAGGTATTAGTTAGAATCTCGATGAATATATGTTGTGATAAATATTATTGGTCGATTTGCTAATTTAAAAAGACTTTGTGTGATGTCACATGAACACTTTTGAAATTCTCCATCTATTTCTTTGATTCATTTTTTGTCACCTAACCTCCACAATTGTGGATTTGATCTTGCCCACTAATTTGAGTTCTACTAAATTTAGAATTTAGAACTTGTTCACCTCAATCTCTCATATCTACTTTTTAAAGGGTTAATATTTATTGACACTATTTAGGAGCCTGCTATACAAAGAATATTTTCTTTTGGTCAAACCCCTATCACAAGTCAGTAGTATGAAACAATAATAAAAGATAATAACTAAACATGCATTGATACTAACGTGAATTAAAAATACAATGTTAATGCTCTATGATGTTCCTTGGACGATCATATATAATGTTCTTTGATAAACTTTAGATATTTAAAACTAAAATAAGGTTTATCTCTAAATATAATACCCTAGCACATGAGTTAATGAATTCTATATTTATGTTGGCACATAATGATTGAATTGGATGGAGGAAAATCTAGTCTAATTTTAAATTTCAATTTTAAAAATTTAAAGATCATTTTTACATTTTATATAATTAACTTAAGTCAACTTCACTATCTACAAATTTAATCTATGTTAAGAAACAAATGAAATAATAATTGAAACTAATCCCTCAAAATATATAAAAAAAAAATTAAATTAAATTATTTACCAACTTTTATATTAAAATATATTAATCATTACACTCAAAAAGTTAAATCCAAAACAAAAAAATACATAATTTTTTTCGTATCACCTTATAAATATATTATGTGATTCAATATAATAATCATTCTTAAAATTATCTCAGGAAAAAATTTCTAAGGTTATTTTGAGGATGAACTCAACCTACTATTGGGGTGGGGGCATGTATAGGTTTTGATAATACTATCGTCACCTTCCCTCGTTTGGCACCAACCACATCCAACTTTCGCCTTGGTGGATGTCGTTGGTGTTTTAACTCCTATTGTTGCTACATCTTCCTTTTGGTGGTCAGTATCTCCAATCCGGTGCTCCTCCCCTGGGGTAGGTTTTTTTTTAATCTTTACATTTTTATTAATAAATCTCTTATTTAAAAAATAGCTTGTAGACTTAATAAGTTAATATATGAAGTAATAATTTTTTTTTATTTAACTTTTTGAAAATTATAGGAAAATTTCTTTTCAAATAAAAATAAAGTAACTAAAAAAACTATGTATTTTAAGAAATAAAATAACATATAAAACTACTAAAAAGTTTGGATCTAATTTATATCATAAATTTAATAAAGACACCTTGAATAAGTAAGTAAAAAAACTATGTATTTTAAGAAATAAAATAACATATAAAACTGCTAAAAAATTTGGATCTAATTTATATCATAAATTTAATAAAGACACCTTGAGACTATATCTTTCAATCTATTTAAATAGATATATTTAAGATATCTATACAAGTAAATAATTATAATTATATAGATAATTTTTAAAAATTATTATACTAATTAATATAAATATTATTAAATCAATTTTTATATGAATAAATTAATTCAAAAGAATCAACCCAACATACAATATCTTTCAAACTTTGAAAAAAATATAAACTATAAACTACAATAAACATTATATATCCTTTTTTAATAATTTTTTTTTAAAAATATATCTTCAAGAGTTATTGAACCACTAGGGGAATGCCTCTTGCACTATTCCCAAGGTTTTTCCTACTCCCTTTTCTCCCTATCGATGACATCAGCATGGTTGCAACCATTTTTCTAGGAGAGATAGAGGCCCCTGCTCCAATGGATCCGAACCTCTTGATTCTAGAGATAATGCTTCCTGTGGTGGTTGGTCTCATCCTTCCAAGCCACCATTTACCTTTTCTCATGGGTGTGGTACTCTTGGTTGCCCATACTCTAGAAAGTTTCCTTGCCTGGAGTTGGCAATTTCTCTAGTCTATGATACTCTTTAGGAGGAAGGTGCTCTCACTAGGTGGGAGCCTATTGATGATGTTGTCCCTAGTGATGTGTGGTGGAAACCTAGTGATAAGGTCCTCCTTCTATCATTGCTTTAGCTGCTTAGTGTTGTTTGGGATTGGCCTTATTATTTTATCATCTTTGTTTTGGAATTAGTCTAGTTAGACTTTGTGGGTGTGCACTTTTACCACCCTATCCATATTGTACTATTATTTATTTAATATAAAGTTAAATGGGATATATATATATATATATATATATTTAAAAATTATTCATACTTTTAAATATTTTTTTTGATATGTAAGAGGTGAGTTTTGTATTCTAACAAGAATTTTGCCTGGCCCGGTCCAGGTGAGATCACAAAAGAGGGATCTCATCCCCTTAGTTTTAGATTACATTTTATTCAACCATGGTCATCCTGACCCAAATAATTTACTACCTACTTGTTCAATCAGAAAAGTCTATAGATAACAAATTACCAATTCACCCCTACTATGCTGTAGATGTTTGCTAAGAGCTGACACCAGATTTAATTTGAGAATAGAATTTGTTACTAATCTCCTTTAACTTGAGGATAGCATTTTTCTTTTTTTGAGCACTGGGCCATTCATCATCTCCCCCCAACTTTTGTTCCTCAATGATAGAAATGGTGTGGGGTTGAAGCTACAATCCTTTGCATACATCCCTATTTTGATTGTTGCACCACTTCTTTTTCCTTATTGTTTGCCAATCATTTTTTCCAACCCCATCAGTGGAATCTGTTTGTGCATATGTTGGAGCTTGAGAAAGGGAACACTCAACAACTATGTTTTGAGAACCCTTAATGGCAACACTAGATTCAGGAGAGATCTCACCCAACTACCTCTCCTCCTTTGTGCTGAGATCAGGCTTTGAGGATCCAAAATTCTTGGGTGAGCTTGAGATAGAGTACTACTTGGGGGAGGCATCTTTCCACCATGACACCTCCCAAGTAGCTTGAGACTTCCCAATTAAACAATCTACTACATGTCCAACTTTGTAGCATCTTCTGCATCTGAAATTTAAACCTTCGTAGTCTAATGTTTGCACCCAGCTTTTGCCATTTGCATCCAAGTTAATTTCTATCGGGAGGGCTTTGGAGGTGTCCAACTCAACCAATATCCACACAAAGGTTGTGTGAATGGAATTTTTTAAGTTCACATCTATACATATGAATTTACCAAGAGAGTTACCAATGGCTACAAAACACAATTCAAACCAATTGTGTAGAGGGAGATTTGGGAGGCGAACCCAGATCGACATAATTGAAAAGGATTCAGTGGCTAGATCAAAATTTGGATGCCACGATTTTAGGAGCAATGTATTGTCTCCCCACATCCTTTTGCAATTGAGAATAGCATTTTTGTCTTGCTTATTGTCAAAGACCATTGTAAAAAAACCTTTTGCACTTAGATAAATTTCCATATTTTTTTCCAACAAAGGACCCCATGAATTTGAGATCCATTCATCCAATACAGGAAGACTAGGCCAAAATTGATTGAACCTACCAATCAACCCATTCTCAGAGAAAAATTCTTCATTTTCACGCAGTTCTTTGAATAATATGGCATCGAAATTCACCTTCGAAGGTTTATCTGAGCTTTGAACCTGCCTTCTGTTAGTAGTTTCTGAGTTTGGCAGCATTAGTGAGGCCCTAAACAACTCATACCTAGATCTAGGATCAACCAAGGGGGCGCCTGATAGAGAGGCAGTCGTAAATCATGTGGTAGTGCCCTGTCCACATTTTACTACATCCATAAAGGTGGAATTTTTAGCAATTTTATCTCCCAGGGGTAGAAGCCTGGAGGGGTGTAGAGATATATCAAACACTCAAGGGTCTTCCCCATTTGCAGTTCGGGCTCCCTTAATAGCAGAGGAAGGCTTAAGGGAGGTAGAAGAATGTATAGATGTACCCCTAATATCACTGACCGAGGCATTTAAATCTCTAGGAAAACCATTTTGAGACCTACATGAACCCATTGCTAGTGACACTTTCCTATTAGCCTTGAACCCATCAGCATTTCCTTCGTCTTTTGAGGTTTCTTTGAGGGCCTTCATCGAGACATCCCAACTACCGAGTGAGCTGACAACTATAGGTAGAGAGGCAGTCTGCGCGATAGAGAAACCAGACATGTCATCTGTGAAGCCCCATGAACTTTGAGCAATGGCACCCATCGAAGTAGACACCCCAGCAGAAGAAGCCCCAAAGCATTTGCCCAAAGCATCACCATGAGAAACCCTAGGTGCAGGCGAATTTCGTAGTGTCATTATTTTCAAAAATTGGAGGTAAGGTCCATCATTTAATGCAAATTAGTTTGAAATCTTTCTAATATTTTTTTATATACATAAATATAGTGATCATCGAGAACGAGAAGTGTCTTGGAAGAAAATTGTGTGGGTTTATTTCTTAAACTTTTAAATATTAAATCAAAGCATATTTACTAATTATTTTATATTAAATGTTAAGTAATGAAAAAAATATACACCTAAAAATTTATATTTATAATATATTATAAACTTAAAATATTTAAATTTATTGGTATTAATACTGTTATTGTCTTTCCCCCATCCCCACACACATATAACCTTATATTGAGGGAATAACCAATATTTTTTATGAAGGGTAAAACTGATTTTGAAAAGATCTAGAACTTTTTTTAAAAAGTGACTTTAGCTAGCTACAGTTAAACAACATAGTTGCAAAAAAAGTTTCCAAAATCACAAGACCCTAAGCAAAGTTGCAACCAAGTTGTCAAGACCAAACACAACACAAATGGACCAAAACCCTAAATGATTCCATACCCTATCCTAGCTATTCACACACCCCTGACCTTAATGTGGGATTGAGAAATAGACTTAGGAAGACCTTTCTTCCTTCTTTGTACAATGGTCCAAGAAACATCATTATCTAGATCCATAAACTAAAATTTATGTGTCCATGAATTATTTTATTTTATTACATTGTTTACTTTATTTTTTATTTGAAGAGTTATTTTACTTTTCAAAAACCCACCAATTATTATTTAGGTAATTCTTTTACTTTTATTTTTTTACATTGAAAAGTGTAGTAAATATTATATACTTATATGTTTTTTGATATTGATAAAAAATGAATTTTGAAAGGACCCAGACCCTTGTACAATAAAGCAACCAAAAGGTAGACGGAACTAGTACCATGAGATATGAGATAAACAATACAACACAAACATGGCATCCCTATTGCAATACACTAAAGAAAAAAAAGGACCTACACAACTCCAGGTCCCAATCTAACAAATCTTATTCCCTTGACCTAAGGGTGTGATGCAACTACTATTTTAGGGAGTCCTTTTTTTCTTCACTAGACCACTATCTAGGAAAACCTTGAGTCCAAATCCTCATAATGAGGTGATAGGAGGGAATCCTCGACCGACACCAAAACTAAAGATAACTCGTGCAATGGAGATGGCCTAGAAAAGGGAAGAACTAAAGACACAACTAAAATAGGGATCTGCACACAACCTAACATGGGGGGATAACTACCAATGAAGGAACAATCTAGACTTGATCAAAAGAATAAGACTTGGGAGCAGTCGTGGAGTTCATTGCAACCTCACCCATCAGCACCCCCATATGCACTATAGGGGGAATGAGCAAAGAGGACTCCATATCTTGAGAAGGCTCATCCTCCTAGGAGGATCCATCCACTAGGGAAATAGAAATGTTGATAGTCAAGTGATCATCAAGGGCATTCTTCCACCAAGTAGCCACACCCTTGTAGCGAGAGTGGCAACAACTAGAGGCCAGGTGACCAATAAAAAATATCATCTACATTTGAAGGGGAGGCCCTCATAATCTATTTATTGCATCTAAGGCCTTTCCCCCACCATTAAAACTACATCTCCATGAAGGGGTTTGGAGATGTCAATATCTAGCAAAATATGAGAAGACATAGAGTGTCTCATGAATGAGGCAGTGGAGATTATATACTTATATGTTACTTTTTAAAAGTTCAAATTTTATAGTTTTAGATTTAAAAAAATATATGTTGGTTATGTTTTGGTTTTATGTGCATGGCCACAATATGAGACTCCTTGATGCCACTATAGAACACCTCTAGGTGTAATAATAAAGTTTAATTGATTTGTAATAGATTTAGGAGTGAATTTTTTTAGACAAAAGAAAATTTAATATGTTGTAAGGTTAGAAACTATTTTTCCATAGCATTAAAATTTGAATATGTTTACATATTTATGTTTCTCTTGAAAAAAGTTATGGTATTTTGAAGAAACTGTATCTCATTTCAAGTTTGTATGCAAAATTTATTACTTTTAAAAGAAGAGTAAAAGTCATCAATAGTGGTAGTTTTGAAATTGCTACAAGTGGTTTTGAAACTACTAGAAGGTGGTTTCAAAATTTCTAGTAATAGTTTTGAAACCATTGGGGAGGTCTCAAAACTACCTCCTATTGAAAGGGTCAATTTTGTTCAAATTGGAAAAATAATTAAAATTTAATAGTTTCAATGATGTTGTCTCTTTAATCTTCATGTAGAAGGCTTTGTATACACAATGGGAGTTTTCCAACACTCTTTAAGAACTAATTGTGAATCCAAAGAAAAGCAGCAGATGAGAATTGAATCATTGTTATATCTCTTAGAAGTAGAAAGCTAAAGTAGTGATAGACTTAACAAAGGTTGTAGAATACTTTCTACTTGTCTATTCCAAGCAATACACTCCCATAGAGATCAAATGCCTCTACCAACTAAGTTGTTCACCAACCTTTATGTTTTTTATTTCATTTCACATTTTAGCATTTAAATTCTTCATGTAGGAACATCTTAATTCCTCCCAAATACCACAATCATTCCAATTCTAATTACAATAGCAGTTTATATGTTTTAGTTCTCTAGTTTCTAACCAAAATTTAGAGAAAGTATAGATCAATTGGTGTTACAGACACAAGTTCTTTTAGGATTGTAGGAAGTTTTAGATGATACATAAATAAATTGTTGGTATAATCATTGTTTTGTCAAATTCTTCTTAGTGTGTAGGTTGTAAAGGACCAACCATGAGAAAATATTAGAAGAAGAAGCTTGAAGACCTCCATGAAATCCATGAATGGGTGTTGGGAGGAAAAAATCTCTTTGGAGGGAGTTCACCATTTGAGTGAGATAATTAAAGAGTTTTAAATTGATTGTAGGCAATTGCAACAAGAGATAAAAGAGAAGGATGCCTTGCTATCAAAGCTTAAAGAAGAGAAAGAGGATTCTACTAAGAAGAGTGAACCAGCCCCTTCTCAAGAAAAATAAACTGTGATATACAAGAGCATCCATTATCAAGTTTTATTTAAAGATATAACACTTAATGATTCCACTTGCAAGTTTGAAATGTATATAAAGGTTATTGGTACCAAATTACATGCAATGATGAAATATGATGGGCAAAACTTGACATAAATGGCCAAAGAATACTTTAACCCATCATAGTGAAGGAATACCCACTATTTGAGAACCTTGATTATGGAATCATCGATATTAGATAAATCTTTAAGAAATATTCACTATGAATAAATCAAGGACAATCTACACGAGATAAAAATTACTCTAATATTATTATTTTTAAATCTCAACATGATTGTATGTTGTCTCTTAAACATGAGCAATAATCTAAGAATCCAAACCTTGCAAGGATACCTTATCAAAAATGAAGGCTAGTTGTTTTGTTTTTTGTATTTAGTATGAAAAATAACTATAAAAAATAAGTTAACCTTAAGTTGGACAATCAAGTTGTCTATTCGAGTTTTAAATAACTACACAATACAAACTCATTCAAATATACTTTAGTATATTATATATGTGATCAAATAAACATACTTAAATTTGACGGTCATATAAATATATTTAATATTTTTAACTGTAAAAAATAATTGAATATTTTGGAAACATGTATTAGTAATGCTCCTCTAAGTGGTACCCTTTCTACTTACTTGATTAGGGCATTTGTGGATGGTTTCATTATCATTTTGACCCCAATTTGGCTAGACACTTGCATATTGATGAAAATTGGGTTATATAATTCTACTTGAACTATCAAACATACTCTTAAAACACTTATAATTTGATGAATTTTGGGATGTTATGACTATGGTAAGAGGCATGAGCATCATCATTAAATTATGGACAAGGATATGGATGCAATCTTGATTTGATCATTGATGTGCTAATGGAGATGTCTTGAATATCACATTCATCCTCAAGGTAACATTTATCTTTGGATATCCAATATAATGGCATATATTTAATAATTCCAAAAACAAAGTACCATGATGTTTTATGTGCAAATCACATGACTTAAAGAATGCCACACATATTTGAGTGGTTGTACACAATTCCATGAGGGGTACAACTGATTTAACCCAAGAATCAGGTGGCTCTGATAACAACAACATGCAAGTTGAAAAGGATTTTAGGGTAAACTTTGAATTCAGAGCATGATTATTTTTCAGCTCTGCTTGCTTTTGTTGTAGCCTCTTGCAACAATTTCCTTTGTGAACTGTTGTTCCTGTGTTTGTCTTGCTATCATATTCACCTTAATCTAATTAAAAAAGGTTACAAGTCTCATAAAAAAAGAGATGACTAGGGAGCCTACCTATGTATGGGAATTAAACATAGATATCTAAGGAAAAATAAATAGAAGGAAATACGTTGGAAAGAAAATTGGGGTTTAAAGGTGGTGACCAATTAATGAGAAATGTAACCTGAGACCTATTAATTTCTTCTAACCCAACAACAGATTAATTGCACAATAAATTCACAGAATAGAACTTCTATCTGATTTATAACAATCAATACTTTGGGTTAATTAATAGTGTTGTCATTGAGGATTGCACCCTTATGCAAAGTTGTGAAACTCTGTAATCCTTCGAAACATGGGGACAAATTGAGACTGTGGGCGACCTATATTGAGTTTGAACCTCCAAATTATGGGCTGGTCCCCTTAAAATATTTAGTTTGAATCTATGACTTTTGGTTTGGAAAAGGGTAAAAAAGGATTTCTAAAGGTAATAAAAACTGTAAAAGTTGGTGATGCACTTAATAATGATGGAAAACTTGCAAATTTGACTCACAATAGATCTTAGAAATCTTATCCACACAATCTAGTTTTGGCAAAATAATCACAAAAATGTTTCTAAGGAAGGCTAGAAATTATCTTCTTTATGAAGGAAAAGGCTTTTCACAACACGAAAGAAAAGATTTCAGTAACACAACCTAAGACCTATGATATCACTATGCTTAACACTTGCAAGCAAGAATGAGACAATAATTTTAAAGGTTTTAATATTTAAACACAATAAAATTTCATCAAATCATCCATACAAGTAGCATTAATGGAAAGGCAAACACTTGATTTCAATGAAAAATAAAGGAAAATATTGCATGAGAGACAAGAAAATGGAACCTGTACTCTGCTATAATCTCTATAAAATATGTAATCAATGAGTTACAAAACCTCTTTCTCTCTCAAAGTATAAAGAGAAAAAAGGCAAGAACTCAAAAAATGAGTTACAAAACCTCCTATCTTTCAATGTGTAAAAGAGAAAAGAATGCCAGAACTAGCAAAACTAAGGTTTTGCTTTACAATATATAGCTTGCTCTCTCCAAGAGGCATGAAAATAGAACTTCAGTTAACTGCCTCTCTAAAAGTAATCTCTCCAAAGTGATCCATGAGTAAACCAAGAAATCCCTAAAAATAAGGGTCCAAACTGTCACAAATTAAGCAAAAATAGCTCCAAGTTGGTCCTCTCCATATGTTTGACAAAGAAGTTTGACCAAAACTCCTCAAATTGCCCTCCAAATCATGCAAAAAGTCTCTAAATAACCTAGTTAACTCAACTCATCTATTTTGCATGATTTTGCATTGCAAAATTGATGTGAGTAAATAATAAAGTAATTAAGTGATAATTATTTTACTATTAGTTACATTTTGTTCTATTTTCTATGAATTTACAACTTGTGAAAAATAACAAAGTAATTTATAGAATATTACTTTATTATTCACTTACATTGATTTAGTTGTAAAAACATGCATGATGGATGAAAAGAAAATAAATTCCTTATCTCTCCAATTACACTTACCTAATTCACATAATTTGCATGTATTATCTTGTCTTCATATGATCCTCATGCAAAATACCTTTCTCACCATACAAACACCACCATGCAGGAGATTAACCTTATCCATAACTCTGTCACCTCATTATGCATACCAAGTCCTCATATGATGTTCCTTCATTTGACCTTTGATGTAAAAAATACATAAGGTATGAAAAGCCCTTGACCATATTTGGTCACGATGCATGATGGAGAAGAATCTTGGGATCTTTTACCATGTGCATATCATAACAAAGCATATACTTAAGGCATTCTTTTTTGACCATATTGTCGACATATAGAAATAAGGGGTTTTTTGGAAAATTCGTAAGGCATAAAGCCTTTCCTTCTCACGATGATGTTGACCACTTTTGACTTTATAAAAATCAAATGCAAAAAGAACTTGTCAGCCCTTCCAATTCATGATCATTAGAAAACTTCAAGACCGAAGTCTTGACCCTCAATGGATAAGGCAATGATGCTTTGTATTTTGTTTGTAAAGTAAAAATTGACAAAGGAAGACAATAAATCATCGAACAAAAACAAGGGAAACCCTAAAGATCACTTCATTTTGCATTTCACTTTCATCTTATTCGGCTCTGCAACTTTCATTACCGCCGACTAGGGTTTGGCTCTCTGGTTTTTCTCCTTCATTTTCCTGGCTTTTGTGGTCGAATCTTTGGTACTCCTATGTCAAAATAAAGCTCAGAACAAGGTGAGCATGGTATATAAGATTTGACTAGTTTTTCCTTATCTTCTATAGCTTGTTTTCTTTGAATGGCCACGGCCATGTGCCTGTGCATACATTGTGTTTTTATTGAATCTTTTGTTTCTCTGTATCTATTCTTTGCAATTGCTATGCAAAAAATACCCTTAAAAAATGAAGGTCGCGGCCAGCTATGGTCTCCTTCTTCTGCATCTTATGAAGTGAGCATTTTCGGCCTTCCTGAGTCTTTACTACTACATTGTGACTAAAAGAAAGATATGGGTCTTTGATATGATGAAGTGGGTATCTCATTTTCTTGAAAAAGATGTATTCTCTATTGTAGCCATGGCTGAATATGCATTATATCACTACTTCTTGACTGTAAGTGCAAAACTTTGAGGGTTTTGACTTTTATGTTAAGGGTTTTATCTTTTCTTTTGCACAGAGATCTTACTGGCCACGGCTATGCTCTCTCTGCTTTTCTATAGCTCTTTTAACCTCCTTCATGGCCTTTGATTTTGACTGTGTAAAGGATGAACAAGGGTTTTGTACATTGCACATATAGAAACCTCACTCATCATGGCTACTCCTTTTCTTGCTACTGTAACATCATTTCGACTGTAACCAGAAAAGAAACAAGGGCTTAAAAAAAATTGAGATGGTTTTCTACAAAAATAAGGCCTTCATTTGTCATGGCTGTGCTCCATTTTTTCTCTCATGTGCATTTCTTCTCTTTTGGGCAATGAAGAAACTCTTGTAACTGTTCATGGCATTATGAATACTCAAACTGAATTGAACTCCATAGCTTTCTGTAGCATGGCTTTTAACTCATACATGCATTCCTTCTTTATGTCAGTCACTTCAACAGATGTCACGAAATGAATATTCAAACCTATCTATATCAGTATAGAATGGATTGAACTTATATTTCATCTCTTTCCCTATAGCATGCTACTTTGATATCCTATGGCATAACTCTGTTAGATGTTCCTGTATCTTATACATTCTTACTTGTCTTGTTCATGGGACTTTGTTAGTAAATGCTTTTATATCACTATCTGATATTGTCTGGATAGTTTAACTTATTTCCTTATGATCAAGAAGTGACATCAGCTTCTCATATTGAAATGTCCCTAACCTTAACAGGCTGAACATTGGCATTTGTATGAAAGGTGCCTAACTCTGTAGCATTATATGATTGTTATTGGCTCTTTTTAGCTATGTTCTGTTAATGATATGAGTCATAACTTACAAGGATAAATATGAACTCTGTTTTGAATGTAACATGACATGAAATGCCTCATTGTTTATACCTTTCTAGAACATGAGCACTGTACCTTTTACATATTGGAATATACATGCGAGCCTGTAATGTCATAATGGCTCTTGCAGCCTGTATCTACTCTTTAGTATTTGATCATTTTGATGACAGTCTTGTCCTTATACACATCTGTATGCTGCTATGACATCCTAATGTTTGATTTTATCATTTTTTTACCTATTTAAATGACTATCATACATATAGTACACATATGAACAGAAATAAGATATTTTAATAATCATAGAAACAATAGAAAAATACCTTCATGATTGTATCTCTGTGCTCTGCATATTGGCTACTTAATTCAAAAACATTGATCGTTTTGTGATCTATAATGAGGCACTTTGAATATATCTGATCTGAATCAATCAATCTGTTTGTCAAAGTGAACATAGTTTATAGGAGCAACTGCTCCTTTTCATGATGATCATGACGAATCACTCTTCTGCAAGTTGACTTTATGATGCATGATATTGTCTTCAATGATGCATCCTATCTTTCATTCTGATATCCTTTTCAATTGAATAGAAAAGGAAAACATGTTGGGCTAAACCCATGTGGGAGCCACATTTTCTCCACATGTTTTAATGTCTTCAAATCAGCAACATTATTTTTCCTATACCTGCATAGTGAACAACCAAGTTAGCATAAAAACATACCTTATGAAGATGATTGATCTTTTTCATGGTGCTCTGATTTATGACATATGTCTGATTTGACTCCTTCATATGAAATGCATGATGTTTGCAAGTTGATATGTCTATTTGATAAAATACATGTGATGATTTTGAATATCCAAAGCTTTTAACGGAGCTTTTCCCAATTTTTTTGCAGGTGCACTGACATGATTGGAGCTGAAGATGAAGATATGAGGACCAATCATCAACAAGGCATCAACCTTCAAACAAAAGGCAATGATGGATATTTAATATTCTCATGTGTTCTTTTCCATTTCCTTTTATCATCAGATCTATAGCTTACATATGTTTGCATTGCTCTATTTAGTCATTCCTACGGCTTGTGTGGGACACATGTAAACACTTCTTTTAAACATGATCAGTTAATTTACCTTATGCAATTGATTTATGTATGTTTCCTTTTCAATCAATGCATAGGATAGAATAACTGAAACTGAATGTATATTCCAAACATGATATGAAATGATAGTTCAAATGAATACCTTTCTTTCTTGCTTTCAATTATGATCATTTGAATAATCAAATTGTCTTATAACTTTGAAAGATAAAAATAGTTTAGATCAACTATCTCTCATTGACTGTTTGATTTCTTGACATTAAAATTCACTTGTCGTGATGGTTTGATAGTCTTGATTGGACTGTTGGATTATCATGACAACTGATCATTGTTTCTTCTTGTCAAGAGATCAAAAATTCAATGATTGCAATAAATTAAAATTTTTCTTTTACTCCTTTTGAAACAGCTACAAATTAAGTCCAACTAAATTTAGTGTGACAAAATTTAGTAACAAACAACTAATAACAGCGGAAGCAAAAATAACAAGAAGCTAGTCACAAATAGACAATAACACAGATATACCTAGGAAACCCCAATATGGGGAAAAACTTGCAAATGTTGGATCTTCTATTCAACCTCAACAACAAGTTTTCCTCATAAAATACAATACTTGTTGTTACAACAATCTTACATACATAGCCCTTCTGATTTTCATCAACATGCAAGAGAAAAGAAACTTTCCTTACATAACTTGGCCTTTCTTACACATAAAATCACTCTTGGTGTTATCTCCACCTCACAACTCTAGAAACATTCTATTAATAAAAAAATAAATCATGCTTTTGCTAAATATCCAACTCGAGTTACCCTTAAGCAACTTCCACCCTCCACATGGGCCCACCTTCTGAGCTATAGAAAATTAACACTCCCTCTTAGAGAGGAAGGTGTTTTGCACAACACCCAGCTTATCCCTGAAGAATACAAACTTACTCTTCATTAGCTTGGTCAAGATATCTTCTATCTATTCATTCGTAGGAATGTACTAGAGCTTCACTGTCCCCTTCTCCACACAATCTCTGATGAAGTGATACTTGATCTCAATGTGCTTTGACTTGTCATGAAACACTGGATTCTTAGAGAGTTTGATACAACTTTGATTATCACAGTAAATGACTATAGGATCTAGCTCCTGATCAAAGATCCTGGCTAGAAGTTTTTGAATCTAGATAGCCTCACATGTAGCCATACTGGCTGCCATATACTCGGCCTCCGTAGAACTCAGTGGAATTGACTTCTGTTTCCTATTGTACCAAGAGACGGCTCTGGATCCCAAACTAAAACTGCACCCTAAAGTGCTCTTCTGGTCAATTGTATTGCCTGCCCAATCTGCATCGATGAACCCCTCAAGATTCACTCCATCCTATTGAGTATACTTCAACCCATAATCAACTATGCCTCAGAGATACCTCAAAACATGCTTTGTAGCTATTCAGTGCACACATTTACGTTCCACCATAAACTGACTAAATGAGTTCACTGCAAAACAAATGTTTGGCCTGGTGTTGACCAGATACATAAGAGAGCCTATCAATTGTCTATATAAATTCAAGTCCACTGCCTCTGATCTGGAAGCATCAATCTTCTTCCAGTTGGTCACAAGTGGCGTGGACATGGGCTTACAGTCTTCCATATTGAATCACTTCAGGATATCATTTATGTACTCCCTTGTCCAAGGAAGATCTCTTCCTCTTTCTGCCACAACTCCAATCCCAGAAAGTAGTGCATCAACCCCAAGTCCTTCATCTCAAACTCTCCTACAAGATCCCACTTGCAGTGGGCTATGAGCTCCTCTAACCCTATGAGAAATAGGTCATCAACATACAACACCAATATGAGAAGTTCATCCTTCACCTAAACATAATACAGGTTTAGATTTGCCTCACTCTTGATGAAGCCCATGCTCTGCAAGTAATTGTCAATACGTGAATACCATTCCCTGGGAGCCTTCTTGAGCCCATACAGTGCTCTTCTTAACCTGCATACATGAGAACTCCTCCCATGTGCTTCAAATCCTTCTGACTGTTCTATGTAAATCTCTTCCTCAATCTCACCGTTGAGGAAGACCGTCATTACATCCATCTAGTGAATCCTCCAACCCATTTGTGCTGCTATAGAAATCAATATCACTTATGGATGAGTACCTGGCTACCATAGTGAAAGTCTTGTCATAGTCAATCCTTCCTTCTAAGAAAACCCCTTAGCCACAAACTGGGCTTTGAACTTTTCCACACTACCATCTACAGCATGCTTGATCTTATACAACCATCTCAAGCCCACCATAGACTTACCTTCTGGCCATGGTACTACCTCCCACATGCTATTCTTCATGATGGAAGAATATTCTTCCACCATGGCATCCCTCCATACTTCGTGCGTGGATGCCTCCTAAAAGCTGGAAGGTTCCTCTTCAATTAATTCACTCATAAGTGCCACATACTCAAAATAACATTTGGGAACTTTTCTCTATCTAACTAAATCCTATGGATCACCAACATATTCCTGAGCCTCTCTTAGTGTCTGCTCAGCTACCCTATTTCTATTCTTATCAGTAATAGGAATATGAGGCTGAGGAATTATTTGTTCCTCCTTCTGATCAACCTACTTGGCTTGCTTTCTCTGCTCTCCAGCTTGTGGGACCGAAGTTTGAGGGATTTGTTCTACCTCAATCATGGGTGATTGCTTCTCCTCATTCATCAAGCTGCTAGACTTCTGAAGAGCCCTCTCTTCCTCAAACTTCACATCTTTGCAAAAAATTATTTTCCTAAGGGTGGGAATGTAAACCTGATAGGACTTAGAGGTTTCACTATACCCAACAAGGATACCCTTCTTTGTAGTTAGTTCCAACTTGGTTCTCTTCTCCACATGAATGTGACAATACACAAGGCATCCAAAGATGCGAATGTGCTTCAAATCTGATTTCTTACTAGTCAACGCCTCTTTTGGAGTCAATTTGCCCAACACTTTTTGAGGGCTCCTATTCTACAAATACACATCTATATTGCAAGCTTCTACCCATAAGAACCAAGGCAGATCCTAATCATGAAGCATGGCCTTGGCTACTCCAACTATAGCCCTATTTTTCCATTCAACAACCCATTCTGCTGAGGGTTGTACCCAACCATCAACTCTTTCTTGATACCTTCCTGAGCACAGAAATCTTTGAAGGCATTCAAGGTATACTCGCCTCCATTATCAGACCTTAGTATCTTGATCTTCCTCCCTATTTAGTTCTCCACAAGAGCCTTAAACTCTTTCAACCTACTGAAGACCTCATCTTTATTCTTCATAAAATATATCCACATCCTCCTAGAGAATTCATCAATAAAAGTAACATAATACTCATACCCATTCAAGGATATTGTTGACATGGGCCCACACATCTGAGTGTACGAGATCAAATTTCCTTTGGATCTAGTGTCGTTGCTTAGAAAACTGGTCTTGACATATTTCCCAAGAGCACAACCCTTGCACACCTCATACTTTTTTGTCTTCATTTCAGGCAACCTCGTCACTATTTCCTTGAGCACATTAAGTGCTCCATGGTGAAGATGAGCCATCCTCCTGTGCCATAATTCTCCTACCCCTCTACAGCTGCTTACCAATGCATGTGCTAGCTCAAACTATAACTGAAACAAGCTATCGTGTCTAACTCCAATCACTTTTGCAACCTTGGAATCCTTGGGATGAATATAGACTTTGTCACTTTCAAAGGTCACAATGTAACCCTTGTCTTCCAAAGTAGAAATTGAGATTAAATTCTTTGTCATGCCAGGGACATACAACACATCCTCCACTAATAAGGGTTTGCCAGACTCCCTCTAAAACTTGACGGTGCCAATACCAATTACATGGTACTTGGCATTGTCTTTGAGCTCAATATAGAAATCCAACTTCTTCTCCTCCAACTTGGTGAAGCATTCTTTGACTCCCGTCATGTGGAAAAAAGCCCCACTATCAATATACCATACCATGTTGGCAATTAAACTTGAGAGACAGGCAATGAGTGAAAACTCATTGTCAAATCATGATGCAAACTCATCCACCTCTGTTGTGGCAACAACTTGCTTCTTCTGCTTGTCCTTATTTTTCTTATTCGAACATTGACTGGCATAGTGACCCATCTGATGGTAGAAAAAACATTTTATCTTTCTCAGATATTTCTTCCTCCCACTCTTGGAAGAACCTTCCATTTTCCCTTTAATGAACTTTTTCTTGCCCTTGCTTGCAAGAGCAAGATTTTCTTCATCTTGACCCTTCTTTGTCTAATCTCCTTGATGAGCACCTTCACGAATCTCCTCCTAAACGAAATCATCCCAAAGTCTCACCCAATCAAGTCGCTGATCTCTGCCAACAACACACTTGGCAAACACTTCCCAGTGCTTCAAAAAATTGTTCAAGTCTATACACACCAACTTATCTTCATCAATCATCTATCTAATAGTAGCCAGCTCATCCCTGACTTGTGTCAGCTTGGACAAGTAAGAGGTCACGCTCTCGCCTTTAGACATCTTGGTGTTATGCAATTTGTCCTTCAGCATCATATTACGACTCTGATAGTCACTCTGATAAAGTTTTGTGAGTGTATCCCACATCTCCTTGGTGGTGTCTTTCCCCGATAGATGAGGAATTAGATGATCTCTTACCCTATCTAGGATAATCCTCTGAGCCTTGGCCTCCCTGACTTCATGTGAATCTAGGGCAATAGTATCATTTGTTGGTGGTGTTACCTTTGTACTAGCATAGATCCACAACTTGTTCTCCTTGAGAATGGATTTAATCCGAACCTTCCACTATAAGAAGTTGGACACACCCTCAAGCCTGTCTTCATATCAAACATTGGTTGCCATAGCCACAGAAGAAACTAAAGACAAAATTCTAATATGTTTTTTTTTAAATCTATGTCACAAATCTTGGCTTCGTATTTAGAGTTTAGAGCTTTGACACGATGTTAATTTCTTATAACCCAACAACAAATTAATTGTACAATAAATTCACAGAATAGAACCTCTATTTGATTTATAACAATCAATACTCTGGGTTAATTAATAGCTAATAACAGCGGAAGAAAAAATAACAAGAAGCCAATCACAAATAGATAATAACACAAATATACCCAGGAAACCCCAATATGGGGAAAACTTGCAAATGTTGGATCTTCTATTCAACCTCAACAACAAACTTTCCTCACATAATACAATACTTGTTGCTATAGCAATCTTACATATATAGCCCTTCTGATTTTCATCAACATGCAAGAGAAAAGAAACTTTCCTTACATACCTTAACCTTTCTTAGAGATAAAATCACTCTTGGTGTTATCTCCACCTCACAACTCCAGAAACATTCTATTAATAAAAAAGAAATCATGTTGTTGCTAAATATCCAACTCGAGTTTCCCTTAAGCAACTTCCACCCTCCACACGGGCCCACCTTTTGAGCTACAAAAAATCAACAAGACCTCGAGAAGACAAACCTGCAAATTACAATTAAGAAGAGGAAGAAATTAAATGAAGGAAAAGGAGGCTGGAAGGAAAAGCGGGCTTGGTACGCTGATAGAATCCATCCCTAAATTTAACGAGAATAATTAAATCTTATAAGACAATAGGAAAAGTGGAAAACAAGAGGAAGGAGGATACGAGGAGAATAATAATTGTGGTGGTGAAAAGGATGTGTATGTGAAAGAATATGGTGGAAAATTGTCTGATTGAGGAAAAAGATTGACAAGTGATTTTGAAATATGGGAGGAAACTGTATTTGTTACAAAGGTCTAACTCAAATCACCATTTTACATTGAGACTAAGGTAATTGCTGGTTTTTTTAGGTGCTAATTGCTAATCTATGCCATGGTTGGTTCTATGTTGCTTTCAATTTGGTATGGTATTTTCTCTCTTTGTTGTTTGCATTTACCATGTTGTATGTGTGTATGTGTTTGGATGTGAAGTCTAACTGTTCATTTTATCTCCCTTGCTTTGTCTCTTTGTCTTCCTTGAAGACTATTGTATATATTTGGGGGAAATTTTTTATGTATGCTACTGCAATAAATAATACAATTAATGCCCTACTTTCCCATGGATGTAGCCACATTGGTGAACCATGTTAAACTCTTGTCTGTGTGCTACTTTATGTGCTCTTTATTTGTCTTATTTCTTAACAATTGGTATAAGAGTTGGAGAGATCCAGGGAGAGCAGGTTGAATAGAGGGTTTGCAAGAAAAGAAGTCATTGTCCTAGGTTGTAGCCAGATCGCAGAAGTTGTCTAAAGACAAAGGGTTTTACAGGGTATCAAAGAAAGAGATACATGAAGACCACCCAAGAGGGAGAGGTAGAGAGAATCCAAAATAGAGGAGGAGAAAAGAAGCCAAGTTGGAAGTTAATTTGAACGAAGCTGAAAATGAAGAGAGGAATTTTAGAAGTGCTTTGAAATTTTAATATGGTTTGATATATAATTGTGTAAGGAAGAGAACACAAAGATGCGGCCTGGACAAGGCATGCAAACCATTTGACGAAATACCACAAAGATATGAGCATGGGAAAATAAAGAAAAAGTTGTGATTGAAGCCACAAAAAGAAAGAGAGATTTGTTCTTCCAGAACAGTCCGCTAAAATGAAGTATTGAAATCACTGAAATATAATCTCCAATACCTGGAATCTATAGTATGTTGAGATGGTGATTCTTAACAACCTTCTGTAAGTTTGAGGTGTACATAAAAAAAGGGCATGATAAGGGGGCTAAAGGAAATCCTGGGTGTGATGCAGCTCATAATATAATGACAGGGCCAGGGCCATCTTTGAGAAATATGTGTACTATCAAGGCTTATAAACTTTTAAACAAATGGGGATCGTGGATGGTTTAGTATATAAATCCTTATGAATATGAAATGTGAGAATATGCACACAATCTTTACGCCGTGGAAATAACACACCCTACACAGGGCACCTGAACAGTTTGGTAAAGATGATTGACAAAATGGAGCGCAAACAACACATAAGACATGAACGGGCAGGTTAGTGAATATATTGTCTATCATACAATGATGAATTTGGATGGTTGTGCAATGGCAAACCAGCAGCTTCAATCTAGAGTCACAAACTCTCAAATCCATAACTACATTCAACAGCCAGACAAGGATTCCATCCTGTAGTTTCAAGCTCACCTGTCGGAGCTTCAAGATGGACAGGATTCTGGACAACATTACATTTCTTCGTATGAAGTGATGGCTCAAGAACATGGTAAGCTTATAATTCCCCAAATAAGTGAAATGATGAGAGATGTGTTGAAGGTTTTGTCCTTAGATGCGCCCTCATTGGCCCTGCAACAAACCTGTGTAAAGGTTGTTTTCGCTTTAACTAGGTATACAATTGAACCCAACTCCTTGGAAAGGCAAAGAGAAGGGGTAATATGAGATTTGGCAAATCCTCTACTTGAAGTTTTATTGGGTAATGTACAGTCTCTAGCAAAAGGAGAAACAATGTGTTTGCAAGCTTTGGTGAACACAGAGGTTTGGAAATTTGCACCTGATCAAATTGTGAATGAGGTTTGTCTAAGAGTTACTATGCCTTTGCAGAAGAAAGAAACCCAGACCACTCATCATATGATGATAGTTCATTCTCTAGTGGAGCATAATAGTTTTATTCTTGAAGCCTATGGAAGTTCTTTGCTTAGGGTAGCACATGATATCATCGTAACTATGAATTCATAGCTATGTCTTAATGCTATGCATATGATCAATTCTCTATTGAAAAATGTAAATGCAGAGAATCTAGGAATGATGAGATTATAGATATTTGTGATGCTGTATAGTTGAATAAAAAAAGTGTCAATTGTAGAGAGAGAGAAGAATTCTATTGTGTGTGATGGAGGAGGAGGCTACTAAGTACGATCTTAGGAAGTTTTTTGAGAATGTTGGTGACTATTGCAATGGACCAATGGGAATTCCTCAAATCCCATGGGGAGATGTTTGATTTAGCCTTAATTATGCAGGGTATGGAGGAAATCTAGTTGTAAGTTATAGCCACTCTAGTGGTGCCCAGAGTTTGGGTGGAGCAAACAGTTATGACTATGGAGTTGGTCATTGGTTTTGTAGATTTTCTATTCAAAATCTATGGTTATGCTTATCTATGTTTTTTTTATTGTTCTGGTTCAACTCTTTTGGTGATATTTTCAAATTCATGGGTTTTTCAAATGATAAGTGGAAATGGATTTGCATAACATGATGGCTTTGCAAGTTTTACATGGTTAATCAAAACTTGTGGTTTTTTGTAGATCTGTGGATAAACTACTTTTTTTCAGATTATAAATCCCTAGGGGTATTTCTAGATGCAAGATAGATACAGGTTTGCATGTATTCTTTGTCCATGGTTTGAGGAGATTTTTTGCAACCTTCTCAGTGTGGAGTTGTTGGTATAATTTCTATAGCATTTGTTTATAGGTTCCTTTGACTACGGTTACTCGTTGTAGATTGGCAAATCAGATCTGATGTGGATCTAGTGTTTGAGTCTTTAAGTCTGTAGGTTATCCTCTTTGATATCTCAATTTGCATGTTTCTTTTGAGATCTTCAAGTTATGCAGTTATATAGATTAGCTACCCATTGGGTGTAGGGGGATGACTCAGATGTGGACTATCTATATCCATGAGATCAATTTAGTGTTAATACATATTTTTGGTATATTTTTTCTTTGAGATGAGAGGATGGATGATTAGAGTGTCTAGTTAGTTGGTTATTGGGACTTTTCACATGCTTATCATGATACCATGGATATCTCAGTATCACATTTCAGTGGGAGCTCTTGGTAGTGAGAGTTCTGATGTTAGGATATGGTTATCTTCATGTGATTAGAAATGTTGATCCTTGTTTACATGATGTTTGTTATTGTACCATGGTGGACTCTTGACTCTAGATTAGACTGTTGGCATGATATAGGTTCTCTTGATACAGGCTATGTTCCTTGGAGCATGTGGTCTTCCTTTGTGGAGATGTTAGATCATGATGTCATGATATGTTCCCAGGTTATGCAGACATGCAATGGGAGTTTTGACAATGGTCTTGGTATTGAGTACTTTGGTCATTTTCTTAGAGAGATTCATTATGGTGTAGTGTTGCTTTTGGAGTTTAGCATGGATTGATCATGGAGGTGCTCATGAATACTTGGAGACTTGAGTGAGGCTCGAGTTCTCTTGGGATTAGAGAACATTTGTTGAGACAATTACTCTTTGGAGGTTTCAACAAGAAGACTGAGGAGCCTACACCTAGTTATGGATGTGAGTACATTATGGACCTAGAGGAGATTGTTCTTGTAGAGATTCATTGTGACTTGATGTATCTTGGAGGAGCATTCTCATTCCCCACTCTTGGTTTACTTAGCGGGTTATCTTCAAATAGGTATTGCCCATCCTAGTTTTAGATGCATTTCTCTTTATGCTTCATCTTCTCATGGTTATGGACCTTGAGCTATGGTTATTAGTTCTAGAGGGTTCATTTGAGGGGTGTTGGCATGGGTATCTCCTTGTACATATGAGTTTGGTTCATGATTTGGAGTTTAGGAAATGTAATTGGGCTTATTCCTAGTTTTGGAATGAATATTTAAGTTTGATCTTCTTTGGTTAGAGAAGCTTAAATCCATGTTGGTTTAATCTTTGAGAGTGAATGGTTGGGTGTTGTTAAGGATTTTCATTTTGGGAAGGTAAAGGAGATCATACTTGGAACAACTTAACACTTGGTGGTGTTGGTAGAAAGATGTGATATGGTTTTCAACTCCTCTTTATGGTATTATGTTTATTCCTAGAGTTTCTTATTCATCTACTATGATCACTAGTTTGTGGTCATCTACTGTTGTTGTACTTTATTTTTTTAACAGAAGTATGTGGTCTTTTAATTTATATCATTTGAGATGTGGAGGACTTAGGAGAAGTGAGATCAAAGGTGAGAGAATTGAGTAGAAAATTATTTGTGGAAGTATGCTCTATTTTGCAGTAGGTTGGTTGTAGTTTGAATATCATTGTGATTGTTCTTGGTATTACATGGTTTGATTATTTACCACATTTTTTATGTAAGTGTTGATTGGTAGACATGAGTTATTTTTTGTTGACATTGCTCATGTTGCATGAGTCCTTGGATGTATGTGTGTTTTTCATTAGATTGTAGTATCAAGGGCCTTTAGTTTTTTTGCACATCAATGGCCTTGGTGTGTTTGTTATCATGAAATATGGTAATTTTTTGAGTAGGACAATGGATTACATAGGGATGAGAGCTGCAATATGGGCTGGATATGTTGTTGGCATGAGTTTACTGATGTTGTATGGTTAGTTGGATGTGTTAGCAACTAGATGTGGTTACTATTCCAGCTATAGTGATTGATTGTTATCAGCTACGTAGGCCTATTTATTACCATTGGGTTTGGTAATTGTGTTTGGATATCGGTTGATACAAGGTTTTTTAATTTTATGAGACAATAGGCCATGGAAATCAGACTTCAAGTGGGAGATTGTTTGGATGTGAAGTCTGACTGTTCATTTCATCTCCCCTACTTTGTCTTTTCATCTTCCTTGAAGACTATTGAATATATTTGGGGGAAAATCTTTATGTATGCTACTGCAATCAATAATAAAATTAATGCCCTACTTTCCCATGGATGCAACCACATTGGGGAACCACATTAAACTCTTGTCTCTGTGTGCTACTCTATGTGCTCTTTATTTGTCTTATTTTTTAATAGTATGCTTATGTTCTAACCCAATGAAAGAAAGAGAAAATTTTTCCTAGTGCACAAAAATGGTTATTTATGATAAGTTGAGAAAACTTGAGGTTTTTTGTTGGCTAGTAGGTGAGCAAAAAAATTGATATTATATTGGGATGTTAAATCATGAGAGATATTTTTAGTGCAGTAAGTCGGTAAAAATAAATTGGAGAAAGGAGAAATTGTTTATATATAAAAATTGGGGAGAAGTGGACAATTATACGCACCATAACAATTAGAGGCTAAAAAAATGATGTCCCACTCAGCGACTCTATTGGAATTTATTTTTGTTATCAAAGGTTTTTTATTATTTCATGAGTGTTGGTTAACAGATTTGTCACTTCAGGTTTATACTCCCTCACCCATACCAATGTCAAACAAACCAACAGTTGAGTCACTTGCAATGGTATTCACAAGTGCTCTATGCTTATTTTACAAGGTGCAACTACCTTCGAAAGATTTGCAATGAATGAAAATAGGGTATGTTTTTTACTAGAAAGCAGAAAAGGCAAACTAACACCTACCCATAACCATGAAAGTAGATGTAAATAATAAATTTAGAATGAAGTGAATGAGAACAAATGATGCAAGTTGTAATGAGGGTAATGCAAATGGTATTGTTTTATCATCCTTATCTACTACAGAAATGGAATCATTTACTTTTTCCAACAATGAGGAGCAACTTGAGGCTACACAGCATAAGGATGAGGTATCGAATATCTTTTCTCCAGAGTGCATGCAAGTTGAATATGAAGGCTTCACTTTTCCTGAGCAAGATAATATGGAGGTATGGCTACAAGAAGAGATCAGAAATGATTTCACCTTTGAATCTTTTCATTTTGAAAATTTGGATACCAAAATTTTTAAACAAACATTGGAAGATGGTGTTATAAGTAGTCATGATAGCTTCCATGAAAGTGATCAGATAGACGAATGTGTTGAGCTTTATACTATTTATATTCCAAAATGGTGTCTTAATGCATCTGAGGATGAATTTTTGTGTTGAGAAGAGGTTATCACATCTAATCTGTAGGAAATGGATAGAAATGATGAAGTGTATCATGAAATTATTGAGCCAAATCTCACAGAAAAAGAGGAAATTGCTCCAGTTGGGGGTGATTTTGTTTTCAATGTAGATTTTTGGTTTGATCCACTTCCAGTTAGGCATGAGAAACATATGGTTGTTTATTGGTCTTCCAGTGATTCAACTGATTATTTTTAGAGGGGGATATCAATTTGTCTATTGTGAGGAATGATTATATGCAGGAACATGTTGGGTTAGTCACTTCCACATACATCATCAAAGAAGGGTATTTGCCTCATAGTTGTTATGTGGGATGTCCAATTCGAGGGTTGGTTTCTCCTTGCTTACAAAATCAAGTGCATTATGATATTATACATGAGATTATACAGGCAGATGCTGGTAGTCATATGCAGGGCAATACTGACATGAGTCATCCAATTGCGGAGGTATATAATGAAGAGTGTCTTCTTGAGCATTAGATCATATCCAAGGAGTTTTTATATGATTCCATTCTTATCACTTTGATCTTGGTGGTCACAAGTTGGCAACTGGTTGCTCGCAGGGTTTTCATTCATCAAGCATTATTTCACACAAGTAGCTATTTCTCCTATCATGTTAATGGATTTGCATGATTATCCTAGAGTCACTTGAGGTAGGGTCTTCCTACCATGTATATATTAGGAGTTTTTGTTGTGCTGGTATTTAGTTTCCTTTCCTGTTTTGTCATTTTTTTAGTTTACTCTTGTTCCTCTTTTCTCCCGTGCTCTCTAACTCTATTGCCTATGGATTTAAGCACTGGTCTTTGCTTGAGATTCTGGATTCCTTGCTTCATCCTTTGTAGTCCTCGTCCCCAATTAGAGTGTATTGTTGCCTAAAAATTTAAACCTAGTAAATTTCAAATTTTTAGAGTACCCAAACCCCTAAAACTGCCAAATCATGAAAATGATTAAATCTAAAATTTTGTTGATGCTGGTTTGAAATCCTTTCATGGGTCTGATCCTAACTGTATTCTATCCTAGCTGGCTAGTTTTCATGTTGAAATGCCTTACTGTTTGAAAGATTTTAAACCTTCAGTTTTCCTGACCGCAATTTGCAAATACAATTAAATTTTGACCTCCTGGTTGCTAGAGCATAAAAGATTTCTAGGTTTTTCTTAGAACAACCCAATCCTCTTGTTGTTTAAATTTAATACAAAAAAAAGCTATTATGAGGAAGATATGGAGTTTTTATTTTTCAGCCCAAAGCATGGTTTCAAAGTTTCTGAGTTTAAATTTTTACAAAGTTAAATTTCATCTGAACATTATGGAGTTTTAGTGTTTTCTTTTCAAAAGTTAGAAAGGGGAATAAAAGCATAAAGTCTAAATATAGAACTCTTTATTAGTACTTTCAAAAGTACCTGAACCTCAAAAACATCCAACTTAATATAATCAGCAATCTCAAATGTTCTTGAACCTCATTAAAGCCTGACTCTTCCCTAATGGGTGTGTTGGGAGTCTTTGGAACTTTTGAATCCCTTGTTGAAAGTTCATTATTTCTTGAAACATCTGATAAGATGACATCACTTTATTGGGAGTTTCTAGGGTTTTAGAACTCCATCTCAACGATACTCGATCCCACATTACAAAAGTAAGATTGGAACATCTCATTGTATTGCAACAGGAATAGTCAAACCTTATGATCCATTTGCCATCCCTGTGCCACCAAAGTACATTTTTCCAAAGGGAGTTCCAAAGTGAAATGTTAACATTCCTATATATATTCTAAATTCATTAAAATAATTGAAGGATATCGACAATGTTGAAGTCATGCAAGGCATCCCTCAGATAGATTTACAATGTTTATTGCATTGCAATGCTACATGAGTGGCATAAGAAGCAAAGAGTCTTGTTTTAAGTTACCGATTGTTTTACTCTTTGACAAAATACTTCAAGAAATGTGGTCTCATGGATTGTCATGACTGCAAGGTGTACACAAAATGATTTTGTTAAAAGACATTAAAAACTTTCAAATAAATACTTTGGCTATGTAAAGCCATTTTTACAAACTTTGCCCATGCCAAAATGGAGGATTGCAATAGAGAATGGACATTCATCAAAGCACAGTTAAACAACAATTCTTATTAGATACTATAGTTCAAAATGCTCTAGTGAATATGTATGTGAAATACGGAAGCATAATGCCGTGAACCATTTGACAGAATGCTTCAAAGAAAAGCTATCTCATGAAATGTACTGATCGCCAGATTTGAATAAATGGATTTGTTGAATTCAATTTAGAAACTTTCAAACAAATGCAATTCATAGGTGTTGCTATTGAAGAGAAGTTTAAGTCTTTGAAGAACTTTGAACCAAAGGTCCTCGCAAATAGGAAGCTCTTGTTGATACAAGCAAAGTCGCTCCATATGATTTCTTGGCTGATGATCCACCAAATTGGGCAACCGTCATGAATCAATATGATCAGTTCCTCAATGCTAGGATATATTTGATGTTAAACTTATCTTGAACTTTTCTTCATAGCTCTTGGCTTTGTCCAAGTCTATTTTTAGGTTCACAACTTCTTCTTCCAATTTGACACATTCTTCTATCTTACTATTTACCATCAGATTTAGATCTTCTACTTTAGCTCTTTTAATAACTTCCACTTTTAAATCATTCAGGGTTTCATTTGCTGATATTAGTTGTTCACTAACATCTCTGTATTTTCTTTGAATTTCTTGACTTGTACTTTCAGTATAAAAATGCACTCATCAACTTCTTGAATACTATCCTTTAGATCTCTGATTTATGCTTCCAATTTTTTAAGATCAACAAGACTTGCTTCTAGTTCAACATTGTTTTCATATGAAAAGTTTCCATACCTTCTAGCTACCATGATTGATTCTTCCTAGATCTTCCTCAAGTAGTTAGGCTTCTTCCAAGGAGCCTTGCTCTGATACCAATTATTGATAGTAAGGAATACTGAGAAGGGGGGTGAATCAGTATTCCGCAAAACCACTTAAAAAGTTTATTAATCCAATTTCCAAAATTAATAATATGAATACAGAATAAGCATGGGAACAGCAACCATAAAGACATAACACATGAACACCAGGATTTTTACGTGGAAAACCTAAAAAGGGAAAAACTATGGTGAGTGTTAGCTCACAATATATTATTATAGCACAATACTGGATTATAAGAAGGCCTACTACCTTAGGGCTCACTGCCCAAAGAAATGCTCACTGCAAGAAAGGTTCACTGCCAAAATAGGCTCACTACCTAGAGAAAGAAAGAAGAATGGCTCACTGCCAAGTTGAACTTCTTAGATTGCATCTACACATGATTGGTTATAGCTCCAATGAAGCACAGAAATACTGTCTCAAAACTCTTCATCTCTAACTACTCTGTTTCACTATTCTGCTTTTACATAAGAATAAGGTCTCTCTTCTTCTGCTCTTATTGTCTCCACAAAATCACCTTACTTCACATGTCACACATTCACATTCTTATCACATCACTCAAACACTAAGTTTGATCCCATATATATATCCAAAACACTTTAAAACTTCAAGTTAGGTCGGCCTACTAGGATGAAACATGTAGTTATACAATGTGTAGCTTGTCAGCCTAAAGTATATACCAAAATACTTTGCAGACTAAAATAATACTTTGAAATACATTCTTCTATGTCAGCTCATACTATAAGATCACTTAGGATATGATCCCAGTCACTAGATTCTTTCGCACATAGATCCCAGTATTAGGTCGGCTTCACAAGATGATTGTCATAGACTCAAATCAACTATCAAATCATAACTTTCAATGCGGACCACAAAACTTCTTCAAATTCACAACTAAGACTCTTTAGGCATCCCCAAGCTTATCCTCAGAACTGCAGAGCATAATATCTATTACTAGAGAAATGCAGAACAAATCAAACTAACATTTTGTCCTATATAAGAATGTTCTTTGCTAAGCCAGACTTATGCTTTTTGAAACTATACTTTCGGAGACGATCAGAAGATGAAACTTTGGATTTGGGATCATCTAAGGATTATTAACATCTTACTAGAACCACAAGACAAGATCTTCAACTATGGACCAATGCAGACCATAACACTGTAGTTCTGCAGTCCTCTCTATATTCTACCTGTGGTCAGGGTTAAAATCTAGGGCAGCAATAAAAAATGTAGAAATGAAACCCTAACTAGCACCATGAAGCACAAAACTAGCTCAAAAATGCAAAACATAAACAAAATGCAAACTAAACTTCAAACTAGTGTTGATTCACCTCCATGGCTCTTCTCAATCGTGTATAGGCATTCAGATTTCGAAGGGTTGATCATGGGAGGATGTTGGTTGTTCACAATTTTGGTAGCATAATGGTATGCAAGGACACAACCTAATCAAAATGACTTGTGAAAGCCTTCCTTTATAGAAAAGGCTTGGTTTGAATGGATGGACAGGATTACAAGTTATGTTGAAAGATATGGATAGTCAAGATCTATTAGGGTTGGATTAGGGTTTCCCACTCAAAGAGGGATTGTAGTCACATGACAAGTGTGTGTTGGAGAATAAAAGGGAATCTAATTCAAATATTTTATTTAAATTAGTTGTGCATGTGAATGGGTTAAGTGGAAGATGCAACATGTGACACATGTTGCAATGTGGTGAGAGGTGAGGGAATAATTCAAATTTTTAATTTGAATTATATGAGACATGTGAAGGGGTATTATTAACTAAACAAATGGGATTTATTTAGTTAATTGGAATGTGATTAAGTTGGAATTGTGAGTAGGATTAGGATAAAATGGCTTATGATGCCCCTAGTAAAGTGTTGACTAGGTCATGGTAAGGACATGGACAAATTTTAGTGTCTACGTTTTGCCCCTCTTTGAGATGATATTCGAGATGATGCGATTTATGTTGAGTAACATCATTTCAAAGAATCTAGGGAAATTGATAGAGGAAAAGGATAGGGTGATGATGCCCCCTCGAGAGGATAGGTGGGTTGGACAAACACGGGTAGGCTCTCAAAATGAAAAGGATTAGTCAACAGAAGAAAGGTAAAGGAATGGATAGAAGAATGGGAAGGATGTGTTATGCTGCAATGAAGGTGAGAAACCATGGTGTTTGATATAGCACTAGACATTATGCACCAGTGTATAAGGACCAAGGTGATGATGTGTCTCATGCCCCAGCATAATACAACCTTGTCTAGATACAAGATATGAATATTAGCTGGGTTGGATTCAGATGTGAAACAAATACAAGTTGAAAATGATAACATGCACAAGCAAGTAAGCAAGCATGAACAAATGATACAAAAACAAACAAGGCATTGCCCCTGTCAAGCTATAAACCAAGGATTGATTGATCGATTAATGATTGATAATTATGGTGTTTGGTTTTCAGAAAATGATACATGTCGTAGGGATGCCTGGTCTGGTTTTGACAATGCAACATCCTGTCTAAGACATTGATTGGATGACACTAGTGTTGTTGGCCATGCGAGCAACACCAGGGTTTGATAGATAGATTGATTTGGTTTACGTCAAGATTAGGATCAAGACCATTGAATGTGATTGGATAATTTGACAAGATTGATTGACTTGATTGGTATGGATTAATTATTGACTTGCAATTGGATTATTGTTTGAATGTTTTCGTTGAAGTGAATTGATTGGATTGATTGGATTGGAAGAATTGGTTTGATTGGAGTGATTTGATTGAATGATTGGAAGAAATGAATTGATTGACTTGATTTGAAGAAGTGAATTGATGTGATTGATAAGGATGATGAGTTGGATGGGATGTTTAGAATGTTTGGAATGAGGGATGACTAGGAGGATTTACTCCCTTTTCTATTCATTTTGCAATCATGTCTCTACAAGACTTGTGAAGTGTGGGATGCTATATGGAGATGTCAATGCAAGGTGATGAGGCCCAGACTACGATAGAAGCTAATGGATATTGATCGTCAAAAATTCTAGCTCCAAGAGGGTACTCTCATCTACTAATGACCTTTCAAAGCACAAAGTGGTTTTATCAAGACCTTGAGGTGTGGATTGAATGATTGATGAAAGTGAACCCATGAGTTTCATAATTCACTTGGAAGGATGGACTTAAACTAGCTGTGGAGTATTAAGCCCAAGTTGTGATTGATGTGAAAAGGATGTCAAGGCCTCTTGCTCCATAGATTTGTACTTGTGATACAGTCAAGCTTCGATAGTTTCTCCCTATGTTTCGACTTTAGGAAGACTATGTTTGGGAACCTCTATAGATGTTGGGGACTGAATAAGAATGAAATGTTGTGGTGAAATTTGATCATAAAGGAATGAAATTGGATATGTAGTGGGTGAGGTCTATAATGTTTTGACATAGTTGTAGTTGGATTCGATAGGGAGGGTAGATACTCAAAGGTTTCCCTACAGTTGTGGTGTATGGTGATTGGGAATGATTAGGATGAAATTTATTGGACTGGAATGAATGGTTTGATATGATTGCGATGAGATTAGATGACTTGGATGGATTGGGAAGAAGTTGATTGGATTATGAATGAAGATGATGATGCGCAGTGATGAGATTAGAGGATTTGGATAGATTGATTGATGATAGGATGGGATGAGGAATTGGATTAATTGATTGGAAGAATTTATTGGAGTGATTAAATGTGATTGAATTGGTTTGATTTGGATTGAATTTATTGCTTGGATTTTTTGTTGCATATTTGATTTTTTGGGGGTTTTTTATATGTTTTGATTTTTTTGTGTGTTTTTGACATGTGATTTTTTGGGATTTTTGGAGAACATTTGATGTTTTTGGGATTTTGACATGTTTTGGTTTTTTTTTTGGATTTTTGCCATGTTTTGATTTTTTTGGATTTTTTCCATGTTTTGATTTTTTTGAATTTTTGAATTTTTGCCATGTTTTGATTTTTTTTGTGTTTTTGAAAATATTTGATTTTTTTGGGATTTTTGAACTATTTTGGGGAATGGCATTGGATGAACATTTCGATAGCCTTTGTCCTAGATACCAATGACAAGGGTGAAACTAAGTCTAGGTGTAAGGATAACGGATGGGATTGGATGAAAAGGTGGGCGATAATGAATGGAATGGATGCATAAGAGGGCAAGGATGTGATCTCCAAGGACTATGTCACATTAGAATAACATGCCCCATTGTAGGTAGTATGCTTAGGATTTTTCATGACAAGGCTTAGGATGATGGGATGATAATAGGATTGTGAAGGATTTGCTTGGTTTGGAGGAATAAGGTATGTCAAGAGATACCTAAAATATTTGTCAACATTGTGCCCCCAATCTTTATCAAGATCAAAAGAGGAAGAAGGGTAGATAGACGGATGAATAAGTGTATGTAGGTGTAATGGAAAAGATAGGAAATGATAGGATGAAAATGATATGTTGGATGAGACATTGTGCCCCCAAGTCTCAATGGCATAGCAGATCAACTTTTTTGAAATTTTGAATTAGATAGGGGGATATGGACAAGAAGGACTTGGGTGTCTAGCACCATGAAGGTGATAGTCCCAAACGTATGTCACATTGACCATGTCAAATGTCATTATGCTCATCGATGTTGGTATGGAGATGACATGAAAGTGAGATGGGTAAGGTAGATATTAGATTATGGAGGGAATGATAATGGATTATGATGTGGATTATGCATGGAATGAAAGTGGATTATGATGTGGATTATGTGGGATTTATGTAAGGATGGATGAAATGTTTATGCAAAAGCATGGACCATAGGGAGGTGATAAGGCGGATATGTAGGGTAATGGTTGAATGATGGGGTGATGGAGGTGTGGAGAGGAATCATGACCAATGATTGCACACACTGTGATAAACATGGAAGCTTTTGATTAAAAGGTGGAGTAGGAAGCAATGGAGATGTTTGCTTAGTGGATGGATGACATAGGATTTTAGGGACCCACATATACTTAGTATTTGTATGACTTTTGCTTTTCATGTGGGGTGGAGGAATCTAATATTTTTGAATGGAATGGATGGAAGAGGATGGTTGGGATTTTTGAGATGTGGATGCCTCATTTGACTTGCTTGTTTTTTGTTTAGGTACCCATATCATTTTAGTTTTTGACTTTGTTTTTGGAGGTATGGGTTTGGATGGATTTTTGGATGTACCTTGCTTTGAATTTTTGGATTGGTTTCCTAAGGTATTAGGAGCCTTAGGATTTTTGCCTTTTTGAAAGGAGACATCCAAATGTTTATTTTTGAATCCCATGTGGCAGATGGAATGAGTGGAAGCTTTATGTTTGGACAATGTGTGCATTTGTTGATCATGATGAGGATATTTAGGGTACTTATGAATGATTGGTATATTAGGTGTTGGAAGCAATGGTCGTAAAGTGGATGGAGTGATTTTAGGAGTTGGAAGAAGTGGAGGTAGATTTGATGGTGGCAGATGTATGGTCACATGCTTTTGACATTTATATGATGATGGAGGTGGAATGGCAACATATGTTTTAGGAATGTGATGGGATGTGCGATGGAAAGTGGTAGACTTAGGAGGAATGGTGGAAGTACTGACATCATTAGATTGTTGACCTTGGGGTGTGTAGCCAAGGCCATATGAGCATGGAGGTGGGACTTTGATATGGATTGGCTCCAAAATACCTTGTTCACAAAGGCCTAAACTGCTACCTTGGTAATTCATGTTTTGGAGCATGCGATTGACTATGGGACTTGGTGTAGGTTGGACACTAGGTCTTGAGTTGATTATTTGATGGAGAAGGTGAAGTGATGGAAAAAGGTTGTTGTTGTCCCAAGGAGGAACACTCATGAATGAATGCGGATAGGCCAAGTGGATATGATGGTGGATTTGAAATGTGATCGATGGTGGATGATGTGGAAGGGTCATTAGGATCTTTATTATATTCATTAGGATCCAAGTTAATGGTTTGATCTTCTATGTGTTCTTGGGAGGCACATGTCTCTTCATGATAAGTGGAAGTGGTTGGATCATGAAGTGAAGGAGAAGTTTCTATGTTTCAAATGAAGGCCATGAAATGAGGTGATTGCTCAAGTAGGTCAACAAGACTTTCATTAGGTTGAGTGTCTTGCTCATGAGTGGTTGTGGGGGGATGAATAGGATCAAGATTCTCCTAGCTAGGTTCTTCATCATGCATAATGTCTTGATTATGGAAAAGGTACATGTTATGGATAGGTTAAAGGAAAATGATTTGATCTTGACTAGAGTGAGGGTTAGATGTTTCTTCATGCTTAGAATTGTGCTCTTGACATACCTCTTGACTTGGCATGGAAGTAGAAGGCTCTTAATGGTCAACAATATGTGGGCATGATGGAGGTTGACTTGGACTCAATGGAGGAGACTCTTGAATGGGTTTAAGGGGTTGTGGATGATATGGTTGGTTTGAAAGACTTGGCATGGTATTTGAGGAGTCTTTTGTAAGTTCAAGCATATGTGTTGAATGACATGGTGATGTTTGATTCCTCACTAGTAGCCATTGGGTCACATCCTTTATAGGTGTAGGGGTGGAAGGTGTTCGCTTAGGGTTTTGACTTTGATTGGATGGAGGAGCGAATGAATTGAATGGGTTGGTGGGTTTGGGCAACTCCGCATGTTTACTTTTGTAATGTTTGAACTTAGGACATGGAGTTGATGTATTGGCAAGTGGATTAGAGGATGGTAAGGGTAATGAAGGGGTTAATGGGTTGGAAAGTGTAGGGACCATTGGATTTGGACTACGACATGGTGGCTTTCGGACAAGTTTTTGATTGGATAGTGGTATAATGTACTTAAAGGGTGCATGACCTAGATTGTTGTTCCCCTTGTCAAAGGTGGCATTAGGACTCAAAGGCATTTGACCTTGTTGTAAAGGTTGACTTACACTCACATGTGTTTGTTGTGATGTGGATGGATATGAATGTTGGTTCACATGGAAGGAAGTTGGATTGGATGATGTGGCATTGACTTGGAAAGAAGTTGGGTTGGTTGATGTAGTATTGACTTGACAAATGGATGAATTAGATTGGTATGAAGTGGAGGGGGATGACACATAAGGTTGGGATGGAGTTTGGTGAGGTTGTTGTTATGTTGGTTGAATTTGACAAGTGGTGATGAATTGATTAGCTTGGGCTAGGAGGCATTGGATTTGAGGTGATTGGATGTGTTGGAATGTTTGGAAGAGGGCATGGAGCCGGTATATGGTTTATTGATCAAATGGTTTGGGTACTTGGTGAAGTTTTTGAATGATGGATTGGAGTTTAGGTATTAGGACTTTGTTCTCAAATGTCCACATGGTGTCCCACATGTGTCTAAGTCTTGGCTTGTCGTCTTGTCCCTCAAGGTATGATACATTATTTACAGGGCTCTTATGATCATTAGACCTAGGAGAGGCCCCTCGAAGTATGATCTTTGGTCTTGAATTTGTCTCATGATTAGGATTAGGGAGAGCACCTCCTTGGATTGTGATTTTGGGCTTAGGTTTTGTCTCATTGTTCGAATTAGAAGGGTAGCCCCCTTAGACCATGATTTTGGGCTTATGATTTTGATTGGGCTTGTTTATGATTAGGGCCATTTTGACTAGTGATGATTAGGACTAGGTTGATGTGGAATGATGTGAAAAGAAGTGATTCAATGATTAGGAATGATTAGGAGGGAATTGATTGGAAATGTGAAATGATGATTAGGATAATGATTAGAATGAAGGTTGAATGATGAAGATGGAATTAGAATGTGATTAGGAATGATTAGGATTGAATTGATTGGATGATATGTAATGATTAGAAATGATGTTGATTGGACAATGATTTGGTTAGAATGACTGGGAATGATGTGGAATGACAAGATTGGATGACCAAGATATGAAGTAGCTAAGAAGGGTGATTAGGATGAAAAGTGATTGGATTGGAATGTGTTGGAAGAATGTGTAGAATGTCTTATTTATGTGTTTGGTGCTTAGATATTGATGTGGCAATGTTCAAACAAATGGTCACACACGTACACACATGCAAGACACAAGCAATTTTGAATTTGAAATTGAAGAATATGATGATGATCAAACAAGCACACATGGAAGACACATCAACAAGCCCTAGAATTAGTCAAGTGGGGTATGGCCAGCAAGTCTTAAGCTAGGCTACACATGGGTTAACTAGGGGTGTCCTTGATATACACAAGGTACGAGAGGCCCAAATCTATGAACAATAGCCCGTTGAAGGGATGTGACATAAGCGTAAGCAAATGCCACTTCACCTTGTGTCCGGAATCACCTAGGGCCCCAAGGCTGTCCCAATGACTACGTAGCTAGATTGAGGTATAGATTTTGCTCTCCCCCCTTTGATATACACTACCAGAACATGTGGTTGAGGTTGTCCCTAGGGGTGATGAAATCCCCTAGCAGGCCTCCTAGGAATGGGTAATCAAAAGAAAATCAAGTGAGGTGTTTTTGATCTCCAAGATCACCTTGCGATGCAAGGAGAGAGCATACACACACACACTTGAATCACACTCACACTTGTAAATTTCCCTTAAGAAATTGAAATGTGAGGTGTGAATATGAATGGATGAGAGGTGTTTTTGATTCTCAAGATTGCAGAAAGCACATGAGAAGAGCATACACACCCCTAATCACATGGAAATTCACCAAACAATTCAAACACTAGTACTTTTTATGCCCAAATCAAAATGTGAATGAAGACACTAGGTCATTTTTATGCCCAATTTGATGTGTGATGAAGACAAATGTTCATTTTATGAGCCCAAATCGAAGTGTGGGACAAGCAAGATTGATTCAGAAATGTGAGATTAGAATATGTACACCTGATTAATTTGTTGTCCAAGCTACTGTGTTTGTTGATCCTAATGTTGGTCCATCCTTGTGAGGTCGCCTACAAGCCACCAAACCAAGAAAGAAGCAAGTAAACTAGCCAAGAGGACCGTTATGAAAAAATAAGCAATCTGACAAAAATCTATTGTAGATGAATATATATAGGAAAATGAATTGCATCAGGAGAATCTAGATGAAATTCTATGCAATTTTAAAAAGAAAATTTGCAAAAATTTGATCAAAAATGCAAAAGATATGAGCATTTGAAGTTTATGTGCAAGTTCAACTTTGACCACGAAAAAGCCTACAAAATGACACTTTCATGTGAAATTTTCTCTGCCACTATGTAGTTCGTCCTCCCATCTTTCCGATGAGTCCTTGTTTGCAAATTTTGCCTCCATATGAGAAAGTTATGATAAAAAGAAAAAAAATAGAACCTCTATGGCTTATAGAAGACACAAAGCAGGCCTGACAGCTTGATTTGACCATTAACAGTTTGAGGAGTGGTTGGTCATAATAAACAATTCATTTCCTAGTAGTTTATATTTGTGCTGGGTGGTTTGGGAGCTGGCAGTTTAAATTGGCCCTGCCCCTGGTCACCCATGTGACCAGGGGTCTAGCGAGGGCAAAAAGGAATTAGGGGTTTGGGGGCAAAGAACACCCTAGCCCCTTTAAAACTTAAGACCCAAAACCTAAAATCTAAAACTTAAGATTTAAAAAAAAAAAAAAACCTTTGAACTGCTTTAAGAGATTTCACTACTCGGCTCACGGTTAGGGTTTCTTGAAAGGGAATCATAGGCGGCTTAGGATTAGGTCGCAGGTAGATAGAGCAGAGGTTGCAAATATTTATGGTGCCGAATAAGATTTTAAGAGTGGCAAGATGAAGTAGTGTCGATGGCGGATGAGGGAGATCTCATCACTAACAACGTTGGTTGAGAGTTTTAGGTGGCATTTAGGGTTTTGTCAGCCCTGTAATGGGCAGCAATGGGTGCACGATGGGCAGTCAATAGTTTATATCGAGCGGCGGCCAAGTTTCAGGCTGTCGACCTAGGATATGAGGGCGGCGATGGAGTGGCAAGGAGGAGCGACCAAGGGTTTTCTATGGCAGCACGAAGCTTTGGTGTGGTCAACTAAGGCCAAGCGAAGGGTTTTGCAGAGCTCAGTGAGGGAGTATGTAGGCAAATGTCGATGAGGAGGTCGGCAGACAAGTGTCCACAGGTCTGCAACGACAAGGAGGTTTTTCAACTAGGGTTTTAATTAGAAAACGCAGAGAGCAAGGGGAACCTTCAAACCCATGTCAAATAAATTTCCACCGGCAAATAGAGAAACTAACCTGCAACTGAAAATCAATCTGGCAACCCAAGACCACTGAGAAACATGAAAACAACATTGTTAAATCCACGAAAAAGTGATATCAAACCTGGAACATCAGATCATTTGCCTACAAAATAAGACAGAGGAAAACAATTGATTTTGCACACAGAGAGAGAGGCCCCTGCACAGGAGTCATACGGCTTTGTACGGATCCATACGGTACAGCACTTCGAAGGGGCCAAAACTAAAAAAAATTCAATTTTTTTCTTGTAACCAAAATGTATTGAATTTTATATCGATTTTCACCTAAAGGGCCTCCCGGACTCAACAATGAGGTCTATTTGAGTGCCAGAGGTCACCTATGAAATTTGATTTTCAAAAATCACCAAAAAGGTTATATTTCATACATGTTCACGTCAAGTTCACCAAATGTGGTCACGGTTAAAATCTAGGGTAACAATCAAAAATGCAGAAATGAAACCCTAGCCAACACCATGCAGCACAAAACTAGCTCAAAAATGTAAAACATAAACAAAATGCAAACTAAACTTCAAACTAGTGTTGATTCACCTCCATGGCTCTTCTCAATCGTGCATAGGCATGCAGATTTTGAAGGGTTGATCATGGGAGGATGTTGGTTGTTCACAATTTTGGTAGCATAATGGTATGCAAGGACACAACCTGATCAAAATGACTTGTGAAAGCCTTCCTTTATAGAAAAGGCTTGGTTTGAATGGATGGATAGGATTGCAAGTTATGTTGAAATATATGGATGATCAAGATCAATTAGGGTTGGATTAGGGTTTCCCACTCAAAGAGGGATTGTAGTCACATGACAAGTGTGCAATGGAGAATAAAAGGGAATCTAATTCAAATATTTTATTTGAATTAGTTGTGCATGTGAAGGGGTTATGTGGAAGATGCAACATGTGACACATGTTGCAATGTGATGAGAGGTGAGGGAATAATTCAAATTTTTAATTTGAATTATATGAGACATGTGAAGGGGTATTATTAACTAAACAAATGGGATTTATTTAGTTAATTGGAATGTGATTAAGTTGGAATTGTGAGTAGGATTAGGATAAAATAGCTTATGATGCCCCTAGTAAAGTGTCGACTAGGTCATGGTAAGGATATGGACAAATTTTAGTGTCTACACTGCTAACACAGCCAAAATGCCTAGGTTTTCTTTCTAGACTAGAATTCTTTGTATAGTTGACTTCATGAGGATTACTATAACCTCACAACCCTTCTAAATCCTTGATGCTTGTTGCCAAATCCATTTGGTCTACTAAAGTGAAGTCTCTTTGCCTTGTTGCCATCAATGACAACACTTGATTATTCAACAAAGAAATGTCTCTTGCCAACATAGAATGGATAAGGAAGGTCACATCTTTCCTACTTTTCAATATTTTGATAAATTGACAATAGATGCATTGCAAAAGAGAATAGTGAGGGAGTCTTCTTAAGAAAGATGGAATTACAAACTCTCCATACAAATCAGTGACCACGCTCATTTGAATAATCTTGTTTTGTGCATGTGTATGCAATCTTACCAAGCATTCCTAACATTTGAGGCACATATGAGGACAAATGCAAATGCATTCTAGTGTATAATTGTGATGTATCATAAGGCAACTGGTGGGACCCTCATCTTTAGAAGAGAAATAAAACCAAAGTCTCTCTAATTATTAGTTAAAGGAAGAAATAAGAGATTTTCATTACCTTTCAAGAAACTGTTATGGAAAACAAAGAGGAGATTTTTCTTTTGTAACTTATTATCCAAGAATCGGTTACAATGGAAAGGGGAGAAAAGCCTTTAAAAACCCATCAGAGGCTCATTTGAGAGGATCCTTTTCGGGCTATCTGTGAACATGGGAAGGAGAGCAAGTTTTTTTTGTTGTTATGTAATTCCAGTTATCTTTCTTCTCGACTCAGTCTATGTATAGGGGAAATTTCAAGAACTTGTAGTTTTGTTTTGTTGGAGGAATGAAGATTTATTTTTAGAAGTTTGTCTTCAAATATCTTCTTTGATTGCATTTTTACCTATGTTAATCTGTAGTCAATCTTCAATGACCTTTTGTATGTGTGACTGTATCTGTATTTTAGATTCATATCTCTCCTATGTTTGATATATGTTGAGGGAAATATAACTATCATTTTATCAATCTGTTATCATTCAGGGTGTGGGATAAGTGGACTTTGCATGATTTGTTCTCATTCACTTCATTCTGAATTTATCTTTTGCATCTACTTTCATAGTTATGGGTAGGTGTTAGTTTGCCTTTTCTGCTTTCTAGTCAAAAGCATACCTTGTTTTCATTCATTGTAAATCTTTCAAAGGTAGTTGTGCCTTGTAAAATAAATAGAGAGCACTTGTGAATACCATTGCAAGTGACTCAACTATTGGTTCATTTGTCATTGGTATGGGCGAGGGAGTATAAAACAGAAGTGACAAATTTGTTAACCAACAATGAGAATTTTTTTTTTTTTTAATTAGACCTTTTCCCAAAGGGTTTGTTTGAAATCTGATAACATATGCATAAAGCCTTGTTTGAGTTTGGCTCCCTCATTTAGTGGAAAGAAGGAAGTATGTGGAAGAAATGGATGAAAGGAATACATTATTGTAGAGTATAATAAATTAAAATTGGTATGACTACTCAATAAACCATATTTAAATAAGAAAGGAAATTGGCACAGCAAAGTTACTTCTTTTTACTCCTTATAGAACCCTATGCTTGCTATGAGGATGACCAAGTGGTAAGTCAACATCTTTTTCTTTTATTTGGCAAGGTGGGATCAAACTTTTCATTATCTTGCTAGTAACCAAGTGCATCCCTTATGATTCTCTTCTCTTTTCTAAAAAATAATTAATTAAGGTGTAAAGGTGGGATTTTTAAAGGGCCCAAACCCTTTTACAAGATCTAGCTCAAATATACCATTACAATATATCCATCAACCATGAAACTACTATCAAGACCACCAATACAAAGGCCATAAACCAATAGCTACTAAAGAAAACTAATAGCACAAGGACTACTCAAATTTGAAAAGAAAGTCACTAAGACAGAGAAACATTCAACACAAAACAAATTTCCATAGAAGAAACAAGAAAGACTAGACTAGAGGCTTGAAGCCAAAATACCTCCAGCAAGCCTTGAACTCCAATTGTAACCTTTCCTCTAGTGACTTTATAACCAAAATCCTTCCTGACTGATCTCTTTTTCTTAGCTACCAAACCTAGGGTAGTAGAAATCGAGGAGCTTCTTGAAGCCTTCATACTAGAAAAATCTTTAGGTTGCTCTTTAAAAGTAGGAGGGAATACAACCCACTCAAAATGGAGTGAAGAGAAAGGGGTAGGATTTGTTAGGAAAAGGGTGTTGTACACCTTGTACAAGTAATGAAATATTTTAATTATGTAAAATAAATATTTATTTTTGGTTCATCTAGGAGATTTGTTTAGCCACATTAAATATTTATTTGGGTTCTCTTGTAAAGTTGTATTGTAACATTGGTTAGTTATTTTATGTGGGGAGACATAGAATACTTTATTAATATTTGGAAGACTTAGTACCATAAAGTGAATACTTAGTATCAATAATTAAATGAGGGGGTCAATGGTTTTGTGTTCTCATGGTCTTGAGACACAGTTTTCCCAATACCACAAGTTGTGTTTATGTGAGCTTTAGTCTATAAAAGTAAGTACATGGTCGGTGGTTTGTGTTGTTTGTTTGAGTGGGTTGTCATTGTATTGATTTTCTCTTGTGAGTGCATATGTGAAGCATGGCATAGGATGTGTGGTTACATGTTTGGACACATGGAGGAAGCATTGGAGGAGCTTGATGTTTCAAAAGTATTCATGAGACTCTGTAAATGCATTGTAATGTTTTATTTCTGAATAATATATTGAGTGTGGATGTTTTTGGAGGCTGGGTTTTTCCCTCTTGAAGGCTTTCCTAGGGCATATCTTGTGTCACCTTGTGGTATGTTTGTCTATTCTTTGGCATGGTAGATTTTGGTTAATATTTATTTGCATATTTATCTCTCATGGGGTTATGTAGAAATATTCTTTATTATTGTAATTTTCCTTTCAAGTTGTATCAAAGCCTGGTTTCTAGGTTGTGAGAAGAGATCTCCCTAGTATTATAACCCTTGCAATGAGTAGATTATTGTGAATAGTTAATCCATGGTCTTGCAAGATAAGAATCAAGTCATTTTCAAAGTCACAAATGTGTTTGCAAACTTGGGTTCTTGCAAATCTAGGGTTTGATGTAGTTTTGGTAGATGGATTTTCTGTTAGGGCTCCTTTTATTAAGGTTTTAGAGGTCATCTTTTGCTAGAGGACTTCTTGATAGAAAGAAACCTCACCATTGAGTTTAGAAGGCCCAAAAACCTATATTTTGATATAAAACTTAACATATTTTGGTGATAGACAAATTTCACCTATTTTTTTCCCTAGAAGGAATCTGAAGGGAATCTTTCATATGGATTATGTACAGTCATATAGATCTATACCATATGGAGTAGTCAAATTCAAGCACAATTACAATTAAAGAATATTCCCCATTTATGCAAGGTTGTCATCATTGTACAGAGGTCTGTAGAAACTATATTTGAAAAATATTAAAAACATCCATGGGGGGCACCATTGGGCACAAACCTCCCCATGTGGACAACTGACAGGTCTAACTATGGTAGAGGTTTATATGCAGAGTATGGGTGTTGGGAGTTTGTCAACACCCTTGCTAGATTTTGTTGGCCCCTGACTGACAATCATAGGGCCAATAGCACCTTTAGCCCTAACTCTTGATCCCTAGTCAAGTGAGCCATAGTATAGCAAGCATTGAAACTTTAAATTTTTTTAAAACAATTAAATGCTATTTAAATCGTTTGTCAAGGTTTGTGGGTAGGAATTTAGAATTTGGAAATTTTGAATAGAATTTAAAACTTATTTGGATTCTATTATTGACCACCAATGTAGTGCCACTCGTGCACCACCACAAACCAACTCGCCACCCAAAAACCACTCGTTGACATTAGTAGGCATCAATAGGTTGTACTGACTGTATGGACAAGGTCTATTTTGGCCCCTTTTAGCCCTCAGAGGGCCTCTTCTTTCAGGGGGCATAACTTTCACATATTGTATCAGATTTTTGACTTCTTATAGGCGTTAGAAAGGTCTCTCCAAGTACTTTATAGTGGCATAGGTTTGGTTATCATATTTTATGATTTATATCAGAATATTCTACATGAAAATAGAATTGATTTGAAATGGTTAAAAGATCATAAATTTTGCATATAGAATCATATTTTAGATTTCAAATAGGTGTTGGAGAGTATTTGTAAAGTAATATATGGTGGATTAGATAGTTTTATGTTTGGATGTGTAAAGAGAGGTTTGTACTTGTTTGTTCACTTGTGGGAGCCTGAGATTTGGGGTGTGATTGTGTAAACATTCAGATGATTTTTTTAGCACAAACTTATGGGAGTGCATGTTTTATGAGACACATATCATGTTACAACAAGTTTTTAGATGTAGTACTTCCTAATATAGGTTTAGTTTTGACTTTGATGGACACAGGGACACAGGTTGTCTTCTAGTTTGAGGACATGATTTATACATGTGTGAGACTAAGAGTATTGGTTCAGTGGGAGTCGAGTATAGGTAAAACAATGGTGATAATTATGGTTTCATAGATATGTAGGTACATTTGAGCATTGGCACGACATGAACATGCATGCAGTTGATAGTTTTGGGTTGTGATGATTGATTCATGATAATAGGTGGTGGTGTGGTTCAATGTTAGGAGATTGTTCTTATCTCCTGGATGCTTGATTGGTTCCTTGACTATGGTTACTCATTTTTGGACTTGTTTGGAAAATTAAATTTGGGGTTGATTTGGTCTTTGAGTCTTGATGTCTATAGGTTATCTTCTTTATTATATCAATTTGTATGTTACTGATGTGATGATGAGTTTGCATGCTTCATTTTTTGGGGATTTATGAGTTATGCAATTTTGTGGGTTGATCACCCATTAGTTGATGAATTAGATGTGGAATATCTATACCCATAGGTCTTTTTAGTGTTTGATGCAAACTTTGTTAGTTGGCCTTGTCTATGGTAATTTGTGCATTATATGTTGTATTGGAATGAGAGGATGGATGATTAGAGTGCTTGGATAGTTATTTATTGGGACTTGTATCATGTTTTTCACGATGTCATGGATAGCTTGCCTACATGGTTTAGTGTGATATTTTAACAATGATGATTTATCTTCTTGGCTTGGAGATCTTGGTTCTACTTGGAGTTATTGATAAATCAATTGAGTGTATGGACCATAAATGATCTTCAAACTAGAAGATGGTTATCATGACTCCATGGATAGCTCATATCATGGTTCTATGGGAGCTTTAGTAGTGATATGTATTCATCACCTAGTGATGGATGATCTTCTACAGTGGTTTGGTTTCATGGCCAAACTATTATATTATGATTCTTATTGCACTGAGAGTGCTTTGACATCCTGAGTTCTATTGTCAGGAGCTGGTTATCTTCATGTGATTAGATATGTTAATCCTTAGTTTAGAGCATGGTTGGTGTTGTGTCTTAGTTTACTCTAGATACTAGTTTGTGTTTTTACATGATACAGGTTCTCTTGAGACCAAGATGTGTTCACTGAAGCATGTGACCTCCTAGGAGGAGATGTTAGATCATGATGTCATGTTGTGTTCTTGATTCTATATTTGGAGCTTTAATAGTGGTTTGGATAGTTATTTTAGTATTGAGTACATAGGTCATGTTCTTGGGAGCTTCATGATGGTGTATTTTTGTATTTAGATTTTAGCATGGATTGATCGATTGTTGGTGATCATGGATGCTTGAAGACTTAGGTGAGGCTAGAGTTCTCTTGGGATTAGAGACATTTGTTTAGACAATTACTCTTTGGAGGTTTCAATAGGAAGACCAAGGATCCTACACCTAGATATGGATGTGAGTTCATTACATGGACTTAGAGGAGATTGTTCTTGGAGAGAGTCATTGTGGCTTGGTATATCCTAGAGGGGAATTCTCATTCCCCACTCTTGGTCTACTTGGTAGATAATCATCTGAGAGGTATTGCCCATATTTTTCAGATACATTTTTCTTTATCCTTTATCTTCTCATATAAATGGGCCTTGAGCTATATTTGTTGAAGGGTTCATTTGATAGGTGTTTAGCAAGTTTATCTCCTTGTGCATATGGGTTTGATTTATGGTGTCTTTTATGAGGATTTTAGAGATGCTTATTGGGCTTATTCGTGGTTTTGGGAATGGATATTTGAGTTTGATCTTCCTTGGTTAGAGAGGCTTATATCCATATTGGTTATACATGATACATATGTTTTTCTTGATCTATGATATTGAATGATTGGGTGTTGTTAAGTCTTTTCATTTGGGGTTGTAAAGGAGATCTTACTTGAAATAGATTAGCACTTGAGGTGTTAGTAGAAGGACATGATTTGATTTACAAGTTTTCTCTCTTTGTTCTATGGTTTCTTCTTGGAGGTTCATGTTCATATATTTTGAGTTGGGAGAGTTATGGAGATATGTTTTGAGGGAGTATGTTGTATTTTGTGTTGGATATGTGGATCATTGTGATTAATCTTTGTTATTACATGATTTGATCACTAGCCACTCCTTGGTTTGAGTGTTGATTGGTAGACTTGGTATGCCTTGATCTATTTTCATATTTGACATTACCCATGTAGTGGGAGTTCTTGGATATGTGAGTTCTTCATTGACAGGTTTTATATAGGGAGCTTGTGATTGTAGTATACAGGTTGGATATATTATTGGCATGATTTTACTAATGTTGTTGATACCTAGGAGGTATGGATGGTTAGATGTATTAGCACTTATTGTGGGTGCTATTTATAGTCATGTGGGTTTTTACCATGACAATAGCTTGGAGCCTTTGTTATCACTTGGATTTGATGCTTGTGTTCTTTGGATTCCAGTGCATCTTCACCTTAGCATGTTTATTTTCTTCCATAGGTGGTATGTTGGAAGATAGGAGGAGTTCTTGCTTGAGATGGTGGTCACCTTGGTTATATTATAGGTATCTTGACGGAGCATGAGAGCATGCTAGAGATTCATGTAGTTTCATGTATGAATATGATGATATATTTCATTGATTGACCCTTATGCAATGTATACAACAAGTGGGAGAATGCTAGGAAAAGGGTGTTTTACACCTTACACAAGTAATGAAATATTTTAATAATGTAAAATAAATATTTATTTATGGTGCATCTAGGAAATTTGTTTAGCCACATTAAATATTTGTTTGGGTCCACTTGTAAGGTGTTGAAACATTGGTTAGTTATTTTATGTGTGGGAGACTTAGACAAATTAATTAATATTTAGAAAACTTAGTACCTAATAGTGAAAACTTAGTATCAAGAATTAAATGAGGGGATCAATGGTTTTATGTTCTCAAGGTTTTGAGACACATGGTTTTCCCAATGCCACAAATTGTATTTGTGTGAACTTGAGTCTATAAAATCAATCACATGGTTAGTGGTTTGGGTTGGTTGTTTGAGTGGGTTGTCATTGTATTGAGTTTCTCTTGTTAGTGCATATGTGAAGCATGGCATGGAATATGTGGTTACATGCTTGGACACATGGAGGATGCATTGGAGGAGCTTGATGTTTCAGAAGTATTCATGAGACTCTAGAAGTGCATTGTAAGGTTTTAATTCTGAATAATATATTGAGTGTGGATGCTTTTGGAGCCTAGTTAGTTTTTTCCCTCTTTAGGGTTTTCCTAGGGTATATTTTGTGTCACCTTATAGTATGTTTGTCTATTATTTACCATGGTGGATTTTGGTTATTCTGGTTAATATTTATTTGCATATTTAAATCTCTCATGGGGTTATGTGGAAATGTTCTTTATTATTGTAATTTTCCTTTCAGGATTTTCCTTTCTTTTTTTACCAATTAAAGGGCTTAACTCCTCAATTTTTCTCTTCTCTTTGTTAGATAAAGGAAAGATTAAATAAGGTTATCCCATTATATAAGGGCATGTTTCTTCCTAAATAGGTCCCTCTTAACCCCCACATGCACCTTCCCCCTTCCTATAGAATTTCTTAGTAATGGCATTACTGGTATTCCTAGCTATACTAAGGATATCTCCATAATTTTTAAAATCTTAGCTAGCCTCAAAAGGAAATGATTGGACTAAGGAATATGAGACCTCAAAATCCTAAGGAAGAAATATTTACTTCTTTCTCCAAACTTCTTGCTTTCTCCTTTTGACCAAGAAAATTGTTGTAGAGTGTCTAGCTTTGTGACACTTTTGGAAAACAACACAGGAGTCTTCAAACATAACCTTTTGTAGCCAACCTCCATATTTGAAGGAAAAAGTGGCCAAAGTTGGAAGAACTTTATCCATAACAATGTTCACACATATTCTTACATACAATAGGCATTTCATGGATTTGGTGACTAGCATCAATAGCTTGAGTTTTCTGAAAGATTTCAAAATTCCATTCAAGACCTCATCTTCCTAGTACTCCAATGGTAATATCAGAACCCTAACCCAAATCACGACCTTGTTAATGCATTCCTTTATAGGATCAAACCTTACTTTTCATTTTCTCAAGAAGAACCTTTCTTTTCCCAAAAACCACAGACCATCCAAGAGGGTTTAGACACAATCCTCATGATTCATAAAGGAGATCAAGAAGAAACCATAGGCCAAAGTTGAAATCTCAACCTAACCACACAACTTTCATTTTCTCAAGGCCCATCTTCTAACCACATCAATATTTGTCATAGAACCAAAAAAATTCTTAATGAGATGATTATCTATCCTAAGAGATGTTCTTTCAACAACTAAGTTGAGAACCCTAAGATGGAGGCCCTTTTCATCCATAATTAGTTCTAATAAGAAAGAGATTGCAAAATTTAGATAGACTTACCTTTGAGAATCTCAACCCAGGATTTTGCGCTATCTCTAAGCTACCCATCAATGTACTCCATGACACACAAACCTGCAAAAATGAGGGTTACAACTGTACTTGATTCACACTCACACTTGTAAATTAACCATTAGAAATTGAAATGTGAGGTGTGAATATGAATGGATAAGAGGTGTTAATTTAAAAAATACCTCTTATCCATTCATATTCACACCTCACATTTCAATTTCTAAGGGTTAATTTACAAGTACAAGTGTGAATCAAGTGCATGTGTGTATGCTCATCAAAAACACCTCACTTGGTTCACTTTTGTTTATCCTTCTTAGGAGGCTTGCTTGGAGACACACCACTCCAAGGGACGACCTCAATCAAGGCTGAATCGAAAGACACCATCATTGGGAGTTGGAATCTGTCACTCTTGGCTAAGCCCCAAAGAACTTTATACCTTTGGGAAGTGAAGGTGAAGGGTGGGTTACCCCTTTCTCCTAGTTGTGTGGTGGGACTTCGCTTTCAAATTCCTAGTCAACCTTGTGGTAGGACTTCACAAGCCTCTGAAAGCAAGCCCCATTAAAATATACAACACAACACTTCACAAGCCTCTGAAAGCAAGCTGAAAATAAAATGGAACAACAAATAGAAGAAGAGAAATCTACACAATAATATCATTTCAATCTGAAATTTTATTACAAAATATGGAAGCATATGAGCTTCTTGGAATCATACATGCAACACCTACAAAAAATAAATTTTCAGCATCCTGGACTCATTTCCCAACATCTGGGTCTCTCCTCTATTTCTTTTTTTCCAGCTCCAATAAAAACGCATCACTTATTCCTTTCACCTCGTCCTCATTTTTTGGGAATTTCCTAAAACTATTTCTAGGTTTCGTGGAACTCTTTCCCAACTTTCTAGAACATGTTTAATTTCTTAATTTCGATAATATATAAGAAAGTTATTCTCATTTTACCGAGACTGGGTCTCATAATTACGACCCCCATTTTTGGAGTTACAAATTTTGAAATTACTAAAATAAAATTTTGGGAGTTAGGTCCACCAATCTAGCTATAAAGACCACTTACATGATTCCTTACATTATGATGGTTACAATAATAAGTGTCATTAATTCCATGATTCTTGGCAGCCCCACTTATGACATAATCAACCCCACTTATGACAAAAATCAATCAAATCCCACTAAAATTACATTTACAATTGCACCTAAGGGAAATTACATTTGTTGCAAATTAAAATATGATTTTCTCAAAGCTCCAACATTATTGAAAAAACCAAAAAACTCAAAATTAAAATATTTTGATGATGCAAGATTGCCATTGACCGTGGATGCTCCTGCATCACGTTCCCTCCATAAACCACTGTCTACCTAATCCATCTCACTTTCATGCATTATCCCTTACCAACATTGATGAGCATAATGACTTGACAGGGTCCATGCGATGACACCTATCTTTAATGGGGCTATCACCCTAACATGGAGCTAGACATTTGAGTCCCACCCATCCATAACCCCCCCTTTCCCATTCAAAAAAGAAAAAAAAAGGAAAAAAATTAAAAAAAATGTAAAGAGAAATCCTTTCGTCCAATGATGAAAACCTGGTAAACAAGCGCCTTGGATAAGTACCATGATGAAAACCTAGTAAATAGGCATCATGTGTAGGTCGATCTTCTATGTTACTTACACTTGGGGGCACCTTGTCTCATCCTTTTCCAAACTATCATACCATTTCCATATACATACCTATCACATTGCATCCATTCATCCTCCCTTCCTCTTTTGATCTTGACAAAGATTGGGGGCAACTGTTGAAAAGTGTTTTGGATATCCCTTGACATACCTCATCCTTTCCAAATGAACCCTATCATCCAAATCATAAGCTTTGTCATGTCAAATCCTATCATACTATTGCCTTAAGCATTGTCTTGAAAAATCCTAAGTCTACTACCTAGACTGGGGCATGTTATTCCTATGCAACATAGTCCTTGGAGATCACATCCTTGCTCTCTTACACATACATCCATTCCATTCCATAGCCTATCCTTTTATCCTACCCATTTATCATAATCCTTTCATCCATCCACTATTGTCCATCCTTTTGCCCAATCCCATCTATTCCCTTGCACCTAGACTTGGTTCCCCTTGTCATTGGTATCTAGCACAAAGGCTACTCAAATTGTAAATCCATTGATGTTCAAAAATACAAAAAAATCAAAATATCCCAAAAACACAAAAAAATCAAAATATCCCAAAAACACAAAAAAAAAACAAAAATATTCCCAAAGATACAAAAAAAAATCAAATATCCATCAAAAATCCAAAGCAATAAGATCAATCATTATCAAAATCAATCAATCCAATCAATCCAAATCATCAATCTAGCCATCAATCAAATCATCAATCCAAATCAAAATCTAATCATCAATCAAATCATCAAATCAAATCAACTCACATCATCAACTCAAATCATTTATCAAATCCATCAAAACAAATCCAATCCAATCACCAAACAAACTTTCAATCAATCAAAATCACATCAATCCAATCCATATCATCCCATCAATAAAACACAAATCAAAACTACATCTCATCTTTATCGTTAATTGCCTTGATCCCGTGGATATAGGGTATGTATGCAATCTGGGATACAAAGGAAGCGCCCAGATTCAGGCACAGTTGATATTCCACTTTCTTCTTTCATCATTCTTCTATTATTTATCTCCATCAATTCATCAATCCAATCAAATCAATTCTTCAATCATTCAAATCAATCATCATCTCATTCAAACCAATTCTTCTTCAATCACTTCATCTATTCATCCTCCAATCAAACCAAATCCAAGTAATGATCCAAATGCAAGTCATCCTTAATCCATACCAATCAAGTTAATCAATTGTGTCAAATTATCCAATCATAATCAATGGTCTTGATCCTAATCTTGTCGTAAACCAAATCAATCAATCATCATTATCATCATCAATGGGATATATCATTCCCACATCCTTGTGTTGATCTAGGGATATATTATTCCCTGCAATGACAACACAATCCTCATCATCAATCAATCACTCAATCATTGGTTTACAGCTTGACAGGGGCAATACCTTGTTTGTTTTTGAATCATTTGTGCATGCATGCTTGCTTGCTTGTGTATATTATCATTTTTATCTTGCATTTGTATCACATCCGTATCCAACCCAGCTAATATTCATATCTTGTATCTAGACAAGGTTGTATTATGTTGGGGCATGAGACACATCGTCACCTTGGTCCTTATACCTTGGTTCATAATGTCTAGTGCTAAATCAAACATCATGGTTGCTCACTTTCATTGCAGCATAACTCATCCATCCCTTCTTCTATCCATTCCTTTATCTTTGCCATTCCTTTCATTTCGAGAGCCTACCCATGTTTGTCCAACCTGCCTATCCTCTCGAGGGGGCACCATCACCCTATCCTTTTCTTCTATCCATTTTCTTAACTTCTTTGAAATGATGTTACTCGACTTAAATCTTATCATCTCGCAACATCATCTCAAAGAGGGGCAAAATGTAGACACTAAAAAATGTCCATGTCTCGACATAGCACCTTATTGACATGACCTTGTGTGTTTTGCCCTAGGTCCTAGGTCATCCAACCTCATTCCACTCACAATTCCAATTTAATCACATTCTAATTAACTAAATAAATCCTATTTGTTTAGTTAATAATACCCCTTCACATGTCTTACATAATTCAAATTAAAAATTTGAATTAATCCCTCACCTTTCATCTCATTGCGACACATGTCACATGTCTCATCATCCACTTAATCCCTTCACATGTCAATCTAATTTAAATAATCTTTTATTTAAATTAGATTCCTTTCATCACAAGACAACACTTGTCCACTTCCCTATTTGTCTCAAGTGGGGTAGTACATATTCCATTTAATACAAGTCACATGTGCAAGCTAATTCAAATAAAATATTTGAATTAGATTCCTTTCATTCTCCTTTGCACACTTGTCACATGACTATGCTTTCTTGAGGTGCAAGGAAACCTAATCAATCCTAGCCATCCATATCATCTAAACCCTAATCAATCTTGTCCATCCATTCAAACTAGGTCTTTCCTATAAACCTAGCCTCTTCTAAGCCATTTGAGGGGGATGCAATCTAATTTCATACTGTTATGCTGCCAAAATCCTGAGCAACCAACATTCAACCATATCCATCAATCTCTCTCTTGCATCCATTTCCATCTCCATCTTGCATCTTTCATCATATTGCATCCATCATCTTGCAGGTATCGATCAAGCCGTCATCTTGCGCATATCATTCGAGGTGTATTGAAGGTTTGGGTTTGGTAATGCATGTATTGGTTTCATCATTTTAGCTAATCCAAATTTTTAGTGTGTATATATATATAAGTTCTATATTCATTTCTTGAGGAAGAAACAATCTTGTTGTATATTGTTGTAAACCTTATATAAAATTTGGTCCTAGATGACATGTATTATGGGAAATATAAAATGTACAAATTTGTTATAGAATTGAACTAATTTTGAGTTTTTACAGTTATATTCAACTAAGCACTAAACTCTATTTGAGTCCTAGTAATTGTATTTACTATATTTAAATCATGATGTATTTGAGGTTATGTATGAATATCCATTAAGATAATACCCTCAAATTATAGAAAAAAATAAATTAAGGCTATCCATTTTTAAGTTTTGCATTGAATCCCTATAGGTTTCGGTTACTTTATGGAGTAGAATGAAATTTAGGTCATATATACATATTCATTGAATCAAGACTCTTGAATTTGGAATAGATGTAAATCAAGCTAACTATTATGAACTCTATTTAATACTAGGATTATAAGTGATAGGGCCTTAAGACTCACATCTTCTCAATTAATAGAGTCAAAAGGTCTTGAGCTAAGTTTAACCTAACCTAAGATCTAACCACTACATTAAGGCTATTATAGTTTATTGGACTCATTGGCCTTTGACATATGTCATGTACATAGGGGTATGAGATTATACTATATATTAGGTAGTATTAAATAAAGGTGTGGGTGCCTATGTTTTATAAGTCATTCCACTAGCTAATTAGGATAACATTATTTATCCCACATGTGTAGGGAAGTCGTAGTGGTAGGTAGCTGAGTGCTATATATTGTAGGAAAGAGAGTCATATGAGATGTGAAGAGCATTGTACATGTTTGGGATTTCATACAAGATATAGTGTGGAGTGACTTACTCCACAAGGAGAATTGTATGGTGTTTTCCTACAAGAGGGTTTAATTTATTTCTAAAATGAATTTGACCTAGTGTTTACATTGAGTTTATTAGGTTCTTAGAATTATTGTGACTGAAGCATTTGAAAAGGAAATCCCTAGAAACTTTGAACTATGTCTACTATTACTTGACATGGTGATAAGATGGTTAAGGATTGCAAAAAAGTTTCACTACCTCAACCTACTAAAATATCAAAGGATTCAAGGTCATGTGCTCATGTTGATTGAATGCCCCAAAACCTTAAGGACCTTGAAGCCCATGGTATAACTAGATGTCAAGGCATGAATTTGATAGTCATGTGACCATAATCAAGTTCTTTAGCATAAAACATAATCAAATTTAGAAAGGATGAAATAGATAACTATTATAATCTTAAATTTTCATTAAAACATTCTCTATTTATTTTCTCTAAGCTATAACAAAATATTGTATTTCAAAAATGATTTTTCTCTCAGGTTAGTAGCTTGATCTACAAAAATTAATATAAATATTATCTAATGAGAATTGATGGGTGTGCACATTAGCTTGTTAACCACATAATAATACAAAATAAACTAATATTCTTTCTTTATAAGGAAAAGGTAAACACAAAAAAATAAGTATATAATTTATCTTATAAACTATGAGTGTATTAATTTTAATAATCGCACAAGTAAAGTATTATAGTATCAAATAAATAGTGATTTTTTTGTGCAGATCATTAAAAATAGTAAAGGAAATTATATAACTATAGAGGAAAAATACATCATCTACAAAATATCTAAGGCTAATATATAAATAAATAAATAAAATGAATTAATATTAAAACCCTAGATACATAAAGAATTGAGTTTGATTAATTTATTAAAATAAGTTAATGGGGACTATAGTTAAATGTGTGCCAAAATGGGAACAAGTTAGCGTTTGGGTTGTGTACATTGAAATAAATGAAAGGTGGAATTTGACTAATGTCATGTTACAATAGAAGACTAATACATGATCAATCTAGAACTAGATTCTAGATTAGAGAGCTAAGATGATTGAAATCTAAGAAGTAGAGAATTTGGGACATAATCATGTTGGTGATCTTGTCCAAGTGGTGTGATTTTGTGTAAATGGATATGATTATCTTATAAGCAGGATTGGATCTTCAATACATACATAAATTGTTCTCTTGATGTATATCTAAAGTATGAGAAATTTGGTGGTTTTTATAGAGCTTCTCTCTTCATTTTCTTTTCTAGATTGGAATTTTTCTACGAAGCTCTCATGATTTTTATCGCAATATCAGGGTATCTATCGCAGCCTTCACTTTGTTCTTCATTGCATCTTGTTGTGACTGATTTGTCAACACCTAGTAGGGTCCATCTGTTAAGATCTCAACATGAAATTAAGATTCAAATAGAGTTGTTAATTTTGTGATTCAAGGATTCCACATGGCTTCACTACACAAGTTCTAAGCATTCTTAGTTTTGATATCTTTATAATTTTGAACCATTTGCTAGAGCAAGTGATATGGCAAGTAGTGGGTCCCAATTCCTAGCAAACAAGTAAGGTGGATGGTGGGTCTAGATGTTAATGTGAATGCCACTCGGTAGACTTTCTCAAAGTTTGAAGCTAGTAAGACTTACAACTTAGGAACATGGCACCATTGGTTGGAGTCATGTGAATCAATGGACCCCATAGGCCTAGGGTTTTTATCCAAAGAATAAATCAAATGAAAGCATATGGTGGAAGACACATGGCAACACCATGCAATATCTGAAAATAGTAGGTCCGACACATTTTTCTATTGTGCCATTGGTTAGATATCACCAAGATGGAATTGGTGGGCCTTGTTCTCCTAGTACGATCTAAGAAAGTCTAAGCCATTGATCGTGACCAGAAAGATCCAATAGCTTGTACAAATTATAAGCAGTGTTAATCTAATGCTTTATAACATTACACTTTTGGATGATTAAAATGAGTCAACTCATCAATGGGCCTGGTGATTGAATTAATGAAGAGCTTCCTAATGACAAATGGTAGCTTCATGCTCCTCCTAAGCTACTGTCAATTTTGACATGTCTTTTTGTTGCACCATTAGTTGGAAGCAAAGTAACTGGAGCTCCTTGGAATTCTTTAGAACTGATAGATTTTTTGAGTGATCCTTGTTGTCCATTTATGGAATGTGTTAGTTTACTATTTTTGTCATAGAAATCCCTTGAAATAGCCAAATTCTTGTGATCCTTAATTGATGTCTTGATTTCTATGAACATTTTATTTTTTATCAATTATAAAAAGATTCATATCAAAATGAAAAGGGGAGATTTTTTTGTAATAGACATAGGCCTTTATGGGAATTTCTCAAAAAAATTCTTGTAATCTATTCTTAGTTTACCAATGAAGAGAAGTTGACATTTTATGGCAAATATTTATCTTTGAAAGATTTTTCTCATAGTTCTATTTTAATATTTTGCATCTTGTTAGGAATTCCATGCAGAAGGTATCAATTAAATGCAAATAAAGATTAAATAGAGGAATGAAAAATACACAGAAATAATAATAGAGAGAGACAATTTTTAACGTGGTTCACCCAAACTTGGGCTACATCCACCAAAAAAGAGTCCAATATTATTATCCAACAATCAAACCAATTACAACCAGCAATCCTTACAACTCAATACCATTGCAAATGCTACAATACAATATCCATGGAAACCCTAACCCTTAGCCACTTTTATCAACCCTTATGTCATTTACAAAATAGGGTTTTTTTTTATGTCAGCCAATAGAAAAATAACTCCTGACACCTTTATAAAATAATAAAAAATCGTTTGAGGTTTTAGGGGCGCTGCCCCCGAGCCGTCGCCCTGTATCGTGATAGGAAGCACGGTAGGGGTGCTGCCCTTGGACCCTACAAGGGGCACTACCCCCAAACCCCCATTAAATAATTTGGGGGGAAACTACACCGATAAAAGTGGAGAAAACTTAACCTTCAAGTCTGATTAGGCTCAATATTGTTTTGGTGCTCACAACATGCCCCATTTTACTTCTTAGAAAAATGAGGACCCTTGCTATGGCTATGGATTTTTGCTTGTGTGTGGATCTGCTTGGTGGTAAAAAGGAAAAGGAAGTGAAAGTTACAAATCTTGTTAAAAAAAATAAAAAATAAGCATTAAGTACCAAAGCAGGATAGAGGTGAATTCTTTGTCAAAAATGAATGGGGGCTGCTTTTTGAACCATTTCAAAATTCCTAATATTCTGCAAGATATGAATGTTTTGGTAAAATACACTATAGGAAGGTTTGCATGTTGCATAGACAAGGTCATTTGTATGTGAAGTCGTTGTCTTGGTCGCATAGAGTTGTCAGGTGTATGAACTTTTATACTTGTATGCATATTGTTAATGTTTTATGCTTTACATACAAGTCAGACCTGATAGAATTCAGAAGTGAAATGGATAGTTGGTTAGGTCCACTAGTTGTATATTGGGTTGTATGTTTGGCGCAAAGTAAAGATACAAGGTGACATACATTGTGATATACATGTCACGGATCCAAAAAAGTATGAAATTTGATTTTATCAAGGTATGTTTCACTGTTTGTATGTTGTATGTTTCAGGTTATACTTTTCATATACATATAGTATAGAAGTCAAACAAAATTAAAATTTGATATAAGTAATGTATCGTGCCTTAATGCATATTGAAAGATGCATTTCACTTTATATACATGCATGGAATTGAAGAGTTGTGTACTGTGGTTTATGAAAGATGAGAGGTCTGAAGGAAAGATACAAATGAGTTTGCATATATTAAGGCTTGTATCTAGGAATAGATACAAGTATTGTTGTATTGTGGAGATACAAGTGGAAAGTAAAGTGGGTCCCGCGGTATGGTAACAATGTACATCTTCGATATACAAGCCAACACACAAGAAAGGATACAAATGAATATGTAAGATGAATTCGAAAAGAGGTTAAATAAAGGAAAATCTTTGTATGTTTGGGACAATTGTATGTTAATTCTATACATCTCTGAGATACAAAGGAATAAAAAGACATCGCGAGAGATAAAGGTAAAAGGAGATTTCTATAGGTTATTTGTATAAGCGCTTGTATCTATGAAACATACAAAGAGCGATTTACAAATCAAAAGATACAAGTACAGATAAGAGAAAAGGGAAATGACATTAGTTATGGTTCATTGCATACATGTTTGTATGTTGAAAAGATACAATGGGAACATAAAAAGAATAACATACAAGGAAAGATACAAGGAAAACGAGATGTATGCAGAAATAAACTAACGAATAAAAGTTTAAGACCAAAATGCTGAAATAGAAAGCCGAAGCCTTAGGCACATTAATTGCTATAATTAATGCCAAGCTAACACCCAAAAAGAGTAAAATTCAAAGGAGTTAGGGTAAATTTAAAGTCATTTTTCTTTCAGATTTACATTGTCAAGAATTAAAACTGCAGAAAGAACAATTGCTATAGAAAATTGAACAAAATTCATCAAAGTGACAGAATTATAGAAGATGGACGGAATAAGAAATGGTAAAGTAAGTCAACAATGGAAAGTTGAGTGGTCAAGAGATATACCTGGTATTTATCTTAAAACACCCTTACAGTTCAGTTGGTAAAATGCAAGTAGATTTCAGTAATTTCATGGTGAAATGCAAGCATTCATTAAATTGCTGATTTAATTGTTAATTAGCTGGGGCGGGTTAAACAAATGTGAAAGGCAAAATGGAAAAGACAAATGGGGGTTAGGGTAAAATGGTAAAAAAAATGGAAAAATTCGTAGTAAAACCCTAGGTAAGAAGGTAAAATGAAAAGTTAAACGATGCATTTTTCTACAAGATGGCTCCAAAGTAGAAAAAGGTAGATGCAGGCGGAGAAGTTAAAAAATGGAGAAAGCCATGCAAGGAAGTAGAAAAGGAAGAGTTTCCATTACACAGAGGATACCCATCATTAATTAGTACAAGTGGAGTGGGAACAGACACAAATATAGGAAATTATGATGCGAATGACATTTTGTAGAAAATCACAGTAGCAGACGCTACATCTGATATGAGGTGTATATGGGAGAGTGGACTATACAAAACTGCAGGTTTTCCATTAGCTATGGAAGCTAAGGATTTGTGTCTAGATTGTATATACTTGTATGACCTAGCTACCAGGAAAGTAATATTTTATGATAGACTCATTGCAGACTTATCCACAGAAGGGATTGCAAGAACATTCGGTTTGGAAATACATGAGAAAATGGTGGATATTGATATATATCAATATAATGAAGATTTCCATTGCAATGAAAGGGAGTGTAGAGGCAAGATCTTGTACATTTGGTACAATGCAGAAAATAAACCCAAGGCTGTGGCAAGAGTTCACAAAAATCTACAAAGAATAGACTTTAAAGAAGAAATATATTTGATGATCGCAATGCTAAGAAGATTAGTGGGATTGAGAGATGGTACTAAATGTGAGCCATGGATGTTCACTTTCATCCAATTCATGAGGGAAGCAAAAAAAGAACAAGGACAAATTCACTGGGCGAAGGCTATAAGCACAACCATATGGAAACAGGTGATGCTAAGGAAGCAAAAGTTGATGCCATTCTATTTGTCTTCATACATATTATATTCATGTGCAGCAGAGGTTCAACCATTCATACATGGGATAGACAGGGTTGGAACCTTGGGCAATGGTCCAGATAAAAAATTGGTATATGAACATTACCCTGATTTATAGGAAGAAAATGCATTGAAGAAGTATGCTCTCGTAAATGATGTGTTCTATACATACATGGTTAGGATTTTGAGGGAAGAGCCTGACAAAAGGTTATCTAAAGATGCAGAAGATTCAATTGGGCTGCACAGTTCCTGGTATATTCAATTTCCACATTTTACTTGTATCAAAACTGAAGGATTTGAGGGAAAACCTTTCATGCTACCCAGGTACCCTTCTGATAAATTGATTGTTCTGGAGTTCTCAAGGCATAATTTGAATGCCTTTAAAATGTACAAGAAGAGGTTTAGCAGAGGAAATCTTAAGTTACCTTGGGCCATTAGTAGATACTCCTACTACAGTGAAGAGGTTGCTGGTTATTCAGAACAAGAATTGAGGTATTATGGATTTGAGGAATTTGAGTTGGCTCGAAGGTTTGATCCCTTCCATAGAATTCAAAGTACAATTGATAAAAAGTTTAAACATCAAATTCATATTGAAGACTTTTGGTTAGACTGTAAAAATGATAAAGAGGTAAGAAAGAGGGCTCATAAAAGACTAACAGTTGATCAAATGAGGTCTGTGGGAGATATATATGTTCCTCCAGAGGTTAAAGAAGATGATAAATTGCTGCATGACAGTTATGCAAATGCTAGGCTTTCTCCTATTGTAGAGCCTGATTGGTCACAACCGTGGAATACTTCTTTGGACATATTGTTCAAACCAGTCATATTGTTTTCAAAAACATGGTTAAAAGATAGGATTGAAGAGCTTAAAGCTGAAGGGAGGGAGATCACATATCCAAAGAAAGGGAAAAAGAGACTAATAGAGTATAGTAATGATCTCCAATGCTTTTATGAGAAGAAGAGAAAAATTGTGGAAGCCAAAATTATGGAAAAGGATAAAAATGCTACTGTGATGGATCCTTTTGCATTGAGAGTAATAATAGTAGTATCATCTGATACATTTGTAGAGGCAAAATCATTAAGCCATGAGATTGGTACAGAAGAAGTACAAGCTTCCAAAGAAATAACAGGACAAAAGGTTAAAAAGGCAATACTAATAAGCATATCAAAAGGGGAGATGTCAAAAACTAGTGAAGTCATAGGAGCACATCAAGTGGGAGCCAAGTTGAGTGATATACCTAGTGCATCCACCTCAATAGAAAAGAGACAAACATATGCTCAGGTGAAGACAAAATTAGCTAAAGAAGTGCTGCAAGAGCCAAAAATGCATAAAGCCAAACAAGCCACTAAAACTATCCACATTGAGAGTGACAGCAGTGAAAGTGAGGAAAGAGAAATGTACTCAGGAAAAGAAATTAGAATGGAAGAAGAATCTAGTGAATTCTTAAGCGAAGAAGAGGAGCAAAGCACTCAGGCTGAGATGGAAATTGAACAAGGCCCAGTGTATGAAAAGGAAAGGGTAAAAGAAGAATCAGGAACAGTAGATCCATTTGGTATCCTAGTTTCTCCTAAAATAATAAAAGATGTGCAAGAAGAAGCACATAAAATTGAGGAGTCTGAAAAGGAGGATACACCTAAGGAGACAATAAAAGAAAAACCTGCTCAAGCAAAGGAAGAAATAGGAATGGGCACCTCAAGTGTAGATGTACTAAATATTCTTAATATGTATGGTGAACAGAGTGAAGAAGAGAAGAACATAGAAAGCAGGAAAGAACAAGAAAAAGAAGCAAAAGAGGATGATACAATGGTAAGATCACCTGCACATACAATGCAAATTAGCAGGTCTGAAAAAGAACAAAAGGAAGGTGAAACTACAGAAGATGTAGCTAAGAAGCCTGAGGGTGAAGAACATACAGAAAACATTGATGAAAGTAAAATTGAAAAGTAAGTAGAGGATATAGACACAAAAAATATAGAACAAGCACATAAGGAAGAACAACAAGAAAAGTAACCATCAAAGGGAGAAGGCCCTGAGGAAGAAGATAAAGTAGGAGGGGACACAAAAATTGAAGAAGAAGAAAATGAGGGTGAGTCTCAACAGTAGAATGATCCAATGATACAAGAAACATCCCCTCAATAGCAGCCTCCTCCACAACAACAACAACAGGAACAACAACAACAACAACAATAGGAACAACAACAACAATAGGAACAACAATAGCAAGGACAAGCGGAAAGACCTCAGGAAGAGGTAATTGGTGAAGAAAAAGCTATTGAAGGCACAAAGGAGGTCCCAACTTGGTTAGGGGCAGAAATAAGAAAAGAAAAGAAGGAGGTACAATTAGTACCGATTGATATCAAAAGTTTATTGGGCAATACAACGCCAAGGAAAGAAAAGAGAAAGGCCAGAACAATTTTAGCCATTCAAAGAGGTCTAGATGGATCTAGGACGCTGAACTTGGCCATACCCCAAAAAGAGAAGGTAAAAGGAGAAATAACTATAGATGAGTATAAAATACTCAATTTTGACCTGGGACATACAACAAGGGAGCAACACATAATTAAGTGGGAGGATATGCACCAGGTAATAGCAAAAATGTTAAGAAAAGATAAAGATAAATAGGAGTATTTGAAAGGACACATTGTCCAATTGCAACAATTCATTAAGGGAATATTTGATCCCAATACAATAGTGCCAGAATTGCCTAGTGAGATAGCAATTGTATCCAAGGATGAAATAAAACATATGGAAAATAAAAGGCTTAAAGCTAATGTGTTTGAAGAAAGGTTCAAAGATTTTATGCAAGGAGAATAGGTAATAAAACAAGTAGTGGAAAGATGGGAAGTGGCTACAAGGGAAAAGAATAAATGTAGTGTACTTGTACATAATGGCCAATTTAGAAGAGAAGAATGCAAATTTGAATTGGAACAGTTAAAGGAAATTGAAGAGAGGGTAGAAGAATTAATAAATGAAGGAGTAATTACCCCTTCAATGGCAAATCAAGTGCCACAAGCGAGGTTAGAACTAAAATTTGAAGAGGATAATCTTAAAAGATGCATAACAGCTGCTCAAGACTTAGAAGAAAAGGTATATGACATGATCAGAACGCATAAAAGAATAGTGGAAAGATTATTAGATCATGAATGCATGGATACACCAGTGTATGAACTGGAGAGAGCTTTAACAGAATTCAATGCTATTTTTACACCATGCATGGAATGTCCTGAGGCATATCTCAATAATCAAATGATTGATTCTTTGATGGAGGAAAGTGCCAAGATGAGGAAATACAAGAAGAAGAGTGAGGGTTAAGAAAATAGAGAAAAGAAACTGAAGGATGGAATTACAATGCAGGAGTATATATGGAGAAAGAGTCTAGGAGGAGACCGCACCTTTATAGAAGGTGTAATTAATAATTTCAAATCATATTTGAAGGAGTAAAAAATTGTAAAAGGGGCAAACAATATTGAAAAGGATCAAGTAAGGGGTATCTACGGGGAAAGTCTACAAGAAGGCAGAAGTCAAAGAAAGGGGAATCTTATTTTGAAAAAGATTCCAATAGCATCCTTTGAGGAAGAAAAGATACCATCCAAATATTTTGAGAAGCGGTTAGAGATGAAAATGCATCCTTGATCAATAATAGAAGGATCTTGACTGTAGATTAACTAATGTAGCTATAGCAGTATGACGATTCAAATTCTATATAAGAAGCTCTGCTACTTGTCCATTAGTTACATAGGGATTTATGAAATAGAGCTTGCGCTTGTAATTTGTTGGAACATTTTAATAGAGGAGTATTTTAGTTTAGAGTAGAAGGAGGTCACTTGTGTCTATAATGAGGAATGCGTGGAGTGTCTAGCTTCCTTATTGTATCTGTAAGATGTTTGTAAGTTTTCTGTTGATTTGATTAATGAAGAAAACTGGTTATTCATACATTGTAAACCATACATGACTGTATATTTTAAATACAAGTAAATTTGGGATTTTGCATCTATTTTCTGAGTGTTTTCTGACTTTTACTTATATTTGAAAGTATTATCTCTTTAAAATCTTGCAATCTTGGAAGTGTGTTCATGAAAATACTCGGGGCTTCACATTTAAATATTTAATCTGTGGATTTGATCAAGTTTGATGTATTTCTTACAACGTGGATAACAGAGCATTTAGATCTTGTAGTAAACTGTTGTTCAATTTGAATTTCTCTAACTTTTCCCCAAACAGTTGAAATAAATAGCTCAAATGCAAAGATTTTAAGGAAATTGTCTTACATTTGAAAAAAGCATGCAAAATTGTGTTAATATCTGACAATTTTCATAGTAATTTGAAAAGAAAAGCTTGTTTCATTATAAATCATACAAAGCTTTGTGATATACTAGTAAATTTATGCAAAGAGATGGATAATTTGTTGATATTTACAACAATTTGCATAATTCGAGTCCAGTGAGTCATAAATCATCTTAAATCAAGTAAGGCCCCTTGCATATTATAGTTTCACATTAACCTACTGAATTGTCCACAAGGTCAAGACCTAACCATATAGAAACTTGGGATTAAGAACTCTTAACCAATTTCTTCATATCTTTCAAGATAGTTAGGTTCATTTTGTGAATTTTAACTTTTGTTATGAATGTGTAAAAAAAATCATCAACACATATAACAACAATCTCCCACTTTGAGACTGATCAGACTCCACACCATATCATCTCCCACTTGGAGATTGATCATAACACCGCTGACCCTATAGCTCCCACTGGAAATAAACACCCTGGACCTTGTTGTTCTAATTTTTTGTTTTCAGTCTTGAAGACCAACCAAAGCTGAAGAGGAGCTCAATTTCTCCCTTGTCACTACCCTTGTAAACATATCCACTAGATTTTCATCTATATGTATCTTTTCCATCCTTAACTGTCCATCATCCAACATTGATCGAATGAAGTGATATCTCAACTGTATGTGTTTGGTCTTTGAATGTAAGGCAGAATTCTTTGCAAGATGTATGGCACTCTAGCTGCCCCTGGACCCCGTAAGGGGCACTGCCCTCAAACCCCCATTAAATAATCTGGGGGGAAATTGCACTAATAAAATTAGAGAAAATTTAACCTCCTAGTCTAATTAGGCTCATATAACAACAATATTTACCTATTTGATGATTAATATTTCTTGTTGATTTAAAACCATGCATTCTAATGCTCTTTGTTACAATAATATTATTATGGTTCAACGAAAGGTCAAATGTTGTACATAGATATAGAATTAATGGAACATTTTACTATATGGTGTATCACCTTAGAATAGGTTTATTTTCTATTTTTCCTTATCTTTTCTTTATAAATTGAGAAAAAGTCCTTGAATATCCTACATAGAGTTAGCTTCTAAAATCCTAGAGGTTATCTTGTAAGCCACATCCCACACTTGCAAGATTTCCCATGTTGGTGTAGGTCTGCATGCAGGTGCAGTATTCAGATGCAGAATTGAACATCAACAGTTTTTGGCATGCGTTGTGGGATGTGAAAATGAGATTTGTGGTTTCACAAATCAAAATGATATTCCAAATTCAAATTGTATGAGAGAAAGACCAATTACAAGATCACTTTCAGTATCTAACCTAGGTTTTTTGGTTTCTCCATTGATAATTACATGAAGGAGGATAGCACAGCCAAATTTATCACCTTCACCTTCTTAGATGGTTGCACTTGGACCTCTCAGAAGCTTTGTCAACTTGAATAGCGATAGCCCTTTAATTCTTGATGAAGGGAGTAAATCACAAAACACACAACAATAGAAATTGCACATAGAAAATAGAATATTCTTTTATTGATTTGGACAACTCATTACAATACAGAAGCTCAAATACAATCAAACGATGAATCCTCCATAAGTTGAAACACATTACAGCTACCTATCACAAGGCTCTAGAACCTTCTACCTTCTGTAGCACTAAATCAGCTAGGTTTTCTATTTTCCACCTTTTATTGACTCTAAACTTTCCTCCTTATCTCTACTACTACCAAGGGTTCCCAAAAATGGTTATACATAGCCCTTTTTGGCGCCTCTAGCCAAATTTTGAATTTTGTATCTCCCTCCAAAAATAGGTCAACTTTTGGGAGCCATAACTTTTGATCCAGGTGTCTAATTGACGAACCGTTTAAAGCATCAAAAATCTTGTTGAGTGCTCTACACACTAAGAACCCACTCTACTAGTTCTGCCCATTTTCGTGCCCGTACAGGGCCATTTAGTGCCTCAAACTTGAATTTTAATAATTTTCAAGCATTTTTTGAGAAGTTCACAAATGATCTTTGCGTGATTCCTTCACCAAAGGTCTTATTTTTCATTTACAAAGCTTTCTATAAATTTTTTCTTGAATCCATGCCTAAATGCAAACTTTCCAAAAATAGCAGTTTGTTATTTTTTAGTGGTTTGGAAAAACTGAAGGTTCTACATCATTATTCAAGCGATTATGGAACCAGAAACACTAATTTTGAAAATAAATGAAAACAACATCAATGATTTTGAATCAACATCTTTTTGGGGTGATGTGAGATTGCTTTTACACCTCTAGATGCTCCTACACCAAACACCTAGGATAATTTTGAGAAGTGACCATGTCACTTCTCAAGTGTTTGAGGAAAACCCCAAACAGTCAACTTCTACCTTAGATAACTAGGAAGAATCTTCAACAGGCCTTCCTTCCCACTTCACCAGATATTCTTCGTATTACCTATTCTGAGTACTTCTTCCCAATGGCTATCCAAGATCTCTTCTATCTCCTCTATTGAAGTAGATGATGGAATATCCACTGTCCTCCTGTTGGTCCATCCTCTATTCCACCTTCATGATATTATGTTAAATCAACAATGTTAAACACAAGGGAAATGTTGATCCCATTCGGTAGCTCTACCTCACATGCATTTCCTGAATCATGCTTCTTCAGAATCTTGCATGGTCCAAATTTCTTCATTTTCAACTTATTATATGTTCCAACTGGAAACCTTTCTTTTCTCAAGTGAACCATGACTTCATCTCCTACATGGAATTCCTTATACCTCCTCTTCTAATCTGGCTTAGCCTTGTACTGAATATTCATCTTATTAATGTGCTTTCTCACCTCTTCATGCAAATCCTTCAAGTGTTCTACAAAGTCTTCAGCTTTAGCACTTGTCTTTTCTCCCTTTTCTAGCTTCCTTAACTCTGAAGCATTTATTGGACTACTCCCATATACAATCTAGAATGGTGATTTACCTGTGCTCCTATTGATAGAATTTTTGTAAGCAAATTCTACCTGTGGTAAAATCAAATCCCATCCCTTGGGCTTATCTCCTACTAAGCATCGTAGCAGGTTATCTGAACTCTTATTCACCACTTCTGTCTATCCATCAGTTTGTGGATGGTGTGTAGAACTAAACTTCAAATATGTCTTCAACTTCTTCCATAATGTCCTCTAGAAATAACCAACAAACTTGGTATCTCAATCTGAAACTATGCTCTTAGGTAGACCATGTAGTCTCACCACCTCTCTAAAAAATAACTAATATGAACAACATCATTAGTCTTCTTACAAGGAATAAATGTGCCATCTTTAAGAATCTGTCCACCACCACAAAAATGGAATCATGTCCTCTCTGTGTCCTGGGTAAACCAAGACCAAAATTCATACTAATATCACCCCATGGCCTCTCTAGTATAGGTAATGCATGATATAGCCTTAAATTCTGACTTATTTCTTTTGCCATCTAACACACTCTACAACTCTGCATAAATTTCCTCACATCTTGCTACAAATGTGGCCAATAATAATGCTCATCAACAATAGCAATGGTCTTATCTTGACCAAAGTTCCTAGCTAATCCCCTACTATGCTTCTCCTTAATCAGGTTCTCTCTCATGGAACTCCTCGAAATGAACAACTGGCTTCCTCTATACAACATGCTATCTTAGATTATGAAATCCAACCAATTTGTCCCATCTAAAGTAACAGGTTCCAAACAAGCTTTCCAAGCCTCTGCAAATTCTAGATCTTCATTATACAAACTTTTGAGCTCATCAAACCCAAAAACCTCTATCTCCATTTCTATCAACAAATTTTGCCTTTTGCTTAAGGTATCTGCAACTCTATTAGACTTCCCACTCCTGTGCTTCAAAACAAAAGTATAACTCTACAAAAACTCAACCCATTTTAAGTGCCTTTGGTTCAACTTAACTTGACTATTAAGATACTACAAAGCCTGGTGATCATTATATAAAACAAACTCTTTCGGAAACAAATAATGTCTCTATTTCTTCAAAGCCTAAACTATTGCATAAAACTCCTCATCATAAATAGAATACTTTTTCTTGGCATCATTAAGCTTCTCACTAAAATAGGCAATGGGCTTACCTTCTTGACTCAAACCAGCTCCTATAGCACTTCCACTAGCATCACAAGCTACCTGAAATACCTTATTGAAATTTGGAAGTGCCAAAATAGGTGGCTCTATGACTTTCTACTTTAATGTATCAAAACTCTTGGCTTCTCCTGTAGTCCATTTAAACTCTTTTCTATCCCCTCTCATTGTCTCGGCTATGGGTGCATAAATGCTGCTAAAATTCCTGATAAAATTTATGTAAAAACTTGCCAAACCATGAAAAGATCATACCTCTATAGAACTCCTTGGCATGGGCCATTCAAGGATTGCCCTTACTTTTTCTAGGTCCATCTTAAGACCTTCCTCTAAGACAACAAATCCTAGGTATACCAACTCCTTCTTTACAAAACTACATTTATTTAAATTAATCAGCAAATTCTCCTCCCTCAGCTTCTCTAAAACTCTTTTGATATGCAACAAATGCTCATCCCAAGTCTTACTAAAAATCAAAATGTCATCCAAATAAACAATAACAAAACTTCCCAAAAATTCTTTCAATACCTCGTTCATGAGCTACATGAATGTGCTCGACGCATTGGTTAGCCCAAATGGCATGACTAACCACTCATACAAGCGTTCCTTTGTCTTGAAGGTTGTCTTCCATTTATCTCCTTCTTTGATTTGGATCTAGTGATACCCACTCTTCAGGTCAATCTTTGTGAATAACTTAGCTCCACTCAAACAATCGATGATGTCATCCATTCTAGGCAATAAAAATTTGTACTTGATCATGATCTTATTGATGGCTTAGGAATCTATACATATTCTCCACTCTCCATATTTCTTTGGTGCTAGTATTGTACGTACCGCACATGGACTTAAGCTCTCCCTTATCAAACCTTTCCTTAACATCTCATGAACTTGTCTATTTAGTTCTTCATATTCTACAAGAGTAATTTTATGGGCTACCTTATTCAGCAACCTAGCTCTTGGTATCAAATCCATTTGATGACTTATCTTCCTCACTGGTGGTAAACCCTCTAGTACATTATCAAAGACAATATCCTAAAAGTTTTCCAATAGATCTAAAACTTCTACTAGTACATCTTCACATTTCTCTTAACTAATCTTACGAATCAATGCAAAGCAATAACACTCATGCTTCATACCCTCCAAAAATTTCCTACCATCTACCAAGCCAATTCTGGTAGTACTACATGCATTTTCTTCCACCTCCTTCAAGGGCTTCAACTTATGATGAACTCCATCCTTTGTCAGGGAATATGTGGTTGCATGGCCATCATGGATAGCACACCTATCATACTACCATGACCTCCCTAATAACATATGACATGCATCCATCAGTATGATGTCACACATCACCTCATCATGGTACTCCCCAATCTTGAACTTGACTAAACACTATTGATTGACCAAATCTCTATGGTCCTTCTACAACCATGTGATCTAATATGGATGTGGATGCCTTCTTCTTGTTAACCATCTCCTCTGAAACTAGATTTTTAGTACTTCCACTATCAATAATAATATCACAACACTTACCATCACACTTGCACCTTGTGCAGAATAAACTCTTCCTCTAATCTAGTTCTTTCTCCTCATTCAACAAGGTTCGTTTGACAACTACAGTTTCTCCCCTTTCAGCATCTTCAGAATGCTCAGACTGTGCATCTTCATCTATTGCAAGTATGTGCTAACCGGTGTTGTCATTGATGTCAACCTATCTGTGTTGTCATTGGTGTCAACTGTGCTCTTGTTTTGATGATTGTTTGTGATGAGTCAGTTGCTTTTTATTGTCTTATATAAGTGTTGAAGATGATGAGAAGTTATTCTTGCCACTGAGTTTCCAAGTGCTTTTGAGAAAATTTGTTGTCCAAAAGGAAACAATGTGTTGCAGAGTATTTTGGTTTGCAGAATAACTATCTAAGTTTTACTTTGCATTTCCTTAGTATTGAAGACTAGAGTATGAGATCTAGATATACTTTAGAGAAGTGTTTGAAGATGCTAAATCAAGAATTTGGTGGTTTGGATCACTGTGTAAAAGAAGTTCCATTCACCGATGTGAAGACTGTGCTTGACAGAGTTTGCAGTGTGATAGAGAGAAAGTATTTTGCTCTACATTCCTCCACAATATATTCCTTGGTCCTGTGGTTCTGGACTTAAGCTTACAAGGTCCTTAGCTTCCTTCATTCCAAAGGTTTTGTGATTTGGTGCTTCAGAAAGCAAGTTTTTGATTAGCAGAGTATGACAGTGTCTGATTGAGAATAGTCTATGATTCATCTTCAAAAAAAGTAAGTTGAGATATGTTGTGGTTGGATTTGATGGTTTCCAAATGATTCTATGGTGTTCGTAGTGTCCCCTAAATGCATTGAAGGCATGTGTCTAATTTGCAAGCTGTAATGAAGCTCTTGAAAGCACATGACCTAGTGATTCTTGATGTTGTCTACTTGTTCTAGCTGATTTGGTTAATTATAATTGTTGCGGAGATGATTCATGGATTGTAGAAGTTGTTGGCAAGAGACACTGTATGGCTTCATAAGTGTTGTCATTGATGGTAACAAAGTCTATTCCACACATCTGTAATACATAATATGCCTTTACCAAAAGTCAGATTGAAGAATGTTTTGATCCGGTGAACAAGAACAAAGTATGTAACAAGGTCTGACAATTAGGTCTGGATCTCTCAGATGGTGTAACTCAGTAAGTTGCGGACTTGGACAAGTCAAGAGGGGTACTATGACTACTGTATTCCAAAGATTTAGCCTCCAGTGATAAAGCAAGAAAAAGATATGAGTATCTAAGTGTTGGGTTCCAGTCAGGCAGAGCAGACAGAGGAAGAACTGACCGGTAGAGTATCATACTTCAATCCGGATGAGTAAAAGGTATTGATCAAGCAATTTGTGGGATTATACATTGTTAGTCAACATGATTAATGACTTCTATGCCTATGTTTTTGGTACACATCACAAATAAAGCATGGATTCAGCCGACAAATTAATAACTTGCAGTGTTCTTGTTGCTGACTACAAAGTTGATAAAAATCCTTGATGTGGATATATATACTAGATAGATTTTAGCATGTAAGAGGGTGTGTGAAAAAGAGATGAAATAAAGTGTGAAGAAAAGAAGGGAGAAGTGTGAGAATAGAAATTCAAGTCCGGTATGTGATAGAACAACAACATTAAATAGCGGAAGAATGAACTGCATCAGATCAGTATATAGTGCCTAAACCAAAACTGAACTCCTACATTTGTAGATGCCTCTCATTAGTTCAAACACTTGATTATCTTCTGTAAGATTTGTAGATAGTGACTCTCTTGTAGGTAGTGTGCCTCTTGTGAGCAGTGTGCTCGAGTAGTGAGCTCTAATTGTCAAGTGCCATTTTTGTACTCCTTATTCTTTTAACAGAGAATACAATCTTGGGTTAGTCACCCCATGGTTTTTCCCTTAACAGGGTTTCCACGTAAAAATCCTTGTGTTATGGGTGTTGATTTTATTTTTGTTCTTATGATTACATATGCTTTCATGTTTTGATACAACACTGAATATTAAGATAACAAAAAGAAAAGAAAGTCAAAGAAATTTTGAGATAACTGATTCACTCCCCCTCTCAGTTATCTACCCTGTTTCCAATAATTGATATCAGAGCTAAGTTCCTCTGAACAAAGCCTAACAGCCTAAGGAAGATCTAGGAATCACAATGGATGCATATGGTATGAAGGAACAACTTCAGTCTGCCCTGGATAATCTTGAACAATCTCACTCTGAAATCAATAATTTTAGAGAAAGACTCCAACAAGATGATCAATTCATAAATGAGCTAAAAGAAAAACTTAGTATCTCTGTGAAAAAGAGAAAGGAACTACTTCAAAAATTAGCCAATCAGAATGAAGTCAATGATACTAATGAAGATCTGAATGAGAAAAATAAGCTATGTGAGAAGCTGTCAAAAGAAGTCATTATGGTAAGGCATGAAATGGAATCAGGGGTTATGAGATTCACCCAAGAAATTGAAGAAAAAAGAAAGATTGAAGATAATCTAAAACAAACCCTCAAGGAGAAAACAAAGGACTGCCACAAAATGGATAGAATAATCAGGCATCTTCAATCTGATCTTGAAGAAGCTAGAGACAATGAAGAACAACTTGAGAATCAGATAGACACTCTTAAACAAGATCTTCAAACTACAAATGAATACAAAGAAAAATTCAAGATAAGATCAGCCCAACTTGAAGTGCTTCTTGAAATCCAAAAGAAGGTAGATGATAAGCATGGCTTGGGATATGAGAAAGGTGAAAGCTCTGGATTTGGTCAGAAGAACTTTGGATCAAGAAATAAACAAAAAAGGCCTAGAAGACCTCTAGTAAGGCAACCAAATGCACAAAGATATCCATCCTTCAATGGATACTGCTTCAATTGCAACAATTTCAGTCATAAAGCAACTCAGTATAGGAGGAGAATGAATTAGACTAATCCATCCTTCTCCAGACAATGTTTTAACTACAAAAGGTGTGGTCACAAATCTCATGAATGCAGAAATATGCAAATAAACAATTCATTCAATGGTAGATGCTTTGCATGCAATAGAATGGGACATATGGCTAATCAATGTAGATCAAGAGGATATCAATCAAATAAGAAAAGAAATGTTGTATGTTACAATTGCAATAGATCTGGTCATATTGCCAAATTCTACAGAAGCAGAAATGACGATAGAAAAGGTCCAGTGGAACATAATTATAAACAAGATAAGGGCAAAGGTATAGTGAATGCGGATGAAGTTCAAAAGGAGATGAGCAAGATTTGGATAAAGAAGAGTACATAAAATATTAGGGATGGATCCGCACTGAAATCCAGTGCTGATATTCCTTCCAGAAACTAATAGGGTGAGCTCTAGCTCAGGGGGAGTCACAGAGAAGAACAATTTCCCCCAGCTAGTTAGCTAGTGCCTAAATTCGGCACAGTAAACATTTGACACTGCGGATTAAAGGGTTCTTAGAAAAATGTCCAAATAACTTTCAGTCAAAATATGAAAGATCCGCATGGAGTTTTGCAAGACTTATAACTGCTCAAGTTAATCTGGTTCCGACAGCTATCCGGTAAAGCAGAATCTCATAGACAGATCTGGTATGAGTCAAAATTGAAATGCTTTGATCTGTGGACCCATGGCATGATTGAAGAAAGGAAGATATGTTGTCAATCCTCACAGACAATGATTCTAAGTTCGGTGCAGTGATTCAAGAAGATCTCTCTCAAAACAAGGCAACCAAATAACTTAAGTTGTGCATTTATTACAAAAGAAAATTAGGGTTTGCGCAAGGATAAAAGTGTTCTTTCACTCATTATTTACACACTTGCACTTACAAAGAAGAAAAGAAGAGCTCTGCAGCAAAGATTCTACAATTCACTCAAGATCAACTAAAAAATGAATTCAACCAGCAATTTGTTCCGGCTCCTGTTTCAAACCCTAAACTGTGAAAAGGTACTTCCATTCTGAAAATCTCTCTCTGAATCTCTTGCAAAATGGCTACTCCAATGGTTGTCAAGATCTCTGATAGGTCGTGTCCTAAATTCAAGAAACACCCTTATAAATCTCTAGAAGTTGATCCTTTGGGTGCATTTTCTAGCATTCCGCATGGAATATTGCATGTAGAAAATGTTAGGGTTTATATCCATGCCAACATTGAGGAATTTGGAGACTCAAAATTGATGGACATTTATCACAAACAGCTAATAGATGAGAATTTTGAACTCAAACCTGAATTCAAGGCCCTCCGAGATAAACACTTCGGACATTATATACATTTTCCATGTTTTGTAGAAGATGATTGGGTCTGGTATGTTCTAAGCAGGATGCATGATAACTTCATGTGGCTAATGAGGCCCTTCAAGATAACTAAAGATGCCATTAGGGCAGTGACTGGATTGCATTCATCCAGTGGGTTACCTGCACTTAAACTTGTGAAGAACCAAACAGTAACTGAAGCCACCAAATCTAAATTTGACAAAAGAGCAATGACCATAGATGACATCACAAATCCAGATGTCAAGTTTGCCTCAATGATAATTAGCTACAAAATCTATCATTCGAGCTAGGAGAATTATGTGTTTGGGACAACAATGTATGTAGCATATCAGATGTTGAGGGAAGATGCAGATTATGACCTGTGTGAACTTCTTCTAAATCAACTGTTGGAAAACCTATAGAAGATCAAAAAGGATAAAAAGAATTCCTTTAAATATGGTTGTCTAATACTATGTCTATTCTTCTATTATATGAATGAGCTACCTGGATCAAGTGGCTGGGTTTGGAAAAATGATAAACTAATTGCAATTCATATCAGAGATTACATGTATGGACTTGCTGATGCTCAAACCCAAAACACAGCCCTCTGGGGTTACTTTAAGAACTTCCAAAGCATGATGCAAGCCAAAGAGAGAATACCTCAATCCATAGTTGAAAAATACAAGGACACAGTGTGCTTCATGGTTGACACTGATCAATGCCTAATGGAGGCAGTTGAGCCAAGAACTGTGTGGATAATGCCTATGGGATATGAGGCCGATGAAAAAATCTTGGAGCTATATATTCAACACCTACTGAGCTAGCTTAAGGACACTGAAGTAGAAAGGTTTGGCACCTTTCAAGAGCTAAGTGTAAAAATACATGTTGAGTTAAGACAGCCGGAGATAAAGAGGAAAGTAAGAAGGGAAGTAGAGGAATTTGCTACAAGATTTGGCATATCAAAGGAGGCTCTAGATGCTAACAAAGAGAAAATAGAGAAGGTAGAGAAAGAAAGAGAAGAAGCAAAGAAAGAAAGTGTCCCTGCATAAACCTCCTCTAGGACTAGATCCTCCAAGAGTTCTACTCCTGTCACTTCCAAAAGCTCAAAGTCTACCAAACTAGAAGTCAAGACATCCAGAAAAGGAGAAAAGAGGATGAAGACCAAAGCCTCAAGGAAGTATACAAGCCACAAAGATGATGAGGCAACATAATCAAATGAAGAAATCAGGGCAATAAAGAAAAAGAGAACATCCGGGAAGTTCTCTGCTAGCAAAAAGGAGGAAGAGAAGGTAGAGGAATTTGTAGAAAAGCCCACTCTTTCCATTGATGACATCATCAAGGCAGTCACTGTGGATGGGAACCTGCAGTCGGTGACTAAGTTCTATGATGAATACAGTGATGTTGACAAGAGAATTTTGGAAGAAACTACTGTCAGGTACTTGAACATTTACAATAAAGCTTTCATTGAAATTATATCATTAATTCCTAAGACTCTAGAAAAAGTACTTGTGCTGAGAAAAGAGAATGCCAAGGCAAAAGACTTAGAGATTTGGGAGTAGATAGCAATTCAGCTTTATCCTTCCATCACTCCAAAACAAATGAACATGATTTTCAAAGATTGTAAGGATGAGTTCCAGAGTAAGGCAAGAATGAATAAACTCATGCTTAGAGAAACATACCAAGTAGCAAGTGAAACAAAAGATATCCTCTGGAATGCCTTAAAGAGATTCAATCTTCCCATTGTAGAAGAAATAGATGAAGAACCTTCTACCATGGATATTGAAGGATTAAATGCAATCAATGAAGAAACTTTTGACAAGGATGTCGAAGGATTAAAGAAAATAAATGAAGAAATCTCTGAGAACTTAGACTCTTCAGTTCTGGAAGAAGAAGTTCATGAAGTAGCAAACATAGATGACATCTCTCCTCCAGATCCCACTGTAGTTGTGATAGACATTCTAGACTCTGAAACTAAAGGAGAAGGTAGAAGAGAGGAGAAGAAGATTCAAGAAGAAGAGGTTAAGGGAAAAGAAGAAGAACAAGCAGAAAAGACTAATGATGACTCTTCTGATATATCAAAGAAGACTCGATCACCAGCAAGAGACATTGTAGAGATAGTGAAGAACTTCTTAGACAAAGAGGTGGTGGAGTTAGATGAACTAGAGCTGTTTCAAGGGCCCCTAAATCTAGACACTCTCTCTCTAGTACTGATGATGAAGATAGCATCTTTTGCCCAAGCCAAGGCTAAAGAAAAACTCTTGAAATCTCACATGGAGGACTGTGAATTGTTGGAGATTGCATCTGGCATGTTGGAGAAGATCATGCAATCCTATCAAAAGGATCCTTCAGCCTCACCATCTGGTAACTTGAAAAACTTAGTAAACTTTGTTGACACTCATTTTGAATCTCTAGAGAAATCAATAGAAGCAAAGGTCCAGAAGGAGTTTCTGGGAAAAAGATTCACTGAAGTTCAAGGACTTATTACTAATGATAGGAGGACCCTAGACATTGAAATAAAGAGCATTGAAAACACTCTTAAAGATGGTGGGGACATATACAAATTCTATTTATCTTGGCCCAAAGTGATAAAAGATATTGAAGAGAAGGTAAAAGAATAGGAAGAAAAACTGTCAAGCCTAGTTCAGAATTTTGACCCTCTTTCCTCCCCTCTAATGAGTCAAGAATGCTAGGCTATTGTTATCATAAATGAAATAAAGAGGGTGGACAAAGAAAAGAAGAACATAATGAATAGAATGGGTGAAATCAGGGGGATAATTATCCCTAAGATAGAGGTAATGCATGAGGCCTTGACAGATGCTCAGACCATAGCCCGGACCCATGATCTAGTAGATTTAAGAAGAGCAGAAGCATATGCATTTTTGTTGACTGGTCACATCTCCATCTTGGATAGGATGAAGCAGAGCTGGGCCACAGAGTTTGTACAGTTGAAGACTACTTTTGCAGATATACTTAAGTATATGTAAGTATAACATATGATTTATATATACTTATGCGGCCATGTATAGGACAATTTTTGCAAACATTTTGGTATGCGGATTCCGTACTTTGCCATTGATGTCAAAGGGGGAGTGAGGAGTAGTGAAAAATGTGGAATCCAGCAAAGGCAGAGCTCCAGTACAACAATGCAAAAGATAGAATATCAGCCAAGGGGAAGTTACTGCGACACTTAGCCATTTTTCACTAAGTGTTGCCATTAATGCCAAAGCGGGAGATTGTTGGCAAGAGACACTGTGTGGCTTCATAAGTGTTTTCATTAATGGCAACAATGTCTATTCCACACATCCGTAGTACATAATATGCCTTTACCAGAAGTCAGATTAAAGAATGTTTTGATCTGGTGAACAAGAACAAAGTATGTAACAAGGTTTGACAATCAGGTCCGAATCTCTTAGATGGTGTAACTCAGTAAGTTACGAACTTGGACAAGTCAAGAGGGGTTCATGACTAATGTATTCCAAAGATTTAACTTCTCGTGATAAAGCAAGAAAAAGATATGAGCATCTAAGTGTTGGGTTCTAGTCAGGCAGAGTAAACAGAGGAAGAACTAACCGACAAAGTATCAGACTTCAATCTGGATGAGTAAAATGTGTTGATCAAGCAATTTTTGGGATTATACATTATTGGCCGACATGATTAATGACTTCTATGCCTATGTTTTTGGTACGCATCACAAATCAAGCATGGATTCAGCTGACAAATTAATAACTTGCAGTGTTCTTGTTGCCGACTAGAAAGTTGATAAAAATCCTTGATGCAGATATATATACCAGATAGATTTTAGCATGTAAGAGTGTGTGTGAAAAAGTGATGAAATAAAGTTTGAAGAAAAGCAGGGAGAAGTGTGAGAATAGCAATTCAAGTCCGATATGTGAGAGAAAAACAACGTTAAACAAAGGAAGGATGAAGTGCATTAGATCAGTATATAGTGCCTAAACTAGAACTAAACTCCTACATTTGTAGATGCCTCTCATTAGTTCAAACACTTGATTATCTTTTGTAAGATTTGTAGACAGTGAGTCTCTTGTAGGCAGTGTACCTCTTGTGAGCAGTGTGCTCAGGCAGTGAGCCCTAATTGGCAAGTGACATTTTTGTACTCCTTATTCTTTTAACAGAGAATACAATCTTGGGTTAGTCACCTTGTGGTTTTTCCCTTAACAGGGTTTCCACGTAAAAATCCTTGTGCTATGGGTGTTGATTTTATTTCTATTCTTATGATTACATATGCTTTCATGTTTTGATACAACACTGAATATTAAGATAACAAAAAGAAAAGAAAGTCAAAGAAATTTTGAGATAACTGATTCACCCGCCCTCTCAGTTATCTACCTTGTTTCCAATAGAAGCATGTCCAAGCATGTGAAGATATATTTGGGTCAAAGCTAAGCTGTGATGTGTTAATTCTTCACTCTTTTCCTCTACAAGTTTGTTTAGATCCAGTCCTATTTTGAAAATTTGTATGTATGCCGACCTTGGAGAAAGTTCCAACAGTTGAAGATTGTAATGCTGACCTTGTGTTATGTCAAAAAATGTCCCCTTGGGGGCTTTTCCCTCTTAAGGTTTAGCTCCTAGGTCCTGTGTATGCATTTAGAGCATTTTTCATGTTAATTTGACATCCCGATGAGAAAACCCTGAAGTTTCATGGCAAATGGGACCTAGGGGGTGCACTTGACATAAGTCCTACCTAAAATAAGGGGGAGGACTTGGGCACCCGTGCCCTAGTTCTACCCTATTTTAGGTTAGGACTAATTTTGGAGTGTCGGTTTATGACCGTTATTTAGGTCCTATGCCGACACGGTAAGTTTCAACTACGAAATTCTTAGCGGGAATACTTGTAGTTGCATATATAAGCATTATTAGTGATTCAGTTGTAAACTAGATGGCAATTGTGATTTTTATGCATTCTTGTGATTAGAGCATTCAAAATATTCATTGTGTTGCAATGCAGAGCATTGTTATTGTGTTTGTATTTACAAATTTGACATCCATCTCCTCATGGCATGAAGAGCGTCTTCCTTCCATGAGATCTTCACTACAAGGTGATATCAATTGTGTTTTCAATCATTTATCATTTGGATTTTGTCTCTATCTCATAGAGATACGCACTCTTTATCTGACAAGAGTGTTCGGAAGACTTGAATGTCTCTTCAGGGCTTGACTGAGGCAAGCCTCTAAACGTGCCACAACCCCAACCCATTTTTCCATGATTGCAGGTTACAGGTTGTAGGAATAGAAAAAATGGAGTTATAGGAGAGTAGTGTAGATTGTTAGAATTGCAGATCAGAGATGAAAATAGGGACTTGGACTCGGGCCCCAGTCATTGGTCCTCTGGATCCCGCAACAGAGAAATCTCTGGAACAACAGGAACAGGTTGCAGACAAGGTTCCCACATCTCGACAAAAGTTATGGCACTAGACTAGGGTGCCTGCTCATTAGTCCCTGACTTTTCCCTTTTCTATACTTTGAAATCTAGTATGCATTTGATTGTCATTTGATATCTATGTGTGCGAGCATTTTTCGTGATTTGTCCGTTTACTTCCGAATTTGCATAATTAGGGTTTGAGCATAAGTGGCCTTAATTGAACAACTAAATCACACAATTCCTATTTTCCCCTATATTCTGAGTGACTGAAGGCCTGTAGCAGACTTCCTACTCAGCTGAAGTCCTTGAATGTTTAGAGGTGAAAGGAGGATTCATACAAACTAGTAAAATCAACTCTAAACACAAAAATGCTCTTCATCATTTTTCACCTTAAACATTTTGGTGTACCCATGTTTTTAATGAATCTTGCACCTTCTTGAGTGTTGTGCTTCAAATTTACATTCATTTCATTCATTCATTTCATTATTTATTTATTGTATTTGAAAAATTACAAAAAAATTGAAAAAATGGAAAATTTTGAAAAAATTGGCATTTTTAGCTTGCATTTTCAAATAATTTGAATTAGTTGGAATTTAATTTCAATAAATTTCTATCATTATCATCAGATTTGATTTAAAATACATAAATTTTTCATTCATCATTAATTTAGATTGCATTTTCATGCTTAAATTGCTAAAAATTGCTTGAAATTGTGCATTTTTCCATATAACCTAGTTTTGCATTAGCTAGGGTTTGTAGTCAAAATCATATTTCAGAATTTACTACCCTTTTAAAACACTCATTAGGATTGATTTCTAACTATAGTGTTGCATCATAGTGGTTTGCTTGCAAAATTTCATGCCTAGGGTTTCAAAACCTCGATTTTTCACTAGATTTGGCCTTATCGTCTCTCTAGATTTGCATCCTAGGCATGTTGTAAAGGATTTTTCTACACTAATTTGCTGTTATAATGGTTATTATCTTCTATCCCTCATAAAATTCTTTACAATATCTCTTTATTGGGCTCTTACAGTGGAAATTTGGTGAAAAATTGCATATTTTAGCTATATTTTCCCTAGGGTTTGACCTTGAGTTGCACTATAAGCATGTTGTGAAAGATTTTATGGCTTTAGGTGACTGATATTACCCCTATAATCTACTTCACTAGGTTTTGACTTGTCATCATATTAGATTTGCATCAAAAGTGTGTTGTGAAGGATATTATTGCCTTATAGGACTGATATCAGACATATTATTTTCTGCACTTCATTAATTTCCTTACAACACCTTTTCTTGCACTTATTTGCATTGAAAAAAGTTGAAAAATCAAGCATTTTTTAATCTTAAAAATATCCTTCTCTTAGGGTTTGTTCTATTAGTTTGTGCATTGAGCATTGCATGCCTCTATATGAGTCTTATAACTCACTAGCCTAATAGAAATATCCCTTTAAGAAGAAGTATAACACACATTGGATCTAGTGCTCTTGTTCAATTCGACATCCCTACCTCTAAAAATCCCTTGAATACCTTCTTTACAAAAGGAGAGACACAAATTTTGCAAGATATTATACCTCCTACAACCACTATGGAAGATCAAGTATTTCATGATGTTGACAAAACTATTGAGGTGGTCGCACATATACCTGATGAGCAAATAAATAAACTTGATAAAGATTTAGTCAATTTTCAAGCATTTATGGAAACTGAAAGAATAGTGGAAGAAGTTGTCCCTGTGATTCACCACATAAGAGAATTGGTAAAAGAAGGACAAGATGGTATTAATGTTGTCCAAGGATTAACACATAGAGTACACAATAATGTCATGACGGTGACTGAATGTGCAAATGGTATTAAGAACATGTCGTCACCATCTCATATGCAAGTATCGACACCTATACTGACCACTATAATGTCTACAATTACATCGACAATTTTAACAACTAATGCACATGCTTGTAGTAATGCTACCACTAGTATTGGAGTATCTAATGGAACTAATTCACAAAATTACAAAGCTATGGGATTTAACTATTAGAACTTGGTTTCTAAGGGGACCTCTTCTCTGAATACTTATTCTCAACCACCTCTCCATTCCACCTATTCTCACCCACCCATTTCATATAATTATTTGCAACCACCTTCCACCTATCACTATGTCCAACCACCATTGACCTATTCACAGCCTCCATCTACAACAACTCAGGCTCAATCACCTCCTCACTTTGGTTCCAATTCCTCATAGCAAACTGTATCTCCTAATGATGCCTTCTTAAACTAAATTTTGCAAGGCATGATCTCTTTACAATAAAAAGTGACAAACTTGACAAATTCTTCACAACCTAATATACCAACTTATCAGCCCGTAATCCCCTATCCTATCCAATCTTGAGAACTCCTATGCCTGAGAGGTTTGAGACTCCTCACTTTGAAAAATATGGTGGAGAAGGTGATCCTAATACTCATGTGGCAGCATTCACGGCTATGTGTAGTGATTTCTACTTTGAAGAGGACTTGTTAGCAAAACTTTTCCTATGATCTCTCAAAGATACTACTTTAGAATGGTTTTGCTCTTTACCTCTGAATTCAATACACTCCTTTTTGTAGTTGGTTGATCAATTTTTACAACATTTTCAAGCAAATATTAGACCTCAAGTTTCTTTGATTGATTTAGTTCATTGCAAGCAAGGTCTGAAAGAGAAGTTAACTGAGTTTATTAGTCGGTATCAATCTCTTTATGCACAAATCCAATATTAGATGAAAGATGAGGATGTTTAGAAGGTGTTTATTACAAATCTACAACCTAACATATGTGATAAGATCCTCTTGATGAAATATAACTCCTTTTAACATTTATGCACCACCCTTCATGATTATCAACTTTCGTCTAGTCAGTATGAAAATCAAAACTCATTAGCTCAAGTTGGTCAATCCATGGGTGGACCATCACAAAACAACTTTAAGAAAAAAATAATAGGAGTTTCATCAAGATTAATGGACTAGATTTGAATAACTTTTCTCAAGTGTCTTCTATCACTAATCTGAAGAAGGCACCATATCAGCAAAGAAAGTTTACTCCGATATCTGAGTCTTACCATTCTATCATGAATCAAGCTATGAGTAAAAATCTTATGACGCTTCCCTCGATTAAGCCTTTGGATCCTAACAAACCTCAAGGACCTTACTTCAATGCTAATTCCTTTTGTCATTATCATCAGACACAAGGACATGATACTGAATGATGTATACATCTTAAACACAAAATACAAGACCTCATCGACTCGAATGTGATATAGGTATCAGGTGTGAATGATAATGGAAATAAGTCAGTTGCTCTATTGAATCAAAATTTACAAATCTTTACTAATCCTTTCCCTAAGCATACCGATAGCAATATGATGGAACAGGGTTTAGTGGAAGTAGACAATGAGGATTATTCAGAATATGGTAACATCATGGGCATAATAGAAGTGGATAAGGAAAAGTTGGATAACCCACCTCGTCCACGTAGAAAAGGAATTTATGCTGAGGTTCCTCCTCTGTTATCCTTACAAGGATTGGGAGATAACCAAAATGTATAAGAAAAACAAATAGAACAACCAATACAAACAACTATAACAAAGCAAAAGAATGAGATAGTACAAGATGATTCTTGTCACTATGGTAGACAAAATCAACAACAAAAATTGGCTAAAAATTGGAAAAGAGTAAGATGATTATCATCAATGGGAAATAATAGTGGTTCTCCTCCTCACAAGCAACAAAAGGTCTCACTTACACAAGGATTTGAGAAACAAGCATTACATGGATTTTCTAATTACAAACAAGACTCTCATAAGAACCACTCAACCTTCATACAAAACTTGATCGAATACCTCTCCACGAGGTTCGCAAGTCCTAAAATTTAGTACAATAGTACTACCAGGTAAGTATTTCTAACCCTTTATCTCTCATGATGTGTTTCCCTTGTGATGTGTTATGTGTTGTTTAGGCCTCCTAGGATGACCCTTGATTCTCTTGTAAGCTCCAGGATACCAGGAGATTGCTTCTATTGTGACCCTTCTTCTATTTGTATCATCATTCTTCTATATTGCTTCTCCTCTATTTTCACTATTGTGTGTTGTGTCTTATAGACATAGCATCGCAGTTGGTGACTTTGGGGCACTCTCCTACGTGACTATCCCTAAGGCACTTGTTTCTTCTCTCTTGATTTATTGTTTCCCTTCCTCTAGTGATTCAGGTGGATGATGAAAAACATATTATACTGATGCAGACCTAGCATCCCTTTAGCGAGAAATCAAAAATTGGACTTAGTTCCTATATGATGATGGGGTTGTTATATATTATCTGACACTTGGCTAGTAGAATCCCTCCATGTGATCTTGATGGTGTCTTATCACACTTACAAAAACATAACAATACTACTGCTCTGTGCACTTTATCTATCTTGAATCTTGAATTATTCATTGTTGTTTATCATGATTATATGGACACTAACACTTTTCTTGTAGGGATGTGTTTGTGGGAAAATTTGGTGATCGTACGGTACATGTCACCTCTGGAGGGCATGGGATTTGTGAGAGCTCGTGTTCCCTTGTGTGTTTTCTTCCTACCTTAACGTGCTTGATATCGGTACCTGATATCAACCACCTTAAGGTGTTGGCATATATAAGGTAAGTTGTCTGTTGTAGATGTTAGCAATGTGCTTGTTCTCAGGTGCAGTCTTAAAGAATGGTAGCGATGAGTCCCTCTTGCACTCTGAGATTTGTTTGCAATCATTTAAGCCCTTTTTGGAGGTAGGATATCGAATCCTTTTCTTAAGCCCTCTACGGAGGCAGGGATAGTGTATTTCTCGTGGAGAGTGCACATCCTATCATTTTCAAAAGTCCTCTATGAAGGTGGGGAGCAGTTCTGTGACTTACTCAACCATTAAGCATGTCTTCGGTGATTGTTGTGGTGAAGCCCAATCATTGGTGTGTGCCTATAATGTGCCTGAGATGGTGTTGAAACTAGAAATAGGAACACTCTATCACTTTTCTTTCGTGTTTTCTCTATGTCTTCCAAGTGTGTGTGTATTGTGTGTTTGTTCCCAAGCATAGTCTTAAAGACCAGTGGCGATGAGTCCCTCCTATGCTTTGGGATTTGTATCGTGTGCTTGATTTGTTTGGCATGTTTGTTCCCCCATATGCAGTCTTAAAGACCAGTGGCGATGAGTCCCTCTTGCATTATGGGTGGTGTGTTTAATTTCCTTGTACTTGCATCTGCATTTCATATTTACGAGAAAAAGAAAAGAAAAAAATATCAGCACTGTCTTCACTACTTTCACCATATTCACTATGTTTTGTGTGTCTTCAATGTTGTCTTCTCCATGGTTTGCATGCCTGTTATTGTCTTCTCTATGATTGGTGTGTCTTCTCTGTGCTTGTTGTGTTTGCTGTGTTTGTTGACTATACTTTAATGCATGTATTGACCTTGTGTTTATACATACATTAAAGTGGGGACTAAATGTTATGTGAGAAAATTTCCCCTTGGGGGCTTTTCCCTCTTAAGTTTTAGCTCTCGGGTCCTGTTTATGCATTTAGAGCATTTTTCGTGTTATTTTGACATCCCGATGAGAAAACCCTGAAGTTTCATGGCAAATGGGACCTAGGGGGTGCACTTGACATAAGTCCTACCTGAAATAGGGGGAGGACTTGGGCACTTGCAACCTAGTCCTGCCCTATTTTAGGTCAGGACCAATTTTGGAGTGTCGGTTTATGACCATTATTTAGGTCCTATGCCAACACAGTAAGTTTCAATTACGAAATTCTTAGCAGGAATGTTTGTCGTTGCATATATAAGCATGATTAGTGATTCATTTGTAAACTAGATGGAAATTTTGATTTTTATGCAATCTTGTGATTAGAGCATTCAAAATATTCATTGTGTTGCAAAGAAGAGCATTGTTATTGTGTTTGTATTTGCAGATTTGGCATCCATCTCCTCATGGCATGAAGAGCATCTTCCTTCCATGAGATCTTCACTACAAGGTGATATCAATTATGTTTTCAATCATTTATCATTTGGATTTTACCTCTATCCCACAAGGATACACACTCTTTATCTAACAACGGTGTTTAGAAGTGATGCAGGAGCATTTAGAAGAATTCAGGATAGTTGAGACATTTGATAGTGAAAATAGAGTATTGAGATAGTGAATTGGGAGATACAACATTTTACCGCATTTGAGTATGAGAGGCTATGGAGCTGGAATTAACATCTAGACATAGTCAGTTACAACATTTCAAGAATTTAGATCATTTGGCTTTGATTCCGGAGAGATATTGCTATTAGAAGATTAACTTTTTTTGCAGAGCAGAGCCAACTGTGTTCAGTAAAGTCTAATCAACTTGTGGAGCAAATCCCTGACTAGAGGAGCTTAAAGGAACATTGTTCGATGAAGTTTAGGACCTGGCCGACCTTCTGTAAGATATGCACAAAGTTCTATGTATTTGCAGAATAGTGCCTTATGTTTAGGCCCGACCTATTTTGTGTACACGTTACCCTAACTAGTCATTGCAATTAAGCCAACTTGATAAGGATTTGAAGGCTTTCGGAGGATATAAATGAAGGATAAAGATTTGTTACAAGAGACCAGTGATGAAATGATCAAGTATGTGAAGACATGAAGTGAATTAAGAAGTGTTTTGGTCCGAAGAAGAAGTAAATGTGAATAAGAGAATAGAGCAAAAAACAAAATAAGTTGTAGAGCAAAGAATCAAGGAACTTGCGAAGGAGTTCATGAATTGAAGTTGTTATATGAATGTTTTGTAACCCTAGGCTATGGCCTAGCATCTGTAAAAGCATGAGTGGCATATGTAATCTATTTTGAGATCATAACATAAGAGGAATGAGCTTTGAAGGCTGGGTTTTTCCTATTAGGGTTTTCCCAGGATACATCTTGTGTTATGTGTTCATGGATATCTTTTATTTTTCTACTGATTAGTTGTTAGCTTTTGTTGCATATCTATATGATCATAGTGTTAATTGATTAAGGATGCAAGGTTGGAGAATCCCTAACTGGACCCTCCTACCTTGACTGCATCAGAAAGACTTGAATCTCTCTCTGGGGCTTGATTGAGTCAAGCCTCTAAACACGGCAACCCCTAACCCATTTTTCTATGATTACATGTTACAGGTTGTAGGAGTAGAAAAAGTGGAGTTGTAGGAGAGTAGTGCAGACTATCAGAATTGTAGATCAGAGAAGAAAATAGGGACCTAGACTCAGGCGCCCAATCATTAGTCCTTCAGATTTTGCAACAAAGAAATCTCTAGAACAACAGGAACAAGTTGCATACAAGGTTCCCATATCTCAACAAAAGTTATGGCACTAGACTAGGGCGCCCACTCATTAGTCCCTGACTTTTCTATTTTCCAAACTTTGAAATCTGGTACACATTTGATTGTCATTTGATATCTTTGTGTGCAAGCCTTTTTCATGATTTGTCTGTTTGCTTCCAAATTTACATAATTAGGGTTTTCAGCATAAGTGGGCTTAATTAAACAACTAAATCACACAATTCTAATTTTCCCCTATATTCTGAGTGACTAAAGGCCTGTAGTAGACTTCCTACTTGGTTGAAGTCCTTGAATGTTTAGAGGTGAAAGGAGGATTCATAAAAACTAGTAAAATCAACCCTAAAAACAAAAATCATCTTCATCATTTTTCACCTTAAACACCTTGATGTACATTCCAAGGTTGATGATAGGTATAAATACATGTAATGTAGTTGTGAAGAGTGTGAGAGTGTGAAAATGGAAGATAAAGTGTGAAAGTGAAAAGGAAGAGTAGGAGAGAGATATTGCACTTCAATGGAACTAAACTCAAGCATGTTGTAGATGCTACTATATCAGTTCAACCCTTGGCAGTGAGCCACCCACCAACAATTAGCCATTCATCGGTAATGAGCCATCCTATTGGGTAGTGATCCCTCTTGGCAGTGAGCCTCTTTGATATTTAGTATTGTTACTACATTATATTGTGAGCTAACACTCACCATGGTTTTTCCCTTTCTAAGGGTTTTCCATGTAAAAATCTAGTGTTCATGTGTGAATGGCATTGATGTACTTAAGTTTTGTTTTTACTTTTCATGTTTATTCTTCATATCAAATTAAGTGGTTAAAGCAAGTTAATGTGATTGTGAAATTGACCAATTAAGGTTAAAATTTTGATACAACTAATTCACCCCCCCTCTCAGTTGTGTTGTGCCTTCAAGAATTGGTATCAAAGCAAGGTTCCTTGAAACAAAAGCCTAATAGCTTGGGGTAGATCTGGTATGGTACACAAAAAGGACACACCATAATTTGATGGATCTTACTACGCATACTAGAAGGTATGCATGGAAAGTTATCTCATTCCTATAGGTTACAGTGTTTGGATGATAGTCAAAAAGAAATATGAAATACCTAAAGATGGTGCAGAGACTGAAGAAGAAATCAAGAAGTTTGAGTTGAATCACAAATCTAAAAATGCTTTATTGAATGCTTTATCAAATGTTGAAATGGCAAAAGTTGTGGATCTTGCAACTGCTCATGAAATTTGGGAAAATTTGAAGAATGTTTATGAAGGTGATGCATCTGTCAAGAAGGCTAAGTTTGCATAAGTTAAAGACTACATATGAAACCATGCAAATGTCAAAAGATGATAACATAACAAATTATATACAGAGGATTGATGAAGTTGTTAGCAGCATCAAGGCCCTTGATGGAAAGTTAGAAGATGAAGATCTTATTGACACAATACTCAGAACCCTTCCAAAGTCATATAGTCACAAGGTATCTTCCATTGAAGATTTTGTTGAGTCAAGCAAACATACAAAGGATCAATTGCTTGGTAAACTAACTACCTTTGAAATAAGGGAATTTGGTACTACTGATAGTCCTGTGAAAACTGAGACTACTTTCAAGGCCAAGGAAGAAAAGACTTCTAGATCAAAGAAGTATGTTATGGAATCAGATAAAGAAGATTTTGCAGAAATTGAGGCAAAGTTTGCAAGCAGAATAAAAAGAGGTGGCAAAGGAAAGTTCAAATGTAAGTTACCCTTCAAATGTTTCAATTGTAGAAAAGTTGGTCACTATGCTTCAAGATGTCCTGACAGAGCCTTAAAATTCAATGAAAGTAAAGGAAAGATATTAAGAAAGAGTTACTATGTTAGGGATGATGGTGTAATTGATGATAGTTCTGATGATGGCAATAGTAGTGAATGCTTGTTTATTGCACTTAGCGAAGAACTTGTTTCTGCTAACCTTGATAGTTATGTGAAGGATACAAGTCCAAGAGAATTGTCTGCATTTGATGCTGAAAAGGAAGATGAATGGATCACTGATAGTGGATGTTCAAATCACATGATTGTAGACAAAAGTAAGTATGTCAAGTTTGAAAAGTATGATGGAGAACTTGTAAGATTTGGAGATGATGCAGCTGGCAAGATTTGTGGAAAAGAATCAATTACTTTTGATGGCAAGCATAATATAGATGATGTTCTTTATATCAAGGGCTTGAAGCATAGCCTTCTAAGTGTTGGATAAATTACAAAAAAGGATATAATCTTATGTTTATGGACAAAGGATGTGAGATAAGAGAAAGCTCTGAAACTATAATTGTTGTTGGTAAAAAGACTCATGGCAATGTCTATCACTTTAAAGGTATTGAATACTATTGTTTGTTGGCTAAGATTGATGAAAGTTGGCTATGGCATAGGAGAATGGGTCACATCAACTTTGATAATCTAGTGAAAATAAGTACTACTCAGATTGTAAGAGAACTACCTAAAATTGTGAAGCCTGCCAATGTTAAATGTAAAGATTACCAATTGGAAAAGATGACAAAGACCACCTTCAAAAGAAAAGAACAATTCTCTACCAATCTACTGGAGTTGGTGCATACAGACCTTTGTGATCCTACAAGAATAAAAAGTCTCCAAGGTGATAGGTATTTCATGCTTCTTATTGATGATTATTCAAAAATGAATTGGGTTACTTTCCTTAGAGAAATATTAGAAGCCATAGACAAGTTCAAAACTTTGAAAGCTTTGGTTGAAAATGAATTGGATCTAAAAATCAAGTGCTTAAGGTCTGATAGAGGAGGTGAATTTACTTTAAATGGTTTTAATGCTTTCTATGAAGAACATGGAATAAAGAGACATTTATCTGCCCCCCAGACTCCTCAAAATAATGGAGTGGTTGAAAGGAAGAGTAAAACCATTCAAGAAGCTACTAGAACAATGATCAAGGAAGCAAACCTACCAAAAGTATACTAAAAATAAGCAATACACACTGCTATTTATATTCAAAACAGAGTGCAGGTCAGAGCAAAAGAGACCAAGACACCTTATGAACTGTGGTATGGTAAGACTCCTACAGTCAAATATTTCAAAGTTTTTGGAAGCAAATGTTATATCAGAAGAGATGAAGAATTAGGGAAATTTGATGCTAGATGTGATGAAGGCATATTCCTAGGTTACTCAACCAAGAGCAAGGCTTACCAACACTATAGCAAAAGACTAAATAAGATTATTGAAAGTACAAATGTGAAGGTAGATGAAGATCTTCAATTGGATGGATATGAATCAGATGAACCTGTTGTCATAGAGAAAGTAGAAAAAGGTAAAGAAAAGGAAGTTCAAATTGAAGTACAAATTGCTCCTAAAGAAAAAGAAATTCAAGAAGATGCTCCTGAAAGAATTCCAAAGACTCCCAAGTATGTGCAAAGAGATCATTCTAAAGTTCAGATTATAGGTGATAAAAAGAAAGGTGTATTGACAAGAAGGAGAGCTGTAGAAGAACAAGTAAACCTCTGTTGACTTTCAAAGGTGGAACCTAAGATAGTAAATGAAGCTTGTAATGATGAACATTGGGTCAAGGAAATGGAAGAAGAATTAATGCAGATTGAGAAAAACAAGACTTGGGAACTTGTCCCTAGACCTACAAATAAGAATGTGATTGGAACAAAGTGGGTTTTCCAGAACAAACTGAATGAGGTTGGAGAAGTTGTGAGGAAAAAGGAAAGACTTGTGTGCAAAGGATACTCACAAGTGGAAGGGATTGACTATGAGGAGACTTTTGCTCTAGTGGCTAGATTGGAAGCAATCAGACTGTTTTTGGCTTTTGCAGCACATAAAGATTTCAAGATATACCAGATGGATGTAAAATATGCTTTTCTGAATGGTCAGTTAGAAGAAGAGGTATACATAGAGAAACCAGATGGATTCTAGTTATCAAATCAACCAGATATGGTGTACAAGTTGAAGAAGGCTCTGTATGGATTAAAGCAAGCTCCCAGATCTTGGTATGCAAGACTGGATAAGTATCTATTGCAGCAAGGTTACAGTAAAGGGTTCACAAATAGCAATTTGTATATCAAGGCAAGCAAAGATCAAATCCTAATTGTTGAAGCCTATGTGGATGATATTATATTTGGTGGAAATGAAGGAATGCATAAGAATTTTGCAGATGAGATGCGGGAGTTTGAGATGTCCATGTGTGGTGAGATGAATTTCTTCCTTGGACTGCAAATCAATCAGACAAACAAAGGTATCTTCATTTCTCAATCAAAGTATCTCAAAGAGTTGTTAAAGACATTTGGAATCAAAGACTCTAAGTTGGTGAGTACTCCTATGATTACTAGATGTAAGTTGAGCAAAAATGATGAATCTTTTATGAATGATCAGAGAAAGTACAAGTCAATGATTGGAGGACTACTTTATCTGACTGCCACTAGACTAGATATCATGCATGTAGTTTGTCTTGTAGCCAGATTTCAATCAGATCCTAGAGAATCACATGTTGTGGCAGTGAAAAGGATTTTCAAATACTTGAAAGGTACTCTAGATCATGGTCTATGGTATCCAAAGAATAATGACTTCTCCATAAGTGCCTATACAGATGCAGATTGGGCTAGTTGTGTTGATGAAAGGAAAAGTGGAGGTGTATTCTTCATTGAAGATAGGGTGGTGTCCTAGCATAGCAAGAAACAAGAATCAATATCCTTGTCTACTGCAGAGGTAGAATATATTACCATAGTAACATGATGTACTCAAGTGTTGTGGATGAAACAAACCTTGAAGGATATCAAAGTTGAGTATGAGGAGCCAATCCCTATTCTTTGTGATAGCACAAGTTCCATTAACATTTCAAAGAATCCAGTGATGCATTCAAAGACAAAACACATTTCAATTAAGTATCACTTTTTGAGAGAGAAAGTTACAGAGAATGTAGTGAAGTTTGAGTATGTGCCTACAAAGGATCAAGTTGCTGAGATATTCATCAAGGCTCTTCCAAAGGACACTTTTGAGTATCTCCAAGAAAAGTTAGTAGTTATTTTCCGTCCATTGAACTAGGTGCATAAGAAGATGGATCGGTCCAGTGTGCCTCAAAGAATATTTTCTTCTGGACTGATTTAAGGGACTACCCTTCAGGGGGAATAGGTAGTGATCTAAGATGATTGTTGCAGTGGGGGGGAGTAAAGAATGATTCCAATATTATTAGAGCAAAAGTGTGCAAGTATGTGCAATGGAGGAGATACGATGCCCTTTTCCATTGATGTCAAAGGGGGAGAGAAATCATATGAAAAATTTAGGGGGAGAAAGTGTTTCAGATGTAAAGAGAAAGGGGGAGATGGTGATGAATGTAGATTCCTGTCTTGATGGTTTTTCACATCGTATGTTGCCTTCAATGACAAAGGGGGAGATTGTTGCAAGTATGTGCTAACCGGTGTTGTCATTGATGTCAACATATCTGTGTTGTCATTGGTGTCAACTATGCTCTTGTTTTGATGATTATTTATGATGATTTAGTTGCTTTGTATTATCTTATATAAGTTTTGAAGATGATGAGAAGATATTCCTAATACTAAGTTTCGAAGTGCTTCTGAGAAAATTTTCTTTCCAAGTGGAAACAGTGTGTTGCAGAGTATTTTAGCTTACAGAATAACTGTTTGAGTTTTGCTCTGCATTTCCTTAGTATTGAAGGCTGGAGTATGAGATCTAGATATGTTTCAGAGAAGTGTTTGAAGATGTTAAATCAATAATTTGGTGTTCCGGATCGCTATACAGAAGAAATTCCATTCACCAATGTGAAGATTGTGCTTGACCAAGTTCGCAATGTGATGGCGAGAAAGTATTTTGCTCCGTATTCCTCCACAGTATGTTCCTTGGTCCTACAGTTTTGGTCTTAAGCTTACAAGGTACTTAGCTTCCTTCATTCCAAAGGTTTTGTGATTTAGTGCTCTAGGAAACAAGTTTTTTATTAGCAGAGTATGACAGTGTCTGATTGAGAGCAATCTGTGATCCATCTTCAAGAAAATTAAGTTGAGATCTATTGTGGTTGGATTTGATGGTTTCCAAATGATTCTATGGTGTTCATAGATGTCCCTTGAATTCATTAAAGGCATGTGTCTAATCCGTAAGCTATAATGAAGCTCTTGGAAGCCTGTGACCTAGTGATTCTTGATGTTGTATACTTGTTCTGGTCAACTTGGTTAATTACAATTGTTATGGAGATGATTCATGGATTGTAGAAGCATGTCAAAGTGTGTGAAGATGTATTTGGGTCTGATCTAAGCTATGATGTGTTCATTTGTCACTCTTTTACTCTGCAAGTTTGTTTAGGTCCAGACCTATTTTGAAATTTTGTATGTATGCCGACCTTGGAGAAAGTTCCAACGGTTGAAGATTGTAATGCCAACCTTGATGTACATTCCAAGGTTGATGATAGGTATAAATACATGTAATGTAGTTGTGAAAGAGTGTGAAAATGGAAGATAAAGTGTGAAAGTGAAAAGACAGAGCAAGAGAGAGATATTGCACTTCAATGGAACTAAACTCAAGCATGTTGTAGATGCTACTATATCAGTTCAACACTTGGCAATGAGCCACCCACTGGTAGTGAACCATTCATCAGCAGTGAGCCATCCTATTGGGTAGTGAGCCTCTTTGACATTTGGTATTATTACTACATTATATTGTGAGCTAACACTCACCATGGTTTTTCCCTTTCTAAGGGTTTTCCACATAAAAATCTAGTGTTCATGTGTGAATGGTGTTGATATGCTTAAGTTTTGTTTCTGGTTTTTAGGTTTATTCTTCATATCAGATTAAGTGGTTAAAGCAAGTTAATGTGATTGTGAAATTGATCAATTAAGGTTAAAGTTTTGATGCAACTGATTCACCCCCTCTCAGTTGTGTTGTGCCATCACAATCATCTACATGTGCAACTCATGCATTACCTTTAGGTCTTCTATTCATCCTTCCTTGATGTTGCAGACACTCGTATACTTAATACCCTTCTTCTCCACATTAGAAACGGGTTCTTCTAAAACCTCCTCTTCCAGGTCCTTTCCCAGGTTGTCCACTTCCTCTTTCTCTTTGCTCAACATTATTTTGGTCACGAGGGCAGTAGGCATTATCTCCTCTCTGATTTCGACTGGTGCCAGCTTCTTCACTTTTCTTTTGATCTTCATTACAGCCTCCATAGGACCTTCCACCAGTCCTTTCACCTTGACCTCTTCCCCTTTGTTTTCTTTCAAACCTTTTATTCAACTTCTCTTCCACCTTCAGGGAAAACTGGTATGCATCTTCTATGGTGGTCATTTTGACCAGGCTTAGCTCCTCTTGAATACATGGCCTTAACCCATTAATGTAATAGGATACCTTCTCTTTGTTGGCCTTTGCATGGCCTATCTTAATGGTAATATTATAAAAATATTCTATATACTCCTTAAAAGACTTGTTACCTTGCTTCAATCCTTGCAGCTTCTTCAGCAACTCCATCTCATAGTCCACATGAATGAACTGCTTCTTTAGTTTTTCCACAATTTGATCTCATCTGGTAATCTTTCCTTTTCCTTTTCTATTCCTCTCTAACTCAACCTCCTTCCACCAAATACTAGCATGGCCCTTCAACTTTGTTTTTGTAAACTTGACCTGATCTGGGTCCTCCACATCTTCATACTCAAAATATTCCTCCATGTCCTTGATCCAATAAATAAGATGTTATGGATTCAAACCTCTAGAATAGGTAGAAAATTCAATCCTGGGCCTCTTTCTAATCTTTGAAATGGCCTTCAACAACCTAACTTTTGTAGGATCTCCTACAACTTCTTGTTCTTCCTTAGATAGATCTTCTTCAGTTTCATCTTCACTTTCTTCTCATGTTTGCAGCTCAAACCCTCTTCATAGTTCCTCTTGCAATGCATCGATTTGCCTTTGCAGGGCTCTAAAACCCTCTTCTATCAAAGAATTTTTTCCAACACAGTTTCTTCGTGGAGGTATCTTGATCTTAGTAGAAAACCCACAACCTCAAGTCCTGGTGCAAATTGCCTCATGGTTAGCAATTTGTCTACACACTTAGGAATCCTTGCTCTAATACCACTTGATGAAGAGGGTAAATCACAAAACACACAACAAAAATTGCACACAAAAATAGAATATTCTTTTATTGATTTGGACAACTCATTACATTACAGAAGCTCAAATACAATCAGAGGATGAATCCTCCATAGGCTGCAACACATTATAGCTACCTATCACCAGGCTCTTGAACCTTCTACCTTCTGTAGCACCAAATCAGCTAGGGTTTCTATTTTCCACCTTGTCTTGACTATACACTTTGCCCCTTATCTCTAATACTTCCAAGGGTTCCCAAAAATGGTTATAAATAGCCCTTTTTGGTGGCCTCCATCTAAATTTCAAATTTTACATCTCCCTCCAAAAATAGGTCAACTTCCGAGAGCCATAACTTTTGATCCAGGTATCTGATTGACAAACTGTTTGAAGCATTAGAAATCTTACGAAGTGTTCTATGTGCTAAGAACCTGCTCTACTAGTTCCACCCATTTTTAGGCCCGTACAGGGTTGTTTATTGTCTCAAACCTAAATTTGAATAATTTTTAGGCATTTTTCAGGAAATAGAAACTTTAATATCTTCCAGCTCACAAATGGTCTTTACATGATTCCTTCGCCAAAGGTATTATTTTTCATTTATGAAGCTTCCTATAAATTTTCTCTTCAATCCATGCCCAAATGCAAACTTTCCAAAAATAGCCGTTTGTTATTTTTAGTAGTTTGGAAAAACTGAAGGTTCTACATCATTATTCAAGCGATTATGGAACTAGAAACACTAATTTTGAAAAGAAATGAAAAAAACATCATTAAATCAACATCTCTTTTGGGTGATGCAAGATTATTCTTACACCTCTGGATGCTCCTGCATCAATTCGTCTAGTTTCTCCAGCTACATGGGATCCTATTCCAACTAATACTATCAAGGCTCTTGCAAAATACACAAGTGAAGACTTAGAAACTCCCACTAAACATATTTAGGATGTAGCAAACATATGTATGGTTTACCATGTTATAGAGCAAGATGTTTCCTTAAGATTTCTCATATCTTCCTTCAAAGGAAAGGAACTTGACTAGTATCGATCTCTTGCATCCAATTCAATCACCACATGGGATGAGATAGGAAATGCATTTTTGAAAGATTCAATGAAAAGGGAGATAGATATTCTCTATTGCATCAATTAATAACAATTGACTGGGTGCCACAAGAAGCAATCATTTATTTCAACACTCAGTTTCACAAGACCTAGTAAAGGATCCCTACTGCAGCACAACCGTTGATGGGTATGGAAATTGTTTTTATCTTAAAGCTTTAACTTTAGATATTGATATTATGATCTAGTCCTTAGGAGGACAAATCCCCTTGATAGCATATGATTTGGTGGTTAGGGTAGAAAATAGCTTGATAGATGAGGGAAAACTCCCTCCTAGACCTCTCATGCTAATGTTACCTAAATTATCCATTCCATTGCAAAAATATTTACCAAAAATTAAACTCCTCATATCAAATGTGAATCAAGCATCTCCTTCCATGTATATCTACCCTTCCTCCCAAGAACCAATAGATACAATTGATGGGCTAAAATATTGACCTCCTTTTATGTTGTTTTTATATGCTTTTAGTGTTAGACTTAGGGCACACAACTAAGAGGGGGGGTGAATCAGTTGTGCAAAACTTACTCAATTTAAACACTTGAATCTTCTTTAATGAATAGCAGAATATTACTCATGAACATAATGCATTCAAATCAAAAGCAGAAACTCATCAACACGTGCAACACCAAGATTTTGACGTGGAAAACCCAGTCAAGGGAAAAACCACAGGGTGATTAACCCAAGAATATATTCTCTGTTAGAAGAATAGAAAGAACAAATGGCACATGCCAATTAGGGCTCACTGCCCGAGCACACTGCTCACAAGAGGCTCACTACCTACAAGAGACACACTGTCTACAAAGAAATGAGTATCACATACATGAACTGGAAAATAGCATCTTCACCATGCTTGAATCAGTTCCATTAAAGCCCAAAAAATTCTGCTCTGCCTTTTGCCTTCTTCTTCACTCCCACACTCACATCTCCTCTAGACACACTTCAAAATGACTTCACAATCCCTTATTTATACAAGGCATCGACTTAGGAACAATCATCTAAATTGGCAAACACCTACAAGAACATCCACAAGACGTGTATTACATCCAGTCGGCTAGTCTCAAGAAGAACACCAATAACCGTGGTTATTCTTCAAATGCAAACTCTAACTTTAATGCGGACCACCAACATGAACTAGACATGATCCAACGATCATCATAACCTTCCCTGAATCACCAAGAACATCCACACTTCATCATCCTACTGGAAGTCTTCTCTCCTTCATCTAGAGCTTCAAGAACACAGTCTGTCATCACTGTCACAAATGAATAGGCTCTTCTGGACCTTTAACCTATGAACCAATCTAGTTGATACTTCACAGGAACATCCTCAACACTCCCTCAAATCTGCATAATGGGATAATGAAATTCTGGATCTCACCAGACCTATCTGTGGCACTCTGTCACCTCTGAACACCTACCGGAACCGGTTCTACTTGAGCGACCATAACTTCTTCAGATCTTCATGCAGACCTCTAAAAACTTGACTGGAGCATCTCAAGACTTATATCTACAAACCCTTTAAATCGTATCCTCTGATCCTCAACCTATTAAGGACTTTGACCTTCTTGTCATCACTGTTCTTCACCATTCTTGATTGAGACTAATTTTCTCAATATCCTCAGCACACAGCTCATCTAATCCTTCACATTAATGCAACATGAGTATGTTGACATCAATGACAACACCATTTAGGCCCATACTTGCAACAATCTCCCCCTTTGTCATTGATGGCAACATATGATGTAAAAAATCATCAAGACAAGAACTTCTTCTTGTTGTCACAACTCCCCCTAACAGCAACAACTATTCACATGTCTTCTCTTCCTTTTTTGCTCCCCCTTTGATTAGCAACCACTTGTTTTTCACATGTCTTCTCTCCCCCTTTGACATCAATGGAAAAGGGCTCATACTTGCAACTTCATTATTTCATAACATACCAGCTACTCCCCCTGAGTAGCAGCTCCCTTATGATCAATCCAGATCACAAGATATGACTGTGATATCCACCGGATTGATACACATCAGTGCATCCTAGTTCATCACCAGAGGGGCAATAACCCCTAACTTCTCCCTGAGATACTCAAAAGAGTCCTTGGGAAGAGGTTTAGTAAAGATATCTACAATCTGATCCTTGGAGGGCACATACTCCAATCTGACTTCATCTTTGTTCACTTGCTCTCTCAAAAAGTAAAACTTGATAGATATATGCTTAGTCTTAGAATGCAACACTGGATTCTTAAAAATATTTATTGTACTTGAATTATCACAAAAAATTGTGATAGGCTCCTCATATTCTACTTCAATATCTCTTAGCATCTGCTTCATCCACAAAACTTGAGTGCAACTACCTGCTGCTGCAATGTATTCTACTTCAGTTGTAGATAGGGATATTGCCTCTTGTTTCTTGCTTAGCCAAGAAACTAATCTTTTTCCCAAAAAGAATGCTCCTCCACTGGTACTCTTCCTGTCATCCACATCTCCTGCCCAATCTGCATCTGTATATGCATGAAGAGAAAAATTATGATCTCTAGGATACCACAAACCATACTCAACTGTTCCTTTTAGGTATCTAAAAATCCTTTTGATTGCCATGACATGAGATTCTTTGGGTTCAACTTGAAATCTCGCCACAAGACCAACAGCTTGCATTATATCTAGTCTAGTTTGAGTGAGATACAATAATCCTCCAATCATTGATCTGTACTTTGTCTAATCTACCTTAGGAGAGTCATCATCTTTGCTCAACTTACATCCAGTTTCCATGGGAGTATTCATTGGCTTTGAATCTTCCATTCCAAATTTCCTCAACAATTCTTTCACGTATTTGGTCTGAGAAATAAAGATTCCTTTCTTTGTCTGAATAATTTATAGACCCAAGAAGAAATTAATTTCACCAAGCATTGACATCTCAAACTCACTTTTCAATTGATTTGCAAAGGTTTTACACATACTGTCTCTTCCTCCAAAGATGATATTGTTATCACCCAGTTTTGCACCCTTGCATACAGTTGTGAAACCTCTGCAAACTGGAATAACATGGGAATGATCTCTAAGTGTGGGACTTTGCTAAATGAGACCAAACCTCTGGAGAAGGCTGGCTTCCTTGTCTAGTTATCACCTAAAACTACTGAATTTTGGGGGGGGGAAAGGGAGAGAGAATGCTTGTAATGGAAAGGAAATAAAAGCTTGAAAACAAGGGTGATGCACCAGATAGATTTAAAGAAATCTCCATAGAACTGAAGGATGCACAATACAATCAGAATATGGCAAGTAGGCATACACAGGTTAGATGACTCTAGCAGAGGTGGGAAGCAATATGATTGAGAGGAATAAAACATTCACAGACAAACCATATGTAGATTCACACAGAACTAAAAAAAATTAGTTAAAGAGGTAAAATTAACTTGCATATATTCAATGGAAAGGCACGGTTACAGCACATGAAAACCCTATTTGGAAACAGAAAAGCCTTAATGCCAAAAAATTTCCAACCCTATTTACAACATTTGAATGCATACTTATAGCATTCCAAAATTCCTAAGTCAGTTACAAAAAATGTCCTCTATGAGCTATCATAGAAAAAGATCTGCATCGATGACTGTCCAGCTGCATCAGTTATGGCATCGAAATCTGGAACTGGGTGGATGGGGAGATATTTTGGAGTCTTGAATGCAAGTAGCTTACTCATCGATCTGCAGTAGAAAAGATGAAAATATCTGGAAGAGGAAGGTGGGAAGATATTTTTGACCATCAATACGAGCTGTATCATCTTTGTGCAACAATGAATGCCCCAAAAATATCTCCATCTGCTGAAATTTGTCACTGAAACGTCTAGTTGCCCAAAATACGCAACTCCAGATCTGAAATTTGAAAAGTGACAAAGCTCCTGAAAAACCCTGCCAAATGAAAGAGGGGACCAAATATGCAACTTTGCCTCTTGGAGCATGCCGAAATTCACCAAAAAGAAGGAGATACAGGTAGTCAAACTTTCGGTCAACTACTTATATATATCACTTTTGCATTTCTGTGTATATCGCTGCATCTTGGCGCCTGAATCGGCATTCAAAAACTCATCCTGCATCTCCTTCTGCACATACATGGCGCTTTGCATATCGGGCCCTGTATATCTCTTTTGAATTTTTGAAATTGTATATACATACAATTTCCCCTTGTATATGTGGGCCCTACCACTTGTATGCCCCTCTGCATATGCCAAATACAAGCTGCGGATCTCAAAACACCATTAGTTGATTTTCATTGTTCCACCAAATCCAGCTTGTATATTTTCTCCTTGTACATTTCTTTGTATATGCAAAATATACAAACACTTATTCATACAAAGCAGACTCCAAACTCTTATGTGTCGAAACTGATCCTTGATTCAAATCCGCCTTGTATATCGCAATGCATCATCTTTGACTTGTATATCGCAATATATAAGTGCCATATACATACAAAATGGACCCAGAGCCTGAATGAGGCAAAAATGATATCCATTTGAAATCCGGCTTGTACATGCTCTTTTGTATGTCGAGACATACAAACACCTTTTATACAAGGCAGACCCAAGAACAACATAGAATAGATTGAAACTTCTATTCGGGTCCGGATTGTATATCGGCTTTGTATATTGCTTTGTATGTGCGAACATACAAGCCGATATACAAAGCACTATTCACTCTCCCTTTGTATGCTGAAACATACAATCTTGCATGTATCTACACGGGACCCACCATTTGTATCTCCCCTCTTGGCACTGTAGCAAATGCACATTTGTTTGTATATGCGGATATACAAATGTAACATACAAACCATCTCACATACAAGTAGGGTATCTATGATGGAATATACCCATGATGCATATCTTCATTTGTATATAGCCGATTGTATGTGGAAGACATACAAACCTCCTTGCATCTACGCGGGCCCCACCTTTTGTATCTTGGTAACATACAAATGCCTTTGTATATTTCTGTGCAGCAACCTTTGTATGTTTCCTGCGGCACTGTAGCAAATGTACATTGGGATCTTGTATGTCAAATATGCAACACAATATACAAACTGCCAGACATACAAATAGGGAATCTTTGGAGAATATTCCCGCAATGTATCTTATACCTTGTATGTTTCACTTGCATTTCCACTTGTATATCGCCGATATACAAACCTGGAATATTCCTGGGAATCTGTGAAAGATTCCTGTAATGTATATGCATTTCCTTGGCCTGATATACATTCAAAAAATGTACATAACTTAATTTTTTCATTATTTTCTAAGGCCGATGGAGATTTTCAAGCTTGCCAAATGCATATTTGAACTGTATGTTTGACCAAACTTTTACCATGGATAACTTCTTCATTTGGCCGAATTTTGGGGTACTTGTTGTGATGTTCACAACATGCCCCTTTTTGCCCCTTAGCAAAATGAGGACCCCTGCTATGGCTTGCCCCCTTTGTTTTTGTGCTCTGGGCAGTAATGGTAAAAAGCATCATCATATCAGGTGCATGGTGATCCTCCTGTATGAGCCCAAAATTCAAGGTTTGAATCTTGCCTCAGGAAGCTTGCCATGTGAAAGAGTGTAAAATTCTAAGCAAGTTTGCCTTTTACATCACCCTGAAATTCGGCCAGGTAAGAAAGTTATGCTCGGTCAAAGTTCTGGTCAAACCTGATATTTGGGGAGGAGGATCACATTTCTTAATATCATCATCTTTGAAATATCACCCGATAAATCATGCGGTCCAAATATCTGGATGTTAATTTAAGGTGATAGTGGCATTTGCCAGTCAGCAGCATCATGTATTTCGTAAGGATCATATTTCTCATTGTAACCCGATATTTCTCAATATCCTCCTGCCACAAAATATCACCCTAGGCCATTATCCTGATGATGTCATTCAAGTCCAATAAACAAAGAAACAATCATGACGATGATGTAATCATCATATTCACCTCTCGGAGGCATGTTTCCTAAACATGATCCTGCTCACATAACATGTCGATGATGTCATAGTGCCGCAGCACTAAACCAAGTCATCATCCGGATGACATCATCATGATCTTCTGAGTAGGTCATTTTAGTCGACGGGGTCATCATCTTAAAACCTAGCCCGATATTTGAATATCACCCAATATCTCAAACATCACCCGATATTCAAAGATCACCCTATATCTCAAACATCACCCTGTTTTGACATACCGATGACGTCACCCGACCCGATGGACAAAGTGAACCAACATGTCGATGATGTCATCCCAATTTTTGGAGATGGGACATTTCAGTGGAGAGGTCATATTTCATTTATCACCCAATATTCTGAAGATCACTCGATCTTCCCAATATCACCCTCTTTTAAATATCACCCCATCCGATATACATGCCAATGACGTCATAATAGCTGCAGTAATAAGCCAAGTCATATATCCTGATGACGTCATCTGGACCTTTCCCGGGGGGGATCATATTTCACGTGGGTCATGTTCTGAATATCACCTGATCTTAAAACATGACCCGATATAAAGAGGAAATGCACTACCCGATATGCAGAGCCGGATTTGAAACGGTATTCAAAATAGCTAATTCTCTGTATGCCTTGCCGTTTGCATGATCATGATATGTGCACGACATGATATTTAAAGGTAAATGGTAAGGTAAGGTCAGATATTTGCTTTTGATCTGTCCTAACCTGATATATACATGTTTGCACTTTAGGAGCATGATTCAATATGATTTTGATCCTCCTGCTAGTTATTCAATATGATGATGCCTAACTTCTATATGCTAACCGCAGGTGCATCAGCCAGAGAATGGGATCGATAGGACATTATGGGCTCGCCCTAATTAGCGATGTCTTGCCGATGATCATGATGATGCACGCTTAGGATGCAAAAGGTGGAAAACAAGCAAGGCAGGCAGATTTTGAACCCATTCTATACATGACGATGATGTCATTGTCATGTCCGGATCAACATGAAGAAATCTCAAGATGCAGCCTGATATTCAAAAATGCAAAATGGCGGGAAGACTACAAGTATGTGGATTTACCACTGCAGGCCGCCTTTGGCAGAGAATTAAATGCTTGATCCTCCTATGCAAGTTTCGTTGACGATCATGCGAAGGATAGAAAAAGAAGTGCATGCAAAGCCTACAGAGGGTCTACATGCAGACTCGACCTGATAGCGTATAGGTAGAGATATGATAGAGCATTAATGGCAAGGGACATCCTGAGCGGCGCACCAGATCCTGAGAGGTTAGAATGAACCAAAAGGAGACAATGCATTGAATGCAGTGGTTGGCTGATGGAGGAAGTTACTAAGCGAGTGGCGCCTTGTCTGGGTGCTCTACTTGAGGTTCTGGTGGGATCCATCTTCCACCATTGGATGAGACATCTGAGGAGGCTGACTGATGATTCAGCCAGGTTTTCTTGGGCACTATGTTGGGGAGAAAGCAGAGGCATATATTCAGCCCCATTACTGCTAAAAACAAGAAAAAAAGGAGGTCAATCATATAATATCAAACCTATAGAAATTTCATGTAGTAGACTAGATTGCTGAGACTAGTGGGGACTAAATTGTTGAAACATTCAAGGTTCTTTCCTCATGATCACTGTAAATATGCATGTTTTATGAACATACTATATGGAGATGAAGCTTCAGATTACATCATGATTGTAAACCTTAAGTAATCTTCAAGTTGATTTTTGGATATGTACTAGTGGATGCTATGTTCTTTAGAAGCGCTTTCATTTCATTGCATGTTGTTGTCAACTCTACCTCTAAAGATTTGCATTGGATCATGCTGATTTGTGGAATATCCTGGTGAAGTATGATTTCAGTTTTCTTCTCTTCATTACTGTATGGGAACATGTATGTGGGTCAGTGATCTCAGTCAAGTAAATCTTAGGAATCTCTCTCTCTAACCCTTTTTCTCATTTTAATTTTATAGAAGTCACTTTCATAACTGCACATCATGATAAACATTAAGCAGAATAGAGGAATATACTGACATCCCGTAGATAACTGACCATCATTAGTATATTCCTGAGCTAGATGCATGTACCATTGAAAATTTCATGCAGGAAATCACTAATAAGGGTAGAACTCATGCAAATATCACCTTAGGCACATCATTTGGAGGTATATACTATGTAGAGTAACTTCCCTGAAAGCATTGTTGCAGAACCAGAACCTACTGATTCATGTAAGACTACAAAATGGAAAACAGCAACACACATCAACCACTGAGAGATCTTAGCAGATTATGACCTAATCACCGAGGACTTGGGATCATGAATTCTATGAATTCATTGTATCTTTTAGGATAAACAAGGGTTGATGTGTAACTTTTGTTTCATGTTGTACTTGTGTGTGTCTAACATCAACATCAGCAACAATAGAACTAGTGCTAGAAGGAAGGCCCAACAAGAAAATTGTAGATTCCCGCAAACATTGCTTAAGTATCCTGTCAGTTTCCAAATCTGACCATAAACCAGCCTATCTTTCTTAAAATTCAAAGAATCTTGGCTCCTAAGCCAAACACCAGGTCTAGATCTAGTGGACCCTTTGAAGAACTACCTACCAGGGGATTCAGACCTAGGACTGTGGACCTTCATCACTCCCCTGATCCTAGTACATCTGGAGCTTCACCAGGGCCTATTCTTGTAACTCCTATTGGCCTACACATACCTGCAGGGCCTTCTGTCACACCTCAGGTTCAACCTCAGCCAGTCACACCTCAGATCCAACCCCCTCTGGTTGCAATGTCATTCTTCACAGCAAAGTCACCTTTGATGTTCAATGCATATCATGATCTGCCCAAAAATCTAGATAAAATTTGTCCTAGATACCACCCATATCAAGATGCTGATGATCATGTTAGAACCTTCAAAGAAGCCTATTGTAGGGCTAGGATTGAGTATGAAGATGTGGTCTATAGGTTGTTTCCCTTCTCCTTAGGAGAGGAGGCCTACAACTGGTACATTAGTTTGGGCCAAGGTTCAGTCAATTCATGGGATGCCTTGGAGAAAGCTTTCAAGGATAGGTTCAAGGTGCCTATAGACCCTTCAACAAACTACCATTCATTTGCCACTATCAAGAGGTCTGAGGGGAAGCCTATAGCAAACTTCAATGCTAGATTCCAAAAGATGTTGTTTAAGCTGGTAGCTCCTTATAATGTAACAGACGAAGCTACCAGGAGCATTTACTACTCAGCCTTAGATCCCTTAACCTCCATGTTTATCAAGAGGACACATCCTGGCATAACAACTTTAGCAGGAGCCTTTGGGGAAGCTATCAAGGTTAGCCAACAATTAGTTCCTGCCACCACACCAAATGTTGCCTTCCCTCCACTCCCAGGCTATCCAACATATCATGTCCACCAACAGACCAATGGGGCCATGATACCTTCAACCATGATGCCAGCCCCTTTGTAAATACCTCCACTTAGTGTCATGCCACCACCAAGTGGGAATAGCTAGATGTTGCCATATCAAAGACAAGTGCCACATGCTATAGAACAACCCAACAATAACAATGGGTCTTCCTTTTTCAAGCTCTAGGCAGAAAATGTAGTGGCAAAGGCTCAGGAGGAGAAAGAAGAAATCAAAGAAATATTAGCCTAGCTTAGGAAGCTTACCACTTAGGTCACCCATATGAGAAATCAGAACTTTTACTCTTAGCCTAACCAAAACAGAGGCTATGCCAATGACAGACCAAACTATCCTGACAAGGGGTACAACAATAATTACAATAACAATAATGGCAACAACAATCTTCCTAGACAGCCTAAAGTGTGGAACACTAGGCCAAACAATGGTTCTTTGCCATCATCCCTAGATAATCAGCCTCCTAGTGAACCTAAACAAACCACCAGAGTAAACCTTGCTGAGGCAGCACTTGCAAACTGGTGTAGGATTCATAATACCAACGCTCATGCAGAGTTAGATTGCCCCCAATTCAGGGTTGCAGCCAGCATTTTCCAAGCTGAAGTGTCCGGTACTTCAGGAAACCCACCTTATGGAGAGGGAAATGAGATTGTCCCCTATGAGTATGATACCACCTTAGTGCTGGAAAGCTTCATGCATCGTCCTCATCAGCATGCAACCTCATCACATCAGGATTACACCTCAGCATGTGAGGAATCAGCCATGGCTCTTGAATCCAACTACATTTTCCCATTTGAAGATGAGAATGAGCCATCAGTGGAACATGAGGAAGTCAATGCTTATCAATAGCAACCTCAAGGTAGACATAACTACAACCTGAGGAATAACTCAAATCAGTCTGCGGGCCCTTTGACCACGTCATTGCCTCCAAACAACTTCAATACTCCACCCGATCCCTAGGCAAATAATAACCCTAGATTTCCCAAAGTCAGTGTGCATCACTTGACACCACAGAATGCAATACCAAAAGCCACAAATCCACCTCCTGGACCTGGTAAATTGGTTTCTTACCTGACTGATGAGATGAAGAAGGTTAAGATTAGCCTACCATTGTCAGAACTGCTTAGGACCCCTACTATCAAAAGTGCTTTTGTGAAATCTTTAGACAGTCTTACCCAAAAGGAAGATAGCCATACCCCAGGCCAGTTTGGAAATAAAGATCATGCTGCCAGGGATGCCAATACAAAATTAAAAATCCCAGCCACTATCCAAGCTGCAGAGACCTCCCACATGACTCTATACAAAGACAAAAGTGAGTCACCTCCCTTCCTCTTGACCGTAAGGATGTTCAGTAAGAACCTGCACAACTGTCTAGTGGATTCAGGAGCATCTACCAACGTGATGCCCTTATCCATATGCAATGCCTTGGGGTTACATCCTACCAAATCATTGAAGAAAGTAACCCAGCTAGACAAAACAAAAGTAAACGTGGTAGGGGAACTGACCCACATCCATATGCAACTAGCCTCGGATCCCAAAATCCAGCATTATATTGATATCTAGGTAGTCGATATACCTGATGCATACGGGATGTTGCTCAGTAGGGGTTGGTCAAAGACCCTCAATGGATATATGTCTACTGACTTCAATCACATGTGGTTGCCCTGGAAGGGAATACCTAACCAGATCAGGATCAAAGCTAAACCTCGCATGAAACACATGATTACCGAATATAACAAAACCAACAAAGTCATGTATGTGAATGTGGAACCTCGAGTTTACTCCATTAGACCTCTGACTGCTAGGGTAGAGGAGATCCTGATGCTTGACATACATGATCATGATGATAACCCTTGGGATGATGATGCATATCTAGAACCTAGTTGTAATCTTGGAAACGAGATAGAGATAGATCATTTCAAGAATTTCGAGATGCATCTGCTTAAAGGGGTGAAACGCTGCCAATTGTTAAATGTACCTATTCATGATATTTTAACTAGTGGGTGGTGCAAGTTGCATAATGAGGCTCACTCTGAAAAGACATGTGAGGCCTGCCTAGACATCCTGGAGCTGGAACAGGCATACCATGAGGCGTCGTGATCATCATCTACAGTAAGTGCTGCATATAATGGTAATGATGCTGATCCTTGTTTGTCTTCTATAGGAGCGAGAGGAAGCACATATCATGATGAGGATCATGTTAAGGTAACAGAAGGGATACCAGTTGGCAAGAGGAGTAATGCTAAGAACAAGGAGAAAATCACCCCTGGGAGTGATTGTTTGATGGAGTCAGATTATGAGTTGTCTAATGAAGATAGGGGCAGCAGTCTGTCCAAATTCAAAGAGTTCCTATCAAAAGAAATGCAAAAGATGATGCAACAGCAAAGACCTCCTTAGGATGTCTTGGTTGGAGGATGGTGTAGGTTACATGAGGCACCTCATTCAGAAGCATCTTGCTCATTATGCCTGCACATTTTAAGAAGATTGACATTGCTTAGTCCAGGGGATGTTCCTCCTGATGATAAAAGAAAAGAAGTAATGTCAGCTTCCCATGAGGCCGATGAAGTGGTGCCTAAGAAAACAGAGATACCAAAGTTGAAGTGGATATTCGGTGGTGCAGTTGCCAGAGCCAAAAGGAAGAAAGAAGCCCTAGACAAGCCTTTAGATGAAGACAAGCCATGGATCCTTAGGTTTGATGGATCCAAGTCAAAGCAAGGAGCTGGAGTAGGAGTGGACCTCATCAATCCATCAAGAAAATCCTACCTAGTAGCATACAGGTTGCAATTCCCATGTACAAATAATGTAGCAGAGTATGAAGCTCTAATTCATGGGATGTTGTTTGCACTTAGCATGAAGGTGAGAATTTTGCATGTCTATGGAGACTCAGAATTAGTTGTCAGGTAGGTAAGAGGTATATACTCCTGCAAATACAAAAGGTTGTCTAACTATAGGCACAGGGTGTGGAACCTGATAGAAGAGTTTGATGCCTTCAATATCACCCATGTGCCCAGGGAGCAAAACCATAGAGCAGATTCTTTGGCCCAGGCCACCAGTGCTTTGGAACCTCTGTCCATATCAAGTCTCAAAAGGTTCTCAGTTGAATTAGTATCAGTGCCTTCAGTACCTGATAATGTAAGCAATCTTCAAGTATTTGATGATGATCAGCATATATTGGATTTTATCTCCAATAGAGATGTTTTTGAGGCATAGATCATAGATGAAGTTAACATGGAAGATCATGTCTGGGAAGAAGGAGAAATCCTGGAGTTGCCTAGCAACAGGATCCCTAAGGGAATGATAGAGCTAGAGAGAGCATTTGACCTGGACAACATGCTAAAATAGAAGGACCTCCCAAAAGCTGATGAGGGGCAGTACTCTCCAGTTGACATTGGGCAAGGTGGTAAAGAAAGAAATGTCCTGATTGGAAAGGTCTGCATAGATGAAGAGTTCAAAGAGATAACCCAAGTTCTCCAGGACTACATCCATGTCATTGCCTGGACATATGATGAGTTGAAGACTTATGACACTTTTGTCATCACCCATACTATTCCTTTGAAGCCAGATGCCAAGCCTTTTAGGTAGAAACAGAGACCTGTCAATGCCTTGCTAGAGCCCATCATCTTTGAAGAAGTTAAAAGACTGCTTGATGCCAGGATCATATTTCCTGTGAGACACTCCACATGGGTGGCGAACCTAGTACCCATGAGGAAAAAGAATGGTGACATCAGGTTGTGCGTGGATTTCAAGAATTTGAATAGAGCTTCTGAAAAGGATAACTATCCTTTGCCTTCCCTGGATGAAGTACTGCAGGTTGTGAATGGAGCCAAGATGATGTCCTTCTTGGATGGCTTCTCTAGTTACAATCAGGTGATGGTGGACAGAATTGATAGATTGAAAACTGCATTCACCACTAAATGGGGGATCTTCGCCTATAGACGCATGCCATTTGGGCTGATAAACGCTGGAGCCACCTTCTAGTGGGAAATGGACATAGCCTTTAGAGGCTTAATCGGTAAGTGCATAGTGATCTATATGGATGACCTGACTGTGTTTTCCAAAGATAGAAAAAACCATGCAGAGGACCTAAGGAAGGTGCTGAAGAAGTGCGAGCAGTACGGGATATCCTTAAATCCCAAGAAGTGCATATTTGGGATGACCACCGGGAAGTTGCTGGGTCACTTGATAACTAAGAATGGGATCATCATTGATCCTGACAGAGTAGAGTCCATAATGAAAATACAACTGCCTGGAAGCAAGATAGAGCTCAAATCTTACTTTGGTAAGATTAATTTTGTTAGGAAGTTCATCACCGGCTTTGTAGAGATAGTTAGGCCCCTGAATGCCTTGCTCAAAAGGGATGCCAAGATTGAATGGACACCTGAAGCTAGAGTAGCTTTTGAAGACATTAAGAAAGCTATTTCAGATACTCTAGTCCTGATCAGTCCAGATTACACCAGGGACTTCTACATCTACTCATTTGCCTTAGAACATACCTCTGCAGCAGTGCTAACCCAGAGAAATGAAGAAAAGCAGGAGAAGCCTATAGCCTTCATGAGCTGCCCTTTCAGAGATACAGAGCTCAGGTACATGGATGTTCAAAGACAAGCACTTGCTCTGGTTCAAGCAGTCAAGAAGTTCAGGCACTACATCCTGAGGAGTAAGGTGATTGTTGTGGTACCTAATGCAGTAGTAAAGATGCTGCTAATGCAAAGTGAGCCAGATGAGAAGAGGGCCAAATGGATCACCATCCTCCAGGAGTATGACATAGATATCACACCCATGAGGTTGGTAAGAGGACAAGCTTTGAGTCAAATGATATCAGAAATAGACCCTAACATCCTGAGCCAGCAGTATGTTGTAGATGCAAAAGATGATGGAACATGGTATTTAGACGTTAGGCATGTCCTGATCACTGGGAGATGTCCCCCAAGATTACAGGCCTCACAGAGGAGAGCCCTAAAGATAAAAGCACAGAAATATATGATGAAAGGAGGAGTCCTTTTCAAGAGAAACTATGAGGGGATATACTTGAGGTGCTTGGAAAAACTAGAAGCAGACAAGGTACTGGCGGAACTGCATGATAAATTTGGGACTGCACATGGATCATCCTTGGCCACCACTCATGCCATCCTCAGGACAGGGTATTATTGGCCCACGATTTTCAAGGACACTGCTGAACACACCAAATACTGTCATGTGTGTCAAGTTGCTACAAATAGAGATAAATATGTTGCTCAACCTCTATAGCCAGTGATGGAGATGCACCCATTTGTTCAATGGGGTAATCCTCCATCATCCTCAGGCCACAGGTATGTCTTGACTATTACTGACTACTGTACCAAGTGGACTGAAGCTGTCAGCAGTAAAACATGCAATGCTAAGGATGTCATTAAGTTTTTGGAAAGCAACATAGTGACAGGTATGGAGTTCCATATGCTTTAGTGTGTGATAATGGACCTGCCTTTGCTTTAATAAAACTATCAGGTTGGGCTTTTGACCATGGGGTCATCTTGAAATTCTCCTCCAATTACTATCCCCAAGGGAATGGATTGGCAGAATCCACAAACAAGAACTTGCTTAACATCATAAAGAAGTTGATAGATAAGAACCCAAGGGAATGGGACACTCTGTTGAAATATGCCTTGTGAGTAGATAGAACCAGAAATAAGGTTGCATTAGGAAACTCACCTTTTCACCTAGTATATGGGGTGGATCCCCTCCTCCCTGTTAACCTAAAGATTCCTACACTGCAGTTTGCACAAGAATACCTAGGCATAGATAACAAACAAGAGGTTAGGTTGCTGCAGCTGATGCACCTAGATGAAAAAAGAAGTGAAGCCATTAACCAATTTGCTAAACATCAGGTTGGTTTGACAAAAGATCTAAAATTAAGGCTTTCCGGATCTTAGATCTAGTCTTGATGTGGGACAAAGCACATGAAAGGAAGGGTGACCATGGTAAGTTTGACAAACTCTGGATAGGCCCCTTTCAAATTTTTGAAATATTAGGAGACAGCACCTACAAGCTCAAGTCCTTAACAGGTGAGGATGTCCCATTGCCAGTCAATGGATAGTTCCTCAAGCACTATTTTCAGGCCTGAAGTAGCATCATGACAGTCATGTGTATCATAATGTATATTTGTTGTGCAGTTGTTTGTACAGTCTCCTTGCTTTTGTTTGTTTTGTTTGGTTGCTTTGTTGTCCTTAGCAGGGATCTTTTCTTTGATTTAGAGCATGCAGGAGCAAACTAACAACCATAGAAAACAATGGAAAATTCTGATCATTCAGATTAATTGTTTGAAATTTATGCATAACTTGTTGTGACTGTCATGAAGGTGGAGAGTTGTTTGACTTGTGAAATTTTGTATTCAATAAGAATGGGTTGAGTACTCAAGGATGTTTCTCACAATGACACAACTAAAATCCTTGGGTTGGTTGAACCTACCACTGTAGATATTAGGTGAAAAATCAGAGGTCACCCTTGCTACCATTACAATTCTCAGCTTAATTTCAGCAAGTGAGCACTCCTTGCATCATGATGATGAAGTTACAAATGCAACATCTTATGAAGTTCTACCAAAAATATAAAATGTAAAGCAATAAAATGGATTTTACTGAAAATCCAGGTTAAGCCATCTAAGTAACTCTACCAGGGCTATAGATGCTCGCTGCCAGTGGGGCTCTACTTAGGAGAATTGTAACGACATCCTTGTCGGGGCTATGGACACCTGCTAGCAGCAAGGCTCTATCCGGTTGGCTATGAGGGAACATCCTCATCTATGTAGGCTAATGTTAGTCACTGGTTTGTTCAACTGATCTTCAAGATGAGGATAATTAATCACATGCACCCACTTAAACTGAAAGGAAAATTCATGCACCTTATTGAATACATTGAGTCTCAAGTTAGATGATGATCTACAGTAGAGATAGTTGGAAGTTATGCATGTATTTCTTTTAGTTTCCTTTAATGGTCTTTGTTTTTGATTGTTTTGTTTGGTTGCTAGTTGTTGTGATATTCACAACACGCCCCTTTTTGCCCCTTAGCAAAATGAGGACCCCTGTTGTTGCTTGCCCCCTTTGTTTTTGTGCTCTAGGCGGTAATGGTAAAAAGCATCATCATATTAGGTGCATGGTGATCCTCCTATATGAGCCCAAAATTCAAGGTTTGAATCTTGCCTCAGGAAGCTTGCCATGTGAAAGAGTGTAAAATTCTAAGCAAGTTTGCCTTTTACATCACCCTGAAATTCGGCCAGGTAAGAAAGTTATGCTCGGTCAAAGTTCTGGTCAAACCTGATATTCAGGGAGGAGGATCACATTTCTTAATATCATCATCTTTGAAATATCACCCGATATATCATGCGGTCCAAATATCCAAACATCAATTTTAAGTGATAGTGGCATTTGCCAATCAGCAGCATCATGTATTTCGCGAGGATCATATTTCTCATTGTAACCTGATATTTCTCAATATCCTCCTGCCGCGAAATATCACCCTAGACCATTATCCTGATGATGTCATTCAAGCCCGATAAACAAAGAAACAATCATGACGATGACGTAATCATTATATTCACCTCTCAGAGGCATATTTCCTAAACATGATCCTGCTCACATAACATGTCGATGACATCATAGTGCCGCAGCACTAAACCAAGTCATCATCCGGATGACATCATCATGATCTTCCAAGTAGGTCATTTTAGTCGATGGGGTCATCATCTTAAAACCCAGCCCGATATTTGAATATCCCCCGATATCTCAAACATCACCTGATATTCAAAGATTACCCTATATCTCAAACATCACCCCGTTTTGACATACCGATGACGTCACCCAACCCGATGGACAAAGTGAACCAACATGTCGATGACATCATCCCAATTTTTAGAGATGGGACATTGCAGTAGAGGGGTCATATTTCATTTATCACCTAATATTCTGAAGATCACCCGATCTTCCGAATATCACCCTCTTTTAAATATCACCCCATCCAATATACATGCCGATGATGTCATAATAGCTGCAGTAATAAGCCGAGTCATATATCCTGATGACGTCATCTGGACCTTTCCCGGGGGGGATCATATTTCATGTGGGTCATGTTCCGAATATCACCTGATATAAAGAGGAAATGCACTACTCGATATGCAGAGCCGGATTTGAAACGGTATTCAAAATAGCTAATTCTCTGTATGCCTTGCCGTTTGCAAGATCATGATATGTGCAGGACATGATATTTAAAGGTAAATGGTAAGGTAAGGTCAAATATTTTCTTTTGATCTGTCCTAACCCGATATATACATGTTTGCACTTTAGGAGCTTGATTCAATATGATGTTGATCCTCCTGCTAGTTATTCAATATGATGATGCCTAACTCTATATGCTGACCGCAGGTGCATCGGCCAGAGAATGGGATCGGTAGGACATTATGGGCTCGCCCCGATCAGCGATGTCTTGCCGATGATCATGATGATGCACGCTCGGGATGTAAAAGGCAGAAAACAAGCAAGGCAGGCAGATTTTGAACCCTTTCTATACATGACAATGATGTCATCGTCATGTCCGGATCAACATGAAGAAATCTCAAGATGCAGCCTGATATTCAAAAATGCAAAATGGCGGGAAGACTACAAGTACGTGGATTTGCCACTGTAGGCTGCCTTCGGCAGAGAATTAAATGCTTGATCCTCCTATGCAAGTTTCACCAGCGATCATGCGAAGGATAGAAAAAGAAGTGCATGCAAAGCCTACAGAGGGTCTACATGCAGACTCGACCTGATAGCGTGCAGGTAGAGATATGATAGAGCATTAATGGCGAGGGACATCCCGAGTGGTGCACCGGATCTTGAGAGGTCAGAATGAACCAAAAGGAGACAATGCATTAAATGCAGTGGTTGGCCAATGGAGGAAGTTACTGAGCAAGTGGCGCCTTGTCTGGGTGCTTTGCTCAAGGTTTTCGCAGCATCCATCTTCCACCGTTGGATGAGACATCTGAGGAGGCTGACAGGTGATTCAGCTAGGTTTTCTTGGGCACTATGTTGGGGAGAAAGCAGAGACATATATTCAGCCCCATTACTGCTAAAAAAAAAAAAGGAGGTCAATCATACAATATCAGACCTGTAGAAATTTCATGTAGTAGACCAAATTGCTGAGACTAGTGGGGACTAAATTGTTGAAACATTCAAGGTTCTTTCCTTATGATCACTGTAAATATGCATGTTTTATGAACATACTGTATGGAGATGAAGCTTCAGATTACATCATGATTGTAAACCTTAAGTAATCTTCAAGTTTATTTATGGATATGTACTGGTGGATGCTATGTTCCTTAGAAGCGCTTTCATTTCATTGCATGTTGTTGTCAACTCCACCTCTGAAGATTTGCATTGGATCATGTTGATTTGTGGAATATCCTAGTGAAGTATGATTTTAGTTTTCTTCTCTTCATTACTGTATGGGAACATGTATGTGGGTCAGTGATCTCAGTCAAGTAAATCTTAGGAATCTCTCTCTCTAACCCTTTTTCTCATTTTAATTTTATAGAAGTCACTTTCATAACTACACATCATGATAAACATTAAGCAGAATAGAGGAATATACTGACATCCCGTAGATAACTGACCATCATTAGTATATTCTTGAGCTAGATGCATGTACCATTGAAAATTTCATGCAGGAAATCACTGATAAGAGTAGAACTCATGCAAATATCACCTTAGGCACATCATTTGGAGGTATATGCTATGTAGAGTAACTTCCTTGAAAGCATTGTTGCAGAACTAGAACCTACTGATTCATGTAAGACCCCAAAATGGAAAACAACAACACACATCAACCACTGAGAGATCTTAGCAGATTATGACATAATCACCGGGGACTTGGGATCATGAATTCTATGAATTCATTGTATCTTTCAAGATAAACAAGGGTTGATGTGTAACTTTTGTTTCATGTTGTACTTGTGTGTGTCTAACATCAACATCAGCAACAACAGTACTGTAAAAAGCTAACCTGCCTATTTTTTCAAGCTCTTTCCAATGGTAAGGCTTCTTAGGCAATTTCATACTTTTTATTTTTAGGCAACATTTTCCAAAGGATTTGCAAGGAAATACTAGGTTAACCATTTGACTCTGGACAGAGAAAAATGGGATAATAGATATCATCAACAAATACTTCAACAATCAAGATGTTTTCATGATCAATTTTGAAATATAGGTTATTATCAGCAGTACCTTTGTTAAAACCAATCTTCAAAAGATGTTTGTCCAGTCTTTCATACCAGGCTCTTGGGGCTTGCTTTAGTCCATATAGTGCCTTCTTCAATTTGCAGACCATATCACCATGCTCAGATAATTGAAAACCATCTGGTTGTTCAATTTACACTTCTTCTTCTAAGTCACCATTCAAGAAGGTAGACTTGACATCCATCTGATACACCTTGAAATCCTTGAAATCAGCCAATGGAAGAAATAATCTGATTACTTCAATTCTTGCCACCAGAGCAAAGGTTTCTTCAAAATCAATCCCTTCTATTTGAGAGTAGCCTTTGCAGACCAATCTGGCTTTATTTCTGATTACTTCACCAACTTCATTTAGTTTGTTCCAGAAGACCCATTTGGTTCCAATCACATTCTTGTTTCTAGGTCTGGGAACAAGATCCCAAGTGTGATTTTTCTCAATTTGCATCAACTCTTCCTCCATTGCTTTGGTCCAGTTTTCATCATTGCAGGCTTCATTTATTGTCTTAGGTGTAATCTTTGAAATCAAACAATATTCATCTGAATTTTGAGCAATTTTCCTTCTAGTTTGTACACCTTTGCTTTTGTCACCTATGATCTGATCTTCAGATTGGTTCAATCTTACATACCTTAGAACTTTGGGAGTTTCTTGCACTTCTACTTCTTGATCAGGCTCATTCAGACCTATCTCTTCTTCCTGATTTACCGGATCAGTTTGAATCTAACTTTCAGAAGAGGATTGAGCTCCTTGAACTAGAACATCATTCTGATCATCTTCATCATATTCATAAAACCTTGAGGGTTTCTCTATTCCCTCATCAACCTTTACATTTGTACTTTCTATCATCTTTCTTAGTCTCTTGTTATAACACTGGTATGCTTTCCTTTAAGTAGAGTAACCCAAGAATATTCCTTCATCACTTCTAGCATCAAACTTACCTAAATCTTCATCTCTTTTGATGTAACATTTGCTACCAAAGACTCTGAAATATCTTACAGTAAGAGTAATGCCAAACCAGAGTTCATAAGGGGTCTTACCGGTATTGCTTCTGATTTGAACTCGATTAAGAGTATAGACTGCAGTGCTGAGAGCTTCTCTCCAATAGATCTGAGGAACATTTGCTTCCATCATCATAGTCCTAGATGCTTTCTGGATGGTCCAGTTCTTTCTCTCCACTACTCCATCCTGCTGTGGAGTCCTCGAAGCAGACAACTGTCTCTTAATTCCATGTTTCTCACAGAATTCTATGAACTCACCGGATGTGAATTCTCCACCTCTATCAGACCTCAGACATTTCAACTTTATTCCTATTTCATTCTCTACCATAGCCTTGAATATTTTGAATTTCTCAAGAGCTTCTGATTTCTCCTTTAGAAAGGTTACCCACATCATCCGTGAATAGTCATCTATTAGCAGCATGAAGTATCTATCACCTTGAATACTTTTGGTTCTCGCCGGACCACAAAGATCAATGTGAACTAAGTCCAATAATCTAGTAGAAGACAGTTCCTTGCTTTTGAATGTGACTCTACTCAGCTTACCCAACTGACATTCCTTGCACAAGCTGTTAGTAGGTTTCACCAATTTTGGAAGATCTCTTACAGCCTGAGTATTGCTTATCTTGATGATATTATCAAAATTCACATGACACATCCTTCTATGTCATAACCAACTCTGATCAACTTGAACAAATAAGCAGCTTTTACCAGTACCAACCAAGTGGAAGATATTACCTTTAGTTTGAGTACCGGATGCAATCTCTATTCTGGATCTTTCAAAGATTTTGCATTTCCATCCTTGAATCAGAGATCATAGCCTTTGTCCACCAACTGTCCAACACTGAGAAGATTGTACTTCAAACCTTCAACATATAGTACATTACCAGTTTTGTTTCTTCCATTAAAATAAATAGCTCCTCTTCCTTTGATTCTACTAGTAGAATTATCACCAAACTTCACCACTCCTCCTTCATACCTTTCCAAATCTATGAACTTATTCTTGTCACCTGTCATGTGGTGAGAGCAACCACTATCAATGACCCAATCATTCTTTTCTTCAACTTGGGCAGCTAGAGCTCTTTCTACAACTTTATGATTGATAGATACAGAGGATATTGGTTCTTGTTCCTTGATGGCAATAAACACCCATTCACTTCCGGATTTGTTTCCTATCTCTGATTCATCATCTGTTACTCCTTCATTATCATCTTCTTCATGAACATAGTAACAATTCTTTTGGAACCTTGATCTGTTAGGATTTGGCTTTGAAAATCTTTCCGGACATCTTGAGGCAAAATGACCAATCTTATTGCAGTTAAAACACTTAAAGGTCAATTTTCCTTCATACTTACCAGATCCTCTTGGCAGTCTCTTTGCAATGAGGGCTTCAAGTTAAGCAGTTTATACTTCTTCTTCCAGGTCTTTTCTTGCTTTTTCATACCATGACAATTTCCTTGATGAGTTCTCTCCCGAATCAAATCCTTGTTTACCTTTCACAGAGGCACTAGCTTTGAATGCAGGTTTAGTTTTGGGGGGATCATCTCCAAATTTGGTCATTTCAAAAGCAGCTAGTTTGCCAGCTAATTGGTCTCTTGTGACAGTTGTATGGGCTCTAAATTCATCAATGGCAGCAACCTTGATTTTGTAAGAGGCAGGAAGGGATCTGAGAATTTTACCAACAATCTCATTTTCATCCAAGACTCCACCAGAATTTCTAATTCCACAAACCAGCTCATTCACTCTTGGCATAAAAGTGGTAATATTTTCATCATCTCTCATCTTTAGTTTTTCAAATTTCCCTTTTAGACTTTGTAACCTTGCACATTTAGCATACTCGTCTCCTTCATGCAGAAGTTCTAGTTTTATCCAGATCTCATAGGCAGTTGGTAGGTCAATAACATTTGAGAGCTTTGAGTCAGTTAATGCGCTTAGAAGAGCCTCTTTGGTCCGCATATTGTTTTTCAGCATATGTGATTTCATTTAGGGTTGTTGGACCACCCTGTGCAGGTACATATGCTTTTGTGACCATGGACCAGTACACCATTCCCATACACTATAAGTGACATTTCATGCGACCTTTCCAAAGAGAAAAGTTGGTTCCATCAAACTTCAGACTATCCTTCTTGTATGACGACATCCTAGATCTCCTCAAGCGGTTAAGCTCATTTTTAGAGGAACTTGGCTCTGATACCAATTGTTAGACTTAGGACAGACAACTGAGAGGGGGGGTGAATCAGTTGTGCAAAACTTACTCAATTTAAACACTTGACTCTTCTTTAATGATTAGCAGAATATTACTCATGAACATAATGTATTCAAATCAAAAGCAAAAACTCATCAACACATGTGACACCAAGATTTTGACGTGGAAAACCTGGTCAAGGGAAAAACCACGGGGTGATTAACCCAAGAATATATTCTCTGTTAGAAGAATAGAAAGAACAAATGGCACATGCCAATTAGGGCTCACTACCTGAGCACACTGCTCACAAGAGGCTCACTACCTACAAGAGACACACTGTCTACAAAGAAATGAGTATCACATACATGAACTGGAAAATAACATCTTCACCATGCTTGAATCAGTTCCATTAAAGCCCAAAAACTTCTGCTCTACCTTTCACCTTCTTCTTCGCTACCACACTCGCATCTCCTCTAGACACACTTCAAAATGACTTCACAATCCCTTATTTATACAAGGCATTGGCTTAGGAACAATCATCTAAGTCAGCAAACACCTACAAGAACATCTGCAAGACGTGTATTACATCCGGTCGGCCAATCTCAAGAAGAACACCAATAACCATGGTTATTCTTCAAATGCAAACTCTAACTTCAATGTGGACCACCAACATGAACTGGACATGATCTAACGATCATCATAACCTTCCCTAAATCACCAAGAACATTTTCACTTCATCATCCTACTGGAATTCTTCTCTCCTTCATCTGGAGTTTCAAGAACACAATCTGTCATCACTGTCACAAATGAATAGGCTCTTCCAGACCTTCAACCCATGAACCAATCTAGTTGATACTTCACAGGAACGTCCTCAACACTCCCTCAAATTTGTAGAATGGGATAATGAAATTCTGGATCTCACCGGACCTATCTATGGCACTCTGTCACCTCTGGACACCTACCGGAACCGGTTCTACTTGAGCAACCATAACTTCTTCAGATCTTCATGCGGACCTCTGAAAACTTGACTAGAGCATCTCAAGACTTATATCTACAAACCCTTTAAACCATATCCTATGATCCTCAACCTATTGAGAACTTTTACCTTCTTGTCATCACTGTTCTTCACTGTTCCTGATTGAGACTAATTTTCTCAATATCCTCAGCACACATCTCATCTAATCCTTCACATTAATGCAACATGAGTATGTTGACATCAATGACAACACTAGTTAGGCCCATACTTGCAACATTTAGAACTTTTCCATATGATCCTCTAGACACTTTACCAACATCACCATCATTATATGTTATCTTTTTATATACTTTGCAAGACTTTGAACCTATGTTATTAATATGGAATATGGTGATGATATTATCAATTGAATGATTTTAATATGAGTATGCATGCAATATAGATAGAATCCTATGGTTTAGTCATGAAGGTTATTTGTGTGCATAAGTTTTGTGAATTAACCCCTATGCAGCAAGAATGTGTCATCAAGGAAATGAGCATTTGCAATGAAGTTGAAGACAGGAGAATTAAAGGAAGTGAAGATAGGATACCAAAAGTGTAGTTAGCTGGAGGATGAATGTGAACCATCATGGACAGAAATAAATGCAAAAGAAAAAAAAGACTTGTTTCAAATGCATCTTATGTGTGTTCTTCATGAGATTCGTTGCATAAGAATTCTAGTTTGGATAGGACTCTACTTCCTCTGTGCAGTTAGATTAATAAATCAATCTCAAACTTGTATCCTAGTATCTAGGAATGGATTGATGGTTGAAGTTAGTTAGTAGTTGCATAAAACTCTCCCATTTCTGTATAAGTTAGGAGGGATGAGCTAGATATCAAGTTAGTCACTTTATTTCCAATTACTCATTAGTTACTTTGTTTTTCTATATTGGAAGATGCAGACATGTTTTATTAAGGAATGTCATTATTGAATATAATCTGAAAGAGATTTTGTTTATGATATGAAGTGAATGAAACTATGTGTTATGAAGATGCATAATAATCTAGACTAGATTTGATTTCCAGTTAAGTGAGTCAGTCCCTTGAGCTAGCCACTCAAGGTACTGATCCTCACTTCATTTATTTCCTTGTTCCTTTATGCATTCATTATTAAATCTTCTTTTCATTTGCATATAGATATATCATGAATCACTTAGATTTCTTGATTGTTAAATTATAGTAGTATGGTTCATGAACAAGTGCATGCTTTATCAACTTTAAGTCCTCCAGAGGTTAGCATTAGTTCTCTTATCATTTTGGATGTTTTAAGTTAATTTTTTAATTTCCTATTGATAACAGTCATCTATAGCTTATGCTACAAGTACCCGTATCCACTAGATTCTGTACCTATTTTTACTATTCTTGCATTTCTGTGAATTCCAACAAAGTAGAATAGCCTGAGTAGGTTTGGATAAGATAGTTTAGGAAGAATATGAGCCCTGAAGGCACATACAGTGTCATGCCATCATAAGTTTATGCTCCTTGGTTGATAATTTAATGTAGGAATGCAATAATAGAGTGGAATTTTCAAATAGGTTTACCCCTAAATTATGTCTACAACACATTAGTTTTCCTCTACAACAATTATGACCCCCCAAATTGCATTAGAGATGGATGATATGAAATGTATCCTTTGAAGTTCTTTGAATGAAAACATTAACTTGGAAAGGTAGCAACATTCATACCCCAAGCCCCCTTATTAAAATTTTCAAGGACCAAGGCCTTAGTACCAACCAAACATATATCAAAGCATGTAAGGGGCATGCCCTTCTTAACAACATGTGTCAAACCAAATTGTGTTCGTACCATCCCCACTATAGAAGATCTCACCTAACCTAGTAAGAGACCTGATTCTAGGGAAAAATAATATTATAGATGATTCAAATGCTTGGTGTTTTCCCTGTTGGATCTAGGGCATACAACTGAGAGGGGGGGGGGGTGAATCAGTTGTATAAAACTTCTTCTTCCTTCAAACACTTAATTCTCTATTGTTAGTTAACAGCATATCAAATAATCATCCATGGAAGCATAATACATAAACACAAGAGCAGATAAGCATCAACACATTGAACACCAAGATTTTGACGTGGAAAACCCGGTTAAGGGAAAAACCACGGGGTGATTAACCCAAGAATTATTCTCTGTTAGAAGAATAAAGAAAAATGAATGGCACATGCCAATAAGGGCTCACTGCCCGAGCACACTACTCACAAAGAGGCCCACTGCCTACAAGGAGACACACTGTCTACAAAGTGATGAAAATCACAGTCTTGAACTGGAGAATGACATCTCTACCATGTCTGGATCAGTTCCAATTGAGCCCAATATCTCTGCTCTGCCCTTCGCACGTTTCTTCGCTATGCCACACTCATCCACATACCACACCTTGAAATGAACTCACAAACCGTTATTTATACAAGACATCGACTTTAGGAACAAACATCTAAGTCGGCAAACAACCATAGGAGTATCCGCAAGATAAATAACACATCCGGTCGGCCATCACAAGAACATTCGCAGGATGAACAACTCATCCGGTCGGCTACACAGAGCAAGAACTTCATCCGGAAGAATAACTTCAATTCCGGGCTCTACCATTAATGCGAACCAACAACACAACCTAAACATGATCCAAGAACCTTCACAAGCCTGTCTGAATGTCCGGATACATCCGCACTTCTTCTGCTTACTGGGATCTCTTGTCTTCCTCATCCGAAACTTCAAGAACACAGTCTGTCGCCACTGTCATAATGCAAGAGGTACTTCCGGACCTCCAAATCATACACAAATCAGGATGACACATCACAAGGACATCCCAAACACTCCGTCCAATCCGCAGATTAGGATAATACAATTCTGGACCTCACCGGACCTTTTTGTGATCCTTTGTCACCTCCGGATACTTGCCGGACCCGGTTCTATACCGGCAGCCATAACTCCTTCAGATCTTCATGCGGACCTCTGAAGTCTTAACTGTAGCATCTCAAGACTCATATCTACTAACCCTTTAATCCGCATCCTCCGGTTCTCATCCTATACAGTACATTTACCTTCTTCTTATCATTGTTCTTCACTGTTCCTGACTGAGGCTAATTTTCTCAATATCCTCAGCACACAGCTCATCAAATCCTTCTTGTCAATGCAATATGAGTATGTTGACATCAATGACAACACTGGTTCACCTCATACTTGCAACAATCTCCCCCTTTGTCATTGATGGCAACATATGATGTGAAAAACCATTAAGACAAGAACTTCAACTTTTTATATGTCTTCTTTTCCTTTACTGCTCCCCCTTTGATCATCAACCACTTGTTTTTCACATGTCTTCTCTCCCCCTTTGACAACAATGGCAAAGGGCTCATACTTGCAATTCTCATGCATCAGAATCATACCAGCTGCTCCCCCTTAGTTGCAGCTCCCCATTAGTCCGGATCACAAGATATGACTGTGATAGCCACCGGACTGATGCACTTCAGTGCATCTTAGTTCATCACCGGAGGGGCCATGACCCCTAACTTCTCCCGGAGATATTCAAAAGAGTCCTTGGGAAGAGGTTTTGTAAAGATATCTGCAATCTGATCCTTGGAGGGAACATACTCCAATCTGACTTCTTCCTTGTTTACTTGTTCTCTCAAAAAGTGAAATTTGATAGATATGTGCTTAGTCTTAGAATGCAATACCGGATTCTTGGAAATATTAATTGCCCTTGAATTATCACAGAAAATTGTGATAGGCTCCTCATATTCAACTTTGATGTCTCTTAGCATCTGCTTCATCCATAAGATTTGAGTGCAACTACCTGCTGCTGCAATGTATTCTGCTTCAGTTGTAGACAGAGATATTGCATCTTGTTTCTTGCTTAGCCAAGAAACCAATCTCTTCCCCAAAAAGAATGCTCCACCACTAGTGCTCTTCCGGTCATCCACATCTCCTGCCCAATCTGCATCTGTGTAAGCATGAAGAGAGAAATGCGGATCTCTAGGATACCATAGACCATACTCAACTGTTCCTTTCAAGTATCTAAAAATTCTTTTGATTGCCATAACATGAGATTCTCTAGGATCAGCCTGGAATCTTGCCACAAGACCAACAGCCTACATTATATCTGGTCTGGTTTGAGTGAGATACAACAATCCACCAATCATTGATCTATACTTTGTCTGATCTGCCTTTGGAGAATCATCATCTTTGCTTAACTTACATCCGGTTGCCATAGGAGTGTTCATAGGCTTTGAGTCTTCCATACCAAATTTCTTTAACAATTCTTTCACATATTTGGTCTGAGAAATGAAGATCCCTTCTTTTGTTTGAGTAATTTGCAGACCCAAGAAGAAATTCATTTCACCAAGCATAGACATTTCAAACTCACTTTTCATCTGATTTGCAAAAGTTTTGCACATACTATCTCTTCCTCCAAAAATGATATCATCCACAAACACTTCAACAATCAGAATGTTTTCATGATCAATTTTGAAATATAAGTTACTGTCAGCAGTACCTTTGTTGAATCCAATCTGCACAAGATGCTTATCCAACCTTTCATACCATGCTCTTGGGGCTTGCTTCAATCCATACAAAGCTTTCTTCAACTTGCAGACCATATCATTATTATCAGACAATTGAAATCCATCCGGTTGTTCAATGTAGACTTCTTCTTCCAGATCACCATTTAGGAAGGCAGACTTGACATCCATCTGATATACCTTGAAGTCTTTGAAGGCAGCAAATGCAAGAAGTAATCTGACTGCTTCAATTCTTGCTACCGGAGCAAAAGTCTCTTCAAAGTCAATTCCTTCTATTTGAGAGTAGCCTTTGCAGACCAATCTAGCTTTGTTTCTGATTACTTCACCAGCTTCATTTAGTTTGTTCCGGAAGACCCACTTGGTTCCAATTACATTCCTGTCTCTAGGTCTGGGAACAAGATCCCAAGTATGATTTTTCTCAATTTGCATCAATTCATCTTCCATTGCTTTGGTCCAATTTTCATCATTGCAGGCTTCATTTATTGTTTTAGGTTCAATCTTTGAAATCAGACAACATTCATTCTGATTTTGAGCAATATTCCTTCTAGTTTGTACACCTTTGCTTCTGTCACCTATGATCTGATCTTCAGAGTGATTCAGTCTTACATACCTTGGAATTTTGGGAGTATCCAGCACTGTTGTTTCTTGATCAGGCTCATTCAAACCTATCTCTTCTTCCTGATTTACCGGATCAGGCTGACTCTGTCTCACCGGAGAGGATTGAGGTCCTTGAACACTGTCTTGGTCATCTTCATCAAACTCATAAAATCTTGAAGGATTCTCAATTCCTTCATCAACCTTTACATTGGTGCTTTCTATCATCTTCCTCAATCTCTTATTGTAACACCGGTATGCTTTGCTTTGAGTGGAGTAGCCCAAGAAAATTCCTTCATCACTTCTAGCATCAAACTTTCCTAGATCTTCATCTCTTTTAATATAACACTTGCTACCAAATACTCTAAAATATTTCACAGTAGGAGTGATGCCAAACCAAAGTTCATAGGGGGTCTTACCGGTGTTGTTTCTGATTTGAACTCGATTGAGAGTGTAGACTGCAGTGCTGATAGCTTCTTTCCAAAACATTTGAGGAACATTTGCTTCCAACATCATTGTCCTAGCAGCTTCCTGGATGGTCCGGTTCTTTCTCTCAACTACTCCATTCTGCTGTGGAGTCTTAGGAGCAGACAACTGTCTCCTTATACCCTGTTTCTCACAAAAGTCAATGAATTCACCAGATGTAAATTCACCACCTCTATCAGACCTTAGACACTTTAGTTTCAATCCGGTTTGATTCTCCACCATAGCTTTGAAGATTTTGAACTTCTCAAAAGCTTCTAATTTTTCTTTTAGAAAGGTAACCCACATCATCCGGGAATGATCATCAATTAACAACATGAAATATCTATCACCTTGCAGACTCTTGATTCTTGTCGGACCACATAGATCAGTATGTACTAATTCCAACAATCCGGTAGAAGACTGATCTTTGCTTTTAAAAGAGACTCTACTTTGTTTGCCTAACTGACATTCTTTACACACACTATTTGTAGGTTTCATCAACTTTGGAAGATCTCTCACAGCCTGAGTATTGCTTATTTTGATGATGTTATCAAAATTTACATGACACATTCTTCTATGCCATAACCAACTCTGATCAATTTGAACAAACAAACAACTTTTATTTGAACCAACCAGATGAAAGATGTTACCTCTTGTCTGAGTACCGGATGCAATTTCAGTTCCGGAGCTTGTAAAGATTCTGCATTTTCCATTCTTGAACCGGAGATCATAGCCTTTGTCCACTAACTGACCAACACTGAGAAGATTGTGCTTCAATCCTTCAACATACAGTACATTTCCTGTTTTGCTCTTACCATCAAAGGAAATAGTTCCCCTACCTCTGATTCTGCCAGCAGAATTGTCACCAAACTTTACCATTCCTCCTTCATATCTTTCCAAGTCTAAGAACTTATTCTTGTCACCAGTCATATGGTGAGAACATCCACTGTCAATAACCCAATCATCCTTTTCTTCCACTTGAGCAGCCAAGGCTTTTTCAACAACTTTGTGATTGACAGATTCAGAGAGCATGGAATCTTCTTCCTTGATGGCTATAAACACCCACTCATTTCCGGATTTGCTTCCTAGTTCTGATTCATCATCTGTTACTCCTTCATTGTCATCTTCTTCATGAACATAATAGCAATTCTTTTGAAACCTTTGTTTGTGAGTATTAGATCTTGCAGATCTCTCCGGACATCTTGAGGCAAAATGACCAATCTTATTGCAGTTGAAACACTTAAAGGGTAGTTTTCCTTCATACTTACCGGATCCTCTTGGCAGTCTTTTTGCAATGAGGGCTTCAAGTTGAGCTGTTTCTGCTTCTTCTTCTTCCATGTCTCTTCTTGCTTGATCATACCATGACATTTTCCTTGATGAGTTTTCACCCGGATCAAATCTCTGTTTGCCTTTCACATAGGCACTAGCTTTGAAAGTAGATTCAGTCTTGGGTGGATCATCTCCAAACTCGGTCATTTCAAATGTAGCTAGTTTGCCAGCCAGTTGTTCTCTTGTGACAGTTGTGTGGGCTCTGAATTCATCAATGGCAGCAACTTTGATTTTATAGGCAGCAGGAAGGGATCTTAGGATTTTGCAGACAATCTCATTTTCATCTAAAGTTCCACCAGCATTTCTGATTCCACATACCAGCTCATTTACTCTTGGCATAAAGGTAGTGATGTTTTCATCATCTCTCATTTTCAATCTTTCAAATTTCCCTTTCAGACTTTGCAACCTTGCACTTTTGACAAACTCATCTCCTTCATACAGAAGTTCCAGTTTAGTTAGGATCTCATATGCAGTTGGTAGGTCAATGACATTCGAGAGATCTGAGTCATTCAATGCGCTTAGAAGAGCTTCCTTGGTCCGCAGATTGTTTTCAGCTTCTGTGATTTCATTCAGAGTTGTCGGACCACCTTGTGGGGGTATATATGGTTTAGAAATCATAGCCAAGTATGCTTTTCCCATACATTCCAAATGACACTTCATGCGACCTTTCCAGAGAGTAAAGTTGGTTCCATCGAACTTCGGACTATCCTTCTTGTATGACGACATCCTGGATCTCCTCAAGTGGTTAAGCTCCTATCAGAGGAACCTGGCTCTGATACCAATTGTTGGATCTAGGGCATACAACTGAGAGGGGGGGGTGAATCAGTTGTATAAAACTTCTTCTTCCTTCAAACACTTAATTCTCTGTTGTTAGTTAACAGCATATCAAATAATCATCCATGGAAGCATAATACATAAACACAAGAGCAGATAAGCATCAACACATTGAACACCAAGATTTTGACGTGGAAAACCCGGTTAAGGGAAAAACCACGGGGTGATTAACCCAAGAATTATTCTCTGTTAGAAGAATAAAGAAAAATGAATGGCACATGCCAATAAGGGCTCACTGCCCGAGCACACTACTCACAAAGAGGCCCACTGCCTACAAGGAGACACACTGTCTACAAAGTGATGAAAATCACAGTCTTGAACTGGAGAATGACATCTCTACCATGTCCGGATCAGTTCCAATTGAGCCCAATATCTCTGCTCTGCCCTTCGCACATTTCTTCGCTATGCCACACTCATCCACATACCACACCTTGAAATGAAATCACAAACCGTTATTTATACAAGACATCGACTTTAGGAACAAACATCTAAGTCGGCAAACAACCATAGGAGTATCCGCAAGATGAATAACACATCCGGTCGGCCATCACAAGAACATTCGCAGGATGAACAACTCATCCGGTCGGCTACACAGAGCAAGAACTTCATCCGGAAGAATAACTTCAATTCCGGGCTCTACCATTAATGCGGACCAACAACACAACCTAAACATGATCCAAGAACCTTCACAAGCCTGTCTGAATGTCCGGATACATCCGCACTTCTTCTGCTTACTGGGATCTCTTGTCTTCCTCATCCGGAACTTCAAGAACACAGTCTGTCGCCACTGTCATAATGCAAGAGGTACTTCCGGACCTCCAAATCATACACAAATCAGGATGACACATCACAAGGACATCTCAAACACTCCGTCCAATCCGCAGATTAGGATAATACAATTCCGGACCTCACCGGACCTTTTTGTGATCCTCTGTCACCTCCGGATACTTGCCGGACCCGGTTCTATACCGGCAGCCATAACTCCTTCAGATCTTCATGCGGACCTCTGAAGTCTTAACTGTAGCATCTCAAAACTCATATCTACTAACCCTTTAATCGACATCCTCCGGTTCTCATCCTATACAGTACATTTACCTTCTTCTTATCACTGTTCTTCACTGTTCCTGACTGAGGCTAATTTTCTCAATATCCTCAGCACACAGCTCATCAAATCCTTCTTGTTAATGCAATATGAGTATGTTGACATCAATGACAACACTAGTTCACCTCATACTTGCAACATTCCCTGTAACAACACTCATGCACCTAAAGCTTGTTTGAGGGGAAATTTATAGTAGAAGATAGAAGAACAAAGATGGCAAGGCATACAAGGAGACACTAAAGTAGGGAAATCCCTATATCAATCATTGGGAGTACAAAATGTTGTACTAGTGGTACAAATGCAAGGTATGTCCCTCGAACAAGAAGATGAAATCACTTTCGAGCATACATTATTTTCTTTGGTAGAAGAAGAAGTTGTGTTTGCAAATGATCCCTTCACTTATAAGGCTCCACAAGTGTAATCTGATTACTACACTGGATCAAAGAGATGAATGGTGGAGAATCCAAATGTGGTGATACGCTTAGAGTCAACTTTCCAAAGGACTCCTATTGTGTAGAATTCTAGTTTGGTGATATGAAGGCATGAAAATGAAACTCCACCAACATAGAATCTTGGACCTCCAAACCTTCAGGTCAAAAGTTGAAATATCAATGGAATGTTTTGAGATCCCAAATTATTGGGCCACTCAATGTGGTTGAGTAGTTGAAGAAGGTACTAGCCAAGATCTCATTATGGGATGTTTTATCTATCCCTGAGAAAAAGACTTTGCTCTAGGAAGCTTTGAAGAAGAAGATCCAATATCGATAGTTCGTCCAATTATCAATGCTCGATGAAAAGTGGTTGAATCTCAGAAGATGATGTAAAATCAACAAGTTACTACTCTTTTTAATACTAGTGCAGAGGTTTGTAACACTGAGCCTATTGCATTTTACTTGATAGTAATTTTTGGTTAAAATATTGCATAATTCTATGATAGACTCTAGTGCAAGTACCACTATGATTCCTAAGAACATGGCAGATTCCCTTGAAATAAAATATGAACCTATGGAAACGGGAGTTATGCAGCTAGATGGAAAAAGAGTGCAAATAGTGGGAGTTGTTAAAGAGTTGGCCCTTACCTTATATGCTTGTACAAACATTATTGTGCCTCAAGAAGTGGTGATAATTGATATCCCACTAATCTTTAGGTTTTGTCTATCTAGGGATTTTATAGCCAAAATTAGCACATATATCTCTCTCTCTTGATTGGTCCCATCTCATCCTCAGAACCAAATATAGATCCAAGATGAATATTTTATTAGAACCACTTCATAAAGAACATATTACTCACAAATTAATGATGAACTTTGAACTATCTCATACTATGATCAGAAAATTTGAGAGATATGATATGGAGATCATTGATCAGGAAGCTATGTTAAGTGACATGACTAACCAAGAAAAGGCATTTCTAGATTTAAATCTATGTAGTCAGATCCTTATGGTAATTTTGTTTCCAATGGTCTAGGAACATATGTAATATATGATGAGGAACATATTATCCCTAAAGTGACCTATTCTCTTATAGAGATTGGTGATAATCTAGATAACAATTCACAACTATGAAAGTTATATTTTGATGGTGTAAGATGCACAAATGGTTTAGGAGCAGGCATGTACCTCCTCTCACCAGAGGGGGAAAAGATCCTAAAATCTTTTGTCTTTCAATTTACTTGCACTAACAATGAGGCATAATATGAAGCCCTAGTGCATGGTCTTCTCTTAGTTAAAAAATTGAATATAAAGCAATTGCAAAAATTTGGTGATTTAGAATTGGTCATTAGACAAGTCAAAGGAATTGCGGCTACTAAGATTGTTAATATTAGATCATATTGCCATAGAGTATAGGATTTATTAGAAAGATTTGAAGCCTTGAATATTGAAGTAATCTTAAAATATAGAAGCAGATTGAATCTCTCAGATTGTATCACAATTTTACCCAATGAATAATCTTTTAGTCAATAAAGATTTAGTTAAATTAATCATAAGGCCGACAATCCTGATAATTGAGATCATTGGAAAATATTTGAGAGTGATGTACTCAAATATCCCTATTCCTACAACAATCTGGAGATTTTATTGACTAGCTCCAACCTAAGATAGAAGAGGCTTACGAAGAACAAGTGATGCAATTGAAGTCTAATAAACTTTTGAACGGTTTAATTACTCTAGAAGGTTTATTTAATCTAGATGATATGAAAGCAGAAAAGAGGAAATTCACTTCAAATAAAGTGACTATACAAAAATTGAAGTTACCTTAGGTAAGATGGTAAAGGTTGGTAAGATCACTACTTAAGAAGAAAGAGATAAATTGGTCTCCTTTTGTAGCAAGTATAACCATGTTATGTCTTGGAATTACAAAGATATAAGAGGCTACAATAGGGATATAGTTCAACACACTATTGAGATGACACTTGAATCAAAACCTATCTAAAAAAATAGAGGTTGGTTAACCCAAAGATTGAGACTCTTTTGAGATAAAAGCTTAGTAAACTGGTAGATTCTAGAATCATCTTTACCATTAAATATTCAACATGGGTGTTGAATTTGGTTCTAGTTAGGAAGAGGAATGGTGAAGGTGTTGATTTTAGAGACTTAAATAGGGCTTCCCTCAAAGATCATTTCTAGCTCCCTTTAATAGAGAAAATACTTCAGACAGTAGCAAGGCTAGAAAGGTTTTCTTTACTAGATGGATTTTTTGGATATAACTAAATTTGGCTAAATGAAGAAGATCAATATAAGAATACATTTACCACCAAATGGGGTACATTCTCTTATACAAAAATGCTTTTTGGCCTATCAAATTTTAGAGCAAATTTTCAGCATGCCATGGATATTACATTTGGTGAATTGATAAATAAGATAATCCTAGTTTACTTGGATGATCTTACAATATTCTCTAAACCAAGAGAGGATCTTTTTGAACATTTGGAAAAAGTGTAAATCAAAGGTGCCAAGAGTTTGGAATTTTTTTGAATACTAAAAAATGCATTTTTAGGGTTCCCCAAGGTAAGCTTTTGGGATATATAATCTCAAAAGAAGGGATTTTTATAGATCCTAATAGATTCAAAGCTATCATGGACCTACCCTTATTGGTGAATAAGAAGGATGTTCAATCTTTCTTAGGAAAGATTAATTTTGTAGGGAGGTTCATCTCAAATTTTGGAGGTATAATTTGACATATTGCCCTCATGCTTAAAAGGATAAAGAGTTTAAATGAACTCATGAAGGGAGGAAATCCTTTGAAAAGATCAAAAAATAGATATGCACTGCTCTAGTCTTAATAAATCTTGACTTTTTAAAAGACTTTATCATGTATGTGTATGGAGGAGGTCACAACATAGTGGCAGTTTTGACACAAAAGGATGAAATAGGTAAGGAAGACCACCCAATTGCTTTCAATTCTTGAAAACTAAAGGACTATGAAATGAAGTATAATTTTTTTCAAAAAAAAAGATTATGCTTTGGTCAAAGGCTGGAAAAAATTTAGACACTTAATATCAGGTAATAAAGTCACAGCCTATGGAATTCATCCCAGTATCTATGAATATATCATGGAAGGATAAACCACTGACAAGAGAGATAAATGGATTAACAAAATTCTTGAGTATGATATAGATGTGAAACCTACTAATATGGTAAAAGGGAAGGTCCTCTATGAACATATCACTCAACATCATGATCTACACAAAAAAGATGATCAAGCACCTAAAATGGTCCTTGTTAATGAAGAAAACCAATCAATATCATGGATCAAAGATAGGATCTCCTACATGGAAAAAGGAGGAATGCTATTCTCCTCTTAATCCAATTCTAGTAGAAGAACCACTCTCGTAGTGAGAATTGGATTTTATTGGAATGATCAAATCCAATTTCAAATGCGACGCATAGATGGATCTTAACTGTTGCTGATTAGTTTACAAGATGGAGTGAAACAATAACGTTGAAGGAAGCAACAAAAAGGGTAGTCCTTATTTTTTGGAAGAAATTATCACTAGGTTTGGCACTCTATGCACCATTATATCAAACAATGTGAAAGAATTTCTTGGGTCTAAGATTTCTGAATTCACTTTGAAGAATGATATTCTTGAAAAATTCTTCAAATTATTATCCATAGGGAAATGGCTTAGACGAATCAACAAAGAAAAATTTGATTTGGTTGATTAAGTGCATTCGTTCAGAGCATCAAAAGGAATGGCGTGAGAATCTAAAAATAGCATTATGGGCAGACAAGATTACTCTAAAGAAAGTTATAGGCACATCTTATAATTTTTTATACATAAAAGATGCTATGTTGCCAATCTCAATTAAGATTCTCGTGCTTCAGCTAGTCAAACAACTTAAAATTGGAGAAAATGGTGCCATGGAGGTCTATATTGTAGAGTTATTAGAGATTCAAGAAAAAAGGGAATGTGCACTTGATTCTACAATAAAACACCAACAAATGGTTAAATGATGGTTTGATAAGTGTTCTTCTAATCCAATTTTAAAGTGGGTGATTCAATATTAAAATGGGAGGAGAGAGTAGCAAATCTAGGCCATCATTCAAAATTTGATTCCCTATGGAGTGGTCCATATAAAATTGTATCGTGCAAACAAAATAATGCTTTTGATTTAGAGAATGAGGTAGGAGAGTTGCTAGAGATCCTGATTAATGGGATCTACTAAAGCATCATAACTAGAATAAGTTGAACCTCTGTATATAGGTAGATTAGATTTGTTTTCAATTTGTTTTGTTGTTATGAAATATTAGTGTGTTTTCCCACCTCTTTTATTTGAAATAAGTGCATTCAACATGTAAAGTATAGAGCATGCTAGTTCATTGATCTAGTTTGAATAAGGATGTACATCTATTCACCAAGTGTCACTACCTCTTAATAATCACTTCTATCTAGACATCAAGGAAAATCTCATAAAAGATAGATTAACTGCCCATTGATAGAGTATTAAATGTGGAGGATCATCATAAATGAAGCAATGATGAGGTAAATCAAGAGTTATGATTGATAAGAAAGATTGAATGTACAAAGTGATGCTCAAGGGAGGTCCCATTAATGCACCTGTCAAGAACGTAAATCTCACATGAGAAGTTTGAGATATAAATTGAGAGCTAAACATGTGAAAAAAATCTATTATATGCTCTGCAAAAAATTCTACTCACCTCTATTCATTGTGAAAATTTGTTGATCACATGTTATCCCTTATGCAATAAAAAGTTGATTTAAAGGAGGTTTTAGATATCACTATGCCTAAGAAGAAGAGGATTTCATCTTCTAGGTTACCACAAGATCCTCTTCTTGAATTTGGAGATAGCAAATCTTGTCACTGCTCTAACATAGCCAAGAACATATGTTCCCAATGTGAGAGGTTTAGAAAGGGAAGTGTACAGATTCATCCCTTGTTTTTGACCCTATTGATCATGTGTTCGACATAGTGTTATCCAAGAGTACCAAAATTCTAAGAGAATGGGCACATACATGCATGACTAATAAGGTTAGAGTGGGAGAAAGAGAAAGCTTTGGGTTTAGAATTTGGAGCTCTACTTTAGCTTAGTATATGGTCCCAACTATCCACCCATGCTATGAAATTGTTGAAGCTTGTGTCAAATGCTTTGACGCAAAGACATAAGTAATTGAAAGGAAGAATATTTGAGTGTTAATCACTACCCTTGCCATCAGAGAAATGTTATGGTTAGAATATGATGAGGCAACCTTCTTTTATAGTTATCCAAGGCTGCAAATAAATTGGGAAACTAGGGAAAACCAAATTGGTTTCTTGAACAAGGAGCTCCATCTAGATGAGAGTAATATAGAGCTACCTCCCATATCGATAGCTTTGCCACAGTGTATGCAAGATGTCCAAGATGACTATTCAATGATGTCTTTCATTTTTTAGCCTAGATGATTATAGGAGTGTCCATGACTTCTAATTGGGATCCCTTTTCAAGCTCAAAACTATCACCCAAAGGCAAGCCCTAAGGCTTGATTTTGCAGAAGTGATAGATGATAGAATATGTTACTAGCTAGTTCATTTTGGCACCCAACAATTCTTTAAGTATTCCTCATTCTTGCTCCATTTTATTTTGCATTAGAACTCTTAATCTTTATCCATATATGCACCTCTGTATTGTTGACCAGTCAATTGATGCTCAAAAGATTATTCCTGTGTTAGCCTAAACACATCTCCTTTGTACAACCTCTAACTATTATGAATTCACTAAGAATTTTCTCACCTAGCCCTCATGACCCTTATCCCTGAAGATATCACTTCCGGACTAACTGATAGCTAGAGAGGCCTAATGAAAAATAGTTGGATTCCTTGTGATTGCTTCTTTGGCTCTCACTATTCCATGATTTAGATTCATGGTTTAAAATAGGAATCTTTCAAACTCCCAAAAGTCCTCATGAACCCAATCTTGGCTATCAATTTTCTTCCCAACTTGATGTAATTGATTTTGAGTTTGGAGATGGAAGGAAGAAATGAGCAATTTATGATATTCCCTTCTCTTTCAAGGGAATAACTGTAAATTAAAAAGGAGTTGAGCATCTCTTGATGTTAAAATTAGCAGATTTGGGGCTAGATCTCATAGAGTATTTTTGGTCATATGATCTGAAGGATTACATAGCAAATTGAGTCACCAGGCTAAAAACTAAAGAGGTATTTATTCATCACAGATGACCAGCCATCAAAGAAAAAAATTCTCCTCGAAATGATACATCGGATATGTATGTGGTGTAAGGAAAGCAAAGGTGAGGAAAATAGCTTCCCTAATGTCAATTCAAAGGGGATAATGCAGACAGGTAACGTTTAATTCAAATACACAGATGAACACACCAGAAAATATAGAATAAACATTCAAGACAACAGAGAACAACACTAGATGTACGTGGGAAAACCCTTTCAGGTAAAAAACCCACCACCACAAGAGAGACAATATTTATTACAATAAACTTAATAGTTACAATAAAGATCTCAGCTATCTTGCTCGAGTATTGATTTTCAAATTATACAAACAGTTCACTTCCACTGTACATTTACAGAATGAACCATATAATCGAATCTCTTCATCAATCTTCAATGACATCACCAGATCTGTACTTATTTCCAGTCTTCAAGAGCAAAACCATTTTTCTAACTTCTGCCCTAACTGTTTGTTTCAACTGATCCATTGTCGCTGCCTTCCAACAGTCACAACTGTTCATATTCATGTGAGACGTTTAGTCCCACATTCACTAATTCATGTTTGATATTCAGATTTATATCCACAAACATTCAGTAAGACTATCATCAACAATTTTATTCCCGACGAAGCTAGTCTATACCTCATCAGGAACACCTAAGCCATCGGAGACCGCTTTATTTCCTACACCGATGCTTCCTTGTCACAGCGATGCCCAAAGCTTTTCATCCTCCATCAGAATGACCTCTGCCATTTAATTGACATTTCAAGGCTAGGCCGATAATAGTTCTCACGCTGATGCCCAATGCTTCACCAACTTTCATCGGAGTGACCCTTCACATCGGAGCGACTACCAAGAGCTTGGCTGACGGCCAACCTTATGCTGATAGACTTATGTCATCGGTGAAACCATGCATATCAGCCATAGGCTTCTCACTCCCGCTGATAGTGAAAGTCTAGCCGATGGCCCACTACCCTCGGTGAGACCTTGCAGACCGGTGTAAGACTCCAAACTCCCATCGATAGTGAAAGTCTTCCTGATGGTCACTACCATCAGTGAAACACATGCCATCGGTAGAGCCCAACATGGATACACCAATAGTGTCCAGTCAACCCGATGAACAAAGAACATGATATGAACAAAACTAATGATTAAATAAATGAGGTCCAAGCAGTAACTTGAGACATTAGGTCTCTTCAATTTCCCACTTGTCGAAGAGATTACTGCTACCTCTTAATCCTCATTCAATTACTGAGAATTATGGGCCTGAAGACCCATTCCATCTGAACACCATTTGAACTTGGCCGTGCTCACTGGTTTAGTTAAGGCATCAGCGACATTTTCCAAAGTGTCAACTTTTCCAGCTTCACCTTCCTATCTTCCACCATATCACGAACAAAGTGATATTGGACATCAATATGTTTTGTCCTAGCATGAAATGTCAGGTTCTTCACCAAACATATAGTACTTTGACTGTCACAGTGAATTTGTATCTGCCCTACATTAAAACCAACATCAGAACACAACCTCTTCAACCAAACGACTTCTTGGAATGCACAAGTAGCTGCCATGTACTCTACCTCTGTTGTAGACAAAGTGACTACAACCTACCACTTGCTCATCCAACTGATAGCACCACCATTTAACGTGAATACATATCCACTGGTGGATCTTCTACTATCAATGTCCCCTGCCCAATCAGAATCAACATATCCCTGAATGCTTATAGATCTCTGAGATCCAACTGAGTTTCCATGATAGCAAATGGCAAGGTTGGATGTCCCTTTCAAATACCTCATAACTCTTTTCACAGCATCCCAATGTGATTTGCCTGGATTTGCCATAAACCAGCTCAAAACTCCCACTGCTTGGGCAATGTCTGGTCTAGTACAGACCATTGTGTACATTAAACTGCCAACAGCACTTGCATAAGGCACTTTTTTCATATTGTCAATTTCATTCGAAGATTCTGGACAATCTTCAATAGATAGTTTTGTTCCTTGCAAACTTGGAACAACTAACTGTTTAGAATCATACATATTAAACTTATCAAGAACATTGGTAATATACTTGCTATGGCTGAGCCAAAGCTTTCTCTTAGATCTGTCCCTTTTGATTTCCATTCCCATAATGTACTTTTCTGCCCCTAGATTCTTCATTTCAAATTTCAAGGACAACTGAGATTTTAAATCTGAGATCATTCCCTTACCATTGCCAATGAATAACATGTCATCCACATACAGTGAAATTATAAGAATCTGATCACCATCAGTTTTATAATAGACACAGTGATCAGATTTAGATCTCACATATCCCAAAGATAAAACATACGTATCAAATTTCTGATACCACATTCTAGGAGATTGCTTCAAACCATAAAGAGACTTTTTAAGTTTACATACCAGATGTTCTTTACCTTTTTCCACAAAATGCTCTGGCTGGGACATATAAATTTCTTTTTCAAGGTCCCCATGAAGAAATGTTGTCATCACATCCATTTGCTCAATTTCAAAGTCATACGCTGCTGCAAGCGACAACAGAAATCTAATGGATGTCAGCTTAGCTACAGGAGAAAAGATTTCTCCATAATCTATACCTTCTTTTTGAGAATACCCCTTAGCAACTAGTCTTGCCTTGTACTTTCCAATACTACCATCTAGACCATATTTGTTTTTAAATACCCACTTATATCCCATAGGTTTTCTGCCTTCAGGCAAGGGCACCAGATCCCAGGTTCCATTTTTCTCCAATGATGACATTTCACTATCCATGGCTTCCAATCAAGAAGTTGAATCAAGTAAATTAATAGCTTCTTTCACAGTCCTAGGTTCATCAGTATCAGTAAGCAAAGCATAGGCACAACTTGAATCAAGTACTGAAAATCCATACCTATCTAGTTGTCTTCTTTCACATGTAGACCGCCTCAATGGCTGGCGTGCTGGTTCGGGTTCTTGCTCTAGATCTGAATCTTCGGAGCTACTCGAACTCACTTCTAAACCATCTACATTTAGTGCTTGTTGTTCCTCTTTACAGGGGTCAGAGGAATATTAACAACACTCTTTTCTTTCTTTTCTTCTGTCTTCTCCAACTAAGGATCAATAACCAAAGGTTTCAGCTCTCTGAAAATTACATTCCTGCTGTAAATTACTTTCTCAGTTTCAGGATTCCAAAGCTTGTACCCTTTAACACCAACTCCATAGCTAATAAAGATACATTTGACTACCTTGTAATCCATCTTAGATCTTTTTGTTGGTGTAATTAAATATTTAATTACACTTTATTAAGTTTACTTAGGGCTAATTTTAGTCTTAGGTTATTCTTAAGTCATATTAGGGTTTTTCTCTAACTTGCAAATATAAAAGCAAGTTCTCACATGTAATTCAATAATCCATTTCATTAATTCATCCTTATTGTGCAAATTATTCCTCTTTGCTTTTTTCTCTTGTGGAAGGTAAATCTTAGGTTTTGTAGGTGATCTTTGTGGCTTGAATTAATTATCAAATTCAACATGGTATCAGAGCGGATCTACAAACCCCTTCTCAAATTTGGAGAAATTTTTTAGCAAGAGCCATTTGCTTGGTGTGTTTTTGTATAAAACAGAGTATTCCATTGGATTCAGAGCAGCTGAAAAAGGCAGATCTATCTTTTGTTTGGCTGAATTTGGTTTGGGGAAGCCAGATCTGTTAAGGTTTCAAGAGTTTTTTTTTTATATGAAGAAAAATAGAAGTTTTAGAGCATTTTTGGCCAAAACCGACCTCACCATTGTGCTCAGAAGGCCCAAAAACCCCTATTTTCATATAAGGCACTCTATATTTTGCTGAAAAAAAGTTTTTGGGTATTTTTTTTAGGGTTTCAAAAATTTGGTTCTGTGAAATCCGTACCACTGTACGGTGCCTCGATTTCTGTGCCAACATCAATTTCCGTGCCATTCTCATTTGAGCTGATTTTAATTTTAGAGCTACCTCAGTTTGCGTGCCATCTTAATTTTTGAGTTACCTCGATTTGCGTGCCATCTCGATTTCCATGCCGCCTTGATTTCCATGCCATCTCGATTTCTGTGCATAGATACAGCTAAATTTTTTATTAATTTCTTAATAAAAAAATATTTTTTTATTTTGGAGGGCTAGCCCCTTGGGTTTAACCCTTGGTCGTATGGGGGACCAACCCCTAGCTTCTAAGCAGCAGCCCCTAGAGACTCAGCTCTTGGTCATATGAGGGACCACTGCCCTAGCCACTAGCCCCCAAAGACTCAATGCCTAGTCACATGGGCGCCCAGGGGTTTCAATAGTGTTTTTTTTTGGGCCTCTTTGCACTAAAGGAGCAGTTTTGGTAAATCGAGCATATCTTGAGCATACGGAGTCGGATTTTCAAAAAAAAAAGGCGTTGGAAAGTTGGTTCTGAGAAAAATCCAGTGGTGCAGGTATTTTTTCCAGGTTTTTTAGATTGGTACAATTTATTGCTGTTTGAAGTCAAGGCATCTTTTTTAGTTTTTGAGCTTCGTTCTTGCGCCCAGAATCCCTGTTTTTCAAAAACGAATATGCGTTGGAAAGGTATCGGAGAGCTCTACATAGCCACCTATATATTTTTTTCAGATTCAGCTCCAGGTATATTTTAAATCAGTTTGTTAATTTTATGGCTTCTGTTGGATATCCTGGACATGCTGCCTCCTGGAAAGGTTCTGTTTGCTTTGAAAGACTTCTATTATCAGCATAAATCTATTCGCATATTTTGCTCTATAATCATCTAAGGAGATGGGATTCTACCATCAGCATAAATCTACTTGCAGATATTGTGGAAGTAATCAACATGAGAAAGAGATGTGTCCTCATTTCTCACATCATCTCTTTGAAATGCTTCTTTCAATTGCTTCTCCTCCTGATGAGATCATTGTTCCACCATCACCTACTGCTACTTTAGAGTTCAGTGTTGCATCATCATTGGCTTCTAGTGATTCTGTGCAGCAGGTCAATATTAGTCTTCCTGATCCACCTCATTGGGATTCCTATCTTATAGACATATCATCTTTGTTTGTAGAGTCCCATCTTATAGATTTGGAGGATCACATTGAGGACATTTGTTTTCTCATTGATGATAGTTTCGATGGAGTTGCATCACCATCATCTACTTCAAAGATTGTTCTTCATCCTCCTCTTCTTCAGTCACAGTTTGGCAGTGGATTGGAGACATTTGAGCAGTTTTCAGGAGCATCATTATTGTCTTTGGATCATGTGCAGAGTTTAGAGACATTTATCCTTCTTCCTGTATATTCCTATCCAGAATGGGAAGACATTATGTACACATCTGCAGTTCTATTTCTTCCTAAGGGGAGGAATGTTGTTCGACGTTCATGGGTATTCATCTTTATTCTGTGTCGAGCATGTTCCAGCACTGCAATAGTCATCTTGAGGAGCAGCTGCATGGTCTCTCTTCTCATCTCTATTTTGGGAGGGAGCATTTCCTTGCATGGGGTTTCATCCTTCTCACTTTTGGGGGGGTCATCAGACCTTCTCTCGTCTTCCTCTCTTATGGGGGGCATTCTTGATTGTACTTTTGTGATGGATTCACTTCTTGGGGGGTCTTAGTTTTAGTCCTTCTTCCATCACATGTTTATGTACTTGTATTTTTCTCTCTTTTGGAGAGGAGTTTTCTCCCACTGGGTTTTTCTCCTTTCTCTCCACTTTATGAGAGATTTTTGTTGTTCATGGGTACCTAAAATGGCCTTGTAGCTGGGACCCATTCTTGCATTAGTTGCATGCTTTTCATTTCTCCCTAAGTTGCACTTATGGGGGGTGGTTGGTGTAATTAAATATTTAATTACACTTTATTAAGTTTACTTAGGCCTAATTTTAGTCTTAGGTTATTCTTAAGTCATATTAGGGTTTTTCTCTAACTTGCAAATATAAAAGCAAGTTCTCACATGTAATTCATTAATTCATCCTTATTGTGCAAATTATTCCTCTTTGCTTTTTTCTCTTGTGGAAGGTAAATCTTAGGTTTTGCAGGTGATCTTTGTGGCTTGAATTAATTATCAAATTCAACACTTTTTATCTCAGGAATATGAGCATATGCCTCACAGCCAAAGACATGAAGACGTCTTAGAGAGGGCTTCTTTCCAGACCATGCTTCCATAGGTGTCTTATCAACCAATGCCGAACTAGGAGAATGATTCAGCAAGTAACAAGCTATACCAACTGTCTCAGACCAGAACCTTTGTTCAAGACTAGCATAACTCAACATACTTCTTGCTTTCTCCATCAATGATCGATTCAACCTTTTAGCAACTCCATTTTGTTGTGGAGTATAAGGTGTAGTCTTATGCCTTTTAATTCCATGATCAAGACAAAATTTATCAAAATCTACATTGCAATATTTACCATCGTTATCTGTTCTTAAACATTTTATTTTTCTACCAGTCTGATTTTCCACAAGATTTTTAAAATCTTTAAACTAACTGAACACTTCTGATTTATTTTTCAAAAAATATATAAATGCCCTCCTTAAATAATCATCAATAAACGATACGCAATATCTTGATTTAGACAGAGAAGGAACATCAACTAAACCAAAAACATCAGAATGTACATAGTCTAGAGCACCAAAAGATTTATGAGAACTAGAGTAAAATGAAACACAGTTTTGTTTTCCATATATGCAATGTTCACAGAAATTGAACTCCAGATTACAATCAATCAGCCCATCTACTAATTTTTTTTTCAAGGTTTTCATACCTTTTTCACCTATGTGACCAAGTCTATGATGCCAGAGCATTGTTTTCTCTGCAGGAAGTTTAACTTCCATAGAGTTTGCATCATGTGTTACAATAGTAGCTTTTTTAGATTTTACAGAGACATTATTACAGCATACTAGTTTAGCATCTAACCTATACAAAGTTCCAATGCATTCACCTTTTGCCAGTACAATAGAACCTCTAGTCATCTTACAGCCACCATTCACAAAAGTAACTTGCACTCCAACATCATTAAGCTTACTAATAGAAAGTAAATTTTGAGCCAGACCTAGTATGTGTAGTACTCCATCCATTCCCTTTATTCTTCCATCCAAGAACTAGATTCTGACTCTTCCTCAGCCAACAATTTCCAGTGTCGAATCACTTGCTAGGAACACCTTCCTAGCAGCATACGGTTCATACTTAGTGAACCATTCTCTCTGAGATGTCATATGAAAAGATGCTCCTGAAACCACCAGCCATACATCTTCAGATGCAGGCGTTGCCAAGGCAGCAATGAAGGCATCAACATCACTCTGAGAAGAATCAGTGTTTGAGAAGTTCTTCTTCTTCTTTTTCTCCTCTTTGCAGTCTTTTCTGATGTGTCCTTTCTGCCCATAATTCCAGCACTTCACCTTGGACTTTTTGCCAGGAGATTTTGATCTCCCCTCTAATTTGGACTTAGACTTCTTGTCCTTCTTGTCTCTTTCCTTTGATCTACCTTGAACAGACAGGGCCTCTTTGGCCATCTCAGAAGATTTCCTCTGTATCTCTTCAGATAATAGCGAGGCAACAACTGCTTCAGCTGTAAATATGGTTGTTGTACTTCCAATAGCCATCATAAGATGTTCCCATGAATTAGGTAAGAAACATAACAGAAGCATACAATGGTCCTCTTCTTCTATTTTTACACCTACAGAAGTCAATTGTGCAACAATTGTATTAAATGTGTTCAGATGATCTGATACAAATGCTCCTTCATCCATCTTCAAAGAGTACAACTTCTTTCTGAGGAAAAGTTTATTAACCAAGGACTTGCCCTGGTAAATATCTCCCAACTTCTTCCACAAAGCATTTGTAGTTTTCTCCTCATGGACGTTCAACAAAACAGAATCCGCTAAACTTACCCTTATCAGTCCTCTGGCTTTCCTATCTGCTAGGTCCCAGTCTTCTTGCTTCATGCCTGAAGGTTGAACCCCAAACATAGCAACCCAAAGATATTTGTTGACCAGCATATCTTCAACCTCAAGCTTCCACAACTCAAAGTTTGCGCCATTGAACTTTTCAATGTTTATTTTTCCTGATGAACTTGCCATCTAATTTAACAAAATAGACCTCTACAGAACTCCCACTTCACAGAATTAACACAAAAAACCCAACCTACCAACAAGGATAACACAACTAGCCAGGCTCTGATACCACTTGTAAGGAAAGCAGAGGTGTGGAAAACAGCTTCCCTAATGTCAATTCAAAGGGGATAATGCAGACAGGTAGCATTTAATTCAAATACACAGATGAACACACCAAAAAATATAGAATAAACATTCAAGACAATAGAGAACAATACCAGATGTACGTGGGAAAACCCTTTCAGGTAAAAAATCCACCACCACAAGAGAGACAATCTTTATTACAGTAAACTTAATAGTTACAATAAAGATCTTAGCTATCTTGCTCAGGTATTGATTCTCAAATTATACAAACAATTCACTTCCACTGTACATTTACATAATGAACCATATAATCGAATCTCTTCATCAATATTCAATGACATCACCAGATTTGTACTTATTTCCAGTCTTCAAGACAAAACCATTTTTCTAACTTCTATCCTAACTATTCGTTTCAACTGATCCATCGTCACTGCCTTCTAGCCGTCGCAACTGTTCATATTCATGTGAGACGTTTAGTCATTCACCAGTTCAGGTTTGATATTTCAGTTTATATCCACAAACAGTTAGTAAGATTATCGTCAGCAATTTTGTTGCCAACGATGCCAGTCTATACCTCATCAGGAACACCTAAGACATCATAGACCGCTTCATTTCCTACACTGATGGTTCCTTGTCACAGTGATGCCCAAAGCTCTTCATCCTCCATTGGAATGACCTCTGCCATCGGATTGACATTTCAAGGCTGGGCCGATAAAGGTTCTCATGCCGACGCCCAATGTTTTGCCAACTTCCATCAGAGTGACCCTTCACATCGGAGCGACTACCAAGAGCTTGGCCGATGGCCAACCTTATGCCGATAGACATATGTCATCGGTGAAACCATGCATATCAGCCATAGGCTTCTCACTCCTGTCGATAGTGAAAGTCTAGCCAATGTCCCACTACCCTCGGTGAGACCTTGTAGATCGGTGTAAGACTCTGAACTCCCGTCGATTGTGAAAGTCTTCCCAATGGTCACTACCATTGGTGAAACACATGCCATCGGTAGAGCCCAACATGGATACACCGATAGTGTCCAGTCAACCCAATGAACGAAGAACATGATATGAACAAAACCAATGATTAAATAAATGAGGTCCAAGCAGTAACTTGAGACATTAGGTCTCTTCATGTGGAAATTCATGAACTCCAGGGTAAACCACTCCCACCTTGGGAGACTTTCTATAAAGTGGTATGAGTCTATGATCCCTCCAAGATCATGGCATATGGTCTCAAACAGACCCTCAAAAGGAAAGATTGGAGCAAGGACAAAATCAAATCCTATTGGAAGTATAGGCAAGAAATAGCTGAGCTTGAAAGGTCCTTCAAACATGTTGATACATATGATACGTGGGAGATACTATGGGATCAATTGTCATGTCCCTTTTTTAAAATTTTCTAAAAATAACAACTTACTAAAAATAGTAAGTTGGCAGTCCCAAAATAACAAATCAAGATCAATTGATCATTTTGGAAATAATAATAAATTTGTTGACTTTGTTGAGATTAGGATATTATTTAAACACCAAACATATTTTTATTTAATTATTTTCCCTACATGGGTGTGGCATCCTCAAATAGCTTGGTTTTGGCATTTAGTGGCTATGACAAGCCAAAACAAGTGGCACAGTGCATGTGGAATGGAAGAAATTAGTTGACACTTGGCATCAGAGGTTACATACACTTCATTCAAGAGAATATTTCCCCTTTGGGTCATGAGTTTTTGAGTTGACACTTTTATTGCATGTCGGTGCCTTAAAAAATTCATTTTGAGTTGTCAAAAGATGCCTTTTAAGTGGTACAATATGAAAGGCTAATTTTAGAGATATTATAATGCATTTTATGACTTATGTAAGTGCCTAAATTTGGGGAAAAATATTTAGATAAGAATCTAAATGTGGTGGAAGATTCTAGATGTCCAAGGAGCCTATAAGTATTGTTTATTTTATATACGGAGGGACTATTGTAGATTTTACATTTTTTCTTGTAGAGCTGATGCTTTGTGATTTCTTTAGTGGATAGGGAAACCATCGGAGATGAAGCTTGTGGCTGGTGGAAATTATTTTCCAACAGTATGAGGGTGGTGTTCTTAGGTTATAGATAGCAATCTCACTTCAGAGGTTGCATAAGAGCTAAAGGATTGTAGCAGATTTAATATTGTTTGTGTTCTCAAGGTATTTCTGTGCAGTGGTATAGTGTTTCAGGTGTTGTTAATTGTGTTGTTTGTATTTTCTATTGTGTAAGGGTTTGTGGACTACGTGTACTACTGTACATCATCATTTACAGTGCCATATTCCATCCATACTATGTTGTATGTATCATTCTGGGGTTTGGAGACATTTTCATGTTATCTACTTTATGTATTCAACATTCGGTATAATGGGTTCTAGCTAAAATTGCATAATTTCTGTAGGAGTTTGCTTCTAGGTCATTTTACTATATCAAACCTATGTACATGTGGTTTGCATCAGAAAATTCAATAAATTATTATTGAGGAGCTTTCATGCATTTTAGGGTTTCATTGGTTGTCAGCAGTGTTGTGCTGAATTGTAGTTTTAGGAAGTATTGGTGTGGAGATTCATTCTCAATTTGGTGTTTTTGGTGGTTGCTACTATGTGGTGGATTGTTGATATAGATGTTTTCTTTTCTTCATCATTTCCAGTACCTTGGTGCAGCTATTACATGTTGGGAGGCTACTCTTGGGGTCTTAAGGTGTTTTGGGTAGTTTACACGTGTAGTTTCAGCTTGTTTTAGTGTAGTGATTAGCATATTTGTTGTGGAGTGTTACAAATGTTGTGGCTATTGTAAATTAGTGCAATAGGTCTGATATTATGTCATCTATATCAGAAAATCATAATAAAAAATATTGGAGTTGTTTATGTTCATTTTGGTGTGCAACCTATGCAAACTAGTTAGCTAGTTTGGGTGTTTTGATGCATATTAGTGCTAAGTTTGTTAAATAATTTTCAGATTTGGATTTAATAATAAAAATCAGATTTGGGACATTATAGTGGTATGAAAGCATGATCTTTCCAGCCTAGAGGGTTTTTGATTCATGCTTCTTTGTGAAAGAGACCTCAGAGCTTGGAAAATTAACAGTTGATTATGAATTTGGAGAAGAGCAAATCATGGCTAAAGATGATAAGATATCAAAGTGGTTTGAAGAATATTCCAAGCAATCTAAAGCCCTCAAATCAGATATTTCATTTGAAATACTTCTAGAAATTTATGGTAAGGGGTAAAGGAGAAAAGAGCAAGATAAGGAAGACAAGAGAACTTTGAAACCAATAGAAAAAGAATTAGAGATTCAAGAAGATGCAATGGTTGAAGTGGAGCATAAGGAAGATTCAAGAAGTTACAGTAATAGACCCAGTAGAGCCACAAAACATTACTAAGGAAAACATTTTATTACAGGAGGAAGAGATACTTGAACTAAAGGTACAACAAGCTACAATGGTTGAAGGTAAAAATTCTATCATTAATGAAGATACTCTAATGATCTCTAGTGAGCTTTCATGTTAGGAAGATATTAATTTTGATAGAGTTAAAGAGAGATCAGATTTGAATATTGTAAATAGAGGACTAGTGATGGATGAAAATATTTTAATGATCTCTAATTATATCCAAGAAAAACCTATTGATGTTTTAAGCATGAAGGACCCAATTGCATATGAGAATAGTCGGCAAGACAACTATGTTGATGAGCATGACTTCAAGAAGGATGCCTCAGTTGAGACTTATTCTATTGAAGATATTCATCATGAGAAGCATGGTAATATTGTAATCAAATATTTTCAAATAAGCTGATAAAGGTAAACATTTTGATTGCTTCTTTGTTTGCAACTTGAGAAATAAGGATGTTAGTAGAAGCAAGGATTTGTTGCATCACTTGCATAAGATGTCATTACAATATTTCTATCATAAAGAGAGGTATTCTAACAATATTGAAGAGATGAAGGGTGCAAAGTGGAAAGGAGATCCCTTATCTCAACATCAAAATGTCTCATACATGAAGGTGTGGGACCCAGGTGTTTTATGCAAATCCATCATACAGATTGAAGGTAAACATTCTTTAGTAATATAAGGTATTTTTTTGCCCTTTAATGATTGCATGTATCAGCAAAAAGGTAATGAAGTTAGGGAAGAATGGGATTTACTTGTTGGATGCAAAGAGTTCAAGATGGAGCAACATACAACAACCTCTAAACATCCAAAGGATGAGACAATGATTAGTTCTCAAAGTAGCATGGTGGATGGATATGCACTTGAAGAAAATATTTTGAGTTGCAAGGATGAAAGTGTCGAGGGTATCTTAACAATCCCTACCTTAGCAAAGGAGGATGAGCTCATTATTGGAAGCCTAATGTATGAAAACAGTGGTCCTATTCCAAATTTGTTGTTTCCTCTTATGTCACTACAAAAGTTTGGTCATCATATGCTAACAAGGATGATCTTCTGAGAGTCAAAGTGGAGAGTGGTATTAATATTATTATTGAGTTCACCATTCCTTGCATTTGGATTGAAACAAAGTTTATAAGGGTTCATATTGGATTTTCTATACATTCTAACCACTTTGTGAAGGGAACATATGACAACAAAAAGGTGTGTACCATTCATGAAGCTTTGAACTAGATTCCTAGGGGTGAAGAACTTGTTGATGAATTGCAGAAGGTAGTTTATTCCTCAAAGATTAATTTGAGGACAAGATACCATTACATTCAGGTGTGGAATGTGGATATGCACAAGATGACATTCATGAGTCAGTTAAGGAACTTTGAGTTCATGATCATGCTATGTGGTTTAACTAATGCACTAGCCACCTTCTAATTTAGGGTGAATCAAGTATTTAGTGATCATTTGGAAAAAATTTCTTTGATGTTTTCTAATAATATTATGATGTGCAAAAAAGCATGGGAGGTTCATATGAAGCACCAAATTTTGATGAGCATTGGGATTTTAGAGAAACATGCTCCATTTGTAAGAGAATCTAAGGGTGACTTTGGTTTCATAAAGATTTTATACTTGTTCCATGCCTATATTGTTCAAGGAATGCATGTGGATCATAAGAGGATTCAAATATTTCTAGTTTGGGCATTCCTAACCACACTAACTCTATTGAGAAGATTCTTTAGATTATGCAGCCATGATAGAAGGTTTGTTAAGGGACTCTCATATATAGAAGCAACATTAACCATTCTGACAAAGAAAGGATCTCTTGCATGCATGGATAGAATACAAGCAACTTTTGATAAGCATGAGAAGGTAATCAATTCATTTCTTTTATCTTTCATTTTAGATTTATCACAACCATTTGCTAGAGAATGTGATGCTTCAAAAAAGGGAGTTGGATTGGTTACAATGCAAAAGAGGTTCCCGATGGAAATTGAAAGAATAGAATTGAAAGATTCAGAAAATGGTTTTTCTATGTGTGACAGGAAAATCCCTATCATCATGCATATTGTGGCAAAGATTAGAAGACATCTACTTTATAGTAGATGTATGGTTAAAAAAAATATAATGGCTTGAAGTTCTTCTTGGATCAACATGATTTGAATGATGATCAGCAAAAGGGGTAAGGAAAATCCAATTTAATGATTTTGATATAGTATGCTTGAAGGGTAGAAAGAAGGTAATTGTTGATGGTTCTATTGGCACTCGTTTTGACCTGGAGGATGAGCTTGTTTGTTGGAGGGTTTCTTCCTTCAAACCCTAGGTGTTCCTGTTCATCGGCAAGAGCTTGGTCTATCGGCGAAGGATATTGTGTTTCTGCCGACGGTGTTGGTCATGCCGATGGGGGTAAGTCAAGTGTTCATCGGTAAGAGTTGTATTGTCGGCCTAGGTATTTTGAATTGTGCCGACGGTGGGAGGCTTGGCCGATGCGATGTCATCGGCGTAGGTCTCGCCGATGGAGGGATGCGAAGGTGAGCATCGGGAAGACTTTGGCTGTCGGGCTAGCCGTTGGAGGGTCCGCCGATGGAAAGTGTTTGGCCAACGAGGGTGTCATTGGCGTAGGTCACACAGAGAGGGGAGCATGGAATGGTCATCGGTGTGAATGGTATCATCGGCAGAGGATGTTTCTGCTTGGCCGATGGTTGAGGGTCTCGCCGACAGAGGATGTGTGTATTGGGGTGAGTAGTGTGGTCGGCCAGGGAGTTTCTCGTTGCTCCGATGGTTTTGGTCTCACCAACAGACAAGGAATGTGAAATGGCCATCGGCATAACCTCTGGAGTCGGCGGGAGATTTTTGAGGAAGGCCGATAGTGTATGTCATGGTGATGGGCTATGGGCGAAGGGTCGTGTGTCGAGCGCGGCAAAGCGCTCGACACCTATTATGTGTGCGGCCCCATTTTTTAAACTAATGAAGGAGTCTCCTCACCATGCATGTGGGATTTTTCACCTTGCATTATTTTTGAACCTGCGAAGGACGTGTTTTGGCGGGATTTCCTTTTTGAATGCATCGACAGTTTTTCAGGTGACCGCGGGTGGTTGAGACCCTTAATGGCGACTGTGCTGGGGCATGGGCGAGTTGTTGCACAGTCAGGTACCGAATTTTTAACATGAAGACTTCCAGATAGTGGCACGTGGCTCGAGGCCCCCTTTGTCTGCTACATTAACTTTTTCTGAGCGCCATTCCTTCTGAGGACTGTATCTGGCGGTTTTTTTTTATTTAATCATGTAATTAATTGCTGTGGTACACTTTCTGGCTATTATAAGCAAACTGTGTTACCATTTTTCAGGTTGTTGAAAGTTGAACATTTTGGCTCTGTAACACAATACAGTTCATTTTGGTTGCTCTGTATAGCTAAACCTGTGAGTTTATGTATCTCTTGTTGTATGTTTTGGCATGAACCCACTGATTTCATGATTAATCTTATATGAGAAATGCTATCTTAGCATGTGTTTTGTTAATTCTATCTCCAGTATTGCATGTATTCTTCTTCTGAATCTGGATATTTGGACAATATTTGAGACTCTAGAACATAGAATTCCTATGTTGAATGTCTGATCTTTTAACTTCTGCTCAAGGGGTAGATTAAACTGTTTTCAGATTAAACATTGGGAAGGGTATACTGCAGTAGGGATGCCATAAGTAGAGATAACTTAACACTCTGTATTGGGAGATATCTGTAAGGCAGGTATCACATATATCCCCCTGAAATCCAGTTTTAGCTATTCATGCTGATCATTCATAGGTGTATGTCTATTGACTCCAGGCCCTGGATAGGCACCAATCTTGCTTTGTGTTTGTGTTACAACCATGTCCAGCTTTGCATCCAAACTCAAAGTCATAACCAAACTCTAAAACAACCATTAGGACATTAGAATTAGTTTTAGGATCCTCAGTCCTCTGTCTACAACTGCAAATAGGCCCAAAGCTAGCCCCTTTGCTCTTATCTTTCAGTTTTGGTCTACTTACAGGAGGACTTATCTGCTTTCTGACAGCATCCCAATCCTTGTATGTGTATCTCATGGATGTTGAGTAGGGAATACCCCCCTAGGTCTTGCAGAGCCTGAAGAAGAAGAGGAGATAAAATATAGAGTCTATCTCCTACACTTTTGGCCCCTGGCCCAGAGATCCTGTTGATCACTGATGGCTACCTTGTAGGGAAATCTGGGAATAAGCATCCAGTCTGGGAAAAAACCAACAGAAATTGGCGACTCCGCTGGGGAAGAAATTTGAGAAAGGGTTATATCTTGTGACCCATCCGAGTCACCAATAGAAATTGGCGACTCCGCTGGGAATTGAGAAGTAAAAGTACTATCTAATCATCTCCAGTAATATATCTGTGACCCATCCGAGTCACCAACAAAAATTGGCGACTCCGCTGGGGAATTGTGAAAGAACCCTGATTTACAAAAAGAAAATAGTTCCTAGTAATAGGTGGCGACTCCAAAGTAATCTCCCAACCGGTCAAAGTAAAATTTATATGCAGGGGAGAAGATCCCAACAAAATCCTTTATTTGAAGAGTTACCAGTAACAAGAAGAATGATGTACAGAAGAAAGGGAGTTGTCTCAGTCAGTCATGAGGATTCCCCTAGAAAAAATGATGATATGCAAGACAATCCAAGGTCTTCAGACAAGACAGTACCTTACTTTTCAAATGTAGAAGCTGATATTCAGGGTGCATATGAGAGGCAACAGGGTGGTAACATGAGAATGAGGTCAGAAGTGTTCCAAGAATGCCCATTTCTAGACCCTAGTGACAAATTTGAAGAGGTCGAGTCTCTGAGGGATGATGAAGATGATGATCAGAATATGGTAAAACCATCCTCCTCTAGGCCCAGCGAGGAAGAACTAGCTGATGAAATTAGGAGCTTAAGGGCCAAGTTTGAATATCAGCAGGCAATATCAATCAGAGATGACTTGAGGAAGAAAGTGCAAGCTTTGAGGACTGCCCAGAATAATTCAATTCCTACCCTTGAGAATGCAAATGTGCAGAGACATCAACAGAGAAATGAAGTGCAACATCAGCATAATGATGAGAGACAAAATGTGAATGATGCTAGGATACCACTGAACAATGTAAGAAACCAGAATGCAAACAGAAATATTAATGTTAATCAGTTAAACAGACAGCCAATGCAGCTCGATAGATTCAGACAGCTGGTATTTGATGGTATTCCTGGGTATCCTAACCCCATTGATAAGCATCTGAGGCTGCAAGTGCCTAAATTTTCAGGAAACAACACTGTGTCAGGAGAAGATCATCTAAAAGCCTTTCAAAATGTCATGGATAACTTTGAGGTTGAACATGAGGATGTTTTCATGAAGTCATTCGTGCAATCCTTAGTAGATGAGGCAAGGGAATGGTACAAGAATCTGCCTGACCGGAGTATTTCATCATGGATGATTTTAAAAGGATGTTCAAGGAGCAATATGGTGACAAAACTGACCCTAGCTTTTTTGTAAATGAGTTCACCAGTATCACTAAAGGGTCAAATGAGCAGGTTGTAGATTTTAATGCAAGATTTACTAAAGTGTTAAACAAATTGCCACATCACATGAGGCCAAATGAACTAATGTGCATAATATTGTATATCAATGCCTTTGATGCAAAAACTGCATATGGATTAAGAGATAAAGGTCCTGCTACTCTCAGGGATGCTTTCAGAATTGCAATGAATATTGAAAACAACAGGAAAGCATCGGGCAAGACAAATAGAAGGGATGATATAAAAATTCTGCAGAATCCAAACAAGCCTCAGAACACTCAAGGTAATACATCAGCCCCTGAAGATAAGATAGACAAATTGGCAAATGTTGTTAAGGACCTAAGCTATAGATTAGCTACAAGTGAAAAAGGGATAGGTCCTGATAGGCAAGTCTATCAAAGGCAGGAAAAGAGTCCATCATTGCATGATATGCCTTATAATAACAATTGGCATGATGGTAAACCTATATTCCCATGTAACAACACAAATCAAAGAGCTCAACATGTCAAAGAAACTCCTGATCCTCTAAAGAAAGCTATAAATATTGTTGATGATACTCCATGGTGTATAATTTGTCAGATGCCACATTCACAGTTACAGTGTATGATTGCTCAGTCCTTGTGTGATAATACTACATCTTGTAATGAATGCAATGAGCCACATTATGTGCAAGATGATGATGTAAATATGATGTCCATAAGCAAGGGATACACTTTTTGTGATGCTGATGCAAATGCAGATGATGGAACTCAGGGCTGCCAACAGTTCCCATATGATGAAGATGATGAAGTTAACTATGCCTATGCTCAGAACTCACACAATTTTCTGAGTAACTTACAACGACCTTCTGATGAGGAAATTAGGGCCTTCACAGCTGTAGCAGTTGCTCAAGTCAAGAGCAACTACAATCTCAGAGGTGAAAATCAGGTAAGCAGCCCACATCAGCCAAAAGATGTTACTATAGGATAGCCAGTGCATGGTAATAAGGGGATGGAATTACAAAAAAGGCAGTGGGTTAATAATAAACAGAATTTTAGACATAGAACAGGTCATGAGTCTCAAGGACCAGAAAATAGAATCCCTCAGGCTAAAGATCAAGGTAAAGGTTCTGTTGATGACTGTTTTGATGCAATCATAACAATAAGTTAAAATTCACATGTAATGAATTGAAATTATACTTGAAAGATAAGAAGGAATCATTTGAGATTCAACTAATCCCAAGTCTACAATGGTTCGGTTGGTCAAGTTCAGTTGGTCAATGTGAAGCTGTAATGTTCAAGGGGCCTTATGTAGTTTAGGTTTGTTTGGTGGCTTACTGGACTACGAATATGCAAAAAGGTCATAGATTTCAACAAGTATTCTGTTCATTTGCATACAAGTGTTACCGAGCTGCAAGTTTTAGATGGTTTTCTTGAATTTTTGCAGCTTTCTTCTTTATCTATTTATGAAAACTGTCTACTTATAGCTCTGTTATGCATGCTTCTTCAAATTTGAGACAATTTCCTTTAGATTTCTACGTTTTCAGCTAAATATTTCAGATGGGTTGGGAAAAGTTAGAAAGATCTAATCTATACCTCATTTAATCTACCGAAGGATCTAATTGTTTCTGTTATGCACTATGTAAATACCACAGTAATTTGATCAAATCCACAGTAAAAACCTTAAATGCAAGTTCTGAGCATTTTCACAAACATACATTTAAAATTGCAAGCTCTCAGAGAAAATATTTCAAAACACAAAGAAGAGCAGGAGAACACTCAGAAGATAGATGCAGAACTCCAGATTCTATTGTATTAGAAACGAATAGTCATACACGATTTACAATGTAGGAATGACTCTTAGTTTCATTGATCATACTACAGAGAACTTACAAGCTTTACAGATACAGTAAGGCAGCCAGACATTCCACGCGCACCTTACTGCAGACAAACAGGCGACCTCCTTCTTCTACACTAAACTATGCCCAGAAAGACTCTACAATTCTGGCAAAATCCTAAAATCCCTGTGTAAAAAATTATAGTGTAGAGAGGCACAATATAAAGACATTCTGATGGTCCTCACTACAACAAAAAACCTAACTGAACCCCCTGGTTCAAACCCTTGGTTACAGCAATAAATACAGGTGAACCAGTTCTCAAAAAAAATATCTCTGAGCAGTGTCAAATCTGGGCGAAATATTGCCCCTTCTGAGAAGTTCCGGCAGCTGGGTAATAACTTCTGCTTGTCTATTGTAGTAATACCCTCAGCTGCAACCTTGTTCTTTACTTGAATGGCCTTGACTTTTCGCACTTCATCCTTATCTTCCTGCTCCTGAGATCAGATTTCCTTCCTCCATGAGGTCACTGTGTTGACTTTCCAGCTGCTTCCTCAACTGCAAGCCTGCAAGACAAGACAAGCAATAAGTATTTCATTTATCACATAAACAGCAGGGAATTAAAATAATCGTTTAAATCCAGGTGACTGCGCAAAATCACAGAGATCGGATCCAGAATACTCCTCAAACGCGCCCCAAATGCATTCAGACTGCTCAAAATTCATCGGGTCAACTATCGCTGACCGGGAAAATGCCACTGGCGCCAAAAAAAACACTTTAAAATTCCACCGCCTCATTTCCCGCCCATCGGCATGACTATCGCTATTGGCGCGTCAAAAAAAAACATGTTGGCCGATATTTACTTCATCATCATGATATTCTGGAAATATGATGCTCTCCCTTCCGAAGGTCCAGATGACGTCATCAGGATGTTTCGCTTCTGCATATTGGGGAAAAGAACAACATCATCATCATCATCATGATGTTGAAGGAGAATAGGAGGATATGGAATATGATCCTGCTGCTGAGGAAAGAAAAATGATGGTGACGTCATCGTCATATTCGGGCTTCATTAAAATGCAAAAGATGACGTCATCATCATGTTCAGTTAAGATCAGGGGATAATTGTGATATCGGGTCACCTAAGGAGCATGATCAGGATGATGAATGTTATATGACCCTTTTGCGGCCAAGGTAACCCTCTCGAAAGATCAGGATGATGATGATCATTAGGATATTTGGGGCTTCTGTCGAACTTAGAATAAGACGTCATCATCATATTTGTGAACCGGATCGTGCTTTGGAAAATATCCTACCGAAGGGAAAATGTGATGATGATGATCATCAGGATATTTGCAAAAGGTCATATTTCTCGGCAGGAGGACTTCACGAAATATCGGGTGAACAAACAAGATCATGATGATTTTGACAATATGACAGGATAAAAAATATGATGATCCTCCTCATCGAATTATCATGATGACGTCATCATCATATTTCGTCTTCGGAGCATAAGGATGAGTTGAGGTCATCATCAGGTTAGCGCTAGGGTGATATTCAAAATATGATCATGCTGTTGAGGAATGGAATATCACCTTCTTCTTAATAGATAGGGTGATCATCATGATCATGCAAAAGGAGATCAGGAGGATATGAATATGATGATCCTCTCTATCGAATATCATGATGATGTCTCCATCACTTAGCGAATTTCAGCGAATATGACCCTCTTGTGAAAGATCAGGATGATGATCATGATCATGCAAAAGGAGATCAGGAGGATATGAAGATGTCATCATCATCTTAGCGAACTTCAGCAAATATCAGGATGATGACCCTCCTATAGGATTTTAACATGCGCATGCAAATATGCCGATGGTGGATTTTCTAAGTCAGGGTGATCTTATAATATCAGCATGATATTATAATATCAGGTAACGTTAAAATATCATGATGCTCGCGATACAAGGACCGCTCGACGGGGGAAACTTACCGTGACTTAAAGTTGACGTCATCATGATATCCGGATATTTGAACCTCAGGATATTATCGGGGGGGGGGGGGGGGGGTTCAAATATGATGATGATGTTGCTCTTCATACAGCAAAACCAAGTTTATAAAATATGACCCTCCTAGAAAAAATCATGATGCGCATAATGCGCATAAGGCCATTTGACGGGTAAAGGGCACTACCACCTAAGATTGACGTCCGGATATTGCGACTGCATGATTTTTATCGGGTGATAGACCAAGATCATGATGACCTTGACAACATGAAAAAATATGATGATCACTTGCGATTATGAGGTTTGACCAAAACTTTGACTGTGCATAACTTCCACATATGGACGAATTTTTAAGTGAAGTAAAAGGCAAACCTGCATGGAATTTCAAGCTCTTTCTAAATATGTGGTCACAGAAATAAAATATGAACTTTGACAAACTAACCTCATGATGATGACCTACCTCATCCAATATCATGATGATGATGCACTTGACCTTCATTTTTACCAAACCGCCAGAAAGCAGACAAACACAAGCAGAAGCAGAAGCAAAAAGCAAAACATCAGCAGGGGTCCCCATTTTGCTAAGGAGCATAATGGGGCGTGTTGTGAACATCACAACAACTAGCAACCAAAACAAAACAATTAAATTCAAAGTGTTCAAGGAAACTAGATGAAATGAACTCATAACTTCCAACTATCTTTCCTGCAAATTACTATTCAGCTTGAGACTCAAAGTATTCAATAAAGATGCATGAACTTCCATTTTCAGTTTAGTTGTGTGCATGTGATTAATTATCCTCATCTTGAAGATCGGTTGAACAAACTAGTGACTGACATTAGCCTACGTAGGTGAGGATATTCCCTCATAGCCGACCGGATAAAGCCTTGCTGCCAGCGAGCGTCTATAGCCCCGGCAAGGTTATCGTTACAATTCTCCTAAGTAGAGCCCCACTGCCAGCAAGCGTCCATAGCCTCGGTAGAGTTACTTAGATGGCTTAATCTGGATTTTCAGTATAATCCGCTTTATTTATTTATTTATTTATTTTTGTTTTCTAATTTTGAAAGATTTCATAAGATATAGCAATTTGTAACTTCATGATGCAAGGAGTGGACACTCGCTGAAATTAAGCTGAGAATTGTAATGGTAGCAAGGGTGACCTCTAATTTTTCACCTAATATCTACACTAGTAAGTTCAACAAACCCAAGGATTTTAGGTGTGTTGTCGTGAGAAACCTGCTTCGAATTCTCAATCACATTTATTGAATACAAAACTTCAGAAGATGAACAACTCTCTACATTCATGACAGTAACAAATTATGTGTAAATTGCAAATGGTTAACCTGAATATCCTAAATTTTACTGTTTTGAATGGTTGCTAGTTTTGCTCCTTAATACTCTAAAGTAAAATAAAGATCCCTGCTGAGGAGACAACAAACAAACCAAACAAATAGGCTAAACAAACAACACAACAAAAGAAAAAACTGTACAAACAGAAAGAAACAAAAAGCAAAAACAAACAAAAAGGAACTATACAAACAACTAACCTAAAAAGAAAACAGCAAAAGAAGAACACAAAAACAAAAACAACTACCCTACCAAACTATATACAAGCCTCTACAAGGCAATTAGAAACCCAGGAAAAAGACCCAAAAACACCCCTACTTGCATATTTCTTTAGGTTGTGCAGGAGTAACAGGGTACTAGTTATGGTCCTCATCATAGCAGATTTATCTTTGAATTCTGAAAAAAAATCTGGTATTCTAGATTCATTGTGTTTATCAGAATAGCTCTTAATGATTAGTAATTGAGGCAGCTCATCAGGGTTATGATTAATCCATATGCATGTCCTATCTCTTGAATTTCCATAATCAAAATAGTCTTTATCATTGTTTACTAAGGAAAGGAAAGAGACAACCTGATGTGCCTTTAGCTCTGTGGAACACACTTGTTTATTGATAGCTGGCTTTTCATTTAGCTCTGCATTTTCATTGCCCAGCTCTATGTCTAGTCCTTTTTCAAGTTGAAAGATGAATGATTCTAGATGTATCATTTCTTCATCTTCATCCAGCTTTGTTCCTTCATTCTGGATGTTCAGTTTATCCTCAAATTCAGCAAACCTCTCAATGTTCTCATTAGTTTCCTGCACATCAGCACTTAAGTAAGTATCCTGATCATCATAATCTGATATACAGAAATTAATTATTTCTAAATCACTTGAGAGTAAAGGTGGAACAACATCTTTTGATTGACAGGAGTACTCCCCTGTTTTATTTTCAACATGGCATGGGGGTGATGTCTGATTGTGTACAGCAGCTCCATGATCCTCTGTATCCTCTTTTTTCAAGAATTATTCATCAGATGACTCACATTTGTCATTTAGTGAAGAGTCTAACCTTATTGACCTGCAACAATCTTGATTTTGATCATTTAATTCAAAGAAGTCAGTTGTAACACTAGGATTTACTTTCTTTTCTATGACTTCACTAGTTTCTACAGTAGGGATCTTATCAGTTTTAGTGTATTTTAATTTTGCCAATGCTTGTTTACATTTCTTTGCCAAATCATGTTCGTTAAAACTTTTCAGGTCAGACCCAGAGGTTTCTTCTTGACAAATATTCCTTAGTAGTTCTATATATTTATCAAATGTATCAAGATGAACCTCACTTTCCTTTTCTTTTTCATTAAATCCTTTTTGCTTATTATCTAGAAAAGGGACATGAGCTGTGATTTCTTCTCTGCATTTTTTAGGATATTTATACTTTTCACTAACTTTAATCACAGCCGGATCCTGACAAAAAGACAGATTTTTTTTCTTACCATCACATGATTCCTGCCAAGAGATCTTATTATCCTTTATTCTTAGCATTGGTTCCATCTTTGTATCCTCTGCACATTTAATGACCGTTGATGCTGCATCCTCCTGTCGCTCAATAATCTCCTCATTTCTCTACCAACTTTCAGCCTTATACACATCTGAGAGAGAGATTAGTCCTTTCAAATATAAATGTAATCTTGTAAGGAAAGCTATACAATTAAGCTCACCATGCTCTATGGACTTATGTATCCTACACCTTCCAAATAAACCATAGCTATATAAATTTTTAGGATAAAGCTGGTTATTCAAAGCTTTCTGAAATGAAGGAATGTCAACTTGAAAACTGTCCCTATATGAGTCCATTAAAAAATGGGACCTTCTTTCAATTTTTTAGGCCTTTGAAATTTTATGAGATCTAACATATCTCAGAATATAACAATTTAAAACTCATAATTTTAACCCTAAACCAAATCAGGCCCTCCTTCTAGCGCCAAAAAACTGTTGATGACTGTTTTGATGCAATCATAACAATAAGTTAAAATTCACATGTAATGAACTGAAACTATACTTGAAAGATAAGAAGGAATCATTTGAGATTCAACTAATCCCAAGTCTACAATGGTTCGGTTGGTCAAGTTTAGTTGGTCAATGTGAAGCTGTAATGTTCAAGGGGCCTTGCGTAGTTTAGGTTTGTTTGGTGGCTTACTGGACTAAGAATATGCAAAAAGGTCATAGATTTCAACAAGTATTCTGTTCATTTGCATACAAGTGTTACCGGGCTGCAAGTTTTAGATGGTTTTCTTGAATTTTTGCAGCTTTCTTCTTTATCTATTTATGAAAACTGTCTACTTATAGCTCTGTTATGCATGCTTCTTCAAATTTGAGACAATTTCCTTTAGATTTCTACGTTTTCAGCTAAATATTTCAGATGGGTTGGGAAAAGTTAGAAAGATCTAATCTATACCTCATTTAATCTACCGAAGGATCTAATTGTTTCTGTTATGCACTATGTAAATACCACAGTAATTTGATCAAATCCACAGTAAAAACCTTAAATGCAAGTTCTGAGCATTTTCACAAACATACATTTAAAAATTGCAAGCTCTCAGAGAAAATATTTCAAAACACAAAGAAGAGCAGGAGAACACTCAGAAGATAGATGCAGAACTCCAGATTCTATTGTATTAGAAACGAATAGTCATACACGATTTACAATGTAGGAATGACTCTTAGTTTCATTGATCATACTACAGAGAACTTACAAGCTTTACAGATACAGTAAGGCAGCCAGACATTCCACGCGCACCTTACTGCAGACAAACAGGCGACCTCCTTCTTCTACACTAAACTATGCCCAGAAAGACTCTACAATTCTGGCAAAATCCTAAAATCCCTGTGTAAAAAATTACAGTGTAGAGAGGCACAATATAAAGACATTCTGATGGTCCTCACTATAGCAAAAAACCTAACTGAACCCCCTGGTTCAAACCCTTGGTTACAACAATAAATATAGGTGAACCAGTTCTCAAAAAAATATCTCTGAGCAGTGTCAAATCTGGGCGAAATATTGCCCCTTCTGAGAAGTTCCGGCAGCTGGGTAATAACTTCTGCTTGTCTGTTGTAGTAATACCCTCAGCTGCAACCTTGTTCTTTACTTGAATGGCCTTGACTTTTCGCACTTCATCCTTATCTTTCTGCTCCTGAGATCAGATTTCCTTCCTCCATGAGGTCACTGTGTTGACTTTCCAGCTGCTTCCTCAACTGCAAGCCTGCAAGACAAGACAAGCAATAAGTATTTCATTTATCACATAAACAGCAGGGAATTAAAATAATCATTTAAATCTAGGTGACTGCGCAAAATCGCGGAGATCGGATCCAGAATACTCCTCAAACGCGCCCCAAATGCATTCAGACTGCTCAAAATTCATCGGGTCAACTATCGCTGACCGGGAAAATGCCACTGGCGCCAAAAAAACACTTTAAAATTCCACCGCCTCATTTCCCGCCCATCGGCATGACTATCGCTATTGGCGCGTCAAAAAAAAATATGTTGGCCGATATTCACTTCATCATCATGATATTCTAGAAATATGATGCTCTCCCTTCCGAAGGTCCAGATGACGTCATCAGGATGTTTCGCTTCTGCATATTGGGGAAAAGAACAACATCATCATCATCATCATGATGTTGAAGGAGAATAGGAGGATATGGAATATGATCCTACTGCTGAGGAAAGAAAAATGATGGTGACGTCATCGTCATATTCGGGCTTCATTAAAATGCAAAAGATGACGTCATCATCATGTTCAGTTAAGATCAGGGGATAATTGTGATATCGGGTCACCTAAGGAGCATGATCAGGATGATGAATGTTATATGACCCTTTTGCGGCCAAGGTAACCCTCTCGAAAGATCAGGATGATGATGATCATCAGGATATTTGGGGCTTCTGTCGAACTTAGAATAAGACGTCATCATCATATTTGTGAACCGGATCGTGCTTTGGAAAATATCCTACCGAAGGGAAAATGTGATGATGATGATCATCAGGATATTTGCAAAAGGATGTATTTCTCGGCAGGAGGACTTCACGAAATATCGGGTGAACAAACAAGATCATGATGATCTTGACAATATGACAGGATAAAAAATATGATGATCCTCCTCATCGAATTATCATGATGACGTCATCATCATATTTCATCTTCGGAGCATAAGGATGAGTTGAGGTCATCATCAGGTTAGCGCTAGGGTGATATTCAAAATATGATCATGCTGTTGAGGAATGGAATATCACCTTCTTCTTAATAGATAGGGTGATCATCATGATCATGCAAAAGGAGATCAGGAGGATATGAATATGATGATCCTCTCTATCGAATATCATGATGATGTCTCCATCACTTAGCGAATTTCAGCGAATATGACCCTCTTGTGAAAGATCAGGATGATGATCATGATCATGCAAAAGGAGATCAGGAGGATATGAAGATGTCATCATCATCTTAGCGAACTTCAGCAAATATCAGGATGATGACCCTTCTATAGGATTTTAACATGCGCATGCAAATATGCCGATGGTGGATTTTCTAAGTTAGGGTGATCTTATAATATCAGCGTGATATTATAATATCAGGTAACATTAAAATATCATGATGCTCGCGATACAAGGACCGCTCGACGGGGGAAACTTACCGTGACTTAAAGTTGACGTCATCATGATATCTGGATATTTGAACCTTAGGATATTATCAGGGGGGGTTCAAATATGATGATGATGTTGCTCTTCATACAGCAAAACCAAGTTTATAAAATATGACCCTCCTAGAAAAAATCATGATGCGCATAATGCGCATAAGGCCATTTGACGGGTAAAGGGCACTACCACCTAAGATTGACGTCCGGATATTGCGACTACATGATTTTTATCGGGTGATAGACCAAGATCATGATGACCTTGACAACATGAAAAAATATGATGATCACTTGCGATTATGAGGTTTGACCAAAACTTTGACTATGCATAACTTCCACATATGGACGAATTTTTAAGTGAAGTAAAAGACAAACCTGCATGGAATTTCAAGCTCTTTCTAAATATGTGGTCACAGAAATAAAATATGAACTTTGACAAACTGACCTCATGATGATGACCTACCTCATCCAATATCATGATGATGATGCACCTGACCTTCATTTTTACCAAACCGCCAGAAAGCAGACAAACACAAGCAAAAGCAGAAGCAAAAAGCAAAACATCAGCAGGGGTCCCCATTTTGCTAAGGAGCATAATGGGGCGTGTTGTGAACATCACAACAGGTTCCCAAGACAAGAATGATGATCAGGGAACTATGAAAGTAAAAGCTAAATCAGTTCAGGATAAAAATAAGATTGTGGAGCAAGCTACAACTGTTATACAAAATTATGCTCCATTTGATATAGCTCAAGTCCTCTCCCAGGTAAAAGTCTCTGTTCCACTTATGGAACTGATGAAAGTGGAAGAAATCAAGAATAGGACAATATCCCTAATTTCAGGGGTGCCTTTTCAAGCTAAACAAAATGTTCTGATCCAGGGTGAGAAACATGTCATGTGTAATGAAGAAGATGAGGCTCCTGAAGTCTATTTAGGAGTGACTATGACAAAGTGTCCTTCACAAGTGGAACCATTTTATGTTTCCCTGGTTATAAATGGAAAAACAATCAGAAATTGTATGCTTGACTCTAGAGCATCTACAAATGTCATGCCTTTGGCCATCGTGCAACAAGTTGGATTGAAAATTGACAAGGCATGTGGAAAATGTTATGCTATGGATGCCAGAGAGGTACCAGTTATTGGAATCATGAAGGATGTAGATTTCAAACTGGTAGCATTTCCTAAAAAGAGATATAAAATGAATATAACAGTGGTTGACATCAAGCCACAGTATGGTATGTTGTTGTCAAGAAGATGGGCAGCACTAATTGGTGGAAGTATGCAGCTGGACCTGTCATATGCCATGATTCCAATGAATGGCAGGGATGTTAAGCTAATCAGAGAACAGAGATCATCAGAGACAGTGGAAGACCAAGAAGCAGAGGGACAGATATGCTTTGTAAACACTGACTGTGATAACTTCAAGGTTGTCTCAGATGATAGAGAAGATAAAAAGAAAAATGTCTGCATTGAAGAATTGGATCAGCAAGGTTTGTGGACCATGTTTTTTGATGGAGCTTGTGCAAAAGAAGGCTCTAGAGCTGGAGTTGTTTTCCTATCTCCAACTGGTAAGCTCCTCAAATTCTCTTTCTTGCTGAGGTTTGTTTGCACAAACAACATTGCAGAATATGAGGCTTTGCTTTTAGGCCTAAATATTGCTCTCAAACATGGAATCAAAATGCTAAGGGTATTTGGGGATTCTGAGCTAATTGTATCCCAAATTAGAGATAGGTATGCTTCAAAAAATAAAAGGTTGAAACAATACAAGCATGCTGTTTGGGATACCATTGAACTATTTGATGCATTTTCAATAGGCTAGGTAGAGAGATCAAAGAATGTTATGGCTGATTTCTTAGCCAATGTTGCAATAAGGCCAGATGACATCACTTTGTCAGATGTTACAAATGTAGAAGTTAAAATTAGGCTTGCAGTACCAGAAAACATATGCAGTTGGCAAGTGTTTAATGATGATAGGGACTTGTTAAAATTTTTGCACTGCATAGATGAATATGAGAATCAAGAAATTGATTTCCAAGCTTTTGTAGAGACTATAGATGGAAAAGAAACTCTTGTGGGAAAGGATATAATTCAGTTGAAGACTAATAAAATCCCTAGAGGGTTGGTACCTTTGGAAAGAGCTTTTGACAGTAGAGACCGATTGGTCACAAAGATATCTCCCACAAACAAGGAGGATTTAGAAGAGATAAATTTGGGAACATCTCAGACCCCCAAGAAAGTATATATTGGTAAGCAGCTCAAACCACACATTAGAAGTATGCTGATTGCTTTACTGAAAAGGTATAAACATGTTTTTGCTTGGTCATATGAGGACCTAAAAGCCTACAGGGAAGATTTATTCCAGCATGAGATCCCATTGAAGCCTGGAGCTAAGCCATTTAGACAAAGGCAAAGACATATTAATCCTACCTTAGCTCCAAAGATGCAAGAAGAACTCAAAAGGCTGAGGGAGGCTGGAATAATTGTGCCAATCAGGCATTCAACTTGGGTGTCTAACCTTGTCCCAGTCAGAAAAAAGAATGGTGATATTAGGCTTTTTGTTGACTTCAGGAACTTGAATGTATCCTCTTTAAAGGATAACTATCCACTGCCTAATATGGAAGCTATGTTGCAGAGAGTGACTGGTTGTGAACTCTTATCCATGATGGATGGATTTTCAGGTTATAATCAGGTGAAGGTGAAGGAATCAGAACAGTATAAGACTGCCTTCACCACCCCATGGAGAACTTATGTGTATGTTAGAATGCCCTTCGGACTAACCAATGCAGGTGCTACATTTCAAAGAGCAATGGATGTTGCTTTTGCAGGGTTGATTGATTCAATCCTGGCTGTATATCAGGATGACTTGACTGCTTACTCAAAGAAAGAAGAGCAGCATTGTTTGCATCTGGAGTAGATTTTCATAAGAGCACTAGAGTATGGTATTTCTTTAAATCCAAAGAAGTGTGCCTTTGGGGTAGTTGAAGGAAAGCTCCTGGGACATATTGTTTCCAAGGATGGAGTCAGGATAGATCCAGAGAGAGTGGTTGCTATTGACAGAATTCAAATGCCAAAAACTGTAAAAGGAGTTCAGTCCTTCTTTGGACAGATAAATTTTGTTAGGAGATTTGTTCCCAACTTTGCAGAAACCACAAGGAACATTTCCAAGATGATGAAAAAGGATTCAACTGTCCACTGGGAAAGTGAAGCAATAGAATCATTTCAGAGTATCAAAGAGGCAATCAAGATGGCCCCTGTTCTTAAATCTCCTGATTTTTCTAGGCCATTCCAATTTTTTTCATTTGCTTCCTTTCATACTGTTGCTGCATGTTTGCTATAGAAAAATGAAGATGGTTTTGAACAGCCCATAGCTTTCTTCAGTATGTCCTTGCAGGCTTCTGAGTCGAAATATGATAGTATGGAAAAATAGGCATATGCACTAGTCCGAGCCATCAAAAGTTTCAGACCATACCTGGTAGGATCACATATAATTGCATATGTACCCCATGCAGCAGTCAAAGACATATTCACTCAGCAGGAGGTGACTGGAAGAAGGTGCAGATGGATAAACAAACTGCAAGAGTTTAACATAGACATACAAGTTACCAAGTTGGTAAGAGGACAAGGATTAGCCAAGATGATGGCACAGTCAAACTTGGAAGCATGCCAAGTTAATGTAGTCCAAAATGAGAATGTAAATGTATCAAGATCTGAATGGTACAAGGATATTATCTACTACTTGCAAAATCTGAATTGTCCTTCCCATTTCAGTGACAGTCAAAAGAGGACTTTAAAGTTACATGCAATCAGGTATGTTATTGTTCAAGGTGAGCTATACTGGAAAAACCCTGATGGTGTGCTGTTGAGATGTGTGGATGAAGATGTAGCTAACAATGTTTTGAATGATATGCATAAAGGATTGTGTGGTGGACATTATACTGCCCAAACAACAGCTCATAAAATTCTCAGAGCAGGATATTGGTGGCCCACTCTCTTTTCAGATGCACAAAGGTTAGTGAGGAAGAGTGACCCTTGCCAAAGATTTTCAGGAAAGTTGAAATATGATGGTGCTTTACCCCTCAGGACTGTAACTGTGGATGCTCCATTTCAGCAATGGGGAATTGACTTCATAGGGGAAATTGCAGACAAATCAAGTGGGGGACACAGTTGGATTTTGGTGGCAACTGATTACTTTACCAAATGGATTGAGGCCATTCCAACTAAGAGAGCTACAAGTAAGGTGGTGACAGATTTCATACTAGAAAATGTTATCATCAGGTTTGGAGTACCATTCAAGATAGTCACTGATAATGCTATGTGCTTCAGATCAGGTGAATTTGTTGATTTTTGCAACAGGTATGGGATAAATCTATCATATGCATCACCATATCACCCACAAGGGAATGGTCAAGCAGAATCAAGCAATAAAAGCATCATGAAAATTATCAAGAGGATACTGGACAAGAACAAGAGAGCTTGGGACTCAAAATTAAAGTTAGCCATATGGGCTGACAGAGTGACAGTAAAAAAGGCTATTGGGATGTCACCCTTTGAGCTAGTCTATGGTGCATCAGCCAGATTGCCCATAAACAATCTACTGCCAGTTTACGAATTCATCCAAGAAAATGATGAGGAGATTGAAGATTCCATGACAGAAAGAGTGAACTAGCTGGTTGCACTGGATGAAAACAGAAGGAAAGCCCACCAGATTAATCTCAAGAGACAACAAGATGTGAAATATCAGTTTGACAGGAGAGCTACTAAAAGGAAATTTCAGGTCAATGATCTGGTGCTCATATGGAATGCAAAAGATCAGGACAAGGGTAAACATGGTAAATTCAAACCCTTATGGATGGGCCCATATCAGATTTGCAGTGCTCATGGGGAGGATTCTTATTTCCTCCAGGCCCTAGATGGTGAAGTTCTGGAATTGCCTGTGCATGGCCAATTCCTTAAGTTCTATTTTGCATAGATGACTTGTCGCTGTGCACATTTGTAAAAACATGTATATAGTGTAAATGTCTTGTGCAGTTCGTGCTTTTTGGTGTTTTGCCTGGTCTGCCCGGAGATCTAGTTCTCGCTGCATGTTTTCACCTGCACGTCCCCATTCGGAGCCAGTGTTGGCACTCGTTTTGACCTGGAGGATGAGCTTGTTTGTTGGAGGGTTTCTTCCTTCAAACCCTAGGTGTTCCTATTCATCGGCAAGAGCTTGGTCTATTGGCGAAGGATATTGTGTTTCTGCCGACGGTGTTGGTCATGCCGATGGGGGTAAGTCAAGTGTTCATCGGCAAGAGTTGTATTGTCGGCCTAGGTATTTTGAATTGTGCCGACGGTGGAAGGCTTGGCCGATGCGATGTCATCGGCGTAGGTCTCGCCGATGGAGGGATGCGAAGGTGAGCATCGGGAAGACTTTGGCTGTCGGGCTAGCCATTGGAGGGTCCGCTGATGGAAAGTGTTTGGCCGACGAGGGTGTCATCAGCGTAGGTCACACTGAGAGGGGAGCATGGAATGGTCATCGGTGTGAATGGTATCATCGGCAGAGGATGTTTCTGCTTGGCCGATGGTTGAGGGCCTCGCCGACAGACGATGTGTGTATTGGGGTGAGTAGTGTGGTTGGCCAGGGAGTTTCTCGTTGCTCCAATGGTTTTGGTCTCACCAACAGACAAGGAATGTGAAATGGCCATCGGCATAACCTCTGGAGTCGGCGGGAGATTTTTGAGGAAGGCCGATAGTGTATGTCATGGCGATGGGCTGTGGGCGAAGGGTCGTGTGTCGAGCGCGGCAAAGCGCTCGACACCTATTATGTGTGCGGCCCCATTTTTTAAACTAATGAAGGAGTCTCCTCACCATGCATGTGGGAGTTTTCCCCTTGCATTATTTTTGAACCTGTGAAGGATGTGTTTTGGCGGGATTTCCTTTTTGAATGCATCGACAGTTTTTCAGGTGACCGCGGGTGGTTGAGACCCTTAATGGCGACTGTGCTGGGGCATGGGCGAGTTGTTGCACAGTCAAGTACCAGATTTTTGACATGAAGACTTCCAGATAGTGGCGTGTGGCTCGAGGCCCCCCTTGTCTGCTGCATTAACTTTTTCTGAGCGCCATTCCTTCTGAGGACTGTATCTGGCAGTTTTTTTTATTTAATCATGTAATTAATTACTGTGGTACACTTTCTGGCTATTATAAGCAGACTGTGTTACCATTTTTTAGGTTGTTGAAAGTTGAACATTTTGGCTCTATAACACAATACAGTTCGTTTTGGTTGCTCTGTACAGCTAAACCTGTGAGTTTATGCATCTCTTGTTGTATGTTTTGGCATGAACCCACTGATTTCATGATTAATCTTATATGAGAAATGCTATCTTAGCATGTGTTTTGTTAATTCTGTCTCCAGTATTGCATGTATTCTTCTTCTGAATCTGGATATTTGGACAATATTTGAGACTCTAGAACATAGAATTCCTATGTTGAATGTCTGATCTTTTAACTTCTGCTCAAGGGGTAGATTAAACTGTTTTCAGATTAAACATTGGGAAGGGTATACTGCAGTAGGGATGCCATAAGTAGAGATAACTTAACACTCTGTATTGGGAGATATCTGTAAGGCAGGTATCACATATATCCCCCTAAAATCTAGTTTTAGCTGTTCATGCTGATCATTCACAGGTGTATGTCTATTGACTCCAGGCCCTGGATAGGCACCAATCTTGCTTTGTGTTTGTGTTACAACCATGTCCAGCTTTGCATCCAAACTCAAAGTCATAACCAAACTCTAAAACAACCATTAGGACATTAGAATTAGTTTTAGGATCCTCAGTCCTCTGTCTACAACTGCAAATAGGCCCAAAGCTAGCCCCTTTGCTCTTATCTTTCAGTTTTGGTCTACTTACAGGAGGACTTATCTGCTTTCTGACAGCATCCCAATCCTTGTATGCGTATCTCATGGATGTTCAGTAGGGAATACCCCCCTAGGTCTTGCAGAGCCTGAAGAAGAAGAGGAGATAAAATATAGAGTCTATCTCCTACACTGTTGGCCCCTAGCCCAGAGATCCTGTTGATCACTGATGGCTACCTTGTAGGGAAATCTGGGAATAAGCATCCAGTCTGGGAAAAAACCAACAGGTTCTACCAAAATGCTTATTCGGTGTTTTGTAATTCATGATGTTGGGAAGTTTTATAACATGGTAGAACATGTCATGAATGCATTTGCCACTAATATTTCAGAAATTTTGAGGAGTGATCAGCAGGTGCTAGTGGATGGATTCAAAGAGTGCACAATCTTCCATTAGAATGGATTGTTGTTTGCAGATTTAATATCCAAAGTTGGGTGTAGTATTTGCTGTTGTTATATGATGTTAATTACTATTCCTCAACAATATTATTGTTGTTCTAGATTAGATCATGAAGTTGCATTTGACATCCTTCAAGATGAGGCAAAGTATGAAACAATTAGTGATGATTTTAGTAGGGTGTATCTCCACAATGCGAAGGTAAAAGAGGTAATTGTTTTAAAAACTTGTCTTTTCTATTATGGAAGATGCATGGACTAATATAAAAGTCCCCTACACTATACAAATCAGAATTATATCATTGTAAGAGGTGGTAGGAGTTTCTGGTTTAATTTTTCTTGTGACAGTGCACATACACTTTGGGAAGGACAACCTAAAAGGAAGAGATTGTTGATATGGGAAGGTACGGTTTAGATTTTGAATGGGAGTGAATGTATCAAATATTTGCATGGATATTTTTGTTGGTTTCATGACATTTTTACACAAGAATTTGAGTTTTCAGGTTTGCACAGTGTTCCTTGGCAAAAGATGCTACACCTCATAGGTACAAGATCGCAATCTATTATGTAGTATCAAACGTTTAGTTATTCTGGGCATCAGGATTTTGGAGCATCATTGTTGCAATTGCTTGAGGAAAAGTAATTTTTGGAAGGGAGGACTTTTCATGTCCCTTTTTCAAAATTTTCTAAAAATAACAACTTACTAAAAATAGTAAGTCAGTAGTCCCAAAATAACAAATCAGGATCAATTCATAGTTTTTGAAATAATAATAAATTTGGTGACTTGGTTGAGATTAGGATATTATTTAAACATGAAATATGTTTTTATTTAATTATTTTCCCTACATGGGTGTGGCATCCTCAAATAGCTTGCTTTTGGCATTTAGTGGCTATGAAAAGCCAAAACAAGTGGCACAGTGCATGGGGAATGGAAGAAATTAGTGGACACTTGGCATCAGATGTTACATACACTTCATTCAAGAGAATATTTCCCCTTTGGGTCATGAGTTTTTGAGTTGACACTTTTTTTGATGTCAGTGCCTTAAAAAATGCATTTTGAGTTGTCAAAAGATGCCTTTTAAGTGGTACAATATGAAAGGCTAATTTTAGAGATATTATAATGCATTTTATGACTTATGTAAGTGCCTAAATTTGGGGAAAAATATTTGGACGTGAATCTAAATATGGTTGAAGTTTCCAGATGTCCAAGGAGCCTATAAGTATTGTTTATTTTGTATGCAGAGGGACTATTGCAGATTTTACATTTTCTCTTGCAGAGATGATGGTTTGTGACTTCTTCAGTGGACAGGGAAACCATTGGAGATGAATCTTGTGGCCGGTGGACATGAGTTTCCAGCAGTTTGAGGGTGGTGTTCTTGGGTTACAAATAGCAATCACACTTCAAAGGTTGCATCAGAGATGAAGGATTATAGCAGATTTAATATTGTTTATGTTTGTAGGGTATTTATGTGCAGTGGTAGAGTGTTTCAGGTGTTGTTTATTGTGTTTTTTGTATTTTCTATTGTGTAAGGGTTTGTGGACTACATGTGATACTGTACATCATCATTTATAGTTCCATATTCCATCCATACTATGTTGTATGTATCATTCTGGGGTTTGAAGACATTTTCATGTTATCTACTTTATGTAGTCAATATTCGATATAATGGGTTGTAGCTGAAATTGCATAATTTTCGTAGGAGTTTGTTGCTGGGTCATTTTGCTATATCAAACCTATGTAGATGTGGTTTGCATCAGAAAATCAAATAAATTATTATTAAGGAGATTTCATGCATTTTGGGGTTACATTGGTTGTTAGCAGTGTTGTGCAGAATTGTAGTTTCAGGAAGTATTGGTGTGGAGATTCATTCTCAATTTGGTGTTGTTGGTGGTTGCTACTATGTGGTGGCTTGTTTCAGTAGATGTTTGTTTTTCTTCATCATTTCCAATACCTTGGTGTAGCTATTACATGTTGGGAAGCTACTCTTGGGGTCTCAAGGTGTTTTGGGTAATTTACACGTGTAGTTTCAGCTTGTTTTAGTGTGGTGATTAGAAGATTTGTTGTGGAGTGTTGTAGATGTTGTGGCTGCTATAAATCAGTACAATAGGCCTGATTTGATGTCATCTATATTAGAAAATCATAATAAAAAATATTGGTGTTGTTTATGTTCATTTTAGTGTGCAACCTGTGCAAACTAGTTAGCTAGTTTGGGTGTTTTGATGCATATTAGTGCTAAGTTTGTTAAATGCATTTTCAGATTTTGATTTAATAATAAAAATTAGATTTGGGATATTACATCAATATCATGGCTCTCCTACCTCTATAATCCTCAAAATCTGACTTAGGCACAAATGCAAATGAGTCAGTTTCAATATAGCACATGAACCCTCTCCTTGCCTTGGCCGACCTCCAAGTCACTCTCACTCTTGTGGTAAAAGCCAATCGAATGGGGGAGATACCCAAGGATGGTCCTATTTGTTAGGAAAGGTGTCTCAACCTTGCAACTACAAAAGGTTTATATTCTTCCCAATTTTGGTCTTTTCGAATACCCTTTATCTTGAAGAATGGTTTAAAGAACTTTCAAAGTTTCCAAAAAGGGCTAAAAATGGTAGGGCGTACAATTTTCAGTAAGTTTACATTTGAGCATAGATGGACCCAAATTTCCTAAAAGGTGTAGAACTACCAAGTAAACATCTTGGGTGAGTTTTGACTCAAGATCATACCTGGATTGCAAGATATTAAATTTTCTATTTTTGAAACTCCCTAAAATGTTTTGAACTTAGATTTGAGGCACTTAGAGGTCCCTAAATGCCTTGAATATTTTCATAACTATCAAAGGTACTTATAGATTTATATATCTCTTTATGAGCATTCTAACACATCAAAAATTTATCAATCAGACACTCAGATGAAAAGTTATGGCCTCTAGAAGTTGAGCCTCCCGTTTTGGGAAATGTGAAAATGTGTTGGACACTTAAAAGAGTTGTAAAGAGGAGAGTTACACATGTTGGTGTGTGATTTGGCACATCACAAGGCATATTTGATTAGATATAATTTGGACACCACTTTTAGGCAGTTTTGGCTCATGGTTTTGTAATTATTGTTGACAGTTTACTGTATTGTATCTCCTATATACCAGGAGCTTGAGATGGAGGTTATGTGTAAGCATATTGTAACCTTCTTGATTCTTGAATAATATATTGGGTACTTTTACAGTGTGGATTTTTTCTCCCAAAAGGGTTTCCCCACATAATTATTGTGTTGTGGTATGATTGCTATTGTAGTGGATGAAAAGAGGGTTGATGGGATTGTTTGATAGTTTGATTAGGTTCTCCTTTCACTCAATACATTCAAGGACATTTAACCAAGTTGAATCACAACTTATGCAAGAGGAATCAAATATCAGGTTGGCTATCACTTGGAATGATAAGGAAATTTGGAATTTATTGATTTATTTGTTAACTTTAGCCTAATTAAGCCTAAAACCCTAATTATGTAAAATTGTAAGCAAGCGGACGAAACATGACAAATTCTTCTATAGAAAGACACTAAATAAAGATCAAATACATACCAGATTTTGAGTTTAAGAATATGAAAAATTTAGGGTTGAAAGGGTAGGTGCCCAAGCCCAAGGTGTTGCTTTTTCAAAGGGATTCAGGACAAGACTGTTGCCCTCTCAGTTATTGTCCTTGATGACAAATACACAAACTCTCAGGTTTGTGGTACTATGGTACAGTGAACAATGATAGTTGACTTTGGATTATGTATGACAGTTGTATCATGATAGTTGGCAGAGGTATTTGGTTATTGTTATATGTGACAATGAGCTTGGCAGCATTTGGTTGACTTGGTATGATAGGTAGTGTTGGTATTGGTAACAGGATGGTATTCATAATGTTATTCATGACTGAGTATGACATAGTTAATATGTTTAGCATTTGATGCAAGTTGGTGTGTTAGGCATTGTTTATCTCATTGCAGTGGTATTGTGGTTCTTGGTATTATAGTGGGTTCAAAATTGCATAATGTGGTTTACAATGACATTATTTGGCACCTGGTTAATTCTGTAACTGCACTCTTGGCATTTGTGATGAAGGGGGTAAATCATAAAACACACAACAATAAAAATTGTACACAGAAAATAGAACTTTCTTTTATTGATTTGGACAACTTATTACATTACAGAAGCTCAATTACAATCAGAGGAATCAATCCTCCATAGGCTGCAAGACACTACAACTACCTATCATAAGACTCTGGAATCATCTACCTTCTATAACCCCAAATCAGCTAGGGTTTCTATTTTCCCACCTATTCTTGACTCTACACCTTTTCCCTCAACTCCACTACTGCCCAGGGTTCCCAAAAATGGTTATTAATAGCCTTTTTGGTGGCCAACAACCTAATTTCAAAATTTGCATCTCCCTCCAAAAATAGATCAACTTCCAAGAGTCATAACTTTTGATCTGGGTGTCTGATTGACGAATTGCTTTATGCGTTGGAAAATCTCACAGAGTGCTCTTCGCGCTAAGAACCCACTCTGCCAGTTCTGGCCATTTTTCAGGCCCGTACGGGGCCGTTTAGTGCCTCAAACCTAAGTTTGAATAATTTTCAAGCATTTTTTGGGAAACAGAAACTTTAATATCTTTCAGCTCACAAATGATCTTTGTGTGATTCATTTGCCAAAGGTCTTATTTTTCAGTTATGAAGTTTCTTGTAAATTTTCACTTCAATATGTGCCCAAATGCAAACTTTCCTAAAATAGCAAGTTGTTATTTTTAGCAGTTTGGAAAAACTAAAAGTTCTACATCATTATTCAAGCTATTATGGAACCAGAACCACAAATTTTGAAAAGAAATAGAAAAAACATCAACAATTTTGAAACACATTTTTTTTTGGTGATGCAAGATTTCCCTTACACCATTGGATGCTCCTGCATCAGACACCCAAGGTAATTTGAGAAGTGACCCTGTCACGTTTCACGTGTTTGTGTAAGAAAAACCCAAACAGTCAACCTCTACCTTAGACAACCAAGAAGAATCTTCAAAACATCTTTCTTTCCATTTCACTAGATATTCTTCATATTGCCTGTTCTAAGTACTTCCCACATGGCTATCCAAGATCTCTTCTATCTCCACTGTGGAAGTAGATGCTGGAATACTCCACTTTTCTTCTATTGGCCCATCCTCTGTTCCACCTTCATGATATTCTGATAAATCAACAATGTTGAAAATAGGGGAAATGTTGATCCCACTCAGTAGCTCTACCTCATATGCATTTCCTGAATCATGTTTCTTCAAAATTCTCGATGGTCCAAATTTCTTCATTTTCAGCTTATTGTATGTTCCAATTGGGAACCTTTCTTTTCTCAAGTGAACCATGACTTCATCTCCTACCTGGAATTCCTTATATCTCCTCTTTTGATTTGCCTTAGCCTTGTATTGAATATTCATCTTATTAATGTACTTTCTCACCTCTTCATGCAAATTCTTCATGTGTTCTGCAAAGTCTTTAGCCTCGGCACTTGTATTTTCTCCTTTGTCTAGATTCCTTAACTCTGAAGTATTTCTTGGACTATTCCCATATACACTATGAAATGGTGATTTACTAGTACTCGTATTGATAGAATTATTGTAAGCAAATTCTGTCTGTGGTAAAATCAAATCCCATCCCTTGGGCTTGTCTCCTACTAAGCATCGTAGCAAGTTACCCAAACTCCTATTCACCACTTCCGTCTGTCCATCAGTCTGTGGATGGTGTGCAGAACTGAACTTCAAATCTATCTTCAACTTCTTCCACAATGTCATCCAGAAATAACCAACAAACTTGGTATCTTGATTTGAAACTATGCTCTTTGGTGACCGTGTAATCTCACCACCTACTTGAAAAATAACTTTGCAATATGAACATCATTAGTCTTCTTGCAAGGAATAAAATGTGCCATCTTTGAGAATTTGTCCACCACCACAAAAATGGAATCATGTCCTCTCTATGTCCTTGGTAAACTAAGAATAAAATCCATTCTAATATCATCCCATGGCTTCTTGGGTACAGGTAGTGGCTGATACAACCCTGTATTCTAACTTGTTCCTTTTGCCATTTAACACACTCAGCAACTCTGCACAAATTTTCTCACATCCTGCTACAACTATGGCCAATAATAATTTTCACCAACAATAGCAATGGTCTTATCTCAACCAAAGTGTCCAGCTAATCCCCCACTATGCTTCTCCTTTATCAGATTCTCTCTCATGGAACTCCTTGGAATGCACAACTGGCTTCCTCTAAACAACATGCCATCTTGGATTATGAAATCCAACCATTTTGTCCTATCCAAAGTAATAGGTTCCAGACAAGCTTTCCAGGCCTCTGCAAAATCTAAATCTTCAGGATACAAACTTTTGAGCTCATCAAACCCAACAACCTCTATCTTCATTTCTGTCAACAAATTTTGCCTTCTACTCAAGGCATCTACAACTCTATTGGACTTCACACCCCTGTGCTTTAAAACAAAAGTATAACTCTACAAAAACTCAACCCATTTTAAGTGCCTTGATTTAACTTTTCTTGACTATTAAGATACTACAAACCCTGATGATCAGTATATAAAACAAACTCTTTTGGCAACATATAATGTCTCCATTTCTTCAAACCCTGAACTATTGCATAAAATTCTTGATCATAAACAAAATACATTTTCTTGGCATCATTAAGCTTCTCACTAAAATAGGCAATGGGCTTACCTTCTTGACTCAAAATAGCTCCTATAGCACTGCCACTAGCATCACAATCTACCTAAAATACCTTATTGAAATCTGGAAGTGCCAAAACAGGTTGCTCTGTGACTTTTTACTTCAATGTATCAAAGCTTTTGTCTACTCCTTTAGTCCATCTAAACTCTTTTCTATCCCCTCTCATTGTCTCAGTTAGGGGTGCACAAATGCTACTAAAATTCCTGATAAACTTTCTGTAAAAACTTGCCAAACCATGAAAAGATCTTACCTCAGAAACACTCCTTGGCATAGGCCATTCAATGATAGCCCTCACCTTCTCTAGGTCCATCTTAAGACCTTCCTCTGAGACAACAAATCCTAGGTATACCAACTTCTTCTTTGCAAAGCTACATTTCTTCAGATTGATCAACAACTTCTTCCCCCTCAGCTTCTCCAAAACTCTTTTGATATGCATCATATGCTCATCCCAAGTCTTACTAAAAATCAAAATATCATCTAAATAAACAATAACAAAACTTCCCAAAAATTCTTTTAATGTCTCATTCATGAGCCGCATGAATGTGCTCGGCGCATTGGTTAGCCCAAATGGCATGACTAACCACTCATACAAACCTTCCTTTGTCTTAAAGGCTGTCTTCCATTCATCTCCTTACCTGATACGGATCTGGTGATACCCACTCTTCAAGTTAATTTTCACGAAGTATTTGTCTCCACTCAAACAGTCCATTATATCATCCATTCTTGGCTTGAGAATCTATACACATTCTCCATTCTCCATCCTTCTTTGGTGCTAGTACTATAGGTACCATACATGGACTTAGGCTCTCCCTTATCAGTCCCTTCCTTAACAGCTCCTGAACTTGTCTATTCAACTCTTCACTCTCTGCAAGAGTCATTCTGTGGGCTACCTTATTCGGCAAACTAGCTCCTGGTATCAAATCCATTTGGTGACTTATCTTGCTCACCAGTGGTAAACCTTCAAGTACATTATCAGAGATAATATCCTAAAAATCTTCCAACATATCTAAGACTTCTTCTGGTACATCTTCACATTTCTCTTGACTAATCTTAGGAGTCAATGCAAAGCAATGACGCTCATGCATTCATACCCTCCAAAAATTTTCTACCATCTACCAAGCAAATTCTAGCAGTACTACATACCTTTTCTTCCACCTCCTTCAAGGGCTTCAATTTATGATGAACTCCATCCTTTGTTAGGGAATATGTGTTTGCACAGCCATCATGGATAGCACTCCTATCATACTACCACAACCTCCCCAATAGCATATGGCATGCGTTCATTGGTATGATATAACACAGCACCTCATCATGGTAGTCTCCAATCTTGAACTTCACTAAACACTGCTCATTGACCAAAGCTCTATAGTTCTTCTGTAGCCATGCAATCTGATATGGATGTGGATGCTTTCTTCTTGTCAACTTCAACTTGTCAACCATCTCCTCTAAAACAAGATTATTAGTGCTCCCACTATCAATAGTAATATCACAACACTTACCTTCACATTTACACCTTGTGCGAATAAACTCTTCCTCTGATTGGGTTCTTTCTCTTCATTCAACAAAGTTTTTTTGACAACTAGGGTTTATCCCCTTTCAGCATCTTCAGAGCGCTTAGATTGTACATCTTCATCTACATGTGCAATTCATGCATTACCTTCAGGTCTTCTATTCATCCTTCCTTGATGTTACGAACACTCATATGCTCGATGCCCTTCTTCTCCATATTAGAAATAGGTTCCTCTGAAATCTCCTCTTCCGAGTCCTTGCCCAAGTCTGCATCTTCCTCTTCCTCTTTGTTCACAATTTGTTAGGGTTAGGGTAGATAAAAGCAATAAACACTAACAATTATATGCAGATTAAATAACCCAAATATAACAATGAAGAATTACACAAAAGAGATCAACACAGAAATTTAATGTGGTACACCCAATATGGGCTACATCCACAGAAACTCAGCTATCCAATGATTTTATTATCCATTGCAAAACAAATTACAATCTCACGAATTACATTGGTGTACCATACATCCCAGCCACTTATGAAAAGATTTTTGGAAGCTTCTAGAATTAGGGTTTTGCAATGTCATTTTTCTTTTGTCGTTTAACAAAAATTAACAACTGACTCTGATCGTGCAAAAAAGAGGGAAAAAAAATTGGGGGGCTATGCCCCCAAACCCCAGTGAGGATACATAACCTGTGTACAATACTTGCATAATCAGTTGCCACATACCAACAATCTCCTACTTGGAGACTGATCAGACTTCACGCCAAACAATCTTCCACTTGGAGATTGATCCTGGATGACACCGCTGCGCTTGTAGCTCCCACTGGATTACAGGCCTGGCTGGTTTCTTAAGTCCACCATTATAAGTCATGAAGGCCAATGGAAACTGATGAGGAAATTATTTTCTCCCATGTAACTGCCTTTGTGAACATATCTGCAGGATTTTCTCCCAAATTTGACTAGATGAAGTGGTATTTGAGATGTATGTGCTTAGTTTTTAAATGCAAAGCTGAATTCTTAGCAAGATGAATGGCACTCTGGCTATCAGTGCACAAAGGGCTATCATCTTGTTGTTGTCCCAGTTCCTCCAGAAAATGTTGTAACCAAATCATCTCCTTGCTAGCTTCTGTAGCAACAACATACTCAGCTTCAGTGGTTGAAAGCACAACAACCTTTTGTAGCCTTGAAATCCAACTGACTGTAGTACCTCCTATAGTAAAAACATACCCTGTAGTACTCCTCCTGCTATCAATATCACCCACTAGATTAGAGTCAACATATCCTTTTAGAGTAGAATTTGTTCCTCCAAAACACAGTTTCTTTGAAGTAGTACCTCTCAAATATCAAAGAACCCATTTTACAGCATTCCAATGTTCCATTCCCAGATTTCTCATATACTTTCTCACAACTCCCACTGCATGTGCAATATCTGGCCTTGTACATATCATTACATACATCAAGCTGGCAACTGTTGATGCATATGGTATCTTAGACATTTTGTCTTCCTCCTCTTGTGTCTTTGGACACATCTCCTTAGTCAACTTAAAATGACTAGGCAAATGTGTACTAACTATTTTTGCATTCTGCATGTTAAACCTTTTCAACACCTTCTCTACATACTCACCTTGAGAAAAAAATAATTTTCTGTTTGTCATGTCCCGTGTGATCCTCATACCAAGGATTTGTTTTGTTGCACCCAAATCCTTCATAGAAAATGAATTTGCTAATTTCTACTTAAGTTCATTAATATGCTACATGTTAGACCTGGCAACAAGCGTGTCATCAACATAAAGCAACAGGATAATATAGTTGTCATTACCCAAATTCTTGAAAGAAACACAATAACCAGAATGACATCTTTTGTAACCTTTTTCAACCATAAAACTATCAAGTTTCAAATACCATTTCCGAGGTGCTTGCTTCAGGCCATACAAACTCTTCTTTAACCTGCACACAAAATCCTCCTTACCCTTGACCTCATATCCTTGTGGTTGCTACATGTATATTTCCTCTTCCAGATCCCCATGTAGAAAAATTGTTTTTACATCTAGTTGTTCAAGATGCAACTCTTCCGCAGCCACAAGACTTGGAATTGTTCTAATAGAAGTCATCTTTACAACTGGAGAAAATATTTCATCAAAATCTATACCTTTTTTCTGTGTAAAACATTTTACCACGAGTCTGGCCTTATATCTTTTCTTACCTCCATCTTCTTCCTTCAACCTGTAAACCCATTTATTTGGCAATGCTCTTTTACCTACAGGCAATTGGACTAAGTCCCAAGTCTGATTCTGTAGTAAGGAACCCATTTCCTCTTTCATGCCTAGCTCCCACTACTTTTTGGTATCTACCTGCATTGCTTCTTCATAACCTTCAGGTTCACCAGAATCAGTTAATAATATAGAATATAATGATGGAGAAAATCTTTCAGGAGGTCTAGTTATCCTTGTAGAATGTTTAACACTTGTAAGAGTCTATGGGATAACTTGTTGTTGCTGAACATCAGGTACCACTGGTATTTTATTTTCTGGAATCTCATCCAGCACCACATATTCTTTTTTGGCTTGTTCATGCTTCTTTTCCTATAGTTGATCCTTATAAATGACCTTCTCATTGAATATAACATATTTGCTCGTAATGATTTTAGGATTCTCATAATCCCATAACTGATAACTAAATTCATCTACTATCTAATGAAGGTACATTTTTTAGACTTAGCCTCAAGCTTGGTTCTATTTTTAATATCAACATGGACAAAAGCTTCACAACCAAAGGTTTTTAAAAATGAATAGTTTACCTTTTTATCCATCCATGCCTCTTCTAGAATGCCACCATCCAAAGGATTTGAAGGTCCCCTGTTTATTAAATAAATAGCAGTATGTATAGCATCTACCCAAAAGTGTAAGGGTAGTCCAACATGCAATCTCATACTCCTTGCATGCTCCATAATGGTCTTATTCATCCTCTCAGACACACCATTTTCTTATGGGGTTCTAAGAACCATTTTCTGCCTACAGATTCCATTATATGAATAGTAATTCTCAAATTCTCTACTGCAATACTCGCATCTATTATCAGATCTGAGACACTTCAACTTTTTTCCTGTCTCATTCTCAACCAAAGCTTTCCACTTTTTAAAAGTTTCAAATACTTCTTATTTTTGTTTTAGGAAATACACCCATGTTTTCTTAGTTGCATTATCAATAAAAGTAACATAATAGCAAGAGCCACTAAGAGAAGATACCTGAGCTAGTCCCCATACATCTGAATGCACAAGTTCTAATTTCTCACTCTTCTTCTCTTTCCCAACTTTGAGAAATTGGACTCTTTTTTGTTTTCCATAAACACAATTTTCGTAAAACTCCAAGTCAATCTGCTTCAAACTTAGAAGCAACTTTCTAGAGTGAAGGATCTTCATCCCTTTTTCACTCATGTTCCCAAGTCTATGGTGCCACAATTCTGTTTCTGTCCCTGCAACAAGTGTTATAACTGTCTCAGTAGCAACTGTTTATGTAGCAGCTAAGGTAGAATAAGTATTACCAATACACAAATACAATGTACCTACCTTTTCACCTTTAGCTACTACTAATGCACCTTTAGTGACCTTCTAGATTTTATCTAAAAAGGTAACTATGCAACCTTCACTACCCAGTTGTCCTATAGAAATTGAATTCCTTCTCAAATTTGGAACATGCATTACCTCCTGTAGCAACCATTCATTTCCATTCTGCAACTTGATTTTTATCTTTCCTTTTCCAACAATCTGACAAGGTTCATCATTACCCAAATATACCTGTCCAAAATCACCTTGAACATAATCTACAAAATATTTCCTATGGGGTGTGGCATGAAATGAAGCCCTTGAATCTATTACCCAGGAATCATTAGCATTGTCTAAACACAAAATTAAAGCATCCTGTAATTTATTACTTGCAACATTAGCTTCCTTACTATCATCATGTTGTCTGTCTCCTTATTTGCCCTTTTGAGACTAGCAATCCTTCTTCAAGTGTCCTAGCTTTCCACAATGCCAGCAATCCATTCTTCCTCTGGATTTAGATCTACCTTTCTTTGACTTCCCTTGTGACTTCCCACGATTTGTAGGGCTTTTTCCTCTTTCCTTTGTTCTTCCCCTATTCTCTATAGTCAAAGCATTAGTAGATGTTAAAGTATCACCTGTGCTTTTCATCGCATTTCCTCACTAAGGATAACACCAACAACATCATCAAACTTCAAAGTATTTGAACCAGAGACAGAGTTACTTACAACCATTACCAAGCTATTCCAGCTTTCTGGCAAAGAACATAAAACCAAGAGAACCCTTACCTTTTCATCAAATTTCACTCTTACAGAAGTTAACTAACTGGTAATCATATTAAACTCATTTAAATGATCTAACACAGGTCCACCTTCAATCATTTTCAAATTAAACAAATGCTTCATGAGAAATACCTTATTTGAGGCTGAGGGTTTTTCATACAATTTAGCCAAAGCTTTCATCAGTTTATCTATTGTCTTCGCTTCTGTTATATTGAATGCCACAGATGGTGCCAGGCACAATCGAATGGTTCCCAGTCCCTTTCTATCCAGAAGATTCTAATCCTCATCAGTCATTGCTACCGGTTTCTTGGCTATTCCTTCCAATAGCCTCCATAAATCCTTCTGATAAAGATAATCCTCCATCTGCATCTTCCATAATTGATAGTTTTGCCCATTGAATTTATCCACCTTCAATTTACCCTCGTTCACCATTGCTCCCACTTAACCACGAGACTCCTACTCAACTGTTAGACCTTCCTACAGACGATAATCAAACACAACCCGCTCTAATACCAGTTGCTAGGGTTAGGGTAGATCAAAGCAATAAACACTAACAATTATATGCAGATTAAATAACCCAAATATAACAATGAGGAATTACACAAAAGAGATCAACATAGAAATTTAATGTGGTTCACCCAATATGGGCTACTTCCACAAAAACTTAGCCATCTAATGATTTTATTATCCAGTGCAAAATAGATTACAATCTCATGAATTACATCGCTATACCATACATCCCAACTACTTATAACAAGCTTTTTGGAAGCTTCTAGAATTAGGGTTTTACAATGTCATTTTTCTTTTAACAGTTAACAAAAATTAACAACCAACTCTAATCGTGCAAAAAAGAGGGGAAAAAAATTCAGGGGCTGCGTCCTTGAACCCCCACTTCTCGGGGCCCAGCCTGGCCCCGAACCCTGTCGAGGATACATAACTTGTGTACAGTACTTGCATGATCAGTCGCCACATACCAACAACCATTGTTCTGGTCACAAGGGTGGAAGGCATTATCCCCTCTTTGATTTCAACTGGTGCCATCTTCTTTACTTTTCTTTTGATCTTCATTATGGCCTCCATAGGGTCTTCCACCAGTCCTTCCACCTTGACCTCTTCCCTCGAATCTTTTTATTCAGCTTCTCTTCCACATTTAGGGAAAACTAGTACGCATCTTCTATGGTGGTCATTCTGACCAGGCTCAACTCCTCTTGAATACTCGACCTCAACCCATTAATGTAATGGGCTACCTTCTCCTTGTTGGGCTCTACATGGCTTGTCCTGATAGAATTTTATAAAACTCTTCTATATACTCCTTAACAGACTTGTTACCTTGCTTCAGTCCTTGCAACTTCTTTAGCAACTCCATCTCATAGTCCACAGGAATGAATTGCTTCTTTAGTTTCTCCACCATCTGATCCCATCTAGTGATCTTTCATTTTCCTCTGCTATTCCTCTCCAATTAGACCTCATTCCACCAAATACTAGTGTGGCCCTTCAACTTTGTTTTTTGCAAACTTGATCCGATCTGGGTCCTCCACATCTTCATACTCGAAATACTCTTCCATGTCATTGATAAAATCAATAAGCTATTCTAGATTCAAATCTCCAGAATATGTAGAAACTTTGATCCTAGGCCTCTTTCTGATCTTTGAAATGGCCCTCAACAACCTAACTTCTTCAGCTTCATCTTCACTTTCTTCTCTTGTTCTTGGCTCAAACCCTCTTTGTAGCTCCTCTTGTAATGCATTGATTTGCCTTTGCAAGGCTCTAAAACCCTCTTCCATCAAAGCATTCCTCCCTATAAGATTTCTTCATGGAGGCATCTTGATCTCTGTAGAAACCCACAACCTCAGGTCCTATGTAAACTGCCTCACAGTCAGCATTCTATCTACACACTCAGGAACCCTTGCTCTGATACCACTTGATGAAGGGGATAAATCATAAAACACACAACAACAGAAATTGCACACAAAAAATAGAACTTTCTTTTATTGATTTGGACAACTTATTACATTACAGAAGCTCAATTACAATTAGAGGAATCAATCCTCCACAAGTTGCAACACACTACAACTACCTATCACAAGACTCTGGAATCATCTACCTTCTGTAACCCCAAATTAGTTAGGGTTTCTATTTTCCCACCTATTCTATACTCCACACCTTCCCCCTTAACTCTACTATTGCCCAGGGTTCCCAAAAATGGTTATTAATAGTCTTTTTGGTGGCCAACAACCTAATTTCAAAATTTGCATCTCCCTCCAAAAATAGGTCAACTTCTGGGAGCCATAACTTCTGATCCGGGTGTCCGCTTAATGAATTGTTTTATGTGTCAGAAATCTTGTGGAGTTCTCTATGCACCAAGAACCGGCTATGCCCGTTCTGGCCATTTTCGGGCCTGTACGGGGCTATTTAGTGCCTCAAACCTAAGTTTGAATAATTCTTAGGCATTTTTCAGGAAACAGAAACCTTAATATCTTTCAACTCACAAATGATCTTTGTGTGATTCCTTCGCCGAAGGTCTTATTTTTTATTTATGAAGCTTTCGGTAAATTTTCACTTCAATCCGTGCCCAAATGCAAACTTTCCTAAAATAGCAAGTTGGTATTTTTTGCAGTTTGGAAAAACTAAAAGTTCTACATCACTATTCAAGCGATTATGGAACCAGAACCACAAATTTTGAAAATAAATGGAAAGAATATCAACAATTTTGAAACACATCTTTTTTTGGGTGATGCAATATTGCCCTTACACCACTAGATGCTCCTGCATCAATTTGATATTTTATGCTACAATGATATTGTTTGGTGGCAGCACTTTGTTACAGCAGTTTCATTATGCTTTAGTTTGCTATTTAAGATGCTATTATTATTGCCTTTGGTAAAGGCAATTTGACAAAAATTGGTGGTTATTATATTTGCATATAATGGTTAACATTATACTTGGTTTTGGTGCACACAAATGATGATTTATTATTGACTTTGTCATTGACAAAGTGTGAAGGCACATTGTGTGTCGACTTGGTTATGATCATAGTCTTGGTCGATAGCCTTATTATGATGGGCATCATTTCATTTATGAAAGGTTAAAGTTTATTGATTTGGTTTGTATTTCAAATATAGTCAAAGGTATTTCGGGGTCACTTATGTTGCAACCTACCTAGCAGGTGTTGGGCATGCTCAACAGGTAAAAAGGTTGTGTTAATAGTTCAGTGTGACCGGCCCATTTTAGGGCATACTTGGTCTCTCGGTGGATAGGGTATACAATGTACAAAAAGTTTGTTTGCAGCTTCATTTGGTAAGGTCAAACTTAGAGATATAATGTATCTCTACCTAGGGTTTCATTTGTATTCAAACGACTGAAAGATTCAACTATGATGGAAAAGAATCTTGGGAATATGATGAGCTACAGTGAGCTTCAGCAAAATCAATTTTTGAGCTCAACAGTTATTTTTTAGGCACATCAAAATCTTTGTTTTGATGGTAGTATTCAGGTGATATTCTTCCTTTTATGAGTTCATATTTTTTATGGGCTCCTGAGAAATAATTAAATGGAGCTTGGCTTACTATTTTTGATTAGTTTATGTTACAGTCATGTATGTTTGGAGCAAAAGGAAATATGTTTTTGATATGGGTTTCTGTTTGAGATCTTGCATCTTTGAGCTATGACAATATAGTATTGTTTGTGTCTTCTACACTTGAGTGACAGTTATGAACTCTTTGACTTCTAGTGGAGTGTGTTGTCTCATATACTTCACTTATATTTTTTGGTGGAAAATAGTTATGAGCAGCAATAGTTTTATGGAAACCTTTTGTAAACTATGCAGATTGCGGTTAGGATTTGAAGGTTGTTGATAAACTTATTCTTTGACTCTGGTTAGGGTTTATCAAGATTTAATGAGGTTTCTTTTAATGGAAGGGTTTTCAAGCATACAATGCTAGGGTTTGGGTCACACCCACATGACTCGACTCTTGGGTTTCACTATTAATATAAAAGGATTTGTGGAATTTTCTACATACTTCAAAATGGGTCTATTCGACCACTTGATCTTGATAGTTATTGTTTCAATTATAAACTGTTAGAGATAGTTGGAATGGTTCTGTTACAAGTTTAAATTATTTCATGAAAGAAGGAAGGCATTGTGAAATGTTATTTATACAACACATGTATGATATTGATGTGTGTGTATGGTTACACTATCATTGAGATTTTAACAGAGTGTTAATACAAGATCTATCTTGAGTTGATGTGCAGAGTTAATTCTTGAGTCTCAAATAATGAGACAGTCAAGAACTGGATTGTACGGAAATAGAGTAACCCTCTGTATTGATTCAAATTCTCTATTGTATTCATGAGATTGTATAAAATCCAGTGAGGCACAAATAGCCAGTGAGGCAATGATAAAGACAAGCCAGTGAGGCGGTGATAAAAAGTCAGTGAGACATTTTTCTGTAGCCAATGAGGCATTATTTTTGAATAAGCCAGTGAGGCATTTACTAGGTGGTTTTTCTACCCCAAGAGGGTTTTCCACTCTTGAAATATTTGTCTTATGGTCTCATTTTTTGCATGATTCATTTGTCCTTTATACTTGTTTGTTAAGTTCTTTAATGCACAGTCTCTTGCATTGATAAAGCCTAAATCAGCAACTGCTTCTGTTTTTAAAGTTTGAGATAAAAGTGAATAAAGTGTTTTATTTTCTACAACACTAATTCACCCCCCCTCTCAGTGCTATCAAGTACTCCAACAAAGACCTGTTACAAACTGCAACCACTTCAGAGATTTCCAATGCTGTAAAACTGAGGGTCAAAGGTGTGGCCACCCTTGACCTTTTTGTGATATTTTCTTCCGTTTTCTTCAGATCCGGGATCCTTCTACTCTATAATCATCATCTACAACTCCTCTCCACAAGATCTAATACCTGTCACCTGTAATCACAAGAGTTGGTTTGGGGGTTGTGGTGTTTAGTAGCTTGCCTTGGTCAGGCCCTGGAATGGTATTCAAGCTTTCCAACACCATTGTTAGATAGAGAATGCATGTCCTTGCAAGACAAAGACAATGTTGGGAATTAAGGTGTCCCAACCTTGCAATTCCTATCATTGATTATTAGATTATTCATTTATTTATTTGTTCAATTTTGTATTTAGTTGCACATCCAGTTTTGGCATTTAGTTTGAGGTGGCATTGTGACATGTCATCTTACTTGGAATATGGTTTTGATGGTCAAGTCAGACACATGTGGATTTGGGCATCCCATTTGAGGTGGCTCTAATATGCCATGTGTCGGCATCTTGGATTATGACAGAGCAGTTATTTTGTATGACATAATCTATGACACGTAAGAGCCAAGTATAGAGATTCCTATGACAAGTGAAGACAAGTGTTGTAAAGTATCTTTACATGAGAGAAAGGCATCTTTGGGTGCCCAAGTTGGGTTATGACATGTAAGAGGAATATGCTATTTTTAGTCATGTATGACAGATTCTCTCACACCATTAAGTGTTGTCATGTTGCAGATTTTTATGATAGCTGTAAGATGTGTAAGAGCATCTGTCATTGCCTATTTTTAGCCTGGAGTACTCTACCTTGGGAAGTCAAATCTGCCATGTTATGACAAATGTAAGAAAGATGAAAACATGTTGGACAAGTGTCCTTTGAGTGTGTAAATGGCCATGTGGCCAAGATGGACGCCCATCTCTAGAGGCTTCTCAATTTTTCCTTGTAACTCTATATAATGCAGTGTTTGGAGTTGTAGTTTGCATAGTGTTGATACAGGTAATGTTATGTTGCTGGAATTTCTCCAGAAACAACATTTACAAATTTCTGGAAAAACTTACATTGCAAGTGTATTGTAAACACCATTGTTTTGATAATACATTGTGCAGGTTTTGGAGTGTGGGTTTTTTCTCCTAAAAAGGTTTTCCCCATGATATATCTTGTGTCTCTCTTGTATTTATGTGTTGTGTTGCTACTAAAATCTTTATGTTATATGTTTAACATTGCTGCAATTGTAAGGATTTTAAAGAGTTTGCATACTATTCCCCTCATTAGATTGGTGTAGGAAGTGTGTTCTGTGTACCTTGCTTCTTTTTAGTTAGTATCAGAGCTTGATCACCTTTGATCCTAGTTGTTGGGTAGGGGTTTTTCAAGCTAATGTTTGATTGAGTGGGAGTCTGTGAAGAGTATTCTGCAATCTTGTTGTAGGAAAGAGATGGCAAGCACATCTGGAAGAATAGAGTTGGAAAAGTTTAATGGTAGCAATTTTGAGTTATGGAAACTTAAAATGGAAGACATGCTTGTTGAGAGAGACCTATGGGAAATAATTTCCAAAACAAACCAATGGTAATGGCACAAGTAGATTGGGATCTCAAAGACCGTAAAGCTAAGGGTATTGTAAGACTCTGTTTATCTGATTTCATCCTATTAAATATTCATGAAGAGAAGACCGTGAAAGAGCTATGGAAGAAACTTAGTGATGTTTATTAGGCCAAATCCCTGGTAAACAATTTATTCCTAAGGAAGAAGCTGTATTCTCTAAGGATGGAAGATGGAGGATCGGTTGCAGATCACCTAAATGCCTTTAATATGTTAGTTGCATAGTTGACTTCTGTCAATGTAAAGATGGAGGAGGAGGATCGTTGCATGACCTTGCTTTGTTCTTTGCCAGACTCATGGGACCACCTTGTCAAGGCCATTGGGAGTACTACAACTACCTTCAAGATGGATGAAGTGGTGTCTTCATTGTTATCTAAAGAAATGCGGAGAAAGTCTTGTAAATTGGCTAAGGAGGCTCTTGCAGTTCATGGTAGACCCAATGAGAAAGGGAAGAAGAAGGGCAAGAAAGATGAAAATGGCAAATCCAAATCCTGTGGGAGATCCAAATGTCCTAGAAAGTCCAAGGCAGTGTGTTGGAATTGTGGTAAAAATGGGCATTTCTGAAAGGAGTGCAAGGAGGAAAAGAAGAAAAAGAAGAAGAATACTTCTAATTCAGATTCTAACAAATCACAAGATGATGGTGATCCTTTTATTGTTGCCCTGGCCAGTCATGCATCAGAAGATGTGTGGTTGATTGACTCCAGTGCTTCCTTCCACATGACCTCACATCGAGGTTGGTTCACAAAGTATGAAGAGTTCGATGGTGGGAAGGTATACCTGGGTGATCACTCTCACCTGAAGATAGTTGGCTGTGGAAGAGTCTTGATCTGATTCCTTGACGGACGAGTGAAGGGGATCAATGGGGTGATGCACATCCCTAGTTTAGCATGAAACCTGCTCTTTGTAAGTAAATTGAATGATGCAAGTGTGCAAGTTGTCTTCTCGAGTGGAGGATGCAAGATGACAAGAGGAGCTATGGTGCTTGCTAAGGGTACTCAGAGAGGTACTATGTTTCAGATGGATGCATGTACTACTCAGTGCAATAGTTCTTCTGTTTCAAATAAAAGAGCTTCAGATTCTTCATCCTCACCATTGGAACCAGCAACGAAGAGATGTGTTGCTTCAACTTTTGATGGTAGTGCTTTCTGGGTACCTAAGGGTGCTCATGCTTTGGAAATGAAACTTCCTCTTGAGAAAACAATGTTGTGGCATAAGAGACTCAGTCAAATTGGTGAGAAGGGTCTTAGAGCCCTAAAAAATAAAAACCTCATTGAGGGGTTAAATTATTGTAATCTCAAGTTCAACTTTTATAAACATTATATATATGGAAAGAAAAACTGTATTGAGTTTTACTCTAGTTCTCACAAGTCTTCTGGGGTGTTGGATCTTATTCATTCTGATGTGTTTGGTCCTATGAATGTTCCTTTGATTTGTAAATCATTATATTTTGTGTCATTCATTGATGATTATAGTTGAAGGACATGGGTTTATTTTCTCATAAGAAAATTTGAAGTCTTTAGATGGTTCAAAGAGTTTAAAGCTTTTGTTGAGAATCAGACTAGTAAAAAGATTAAGTGTTTGAGAACTGATAATAGTGGTGAGTTTTGTTCCACGGAGTTTGATAAGTTATGTAAAGAACATGGGATTGAAAGACATAAGACAACTCCATACACCCCACAACAAAATGGAGTTTTAGAGAGGATGAATATAATGTTGATGTAGAGGGCTAGGAGTATGCTTAGTGGTGCTAGCCTCGAACAGAAGTTTTGGGCTAAAGCAGTAGCCACTGCTTGCTACCTGGTTAACAGGTCTCCTACTTTAGTGCTTGTTGATAAGACACCCATGGAAGTGTGGTCTGTTAAGAAGCCCTCATTGAGACATCTTTGTGTTTTTGGTTGTGAGGCATATGCACATGTACCTAAGGAGAAGAGGTCAAAATTAGAGAACAAGGCAATTAAGTGTATCTTCATTAGCTATGGTGTTAGTGTGAAAAGGTACAAGCTTTAGGATCCTGTGGCCTAAAAATTGTTGTATAGAAGAAGTTTTATTCTCAGAGAGGTATCTCCTTCTCCTGTTGTTTTATAGCCAGAAGAAAAAGAAAAGAAAGAGGATGTGGTTCAGTTTCCTACTACCCCTGAGAAGATTGAACTGAAAGATCCCATTGGACCTAATGATGAGGAAATCTCCAGTAGCTCTGAAAGTTTAGAAGACGAAGAAGAACCTCCACCTCATCTTTTGAGGAGGTCCACATGAATCAAGAAGCAACCTGACAGGTTTGGTTATTCATTGCTTGATTCTAGTTGTGCTTTTGCCTTTATTTCTAACACTAATGAGCCTAGAACTGTTAGAGAGGCTATGGGCATGAAAGATGCAGGTTCCTAGAAGGAAGGCATAGAAGAAGAGATGGCTTCTTTGGAAAAGAATAAAACTTGGGACTTAGTGTCTTTTCTTGATGGATGGAAACCTGTTGGATGCAAATGGTTGTTCAAGAAGAAATTTGGTGCAGATGGCAGTGTTGAGAAGTATAAGGCCAAATTGGTTGCGAAGGGGTATTCACAAGTACAGGGTATTTATTATGGTGAGATTTTCTTTCCTGTTGCAAATCTGACATCTACTTGGTTCCTATTATCTCTTGCAACAGCTTATAACTTAGAAGTGGAACAAATGGATGTGAAGACAACTTTCCTTCATGGTGACTTGGAGGAAGAAATCTATGTCACAACTAGAGCACTACATGGTGAAAGGTAAAGAAAATATGGTTTGCAAGTTAAAGAAGTCTTTGTATGGTTTGAAACAATCTCCTAGGATGTGGTACTTGAAGTTTGATGCCTTTGTTTTGTCTATAGGATTTCTAAGATTGAAATCAGATCATTGTGTATATTATAATTTTGACAATGATCATGTTCTCATTATTGCACTGTATGTTGATGATATGTTGTTCATTGGGAATGGTAAGAATATGATTTCTGATTTGAAGTCTCAGTTGTTAGCATAGTTTGAAATGAAAAAATTAGGGACGGCCAAGTACATTCTGGGGATGGAGATCAGAAGAGATAGAGCAAACAAAAAACTTTGTTTAGGCCAGAGTATGTTAACACTGTATTGGAGGGATTTAGTATGGTGGATTACAAACCATTGGCTATTCCTGTTATGATGGGGACAAAGTTATCTATTGATGATTGTACAAAGTCACCTTCTAAGACAGAGGATATTAGAAGAGTACCTTATGCTAGTGCAGTTTACAACTTGATGTATGCCATGGTCTGTACAAGACCAGACATTGCCGAAGCAGTGGGAGTCCTTAGTCAGTTTATGGCTAATCCTGGATAGGTACATTGGGATGCAATTAAGAGAGTGTTCAGATACTTGAGGGGTACTTTTGAGTATTCCTTATATTATCATGGTTATCCTATAGGACCTCAGCATTCTGTGAGTATTCATGGATTTGTCGATTCTGATTGAGCAGGTGACATTGATAGCAGGAGATCCACCAGTGCTTATGTGTTTACTATGTTTGGTGGTGCTATTAGTTGGATGAGTAAGTGAGAACCTATGGTTGCTTTGTCCATGATAGAAGTAGAGTACATGGCAGAAACTCATGCTTGTAAGGAAGCCATTTGGCTTAAGAGGTTGTGTTCAGATGTTGGTTTTGATGCAGGACAGATTACTATCTATTGTGAAAGTCAAAGTGCATTTTGCTTAGCAAAGAATCCTACTTTCCATGCCAGAACAAAGGACATTGATGATCATTATCATTTTGTTTATGATATGGTAGAAGATGGGAAGGTGATATTGGAGAAGGTTGACACTTTGAAGAATGTTGCGGATGCATTGACTAAACCTATGAGCACAGATAAGTTCAGATGGTGTTCGGAGTCTATGGGCCTCTTGGCCCCTAGTAGTTAAATCTTGTCATTCTATTGTCTCTTGCAAGGTGTTTGACAAGTGGGAGAATGTTGGGAATTAAGGTGTCTTAACCTTGTAATTCCTAGCATTGATTATTAGATTATTTATTTATTTATTTGCTCAATTTTGTATTTACTTGCACATCCAGTTTTGGCATTTAGTTTGAGGTGGCATTGTGACATGTCATCTTACTTGGAATATGCTTTGGATGGTCAAGTCAAACACATATGGATTTGGGCATCCCATTTGAGGTGGCACTAATATGTTATGTGTCAGCATCTTGGATTATGATGGAGGAGTTATTTTGTATGACAGAATTTATGATGCGTAAGAGCTAAGTATAGAGATTCCTATGACAAGTGAGGATAAGTGTCGTAAAGTATCTTTGCATGAGAGAAAGGCATCTTTGGGCATCCAAGTTAGGTTATGACATGTTGTAAGAGGAATATGCTATGTTTAGTCATGTATGGTGGATTCTCTTACAACATTAAGTGTTGTCATGTTGCAGATTTTTATGACAGCTGTAAGATGCATAACAATATCTGTCATTGCCTATTTTTAGCCTAGAGTGCTCTACCTTGGGAAGTCAAATCTGCCATGTTATGATAGATGTAAGAAAGATGAAAACATGTTGGACAAGTGTCCTTTGTGTGTGTAAATGGCCATGTGGCCAAGATGGACGCCCATCTCTAGAGGCTTCTAAAATTTGCTTTGTAACTCTATATAATGTAATGTTTGGAGTTGTAGTTTGCATAGTGTTGATACAGGTACTGTTATGCTACCAAAATTACTCTAGAAATGACATTTACAGACTCCTGGAAGAACTTGCATTGCAAGTGTATTGTAAACACTATTGTTTTGATAATACATTGTGCAGGTTTTTGAGTGTGGGGTTTTTCTCTTGAAAAAGTTTTCCCCATGATATATCTTGTGTCTCTCTTGTATTTATGTGTTGTGTTGCTGCTAAAATCTTTATGTTATATGTTTAACATTGCTGCAATTGTAAGGATTTAAATAATTTGTATATAACTATTCTCCTCATTAGATTGGTGTAGGAAGTGTGTTCCGTGTACCTTGCTTCCTTTCAGGAAAAAGCAATGATAAAAATGGTAGATTGAATCACAAATAGATATCACCTCAGAGGTGCTGCTCTCACAGAGATGATGCTCTTTAATTCCATGAGAAGATGAAGCGAAATATGCAACAACAAACACAACAACAACACAATTTTACTCTACAACACAATGAATGCCTTGAATCCTCTAAAATCATAGGTTTGCCAAAATCTCAAAATCATCTTCTAGTTTTCAAATAAAGTCCTAAACATGATTATGTATGCATTCCCACTACAAATTTCATAATTCAAATTCAAGATGCGGACAACGGAAACCTTTTAATGGTCTCTAACTGACATTCAAATTTGAGACCATGATAAAATAGTGCAGGGCAAGGGCAAGGGTGCCCAATCCTTGGGACCTATTTTGGAGCTGGATTAAGCTCAGAGATGTCCCTTGAGTCCCATTTGTCATGGGTTTCGGGGGATTTTGTCTCAAGATTCATTTCTAACATAAATGATTAAAATTAAGGGACCTAGGAGCTAAATTTAGGAGGTAAAAGTCCTAGGGGGACATTTTATGACATAACATTTAACCCCCAATTTAATGTATGTATGTTCTTACGACCCATACATGCATTAAAGTATGGTTGAAAACACAACAAACATGTTGTTGGTTCCCAAATCAGTAGTCATCAAACTCTAAGGGTTTGCCACTTCCTATGCTCAAATTCAATGAGAGATTCGACCAACAAAGAAGGGGCATTGTTTGCACGTGCCTCCCCTTCACTTCAGGTTCTGTTGCACCTAGGGGGGGTATCCCTATAACATAAGATTTAACTTTAACTCTCTTAGAACAAAGGATTTAGCTTACAATACTAGGCAGAATACTCTCATGCAAGGACCAAGATTTGTAAAATGAACCAAGATTGGCAACGTTCTTGGACTATCACACTGGCAGAAAATGAGAGCATGCAGCTACAACCCTACTCCTGAAAAACTAACGGATTACTAATGATAAAATGATTTTTGTTTTGATGTTTTGGTTGCAAGACTAGGGTTCTAAATCATCACCTCAACACTAGAACAAATTGATGCCTATCTCAGGGCAGAGAGTCAACTAGATGTATATATGTGAATGATTATCATAAACCTACAACAATAATTAGATTTCAAGGGCATTATGTTAGTATTTGCCTTATGAATACTACCCAAATCTGAGTATTCAGTTATCCAAACTTACAGATATCCTTGCTGCAATATGTTCTTCCTGACACTTAACCCTAAACACTTAATCTACTCCTTGAATAGAAGTAAAAGATTAAGCATTCAACACAGAAAAACTCATGTTCCAAAACCTCAAATAACCCTTAGCTATTCAGATTTAGAAGGAAAACATACACAACTTGGAGACAAATAACTAAACACATGCATACAACATTATTCATCTAAATCAATATGAAACTGATAAGTTTTATGCATAAACACTCAAACAACTCATAAACTTACAACACAAGAGATAGAACAACCCATCAGAACTTTATCTTATTACTTCTCCAAAATGTCAAAATCTTCAACAACCACAAAATGAGAGCCTAGCTATTTCTTTTATGCTCAAAGTGTGTTGCCCTAGAAATTAACTCAATCTGGAGGTAGGTGAGACATTTTTTAACATTACAATTTCTCTCCAAATTGCATATTGGGAATAAAAAATTACAATTAAAAGATGAGAGTATTAAATAATAAAATATGTTCTAATTTCCTCTTTTAAAAAATACACATTTTTTTCTCATTCCCAAGCTTGAACAGCAGCAGTTCAAGTCTTCATTCCTCTACACAAATGTAAAATGGACTTTTGGATTTCCTTCTTCAGCACTTCCATTATATCCAACCTCAGAAGAATAACATAGCAACATCCAGTTCTAATTTTTCCCAAACTAAATAGCTCTGGGTCATTTTCAGTGAAATAGAGGCATTTTACATCATTCTAGCACAAAATTGACAACTAGGTCGCCCTCAGAATTGAGAAATTTGAAAATTTTTGGGAAGCCAAAATTACCCCAGTTGTAGTCAAGAAACAATTAAATACCCTGCTAAAACTTGTCCTGGAAGCCTAAAATTGGGCAAGCATGTTACCAAGTATGCCAAGAAACCTTCCACCAACCAGATTTACAAGATAATTTCTGAGTTGAAAGATTTTAATCGCCAAAGGTGGGCTCTGGGGAAGATTGAACAGCTTGTCGACCAAGCCTTTGTCGACATCTCAAAAGAATATTGGCACATCAAATTTGAAAATTTTGAGGGTGCCACTAGTGGCTCTTTCTCGGGGACGCATGCCTCTTGTAGGCATGATGAGATTCTAGTTATCTCTAGGATGTAGACCATGTGCCTACTCCATTGGGCTACTTAGTCAATACTCCATTTTGCATTAAAAATCACATGTTTAATTTTATTTGGTGGCCCTGGGTCCGCAAAAATGAAGAACCAGAAGCCTTCTGTGTCAAATACCTAATTTTCATCTAATTTCATTTGGTCAAGTCTGAAAGCACCACCATAAATTGCCCACAAACCAACCATATCACTGCCATTTTAAACCATATCACTGAGTCTACCCCCATCAACATTACCTCTGTCAATCTAAATACTGCATACTAACTGAAATCCACAATCATTTTGATATTTTACCATATTCAGCTCACTGTCATATTTCACTAAATGCTCACCCAACTAAACTGAAAATTGAAAACATTCATAGTCTCTTTGATAGTTGACATCTTTAGTCTTGAAATTACATTCAACTTGCATATCAAACATAAAATTCCCATAAAGAATTTATTCAACAGTCTCATCAAGAAGTATTTGCCTTAATTCATTGAAACTAAATTGCATCTCTAAATCTAAAAAATTAGACTGAGTGGAAGGCTCATGTAAAACCTTGGAGTCTTCTTCTTCACTAATCATGAAACATTTATACATGGGCAGTATATCCATTTGCTTTGCTGAACACCAACCTTCACATTGATGTAAACCTTTCAACCTTGAAGTAAAATTTTCCCAGGCATGCTCACACAAATATTCATAATCAATTAGAAATTGATCATACTCACAATCACCATGGGCATTAGGCTGAAGGAGCTCATTGTTAAAAATATCCTCATATCCCTTATCATTGTGCTCAACATCTTCGTCATTAAACTATGCCTAAAATACTTCAAAAGAAGGCTTGAAAATTTCAGCATACGACGCATTATCAGAATCCTCACACTGATGGATATTAATGTTGTCCTCTGTTGTGTCAATATGAATATCTAGAACGTGTTTATCCTCAACAGAGTATATATTTTCATCAAAGGTAAACACTTCCATTCCCTCCTTGTGGTCACAATCAACATAAATGGAAGGACCAACAAATTGTTCACCTTTAGATAAGTGAGCATCATGTTCATGCAAGACACAAACTTCCATCTCTACTTCATGTGGATTATCATGAATAGCTGAAATATACTTGCCTGTGAGTGCATCATACTTTGCATCAATGTCCTCTCTTGATCCTCCAATAACAGTGTCGTATGATACATCTTCATGTATGTATTTTACTTCATTATGTGTGCACTCCGCATTTGCATATCTCTCTTCTATGGGCTGATTATCATCTTTATTCCCTTTATTGTAGACCTACTCTTCATGTTGTGTCATGAGCTCTTCATCCTTATGCATCATGCCATGACTGCCCTTTGCATAATCATCTCTCAATGATCAAATTGGAATAGCTGAAACATATTCGTTTTGAAAACAATGTTCATCCTTTGATTATGTCACATGCATTTATGAGATTTCTGCCATGTCAATAGGCTCTGATATTGCAAAATATGAGGATTGTTCAACTCTTTTAATGTCTTCAATCAGTAACAATCATGCCCCACCATTCATGCATTCATTATTTCGCATCACTTGATCATGTGATGCATTTAGAGCACCATTTTTATATATGTGCATTGTGTTTATTAACTGATTTTGATCAACAAGATAACTATCATCTGCATTCTAAGGCATCATACTTCTTGTGTAATCACACTGGGCTGATGTATAAGTTGGGACAGCAAGGATGTGAGTCCTCTGGCATTCATTTTTAATAGTTAAATCACACCTCTCATCAACATTCTGAGCCTCAGGACAGCAAACACTTGTAGACAAAAAATATTTGTGCATTCCATACTTCCAGTTGTTTTCAACGTCCATTGTAAACTGATATGCCTGATAAAGTGTTGTAGGCTCTTTATCCCTTAAGAGGTAGCTCACTTCTTCATCAAATGCACTTAGGTACACATACATGCAGAATGAATCATTTGGTCTCATACCTTCCGGAATATCCTTCATTACTTTTGAAAATCTGAGGTTGAATGCAAGAACCAATTCATCTTCCCCTTTCTGGATGTCCATAAAAATTTTTATCACTGAACTTGGATTAATTCTCTCACCAAAATGCTCCATGAACATTGCTTTGAACTCCTCCCATGACCAAATAGACCATACTGGTAAATAAGAAAACCAATCTCTTGCATCTTCATTTAGAGACTAAACAAATAGTCTCATGATCACATCCTCATGGTCAACCTCATAATCATCCATTAGATCTCTGAACTGTTGTAAGTGCCTTTCTACTGATTTACTTTTCATACCACTGAATTTAGGCAAATATTTTATGATTTTAGATGGTATCACATTTGGGAAACCATTAATGCCACTGAAATTAATGGCTCTATATCTGTCAATGCTGAATTTTTTTTATTGCATGGCTGGGACAATAAACTATGCATTGTTACATTTGGGTCCATACAAGGATGCAGGGGTTGATGATGCATTTTTTCACACCTTTACAAGTCTTTTGATATTAACTTTTGTAGTTACACAGGGCAGCTCAAACTCCTTTTACAATAATGACCTTAAGCCTTTAGAATACGAACTACTATTTCAGATTGGTTAAGATCCTCTAAATGAGTTTCTAAAAAAAAATTGCATACTTCATTTGAATATACAAACTACATTCCCAACAAATGCAAAATTATGCAAGCCTATCACAACTATTTCCCTTTTAACTAGTGCTAACTTCACCTAATAGGGAATCATTCAAAACTCATGCACCATGGTTTTTTGAAAACTAAAATACAAAAAATACCTGGATATGTTGCAGCTGCTGCAAGTTCTTTTCCTTGACTGAGAATATACAAATTTAGCACTTCTTTGTATTTTTCTTAGGTTCTTTGTATGCAGAGTCGCCACCTCCTTGTAGAGGAATGAGTTTTATGAGGCTAAAAACTCTTTTCTTTCATTCTGGGTTCTCCTCAATAGCAGAGTCACACATAAATCCTTTTAAAAATTGCTGCAACAAGGCACTTCCAGGTATGAAACCTTCAATATTTGAAGCAAATATTCAAATCCATAAAATTATTTGACTCTTTTCTCATGGATATGTCATTGTTCCCCAACAGAGTCGCCAATTTTGTTAGTTCCCAAATCAGCAGTCATCAAACTCTAAGAGTTTGCCACTTCCTATGCTCAAATTCAATGACAGATTCGACCAACAAAGACGAGAGGTTGTTTGCACGTACCTCCCCTTCACTTCAAGTTCTGTCGCACCTAGGGGGTATCCCTATAACATAAGATTTAACTTTGATTCTCTTAGAACAAAGGATTTAGCTTTACAATACCAGGCTGAATGCTCTCATGCAAGGACCAAGATTTGTAAGATGAACCAAGATTGGCAATGTTCTTAGACAGTCACACTAGCTGAAAATGAGAGCATGCAGCTACAACCCTACTCCTAAAAAACTAATGGATTACTGATGATAAATAATTTTGTTTTGATGTTTTGGTTACAAGACTAGGGTTCTAAATCATAACCTCAACACAAGAACAGACTGGTGCCTATCTTAGGGCAGGGAGTCAACTAGATGTATATATGTGAATGATTATCATAAACCTACAACAATAATCAGATTTCAAGGGGTTTATGTTAGTATTTCCCTCACAAATACTACCCAGGTCTGAGTACTCAGTTATCCATACTTACATATATCCTTACTGCAATATGTTCTTCCCAACACTTAATCCTAAACATTTAATTTACTCCTTGAACAAAAGTAAAAGATTAAGCATTCAACACAGAAAAACTAATGTTCCAGAACCTCAAATAACCCTTAGCTACTTAGATTCAGAATGAAAACATACACAACTTGGAGACAAATAACTAAACACATGCATAAAGCATTATTCATCTAAATCAACATGAAACTGATAAGTTTTATACATAAACACTCAACATACAACTCATAAACTTACAACACAAGAGATAGAACAACCCAGCAGAACTGTATCTTATTACTTCTCCAAAATGCCAAAATCTTTAACAACCACAAAATGAGAGCCCAGTTGTTTCTTTTATACTCAAAGTGTGTTGCGCTAGAAATTAACTCACTCTGGAGGTAGGTGAGACATTTTTTAACATTACAATTTCTCTCCAAAATACATATTGCGAATAAAAAATTATAATTAAAAGAGGAGAGTATTAAATAATAAAATATGTTTTAATTTCCTCTTTTAAAAAATACACATTTTTTTCTCATTCCCAAGCTTGAACGGCAGCACCTAAAGTCTTCATTCCTCGACATAGATGTAAAATGGACTTTTGGATTTCCTTCTTCAGCTGTTCCATTGTATCCAACCTCAGAAGAATAACATAGCAACATCTAGTTCTTATTTTGCCAAAACTAAACAGCTCTGGGTCGTTTTCGATGAAACAAAGGCATTTGGCATCATTCTGGCTCAAAATTCGTTGCAAACAGCCAAAAAAACCCCGCCAATGGATGAGGAATGGACTGAGGATGATTTCTAAGCATAAAATTGCACATTTGAACCAAAGTTTGCCCCTAAAAATCAGCCTAAAACCAAAAAACGTGATTCATCACCAAATCTTGCCCGAAGCAGCCAAAAAATGTCAAAATGATCAAAAAACCTCCACACATGTCTCAAGAATGGATGTAGGGCAATATTGCAACACGAGATAGCAAATTTGGGCCAAAAAATGCCCCCAAAAATTGCTCAAAAACACAAAAACGTGAATTCGAGCATCAATCAGCAATAGAATCTGTCTGAGCAGTAGAGAAAACGTCGAAAACACCTCAAAAAATGAAGGAGAACCATTGTTTGAACCTACAGCAGAGAGAAGAGGGCAGAAGCAGCTCAAAAATGTTAAAAGCGCAGCCACGCATGGGGTTGGGATGACGTCATAGGGAGGCTGCGATGATAAGCACCAATGCACCTTCATATCTCTTCTTAAGTTTTAATATAAACTTCTATGTTCCCCGGGGACGCGTCCCCTGGGAAAAATGACCCGTACCCGTCCCGGGGACGTTCCGGGGATGCGGGGACGGCCAGGAAACGTCCCCTGGCCGTCCCCGTTTCCCGGGGACGTCCCCTTTTTTTTAGGGGACGTAGGGGACGGCTAGCCGTACCCGGTACGGCCGGGATGTCCCCCGACCGTACCGGGTACGGCTAGCCATCCCCTACGGCCCAGCAATGTTGGCACTTAAAAAATAAAAAAAAACTCACTTAAAATTAAAAAAAAAAGGGATGGGGGGGCCCACAAGGGCCCCCCCATCCCTCATAAACTTACCTAAACCTAAAAAATGCCTTATATCATGCAAAAACAAAAAACATACCTTCATTACCTCATTTTGGCATTTTTGAATAGCAACTTGAAGAGGAGAAATAACAGTTGGAGGAGGGTAACAGCAGTGAAGGGAAGGCAATAGTGCATCAAATCATTGTCACTTAAGGTAAGATCGACATTCTTTTTTTTGTTTTCATATTCCTTTACATTTTTTTTAGTTTTTTTTTCAATTTCAAACACATGGAGGGTTTTTAGTTTATTTTTTTTTTAATGTTTGCTTGCAGCTGTCTTTAGCATTTTTCAAACAAAAAACAATGAGCAGCAGTGACAATAGTGAAAATTCTGAAAATGACATTGAAATTCAAGTGCAATGGCAATCAAGTAGAACTAGAGGCCGTAAAAAGAGTGGGGGTTCTGCTAGTGGCAGTGGTACAGCAGAGAATGTCAGTTCATCCAAATCCAATCCATTTGAATGCCCCTCCAAAACACTTGCCACTTATGCAAAAGGCCCATATAATCCTAAAAAACCTCTCTTACAATTTGCAACCCGCATAGACACTGACAAACAAAAGAATACTGGGGGGTCTAGAGTATGGCTTTGTAACATTTGTAATGAAACCTATAGGGGCAACTATACAAGAGTTTATTCTCACCTTTTGCACTTGGGTGGAGTGGGGGTAAAAGGTTGTAAAAACATTACCCTAGCTGAGAAGGTCGAGGCAACTAGGTTGCACATGGAGGGGGAGGCAAGATCTAAGGGATTGTCAATGGAGAGTATGCCTAGTATGCCTGAGTCATTGCCTTCACAAAGCCAAGTGGAAGAGGTTTCTAGTAGGGGAAAGAAAAGAGCTACTACTGTTGCAGGGTTGTTTAATGCACAAACACGAGAGGTGGCTGACTCTTCCATTGCCAAATTTTTCTTTGCTCATGCCGTACCATTTCATGTGGCACGCTCTCCCTATTTCAAACAAATGTTAAGAGATGTTACAGCTGTTGGTCCTTCATATGTCCCCCCTGGAGAACATAAGCTACGCACCACCTTACTTGACAAGGAATATTCTCAAGTGAGTACCTTGATGGAGGACATGAGGCAAACTTGGATTAGGGATGGTTGCTCTATTGTCATGGATGGGTGGACCGACATCAAACGTCGGCCACTCATCAATATCATTGTCACATGTCCAGCTGGCTCTTATTTTCTTAGAGCTATTGATTGTACAGGGAGGAGGAAGGATGCTCACTTCCAATTTCAGATTTTGAAGGATGCCATTGAAGAGATTGGGGCATCTAATGTTGTCCAAGTGGTAACAGATTCAGCCCGTGTATGTAAGTCAGCCGGTTTGATGGTGGAGGATGCTTATAAGCACATTTTCTGGACTCCATGTTGTGTTCATGCATTGAACAACGCATTGAAAGACATTGGGAAGATTGCTTGGGTGAAGGAAGTGGTCGCAGAAGCTAGAGATATACAGATGTTCATTTGCAACCATCAAACCTCACTTGCACTTTTCAGGACTTTTTCGAAGAAGGAATTCCTCAAGCCTGTGGAAACTAGATATGCCAGCTACTTCATTTTGCTAGAGAGGATGGTTGAGGTGAAGGAGCCTCTACAATTATTGGTGGTTAATGCAGAATGGAATAGATGGCCAGAGTCAAATTCAGCTGAAGGAAAAAGTGTGAGGCAAAAAATCCTTGACAATGATTGGTGGTCCACAATAAGGTATGAAATTGTTTCAAATTAAAATTTTAAATTGCTGATTTTTTTTTTTGTTTATATTATGATATTCATATTATCATTTTATTAAAAATTTAATTTTTGTTCTTAAATTGCTGATTTTTGTAACTTGTGTTCACTTGCAGCTATGTTTGCTCCTTCATTGCACCTGTTGTGGATGTCATAAGATATGCTGACACAGACTCTCCTAGTCTTGGAGAGATTTATGAGACATTTGATAGCATGCTTGGGAAAATGAAGCAAGCTATTCAGAGCAAGGATCCTACTTTGGGATTTTATGAGGAGCATCTTAGGCCCATTGTGACGCGGAGGTGGGACACTATGAACACCCCACTTCATATGGTAGCATATGCTCTAAATCCCAAATGGTATGTTTCTAGACCTGGAAGAGTGCCTCCATCTCATGATGATGAGGTGAAACAAGGGTTCATGAGGGCCCTTGAAAAAATGTATACCGAGGAGGAGGCTTCTTTACTTCGCTCACAATGGATGGCCTTTGTCAATCTACGTGGTCCAAACTTCAGCAAAAAAGAGGCGAGGATGGATAGAGCTACATTAGCTCAAACTGACCCTATTGGATGGTGGATGTGGCATGGCATGGATGCACCAGAATTGAGGACACTTGCCACTCGCTTGCTTGGACAGATTGCCAGTTCCTCTGCTGCAGAGAGGAATTGGTCCACATATAGCTTCATTCAGTCAGTGAAGAGGAACAAACTTACCTCTAGACGATCAGAGAAGTTGGTGGCAGTGCATAGTGCCTTGCGGCTACAGGATCGACAGAGACCTGAGTATCATCAGACTCCAGCTGCACATTGGGATGTTGATCTAGAGGATGTTATGCAGATTGATGAGGAGGAGGCACAGGAGGGATTGGTTGGGGTTCCATTGGATGAGGGTCTACTAGACCCTCATGGTGGCAGTGATTCGGATTCAGATTTAGATTTTGATGCAGTATTAGGAGAGGCTGATTAGGGACAGCCATATGGCATATACTCTATGTTTTTGTCATTTTATTGTTGAAACAATGAAACATTTTGTTGTTGAAACTTGAAACTTGCAGCCTTTGAGCATTTTGATATAATATATTATATATATGCAGATTGTCATTGAAAACAATTAAATTTGGTTTATTTGTTTGCCAATTCTCATGTGACAAGTTGAAAACTAAGTTCAAGTGTAATGTTATGGTTATGTATGCATGTTTTAATGTTCTATGATGTCTAGAATGAATGCCTTATCAATGTTATCATCTAAATATTTGAAATATCCTTATATTTTTAAAAAAAACCTTATTTTTTTATTAGCTGTCCCCTGCCGTCCCCTAAAAAATGGCCAAAAAAATTGCCGTCCCCGAAACTCGTCCCCCCGTCCCCGCCCGTCCCCGTCCCCGGTACTTGGGGGAACATAGATAAACTTTAATAACTTTATAAGAACTTCCTTCATTCCTTTGACTTTTCTAAGTCACATTCAAACCGTTTAATATGCACTTTTAACATTTGATTTAAAATGCCACTTTGATATTTAACTTTAATATTGCATTTTAATTTTGTAAACTTAGGCAATTTTGAATTTATCCCTCCAAGCAAACAATGCTTTTTCACCGAAGGCAAATCGGGCGTTCGATAAACATGAAAATTTGTACAGGGGTGTAATCAATTATTTCAAGCAAACCCATCTCTTCGGATTTCACTTCATCAACCAATTTCTGGCACCTGCTTTGTAAACTGACCTGCTGAGTGAATCCGCCGCAACTAGAATGCATTAAAATAATGCATCAAATAGTCTTCAATTTTAACAAAATTGAAATTGGAGATGTTTGAGACCAAATCGGCAACTGGGTCGTCCTCAGAATTGAGAAATTTAAAACTTTTCGGGAAGCCAAAATTAGCCCAGTCGCAGTCAGGAAACAATTAAATACCCTGCTAATGCTTGTCTTGGAAGCCTGAAATTGGGCAAGCATGTTACCAAGTATGCTAAGAAACCTTCTGCCAACTGGATTTGTAAGATAATTTTTGAGTTGAAAGATTTGAATTGCCAAAGGTTTGCTCTAGGGAAGATTGAGTAGCCTGTCGACCAAGCCTTTATCGACATCTCGAAAGAATATTGGCACATCAAATTTAAAAAATTTGAGGGTGCCACCACATGCTAGACACTTGAAGCTAATGCATACACAAAAATTGAGGAACTATTTCTAGCCCTCGGTCTCAGGTAAGCATTAGAAAACACATTGTAGACACGCAAAACACAATGAAGATAGTAAAAGGCATGCAAGACATGAAGACAGTATTGAAGACATGCAAAACATGATGAAGACATGAGAGCAGTGACACAAAACACGATGAATACAATGCATGGAAATAAAAATTGCAACACAAAACTCAAGAATGTAGGGGACTCTTCACCACACCCTTTACACTACACCAAGTCGAGAAAACACACCATACAAAACCCAAGCATAGGAGAGACTCATCGCCACACCCTTTACACTATGTGAGGGGGAAAAATGCCATAACAAAACGCAAGCATAGGGGAGACTCATCACCACACCCTTTACACTACGCAAGGGGGAAAACACACGGAAGACACGAGTGTCGAATAACATGCCATAAACATACTATACGTCTTAAACATAGAAAACAAGGTGATGGAAGGAGCTTATTGCTAAGTCCCACCATCTCAAACACACTGCAGACACACCTGACGGTTGGGATTATGCCACAACAACTGCCAAAGACATGCTTAAGGGAGGATAGTCTCAAGATCCAACCTCGCCTTTGCAAAGGACTTTTGAAATAAAAGGATGTGCAAGAGCTCAAGAGATACACCATCCTGCCTCCATAGAGGGCTTTTGAATAAAAGAATACACACTAGATCAAGAGATGCGTTATCCTACCTCCGTAGAGGGCTTCTTTGGTTACAATATAAATAAAGATGTGCACTCACGCCAGAGATACAACATCTAACCTCCGCAGAGGGCTTACAAACATGCTTCTTTAGTACCAAAATCATCAGACATATTACCTTATATATGCCCCCATCTTAAGGTGGTTGATGTTGTGTACCAATATCAAGCATGTTAAGGAAGAGAGAAAACACACAAGGAAACAAGAGCTCTCGCAAAGACCATACCCCCAAGGTGACATGTGCTCACAATCGCTAAATGTTCTCCCAAACACATTGATAAGATATGCTAAGATAAGATAAGAGGTTACAAATCTTACTCTAAGAAACTAACCAAAGAAAAACATGAAACCTATGCATGAATCATATATGAGATCACATCAAAGAAACCAAGGCTACACATACAAGTTTGAATCTAAGTATAGCCATTGGGCTTATACTATAGGCATCTCAGAACCAAGTGTAACAACAAGGTGAGATACAAGACAATCAAAGTGCACAGAGCAGATGTATTGTTATGATTTGTTAGAAAAGATAAGACAACATCAATATCACATGGAGTGATTCTACTAGCCAAGCGTCAGATATATAAATCAACCCCATCTTCATGTATGGACTGGGTCCATTTTTGTTTTGCTTGCTGAAGGGACACACAGTCTCTATCAGTTAGTTGTTTATTTTTTGTCATCCGTCAACTAGATAGAATCACTTGAAGAAGGTAAATGATAAAATGAGAGATGAGAACAAGTGCCTTAGGAAAAATGACGTAGGAGGATGCTCCCAGGTCATCAACCACAATGCTATGCCCCTAAGGCATGACACACAACAATAAAATAAAGGAGAGGCAAGATATAAGAATGATGATAAAATAGAAGAATGGTCACAACAAAGGCGGTCTCCCGGTATCCTTGACCTTACAAGAGTATCAAGGGTCATCCTTGGAGGCCTAAACAACACATAACACATCACAGGGGAACACAACACAAGAGGGGAGGTCACATAAACGAGAAAAGTATGCTACGACAAAGGTGACCATCAGGGTTAGAAATACTTACCCATTGTACAACTGGACTAGTGGTTGTCGTAGAGCAAATTGTCATCTTCCCAATCTTGAATTTCAAAGGAGAGAGAGATATAAGGTACAATAGCCTAACTTTTTTCATTATCCTTAAACGTCTGCTAAAACTTGTCCTGGAAGCCTGAAATTGGGCAAGCATGTTACCAAGTATGCCAAGAAACCTTCCACCAACCAGATTTACAAGATAATTTCTGAGTTGAAAGATTTTAATTACCAAAGGTGGGCTCTGGGGAAGATTGAGCAGCCTGTCGACCAAGCCTTTGTCGACATCTCAAAAGAATATTGGCACATCAAATTTGAAAAATTTGAGAATGCCACTAGTGGCTCTTGCTCAGGGATGCATGCCTCTTGTAGACATGATGAGATTCCAGTTATCTCCAAGATGTAGACTAGGTGCCTACTCCATTGGGCTGCTTAGTCAATACTCTATTTTACATTAAAAATCACACACTTAATTTTATTTGGTGGCCCTAGGTCCCCAAAAATGAAGAACTAGAAGCCTCCTATGTCAAATACCTGATTTTCATCTAATTTCATTTGGTCAAGTCTGAAAGCACCACCATAAATTGCCCACAAACCAACCATGTCACTACCATTTTCAACCATATCACTGAGTCTACCCCCATCAACATTACCTCTGTCAATCTTAATACTACATACTGACTGAAATCCACAATCATTTTGATATTTTACCATATTCAGCTCACTTTCATGTTTCACTAAATGCTCACCCAACTGAACTGAAAATTGAAAACATTCATAGTCTCTTTGACAGTTGACATCTTTAGTCTTGAAATTACATTCAACTTGCATACCAAACAAAAAAAATTCATAAAGAATTTATACAATAGTCTCATCAAGAAGTATTTGCCCTGATTCATTGAAACCAAATTGTACCTCTAAATCTAAAAAATCAGACTGAGTGGAAGGCTCATGTAAAACTTTGGAGTCATCTTCTTCACTAATCACGAAACATTCATATACGGGCAGCATATCCATTTGCTTTGCTGAACACCAACCTTCACATTCATGTAAACCTTTGAACCCTAAAGTAAAATTTTGCCAGGCATGCTCACACAAATAATCATAATCAATTAGAAATTGATCATACTCACAACCACCATGGGCATTAGGCTGAAGGAGCTCATTGTTATAAATATCCTCATATCCCTTATCATTGTGCTCAACAACTTCGTCATTAAACTATGCCTAAAATACTTCAAAAGAAGGCTTGAAAATTTCAGCATATGACGCATTATCAGAATCCTCACACTGATGGATATTAATGTTGTCCTCTGTTGTGTCAATATGAATATCTAGAACGTGTTTATCCTCAACAGAGTATATATTTCATCAAAGGTAAACACTTCCATTCCCTCCTTGTGGTCACAATCAACATAAATGGAAGGACCAACAAATTGTTCACCTTTAGATAAGTGAGCATCATGTTCATGCAAGACACAAACTTCCATCTCTACTTCATGTGGATTATCATGAATAGCTGAAATATACTTGCCTATGAGTGCATCATACTTTGCATCAATGTCCTCTCTTGATCCTCCAATAACAGTGTCATATGATACATCTTCATGTATGTATTTTATTTCATTATGTGTGCACTCTGCATTTGCATATCTCTCTTCTATGGGCTTATTATCATCTTTATTCCCTTTATTGTAGACCTACTCTTCATGTTGTGTCATGAGCTCTTCATCCTTATGCATCATGTCATGACTACCCTTTGCATAATCATCTCTCAATGAACAAATTGGAATAGCTGAAACATATTCGTTTTGAAAACAATGTTCATCCTTTGATTCTATCACATGCATGTTTGAGATTTCTGCCATGTCAATAGGCTCTGATATTGCACAATATGAGGATTGTTCAACTCTTTTAATGTCTTCAATCAGCAACAATGATGCGCCACCATTCATGCATTCATTATATCGCATCACTTGATCATGTGATGCATTTAGAACACCATTTTTATATATGTGCATTGTGTTTATTAACTAATTTTGATCAACAAGATAACTGTCATCTGCATTCTGAGGCACCATACCTCTTGTGTAATCACACTGGGCTGATGTATAAGTTGGGACAGCAGGGATGTGAGTGCTCTTGCATTCATTTTTAATAGTTAAATCACACCTCTAATCAACATTCTGGGCCTCAGGATAGCAAACACTTTTGGACAAAAAACATGTGCATTCCATACTTCTAGTTGTTCTCAATGTCCATTGCAAACTGATATGCCCGATAAAGTGTTGTAAGCTCTTTATCCCTTAAGAGGTAGCTCACTTCTTCATCAAATGCACTTATAGGTAGAATGAATCATTTGGTCTCATACCTTCTAGAATATCCTTCATTGCTTTTGAAAATCTGAGGTTGAATGCAGGAACCAATTCATCTTCCCCTTTCTGGATGTCCATAATTTTTTTATCATTGAGCTTGGATTAATTCTCTCACCAAACTGCTCCATGAACATTGCTTTGAACTCCTCCTATGAACAAATAGAGCATGCTAGTAAATAAGAAAACCAATCTCTTGCATCTTCATTTAGAAACTAAACAAATAGTCTCATGATCACATCCTCATGGTCAACCTCATAATCATCCATTAGATCTTTGAACTGTTGTAACTGTCTTTCTGCTAATTCACTTTTCATACCACTGAATTTAGGCAAATATTTTATGATTTTAGATGGTATCACATTTGGGAAACCATTAATGCCACTGAAATTAATGGCTCTATATTTGTCAATGTTGAAATTTCTTTTATGGCATGGCTGGGACAACACACTATGCATTGTTACGTTTGGGTCCATACAAGGATGCAAGGGTTGACGATGCATTTTTTCACATCTTTACAAGTCTTTTGATATTAACTTTTGCAGTTACACAGGGCACCTTAGACTCCTTTTACAACAATGACCTTAAGCCTTTAGAATACAAACTATTGTTTCAGCTTGGTTAAGATCCTCTAAATGAGTTTCTAAAAAAATTTTGCATACTTCATTTGAATATACAAACTACATTCCCAACAAATGCAAAAGTCTGCAAGCCTATCACCACTATTTCCCTTTTAACCAGTGCTAACTTCACCTAATAGGGAATCATTCAAAACTCATACACCATGGTTTTTTGAAAACTAAAATATGAAAAATACCTGGATATGTTGCAGCTGCTGCAAATTCTTTTCCCTGATTGAGAATATGCAAATTTAGCACTTTGTATTTTTCTCAGGTTCTTTGTATGCTGAGTCGCCACCTCCTTGTAGAGGAATGAGTTTTATGAGGCTAAAAACTCTTTTCTTTCATTCTGGGTTCTCCTCAATAGTAGAGTCACACATAAATCCTTTTAAAAATTGCTGCAACAAGGCACTTCCAGGTATGAAACCTTCAATATTTGAAGCAAATATTCAAACCCATAAAATTATTTGACTCTTTTCTCATGGATATGTCACCATTCCCTAGTAGAGTCACCAATTTTGTTGGTTCCCAAATCAACAGTCATCAAACTTTAAGAGTTTGCCACTTCCTATGCTCAAATTCAATGACAGATTCGGCCAACAAAGACGAGAGGTTGTTTGCACGTGCCTCCCCTTCACTTCAGGTTCTGTCGCACCTAGAGGGTATCCCTATAACGTAAGATTTAACTTTGACTCTCTTAGAACAAAGGATTTAGTTTTACAATACCAGGCATAATGCTCTAATGCAAGGACCAAGATTTGTAAGATGAACCAAGATTGGCAATGTTCTTGGACTGTCACACTGGCTGAAAATGAGAGCATACAGCTACAACCCTACTCCTAAAAAACTAATGGATTACTGATGATAAAATAATTTTTGTTTTGATGTTTTGTTTACAAGACTAGGGTTCTGAATAATAACCTCAACACAAGAACAGACTGGTGCCTATCTCAGGGCAGGGAGTCAACTAGATATATATATATGTGAATGATTATCATAAACCTACAACAATAATTAGATTTCAAGGGGTTTCTGTTAGTATTTGCCTTACAAATACTACCCAAGTCTGAGTACTCAGTTATCCATACTTACATATATCCTTGCTGCAATATGTTATTCCCAACACTTAACCCTAAACATTTAATCTGCTCCTTGAACATAAGTAAAAGATTAAGCATTCAACACAAAAAAATTCATGTTCTAGAACCTCAAATAACCCTTAGCTATTTAGATTCAGAATAAAAACATACACAACTTGGAGACAAATAACTAAACACATGCATAAAGCATTATTCATCTAAATCAACATGAAACTGATAAGTTTTATACATACACTCAACATACAACTCATAAACTTACAACACAAGAAATAGAACAACCCAGCAGAACTGTGTCTTATTACTTCTCCAAAATGCCAAAATCTTTAACAACCACAAAATGAGAGCCCAGTTGTTTCTTTTATACTCAAAATGTGTTGCACTAGAAATTAACTCACTCTGGAGGTAGGTGAGACATTTTTTAACATTACAATTTCCCTTCAAAATGCATATTGGGAATAAAAAATTATAATTAAAAGAGAGTATTAAATAATAAAATATGTTTTAATTTCCTCTTTTAAAAAATACACATTTTATTCTCAATCCCAAGCTTGAACGGCAGCACCTAAAGTCTTCATTCCTCTACACATATGTACAATGGACTTTTAGATTTCCTTCTTCAACTTTTCCATTGTATCCAACCTCAGAAGAATAACATAGCAACATCTAGTTCTGATTTTGCCAAAACTAAACAGCTCTGGGTCGTTTTCAGTGAAACAGAGGCATTTTGCATCATTCTGGCACTCAAAATTCTTTGCAAACAACCAAAAAAACCCCGCCAATGGATGAGGAATGGACAAAGGAAGATTTCTGAGCATAAAATTGCACATTTGAACCAAAATTTGCCCCTAAAAATCAGCTTGAAACCAAAAAACGTGATTCATCACCAAATCCAGCCCGGAGCAGCAAAAAGCCATAAAAAACGATCAAAAAACCTCCACACATATCTCAAGAAAGTATGTAGGGTAATATTGCAACATGAGACAGCAAATTTGGGCCAAAAAATGCCCCCAAAAATTGGTCAGAAACATAAAAACGTGAATGCGAGCATCAATCAGCAATAGAATCCGTCTGAACAGCAGAGAAAACGTCGAAAACGCCTCAAAAAATGAAGGAGAATCATCGTTTGAACCTGCAGCAGAGAGAAGAGGGTAGAAGTAGCTCAAAAATGTTAAAAGCACAGCCGCTCATGGGGTTGGGATGATGTCACAAGGGACGCTATGATGATAAGCACCAACGCACCTTCATATCTCTTCTTAAGTTTTAATATAAAGTTTAATAAACTTTATAAGAACTTCCTTCATTCCTCTGACTTTTCTAAGTCATGTTCAAACCCTTTAATATGCACTTTTAACATTTGATTTAAAATGCCACTTTGATATTTAACTTTAGTATTGCATTTTAATTTTGTAAACTTAGGCAATTTTGAATTTATCCCTCTAGGCAAACAATGCTTTTTCACCGAAGGCAAACCGGGCGTTCGACAACCATGAAAATTTGTACAGGGGTGTAATCAACTATTTCAAGCAAACCCATCTCCTCGGATTTCACTTCGCCGACCAATTTCTGGCACCTGCTTTGTAAACTGACTTGCAGAGTGAATCCACCACAACTAGAATGCATTAAAATAATACATCAAATAGTCTTTGATTTTGACAAAATTGAAATTGGAGATGTTTGAGACCAAATCGACAACTGGGTCGCCCTCAGAATTGAGAAATTTGAAACTTTTCGGGAAGGCCAAATTAGTCCGGTCGCAGTCAGGAAACAATTAAATACCCTGCTAAAACTTGTCCTAGAAGCCTAAAATTGGGCAAGCATGTTACCAAGCATGCCAAGAAACCTTCCACCAACCGGATTTGCAAGATAATTTCTGAGATGAATGATTTTAATTGCCAAAGGTGGGCTCCGGGGAAGATTGAGCAGCCTGTCGACCAAGCCTTTGTCAACATCTCGAAAGAATATTGGCACATCAAATTTAAAAAATTTGAGGGTACCACCACATGCCAGACACTTGAAGCTAATGCATACACAAAGATTGAGGAACTATTTCTAGCCCCCAGTCTTAGGTAAGCATTAGAAAACACATTGTAGACACGCAAAATATAATGAAGATAGTAAAAGGCATGCAAGACATGAAGACAATATTGAAGACATGCAAAACACGATGAAGACATGAGAGCAGTCACGTAAAACATGACGAATACAATGATATATAATTTTCATTTTCATATATATAAATGCATGGAAATAAAAATTGCAACACAAAACTCAAGAATGTAGGGGAGACTCTTCACCACACCCTTTACACTACACCAAGTGGAGAAAACACACCATACAAAACCCAAGCATAGGAGAGACTCATCGCCACACCCTTTACACTACATGAGGGGGAAAACATGCCATACAAAATGCAAGCATAGGGGAGACTCATCACCACACCCTTTACACTACGCGAGGGGGAAAACACACGGAAGACACGAGTGCCAAATAGCATGCCATAAACATACTATATGTCTTAAACACAGAAAACAAGGCGATGGAAGGAGCTTATTGCTAAGTCCCACCATCTCAAACACGCTGCAGACACACCTGATGGTTGGGATTATGCCACAACAACTGCCAAAGACATGCTTAAGGGAGGATAGTCTCAAGATCCAACCTCACCTCCGCAAAGGACTTTTGAAATAAAAGGATGTGCAAGAGCTTAAGAGATACACCATCCTGCCTCCATAGAGGGCTTTTGATTAAAAGAATACACACTAGATCAAGAGATGCATTATCCTACCTCCGTAGAGGGCTTCTTTGGTTGCAATATAAATAAAGATGTGCACTCGCGCTAGAGATACAACATCTCACCTCCGCAGAGAGCTTACAAACATGCTTCTTTAGTACCAAAATCATCAGACATATTACCTTATATATGCCCCCACCTTAAGGTGGTTGATGTTGTGTACCGATATCAAGCACATTAAGGTAGAGAGAAAACACACAAGGAAACAAGAGCTCTCGTAAAGACCATGCCCCCAAGGTGACATGTGCTCACGATCGTTGAATGTTCTCCCAAACACATTGATAAGATATGCTAAGATAAGATAAGAGGTTACAAATCTTACTCTAAGATAATAACCAAAGAAAAACATGAAAGCTATGCATGAATCATATATGAGATCACATCAAAAAAACCAAGGCTACACATACAAGTTTGAATCTGAGTATAGCCATTGGGCTTATACTATAGGCATCTCAGAACCAAGTGTAACAACAAGGTGAGATACAAGACAATCAAAGTGCATGGAGCAGTTGTATTGTTATGATTTGTTAGAAAAGATAAGATAACATCAATATCACATGGAGTGATTCTACTAGCCAAGCGTTGGATATATAAATCAACCCCATCTTCATGTATGAACTGGGTCCATTTTTGTTTTGCTTGCTGAAGGGACATAGGGTCTATATGAGTTAGCTGTTTGTTTTTTGTCATCCATCAACTAGATAGAATCACTAGAAGAAGGTAAATGATAAAATGAGAGATGAGAACAAGTGCCTTAGGAAAAATCACGTAGGAGGATTCTCCCAAGTCATCAACCACAATGCTATGCCCCTAAGGCACGACACACAACAATAAAATAGAGGAGAGGCAAGATATAAGAATGATGATAAAATAGAGGAATGGACACAACAAAGGTAGTCTCCTAGTATCCTTGACCTTACAAGAGTATCAAGGGTCAGCCTAGGAGGCCTAAACAACACATAACACATCACAGGGGAACAAAACACAAGAGGGGAGGTCACATAAATGAGGAAAGTATGCTACAACAAATGTGACCACCAGGGTTAGAAATACTTACCCATTGTACAACTGGACTAGCGGTTGTCGTAGAGCAAATTGTCATCTTTCCAATCTTGAATGTCAAAGGAGAGAGGGATATAAGGTACAATAGCCCAACTTTTTTCATTATCCTTAAACTCTTTTTCTTCAAGCTCTTCTTTGTTTGGTTCAATGTTTGGTGGTGGAATGTTTTCTTGTTGAAGTGCATTTCGTTGGGGAAAAGTTTGTCTTCTCTTCCTCCTTTCTCTTTCTTGTTTATTTCTTCGTTGTTTATTATTAATGTTCTCAAAACGATTCTCATGATTTCCCATAGTTTTCAACATTTCAAAGGAGGAAGCAGGTATAAACTTAATTTGTTTTGATGGAGTGCTTTGTTCTCCACGAGTACCTCCTGATCCTTGGAAGGATGATAGAGGAAGAACCTCAGCATAGATTCCCTTACCTTTCGATCTAGGAAGTTCTTTTAATGCGGATTGTTCTTCATTTGTTTCTTGTTGAATAGAAGGTCTGGCCACTCTAGATAGTACTTTTGCTTTGTATCATCTATATCCCAAGAAAAGTTGATCTCTTCATGGTTCAGGTTCTATAGTAGGTCATGGCCAAAAGTAATCAAGAGTAAAGTTCTTATAAGTAACCATGGGTTGCCATGTATTACGATGAATATTGTGCACTTATCCATGTAAAGGAAATTTTATACATTTGTGAATTGTTCAGGGGACAGCCTTCATAGATTTTAGCTGTGGATGTCCTAATTTTATGCAGAAGAGGTCGGATGTAGGGATGACATCAAATAATTGTTCCACAACTTTCTCAAATACTGTAACCAATAAAGATGTCATCCCATAGGTAGGAATAAAAGCTCTAGTATGTGTCTTAATCATTATTGTTGCGATAAGAAGCCATGTATATGAGACTATTTCACCCTTTAAGCACTTGTTTGATGGAAACGGGTACTCAAAGACACATAGGGTCCACAGCAAACAGAGTGGGTAGAATGAAATAATGCAGCACAACAAGGCATTATGAGTGATTTGTAAGTTTGTTTAAAGAAAATGTATATAACCCTTAGCGTTGAAATACACAATGTGTAATTAAAACATGCAAATTTCCAAGCAATAGTGTGAAATGATGTCAAATTTTTAAATGATAGATGAATATATGTTTGAAAATGAAATGCAAGATCTGAAATGAATGATATTAATGATAAATGCAATGAAACAAAGCAAAACTTTGCTTATTTATGACCTAAAACGCTTATTTTTTCACTTTTTCCAATGCAAATGTTCTAAGGATGCAAATGTAAAATGCAAAGACGTGCAATGCAACAACACTATAGTCTAAAATCAGATTTGAAAGAGTGTTCAATGGAGTAGTAAAATCTGAAACACGATTTTAACCACAAACCCTAGCTTTTGCAAAGACTAGGTTATATGAAAAATGCACAATTTCAAGCAAACCCTAACAAGTAGAGTATGAAAATGCAAGGTAAATGATTATACAATGAAGTAATGCTACAATTTATATCAAATAAGATGTAAATATCAAAGATTTAAATGATTTAGATGAAATGCAATGAAAATAGTGTAAACATTGTCTAAATGCAAGTCTATGATGCTTGATTTTTTCAAAAATTTCAATTTTTTTGTAAGATTTTCAAATGTAAAATGATGACAATGGAATGTATGAATGTAAATCTAATGTATAACACTCATCAAGGTACAAATTCAACAGAAACATGGGTTCACCAAAATGTAGTGGATGAAAAGAGGGTTGATGGGATTGTTTGATAGTTTGATTAGGTCCTCCTTTCACTCTATACATTCAAGGACATTTAACTGAGTTGAATCACAACTTATGCAAGAGGACTCAACTATCAGGTTGGATGTCACTTGGAATGATAAGGAAATTTAGAATTTGTTGACTGATTTGTTAACTTTAGCTCGATGAAGCCTAAAACCCTAATTATGTAAAATCGTAAGAAAACAGATGAAACACAACAAATCCTTTTGCAGAAAGATACTAAATACAAATCAGATATATACCAAATTTTGAGTTTACGAATATGAAAAAGTTAGGGTTAAATGGGCAGGTGCCCAAGCCCAACATGCTACTTTTTTAGAGTGCTTCGGGACAAGGCCTACTACAGACTACAACCACTTCAGAGATTTCCAGTGCCGTGAAACTCAAGGTCAAAGGTGCGGGTGCCCTTGACCTTTTTGTGATATTTTTTGCCTTTTTCTTCAAATCCAGGATCCTTCTTCTCTACAATGATCCTTTGTAACTCCTCTCTGCAAGATCTGATACATGTCACCTGCAATCACAAGAGAGGTGTTGGGGGTTGTGGTGTTTAGGAGCTTGCCTCGGTCAAGCCCTAGAATGGCATTCAAAGCTTCCAACACCGTTGTTAGATAGAGAGTGTGTGTCCTTGAAGCACATAGGCAAAAAAAATGATAAAAATGATATATTGAATCACAAATAGATATCACCTCAGAGGTGTAGCTCTCATGGAGATGAAGCTCTTTCATGCCATGATAAGATGAAGCCAAATCTGCAACAACAAACACAACAACAACATAATTTTGCTTTGCAACACAATAAATGCGTTGAATGCTCTAAAATCATAGGTTTGCCAAAATCTCAAAATCATCTTCTAGTTTCCAAATGAAGTCCTAAACATACTTATATATGCATTCCCACTACAAATTTTGTAATTCAAACTCAATATGCTGACAACAGAAACCTTTTAACGGTCTCTAAATGACATTCAAATTTGGGACCCTGACAAAATAGGCAGGGCAAGGGCATGGGTGCCCAAGCCCTATGACCTATTTTGGGGCTGGATCAAGCTCAGAGATGTCCCTTGAGTCCAATTTTTCATGGGTTTCAGGGGATTTTGTCTCGGCATTCATTTCCAACATTAATGATTAAAAATAAGGGACCGACGAGCTAAACTTAGGAGGTAAAAGTCCTAGGGGACATTTTACAACATAACAACTATTTGTATTTATTTTTGTAACTGTTGTAAAGATATGAAAAGTTCTGCACATCCTTCCCTTCAAGATTAGTGTAGGAAGTTGTTCCACTACCTTAGTTTCCTTACAAATGGTATCAGAGATTGATCACCTTTGGTTTTTGGTGCAGTCATAGTTAGGAGGGTCCACAAGGTGAATAGTTCAGACCATGCAACAAGAGTAAACACAACGGAAGCAACTCAATTGTAGAATGTAAATGTAAATTTAGTCATTCAGTATCATTGATTCAAAATACAAACATGTAGGCAACATGCAGGCTTACAGATTAGGGCTCACAGGCCTGCTTCTCCAGTTACAATATATGCACAAGATGTAGCTTTGAAGCGCCTTATAGAAAAAAATCCTAAGACTAAAACTTTATATTATGATTCACTACTTTCCTAGGCATCTATTACATGATTATATATCATCTCTGAATCACAAGATTCCTCCGCGTCGGCCAAACAGATCACAAACACCAATGAAAGAGATGTAATGTGTGTACATAGATAGGTCAGACCTAAACAGATGGTAATCCTTTGCAAGTGAATGAAATAACATGTGGATCTCAAGGAGGGTCACCCATGATCCAAAGTATCTTGAATGATTCATAATTTAGCTCTGCAAGTCATGAAAGTGATCTGTAAATCTTCTCTTTTAGCTAATTGTCTGAGACTCTTTGAATGCTCTGCTTTGAGAAAATAGTCAATCTTCTGATAATGATATATTTATGGAAACTGATCTAAATGATTTGAACTTTGGAAATGATGTGCATGAAGATTTCTAGATGCTAAGTCTAGCTCCGCAAGGTCAGAAATGAAACTGTGGTAGAATACAAACCAAATAATAGAAACTGCCACTGACTGAACTAACTATATTGAACTGGTAAAATGAAAGAAACAAAATGAAATGCAAATATTGTTGGTTGATGCAAGACTGCTCATGAACCAGGGATGCTCTTGCATTAGACACCCTAGGTTGTTGCAAAAGTGATTCCCTTACTTTGCTGGGGTTAGAGGAAAACCAAGATGGTCCATCTCAACCTGAGAAATCCAAGATGAATCTTCTTCTGGTCGGCCTTTCCACTTCACAAGATACTCTTTGTATTGTCTTCCTCTAGTGCTGCATCCAATTCTATTGTCCAAGATGTCTTCAATCTGCTCTAGTGCTCGTTGTGGTAATTGCTTCTTCAAGTCCTCTTCAATGTTGTCACTGAACTCTGCTTCATGATACTGATATAGGTCTGAAATGTTGAAAATAAGTGATATCCCCAATGTCTCTGGTAGCTCCACTTCATATGCATTTCCTGAATCAAACTTTTTGAGTATCCTACATGGTCCAAACTTCTTCATCTTAAACCTGTTATATGTCCCAACTGGAAATCTTTCTTTTCTCAGATATACCATCACTTCATCTCTAACCAAAAATTATTTGTGTCTTCTCTTCTCATCTGCTTGTTCCTTATACTTATTGTTCATCTCCTCCAATTTTTTCTTAACTTGGTTATGCACTATCTCCATGTGTCCTACAAATTCTTCTGCTTCTACACTCCTCTTATCCTCCATGCTAATATCTCTAAATTCTGCTACTCCTCTAGGGTTAGTTCCTGTTACAATCTCAAATGGTGTTCTTTTGGTACTCTTATTCACTAAATTATTATATGCAAACTCTGCTTGTGATAGAATCAAGTCTCAATTTGCTGCCTTCTCTCCAACCAAACATCTTAAAAGGCTGCCCAAACTCCTATTTACTACCTCTGTCTGTCCATCAGTCTGTGGATTAATGCTAAACTGAATTTCAAGTCTGTCTTCATCTTCTTCCAAAGTGTCCTCCAAAAGTATCTAATGAATCTTGTATTTCTGTCTAAAATTATGCTCTTAGGTAATCTATGCAATCTCATAATCTCTTTGAAAAAGATGTTAGCCATATGCACTGCATCAATTATCTTCTGACAAGGTATGAAATGTGCCATCTTTGAAAATCTATCCACCACTACAAATATAGAATCATGTCCTCTCTGTGTCTTCAGTAATCCCAATATGAAATCCATGTTTATGTCTTCCCAAGGTCTCTTCTATACTATCAAAAATTTGTAGAATCTAGTATTCTAACTACTCCCTTTTGCAACTTGACATACTCTAAAACTCTACACAAACTTCCTAACATCTTGATATATTTGAGGCCAAAAGTAATTTTTACTTACTAAAGACACTGTCTTGTTAATTCCAAAATGTCCTGCCAATCCACCATTGTGCTTCTCTTTTATCAGATTATCTCTCATTGAACTCCTAGGTATGCATAACAGAATTCCTTTGAATAACATATCCCCTTGACTAAAATAATCCAACCACTTACTTCTATCTATCACAAGTTCCTTACATGCTTTCCAAGGTTCTGCAAAATCAAGATCTTCTTCATACATGTTCTTTCGCTCCCCCAAACCTAGTACTTTAACTCTCATCTCCATCAGCAAGTTCCTTCTCCTACTCAATGCATCTACAACTTTGTTTGATTTTCCACTCCTATGCTTCAATACAAAAGTGTAACTCTGCATGCACTCTACCCATCTCATATGTCTTTGATTTAACTTTCCTTGACTATTTAGGTATTGTAAAGCTTGATGATCTGTGTACAACACAAACTCCTTAGGCAACAAATAATGTATCCACTTCTTCAAGGCTTGAATTTTGGCATAGAACTCTTGATCATAAACTGAATATCTTCTCATTGCAGCATTCAACTTCTCACTGAAATAGGCTACAAGTCTACCTGCTTCACTTAACACTGCTCCTATTTCATTTCCACTTGCATCATAATCTACTTGAAATACCTTATTGAAATCTGATAATGCCAACACAGGCTGCTCTGTCACTTTCTACTTCAACAACTCAAAACTTTTGTCTGCTCCTGATGTCCACTTAAATTCCTTTTTGTCACCTCTCATTGTCTCTATCAGAGGGTTACATACTGAATTGAAATTTCTGATGAACTTCTAGTAGAAACTAGCTAATCCAAGAAATGATCTAACTTCTCCAATGCTCTCAGGTGTAGGCCACTCAACAATTGCTATAACTTTCTCAGGGTCCATCTTCAATCCTTCCATAGAAATCACAAATCCCACGTATACCAATTCTTCCATCATGAAATTGCACTTCTTGATATTTATCAACAATTTCTCTTCTCTCAACCTCTACAATACTTGTCTCAGGTGCCACAAATGTTCTTCTTTTGTCTTAATGAAAATCAAAATATCATCCAAGTATACAATAACAAACTTACCCAAGAATTTCTTCAAGACTTCGTTTATCAATCTCATGAAAGTACTCGGTGTGTTTGTCAATCCAAAAGGCATCACTAACTGTTGAATGTTAGGAACACTGAGAGGTGGGGGTGAATCAGTGTTCTATAATTTTTTTCTTTTAACCATTTCTTAGAATTAGTTAAACAAGAGCACAACATGCAAATGAATAGCAACCATAAAAGCATGACATATGGACACCAAGATTTTTACGTGGAAAACCCAAAGAGGGAAAAACCATGGAGAGGATTAGCTCTCAAATATAAATTGCAATATTTACAAATAATGATGTTTAGGCTTGGTCACTCCACGGGCCTGGAACATGATAGTTCACTACCATGAGGTACAACTAGGTCTAGCAGGCTCACTGCCTCAACCCTAAACCTAAAAAGATTACAATAAGGGTTGTTAAACCCTGAGGGCTGTTAAACCCTACAAGAGGCTCACTTCCAGGCTCACTACCTTGATGAAGAAGGCTCACTGCCAAGTACAAATCAAATAGCACATGGAAACTAAATATTGCATAAGCATCTGTCAATATGCTAAGGTGCAATCATTTAGTAACTGAATTCTAAAACCCAAGTCTTCATCATCACTGATCCTTTATCTCTGCTCTGCTATTTGCATACTCACATTATTCTAACACACACTCACACTTCCTCAACTTAAATTCATCGCTCTAATATATCTATATCATGATTTGATCCATAATCATGTTAGCATCTAAGAAATAAAACATGTACATAGAAAGATGTAGCTTGCTGCTCAATCCAATGCACTATAGTTATGCGGACCCAAATCTTTTGCCAAACATGTTCATATAGGTCGGCTCTAATCATTCAATCACTTAAATAGATCCTTCACACACTATCTCTTCTCCGCACAATGATTTATCATACTAGTCATCCTTTTCCTTAAGAGCATGCTTAACAGGTTCATCTGTTGACTTACAAATTTTACTGTGGATCACAAAACACTTCCAAAATCATATAAAGGACTCTTCACACATTCCCAATCTTACCCTCAGAACCGCAAGGCATGATATCATCTTGTGGGGGAATGTGGACCATCAGAACTCAGACTCTGTCTCTATCAAACACTGTACCGATACTCAGCAGCTTGTAACTATCTTTCCAGTGGACCTCAGATCTCACAACTCTAGAATTAAACACTTCATACAAGTCTTTACAACACCTTTAAACCGCATAACAAAATACTCACCTGCGGAGGAATGCGGACCACTACAATGTGCCCTATTCACTGTCTCTACTATACCTATGTTCACCTAGACTTAGATAATTCTTCAAAATGACTTCTGGAGGAAGTCAGGACTTAATCTCTGGAGCATAACACCATCAAACAATTAAGAACATCATACCTAAACCGTATTTCTAGATCATTATCTATGGAAGCATACTGACCCACTTATTGTCCTCTACTCTGTAAATACCCATACTTAGCCATTTCTACCAACCGGACCTGAATTTCAATGTGACATTCTAAAGTTATGTCTTCTTGTCATGCTGATAAGATCTTTGAGCCTTGTTGCCCTTTTTACCATCAATGACAACATACAAGTCCATACCGGAGCAGTGTCTCTTGCCAACAATCTCCCCATTTGGAATTGATGGCAACACTTAGTGAAAAATGCTTGAGTGCTTCCCCTTACTATATACACTTCATTCTCCTGCTCCCCCTGAGATGTTTATCCATTTTTCACTGATCTTCTTCTCCCCCTTTGACATCAAGGGAAAAGGGTGTGATCCAGAACCAAAATTTTTCAAAAAACTTCAAAAACTTTGTGTACTCTGCCGCATATTTGCAAATACAATCTTCATCTCAATTTGTGTCTAAAGGTAGAATGTCACTATAGATAGTCTTTATCAAAGTTATCTCTTTGTTCCATCTATTTCTTGCAATTTCTAGAATATGGATGTGGCCATTCATCAGAAATACTAACTTCTCTGCCTTTCGCACATCGATGGTGTATCAATTATTACTTGAGATTTCAATGCTTCATCTGCCAAATTGATCATGGAATCAATTTTTGGACTTATCAGTCCCTTCAGCTGGTACAACCTATCTTTGATTTCTCCCCTTTTCCTCATCAGCATGTTCAAATCATTATGAATATTCACAACTTGTGTATCTTTGACCTTTATTGACTCAATTGCTCGATTATATGTTTTAGAGATATTGAGTAGTTTGAGTTCCAAGTCTTTGATTTTATCTTCTAGTTCCTTTGTGATTTTTGGCCAAGATAAACAAAATTTGTATATTTTACCGGCTTCTTCAATTGCGCTTTGTATGCCCTTAATTCCATTATCTAACAAAGTTTTGTGTTGAGCTATCATAGTTTTTAACTCAACCAATCTTCTTTCATCAAACTCTTTTCTTACTTTTGCTTCTACATATTTTTCAAAAAGACTCAAAATGTGTACTTACAGAGTTCAATAGCTCCTTAAGATGATCAATAAAGGATAACGAGGTATCCCTTTGAAATGTTGGCATCAAATTTTCCAAAGTGATGGATGCATCATTGATCAATTTACTGTCTTGATTATGTGATTTCATCATCTCTTCCTGTGCCTTGGCCTGAACAATAGATACTAACTTGAATTTTTGTACAGGTGACAATGAGGCCAAATTTATTGGTCCTTGAAGGAGTTTAGACTCATCTGCAACTTGTTGTCTGCCAGAACCAACTAAGACATCTGCAGTGTCTCTTGCTCTCTTAGATATTTCTTCTTGACTTCATTCCAAAGGATCCATGTCCATATTTTCTTGTTTATCTATGTTTTGTTCCGGTGCAGGGCTCCTTATCTGCTCCCTATTCTCTTCACACTCAACCTGTTGCTTAGGAGGCAAATTAGCATCAACTTCACCTTGATCTAACATATCCATTGTATCAGTGTTGGGAACTTGATCATTCTGTTCTGGTCCTTGTTCTTGGCTAATCTCTGATGGGGATGTGTCTTTATCATTTGCTTATTCATTGTCATAGATAGTGGGAATATTATTTTTCTTCAGTGCTGCCAAGGTGATCTCCTCTATTTTCTTAGCCACTTTGTCAACTTCTCCCAACATTAATGAGTTCATTCTTCTCATAGTTCTGATGGCATCCTTGATTTCTTTGGAGATTTTGGCATTCTCTTCAAGGGCAATCTCTGGACATAATTTTATCAAGGAGTGATCCCTTAGCCCAATGTCTTTTATCATAGCTGCTTCTTTTCTTGCAATCATTAAGCTTCCCAAGCTATGTGGAATATCAACAATTATTTCAATCAGGGCCTTGTTGTAGATGTTTAGATATTCTATAACAGCAGTCTCCACGATCCTCTTGTCTGGATCATTATAATCATCATATAGTTGTACAATTGGTTCTAGATTGCCATCTACTATTATGGCTTTGAGCACATCTTCAAGGATAATAGTAGCTTCTTCTGTCTGAGGGACATCTTGTTGTACCCTTTTCCCAGATTTACCCTTATCGGAGGGTTTCGTTTTTCTAGCTCCAAAGGCTTTAGTAGCCTCAATATTCATTCTTTTCACTTCCTCATCTGATTTTGTTGCTTTATCATCAACAACTATGCTAACATTCATTCTCTTGGCCTTCGCCTTCTTCCTTTTGAAACTAGTGGCAGGAGTTTCCACACTTGCAGATGGTGTGGAACCAGAGGGAATGGATGTAGCTTCTGTAGAGGTGGAGGCTCTTGTTTTTCTTTTTGACATCTCTGGCCTTTCTGGTTCGCCCTTGGGTTCTTCCAAAGCTCCAATTGATTCACCTTTTCTCTTTTCTTCTGCTTCCCTAGCAGCTTGTGCCTTTTCCCTTGCCTTTCCCACTTCTTCTTTTGTGAATCCATGCTTTATGGAAATTTCTTCTGCCACTTTCTTCATTTTTCTAGAGATCTCAGGTTTCTTACTTCAACATGAATTTTAGCATGCAGTTCCTCATAAGTCCCAAATCTTTCTTCCTTGGGATTTTTGGGTTTACTTAGCACATGTTGAGCATAACTTTCTAGGATTCTTCCATCTACCTCATACCCCATGGGCATCACCCATATTGTTCTGGGCTCAACAACATCCATCAAACACTAATCTTTTGTAACAATAAAGAAAATATTATCTTTGTATTTTTCAACTACTGCTCTAAAAATTCTTTCTTTGGCTTGCATTGTCCTTTGGAAATTTTTGAAATAGCCCCATAGGGCTGTGTTCTGAGTATCTATACTACCTATGTTAGATAGATGATCTCTGATTTGTGTTGCAATAGCTTTATCATTTGTCCAAATTAGATTCTTCATACCTGGCAACTCTTGCATGAAGTAAAAGAAAAGGCAAATAATCAGTGTACCATACTTGAATTATTTCTTCTCTTTGTTCTTCCTCAAATTTTACATCAACTGTTGTCAGAGCAATTCACAAAGATCATACTCTGCATCTTCTTTCACCATCTGAAATGTTGTGTAGATTACAGTACTAGAGACTAAATTTTCCCTATTTGAGAAATAAACATTGTATCCAATAACCATAGATGCAAATAGTACTATGTTGTCCTTAATATCATTGACTGTAAGTGCCCTCTTGTCAAACTTTGCTCCGGTGGCCTCCATAACCTTGTCATTCTTCACGGCTTTCAAGAATGGTAATGATCCGGTGGAGCACAATCTAGTAACTGCCCTTATAGCTTCTTTTGTGATCTTAAAGAGTCTCTTGAGCCATATGAATTCATCATGAACTCTGCTTAATACATATCAGACCCATTCGTCCTCAACAAATGTCGAGAAATTAATGTACTAAACGAAGTTCTTGGTTTCCAATACCTTGGATTCACTCTTCAACACGCAACCCTCATCACTCAAGTGATGCAGACATAAATCAGTGAGATTGATTTTTTGATGTTCCTCTAGAGTGACATGAATATAGGCCCTAACATCCTTTGCATGCAAGACTCTGTATGGAATTCCTGAGAATGCACCCGTCTGGTCAACTTCCACTGATTTAAATGGGTGTTTCTTTAATTTTGGTCATGGACACTCGGTAATGTCTACAACTTATGGAGTCACCATTTCAGAATTTGATCAGAATCTCAAAAAGTGTTTTAATGAGAGTACCTTGTTCCATTGAGTTAGGGTTTCTGAATTACTCCAATCGCTTCAAATCTTGGTCGTGGATACTCAAATTTTGCTTCAATCTCTTTGAATACCTGATAGCTTCGAGTGCAAAGTGATTTGAGACTTAACAAATTTCCTTTTATCCTCCGCGTGACTTGACCTAATCGTCATTAATGCTTGTTCCAAAAAGTTGTCTGACTTTTCTTCTACTAGACACAGTCACTCAAAATTGCTCTGCAATGTACCGTACTAACTCAATTTCTTCTAGATTTTCTTTCAAAGGATTTTTCTTGGCAGATTCCACTGCATATCTCTGTGCTGGATTCCAATACTAACTATCTGGCTGGGGAGTTTTTTTTTTCAACACTGCTCCCCCTGAGCTAGAGCTCTTAATTTATTCTTCAGATAGAATATCTGCATTAGATGTTGGTGTAGATCTATCCTCAACTTTAATTACTTCCTTATTGATCCAAATCTTCTCCATTTCTTTCTCAGTTTCAATCGAATCAACTTTTCTTTCCCTTCTCATTTCTCTTCTCTATTTTACCCCCTTTTGTAGGATAGTCTCTTGTGTTTTTGCTTCTGCAGGATTTTGCAAAGTGTCCGAATTTGTTGCAAATGAAACAAACAACATTTCTCTATCCTTGATTCCTCCTGTTATTATAGATTGGTCTTGATATGCACTGATTAGCCATATGCCCATATATATTGCATGCAAAACACTTTCAATTGAAGAATTAGATGTTTCTTGGACTACTTGGGTTATTTCTTAACACACTTCTACACTCATTAACTTTATGACCAACTTTGTTACAATTGAAATATTTTCTAGAGAAGGATTGAACATTTTGATTTGTTTTACTTCTACACTAAGTAGCCCTATGACTATACTTATTTAATTTAAAACAGTAACCATTGAAAGATGGGTACCTTTGAGCATTTGGTTGCCTAACCAGAGGTCCTTTAGGTCTTCTTCTCTAATTTTTGAACTTGTTTCCTCTGTTTTTCCTTGACTCAGTGTTTGTTTGACCAGATTTAGAACTTTCTCCTTACTCAAATCCCAAACCTTTCATGTCATCAACACTCTTCTAGCTAGCAATCATTTCATCAAGCTTTGTAGTACTTATCTTGAATTTTTCTCCAAAGCTCTTAGCCTTTTCCAGGTCTATTTTTAGACTTACAATTTCTTTTTCAAGTTTGGCACAATCTTCTGATCTACTCTTCACAATTAAATTCAGATCATCTTTTGCTTTTGTTCTTTCTATAACTTCTACTTTCAAATCATTCAGGGCTTCATTTGTTGATATGAATTGATCATTAACTTCTTTGTATTTGTCTTTGAATTTATTGACTTTCTCTTTTAGCTTTGAGATGCATTCATCGACTTGTTGCAAGTTTTCTATCAAATCCCTGACTTCTGCTTTAGATTTTTCAAGATCCATAAGAGCTGCTTCTAGTTCCTTATTGCTTTCAAATCTTCTTGCTGCCATGATCACACTATCCTAGATCTTCCTTTAGCTGTTAGATGTTTTCCAAGGAACCTTGCTCTGATACCAATTGTTGAATGTCAGGAACACTGAGAGGGGGGGTGAATCCATGTTCTACAAATTTTTTCTTTTAACCATTTCTTAGAATTAATTAAACAAGAGTACAACATGCAAATGAATAGAAACCATAAAAGCATGACACATGGACACCAAGATTTTTATGTGGAAAACCCAAAGAGGGAAAAACCATGGAGAGGATCAGCTCTCAAATATAAATTACAATCTTTACAAATAATAATGTTCAGTCTTGGTCACTCCACAGGCCTGGAACATGCTGGCTCACTGCCATGAAGTACAACTAGGTCTAGTAGGCTCACTGCCTCAACCCTAAACCTAGCAAGATTACAATAAGGGCTGTTAAACCCTACTAGAGGCTCATTGTCATGCTCACTACCTTGATTTAGAAGGCTCACTACCAAGTACAAATCAAATAGCACATGGAAACTGAATACTGCATAAGCATCTATTAATATGCCAAGGTGCAGTCATTTAGCAAACTAAATTCTAAATCCCAAGTCTTCGTCATCACTGATCCTTTATTTGTGCTTTTCTATTTGCATACTCACATTATTCCAACACACACTCACACTCCCTCAACCAAAATTCATCTCTCTTATATATTAGCATCATGATTTGATCCATAATCATGTTGGCATCTAAGAAATAAAACATGTACATAGAAAGATGTAGCTTGCTACTCAATCCAATGCACTATAGTTATGCGGACCCAAATCTTTTGCCAAACATGGTCATATAGGTCGGCTCTAATCATTCAATCACTTAAATAGATCCTTCACACACTATCTCTTCTCCGCACAATGATTTATCATACTAGTCATCCTTTTCCTTAAGAGCATGCTTAACAGGTTCATCTGTTGACTTACAAATTTTACTGTGGATCACAAAACACTTCCAAAATCATATCAAGGACTCTTCACACATTCCCAATCTTACCCTTATAACTGCAAGGCATGATATCATCTTGTGGGGGAATGCGGACCATCAGAACTCATACTTTGTCTTTGTCAAACACTGTACCAATACTCAGCATCTTGCAACTATCTTTCTAGTGGACCTCAAGTCTCACAACTCTAGAATTAGACACTTCATACAAGTGTTTACAACACCTTAAAACTGCATAACAAAATACTCACCTGTGGAGGAATGCAAACCATTACAATGTTCCCTATTCACTGTCTCTACAATACCTCTATTCACCCAGACTTAGATAATTCTTCCAAATGACTTCCGAAGGAAGTCATGACTTAATCTCTAGAGCATAACACCATCAAACAATTAAGAACATCATACCTGAATTGCATTTCTAGATCATCATCTGTAGAAGCATACTAACCCACTTACTATCCTCTACTCTGTAAATGCCCATACTTAGCCATTTCTGCCAACCAGACCTGAATTCCAATGTGACCTTCTAGAGTTATGTCTTCCTGTCATGTTGATAAGATCTCTGAGCCTTGTTGCCCTTGTTGTCATCAATGACAACATACAAGTCCATACTGTAGCAGTGTCTCTTGCCAACACTAACCACTCATACAATCCTTCATTTGTCTTAAAAGTAGTCTTCCATTCATCTCCTTCTCTAATTCTTATCTAATGGTATCCACTCTTTAAACCTATCTTTGTAAAATGTTTTTCTCCACTCAAACAATCTATAATATCATCCATCCTAGGTAAGGGAAATCTATACTTCACTATGATCTTGTTAATTGCTCATGAGTCTACACACATTCTTCATTCTCTATCCTTCTTTGGTGCTAGTATTGCAGGTACTGCACAAGGGCTCAAACTTTCTCTGATCAAACCTTTCCTCAACAATTCATGTATCTTTCTATTTAGTTCTTCATTCTCTACTGGTGTCATTCTATGTGCTACTTTGTTAGGCAAACTAGCTCCAGGTATAAGATCCATGTGATGACTGATACTCCTGATTGGGGGTAATCCTTCAGGTACATTATCTGATATGATCTCTTCATACTTTGTCAACAACTCAGTTATCTCCACAGGTTGTGATTCTTCAGTCTTTTTCTTTAGGTTTTTAGGCTTCTTAGGAATCAAAGCATAGCACATATTCTCATGTCTCAAACCATCTAGAAATTTCCTTCCATCTACCAAACAGATTCTAGCATTCCCACATACTTCACTCGGGTCATCTTCCAAAGGAATCAAAATAATTCTCTTTCCATTTGATGTTATCATATATGTATTCTTTCTTCCATCATGTATAGCTTTCCTATCATACTGCCATGGTCTACCTAACAAAATATGACATACATCCATAGGCATAATATCACACAATACTTCATCATGATAAGATCCAATATGAAATTTCACCAAACATTATTCCTAGGTCACTTACAAATGAGGGGAAGCTTGGATTAGGGAATTAATTATCAATTTTTCCTTCTCCTATGCTCAATTGACCATTAAAACCCTAATTATGCAAATACAACAACAAATTAATGAATTATGGAAAAAGCTCTCACAAACGGGAGTAAAATGCCAAATTACAGAATACCTATTTTCAGGGTTTCGAAGCGGAACTGTCGGTGACACTGGAGTGGGTGCCCAAGTCCAAGGTACCTACTTTTTCAGGGAATCTAGACCTCCTTCGGACATTGATCAGTCCTGTAACTTCTGTTTTCCAGAATCTGTCTGTGGAGGACACTAGAGCGAGTGCCCTAGTCCTGGAAGTGCTCCTTTGTTTGACTTTCTTCAGATCCTAAATCCCTGATGTCTTCCTAGCCTTCCTACAACTCCACTTTTTTTGGATGCGACACTTGTAACTTACAATTGAAAGACTTGGTTTAGGGGTTGTGGTGTTTAGAGGTTTGCCCTAGTCAAACTTCGGAGGACACTTAAGTCTTTGAACACCATTGTTAGATAAAGAGGGAATGCCCTTGTGAGGTAGAGGCTAAAAACCAAAGGAATCAATAAAAACACAATGATATGTCACCTTGTAGTGAAGCTCTCATGGAGGAAGATGCTCTTCATGCCGTGAGGAGATTGATGCTCAAATCTACAAATATCAACACACAAAACATACAAGTCTGCTCTTGCAACACAATAGAAAGCCTTGAATCACCTTGAGAATGCCTAGAGTTCACAATGATCATCTAATTGAAATCTAGTTTACAAATGAATGCCTACACATGCTTATATATGCATCTACATGCACTCCCTCCAAGATATTTGAAATTCAAACTTACCGTGTTGGCAAAGGGGCCTAATAACGGTCACTAACCAACACCCAGAAATTGGGGCTGCCCTAAAATAGGGTAGGACTAGGGCGTGGACGCCCAAGTCCTCCCCCCTATTTTAGGCAAGGTACAACTCAAGGGGTCCTCCTAGGTCCTATTTGCCATGGGACTTAGGTCTCATTCCATCGGGATGCTAAAATATGAACTAAAATGTCCTAAATGCACTCTAAAGACCTAGGAACTAAACCTTATGAGGGAAAAGCCCCCAAGGGGACATTTTCTGACATTAGATTTCCAACTTTAGCTTAGTCACCATCTCCTCTGAAACCAAATTATCAGAACTACCACTATCAATTATAAATTTACAACATTTACCTCTTGGTTTGCATCTCATTTGGAACAAACTTTTCCTCTGCAGTGGTTCCTTATTTGTCTCTGCTTGAAATAATGCTCTCCTCATGTCAAGTGATTTTCCTTTCTCAAGTTTACCAACTGAACTAGGTGATCCAATAGGTTCTTCTTCCACATAGGTTGCTCTTCCACCGTTCTTTGTCTTCTTTCTTGTACTTGATTACATTCAAATGCTCTATGTCCTTCACCTCCACACTTAAAACAAGTTCCTCTGAATGTTCTCCTATCAAATCCTCTTCCATCTCTTCTATATCCTTCACTCCAGTATGAATTAGGGTTTCCTCTGCAGTAGAAAGTTTTGTCATCTCTCTGGTAGGCATTATTTTCTCTATCTTCCTTCTTAAATATGCTATCTTGTCTACTCTTCTCTACAAATGATCTTTCTCCTCCAAAAAATGTTCTACCTCTCTAAAATTTACCTCCTCTACCTCTCTATCTCTACTCATGCTTCTTGTTCAACTTTTCTTCAACCTTCAAGGCAAACTGATATGCCTCTTCCAATGTTGTCATCCTCACCAGACTCGGTTCTTCTTGAATGTTCAATCTTAGTCCATTCATGTATCTTGCCACTTTCTCCTTGCTTGCTTCACTTTGTCCTATCCTTATGATCATCTTATGAAATTCTTCAGTAAACTCCTTTATTGATTTCTCCTTTTGTCTCAGGTTCTGCAATCTTTTCAATAGTTCCAACTCATAGTAGGCAGGTATAAACTGATTCTTCAATTTTGTCACCATTCTATCCCATTTTATGATCTTCTCTTTTCCTCTTCTATTTATATCTAACTAAACTTCTTTCCACCAAATAGTAGCATGTCCTTTCAACTTACTCTTTGCAAATTTCACCTTCTTCGAATCTTCAATTTCTTCATATTCAAAGTACTCTTCTAGGTCATTTATCCAATCAATCAGATCCTCAAGATTTAAATTGCCAATATAATTTGGTACATCAACTCTAGGTATTTTCCCAATATTTGAAATAGCTCACAACATCTTCACCTGATCTGATTCTTCTTCTTCTCCTAGGGTTTCCTCATTTTGATCAGCGGATTGAAATTCTTCATCATCATCACTTTCAACATTAGGTCTAGGCGTAAGTCCTCTTCTCCAATCTTCTTCAATAGCATCCAAGTGAACTCGCATTATCTTCCTCATTTCCATTATCTCATCCATTCTTCCAGCCATAGTACCAACAACAGGTATTCACGTTGGTGGCATCTCTTTTTAGGATCAAGTGTAACTGCCTCAAATTTGGTGATCAGGCTACAAGGTGACAACTGCCTCACATTCAATGATTGGTTGACAACACAAGTAGTCTACCTCAGATTTAGTAATTTGTTCACAATAAGATCTTACAGAATGCCTTCTCAAACTTCACTCACTTTGCTCACTTCACTCCCAAAGGATTTGAACTTTGTTCTGATACCACTTGGTGCAGTCACAGTTAGGAGGGTCCATAAGGTGAATAGTCCAGACCGTGTAGCAAGAGTAAACACAATGAAAGCAACTCAAATGTAGAATGTAAATGTAGATTTAGTCATTCAGTATATCATCGATTCAAAATACAAACATGCCAAAAACATGTGGGGTTACAGATTAGGGCTCACAGGCCTACTTCTCTAGTTACAATATATGTGCAAGATGTAGCTTTGAAGCACCTTATAGAACAAAATCCTAAGACTAAAACTTCATATTATGATTCACTACTTTCCTAGGCATCTGCTACATGATTATATATCATCTCTAAATCACAAGATTCCTCCGCATCGGTAAAACAAATCACAAACTCCAATAAAAGAGATGTAACATGTGTACACGGATAGGTTAGACCTAAACAGATGGGAATCCTCTGCAAGTGAATGAAATAACATGCGGATCTCAAGGAGGGTCAGCCACGATCCAAAGTATCTTGAATGATGTGAAATTTAGCTCCACTAGTCATGAAAGTGCTTTGCAAGTCTTCTCTTTTAGCTGATTGTCTGAGACTCTCCGAATGCTCTACTTTGACAAAACAGTCGATCTTCTAATAGCAATATCTTTCTGGAAACTAATCCAAATGATTTGAGTTTTGGATATGATGTGCATGAAGATGTATAGATGCTAAGTCTAGCTCTGCAAGGTCTTAAATGAAATTGTGGCAGGATGCAAACCAAAATATAGAAACTGCTACTAACTGAACTAATTTTACTAAACTGGGAAAATGAAAGAAACAAAATGAAATGCAAATATTTTTGGTTTATGCAAAATTGCTCTTGAACTAGAGATGCTCCTGCATCAGTTTTAGTTGTGGGTTGTTGGGTTTTTTGAACTAATCCAGTTTGGAGTGGGAGCTTGTGCAGAAGATACTTTGTGATCTTGTTGCAAGAATTTTTAAATGGCAAGCACATTAGGGAGAATAGAGGTAGAAAAATCTTATGGTAACAATTTTGAGATGTGGAAGCTAAAGATGGAGGATTTGTTATTTGATCAAGATCTCTGGGATGCTATTTATGAGAATGTTTCAAGGCCCACAGATGCTACTTTGGCTGTTGCATATGATGTTATGGACAGTAAAGCCAAGGGTCTAATTAGATTGTGCTTGATAGACTATGTTTTAATCAATGTCCATGAAGATCCCTCTATAAAGAAACTATGGAATAAACTCGATGAGACATATCAATCCAAATCTTTACTGAACAAGGTTTTCTTGAGGAAGAAATTGTATTCCTTGAGAATGGAAGAGGGTGGACAAATTGCAGACCACCTAGAAGCATTCAAAGTGTTAGCGGATCAATTGGCATTAATTGGTATAAAAATGGATGAGGAGGAGAGATGTTAGATCTTGTTTTGCCTGATTCATGGGATTCTCTTGTTATGGCGATTGGGAGTACTTTTGTTGCCTTGAAAATTGAAGATGTTGTGGGTTCTTTGTTTTCTTAAGCAATGAGGAGGAAGGTATCCATTAGTGCCAAAGAAGCCCTAAATTTTCAAGGAAGACCCAAAGAAAAAGGCAAGAAGACCAAGAAGTGTGACAAATCCAAGTCCAAGGGGAGATCCAAATCTCCTAGAAAGTCCAAATTAGTTATTTGCTAGAATTGTAGTAAGCCTCAACACTTTCATAAGGAATGTAAAGAAGAAAAGAATAAGAAAAACAAGAAAATTGATTATGATTCTGAGTCCGAGAAGGAAGATGGTGATGCGTTCATTATAGCTTTGGCCACTTGTGCAGGTAATGATGCATGGTTAATAAACTCAAGTGCATCTTTCCATATGACCCCTAATAGAGATTGGTTTTCTAAATATGAAGAATTTGATGGAGGTAAGGTGTACTTGGGTGATGATTCTCATTTAAATATTATTGGAGGTGGTAAAGTTAAAATTAGATTTCCTAATGGTAGAATAAAAAAGATTAATGGTGTGTTGCATATCCCTAGATTAGCATAGAATTTATTATCTGTGAGCAAACTAATAGATCTAGGTGTGAAGGTAGTCTCTTCTGATTCAAGATGCAAGATGGTAAGAGGTGCTATGGTGATTGTTAGAGGTGTCAGATTTGGCACATTATTTAAGCTTGATGCATGCACTATTGAGTGCAATAGTACTTCTGCAAAAGCAAATCTTTGACTACTTCATTGCAAAAGGAGAGGGTTTCATTTTTAATGGATGGTCATGGCTTCTGGGTACCTAAGGGTATTGTTTCTTCTCAATCAAAATTACTTGTAGAGAAGACTATGTTATGGTACCAGAGATTAGGCCACATAGGAGAAAAGGGTCTAAGGACCTTTAAAAATAAAAATGTTGTTGAAGGTTTGAATGATTATAATCTTGATTTTGAATTTGGTGAGCATTGCATTTATGGTAAACAAAACCACATTTAGTTTTACTTGAGTTCTCCTAAATCTTGTGGTGTATTGGTCTTATTCATTTTGATGTGTTTGATCTTGTAGATGTTCCTTCCATTACAAAATCCACATATTATGTTTCATTTATTGATGATTATAGCATAAGGATATGGGTATATTTTATAAAGAATATTTTTTTAGTCAACTTAAAGAATTTAAAGCAATGGTTGAGTTGTAGACTAGAAAGAAAATAAAAATTTTGAGGACTAACAATGGCGGTCAATTTTGATCTCATGATTTTGATAGATTCTATAAAGATTGTGGCATTCAGAGACAAAAGACAACTCCATATTCTCCACAGTAGGATGGAGTTATAGAAATAATGAATAGGACATTGATGGAGAAGGCTAGGAATATGCTTAGTGGTGCTAGTCTAGAACAAAGGTTTTGGGTTGAAGTCGTTGCTACTGCTTGCTACTTGATTAATAGGTCTCCTACATTAGATCTTGTTGATAAAATGCCTATAGAGGTGTGGTTGGGGCACATGCCTTCATTGAGACATCTTAGAGTTTTTGGTTGTGAGGCATATGCACATGTGCCAAAGGAGAAGCAAACAAAATAGGATAAAAAGGTTGTGAAATGTATATTCATCGATGTTATGTAGAAAAAGAGGGATGTTGAATGAGGTTGATAGTTTAATTAGATCCTCCTTTCACTACATGCATTCAAGGACATTAAACTGAGTTGAATCACAACTTTTGCAAGAGGACTTAGCTATAGGTTTGGTGTCACTTGGAATGATAAGGAAATTTGGAATTTGTTGATTAATTTGTTAAACCCTAATCTAATTAGGCCTAAAACCCTAATTATGCAAAATCATAAACAAACAGACAAATCTTGATAAATGCTCACAGAGGAAGGCACTAAATGCAGATTAGAAACATAGCAGGATTTTAATTTCAGAAAGTGGAAACTTCAGGGATTTAAGAGTGGGCACCAGTGTCCAAGGCGGTACTTTTTCTGAGTGCTTTAGAGTAAAATATGCTTCAGACTATAACCTACTCAGAGATTTCTAACAATACTAAACTGGAGGACAAAAGAGTGGGCACCCTTGTCCAATTAGGGATAATTTCTATCAATTTCTTCAGATCTAGAATCTTTATGCTCTGTACTGACCTCCTACAACTCCTCTTCACAAGATCTGACACCTGTAACCTACAATGACAAGAGAGGGGTCAGGGGTTGTGGTGTTTAGGAGCTTGCCTCAGTCAAGCCCCAAAAATAGCATTCAAGCCTTCCAACACTATTGTTAGATAGAGTGTGTGTCCTTGGTGGACAGAGGAAAAAACCAATGATATGATAAATTGATTGAAACACAAAATAGATGTCACCTCAGAGGTGAAGCTATCACAGGGAGATGAAGATATTTCACACCATGAGGAGATGGATTGATGAAGACAAATATGCAACATACAAGTACAAACACAACACAATACTACTCTGCAACACAATGAAAGCCTTGAATGTCCTTAGCATAAGATCGCAAGTTTGCATTATCTATCTAGGTTTAAAATGAAGTCCTAAACATGTTTATATATGCATTCCCACTAAACATTCATAATTCAAATTGAATAGGGTGACAAAGGGAAACCTTTCAACGGTCACTTTGTAGACATTTAAAATTTTGGGTCCCAATAAAACAGGTCTAGACTAGGGCATGGGCACCCTTGTCCAAGGTTCTATTTTGGGACTTTCTTAAGCTTGAGAGTGTCCCCTAAGTCCCATTTGTCATGGGTTTCGGGGGATTTTGCTCCGGGATTCATTTTTAACATGCATGATTAAATCTAAAGGACTAGGGAGCTAAACTTAGGAGGTAAAAGTCCCTGGGGAACATTTTATGACATAATATTTAGCCCCCACTTTAATGTATGTATGTTCTTATGACCCATACATGCATTAAAGTACAATCAAAAACACATCAGACATGCTAGGCACTTGAAGCTAAGGCATACACAAAGATTGAGGAACTATTTCTAGCCCCCAGTCTCAAGACACATCACAAACACACAAAACACAATGAAGATAGTAGGAAGCATGCAAGACATAGATAAGACAGTATTGAATACATGCAAAACATAATGAAGACATGAGAGTAGTCACACAAAATAGGATTAATACATTGATATAGCATTTTCATAACATTTTCACATATGAAATGAAATCCTAAAAAGCACATAAAAGAAAACCCAAAGTGTAGGGGGGGCTCATCGCCACACCCTTTACACTACACCAGGGGGAAAATATGCCATACAAAACCCAAGTGTAGGAGGACTCATCATCACACCCTTTACACTACACAGAGGGGAAAACATGTCATACAAAACGCGAGTGTAGGGGGGACTCATCGTCACACCCTTTACACTACACACAAGGGAAAACATGCCATACAAAACCTGAGTGTAGGGGGGACTCATTGCCACACCCTTTACAATACACATGGGGGAAGACACACGAAAGACATACAAAATATATGAGCATCGTATATTATGCCACAGACATACTATATGTCTTAAACATGGCAAACATAGGCGATGGAAGGAGCTTATTGCTAAGTCTCACCATCTCAAACATGCTACAGACACAACTGAAGGTTGGGCTTATGCCATAACAACCACCAAAAACATGCTCAAGGGAGGATAGTCTCAAGATCAAACCCCACCTATGTGGAGGGCTTTTGAAAGAAAATAATGTGCACTAGCTCAAGAGATACACCATCTTGCCTTTTATAGAAGGGATTTTAAATAAAAGGATGCACACTATCTCAAGAGATATCCCGCCTCGTATAGAGGGCTTCTTGATAAAGGATATGCTATCCCACCTCATAGAGAGGGCTTTTTGCTTGCAATATAAATTAAGATGTGCACTCACATTGGAGATACAACATCTTGCCTCACGAAGAGGGCTTACAAACATGCTTTGTTAGTACCAAAATCATCAAATGTATATCATTATATATGCCCCCACCTTAAGGTGGTTGATGTCATGTACTGATATCAACCATGTTAAGGTAGAGAGAAGACATGCAAGGAAACACGAGTTTTCACAAAGCCCATGCCCCAAGGTGATATGTGCTCATGATTGCCGAATGTTCCCACAAACACATTGATAAGATATGCTAAACAACAAGAGATGTTAGAAATTTTACTCTAAGATAATAACCAAAGCAATTCATTAAAGTTATTCATGAAAATAATTATATAAAGGACCAAGGCTATACTACAGGTTCAAAGTTGAGTATAACCATTGGGCTATACTGCAAGTACCTTGGAACTGATTGTAGCAACAAGGTGAGATAACATTCAAAGTGTACAAGAGCAGATTGAGTGGATTGTAAAATGTTAGTCACAGGAAATGCCACAAGCTGATACATCACATGGAGTGATTCTACTAGTCAAGCATCAGATATATATATATCAACCCCATCTTCATATATGGACTAGGTCCATTTTTGCTTTCTTGCTGAAGGGACGCATGGTCCGTATTAGTATTTGTCTATTTTTGTCATCCGACCACTAGGTAGAATCACTGAAGAAGGTAAACAATAAAAATGAGAGAAGAGAACAAGTACCTTAGGAACATCACGTAGGAGGATGACCCCAGGTCATCAGCCACAACGCTAAGCCCTTAAGGCATGACATACAACAATAAATTAGAGGAGAGGTAAGATAGAAGAATGATGAAACAAATATAAGAATGGTCACAACAGAGGCAGTCTCCCAATATCCTTGACCTTACAAGAGTATCAAGGGTCATCCAAGGAGACCTAAACAACACATAACATGTCACAGGGGAACACAACACATAAGAGGAGGTCACGTAAGTGAGCAAAAGTATGCTACGACAAAGGTGACCAATAGGATTAGAAATACTTACCTCTGTATACAACCAAACTGGTGGTTGTCATTAAGCAAGTCATCTTCCTCCCAATCTCAAATGCATGATGAAAGGGGAACATAAGGTACAATTGCTTGAATAAAGTTATCATCCTTTACTTCTTCGGCCTTAAGCTTTTCTTTGTTTTATTCAATGTTGGATGGTGAAATGTTCTCTTGTTATAGTGGTGTATTATTTCAAGCCAGGCCTTGTCTTTTCTTCCTTCTTTCTCTTGCTTGTCTATTTCTTTGCTTCTTATTAGTGATGTTTTCAAAAGGAATCTCATGTTTTTCTATAATTTTTGGAATCTTACAAGAAGAAGCAAACATATGATGATCTCTTAATGGTGCATTGCTTTGTTTTCTACGGGTATCTCCCAATCCTTGTAAGGATGACGGAGGAGGAACCTCAACATAAAGTCCCTTACCTTTTAGTCTAGGGGATTCTTGAAATGTAGGTTGTTATCTATTTGTTGTTTGTTGAATAGGGGGTCTGATCAATTTTGATAATACTTGTGGTTTGTAACGTCGATATCCCAATAAAGTTTGATATGTTCATAGTTCAGGTTCTTCAGTAGGTTTGGGCCAAAAGTAGTCAAGGATGATGTTTTTTCCCATAACCATAGGTTGGCATCGACTATGGTGAATAGTTCAAATAGACCCGTGGTGACAAAATTTTAAGCATTGATGAAGTTTTGAGGGGATAACTTTCATAGCCTTGAGCCATGGGTGGCCTAGTTTTAGACGGAAGAGGTCAGATGTAGGGATGATATCGAATGATTGTTCTAAAGCTTTGTCAAGCAATTTGATCATTATAGTAATCATTCCTAAGGATGGGAGGAAAGGTCCATTATGTGTTTTTGTCATCATATCTGTAGGCTCATAGGTTTCTTGTATCAATTTATGTGAATAGAGGAACTCTTCCATAACAATGTTAGTCTTGCAATTTGGATCAATAAGATCTCCTCTTACCAGAGTCCCAATTATGTTTACAGTGATGTAAAGAGGACCTTCAATGTCTCCCACTATTTTATCTCTTGGTGAAAATGTTATTTTAGGTTCAGGGGTCTTCCTTTTCTTATCAAATCGGGGATAGACCATAGTGTTGTTTTGATGATGAGATGCCATAGATGTGAGACTATTTCGTACTAACACACTTGTTTGGGGGAAACGGGTACTAAAAGACACATGAAGTCCACAAAAAACATTGTGGATATAGGAAAGAGATACTACATGACAAGGCAAAGTAAATGTTTCTAAAGGTTTTGAACAAGAAAGTGTGAACAAAGTGTAAAAACACCTCTAGTGTTGAAATACACAATGTGTAATTAAAAATGTGCCAATTTTCACAAAAGGCTATGAGATGATGCAAAATTTTCAAACGATCACTAGATGAATATTTTTAAAATGAATTAAATATCTTAAATGAATGATATTAATGACAAATGCAATGAAACAAAGCAAACTATGCTTGTTTATGCACCTAAAATGCTCAATTTTTTCACTTTTTTCAATGTAAATACACAAAACGTGTTGTAAAATTATGCCCAATGATGGATGAATGAGATCTAATATTTTTTAATTTGTAATATAACTCAGATCAGATTTAAAAATGATGCCAAAATGCTACAATGCTCAATGCAAAGTCAAAATTAAGGCAAGATGAATAAATATGCTTGTTTTTGTTGAAATACACAATATGTAAATGCAAATTCTGAAATGTAAATACTAAAACACACAATGATGAAACACTACTGTACAAAATAAGATTTGAATGAGTGTTTAAATGAGTAATAAAATCTGAAATAAGATTTTAATTACAAACCTTAGCTTTTGAAATTACTAGGTTATATGAAAAATGCAAAATTTCAAGCAAAACCCTTGGAAGTGAGAGATGCAAATGCAAGGTAAATGATGATAAAAAGGTGAAATACTGTAATTTATCTTAGATCTGATGTAAATATCATAAAATTAAATATTTTCAATGATATGCAAGGAAAATAGTGCAAACTATGTCTTAATGCAAGCCAAAAAAATGCCTACTTTTTCAAAATTTTCAATTTTTATGCAAGATTTTTGAATGTATGATGATGAAAATAATATGTATGAATGCAAATATGATTTACAACACTCAGAAAGGTGTAAAATTCAGAAAAAAACATGGTTTCACCAAAATGTTATGTAGAAAAAGAGGGATGTTGAATTAGGTTGATAGTTTAATTAGATCCTCCTTTCACTACATACATTCAAGGATATTAAACCAAGTTGAATCACAAATTTTGCAAGAGGACTTAGCTATAGGTTTGGTCTCACTTGGAATGATAAGGAAATTTAGAATTTTTTGATTAATTTTTTAAACCCTAATCCAATTAGGCCTAAAACTCTAATTTTGCAAAATCATAAACAAACAGACAAATCCCGACAAATGCTCACACAGGAAGGCACTATATGCAGATTAGAAACATACTAGGATTTTAATTTTAGAAAGTAGAAAGGGTACTAGTATCAAAGGTGGTACTTTTTCTAAGGGCTATAGAGTAAAATATGCTTCAGACTGTAATCTGCTCAGAGATTTCTGACAATTCTAAACTGGAGGACAAAAGAGTGGGTGTCTTGGTCTAATTAGGGATGTTTTCTACCATTTTCTTCAGATATGGAATCTTTTTTCTCTACACTAACCTCCTGCAACTCCTCTCCACAAGATCTGACACATGTAACCTGTAATCACAAGAGAGGGGTTGGGGGTTGTGGTGTTTAGGAGCTTTCCTCAATCAAGTCCTGAAAATAGCATTCAAGCCTTCCAACACTGTTGTTAGATAGAGTGTATGTCCTTGGTGGATAGAGACAAAAACCAATGATATGATAAATTGATTGAAACACAAAATAGATGCACCTCGGAGGTGAATCTCTCATGGGGAGATGAAGATCTTTCACACCATGGGAAATGGATTGAAGAAGACAAATCTGCAACAAACAAGTACAAACACAACACAATACTTCTCTGCAACACAATGAAAGCCTTGAATATCCTTAGCATAAGATCACAAGTTCGCATTATCCATCTAGGTTTAAAATGAAGTCCTAAACATATTTATATATGCATTCCTTCTAAACATTCATAATTCAAATTGAATCAGTCAACAAAGGGAAACCTTTTAACGGTAACTTTGGGGACATTTAAAATTTTGGGTCCCAACAAAATAGGTCTAGACTAGGGCATGGGTGCCCTTGTCTAGTGTCCTATTTTGGGACTTTCTTAAGCTCAAGAGTGCCCCCTAAGTCCCATTTGTCATGGGTTTCAGGGGATTTTACTCCGAGATTCATTTTAACATGCATGATTAAATCTAAAGGACTCGAGAGCTAAACATAGGAGGTAAAATTCCTAGGGGGACATTCTATTACATAACAATTGAGTATAGATATGGTGTGAAAGGATACAATCTTTGGTACCCTGTTGCAGAGAAGGTAATATATAGTAGAAGAGTTATTTTTAGAGAAACTAAGCCTTCTTCTATTACATTGCAGCCAGAACAAAGTGAATAGAAATATGTGATTCAACTCCCTTCTATGCCTGAGAAAGTTGAATCGAGGCCCCTAGATAGACACGAAGTTGAGGAGAGCTCATCTAGCTCTGAATCTTTAGAAGAGGAGAAAGAACCTCCAACTCAACTTGTTCAAAGGTCTACAAGGCATAGAAAACCACCTAAAAGGTATTCACCTGATGACTAGAGATGTATTTTTTCTTTGAATACTAACATACATGAACCTAGATCTGTAGAAGAGGAATTAGGTATGAATGATGCAGAGTCTTGAAAGATTTCTATGGATGAAGAAATGACAGCTTTGAAAAATAATGATACATGAGACCTAGTACCATTGCCTGAAGGATGAAAACCTATTGGTTGCAAATGGGTGTTCAAGAAAAAGATTAGTTTAGATGGAGGTATTGAAAAGTACAAAGCACGATTGGTTGTGAAAGTTTACTCTCAGGTTGAGGGTGTTGATTATGCTGAGATATTTTCTCCTATTAAAAAATGATGCCCATTAGATTCTTGCTTTCTATTGTTACTACTTGTTGGTTTTTCTTCTGAATCAGCATTAGGGTTTGCCACTTCTAATGCACAGGTAGATTCAGCCAACTAAATACAGGAGGTTGCATGAGCTGCCTCCCCTTCACTTCTGGTTCTGTCACACCAAGGGGGCTATCCCTATAACTCAAGATGTAACCTTGACTAGCTCAAAGATAGAAAGATTTAACTTGACAACAACAGGCAGAATACTCTCATGTATGGACCAAGATCTGTATGATAGATCACAAGGTTGGCAACATTCTTGGACATGATGTCTGGTTGGGTAAGAGAGCATGCAGGGGGTTCCTAATCCTACTCCTACAACTAACAGGTGGAAGTATGAAATGGTTTGAAATGGTGTTTGGATGCAAAGCTGGACATGGTGTATAACCTCAACACAGAGCTAGATTGGTGCCTATCCAGGGCTTGGAGTCGGTAGACATACACCTATGAATGATCAGCATGAATAGCTAAAACTGGATTTCAGGGGGATACACATGATATCTGCCTTACAGATATCTCCCAATAAAGAGTGTTAAGCTGTCTATACTTATGGCATCCCTATTGCAGTAAGAAAGATACATGCAAAACTGGAGACAGAATCAGCATAACACATGCAAACACAGCATTATTCATATAAGATTAACCATGAAATCAGTGGATTCATGCCAAATCATACAACAGGAGATACATAAACTCACAAGTTTTGCTGCACAGAGCAACCAAAACGAGTTGTATCTTATTACAGAGCCAAAATGTCCAGTTTTCAACAACCTTCAAATGAGCAACACAACCTGCTATATACAGCAAGGAAGGTTCCCAACATTAATTACATAGTTGACCAAAAAACCTGCCAGATACACAGTATCAAAAAAATGGCGCTCAACGCATTGAATGCGGTAGGTAGAAGAGGGGACAGAAGAGGATCTTGAGCCATGAGCTGCCAGCTGTGGATGTACAACTTCAATCGGGTACTGGATCCGTCCACGCCATCGCCCATACCTCTGCAACAATCACCATTAATGGCGCACCAACCCGCGGCCTTGGGAAATGCAGAAAACTGTGTGTCACAACCGTTTCCTGCCAAGATACATCATCATGATATTTGAAAATATGCAAGGTCGAATTATCCCACATGCACCCCGCAGCAACCTCCTCATCACCTTATATACTAGGTCACGAGCATATATGATGTCGGTGCTTTTGCTCCTGACGACACTAGTATAAGACTTCATCATCATTATCCTTCAGCAGCATGATATCCTGTCGCTTGAAATATCACCCTGACGTCAGCATCATATCGCAATATAACCTACATGATAATTGCCTTCATCGGCACAACCTGATCCACAGGAGGAAGATCCTCCTGCTTAACCAATATCAAAAGTCTGGCCGATGAAAAATCCTGATGACGTCATTGTCATATCCTGATGATGTCATCAGTATATCTGCCTACTGCGCACCTCCTCATATCCGGATGACGTCATCGTCATATTCGCAACATTGGGGGATCTTCATAAGATGAGTAATGTTAGAAATATGACCCCCCGGACCTTGATGACGTCACCACCAAATGTCGGCATCAGGATGATATTCGAAAGATAACCGGATATTTGGAAATATCATCCTGATGCACAAATATCATGCTGCACTGTAGCTCCGCTATAAGATCGGGGTGATATATGAATATGACAGATATTTGAAATGATCACCCCCCACTAGATAATGCATGAAGCCAACAGGCGGATATCTCCCTGATATCAGCATCATCATGATGCTGGAACAAACATACGTCCGGGTGATATTCAAATATGAAAATATTACCCCCTCCTTCGGAAATATCATGATGCAGATAGGCAGAGAAATAGATATCACCCTGACATAAGAATGACGTTAGCATCATCAGGGTGATAAAACAACGAACATGAAGTGATAAAACAACATCAGGATGATCTTGACTAAGATCATCCTGACGTTCAAAATATGATGACCACGATGAATATCGGGTCACACTTAGAACTTTACAGCAACATCATCAGGATGATCTTAACAAAGATAACCCGATGTTAAAATATCACCCCGCGAAAGATCATGCAGGCAGAAAATATGATGACCCTCGCAAGCAACACGGTGATAACTGGAAATATGATGATGATGATGACGACCCTTAAGAAAAAACAAGTCAGGTCAAACAACTTAGAAAATAACCCCTTCAGAAGATCGGGGTGACATCATCATCATAAAAGGGCAAGGTGATATTTGGAAAATCACCAGATACTTGAAAAATCACCCCCGCAAGCAAATCAGGGCACACTGTAGCTCATCAGCAGGATCGGGATAATATCCAAACATCACCCGATATTGAAACATGATGATCCTGATGAAAAATCTGGTCGACAAAAAATCATGATGATGCTGACCCCTTCCCTTAGAATATCATGATGATGATGATCTTCTCCCCTTAAGAAAATATGATGCTGATGTTAAAACATGCTGAGGAGGCCCAAAGACTTAGAACTTTTTTTTTTAATTTTTAGGGAAGGTGCCTGCATGAAAATTGCTTAGAAACTGACAGTGAAATCAGGCACCAACAGTGGCTCTGTCTGGGGACGTGCAGGTGCAAGACTGCAGCGAGAACCCCAGAATCTCTAGTTTCGCAGATTGGGCCATATCTATTGGGCAACAGAGTCAATCATTGCACCAACCTACACAAAAACTATATTTTAGTCATCACTTGGGTGGCCCCGGGTAGCCAAAAAGGAAGAACCAAAATTTTTTCCTGCCAAATGCCTGATTCCAAACTGAAAGATCCCAATCCCAACTGAAAAGATTGGCATAATCTGCCCATAATGTCATCTACTCAATTAGATACTCCACCACTTTTGACAGCTTGCCACTTGTAGTACTGCCTCTGTCACTCTGCATTTCAAAATCAAACATGCAGCCATACATGCTAAAAAATCCTTCCGCATTAAGCAACATATGTATGTTATACTCTTCAGACAGTACATCATGTTGCTCTTGGCAATCCTCATCACCTACCTGGCTGTTGCATACCATCAAGCACTCATCTAGTTGGTCCAAAAATTGAAGACATTCAGAAAATATGAGACCCCCAATATTTGTTGATATTGAAAACAAATCCTGATCCACACACCTGATGTTGCACATGTCTGGATCAAGTGATGATGAACATACATTATCCACAGTTTGCAAATCCATACTATCTTCACAAGAACTGAAGATATCTGATTCATATGCCCCCTCCTCATAAACTGATGTATCACCTAGGTCAACTGTCTCTTTATATTCATCATCATCCTCAAAAAGAGGATTAATCCTGCACCACTGAAAGTCAAGATTCACAGCATCAAAGGCACCTGTAGACTCATCATAAAGGGGATTAACACTCACCGCAAAGGCCTCTGCTTCTTCTTCATGACACTCCAATTCTTCTTCATTATTATCAGATCTAGAGTCATAAGAAGAACAAACCTGATCCATGAATTGATCATGGATATCATTTTTATCATCTGATTGCCCCATATACAAGATTTCTGCTGTTTCAATGTACTCTGAAGTTGAACTATCTGTATCATTCTCCATCCCTCTAATACTTCCTGATGAAACTGATACTGACTGTTGATCCACATGATCACAACCTTGCACAAGTGGATCATTTAAACATGATGGCTCTTTGATAAGGGCTGGTATGTAAATATTACTTGAAGAACCATTGTTTTCAACTTCATTTGTTGGGCCAAACAAGACATCCTCCTTTATAACAGAAACGTCATCAACTTGGAATGATGCAAAAACTGGGACAACAGGGGTGTGAATACTTAGACATTCATTGTCAACACCTGAATTAAATCCTTCATTAACACTGGGGGCTGCAGGACAACAAAAATTTTCAGAGAAATAACCCTTTTGTATTCCATACCTCCAATTGTTTTCAATATCCCTTGCAAACTGATGTGCCTGATGCAATGTGGTGGGCTCCTTGTCTCTTAATCTGTAACTCATTTTCTTATCAAAGGCTCCCAAATAGACAACTAAGCACAGTGCATCATTAGGTCTCATGCATTCTGGAATTCTATTCAATGCCCTCATAAATCTGAGGTTAAAGGCTGGGATCAACTCATCTTCTTCAATATGGATGTACATGAAGTCACTAATAGCTGCATATTCAGAAACTCTTTCACCATACTGTACTAGAAATGCAGATTTAAAACCATGCCAAGAGCTGACAGAGTGAGCTAGAAGGTAGGAAAACCAGTCCCTTGCATCTTCATCTAGAGATTGAACAAATAATCTCATAACCACATCCTCATGGTCAATCTCAAAGTCATCTATCACATTCATAAACTGCTGCAAGTGTCTCTCAGCTGATTCATCCTTTATACCCTTAAATTTAGGCAAAAAATTTCTGATTTTAGGTGGAAAAGCATTTGGATAGCCACAAATGCCACTAAAATTTATGGGCTTATATCTGTCTATGTTGAAACTTCTTTTATTACATTGTTGGGACTGACTACTATACATTTTTGCATTTGACACTTCACAAGGGTGCATAGGCAGATAATACATCCTTTATGTTTTTGCAACCCTCCTCTTTACTCAGATTTTCTACAAACAATGACTTTAGGCACTCAAAATTTAGACTATTTTTTCAAACTTTCCTAAAGTCCTTTAAATGAGTCTTTTGAACAACATTGCATGCCCTTTGAAATACAGGGTAAGTTCTAATAAAAGCATGCAAGCTTTGCTTTCACCAATGTTCCCCTTTTAACTAGTGCTATCTCACCAAATAGGGAGTCTGTCAAACAATATGAAATACCTGGATATGTTGCAGAAGCTGCAAATTCTTCTCTGACTGATTTTGTTCTTTTATCAGGTTCTTTGATGCAGAGTCGCCACCTCCTTGAAGAGGAATGAGCTTCAAACAAGCTGAAGCTGCAGATTGATTTCTTTCATTCTGGGTCATCCACCAGCAGAGTCACATATATAACCCTTTTCTCTGCTGCAACAAACAGTTTCCAGGACTGATTTTTCAATCTTGTAGACTCAAACTTTCATGGATATGACATTGATCTCCCCAGCAGAGTCGCCATTTTGTTGGTTTTTCTTCTGAATCAGCATTAGGGTTTGCCACTTCTAATGCACAGGCAGATTCAGCCAACTAAATACAGGAGGTTGCGTGAGCTGCCTCCCCTTCACTTCTGGTTCTGCCGCACCAAGGGGGGTATCCCTATAACTCAAGATGTAACCTTGACTAGCTCAAAGATAGAAAGATTTAACTTGACAACAACAGGCAGAATACTCTCATGTATGGACCAAGATCTGTATGATAGATCACAAGGTTGGAAACATTCTTGGACATGATGTCTGGTTGGGTATGAGAGCATGCAGGGGGTTCCTAATCCTCCTCCTACAACTAACAGGTGGAAGTATGAAATGGTTTGAAATGGTGTTTGGATGCAAAGCTGGACATGGTGTATAACCTCAACACAGAGCTAGATTGGTGCCTATCCAGGGCTTGGAGTCGGTAGACATACACCTGTGAATGATCAGCATGAATAGATAAAACTGGATTTCAGGGGGATACACATGATATCTGCCTTACAGATATCTCCCAATAAAGAGTGTTAAGCTGTCTATACTTATGGCATCCCTATTGCAGTAAGAAAGATACATGCAAAACTGGAGACAGAATCAGCATAACACATGCAAACACAGCATTATTCATATAAGATTAACCATGAAATCAGTGGATTCATGCCAAATCGTACAACAGGAGATACATAAACTCACAAGTTTCGCTGCACAGAGCAACCAAAACGAGTTGTATCTTATTACAGAGCCAAAATGTCCAGTTTTCAACAACCTTCAAATGAGCAACACAACCTGCTATATACAGCAAGGAAGGTTCCCAACATTAATTACATAGTTGACCAAAAAACCCGCCAGATACACAGTATCAGAAAAATGGTGCTCAACACATTGAATGCGGTAGGTAGAAGAGGGGATAGAAGAGGATCTTGAGCCATGAGCCGCCAGCCGTGGATGTACAACTTCAGTCAGGTACTGGATCCGTCCACGCCATCGCCCATACCTCTGCAACAATCGCCATTAATGGCGCACCAACCCGCGGCCTTGGGAAATGCAGAAAACTGTACGTCACAACCGTTTCCCGCCAAGATACATCATCATGATATTTGAAAATATGCAGGGTCGAATTATCCCACATGCACCCCGCAGCAACCTCCTCATCACCTTATATACTAGGTCGCGAGCATATATGATGTCAGTGCTTTTGCTCCTGACGACACTAGTATAAGACTTCATCATCATTATCCTTTAGCAGCATGATATCCTGTCGCTTGAAATATCACCCTGACGTCAGCATCATATCGCAATATAACCTGCATGATAATCGCCTTCATCGGCACAACCTGATCCACAGGAGGAAGATCCTCCTGCTTAACCAATATCAAAAGTCTGGCCGATGAAAAATTCTGATGACGTCACCGTCATATCCTGCTGACGTCATCAGCATATTTGCCTACTGCGTACCTCCTCATATACGGATGATGTCATTGTCATATTCGCAACATTGGGGGATCTTCATAAGATGAGTAATGTTAGAAATATGACCCCCCGGACCTTGATGACGTCACCACCACATGTCGGCATCAGGATGATATTCAGAAGATAACCGGATATTTGGAAATATCATCCTGATGCACAAATATCATGCTGCACTGTAGCTCCGCTATAAGATCGGGGTGATATATGAATATGACAGATATTTGAAATGATCACCCCCCACTGGATAATGCATGAAGCCGACAGGCGGATATCTCCCTGATATCAGCATCATCATGATGCTGGAACAAACATACGTCTGGGTGATATTCAAATATGAAAATATCACCCCCTCCTTCGGAAATATCATGATGCAGATAGGCAGAGAAATAGATATCACCCTGACATAAGAATGACGTCAGCATCATCAGGGTGATAAAACAACGAACATGAAGTGATAAAACAACATCAGGATGATCTTGACTAAGATCATCCTGACGTTCAAAATATGATGACCACGATGAATATCGGGTCACACTTAGAACTTTACAGCAACATCATCAGGATGATCTTAACAAAGATCACCCGATGTTAAAATATCACCCCGCGAAAGATCATGCAGGCAGAAAATATGATGACCCTCGCAAGCAACACGGCGATAACTGGAAATATGATGATGATGATGACGACCCTTAAGAAAAAACAAGTCGGGTCGAACAACTCAGAAAATAACCCCTTCAGAAGATCGGGGTGACATCATCATCATAAAAGGGCAAGGTGATATTTGGAAAATCACCAGATACTTGAAAAATCACCCCCGCAAGCAAATCAGGGCACACTGTAGCTCATCAGCAGGATCGGGATAATATCCAAACATCACCTGATATTGAAACATGATGATCCTGATGAAAAATCTGGTCGACAAAAAATCATGATGATGCTGACCCCTTCCCTTAGAATATCATGATGATGATGATCTTCTCCCCTTAAGAAAATATGATGCTGATGTTAAAACATGCTGAGGAGGCCCAAAGACTTAGAACTTTTTTTTTTATTTTTAGGGAAGGTGCCTGCATGAAAATTGCTCAGAAACTAACAGTGAAATCAGGCACCAACACTACTTATGATCTGGAGGTTGAGAAAATGGATGTGAAATGACATTCCTTCATGGTGCTCTGGAGGAGGATATTTATATGACAGAGCTAGAGCACTACATGGTGAAAGCTAAAAGTAATTTGGTTTGTAAATTGAAGAAATCTTTGTATGGCCTCAAAGAAAGGCCTAGGATGTGGTACCATAAATTTGATACATATGTGTTGAGTTTGGGATTTGAGCATTCTAAATCTGATCGCTATGTTTATTATAAATCTAATGGTGATCATTTCCTGTTTATTGCATTACATGTTGATGATATGTTATTTATTGGTAAAGAGAAATGAATGATTTTAGAACTAAAGTCTCAACTTGAAGCTAAATTTGAAATGAAAGATCTTGGTGTAGCTAAACACATTCTTGGGATGGAAATAAGAAAAGATAGAGTGAATAGAAAACTATGGCTTGGCCAAAGTAAGTATGTCAATTCAATTTTATAGAGGTTTAACATTCATGATTGTAGACCATTATGTGTTCCTTTTATAGTTGGATCAAAGTTATCTACTTCACAATGTCCAACATCTCCATTAAAGATGGAATACATGAGCAAAGTACCTTACCAGAGTGTAGTTGGAAGTTTGATGTATGATATGGTCTGTACTAGACTAGACATTGCCCAAGCAGTGGGAGTTCTTTACAAATATATGTCTAATCCTATTAGAGTTCATTTCAATGTAGTTAAAAGAGCCTTCAGATATTTGCAGGTTAGAGTATTCCTTGTTTTATCATGGTAATTTGATAGGAGACATGCATTCCATTGATATTCATGGTTATGTGTATTCAGATTGGGTAGGTGATGTTGATAGTAGACAATCCACCAATGCTTATGTGTTTACTCTATTTGGTGATACAATTAGTTGGATGAGTAAGCAATGGGCTTTGGTTGATTTATCCATTACTAAAGCTGAGTATATGATAGATACTCATTCTTGTAAAGAAGCCATTTATCTTAAGAGACTATGTTCAGGTATCAGAATAAAACAATGTGCAATGACAGTTTATTGTGATAGACAGAGTGTGATCTACCTAGCTAAGAACCCAACATTTATTTCCAGGACCAAGCACATTTATGTATAGTATCATTTTGTTAGAGATATGGTTGAGGATGGCAGGGTGAAGCTAGTTAAGGTAGAGACTTTGATGAATGTTGTAGATTCATCAACTAAGCCTACGAGCACAAAGAAGTTTAGATGGTGTTCAGAGTCTATAGACCTCTCAGCCCCTAGCAATTAAATCATGGTGTTCATACTCCATTTGATCTTGTAAGGTGTTTGACAAGTGGAAGAAAATTAGGAAAGGTGTTCAACCTTGCAACTACAAAAGGTTTATATTCTTCCCAAATTTGGTTTTTTTGAATACCTTTATCTTGAAGAATGGTTTAGAACTTTCAAAGTTTCCAAAAGGGGCTAAAAATGGTAGAGATTACTATTTTTAGTAAGTCTTAATTTGAGCATGGATGAACCCAAAATTTTCCCAAAAGGTGCAAAACTTCCAAGTAAACATCTTGGGTGAGTTTTGACTCAAGATCATACTTGGATTGCAAGATATTAAAGTTTCCATTTCTTAAACTCCCGAAAAAGTTTTGAACTCAGATTTGAGACACTTAGAGGTCCCTAAATGCCTCAAAATTTCTTGTAAATAGAAAATCTAGTTACATCTTGATAGATCTCTTCATGAGCTTTTTGAAACATCAAACGATTTGTCAACCAAACACCCGGATCAAAACTTATGGCCTCCGAAAGTTGGGCCTCCCATTTTGGGAAATGTGAAAATGTGTTGGAAACTTAAAAGAGCTGTAAAAGGGAGAGTGGTGCAGGTGCACCCTAGAATGAATATGCCTCCATGAGGAAGACTTAATATTTTGATTTTGTATAGGTATTCTCATTTTTGTAATAAGGTCTAGAAGGCCTCAATAAGCATGTAACAGGTCCTAGTTAGTTCATTTGAGTAAATTTTGAAGATTCAATGTTGTAGTAAGGTCATTTGAGTCCTACTTCATATGTTGAAATCATTAGGAAGGTTAAATTTTAAGTTTTGAGTCATATTGTAAAGTTGCAAAGGTATAAAATTGCAAAACTGATGTAAAAGGCAATTTTGCATATGTGTGTAAAAGGGAAACTAATGGGTATTTGTTAACCCATAATCCAAAAATCAGTTGTAACCATTGGGGCAGGCTTAGGAAGGCATAAAAGGCCTGACTCCATCATTGTTAAGGGTGGGTGATTGAAGAAATGAAAGTTGAATAAAGAAAACCACTATTTCTTGCATATTTCATTAGAAATTTGCTATTTTTTAGTTGTTGTATAGCCCTGTACAAACATGAAATGATGCCTAATTAGTTGTAAGTGATAGTACATTCAATCACCTTCCATTTTATTTTTGTTTCATGCAATTTGGTCTCCATTTGAACAAGATATTTGTAGTTTTCTAAAAACTGTGGGAAACCCTTGCTAGGGTAAACAGTGGGCATTCTAAATTGTGTTTTTCAATATTGAACCGATAGAAAATGCTAAAAATGGGTGAAATGATACTCCTAAGTGTGTTTTATCATATACCAAAGGTACAGAGTTAATTGATGGAGTTTGGTCATATTTATGTGATGCCCTAGGACTATTCTAACCCTGTTTCAAACTGGTAAAGGGCAGAAACTTGTGATTTTGATGATTTTAGTGTGGAATGCACATTCTTTATGGTGGTGTTAGTTGGAAGGGTATAAATTGAAGCCTTTTTCATATTCCTCAAGTTAGGATTGACAAAATAATGAATTGTTATACCCACAAGTGGCTCTATCCTGTTATGACTGGTTATGATAGTCACAGATAGGACTGGGTATAATGACAATTTTGTGTCCTACTAATGTTTGAAAATCATAGAATGGTGTTGGATAGAGTATTTTGGATGTTTTAAATCAATATTAAACTTTGCAAGAGTCTTTTTATTGGGGTAATGCCAAGAAGAAACAGAGTTGACAGTTAGGATGCAAAAATCAGGCTTAAGAGGCAGAGTTGCAAGGTATTGTCACTAGCGTTTGGTAGGAATGCTCTTGAAATTGGTTTTGTGGTGTTTTACTAAGAATGAGAAGACTCTATTTCATATGTTCCAAGCATTGGTTGAATGAGTTAGGTATGGAGATACTAAAAACCAATAAGCCTTGAGTGAATTAAGCCTAATTTGTAACGAGGACAGTCAAGATTTGTGATCTATTTCTAAAAAGCAATCTATGTTGGATTTGTGATATGTATTAAAACTTATTAAAGGGTATCTTAAAAGCCTTAAACAGTCTTGAATGGAGGTCTACACTAAAAGTTATGCTTTGACAGTCCCTTAAAGAGGGCTGCTAGCTTTTGGACAGTCAACGAAGGAATAGTAATTTGATGAAAGGTCAGATATTGGGAATTGTTTGTTTTGGTTGAGATAGGATTCCTAAAGGATAAAAAGAAAGACAACTAAGGTATTGTTGAGTCAGAGTTGTGAGAAACTCAGTTTTGTGCCACTGATTTATGAAGGTTTCTTGTGAAGATTTATGAGGTTCAGGGATTGAAGCCCCTTGTTGTGAAATATGGTATCAATGGTTTGACTTTCTCTTTGCTCTACATTAGAGAGTTACACATGTTTGTGTGTGACTTGACACATCACAAGGCATCTTTGATTGGAGATAATTTGGGTGCCACTTTTGGGTGGTTTTGGCTCATGGTTTTGTAATTACCATTGACAGTTTACTATATTGTATCTCCCATATATCAGGAGCTTGAGATGGAGGTTGTGTAAGAGTCTTATAGATGTTGAGTTGCTTCTAGATCTTTGGTTGGTTATACTACTATGAAAGCTTGCTCTACAAGTATACTGTAATCTTCTTATCACTCAATAATATATTGGGTGTCTTTGGAGTGTGGGCTTTTTCTCCTAAAAGGGTTTCCCCATGTAATTACTATGTTGTGGTATGATTTCTATTTGTGTTTATTTTTGTAATTGTTGTAAAGATTTGAAGTTTTTTGCATATCCTTCCCTTCAATAGTAGTCTAGGAAGTTGTTCCACTACCTTAGATTCCTTACACTATTTTCATGGGAGTAGAATGTCATGGAGAGTGGTTAGCCAGTCCTAGGGCCTATTGTGGATTGCAATGTGTCAAGCCCTTTCTATGGTTTTTGTGGTTGAGATAATAATTGACCCAATGGGTCACTAGTTATCAATCTCCTATTTGGGTTCCTTAGGTTCCAACACCTAGATGGATGTCAATTTTAATCATTGATGATCCTAGTTCATTGTAACCTATCCACTATGTCTTGAATGCATTGTTGTATTTGATCTCTTTGTTGAATTATCCTGAGAGCATGCTTTTTCTTATCTACTATTTCTTATGTTTGTTGTGGCCTAGGATGTATTTTATCTATTTTCTTAAGGATTGCCCTTACCCACTCACCTCTAATTCCTAGGCACATTCAAATGCTTGGAAAAGAGAGAGAATTGACTTTGATTTAAAATCAAAGGTTTGTTTTCTATGTTGAAATGTGACGTTTTCCTAGTGATGAAATTGAGGGTTTTAACAATGTGTAAATGAATTCTACCTCGTGATTGAATCAAGCGTTTCATTTTTCTAATTTATCTAATGTTTTTGTATTTTTGTGTTTTTTATAGGTATGCAACTAGTATGGATGCAAAGAAATTTTTTTATTCTTTTCCCGAAATTGAATAACAAAAATGGCTTAATTATCTAAGAATTTGAAATATGAATGCACTTTTAACATAAATTTTCTAAATGCAATCTACACTATGTTTTTGTGTTTTTCTGAAATGATTTTTGAATCTAAACTAGGAAATTGAAAATATGAAAATGAAATCTAATCTAGAAATTGCAATGAAACTAGTTTAAGCAAAGCTAATCTAATGAACTTGAATTAAACTTATCAAAGAAATTGCAACAACAAGATTTATTTTTCCAAGAGAAAATTATGGTTTAATTAGCTACTTAAAGCATGAAGAACTTGGATCCTTTGGCACATGAGCCTAGTGTATGCTTAGAAATACTTTATGTGGTAACCTTTCCTTTCCTCTACAGCAGTAGGGTACTCCTCTTGGCAACAGGGATGGGGTAGCAATTTATTTGGAATGAGCTATGAAAGTTGTGATTGAAATAATCCATCAAAGCTATGAAGCACTTGGGCTTGGTAATTCACAAGTGTAAAAATGCTAAATGAAGCTTTTGAAATCTTTGCAAGAATACTAAAAAGAAAAAAGCACACAATTGTTATGTAGAAAAAAGGGGATCTAGTTTGATGCACCAAAATTAGGTCAAACTTCCTCCACATGAACATTGGAACACAAACTGAGATTGTCTACAGTCTTGAAAGGAGAGCCAATCTATAGGGGTGTCCCTTTGTTGTATGGATAAGGATTGATTACTAAAGACCTGACTATATTATGCAATGATAAGCTAAAGCAATGAATCTAAGCTAAGTTACAGAGTACAATTACAAAAGATAGGAATCTGAAATAGAATAGTAAATAGAGGGTAAACTAGAACCTGTCACTAGAATCTGGGTGACACTAGCAAGGACTATGCCACGTGGGTGCAATATTCCAGGCTTTTAGGGTCCTCTAAAAAGTGGCTTTCATCTGTCAGGGTCTATGATTGTCTGTCTTCTCTCTGATTCATGATATCTATTTATGATCGTTGTAGATCTGCAAAATAACAAGGGATATAAGGGTTGTGTCTATATAGGAGTTTGCCTCAATCAAACCCCTGTATTGGTATTCCTACCTCACATATAGACAAATTAGAGAAGATCAAAGAGTGTGTTTTCCTAATCTTATGTGCATCTAAGATTTTAATGAGCAACAAACTAAAGGATTTATCACAAAACCCTAACCCTATATGACTCAAGCATATAGAATGATCAACTCAAGAGAAGTGTTTCACTCAAGGAAACACTAACCTTCAACTCAAGGAAGGTGGACTTGTAATGTCAGAAAATGTCCCCTTAGGGGATTTTCCCTTGAAAGGTTTAGCTCCTGGGTCTCTTAGCTACATTTAGGACATATTACATAATAATCTGACATCCCGATGGAATGAACCCTAGGTTTCATGAAAAATGGGGCCTAGGGGGACCCATTGAGCTTAAGCCTCCCCAAAATAGGGGGGAGGACTTGGGTACCCATGCCCTAGTCTTGCCCTATTTTGGGTAAAGGCCAAATTTGAAGTGTTAGTTTATGACCATTATTTGGTCCCTAGGCTGACACGGTAAGTTTGAATTTACAAAATCTTTGTGGGAATGTTTGTAGTTTCATATAAAAGTATGTTTTGGAATTCATTTGTAAACTAGATTATGTTCATGTGATTTTAGCATCCTAAAGGTGATTCAAGGCTTTCATTGTATTGCAAGAGTAGATTTGTGTTGTTTATGTGTTTGTGTTTGCAGATTTGAGCATCCATCTCCTTATGGAATGAAGAGCTTATTCCTCCCATGAGATCTTCACTACAAGGCAATATCTATTGTGATTATCGAGCATTTATCATTTAGTTTCTGCCTTTACCTCCCAAGGCATGCACTCTCTATCTGTAAGGCCGCTCAAACTTTCCCTAGTGATATGGTTATGGTAATAATTTATTACAATTGTTTTGTAGATGGTTTGGATAATTATTAGTCAATCTATTATTGAAGATTGTATTTTGTTATGGTCACTTTCTTGATCTCGTTCATTTAATGTGTCCATATTTTTCAACTACTATTAATGTGCTCATACATTGTGGAAAGAGTTAGAGAATTCATTGATGACAAACATGATTTCATATACATATTTAATAATGATCTTATAGTTGCTTGACATGTTTATGTGATCGTATATCTTATATTTATTGGCATGGTGTGTATGGAGTATGTAATGCCACACCATCATTGGTTGCCTTCATAACGATGACATACTTTCATGGTTTCTTGTTTAAATTTTTGCTAGTAATTTATTAATGAAATTTAGGTATTTTAGTTAATGTTATGTATATATTTCTATTTTCATTATTGGATTAAATTCTTTTGGTTACTTTGTAATGTTTTTTGATGGTGCATTGACATAAAGTGGCAAAAAAAAAAAGGAAAAGAAATGGAGCTATCATTGTGAAGGCTTTTATCACTCAGTTACAATAGTGTTTATTAAACTGATAAATTGTGGTAGATTAACTAATTTAATTATATCATATTTAAAATAATAATAATAATAATAGTAATTACTTCTCTCTATTTATCTTGATGGATTTCACATTCGAAAGAGATATTGTCATTATAGTAAATATACGTGAAGGTGAGATTTATATGTATAAATTAACAAACTTATGCAATATTGAATTCTTTGAACTCTCTAATGTAACTTAGGGTTTAGGATTTTGGTACATTATCTTCATTGGAGCAACTTAGAATGTATACTAATCTATACTAATGATTAAGTAATCTTTTACATAACTCGTTTTGGGCTTGCATTTTGCTAGTTTTCAAGATGCTCATTAAAGTCTTTACAAAATATCTATTATTCTTAAATGAAAAGATTCATTAGTTCATATGTGGCATTTAATCATTTATACAATGCTTGTAAGTGATTTATATGTGGGTTCCAAAAGAGTTTCAAATTGTAGTAATGTTTTCCACCTCTGAAATAAGGTGCTTGGTAAATAGATTCAACTTATATTATTGAGATGAGATTTAAATGTTAAATTTTAATTATTGCAATATAAGGGCATGACAACATCAAGCGTATTCTAAAATATATTAGCAAAGGTGATCATACTTAATCATTGAGCTAAACACCCCTATCTTCTTATTTACTTTCCTAAATAACAAGTGCACTTGTCAAAGTTTCATTACCCAACTATCATTTATTAACCCATGTTGATTTGTGTTTATTTGTATACATTTGATTGGGTTAGCCTAAGTTAACCATAAGGAAACTTTATTGTCCTTTATAATCCTATATAGGTAATTCTTTGATATTTAAACAATATCTAATTGTAAAGAAAATAAATAATTTTATTTAATTAATTTCTAGACTAATTAAATAAATTTGTAATGAAAAAGTAATCAATTAATCTGTATTATAAAGTTGAAATTCATACTTAAATAGTAACATTTAAATACAAAATTGAAATAAATTAAATATGATACTTAGTTCAATAATTGATTATGGAAAAGTGATGTCCCAAATGTTAGGAACTAATTTTCAATGTTCTCTAGCTTTTAGGGTTGACTTAGATGAAGATCTTTGATTCTATGAGTTTATTGTTCTTCCATCAAATTCACTTACGTGTGTAGACCTAATTGTGTATGGATGGTCTAAACTTGGACATAGATTTAATGACGGTTGCTAAGAATAATGGCTAGGAATGAAGAGTCCTATGACTAGAATGGGATAGCACTTCAAATTGGTTTGCATACACCTATACAATATTCATTGTCATCCTCAATATTAAAGTAGCACCATTATATAGTACAAAACAAGAAGCGTAAATGTAATGATTGATTTTTTAACCATCAAACTTATAACTATCTATCAATTGTACCGATTGGCATTCTATTACATTACTAGAATTATCCACATGTAGATCTATTGAAGTCACTAAATACTTGTGTGGGAATGCTTGATGAGCAATGTGTAGTGGCATGTGATAACACCAAAACTTGTGTGTTGGAGGTAATTTCATTTTAGAGAAGAGTATAAAGGTATTAGCACGTACAATGTTTCTAGAGGTTTGCATGGTGGAAATCCCTCACTACCTTTTCAACACATATGTTCGTGTATTGTGGAAATCCCAAGATGTTGGCTTTAAAATTGTAGGTTCCACCTTCATAGAGTCCTCTCTGGACACGAATGCTATGGGGAAAGTGGGAAAAGGAGAGAGCTTCCTGAATTTTTTTTTTTAGGGTTTTCCTTGAAAGAAAAAGGGCTTTTAGGGTTTTTTTTTTAAAAGGAAGGGGGGCAGTGAAGGCAGGGGTGGGGGGGTGGCACGGCTATGGAATATTGGTTCTACACCTACCATTGCATTTTCTTGTAAGTTTCTAAAACATTTTTTAACAAATTCATTTTGTGCATTCCTTCAATCATTACATTCCATTAGATGAGATCTCTTGATACATTCTGTCAAACAGTCTCATGCCTTGTATGTGTTTCCACATTTCACATAGATATCTACCAGAGCATTTCCAAGTATAATATTTGACAGAAATCTACCTTCTATTATACCTTAATGGATGTCCATACCATGTTCCAATGCTCCCATTTCGGCCCGGTAGAAAAGGCATTGGCAAAGGTTTTGGAATCTAGCTTTACACCTACCGATTTCATTAGCATGAAAGCTTTTTAGGAATTTTAAATAAACCTGGACTTTGACCATACCCTGCAATCATGATTTTTCCATGAGACCACATTCCTTTTAGCAGATGGGGAAAATGGTTCACGTGACTTGTCTATGCTTTGAAATTTTGCACGAATGTCTACAGGGTACTTGCAAATACAATATCTGATAAAAATTTCCCTTCCGTTATGTCTTGAGGGATTTCCTTCATATCACTAAAGATCTTATGGTGTTCATTATTATAATGCAAGTATATTTTTTTCCAGATTGCTCCTTTTACCGTCACCAATAATCTCCACGTGAAAACTGTCCTAGTTTAAAATGATGGAAATGGTTCACATATCTCACAATGCTCTCTCTTGTAGCAGTCTTAGAGACAATTTTATTGCAGTGTAGCAATCAGCATATTCGAAGGTTTTTGACAACTCTAATAGCAGCTGTATGAGGCATGTTTAACAAACCCATTTGCAATTTCCAATTTCACTATGATGGTAGAGGAATAATTATTTTCCCTCTTGCATAACATTAAGAAAATGTCTCGATTCTAGAAAATACCCTGCTACCTTCATCATCCAAGCCAATTCAAGTCAAGAACATAAAATTTGGTTTTAAATGAAGAAGAGCAGGCAGAGAATCCAATCTCAAAAGAAAATTGAAACTAACCTTCTTTATTGTATTTTATACGGTTAGTCCAATCATGCTATAATCAAGGACAATATGCATCACCCTAAATACATTGCAGGAGTGGCCTACCACACTTGCATTAGCACTTTCAATTGGCAGGGACATAATATTAATAGACTCAGGCACAAATAAGAGTGCTTCCTCTCTAATAGGGAGAAAAAAAAAACAACTTTTGATGTCTAATAAAATTTAGAGTGGCATTGCAACCCTTAAATGAATTGCAATATTCCTTGTGTTTTCGATAACTGTGGAGAACTGAGTAGAAAAATTAGGCTAGCCTGGCATCCCAATAACTATAAATTATGATGTTCTTTAACATAATTTTAACAAGTTGAATAAGAGGAAACACATCTGAGAATTTGTGAGGGCTTTCCATTTACGAGATATGCTGTGGATTTTGCAGAACCAGAGCTTATGTAGATTTCTAGATTATCGAATTTATTATTTTGTAGATTCAAGGAAACAGAGAAATATAAAGTGATTAAGGAAAAGACACCAAATTAAAAGTTCATGAATTTTTGTTTTACAGATTCAACGAAACATGAGAAAATAGAATGATTACATAAAATGACACACAGTTAAAAGTTTAGTGAAATATAAAATGAAAACAAAAATAAATAAATGTGCCACTGTTGTTGTTCTGCCTTCTGATGACTTGTTGCTCTGCCTTCTGAAAACTCCCTCCAAACTTTACCTTAAATAAAATGGAAGGATTGTAAAAATTGGTAGAAAACTCTCTAAGTTAGTAGGGAAAGTTTCAGCCCCACCTCAACTGCACCCTCAAAATCAACAACCTAAAAAGTAGGTGCTCTTATTTTGGAGGAAAAGATTCTAAGAAGTAGCAATTTTTTTTTGGTTTCATGGGATCCCTTTCTCCACAAAAATAAATCCTCTAACAGCTCCATGAGACCCTTTCTTAAATTCCCTAAGAACATACCAACAACCCTTCTACCATTAGTTTAGATGGCAACGAAAATAGAGGCAAACAAGAAATAAAAGTGTTCAGAATGCAGACATGGATCTGATATGGGTATAGAACACTTCCACAGGCATGGATCTGACATTGATCTATAAACTCAACCCTTCATAATTTAGATTGAATTTTCTACTTTTAAAACAAGATAAAAACATAGGTCATAGTTTTTCAATTTAAAGCCACCAAAAATTTAGTGCATCAACAAAACCATTTTTCTCCTCTTCCAAACATAAAGCTATATACTTTGATTTATCACATTTTATTTTTCTATACTTTAACATTTCATGATACTCACAGCTGTAGTGTATATGTATTTATATGGGTTGGCTTAGATTTAAGTGAGGAAAAGTTTATTTTTGTATAAACTGGTATAACATAGTTTTGGAAGGATATTTTAGATTTCTCAAGATTCTCATTTGAAATAGTTGTCCATATGTATTTTTCAACCTCTTGTTATGTAGGAGTTATAATGTTGTTAATTGTTTGCACAATAGTTAACTCTTGTGATGTAAATTTGGGTTGTTTGTGTTGTGTCCTCAATGGAATATTTTGGGCATGACACTATCTGACAACGATGTTCGGAAGGCTTGAATATCTCTCTAGGGCTTGACTGAGGCAAGCCTCTAAACACCACAACCCCCTCCCAAAATTTTCATGATTGTAGGTTATAGAATGGAGTTGCAGTCAAAATAAAGTTGCAGGAAGGTACAATAGAGTGTCAGGATTGTAGATCAGTGAAAGAAACAACCACCTGGACTTGGGTGCCCGCTCATTAGTCCTCGAAGTTTCGCAATGGGAAAATCTTTGGTACAATAGATACAGGTTGTAGACTGAGTTTCTAGATCTTGACAAAAAGTAGGGCACTGGACTTGGGTGCCCGCTCTTTAGTCCCCAACTTTTCTACCCCAGAACCTTGAAAATAGTTGCACAATTATTTGTCATTTTACATTTCTCTGTAGCGGCATTTTTTGTAATTTATCTATTTACTGTCATATTTGCATAATTAGGGTTTTAAAGTATAATTGAGCATAAGAGAAGGCAATTGACAATCAAATCATAAAAATCTAAGTTTCCCTACATCTCAATAGTGACCTAGGGTATGATAGTACATTGTGTGATTAATGAGACAAAATGAAGATAGAAAACTAAATCAAATGCAAAACAAAATGATTATACCTCCATAATGACTCACAAATCCAAGCGGGAAGGAGTTGCACCCGATTAGTCTCCTCCGATTTTACCCATGATAACTGAAATGTGGATTGCTCAAATGCTCAACATAATGTAGATGAGAGACAAGTGGATTCAGATGGATTAGATGGAGATGAGACAAGATTTTGGCATTATGATGTTAGGATGAGGAGATTGTGGAGTGATTTTGGCAGAGGTTTGATGCATGATGAAGTCTCTCCCAAATGGCTTGGAGAGGGTCTCATTTATAGATTTTCTAAAAGGAGGATAGAGGGTGAGGATTGAAAGATGGGATCAAGGGCTATGAATAAAAGTAAATCTTTTATTCATTTTGGGGAAAGGGGTGATTAAATGAGGTATGGGTGTGAAAGAATGTGAAATGAATTAAAAATTCATTTGGGGAATGGGAAATGAATTAAGAATTCATTTGGGGATAAGAGGTAATGAATGAGGATGGGTGAGGTAAGGGATGTGTAAGAGAAGTAAATGTGATGTGTGATTTATTTTAATTTTTAATTTGAGGGATGTGGGGAAGGGTGTTAAACTAGGTTTGACCACCCAAACGAGAGGTTAGGACTAATCAAACAGAGGTTTTGCTTAATTGATCCTAGGGCTAGGATGAGGTAGGCTAGGGTAGGTTAGGGTAGGTCAATTAGTAGGCTAGATCAATTAGATAACCATGATTTATCTAATTGATGAGAATTAGGGAAAAGGAGAATTGAACCAAATAAATATTGGGAATATTTATTTGATTAATGAGGGATAGTGTTGTAAGGTCAAAGTGATAAATCAAATGAATTAATTGATCACAAGGGATAGACAGATGGTTAGGGAAGATATGGGAAATTGATTTGCAGAGCAAGTCAATTTTAGGTGTCTACATTTGCCCCTCTTTGAGATGGTGTTGTGGCTAAGTAACATCATTTCAAAGAAGTTAGAACATAGAGTTGGATTGGATAGAAAAAAGATTTTGGCTTAGAAGAATAGGGTAAGGTTTGGGGATAATTGGTAAGGGTGATGCCCCCTCGAGAGGATAGGCGGGTTGCAAGAACACGGTTGTGCTCTCAAAATGGATGGAAGAGATTGGTACAAGTGGTTGGAGGATAAGTGGTGAGATGAAAGGATGATGATGGTGGGAGATTGATTGGTGGATGATCATTGTGTTGAAAAATGATTTAGAGCAATCCTAGGTTTGATATAGCAAAGTGGATATTTTCACCAAGGTATAGAAGACCAAGGTGATGATGTGTATCCAACATTTGCATGGACTAGACACGCAAACAAAGGGATGATCTCATGCATGCCCAAGATAGCACAACCTTGTCCTGATGAGGGAAGGGGACTCAGAGCATAAGTCCTTAGTACACAAAAGGTATGATGAACCTTAGATGCATAAGGGGATCAATATGCTAGAACTGACCCTATGATCAACAAGATATGAATACTAGCTTGGAGTAATGAAAACAACCCACAAGCACAGCATACAAAAGCAAGACTATGCCCCATTCTAGATGTTTTCGCCACATACCATGATATAGTGAGATCAAGGTAGCTTTGATGTGATCTTCGAATAGGACAAAAGATAAAAATCAAAAACAAAAAGACCAACAAACCAAAACAAATAGCCATTGTCTCTCTTGCCAAAATGGATAATGATTGGATAGATTCTGCCCATCATAGGAAAGATATATCCTAAGGCAGGAATCAATTGATGATTGGATCATGATTAGTTGATGTTGTAAGATTGGCTCAAGATATGATGGTGACCAGTTGTGGTTGATGTTGATGATTTTTGATAAGGGATGATGCTTTGAAAGGTGATGCAATGCTTAGATCTAGTGTAAGCTCAGCGGGTTGGATGGGTACATCTTATGGACCTGAGTACCAGAAACTTCCTGCGTATTCCAGACTGTCTACATACCCTGTATCCACGGGATCAAGGCACATTAAGATGCAGGTGATTATGATATGTAGTTCTGATTTGTGATGATGATGTGGGATGATGGAGGATAGATGTGATTATGTTGGAAAATGATGTGATGTTGATGGAGCAGTGTTGATTTTGTGATGGATATATTTTTGGGATTTTGTGATGTTTTTGTATTTTTTAATTTTGGAAAAGGAATGATTTATTATGAGATGGTTGCATTGGCTTTCGTGTGGGTAACCTTTATGCTAGATACCAATGATAAGGGAACACCAAGTCTAGAGGTGAAAGTGATGGGGTTGGATAGAGGGATTGGTGATGAAAGATGATGGTTATCTGATTCATGATAGATGAATGGACAAGCAATAGGGATGCATGTTAGATAGATGGAAAATAGGGATGGGGGATAGGATAGGTATGCATGAAATATGGATGGGGGATTTTAGGATTTTCTCCAAGGGCTAGGTTGCAAGGAATCATATGCCCCAATGCTTAGAATTTTGCATGATGGGTTCATGTTTGAATGGATGGACTTTGCAGTAGATGGATGGAGGATATACTTTTAAAAAGGATTTTACCAAGAGGTTTCCAAAGCATGTTGTTGATATTTTGCCCCTTGTCTTTATCAAGATCTAAGGTGGGAGATATAGTGGATAGAATGGATGGGGAATGATAGGATGAATAGGGGATGGTAGATAGGAATATGATAGGATTAGGATAAGATACGATATGCAAAAGGATGTTATGGATGTGGATGATTAGATTGTTTTGCCCCCAAGTGTAGGGATACAAAATGGATGGAGAAGGGATTACACATGACGCCCACAAGGGATTTTCATCATGGTACTTGCCCAAGGCGCCACAAGGAGTGGTTTTCACCATTGGACGAATTTTTTCTCTTTATTATTTTCTTGATTTTTTATTTTTTTTTGCTTTTTTGCTTTTTTGATGGAAGGGAGACTCTAGCGTATGTTTCTATAGCACGGAGAAGATGGTCCCATGTTGGATAGCATTTTGGATGATGATTGCATGGATTGTTGGTAGATAGGAGAAGATTGAATGGATGGTGGATAATGGATTATGATGTGGATTATGCAAAAACATGGACCATAGGAATGTGATGGGGAAGATATGTAGGATAGTGAACAAAAGATGGAGAGATGGGGTTATGTGGGAATGTTAAGTGGTGGAGGGGAATCAAGACCAACGGCTGCACATAGTGTGATGTATTTGGAAGCTTATACCTTGGATGTGGAGTTGGGAGTAATGGGGATCGGGATGGGGGATTTTTGTATGATTGATTTGGGGTTTTAGGGACCCAAATAGACTTAGGATTTGGGGGATTTTTAGATGGGGATCTGGATGTTTGGGATTTTGGGGTGGATTGGGATGTGGATGCCTCATTTGTTTTGATTATTTTTTGCTTAGGGACCCACACCATTTTTGCTTTTGCTTTTTCTTGTGATGGTGTGGGTTTTGATAGCCTTTTGGATTTTTCATTTTGCTTGGAAGGGATAACATCTTTAAGCTTCTGTGCTTTATGCATTGAGGAATTCAAATTATTACTTTTGAATCCCATGGATTTGGGGGAAGCTTCATGTTTGAAAGATGTGTGCTTTTTTTGGTCTTGATTGGGAAATTTAGGGGGTTTATGGATAAATGAATGAGGGGATTTGAGGATAGGGATGTTAGGAGTTGGTAGGAGTGGAGGTAAAGTGGATTTGATAGAGATATTTGGAGTTGGAAGTAGTGGAGGTAAAGTGGATTTGATAGAGATATTTAGAGTTGGAAGTAGTGGAGGTAAATTTGATGGAGGGAGATGGATGGTCACATGCTTTTGCAAATGATAGGATGATGGAGGAGGGATGGCGACATATGCTTTTGGAGTGCGATGAGATGCACCATGTTTGGGATTGGATGAATGGATTTTGGGAGGTGTATGGGTTGTACCAACATGTTCATTTTGTTTGTCTTGGGATGTATAGCCGAGGCCATGCGAGGATGGATGGAATGTGGTGTGGATGGGCTCCAAGATGCCTTGTTCATGAAGGCCTAAGCCTTTGCCTTGATAGTTCATGTGTTGGAGTATGCCACATGCAATGGGATGTTTAGTACTTTGGAAACAAGATGCGAGTCCATTATTTATTGGAGAAAGATAGGTGGTAGATGGAAGTTGTTCACATCCTACAAGGGATTTACCATGGATGAAGGTGCTTTTTCCAAGTTGATAAGGGGATGGATTTGGGATGGGATTGGTAGATGGAGGTGAAGGATTCATGTGGCATGGTAAAGGGGTGGTAGAAGATGGTGTGAGATCAATAAGTTGATCAATAGATGGGAGGGGATCGTGGATGGGATTAGATGGGATGGTTAGATCTTGATTAGGAGAAGGGGTTGATGTTTCAACATGCTTTGGATTTGATTCTTGACATGGCTCATGGGTTTGGATAGAAGTGGGAATGACTTGGATAGATGTGGTGGGTGCTTGGGTGGATGTGACAGGTGCTTGGTTGGATGTGATAGGTGTTTGACTTATGGGTTCTTGAACATGACTACATGATGGTTCTTGACTTTTGATAGGGGGTTGTTCAAGAGATTTGGTGGATGTTGGATTGCATGAGGGTGTTTGATTCCTTTCTAGTAGCCAATGGATGGTATCCCTCATGAGTTTATGGGTTGAAGAACAATGTAATGGATGGATAATGATGGTGGATGGTGTAGGATTAGGATTGGGATTGGATAGGGGGGTGATGGGATTAGGTAATGATGGTTCTTGGATGAGTTCAAGGATAGATGTGGGATTGGATGGTGGTGTTGGAGAGGTGGAGGATTTGAGGGATTCCTTTGCTTTGATTTCATTTTTAGGTGATGTTCTTTGGAGGAAATCCCACAAGGATTCTTTGGATGTGATAGTATTGGGACTTGGAAGATTTGATAGTGGATTAGATGGTGGATGGATGATGGGTGATAGGGATTGGTGGATTGGGAGATACATAAGGTGATGGATTAAGGTTGATAAGGTTGGAAGGATATTGTGATGGGGGGATTGGAGGATGGGGATTAGGAGATGGGGGATTTAGTTGTTGATATGAGGTTTGGATTTCGGATATAAGGTGTGCTAGATTGGTGTTCCTTTGATCAAAGTTAGCATGACAAAGGTTAGGGGATGGATAAAGTGGAGGTATTGATTGGTTGGATAAGTATGATGGCATGGATGTGTAAGGGGATGGTGATTGATATGAGGGTAAAGGTTGATATGATGAAGGTTGGTATGAGGGAAGTTGGTATGAGGTTGAAGGTCGATATGAGGTTGATGGAGTGGATATGTAAGATGTAGGTTGGTATGAAGGTTGAAAGAATGAAGATTGATATGATGTGGATGGGGATGATGTGTAGGGTGTTTGTTGATATGATGAAGGTTGGTATGATGTCAATGGTATGGATATGTAAGATGTTGAAGGTTGATATGATGAGGGTTGATATGATGAAGATGGGGTAGGGGTTTGGGATTCTCCAATGATGAGGTGTGCTAAGGGTATATCTTTAATGTCATTTTTGAATTGTTCCTTAGCATTAGGATCCATGTTCTCATAGACTTTTCTATGTCTCTGTAATTGTTGTATTGCTTCATAAAGATTCATTTTGTGGGAGATAGTATGGGATGATGGGTGATGATGGATGATTGTGATGTTGGGAATCAAAATTTCAAGACCTTAAGATGATTTGATTTGATTTGTTTTTTGTTGGATGGTTCTCTATGATTTTGATAGACTAATGATCTTAAACAAGAGGGTTGATGTGTTTGACTAAGGTCTTGGTTTTTTTGATTGGGTTGATTTGGATTTTGGATTGGGATGATAATGATGTTGAGGGATTTTGATAATGATGTGGATAGTTTTGGTTGGGCTTTTGGATGAGGGGATTGATGGAGGATGAAGGAGACTAGGTCCTTAACCAAAGTTTGATGTGCCAAGGATGGTTTGTTGATTAAGAATTAGGAATTGGAATGTTTGATTGGAGTGGATAATGGAGAAGGGATGATTGATGTTGGATTTGATTTTGGATTTTGGATTGGGATGATAATGGGATTAGAATGATGTTGATGAATTGGATTAAGGATGATGAGAGTGATTAGGATAAGATTAGATGGAATGATTTGGATGATGACGTGGATAAGATAGGTGATTAGGATGATTAGGATAGATGAGTGATTGGATTTGAATGTGTTGGAAGAATGAGGTGAATGACTCGTCTTATGTGTTTGATGTTTATTTTGATTTGGCAATGTTCAATGAAATGATCACACATGTACAATCATGAATCACTCACACAAGACAAAGCAATTTTGAAATTTGAATTGGAAGAATATGATGATGATTAAACAAGCACGTGTAAAACACATAAACAAGCCCTAATGTCTAGTTTGATGTAAGGTATGGCCAATTAGGTTTGGGCTATGTTTACACAAGGTTGACTAATGAATTAAAAGTGAAATCATGTCACACAGCCAGGAAAAGGGGGTAACCCACCCTTCACCTTCACTTCCCAAAGGTAGAAAGTTCTTTGGGGCTTAGCCAAGAGTGACAAGATTCTAATTTCAATGAGGGTGTCTTTCGATTCAGCCTCGGATGAGGTCGTCCCTAGGGGTGATGAAATCCCCTAGCAGGCCTCCTAGGAAAGGGTAAACAAAATTGAATCAAGTGAGGTGTTTTTGATCTCCAAGGTCACTTTGCGGTGCGAGGAGAGAGCATATACACACACTTGACTCACACTCTCACTTGGTTAATTGACCCTTAAGAAAATGAAATGTAAGGAAGATACGTCAAACAATGGTTCTTTTTAGCCCAATTTCAAGATGTGATTAAGACACTTGTTGATTTTATGCCCAATTTCAATGATGTGTGATCAAACAATAATCATTTTAAAAGCCCAAATTGAAATGTGTGATGAAAACAAGATTATGAGATAAAGGATGAAATGAATGCACTTGATTAAATTGCTATCCAAATTGATGTAGATGTTGCTCCTGATGTTGTTCCAGCCCTGAATGATCACCTGTAAGTCACAAGAACGAAAACGGAGCAAGTAGACTAGCCAAGATGATCGTTGTGCAAAAATTGAGAATCTGATAAAATCTAATGAAAAATGAACTGATACAGAGAAAAGAAGTGCATAAACAAATTCTTCAAGGAAATCTATGTGATTTCAAAAAAATATTTGCAAAAATTTGATCAAAAACGCAAAAGATATGAGCATTTGAAGGTTTCATGCATGTTTGACTTTGACTGCAAAAAAATTGATGAAACTATATAGTCACCTAATAATTTCCTCACAACTGCATAGTTCGCCCTTCTAGCTTTTCGATGAGTGTTTGTTTGCTCGATTTTGCCTTCGTATGCGAAAGTTATGATGGAAAGAAAAAAAAATGCCCATGTAGAGCTTGAAAGTGAACTAGGGCAGGCTGACTGTTTGATTTGACCGCTAATGGTTCAATCTGAGCGGTCACATGTGGGAAGTTAAGCCCTACGGTCAAGACAAGCAATTAAGGTTAGATTAGCCCATGGTCCTCCATATGACCGCGAGCTGTCTAGAGATTAAAAAAAAGTATTTAAAACCTAGGGATGCACTAATGTGGTAAGCCCTCATCCTGGTCTTTAAGGCGACCAACACCCACCATGAAAGGGGCGTAAAGCCCAATGATTAAACCCAACGATTAAGACAGTGGTGGTGAATAGGAATTGGGCAGCAACCAGGCTGCGATGCGGTGGTGGAAAGATTGTAGAGCGGCGGCGATGGTTATAAACGAGAAGAGGAAGTTTAAGTGATCGGCGGAGGAGTATATTGGGGGTGGCGACAAGAGGCCTGTGGCCACCAAAGATGTCGATAAAACTCAGATCTAAGCGGCGATGAGGAGGGATAAGGTTTGTCTAAAGAGTTTTATGGTTTACACGGCGGCGGCATAGGTTTTAGTAGAGATTTAGGGTTTTTTGACGGAGGAAGGTGAAGATGCCTGCTATGAGCAGGGGAAGGAGAAGTTGCAGGGAGGTGTTAAGGAGTCAAGGCTAAAAGATTTGGAGATTTAGCAGAGCCAAGGGGGGGTTGTTAGGGTTTCAAGATCTTAGTGAGCTGACTGTGAAAGAAATGAAGTTGACCGTGCAACAAAGTTTAGCCTGCGACCACAAAATTAGCCTTTGACCCCTGAACCTGCAAAGAAAATGTTATAAGCCTTCACAAAAACAAACCCAGAGACACAGTTAGTACATAGAGGGGGCTGCGGGTCTGTACGGTACAGATCCATACCGTACGGATTCATAGGCCTTAAAAAATTTTCAAAAATTTTCAAAAAACCCAGTCATAGAATATAGTCGAATTTATAGTCAAAAAACTTAGAAACAACGTCCTGATCGCGATGGTTGGGTCAGTTTTCACCCAGGACGTAACCTGCAACAACTCACCCACAAAACTTGGAAAATTTCACAAAAACTATTAGAAAATGAAGATTTTGAAAACAAAACCTGCACAAACTGACGATTAGATTCAAGACCGGGAGTGCCAATGTGATTAATGAGACAAAATGAAGATAGAAAACTAAATCAAATGCAAAACAGAATGATTATACCTCCATAATGACTCACAAATCCAAGCAAGAAGGAGTTGTACCTGATTAGTCTCCTCCAATTTTACCCATGATAACTGAAATGTGGATTGCTCAAATGCTCAACACAATGTAGATGAGAGACATGTGGATTCAGATGGATTAGATGGATATGAGACAAGATTTTGGCATTATGATGTTAGGATGAGGAGATTGTGGAGTGATTTTGGCAGAGGTTTGATGCATGATGAAGTCTCTCCCAAATGGCTTGGAGAGGGTCTCATTTATAGATTTTTCGAAAGGAGGATAGAGGGTGAGGATTGAAGGATGGGATCAAGGGCTAGGAATAAAAGTAAATCTTTTATTCATTTGGGGGAAAGGGGTGATTAAATGAGGTATGGGTGTGAAAGAATGTGAAATAAATTAAAAATTCATTTAGGGAATGGGAAATGAATTAAGAATTCATTTGGGGATAAGAGGTAATGAATGAGGATGGGTGAGGTAAGGGGTGTGTAAGAGAAGTAAATGTGATGTGTGATTTATTTCAATTTTTAATTTGAGGGATGTGGGGAAGGGTGTTAAACTAGGTTTGACCACCCAAATGAGAGGTTAGGACTAATCAAACAGAGGTTTTGCTTAATTGATCCTAGGGCTAGGATGAGGTAGGCTAGGGTAGGTTAGGGTAGGTTAATTAGTAGGCTAGATCAATTAGATAACCATGATTTATCTAATTGATGAGGATTAGGGAAAAGGAGAATTGAACCAAATAAATATTGGGAATATTTATTTGATTAATGAGGGATAGTGTTGTAAGGTCAAAGTGATAAATTAAATGAATTAATTGATCACAAGGGATAGACAGATGGTTAGGGAAGATACAGGAAATAGATTTGCAGAGCAAGTCAATTTTAGGTGTCTACACATTGCAACTTGACCCTAGGTCCTTGAATGTAAGGGTGAAAGGAGGATATACACCAAAACTAGTCAAACATCAACTATCCAAAAATTGCCCTTTACATTTTGGTGAACCCGTGTTATTGGACTTGTTTACACCTTTCTATGTTTTTCTTCATATTTTCATTGATCTTCATTCATTCATATAGTCATTCATATTATTAAATTGGAAAACTTACAAAAAAATTTGAAAAATTGGAAAAATTGGAAAAATTAGAAAAAATTGCATGCTAGTGTTTTGCATGTTGCATGAATTAATTTGAATTTCATCAAATTTATGATTTTGGCATTATATCTTATTTAAATTATATAAAAGCACAAAAATTCATTAATTTGCATTGCAATTTCATCATCAAATTGCTAGGGTTTTGTTGAATATTGTGAATTTTGCATATAACCTAGTAATTCCAAAATCTAGGGTTTGTAGATAAAATCTTGTTTCAGATTTTTCTACTAATTTTAGAGACTTATTAAAATATTTATTTGGCTGTAGTCTTTCATTTTGGAACAAATTTTCATTTAGATTTTTAAAATTTGCATTTTTTGCATAGAAAAAGTCAACAAAAACTAGCATTTTCATTGATTTTTCACTAGATTTGCATTAGCATTTTGCATGTTAGAGCTTGAAAATCATTTTCAGATCTGATTGAATTTTATTTTCATCATATTTAAACTTTCAAAACATTCATATAGCATTTTTTGTCAAGATCTCAAACCTAGGGCTTCAAAAACATTGATTTTCACTAGATTTGGCCTTATCAACTCTCTAAATTTGCATCATAGATGTGTTGTGAAAGATATTTTTTCACTAATTGGTTGTTATCAAGGTAATAATTTTCTTCCCCTCCTAAAAATCTTCACAACACCTTTTTACCGGGCTCTTGTATTGAAAAATTGGTGAAAAACTATACATTTTTACTATTTTTGCCCTAGGGTTTGGCCTAGTTTGCACTCCAAGTGTGTTGTAACAAATTTTATCGATTGAAGTGACTTATATCATCAATATTATTTTATGCACCTCCTAAATTTCTTTACAACACCCCTTTTTCTAAGTCTTGGAATTGAAAAACCGTGAAAAATTGCCTGTTTTTGCTATATTTTCACTAGGGTTTGACCTTAAGTGGCACTAGAAGCATGTTGTGATGGATATTTTGGCATTAAGAGGCTTTTATTACTAATATAATTTTATTTCCATCATCATTTTCCTCACATCACCCTTTGTCATGCTCTTTTGCATTGAGATTTGGTGAAAAATCGCATATTTTAGTGTATTTTCACTATATTTTAACTTGGCATCATCTTAGATTTGCATCAAGAGTGTGTTGTAATGGATCTTATTTCTATATTGGACATATATCTGACATATAATTTTCTGCCCCTAATCAAAATCCTTACAACACCTTTCCTTTCATACATTTGCATTGAAAAAGTACAAAAAAATTAAGCATTTAAGGTCACTTTCGCACAAAGTTTTACACTTGTCCTTTGCACACTTTTGGAAAATTGTTAAAATCTGATTTTACATTGAAAACAATGCAATGACACCTTCATGTCATTTTTGTAAGGTATCTCTGCATGCATTTATGAAAGATCTTGATTTTGACAAATTCCTAATCCTCATGAGTGAACATCCTTTGATATTAGAAGGTTTAACCAAATTTATCTCTAGGAACACTCATGAGAAAGATGAGAGTGAAAAGCCTTTTTCTGCCATAGAATATGATGATGATGATGTACCTTCCTCTCATGCCAATGCTCTCCCTGGCCAAGATGTAGTATTAGTGGATGAGAAAAGGTCTCTCACATTAAATCCTTTAGGGATGGATGTTGGGTGCAATCAAGAGGGAAACAATGTTAATTCAATCTTCATTAATAGATTTGGTAGCAATATTCCTAAGATGGTTGTGCGGGGGGCACCTAATGTACCTTCTTACTTAAAGCCAGTGATTACAGTTCAAGGTGTTCACAATGTGTTACAACAATCATACCACAATATGATTTCTCACACATACAACACCCGTAATAACAAGCAAAGTAAGCAAGCACCACATGTGCCTGTCTCTCTTCCATGTTCTCAACCTATCCTCCCTCCACCACCTCGCCTTACTCATAAAACTGGTCAAGAGTATGATCTTGTTGAACAACTTCGCGCTACTCTGGCTAAGATCTCTCTTTGGGATTTAATACAAACATCACCTACATACCATGAAATGCTCCAAGAAGATTTTCAAAAGGTGATTATCCCACCTATTGCTAAGCCTAATGATGTAGCAGCCATATTGGATAGTATGCATGTGACAAAAATAGATATTCTCTTTCAACCATAGGAATTACCATCAATTGAAGTTCAAAACCAATATGATCCACTTATGATCTTTGTCATAATAAATAAAACATTGGTAAAATCAATTATGATTGGCAATGGATCTGCTATTAATGTTTGTAGCATTGACCTACTACACAAAATCAAAGATGACACATCATAAATCAAACCAAATGGCATTAACATTCATGGCTTTGATAATGTTGGACGACAATCCGTGGGCACTATAACTCTACCTGTACAAGTAGTATATGTGCTTGCGCCTACCCTGATTCATGTCATGCCTTGTTCTTTATCTTACAACATGATTCTTGGTAGACCTTGGATTCATGCATTGGGGGCAGTTCCTTCTACCTTACATTGTTCAATCAAATTTATATTCAAAGGTAAACTTCATACTATTCATGCCCATCCTAAACTAGATAACTGCTTACACATTGAAAAGCAAAAACTAGTTTATAACCATATGAGCTTAAACAATTTGTGAGGTGATCCATCAATGACTAATGTTGTACAAGACTCTCAACCATCAAATGCACTTATTGGTAATGACTGGGGTTCATTAGATTTTAATCCTTGCAGTATCAGGGAATATAAAATCAATAGCCTTGACACATCAAAAGTAGCATCGATCTCACCTAAGTAATCTTTGGAAGCACCTACGAAACTAAAAGTCCCCTTGGTAGAAAATAAAAACAATACTCTCACTTATACTACAAATTATGATACCTACAAGGCTTCACCTTCTTCTAAAGAAATGGACTCTCTATATGGTCATGGATTTCAAATCTTGTACAAAAATAATGACTATGTAGGTAATGGTTGCGGTGTAAACCAACAAGGAATTAGAGTACCTTTACAAGTTGCTTGAATTAACTACACGGCTGGTATAGGCTACCACTCTTTGAAACCCACCAAAGCCTCTTGTCATCCTAAACTTAATGTTAATACAAGACCAAAACAACATGACAAATATCCTAGATATGTATGTTCTTAACAATGGTGCTACCAAGTAAGTATCTCTAACCCTTTATCCCTCGCATAATGTGCTTCCCTCGTGATGTGTTATGTGTTGTTTAGGCCTCTTGGGATGACCCTTTATTCTCTTGTAAGGTTTGGGATACGAAGAGCCTGCCTCTGTTGTGACCTATTTGTATCATTATTCTTCTACATTGCCTCTTTCTCTGATTTCATTGTTGTGTGTTGTGTCTTGCAGACATAGCATCGTGGTTGATGACATTGGGGGCACCCTCCTACATGATTGTCCCTAAGACACTTGTTTCTCCTCTCTTATTTATTATTTCCCTTCCTCTAGTGTTTCCATCTAGTGGGCAGATGATGAAAAACATTTATACTGATGTGGACCTACCGTCCCTTTCTTGAGAAATCAAAAATTGGACATAGTTCCTAATATGACGATGGAGTTGTATATCTTATCTGACGCTTGGCTAGTGGAAGCACTCGTGCTTTCCGCATAGTGATTTTGATGGTGTTCTATCTCATATACAAATCATAACAATACTGCTACTCTGTGCACTTTGTTTGTCTTGAATCTTGCATACCTCAGATCTCATATGCATTGATGTTGTTGTTTATCATGATTATGGACACTAACATGTTTCTTGCATGGATGTGTTTGTGGGAACATTTGGCGATCGTAAAGTACATGTCACCTCCGATGGGAATGGGATTTGTGAAAGTTCATGTTCCCTTGTGTGTTTTCTTCCTACCTTAATGTACTTGATATTGATACCTGATATCAACCACCTTAAGGTGGGGGCATATATAAGGTAAGCTGTCTGTTGTAGATGTTAGCAATGTGTTTGTCCTTAGGTGCAGTTTAAAGACTTGCATGATGAGTGCATCCTACATCCTGAGTTTGTTTGCAATCAATCAATTAATCATATAAGCCCTTTGCGGAGGCAGGATATCATGCACATATCATTTTTATCTTAAGCCCTCTGTAGAGGTGGGGATGGTGTACTTCTCATGTGTAGATTGCATAATCCTATCATTTTCAAAAGTCCTCATCGGGAGGCAAGGAGCAGTTCTGTGACTAAGTCAACCCTTAAGTGTGTCTTCGACGATTGTTGTGGCAAAGCCCAATCATTGTTGTGTGCCTATAATGTGCCTAAGATGGTGCTGAACCTAGAAATAGGGACACTCCATTGATTGTCTATCGTGTTTTCTCCATGTCTTCAGAGTGTGTGTTTTGGTGTGCTTTCTTTGTGTGGCATATTTGTTGCCCCATATACAGTTTAAAGACCTGCGTGATGAGTGCATCCTACATTTTGGAAGGTTTTGTGTGTCTTGCGTGTGTGTTGCCCCATATATGTAGTACATCCTACATTATGGGAGGTTTGTGATGCATGAGCACCCAATGGTGTAAGGGCAATCTTGCATCACCCAAAAAGAAGTTAAATCAAAATTATTGCAGTTGTTTTCATTTCTTTCCATAATTAGTGTTTATGGTTTCATAATCTCCTGAATAATGATGTAGGACTTGTTGATGATTGTTTTTACACATTCATAACAAAAGTTAAAATTCACAAAATGAACCTAACTATCTTGAAAGATATGAAGAAATCAATTAAAATTACTTAATCCCAAGTTTTTGTATGGTCATGTCTTGACCTTGTGGATAATTCAGTAGGTCGATGTGAAGTTGTAATATGCAAGGGGCCTTGATTTAAGGTGATGCTACTGACAATTGTCATTCCCCATGTGCAAATATCTCAAAATAACTCTCAATTCAATGATCCTTTGCTACTATTTATAACTTTCAAGTGAAACTTTACATGAACTTTATAGAAACGGACTTGATTATTCAAACTTTATGAAAAATCATCAAAATCTTTAGTATTTCCATGTGTTTAATAGGATTTTTAACAACTTCCCTTTGGATAACTACGTTTCAGCTAATTATTTAAAGATTGTTTTTGGAAAAGTTAGAAAGGAAAAAGTTAGAAAACTGGATTTCATCCACATACATCTTTCTATTACTCATGCATATAAATCTGTTTATGCTGATCAATTCAAAGAAAATAAATCCTCATACATAAATCCTAACCATTTTCATGAATTTACATACAGAATTGCAATCTTCAAGGAAAAAAAATAAAAAATATGTTTGAGAATACCTGAATCAATTCACACTCAGAAGATAGATGCAGAAAATTGATGTTTGTATTTACCAACATAAGACAGTCATTTCAAATTTACAATGTTTATGACTTCCAATCCTTTGAATTACTAGTAGTAAACACTTATAGACACTTTCATAGATACATCCAGGAGACCAGACATCTTGTGCACTCCTAAATGCAGATTATAGGCAAATTTCTACTATTAGCTATGCTCAAGGCACTACGCTTTAGTCACCTCTTGCATACTTTGTTCACTTTTAGAGCCTCCATGTATTCCTGTGTTATTACAAAGTAAAGGGGCTCAATATATAGATTTGATTATCCCCAATACAGTTACAAAACCTGGTCAATCAACAGTCTACACTCAAGTGTAGCATCAATGGTGGAAAATAAATCCTACCAAAAATCCTGGAAGAATTTTCCCCAGCACAAAGGATGCCTTTGGAATCTTCCAACAAATTCAAAATATCTTTCTGTTACCACTCGATGATCTTAGCATTGGTCCTTCCCCTCCAATTTACTTTGCTTTGTATTTCCCCATCATCGTGCCCTCATAATACCATGTTCATATATTCCCCCTGTATCCTTTGTGGATTTTGCCTTTGCCTATGTAGACTTCACCATCTGGGATGCCATTGCCACCTTGTCACTTTCTATATACTTGCATCCCTGCCAACAGACATAAGTTTATAAAATGGATTTTAAAATTCACGTCAATTTCGTCAATTTATACCTTTCCTACATACCCCTCTCTTTACCTTTTATCTCTCACGATGCTTTTTATTCCTTTGTATCTCGAATATGTATATCATAAACATACAAGCATTTAAACATACAAAGACTTTTCTAAATTGAACTTCTTTTCGCATCCGACTTGTATCTCTAACTTGTATCTTGGCTTGAATCTCTACTTGTATATCAAAGATATACATTGTTATTATACAAGCCCGAGGTGCAAGTGGTGGAGCCTACACTACTTTCCCCCTTGTATCTCTGCGATACAACAATACTTGTATCAAAACCCTTAGATACAAATGCAAATACATACAAAATCATCTGTATTTCCTTTTCGAACTTACCCTTTTTATAAACCATAGTTTACTTATTTTTCAGCTCCGCAACATGTATAAAGTGCAATGCATCTTTTAATATATGTTAAGTAGTGATGCATCATTTTAACCAAATTTTAATCTTTCCTAAATTCTGCATTGTATGTATATTGAAATGTATAACCCAAAACATACATACAATGTGTGAAACATACAACAATAAAACCTCCTTTCATAATCCTTTTGATTCCGCGATATGTATATACCATTGTATATCGTCTTGTATGTTTCCCTTTCGCTAAACATACAAACTTAAAATACATCGATAGACTTTGCCGACTATTCATTTAAACTGTGAACTCTGTCGGGCCCGACTTGTATGTAAGGATAAAGCGTTTGCAAGTGCATACAAGTACAATGATGTAAGAGACCCAACAACTTCCTTATGCGACTCATATAACAACTTGATATACAAACAACTTTGTATATGCAACATACAAACCGTCCCATAGTACATTTTACCAAAACACACATACCTTGCAAAATATTGGGAATTTTAAAATAGTTCAAAAAGCAACCCTTACTCATTTTTGACAAGGAATTCACCTATATTCTGCTCTGGTACTTAATGCTATTTTTCTCGATTTTCAACAAGCTTTGTACTATTCACTCCATTTTCCCTTTTACCACCAAGCAGACCTACACACAAAAGCAAAAAGAAATAGCCATAGCAGGGGTCCTCATTTTGCTAAGAAGTAAAATAGGGCATGTTGTGAGCATCATAGCAAGACTTTTAGTTTTTTTCCAAACTGCTAAAAATAGCAAACTGCCAGTTTTGGAAAGTTTAACTGCCATTTTAGGAAAGTTTGCATTTGGGCATGGATTGAAGTGAAAACTTACAGAAAGATTCATAACTGAAATATAAGATGTTTGGTGAAGGAATTAGGCAAAGATCATTTGTGAGCTGAAAGATATTAAAGTTTTTGTTTTCTGAAAAGCCTTTGAAAATTTCTAAACTGAGATATGAGGCACTAAAACATTCCATAACGTCCCAAAATGTTGACAGAAATCTGTTTACATATTTCTACTGTGATAGTTTGCATCGCGATCTTTCCGGTGCTTAAAATGGTTCATCAATCGGACACCAGGATCAAAAGTTATGCTTCCCAAAAGTTGACCTACCTTTGGAGGGAGTTGCAAATTTTGAAATTTAGTTGGAGGTCGCCAAAAAGTGCTATTTATGACTATTTTGGGAACCCTGGGCAATAGTAGAGTTAAGGGTGAAAGTGTAGAGTCAAGAATAGGTGGGAAAACAGAAACCGTAGCTGATTTGGGGTTACAGAAGTCTAAAGATTCCAAAGTCTTGAGGTGAGGAAAGTTGTAATGCATTACAACCAGTAGAGGATTCATCCTCTGATTGTATTGAGCTTCTGTAATGTAATGTATTGTTCAAATCAATAAAAGAACATCTCTATTTTCTGTGTGTAATTTCTATTGTTGTGTGTTTTAGGATTTACCCCTTTCATCAAGTGGTATTAGAGCAAGGGTTCCTGAGTGTGTAGACAAATCACCGACCGTGAGGCAGTTTTCACCAGGACCTGAGGTTGTGGGTTTGTTGTGGAGATCAAGATGCCTCCACAAAGAAATCGTATTAGAAGGAATGCTTTGACAGAAGAGGGTTTTAGAGCCCTACAAAGCCAAATTGATGCATTGCAAGAGGAGCTGCGAAGAGGGTTTGAGTTGACAACAAGAGAAGAAAATGAGGATGAAGTTGAAGAAGACCTATCTGAGGAAGAACAACAAGTTGCAGGAGATCTTGCAGAAGTTAGGTTGTTGAGGGCCATTTCTAAGATTAGAAAGAGGACCAGGATCGAAGTTTCTACATATTCTAGAGATTTGAATCCAGAACAGCTTATTGATTAGATCAATGACATGGAGGAGTATTTTGAATATGAAGATGTGGAGGACCCAGATCAGGTCAAGTTTGCAAAAACAAAGTATTTGGTGGAAGGAGGTCCAATTAGATAGGAACAAAAGAGGAAAAGGAAAGATCACCAGATGGGATCGGATGGTGGAGAAACTAAAGAAGCAGTTCATTCCTATGGACTATGAGATGGAGTTACTGAAGAAGCTGCAAGGACTGAAGCAAGGTAACAAGTTTGTTAAGGAGTATACATAAGAGTTTTATAAGATTACTATCAGGATAGGCCATGTAGAGCGCAACAAGGAGAAGGTAGCTAATTACATTAATGGGTTCAGGCCAAGTATTCAAGAGGAGCTGAGCCTAGTCAGAATAACCACCATAGAAGATGCATACCAGTTTTCCCTGAAGGTGGAAGAGAAGCTGAATAAAAGATTTGATAGCAAGAAAAGGGGAAGAGGTCAAGGCAGAAGGACTAGTTGAAGACCCTATGGAGGCTATAATGAAGATTAAAATAAAAGTGAAGAGGATGGCACCAGTCAAAATCAGAGAGGGGATAATGCCTATCGCCCTCATGACTAGACCAATGGTGAGCAAAGAGGAAGATGAAGACGCAAACCTGGGCAAGGACCCAGAAGAGGAGGTTTCAGAGGAACCTATTTCCAATGTGGAGAAGAAGGGCATCGAGCATACGAATGTCTGCAACATCAAGGAAGGACAAATAGAAGACCTAAAAGTAATGCATGAGTTGCACATGTAGATGAAGATGTGCAATCTAAGTGTTCTGAAGATGCTGAAAGGGGAGAAACCCTAGTTGTCAGAAGAACTTTGTTGAATGAGGAGAAAGAACCCAATCAATGGAAGAGTTTATTCCACACAAGGTGCAAATTTGAAGGTAAGTGTTGTGATATTATTATTAATAGTGGAAGCACTAACAATCTTGTTTCAAAGGAGATGGTTGATAAGTTGAAGTTGACAAGAAGAAAGCATCCACATCCATATCAGATTGCATGGTTACAGAAGGACCACAGACCTTTGGTCAATGAGCAGTGTTTAGTGAAGTTCAAGATTGGGACTACCATGATGAGGTACTGTGTGATATCATATCGATGGATGCATGTCATATGTTGTTGGGGAGGCCATGGCAGTATGATAGGAGCGCTGTCCATGATGGCCATGCAAACACATATTCCCTAACAAAGAATGGAGTTCATCATTAGTTGAAGCCCTTGAAGGAGGTGGAAGAAAAGGTATGTAGTACTGCCAAAATTTGCTTGGTAGATGGTAGGAAATATTTGGAGGGTATGAAGCATAAGCATCATTGCTTTGCGTTAATTCCTAAGATTAGTCAAGAGAAATGTGAAGATGTACCGGTAGAAGTTTCAGATATATTGGAAGAATTTTAGGACATTATTTTTGATAATGTACCAGAAGGTTTACCACCAGTGAGGAAGATAAGTCATCAAATAGATTTGATACCAGGAGCCAGTTTATCAAATAAGGCAGCCCACAGAATACTCTAGTAGAGAATGAAGAGTTGAATAGACAAGTTCATGAGTTGTTAAGGGACTGATAAGGGAGAGCCTGAGTCCATGGGCAGTACCTGCAGTACTAGCACCAAAGAAAGATGGAGAGTGGAGAATGTGTACAGATTCTTGAGCCATAAATAAGATCACAATCAAGTACATGTTTCCATTGCCAAGAATGGATGACATAATGGATTGTTTGAGTGGAGCCAAGTACTTCACGAAGATTGACCTGAAGAGTGGGTATCACTAGATCCAAATCAGAGAAGGAGATGAATGGAAGATAGTATTCAAGACAAAGGAGAGTTTGTATGAGTGGTTAGTCATGCCATTTGGGCTAACCAACACACCAAGCACATTCATACGACTCATGAATGAGGTCCTTAAAGAATTTTTAGGAAGTTTTGTTATTATTTATTTGGATGATATTTTAATTTTCAGTAATACATGGGATGAGCATCTGATGCGTATCAGAAGAGTTCTAGAGAAGCTGAGGGAGGAGAAGTTGTTGATTAATTTGAAGAAGTGTAGTTTTGCAAAGAAGGAGTTGGTATACCTGGGATTTGTTGTCTCAGAGGAAGGTATTAAGATGGACCTAGAAAAAGTAAGGGCTATCATTGAATGGCCTACACCAAGGAGTACTACAGAGGTAAGATCTTTTCATGGTTTGGCAAGTTTTTACAGAAAGTTTATCAGGAATTTTAGTAGCATTTGTCCACCCCTAACTGAGACAATGAGAGGGGATAGAAAAGAGTTTAGATGGACTAAAGGAGCAGACAAAAGATTTGATACATTGAAGAAGAAAGTCACAGAGAAACTTGTTTTGGCACTTCCAGATTTCAAGAAGGTATTTCAGGTAGATTGTGATGCTAGTGGTAGTGCTATAGGAGCTGTTTTGAGTCAAGAAGGTAAGCCCATTGCCTATTTTAGTGAGAAGTTTAATGATGCCAAGAAAAAGTATTATGTTTATGATTAGGAATTTTATGTAATAGTTTAGGATTTGAAGAAATGGAGACATTATTTGTTGCCAAAAGAGTTTTTTATATACCGATCATCAGGCCTTGTAGTATCTTAATAGTCAAGAAAATTTGAACCAGAGGCACTTAAAATGGGTTGAGTTTTTGCAGAGTTATACTTTTGTTTTGAAGCACAGGAGTGGGAAGTCCAACAGAGTTGCAAATGCCTTGAGTAAAAGGCAAAATTTGTTGACAGAAATCAAGATAGAGGTTGTTGGGTTCAATGAGCTCAAAAGTTTGTATCCTAAAGACCCAGATTTTGCAGAGGCTTGGAAAGCTTATCTGAAACCTATTACTTTGGATAGGACAAAATGGTTGGATTTCATAATCCAAGATGGCATGTTGTTTAAAGGAAGCCAGTTGTTCATTCTAAGGAGTTCCATGAGAGAGAACCTGATTAAGGAGAAGCATAGTGGAGGATTGGCCAGACACTTCAGTCAAGATAAAACTATTGCTATTGTTGGTGAAAATTATTATTGGCCACAGTTGTAGCAGGATGTGAGGAAATTTGTGCAGAGTTACAGAGTATGTCAAATGGAAAAAGAAGCAAGTCAGAATACATGTCTATATCAGCCACTACCTATACCAGAGAAGCCATGGGATGATATTAGTATGGATTTTGTTCTTGGTTTACCAAGGACACAGAGAGGACATGATTCCATTTTTGTGGTGGTGGATAGATTCTTGAAGATGGCACATTTCATTCCTTGCAAGAAGACTAATGATGCTATTCATATTGCTGAATTATTTTTCAAAGAGGTGGTGAGATTACACGGTTTACCAAAGAGCATAGTTTCAGATCGAGATACCAAGTTTATTGGTTATTTCTGGAGGACGTTGTGGAAGAAGTTGAAGATAGATTTGAAGTTCAGTTCTGCACACCATCCACAAACTGATGGATAGACGAAAGTGGTGAATAGGAGTTTGGGTAACCTGCTATGATGCTTAGTAGGAGATAAGCCCAAGGGATGGGATTTGATTTTACCATAGGCAGAATTTTCTTACAACAATTTTGTCAATAGGAGTACTGGTAAATCACCATTCCAGATTGTATATGGCAATAGCCCAAGAAATGCTTTTGAGTTAAGGAAGCTGGACAATGGAGAAAAGACAAGTGCCGAAGCTGAAGACTTTGCAGAACATCTAAAAAATTTGTATGAAGAGTTGAGAAAGCACATTAATAAGATGAATATTTAGTACAAGCCTAAGGTAGATCAAAAGAGGAGATATAAGGAGTTCCATTTAGGAGATGAATTCATGGCTCACTTGAGAAAAGAAAAGTTCCCAATTGGAACTTATAATAAGTTAAAAATGAAGAAATTTAGACAGTACAGAATCCTGAAGAAGCATGATTCAAGAAATGCATATGAGGTAGAGCTGTCGAGTGGAATCAATATGTCCCCTATTTTCAACATTACTGATTTATCAGAATATCATGAAGGTGGGATAGAGGATGGACCAACAAAAGCACAGTGGAGTATTCTGACATCTACTTCAATGGAGGAGATAGAAGAGATCTTGGATAGCCGTGTAGGAAGAAGTACTCAGAACAAGCAATATGAAGAATATTTGGTGAAATGGAAAGAAAGGCCTATTGAAGATTCTTCTTGGTTGTCTAAGGTGGAGGTTGACCATTTGGGTTTTCCTTAAACAAACACCTGAGACGTGACAGGGTCACTTCTCAAATTACCCTAGGTGTCTGATGCAGGAGCATCCAGTGGTCTAAGGGCAATCTTGCATCACCCAAAAATAAGTTAATTCAAAATCATTGCAGTTGTTTTCATTTCTTTCCATAATTAGTGTTTCTAGTTCTATAATCTCCTGAATAATGATGTAGGACTTTCAATTTTTTTCCAAACTGCTAAAAATAGCAAACTGCCAGTTTTGGAAAGTTTAACTTCCATTTTAGGAAAGTTTGCATTTGGGAACAGATTGAAGAGAAAACTTACAAAAAATGTTATTACTGAAATATAAGACATTTGTTGAAGGAATCAGGCAAAGATCATTTGTGAATTGAAAGATATTAAAGTTTTTATTTTCTGAAAAGCCCCTGAAAATTTACAAAATGAGATATGAGGCACTAAAACATCCCATAAGATCCCAAAAAGTTAATGGAAATCCATTTACATAGTTCTGGCATGATAGTTCGTATCGCGAGCTTTTTGGTGCTTAAAATAATTTGTCAATTGGAAACCCAGATCAAAAGTTATGCTTCCCGAAAGTTGACCTACTTTTGGAGGGAGTTGCAAATTTTGAAATTTAGCTGGAGGCCACCAAAAAGTGTTATTTATGACTATTTTTGGGATCTTGGGCAGTAGAAGTGTAGACACCTAAAAATGTCTCGACCACCAAACTGACTCCCGACATCCCTAAACTTACCAATTCCCTTTCCAACCAATTAATTAAATTTTTATTTAATTAATCACCCCTTTCATTTTCTAAATCCACACCATTTTATCCCTAAAATTGAATTAATTTTATTAATTCAATAGTCCAAACCTTAGCCAAGTAATTTAATAAATATGCAAAATTTATTAAATCAATTCCTCATTTTCCCTAAATCCAATTAATTAGTTAAAACCATGTTAACTAATTAATCCAGCCTATTAATTAGCCTATCCCTACCTTAGACAATTAAATAGCTATTATTTAATTGCCCTACTCTAGCCTACCCCATCCTAGCCTTAGGATTAATTAATTAAATCACTAATTAATTAACCTTATCCCCCTCTAATCCCTCTACTAATTTATTCCAGCCACATTAATTAGGTTAATCACCCTAATTAAGAAAGTCAAATCCTCATTAGCACTTCTCTCCACACCTGCCAAATTTAAAATTCAAATAAATCACACATCACATTTACTCCTCTTACACATCCCTTACACATGTCATATCCACTCTTCCCCAAATGAATTTTTAATTCATTTTACCCTTCCCCATGTGAATTTTTAATTCACAAATAATCCATCTCACCCAACCTCATTTATTCACCCCTTTCCCAAAAATGAATAAAAGATTTACTTTTATTCCTAGCCCTCCATCTTCCAAGATCAAATCTAGGCCCTCCACCTCACTTTCATCCTCCACTATTGATCTCTCCAATCAATCTCCACCCTTGGATCAAAATCCTCTCCAAAAGTCTATAAATACAACCTCTCACAAGTCATTTTCATCATCCATTTTCATGCAAAGTTACCATGCCAAAATCACCTTTGAGTTAATAGTGAGTTGCACAATTGAAGAGCATTTCACATTTGGATCAATAGTCTAGGGACAATCTTGGTCTTGGGAGCTTCATTTGGGTGCAAAAGGCTCCTCCTTCCCTTGATGGGATTAGGTTGTGTATGTGAGGTATAATCTCTTGTTTTATTGCATTTGATTTTGTGTTTTTCCCTCATTTTGTATTATCTAATCTACATTGGCATGCTCGGTGGGACCCACAAGGTCCAATCTAATCCTTGTTTGTGAGTTGTTGTGTTAGTATTCGGCCTTTTGCAGGATCAGCACTATTCGACCGTCACAGCGATGCCATTACTGCCATATTTCAGTGCTATTTCTCCTTTGGCGCTATTTCTGCGCGATTTTATTTTTTTATGCTAACCCTACTCACGTCTGCTTTTTGCTTTTTCTGTTGTTTCCTGTGTTTTTTGTTCTCTGTTTTGCAAGAAAACAAGGAATTACAGGGGGAGGTTATGGCAAATTTTTGACAGAATCGGCCAAACAGCATCAGTTCCACGTTTTGATGCCATCCTTCAGATTAGCGCCATCCATGTCTTCCCGAGGATTCAGAAACACCGTGCAGTGGTGCCTTCATTACTTCTGATTATCGCTATCCTCTGTTTTAGCGCATAACTTAGGATGTATTAGCGCTATCCTCTGTAACAATGCCTTTTATTTAATTAGTGCTATATTAGGTTGTAATTAGCGCCTTAAATTATTTTAGCGCCATTTTACATAAGTCGGGTTGTTCTGCCTGCAGTGGCGCCTGTGTATGCCAGTTTTAGCGCTATTTTGCCTTTCTATTTTTTTTTTGCAGGTACTGCGGATACTAACGAAATCTTTTTGCAGGATGGTTTGTTAACTAGTTAGCAAACATTTCAATTTGGAAACTAAAACGAACCTTTGTTTGCTTTGTTAGGTCATAGACAAACATTTCCATTTGGTGTTCTAAAATCAATCCAAACAACTCCTTGATTGAAGTGTGTGATCAAAACATTTGCTTTTGGTGCTCTAAAATATACTTCTTTTTGTGTGTCAACAAACAAACAATCAAAACACTTCAATTTGGGCTATAAAAAGAACAACAAATTGCATACTTCATTGGATAAAAAGAACAATAAACTTGCATTTCCACGCATCTAATCAAGACAATCTATAAAATTGTGTGAAGTGTCTTCGTGATTGTGACAAGTAGAGTGAAAGTGTATGCTCTTCTCTCGCACCTTTTGGTGATCTTGGGAATCAAAAACTTCTCACAACACTTTGCATTAATCACCCCCCATCTAATCCAAAGATCTAAAATTGAACCATGTTGAGTGTGATATAATCATAGGGAACATGTATGCTCTCCCCTCGCATCTTTGTATGAACTTGGGGATCAAAAGTGTTTTCGTGATTGTATTGCTTTTGTAATCCTTAGAGGGCCTGCCACCCTACTTCAAAAGGTGGGAACGACCCAAGCGGCATCAAGCTAAAGCTAAGCTCTTCCAAGCCACTATATAAAATAAGGCGTTTGGGACAAAAGTCTCAAGCGACAGGTGTTGTTTTATTATACTGACAGCCAACCTCCCCATAAACCCTCCAAGGCACAACCCTTGGAGGCTGGGAGACTCCATAATGGAGAGTAGCGCTGCCGCACGTATAACCACCTGAACGGATGCCCTTACTAAGAACCATTGTTGTAGTAAGCCAAAATCCTTCTATTTGTTGACGCAGAGGGCAAAACCCTTGAAGCGGCCCCGATTCATGCAGTTCTTAGCCGAGGTAGCAGGGACAATCTAAAGGTTTGGCGAGGGTCAAGCCTTATAAGAAACCTGGATCTTGGTATGCGTGAGAAGTGTGTGCAAATGTAAGGAGGAGCCGGTGCTACCAAGATCTTGGAGCTACCCACTTTGAATAGGCGCAGCTAGGGGATTCAAAAAATACTGTCCCATTCTCGCTATAGGTTGTAAAAATGTGCTTGTTCTAAACAAAGTCATGTCATTTCACAAACAAAAATCATTGCTTATTTTGCATTCAAATGTGTGTTAAAATGCTTTGATTTTTCACAAACGAACTTGCCAAGAGACAAAACACATCAGTTGGTCACAGTCTAAACAATCAGATCCAAAAATTTGCCATCAGAAATCTGTCAGACCCTGTTTCAGCGCCATATCTCTCTTATTGTAGCACCTTTTCACCAATGGATTGGCGCTATTTTGAGATTGACTTGCCTGAGACAGAACAAATTAGTTAATCACATCTGAAAAAGACAAATCCAAAATCTACAATCAGATCTGAAAATTTGCCATCAGAAATCTGTCAGATCCTATTTCAGTGCCATATCTCTCTTATTGTAGCGCCTTTTCACCCATGGATTGGCGCTATTTTGAGATTGACTTGCCTGAGATAGAACAAATCAGTTAATCACATCCGAAACAGACAAATCCAAAATCTACCTTCAGAAATCCAAAAATTTGCCATCAGAAATCTGTCAAACCCTGTTTCAGCGCCATCTTTGTCTTATTGTAGCACCTTTTCACCCGCGGATTGGCGCTATTTTGAGATTGACTTGCCTGAGATAGAACAAATCAGTTGATCACATCCTAAACAGACAAATCCAAAAATCCACCTTCAGAAGTCCCAAAATTTTGCCATCAGAAATCTGTATAACTTGTTTTAGCGCTATATCTGTCTGATTGTAGCGCCTTTTCACCCGTGGATTGGCGCTATTCTTAGATTGACTTGCCTGAAGCAAAGACCCATTTTGTTGTGATCTACACCTTCTGTTCTGCCATAATCCATACCCATCTCATAGAAATCTGCCAACCGTCCAGCCATTTTCCTCCAAAATTTTCCAAATTACACATTCTCTTTGACCTTAGAGGATCACTCACCACCCTTGTTGGACCCCTTTGATACATCATAATCAGCCCAAATACATATCTATCCATCCCCATTCATTCCTTTTGCATATCTCCTTGGACCAATATAAAATCATTTCCAAAATTCACATCCAAATCAAAACCTCATCAAAACACCAATCAAATCTTGTCACCCTTTTGAGCCAAAGTTAGATCTAGATCCTATCATTAACATCATGTTTTCCTTGAAAAGTCATTAGTCTACATTTCAAGAAAAACAAATCACCTCTCTTTGTGTAAAGTCATTAGTCTACCCCAAACAAAGAAAATCATCATCCTTTGTGTGCCAAATCAAAATCTAGATCTTATCCAAAAGCTCAATTCGAGAAACATCAACAATATCATCCTCACCATCCTAAATCAATCAAAAAATCAAAAACATCAAATCCCTTTCTTATCATCCATCTTTGGTCCAAAATTTGTGCAAAAATATCAATATCACCCATTCATATCACCCTTAGGATAAAACCTTTGAAAAACATATCGATCTTCATCATACCCTTCTACTCCATCTCACGACCATATCCATCTTTGGGTCCAACACAATCAATTCGATTCTCTAAGGTCTCCACCTCATCCCACATCTAGAAATCAAATCCATACATGTATGCCCACCACAAGATCACAACACAAAAGAAATCAAGAAATGGCGGAACGATGGCCCTTTAGCATGCCTAACACCGACAGTAACAACATACCCATTTATCAAACATACAATCCACCTACATATTCCTTCATCCCCCCATTTGGCGCCAACGACCCTTTTCACTTCTTACCACAAGCACCAACACCAGCCCCACCACCACCACAAAATGTCCCCACCATATCCCAAGATGACCTAGATGTCTTGACCTTCACGCAAGATGCCGATAATATGGACCTACTTGATAAAGTCCTAAGATCGGATCCATAGAGATATCTTGACCATCTTCTCAAGCTTGGTGCTCAACTTCCCCCCGTCACAACATCATCACAACCATCCACTTCTACAGTTGTCCCAACCCCATCAAATACCCAAGCATCTACATCACATACCCAACCTACCATCTCTCAAACGTCAACACCTAACGTATCTACCACTTCCACAACCTCAACCGCTACCACACCTACAATTTCCACGGCCATACCTAACATCTCCCAACCCGTCATCACTTCTACTACCACAACTACCATCAACCCTTCCGCTTCAAACACAATGGGCATACAAGGCAACATCACACAAGCAAATACCTCCACAAGTGTGCCCCCACCAAACCCTCACACCCTTGCATACCTACGACAACTATTCTCACAACAATCCCACAACACATCTAACCCATCCAACGTCCACATACCCAACGTCAATCTCACAGGTCAACACAATCCCAATCCCCAAATACCACCACATGTTCTCTAACAACTATACGCACACCAACAACAACAGACACCAATCAATCCAAACCCCAACCCGCAATACCAACATCTCATCCAAACCAATCCCCAACACAAACATCTCATCCAAACCAATCCCCAACGCCAACTCCCACCCCACCTCCAATATCTCACCAATCAACAACCCTACACGTTTCAACCACAACAACCACAGGATTTCAACACCGCGCTGCAAAGCTTAATCCAAAAGGTGGATGACTTACAAACTAGGGGCAAACGCAAATACTATTCTTTTGAGGATATTTGTCCCTACCCGTTTGACCGCACCTTGTACATGCCCCCTTTCCCGAAAAACTTTGAAACGCCAAAATTTGACAAATACAAGGGAAAGGGCGATCCTAGGGACCACCTTCGGGAATTCTACATTGCTTGCCTCGAAGTCTCTCACAATGACACATATCTTATGAGACTCTTCCCAAGAAGCCTTGGCGGCCAAGCCGCTAAATGGTTTGCCCATCTGCCACCTGGAATTCGAACATTTCCCAAGCTTGCAGAGAAGTTTGTCAATCACTTTTCCTACAACTTTGAACATGAGGTGTCAATGACCAACCTTTGTAACACCAAACAAAAGAATGGCGAAGCTTTCGCTTCTTTCCTACAAAGGTGGAGGGGCCTAGCAAGCAAGCTCCCATGGCCTATTCCTGAAAAACAACTTGTCACCATGTTCGTGGCCAATCTCAATCAGGAATTAGGTTTTCACTTACAGATTCTGTGCGCATGTACCTTTGAAGAGGTTATCGACAAAGGCACCATTGTGGAACGAGCTCTTATTGCCAAGGGCTCCATCAAACTTCATGATCCCAAGTCCAACAACAACAACAATAACAACAACCACAAATCCAATCATAACACCCCCAACAACAACAACACCACCAACACGCAATCTAATGATAAATCACGTTATTGGGGGAAGAACAAGAATAATCTGAACGACGGTGTCACCGATGTAAAGGCCATCCAACACATCCAAAATCACACACCGACACACACGTATGCAGCAAACACCAATAACCAAAGAGGACCAAATAAACCCCGCAAACCTCACCGAAATTTCACGCCATTAGCAGAACCTATTGAGGACATCCTCGATAGATGCCTCAAGCAAGGAGAAATCACACTCCCGCCTGTCAGACCACGCCAAGACAATGACCTCAAGGCAGCATGGTATAATGAAAATGATTATTGCGAATACCACCGCGTGGTAGGTCATAAAACAACGGACTGCATGCAATTAAAACATTGTATCCAAGACCTAATAGACCAAAATCTTGTCAACCTTGAGCATAGTACACAACCATCACCAAATGCCAATCTTGGAGCTTACAAGGATCCCTTACCCAACCATAACAAAGCTTCATCATCCAATCAAGTGTACAATGTCACTCCACCACCCACACACTACGACTCCATTGTCGGCCGCATCAAACCCTCATCCTATTCTGTCAACACAATCACCATTCGGGCACAAGCACCCGATTGCGCCATCACAACCCGTCGAGGCCGTGTCTCAATCTGCACTGCCCCTCCCACTGAACCAACACCCCATCCACATCTGATCCCCTCCCCCCTCGTCCAAACACCCGTCCATCACCCACCACTCAATACAACCTCCTAGACCATCTAGGAAGGACACCCGCGCAAATCTCCATCCTTGAGCTACTTCGCACATCACCCCACCACAAGGACATTCTCGACAAGGCCCTTTTGGAAACACAAGTCCCTGCAAACTTGGATGTCAATCAATTTCAAGCCATGGTCGGCCATATTGCCACACCACACCATATCACATTTTCTGAAAAAGATCTTCCTGCTTCCGAGCACCTACATAATGATGCACTACACATCGAGGTCCGCATTCACAAACACACCATTAAAAGGGTCCTAATAGATGGTGGTTCCGGCCTAAATATATGCACTCTAAAATTGCTAAAACACTTGGGGTACTCAGATGTGGTTGTGGATGCTAGCGAGTGCATAACAATAAAAGGATATGATGACACCGAGAGGCTATCCGAGGGTACCATAAAGCTCCCTATTCAAGTGGGACAGAAAATCCTTGAAACCAAATGTCAGGTTCTTGATCTTGACCTTCCCTATAACATTCTTCTCAGCCACCCATGGATCCATGGCATGCAGGCCGTCCCCTCCACTTTCCATCAATGTCTCAAATTCCCCCACAATGGCACTGCAGTCACTATCTATGCCAATCCTCATCCTTTCCAATACTGCAATTTTCTGGAAGGACACAACCAAACCTTCTGTCTGTACAATGAAGCTACCAACCAAATCACCCCAACAGCTTCCACTTCATATATCGACCCTGCCAACATTGCCACCACTTCATCGCAAGCACCTTCACCTCCTGAGGTCAAGATCAAGATCAGCGACCAAGGCTGTGGGGAATACAACCTTCATGACACCTTTTGCGTGGGATTATTACCCACTCCTAAGACATTTGGCACTCCGAACATAGAGGCAGCTGACACAGTCATCATCAAATGCAAACCCTCGCCCGTCTTTGAGAAAAAACACCTTCTGGATCAGGACATACTTGAAGATATTTCATCCTGGCTTTACAAGGACGAGGAAACAGAACAAGACATCCCCACCATCCCAGCAAACAGTTATGGTAAAGGTGCTGAGATAGTCAAAAGCATGGGTTACAAAGGACAAGGCGGCATTGGCCTTCATGAACAGGGCATTGTGGAACCACTGCAAGCAACAACGAACCCCTATACTCAAGGGTTAGGGTATGGTCAAACACAATGCATCCTTAATACCGGTGAATGTATCTTAGCCGAGTTTGCTCTAGTTTCTCTAGATGTCGGCAATATCAACGAAATGGACCTACAAGACTCCTTTAGCGACTTTGCCGATTTCTTCGCCTCCTCCATTTGCACCATCTACTCTATCCCTACTCTCGCATCATCATCCAATGACCTACCATTAGTATACCCTGACCTCATCGATTGGGACCAACGAGGACCTCCTATTTTGGATATCGCACCTAATGACGAAGCCATTGCTGAATTGATGGGAGTAAGAGACAACTTCCCCTTGGGAGATCACCGAGCTGGATACATCATGGAACTCAATCCGGCTACCTATTTTGGGGAGACAGCCCCTGCTTCTAGTCGCAAAAATATAAAAACAAAAAATAGATCTGATGGTGAAAACCGTTCCACGGCAGTATCAGATCCTAAAAAAGTAAAAATAAAGGACGTATCTCCTGGTGAAAACCTCCATGAGGCGCCAGGAGATGGAAGCATGGGCCTCCCTAAAATAGATAAAGTATATCCTGACAGATCACCCATCTTGGTTGAACCAGCGCAGGAAATGAATCTAGGGACAGAGGAAGAGCCAAAAATCACATATCGAGCAGAATCTCTCAGCCTGTTCAAACATGAGGACTTCTTGGCATTCTTCACATGTAGAAATTGCAACTTTGCATGGACCTACGCAGACATGCCAGGGCTAGATCCTGCCTTGGTTGTACATCATCTTGCAGTGCGTCCTGATGCCAAACCAGTCAAACAAAAGCTCCGAAAGATGAATCCTCAGGTGGCCCTTCTTGTCAAAGCAGAGCTTAAAAAGTTACTAGATGTGGGGTTCATACATCCAATTGATTATCCCGAATGGGTCTCGAATCTAGTACCTGTTGCTAAACCAGATGGCAGAATCCGCTGTTGCACTGACTTTAGAGACCTCAACAAGGCCTGCCCGAAAGATGACTTCTCCCTTCCCAACATTGACATGATCGTGGATCTTACCGCATGGCATGAGATGCTATCCCTCATGGATGGCTTTTCCAGATACAATTAGATCAAAATTGCCAAGGAAGATCAGCACAAAACATCCTTTATATGCCCATGGGGGACATACTGTTGGGTAGTAATGCCGTTCGGCCTAAAGAATGCAGGAGCTACTTATCAACGAGCAATGACTGTCATCTTCCACAACCTCTTTCACCATATCATGGAGGACTATGTTGATGACTTACTCGGCAAATCAAAGACCCGAGAAGAACTCTTAGACGTGCTAGCCAAGATCTTTGATAGGCTAGAACAATATAATGTTCGTCTAAATCCAAAAAAGTGTGTCTTTGGCGTTACTTCAGGCAAATTGTTGGGATACATAGTCTCCAGACGAGGGATCGAGGTGGACCCAGCAAAAGTCAAAGCTATTACTGAAATGCCACCTCCTAAAACCTTGAAACAATTGAGAAGTCTACAGGGTAAACTATAGTCTATTCACCGATTCATTGCTCAACTTGCTAACAAATGCCAACCATTCCAGCATCTCCTCAGAAAAGATACAGCTTTCACCTGGACTACTCAGTGTTAGGATGCCTTCGACCAGCTAAAAGCATATCTAGCTAATCCCCCTATTCTATCTCCACCAAGACAAGGACAGCCCCTCCTCTTGTATATTTCCGCAACTGACATAGCAATCCGGGCTTTGTTAGCACAACACGATGAGCAGGGGAAGGAAAGAGCCATCTACTACATCAGTCGCACCTTGATTTCCTATGAGCTTAACTACACACAAATTGAACGAGCATGCGTGGCCCTCATCTTCACATCACAAAAGTTAAGACATTATATGCTCAATCACAAGACTAAGCTCATTGCTAAGATCGACCCATTCAAATATTTGCTAAACAGAGTAGCTCTCACAGGAAGGATGGCAAAATGGGTCATTATTCTCACCGAATTTGACATAGAATACACAGAGAGGAAGGCAATCAAAGGACAAGTCATAGCAGATCAGCTGGTTGAGGCACCTATTCAGGCAGAGCATCCTACAATAGCAGAATTTCCAGACGAGGCCATCTTGACAATCACACCAGCCACAGATACATGGAAGATGTATTTTGATGGATCCTACACTCACAGGGGCTTGGGGGCAGGCATCTTGTTTGTTACCCCTCAAGGAGACATGATCCCTAAATCATTCAAAATCACATTTCCATGTACCAATAATGTAGCAGAATATGAGGCCCTCATCACAAGTCTCTGAATGGCCATCCAATGGAAAATAGACAAACTAACTGTGTATGGCGACTCTCAACTAGTCATCAGTCAAGTCAATAATGAATATAAAACCAAGGACAATAAGCTTCTTCCCTATAAAAAGATGGTCGATGACTTTAAAGATTATTTCGGTGACATCCACTTTGAGCAAATCCCAAGGTTAAACAACAAAGCGGCAGATGCCATGGCCACCATTGGATCTCTGGTTGACATGAAGCAAGGCAGCAAGAAATGCGAGTTCCTGATTGAAGAGAAACCCATCCCAGCATATGACGTTCCCCAATCTGAACTAGTGTGTGAAATCATTGGTCCTTTATCCCCCTGGTATCAGGAAACGTACCTCTACCTTCATGATAACATCCTCCCCAACAACCTATCCCCATCACAGAGAAAATCCTTCATCTGTCGAGCCTCCCATTTCATCCTTGTAGGTGACACCCTCTACAAAAGGAGTCTTGATGGTACGCTTCTACGATGTTTAGACTCTAGGGAAGCCGAGGCAGCTTTGGAAGAGGTACACGTAGGTATTTGTGGGGCACATTCAAGTGGACCAGCTCTTTCTAAGAAGATCCTGAGGACTAGTTATTATTGGCCCACTATGGACAAGGATGCACATCAATTTATTAGAAAATGCCTCCCATGTCAACAGCACGGCGATCTCATCCACGCCCTAGCACAGGAGCTGCAACCAATCACAACACCATGGCCTTTTTCACAGTGGGGACTCGACCTCGTAGGTAAAATACACCCTCCATCTTCCAACGGCCATAAATTCATAATAACTGCTACTGAATACTTCACAAAGTGGGTGGAAACAATACCACTCACCTTCACCACAGGCATCCAAATCTCCAAGTTCATTCTCCACTACATCATTTGCCGCTACGGTATCCCCCATTCTATTGTCACTAATAATGGGAAGCCATTCAAGAACCAAGAAGTTCGCACTTTGTGCGAGAAGTTCGACATCAAACACCGCTTCTCCACGCCATATTACCCCCAAGGAAATGGTCAAGTAGAGGCTTCTAACAAAACCATCCTCCGCATCTTAAAGAAGACAGTCAATGAAGCTAGCCACGACTGGCACCTCCAACTTAACCCCACCCTATGGGCTTACCACACCAGCATCTGCACTCGTACTGGAGCCACTCCATACTCACTAGTATTCGGATTAGAAGCCATTTTACCTATAGAGGTCGAGCTCCCGTCCCTCCGAGTATCATTGCAAAATATTATCTCTGATGAAGATTATCGCGTCGCAAGGTTGCATCAACTTGAATTGTTGGATGAGAAACACCTAAATGCATTAAATCAGTTACAGGCATACCAAAACCGCCTCAGAAGAAGCTACAACAAAAAGATCAGAACCCGAAAGTTTGAGGTAGGTGACCTGGTCCTAATGGAAAATCAAAAGACCCTGCAAGAGCATCCGAAGCAAGGAAAATTCAAACCTAATTGGCTAGGACCTTATGTCATCACCACCAACTATGGGTCAGGAGCTTATCAGCTTGCAACACTCGAGGGGCAGCCTCTAGATGAGCCAATGAACATCTTGCATATCAAGCGATTCTATGCATAACCCATCTGATACCACAAGTCAAAAAAATCAAAAAATGCAAAAAAGTAAAAACACCAAAAAAATCAAAAAATCAAGAAAAAATTAGAGTGCAATAAAAACTTCCAATGGTGAAAATCACCTCGGTGACGCCTTGGATAAGTACCATGGTGAAAACCTGTTTTAGGCGCCATGCGTAATGGCCGGTTCTACCATCTAATAAGTCCTCTTTCCAGCATAACACTCCATACCCACACATCCCATGGCTTGAAATTCTGAAACACCAAGTTTGTTCACCCATCCAGGGAACAAGGATCATTGTAAGCTCTCCTTTGTACAATTCATAAAATCAGAAAAATCCAAAAACATCAAAAAATCAGAAAATCTAAAAACATCAAAAAATCAGAAAATCCAAAAACAACAGAAAGTCAAAAAATCCAAAAAAACATCATAAAAATTAGAAAATCAAAAAATAATCACCCCATGCATCAATCTCACATCCCACCACAATCATCTAAACACCCCTCAACCCTCATCACATCACATCGCCAACCATTCCCACATCATCAAGTCTTGCCAGAACTACATATTCATTTCACCCGCATCTTAAAAGTACCTTGATCCCGTGGACACAGGGTATGTAGGCAGTCTGGAATATGAAGGATGTTTCTAGTACTCATGTATCTAAGATGCACCCATCCCACCCATTGGGATGGTTCCCACTCACTAAGCTTTCTAGATCTACGAAACGATATGCATGCTACACATACCATTGAAACATGGTCCCCCATGCCAAAATCATCAAGCAATATACCAACTATAATCTTCCATTTGGCCCGAATGTTCTTTTACCCATCTTCCACAAACTCTCCAATCAAAAATAGATCTGCGTCCTAGGATACGTCTTTCCTACAATGGACAAAAATCTATCATTCTATCATCACGTCTCTTGGCAAGAGCACACAAAGGCTATTTGTATCTTTCGTTGGTCTTTTTGCTTATTGGTTTTTATCTTTTTGTCTCACTCCAAGTAATCTCCAAAGCTACCTTGATTTCATTATATCATGGTACGTAGCGGACAGCCCTTGGAGTAGACATAGTCATTGTTTTGGTATGCTGTGCTTGTGGGTTGGTTTCATTACTCCAAGAATAGTATTCATATCTTGAAGTTCAAGTCGGTTCTAGCATAATGAGTCCTATTTTGCATATACAAGCATCAACACCTTATATGCATTATTCACACTCACTGCTATGAGTCCCCTTCCTCTACTAGACAAGATTATACTAAATTGGGCATGCATGAAACCAACCTATTGTTTGTGGGTCTAGTCCATGCAATTGTCGGATATACATCATCACCTAGGTCATTTCAAACCTTCGTGAATTGTATCCTACATTGCTACATTAAACTAAGAAATGCTCTCAATTAATTTTGTGCAACTACTGATACTAGCTCAACATCATCATCCTAATCACTCAGTCACCTATCCCATATCGGCCTAGATTTGATCGACACTTTCCAACCCCCCCCACCAATCTAACTCCCGCTCTAACCCCATCATCCCAACCTATCTCCACTTAACACATCTTGAACCAAACCAAACCCCCCCCCCTCAATGACGTGGTATCTTATGACCTAACCATCCTCCAATCCCCCCACCGCCATCTCCTAGACGCTCTCACCCCTATCATCCCCAACACCTAACACGTTTTCCCACAATCTCACCATTCAAGGTCAACACAAGGAACATCATGTGTATCAGGACTAGGCTACCTCACCTATCACCTAGTTTGCATACCACCTATCACCGACACTACATTTAGCACATATCATTTAACTACATGTCACCACCAATTTGCATCACATTTTAGGTTCATTTTAATCCATTTGCATCTCATGTTAGGTTCATTTTAATCCATTTGCATCACATGTTAGGTTCATTTTAATCCGTTTGCATCTCATGTTAGGTTCATTTTAATCCGTTTGCATCTCATGTTAGGTTCATTTTAATCCATTTGCATCTCATGTTAGGTTCATTTTAATCCATTTGCATCTCATGTTAGGTTCATTTTAATCCATTTGCATCACATTTTAGGTTCATTTTAATCCATTTGCATCTCATGTTAGGTTCATTTTAATCCATTTGCATCACATTTTAGGTTCATTTTAATCCATTTGCATCACATATTAGGTTCATTTTAAATCCATTTAAGTTTGCATAAAACACAAGTAGATTCATTTCAGCTGCATATCATTACACATCATATCATAAGTGCATATTAAAAGTAGTATCATCACATTGCATTCCATACATATCAACATCTCACAAAACATTTAGTTGCATTACAACATCACCAACATCACCATTGAAACAACTAGTGGCATAGAACATAATCCCATACATTTTCATCCATAATAAATGACCATAAAATCACAACACCATGCATATATCACAAAAACATAATTGCATCCACCAAATCACACACATCATTTGAAAAAACATCATACATCCACAACATATAAAATATAACATGTGCATCCATCAAATAAGCATCATCACAATAGAATATCATAAACCATCAGAAGTCTCGCATCATATAGAATCACCGCAAAAAATGTACATCGCTCACATCATCAAAAAATAAAGTGTCCTAATACAATGCCTCTAAGGGCTATCATGGTATAACTATCACATCGAGGATCCTCTCTCTAAGGGGGTAGGAGATGATGACCCTGGTCAAGCCTGTGATCCTAGCGGCGGCTATGGCTGTGGTGCTACTGGTACCTGAGGATCCTGCTGGGGCACATATGTGGGAGGGGGCATCGTCTGCTGAACTGACTGAATAGATCTAGATCGATGTGATCTCGACGCCCCCAATCTACTGACTTGGCTGTAACTCGGTGCTCACTGTGCTGCAGGTACGGCTGCATAGTATAACCCCTGATAATACTCCGTCCATGCTCTGGCCTCTGCTAGCTCCCCCCGTACTTGAGCTACCTGTCCCTGTGCCTGAGCTACCTGTCCCTGTGCCTGGCTCAACTGCCCCTATATCTGATGTGCATGTGTCTGAGTCTGCATCCCTGCCAAAATTGGGGCAAGGCCCCCACCCATAGCCTGTACACTGCTCAACGCAGTCTCTGCCTGATGCACTCTCACGAGCGCTGCATCTCGCTCTATCCTCAAATCCTCCATATCATCTCTGGCCTGAGCCAACTGAGCCTCTGACACTGCCAACTGCCCATCTACTCCCTGCAGCTGTCCCAACTCAGCCTCTTGATGCCCCAACGCCTCCTCTAAACTGGCCACCTAAGCACATAGCGTCTCTATCTCCTCCATCTCCTCCCGTGACCGTCGCCAAGGCGTCAGCCTCTCAGCCTCTGCCTCCATCCCTGCCCCTGAGCTCCCTGCCTCGGCATCATGTCTACCGACCCGCAGCTGCTCCACCCGTGATGGGGATAGATCACCCTACTCTGTCCTCAGCTGTCCACCGTGTCGTCGCGGTGCCCTACCCTGCCGTCCACCCCTAGCCTGGACCTGCTGTGCAGGAACCTGCTGCGCCGGAACCTGCTGCGCCGGAACCTGCTGCGCCGGAACCTGCTGTGCTGGAACCTCCTACCCCACTGGCCCCTATCCCGCTACCGCTGCTGCCACCTCATCCACAAGCTGACCATCTCTAGCGATCACCCTCTCCGACCCATCATCCATCACCTCCACAATAAAATCTGTAATGACCTCATCCCCACCCCCATCTGGATCATCTCCATCTCCATCCCCCTCATCCTCTGATAACGCCACTGTTAGATCTGTCAATCGAGTGGGCTGATGCATCTACCACCATACATCATAAGCATGCGTAGTACCTGCATCCATCACTGTGCTCCTCCAATCCCACTGAACTAGCTGAAGTGCTGCCTAGTCATTCAGCGCAACCTGTGGCTGTAATGCTGTGGGCCAGTAAGCTGTATCCCATGGTGTCCGCGCATATATCGCCATCTGCTGAGGCACATCCTGTACCCGTCCAAACTACTACATCACCCGTGAGGGTAGGTACATCTCTATAGTCCGATCCGCATGACCCATAAGAAATCTCTGCTGAAATGTGTACGGGAGATGGATCACATCATCCGGCCACTCCTCACAATCAATATATGGATGGTATACCATGCTAATCACGTCATCCAGTATCCTCCACCAGTGGTGGACCTGTCCAGTATAGGTATATAGTGCATCTTGATACAAAAACACAAATGCCTCAAACGGGTGCTGATAATAACCGCATGTCAGCCGAGTCATGGGGATATGCTCCCAAAGCCATACATGTAGCAGCGTAACCCCAGCAGATAAAGCCCTGTCGTGAAGATAAGCGACCGTGTGCATCTCGTGCAGCAGCTGTGCTAGCATCACTGGCCCCCATGCATAGACAGTCTCATGCCTCACCATCCCCTCTATCATTCCACCCCAGCCCATAGGAAAACCCCTGCCTCGCCTATCCGACAGCACCACACCTCCAATCAGCGCACACAAATATAAGGCAAAGGGATCTGCACCTGCCACCATCATCCTATCATAATCCATCTCCCTCCCGTCTGCCGAAAGTACCACGTGCTCTACTCCGAACACTTTGATCAATGTAGTCTGCCCCCTCCTTGTGTCATACCTCACACGTCGACCATGAATCGACAGCTTGAGGATGCGATAAACATCCTCAAGTGTGATAGTCATCTCTCCTGTCGACAGCAGAAAGCTGGAAGTCTCGCTGCGATATCGCTCCACTGCGGCCATCATCAGAGCTCTATGAGCTCGCAGCATTGGCATCGCTGCCACCGTCCAAAGCCCCAGTCTCGCAAGTCAAGGTCGCCATGCCTCATCAAATAGTGGCATCATGGATCACACTCGTCGCTCTCGCAACTACAGTATAAACCGCCGTGTATCCTGCATCCACCACTTCTTCGTTAGATACAAAATTATTTTCCCCCCACACTATTTTCTTCTGAATGTCTCACAGGCCCAAATCATGTGGCCCCACACAGACAATCCCTAAGCGCTATTTTAAAAATAGTGCTACTTTCCTCTACCTATCGTGCCAATATAGACAATGGCGCCACTACGCTCCCTGTATCGCGCCAATGCAGACATTGGCGCTACTGCGTGCCCTATATTGCGCCAATCTAGATGATGGCGCAGCACTTCATTTTCACATCAATTAAACTTTTAGTGCTAAAACTAATAATAGCGCTATTCCCCATTATGGCGCTATTCCAGACGATAGCGCCGTTCTACCCATAATATGGTGTCAAAATGCCATATTTGCTTCACCCTGAGTTTTGGTGCCAATCCAGAAGATGGCGCCAATATTCCTCCAAAATGGCGGCAAAATCACCTTACCCTACCCTGGCAGATAGCGCTAATCCACCTTGTCTATGGTGCCACGCGCTCCTAACCCATACCCCAAAACCCAAAAACACGTGCGTAAAGTAAAAAATCACAAAGTTCGGGTTAGGCCCTACCTGGGGTCCAGCCTCGGGTGACCGCCTGACCTCTCGGAATCACTCTGAGATATGATGAAGTCGCAGGAACTGTGGGTTGCGCTCAGCCATCTCTCCTTTCTCTTTTCTTCTAGAAGGTCAAAGTGTGCCAATGTGGCACTCTTTAGGCCCACTTTTCCTAATATAGTGGGCCATCTCATCCCTCTATCCCTTTCTTTTCCCTCCAGGGTGCAGATCTCAGCCTTTTTCCTCTATTTTTCCTCCCACCATCTTCTTTTTCTATCACCTCTCCCACTGTCACTTCTGTCACATCCTTTCGAGAGCTTACCTGCAACATTTTCATTTTTCCGCTAACCTCTCGAGGGGGCATCCCCTATCCATCTCATTCCTTCCCGGCAGCTGGGGCATATTTTTCTTCGACCTGACGCCACTTCCCTCCTAGGTCTTGACGCCACGTCAAAGAGGGGCAAATGTAGACACCTAAAAATGTCTCGACCACCAAACTGACTCCCGACATCCCTAAACTTACCAATTCCCTTTCCAACCAATTAATTAAAATTTTATTTAATTAATCACCCCTTTCATTTTCTAAATCCACACCATTTTATCCCTAAAATTGAATTAATTTTATTAATTCAATAGTCCAAACCTTAGCCAAGTAATTTAATAAATATGCAAAATTTATTAAATCAATTCCCCATTTTCCCTAAATCCAATTAATTAGTTAAAACCATGTTAACTAATTAATCCAGCCTACTAATTAGCCTATCCCTACCCTAGACAATTAAATAGCTATTATTTAATTGCCTACTCTAGCCTACCCCATCCTAGCCTTAGGATTAATTAATTAAATCACTAATTAATTAATCTTATCCCCCTCTAATCCCTCTACTACTTTATTCCAGCCACATTAATTAGGTTAATCACCCTAATTAAGAAAGTCAAATCCTCATTAGCACTTCTCTCCACACCTCCCAAATTTAAAATTCAAATAAATCACACATCACATTTACTCCTCTTACACATCCCTTACACATGTCATATCCACTCTTCCCCAAATGAATTTTTAATTCATTTTACCCTTCCCCATGTGAATTTTTAATTCACAAATAATCCATCTCACCCAACCTCATTTATTCACCCCTTTCCCAAAAATGAATAAAAGATTTATTTTTATTCCTAGCCCTCCATCTTCCAAGATCAAATCTAGGCCCTCCACCTCACTTTCATCCTCCACCATTGATCTATCCACTCAATCTCCACCCTTGGATCAAAATCCTCTCCAAAAGTCTATAAATACAACCTCTCACAAGTCATTTTCATCATCCATTTTCATGCAAAGTTACCATGCCAAAATCACCTTTGAGTTAATAGTGAGTTGCACAATTGAAGAGCATTTCACATTTGGATCAATAGTCTAGGGACAATCTTGGTCTTGGGAGCTTCATTTGGGTGCAAAAGGCTCCTCCTTCCTTTGATGGGATTAGGTTGTGTATGTGAGGTATAATCTCTTGTTTTATTGCATTTGATTTTGTGTTTTTCCCTCATTTTGCATTATCAAATCTACAAGAAGAGTTAAGGGTGAAATTGTAGAGTCAAGAATAGGTGGAAAAATAGAAACCCTAGTTGATTTGGGGTTACAGAAGGCTGAAGATTCTAGAGTCTTGAGGCGAGGAAAGCTATAATGTGTTGCAGCCAATAGAGGATTCGTCCTCTAATTGTACTGAGCTTCTGTAATGTAATGTGTTGTCCAAATCAATAAAAGAACATCTCTATTTTCTATATACAATTTCTGTTGTTGTATGTTTTATGATTTACCCCCTTCATTAGATTGTTTATTTTCCTATACTTGCATTTGCATTTCATATATATGAGAAAATGAAAAGAAAAGAAAAGAGATCATTCCTGTCTTCTATGCATTAATGTGTCTTCAATGCATTCAATGTATTCTCCATGTTTTCCATGACTGTAACTGTCTTCTCCATGTTTTACGTGCCTATCATTGTATTCAATGTGTCTGGCGTGTCTTCTCTGTGCTTGGCGTGTTCACTGTGTTTGTTGACCGTACTTTAATCCATGTATTGGCCTCACATTTATACATACATTAAAGTGGGGGCTAAATGTAATGTCAGAAAATCTCCCCTTGGGGGCTTTTCCCTCGAAAGGTTTAGCTCCTAGGTCTCTTAGCTTCATTTAGGACATATTACATCATAATCTGACATCCCGATAGAATGAACCCTAGGTTTCATGACAAATGGGGCCTAGGGGGACCCCTTGAGCTTAACCCTGCCCAAAATAAGGGGGAGAACTTAGGCACCCATGCCCTAGTCCTTCCCTATTTTGGGTAAGGCCCCTATTTGAAGTGTTGGTTTATGACCGTTATTTGGTCCTTAGGCCGACACGGTAAGTTTGAATTTATGAAATCTTGGCAACAATGTTTGTAGTTGCATATAAAAGCATGTTTAGGCATTCATTTGTAAACTAGATTATGTTCATGTGATTTTGGCATCCTAAATGTGATTCAAGGCTTTCATTGTATTGCAAGAGCTTAGTTCTGTTGTTTATGTGTTTGTGTTTGCAGATTTGAGCATCCATCTCCTCATGGAATGAAGAGTTTCTTCCTCCCATGAGATCTTCACTACAAGGTGATATCTATTGTGATTATTGAGCATTTATCATTTGGTTTCTACCTCTGCCTCCCAAGGCACACACTCTCTATCTGATAACAGTGTTTGGAAGGCTTGAATGTCTCTCTGGGGCTTGACTGAGGCAAGCCTCTAAACACCACAACCCCCTCCCAAAGTTTTCATGATTGCAGGTTATAGGATGGAGTTGCAGACAAAGTGAAGTTGCAGGAGGGTACAACAGAGTGTCAGGATTGCAGATTAGTGAAAGAAATAGCAACCTAGACTTGGGCGCCCACTCATTAGTCCTCAAAGTTCTGCAACAGGAAAATCTCTGGTACATCAGATATAGGTTGCAGACTGAGTTTCTAGATCTTGACAAAAAGTAGGGCACTGGACTTGGGAACCTGCTCTTTAGTCCTTGACTTTTTCGCCTCGAAACCCCAAAAACAAGTGAACAGTTATTTGTCATTTTATATCTCTCTGTAGCAACATTTTCCATAATTCATCTGTTTACTGTCGTATTTGCATAATTAGGGTTTTAAAGTATAATTGAGCATAAGAGAAGGAAATTGACAACCAAATCATAAAAATCCAAGTTTCCCTACATCTGAATAGTGACCTAGGGTATGATAGTACATTGCAACTCAACCCTAGGTCCTTGAATGTAAGGGTGAAAGGAGGATATACACCAAAACTAGTCAAACATCAACTATCCAAAAAATCACCCTTTACAGGACTAATTTGAAATCTATAGAATAAGGTGTTGCAACCATACCCAATCATGATGATGTAGGTACTCAAGCCAAACTCAAGTTGGTGGCTCCAACCCTTCTCTCAACCATGTAAGGAGGAAGAAGATAGACTCAAGATCTTGCTTCCAAATGTACCACAATCCTTTCCAAGAGCATACAAATCAGTATTCCAATAGAAAATAAACCTGCAATAATTTATAAGTTTGAAATAATGTGGAGATAACCTAGATTTATCTAGAATCCTTAAAGTCTTTTCAAAGTCTTGTTTAAATATGAAGCCCAAGAAGGGAAATATTTGAATATTAGAGGTAGACGAAGCACGGGACTAAAATGTCAAAATCAAGGTCACGTCACTCAAGACAAGGCTGACACCATCGGGGGGATTTTAATCTCTGCAAGACACGAGAGGACAATAGTGCTTGGGCACTAGGGTCCTAGCTAAATCTTCCTGACAAGTTAGCATTGCTTCGAGACATCATCAAGATCTTAACATTGCCCTATGTTCTAGCATTTAATCAACAGTAATAGTTTAGTGAAGTTTAGGAAAGTGAAGCACTTTTCTCGAGTCGAGGGTAAGGCCAAGGCTAGAAAGTAGTCCTAAAAGTGGACTAATGAAGTGGATACCAAGGCGGGTGCTAAACAGAATGTGAAATTGTGCTTGCACTATCAAGGAGCATCATTTATGACAACATTTAGCCCCCACTTCAGCAGGAGTATGACACTATGTGCATATGCAAGCTAAAGTACATGAAAGTAATAAATGTAATCATAAAAAGGATACCCAAAAAGATACTATAGAAGATATAGATCATTACCAAATGAGAGAATGAAGCCCCTAGTCTATGTTCCTATAAAACCATGATGTTAGGGACTGCAACCTACAATAACACCTTGTTAGAAAAATAAAATGATCCTGCAAACAAATAGATGAAGGTGTTAGTCCAAAAAGAATTCTAAAGGGGAATGAGATGAGACATGATCAGAGCTAAACTTTGTGGGTAGATATATGCCCCTTGTTTTTGCTTGATTTTGTAGGATGTAGAAATAGGGTGGCGATCTTTCCACTTTGATTTTCTAAGGAAGCTTCATGAATATGTCTTTGATAGTGTGATTTAATATAATAAAACTATGATGCAAGGCATATGAGTGAAGAGAGGGTGGAACCAGGACTCTAACAAAACAAATGACATGAAAATCTAAGTTTGCTAGCCTAATTTGTGAATGTTTGAATTAAGAGAGGTTGAGAATTTTTATTTTCAACCCTAAATAGTAAGATGGAATTCAATTGTTTTACTATAAGTAGTAAAAGTAATTCACTTTTTCACCATTCATTTCATCGCGTTTCTTTCAGAGAAACTTGGAGAGTCTTGAGTGACTTATAGGATCAGTCATGTCACGTTGATGGACATATTGACCACATAGGCTAGAAGCACTAAGGGATCGCATAGCATAGGGCATGTAGGAGGATGAGGTGAGTCTGAAATCCTTTGCATTTATCTTTTTGATGATTTTTGTTGTTCTATATGTTGAAATAGGCCCTATAAACTATGAATGCCTACCTAGGGTACTAGTGTCCCATCAAGGTGCTAGTGTCCTTCCTGGATGCTAGTGTCCCTTTTGGGTGCTAGTGTCTAGTTTAATGTAGTCAAAATCTAATGTTGAGTTTTCACTTTGGTTCTTTGATGATGTGATAGTAAATAGTTTGATTTTTTGTGTAGCCACAATGAGATGCTATCTACTACTGACAAGGTGCTTCTTAGGGATGTTGGTTTATGGTGGGTTTACATAGAGCCTACCGTTAGGTATCATCGTATGATGTTGATGGTGCTCATGGAGCGATGGGACATGGACACCTCTTACTTTCATCTTCTAATGGGAGAGATGGCAATCACATTGGAGGATGTGTACGAGATTCTATGGCTACCAGTGCGAGGTGAGACTTGAGGATTATTGAGCATAGATCCTATGAGTATGTCGAGGTAGTCAAGGTATATTGTCTCAGTCGTAGCATGCCCTCAGGTACATCTAGGCACATTAGTCTATCATGGTTAGAGCAAGGTTCTATGATTTTACTAGTCATCTATCGCATATTGTTTGAACCATTGCCCTTGTTGTTACACAGGATGGATGAGGAACACACCTTCATGGGGGCTTACTTATATCATTAGTGCGATGGAGGAACATAGGATTGTATATGCATGGGGATGGAGTATGATCTCTCATTTATACTATGATTTAGGGCGCTATGTGCATCACAAGATGCATAGATTGGTTGCTTACATGCTTCTTCAGGTGTCGACATTTGAGCATATTACATGCACATGGCTAGTGGGTTTCCTGATAAAGGCTGCCTGGACTTATCCATGAGTACATGCCTGGATAGATTACAGCCTATGGATATCCAATGGAGATTGTATAGTCCTAAGTTGTTGATCATGGGTGGGTATTTCTCAGCAAATGGCAAGGATGCAAAGGGATCAGCTTTTAGCTGATCAACTTAATCACATCATTGTTCCTTTCTATTATGATCAAGTGATGAGGTAGTTTGGTCATGTGTAGATATTTCTTGCACCTTGGTCAACCTATGTGCACTCAATTTGTAGTGCAATGAGGCCAGGAGATGAGGATCGGCCTACCATTATAGATGTCACTTTTAGAAACCTTAATGATGAGGAGAAGGATGTAGCTTCTGTATCTAATGCCAATGGTGGGTGTCAGTGTATCATACTTGACATGGTGGAGCATTTCTCATCCTACCCTCATGTTTATCACAAATTACCCTACAAGCAATCCTAGGTCGTGGGGGAACCAGGGAGATGATTCAGGAGGGGAGAAGATTGATGATGATGATGGTGATGATCATGATGGATATGAGGAGGACCAACTAGTATCAGTGGAAGGAGGGAGACAACGCTAGGGACAAGTGAGTGGTGATGCTACGAAGGTGAGCCCTAGGGCTCAACCTCATGCATTACGACCACTACCTACTGCTAGCATGGTGCAGAGTCATCATGAGTGTGAGGATACAAGGGGGGTTCCACTATGGTTCTCTTAGTAGTGCAAGAAACTACAGACTCAAAGGCATTCTTTTCTCCAGTAGATCCTTACTGGCAAGATAGTGATCCAGGTGATGAATTTGTTTACTGATTTGGTTACTATATATATGTTGAACTTCAATAAATTTTGATGTATATGATTAGAGTTTTGATGCCTTATTTGTTTCTATTTTGTAGTTGATACATAGGGATGGCTCAAATTTATAGGTCATGTCATATCAGAGATAGTTCCTACCATGCAGGTCAAGTAGCCAATGCATACTAGCTGTGGGTCACAACACAGTGTAGGATAATATGCAGAGATATTTGAGCCTATTGTACCACTGAGAGCAGCCTATGAGGAGAGAATCATCAAGAGAGACCAAGTGATTGAGAGAGCATCTAGTGCCAAGGTTGCACAGGAAGCTCTTCAAATACGGCTAGAGTAGAATCAACACTTGGGATGGGTCTTTCTCTTATGAGTTATGTGTAGGTAGAGATTGATAGGTTGTGAGACGAGAGGGATCAACTACAATAGATGTATACAAATTCTAGGAAGGAGGTGGGAGAGCTTAGGGGTGAGCTTAGGGGCTGGCAGGCATGGAGTACTTCTAGGATTCACTCATGGTCTATTGCCTCGCATAGACACCTATCTGTCACTCAGATACTACCAGGTTCTAAGGGATCTGGCTATCATGGCCTACGATCATGATTTTATATTGTTCTTATGATGGACCACATTTTGATGTAGTGGTGGATTGCTTATTATGTATTCAAACTCTTATCTATGTATGTGATTTTGGTCAATGATTATTATTTTATAAGATGATTTTTTTAGATACCACATGTGATTTGTTTGTAACATATGGTGAATATAACATGTATGCTATACTTAAATGTTATTGTGATTTGAATGAGCAACCTTATGTGATTGTTTAATAAATGGTACAATGATTTAATTGATACATTTATTGAGCTATCTAACTAAAAACATATAAGTAATTAGAGACAAATACTATACACATGTTGAAATAATGCAATTGTGATCTAACTAGACAATGTTGCCACATAACAAAACTTTAAGCTATTAAATGAAATTTTAGACTCTTGAGTCTCCTTATATCTTCATACCTTTTAAACACACTGTATCATTGTGACTATCTTTACACTACCTTATATCACTGTCCAAGTTTGACAAGTGTCATTTAAATAGTATGACAGAACTTTAAACCCTCGTCATATCTCTCACTTTCCTTTCATGTGCTTTCAAGAACCCTAACATCAAGTTTAGACTCAAAATGACTCATAGAATCCTTTAAATACTATGTAGATTTCATTATGACTTGTAAGGCTTTAAACTTTCAACATACATTTACCTTTCTTGACACGTCATAGTCCTCCTTACATATTCTGGATCTTTGTATCTCATCCATCTTTGTGTTTGGATATTTTCACACTGTAAGGTATCTCTTGGCATACTCTATGTATTGTACCTCTATCAACTATTAGATCAACAATGTCTTGGATGGATCTATCCTATACACTCTCTTTCTATATTGTCTTGCATTGTTAGTGCATCAATGTATTCTATCTTTTCTTTCTTTATGTATCTCTATATGCACTATCTCAAATCTCTAAATAGGACTTTGTCTAGGTCTTAAACTATCTCTTTGACCCTTGCATATATTGTAGGCCTCTGTCTAGATATTTCTATCTTGGTCTCTATCTTTTTGGATATCACATGCACTGTATGGTAGTTCTTTGTCCAACGGTCCCTTAATCATTGTCTTTTTTAGTTGTTTTTGCATACCCTTGCACTTACCCATCTCTTCTCATTTCATAGGTGTAGAAATAGGTTTGCAAAAAGATTCAATGGGTTCCACAGGGCTCTTCTCATGAATCCAAAGATCTTTAGATAATCCTATAGTCACATGACTCTGCACCATCATTGTATTACTCCCTACTCTTCATATCACATGTGCATGCCTTCATACCACTGTCCATGTTTGATAGTCTCTCTACTTGTCTTCACACTATTAGTTTCTTAGGAAACTACCTGAAGCCTTGCCAAGCTTGAGAGACTTAGATATCTTCATAGACTTCATATGACATTTAAAACCTTAGGTGTGTATTCAAGCGATAGGTTTGAAACAAGGATCCTTTAATCCACCACAACTCCTATTAAACTCTCATGGAGTTTTAGGGCTTTGAGATAGCTTCTTGACACATCTTCCTCTAAACTGAAATGATTAGAGGAACCTGCAGACTGATGAAAACCCAAAAACTTGACTAAAAAACACTAAAAGACCCAACTAGACCTTAACTTTCTTCAAAACATCAACCATTTTTTAAAAAATAGATTCCCTTCTTGAGGTGTACAGGATATTTTAGAAAGGTTAAGGTAATTCTAAAAGCCTTTTGACTCATATATACCATTGAAAAAGATAAAAGACACATTTTTCAACCCTTATAACACAAAACAAGGTTTTTGTGTCATTTCTTTTGCCTTTAAATACCTTGTAGACCTATAAGACATGTATGGGACACTTTTACACATAAATGTATTTCAAAAATCCTATCTTAGACCTACTAAAGACTATTCAGGACCTCAGAAGACTAATTAAACACTTATGCATGCATTTTAAATTGATCAAACAACCATCAAATATCTCAAAGAATTTGTGATTATTTGAACCCAAAAGGTTCAAGATAACTCAACAAGAAGGGAAAAATGAAATACAAGAGCTTCATTTGGTGATGAGAGATCACCCCCCTTTGATAGGAACCCTAAGTGTAGGGATTCATTGGTCTCATGGAGGGCTTTAAGGTGTGATAGAAGGGATGACAAAACATAGAGGAAGAGTTTGTTTAGGACCATATGTAATGCAAGAAGTAAATGTTGTGAGTTGGTAGTGGATAGTGGCAACTTATACAACTTGGTGTCTATGAAGATGGTTGACAATTTGGGGATGAGGAGGATGAAACACTTGTGCCCATAGTAGATAGGTTGGTTGCAACAAGGAGAGTGTATTTTGGTGGAGGAACAATGTTGGGTAAGGTTCAAAATAGGGGTATACCATGATAAGGTGTTGTGTGATATTGCACCAATGGATGTGTTCTATCTTCTATGATGAAAATTGTGGCAATTTGACATGGAGATAGTGTATAATGGGAGAGCTGACACATACATTATCTAGAAGGATGTATAAAAGCACAAATTGATGTTGCTAAGGGAAAGCGAAGGATATTTTTATAGAAGCATTGGTGAGTGCATTGGGGAGGGATGGTATGTGTTGATCCCAAAAATGTGTGGCATTGTTGGGATGGGTGGCAACACTAAAAATGCAAAAGAAGTATTCCATAGGATACGATAGATAAACAAGAGAATGTAGATCTCTACTGAGGAGAATGCAACCAAGGAAAGAATAACAAAAGGATATTTGGTGACCAAGAAGGAAACTAACATATGTGAGGGACTAGTTGTTGACAAGGGAAAGTGGCCTATGACAAAATATTGGCCAAGAATAGATAATGTGGAAGATGGTTGGTGGAACAAAGTGATAAACAATGTGGGAGAAAGAAGCACCCAAGGTGGTATTGCAAGTATGTACCTAATCGGTGTTGTCATTGATGTCAACATATCTGTGTTGTCATTGGTGTCAACTGTGCTCCTATTTTGTTGCTTGCTTGTAATAAGTGAGATGCTTTGTATTTACTTATGTAAGTGATCTTGATGTTGAGGATATTGAGAAAATTAGCTCCTCCAGTAGAAATAGTGAGTTGCAGTGGAAATAGTGTATTGCATACTGAAGAACAGTCTAGAAGATTGCTCTGCATTTCATGTAGGATAAATATCTTTGTCTACAGATTGGAAGTTATTTAGGAGTCTATCCGAAGATGTTATATTCCAAGTTTGAGCCTCTGTATGAATATTTGAGTGAGTTATGTTCACCAGAGTGAAAACTACTTTTCCTATATGTTTAGTGGTGATAGAGAGAAAGTGTTATGCTCTGCATTCCTCCACATTGAAGTATTTTGGTCTGCGCTTCTAGAGTTAAGTGTAAAATGATGATAAGTTCTTTCAACTACAATGGTTCATGATTTTGTGGTCCACAAGCTATCCTTTCCTTATGACAGTGGTTGACAGTGTTGTTCTTGTGCTCTGGTTTGAATAATCTTCTTGACAGAGTGGTTAGAGATTGTACGATTGTTCCTGGTGATTACAATGTGCTTGTAGATGTCTCCTGATCGTGTTCCTACCTTTGGATTGGTCCACAAAGAGAAAATTAGACTATGGATGAAGAATGTTCTTAGTAGACCTAGTGTTCTCAGCAGTATTGGCTGACTTGGTTGATTTCACTAATTGTGGTAATGCCTTGAAGTTTGTGGAAGCGTGTCATGGCATGAAGAATTGTGTTTGAGTCCCAGCTAAGGCATGGCATGATTGGCATACATCTTTACATCTATCCCTTAGCTAATTTATGTATTAGGTCTAGACCTATTTCTATGTATGTTTTTGTAATGCTGACCTTGGAGATTGTTCCAATGGTTGATGAATGTATTGTTGACCTTGATGTACATTCCAAGGTTGATGAATTGTATAAAGACTTGTAATGAATTGTGAAAAAATGATTGAGTGTGCGAATATTAAGAGATAAGTACGACAGAGTGAAAGAGTAGAGTAGATAAGTTATATTGTCCTTCAATAGAACTGAACCCATGCATGGAGTAGATGATAATTAATTAGTTCACCATATTTGGTAGTGAGCCACCCTTTGGCAGTAAGTCATTCTTTGCAGTGAGCAATTTGGGCAATGAGCCCTGTAGGCAGTGAGCCTCTATTTTTTGGTATTGTTATAACTCATAAATTTTATGTGGGCTAACACCCACTGTGGTTTTTCCTTTTTAGTGTTTTCCACGTAAAAATCTGGTGTCTACTATGTTGAATGTGTGATTGTGATTAAGTCTATGGTTTCATGCTTTCATGGTTAAATATAATTATCAGTAACTAAGTAGTTGATGGTTTATGAAGTTAAGTTTTTGTGACAACTGATTCACCCCCCCTCTCAGTTATCCTATGTATTTCAACAATTGGTATCAAAGTCAATTCCTCAGAAGAAATCCTAACAGCTTGAGAAAGATCCATGATGTCTTTTAAAAAGGAAGCACTATATTTTGATGGGACAAATTATGTTCTAAGGAAGGTATGAATGAAAAGCCATCTCCTTTGTCTTGGTTATAAATTGTGGAAATCTACAGAAACAGAATACACGATACTTGAAAATGGTTTGACAACTGAAGATGAGATCAAAGAATATGAGTTGAATACAAAAGCTATAGCTGCCTTATTAAGTGCTTTGTCTGACACTGAGTTGATAAAAGTCATGGATCTAGAATCTGCAAATGGGGTTTGGGAAAAGTTGAAGAAACTATATGAAGGAGATGACTCTATAAAAGACGCCAAGTTATACGGCCTTAAAGAAAAATATGACAGCTTAAAGATGAATGAAGATGAAAACATTACAACCTTCATGCAAAGGGTTGATGAACTTGTCAATGGAATAAAAGGCATGGGAGGAACTATTGGTGATAAGGAAGTTGTGATGAAAATTCTTAGATCACTACCAAAGTCCTACAGTCACAAAGTAGATGCCATTGAAGAAGTAATGACTATGAAAACTATCGACAGAGATCAATTACTTGGAAAGCTTACAACCTTTGAGATGAGAGAGTTTGGTGATGCTCTACCAAAAGTTGAAACTGCTTTCAAAGCCAGTACTTCAGAAGAGATCTCTAGAGATGAAAAATATAAGGTGAAACCTGATGATGAATTTGATGAAATTGAAGCTAACTTTGTTGACAGATTACAAAGAGGTTCTGGTAAGTTCAAAGGCAAACTACCTTTCAAATATTTTTCATGTGGTAAAGTAGGTCATTATGCTTCCAGATGTCTTGAAAGAATTGAAAGGAATAGAAAAAGATTTGAGAACAGGCCTAGAGTTCCAAAGAAATGCTACTATGTTAGAGATTTTGATGATGAAGGTGTGTCTGATGATGAATCTAATGATGCTAGTACTAGTGCAAATGAATGTTTTTTTATTGCTATTAAAGAAGAACCTATGTCTACTAATCTTGCTAGCTGTGTGAAGGAAGAAAAACTATTGGAAGAAAGTGCTTTGGCTATTCAAGTTGAGAAAGACAAGGATGAATGGATTATTGATAATGGATGTTCACATCACTTGACCGGTGACAAAAGTAAGTTTGTATTTTTGGAAAAATATGATGGAGGATTGGTTAGGTTTGGAGACAATGCAGCTGGTAAGATTTGTGGAAAAGGATCTATTTCATTTGATGGAGAGCATAATACTGACAATGTCCTATATGTGAAAGGCTTGAAGCACAATCTTTTGAGTGTTGGTCAAATATGTGACAAAGGTTATGATCTAAGATTCAAAGACAATGGATGCAAGATCATGGAAAGCTCCGGAACTATGATTGCTACTAGTAAGAAGACAAGAGGTAACATCTATCAATTAAGAGGAACTAATGATTACTATTTATTAGCCCAAGAAGATGAGATTTGGTTGTGGCATAGAAGGTTGTGTCATATAAATTTTGATAATCTAGTAAAGATAAGTTCAGGTCAGACCGTAAAAGACTTACCAAAATTTGTGAAACCTACCAATACTATTTGCAAAGAATGTCAGTTGGGGAAGAAAACAAGAACAAGTTTCAAAAGTAAAGACCAATTTTCTTCTGGTTTGTTGGATCTAGTTCATACATATCTATGTGGTCCTATAAGGATAAGAAGTCTACAAGGTGACATGTACTTCATGTTTCTTATTGATGATTATTCTAGAATGACTTGGGTTACTTTTCTAAGAGACAAATTTGAAGCCCTAGAGAAGTTCAAATCATTCAAGGCAATGGTTGAAAATGAAATACAACTGAAAATCAAATGCTTGAGATCTGATAGGGGAAGTGAGTTCACATCAAATGAATTCAACAATTTCTATGAAAAGCAAGGAATAAAGAGATAGTTGTCTACACCTAGGACTCCTCAAAAAAATGGTGTTGTGGAAAGGAAGAACAAGATAGTTCAAGAAGCTGGCAGAACAATGATGAAGGAAGGAGGCCTGCCAGAAGTTTTCTAGAAAGAAGCTATACGTACTATTGTCTACATTCAAAATAGAGTTCAAGTGAAAAGTAATGGTACTAAAATCCCCTATGAATTGTGGTATGGAAGAATTCTAATAGTAAGATACTTCAAAGTCTTTGGAAGCAAATGCTACATCAGAAGAGATGAAGACCTAGGGAAATTTGATGCAAGATGTGATGAAGGAATCTTCCTTGGATACTCTACCAAGAGTAAGGCCTACCAGTGCTACAACAAAAGGTTGAAAAAGATTGTGGAGAGTGCAAATGTGAAGGTGGATGAAGGCAAAGGAAAAACATTAGATTAGAGTGGCTATGAGTCAAATGAACCTGCTGCTATAACTTATGAAGAAAAAGTTGAACAAGAAGACAATCGAGGTGAAGAAGAAAAGGCTCTGGAAATTGCTAACACCCCTAGGTATGTAAGAATCAATCACTATGAAGTTCAAATTATTGGAGACAAAGAGAAAGGAGTATTGACAAGGAAAAGAGCTGCAGAAGAATAATTGAATTATTGTTTGCTCTCTACAGTTGAACCAAAAACTGTGAATGAAGCCTACAATGATGAAAATTAGGTTAAGGCAATGGAAGAAGAACTAATGCAGATAGAGAAGAATGAATCTTGGGAATTAGTTCCTAGACCTTCTGACAAAAATTATATTATTGGAACCAAATGGGTCTTCAGGAATAAGCTGAATGAAAATGGTGAAGTTGTAAGGAATAAAGCAAGACTTGTGTGCAAAGGATATTCTCAAATTGAAGGAATATATTTTGAAGAGACTTTTTCTCCAATAGCTTGGATTGAAACAATCAGAATGTTTCTGGCATTTTCTGCTCACAAAGATTTCAAAGTGTATCAGATGGATGTGAAATTTGCATTCCTGAATGGTGAGTTAGAAGAGGAAGTCTACGTTGAGCAATCGAAAGGATTCCAACTATCAAATCAAGGTGATATGGTATGCAGGTTGAAGAAAGCATTATATGGACTCAAGAAAGATCCTAGGGCCTGGTATGCAAGGTTGGATAAGTACTTATTGCAGTTAAGATTCAGTAAAGGCACTATTGATAGTAATCTCTATTTCAAGATTAATGGTGATCAAATTTTGATTGTTGAAGTTTTTGTTGATGATATCATCTTTGGAGGAAATGAAGGTATGTGTGAAATTTACTGGTGAAATGTAGAAAGAGTTTGAGATGTCTATGTTTAGTGAGATGAATTTCTTTCTGGGTCTGCAAATCAATCAATCAGATAAAGGAATCTTCATATCTTAGTCTAAGTATGTGAAAGAGTTGTTAAATAAGTTTGGGATGGAAGACTCTAAACTGGTGTGTACTCCCATGGTGATTGGCTGCAAATTGAGCAAAACTGATGAATCACCCAAGACTAATCAGAAAAAGTACAAATCCATGATTGGAGGATTACTTTATCTAACTCAAACTAGACTTGATATTATGCATGCAATTTGTCTTGTTGCAAGATTTCAAGCTGATCCAAGAGAATCACATGTGATGAAAGTAAAGAGAATCCTGAGGTATTTAAAAGGCACTCTGGATCATGGCTTATGGTATCCAAAGGATAATGATTTTACTATTAGTGCTTATATAGATGTTGATTGGGCCAGAGATGTTGATGATAGGAAGAGTACAAGTGGAGGTACCCTCTTCTTGGGAAATAGTTTGGTTTCATGGCTGAGCAATAAACAAGATTCAATCTCTTTGTCAACTGCAGAAGCCGAGTATATTGCAGTAGCATGTTGTTGTACTCAAGTGTTATGGATGAAGTAGACTTTGAAGGATATAAGAGTTCTTTATAAAGATCCAATTGCAATCTTGTCTGACAATACAAGTGCCATGAATATTTCCAAGAATCTAGTGATGCACTCAAGAACAAAGCATATATCGATAAGGTATCACTTTTCAAGAGAAAAGGTGATAGAGAATGAAGTAAAGTTGGAATATGTGTCCACAAAGGATCAGATTGCAACTATCTTCACCAAGCCTCTGCCTAAGGATACTTTTGAGTATCTCAAAGAAACGTTAGGGGTCATTACCCCTCCTACCCTAAACTAAGATGCATGAGAATGCATCAATCCAATGGTGCTCAAAGTCTCATTATTTTATGTGGATTGATGTTTTTAGAGCTATCTCTCAGTCGGAGTAGCTAGATGTGTTGGTAACAATCCAGTTGGATTAGAGTAGCAGAATGCAAGTATGGGCCCTTTGCCATTGATGTCAAAGGAGGAGAGAAATCATGTGACAAAACTCAGGACGAAAAAAATGCAGATGTGTAAAGAGAAAGGGGGAGAATCTTGTCTTGATGGTCCTTTCAGTTTTTCAAATCATATGTTGCCATCAATGACAAAAGGGGAGATTGTTGCAACTATGTGCCTAATCGGTGTTATCATTGATGTCAACATATCTATGTTGCATTGGTGTCAATTGTACTCTTATTTTGTTTCTTGCTTGTAATAAGTGAGATGATTTGTATTTACTTATGTAAGTGATCTTGATGTTGAGTATATTGAGAAAATTAGCTCCTCTGGTAGAAACAGTGAGTTGCAGTGGAAATAGTGTATTGCATACTAAAGAATAGTCCAAAAGATTGCTCTGCATTTCATGTAGGATGAATACCCTTGTCTCTAGATTGGAAGTTATTTAGGAGTCTATCTAAAGATGTTATATTCCAAGTTTGAGCCTCCAGTATGAAGATTTGAGTGAGTTATGTTCACCAGAGTGAAAACTATTTTTCTTGTATGTTTGGTGTTGATAGGGAGAAAGTGTTATGCTCCACATTCCTCCGTATTGAAGTATTTTGGTCTGCGGTTCTAGAGTTAAGTCTGAAATGATGGTAAGTGCTTTCAACTACAATGGTTCATGATTTAGCGATCCACAAGCTATCATTTCCATATGACAATGGCTGACAGTGTTGTTCTTGTGCTCCAGTTTGAAGAATCTTCTTGACAGAGTGGTTAGAGATAGTGTGGTTGTTCCTGGTGTTTACAATGTGCTTGTGGATGTCTCTTGATCGTGTTCCTACCTTTGGATTGGTCTGCAAAGAGAAAATTGGATTATGGATGAAGAATGTTCTTAGCAGACCTAGTGTTCTCACCAGTCTTGGCTGACTTGGTTGATTTCACTAATTACGGAGATGCCTTGAAGTTTGTGGAAGCGTGTGTGGCGTGAAGAATTGTGTTTGAGTCCCAGCTAAGGCATGGTGTGATTGGCAGACATCTTTACATCTTTCCCTTAGCTAATTTATGTATTAGGTCCAAACCTATTTCTATGTATGTTTTCATAATGCCAACCTTGATGTACATTCCAAGGTTGATGACTTGTATAAAGACTTGTAATGAATTGCAAAAAAATGAATGAGTGTGCGAACATGAAGAGATAAGTGTGAAGGAGTGAAAGAGCAGAGCAGAGAAGTTATATTGTGCTTCAATGGAGCTAAACCCAGGCATGGAGTAGATGTTATTTAATCAGTTCACCATATTTGGTAGTGAGCCACCCCTTGGTAGTGAGCCACCCTTTGGTAGTGAGTCGCAAGTTGGGCAGTGAGCCTCTATTTTTTCATATTATTATAACTCATATATTTTCTATGGACTAACACCCACTGTGGTTTTTCCCTTTTAGGATTTTCCACGTAAAAATCTGGTGTCAACTATGTTAAATGTGTGATTTTGATTAAGTCTATGGTTTCATGCTTTCATGGTTAAATCTGATTATCAGTAACTAAGTAGTTGATGGTTTATGAAGTTAAGTTTTTGTGACAACTGATTCACCCCCCCACCCTCTCAGTTGTCCTATGTATTTCAATAGGTGGATCACTTGAGGCATTCTTGAGGAGGTGGATAGAATGGGTTAAAAGGTAGTTGTAAGGAAGCTAAGGTAGTGGAACAACTTCCTATACTAACCTTGAGGGGAGGGATATATGCAAAAAATTTTAGATCTTTACAACAGTTACAAAAATAAATACAAATAGCAATCATACCACAACACAGTAATTATGTGAGGAAACCCTTTCGGGAGAAAAAAACCCACACTCCAAAGCTGCCCAATATATTATTTAGGAATCAAGAAGATTACAATATACTTGCAGAGAAAGATTTCATAAGAATATAACCAACGACAGATCCAAAGACAAGTCAACATCTATAAGACTCTTACACACAACCTCCATCTCAAGCTCCTTATATATAGGAGATATAATACAGTAAACCATCAACGGTAATTACAAAACCATGAGCCAAAACCACCCAAAAGTGGCACCCAAATTATCTCCAATCAAACATGCCTTTCCATGTGCCAAATCACACACCAACATGTGTACTCTCCCCTTTACAGCTCTTTTAAGTGTCCAACACGTTTTTAGATTTCCCAAAAGGAGAGGTCCAACTTTCGAAGACCATAACTTTTGATCTGAGTGTCCGATTGACGAACTGTTTGATGCGTCAGAAAGCTCGTGAAGAGATCTATCAAAATATAACCTAACTTGATAGTTACAATAACTTTTGGGGCATTTAGGGACATCTAATTACCTCAAATCCAAGTTCAAAACTTTTCCAAGAGTTTTGAAAAATTGAAACTTTAATATCTTGCAATACAGGTATGATCTTGAGTCAAAACTCACCCAAGATGTTTACTTGGCAATTCCACACATTTCAAGGGAAAATTTTGAGTCCATCCATGCTAAAATGTAGAGTTATTAAAAATAGTAAGCCCTAGCATTTTTAGCCCCTTTTGGAAACTTTGAAATTTTTAAACCATTCTTCAAGATAAAGGGTATTCGAAAAGACCAAAATTGGGAAGAACAAAAACCTTTTATAGTTGCAAGGTTGAGACACATTTCCTAATATCCTCCCACTTGTCAAACACCTTGCAAGAGAAAAGGGAGTATCAATGCCATGATTTAATTGCTAGGGGTTGAGAGGCCCATAGACTCTGAACACCATCTGATCTTCTCTATGCTCACAGGCTTAGTTAATGAATATGAAAAACTCATCAAAGTATCTACTTTAACTAGCTTCACCTTGCCATCCTTGACAATATATTTAAAAAAATTATATTGTACATCAATGTGATTGGTCCTAGCATGAAATGTTGGGTTCTTAGCTAGGTAGATTGGACTATGATTGTCACAATAAATTATCACTACACCTTGTTTTATTCTGATATCTGAACATAGTCTCTTAAGCCAAATGGCTTCTATACAAGCATGAGTATCTGCCAGATATTCAGCTTCAGTGGTGGTCAAAGCAATCACAACTTGTCACTTACTCATCAAACTAATTGCACCACCCAAAAAAGTAAACATATAATAACTGGTGGATTGTCTACTATCAACATCACTTGCCCAATTTGAATCCACATAACCATGAAAATTAATGGAATGCATGCCTCTTATCAAATTACCATGATAACACAAGGAATACTATGAGGTACCATGCAAATATCTAAAGAATCTTTTAATTGCATCCCAATTAACTCTACTAGGATTATACATATATATGAAAGAACTCCCACTGCTTGGGCAATGTCTGGTCTAGTACAAACCATAGCATACATCAAACATCCAATTACACTCTGGTAAGGCACTCTTCTCATGTCTTCCATCTTTGATGTGGATGTTGGACATTGTGAAGTAGATAACTTAGTTCCAACTATAAAAGGAACACATAATGGTCTACAATCCTACATGTTAAACCTCTGTAAAAATGAATTGGCATACTTACTCTAGCCTATTGGGAATTAAGGTGTCTCAACCTTGGTAATTCCTTGTATTTTTTCATTGTATTTATTTATTATTTGCCTATTGTATTAATTAGATGCAAATCCTATGTTGTCATATTGTGGGAGTTGGCACGGTGATGTGTCATCCTACATGGCATATGACCACATGTATTTTTGTCCTCACATGAGGAGATAGGCGTCCCACTTAGTGGTAGGAATATTTTGCCATGTGTCGACATCTTGGATGTTGTATAAGGGAATATTGACTGAAACGGTCATGACAGATTCCTATGACAAAGTTATGACATGTAAGAGTCAGAAATAGGAGATTCTATGACAGGGGAAGACATGTGTCAAAGAGCATCTTTGAGGAAGGCATCTTTGGGTGCCCCAAGGTGGGTTATGACATGTTGTAAGAGAATATGCTATTTATAGCATGTGTATGACAGATTCTGTTATAGGTGTAAGTTATGACAGCTATGACAGATTCTATGATGGTTGCAAGAGTCGTAGAAGCATCTGTCATTACCCATTTTGGGAATAGGTGACCTCTTTGGGATGGGGTAACCTGATAAGTGTCAAGAACATCTTACAAGGTTGGACAAGTGTCCATAGGTGTGGGTTTTGGGCCATGAGGCCATGTTGGATGCCAATTCCAAGATAGAGCTAATTTTGCCTTGTATATTCTATATAAACAAGTGCTTTGAAGAGGTGATGTACTACAGGTTTTACAGGTACTGTTATGCTACCAGGTCATATCCAGATATGAGTATTGGCTCTATGTTGTATTTTAACCTTCATTATTTACAGAATACATTTGAGCTGTGTTTCAGAGTGTGGGGTTTTTCACCCATAAGGGTTTTCCCCACGTATATCTTGTGTCTCTCTTCTTCTGTCTTACTTTCTTGTTTATGTGTTTGCTACAATATCTCTCTTATTGGGTAAACATAGTTGTAATTGTAAAGATCAAATTGAATTTGCACTTTCCTTCCCTCATTGGATTAGTGTAGGAAGTGATTTCCACACACCTAGCTTCCTTTCAGTTGGTATCAAAGCTAGGCCAGTTTTGGTTCTAGCTACTGGGTAGGGGTTTTTTGAGCTAATCTTAGGTTGAGTAGGAGTATTGTGCAGAGCATTCTATATCTTGTTGTAGCAAGGAGATGGTAACCACATCTAGAAGGTTAGAGGTGGAGAAATTTAATGCCACTAATTTCAAGTTGTGGAAACTCAAGATGGAGGACCTACTTGTTGATCATGACCTATGGGAAACCGTATCTGGTGTGAAACCTACAGCAATGTCACAAGCTGATGTTGGCATGAGACACTATATGGATTCATGATTGTTGTCATTGATGGCAACAAAGTTCATCCCACACATCCGCAGGACATGGTGTGTCTCTACCGGAAGTCAGAATGAAGAATGTGGTGGTCCGGTAAACAAGAATAGAGCATGTGGCAAGGTCCGACAGACAGGTCCAGATCTCTCAGAGGAAGTATCTTGGTAAAGTACGGATTTGGGAAAGTAAAGAGTACTACCTTGAGTGATAGATTCCAAGGTTTTAGCCTTCGGTGATAAATGAGATAAAAGATATGAATACTTGAGTACCAGGTTCCTAAGTGATAGTGAATAGAGGAAGAACTGACTGACAGAACATCAGACTATTTTTCGGATGTGTTTCTGAAGGTGGTAAAGGTTATGAAGACATGAATTATGTTTAGCTGACATGATTAATGATTTCTACAAGTATATGCTTGATCCACATTACTTGATGTGCAAGAATTTAGCTGACATAACAGAGTTTGTGAAAAGATTGACTGTTCTGGGTGCCGACTAGAAAGATAATGAAATCACTTGTGCGGATATATATATAGGATGGATTTAGTTGTGATATGAGTTTTGTGTGTTATTGATGTGTGAATAAAAGTAGAGCAGAGCAGAAGTAGTAAGGAAGGTCTGGTATGTGAAAGGAAAGTAGCAAAAGAGAAGAGGAAAGATGAAGTGTAGCAGATCAGTGTACTGAGCCTAACCGGAACTGAACCCCAGCATATGTGGATGCTACCAATTAGTTCAAGTATTGTATAAGACTCATTTTGTAGACAGTGTGTCTCTTGTAGGCAGTGTGCCTCCTTGTGAGCAGTGTGCTCAGGCAGTGAGCCCTAATTGGCAAGTGCCATTTTGTATTTCCTTATTCTTCTAACAGAGAATAATCTTTGGGTTAATCACCCCGTGGTTTTCTCCCTTAATAGGGTTTCCATGTCAAAAATATTGTGTCATGTGTATCTCCATTTCATGGTTATGTTTGCTTGTTTGAATTAATGCTGCATTGATTAATAAGAAAGTTTAGAAAAAGAAATAATTAGGATAACTGATTCACCCCCCCTCTTAGTTATCAACAATTAGTATCAGAGCTAAGTTCCTCCTAACAGAGCCTAACAGCTTGAGGAAGATTTGGGAGTTCAAATGGATGCATATGGTTTAAGGGAGAAACTCAAGACTGCCCTTGATGATCTTGAACAGTCAAACTCTGAAGTCAATGAATTAAAGGAAAGACTCAAACAGGCTAATGATTTCATGAGAGAACTAAAAGACAAGTTAAATCTATGAAAAAGAGAAAGGGGCCGCTTCAACAATTGGCAAGACAAGGAGAAGCAAATAATGCAAATGAAGAGTTGAAGGAAAAAACTGAGTTGTGTGAAAAGTTATCAAAAGAAATCATTATGGTAAGACATGAAATAGAATCAGGAGTCATGAAGTTTACCCAAGAAGTTGAAGAGAAAAGAAAAACTGAAGCTAATCTAAGACAATCTCTCAAGGAGAAATCAGAAGATTGCCACCATATGGATAGAATTATCAGACATCTTGAATCTGAGCTTGAAGATGCTAAAGATAATGAAGAAAAACTTGAGGATCAAATTGTCTCTCTAAAAACGGATCTTCAAACAACAAATGAGTATAGAGAAATTCAAGATAAGTTCTGCTCAACTTGAAGTTCTTCTTGGAAGTCAAAAGAAGGTAGATGACAAGTGTGGTTTGGGATATGAGAAAGGAGAAAGCTCCGGATCCGATCAGAAGAATTTTGGATTAGAAAATCCAAGGATCAGTCCTAGAAGACCTCCGGTAAGACAGCCTAATGCTCAAAGATATCCATCCTTTAATGAATACTACCACAACTACAATCACTTTGGTCACAAAGCTAATTAGTGCAGAAAGAGAATGAATCAGACTAATTCATCCTTCTCCGGACAGTGTTTTAACTGCAAAAGGTATGGTCACAAATCTCATGAATGTAGAATTATGCAAATGAACAAATCATTCAATGGTAGATGCTTTGCATGCAATAGAATAGGTAATATGGCTAATCAATGTAGATCAAGAGGATATCAATCCAATATGCAAAGAAATGTTGTTTGTCAAATTTGCAATAGATCCGGTCATATTGCAAAATTCTATAGAAGCAAGAATCAAGACAAAAGAGGTCTGGTATATCATAGATAGAATCAAGATAAGGGGAAACAAAAGGTGAATGCAGATGAAGTTAAAAGTGAAATGAACAAGATTTGGGTAAAGAAGAGTACAGAGAATGTAAAGATGGATCCGCACTAGACTCTGGTGCTGATATTCCTTCTGAAAATTAAGAGATGAGCTCTGGCTCAGGGGGAGACACAAAGAAAAACTTGTTCCCCCAGCCAGTCAATTAGTGCCTGAAATTGGCACATGTGAAGCTGTGGATTAAATGGTTTCTAGAGAAACATGTAAAGAAGGTCAGGTAAAGATCTGAGAGATCCGCAAGAAAATTTAAAAAGTTTAATTCCTTCAGAATAGGTCCAGTTAAACAAGTCTTCTAGGAAAATAGGTTTCTCACAAGGTTGGCCCGGTATGGATCCAAATTGAAATAGCCTGATCTACGGATATATGAGATGATCAAGAGAAGAAGTGGACATTGTGATTCATCACTAACATTGATCACAAAGGCATCATAATGATCTGGATGAGTTTCTTCCTCCTTGAACAAGGAAAACCAGGCAAACTAGAATGAATTAGGTTATGCATTTATTGCAGGGTGAAAATTAGGGCTTCTTGGAATAAAAGAGTTCATTTGTCTGTCATTTACACATTTGCATACTCACATGTGAAGAAGAAAGAAAAGGAGCTCTACAAACAACTTCTCCCAAAAGATCAAGGCAACTCTTCATACAGCTCTACTCGGATTTCTTCGTGTGCCCTAACCTGCGCAAAAGGTATTTATCGTTCTTGATATCCTTCAGTAAGATTGTTTGATGATGGCTACTTCGAATATAGTAAAGATCTCTGATAGACCTTGGCCCACATTTAAGAAACATCCATATAAATCCTTGGAGGTAGATCCCCTAGGAGCCTTTTCCAGTGTTCCGCATGGCGTTTTGCATACAGAAGACATCAGGGTTTACATACACGCAAATATTGAAGAGTTTGGGGAATTCAAACTAAGAGATATCTATCACAAACAACTATTAGATGATTCATTTGAGCTCAAACCTCAATACAAGGGCCTCCAAAACAAGCACTTTGCACAATACATACATTTCCCCTATTTTACGGAGGATGAATGGGTTAGGTATATTTTGAGCAGAATACATGACAACTTCATGTGGTTAAATGGACCGTTCAAAATCACAAAAGATGCCATCAGGGCAGTTATCAGATTACACTCATCCGGTGGGATTCCTGTTCTTAAATCTGTGAACAATCAAACTGTGAGTGAGGCTACTAGATCCAAGTTTGAGAAAAGAGTAATGACAGTAGATGACATCTCTGATCCGGATGTCAAGTTTACCTCCATGATCATTGGATATAAAATATATCATTCTAGCAGGTAAAACTCTATACCTAGAATTGCCATCTACACAGCTTATGAAATGTTAAGAAAGGATGCAGACTATGATCTTTGTCAGCTTCTCTTGAACCAACTCTTGGAGAATCTGTAGAAAATTAAGAAAGACAAAAAGAATTCATTCAAGTATGGTGGATTAATATTGTGCTTCTTTTTCTACTTTATGAATGAGCTTCTCGGATCTAGTGGCTGGGTGTGGGAGAGTGATAGGCTAGTAGCTATCCAAATCAGAGATTATTTGCATGGACTTGGTGACAACAAAGCACAAAATATAGCTCTATGGGGATACTTCAAGAACTTTCAGAGCATGATGCAAGCAAGAGATAGAATTCCTCAGTCTCTTGTTGAAAAATACAAAGACACAGTATGCTTTATGGTAGAGACAAATCAGTGCCTAATGGAGGCAGTAGAACCAAGAACTGTGTGGATCATGCCCATGGGGTATGAAGTCGATGAACAAATTGTGGAGCTGCATGTTCAACACATGCTAAGTCAGGCAAAGGATCCAAAGACAGAAAGGTTTGGAACCTTTGAAGAACTGAGTGTAAAGATTCATGTGGAACTCAGAGAACCTGAGATCAAGAGGAAGGTGAGAAAAGAAGTAGAAAATATTGCCCAAGGCCTTGGCATCTCAAAGGAGGCACTTGATGCCCACAAGAAAAGGATGGAAAGGGCTGAGGAAGAGAAGAAAGAGGCAGAAAAGTAAAGCAAGGAAAGTGCTCTGGTAGAAACCTCAACCCAGACCAGATCATCAAAGAGATCTATACCTGTCATAGCCAAAAGCTCAAGAACATCAAAATCGGAAGTCTAGGCATCCAGCAAAAGAGAGAAAAGATCCAAGACAAAAGCCACCAGGGCTTATGCAAGTCAAAGAGATGAAGAGAAAACCGAATCAGATGAGGGGGTAAAGGAAATAAAGAAGCAGAAGAAGAAAGGATCTAGTAAACCCTCCACAGGCCAAGACAAGGAAGAAATGGTAGAGGAATTTGTTGAAAAGCCCACCCTGTCTCTAAAAAGTGTAATCAAATCAGTCACTGTGGATGGAAACCTTCAACCAATGGCCGAATTCTATGATGATTACAATGAGGCTGACCAAAAGATCCTGCAAGAAGCTACAATCAAGTATCTGAACATATACAATAAGGCTTTCATTGAAATTATATCTCTAATTCCTAAGAGCTTAGAAAATGAGTTAGAAATAAGAAAGAACAATGCCATGGCAAAAGACATTGAGATCCGAGAACAGATAGCTATTCAACTATATCCTGCAATCGATCCCAAAACAATGAATATGATATTCAAAGATTACAAGGATGAATTCAGGAGCAAAGTAAGGATGAATCAGCTCATGCTTGGTGAAACCGACAAGGTGGCAAAAGAGACTGAAGAGATTCTTTGGAATACTCTTAAAAAGTTCAACATTCCTATCACAGAGGACTCTGGTAAAGACAAGAGCTCAGAATCCCCTATTCCAGAAGAAGTGGCTCATGGACAAACAAATATCTCTCCTCCAATTTCCCCTACAGCTTCCGGATCTAAAGGAGAAGACACAATACAGGAGAAAGAAGCAGGAGTGAAGGAAAAAGAAGCTGACAGTACCAAGGTTGCAGAGGAAGAGAAGACCCCAACAGAGAAAACCACAACTGATAGTGGTAAGAATGTAGAAGGAGAGAAATCTCCAAGGGACAGCCCTAAGACTGCAGAAGAAAAGAAAAATCTATCTCTGGCAAGAGACACTGCAGAATCAGTCAAGGACTTCTTGACAAAAGCAGCTATGGAGATTGATGAACTGGACCTATTAAAAGGGCCTCTGGACTTTGATTATCTATCTCCGGTGCAAACAATGAAGATAGCTTCATTTGCCAATGTGAAGGCCAAAAAGAAACTACTGAAATCTCACATGGAAGACTGTGAGCTTATAGAGCTAGCATCCAGAGTTTTGGAAAAGATCATGCCAACTTTTCAGAAGGATCCCACAGCATCCTCTTCCGGTAATCTCAAAACTCTAGTCAGCAGTGTTAGTACACATTTTGATTCTCTAGAGAAGTCAGCTGAAGAAAAGGTCCAGAAGGAGTTTTTGAATAAGAGATTCTTAGAGGTACAAGGATTGATCATTAATGATAGGAGGAATATAAATATTGGGATAAAGAGCTTAGAAAATGCTCTTAAAGATGGTGGAGAAGTATACAAATTTTGTATTTCATGGTCCAAAGCAACATTAGAGATTGAGAAGAAAATAAAAGAGCAAGAGGATAAACTACTAAGTTTGTCTCAAAGTTTTGATCCTCTCTCTTCCTCCATAGTCAATAAAGAGTGTCAGACTATTGCAATCACAAATGCAATAAAGAATTTTGAGAAGGAAAGGAAGAACATGATCAGCAGGATGGGTGAACTTAGGAGGATCATTGTCCCTAAGTTAGAGGCCATGCATGAGGCCATAAGTGAAGCTCAAATCACAGCCCAGACAAATGATCCGATAGATCTTAAGAGGGTAGATGCTTTTGCATTTTTGTTGAGTGGTCACATCTCAATTTTGGATAGAATGAAGCAAAGTTGGGCTGTAGAACTCATCCAACTGAAAACAACTTTTGCAGACATACTGCAGTATATGTAAGTATTCCATATATATATACTTATGCGGCTAAGTATAGTAAAATTTTTGAAAATTTTCATGTACGGACCCTACCCTTTGCCATTGATGTCAAAGGGGGAGTGAGGAGCAGTGAAAAATGAGGAATCCAACTAAGGGGGAGCTCTGGAAAATGTATATAAAAATAGAGCATCAGCCAAGGGGGAGCATAGTGGAAACTCTTAGTCATTTTTCACTAAGTGTTGCCATCAATGCCAAAGGGGGAGATTGTTGGCATGAGACACTATATGGATTCATGATTGTTGTCATTGATGGCAACAAAGTTCATCCCACACATCCGCAAGACATGGTGTGTCTCTACCGGAAGTTAGAATGAAGAATGTGGTGGTCCGGTAAACAAGAACAGAGCATGTGGCAAGGTCCGACAGATAGGTCTGGATCTCTCAGAGGAAGTATCTTGGTGAAGTGAAGATTTGGGGAAGTAAAGAGTACTACCTTGAGTGATAGATTCCAAGGTTTTAGCCTCCGGTGATAGATGAGGTAAAAGATATGAATACTTGAGTACCGGGTTCCTGAGTGATAGTGTGAACAGAGGAAGAACTGATTGACAGAACATCAGACTATTTTCCAGATGTGTTTCTGATGGTGGTAAAGGTTATGAAGACATGAATTATGTTTGGCCAACATGATTAATGATTTCTACAAGTATATGCTTGATCCGCATTACTTGATGTGCAAGGATTCAACCGACAGAACAGAGTTTGTGAAAAGATTGACTGTTTCGGGTGCCGACTAGAAAGATAATGAAATCACTTGTGCGGATATATATAGGATGGATTTAGTTGTGATATGAGTTTTGTGTGTTATTGATGTATGAATAAAAGTAGAGCAGAGCATAAGTAGTAAGGAAGGTCTGGTATGTGAAAGGAAAGCAGCAAAAGAGAAGAGGAAAGATGAAGTGCAGCAGATCAGTGTACTGAGCCTAATCAGAACTGAACCCCAGCATATGTGGATGCTACCAATCAGTTCAAGTATTGTATAAGACTCATTTTGTAGATAGTGTGTCTCTTGTAGGCAGTGTGCCTCCTTGTGAGCAGTGTGCTCAGGCAGTGAGCCCTAATTGGCAAGTGCCATTTTGTATTTCTTTATTTTTCTAACAGAGAATAATCTTTGGGTTAATCACCCCATGGTTTTCTCCCTTAATAGGGTTTCCATGTCAAAAATATTGTGTCATGTGTATCTCCATTTCATGGTTATGTTTGCTTGTTTGAGTTAATGCTGCATTGATTAATAAGAAAGTTTAGAAAAAGAAATAATTAGGATAACTGATTCACCCCCTCTCTCAGTTATCAACAGCTGATTGGGACCTTAAAGATTAGAAGTCTAAGGGTCTCAAAAGACTCTATTTAGCTGACTCTATCCTGTTAAATGTCCATGAGGAGAAAAGCATGAAAGATCTTTGGAAGAAGTTGGGTGATGTTTATCAGGCCAAGTCCTTGGTAAACAAACTTTTCCTAAAAAGGAAGTTGTTCATTCTGAAGATGGAAGATGGAGGATCTATTGTGGACCACATGAATGCTTTCAACATGATCATTGCATAGTTGACATCTGTGGGTGTGAAAATGGAGGAGGATCATTGCACGACCCTACTTTGTTCTTTGCCAGTTTCATGGGATCACCTTGTCATGGCTATTGGAAGCACCACTACCATCTTCAAGATGGAAGATGTGGTGTCCTTGCTGTTATCTGAAGAAATGGAGGAAAATAATCGAGTCAGCCAAAGATGCTCTTAAAGTTCATGGAAGACCCAAAGACAAAGGGAAGAAGAAGGACAAGAAAGGTGAGAAGGGCAGATCCAAATCTCATGGGAGATCCAAATCTCCTGGGAAGTCCAAGGCTCTCTGTTGGAACTGTGGCAAGTCTGGGCATTTTTGAAAGGAATGCAAAGAAGAGAAGAAAAAGAAAAAGAAATCGGCCCCAGATTTAGATTCTATCAAGTCACAAGATGATGGTGATGCCTTCATCACAACCCTGGTCACCCATGCATCTGATGATGTGTGGTTGATTGATTCTGGTGCATCATTCCACATGACCTTGCATCAAAGCTGGTTCATGAAATATGAAGAGTTTGATGGTGGAAGAGTGTACCTAGGTGACAAACCTCATATGAAGATTGTTGGTCATGGAAGAGTCTCAATCCAATTCTCTGATGGATGAGTGAAGGGGATCACTAGAGTTATGCACATTCCAGGTCTTGCCCGAAACCCACTTTCTATAAGTATGCTGAATGATGCAGGTGTGTAGGTTGTCTTTTCAAAGGATGGATGCAAGATGACTAGAGGATCTATGGTTCTTGGGAAGGGTACTCAGAGAGGTACTTTGTTTTAGCTTGAGGCATGTACTTCACAATGTAATAGTTCTTTTGACTCAAAGAAATGAGCTGCAGTCACTTCATCCCCACCATCTGAATGAGCAGTGAAGAAATATGTTATAACTAGTTCTGATGGTAGTGCACATGCTGTGGAAGCTAAGCTTCCTGCTGAAAAGACTATGTTATGGTATTTGAGATATGGCCACATTGGTGAGAAGGGTTTGAAAACCCTAAAAAATAAAAAGGGGTTAAATGATTGTAATCTTGAGTTCAACTTTTGTGAACATTGTGTATATGGAAAGAAAACACCATGTTTAGTTTTACTCTAGTTCTCACAAGTCTTCTGGTGTGTTGGATCTTATTCATTCTGATGTGTTTGTTCTAGTTAATGTTCCTTCAATTTCCAAATCTATATATTTTGTATCTTTCACAGATGATTATAGTAGAAGGACATGGGTTTATTTTATCAGAAGCAAGTCTGAAGTCTTTAGTTAGTTTCAGGAGTTTAAAGCCTTTGCTAAAAATCAGACTAGTAAAAAGATTAAGTGTGAGAACTGACAACGGCGGTGAGTTTTGTTCGGTAGAGTTTGATAAGTTCTGTAAAGAGCAAGGGATTGAAAGACATAAGACAACTCCATACATCCTACAGCAAAATGGAGCTGCAGAGAGCATGAACAGGACACTGATGGAGAAGGCTAGGTGTATGCTTAGTGGAGCAAGCCTTGAACAAAAGTTTTGGGCTAAAGTTGTAGCCACTGCTTGCTATCTGGTAAATAGATCTCCTACATCAGCTCTTGTTGGTAAGACACCTATGGAGGTGTGGTCTGGTAAGAATCCTTCAGTTAGACATCTTCATGTTTTTAGTTGTGAGGCATATGCACATGTGCCTAGGGACAAATGGTCTAAATTGGAGAACAAGGTTGTTAAATGTATTTTCATTGGCTATGGTGTCGGTGTGAAAGGATACAAGATTTGGGATCCTGTGGCTGAAAAAGTGTTGTATAGAACAAGTGTTATCTTCAGAGAGCTAACACCTTCTTTCATTGTTCTATAGCTAGAACAAATAGAAAAGAAAGAAGATGCAGTTCAATTTCCTTCTACCCCTGAGAAGACTGAACCGACAGACCCTGTGAGACCTAAAGATGAGGAGAGTTGTAGCATCTTTAGAAAGCTCAGAAGAAGTTGAACCTCAACCTCAGCCATTGAGGAGGTCTACATGAACAAGAAAGCAACCTGATAGGTTTGGTTACACATTACTTGATTCTAGTTATGCTTTTTCTTTACTTACTAACACTGATGAGCCTAAAACTGTGAAAGAGGCTATGGGCATGAAAGATGCAAGTTCTTGGAAGGAGGCCATGGAAGATGAGATGGCTTCTTTGGAAAAGAACAAAACATGGGACTTAGTGCCTTTTCCTAATGGACAAAAACCTGTTGGTTGCAAATGGGTGTTCAAGAAGAAATTTGGTGCAGATGGCAGTGTTGAAAAGTACAAGGCTAGATTGGTTACAAAGGGTACTCACAAGTGGAGGGAATTGATTATGGTGAAATTTTCTCTCCCATTGCAAAGATGACATCCATTAGATTTTTTCTATCTCTTGTAGCTTCTTATGATTTAGAGGTAGAATAGATGGATGTGAAGACAACTTTCCTTCATGGTGATTTGGAGGAAGAGATTTACATATCACAGCCAGAGCATTACATAGAGAAAGGTAAAGAAAGTTTGGTTTGCAAGCTTACGAAGTCTTTGTATGGTTTGAAGCAGTCTCCTAATATGTGGTATATGAAATTTGATGCCTTTGTGTTGTCCGTTAGATTTCTGAGATTGAAATTTGATCATTGTGTGTATTACAAGTTTGACAATGATTGCATTCTCATTATTGCATTGTATGTTGATGATATGTTGTTGATTGGGAATGGTAAGAATATGATTTCTGATTTGAAGTCTCAGTTTTCAGCATAGTTTCAGATGAAAAATCTTGGGGAAGCCAAGTACATTCTAGGAATGGAAATCAGAAGAGATGGAGCAAACAGAAAACTTTGGTTAAGCCAGAGTAAGTATGTGAAGACCGTGTTGGATAGGTTCAACATGGCAGATTGTAGACCATTGTGTGTTCCTATTTCATTGGGAACAAAGTTATCTATTAGTGATTGTCCAAAATCTCCTAGTGAGGTGGAGGACATGAGTAGAGTACCTTATGCTAGTGTTGTTGGTAGTTTGATGTATGCCATGGTTTGTACAAGACCATACATTGCCCAAGTAGTGGGAGTCCTTATTTGATTTATGGTTAATGCTGGATGGGTACATTGGGATGTAATTCAGTGAGTGTTCCGATATTTGAGGGGTACTTCCAAGTATTCCATATGCTATCATGGTAATGCTACAGGACCTTCGCATTCAGTTTGTATTCATGGATTTGTGGATTCTGATTGGGTAGGTGACATTAACAATAGGAGATCCACCAGTGCCTATGTGTTCACTATGTTTGGTGGTGCAATTTGTTGGATGAGTAAGCAACAACCTGTGGTTGCTTTGTCCACTACAAAAGTTGAGTTCATGACTCTAACTCATGCTTGCAAGGAAGCCATTTGGCTTAAGAGATTGTGTTCAAATATTGGTGTTGAAGCAGGTCAGATTATGATCAGTTGTGACAGTCAAAGTGTGATTTACCTTGCGAAGAATCCAACTTTCCATGCCAAAACAAAGCATATTGATGTACAGTTTCACTTTGTACGAGACATGGTAGAGGATGGGAAGGTAAATTTGGAGAAAGTAGATACTTTGAAGAATGTTGTAGATACATTGATGAAACAAGTGGGCACAAAGAAGTTTGGAGTCTATTAGCCTCTCGGCCTATAGCAGTTAAATCCTATTAATTATATAGGCTCTTATAAGGTGTTCGACAAGTGGGAGAATGTTAGGAATTAAGGTGTCTCAACCTTGGTAATTCCTTGTATTTTTTCAATGTATTTATTTATTATTTGCTTATTGTATTAATTGGATGCAAATCCTATGTTGTCATATTGTGGGAGTTGGCATGGTGATGTGTCATACTACATGGCATATGACCACATGTATTTTTGTCCTCACATGAGGAGATAGGCATCCCACTTAGTGGTAGGAATATCTTGCCATGTGTTGGCATCTAGGATGTTGTGTAAGGGAATATTGACCGAAATGGTCATGACAGATTCCTATGACAAAGTTATGACATGTAAGAGTCAGAGATAGGAGATTCTATGATAGGTGAAGACATGTGTCGAAGAGCATCTTTGAGGAAGGCATCTTTGGGCACCCCAAGGTGGGTTATGACATGTGTTGAGTACTAGTGACTCAGATTACAAGTTGAATTTCTCAAAGGTTCAATGGTTCAAAAGGTTGACGAAGTTGGCATCGGCGTGAATTTCGCGTTGTTTCATTGAATATACAATTTGTGTGTATATCACAAATGTATGTTGTGAACATTTTGTGTGTATATCGCAAATGTATGTTGTGAACATTTCGTGTGTATACCACAAATGCATGTAAGTATCATTTTATGTGTATACTGCAATTGTATGTCGCGATTGTATATTGTGAAGATACATTGAGAATATGCAAGCATCGGATACAAGAGATGACCAGCTGTGTCGGTAACATCAGGGAATGATACATTGGCGTACCAGCTATAGTAAGTCATATTATGTATATGCTAAGTTGAAGACATCACCAGGACAAGGAACTATCAGAGTGAATGGTTGAGTGTTGGCCAATGGTTTGGGTTATGCCAATGAGGTTAGACTGGGGTCGTCAGTGGCAAAAGTGCCGATGATAGTCTTACCAAGTGGTCGGATATATAAACTTAGATAGCAGTAGACGGCGGATGCATGTGGGACTAAAAGTTTCTCATCATTATGCGAACGGTCAAAAAATAGTTGTTTGGACGGTTGGTGAGCGTAACTGAATCGATTGCTTGGATGGTTGAGATTTCGGTTAGATTGCTAAAAGCAATTGGAAATCGATAGAGATGTGTGAGAGAGTCTGAGAGACGGTGAGTTCAATCCGATGAAACTCTGTTCTTCTTCTTCTGTGAAGTCCTATGATGTATGTTGTACGCAGCATGTTAACAGAATGTGAAGGGATTGAGAAGAGAGTGAAAACAAATTTTAGGTGAAGGGAGTTCTGGTTGAGAAGGTGAATTTTTGTACTATGTGCTATTCGTGACATGATAACAGTATGAAAAACTAACCCTAGTGTTGGAGAACTTTGTGCAGGGTTATACTATCAGCTATTCTTCAGAAGGAACAAGATGTTAATCTCTTGTAAAGGCTATGAGCCTATAAATGTATTGTAACTATTTGGTTGCTGAATAATACAATGGCTCGGTGATTTGGAGAGTGGGGTTTTTTACCCGTAAGGGTTTTCCCCACATAAATCTATGTTCTTCTTTCTTTCATGATTAATATTCCTACTATTGAAACTGGTTAATGCTGCCTGTACTTTCCTCTAATGGTCAATGTTGGAAATGTTCTATGTCTGTTTCTGCTTTAATGACATAGTTGTGCATGTTTTTGAAGCAATTGAAAAGAATTTAAGTCTGTCAAAGTCACCACTGTTCTTAGAAATATGTTCTGAGATGCTCTCATTTCCTTACAAGTGGTATCAGAGCCTTCTTCTAGGATCTGCTTTGTTGCTCACATATGTACATTTGTGTGCTGCATGTGTTTGCATGTAAGAGTTCCTGGTGTATAAGGTGTGGGTATTCCTTATGTGACGATTTCTTAGTGTGACAGGCTTGAGGAAATCTGAAGGAAACATCTGTTTGTTTGATCCTTGTTTGAGTGGAAGTCTTGCAGTTAATCTTGTCTTCATATTACAGTAGGCCCTTGAAGGCTGGTGAAGATGAAGAGACTAGAGCTGGTCATGATGTGGTTTGAGGCTCTTAGTTGACAATATTTAATCCTGTTGCATGGGGTTTACTTTGTGGTTGTGTTTCTGCAGTAACTTTCATATTGGATGTCTGTGTGAGAGGCTCTCTGATGATATGAAGAAGTTTGTGTTACTGCTCAGCCATGGAGTATTGTGCTTATGCTGGGTATTTGGTTCTTGGTATTGGAAAGCATAATTTACTGTTACCCTAATTGCATGTAGGCTATGGATTTGATCATTGGATGGTCTGAGAGATTCTATAATAGCTTGATTCTCTTGGATGCATTTGCATGTTGGTGGTTGAGGGATTGGTCTACAAGTGGGCCTGAAGCTCTTGAACTGCTATTTCCTTAATTGGATATGTTGTACTTGCATGTCTCAGATTCATGTTTATTGGATTTGAGGGGTTCTATAGTTTTTCCTTAAAATCTATGGTTATGCATATTAATGATGATCCATTATTCTGGTTTAACTATTATGGAGTTTGTGTTGCAGACTTTTGGGTTTTCCAGATGTGAAGTGGGTATGGATGTGCATGGGCGTTTTTCAAACACAGTGGTTTTGTAGCTTTTACACGGTCAAGAGAAAAACTTGTGGTTTTGTGAAGCTGCAGTTAAGCTATTTCTTGAAACCTGTCTTTTGAGGTGTTTCTAGATGATATAGTTGTAGTTTTGCATACATGCTCTATGCATGGTGTGAGGAGGTGAAATGCTTTCTCTGCATGGGAGTACTGATAAGTGATATGTCACTCAGTATTTATGTGGTAATGCTTCTGGTTTCTTGAATATGGTGCTCAGGTTGTGGACATATTTGGCAAATCAGATTTGTAAGTAATCTGGTGTTTAAGTCATGTTGTCTACATTGTTATCTATTCCTTGAAATCTCAGTTTTGTAGTTTCTAGTGCAATAGTGAGTTTGCATGTTTCAGTATATCTAGATCTATGAGTTATGCAATTTTTTAGGTGTGTACAACCTATTGATTGCAGTGGGATAACTTGGAAGTGGACGGTCTATATCCACAAGATTGATTATTTGATTGTGCAGATTTGTTAGCTGGCCTTGTCTGTGGTCACTTGTGCATTAGTGTGACTATTTTGGAAAGAGAGGATAGATGTTGTAGAGTATTTGAATAGTTGGTTATGGAGACCTATAGTATGTGTATGGTGTCATGAATAACTTGGATTCACAGGTTTGTGTAATGACAATGATAGTTTTTTTTTCTTGGTTTGGAGATCTTGGTGCCACTTGGTTTTATTTTCAGATGGACACGTTAATGTGTGGACCTAGTGGATTCAGAGATTAGAAGATGTTTGGTCATGTTTCTTGGAAAGCTCGGTTGCCACAGTGCAGTGGGAGCTTTAGCAATGACTGCAGATTCATCACTTAGTGGTGAATGATCTTCTTTAGTGTTGTAGATGTTACTAGGAGGAGCTCTTTGATCCTGTTGCTGCAAAAGGGTTCTTTCGCATTTGCATGGACACTATTTGAGGATGTGTAACATCTTGGAGTCATGGAGGATTCATGAAATCCTTGGCTGAGGTGTTGATGGTGCTTGTCAGGTGATGTTGGTTTAGAGTTTGATTGTTCATGTCATGATATACTTTTGTTTAAGCTTTTGAGTTTTGGCATGTTATGTTTTGCTCTTGAGACTTTGATTAAGTTCACCTGAAGCATGGAATCTCCTAAGGGAATGGTAAGATCATAATGTCATAATAAGTTCTTGATTCAGAAGATTGGAGCTTTGATAGTGGTCTGGTAACTTCTCTATGTTTGGGTACATTTATTATTTGCTTGATTAGTTCACAGTGGTGTAATGTTACAGTTGGAGTTTAGCATGAGGTGATTATTCAAAGGTACTCATGGATACTTGGAGAATAAGGTGAGATTGAGTATGTTGTGCTTATTCAGAGTTTGCAGTAGGAAGTCTGAGGAGTCTTTACCTTATTTAAACATGAGTTCAATAGAGACCTATGAGGAGATTGTTCTTGGAGGAGTTAGGATGACTTGTGTATCTTGAAGGAGCATTCTTATTCCCTCTCTTGGTCTACTCAGCAAATAATCATCTGAAGAGATCATACTTGACACAGTTGGCACTTAGAGGTGTAAGCAGAAGGATTTTCTACAGGTATATGTTGTGCATTGTTTCTCTCTTTGTTCTGGTTATCTTCCTAGGTGTTCAATTTCACACTACATTGGTTTGAGATTTTGTTGGAGCTGATTGTGATCACTAGTCTGTGATCATGTGTTTTCACTTATGTTCTTGGGTGATGACATGGAAGTTCTGTTATCTTTTTCTTTTGTTGGATGTGGAAAATTTGGGAGAGTTCTGGGTTGGAGAGGAGATTTATTGCACAATTTTTTGAATATCATGGTGGATACACTTTCTAAGTGATACTGTTGTTGAACTTAGTGTGCCATAATCTTTGATCTGCATTATCCATGCAGTGGGAGTTCTTGGATGTGGTTGGTCTTTTTCGACTGGCTGACACATGGAGCTTGTATTTGCAGCTGATGGGTGTATATGTAGGTGGCATGAGTCTACTGATGTTTATACGTTCAAGGTATGAGTGATTGGATGTTTTAGCAATGGCTGTGTGTGTTATTTTCAGTCACATGGGTTTTGTTCAATTGGATGGGAGCAGTCAGTTTTTTTTTATTTGTTGATCTAGTTGATGTTCTATCTTGTTTATGGAGAATGCATGGCTATGTTCTGGAAGTTTGTTATGTTTGTGCTTCTGTGTAGCTTGTGAGCACAGTGAAGTCAAGGCAGTATCAACTTTGTTTCTGTGACTTGGAGCATTGATGGTTTCCTGTAATTCCTTTGTCAAGTGGGAGAATGTTGAGTACTAGTGACTCAGATTACAGGTTCAATTGCTCAAAGGTTCAATGGTTCAAAAGGTTGACAAAGTTGGCATCAACATGAATTTCGCATTGTTTCAATAAATATACAATTTGTGTGTATATCGCAAATGTATGTTGTGAACATTTTGTGTGTATATCGTAAATGTATGTTGTGAACATTTTGTGTGTATATCACAAATGTATGTTGTGAACATTTCATGTGTATACCACAAATGCATGTAAGTATCATTTTATGTGTATACTACAATTGTATGTGGCAATTGTATATTGTGAAGATATATTGAGAATATGCAAGCGTTGGATACAAGAGATGACCGGCTATGTCAATAACATCGGGGAATGATACATTGGCTTACCAGTTGTAGTAAGTCATATTATGTATATGCTAAGTTGAAGACATCACTGGGACAAGGAACTATTGGAGTGAATGGTTGAGTGTTGGCCGATGGTTTTGGTTATGCCGATGAGGTTAGACTGAGTTGTCGACAGCAAAAGTGCCGACGATAGTCTTACCAAGTGGTCGGATATATAAACTCGGATAGCAGTAGAGGGTAGATGCATGTGGGACTAAAAGTTTCTCACGGTTATGTGAATAGTTAGAAAATGGTTGTTTGGACGATCGGTGAGCGTAACTGAATTGATTGCTTGGACGGTTGAGATTTTGGTTAGATTGCTAAAAGCAATTGGAAATCGATAGAGATGTGTGAGAGAGTCTGAGAGACGGTGAGTTCAATCCGATGAAACTCTATTCTTCTTCTTCTGTGAAGTCCTATGCTGTATGTTGTATGCGGCATGTTATCAGAATGTGAAGGGACTGAGAAGAGAGTGAAAACATATTTGAGGTGAAGGGAGTTCTGGCTGAGAAGGTGAATTTCTATACTATGTGCTATTTGTGACACGATAACAGTATGAAGAACTAACCCTAGTGCTGGAGAACTTTGTGCAGGGTTATACTGTTAGCTATTCTTCAGAAGGAACAAGATGTTAATCTCCTGTAAAGGCTATGAGCCTGTAAATGTATTGTAACTGTTTGGTTGCTGAATAATACAAAGGCTCGGTGATTTGGAGTGTGGGGTTTTTTACCCGTAAGGGTTTTCCCCACATAAATCTGTGTTCTTGTTCTTTCTTTCATGATTAATATTTCTACTATTGAAACTAGTTAATGATGCCTATACTTTCCTCTAATGGTCAATGTTGGAAATGTTCTATGTTTGTTTATGCTTTAATGGCATAGTTGTGCGTGTTTTTGAAGTGATTGAAAAGAATTTAAGTCTGTCGAAGTCACCACTGTTCTTAGAAATATGTTTTGAGATGCTGTCGTTTCCTTACAACATGTTGTAAGATAATATGCTATTTATAACATGTGTATGACATATTCTTTTACAGCTGTAAGTTATGATAGCTATGACAAATTCTATGGCAGTTGTAAGAGTCGTAGAAGCATCTGTCATTACCCATTTTGGGAATAGGCAACCTCTTTGGGATGGGGTGACATGACAAGTGTCAGGAACATCTTACAAGGTTGGACAAGTGTCCATAGGCATGGGTTTTGGGCCATGAGGCCATGTTGGACGCCCATTCCAAGATAGAGCCAATTTTGCCTTGTATATTCTATATAAACAGGTGCTTTGAGGAGGTGATGTACTACATGTTTTACAGGTACTGTTATGCTGCTGGATCATCTCCAGATATGAGTGTCAAAGACTCTTGTAAGAGCATTGGCTATGTTTTGTATTGTAACCTTCATTGTTTAGGGAATACATTTGAGTTGTGTTTTAGAGTGGGGTTTTTCACCCGTAAGGGTTTTCCCCACGTATATCTTGTGTCTCTCTTCTTCTGTCTTATGTTTTTGTTTATGTGTTTACTGAAATATCTCTGTTAGTGGGTTAACATAGCTGTAATTGTAAAGATAAAATTGAATTTGAACTCTCCTCCCCTCATTAGATTAATGTAGGAAGCGATTTCTGCACACCTAGCTTCCTTTCATAGCCAAGCCATATTTTTTTGTTCACTCTATCTCTTCTTATTTCCATCCCAAGAATATGTTTAGCTACACTAAGATACTTCATTTCAAATTCAGCTACAAGTTGAGACATTAGTTCTGAAATAATTCCTTTCCCTTTACCAATAAATAACATATCATCAACATATAATGCAATAAATAGGAAATGATCACCATCATATATGTAATAAACACAATGATCAAATTTAGAATTCTTAAATCCCAAATTCAACACATATGTATCAAATTTTTGGTACCACATCTTAGGACTTTGTTTGAGGTTATAAAAAGATTTTTTCAATTTACAAACCAAATTACTTTTACCTTTCACCATGTAGTGCTCTAGCTGTGTCATATAAATATCCTCCTCCAAATCACCATGAAGGAATGTCATTTTCACATCCATTTGCTCAACCTCTAAATCATAAGTAGCAGGAATAGAAAGTAAGAATCGAATGGACATATTTTTTGAAATAGGAGAAAATATATCATCATAATCAACACCCTCAACGTGAGAGTAACCTTTCACAACCAATAGTACTTTGTACTTCTCAATACCTATATCTAAACCAATCTTTTTCTTGAACACCCATTTGCAACCAACAGTTTTTTGTCCTTCAAGCAATGGCACTAGGTCCCATGTATCATTTTCTTTCAAAGCTAGCATCTCTTCATCCATGGCAAACTTCCAAGACTCTACATCATTCATACCTAATGCCTCTTCTATAGATCTAGGTTCATCTATGTTAGTATTCAAAGAAAAAATAAATCTTTAGTCATCAAGTTAATACCTTTCAGGTGGTTGTCTATTCCTTGTAGACCTTTGAACAAGTTGAGTTAGAGGTTCTTCATCCTCTTCTGAAGATTCAGAGCTAGATGAGCTCTCCTCAACTTCGTGTCTATCTAGAGGCCTTGATTCAAATTTCTCAGGTCTCGAAGGAAGTTGAATCACATCATTCTATTCACTTTGTTCTAGTTGCAATGTAACAGAAGAAGGATTAGATAATTCTCTAAAATAACACTTCTACTATATATTACCTTTTGTGCAACAAGGTCCCAAAGCTTGTATCCTTTCAAAACATAACTATACCCAATGAAGATACATTTCACAGCCTTGTTCTCTAACTTTGTTCAATTCTCCTTTGGCACATGTGCATATGCCTCACAACTAAAAACTCTAAGATGTCCCAATGAAGGCTTGTGCTCCAACCACTCCTCCATAGGCATTTTATCAACAAGAGTTGATGTAGGAGACCTGTTAATTAGGTAGCAATTAGTAGTAACAGCTTTAGCCCAAAACCTGTTGTAAGTATGGGCCTAACCAATGTTGTCATTGATGTCAACATACTCCTGGTGCATTGATGATAAGGATTGGATGAGTTGTATGCTGAGGATATTGACAAAATTAGTCCTATCAGGAACAGAGAAGAATAAGTGAAGATAGTGAGGTGAAATTCCTAGCTAAGATGCAAATCAGAGGATGCGCATCAAAGGGTTTGTTGATATGTGTCTTAAGATGATCCAGTAAAGAACTGAGAGGTCCGCATGAAGATCTAAAGAAGTCATAGCCACTTGAGAAAAATAGGTTCTAACAAATGTTCAGAGGTGACAGAGTGACACAGATAGGTCCGGTGAGATCCAGAAATGAAATATCTTGTTCTGTGGATTTGGTGGAGTGTTTAGGATGTCAATATGAATTAACAACTCAATTGGTTCATGGTCTGGAGGTCCGCAAGCATCTATTCCAATATGATAGTGATGACAGACTATGTTCTTGAGGTTCCAAATGAAGAAGAGAAAGATTTCAATAAGCAGAAGTAGTGTGGATGTTCTTGGTGATTCAGGCAAGCTTGTGGAGATCTTTGGATTGTGTTCATTTTGTGTTGGTGATCTGCATTGAAGTTTAAGCTCGTAATTGAAGAATTACTTCCGGATGATGGTGTTCTTCCTAAGTTTGGCCGACCGGATGAGTTACACATCCTGCGGATGATCTTGAAAATGTTTTATGAAGATTGGCGTGTTCCTAAAGGAAGATTGAAGTCTTAGATCTATGTGGCCGACAACAGATTGATCCGCATGAAGTCTTTTTGTAATTAGTCATGTTGTATTTATGTATTTTCTCTGTAATGTATGTCGACTTGGATGATTATTCCTAAGTCAAATGTCTTGTATAAATAAGATGTTGTGAAGTCATTTTAAAAAGGGAATCTTTTTGGAGATGAGTATGTGGTAGAGAGGAGCAGAGCAAAAGTATTAGGCTTAAATGGAACTAACTCAAGCATGGTGAATATGCTATTCTTTAGTTCAAGTATGTAATATCTATTATTGTGTAGACAGTGTGTCTCTTGTAGGCAGTGGGCCTATTGTGAGTAGTGTGCTCGGGTAGTGAGCCCTAATTGGCATGTGCCATTTGGTTTTTCTTATTCTTTCAACAGAGAATACAATCTTGGCTTAGTCACCCTGTGGTTTTTCCCTTAACCAGGTTTTTCACATCAAAATCTTGGTGTCTTATGTGTTAATATGTTTCTGCTCTTGATTTAATGCATTATGTTTCCATGATTGATTTATTATTATGCTGTTGAATTACAAAGAGGATTTAAGTGATTAATTGGAAGAAAGTTTTGGACAACTGATTCACCCCCCCTCTGAGTTGTCTATCTTGAATCTAACAATTGGTATCAGAGCTAAGTTCCTCTAAAAGAGCTTAACTACTTTAGGAGATCTAGGATGTCATCCTACAAGAAGGATAGTCCGAGGTTTGATGGAACCAATCTCACTCTTTGAAAAAGTTGCATGGAATGTCACTTGTAATGTATGGGAATGCAGTATTGGATCATGGCTTCAAAGAAGTATGTTCCTCCACAAAATGGTTCGAGTACCATAGATGAAGTTAGAGATGCTGAAAATAATATGTGGACTAAAGAAGCTCTTCGAAGTGCCTTATCTAACTCAGAGCTGACAAATGTTGTTGATCTAAAAATTGCATATGAGATTTGGCAAAAACTAGAACTTCTGCATGGAGACAAGTATGTTAAATGTGCCAAGCTACAGAGTCTGAAAGTAAAATTTGAAAACCTGAAGATGAGAGAAGATGAAAATATTACTACATTTATGCCAAGAGTAAATGAGCTTGTTTGTGGCATTAGATGTGTTGGTGGAATCTTGGATGAAGATGAGATTGTTGCCAAAGTTCTCAGATCCCTTCCTGATTCTTACAAATACAAGGTTGCTGCTATTGAAGAATTCAGATCCTTTTCAAGTATCACAAGAGATCAATTGGTTGGTAAATTAGCTGCATTTGAATTATCTAAGTTTGGAGATGCACCCCCCAAGACTAAATCTGCATTCAAAGCTAGTGCCTCTGTAAAAGCAAAACAAAAGTTTGATTTGGGAGAAAACTCTTGAAAGAAACTATCATGGTATGAAAAAGCAAGAAAAGATTTGGAAGAAGATGAAGCAGAAACTACTCAACTTGAATCCCTTATTGCAAAAAGACTACCAAGAGGATTTGGTAAGTATGAAAAGAAATTACCCTTTAAATGTTTTAACTGCAATAAGATTGGTCATTTTGCCTCAAGGTGTCAGAAAAGATTTTCAAGGCCAAATCCTAACAAATCTAGATTCTAAAAGAAATGTTACTATGTTCATGAAGATGATGATGATGAAGGAGTAACAGATGATGAATCAGAGACAGGAAACAAATCTAGAAGTGACTGGGTGTTTATTGCCATCAAGGAATAAGATCCAATGCCTTATGAATCTGTCAATCATAAAACTATAGAAAGAGCTCTGGCTGCCCAAGTTGAAGAAAAGGATGATTGGGTCATTGATAGTGGATGCTCCCACCATATGATAGGTGACAAAAATAAGTTCATAGACTTGGAAAGGTATGAAGGAGTGGTAAAATTTGGTGATAATTCTGCTGGTAGAATCAAAGTTAAAGGAACAATTTCTTTTGATGGAAAGAACAAAACTAGTAATGTACTATATGTTCAAGGTCTAAAGCACAATCTTCTTAGTGTCAGATAGTTGGTGGACAAAGGCTATGATCTCCGATTCGAAAATGGAAAATGCAAGATCTTTGAAAGCTCCGGAATAGAGATTACATCTAGTACTCAAACAAAAGGTAATATCTTCCACTTGGTTGGTACTGGAAAAAGTTTTTTATTTATTCAAATTGATCAGAGTTAGTTATGACATAGGAGAATGTGTCATGTAAATTTTGATAATATCATCAAGATAAGCAACACTCAGGCTGTAAGAGATCTTCCAAGACTGGTGAAACCTAATAACAGTTTGTGCAAAGAATGTCAGTTGGGTAAGCAAAGCAGAGTCTCATTCAAAAGTAAAGAACAATCTTCTACCAGATTATTGGACTTAGTTCATACTGATCTATGTGGTCCAACAAGAATCATGAGTGTGCAAGGTGATAGATACTTCATGTTATTAATTGATGATCACTCCCAGATGATGTGGGTAACCTTTCTGAAAGAGAAATCTGAGGCACTTGAGAAATTCAAAATATTCAAGGCTTTGGTAGAAAATGAAACCAGATTGAACATAAAATGTCTAAGGTCTGACAGAGGTGGAGAATTCACATCCGGTGAGTTCATAGAATTCTGTGAGAAATATGGGATAAAAAGATAGTTGTCTGCTCCAAGGACAGCATAGCAGAATAGAGTAGTGGAGAGAAAGAACCAGACCATCTAGGAGGCATCTAGAACCATGATGATGGAAGCAAATGTTCCTCAGATCTACTGGAGAGAAGCTGTAAGCATTGCAGTCTACACTCTTAATTGAGTACAAATCAGAAGCAATACTGGTAAGACTCCTTATGAACTCTGGTTTGGCATCACTCCCACTGTGAAGTATTTCAGTCTTTGGTAAAAAATGTTACATTAAAAGAGATGAAGATCTAGGCAAATTTGATGCTAGAAGTGATGAAGGAATATTCTTGGGTTATTCTACTCAAAGCAAAGCATACCAGTGTTATAACAAGAGATTGAGAAAGATTATAGAAAGTACAAATGTGAAGGTTGATGAAGGTATTAAAAAACCCTCAAGGTTTTATGAATATGATGAAGATGATCAGAATGATGTTTTGATCCAAGGAGTCCAAGCCCCTTCTAAAATTTAGATTCAAACTGATCTAGTGAATTAGGAAGAAGAGATAAGTTTGAATGAACCTGTGCAAGAAATAGAGGTGCAAGAAAGTCCCAAAATTCCCAGGTATGTAAAACTGAATCACTCTGAAGATCAGATCATAGGTGATAAAAGAAAAGGTGTTCAAACAAGAAGAAGGATTGCTCAAGATTCAGAAGAGTATTGTCTAATTTCAAAGATTGAAGCTAAGACAATGAATGAAGCATGCAATGATGAAAACTGGACTAGAGCAATGAAGGAAGAGCTGATGCAAATTGAGAAAAATCACACTTGGGATCTTGTTCCCAGACCTAAAAACAAGAATGTGATTGGAATCAAATGGGTCTTCTAGAATAAACTGAATGAAGATGGTGAAGTTGTCAGAAACAAAGCCAGATTGGTCTGCAAGGGTTACTCCCAAGTAGAAGGAGTTGATTTTGAAGAAACTTTTGCACCAATGGTAAGAATTGAAGTAGCTAGATTATTTCTTGCCTTTGTTGCTTTCAAGGATTTCAAAATATATATCAGATGGATGTCAAGTTTGCCTTCCTAAATGGTGACTTGGAAGAAGAAGGTTACATTGAGCAACCAGATGGATTTCAATTGTCTGATCATGGTGATATGGTCTGCAAATTGAAGAAAGCACTATATGGATTTAAACAAGCCCCAAGAGCCTAGTATGAAAGACTGGATAAGCATCTTTTGAAGATTGGTTTCAACAAAGGTACTGCTGATAGTAACTTGTACTTCAAAATTGGTCATGAAAATATCTTGATTGTTGAAGTGTTTGTTGATGATATCATTTCTGGAGGAAGAGATAGTATGTACAAAACTTTTGCAAATCAAATGAAAAGTGAATTTGAGATGTCCATGTTTGGGGAAATGAATTTATTTTTGAGTCTGCAAATCACTCAAATAAAGAAAGGTATCTCCATTTGATAGACCAAATATGTGAAAGAATTGTTGAAGAAATTTGGGATGGAGGACTCAAAACTAATGAATACTCCCATGGCAACTGGATGTAAATTGAGAAAAGATGATGACTCTCCTAAGGTTGATAAAAAAAAGTATAGGTCAATGATTGGAGGATTATTTTATCTCCCTCAAACTAGACCTGACATTATGAATGTTGTTGGTATTGTTGCTAGATTCCAAGCTGATCCGAGAATCTCATGTCATGGCAATCAAGAGGATTTTTAGATATCTAAAAGGGACAGTTGAGTATGGCTTGTGGTATCCTAGAGATCATGATTTCTCTCTTCATGCATATACAGATGTGAATTGGGCAGGAGATGTGGATGACCGGAAGAGTACCAATGGTGGAGCATTCTTTTTGGGGAAGAGATTGGTTTCTTAGCTGAGCAAGAAACAAGAGGCAATATATTTGTCCACTGTAGAAGCAGAATATATTGTAGCAATAGGTAGTTGTACTCAAGTATTGTGGATGAAGCAAATGCTAAGAGATATTCAAGTGGAGTATGAGGAACCTATCACAATCTTCTATGATAATTCAAGTGCAATAAACATATCAAAAAATCTGGTGTTGCATTCAAAGACTAAACATATATCCATCAAGTTTCACTTTTTGAGAGAGCAAGTGAACAAGAATGAAGTCAGACTGGAGTTTGTGCCTTCTAAGGATCAGATTTCAGACATTTTTACTAAACCTCTGCCTAAGGACTCTTTTGAGTATCTCAGGGCGAAGTTAGGGGTTATTACCTCTCCGGCTCTGAATTAAGGTGCACTAATGTGCATCAGTCCGGTAGATCTCACAGTCATATCTTGTGGTCCGGATTGATGATGGGAAGCTGCTACTCAGGGGGAGCAGCTTGTATGATGCAAGTATGTACCCTTTACCATTGATGTCAAAGGGGGAGAGAAGACATGTGAAAAACAAGTAGTTGCTGATCAAAGGGGGAGCAGTAAAGAAAGAGAAGACATGTAAATGGATTGTTGTTGATAGGGGGAGTTATGTCAGTAAAGAGAAAGTCTTGTCTTGATGGTTAAAATAGTTTTTTACATCATATGTTACCATCAATGACAAAGCGGGAGATTGTTGCAAGTATGGGCCTAACCGGTGTTGTCATTGATGTCAACATACTCCTATTGCATTGATGATAAGGATTGGATGACTTGTATGTTAAGGATATTGAGAAAATTAGTCCTATCAGGAACATAGAAGAACAAGAGAAGATAGTGAGGTGAAATTCCCAGCTAAGGTGTAAATCAGAAGATGCACATCAAAGGGTTTGTTGATATGTGTCTTAAGACGATCCAGTAAAGAACTAAGAGGTCCACATGAAGATCTAAAGAAGTCATAGCCACTTGAGAAAAATAGGTTCTGACAGATGTTCAGAGGTGACAGAGTGACACAAATAGGTCCGGTGAGATCTGAAAATGAAACGTCTTGTTCTACAAATTTGGTGTAGTGTTTAGGATGTCAACATGAATTAACAACTCAATTCGTTCATGGTCTGGAGGTCCACAAGCATCTATTCCAATATGACATTGATGACAAACTGTGTTCTTGAGTTTCTGGATAAAGAAGAGAAAGATTTCAATAAGCAGAAGTAGTGTGGATGTTCTTGATGATTTAGGTAAGCTTGTAGAGATCTTTAGATTTTTTTCAGTTCGTGTTGGTGATCAGCATTGAAGTTTAAGCTCGTAATTGAAGAATTACTTCTGGATGATGGTGTTCTTCCTAAGTTTGGCTGACCAGATGAGTTACACATCCAGCGGGTGATCTTGAAGATGTTCTGTGAAGATTGGTGTGTTCCTAAAGGAAGATTGAAGTCTCAGATCTGTGTGGCCGACAGCGTGTTGATCCGCATGAAGTCTTTTTGTAATTAGTCATGTTGTATTTATGTATTTTCTCTGTAATGTATGCTGACTTGGATGATTATTCCTAAGTCAAATGTCTTGTATAAATAAGATGTTGTGAAGTCATTTTAAAAAGGGAATCTTGTGGAGATGAGTATGTGGTAGAGAGGAGCAGAGTGAAAGGCAAAGCAGAAGTATTGGGCTTAAATGGAATTGACTCAGACATGGTGAAGATGCTATTCTTCAATTCAAGTATGTAATATCTATTATTGTGTAGACAGTGTGTCTCCTGTAGGCAGTGGGCCTCTTGTGAGTAGTGTGCTCGGGTAGTGAGCCCTAATTGGCATGTGCCATTTGGTTCTTCTTATTCTTTTAATAGAGAATACAATCTTGGGTTAGTCACCCCATGGTTTTTCCCTTAACCAAGTTTTCCACGTCAAAATCTTGGTGTCTTATGTGTTAATATGTTTCTGCTCTTGATTTAATGCATTATGTTTCCATGATTGATTTATTATTATGCTGATGAATTACAAAGAGGATTTAAGTGATTAATTGGAAGAAAGTTTTGGACAATTGATTCACCACCCCTCTCAGTTGTCTATCCTGAATCTAACAAAACCTTTGTTCTAGCCCAGCACCACTAAGCATACTCCTAGCCTTCTCCATTAGTGTCATGTTCATTCTTTCTTCAACTCCATTTTATTGAGGGCAATAAAAGGTTGTATTTTGTCTCTAAATGTCACAATCTTTACAAAATCTATCAAAAACATTAGAGAAAAATTCACTGCCATTGTCAGTCCTCAAAACATTTTATTTTCTTTCTAGTCTACAACTCAACCATTGCTTTAAATTCTTTAAATCGACTGAAAACTTTAGATTTATTCTTTAGAAATAATACCCATGTCCTTCTACTATAATCATCAATAAATGAAACATAATATGTGGATTTCACAATGGAAGGAACATGTACAAGACCAAACACATCAAAATGAATAAGATCCAATACACCACAAGATTTATGAGAACTCAAATAAAACTAAACACGATTTTGTTTGCCATAAATGCAATGCTCATAGAAATCAAAATCAAGATTACAATCAATCAACCCTTCAACAAGGCTTTTATCTTTTTGAGGTCCTTAGACCCTTTTTTCCTATGTGGCCTAATGTCTGGTGCCATAACATAGTCTTCTCTGTGGGTAACTTTGATTCAGAAGAAAGAGCACCCTTAGGTACCTAGAAGCCACAACCACTCACTAAAAATGAAACCCTTTCCTTTTCAAATGAAGTAGTCACAAATTTTCTTTTTCAAGAAGAACTATTGCACTCAACATTGCATGCATCAAGCTTATACAATGTGCTAAATTTGACACCTCTAGTAATCACCATAGCACCTCCTACCATCTTACATCCTAAATCAGAAAAGACTACTTGCACACCCACATCTATTAGTTTTCTCACACATTAAATTTCATGCTAATCTAGGGATATGCAACACACCATTAATCCTTTTTATTCTACCATCAGGAAATATGATTTTAACTTTACCACAACCAAAAATATTTAAATGACAATCATCACCCAAGTATACTTTACCTCCATCAAATTCTTCATGTATTCAAAAAACCAATCTCTATTAGGGGTCATATGGAAAGATGCACCTAAGTCAATTAACCATGCAACATTACCTACACGAGTGGCCAAAGCTGCAATGAACGTATCACCATCTTCCTTCTCAGACTCATAATCATAATTAAATTTATTCTTTTTCTTCTTCTTTTCTTCTTTACACTCCTTAGAGAAGTGTCCAGGCTTACTGCAATTCCAGCAAATAATTTTGGACTTTCTAGGGGATTTGGAACTCCCTTTGGACTTGGATTTGTCACACTTCTCACTCTTCTTGCATTTTTATTTAGGTCTTCCATGAACACTTAGGGCTTCTTTGGCACTAATGGATACCTTCCTCCTCATTTCTTCAGAAAGCAAATAACCCACAACATCTTTAACTTTCAAGACAATAGAAGTACTCCCAATCACCATAACAAGAGAATCCCATGAATCAACAAAAGAACATAGCAGGATCTGACATCTCTCCTCCTCATCCATTTTTACACAAATTGATGCCAATTGAACCACCAACATATTGAATGTTTCCAGGTGGTCCACAACTCATCCACCCTCTTCTATTCACAAGGAATACAATTTCTTCCTCAAGAAAATCTTTTTCACCAAAGATTTGGCCTGATATATCTCACTGAGTTTCTTCCATAGTTTCTTTGCAGAGGGCTCTTCATGGATATTGATTAAAATAGAATCTTTCAGGCACAATCTGATTAGACCCTTGGCTTTATGGTCCATAACATCATATTCAATAGCCAAAGTAGCATCTGTGGGCTTGAAACATCTTCATCAATAGCATTCCATAGATCTTGATCAATTAACAAATCCTCCATCTTCTGCTTCCACATGTCAATATTGTTACCAGAAAATTTTTCTACCTCTATTCTCCCTAATGTGCTCACCATCTAAAAATTACTACAACATGATTACAAAGTATCTTCTGCACAAGCTCCCACTCAAAACTGGATTAGTTCAAAAAATCCAACCCACAACTGAAAACAAAGGTGATCAAGCTTTGATACCACTTGTAAGGAAGATAAGGTAGAGAAACAACTTCTTACACTAATCTTGAGGGGAGAGATATGCATAAAATTTTAGATCTTTACAACAGTTATAGAAATAAACACAATTAGCAATCATACCACAACATAGTAATTACATGGGGAACCCTTTCGGTAGAAAAACCCCACACTCCAAAGCCACCCAATATATTATTCAAGAATCAAGAAGATTATAATATACTTACAGAGCAAGATTTCATAAGAGTATAACCAACCAGATATCTAGATGCAACTCAACATCTATAAGACTCTTACACACAACCTCCATCTCAAGCTCCTGATATATAGGAGATACAATACAGCAAACTATCAATGGTAATTACAAAACCATGAGCCAAAACCACCCAAAAGTGGCACCCAAAATATCTCCAATAAAATATGACTTGTGATGTGCCAAATCACAGACCAACATCTGTAACTCTCCCCTTTACAACTCTTTAAAGTGTCCATCACGTTTTCACATTTCTGAAAATGAGAGGCCCAACTTCCAAAGGCCATAGCTTTTGATCTGGGTGTCTGATTGATGAACTGTTTGATGCGTTAGAAAGATCATGGAGAGATCTATCAATATATAACCTATTTTGGTTGTTATGACAACTTTTGAGGCATTTAGGGACCTCTAAGTGCCTCAAATATGAGTTTAAAACTTTTTTAGGAGTTTCAAAACATGAAAACTTTAATATCTTGCAATCTAGGTATGATCTTGAGTCGAAACTCACCCAAGATGTTTACTTGGCAATTCCACACCTTTTGGGAAAATTTTAAGTCTATTCATACTCAAATGTAGAGTTTCTAAAAATAGTAAGCCCTACCATTTTTAGCCCCCTTTGGAAGTTCTAAACCATTCTTCAAGATAATGGGTATTCAAAAAGACTAAAATTAGGAAGAATAGAATCCTTTTGTAGTTGCAAGGTTGAGACACCTTTCCTAATAGCAGCAAAGTGGAATCTCTAGGAAAGAGTGGTAGATTTCCCTAGAAATTGAGTGACTCATTTTTTCTTATTTTACCTTGGGATTTTGATGCAAGTGCATCCATAAGAACCTCGATAATATGATGTCATGTCTAATGCAAGAGGAATTATGGCCTAATTAGGTAGTTGTGTGTTAATGTATGTTCATGGTTAGTAATTGATAGTACTAAATGGTGGCACACTTGACCTGATGATGGAATTAGGTTTTGTGGTTGTGGTATAAGTTTTGTATGTGGTTCCTACATTTTCAATTAAAGCTTGAGGTTTATTGAATGAAAGGAGGTTTGTTATTTGGCTTATAATGCAACTGTGGTTTGATAGTGTGAGTTATCTAGACTATTTTTATTTTACAGGAGTCTATGTTGGGTTTGTGCCAAAGGAGAAAAATTGTGAGGTGTTTAGTAACCATTGTGAAGATCTATAGTGTGTCACATGGAGAGTCTCCACCACTGAACTATTGTAACATGTAAGTTAATATATCTAGTTGGCAAAATGTTTGATTTGGTTTCAAGCTTTGTGCTAACCTAAGGCTAATGTAAATCATATGAGGAGAACAATATAAATAAGAATTTTTTAATTGGTATAAAGTAAGAAAAGAATACAAGAATAGGGTAGAGGCACAGAAGGTAAGTTTAGTAGTGAGGGAGTGAAATTTGAGTGGTAGAGTTGTTGAAAGGCACAAGACAACTGAGAAGGGGGGTGAATCAGTTGTATCAAAAAACTTTAACTTCTTTAAAGAAAAATCACTTTCACATTCACTTAATCTAACTCCTTATTCTATTATGAACATTAAACATGAATAGTAGAATTAAAACATGAACATATCAACACCATACACACATGAACACCAGATTTTTACATGGAAAACCCTAAACAAGGAAAAACCATGGTGAGTGTTAGTTCACAATATAATGTAGTAACAATATCAAATATCAAAAGTGGCTCACTACCAAAGGGCTCACTACCCAAAAGAATGGCTCTCTACCAAAGGCTGGCTCACTATTGAGGGTTGGCTCATTACCAGGGTTGAACTGATATATTAGCATCTACACCATGCCTAAGTTCAATTCCATTGAAGTGCAATACAACCCCTCTAATATGCTCTGCTTTAACAACTCACACTTTAACTTTGCATCTTTCCACATAGCCACTCAATCAGTGTGAATTCATTACATACATTTATACCTATCATAAACCTTGGAATGTACATCAAGGTTGACATTACATTCAACAACCATTGGAACTATCTCCAAGGTCAGCATACATACAGAAATCATATTAGGACTTGACCTAAACAAACTTACAGAGTAAATGAATGAAGGGTGAACACATCATGGCTTAGCTCAGACCCAAATACATCTTCACATGCTTGGACATGCTTCTACAATCCATGATTCACCTCCACAACAAGTGTGACTAACCACGTCGGCTAGAACTTGTGCACATATCAAGAACACTCAAAAACATGCTTACAAGATCTTCATTGTAGATTACGGATCAATCACATGTCTTCAACACATTATCGAGAAATCCATGAACAACATAAAGTCACTTGGGAGCTAACAAATCCAACTGCAATAGATCTCACTTGAAGACAACAGATATCACTTAGAGATACATCTTAGACTGCTTCTCAACAGACATTGTCAAACTCTACTAATCACTAACTTTCCTTCCAGAGCATCAAATGAAAAATCCTTTGGAATGAATATAAATAAGGACCTTATAAGCTTAATTCTAGAACCACAAAGCCAAAATCCAATCTTCAGAGAAATGTGGAGCAAAACACTTTCTCCTTGTCACTCTACACACATTGCTAGGCACAGTCTTCATATTGGTGAATAGAACTTTTTTTGCATAGTGATCCAGACCACCAAATTAGGGATTTAGTATCTTGAAACACTTCTCTAAATCATATCCAAAGCTCATACTCTGGTCTTCACTATAGAGAAAATGTAGAGAAAAATACTCAGACAATGTTCTTATATCAATCAACAAGCAGCAATATCAGAAGATACAATTGGAACCAATGACAACACAAAAATATTGACATCAATGACAACACTAGTTAGCACATACTTGCAACAATCTCCCCCTTTGTCATTGATGGCAACATATGATGTGAAAAACATGTTCCACCATCAAGACACAATTATGCATCAAAATTCCCCATTTCTTTTTACACTTCTGCACTCTTACACCCCCTATGTTTTTCACATGGTGTCTCTCCCCCTTTGACATCAATGGAAAAGGGCATCACATCTCTTCTACTGTACATGCACAACAATCATCTCAAACCACTACTTGCTCCCTCTGAGAGGTAGCCTTCAATCATCAGTCCAAAAGAAGAAATGTACTTTGAAGCACACTGGATTGATGCATCTTCTTATGCATCTAGTTTAAGGAAGGAGGGGAAATAACCCCTAATTTCTCTTGGAGATACGCAAATGTGTCTTTTGGAAGAGCCTTAGTGAATATATCAGTAACTTGATCTTTTGTAGGCACATACTCAAGCTTCACCTCATTCTCTGCAACTTTCTCCCTTAAAAAGTGATTTAATTGAAATATGCTTTGTCTTTGAATGCATCACTAGATTCTTTGAAATATTTATGGCACTTTTGTTATCAGAAAGAATAGGAATTGGCCCATCATACTCAACTTTGATGTCCTTCAAGGTCTACTTCATCCATAATGCCTAAGTACAACATGATACTGTAGAAATATATTCTACTTCTATAATTGACAAGGAGACCGATTCTTGTTTCTTGCTATGCTAGGACACTGCCATATCTCCAAGGAAGAATGCACCTCCACTTGTGCTTTTCTTGTCATCAACACATCCAGTTGAATTTGCATTTGTATAGGCACTTAAAGAGAAATCATTGTTCTTAGGATACCACAAGCCATGATCAGGAGTGCCATTCAAATACCTGAACATCCTTTTTACTACCATCACATGTGATTCTCTAGGATCTGATTGAAATCTAGCCACAAGATAGACTACATGCATGCTATCTAGTCTGATATTAGTTAGGTAAAGTAGTCCTCCAATCATTGATTTGTACTTGTTTTGATCAGCCTTAGGAGATTCATTATTCTTTCTTAGTTTACAACCAGTAACCATAGGAGTGCATACCAGTTTAGAGTCCTCCATTCCAAACTTCTTCAATAATTCCCTAACATACTTTGATTGAGAAATGAAAATGCCTTTATCTATCTGATTGATTTGTAGTCTAAGAAAGAAGTTCATCTCACCACACATAGACATCTTAAATTCCTTTTGCATTTCATTTGCAAAATTCTTGCACATTTCTTCATTTCCACAAAATATGATATCATCTACATAGACCTCAATAATCAGGATTTGAAGGCTTTGCTTACCTTGATATACAAATTACTATCTGTGGACCCTTTACTGAAAACCTTGCTGCACCAAATACTTATCTAGTCTTGCATACCAAGATCTAGGATCTTGCTTCAACCCATACAAGGCCTTCTTCAATTTACATACCATGTATGGTTTGTCTAATAACTAGAACCCATCTGGTTGCTCTATGTAGACTTCTTCTAGCTCATGATTCAGGAAGGAAAATTTCACATCCATCTGATATACTTTGAAATTTTTGTGTGCTTCAAATGCCAAAAACAGTCTAATAGCTTCCATTCTTGCCACTAGAGCATAGGTCTCTTCATAATCAATTCCTTCAACTTGGGAGTAGCCTTTACATACAAGTCTTGCCTTGTTTCTCACAACTTCTCCAGCATCATTTAGTTTGTTCTAGAAAACCCACTTTGTTCCAATCACATTCTTGCGTGTAAGTCTAGGGGCAATTTCCCAAGTCTTGTTCTTCTCAATCTTTAGTAGTTCTTCTTCCACTGCCCTGACCCAATACTCATCATTACATGCTTTATTTAGTATTTTAGGTTCCACCTTTGAAAGTAGACAGAGATTTACTTGTTCTTTTGTAATCCTGCTTCTTGTCATCACACCTTTCCTTTTGTCACCAATAATATGATCTTCAGCATGATCTCTTTCCACATACCTTAGAGTTTTAGGAATTCTTACTGGATCTTCAGCTTGAACTTCTTCTTCTTCCAGAGCAGTTTGTTCTTTAGTTTGAACTTCCTCTTCCTTGCCTTTTTCAACCTTTTATGTATCAGCAGATCCATCTAATTCATATCCATCTAATTGAATGTCTTCATCTACCTTCACATTTGCACTTTCAATGATTTTTCTCAATCTTTTGTTATAGCACCGACAAGCCTTGATCTTAGTGGAGTACCCAAGGAATATGCCTTCATCACATCTAGCATCAAAATTTCCTAATTATTCATCTCTTCTAATGCAAGATTTGCTTCCAAAGACTTTAAAGTATTTAACAGTAGGAGCTCTACCATACGACAACTCATAGGGTGTCTTTGTTTCTTCTACTCTGACTTGCACTATGTTCTGAATGTAGACAACATTGTGTATTTCTTCTTTCCAGTATACTTATGGTAGGTCTGCTTCCTTGATCATTGCTCTGGAATCTTCTTGAATAGTTATACTCTTTGTTTCAACTAATCCATTTTGTTGAGGAGTCTAGGGAGTAGACAAATGTCTCTTTATTCCATGTTCTTCACAAAAAGCATTGAACTTATTTGATGTAAACTCACCACCTCTGTCAACTCTTAATCATTTGATTCTCGAATCCATTTCATTTTCAACCATAGCTTTGAATGCCTTGAACTTATCTAAAGCTTCTATCTTTTATCTAAGGAATGTAACCCAAGTCATTCTTGAAAAATCATCAATAAGAAGCATAAAATACCTTTCTCCTTGTAGACTTCTTGTTCTTATGGGACCACACATGTCCGTATGCACCAACTCTAGAAAACCTATGGAGGATTGTTCTTTTCTTTTGAAAGAGGTCTTTGTCATCTTCCCAAACTAACATACATTGCTTTTGAAAGAGGTCTTTGTCATCTTCCCAAACTGACATTCTTTGTATATAAAATTAGAAAGCTTCACAATCTTAGGTAGATCTCTCATAGCTTGAATAGTGCTTGTTCTCACTAGATTATTGAAGTTAATGTGACACGTTCTCCTATGCCATAACCAACTTTCATTTGTCTTAGCCAACAAACAACAATTTTCAGCACCTTTTAAATGATAAACATTACCATGAGTCTTCTTACCATTAGCAATTAAGGTTTCGGAGCTATTCTATAGCTTACACCCATTGTCCTTGAATGCAAGATTATAACCTTTATCACACATTTGACTAACACTTAGGAGATTATGCTTTAGGCCCCTAACATAAATAATATCAGCTGTATTTTTCTTACCATCAAAAGTAATAGATCCCTTTCCACAAATCTTACCAGTTGCATCATCACCAAACCTAACACGTCCTCCATCATATTTTTCAAACTTAAAAAACTTACTCTTGTCTCCTATAATGTTGTTTGAACATCTGTTGTTAATGATTCATTCATCTTCCTTGTCAATATGAAAGACAGCTTGCAAGATTAGCAGAAACAAGTTCTTCTCTAAGTGCAATAAACAGGCATTCACTACTATTGCCATCAGTAGAATTCGATTCATCATTAGTTAAACCATCATAATCTTTATTATAGTAACTCTTTCATACCATCTTTCCTTTACTTTCATTAATTTTCAAGGCTCTGTCAGGACATCTTGAAGCATAGTGACCAATTTTACCACAATTGAAGCATTTGAAAGGTAACTTACCTTTGAACTTTCCTCTATTGTCCCTTTTTATTCTACTTGCAAATTTGGCTTCAAGCTCTGCAAAGTATTCATCTAATTCCACGGCATATTTCTCTAAACTAAAAGTCTTAGTTTCTTCCTTGGCCTTGAAAGTAGTCTCAGATTTCACAAGGCCATCAATAGTACCAAACTCTCTTATCTCAAAAGTAGTCAGCTTACCAAGCAATTGATCTTTTGAAAGCTTGCCCATATCAAGTAACTCTTCAATAGAAGATACCTTGTGACTATAAGATTTAGGAAGAATTCTGAGTATCTTATCTGTAATATCCTCATCCTTTAATTCTCCACCAAGATCCCTGATGCTACTGTCAACTTCATCAATCTTCTATAAGTAACTTGTTATGTTCTCATCTTCAGCCATTCGCATGGTTTCATATGTGGTCTTCAACTTCTACAACTTGGCCTTCTTGACAAATGCATCACCTTCATAGACTTGCTTTAATTTGTGCCAAATGTCATAGGCAGTTTCTAGATTCACAACTTTTGCCATTTCAGTGTTAGATAGGGCATTTAATAGAGCATTTTTATCTTTGTTATTAGCCTAAAAATCTTTAATCTCTTCTTCAGACTCTGAACCATCTTTAGGTACTATGTACTTATCTTTAACCATTATCCAAACATGATAACCAATAGAAATAAGATAACTTTGCATTTGTACTTTCTAGTAGGCATATTCAAATCCATCAAACTAAGGAATGTCTTTCTTGTGTGCCATCTTGGATCTACCTTGAGTTGTTAGGCTTTCTTCAATGGAACCTTGCTCTGATACCAATTGTTGAATGGCACAAGACAACTGAGAAGGGGGGTAAATCAATTGTATCAAAAGATTTAACTTCTTTAAAGAAAAATCACTTTAACTTTCACTTAATCTAACTCCTTATTCTATTATGAACATTAAACATGAATAGCAGAATTAAAACATGAAACATCAACACCATACACACATGAACACTAGATTTTTACATGGAAAACCCTAAACAGGGAAAAACCACGATGAGTGTTAGCTCACAATATAATGTAGTAACACTACCAAATATGAAAAGTGACTCACTCCCAAAGGGATCACTACTCAGGGCTCACTGCCCAAAAGAATGGCTCATTGCCAAAAGGTGGCTCACTATTGAGGGTTGGCTCACTGCCAGGGTTGAACTGATATATTAGCATCTATATAATGCCTGAGTTTAGTTCTATTGAAGCGCAATACAACTCCTCTGATCTGCTCTGCTTTAACAACTCACACTTTATCTCTGCATCTTTGCCACATAGCCACTTAATTAGTGCAAATTCATTACATACATTTATACCTATCATCAACCTTAGAATGTACATCAAGGTTGGCATTACATTCTACAACCATTGGAACTATCTCCAAGGTCGGCATACATACATAAATCAAATTAGGACTTGACCTAAACAAACTTGCAGAGTAAATGAATGAAGGGTGAACACATCACAACTTAGCTTTGACCCAAATACATCTTCACATGCTTGGACACACTTCTACAATCCATGATTCACCTCCACAAGTGTGACTAACTAGGTCGACCAGAACTTGTGCACATATCAAGAACACTCAGAAACATGCTTGCAAGATCTTCATTGTAGCTTGCGGATCAATCACATGTCTTCAACACATTCTAGAGACATCCATGAACAACATAAAGTCACTTGGGAGCTGACAAATCCAACCACAACATATTTCACTTGAAGACAATAGATATCACTTAGACATACATCTCAGACTGCTTCTCAACAGACACTGTCAAACTTTGCTAATCACTAACTTGCCTTCTAGAGAATCAAATGACAAATCCTTTGGAATGAATATAACTAAGGATCTTATAATCTTAAGTCTATAACCGCAAAGACAAAATCCAATTTGCAGAGAAATGCGAAGTAAAACACTTTCTACTTGTCACTCTGCACACATTACCAGGCACAGTCTTCATACTGGTGAATAGAACTTTTTATGTAGGGTGATCCAAACCACCAAATTTTGGATTTAGCATCTTCAAACACTTCTATAAATCATATCCAAAGCTCATACTCTAGTCTTCACTATAGAGAAAATGTGGAGCAAAATACTCAGACAGTGTTCTTCAATCAATCAACAAGCAGCAATATTAGAAGATACAGTTGGCACCAATGACAACACAAACATGTTGACATCAATAAAAACATCAATTAGCACATACTTGCAAAAAGAGTGTGGTATTTGGTAACATGATGTGGGATACAATCTAAAGGTGCCCAAGATGGTGTGTAGGAAAGTGGTGTTGAGATTACTTTATTTAGGTAATGTCATATCCATTGCAATAAGTTTGTGTTTAATTTTGAGATTGCGTTATGTTGGAAATCATTATGACTGGCTTGTAATAAGTCTAGAAGTGGTGTTTCCATAGTTTAATGTAGTATTTTACATGGAGGACACCCTAGTGGCAACTATCTATTTTTGTAATCTTTGTTAATCTTGATGTAATCAGACATCTATGGCTTGGCATGTAAGAGGCCCATGGTGGCAAACTATGTTAATGAATCAGTGCTAATTATGTAAGTTGTCTAGTCAATTTTTAAATCTTGTGTGTTGTGGTAACTTGTGGTTAAGTTTTTATTATGGGTTGCATTGTTGGATAGTCCTTCTTGGACCCTCCTACCATGACTGCATTAATTGTGCAATGCTTTGGAGGCTAGATTTTTCTTGAAAGGGTGTTCCTAGGATACACATGTGTCTCTTATATTCTTGTGGTTGCTTTTGTCCTTCCTCTCTCATTCTTTCATATTTCTAAGCATTATTTCACATACCAGAATACTACTAAATTTATGTAGATTTGATTTTTGTAATATTTTCCTCAAAGGTTTAATGTGGAAATGTTTGCATTTTTATTAGTTGAGTTTTATTTTGAGTTTTATTATAAGGGGTTTGTGGGTGCTTTTCCTAACATTTATGATCAAGGTAGAGGTGGTTATGTGGTTTGCATGTGCTTGCATGTAATATATTGTTATATGCTTATACCCATAAATTTAACTTCTATACTTTTGCTTTCTATTTATATGTTCATCAAAACCTCTAAGTTAGAAATTTGATTACATGTTGTTAAAGAAAGATGTTTTAAGCTAATTAGCTTAGCTAATCCATAACACTTCACTTTGATTTAATAAATTATTTACAATAATTTATAATAATATCCATTGTATAAAATTAAAATCATAAGGTAGCATTTTAAATATTTTATTCTAAAAACTACCATGTACATATATGAGACATAAACTATCTCATTGATAAAATCATTAATAGTTTTTGGTTTAACCAATGTGTAAGATCCCTCCTAGGATCTTATTAAAAATTACTAAATGTTTCAAATTAATAACCATCATATTTCTATATCCATCAACTCATTTGTTTTTTCATAATTTAACTACTTGAATGGAAGTTCCACAAGAGTTTCAACAAGGATACATTGATGTAATAACAATAGTTCTAAATGCCATTCACAATATTAAAAACAAGCATATTTTTAATAAACATTAACATTCACATGTGGTTACATATACATGTTCCATTTCTATTGGATACAACAAAACCTATTATGGAACAATTACCCATCCATATACATATAAGTGTATATCAACTCACTACAAATCAGTACAAATAATTACAAATCATTTTGACATATTTACACTACATGATTAATCTGTCTTGAGTAATTAGCTATAGAGAGAGAGAGAGAGCATCATCCAGGCTCTTTTCCTCCAACCACGGACTTAGTGGTTTCCCGTACTTATCCCTATTTGAGAGTGGCCCCACCCTTCAACAAGGGTGATAGATAATGATCAATATAGAATATCAAAACCATCATAGAACCATGTTGGAGGATTACATTCTTTGTTGTTCAAATAGACTCTAGATACCCTTTCTATATAATTCTTGACTTCTAGCAATACACACAACTATAAAAGTATAATGCATTGATAATGCACATTCAATTATAGCATTAAATTTATTATCCCTATACTATCGTATTTCCACAAGATGAGAGAACATAGGAACTAAAATCCTATCAGGTCATATTGAAATTGAGTCATCATAACCATAAGATAGCTTTGTAGAATGCATATAATCATATAATGATGTATTTGAATAATAGGTATATTAATTTTATTTCCCTTCAATAACCAAAAGGAATGTAGTCAAACCCTACTTAGGTAATAAGCCCTTGACTCATGAGTTCCATGTTTAAGACACTAAGTTTATCTTGCAAACATAATCTTAACTCATATTAGTTCATAACAAAATCACCATAACAAGATCAAGCATACATAGATGAGACAGGGAAACAATTCATGGTCAATTATCCACAATCCTAACAAATAAATAACTTTTAAATGCATTGTTTTCTAAGAAATAATCTAGTCATATAGAAATCTTTAAAATAATGATAGTATCATTTATCTTAACTTGAGGATAAAATGCAAAGATACTTAAGAAAACATTCTTCTATAAGGATGGGGAGGCAAAGGATATATCATCAGCCACTTAAAAAAAGTTAAAATTATCATCAAGTAAAAAAATTGTTGTTGATAAGTGTGTTGAAGCCTATGTCCATTTTTATATTTTTATGCTTATGGTTAAATTTTTAACCTAATCTATATATAAGTGTCATCTCAATTTGAGTCCTCTTTGGTATCATAACTTGCCTAAACTAGATTAAGAGAAAACTTGTTGTGTATACATTGGCTCATATTGAGAGTCTCAAGCCCCCAAAGTGTCATGTTTGCATTAAAGGTCCCCTAAAATGATCTAGTAAAGTCAAATTTTGTTTGTCTAAAAATATTAACCTGCTATATTTAGAAATTTTTCATTTGAGCATGTATGGACCTAAAATTTTACCCAAAGCTCCAAAATTGTAAAGTCAGACTATGGTGAAAAAAAAGCTAAAGATCACCTGCAGATAATGAGATATTAAAGTTTCAAGGTCCCAAAACCCTATAAAAAATATTAAATTTAAATTTTGGACCTTTAAATGATCTAATGAGGCTCTAAAATTTCTAATCAATTCTCGATCTAGACCTTAGTTGCATAGAGTACTTTGAGCTCTTCAGTTTAAAAGAAATAGGAACTTAAACAGACAATTGGATACAAAGTTATGGCTCCCAGAAGTTGTGCTACATTAGACATTTCCGATCAAAATTTCAAGTTCCTATAAAAGAAAAATAAAAGGCGGAAAATTTTAAAATCAAAAGGAGGATGAAAATAGAAGATTACTAGTAATGTGATTATCTAATTTTTCTAAAAAATTGTAACAATTGGCATGATTTTTCATGGAGAATTTTATATAGTGCAAGGATTTATCATTTGTAAGGGTTTAGAAAATTCTAGGAAGAGAAATTGTTTATAAAGTGAAACTCTATAATCTTTTCTAAGGAACAATAGAGAACTTGAATATTTTTTCATCATGTTTATTGTAATGGAGTCACTCTATAGCAAAGATATGAGCAAGAACTTGTGAGTTTGACTCTCTGCTTTATTGTGTTACATTTTCTTGGAGAAATACATGTTTTGAAGGCAAAAAAAAGATCTCTTACTGTACATTTATTGTGGGATTAAGTGATTTTATTAGTTCACATTCAAGGAACATGGTAAACCTTTTTAGATCATGAATGGGATGTGTAATTGTTCTAGAGGATTAGTAAGTAGATTCATATTCATTCAAGTAAATTAGTCATTTTAAATCATTGTAAGGGAGTGATATTATTATTAAACCCCAGAGGTAGAATTTTATTGAATTGAAGTTTAGACACTGTGACCCCAAGGAATAGGCACCGATCTTTTCTAGTAATTTGATCCACTCTCATAAATTTAGAAGATGAATATTTACACTTTGAGTGTTGTACAGTAGTAGTGATAGGTTGTCTAGGTTCATGTTGTTGTGAGTAAAATACTAGTGGATACATTTTGTAGGGGTTATTAATTAATTTATTATCTTTGGTCATATCATGAACTCTTCAGGACTACCATTAAAGTTGAGATATGCATAGGTAGTCTACTAGTTTTATGGTTTACAAGATCTCAAAGAAATACCCTCCAGAGTGAGGTAGAACTCAAAGAAGAAGAGGAGGTTTTATCATGCCCTTCTAGCCGTTCACCTTTTTCATCAAAAATGCAACCAACAAAGTGTCCAATGTATATTATTGGGTAGACACCCTTTACAATGGAAGTTTTTCCACACAAACAAGGTGAATCCCTTCCCTTATTTATGTGTATAAATAGATTGGTCAAAGTGCACTTCTTCCTCATGATAGTTTTAGTTTCTAGTTAAAAGTGTAATTTTCATCTTAGATGATCTTAGTCACCTAGTTAAAGTGCAATTTCCCCCTAGAAGGTCATCTATTTCCTAGAAAACAAAGTAGCAATGACCTCTAGCTCAGTGCATCTAGCTGACTTATTACATGTTACATTTATCTTCAAGCATAGAGATCTATATATTCCCATTTTTTGAATTATCTTAATTCAATAGACAAGCATGGCTCTAAAATATAACCACCTAAAAATGACCTTTCATAAACTAATAAAAGGCAACTTTAGCATGCTAAGCTACCAATAGTGCTTACAATGATATGCGATGTGCAAAATTAACCATAGCCACATGACACAAGACTACTATTCCACTACTAGGAATGGAAAGATGAAGATGATTGGGACTCAAGATGGTTCAAAAATTCAATTGATCAACAAAAGTAAGCTATAATGAACACACCACTTTCACCTTCTTTGCATTCACTAATCTAGTTATTGAAGGATCATGGGTAACTCAATGCATCTGAATAAGATCCCAATTAAATATCTACCCTTGCCTACCATCCATACAACTAGTACGGAACAATCCTAGATGATAACATCAAAATATTCCTAGCAATTTGAATTGGTTAAATTTTCTTGCAATGTACTATTGCATAGACATTGAATAGATTTTTTATTCAAAACTAATATTTTTCCATAACATACATTTATTGTGCTACTATGGAAAAGTAAGCAATAAAATACAAATTTCATTCATTTACCAATCAAAGTCTACATATGGTCTACTCACATGCTAACTTGAAGGGGAAATTAAACCAAAAAAATTCAAAGTTTTTCTACAACATATTGCTACATAGATATAAAGTAATGTATTAATTTAAAACTTTCCACAACATGAAGCTATGTAGGCATGTAGGTAAAAGCTAAGAGATTGGTGTAATTTCTATAATATTTAGTATTCATGCCTTTTATTACAAAAATATATGTTAGTGAAAATAAAGAAATCATTATAGTAATCATTGTAATTGCATTATGCACAATAACAACTTGATTTTATTAAATTTCCAAATCTATATTAGAGGAAAATTAAATTGAACAGATATTTCTAAATGTTATAGTTTATTTATTTACCTCTCCATCCTCTTGTTTATGTTTATCCTAGGTGTTGCAATTAATTTACTATTAGTAGAGGTAGCCTAACTATAATATTTGTGTACTTTATGAGTGTTGTAGCTTACATAAGACATTGATATCTTCATGCAGTAGTCACATAGTTAGCTCACCAAAAATGTCAACCAAAATTAATGAAGGAAATAATTCATATTTTCTCCAACACCCTTAGCTTTTCCATCCTTTGTTAATGAAATTAGAAGTCTAAATTTAATAAAATAAAGCAAATTAAAACATGTCAAATATGGCCAAGGAAAGTGAAATAATTCATATCACCATTTAATGAATTTTAGAAATATTTTAATTTCTAATTATTCAATAAAGCAATCTCCAAGAAAAAGAAAGTTCTTTTAAATTCGTATCTCAAAATTTATCCTAATTGGATAGTTAATTAAAAATTAGTTTTAAAGATCTCCATAAATAAATTGTGTAATTATTTATTTAGAACTATGATTAATTATCTTGATTAATAAATTTATTACCAATTTCCTATTCCAATGCCAAGACTTGGTTACTACAATGCCTATAAACACGTCAACTTAACAAGATATAGGCTACTGCAAGTGTGTGATGGTTCTTGGTAGGTTCAAGACCTCCACATACCATCACAATATACCTCCCTCTCTCTAGAAATTATGAGGGTCAAAATAACATAATTATTAATTCTTTTTACTAAATAAAATCTCAAGCAAACAAACATAACATAATAAAATCTCAAGCAAACATAATTATTAATTCTTTTTACTAAATATAAAATGTAGGATGTGACATCCTTCCTTGCTAAGATTAATGTCATCCCTAATACTATTTTAACTTAAGCATACATCGTATATATGATAAGCACTTAAATATAGAAGTCCTAATAAATCCAGTGATTTACCTATTACCTCTTACCATGATGAGACTCTCTCTATTCTTCCCAATACCTACACACAAAATTATCAGTTTTTCCAACTTTATGCACATGTTAAATAATCACAAAATTAAAATCAAAATTCAACATAATTCACCTTCAATAAAATTTATCTACATCATTTAATTTAATATCAAATAATCTTTGAAAGTTTACCAAATCTAATCTAGGAAAGAGAGACACATCATGGTGTGGTTAACCACCATTTATAAAACTATTAATTCTTTTGTTCTTCACAATTAATAGTAAATCCATCACTTATGTAGAGACAAAATAAAGAAGAAGATATGTTCAACTTATCATACACACATATCTCACATATGACTCTAGAATGTATATGAGCAATTACATGCTCAACTTATCATACACACATACCTTGCATATGATTCTATAACATATATGAAATAAATAAATATTTCATAATACTTTGGCCAAAGTTTAATCTATAAGTATACAACAACACGTGTACTATAGATTCATCCTCTAGGTAGTTATATTATGAGAAACAATACTCTAACTCTCCATTGAATGGAATCACTATTCATTTCCCAATCAAATATGGTCACATCTTTTCCCTAGTTCACTACCAACTAGGATGACAAAAAGACATCCCATACTACTGTCAATCATCACTAGCTAAGTGTAAATGTACAACATACATCATATAAAGCCATTTATTATATTTAAATGGTTACTTGGAAACACCATACTAAAATTCAAACTCATAGTAGTAATATTAGACAATATTCCACTTTTGAGTACATAACATTTGCATATCATAAATATTAGCATAAAATTATGCATCAACCAAATACAAAGGTAAAATACTTTACCATATTTGATAACGCATGTTGTTAGTTGCCCACATTTAGTAAAGGAAATCATATGAAATTTCATCCTAACCCAATACTGATCATATAAAAAGTAATTCACATCTTCATATTGTTAGGAAAGGTGTCTCAACCTTGCAATTACAAAAGTGTGATTTTTCAGTTATAAAATTGAATAAACTCAATTTTTAGGCTATAGAATTAGTTTTTGGCTAAAATAAAAATTCTAGGTTTTTTGGTATTGCTTACAAGGGTGCCCGATGTGTAGATCTCTTTGAGATCTATAATTTAGAAAACGGGGCCAAATTAGACTCCCAAATCAAAAGTTATGGCATCTAGAAGTTGGGTCTCCCATATTAGAAATGTAAAAATGTGTTGGACACATAAAAGAGATGTAAGGGGGAGTTACACATGTTAACCAACTTATGATGCATGTTATGACACATTATAAGGAATCTTTGAATGGAGATAATGGAACCCTAAGGATATGGGTACCACTTTTCGAAGGTTTTGGGTCATGGTTTTCTAATTATTGTTTGATAATTTCATGTATTGTATCTCCTATAAATTATTTCCTTAAGATGGACGTTGTGCATGAGTGTCTTATCAATTTTGTTGAGTTGCCTCTAGATCTTTGGTTGGTGATGCTCCTATGAAGGCTTGCTCTACAAGTATATTGTAATCTTGTTGAGATTTCTGAATAATATATTGAGTTGCTTTTGGAGTGTGTATTTTTCTCCCAAAAGGATTTCCTCACATAAATCACAGTGTTGTGGTATGACTGATATTTGTGTTTATTTTTATATAATTTTTTCATCTGCAGATTTGAAAACCTTTACATAATCCTTCTCTCAAGATTAATGAAGGAAGTTGTTCCACTACCTTATCTTTCTTACAAGTGGTATTAGAGCTTGATCACCTTTGGTTTCAGTTGTGGGTTGTTGGGTTTTTTGAACTAATCTAGTTTTGAGTAGAACTTGTGTAGAAGATACTTTGTGATCTTGTTGCATGAATTTTTAGATGGCGAGCACATCAGGGAGAATAGAGGTAGATAATTTTTTTGGTAAAAATTTTGAGATGTGGGAACCAAATATGGGAGAATCATTAATCGATCAAGATCTATGGGATGCTATTGATGAGCATGTTTCAAGGCCTACAAATGCTACTTTGGTCACTCAATATGATGTTATGGAATGTAAAGCCAAGGGACTAATCATATTGTACCTAGAAGACTCTATTTTAATCAATATCGATGAAAAGCCCTCTACAAAGAAACTATGGAATAAACTTGGTAAGATATATCAATCTAAATCTTTACTGAACAAGATTTTCTTGAGGAAGAAGTTGATTTCCTTAAGAATGGAAGAGGGTGGATGAATTACAGACTACTTGGAAGCATTCAATATGTTGGCATCTCAATTGACATTAGTTGGTGTAAAAATGGATGAGGAGGAGAGATCTTAGATCTTGCTATGTTCTTTGTCTGATTTGTGGGATTCTCTTGTTATGGCTATTGGGATTACTTATGTTGTCTTAAAAGTTGAAGATGTTGTGGCTTCTTTTCTTTCTAAAGAGATGATGAGGAAGGTATTAATTAGTGCCAAAGAGACCCTGAATGTTCATGGAAGATCTAAATAAAAATGTGAGAAGATCAAGAAACATGGCAAATAAAAACCTAAGGAGAGATTCAAATCTCTTGGAAAGTCCAAAGTTATTTGTTGGAACTATAGTAAACCTAGACACTTTTGTAAGGAGTTCAAAGAAGAAAAGAAGAAAAAGAAGAAATTTGATTCAAATTGTAAGTCTGAGAAGGAAGATGGTGATGTGTTCATTTGAGCCTTTGTCACTCATGTAGGTATTGATACATGGTTAATTAACTTAGGTGCACCTTTCCATATGACACCTAAGTAGAAGTGTGATTGTATAGAAGCTAAGCCTTCTTTTGTTACATTACAACCAGAACAAAGTGAATGAAAAGATGTGATTCCACTTCCTCCTATGCCTGATAGTTAGAGTGTGATCTACCTAGCTAAGAACATGACATTTAATGCCAAGACCAAGAACATTGATGTAAAATATCATTTTGTCAAAGATATGGTCGAGGGTAGGGTCAAGTTGGTTAAGGTAGAGACTTTGATGAATGTTACATATTCATTAACTAAGTCTATGAGCACAGAGAAGTTTAGATGGTGTTTGGATTCTATGGGCCTCTTGGACCCTAGCAATTAAATCATGGTGTCGATACCCCCTTTGCTCTTGCAAGGTGTTCAACAAGTGGGAGAATGTTAGGAAAGGTGTCTCAACCTTGCAATTACAAAAAATGTGATTTTCACTTATAAAATTGAGTAAACTTAATTTATGGGCTATAGATTTGGTTTTTAGCCAAAACAAAAATTATAGGTTGTTTGGCACCACTTATAGAGATTCCTAGTGTGTAGATCTCTTTGAGCTCTACAATTTTTAAAAAATAGGCCCAATCATCCTCCCAAATCAAAAGTTATGGCCTCTGGAAGTTAGGCTTCTCATATTGGAAATGTAAAAACATGTTGGACACATAAAAGAGCTATAAGGGAGAGTTACACATGTTTACCAACTTATTATGTGTGTTATGACACATCATAAGGCATATTTTATTGGAGATAATGGTACCCTAAGGATTTGGGCACCACTTTTGGGTGGTTTTAGCTCATGGTTTTCTAATTGTTGTTTGATGGTTTCATGTATTGTATCTCCTATATATTAGGTGCTTGAGATGGAGGTTGTGTGTGAGAGTCTTATAGATGTTCTAAGGTTTCCTCTAGATCTCTAGTTGGTGATACTCCTATGAAGGCATGCTCTGCAAGTATGTTGTAATCTTGGTAATATTTTTGAATAATATATTGAGTTTCTTTTAGAGTGGGGTTTTTCTCCCAAAAGGGTTTTCCCCACGTGTGTAAATCATTTTTTGTGGTATGATTGAAATTTATGTTTATTAATGAATAATTTTTTCAACGATTGTAAATATTAGAAAAAAAATTCATAATCCTCCTCTCAATATTAGTGTAGGAAGTTGTTTTGCTACCTTAGCTTCCTTACACATATAATAATGGCTTAATTCAGCATCATCATTAAATATAAGGTTAGCAATTTACCGTAACTCATTCATAACCAAGTTTATCATTCTCTTAATACTTGGAAAACTTGATCATGATGGCATTAACTCTAAAAGTGCACTTTCATGTTTCTTAATGACATGGTCTTTGGGTCTAAAGCATAATATCAAACACTTCTACTAATGTTGGAACATTAGCAAGAATGGTAATATGACCAAGATAATACAAGAACAATCATAGTTGGTGGACTAATTCAACACCCAACCACTTGTTAGCTACTAGAAATAAGATGCAAATCATATAAGAATTTCAACACATCTCATTCTGAAGGTCAAATAGATAGAGAACAACATTTAAGCTCATACATGAATTTAAATATTCATCATTTATTACTAGTCAAGTATGATTTCTATACCAACTGGAAAGCTTCCTCACAATAAGATATCTCTATGAATATAAATACTATTCATAGCTTCCTCAAACACTTCACACTATTTACTTGTATTTTAGTAAAAATAAAGAATTCACACTACCATAGTTCTAATAACACTTGAACAATAAGAGCTAGTGCTTTCTCTACAATAAGAACTAGTACTTTCTCTACAATCTACTTCCATAAAAGTCAAAAAATAAATAGATATCAAAATCTTAGAATGTACACATTACATACACTATATGCCTAATTCTAGTCACAAGCAATGGATTAAAAAGTTACACTCCACCTAGATTTTTAAAATCTATGGTGAGTAAGAGAACATTCTCAAACACCAAGAAAGTGATTATTCTAAGTCTACAATCACATCATACAACACGAGATCACAATTTTCACGTATCCTTACTAAGCATGATTCAAGTTTTCAAGAAACTAACATTTCTTCCTAACACAAACATATCATTATGCAATAAGTTTAATACAAAGTTTTCTATGGTATTGCCTAAGGAATTTTCTATAATTTACCTTTCTACACATGAATGGAATTTTACCCAACTATCACATTCAAGAGGAATTATAATGCAATGGCATACATTGTCACACACTAGCAATCATTTCCCAATCATATGGGTAATCTATGAATGCAACATTAAGATTTAAACATATAGCATCATAAAAAGAAAAGAATTTGGTTGGGACTTAATCCTTACCTAACATTCTATCCTTACAATGCTACAATTTTTCTACCCCATGATAACAAGAACATCCATAATGAAATGCACACATATTAAAAATCCAAAGTACAATTTCAATCAGTGGGGAAATTTACATAAGAAGAACATCATAACCATGTTACCTACACAACAAGAGTAATAATATTTGACATGCTTCACAAAAATGATAATACAATTCTAGTTCACACCAACCCAATACTTCTTTCAATTCACAATTCCTCTAGTCAATATGCACACTATGAAATAAGGGAAAACACAGTTTAGAGTCACAAGATGCAGGATTTAATAATGCTTACAATATTTATCACAATTTCCATGCTTATGACCCATTTACAACCCTATTCCTTTTAATTTCTAATTATCACAATGCAATTTAAAATTTTATTTCATGCACCCGCATAATCAATGCAAATATAATGACATGAATTCACTCATAGTAGACCAATGAAAGATTCACTTCATGCAAGCATTTCTAGTCTTTATACAAAAAGAGGAAATAACAATTTGAAATAAGTGAAAGTGGGTAAGAAGGTATGCTACTCTTTTAATATAATACACACACAACAAAAGTACATAATGCAAGATTCAATTGCAAAATAATTACCACATCACTTTCCTTCCAATTATTAGACATAGGAGTAGCACATCATCTCTTTTACCACTAATTGCATCATTGAAAATTAAGTACACAATGTCGAAGTAAAAATTTGAGAACAACAGTATTCTTTTTCATACAAAGGTTTTCACATTCACGCTATCAAGGGTGGTTAAAAAAAAACAATCATGACTCCACCAAGTCATTCAAAGACATAGCAAGAATTATTGCCTAGCATGCTAGACATCAAGAAGTTAATTTACACAAAAGTAACTTCGTGTTCTAGGATATTCATTTGTTCCCTTGTTTCAACAAACATCCCTATGACTTGATGCCTTGGTAGTTACCATGATTCCTCAAAAGAGCACACACTTGGTTGAGTAGTGGATCTATTAGGTTCCAGAGTTCAAGTCATGCTATGATATCACATGCAACATACTATTCTAATTTCATACCCATAAATTTAATTTCTCTATTTTCATTTTCTCTTTATATGTTCATCAAAACCTCTAAGTTAGAAATTTGATTTCATATTGTTAAAGAAAGACATCGTAAGCTAATTAGATTAACTAATCTATAACTGATGTAGCCAACAACATACACTCAATAAAATTGTGCCATTAATCATGTGAGAGCCAAAGATTTGGAACACTGGAAAAAAAAACTTCTATTCACCAACTCTGTTGCTACAATGAGAGAAAACTCTCTTATATCCAAGAAACAAAAACAAAACAAAAAATTACCTTTTTTGGCAGATTTTGACAATTGTCAAATTTTTCCATTTTAGGTAATTTTACAATCATATCTTGAGAATCTAGTTTTTTTTCCCAAAAACTTTGTAAAGCTAAGGTAGGATGAAAAGTCAACTCACATCCTAAATTCGAAACATGAGTTTCGAGTTATTAAAAAAAACAACTTTTAAAAAACTAGAAAAAAACACTAAATTGTCATTTTGAGGGCCAAGATGAAAGTTTCAAGCCTTGAAAAAGTACCAAGACAAGGTCTAATTGACTAGGGTGAGTTAGGAAACCACCATCCACCTCATAATACATCCACTTGTAAAATTTCATAGAAAACCCACATCCGAGTCAAAAGTTATGACCTCTGGAAGTCCCTGCATCATTCTCCTCTAGTTGAAAAGAATGCAACTCCTGCGAGTGTCTTCGAATTGCTGCCATTTGACTAGATCTAACCTTTGCACTTCCCACTCTATAAGCCACGTGCTATTTGTTGGTGGCAATCCTTCCCACTGTACTAAATACTTGTTGTAATGCCCTTGCCGAGTGTAGATAGTTTTCTTATCAAGAACCTGTGCAATCTTTTCCTTCTTCTTATGGGGAATGTGGTGGTGCCATGCCACTTCTGGTTGACTATCTTCAGCATCATCCTCACCATGGAATGCATTAAAATTAGAAATATTAAACACAAGAGAAATATCGAGATCATCTGGTAAACTGACCTCATATGCATTATCATTGATCTTCTTTGTAATTTTGCGAGGACCAATTTTCCTATACTTCAACTTGTGGTATGTTCTAGTAGGAAACCGCTCTTTCTTCAAATATACCATCACTAAGTCACCTTCATTGAATGTCTGATGTCGCTGACTAGTATCCACTATATTCTTGTACCTCTCATTACTATCCTGCAACTTCTGTCTCACTTCCTTCTACAACTGTTGAAAGTGTTCTGCAAATACTTCCCCTCATCACTGACCCTATCTTTCATTGGTAGCTGTACCAAATCTAGAACACCCTGAAGATTCCTGCCATACACAATCTAGAAAGGGGACTTTCCCATTGATCTGTTAACAGAACTATTATAGGAAAATTCAGCCTGGGGTAATGCCACGTCCCATTGTTTTGGCTTTTCTCCAATAATAAACCTCAACAAATTTCCCAGACTCTGATTGACTACCTCTGTTTGTCCATCCATTTGGGGATGATAAGAACTACTAAATTGTAACTTAGTCCCCATCTTCTTCCATAAAGTCCTCTAGAAATGACTAAGGAATTTGGTATCCCTATCAGAGGTAATAGTCTTTGGAACACCATGTTGTTGAACAACTTCTGAAAAAAATAACTTTTCTACCCTCGTTGCATCATTAGTTTTCTTACAGGCAATAAAATGAACCATCTTGGAGAACCTATCAACAACTACAAAAATGGAGTCATTACCTCGCTGAGTATGTGGAAGTCCCAACACAAAGTCCATGCTCAAATCTATCCATGGTGCAGCTAGTACTAGTAATGGCATATACAACCTTGTATTTTGTGAATGTCTCTTAGCCACTTGGCAGATTCTACACCTTGTTGCATACTTAGTTATATCCATTTTCATCTTTGGCCAGTACTATTTATCTTATATCAAGGCTATTGTCTTGTCCTTGCCAAAATGTCCAGCAAACCCACTACTATGAAATTCTCTGATAATATTTTCCCTCATAGAGCTAGCTGGTATGCATAGTTGTTTTCCTTTAAATAGATACCCATCTTGCATAAAATATTCACCCCTAAAGTGATCCACGTTACCAGATACTGGTGCCTTCAATTGTTCCACAATCTCCCAAAAATCATCATCAGACTCATACAAATCTTTGATGGCATCAAAACCAATCACCTCAGTTTACATTGTAATCAAAAGTGCAACACGCCTACTCAACACATCTACAACCTGATTTTGTTTTCCAGACTTATGCTTCAACACAAAATTGTAACCCTGCAAGAAAGAGACCCACTTGGAATGCCTACTATTCAACTTTTTCTGTGTGTTCAAGTATCTCAGTGCAATATGATTTGTAAACAATACAAACTCCTGGGGCACTAGATAATGTCTCCAATGCCTCAATGCTTGAACAATTGCATAAAATTCCAAATCATAAGTAGAATAATTCTTTCTCACTTCATTCAGCTTTTCACTAAAGAAATCTATAGGTTTTCTAGCTTGGCTAAGCACAGCACCTATTCCCACATGGGAGGCATCACATTCTACTTCAAATACCTTATCAAAATTTGGCAATGCAAGTATAGGTGCTTTTGTTACCTTTTTCTTCAAGTACTTAAAGTTTCCCTAAGCATCCTTGGTCCATACAAACTCCATTCCTTTGGTGCAATTTGTTATAGGAGCTACAATACTACTGAAATTTCAAATGAACTTTCAATAGAAAGTGGCCAAGCCATGAAAACTTCTTACCTCTATGATGTTGCTTGGACTAGGCCATTCTAGAATTGCCCTGACCTTTTCTGGATCCATTCTAACACCATCTTTAGAAATGACAAAGCCTAAAAAAACCAAATTGTCCTGCATGAACCTACACTTCTTCAAATTGGCATAGAGCTTCTCCTTCCTTAACACACCAAAGATGATCCTCAAGTGTTGTAGGTGCTCTTCTTTGTTGTTACTAAATACCAAAATATCATCAAAATAAACTACCACAAACTTACCAATGTAAGTTCGTAGTATAGTGTTCATCAATCTCATAAATGTGCTAGGTGCATTTGATTACCCGAATGGCATAACCATCCACTCATATAATCCATCTCCAATCTTAAAGGTTGTCTTCCACTCATCCCCTTCTCAGATCCAGATTTGGTGGTAGCCACTTCGTAGGTCAATCTTGCTGAAATATTTGGCCCTTGCAAGGACATCCATCATGTCCTCCATACGAGGTATAAGAAATTGATACTTGATGGTAATCTTATTAATTATTTTTCTACCAGTGCACATCCTCCATGTTCCATCTTTTTTTGGGGTCAACAATGCAGGTACAGTACATGGGCTCATGCTCTCTCTCACCACACCTTTACTTATGAGTTTTGTTACTTGCTTATTCATCTCTATATGTTGTGTTGGATTCATCCTATAAGCTGCTTGGTTGGGTAGAGTTTCTCCTGGAATCAAATCAATATGATGTTGAATATATCTCTTTGGTGGTAGACCATCAGGCAATTCATCAGGAAAAACAGCAACAAATTCTTTCAATAGCTCTGCTACTTCTGGGGGAACTGAAATGTCTTCCTCTTTACCTTTTTTCACTACTAATGCATAGTAACACATTGTCACCTTCATTTCTTTAACAAGATCTCTTTCAGACAACATGGTCTCACCTTTTCCTTCATCCTTGAGAGGCAATAAAATCACCTTAGAGCCATCTTTCCAAAAGGTATATGTGTTTTTCTCTCCATAATGCATAACTTTTCTATCATACTGACATGGCCTTCCCAATAACACATGACAGGCATCCATTGGGACAACATCACACCATATCTCATCTTGATAGATCTTCCCTATGCTAAACTTAATTAAGCATTTTTTATCAACGGTGACTTCATTTCCCTTTTTAAACCATGCAATGTGGTACGGATGAGGATGTTTTTCATAGTGTAAATTCAATTTTTCTACCATTTCTTTAGAAACCATATTTTGACAACTACCTCCATCAATAATAACTTGACATACCTTGCCACCCAAAGTGCATCACCATTGCTCTTCTCATCATGAGACTTTCTCCCACATCTGGTGGAACCTCTAGTTTTGTCCCTTCCACTTCATGTTGCGTTTGAATCAGGTTCACCCTAGGTTGTCCTCCTTGATTTATTTCTTGCATGTTATAATTTGAGCATTCAAATGCCCTATAACCTTCTTCTCCACATCTGAAACAAGTGAAAGGCCTTCTCTGGTTTTCCCATCCTCTACCGCTACCATAACCTCTATCTCTTTGAAATCCCCTTCCTTGTTCTTGATTCGGAAGATCTTATCAAGTGTCTACTTGTTTTTCCAATCCATGGGATGACTCTCCCTTGCCATAATTCGAACCTCCTCAAAATGGGGTTGATGTACCCCTTCTTCCTCCTCTATTCCTCTAATGGTACTATCTATTTTATTTTTCTTCAACCTTTAGAGCCAATTGATAAGCCACTTCCATACTATTGAGTCGATGCATGCTCAACTCATCTTGAATAGAGAATTTCAGGCCATTCACATATCTAGCAGCCATCTATTCATTAGTTTCTTGATGCTCTATATGTATAGACAATGTATAAAACTCATTTGTATAATCTGGCATAGAAGAGAGGTTCTGCTTTAAATTTTAAAACCTACGAATAAGGGTTTGCACATAATCTATGGGCAAAAATTTTTCTCTCAACTTCTTCTCCATTTTATTCCATGTCCTGATCTTATCCTTTCCTTTCCTTGTTTGTTCCTTTTGAAGATGATCCCACCAAATCATTGCATGACCCTTTAATTTGGTGCATGTGAATTTCACCTTCTTTTCCTCTGTCATGGATTTCCATTCAAAAAAAATTCTCATGTCATACAACGAGTCTATCAATTCCTATAGTTTAAGACTACCTGTATAATCTACAACATCTACCTTGATCCCTTCATTTTTCCCTTCTAAGGCCCTGAGCATCCTCTCTTCAAAACTCATTCCTTCTAATTCTTCTTCTTCATGTTATGTATCTTGATTTGCACCTCCTCGACCTATCTCTTCATCAGATTCATCTCCTCCTCTACCCAGTCTTTGGTTTTCCATCCGTGTTGTAAGTTCTGCTATTTGCCTTTGCAGATTTTGCATTTCTCTATGCATCTGGAAAAGACCACCTCTTCCTCTTCCTCTCCTAGCCATCTTCCTGCTCTGATACCAGATGATGTAGCCAACAACATACACTCAATAAATATGTTCCATTAATCATGTGAGAGCCAAAGATTTGGAACACTGGAAAAAAAAATTCTATTCACCAACTCTACTGCTACAATGAGAGAAAACTCTCTTATATCCAAGAAACAAAAAAAACAAAAAAATTGCCTTTTTTGGCAAATTCTGACAATTGTCAGATTTTGCCATTTTAGGTAATTTTACAATCATATCTTGAGAATCTAGTTTTTTTCCCAAAAACTTTATAAAGCTAAGGTAGGAGGAAAATCCAACAAACATCCTAAATTCGAAACATGCGTTTCGAGTTATTAAAAAAACAACTTTAAAAAAACTAGAAAAAAACACTAAATTGTCATTTTGAGGGCCAAGATGAAAGTTTCAAGCCCTAAAAAAGTGCCAAGATGAGGTCCAACTGACTAGGATGGGTTGGGAAACCACCATCCACCTCATAACACATCCACCTATAAAATTTCATAGAAAAACCCACATCCGAGTCAAAAGTTATGACCTCTGGAAGTCCCTGCATCAATAACACTTCACTTTGATTTAATAATTTATTTACAAGAATTTGTAATAACAAATTCATTGAATAAAATTAAAATTATAAGGTAGCATTTTAAAAGTTTTACTCTAAAAACTACCATGTACATGATAAGACATATAATATCTCATTGATTTTTTCATTAATAGTTTTTAGTTTAACCAAAATGTAAGATCCCTCCTAGGATCTTATTGAAAATTACTATATATTTTAAATTAATAACCATCATATTTCTATATCCATCAGCTCATTTCTTTTTTTATAATTTAACTACTTTAATGGAAGTTCCACAAAAATTTTAACAAGGATACATTGATGTAATAACAATAGTTCTATATACCATTCACAATATTAAAAACAAGCATATTTTCAATAAACATCAATATTCATGTATGGTTACATATACATGTTCTATTTCCATTGGATATAGTAGAACCTATTATGGAACAATCACCCATCCATAAATATATAAGCATATATCAACTCATTACAAATCACTACAAATAATTATAAATCATTTTGACATATTTACATTACTTGAGTAATCTGTCTAGAGTAATTAGTTATAAGGAGGGAGAGCATCATTTGGGAACTTTTCCTCTAACCATAGACTTAGTAGTCCCCCACACTTCTCCCTGTCTAAGAGTGGCCCTACCCTTAAATGAGGGTGGAAGATAATGACCAATGTAGAATATTAGAACCATCATAGAACCATGTGTGAGGAGTACATTCTCTATTAGTCAAATAGATTCTAGATACTCTTTCTATCTAATTCTTGACTTTTGACAATACACGTAACTATAAAAGTACAATGCACTAATAATGTACATTCAACTAGAGCATTAAATTTTTTAGCCCTAAACTATCACATTTCCACAAGATGAGAGAAAATGGGAATTAAAATCATGTTAGGTCACACTGAAATTGAGTCATCATAATCACAAGATAGCTTTACAGAATGCATATAATGGTGTATTTGAATAATGGGTATATTAATTTTATTTTCTTTAATAACCAAAAAGAATGTAGTCAAACTCTACTTAAGTAACCAGCCCAACTCACGAGTTCCATGTTTAAGACGCTAAGTTTATCTTACAAACATAATCTTAACTCCTATGAGTTCATAAGAAAATCACCATAATAAGATCAAGTGTATAGAGATAAGGTGAGGAAACAATTTACATGTTGACAACTAAATAAATTTTAAATGCATTATTTTCCAATACTTAATCTAACCATATAGAAATTTTAAAAATAAGCACAGTATCCTTTGTCTTAACCTCAGGATAAAATGCAAGGATGCACTTAAGAAAATATTGTCCTATAAGGATGGGAAGGCAAGGGCCATATCATCACTCACTTAAAAAAAGTTAAAACTATCATCAAGTAAAAAAATTGCTCTTGGCAATTATTCAATGTATATTGTTGGGAAGACACTTTTTATAATAGAAGTTTTTCCACACAAACAAGGTGAATCCCTTCCCTTATTTATGTATAAGAATAGATTGGTCAACATGCACTTCTTCCTTAAGATAGTTTCAACTTCTAGTTAAAAGTGAAATTTTCATCTTAGATGATCTCAATCACTTGGTTAAAGTGCAATTTCCCCCTAGAAGGTCATCTATTTCCTAGTAAACTAGGTAGCAATGACATCCAACTCGGTGCATCTAAATGACTTATTACATGAACTACATTATCTTCAAGTACCGAGGTTGTATATGCCTAGCTTTTGAATCAGCTCAATTTAATAGATAGACATGGATCTAAAATATAACTACCTAAAAATGGATTTGCATAAACTAATAAAAAGCAAATTTAACATGCTAAGTTACCAACAGTGCTTACAATAATATGGGATGTACAAAATGAACCATAGTCACATGACACAAGACTAATATTCCACCTCTAGGAATGGAAAGATGAAGATGAGTGAGAATCAGTATGCTTCAAAAATTCAATTGATCAACCAAAGAAAGCTATAATGAACACACCACTTTCACTTGCTTTGCATTTATTAATTTGGTTATTAAAGGATCATGAGTAAATTAATTCATATGAACAAGATCCTAGTTAAATCTCTACCCTTGCCTACCTTGCATACAACTAGTATAGAACAATCTTAGATGATAACATCAAAATATTCCTAGTAATTTGAATTTCTAGCAAATTAAATTGGTTAAATTTTCTTGCAATGTACTGTTGTGTAGACATTGAGTAGATATTTAATTCAAAACTATTTTTTTTCACAACATACAGCTTTTGTGTTGGAGTGGAAAAGTAAGTTATAAAATACATATTTCATTCACAGCTTTTGTGTTGGAGTGGAAAAGTAAGTTATAAAATACATATTTCATTCATTTACCAATCAAATTATGTATAGGCTCTACCAGTGCACTAACTTGTGTTAGGTACCTAGGGATATGATATTATAATTTATGTAGGTGGATGGAGATTCCAACATGTGGCACACATCCCTTAAGTTAGTTATATTGGGTCATGTGGGCTACTTGTGTAATTAATTATATAAAGTGATGAGTAGGCCTTCATTGGGATTACCCCTCCATTATATTATTAGGAGGGGATCTATATAAAGGAGGTGATTATCATTGTAAGGGGATATGTGTTGAGTATGATATTATATTTGGGACATTCTTGAAGATATAATGTGGAGTGGCTTCTTCCATAAGGAGTATTTTGTGGTGTTATCCTACCTCAAGAGTTTATTCTATTTCTACATATATTGGATATTAGGGCATATTAGCCCACAAACATCTCTTGTATGGTGTTTGCTATACTTTTTCTTCGTCTTCTTATAATACTTATCACCTTTATCAAAATATTTCTTTTTAGAAGAAGATTTGCATTCTTTGCATTTATCAAAATACTGACTAGAAGACATGAGTTGGTAACATGTAGAAGATGAAATTAGAGGCTTGACTTTCTTTATTTCTTTTCTCTTCTGTGAAGCTTGACACACTTCTTCATTAATTTCTATCAGAAATTGAACTAACTATGGATATGTTAGCTCTTTCATTTCAGTACCATCTTTGACCAAATTTTCAAGGACTCGTTTGTGATAGAATTCCCCTACATCATTACCAAAACTTTTAAGAAAAGTAGTGAACATAAACTCATGGTTCTGTTCACGGCCAAACTGATAGAAATTATTATACTGATCATCATAGTATTATTTAAAATATTTTAAATCTTTACACTTGCCTCTAATGAACTTGTTGTAGGCAAGCTTTTCTCTCATGTCTGTTTTTCCATTACATTTTGCTATTATTTCTATGTATCTTAACAAGTGGTATCAGAGCTATGATTTTGGCAAAGGTGAGGACAAAACCCTAATTTTTAAAGATTCGTCTATATCTTTTAAATGACTATGAAATTTTCTACAATTTTTGTAGTGTAGTTGGATAATCATTTAATGAAGCTACAATTCAAAAATTGGGGTTATATCATCAATATTGAGTGAGTTATTACAAATTTATGATTTTTCATAAATTCACTTTCTAGGCGGCAAATTAAGGATTTTTTTCTAATATTTTTACATATCTAGAAAGATCACAAAAATTTAGTAAGGGTCTTTTATTTGTATTTTAATTTTTGAGGCCAAAAATATTATGAAATGATTCAATATAAGTTGGGTATGTAGTAAAAAATAGAAACCCTAGTTTCAATGGGGATTCCTAATTTTGATAGAAGACGAGATACATTAGAATGGTGGCAAAAATATAAAGATGTTTATTGTAAAAAGGCAATATAGCTTGTGTATTTTGTGTTATACTTGGAAGGTGAAGCTAAACAATGGTATGAATCATTGCATAAGGGTATTTCTTGTCTGGATGAACTAGAACAAGCTTTCATAGATAGATCAGAAGGAGAAAAAGAAGGAGAAAAAGAACAAGAACAGGAACAAAAAATGGAAGATGAAGAATGGGAAGACAAAGAAGAAGAAGAAAGAGAGGAATATGGAGAAGAAGTAGAAGAAGGAGGAGAAGGAAAAGAGGATGATGAAGAAAAGATGAAGGATACAAGTACATGCACTTTTTCTCCAAGGAAGGAAGATTCAATTCTTCAATTTTATGGATCTATTCAAAAGGAAAATCTTATGCTTTGGGGCATATTATTTTGTTTTGGATTGAGAAGATTACATTTGTTGTCTCTATGTTTGACATTATGGTTGAACGGTTATATGTTTATGGATTTTTTATTTAGGTATTTGGAAGGAGATCTTACTTGTCATAGCTAAAGAATATGTTGGTCTTGGTAGTAGGACATGGTTTGATTTGCAAGTTTTCTCTTTATGGTCTATTGTTTATCCTAGAGGTTTGATTCATTTCATATTGGTGTTGGGATATATGTAGCTGAATTGATCATTTATTGTTATTATACTTCATTCTTTTAGTAATAGTATGGATGATTAGGGCTCTTTAATCTCTATTTTTTATGTGATATGAAGAACCTAGGAGAGCTAAGGTGATTAGGGGAGACAATTTTGTAGTATCTTCCTTTTAGGTTTGTAGATTTATATGTGTTCTTCAACACTATGTGATAGATAATTTATCCATATCCTTTAAGTGTTGTTGGTGGACTTTTGGATTCTCTAGTTGGTTTTAGACTTGACATTGCCAATGTAGCCATATTTCTAGTGAGGTATATATGTCATTGGACTTTGGAACAAAGGGTCTTCAAGTTTTTTGCATGTCTATGATTGTTATCAATGGAGACAAACTTAAAGGACTTGTGATTGAGGATTAGGGTGGATATGCTGGTAGAAAAAGGTTTGTCTATGATGTTTTTACCTTGTTTAGAGGTATGGTTAGTTGGATTAGTTAGAAATATGTTTTGGTCACTATTCAAGTCATTTTTGAGTATTTTTTAAATAATTAGTCGTGTTCTAAAGGATATGGACTTTGGTGTATGTGTTCAAGTTCAATCATGACATTCAAAGTGTGATCCTCACTTTAGTTTCTTATCTTTTGTGATTGGGAATGATCAAGGATTAGAGTATTGTGTTTGAGATGGTTGATGGATGTTGCAGATGCATTTTTAGGCTCATGAGCATAGAGGATTTAGTTGGTGCATCATGGTTATACCCATAGTGGCTAGTTTATTTAGTTGGAGTCCCCTATGATTTTTAATTTGAATATCAAGTGGGAGAATGTTAGGATTATTTATGCTATTCACCTTGCATATCCTAAGGTCTATTGTAACTTAATTGTTCATAGATAGGTAAATGATTTATGTATCTCCAATAATAATAAAGCAAGAAAACAAGATGTCCATGTGAGGGTGGGGAAATGTGTAATTATTTTATTATTCTCTAGGGACTTGGAAATATTGTTGTAATAAACCATTGATTAGTGGGTTACATAGTGGACTTGTAAGAGCATCTTCCATTGGTAGTGGATGTAAGATATAATAATTAGTGCTTCACTAGGGAGTGTTTAAGAGTTACATATGCCAACTTGAGTGGTGGAAGTCAAATATGCTCATGTAAGAGTTATCTTCTATTCTAGACTAGCTCCACACATGTGAGCATCATGAGAATTCATATCATGGTATTTTGAGACCTTGTTTAGAACCACGATATTATTTTTTTGTAGTTTTCTATGCCTTCTTAAGTCTATATATTGGAGGCATAGGATAGAGGATGTGTGGAATGTATTTTGCAAGTTTATGCTATCAATTTTCCACTAGAGGAGTAAGAGTGTTGATTTCATTGAAGTATTGCATGGAGAAGCTATGTGAATGTATTGTAACCATGATTTAGTTGGTAATACATTGAGTTGTGCAATGCTTTAGAGGATGGGTTTTTCTTGAAAGGGTTTTGCCAGGGTATATATGTGTCTCTTAGCTTCTTGTGATTGCTTCTATTCTTCATCTCTCATTATTTCTTATTTTTAAGTATTGTTGTTGGTGTAGTCACGGTAGGAGGATTCACGGAATGAACTATCTAGACCATGTAGCAAGAGTAAACACAACGGAAACAACTCAAAGAAATAAAGTAAATGTAGATTCAGTCATTCAGTATATCATAGAATTCAAATAGAGATTGGCTGGCAACATGCGGGCTTACAATTAGGGCTCACAGGCCTGATTACATACATGCGCAAGATAAGGCTTTGAAGCTCTCTTCACACAAAATCAAAACTAAGAACTATGAATAAAATTTTAACTACTTTCCTAAGGGTCTATTACATCTTTATATATCATTTCTGAACCAATAGATTCCTCCGCGTCAGCAAAGGAAGGTCGCAAACTCCAATGAAGAGTTGTAACGTGTTCACAGATAGGTCAGACCTAAATGCATAGAACACTTCCTCAAATGAATGGAACAATGTGCGGACCCTTGGGGATGGCCAACCATGAACTAAAGGATAATGAATGATGTGTCATTAAGATCTGCAACTCAAGGAATGATCTGTAAGGCTTCTCCTTCAGCCGATTATCAAGAACTATTAGAATTCTCTCCACTGAGAAAATAGTTGATCTTATGAGTGTGATGTCTTTCTGGTAACTAATCCAAATGCTCTAAATTCTTGATATGATCTAGATGAATGAATGTAGATGCTAAGTCCAGATCCGCAAGATGTGAAATGCCAAAACCAGACCATAAGCTGAAAACTGCTACTGACTGAACTACCTGAACTGAACTGGAAAATGAAAGAACTGAAATGCAAATGTTTTTGGTTGATGCAAGATTACTCTTGAACCAGGGATGCTCCTGCATCAAACATCTGGGGTTATTGAAAAAGTTATTCCCTCACTTTGCTGGGACTAGGGGAGAACCAAGACGGTCAGCCTGATAAATCCATGCTGAATCTTCTTCCGGTCTGCCTTTCCACTTCACAAGATATTATTTGTATTGTCTTCCTCTAGTGTTGCATCCAACTCTATTGTCCAAGATGTCTTCTATCTGCTTTGGTGCTTGTTGTGGTAATTGTTTCTTCAAGTCTTCTTCCATACTGTCACTAAACTCTACTTCATGATATTGATGTAGGTCTGCAATGTTGAAAATAGGTGATATGCCCAATGCCTCTAGTAATTCCACTTCATATGCATTTCCTGAATCAAATTTCCTGAGTATCCTACAAGGTCCAAACTTTTTCATCTTCAACTTGTTATAAGTCCCAACTAGAAATCTATCTTTTCTCAAGTACACCATCACTTCATCTACAACTTCAAATTCCTTGTCTTCTCTTCTCATTAGCCTTCTCTTTGTACTTATTGTTCATATCCTCCAAATGTTTCTTCACTTTCTTCTGCACTCCTCTTTTCCTCTGTACTGATATCTCTCAATTCTACAACTCCTCTAGGATTCACTCCGGTAACAATCTCAAAAGGTGTTCTTCTAGTACTCCTATTTACTAAATTATTGTATGCAAACTCTGCTTGAGAAATAATCAAATCCCATCTTCCAGATTTGTCCCCAACCAAACATCTCAACAAGTTTCCCAAACTCCTATTCACTATCTCTATCTATCCATCTGTTTATGGATGAAAAGTTGAACTAAATTTCAAATCTATCTTCATCTTCTTCCAAAGTGTCCTCCAAAAGTATCCAACAAACTTTGTGTCTCTATCTAAAACTATACTCTTAGGTAATCCACGTAATCTTGCAATCTCTTTGAAAAATAGGTCAGCTACATGCACTGCATCAGTTATCTTCTTACAAGGTATGAAATGAGCCATCTTTGAAAATCTATCAACCACTACAAATATCAAATCATGTCCTCTCAATGTCTTAGGCAATCCTATTACAAAATCCATGCTTATATATTCCCAAGGTCTCTCTGGTATTGCCAAGGTTTATGCAATCCGGTGTTCTGACTACTCCCTTTTGCAACTTGACAAACTCTACAACTTTGTACAAATCTCCTAACATCCTTATGTATCTAAGGCCAAAAGTAATTTTCACTTACCAAAGCCACTGTCTTGTCAATGCCAAAGTGCCCTGCCAATCCACCACTATGCTTCTCCTTGATCAAATTATCCCTCATTGAACTTCTAGGTATGCACAACTGGCTTCCTTTGAATAACATATCTTCTTGAATGAAATAGTCTAGCCACTTACTCCTATCTGTCACAACAGTTTCCTTACATGCTCTCCAAGGTTCTGCAAAATCAGTGTCTCCCTTATACATGTTCTTCAATCCATCAAAACCCAACACTTCAACTCTCATCTCTGTCAATGTAAGTTTCTTCTTCTACTCAAGGCATCAACAACTTTGTTTGATTTTCCACTCCTATGCTTCAACACAAAAGTATATCTCTGCATGAACTCTACCCATCTCATATGTCTCTGATTCAACTTACCTTGACTATTCAAATATTGCAAAGCTTGATGATCTGTATACAACACAAACTCCTTAGGCAGCAAGTAATGTCTCCACTTGTTCAAGGCTTGAATTATGGCATAGAACTCTTGATCATAAACTGAATATCTTTTTCTTGCATCATTCAACTTCTCACTGAAATATGCTACTGGTCTACCTTCTTGACTTAACACTACTCCAATTACATTTCCACTTGCATCACAATCAACTTGAAATACCTTATTGAAATCTAGTAATGCTAAAACAAGTTGCTCTATCACTTTCTTCTTCAACAACTCAAAACTCTTATCTACTCCAGATGTCCACTTGAAATCTTTTCTATCACTTCTCATTGTCTCTGACATAGGGTTACAAACTGAACTAAAATTTCTAATGAACTTCCAGTAAAAACTAGCCAATCCATGAAATGATCTAACCTCTCCAATGCTCTCCAGTGTAGGCCATTCAACAATTGCTTTCACTTTCTCAGGGTCCATCTTCAATCCTTCCGCAGAAATCACAAATCCAAAATATACCAACTCTTCCTTCATGAAACTACACTTCTTGATGTTTATCAACAATTTCTCCTCTCTCAACCTCTGCAAAACTTGTCTAATATGCTATAAATGTTCTTCTTTTGTTTTAATGAAAATCATAATATCATCCAGGTACACAATCACAAACTTACCCAAGAATTTCTTTACAACTTCGTTCATCAACCTCATGAATGTACTCGGTGCATTTTTCAATCCAAAAGGCATCACTAACCACTCATACAATCCTCCATTGGTCTTAAAAGCAGTCTTCCATTCATCTCCTTCTCTGATTCTAATCTGATGGTATCAACTCTTCAGGTCTATCTTTGTGAAATATCTTTCTCCACTCAAACAATCCATAATATCATCCATCCTAGGTAAGGGAAATCTATACTTAACTATGATCTTGTTTATTGCTCTAGAGTCAGTACGCATTCTCCATTCTCCATCCTTCTTCAGTGCTAACACTGCAGGTACTTCACAAGGACTCAAGCTTTCTCTGATCAAACCTTTCTCAACAACTCTTGTATTTGTCTATTTAGTTCTTCATTCTCTGCCAGTGTCATTCTATGTGCTACTTTGTTAGGCAAACTTGCTCCCCGTATAAGATCCATTTGATGACTGATACTCCTTATAGGTGGTAATCCATCAGGTACATTATCTGATATGATGTCTTCATATTCTATCAGCAACTCTCTTATCTCCTTTGATTCAATTTCTTTCTTCACTACTTCAGGTGTTTTAGGAATTAAGGCATAACACATACTTTCATGTTTCAAACCATCCAAAAATTTCCTTCCATCTACCAAATAGATTCTAGCATTCCCACATACCACATATTTAGAATCGTCTTCTAAAGGAATCAAAGTAATTCTTTTCTCATTTGTTGTTATAGTATATGTGTTCTTCCTCCCATCATGTATTGCTTTTCTATCGTACTGCCAAGGTCTACCCAACAAGATATGACAAACATCCATAGGCATAATAGCACACAAGACTTCATCTTGATAGGATCCAATATGAAATTTCACCAAACATTGTTCACTCACTAGTACCTTATGATCATCCTAAATCTATGCTATCTGATAGTGCTTAGGGTGTTTCAGTATTTCCAACTTCAGCTTAGTCACCATCTCCTCTGAAACTAGGTTATCTAAACTACCACTATGAATTACAACTTTACAACACTTACCTCTGAATTTGTATCTAGTTCTTAACAGACTTTTCCTCTGTGATGGTTCCTCATTTGCCTCTATTTGAAATAGTGCTCTCCTCATCACCAATGATTCTCCTTTCTCAGGTTTATGAATAGAACTGGGTGATTTAATAGGTTCTTCTTCAACATAGGTTGCTCTTCCACTGTTTTCTATCCTCTTGCTTGTACTACCCTAATTACATTCAAATGCTTTATGTCCTTCACCTCCACACTTGAAACAAGTACCTCTTAATGTCCTCTTATCAAATCCTCTTCCTTCTCTTCTATATCCTTTATTCCGATATGCACTAGGGTTTCCTCTCTGGTAAAAATTTATGTCATCTCTTTGTTAAGCATTGTCATCTTTGTCATCCTTCTTAAATGGGTTATCAAACTTGTTCTGCTCCATAAATGATCTATCTTATCCAAAAAAAATTTACCTCTCTGAAATTTACCTCCTCTTCGTCTCTGTCTTTGATCATGCTTCTTATTCAGTCTCTCTTCAACTTTCAAGGAAAACTAATATGCTTCTTCCAAAGATGTCATCCTTACCAAACTTAGTTCTTTTGGAATGTTCAATCTCAGTCCATTGATGTATCTTGCCACTTTCTCCCTACTTTCTTCACTATGTCATGTCCTTATGATCATCTTATGAAATTCTTTAGTGTACTCCTTCACAGATTTCTCCTTTTGTCTCAAGTTTTTCAATTTTTTCAACAATTCCAACTTATAGTCAGCAAGTATGAACTAATTCTTCAACTTTGTCACCATCCAGTCCCACTTTATAATCTTCTCTTTTCATCTTCTGTTTCTTTCCAACTGAACTTCTTTCCACCATATAGAAACATGTCCTTTCAACTTTGTCTTTACAAATTTCACCTTCTCTGGATCTTCAATTTCTTCATATTCAAAGTATTCTTCCATATCATTTATCCAGTCAATCAATTTTTCAGGATTCAAATTATATTATAGTTCGGTACATCAACTCTAGGTCTTTTTCCAATCTTCAAGATAGCTTGCAACATCTTCATCTGATCTGATTCTTCTTCTTCATTATCTTCTAGGGTTTCACCAATTTGTTCAACAGATTGAAATTCTTCTTCATCACCACTTTCAACATTAGGTCTCGGTGTCAATCCTCTTCACCTATCTTCCTCAACAGCATCCAAATGAATTCACATTGTTCTCATCAATTCCATAATCTCATTCATTCTATTATCCATTGTACCAATAGGAGGAACTCTCCACGGTGGCATTCTTCCTAAGATCAAGTGTAAACTGCCTCATGTTCGGCGATTGGCCTACAAGGTGACAACTGCCTCACAATCGGTAATCGGTTGCAACACAAGTAACCTGCCTTAATTTGGCAATCTATCCATAGCAAGATCTTATAGAATTCCTTCACCAACTTCACTCAATTCACTTTCCAAGATTCAAACTTTCGCTCTAATACCACTTGGTGTAGTCATGGTAGGAGGGTTCACAAAATGAACTATCTAAACTGTGCAGCAAGAGTAAACACAACAAAAACAACTCAAAGAAATAAAGCAAATGTAGATTTAGTCATTCATCATAGAATTCAAATAGAGATCGGTCGGCAACATGCAGGCTTACAATTAGGTCTCATAGCTCTGATTACATACATGTGCAAGATAAGGCTTTGAAGTTTCATTTGTACAAAATTGAAACTAAGAACTATGAATCAATTTCTAACTACTTTCCTAAGGATCTATTACATCTTTATATATCATTTATAGACCAATAGATTCCTCCGCATCAACTAAGGAAGGTCACACACTCCAATGAAGAGTTGTAACGTGTTCACAGATAGGTCAAACCTAAATGCATAGAACACTTCCTAAAATGAATGGAACAACATGAAAACTGTTGGGAAAGGTTGGACACAAACCAAAGGACATTGAATGATGTGTCATTGAGATCCACAAGTCAAGGAATGATCCATAAGCCTTCTCCTTCAGCTGATTATTAGGAACTATTAGAATGCTCTGCACTAAGAAAATAGTTGATCTTCTAAGAGCGATGTCTTTCCAGTAACTGATCCAAATGCTCTAAATTCTTGATATGATGTAGATAAATGAATTTAGATGCTAAGTCCAGATCTACAAGATGTGAAATGCCAAAACTGGACCACAAGTTGAAAACTGCTACTGACTGAACTGCCTGAATTAGAAAATGAAAGAATTGAAATGCAAATGTTTTTGGTTGATGCAAGGTTACTCTTGAACCAGGGATGCTCCTACATCAGTTGTACATGTTAGAATGTTGTTGAAATTTCTATAGATTTGATTTCTATAGTGTTCTCCTCAAAAGGTCAATGCATAAATACTTGTATGTTTAGAAGTTGAGATTTGTTTTGAGTTTAAAAAGGTTTTTGGGAACTTTTTCTAACATGGTTAGATTATTTCATTCAAGACAGTTTATTTTTCAAAGGGTAGCATTTATGCATACCTCAAGGTTCGATGATGGAGAATTTAGTGAGAGAAAAGCATAGTGGAGGTTGAGCTAGACATTTTAGGTTGGAAAAATATTGGTGTAGTTGTGTGAAATTTATTGCTAGTTGAGAATGAGTGTAGATGTGAAGAATGTTTATAGTTGGAGATTTTTCTAACATTCCAAGGAGAAAACTCAAACTATAGGATTCTATTAGTGATTGCCCATATTGGAGATACCATGGGAATATGTGAGCATGGATTTCATTCTTAGGATACCAAGAACTCAATGAGGTAATTACTCTATTTTTGTTGTTGTAGATAGGTTTTCAAAGATGATACGCTTTATACCTTGTAAGAATTCAAGTGATGCCACTCATGTAGCTACATTATTCTTTAGAGAGGTAGTAAGATTGCATGGCTTACCAAAGAGCATTGTCTCATATAGGGATACAAAATGTGTGGGTTATTTTTTGTACCTTGTGGAAAAAGTTGGACACTAAGATAAGTTTTAACTTAACCAGTTATCCACATATGGATGAAAAAATAGAGCTTGTTAATATAAGCCTCAAAAAATTATTGAGGTGTTTAGTTGAAAATAAGCCAAGTCTATGAGATACTACATCAACCATACAAATTGAGTTTACTTAAAACAACTCAATTAATAGGAGCATAGTGAAGAGTCCATTCAAATTATATATGGATATAGCTCAAGAGGGGTAAATGAGTTGAGAAGCACAACATTATTGGGAGGATGAAGTGTTGTACTAGTGGATTTTGCTAGGATCATGCATAAGTTGCATTAAGAAGTGAACGGAATTTTTTAAAAGAATACAATGAGATACGAGTAGTATGTTGATCTTAAGAAGAGAGAGAAATAATTTCAAGATAGATATATGATGTTATCTCATTTGTACAAAAAGGTTTCCCCAAGGAACCTACAACAAGATGAAATGGAAGAAAATTGGACCTTGTAAGGTCTTGATAAAATTTGTAGTTAATTATTATGAGATGGAGATCTTAGGAGGAGTCGATATCTCCCGAATTTTCAAAGTGTTAGATTTGTATCCTAACAACGAGAGACAAAAAAAGTGGAAAGAAAAGTACAATTTTAAATTATTCAATGGAATAATGGATATAGAAATTGTTTGAGAAATAATGAGATGAGGTAAAATTTGTGATAGACTGATGAGTGATTAAGAAGAGTAGAGGAAATGAGTATAATTAGTACTTGGTGAAATGGAAGAATAAAATAGTTGAAGAACCAATTTGGTTGAATGCATCTAAAGTTGCTAAAAATGGAATCTCAACTACAAATTTCAAAAAATGCTTATGAGCTAGAGCTCATGGTATATTTCATTTATCAAATGTTTTTGATGCAAGAGAATCTAGGTTCATGAGTAGTCTTGCATTTCCCAAAAATAAAATAAGGTAAAACTAGAAGATTTATGGTTTTATGTGTGTGGCGAGGGGTTGATGGATTGGCATCTTTGGATGAATAAACTAGATTAATAGACTATTCCAGCTAAGTTTAGCAACAACAATAACACATGGTACATCTTTAATAGAAAGTCAATTTGACAATAAACTTATGCATAACTTTCATGGCAAGTCACTTCAAGAGCACTGTCATATTTTACAACAAATTGAGGGGTGATTTTTACAATATCTTAAATTGACTTCAATAGCACCATAAATTTGGCAACAACAAGGATTATTTCAAAATAAAGGTCTAAATGACTATTGGGAGGGATGATTTTGTTAATATGGACACTTGGTGTTATCTTTTTTTCCATTTGACTTCTCTAAGACTCTAACTATCAATGGGGTCAAATGGTTTTCTTTGTTAGTATTATTATTTGGTGTAGTCATGGATGGAGGGTCCTAAATAGGGACTATTCAAACCATAGAACTTCAGTAAACACAATAGAAACAACATAATAACATAATGCAATGGAAGATTCAAATGCATAGTAGATCAGACAATCAAAATGCTTATATGCCGGCAATTTGTGAGCTACAATCAAAGGGCTCGTAGGTCTGCTTTCTGAGTTACAATAGAAATGAAAGATATGGCTTTGAAGTGCCTCCTGGAAAGAATTTAACTATCTATCTTATCCTATTCGCTAACTTCTAATTGACTTCCTAATGCATCTAAGAGATATATATATATCATCTTCAAGCTCATAGATTCCTCTGTATCGGCCTTAAGAGGATTCAAACTCTAATGAATGATGAAACATGTAGAGAACATGTAGGTTGGCCTACAACACATGGTAATGCTCCACAAATGAATGAAACATGGTGCAGACCTCCAGGAAGGTTTATCTAGTCCTTATTTGCCTTGTACGATGTTCCATTAGGCTCTGCAAGTCATGGAAGTGCTCTGCTAACCTTCTATTCTCAACCGACTGCATGAGTGCTCTGCTTTATGAAAGCTGATGTTCTTCTGATAGTGATAACATTTTGTAGATGAATCCAAATCAATTTAAATCTGAGTATGATGTAGCTAACATGGCATAGAAGTTAAATCCTACTCCACGAGCTCTAAAATGAAGATGTGCTACAATGCAGTAGAAACTACTGAAACTGCAAGTGACTAAACTGCTACTAAAATGCAAAAAATAAAAGAAAGACATTATTTTGTTTGATACAAGATTGCTCTGCAACCTAGGATGCTCCTGCATTAGACACCCAGGATTTTGAAAAAAAGTGAGTCCCTCATTTTGCTGGGGCTAGAGGAAAACCAAGGTGCTCTATTTCAGCCTGAGAAATCCATGATGAATCTTCTTCTAGTCTTCCTTCCCACTTAACCAAATACTCTTTGTATTGCTTGCCTCTGGTATTGCGTCCAATTCTACTATCCAAGATCTGTTCTATCTACTCTGGTTGTTGTCATGGTAACTGATTATTCAAACCATATTCAATGTTGTCACTTGACTCTCCTTCATAATACTGATATATGTCTGCAATGTTGAATATAGGTGATATACCAAATGTCTCTAGTATTTCCACTTCATATACATTTCCTAAATCAAATTTCCTAAGAATCCGACATGGTCCAAACTTCTTCATCTTCATCTTGTTGTATGTCCCCACTGGAAATCTCTCATTTCTTAGATATGTCATTACTTCGTCTCCAACTAAAAATTGCTTTTGTCTTCTCTTCTCATTTGCTTGTTCCTTATACTTACTAGTCATCCCCTCCAAATGGTTCCTGACCTGATTATGTAGTGTCTCATTGTATCCTGAAAATTCTTCTGCCTCTACACTTCTCTTGTTCTCCATACTGATGTCCCTCAACTCTGCAACTCCTCTAGGTTTTATTCTTGTCACAATCTCAAATGGTGTCTTCCATGTGCTTCTATTCACTAAATTATTGTATGTAAACTCTGCTTGTGGTAGAATTAGATCCCAATTTCCTGCTTTGTCTCCTACTAAACATCTCAATGAGTTACCCAAACTCCTATTTACCACTTTCATTTATCCATTTATCTGTGGGTGAAATGATGAACTGAACTTTAGCTTCTTCCACAATGTCCTCCAAAAATATCCAATGAATCTTGTATCCCTATCTGAAACTATACTCTAAGGTAATCCATGCAATCTCACAATCTCCTTGAAAAATAGGTCAGTAAAATGCACTACATCATTTGTCTTCTTACAAGAAATGAAATGTGTCATTTTTAAAAATATGTCCACTACTACAAATATAGAATCATATCCACTCTATGTTCTTGGCAAACCTAATATGAAATCCATGCTTGTATTTTCCCAAGGTTTCTCTAATATTGTCAAAGATTTGTACAATTCAGTATTCTGACTAGTTCCTTTTGCAACTTGACATATTCTACAAATTTGAAATTTCCTTACATCCTTATATATCTGAGGCCAAAAGTAATGTTCACTTACCAAAGTCACTATCTTATCAATTCCAAAATGTCCTACTAATCCACCACTATGCTTCTCTTTGATCAAATCATCTCTCACTGAAGTCCTAGGTATAAACAACTAATTTCCTTTGAACAAGATATCCTCCTGAATGAAATAATCCAACCCCTTACTTCTATTTGTCACAATAGGTTCCTTCCATGATTCTACAATATCAAAATCTTTTTCATACATATGCTTTAGTTCCTCAAAACATAATACTTCTACCCTCATCTCTGTCAACAAATTCCTTCTTCTACTCAATGCATTTGCACCTTTGTTTGACTTTCCACTCCTGTGCTTCAATACAAATGTGTAACTCTGCATGAACTCTACCCATCTCATATGTCTCTAATTCAACTTTCCTTGACTATTCAAATATTATAAATCTTAATGATTGATGAGGTCAAAGTAGTGCTTTGTTAATGCATCATCATTTACTTGTATCAATCTGGACGTGTCTGGAGCTATCTGTGATAAGACTTCTTAGAATGGGGGGTTTTGGTTGAGTAGTTTGGTGAATGGAACTTGGTTTGTCAGTCTTTCCAGAATTGAAAGTGCATGCAAAAATAAAGATCTATCTAATTGCTAAGAAATAAACACACTTGCTTGGAAGGAAACTATATTAATTTGCTAGAAAGGAAACACACTTGAAGGAAATAAACACACTTGCAGTAAAAGAAATTAATCTAACATGCTGAAAAAGTAAATGAAGATCAATTGAATCCATTGGTATTCTACAGTAATGAAATACTCTGAATATGACAATGCTAATAAAGAACAAATCTATCTCTTTTTGGTATTTTAGAATTTTTAAAGAACTAACTTGCAAGGAACAGTTAACAACAATCACATAGAAATATTAAGGAAAACTTAATAGAATTTAGAACAGAATTACACAAATACCAAATTATTGAGAGATCTCCTCTTAGATGGGTAAGCGGACCCTACTCCCCAACCAAAGATGATCCTCTTGCTCAACTAACTTCATTTAGTAGAAATTCCACTTCATTTGCATTAAATCATAGTCCAAAAATGGACCGAATTACAAGCATGAGGAGTTTTCCTCCTGTTACAGCAATCTGGCGATAACTATCTATGAAAACTTAGAAACTTGGAACTAACTAGAAAGAAAATGAATTGCTCCTACTTATATAGTAGAGCATTATTGGAAGAAGAAAACTAACAACAAGTCTAATTGGAGAGAACTGGAACTAGAGCCAGTTGTACAGTTTATTACATTCATTACTCCTAAACAAAACTGTAGATCAGAGATCCGCGTTAGTTCTAACTGCATGGCAAACTAGATGATTCCCCTGAAATGACGTGATGCAAGATGGTAGCCACTTCAGTTGGGACTAAAATCAGCTAACTGATATTTCAGTTAGTCACCAAGATTGTGGTGACGTGGTGATTTTACCCTTCTCAACTACGTGATTGAAGCACAAGTTATGTTTGCACTCAAGGATGGGCTTTTGGTGGTCATCGATTCAAAGGGAGGATGACCCTAGGAAAGTTTTTAGCATCTGGAGCTGTCCAAAGTTCAGGTTCTTCTTAGGACAGAGGGCTCCGAAGGGATCTAGAGACCACTGGTTGTTCCTACTATTGCAAGCCTTATATAAACATTCACAACTTTGTACCATAATACATAAGATATGCACTTTTGAAATGTAATCAAGTAAAATAAAGTAGGAGATTTCATCAAATGAAATGAAAACTAATCATGTCCATAATCTAACCAAAAGACAAACATAATTATAATAATATGTAATTATATATGCCAAAGTGTCTGAGAAATTTTTTAAGAGCAGAAATAACATGAAATAGATGAGTCAATTATATGGCTCATCATCTCCCCCCAACTGAATATATGCCATGTCCTCATGGCTATGCTTAGTCTTCTTCATCCAATATGTTTTGGCCCTCCATTATTGTGCTACAGTTATAATCCTCATCATAGTTGTACTAGAACAATTGTCTCCCTTTGGGTTGGAACCCATCATTTTCTTGCACCCTGTTGAACCATTTGCTGAATTTCCCCCCTCTCATTCCATGCCCTGGTGGATGATTCAATCGAGGAGCTGGCATTAGAATTAAGGGAGGCCTAAATCTCATTCCAACCCAGTTTTGTTGTTTCTGCTGAATTAATGGTATAATCTTTCACACCTTGTCAGTCATCCATCTAATACTGGTAGGTGAAATAGGCTCTCTCCTCTTGAGAACTTTGGGCAACTCCTCAAACCTGCATATGGAGCTTGTAACTACTGCATCTGGGAGATATCCAGCAATGGCAAAAAAGTCAGCAGTACAAGAATTCAAATTTTGCACATATTGGGCTATAACACCTTGTCTGTAAACATTTGCCCTAAAGGTGTTGTTGAACCAAGAATGTTATTGAGTAGAGATAGATAGCTCTTGACCTACAGTTCTCCCACATACAAATTTAGCATTGAAATATTTACATGGCCCATGATATGACCATGTTGGAAAAATTCACACAAAAGATTTTGTTGGTCCTTGGGGTTTTACAAATAACATTCTACAAACTCCATATCATTATCAAATTCAAAGGGAAGATTACAGCTTATCCTTAACAATTTCCATCTTAAATATTGTTCCCTCAGGAACAGGGCATACACACCTGATGGTGCCCTTTGAGCTAGCAGAGTTTCCCTTGTTTCACAAGCCAGGGCCAGATTTTTCTCCACTGTCAACTTCTCTTGTCTTATGGTCTCTATCTCCCTCTGGAGATGTCTAATTTCACTCTGGAGCTATATGTTCTCCTTTGCTAGTTGCAAATTTTGAGCATATATTTTTAATGAAACAGGTGCAAGGTTTTGTTGGGCAATCTTTTTCCTAAGCTGAGTAATTTGTATATCCCTCTAGGTCACCATACCTTTATGGTTCTCAACTTCTTTCTTGAAAATAGAAATTTCTTGTTCTTTTTCTTGTTTCTCTTCCTCTACCTTTGTCATTTTCTTTTCAAATTCCTCATCTTTAGTTTTTAATTACAAGGCCATGGCCTCCAATTGTGCTTTACATTGTTTTAACTCAAATTCAATCTTAGAAAGATTGAGAGCATACCTTATTTCCTGTGCAGTAGTGTCTTCAGAAACTTCTTCAAGGATTTCTTTGCCTTCTCTGTGGCTGTGCTGCAAAGTAGCTTGTTTTGTTTCTTCATAAACATCTTCAGCCTATCCTATTTCCTCAGGGACATCTTCCTCACCAATTTCTTCTAGAATTCCACTGCCACCAGTCTCTTCAACTCCTCCTTCTTCCTTTTGAGTTTCTTCTTCTACTGGCTGCACAACAGGGGATGACTACCCACTTGTGATGGCTGTAGGGTTTTGTTCTTCCTCTTCATCTGAAGAGATGATCAACTGATGGTGACAGATTATAGTATTAGCAGCCACACTTGCTTGAGTATCTTGCTTTGTCCTTTTTCAAAGCTGTCTGAACCGAACCTCTAGAGGCTTAGAAGAAATTGTGACAGGGTTGCTTGAAATAGACACAGTAGAGGCTTGGTGCTTCACCTTCTTTCTTCTTGGTTGCAAGGCAAGAAAGTCTTCCCACTTCTTTTGACCATCTTCCTATGACAGGAAGTGGTGCTTCATATTCAAGTGTATTAATCTGGGGTGAGTGATTTGTCCTTCTTTGTCCCTTCTTTTAGTCATCATGGTGACCAGGTTGGCATGCAAAAAAGTAGGGATGTTTATCAAATACTGAGGGTTATTGGCTCCATGCCTCAGATGGGTTATCAACCTCATACTAGGGCCTAAGATTGTACCATACTACCCTCCGTATTTAAAGAATTTCATGACACACAAGACTATAGTCTTCCATGGGTCCAAAAGACTAGTCCTCTCAATACCTTTCGTTGCTCCTTTGCTTACAATGTACTAGGGTAGGGGCTCCAGGGCAACATGGAAATTCTGAACTAACTCTTCATAGGAGGGTTTAATTGCAAACAAATCAACCCCAATAGCAGGAATACTAGAAAGTTGACTAATGACAGTGGTGAAAGCTCTATGGAAATTTGTGACAAATTCTTCAATCAATTCCGCTTCAAACCCTTTGAATTTCTGTAGAAATTCAAGCCACCCTACTTGTTGGAATATATGCACACTTGCATCATCGAAGATGGCATTCTCTGGCTCTACCTTCCTCTTGTTACCCATCTCAATTGTCTGACTATGTATGATTTTGTAGTGCTCTTTACAATGGAGTTCTTCTTGTTTTTCTCTTTATCTTCTAACTCTTGTTTGAAATGGGAAAGAATTTATGAATTCTGTGTTATTACTTGTAGATATGTGCACAAGAGTAATGGCGTGAGAATTTGACAAGTTGACAATTATGCTGCATGTCCTTGCATTCCTCATGGTGTGTACTTCAGAGTTATGCACCAGGTTGGCCACGTGTGAAGTGCAGTTTCTCAGCTGCCGCTTTAATTGTTTTTCCATCCAAATCTAGAGCTGACGCCAATAATCTAGCTTGTCATGGCACTTTCCATAAATAATCATAAGTGCTTTTTATCATGGTTTCTCAATCCGACACTCATTCCTTTCTATTGATTTCAAATGATGTTTGCAATGATGGCCAGTACTTATAATTATTTTGAGGTACGCAAGATTTTTGGATAATCTTACGACTGCCACCTATCAGACTGTAATGATTGATGCAACTGTCATGGAGAGTGCAAGATTGCATGCGGGGTACTTTGGGAAACACATGGCATATACAAAACATATTAAAATAATTATATAAGTGTTAAGGAAATAATATACCTTGAAAAGTTCTCATGCCTTTAATTATTTCACCTCAACTTCATTCACCGAATTGATTTTCACGATGCATAAAAAATAGCGCTTAATGGTGCTTGGACAGGTAATATTCGCTGATATTTTTTGGAGGAATTTGTAGCCATCTGGAGCTATCGGGACTTGTCGGGACTTGTCGGGAGCTGTTGGGAGCTCTCCGGAACTGTCAAGAGCTCTCTATTGAATTTATCATGCTAACCTATATAATTGCAAAAAAAAGGAATTTTAATTGAAGGAAAAAGGGGATTTCGAAGAAAAGATGGCCATTGCTAGTTTTTAGTCTTTCCCCTAGGCAAAGCCGCCATTGCTAGTTTTCAACATTTGCCTAATTTTTTTTTGACAGGAGAGGCCTCCATTTCTGGTTTTCAACCTCAACTGCTTTATTTATCCAAGAATTGTCATTTAGAGCATGATTCCCATGGAAGAAAGATCTTCCACAGAAAAATGTTCTATTCAAGACTAAATTTCTGTAGAGAATTCTTCTTTAGAGGCTGGTTTGTGATATAGCTTCAATCTATGTCCGTCGACTAGAAAAACTCTACGATCTCCATCAATGGGAACTAACTGAACAACTACATTGCTGAAGGCTTCTTGAATTTCATAGGGCCTCAACCATCTAGTGTGTATTTTCCCTTTTAGATCTTGGTATTTAGAATCGTACAATAGGGCCCAATCTCCTTGCTTGAAGTGCTTGTTGATGATGTGCTTGTCATGCCGTTCTTTCCTCTATTGTTGAATTAACTCCATATGTTGTAGTGCCTCCATCCGCATCTCATCCAATCTATTTAACTACAATATCCTTTATAGCTATGCTTCGGTCAAATCAATACCAGCTTCAAGTGTTGTTTTTAATGTCTCTACCTCATACTCAATCGGTAGCACTGGGTGCTTCCCATAAACTAACTCATATGGTGTGAAGTTAGTTGTGGACCTCCAAGTAGTATTATAAGCCCAAATAACTTCTATCATTCTGTCATCCCAATTTGTCCTTTTGCTTGAGATGGTTTTGGTGAGGATGTTCTCCAATTCTCTGTTTGTTACTTCAACCTGACCATTACTCTGTGGATGATATGGTGAAGATTTTATGTGACTGATCTGATATCTTTCTAGGAATGCTTTGATCATGGCAGACATAAATTGTGGTCCCTGATTAGAAACAAGAGTTCTAGGTGCTTCATACCACTACAAGATGTGTTTGTATAGAAAGTCTGCAACTTTCTCTTTCTTTGCTGCTGGTAATGCTTTTGCTTCAACCCATTTAGTGGCATAGTCTGTGCAGACTAGAATGTAGTGATTTCCTCTAGATGGTGGATCAATTAGTCCCACAAAATCTATTCCCCACTTTTCAAATGGCTCTAAAACCACTTGAGGATGGAGCGGCATCTCTGTGGTGGGAGTTGGATGTCCCATTCTTTGACATTGATCACATTGCTTCATATATTGGTGAATATCTTTGGTCATTGTTGGCTAAAAATATCCAGCTCCCAAGATCTTGTGCCCAGTTTTGATGGCTGAAAAGTGTCCACCAGAAGGTTCATCGTGACATGCACAAATTATGTCATACACCTCTGTTTCCTGCACACACTGATGTAATATGTGATCAAGATAATTTTTAAACAAGAGACCATTTACCCACTTGTATCTAGAGCTCTCTTGAACTAGCTATCTGATTTCTTTTTAATTGAAGTGTTGTGGGCATTTCCCTAAAACCAAATAATTAGCTGGATCTGCAAACCATGGAGATTGTAGAGATAGTGAACAAATGTTCATCCAGAAATGCATCATCCACTGGTTCATTATTTCCCTGCACATTCAATCTAGATAAGAAGTCAGCAACAACATTATCTTTGCCAGGTTTATCAACAATGCTTATGTCAAATTCTTGCAATAATAATAGCCATCTAATAATTCTACCTCCTACTACAACTTTATTCATCAGATATCTTATGGCTGCATGATCGGTATGTATGAAGATTTTGTAGCCTATGATGTAGTGGCAAAATTTGTTGATAGCATAAACTACTACTAGAAATTCTTTTTCAGTTGTGTAATTTTTCTCTGCAGGGTTCAAGTTTTTTCTAATGTAATATATTACATGCATACATCTAGCTTCATTCAGTTGTCCGAACACTGCTCCAATGGCTTGATTGAATGCATCTGTGTGGATGTTAAATGGCTTACTCTAGTTTTGTCCTTTTATCACTAGAGCTATCATGAGGGCACTTTTGATAGCCTCAAATGACTATTGGCATTCTGGTGTCCATTTGAATTCAAAATCCTTTTTCAGCAAAGTGAACATAGGGTCATCTTTTTGACTGAAATTTTCAATGAACCTTCTATAGTATCCAGCATGTCCCAGAAAGCTTCTTACCTTGGTTTGAGTTTGAGGAGGGGGAATTTGTATAATAATTTTGACCTTTTTGGGATCTACTTTCATTCCCTCCTGTGAGATGTGATGACCAAGTACAATTCCCCCAGTCATCATAAGGAAGCATTTTTCATGATTTAGAGATAGCTGATGTTCTTTGCATCTTTCAAGCACCTTATTTAAACTATTCAAGGCTTCATCAAAGGTTTTCCCATGTACTGTGAAATCATCCATATAAACCTCCACACATGTATTTGCTAAATCAACAAAGATTGCCAAAATGACACGTTGAAATGTGGCTGGTGCATTGCACAATCCAAATGGCAGAACTCTGTAGGGAAATGTCCCCCATGGCTAGGTGAAAGTTGTTTTATCCTAGTCCTCCAGAGCTACCTAGATTTGATTGTAGCCACTAAATCCATCTAGAAAGGAGAAATAGCGACTACTAGCTAGATTATCCAACACTTGGTCGATGAAAGGAAGTGGGAAATAGTCTTTCTTTGTAGCTTTGTTCAATTCTCTATAATCAATGCAGACTTGCCATTTTCCATTTTTCTTGGGCACTATTCCTAATGCCGATACCCATTGACAATCAGAAATAGGATAGATGAATCCTACCTGCAATAGTTTCTCTATTTCATCCTTCACTATGTCTTTCAAGGCTGGGTTGATCCTCCATTGTGGTTGCCTAACAGGTCAGACATCCTTAGTATAAATGTGGTGTGTACAAACACTGGGATGGATTCATTTCATGTCCTTGTATTCCCATGCAAAGGCTTGGGTATGGTTTTCTAATAATTTTGTCAAACGAACTTCTACTTCTGTTAACCAACTGCTGATAGAAAGTTGTTTGTTGGTTTGGACTAGGATTTGCTTTGTGCCAGCATGGATAGGAAGAATTTCTTTATAAGGATTTAACAGCATGTTTAATGGACAAAGGTGAGCTACAACTTGGTGGAGAGTTTTTTCTTGTTGATAACTAACATGTGAGGCAATCTTTTTAGAATATGGACAGTTAAATGCTTTGAAGGATCCTTTCAGATCTCTCCAGAGCCATCCAGAGACCTCTTGCTGGGTAGCATTGTATAAAGAGATTTCACCATTTGGTTCCAGCTCTTTATATTCCTCATTACATTCTTCGAAGTGTTCTATGATTGTTACCATTGCCAATGAGGAGGCATCTTCTTCATTAGAATCCATCAAGTCATCTGTCCTATTGGTTTTTTCCCTGACTGGATGTTCAATCCTAGATTTCCCTACAAGGTAGCCTTCAGTGATCAACATGATGTCTGGGCTAGGGGCCAACAGTGTAGGAGATAGACTCTATTTTTATCTCCTCTTCTTCTTCAGGCTCTACAAAACCTAGGGGGGTATTCCCTATTCAACACCCATGAGAATATGTTTGTGAGTTGGCTTAGGATGTTGACACAAAACAGATAATTCCTCCTGTATGAAGACCAAAACTATGGGATAAGTGCAAAGGGGCTGGCTTTGGGCTTATGTTCAGTTGTAGACAGAGGATTTGGGTCCTAAAACTACTTCTACAGTCCTAATGGTTATTTTGGAAGTTTGAATTTGATTTATGTTTGGGTGCAAACCTGGACCTGATGTATAACCTCAACACAGAGCTAGATTGGTGCCTATCCAGGGCTTGGAGTCGATAGACATACACCTGTGAATGATCAGCATGAACACAATAAAACTAGATTTCAAGGGGATTTGTGTGATATCTACCTTACAGATACCTCCCAATACAGAGTGTTAAGTCATCTCTACTTATGGCATCCCTATTGCAGTATATCTTTCCCAACACTTAATCTAAAAACACTTTAATCTACCCTTTGAGCAGAAGTTGAAAGATCAAGCATTCAATACAAGAATTCTATATTCTAGAACACCAAACACCCCTTAGATATCTAGATTCAGAAGGACACATGCAATACTGGAGATAGAATTAACAAAACACATGCAAATACAGCATTACTTATATAAAATCAATCATGAAATCAGTAGATTCATGCATGAGACATACAACAAGAGATACATAAACTCACAAGGTCACCTACACAAAGCAACCAAAACTAGTTGTATCTTATTACAGAGCCAGATATGTCCAGTTTTCAACAACCCGCCAAATGAGAAACACAACCTGCTAAATACAGCCAAGAAGTTTCTTAGCATTAATTACATGGTAGATCAAAATTTGCTAGATATAGTGCATTGAGAAAATGGCGCTCAACGCATTCAATGTAGCAGGTAGGAGAGGAGACAGGGAGAAGTTTCGAGTCGTGCACCACTGCCTAGGGATTCCATCTTCAGTCAGGTACTAGATCCGTCCACGCCATCGCCCATACCCTATAAGATCTCTGGGATGCAGACCAATCCCCTATCCATTGGGCACAGAGTCATGAGGTTATATTGATCTGCATCACCAAACACATTATTTTTAAACATTATTTTGGCAGCCCAGGGCAGCCAAAAAGGAAGAACCATATTTTTTTCTTGTCAAATGCCTGATCTTGATCTGAATAACCCCAACCATGGCTGAAAACATCAAGATAGACTGCCCATATGCTCATCCTGTCAATTACATGCTTCACCATTTCTGAAAATTTGCTAATTGCAGCATTGCCTCTGTCACTCTGCATTTCAAAGTCAAACATGCAGCCATGCATACTATAAAATCCTTCAGCACTAGGTGACATATGCATGTTATACTCCTTAATCAGTACATCCTCATATTGCATTTGGCAATACTCATCATCTACTGACTGTTGCATATTGTCAGGCACTCATCCAGCTGATCCAAAAACTCAAAACACTCAGAAAATATGAGACCCTTAATATCTACTAATATTGAAAACAAATCCTGACCCACACACCCATTGTTGCACATGTCTGAATTAGGTGATGATGAACATTCATTATTCATAGTTTGTAAATCAGTATCATCATCTTCAAACAAAGGGTTAATCGTGCACCAATGAAGGTCATGACTCACAACAATAAATGCATCCAAAGGCTCATCATAAAGGGGATTCATGCTCATTGTAAAGGTCTTTGCCTCTTCTTCATGACAATCTAATTCTTCTTCAGTATTGTCAGATCCAAAGTCATAAGAAGACCAAACTTGATCCATGTACTGGTCATGGATATCATTTCTATCATCTGATTGCCCCACATATAAAATTTTTGCTATTTCAATGCACTCTGAAGTTGAACAATTTGCATCATTTTCCAGCCCTCCAATACTTCCTGATGAAACTGATATCGATTCTTGATCCATATGATCACAACTTTGCACAACTGGATCATTTAAACATAAAGGTTCCTTGTTCAGGACTGGCATGCAAATATTACTTGAAAAATCATTATTTTCAACTTCATCTGATGGGTAGATCAAGACATCCTCCTCTATAATAGAAACATCATCCACTTGGAATGATGCAAAAACTGGGACAGCAGGGGTGTGAGTGCTTTGTCATCAACATTGGGGGCTGTAGGACAACAAAATTTTTTAGAAAAATAACCCTTTTGTATTCCATACCTCCAATTGTTTTCAATGTCCACTGCAAATTGATGTGCTTGATGCAATGTGGTGGGCTCCTTATCTCTCAATCTATAACTCATTTTCTTATCAAATGCTCCCAAATAGACAACTAGGCACAATGCATCATTAGGTCTTATACATTCTGGAATTCTATTCAATGCCTTCATAAACCTGAGGTTAAAGGCTGGGATCAACTCATCCTCTTCAATATGGATGTACATAAAGTCAATAATGACTGCATATTCAAAAAAAATTTCACCATATTGCACTAGAAATGTAGATTTAAAATCTTGCCAAGAGCTGACAGAGTAAGGTGGAAGGTAGGAGAACCAGTCCCTTGCATCTTCATCTAGAGATTGAACAAATAATCTCATAACTACATCTTCATGGTCAATCTCAAAATCATCTATAACATTTATAAACTGCTGCAAATGTCTCTCAGCTGATTCATCCTTTATACCACTGAATTTAGGCAAATACCTTCTGATTTTAGGTGGAAGAGCATTTGGATAACCACAAATTCCACTAAAATTTATGGGCTTATATCTGTCTATGTTGAAACTTCTTTTATTACATGGTTGGGACTGATTACTATACATTTTTGCACTTGACACTTCACAAGGATGCATGGGCTGACAATACATCTTTTTATGCTTTTGCAACCCTCCTCTCTACTCAGATTTTCAATCACAATATGACCTTAGGCCCTTAAAATACAAACTACTATTTCAACCTGCCTAAAGTCCTCTATATGAGTCTTTTGAACAACATTGTATGCCCTTTTGAAATACAGAGTAGGTTCTAACAAAAGCATGCAAGCTCTACTTTCACCAATGTTTCCCTTTTAACTAGTGCTATTTCACCAAATAGGGAACTTTTAAAAAATTTGTACAAATACTTGGATATGTTGCAACTGCTGATAGGTTCATTCAATAGAGTCGCCACCTCCTTGGCAGAGGAATGAGCTTCAAACAGGCTGAAGCTGAAAATTGATTTCTTTCTTTCTGGGTCATCCACCAGTAGAGCCACATATAAAACTTTACATTTGCTGCAACAAGGCACTTCCAGGCCTAATTCTTCAATTTCTTAGACTCACACCTTCATGGATATGACATTGTCCCCAGCGGAGTCACCAATTTTGTTGGTGACTCGAATGTGCCACAAATACATTCTTTTTTCATCAATCCTTCCCCAGCAGAGTCGCCAATTTTCTGTTGCAACTCAGATGGGCCACAAATATATCACTAGAGATGACTAGATAGTACTTTTACGTCACATCCCCAGCAGAGTCACCAATTTCTATTGGTTTTTTCCCTGACTGGATGTTCAATCCCAGATTTCCCTACAAGGTAGCCATCAGTGATCAACAGGATGTCTGGGCCAAGGGCCAACAGTGTAGGAGATAGACTCTATTTTTATCTCCTCTTCTTCTTCAGGCTCTACAAAGCCTAGGGGGGTATTCCCTATTCAACACCCATGAGAATATGTTTGTGAGTTGGCTTAGGATGTTGACACAAAGCAGATAAATCCTCCTGTATGAAGACCAAAACTATGGGATAAGTGCAAAGGGGCTGGCTTTGGGCTTATGTTCAGTTGTAGACAGAGGATTTGGGTCCTAAAACTACTTCTACAGTCCTAATGGTTATTTTGGAAGTTTGAATTTGATTTATGTTTGGATGCAAACCTGGACCTGGTGTATAACCTCAATACAGAGCTAGATTGGTGCCTATCTAGGGCTTGGAGTCGATAGACATACACCTGTGAATGATCAGCATGAACATAATAAAACTAGATTTCAAGGGGATTTGTGTTATATCTGCCTTACAGATACCTCCCAATACAGAGTGTTAAGTCATCTCTACTTATGGCATCCCTATTGCAGTATATCTTTCCCAACACTTAATCTAAAAACACTTTAATCTACCCTTTGAGCAGAAGTTGAAAGATCAAGCATTCAATATAGGAATTCTATATTCTAGAACACCAGACACCCCTTAGATATCTAGATTCAAAAGGACACATGCAATACTGGAGACAGAATTAACAAAACACATGCAAATACAGCATTACTCATATAAAATCAATCATGAAATCAGTAGATTCATGCATGAGACATACAACAAGAGATACATAAACTCACAAGGTCACCTACATAGAGCAACTAGAACCAGTTGTATCTTATTACAGAGCCAGATATGTCCAGTTTTCAACAACCCACCAAATGAGAAACACAACCTACTAAATACAGCCAGGAAGGTTCTCAGCATTAATTACATGGCAGATCAAAATTTGCCAGATACAGTACATTGAGAAAATGGCACTCAACGCATTCAATGCAGCAGGTGGGAGAGGAGACAGGGAGAAGTTTTGAGCTGTGCGCTACCGCCTAGGGATTCACATCTTCATTCAGGTACTAGATCCGTCCACTCCATCACCCATACCCTGTAAGATCCGCCATTAATGGTGTACCAACCCGTGGCCTTGGGAAAAATAGTTAACTGTGCATCGCAAACTTTTCCCGCCAAAATACCTCATCCTGATATTTCAAATTATGCAGGATCAAATTATCCCACATGCACCCCACAGCGACCTCTCCAATACTTTATATACTAGGTCATGAGCATATATGGTGTCAGTGCTTTTGCTCCCGACGACACTAGTATAAGCCTCATCATCATCCTCCAGCATGATATCCGAATACTCAAAATATCACCCTGACGTCAGCATCACCTGCATAATAATCGCCCCCAAACATCACCCTGATATCTCGCATCAGCCTGATGCGAAATATCACCCTTATCCGAAAGATCACCCTGATAAGGAAAGTCACCCTGATATTCACCTTCATCGGCACAACCTGATGCATCGGAGGAAGATCCTCCTGCTTAGCCGATACCAAATGTCTGGCTGATGAACATCCTGCATGTTCACAAAAATCCTGATGATGTCATCGTCATATCTGCATACCGCGCACCTCCTCATATCCGGATGACGTCACCATCACATTCATATATCGGGGGATCTCCGCAAGATGACTAGTGTTAGAAATATGATCCCCCCCGGATCCTAATGATGTCACCATCATATTGGCGCAGGGTGATATTCGTAAGATCACCCAATATTTCAAAATATCACCCCCCGCAAAAATATCAGGGTGCACTGTAGCTCCATTGTAACATCAGGGTGATGTATGAATATGACTGATATTTGGAAATATCACCCTCTCCTTCGGAATATGATGTAGCTGATAGATAGGCGAATATCACCTTGACATAGGAATGACGTCAGTAGCATCAGGGTGATAAAGCAAACATGAAGTGATAAAGTAACATTAGGATGATCTTAACAAAGATCATCCGATGTTCAAATATGATGACCCCGATGCAAAACAGGTCATACTTAGAACTTTACAGCAACATCATCAAGATGATCTTAACCAAGATCACCCGATGTTAAAATATCACCCCAGTGAAAGATCATGCAGGTAGAAAATATGATGATGACCCTCACAAGCAACACTAGAGTGATGACCAAAAACATGATGATGACGACCTCCTCTGAAGAAAATATGAAGATGATGCTGAAACATGCTGAGGAGGCCCAAAGACTTAGAACTTTTTTGGATTTTTTGGGAAGGTGCCTGCATGTTCAAATGCTTGAAAACTGACTACTCATGCAGGCACCAACATGTCCATGGTTTGTTTTCATATTGCAGGAATAGTTTGGTAGGAGGATAGATAAAAAGTTCCTTAAGTCTTTTTCCATTTGAAATAGTCATATTTCCATATCTACAGTCAATATGGGCCACTGATGTAGCCAACCAAGGTCTTCCCATGATTATTGGGTATCCTGAACGTTTCTTTCTTGTCCATAGGATAAGGAAATCAACTGAATAGTGCCAAGTATCAATAGTGACTATGATATCCTCTAAAATTCCTTCTGGTTTAGTAATAGATAGGTCTGCAAGTTGTAATACAATTGACATTGGCTAAACGTGTGTTAATGCCAAAGCTTCTATAGTGTTTGATGTCATTACATTAATGGCAGCACCCAAATCTATTAAAACATTTGAAATTGATACCCCTTTTATGTCTACTGTAATGACAGGGCTCCCAGGATCCCCATATTTTTAAGGAATTAACTCGCCCAATAGGACATCAACAAGTTTTCCTTCCACTTGGATAGTGTTGGGTAGTTTTCTTTTTCTTCCTAGAAGTTTTAGACATAAACTTTTAATGGTCTAGTTTATCTCAAGAATATACTTGTAACAAAGGAACTTCAATGTGCATTTTTCTAAGTTCCTTAATTAGTTGGGAGTCATCATGTGAGGGCTAGTTTTCCTTAGATTGTGGAGGAACCTATTTTAATCATTCTAGGAATGGAAGAGAGGTTTCCTTCAGAATTTCTTCTAATTTTTTTTCTTTAGGCTTCTCATTGGATTGTTGTGTATCCTCTTTAGGACTCACTTCTTCTTCTTTAATGACTTCCTCAATAGGAATAGTTACAGGAACATTTCTAGATCAGAGTTGGATATCATTAATCTCCACTACATTCAGGTTGGTTGTATTTGGATTAGTATTGTACACCTATTGTTGTGGCCTATTGTTCTTGGGGTTTGGAACTGGTTGTGCAGGCATTGATGGTTGATTTACCTGCTCATTGGAATTTGTATTCACAGGTTGTGAAGGTCCAGGGAGTAAGTGTTGTCCTATTCTCCTCTGTCTAGAGGAAAATAGCTCACCAATATCCTTTAGAAAATGACCCTACAAAGTTTAAATTCTTCAAAAACCCATGCTCTATCCTTGCCAAAAATCCCAAAAAACTTTCCTGGAGAATCCTTGAAGAAAAACCCATAAATCTTTTGTCTCCAATTGTTTTCTATCGCAAAGATTTCTTAGTTTTATACTTAGCCATTTTTCATGTATATGATGATGACGTCATCCTTATTTTGGTATTTTCTATCATTTGGTCGAATTGTAATCTCAAATACAATTTTCCTTGTATCCTGGTCATGTACAATGTTACTATGCATCGGGTTCATTGTAGGTTATGTCGTATGTATCTCCTTTGTATTTTGCGCATACAATTGCATTGTATATGCAATATACAAGAGGTTATACAAATATGAGATACATTCCCGGACCTAAAAGAATATGCATTTTGGTTTTGGAAAGGCAGATGTGTTTGTATGCATCTTTGTATGTATGTTTGTATTGTATATTTGTAGATACAAAGGGCAGATACAAGGTCACATGCAAAGGTCAGATGCAATGTTTTTATGTACAAGCGATTGTATGCAGTTTTGTTTGTATATTCACATTGTATATGCGATATACAAAGGCAATATACAAGGGAATACATACAATCCAGACATGACTAGGGAATTGAATGTGGCAAATAATCATTTCGGGTCCGCAGTTGTATATTGCATATACAGGGTCAAAAGGGGTGCAACATACAAGAAGGTAAGATACAAGGTCAGACCCGATGTTAATTTCAATTTTCTTCATAAAAAGTTGGGGTCCACCTATTGTATGTATATGCGATTGTATCTTCCCATATACAATCCTATATACAATTGCATATACAAAATTTAGATACAAAAGGGATATATAATGCGGACCCGACTGGGAAATTAAATTTGGCAAACTCAATGGTGGGGTTCGCAGTTGTATGTTGAAGTGCATGTATGTGCCGATATGCAAAAAAGAAAAGATACAAGTTGGACTTGTTTCAATGTTCCTTTCTGGTTGATAATCCTTTGAGTTCCACAATTGTTTGTACATGTGATTGTATCTCATATACAATCACATAAACAAAGTCACATACAATGGATTTTCAGTGAGACAATGTGTATCGCTGGCTCAGTTTGAGGTCTTTTCGATGGCCGATAAAGATGCCGATGCAGCGGTGGGTCCTAGGTTCAGCTCAGCAACCAATGGAGTGATGACACATGGCAAAGGCATATATACAAAAGGTGATACAAAGGTTAAGGCCCGCTTTTGTATGTTGGCCATTATATTGTATATACAATTGCACATACAAAAGCATATACAAAAGGAAATTCAAAGACATGCAAAGCGATTTGAATATGCAAAAGGCAAAAGGAAAGAAATTGCATAAATGCATAAAGTGAACCTAGGAGTGTAAGGTGCATATACAATTGCATATGCAAAGAGATATACAAGTGGAGGGTGTAGTTGACCACAACTTTGACCGTGGATATCTCCCTCATTTTGGCAAATTTTAACATGCTTTAAAAGGCAAATTTGCTTGTTTTTGCCTTCTCTTTCATCTGCTGGGCTTTGAGGAGGATATCTTCACTTTCATAATTTGATACAAATCTGCAGGCTCGATCGACTGGACATTTTAGCGACCGATTTGGCATATGCAAGGGCTAATATTGTTGCATTTATTCCAATTGGTAGGCTTTGCAGGTGGATTCATGGTAGATGGCTTCACTCTTCAATGCGTATGGACTCTGTGTCCAACTGGTAGATCTTCATGTGTTTCGCGACAAGACATCTTAGTGGCCAATTTAAGTTTGCAGATATCCCTTAAACACAGAATCGATGAAGATGCAAAAATTCAAATGAACAGGGATTTAAAGTGTTGTAAAGGCTTTGTCAAGGGGTGATATGTCCCATCTACCATCAATATAGATCCGATCTTTCAACTGCCATGCTTTAGATATTTTATGTATTCATTATCGAAGACCGATGATTCAGTGGCTAATGGTCAAGGCCCAAAATATCTTCCACCTACCCTATTCCAAATATTTTATTCCATAACTTCTTGCAAGTGGACGTCCCTTCTGATGATGATATTTTCTAACAGAGCTCATAGGACAGTTCATTGTAACCGACTTAGGTCAAATGCAAAATGCTATATATGCATAAATAGGAGATGTAAAAAGTGTTGGAAGATTTAGTAATCTATGCTTCCGATTCCAAACAGAGCATTCCTCTACTATAACCTTGCCTTCTAATTAAATACATGCTGGTTATTTTACCCCTTCATGCTATTTTGACTCTATGTAATCTAAGAATGATGTGTTTGTGAATGTTTAATTCCTTCTAATCATCTCTTGCTCCCTGCCTCTGTTAAAATCAGCTTGATTTGTGTATGTTTATTGGTTGTATCTAATCATTTTGTGCATTTTCTTAGTTCTGTGAGGGCTCTTTTATTCAACCTGGTGTATCACCTATTTCCAATTTTAGTTTCCTTCTACCCCTTTTCCCCTGCAGTATTAGCACTAGGTTTAGATATATTCCTCTAGGAATTAGGCTTAGAAAGAGGAAGCTAGCCTTCTCCAGAGGTCTGATCTCAGTTCGCAAGGTCCCACACTTTGAGATCATTCCCATTGTGTCATTAGAATGCTTGGACTCTCTCTAAGCAGGGTGCAATTCTGTGACAACAGTAAGGCTTGAGGTTGGTTTCCAAATCTCCTCATTCCTTGGTTGTATTGAGGTGCCCATTATTGTTGATACTATTGCTGATTTGACCATTGTGGATTGGTCCAAGATTGATTTGTCCAATCTTGTTGAGGCCATGGACCCCATTGCATTGGCATTTGCATTCCCCAAGGTCCATTATAAGAGTTTCCCCTTGGAGCATATTAGTTTTGAAACTGATTCAATCCATAATTAGGTTGTTTATGGCCAATAAAATTTAGCTCTTCCTCATCTGCTAGAACCTTTTTCAACTTATTTTTAATTTAGGAAGCAGGCCACACTCATTGGTAGGGTGATTTTTCTCACAAATTTTACACAACTTAGTTCCATTCAAGGGGCATTCCCTAAGTGGATGTTTCTCTCTACAACGAGGGTAGTAAATAACTAAGGGTTCAATGTTCTTCTTACTAGCTTGCATGCCATCCAAAGTGGTATTCAAATGAAGTAGGATGTCAGTTTTGAGGTTTTCTAGTTCTTTTATTACTTCTGTAACATCATTGGTACACCCCTTTTTAAAATTCTCTTGCCTGCTCTTGTGCGAGAATAGTTTCTGCAAATTGATATCTCCCTTACCCATCAGATTTAATGCTTCTTTGATCTTATCTTCAATTCCTCTTAGAAAGATGTTCTTACTTAATTCTTCCTCTAGGTTGTTTCCACACCTCCTATGGACAAATAAAAATCAATCCACATAATCTTCTAATTTTTCGTCCTCCATTTGTTTCATGTGGAAAAGTTCATCTTTTCGATCCCTGACCACAATAATCTTGATATTTATCAAGAAAAATAGTTTCCATTTCCTCCCAGGTGGTGATAGAATCTGCAGTCAAACCCATGACCCATTGTAAAGTTGATTCCTTAAGAGTGGACGGAAACAGTTTTAATTTCTAGTTATTTGTGGCGTAGTCATAAGTTTGGCAGAGGACTTTGAATTCAAATAGAAATTGGTTTGGATCTTCTGAAGTTTTTCCCCTAAAGGTGGGTAGAAATCTAGGAGATATGTTTTCCATAGGAGGTTCATTTCTCTTAGGAATGATGGAGATCAGATATGAGAATGTTCTATTATTGGCTGGTTCGTCATTTTTACCACCATTATCGCCCATCATTGAAGATGTAGCAGATGAATTGGGAGACTCTGATAGTACAGGTGATCCTTGGTTGATCAGGTGATTTGGAGGTTCTTCCAAATTAGCCTCCAGAGATATATCTTCTATAGGATGTCTAATGAATCAACCCAAGGCATCCTTGGGTTTTCTCATAAACTAATGGATTGAAATTCTTATCAACACCTTAAACCTAAAATGATTTGTAGATTATCCCTGGCAACGGTGCCAAAAATGATGAGGTCAAAGTAGTGCTTTGTTAATGCATCATCATTTACTTTTATCAATTTGGAGGTGTCTGGAGCTATTTATGATAAGACTTCTTAGAATGGGGATTTTGGTCGAGTGGTTTGGTGAATGGGACTTGGTTTGTCGATCTTGCCAGAATTGAAAGTGCATGTAGAAATAAAGATCTATCTAATTGCTGAGAAATAAACACACTTACTTGTAAGGAAACTATATTAATTTGCTAGAAGGAAACACACTTGCAGGAAATAAACACACTTGTAGTAAAAGAAATTAATCTAACATGCTGAAAAAGTAAATGAAGATCAATTGAATCCACTGTTATTCTACAGCAATGAAATACTCTAAATATGACAATGTTGATAAAGAACAAATCTATCTCTTTTTGGTATTTTAGAATTTTTAAAGAACTAACCTGTAGGGAACAGTTAACAACAATCACATAGAAACATCAAGGAAAACTTAATAGAATTTAGAACAAAATTACACAAATACCAAATTATCGAGAGATCTCCTTAGATGGGTAAGCGGGCCCTACTCCCCAACCAGAGATGATCCTCTTGCTCAACTAACTTCTTTCAACAGAAATTCCCCTTCATTTGCATTAAATCATAGTCTAGAAATGGACAAAATTACAAGCGTGAAGAGTTTTCCTCCTGTTACAGCAATCTGGCGATAACTATCTATGAAAACTTAGAAACTTGGAACTAACTAGAAAGAAAATGAATTACTCCTACTTATACAATCAAGCATTATTGGAAGAAGAAAACTAACAGCAAGTCTAACTAGAGCAAACTGGAACTAGAGCCAATTGCATGGTTTATTACATTCATTATTCCTAAACAAAACTGTAGATCAGAGATCTGCGTTAGTTCTAACTGCATGGCGAACTAGATGATTCCCCTGAAATGGTGTGATGCAAGATGGTAGCCACTTTAGTTGGGACTGAAGTCGACTAACCAATATTTGAGTTAGTCACCAAGATTGTGGTGACGTGGTGATGTTACCCTTCTCAAGTACGTGATTGAAGCACAAGTTATGTTTGCACTCAAGGATGAGCTTGTGGCGGTCATCAACTCAAGGGGAGGATGACCCTAGGAAGGTTTTTAGCATCTGGAGATGTCTAGAGTTCAGGTTCTTCTTAGGAGAAAGGGCTCCAGAGGGATCTAGAGACCAATGGTTGTTCCTACTGCTACAAACCTTATACAAACATTCACAACTTTGCACCATAATACATAAGATAGGCACTTTTGAAATGTAATCCAGTAAGATAAAGCAAGAGATTTCATCAAAGGAAATGAAAACTAATCATGTGCATAATCTAACCAAAAGACAAACATAATTATAATAATATGTAATTATATATGCCAAAGTGTCTGAGAAATTTTTTAAGAGCAGAAATAACATGAAATAGATGAGTTAATTATATGACTCATCAATGATCAGTGTACAACACAAATTCCTTAGGCAACAAGTAATGTCTCCACTTCTTCAAAGATTGAATTATGGCATAGAGCTCCTGATCATAAACTGAATATCTTCTCCATGCATCATTCAACTTCTCACTGAAACATGCTACTAGTCTCCCTTCTTGACATAACACTGCTCCAATTGCATTTCCACTGGCATCACAATCTACTTGAAATACTTTTTAAAAATTTGGTAATGCTAACACTAGTTTCTCTACCTTCTGCTTCAACATTTCAAAACTCTTATCTGCTCTTGATGTCCACTCAAAATCCTTTATGTCACCTCTCATTGTCTCTATCATTGGTGTGCATATTGTGCTAAAATTTCTAATGAACTTCTGGTATAAACTTGCTAATCCATGAAATGATCTTACCTCTCCAATGTTCATAGGTGTTGGCCATTCAACAATTGCTCTAACTTTCTCAGGATCCATCTTCAATCCTTCTACAGAAATCACAAATCCCCAAAATGTTAATTCTTCCTTCGTGAAACTACATTTCTTGATGTTTATCAGCAATTTCTCTTGTCTTAACCTCTACAATACTTGTCTAATATGCTGCAAATGTTCCTCCTTTATCTTACTCAAAATTAGAATATCATCCAAGTATACAATAACAAACTTACATGAGAATTTCTTCAAAATCTCATTCATCAACCTCATGAAAGTACTTGGTGCATTAGTTAATCCAAAAGGCATCACTAACCATTCATACAATCCCTCATTCATCTTAAATGCAATCTTCCACTCATCTCCTTATCTGATTAGTTATCTCCTCCTGCGGTGGTTCTTCTCCTTTTGTTGTGGTGTTTTTTGCACTTAGGATTCCGCACTTCTTTGGAATCAAAGCAAAACACATATTCTCATGTCTCAATTCATCCAAAAATTTCCTTCCATCAACCAAACAGATTCTAGCATTTCCACATACTTCACTTCTAGGCTCAACTTCCAAAGGTATCAAGATATTTCTCTTCCCATTTGATGTTATAGTATAAGTATTCTTTCTCCCATCATGTATAGCCTTTCTATCATACTGCCACAGTCTCCTCAACAATATATGACATACATCCATTGGCATAATATCACACAATACCTCATGAACATAAGATCCTATATGAAATCTCACCAAACATTGTTCACTCACCAGTACCTTGTGTTCATCTCAAATCCTTGTAGGGCTTAGGGTGTTTCAATCTCTCCAAATTCAGTTTTATTGCCATTTCCTCTAAAACCAAATTATTAGTACTACCACTATCAATGATAACCTTACAACATTCACCTCCTGATTTACATCTTGTCTGGAACAAACTTTCCCTTTGTGGTGGTTCCTTGGTTGTATTTGCTTGAAATAGGGCTCTCCTCATGACTAATGATTCTCATTTCTTTGGCTTTCCAACTGAACTAGGTGATCCAATAGGTTCTTCCTCCACATAGGCTACTCTTGCACTATTTTGTATCCTCTTGCTTGTACTTCCCTAATGGCATTCAAATACTATATGTCCTTCACCTCCACATTTGAAACAGGTTCCTCTGAATAATCTTTTTTCAAACCCCCTTTCATCTCTCTTGTATCCTTCATTGTGGTAAGAATTATGATTCCCTCTACTATTGTGGTAGAAATTATGTTCATCTCTCCCTTTGTAGTATAAATTATTATCCTTTCCTTCCTTCTGGTATGGGCTACTCTCCTCATTTTTCTCTACATAAGGTCTTTCTCCTCTGGAATATGTTCTACCTCTTTGAAATTTACCTCCTCTACCTCTCTTCCTTTGCTCATATTTTTATTCAACTTGTCTCCAACTTTCAGGGCAAACTAATATGATTCTTCTATTGTTGTCATCCTCACCAATTTTAACTCTTCTTGAATGTTCATCCTCAATCCATTTATGTATATTGCCACTTTCTCCTTGCTTTCTTCACAATGTCTAGTCCTTATGATCATCTTATGAAATTCTTCAGTAGACTCCTTCACATATTTCTCCTTTTGTCTTAGGTTTTGCAATCTCTTCAACAATTCCAACTCATAGTCAGAAAGTATGAACTGATTCTTCAACTTAGTCACCATCCTATCCCATTTTATGATCTTCTCTTTTCCTCTCTTATTTCTATCCAATTGAACTTCTTTCCACCAAATAGCAACATGTCCTTTCAACTTAGTTTTTGTAAATCTCACTCTCTCTGAATCTTCAATTTTCTGATATTCAAAGTATTCCTCTGGGTCATTTATCCAATCAATCAATTCTTCAGGGTTTAAATTTCTGGTATAGTTTGATACTTCCATTCTAGGTCTCTTACCCATCTTATAAATAACTTTCAACATCTTTACCTGATCTGATTCTTCTTCTTCTAGGGATTCTTCATTTTGGTCAGCAGCTTGAAATTCATCATCATCACTTTCATCTTCATGTCTAGGATTTAGTTCTCTTCTTCTATCTTCTTCTACAACATTTAATCTAACTTTCATTAATATCCTCATCACCTCTATCATTTCTTCCATTCTTCTAGCAACATTGGCCATAGCAGGCATTCTCCTTGATATGACTATTGTCCTCCTCTGAACTCTTGTTCATGGTTTCTGCAAGGTCATTCCACGTGCCAAACTCACCTACACCATCTCCTGCCTCTCCTAGCCTTCACAAGACCTCTCAACAACTAAAATTACACTCCATTTCAATGATCAAAAACAGAAAAGATGAGTGGAATGGGAATAATTCCATCGATTTACCCAAAAGAACCCTAACCTAGGTTTTAGGACAGCTTAACACAAAACAATGGTTTTCTCACTCCTAGTTTGCTGTCAATGCTCCAAACAAGAATACAACTTGAGGGACTTCAATCCACTAATCTTCCATTATAAACTTGTTCTATGGTTAAGCCATACAGGTACGGAGCAAGGAAGAAAACAGTGGTTTTTCTTAACTGTCACAGTAGGTTTAAAATAGTTTGCAGCCAAACATGGGTTTCTCACATCAAACCTTATATCAAAACCCCAAATAAGACTCAAGTCAATGGTAATCCAGTCCTCTAACAATCCAATGTGTTCATGAGTCTTGACAATTTCGTACAGGTACGGAATACACAGAAAAAATAGTGAATTTCAAAAGAAGACAACAATTTACAGAGACAGTTTATAGATTCATAGTGCCAATGTACTTCCTAGTTAATTTCAAGGATTCAACTTGCTACAATAGATAGCCAACCCACCAACCTCTACTTCCAACCATCCAATCTTTCATGACAGAGCTGTACAGTACAGAAGTACAGGCTCAACAATGCATAAGAAAAATAGGAAAATATAGAAATCAGGAAAAAGGCAGCAAAAATAATGGTCTTTCTTTATTTTCTTGAGTTCCTCCCCACCAAATCCATACAATCCCTCCTTCCTTGGCTAAAAATAAGCCCCATACCATGCATGGGTCGATCAACCACTCCCTGACCATCAGGTTTCCACAAGATTTTGTAACTGCAGTAACAAGACAGTTTTAAGAAACTATCCATTCTTGGATTGCATCGGTGTTTTAGAGTTTAATGAAAAGATTTTTGATATGTGGTTTAATCTTTGACATGCCTTAAAAGGCTTAAAAACATGACTAACCTATAGAAATCTAAATGACTCTGTCAAACTACCAACAATTACAAGACTGTCCTAACTAGGACTTACAACAAGACAATAGAGGAAATTAGCTATTTGGACATAGTCCATTACAAGAATGGCATTCAAGCCTTAGACAACATTGAAGATGGTCTTATAGACCTTATTTAATCAAACAACTACTTGTAAATCTAACCAAAACCCTGATGTCTATGATGCTCCTGCGCCATACTCCCCGGCATGATGAAAACTCTTGTCCCAAGAGTTAGGGGATCTGCTCTGAATGTTCTTCAACCATGTTGGAATGTTCCTCTGGCTAGGAAACATGAACTCTCCCAAAGTTAACTTTGTCCTTCTCCAGCCTGCATGGCTCCTGTAAACAGTGTTAGTACCATAAAACTTGTTTTGGTGTCCTTGCCTAGGACCTTGCTGCTGCAATGCTTCAGCTCTTCTCAACTAGAACTTCTGATTCATTCCTCCTTGTACTATTAGCTGTTTGCCTTCCTTCTTCTGGCTCCTTATAGGACACTCAATGTCCCCTACCTTAACATAACTCAAGTCCCAAGCCTGCTGCTCTCTAGGACTGTCATCCACCTTCTTGTGTTGCATCTATGGCTACTGTGTGCAATCACCCTGAACCTGCACATTCATCTTTAATTTCTTTCCAAAGCAAATTGTAACCTATTCCTTCTTCTCCTCACAAGGTAAAGGAATCAATTTGAACTTCTTACCATCTTTGTGCACTACATAGGTATTAGTATAGCCATTCTCAAATCCTACCATGGTCTACCCAAGATTACATGCCCACATGTCATAGGAATAACATCACATAAAACAGAGCCCTGATATGGACCAATTGTGAAGTCAACATAAGCCTTCTTAGTGACCATTACCTACTATTCTTGACACACCCAAGTGACATGGTAAGGACTGGGATGATCAAAAGTCTTCAACCCCAACTTATTCACCATTTCCCAAGAAACGAAGTTATCATGAGAACCTGAATCTACAATCAACTTGCATATCTTGCCATGGCTCAAACAATTAGTTTTGAAAATAGATACCTGTGGTGGTTGCTGCATCTTACCTCTTTTCACCATGAGCATCTCTCCATCCATCATTGGAGAGGCTAACGACATTTCTGGTTCTTCTGGCTTCTCCTCCTCTTGTGCCAAGTGAACTCTTGTATCCTTTCTCTTGTCAACACCATCCTTCTTAGGACAGTTGAAAGATGTGTGTCCCACCTCATTGCAGTGATAACATCTACCTGTGAACACTCCTCTACTTGATCCAAATCTACCTCCACCTCTATATCCACCTCTCTGATCTGTAGAAATCTCCTTACCCTTCTCATTGCTGTTCTGAACTTCACTAGTAGGTTTGCCCCTACCTCTGTTTCCTCTTCCATAACCTCCTTGCCTTTCTTGCTCCCTCTTCACTCTCTCTTCAGCCCTAATGGCTAACTAAAAATGCTCTCTAAGTGATTTTGGTACTGCCAACCCAATCTCATCCTGCAAGTTATACCTAAGCCCATTAAGGTATCTTGCTACTTTCTCTTCTTCATCTTCTAATCCACCTCTAATACTAAGCTTATGAAATTGCTCAGTATAGGACATAACATCCATGTCCTTCTGCTTCAGATTCTATCTAAACCTCTTTTTCTGAATGGAGTAATCAGATGGAAGAAACTGATCCTTCATCATGTCCTTCATCCTACTCCAAGAAGTGATTTTTGATGCACCTCTAGCCATTCTCTCTGTCTACACACTACTCCACCAGGTAAGTGTTGTTCCTCTCAGTTTTGTCTTGGCAAACTTGATCTTCTTCTCATCAGTCATCTCCTCATACTCAAAACAATTTTCCAGGGCATCTATCCACCCTAACACCTCTTCACTATCCATCTTCCCCTGATAGATAGGTAGCTCTATGTTTGCCTTAGTTCCACTTCCTTGGACTGCCTTCAGTAATCTTACAAACTTCTTTCCTTCAGCATCTAACTCATCCTCAGGAGGATTCTCATCTACATCCTCATCTCCTTCTGACTCATCTTGTTCATCCCCTCTAGGTTTCTTCTCCAATGCTTCCAATCTAGCCAAGATTGTTGCATTTTCTCTTCTCACTTGCCTCAACTCTTTGTCTCTAACAGCATCCTGTTCTCTTCTGTCCCTCATCTCTTTCTCTCTTGCCTCTAAGGTTTCTCTCAACTCAGCATTCTCTTTGTCCATCTAGTTCTTCAGAGGCATCTTTACAACTTTCACAAACCTTATCTTCTTCACAAGATCCACAACACCTTCAAGGATCTACTAGCTAGCTCGGATACCAAAAATGATGTAGAGCATCAAGGACAATAGGACAGCAGTATTCATAGACTATCACAACTTGACCAACACATGGTCTCTGACCCAATAAATTCAATCTACACCTTCCAAGATGCCAACTCCATCAAGGTTCCATCTAGATTTCTTGCCAAATCACTATACAGGGTCTGCAGGACAGCAGTCCTTATTCTACCTTCTCCAGACAGTCACAACCTTATGACTCCACTAGTAAACAGTCACACTATCTCCTTGGAGTAGTCTCCCTATATGTAAACCCAATTCCTTTGTAACATACCAATCCTTAACATGCACACATACCAATGTCTTCATTTGCAAAGCAATAACATGAGGTCAAATCCATTACCTTCTTGATATGACTGTTGTCCTCCTCTGAACTCTTGCTCATGGTTTCTACAAGGTCATTCCATCTGCCAAACTCACCTACACCATCTCCTACCTCTCCTAGCCTTCACAAGACCTCTCAACAACTAAAATTACACTCCATTTCAATGATCAAAAATAGAAAAGATGAGTGGAATGGGAATAATTCCATCGATTTACCCAAAAGAACCCTAACCTAGGTTTTAGGACAGCTTAACACAAAACAATGGTTTTCTCACTCCTAGTTTGCTGTCAAAGCTCTAAACAAGAATAAACCTTGAGGGACTTCAATCCACTAATCTTCCATTACAAACTTGTTCTATGGTTAAGCCGTACAGGTATGGAGCAAGGAAGAAAACAGTGGTTTTTCTTAACTGCAACACTAGGTTTAAAATAGTTTATAGCCAAACATGGGTTTCTCACATCAAACCTTATATCAAAACCCCAAATAAGACTCAAGTAAATGGTAATCTAGTCCTCTAACAATCCAATGTGTTCATGAGTCTTGACAATTCCGTACAGGTACGGAATACACAGAAAAAATAGTGAATTTCAAAAGAAGACAGCGATTTACAGAGACAGTTTATAGATTCATAGTGCCAATGTACTTCTTGGTTAATTTCAAGGATTCAACTTGCTACAATAGATAGCCAACCCACCAACCTCTACTTCCAACCATCCAATCTTTCATGACAGAGCCATACAGTACAGAAGTACGGGCTCAACAATGCATAAGAAAAATAGGAAAATATAGAAAATAGGAAAAAGGCAACAAAAACAATGGTCTTTCTTTATTTTCTTGAGTTCCTCCCCATCAAATCCATACAATCCCTCCTTCCTTGGCTAAAAATAAGCCCCATACCATGCATGGGTCGATCAACCACTCCCTGACCATCGAGTTTCCACAAGATTTTGTAACTGCAATAACAAGACAGTTTTAAGAAACTGTCCATTCTTGGACTGCACCGGTGTTTTAGAGTTTAATGACAAGCTTTTTGATATGTGGTTTAATCTTTGACATGCCTTAAAAGGCTTAAAAACATGACTAACCTATAGAAATCTAAATGACTCTTTCAAACTACCAACAATTACAAGACTGTCCTAACTAGGACTTACAATAAGACAATAGAGGAAATTAGCTATTTGGACATAGTCCATTACAAGAATGGCATTCAAGCCTTAGACAACATTGAAGATGGTCTTATAGACCTTATTTAACCAAACAACTACTTGTAAATCTAACCAAAACCTTGATGTCTATGATGCTCCTACACCAGAGATCTATATATATCATCTTCAAGCTCATAGAATCCTTTGCGTCAGCCTTAAGAGGTTTCAAACTCCAATGAATGATTAAACGTGTAGAGAACATGTAGGTCGGCCTACAACACATGGTAATGTTCTGCAAATGAATTAAACATGGTGTAGACCTCCAGGAAGGAATATATAGTCCTTATTTGCCTTGTACGATGTTTCATTAGGCTCTGCATGTCACAGAAGTACTCTGCAAACCTTCTATTCTCAACTGACTGCATGAGTGCTCTTCTCTGTGAAAGCTAATGTTCTTATAGCGATAAATTTCTGTAGATGAATCCAAATCAACTGAAATATGAGTATGATGTAGCTAACTTGGCATAGACGCTAAATCTTGCTCTACAAGCTCTGAAATGAAGATGTGGTAAAATGTGGTAGAAAATGTTGAAACTGCAAATGACTAAACTGCTACTAAAATGCAAGAAAAGAAAAGAAAGCCATTATTTTTGGTTGATGCAAGATTGCTCTGCAACCCAGGATTCTCCTGTATCATTATTCTACATTCATTTTATCAAATACTTGGCAATATTTGAGCCTTTATCTAGTTCTTCATATGGGGTCGAACAAAGATGAGTAGTAGCATAACTTGGATAAAATGGCCTAGTAAGAACACAAAGTTATTATTAGAGGAAACCAAATCATGTGCCATGATGTCATCATTCTTCCAAGTCATCTTATGGTGCATTTAGGGTAAATGAGTCAATCCCAAAACCTTTGTAGACAAGAAAACATGGACAAAAGAAAGTGGGTGGATCATTCATGGAAGAGGCCATGCCCTAAATTATGGACAATAAATATTTGAGTAGGGGAAAACAAAATGACTGGGAAAATCCTGAGAACAAGAGGCCAACCATCAAAAATGAGATGCATTAAGAAAATTTAGATAAAATATGAAGATCACTGGTCAGAAGAAGAAAGATAACCAAATTTTTATCCATCTTGTAGGAAGAAATAACCCTATGCCAATTTTTATCAGTGTAATAGTGTAGGTAATATTCCCAACATGATTGTAAGACCTTGAAGGAATATTTTCTAATTTAATGCAAGTGAATTTTGTTGTTGTTCCATTTGGTGTGTGTGAAATGTTGTTTGGGGTTTGTTAGGTTGCTAGATTAGGTAGTCTTTAGCTATACTGCTTACTTAGACTACACCATTTTTAATCATAGAGAGAGAGAGAGAGATTAGATAATTAACTTCCAACTATTCTATAAAGGATGTAAATAACTGATAGGAAAATATAATACCTAGAATTTGCATGCAAGAATATAATACTTCCTAAGAATGTTTTTAATAATGAACAAAAGAGAATCACTCAATTATAAGTGTTTGAAGGATTACACATGATATCAAGGTGAAAAAAAAAATGAATAGTTGAGATGCATATTTCCTTGCATTGCCTCTAGTAGACAAGAAATTCAAACTCTTGTACCATGAAGTCTACCTAACACTCTTTTTAAGAATAACCTTTGCCCATTCCCTATTCCAAGGTTTTATTATTCAACATCATAATAGAAAGGTTTGATAATAAATAATAATAATCAATGGAGAAGTCCATAATAGTAGAGTATTTCTTCTCAATCACAATAGAAAAATCTTATGCCAATACAGAACCTCATAGCAATATTCACATTTAAAATTAATAAAATTATAAATCTAAAAGAAAACAAAAGCTGAAATTTTCATACCTAGTATCTCCAAAGCCACATAGAATGAATATTTGATAAGAAAAAGTTCCACAGTCAACCACCACAAGTAGCTTCATCTCCAAAACAAAATCTCAAATTTTCATGCCAATATTTCATAAAACATGCTACCCACAATTTGAGTAGCAATAACAATAATGGATCCATCACTCCACTCACATAGGTCAAACTAGAACTCAAAGTTTCAAGCCCTTTCAATGTGGTCATGCTCACAATAGAGGTAGATTCCTGATAACTCTCACTCATTATGCCAAAACTTAGGATTTTCAAATAACAAAATCCTACATTCTGGGGGTAGTTCATTGCCATTAATGTGAACACATATCTCATAAATGAACAAGATTGTTTGGTTGTCCAAGCCCATGGCCATCTTACAATATTTTGTTTTTATTGTAATTTCATAAACTTCCAAAAATCCTTCCCTCCATAGCTATAGTGATCCAATAAAAAATAGACAATTATTTTAAATGAAATATACTAAACATTTCAAGTAGAATGTTAATGACACCCAAAATATCTATAAGACAAAACACAAAGCAACACATGCAAAAACCAAGCATACACACACAAGAATTAACCACTTAGTCACAAAACCATCAAAGATAAATTGATGAACTTATATATAACAACAAATGAATGACTAAAATGAATGAATAGTAGTTTAACTTATATGTCGATTAAACTAATTTGACAAGATGACACAACAAAGTGACAATCAGTCATATGTCATAAAAGAAAATGAGAAAGACACATTACCCATTTATTCATGAATAGAGATCACATACTACACAACAAATATCACCAAGACACACTAAACAAATTGTTCGCACATGGGTCAAGTGTCTATCCTCAGTGTTACACTAGTGTAATAGTATCCTCCTACATGATGCTCTCCCTTGCCAAGGACAAACCTCACACAAAACATGAAGAGTCGAACAATACATAATTAGTCAAAGATGAAATACTTATAAAATCAACATCATATGTAGCATATGAATATATATATATATATATATATATATATATATATATATATATATATATATATATATATATATATATATATATATATATATATATATATATATATATATATATATTCATATGCTACATATGATGTTGATTTTATAAGTATTTCATCTTTGACTAATTATGTATTGTTCGACTCTTCATGTTTTGTGTGAGGTTTGTCCTTGGCAAGGGAGAGCATCATGTAGGAGGATACTATTATATATATATATATATATATATATATATATATATATATATATATATCATAAAATAAATGTCAAGTACTAAAATATATATACACACATGTCAAATAAGTGTAAATCACATCCAATTATCATAAAATTAGAATAGTGATAATTTCTAATAATTATAGAATATTACCTAAAATCCAAGTACATCAATATCAATAGTTGTCCCTATCAAATCAGAATTATTAGAAGCCAAAATATCAAACATTAAAATAGTCCAAAAATAGTGTATTACAAATCCTACACCAATCACCTTGATCATGGATTGTATCCTTCATGCTAGCCAACTTGGTAACACCTCAATGTCACATAAATCATGATTCCATCCTTTCCTCAACCTACCTTCACATGGTTTCATGGAGGCCAACTCAGTCACATCTCCATGACTCCCTCCTAGATTTGACAAATGAGATGAAATTCCCTAGAATTATGTAGATTATTTATGATGATACTTTTTAAGCTAAGAATATTTTTATTATGTACACTAATATTTTTTTTGTGTTTTATAGACTTGAAGACATTGTTAAATGAAAAAACATAAAATGATATTAACGAAATTATTTTGTAACCTTTTAAATCAAGTATAATGTTACAATTACTTTTTCTACTTTATCATGCATGATTCTCTTAAGCTCACATGCATGATGAAGTGAGGACAAAATATGGAAATGCAAAGTGCTTACTTAGCACTTTTCCATCTCGTTTAGCACCTATTATTAGCCCCTTGGCTTTAATAAACATGACGACAACCTTTTATGAGCATTTGGCACATGAATTGTCTCCAATCTCGTACCCCACTTCACAATCAATATTTTAGACCCCAACAATCAAAATTGCACTTCAATCTTAAACATTTGACCACCTTGGAGCCTACTACACCTACAATTCTATCCCCTAGATAAGACCATGTGTGGTTACATTCAAATTACATCCATAATAGTGAAAAGATGTTTTTTTTCCAAATCAAATGCCTATCTTTTCCACTCCAATTCACATCCCTATCATTTTTTGTGCTTAAATGACCATAAACTATCACAAAAACTATTTATTAAATATATAAGAAAAGTGAAGAAAATAATAGAACAACATTAAACATAGGAAGTAGCAATAGGCACCACACAACATAGTAGAAGACATTATTGCATCTATACTTGCACACACACACACACACACACACACACACTACACATTTCCCAAGGTATCACTATCTAATCTTTCAATCTTTTGTGGGGCTTGAACATTATTGAGTAATGAATATTATTCAATTGTCTTAAGACAAGCCCCCAAAGGTGCCTACGACACCATCTAATTAAGATATGAAAATTTTATTGCAGGTGATAGAAGTTGTAATATTGTATAGGACAAGCTCATGATCATACAAGACACTACTCCAACCAAAAGACACTATTGTAATTGTACAAATGCAATTACGCCAATAGAGAATAGAACCATGTGTGATAGTGTCCTCTTGACACATAAGCAATGCATCACAAAAGAGAATAGAAAACAATACAAGTTCCGAATACCGATTTCTAATCTAGTGTAATCTAAAACAAAACCAAAACAAAATGTCATCAATCATCAAAACAACTAAGCTTTCTACAACTCCTTGTTTCAGTTCTAAAAACAATTTCTTCTCCTTTAATTTAAAATTTAAAAAAACATATTATATTATATATATATATATCCTTGAGTGGTAAGGTCGAGCCCATCAAATATTCTCAACTCCATAAAACCAATTAACCTTGAGTGGTAGGGTCGAGCCCATCAAATATTCTCATCTCCATAAAACCAATTAACCTCACGTGTGTTCTGCAACAGCTTATAAAACATTGATTTGTTAAAAGTGGTCAACACATAACAAGTGCATATGTTATTGATGGGTCCGTCGTTGGCATTGTAATGATGACCCAATTCTTGGCGGTTGATTCAATTAGAAGGAAATGATACAATATAAAATAAAAGATCTTGCCTTATTAAATAAATAATAATAACAAGAACAACAATCCTAAAGCCAAGATTATGGGATGGAAGTCTGCCGCACTATATTTGTACAAAATGTTCTTATTATTAAAAAAAGAAATAAAAATAAAAATTGCTTCAACTAATTTGCCCCATCTTTATATATGGGCCCTAATGCCTCATGTGGGAAACCCCAAAATAGAGGCACATTTCAGCTATAATCACCCTATATAAAGCAAGTTTTGGAGGTGTTTTCAACATAAATTAAGTTTGGGTTAGGCTTAAATTTGATGGTTGTATAGTTGTGTTGTATTTTTATCATAAAATATAATCAAAATTTTATAAAGATAGTATCATATGAAATGGGGAATTTTAGTTAGATAGTTAAATATTATATATAAGGTTTATGATGTTTACTTTATTAATCATGGTTTACTTCAGCATTTCAAGGGTATTATGTAGTGGATTACTCTTAAAATTTTACATAAAAGATCAGTTTGACAATCAAATTTAGCCCTTAGTTAAGGTATGTCTAAGTTGGTTTGTTGGTGAAAATTTTGTTTTCTTTAAATGATAGGTCACAAGGTCAAAGGTTGTAGGAGGCAAGGTATGTATGTCTCATATTAAAGCACAATTAGGTATTGTAATGGAGTAAAAAGTGTCCACATATCTTTTTACCTCCTTGTTTAGCTCCTAGGTCCCTTAATCACATTATATCATCAAAATGTTTCTCCCGATGCAAAATTGCCCAACACCGAGATGGAATTGGAATGTGGGTGACTTGATTTAGCTTACCCCAGACCTAAACAGGGCTAAAGGACGTGGGCAATACCACCCATGTCCCTCCTTTTAGGTCAGGGCTAATTTAAGTGTATGTCGGCATTACACCTCTCTAGAGGTTTCTCCTTGTCGGCTCTTTTGGTTTGAATTGTCGATTGTTAGCAGGAAAGCATATATAAGTGTATTTTTGAGTTCATTATCAACTAAGATGGAGATAGCTAACTTGAGATCTTGAAGTGAAGCAAGAAAGAGCATTCATTGTGATTCTAGAGCAGATTTGTGTATTGTTATTGTGTGTTGATGCAGATATGGAGCTATCATCTATTCTTCCTTAGGAGTTGTAGGATCTTCATCATTCTAAGGGTTCATCACATAGGTGATATCATTGTTTGTTTATCATCATTTGAATCATCATATTATCATTGTTTGAGCTCCTGCCCCCATGAGGGCATGCACTCTTTATCAATCAACGGTGTTGGGAAGCTTGAATGCTATCTTGGGATTTGATTGAGGCAAGTCCCTAAACAACATTGTTGCAAAAATGTGCCTAAGCGGTGTTGTCATTGATGTCAACATATTCTTGTTGTCATTGGTGTCAACTGTGCCTTATTTTGTTGCCTATTCAGGAGACTGGAATGTTGACGATATTGAGAAAATTAATGAAGACTCAAGGTTCGCGGACCTTATGGTTGTATAGAGGATCATCAGAGGATGATCTAATCAATAATTGAGAAGTCCGCATGAAGATTTGAAGAAGTTATGGTCATCTGAATAGAACTGGATCTTGCAGTATTTAGAAGAGACGGATTGACAGTAAGTTGGTCCGGATTGCTCCACAGTGAAATATTATGATCTGCGGATCTGAAGGCATGTTTGGGAAGTTAGCGTGTATCATCAACTCTAGTGGTTCATGGTTTGGAGGTCTGTAAGCCGTCCTTCTAGTTTGACACTCATGGCAGACAGTGTTCTTGAGGTTCTAGAGGAAGATACAAATGATTCTGGTAATTTAGTTTAGAGTGGATGTTATTAGTGAGTTCAATGTGCTTGTGGAAGTCTCTGGATCATGTGGCTACTATGTTGAAGGTCTGCATTGGAGTTTGAACTTGTTATTGAAGATTTCCTCTTTGAAGTTGTTCTTCCCAGCCTTGGCCAACCAGATGTTCCTAGCGTGTTGTGGATGATCTAAAGATCATTTTATGAAGCATGGTGTGTTAGTAGAGGAAGATTCAAGTCTCAGCTATGATTGGTTGATAGTGTAAAGATCCGCGTTAAGTTTGGCCAACCTTGTTGATCATTCCAAGATTGATGAAGTGTATAAATACTTGTTGAAGAGTTGTTAAACATCATCCTTGAGAAAAATAGATTAAATCCGAATAAAGGATCAAAAGCAGAGTAGAGAAGAAAAGGAGCAAGAGCAATATAGAGTGTGAAGTTAGTAAAGAAGAATTTGGGGCAAAGAAGAAGTTTTTGAGCATTCATTGAAATTGAACTAGGCATGAAGTAGATGTTATTTCCCAATTAATTCTTTCTGTTCTAAATAAATTCTGTAGGCAGTGAGCCTCTCCTTTCGAGCAGTGAGCTCTAGGTAGTGCACTTGAAGGCATGTGCCTTCTATTTTTCTAAAGTACTTTTAACAGGGTACAAATCTTTGTGGGTTAACCCCCACTGTAGTTTTTCCCTTAACCAGATTTCCACGTCAAAATCTTGGTGTCAAGTGTGTTGATTATGTTTCTACTCATATGTTGTTGATCTATGCTTTAAGGTTTACATCATTAATCTGATAGTAAGATAATAAAGAAGGTTAAAAGAAAAAAAAGTTTATATTGTGTGAGAACTGATTCATCGCCCCTCTCAATTGTCTAGTCTAATTCCAATAATTGGTATCAGATCCAGATCCTCTTTTAAAAGCCTGACCGCTTGAGGAGATCCAGGATGTCGACCTACAAGAAGGATAGTCTGAGATTTAATGGAACAAATTATTCTATCTAGAAGAATCGCATGGAGTGCCATTTGCAATGCATGGGTGATGCCTATTGGGCGATAACCAGTGTTGAGTATAAACCTCCGGAGAAAGGTCCTTCAACTCTAGATCAAATCAAAGATGCTGAAAATAACCTTCAAGCTAAAGAAACCTTGTTGAGTGCCCTGACTGATTCAGAAATGACAAATGTCTTTGGTCTAAAACCTACTTATGAAATCTGGAAAAAGTTGGAGAATCTGTATGAAGGCGATAAATTTGTCAAATGTGCCAAGATGCAAAGTCTGAGAGGAAAATTTGAAACTCTGAGGATAAGCGAAGATGAAAACATCGCAATCTACATGCAAAAGATAAATGAACATGTGTGTGGTATCAGGTGTGCTGGTGGAACCTTGGAAGAATTAGAGATTGTATCAAAAGTGCTCATATCTTTACCTAATTCATACAAACATAAGGTTGTTTCTATAGAGGAGATCGGGACTGTCTCAGAAGTTGCAAGAGATCATTTGGTTGGCAAAATTTCAACTTTTGAATTAGTTTGGTGATTCTCTTCCCAAGTCTGAATCTACATTTAAGGCTAGTGTACATGGAAAACAAAGATATGATCTAGGTGAATGCTCTTCTACAAGATCAAACAGATTTGTGAAGACAAGGAAGGATCTTGAAGATGTTGAAATTGAAACTGCAGATCTTGAAACTCTTCTTGCCAAAAGATTGCCAAGAGGATCTGGTAAGTATGAAGGAAAATTGCCACTCAAATGTTTTGCTTGTAATAAGATTGGTCATTTTGCCTCAAGATGTCTGGAGAGGTTTTCAAAACCAAACCCTAATAGATACAAAAATTAGAACAAATGTTACTATGTCCAAGAAGCTAGAGAAGGAGTCACAGACGATGAATCTGATCATGGAGGTTCCTCTAAAAATGATTAGGTATTCATTGCCATCAAAGAAGAAAATTTGGTGTTTACTGAATCTACTAGCTATGAAAATATGGAACGTGCCTTGGCTTCTCGGGTTATTGAGAAAGATGAATGGGTGATTGATAGTGGATGTTCTCATCATATGACTAAAGACAAGAGTAAGTTTGTGAATTTTGAAAATTATGAAGGAGGGCTTGTGAAATTTGGAGATAACTCAATTGGCAGAATCTGGGGCAGAGGATCCATCTCTTTTGATGGTAAGAATAACACCAATGATGTTTTGTATGTGGAAGGACTGAAACATAATCTTCGCAGTGTTGGACAGTTGGTTGATAAAGGTTATGATCTTCGTTTCAAGGATAGAAAGTGCTTTAACAAGAGGTTGAAAAAGATTGTTGAAAGTGCTAATGTTAGAGTTGATGAGAGAAATGAAGGACATTAGAGGTTCTATAGATATGATTTAGATGATCAAAATGAAAGTCAAAGTTAAGGAAGGTTAGTTCAAACTCTAACTCAAATTCAGATTGATCTAAAACCTCCAGAAACTCAAGGAATTAGTACAGATGTTGAGGAAACAGCTCAAGAAATAGAAGCTCAAGAAATTCCCAAAACCCCCAGGTATGTAAGAATGAATCATCCTAAAGATCAAATCATAGGGGATAGAAATAAAGGTGTTCGAACTAGGAGAAGAGTTGTTGAAGATCAAGAAGAGATTTGTTTGATTTCAAGGATTGAACCTAAATCAGTTAGTGAATCCTGCATTGATTGAAACTGGGTAAAAGAAATGGAAGAAGAATTAATGAAAATTGAAAAGAACCATACTTGGGATCTTGTTCCTAGACCTGAGGACAAAAATGTGATTGGAACCAAATGGGTCTTCCAGAATAAACTAAATGAAGATGGTGAAGTTGTAAGAAACAAAGCAAGGTTGGTATGAAAAGGCTATTCTCAAGTAGAAGGAATTGATTTTGAAGAAACTTTTTCTCCGGTGGAAAGAATAGAGGAAGTCAGATTGTTTCTTGCATTTGCTACTTTCAAAGACTTTAAAGTGTTACAGATGGATGTCAAATCAGCATTCCTGAATAGAGATTTGGAGGAAGAAGTCTACATTGAGGAACCGGAAGGATTTCAATTGTCTGATCAGGGAGACGTGATTTGTAGACTGAGAAAAGCCTTGTATGGACTCAAGCAAGCTCCAAGAGCCCAGTATGCAAGATTGGATAAATATTTTCTTAAGATAGGTTTTAGCAAAGGTACTACTGATAGTAATCTTTACTTCAACATTAATCATGAGGACATCCTGATTATTGAGGTCTTTATTGATGATATCATTTTTGGTGCAAATGAATGTATGTGCAAAGAATTTGTTGACCAGATGAAAAGTGAATTTGAGATGTCAATGTTTGGAGAGATGAATTTCTTCCTAGGTCTACAAATTGTTCAGTCAGATAAAGGTATCTTTATATCTCAGTCCAAGTATGTGAAAGAATTGCTGAAGAAGTTTGGAATGGAAGATTCAAAGCTAGTAGGTACACCTATGGTAACTAGATGCAAGTTAATTAAAGATGATGATTACCCCAAGGCAAATTAGAAAAGGTATAGATCAATGATTGGAGGATTGCTCTATCTGACCTAGACCAGACCTGACATCGCTGTTGGACTTGTTGCTAGATTTCAAGCTGATCCAAAAGAATCCCACGTTGTGGCAGTCAAAAGAATTTTAAGATATCTCAAGGGAACAATAGATTATGGATTGTGGTATCCAAAAGACAATGATTTCACTCTTCATGCATATATAGATGCTGATTGGGTAGGAGATGTCGATGACAGAAAAAGTACTAGTGGTGGTGCATTTTTCTTGGGAAGAAGATTTGTCTCTTGGATGAGCAAAAAGCAAGAGGCAATATATCTATCTACTACAAAAGCATAATATATAGCAGCAGCAAATAATTGTACTCAGGTTCTATGGATGAAGCAAATGTTGAAGGACATCAGAGTTGTGTTTGAGAAGCCAGTCACAATCTTTTATGATAATTCTAGTGCAATAAGCATCTCAAAGAATCTAGTTTTGCATTCAAAGACAAAGTATATATCTATCAAGTTTCATTTCTTGAAAGAGAAGGTAAATGAGAATGAAGTCAAGTTGGAGTTTGTGTCATCCAAAGATCAGATTGTAGATATCTTCACTAAGCTTCTTCCCAAGGATACCTTTGAATATCTTAGAGAGAAGTTAGGGGTTATTACCCCTCTGAATGAGAACTAAGATGCACTAAGGTGCATCAGTCTGATTGAATTCTTAGTCATATCTTGAGATTCAGATTGATGTTGAGAAAATACTACTCTGAGTAGTCAATATGCAAACGTTGGAGATCAGTCTGAAATAAAAAGGGGAAGTAAAGGTTGCAAATATGTACCCTTTGCCATTGATGTCAAAGGCGGAGAGAAGACATGTGAAAAACTAATTGCTGATGACAGAGGGAGAAAAGAAGGAAGTAGTTGCAGAAGTTAGGGGGAGAAGTTTTTGTCATGATGGTTGAATCAATTTTTCACAACATATGTTGCCATCAATAACAAAGGGGGAGATTGTTGCAAATATCTGGCTAAGCGTTGTTGTCATTGATGTCAACATATTCTTGTTGTCATTGGTGTCAACTATGCCTTATTTTGTTGCCTATTCACGAGACTGGAATGTTGAGGATATTGAGAAAATTAATGAAGACTCAAGGTTCATGCACCTTATGCCTATATAGAGGATCGTCAAACTCTGCTTCAGTCAAGAATTGAAAAGTCCGCATAAAGATTTGAAGAAGTTATGGTCATTTGAATAGAACCAGATCTTGTAGTATTCAAAAGAGACAGAGTGATATTAAGTTGGTCCGGATTGCTCCACAGTGAAATATTATGATCTACGGATCTGAAGGCATGTTTGGGAAGTCAATGTGTATCATCAACTCCAGTGGTTCATGGTTTGGAGGTCTGCAAGCCATCCTTCTAGTATGACAATCATGGCAAACATTATTCTTGAGGTTCCAGAGGAAGATACAAATGATCCTAGTAATTTGGTTTAGAGTGGATGTTATTAGTGAGTTCAATGTGCTTGTGGAAGTCTCTAGATCATGTGGCTACTATGTTGAAGGCCTACATTGGAGTTTGAGCTTGTTATTGAAGATTTCCTCTTTGAGCCTCTCAGTTAATTCTTTCTATTCTAAATAAATTCTATAGGCAGTGAGCCTCTCCTTTTGAGCAGTGACAAATATTTATCCCAATGCAAAATGTTTATCCCAATGCTAAATCCCCTGAAACCCATGACAAATGGGAACTAGGGGCCCATTTAATGCCATACCCCAAACCAAAAAGGCACCTAGGGACTTGGGTGCCTGCGTCCAAGTCCTCCTTGATTGGTTAGGGCAAATTTCAAAGCATGTTGACATAGGTCCTTTAAATGGGTCTCTCCTTGTCAGCTCTTTCAATTAATTTCACAAATGTTAGCAGGAAAGCATATATAAGTGGGTTTTTTAATTTATTTTGAGTTGGGATGGATACAACAAACGTATGATCTTGGAGCAAAGAGCATTCAAAGTATTCAATGTGTTATTATTGCATATTTAAGTGTAACTTGTATTGTGTATGTTGTTGCAGATTTGGAATCATCATCCATCTCCTTATGAGTTGAAGGATCTTCATTCTCCTAAGGGTTTCACCTCTGAGGTGACATCATTGTTGTTTGAATCATTTCATCATTTGGTTTATCTTTAGCCTCTACCTTTCTAGGGCACACTCTCTCTAACAACAATGTTGGGAAGCTTGAATGCTATCCCAGGATTTGATTGAGGCAAATCCCTAAACACCACAAACCCCAAACCCATTGTATTCTTGTGTGCAGGTTATAGGTGTGAAGTCTGAAGAAGTGAAGATGTAGGAAGGTTATGTAAGGGAAAGGGTTTCAAGATCCAAAATATGTTTGCAAAAATTCCTCCGTGGAAGACTTGGGTGCCCACCCTGGTATCCTCCTACTAAAACAAACACTGAATCCAACATCTAGACAATCTCTGTGACATTTCTCCAATTTCGGGTTTCAAAAGATTCTGACTTTCAGGACATGGGCACCTGCCCTGAAGTCCTATGGCTTTTTTACCTTCCATGGCATAGGTTTTGATATCTCTCGGATCATCTTTGTGCTTTCAGATTCTAGGTTTCTGTTGTCGTCTATCTGTTACAAGTTGATTATCTTATAACTGGGGTTTTACTCATACTTAACATAGGTTTTGATAAAAAGATTGGTTAAATCACAACTTTCCATAGAAAACAAGAGCACAAGATCTATAGCTAAGTCCACCTCTCTTTGGTTGTGATTTTAGCTCGGTCTTGTCCTTGAATGTTTTTTTTTTTGACAAAAGTGGCAAGCCACTGTAATTACATTAGATAATAAAAATAATTACAAACCCTAGTTCAATGAGCATACTGGTAGGAAAGAACCAAGGGAAGAAAACCTCTAGTTGTAGCTCAAATTTACAAAAAAACATACAAAAAGCTCCATTCACTTCACAAAAATAGGAGCAAGGTTTACAAAAAATTTCTTCAAAATATTACGTTTGAGCTAAGAACAACTGAAAAAATAGAGGCTCCACCAAAAAAGAGACAACAAAAGCAAGATCCACCCCAACAGCCTATCACGGATTCACTGCAGCATTAAGGTCATGAACAAGATAATTTGGTTCCCCCACAACATTTTCTTCAATAGGTGAGCCCGGAGGAGGAGGAAGAAGCGGTTGAAACTGAAGCAAAAACAACAAATCTTGGAATTTTTCATCCACTCTATTAGCAAAACTCTCGCCAATCTCATTACCATGAGCATGAATAGAAAGATGTAGAAAATCATCATTTTTGTTCAACAGAGAAGAATGAACAGCATTTAAAACACAATTATGAGCAGGGGAATGAAGAACTTGGCATTTAGTGAAAAGTCCACCAATAAGAGCCTCCGAGCTAAAGAGATCATAGTTCTGGAAGGCTTCAACAGCACTATCATCAGAAAAAAAGGAAATGATGAACATACTTATCAATTAGCTGTCGAACCAAACCAACATCTTGTGATAAATCCATTTCATTAGAAACAAAAGCCATGAAGATCTGAGAAGGATATAAGACTCAAACACAGACTTCAAGAATATCTCTACCCACAACATCTCTAATCGCCTCCTCCACCTCTGGGCCATCTATAGAAAAAATAGTTCGTAAACCATCTGAAGAAATAGAACCAATGAAAGCAATCTCCCACTTTGAGACTGGAAAGAACAACCTGCAGTTAAGCTGAACTTCCATAGCAATCACACAGAGCAAGCAAAGTTATAAAAGTATGGTTAATCACAGAAGCAAATGCCAATATATAACCAAAAAGGATCGAAAAACAATAATTAGATAACATCATCTCTCATGAAGGAAATTAATGAGGCATGTTGCGAGCCACCACTGAAGGAATAAAAGGACAGAAATACTTACAAAAGATATGATCAAATGGATAACTGAATTCAGAAACCAAAATACTGAAACATGCAAAAATAATGACTGTACAGATAAAATAACACCTTGATGCCACATACAAATGACCACACAAGTGAGAGTTAAACTACACACCCTTGAGAATCAAGGCATACCATTTCCTCTAAATGTGGATACTTAACAAAAAAATCTGCATCAAAAGTGATTATTGGTGTGTCTAAATCAAACCCCAAATTAGCTAAGGCATCAGCAAGCTTATTCCCTTCTCTAAGAGTATGGGAAATAATGAAACTCTCAAAAGAATCCAGAATATACCATGCCTCTTGTAGAAGATAATCAAGGTTCCAATTTTGTATATGATGCTTCTTTAGAGCATTAATAACTATTAAAGAATCACCCTCACTATGGAGTCTAGGGATCTTAAGACCATAAGACAATCTTAGACCCTCAACAAGAGCAAGATGCTCAGCTTGATTATTAGTTCCATCAGAAACTTTACTAGAGAAGGCTTTAAAAACTTCTCCTTTCATATCTCTAAGGACCCCACCAATGGAAGAAGGGCCAGGGTTGCCGCGAGAGGCCCCATCAAAATTGAATTTAAAATAGTCTACAAAAGGAGGCAGCCAAGAAACTAAATTTCTATCCTATTTAAAGATTGCATTAGAATTTATAATTGGAAAAGAACCTCAAGAAGGCCAATTTTTCAAAATTAACCCAAGATGAGAAATGAAGATCGGAGACTTTTAAAGATTGAAGATAATTCAGGACAACCTCTAAAATAGACTTTTTAATTATAAAGGGGATAGCCTCAAAATCCTTGCTTTCTTTTCTAAATATCCTTCTATTCCTTTCAAGCCATATGCTCCAAATAATAATAGAAGGCACAACAATCCAGATAGAAGCAAATGTAGAACCTTTAAATAAGATAGGCCAACCACGAAAAAGAACCAACAAAGAATTAGGAAGAGAAAACTAGCTTAATTTGACCAACACGAGAAAGCAAAAGGACAAGAAATAAACAAATGGTCTACCTCTTCTTCACAACTACCACAAAAAACACAATTAAAGGAATCCATAATCCCCAACCTAGCCAATCTCTGACCCGTTAGAATTTTATTTTTTAGAGCTAACCATGCAAAAGCCCCTGCTTTCTGAAGACAAGAAACATTCCAACAAAGAAAATGTGGCCAATCAAAAACAGACGAAGGAGCTAAAGAGGATAAATACCTATACCCATCCTTGACAGAGTAAGAACCATTATTGGAGAAGGACCAAAACAAAACATCTTCTTTTGGAAAAAAATAAACCATTCTATTACTTAAAATATTGCCAAGGAGAATTTTCTGATTCTCAGGAAAAGAACAATTTGAAAAGTCTTTACAAGCAGTATTGTAGAAAGATCCTACTTTAGAAACTGAAAGATAATCCCTAACTCTAACACCCCAGGCTGAAGAAAGATAAACCTTAGCCTTCTCTAAATCCTTAATTGAGGAAAGAGGAGAAAAACCATTCCATGAATCTTCCCAGAAGAAGGCTTTAGAGCCATTATAAATTTTCCAAGTGAGGTGAGGTAAGAGAACTTCTCTGCAAGAGACTAGGAAATTCCAAATTGAAGATCCCTTAGGGGGGTTAGCAACTGTAAAAATCCTATCAGAAGAGAGAGAATCTAGATATTTATATTGAAAGAATTTGCACCATTTAAGATCAGGATTAGAAAACATCTTCCAAGCCAACTTAGCACCCAAGGCTTTATTTTGAATAGAAATGTTATGAATACCAGAACCACCAAAAATCTTAGGAACACAAACCTTATTCCAAGCTCATAAAGACACTTTGTGACCTTCATCTATAGAGCCCTTCCATAAAAAAGAATTCAAAGATTTCTAAATCTCTTGAATGACACCTTTGGGAATACTTAGAACAGAAAGCATATAAATAGGAACAACAGTTAAAATAGATTTCTATAGAGTAATTCTTCTTGACAAAGTTAACCATCTAGCCTTCCAAAGTGCAATTCTATTATGAATAGAATGAGAAACCTTTGCCCAAAAAGACTTTTTTTGTGCACCAAAAAACAAAGGAATTCCCAAATAAAGACTTGGTAAAGTTTCCAATTTAACTTTAAGGATAGAAACAATCCTACTTTGCAAGGAAGGTTTAGTATTAAAGAAATAAATTTTGGATTTATCCAAATTAACTGCTTGATTTGAAGCAGAATTGTATTTAGAAATAACCTTTTGAATACATTTAGCCTCTTTGATAGAAGGAAACCCAAACAAGAGAGCATCATCTGCAAAAAGTGTATGAGTAACAGAGAAAGGAATACCAAGAATCTGAACCCCCTTCCAATTGGAAAGACTATTCTGCAACAAGATTTCTCTACTAAAAGACTCAGCCATTAAAATAAAAAGAAAAGGAGATAAGGGATCCCCTTGCCTAATGCCTTGAGAAGCTAGGAAAAAGTCAGAAGGACTACCATTGATAATAACCGCTAATCTAACACCTGATATACAAGATTGAATCCATTTGCACCACTTTTTGTCAAAACCAAATTTGATAAGAACCTTTAATAGAAAACTCCAAGAAACCCTATCATAAGCTTTCATCATATCTAGGTTCAACATCATAGCTGGTAACTTGAGATCTTTAATAGAATACAAGACTTCATGAGCCAAAATTGCACCATCTGCCATTTCTTTACCAGGAACAAAACCTCCTTGGTTAGAAGAAATAATTCTAGGGATAAGCAAAGCCAACCTCATGGAAATGGCTTTTGTGAAGATTTTATAAATAGTATTACATAAAGAGATTGGTCTGAATTGAGCAAAAGAAGAGGGAGCAGAAGTCTTAGGGATTAAAACAATAAAAGTTGCATTCATCTCTTTTAAAATATTACTATTTTTCCTTGATTCTTCCAATGCCATCCGAATGTCCTTACCCATAAAGTCCCAACATTTCTAGAAAAACAAAGGAGTAAATTAGTCCAGACCAGGAGCTTTATCTAGATCCAAAGAAAAAACTACTCCCTTGACTTCTTCTAAAGAAAATTCTTTCAATAACAAATCATTATCATCATCATTAATTAGCTTAGGAATATTATCTAACAGAGAATTACATAAATCCTCTGAGGGCTCATTCAAATCTTTAGCAAGTAAATTCGAGAAGAATGAAATGGCCTCTTTTTGTAAAAGGAGAGGATCCGAAATTGGGGACCCATTAGAATCAGAAATTTGGTGAATTTTATTAAACTGTCTATTCATCTTGACAGAAGCATGAAAAAACTTTGTATTTTTGTCCCTAGCTTGTAACCAAGTTTCTCTTGATTTTTGTCTCCAATACTCTTCTTATCTTGCCAAAATCTCATCCAATTCTGACTATAATAATTTTTGTTGATCAAAAGTTGAGCTATCCAACTTATGGTTAATTATATGAGAGTTTAACAATTGAAGCTTACCTTCAATAACCTTCTTCTCTTTAAAGATATTTTTAAAATGAGAAATATCCCAAGACCGAATAAGCTTTTTTAACAATTGCAATTTTCTAATAAGCTGAAACATTCTAGAACCTTCAACAAAAGGCATAGTTGCCCACCAAGACTTTAACAAAGGAAGAAAATAGGGATCTCTGAACCACATAGCTTTGAACTTAAAAGGTCTTTTCAAACTTGGAAGTGGATCCAAAAATTCAATTTCTAAAAGAATAGGAAAATGATTAGACCCTAAAAAAGAAAGAATCAAGTAGGAAAAAGAACCATTGAAAGAAAACCATGGATAAGACAAAAGAAATCTGTCAAGCCTCTCAGCTATACTAAGGAAGTATTTCCTCTTATTAAACTAGGTAAACCTCCCATTTGAAGGAAGGCAATCGATCAAGCCATTATCACTAACAAACTCTGAAAAATCTAACATTGTCTTCAAAGGGGGAATAATGCCACCTTGTTTCTCATTCAGATTTAGAATAGCATTGAAGTCCCCTCCTAATATAATATTCTCCTCTGGTAAAGTTTGAACAACATCTGATAAGGAATCCCATCAACATTTTTTGTCTACTGAAGAAGTTGGTCCATACACATTAATTAGTCCAAATTTCTGATTGTTTTCAAAATAGATTTCAGCAAAAAGCCAATTAGTAGACTTAGAAATGAGAGTCACCTCCACACACCACTTATCCCAAAGGATAACCAGGCCACATGAAGCTCCAACTGAGGATGAACATAAAAAATTCCATTTCTTCCAGAATTTAAGAGAATTTTCTATTGATTGGTCAAACAACTTAGACTCTTGAAGTAAAACTAAATGAGCACCTGATAAATCAATTTGATGTTTTATCAAGCATTTTTTGTTAGGGGCATTAATGCCCCTAACATTCCAAGAAATAATTTTCATTGATCCTGAGGAGAACCTTTAGCTCTCCTCAACGTAGACCTTGTTAACATTTTCTCAAGAGTATTTTGAACACTCGCTTATATTTCTGCCTCAGTAACCCTAGCTTTCGACTTCCTACCTCTAGTCTTAGGAGGAGAAGGCATAACCATAGGAGTATCTAGAGGGGTTTGAGAAATGCTTGAAGATGAATCATTTTGAACATCAACTTCATTCATAACTTCATCAGCAATCTTTTCAATAAGTTCTTCCCCTACTTTAGAAACAACTTCATCAATAAATTTTTTAGCCTCTTTCAGAGAAAAAGAAAATTCCACATCTTCATCTATTTGTATCTCAGAAACATTACTAACAACCTCTCCTAAATCAAAAACCTTATCAGATGAAACTAAATCAGTAAGCAGGTCCTTATGATTATCTGACTTAGAAAACAAAACAGGGGAAGACAACAAATTATCTTCACAACCATCAAGAGAAATAGGAGCCAAATTAACTTCTTGAGATTGGGACAAATAAACCTCAGACAAAACCTCAGAATTATCTTTGACCAATGGAGATTTTTCTAAATCTGATGATAAATCATTAATACCTACGTTCAAATTTTGAACAGTCACTAGATAATCTAGGGAAGGTTCAAGGAACACATCAGAATCCCCTAACAGAGCATCATCCAATTGATCTTGAGATCGTGAACCAACACAATCCACTCCTTGTAATAAATCATTATGCAATTCATTAACTATAATAGGGGCACAATCACCCAGAAAATTAGAACCTGAATTACCTCCCGCTAACAAAGTATTACTATCTACTACACGTGAATCGATCACCTTACCCTGAGGAAGATCACAGGAAGCCCCTTGTTTATATTGAATAGAGGAGTCTAAACACGATTTTCCCAAATCCACCCATTCCTCTGAAATATCCAAGCTATCAAATTTAAAAATGGTTTCTGGATCTTCAAAGATGATCTTTTGATTCCACGAACTTTTAGAGGTTTTCAAAATGATAATATCTAAAAAAGTGGAAGAGGTATTCATGGTCAGGCACATCCTTACTAGAAGCTTATGGTTTTCGAATGTTAAAAGATCATTATTAATACAAAACCCAACCCTTTGAGTAATGAATTTTAAAACATTCAAGTCTCTATATTCCAATGGTAAATTAGGAAAATTTACTTAAAAAGGAAAAAAATTATCCTTACTCACAAAGGGATTAAAATTAGGAAACCAAGGTTGCAAATGAATACCCTTCCCATTAAAAAACTAGGATTTAGTTTTCAAAATTAGATCTCTAGCTTCCACAGAGGAGAAAATAGCAACAAAAAACCCTAAAGCCTCATCCAACACAAAAAAATTTGTCACACCCTCCCAATTATCAACAATCCATGACTCCAAATTCACAAAAACCAAAGAACAATTCCAGATCTTACCTATCAAAGTTGTCTGAGTGAGATCCCTCACATGGGGATCAATTAAATCATCTGGTAATTGAACCTCTAAATTAATTCCCTTTTTCAAATCTACAGTTTTCTAAACTTGCTTTGGAATCCAAACTTGCTTGAATGAAGGTTTGTTCTGAGTAAATCTTTGAACATTATTCCCAAACCTAGTAACCCTAGATCTGAAGCCTTCGCATCCATAATTCGCTTGTCTATAAAACCTTTTCCCCAAAGGAATGTCACTATGAAAACCCTTTGTTTTCCTAACAAAATCTGCAAATAAACTTTTTTGTGACTATAGCGGTCTTCGTGACCTAACCGCAAAGTTTCGCTACCACCGCTCCATTTTTAGATTGAATTTTATTGTGGAAGAGGGTTTGATTTTATTGTGCATGCTTGTCTCCTTCATCCCCTTTTTCATACATAACATTTTGGTGAACTCATAGCATCAAACATTTGCATCTTGTTGAGTTTTTATTTTAGATCTTGCATTCATTCATAGCATAATTGTCATTATTATTGAAAAATCTTGCATAAAATTTGAAAAAAGTGAAAAAATAAGCATTCTAGGCTTGCATAAAGGTATAATTTTACATTATTTTCATTGCATATCATTGAAACATTTGATTTTTTAATTTTTACCTCATATCTGATCCATATTATAGTAATTAATCATTTCATGGTATCACATCTTGCATTTGAAGATCTCATTTGCTAGGGTTTTGTTGAAAACTTGCATTTTTCCTATAACCTAGTCATTTGCAAAAAGCTAGGGTTTGTAGTCAAAATCTTATTTCAGATTTTGCTGCTATCATAAATAATTTTCAAGTTAGATCTAGCATTAATCTATATCATATTTTCATTGTTCATTTGAAAAATCTTGCATCATTTCATACCTTGGTTTAAAATTCACATGTTTGTAATTACACATTGTGTATTTCAACATAAGCAATTTGACATCTATTTAACATTTCTTTGAAAGAAATATTAAAATTTTATATATTACCTTTTGTGCAGCACTTTTAACATCTTCATCACTCCATTTTTAGTGACACTAGTGTGTTTTTGTTCTTTCCAATAAGCTTCAAAAACCCGGTTTCATCAAACTAGTGTTATGTACAAAAGTCTCTCATATTGGTGGTACTTAATAAATGAAAGACATTTCATTATGGCACTTTCTAATTGTTCCTCTTTGGTATCTTTGCATGCATATATTAAATATTTTTAAAGTTTTTACAAATTTGTTAATATGCATCCTTATGTTTTAACTCATATACAATCCATGTACGATAAGGATATCTTTAAATGCTCTTCATTTGAAATCCTTGATTTTGTATCTAATTTTAATAACTTCGTAACTCTCATGAATGCATATCCTTCAGTATTAGAAGACCTTACTAAATTCATCTCTATGAGTTATCATGAGAAAGGTGATGGTGATGATTCTTCTCCTACTTCTACTACATTTCATGATGATATCATGGATATTATCTCTAAGACATATGAGGCTAAAATAACCCTACCCTATCATAAATCCAATGCTTTCCCTTTGAAAAATGAAGCGTTAGTGAATGAATAACTTCCTCTCAAAAAGGGGTCTTCATGGGTAGATAATGGGCATAAACTAAAATCTTCTATTAATAACATATTACATGAAGCTTCTATGGCTCATCTAATGGATCTCCCACCTTCGATGGAGTGTTTAAGTACACTAGACATCACTAAGGAAGTGAAGACCATGGATGGCTCTCCTTTGGTTGCATGTTCAAACCCTTTGAGCATCACTAAAGAGATGATCACCAATAATTCTCTTAACACTTTACCTGCCCTTCATTCCAATGCTCTCCCTTTAAATACAAAGTATTGATGGATGAAGAAAGGTCTCTTGCATTAAATCCTTTAGGGATGGATGTTGAGCTTAAACAAAGTAAAACCAATGTTAATTCAATCATCACTAATAGACTTATTCAACCTACTAAGGGGATAGTGGATAAGTGAATTAATGTTCCTAAACTTATTGTGCATGGGGTACCTAATATGCCTCCTTTCTTCAAACCGGTGATTATGGTTCAAGGTGCTCCAACACCACCTAGACCCTCAGGTTACATTCTTAATATTGCAAAATAAATTACTCAAGGAAATCAAGGTGTTCAATATGTGTCATAGCATCACACAATTGCTCACACATATATCACCCATAACAACAAGCAAAGTAAGCAAGCACCACATGTGCCTATTTCTCTTCCATCTTCTTAGCCTATGCTTCCTCAACCACCTCATCTTACTCATAATGTTGGTTGATATTATCATCTTTTCAAGAAGCTTTGTGCTACTCCCTCTAAGATCTCTCTCTGGGAAATCATACAAACTTCACCTACATACCACAGAATGCTCCAAGAAGCTTTACAAAAGGTGGTACCACCCACTGTTAAGCCAAATGATGTAGCAACTCTATTAGATTATATGCACATGACAAAAATGGATATTATGTTTCAATAACATGAATTACCATCAATTGAAGTTCAAAACCAATATGATCCTCTTATAATCTTTATCACAATAAACAAAAAGTTGATACAATGAGTTATGGTTGACAATGGATCGGCTCTTAATGTTTGTGGTATTGATTTCCTCCATAAAATCAACATTGATACAAAATTTATTAAACCAGATAAACTTAACATTTGTGGCTTTGATAATGTTGGTAGGCAATTCCTGGGTACCATAACTTTACCTGTAAAGGTTGGACCTGTGATATTATCTACGCTTTTTTATGTCATACCTAGTACACTTTCATATAATATGATTCTCGGTAGACCGTGGATTTATGCTATGGGGGTAGTTCTATCTACCCTTCATCAATCACTAAAGTTTATTTATGAAAATAAACTTCACACCATTGAAGTCAATCTGGAGCCGAATAGTTGTTTACAAATTAAAACGCAAAAACAAGTTCTCAATCATAAACTTCTCAACAATTTAAAAGTTGATTCATCAACACCTCTTGCCACAAATAATGTTGTGCAATATTCTCAACCATCATCAAATGTGTTCCTTGGTGATGATTTGGGTTCATTAGATTTTACTCCTACCTTCATAGGGGAATATAAACTCAATAATGTTGAAACATCGAAAGTTGTGTCAATATCATCTAAACAATCTGTGGAAACACCTAAAGAACCTAAAGTTTCTTTAGTCAACAATAAAGACAACACTCTTACACTACAGAATATGATACCTATGAGGCTCCACCATCTTCGACTAAAGAGATGGACTCTCTCTATGGTCGTGGATTTCAATCCTTTACAAAAATTGCAACTATGTAGGCAATAGTTGTGGTGTAAAACAAGGAATCATGGTCCTCTTAGAAGTTGTTGCACATAACTCTTCGGCTAGTATTGGATGTCGTCCTTTGAAACCCGCCAAAGCCTATGGTCATCCTACTCTTAATGTTAATACAATATCAACAAGATCAAGACTAAATATGATATATCCTAAGGTGATGGACATGGATTATCCACCAAGAAATATCCCTTTGAATCAAGTAAGTACTTCTCCCTCATTTAGCCACACTCGATGTAGCTCCTATCCTAGTTGCTCTCAAGGGTGGCCTCCTCCTAGATATATATGTTGTTAGAGTTGTGTTGTGTTCTTCCCATGTAGTGTTAAGTAGGTCTCCTTGGATGACCCTTGATACTCTTGTAAGGTCAAGGATACAAGGAAATCGCTTCTATTGTAGTAATTCTTCTATTTTTTTCTCTATTCTTCTACTCTCCTCTCTCTTACTGTAATTGTTGTGTAGTGCCTTGGGGGGCATAATGTCATGGAGGATATCTTGGGTGCATTTTCCCACAATATGAACCTAAGTCACCCTTGTCTCCTCTCTCATTTCTGGTGTTTACATTCTTCAGTGTCTCTACTAGTTGACAAATGACGAAAAAAAATATATTGATAAGGACTATGCGTCCGTACAGTAAGAAAGAAAAAATGGACCCAATCCATATATGAAGATGGGGTTGATATATTAGTGATGCTTGACTAATAGAATCACTCCGTGTTTGTGATTGGTATTGTGAAATTTGTTGTAACAAACCTTTCCAATACTCTAAATCTCCTGCTATGCACTTTGGATTGTTTTGTATCTCACCATGTAGCTACACTCAGTTCTGAGATACCTGAAGTATAACCTCATGGCTATACTCAGTTCCAAACCCGCAAGTGTATCCTTGGTCTATTACATGATATGTTAAATGATTTCTGTATAACTCTCATGAATTGGTTTGGTTGTTATCTTAGCCTAGATTTTCTAACCAAAGCTTATACGTTGTGGATTATGTTAGCAAATGATAATAGTGTGTTTGTGGGAACATTCGGTGATTGCAAGCACATATCACCTTTGGGGGGCATGGGCCTTATGAAAGCTCTTGTTCCCTTGAATGTTTTCATTTTACCTTAAATGTTCTTGATATCGGCAAGTGGGATCAACCACTTTAAGGTGGGGGCATATATAAGGGTAAATGCACAAAGTTGAGTCCACTTAAGGTGGAAGTTTCAGACTTAGGCAAAAACTCAAAATCAGGCAAAGAAAAATGGGATCCCAGTTTTTATGAAATGAGATCCCATTTTGCTTTGGGACCCCAAGCCAAAAGCGAGATTCCCTTTTCTAGAAACAGGATCCCGTTTCTCAAAATTTGAATTTCTAGCCCAATTTTTATGCTCTGTTAACCAGTTCAGGAAAAGGGTTGGGGACCTGAACCTAGGCTTTGGACCTAGTTTGACCTACAAGTTGAAGGTCATGTCAATGTCACAACAAAATAGTGACTTTGGGCATATGTCTGAAGACCTTTTTTGCAAATTTTTTTGATGAAATTAAAACCCATTATAGATGAGACAGTGTAGATTCCAAATATGTAATTTTTTTTACAACTGGATTACTTTTTCTATTTTTCAATTAATTTCCGATGAAACAGGTCCATAAACTTGAATTATCAGGGTTTTTTAGTATTTTAATAAATTTTTTATAAAATAATTTTTTTTAAAAAAAATGTACTTCAGACAATTCTTTTCAATTTGAAAAAAAAATTCAAAAAATGATAAGTTTAGGTCATCTTATGTGTGATATACACGACGATTTTTTAAAACACCAAATATGGCCAACAAAAAATTAACAAAAAAAATATTCAATAAAAAATTACAAAAAATATGGAAAACGTACTTCAGTGAGTTACAAATCTTTTCCCAAAAGGATTTAGAAAAATATGATTATTTAGGTCTGTGGTTAGGAAATTCAAATCGAGGTAAGAATGTAAACCAAATGCATGCAAAACAAGAAGTTATACCTTGATATGAAGACCTAATCTCATGAGGGTGAAGGAGCTTGCACCCAAATACTCCAAGATATACCCAAGATACTAAGAAGAGATGTGAAATTCTCTCAAACTCACAAATGCAACTCAAGGAATTACTTAGCTCAATGGATATTTTGGCATGGTAACATTATTTAGAAACTAGGTGATAAAATGGCTTGGAGGATGTTGTATTTATAGGCCTTTTGGAGAGATTTTGATCCAATGGTTGAGATTGATTTGGGAGATCAATGGTGGAGGATGAAGATGATGTGGAGGGCCTAGATTTCATCTTGAAAAATGGAGGGCTAGGAATAAAGATGAATTTTATATTCATCTTGGGAAAGGGGTGAATTAAATGATGTTGGGTGAGATGAATTATTTGTGAATTAAAAATTCACATGGGGAACGGTAAAATGAATTAAAAATTTATTTGAGGAAGAGTCGATATTAATGAGTTATGACATGTGTAAAGGGTGTAAGAGGTATTAAATGAGGATTATGACACATGTATAAAAAATTGATTTATATGAGATGTATTTCAATTTTTTATTTGTAGGATGTGGAAAGAAGTGTTAATCAAGGTTTGACCATTTTAATTAGGGTGATTAGCCTAATTAATATGGCTAGAAAAAATTAGGGAATGGGTTAATGGGAGGTTAATATTAATTAAATAAGGTTTTATTTAATTAATCATAAGGCTAGGATGACATAGGCTAGGGTAGGCAATTAAAGACTGACTATTTAATTACCTAGGGTAGGGATAGGTTAATTAATAGGCTGAATTAATTAGTTAAACATGATTTACCTAATTAATTGGATTTAGTGAAAAGGGAGAATTAACCAAATAAATATTGCATATTTATTTAATTAATTGGGTAAGGTTAAACTATTGAATTAATTTAATTAATCCAATTGTAGGGGATAAAATGATGAAAAATTAGGTGATGAAGGGATAATTAACTAAATAAAAATTTAATTAATTGATTAGAAGGGAAACTGGTATGTTTAGGGATGTCGGGAGTCATTTTGATGATGGAGACATTTTTAGGTGTCTACATTTGCTCCTCTTTGATGTGGCATCAAGACCTAGTAGGGAAGTGGCGTCAGGTCAAAGAAAAAAATATGCCCCAGCTACCGGGAAGGAATAGAATGAGGGAGGGACGAGGGATACCCCCTCGAGAGGTCGGTGAAAAAAAAAAGATAAAATAAAAAAAAATTGGGTGAGCTCTCGAAAAGACGCAACGGGAGTGAAAGTTGGATAGAGGATGGAAAAAGAAGATGACAGGAAGAAAAATGGAGGAAAAAGGTTGTGATCTGCACCATGGAGGGGGAAATGTGCATGGAAGGATGACATGGCTTACTATATTTAGAATAGTGGGGCCTAAGGGTGCCACATTGGCACACATTGAGTTTTTGAGAAGGAGGAAAGTAGAGATGGCAGAGCGCAATCCCAGGTTCCCACAAGACACCCACATTTTTTAGCGTTTCCGATCATATGGTCGGGCACTGGAGGCTGGACCTTAGGTAGGGCCTAACCCTAGCTTTGTCAATTTTTGATTTTATCACATTTTTTGAGCTTCAGGAATTTGGGTTTGCCATTGCAGCACTATCGCAAGATCACACGACACTAAAAGGGAGTGGATTAGCACAATCCTCTGGATTGGCGCTATCCAGTAGGGTAGAACAGGGGCAGATTGGTGCCATATGTTTATCATTTTGGCACCATCCCCTGTATTAGTGCAATGTGTGCAGGGTTTAGGATTTTGGCGTTTTGGTGCCAAATAGGGGTAGGGTAGCGCTATCATGTAGATAGGCACTATTACTGGGTAATGGCGCTATCTAGAAGATTAGCGCTATATGAAGAGTAGCGCTATATTTCATATAGGCACTATTGGGAGGGGTGGTACCATTTGTTAGATTGGTACCAAATGGAAGGGTAGCACCTTTTTTTTAATGGTGCGAAAAGGCTGTGCAGTGGCGCTATATTTTGAATTAGTGCCCTGGGGAGATGTGCTTGCGCTATCATAAGAAATGGTGCAAAATATGGTCTGTTGTGGTGCCAAAATGTTTTTGGCTTTCAATAGTAGAAGAAAGGGTGGATTTTGGAAAAAGATAGGTAGGTTTTTTACTAGAAAATTGTGGATGCAGGGTACGAGGTCATTTATAGTGTCCTCACGGGAGCGACGCGTGTCGTTCGTGATGGTGTTATTTGAATAGTTTGACAATGCCACCCGGGCTCGACTAGTGAGGTTAGGGCTTTTGATAGCTGCATCAATGCCAATGCTGTGAGCTCATAGAGCTTTGATTATAGCTATTGTAGAGAGGTATCAGCCAGAGACTTGTTCATTTTTGCTTCATACTGGCGAGATCACCATCACTCTTGAGGATGTTTATCGCATCCTCAAGCTACCAATTCATGGTCATCAGGTGATATATGACACGAGGAGGGGATGGAGGACCTTAGTTAGAGTATTTGGCCATGATAACATTATGTTGTCAGTAGATAGGAGGGAGATGAGCTATGAGGGGACACTAGCGGCGGGTGCAGATCACTTTGCTTTGTTCCTGTGTGCATTGGTCGGTGGTGTAGTGATACCAGATAGGAGAGGCAGGGGATTTCTAGTTAGATGGGGAGAGGTGATTGAGGGGATGGTCCAACATGAGACAGTGTATGCTTGGGGACTGGTGAAGTTAGCGTAGCTCTATCATGAGATGCATACAGTTGTTTATCATCGTGATTCAGCATTATCAGCCAGAGTTACTTTGCTGCATGTATGGATCTGGGAGCATATTCCAGTCACTCGGCCAAGATGTGGGTACTATAGTCATCCATTTGAGGCCTTTATTTTCTTGTATCGAGATGCCAAGTATACATACACCGAGCAGGTTCGGTATTGGAGGCGGGTTTTGGATGATGTCATTCGGGTTACTTGGCGACCGTATATTGGAGTGGAGCCCTGGCCAGATGATGATGTGCACATGCCTTTCACATTCTAGCAATGCTACTTGATAGGTCAAGGGGACCACACAATGGATATGTATCTACCGTTGCGAGTTATGCGATAGTTTGGGCTACGATAGGATGTACCACAGCTGATGGCAATTTTTTCATGGACCCGTCAAGGTGCCCATTATTGGCCTAGAGCCATACAGCCCCGGGTTACCCTAGAGGATTTTGTAGCTTTGGAGTCGTTGATGTGGGATTGGCAGAGTGTGGTTAGTGATGCAGGAACTACTCCTGGGTATGAGACATGGTGGCGGATGTGGTGACCTACATGGTTCATAGACCCTACAGAGGAGGTAGTCCCCACGGAGGAGGCGGCAACATCAGGGGATGAGGAGTTCGAGGAGGATGGAGATGATGATTCTAATGGATATGATTTCTTGGAGGAGGGAGAGGATATTATTGTGGACTATCTTGTGGAGGTTGGTGGGGATGGGGAGGAGAGGGAGATTGGGAGAGATGGGGAGTAGATGGATGTGTTGGTGGTAGCAGCAGATGGACAGGTCAGGCTCGGGGGAGAGGGGTAGGCAGGTGGTAGCTCGCAGTTACCCCAATAGCAGGTGCAGTAGGGGGTACCTATACAGTAGGTACCTATTGAGCAGGTCTAGATTGGAGTAGTACGGAGGCAGGGAGGACCTCGACAGCATGGGGGACATTCGAGGGTCAATAGAGGTGTTCTACCCCCACCATAGGTATTGCAGCAGCAGCAGACTGTTACAACAGGACAACAGACAGAGGCATGCACTTCAGAGGTAGGTGAAGGTTCAGGGCTTCGAGGGTCCTCATCTCGTCGGCAGCTCGAGGTGGAGAGGAGGAGATAGAGACTCTACGGGGACAGGTTACCAGCCTGCAGGAGGCTTTGGAGAGTCGTGAGGCAGATTTAGTGTAGTTTTGAGACACAGTTGCACTATTAGATGGTACAGATGGATAGGTGGCTGCGCTACAGGCACAGTTAGCCCAGGCACAGGGTGAGATAGCCATTTTGACAGGAGAGCAAGATTCTCCACTTTCAAGAGCTCGGTAGGCGGAGGCCATGGTGGCTAGTTTACAGGCTTCAGGTGACAGTATGAGCCTAGTTTTGACACTGATGCAGACATAGTTGTCTCAAGTACAGGGGCAGTTGTTATAGGCTACAGGACGGGCATAATATTATTAGGGTGTCTATCAAGTGGTAGTGCCTGAAGAGCAGCATGAATCGAGCTACAGTCAGCTCAGTGGATCTAGGATGTCTAGGTCACACAGATCTAGATCAGTTCAGTCTATTTAGCAGCTGATGAGTCCCCCATCACATGTGCCCCAGTAGGTCACACAGGTACAAGTTTAGCTGTAGCCACAACCACAGTGACCACCACGACCAAGATCCCCTACTGAGTCAGAGAGAGGGTCCTCTATTCAGGGTTGATAGTTGTATCATTTTGGCCCTTGGAGGCATTGTATCATGACATATTATTATTTTTTTGGATGTATATACATGAGCGATGTACATTTTTGTGATGATGATATATGAGATGATGTTTTTTGATGGCCTATATGTTTGTTTATGATTCTTTTATATGATTATGATGATGCTTATGTTGATGGATGCCAGATACTTTATGGATTATATTCTATGGATGTGTTGTGTTTATGCGATGTATTATGTTGATATTATGGATGTACTTATTGATGTGGTATGATGGATGTAATGATGGTTGATTTATTTTGATATATGCATTATGTGATTTATGGACTATGATGTAGAATGCAAATAAATGTTCAGATTAATAAACATTTATTATGGATGTAAAATGTAATGCAATGGAAATGTATGTTTATCTTAATAAACAAATGTTATGTATGGAAATATGGATATTCAACTAGATGGTTATAAAATGCAACTAAATGATTATGATTATGATTATGAAATGTAACTAACTGATTATGCTATGGGACTAAATGATTATGAAATCCAATGAAATTGATTATGAAATGCAAACTTCATGATTATGATTATGCACCTAAATGATATATGAAATGCAATGTAATGAAATGCAAATTAAATAATTATATGAGATGTAAACTAAGTGATATGAAATGCAAATTAAATGATTATGAAATGCAAATTAAATGATTATGAAATGCCAACTAAATGATTATGAGATGCAAACTAAATGGTATGAAATGCAAATTAAATGATATATGAGATGCAAACTAAATGGTATGAGATGCAAACTAAATGATTATGAGATGCAAACTAAATGGTATGAAATGCAAATTAAATGATATATGAGATGCAAACTAAATGATTATGAGATGCAAACTAAATGATTATGAGATGATTAGGTCTTGATACACATGATGTTCTTTGTTGAACCCTAGGTGGTGGGGCTATGTGATAGGGGAATGGGTGGGGAGAGGATAAGGGTTGATGGATTGGGTATGGAAATGATTGGCTATGGTTAGATTGGTGAGGGGAGTGGGATGGTTAATGAGGGAGTTGCTAGGTCATGAAACACCACGTCATTGAGGGAGGGATTTGGTTTGGTTCAGGGTGGATTGGAAATCAGTAAGAAGATAGGTGAGTTAGAAGAATGGGGGTCAGGGGGTGAATAGATGGGGGGTGGAAAATCTAGGCCCAGATAGTATGGTTGAATGAGTGATAGAAAGATGATTTGAGCTAGCAATAGTAGTTGCATAAGTTTAAGTGAGCATTTTTTAATTTATTATAGCAATGTAGGATATAGTTCACAAAGGTATGAGATGACCTAGGTGATGATATATATCCCATGATTGCATGGACTAGACCCATAAATAATAGGTTGATTTAATGTGTGCCCTAGGTAGTCTAACCTTGCCTAGCTGAGGAAGGGGACTCATAACGATGAGTGCTCATAGTACATATAAGGTGTTGATGCCTGTATATGCAAATGAGGCACATCATGCTAGAACCGACCCAGGCTTCATGATATGAATACTATTCTTAGAGTAATGAAACCAACCCACAAGCACAACATATAGAAACAATGACCATGTCTACTCTAGGTGTTGTCCACCACTTACCATGATATAATGAGATCAAGGTAGCTTTGGAAATGACCTAGAGCGAGACAAAAAGACCAACAAAAAGCTACAAATAGCCAGTGTGTGCTCTTGCCAAGATACATGTTAATAGGATGACAAATTCTTGTCCATTGTAGGAACGATATATCCTAGGACGTGAATCAGTTGGATTTTGTTGGATAATTTTTGAAAGGTGGGCAAAAGGATAGTCAGGCCATGTGTGGGATTATAGTTGCTATGTTGATTGATGATTTTTGCCTGGGGGGCAATGTTTCAAGAGTATACCTAGCATGTGTATCATTTGTTGGGTCCAACAAGCTCAGTGAATGGCGACACATCTTATGTACCTGAGTACTAGATACTTCCTTTGTATTCCAGACTACCTACATACCCTGTGTCCATAGGATCAAGGTACTTTCAAGATGTGGACAAGATGAATATGTAATTCTAGGAAGACTTGATGATGTGGGAATGGTTTAGGATGGGTGTGATGCTGAGGGTTGATGGATGTTGATGGTCATGATTTGCAGAGAGTACTGTTATGGATTGATGCATGGGAGTGATTTGTAGTGAATCTTTAGAAATGATTTTTGGATTTTCGTGATTTTTCTATTATTTTTGGATTTTTTGATTTTCTATTGTTTTTGGATTTTGTGATTTTCTATTGTTTTTGGATTTTTTGATTTTCTATTATTTTTGGATTTTTGATTTTCTATTATTTTTGGATTTTTTTGATTTTCTATTGTTTTTGGATTTTTTGATTTTCTATTGTTTTTGGATTTTTTTGATTTTTTTTTCTATAGTTTTTAGATTTTTTGATTTTCTATTGTATAGATGGAAGCTTACAAGGATCCTTATACTGCAATGATAGCCTTCGGTGGGGAGATGTAGGGTGGGTAACTGATGTTTCCAGATTCCAAGCCATGGAGGGTGATTTTGGCGTGGAGTGTTTGCAATGGAGAAAGGACTTATGAGATGGTGGTACCGGCCACTACACATGGCGCCTGAGATAGGTTTTCACCACGGTACCAATCCAAGGAGTCACCGAAGTGATTTTCACCATTGGAAGTATTTATTACATGGGTTTTTCTTAATTTTTTTGATTTTTTAATTTTTTGATTTTCTGCTTGGGATACTCGATGGGTTATGCATAGAATTTCTTCAGGTGTAGAATGCTCATAGGCTCATCCAGAGGCTGCCCCTCAGGTGTTGCAAGCTGGTATGCTCCTGATCCATAGTTGGTTTTTATGACATAAGGTCCTAGCCAATTAGGCTCAAATTTTCCTTTCTTAAGGTGCTCCTGCAAGTTTTTTTGGTTTTCCATAAGGACAAGGTTGCCTACTTCAAATTTTTGGTTCTTGATTTTCTTGTGATAGCTTCTTCTGAGGTGATTTTGATAGGCTTGCAGGTGGTTCAATGCATCCAGATGTTTCTCATCCAGTAATTCTAGCTCATGCAACCTTGCGACTCAGTATTCTTCCTCATTGATTATGTTTTGCAGGGATACTCTTAGGGATGGGAGCTCAACCTCAATAGGTAAAATGGCTTCAGATCCAAATACAAGGGAATATGGAGTGGCTCCTATGGGGGTACGGATGCTTGTGCGATAGGCCCATAGGCAAGATTGAGTTGGAGGTGCCAGTCACGGTCGGCTCCATTAACCGTCTTCTTTAGAATGTGAAGGATGGTTTTATTTGAATCTTCTGCTTGACTGTTTCCTTGAGGGAGGGTAATATGGAGTGGAGAAGTGGTGTTGGATTCAAAAATTTTCACACAAAGTGTGGACTTCTTGATTCTTGAATGGTTTTACATTGTCGATGATGATGGAGTGAGGGATACCATAATGACATATGATATAATGGAGGATGAACTTAGATATCTATGTTCCAGTGGTGAAGGTGAGTGGTATTGCTTCCACCCACTTAGTGAAGTATTCGGTAGCTGTGATGATGAATTTATGGCCATTATATGATGGTGGATGTATTTTGCCTACGAGGTCGAGTCCCCACTATGAGAAAGGCCACGATGTCATGATTGGTTACAAATCTTGTGCTAGTGCATGAATAAGATCTCTATGCTATTGACAGGGTAGGCATTTGTTTATAAATCGGTAGGCATCTTGTTCCATGGTTGGCCAATAATATCCGGTCCTCAAGATCTTTTTAGCGAGAGTAGGTCCACTTGAATGTGCCCCACAGATGCCTTCATGTACCTCTTGTAAGGCCACTTCAGCTTCCCTAGAGTCTAAACATCATAAAAGTGTGCCATCAAGACTCCTTTTGTACAGGGTATCTCCTACAAGGGTGAAGCGGGAGGCTTGGCAGATGAAAGTTTTTCATTGTGAGGTGGATAAGTTAGGAGGGATGATGTTATCATGGAGATATAGATAAGTTTCTCGATACCATGGGGATAAGAGACCAATGATTTCACACACTAGCTCCGATTGGGGAACATCATATGCTAGAATAGGGAACTCTTCTCTCAAGAATTCACACTTCTTGCTATCTTTCTTCATGTCGACCAAGGATCCGATGGTGGCCATAGCATCTGCAGCTTTGTTGTTTAGCCTTGGGATTTGTTTAAATTGGATGTCATCAAAATAGTCTTTAAAGTCATCGACCATGTTTTTATAAGGTAGGAGTTTATCATCCTTAGTCTTGTACTCATTGTTTACTTGTCGGATGACCAGATGGGAGTCTCCATACACTATTAGCTTCTCAATTCTCCATTTGATTGCCATTCAGAGACCTATGATAAGGGCCTCATACTCTGCCACGTTGTTGGTACATGGGAATGTAATTTTGAATGACTTGGGGATGGTGTCACCTTGAGGGGTAACAAACAAGATGTCTGCCCCCAAGCCTCTATGTGTATATGACCCATTAAAGTATATTTTCCATGTTTCTGTTGCCAGTGCTATTGTCAAGATGGTTTCGTTAGGGAATTCTACCAATGTAGGACATTCTGTAGGGATAGGTACTTCAGCCAGCTGATCAATGATAACCTGTCCTTTGATAGCCTTTCTCTCAGTATATTCAATGTCAAATTCACTGAGGATCATGACCCATTTTGCCATTCTCCCAGTAAGAGAAGCTTTGTTTAGCAAATATTTTAGTGGATCGATCTTGGCTATGAGTTTAGTTTTGTGATTGAGCATGTAGTGTCTTAATTTTTGTGATTGAGCTCGTTTAATTGGTGTATAGTTTAGCTCGTAGGATATCAAGGTGCAACTGATGTAATATATGGCTCTTTCCTTCCCTTGCTCATCATGTTGTGCTAATAAGGCTCCAATAGCTATTTCTATTGCTAAGATGTATAATAGGAGGGGTTCTCCTTGCCTTGGCAGAGTCAAAATAGGGGGATTAGATAGGTATTCTTTTACCTGGTTGAAGGTAGCCTGACACTGATTGTCCTAGACAAAAGTTGTATTCTTTCTGAGTAGATGTTGGAAAGGTTGACATTTATCAGCAAGTTGAGCAATAAACTGACGAATGGACTGGAGTTTCCCTTGTAGACTTCATAGTTGTTTTAGTGTTTTTGGAGGAGGCATTTCAGTGATGGCCTTGATTTTTGTGGGGTCTACCTCAATTCCCCTTCTGGAGACTATGTATCCCAAAAGTTTTATGGAGGTGACCCCAAAGACACATTTCTTTGAATTCAAGCGAACATTGTATTGCTCCAATCAGTCAAAGATCTTTGCTAATACATCTAGGTGTTCTTCCTGTGTCTTTGATTTTCCTAGCAAATCATCCACATAGTCTTCCATGATGTGGTGGAAAAGATCATGGAAGATGACAATCATGGCTCGTTGATATGTGGCTTCGGTATTCTTGAGGCCAAAAGGCATTACCACCCAACAGTACGTCCCCCATGGACATATAAAGGTTGTCTTATGTTGGTCCTCTTCTGCGATCCTGATTTGATTATACCCTGAAAAACCATCCATTAGGGATAGCATCTTGTGTCCTACCGTAAGATCCACTATCATGTCAATGTTGGGTAAAGGGAAGTCATCCTTTAGATAGGCTTTGTTGAGGTCTCAGAAGTCGGTGTGGCAACGGATTCAGCCATCCGGTTTGGTTACTGGTACTAGGTTGGAAACCCACTTGGTATAATCAGTTGGTCGGATGAACCCGACATCTAGTAGTTTCTTCAATTCTGCTTTGACTAGGAGGGCCACCTAAGGGTTCATTTTTATCAGCTTCTATTTCACTAGTTTTGTATCAGGTCATACTACAAGGTGATGGACGACCAAAGCAGGATCAAGCCCTGGCATGTCTGCATAAGTCCACACAAAATTGCAATTTTTGTGTTTGAAGAAGGCTAAGAAGTTTTCCTACTCCATTGCGTTGAGAGATTCTACCCTAAAGGTGATTTTTGGCTCTTCTTCCATCCCAAGATTCATCTCTTGAGCTGGCTCCACTAGGACAAGTGATCTGTCGGGATATATCTTCTCTATCTCGGGAAGGCCCATGCTTCCATCTCCTACCACCTCATGGAGGTTTTCACTAGGAGATACATCCTTGATTTTTACTTTTTTGGGATCTGACACTACAGTGGAGTGGTTTTCACCATCAGATCCATGTTTGATTTTTATATTTTTGTGATTGGAAGTAGGGGTTGTCTCCCTGAAATAGGCAGCCGTATCAAGTTCCATAATGTATCCTGCTTTATGATCTCCTAGGGGGAAGTGATCTCTAACTCCCATCATTTCAGCAATTGCTTCATCATTTAGTGCTACATCAAAGACAGGAGGTCCCTGTTGGTCCCAGTCTATGAGGTTCGAGTATACAAGGGGTAAGTCATTAGATGAAGAGGTTAGGGTGGTGACTGTGTATATGGTACATATGGACAATTCAAAGAATTCAGCAAATTCACTAAAGGAGTCTTGATGGCCCATTTTGTTGACATTATCGACTTCAAGGGAAATTGTAGCGACCTCGGCTAGGATACATCCGTCAGTAGTGAGGATACATTATCATTGACCATATCCTAACCCTTGAGTATAAGGATTTCTTGTCGCTTGGACTGGTTCTATGATCCCTTATTCATGAAGGCCAATACCGCCTTGTCCTTTATAGCCCATTTTTTTGACAATCTCTGACCCTTTGCCATAGATCTCTGTTGGTATTGTGGGAGCTTCTTGCTCAGTTTCTTCATATTTATATAGCCAGGATGATATGTCTTTGAGCACATCTTGACCAAGGAGATGTTTCTTCTCAAAGATAGGTGATGGTTTACATTTGATGACAACTGTATTGGATTCTTCTTTCTTTGGGACACCAAACATTTTAGGGTTGGGTAATGTGCCTACACAAAAGGTACCGTGTAGGTTGTATTCACCACATCCCATGTCACTAAGCTTGATCTTGATCTTGGGCGGTGGAGGTGTGTGGAATGAAGTGGTGGCAATGTTAGCGAGGTTGATGTATGGAGTGGATGTTGTAGGGTTGGCATTTGTGATGGATTTGTTATACGGATAGAAGGTGTGGTCATGACCTTCCAAGAAATTGTAGTATTGGAAGGGGCGGGGATCGGAATAGACAGTTACTTTTGTGCCATTATGAGGGAACTTTAGACATTGATGAAATGTAGAGGGGACCACTTGCATGGTATGGATCCATGGTCGGCTGAGAAGAATGTTGTAAGGGAGATCAAGATCAAGGGCCTGACATTTTGTTTTCATTATCTTTTATCCCACTTGAATAGGGAGCTTGATAGTACCCTCGGATAGTCATTCAGTGTCATCATACCCTTTGATTGTTATGCATTCACTGGTGTCTACAACCACATCTAAGTATCCCAAGTGTTTTAGTAATTTAAGAGTACATAGGTTTGGGCTAGAGCCACCATCTATTAAGACCCTCTTGATGATGTGCTTGTGGATGCGGACTTCAATGTGCAAGGCATAGTTATGTAGGTTCTTGGAAGCGGGAAGATCTTTTTTTGAGAAGGTGAGATGATGAGGTGTAGAGATATGGCTTGCCATGGCTTGGAATTTATTCACATTCAGGTTAGCGAGAACTTGGGTTTCCAAGAGTGCCTTATCAAGGATTTATTTATGGAGAGGTGACGTGCAAAGTAGCTCAAGTATGGAGATTTGCACAGGGCTCTTCCTAGATGTTCTAGCAGGTTCTACTTATTGGTAGGTGATGGGCGAATAGCTAGATGATTGGATAGGGAGTCTGACATGGATGAGGGCATTTGATCAGTGGTAGGGGCTATGCGGATTGATACGCAGCCATGACGGGTTGTGACAGCCAATTGGATGCTTAAGCCTGAATGGTGATTGTGTTGACATGGTTAGGAAATGGTTCTATCCACCCTACAATAGATTCATAGGATGCGGGGGGTGGGGTGACATTGTAGGCTTGATTAGATGATGAGGCCTTGTTATGATTGGATAGTAGATCATTGTAAGCTCCTAGATTAGCGTTGGGCGATGGTTGGGTGCTTTTCTCAAGATTGACTTTAGTCTAATCTATGAGGTCTTGCACACTGCTTTAATTTCATGCAATCAGCCATCTTATGGCCAACAATGCGGTGGTAGTTACAATAATCATTTTCATTGTACCACATAGCTTTGAGCTCACTCTCTTGGTGGGGCTTAACAGGTAGGAGAGTTATCAAACCTTTCTTTAGACATCTATCAAGGATGTCCTCGATTAGTTCCCCTAGAGGTGTGAATTGTCTTTGACGTTTGTTTTGTTTAGATTGCCCATTTGGGATATTTACATTGGTGGCATATGTACTTGAGGGTGTTTGATTTTGTACATGTTGGACATCCTTTACATCAATGATGCCGTCGTTGAGGGTGTTTTTGTTCTTTCCCCAAAAGTGTGACTTTTCGTTTGATTGCATGTTGTTGTTTGTATTGGGGACGTTGATATTGACTTTGTTGTTGTTGTTGTTGTTTTAGGACTTGTTGTCATACAATTTGATCAAGCCCTTGGAAATAAGGGCCCTTTCTATGGTAGTACCTTTGTCAATGACTTCTTCGAAGGTAGACACACAAAGGATTTGTAGATGGGACCCTATTTCTTGATTTAGGTTAGTCACAAACTGTTGATAACTGAGAGGGGAGGGGGTGAATCAGTTATCCTAATTATTTCCTTTATTGAACTTTCCTTTTAATTGAAGCAGCATAAAATCAAACATAAAACATTAACCATAAAACAAGAAACACATGACACAGTATTTTTGACGTGGAAACCCTGTTAAGGGAGAAAACCACGGGGTGATTAACCCAAAATTATTCTCTGTTAGAAGAATAGGAAATTACAAAGATGGCACTTGCCAATTAGGGCTCACTGCCCGAGCACACTGCTCACAAGAGGCCTACTGCCTACAAGAAGACACACTGTCTACAAAGTGATGAGAATCACAGTCTTGAACTGATTGGAAGCATCTGCATATGCTGGAGTTCAGTTCCGGTTAGGCTCAGTACACTGATCTGCTGCACTTCATCTTTCCTCTGTTCTTTATTCTGTTATCTTCCACATACCGGATCCTTTTTGCTACCTCTGCTCTTTCTCTGGACTTATTCGCATATCTCTCCACACTGACACACATTTCACAACTAAATCCATCCTCTATATATATCCGCACAAGTAATTTCATCACCTTTCTAGTCGGCATCCGGAACAGTCTAGTTTCTTACAAACTCTCATTCTGTCGGCTGAATCCTTCCTCACCAAGCAATGCGGATCAAGCATATACTTGTAGATATCATTAATCATGTCGGTCAAACATGATTCATGCCTTCACAACCTCTGTCATCAACAGTAACACATCCGGAAAGCAGTCTGATACTCTGCCAGTCAGTTCTTCCTCTATTTTCACTGTCTCTCAGGAATCCGGTACTCAACCATTCATATCTTTTTCCTTGTCCATCACCGGAGGCTAAATCCTTGGAATATACCACTTAAGGTAGTCCTCTTGACTTCCCCAAATCCGCACTGCACCAAGACACTTCCTCTGAGAGGTCCGGACCAATCTGTCGGACCTTGCCACATGCTCTGTTCTTCTTCACCGGACCACAACATTCTTTATTCTGACTTCCGGTAGAGACATATCATGTCTTGCGGATATGTGGGATGACCTTTGTTGCCATCAATGACAACAACCATGAATCCATATAGTGTCTCTTGCCAACAATCTCCCCCTTTGGCATTGATGGCAACACTTAGTGAAAAATGACTAAGTGTTTTCACTATGCTCCCCCTTTGCTGATGCTCTGTCTTTATATACAATTTCCGGAACTCCCCCTTAGTTGGATCCCTCATTTTTCACTGCTCCTCACTCCCCCTTTGACATCAATGGCAAAGGGTAGGGTCCGCATATCAAAATTTTCAAAAATTTCTTATACTTAGCCGCATATTTACATACTCACATATATTGAAGAATGTCTGCAAAGGATGTCTGTAATTGAATCATTTCGGTAGCCCAACTTTGCTTCATTCTGTCCAAAATTGAAATGTGACCACTTAACAAAAATGCAAACGCTTCTGCCCGCTTGAGATCTGTCGGATCTTTTGTTTGGGCTGTGGTCCTAGCATCACTGATGGCCTCATGCATGGTTTCCAACTTAGGGATTATAATCCTTCTAAGTTCTCCCATCCGGTTGGTGATGTTCTTCCTTTCCTTCTCAAGATTCTTTATTTCGTTCAAGACTGCAATAGTCTGACATTCTTGATTTATTATAGAGGAAGAGAGAGGATCAAAACTTTGAGATAAGCTTTGTAGCTTATCCTGTTCCTCTTTTATTTTCTTGTCAAATGCTGCTGTTGCCTTTGACCAGGATATACAAAATTTATAGATATCACCGCCATCCTTAAGAGCATTCTCTAAGCTCCTTATTCCAATGCTTACAATCTTCCTATCCTTAGAGATTAATTCTAATATTTCTGAAAATCTCTTATCCAAAAATTCCTTCCGGACCTTTTCTTCAGCTAATTTTTCTAAAGAATCAAAATGTGTATCAACACTGCTGACTAAGGTTTTTAGATTACCAGAAGTGGAGGCTGTCGGATCTATCTGGATTGATGGCATGATCTTTACAAGTATTCCGGAAGCAGCCTCTATCAACTCACAGTCTTCCATATGAGACTTCAGGAGCTTTTCATTTGCCTTGGCATTTGCAAATGAAGCTATCTTCATTGTTTGTACCGGAGAGAGAGAGTCAAAATCAAATGGACCTTTGAGAAGCTCCGGTTCATCAATCTCTAGAGTTTCTTTACTCAAAAATTGTTGAACAGTTTGTGCAGTGTCTCTTGCCGGAGACAGATGTTTCTTTTCTTCTGCAGTCTTAGAACTGTCAACCTCTTTGTCTTTCACCACTGCTTCCTTCTCCTGTAGTTGCTCTTCTTCTTTGGATCCGGAGACTGTAGGGGAAACCGGAGGAGAGATGCTAACTTGTTCATGGGCCACTTCTTCTTGAGCAGAGGGTCCCAAGTCCTCACTTGTCTGTTCAGGGCTCACTTCTTCCGGAACAGAAGATTCCAAATCAGCAGCTGTTTCTGCACCTAAGTCCTCTACAACAGGAAGATTGAACCTTTTGAAGGCCTTCCGGAGGATCTCTTCTGTTTCTTGGGCCACTTTGTCAGTCTCACCAAGCATGAGTTGATTCATCCTAGCTTTGCTTCTGAACTCATCTTTACAGTCCTTGAAGATAATGTTCATTGTCTTGGGATCAATTTGAGGATATAGCTGAATAGCTATCTGCTCCCGGATCTCAAGATCTTTAGCATGAGCATTATTTTTTCTCACTTCCATTTCCTTTTCTAGGCTTTTAGGAATAAGAGATATTATTTCAATGAAAGCCTTATTATATATGTTAAGATATTTCACTGTGGCCTCCTGCAGAGTCTTTTGGTCGGCCTCACTGAAGTCATCATATGATTCAGTCATTGGTTGAAGGTTTCCATCCACCGTGACCGACTTGATTATGCTCTCTAGTGACAGAGTGGGCTTTTTAACAGTTACCTCTGCCATTTCCTCCTTGTCTTGGCCTGTGGAGGGCTTACCGGATCCTTTCTTTTTCTGTTTCTTTACTTCTCTTACTCCTTCATCTGATTCTGTCTCCTCTTCATCCTTTTGGCTTCCATAAGCCCTTGTGGCTTTTGCCTTTGATCTCTTACCGGATGCCTGGACTTCCGGTTTTGAACTTTTGGTTGAGGGAGGTGCAGATCTCTTTGTTGATCTGGTCCGGGTGGGAGCTCCAACCGGAGCACTTTCTTTGCTTTTCTCTTCTTCCTCGGCCTTCCCCCTCTTTTCCCGGCTGGCATCAAGTGCCTCCTTTGAGATACCTAGGCCTTGAGCAATGTGCTCTACTTCTTTTCTTACCTTTCTTTTAATCTCAGGTTCCCTGAGTTCTACATGTATCTTTACACTCAGCTCCTCAAAGGTTCCAAACCTTTCTGCCTTAGGATCTTTGGGCTGACTTAGCATGTGTTGAACATGCAGCTCCACTATCTGTTCATCAACTTCATACCCCATGGGCATGATCCAGACAGTCCTTGGCTCCACTGCCTCCATTAGGCACTGATCAGTGTCAACCATAAAGCACACTGAGTCCTTGTATTTCTCAGTGAGAGACTGGGGAATTCTCTCTCTTGCTTGCATCATGCTCTGAAAGTTTTTGAAGTATCCCCATAGAGCTGTATTTCTCGCTTTTGCATCCCCAAGTCCATGCAAATAGTCTCTTATCTGGACTGCAACAGGTTTGTCATTTTGCCATACCCATCCACTTGTTCCGGGTAGCTCATTCATGAAGTAGAAGAATAGACATACAATCAGAGTACCATACTTAAAGGAATTCTTCTTATCCTTCTTGATTTTTTGTATGTTTTCCATTAATTGGCTTAGTAGTAGTTCGCAGAGATCATATTCTGGATTCTTTCTTAACATTTCATAAGCAGTGTATATTGCAGTTCTGGATACAGAATTTTCCCTGCTGGAGTGATAGATCTTGTATCCTATTATCATTGATGCATATTTGATATCCGGATCGGAGATGTCTTCAATGGTCATTGCCCTTTTGTCAAATTTTGATCCGGTGGCCTCAGTTACAATGTTGTTCTTGACAGATTTGAGGATAGGTACTCCTCCGGAAGAGTGTAGGCCAGTTACTGCTCTAATTGCCTCTTTTGTGATCTTGCAGGGTCTATCTAGCCATAGAAAGTTGTCATGCATTCTGCTCAGTACATACCGGACCCATTCATCCTCTTCAAAATAGGGGAAATGAATAAATTGCTCAAATTGTTTCTTCTGAATATCCTTATACTCTGGTTTAAGCTCAAAAGCATTGTCAATCAGCTGCTTGTGATAGAGGTCTCTTAATTTGAATTCCCCAAATTCCTCAATGTTTGCATGTATGTAAACCCTAATGTCTTCGGTGTGTAAAACTCCGTGGGGAACACTAGAGAAGGCTCCTAGTGGGTCTACCTCCAATGATTTGTAGGGATGTTTTTTGAATGAGGGACGAGGTCTATCAGAGATCTTAACTATGTTTGGAGTAGCCATTCTTCAAAGATTTGCAGTGAGGTAACGAAAAACGGAGAATACCTTATGCGCCTTCGGTTTGCACGGAGTGGTTGGATTGATTTCTTTATGCAATAGCTTTGGCAGGAGATCCTTGGTGCTTGATGAACCTTGTTGCAGAGCTCCACTTTTCGCTTCTTCTCGAGTGCAGAATGAGCAAATGACCTTTGAGAAATCCCTTAAATTGCTCCGCGAACCCTAATACCTGTCTGCAATAAATGCTTTACCTACATCATTCCGGTTTGCCTTGTCTGGATAGCTTGGAGTATCCTGGATTAGTCCTGATCTGTGGATATCATCCGGATCTTTCAATCATGAATAAATCGAGGTAGCATATTACAAGATCATCTCAAACACTCTGTCCAATCCGCAGAACAAGATAGTGCATTTCCGGATCTTTCCGGACCTTTTTGTAATCCTTTATCATACCGGAGCATCTCCCTGAACAGGTCTTATTTGATCGATCATAGCTTCTTCATAACTTCATGCGGACCTCTGAAAACTTGACTGAAGTATCTCAAGATTCATATCTACAAACCCTTTGATCCGCATCTTGTGCCACATCCGGCACCACTTGTTTGGCTGGGGGAACAAGATTTTCTTTGAGTCTCCCCCTGAGCCTGAGCTCACTTTTAATTTCCGGAAGAAATATCAGCACCAGAGTCTGGTGCGGATCCAACCTCTACATTCTCTAAACTTTTCTTCACCCAAATCTTGCTCATCTGATTCCTAACCTCATCCGCATTCATCTTTTGTTTACCCTTGTCTTGATTCTGATTATACACCTGACCTCTTTTGTCCTGATTCTTGTTTCTGCAGACTTTAGTATTATGACCGGACCTATTGCAGATTTGGCAAATAACATTTCTTTGCATATTTGACTGATATCCTCTTGATCTGCATTGATTTGCCATATGACCTATTCTATTGCATGTGAAGCATCTACCTTTGAATGATTTGTTTACTTGCATAATTCTGCATTCATGGGATTTGTGTCCATACCTTTTGCAGTTGAAGCACTGTCCGGAGAAGGATGAATTATTCTGATTCATTCTCATTCTGCACTGATTAGCTTTGTGACCAAAGTGGTTGCAGTTGTGGCAGTATCCATTGAAGGATGGATATCTTTGAGCATTTGGCTATCTTACCGGAGGTCTTCTAGGCCTGCTCCTTGGATTTTCTGATCCAAGATTCTTCTGACCGGATCCGGAGCTTTCTCCTTTCTCATATCCCAAACCATACTTGTCATCTGTCCTCTTTTGACTTCCAAGAAGAACTTCAAGTTGAGAAGAACTTATCTTGAATTTTTCTTTATATTCATTTGCTGTTTGAAGGTCTCTTTTGAGAGAGGCAATTTGATCTTCAAGTTTTCCTTCATTATCTTTGGCATCTTCAAGATCAGATTCAAGATGTCTGATAATCCTGTCCATCTGGTGGCATTCTTCTGATTTTTCTTTAAGAGATTGTCTTAGATTGTCTTCAGCCTTTCTTTTTTCTTCAATCTCTTGAGTAAACTTTATAGTTCCTGATTCCATTTCATGTCTTAACATAATGACTTCTTTTGATAACTTTTCACATAACTTGGTTTGCTCAGTCAATTCTTCATTTGTATTGCTTTCTTCACTTTGTCTTGCCAACTGTTGAAGCAGCTCCTTTCTCTTTTTCATAGAGAGACTTAATTTGTCTTTTAATTCTCTCATGAATTCATCAGCCTGTTTGAGTCTTTCCTTTAATTCACTGACTTCAGAATTCGACTGTTCAAGATCCTCAAGAGCAGTCTTGAGTTGCTCCCTTAAACCATATGCATCCATTTGAAATCCCAGATCTTCCTCAAGCTGTTAGGCTCTATTTGGAGGAACTTAGCTCTGATACCAATTGTTGATAACTGAGAGGGGGGGGGGTGAATCAGTTATCCTAATTATTTCCTTTATTGAACTTTCCTTTTAATTGAAGCAGCATAAAATCAAACATAAAACATTAACCATAAAACAAGAAACACATGACACAGTATTTTTGACGTGGAAACCCTGTTAAGGGAGAAAACCACGGGGTGATTAACCCAAAATTATTCTCTGTTAGAAGAATAGGAAATTACAAAGATGGCACTTGCCAATTAGGGCTCACTGCCCGAGCACACTGCTCACAAGAGGCCTACTGCCTACAAGAAGACACACTGTCTACAAAGTGATGAGAATCACAGTCTTGAACTGATTGGAAGCATCTGCATATGCTGGAGTTCAGTTCCGGTTAGGCTCAGTACACTAATCTGCTGCACTTCATCTTTCCTCTGTTCTTTATTCTGTTATCTTCCACATACCGGATCCTTTTTGCTACCTCTGCTCTTTCTCTGGACTTATTCGCATATCTCTCCACACTGACACACATTTCACAACTAAATCCATCCTCTATATATATCCGCACAAGTAATTTCATCACCTTTCTAGTCGGCATCCGGAACAGTCTAGTTTCTTACAAACTCTCATTCTGTCGGCTGAATCCTTCCTCACCAAGCAATGCGGATCAAGCATATACTTGTAGATATCATTAATCATGTCGGTCAAACATGATTCATGCCTTCACAACCTCTGTCATCAACAGTAACACATCCGGAAAGCAGTCTGATACTCTGCCAGTCAGTTCTTCCTCTGTTTTCACTGTCTCTCAGGAATCCGGTACTCAACCATTCATATCTTTTTCCTTGTCCATCACCGGAGGCTAAATCCTTGGAATATACCACTTAAGGTAGTCCTCTTGACTTCCCCAAATCCGCACTGCACCAAGACACTTCCTCTGAGAGGTCCGGACCAATCTGTCGGACCTTGCCACATGCTCTGTTCTTCTTCACCGGACCACAACATTCTTTATTCTGACTTCCGGTAGAGACATATCATGTCTTGCGGATATGTGGGATGACCTTTGTTGCCATCAATGACAACAACCATGAATCCATATAGTGTCTCTTGCCAACACAAACATGGTGACTAATTGCTTCTCTGGAATTGGCCAAGGGAGTTTGCTTGCTAAGCCTCTCCACCTCTACAAGAAGGAAGTGAAGGATTCTCCACTCTTTTGGTTTGTATTGCAAAGGTCCGTCATAGATATTTCATGTTGGAAATTTTAGGAGAAATGATTGAAAATTTTTTCTACAAGCTCAGGGAAAGACCTAATGCCTAGGGGAAGATGTGCGAACCATTCAATGGCTTGACCACCGAGGCTTCTTGGAAACAGTCTCATTAGGTATGTATCGTTGTTAAAGACTTCTAATCAAGCAAGGTAGAACTCCCTAAGATGATCCCTAAGGTCTCCCTTTCCCTTGTACTTATCAAATTTGGGCCTTTCAAAATTTTTGGGGAAAGGGGGCGTGTACAATGTTTGATCAAATAGATAGGGGCAAATATCCTTAAAAGAATAATGTTTGTGCTTGCCCCTAGTTTGTATATCGTCTACTTTTTGAATCAAGGCTTGTACAATGCTTGTTAGATCCGGGTTTGGTGGTAGTTGTGGTGTATATGTTTGCTGATTGATGAGATGTTGGAGATTGGGTGGGATTTGATGTTAAAGATTTTGGGAGATCATGTTTTGGTACTGTGGGGTGGTGTTTTGGTTGAGTTGTGCAAGATGTTGTTGGTAAGCATGGATTTGTTGGAGAATATGAGGGGGGATTTGAGGATTGGGATTATGTTGTGTTACGGAATTTTCTAGATACGTGATATTAGACGGGTTGCCATCGGATGGGTTGACATTTGATGGATTGATATGGGATGCATTAACGTTGGATGGGTTGGTCGTGTGATAAGGTGGTTGTGAAAATAATTGTCTCATGTATGCTATGGTTTGAGGGTTGAGTGGAGGTACACTTGTGGAAGCACTTGCATGCATGGGGTTCCCTTGGATGCCCAAGGTGATTTGCGGAATGGAAGAGTTTACGTTGGTTGTGGTAGTGGATGTGACGATGGGTTGGGAGGTGGTAGGATTGGAGACATTTGTGGAAATCGTAGATGTGGTAACATTAGAGTTCATGGGGGTGGTAGATATGGCAAGAGTTGAGGTTTGAGAGATGGTAGGTTGGGTGTTTGATGTAGATGGTTGAGAGGAAGTGGTAGGATTGTTGTTAGAGGTGGATGGTTGGGACGATGTCATGTTGTGGGGTGGTTGGGCACCCATTTTGAGGAGTTAGTCAAGATATCTATTTGGGTCCGACCTGAGGACTTTGTCAACCATGTCCATGTTGTCGGCGTCTTGTGTCAAGTTCAAGACATCTTGCTCATCTTGGCTAATGGTGGTGAAGTTTTGGATGGGTGGTGGTGGTGGTGGTTGCAAGAAATGGAAAGATTTTCATTGGGATTATATGTTAGGATTTGAAAGACCGAAGGTAGTTTGTATGTTTGGTTGATTGGTAGGTTGTTGTCATTGGTGTTAGGCATCCCTATGCCCATGTGCTGTCCAAAGTTTGCCATTGCTTGATTTTTTTTGTGTTGTGATCTCGTTATGGGCATGCAAGTGTATGGATTTGATTTTGAGGTGAATAAAAGGGAGATGGAGACCTTAGAGAATTTGGATTGATTTGTTGGACCCAAAGATGGATGTGGTAGTGGAATGGAGTAAAGGAAAAGATGAAAGGGTGATTGTAGTGTGATAAAGGATAGATTTTCACTTCTAAGAGATGAGTCTTCAAAAAAGTATTAATCTAAGGATGATAAGAGTGGGCGGTATTGATTTTTACCAAAAATTTGGACCAAAATGGTAGATGATAGATGAGGTTTGCTTGAGGATGATTTGATGGAAGGGATTTTGATGTTGATTTGGAAGGTGAAACTTTTAGATGAACTAGGTGTTTGGTATGAGAGATTAGGATGATGTTTTTTGGAAAGGATTTGAAGGTCAACAAATGAGCTTAAGTAAGATCTAGTTTTGTGTTGCACATATGGATGTTTCTCTTTGTTTTAGGTAAACTTATGACCTTACACAAAGAAGGGTGATTGTTTTACTTGAAAGGTTGACTAATGACTCTCTAAACAAAATATGATGTAAAAGAGAAAATCTAGATCTAGCTTTAGCTCAAGGGTTGATAAGGTCTTGGATGTTGGTTTGATGGATTTATTATGGGTTTTTGGATTTAGAAGATGTTGGATATGTCTTTGATGGGAGAACCGAAAGGATTTTGGGAATGATTTCTTGTAACAAGGATGTTTGTTTGGTCCAAAAGGTATGCAAAGATTAATGAGGATGAGTAGTCTTGGGATTGAGTGGATTATGGTATAGCAAGGGGTCTGATAATGATAATGATTAATTCTCTAAGGTCAAAATGAAGGTATGATTGGGAAACTTAGAAGAAAATGAGTGGGGTATTGACGGATTTTTGGGAAGGTGATTATGGATTATGGCCAGGTAGGTGCTAAAGATCACAATGGAATTTTCTCTAGTTTCAGGTAGGTCAGTCTGCAAATAGCACCAATCCACAAGTGAAATGGCACTGAAACATGTCAGTGTTGGTCGAGGCTCTGAAAAAGATAGATTTTGATGACAAATTTGGATTCGTGTTGATATGAAATTTGATCAAATAATTTTTGTTGTCTCTTGACATGTTTCTTAAAAGCACTTTAAATAGAATAACACATAATAACCAAGATTTTATTTGTGAAAAGACGTGAGATGTTTAAACAAGCATTTTGTACAACCTAAGGCGAAGATAGGACAATATTTGTTGAATCCCCTAGCTACGCTTATTCAAAGCAGGTAGCTCCAAGATCTTGGTAGCATCGGCTCCCCCTTACAGTGCACTCACTTCTCATGTATACCAAGATCTAGGTTTCCATGAAGGCTTGTCCCTCACCAAACCTTAGGATTGTCCCTGCTACCTCAGCTAAGAACCGCATGAATCGGGGCCGCTTCAAAGGTTACCCTTCTGGGTCAACAAATAGAAGGTTTTTAGCTCACTAAAACAAAGATTCATAGTAAGTGCATTTGTTCAGGTGGCCATACATACGGCAGTGCTACTCTCCATTATGGAGTCTCACAGCTTCCAAGGGTTACGCCTTGGAGGGTTTTGGGAGAGGTTGGTTGTCGGTATGATACAACAACACCTGTTGCTTGTGACTTTCATCACAAACACATTATTTATATAGCAGCTCAAAAGAGCTTGGCTTTAGCCTGTTGCCGCTTGGGTCGTTCCCACCTTTTGAAGTCGAGTGGTAGGCCCTCTAAAGGTTTAACAAAAGCAACACAAACACAAAAATACTTTTGATCCCCATGTTCATACAAGGATGCAAGGGCAGAGCATACATATATTTTGTGCTTGGGTTACACTAAACAAGGTTCATCTTTTAGTTCTTAGATTATGTTGGGGGTAATTTATGCAAGTGTTGTGAGAAGCTTTTGATTCCCAAGATCACCAATGGTGCAAGGGAAGAGCATACACTTTTCACCACACAAACATTATCACAAAGCACTTCATACAATTGATTTGTTTTCTTGTTTAGATGAGTGAAAAATGTAGATTTGTTGTTCCTTTTAATCCAATGAGTTATGATGCACTTTGTAGTTCTTTTTAAGCCCAAAATTGAGATGTTTGTAGATTTGTTGCCAAGCACTTGTTAAATTTTAGAACACCAAATTCAAATATTTTTTCTATGCTAAGGTACACAAAGATTTTGTTTGTTGTTTGTTGTTTGTTTTGATCAATTTTAGTGCACCAAATTGAAATTTTGTCTACACTAACATACAAGGGTTCTTTTTAAGCACCAATTGAAGTGTTTGTTTAACCTAAAGATAAAAAACCTTGCAAAAACTTGTTAGTGGTTTTAGAGTAATGATGATGACCTACAAACAGCGATTAGTCCCTGCATAGAACCCGAGGTTAGAATATGCAAATAGTGCTAAAATAGACACCAAATGGTGCCACCGTAGACTACAAATGGCACTATTGATAGAAACTGACATAGAACCTGACTACCCTAGAATATAGCACTACAACTACATACAGATAGCGATGATATACAATATTGCGCTAAAAAGGACACAAAATGCGCTAAAAATAGAATTAGCGCTACAATATATCTCAGAAGGTGCTAAAAATATAGATTTAGCTAATATGAACGAAATAAGGCACCACTACACATGTGTTTGAATGGTTAGGTCAACTATGGAATATGGCGCCGCCCTAGGTGTTGATAGCACTGATATAGATTTGAAATTGTCAGGCCTACAAAGCAAAGTTTTCCTAACCAAAATAGGGGGTTAGACTACAAAGAGAGGGGTCTTGTTAGTCTTGTTAGCCTAGTGAATGGAAACCAAAATAAGATGAAAGAAAAAATGTGTGTTTGGTTCTCAAGAAGATTTTGGCATGACCTCCCCCTTGTTTTCACCTAAACACCTGCAAAACTAAGAGCCAATAACCTAGGAAGTTGGTAGAAAGCTCAAAAAGAAGAACAAGGTGTGAGTAATATCCAACAAAAACTGTTGTGTTAAATAGCACTGAAACAGTTAGAAGATAGTGCTAAAATTCACCACAAATGGCGCCACTGCGCAGGTAGATAGCGCCACACCTGTAAACATGGCTCAAAACAACAAAACTCACAAGAAAATGATTAGATTGAGATCTTGCGGGTCCCACCGGGAGTGCCAATGTGATTAGGAAATTCAAATCGAGGTAAGAATGTAAACCAAATGCATGCAAAATGAGAAGTTATACTTTGATATGAAGACCCAATCTCATGAGCGTGAAGGAGCTTGCACCCAAATGCTCCAAGATATACCCTAGATACTAAGAAGAGATGTGAAATTCTCTCAAACTCACAAATGCAACTCAAGGAATTACTTAGCTTAATGGATATTTTGGCATGGTAACATTACTTAGAAACTAGGTTGTAAAATGGCTTGGAGGATGTTGTATTTATAGGCCTTTTGGAGAGATTTTGATCCAATGGTTGAGATTGATTTGGGAGATCAATGGTGGAGGATGAAGATGATGTGGAGGGCCTAGATTTCATCTTAGAAAATGGAGGGCTAGGAATAAAGATGAATTTTATATTCATCTTGGGAAAGGGGTGAATTAAATGAGGTTGGGTGAGATGGATTATTTGTGAATTAAAAATTCACATGGTGAAGGGTAAAATGAATTAAAAATTCATTTGGGGAAGAGTGGATATTAATGAGTTATGACATGTGTAAGGGGTGTAAGAGGTATTAAATTAGGATTATGACACGTGTGTATAAAAATTTGATTTATATGAGATATATTTCAATTTTTTATTTGTGGGATGTGGGAAGGAGTGTTAATCAAGGTTTAACCATTTTAATTAGGGTGATTAGCCTAATTAATATGGCTGGAAAAATTAGGGAATGGGTTAATGGGAGGTTAAGATTAATTAAATAAGGTTTTATTTAATTAATCGTAAGGCTAGGATGATATAGGCTAGGGTAGGCAATTAAATAATGACTATTTAATTACCTAGGGTAGGGATAGGTTAATTAATAGGCTAAATTAATTAGTTAAACATGATTTACCTAATTAGTTGGATTTAGTGAAAAGGGAGAATTAACCAAATAAATATTGCATATTTATTTAATTAATTGGGTAAGATTAGACTATTGAATTAATTAAATTAATCCAATTGTAGGGGATAAAATGATGAAAAATTAGGTGATGAAGGGATAATCAACTAAATAAAAATTTAATTAATTGATTAGAAGGGAAATTGGTATGTTTAGGGATGTCAAGAGTCAGTTTGTCAATGGAGACATTTTTAGGTGTCTACAAGGTCAAAATATGCATGACGTACATGTGCATGGTATAGTAAAAAAAAGTGACTTTTAAACAGTGGTTTTTAGAATGGCCTATTGAAAATCAATTTGCATCATCTGGGTATTCAAATAAATTACATATTTGAAAACTAGACTCCGAGTACTACATTTTATGTTTAGTGACATTTTTCAAGATTCCATCTCTAAGTGCTTCAAATTTTAAGGTCAAATGTGACAAATTCTAAAAATCAGGGAAAACACTTCCACTTTTTGGCCAAAAACTGGACTCAACTTCTTGCACACACCCATAATGGTAACTGCTTGATTATTTTAGACATTGATAAAGTGTGTTTGTGTACACTTCCTTTTCACTATAAGGCATCTCCATGATGTTGGTGGGGTTGTGTACTTTGATTTGTTGCATATACCTCCTAATTTTCATATTAAGGCATCTCTGTGAAGTAAGTGGGGTTGTATACTTTGAGCACATGCTTCCTTTTCATTGTAAGGCATCTGCGGATGCAGGTGGGGTTTCATTTTAAAATCCCTTCTATAGAAGGCAAGATGGTATAACTCTTGAGTTATTTGCACATCCTTTTAACAAAGTCCTCATCATGAGGCAGGGCTGGATCTTGAGTTATTCACCCTTAACCATGTCTTTGGCAGTTGTGGTAGCATAGCTCAACCATCAACTGTGTTTGGCATGTCTTAGATAATGGAGTGTAGTGATGAGCTCCTCCCTATCACCTGTGTTTGTTGTGTATAAGACATATAGTGTGTTAACGACATACTATATGATGCTCGTGTATTCTATGTGTATTCCATGTGTTTTATGTGTCTTCCTTGTGTGTTTTGTGTGTTTTTGTGTGGTCTAAAGACATGTAGTGATGAGCTCCCCCCACGTTATGTGTTTTATGTACCTAGTTAGATTTATATTCGTATAATTGCTTAATTATGTCTTCTTAATCATGTCCTCTTTGTGTCCTACCTGACTGTATTCATGTCTTCTCCGTGTATTGTGTGCTTTCACTATCTTCTCTATGTATTTCATGCTTCCTTACTATATTCATTATGTCTTGCACAACTATCAAGTGTTTTCTTATGTTTACCAAAGTCTGGGGACTAGAAATAGTCCTTCAAACTTAGGGTTTGTCTTCATTCTTGTGTTTGATGTGTTTGATATGCTCCAACTGTACTTTAATGCATATACTGAATCATAAGATCATACACATTAAATTTGGGGCTAAATATTATGGAGTAAAAAGTGGACACATGCCTTTCTACCTCCTAGTTTAGCTCCTAGGTCCCCGTGATTACATTATACATGCAAAATATTTATCTTGATACAAAATCCCTCGAAACCCATGACAAATGGGAACTAGGGGCCTATTTTATGCCTTACCCTAGACCAAAAATGCACCTAGGGACTTGGGCGCCCATGCCCAAGTCCTTCCTGATTGGTCGAGGCCCATTTCAAAGCATGTCAGCATGGGACCTTTAAATGGGTCTCTCCTTGTCGACTCTTTTAATTAATTTCACAAGTGTTAGTGGGAAAACATATATAAGTGTGTTTTTTAATTCATTTTGAGTTAGGATAGATATAGAAAAATTATGATCTTGGAACAAAGAGCATTCAAAGCATTCATTGTGCTATTGTTGCAGATTTGTGTTTGTATTGTGTGTGTTGTAGATTTGGAACATTATCCATCTCCTTATGAGTTGAAGGATCTTCATTCTCCTAAGGGTTTCACCTCTGAGGTGACATCATTGTTGTTTAAATCATCTTATATTTAGTTTATCTTTAGACTCTATCCTGCTAGGGCACAGTCTCTCTCTAACAACAGTTTTTGGAAGCTTGAATGTTATCCTAGGATTTGACTGAGGAAAATCCCTAAACACCACAACCCCCAAACCCCTTTTCTTCTTGTGTGTAGGTTATAGGTGCAAAGCCTGAAGAAGTGAAGGTACATGAAGGTTATGTAAGGGAACGGGTTTCAAGATATTGTAAGGGATAGCTAACAGAAGAAATCAATTAAATGCAAATAAAGATTAAACAGAGGAATAGAAATACACAGAAATAATAATAGCGAGACAAGTTTTAACATGGTTCACCCAAACTCGGGCAACATCCACCAATAGAGAGTCCAATATTATCATCCAGTAAATCAAACCGATTACAACCAACAATCCTTACAACTCAATACTGTTGTAAAATGCTACAATACAATATCTACGGAAACCCTAACCCTTAGCCACTTTTATCAAGCCTTACGTCGGTTACAAAATAAGTTTTTTTTATGTCAGCCAATAGAAAAACAACTCTCGATGCCTTAATAAAATAATAAAAAACCATGTGAGGTTTCAGGGGCATTGCCCCCGAGCCCCCACGGGGGCATTCCCCCTCAACCCTGCCCTATACCGCAACAGGGAGCACGCCAAGGGTGCTACCCCTAGACCCTGCAAGGGGTACTGCCCACAAACCCCCATAAGGGGTGCTACCCCTTGACCCCATAGGAATTTGAGGGGAAACCACGTCGATAAAAGTGGGGTAAATTTAACCTCCGAGTCTAATTAGGCTCCATATAACAACAATCTCCCACTTGGAGATTGATCAGACTCCACACCATATCATCTCCCACTTGGAGACTGATCATAACACCGCTGACCCTGTAGCTCCCACTAGAAATAAGCACCTTAGACTCTGTTGTTCTATTTTTGTTTTTAGTCTTGAAGACCAACCAAAGCTGAAGAGGAGCTTAGCTTCTCCCTTGTCACTTCCTTTGTAAACATATCCGCTGAATTTTCATCTGTATACATATCTTTTCCAACCTTAACTGTCCATCATCCAACATTGACCAAATGAAGTGATACCTCAACTATATGTGTTTGGTCTTTGAATGCAAGGCAGAATTCTTTGCAAGATGTATGGCACTCTAGCTATCTATAAACAAATAACTGTTAGCCTGTTCTTTGCCCAATTCTTCCATGAAAGATTGTAGTCATATCATCTCCTTCCTTACCTCTATTGTAGCTACATATTCTGCCTCGGTGGTGGATAAAGCAACCACCTTTTGCAACTTGGAAATCCAACTCACCGTTGTCCCACCTACAATAAAGACATAACTTGTAGTAGTCTGCCTAGTAGCAATATCCCCTGCCAAATCTGAGTCTACATAGCCTGCTAAATCAGTATTATAGCCCCCAAAACATAAGTGTTTATTGGATGTACCTCTCAAATATCTAAGAATCCATTTTACTACATTCCAATGCTCTAATCCAGGACGACTCATATACCTTCTTACGACTCTTACAACATGTGCAATATCTAGTCTCGTGCATACCATGGTGTACATTTAACTTCCTATAGCTGAAGCATATGGTACCTTGGACAGTTTTTCTTCCTCCTCTGGTGTCTTAGGACACATCTCCTTAGTCAATTTCAAATGACTAGGTAAAGGTGTGCTGATAGATTTTGCATTCTCCATATGGAATCTTTGCAACACCTTTTCAACATAATCAGCCTGAGAGAGAGTCAATTTTCTATTCTTCCTATCTTTGCAAATTTTTATACCAAGGATTTGTTTTGCTACGCCCAAATCCTTCATAGCAAATGACTGTGCTAACTGTTGTTTTAACTCTCTTATGTAATCCATGTTAGACCCCGCTACAAGCATGTCATCAACATATAAATATAAAATAATGTAGCTATCATTATCAAACCTCTTAAAATAAACACAATGGTCAGAATTACACCGGCTATAGCCTTGCTCAGCCATAAAACTATCAATTTCAAGTACCATTACCGAGGTGCTTGTTTCAGGCCATACAAACTCTTTTTCAATCTACACACCAGTTTCTCCTTACCTTTGACCTCAAATCCTTGGGGTTGTTCCATGTATAGCTCCTCCTCCAAATCACCATGGAGAAAGGTAGTTTTCACATCTAGTTGTTCCAAATGCAAATTTTTAGCAGCCACAATACTTAAAATAGTATGAATAGAAGTCATCTTGACAACTGAAGAAAATATCTCATCAAAATCAATGCCCTTTTTCTATGAAAATCGTTTTACAACTAACTGGACTTTAAATATTTTCTTACCTCTATCTTCCTCTTTCAGCCAATAAACCTATTTGTTTGGTAAAGCCTTTTTACCTACAGGTAACTTACATAATTCCCAAGTCTGATTCTTCAGCAAGGAGTCCATTTCTCCTTTCATTGCAAGCTCCCACTGAACCTTTGTATCCACCTGCATAACTTCATCATACCCTTCAAGTTCACTAGCATCTGTTAACAAAATAGAACACAAAGAGGGAGAAAACCTTTTAGGAGGTCTACTTAGCCTTGTTGATCATCTAACATTCACTGGATTTGTGGTATTTCTTATTTCTATTGTGGAGCATGAGGAACTACTGGAACATCACTATTTGGAGTATCATCTAGTACCACATAATCCTTTTCTTTCTTCTCATGCAGCTGCAACTGATCTTTGTACAACACCTCATTGAATATAACATCCCTACTTCTCACAATTTTTTGATTTTCAAAATCCCAAAGCCTATAACCAAATTCATCAATGCCATATCCAATGAAAGTACATTTTTTTGATTTTGCATCCAGCTTGGTTCTATTTTTAGAATCTACATGTGCAAATGCTTCACATCCGAAGGTTTTGAGAAAAGAATAACTCACTTCTAACATGTCCATGCTTCCTCTAGAATACCACAGCCCAAAGGAACTAAAGAACATCTATTAATTAAATATACAGCGGTGTTGACAACCTCTACCCACATGTTTAAAGGAAACCCAACATGCAATCTCATGGTCCTTGCACACTCCATTATTATCCTATTCATGTGTTTAGCCACTCCATTTTCCTGTGGAGTTGCTGGAACTATTTTCTGCCTATGAATTCCATTAAAAGAACAATAATCCTCAAATTCTTTACTGCAATACTCACCAGCATTATCAGATCTGAGACATTTTAATGTTTTACCTATCTCATTCTCAACCAAGCTTCTACATTTCTTAAATGTTTCAAATACATCAGATTTCTGCTGGAGGAAATAAATCTAAACCTTCCTGGTTGCATCATCTATGAATGTAACATAATACCAAGAGCCACCAAGAGAAGATACCTGAGCTAGTCCCCATACATCTATATGCACAAGATCCAACTTTTCATCTTTATTTTGCTTCCCATCCTTGAGATGACTAACTTTCTTTTGTTTACCATACACACAAATTTCACAAAAATCCATATTAATACATTTCAAACCTGGTAAAACTTTCTTAGAATGAAGTACCTTCATACCTTTTTCACTCATATGCCTGAGTCTGTTATGCCATAGTGTTGTCTCAGAACTTGCAACAACTATCTCAGTCTCTTCCTGTAAACCTAAAGCAACTGTTCCTAAACCTGTTTGTTTTTTCTCTGCAACAACTAAAGTAGAAGGAATAGTATGACATGTACAAAGATATAAGGTGCCTACTTTCACAACTTTTTCTACTATTAAGTAACCTCTTGAAACCTTTCAATTTTTATCAATAAATGTAACAATGCAACCTTCATCAGCTAGCTGCCCTGCTGAAATTAAATTCCTACTCAGCCTTGGAACATGCCTTACCTCTTGTAGTAGCCAATGATTCCCATTCTACAACTTAATCTTGATTCTTCCCTTTCCAACAATCTAACAAGGTTTGTTATCTCCCAAATAAACTAGCCCAAAATCCCCTTAGACATAATCAAGAAAATAACTTCTATGGGGTGTAGTATGAAATGAGGCCCTGAATCTAAAACCCATGAATCATTAGTATTATCTAGGGAAAGAATCAAAGCATCATCTTCAAATTTATTACTTACCACATTTGCCTCCTTATTTCCTTCTTGTTTGTCTCCTTTATTCTTCCGAGACTAGCAATCTTTCTTCAGATGACCTAGTTTCCCACAATACCAACAATCCTTCTGTCCTCTAGATTGGGATCTTGTTGGCAAGAGACACAGTATAGCTACATGAGTATTGTCATTGATGGCAACAAAGTTCATCCCACCCATCCACAGGACATGGTATGCCTATACCGGAAGTTAGATTGAAGAATGTTGTGGTCCGGTAAGCAAGAACAGAGCATGTGGCAAGGTCTGACAGTCAGGTCCGGATCTCTCATAGGAAGTATCTCAGTAAAGTGCGGACCTGGGGAAGTCAAGACGAGTACCTTGACTAATAGATTATAGGGATTAAGCCTCCGGTGATGAAAGAGTGAAGAGATATGAGTACCTAAGCATTGAGTTCCTATTGGGCAAAGTTGACAGAGGAAGAACTGACCGGCAAAGCATCAGACCTTAATCCAGATGAGATATTGACGGTGATCAAGCTTCTTGAGGTATCACTCATGATTGACCGACATGATTGATGAATTCTATAAGCACCTCCTTGATACACATCACTTGGTAAGCAAGGATTCAACCGACAGATCAGAGTTTAGGAAAATATTGACTATTCTGGATGTTGACTAGAAAGGTGTTGAAATCATTGGTGCGGATATATATACCAGATGGATTTAGATGTGAAGGTGTGTTTTGTGTGTTGGGAAGTGCGAAGAAAAGAAAAAGAGCAGTGTGAAGGCAGTAAGACAGGTCCGAAATGTGACAGGACAACAACACCAAAGAAGAGGTAGAATGAAGTGTAGTAGATCAGTATATTGAACCTAACCGGAACTAAACCTCAACATGTGTGGATGCTTCTCATTAGTTCAAGTATCTTGTCACCTTATACCTTGTAGAAAGTGAGTCTCTTGTAGGTAGTAAGCCTCGTGTGAGCAGTGTGCTCAGGCAGTAAGCCCTAATTGGCAAGTACCATTTTATACTATCTTATTCTTCTAACAGAGAATACAATCTTGGGTTAATCACCCCATGGTTTTTCCCTTAACGAGGTTTTCCACATCAAAATCATTGTGTCATGTGTATTGATGTTATTTATATTTCATGGTTATGTTTGCTTATTTGATTTGATGCTGCATTAATTGTTAAGGAAGATCAGAAAGCTAAAATAATTAAGATAACTGATTCACCCCCCTCTCAGTTATCAACAATTGGTATTAAAGCCAAATTCCTCCAAACAGAGCCTAACAGCTTGAGGAAGATCTGGGAATCTCAATGGATATGTATGGTATGAGGGAACAACTTCAGTCTACCCTAGATGATCTTGAGCAATCTAACTCTGAAGTCAATGAATTCAAGGAAAGACTCAAACAAGCTGATGATTTCATAAATGAACTAAAAGAGAAACTGAGTATCTCTATGAAAAAGAGAAAGGATCTACTTTAGCAATTGGCAAGTCAAGGTGAAGCCAATAATACAAATGAAGACCTGAAGGAGAAAACCAAGCTATGTGAAAAGTTGTCAAAAGAGGTCATTATGGTAAGACATGAAATGGAATCAAGAGTTATGAAATTCACCCAATAAATTGAAGAGAAAAGAAAAACTAAAGATGATCTAAGACAATCTCTCAAGGAGAAATCAGAAGATTGCCATAAAATGGATGGAATAATCAGACATCTAGAATCTGACCTTGAAGAAGCAAGAGATAATGAAGATCAACTTGAGAATCAGATTGACACTCTTAAAAGGGATCTTCAAACAACAAATGAATACAAAGAGAAATTCAAGATAAGCTCTAACAACTTGAAGTTCTTCTTCAAATCTAGAAAAGGGTAGATGACAAACAAGGCTTGGGGTATGAGAAAGGTGAAAGCTCTGGATCTGGTCAGAAGAACTCTGGATCAGGAAATCCAAGGAACAAACCTAGAAAACCTTTGGTAAGACAACCAAATGCTCAAAGATATCCATCCTTCAATGGATATTGCCACAATTGCAATAGCTTTGGTAATAAAGCTAATCAATACAGAAGAATAAATTAGACTAATTCATCCTTCTTCAGACAGTGTTTCAATTGCAAAAGGTATGGTCACAAATCTCATGAGTGTAGAAATATACAAATGAACAATTCATTCAATGGTAGATGTTTTGCATGCAATAGAATGGGATATATGGCTAATTAGTGTAGATCAAGAGGATATCAGTCAAATATGCAAAGAAATGTTGTTTGCTACAATTGCAATAGATCCGATCATATTGCCAAATTCTACAGAAGTAAGAATCAGAACAATAAGGGTCCGGTACATCATAATCATAACCAAGACAAAGGGAAAGGAAAAGTGAGTGCAGATGAAATTCAAATGGAGATGAACAAAATATGGGTGAAGAAAAGTACAGAAAATTATGGGGATGGATCCGCACCAAAATATGGTGATGATATTCCTTCTAAAAACTAAATAGATGAGCTCTGGCTCAGGGGGAGTAACAAAAGAAAAACATTTTCCCCCAGCCAGTTAATTGGTGCCTAAAATTGGCACAAGGAAAGTTATGGATTAAAGGGTTCTCAGAGGAACATCTAAATAAGCTTTGGTAAAGAGATGGAAGATCCACAAGAAGTTTTGAATAGGTTAATCTTCCAAGACTAATCTAGTTCAACAGTCATTCGGTAAGAAGTAGGTTTTTCATAGTTAGATTCGATATGATTCAAACTAAGGAATCTTGATCTACAGATAGATGAAATGTTTAGAGAAAGAAAGATAAACTGTCAATCATCTCCAAGAACAACTCTAAATGCTTCTTAGTAATCCGGAAGAGATTTTTCTCAAAACAAGGAGAACAAGGCAAACCAGAATGACTTAAGTTACGCATTTATTGCAACATGAAATTAGGGTTTGCAGAGAAATATAAGGGTTCTCTTATTAAACATTTGCTCATTTTACATTTGAGAAGAAGAGAAAAGGAGCTCTGGAACAAATTACTTCAAGACCATCAAAGATCAACTGTAGAAGTCGATTCATCCAATGATCTGATCCGGTTCATATCGTGAACCCTAGAAGCGGAAAAGGTATTTTCCGCTCTTGAAAATCTCTCTGTGAAATTTTGAAAGATGGCTACTTCAAATGTGGTGAAGATCACTGATAGGTCATGCCCTAAATTCAGAAAACATCCCTATAAATCCCTAGAAGTTGATCCCCTATGTGCATTTTCTAGCATTCCACATGGAATTCTATATGTAGAAGACGTTAGGGTTTACATTCACACAAACATTGAAGAATTTGGTGAATCCAAGCTGATGGATATCTACCACAAGGAACTGATAGATGAATCATTTGAACTAAAACCTCAATATAAGGCCATCCGGGATAAAGATTTTGGACAGTGCATTCATTTCCCCTATTTTGCTAAGGATGATTGGGTCTGGTATGTTTTGAACAGAATGCATGACAACTTTATGTGGTTGATGAGGCCATTTAAGATAACCAAGGAAGCAATTAGGGCAATAACTGGATTGCACTCATCCGGGGGGTTACCTACTGTAAAATCAGTCAAAAACCAAACTGTGAGTGAGGCCACCAGATCTAAATTTGATAAAAGAGCAATGACAGTTGAGGATATCATAGATCCAGACATCAAGTTTGCCTCCATGATTATTGGCTACAAGATATATCACTCCAGCAGAGAAAATTCTATATCCGAAACAACAATCTACACTGCTTATGAAATGTTGAGAAAGAATGCAGATTATGATCTTTGTGAACTCCTTTTGAGCCAACTGATGGAAAACCTACAAAAGATCAAGAAGGAGAAGAACTCTTTCAAGTATGGTGGGCTGATACTGGGTTTGTTCTTCTACTTTATGAATGAGCTACCCAGATCTAGTGGCTGGGTATGGCAGAATGACAGACCTGCTGCAATTCAAATCAGAGATTACTTGCATGGGCTTGGTGATGCCAAGGCACAAAACACAGCACTGTGGGGTTACCTCAAAAACTTCCAAAGCATGATGCGGGCTAGAGAAAGAATTCCCCAATCCCTAGTTGAAAAATACAAGGATACAGTGTTCTTTATGGTAGACACTGATCAATGTCTGATGGAGGTAGTAGAACCAAGAATAGTATGGATCATGCCAATGGGGTATGAAGTGGATGAGAAAATTGTAGAGATGCATGTTCAGCACATGCTAAGTCAGCCCAAGGATCCCAAGGCAGAAAGGTTTGGAACCTATGATGAATTGAGTGTAAAGATTCATGTGGAGCTCAGACAACCAGAGATGAAGAGAAATGTGAGAAAAGAAGTAGAGAATGTTGCCAAAAGGTATGGCATCTCAAAAGAGGCACTTGATGCAAATAGAGAAAAGATGGAAAGGGCAGAAAAGGAAAAGGAAGAGGTAGAAAAAGAAAGTGCTCTGGTAGAATCCCCCTCCCAGACCAGATCCACTAAGAGCTCTACATCTACTAAGAGCTCAAAGGCATCAAAACTGGAAGAAAAATCATCCGATAAAGGAGAGAAGAGACCTAAGACAAAGGCCACAAGATCTTATGCTAGTCAAAAGGATGATAAAGAGACTGAATATGATGAAGAGGTCAAGAAAATGAAGAAGAAGAAGAAAACATCCGGTGAACCCTCTACTGGTCAAGGCAAAGAATAGAAGGCAGAGGAATTTGTTGAAAGGCCCACTCTGTCCATTAATGATGTAATCAAATAAGTCACTATGGATGGGAACCTAAAACCAATGACTAAATTCTATGATGATTATAATGAAGCTGACCAGAAGATCTTGTAAGAAGCCACAGTCAGGTATCTGAATATCTACAATAAGGCTTTTATTGAAATCATATCTCTCATTCCCAAAAGCCTAGAGAAGGAATTAGAAATAAGGAAGAATAATGCTAAGGCAAAGGATCTTGAGATCCAAGAATAGATAGCTATTTAGCTATATCCTTCAATCACTCGGAAGAAAATAAATATGATCTACAAAGATTGCAAGGATGAGTTCCAAAGCAAAGCTAGAATGAATCAGCTTATGCTCGGAGAAACTGACAAAGTAGAAAAAGAGACAGAAGAGATCCTTCAGAATACATACAAAAGATTCAACATTCCCATTATAGAGGACGTAAGAGACGAACCTTCTGATGTTGAAAGACAAAGTGCATCAAAGAAAGACCCTACTGAAAAGATTGCAGAAGAGGTAAATGAGACAAGTGAAGAGAAAACCAAGGACCTGGATTCCTCTGCTCCAGAAGAGGAAGTCCATAAAGAAGCAAACATCTCTCCTCCGGTTTCCCATGGAGACTCCGGATCTAAAGAAGAAGAAAGAGTAGAAGAGAAGATCAGTCAAGAAGCAGAGGAGAAGGAAAAAGAAGATGACAGTAGTAAGGCTGTAGAAGGAGAGAAAACTCCAATAGAGAAGGCCACAAATGATAGTGGTAAGGCTGCAAAAGGGGAGAAAACTCTGTCTCTAGCAAGAGACACAGCAGAAGTAGTCAAAGATTTCTTGACCAAAGAGATGATGGAATTTGATGAACTGGAACTGCTTCAAGGTCCATTCAATTTTGATTCCCTCTCCCTGGTTCAAACCATGAAACTAGCATCCTTCACTCAAGCAAGGGCAAAAGAAAAACTGTTGAAGTCTCACATGGAAGACTGTGAGCTCATAGAAACTACATCTAGTGTGTTGGAGATCATGCCATCCTTCCAAAAGGATCCTTCGGCCTCCACATCCGGTAATCTAAAGTCTCTTGTAAATTCTGTTAATACACATTTTGACTCTTTAGAGAAAGTAGCAGAAGAGAAAGTCTGGAAAGAATTTTTGGATAAGAGATTCTCCGAAATACAGGGTCTAATTTCAAATGATAGGAGAGTTATAGATATTGGGATAAAGAGCTTAGAAAATGCTCTCAAAGATGGTAGAGATATTTACAAATTTTGTTTATCCTAGCCTAAAGTGACCAAGGACATTGAGAAGAAAGTAAAAGAGAAAAAGGATAAACTGTTAAGTTTATCTCAAAGTTTTGATCCTCTCTCCTCCTCCATAGTAAATCAAGAGTGTCAGACTATTGCAGTCATAAATGAAATAAAGACGCTTGAGAAGGAGAAGAAAAATAGAATAAATAGGTTGAGTGAACTTAGAGGGATCATTATCCCTAAGTTAGAGGCCATGCATGAGGCCCTAACTAATGCACAGGCCACAACCCGAACAAATGATCCGATAGATCTTAAGAAAGTAGAAGCTTTTACATTCCTGTTGAGTGGTCACATCTCAATTTTGGACAAGATGAAGCAGAGTTAGGCAACAAAAGTGGTACAATTGAAGAATACTTTTGCAGACGTACTTCAATATATGTAAGTATAACATATATATTTATGCGGCTAAGTATAGTTGGATTTTTTGGATTTTGGGTGTGTGGATCCTACCCTTTGCCATTGATGTCAAAGGGGGAGTGAGGAGTAGTGAAAAATGTGGAATCCAGCTAAGGAGGAGCTTTGGAAGAGTGTACATTAGAACAGAGCATCAGCCAAGGGGGAGTGCAGTATGACACTTAGTCATTTTTCACTAAGTGTTGCCATCAATGCCAAAGGGGCAAATGTTGGCAAGAGACACAGTATAACTACATGAGTGTTGTCATTGATGGCAACAAAGTTTATCCCACCCATCCGTAGGACATGGTATGCCTCTACCAGAAGTCAGATTGAAGAATGTTGTGGTCCGGTAAGCAAGAACAGAGCATGTGGCAAGGTTTGACAGTCAGGTCCGGATCTCTCAGAGGAAGTATCTCAATAAAGTGCAGACTTGGGGAGGTCAAGAGGAGTAACTTGACTAATAGATTCTAGGGATTAAGCCTCCGGTGATGAAAGAGTGAAGAGATATGAGTACCTAAACATTGAGTTCCTATTTGGCAGAGTTGACAGAGGAAGAACTGACCGGCAGAGCATCAGACCTTAATCTGGATGAGATATTGATGGTGATTAAGCCTCCTGAGGTATCACTCATGATTGGCTGACATGATTGATGACTTCTATAAGCATCTCCTTGATACACATCACTTGGTAAGCAAGGATTCAGCCGACAGATCAGAGTTTAGGAAAATATTGACTATTCCGGATGCCGACTAGAAAGGTGTTGAAATTATTGGTACAGATATATATACCAAATGGATTTAGATGTGAAGGTGTGTGTTGTGTGTTGGGAAGTGTGAAGAAAAGTAGAAGAGCAGTGTGAAGGCAGTAAGACAGGTCTAGAATGTGACAGGACAACAACACCAAAGAAGAGGTAGAATGAAGTGCAGCAGATCAGTATATTGAACCTAACCGAAATTGAACCTCAGCATGTGTGGATGCTTCTCATCAGTTCAAGTATCTTGTCACCTTATACCTTGTAGATAGTGAGTCTCTTGTAGGTAGTGAGCCTCTTGTGAGCAGTGTGCTTGGGCAGTAAGCCCTAATTTGCAAGTGCCATTTTGTACTATCTTATTCTTCTAACAGAGAATACAATCTTGGGTTAATCACCCTGTGGTTTTTCCCTTAATAGGGTTTTCCACATCAAAATCATTGTGTCATGTGTATTGATGTTATTTCCATTTCATGGTTATGTTTGCTTATTTGATTTGATGCTGCATTAATTGTTAAGGAAGATCAGAAAGCTAAAATAATTAAGATAACTAATTCACCCCCCTCTCAGTTATCAACAGATCTCTTATCCTTTGATTTTCCTCATGACTTCCCATGACCTCTAAAACCTTTTCCTCTCTCCTTTGATCTGCCCCTACTTTCTGCATTCAAAACACTAGCTGATGTGGACCCTCCTGAGCTTTTCTATCACATTTCCTCTCTAAGGATAACACCAAGAACATCATCAAATTTTAAAGTGTTTGAACCAGAGATAGAGTTACTTACAGCCATTACCAAGCTATTCCAACTTTCTGGCAAAGAACATAATATCAAGAGAGCCCTCACCTCTTCATCAAATTTCACTTTTATAGAAGTTAACTGACTGACAATCGTATTAAACTCATTTAAATGATCTGTCATAGATCCACCTTCAATCATTTTCAGATTAAACAAATGCTTCATGAGAAATACCTTATTTGAGGCTGAGGGTTTTTCATACAATTTAGCCAAAGATTTCATCAGTTCACTTGTTGTCTTCACTTCTGTTATATTGAATGACACCGATGGTGCCAAGTACAACTGAATGGTTCCTAGTACCTTTCTATCCAGAAGTTCCCAATCCTCATCTGTCATTCCTATTGGTTTCTGGATACTCCTTCCAACAGGCTCCATAAATCCTTCTGATAGAGATAATCCTCCATTTGCATCTTCCATAACTGATAGTTCTACCCATTGAATTTGTCTACCTTCAATTTATCCTCATCTGCCATTACTCCCACTCAACTGTGAGACTCCCACTCAACCGTGAGACCTTCCTATAGACGATAATCAAACACAACCCGCTCTGATACCACTTGTTAGGGTTAGCCGACAGAAGATATCAATTAAATGAAAATAAAGATTAAATAGAGGAATGGAAATACATAGAAATAATAATAGTGAGAGATAAGTTTTAACGTGGTTCACCCAAACTCGGGCTACATCCACCAACAAAGAGTCAAATATTATTATCCAGTAAATCAAACTAATTACAATGAGCAATCCTTGCAACTCAATACCGCTACAAAATGCTACAATACAATATCCACGGAAACCCTAACCCTTAGCCGCTTTTATCAAGCCTTAAGTTGGTTACAAATTAGCATTTTTTTGTTAGCCAATAGAAAAATAACTCCCAACGCCTTAATAAAATAATAAAAAACCATGTGAGGTTTTGGGGGCGTTTCTCCCGAGCCCCCACGGGGGTGCTACCCCTCAACCCCACCCTGTATTACGATAGGGAGTGCGCCAAGGGTGCTGCCCCTAGACCCCAGAGGGGTGCTACCCCCAAACCCCCACAAGGGGTGCTGCCCCTTGACCCCATAGGAATTTGGGGGGAAACCATGCCTATAAAAGTGGGGTAAATTTAACCTCTGAGTCTGATTAGGCTCTATATAACAATAGATCTGAAAGATGTTTGTGGAAATTCCTCTGTGGAAAACTTGGGTGTATGCCCCGGCATCCTCTTGTTGAAACAAACACTAAATCCGGCATTTGGACACTCTATGTGATATTTCTCCAGTTTCAAGTTTCAAAAGATTCTAACTTTTAGGACTTGAGCTCTCACCCCAAAGTCCTCTGAATTTTTCAGCTTCCATGGCATAGGTTCTGATATCTCTTTTAGATTCTAGGTTTTTGTTGTCATCTATCTGTTAAAAGCTGATTATCTTATAACTAGGGTTTTACTCATAATTAACCTAGGGTTTGATAAAAAGCTTGGTTAAATCACATCTTTCCATAGCAAACAAGAGCACAAGATATGTAGCTAAGTCCACCTCTCTTTGGTTGTGATTTTATCTGTCTTGTCCTTAAATGTTATTGTGGAAGAGGGTTTGATTTTGGTGTGCATGATTGTCTCCTTCATCCCCTTTTTCATACATAACAGAATGTTATATGGAAAAGGGTTTGATCTATTTTGTGTGCTAGTTGTTATCATTCTCCTTTTTCATAATAAATAGGTACTAGGCCTCCTACATAGAAGTAGTCCCATTTATTATAAGTATAGGAGTATGAAGTAGTCACATATACTATAAATCACTTATAATCTAGGTATTGTATCCTACATAGTAGGAGTATGAAGTAGTACCATATGTTATAAATCACTTATAAGCTAGGTACTACCTCCTACATAGTAAGATTACAAAGTAGTCCAATATACTATAAACTACTTATAAACAAAGTCACCTAACACTGTAAACTATAAAAAGATTCCATTTCGATTTCCAATTAACCTTACTTAAAAAAATTAAAATATTATTCTTAAATTATTTCTCTTTAAACCATATTTAAATATTTTTATTTTATTAAAAAACAATATATTAAATTTTTAATACTCAAATCATCATTTTTGATTGGTTATTTTTTAATATTATATTCATACTAATGACTAATGATAAGAAATGTGTTGGATCACCTCTAAATATTTTATTCTTTATTAAAATTAAGAACATATATTTTGTTTAGTCTGTAGTTATACTAATCAATATTTTTATCCTCATTCGTAAATTATATTTCTCAAGCCTTATTTACATTTTTTTAATTGTATTCTTTATTGTTTGTGAGTATGTTAATGCCCAAGCTATTATTTTTTCTATATCACTTTTATAATATGTTTACATAGTGAATTATCATAAGGCAAGGGGTTACAAAGTTTATAAGTACACCTTAAGTATCTTTAAAAATTGTTTTCCTATCGTTATCTAAAGTAAGGCAAAGGGATGGTGCCAAGAAGCATTGTGGAGATTGCTAAGCTAGGGTGTGGAAGTGTACGGGCTTCTCCATTACACCTTGGTCAAGCCCTATGACTAAGTTAATAGTGAGAGTGTAAAAGAGACAAAGGATCATGAGCATTGATGTAGCCAGAGGAGGTTATTGTGAACCTAAAATTTTTTATAGACAAATATGCCAATATGTTGTCCTTGATGCATGTAATGTATTGTGATGTGATGTCTTGATGTTGTTGTGATGTCTTAAATGACCTAGGGGTGTTCCCTTTAAATACACACCCTAAACACATAACCAAAGGCCTTTTAGGACCCCTTTAAGAACATGGACATGCATGCATATAAGTAAATTATATAATGACCCCCTTAAGAACATGAACATGTGCCCAAATGTATAATTCTAGAAGTACTCCCTTAAGATCATAAACATGTGCCTAAAGTGGCGCAAAACAAGAGGGAAACATGTTAGGTTATTTCTTTTCACCTTTACATTTTGTTACCACTTTAATGTGCATGCCAAACTAATTATGTATATATGCTAAAGTAGAAATAAGTAAAATAAGTAGTGCCATAAAGGATACATGTATTCAAGGGATGGAAGGATCCTCATCATTTAATTCCATTTGATTAGTCTCATCCTCAACATGTATCATCCCTTTATCTATCAAAATCTTGAGTTTTATAATTGAGCGTGATGCTTCTATTAGTAGTATGCCTATGTATGTGATGATAAGCAGAAAAGGATTTAGCCTTGAGATGTGGTGCAACTCCTTGAGATGTATTCATTAGCTTAATAGGAGGCAAAGCAATAATTTTTTGTTGCAAAATTTATTCCAAAATGACATGTGTAGGATTCACCAATATAGTGAACTCTCTAAACTTTCTTAATTTCATGTGTGCATGATGATCATCATTATGGTGGACATTAGAATCATGCTTGTTTCTCACATTTTCAAAATTTGACATTGACAGTAGTACATGGGAAGGAGAAGTGCGAGAAAAATTATGAAGTAGAAGATCATTTTCCAATAATGCATACTTGAGAACATTTGCATACACTAGCACAAAAGTCTTAAAATGAATGATAAGACTTGTAAAACACATCATCTTTTAGGAGTGGAAGTAAACCATAATAAATAAAGTTTTAAGATTCATATCTAGTAATGTAAAACTCATGTTAGCAACCATGGGTTTAAAATTTAACACACAATCTTTGAGGTTTTCATATTCCCCTTGTTTGCATTGTATGATTTGATCAATTTAGTAATCTTAGGCTCAATGTTATATTGAAAATGCTCCACAAAAGCATTTGCTAAATCTACAAAGGAAGTAATGGAAGCATGATGTAAAGAAGAAAATCGTGTAAGTGCATAGTAACTCAAACTCCTTGGAAATAATCTAGCAACTTGTCCTCATGAAAATAGTCTAAACATGTAATTTTGAAGGATCATATATGATGTAATGAGTCACCTCTACCATCATACATTATAAAAAAAGGTGTTGTGAATCCAATTAGTGAAGGATAATTCAAAATGTCATATGCCATTTAAGGATTATGTAATATCTCACTAGTTTAATTCTTCTTTTCAGACTTCTACAAATCATTAATATAACTTTCTAAATTTTCCACTTTGCTCATGATTGTGCTCATGAGATGTGGAATATCACTTCAAAATGTTCAATATCCTTGTGTGTATGTAGAGCATGTGTAATATATTGGAGTAAGATGTAAGAAATAGATCTTTAGATGTTTGTGTGCATTATCCTCACATTATTCAAGTAAAAATTGTAGGAAACCTTCATGTTCATAAAATTTCCAACCTTGACCATTGAATTGCAACTTTGAACCTTCTATGCACTTTTAAACTTTGATTGTCAAGAATTTTAATACCTACACAAATTGTTCACCTATCATTATCTTAAGGAAAAAGGGTGGTGCAAAGAAGTACTATGGAGTTTGCTAAGCTAGACTACAAAATTGTACTAACTTCCTCCTTGTGTCTTGGTCAAGTGTTATGACTAAATTAATAGTGGGTGTAGAAAAGACCATGAAGTTGGATGTCAGGTGTTGATGTAGCTAGAGAAGGTTATTTTAAACCTATGAAATGTTGGAGATGGATATGCCAATATGTTGTCCCCAACGAATGTAATGGGATGTGATGTTTTGATATTGTTGTCATGTCTTAAATAAACTAGGGATAACTCCTTTAAATACACATACTAGACACATGTTACATCCCCAACTTATGATTTAGCTTAATCTTATATTTGCATGGTAATCAGGATGATTAACCATAGTTTAATGATTAGATGTTTGTGGAAAATATAAGATTAATCATTGATTATGAGGATACTAACTAATGTTAGTTCGATATGAAATTTCAAGTTGACATGATTATTCAATTATTATGATTTACAAATTAGATGATGATACACTAATCATGATTTTATGGTGGTGAGTTTAATCAGGAAAGTAATCATCCTTCAAAGATGGAAGGAGGGTATCATCCGGGAGGAAGAGATAGATGTCAGGAAAAGGGGTTAAACTGCCATATGAGTATCAAACTTTATCCTTATGAATCCTTGCTATTAGGGTGAGTTACGTCTCTCCTTATTAGTATTTTACTTTCTCATACCGATTTGACAATTGGATTCTTCTTTATGCCTTCAAAGTCAATTTGACTATATAGGGATGTTCACAGAATGTCCATTTGAGTCACTTGCCAATTTTGGCAAGTTGTCAAAGACTCCTTGATTCCATATCTATTTTCATATTATGATTTGTGACCATTATATCTTGATATATATGTCTTACGGTGATCGATGCTCTAAGGAGGAGTGGTGCTTGACCCCAAAGTCACATTGTAAGAATGTGTCATTTTATAATGGTGTTGATTTTGCTAACACCTTGGTTAATTTGATAACCCTTAAATCTTATATAATGGAGTATATAATCTATATAAGTTACTATTGTCTTAACCTTTTAAGAGGTCAAACATGTCTTAGTAACCACATTATATTTTATTAGATTTTGTTCATGTTTTTCAATGGCACTTGGCTAGCCACCACCTACAAGGAGTGGGGAGAGGAGTAGTGGCTGAGTGTCTTCTAAACTTTTTCCTTATCCACAAACATTAAGCCATGCATAAACTATCCTTGATAGGCATGCAAGGTATCAGTTGATACCAATTTTGAGAAAAGAGTCTTTGGGCTTTTGTTTTTGCATGTTATGTGATTCTTGTGGGCAAGGATTAGGCAGAGAAGATAATCTCTGGAGAGGTTGGAGATATCGCTTCTACAGGAGTAGCATAGAAAGAAGTGGAATCTTATCATTTGTGTAGGCATAAGAGCCCCATGGCAATATAAACCCTACAACTGAGACTACCTAGAAGTATGAACTAAGACTTATCGAATTGCATTCAATAATCTATTGTGGATATGGTTGTTCAAATGTTTCATCTTGATACCAAAGGGCATCGATGGTGTCGACCCATGAATATCATATGCTATTATCTTATGGCTTTTGAGGCCATTTAAGCTATGAAGTTTAATACTATGTTTTAACGTAGGTTTAAATTGTTGTTATAAGTTTCTAATGCCGCATGTGCCTTTCTATACTATTAATATGAATCATCGATATGGTGATGCTCATCTAGCTTGGAGGTTGAAACCTATGCATTCTAAACTTATGATTCTTACTATGTGTCATATGGCAAGGTTTCAAACCACCTTAATATCTTTGTATCATCCTATCATCTTTATGATGACTGTGTAAAATCAAGAAGGCACTAAATTATTATAGCTATGTAGAACCTGAAAGGGCTATCAACTTTGATAAACTGTTATTGAGCTTTGAATCCTTTTTATTAATTGTTTCTTATGACTATTCAATAGCTTCAAAGGCATGAAAATTTGGTATTCTTTAAAGAGCCCGATAGGTCGACAATATTTAATGAGTATGTTAAGGCCAAGGGTATCGGCTTATGATATTGATACCATAGTGCAATGCATATAGTAACAAGTATGGCCAAACCATATTATAGTATTGACTACTCTAGTCTTAATGGAAAATTTGAGTATGTGTCGTGTGCACTCATCATTATAACTTATCAACTCAAAGTAAATGATGTCAACCTTTGACTATTTTTGCATTGGTATCCTTTGTGCATGTAATGTATATTGATGCTATAATCATATCCTATGGAAATGGGAAGGATAATATAGACATATTGATGTCTTCTTGGCAGCCATGAGTGCGTGCCATATTCCCTATGGGAAAGATAACATTTTGATACGTTCTTTTACAAGAATAAACCCTATGTTACTATAAACTTTGTTGTATAAAAGTAAATGAATGCCACCTTTGCGAATGGCAAATATTCCTATTTAAGTATATGGAATCAAGAGGGTCTCTTGAGATAAAACCTTTTTAAAGGGGAATGACTATGAGTCATTGCAAGTACTCATTTTGACATTATGTTCTTAATATAAACCTTGGAGTAAGGTAAATAAAATAAACACCAACCAGGTAAGGTTAAGTGTTGAAATCATGAATGAACTTATTTCTTTATGAAAATGTGGGGCAATGTGACATGGAGTCACAAGTTCCCTATTGCCTAAGCAATGAGACCCTTGGGAATGGGTTTTTAAAACAAGAGTCGAATGTCCAAGGAATGGAATAAGACATTTTAAACTTATCTATCCAAGACTGAGAAAGGTTGAATTATGTTAATGTAGGACATGACAACTTATAAGTCGAGTCGAGGTGGTGGACATATGACGAAGTTCATTGCATAATGTATATATATGTAAATCTTTGGCCAAAGTAATGCATCCATCTCTACATGCATTGTTGGTCCACAATGCTCCAGATGGCATAATGTCTCCAGTAGTGTCATGCATAGTTAGAATGGATCTATAGTTGTGTGACTGTGAGGTATTATGAAGGACACAGCACCAGATACTCAGATGGCTAACCTAATGGTTCCTTATATCTAGATACCTTCCGTGAAGGGTAGGGTCACTTCCAAGAAGGAAGTTGTGCGGGGGACCACCAGTCTATGGTTGGAGGAAAAGCACTCGGATGATGCTCTCCTTCCCAAATAGAAGACAAGCTGAGGCTCATGAAGATAGATGTCATATGTTCCAGATGTAGTGTTTTTCTCTATATGACTTGATAGTCAGTTATTGTATATAATTTGATATTTGATACCTTGAGCATAGCTTTGTACATGCATAGTGAAGGTTATTCACTAATGAGATATCATTGGATATTGTAATTTAAGTTATGTTATATTCTAGTAAAGAATATCATGCTTAATTATTGTAATGATAATGATTCACTCTTGTTTAACTATGCTTTGGATAATTATGATTTATCCTAACTCTTAGTTAGATGAATATTTATGTTTAATTATGAGCATTATGGATTGTGATGTTACAACACATAACTCAAGGATTTTCTAAACCCCTTTAAGAACATGAACATGTTCCCACATTAGTTAATTCTAGAAGGAACCCCTTAAAAACATAAAGTTACATGTGTCTAAATTAGTCAATTCTAGAAGGATCCCCTTAACATCATAAACAAGTGTCCAAAGTGGTGTAAAACAAGAGGTAAAAGTGTTAGGGTATGCATTTTTCACCTCTACAATACCTAAACATATTGTTTGTAAATAATTAGTTCTTCCTTATTAAAACAAAATAGAATTATGAACTAGATAGGTGTATTTTAAATTTATTAACTCATCAAGGTGCTTATATAATTCATTTGCATGACTATTCACTTCTCTATGACCTTTTCAACTCATATACATGGGAAATTGTACCATAGTTGGCGCATGGTCTAATTGATCCATGTTTTGTGTTGACCCCTATTTTACAACTTGTATATTCACACCTATTTTGTATGATAGTTTCATGATAATGTATATCATATAGGATTAACATTGTAAATGAGGATGTACACCTATTTTTCATGAGGAATACACATATTTTCTTAGATAACATGTCACCCTAAAATGAGTTTAAAGAAATATGTGTAGCATATGTAATCTTGGTTAATGTTTCTAATAGAAACCTAAAAATATAACATAAATGTAATAATAAGGATGCCAAATGTGATAGTAGCTAGATGTTTCTGAATTAATGTTGGATAGGGCTTTGATTTATGTATGTATGTGTCTATGTGTTATGATGCTCATGTAGCCAAGTTATGATTTTGAATCACAACAACACCACTACATAGACATGTAAAAGCTTCTAAGGATTAATACAAAGAGTTTACATTTGCACAAGGTTTATTTATGTCTTAAATTCTGTGATTATTGTTATGACATTTCTTAGTTTGCATGAATCATGATTATGCTAAATGAATACCCTCTAATCCATGCATACCTTGGGTGAGTGGTTCCCTAGAAGAATATGACATGTGTTTGTCTTATAAATTTTATATAAGTTCTATGCACATTGAGAAGTAACAATAACTAACACCCAAAAATCACATAAACACATGAAAGTATTCATTCTCGTATGGAGAAAAATGTTGATTTTTAAAAATAATCCACCAATATGAGCTTTTCACCCTCCCTCTTCTCTCAATTATCAAAGCTTTTGGTTCATGTAATACTCTATAAAACCAATCCATGTGTAACTACGCAAGACCACATGCTAGCTTCAATCACTTGCATAATAGTGCACAACCTTATGAAAATCTCATTGCTCCATGTGACATTTATGTAACACTTGGAACCATGCCACATAATTCAAAGATATCATATAGTGTTTGTGCAATTATTTGTATCATGTGTTATCCATGTAGCACTGAGATAACTTTGTCTTAGTTTTGCACCACATATGAACCTACATGCATTACTGCACATAGAGCACGTAGTTCATAACTTAGTGTAGAATATCAAAAAAATCACAAAACACTAAAAAAAACAATTAAGCACATCTTCTTGATTCATTTCATCATATGCCACCTATCAAAACAACATATAACTATAATTATAGCCTTTGGGAAATGAAGTGTCACACATTGAAGCTCAACCAATTCAAATTCCATAATGGACTTTGTCTTCATGAATGTGTAATTTATAAAGGTACATTAATAACTATGAATAGATAGAAGATATTGAATAGGAGTAAATAAACAACCATACAACTTCATCAAGAGTATGCCATCTACAAAACACGTAGAGTTATAAAATAGTTTATTCATTCTCATTTTCTTCTATTTCTAAACCTTTGTCTTGATATTGCTTCTACACACACAACACATCTAGGTCCTCATCTAGAGAATTGTCCCATGTGTATCACATATGGTTCATAGGGTTGGCATTGATGTCAACATTGTCACTAGGTTGTCATTGATGTCAACACTATCATGGTGGTGTGATGGTGTTCATGGTTGGATGTTATGCCCTATCCAACAAGAGAAGAAGATACAGTTCATGGTTGGATGTCATGTCCCATCCAACAAGAAAAGAGAGAACATATAGTTCATATTAAGATGGGAATTAGAAGAAAAAAGATGATCAAATGTGTTTCTGATGATATTGATGGCCTATAGTATGTATGATCCAAGTTCCATGATGATTGCATTAACAGAAGAGTGTTTTGTTGTTGATTGTTTGAAGATAGTGTCACTTCTGTGAAGATATTTTGTAGAAGACAATAGAATGCTATGCATTCCTCCGCATTTGCATATATGGTCATGCGGTATTGGAATTGTGTTCAGGATGTAGTGAAGTTGATAATTCCAAGTTTTAAGATCATTTGTCCTTCCGCTATGAAATTTATGCATGATAGAGTACCAACATGTGTTCTGGCAGAGTAAGCTAGTGATGAAAGCCTATTGGGATGCTCCACAATCCTTTATAAATGAATGATTGCCTTTGTGGTTTTAAGGACATGTTTATGGATGTGTATTATATTCTTCCCTGCAGTTTCAAGGTTCTTGGTGGTCCATAGCTCATTTTTTCAAATGATAGCATGTTGCAATGTCTTTCGAATGACAGATTGTTCCCAGAGTTCATGATTGAAGATGTGCGGCATAATTCTTTGATGTGCAGTGGAAAAGGTGTGTTTGGAGATGTTGTAAGAGTCATGTGGACTCATATGGAAGAGTTTTCATGAAGATACTTCTTGTTTCCAATACTGCACAAGATTTTTAAGTTGATGTAGCCATTATGCTTCAAGTTTTAATATGTCTTGTTTAAAGCTGTCTTATTTTTAAATGAGCAGAGTGTACGGATGTAATTCCTTGGTGTTTGAAGCTATGAAGGATGTTTTAGACCTAGTTAAGCAAGTGTTGATGTCTGTAAGGCTTGATCTTCTTCTAGTGTAACGTGTGGCTTCACGTAGGACCTATCTTCTACACATTTCATATTATGTGTTGTCTAGCCGACTTGTAAATGTAATTTTCATATTGTATCTAGCCAACAAGAAATGTAATCAATGTAATATCATGTACAAATATTGAACGAAATTGAATAAAGTAAGGTGTGATTTGAATTTTATTAAAAAGGCTTGCAAGTAGATACAAGGCAGAATGAATTCATTGTTGGTGAGTGACTGAAGGAGAAAAAGTAGAAGTTGTTGATGTTGTCCCGATTCATCTTGAAGACATATTTGTGATAGTGATCAAGTGTAGAGTGTGCCTAACTGATTAGATCATCAGAAGAAAGTGTGAAGAGGCAAAAATGCAATCATCAAAAGTGTGATCTTCAATGTCAGTTTTCTGATAATAGAAAGATTGTCATACTGTAATCCTTTGTAAGTGTGTTCTCAATTTAGGGAGTAGATGCTTCCTTGGGAGTACCCTAAAACAAAGTAATCAGGGAGTAGAAGATTCCTTGGGAGTAACCCTAAATCAAAGTTACTTAGGGAGTAGTAGCTTCCTTGGTTTATAGCCCCTAAAACAAAGTTATAATTTGAGCTTCATATATTGTGAGTTAATCCTCACCGTGGTTTTTCCCCTCTAAGGTTTTCCATGTAGATCTAGTCTTATGTGTTCATGTGCATTGTGTTAATATTTCATGTTCATGTTTATGTTATAATGATTAAGTTTTGATATGCTCTGGATAAGTTGAAATTGTTAAAAGTAAAAATTGCTTAGATATTGATTCACCCCCCCTCTCAGTATCTTGGTGTGTTCAACAATTGGTATCAGAGCCAAATTCCTCTAAGGGAATCTTAACCACTTGAGGAAGGTCCAAGATGGCACAAAATAGATCTAGGAAGATTCCCAAGTTTGATGGAACAAATTATGCTGTTTGGAAACTAAGGATGGAAGCTTATATTAGTTCTCTAGGGTGTGGTGTTTGGGACTCTGTCAAGTCTGGTTACATAGTTCCTGCTACTATATCTATAGATGCAGATGAAATCAAGAAGTATTATAACAATGCCAAGGAAAAAATTGCTATCATCAGTGGGTTAGCTGATTTAGAACTTTCAAAAATAATGGGTTGTGATTTTTCTCAAGAAGTTTGGGATAAACTTAAAACCATCCATGAAGGAGATAAGAAAGTAAAGCAAGCCAAGATGTAGATCTTCAAGAACAAATTTGAGAATCTAAAGATGTCAAAGGATGAAGACATTGCTGGATATATGCTCTGGGTGAATGAAGTGGTCAATGACATTACAGGTCTTGGTGGAGAAGTGAAATAAGATGAGATTGTAAAAAATATTCTGAGATCTCTTCCCAAATATTATAGTCATAAGGTATCTGCCATCATTGAGGAGAATGCAGACTTGGATACATACATTGTAGATAAATTATTTGGTACCCTTACTGTCTTTGAAATGAGAGAGTTTGGCAGTGACTCCAAAGAAAGAAGTTGCTTTCAAAACTAGTATGAGGACCACAGAAGAAGTTGTTGATGAAGATGAGAGCTCTGATGAAGTTGAAGCAAATTTTGTAAGAAGACTGAAGAAAGGTACTGGCAATTACAAAGGTAAGTTACCCTTCAAATGTTTTAATTGTGGAAAGGTTGGTCATTTTGCTTCTAAATGTCATTTCAAGAAATCAAGGAGTAATATCAAGAGAGACAAGTTCAAGAGAAGTTTGTATTCTATAGAAAGTAATTATTCTTCAAAAGATAAGGATCATGATGATTCAAATGATGAAACACTTTTCATGGCGCTGAATGTTGGTAACAAAAAGGATGATGCTAGAACTTGTGAGAAGATTGATACCTTACAAACAAATAAAAATAATTAAATATCAATGGTTGGATGGACTTCCTTTAATGCAAAAGAAGAATCCAATGCTTGGGTGATTGAAAGTGGATGCTTAAATCATATGATTAGTGACAAGGAGAAGTTGATCAACCTTGAGAAGTGGGATGGTGATGCTATCTAGTTTAGTGGTGATGAGTCAGCACAGATCTATGGAAAAGGTGCTATAACTATTGATGTGAAGAATAGGACTAAGGATGTCCTCTATGTAAAAGTGATAAAACACAATCTTCTCAGTGTCAGTCAGTCATATGTGCAGCAAAGGGTATAATCTCACTTTTCATGCCAAAGGTTGTGATATCAACAAGGAAGGATCCAAAAAATTAGTGGCAAAAGGTATCAAGACATATGGTGATATCTATCACCTGAAGGAGGTGAATGGAAGAACATGTTTGTTGGCTCAGTCCAATGAATGTTGGCTATGGCATAAGAGAATGGGACACAACAATTTTGATAATATTTTAAAGATCAATTCTACTCATGCAGTGAGAGATATGCCTAATATAATCAAGCCTACAAATGCAGTATGCAGAGAATGTCAAATGGGAAAGAAGACAAAGATAGACTTCAAAACAAAGGAGTATTCTTCTTCAAAACCATTGGAGCTGATTCACACTGATCTATGTGGCCCTACAAGAGCAAAGAGTCAACAAGGTGAGAGGTATTTCATGGTGCTTATTGATGATTATTCTAGAATGACATGGGTTACTTTCTTAAGAGAAAAATCAAATGCCCTTGATAAATTTAAAGTGTTCAAAGCTTTGGTTGAGAATGAAGTAGATGCTAAGATCAAATGCTTGAGGTCTGATAGAGGAGGTGAATTTACTTCAAATGAATTTGAAACATTGTGTGAAGATCATGGAATTAGGAGACATATGTCAGCTCCTAGGACCCCTCAGCAAAATGGAGTAGTGGACAGAAAGAACAAGACTGTGCAAGAGATGTCTAGGGTAATATTGAAAGATGCAAATCTTCTTGATATGTACTAGAAGGATGTAGTTCATATTGTTTTCTATCTAATTAATAGAGTGCAATTGAGGGTCAATAGCACTAAGACTCCTTATGAGCTATGGTATGGAAGACCTCCCACAGTTAGATACTCTGGGATCTTTGGTACCAAATGCTATATTAGAAGAGATGAAGAAGACCTAGGAAATTTTGATTCAAGAAGTGATGAAGGAATCATTCTTGGATACTCAACCAGAAGCAAGGCTTATAGATGTTACAACAAGAGGTTGGGAAAGATGATTGAAAGCACAAATGTAAAGTTAGATGAAGACCTATATCAGATCTCATATAAATCAGAGGACTCTGAATCTGATATCTTTCCAATCATTGTAGATGAAGAAGAAGAAGTAAAAGAAGAAAAGGAACAAGAACTAGAGCAAATGCCTAAGACTCTAGCAAAGTATGTTCAAAATAACCACTCAGCAAATCAGATCATTGGAGATAGGAATGAAGGTGTGCAAACAAGGAGAAGGCTTGCTAAGACACATGAGCAAGTAAACTTGTGTTTGTTATCAAGAGTGGAACCTAAAAACTTTGATTAATCCAACAAGGATGATGGATGGATAAAACACATGGAAGAAGAATTGGATTAGATTGAGAAGAATCAAACATGGGAATTAGTTCCCAGACTAGAAAACAAGAATGTTATAGGAACAAAATTGGTGTTCCAGAACAAACTGAATGAAGAAGGTGAAGTCATAAGGAACAAGGCAAGACTGGTATGCAAAGGATACACACAAGTAGAAGGTATTGATTTTGAGGAGACTTTTGGTTCGGTAGCAAGGATGGAGGCAATTAGAATGTTCCTTGCTCTTACTGCTCATAAGAACTTTGAGGTATATTAGATGGATGTTAAGTCAACATTTCTGAATGGTGACCTAGAGGAAGAGGTTTACATTGAACAACCAGATGTTTTCTAGATATCAGAATATTCAGATATGGTGTACAGACTCAAGAAGGCTCTGTATGGCCTTAAGCAAGCACCTAGAGCTTGGTATGCTAGATTGGACAAGTACTTAATTTAGTAGGGCTTCAAAAAGGTACTACAAATAGCAATTTTTATGTCAAGGAAGGAGACATGATATTGATAGTTGCAGTATATGTTGATATCATCTTTGGTGGAGATGATGATATGTTTAAGAGGTTTGTAGAGGAGATGCAAAAAGAGTTTGAGATGTCTATGATTGGTGAAATGTATTTCTTCCTTGGACTTTAAATTACTCAGCTAGACGGTGGTATATTTATTTCTCAAGCTAACTATGTTAAAGAGTTGTTGAAGAAGTTTGGTATGGAGGATTCAAAACCAGTGACTACTCCCATGGTCACTAGATGTCACTTGAGCAAAGATGATGAATCTCTATAGATGGATCAGATTGTCTATAGATCTATGATTGGAGGAGAGTTGTACTTGACTGCTTCTAGCCCTGATATTATGCATGCAGTATGTGTGGTTGCAAGATATCAAGCCAATCCCAAGAAAACACATGAGAAGGAAGTGAAAAGGATATTCAAATATTTGAAAGGAACTCTAGACTATGGCCTATGGTATCCAAGAGGTAATGACTTTGATTTTAATGCATACACCGATGTTGACAGGGCTGGTGTTGATGATAGAAGAAGTATAAGTGGAGGTGCTTTCTTTTTAGGAATTGTTTAAGGTAAAATTTGATGAAGAGGATTTGTTTGTGTTTAGGGTTAATTTTGCTAGTTTGTATGAATCCTCCTTTCACCTCGAAACATTCAAGGACTTCATCTAAGTAGGAAGTCTACTACCAGGCTTTCAGTCACTTGGAACATAGGGGAAAATTGGACTTGTATGATTTTGTTATTCAATTAAGTCCACTTATGCTCAAAACCCTAATTATGCAAATTCAGAAGCAAATGGACAAATCATAGAAAATGCTCCCACATAGAGATATCAAATGACAATCAAATGCGTACCAGATTTTTATGTTAGGAAAATAGAAAATTCAGGGACTAATGAGTGAGCACCCTAGTCCAGTGCTACCATTTCTATCAGGATCTGGGAATCTTTTCTGCAACTTGTTCCTATTGTTCCATAGATTTTCCTATTACAGGATCCGGAGGACTAATGAGTAGGCACCCGAGTCTAGGTCCCTATTTTCTTCTCTGATCTACAATTTTGATAGTCTACACTTCTCTCCTACAACTCCACTTTTTCTTCTCCTACAACTTGTAACTTGCAATCACAAAAAAATGGGTTGGGGGTTGGGGGTTGTGGTGTTTAGAGGCTTGCCTCAATCAAGCCCCAAAGAGACATTCAAGTCTTCCGAACACCGTTGTCAGATAAAGAGTGTGTATCCCTGTGGGATAGAGGCAAAATCCAAATGATAAATGATTGAAAACATAATTGATATCACCTTGTAGTGAAGATCTCACAGAAGGAAGATGCTCTTCATGCCATGAGGAGATGGATGCCAAATCTGCAAATACAAACACAAGAACAACACAAATTCTACTCTGCAACACACAATGAATGCCTTGAATCACCTTAACATAAGCTCATGAATCAAAAATTCCATCTAGTTTCCAAATGAATGCCTAAACATGCTTATATATGCAACTACAAACATTCCTGCTAAGCATTTCGTAATTCAAACTTACCGTGTCGGCATAGGACCTAAATAACGGTCATAAAATGACACTCCAAAATTGGTCCTAACCTAAAATAGGGTAGGACTAGGGTGAGAACACCCAAATCCTCCCCCCTATTTCAAGTAGGACTTATGTCAAGTGTACACTAGGTCCCATTTGCCATGAAACTTCAGGGTTTTCTCATCGGGATGTCAAATTAACATGAAAAATGCTCTAGATGCATAAGCATGACCCAGGAGCTTAACCTTAGGAGGGAAAAGCCCCCAAGGGGACATTTTTTGACATAACATTTATCCCTCACTTTAATGTATGTATAAACACAAGGCCAATACATGCATTAAAGTATGGTTAACAAACATAGCAAACACGCCAAGCACGAAGAAGACATGCCAATCACAGATAAGATAGTAACAGGCACACAAAACATGGAGAAGATAGTTATAGTCATGCAAAACATGGAGAATACAACATTGAGGACATGCAAAACACAGTGAATGTAGTGAATATAGTGATGATTTTCTTTTTCTTTTTCTCATATATGAAATGCAGATGCAAGTGCAAGGAAAGTAAACACACCACCCATAATGCAGGAGGGACTTATCACCACTAGTCTTTAAGACTACATATGGGGCAACAAACACACAAAACAAACCAAGCACACCATACAAATCCCAAAGCATAGGAGGGACACATCGCCAATGGTCTTTAAGACTATGCTTGGGAACAAACACAAAATACACACACTTGGAAGACACGGAGAAAACACAGCAAACAAGTGATGGAGTGTTCCTATTTCTAGGTTCAATACCATCTCAGGCACATTACAGGCACACACCGATGATTGGGATTTGCCACAACAATCACTGAAGACATGCTTAAGGGTTGAGTTAGTCACAGAACCACTCCCTACCTTGCGATGAGGACTTTTTAAAAATGACAGGATGTGCATTCTCCATGAGAAATACACCATCCTCACCTTGCGATGAGGGCTTAAGATAGAAAAGGGATGCGATATCCCCACATCGCAACGTGGGCTTAAATGATTGCAAACAAATCTCAGAGTGTAGGAGGGACTCATCGCCACAAGTCTTTAAGACTGCACCTAAGAACAAGCACATTGCTAACATCTAAAACAGACAACTTACCTTATATATGCCCCCACCTTAAGGTGGTTGATATCAGGTATTGATATCAAGAACATTAAGGTGGGAAGAAAACACACAAGGGAACATGAGCTCTAACAAGGTCCATGCCCCCCAGAGGTGACATGTACCTTACGATCACCAAATGTTCCCACAAACACATCCCTATAAGAAAAGTGTTAGTGTCCATATAATCATGATAAACAACATCAATGCATATGATCAACCACATAAAGAACTGAGGAATGCAAGATTCAACATAGACAAAGTACATGAAGCAGTAGTATTGTTATGTTTTGTACAAGTGCGATAAGACATCATCAAGATCACACGACAAAGTGCATGGAGTGATTCTATTAACCAAGCATCGGATAATATATATCAACCCCATCGTCATATATGAACTAAGTCCAATTTTTTATTTCTCGCTAAAGGGACGCTAGGTCTGCATCAGTATAATATGTTTTTTGTCATCTGCCCGCTAGGTAGAAACACTAGAGGAAGGGAAACAATAAATCAAGAGAGGAGAAACAAGTACCTTAAGGATAGTCACGTAGGAGGGTGCCCCCAAGTCACCAACCACAATGCTATGTCCATAAGATACAACACACAACAATGAAAAATAGAGGAGAAGCAGTATAGAAGAATGATGATACAAATAGAACAAGGTCACAACAGAGGCAGTCTCCTGGTATCCTGGACCTTACAAGAGAATCAAGGGTCAACCTAGGAGGCCTAAACAACACATAACATAGCATGGGGGAAACACATCACAAGAGATAAAGGGTTAGAAATACTTACCTGGTAGTACCATCGTACTAAATTTTAGAACTTGCAAACTTCTTTGAGAGGTATTCGATCAAGTTTTGTGCGAAGGTCGAGTGGTTCTTATGAGGGTCTTCTTTATTGTCAAAAAATCCATGTAATGCTTGTTTCTTGGATTCTTGTGTAAGTGAGATCTTTTTTTTCTTGTGAGGAGGAGAACCACTATTATTTCCCACTGATGAGAATCGTCTTACTCTTCTCTAATTTTTAGTGAGTTTTTGATGTCGATTTCATCTACCATAGTAACAAGAATCATCTTGTACTATCTCACTCTTTTCTTTTGTCATAATTACTTGTATTGGTTGTTCCATTTTTTTTTCTGATGCATTTTGGTTATCTCCCAATCCTTGTAAGGATAACAAAGGAGGAACCTCAGTATAAATTCCTTTTCTGTGTGGACGAGGTGGGTTATCCAACTTTTCCTTATCCACTTCTATTATACCCACAATGTTATCATATTCCAAGTAATCATCATCATCTACTTCCACTAAACCATGTTCCACCATATTGTTATTATATTCCTAGGGAAAGGATTAGTAAAGATTTGCAAATTCTGATTCAGTGGAGCAACCAACTTATTTCCATTGTCATTCACACCCGATACCTGTATAACATTCAAATCAATGAGGTCTTGTATTTCATGTTTAAGATGCATACATCATTCGGTATCATGTCCTTGCGTCCGATGATAATGACAAAAGGAATTAGCATTGAAATAAGGTCCTTGAGGTTTGTTAGAATCCAAAGGCTTAATCAAGGGAAACTTCATAAGATTATTACTCACAGCTTGATTCATGATAGAATGGTAAGACTCAGATATTAGAGTAAACTTTCTCTGTTGATATGATGCCTTCTTCAGATTAGTGATAGTCGACACTTGAGAAAAGTTATTTGAATTCAATCCATTAATCTTTATGAAACTCATATTATTGTTCTTCTTAAAGTTGTTTTATGACGGTCCACCCATGGATTGACCAACTTCAGCTGATGAGTTTTGGTTTTCATACTAGCTAGATGAAAGTTGATAATCATGAAGGGCGGTGCATAAATGTTGAAAGAAGTTGTACTTCATTAAGAGAATCTTATCACGAATGTTAGGTTGTAGATTTGTAATAAACACCTTCTAAACATAATCATCCTTCATCTAATATTGAATTTGTGCATAAAGAGATTGATACCAACTAATAAACTCAGTTAACTTCTCTTTCAGACCTTGCTTGCAATGAACTAAATCAATCAATGAAACTTGAGGTCCAATGTTTGCTTGAAAATGTTGTAAAAATTGATTAACTAATTTTGAAAAAGAGTGTATTGAATTCGGAGGTAAAGAGAAAAACTATTCTAAAGTAGTATCTTTGAGAGATCATGGGAAATGTTTTGCTAACAAGTCCTCTTCAAAGTAGAAATCACTACACATAGCCATGAATGCTACCACATGAGTATTAGGATCACATTTTCCGCCATATTTTTCAAAGAGAGGGGTCTCAAACCTCTTAGGCATAGAAGTTCTCAAGATTGCATAGGATAGGGGATTACGGGCATGATAAGTTGGTATATTAGGTTGTGAAGAATTTGTCAAGTTTGTCACCTTTTGTTGTAAAGTAGTCATGCCCTACAATAGTTGGTTTAGGATGGCATCATTGGCAGATGCAGTTTTCTGTGAGGAATTAGATCCAAAGTGAGGGGGTGATTGAGCCTAAGTAGTGACAAGTGTAGGTTGTGAATAGTTCAATGGTGGTTGGACATAGTGATAGGTGGAAAGTGGTTATGAATAGTTAATAGGTGGTTGAGAATAAGTGGAATGGATAGGTAGTTGAGAACAATTATTCATAGAAGAGGTCCCCTTAGAAACCAAATTCTGATAATTAAATCCCATAGCTTTGTAATTTTGTGAATTAGTTCCATTAGATACTCCAATACCAGTGGTAGAATTACTACAAGCATTTGCATTAGTTGTTAAAATTTTGATGTAAATGTACATATTCTAGTAGTCGATATAGGTGCCGATACTTGTGTATGAGATGGAGACAATATATTTTTGATACCATTCACACATTTAGTCACCTTCATGACATTATTGTGTATAATATGTGTTAAACCTTGAATAACATCAATATCATCTTGTCCTTCTTTTATCAATTCTCTTACATGGTGAATCACAGGTATAGCTTCTTTTGCTATCCTTTCAGTTTCAACAAATGCTTGAAAATCAGCTAACTCTTTATCAAGTTTGTTTATTTTCTCATCAGGTACATGTGTGACCACCTCAATAGTGTCGTTAACATCATGAAATACTTGATCATCCATAGTGTTGCAGGAGGTATAATATCTTGCAAAATTTGTGTCTCTCCTTTTGTAAAGAAGGTATTCAATGGATTTTCAGAGGTCTAAATATCATTTTCTTCAAGGACACTAGATCCCATGAGTCTTCTCCTTCTTCTTAAAGGAATGTTTCTATTAGGGTGGTAGGTCATAAGGCTCATGGAATAGCATGCAACATAGAATGCACAAACCAATAGAACAAACCCTAGGAGCAGGATATGTTTAAGATCCAAAATGCTAGATTTTTTCAACTTTTCTCAATGCAAATGAGTGAAAGAAAAGGTGTTGTAAGTAAATTAATCAGGGGCAAAAAATAATATGTCTGATATTAGTCCAATAAATCCATAATATCCTTCACAACACACTTTTTATGTTGGGAATTAAGGTGTCTCAACCTTTGTAATTCCTTGTATTTTTACATTGTATTTATTTATTTATTGCCTATTGTATTAATTGGATGCAAATCCTATGTTGTCATATTGTGGGAGTTGGCACAGTGATGTGTCATCCTACATGGCATATGACCACATGTAATTTTGTCCTCACATGAGAAGATAGGCATCCCACTTAGTGGTAGGAATATTTTTCCATGTGTCAACATCTTGAATGTTGTGTAAGGGAATATTGACTGAAACAATCATGACAGATTCCTATGACAAAGTTATGACATGTACGAGTCAGAAATAGGAGATTCTATGATAGGTGAAGACATGTGTCAAAAAGAATCTTTGAAAAAGGCATCCTTGGGTGCCCCAAGGTGGACTATAACATGTTGTAAGAGAATATGCTATTTATAGCCTGTGTATGACATATTCTCTTAGAGCTGTAAGTTATGACAGCTATGACAGATTCTATGATGGTCGTAAGAGTCATAAGAGCATCTATTATAGCCCATTTTGGAAATAAGCGACCTCCTTGGGATGGGGTGACTTGACAAGTGTCAGGAGCATCCTACAATGTTGGACAAGTGTCCATGGGTTTTGGGCCATGAGGCCATGTTGGACGCCCATCCCAATGTGGAGCCATTTTTGCCTTATATTTGTTATATAAACAGGTGCTTTGGAGAGGAGAAGGACTACAGGTTTGACAGGGACTGTTATGCTGCCAAAACATCTCTAGATATGAGTGTCAAAGACTCATGCAAGAGCACTGGCTATGTGTTGTATTGTAACCTTCATTTTTTACGGAATACATTTGAGCTATGTTTTGGAGTGTGGGGTTTTTCACCTGTAAGGGTTTTCCCCACATATATCTTGTGTCGCTCTTCTTCTGTCTTACTTTCTTGCTTATGTGTTTACTACAATATATCTATTAGTAGGTTAAAATAGCTATAATTGTAAAGATAAAATTGAATTTTCACTCTCCTCCCCTCATTAGATTAGTGTAGGAAGCATTTTCCACACACCTAGCTTCCTTTCAATTGGTATCAAAGCCTAGCCAGTTTTGGTTCTAGCTGCTGGGTAGGGGTTTTTTGAGCTAATCTTAGGTTGAGTGGGAGTGTTGTGTAGAGTATTCTGTATCTTGTTGTAGCAAGGAGATGGCAACCACATCTAGAAGGTTAGAGGTCGAGAAAGTTAATGGCACTAATTTTGAGTTGTTGAAACTCAAGATGGAGGACCTACTTGTTAATTGTGACCTATGGGAAACTGTATCCAGTGTAAAACCTACAACAATGTCTCAAGATGATTGGGACCTCAAAGATCGGAAGGTTAAGGGTCTCATAAGACTCTATTTAGCTGACTCTGTCCTGTTGAATGTCCATGAGGAGAAGAGCACTAAAGATCTTTGGAAGAAGTTGGGTGATGTTTATCAAGCCAAGTCCCTAGTGAACAAGCTTTTTCTGAAAAATAAGTTATTCACTCTGAAGATAGAAGAAAGAGGATCTGTTGTGGACCACATTAATGCTTTCAACATGATCATTGCATAGTTGACATCTGTGGGTGTGAAAATGGAGGAGGAGGATCATTGCATTACCCTACTTTGCTCTTTGCCAGATTCGTGGGATCATCTTGTCATGGCTATCGGAAGCACCACTACCACCTTCAAGATGGAATATGTGGTGTCCTCACTGTTATCTAAAGAAATGTGGAGGAAGACATCTGAGTCAGCCAAAGAGGCTCTTGCGGTCGATCCAAATCCCAAAGAGAAAGGGAAGAAGAAGGACAAGAAAGGTGAAAAGGGTAGATCCAAATCCTGTGGGAGATCCAAATCACCTAGAAAGTTCAAGGCTCTCTATTGGAATTGTGGGAAGACGGGGCATTTCTGAAAGCAATGCAAAGAAGAAAAGAAAAAGAAAAAGAAGATAGCCCCTTATTCAGATTCTGACAAGTCACAAGATGATGGTGATGTCTTCATCGCAGCCCTGGCCATCCATGCATTCGATGATGTGTGGTTGATTGATTCTGGTGCATCATTCCACATGACCTTGCATCGAAGCTGGTTCATGAAGTATGAAGAGTTCGATGGTGGAAGAGTGTACCTGGGTGACAACTCTCATAAGAAGATGGTTGGTAATGGAAGAGTCTCAATCTGATTCCCTGATGGACAAGTGAAGGGGATCACTGGAGTTATGCACATTCCAGGCCTTGCACGGAACCTACTTTCTATAAGTATGTTGAATGATGCAGGTGTGCAGGTTGTCTTTTCAAAGGATGGATGCAAGATGACTAGAGGATCTATGGTGCTTGTGAAGGGTACTTAGAGAGGTACTCTGTTTCAGTTGGAGGCGTGCACTTCATAGTGCAATAGTTCTTCTCACTCGAAGAAAAGAGTTGCAATCACTTCATCCCCACCATCTAAACGAGCAGTGAAGAAATCTATTGTAACTAGTTCTGATGGTAGTGCACATGCTATGGAAGCTAAGCTTCCTGTTAAAAAGACTATGTTATGGCATTTGGGATATGTCCACATTGGTGAGAAGGGTCTGCGAACCCTAAAAAACAAAAACCTCATTGAGGGGTTAAATGATTGTAATCTCGAGTTTGACTTTTACGAACATTGTGTATATGGAAAATAAAATCGTGTTTAGTTTTATTCTAGTTCTCACAAATCTTCTAGTGTGTTGGATCTTATTCATTATGATGTGTTTGGTCTAGTTAATGTTCCTTCAATTTCCAAATATGTATATTTTTAATCTTTCATAAATGATTATAGTAGAAGGACATGGGTTTATTTCATCAGAAGCAAGACTAAAGTCTTTAGTTAGTTTAAGGAGTTTAAATCCTTTGCTGAAAATCAGACTAATAAATAGATTAAGTGTTTGAGAACTGACAATGGTGGTGAGCTTTGTTCGGAAAAGTTCGATAAGTTCTATAAAGAGAAAGGGATTGAAAGACATAAGACAACTCCATACACCCCATAGAAAAATGGAGTTGCAGAGAGGATGAACAGGACACTGATGGAGAAGGCTAGGAGTATGCTTAGTGGAGCAAGCCTCGAACACAAGTTTTGGGTTGAAGCTATTGCCACTGCTTGCTATCTAGTAAACAGATCTCCTACATCAGCTCTTGTTCGTAAGACATCTATGGAGGTGTGGTCTGGTAAGAAGCCTTCTGTATACACCTAAAAGTGACACGACTCTGTCTAAATAAATATTCTTAATATTTATTTCAATTTAATTCCTCTATCAAGAAATGAACAAATCAATTTATTTATCTGATTCACATTCCTCCACAAAATTAAATAAAATCATTTATTTAATTAAATCTTTCATATTCCTCCAAATTAAATAAATTCATTTATTTAATTAAAATCCTCCAAGTTCTTCTAAATTAAATACTACCAAATTATTTAATTAATTCTTCCAAAATTCCTCTAAATTAAATAATGTCAAATTATTTAATTACCTCTTCTATATTCTAAAGTCATTCTAAATTAAATAATGTCCAATTATTTAATTAGTTCTTCTAAACTTAAACATCCTCTATATTTAAATAAATCAAAATATTTATTTAAATTGTTCTATTTTCCTCCAAAAATGGATTAACACCAAAATTAATTCATGCAAATCCATGTGCACACTTAATTGAATATTTTAATATTTAATTAATTGTTCTCTCACCCACATGTCCTTTTTCTCCTCTAGTTGCAATTAGTTAACTAATCAATCAATTCACTTAACTGATTAGTCTATTCTGTTAACTAATCAATCCACTTAGTTAACTCTTCAATCTATTTCTGTTAACTCCCCTATTGCATGAAGGAGCAGGACACTTGTCCTCTTCCTATTCACGCACATCCTCTCAAGTTTCCTCAACCATTGATCTTATTCATTCTATACCAATGATCCTCTCTCTCTCTCTCTCAAACCTATATATACAAGCCCTATTACTCCATTTCAATCATCCAAGCTTTTAGTAAACTTACTCTGCAAAATTCACAGTGCACCTTTGGCACCCAAATCCATCTCCATAGCTTGCAATCACCATTTTATTGTATTGAAGCTCATATTCATTACAAGAATTATCATAGTCATTTCTCCATTGTCATCTTGAAGAACAAATCAAGGAAGTGTGCTTTCTAAGGGCTTCATTCTCATGAAAGATCAATTGAGATTAGGTGACCAATGGAATCTACGAAGTAACAAGGTTTGTGAAGGTATTGTTCTTTATTTTGAATCTTGTTTATTTCCATTTTCATTGTGTTATTGGGTTATTTATTAATCATTGATATATTATCCACATTTTCCTGTAACACCTTTAGTTAGACATCTTTTTGTTTTTGGTTGTGAGGCACATGCACATGTGCCTAGGGAGAAATGGTCTAAATTGGAGAACAAGGCTGTTAAATGTATTTTAATTGGCTATGGTGTCGGTGTACAAGGATACAAGCTTTGGGATCCCGTGGTTGAAAAAGTGTCATCTTTAGAGACCTAACACCTTCTTCCATTGTTCTACAGCTACAATAGATAGAAAAGAAAGAAGATGTGGTTCAGTTTCCTTCTACCCCTGAGAAGACTGAATAGACAAACCCTGTGAGACCCCATGACGAGGATAGCTCTAGCAGCTCTGAAAGCTTAGAAGAAGAAGCAAAACCTCAACCTCGGCCATTGAGGAGGTCTACATGAACAAGAAAGTAGCTTGATAGGTTTGGTTATTCATTAGTTGATTCTAGTTGTGCTTTTGCTTTACTTACTAACACTGATGAGCCTAGAACTGTGAAAGAGGCTATCGGCATGAAAGATGTAGGTTCCTATAAAGAGGCCATGGAAGATGAGATGGATTCTTTGGAAAATAATAAAACATGGGACTTGGTGCCTTTGCCTAATGGACAGAAACCCATTGGATGCAAATGGGTGTTCAAGAAGAAATTCGGTGCAAATGGCAGTGTTGAAAAGTACAAGGCTAGATTGGTTGTGAAGGGGTATTCACAAGTGGAGGGAATTGATTATGGTGAAATTTTCTCTCCCGTTACAAAGTTGACATCCATTTGATTTCTGTTATCTCTTACAACTGCTTATGATTTAGAGGTAGAATAGATGGATGTGAAAACAACTTTCCTTCATGGTGATTTGGAGGAAGAGATTTATATGACACAGCCAGAGCATTACATAGAGAAAGGTAAAAAAAATTGGTTTGCAAGTTAAAGAAGTCTTTGTATGGTTTGAAGCAGTCTTCTGGGATGTGGTACTTGAAGTTTGATGCCTTTGTGTTGTCAATTAGATATCTGAGATTGAAATCTGATCATTGTGTGTATTACAAGTTTTAGAATGATTGCATTCTCATTATTGCATTGTATGTTGACAATATGTTGTTGATTGGGAATGGTAAAAATATGATTTATGATTTAAAGTCTTAGTTGTAAGCACAGTTTGAGTTGAAAAATCTTAGGGTAGCCAGGTATATTCTGGGAATGGAAATTAAAAGAGATAGACCTAACAGAAAACATTGGTTAAGCCAAAGTAAGTATGTGAAGACCATGTTGGACAGGTTCAGCATGGTAGATTGTAGACCATTGTGTGTTCCTATTTCATTGGGGACAAAGTTGTCTATTAATGATTGTCCAAAATCTCCTAGTGAAGTGGAGGACATGAGCAGAGTACCTTATGCTAGTGTTGTTGGCAGTTTGATGTATGCTATGGTCTGCAAAAGACCAGACATTGCTCAAGTAGTGGGATTCCTTAGTCAATTTATGGCTAATCCTGGATGGGTACATTGGGCTGCAATTAAGTGAGTGTTCCAATATTTGAGGGGTACTTCCAAGTATCCCATATGCTATCACACTAATGCTATAGGACCTCCGCATTCAGTTTGTATTCGTGGATTTGTGGATTCTGATTGGGCAAGTGACATTAATAGCAGGAGATCCACCAGTGCCTATGTGTTCACTATGTTTGGTGGTGCAATTAGTTGGATGAGTAAGCGACAACCTTTGGTTGCTTTGTCTACTACAGAAGCTGAGTACATGGTAGTAACTCATGCTTGCAAGGAAGTCATTTCGCTTAAGAGATTGTGTTCAGATATTGGTGTTGATGCAAGACAGATTACGATTTCTTGTAACAGTTAGATTGCGATTTGCTTTATGAAGAATCCAACTTTCCATGCCAAAACAAAGCATATTGATGTATAGTTTCACTTCGTGTGAGACATGGTAGAGGATGGGAAGGTAAATTTGGAGAACGTAGATACTTTGAAGAATGTTGTAGATACATTGACGAAACTAGTGGGCACAGAGAAGTTCAGATGGTGTTCAGAGTCTATCGGCCTCTCGGCCTATAGCAGTTAAATCTTGTTAATTCTATTGGCTCTTACAAGGTGTTTGACAAGTGGGAGAATGTTGGGAATTAAGGTGTCTCACCTTGGTAATTCCTTGTATTTTTACATTGTATTTATTTATTTATTGCCTATTGTATTAATTGGATGCAAATCCTATGTTGTCATATTGTGGGTGTTGCCACGATGATGTGTCATCCTACATGGCATATGACCACATGTAATTTTGTCCTCACATGAGGAGATAGGTGTCCCACTTAGTGGTAGGAATATTTTTCCATGTGTCAGCATCTTAAATGTTGTATAAGGGAATATTGACCGAAACGGTCATGACAAATTCCTATGACAAAGTTATGACATGTATGTTGGCAAGAGACACTATGTGGCTTCATCAGTGTTATCATTGATGGCAACAAAGTCCATCCCACACATACCTAGGACATGGTGTGTCTATACTAGAAATTAGATTGAAGAGTATTTTGGTCTGGTGACCAATAACAAAGCATGCAGCAAGGTCCCACAATCAGGTCTGGATCTCTCAGAAGAAGTATCTCAGTAAAGTACAGACTTGGGGAAGTCAAGAGGAGTACCTTACCTGATAGATTCCAGGGATTGAGCCTCTGATGATGAAAGAGTGAAGAGATATGAGCACCTAAGTATTGGGTTCCTATTTGACAAAGTAGACTAAGGAAGAACTGACCGGCAGAGCATCAGACCTTAATCCGGATGAGATATTGATGGTGATCAAGGTTATTAAGGTATCATTCATGATTGACTGACATGATTGATGACTTCTATAACTATCTTTTTGATATGCATCACTTAGTAAGCATGGATTCAGCTGATAGACCAGAGTTTGGAAATATCTTGAATTTTCTGGATGCCGACTAGAAAGATGAGTGAAATCATTGATGTGGATATGTATACCCGATTGATTTCAGTATGAAGGTGTTGATGGTGTGTTGTATTATGCGAAGAAAAGCAGAGAGCGGTGTAGAAGCAGTAATATAGGTCTGGTATGTGACAGGATAGTAGTACCAAAGAAGAGGAAGAATGAAGTGCAGCAGATCAGTGTATTGAGCCTAACCGGAACTGAACTTCAGCATACGTGGATGCTTCTTATCAGTTCAAGTATCTTGTTACTTTCTTGTACCTTGTAGATAGTGAGTCTCTTGTAGGCAGTAAGCCTCTTGTGAGAAGTGTGCTCGGGCAGTGAGCCCTAATTGGCAAGTGCCATTTGTACTATCTTATTCTTTTAACAGAGAATACAATCTTGGGTTAGTCAACCTGTGGTTTTTCCCTTAATAGGGTTTTCCACATCAAAATCATTCGTTATGTGTATTGATGTTATTTCTGCTTTCATGATTATGTTTACTTGTATGATGTTGCACTAATTGTTAAAGAAGAACACAAAGTAGAAGTGATTTAGATAACTAATTCACCCCCCCTCTCAGTTATCAACAATTGGTATTAGAGCTAAGTTCATCCAAATAGAGCCTAACAGCTTGAGGAAGATCTGGGAATCTCAATGGATATGTATGGTAGGAGGGAACAACTTCAGTCTGCCCTAGATGATCTTGAACAGTCTGACTCTGAAGTAAATAACTTAAGGGAAAGACTCAAACAAGCTGATGACTTCATAAATGAACTCAAGGAGAAATTGAGTATCTCTATGAAAAAGAGAAAGGAACTACTTTAGCAATTAGCAAGTCAGAATGAAGCCAATGATGTAAATGAAGATCTAAATGAGAAAATTAAATTATGTGAGAAGCTATCAAAAGAGGTCATTATGGTAAGACATGAAATAGAATTAGGGGTTATCAAATTCACCCAAGAAATTGAAGAGAAGAGAAAAATTGAAGATAATCTAAAACAATCTCTCAAAGAGAAATTAGAAGACTACCACAAAATAGATAGAATAATTAGGCATTTGGAATCTAATCTAGAAGAAGCTAGAGATAATGAAGAACAACTTGAAAATTAGATTGACACTCTAAAAAGAGATCTTCAAACAGCAAATGAATACAAAGAGAAATTCAAGATAAGCTCTACTCAGCTTGAAGTTCTTCTTGAAAGCCAAAAGAGAGTGGATGACAAGCAAGACTTGGGGTATAAGAAAGGTGAAAGCTCTGGATCTGATCAAAAGAAATCTAGATTAGGAAATCGAAGGAACATGCCTAGAAGACCTCTGGTAAGGCAACCTAATGCTCAAAGATATCCATCCTTCAATGGATACTGCCACAATTGCAATAACTTTGGTCATAAAGCAAATTAGCGTAGAAGAAGAATGAATCAAACTAATTCATCCTTCTCCGGACAGTGTTTTAATTGCAAAAGGTATGGTCACAAGTCTCATGAGTGTAGAAATATGCAAATGAACAATTCATTCAATGGTAAATGCTTTACATGCAATAGAATGGGACATATGGTTAATCAGTGTAGATCAAGAGGATATCAATCAAATATGCAAAGATATATTGTTTTCTACAATTGCAATATATCCGGTCATATTGCCAAATTCTATAGAAGTAAGAATCAAGACAAAAAGGGTCCAGTGCATCATAATCAAATTCAAGACAAAGGAAAAAGAAAAGTAGATGTGGATGAAATTCAAAGGGAGATGAACAAGATTTGGGTAAAGAGGAGTACATAAAATGTTGGGTCGCACCAGAATCTAGTGCTGATATTCCTTTTAGAAACTAAATAGATAAGCACTAGCTTAGGGGGAGTCTCAAAAGAAAATAAGTTCCCCCAGCCAGTCAATTGGTGCCTGAAATTGGCACATGGAAAGTTGCAGATTAAAGGGTTCTCAAAGAAACATATAAATGAGCCTTGGTAAAGATACGGAAGGTCCGCAAGAAGTTTAGAAGAAGTCTTCTTAGATTAATCTAGTTTAACAGTCATCCGGTAAGAACAAGATTTTTACAGTTAGATCTGGTATGACTAAAATTTGAGGTATCTTGATCTGTGGACAAGTGGAATGATTTGGGAAAGATAGATAGACAGCTAATAGTGCATACCAGTGATCTAGAAAAATCTCTCTCAGAACAAGGAAAACAAGGCAACCGGAACAACTTAGGTTGTGCATTTATTACAAAATAGAATTAGGGTTTGTGAAGAAATAAAAGGGTTCTTTGGTTCATCATTTACACATTTGCATTCAAAAAGAAGAGAGAAGGAGCTCTGCAACAAGTTATCTCAATCCTCTCAAAGATCAAACCGCAGAAGTCGATTCATCCTGTATATGCCTAAAAATGACATGATTCATTCTAAATAAATATGCTAAATATTTATTCCATTCTTCTATCAATTAAATAAATATTCTAAGGTTATTTGATTGGTTCACTATTCCATAATTAAATAAAATCAATTTATTTAATTAAATTCCCTAAATTCTTCTAATGTCTCACATAATTAAATAATCCTACATTATTTAATTAATCCTAAATTCCTCTATCCTAAGTCCTAATTCCATAAATCCACCTCACCAATCCACCTCACCATGTTGCACATGTAATTAAATATTTTAAATATTTAATTACCTAATATTCCCTCACCCACATGTCCTATTTCTTCTCTAAATCAAAATTAGTTAACTTCTCAATCAAAACTGTTAACTAACCAATCAATTCTGTCAGCTCCTCAATCTATTCGGGTAACTGATCAATCAATTCAGTCAATCCCTCAATCCATTCTTCTAATTGACTAATCAAGTTTGTTAACTAATCAGTCAATGGAGTTAACTCTCCAATCAATTTTGTCAAATCCCCTCTTTCATGATGGAGGTGGGACACTTGTCATATTCCTACTGGTTGCACATTCCTCAATCATTCTCAACCATTGATCATCATACTTCTCCTCAACCGTTGATCCTCATTCTTCTAAGTCTATAAATGGAACCTTGTTCCTCCATTCTAATCACCCAGGTTATTTGTATTGTTACTCTATAGAAATTCACCAGCGCGCCTTTGGCACCCCCAATACAATCTACTTGAGATCACCATTTTCTTTGAAGCTCTACTTCACAGCAATATCTATCAACATAGCCATTTACTACTGACATCCTACAACACAGCTAAAAGAGTGCACTCTCTGAGGGCCTACTTCATACCAGCAAGGATGGTTTTAATAGGCAAAAAATAGAAGCTTCGAAACAAGGAAGGTTTGCATTGGTTTACTCATTGATTCATTTAGATCAATCTATTGTGATTTCATTATTCTATTGATGTTTGGGTTTATTATTGTTAAATTGATTAATCCACATTTTACCCTAACATTTTTGGCACACACTGTGGGGCATTTACCCCTTTATCTCATCAAAATCTGAGCTTTTTTGAAGACAGGTTCCGTACAGGTCACGCACAGGTTACTTCGGTGCATTTGAATATTTCCACGGCGCTCCTATCCCCTGATCCGGCGCTTATAATCTTACGGCGCATTTAAACATTTCTGAGGTGCATATACCCATTTTTGTGATGCATTTATTATTCCTGCACATCTGTGCTTTGATACTATGCTTATGCGCACTGTTACGGCGCATTTGTTATTACTGCACTTCTGTTCTTTATTGCTGCATTTTTACACACTATTGCAGCACATTTATTATTGCTACGCTTCTGTTGACTATTTCTGCGCATTTAGTCACTGAAGCTACGCTTCTGTAGTGGGCAATGATTTTAGTACTTTTCTAAAAAGGTTTGCTAACGCTAACATCTTCACAGGTGTTCTCTGGAGCTATTTTGTAGGATAGGTTTGGGTTTAGTTCCATATAGTTGCATTTTGATAGTTCACACTTCATTTTCTAAAGGGATAGTAAAACTAATATTCATTCAAACCCTCATATAGCTTTAATTAGGAAAGAAGTAACTAGATCATTGTTGTCTTGCATTGCAACATTGCTATCTTTTCCAATTTATTGCTATCTGTTATTAAAACTGAACTCATCATTGCTTTCTAAGTTAAAAATTGTACCACTGCTATCTCGATTGACCAAAATTTCAAAGTTAACTATTCATGCTACGTGGATTAAAACTAAACTCACCATTGATTTCTGGGTTAAAAACTGAACAAATGCTATCTTGCTAAATCACTTCAAAGTTATGTGCTTGCCCAAGTAGACTAGCCCATTTAGTTCTTCTATTTTTAAATAGGTTGGATTAATCAGTGTCTTCTGTGCTTGACGAATGACAATAGGCTTATGCTCTCCCCTTTACTGGGTGATCAGAGTGCCAGACTTGTTATTCCATTTGTTTAACCTTTAAGAGGGGCCTGCCCTTGGATGCACGCTTGTCCAAGTGGGAATGACCCTAAGTGGAAACAGGCTAAAAGCCAAGCCCTACCAATCCACTTAAAATAAAAGTGTTTGAGGTGAAAACCTCCTGCAACAAGTGTTGCTATGTTACACCGACGGCCAACCTCCCCCAAAACCCTCTAAGGCGCAACCCTTTGAGGCTGGGAGACTCCATAACAGAGAGTAGTGCCGCCGCATGTGTAACCACTTGAACGGTTGCCCGCATTAAATACCCCTTGTTCTAATGGCCAAAAACCCTTGTAATCCATTTCTAGCCTAGGATCTTTGTGCTTGCTTTTGTTCCTATTAGTCCAAAATAGAGTCAGAAAAACCACAAAAATAATAATAAAAAAAACTATAAAATATTCTTTGTGCTTGCTGTGTTTTCTTGCTGTTAATTCATAAAATCAGATCAAGAAGACCTTTTTTCCAGCCAAAAATACCAAAAACAATAGAAAAACTCCAAAAATTTGCAAAAAAAATAGAGTTGCGCATCCATTCTTTCTTCCTGCACATTTGTACCGACTAGCTGCGCATATATTTAGACCTGTTGTGCATATACAGACTGTTACTACACATACATTTTCCACCAGTACAGTGCATATACTGTGACTTCCTATGTGTATGTTCATTTCTGCTGCGCATCTGTTTTAGTGCATCTACGGCAGTGAGTACTTGCACTATTTTTGAGGAAACAATTTTACCTGTTTTGAGTACCCATTTTAGCCTAGCTTCGCATTCTGAGATCAGATTCAACCTTGCAGTCAGTCTTCATCCATTTCACCCAAGTATCTCTCTTTCGTCCGTCATCCCATTCACCTTCTATCAAAACTTCTCTTGTCCCAGAGTCAGTTTATTCCATATCAGTTCAACATAGGTCCCTTTTTCATATCCTTTGTGAATTCACGTAAGCCTAGTAGGTCACAAAACCTTGCTAGTAGTCTCGTTGCATGACTAGTCCCTACCCAGTAAGACAAGTATCGACTACCCTTACTAGTGGCTACCATCTTATGTCAACCATCTTACTTGAAATCATTGAGCGAGAAAATCCTTTGTCCAAGTCTTGTCCTAGGTATCCTATTCACAACAGTCTCAGTCGGCACCTGGCCAAAATTTCTAATCCTAGTCCACTTCATCCCATGTCACCTTGCATGGTTCTTACTCGATCCCATTACAACAAGCAACTTGAAATGGTTGGCTCATCCAATCATATCGTCACACCTCATGATAGTGACGAAGAGATCTCTCACAAAGATTATGATGGGAGCATTCAAGATCAAAAATTCCAAAGTTTAGTAGAGAAGGTGCTCCATGCGGACCCTCATAAGTACTTCTATCATCTTGCTAGTCTCAGAATGCAGACTTTGATATAAGCTCAATCATGGAAAATATAGACAATGATCACGAAAGGGGTAAGAATGACACAAACCCACATGCAAATGAAAGAGAAAGGAATACTATAGACCCACATGCAAATGATAGAGGAAAGAGACCCATCGATCAAAATGCTCCTATGGAGGAAATGAGAAAACAAATCGAGAGCCTCACACAACAAATATTAGACCTTAAGATGGGTACAAGTACCAAGAACTACTCCTTGGAAGATATAGCACCATACCCCTTTCACAAAAATTTGGTCATGAGACCATTCCCCTATCGGTTCGAGGTTCCAAAGTTTTACAAGTACAAAGGAAAAGAGGACCCTAGAGATCATATTAGGAAATTCAATGCAGCATGTTTAGAAGTAGCTCACAACGAGACCTACCTGATGAGACTATTCCCAAGATCTTTAGGTGGTCAAGCTATGGAGTGGTTCTCACGTCTCCCACCAGGAATCAAAACTTTTGATGAACTTGTCAACAAATTTATCACACACTTCTCTTACAATATTGAACACAAGGTATCTATGCTAGATCTATGCAACACAAAACAAAAGAGTGGTGAGTCATTCGCCACCTTCTTACAATGATGGAGACAACTAGCTAGTAAGTGTTCTTATGATATGCCTGAGAAGTAGGTGTTGGAGATGTTTGTCCATAACCTAAACACTGATCTTAGCTATCAAATACAGATACAATGCCCCACATCATTTTCAAAAGTCATTGAAATGGGGTTGTTCATTGAAAAGGCTATGATCACTAAAGGAGCAATCAAGATATACAGGGACACACCTACCTCCAATTACTCAATGGATAAATCAAAGTTTTGGACCAAAAATAAGAATGTGGTCAACGATGGGGTAGTGGATGCCAAGGCAGCAACTCCCAAGCAACAACCCATAATCACTATTAAAGGAGAAACAAACAATGGCACGCTCAACAAACCATCCTCTCGAGAACCCAGACCTTGGTTCAGTTCAAATCCAAGGAGGAAGTTCACACCATTGGGTGAGTCTCAAGAGTCTACACTACGAAAGTTGTTGGCTAACAATGAAATCTCTCTACCGCCAACAAGTGATTACGAGCCTATAGTCAAACCTCCCTATTGGAAGGACATAGACTATTGTGAATATCATCGAGGAAGGGGGCATACAACCAACAACTGCATTTGCCTCAAAAATTTCATACGAGATGTGCTAGATCAAAACCAGGGAGGAACCCAACAGCATACCTCCAATGAAACCCATGTGGCCTATAGGGATCCACTTCTGAATCACAACAGGCCATACAACAACAATAACCACAACTGCAACAACTACAATGGCAATAACACTAATGACAACAACAACAACAATCACAATAGGCCTAATCAGAATAGTGAGACTAATAATGCCAACTATGCAAGTGTGCCATTTGATTATACCATCAATTGCATTTTCGAGTATGTCCTGCAAATTAATGTCATCACACCCAACCAACAATCAGGACCTCACAGAACTGGTTGTAGTATAATTACCCGCAGTGGTAAAGTCATGCTCAATACTGCCCCTCCAAGGTCGTCACCTTCTCCATCCAACTTCCGCCAGTATAATGTCATAGACCAATTATAGAAAACTCCAGCCCACATTTCTATCTTAGAGTTGTTGCGTCTATCCCCATCCCATAAGGATATCCTCAAAAAAGCCTTAGTGGAAACCACTGTCCCCACTAATTTGGCCCAAGAGAAGTTTCAGACCATGGTAGGTAATCTAACCTCCTCCAACACCATATCATTTACTGAGCAAGATGACCTCTCTGTATCTCAACCCCATAACACCCCTCTACATATCGTCGCCTTCATCCACAAACACTGCATCAAGAGGGTTCTCATTGATGGGGGTGCCGGTTTAAATATTTGCACATTAAAGCTAGTCCTTGCATTGGGGTTCTCTGAACAGGCAGTTGATCCAAGGAGGAAAATTACCATCAAAGCATATGACGAGGAAGAAAGAACCACAAAGGGAACAGTAGTCCTACCCATTCAAGTGGGTCCAGTAATAAAAGAAGTTGTGTGTCAAGTCCTGGATAGAGAGCTCGCTTATAATATTCTTCTAGGGAGACCATGGATTCACACCATGAAGGTTGTTCCCTCTACTTATCATCAATGCATAAAGTTCCCGCACAATGGCAAGCAAGTCACCATTCAAGGTGACCCTGACCCCTATCAGCATTGCAACTCTTTCCTTGCAAAACCTAAATGCATCATCCCCAATAACAAAGCATATATATCCCCTATCCCACAGCATGATCATACCACTAAAGCCTCCTCATCAAGGCCCAAAGAGCAGCAAATTACCATAAAAGAAAGTGGAGTGGGGGAATACTCCATTGAGCACAACCTCAATCTTGCCAAGATGCCTTTGTCTCCTCGATCTTTTGGCCAACCCAAACATTTTCCAAAGCCATCTGCTCCTCCCGTAGCTCCCGCAACTCCCTTTGTAAAATGGGGGACCTTATCTGATGAAACAGAGGAGAGAGATCTCCTACAATGGCTTTATGCTGAAGAAGAGAACACAACGCAAGATCCGCCTAGACTCCCAACAGAACTCTATGGGTGAGATGAGACTATTCTGCACAGGATGGGGTATGAAGGACAAGGCCCCATCGGCCTCAGAAAAGAACAAATCATTCAACCTATTCAACCTTCTTCATCCTCATCGGCTAGAAACACAAGTGGCCTAGGATATAAAGGCAAAGGCAAGGTTAAAGAAAATGCTTGTCTTGTAGAAATGATCCAAAAACTCCAAGAGGACAGCGACATGGATTCTAATGAATATGAGTGGGATGAGCTAATAGAGCATTCCTATGACAACAAAGAGGTTGATATCGTACAAACTTTTAGCCCCTACCATGAAGGACAAATGCAATGGAACAGACCACTGGAGTCTAATTTGCCCATCCCTGAGATTATGGCTTTCGACGAAAGTTTAAATTCCTTTGCAATAAACAACTTGGAGGAAAGTACCATCCCAAGCACCATCCCTACCAATGCTACTAACATTTCCATTCACACTATCAATGAATCAGGTCTATCATCTGACTCCCTCCCCCTCGTGCACCCTGAGCTTATTGATTGGGATCTGTGAGGAACTCCCCAACTAGATATGTTCCAAAACGACGATGCTTACATTGATTATATGGAACTTAGGGACCACTTACCCAAGGGAGATCATAAATCTAGTTTTGCTATTGAACTAAATACCGTGGCTTACTTCAGGGAAGGTGCCAAGCCTTCCAGTCACAAAAATATCAATGTCAAAACTGGATCTGACGGTGAAAACCACCTTGCGGCAGTGTCAGATCCCAAAACAGTAAAAAGAAAGGATGCATCCGAAGGTGAAAACCCAACTGTGGCACCTGACGATGGAAGGCTTGACACTCTCCCCAGTGATATGTATCAGGAAAGGTCACAGATTATCATAGAACCGACAGAGCCGGTGAATATTGGAATAGAAGAACAGCCCAAGGTTATCCACTTTGCCAAATCTCTTACACCACCAGAGAAAACTAGGTTTGTACCATTCTTTAAGAAAAAGAGAGGCAACTTTGCTTGGTCATATGCAGACATGTCGGGTCTAGACCCAAACTTAATTCTACATCACCTTCCATTGGATCCAGGGGTAAAACCAGTAAAGCAGAAGCTGAGAAAGATGCATCCTCACATAGCACTTTTGGTCAAAGAAGAACTCAAGAAATTACTGGATGTGGGGTTCATCAGAGCTATAGATTACCCGGAATGGATATCCAACATTGTACCAGTGTCCAAACCAGATGGCCGAGTCTAGCTATGCAATGATTTTCAAGACCTAAACAAAGCATGCCACAAGGATGATTTTCCATTGCCAAATATCGATATCATAGTCAACCTAACTGTAGGACATACCATGCTATCTCTCATGGATGGATTCTTAGGGTATAATCAAATCAAAATAGCACCAGAAGACCAACACAAGACAGCTTTTACTTGTCCATGGGGCACTTTTTGCTGGAATGTAATGTCATTTGGGTTGAAAAATGCAGGTGCCACATATCAATGAGCTATGACAACTATATTCCATGACATGATGCATGTAACAATGGAGGACTACGTTGACGATATCTTAGCAAAATCTCTCACAAGGGACTCACACCTAGATGTATTAGAAAAAGTATTTCAAAGATTGGACTAATTCCAAGTCAAGCTGAATCCAAAGAAATGTGTGTTCAGAGTCACTTCAGGCAAGCTGCTAGGCTTCATAGTGTCTGCAAATGGCATAGAGGTGGACCCTACCAAGGTCAAAGCTATAATGGACATGCCACCACCCAAGACTCTAACTTAATTGAGATCGCTACAGGGTAAGGTGCAGGCAATCTGCATATTCATATAACAGCTGGTAGACAAGTGCCAACCATTCAGCCATCTCCTGCACAAGAACATTCCATTTAGGTGGGATGAGCGGTGTGAAGAAGCATTCAACAAACTAAAAGAATACCTTATGAATCCACCCATTCTCATGCCTCCCATCCAAGGGAAACCACTAATTCTCTACATATATGCTACACCTACTGCTCTAGGGGCACTGCTAGCACAGCAAGATTATGAGAACAAAGAAAGAGCCGTCTACTACATCAGCCGAACCTTAGTGGGCTATGAGTTGCAATACTCACAAGTAGAAAGATCATGTCTCACGGTAGTTTTTGCTTCACAAAAACTCTGACATTACATGCTTGCACATCCACTTAAACTCATTGCAAAAATAGACCCACTGAAGTATCTCCTCAGCAAAGCAGCTCTCACAGGTTGCCTCACAAAATGGGTAATGCTTCTAAGTGAGTATGACATCAAATATGTAGACAAAAAAGCCATCAAGGGACAAATCATAGCTGATCAACTAGCAGATGCACCATTACAAGACACCACGCCAATACAGTTTAAGTTTCCAGATGAATCCCTATTCAATGTATCAACATCTTCCTGGAAACTCTACTTCGACGGGTCTTACACAAACCCTGGATCAGGGGCAGGCATCCTATTTATAACTCCTCAAGGTGACACAATCATAAAGTCTTACCAGTTGTTATTTCCATGCACCAACAACATAGCGGAATATGAAGCCTTGGTAATTGGTTTCAAGATGGAAAATGAGTGGAAAATCCAAGAATTGCATGTCTATGGTGATTCTCAGCTTATAATCAATCAGGTCAATGATGAGTACCAAACCAAAGATGAAAAGCTCAACGCATACAAACGGATGGTCGACGACTTCAAAGAACACTTTGGGACCATCTCCTTTGAGCAAATATGTAGGATTGAGAATAAGGCAGTAGATGCAATGGCAACCATTGCCTCTCTTCTAGAAATACCTGAAAATGAATCACGGTACGAGTTCTTAGTCGAAACTATCTGGCAACCAGCTTATGATCTTCCTAAGACCCATTCCATCTACCTTCTAGTTGGATCTGATTCACCTTGGTACGATAAGACTTACACTTACCTCAAGGAAAACAGTCTCCCACCTGACCTCTCTTCTAACCAGAGATGAACTTTCATACGACAAACTTCTCGCTACACCATCATAGCCGATACCCTATACCGACGTGGTCCCGATGGTACTTTGCTCCATTGTTTAGAACGAGAAGAATCCATAACTGCCTTGCAAGACGTACACGAGGGGATCTATAGAACACACTCTAGCGGTCCTTCCTTAGCCAAGAAACTCATGCGTTTGGGTTATTACTGGCCAAACATGGAAATGGATTCATATCAATTTGTCAAAAGGTGCAAACAATGCCAAATACACAGGAACCTGATACATGCACTCGCTCAAGAGTTGAGACCTTTAACAACACCCTGGCCCTTTTGCCAGTGGGGACTTGACCTTGTGGGAAAGATTCATCCACCCTCATCCAACGGCCATAAATTCATCATAACTGCGACTGAATATTTCACAAAGTGGATTGAAGCCGTTCCCCTCACCACCGTCACAGGCAAGCAAATTTCCTCATTCATCCTGAATTACATTATCTGCAGATATGGCATTCCTTCATCCATTATAATGGATAATGGAAGACCATTCAAAAATTAGGATGTCCAAGAACTCTGTGAACATTTCAAAATCCAACATCGTTTCTCCACTCCATACTGCCCCCAAGGTAACGGTCAAGCTGAAGCATCCAACAAGACCATCTTGAAAATTCTTAAGAAGACAGTCAATGATGCTGGCCGTGATTGGCATATCCAACTCAATCCTACTCTATGGGCCTACAGAACTAGTATACACACTCCCATAGGTGCTACACCCTATGCCCTTGTGTATGGCTTAGAAGCTATCCTCCCCATTGAAGTCAAATTACCCTCCCTCAGGGTGTCGCTAAAAGGTCTCATATCAGATGAAGAGTATAGAGTCTCCAGGTTGCAAGAACTAGAGTTGCTAGAAGAAAGGAGACAGAAAGCCTTTGATCATCTCAAAGCATATCAACAAATGATGTCAAGAAGCTATAACCACAGAGTTCACCCAAGAATTTTTAAGGTTGGTGATCTCATTCTTAAGGAGAATCCTTGCAACCAACAAGATAGAGAAAAGAAAGGCAAGTTCAAACCCAACTGGCTTGGGCCCTATGTGATTGTAGCTGCTTACAGATCGAGGGCATATCAGTTGGCAACTTTAGAGGGTGAACTATTCAATGACCCAATCAACAGCATGCATCTTCGCTGGTTTTACACCTAGGAGAACCCAAATGCAAGGGAGGCACAAAATACAAAAAAAAATGAAAAAATGAAAAAAGAATCAAAAAAATTAGAAAATCAGAAAAGTACCAAAAAAATCATCCTTTGGTGAAAACCTGGCAAACAGGTGCCTTGGATAGGTATCATGATGAAAACCTGGCAAACAGGCGTCATGTTTACTTTTTAGCTTCTCATGCAAATAAAAGCAAGCGATGAAAACCTGGTAAATAGGCCTTACTTGTGATAAACTGCCTTCTCCATATTTGGGAAACCAATCACCTTGAGTCTATTCTTCCTTCACTCATGTCCCATTCGACCCATATCTGTCCCATAATAAACTCCTGACAGTTACCTATCATGGCTTGCTACTCTATCTCTTTGTCGGCCTTGTCAACCAAGGTTTTGTCCCATACCGTATCCGTCGCGTAAGCCTAGCATAGTGTCTCTTGTCAGTTTTCCATGGTCCAAATCCATGAACTACGTTGCCTCTGCATCGTCACGTAGGCAAGGCCATATTCCTATGCGCCCCTGAGGCTCTCATGGTCCCATCCGTCCCGTTTCTTGTCATCTTTCTTGTCATCTTTCTTCTAGTCCATCCATGGTCCATTAGGGTTTACCCCAAACTACATTGCCTCTGCATCGTCACGTAGGCAAGGCCATTTAGCAATGAGCCCCTGAAGCACTAGGTCAGTCCCTTAGGGTTTGTCTCTCCAATAAGGATTGTGAAACCTTCTCACCAAGCAAGCAAGCGCAAGCAGAACCGCTCTCCAAAGCAGAAATTTTGACACAAGGCACTTAACCTATCCAAGGCAAAGCAGAACACAACCTAAGGTCTTCTAAATGATTTTACTCAAACTATGGCAAGAAACAAACACACCTCAATGTAAGAATGATTTGTGTTGGTTAGGTTAAAAATTACAGAGTCTTGATTTTTGCTATCATGCCTTTCTATGCTACTCAAGGATGCCAAAAGCTAGAGATGCTATGATGGGGGCATGATTCTTTTCTTTGTTTGTTGTTTGTGGATTAATCTTTAGTAATGTGAAGCCTTGTCTAAGGATATGGTTGGCAAAAGATCATCGAGGACACCAAAGGTCTAACATGAACAGGAGCAATCCTTGTTTGTTGATACGCAAGAAGTACTCAGGTCATCTCGGTTCAATTATATCTCGATGCTTGTATTAACTTGCTAAATCAAAATCCATGTAAGCAGTACTCAGGTCATCTCGGTTCAATTATACCTAGATGCTTGTATTAACTCACAACATTTCAAAAAAAGTACCAAAAAAAAAAGCCCAATGATGAAATAAAGCACTTCAAAATACTTGCACCATCAAGATGTCAAAAGCAAAGCATCCATTATACATCCATTTATACATCCATACACCCATATCCCATGCAATAATGATTCTATGTAGAGTATCAATGTTTACAAACAAAGCTTGTGAGTCATTCTTTTATCAATCACCTTTCTTTCTATCATATCTCTTGTCCACAGTTCTAACTATCAGTCTGAGCAATGATCCAAATGCAGGTCCATCCTTAATCCATACCAATCAAATCAAAGTCAATCTTGTCAAATTATCCAAGCACCCTCAGTGGTCTTAATCCCTGTTTGGTTGCAAACTAACTCAATCAGTTAATCAATCAAATTGTCTTATACAGGATGTAACATTGTCGAAATCAGACCAATACACGCATCTTACACGACATGTTTCATTTCCTGAAACCAGATATTATCCTTTGTGTTGCTCTATGGATATATCATTCCCCACCATGACAACACTGTCGTATATCGTTATCAATTAATCAGTTGGTTTACCGCTTGACAGGGGCAATACCTTGTTTGTTCTTGTATCATTTGTGCATATTTGCTTACTTGCTTGTGTGTGGTATCATTCTATCTTGCTTCACATATCATTCGGCTCTTTCTTCACCCATTTTCTTCAAACCTAACCTTCTTCTTCGTGAGATTGTTCATCTCACACCCTTCTGCCTTCTTCCTGTCCAATCTCCCGAGGGGGCATCCTGCCGTCAAACTTGTACCAAGGGCAAACTGGGGCATGTATCATTATCAGACTATTTATTCTTTGAAGAAACGCTGTAGACTGCATTGCATCAAAGAGGGGCAAAATGTATACGCCTAAAAATGACATGATTCATTCTAAATAAATATGCTAAATATTTAGTCCATTCTTCTATCAATTAAATAAATATTCTAAGTTTATTTGATTGGTTCACTATTCCATAATTAAATAAAATCAATTTATTTAATTAAATTCCCTAAATTCTTCTAATGTCTCACATAATTAAATAATCCTACATTATTTAATTAATCCTAAATTCCTCTATCCTAAGTCCTAATTCCATAAATCCACCTCACCAATCCACCTCACCTTTCCACCTCACCATATTGCACATGTAATTAAATATTTTAAATATTTAATTACCTAATATTCCCTCACCCACATGTCCTATTTCTTCTCTAAATCAAAATTAGTTAACTTCTCAATCAAAATTGTTAACTAACCAATCAATTTTGTCAGCTCCTCAATCTATTCGGGTAACTGATCAATCAATTCAGTCAATCCCTCAATCCATTCTTCTAACTGACTAATCAAGTTTGTTAACTGATCAGTCAATGGAGTTAAGTCTCCAATCAATTTTGTCAAATCCCCTCTTTCATGATGGAGGTGGGACACTTGTCATATTCCTACTGGTTGCACATTCCTCAACCATTCTCAACCATTGATCATCATACTTCTCCTCAACCGTTGATCCTCATTCTTCTGAGTCTATAAATGGAACCTTGTTCCTCCATTCTAATCATCTAGGTTATTTGTATTGTTACTCTGTAGAAATTCACCAGCGCACCTTTGGCACCCCCAATACAATCTACTTGAGATCACCATTTGCTTTGAAGCTCTACTTTACAGCAATATCTATCAACATAGCCGTTTACTACCGACATCCTACAACACATCTAAAAGAGTGCACTCTCTAAGGGCCTACTTCATACCAGAAAGGACAGTTTTAATAGGTGAACAATAGAAGCTTCAAAACAAGGAAGGTTTGCATTGTATTACTCATTGATTCATTTAGATCAATCTTTCATGATTTCATTATTCCATTAATGTTTGGGTTTATTATTGTTAAATTGATTAATCCACATTTTACCCTAACACATCCAAGCAACTCGATCCGGGTCATATCGTGAACCCTAGAAGCGTAAGAGCTATTTTCCAATCTTGAAATCTCTCTTTGAATATTTGAAAGATGGCTACTCCAAATGTTGTGAAGATTACTGATAGGCTGCACCCTAAATTCAAGAAACATCCCTATAAATCCCTAGAAGTTGATCCCCTAGGCGCATTCTCAAGAATTCCGCATGGGGTTTTACATGTAGAAGATGTTAGGGCATATATTCATGCAAACATTGAGGAATTTGGGGAATCCAAGTTAATGGATATCTATCACAATTAGTTAATAGATGATGCTTTTGAACTCAAACCATAGTACAAGGCTATCTGGGACAAGCATTTTGGACATTGCATCCATTTCCCCTGTTTACAGAAGTTGAATGGGTCCGGTATGTTCTAAGTAGAATGCATGATAACTTTACATGGTTGATGAGGCCATTCAAGATAACCAAGGATGCCATTAGGGTAGTTACCAGATTGCACTCATCCGGTGGGATACCTACTCTCAAATCTGTCAAGAATCAGATAGTGAGTGAGGCAACTGGATCAAAATTTGACAAGAGAGCAATGACTATAGAAGATATCATTGATCTGGATATCAAGTTTACATCTATGATAATTGGCTATAAAATATATCACTCCAGTAGGGAGAATTTAGTATTTAGAATAGTTTTGTATACTGCTTATGAAATGCTAAGGAAAAATGCTGACTATGATCTCTGCAAACTTCTTCTGAGCCAACTGTTAGAAAACTTACAAAGGATCAAGAAGGACAAGAAAAACTCACTCAAATATGGTGGTCTGATATTGTGTCTATTCTTTTACTTTATGAATGAGCTACCCAGATCCAATGGTTGGATATGGCAAAATGACAGACCAGTAGCCATACAAATCAGAGATTATCTGCATGGAATTGGTGATGCCAAGGCATAGAATACAACACTCTGGGGCTACTTCAAGAACTTTCAAAGTATGATGCAAGCCAGAGAAAGAATCCCTCAATCATTGGTTGAGAAATACAAGGATACAGTGTGCTTTATGGTAGACACTGATCAATGCCTAATGGAGGCAGTGGAGCCAAGGACAGTCTAGATCATGCCAATGGGGTATGAAGTTGATGATAAAATTGTAGAGCTACATGTTCAACACCTGCTAAGCCAATCCAAGGACCCTAAGGCAGAAAGGTTTGGAACCTACCAAGAGCTGAGTGTAAAAGTTGATGTTGAACTTAGACAACCAGAGATCAAGAGAAAAGTAAGAAGGGAAGTAGAAGATTTTGCCAAGAGGCATGGAATTTCAAAAGAGGCAGTTGATGCCAATAGAGAGAAGATGGAAAGGGAAGAGAAAGAGAAACAAGATGCAGAAAAGAAAAGTGATCCAGTGCAAGCCTCCTCCCAGACTAGATCTTCCAAGAGCTCTGCACCTACCACCTCTAAGAGCCAGAAAGCATCAAAATTGGAAGTCAAAACATCCAGAAAGGGAGAGAAAAGAACTAAGACAATGGCCACAAGGTCTTACATCAGTCAAAAGGATGATGAAGAGACTAAGTCAGATGAGGAGGTAAAGAAAATGAAGAAGAAGAAGAAGAAAGTATCCGGTGAATCCTCTATGGGTCAAGACAAGAAAGAAGAGGCAGAAGAATTCATTGAAAAACCTACTCTCCACATTGATGATATCATCAAATCAGTTACTATGGATGGGAACTTGCAACCAATGGTTGAATTTTATGATGAATATAGTGAAACTGAGCAGAAGATATTGCAAGATGCCACAGTCATGTATCTAAATATCTACAACAAAGGATTCATTGAAATTATATCTCTGATTCCCAAAAGCTTAGAGAAGGAACTTGAAATAAGAAAGAACAATGCCCAAGCAAAAGATCAAGAAATCTAGGAGTAGATTGCTATTTAGCTCTATCCGTCCATTACCCCTAAACAAATGAACATTATCTTCAAGGACTGCAAGGATGAGTTCTAGAGCAAAGCTAGAATGAATCAACTCATGCCTGGAGAAACTGACAAAGTGGCAAAGGGAACATAAGATATCCTCTAGAATGCCTTTAAAAGATTCAATCTTCCTATTATAGAGGACTTAGGTGATGAACCCTCTGCCATGGATGACAAAGGAGAAGCTACTGAGACAGTGGAAAAAGAGGCAAAGAAGACAAGTGAAGAAAGAACTGAGGATCTAGATTCTTCTACTCTAGAAGAGGAAGTCCTTAAAGAAGCAAACATCTCTCCTCTAGTTTCCCCAGCAAACTCTGGATCTAAAGGAAAAGAAAGAACAGAAGAGAAAATTAGTCAAGAAGAAGAGGTGAAGGTAAGAAAAGAAGGTCAAATAGAACCACAAGTGACAGTGTTGAGGCTGCTGAAGGGAAGAAAACTCTGTCTCTGAAAAGAGACACTGTAGAAGAAGTCAAAGACTTCTTGACAAAAGAAATGATAGAATTAGATGAACCAGAGCTACTTCAAGGACCATTCAATTTTGATTCCCTCTCCCCGGTTTAGACTATGAAGATAGCATCATTTGCCCATGCAAAGGCAAAAGAAAAACTTTTGAAGTCTCACATGGAAGACTGTGAGCTAATAGAAATTGCATCCAGTGCATTGGAGAAAATCATGCCATCCTTCAAGAAGGATCTTTCAGCCTCTTCATCTGGTAACTTAAAATCTCTTGTCAATTCAATTAGCATACATTTTGATTCTTTGGAAAAGTCAGTTGAAGATAAAGTCTGGAAAGAATTTTTGGGAAAGAGATTCTCTGAGGTGCAGGGTCCAATAACAAATGATAGGAGAGTTATGGATATTGGGATAAAGAGCTTAGAAAATGCTCTTAAAGATGGTGGAGATATATATAAATTTTGTTTATCCTGGCCTAAAGTGACCAAGGATATTGAGAAAAAAGTAAAAGAGCAAGATGATAAACTAACAAGTTTATCTCAAAGTTTTGATCCTCTCTCCTCTTCCATAGTAAATCAAGAGTGTCAAACTATTGCAGTCATAAATGAAATAAAGAAGCTTGAGAAGGAGAAGAAAAATAGAATAAACAAGTTAAATGAACTTAGAGGGATCATTATCCCTAAGTTAGATGCCATGCATGAGGCCCTAACTGATGCTCAGACCACAGCCCAGACCAATGATCTGACAGATCTAAAGAGGGCAGAATCTTTTGCATTCCTGTTGAGTGGTCACATATCAATTTTTGACAGGATGAAGCAAAGTTGGGCAACAGAATTTGTCTAGTTAAAGACAACTTTTGCAGATATACTTCAACATATGTAAGTATAACATGTATATATATACTTATGTGGCTAAGTATAGTTGAATTATTAGAGATTTTTGGTGTGCGGATTCTACCCTTTGCCATTGATGTCAAAGGGGGAATGAGTAGCAGTGAAAAATGTGGAATCTAGCTAAGGGGGAGCTCTGAAAAAGTGTATATTAAAATAGAGCATCAGCCAAGGGGGAGTATAGTGTGACACTTAGTCATTTTTCACTAAGTGTTGCCATCAATGCCAAAGGGCAAGATTGTTGGCAAGAGACACTGTGTGGCTTCATGAGTGTTGTCATTGATGGCAACAAAGTCCATCCCACACATCTGCAGGACATGGTGTGTCTATACCAGAAGTCAGATTGAAGAGTATTTTGGTCTGGTGACCAAGAACAGAGCATGCAGCAAGGTCCGACAATCAGGTCCGGATCTCTTAGAGGAAGTATCTTAGTAAAGTACGGAGTTGGGGAAGTCAAGAGGAGTACCTTGACTAATAGATTCCAGGGATTGAGCCTCCAGTGATGAAAGAGTGAAGAGATATGAGCACCTAAGTATTGGGTTCCTGTTTGACAGAGTAGACTAAGGAAGAACTGTCTGGCAGAGCATCAGACCTTAATCTGGATGAGATATTGATGGTGATCAAGGTTATTAAGGTATCATTCATGATTGACTGACATGATTGATGACTTCTATAACTATCTTTTTGATACGCATCACTTAGTAAGCATGGATTCAGTCGACAGACCAGAGTTTGGAAATATCTTGATTTTTTCAGATGCCGACTAGAAAGATTATTGAAATCATTGATGCAGATATATATACCCAATTGATTTCGGTATGAAGGTGTTGATGGTGTTTTGTGTTGTGTGAAGAAAAGTAGATAACAATGTAGAAGCAGTAATACAGGTCTGATATGTGACAGGACAGCAACACCAAAGAAGAGGAAGAATGAAGTGTAGCAGATTAGTGTATTGAGCCTAACTGGAACTGAACTTCAGCATATGTGGATGCTTCTCATTAGTTCAAGTATCTTGTTAATTTCTTGTGCCTTGTAGAAACTGAGTCTCTTGTAGGTAGTGAGCCTCTTATGAGTAGTGTGCTCGAGCAGTGAGCCCTAATTGGCAAGTGTCATTTGTACTATCTTATTCTTTTAACAGAGAATACAATCTTGGGTTAGTCACCCCGTGGTTTTTCCCTTAACAGGGTTTTCCACCTCAAAATCATTGTGTTATGTGTATTGATGTTATTTCTGCTTTCATGATTATGTTTACTTGTATGATGTTGTACTAATTGTTAAAGAAGAACATAAAGTAGAAGTAATTTAGATAACTGATTCACCCACCCCTCTCAATTATCAACAATGTACGAGTCAGAAATAGGAGATTCTATGATAGGTGAAGACATGTGTCAAAGAGCATCTTTGAAAAAAGTATCTTTGGGTGCCCCAAGGTGAACTATGACATGTTGTAAGAGAATATGCTATTTATAGCCTGCGTATGAAAGATTCTCTTATAGCTATAAGTTAGGACAGCTAGGACAGATTATATGATGGTTGTAAGAGTCGTAAGAGCATCTATCATAGCCCATTTTGGAAATAGGCGACCTCCTTAAGACGGGGTGACTTGACAAGTGTTAAGAGCATCCTACAGTGTTGGACAAGTGTCCATGGGTGTGGGTTTTGGGCCATGAAGCAAAGTTGGGCAACAACATTTGTCTAGTTAAAGACAACTTTTGCAGATATACTTCAATATATGTAAGTATAACATGTATATATATACTTATGTAGCTAAGTATAGTTGAATTTTTGGAGATTTTTGGCGTGTGGATTCTACCCTTTTCCATTGATGTCAAAGGGGGAGTGAGTAGCAGTGAAAAATGTGGAATCTAGCTGAGGGGGAGCTCCGGAAAAGTGTACATTAGAATAGAGCATCAGCCAAGGGGGAGTATAGTGTGACACTTAGTCATTTTTCACTAAGTGTTGCCATCAATGCCAAAGGGAGAGATTGTTGGCAAGAGACACTGTGTGGCTTCATGAGTGTTGTCATTGATGGGAACAAAGTCCATCCCACACATCCGCAGTACATGGTGTGTCTATACAGGAAGTCAGATTGAAGAGTATTTTGGTCTGGTGACCAAGAACAGAGCATGCAGGAAGGTTCGACAATCAGGTCCGGATCTCTTAGAGGAAGTATCTTAGTAAAGTGCAGACTTGGGGAAGTCAAGAGGAGTACCTTGACTAATAGATTCTAGGGATTGAGCCTCTGGTGATGAAAGAGTGAAGAGATATGAGCACCTAAGTATTGGGTTCCTGTTTGATAGAGTAGACTAAGGAAGAACTGACCGGCAGAGCATCAAACCTTAATCCAAATGAGATATTGATGGTGATCAAGGTTATTAAGGTATCATTCATGATTGACCGACATGATTGATGACTTCTATAACTATCTTTTTGATATGCATCACTTAATAAGTATGGATTCAACCAATAGACCAGAGTTTGGAAATATCTTAAGTTTTCCGGATGCTGACTAGAAAGATGATTGAAATCATTGATGCGGATATATATACCCAATTGATTTTGGTATGAAGGTGTTGATGGTGTTATGTGTTGTGTGAAGAAAAGTAGAGAGCAGTGTAGAAGTAGTAATATAGGTCCGGTATGTGACAGGACAGCAGCACCAAAGAAGAGGAAGAATGAAGTGCAGCAAATCAGTGTATTGAGCCTAACCGGAACTGAACTTTAGCATATGTGGATGCTTCTCATCAGTTCCAGTATCTTGTTACTTTCTTGTACCTTGTAGACAGTGAGTCTCTTGTAGGCAGTGAGCCTCTTGTGAGCAGTCTGCTCGGGTAGTGAGCCCTAATTGGCAAGTGCCATTTGTACTATCTTATTCTTTTAATAGAGAATACAATCCTGGGTTAGTCACCCCATGGTTTTTCCCTTAACAGGGTCTTCCACATCAAAATCATTGTGTTATGTGTATTGATGTTATTTCTGCTTTCATGATTATGTTGCACTAATTGTTTAAGAAGAACACAAAGTAGAAGTAATTTAGAGAACCGATTCACCCACCCCTCTTAGTTATCAACAATGTACAAGTTAGAAATAGGAGATTCTATGACGGGTGAAGACATGTGTCAAAGAGCATCCTTGAAGAAGGCATCTTTGGGTGCCCCAAGGTGGACTATGACATGTTGTAAGAGAATATGCTATTTATAGCCTATGTATGAAAGATTCTCTTATAGCTGTAAGTTATGATAGCTATGACAGATTATATGATGGTTGTAAGAGTCGTAAGAGCATCTGTAATAGCCCATTTTGGAAATAGGTGACCTCCTTGGGATGGGGTGACTTGACAAGTGTTAAGAGCATCCTACAGTGTTGGATAAGTGTCCATGGGCATGGATTTTGGGCCATGAAGCAGAGTTGGGTAACATAATTTGTCTAGTTAAAGACAACTTTTGCAGATATACTTCAATATATGTAAGTATAACATGTATATTTATACTTATGCGGCTAAGTATAGTTGAATTTTTAGAGATTGTTGGTGTGTGGATTCTACCCTTTACCATTGATGTCAAAGGGGGAGTGAGTAACAGTGAAAAATGTGGAATCCAGCTAAGGGGGAGCTCCAGAAAAGTGTACATTAGAACAGAGCATCAGCCAAGGGGGAGTATAGTGTGACACTTAGTCATTTTTCACTACGTGTTGCCATCAATGCCAAAGGGGGAGATTGTTGACAAGAGACACTGTGTGGCTTCATGAGTGTTGTCATTGATGGAAACAAAGTCCATCCCACACATCCACAGGACATGGTGTGTCTATACTGGAAGTCAGATTGAAGAGTATTTTGGTCTGGTGACCAATAACAGAGCATGCAGCAAGGTCCAACAATCAGGTCTGAATCTCTTAGAGCAAGTATCTCAATAAAGTGCGGACTTGGGGAAGCCAAGAGGAGTACCTTGACTTATAGATTCCAGGGATTGAGCCTCCAATGATGAAAGACTGAAGAGATATGAGCACCTAAGTATTGGGTTCCTGTTTGACAGAGTAGACTAAGGAAGAACTGACTGGTAGAGCATTAGACCTTAATCCAGATGAGATATTGATGGTGATCAAGGTTATTAAGGTATCATTCATGATTGACTGACATGATTGATGACTTCTATAACTATCTTTTTTTATACACATCACTTAGTAAGCATGGATTCAGCCGACAGACCAGAGTTTGGAAATATCTTGAGTTTTCCAGATGCCGACTAGAAAGATGATTGAAATCATTGATGCGGATATATATACCCAATTGATTTTGGTATGAAGGTGTTGATGGTGTTTTGTGTTTTGCGAAGAAAAGAAGAGAGCAATCTAGAAGTAGTAATACAGGTCCAGTATGTGACAGGAAAGCAACACCAAAGAAGAGGAAGAATGAAGTGCAGCAGATCAGTGTATTGAGCCTAACTGAAACTGAACTTTAGCATATGTGGATGCTTCTCATCAGTTCAAGTATATTTTTACTTTCTTGTACCTTGTAGACAGTGAGTCTCTTATAGGCAGTGAGCCCTAATTGGCAAGTGCCATTTGTACTATCTTATTCTTTTAACAGAGAATACAATCTTGGGTTAGTCACCCCGTGGTTTTTCCCTTAACAGGGTTTTCCATGTCAAAATCATTGTGTTATGTGTATTGATGTTATTTCTACTTTCATGATTATGTTTACTTGTATGATTTTGTACTAATTGTTAAAGAAGAACACAAAGTAGAAGTAATTTAGATAACTAATTCACCCCCCCTCTCAGTTATCAACAATGTACGAGTCAGAAATAGGAGATTCTATGACAAGTGAAGACATGTGTCAAAGAGCATCTTTGAAAAAGGCATCTTTGGGCACCCCAAGGTGGACTATGACATGTTGTAAGAGAATATGCTATTTATAGCCTGTGTATGAAAGATTCTCTTACAGCTGTAAGTTATGACAGCTAGGACAGATTATATGATGGTTGTAAGAGTCGTAAGAGCATCTGTCATAGCCCATTTTTGAAATAGGTGACCTCCTTGGGATGGGGTGACTTGACAAGTGTTAAGAGCATCCTATAGTGTTGGACAAGTGTCCATGGGTGTGGGTTTTGGGCCATGAGGCCATGTTGGATTCCCATCCCAATGTGGAGCCATTTTTTCCTTGTATTTGTTATATAAACAAGTGCTTTGGAGAGGAGTACTACAGGTTTGACAGGTACTATTATGCTGCGAAAAATCTCCAGATACGAGTGTCAAAGACTCCTACAAGAGCATTGGCTCTGTGTTGTATTGTAACCTTCATTGTTTATAGAATACATTTGAGTTGTGTTTTGGAGTGTGGGGTTTTTCACCCGTAAGGGTTTTCCCCACGTATATCTTGTGTCTCTCTTCTTCTGTCTTACTTTCTTGCTTATGTGTTTGTTGCAATATCTCTGTTAGTGGGTTAACATAGCTATAATTGTAAAGATAAAATTGAATTTTCACTCTCCTCCCCTCATTAGATTAGTGTAGGAAATGTTTTCTGCACACCTAGCTTCCTTTCATTTTATGCAAACCTAGGACGATGACAAGTCAAAACCTAGTGAAAATACCCTAAAATATGTAATTTTTCACCACTTTTCAATGCAAAAACCTAATAAAAGGCGTGTTGTAAAGAATTTTAGGAGATACAGCAGATTATATCAGTAATATCAGCCACCTAAAGCCATAAAATCTTTCACAACAGGCTTGGAGTACAAATCTAGGTCAAACCTTAGGGCAAATATAGCCAAAATATGCAATTTTTCACCAAATTGCCACTGTAAGAGGCCAATAACAAGGTGTTGTAAAGAATTTTAGGATGGGAAGTAGATAAAAACCCTTATAAAATCCAATTAGTGTAAAAAAATCCTTTACAACACGCCTAGGATACAAATCTAGAGAGACGATAAGGACAAATCTAGTGAAAAATCGTGGTTTTCAAACCCTAGGCATGAAATTTTGCAAGGAAACCACTATGATGCAACACTACATTTAGAAATCAGTCCTAATGAATGTTTTAAAAGAGTAGTAAAATCTGAAACAAGATTTTGACTACAAACCCTACCTAATGCAAAACTAGGTTATATGAAAAAATGCACAATTTCAAGCAATTTTCAACAATTTAAGCATGAAAATGTAATCTAAATGAATGATGAATGAAAAATTTCTTTATTTTAAATTAGATCTGATGATAATGACATAAATTTATTGAAATGCAATGCCAATTAATCTAAATTATATGAAAATGCAAGCTAAAAATGCCAATTTTGTCAAATTTTGTCAAATTTTGCAAATTTTTTAATTTTTTTGTAATTTTTCAAATGCAATAAGATGAACAATGAAATGAATGTAAATCTGAAGCACAACACACAGCAAGGTGCAAAATTCATTAAAAACCATGGGTTCACCAAAATGTTTAAGGTGAAATTTGATGAAGAGGATTTGTTTGTGTTTAGGATTAATTTTGCTACTTTGTATGAATCCTCCTTTCACCTCTAAACATTCAAGGACTTCAGCCAAGTAAGAAGTCTACTATTAGGTGTTTAGTCACGTGGAACATAGGGGAAAATCAGACTTGTATGATTTTGTTATTCAATTAATTCCAGTTATGCTAAAAACCCTAATTATCCAAATTCGGAAGCAAACAAACAAATCACAGAAAACACACAGAGATATCAAATGACAATCAAATGCATACCAAATTTCAAAGTTTGGAAAATGGAAAAGTGGGGGACTAATGAGCGGGTGTCCTAGTCCAATGCCGCCATTTCTGTCGGGATCTAGGAATCTTGTTTGCAACATGTTCTTGTTGTTCCAGAGATTTTCCTGTAGCAGGATCCGGAGAACTAATGAGTAGGTGCCTGAGTACAGGTCCTTATTTTCTTCTCTGATCTGCAATTCCAATAGTCTACACTACTCTCCTACAACTCCACTTTTTCTTCTCCTACAACCTATAACCTGCAATCACGAAAAACGGGTTGGGGGTTGTGGTGTTTAGAGGCTTGCCTCAATCAAGCCTCGAAGAGACATTCAAGTCTTCTGAACACCGATGTCAGATAAAGAGTGCATATCCCTATGAGATAGAGGCAAAATCCAAATGATAAATGATTGAAAACACAATTGATATCACCTTATAGTGAAGATCTCATGGAAGGAAGATGCTCTTCATGCCATGAGGAGATAGATGTCAAATCTGCAAATACAAACACAAGAACAACACAAATTCTACTCTGCAACACATAATGAATGCCTTGAATCACCTTAACATAAGCTCATGAATCAAAAATGTCATCTAGTTTCCAAATGAATGCCTAAACATGTTTATATATGCAACTACAAACATTCCCACTAAGAATTTCGTAATTCAAACTTACTGTGTCGGCATAGGACCTAAATAACTGTCATAAACCGACACTCCAAAATTAGTCTTGACCTAAAATAGGGAAGGACTAGGGTACGAGTGCCCATGTCCTCCCCCACTATTTCAAGCAAGACTTATGTCAAGTGCACCCCCTAGGTCCCATTTGCCATGAAACTTCAGGGTTTTCTCATCAGGATGTCAAATTAACGTGAAAAATGCTCTAGATGCATAAACAGGACCTAGGAGCTAAACCTTAGGAGGGAATATCCCCCAAGGGGACATTTTCTAACATAACAAGAAGTAAATTGGTTTGATGGTAGAGAAAGAAGAAAGATGTAGTGTCCTTGTCTACTGTAGAGTGATGCAAGGGCATCTTGTCTCCTCCAAATTTTGGTTTTTTTTTTATGTTTTGGTTTTTCTTTTGTGAATAAACCATGAATCTCTCTCTATGATTTTGGTGTGCTTGGAGCTCCTGTTGCTTTGCCCTTGATCCTCCTGTCACCAGTGTGACAGATTATTGCTTGGCTCTTCTATTTTATCTTTGTCGATCATTTCTTAAGCAATTAAATTTCTATTATTTTCTAGAGGTTGTGGCTGACAGTTATCTTCAGTTTTAAACATTAAAAGCCTCAAATCATGCTATAAAGTATGGACCAGCTGGCAAGGCAATCCAAGGATTCGATGTGATTTTTCTTTCATTCTTTGTGGATCGGCCAAAGTTAGAAACAATGCTTAATCTTCATTAAATGGTGATCGTGCTTCATGACATTAAGGTTTCCATTCTCTTGCAGTCGATGGTGTGCATGGTTGTTTGGCTATCTTTCATCTACAATTCCATTTTTGGAATCTTCTACAAGTTGTGGCGTCATGGGGACATCTCTTTCTGGCAGCAACTGTTATGCATTTATCCTTTGCTACAGCCCCCAAGGAAGTAGGTCATGGTCGGAATAGATATTCCTCTGGCGGCAATGCCGTAATAAAGTTTCAATTCTTTCTGCAAACCATAGGAAGGCATATTTAAATGGGTGGTCAGCTTTGATGAAGGAGGGGAAAAGATAGAGAAGAGGGTAGTTAGAAGAGGGGCTGATGGTTTGAAGGAGGCCATTTGTTTTGATTGACAGGTTAAGGTTTGATCAAGAAATAAAGAGTAGAAGGCTGACAGTCTGAGAAAGATAGATGTTTTGCATATGTTGAATCGCTGTATGGGTGAGGCCCAATGTATGGCCGATATTTTGGTTATGTAATAACTGCAATATAAATAAATAAAGCATATCTCCTTCTCGATATTTTATGTGCAAGAATCTTTTTTTCCTGTCACTCCTATATTGTAGCTCCTATCATTTCTCTGCATTTCTCATTGTAATTGATTTGTGAAAGTGAATTGGTGAAGTGACTAGCAAGGTTATGCCATCAGATTGGTATCAGAGCTAAGGTTAAGGTTGAGTATTGTTAAGTGGTCAATATGCCTCCAAGAAGGATGGGCATAGGCTGAGGTAGAGGCCAAAGAGACCATGGTGACCCTAACTTGATACAAAATCTGATTAAAAGGTTGGATGCTCTTGAGAGAGCATAGAGGAGAGGAAACCTTGATATTGAAGATTTAAATGATGAGGAAGAAGAACCACAGAGAGAAGGAAATGAGGAAGGACAAGCAGATCCAAGAGATGAATTTGGTGAAAGACTAATAAGGTCAGTAATGAGTTTGGGTTCCAAACCCAAGATTGATGTCCCAACTTATGCTGGAATCCTAAATGGTGAAGACTTGATCGATTGGTTCAATGACTTGAATAAATATTTTGAATATGAGGATGTAGTAGAAGAGAAAAGAGTAAATTTTGCATGCACAAGATTGAAAGGTCATGCTGCCATGTGGTGGGACTTTGTCGAAACTGAAAGAAGAAAGAGAAATAAGGAAAAGATTAACTCATGGGATAGGATGGTGGCAAAGTTTAAGGCCAAGTTTCTTGCTAGTCATTATCAAGAATTTTTTTTTAAGATTATATAGAAGAATTTTACAAGCTTATAATCAGATCTAGGTATGCAGAAGAAGATGTGGAGAAGATATGTGTGTGGAAGATTATATAGAAGAATTTTACAAGCTTATAATCAGATCTAGGTATGCAGAAGAAGATGTGGAGAAGATAGCCCGTTATGTGAATGGTCTAAGATACAGTCTACAAGATGAGATGAGTCTTTTGTCTCCTAGAAACCTAGAACAGGCTTACCAACTTGCCTTAAAGGTAGAAGAGAAGCTGCAAAGGAAACAAAGTTGATATGTGTGTGGAAGATTATATAGAAGAATTTTACAAGCTTATAATCAGATCTAGGTATGCAGAAGAAGATGTGGAGAAGATAGCCCGTTATGTGAATGGTCTAAGATACAGTCTACAAGATGAGATGAGTCTTTTGTCTCCTAGAAACCTAGAACAGGCTTACCAACTTGCCTTAAAGGTAGAAGAGAAGCTGCAAAGGAAACAAAGTTAGCAAGAGAAGAAGAGAGGAAGAGGTTTTAGAGGAAGGGGACAACAAACAAGGGACAACAACACCATCAAAGTGAAGAGGCTGGAAGTTCCAATGGGATATCCCACAATGATAGAGGTGGTTTTCAAAATAGAGGAGGAAGATCTTATGGAAGAGGTGTTTCACAAGGTAGAGGTCGAGGATTTGCCAGAAAATGTTACAAGTGCAATCAATTTTGGCATAAGAGTTAGGACTGTGTTGAATCATCACAAGGAGGAAAATCAAATTTTGAAAGAAGCAATCAAGTTGTTCAGGCTAATCAAGAAAGTGTGGGATCTCTAGTACATCACAAGGATGGAGCTGAATCATGAGAGTCCTTAATGCTTAAGAGAGCATTGTTAAAGCCACAGAAGGAAAGTCAAGAACCAATTCAAAGGAGAGCATTGTTCAGAACAAAGTGTAAGTCACATGGTAAATGTTGTAAGCTCATTGTAGATAGTGGTAGTACTGATAATATTGTTGCCACTAAAATGGTAGAGAAGCTGAATTTTAAAAGGATTAAATACCCAACTCCATATAAAGTAACTTGGTTACAAAAAGGCCATCAAATATTGGATAGTGAGCAAGCCTATGTTGATTTTCAGATTGGTAGTTATAAAGATTGTGTTTTGTGTGATATAATGTCCATGGATGTGTGCCATGTTTTGCTTGGAAGACCGTGGCAATTTGACATAAATTTAGTCCATGATGGAAAGGAGACTACATATACCATTATGAAGGATGGAGAGAAGCATACCTTGCTGCCCATAAAGGAAAAAGAAGAGGACAGCAACAACAGTCAAGTAATGATGGTAAGTGGTAAAGAATTTTTGAAGGATTTGAAGAATGAAGAAATTGGTTTTGCTTTGGTTTCTAAACCACAATGTGTAATGACTTCTACAAATTTAGATGATTTGCCTATTGAGATACAAGATATGTTGAATGAGAATATGGATATTGTTGCAAATGAATTGCCTCCTATTAGAAGCATAAGTCATCATATGGATTTGATTCCAGGTGCTAGCCTTCCAAATAAAGTTGCTTACAGGTTAACACCTATGGAGAATGAAGAGATAAGGAAGCAAGTGAGGGAACTTTTAGAGAAAGGATTGATAAGAGAAAATTTCAGCCCTTGTGTTGTTCCTACAGTGTTGGTGCCAAAGAAAGGAGGAGAATGGCGTATGTGTACTGATTCAAGGGCAATAAATAAAATTACCATAAGATATAGGTTTCCCATACCTAGGATTGAATATCTAATGGATTGTTTGAGTGGTTCAATGTATTTTTCCAAGAGAGATTTGAAAAGTAGTTATCACCAAATTAGAATCAGACCAGGGGATGAGTTGGAAAACTACTTCTAAAACTAGTGATGGGTTGTATGAATGGTTGGTTATGCCTTTTGGGTTGTCTAATGCTTGTAGTACTTTTATGTGATTAATGAAGGAGGTTTTGAAACCATTTATTGGTAAATTTGTGGTTGTGTATTTGGATGACATTTTAGTGTTTAGCAAGTCAAAAGAGGAGCACCTTGAGCATCTAAGGCAAGTTATGAAGAGACTACAAGAACAAAAGTTGCAGATTAATTTGAAGAAATGTGTGTTTTTGTAGACTAAACTAGTTTACTTGGGTTTTGTGGTGTCAAAGGATGGATTGAAGATGGATAAGGAGAAGGTTCAGGCTATGCTTGATTGGCCATCACCAAATAGTATCATGGAGGTAAGAAGTTTTCATGGTCTTTCTAGTTTTTACAAAAAGTTTATAAGAAATTTTAGTCATGTGGTAGCCCCTATATTGGAGACTATTAAGGGAAGTAAAGGTTCATTTGTGTGGACTAAAGAGGGTGAAGAAAATTTTAGATTTCTCAAGAAGAAGGTATGTGAACAGCCCATACTTACTTTTCTGGATTTTGATAAAGTGTTTCAAGTAGAATGTGATGCTAGTGGTTTGGCTATTGGGGAAGTTTTAAGTCAAGAGGGAAAGCCAGTTGCTTATTTTAGTGAGAAATTAAATGATGCAAAAAGGAAGTATTCTTCTTATGATTTAGAATTTTATGCTTTGGTTCAGTCCCTCAAGAAATGGAGACATTATCTTTTGCCCAAAGAATTCATTGTGTACACAAATAATCATGCTTTGTAGTTCATTAATAGCCAGCATAAAATGAATCAGAGGCATGCTAAATGGGTTGAGTATATTCAAAGTTATAATTTTTTGTTGAAGCATAAAAGTGGTCAAATGAATAAAGTTGTTGATGCTTTAAGTAGGAATAATTTGTTGTTATGTGAGATAAAAACTAATAGTGTGGGATTTGAAACTTTGAAAGAGTTGTATGCAGAAGACGTAGATTTTGGAGAGGCATTTGTAGCTTGCAGTGATCCTAGTTGCCGGAATAAAGAACCATGGATTGATTATATGTTACAAGAAGGATTGTTGTTTAAGGAAAATAAGTTATGTATTCCTAGAGGCTCCATGAGAGATAAATTTGTTGAAGGAAAAACATAGTGGCAGTCTTGCTGGTCATTTTGGATAGGATAAGACTTTTCAGCAATTGAGCACTCATTATTATTGGCCAAAGATGAAGGCAGATGTGAGATGATAGGTGGAAAGATGCAGAATTTGTCAACATGCTAAAGGAAGAAGTCAAAATGCTGGACTATATCACACATTACTGGTTCCAACTAGGCCTTGAGATTCTGTGAGTATGGACTTTGTTTTGGGTTTACCTCGTACACAAAGGGGTAATGATTCAATCTTTGTTGTAGTTGATAGATTTTTGAAAATAGTGCATTTTATACCATGTAAGAAGACTAGTGATGCAACTAACATTGTGAATTTGTTCTTTAAAGAAGTTGTAAGGTTGCATGGTATTCCAAGAAGTATAATTTCTGATAGGGATACAAAATTTGTGGGTCATTTCTGGAGGACTCTATGGAAGAAGTTGGGCACAAATATGAATTTTAGCTCTACTTATCATCCACAAATGGATGGATAGACCGAGGTTGTCAATAGAAACCTTGGAAATTTGTTGAGATGTCTTGTTGGTAGTTCAACTGGAAGTTAGGATCTTATGTTAGCACAAGCTAAATTTGCATATAATGATTCCCCAAACAAAAGAATAGGTTTCAGCCATTTCTACATGGTGTATGGTATGCATCCAAGAGGTGTGTTTGAACTTTATGATCTTACTGGAATGGAAAAGAGGAGTGCAGATGGGGAAGAATTTGCTCAAGTCATTCATGACATTCAAGAGAAGGTGAAGCATAACATTGAAGATAGCAATCTACAGTACAAAAGGCATGTTGATTAGAAGAAAAGGGAGCTGCAATTTCAAATTGGAGACCTTGTATTGGTACATCTTCAAAAGAAGAGATTTCCTACAGGAACATACAATAAACTTCAAATGAAAAAGATTGGTCCTTACAAAATCCTTAGGAATTTTTCAGCCAATGCTTATGAGATATCACTGCCTGAAGAGCTGAATATATCTCTCATTTTTAATGTAGCTGATTTATATCCATACAAGAGGGATAATGAGTTAGATGAAGTTGAAGCAGTTGATTCATCTCATGAAGAACAAGCTGGGACAATCACTGTTCCACAACAAATAGAATGCATTCTAGATAAACAAGTGTTGAAGAAGACCTGTAAGAATGAATATTTCAAGTATCTTGTCAAATGGTGCAACCACCCCATTGAAGATGCATCATGGTTGACTGAAGATGAGATCATTAAGTTGGGTCATTTAGTTGCAGACCTCATAAACCGAAGCTCATGATCTCTTTCTGCCCGAGAATTTGATGTAGGGGCATCTTGTCTCCAATTTTTATTTTTTTTATTTTTTATTTTTTATTTTTTTTATTATTTTTATTTTTTTTAATGTTTTGGTTTTTCTTTTGTGAATAAAGCAGGAATCTCTTTTTGAGATTTTGGTGTGCTTAGGGCTCCTGTCGCTTTGCCCTTGATCCTCCTATTCCCAATATGATAGTTTATTCCTTGGCTCTTCTATTTTCTCTATGTCGACCATTTCTTAAGCAATTAAATTTCTATTATTTTCTGGAGCTCATGGTTGACAGTTATCTTCAGTTTTAAAGATTAAAAGCCTCAAATTGTGCTATAAAGTATGGACCAGCTGGCAAGGCAATCCAAGGATTTGATATGATTTTTCTTTCTTTTTGGATCGGCCAAAGTTAGAAACAACACTTAATCTTCATTAAATGGCGATCATGCTTCATGGCATTAAGGTTTCCATTCTATTGCAGTCGATGGCATGCATGGTCATTTGGCTATCTTTCATCTATGATTCTATTTTGGAATCTTCTGCAAGTTGTGGCATCATGGGGTTGTCTCTTTTTGGCAGTGACTATTATGCATTTATCCTCTACTGCAGCCCCCAAGGAAGTAGGTCATGGTCAGCATAGATATTCGTCTGGCGGCAGCGATGTAATAAAGTTTCAATTCTTTCTGTAAACCATAGGAAGGCATATTTAAATGGTTGGTCAGCTTTGATGAAGGAGGAGGGGAAAAGATAGAGAAGAGGGCAGTTAGAAGAGGGGCCAATGGTCTGAAGGAGGCCATTTGTTTTGATTGACAAGGTGAAGGTCTGGTCGAGGAATAAAGAGTAGAAGGCCAATAGTCTGAGAAAGATAGATGTTTTGCATATGTTGAATCTCTATATGGGTGAGGCTGAATGTATGGCCAATATTTCGGTTATGTAATAACTGCAATATAAATAAATAAAGAATATCTCCTTCTTGATATTTTATGTGCAAGAATCCATTTTTCCTGTCACTCCTATATTGTAGCTCCTGTCATTTCTCTACATTTCTCATTATAATTGATTTCTAAAAGTGAATTGGTGAAGTGACTAGCAAGGTTGTGCCATCATAGAGGTAGAGTACATTGCAGCAGCATCTGTGGTTGAAGCAAACCCTTAAGGATATCAAGGTATTGTATGATTAGCCTATTCCTATCTTGTGTGACAATACAAGTGCTATCAATATTTCCAAGAATCCAATGATACATTCAAGAACCAAGCATATGGCAATTAGGTATCAATTTTTGAGAGAGAAGGTTGCAGACAAGGAAGTGAAGTTGGAATATGTTCCTACTAAGGATCAAATAGAAAATATTTTCACAAAGGCTCTGGAAAAGGATACTTTTGAGGATCTTTGATAGATGTTAGGGGTAATTGTTCGTCCTTCTTCTTACAAGATGCATAATGGTTCATTTGTCCAGGGGGAGTTCAAGTTATATCTTATTCCTCGACTGATGGTGGCTACCTCTCAGGGGGAGCAGGTACTAGTTGTTGATGTTAGTGGGAGCTTGTTTGTTGTAAGAAGAAATAATGGCCTAAGAAAGAATGTGTGGGTATGTGGTCTCTGATTGAGGCAGTGATTGCCCTTTGCCCTTGATGTCAAAGGGGGAGAGAAGCAGAGATATATTGCCATCAATGCCAAAGGGGGAGATTGTTACATATATGGTTCATAGTGTTATAATTGATGTCAACATTGTCACTAGGTTGTCATTGATTTCAACACTATCATGGTGATGTGATGGTGTTCATGGTTGGATGTCATGCCCCATCCAACAAGAGAAGAAGATACAGTTCATGGTTGGATGTCATTTCCCATCCAGCAAGAAAAGAGAGAATATATAGTTCATATTAAGATGGGAATTAGAGCTACAAAGATGATCAAATGTGTTTCTGATGCTAATAATGGCCTTTAGTATGTATGATCCAAGTTCCATGATGATTGCTGGTGCAGGAGCACCCCTACAAGACAGGATATAGGTTCATTGTCTGCATGACAGGACATTAGTCTATTTTTAGCATGTTTGACTTCATAATGTAATAAGGTCCATTGGACCAATGCATATGTATTAGATCAGCCTAGGAGAGTGTGCAGGTAGTTAGAGTTCATTATCAGGTTGTCTGAGCTGTCTTCTCCCAGCCGCTTGGAAGCTCCCAGCCGCTGGGAACCGAGTTGGTAGTACTCGTAGGGTATTGCTATAAATAACTCAGATCAGTTAGGGTTTGAGATCATAGAGAAGAGAGTAGTAGTTATGTTATGTTGTACTAGTGATCATATCAGAGAGAAGGAGAGTAGTAGTTATGTTATGTTGTACTGGTGATTGAGTGAGATCCAGAGATCAGTCCAGACATTGTGAAACATTGTTGTTCGATAGTGTTGTAGAAACAGGACATTTGTGTTTCATCTAAATAAGATCTCATCAATTGCATTATCTGGTTTATCAGCTGTTTATGTTTTGATTTCTGTTCTGATTACAGGTTAATGGATTCTTTCAACCCTTCCACCGGTTGATTCTGTGAATCGGTGGAATGGTCATGCATGTTAGTTTAGGTTGTATTTTAGTTTTCTGTTTATGCATTTCATTGTGTGGGAGATCAATTGGTAGCATGCTATGAATCAACCTAGCATCCTCATGTGCTAGGATTTAGGAAGATAAACTGTTAAGTTTTGATCTGAAGGTGATCTGGCCCGATCATCATGTATTCTTTGTGAAATTGTGCGGTTCTGTGAGTTTGCATGCAGCTGACAGATATACAGGGATCTGCATGTGCTTTTCCAGACAGAGTGAATCGTATCGTCATCTACGAGTATATCGCTATCCGGATCGGGTTATGAAGCTGACGAAGACTGTATGTTTCAAGTGCATCAGGATGATATAAGTTGGATATATACTCAGTGTGTATATCATCGTCAGGATCATCTTTCGTGTGTATCCATCGTCCGCATGTCGCTATCGCATGCAGAAGTGAAAGTTCACTTTTTGGCTAAGGACCGGAAAGGTCATCATCAGGATATTGAAAAGGTCACCGGATATTCATTATCATGTTGCAGAGGATATAAGTGTCTTATATCCTGTTGACATCATCATCAAGTGCATTGACATCATCATCGGGTGCAAGTGACATCATCGTCATCAGGATATTGCGAATATCACCCTATGCAAGTTTATCCTACTGTCGCTAAGGGTTTTGGCATCGGCGTAAGTCATCGGCATAAAGTTGAGCATCATCATCAGGATGTTTCAATATGACCGGATAAGTCATATCCTGATGGTGTTGTTTGAGTAGTCAGATATCGGGGTGACGTAAGCATCGAGGGAAAGGTGCTTGAAGTTGTCGTCATCAGGATATATGGGAGGAACCGGATATTTTATATCCTGCTGATGAAGATGATATCGAATATCATGATGATGAAGATAGAGTTTGGTGGTATGATGAACAGTGAACATCATGAGGATGTTTGCGCTTGCTGGATATCATGATGCTGCTGACAGGCGAAAGGCGAAAGGCGATAAGGAAGTGAACAGTAGTTAGCAGGAGGATATTTCATGCCCTTTCGAAATATGATGATGGTGTCTGTGTTAGCAAGAAATATGATGATGCTGTTAAACCGATAGGTATTACATACTGCATGTCCAGGATTTTAACTTGCTGGCTGTGGTAAATGACTCCTCCTTCCCATTTGTAAGCTTCTGTTGTGTTTTCCTCTACATCATAGTGGTATCAGAGCAAAGGAAGGATCTTCTGGAAAAGATCAGGATATAGCAGGATGTCAGGTGACGAAGGAACATCTGAGATTCTGGCAACGATGACCAACGTTGAGTTGGCAGTTCTGGTAAAGAAACAGATTGCAGAGAGCAAGGCCGTGAAGGCTCAGAATCAGGAATTGAAGGATGAGTTAGTGAAGTTGAGGAACAGAGTAGGTTCTGGTAGAGAAGAAGATAGGGAAGAAGAAGAGATCCCTAGTTGGAACGAGGAGGTCGTTCCTGCAGACCAGAGACCACTCTTGAATGCCCTCAAAGCCATGGAAAGGAGAACCATGGATGTGAAACTAGATTTGCCAGTGTTTACAGGAAAGATGGAACCTGATTCAGTGATGGAGTGGATAGACTCCTTGAACAATTTCTTTGAAACAGAGGAGATACCAGAACAACAGAGGGTGAAAATAGCCCAGTCAAAAATGAAAGAAGCTGCCTTGACATGGTGGAATTTCGTCCAAGATGATAGAGTACAGGAAGGAAAGCGTAGAGTCGCTACATGGAAGAAGATGATGGCATTAGTAAAGGAAGCTTATGTCCCATTGGATTACAATATCCAATTACACAAGAGGAAGCAAAACTTGAAGCAAAAGGAGCTAGATGTCAGCTCATATACAGAAGAATTCATGAAACTTTGTATGAAAACAAAGGTAAAGGAAAGTGAAGAAGAGAAGGTAGCCAGATACCTTAATGGATTGAGGTTCAACATTCAGGAAGATTTAAGTCTGCATAATCCAGATACAGTTCAGAAATGCTTTCAAATGGCATTGAAAGTGGAAGAGAAGTTAAAGAGAAAACAAGAACAGCACAATAGAGGAAGAGGAAGACAACAAAGGGGTGGAAGAGGTCCTTTTAGAGGTAGAGGACATGGACATGGATATCAAGGAGAATCCAGTCATGACAATAGTAAGGGAAACAATAGTCAGAACCAGGGGGAAAATTATAGTCAGCAAGGAAACTTCAGAGGTAGAAGACCTTTCAGAGGAAGATCCCAGGGCAGAGGATCCATCAGATGTTATAACTGTAACAAAGAAGGCCATATAGCCAGCAGATGTCCAGAAAAGGCCACAAGCTCAACAGGAGAAAGGAGAACAAATCTGATCCAAGAACCTGATAATCAAAGTATGAAAGGCTCCAATGATTTTCAGAGCGTGAATGCTCCTGATAATTATGGATACCCAGAAAGTGGAGAGTCCCTAATGATGAGAAGAACAGTGACTACCATGAAGGTACCTGACAAAGAATCCCCTCAAAGAAAGTCTCTTTTCAGGACTATTTGCAAAGCAGGAGGTAAGGCATGTAAAGTTTTGATTGATTCTGGTTCTACTAAAAATTTTGTGTCTGAAGAAATGGTGACAAAGCTTAAGCTTAGGAGATTGCCTCACCCCTCCCCATATAAAGTCTCATGGCTTACCCAAGGTCAGCAGACAACTGTAGAAGAGCAGGCTTGGGTAGAATTTCAGATTGGAGCATATAAGGATAAGTTGTTATTTGACATTACCACAATGGATGCTTGCAATCTTTTATTTGGTAGACCATGGCAGTATGATTTGAAGGCACAACATGATGGTATTAGAAACACCTATACAATCACTAAAGATGGTAAGGTTATAAAGTTACTACCATTGACGGAGAAGGAGGAGAAATCTAAAGGAAAAGAGGTGAAGGTAATGCTGATGGAAGGTAAACAGTTCATGAAAGAAGTAGCAGCAGAAGGTGCAGTTGCATATGCCCTAATCCCATGTATCAGGGTGAATAAAGAACAGCAGCAAGAAGTTAAGGAAGAGAAGAAGCAAAGGTTCATAGACCCAGCTATCCAAGAGCTATTGGATAAGTACAAAGGTATCATCTCAGAAGGAATGCCAAGATCCCTACCACCTGTCAGGGATATTAGTCACTGCATAGACTTAATTCCAAGGTCAACACTTCCAAACAAAGCAGCCTATAAGCTAACTCCAGAACAGAATGCAGAAGTAGCCAGACAAATTGAAGAATTATTGGATTCAGGTCTAATTGGGAAAAGTTTAAGTCCATGTGCAGTACCAGCTGTACTAGCACCAAAGAAGGAAGGTACTTGGAGGCTTTGCACAGATTCCAGAGCTATTAACAAGATCACAATCAGGTATAGGTTTCCAATCCCTAGGATAGAGGATTTACTTGACTGTTTGGGAGGTGCTAAGTATTTTACAAAAATAGATCTAAAGAGTGGATATCATCAGATCAGGATTAGGCCAGGAGATGAATGGGAAACAGCATTCAAAACTAATGAAGGGTTATATGAGTGGAAGGTTATGCCTTTTGGTTTATCTAATGCACCTAGTACTTTTATGAGGTTGATGAATGAGGTTTTGAAAGAGTTCATTGGTAAGTTTGTCATAGTATATCTAGATGACATTCTGATTTTCAGCAACACAAAAGAAGAACATCTCAGACACATAGATTTGGTTCTTAAGAGGTTACATGAAGAGCAGCTGATGATAAATTTAGACAAGTGTTTGTTCATGCAAGAGGAGTTCACATATTTGGGTTTTGTCATTTCACAAGGAAAGTTACAAATGGATAAGGAGAAGGTAAGTGCCATATTGTCTTGGCCAACCCCAAAGACTATGAATGATGTCAGAAGTTTCCATGGGTTAGCAACCTTCTACAGGAAGTTTATAAGAGGGTTTAGTCATATTTGTGCACCCATGCTTGATACCATCAAAGGAGGACAGAAGTGCAGGTTTGTTTGGACTCAAGGAGCAGATGATTCTTTTGAAACATTGAAGAAGAAGGTGGCACAGCAGCCAGTCCTTGCACTTCCAGACTTTAACAAAATCTTTCAGGTGGAATGTGATGCCAGTCACATGGCCATTGGAGCAGTACTCAGCCAAGAAGGTAGACCTATTGCATTTTTCAGTGAGAAGCTCAATGATGCTAAAAAGAGGTATTCCTCATATGATTTGGAAATGTATGCTTTAGTCCAGTCACTCAAGAAATGGAGGCATTACTTGATGCCAAAGGAATTCATAGTATTCACAGATAACCAGGCTCTGAGTTTCATAAACAGCCAGGAAAAGCTGAACCACAGACACATGAAATGGGTAGAAACCTTACAAGCGTTTACTTTTACATTGAAGCATAAGAAAGGAGTCAAGAATAAAGTTGCAAATGCTTTGAGCAGGAGAGTTCTAACAGTCAACCAGATTCAATTAGAAAGTGTTGGCATTGATTCACTAAAGACCATGTATGAGACTGATGAAGATTTTGGGGAGATATATCATGTATGTACTTCTTTTGGAGAGACATATCATGCTGAATTCTCTGAATTTTTGATTCAGGATGGATTGTTGTTCAAAGGTGGACAGTTATGTATTCCAAGGTGTTCTATGAGGTTAAACATCATTAAGGAGAAACATTGTGGAGCTATGGCAGGTCATTTTGGTCTAGATAAGACTCTTGATCTTGTCTGACGACATTACTTTTGGCCTAAGTTACAATCAGATGTCAGAAAGTTTGTAGAGACATGTGTGATATGTCAGAAAGCTAAAGGCAGGTCGACTAATGCAGGTTTATATCAGCCCTTACCCATTCCTTCCAGACCATGGGAAAGCATAAGTATGGATTTTGTCTTGGGTTTACCAAGGACAAGGAAAGGATTTGACAGTGTTTTTGTTGTAGTGGATAGATTCAACAAAATGGCACATTTCTTGCCATGCAAAACCACTGCTGATGCTTCATACATTGCAAATTTATTTTTCAGGGAGATTGTCAGGATCCATGGATTGCCATTGAGCATAGTGTCAGATAGGGATGTGAAGTTTATTGGTCACTTCTGGAGGACTCTTTGGAAGAAACTTGGAACAAATTTGCCTTTTTCCTCTGCATATCATCCTCAAACGGATGGACAGACTGAAGTAGTGAACCGTTCCTTAGGAAATTTGCTTAGATGTTTGACAAAACAACATGGAGAAAAGTGGGATAATATTCTATCTCAAGCTGAATTTTCCTATAACGGTACTGTCAATAGGAGCACAGGGAAATCACCTTTTCAGATAGTTTATGGTATGCATCCAAGAGGAATTTTGGAATTGAGAGATCTACCTACAGTACACCCTATTAGTGCAGAAGGAGAATCTTTTGCAGAAGCCATCAAAGAGGTTCATGATCAAGTCAAGACCCACCTACAGCAAACCACCTTGAAGTATAAGGAATATGTTGATAAAAAGAAGAAGGATGTACAGTTTGATGTTGGAGATTTGGTATGGGTTCATTTGAAGAAGGACAGACTTCCTAAGGGAAAATATACTAAACTCATGCAGAGAAAAGTTGGACCATGTCAGATTTTGCACAAGCATGGACAGAATGCTTATGAGATACAACTCCCCCCTGATCTTGGTTTGTCCCCTATATTCAATGTATGTGATTTAACTCCATACAAGTCTTATCCAGATGCAGATCAGGATCTCCTACAGGATACAGTCAATGATAACATTCCCAAGCATGATACTCCACAGTTGCAGAAGGTTTTGGACACCAGAGTGGTCAAATAGACCCGGAACAAACAGTACTTGGAGTATCTAGTCTCTTGGAAGGGAAAACCTAATTCTGAAGCAGTATGGATGACTGAAGAGCAGATCCAGAAACATGGTGCAGATCTTCATACTCTCATCTCAAGTGGACTTGAGATTTCTTCTTCTGGGGAGTATGGTGCAGGAGCACCCCTACAAGACAGGATATAGGTTCATTGTCCGCATGACAGGACATTAGTCTATTTTTAGCATGTTTGACTTCATAATGTAATAAGGTCCATTGGACCAATGCATATGTATTAGATCAGCCTAGGAGAGTGTGCAGGTAGTTAGAGTTCGTTATTAGGTTGTCTGAGCTGTCTTCTCCCAGCCGCTTGGAAGCTCCCAGCCGCTGGGAACCGAGTTGGTAGTACTCGTAGGGTATTGCTATAAATAACTCAGATCAGTTAGGGTTTGAGATCATAGAGAAGAGAGTAGTAGTTATGTTATGTTGTACTGGTTATCATATCAGAGAGAAGGAGAGTAGTAGTTATGTTATGTTGTACTGGTGATTGAGTGAGATCCAGAGATCAGTCCAGACATTGTGAAACATTGTTGTTCGATAGTGTTGTAGAAACAGGACATTTGTGTTTCATCTAAATAAGATCTCATCAATTGCATTATCTGGTTTATCATCTATTTATGTTTTGATTTCTGTTCTGATTACAGGTTAATGGATTCTTTCAACCCTTCCACCGGTTGATTCTGTGAATCGGTGGAATGGTCATGCATGTTAGTTTAGGTTGTATTTTAGTTTTCTGTTTATGCATTTCATTGTGTGGGAGATCAATTGGTAGCATGCTATGAATCAACCTAGCATCCTCATGTGCTAGGATTTAGGAAGATAAACTGTTAAGTTTTGATCTGAAGGTGATCCGGCCCGATCATCATGTATTCTTTGTGAAATTGTGCGGTTCTGTGAGTTTGCATGCAGCTGACGGATATACAGGGATCTGCATGTGCTTTTCCAGACGGAGTGAATCGTATCGTCATCTACAAGTATATCACTATCCGGATCGGGTTATGAAGCTGACAAAGACTGTATGTTTCAAGTGCATCAGGATGATATAAGTTGGATATATACTCAGTGTGTATATCATCGTCAGGATCATCTTTCGTGTGTATCCATCGTCCGCATGTCACTATCGCATGCAGAAGTGAAAGTTCACTTTTTGGCTAAGGACCAGAAAGGTCATCATCAGGATATTGAAAAGGTCACCGGATATTCATTATCATGTTGCGGAGGATATAAGTGTCTTATATCCTATTGACATCATCATCAGGTGCATTGACATCATCATCAGGTGCAAGTGACGTCATCATCATCAGGATATTGCGAATATCACCCTATGCAAGTTTATCCTGCTGTCGCTAAGGGTTTTGGCATCGGCGTAAGTCATCGGCATAAAGTTGAGCATCATCATCATGATGTTTCAATATGACTGGATAAGTCATATCCTGATGCTGTTGTTTGAGTAGTCAGATATCGGGGTGACGTAAGCATCGAGGGAGAGGTGCTTGAAGTTGTCGTCATCAGGATATATGGGAGGAACCGGATATTTTATATCCTGCTGATGAAGATGATATCAAACATCATGATGATGAAGATAGAGTTTGGTGGTATGATGAACAGTGAACATCATGAGGATGTTTGCGCTTGCTGGATATCATGATGCTGCTGACAAGCGAAAGGCGAAAGGCGATAAGGAAGTGAACAGTAGTTAGCAGGAGGATATTTCATGCCCTTTCGAAATATGATGATGTTGTCTGTGTTAGCAAGAAATATGATGATGTTGTTAAACCGATACGTATTACATACTGCATGTCTAGGATTTTAACTTGCTGGCTGTGGTAAATGACTCCTCCTTCCCATTTGTAAGCTTCTGTTGCATTTTCCTCTGCATCATAGTGGTATCAGAGCAAAGGAAGGATCTTCTGGAAAAGATTAGGATATAGCAGGATGTCAGGTGACGAAGGAACATCTGAGATTCCGGCAAGGATGACCAACGTTGAGTTGGCAGTTCTGGTAAAGAAACAGATTACAGAGAGCAAGGCCGTGAAGGCTCAGAATCAAGAATTGAAGGATGAGTTAGCGAAGTTGAGGAACAGAGTAGGTTCTGGTAGAGAAGAAGATAGGGAAGAAGAAGAGATCCCTAGTTGGAATGAGGAGGTTGTTCCTGCAGACCAGAGACCACTGTTGAATGCCCTCAAAGCCATGGAAAGGAGAACCATGGATGTGAAACTGGATTTGCCAGTGTTTACAGGAAAGATGGAACCTGATTCAGTGATGGAGTGGATAGACTCCTTGAACAATTTCTTTGAAATGGAGGAGATACCAGAACAACAGAGGGTGAAAATAGCCCAGTCAAAAATGAAAGAAGCTGCCTTGACATGGTGGAATTTCGTCCAAGATGATAGAGTACAGGAAGGAAAGCGTAGAGTCGCTACATGGAAGAAGATGATGGCATTAGTAAAGGAAGCTTATGTCCCATTGGATTACAATATCCAATTACACAAGAGGAAGCAAAACCTGAAGCAGAAGGAGCTAGATGTCAGCTCATATACAGAAGAATTCATGAAACTTTGTATGAAAACAAAGGTAAAGGAAAGTGAAGAAGAGAAGGTAGCCAGATACCTTAATGGATTGAGGTTCAACATTCAGGAAGATTTAAGTCTGCATAATCCAGATACAATTCAGAAATGCTTTCAGTTGGCATTGAAAGTGGAAGAGAAGTTAAAGAGAAAACAAGAACAACACAATAGAGGAAGAGGAAGACAACAAAGGGGTGGAAGAGGTCCTTTTAGAGGTAAAGGACATGGACATGGATATCAAGGAGAATCCAGTCATGACAATAGTAAGGGAAACAATAGTCAGAACCAGGGGGAAAATTATAGTCAGCAAGGAAACTTCAGAGGTAGAAGACCTTTTAGAGGAAGATCCCAGGGCAGAGGATCCATCAGATGTTCTAACTGTAACAAAGAAGGCCATATAGCCAGCAGATGTCCAGAAAAGTCCACAAGCTCAACAGGAGAAAGGAGAACAAATCTGATCCAAGAACCTGATAATCAAAGTATGACAGGCTCCAATGATTTTCAGAGCGTGAATGCTCCTGATAATTATGGATACCCAGAAAGTGGAGAGTCCCTAATGATCATCGTCAGGATCATCTTTCGTGTGTATCCATTGTCTGCATATCGCTATCGCATGCAGAAGTGAAAGTTCACTTTTTGGCTAAGGACCAGAGAGGTCATCATCAGGATATTGAAAAGATCACCGGATATTCATTATCATGTTGCGAAGGATATAAGTGTCTTATATCCTGTTGACATCATCATCGGGTGCAAGTGACGTCATCATCATCAGGATATTGCGAATATCACCCTATGCAAGTTTATCCTGCTGTCGCTAAGTGTTTTGGCATCGGCGTAAGTCATCGGCATAAAGTTTGGTTAACATCATCAAGATGTTTCAATATGACCTGATAAGTCATATCCTGATGCTGTTGGTTTAAAGAAGGTCGATATCGGGGTGACGTAAGCATCGAAGGAAAGGTGCGTGAAGTGTCGTCATCAAGATATACGAGAGGAACCGGATATTTCATATCCTACTGACGAAGGGTGATGATGATGCTAAACATCATGATGCTGCCGATAGAGTTTGGCGCTAAGTGAATAGTGAACATCAGGAGGATGTTAGTGCTTGCCGAATGTGATGATGCTGCGGACAAGCATCATCACATTCGGCAAGCGCTAACATCCTCCTGATGTTCACTATTCACTTAGCGCCAAACTCTATCGGCAGCATCATGATGTTTAGCATCATCATCACCCTTCGTCAGTAGGATATGAAATATCCGGTTCCTCTCGTATATCTTGATGACGACACTTCACGCACCTTTCCTTCGATGCTTACGTCACCCCGATATCGACCTTCTTTAAACCAACAGCATCAGGATATGACTTATCAGGTCATATTGAAACATCCTGATGATGTTAACCAAACTTTATGCCGATGACTTACACCGATGCCAAAACACTTAGCGACAGCAGGATAAACTTGCATAGGGTGATATTCGCAATATCCTGATGACGATGACGTCACTTGCACCTGATGATGATGTCAATGCACCTGATGATGATGTCAACAGGATATAAGACACTTATATCCTTCACAACATGATAATGAATATCCGGTGATCTTTTCACTATCCTGATGATGACCTCTCCGGTCCTTAGCCAAAAAGTGAACTTTCACTTCTGCATGCGATAGCGATATGCAGACGATGGATACACACGAAAGATGATCCTGACGATGATATACACACTGAGTATAACTTGCTGGCTATGGTAAATGACTCCTCCTTCCCATTTGTAAGCTTCTGTTGTGTTTTCCTCTGCATCAATTGCATTACCGAAAGACTGTTTTGTTGTTGATTGTTTGAAGACATTGTCACTTCTGTGAAGATTCTCTATATAGGACAATGGAATGCTCCACATTCCTCCGCATTTGTAGATATGGCCATGTGGTATTGAAATTGTGTTTAGGATGTAGTGAAAGTGATAATTCCAAGTTTTTAGATCATTTGTCCTTTCGTTGTGAAGGTTATGCATGAGAGTACCGACATGTGTTCTAGCAGAGTAAGCTAGTCATGAAGGCCTATTGGGATGCTCTACATTCCTCCACAAATGAATCATTTGTTGTAGGTATGAGTAGTAAGTGTTGTCATTGATGTTAACACCTATGGAAGTTATTTGAATAAGTCTGAACAAGTATTTGAGAAATTAGTACAAGTGCAAAATTACTTTATCTACCTGGATAGTACAGTGTTTTTCTCGGCATTTCTTGTAGATTGAATATCTTTTCCTGTGGATTGGAAGTGATATTAAGAGATATCTATAGATGTTGTGTTTCAAGTTTGAGCCTCATGTGTGAAGATTTGAGCGAGTTCTATTCACCAGAGTAAAAATGATTTTTCTGTACATTTAATGGTGACAGGGAGAATATATTTTGCTCCGCATTTCTCCGCATTTAAGTTTTTGATGCAAAGTATGGTGGATTATGTCAACACAACTCAAAAGAACTCAATTTACATGTTTGAAAACCTAATCTTGTTAGTATCTCACACAAGCCTTCATACTAACTTGTAGCCCTCCAAGTAGGGTTTTTCAGCATATCTTTTGGAGCAGACCTCAAACCCACAAACCATTTACCTTTTCAGATACCCATTTTCTCTACTTTAACATATCTCAAAATCTCATATACTTGTTTTGAAACATCACCCTTAGCCCACTTTTACAAAGAAACTAAGTGAAATACCTCACTTAAACTTCTAAACTCAATCCCAACACTCTCAATAGGTCTCAAATAGACAAAATCCACAACTTTTATCAATGGACACCTTCACTAATTCACCCAAGACACAAATCTCACTTTTGGCCTACTTAGGCTTGCATACAAGAGGGCTTATTCAAATTATGTTCTCCAATCACTATTTCTCCTCTCCAACACCTCAGTCACATCACACAGGGTTTGCACATGCTTAATGAATCATCTTCCATACTTTACCATTGCTATTTCACCAAATTACCATTCTTTGCTTGAAAAATGAAGGAAGACAACTAGGGCAGCAACAAAAAACTCACCAACCATCCTCCCCTACTACTGTCAATCACACAAACAATAAAACCTACTTCTAACATGCCATTCCATGATATTTCAGGAGGTTCCACCTATGAAAGATCACTAAGATGCATATTTCTTGCTCACTGTTTACCCTAGGTAGGGTTTGACACTCCAAAACTAGTCTTTAGCAAAATGATTATAACTTTTTTGTATCACAATGAAATTGAAAACAGTCAAAAGATGAAATGAAATAGACTCACATATATTTCATTTCCCACTAGTTTTAGGGCCTGACAGATCCGTATAGGCCATACAAGCTTTCTGTAACAGCAAAATTGACTATAAACACATAGAAAAATGGAGATTTCTTATTATTTCTTCACCAAAAATCAACTCCAAGCCCTTACAACGAGTTTCTCCAGCATATTCAAACTTTTCCCTCCTAAAAAAAAACTAACACAACCAACAAAACTAACTTTTGAGTTGCATGACCGTTGGTCTTCCCCATTGTGCATTTTTGCACCTTTACATGACAACATTACAAAATATGACAATATGAACTCAAATAACTCCAACTAGTCTAATTACATTATAAAATGGTCTATTTGTTGGCAAGAGACACTATATGGATTCATGGTTGTTGTCATTGATGGCAACAAAGGTCATCCCACATATCCGCAAGACATGATATGTCTCTACCGAAAGTCAGAATAAAGAATGTTGTGGTCCGGTAAAGAAGAACAGAGCATGTGGCAAGGTCCGACAGATTGGTCCGGACCTCTCAGAGGAAGTGTCTTGGTGCAGTGCGGATTTGGGGAAGTCAAGAGGACTACCTTGAGTGGTATATTCCAAGGATTTAGCCTCCGGTGATGGACAAGGAAAAAGATATGAATGGTTGAGTACCGGATTCCTGAGAGACAGTGAAAACAGAGGAAGAACTGACTGGCAGAGTATCAGACTACTTTCCGGATGGGTTACTGTTGATGACAGAGGTTGTGAAGGCATGAATCATGTTTGGCCGACATGATTAATGATATCTACAAGTATATGCTTGATCCGCATTGCTTGGTGAGGAAGGATTCAGCCGACAGAATGAGAGTTTGTAAGAAACTAGACTGTTCCGGATGCCGACTAGAAAGGTGATGAAATTACTTGTGCGGATATATATAGAGGATGGATTTAGTTGTGAAATGTGTGTTAGTGTGGAGAGATATGCGAATAAGTCCAGAGAAAGAGCAGAGATAGCAAAAGGATCCGGTATGTGAAAGATAGCAGAATAAACAACAGAGGAAAGATGAAGTGCAGCAGATCAGTGTACTGAGCCTAACCGGAACTGAACTCCAGCATATGCAGATGCTTCCAATCAGTTCAAGACTGTGATTCTCATCACTTTGTAGATAGTGTGTCTTTTTGTAGGCAGTGGGCCTCTTGTGAGCAGTGTGCTCGGGCAGTGAGCCCTAATTGGCAAGTGCCATTTTTGTAATTTCCTATTCTTCTAACAGAGAATAATTTTTGGGTTAATCACCCCGTGGTTTTCTCCCTTAACAGGGTTTCCACGTCAAAAATACTGTGTCATGTGTTTCTTATTTCATGGTTAATGTTTTGTGTTTGATTTTATGCTACTTCAATTAAAAGGAAAGTTCAATAAGGGAAATAATTAGGATAACTGATTCACCCCCCCCCCTCTCAGTTATCAACAATTGGTATCATAGCCAAGTTCCTCCTAATAGAGCCTAACAGCTTGAGGAAGATCTGGGATTTCAAATGGATGCATATGGTTTAAGGGAGCAACTCAAGACTGCCCTTGAGGATCTTGAACAGTCAAATTCTGAAGTCAGTGAATTAAAGGAAAGACTCAAACAGGCTGATGAATTCATGAGAGAATTAAAAGACAAATTAAGTCTCTCTATGAAAAAGAGAAAGGAGCTGCTTCAACAGTTGGCAAGACAAAGTGAAGAAAGCAATACAAATGAGGAATTGACTGAGCAAACCAAGTTATGTGAAAAGTTATCAAAAGAAGTCATTATGTTAAGACATGAAATGGAATCAGGAACTATAAAGTTTACTCAAGAGATTGAAGAAAAAAGAAAGGCTGAAGACAATCTAAGACAATCTCTTAAAGAAAAATCAGAAGAATGCCACCAGATGGACAGGATTATCAGACACCTTGAATCTGATCTTGAAGATGCCAAAGATAATGAAGGAAAACTTGAGGATCAAATTGCCTCTCTCAAAAGAGACCTTCAAACAGCAAATGAATATAAAGAGAAATTCAAGATAAGTTCTGCTCAACTTGAAGTTCTTCTTGGAAGTCAAAAGAGGACAGATGACAAGTATGGCTTGGGATATGAGAAAGGAGAAAGCTCCGGATCCGGTCAGAAGAATCTTGGATCAGAAAATCCAAGGAGCAGGCCTAGAAGACCTCCGGTAAGACAGCCAAATGCTCAAAGATATCCATCCTTCAATGGATACTGCCACAACTGCAACCACTTTGGTCACAAAGCTAATCAGTGCAGAATGAGAATGAATCAGAATAATTCATCCTTCTCCGGACAATGCTTCAACTGCAAAAGGTATGGACACAAATCCCATGAATGCAGAAGTATGCAAGTAAACAAATCATTCAAAGGTAGATGCTTCACATGCAATAGAGTAGGTCATATGGCTAATCAATGCAGATCAAGAGGATATCAGTCAAATATGCAAAGAAATGTTATTTGCCAAATCTGCAATAGGTCCGGTCATAATGCTAAAGTTTGCAGAAACAAGAATCAGGACAATAGAGGTCCGGTGTATAATCAGAATCAAGACAAGGGTAAACAAAAGATGAATGCGGAAGAGGTTAGGAATCAGATGAGCAAGATATGGGTGAAGAAAAGTTCAGAGAATATAGAGGTTGGATCCGCACCAGACTCTGGTGCTGATATTTCTTCCGGAAATTAAAAGGTGAGCTCAGGCTCAGGGGGAGACTTAAAGAAAATCTTGTTCCCCCAGCCAAACAAGTGGTACCGGATGTGGCACAAGATGCGGATCAAAGGGTTTGTAGATATGAGTCTTGAGATACTTCAGTCAAGTTTTCAGAGGTCCGCATGAAGTTATGAAGAAGCTATGATCAATCAAATAAGACCTGTTCAGGGAGATGCTCCGGTATGATAGAGGATTACAAAAAGGTTCGGAAAGATCCGGAAATGCACTATCTTGTTCTGCGGATTGGACAGAGTGTTTGAGATGATCTTGTAATATGCTATCTCGATTTATTCATGATTGAAAGATCCGGATGATATCCACAGATCAGGACTAATCTGGGATACTCCAAGCTATCCAGACAAGGCAAACCGGAATGATGTAGGTGAAGCATTTATTGCAGACAGGTATTAGGGTTCGCGGAGCAATTTAAGGGATTTCTCAAAGGTCATTTGCTCATTCTGCACTCGAGAAGAAGCGAAAAGTGGAGCTCTGCAACAAGGTTCATCAACCACCAAGGATCTCCTGCCAAAGCTATTGTATAAAGAAATCAATCCAACCACTCCGTGCAAACCGAAGGCGCATAAGGTATTCTCCGTTTTTCGTTACCTCACTGAAAATCTTTGAAGAATGGCTACTCCAAACATAGTTAAGATCTCTGATAGACCTCGCCCCTCATTCAAGAAACATCCCTACAAATCATTGGAGGTAGACCCACTAGGAGCCTTCTCTAGTGTTCCCCACGGAGTTTTACACACCGAAGACATTAGGGTTTACATACATGCAAACATTGAGGAATTTGGGGAATTCAAATTAAGAGACCTCTATCACAAGCAGCTGATTGACAATGCTTTTGAGCTTAAACCAGAGTATAAGGATATTCAGAAGAAACAATTTGAGCAATTTATTCATTTCCCCTGTTTTGAAGAGGATGAATGGGTCCGGTATGTACTGAGCAGAATGCATGACAACTTTCTATGGCTAGATAGACCCTGCAAGATCACAAAAGAGGCAATTAGAGCAGTAACTGGCCTATACTCTTCCGGAGGAGTACCTATCCTCAAATCTGTCAAGAACAACATTGTAACTGAGGCCACCGGATCAAAATTTGACAAAAGGGCAATGACCATTGAAGACATCTCTGATCCGGATATCAAATATGCATCAATGATAATAGGATACAAAATCTATCACTCCAGCAGGGAGAATTCTGTATCCGGAACTGCAATATACACTGCTTATGAAATGTTAAGAAAGAATGCAGAATATGATCTCTGCGAACTACTACTAAGCCAATTAATGGAAAACATACAGAAAATCAAGAAGGATAAGAAGAATTCCTTTAAATATGGTACTCTTATTGTATGTCTATTCTTCTATTTCATGAATGAGCTACCCGGAACAAGTGGATGGGTATGGCAGAATGACAAACCTGTTGCAGTCCAGATAAGAGACTACTTGCATGGACTTGGGGATGCAAAAGCGAGAAATTCAGCTCTATGGGGATACTTCAAAAACTTTCAGAGCATGATGCAAGCAAGAGAGAGAATTCCTCAGTCTCTCATTGAGAAATACAAGGACTCAGTGTGCTTTATGGTTGACACTGATCAGTGCCTAATGGAGGCAGTGGAGCCAAGGACTGTCTGGATCATGCCCATGGGGTATGAAGTTGATGAACAGATAGTGGAGCTGCATGTTCAACACATGCTAAGTCAGCCCAAAGATCCTAAGGCAGAAAGGTTTGGAACCTTTGAGGAGCTGAGTGTAAAAATACATGTAGAACTCAGGGAACCTGAGATTAAAAGAAAGGTAAGAAAAGAAGTAGAGCACATTGCTCAAGGCCTAGGTATCTCAAAGGAGGCACTTGATGCCAGCCGGGAAAAGAGGAGGAAGGCCGAGGAAGAAGAGAAAAGCAAAGAAAGTGCTCCGGTTGGAGCTCCCACCCGGACCAGATCAACAAAGAGATCTGCACCTCCCTCAACCAAAAGTTCAAAACCGGAAGTCCAGGCATCCGGTAAGAGATCAAAGGCAAAAGCCACAAGGGCTTATGGAAGCCAAAAGGATGAAGAGGAAACAGAATCAGATGAGGGAGTAAGAGAAGTAAAGAAACAGAAAAAGAAAGGATCCGGTAAGCCCTCCACAGGCCAAGACAAGGAGGAAATGGCAGAGGTAACTGTTGAAAAGCCCACTCTGTCACTAGAGAGCATAATCAAGTCGGTCACGGTGGATGGAAACCTTCAACCAATGACTGAATCATATGATGACTTCAGTGAGGCCGACCAAAAGACTCTGCAGGAGGCCACAGTGAAATATCTTAACATATACAATAAGGCTTTCATTGAGATCATATCTCTCATTCCTAAAAGCCTAGAGAAGGAAATGGAAGTAAGAAAGAATAATGCTCATGCCAAAGATCTTGAGATCCGGGAGCAGATAGCTATTCAGCTATATCCTCAAATTGATCCCAAGACAATGAACATTATCTTCAAGGACTGCAAAGATGAGTTCAGAAGCAAAGCCAGGATGAATCAACTCATGCTTGGTGAGACTGACAAAGTGGCCCAAGAAACAGAAGAGATCCTCCAGAAGGCCTTCAAAAGGTTCAATCTTCCTGTTGTAGAGGACTTAGGTGCAGAAACAGCTGCTGATTTGGAATCTTCTGTTCCGGAAGAAGTGAGCCCTGAACAGACAAGTGAGGACTTGGGACCCTCTGCTCAAGAAGAAGTGGCCCATGAACAAGTTAGCATCTCTCCTCCGGTTTCCCCTACAGTCTCCGGATCCAAAGAAGAAGAGCAACTACAGGAGAAGGAAGCAGTGGTGAAAGACAAAGAGGTTGACAGTTCTAAGACTGCACAAACTGTTCAACAATTTTTGAGTAAAGAAACTCTAGAGATTGATGAACCGGAGCTTCTCAAAGGTCCATTTGATTTTGACTCTCTCTCTCCGGTACAAACAATGAAGATAGCTTCATTTGCAAATGCCAAGGCAAATGAAAAGCTCCTGAAGTCTCATATGGAAGACTGTGAGTTGATAGAGGCTGCTTCCGGAATACTTGTAAAGATCATGCCATCAATCCAGATAGATCCGACAGCCTCCACTTCCGGTAATCTAAAAACCTTAGTCAGCAGTGTTGATACACATTTTGATTCTTTAGAAAAATCAGCTGAAGAAAAGGTCCGGAAGGAATTTTTGGATAAGAGATTTTCAGAAATATTAGAATTAATCTCTAAGGATAGGAAGATTGTAAGCATTGGAATAAGGAGCTTAGAGAATGCTCTTAAAGATGGCGGTGATATCTATAAATTTTGTATATCCTGGTCAAAGGCAACAGCAGCATTTGACAAGAAAATAAAAGAGGAACAGGATAAGCTACAAAGCTTATCTCAAAGTTTTGATCCTCTCTCTTCCTCTATAATAAATCAAGAATGTCAGACTATTGCAGTCTTGAACGAAATAAAGAATCTTGAGAAGGAAAGGAAGAACATCACCAACCGGATGGGAGAACTTAGAAGGATTATAATCCCTAAGTTGGAAACCATGCATGAGGCCATCAGTGATGCTAGGACCACCGCCCAAACAAAAGATCCGACAGATCTCAAGCGGGCAGAAGCATTTGCATTTTTGTTAAGTGGTCACATTTCAATTTTGGACAGAATGAAGCAAAGTTGGGCTACCGAAATGATTCAATTACAGACATCCTTTGCAGACATTCTTCAATATATGTGAGTATGTAAATATGCGGCTAAGTATAAGAAATTTTTGAAAATTTTGATATGCGGACCCTACCCTTTGCCATTGATGTCAAAGGGGGAGTGAGGAGCAGTGAAAAATGAGGGATCCAACTAAGGGTGAGTTCCGGAAATTGTATATAAAGACAGAGCATCAACAAAGGGGGAGCATAGTGAAAACACTTAGTCATTTTTCACTAAGTGTTGCCATCAATGCCAAAGGGGGAGATTGTTGGCAAGAGACACTATATGGATTCATGGTTGTTGTCATTGATGGCAACAAAGGTCATCCCACATATCCGCAAGACATGATATGTCTCTACCGGAAGTCAGAATAAAGAATGTTGTGGTCCGGTAAAGAAGAACAGAGCATGTGGCAAGGTCCGACAGATTGGTCCGGACCTCTCAGAGGAAGTGTCTTGGTGCAGTGCGGATTTGGGGAAGTCAAGAGGACTACCTTGAGTGGTATATTCCAAGGATTTAGCCTCCGGTGATGGACAAGGAAAAAGATATGAATGGTTGAGTACCGGATTCCTGAGAGACAGTGAAAACAGAGGAAGAACTGACTGGCAGAGTATCAGACTACTTTCCGGATGGGTTACTGTTGATGACAGAGGTTGTGAAGGCATGAATCATGTTTGGCCGACATGATTAATGATATCTACAAGTATATGCTTGATCCGCATTGCTTGGTGAGGAAGGATTCAGCCGACAGAATGAGAGTTTGTAAGAAACTAGACTGTTCCGGATGCCGACTAGAAAGGTGATGAAATTACTTGTGCGGATATATATAGAGGATGGATTTAGTTGTGAAATGTGTGTTAGTGTGGAGAGATATGCGAATAAGTCCAGAGAAAGAGCAGAGATAGCAAAAGGATCCGGTATGTGAAAGATAGCAGAATAAAGAACAGAGGAAAGATGAAGTGCAGCAGATCAGTGTACTGAGCCTAACCGGAACTGAACTCCAGCATATGCAGATGCTTCCAATCAGTTCAAGACTGTGATTCTCATCACTTTGTAGACAGTGTGTCTTTTTGTAGGTAGTGGGCCTCTTGTGAGCAGTGTGCTCGGGCAGTGAGCCCTAATTGGCAAGTGCCATTTTTGTAATTTCCTATTCTTCTAACAGAGAATAATTTTTGGGTTAATCACCCCGTGGTTTTCTCCCTTAACAGGGTTTCCACATCAAAAATACTGTGTCATGTGTTTCTTATTTCATGGTTAATGTTTTGTGTTTGATTTTATGCTACTTCAATTAAAAGGAAAGTTCAATAAGGGAAATAATTAGGATAACTGATTCACCCCCCCCCCTCTCAGTTATCAACACTATTATGACCTTATTGAACAAAATAAGACTCAACACCCTAGAAACCTATCAAATGACCTTATTCACAAAACTTGGACAAACATGGTGCCCCTGCACTAGTTTCATAGTTTGCAGTTCTGGAATTAATTTGGTGATGATGTTATGTGCCTTCAGTTCCAATGGTTCATGATTTGGTGCTCCGCAAGTGATCTTTCCTTTATGACAGTGGCCGATAGTAATGTTCAAGTGCTCTGGTTTGAAGAATCTTATGGATAAAGTGATTAGAGGTTGTGCGGATGTTCTTGGTGATTGTAATGTGCTTGTGGGAGTCTCTAGATTGTGTTCTTACCTTTTGATTGATCCACAGAGTATAATTTGGATCGTACATGAAGCATGTTCCTAAAAGTCTTAGTGTTAACTCTAGTCTTGGCCAACCTGGTTGTTCTCACTACTTGCGGTTATGATTCAAAGTTTGTAAAGCATGTGGTTGTGTAGAATATTGCATTTGAGCCCCAGCTAAGACATGGCATGGTTTGCATTCATTTCTCTTCTCCGTCAATTCGTTTAAGACCAGACCTAATTTGAATATTGGCTAAATATGTATGTATGCTGACCTTAGAGATTGTTCCAAAGGTTGATGATTGTAATTCTGACCTTGATGATTATTCCAAAGTTGATGAATTGTATACATACTTGTAATGAAGTTGTGAAAAATGTATGGATGTGAGAAAATGCGAATATAAGTCTTGTTAGTGCCTGAATTGACTGACAGTTTTTGAGCAATTTTCATGCAGGCACTTTCCTTAAAAATGTTCTAAGTGTTGGACCTCCTCAGCATTTTTCAGCTGCAGCATCATATTTTCCTGAGGAGGAGGTCATCATCATCATCTTTGCTTCGATGGTGGTCAGCATCTCATGTTTTCTGTCGACTTGTTTTTCATCAGGATCATCATATTTCAATATCGGGTGATGTTTGGATATCATCCTGATCCTGCCGATGAGCTACAGTGTGCCCTAATTTTCTTGCGGGGGGTGATTTTTCAAATATCTGGTGATCTTCCAATTATCACCCTACCCTTATATGATGATGATGTCACCCCGATCTTCCGAGGGGGTCATTTTCTAAGTTGTTCAACCCGGCCTATTTTTTCTTAAGGGTCGTCGTCATCATCATGATCATATTTCCAGTTATCACCATGTTGCTTGCGAGGGTCATCATATTGTCTACCTACATGATCTTTCGCTGGGGTGATATTTTAACATCGGGTGATCTTTGTTAAGATCATCCTGATGATGTTGCTGTAAGGTTCTAAGTGTGACCCGATTTTTCATCGTGGTCATCATATTTTGGATGTCAGGAGATCTTAGTCAATGTCATCCTGATGTTGTTGTATCACTTCATGTTCGTTGTTTTATCATCCTGATGATGCTGACGTCATTCTTATGTCAGGGTGATATCTATTTCTCTGCCTATCTGCATCATGATATTTCCAAAGGAGGGGGTGATATTTTCATATTTGAATATCACCCGGATGTATGTTTGTTCCAGCATCATGATGATGCTGATATCAGGGAGATATCCGCCTGTCGGCTTCATGCATTATCCAGTGGGGGGTGATCATTTCAAATATCTGTCATATTCATATATCACCCCGATCTTATAGCGGAGCTACAATGCAGCATGATATTTGTGCATCAGGATGATATTTCCAAATATCTGGTTATCTTCCGAATATCATCCTGATGCCGACATGTGGTGGTGACGTCATCAAGGTCCGGGGGGTCATATTTCTAACATTACTCATCTTATGAAGATCCCCCAATGTTGCGAATATGACGATGACGTCATCCGGATATGAGGAGGTGCGCAGTAGGCAGATATGCTGATGACGTCAGCAGGATATGACGGTGACGTCATCAGGATGTTCATCGGCCAGACATTTGGTATCGGCTAAGCAGGAGGATCTTCCTCTGATGGATCAAGTTGTGCCGATGAAGGCGATTATCATGCAAGTGATATTGCGATGATGATGCTGATGTCAGGATGATTTTTCAAGCAACAGGATATCATGCTGTTGGAGGATGATGATGAAGTCTTATACTAGTGTCGTCAGGAGCAAAAGCACCGACATTATATATGCTCGTGGCCTAGTATATAAAGTGTTGAAAAGGTCGCCGCGGGGTGTATGTGGGATAATTGATATCCTGCATTTTTGAAATATCATGACAATGAGGTATCTTGGCGGGAAATGGTTGCGATGCACAGTTTGACGTTTTCCCGAGGCCGCGGGTTGGTGCGCCATTAATGGCGAAGGTTGCAGAGGTATGGACGGATCTGGTACCTGATTGAAGGTGTACATCAACGGACAGTGGCGCAGGGCTCGAGGTTTCTTCCTGTCTCCTCCCCTACCTGCTGCATTCATGTTTGGGTGCCAATCTGGTAATGCGTTGAGCGCCATTTTTCTGATACTGTGTATCTGGCGGGATTTTTGGTCAACCATGTAATTAATTGCTGTGGTACACTACCTGGCTATTATAAGCAGGAAGTGTTACTCATTTTTGGTTGTTGAAAACTGGACATTTTGGCTCTGTAATAAGATACAACTGGTTTTGGTTGCTCTGTGCAGCAAAACTTGTGAGTTTATGTATCTCCTGTTGTACGATTTGGCATGAATCCACCGATTTCATGGTTAATCTTATATGAATAATGCTGTGTTTGCATGTGTTATGCTGATTCTGTCTCCAGTTTTGCATGTATCTTTCTTACTGCAATAGGGATGCCATAAGTATAGACAGCTTAACACTCTTTATTGGGAGATATCTGTAAGGCAGATATCATGTGTATCCCCCTGAAATCCAATTTTAGCTATTCATGCTGATCATTCACAGGTGTATGTCTACCGACTCCAAGCCCTGAATAGGCACCAATCTAGCTCTGTGTTGAGGTTATACACCATGTCCAGCTTTGCATCCAAAATTCAAACTAAACCATTTCATACTTCCACCTGTTAGTTGTAGGAGTAGGATTAGAAACCCTTGCATGCTCTCATCCCTAACCAGACATATATGTCCAAGAACGTTGCCCACCTTGTGATCTATCATACAGATCTTGGTCCATACATGAGAGTATTCTGCCTGTTGTTGTCAAGTTAGATCTTTCTATCTTTGAGCTAGTCAAGGTTACATCTTGAGTTATAGGGATACCCCCCTTGGTGCGGCAGAACCAGAAGTGAAGGGGAGGCAGCTCATGCAACCTCCTGTATTTAGTTGGCTGAATCTGCCTGTGCATTAGAAGTGGTAAACCCTAATGCTGATTCAGAAGAAAAGTCAACAAAATGGCAACTCCGCTGGGGAGAAAATTGATGAAAAAGTGTTATATCTTGTGGCCCATCTGAGTCACCAACAAAATGATGCTCTGCTGGTGGAATGAACCTGGAAAAGTAGCTTTCAGCTATTGAAAATTTTGTCCTCTCTGGAGAGGTGGCGACTCTGCAAAAAAGATCTGAATGCACATGAAAGATGGATGTATGTGATGTGACAAAAATGTGTTGTTCTTTTTTCTGCATCTGTATGAGAAAAGGTACCTTGTTCCTTCCCCTTTATATTTGCTATTTTTCTACATAATTTAGATGCCAGGGGAAGCCTTAGGTCTTAGACAGACAAAGGATGTCTAAGAGTAGGATTTTTATGAATCCAAGTATGAATTATCCCATACTCAGTGGTGAAACGTCAAATAAAAGAATAGAAGATATAAGAAATAGGTTGATATTCTTAGAGGCTAAGCAGGCCCAGTTAAAAAGCAGTAACCCTATTGTGTCTGCCAGTCAGAAGGCTAAACCTCTTCTCAGCCCTTTTGATCCTTTGTATGACCAACTGGATTTGTCATGGGTGGATTATAAAGTAGAAACTATGCCTGTTAGGATATACTGTTAGATGCCTAGATTTAGTGGTCACAATGTATGTGATGGGAATGCACATATCCAAAATTTTCACAGTTTTATGGGAAAATATTCATTCAGAGATGAGGATATGTGGATGAGGTTTTTTGTTAGGTCCTTTGATGCAAAAGCAAAAGACTGGTATTTGAGCTTTCCAAAGAAATCCTTTGCCTGTTGGGATGAGCTTGCTGACTGTTTCAAGGAAGAATTTGCAAAAGAACCAGCTGATCTTATTGCAGAATTGATGAGAATCAGAAAACAAGATGAAGAGCCATGTGTTGTTTTCAGTCATAGGCTGGCAATAGCCCTTTCACAGATCCCAGAAGTCTTCAGACCTTATATTTCAGCCTGTGTTGGCATATTCTTTGAAGCTTTTGAGGAGGGCTTTAGTGCAATACTGAGGGATTTCAAGGTGACAAGTATGCAAATGGCATACAGGTTCATAGAAAAGATAGAAAAAATCAGAAATGTGTACCTGCTGAAACCCCTGTCCCCAGGCCTTGGTGTGAAAAATCGTTGTGAAGCTGCAAATGACCAAATAATTAAGGCATCATGTGAAGATGAAAAGATGAATATTGAAGGTGCTAGTGAAAGGACTAATGAGGATTCCCATTGCAATGATGAGGCATCTGACCATGAAAATAATAACGAGGTTGTGGACAGCAATGAACAACTTTTGGAATGGACCTGTGGAGATAATTGTGAGTATTGTACTCAAGACAGAGAAGATATAAGCAAACAGAGAAATAGTCCTATGTGTAACCCATTGACTTCTTTTCAAACACATGGGGATCGTGAAGAGCAGTCAGAGATTGAAACAAGTGCTGGTTCAGAGCATGATTGTTTTTCATTTGATGGCTGTTTTGCTTATGACACACAAGCTGATACTCCTCCACAAAGGGAATCCATTGGTGATGAAGATGCATGTTCTGCTGCCCATGAACAAATGGCATACTATGATCAAGCTGATGTACCTGGATCACCCATCTTTGACACATATGGTGATGAGGATTTATTTGAGTATGGTGAGGATCTAGACATTGTTTTTGGTTTGGATTCTGTTTCTCATCTTGATGAAAGAGGAAACAACATACATCAGGTAAGTGACTTTGAAAATGTGCCTGATTTGAAAGAGATGCCAGAGCCTGATCTTTTCCAGCCTGGTGCTGCTGATTGTTGTGTACATGATGTGCACAATTGTGATTTTGAAAGCTTTTCTTTTGATGTGCCAGCATATAATACAATGAGCCCTGATCTTCCTAGTTGTGTGGTGGACTCTGAGTGTTTCCTATTTGCAGTCCAGCTAGGAGATCATGTTGCAATGCATATTGCTAATATAGATGACAAGTGCTATATGCCATATGAGTATGCATTGCTTGATAAATTCTACACCCACATGGCACATGATGCCGAAGGTTGTCTGCATAGGGGTAACAATGACAAGCCAAATCAGAGGGTTGAGTATGCAGATGACAAGATTTGTTTGTGGGTGGATCTCTGTAGTATCTCCAAGCTTGACCCAGTGCATGCAGATGAAAATAAGATATTTGACAAAGGGAGATACATGTTTTTCTTTTCTTGGTGGCCTTAGGCCATCAAGTGTGTTTGGTGATGCAGGTCAGTGCAGTATTTGACTCTGTACCCAATGGATAAGGGACTGGTCTGCATCCCAGAGATCTAGGGTTCTCGCTGCATTCTTGCACCTGCACGTCCCCAGACAGAGCCAGTGTTAGTGCCTGAATTGACTGACAGTTTTTGAGCAATTTTCATGCAGGCACTTTCCTTAAAAATGTTCTAAGTGTTGGACCTCCTCAACATTTTTCAGCTACAGCATCATATTTTCCTGAGGAGGAGGTCATCATCATCATCTTTGCTTCGATGGTGGTCAGCATCTCATGTTTTCTGTCGACTTGTTTTTCATCAGGATCATCATATTTCAATATCGGGTGATGTTTGGATATCATCCTGATCCTGCCGATGAGCTACAGTGTGCCCTAATTTTCTTGCGGGGGGTGATTTTTCAAATATCTGGTGATCTTCCAATTATCACCCTACCCTTATATGATGATGATGTCACCCCGATCTTCCGAGGGGGTCATTTTCTAAGTTGTTCAACCCGGCCTATTTTTTCTTAAGGGTCGTCGTCATCATCATGATCATATTTCCAGTTATCACCATGTTGCTTGCGAGGGTCATCATATTGTCTACCTACATGATCTTTCGCTGGGGTGATATTTTAACATCGGGTGATCTTTGTTAAGATCATCCTGATGATGTTGCTGTAAGGTTCTAAGTGTGACCCGATTTTTCATCGTGGTCATCATATTTTGGATGTCAGGATGATCTTAGTCAATGTCATCCTGATGTTGTTGTATCACTTCATGTTCGTTGTTTTATCATCCTGATGATGCTGACGTCATTCTTATGTCAGGGTGATATCTATTTCTCTGCCTATCTGCATCATGATATTTCTGAAGGAGGGGGTGATATTTTCATATTTGAATATCACCCGGATGTATGTTTGTTCCAGCATCATGATGATGCTGATATCAGGGAGATATCTGCCTGTCGGCTTCATGCATTATCTAGTGGGGGGTGATCATTTCAAATATCTGTCATATTCATATATCACCCTGATCTTATAGTGGAGCTACAGTGCAGCATGATATTTGTGCATCAGGATGATATTTCCAAATATCCGGTTATCTTCCGAATATCATCCTGATGCCGACATGTGGTGGTGACGTCATCAAGGTCCGGGGGGTCATATTTCTAACATTACTCATCTTATGAAGATCCCCCAATGTTGCAAATATGACGATGATGTCATCCGGATATGAGGAGGTGCGCAGTAGGCAGATATGCTGATGACGTCAGCAGGATATGACGGTGACGTCATCAGGATGTTCATCGGCCAGACATTTGGTATCGGCTAAGCAGGAGGATCTTCCTCCGATGGATCAGGTTGTGCCGATGAAGGTGATTATCATGCAGGTGATATTGCGATGATGATGCTGACGTCAGGATGATTTTTCAAGCAACAGGATATCATGCTGTTGGAGGATGATGATGAAGTCTTATACTAGTGTCGTCAGGAGCAAAAGCACCGACATTATATATGCTCGTGGCCTAGTATATAAAGTGTTGAAAAGGTTGTCGCGGGGTGCATGTGGGATAATTGATATCCTGCATTTTTAAAATATCATGACGATGAGGTATCTTGGTGGGAAATGGTTGCGATGCACAATTTGACGTTTTCCCGAGGCCGCGGGTTGGTGCGCCATTAATGGGGAAGGTTGCAGAGGTATGGACGGATCTGGTACCTGATTGAAGGTGTACATCAATGGACAGTGGCGCAGGGCTCGAGGTTTCTTCCTGTCTCCTCCCCTACCTGCTGCATTCATGTTTGGGCGCCAATCTGGTAATGCGTTGAGCGCCATTTTTTTGATACTGTGTATCTGGCGGGATTTTTGGTCAACCATGTAATTAATTGCTGTGGTACACTACCTGGCTGTTATAAGCAGGAAGTGTTACTCATTTTTGGTTGTTGAAAACTGGACATTTTGGCTCTGTAATAAGATACAACTGGTTTTGGTTGCTCTGTGCAGCAAAACTTGTGAGTTTATGTATCTCCTGTTGTACGATTTGGCATGAATCCACCGATTTCATGGTTAATCTTATATGAATAATGCTGTGTTTGCATGTGTTATGCTGATTCTATCTCCAGTTTTGCATGTATCTTTCTTACTGTAATAGGGATGCCATAAGTATAGACAGCTTAACACTCTTTATTGGGAGATATCTGTAAGGCAGATATCATGTGTATCCCCCTGAAATCCAGTTTTAGCTATTCATGCTGATCATTCACAGGTGTATGTCTACCGACTCCAAGCCCTAGATAGGCACCAATCTAGCTCTGTGTTGAGGTTATACACCATGTCCAGCTTTGCATCCAAAATTCAAACTAAACCATTTCATACTTCCACCTGTTAGTTGTAGGAGTAGGATTAGAAACCCTTGCATGCTCTCATCCCTAACCAGACATATATGTCCAAGAATGTTGCCCACCTTGTGATCTATCATACAGATCTTGGTCCATACATGAGAGTATTCTGCCTGTTGTTGTCAAGTTAGATCTTTCTATCTTTGAGCTAGTCAAGGTTACATCTTGAGTTATAGGGATACCCCCCTTGGTGCGGCAAAACCAGAAGTGAAGGGGAGGCAGCTCACGCAACCTCCTGTATTTAGTTGGCTGAATCTGCCTGTGCATTAGAAGTGGCAAACCCTAATGCTGATTCAGAAGAAAAGTCAACAAGTCTGAAGTGAAGAAGTAGAGCAGAGCATAGGAATTTTACTGTGCTTCAATGGAACTAAATCCTAGCATGGAGTAGATGCTAATATCTCAGTTCACCAATTTTGGCAGTGAGCCCCCCACAGGCAGTGAGCCACCCCATTGGCAGTGAGACATTTCTTTTGCAATGAGCATTCTGGGTAGTGAGCCCCATTGGCAGTGAGCCTTATTGTAAATTTTGATATATCTTTTATATTTTGAGCTAACACTCACCATGGTTTTTCCCTTATAGGGTTTTCCACGTATGAAATCTGGTGTCTCAAGTGTAGAATGTGTTTAAGTTCTGATTTCATGCTTTCATAGTTAAATTACAATAACAATGATTAAGAAGTTGATGTGTTGATGGTTTTAAAGTTTTGGTTACAACTAATTCACCCCCCCTCTCAGTTGTATTGCACATTTCAACAATTGGTATTAGAGTGAGGGTTCCTTGATAAAGAGTCTAATAGCTTGAGGTAGATCTGAGATGGCACACAGGAAGGATTCACCATAGTTTGATGGAACAAATTATGCTCTTTGGAAGGTACGGATGAAAATTCATCTCATTTCTCTTGGTTATAATGTTTGGAAGATAACAGAGAAAAAGTATACTATTGCTCAAAATGGACCATCAAATGAAGATGAAGTCAAATAGTATGAGTTTAATGGAAAGGCTAGAGATTCTCTATTGAATGCCTTATCTAACATTGAATTGGTGAAAGTTATGGATTTCGAGACTGCTCATGAGATCTAGGAAAATTTGAAAGTTTATATGAAGGAGATGATTTTGTAAAATGCACCAAACTACAAAACCTAAAGGCAAGGTATGAAACCCTGAAGATGAGTGAAGATGAAAATATAACTATCTACATGTAGAAAATTGATGAAATTGTAAATGGAATCAAAGATCTTGGAGGAATTATTAATTAGGATGAAGTTGTGCTAAAGATTCTTAGGTCATTACCTAAATCCTGTAGTCACAAAGTGGTAGCAATTGAAGAGGTTATGAGTGTGCAAAAGATTTCAAAGTATCAGTTGCTCTGGAAACTTACAGTTTTTGAAATGAGAGAATTTGGTGATGCTCTACCAAAGATTGAGACAACTTTCAAAGCCAGTACTTCAGAAAAGACTTCAAGAGCTCATAAATATGTTGTGGAATTTGATGATGACCTAGATGAGGTTGAAGCCAACTTTGTGGACAGAATACAAAGAGGTTCTGGTAAGTTCAAAGGTAAATTACCATTCAAATGCTTTCTTGTGGTAAGGTTGGTCACTATGCATCCAGATGTCTGAAGTGAATTGAAAAAGGTAAGAAGAAATTTGAAAGTAGACCTAGAATTGTCAAGAAATGCTATTATGTTAGAGATCTTAATGATGATAGTGTAACAGATGATGAGTCTAATGATAATAGTACTAGTGCAAATTAATGCTTGTTTATTTCTATTAAGGAACCTATGTCTACTAATCCTACTAGCTATGTGAAGGAAGAAAAACCAGTGGAAGAAAGTGCTTTGTCTATCTAGGTTGAGAAGGATAAGGATGAATGGATCATTGACAATGGATGTTCACATCACATGACCGGTGACAAAAGTAAGTTTGTAAGTTTGGAAAAGTATGATGGTAGATTGGTTAGGTTTGGAGATAATGCAGCTGATAAGATCTGTGGAAGAAGATCTATTTCTTTTGATGGTAAGCATAATACATATGATGTTCTCTATGTGAAAGGTCTAAAGCATAATCTTTTAAGTGTTGGTCAGATGTGTGATAAAGGGTATGATCTGAGATTCAAGGACAATGCATGAAGATCATGGAAAGCTCCAGAATAGTGATTGCAACTGGTAAGAAGACTAGGCGTAATGTTTATCACTTGAGGGGAACTAATAATTGTTGTTTGTTGGCTCAGATAGATGAGAGTTGGTTGTGGGATAGAAGAATGTGTCATATCAATTTTGACAATCTGGTGAAGATAAGCATAGTACAAGCTATGAGAGATCTACCCAGGATTGTGAAGCTCACTAATACTATTTGCAAAGAATGCCAAATGTGAAAATAGACAAGGACAAGTTTCAAGAGTAAAGAAAATTTTCAGCATTATTGCTTGAGCTAGTGCATACAGATTTGTGTGGTCCTACAAGAACAAGAAGTTTGCAAGGAGAAAGCTACTTTATCTTGTTTATTGATGATTATTCTAGAATGACTTGGGTAACTTTTCTAAAAGATAAATCACAAGCCCTAGACAAGTTAAAAGTTTTCAAGGAAATGGTTGAGAAGGAAGTAGAATTGAGGATCAAATACTTAAGGTCTGATAGAGGTGGTCAGTTTACATCAAATAAATTCAATATATTTTGTGAAGAACATGGGATAAAGAGACAGTTGTCTACTCCTAGGGCTCCTAAGCAGAATGGAGTTGTTGAAAGAAAAATAAGACAGTTCAAGAGGCTGCTAGGTCAATGATGATGGAGGCTAACCTACTGGAAGTGTATTGGAGAGAAGCTATACACACTGTTGTCTACATTTAAAATAGAGTCCAAATCGAAGGTAATGGTACTAAAACTCCTTATGAATTATGGTATGGAAGAGTTCCCACAATGAAATATTTCAAATTTTTTGGAAGCAAATGTTATAGCAGAAGAGATGAAGAGTTAGACAAGTTTGATGCTAAGTGTGATGAAGGAATTTTCCTTGGATACTCTACTAAGAGTAAGGCCTACCAGTTTTACAATAAGAGATTGAAGATCATTGAAAGTGCTAATGTGAAGGTTGATGAAGACAAGGAAATAACATTAGATCTAAGTGGCTATGAATCAGATGAACCTGTTGTTACAGTCAATAAAGAAAAGGTGGAACAAAAGGATAGTCAAGTTGAAGAAGAAAAGGCTATGGAAAGTGTTGTTAAGACTCCCAGGTATGTAAGGATTAATCATTCTGAATATCAAATTATTGGTGACAAAAGAAAAGGAGTATTGACAAGGAAAAGAGTTGTAGAGGAACAAGTGAACTATTGTTTGCTTTCATAGATTGAACCTAAAACTGTAAGTGAAGCTTGCAAAGATGAAAGTTGGGTAAAAGCCATGGAAGAAGAACTAATGTAGATAGAGAAGAATCAAACATTGGAATTAGTCCCTAGACCTGCTAATAAAAATATGATTGGAACCAAATGGGTTTTCAGAAATAAGATGAATGAAAATGGAGTAGTAAGAAACAAAGCAAGACTAGTATGCAAAGGATACTCTCAGGTTGAATGAATAGACTTTGAGGAGACTTTTTCTCCTATGACAAGGATTGAAGCAATAAGAATGTTTTTGGCATTTGCATCTCATAAAGATTTTAAGGTGTATCAGATGGATGTGAAATCTGCCTTCTTGAATGGAGAGCTAGAAGAAGAAGTTTACATTGAACAATTGGAAGGATTCCAGTTATTAGACCAAAGTGACATGGTTTGCATATTGAAGAAAGCCCTGTATGGACTCAAGCAAGCTACTAGATCCTGGTATGCAAGGTTGGACAAGTATTTGATCCAATTAGGGTTCGGTAAAGGTACTACAGACAGCAATCTCTATTTCAAAATCAATGATGATCAAATTCTGATTGTTGTAGTCTTTGTTGATGATATTATCTTTGGAGGCAATGAAGGTATGTGTAAAAAATTTGTTGAGGAAATGCAAAAAAAGTTTGAAATGTCTATGTTTGGTGAAATGAATTTCCTTTTAGGACTGTAAATTACTCAATCAAAAAAGAAATTTTCATTTCTCAGTCCAAGTATGTGAAAGAATTGTTGAAGAAGTTTGGAATGGAGGATTCTAAGCCAATATGTACTCCTATGGTAACTGGCTACAAGCTGAGTAAGAATGATGAATCACCTAAAACTGATCAGAAAAAGTATAGGTCTATGATTGGAGGACTACTTTATATAACCCATACCGGAACAGACATAATCCATGTAGTTTGTCTTATGGCAAGATTTCAAGAAGATCCCAAAGAGTCACATGTGATGGTAGTCAAGAGGATCGTGAGGTATTTAAAAGGCACTTTGGACTACGGATTGTGGTATCCCAAAGATACTGATTTCACTCTTAGTGCTTATACAGATGCAAATTGGGCTGGAGATGCTGATGATAGAAAAAGTACAAGTGGAGGTACTTTCCTCTTGGGTAATAGATTGGTTTCATGGCTAAGAAAGAAGCAAGAATCAGTTTATTTGCCTACTACAGAAGCAGAATATATTGTTGCAACATGTTGTTGCACTCAAGTACTTTGGATGAAGCAAACATTGAAAGACATAAGGGTTGTGTATGAAGAACCAATTTCAATCTTTTGTGACAATACAAGTGCTATAAACATTTCAAAGAATCTAGTGATGCACTCAAGGACAAAGCATATATCAATAAGGTATCACTTTTTCAGAGAAAATGTAACATAGAACGAAGTAAAGATGAAGTATGTAGCTACAAAGGATCAGATTGCATATATTTTCACTAAGCCTTTGCCTAAGGATACTTTTGAGTATCTTAGGGAGAAGTTAAGGGTTATTACCCCTCCTTCTCTAAACTAAGATGCATAAGGAATGCATCATTCCAGTGGTGCTCAAAGTCTTATTCTTTGATCTGGATTGATTTTTTGAAGGCTACCCCTCAGGGGAGCAGATAGATATTGATACAAGTTTCTGATTAAGAGCAGTAAGTGTTGCAATATTGATGACAAGGGGAGTTGTGTAGAAAAGAGAAAATAAAAGGTCTGGTACCCTTTTCCATTGATGTCAAAGGGGGAGAGAAGTTCATGTGAAAAAACTAAGAAGAAAGTTGCAATCAGAGAAAGCATCAAGTAAGGGGGAGCAAAGAACCAAAGCAAGTTTGTATGTCATGATGGTTTTCCATATCATGTGTTGCCATCAATGACAAAGGGGGAGATTGTTGCAGGTATGAGCATTAAGTGTTTTCATTGATATCAACACCTAAGGAAGTTATTTAAATAAGTCTGAACAAGTATTTGAGAAATTAGTACAAGGTTAAAATTCCTTTATCTACCAGGACAGTGCAGTGTTTTGCTCCGCATTTCTTGTATATTGAGTAACTTTTCTTACGGATTGGAAGTAATATTAAGGGATATCTGGAGATGCTATGTTTAAAATTTGAGTGTCTGGTGTGATGATTTGAGCGAGTTTTGTTCACCAGAGTAAAAACTATTTTTCTATGCATTTAATTGTGACAAGGAGAATGTATTCTGCTCTGCATTTAAGTTTCACACTCTGTAGTTCTAGAATTAAGTTTGTGATGATGTTACGTGCCTTCAATTCTAATGGTTCATGATTTAGTGCTCTGCAAGTGATCTTTCCTTTATGACAGTGATCGATAGTAATGTTCAAGTGCTCTGGTTTGAAGAATCTTATGGACAAAGTGATTAGAGGTTGTGCGGATGTTCTTGGTGATTGTAGCATGCTTGAGGGAGTCTCTAGATTGTGTTCTTACCTTTTGATTGGTCCACAGAGTATAATTCAGATCATACATGAAGCGTGTTCCTAAAAGTCTTAGTGTTAACTCAAATCTTGGTCGACTTGATTGTTCTCACTACTTGCGGTTGTGCTTTGAAGTTTGTAAAGCATGTTTTTGTGTGGAATATTGCATTTGAGCCCTAGTTAAGACTTGGTATGGTCCACATTCATTTCTCTTCTCCCTCAATCTATTTAAGACCAAACCTAATTTGAATATTGGCTAAATATGTATGTATGCCGACCTTGGAGATTGTTCCAAAGGTTGATGATTGTAATTCTGACCTTGATGATCATTCCAAGGCTGATGAATTGTATAATTACTTGTAATGAAATCATGAAAAATGTATGGATGTGTGAAAATATGAAGATGAGTCCAAAGTGAAGAAGTAGAGCAGAGCAGAGGAATTTTATTGTGCTTCAATGGAACTGAATCCTAGCATGGAGTAGATGCTAATACCTCAATTCAACAATTATGGCAGTGAGTCACCCACAGGCAATGAACCACCATGGGCAATGAGCCACCCCATTGGTAGTGAGTTGTTTCGTTTGTAGTGAGCATTCTGGGTAGTGAGCCTCAGGTAGTGAGCCTTATTGTAAATTTTGATATATATTTTATATTGTGAGCTAACACTCACCATGGTTTTTCCCTTATAGGGTTTTCCATGTAAAAATCTAGTGTCTCATGTGTTGAATGTATGAATGTGTTTAAGTTTTGATTTCATGCTTTGATAGTTAAATTACAATAACATTGATTAAGAAGTTGATGTGTTGATGGTTTTAAAGTTTTGGTTACAACTGATTCACCCCCCCATCTCAGTTGTATTGCGCATTTCAACATGATTGCCTTATGGTTTTAAGGACATGTTTATGAATGTGTATTACATGCTTCCTTGTAATTTCAAGGTTCTTGGTGGTCTGCAACTTAGTTTTTCAAATGACAGCATGTTATAGTGTGTTCCAGATGATAGATTGTTCCTAGAGTTCATGATTGAAGATATGTGGCACAATTCTTTGATGTACGGTAGAAAAGGTGTGTTTAGAGATGTTGTATGAGTCATGTGGACTCATCTAGAAGAGTTTTCATGAAGATACTTCTTGTTTCTAGTACCGCACAAGGTTTTTAAGTTGATGTGGCCGTTATATTTTAAGTTTTCATATGTTTTATTTAAAGTTGTCTTATTTTCAAATGAGCATAGTGTGTGGATGTAATTCCTTGGTGTTTGAAGCTGTGAAGGACGTTTGGGACCTAGTTAAGCAAGTGTTGATGTCTGCAAGGCTTGGATCTTCTATTGGTGTAACGTGTGGCTTCATTTAGGACCTATCTTTTACACGTTTCATATTATATGTTATCTGGCCGACTTGTAAATGTATTTTTCATATTGTATCTAGCTGACAAGCAATATAATCAATGTAATATCATGTATAAATAGTGAATCAAATTAAATAAAGTGAGGTGTGATTGCAATGTGATTGAAAAGGCTCGCAAGTAGATAAAAGGCAAAATGAATGCATTGTTGGTGAGCGACTGAAGGAGAAAAAGTAGAAGTTGTTGATGTTGTCCTAATTTGTCTTGAAGACATATTTGTGATAGTGATCAAGTGTAGAGTGTGCCTAACTGATCATATCATCAAAAGAAAGTGTGAAGAGGCAAAAGTAAAATCATCAAAAGTGTGAGCTTCAATGTCAGTTTTCTGACAGTAAAAAGACTGTCACATTGTAATCCTTTGTAAGTGTGTTCTCAATTCAGGAAGTAGATGCTTCCTTGGGAGTGACCCTAAAGAAAATTCATCAGGGAGTAGAATCTTCCCTAGGAGTGACCCTAAATCAAAGTTACTTGGGGAGTAGCAACTTCCTTGGGTTATAGCCCCTAAAACAAAGTTATTATTTGAGCTTCATAAATTGTGAGTTAATCCTCACCGTGGTTTTCCCTTCTAGGGTTTTCCACATATATCTAGTGTTATGTGTTGATGTACATTGTGTTAACCTTTCATGCTCATGTTTATGCTATAATGATTAAGTTTTGATCTACTCTGGATAAGTTGAAATTGTTAAAAGTGAAAATTGCTTAGATATTGATTCACCCCCCTCTCAGTATCTTGGTGTGTTCAACACCATGAACCACCTAAGATCTAGATTATTGTTATTAGAGTGGTACATCTTGCATGTCCCTTTGAAGGAGATTGGAGCATCTAAGCCTCGACATCAAACCACAAGTCCCATTAGACTTCCTTCCAAGTTGTTTCAATCAAGTTTAGATGCTGAAAGATTAATATGTAGTCCACTTGATTATCAAAAAAAAAACTATAAAGGATCTTCAAGAATAGCAAACATTTATATTCAACCAAATCACTAAAGTCCTCAAATAGGTGGTTCCATCAATGCAACCATTTGTTAAAAGCTTCAATGGTTAATTCCCCTAGACTCCAAGTGAATTTATATGTTCCTATGTTTGAGGGTAAATATAGATGTAGCAGATAATTAGTTAGATTAGTTAGTCATATCTCTCTAGAAATGAATTTTCTAATAAAAAAAGACCAAGACCACACTTTTTAAAGTCTATTCACCCATGAAGAAGTGGTGGCAAGCCCATGCAATGTGTGAGGGGGACCATATAGGAGGAAGATTTGAGCCAACATGGAATAACTTCTTGGAAGCCTTTAAGTATGAATAATATCCTAAAGATTTTTATTATGACAACTATGTTTAGTGGCAATAATTATGGCAAGGACATGACCAATTATTCTATGCCTACATTGATGCTTTCCATGACCTCTATGCAAAGTTGGACATATTCAAGTTAGAGTAACATATATTCCTCATGTATCATAGCTATGTGTACCCATTCATTCAATCCAAAATAAAGTTTTCTAAGTTCAATGTGATGGGATAAGCCTATTGCTACACAACTATTATTAAGGAGTCAAGATTGAAGGGTAAATGGGACAAATCATTTGCACCAAACAAGAAACCTTTTCTAGGAAAGAACAAATCATCCAAGATAGGTAAATGGTAAGACAAACACAAATATAACATCCACTCCAGCATAGAGTTTCAAGTATAGAAGAACATATTCACATGCATAGAAGTAGAGGGTTACCATGAGCCAAAAGTGGAGAAAATAGACCCCAAATTTGCCTATCTCCATAGAACAACCACAAAAACCACACCAAAGGTTAAAGTAGATTTCCTATTCCATTTAAAAATGTGGGTGCAAGGTTATCCATTAGTTTTTTTATTAATGGCAATAGCATGAGGAACCTCATTTTTGAAGCCACTATCATCTGCTTAAATTTGTCAACAATGCCTCATTCACAACCTTACAATTTGGATGGATTAGTTCCTATAGCATCATAAGTACACATGTCACATTTCATTTCCACCTCTCATGTGTTATTCATCATTTTCACAAGGAGCTAGTATGTGATGTCACAATAATTGATTATAGTGACATAATCCTTGGGCATCCTTACTTACATCATCACCAATGTGTTTACACAACTAATCCTTGTAGGATCAGTGTATTAGTGAATGATAAGAGATATTAGATTCCTAAAGTGATTCAATGAATCAAACATGTTTCATAGCCTCCACAACAAATTAAACAAGTAATTTTTAACATAGTTGAGATGATTGTCTTTCTAGAAGGAGAAAATAATCCACATACAACTATGCAAGTTCACATGCTAGCCTTATTCACCTACATAGTAGTGTTCAACCTTGTAAAAATCTCCTTGCATCATGGACCATATTCATAGCACAAAGAACCATGTCACATAGTGCCAGAAACCATGTTGCACACTTGTGCACAACTCCTTGCTCCATGCACCATGGGTGTAGCACTTGGAACCATGTCATGCAACTCCAAAGACATCATACAAATCATGCACAACCTTTTGCATCATATGCCATTTGTGCAACACTAAGAACCATGCTTCACAACTCCACATGCAACTCTAGTTGAGCTTTGTGCCACATCTACACCTATACATATTAGTGTACATAGGAAAAACAATCCAAAACTTGATGCAAAATATCATGCAACATCACAAAATACTACACATCAACTAATGCATCTTTTGAAGCAATTTCAGGAGACACCACCTATCCAAAGAGCGCTTGAGGTAAGTGAAAAATTAGGAGTTCTCAATGCAACATGTCATAGATATATATCAAAATAGTTACATGCTTGTTTCCATCATGGTTTGGAGTATTATTTTCCCATAACATGACATATCACAAGTTAGGGTGGGTCATGGATAGATTGGTTTTGTTTCCTAATGACCATCAGCGTTAAAATATCTTCTAGTGTGCTAGACCACCTTATAGAACTCTCATATGAAACCATTAAACATAATTCTCCATGTATACACCCAACAATAGTCCTTATTTATTCCCACATCCCTCGACCTAATGAAACATACTTTATGATGTTTGAATATGTCATCTTTGACCCATCTTTTTCTTATGTACTCTTGTTGAGTTTGGTCATGGAGAAAAACATCACACATGTACCCTTTTAAAGTGAACGGAAGGTTAAAAGTAGGAAACTAGTGCCCCTTGTCTAATAAAAGATGCATATTATTTGAGTCTCATGCTCCACAATTATTCTCTTACAATATTATTTGTGGTCAAATATTCTTGCAATTTGTTACCCCACTTTTTATCCTTGTACCTTGATGACTTCTCAGTTTGAAATTTGGTGATTTACCTCCCTTTTGTTTCCCAATTGTTCTTCTCTTTTGGTCTTTGATCAACAATTTTATGTTTTCATGAACTTAGTCAACGAGTTCATCCTTTTTTGAACCTACCAATTCAAAAGAAAACACTTGAAAACTTTTCCTTTGTTCATTACCGGCCATTTTTGTACCTTACGAACTAAACCTTTTTCCTTCTATTGGTCAATTTGATGTTTTGCTAACTCAATTTTCCACTAATGACTTTGTCTTATAATTTCATCTATTCATATCATCACCAATGAAAAAAGAAAGCCAAAAAATTTTCAAAGTTCAAATTTTCATTGGCTTGCCAATAACTGATATCGTCGATAAGGAAAGATCGCTAATCATGTTCAAGTTGAGATCATCAAAACTTCTAGTTCACAAATTTACTAGTTCATTGATGAAGAATTCCACTGATGAGAAATGTCGATAGAGTTTTCTAAGCCAAGAAACTTGCAAAGAAGATCACCTAAGGTCATGGTTCACGAATAGATTGGTTCATCAATGGTTCCCATCGCCGATGAATAAGAACTTCATAAAAGGATGAAGAGGTCTTCTCTTCTCAAGTTCATAAAAGAGAGTTCACCAATGGAGGAATAATTATCACTAGTTTTTGCAAAGTTTGAAAATAAAGAATTATTATAAGGGTTCACCAGTCTTATGTTTTAGCAATGACCCAAACACTGAGCATTTATTTGGGGATGGTTCATTAATTACACTTACCCTAATCTCATAATATAAATTTGGTAACTTTTCACCACTCAAACATGATGTTGCAAACCCGTAGACTACAACGATATTGAATATTTTGCAGCTAGGCCCCACTTCACAGTTATCTCAACATACTCAGGTCAATTTTTTATTTCATGATATGTACTTTGAATTCTTACCTGAAAAGAATTACGTTGATGTAGAAGGTTTTCATGACCAACATACAGCATACAATTCATAATATTTGAAGGCATTTTCTCCTCTCAAATTCCTATCACCCTCTGTTGGAAGTGGTTGATGTTTTAATTTGGTGGATTGTAAAGTTTGCTAAAATGAAGTTCAAATATCAAGGGTATGATGTATCCTCCATAATTGAAAATTAGTTGGCGGGAATTAGAGATACAAAACTAGGGCATGTTGATTTGATATATTTTTGGACAAGAATGAATGTTGACCCTAGGACATAATTAGCTGAAAAAACTTTTTCAAGTGGTCTTGCCCACACAGCTAGTTTTCCCCTATAGTCCAATGCCCCAACCTATTTCTTGCCTACGTAGAGAAATATCATACTGAATCTCAAAAAATAATCAAGGTAGATGGTAATGTTATAGTCAAACTTGATGCCAAAACTATCAGGAATATTTTTAAGCTACCAGTACATTATAAATTTGTTGATATGTCAAGGGAAACTAGTTGGGATTACTATGTGGGTAGAAGATATTGGTGTAGAATATGCATTACAGAATCTTGGATGGTAAAGGAAAAGAAGGGAAAATCTCAAATTCTCAAGAATTTAATAAGAGCTCATTTCAAGTAAGACATTTTTGATATGATCACCTTGCTGTTGATAACTGAGAGGGGGGGTGAATCAGTTATCCTAATTATTTCTACTTTCTAAACTTTCTTAATAATCAATGCAGCATTAATTCAAATAAGCAAACATAACCATGAAATGGAAATACACATGACATAATATTTTTGACATGGAAACCCTGTTAAGGGAAAAAACCACGGGGTGATTAACCCAAGATTGTATTCTCTGTTAGAAGAATGGAAATACAAAATGGCACTTGCCAATTAGGGCTCACTACCCGAGCACACTGCTCACAAGAGGCACACTGCCTACAAGAGACACATTGTCTACAATTTATAAAGAATGTAATACAATACTTGAACTGATAAGAAGCATTAACATATGCTGGAGTTCAGTTCCGGTTAGGCTCTGTACACTGATCTGCTACACCTCATCTTTCCTCTTCTTTTGTGCTGCTCTCCTTTCACATACTGGACCTTCCTTTCTGCTTTTATTTGGCTCTATTGCTTTTCTTCGCACATCACCAAAAACCACGACACCTTTTACAACTAAATATATCTTGTATATATATGCGTACAAGTGATTTCATCACCTTTCTAGTCAGCACCCAGAATAGTCAATATTTTCCACAAACTCTGATCTGTCGGCTGAATCCTTGCTTACCATGATGCGGATCAAGGATATACTTGTAGAAGTCATCAATCATGTTGGCCAATCATAACTTATTCCTTAAGAATCTTTACCATCATCAATAACACATCCGGAATAAAGTCTGATGTTCTGCCAATCAGTTCTTCCTCTGTCCACACTGCCAATCAGGAACCCGATACTCAAGTACTCATATCTTTTTCCTCATCTATCACCGGAGGCTGAATCCTTGGAATCTATCACTCAAGGTAGTCCTCTTGACTTTCCCAAATCCACACTTCACCAAGATACTTCCTTTGAGAGATCCGAACCTATCTGTCAGACCTCGCCACATGCTTTGTTCTTATTTATCGGACCACAACATTCTTCACTCTGATTTCTGGTATAGACATACCATGTCCTGTGGATGTGTGGGATGAACTTTGTTGCCATCAATGACAACAATCATGAATCCATATAGTGTCTCTTGCCAACAATCTCCCCCTTTGGCATTGATGGCAACACTTAGTGAAAAATGACTAAGTGTTTACACTATGTTCCCCCTTGGTTGATGCTCTGTTTTTATATACATTTTCCAGAGCTCCCCCTTAGTTGGATTCCTCATTTTTCACTGCTCCTCACTCCCCCTTTGACATCAATGGCAAAGGGTAGGGTCCGCATACCAAAATTTTCAAAATCTTGTCCGCTTAAGTATATACTTACATATACTGAAGTATGTCTGCAAAAGTTGTCTTCAGTTGAACAAATTCTGTTGCCCATCTTTGCTTCATTCTGTCCAAAATTGATATATGACCGCTTAATAGGAATGCAAACGCATCTGCCCTTTTTAGATCTGTTGGATCACTAGTCTGGGTTGTGATCTGGGCTTCTTTTATGGCCTCATGCATGGCCTCTAACTTGGGGATAATTATCCCTCTAAGTGTACCCAACCTACTTATTCTATTTTTCTTTTCCTTCTCTAGCTTCTTGATTTCATTCAAGACTGCAATAGTCTGACATTCTTGATTTATTATGGAGCATGAGAGAGGATCAAAATTCTTTGATAGATTTTTCAGTTTGTCCTCCTATTCTTTTACTTTCTTCTCAATGTCCAATGTTGCTTTGGACCATGATAAACAAAATTTGTATATTTCACCTTCATCCTTAAGGGCATTTTCCAAACTTTTTATCCCAATACTCATAACTCTTTTGTCATTTGATATTAACCCTTGTAGCTCTGAGAATCTATTATCCAAAAACTCTTCTTGACCTTCTCCTCAGCTGATTTCTCTAGAGAATTGAAATGTGTAGTAATACTATTGATCAGAGATTTGAGATTACCGGATGAGGAGGCTGTGGGATCCTTCTGAAACGATGGCATAATCTTTTCTAGCACTCCGGAAGCAGCTTCTATCAACTCACAGTCTTCCATGTGAGACTTCAGGAGTTTTTCTTTAACCTTTGCATTAGCAAATGAAGCTATCTTCATTGTCTGTACCGGAGAAAGAGAATCAAAATTAAATGGTCCTTGTAGAAGCTCCGGTTCATCAATCTCCATTGTTTCTTTGTTCAAGAATTCTTGGATAGTTTTTGCAGTGTCTCTTGCCGAAGACAGATTTTTCTTCTCTTCTGCATTCTTAGAGCTATCTCTTGGAGCTTTCTCTCCTTCTACATTCTTACCACTAGTAGTTGTGGTCTTCTCTGTTGAAGTCTTCTCTCCTTCTACAACCTTGGTACTGTCATCTTCTTTTTCCTTCACCTCTGCTTCTTTCTCCTGTATTCTTTCTTCTCCTTTAGATCTGGAGACTGTAGGGGAAACTGGAGGAGAGATATTTGTTTGTTCATGAGCCACCTCTTCTGGAGTAGAAGATTCCAAGTCCTTATCCTTTTCTGCACCGGTGTCCATGACTTTCTCAGTTGATTCTTTTTCAATACTTGTGGTTGAGGGGTCAGTACCCAAGTCCTCTATAATTGGAATGTTGAATTTTTTAAAATTATTTCAAAGGATCTCTTCAGTCTCTCTTTCCACTTTGTTGGTTTCACCAAGCATGAGTTGATTCATCCTGGCTTTGCTCCGGAACTCATCCTTGTGATCTTTGAAGATCATGTTCATTTGATGTGGAGTGATTGAAGGGTATAGCTGAATTGCTATCTGTTCCCAGATTTCTAGATCTTTTGTTCAAGCAATGTTCTTCCTCATTTCAAGCCTTTTCTCTAAGCTTTTGGGAATTAGAGAGATAATTTCCATAAAAGCTTTATTGTAAGTGTTCAAAAACTTAACTGTGGCTTCCTCCAGAATCTTTTTATCTGCTTCATTATATGCATCATAGAATTCTGTTAAGGGTTGCAGGTTCCCATCCACAATGACTGCTTTCACTACAACATCTAAGGATAGAGTGGGTTTTTCAACAAATTCCTCTTCCTTCTCTTCTTCTCCTTGACCGATAGAGTGTTCACTGGATGATTTCTTCTTCTTCTTCAATTTATTTATTTCCTCATCTAATTCAGTTTCCTCATCATCCTTTAGGCTAACATAGGACCTTGTTGCCTTTTTCTTTGTTCTCTTTTCTCCTTTTCCAGATGCCTGGACTTTCGGTTTTGATGTCCTTGAGCTTTTAGCAGTGATAGGTGTTGATCTCTTTGATGATCTGGTCCGGGTGGAACATTTTGCTGGAACACTTTCCTCACTTTTCTTTTCTACCTTTTTCTTCTCTTCCTCAGCCCTTTCCATCTTTTCCCTGTTGGCATCAAGTGCCTCCTTTGATATGCCAAAGCCTTTTGCAACATCTTCAACTTCTTTTCTTACCTTCCTCTTGATCTCTGGTTGTCTGAGTTCCACATGAATCTTTACACTCAGCTCCTCAAAGGTTCCAAACTTTTTTGCCTTTGGATCCTTTGGCTGACTTAGCATGTGTTGAACATGCAGCTCCACAATTTGTTCATCAACTTCATACCCCCATAGGCATGATCCACACAGTTCTTGGTTCTACTGCCTCCATTAGGCACTGATCAGTGTCTACCATAAAGCATATTGTGTCTTTGTATTTCTCAACAAGAGACTAGGGAATTCTCTCTCTTGCTTGCATCATGTTCTAAAAATTCTTGAAATATCCCCACAGGGTTGTATTTCTTGCTTTGGCATCCCCAAGCCCATGCAAATAGTCTCTGATTTGGATGGCAACCAGTTTGTCATTCTGCAATACCCATCCATTGGATCCAGGAAGCTCATTCATGTAATAAAAGAATAGGCAGAGTATCAAGCCACCATACTTGAAGGAGTTCTTCTTATCCTTCTTAATCTTTTGTAGATTTTCCAAAAGTTGGCTTAGAAGAAGTTCACACAAATCATAGTCAGCATTTTCTTTTAGCATTTGATAGGTTGTGTAAACTGCAGTTCCCGGTACTAAATTTTCCCTACTGGAGTGATAAATCTTGTAACCAATTATCATGGATGCAAATTTGACATCTAGTTCAGTGATGTCTTCAATTGTCATAGCTCTCTTGTCAAATTTTGATCCGGTTGCATCACTTACTGTTTGATTCTTGACAGATTTGAGAACAAGAATTCCACCGGATGAGGGCAGACCGGTTACTGCCCTAATTGCATCTTTGGTGATCTTAAATGGTTTATTCAACCATAAGAAATTGTCATGCACTCTACTCAACACATACTGAACCCATTCATCTTCTTCAAAATAGGGGAAATGAATGCACTGTGCAAAATGCTTATCCTGGATGGCTTTAAACTGAGGTTTAATCTCAAAAGAATCATCTATCAACTGTTTGTGATAGATATCCACTAACTTTGATTCCCCAAATTCTTGAATATTCACATGTATGTAAACCCTAATGTCTTTTGTATGCAACACACCATGCGGAACACTGGAAAAAGCTCCTAGGCAATCTACTTCCAAAGATTTATATGGATGTTTCTTGAATTTGGGGCGAGGCCTATCAGAGATTTTTACAATATTTGGAGTACCCATCATTCAAGGATTTATAGAGAGATATTTGATAAAGGAGAAAACCTTTTACGCCTTTCGGTTTCACGAAGTTAGCCGGATCAATTTCTGGATGAATTGACTTCTACAAATGATCTTTGATGAGCTTGAGGAATTTTGTTGCAGAGCTTCACTTTTCATTTCTTCTTGAATGTAGAATGAACAAATGCTTAATGAGAAGACCCTTATATTGCTCCGCAAACCCTAATGTCAGGTTGCAATAAATGCTTGACTTAAGTTATTCTAGTTTGCCTCATTCGGATGACTTGAAGAACCGTATCAATCCTGATCTTTAAACATCTTGTGGATCTTCCAAATCTTAACCATAGTTTATTTGGATGTTTCCCTTGTGAACCCTTTAATCTACAACTCTTTTCGTGCCAGTTCCGGCACCAATTGACTGGTTGGGGGAACAAGGTTTTCTTTGTGTCTCCCCCTGAGCCAGAGCTCACTTTTTAATTTTCGGAAGGAATATCAGCACTAGAGTCTGGCGCGGATCCGTCCTCTACATTCTCTATACTTTTCTTCACCCAAATCTTGTTCATCTCACTTTGAACTTCATCCACATTCACTTTTTGTTTTCCCTTATCTTGATTCTGATTATGATATACCGGACCTCTTTTGTCTTGATTCTTGCTTCTATAGAATTTTGCAATATGACCGTATCTATTGCAAATTTGGAAAACAACATTTCTTTGCATATTTGATTGATATCCTCTTGATCTGCATTGATTAGCCATATGACCTATTCTATTGCATGCAAAGCATCTACCATTGAATGATTTGTTCATTTGCATATTTCTGCATTCATGAGATTTGTGACCATACCTTTTGCAGTTAAAACACTGTCCGGAGAAGGATGAATTAGTCTGATTCATTTTCTTTCTACACTGATTAGCTTTATGACCAAAGTTATTGCAATTGTGGCAGTATCCATTGAAGGATGGATATCTTTGAGCATTAGGCTGTCTTACCGGAGGTCTTCTAGGCCTGTTCCTTGGATTTTCTGATCCAAAATTCTTCTGACCAGATCTGGGGCTTTCTCCTTTCTCATATCCCAAACCACACTTGTCATCTACCCTCTTTTGACTTCCAAGAAGAACTTCAAGTTTAGCAGAACTTATCTTGAATTTCTCTTTATATTCATTTGTTGTTTGAAGATCCCTTTTGAGAGAGACAATTTGATCCTCAAGTTTTTCTTCATTATCTTTAGCATCTTCAAGATCAAATTCAAGATGTCTGATAATTCTATCCATCTTGTGGCAATCTTCTGATTTCTCTTTGAGAGATTGTCTTAGATTGTCTTCAATTTTTCTTTTCTCTTCAACTTCTTGGGTAAACTTCATAACTCCTGATTCCATTCCATGTCTTACCATAATGATTTCTTTTGATAACTTTTCACATAACTTGGTTTTCTCCTTTAGCTCTTCATTTGCATCATTTGCTTCACCTTGACTTGCCAATTGCTGAAGTAGCTCCTTTCTCTTTTTCATAGAGAGACTTAATTTGTCTTTTAGTTCTCTCATGAAATCATCAGCCTGTTTGAGTCTTTCCTTTAATTCATTAACTTCAGAGTTTGACTGCTCAAGATCATCAAGGACGGTCTTGAGTTTCTCCCTTAAACCATATGCATCCATTTGGATTCCTAGATCTTCCTCAAGCTGTTAGACTCTATTAGGAGGAACTTGGCTCTGATACCAATTGTTGATAACTGAGAGGGGGGGGTGAATCAGTTATCCTAATTATTTCTACTTTCTGAACTTTCTTAATAATCAATGCAGCATTAATTCAAATAAGCAAACATAACTATGAAATGGAAATACACATGACACAATATTTTGACGTGGAAACCATGTTAAGGGAAAAAACCACAAGGTGATTAACCCAAGATTGTATTCTCTGTTAGAAGAATGGAAATATAAAATGGCACTTGCTAATTAGGGCTCACTGCTCGAGCACACTGCACACAAGAGGCACACTGCCGACAAGAGACACACTATCTACAATTTATAAAAAATGTAATACAATACTTGAACTGATAAGAAGCATCAACATATGTTGGAGTTTAGTTCCAGTTAGGCTCTATACACTGATCTGTTGCACTTCATCTTTCCTCTTCTTTTGTGTTGCTCTCCTTTCACATACTGGACCTTCCTTTCTGCTTTAATTCGGCTCTACTGCTTTTCTTTGCACATCACCAAAAACCACGACACCTCTTACAACTAAATACATCTTGTATATATATGCGCACAAGTGATTTCATCACCTTTCTAGTCGGCACCCGGAATAGTCAATATTTTCCACAAACTCTAATCTGTCAGCTGAATCCTTGCTTACCATGATGCAGATCAAGGATATACTTGTAGAAGTCATCAATCATGTCAGCCAATCATAACTTATGCCTTAAGAATCTTTACCATTATTAGTAACACATCCAGAATAAAGTCTGATGTTCTGCCAGTCAGTTCTTCCTCTGTCCACACTGCCAATCAGGAACCCGATACTCAAGTATTCATATCTTTTCTTCATCTATCACCGGAGGCTAAATCCTTGGAATCTATCACTCAAGGTAGTCCTCTTGACTTCCCAAATCCACACTTCACCAAGATACTTCCTCTAAGAGATCCAAACCTGTCTGTCGGACCTCACCACATGCTCTATTCTTGTTTATCGGACCACAACATTCTTCACTCTGACTTCCGGTATAGACATACCATGTCCTGCGGATGTGTGAGATGAACTTTGTTGCCATCAATGACAACAATCATGAATCCATATAGTGTCTCTTGCCAACACTTGCTACATAGAATTGTGGGGGACAAAGATACTAATGATTTTGTTGAATGAATGTGCTAGTTCGTCCTAGTTATTTGCAATGATTCTCAACACATTGACTGGGCAAAAAAGATCAATGGTCATTTGGATGATCAACTATAGAATTTTCCAAAGAACAAATAGTTTCACATGTGTTCATATCTTTTTACATTTTAGCAAGTACACAGAGGGTATGGCATGGGTTGAAAACATATGGTGTGTATGGTGATAAAACTCAAGTGTATGATTATTACCTTTAGTTGTAGGAAGAAGTTGGTAACAAATACTATAGGAGGATTAGTGATGCATTCCTAATTTGTTCAATGTAAAAAGTGTATTCAAAAAATTTAGATAAATGAAAATGATAAAACAATGAAATGCATTACCTAAATCCAAATCTTCAATACCTCAGATAGATGCATGTAAGATTGATTGATTGATTTAATATGTTGATTGCTCAATTCAGGAACATAACATTAAGATGAAGATGATAGATGGAAGATGATAGATGAAATGATGATGGATGAAAGATGAATGATGCAAAGGCTCTAATGATATTTCGACAGCATGTAGATAATCAAGACTCAATGCATGAAAATGGCGTATGAGGGGCTAGATTTATAGGCAAGGGTTGATTTGAATGGATGGTTGAGATTGAAAGGCTAAATGAATAATGTGGATGGATAGGATTGATTAGTTATTCCCACTCTTCAAGGGAGTTGTAGTCATGTGACAAGTGTAAGGAGGAGAATAAAGTTCATGTGTGATCGTGTACACAAAAACTCTTATTTAATAAAATTAGGTCTTATTAGTTGTACATGTGAAGGATATTAAATGAAAGTTGTACTACCACACATGATTCAAATGAGAGGTGGACAAGTGGTGGGATGAGATGAAAGGTGAGGACCTAATTCAAATATTTTATTTGAATTAGTTGGGATATGTGAGGGAAATTAATTAAATAAATAGGATTTATTTAATTAATTGACTAGGTGATTAGGATGGGATGGAAATGGTATGATGGAAATTTAATTAAATAAATAAGATTTATTTAATTAATTGGCTAATGGAAACATGTGGGATTAGGAAAAAATGCTACATGATGTCTTTAATAATGTTTTTGACTAGGTGTTGCAAGACATGGACAAATGATTGATTGAATTGATTTGGTTGGAATGAAATGATGTGAGTGGATTGATGAAGAATTGGTTTGATTTGATGAATTGATTTGATTAAGGGATGTGATGAATTTTAGGTGTTTGTTGATGATGTGGGAGATAGATGATAGAAGAAATGACAGATAGATGAAGATGATGATTAGTGACGATTAGAAGAAGGATGGAAGATGGAAATGGTCTATGCCTGAATCTGGGTACTTCTTTTGTATCCCAAATTGCCTACATACCCTATATCCACGGGATCAAGGCACTTAACGATAGAGATGAGATGTAGTTATGATAATGTTTTATTGATGGTGATGATGAAATTGGATGGATTGATCAAGTTATGGATTGATTGGGATTGATTGGATGTTTGATGATAGATGATGTTATCGATGGGATGATATGGATTGGATTGATGCAATTTTGACTGGTTGATAGATTGGCTTGATTTGATGATTTGATTGGATTTGTTTTGATTGATTTGATGTGGAAAATTTATTGATTGAATTGATTTGATGGTTAGATTGATGTGCTATGATTTTGATGATGATGGATTGCTATGAATGGATTGATTGGATTTGAGTTGATGAAGTCGATTGATTGAATTGATTTGATTTTGATGATGTGGTTGATTTTGATTAGATTGGATTGATTTGATTCATTGATTTGATGGATTGATTTGATTGGATGAATGGCATTGATGGATTGATTTGATTGATGTGATTGGATTGATGAAGGGATGGTTTGATTGGAGGAATTGGATTGATTGTTTGGATTGATTCGATGAATTGATTTGAATGATTGAGTTTGATGAATTTTATGTGATTCGATTAATTTTATTGCTTAGATTTTTTATGGATATTTGATTTTTTTGGATTTTTGGGAATATGTAATTTTTTTCTATTTTGAAATGTTTTGATTTTTTTTGGATTTTTGAGATATTTAATTTTTTTGGATTTTTGAGATATTTGATTTTTTTGTATTTTTTAGATGTTTTGGGATGGCATTGGATTTACAATTTGGGTAGCCTTTGTGCTTGATACCAATGACAAGGGGAAAAACCAAGTCTATGTGCAAGGAGGTAAATGGGATTGGATGAATGGATAAAAGGATGAGTGATTAGTAAATGGGGTGGAAGGCTCATGATATATGGATGTATAAAAGGATGGGTGATAATTGATGGGATGGAAGACTCATGATAGAGGGATGGATAAAAAGGATAGGTTATAGTGGATGGATGTATGCCTCATAATGGAGCTAGGATATGATCTCCAAAGACTATGTCGCATAGGAATAACATGCCCCATTCTAGGTGTAAATGCGTAGGACTTTACATGACAAGACTTATGACAAAATAAGATGATGGGATTGTTTGGAAGGGATGAGGTATATCAAGAGATATCCAAAGCATATTTCAACATTTTGCCCCTATGTCTTTATCAAGATCAAAATGAGGAAGGGAGGATAAATGGACTCAATAGGATAGATATATGGGTGTATTGTTGGGAATTAAGGTGTCTCCTCCTTTGCAAATTTCTAATGTTGTATTTATTTATCCCATGTTGAGTTGGCATAGTCGACACCTTGTGTACATGCAGCAGGATAATTTTTGGTGACTTTGGCAGCCGCAGTTTCCCCCTTGAATAATTAACGGGGGTTTGGGGACAGCGCCCCCAAGACGGGGTCAAGGGGCGAAGCCCCTTATGGGGTCCAGGGGCAGTGCCCTAGTGCACTCCCTGTCACGGTATAGGGCGGGGTCGAGGGGCAGCTCCCCCGTGGGAGCTCGGGGGCAACACCCCCGAAACCTCAACTGACTTTTATTTAATGACAAGTGTCGGTGAGTATCTTTGCATGAGAGAAAGGCATCGTTGGGCGGTCAAGGGAGGTTATGACAAGTTGTAAGAGGAATAAGATATTTTTAGTTAGTGTATGACATATTCTCTTACAACTGTAAGTGTTGTCAGTTATGACGGATTCCATGACAGTTGTAAGGTGCGTAAGAGCATCCGTCATAGCCTATCTTGGGACAAGGCACCCACATTGGGATGGGTTTTGGGGCATGAGTCCAAGATGGACGCCCATCTCTAGAAGATTCCATATTTGCCTTGTAAACTCTATAAAAATAGGTGCTTGGATGGGAGATAAGTAGTGTGTTTTACAGGTACTGTTATGCTGCTAGAATATCTCCAGATTTGACATTCGAAGACTCCTGAAAGAGCATTGGCTCTGAAACTGTATTGTAATCTGTTATTGTTTACTATAATACTTTTGAGTTGTGTTTTGGAGTGTGGGGTTTTTCACCCGTAAGGGTTTTCCCCACATATATCTTGTCTCTCTCTCTCTTCTGTCTACTTTCTGTGTGTATGTGTATTGCTGCAATTTCTTTGTTAGATGTTCTATGTTGCTATAGTTGTGAGAATTAAATTGAATTTGCATACATCTCTCCTCATTAGATTAGTGTAGGAAGCGATTTCTGCACACCTAGCTTCCTTTCATATATAATGGCTAAGGATGGTAAGATGGTATGGAAATGGGATGATGGGATAGATAGTTTGGATGAAACAACGTGCCCCCAAGTGTAAGTGACATAAAAGATCAACCTACACATGATGCTTGTTTTCCAGGTTTTCATTATCATACTTATCCAAGGCGCTTGTTTACCAGGTTTTCGCTATTAGACAAAGAGATTTCTCTTTACTATTTTGATTTTTTTTCTTTTTTTTGGAGGGGAGAAGGGGAATATGGGTAGGAGGGACTCAAGTGTCTAGTGCCATGAAAAGTGATAGTCCCATTAGAGATGAATGTCACACATGGACCATGTCAAATGTCATTATGCTCATAGATGTCGATAAGGGATGGCATGAAAGGGAGATGGATTAGGTAGATAGTGGATTATGAAAAGTTTGTGTAAGGATGGATGGCGGATAGTGGATTATGATGTGGATTATGTAGGACATATGTAAAGATTGATGAAAGACTTATGCAAAAGCATGGACCATAGGGATAGGATGATGGGGGAGATATGTAAGATAGTGGAAGAAGGATGGGGAGATGGAGGTATGTGGGAATGTTGTGGAATGGAAAGGAACCATGACCAACGGTTGCACACACCGTGATAAACATTGAATATTTTGATTGGAAGGTGGCATAGGAAGCAATGGAAATGTTTTCTTAGGGGATGGGTGATTGAGTGATTTAGGTACCCACATAGCCTTAGTATTTTTATGATTTTTTCTTTGCTTGTGGGATTTTTGGAATTTTTGAATGGAATGGGAATTTTGGATGGAAGGGGATGGTTGGGATTTTTGAGAGGTGGATGCCTCATTTGACTTGCTTGATATTTTCTTAGGGACCCAAACCATTTTAGTTTTGGGCTTTTCTTGTGACGGTATGGGCTTATATAGCTGTTTGGATGTACTTTTGTTTGACTTTTTGCATTGATGTCCCAAGGCATGAGGATTTGTAGGATTTTTGGTAGGAATTTTGTTTTTATGGAAGGAGGCATCCAAATTCTTATTTTGGAATCCCATGGGGTGGGTGGAATGAGTGGAAGCTTCTCGTTTAGATGATGCGTGCATTTGTTGGTCATGATTAGGAATGTGAGGGAATTTATGGATAAGTGAATAATTAGGCATTGGTAGAAGTGGAAGCAAAGTGGATGGAGGGATAGTAGGAGTTGGAAGGAGTGGAGGTAAAGTGGATGGTGGAAGATGTATGGTCACATGCTTTTGACATTTGTAGGATAATGGAGGTGGAATGGCCACATATGTTCTAGGAATGTGATAGGATGTACGATGGAAAGTAGACTTAGGATGCATGGAGGAATTACCAACATCTTTAAATTGATTACCTTGGGGTGTGTATCCAAGGCCATATGAGCATGGGGGGACCTTGACATGGATGGGCTCCAAAATTCCTTGTTCATGAAGGCCTAGACCTTTACCTTGATAGTTCATGTTTTGGAGTATGCAATGGACAATGGGACTAGGTGTACTTTGGACACTAGACTTAAGTTCATTATTGGATGGAGAAGGTGAAGTAATAGATAATGGTTGTTTTTGTCCTAAGGAGGAGCATTCATGGATAAAGGTGGTAAGACCCATAAGGTATGATAGATTTGAAGTGGATTTGATGGTGGATGAGGAAGAATCATTAGGATCTTTATTATGTTCATTTAGATCCAATCTATTGGTTTGATCTTCTATGTTTACTTGGGACCCAAGTGTCTCATCATGACAAGTAGATGTTGGTGGATTATGGATAGGGTTAGATGGATGGGAGATTTCTTTTCTTTGAAGGAAGGCCATGAAATGAGGTGAATGCTTAAGTAATTCGACAAGACTTCCATTACATGGAGTATGTGATCTTGGGTGTCTTGTTCATGAATAGGTATAGGATCAAGTTGCTCATGGATAGCTTCTTCATCATGGATATCATTTTGATCATGGAAAAGATATATGTTATGGATGGAGTGAATGGAAGTGATTTGATCTTGATTAGTACTAGGGCTTGATGTTTTCCCCTGCTTTAGATTATGTTCTTGACATACCTCTTGGGTTGCTTGAATAGAAGTGGAAGGCTCTTGGATAGGCTTGACATGCTCTTGAGGGTTATCGACATGAGGGAATGATGGATCTTGACTTGGACTTATAGTTGGAGATTCTTGAATAGATTCAAGGGGTTACAGACTATATGATGGGGTTGAAGGGATGGACATGATGTTAGAAGGTTCTTTGAGAGGCTCAAGGATAGGTGTTTGGCAACATGGTGATGTTTTATTCCTTTCTATTAGCCATTGGGTCATATTCTTTGCAAGGGTATGGATGAATGGACAATATAAGGGATGAATAATGATGGTGGATGGTGTTGTAAGCTTAGGATTAGGATGTTGATTGGATAGAGGGATGATGGAAGTGGATGGATTGGGATTTGGATTGGGATTAATCTTACCACAATTTATGAGGTTTTTGATCAATCTCTTAAGTGTGGCACATTTGAGTGTCGTATGGCCCCTAACCCTATGATATGCACAATAATCATTTTCATTATACCAATGGGGTTTAATGTAGATTTATCCAAAGGGTTTTATCAGTGGAAGCTCAATCAAATTTTCTTGGACCAATTGTTGTACGGTTATCTCTAAGGGATCCTTTGGTGGAGGATTGAAGGAACATGGTGATGAAGGGAATGAAGGGATTGATGGATTAGAAGGTTGGTGGATCAATGGACTAGGATTGGGATCACATGAAGGTGTTAGGATAGGAGTAGTTGGCTCATGTGTTGGCATGTGATTAGATGGTGAAAGTGACTTATAGGATGCATTGGCTGGATTGGTATCTCCCTTGTCAAACGATATTAGGTCTTTCTCCCAATGTGGACTTAACGACACTTGATTTATGCACAAGTGGCCACTTGGACTTGCATGTGCTTCTTGTAAAGGATATTGATCTATATATGAAGAGCAACTTGGACTTACATGTGCTTCTTGTGAGGACACTTGGTTGCCTTATGGATAGGTTTGGTGATGTGTTGGAATGTTAGAATGAGGAATTGGATAATCTTGGGGTAGACATTGATAGGTTGATGTGGCATTGTCATGATAGGTGGAAGGATTAGGTTGATATGAAGTTGAAGGGGGTGACACATAGCATTAATGTGGAATTGGTTGAGGTTGGGATGGTGTTTGGACTTGTTGTTGTGATATGACTTACTATTTTTGTTGGTGAATTTATTGATGTTGTGTTTGGAATTGTTGAATTGGTTGATGTTGTTGTAGTTGAGTGTGTTGATGTGATGATGATGGAGGGGTTGCATAGGATAATGGTTGTTGAGATATGGATTGATATGGATAAGGGTTGACGTTGGAAGAGTTGTAATAGGTTGATGAAGGATTGATGTGACATGTGGATGGATGCGGTTGATATGATGATGTAGGTGACACATGGGATTGATGTGGATGTTGTTGATAGTGAATAGATAAAGGATGATGTGCTTGTTGGGTTTGACAAGTGGCCATAAGGTGTTGGGCTTGTACTATGAGTTGTCGCATTTGAGGTGATTGGCTTGTTTGAAGTTTTTGGATGATAACATGGACCGTTTGAATGGTTTGTTGGTTTAGGGGTTGTGTTTCTTGGTAAAGTGCTTGGAGAAGGTCTTGGAATTGGGGTGCTAGGTCTTCTAATGTTGGCATGGTGTCACACATGTGTTTAAGAATTAAGACCCTTTTGGCAAGTGCTTGATTAAGATTTGGATGATGATGTGTAGAATAATTTGGATGATTAGGATGAAGGTGACTATGATTGTTTGGCTTGGAATGATTAGATGATGTGGCTTAGGATGTGTGTTATGATGAGTAGGTTGAGGATGATGTGGAAAGTGCTTATTGGAAGTTTGACTTGGGCAATATCAAACACAAGATCTCACATGTAAATGCATGAACACACACACCAAACACAATGATAAATTTCTCTTTCAAGATTAAATGTGATGATTAAGCACACACTTGAAGAAGACACATCAACAAGCCCTAAGACTAGTCAAGTGGGTATGGCCAATTAGGTCTTACTCTAAGTTACACAAGGTTGACTAAGGATGAAATGAAAGTGAAATCTTGCCACACAACCAGGAGAAAGGGGTAACCCACCCTTCACCTTCACTTCCCAAAGGTATAAAGTTCTTTGGGGCTTAGCCAAGAGTGACAAGATTTCAACTCCCAAAGAGGGTGTCTTTCGATTCACACCTTGGTTGAGGTCATCCCTTAGAGTGGTGTGTCTCCAAGCAGGCCTCCTAGAAGAGTTATGACAAAAGCAAACCAAGTGGGTGCATACACACACACTTGATTCACACTTGTTGTTAATTGACCCTTAGAAATGAAATGTGTGTAAGAAAATAGTTCAAGCACTTGTTATTTTTGACCCCAAGTCAAGATGTGTGATTGAAGACACTGGCGTTTTAAGACAAGATTTGTTTTAAGCCCCCAAATCAAAATGTGTTTGCAAACAATGATTAAGAGATGAAAGATTGAATGAGTACACCTAATTGTTATCTCTTTCCAATCTCCTGTGTATGTTGATGTTGATGTTGTTCCAGCCCCGTTAGATCACCTACATTCCACAAAATCCCAAGAAGAAACAAGTAAACTTGCAAAGAAAATTGTTATGTGAAAAAGATTAAATCTAAAAAATTCTAATGAAAATGATGAGCTACAACATAATAGATGGCATAATCAGAAAATTCAAAATATTTCATGCACTTTTAAAAAATAATTCATTGAAATTGGATCAATTTTTCTCAAGATATGCTTGTTTGAAGTTTAAATGCAAGTTTTCATTTGACTAATAAAAATTCTTGTAAAATGACACATTCACCTAATAATTTATCCACCATTGTGAAGCTTGTTGGATCATCTTTCCAATGAGTCCTTGTTTGTACGATTTTGATATCGTATGCTCCTGCTATGAGAAAAGAAAAAAATGCCCCTCTAGGGCATGTAGGAGGCAAGAGGTTACTTGTCTGACTGATATTAACCACTAGCGATGATCTCCTTGCTGGTCACATGCACTGTTAGCGCCACTGGTTAAGGTTGGCAGTTAAAGATCTCAGTTGAGCCCTTGGTTGCCCATATGACCAAGGGCCGGGGAGAGTGAAAAAAAAAATACAAGCCCCCTTCTTCTCCCTTGTCGATCACAGCCAGATGACCGTGGCCTAAAGATTATAGTCAACTATTAGTCAGCAGTTTGGAAATTGACAACGATGGCTTTGAGAGGCAGTTTTAATGGCAGTGGTAACTCCAACAAAGGGGAGCAGAGATCTTAGTTCTGGCAATTTCAATACTTCAACTAATGGTTTGAGGAGGTGACCAAGTGTTTGACAGCTGCAACAGAAGTCTTGGGCAGATCAAATGTCGGCGGGGCAAGAGCAATAGAGAGTAGTTGGTGATCAACCAAGTAGAGGAAAACATAGATGGTAGAGGGTTTAGTGAGAAGCGGCGATGAGGATCCAAGCTAGTGGTGACTAGGTGTATGATAGGTAATCACTGGCACAAAGGTAGAGATCGAAGGTTTAGAAGGTGACTGGAGTTTTAAAGGATGATCAGGGTGTTCGGTGATGGTGTATGAATGGGAGTTGGAGAAGATTGAACACGGACAGGGGCAGTTGAAAGAGAGTCTCGAGTGGTGACAAAAGGTGTAAGAGCAAAGACTATGGTAGCGATAAAAATGGTGGAACGATGGTCAAAGTGTGTGATAGCAAAGATTTCAAGGGTCAGCGAAGGGAGTATACGGGGTAAAGAAATCGATAGTGATCAATTGTTTAGATGGGTGAGAACTTTTGAAGGTCAGATAATATAGAGGTGGCGGAATGGGATTTCAAACGCGAGGCTATGTACAGGGAATCTGCGGGAGGTGAAAGTAGAATTCGACAAAGGAATAAGGAGGTTGATGGTGAAAATACCTAGGGTTTGGTCGAATGAATATTTTTGCAAAGAAACCTACAACACAAATGAAAGATACCTACAAAATCTAGCCACAACAAAAACCTTGAAACCAAATAGAAGATATAGTCAGCACAGAGACAGGGATGGCAGATCCATACTATACGGTCTGCTGCCCTAAAAAAATTCAAAAATTTTCAATAAATTTTCCTATTAGCAAACCCTATGAATTTTATAGTCAAAATTCATGGAAATGACCTCCTGGATGCAATGGTGAGGTTGGTTTTAGCCTAGGAGGTCACCTGCAATAATCAACTTGCAGAACTTGACAAACTAGGGTTAGAAAAATGCAAATTTTTGCAACAAAAACCTGTAAAAACTAATGATTAGATCCTTGGGGCATGTTCACGTCGGGTTCACCAAAAATGTATTCAAAAAATTTGGATAAATTAAAATGATAAAATAATGAAATGCATTACCTAAATCCAAATCTTAAATATCTCAGATAGATGCATGCAAGATTGATTGATTGATTGATTTGATATGTTGATTGCTCAATTTAGTAGCATAACATTAAGATGAAGATGATAGATGGAAGATGATAGATGAAAGGATGATGGATGAAAGATGAATGATGTAAAGGCTCTAATGATATTTTGACAGCATGTAGATACTCAAGACTCAATGCATGAAAATGGCTTATGAGGGTGTAGATTTATAGGCAAGGATTGATTTGAATGGACGGTTGAGATTCAAAGGCTAAATGAACGATGTGGATAGCTAGGATTGATAAGTTATTCCCACTCTTCAAGGGATTTGTAGTCATGTGACAAGTGTAAGGAGAAGAAAAAAGTTCATGTGTGATCATGTACGTAAAAACTCTTATTTAATAAAATTAGGTCTTATTAGTTGTACATGTGAAGGATATTAAATGAAAGTTGTACTACCACACATGATTCAAATGAGAGGTGGACAAGTGTTGGGATGAGATGAAAGGTGAGGACCTAATTCAAATATTTTACTTGAATTAGTTGGGATATGTGAGGGAAATTAATTAAATAAATGGGATTTATTTAATTGATTGGCTAGGTGATTAGGATGGGATGGAAATGGTATGATGGAAAATTAATTTAATAAATAGGATTTATTTAATTAATTGGCTAATGGGAATAAGTGGGATTAGGGGTGGGATTAGGATAAAATGCTACATGATGTCTTTAATAATCTTTTTGACTAGGTGTTGCAAGACATTGACAAATTTGGGTGTCTACAAAAAGAATCGATGGAAAGCCTAAAACTAGGATCTTAACTAAAGTTGCCAATTTGGTAATGCAGTTTGGGAGCTTCTACATTCAGTTCAATAGGTTCTCTTATATCAGAGTTGGAGGTTTTGAACAAGCCCCTTACAAACTTCCTAGATATGTTTCAAACTATTTTGTACTTTTGGAAGTGTGTACAGGCAAATGGCAATTACAGGTAATAAATATCATGATTATAAAAAGAAGGGGTATCCTTTCCCTATCAAGTTGACTCATTTCACTTTCAAGACTCATGAAGATGTGAGAAATGTTGATAGAATCCTCTTAAAATTTCATTTCCATTTATTTGTGCCAAGATCATATTTTGATAGTTAAAATTTTGTAAAGAACAATTTGTATGATCCTCTCTCTTGAGCAAAAACCTCATCTGGAGGATTATTGGGAGGATTTTGTTGATGAATATGAAGTTATAACGTAAGATTGGATGAGAATTATAGTTGATCAGATGAAGGCATTCAATTTGGGTTGGGATCTTTCTGTTATTGTTGATGATTTTTCAGATATGATAGATGAAGGATACTATGTTGTGAAATCAAAAATTATACCAAAAGTAATATGGTATGAGAAAGAAATCACTAATATATTCACTATGTCTTCATTTATGTTGCAAAAGACTCAAAGGTGGTTAGATTCAAAAATTACTAAGTACACTTTAGAAGAATCTTCCCAAAAGGAACAAGTTGCAAAAGAACATAATGCAACTACAGGGCAAAGTTCCTTGGGGCCATCTACAAGTATACATGCCACTAGAGTTAGAGAAGTCCTAGAGAAAGGGAATGATGGGGATGATAATGACCTAGATAAAGGAGAAATTTTGAGGACACTGTGTGAACAAGATAGTGAAAAACCAAGGAAGAAATTGGAGGTGAAAAGAACTCCTAAGGTGACTACTGTAAATGCCTCACAGGAAGACCAGCAAGTAGGTCAGGAGACTCCATCTGGCCTTGTTCTTCAAGGTAAGGTTTCCATGTCTTCAGATACCCCACCTCAATAGAAGAATGATACAACTAACAATGCCTCAAAGGATGTGCCTGACACTCCAACTAATGCTCAACTAGTTCTTCCTCCACCCATTTGGTTAAAAGAAACCATTAGCAAAAAAAGGAAATATACCAAGATGGTAGACCTTAGTTGTGATGTTGTGGCCAGGTTGTTGCAACTTGACTATTAGCCTAGGAAAGCATAGAGAGTATCAAGGATGATGGTTGATCCTTTCTCTAGTCATCAAGTTGTTGAGATTGTTGATCCCATGGTTGATAAGAATAAAGAAGTCATTGTGCTTGACTTTAATGTTTGAAAGATTGACATGGGACCTCCTACCATTGAAGGAGATATACACAATGCAAAATTATCTATTGAAATCATCACCAAGAGGTTAAAAGAGGAAAGAAAAGACAGATAACTTCTTGAAGAGTGGGTATCAGTTCTCACATCTTATTTCAATTTGATTGTAGATACTTCTTCTCAACCTCTAAACATTTCAATGGATACACCTAAAGGGATTGCTCCTAAAGTATTCGACCAAATAAAAAAATATTGGGCCTTTGAGAAGGCAACAGAGGAGTGGATAGAAAAATTTCCCAACATTGGGTTGATGTATATTGAAGAATTCATGTCATTATATGAGAATATTATAAATAAGAGAAAAGAGGTGACATTTGATGATTAATCTTCTAAGAAGGATGAATCTCTGCTCATGGTTTTATTAAGGGATTTGCAAGAAATAAATAAAGTGGATACTAGCACTCTTGTATCTGAGAATGTATTCAGTAAGCTCGACGAGAATGAGACAGCTAAGTGGTTTTATGCGGTGGAGTGAAGACTTATAGTTATCAGTAAATTCTTAACTAAATTAAACAAAGCACTGATTAAATACAATTTGATCTTATTAGATCTTAAATCTAATTGTATGGCTTTAGAGATTAATATCATGGATGAGAAAGAAGAAAATTTGATTGACATCAATTTAGTTAAGGTGGAATTCAAAAAGTTGATAACATAAGAGTTGACTAACAAGGACACCATTAATGGTAGCTCCATTGAAAAGCTTTGTCATTTATCATCTTTCCTCATATCCTTCAAAAAAGAGATCATTGATTTCTGCAGGAAAGTGAAAGAAGTGGATGATACCATTGCTATGTGGAAGGCTAGGTTGAGTACTATCATCATCCCAAATAGGAAAGCTATTTCCCCAATAGTCAATAGATTCAAAAATTATAGGGCAAAGATGAATCCAATGGAGGCAAAATCTTCTACTAAGGAGAAAGATGATTGGGTCAAGAAGGAAAATCAAGAAAAACAAAAAGGTGAAGGCAAAATCTAATGAAGGATACACCTGCATGACTTGCATTTGTTTTCTTTTATTGGCATTAATCTAATGGACTTTATAAATTAAACTTTACTATTATTCATAATATTTTGTAAAGTTCATTTTTATTGACTTTATTTTAAATAAGTCTTTACATGCAAGATTGGTTTCAGATGTGGAAACTATATAATAGTTTTTGAAAACTAATTTTGGATCTTTTTTTGATGTAAGTAAGGGGGCCTTTCTGTACATGATTTGGAATCTTTCTGAAAACGACTTTTAGCTTCATTTTTGGTAGCCATTAATATATAAGAATAGTGAGATTTGAGTTATTTTCTTTCTGTTGTGTTATTGATTATGTATTTATGTTGAATTTATAATACTTTTGGTTGTTGAAAGAAAGATTTTACATCTACATTGTATGGATTGTTAATCTATATATATATATATATATATATATATATATATATATATATATATATATATATATATATATATATATATATATACTTGCACCATTATCTATGTCTTCTATCGTATGTCAAAATTTGATGCGGTGTTGGTTTCTTAAAAGATTCATTCTACTATTATCAGTTTCCTTTCATTCCTATGTTTTGAAAAATCTGTTGTTGATATTCTCTTTGAAATTTGTCATTTTTAGTATCTAGTTTTAGTGTTTTGTTTATGTCCTAGAAAATCTCCTTTCTTGATTTTAGGTTAAAAGCATACCCATTTTAATTAGTTTTACTTTATAAAGGAAGCTGCTCCTTTTCAAATGCAGAGAGAAATTATAGAATCACAAGTGTAACTGACTCAACTATTGGTACAGTTGTCACTTTTTGTGGACAAGTTTATGCTTAGAGTTAGGTGAAAAATCTGTCTACTAACACAATCAAACTGGCAATGATCTTATCAAACAACATTATTTCATCATCCATATTTATAGGATAGGTATTTTTATGATATTGTTTTAAGGTCTAATACCTTCCTCCCTTTTAGGAATCTTATAGTACACTTGAAGGTTACCTATATTCACTTCCTCCTAGCACACGAATTCACCTAACCACTTTGGAAATATAGATCTATTCACAAAGGGAAGGAAATCAACAAATGGAGACAAAAATTACACATAAAATGTATCAAAACAAAATCCATTATAATTTAGAATATTCAAGATAATGAATTTATGCAAACTACATGAAGAGGGCAAAATATCATGGAAAATATAGTAGATCTAGATGCATTGTAAATATAAACTCTAGATGGATGCATGTTACATCCAAAGCATCTTGAATCTTTTAGTATATAAGGTGTACACCCTCCCATCTATTTTAACTTTCATTACTCCATGTCCTACCTCTTAATGGAGTTATATGGTCACATTTATCCTTTTGAGGATTATTTAGGCCAATTTGCAAGTAAATTCATAATTACATGCTTATTATTCTATCATCATTCCCATAAAACCATAGATAGATAAAAGGCAATACTTCTAGTCATCCATTGCCTCACACATGCAAATTATAACATTATGCTAGTAGAGTCATAAGTACATACAAAGGACATCTTTTATAATGACTTGTATTTTCAACAGGCACATCCTCTAGCTACATGAGATCACATCTATATATAGACACATCCTAAATAGCAACATGAAAATTACATCATTTATGTATGTATATGTATATATACATATATAGAAAGAAATTTTATCTACAAATATATATTTTAGTTCAATATAACTCTTTAATATCATACCCTAGATTTCATAAATATTTCTTTACTATTTTTATTTTTTTATGTTAGCATTATTTCATAAACATATTAGAGTATTTTTTACCCCCATCAAATTCGTCCTCTCTTAGGACACAATATCCTAATAAACAAGTGACAATGTATGAAGTAATAGAGACTCATGGTAATATCTTTATTAATTTGGACACCACTTGAATTGCACAACTACTAGCACATGATCATACATTTCACACTAAGACTCTTAAAACACATTCCCACACATTATCTTAGAAATTTATTACAAATTCAATACAATCATACCTTTGATGGGATATGTGAAAGTTAATGGTAGGCCATAAAGGGGGGTTCGATATGGAAACCAAGTAAAATGTAGAAAACCTAGAAATATAACAAGAATCTCTACAATAGGAAAGCTACATAACTTGATTACTAGATCCAAAGGAATAACCTATGATATGCTAATATAAACTACAAGAATAAGTTTTTACATAGAATTTCAAGTGAAAAAATCTACTTCAATTTACAACAAAGTAGTTAGAAATTGGTTACATTGCTTTACAAAGACATGGGTATATATAGACAAACCTAAAATTATAGCATACTAACAAGTGTCACCCAACCATGATAAGTGTTGATGTGAATCAACATGGTTGGGTGATTTAACTTATCTTAGAAGATGCCTCAAAATAGGAGACTACAAGTAAGGTGGAATATACAAAATTCTAGTTTATTTATAATTGCAACATGAGAGAAATTAGAAGCTATAGGAAGTGTAACTAACCTGGCAAGAACTACATGCTATATACCCTATGTACCCTTTATGAATCCTAAAATTATTCTTCCCAATAATAGAAGCATTGGTATCCAATTCTCTTAAGAGAGAAGGAAAACTTTGAGACATCTACTAGTGTGAAAATATTACTCTTAATGTGGAAATTGGCCTTGTTTTGTAACAAGACATAAAGTGGTAGAACCATGTCAACTCTAGTGAATTTTAGTGTTAAAAACCTGAAACAAAATCTAATGGGGGTTGAAAATTAAAAAACAATGTTTGTCGGATTATTGATAGGATGATTTGACCCCTTGTGTGGACTTATAATAATGCTTGATAAGATCAACATTGATAGCATCACGAGTGTCCAACTATGTTAGAAGATCAAGGTGAAAGGCATTCTCAAATCTCTTCTAGAGAATAGTATAAGGCTTATATTGAAAAGGTTTGACCTTGCTTTGTGTCTTCTCCTAAAAACAACATTTGTCCAATTATAGACAAACTTTGTCACCAAATTGAAAATCATGTGCACTGTGATGAGAATCCATGATTTACTTCTATTTTTATTGAGTCTTTTGAATAAATTGAGCAACTTTGGACTACAAGTGTTGAATGTAGGAGTAAATCTTATTTTTCTCTTTCTATAGATGATGTGTGGCTAGAAGAGGCAAGGATAAAGGTAATGTATATGAAGCCAAGGGATAAAATTCAAGGAAAACCTCAAAAATCAAATGACCAATACAAAAGTGGACTACTTGGTTATATGTGAAAGGAAATTTGTAGTCATAATAAACTATTTCCACATAACCCCAAGAAAGAGAAATATACAAACAAGTATTTAGAATCCATATGTAAAAAAAAGGAAAACATACTATCAAGATGTTACAAGATGTATCCTAGAAAAACCCTCATGAGGGAAAACTAAGCCTTGAAAAACATCCACACTCAATGTATTATCTCATGAACAAATATTATAATACACAAGTTACAAAGCCTCCATGAATACTTCTAAAGCATCAGGCTCCCTAATTGCACTCAATGAGAACAAGAAAATGAGAGTCATGTAACCACACATTTGCCAATCCATGCTTCCTCTCCTCACATATGCAACCTACAAGAGATAATCAATCCAACCTTATCCAACAAGCCAAAGGTTTACAAGCCAACCCAACCAACCTTCAACAACTACTCATATGTTTTCTTTTATAGAAACAAGCTTGCACAAAACCACTAGGTGGTATTACATAACCATGAGCTCACTAAACCATGTCCCCCTCATTTACTTTTTGGTACTAAGTTAAATCCCAATATTGAAATATTTTCCCAATGTCCAACCCAAATTAAATATTTATCCCAATATTACATATAACTTTCAATTGGCCCCAAGAATGCCTAACCCATTGTGATGTCCACATCTATAAGATGAACCACAATTAAATATTACATTTTACATCATAAGCTACATTATAAAGGTGTACAACACACCTTTCCCAGCATTCTCCCACTTGTATACATTGCATAAGGGGTCATTAGTAAACTCAAAAATCAAGGAAACAAACCATGCATGTAACATGTACCATGTAAGTTCATCAATGTACTCCATGTGCTCCATAAAGATACTTGTAACAATAACAAAATTGACCACCATCTCAAACAAGAACCCTCTCATCCCCCATCATGCCAAACCATGAAAGATAAGATCCTCCAAAGAGATGCCACACTAAACTATCACAATGAAGCAAGAATCCATCCTTAACTGATATTCAAACACAAACACCAAATCTAATGGTAACAAATAGGCTTGAGTAGATACCAAGAATTAATCACCATAGATAGAATAACAACCATAGTTAGTTACTAACACATCCAACTAACCATACATCCAATCCAAGATATACTCATGATTACAAGTAGACCTCATTCCATCAACATATCCAACCCAATCCACATTGATCACAAGTCCTTGTATATACACTATCCTGCATAAAGAAGTCCTCGAAGGTAACAACACAAACATGTGATAAAAAACCTCAAGACCTTCAACATTGTAGTATAATGAGAACATCCAAAAAAGGACACATATACATATTGGAACTCCCACTACATGGATAATGTTAAATCAAATCAAATCAAGGCATCCAAAGATCCATCAATAGCACTTACATAGAGGATGTGGCTAAATCCTCTATCACATAGTGTCAAAGAACACACACACTGATATGTAAAACCTACAAACTATAACAACTACAACATAGCTCTCTCACCACAAGTCCATATCCCTCCCAACTTCTCAACATCATAAGAGAAATAGATTAAATAGCTTCCATACTATTACTTATAATATTTAAGTACAATAACAATAACTGAACATAAATATAGTGATCACAATGGCTCCATGCAAACCTCAACTCTAATGTCATGTGAACATAAACATCTAGGAAAAAGTATTAGATCAACAAGGGAGAACCTGCAAATCAGAGCCATGTCCTTCTACCAACACCAACATGCTATAGCTATGAAAAGTAAGATCTCCTTTCTAAAACCCCAAATCAAGAAGCCTCCTCAACATCCAACCATTCAACTCCAAGATCAAACATACCATATATCAATTAACTAATTAGAATATAAGCCTCTCAAATCGAAGAAAGATCAAACAAAATCTCCATTCCCTCATCAAGGAATATGCTCAAAGCCACGAACTATCTCCTTTCTCTCTTCAAAACACATTGACCTTAAAACAACTCAAGATCCAAACATAAGGAGATAACAAATCATAACCATGCATCTACTCTTCAAACAAGTCTTCCAAAGATAATATATTTAGGTTAAGACCCAAGCATATATGAGAAGATAAGACACATAGAAAGAATGCATCTAAAAATTAGGTGTGCAATACCTATCAGACCACTCACCACCAAGATGACCAATGAATGGGGAGTGAAATTGCTCCTCCAAGATATACCAAGTCACAATGACTCTCTCTAAGAACAATCTCCTCAATAGGTCCATATTGAACTCATGCTTTTCCCAAGTGTAAGTTTTGTTGGGACCCAATTTGAAAATTACAAAATTCACCTAAGTCCTTGCCCAGTCACAAAATTTCCTAAGTTTTGTGTTTTTGGCTCCCACTTGTGTTCTTTGTATGGTGAATATTAAAAAAACCAAATTTTTCTAAGTGTGGTGGGTTTCCTTGCAATTTTTTAGCATTTTCTAAGTTTTGTGGGTTTTCACCCTATTGCTAAATGTGGGTTTCCAACCAGTGACTACATGTCCTCTACACCTTATACATCCTACATCTAGCTTCACTTCCACATAATATTCCTAAATAAGCTTGTCTTGTTGCTAATTCTTCATTACACTTTGTCTCCATTTTGTGGGTTCTCAACATTTTGTCTCAATTTCCAAGCACTATATCCTTCATTTGGTTCTGTGATGTTTCCCCATAGCATCCCATTCCCCTTCTCTTTTCTTCACTCTACTTTTCACATCCTATTCTAGGTTACTTTACCACAAAGTTTCCTTAGTTCATATCCTCCACTATATTCCTCTATTCAGACATCCACCTTACTTTTGGATATGTTTTACTTCATTCACATCTTATCCTAACATGAAGTTCCATGTAAAGTCTCTCTACTCTTCCAACCATTCAAAACATTCAATTTTGACCTTGTAGAAACCTGATGGGTTGTGAGATCCCCTTCACACATTTCATATCTAGTTCTCCTCCATCCTTTTGCATAACTTCCAAACATCTTATTTGCTCACTTCTTCCATTTTACGAGAACTCGATGTCATGTTGGATGTCATTCATTTCCTCATATTATTATGTCCACTTCCAATGTGAATTTTTACATCATTCTTCAGTGTATTTCCTCCATCCTATAGGACCTCCTCCTTCTCTCCAAATCTAGTTCCTATGTCCTATTCCCCCTCAAATCCCCACAAAATTCTCTAACTTAGTCTTCTCCAAGATGCACCAAAAACCTCCAAGGTCATCATTAATGGTTGATTTTACCTTTGCAACTACCCATTTTGAGTGAGAATCTCATTTTTGCTTCTTATAGTCTATGTGCACTCATCTCAAGGTAGATTTTCATGGATATTATTTGAACTTCACATATTTGGTAGCTGGGAACCCTAATTTGCATTTATTGACATCTACCTCCTATTACATGTTGGATTCCCATGAATAACTTAGGGCACCAAAATGAAAAATCTATAAAGGTGCACTTGTTCTTTATTCAAAGGGTTGGTCATTATCTTCTTCCACATGCCTAAAAGTCTTGAGTTTCTTCTAGGGTTTCAACTCTTACTCATCCAGTCTATCCAAAAAGTGATGTATTTGTGATTCATAGTAAGATCATAATCATGTAAGTAATATTTTTAATCAAATGTCTCTATGGTTATATGTAGATCTTTAGGGAAACTTTGAATTCTGTTAGGGTTTCTTCTTGCCACACTTGATGGTATGATTATAACATGTAAGATTTGGTATAGAATTCTCTATACCAGGCAATATTTGGGTATGGAGGTAGCCACCCAAGATCTAGGAGCTTCAATGAAATCACAAAAGAGACACAACATCAGAGAATAATTATATTCCATCAAAGGATGCAAATACACAATAGGATACATGAATATTATAATGAATGATATGATATGAGAAGCCGTTGGTTATATAGACCAGTATGAAAGATAGGATGGCATAAGATTATGATAAGTTTCTTAATCTTATGACATGAGACACAAAGTGATAAGGATGCTAAGTGTACCCTAAGTAAACTTAACTAGATAAGTGTGAATAGGACCTAATGTGGAACCAGTTAGGTGTTGGAGAAACCAAGATCAACCAACAAGAACTAGAATCACTTCCATAATCTAAATTGCACAAAATAAGCCAATAACGTATATTCAAAAGTTAAGTAAAATTTACAATGATGCCTTGTATAAATAGGCAAGAGAGAGGAGGTAGGAAGGTAGGAATTAATGGTTGACTACCCCTCCAAAAGTGCCACACATGTAAGATCAAATGACACATATTTGAGCAAGTGGAAAGTATGCATGCAATAGGTGTTTTCAAAAGATGAAGACACGTGTCTCAATCATATGAGATGAGATAAACTCCTAAATGTCCCTAAGTGGAGACTTTAGCATAGTGTGAATAGGACCTAGTTAATCTAGATAGGTAAAAGCTATTTTCACACTAACATCCCCCCTTAAGTGCAACTTCGGGAGAAGTGATACAAATATGATGGGTCCTGGATACTAGGCCATGTTAGGTACCAATGTACAAACAAGTTTCTCATAAGTGGAATAAAGGAGAAAACCCAGTGGGAAAAACTCCTCTCCAAAAGAGAAAGTATGCATGATAAAATTGTAAAAGTGAAGAAGAAAGAGGATAGAAGGAGGACTCAACATGACCCCCCAAGGAAGTTACTTCTAAAACTAATGTACAATATATGTTCCCCCCATAGGAGAGAAAATATGAGAAGGTAAAACAAGTTGAACTTTGGAGCTAAAAAAATAGGTAAAACAACAAAATTTACAAAAAAGAGCTTCACCACAATGAAGTTGATAGAAACACATTTTTATAGACTAAAATTTTGCAAAAAATCAGCCTCCTTGTTTGCAAGATATTGAAAAATTCAAAAAGAGCCCTTTTTAAGCTCTTGGAGGAGCCAATGGTGGCCCGGTGGCTGCCTGGTGGTGGCCCAGTGGCAGCTTGGTGGCAGCCTAGTGGAGTCCCAAATGGGCTGAATAGCAGAGTCCAAAAACAATAGGCCTTAGAGGCCGGGTCAAGGGCACAAAGGCCATATTGTAGGGATGATTGGAATTTGTGGATTGTTGAAGCTCGGCCTACTAGGTTGAATAGGACTTGTGAGGAGTTCTAAACAAGAGTGTTGGGACTGAATTGAGAGACTAAGTGGAACTCCAAACTGGCCAACAAGGGCCAAGTACAGAGGCTTCCAAATAAGGAGCATGCAAATCCAAAAAATGGAATGAGTTTGGAATTGAAGTAGAGCCCAAGTAGGAAGAGTGGATGTTGAGTCCCAAAATGGGAGGCTCAAACTAGAACGAGGCGATTGGGATGAGCCTAGAGTGCAAGGTCACTGACTTTTTTGGCCAAAACCAAAATGTCAAATAGAGATGTAAGGTCAAAAATAAGATTGACAAGGCCTATGAATAAGAGTTGAGTCCAAATAACTCCTAGGACATCCAGATGGAGACTAAAGAGATGTGTTGTAGATGAAATGAGGTGAGCCAGATGTGGTGAAGTTGAGTACGAAGCTAAAAAGAGGGTTCGTGGCTGAAAACTAGAGCCATGGATGAGAATGGCTGAATCAGCCAAAAAACCAAATCTGAATAGAGCATCCATTGATCCAAAAAACAAGATGAGACACCTGTGAGGGCATCCAAAGCTGAGGTCAGAATGCTAAAGTGATCTCGACTACAACGGGGAGGCTGAAAAATGGGCCCATATGACCAAAAATGGGACCAAGAGGCCTGTAGGGGCCAAACTAAACCAGAAAAATAGGGTTTTAGGCCCAAAACTAGACCTGATAAATGAAGTACCCTGCAAAAACAAATCTATTTCAAACCAAAAACTAAAATTTGCATGAGGCCAAAGCACCCTCTACAAAAGAATTATTTTTTTGCAAAAATCTTTACAATTCCGTACAGGTCGTACGGTACCCTAGGGCTAAGAGGTAAAAAAATTTGTAAAAAATTACTTTTACCAAATTTTGTAAAATGAAGAGTAATCTTTATTGTCTAAGGCCTTCTTGACTCAACAGTGAGGTCTATTTGGCTCCACAGTGAACTCTTGATAAGACTAGGTGCAAGATTTACTCAAATTAAGAATGTTTTTGCTAGCATGGCTCTAATACAATGTTGGAGCAACCAACATCAACCAATAAGAACTAGAATCACTTCCACAAACTAAATTGCACAAAATAATCCAATAACATATATTAAAAAGTTATGTAAAATGTACAATGATTCCTTGTATAAATAGGCAAGAGAGAGGAGGTGGGAAGGTAGGAATCAACGATTGACTACCCCTCCAAAAGTGCCACACTTGTAAGCTCAAATGACACATGTTTGAGCAAGTGGAAAGTATGCATGCAATAGGTGTCTTCAAAAGATGAGGACATATGTCTTAACCATATGAGATGAGACAAACTCCTAAAAGTCCCTAAGTGCATACTTGAGCATAGTGTGAATAGGACCTAGTCAATCTAGATAGGTAAAAGTTATTTTCATACTAACATTAGGTAATATACCTTGTTCACACCAACACCCCTCCTTAAGTGCAACTTAGAGAGAAGTAAACAAATGTAAGATGCAATGATGGGTCCTGACTACAAGTCAATTTTGGGTACCCATGTACAAAACAAGTCTCTCACAAATGGAGTAAAGGAGAAAAACATGTAGGAAAAAACCCTCTCCAAAAGAGAGAAAACACAAGATGCTCTATAGTATGAGAAGAACAAAACCCCATGTGAGGAAAAAGTCCCCCCATAAGAGAGAACAAGAGAGACCATATAGCCCCCCCTTAATGTAGAATCTCTTGTACTAATGGTAGATGCTCGATAATGAACGCTGAAGATGATCCAAGATCATCGAACAATGTTCCTCCCCTTAGGAAGAAACAAAGCTAAGGATGTATACAAGAATTCTTCCCATTCCTAAAAGTAATATGAAGGAAGAATTCTCAAGATGTATTAAGTCTCTAAAATCTACTCAGGTGTTGCCATATCAATGTCAAAAGAAGCCACAATCCAATCAGGAGTCCTAGGCCTACCTGAAGAAGGTGAGAATCTAGAACCTAGTGGAAATGGATCTAGAACATGATCCAAAGATGAAGTTTAGAGTCCTCAAAAATGTTGCTCAAGGATCTCCAACCTAATTCCAATCTATGACAAATGAAGAGGAGAAGAAAGAATAAGAGGGTATGAAGATTCCCTCATCACATCCAAAGAAGATGATCCAACTCCACAAGAGCTAACACCAAAGAGGAGATGAATATCCTCAATAGTGTCATCCAAGTCTGTAAGATAGGACTCACAAAACAAACCTGTAATGTATATCAAGTACTCATCCCAAGTAGGTGTATATGGAAGACAATGAATAACCTATTGCACTCAATAAATAGAAACCATGGATGTAGCAACAATAATATCATCAAAAACAACAAGAGATGAAGGAGATGAGATATCAACACATGTCCCAAAAACCTCAGTGGATGAAAGAACACAAAGATTAAAATGCCCATGTTGCATCTCATCAAAAGTGTCCACATGAGTGTGAACATCAGTCAAAGGAACAATAGGAGAAAAATGTGAGAAGGTGTACACTCAAGATTAATGATCTACCTCCCTAATTGCCATAATAGCTCTGCTATGCAAATCCCAAATAATCACAGAATGTACTCTGAACTCAACACTCTTCCCTACCCACTATGTGTAATTTGATAGATAAAAAAGATATTGGTTGATAATGAAGGTACACAAAGGACATCATTTAATGATCCTTCATCTATGTCAATAGATCTTTTCCCAAAAACATGCATATGTGTGTTGTTGGGCATCAAGACCTGCAGTGATGAACAAGTCTCAAATGAAGAGAACTTAATCTATGATGAATCCATATGATGTGAAGTTCTAAAATCAAGGATCTGTCTCCCTGACTCAAAATATACAATTACAACAAGTGCTTTCCCCTTTTGTTTTTCTAACTTAGAAGATGAAGAAGATGAAGCCCCTAAAGGTGAATTGATTTGAGCCTTTTGAGAAGATGTTGCAATTCTTCAATTTTTTTATATAACATTTATGTTCATCATGCCCTAGTTTCTTGCAATATGTGTACTTGGTCTTCTTCTTATTAGATGATTACCCTTTGGAGGGAGAGGATTTAGAATCTATATGTGGCTTGTTCTTTTTCTTTGTTTGTTTCTTTTTAGTATTCCCTGACTCTTTTTGTACCTTAGGCTTAGTAACCACCAATGCTTGTGGCCAAGAAGACTTAAGGATGCCCATTTGAATTATCTTTGCTTCCTCTTGGATTATAAGATTTTAAATTGCATCAAAAGTAGGCTCAACATGTTTAGCTCCCATAGAAACCTGATGAGTGTGAAAGCAAGAAATAAAAACTGAATACTTAGGACCAAGCTTGGGTAACACATTCAGAATCAATTGTAAATCCTCCTTATTAGTCTTGCAATCCTTTAGTTGTGTTCTCAATGTCTTAATCTTGGAGATATAATCTTGGATGTGGTCAAACTATTTAGAATCAAGATTCATCAAATCATTATCAATCTGATATCCCCTAATCTTGTTAGTTTTACCATATAATTGTTCAAGCGTCTCCCAAGCCTCCTTAGGTGTTTTACATGATTCAAGATGAAATTGTAAATCAAAAGAGACTAATGAACAAATGTGACCAAGATTTTTCTCACAATACATCTCCCATACTACCTTTGCATTAACATAAGTAGGTTTAGGAATAGTTTCATCTAGACATATCTAGTACAACATTTTTGCCTTAGATAATTTCATGTTGATTATTTCCATGATGCTTAATTATATGGAGTTGGGAGTTCAATTTGAGTTTTCCCCATTGCAAGAACACACAACAAAGAATTTAAAGTAATCAACCACCACAAGATCACCCCCCCCAAATTCATTCAATCAATGATGCCCCCAGAAAATTATGATCTTGGTACTTTATACTTAGTGTAATTATAGTTTCCACTAGCCAAAATAGCAAAGTGGTCTTTTGATTTTGGTACATGTAAATGTCAAATTTGGCCTCAAACTAAAAATAAAATCTTCATACAAAATGAGATCAATCTGATTACAGATCTGAGAAGTACTCAAAAAATTATGCACTTTCAAAAAAATTTACCAAAAAATGTTACTATATGAGCCCAAACAGAGCCGCAGAAGTTCCCAAAATGAGAATTGCTCAGCAACAGGTGTGAGAAACTATAATTTTTGGAATAACTTGGCACCAAGATTAAAAAACTATCTGTACCACTATGAAGCTTGCAAAATTCTACCCCAAATTAAAAAAAGCTTCAAAAATGGATCTGATGCAGAGGTAAAACGCAACGGGAGCTTACAAATGGGAAGGAGGAGTCATTAACACAAACAGCATGTTATAATACCTATCGGCTCATCATCATCATCATATTTCTTGCTAACATAGATAGCATCATCATATTTCGAACGAGCATGAAATATCCTCCTGCTGACTACTGTTCACTTCCTCCGCCTTTCGCCTTTCACCTGTCATCAGCATCATGATATTCGGCGAACACAATTATCCTCCTGATGATCACTATTCACTTAGCGCCAAACTCTATCTTCATCATCATGATGTTCAGCATCACCTTCATCAGCAGGATATAAAATATCCGGTTGCTCCAATATATCCTGATGACGACAACTTCAAGCACCCTTCCTTTGATGCTTACGTCACCCCGATATCCTGATGACGATTATCCTGATGACGATGACGTCATATGTAGCTCCTTCAATATCCTGCTGCCCGATATCCTGATGATGATGTCATCCGGATATAAGATCCTTATATCTTCCGCAGCATGATAATGAATATCCTGATGACCTTTTTAATATCCTGATGATGACCTCTCCGGTACTTAGCCAAAAAAAATGAACTTTCACTCCTGCATACGATAGCGATATGCGGATGATGAATACACACGAAAGATGATCCTGATGATGATATACACACTGAGTATATATCCAACCTATATCATCCTGATGCACTTGAAACATGCAAACTTCATCAGTTTCATAACCCGATCCTGATAGCGATATACTCACAGTTGACGATGCGATTCACTCCGACTGGAAAAGCACATGCAGACCCCTGTATATCCGTCCGCTGCATGCAAACTCACAGAACCGCACAATTTCACAAAGAAAATATGATGATCAGGCCGGATCACCTTCAGATAAAAACTTAACAGTTTATCTTCCTAAACCCTAGCACATGAGGATGCTAGGTTGATTCACAGCATGCTACCAACTGATCTCTCAAACAATGAAATGCAGATAACTAAAATGCAAACTAAGCTATCATGCATGACCATTCCACCGATTCACAGAATCAACCGGTGGAAGGGTTGAAAGAATCCATTAACCTGTGATCAGAACAGAAATCAAAACATAAACAACTGATAAACTCGATAATGCAATTGATGAGATCTTATTCAGATGAAACACAAATGTCCTGAACAATGTTTCACAATGTCTGGACTGCTCTCTGGAACTCACTCAATCACCAGTACAACATAACACAACTACTACTCTCTCAACATGATCTCAAACCCTAACTGATCTGAGTTATTTATAGCAATATCCTGTGAGTACTACCAACTCGATTCCCAGCGATTGGGAGCTTCCAAGCGGCTGGGAGAGGACAGCGCATACTACCTGATCACGAACTCTAACTGCCTGCACACTCTCCTAGGCTGATCTAATACATATGCATTGGTCCAATGGACCTTATTACATTATGAAGTCAAACATGCTAAAAATATACTAATGTCCTATCATGCGGACAATTAACCTATATCCTATCTTGTAGGGGTGCTCCTGCACCATACTCCCCAGAAGAAGAAATCTCAAGTCCACTTGAGATGAGAGTATGAAAATCTGTACCATGTTTCTGGATCTGCTCTTCAGTCATCCATACTGCTTCAGAATTAGGTTTTCCCTTCCAAGAGACTAGATACTCCAAGTACTGTTTGTTCCGGGTCTGTTTGACCACTCTGGTGTCCAAAACCTTCTGCAACTGTGGAGGATCATGCTTGGGAATGTCATCATTGACTGTATCCTGTAGGAGTTCCTAATCTACATCTGGATAAGACTTGTATGGAGTTAAATCACATACATTGAATATAGGGGACAAACCAAGATCAGGTGGGAGTTGTATCTCATAAGCATTCTGTCCATGCTTGTGCAAAATCTGACATGGTCCAACTTTTCTCTGCATGAGCTTAGTATATTTTCCCTTAGGAAGTCTGTCCTTCTTCAAATGAACCCATACCAAATCTCCAACATCAAACTGTACATCCTTCTTCTTTTTATCAGCATATTCCTTATACTTCAAGGTGGTTTGCTGCAGTTGGGTCTTGACTTGATCATGAACCTCTTTTATGGCTTCAGCAAAAGCTTCTCCTTCTGCACTAACAGTGTCTACTGTAGGTAGATCTCTCAATTCCAAAATTCCTCTTGGATGCATACCATAAACTATCTGAAAAGGTGATTTCCCTGTGCTCCTATTGACAGTATCATTATAGGAAAATTCAGCTTGAGATAGAATATTATCCCACTTTTCTCCATGTTGTTTAGTCAAACATCTAAGCAAATTTCCTAATGAACGGTTCACTACTTCAGTCTATCCATCTGTTTGAGGATGATATGCAGAGGAAAAAGACAAATTTGTTCCAAGTTTCCTCCAAAGAGTTCTCCAAAAGTGGCCAATAAACTTCACATCCCTATCTGACACTATACTTAATGGCAATCCATGGATTCTAACAATCTCCCTGAAAAATAAATCTGCAATGTATGAGGCATCAGCAGTGGTTTTACATGGCAAGAAATGTGCCATTTTACTGAATCTATCCACTACAACAAAAACACTGTCAAACCCTTTCCTTGTCCTTGGTAAACCCAAGACAAAATCCATACTTATGCTTTCCCATGGTCTGGAAGGAATGGGTAAGGGCTGATATAAACCTGCATTAGTTGACCTGCCTTTAGCTTTCTGACATATCACACATGTCTCTACAAATTTTCTGACATCTGATTGTAACTTAGGCCAAAAGTAATGTCTTCGGACAAGATCAAGAGTCTTATCTAGACCAAAATGACCTGCCATAGCTCCACAATGTTTCTCCTTAATGATTTTTAACCTCATAGAACACCTTGGAATACATAACTGTCCACCTTTGAACAACAATCCATCCTGAATCAAAAATTCAGAGAATTCAGCATGATATTTCTCTCCAAAAGAAGTACATACATGATATATCTCCCCAAAATCTTCATCAGTCTCATACATGGTCTTTAGTGAATCAATGCCAACACTTTCTAACTGAATCTGGTTGACTGTTAGAACTCTCCTGCTCAAAGCATCTGCAACTTTATTCTTGACTCCTTTCTTATGCTTCAATGTAAAAGTAAAAGCTTGTAAGGTTTCTACCCATTTCATGTGTCTGTGGTTCAGCTTTTCCTGGCTGTTTATGAAACTTAGAGCCTGGTTATCTGTGAATACTATGAATTCCTTTGGCATCAAGTAATGCCTCCATTTCTTGAGTGACTGGACTAAAGCATACATTTCCAAATCATATGAGGAATACCTCTTTTTAGCATCATTGAGCTTCTCACTGAAAAATGAAATAGGTCTACCTTCTTGGCTGAGTACTGCTCCAATGGCCATGTGACTGGCATCACATTCTACCTGAAAGATTTTGTTAAAGTCTGGAAGTGCAAGGACTGGCTGCTGTGCCACCTTTTTCTTCAATGTTTCAAAAGAATCATCTGCTCCTTGAGTCCAAACAAATCTACACTTCTGTCCCCCTTTGATGGTATCAAGCATGGGTGCACAAATATGACTAAACCCTCTTATAAACTTCCTGTAGAAGGTTGCTAACCCATGGAAACTTCTGACATCATTCATAGTCTTTGGTGTTGGCCAAGACAATATGGCACTTACCTTCTCCTTATCCATTTGTAACTTTCCTTGTGAAATGACAAAACCCAAATATGTGATCTCCTCTTGCATGAACAAACACTTATCTAAATTTATCATCAGCTGCTCTTCATGTAACCTCTTAAGAACCAAATCTATGTGTCTGAGATGTTCTTCTTTTGTGTTGCTGAAAATTAGAATGTCATCTAGATATACTATGACAAACTTACCAATGAACTCTTTCAAAACCTCATTCATCAACCTCATAAAAGTACTAGGTGCATTAGATAAACCAAAAGGCATAACCTTCCACTCATATAACCCTTCATTAGTTTTAAATGATGTTTTCCATTCATCTCCTGGTCTAATCCTGATCTGATGATATCCACTCTTTAAATCTATTTTTGTAAAATACTTAGCACCTCCCAAACAGTCAAGTAAATCCTCTATCCTAGGGATTGGAAACCTATACCTGATTGTGATCTTGTTAATAGCTCTGGAATCTGTGCAAAGCCTCCAAGTACCTTCCTTCTTTGGTGCTAGTACAGCTGGTACTGCACATGGACTTAAACTTTTCCCAATCAGACCTGAATCCAATAATTCTTCAATTTGTCTGGCTACTTCTGCATTCTGTTCTGGAGTTAGCTTATAGGCTGCTTTGTTTGGAAGTGTTGACCCTGGAATTAAGTCTATGCAGTGACTAATATCTCTGACAGGTGGTAGGGATCTTGGCATTCCTTCTGAGATGATACCTTTGTACTTATCCAATAGCTCTTGGATAGCTGGGTCTATGAACCTTTGCTTCTTCTCTTCCTTAACTTCTTGCTGCTGTTCTTTATTCATCCTCATACATGGGATTAGGGCATATGCAACTGCACCTTCTGCTGCTACTTCTTTCATGAACTGTTTACCTTCCATCAGCATTACCTTTACCTCTTTTCCTTTAGATTTCTCCTCTTTCTCTGTTAATGGTAGTAACTCTGTCACCTTACCATCTTTAGTGATTTTATAGGTATTTCTAACACCATCATGTTGTGCCTTCAAATCATACTGCCATGGTCTACCAAATAAAAGATTGCAAGCATCCATCTTGGTAATGTCAAACAACAACTTATCCTTATATGCTCCAATCTGAAATTCTACCCAAGCCTGCTCTTCTACAGTTGTCTGCTGACCTTGGGTAAGCCATGAGACTTTATATGGGAATGGGTGAGGCAATCTCCTAAGCTTAAGCTTTGTCACCATTTCTTCAGACACAAAATTTTCAGTAGAACCAGAATCAATCAAAACTTTACATGCCTTACCTCCTGCTTTGCAAATAGTCCTGAAAAGAGACTTTCTTTGAGGGGATTCTTTGTCAGGTACCTTCATGGTAGTCACTGTTCTTCTCATCATTAGGGACTCTCCACTTTCTGGGTATCCATAATTATCAGGAGCATTCACACTCTGAAAAGAAGTAGAGCCTGTCATACTTTGATTATCAGGTTCTTGGATCAGATTTGTTCTCCTTTCTCCTGTTGAGCTTGTGGCCTTTTCTGGACATCTACTGGCTATATGGCCTTCTTTGTTATAGTTATAACATCTGATGGATCCTCTGCCCTAGGATCTTCCTCTGAAAGGTCTTCTACCTCTGAAGTTTCCTTGCTGACTATAGTTTTCCCCCTGGTTCTGACTATTGTTTCCCTTACTATTGTCATGACTGGATTCTCCTTGATATCCATGTCCATGTCCTCTACCTCTAAAAGGACCTCTTCCACCTCTTTGTTGTCTTCCTCTTCCTCTATTGTGTTGTTCTTGTTTTCTCTTTAACTTCTCTTCCACTTTCAATGCCAACTGAAAGCATTTCTGAACTGTATCTGGATTATGTAGACTTAAATCTTCCTGAATGTTGAACCTCAATCCATTAAGGTATCTGGCTACCTTCTCTTCTTCACTTTCCTTTACCTTTGTTTTCATACAAAGTTTCATGAATTCTTCTGTATATGAGCTGACATCTAGCTCCTTCTGCTTCAGGTTTTGCTTCCTCTTGTGTAATTGGATACTGTAATCCAATGGGACATAAGCTTCCTTTACTAATGCCATCATCTTCTTCCATGTAGCGACTCTACGCTTTCCTTCCTGTACTCTATCATCTTGGACAAAATTCCACCATGTCAAGGTAGCTTCTTTCATCTTTGACTGGGCTATCTTCACCCTCTATTGTTCTGGTATCTCCTCTATTTCAAAAAAATTGTTCAAACAGTCTATCCACTCCATCACTGAATCAGGTTCCATCTTTCCTGTAAACACTGGCAAATCCAGTTTCACATCCATGGTTCTCCTCTCCATGGCCTTGAGGGCATTCAATAGTGGTCTCTGGTCTGCAGGATCGACCTCCTCGTTCCAACTAGGGATCTCTTCTTCTTCCCTATCTTCTTCTCTACCAGAACCTACTCTGCTCCTCAACTTTGCTAACTCATCCTTCAATTCCTGATTCTGAGCCTTCACAGCCTTGCTCTCTGCAATCTGTTTCTTCACCAGAACTGCCAACTCAACGTTGGTCATCCTTGCCGGCACCTCAGATGTTCCTTCATCACCTGACATCCTGCTATATCCTTATCTTTTCCAGAAGATCCTTCCTTTGCTCTGATACCACTATGATGTAGAGGTAAAACGCAACGGGAGCTTACAAATGGGAAGGAGGAGTCATTAACACAAACAGCATGTTATAATACCTATCGGCTCATCATCATCATCATATTTCTTGCTAACACAGACAGCATCATCATATTTCGAACGAGCATGAAATATCCTCCTGCTGACTACTGTTCACTTCCTCCGCCTTTCGCCTTTCGCCTGTCATCAGCATCATGATATTCGGTGAACACAATTATCCTCCTGATGATCACTATTCACTTAGCGCCAAACTCTATCTTCATCATCATGATGTTCAGCATCACCTTCATCAGCAGGATATAAAATATCCAGTTGCTCCAATATATCCTGATGACGACAACTTCAAGCACCCTTCCTTTGATGCTTACGTCACCCCGATATCCTGATGACGATTATCCTGATGACGATGACGTCATATGCAGCTCCTTCAATATCCTGCTGCCCGATATCCTGATGACGATTATCCTGATGATGATGTCATCCGGATATAAGATCCTTATATCTTCCGCAGCATGATAATGAATATCCTGATGACCTTTTCAATATCCTGATGATGACCTCTCCGGTACTTAGCCAAAAAAAATGAACTTTCACTCCTGCATACGATAGCGATATGCGGATGATGAATACACACGAAAGATGATCCTGACGATGATATACACACTGAGTATATATCCAACCTATATCATCCTGATGCACTTGAAACATGCAAACTTCATCAGTTTCATAACCCGATCTTGATAGCGATATACTCACAGTTGACGATGCGATTCACTCCGACTGGAAAAGCACATGCAGACCCCTGTATATCTGTCCGCTGCATGCAAACTCACAGAACCGCACAATTTCACAAAGAAAATATGATGATCGGGCCGGATCACCTTCAGATCAAAACTTAACAGTTTATCTTCCTAAACCCTAGCACATGAGGATGCTAGGTTGATTCACAGCATGCTACCAACTGATCTCTCAAACAATGAAATGCAGATAACTAAAATGCAAACTAAGCTATCATGCATGACCATTCCACCGATTCACAGAATCAACTGGTGGAAGGGTTGAAAGAATCCATTAACCTGTGATCAGAACAGAAATCAAAACATAAACAACTGATAAACCCGATAATGCAATTGATGAGATCTTATTCAAATGAAACACAAATGTCCTGAACAATGTTTCACAATGTCTGGACTGCTCTCTGGAACTCACTCAATCACCAGTACAACATAACACAACTACTACTCTCTCAACATGATCTCAAACCCTAACTGATCTGAGTTATTTATAGCAATATCCTGCGAGTACTACCAACTCGATTCCCAGTGGCTGGGAGCTTCCAAGCGGCTGGGAGAGGACAGCGCATACTACCTGATCACGAACTCTAACTGCCTGCACACTCTCCTAGGCTGATCTAATACATATGCATTGGTCCAATGGACCTTATTACATTATGAAGTCAAACATGCTAAAAATATACTAATGTCCTGTCATGCGGACAATTAACCTATATCCTATCTTGTAGGGGTGCTCCTGCACCAGGATCCCGGACATGATTGATGAACAAGCCTTTGAATTTCAGGTACCAAACTGAAAATACAAACTGGAGGGGGTCTGGCTTGGAAGAAGAAAATATGCTGATGTCACACTGATGCAGTGCTGACATCAGTAAATTCATCACTGGAATATTCCATGTGGCTGGAATATTCTCTTAGGATTCGAAAACTGTCATTAAGATTTTTTGAAACTACCTAAACGTCTTAAAACTAATGTATTTAATGTGAAACCTCTGATGCAGTTGGCAAGAAACCACTTTCAGTCATGGAATAGTTTTTTATAAGTAATGGTAAGTTGTTTTGTGGTGCCAAAAATAGAATATTCCCTAAAATATGCTTTGGGAAACACCGATCTAGTTTTAGGTTTTACTATCGAGCGATTTAAAAGATCTCAATAGCTATTTTTTACTGTTGGGTAATTTAGAGGTCTATGTTTCTAGGAAATAGGGGTCCACAGGTAGAACTGGTTGGGCTGATGCCATGCAATGCTTGGTGATGGGTAGGGTACCTATGGGTACTCCAAGTACACTTGTACCCCTGCACAAGTACAACCTGCAACAGCAGTTAAATCTACAGAAAAATAATAACCCACAGAATATTAATAAAACTAGAGAATAATTTATTTACCATAGAGCCAGCAGAATTGAACTGACTAACAAATTTATCAAGTTCAGGGGCTTTATCCATTTCTTCGGTGAGGTAGAAATTTTCTTCATCATCAATTTCTGAAATCTCTGCCTGAGCTTGACTGATAACCTTTTCAAGAAAGGCTCTTCGATTTCTTCTCCAAATCCGCCTGGCCATGCTTCCTGGAGAAGGAGCTTCCATCAAAGGTCTTTGATCGAATGTTTGAGGCGGTGGCGGCCGTTGGGCTGGAGGTCTTGGAAACCATGGTGATGGTCTATAACCATGATGGCTAGTGGCTGGAGTAGAGAACCCTGGTGGTCTCATGGTGGGTAGCTTAGCTCTAGAAGATCCACCTTCAATATTTGGTTGGAGTAGGAAATATTTTCTGGACTTGAGTTGATCTAATTTGCCCATCAACTTCTTCCATGTTTCCTGACCCATATCCATGGTCTGGAGACGAGATTCAATTTGGACAATGTCTTCAATTACCTTGTCTAATTCAGCACGGGTGTCCCTTTTAAGCATTCTGCAATAGAAGGAGACTTCCGAATCCTCATCAGAGGATTGAACATCCTTGGTCATTAGATTGACCTGAGCTTGTCCTTGCTCTTGAGCAGATTCATATTTTTTAGACTCTGAGTTCTCTAAACTAGATTCTAATTTTGAACTGGAGAGGATGATATACTCAGAGTCTAATGGATAAGAATTGATGAATTCATATTCATCATTCTCAACTCCTGCTTTTCGGGCTGCATGGACTTTACCTTTGCCTTTCTTCTTATGACGGTCCGGACATTTATTTGCAAAGTGATCTCCTTTGCAAATGTAGTAGGTAGGCTTCCATTTCTTGGCACCCTTTTTCTTCTTATCTCTTTTCCTGAAGTATCCCTTTTTCTTTGGATACTTATGCTTGAATTTTTTCTTCTTCTTGTAGGGCTTGTCAAAACTATCACAGATAGAACAAGAAGATTTTCCCTTTTCAGGGAACTGATTAGAAGGCATGATCTGGTAATACACAGATGAAGAAAGTAAAGGTTGTACCTTTTTTATTTCTTTTTTGGCTTTTCCTTCTTCACAAATTTCTTCATTAATCTGTGTTAGGAATTGAACTAACTGAGGATAGGTTAGTTCTTTCATTTCTATATTTTCAACTACCAGATTCTCAAGAACTTTCTTGTGATAGAATTCTCCTATCACAGTACCAAAACTTTTCAAAAAAGTAGTGAACATAAATTCATGATTCTGTTCATGACCTGACAAATAAAAGTTCTCATATTGGATATCACAATATTGCTTAAAATATTTGAGATCCTTGCATTTACCTTTAATAAACTTGTTGTAGGCTAACTTTTCCCTTGTGTCTGTTTTTCCAACAAACAGACGTGTCAGCTGAGCACAGACTTGATCTGTACCTCAGTCTAACAGACTTTCTCTGTAAGCATCATCTAGACGATCCCATACATGTCGTGCCACACCAGTCATTGCATTCAAAGCTTGCTTGATTACCTACTTTTCATCTGCATCAGCATTAGTGGATATATAATTTGTTATCCAAGCTCGCATTGCATCTATGGCTCTTGTATTCTCTATATCTTCAAAATGATCAAAATTAACAAGAGGGGGAGTGTCTGCTTTCAGAATTTAAATATTCTTGAATGGATCAACAGGGTTGGATCCATTAGGATTAGAACAAGAACCATGGGCCATTTGGAACTTTCCTTTAGCTTGTTCCTCTGGAGTGGTTTCTCTTAGTGTTCCTGAGGAGGGATCATAAACCTTTTCAATCACAGGCTCCCTAACTTCTGTTTTTAACTTTGGTCCTTCATACTGAGCCTGTAGATAACCCTTTGCACTAGAGGGGAAGTTCTTTGTTCTCACAGTCTGCTGCTGTCGGACAGTATGAGTTACTGTTTGAATAGTCTGAGACTCTTCTTGAAGGGCAGACTTTAGATCTGAGCATTCCGATTTGATGGAATCACTCATGAGCAGTTGTGATTGTGCAACTGAATGAACTTCTTCAGAGATCTCAGTGAGCCTCTGACTATTATGCTTCACATGGATATTTGTAGTGTTCAGTTGGGAACCAAGCACATCACAATCTAATTTTACTTCACTTCTGACTTTCTGCAGAAGTTCTCTCTGCTGTTCTAAAGATCTTTGCTGAGCAACCCACCAGGTTTCAGCTTGACTTTTGAACTCATTATACTAGGCTTTGAGTTCCTGGAGATCTTTATTAACAGTGTTCATCCACTGATCTGTGAGACGCTTTTCCAAGCATTCCAGAGTGGAGATTAGAGAATGAAAATTCTCTTGAGCACTGAGACGTGCTTTCTCAGCCTTGACTACTTCTATCTGGTGCCAGATCTTTCTATCCTCGGCAAAGAGCATAGATTTCCTAAGACAGAGGTTTGTCCAGTTAAGCAATTTGCTTTGACTGGTACCCTGAGAACTTTCAGTAACTGGAAATAGATGCAGAGGCCAGAAAATAGCTTTAAAGGTTCTGGTTGTATCATACAGAATAAAATCTTGAAAGGGAGGAATAGTATCGGGAACTAGACAAGGACCTGCAGGTGTGCTAACAGCTTTTTCATGGGCTTCAGAAATTTCCTATTCAGGTATAGTAGCTTGTCGGGCTGACATCATTCAGATATGGCTAGATTTTGGAGGAAACACAAATGAGCAGCCTTCACATCTATACAACCCATTATCTAATTCAGAAAACTTTTTATGGGTGCATGACAAACTAGAGGGAACGACTGAGCTGCGAGGCTTTGCAGCAGTGGGAAGTGTAAACAAACTTTCAAAACCCTAAGAGGGTTGTAATCTGACGCTCTGGGAGCGAGGAAGGGAACTCACAGATGGGCTAGGTTGGTTGTAGTTAAAAACCTTTTCTATTCTCATTGAGGGTCCAGAGCTCAAGGCTGACTGGTTGCTGGATGAGAATCTAATTACTGCCTGATCATCTATTTCATCAATTGAGATGCCTCTCAATTGTGGTTGTTTCTCATTTTCTGCTTCTGCTTGACTGTCACTATCCCAAAGATCTAATGCCCATTCTTTAGGCATCTTGATATCCTTATGCTTAACTATTTTGGGAGTAGTCAACTGTGTGCTGTCACTGGAGGATGTCCAGATGGTGGAAAGACCTTCTAACCCTTGAGCTTTTCTGGGATTAATCATTAAAGGGATTACCTTATTGTATAATCTATAGTGAACCAAAAAGGTAAGGGAATGGTCAACAAACTTCTTTTTCATGTAAAGATTCATCGTCTTGAAATTATATTCCAGGACATCTTTCAGATTTCCATCTTTGAGACTAACTGGGAAGTCTAATAGACAATCGACAAAGATGGGGCCTTTGGACATGGAATCACAACCAGCACCTAGAAGGGAATGAGACAACTTGTAAAACCGGGCATCTTTTAGCATCATCATCACGATGATAGGTAAGCCTTTTCTATAATGGCCACAGATTCCTATTCTGACATATGACAGATGCATAAACTGTGGATTATTAGGACTTGCAAAGGCTTCTTTCTGAAACTTTGACACAAGAGCATCTGAGAAAATATTTAATTTACCCTTACTACCACCTGTAACAACATGTTGTAGAGTGGCTACATGACAACGTTGCGAAGTTTTATAACCAAACCAATTCTTCAGTCCAACATTAGTATTAAACATATCTATGACACCATTAGTTACATCTTTGTAAATTTTAGAAGCTTTAATCTTAGGCACACGAAATTCTTTCTCAGGTAACTGACTAGTAGAAACTTCATCTAAAACATTACTACTTGACTCAGGAGTAAAAAATGAACTTTCATTATCAACAAAGAAATTGGTGAACTTAACTTCTGTGTTGCGATCTACAGTTAGGTCGCTGCTTTCCATAGACGAACCAGAAGTGCTTGCTCTATCCATCCTGCGCTCGAACTTACGCTCAAATCTGCGCTCGAAATGCAAATTACTGCCTCTACTCTGCCCTGATGCAACAAGCTTAACGGGACTTACACCACGAGGTCTTACAACAGAATACTGGTGTGCATGAGCAATACAGAGAGCAATATAAGGAGCAATACAGAGAATAGTATAACACTTATTGGCGAGTTATGGTTAGACAACAACGATAACAACAGACAATAACATCATAAGCTCTGATACCAACTTTGTAACACAGCTGCAAATGACAAATGAAGTGCGGAATAGAATATCTGATTCTAAGATAAATCTTATGTATATTATTCTGACGAACACTCAGGAACATTACATTCATCATATTACAATGCGCGCTGGCATAGACTTAGTTCTTAACTATGGAAAGCATGCTTAAAAGAGGAAGAGCAGAATGTATACTCTTATTTCTTAAGCACAGCTCTCTACATTAAGAGCATAACTATGAAATCTAAAAACTTAAAACTGAAAACTAGGAATGCCAGAGGACTGAGAAACTACAGACTTTGACTCTCTAGGATTTCACTTCGCTAGAAATCATTGAGAAATGCAAGCGGCCCTGCGACCTTATATAGGAGGAGAGGGCAGATCTTTTAACCCCGATCTCAGACTTCTTTGAAATCCATCCATGAAGAGTCGACACGTTGCAAACCTTATCTGAAGGATGACCCGGTTGAGGATAAGAATTCCTCTGGTGGGACCAATTCACTCATGAACAAAGATAAGGCTGACCGACCGACACAACTTTACAAGATTCCCTTTTATCACGAGAGAGAGAACTCGTACTTACGATAAGGTATGTAAGCTGACCCCTTTTACCGTGGTGTGGTCCACGTCTATCATGTTTTTCTCGAGATGATAGATGTTCTCGATGGATGACAAGCCCATCCATTAGCCTAGGACCCAGTACTATGAGTGGAGCTGGAGGTGTCCGGATTTGGTTGATTGAACATGCAGCCTTCACAAAATTCTCCATCGAGATGAGTGTAGTCTGGTGAGCGATAGTTGCCACTGGCCCCATACGTTGGAACTCTAGAATCATCATGTGACCAGTCGACGCAATTGGCACAAGTTTGTGTGGATGCGTGTGGAAGACATCCCGGAGGTCGACTTGTTTCTTGTTCTTTCCAGATGATACTCATTGTTTTGAGTTTATGGGGTCCATACAATCCATGGGACATAGCTTGAGGCATGGCTCCATTCATGCGATATGTCTTTGTATGAATCCAGATGGGTGTCTGGTGCATATGAAAATACCGCAACCTATTTTTGACTGTCCAATGCTCGAAGACTGAGGAAGAACCGGCAGGACCGTAGACTTGACAGAGATGTCTACTGATTGGATTATCGTCAGGAGATCCAAAGATGAGTTTGAAAATACATCTAGTGTAGGCAGTCGTTTCTTCAAACTGTAGATCTGCTGTAGGTGGGTAAGGTCCTTGAAATAGATTCCGTATGAGTGTCTTTCCATCTTCATCATTTAACCATTGATGTGGTCGAGCTACTGGAGGATTTAGAAATTGGACTGGAAGAACAAAGTCCCCACACCAATTTTGAAGAACATGTCCAACATCAGGATCGATGGGTTCTGCTTCAGCTAAGAACTGGAAAAATGGTTGATCAGTCCATAATCCTAGAGAGGTTAGCTGTTGTTTGGCGATAAGCATTCTGAACCTGTCAAATAGAAAATCATTATCCATTTGATAATTATGCAACTCTCTTTGTTGGAAAGGGTTTGTGCTCCATTCGTTGTGACTTGCTTCATACCAACGCTGTTCTCGGATTCGAATGATACGAATCACTCCTTCTGTTTGTCGAACAGCACCCTGTACTAGAGGGTCATCAGAATGTCCTTCACGGGACATGAAATCTGCAAAAATATTTTCAACTCCTGGAAGATGAACAAAATCAAATTCATAAGTACAAAGGAGTTGAGCCCATCGGAGAAGCTGACCTCTTACCACCTTATTTTTGGACTCTTTGCAGAAGAATCCCCGCAAGTTCTGCAAATCACTTTTCAAGAGAAACCTTTTGTCGGCTATGAACATTTGAAATGTCTGGAAGGTATTAACAACTGAAAGGATCTCTTTATGCGTGCTGTGGTAGTCTATTTCACTGTTCTTGAAACTACCAGAAATATAACAAACAATCTCACCTTTGTCTTTGGGATTGAAAGAGATTGTTTTCTGTTCTCGAAGAACACCAGCCCAGGCTCCTTCGCTGGCATCTATTTCCACAATTTTGTATCCATTACCAAGCAGCTTTAATGGTGGAAGTTGTGAACACTTTTATTTGATGCGTTCAATTAATGCATCATGCTTTGTAGTCCATGGTGGTGGCTTCTTTCCTAGAAGCTTGTTGAGTTCCAACCTATCTTCAGCAAGCTTACAATAAAACCCAGCAATATAATTTACAAGGCCCAAAAACTGTTGCAGTTCCTTAACAGTGGTAACAGGAAGAAGGGCAATTCTTTGCAGGATATGTGGTTGGGCCTCCATCCGCCCCCCCGGAAGAAGCTTGATGCCAATAAAGACAATCTGAGACTGAGCAAAGAAGGACTTGGAAGGATTGACAGCAAGCCCATGGTGTTGACAAATAGAGAGGAACTGACATAGATGGTCAAGATGATGAGGCATATCTTGGCTAAAAACAAGAATGTCATCAACATAGGGCTGGATGAATTTGGCATAGGGTCGGAATATAACATCCATTTTCTGTTGAAAAATAGAGGGAGCGGTTTTTATCCCGAAAGGAAGGACAGTCCATTCATACAGGCCTTGAGGTACAGAGAATGTTGTTTTATAAAAATCAGCGCTTTTGAGACTGATTTGCCAAAAACCCTTAGTTAGATCAAACTTAGAATAGACATGACTACCTTGAATAGTTTGCCAGATATGGTCTTTACTAGGCAAGGGATGTCTATTGTCAACAAGACATTCATTTAACGGCTTATAATTGACAACTAGCCATTTTTCAGGAAGTTCTTGACCATTTTCATCGACTTTAGGTACATACATGGCATGGCAAGAAAACGGGGAGTCAGAAGTTTGAATAAGTTTAAGTCTTTCAAGTTCGGCAACTTCTGTTCTGCAAGTTAGGACTTCTGTTGAACTCATAAGAAAATAATTAGCTTTGGCTTTAGGTATGAGTTCATTACCTTGAGGATCTCGCTTCAAAGGGAGATCACAATACAGATTCTACTTCTGCTTTTTTAGGTCTTTTGTCATGACTGTATTAGCAAAAGCAGTTTTAATCTCTATGAGAGATTCTTGACCTGTGTTAAGCTGATTAGCTAACCAGACAGAATTGACTGGTTTCTTCTTCATTGCTTTTTCTAACTTAGAAGAATAAGCTAGAGTCTGATAAAGTCGTGGAAGTTGATATGTCCCTCTGATAATAATGAAATCAGAGTCAATAGTAAAAGGTTCCCATTGCTGAATAGCTTTGCTTCCAATTACTCCATCATATCCATCCATTTCATATTGCACAAAGAGAAGATTATCAGTAAAACCATCAAAGCCAATTTGAATAGGGGCAATACAGAAGGAAGAACTGTCTTCCTTTTCAGCATTACCAAAGGTAATTCCAGTAATTCCTTTCATCCATACATCTTGTGGAAAAGCATTATGTCGTGCAAGATTTAAATCTGCACCAGTATCAATAAGAAATGCAAGAGGATATGCCATAATACCTGGAAAGTGGATGGTCAAGATAATGCCAGGACATATTGTAGTGGGCATGGCACTCCTTTTGTAGGCTTTCATGTGGTGGCTACTGGATCCTTCTTCAAAGATTGGTGCCTCTTCAAGTTCTTCTTTTACAATATGAGTGATGAGAGGACTATAGGGCGTTTCCTCACAGAAAAGATGTTCTTCTGAGATAGTAGCTTGAGCAGGTATTTTGCCCAGTGGATAAAACCCTAATGACACTAGCGACTATGCCTGTACAGAATCTGGAATATTGTGTCTGTGCAAGGAATATTCTATGTGATATGTATGGTCTAGGAGGGCAAATTCTTTTTGACGGCACATGACAAAAATGTCTAATTTTGATGAATTGACAGTCAATATTTTGGTTCTTAGGCCTTCTAGACATGATGGTAGGGTCAGATTTGACCCAAAATGCTCCAAAAATGTAGCTATCTCCCAGATCTAACAACCACCTCCCAAATTCAAACTCTTGTAGATCTAGCCTCCAATGTCCAATTGGGACAAATAAAAAGGCTAAAATAACTTTCTTGGACACCCTGAACTCAATGGTGAGCTTATATTTACACCAACACACTCCAAAATAAACCTACAATACAAAGCCACAAAAAGAAAACCCTCCCAAATTTGGTATTTCTATTGATTTTTTCTGATTCTTCAAGTCATCATATGATGCAAGAGAAGAGCATACTCAACTTTTCAAGATCTACTAATAAAGACTAACATAAAGAAATCCTATAATCTCTGATACCATGTAAGAGTTGGTATAGAATGCTCTATACCATGTAATATTTGGCTATGGAGTTAGCCACCCAAGATCTAGGAGCTTCAATGAAAGCACAAGAGTGACCCAACATGAGAGAATAATTCTATTCTATAAAAGGGTGTAAATGCATAATATGATACATCAATATTATAATTAATGATCTATGATATGAGAAGCCCAAGAGTTATATAGACCAAGGTGAAAGATAGGATGGCATAAGATTATGACAAGTATCTTAATTTTATGACATGAGACATAAAGTGATAAGTATGGTAAGTGTACCCTAAGTAAACTTAACAAGAAAAGTGTGAATAGGACCTAATGTGGAACCAATTAGGTAATATACCATGTTCACACCAACATAACATGCATTTTATGAATGTGGTAGCATCTTAATTCATTAGATGCTATGTACAGTGGTCATTTCCATGTTTCATATGGATGTCTGCATTATAATGATAGATTATTAAGAATGTTCTATTAGTTGATATCATATCTTGATGTATGCTTATGCTTGGATTGATTCTTGTTATGCTTTCACCTCATCATTATTTCTAGCAGACTGTGAATCTATCATTCATTGGATAGGTACTAGCCTTGGGAGTGATGGTCAATCATATTCCTTCAAACAAACATCTTTAACTAGTAGTTTAGGATTAGGTTTTAGTTTGTATGCAATTCATGATTCAGTGCTATAACAGTGAAATATATTTAGAAAACCATTTCATGTGTTCATATTAGTAAATTATGTGTGTATACCTTCATCTTGAATTTCTTGCAATGATGCTTTCATTAGCTCAATAAGAGGTCTAAAATACAGTTGGTTAGTTTGTGACCTAGTGACAACTTTAGGGGTCAAGTGTACTCTAGATACAACTAAAAAGTTTTATCATGTTGAGTATTTCATTATTTCAAATCCTATTAAGGAATACCTCTAGGAATACCCTCCTTATTCTAGTTGGGCTCAAAGTATAGGAGAGATTATCCACTCTTGTCAATTAGACCTTAAGCATCCTCAATCTATTGATGAGCCGTTGTTTCAACTTCTAGATGACAACCCCTAGCCTTAAAGTTAAGAATATACTCTAGGATTGAGAAATTATAGTTTCAACACCCAATAGACTCTTCAATCTTCTTGCTAAAACCTCATTAAAGAGTAATTATCTCAAAACATGATCTCTAAGAAACAAGAGATATCTAGCCTTACCCAAATCTGAAATAGGTGTACAACTGATCATCCCATGCTAACCAAACTCTAATGCAACACCATAATAACTAGAATCTCACAAGAAAAATGATCACACCACTCATCAATTAGATTATCACAAATCACCACCAAAGCTCCAAATGTATAATCAATAACTCACCATTATGTCATGATCTACATCTCCTCAAAGGAAGATCATATGTCCCAAATAAACATATTTTCTCCCAAGAGCACGTGTATCATGCCAAAAATCTAATGTACAATCAAGAGTCCACCATAGCACAATAGCATGTCCTCTAAATCAAGGGTCATCTATCAAATTTACAAATCATAAAATGATACCTCAACCAAAGACTCCAAAAGTCCTCCTTGGTCACAAGATGTCAACATTTCCAAATCACATGAAGATAACAATCTCCTATCAATAGAAGTCAGGATGTTAAAGAACTCTCATTGCATACAAGAAATAGGATCCAAGAGCTCCTCCATGAGACCAACAACCATTGTAGAAGATCACCTATCACCAAGTGATGAATCCACATCACTACCAAAGCTCCCATTGAATAATGATATCGAGCTACACATGGCATCATGATAACCATATCCCAACTGAAGGTCACCCATGGCTCATGCACAATCAAAACACTCAACTACAACACTGACAACTCTAGAGAATAAAGTAGAATCAAGATCTCCAAACTAAGAAGATAAATTGCCTCATATAATCCATCAATCCAACACTGCCAACAATACATCCACATAACAACCATGTTATGCTAAAGATCCAAGCATACAAGGAACCTCCATGACACCATGATCACCACCCAATGTATTTACATCAAACTCCTACCAAGTCTGACACATTTGTATCATATAGTCAACAAGTCTAGGTCCCATAATACAACTGTATTAGGTAGCACCATCTCTCTCTATCTCATAATGACAACTGAACCAATAAACCAGTTGAGAAAACCAAGCCAACTAAACAGAATCTACATCCACACTAAAATATCTATGGTATAGACAACCCACATTTGAGTTATCCATACAACCTGCAAGTATAGACAACCTACAATACTGTACAACTCATAGATCTCATAATAAAATATATAAATTCAACCATACATGGTAACCATGTCAAAATTAGATAATCATAGAAAGCGTGTAAGTTTTACCACAACTCAAACACTAAATCACCTCTAGATTTGATTTTATGCAAACTCACAAAGTACCATAGCCAAAGGAACCAACAAATAGCACAAATAGAAATGTAAGTGAACAAATAATATATTAACATCTCCAAACACAATCCATTGGAAGTGCTCAAAAAACTCTCTTTGTTGCCTATAAGAAGTCCAAAATCAGACATCATGGACACAAGATATTACCTATCAAATCAATGAGAGAAAACCTAGCTTCCAAACATCATGGACACAAGATATTACATGTCAAATCAATGAGAGAAAACCTAGCTTCCAACTAGCATTTTCTATCTAAAACAAAAAAATCTAGAAAAATCACTAATACCACAATGTAGTACTCAGAAAGAGCTTTCCATTGACTATAATACTGAAAAAATATGACATGTTGGGCAAAAATTATTGTTATCACTTGAAATTACACCTTGTTGTTAAAGCTTTTGACAATTTCAACAAATTCAGTGAACATGGGAATGATCTCAAGGTGTGGGACCTTGCAAATGAGATCAGACCTCTAGAGAAGGCTAGTTCCTCATTCTAAACTTAAAGTTCAGAGAAATCAACTAAACCTATACTAATGATCACCAAGGAAAAGGGAGAGAAGGAGACTGAAATTAAAAGGGAGGTGATACACCAAGATTTAGGAATGTTAGCTGGGACTAACATAACACAGTAATGATCTCAAACACTAAAGAGGAATCACACAGACTCATGCAGGTTCAAACAAAGGTTAAGGTAGAGAGATGAAAGTATCAAAGGGACCGTTTTATTCACAATACACAGCTTACATCTATCAAATAAACACAGCGCAAGAACAATGAGAGAGGCATAATTTAGTTTATATTGATCTTAGAGGCTAAATAGCCATTACAAAAGAAAGATACTTATTACAAACAAGTAGACACAAAATAAACATCCACATTCATTAGTGAACCACTATCAGAGATGTCAAAGGCTCAACTTTGAGCACAATACATCAGATCTGATTGGTTCTTATAGATGTGTTACAAGGTTTGTGATAACAGAATATCTAACTAGTATAAAGGCCCAGAAGAATAGCTAACCAACAACAACCCAATTACATCTTTTTTCACATGTATATATAGCTTTTACAAATCACTGGTACAGCAATAGGCACTAAAAATCAGTCAACTATCTTGTCCAAGTGCCCATGCTGCATTGAATTTGGTCCCAAAGAATTGTCAGAAGACCTGCAGAATGGGACTGCAGCCATGCCTTGTTAGGTCTGCAAAATGGCAAAAGAAGATCACCCACATGCATCAAGACTTGACACATTGAAGACGGAAGGTCTAAAATCATTCTATATACCTACAAATTCATTCTGCTCCTTCTTTGTACAATCACATTGAAGAATTTAACTCTTTTAACTACCTGATTCTGACCTTTATGTAGCATTTGTCCTTCAGGCATTAAATTAACCCTACAACAATGACATGATGCAGAGAAATGCATCCTCCAAGTTTTTACAACACTTTGAAATATTTCATATTTTAATCTACTCTTTGGCACCTTTACTTTCTTCATTGTCGGCAAATTTGTCTCATGCTAAACTCTTCAACTTTGCCTTTTTATCTTCCTTACCTTAATTTCCCTATGGTTAGCGAAATCTACATTTTGCAAACCATTGGGTTCTCTTCTTTATCCTTTCAGGCTCATTAGTCGGCAAAGTTCCACTTTCGCAAACTACTGAGCCAACTCTCTTGGTCTTCTTCTTCACCTTATTGGCAAACTTTCATTTCTACGAACCAACCAAGCCTCCAAAGTGACCTTATTAGCGAATCCAGAAAATTATGAACTTATTAGCAAGTTTGTCTTTTTGCCGATTCCCTGACTGGCCACTCTTCATCACTTTTTTGCCTTATCGGTAAATTTCCCCTTTTACAAACCAATGTCTCTGCCACTCCATCTCCTTTTTCTTCCTCCTTAGTCAGCAAATCACCCCATCGGTGAACTTTAGAAATTATGAACTTGCTGGTGAGTTTGTCTTTTTAATGATTCACCAATGACGGCCCCTTTCCTTTACTTTTGCTATACCTTTTGCCTTATCAACGAATCTTCATTTCCACGAACCACTCCTTCTCGAGCTTTCCCTTCATTCAATGATTTTCTACTTTCGCAAACTTACTTTACCTCTTGCTTCTTTTCTACTTTTGGTTCTTTTATCGGTGAAGTCACTAATCGGCAATCCTATCGATCAGCGAACTTGCCAGTTCGCTAACCTTACTCTTTTCTGACAAAGGCATCATTTCCTCTTCCCTTTTTCTTAGTCAGTAATTTTTTTGGTCGATGAACCTTTGGTTCACAAAATCTAAAATTTGCCAACTAAAGTGTGCCTTAGCTTTTGTTTTTCCTACCTTAGAAGACTAAAGAAAAATGTCAAAGATCGAGCCTCCGTCCTTCAAGACTCTGGCTTCTACAAGAAAAGAAAGAAGGAAGAAATCCCCAACCTCCACTAATAAATAACTTAGTTGAAAAAGTTTGACAGAGTTAGGACTTCGGGCCTTCCACTTGTCGCTTTCAAGAAAGAAGAAGAGGGAAGAGAGAACTCCTAATCCCCGCTTTCTGAAAGCCTTAGCCATTTGAAGAAGAAATTGGTGAAATTCAGGCTTCGAGCCTTCCTCTTTCCGCCTTCCAAAAGTAAAGGAAGAGAAAAGATGAAACCCCCGAAATCTAATGCTCGAAACACTTAGCCAATTTTTGAATTTGTGGACATGGACATGTGTCAATAGCATGCATCAATGCACTTGCCTTATATTTTACTTTTACCGCCACTACGTGATGAACCAAGGAAAGAACCTGGGACATGTGGCAGCACCGTGCGCCCACACAAACACCTTTAAAGTCATCGGGACTTCTGCCTTCCACCTGCCAAAAGAAAAGGAAGGGGGAAGAATAAATCTCTGACCTCTAACTCCCACCACACTTAGAGTAATAACTTATCATGCTTTGGCAAGCGTACCTCCTTCTAAAAGGAAGAACGTGGAAGAGCAAACTCCCAACCTCTGAAGACCAAAACACTTTTTTGTATACAAGGAACAAGGCAGAATTCGGAGCTAACAAATATGGCATGATGAAGAGGGGAATCCTGAACTCCAAAACTCTAAAAACATTGAAAACAAAAGGACAACTTAGGATTTTTTGGACTTAGTCAATTTCGGTAGTTTTTTCTTGCATTCCAAAAGATGAAAACACTAGGATTTCATGGATCCTTAGGCTATTTGGCTGGAAGGAAAAATAGGATAATAGTTATGCCTCCCAAAAAAAATCTAATCTATTATGTCTTCAAAACCAAGCATAAGTGGCTAGGAGGTGGCTCCTCAATGGCTGGTAGTGGACTAGTTGAGCACAAGTGGCACTTCTAGGTGGTGTCCCATTGGCATTGTGACCACCCTACCATCTGAGGGGTTTAGCCCCTAGGTGATTGGGTGTGACCGCCCGCTCAAGGCTAGGATGACCAGGGGTTGTGGCCACTAGTAGCTGGTCTACCATATGACTAGGCCCTTTGCTAAAACACTTCCTCCATTCAATAAATTTGGTGTATGTACTACATTGTACAATGCTCACTGACACTTGTCTAACGATGACCTCCTCCCTTGTACCAGACCAATCACAATTTTCTACCCATTATTTTTTAATAAATTTATTTGTAGACTATACCTAGGTTGACATAGACACTATGCAGTCAACAAAATATTCCCTATACCTAGTTATACTAGTGACAAATGGGGCATTGTATAATTGTACAGATTTTGTATAGCTATATTATAAGCACTACAAATGTGTATGGGCCTACATGGTAATCTGACGATGAGTTGTAAGTCCTAAACACGTACATGTAAGCATGTAAATAAGACCTATCAACAACATTCTTCTTGTCAACACATGGATTAAGGTTCTTCATCTTGTTTGTACCTCCCATGTCCCCTAGCTAACCTCCTAAGGTCTTGTGTCTTCACCATTCACCCTTTGTCAAGAAGGCATTTGTTAGTTTTTAACCTTGTTGATTTGACCTACTAGCATCACAAGATGGGAAATTCACCTTCCCTAATCCTATTTCAATCATTTCAACCCTCTAAAGGCTTCCAATCAACCTCCTAGACCATTCACCATCATCAATTTCATCACCCACTTCTTATTTTCTAGGTCACCCATATTGGCCCCTAATATCCCCTAGGTGACCCTACCATTTAGGTGGATCTCCCTTGGATTAACTTCCCTAGAAAACTAGGTGACCCACCCTCTTGAGGTCTGACAACTTGTCTGTAGGTCCTAAAGTCATCTTTAGCCCCTTTTGACCAATCTCAACGCCTAAAACCACCTGTAGAATCCATTTTTCCTAGGTCACCTATATTGATTTCCAAAACTCCCATGGGTGACCCTGTCATTTAAGTGAAACTCCCTTGGGTCACCTATCCTATCAAATTGGGTGATCTAGTCATGTTTAAACATGCGAGTTTCTCTTCAGTTTGGGCCCAAATTAGCTCCATTTTTGCTCCACTTTGCATGGTAGTTTGACCCTAACTGAGCCTGGACTATTTTTAACTCTTTCTCCATTCCCAATCAATTTATTCTTAGCTTCAACTAAGCTATTCTTGTCTGTCCATAAATCTCATGCTAACTCCATTCCTCCTTCAGTGATAAGCTTTCAAGGCATGTTCACTCCTCAATCAACCTAGTTCACTCCTTAATCAATCATATTAACTCATCAATCAAAGGAGTTAACTCACCAATCACCTCTACCATTCATGAGCCTCTCCAAGCTATAAATACCCCCCTCCTATATGCATTATGGGAGGCAAATTCATTGTTGCACATTCATTTCTAGCTTTTCATTTTACTCTCCATAGCATGCTTATGCTCTTCATAGAACTTGTGAACCTTTTATTTTCATAGTTTAGTTTCCAAGATTTGAAAAGCTTTAATAGCATCATCACACTTGCCAATTTCTTTTGAAAAAGCTAAGCCACAACGCTTCAATAGCTCAATTTGTTTCATCAAAGATTTGATAGCCCAACTCACATCAATAGAATCTTCATCCCTATCACCAAGAGGAGATCCCCATTGTTGCAGAGGAAATGAGGTTGCCTCAAAAGGACTTCTAAGGATACACCAGGCTCATGCACCAAAGAGAATCCAAGTTTTTCATGTTTCAATAGTTAATTAGATCAAACACTCTTTCTTTTCAGGGATGTAATCTTTGTGTTGCTTTTTCCTTGATAATTTTGATTTGATGAGCATTTCTTAGACTAGAATTATTGCAATTCTCATATTAGATTTCACTTCAATTTATTTATTTTCACATTATTTTTAATCTCTAGATTAGATTCCAAAAATCAAACCACAAAATACAAAAACATAGGGTTAGATTGCATTTGAAAAACTCATTTAGTTGCATCCATATTTCCTTTCATAGTTAAATAGATCACTATTTCAATTTTGGGAAAAAAAACCAAAAAAAGTTGTTTTGCATTCATACTAAATTGTATTTCATAAGAAAATATAGAAAAATAAGAAACATAAAGAACCAAACCCCTTGATTCCATAACGAGGTATACACATCAAGTCAAACAAGGTCAAACCCTTGATTACATCACGAGGTCCATTACACTTCAAAAATCAAACAAAAACAAAACTAACCTTTGACTACAAGTCAACTCTAGTCAAACCTAGGTCAAACATAACTATATCTTTCCCTCTCTCTAATTGTGCCCAAGGATTAGGGGAGATTGGGTTAAGGCAATTCTCAATGAAATAGAGGAGATACAACCTAGACCACAACAAGTGCAACAAACAATTGAAGAGCAAGAGCATGCTCTCTGAATCAAACAATTCAATAGGTCAATCTAGCAAATGGGAATAGACTACAATGCCTTAGAGAAATCAAAGAGAAAAATAATCTTAGGACTAGGTGTTGTAATGCAAGAAATCCCTGTTAGAAATCAAAAATAGATTGATAACCCAGGAACTTTATAAGAGAAATTCTAAGCTACATAAACTAGAAAAAACATAAACAATGCAAACTAATGACTCTGAGAGATATGCAAATGTCATGATGACCAAACTGCATTAAGAGCTTAGAGATACTACACAAGAGTGACAAAATTATCATACAAGATGCAACAAGGATGTAAAATACAAGCTAGGTAGTGAGTTTATATAGACTAGGGAGGGGTGGAGGTGGAAAAACTGACCAATAGGGAGAGACCACCAAATGGTCTTAACATAGTAAATGTAACTCCCTCGTAGGATGGTGACACATCAAATGACCCACTCACCTAATTAAACTCACTTTATTTAACGTAAGAAATCTTAATAAAAGTGTAGGAAAAACTTAGGAAATAGGAAAAATAAATAACTCACTAGGAAAATAAAAACCTACACTAAACATAGCTTAGGTGGGTGAAAAGATGGGTCCTAGAAAATTAACTTTGATGAGGTACCCATGTACAAATAATTCACCCCCAAAGAGAAGAAGCCCCCCCAAAAAACTAGAGAGAGAACACCCCTAGAATAGAGAGAGAAAAGAAGACTAAAAAGCCCCTGAAGTGGACACCAGCCGCACCCCTAGCAAAGCTCACAAATGAAGGGTTTGGTGAAGATGTCTGCGATCTTCTTTGATGTCAGATAGTACTTGAGATCAATTATCTTCTCATGAATTATCTCTTGAATGTAGTGCATGTGGATCTCAATATGAGGACCAGATTATGAGAGATCCGTATCGCACAATGGTTGTCATGAAAGATTTGTTGCAAGTATGGGCCTAACTGGTGTTGTCATTGATGTCAACATACTCCTTTTGCATTTATGTCAAGGATTGGATGAGATGTGTGCTGAGGATATTGAGAAAATTAGCCCTATCAGAAATAGAGAAGGACAGTGAAGACAGTGAAGTTTTATGAAGACAAAATCCCAGTCAATTGAAGATCGGAGTATGCACATCAAAGGGTTTGCAGATATGTGTTTGAAGGTTCTCCGGCCAAGATTTCAGAGATCCGCATGAAGATTTGGAGAAGTTATAGCCATATGAATAAAACTAGTTCTGGCAGCTATTTAGAGGTGACAAAGTGGCACAAATAGGTCCGGTGAGATCCAGAAATGCAATATCTTGTTCTGCAGATCTGGTGGCATGTTTGGGAAGCTAATGTGAATTGACAACTCAATTGGTTTATGGTTTGGAGGTCCACAAGCAATCCTTCTAATGTGATAGTGATGACTGACTGTGTTCTTGAGGTTCCAGATGAAGATGCAAATGACTACAGTAAGCAGAAGTGGTGCAGATGTTCTTGGTGATTCAAGCAAGCTTGTGGGGGTCTCTAGATTGTGTCCAGTTTGTGTTGGCGGTCCGCATTGAAGATTGAGCTCGTAATTGAAGATTTACCTTCGGGTGATGGTGTTCTTCCAAATCTTGGCCGACTGGATGATTTGCGCATGTTGCGGATGATCTTGAAGATGTTTTGCAAAGCATGGCGTGTTCCTCAAAGAAGATTGAAGTCCCAGATATCTGTGGCCAATAGTGTAGTGATGCGCATGAAGTTTTTGTAACAAGTCAAGTTGTATTTTTGTAATTGCTCTGTAATAAAATAAAGTATGTGTTATGATGACTTTGATGATCATTCCAAAGTCGATGTCATGTATAAATAAGATTTGTGAAGTCATTTAAAAGTGTCTGTTGTCGTGATGACAAAGTGGTAAGAGAAGAGGAGTGAAAAGTAGAGCAAAGGTGTTGAGCTTAAATGGAACTATCTCAAGCATAGTGAAGATGCTAATCTCTAGTTCAAGTATGTAATATTTATATTCTTCTATAGACAGTGTGTCTCTTGTAGGCAGTGGGCCTCTTGTGAGCAGTGTACTCAGGCAGTGAGCCCTGATTGGAAAGTGCCATTTTATTCTTCTTATTCTTTTAACAGAGAATACAATCTTGGGTTAGTCACCCCGTGGTTTTTCCCTTAACCAGGTTTTCCATGATAAAAATCTTGGTGTTTTATGTGTTGAATGTATTTCTACTCTTGAGTTATTACATTATGCTTCCATGATTGAATCTTTGTTATGCTGCTAAAATATAAGAAGGTTTTAAGTGATTAAGGAACAGAATTTTGGTGACAACTGATTCACCCCCCCTCTCAATTTTCTGTCCTAAAACCAACAATTGGTATTAGAGCCAAGTTCCTCTAGAAGAAGCTTGACCGCTTGAAGAGATCTAGGATGTCGACCTACAAGAAGGACAGTCCAAGGTTTGATGGAACAAACTTCACTGCCTAGAAGAACTGCATGGAATGTCACTTACAATGCATGGGATATCAGTATTGGAACATAACCTCAACTAAATATGTTCCTCCAAGGAATGGGCCAACAACTATAGATGAAGTCAGAGATGCAGAAAATAATCTTCAAGCTAAAGAAGCCCTACTGAGTGCCTTGTCTGATACAGAGTTGACAAATGTTATGGGATTAAAGACTGCTTATGAAATTTGGACAAAGCTTGAATATCTATATGAAGAAGACAAGTATGTTAAGTGTGCCAAGCTGCAAAGTCTGAAAGGAAAGTTTGAAAACCTAAGGATGAGTGAAGATGAGAACATCACTTTATATTTGGAAAAAGTAAATGAACTTGTATGTGGCATCTGATGTGCTGGTGGAGTATTGGATGAAGATGAAATTGTTGCTAAAGTTCTCAGATCTTTACCTCCTGCATATAAACACAAGGTCACTGCTATTGAGGTTGGTACTGAAAAAAGTTGTTTATTTGTTCAAATTGATTAGAGTTAGTTGTGGCATAGGAGAATGTGTCATGTAAATTTTGATAATATCATCAATATAAGAAATACTCAGGCTGTCTTCCAAGACTGGTGAAACCTACTAATAGTTTGTACAAAGAATGTCAGTTGGGTAAGCAGAACAAAGTCACATTCAAAAGTAAGGAACAATCTTCAACCAGATTGTTAGACTTAGTACACACTGATCTCTATGGTCTGGCAAGAATCAAGAGTCTGCAAGGAGATAAGTATTTCATGTTATTGATTGATGACCACTCCCAGATGATGTGGGTAACTTTCTTGAAAGATAAATCTAAAGCACTTGCGAAATTTAAAATATTCAAGGCTATGGTAGAAAATAAAAATGGAATAAACATAAAATGCCTCAGGTCTAATAGAGGTGGAGAATTCACATCCGGTGAGTTCATATCATTCTGTGACGAACATGGGATAAAGAGAAAGTTATCTGCTCCAAGGACTCCACAGCAGAATGGAGTAGTGGAGAGAAAGAACCAGACCATCCAAGAAGCATCTAGAACCATGATGATGGAAGCAAATGTCCCTCAGATCTACTGGAGAGAAGTTGTAAGCATTATTGTCTATACTCTTAATTGAGTACAAATCAGAGGCAATACTGGTAAGACTCCTTATGAACTTTGGTTTGGCATCACTCCTACTGTGAAATATTTCAGAGTCTTTGGTAGTAAATGCTATATCAAAAGAGATGAAGAGATTGGCAAGTTTGATGCTAGAAGTGATGAAGGAATATTCTTGGGATATTCTACTCAAAGCAAAGCATACCAGTGTTATAACAAGAGATTGAGAAAGATTGTAGAAAGTACAAATGTGAAGGTTGATGAAGGCATGGAAAATCCCTCAAGATATTATGAGAATGAAGTAGATGATCAGAATGATGTCTCAGATCAAGGAGAACAAGTCCCAACTCCAATTCAAATCCAAACTAATCCAGAGAATCCTAAAATACAATAAGAAGAGACAAGTTTGCATGAACCTATTCAAGATTTAGAAGTACAAGAGCTTCCCAAAACTCCCAGGTATGTAAGACTGAAACATTCTAAAGACCAGATCATAGGAGATAGAAACAAAGGTGTTCAAACAAGAAGAAAAATTGCTCAAGATTCAGTAAAGTATTCTCTGATTTCAAAGATTGAACCAAAAATAGTAAGTGAAGCATGCAATGATGAAAGTTGGGTTAACGCAATGAAGGAGGAATTGATGCAGATTGAAAAGAATCACACTTGGAATTTTGTTCGCAGACCTAAGGACGAAAATGTGATTGGGACTAAATGGGTCTTCTGGAATAAATTGAATGAAGATGGTGAAGTAATAAGAAACAAAGCCATATTGGTCTATAAGGGTTATTCTCAAGTAGAAGGAGTTGACTTTGAAGAAACTTTTACTCTGGTAGCAAGGATTGAAGTAGTCAGATTATGTCTTGCCTTTTCTGCCTTCAAAGATTACAAGGTATATCAGATGGATGTCAAGTCTACTTTCCTAAATGGTGATTTGGAAGAAGAAGTATACATTGAGCAACCAAATGGATTTCAATTATCTGATCATGAAGATATGATCTACAAGCTGAAGAAGGCATTGTATGGACTCAAACAAGCCCCAAGAGCCTGGTATGAAAGATTGGATAAACATCTTTTGAAGATTGGATTCAACAAAGGTACTGCTAACAGTAATCTATACTACAAGATTGATCATGAAAATATCTTGATTATTGAAGTATTTGTTGATGACATCATTTTTGGAGGAAAAGATAGTAAGTGCAAGACTTTTACAAATCAAATGAAAAGTGAATTTGAGATGTCTATGTTTGGGGAAACAAATTTCTTCTTCAGTCTGCAAATCACTCAAACAAAGAAAGGAATCTTCATAACATAGACCAAATATGTGAAAGAATAGTTGAAGAAATTTGGGATGGAAGATTCAAAGCCAATGAATACTCCCATGGAAACTAGATGTAAGCTGAGTAAAGATGATGAATCTCCTAAGGCTAATCAGAAAAAGTATAGGTCAATGATTGGAGGACTACTCTATCTTACTCAAACTAGTCCTAACATTATGAATGTTGTTGGTCTTGTTGACATATTCCAAGCTGATCCTAGAGAGTCTCATGTCATGGCAATCAAGAGAATTCTTAGATATCTAAAGGGAACAGTTGAGTATGGTTTATGGTATCCTAAGGATCATGATTTCTCTCTTCATGTATATACAGATGTTGAATGGGCAAGAAATGTGGATGACTAGAAGAGTACCAGTGGTGGTGCATTCTTTTTGGCGAAAAGATTGGTTTCTTGGCTAAGCAAGAAACAAGAGGCAATATCTCTATCCACTGTAGAAGCAGAGTATATTGCAACAGCAGGTAGTTGCACTCAAGTATTATGGATGAAGCAAATGTTAAGAGACATCAGAATAGAGTATGATGAACCTATCACAATCTTCTATGACAACTCAAGTGCAATAAACATATCAAAAAAATTGGTGTTGCATTCAAAGAAAAAACATATATCCATCAAGTTCCACTTTTTGAGAGAGCAGGTGAACAAGAATGAAGTCATATTGGATTTTATGCCCTCAAAGGATCAGATTGCAGACATTTTTACCAAACCTCTACCTAAGGACACTTTCGAGTATCTCAGGGAGAAGTTACGGGTTATTACCCCTCTAGTTCCAAATTAAGGTGCACCGATGTGCATCAGTTCTGTGGATCCCACAAGTCATGTCTTATGATCCGGATTGATGTTAGGAGGCTGCTACTCAGGGGGAGCAGTCAAGTATGACAAGTGCTTGCAAGTATGTGCCCTTTGCCATTCATGTCAAAGAGGGAGAGAAGACATGTGAAAAATAAAATATGAAAAACAAAAGTGGTTTCTGATCAAAGGGGGAGCAGTAAAGAAAGAAAAGATATGTGAATGGTTGATGTTGATAGGGGGAGCTATGTCTCTCAGTGAGGAGAAGTTCTTGTCTTGATGGTTAAAACAATTTTTCACATCATATGTTGCCATCAATGACAAAGGGGAAGATTTTTGCAAGTATGGGCCTAACCGGTGTTGTCATTGATGTCAACATACTCCTGTTGCATTGATGTCAAGGATTGGACGAGTTGTGTGCTGCGTGTTAGATTTAGGATAGACAACTGAGAGGGGGGGTGAATCAGTTGTCTAAAACTTTCTTCCAATTAAACACTTAAATTCTCTCTATGATTTAGCAGCATATTAATAAATCAATCATGGAAACATAATGCATTAAATCAAGAGCAGAAACACATCAACACATAAGACACCAAGATTTTAACATGGAAAATCTGGTTAAGGGAAAAACCACGGGGTGATTAACCCAAGATTGTATTCTCTATTAGAAGAATAGAAAGAATAAAATGGCACATCCCAATTAGGCTCACTACCCGTGCACACTGCCTACAACAGACACACTGTCTACAAAATGATAAGTATCACATACTTGAACTGGAGAATAGCATCTTCACCATGCTTGAATCAGTTCCATTTAAGCCCAATACTTCTGCTCCATCTTTCGCTCTCTTCCTCGCTACCACACTCTCATCTCCATGAGGCCCCATTTAAAATGACTTTACAACTCCTTATTTATACAAGGCATTGACTTAGGAATAATCATCTAAGTCAGCAAACATCTACAAGAACATCCGCAAGATGTGTAATACATCCGGTCGGCCAAGCTTAGGAAGAACACCATCATCCAGAAGTTATTCTTCAATTGTGAGCTCAAATTCCAATGCGGACCACCAACACAAACTGGACACGATCCAAAGACCTGCACAAGCTTGCCTGAAACACCAAGCACATCTGCACTTCATCTGCTTACTAAAATCCTTATCTTCTTCATCCAAAACCTCAAGAACATAGTCTGTCATCACTGTCACAATGAAATAGATGCTTTCGGACCTCCAAACCACTAACCAATTGAGTTATCACTTTGCATGGACTTCCTAAACACTCCACCAAATCTACAGAATAGGATATTGCATTTCTGGATCCCACCGGACCTATCTGTGTCACTCTATCACCGTTGAACACCTACCGGAACCGGTTTTACTTAAACGTCCACAGCTTCTTCAAATCTTCATGTGGACCTCTAAAATCTTTACTGGATCATCTTAATACTCATATCTACAAACCCTTTGAACTGCATCCTCTGAGAGTCATCTTATCTTGGATCTTTACCTTATTGTCTTCACTATTCTTCTCTGTTCCTGATTAGGACTAATTTTCTCAATATCCTCAGCACACAGCTCATCCAATCCTTATCATCAATGCAACAAGAGTATGTTGACATCAATGACAACACCGGTTAGGCTCATACTTGCAACAATCTCCCCATTTGTCATTGATGGCAACATATGATGTGAAAAATTGTTTTGACCATCAAGACACAACTCCCCCTATCAACAACCATTCACTTGTCTTCTCTTTCTTTACTGTTTCCCCTATCAACAACCATTCACTTGTCTTTTCTTTCTTTACTGCTCCCCCTTTGATCAGCCACCACTTGTTTTTCACATGTCTTCTCTCCCCCTTTGACATCAATGGCAAAGGGCACATACTTGCAATTCCACCATTTCATAATCATACCAGTTGCTCCCCCTGAGTAGCAGCTCCCCATCATCAATCTGGACCACAAGATATGACTATGATATCCACCAGACGGATGCACATCAGTGCACCTTAGTTCATCACCAGAGGGGTAATAACCCCTAACTTCTCCCTGAGATACTCAAAAGAGTCCTTAGGTAGAGGTTTAGTAAAGATATCTGTAATCTGATCCTTGCAAGGCACAAACTCCAATCTGACTTCATTCTTGTTCACTTGCTCTCTCAGAAAGTGAAACTTGATAGATATATGCTTAGTCTTTGAATGCAACACCAGATTCTTAGATATATTTATTGCACTTGAATTATCACAAAAGATTGTGATAGATTCCTCATACTCCACTCTGATGTCTCTTAGCATTTGCTTCATCCACAAAACTTGAGTGCAACTACCTGCTGTTGCAATATATTCTACTTCTGCAGTGGACAGAGATATTGCCTCTTGTTTCTTGCTCATTCAAGAAACCAATCTCTTCCCCAAAAAGAATGCTCCACCACTGGTACTCTTCCAGTCATCCTTATCTCTTGCCCAATCCACATCTATAAATGCATGAAGAGATAAATTATGATATCTAGGATACCACAAACCATACTCAACTGTCCTTTTTAGATACCTAAAAATCCTCTTGATTTCCATGACATGAGATTCTCTAAGATCAGCTTGGAATCTAGCAACAAGACCAACAGCATTCATAATATCAGGTCTAGTTTGAGTGAGATACAACAATCCTCCAATCATTAACTTGTACTTTTTCTGATCAGTCTTACGAGAGTCATCATCTTTGCTTAATTTACATCTGGTTTCCATGGGAGTACTCACTGGTTTTGACTCTTCCATCCCAAATTTATTCAACAATTCTTTCACATATTTGGTCTGAGAAATGAAGATTCCTTTCTTAGTTTGAGTGATTTGCAGACCCAAGAAGAAATTCATTTCCCCAAGCATGGACATCTCAAATTCACTTTTCATTTGATTTGCAAAGGTTTTGCACATACTATCTCTTCCTCCAAAAATGATATCATCAACAAATACTTCAACAATCAAGATATTTTCATGATCAATTTTGAAGTATAAATTACTATCAGCAGTACCTTTGTTAAAACCAATCTTTAAAAGATGCTTATCTAATCTTTCATACCAGGCTCTTGGGGCTTGCTTGAGTCCATACAGTGCTTTCTTCAACTTGCAGACCATATCACCATGATCAGATAATTGAAATCCATCTGGTTGCTCAATGTACACTTCTTCTTCCAAATCACCATTTAGGAAGGCAGACTTGACATCCATCTGATACACTTTGAAATCCTTGAAAGCAGCAAAAGCAAGAAATAATCTGACTACTTCAATTCTTGCCACCAGAGAAAAAATTTCTTCAAAATCAACTCCTTCTATTTGAGAGTAACCCTTGCAGACCAATCTGGCTTTATTTCTAATTACTTCACCAACTTCATTCAGTTTGTTCCAGAAGACCCATTTGGTTCCAATCACATTCTTGTTTCTAGGTCTGGGAACAAGATCCCAAGTGTGATTTTTCTCAATTTGCATTAGCTCTTCCTCCATTGCTTTAGTCCAGTTTTCATCATTGCAAGCTTCATTCACTATCTTAGGTTCAATCTTTGAAATCAGACAATATTCATCTGAATCTTGAGCAATCCTCCTTCTTGTTTGTACACCTTTGCTTTTATCACCTATGATCTGATCTTCAGAGTGGTTCAGTCTTACATACCTAGGAACTTTGGGAGTTTCTTGCACTTCTAATTCTTGATCAGGCTCATTATAACTCATCTTTTCTTCCTGATTTACCGGATCAGTTTGAATCCAAATTTCAGAAAGGGGCTTGGGTTCATTGAATCAGAATACCATTCTGATCATCTTCATCATATTCATAAAACCTTAAAGGTTTTTCAATTCCTTCATCAACCTTCACATTTGTACTTTCTATAATCTTTCTCAGTCTCTTGTTGTAACACCGGTATGCTTTGCTTTGAGTAGAGTAACCCAAGAATATTCCTTCATCACTTCTAGCATCAAACTTGCCTAGATCTTCATCTCTTTTAATGTAACATTTTCTACCAAAAGACTCTGAAATACCTCACAGTAGGAGTGATGCCAAACCAAAGTTTATAAGGAGTCTTATCGGTATTGCTTCTGATTTGAACTCGATTGAGAGTCTAGACTACGGTGCTGGCAGCTTCTCTCCAATAGATCTGAGGAACATTAGCTTCCATTGTCATGGTCCTAGATGCTTCCTGGATGGTTTGGTTCTTTCTCTCCACTACTCCATTTTGTTGTGGAGTCCTAGGAGCAGACAATTGTCTCTTTATTCCATGTTTCTCACAGAATTCTATGAACTCATCGGATGTGAATTCTCCACCTCTATCAGACCTTAGACATTTTAATTTTAATCCGATTTCATTCTCTACCATAGCCTTGAATATTTTGAATTTTTTAAGCGCTTCTAATTTCTCTTTCAGGAAAGTAACTCACATCATTCGGGAATGGTCATCAATTAATAACATGAAGTATCTATCACCTTGCACACTCCTTATTCTTGTTGGACCACACAGATCAGTATGAACTAAGTCCAATAATCTAGTAGAAGATTGTTCCTTGCTTTTGAATGAGACTCTGCTTTGTTTCCCCAACTGACATTCTTTGTACAAGCTGTTTGTAGGTTTCACCAGTTTTGGAAGATCTCTTACAGTCTGAGTGTTGCTTATCTTGATGATATTATCAAAATTCACATGACACATCCTCCTTTTGTCTGAGTACCGAATGCAATCTCTATTCTGAAACTTTCAAATATCTAGCATTTTCCATTCTTGAATCAGATATCATAGCCTTTGTCCACCAACTGTCCAACACTGAGAAAATTGTGCTTTAATCCTTCAACAGACAGTACATTACCGGTTTTGTTCTTTCCATCAAAAGAAATAGTTCCTCTACCTCTTATTCTACTAGCAGAATTATCACCAAACTTTACCACTCCTCCTTCATACCTTTCCAAATCTAAGAACTTATTTTTTTCACCTATCATATGGTGAGAGCATCCACTGTCAATGACTCAATCATCCTTTTCTTCAACTTGGGCAGCCAGAGCTCTTTCTACAACTTTATGATTGACAGATTTAGAGGGCATTGGATCTGCTTCCTTGATGGCAATAAACACCCAATCACTTCCAGATTTGTTTCATGTCTCTGATTCATCATCTGTTACTCCTTCATTATCATCCTCTTCATGAACATAGTAACAATTCTTTTGGAACCTTGATCTGTTAGGATTTGGCCTTGAAAATCTTTCTGGACACTTTGAGGCAAAATGACCAATCTTATTGCAGTTAAAACACTTAAAAGGCAATTTCCCTTCATACTTACCGGATCCTCTTGGTAGTCTTTTTGCAATAAGGGCTTCAAGCTAAGTAGTTTCAGCTTCTTCTTCTTCCAAGTCTTTTCTTGCTTTTTCATACCATGATAGTTTCCTTGAGGAGTTCTCTCCCAGATCAAACCTTTGTTTTCCTTTTATAGAAGCACTAGCTTTGAATGTAGATTCAGTCTTGGGGGGGACATCTCCAAACTTGGTCATTTCAAATGTGGCCAATTTACCAACCAATTGATCTCTTGTGACACTTGAATGGGCTCTAAATTCTTCAATGGAAGCAACCTTGATTTTATAAGAAGCAAGAAGGGATCTAAGAACTTTGCCAACAATCTCATCTTCATCCAAGACTCCACCAGCACATATAATGCCACAAACAAGCTCATTTACTCTTGGCATGAAGGTAGTGATATTTTCATCTTCTCTCATCTTCAGATTTTCAAATTTCCCTTTCAAACTCTGTAGCCTTGCACATTTAACATACTTGTTTCCTTCATGCAGAAGTTCTAGTTTTTCCCAAATCTCCAAAGTAGTTTGTAGATCAACAACATTTGTAAGCTCTAAATTAGATAAGGTGCTTAGAAGTGCTTCTTTAGTTTGTAGATTGTTTTCAGCATCTATGATTTCACTTGCGGATTTCGGGTCATTCTAAGGAGGCGTATACTTTGTTGTAGCCATGGTCCAGTACTGCATTCTCATACATTGCAAGTGACATTGCATGCGACTTTTCCAAAGATTAAAATTAGTTCCATCAAACTTTGAACTATCCTTCTTGTAGGATGACATCCTAGATCTCCTCAAGCGTTTAAGCTCCTTTTAGAGGAACTTGGCTCTGATACCAATTGTTAGATTCAAGACAGACAACTGAGAGGGGGGTGAATTAGTTGTCTAAAACTTCTTCCAATTAAACACTTAAATCCTCTTTGTGATTTAGCAACATATTAATAAATCAATCATGGAAACATAATGCATTAAATCAAGAGCATTAACACATCAACACATAAGACACCAAGATTTTGTCGTGGAAAACCCGGTTAAGGGAAAAACCATGGGGTGATTAAACCAAGATTGTATTCTCTGTTAGAAGAATAGAAAGAACAAAATGGCACATGCCAATTAGGGCTCACTGCCTAAGCACACTGCTCACAAGAGGCTCACTACCTACAAGAGACACACTATCTACAAAATGATAAGTATCACATACTTGAACTAGAGAATAGCATCTTCACCATGCTTGAATCAGTTCCATTTAAGTCCAATACTTCTGCTCTACCTTTCCCTCTCTTCCTCGCTACCACACTCTCATCTCCACGAGACCCCATTTAAAATGACTTTACAACTCCTTATTTATACAAGGCATCGACTTAGGAATAATCATCTAAGTCGGCAAACATCTACAAGAACATCCACAAGATGTGTAATACATCTGATTGGCCAAACTTAGGAAGAACACCATCATCCGGAAGTTATTCTTCAATTGCGAGCTCAAATTCTAATGTGGACCACCAACATGAACTGGACACAATCCAAAGACCTCCACAAGCTTTCCTAAAACACCAAGAACATCTGCACTTCATCTGCTTACTGAAATCCTTATCTTCTTCATCTAGAACCTCAAGAACATAGTCTGTCATCACTGTCACAATGAAATAGATGCTTGCGAACCTCCAAACCACTTACCAATTGAGTTATCACTTCACATGGACTTCCTAAACACTCCACCAAATTTGCATAATAGGATATTGCATTTCCGGATCCCACCGGACCTATCTGTGTCACTCTATCAGCTCTGAACACCTACCGGAACCGGTTTTACTTGAATGGCCACAGCTTCTTCAGATCTTCATGCAGACCTCTGAAATCTTTACTGGATCATCTTAAGACTCATATCTACAAACCCTTTGAACCGTATCCTCTAATAGTCATCTTATCTTGGATCTTTACCTTACTATCTTCACCGTTCTTCTTTATTCCTGATTAGGACTAATTTTCTCAATATCCTCAGCACACAGCTCATCCAATCCTTATCATCAATGCAATAGGAGTATGTTGACATCAATAACAACACCGGTTAGGCCCATACTTGCAACACTGAGGATATTGAGAAAATTAGCCCTACCAAAAATAGAGAAGGACAATGAAGATAGTGAAGTTCTATGAAGAAAAAATTCTAGTCAGTTAAAGATCAGAGTATACGCATCAAAGGGTTTGCAGATATGTGTCTGAAGGTTCTCCAGCCAAGATTTCAGAGATCTGCATGAATATTTGGAGAAGTTATGGCCATATGAATAAAATTAGTTCTAGCAACTGTTCAGAGGTGACAGAGTGGTACAAATAGGTCCGGTGAGATTCAGAAATACAATATCTTGTTCTGTGGATCTGGTGGCATGTTTTGGAAGCTAATGTGAATTGACAACTCAATTGGTTCGTGGTTTGGAGGTCCACAAGCAATCCTTCTAATGTGATAGTGATGACCAACTGTGTTCTTGAGGTTCTGGATGAAGATGCGAATGATTACAGTAAGCAGAAGTGGTGCAGATGTTCTTGGTGATTCAAGCAAGATTGTGGGGCTCTCTAGATTGTGTCTAGTTTGTGTTGGCGGTCCGCATTGAAGATTGAGCTCGTAATTGAAGATTTACCTTTGGGTGATGGTGTTCTTCCTAATCTTGGTCGATCGGATGATTTGTGCATGTTGCAGATGATCTTGAAGATGTTTTGCGAAGCATGGCATGTTCCTCAAAGAAGATTGAAGTCCCAGATATGTGTGGCCGACACTGTAGTGATGCGCATGAAGTTTTTGTAACAAGTCAAGTTGTACTTTTGTAATCACTCTATAATAAAATAAAGTATGTGTTGTGCTGACTTTGATTATCATTCTAAAGTTGATGTCATGTATAAATAAGATTTGTGAAGTCATTTAAAAGTGTTTGTTGTCGTGATGAGAAAATGGTAAGAGAAGAGGAGAGAAAAGTAGACCAGAGGTGTTGAGCTTAAATGGAATTGTCTCAAGCATAGTGAAGATGCTAATCTCTAGTTCAAGTATGTAATATTTATATTCTTCTATAGACAGTGTGTCTCCTATAGGTAGTGGACCTCTTGTGAGCAATGTGCTCAGGCAGTGACCCCTGATTGGCAAGTGCCATTTTATTTTTCTTATTTTGTTAACAGAGAATACAATCTTGGGTTAGTCAGCCCATGGTTTTTCCCTTAACCAGGTTTTCCACGTTAAAAATCTTGGTGTTATATGTGTTGAATGTATTTCTGCTCTTGAGTTATTGCATTATGCTTCCATGATTGAATCTTTGTTATGCTACTGTAATATAAGAAGGTTTTAAGTGATTAAGGAATAGAATTTTGGTGACAACTGATTCACCCCCCCTCTCAGTTGTCTGTTCTAAAACCAACAAGATTATTGTGGGCTTTCAAAAGGCAATACCAAACTCGGTGAGAATGTTCTGAATCCAAATGGCCTCAGTAGTAGCATTATCTTCTCTTTAATACTCAACGTTTGTAGATGAAAGAACAATTGTAGACTGCTTCTTGCTCGACCAAGAAACTGGACTGAAACCAAGTGAGAAGCAATACCTTGAAGTAGACTTGCAATCCTGAGAATCACCTACCTAATATGAATCTGTTTGTCCCACCAAGTCAATATCCACACCCACTGCATAGTGAATCCTATAATTGTGAGTGCCCTGTACATAGTGAATAATCCTTTTAGCTACTTTCTAGTGCAACTCATGTGGCTCTTGCATGAACCTAAAGACCAGGCCCATGGCATATGACAAATCAATCCTCATGTGAGTCAAGTATATGAGACTCCTAACTAATTTGTGATACAAGGTAGCATCCACCAATGGTGAAGAACAGTGAACCTCAATTTTGACCCATGATAGAAATGGAGTCGGCACAGGCTTACAGTCAGCCATGCGAAATCTAGAGAGCATATCAAGTGCATACTCTTGCTATGCCATGAAGATAATAGAAGAAGATTGAGTGATCTCAATCCCCAAGAAGTAGTATAGAAGGCCCAAGTCTAACATCAAGAAATGATCATGAAGGGTAGTTTTCACTACCTTGATGGTGGATGAGGAACTCCATGTAATCAACAAGTCATCAACATAGAGAACAAGGAATGTAAGGGTATCATCCTACTACAAAATGTACACATTTGGATTAGAATGGCACCGAGTGAACCCAACTGATAGAAGGAAGGAGTCCATCTTGGCATACCAAGCCTGAGGGGCCTATTTGAGGCCATAGAGAGACTTCTGAAGACAACACACAAGTGAAGGATCCTAGATGAACCCCTATGGTTGCTCCATGTATATCTCCTCCTAAAGGTCATCGTGAGGAAAAGCACTCTTCGCATCCATCTGATGAACTTACCAATGATGGGCTGCAACAATGGCAAGGATAAATTGGATGGAATTCATTTTTGCAATTGGTGAAAATTTCTCAGAGTAGTCAATCCTAGGAACCTGGGAGAATCCTTTTACAACCAGGTGAGCCTTATGCTTGTCAATCGACCCACCTACAGTAAATTTTGTCTGATAGATCCACTTGCATCAAACAAGTTTCCTTCCCTTAGGAAGGGGAAGTAAATCCCAAGTATAGTTCCTCTCCAAGCAATTAAACTCTTCTTGCATAGTAGTATCCCACTCAGGGACACCAGAAGCTTCCCAAAAATACTGTGGATCAGAAGTTGAAGCAATGAAGAGATGTGGAGCCTGCTCAAATTGTGACCTTATTCTTCTAGTATCTAAAGGATCACCAACCCAATCACCTATTGACTCCAAAGTTTGACAATCCAAAAGAGGCCCTATAGGAGAGTTTGGAGGAGAATCATCACCCCCTAAATGATGACTAGGAGAGGAGAAATATGAATCCTCATCATTATCACCATATAAAGTGGAGGAAGAAGACTCCTCATCAAGAGAAAGAGGATTAAGATCCTTGAAATAACTATCACCATGTCACAATGTCTCCAAAGGGATGGTAGATGGAGAAGTGGTAGGAGAAGAACTGGAAACATCCTCCTTGAAATGAACACTCCTCTCGATAAATAGCTCATGAGTGGTGAGGTAGAGAATCCTATATCCTTTGACACCATCCAGGTACCCAAAAAATATGCAAGGCTTGCTTTGCGGATCCATAGCCTTACATTTATCTATTGAAATGTGGGCCTATGAAGGAGAACCAAACACTTAAAAATGCTTTACTATAAGCTTCCAACCATTCCAAGCTTGAAAAGGAGTGATCCCCTTCATAGCTCAATGAGAAACCTAATTCTAGATTGAACACACAAAGTTAATGGCCTCCACCCAATACTGAGGTTCCATTGGCTTGGAGTGAATCATACAATTAGTCATATCTTTCTATGACTTGTTCTTTTTCTCTGTGACACCATTCTATTGTGGACTGTAGGGAATTGTATGTTGAAGATCAATGCCCTATGAAACTCAAAATTGCTCAAACCTTTGGTTGACATACTCCCCCCATTATCTGCATGCAGAATCTTGATGGCCTTCCCTGACTGAACATTTCTCTACAAAAGTTTTGAAGTCTTGAAAAGACTCAAAGACCCCAGACTTATGTTTGATAAAATAAACTCATGTGTATCTAGAAAGGTAATCAATGAATGCTAGAACATATCGAGCCCTACTAAAATAAGGATGTGGAAATGGACCTACCAAGTCATTATGTACCAACTCCAAAAGTTGTGTGGCCCTCCATGCTTTTCCTTTGTCAAATTTCTCTTTAGGATGCTTACAAAGAATGCATCCTTTGCAACTCCATTAAAAAATTAAATAGAAGGCAACCCTGAAACCATGTCTTGTTGATTGAGTTGTTCCAAGTAATGGTAGTTCAAGTGGCCAAACTGTTGATGCCACAAAAAACTCACCTCATCTGAGTGAGTGAGTAAAGCAAGTGAAGGAGAGTAAGGCACAAAGTGAGAAAAGTGATACAGTCTAGACTGATGATCATCCTTCCCCATAGCAACTGTAGACCCACTGTGAATCTCCCTAATTACCACTGTGTCTAGAGTGAACTCAACTCACTTTCCAGAGCCAGTGTGAGTGATCTAATAAACCTATAGAAGATTAGTTGAAAAAGATGGAATGTAGAGAACATCCTAAAATGTTCCTTCTCCCACATCAACAAACCCTCTCCCACACACCTCAATAAGAGTGTCATCACCTAATAGAATAGATGGCATAGAACATAGCTCCAAGGAGGTAAAACTACCTTGTGATGAAGCCATGTGGTGCAAAGCATCTAAGTCAATGATCTAGGAATCTAGATGTGAAGCAACAACAACTAGGGCCTTGCCTTTTCCTTTCCCCTTACTTTTGTCTATGTCCTTTGAAGATTCCTAAGATGAATTGTGTTTGATAGAATCAAGTACCTTGATATTGTTCTTTTCAAGAAGATGTGTTAGGTGATCTTGATTTGTTTCTTTAAACACTTATGTTCATCATAACTAGGTTTCTTACAATAGGCAAACGTTTCCTTCTCCTTCTTAGGCTTGTCACCTTTGCAAGAAGAGGCATCACTAGCTACTTTTGGGGCATCCATTTTTTTATCTTGTTTCTTCTCTCCTTGATTTTGTTGTTTCTTATTTTTCGTACTAGACCCTTTCTAATCTTTAGTGCCCTAATTTGTAGCCAAGACATGAGATTTAGAGGGCTTAATTGTGTTGGAATTAGGATAGACAACTGAGAAGGGGGGGTGAATTAGTGGTCTCACAATTTTAACTTTATCTTCCTTTTAATCTTCTTTCACAACTTATAAATAGATTAATGATGCAAACATTAAAGCATGGAGCAGAAACACAATTAACACACTTGACACCAAGAATTTTTTACATGGAAACCCAGTTAAGGGAAAAACCACAGTGGGGGTTAACCACAAGATTCGTACCCTGTTAAAATTACTTAAAAAGGAGAAGGCACTTGCCTTCAGGTGCACTACCCAAAGCTCACTACTCAAAAAGAGGCTCACTACCTCCAGAATTTAGTTTAATACAAAAGGAATTAACTGAGAAATAGCATCTTCTTCATGCCTGGTTTAGTCTCATTGAGTACTCATAATACTTCTGCTCTTTTCACAAATACTTCTTCACTATCACTTCATCCTTTACTCTTCTTGCTTCACTACTCCTCCTCTTCTCTACTCTGCCTCTGATCCTTTCTTGGGATTTTGATTATTTCGTACAAGGATGATTTTCAACAACTCAACTACATGCCTTTATATGCTTCATCAACCTTGGAATAAGCATCAAGGTCGGCACTGCAAGCTTTTCACTTAATGTGAATCACTAAGTTGTCAGCCAAACATAACTGGAACTCAAATCTTCCTTGATCAATATGCCACACTCCATCAAACTGCTCTTAGATCATCTACAACACTCTTGAATCATCCGGTCGGCCAAGACTAGGAAGAACAACAACACCAAGAAGGAAATCTTCACCAATGATCTCAAACTTCAGTGCGGACCTCCAACATAGTAGTCACACGATTGAGAGACCTCCACAAGTACATTGAATTCAACAAAAACATCCGCACTCCTCCAAATCATCATAATCACTTGCATCTTCATCCAGAACCTCAAGAACACTATCTACCATGACTGTTACATAAGAAAGATTGCTTACGGACCTCCAAATCACTAACCACTTGAGTTGATGATACACATTAACTTCCCAAACATTCCTCTAGATCTGCAGATCATAATATTTCAATGCGGAGCAATCCAGACCAGTTTACTGTCACTATGTCTCTTTTGAACATAGAAAAACCCAGTTTTACTCAGATGGCCATAGCTTCTTCAAATCGTTATGCGGACCTCTCAAATCTTGATTGGAGCTACTTCAGACAATCCTCTACATAGCCATATGGTCCGCATACATTGAGCTTCATTAATTTTTGCAATATCCTCAACATTCCAATCTTCTAAACAAGCAACAAAAAGGAATACAGTTGACACCAATGGCAACAAGGATATGTTGACATCAATGACAACACTGATTAGGCATATATTTACAACAATCTCCCCCTTTGTCATTGATGGCAACATATGATGTGAAAAACTGGTTCAACCATCAAGACAAGAACTTCTCCCACTTTCTCTTGTTACTTCTGCAACTACTTTCTTCACTGCTCCCCCTTTCATCAACAACTAGTTTTTCACATGACTTCTCTCCAATGTCAAAGGGCACATGTTTGCAATCTTTTCTCCCCCTTTTTTTTCAGACTGATCTCCAAAATTTGCATACTGACTACTCCTAATTAGTATCTCCTTAACATCAATCTGGATCACAAGATATTATTTGTGCATTCCACCAGACTAATGCACCTTAGTGCATCTTAGTTCATAACAGGAGGGGTAATAACCCCTAACTTCTCTCTAAGATACTCAAAAGTATCCTTAGGTAGAGGCTTGGTGAAAATATTTGCAATCTGATCCTTTGAAGAAACAAACTCCATTTTGACTTCATTCTCACTTACTTTCTCTCTCAAGAAATGAAACTTGATGGATATGTGCTTAGTCTTTGAATGCAACACCAGATTATTTGAGATGTTTCTTGCACTTGAATTATCACAGAAGATTGTAACAGGTTCTTCAAACACAATTCTGATATCTTTCAACATTTGCTTCATCCACAAGACTTGAGGGTACAATTGCTTGCTGCTGCTATATACTCTGCCTCTGCAGTAGACACAGATATTGCCTCCTACTTTTTGCTCAACCAAGAAACCAATCTCCTTCCCAAGAAGAATGCACCACCACTAGTCCTTTTTCTATCATCCAAATCTCCTGTCCAATCAACATCTGTATATGCATGAAGAGTGAAGTCATTATCCTTTGGATACCATAAGCCATAATCAAGTGTAACTTTGAGATACCTTAAAATTCTCTTAACTGCTACAACATGGGATTCTCTTGGATTAGCTTGAAATCTAGCAACAAGTCCAACTGCATTCATGATATCAGGTCTGGTCTGAGTCAGCTAGAGCAGTCCTCCAATCATTGATCTATACCTTTTTTTGATTTGCCTTAGGGGAGTCATCATCTTTACTCAACTTGCATCCAGTTACCATGGGAGTACCTACTGGTTTTGCCTCCTCCATTCCAAACTTTTTCAACAATTCTCTCACATACTTAGATTGAGATATGAAGATACCTTTATCTGACTGAGTGATTTGTAGACCTAGGAAGAAATACATTTCACCAAACATGGACATTTCAAATTCACTCTGCATCTTATCAGCAAATGTTTTGCACATACTCTCATTTCCACCAAAAATGATATCATCAACAAATACCTCAACAATCATAATATTCTCATGATCAATCTTGAAGTAAAGATTACTGTCAGCAGTGCCTTTGCTATAACCTATTTTTAGCAGATACTTATCTAATCTTGCATACTAGGCTCTTGGGGTTTGTTTGAGTCCATACAATGCTTTCCTCAACCTGCAAACCATATCTTTCTAATCAGACAACTGAAATTCTTTCAGTTGCTCAATGTAGACTTCTTCTAATTCTCCGTTTAGGAATGCTGACTTGGCATCCATCTAATAGACCTTGAAATCTTTATAAGTAGCAAATGCAAGAAATAATATGACTGCCTCTATTCTTGCTACCGGAGCAAAAGTTTCTTCAAAATCAATTCATTCCACTTGATAATATCCTTTGCATACCAACCTTTATTTCTTACAACTTCACCATCTTCATTTAGTTTATTCCGAAAGACCCATTTAGTTCCAATCACATTTTTTTCCCCTGGTCTAGAAACAAGATCCCAAGTGTGATTCTTTTCAATTTGCATTAATTCTTCTTCCATTGCTTTTATCCAGTTTTCATCATTGTAGGCTTCACTTACTGATTTTGGTTCAATCTTTGAAATCAAGCAAATCTCTTCTTGATCTTCAACAACTTTTCTCCTAGTTTGAACACCTTTATTTCTATCCCCTATGATCTGATCTTCAAGATGATTCATCCTTACATACCTGGGAGTTTTAGGATTTGCATGAACTTCAATTTCTTGAACTTGTTCCTCAACTTCTACATCATCCTTTTGAGTTACTAGATTTTTCGGATCAATCTGGATCTGATTCTAGGTTTGAACTTGCCTTCCTTGACTTTGACTTTCATCTTGATCATCTAATTCGTATCCATAAGACTTGGAATGTCCTTTGCTTTCATGAACTTTGACATTTGTACTTTCAACAATCTTTTTCAATCTCTTGTTAAAGCACCGGTATGCCTTGCTTTGAGTAGAGTAACCCAAAAATATTCCTTCATCACTTCTTGTATCAAACTTGCCTAGATCCTCATCTCTTTTGATATAGCATTTACTACCAAAAACTCTGAAATATCTCACAGTAGGAGGATGACCAAACCATAGTTCATAAGGTGTCTTACCCGAATTTCCTTTGATCTGCACCCGGTTAAGAGTGTAGACAACAATACTCATAGCCTCTCTCCAATAGACTTGTGGAACATTTACTTCCATCATCATGGTCCTAGAAGCTTCTTGAATGGTCTAGTTCTTTCTTTCCACAACTCCATTTTGCTGAGGAGTCCTAAGAGCAGATAACTATCTTTTTATTCCATGCTTTTCACAAAATGAATCAAACTCACCGGAGGTAAATTCTCCACCTCTGTTGGATCTCAGACACTTTATCTTCACACCAATCTCATTTTCCACCATAACTTTGAACACCTTGAATTTGTCAAGAGCTTCTGATTTTTCTTTTAAGAAAGTTACCCACATCATCCAGGAGTAATCATCAATCAGCAACATGAAATATATGTCTCCTTGCACACTCCTGATACTAGCAGGACCACATAGATCAGTATGCACAAGTTCCAACCATCCACTTGAAAATTGTTCTTTACTTTTGAATGAAGTTTTGTTCTTCTTACCCAATTGACATTCTCTACACATGCTATCAGGTTTCACAAGTTTTGGAAGATCTCTCACAGCCTGAGTAGAACTTATCTTGACAATGTTATCAAAATTCACATGACACATTCTCCTATGCCACAACCAACTTTGATCTGTCTGAGCAATAAAACAACTTTTGCCAGAACTACTTAAATGAAAGATGTTACCTCTAGTTTGAGTACCAGATGCAATTTTAGTTCCAGAGCTTTCCAAGATTCTACATTTTCCATCCTTGAATCAGAGATCATAACCCTTGTCAACCAACTATCCAACACTAAGAATATTATGCTTCAGTCCTTCCACATACAAAACATCATTGGTGTTATTCTTACCATCAAAAGAGATGGATCCTCTACCACGGATTCTACCAACTGAGTTGTCTCCAAATTTCACAATTCCACCTTCATATTTTTCAAAGCTTAGAAACTTACTTTTGTCACCAGTCATATGATGAGAACATCCACTATCAATCACCTATTCATCCTTTTCAACAACCTGAGCAACCAAGGCACTTTCCACATTTGTATAGCTAGTAGATTCAGTAGGCAATGAATCTTCTTCTTTGATAACAATGAACACCCATTCACCTTCAGTGGAACCTCCATGATCAGATTCATCATCTGTGACTCCTTCTCTAGCTTCTTGGACATAGTAGCATTTCTTCTAACCTTTATATCTATTAGGGTTTGGATTTGAAACCCTCTCCGAACATCTTGAGGCAAAATGACCAATCTTATTACAAGCAAAACATTTGAATGGTAACTTTCCTTCATACTTATTGGATCCTCTTGGCATTTTTTTAGGAATAAGAGCTTTGAGTTCAGTAGACTCAATTTTATCATCTTCAAGATCCTTCCTTGCCTTAGCAAATCTATTTGATCTTCCTGAAGAGCTTTCATTGGGATCATATCTTTGTTTTCCATATACACTGGCCTTAAATGCAGATTCAGACTTAGGAAGAGAATCACCAAACTCACTTATTTCAAATGCTGAGAGCTTACCAAGTAATTGATCCCTTGTAATAGTTGTCATTGTCCTAATTTCTTCAATGGCAACAACTTTATGCTTGTATGCTGCAGGTAAGGATCTGAGTACTTTGGCAACAATCTCTAGTTCTTCCAATACTCCACCAACATTTCTGACACTGGTCACAAGTTCATTCACTTTTTGCATGTAGGAAGTAATGTTTTCATCTTCACTCATTACCAACCTTTCATATTTACCTTTCAGGCTCTATAGCTTAGCACATTTGACATATTTGTCGCCTTCATATAGATTTTCCAACTTTTTCTAGATTTCATGGGCAGTTTTCAAATCTAGGACATTTGCCAATTCTGTATTAGTCAGGGCACTCAATAGTGCTTCTTTGGCTCAAATATTGCATTTAGCTTCCCTAAGTTCATCTAGTGTTGTAGGACCATTTTTAGAATTTTATACTCTTTCTCAGTTATCAACCAAAAGGCATCACCTATACATTCCAAATGACACTGCATGTGTACCTTCCAAAGGGAGTAATTTGTTCCATCAAATTCAGGATTTCCTTCTTATAAGTCAACATCTTGGATCTCCTCAAGCGGTCAAGCTTCTTTTAGAGGATCTGGCTCTGATACCAATTATTGGAATTAGGACAGACAACTGAGAGGTGGGGGGCGAATCAGTTGTCTCACAATTTTAACTTTATCTTCCTTTTAATCTTATTTCACAACTTATAAATAGATTGATGATGCAAACATTAAAGGGAGCAGAAACACAACTAACACACTTGACACCAAAAATTTTTGACCTGGAAACTTGGTTAAGGGAAAAACCATGGTGGGGGTTAACCCACAAGATCCGTACCCTATTAAAAGTACTTAAAAAGGAGAAGGCACTTGCCTTCAAGTACACTGCCCAGATCTCACTACTCAAAAAAAGGCTCACTACCTATAGAATTTAGTTTAATACAAAAGGAATTAACTAAGAAATAGCATCTTCTTCATGCTTGGTTCAGTCTCATTGAGTGCTCATAAGACTTTTGCTCTTTCCACAAATACTTCTTCACTATAACTTCATCCTTTATTGTTCTTGCTTCTCTGCTCCTCCTCTTCTCTACTCTGCCTCTGATCCTTTCTTGGGATTTTGATTATTTTGCACAAGGATGATTTTCAACAACTCAACTACATGCCTTTATATACTTCATCAACCTTGGAATAAGCATCAAGGTCGGCACTACAAGCTTTTGACTTAATGTGAATCACTAAGTTGTTGGCCAAACATAACTGGAACTCAAATCTTCCTTGATCAACATGCCACACTCCATCAAACTGCTCTTAGATCATCCACAACACTCTTGAATCATCTGGTCAGCCAAGATTGGGAAGAACAGCAACACCAAGAAGGAAATCTTCACCAACGAGCTCAAACTTCAGTGTGGACCTCTAATATAGTAGTCACACAATCTAGAGACTTCCACAAGCACATTGAATTCAATAAAAACATCTGCACTCCTCCAAATCATCAGAATCACTTGCATCTTCATCCAAAACCTCAAAAACACTATCTGCCATGACTATTACATAAGAAAGATTGATTTCCAGCCTCCAAACCACTAACCACTTAAGTTGATGATACACACTGACTTCCCAAACATTCCTCTAGATCCGTAGATCATAATATTTCAATGCGAAGCAATCCATACCAGTTTACTATCACTCTGCCTCTTCTAAACATAGCAAAACCTGGTTCCACTCAGATGGCCATAGCTTCTTCAAATCGTTATGTGGACCTCTCAAATCTTGACTAGAGCTACTTCAGACAATCCTCTACATAGCCATATGGTCCTCATACATTGAGCTTCATTAATTTTCTCAATATCCTCAACATTCCAGTCTTCTAAACAGGAAACAAAAAGGAATACAGTTGACACCAATGGCAACAAGGATATGTTGACATCAATGACAACACCGATTAGGCACATATTTGCAACAAATTGTGCCCATTTTAACCACTTATAAGAGCAGGCATTTTATAAGTGGTTCCTAAGGCACTTTTAGTGGCATGAAATGTAGAAACAAACACAAAATAATTAGGACCAAGCTTGGAAAGAATACTTAAGAGGTCAGCCCACAATACTGTGTCCCACTCTTTGGCCAAAGTGGGACATTGAAATCAGCATTTTTAACCAAATTTTCACTTTTTGACAGCTATAGCAACTAATCTATTAGGAATTTGAAGATGATGTGAACTAGTGATTTTCTAGATTTGTGTCTAGATTCTAAATGTATTTTTTTAAAAAAATTAAGAAATAATTTGTGAATTTTTCTACATAACTTTTAATAATTTATTTTTTATAGTTAACAATATTTTTAAAAAGTGACATTTGTACCATACAACATAACTTTATTTATAGAAAGGAAAAAATTATAAATTTCTAAACATAGATTTGTAACACCAATATCTAGTGCACATATATTTTTTCATAAATTTTTGCTGCATATTATTTAATTAATTTTTGAAGTGAGATTAATAATAATTCAAACATAGGTTTATACCATACAACATAACTTTTTCTATATGTATCCAAATTAACTTTTTTTTTTAAACAAGGACATCAATACCTAGTGTGCAGATATTTTTCATAATTTTTTTCTCTATTTTTTTATTTTTCCATTGTGTGGAATAGAGACCTTGATGTTCGGTGAAAAAACTTATGTACACTAGAAAATAGAAAATAAATATAATAAAATATTCAATATCATACATTTTGGAAAGATTATACTAAGGGCTACATACTTACAAAATAGAATTTCTAAATGACTTCATTTGATCCCCCAAAAGCTGAAGAAAAATTGGTTTTTTGTCAACTTTTTGATAGGTGTGGAGGAGACTCCATTGAGGGTTTTATTTAAGACTAGGGAGTTATTTCCAATGGGGTTTGATCTAAGGGTGTTTTATCTAACCCCATTCAATTAAACCCCTTTAGATGGAACCCCTTAAGGCTTAAATCATTAATTTTTCTAAAAAATATGTGATTTCAGACAAAAATCAAGATGTCCCATAAGTGGGACACACTATTGTGGCATCTTCTCAATCCCACACTATTTCAGGGTGAGTGTGAGATCATGATGGGTCAAACAGTGCCAATGGAGAAAAAACTTGTTGGCTAAAAAAGTGCTAACATTTAGACTAATATTTAGATATGGATGGAAGGGGTGTTAATATTTCTAGCTCAAATATGGATTCTCTCCAAAAATTCCTTGGTATTACCTCATATTTAGGCAAGTGGGAGTCCCAAAACTTGCCAAAGAAACTTAAAAAATCAGCCATTTAGTGTTATCCTGAAATTTTCCACAAATTAATCCTTGAAGTTGACAAACTTTTTTGAAACTAAATTTAATCAAATGAAAAGGGTTTATAGAGGAAGCTATTAAGATTCTAAAAATATAATATACAACTCATAATAATTTTAATAGGTAATTATTATTAATTTTCTACATACGCTATGTCTGATTTCCTAATACATATACATATTGAAAAACATCCATAACTTTCAACGTATTAATCCTTTTTTAATCCAAAAGATGTATCAAATTCTAGGATTTATTGGGTATACATTAAAATTTAAATTTTTTGATTTTCATATATTTTTTACCAAGTTAGGTAGGCTGAAAAATTAATTTTTAATATTTTAAAAAAGTCACGGTAAAAAATTCATAAATAATTATTTATTTACTTAAAAAATTCAGAAAAATATGTATCACATCTACTCATGTGTCCTTTACTTAAATCCAAATCATGGAGGAAAAACATTATATTTTTCTCATACTTAGGTTGGGCAGAACAACACATACTTTTTACATTTTTCTGAAAATTTTAATAGTGCTTCATTGAAATATCCAATTTTCACCAAACTATTTTTAAAATTTTCAAAAAAACGTAGTAGCCCATAAAATACATTCAATCTATTACAAATTTTATTACTACCTTATTTCAAGATTATGTAGATAACTCATTCAATTTTTGACATGAAGTTACTTAAGTCTGTTTTTCACATTTATATTGCCACTTAGGGGTAGTGTTTGGCCCATCATGATCCTGCATTCACCCTTCAACTACAATATTATGGCCATTAGCTTAGTTAAGAAGTCTTGAATAGTGTCAAAACTAGTAGGACTTAACCCTATGAGCTCATTCTCAAGTAGATGTCCTCTGATTTCATCTTGTGTACCAAATAGATTTTCCAAAGTGGTCCATACATCATTTAGTGTAGATACAAATTCAATATGGAAAGAAAATCTAGAGATACAGACATACACAAGGTTTCAAAAGCTTCATCACATTTATTAAACCATTTTTACTTTTCTGTAATTAGAGTTGGTTCAGTTTCTAGCCCTATTGTTACCCTATACAATCCTGGCTTCTTTAGATAGATTGTCATTTTTTACTTCCAATCAAAGTAGTTATAGGGTGTGAGTATTGGTACTATTAATTGATCCATTTTAATGTAGAAAAGAAGATTGAGTTTGTAGTTGTGTGGAAAAAAGAATGTAGAAACTCAAGAGAGCACATAAGACACCCCCCTTTTTCACTCAATCAAAAAAACCCCCCAAGAAAATATGATTTGGCACTTTATATTTAGTGTGATTATAATTGCCACCGCCAAGAAACACTGAGTGGATTTGATCTCAATGCTTTAAAAAAATCTCAACAAATAAGTATATGTTGAAAGTACAATCATGGAGTAAAATCAAGTGAAACAAGTAGCACCATTACAAAGTACTCAAAAAATCATGCAATTTCAAAAAACGAGTCACCTTGATCCAAGGTCATAGGCAAAAGTTATGAGTCTCCAAAGTTCCTAAAATGTGAACTGTGCAGTGTCACCTGTGAGAATCTACAATTTCTAGAAAAACCATGCATCAAAACCAAAAATCATTTGCACCAGCATGTAGAGAATAAAAAATTAGCCAAAATAAAAAAAATTCTTAGAAAAAGGAGGTCATGAGCCCAAGTTATCAAGCTCTGAATTTTGCCTTCAAAACTAAGATTGTCAACGAAGAGGGGTCTAAGTTTGTAAAATTGCCCTGCCGCTAAATCTGGCAGAACTGCCACAAAAAATAGGTGTGCTGCCAAGTTTGGAGTTCACCAGATAGTTTAGGACCTCTGATAAGTTTGGAAGACCTACAGCCACATTTAGTTACAGATAAATTTGATGCAAGCACCAAATCTGTCACCAAAAAGGGTGAAGGTGCCAAATATAGAACTTTGTTAAATTTAGCAAGATGCCAAAAAATGGTGCCAAAATTGGCACAAAGGTCAAAAATGGTAGAGATGTAGTTTTCAAGATTTAAAAAAAATTAGGGTCAAATGTAGAAGGATGGCATGGGGTTTGAATGGCCTAAAGGCCAAATCATTTAAACAAGGCCTAAAAGGTCGAATGCAGGGGTTGAGGGCCAATGGTCACACCTGGACCTGCTTTAGAGGGTTTGCGGCTCATATGAAAAGGCTTATAGCCCTTATAAGGTCAAAGCCCCAAGTATATAAGGGGCTCGGTCCCAAAGGGAGTTGTAGCCCCAATACTTAATGAAGCACTTGGAACAACACTTAGTGGAGTGCTATTATTATTATTTAAAAAATAAATAAACAAAATATATGCTCTGATTTGCGTGTCGGGGGGGCAAAATGGCCTTCCTGCAACTTTTTTGCCCTGGATGCTCTCGGCATTGAAAATGGGAGAAATTTATGTCAAAATTTATCTGTTTGGCCTTTTGGACTTAATGGCAGGGTCCTTTTGGCCTGAAAATGCTCTGAACGAAAGTTTACTTTCAAATCGGAGCATGGAACCCCCATTTGCATTTATGTCATATGATCTTTGAATCAGATGAAATGAAAGCCAACCTTGACTTTCTCAAGCCTTCTAGACATGCTAGAATAGTTAAAAAAGCTTCTAGTATAACTAGAATTTTCGCAATCACCTAGATCTCACAAAACACGCATGCAAAATGAAGAGGTTATCTGATCTTCATAAATCCTTTTTGATTCTCCAGATCATTAAAGATGCAAGAGAAGAGCACACAGGATTTTACAAGATCTCACAAAAATTTTAAACTCTCAATTAGGAATCTATGAACTTAGAATTCTCAAAACAAAATCTCCAATACCATGTTAGAAATCTAAAATAGATTGATAACTGAGAAACTTTATAAGAGAAATTCTAAGCTACATAAACTGAAAAAGCATAAATAATGCAAACCAGTGACTCTAAGAGATATGCAAATGTCAAGATGACATAATTGCATTAAGATCTCAAAGATGCTACACAAGACTAATAGAATTATCATAAAAGATGCAACAAGGATGAAAAATACAAGCTAGGTAGTGAGTTTATATAGACGAAGGAGAGGGGTGGAGGTAGCAAAGCTGACCAATAGGGAGAAACCATCAAATGGTCTAAACATAGTAAATGTAACTCCCTCGTAGGATGGTGACACCTCAAATGACCCACTTACCTAATTAAAATCACTTTATTTAACCTAAGCAAGCTTAATAAAAGTGTAGGAAAAACCTAGGAAATAGGGAAAATAAACAACCCACTAGGAAAATAAAAACCTACACTAACAATCCCAATAGGGGATTTGGAACTAATGACCCTTTGGGTCATATAGTCATCTCCACTACAACTACCAAAGATTGCATTCATCAAATACAAGTACATCCTAGGCCCGCAGATACGCCAACTACCCTCCACAATGTTCTCCTCCCTCAAGAACAAAACCACCCCTAGGTTACGCCTCCACTCGACAAGCTTTTTCCATGAGAGCGAGAGTGACTTGGAGGTCACCCATAGCAAGGAGGTAGTTCATGTCTGGTATCAGAGCTGACTAACTCATATTGTGCTTGAGTCACGTTTCAAAGAACACATATTTAAAATATTCTCTACAAATATTCCTCCTAGGGCATGAAAATGGTAGAAATTTTTCTGACCTTAAACATAGATGAGTTTTATATGGATCCATTAGTTTTTAGGCTTTCTAGACTCAATAGTGAGGTTCATTTTCATCCAGGAGGTCTCTAACAAAGTCTCACCCCCAAAACCCTCACAGAAAGAGCCCTAACAAAAAACCCATTTGCCAAATCTCCATCAAACTCCAAATCTACAACAACCTAGGTTTGCAAACAGACATGTAACCTTGAAAATTCTTCATTCTTTTCCTTCAAGGCCATGGATTCAACTATGCACAAGAATCTACTCATACAAAGGGTTACAAATACTAGGAAGATCTCCTCCCACAACCTAATGTAACCAAGCTTTGATACCAAATGAAAGAAAATTTGCAACCATAATAAACTATTTCCACATAACCCCAAGAGAGAAAAATATGCAACAAGTATTCATAATCCATAAGAAAAATAATAGAAAAATATACAATCAATATAACACGAGATGTACCCTGGAAAAAGCCTCATGAGGGAAAAATCTAGCTTCCAAAAACGTCCACACTCAATGTATTATCTCATGAACAAATATTACAATACACTTACAAAGTCTCCATGAATACTTTTGAAGCATCAATCTCCCTAATTGCACTTCATGTGAGCAATAAAATGAGAATCATGTAAACACACATCCCAATCCATGCTTCCTTTCCTCAAATATGTGCAACCTACAAGAGACACGCAATCCAACCTTAGCTAACAATCCAACCCTTAACAACTACTCATGTGCTTGCTTTTATAGAAACAATCTTGCACAAAACCTCCAAGTGGTATTACATAACCATGTGCCTCAAAACCATTGGCTCAGTAAACCATGTCCACCTCATTTAATTTTTGGTACTAAGTTTTCCCAATACTAAAATATTTTCCCAATGTGCAACCAACATTAAATATTTATCCTAATGTTACATACGACTTACAAGTGGCCCCAAGAATGTCTAACCCATTGTGATGGTCACATCTCTAAGATGTGCCATAATTTTAAATATTACATTTTACATTATAAGCTACATTATGCAAGGTGTACAACACACCTTTCCCAACAATATGCATTCTCAATGTGGGTGAGGCTTAAATTTGACTTAGCTAGATATATGGAGTGAGAAATTCAAATAATTTTAAACATGTCTAGTTGATCACTTTTATCTATCCATTTGACTAAGGATGAAAGGTAATGGATAAGTTGAGAGAGACCTACAATATATTCTACAAATGACACCAAAAGTGGCCTAGAAAACATGAGTTATAATTAGAAACAATGCTAGTAGGAATACCAAAAGAATACCATACAAAGACAAAGAATAACTAGGTTGTCATGAGAAAAACTAGTCTTGTAGTATGGAATGAACTTAGTCATCTTATTGAAGTGATTAACAACCAAAAAAACTCAATCACATCATCACACTATCATAAGTAAATCACTTACTAGTTCCATAGAAATGTTTTCCCAAGGATGAAAAAGAAAAGGCAAAGGAATACTCAAGCTCAGTTTCCTATTGGTGGGTTTGGAATAATAAGAAACTAAACAATGACTCAAAAAGTGAGTAACATTATGCATCATGTGAGGCCAATAGAAGAATTGTTGGAGATGATGATGAATCTTTTTCTTTCCAAAACGACCACCATAGAGAGTAGAGTGAGCTTCATTGAGAAGAGCAATGTGATGATCATGAGGAACACACAACTTATTAAACTTATACAATAATCCTTCCTTGACATGAAAATATTGAAAAGGTGCTAAGTTGAAAATTTTGGATGTTGAAGACTAATGTAGACTTGTCCAAACTTTGGATCATTTGCATATTGTGAAGTCAATATCTGAAAACCAAAATGTGCATTGGTTAAAAAATTCAATGTGTGAGTTATATGGGGTGACTCAAACAATCAACAATAGTGTTGGTAGTTCTCTTTTTATGCTTAACCACCAAATGGAACTATTGCAAATTGTTAGTGTAGGTTTATATTTTTATCTATTTAGGTGATATTTCTTTTTCCTACACTTTATTAATCTTGCTTAGGCTATATTAGTAAGTCATTAGAGACGAGGTGTCATCCATTTCTATAAGGAGTTACACTTACTATATTTAGACATTTTGGGTGTACACATCCTATTAGTCAATGATGAGTGTCAAATTGCACTCATAAAATACATCCTTTTTGCTTCTCTTTTTCCCTATTCAGTTCATCTTCCTTGTGTCTGCACTCAAATTAGTTAAGCAAGATTGTTCTATTTTGTGATTAATTAAGATAGATTACTTGAGATTAGAATTTCTGATTAGGTGACTAATGTGCGTGGGATTAATGGAAAAATGCAGAATTTCTCTTCCTTTTTGAATCCGAAGGTGTAAATATCAGAAACAGTAGTTTTGTGCATCTCCGGAGATCGTCTTCAATGATCTCCTGAGACCATGACAAAGAACAGTGACACCTGGAGATTGAAGATTTGGGGAATGACTCTCCAGAGCTCTGCGAGTGTCTAGAATATCTCCGGAGCTGCAGATAGGAACAGTGATCTCCGCCAATCAGACACTTCAGCAGCAATCCTAATACCCCCGCACTTCACTCAAATCATCACCTGAGTGGTGAAGGGTCAACTATCAGTTAAACTGCTGAAGTTTTATCTTTCCAAAGATTTTGCATGAGTTATGAATTAAACTAATTTCCAGGGCTTTGATGCCCAAGTGTATTAAGATCTAAACTTAGACCTCTGAGTGGACTTCTGTTCCACTCAAGTCTACCTTTCTTGCATAATGATCTTTCATAAGTTTGACAGTTAAGTACAAATAAGAGATGGTGTCATCTCCTAGAAAGACTGATAGATAAGTTCAGTGATATATCATCACTCTTTATATATATACTTTCAGAAATAGTAATAAAACAACAATGATAAAATTATTCTAATTTTCAGAGATTTCAGTTCTATTATAGCCATCCATTTTCATGAATATAGAAGTGAATGAATTGGATTGAATTTAGTTTAGATCATCTCTTGTGCTGATTTCCTGCAATAGCCTTCAGCCTCAAAGGTGCGGAGCAAGGGCCCACTCTCACCAATCAGGCAGGAGGCTAGTATCTCTATTTTACTGTTTCAAGTTTCTTTTATAAAAGTATTTCCTGTTTTAGTAGATAGATGCATGTTATCATTCTTTGCTTTGAGTACATTTCCTATTTTATTCTGTTTTACAGCATTCATTACATTTATTCAACAAGCAGATAGATTAGTCATTCTTTTAAGCTTTAGGATTAGCTATAAACTGGTCACTTAGAATACCTAGTTGCAGACAGCCATGGATACAACCCTGGTTCTTTAACATCTGAAAATAGATTAAATGATGAGGTACAGCGACAGCTCATCATTTTTTGGCGCCGTTGCCAGGGATTAGTTTGTGTTAATTAGGGACATTGAGTTAAAAACAGTTTTTAGAATAGATCTGTATGGTTAGAGCTAGAGATCTTAAAGGAAGATATATTAAACAGACACCCCAACAACACACCATAGGGGAAAGCAGTGAGGTGGTACAAAATCTTGTTGAAGAAGGAAACCTAGATCCTAATTTGGAACCTACATTTCAAAACAACAATCCCTTAGATCCTACAGATATTCCACTTGCCAATTATATCCAGGAATTACAACAAAAAGTTGAGGCAGATCCTTTGGTAGAACCTACTTCCTCAGAACCTCAGGAAGAAGAGCTATTATTAAACATGGAAAATGATAATCATGAGGAAGAGGAAAATCAGGCCCCAAGAACCTTCTCTTATCTTATTGTTTTGGCTGCTGGAGACAATGCTCCCATGAAGAATATCTCACCAGCACATCTGCCAAATTTTAGAGGACTTTCCTCTGAGGATCCAGATCAGTTCTTGTTTGAATTCAAAGTAGTCTGCCAAACCTATGATTATGGATCAGATAACCAGAAACTTAAATTGTTCCCTTCAACCCTGAAAGATTATGCGATGAGATGGTTTATGGGTTTACCCCAGGGTTCTATCCGTTCTTGGGATCAAATGGAAACAAAGTTTTTGGAAAAATACCAAGATTATTGCAAATCTAGTAATAAAAATGAAGAACTGTTTAAAATTAGGCAGGGGAGGAAGAATCCTTAGAAGACTATGTGGATAGGTTTAATTTTGCCTTGAGAAGGTATGGCAATCCGGTAAACCACTCCTTGGCCAGAACCCTGTTTATAAAAGGATTGGATAAAGAATCAAAACAGGCACTGGACCTAATGGGAAAAGGGAACATTAACAAAATGGAAATACCTGACATAGAGGAACTCTGCAGGAATTATTCCAGAACTCAAGATGGAGTAAGGTCATCCAAAACTTTTAAGGGGAAGAATGAGATAGGACAGTTGATGGAGGAAATTGTAAATCTAAAAACAGATATTCTGGTCCAACTAAATACCACTTTGGATGGGATTCAAGCAAAAACCAGGACAACTGATCAAAGTAGAACAACTGAACCGCTTTCCATTTATTGTCCTAGGTGTAGAAACAAACACCTGTTGAGAGAATGCCCCTTAGACAAATCAGAGATCTGTCAAATCTGTGACAGGGAACATCCTACCAGTCAGTGTAGTCAACTTCCAGCCTTAAAAAGATTGAGTAAAAAGAATGTTGTGATAGAGGAGGAGTTGAACTATGTGGGACAAAAACAAGGTGGAAATTTCCCTTATAATCAGTACCCAAGCCAGTCTTCTTACAGGGGTCCTACTAATTGGGAAAATAATCAGTGGAATCCAGCTTGGTATGGCCCTCAAAATAATCCTCCTTGGGGACAGCAGGATTGGCAAAACCAAAATTGGCAAAACCAAAACTGGCAAAACCATCCTTGGGGAAATCAACAATGGCCACCACAGTTTGGGTCACAAGGCATGCAACCTGAATGGGGTCCTCAACAGGGATACCATCAACAATACCAAGGACAACCTAGACGTTTCCAACCTCAACAGCAGGATTTACTAACTAGACCCTCCAACACACAGGGTCAAACGCAAAATGAACCAGTTAGTCAACCACCTTTACCAGCTCAGCCTATACCAAACCCATGGAATAAACAGGGAGCAGGTGTCTATATGACAGATCAGGAAAATCTGGTTAGAGTTAATGCCATATATTCAAATAATCTCCAGATGCGTTCTGGGAAAGCATTCCCAAGACCTTCTCCTCCAACTATAGTTGAAATAACCAATGATGAGGAACCTGAAGATCCATCCAATCAACCCCCAGAGGAGATTACTAACGAAAAAGTGCTAGAAAAATCAACCACAGACAACTCCAGAGTTCCTCCTAAAAAGCCAGCTCCGGAGAACAGTCTAGAACGCAATTCTGATAAGAGCTCCGGAGATGCTCCAGAGATGGAAAAACTAGCACCCTACCCAGAACGACTTAAAATGCTCCCCAGAAAAAGGTTTTACAAAAACAAATCCAACCCAATCAGGAATCAGAACTTTTACAAGAGCTCAAGCAGCTAAACATTGAAATTCCTCTCCTCCAGGCCATCAGGGATGTACCGGAACTAAATCAATTCATCAAACAGTATTGCATCAAAACTCAGGGCAGAAAGAAAAGTTTTCCCTCCACAATACAGGTGGAAGAAAAAGTAATGGATCTATTGATGGGAGAAATTCTCCTCCCAAAATATGGTGACCCTGGGAACCCTGTCATAACTGTTTTCATCTCAGGGGTAGAAATTTTAAATGTTCTGGTTGACTTAGGAGCAGAAATTAATGTGATGACAGTTCATACAATGGACAAGTTAGCTCTGTCTGGTATCCAATCCACGACTACAATTCTTCAACTTGCTGATCAGTCAGTAGTTGTTCCAAAGGGAGTGATCACTGATGTACCTATTGTGATAGATTCATGGCAATTCCCAGTGGATTTCTTAATACTGGAACCTAGAAACCAGAGAAATGCTTATCCTCTAATCTTAGGAAGGCCATGGCTAGCTACTGTAGTAGCATCTATTGATTGTCGAACTGGAGATATGGTCATTTCTAATGGGATAGATTTAAAGAAAATATCTCTGTATCCTCCAGCTAAACCATCGGTGCATTACACAGGAAGAGTATGGGTGGATGAACCAGATAACATGAACAACAGTGCCTCATTGGATATGGTAACCATTAAGGAACATTTAGGAGAATTAGAAGAAGAGGTATACTATGATACAATGGAAGACTTCACTCACATCCTAATCAACAAAGATGTGATGGAACTCACCCAATGGTGCAGGAGCACCCCTACAAGACAGGATATAGGTTCATTGTCCGCATGATAGGACATTAGTCTAGTTTTAGCATGTTTGACTTCATAATGTAATAAAGTCCATTGGACCAATGCATATGTATTAGATCAGCCTAGGAGAGTGTGCAGGTAGTTAGAGTTCATTATCAGGTTGTCTGAGCTGTCTTCTCCTAGCCGCTTGGAAGCTCCCAGCCGCTGGGAATCGAGTTGGTAGTACTCGTAGGATATTGCTATAAATAAGTCAGATCAGTTAGGGTTTGAGATAAGAGAGGGGAGAGTAGTAGTTATGTTATGTTGTACTGGTGATTGAGTGAGATCCAGAGATCAGGCCAGACATTGTGAAACATTGTTGTTCGATAGTATTGTAGAAATAGGACATTTGTGTTTCATCTAAATAAGATCTCATCAATTGCATTATCTGGTTTATCAACTGTTTATGTTTTGATTTCTGTTCTGATTACAAGTTAATGGATTCTTTCAACCCTTCCACCGGTTGATTCTGTGAATCGGTGGAATGGTCATGCATGTTAGTTTAGGTTGTATTTTAGTTTTCTGTTTATGCATTTCATTGTGTGGGAGATCGATTGGTAGCATGCTATGAATCAACCTAGCATCCTCATGTGCTAGGGTTTAGGAAGATAAACTATTAAGTTTTGATCTGAAGGTGATCTGGCCCGATCATCATGTTTTCTTTGTAAAATTGTGCAGTTCTGTGAGTTTGCATGCAGCTGACGGATATACAGGGATCTGCATGTGCTTTTCCAGACGGAGTGAATCGTATCGTCATCTACGAGTATATCGCTATCAGGATCAAGTTCTGAAGTTGGCAAAAATTGCATGTTTCAAGTGCATCAGGATGATATAGGTTGGATATATACTCAGTGTATATATCATCGTCAAGATCACCTTTCGTGTGTATCCATCGTCCGCATATCGCTATCGCATGCAGAAGTGAAAGTTCACTTTTTGGCTAAGGACCGGAAAGGTCATCATCAGGATATTGAAAAGATCACCGGATATTCATTATCATGTTGCGGAGGATATAAGTGTCTTATATCCTGTTGACATCATCATCAGGTGCATTGACATCAGCATCGGGTGCAAGTGACGTCATCGTCATCAGGATATTGCGAATATCACCCTATGCAAGTTTATCCTGCTGTCGCTAAGGGTTTTGGCATCGGCGTAAGTCATTGGCATAAAGTTTGGTTAACATCATCAGGATGTTTCAATATGACCTGATAAGTCATATCCTGATGCTGTTTGTTTAAAGAAGGTCGATATCAGGGTGACGTAAGCATCAGGTGCATAAGGAATAACGTCATCAGGATATATGAGAGGAACCGGATATTTCATATCCTACCGACAAAGGGTGACGATGATGCTAAACATCATGATGATGAAGATAGAGTTTGGCGGTAAGATGAACAGTGAACATCAGGAGGATGTTTGCGCTTGCCGAATGTGATGATGCTGCTGATAGCCGAATATGATGATGCTGCTGACAGGCAAAAGGCAAAAGGTGATAAGGAAGTGAACAGTAGTTAGCAGGAGGATATTTCATGCCTCTTCGAAATATGATGATGTCGTCTGTGTTAGCAAGAAATATGATGATGATGATAAGCCGATAGGTATTACATACTGCATGTCCAGGATTTTAACATGCTGGTTGTGTTAATGACTCCTCCTTCCCATTTGTAAGCTTCTGTTGCGTTTCCTCTGCATCATAGTGGTATCAGAGCAAAGGAAGGATCTTCTGGAAAAGATCAGGATATAGCAGGATGTCAGATGAAGAAGGAAAATCTGAGATTCCGGCAAGGATGACCAATGTTGAGTTGGCAGTTCTGGTAAAGAAACAGATTGCAGAGAGCAAGGCCGTGAAGGCTCAGAATCAGGAATTGAAGGATGAGTTAGAGAAGTTGAGGAATAGAGTAGGTTCTGGTAGAGAAGAAGATAGGGAAGAAGAAGAGATCCCTAGTTGGAACGAGGAGGTCGTTCCTGCAGACCAGAGACCACTGTTGAATGCCCTCAAGGCCATGGAGAGGAGAACCATGGATGTGAAATTGGATTTGCCAGTGTTTACAGGAAAGATGGAACCTGATTCAGTGATGGAGTGGATAGACTCCTTGAACAATTTCTTTGAAATAGAGGAGATACCAGAACAACAGAGGGTGAGAATAGCCCAGTCAAAAATGAAAGAAGCTGCCTTGACATGGTGGAATTTCGTCCAAGATGATAGAGTACAGGAAGGAAAGCGTAGAGTCACTACATGGAAGAAAATGATGGCATTAGTAAAGGAAGCTTATGTCCCATTGGATTACAGTATCCAATTACACAAGAGGAAGCAAAACCTGAAGCAGAAGGAGCTAGATGTCAGCTCATATACAGAAGAATTCATGAAACTTTGTATGAAAACAAAGGTAAAGGAAAGTGAAGAAGAGAAGGTAGCCAGATACCTTAATGGATTGAGGTTCAACATTCAGGAAGATTTAAGTCTGCATAATCCAGATACAGTTCAGAAATGCCTTCAGTTGGCATTGAAAGTGGAAGAGAAGTTAAAGAGAAAACAAGAACAACACAATAGAGGAAGAGGAAGACAACAAAGGGGTGGAAGAGGTCCTTTTAGAGGTAGAGGACATGGACATGGATATCAAGGAGAATCCAGTCATGACAATAGTAAGGGAAACAATAGTCAGAACCAGGGGAAAAATTATAGTCAGCAAGGAAACTTCAGAGGTAGAAGACCTTTCAGAGGAAGATCCCAGGGCAGAGGATCCATCAGATGTTATAACTGTAACAAAGAAGGCCATATAGCCAGCAGATGTCCAGAAAAGGCCACAAGCTCAACAGGAGAAAGGAGAACAAATCTGATCCAAGAACCTGATAATCAAAGTATGACAGGCTCTAATGCTTTTCAGAGTGTGAATGCTCCTGATAATTATGGATACCCAGAAAGTGGAGAGTCTCTAATGATGAGAAGAACAGTGACTACCATGAAGGTACCTGACAAAGAATCCCCTCAAAGAAAGTCTCTTTTCAGGACTATTTGCAAAGCAGGAGGTAAGGCATGTAAAGTTTTGATTGATTCTGGTTCTACTGAAAATTTTGTGTCTGAAGAAATGGTGACAAAGCTTAAGCTTAGGAGATTGCCTCACCCATCCCCCTAGAAAGTCTCATGGCTTACCCAAGGTCAGCAGACAATTGTAGAAGAGCAGGCTTGGGTAGAATTTCAGATTGGAGCATATAAGGATAAGTTGTTGTTTGACATAACCACGATGGATGCTTGCAATCTTTTATTTGGTAGACCATGGCAGTATGATTTGAAGGCACAACATGATGGTGTTAGAAACACCTATACAATCACTAAAGATGGTAAGGTTATAAAGTTACTACCATTGACGGAGAAGGAGGAGAAATCTAAAGGAAAAGAGGTGAAGGTAATGCTGATGGAAGGTAAACAGTTCATGAAAGAAGTAGCAGTAGAAGGTGCAGTTGCATATGCCCTAATCCCATGTATGAGGGTGAATAAAGAACAGCAGCAAGAAGTCAAGGAAGAGAAAAAGCAAAGGTTCATAGACCCAGCTATCCAAGAGCTATTGGATAAGTACAAAGGTATCATCTCAGAGGGAATGCCAAGATCCCTACCACCTGTCAGGGATATTAGTCACTGCATAGACTTAATTCCAGGGTCAACACTTCCAAACAAAGCAGCCTATAAACTAACTCCAGAACAGAATGCAGAAGTAGCCAGACAAATTGAAGAATTATTGGATTCAGGTCTGATTGGGAAAAGTTTAAGTCCATGTGCAGTACCAACTGTACTAGCACCAAAGAAGGAAGGTACTTGGAGGCTTTGCACAGATTCCAGAGCTATTAACAAGATCATAATCAGGTATAGGTTTCCAATCCCTAGGATAGAGGATTTACTTGACTGTTTGGGAGGTGCTAAGTATTTTACAAAAATAGATCTAAAGAGTGGATATCATCAGATCAGGATTAGGCCAGGAGATGAATGGAAAACAGCATTCAAAACTAATGAAGGGTTATATGAGTGGAAGGTTATGCCTTTTGGTTTATCTAATGCACCTAGTACTTTTATGAGGTTGATGAATGAGGTTTTGAAAGAGTTCATTGGTAAGTTTGTCATAGTATATCTAGATGACATTCTAATTTTCAGCAACACAAAAGAAGAACATCTCAGACACATAGATTTGGTTCTTAAGAGGTTACATGAAGAGCAGCTGATGATAAATTTAGACAAGTGTTTGTTCATGCAAGAGGAGATCACATATTTGGGTTTTGTCATTTCACAAGGAAAGTTACAAATGGATAAGGAGAAGGTAAGTGCCATATTGTCTTGGCCAACCCCAAAGACTATGAATGATGTCAGAAGTTTCCATGGGTTAGCAACCTTCTACAGGAAGTTTATAAGAGGGTTTAGTCATATTTGTGCACCCATGCTTGATACCATCAAAGGAGGACAGAAGTGCAGATTTGTTTGGACTCAAAGAGCAGATGATTCTTTTGAGACATTGAAGAAGAAGGTGGCACAGCAGCTAGTCCTTGCACTTCCAGACTTCAACAAAATCTTTCAGGTGGAATGTGATGCCAGTCACATGGCCATTGGAGCAATACTCAGCCAAGAAGGTAGACCTATTGCATTTTTCAGTGAGAAGCTCAATGATGCTAAAAAGAGGTATTCCTCACATGATTTGGAAATGTATGCTTTAGTCCAGTCACTCAAGAAATGGAGGCATTACTTGATGCCAAAGGAATTCATAGTATTCACAGATAACCAGGCTTTGAGTTTCATAAACAGCCAGGAAAAGCTGAACCACAGACACATGAAATGGGTAGAAACCTTACAAGCGTTTACTTTTACATTGAAGCATAAGAAAGGAGTCAAGAATAAAGTTGCAGATGCTTTGAGCAGGAGAGTTCTAACAGTCAACCAGATTCAGTTAGAAAGTGTTGGCATTGATTCACTAAAGACCATGTATGAGACTGATGAAGATTTTGGGGCGATATATCATGTATGTACTTCTTTTGGAGAGAAATATCATGCTGCATTCTCTGAATTTTTGATTCAGGATGGATTGTTGTTCAAAGGTGGACAGTTATGTATTCCAAGGTGTTCTATGAGGTTAAACATTATTAAGGAGAAACATTGTGGAGCTATGGTAGGTCATTTTGGTCTAGATAAGACTCTTGATCTGGTCCGAAGACATTACTTTTGGCCTAAGTTACAATCAGATGTCAGAAAGTTTGTAGAGACATGTGTGATATGTCAGAAAGCTAAAGGCAGGTCGACTAATGCAGGTTTATATCAGCCCTTACCCATTCCTTCCAGACCATGGGAAAGCATAAGTATGGATTTTGTCTTGGGTTTGCCAAGGACAAGGAAAGGGTTTGACAGTGTTTTTGTTGTAGTGGATAGATTCAGCAAAATGGCACATTTCTTGCCATGCAAAACCACTGCTGATGCTTCATACATTGCAGATTTGTTTTTCAGGGAGATTGTCAGGATCCATGGATTGCCATTGAGCATAGTGTCAGATAGGGATGTGAAGTTTATTGGTCACTTCTAGAGAACTCTTTGGAAGAAACTTGGAACAAATTTGTCTTTTTCCTCTGCATATCATCCTCAAACGGATGGACAGACTGAAGTAGTGAACCGTTCATTAGGAAATTTGCTTAGATGTTTGACAAAACAACATGGAGAAAAGTGGGATAATATTCTATCTCAAGCTGAATTTTCCTATAATGATACTGTCAATAGGAGCATAGGGAAATCACCTTTCCAGATAGTTTATGGTGTGCATCCAAGAGGAATTTTGGAATTAAGAGATCTACCTACAGTAAACCCTGTTAGTGCAGAAGGAGAAGCTTTTGCAGAAGCCATAAAAGAGGTTCATGATCAAGTCAAGACCCAACTACAACAAACCACCTTGAAGTATAAGGAATATGCTGATAAAAAGAAGAAGGATGTACAGTTTGATGTTGGAGATTTGGTATGGGTTCATTTGAAGAAGGATAGACTTCCTAAGGGAAAATATACTAAACTTATGCAGAGAAAAGTTGGACCATGTCAGATCTTGCACAAGCATGGACAGAATGCTTATGAGATACAACTCCCCCCTGATCTTGGTTTGTCCCCTATATTCAATGTATGTGATTTAACTCCATACAAGTCTTATCCAGATGCAGATCAGGATCTCCTACCGGATACAGTCCATGATAACATTCCCAAGCATGATCCTCCACAGTTGCAGAAGGTTTTGGACACCAGAGTGGTCAAACAGACCCGGAACAAACAGTACTTGGAGTATCTAGTCTCTTGGAAGGGAAAACCTAATTCTAAAGCAGTCTCGATGACTGAAGAGCAGATCCAGAAACATGGTGCAGATCTTCATACTCTCATCTCAAGTGGACTTGAGATTTCTTCTTCTGGGGAGTATGGTGCAGGAGCACCCCTACAAGACAGGATATAGGTTCATTGTCCGCATGACAGGACATTAGTCTAGTTTTAGCATGTTTGAATTCATAATGTAATAAAGTCCATTGGACCAATGCATATGTATTAGATCAGCCTAGGAGAGTGTGCAGGTAGTTAGAGTTCGTTATCAGGTTGTCTGAGCTGTCTTCTCCCAGCCACTGGGAATCGAGTTGGTAGTACTCGTAGGATATTGCTATAAATAACTCAGATCAGTTAGGGTTTGAGATAAGAAAGGGGAGAGTAGTAGTTATGTTATGTTGTACTGGTGATTGAGTGAGATCCAGAGATCAGGCCAGACATTGTGAAACATTGTTGTTCGATAGTATTGTAGAAACAGGACATTTGTGTTTCATCTAAATAAGATCTCATCAATTGCATTATCTGGTTTATCAGCTATTTATGTTTTAATTTCTGTTCTGATTACAGGTTAATGGATTCTTTCAACCCTTCCACCAGTTGATTATGTGAATCGGTGGAATGGTCATGCATGTTAGTTTAGGTTGTATTTTAGTTTTCTGTTTATGCATTTCATTGTGTGGGAGATCGATTGGTAGCATGCTATGAATCAACCTAGCATCCTCATGTGCTAGGGTTTAGGAAGATAAACTATTAAGTTTTGATCTGAAGGTGATCCGGCCCAATCATCATGTTTGCTTTGTAAAATTGTGCGGTTCTGTGAGTTTGCATGCAGCTGACGGATATACAGGGATCTGCATGTGCTTTTCCAGACGGAGTGAATCGTATTGTCATCTATGAGTATATCGCTATCAGGATCAGGTTCTGAAGTTGGCAAAAATTGCATGTTTCAAGTGCATCAGGATGATATAGGTTGGATATATACTCAGTGTATATATCATCATCAAGATCACCTTTTGTGTGTATCCATCGTCCGCATATCGCTATCGCATGCAGAAGTGAAAGTTCACTTTTTGGCTAAGGACCGGAAAGGTCATCATCAGGATATTGAAAAGATCACCGGATATTCATTATCATGTTGCGGAGGATATAAGTGTCTTATATCCTGTTGACATCATCATCAGGTGCATTAACATCAGCATCGAGTGCAAGTGACGTCATCGTCATCAGGATATTGCGAATATCACCCTATGCAAGTTTATCCTGCTGTCACTAAGGGTTTTGGCATTGGCGTAAGTCATCAGCATAAAGTTTGGTTAACATCATCAGGATGTTTCAATATGACCTGATAAGTCATATCCTGATGCTGTTTGTTTAAAGAAGGTCGATATCAGGGTGACGTAAGCATCAGGGGCATAAGGAATAACGTCATCAGGATATATGAGAGGAACCGGATATTTCATATCCTATCGACAAAGGGTGAAGATGATGCTAAACATCATGATGATGAAGATAGAGTTTGGCGGTAAGATGAACAGTGAACATCAGGAGGATGTTTGCGCTTGCCGAATGTGATGATGCTGCTGATAGCCAAATATGATGATGCTACTGATAGGCGAAAGGCGAAAGGCGATAAGGAAGTGAACAGTAGTTAGCAGGAGGATATTTCATGCCTCTTCGAAATATGATGATGCTGTCTGTGTTAGCAAGAAATATGATGATGATGACAAGCCGATAGGTATTACATACTGCATGTCTAGGATTTTAACATGCTAGTGGATTAATGGCTTTTCCATCCTATTTGTAAGCTTCAGTTGCGTTTCCTCTGCATCACCCAAGATCCTCAAAGAGAACTTCTTGTTTCTTCTCATTGTACCCTTGCCAACATTATTCCTTGTGGGGAAACTTTTTACAGGGACTTAGCCACCTTCCACATGTTACTCCCACATTCTTGTCCTCTCAATGCCATGACACCAATGTATGGACCCACCACATCTATGGATCAAATTACAAAACAGGTCATGATTCTACCAGGGAAAACACTTAATATAAATACTCGGTTGACAGCAGATCAGGAATAAAAACTCATTCAACTTTTGGTTTTCCACTCAGCATCTTTTGCCTGGGAATACCAAGATATGAAAGGCATACCTCCTGAAATTTGTATCCATCACATCTACACTGAGGATACTAAACCTGTCAGACAACCACAAAGAAGATTGAATCGTGCCTTAAAGGACATTGTCAAAACTAAAATAGAAAAATTACTCCAAGCAGGGTTCATATGTCCAATCTCAGATAGTCAATGGGTCTCACCCCTTGTCATTGTGCCTAAAAAGAATGGGAAATGGAGGGTGTGTATTGATTATAGAGAACTCAATAAGGCCACAAAAAAGGACTACTTTCCCTTACCATTTATTGACCAAGTTCTAGACAACCTTGCTGGGAGAAAGTATTTTTCTTTTTTAGATGGATTCAGTGGGTATAATCAAATTCAAGTAGCACCTAAAGACCAAGACAAAACCACCTTCACATGCTCTTGGGGAACCTTCACTTACAAAGTTCTTCCTTTTGGGCTGTGCAACGCCCCAGCTACATTTCAGAGACTGGTCCTAGCTATTTTTGCTGAATTGGCTAATGAATGCATGGAAGTCTACATGGATGACTTTACTGTGTATGGGAATAACTTCGAGGAAGCTCTCACAAACCTTGGAAAAGTACTAAAATGTTGTGATAAAAATCGACTGTCCCTTAGCCATGAGAAATGTTTTATGATGGTGGAAGAAGGAATTGTTTTGGGACACCATATTTCAGAAAAAGGGATCAGAGTGGATCAGAACAAGATAGAAGTAATCACACAGTTGCCTTCACCCAAAAATCAGACTGATGTCAAGAGTTTTCTAGGTCATGCAGGCTACTATAGGAGGTTCATAGAAAATTTTAGCAGAATAGCTGCTCCCCTGTTTACCCTGCTTAACAAGGAAACAGAATTTCTCTGGACAGCAGACTGTCAATCAGCATTTGAAATTTTGAAGGAGAAGCTTACTGTGACACCAGTTTTAAGGGGACCTAATTGGACTTTACCATTCCACATACAAACTGATGCTTCAAATGAATCCATTGGGGCTGTTTTAGGACAAAAAGAGGAAGGAAAGAGTATGCATGCCATTTATTACATCAGCAAGAACCTTACCTCTGCAGAAAGAAATTATACAACAACTAAGAAGGAATTCTTGGTAGTTATCTATGCTATAAACAAATTTAGACATTATATTACCGGATATAAAATATTTGTGCACACTAATCATGCAGCCATCAAGTACCTAATGAATAAACCAGTAGTAGATGCAAGGATCATCAGGTGGTTATAGCTCTTGCAAGAATTTGATATTACCATAGTTGATAATCCAGGAAAGTTTAATTTGGTTGCTGATTTTCTGTCAAGATTACATACAAGAGGAGAAGATCAACCAGTGGAGGACAAATTTCCAGATGAACATCTTTTTGCCATATCCACTACTGCACCTTGGTTTGTTGACATAGCTAATTTCTTAGCTACAGGCTTGTATCCATCCCATTTTACTTCAAAACAGAGAAAACGTTTGCTTAAAGAAAGTTTATCCTACAAATGGTTGAATGGTTTACTATTTAAATGTGGTCCTGATTTCATTCTACGCAGGTGTTTGAAGGCTGAGGAGACTTTTGATGTGTTGAGAGCATGCCATGATGAACCATCTGGTGGCCACTACTCTTTCCACAAGACAGTCCACAAGATCCTTGGAGCTGGTTACTACTGGCCTTCTCTTCATAAAGACACAAAGAGGTATGTGCAGCACTGTGACCAGTGCCAAAAGATGGGGCAGCCCACCTTTACTCAGGAAATGTTGCTACATCCTCAAGTCATGATGGAACCATTTGAGCAATGGGGTCTAGACTTTGTGGGACCAATTTCACCGCCATCATCAGGGAAGGAGTATATCCTAGTATGCACAGACTATGTTACTAAGTGGGCTGAGGTTCAAGCATTATAGTTTGCAAGAGAAGAAAAAGTTGTTGATTTCCTTTACAATAGGATTTTCTTGAGATTTGTAGCCCCAAAATCAATAGTTTCAGACAGAGGACCTCAATTTACTTCACAGGTAATTAAGGCATTCACGGATTTGTACCAAGTCAAGCACAGAAAAACTTCACCTTACCATCCTCAAGCAAATGGGCAGATAGAAGTAACTAACAGAGATCTTGAGAATATCCTAACCAGGACAGTGGCAATGAACAGAAAGGATTGGGCTAATAGACTACCTGAAGCAGTTTGGGCTTACAACACCACTTGGAAGTCCACAACAAAGTTTTCACCATATGAATTGGTTTATGGGAAAAAGCATATACTATCTATTGAATTTGAACTCCAGACACTTAAAACTGTATTGGATGTTGGGCTGCCGCTGTCTACAATTCAGCAGAACAGGATTCTTCAACTCAATGAGTTGGATGAGATTCGGACAGAGGCCATTCAGCAAACAGAACTGGTTCAGTACCAAAGGAAGCAATGGCATGACCAACATATCAAGAGGAGGACATTTCAACAAGGAGATTGGGTTCTTCTTTATGATTCTAAATTCAAAGAATTCAAAGGGAAATTACAGACTCACTGGCTGGGTCCTTATCAAATAAAGGAAGTGTTTGAAAATGGAACTGTATCATTGCAACCAATTGATGGAAGTACAAACACATTTTTAGTAAATGGTCACAGGATAAAGCTCTACAAAAGACCGTCTACTAAAGAAGAGTTTCTTGATGATCTGTGTTTTGATACAGGGGATACCTCCTCTGTCACGGTGTTGGAATAAAATAAAAAAAAATAGAAGGTTGAAAACTAGCAATGACGGCCTTCCAACAAAAACAAAAAAAAAAAGATGAAAAAAAAAGAAGGTTGAAAACCAGCAATGGCGGCCTTCCAACAAAAAAAAAAAAAATATTTAGAGAAAGATGGAAAACCAGCAAATGGCTGTCTTCTCGACCAAGGGAGTTGAAAACCAGTAAAATGGCGGTTCCCTTCTCCAAGACAGTTGTAATAATCAAGCTTTGGACATGATCGGTTGCCAGAAATTGGCCAATACATCTCCGGTGCTTTCCAATAAGGAGCATCTTCGGCGCTTTCCAATAAGGAGCACCTCCAGCGCTTTCCAATTAGGAGCACCTCCGGCACTTCCCAATTAGGAGCACCTCTGGTGCTCTGTTAATAATGCTGATAGTTTCCATAATAAGGGCGGGACCTACCTCGCCAGGTGGTAAAGTAGACAACTCCTATGATGAGGTCATCATGACTCATCTTCTACTTAATCGCACAACATAATTACAAATTAGGAAACTAATAATTGCAGGAGTGTCCACAAGCCGGCGCTGACATCACCCATGGGCGTGGATTTTAGTGCCACTCAGTGCAATGATTGCAGGTCGCATGCAAGTAGGAAGCAGATGTCATATCGGTCGCCGCTTAAATGCCACGCCGCGTGCAGTTTTCAAGGCAGCGCAGCATTTCTCCCGCGTACGATTGCCTCATCATTAAAACTGATCCAAGTAAATCTATTTTTAATTAGTCATTAATTAGTAACTGTCATGTCTTTCTAATTTGAGTGCTGTCGTGATGACACGTCCCTCCACCGTCATTTCCTTTCTCACCTCCACGCATGCCGCCATCTGTGCATTAATGCCACCTTACCTCCGGAGCGCCCTGTCAGTCCGTTACAATTATGGCTGCTTTGGTCCCTTAACCCATCTGCATAAACCCAGCCTGAAAATAATTGCATCCCTCATTCAAACCTCCGGAATAGACTGAAGCATAAGATAAACAACTCTCCGGAGCCTACAGAGTAATTTGAACAGCACTCCGGAGCCCATAGAGATCAGAGGGACAGATAGACTTCAGATCGCAGAAGAAAAGAATAAAACACAGAAACTGCCATCAATTCAGGTATGGGGGTCAAGAAAAAGTCTGAGCCAGAAAGTACTGTGGGTCTTCTAAAGGATGCAACTGTAGCAAATATTTGAAGGACTGCTGGATGGCTTGATTTCCTAGACAAGTTCGAGGGGTTTCAGGAGGACATTGTGGATGAATTCCTTAGGAATTTGAGAGACGACCAGACCACTGTGAGAGGGAACCAAATCAGTCTCTCCTCCACAATTATCAGCCACATCGCCAGACTCCCCGAACAAGGTGAGAGGTTCCACCACCTGAAAACCTTGTATACAGAGTTAATTAAAAAAATTTCTGTTCATGGTGACCCTGCCATCCAATTGCATATGAATAAGAATGAGGTTAAAGGAATTTTGAGGTCCACTCTCCCAAACCCTTGGGAAACTGTTGCTACCTGGCTAATGAAATACTTTACCTGTGATGGCCAATTCTCCATAGTCTTAGGGCCCATAATGAAAATGTTCATCTTTCTTAGACATGGAAATAGGCACCCCGAATATAACATAAATATCCTAAATTTCCTCTATTCTGCCATCAGAGCAACTGCAGAAAAATACCAGCAGGGTAAGAGACCCATGAAACATCATGGCCTCATTTTCTTGATAGTCAAGCATCATTTCTTATCTCAGGCCAATGGGGATGAACTATTACAGAATTTTCTTGAGCATAACCCTCAGGTCAGAGCACCAGAGATACCACAAACAGAGGATGAGAATTCTCCCTCTCACCATGATGAAGAAACCAAGCCTACAGCCTCCTCCACAGCTTCTCACAAAAGGATATCACCCTCACAGGAAGCTACATCATCTGCAGCCCCTATTCCTAACAAGAAAAGAAAAGGCAAACAAATTGCAGAGCCTGCTCCTGCACGGCCTCTATATATGACTCGCTCAGTCAGGTGACAAATGACTTCACCTGAGGGATCTAGGCCTACGGAATTAACAAAGGAAGAAGCAGGGCAGGGAATTGAAGGAAAATGGTGGGTTGAAGAGCCATCCCATGACTCCGATGAGGTACCTCTAGTCCAAAAGAGGAAACAAAAGGAACATTCTCCTGCACCATCTATTCATATGGAGTCGAGTCCAGTCTCAACACCACCATGTGCTCCGGAGACAGGAAGCTTACCAACTGTTATTATCTCCTCAGACTCTGAGGAAGGAAGACCTGCTCCGGAGGCACCAGTTCCACCTGTGCTCCGGAGAAGCAAAAGAAAGAGGCAGCTCTCACAAGCTGAGAAGGATACTGCCCTGCTCGCTGAGGCACTCCTTGAATTGAGCACATATGAGGACAAGGCAGGACCTTCAGTAATGCCAGCAGCAGCAGTAGCAAACCCTCAGGACAAGGGCATTGCAGAAGGAGAAACAGGGCACACAGATACAGAAGAAGAAATAGGGCACACAGATACATTGGGAGAAGCAGGGCAGGTGGCCATGGATAATCTTGATAATCAGCCACCAGCCACTGAAATAGAGGCAGAAACTCTATCACATCCCTCTGACCAAGAAGACATAGAGGTCTCAACAGAGCAACAATTAATGGAAGAAATTGAGAATTTGAAAAGGCTGCTCTGGGGAAAGAATTTAATTATTACTGACCTCAAGAAGGTCAGGGTGGAAATGGAGATGGAACTGAAGCAAACTATTGCAGAAATCCAAACAGACCTCCAAAACAAGGACAGAATCATCCAGGAGAAGGAGGCAGAGTTGGAAACACAGAAAGGTGAGGCAGCAAAAGTGGTGGAAGAAAAAGACAAAGAAGCAACACAAAAGGTTTCTGAGCTCACCATGGCCAGAGACAATGGCCTCACAGTAATAGCAGCACTAATTGAAAAGGTATAGAGCCAGGACAAACAATTAACTTGGGCCAATAACAGACTAGATGACCAAGAAGAGTATATCCAAGAACTGTCTGGCCCAAGGGCAACCAGTGAACAGGAAGTGCAAACAAATGCCTATGTGGGTCCAATCCGCATAGACATTCCTAAAGCCCTATTTCATTGGGAGGAAGGTGTAGAGAACATGAAGCCTCCAAACCAATGTTGTAATTGCAAAGGGTAGTTACTGCCAGAGCAGAAAGGATAGCAACTTTGGAGAGAAAAATCATTCAAATGGCCTCCCTCTCCTCAGAAATTCTATCTTGCAAACCTCCAAGTGCCAGCTATGCAATGTTCCTACAAGAAAGGATACTGCAAAGGAAACTTTCCTTAGTCTTATCTGACATGAATGAGGATACAGAAATAGCAAAAGGTTTCATGACTGCTTACACCAGAAGCAACCATGAAGACAAAAACTTCCTATGTGAGCTGTACTTACATGGGTTCTGCATTAATGATATAGCCTTCATGATTAATCACTTTGTGGGAGAATGCCAGCTTAGGGCATTCATGTCCCTCATGAGGAACTACCAGATTTGGGATGAAAGGATGGAAGCTCATCTTCAAAAGGATTCAAAAACAGAGCTCCTCCTCAGAAAAGAATGTCCCAATCCTTTTGCTTTCCAGACCCAATTCAGATCCGTCATCTATCATCCTGCCAGTGCAACTAGTATATTGCCATTATATTTGAAGAATTTGCAAGAATGCTCCATTGACTTTGGACTTTTTATGATTAACTCAGCAAATCCTGTCCTTGCTGTAGCAAAGAAAAGATGGAGTATTTTAACACCAGAGCAAAAACTTAGAGAGGTGGTCACCCCTGCAAACCTAAGACTATTCATGAGGAAAGCAAAGATGATATCCAAATTGATGGATAAACATAAATAGGAATGGATAGGAGGGCAGTTCAGACCTCCTCTGATAATTGAACCACTCCCCATGTGGACAGAACAGTTGGAAGATGAAAAACTGCAAGATTGGATGAAGCAAGTTGACAAGTACAGAGGGAATGGTAACACTAATAGAACTACTTGGACAACCTATCTCCAGGAGTATAATCTGACTGACAGATTGCTTCATCTAAACAAATCCAGAATGTGAAAGGCAGGAGGACCTGCCAAACCTTAGGTATGGGGGGGATGATGAGTGTCAAATTGCACTCATAAAATACATCCTTTTTGCTTCTCTTTTTCCCTATTCAGTTCATCTTCCTTGTGTCTGCACTCAAATTACTTAAGCAAGATTGTTCTATTTTGTGATTAATTAAGATAGATTACTTGAGATTAGAATTTTTGATTAGGTGACTAATGTGCGTGGGATTAATGGAAAAATGCAGAATTTCTCTTCCTTTTTGAATCCGCAGGTGTAAATATCAGAAACAGTAGTTTTGTGCATCTCCGGAGATCGTCTTCAATGATCTCCGGAGACCATGACAAAGAACAGTGACACCTGAAGATTGAAGATTTGGGGAATGACTCTCCGGAGCTCTGTGAGTGTCTGGAATATCTCCAGAGCTGCAGACAGGAACAGTGATCTCCACCAATCAGACACTTCATCAGCAATCCTAATACCCCCGCACTTCACTCAAATCATCACCTGAGTGGTGAAGGGTCAACTATCAGTTAAACTGCTGAAGTTTTATCTTTCCAAAGATTTTGCATGAGTTATGAATTAAACTAATTTTCAGGGCTTTGATGCCCAAGTGTATTAAGATCTAAACTTAGACCTCTGAGTGGACTTCTGTTCCACTCAAGTCTACCTTTCTTGCATGATGATCTTTCATAAGTTTGACAGTTAAGTACAAATAAGAGATGGTGTCATCTCCTAGAAAGACTGATAGATAAGTTCAATGATATATCATCACTCTTTATATATATACTTTCAGAAATAGTAATAAAACAACAATGATAAAATTATTCTGATTTTCAGAGATTTCAGTTCTGTTATAGCCATACATTTTCATGAATATAGAAGTGAATGAATTGGACTGAATTTAGTTTAGATCATCTCTTGTGCTGATTTCCTGCAATAGCCTTCAGCCTCAAAGGTGCGGAGCAAGGGCCCACTCTCACCAATCAGGCAGGAGGCTAGTATCTCTGTTTTACTGTTTCAAGTTTCTTTTATAAAAGTATTTCCTGTTTTAGTAGATAGATGCATGTTATCATTCTTTGCTTTGAGTACATTTCCTATTTTATTCTGTTTTACAGCATTCATTACATTTATTCAACAAGCAGATAGATTAGTCATTCTTTTAAGCTTTAGGATTAGCTATAAACTGGTCACTTAGAATCCCTAGTTGCAGACAGCCATGGACACAGCCCTGGTTCTTTGACATCTGAAAACAGATTAAATGATGAGGTACAGCGACAGCTCGTCAGTCAATCTTGTCACCTCTTCCCTCTCACATCTCCTATATGTACTCACCCGCATACCTTGATTTTGCATGTGATTGTAATATTTATTTATGCTATTTTTCTTATTGCATATTTGTCTCTTCAGCATTTGTATTTCTCTCTCTAGTTCTAGGAAACTAACTCTATTTTACTATTTTAATTTCATAATCATCCATTTTATAGTTTCATTGTATCTAATCCTTGCACTAGATTCTAGGTTAATCTCTATTTTGTAGATTCTAACATAGATATGTACCCACTTCATATGCCTTGTTTGTTCAATCAAAATCTTGGAAACTTGACAAATTGTTCAAAGAGGTAATTGAACTATATATATAATAGTTTCCTTGCCAAGTAGATAGTGTCAAAAATATTTGATGGATTGTGTCTAATAAATACATTATTTATCATACATAGGGATGTGTTGTTTGGTTGTAGGAAACTTATTAGAATGATAGGCCATTATGCTTCAAAATGACAAGAAGAAAAAACTAGGAAGCATGTTGTTTAGTGGAAAAATGGATTTGTTAATGTTTTAGTGTTTTGATGTTTGAATCCTCCTTTCCACTTTACATTCAAGGATCTAGGGTCAAGTGGAAATTCACTATCATACCCTAGATTGCTATGAGATGTAGGGAAACTTGGATTAGGGCATTTAATTATCAATTTCTCTTCTCTTATGCTCAATTGACCATCACAACCCTAATTATGCAAATACGGCAATAAATTGATGAATAACAAAAAAATCTCTTGCCAATGGGAGTAAAATAGCAAATCACAAAGTACCTATTTTCAGAGTTCTAAGGCAGAACAGTCGAGGACACTGGTGCGGGTGCCCTAGTCCAAGGTACCAGTTTCTTCAAGGAATCAGGACCTCCTTCCGACACTGATCAGCCCTATAACTTTTGTTTTTGGAAATTTGTCTGCAGAGGACACTAGTGTGAGTGCCCAAGTCCTGGAAATGCTTCAGTGTCCTACTTCTCTTTGGATCCTGAATCCTTGATGTCTGTCGATCCTTCCTGCAACTTCACTTTTCCCAAATGCGACACCTGTAACCTGCAATCACAAGACTTTGGGAGGAGGTTGTGGTGTTTAGAGGCTTGCCTTAGTCAAGCCCTAGAGGACACTTAAGTCTCCGAACACCGTTGTTAGATAGAGAGTGTGTGCTCTTGTGAGGCAGAGGCAAAAACCAAAGGAATTGATATTGAAAACACAATATAATGTCACCTTGTAGTGAAGATATCATGGGAGGAAGATGCTCTTCATTCCATGATGAATGGATACTCAAATCTGCAAATACAAACACACAAACCACACAAGTCTTCTCTTGCAACACAATGAAAGCCTTGAATCACCTTGAGAACTCTTGAACATCACAATTGCCATCTAGTTTACAAATGAATTCCTAAACATGCTTTTATATGCAACTACAAACACTCCCGCTAAGATTTTCATAATTCAAACTTACCGTGTCGGTAAAGGACCCAAATAATGGTCATAAACTAACACCCAGAAATTGGGGTTACCCCAAAATAGGGCAGGAATAGAGTGCGGGCGGCCAAGTCCTCCACCCCTATTTTGGGCAGGGTACAGCTCAAGGGGTCCTCCTAGGTCCTATTTGTTATGTTACCTAAGGCTCATTCCATCGGGATGCTAAATTATGAACTAAGATGTCCTAAATGCATGCAAAAGACCCAGGAGCTAAACCTTATGAGGGAAAAGCCCCCAAGGGGACATTTTTTGACGTTACATTTAGTCCCCACTTTAATGTATGTATAAATGCGAGGCCAATACATGTGTTAAAGTAAGGTCACAAACACAATAAACACACCAAGCATGGAGAAGACACGACAATCACATAGAAAATAGTAACAAGCACACAAAACACGGAGAAGATAGTTACAGTCATGCAGAACATGGAGTAGACAGTCAATGCATAGAAGACACATTAATGCATGGAAGAAAGAAATGATATCTTTACTTTTCTTTTTTTCTTTTCATATGTATGAAATGCAAATGCAAGTATAGGAAAGTAAACAAACCTCCCATAATACAGGATGCACTACCCTAAGCCACAGGTCTCTATATATATGGGGCAACACACACACAAGACACACAAAAACTCCCAAGATGCAGGAAGCACTACCCGAAGGTGCTGGTCTTTATACTGCATATGGGGTAACAAACACACTAAACAAAGAAAACATGCCAAAACACACACACTTGAAGACACGGAGAAAACATGGCAGACAAGCGATGGAGTGTACCTATTTCTAGGTCCAACACCATCTCAGGCACATTACAGGCACACACTAACAATTGGGCTTCGCCACAACAATCACCAAAGACACGCTTAAGGGTTGAATTAGTCACAGAACCACTCCCTACCTCGGCATAGGACTTTTGAAAATGACAGGATGATGCAATCTGCTCTAAGAAATACACCATCCCCGGCTCTGCAGAGGGCTTAAGAAAAAGGATATGCTTGATATCCCACCTCCACAGAGGGCTTACATGATTGATTGATTGATTGCAAACAAACTCAGGATGCATGATGCACTCATCATGTAGGTCTTTGCATCTGAGGACAAGTACATTGCTAACATCTACAACAGACAGCTTACCTTCTATATGCCCCACCTTAAGGTGGTTGATATCAAGCACGTTAAGGTAGGAAGAAAACACACAAGGGAACACCAGATTTCGCAAAGCCCATGCCTCCCGGAGGTGACATGTGCTTTACGATCGCCAAATGTTCACACAAACACATCCCTACAAGAAACATGTTAGTGTCTACAACATCATGATAAACAACAACATCAATGCATATGATTAACCACACAAAGAGCCAAGGTTATACAATGAATTCAAAGTTCAAGGATAACCATAGGGCTATATCACAAAGCTCTCTGAATCAAGTACCACTAAGGCTAGATTCAAAGACAAACAAAGGTGCACAAAGCAGCAGTATTGTTAAGGTTTGTAAATGCGATAGAAACATCATAAATTCACTATGCGGAAAGCACAAGTGCTTCCACTAGCCAAGAATCGGATAATATATACAACTCCATCATCATATTAGGAATTAAGTCCATTTTTTGATTGCTCTCAAAAGGGATGCTAGGTCCGCATCAGTATAAATGTTTATCATCATCTGCCCGCTAGATGGAAACACTAGAGGAAGGGAAATAATAAATAAGAGAGGAGAAACAAGTGTCTTAGAGATAGTCATGTAGGAGGGTGCCCCCAGTGTCACCAACTGCAACGCTATGTTCGTAAGACACAACACATAACAATGAAATCAGAGAGAGGCAATTTAGAAGAATGATTATACAAATAGAAGGTCACAACAGAGGCAATCTCCTGGTATCTCGGACCTTACAAGAGAATTAGGGGTCATCCCAAGAGGCCTAAACAACATATAACACATCACGGGGGAAGCACATCACGAGAGAGATAAAGGGTTAGAGATACTTACCTATGGGGCCCTGGTAGGCTAGTGGGTATCACGAATCTTGATCTTTATCTTAATGGTTAAGGCGTTATCACTTCTTCTCTCTTCCATATGTTCATGAGTTTGTGAGGGTTACCATGTAGGAGAGGTTTCTCTTAATGATGGTTGAGAGGGGATATTGCCATTGTCTATGTCAGCTATCGGAGCATTTGAAATGCCATTTAAATGAGCTTGTGGAGGCATCTGAAAGATACCCATTTCAGTCCCTATATAGGGTGTTGGAATGGCTTGAGTCAAAGGGATGGCATGTTCTTCCACAGTATGTAGGATTTCATTGCTTTCCAAAGTATGTGACGGTTCATGATCTGTTTTCTTGTTTAGAACATAATTGAGAAGTTCTTAAACATCAAGTGGCAAATTATCATTAGATTTAAGCAAATGGTCACAAAGAGAATCTATGTCATCCAAAGCTTCATCCTGATTAAGGAGAGCAGGAAGGGATGGTAGAGTAGTGTAGAGAAATGTATCAATGATATCTTTTTCTTGTGCCAATATATCCTCACCAAGTGGGGTTATGTTGGGACAAGTCTCTTTGTTTGATATATCACCTGTTGCTATTTCATTCTCATAGGTCTCAGAAAGGATTTGCATTATATCATCATGAAGCAAAGGAAAAGTGGGAGTAAAGTTGTCACCACTAGTTTCCCCATGATTGTTTTCAGCTATAAAACTTTTGAGATTCTCCCTTATTGAAGGAAAAACATCCACAGTCTCACAAAAGTTATCGAAGTAGGCTATTGATAGAAGAATATCACATGTAGCATTGTTGGTTATGTAAATACCATAGATGTACGAGATTTGATGCAAGACTTGAGGATATTTTTTAGTGAATTTATAAAAATTATCATAGTTCACAATGTACTCATATAAGTACTCTAAATATGTACCCTTAGGAGAATCCATGATTGCAAAATATATGCAAAAATGCTTGATTTCTTGTAGTTTTTCAATGCAAATGAATGAAACAAAGGATGTTGTAAAAATTTTGATCAGGGGAAGAAAATTATATGTCTAATATCAGTCCAAAACAACTATATGATCCTTCTCAACACACTCTTGATGCAAATCCAAAATAATTCCAAGTCAACTTATAGTGAAAATATGTCAAAATAGGCACTTTTTTCACCAAAACTCAATACAAACGAGCATAACAAAGGGTGTTGTAAGGAAAATGATGATGGATAGAAAATAATATCAGTAATAATAGCCACTTGGTGCCAAAATTCCCAACACAGCACACTTTTAGTGCCACCTAAGGTAAAACCCTAGTGAAAATATAGCAAAAATAGGCTATTTTTCACGATTTTTCAATTCCAAGACCTAGCAAAAGGGGTGTTGTAAGGAATTTTAGGAGGTATATCAAATAATATCACTGATATCAGTCACCTCAATCCATAAAATTGATCACAATATGCTTGGAGTGCAAACTAGGTCAAAACCTAGGGCAAAAATAGTCAAAATGTGTAGTTTTCACCGAATTTTCAATACAAGAACTCGTTAAAAGGGTGTTGTGAATATTTTTATGAGGAGAATAAAATGATTACCCTAATAAAATCTAATTAATACAAAAATATTTTTCACAACGTGCCTATGGTGCAAGTTTATAGAGTTGATAAGGCCAAATTTAGTGAAAATCGTTGTTTTTGAAGCCCTAGGTTTGAGATGTTGACACAAAATGGTATATGAATGTTTTAAAGTATAATTTATGATGGAAATGAATTAATCTTAGATATGAAAATGACTTTCAATCTCTAATATGCAAAATGCCAATGCAAATCTAATGAAAATGCATGAAAATTGCTAGTTTTTGTTGAAATTTTCTATGCAAAAATGCAAATATTTTAAATCTAAATGCAAATTTACACTAAAATGCAAGACTACAAGCAAATGTAAATTTGAATGAGCCTCTAAAATCAGTAGAAAATTTTGAAAGAATATTTTTCTTACTAACCCTAGATTTTGGAATTACTAGGTTTAATGAAAATTGTCAAAATTTCTACAAAAGCCTAGCAAATTAATGATGAAAATGCAATGAAAATTTCTAATTTTTTGTGTTTTTCTATAGTTTATATCAGATCTAATGCAAAAATCATGAATTAAGAAAATTTAGAAAGAATTGATGCAATTTAGTAAGCCAAATAATGCAATTTTTTTGAATTTTTCTCAATGCAATAAGATGAAAGACTATATGAATGAATGAAATCAATCCAAATCTGAAGACACACACTCAGCAAGTTGAAATTTAAGTCCAAAAACATGGTTTCACCAAACATTTTAGTGGAAAATTGGATTTGTTAATGTTTTAGTGTTTTGATGTTTGAATCCTCCTTTCCACTTTACATTCAAGGATCTAGGGTCGAGTGGTAATTCACTATCATACCCTAGAATGTTGTGAGATGTAGGGAAACTTGGATTAGAGAATTTAATTATCAATTTCTCTTCTCTTATGCTTAATTGATGATTAAAACCCTAATTATGCAAATACAACAATAAACTGACGAATAATGGAAAAATCTCTTGCCAACGGGAGTAAAATAGCAAATCACAAAGTACCTATTTTTGGAGTTCTAAGGCGGAATAGTCAGGGACATTGGTGCGGGCACCCTAGTCCAATATACCAGTTTCTTCGTGGGATCAGGACCTCCTTCCAACACTGATCAGTGTTGTAACTTCTATTTCTAGAAATTTGTCTATGGAGGACACTAGTGCGAGCGCCCAAGTCCTAGAAATGCTCTAGTGTCCTGCTTCTCTTCAGATCCTGAATCCTTGATGTCTGTCAATCCTTCCTGCAACTTCACTTTTCCCAAATGCAACACTTGTAACCTGCAATCACAAGACTTTAGGAGGGGGTTGTAGTGTTTAGAGGCTTGCCTCAGTCAAGCCCCAGAGGATACTTAAGTCTTCGAACACCATTGTCAGATAGAGAGTGCGTGCCCTTGTGAGGCAGAGACAAAAACCAAAGGAATTGATAATGAAAACACAATATAATGTCACCTTGTAGTGAAGATATCATGGGAGGAATATGCTCTTCATTCCATGATGAATGGATGCTCAAATCTACAAATACAAACACACAAACCACACAAGTCTGCTCTTGCAACACAATGAAAGCCTTGAATCACCTTAAGAACACTTGAAAATCACAATTGCTATCTGGTTTACAAATGAATGCCTAAACATGCTTTTATATGCAACTACAAACACTCCTGCCAAGATTTTAGTAATTCAAACTTACTGTCTCAGTAAAAGACCCAAATAACGGTCATAAATTGACACTTGGAAATTGGGTCTGCCCCAAAATAGGGCAGGACTAAGGCACATGTGCCCAAGTCCTCCCCCCTATTTTGGGTAGGGTACAGCTCAAGGGGTCCTCCTAGGTCCCATTTGTCATGTTACCTAGGGCTCATTGCATGAGGATGCCAAATTATGAACTAAGATGTCCTAAATGCATGCAAAAGACCCAGGAGCTAAACCTTATGAGGGAAAAGCCCCCAAGGGGACATTTTCTGACGTTACACATGCATCTTAAGGTCAAAAGGCTATGAGAAATCTAGTTATGCCAAAATAGGTGTAGAACATAATTTATTAAATTTATTATGGATAAATATAAAGAACATTTTATTTTTCCACTAAAAATATACATTGATCTTTCTCAACTGATGCAAAGGTGATTCAATATCAAGGAACCCAAGAAATAACTTGTAGTAGAATCTTGTAAGACCAAGAAAACTTCTCAATTGTGTGATCGTAGGAGTGGTCATTAAAGAACTTACACTTTTTTCCAAATCTACTTGAATACCTTTATTGTTGATGAAAAACTTAGATAATAGATAGATCATTGACCAAAAGAAGCATTTGGATAGGTTTGCATATAATTGATTTTTTTAAGTATGTATATCTAACAAGATCAAGGTGCTAGAGATGTACCTTCAAGTACAATAATATACAAGAATGTCATTTAAAGAGATTATTATAAAATGATCAAGAAAATATTTGAATACATCATTCATGAATCATATAAAAGTTGAAGGGGTGATAGTGAGGCCAAAAGGCATCACTAACCATTCAAAAATACCTATCTTTATCTTGAAATCTACCCTCCATATCCTCTACATGGATTCAGACTTAATGATACCCACTTTTAGGATTAATTTTAAAGAAGCATTTAACTCCTTAAAGTTAATCTAATAAGTCATCAATGCAAGGAAATGGATACCAATTGTTTATTTTTATCTTGTTGAGCTCTTGGAAACCAGTACACAAATGCCAAGTTCCATCCTTCTTAATTATAAACAAGATTAGATATGTACATGGGGAGGAAGTAGGTTGTATGAATCCTTTATGTAATAATTCATAAATTTTCAATTCTAATCTCATAATTTTGGAGAATAGATTGAAAACACAAAGGAGCAATTGGAAGAGGAGCAAATTGAAGTAGATCAATCAAACGATTGATGGATCCTTTAGGTGGTAGTGTTGTAGGTTATTTAAAAACCTCTAAATAGGAATGTAACAACTTTTATCAATATTTTTAGGCTTAGTAATTATGTGTGTTGTATTTGCATTAGATTATGGTTAAACAAATAACAAGGTAAGTTTAAACTTTATATGTTTAGTTGACTACTTTGTGTGCTTACCTTCAACTAAGTAGAAGGCTTGTTGTTGTCCAAATGCATAAAATAAGATAGGTTTCCTATGTGTGTGCAATGTCTAAGTGTTTTTATATGCATCATATCATGCCTCTATATCATACTAATAAGGTTTTCCAAGCAAAAGATGCCATGTCAAAAGTGTAATTATCAACAAACTTTAGACCAAAAACAAAAGAGAGTGTATATGTGTATGGGACCTTTGATGATGGACAACTATCCTTCCCACCAAGAGACTATGGATGAGGATGAGGGTTCATGGGAAAGTACAATTTTTCAACTATGGACTTCACAGTTAGAATTTTCTATGAGATATTATTGATTATACAATTAATTAAACAGTCATGCATGAGATGTGGTAAAGTCATAAATAAATAGTTATGAGTTGTGGGAGTGGCTTGATTTTGATGTATAATACATTATTTAGATGAACATTCAACTCATCATAGGTGGTTGGATAACCTAGAGTCTCAATGGAAATATCACATGGTTCCTAATGGACCCTTATTTTGAGAAAGAAGAGTCAAATATAAGTGAGGACATAATGTCCTTAGCTTCATTCTTTATCAATCCTTTGTGCTCAATTATTGGCTTTTATGTGAGAACAATATCTCTTCAGGGCTGATATGATGGATTTAATGATAAATTGGAAGTCATCGCAGCATCTCATGTCTTTTGGTTGACAGGTTTGTTTCAGGCATGATGGTGAGATAGGTGATTGGCTATCACAGGAGTGCTTGGTGAGAAGATGTGAAGGGATATTCTTTGCACTAGTGTGATGATATGTTTAGAGGTTGGCAGGTCCCATCCCGAGGAGAATGAAGTTTGCACCTAGCATGTGAGTGTAGAGGAAGTAGTGTGGGTCCCTCAAGACCTGCGATGGTGCGATAAGGTGATATGTGGCTTTGGTGTGTGTGAGACATGCTTTTCTAGCATATTCTGATTGGGTGGTAACTAACCTGATGGGTTTTTAACCATTGATCTCATTCTGATGTAATTTCCATCCATAAACTGAATTCAAATGAAGAATTTCACATGCAGATAGTTTGATTTGACAAGTAGCATACTTCGGTTGGTTCTAATTTTTTAACATATTTTGGTAATTACACCAGCTATCTATTGTTCATGGGAAAGTAAATGTCTTGAGCTATCATTTTATGTTTTGATGATCATGATGCAATTTTCAAGCATTTCTAGCCATAAATTCAAGTGTGTGAAATCTACAGACACCTGAGATGAAAATTATGTAGGTTGATGGAAATGGAGATCAATTCAATTCATCTTTTCCTATAGATAAGTACCTTCACATGAGTTGTTCACATCAATTCTTTGTCATGGATTTTGAGTAGAGATTATATCATTGTGTTTCTCAGTGCAACTCCTAAAAGGGTATGCCTCTGTTTTCTTGGTTACAGATTTGTTCTTTCTGAATTAAAAAGAATGGGACAAATTCTAGACTAGGAATAGGAGGCATAGGTAAGAATGGGAGTTTCTGGTTTCCACAATCTTGTCGCTTTCCCAAAACCATAGCTGCATGAATGTATTTTTGTAGGGAAAGTCAAAGATTGTTTAGAAACTCCAACTATAAGAAGTTGCTCCCCAGGGACAAGCTAATTGGATGAATTTTTAACAACCCCAGTTAGATATGGAATTTGGGTGTTCATGCAAAGAGGCATCATTTATCCCTTCCCCTATCTCTTTTTGATGACCTTCATCAAGAACCCTAGCATAGGAAGAATGTCATGCCTACATTGCTTACTTGGTGATGGAGAGGAGAGTTTGATGTAGAGAAGGGTGGAGGTTAACAACACAATCTCAAATGAACAAACTTTGCAACTTTGAAACCCTAACTTGGTTATTATCTCACCAACTCTTCAACTTCCCTAGTAGTATAGCAAACGAGGTTTTTTCACCATAAATTTCCACTCAGATTTCAAACCCAAATTTTAAATATCATTTAGGATACCCTTTATGCCTCTTTTAAACATACCAAATTTGTAGATATGGTTGTTTTGTAACATAGGGCTCAAACTTAGACTGTCCTTCCTTGAAGCCTAGAAACATGGGGGAAACCAATTGAGTTTTTTGGCCATAACTTTTAGTGTAGGCATGATCTCCAGATTGTAAAGGCATATTTAGATACCCATGTGGGCTTTATATAACATACTTCATAATCAAGGTAGGTTACTTTGTATGGAACCTTTCAAAAAATGACTTTTCTTCTACCAATTAGACCAAAAACATAAGGAAATCCAACCTAGGGCATCACCAAAACACATGAAAACCAAAACCCTAGAACCTGAAATCTTGGAATAAGTAAACACACACAAAAATACTTCATCTCACAAGATTTTCTCCACCTTGGGAATGGCGAGAAATTACATTTTGAAGTCCACTAGAAACCCTAACCAGGGTTCTGCATAGTTTTCATTAAATCACCTGTAACTTTCTCCAGACTCAATAAAAAACCACCAAACCAGTTGAAAATGAAAGGTTATTCATTCCTCTACAAGATACAATCATGTGTGGGTAAAAAAAAATCCATACAGTCCATACAAAATCAAGAGAATAGGCAAAAACGTGGTAAAACTTAGAAAATTATGTTTATTTCTTCATCAAAATTTTCATTACATGTTCTCCCACCATCCTCCCCACTTTTTCTCACCTTCATAGAGCATATTTTAAACCATTAAAATGTTTTTTAAACTACTATTCAAACCCCAACAGTCTAACCAACCCATGGCAACCAATGACTCTTCATCTTCCTTTTGTTGCATTTTTGCATTTTACAACATGACAACTTTTACAATATTTGCAATATGATTCCAAAATGAACTCCTAAGACTCAAACTAGACTCAAATAAGTTCAAAATGGTCTAAAGACCTTATTACAAAAACAAAACATCAAACTTAAATAAAAAATCCAAAGTTGCCTCATGGAGGCATGAACTCAACCAGGTGCTCCTACACTAGAGTTTCTATTGACAAACTCAAAGAAGTCCTTGTGAAGACAAGGAAGGGAGCAGGTCATCCTCTGCCTTGATTTATTGTGCTTCTCTTGATGACTCCTAGATATATGGTGATCACTAATTGGATATTGAAAGATAGGGAGTCGTGTTGCCGCCCTAGCAGCCTATCATCTTGAGTCATGATAAAGTGAAGGAAGTCATACCCTGAAAACTCCACAATATCTAGAACATTCTATATTACAGTTGAAGGGATGACACTGACTTTGGTTCATTTGAAAAGAGAATCAGTTTTATGCTTTGTCAATCATAGGAAAGGATGTAAAACTTCTGCATGCAATTATTAAATGTAAAATTGGGGTAGGATTTTTAACCGACATAAGCAAATTGCCTTTATAAAGAGCCCTATACAATTGTAAAAAGAGGGAAGAGATACATCGAGGTAGAGATATAGAGACATAAAAGAGAAATACTGAAGAAGTCCTGGGCTATAGACAAAAGTTGTCTACATTTTGGGAAGCAATTTTTTGTAAGAGGAAGTGTCTGAGTTCAGAGTTGTATAGAGCAAGTCTTCTCCTGTGAATGAATAAGATTTTTGTATGGTCATTTTCAATTTAGATTGAGTAATATGAATAACACTACATGTGTGTGTTTTCTGTAATTGTCTCCTTGAATGTATGCATTTCTTTTGTGAATGAATGAATCAAGGGTTCTGGATTTCATTTATACACATTTGTTGTATTGAATGTTTTTGTTTATTTTTTATAATATTTAGCTACAAACCTGGGTGCAAGTCCCAATAACAAACGCCAAAAAGGCAGCAGAACAGGCCCAAAGCCTCAAACAGTCAACCAACAACCAATTAACAACATATCAAAAAACCAGAGTATGAGTTTTTAAACATAATCTAAAGAAACAACTAAATAAGCAGTTATTTTCAATCATCAGTGATCAAATTAAACATTTTCTCCTTATCCTTGAGTAGAGAATCCATGCCATTATTTGAGTCCACCTGCAGAACAAAGAAGGCAGCAGTAGCCCTATGAGAGGACTTCAAAACCAGCTTGATCAGCGCCTTGACCTTGGCCTCCATGGCTGAAAGATGGGTATGGACCTCCACGAGCTCCATCTCAAGTTTCCTGTTATCTATCTCCCTTCTGGCACTCATCACTTCCTTATCCGAAATCTCCTAAATTTTAATGTCCTCATTGTTCGTGTCATAGAATGAGTTATTCATGGATGTGAAATGGCTAGCGCCCTCCTAATCCTGCACAGGGGTGGTTTTCACTTCCTTTATCTCAATATCCTACTCAATGTCCTCCTAGTTTGAGGCAGAGGAGTAGTTGACAATCTTCAGCACTTAGGGCTTTTCCCCAGCCAACCTGGAAGATCTCCTGATGCTCATTCTTCTAACAGAGCTGAATTTACCCATAGCCCTCTCTTTAACAACCACCACCTCCTTTTAAACTATTTCTCCTATTTTTCTATCTTATCTTGAGCCCGATGTTCATCATTCCCCCTCCCCTCAACACTTCTACTACAACTTTTCTTACTACTTTTGCTCGGAATAGTTTTCCCTCCTTTACATTTTTTATTGCCCTGTATAGGTGTGTTGTTCTTAAGATTACAGGGACCCTCAGCCACTTCCTCACGTGACTGACCATGAGAAGCATCCAACTTAACAGGAGCGGGGACCTTCGGAGTACGGCTACCAGACTGAGTCTTCGAAATGGAAGTGGCCATAGACATAGGAGGGCTAGAAAAAGGGACTGAAGGACCACTCATGGGAGGGTTAGAAGGAGAATTAGGCTCAGAAGGCACCAGGGTTTTTAGTTTAGAGGGCTTTCCAAGCCTAACACTAAGGGGGATCTTATCTTCAAGGTCTTTGTTGGAGTTGTCATCCACGAGCTTGACTACAGAGGGTTTAGTGGGACACAGATCCAGATGGTAATGATACAGATGAAAAATGAGCCCCTGGTGCAAGGGCAAGGCTACTACCTCAAGATTACCCTCATAGGCCTTTTTGGTTTGGAGCACAGAAGCCTCAAGGCTAGAGAGCATAAAAGAGGGAAAATTGACCAAGATTTTGTGACAAAATTGGTTAAGAAACGCAAAGTGATAATGGTAAAAAGCTTTGTATCTCCCTTCCAAAGTAAAGTACTTCATAATTAAGAAACATACCTGATTCTAAGGGTTGATCAAGCTTTCACGTTTGAAATCACCTTGGAGTCTAATTTGCTTCTCCCCTTCCCTATAGAACAATTTCAATCCATCATTATCTTGGACCCGTGTCTGCTTTTTGAGCCTATTCCTAGAATGAGGCAGGCATGTCACGTTGGCTATGGCGTCCTTAGAAACCACAAACTGAACTCTGCCAACTTTCAACTTTCAATTCCCAACCCAAGAGCTAGCAAATTGGGCTGACAAGTGCTCATCATAGCCATTTAGAATTTCAAGAAAAGAGGTAACTCCTCCCTCATAAGCTATGCTTCAGACCTGTAAATCTTCTTTGAATTCACCACAATTCATGGGATCTATTCTAATTTTCTCACCACCCATTTTCCCAAACACACAATGCACAACACTGGGAAGGCAGTTGCAAAGAATAGAGAAGCGTCAAGCAAACAATCTAGAAATGAAAATAAAAAACTTTAATTCCATTTCCCTACTCAAATTTCCAAGCATGTACTTCTGAATGCCGAGTGCGCTCGGATCATTATTGCCTTCGTGGATCAGCTCATGTGAGCCCCCCATAGCTAGCTCTTCAAGAGGTGAGTGAAAAGACCTTCAAATGAATCATGCCGCCAAACATGTTTATTGCTAAGTTATTCAAGGTCCACATAAATCTCCATAGTCCACATCATCATGGAGGGATGAGTGGGATTCCCAAATGCGTCATCAATGCCACGTCTTCCCTCAAAGTGAGGGAAGCCCGAAAAGACATCACACCAAGTAGAACAAATTATGATAATAGCCATTATGAGTTAGTGGTGCACCTCAATCTGAATGCTATCATTAACCTTCATGGGAAGATTGTCTATGTTTCTCCAGCATCTTAGGGGATTAAGATTAATCCCAAGGTTTTCCATAAGATCAGCAGTTCTATTACCCTCTCTATATATATGTCTCACCTCCCTTCCTTTGAAGTTTAAGAGAAGGCCTTTTATGTCCTCAACAAGATCCTACATCTGCCAGTCAACTTTAACATTTCCTTTAACTGCTTCGATGACCATCATGGAATCACCTTCAACTATAATATGTTTGATACCTAGAACCAAGGCAATTTTGAGGCCCCAAAGGAGGGTCATGGCTTCCACAACATTATTGGTATTTTCACCAAGGCTCCTAGCAAAAGCAGCCATTAGCGCACCCTTATCCAATCTTATAATTCCCCCTCCAGTTGCCAACCCAGGGTTACCTTTAGCAATACCATCTAAGTTAAGCTTAGACCAACTAGCTGGGGGTGGGGACCAATTAGTGCTAGCCCTAGATCTTTTCTTACTATCATCCACTCTACAAATGCTTATTAGGATAGTCCACTGGTTAATGATATTTGTTTCCAACACATTTGGGGGGGTTTCCGTTGCTTTTATGGAATTGTTGCTAATGTTATATTGCAGTAGTTTGACAGTTGAGACGAACACTTCCTTGGGCTCTCTGAATTTCTCTTGAAAGAGTCTATTGTTCCTTTCTTTCTAGATACACCAAGATAGAATGGGGGGCTTGGGCCCAAATTTCCCTGCAAACAGGATTGGAGAAAGGAGGGAACCAAGACCTAATGTAATCCTCCATATTTCTATTCCAACACTAAGAAACACCCAAAATACTCAAGGCAAAGAAACATACCTCCCAAGAGAAGTCATAGTGCAAAAGGATATGAGAGAAAGTCTCTTCTTCTTTCATACAAAGAACACATCTATTGGGGATCTGGAACCCTCTGATTCGAAGGTTATCTATAGTTAGAATTTTATTCTGCACTGCCAGCCACCAGAAGTGGTTAATCTTTGGAATAAGATTGTGATTCCAGATAATCTTCCATAAGTTATCTCCATTTTGTGGTAAGAATAGATTATAGGCCGATTTAACAGTAAAACACCCTAACTTCTCTTTGGTCCATAGAAGTCTATCTTTTTGTGGGAAAAGAGGAATTATGCACCCCTTTAGGGAAAGTTGGGTCTCATTGGCTATCCCAACAAGATCAACCTGACTTTGGTAGCACTCTAACATCTATTTCCAACCCGTTTTGCCAGGAAGAAAATAGTCCTAGACCAGCCAACCAAAGTGGTGAACAACTAAGTTCATCAACCCTTGAATATTCTAAAGCTTCTTTAGAGGTCCTCCCTTGAATGTTTCTGTTTGTTGCTTCTAATCAAGGATTGGATGAAATATGCTTTAAACAAAACATAGGAAGTGATGTATTGCATTAGGGATTTTTGAAGAAGAATTACAGAAAATACTATTTCTTGGGTATATCATTGCAAGTCACTGATACAAATATGCCCTCTGAATTTGAAGTTTTGTTGTTATAGAGGAAACATTTCCAGGAGGGGGTTTTGACTCTGCTGCCCTAATAAAACACCAGTCTGGAATTTTGTTTGCCCAATGGTCTAGAAATTCACTGATTAAGATACCTTTTGGTTTGTTCTCCTATTTGTTGTTGTAGTTTAAAATATCTATGTGCATGTTTTCATAGTAAAATAAAGAAGATAGTCCAAGATTTTTTCCAGTTTGGGATTTATCTTGAAAATCTTGGTGCATACATGAGAACATTCTACCTAGTAGTGAAAGTCTAGATATATTGATTCTAAAAAGTTCAATTTCAAAGAGGTACATCTATTTTTAGAAAAAAAAGTAGATAAACAAACATGCTCCCCACCATATGTTGATAAATTTGAAGTATTTTTGAAACCCTTTAAATTCTCGAAATATAGAAGGCATCACATAGGTTGTTACGTATATATTTTAATAGAAATATAAGTTAATTTTTATTTTTAATAAATTTCATAATGCAACCTAGCTATAAAAATAGACCATCAAGTACATTACACCCCTTGTTTTTCATTTAATTATTGAAAGTTCATTTTTATCATGTATAAAGTGAAGAATATTTTATGAATAATTTTCTAATATTTCATGAATAGATAAAAAAACATTTTTAAAATTTGTAGTATATAAATACATGTTACACTTAAAATAAGAATAAATCCTAAAAAATGGTATTAGACCATATAAAAAAATTATATATTTAGAAAATTGAAAACTAGCTTCACGTGTCTATTTTAATTTGTTGAAATTTTAAGATGAAATTTGTCATAATTTACATAAAGGATGTTTATTGTTTTCAACATATATTTCAAACATGTTATATCTTTGTAGAAATCTAACCATAAAAATTAAAAATCTAAATTCATTTATTGTTTTCAACATATATTTCAAACATTTGTAGAAATCTAACCATAAAATTTAAAAATCTAAGTTCAATTATGATCCTTAGACCATACCTTTCAAATTTTATTTTGAATTACCACGTACAAACTAATAATAATTAAATGTGCTATGATTTTATAAAATAGTATGTGCACATGACCTTTTTATGTCATTTCAAAATGGCACATACACATTAGCTTTTAATTATTTTTTAGTTATTTTTATGTTCTTTTCAAAGAAACATGTATGCGTTTAGATTGGTCATTATTAAACCTAATTAAAAGCACCCACGTTCACACTTTTTAATTATTCTTATATGATTCTCTGACATGCACTTTAAAAGTGTGCGATCACCTTTTTCCCTCTCATATTTGTGCATTAATCCCACACTCGATTTAATACCATGACCACATCTTAGAAAACAAATTAGTGCTATGTAACTTCAACACAAACTCATATATAATTCTATGTCATCACCAAGCCATGCTGTCCTTATAGAATATGATATGGGAAAAAACCTCTACTCACATCAGACTACAAACATATAAGAGGTATTTGAGACGTTTTTTAAGCCACAAATTCATATATTTCCTAAGGTCACACTAAGAATCAACATCAGAAAGAAGATAATTTTTTCCAATAGTTAACAATAATATGTACACCTCCAAACAATACATTTAATTAAGAAAACAAATTATTAATTATACTTAGAGTAACTAATATATAATATTTATAATTTTGGGTGAGTGTAGGATCAGCGAAATGACAATGAAAATGGTAAAAACATAATTAACTTTACGTCAAAAATTGAACAAGTTATCTACACAATTTGAAAATAAGGTAGTAATAAAAATTGTAGGAAATTGAATGTATTTTATGGGCTACTTTAAAAAAAATAAAAATTAGTTTGGTGATATTTCAATGAGGCACTACTAAAAGTTTCAAAAACAATGTAAAAAGTAGGTGTCAGCGAACCTAAGTATGATATAAAAAAATTCCTGCAAGATTTGTATTTTAAAATATTAAAAAATAGTTTTTTGGCCAACCTTGATTAAAAAAATATGAAATTCAAATTTTTTTCAACCTATAACTAATAAAGCGTAATATATGTAGAAAATTAATAACAATTACCTATTAAATTATAATGAGTCATATAAACTTATATTTACGAATCAAAAAAAAAAAATTTATAATGAGTCATATATTATATTTTGAAAATCTTGATAGGTTCCTTAGAAACTCTTTTTGTTTTATTAAATTTAGTTACAAAAAGTCTATTAGCTTAAGTCATGGAAAATTTTAGGATAACACTAAACGAGTGGTTTTGTAAGTTTCTTTGGCAAGTTTTAGGACACCCACTTGCCTAAAACTAAGATAATTTCAAAGCATTTTTGGAGGGAATCCGTATTTGAGCTAGAAATATTAACATTTTTTTGATCCAAATATAATATTTCTTTGATCCAAATCTAAATATAAATCTAAATGTTAGCACTTTTGATCTAGCGAGTTTTTCTTTTCATTACCACTATTTGACCCATCATGATTCGCACTCACCCTTCCCCTTCATTTTTTGTTTAAAAGTTATGATATATTTTCCAAAGATATATTTTGTGTGTGCTTGAAAATATGTGTATTTGAAGGCATTAGGGGAATGCAAATATAAATGAGTAACTAAGCATGTCCAAAGGTATGCTCCACACAACACTTAGAGAAAGAAACACATAAAAAAATCTCCTCTGAGAAATAATGTAGAAAACACAATGGATGATGAAAACAAAATATAATTGAGACATAATTCAAAACTATAATCTAAAGCATTTTGATCTCATAATCCATAATGATGATTCTAAGTACTTACATTCATTCATTTTAACAGTTCATTACATAGCATTTTAATTTACTTATATCTCAAACTTAACATTATATTATTTTTCTTATTTTCTTTCTTAAGATATCAAGGTACCAATGAACCCCAAGAAGATCAACTTGCCACCACATATCTATTCACAAAAGGAAGGTAATTAGCAAAACCCAAAGAAGATCAACTTGCCACCACATATCTACTCACAAAGGGAAGACAATTAGCAAAAGAAAAAAAAATACATAAAAAAAGATATCTACGTAGTCTTATCTCTATGACCTTTTCAAAACATATACACAAATAATTTGAGTGTCCATATTAAAGCACAGAGTCACTTCTAAGAATTGATTAGTATGGTAAACATGACACTTCTAAGAATTGATTAGTATGGAAACATGACATAATTTTACTCTTTAGTTTCTTTCTCAATTAACCAAAAAACTAATATATGTAATGTCTTTTAAGCCTACCTCAACTCATGATTTGTATGGATATTCTATATTGATCACATTATTTTCAAGTAATGAAATCTTTTGTATTGGATTTTTTTTAGATATTTATTATGGTGGATTTACTAGTAAATCTATGTCATATCATATTTAATCATAAGACATTATATAAAATCCCAACTTTCATTTCTATTTCAATATTTTAAATAAAACTCTCCTCATTATACAACGTCCAATAAAAATATCTTCTTATTTTGTTTAGATATCCTAACTACCTATTTTTCTAGTCGCTTTATTTTATCCCTTTTGATTTCTCATCCTTGTAAGTTGGTGGATTTCACTGCCACCAATCTTAACATCCAATTATTGGAAACACTAGTATAAAAAATTAAATAGAAATATTTTGATATAGGAAGACCAAATTTCAATTTGATAAAAGATCTAAAGATCATGTGTCAAATATGCTCATGATAACTTAATGCACATCCATAAGTTTCATTAACATAAAAATTAAATCACTTTGTATCTCATTTTATTTAAATTTTTAAAAAATCAAAACCTAAGTTTATTGAAATATAGAAAGCATTATTTATGCTCAATATATAATTGAAAACAATTATTAGTTGTATGAACATTATATTATCTTTACTTTTATAAATATTATAATTTATTAATAGTCAACTCTTTTATTTAAAATTTTTGTATTAAAAAATACATTAAACATCTTTTATATATATATATATATATATATATATATATATATATATATATATATATATATATATATATATAATCATACATATAAACTCAAAATAAATTTGAAGTATCCCTAGCCACCCCTAATACTTAAAGGATATAATGTTTATTTTTTATATTAAATAAACCTAATATAAAAAAACATGATATAATACTATACTATCCACCCACTTAATCCCCATGGATAGTATACTAAGTAATCTGCCATTCTATGCATTGAAAGCCTTCTTAAGTGACTTTTTATATATTATTTTTCTAATATTCTTGTCTCATGAAATAGTGTTCTAAATGCTTTTAGCTAGCATGGCTTTGGATTAGGGGGATTATATAACCAATGATACGTATCTTCCTCCACAAATATGGAATAATTTTCAAGAACTTCATTTTGGTGATTTAATTGATTAACATATTGTTAATCATGAGTGATAAACATTTTAATTGATTAACATATTGCTCACAATGAGTGATAAGCATAAAACTTAGCATTCTTTGGGAGTGGTCAATGTTTAGCCTCTCATTATGAACATTTGAAGGATCTTACTCTTAGAATTTGGAGATATCAAAGATTAATGGAAACTTGTTTTAGGAGACTATAATCATGCTGATTTTTCAACTAGGCAACCTCTTTAGGAGAGGTTGTTATATGTTATCATTGTGGTTCTAATTTTCTTGTCCTCCATATACATGTCATGCCTATGAACTTGTTTGAAAAATTTAATCTATTTGGACCAGTCTTAGTACGATGCCATTTATTAGTTTCTATATAGATAAAAAAAGGTCATACCACGTTCTTATAAAAAAGAAAGACTGTAAATGGTTTAGATGGAATGAGAACACATTATTATTGGAAATTCTAAAGTTTAAATAATACTTTAGATCTAAGTGCTTTTGGACTTTGATGGCTACTTTTTTCACTTCATCATCATTTATAGGTCTATCTTAATTTTAAATTGAACATGCTTAGTTTTGGAGATGATTTATAGAAGACTTATTAGATACACACTATTTATTTATTTATTTTGGGTAATTTTAATTTTAGATCTAGCCGTGTAGATGGTGGTGTACACTTTCTAAAGTCTTTAGGTTTAAGAATAATTATTTAATAATGTGTAATATTGTAAATAATGTATCTATATAGAAAATGTGTTTCATTTGAATGGAATCTTGTGATTTCATAGTTGGCACTATCCACCTTATGTTATTGGTCTTATGATGATTGTAAGGAGTCATTAGTAAGGAGTTACTAGGTGGACTATGACTAACATCTTTGACTAGTTATTTATAGCCATGTGTAGGAGGTGTATAAATGTAATTTTCCTCATGTTAGAGTGCTTAGGAGTTGTACTTGGATGGATTTTTGAGATTCTGTAGTTGGCACTCTCTACTATGTATCATTGGTCTTATGATAATTCTAAGAAATCATTGAATAGGGGCTACTATGTAAACTATGACTAGCAACTATTACCATCCATATGTAAAAGTGTGTAAGTGTAATTATGGCCTCATGCTGGAGTTCTTGGGAGTTACACTTGGACCCCTTGGTTATAGGTGTCAAACTAGTTAAACGAGAGTTACATATTGATTATGGAGGAGTTAGTTTTGGAGTGGGGCACGTGTGTTGAATGTGGATCACTTGGACATTACTTCGGTTCATGGTTTTGATCCCATAGTTTTGGAAAACTATTCTCAATTTTCTAGGTATTCTTGGCCTATATATACATATAGGGTTTGGGATGGAGATATTATATTCAATTTTTATGCAGGTTATGCTACCAAAATTCCTCCAAATTCAAAGCATAGACCTTATTGAAGCACATACACCTTGATAGTGTATTGTAACTTTTGTTGATGATTAATACATTTGGTGCAGTGCGTTTAGAGGCTAGTTTTTTCCCTTATGAGGGTTTTCCTAGGATAAGTTCATATCACATTTTATTTATGGCTTTTCTATTCTCTTCTAGACTTATTCTCTTCTCTTCTTATTTTTATTCTAAGTGTTGATATTATGCAAAAATATTGTTTAAATTTACATAGATCAAAAAACTTATAATACTTTTCTTCATAAGATTAGCAAGAATTTGCAACATATTTTAATTCATTTAACATAGTGGATTATATAGAAAGATAAAATGAATCCTCCACATATGATCATGCATCTATTCAATGAAAGAGAAGTTTCATATTTCTTTATTTAACTAAGTGGGGTTTAAAATTAAGCCTAGTTTCTAACATCAATTCAATTCCCCATCACTACGATTCACCTACCCAAACTTTCATAAGAGCTCTAAAAGGATTATTATTGAAAGATTGGATAAAGCCATAGTTTTAAAACATGTTTATTTCTATTTCTCTTGTGATATTGTTTAGCCTACAAAAATTCTCAAATATTATCTTATCAAAAACAATTCCCATTAAATAATATGAGACACAAATTTATAAAACATGCCAAGAGATATTAAATAAATCTAAAACCTCAAAGATATACATTGATGTTGTTGGCGTAAAAATATATTTACACATTGTCATAAGTTAATTAGGGAGTTAATTAGGAATGCATTTTCCTTTATTAGTTATCAATCTTATCACTTAGGATAAGATTGCCTTTCTGATTTTTCACTTTGTCTATTCTTGACAAACGCAAATGTATTTATCATTGTAATTACTCATTTGATAACTTAATGCACATGAATGCATTGATTACAAGTTTATCCTCTAATTTTGGTTGTTCTCTCTTATAGAAGAAATACTACAGAGATTCTTGGAATCTAACATGGTATCAGAGCTTCAAATTTGTAAGTTTCTTCTCAAATTTGAGAAGGTTTTAGCCATGAGGTTGTAATTGACACATCATGTTGTGAAACAAACCTCACTATTATGTCCTTAAGACATCAAACCCCTAGGAATGACTGTAAACTCGATGGGGTTTGGAGCCAAAAAATTTTGGGCTTTTTGTCTTCAAAATTTTATGTGTGAAAATTCTGTAGATCATACAGTTTCATACATATTTGTACGATGTTGTACCAATTTATACATCATCATTTGGCTCTCAACGTCACCTAGCAATCACAAGGTTTCAAATGACGGTCTCTGCATATTAATCCAATGATTTCTTTAGGTTTATCCATAGGTTATTTGATTTTCAATAGGAGTTATTTTTTTAAATTTTGTAGTGATCTTATTGTTGGAATAAGGTATCATTAACCTTGTAAATTCCAATATTGTATTTATTCCATTTATTATTTATAATTTGTAATTACCCATAAGGGAATGAGGTAGTTTTATTAATAGTGGTAATTCCAGAGTTACTGGTGGTAGTTACAAAGTGATATTTACTATTGGCAAATGTAAAACTCAGAGGTAAATGAGGGTAGGCATTCCCCTTGAGATATCTACTATTTTTGGCATTTATGACAACTTGTCATAATGTGGTGTAAGTGGATTTATGGCAGCTGCAAGTTGTCATAAGATTCCATGCATGTATGACGTATATGACACCCATTATTAGTTGTGGTTGCTAGTTTTAGCCCCAGGAGCCCATTTTGGGAAGATTTATTGTTGGTGGTATCTATGATGGTTATGACGTGTCATAAGATGTTATTACATGTTATTCTTGGATATGGGCACCCAACTTTGCATGGGTCACATTTTGCCACTTGGTGGTTGCATGTATGATGACATTTAATGCTTGCATGTGGAGTTATTGGAGAGAGAAAGTGGACGCCTAGAATGTAGGGAAAACTCTTCTATAAATATTTACCATTATATTTGTTGTTGTAATACAAATTTTAGGTACTTAGGTGCTGCCAGAATGTTGTCAGATTGAAGACTGGTGGAGAGAGTTGTTGAGTTGTTGTATTGTATAATCTTTTTCAAATTAATACAAACTTTAATACAAACTTGTGCCTCTTTCCTGGTGGAGTTTTTGACCTGCAAGGGTTTTCTCCACATAAACACTGTGTTGTGTGTTTAGTTTTCTGTTTTGATATTTCTGCATAGTTTCTATTTCACGTTACAATTTCCATTGATAATACACAGTTAAAGATTGAAAATTTTACTTGAATCTAATTTCTATTGAAGTAGTGTTGATTTCATTTCTAACATTTGGTATCAGGGGCCTAACCAGATTTGACTCTTGGGTGGTAGTGTGGAAGCTGTAGTTGTAGTGGGAGATTTGGTTGTGTTTGTTTTGCAGATCTTGAGTTGCTATTATGGTTGGATCCACCGTTGCATCAACCTCTCGTTTGGACATTGAGAAGTTCAACGGAACAGGGTATGAGTTGTGGAGGCTAAAAATGGAGGATTTGTTGGAGGAAAGAAACCAGTGGTTGGCTATTCAAAAGGAGAAGAAACCCAATGATGTCTCTCCAGATGAGTGGGATAAAATAGATAAGAAGGCATGAGGAACCATCCATTTGTGTCTTTCAGATCCTATCCTGTTGAATGTCGCAAAGGAAGAGACTACACATAAATTGTGGAATCGGTTGGGTGAGATCTATCAAGCCAAGAGTATGTTAAATAAACTCTATTTAAAAAACAAATTGTTTTCCATGAAAATGAGAGGGTGATCAGTTGTAAAGCATTTAAATTCTTTTAATTTGTTGTTGAGTCAACTTGCATCAGTAGATGTTGATGTTAGTGAAGAAGATATGTAACATCCACATCCGAAATGAAACTAAGTTTTCACAATGGTAAATTTTTTTTTTAACAAGGTAATCAAATACATAAATAAACTTATCCATAATCCAATACCACATTTTCATTTTATCATAAACATGATTGCATTTTCATAAAGACTGAAAGAAATGATATACATTGAAACACTTTGTTTTCTAACAAATGAAATTTTCTTGAAATAACAAATATCGGAAACATACCATTACCATGCATCCCGATTGTCAACCCATCACGTTCAAGACTCGGTAATTCCTCAGTATTTGGAAGAGAAAGTATCTTCAAGGAGCTTAACCTCCAACCACAGACCGTCGGTCTCCCGCACTCCTTCCTAACCGGAAGTGGCCCTACCCTACTCAAGAGGATAGACTTAGGATAACCATCGGTGTTTGCCATCTGAGCTCTGGTGTTGTAACCTACGTGTCTTGTTATCGTGCAGATCCCTAGATACCCTCTAGTCATGCACGACCCTCCACAAGAAACGCCATCCAGTTACGGTGAACGTTCGATGCACTTGAGGATAGTACACCACCTTGGCCAAAGGATTTGTATTTAGTTAGCGTTCTAAAAATGCATGAACTTGGTTCACCCACCCTACTCGACTTGAACTGGTCGAAATCCTACAGTTTCCTATTTGCATTGTTTGAACTATTTTGACGACCTTGATGACCTCAAGGGCTTAGGATATCCTCCTATAATAGCGCATTGCACAACGTTTACTCTATTCCCGAGTTCATAGTTTAAAAACCCGTTTCTGTAAAAACATTGTTTTTAAATGCCCACTCCTAAGTGGTTTCATAACCGTTTACTCGATTCCCATGTTTGGGCCATTTTGGCACCACAAGCTCAGCTGTCTAATCATAAATACTTTTTCATTTATTAATTTATTGTCTCGTGACAACTATAATGTTAGCAATGGTTCTTTTGTTCTTTCAAAGGGTTATGCAGTATACTTGATGAATTTACTAAACGAAAACAATTTGGACCCTGAGGTACTGAAAGCTGGAATTCTCTTATGTTCTATTTTGAACCCTTCCTAATTACTTGGGCACCACAGAAAAGATAAGACCTTGGTTGACTTGAGGCTTCATTCCTTGAAAAAGGCTTTAGAACATCATTGTTTAAGGCACTTATAGCTGTGTCAATAGTTATTACTAGAAAAATACCTAGTAATAACTAGTAGAAAAAAAAATAGTCTACTGCCTTGATGTCACCCCAGCATTGATGTTAATGCCAGCTGTATTAGAGCCACCTCCATCTGGGGTTGTAAACTCCTAGACATGATTAGGCTTTCTACTCAACAATGTACATCTTCGTTATTGCTTTGGCTGCAATTGATAATACATTCGGTCATGCTTGGCCTAATAAGAACAACACATTCGGCCATATAATTGGCCTGTCGGGCAGGATTCTGCCGGCCATAATATAATACAGTAAACTTAAATATTAACACATTGATCTTAGTGTAAAATAGGGTAAGCTTACATATAGAACACGGCGAGCTCTATTATTACTATATCACAGTGAGCTACACATATATGTAACACTATGAAACTCCATAATACAGGAGCTTAGTTGTAATACCAATGCCTTTGTTAAAACACCGATACCCAGTCTTACTTTATACTAGCGAAGTAATTCCCACTTTTCTATCTAAGAAAAGATATATATCATCTCAGGCATGGCCGCAAGGCTTCCTACACAGAAGTATTAGACTTGTTCAAAACATTTAAGCATCGGCTACGTTTGAGATTTACAATCAACAAACTATTCATTCTATTCCTCGTTCTAGGATATAGTAATGTATTACAAATAGTAGTATTCCTCTGTGGAGGATATATATATAATGCATAAACCACATTCGCAATATATAACGACAGTTCCATTGCACTACAACTACAATTCAATTCTTTCTTCTCATCCGATACCAACAGAACTATTTGATAACCAGATGGTTTATTCAAAACATATTTACAGGAATGGACTTACTTGTTGATCAGTAATCCCGATTCTTAACTGTAGTCCTTGCTGCGTTTCCCCCGTCCTTTCTCTACTCCGCAACTTCTAAAACTATCCCAGCTACCTCCTCTTTACAACTTCCCAAACTCTCCTTTACATCCCCCACAGAATCTCCCTTCACTTCCCGTGGATATCTCTCAAAGATCCGTTATCCTCACTGCCCACTACCTGCAAAAATGACCTCCTCTCTCCATACTTCGCAGCCATTCCTGTCTAACTGCCCCCGATCTCCTCTAACTCCCTTTGACCTTAATGCCGACTCCTATATTCCCTCTTCATTGAAGTAAAAATTCTCTCCACTTCTAACTTCGCCCGACGGCCTTTACTCCCACACTGCCTTTTTCGTAGCAACCAACTACCATCTGCCGACGGTGTTTCCACTAGTTCACACCACTACTAACTACCCTACTGCGTGGGAAACTCCCTGCGGTTTCTCACGACCACTCCCCATGAAGTTTACGCACTCATCTTTATGATGGGGCATCTGCCAACATCGGCGGCTTCTCACAACTTAGCCGCCCAACCTTCTCTCCCTCTCGCGCTATGATGAGAGTGGTTTAGACATTAGAACGACCACCAAAACAGCCTATACACATGGGGTTTGATTAAACGAGTAAAATGACTTCAAAAACTTACTACTACCACAAGAAGACTAAAGTTCCTTCGATGGTGTGGTGTACCAAAGGACATAAAGACTCCGTCCTTACTAGAACATAAAGGTATCAACTCTCCAAAACCAACTTAACATTTAAATTGGGGAGTTAAAGTTCGACACGGCAATGGTTACGAAATGGTTTGTGCATCGTTGGGGGTCGAGAAGGAAAGAGAGACGAAGACCATTATTAAGAAAACTCAAGGTCAGATTGGTAACAACTCGCGGTCAAAGTTGGAAGAAAAGACTCACGTTAAAACAACGTCAATAAAATATTTCATGTTATGGTTTCAAATCGACATTCGTCGATCTACAAGATTGGAACAAATTCACTAGTTCGACACGTTTTACGTCAATCACGATGTATTGATCGTAACGCGAACAAGTTCTTACAACGTTAGACGAACAAGGCCGACTTCTCGCATCTTTCGACTACGAGACAAGTTTTACAATTTCGCCACAAGGTGGTTCATTAAATACTTATAAACCAAAGTAGTATATGTCTAACTAAGTCGACTTACTATTATGGCCTTACGACACCATCAACGACTCCAAGATTCTACAAGACGACTTCCGACTAGAATGTTATACTTTATCCTTTGACGTCGACATCAAATAAACTACCCAAACCGACAAACAAGACTTACTTGTTGGTTACCAGGTTTATCTATCTGTTTGGCGATCTCAGTGGCAAACACCTTTGGTTAGTTTCCAGAGTCTATACTCTCTCTCGAAGATACTTTCTCTTCCGTCGAACACGGTCCACCTATTCCTGCATCGACAGACTCGCATACAATTTTGTGGTCAAAGCATCTATGATCCAAATATAATATATTCAAACATCATTGCATTTATTATAAAGACATTTAGTCTACATATCTTGATCGTAATCAATAGATTCCGCAATTTCATATAACAACTTTGTAAGATAAATTGTCAGTTTTCATGTCGTTCTCAACATAGTAATTTACTGAAATTTGCAAGAAAGTAAATAGTATAATTATTTTCAAAAGGAGGGATGTAACAAGATAAATGTATCTTACTTCTTTTTTCTTTACCTAAGTCTTGGGAGAATGTTATCCTGGCTATCACTGCTAACCTCACAGATCCCAAGTTGGATGCCCTTGTTTCAGTTCTGCTATCACAGGAATTGAGGAAGAAGAGTTTGAATAGTTCATGGGATGCTCTCAGTGTCAGGGGAAGGTCTAGGGAAAGAGGACCAAAAGGAGATAAAAAAGGGGCTAAATACAAGTCCAAGGATCATTCTAAGACTCTTGGAAAGAAGAATAGAGTTAAGTGTTGGAATTGCAGTAAAAGGGGACATGTGAAGGAGTGCAGAAACCTAAAGAAACAGTGGGAGAGTGCTTCGAATAAGTCCTCGAATGCAGGTGAAGATGTTTTACTTTCTGCATGTAATGTTGTTTCTAATGATCACTAGTTGGTTGACTCAGGATGCTCATTTCATATGACCCGGCATAAGGAATGGTTCTCCACATATGAAGAGTATGATGGAGGTAATATATATCTTAGAGACAACTCTACATATCTGATAGTTGGGAAAGGCAAGGTATTGTTGTGTTTCAATGATGGGAGGATTAAAACCCTCCCTGGTGTTTTGCATGTTCCTGGATTAGCTAGAAATCTGATTTCAGTTTTGAAGTTGAATGATTTGGGAATGCATGTAACTTTTGACAAGCATGGCTGCAGATTGGTGAGAGGGAACTTGGTGGTAGCGAAGGGGAAGAGATTGGAAAACCTGTTCAATCTTGAAGCCACTACAGTTTGTAATGCCTCCTATGTATCTGAGGCCAGTACTGAAAATACATGTATGTTGTGGCACCATAGATTGGGTCACACAATTAATAATGTTTTGAAAACTATTAAGAATAAAGATTTGTTGGACGATTTCTCTTATTCTGATGAGCACTTTGATTTTTGTGAGCATTGTGCATTTGGTAAACAAAACAAAAAATCATTTCTTACAAGAAGCAATAGAGCAAAAGAGAAGTTAGAGATTATTCATACGGATGTGTTTGGACCTATGGATAATGAATCTATTAGAAAATCTCATTATTTTGTTACCTTCATTGATAATGTGTCCAGATTTACTTGGATTTATTTTATGAAACACAAATCTGAAGTTTTCACTAAGTTTAAGGAGTTCAAAGTCTTAGTAGAGAACCAATCAGGTTTGAAGATAAAAATTTTAAGATCTGACAATGGAGGGGAATATTGCTCTAAGGAATTTGATGAGTTTTGCAAGCATGCAGGTATTATCAGACAAAAGACAACTCCATATACACCACAACAGAATGGTGTTGCAGAAAGGATGAACAGAACAATCATGGAAAGGGCCAAAAGTATGCTGAGTGATGAATAGTTGGATAAATACTTTTGGGCAGAGGCTATGTGTACTGCATGCTACTTGATTAATATATATCTTTGTAAGGCTCTTGATTTGACACCTTATGAAATGTGGACAAGTAAGAAACCTTTTGTTTCACATTTAAGGGTTTTTGGCTATGAGGCTTTTGTTCATGTGCCTAAGGAAAAGTGATCTAAGTTGGATCCAAAAGCTAAAAAGTGTACATTCATTGGATATGGTGATAATGTCAAAGGTTATAAGCTTTGGAATCCACTAACCTGTAAGATTATCTACTCTAGAGATATTATTTTCAAGGAACTTAGAGCTATTTCTGAACCTGAGTAGCCAAAAGAAAAAGATGAAAACATAAAGAGAGTGCACTTTGATTTAGAGCAACAAGATGCCCCTCAGGAAGAATAGAATGATGGATTGGAGGGTGAAGAAGAAGAGATTCAAGTAGTTCTGATGAAGATGAATCTATTGTTACAAAAGAAGTTGGTATAGATGGTCATGCAGAAGAACAAGTTGAGACTCTTACTCCACCCTTGAGGAGATCCACAAGACAATGGAATTCAGTTGACAGGTATAGCCCACCAGATTTTTGTTGTGTATTTGCTTTATTGAGTACTAACGATGAGCCTAGGTCCTACAAGGAAGCTATTCTTTTAGATGATAGTGAGTTTTGGTAGCTAGCCATGCAGGAGGAGATGATGGCTTTAGACTCTTGTAACACCTGGGATGTTGTTCATTTTCCCAAAGGAAGAAAGGACATAGGTTGTAAGTGGGTCTGCAAGAAGAAGTTTGGAGCAGACGGGACATTAGAGAAGTACAAGGCTAGACTGGTAGCCAAGGGCTACTCCCAGAGAGGGAGTTGATTTTGGTGAGATTTTCTCTTTTGTTGCTAAATTGACTTCTATTAGATTTCTTTTATCCATTGTTGCAACTTATGATTGGGAGATTGAGAAAATGGACGTTAAGACTGTGTTCTTGCATGGAGATCTTGAAGAAAAAATTTATATGCAACAGCCTACAGGTTTTGAGGTAAATGGGAAAGAAAAATGGGTTTGTAGGTTAAAGAGCTCTCTTTATGGTTTGAAACAATCCCCTAGAATGTAGTATCAAAAGTTTGATTCATTTGTGTTGAAATTGGGTTTTGTTAGAAGCGAGGAGGATCATTGTGTTTACATTCATTGTATTGATGATTCTATACTAGTTATTGCATTGTATCTTGATGACATGCTATTTTTCAACAATACTAAGGGTATGATCAATGAGCTTAAAGCCCAACTTTTAGGTGCATTTGATATGAAGGATCTTGGAATTGCCAAGTATATTCTAGGAATGGAGATCAAAAGGGATAGAGGTAACAAAAAGCTTTAGTTGTCACAAAGTAAGTATGTGAACACTATTTTGCAAAGATTTAGTATGCAATATTGTAACCCAATTAGAGTTCTGTTGATGGTGATGTTACTCAGACACAAACATGAAATAAAAGTTACACAACAACCTTTATTTATCTTGAAAGTATGATGAATTCAAAGAATTCATGATCCCAAGTCTCTATTGATTAGTTCATAATCTACTGACGTTACCCAGTGGTTGATGTGTGTTGTTGTTTTTCATTTCAAGGGGCCTTATGTTGATCAGTAGATTCTATTTTTTGCAACTATGCTACACAGAAAGGCTACTCTACACAGTATATTTCTTCAAATAATGTGTCTATAGGTTGATATTTGCATGATTTCTACCATTATTTGTAATTCTTTGCATGATATTCACTACATGCATTTAGCTCAAATATGCTAATGATATTCAGTTATCTACGAGATGTCAGCATATTTCTCTATTCTACTTATTATTTATCATGATTTACATTTATGGAAGTGATTCAATGAAATTAAGAAAAATGAATAACAAAGATAGGATTTAAAGGATGAGATTCCCAAAATTACTTGACTGAGATCACTGATCCACATACATGTTTTGATACAGTAATGAAGAGAAGAAAACTAGAATCATATTTCACTAGGACATTCCACAAATCTGCATGACCCAATGCAAATCTTCAAAGGAAAAGTTGACAATAACAGGCAATAAAATGAAAGCGCTTCTAATCAACACAACATTCACCATTACATGTCCAGAAATCAACTTGAAGATTACGTAAAGTTTACAATCAGGATGTAATCTGAAGTTTCATCTCCATTTAGTATGCTTTAGAACAAGTACATTTACAATGATCTGAAGAAAGAACCTTGACATTTCAACAATTTAGTCCTCATTAGTCTCAGTAATCTGATCTCCTATATGAAATTGGCTTGGTCAGATTTTTATTGATTGACCTCCTTTTTACAAAGTAAAGGGGCTCAATATATATCTCTGATTATCCCCCCTATACGGTTCCAAAACCCTAGTCATTCAACGGTCCACGTATCCTGAGTGCAGTAGCAACGGTGGAAAATAAATTCCGCCAAAAAAAAAATCCCTGCATTTTTCTTCGCATTGAAAGCCTTTACTCCTTCTGTCATGTTTGCGGTCTTTTGTGATCCGATCCGCCACCTGGTTAGAATGTTAGATTGGTCTTAATTGTAGCAGTTAATGTGCCACCAACTCAATCTTCAGTTACAGTGTTGGCGCCTTTAAACCCTTTGTATATCTTCATCATCGGCGCGACTTGTCCTCATCATCTTTTCCACAGTCGACAAGACAAACACCATCCGTGCAACCCTTTCTCCCTTTACCGATGGCCGATGACTGCTAAGCTCCACATCTTCCTTTATCTTCGGCAAGACATCAATCGTTAGCTCAGCCTCTTAACCTTTCACCGATGGCCAATGACTGCTTTGTAACCAATATACCTGCTCACCTGTGGTCAACATACATAAGTTAAGCATCGTCATTTAATAAACTAGCAGGAAGATTAAACATTACATTAAATCAGGCTGAAAGTGCAAACACAGATATCAGGTTATGAATCTATGAAAATCATGTATCCAAATACATATACAATGTCAAAAATGGTCGAGTCAACCACCGTTGACCAAAAACATGCTATCGGGTTCTAAAATGGATTCAAAATCCTCTCGCTTTGCTTTCCTACCTTTTTCCTTGTATCTCGCGAATGCATATCATTTCTTTGTATATTAGCTTGTACATCGTAAAGATACAGGCATAAATATACAAAGACTTTTCCGTTTTTAAATTTCTCTTCGTGTCCGGCTTGTATCTCTGCCTTGCATCTTTCGCTTGTATATTTCCTTGCATATAAGGCCCAATACATACAAACGCCTTTGTATGTCCCTTGTCAGACTTCAACCTTTTATAAACCGGAGTTTATCAACTTTTCGGCTCCGCGACATGTATATAATGCAATGTATCTTCTAATATGCTTTAAGGTGTGATACATTGTATATACCATATTTTAATTTCTTCTGAATTCTGCCTTGCATGTACAAAGTGCAATGTATGTCCTGAAACATGTACATGCACAAAGCGCAAACATACAACAATAAAACCACTTTTAACAATCTTTTGGTTCCGCTACTTGTATGTAGCCTTGTATATTTTGCTTTGTATGTTTCCGCTTTGCCAAACATACAAGCCTAAAATGCATTCAACGGACTTGACCAATTATGCATTTCAACTCTAAGCTATGTCAGGTCCACCTTGCATGTACAAAAATGAAACGTTAGCCAAATGCATACAAGTATAAAAGTATACAAACAACTTTGTATATTCAACCTGATTTGTATAGAGAACCCGACAACCCATTTTGCGACTAACACAAGGACCCGATATACAAAGGACTTTGTATATGAGCGACCTTGTATGTTTTGACCTTGTATATGCAACCCGATATACAAAGGACCTTGCATATACAATGACCCGACATACAAAGGACCTTGTATATGCAACATACAAACCTAATTGTACATTTTACCAAAATACTCATAACTTGCAAAATACAGGGAATTTTAAAATGGTTCAAAAAGCAACCCTTACTCATTTTTGACAAGGAATCCACCCATATTCTGCCTTGGTACTTAATGTTCATTTTTTCTTTATTTTCAACGAGGTGTGTAACATTCACTTCCTTTTCCCTTTACCACCAAGCAGAACAACACACACACACAAGCAAAAGCAACAGCCACAGCAGGGGTCCTCATTTTGCTAAGGAGTAGAATGGGGCGTGTTGTGAACATCACAACAAGTTCCTTTACCATTGGTACTAAGATTTCATTAGATATGTGTCCAAAGACTGAGGATGATCTTGAGGATATGTATAATGTGCCATATGCTAGTGTTGTAGGGAATTTGATGTATGCAATGGTTTGCACTAGGCCAGATATTGCCCAAGCAGTGGGAGTTTTGAGTAGATTTATGTCTAACCCTAGTAGACAACATTGGAATTATGCAAAAAGGGTGCTTAAATATCTTACAGGTACTCCTGATTATTGTTTGGTTTACTCTAGTAATGATAGTGTTGATAAATCTTTGGACATATAGGGTTTTGTTGATTTAGATTGGGTAGGTGACTTGGATAGTCAAAGGTCCACTAGTGGCTATGTGTTTACTTTGTTTGGAGGAGCAGTGAGTTGGATGAGTAAGAGGTAGCCCACAGTTGCTTTGTCCACCATAAAAGTAGAGTATATGGCTACTACTCATGTCTCTAAGGAGGCAGTTTGGTTGAGGAGATTGTGTACAGGAATTGGATTTGATTGCAAGATCATTCAGATTGGTTGCGATGGCCAGAGTGCTATCTATTTGGCCAAGAATCCTATGTATCATGCTCAGACTAAGCATGTTGATGTTCAATATCACTTTGTTCGAGAGTTGGTTACAAATGGACAGATTGATCTAAAGAAGATAGACACTTAGGAGAATGTTGCAGATTCATTGACCAAACCTGTGAGCAAAAGAAGTTCAAGTGGTGCAGAGAGGCCATGGGCCTTGTTTCTAGTACCTGATTATTTCATTTATTTTCCTATGGATTGATTTACAATGTATAATGTCAAGAGGGAGAATGTTGGAATAAGGTGCCATTAACCTTGTAAATTCCAATATTGTATTTATTCCATTTATTACTTGTAATTTGTAATTACCCATAAGGGAATGAGGTAGTTTCATTAACAGTGGTAATTCTAGAGTTACTGGTAGTAGTTATGGAGTGATATTTACTGTTGGCAAATGTAAAACTCAGAGGTAAATGAGGGTAGGCATTTCCATTGAGGAATTTACTATTTTTGGCATGTATGACAACTTATCATAATGTGGTATAATTAGATTTATGGCAGCTGCAAGTTGCCATAAGATTCCATGCATGAATGACACATATGGCACCCATTATTAGTTGTGGTTGCTATTTTTAGCCCCAGGCGCCCATCTTGGGAAGATTTATTGTTGGTAGTATCTATGATGGTTATGACACATCATAAGATGCTATTACATGCTATTCTTGGATATGGGCACCCAACTTTGCATGGGTCACATTTTTCCACTTGGTGGTTGCATGTATGATGACATTTAATGCTTGCATGTGGAGTTATTGGAGGAGAGAGAAACTGGACACCTAGAATGGATGAAAAACTCTTCTATAAATATTTGCCATTGTATTTGTTGCTGCAATACAGATTTTAGGTACTTAGGTGCTGCTGGAATGTTGTCAGATTGAAGACTAGTGGAGAGAGTTGTTGTATTGTATAATCTTTTTCAGATTAATACAAACTTGTGCCTCTTTCCTGGTGTAGTTTTTTACTAGAAGAGGTTTTCTCCACATAAACATTGTGTTGTGTGTTCAGTTTTCTATTTTGATGTTTTTGTGTTGCATAGTTTCTATTTCATGTTACAATATCCATTGATAATACATAGTTAAAGATTGCAAAAATTTACTTGAATCTGATTTCCATTGAAGCAGTGTTGCTTTCATTTCTAACACTTATGGGGGTTTAATTCCCATCCCTTAGGGGATTTATTCCATTAGGTGACATTATGGTCACCGACCTACCACTGACCCTTTCAACCACACCAGGGTTTGATCTCAGTGGTCAGGTCACTCTAGTCTCTAGTCCGTTGCCACTCCTACTTTGGTTCGCTCCACCATGCCACCTAGGATTTCCACCACCGCCCATTCTGTAGAACCATCGATCCATTGCTCCAACCTGGCCAACCACCAGTCGACCACCATAGGGCCATCTTCCCTTATTTCATTTTCCATAAGGGGATATGTTTTCCTTTTGGCCATATCTTGGGCATATGGTATCGAAATTCTAAAAATGAATAGGCATCAGAAACTTAGTTCCAAGAACTATCTAGAAGTATTGATTATTTTTCTATATTATGTTGCTAGTTATTTTTATTGTAGGTTGAAGTCCAGACATCATTTTTGGCTCTCGAGTTCATAACTTTTGTCCATATTATCTCTAATTTTCACGATTCTTATGACAATGGGAAGGTATTAAGGAGATGTACATAGCCACTTATGTGATTTTTCTAGATTTATCCCCAAGGTAATTTTATTTAGTTTGTTAGTTTTATGCTTCTTGATTAATAACTTGGACATATTGGCACCTGGAGAAGTTTTGTTTTGGGGATGGGCTTCATCTCTACTTCATTTCTACATTTATAATTGTTAGTTTTATCATGTCTCCTAATTTATGGAAAATCAAATGTGATTATTGTATGAAGAAAAGGCATACAATAGATGAGTGCATGTTGAAATAACTTGATGAATTAAAACAACTCTATGAGATTAATCAGTTAAAACAAATTTGCATTGCCAATGGAATGACTTTACCAAATTATTCTAACCCAACATTTGTAGACACATATCCATCACCTCTTGCTATTTTAGAGTCTAGTGTTGCTTCACAGAGGGCTTCCAATAATTCTTTGTAGCGGGATCATTTCAGTCTTCCAAATCCACCTCATTGGGATTCCTATTTATCAGACATCTCATCTTCACTAGTGGAATCTCACATTTTTGATATGGAGGACGCATTAGAGGATATTCATTTCATCTTTGATGATGTTGATGTCATCACATAATCTTCTATGTTTCTAGATGAAGATCACATTTTTCTCTCCTTGTTCCACTTCTATGATTGGGCATTCGGTTCATATTTTGGAGGAGATATCCTTTTCCAGCATGAGTACACTAGATTTGCATTTAGAGGCACATGAACATATTCGTATTTGGATTCTCTATTTGTCTAGGTTGTGGGAATACTTCTACAATCATCAGTGGATCTATTCTTCCCAAGGAGAGAAATGTTGTTTTTAGGTAGTGGATTGTATTCTATCTTCAAGCACTCATCATTGGTAAAAGAGTTACTTCTTGGAAGGGTTTATGAATATCTTTCATTCACTCGAGCTCCTATGGGGGGTATTCATTATGTATTTTTGATGGATTTATTTTTGAGTTCACATCACTTGTACAAATTTCATCTTTTCTCTCTTTTCGAAAGGAGTTTTTTCTCCACTGGGGTTTTCTCCTTTACTCTTGTGTTATGAGAGATTCTTGTTTGTAAATGGGTACCTAATCAAGACTTGTTACTAGGACTCATCTTCATATTTTTTTTCAACTTGTTTATAACCTCCCTAAGTTGCATACCTCCCTAAGTTACACTTAGGGCCCAGGTGTTGGTGTAAAATTATATTTACACATTGTCACAAGTTAATTAGGAATGTATTTTCCTTTATTAGTTGTCAATCTTATCACTTAGGATAAGGTTGCTTTTCTAATTTTTTGCTAAATGTCTATTCTTGATAAATGTGAATGTGTTTATCATTGTAATTACTCATTTGGTAATTTAATGCACACAAATCTATTGGTTTCAAATTTATCTTCTAATTTTGGTTGTTCTCTCTTGTAGAAGAAATATTGTAGAGATTCTTGGAATCTAACACATGTAAGATATTTAGAAATAGAATCAACAACCTCGTACCATTTTCACACAATTAGAAAGATGTAAATTATCAAATCTATATCATAAACACTACATGTTGCACATGATTTTAATCTCTTATGTAAAAGGTGTATACATGTTTCCTATAATAAACATATATTTCATAAGGTGATATACTTCATTCTACATGTACTTAACTTTGTTTATTTCAATGATAATAAACAAATTCACACATTAAAATAAATAAAAATACTATATCACCTTTATATTCAATGTCTTCTCATCCTTGTTATATGGCACATTCTGTCAAACAATCCAATTCAAAATAGTTAGAAAAATATTAAAGAATTGTTTGATTGTTGTACATATTCCATTTGTTGATGGTACAAAAATTAATGCTCATGATCTACTTACCATCTTGGGACTATAATAAATGTAAAATTGTGTAGGTTAAACATGTCCCATGTGTGATCAACCCCATGCTTCATTGAGCAATTCTAATGGGTGGATCCACCTTATGAGTTGTGAGAATGTTTTGGTTAACTATATACTCATGTGACTTGGTTTGCCCCTATCTTTGACAGTTACTAATGTGCAAGGGCTAGTAGTATTCAAAAATTTATTGGAAGATCATGGGATTGTAAGGGTCATGTTCTCCTAAGTTGACCCCCTTAATTAGACTAGTTTTATAGTCATGGATGAAGATTGAATACTACACTCTCACAAATGAAAATGTGCTAGATAATTTTGATGTGGATTCAACTTCCTTTTAGTGCTCCAAAATGAAATATTCCTAGAATGATTTCTCATTTCAATATATAGGATTTTCCCTTGTGATCAATTATGAATTATTGCATATTGAATGCCTATAAGTACTAAGACATAGCAATAATTTGTGTAAATGTGTACTAAGTTGGCTCACAATAGTTAGTGAAAATGGAAAGACTTGACAAATTTTGAAATGGAATGTTATAATTTCAAAGTCAAGTCCATGTGGTGTAGGGTAGAATCCACATTCCATGATATTAACCCAAGACAATGAGGCATACGTATCAAGGTGGTGAATGGATGCATGAATATAAGTGTAAGGCCTAGTGTAATAAAAGATGAAACATTATAAAAATAATCACATATATGGATAGGATAAGATCCAATATCTGGAAGTATGTATAAATGGGGATGGTAAAGAATCGAGGAATAAGCCCAACTTTACACAAGAATGTGCCTTTTGTTAATATGTAATTATATTTAGTCATTCCATCAAAATGTGTCCAAAATTAAATAAGAATTAGCATGGGTATACAAATTTCACCATGAAGAAATCATATTATAAATCTCCAAATTAAAATTAGTCAAACCTAAACTACCACAATAAAAAATATTAAAATTAGTCAAACCTAAAATACCATAATAAAAACATTAAAATTAGTCAAACCCAAACTACCACAATTAAAAAAATATTACACTTTACAATTATTTAGTTATTGATCTTTTATATACTAACATTTATCTAAACAATAAAATAATTATTAAAATAAATAAAATTCAAATTCAAAATTTAATTAAGATAAATTAAAAATAAATTAAAAATTTTAAATATTTGGAAAGAATCAAATCAAAAGCCTTTTTAAAGAATTCATTTTCTTCTTATTGGTAATACCTTACCCACACTACAATTTATGCCACCATACCAAATGTCCCAAAATGATTCTACCTTACACTCACTACAATTTATGCCACTATACCAAAATAATGCCACTATATCCTAAAATTAAAAGATTTATTCCACTACACCAAATGTTCCAAAATGATTATACCTTACACTCACTACAATTTTATGCCACTATATCAAGTGTCCCCAAATTAAAAGATCATTTTTAAGAATAACATTAAAATCAAGTAATTTTAGAGACAAAATCAAACATCAAAGTGTTACTTTATAATACTACATCAAATATTACAAAAATTAATTTAAAAAATTTATTGAAATTGTAAAAAGTAATAATATTCTATTATAAACTCAATTGAAAATTTGAGGTTGACCTTGTTTATCAAGCAATTTTTTTATGATGATTATTTGTTCCAAATTGCCTTCGAAATATTAAGACATCTTATTAAAAATAAAATTATATATATATATATATATATATATATATCAGAATCATTCTATATGAATTTTGATCTTCCCCAAATTTTGATTTTGACCCAAATACCTAAATATAATGTCAAAATCATTCTATATAAATTTTGATGACCTATTTAAAATCTTTCCTTATATATAATATAGTCTTCTGAAAAAATTTGATTGTATTTTATAACAAAAATACTTGAATATAGTCATATGACCATCAAATTTAAGCGTTGAATCCATGCACTAAAACATTAAATTCTTAAAATTAAAAAAAATATTAAAAACTTAAAAATGAGTGAATGACCCCAAAAGAAAGTTAAAACTTGATGATTGTAAGAAGTCATTAGTAAGGAGTTACTAGGTGGACTATGACTAGCATCCTTGACTAGCTATTTATAGCCATGTGTAGGAGGTGTATAAATTTAATTGTCCTCATGTTAGAGTGGTTAGGAGTTATACTTGGATGGATTTTTGAGATTCTGTAGTTGGGACTCTCCACTATGTATCATTGATCTTATGATAATTATAAGAAATCATTGAATAGGCCCAACTACTATGTCGACTATGACTAGCATCTTTTACCATTTATAACCACATGTAAAAGTGTGTAAGTGTAGTTATGGCCTCATGTTGGAGTTCTTTGGAATTACACTTGGACCCCTTGGTCATAGGTGTCAAACTAGTTAAACGAGAGTTACATACAGATTATGGAGGAGTTACTTTTAGAGTGGGACACATGTGTTGAATGTGGATCACTTGGACATTACTTTGGTTCATGGTTTTGAGTCCATAGTTTTGGAAAACTATTCTCAATTTTCTAGGTCATCTTGGCCTATATATATAGGATTTTGGGATGGAGCTATTATATTCAATTTAATGGAGGGTTATGCTACCAAAATTCCTCCAAATACAGAGCATAGACCTCATTGAAGCACATAGACCTTGATAGTGTATTGTAATCTTTGTTGTTTACTAATACATTTGGTGCGGTGCTTTTGGAGGCTAGGTTTTTCCCTTATTAGGGTTTTCCTAGGATAAATTCATATCACATTTTATTTGTGGTTATTCTATTCTCTTCTAGACTTATTCTCTTCTCTTCTTATTCTTATTCTAAGTGTTCATATTATGTCAAAATGTTTCATATTTCCTTAGTTAACTAAGTGGGGCTTAAAATTAAGCCTAGTTTCTAGCATCAATTCAATTCCCCATCACTACAATTCACCTACCCGAACTTTCATAAGAGCTCTAAAAGGATTATTATTGAAAGATCGGATAAGGCCATATAGTTTCAAAACATGTTTATTTCTATTTCTCTTGTGATATTGTTTAGCCTACAAAAAATCTCGATTATTATCTAATCAAAATGAATTCCCATTCAATAATATGAGACACAAATTTATAAAACATTCCAAGAGATATTAAATAAATCTAAAACCTCAAAGAGATACATTGATGTTGTTGGCATAAAATTATATTTACACATTGTCATAAGTTAATTAGGGAGTTAATTAGGAATGCATTTTCCTTTATTAGTTGTCAATCTTATCACTTAGGATAAGAATGCCTTTCTGATTTATCACTTTGTCTATTCTTGACAAATGCAAATGTATTTATCATTGTAATTACTCATTTGATGATTTAATGCACATGAATGTATTGATTAAAAGTTTATCCTCTAATTTTGGTTGTTCTCTCTTGTAGAAGAAATACTACAGAGATTCTTGGAATCTAACATGGTATCAAACCTCTAGATCTATAAGTCTCTTCTCAAATTTGAGAGGGTTTTAGCCATGAGGTTGTAATTGGTGCATTAGGTGTTGTGAAACAAACATCACTATTATGTCCAGAAGACATCAAAACCCTAGGAATGATTGTAAACTTGATAGGGTTTGGAGCCAAAACATTTTGGGCTTTTTTGTCTTCAAAATTTTGTATGTGTAAAAATTATGTACATCGTACAATTCCATACATATCTATATGACATTGTACCAATTTCTACATCATCATTTGGCTCTCAATGTCACCTAGCAATCACAAGGTTTCAAATGACAGTCTCTACATATTAATCTGACTGTTTCTTTGGGTTTATCCATAGTGTATTTGATTTTCAATGGAGCTTTTTTTAAAATTTGTAATGATCTTATGGGGGTTTAATTCCCATCCCTTAGGGGTTTATTCAATTGGGTGGCATTATGGTCGCCAGCCTACCACCACCCCTTTCAACCACTCTAGGGTTTGATCTTAGTGGCCAGGTGGTGCAGGAGCACCTAACACAAGGTGGCCTCCGTGAGGCATTTAAGTTTATGTTTGTTTAGAAAATCATGTTTGCATTGTAATAAGGTCTATTTGACCAATGCATGTAATTTATGTTTGTATCTAGGTTCTTCAAGACCTAGAACCAATGTTTGTAAGTCCCAAGTAATTAGGTTGCATTTGTCTAGTTGTTAGACGGTTGGTCTCCCAGCCACTTGGAGACAGTTAGTTTTCTCCCAGCCGCTTTGAATCATTCTCCCAGCCACTTGGAATCAGGTTTGGTACTACTCTGGTTGAGTTTATAAACCCAAAGGATTGAACCAAATGGAGATATCATATTCATTATAACTGAATGCAATTGTGCATATGTAACCGAGCATTGTGAAGGAGAAATCAATCTTTTCTATGTTGTCTATTTGTTTCCATTCTCTATAATTACAAATTGCATAAATGTAGATTTCCTTTCCTTTCTATATTTCTGTTGTTGCAGAATGTCAATGTGAAGCATTACACTGGTGAGATTTCTGTCAAAATCAGTGGAATGGCTTCAATGTACCATATCCGTCTGTTTCCTATTTTGTTTTCCTATTTGATAGTGTAGAAGTTCCAGATTGAGGGTTACGTACAGTAGATCGCCTAGCATCTCCATGTGCTAGGGTTTGGTTCAGAGGAGTTGAAGACGTTGTTGGTGTGACAAAGGCCATCGACAAGCATTTCTTGCTCAGACTGACGAGGACAGACTAGCTGATCGAGGGTATCGGAGTGATAGGAGGTGAGTGATACCATCGGCCAAAGATTTCAGGAGTTCACCGATGATCTGAGTCACCCCGATGGTTAAAGTCCATTGGCGTATCGGGTGTGTCCATCGGTGCATCGACCTAAGTGTGTGAGCATTCACCGAAGACACTAGCATTGGCGTAAGTTTTGTATGGTTTCATCGAATGTATATTCTAAATGCATGTTGAGAATGCATCTTTGGAATGTACAATGAGGATGTGCATTGTATCGGATACAAAGGGTGACTGGTAGCGACGGTAAAGGAAACTGGTGATAACAAGTCACGCCAAGCATATACTAAGTTAGTGTATGAGGCTCCCCATCACCAGGCCACTCTAGTCTCTAGCCTATTGCCACTCCTACTTTGGTTTGCTCCATCATGCCACCTAGGATTTCCACCACCGCCCATTCCATAGAACCATCGATCCATTGCTCCAACCTAGCCAACCACTAGTCGACCCCCATAGGGTGATCTGCCCTTATTTCATTTTTCATAAGGGGGTATGTTTTTATTTTATCCATATCTTGGGTATACAGTATCGAAATTCCAAAAATGAATAGGCATTAGAAAGTTAGTTATGAGAACTATCTAGTGGTATTGGTTATTTTTCTATATTGTGTTGCTGGTTATTTTTATTGCATGTTGAAGTCCAAACATCATTTTTGGCTCTCAAGCTCATAATTGTTTTCCATAATTTACGATTTTCATTATTCTTATGATGTTGGGAAGGTATTGAGGAGTTGTACATAGCCACTTTTGTGATTTTTGTAGATTTATAACCAAGATAATTTTATTTAGTTTGTTAGTTTTACACTTCCTAATTAATAACTTGGACATATTGGCACCTAGAGAACTTTTGTTTTGGGGTTGGGCTTCATCTCTACTTCTTCATTTCTACATTTGTATTTGTTGGTTTTTATCATGTCTCCTAATTTATGGAAAATCAAATGTGATTATTGTGCGAAGAAAAGGGATACAATAGATGAATGCATGTTGAAATAACTTGATGATTTAAAACAACTCTATGAGATTAATCAGTTAAGACAACTTTACATTGCCAATGGCATCAGTTTGCCAATTCTTCTAACCCAACATTTGCAGACATATATCCATCACCTGTTGATACTTTAGAGTCTAGTGTTGCTTCACAGAGGGCTTCCAATGATTCTTTGTAGCAAGATCATTTTAGTCTTCCAGATCCACCTCATTGGGATTCCTATTTATTAGACATCTGATCTTTATTTGTGGAATCTCACATTTCTGATATGGAGGATGCATTAGAGGATATTCATTCATCTTTGATGATGGTGATGTCATCACATCATCTTCTATGTTTCTAGATGAAGTTCACATTTTTCTCTCCCAGTTCTGCTACAAGTATGTGCTAATCGGCGTTGTCATTGATGTCAACATGATTGTGTTGTCATTGGTGTCAACTGTGTCCTCTGATATTGTTGATTGTTGCTTGATTGAGTTGTCATGTTAAGGATATTGTCTGAGTTTTTTCTCTGCATTTCTTCTGTATTGAAGACTGGAGTATGAGATTTTGATATGTTTTAGAGAAGTGTTTAAAGGTGATAAATCTAGAATTTGGTGGTTTGGATCATTGTGCAGTAGAAGTTATGTTCACCAGTTTGACGATTGTTTTTGACAAAGTATCTGTGTTGTGAAGAGGTGTCTGGGAGAGTATTTTGCTCTGTATTTCTTTGCAGAGTGGCTTCAGGTGATGCAGTTCTGGACGTATGTTCATAATGTTCTTAGCTATCTTCATTCCAAAGGATTTGTCATTTGGTGCTCTGAAAAGCATGGTATTGTGTAGCAGAGTTTGACAGTGTTGCATGTAAGCATATAGTGAATCTTCTTCAAAAGAAAAGTATTGCAAATGATTTTGGTGATTCTCAGATGACTGAAGGTTGTTCATGGATTCTTCAGACTATGTTAAAGTGTTGTGCCTGGTCTGCAAGTCATGCTTGTGTTCATGGAAGCGTGTGCCTAAGTGTTCTTGGTGTCTACACCTGTTCTGGCTGATTTAGTTGTTTACACTAGTTACAGAGGTGCTTTGTGGATTGTGGAAGCATGTTGTAGCATGTGAAGATGTATTTTGGTCTGAGCTAAGCTGTGAAGTAGTCTCCCTTCATCTGTGTGCTCCACAAGATTGTTTAGATCTAAACCTAATTTTAATTATGTATGTTTTTTGACCTTGGAGACTGTTCCAAAGGTTGTAGATTGTATTGCCAACCTTGGTGTATGTTCCAACATTGATGATTGGTATAAATAAATGTAATAAACCTGTGTGTAGTGGGTGAGTGTGCAAAGGTGCGAAGATGAAAGTGTTTGTGGTGTAAGGCAGCAAAGGTGATATGTTTTGTGCTACAACAGAACTGAACTCAGGCATGTTGTAGATGCTATCAAATTAGTTCATGGTAGTGAGCCACCCCTCCTGGAAGTGAGACACCTCTTGGTAGTGAGCCTTTTTGCAGTGAGCATTCTTTTGGACAGTGAGTCCTTAAGGGCAGTGAACCCTAAGGTAGTGAGCCTCTTTTGTTATTTGGTATTGTTACTACATTATATTGTGAGCTAACACTCACCATGGTTTTTCCCTTTTAGGGTTTTCCACATAAAAATCTGGTGTTCATGTGTGTATGGTGTTGATGTGTTTAAGTACTGATTCTACATTTCATGTTTAATCTTCATAATAGATCAAGGGGTTAAAGTAAGTGAATGTGAATGTGATTTTGTTTAAGGTAATTGAAGGTTTTGATACAACTAATTCACCCCCCTCTCAGTTGTCTTGTGCCTTCAATAGGTTCCACTTCTATGATTGGGAATTCAGTTGTTGTTTTGGAGGAGATTTTTTTTTCCAGCACGAGTACACTAGAGCTACATTTAGAGTCATATGAACATATTTGTATTTGGATTCCCTATTTTTCTATGTTGTGGGAGTAGCTTCTACAATTACGAGTAGATCTATTTCTTCCCAAGGGGAGAAATGTTGTCTATAGGCAGTGAATTGTATTCTATCTTCAAGCAATCATCATTGGTACAGGAGTTACTTCTTGGAGGTGATTTTGAATATCTTTCATTCACTCGAGCTCCTATGGTGTGTATTCATTATGTATTTGTGATGGACTTAGTTTTGAGTTCACATCACTTGTACATATTTCATCTTTTCTCTCTTTTGGAGAGGAGTTTTCTTCCACTATTTTTTTCTCCTTTACTCTTGTGTTATGAGAGATTCATGTTTGTAAATGGGTACCTAACCAAGACTTGTTTCTAGGACCCATCTTCATCTTTTTTTTTAACTTGTGTATAACCTCCCTACGTTGCACTTATGGGGGGTGTTGGTGTAAAATTATATTTACACATTGTCACAAGTTAATTAGGAATGTATTTTCCTTTATTAGTTGGTAATCTTATTACTTAGGATAAGATTGCTTTTCTAGATTTTCTCTTTGACTATTCTAGACAAATGTGAATGTATCTATCATTGTAATTACTCATTTGGTAATTTAATGCACACAAATGTATTGATTGCAAATTTAACTTCTAATTTTGGTTGTTCTCTCTTGTAGAAGAAATATTGTAGAGATTCTTGGAATCTAACACATGTAATATATTTAGAAATTGAATCAACAACCTCATACCATTATCACATAGTTAGAAAGATGTAAAATATCAAATCTATGTCATAAAAACTGCATGTTGCATGTATGATTTTAATCTCTTATGTAAAAGGTGTATACATGTTTCCTATAAGATACATCTATTTCATAAGGTGATATATCTCATTCTATGTGTACTTAACTTCATTTATTTCAATGATAATAAACAAATTCACACATTAAAATAAATAAAAATACTCTATCACCTTTATATTCAATGTCTCCTCATCCTTGTTATATGACACATTCTGTCAAACAATCCAATTCAAAATAGTTAGAAAAATATTGAAGAATTGTTTGATTGTTATACATATTCTATTTGTTGATGGTACAAAAATCAATGCTCATGATCTACTTACCATATTGGGACTGTAATAAATCTAAATTTTTGTGTAGGTTAAACATGTACCATGTGTGATCAACCCCATGCTTCATTGAGCAATTCTAATGGGTGGATCCACCTTATAAGTTGTGAGAATGTTTTGGTTAACTGTATACTCGTGTGACTTGGTTTGACCCTATCTTTGGCAGTTACTAATGTGTAAGGGCTAGTAGTATTGAAAAATACATTGGAAGATCATGGGATTGCATGGGTCATGTTCTCCTAGGTTGAGCCCCTTGATTAGATAGTTAATTTTATAGTCATGGATGAAGATTGAAAACAACACTCTCACAAATGCAAATGTGCTAGATAATTTTGCTATGGATTCAATGATTTCTCTTTTCAATATATAGGATTTTCCCATGTGAGCAATTATGAATTACTGCATATTGAATGCCTGTAAATACTAAGACATGGTAATAATTTGCGTAAATGTGTACTAAGTTGGCTCACAATGGTTACTGAAAATGGCAAGACTTGACAAAATTTGAATTTGATTTTTTTAATTTCAAAGTCATGTCCATGTGGTGCAGGGTAGAATCCATATTCCATGAGATTGACCCAAGGTAGTGAGGTATAAGTATCAAGGTGGCGAATGGGTGCATGAATATAAGTGTAAGGCCTAGTGTAATAAATGATGAATGTATAAAAATAAACAAATATATGGATAGGATAAGATCCAATGTATGAAAGTATGTAAAAATGGGGGCGGTAAAGGATTGAGGAATAAACCCAACTTTACACAAGATTGTGCCTTCTGTTAATATGTAATTATATTTAGACATTTCATTAAAATGTGTCTAAAACTAAATAAGAATTAGCATGGGTATACAAATTTCACCATGAAGAAATCATATTATAAATCTCCAAATTAAGATTACTCAAATGTAAACTACCACAATTAAAAAATATTAAAATTAGTCAAACCCAAACTACCACAATTAAAAAAATATTACACTTTACAATTATTTAGTTATTGATCTTTTCTATATTAACATTTATCTAAACAATAAAATAATTATTAAAATAAATAAAAATAAAATTAAAAATTTAATTAAGATAAATTAAAAATAAATTAGAAAATTTAAATATTTGGAAAGAATCAAATCAAAAGCCTTTTTAAAGAATTCATTTTCTTCTTATTGGTAATACCTTACCCACACTACAATTTATTCCACCATAAATGTCCCAAAATGATTCTACCTTACACTCACTACAATTTATGCCACTACCAAAATTATGCCACTATATCCCAAATTTAAAAGATTTATGCCACTACACCAAATGTTCCAAAATGATTCTACCTTACACTCACTACAATTTTATGCCACTGTATCAAATGTCCCCAAATTAAAAGAATCATTTTTAAGAATAACATTAAAATCAAGTAATTTTAGAGACAAAATCAAACATCAAAGTGTTAATTTATACTACTACATCAGATATTAGAAAAATTAAATTAAAAAATTTATTGAAATGGTAAAAAGTAATAATATTCTATTATAAACTCAATTACAATCTATCCAAGGCCTAAATTTGAGGTTGACCTTGTCTGTCAAGCAATTTTTATGATGATTATTTGTTCCAAATTGCCTTTGAAATATTAAGACATCTTATTAAAAACAAAATTATATATAAACTAAATATATATCAGAATCATTCTATATAAATTTTGATCTTACCAAAATTTTGATTTTATGACCAAAATACCTAAATATAATATCAAAATCATTCTATATAATTTTTTTCAGCCTATTTATAATCTTTCCTTTTATAAAATACAGTCTTCCAAAAAAAATTGATTGTATTTTATGACAAAAATACCTAAATATAGTCATACGACTATCAAATTTAAGCATTGAATCCATGCACTAAAACATTAAAATCTTAAAATTAAAAAAAAAAATCACAAACTTAAAAATGAGTGAATGACCCCAAAAGAAAGTTAAAACTTGATGATTGTAAGAAGTCATTAGTAAGGAGTTACTAGGTGGACTATGACTAGCATCTTTGACTAGCTATTTATAGCAATGTGTAGGAGGTGTATAAATGTAATTGTCCTCATGTTAGATTGCTTAGGAGTTATACTTGGATGGATTTTTGAGATTACATTGTTGGCACTCTCCACTTTGTATCATTGGTCGTATGATAATTATAAGAAGTCATTGAATAGGAGGCTACTATGTGGACTATGACTAGCATCTTTTACCATTTATAGCCATGTGTAAAAGTGTGTAAGTGTAGTTATGGCCTCATGCTGGAGTTCTTGGAAGTTACACTTGGACCCCTCGGTCATAGTTGTTAAACTAGTTAAATGGGAGTTACATATTGATTATGGAGGAGTTACTTTTGGAGTGGGGCACATGTGTTGAATGTGCATCACTTGGACATTACTTTGGTTCATGATTTTGAGCCCATAGTTTTGGAAAACTATTCTCAATTTTCTAGGTCTTCTTGGTCTATATATATAGGGTTTTGGGATGGAGATATTATATTCAATTTTATGTAGGGTTATGCTACCAAAATTCCTCCAAATTTATAGTGTAGACCTTATTGAAGCACATAGACCTTGATAGTGTATTGTAACCTTTGGTGTTGATTAATACATTTGGTGTGGTGCTTTTGGAGGCTAGGTTTTTCCATTATAAGGTTTTTCCTAGGATAAATTCATATCACATTTTATTTGTGGTTATTCTATTCTCTTCTAGACTTATTCTCTTCTCTTCTAGACTTATTCTCTTCTCTTCTTATTCTTATTCTAAGTGTTCATATTATGCCAAAATGTTGTTGAAATTTACATAGATCATAAAACTTATAATACTTTTTCTTCATAAGATTAGTGAGGATTTGCAACATATTTCCTTTCATTTAATATAGTGGATTATTTAGAAAGATAAAATGAATCCTCCCCATATGATTATGCATCGATTCAATGAAAGAGAAGTTTCATATTTCCTTATTTAACTAAGTGGGGTTTAAAATTAAGCCTAGTTTCTAGCATCAATTTAATTCCCTATCACTACGATTCACCTACCAAAACTTTCATAAGAGCTCTAAAAGGATTATTATTGAAAGATTGGATAAAGCCATAGTTTCAAAACATGTTTATTTCAATTTCTCTTGTGATATTGTTTAGCCTAAAAAAATTCTTAGATATTATCTTATCAAAATGAATTCCCAATCAATAATATGAGACACAAATTTATAAAACATGCTAGAAGAGATATTAAATAAATCTAAAACCTCAAAGATATACATTGATGTTGTTGGCATAAAATTATATTTACACACTGTCATAAGTTAATTATGGAGTTAATTAGGAATTCATTTTCCTTTATTAGTTGTCAATCTTATCACTTAGGATAAGATTGCCTTTCTAATTTTTCACTTTGTCTATTCTTAACAAATAGCAAATGTATTTATCATTGTAATTACTCATTTGATAATTTAATGAACATGAATGTATTGATTAAAAGTTTATCCTCTAATTTTGGTTGTTCTCTCTTGTAGAAGAAATACTACAAAGATTCTTGGAATCTAACATGGTATCACAACTCTAGATTTGTAAGTCTCTTCTTAGATTTGAGAGGGTTTTAGCCATGAGGTTGTAATTGGTGCATCTTGTTGTGAAACAAACCTCACTATTATGTCTAGAAGACATCAAAACCCTAGGCATGACTGTAAACTCAATAAGGTTTGGAGCCAAAAAAAATTGGGCTTTTTTTGTCTTCAAAAATTTGCATGTGTGAAAATTTTGTACATTGTATAGTTCCATACATATCTATATGACATTGTACCAATTTTTACATCATCATTTCCCTCTTAACGTCACCTAGCAATCACAAGGTTTCAAATGGCTGTCTCTGCATATTAATTTGATGGTTTCTTTGGGTTTATCCATAGGTTATTTGATTTTTGATGGGAGTCTTTTTTTAAATTTTGTAGTGATCTTATGGCACTTTAATTCCCATCCTTTAGGGGATTTATTCCATTGGATGGCATTGTGGTTACTAGCCTACCATCGCCCCTTTCAACCACTACAAGGTTTGATCTCAGTGGCCAGGTTGCTCTAGTCTCTCGCCCTCTGCCACTCCTACTTCGGTTCGCTCCACTGTGCTGCCTAGGATTTCCACCACCGCCCATTTTGTAGAACCATCAATCCATTGCTCCAAGCTGGCCAACCACCAGTCGACCACCATAGGGCCATCTACTCTTATTTCATTTTCCATAAGGGGGTATGCTTTTCTTTTGGCCATATCTTAGGCATACATTATTGAAATTTGAAAAATGAATAGGCATCATAAAGTTAGTTGTGAGAACTATCTAGTGGTATTAGTTATTTTTCTATATTATGTTGCTGGTTATTTTTATTGTAGGTTGAAGTCTAGACATAATTTTTAACTCTCGAGATCACAACTTTTTTCCAAAATATTTGATTTTCATGATTCTTATGATGGTGGGTAGATATTGAGGAGCTATACATAGCCACGTATGTTATTTTTCTAGATTTATCCCCAAGATAATTTTATTTAGTTTGTTACTTTTACGCTTCCTGATTAATAACTTGGACATATTGGCACCTGGAGAAGTTTTGTTATTGGGGTTGTCTTCATCTCTAGACTTCTTCATTTCTACATTTATATTTGTTGATTTTATCATGTCTCCTAATTTAAATGGAAAATTAAATGTGATTATTGTGTGAAGAATAGGCATACAATAGATGAATGCATGTTGAAATAACTTGATGATTTAAAACAACTCTATGAGATTAATCGGTTAAGATAACTTTGCATTGCCAATGGCATCAGTTTGCCAATTCGTCTAACCCAACATTTGTAGACACATATCCATCACCTATTGCTACTTTAGAGTCTAGTGTTGCTTAACAGAGGGCTTTAAATGATTCTTTGTAGAAGGATCATTTCAGTCTTCTAGATCCACCTCATTGGGATTCCTATTTATCAGACATCTCATCTTTATTTGTGGAATCTTGCATTTATAATAAGGAGGATGCATTAGAGGATATTCATTTCATCTTTGATGATGTTGATGTCATCACATTATCTTCTATTTTTCTAGATGTAGTTGTCATTTTCTCTCCTGGTTCCACTTCTATGATTGGGCATTCAGTTCCTATTTTGGAGGAGATATCTTTTCCAACATGAGTACACTAGGGTTGCATTTAGAGGCACATGAACATATTTGTATTTGGATTCCCTATTCATCTAGGTTATGGGAATGGATTCTACAATCACCAGTGGATCTATTTCTTCCCAAGGGGAGAAATGTTGTTTTTAGGCAATGGATTGTATTATATCTTCAAGAACTCATCATTGGTATAGGAATTACTTCTTGGAGTGGATTCTGAATACTTTCATTCACTCGAGCTCCTATGGTGGGCATTCATTATGTATTTGTAATGGACTTACTTTTGAGTTCACATCACTTGTACATATTTCATCTTTTCTCTCTTTTGGAGAGGAGTTTTTTTACACTATGTTTTTCTCCTTTACTCTTGTGTTATGAGAGATTCTTGTTTGCAAATGAGTACCTAATCAAGACTTGTTGCTAGGAGCCATCTTCATCTTTCTTTTTAACTTTTGTATAACCTCCTTAAGTTGTATTTATCAGGGGTGTTGGCGTAAAATTATATTTACACATTGTCACAAGTTAATTAGGAATGTATTTTCCTTTATTAGTTGTCAATCTTACCAGTTAGGATAAGATTATTGTTATAATTTTTTCTTTTTTTTCTTATCTTGACAAATGTGAATGTATTTATGATTGTAATTACTCATTTGGTAATTTAATGCACACAAGTGTATTGATTGCAAATTTATCTTCTAATTTTGGTTGTTTTCTCTTGTACAAGAAATATTACAGAGATTCTTGGAATCTAAATCATGTAAGATATTTAGAAATTGAATTCAACAACCTCCTACCATTATCACACAGTTAAAAAGATGTAAAATATCAAATCTATATCATAAACACTACATGTTGTACATGATTTTAATCTCTTATGTAAAAGGTGTATGCATGTTTCCTATAAGATACATCTATTTCATAAGGTGATATATCTCATTCTACGTGTACTTAACTTTGTTTATTTCAATGATAATAAACAAATTCACACATTAAAATAAATAAAAAATACTCTATCACCTTTATATTCAATGTCTCCTCATCCTTGTTATATGGCACATTCTGTCAAACAATCCAATTCAAAATAGTTAGAAAAATATTGAAGAATTGTTTGATTGTTGTACATATTCCATTTTTTGATGGTACAAAAATTAATGCTAATGATCTACTTACCATCTTGGGACTATAATAAATCTAAAATCTTGTGTAGGTTAAACATGTGCCATGTGTGATCAACCCCATGCTTCATTGAACAATTCTAATGGGTAGATCCACCTTATGAGTTGTGAGAATGTTTTGGTTAACTGTATACTCATGTGACTTGGTTTGCCCCTATCTTTGACAGTTACTGGTGTGCAAGGGCTAGTAGTATTGAAAAATACATTGGAATATTATGGGATTGGAAGGGTCATGTTCTCCTAGGTTGACCCCCTTGATTAGACTAGTTTTATAGTCATGGATGAAGATTGAATACAACACTCTCACAAATGCAAATGTGCTAGATAATTTTGATGTGGATTCAACTTCCTTTTAATGCTCTAAAAGGAAATGTTCCTAGAATGATTTCTCTTTTCAATATATAGCATTTTCCCTTGTGATCAATTATGAATTATTGCATATTGAATGCATGTAAATACTAAGACAATAATAATTTGTGTAAATGTGTACTAAGTTGGCTCACAATGGTTAGTGAAAATGGAAAGACTTGACAAAATTTGAATTTGAATTTTTTAATTTCAAAGTCAAGTCCACATGGTGGAGGTAGAATCCACATTCCATGAGATTGACCCAAGACAATGAGGCATACATATCAAGGTGGTGAGTGGATGCATGAATATAAGTGTAAGGCCTAGTGTAATAAATGATGAATGTATAAAAATAAACACATATATGGATAGGATAAGATCCAATGTATGGAAGTATGTATAAATGGGGATGGTAAACGATTGAGGAATAAGCCCAACTTTACACAAGAATGTGCCTTTTGTTAATATGTAATTATATTTAGACATTCCATCAAAATGTGTCCAAAACTAAATAAGAATTAGCATGGGTATACAAAATTCACCATGGAGAAATCATATTATAAATCTTCAAATTAAAATTAGTCAAACATAAACTACCACAATAAAAAAATATTAAAATTAGTCAAACCCAAGCTACCACAATTTAAAAAATATTACACTTTATAATTATTTAGTTATTGATCTTTTCTATATTAACATTTATCTAAACAATAAAATAAATATTAAAATAAATAAAATTCAAATTCAAAATTTAATTAAGATAAATTAAAAAATTTAAATATTTGGAAAAAAAATCAAATCAAAGGCCTTTTTAAAGAATTCATTTTCTTCTTATTGGTAATACCTTGCCCTCACTACAATTTATGCCACAATACCAAATGTCTCAAAATGATTCTACTTTACACTCACTACAATTTATAGCATTATACCAAATATCTCAAAATTAAAAGATTTATGCCACTATAGCAAATGTCCAAAAATGATTCTACCTTACACTCACTACAATTTATGCCACCATACCAACATCAAAGTGTTAATTTATACTACTACATCAAATATTCAAAAAATTAAATTAAAAAATTATTTGAAATGGTAAAAAGTAATAATATTCTATTATAAACTCAATTGAAATCTATCCAAGGCCTAAATTTGAGACTAGACCAAATATCTCAAAATTAAAAGATTTATGCCACTATAACAAATGTCCCAAAATTAAAAGAATCATTTTTAAGAATAGCATTAAAATCAAGTAATTTTAGAGACAAAATCAAACATCAAAGTGTTAATTTATACTACTACATCAAATATTCAAAAAATTAAATTAAAAAATTATTTGAAATGGTAAAAAGTAATAATATTCTATTATAAACTTAATTGAAATCTATCCAAGACCTAAATTTGAAAGTACTAAAAAGTAATAATATTGTATGCTTAAGATTATTTGTTAAATGTTACTTTAAAAAGCAAAACTTATTAGTTAGTTTAGCTTCAATTTCAACAAGATATTATTATTTTGTCTTAATTCATTTAACATGGAAGTCTCTTTTAGTTAATCATTGTGGTATCTTGTTAAACATGCTTTATTAAGATCACTTTTGTATTAACTTTGCTATAGCATAGAATATTAGTTATATGTGAAATTTATTAATCATTTTGCTTTTACTATATGTTCTGTAAAGAATTGTTTAGTATCACATTTGCATTAATTACATTTCCTCATAAGCATTAACATTTATCACTAGTTGCATTTTACATAAATCACATGTCATAGATTAAACAACACTAGAAATGGTAATAAGAAAGTATCTCATATATGTCATCATCAGTTTGCATATACATCCAAGTCGACTATCCCGTATATCAAAATGGGATGTCGTAGTACATAATATACATCACATAGTTGAACCCCTGTCACTTGTGCCCTCGAGACCTCGTGGTGCACGTGTGATGAAAGTCTAACCATGTGTGGCTACGGATCACGAATGACTCCTAGAGAGACACTCCGCAATCATAACCCCTTAATCTCTCCTCTCAATCCTAGCACCTTGCTATGTAGCTCCATATACATCCACTGATACTAGTCTCTCTCTGTCTGAGCCTTGTCTCTATCAACTCTCACTTAGCGTAGCTTAGGAAGTAAGATCTTGCTAGCAACAGGATCTCTCCTAGGTACATGTTGACTTTTTCCCAGACTGGATGCTTATTCCCAGATTTCCCTACAAGGTAGCCATCAGTGATCAACAGGATCTCTGGGCCAGGGGGTCAACAGTGTAGGAGATAGACTCTATATTTTATCTCCTCTTCTTCTTCAGGCTCTGCAAGACCTAGGGGGGTATTCCCTATTCAACATCCATAAGGATATGCATGCAAGGCTGGGATGTTGACAGAAAGCAGATGAGTCCTCCTGTATGTAGACCAAAACTGAAAGATAAGGGCAAAGGGGCTAGCTTTGGGCCTATTTGCAGTTGTAGACAGAGGACTGAGGATCCTAAACTAACTCTAATGTCCTAATGTTGGTTTTAGATTTTGCTTTGGAGTTTAAGTGTGGATGCAAAGCTGGATATGGTTATAACACAAAACAAAGCCTGATTGGTGCCTATCCAGGGCCTGGAGTCAATAGACATACACCTGTGAATGATCAGCATAAACAACTAAAACTAGATTTCAAGGGGATCTATGTGATACCTGCCTTACAGGCATCTCCCAATACAAAGTGTTAGGTTATCTCTACTTATGGTATCCCTACTGCAGTATACCCTTCCCAATGTTCAACCTGAAAACAGTTTAATCTACCCCTTGAGTAGAAGTAAGAAGATCAGACAGTCAACATAGGAATTCTATGTTCTAGAATCTAAACATTACCAAACATCCAGATTCAGAAGAAGAGTACATGCAATACTGGAGACAGAATTAACACAACACATGCCAAACAACATTTCTCATATAAGTTAAATCATGAAATCAGTGGGTTCATGCCAAAAACAAACGACAAGAGATACATAAACTCACAGGTAAGCTGTACAGAGCAACCAGATCAGCTTGTTATGCATTACAGAGCCAAGATCATCAACTTTCAACAACAACAAATGAACAACACAACCTGCTTATAACAGCCAGGTAGGTGCTCAGCAATTAATTACAATGTTGACCAAAATTTTGCCAGATACACAGTATCATGAAAATGGCGCTCAAACACAACCAGATTGGCGCCCAAACTTGAATGCAGCAGGTAGGGGAGGAGACAGGAAGATTTCTCGAGCCCTGCGCTCCTGCCCGTTGATTGACACCTCCAGTCGGGTACAAGATCGACCCACGCCATCGCCCATACCTCTGCAACAATCGCCATTAATGGCGCACCAACCCGCGGCCTTGGGAAAATCATCAAACAGACTATCGCAAGCATTTCCCGCCGAGATTCATCATCATGATATTTGAAAATGCAGGATAACAATATCCCACATGCACCCCGCGATGACCTCAATAACACCTTATATACTAGGTCATGAGCATATATCATGTCGGTGCTTTTGCTCCTGACGACACTAGTATAGACTTCATCATCATCATCCCTCAGCAGCATGATATCCTGTTGTTCGAAATATCACCCTGACGTCATCATGATATTTGAAATATAACCTTCATGATAATCGGCACAACCTGATCCTTCGGAGGAACATCCTCCTGCTGAGCTTATAACAAAAGTCTGGCCGATGAACATCCTGATGACGTCATCATCATATCCTGCTGACGTCATCATCATGTTTGCAAATATCAGGAGGTCTCTTCAAGATGATCAGTTGTTAGAAATATGACCCCCGCGGACCTTGATGACGTCATCATCATATTAACATCATCATGATATTCGGAAGACAACCGGATATTTGGAAATATCCTCCTGACGTTCGAACATCAGGTTGCACTGTAGCTCCTCTGTAAGATCGGGGCGAAAACTGAATATGATGATGCTGCTTGAAAAGATCACCCCCAGTAGATAATGCGCGAAGCTAGCAGGCGGATATCTCCTTAATATTAGCATCATCATGATGCTCGAACAAACATATATCCGGGTGATATGAAAGTATCACCCCCTCCTTCGCGAATATCATGATGCAGATAGGCAGAAAGAAAAATATCACCCTGATATACGGATGACGTCAGCATCATCAGGATGAGAAACAAAGAACAAGAAGTGATACAACATCATCAGGATGATATTGACTAAGATCATCCTGACGTTCCAAAATATGATGACCCTAGTGAATATCGGGTCGCAATTACAACTCTTCAACAACATCATCAGGATGATGTTAACCAAGATCACCCGATGATAAAAATATCACCCCGGCGAAATATCATGAAGGCAGAAAATATGATGACCTCCACAAGCAGCAGGATGATAACTGGAAATATGATGATGATGAACACGACCCTTAGGAAAAAACAAGTTAGGTCGAGCAATTCAAAGAATAAGCAACATCATCATCATGCTCGCGCAAGGTGATAAATGGAAGATCACCGGAGACTTTGAAACATCACCCTCGCAAGCAGATGAGGGCGCACTGTAGCTCGGCAGCATCATCATGATAAAAACCAAACATCACCCGATGACTGAATATGATGATGACGATGAAAAACCCAGTCGACGAAGAACATGATGATGCAGACCATCGAAGACAAGATGATGATGATGACCTCCTCCTCAGGAAAACATGATGCTGCAGTTGAAAAATGCTGAGGAGGTCCAACACTTAGAAAAAATGGGCAAGAATATAAAGGCTTCAAATGAAGAAACCTCCTGATCATGACAAATCAACCCTTGGTCAAAATGAGTGTCAACAGTGGCTCCGAATGGGGACGTGCAGGTGAAAACCTGCAGCGAGAACCAGATCTCCGGGCAGACCTGACAAAAAGCCAAAAAACGCGAGTTGTACAAGGCATTTACACTACATACATATTTTACAAATGTGCACAGCAACCAGTCATTATGCAAAATAGAACTTAAGGAATTGGCCATGCACAGGCAATTCCAGAATTTCACCATCTAGGGCCTGGAGGAAATAAGAATCCTCCCCATGAGTATTGCAAACCTGATATGGGCCCATCCATAAGGGTTGAAACTTACCATGTTTACCCTTTTCCTGATCTTTAGCATTCCAAATGAGCACCAGATCATTTACTTGAAACTTCCTTTTTGTAGCTCTCCTGTCAAACTGATATTTCACCCCTTGTTGTCTTTTGAGATTGATCTGGTGGGCTCTCCTTCTGTCTTCATCCAATGCAACCAGCTGATTCACTCTTTCTGTCATGGGATCTTCAATCTCCTCATCATACTCTTGAATGAATCTGTAAACTGGTAGGAGATTGTTTATGGGCAGTTTAGCTGATGCACCATATACTAGCTCAAAAGGTGACTTCCCAATAGCCCTTTTCACAGTCACTCTGTCAGCCCATACTGCTAAATTCAACTTTGAATCCCAAGCTCTCTTGTTCTTGTCCAGTATCCTCTTGACAATTTTCATGATGCTCTTATTGCTTGATTCTGCTTGACCATTTCCTTGTGGGTGATATGGTGATGTATATGACAGGCTTATCCCATACCTGTTGCAAAAATCAACAAACTCACCTGATCTGAAGCACATAGCATTATCAGTGATTATTTTAGATGGTACTCCAAACCTGATGATGATGTTCTCTAGTATGAAATCTGTCACCACCTTACTTGTGGCTCTTTTAGTTGGAATGGCCTCAATCCATTTGGTAAAGTAGTCAGTTGCCACCAAAATCCAACTGTGTCCCCCACTTGATTTGTCTGCAATTTCCCCTATAAAATCAATTCCCCATTGCTGGAATGGAGCATCCACAGGTGCAGTTCTGAGGGGTAAAGCACCATGATATTTCAGCTTTCCTGAGAATCTCTGGCAAGGGTCACACTTCCTTACTAACTTTTGTGCATCTGAAAAGAGAGTGGGCCACCAATATCCTGCCCTGAGAATCTTATGAGCTGTTGTTTGGGCAGTATAATGGCCACCACATAATCCTTTATGCATGTCAATCAAAATATTGTTAGCCATGTTCTTATCCACACATCTCAGCAGCACACCATCAAGATTTTTCCAGTACAACTCACCTTGAACAATGACATACCTGATTGCATGTAGCTTCAGAGTCCTCTTTTGATTGTCACTGAAATGGGAAGGACAATTAAGATTTTGCAAATAATAGACAATATCCTTGTACCATTCAGATCCTGATACACTTACATTCTCATCTTGGACTGCATTAACTTGGCATGCTTCCAAGTTTGACTGTGCCATCATCTTGGCTAGTCCTTGTCCTCTTATCAACTTAGTAACCTGTATGTCTATGTTGAATTCCTGCAGTTTGTTTATCCATCTGCACCTTCTTCCAGTCACCTCCTGCTGAGTGAATATGTCTTTGACTACAGCATGAGGTACATATGCAATTATATGTGACCCTACCAAGTATGGTCTGAAACTTTTGATAGCTCTAACAAGTGCATATGCCTGCTTTTCCATAATATCATACTTCAATTCAGAGGCCTGCAGGGACATACTGAAGAAGGCGATGGGCTGTTCAAAACCATCTTCATTTTTCTGTAACAAACATGCAGCTACAGTATGAAAGGAAGCAAATGAGAACACCTGGAATGGCCTAGAAAAATCAGGAGATTTAAGAACAGGGGCCATCTTAATTGCCTCCTTGATATTCTGAAATGATTCTGTTGCTTCCCTTTCCCAGTTGACAGTTGCATCCTTCTTCATCATCTTGGAAATGTTCCTTGTGATCTCTGCAAAGTTGGGAACAAATCTTCTGACAAAGTTTACCTGTCCAAAGAAGGACTGAACTCCTTTCACAGTTTTTGGCATTTGAATCCTGTCAATGGCTGCCACTCTCTCTGGATCTATCCTGACTCCATCCTTGGAAACAATGTGTCCCAGAAGCCTTCCTTCAACTACTCCAAAGGCACACTTCTTTGGGTTTAAAGAAATACCATATTCTAGTGCTCTTATGAAGATCTGCTCCAGATGCATACAATGCTGCTCCTCTTTCTTTGAGTAGGCAGTCAGGTCATCCTGATATACTGCCAGGATTGAATCAATCAGCCCTGCAAAAGCAACATCCATTGCTCTTTGAAATGTAGCACCTGCATTTGTTAGTCCAAATGGCATTCTAACATACACATACGTTCCCCATGGAGTGGTAAAGGCAGTCTTATATTGTTCTGATTCCTTTACCTTTACCTGATTATATCCTGAAAATCCATCCATCATGGATAGGAGTTCACAACCAGTCACTTTCTGCAACATAGCTTCCATATTAGGCAATGGATAGTTATCCTTCAAAGAGGATACATTCAAGTTCCTGAAATCCACACAAAGCCTAATATCACCATTCTTTTTCCTGACTGGGACAAGGTTAGACACCCAAGTTGAATGTCTGATGGGCACAACTATTCCAGCCTCCCTGAGCCTTTTGAGTTCTTCTTGCATCTTGGGAGCTAAGGTAGGATTTATAGGCCTTTGCCTCTGTCTAAATGGCTTAGCTTCAGGCTTCAGTGGGACCTCATGCTGGAATAAGTCTTCTCTATAAGCTTTTAGGTCCTCATATGACCAAGCAAAAACATGTTTATACTTTCTTAACAATGCAATCAGCATACTTCTTATGTGTGGTTTTAGCTGTTTGCCAATATATACCTTCTGAGGGGCCTGAGATGTCCCCAAATTTATTTCTTCTAAATCCTCCTTATTTGTGGGGGATGTCTTTGTGACCATTTTGTCTCTACTGTCAAAGGCTCTTTCCAAAGCCACTAACCCTCTAGGGATCTTGTTAGTCTTCAACTGGATGATCTCCTTCCCTACAAGAGTCTCTTTTCCATCTACAGTTTCTACAAAAGCTTGGAAATCAATCTGTTGGTTCTCATACTCATCTATGCAGTGCAAAAATTTCAGCAAATCCCTATCATCATTAAAAACTTGCCAACTGCATATGTTTTCTGGTATGGCAGGCCTAATTTTAACTTCTACATCTGTGACACCTGACAGAGTGATGTCATCTGGCCTTATTGCAACATTGGCTAAGAAATCAGCCATAACATTTTTTGACCTTTCTACCCAGCCAATTGAAAATGCATCAAATAACTCAATAGTATCCCAAACAGCATGCTTGTATTGTTTCAGTCTTTTATTCTTTGCAGCATACTTATTTCTGATTTGGGATACAATCAGCTCAGAGTCTCCAAATACTCTTAACATCTTAATTCCATGTTTGAGAGCAATATTCAGGCCTAAAAGTAAAGCCTCATATTCTGCAATATTATTTGTGCAATCGAAACTCAGCAAGAAAGAGGATTTGAGGAGCTTACCAGTTGGAGACAGGAAGACAACTCCAGCTCCAGAACCTTCTTTTGCACAAGCTCCATCAAAAAACATGGTCCACAACCCTTGCTGATCCAGCTCTTCAGTGCAGACGTTTTTCTTTTCATCTTCTGTATCATCTGAGACAACCCTGAAGTTATCACAGTCAGTGTCCACAAAGCATACCTGTTCATTTGCTTCTTGGTCTTCCACTGTCTCTGATGATCTCTGCTCTCTGATTAACTTGACATCCCTGCCATTCATTGGAATCATGGCATATGACAGGTCCAGCTGCATACTTCCACCTATTAGTGCTGCCCATCTTCTTGACAGCAGCATACCGTACTGTGGCTTGATGTCAACCACTGTTATATTCATTTTGTATCTTTTTTCAGGAAATGCTGCTAGCTTGAAATCTACATCCTTCATGATTCCAATAACTGGTACCTCTCTGGCATCCATAGCATAACATTTCCCACATGCCTTGTCAATCTTTAATCCAGTTTGTTGCATGATAGCCAAAGGCATGACATTTGTAGATGCTCCAGAGTCAAGCATACAATTTCTAATTATTTTACCATTTATGACCAGGGAAACATAAAATGGTTCCACCTGTGAAGGACACTTTGTCATGGTCATTCCTAAATAGACTTCAGGAGTCTCATCTTCTTCATTACACATGACCTGTTTCTCACCCTGGGTCTGATCATTTTGCTTAGCTTGAAAAGGTACCCCTGAGATTAGGGATATTGTTCTATTCTTGATCTCTTCCACTTTCATGAGTTCCATAAGTGGAACAGAGACCTTTACCTGAGTGAGGATCTGGGCTATATCAAATGGAGCACAGTTTTGTACAGCAGTTGTAGCTTGCTCCACAATCTTGCTTTTATCCTGAGCTGACTTAGCTTTCATTCTCATAGTTCCCTGATCATCATTCCTGTCTTGGGAACCTCTACTTTGATCTTCAGCCTGAGGGGTTTTGTTTTCTGGTCCTTGAAATTCAGGACCTGCTCTGTATCTAAAGTTCTGTTTGTTATTTACCCACTACCTTTTTTGTGGTTCAGTTCCTTTATGACCATGCACCAGCTGACCTGCAGAAATATCCTCTGGCTGATGTGAGCTGCCAACCTGATTTCTACCTCTGAGATTGTAGTTGCTCTTGACCTGAGCAACTGCTGCAGCTGTGAAGGCTCTGATTTCCTCATCAGAAGGTCGGTGTAAGCTACTCAGAAAATTGTGTGAGTTCTGAGCATACACATAATTATCCTCATGATCTTCATCATATGGGGACTGTTGGCAGGCCTGAACCTGATCATCTGTCTTCTCATCAGCACCATAAAGAGTATATCCATTACCTATGGACATCATGTTAACATCATCATCCTGCACATGATGTGGCTCATTGCACTCATTACAAGATGTAGCATTATCATACAAAGATTGGGCAATCATGCACTGTGACTGTGAATGTGGCATCTGACAGATTATACACCACGGAGCATCATCAGCAATATTTATAGTTTTCTTCAGGGGATCAGGAGTTTCCTTGGCATGTTGAGCCCTCTGACTTGTGTTGTTACGTGGATATACAGGCTTACCATCATGCCAATTGGTGTTATAAGGCATATCATGTAACGATGGCCTCTTTTCCTGTCTTTGATAGACTTGCCTATCGGGACCCATCCCTTTTTCACTTCTAGCTAATCTATAGCTCAGGTCCTTAACAACATTTGCCAGTTTGTCTATCTTATCTTCAGGAGCAGATGTACTACCTTGAGTGTTCTGAGGCTTATTTGGATTCTGCAGAATTTTTACATCATCCCTTCTATTTGTCTTGCCTGATGCTTTCCTATTGTTTTCAATATTTACTGCAATCTTGAAAGCATCCCTGAGAGTGGCAGGACCTTTATCTCTCAGTCCATATGCAGTCTTTGCATCAAAGGCATTGATGTACAAAATTATGCACATAGGTTCATTTGGCCTCATATGATGTGGCAATTTGTTCAACACTTTAGTAAATCTTGCATTAAAGTCTGCAACCTGCTCATTTGACCCTTTGGTGATGCTGGTGAACTCATTTACAAAGAAGCTAGGGTCAGTTTTATCACCATATTGCTCCTTGAATATCCTCTTAAAATCATCCCATGATGATATGCTCCGGTCAGGCAGATTCCTGTACCATTCTCTTGCCTCATCTATTAAGGATTGCATGAATGACTTCATGAAAACATCCTCATGCTCAACCTCAAAATTATCCATGACATTTTGAAAGGCCTTTAGATGATCTTCTCCTGACACTGTATTGTTTCCTGAAAACTTAGGCACTTGCAGCCTCAGATGCTTGTCAATAGGGTTAGGATACCCAGGAATACCATCAAACACCAGCTGCCTGAATCTATCTAGCTGCATAGGCTGTCTGTTTGGCTGATTAACATTAACATTTCTATTTACATTTTGGTTTCCTGCATTGTTCAGTGGTATCCTAGCATCATTCATATTTTGTCTGTCATCATGATGCTGATGATGCACTTCATATCTTTGCTGATGTCTTTGCATATTTGCATTTTCTAAGGTAGGAACTAAATTATTTTGGGCAGTTCTCAAGGCTTGCACTTTCTGCTGTATATCATCTCTGATTTTCATGGCTTGTAGGTATTCTAGTTCTACTCTTAGGCTTTTGATTTCTTCTGCCAATTGTTCATCCTTAGGTCTGGAGGTAGATGGTCTCATACCATTTGGGTCATCATCTTCATCATCCCTTAGGGACTCTGCCTCTTCAAACCTCTCACTTGGGTCTAGAAAAGGGCGTTCTTGGAACACCTCTGACCTCATTCTCATACTACCACCCTGTTGCCTCTCATATGCACCTTGGATATCAGCTTCTGCACTTGAAAAATAAGGAGCATGCTGTCCTGATGGCCTAGGGTTATCTTGTACATCATCACTTTTTCTGGGGGAGCTCTCATGACTAGCTGAGACAGTTCCCTTTCTTCTATACATCATTCTTTTTGTTAATGGTAACTCTTCAAATAGAGGATTTTGTTGGGATCTTCTCCCCTGCATATAATTTTACTTTGACCGGTTGGGAGATTACTTCGGAGTCGCCACCTATTTCTAGGAATTGTTTTCTTCTGAAAACCAGGGTTCTTTCACAAGGTTCCCCAGGGTGTTTTCTTCTGTTGCTGACTCAGATGGGTCACATATATATCACTGGAGATGATTAGATAGCACTTTTACTTCTCACTCCCCAGCAGAGTCGCCAATTTCTGTTGACTTTTTCCCAGACTGGATGCTTATTCCCAGATTTCCCTACAAGGTAGCCATCAGTGATCAACAGGATCTCTGGGCCAGGGGGTCAACAGTGTAGGAGATAGACTCTATATTTTATCTCCTCTTCTTCTTCAGGCTCTGCAAGACCTAGGGGGGTATTCCCTATTCAACATCCATAAGGATATGCATGCAAGGCTGGGATGTTGACAGAAAGCAGATGAGTCCTCCTGTATGTAGACCAAAACTGAAAGATAAGGGCAAAGGGGCTAGCTTTGGGCCTATTTGCAGTTGTAGACAGAGGACTGAGGATCCTAAACTAACTCTAATGTCCTAATGTTGGTTTTAGATTTTGCTTTGGAGTTTAAGTGTGGATGCAAAGCTGGATATGGTTATAACACAAAACAAAGCCTGATTGGTGCCTATCCAGGGCCTGGAGTCAATAGACATACACCTGTGAATGATCAGCATAAACAACTAAAACTAGATTTCAAGGGGATCTATGTGATACCTGCCTTACAGGCATCTCCCAATACAAAGTGTTAGGTTATCTCTACTTATGGTATCCCTACTGCAGTATACCCTTCCCAATGTTCAACCTGAAAACAGTTTAATCTACCCCTTGAGTAGAAGTAAGAAGATCAGACAGTCAACATAGGAATTCTATGTTCTAGAATCTAAACATTACCAAACATCCAGATTCAGAAGAAGAGTACATGCAATACTGGAGACAGAATTAACACAACACATGCCAAACAGCATTTCTCATATAAGTTAAATCATGAAATCAGTGGGTTCATGCCAAAAACAAACGACAAGAGATACATAAACTCACAGGTAAGCTGTACAGAGCAACCAGATCAGCTTGTTATGCATTACAGAGCCAAGATCATCAACTTTCAACAACAACAAATGAACAACACAACCTGCTTATAACAGCCAGGTAGGTGCTCAGCAATTAATTACAATGTTGACCAAAATTTTGCCAGATACACAGCATCATGAAAATGGCGCTCAAACACAACCAGATTGGCGCCCAAACTTGAATGCAGCAGGTAGGGGAGGAGACAGGAAGATTTCTCGAGCCCTGCGCTCCTGCCCGTTGATTGACACCTCCAGTCGGGTACAAGATCGACCCACGCCATCGCCCATACCTCTGCAACAATCGCCATTAATGGCGCACCAACCCGCGGCCTTGGGAAAATCATCAAACAGACTATCGCAAGCATTTCCCGCCGAGATTCATCATCATGATATTTGAAAATGCAGGATAACAATATCCCACATGCACCCCGCGATGACCTCAATAACACCTTATATACTAGGTCATGAGCATATATCATGTCGGTGCTTTTGCTCCTGACGATACTAGTATAGACTTCATCATCATCATCCCTCAGCAGCATGATATCCTGTTGTTCGAAATATCACCCTGACGTCATCATGATATTTGAAATATAACCTTCATGATAATCGGCACAACCTGATCCTTCGGAGGAACATCCTCTTGCTGAGCTTATAACAAAAGTCTGGCCAATGAACATCCTGATGACGTCATCATCATATCCTGCTGACGTCATCATCATGTTTGCAAATATCAGGAGGTCTCTTCAAGATGATCAGTTGTTAGAAATATGACCCCCGCGGACCTTGATGACGTCATCATCATATTAACATCATCATGATATTCGGAAGACAACCGGATATTTGGAAATATCCTCCTGACGTTCGAACATCAGGTTGCACTGTAGCTCCTCTGTAAGATCGGGGCGAAAACTAAATATGATGATGCTGCTTGAAAAGATCACCCCCAGTAGATAATGCGCGAAGCTAGCAGGCGGATATCTCCTTAATATTAGCATCATCATGATGCTCGAACAAACATATATCCGGGTGATATGAAAGTATCACCCCCTCCTTCGCGAATATCATGATGCAGATAGGCAGAAAGAAAAATATCACCCTGATATACGGATGACGTCAGCATCATCAGGATGAGAAACAAAGAACAAGAAGTGATACAACATCATCAGGATGATATTGACTAAGATCATCCTGACGTTCCAAAATATGATGACCCTAGTGAATATCGGGTCGCAATTACAACTCTTCAACAACATCATCAGGATGATGTTAACCAAGATCACCCGATGATAAAAATATCACCCCGGCGAAATATCATGAAGGCAGAAAATATGATGACCTCCACAAGCAGCAGGATGATAACTGGAAATATGATGATGATGAACACGACCCTTAGGAAAAAACAAGTTAGGTCGAGCAATTCAAAGAATAAGCAACATCATCATCATGCTCGCGCAAGGTGATAAATGGAAGATCACCGGAGACTTTGAAACATCACCCTCGCAAGCAGATGAGGGCGCACTGTAGCTCGGCAGCATCATCATGATAAAAACCAAACATCACCCGATGACTGAATATGATGATGACGATGAAAAACCCAGTCGACGAAGAACATGATGATGCAGACCATCGAAGACAAGATGATGATGATGACCTCCTCCTCAGGAAAACATGATGCTGCAGTTGAAAAATGCTGAGGAGGTCCAACACTTAGAAAAAATGGGCAAGAATATAAAGGCTTCAAATGAAGAAACCTCCTGATCATGACAAATCAACCCTTGGTCAAAATGAGTGTCAACAGTACAGATACAACTACTGCCTGATCTTGTAGCGTCTGGAACTCCGCCTCCACACGCTCGGCTCTCTGGATATCCTGATCTAGAATAGACTCCACTGACAATTGATATCTCACAAAAGGCATGAAGATCTCCGTATGTCACCCTGTGGATGGCTATGGCAAGTATCCCACCCACACCCACCACTTAGCCACATCAGCTGGAACTATCTCTGTTATTATGCGGCCCACCAAGTCGTTCCATGTGTCTGTCCCAACTGTAAAAAGAAAATAAATTAGATATCAATATCTCATATAGACATCAAATAATCACAAACAACTGCATCTAAACATAACAAGCATCCTACCTGCATCTCCATCTCACCAAGATGGATCTCGGATAGTTGATGATGTGATTAGCTCTGCAGCCACCTTTATAGCTAGGGGCATATGACTACTGGTCTCCCCTCGCTCAGGTTAGCTCGATCTCCTCACATCCGCAGGGGCTGGACCACGAGCTAACTGTGATTGAGACTCAACCTCCTCATCACTATCTACCTCCTACTGATTTCGCCCTGATCTCACCCTGAAGACGAGCCGTGACTAGACCTCCTCCTCATCATCGTCATCATCGCCATCATCATCTAGATCATAGTATCCTGCGAAGTCACTCACGTTATCCTCTATCCCTGTGTCACTCCCATGACTGGCCCAAGGTTGAGGATCACCTGTAGGGTGACCCATTGGATAGATAGGAGTGGGCCACGCTGTCTGCCACCAGATCTGATATGCTCAAGTAACTTCAATGTCATCTGCATTAGATATCGGCTCTGCATCCTCTAGACTATCATCATCACTAACTGCCACATTTGCTAATGTCGGCCATCAGACATTGTTTTCCCTAATTGTGTTACGCACAGAGCACGTGTAGCTCGAATGCATCATGGGTACATCATGTTGGCGTCCAAACTGTCGTGCTACCCAATCAAAATAAAACCATGAGACAACATGATTAAGGTCAATCCCTCTGCATCCTCGCTAACTATCTCCGTTGACCTGACCATCTTATATAGCTGTGATATGGTCTCCAGATGATATCGCTAGGCTGCAATCTATCAAACACAATCCTCCAGTATAGTAGATCACTGTGTCTCCAACATCTGATAAGAGGATAGGCATGGACCCATGGATAGGTGAATGCTAGCTCTATAGGAAAGCCTGTAGGCCATTGCATCTGATGTGCTCAAAGGCCTAGACCTGTAGTAATGTACAACACATCAAGCTTTGTGCCTCATAATAGACATATCGTCCCAAACCATAGTAGAGGTGTGCAAGCATACTGCGCCCCCACGCGTAGACTGTCTGATGCTCCTCCATAGCCCTAATAGTATGAATAAGGCCCCCATGAAGGTGAATGCCTCGTCCATCTAGTGTGGCTGCTAACACTATCGTGACAATCATAATTCTTTGAATAAGAGGGATGTCACCACATCCTTGCTCTAGTAACCGAAGCTTTATGTGCCCACACTCTACCCGAGTGACTGTGTGGCCTAGACAGTACATCTGGCTCTCCCATGTATATGTCACTGAGTGACACTCCATGACCCTCACTGTCTCCCCATGTATAGGCAGGCGCAGGATCTTGTAGACATCCTCCAGCATGATGGTCATCTCCCCTGAAGGCAGATGGAATGTAGAAGTATCTGCATTCTACCTCTCCATCAGTGCCATCAGCATACTAGAGTGAAATCTGATTGTGGGTATGTCGAATACCCATTAGAGCCCCATTGCTTATAAGTGCTCTCTCTCAGCATTAGTCATGGTGCTGATGTGATCACGAAGCAGCAACATCAGGTGACCACCTGTATGCTCTCACATCCTCAGAACGACCTGCACGACAAACAATGAGAGAACAAATCAATAAACCACATAAAAATGGAACTAAGTATCTGCTACAACAGTCAGTACCCTGCCCTTGGGGCCCTTGTCCTTTTTAGACTTGGGCATCCCAAGTGGACCTGAGCGTCCAAGTTAGACTTGCGCACCCTAGGTGGACTAGGGCACCCCAGGAGGACCTGGGCACCTTGGGTTGACTTGGGTACCCCTATTGGGGACCCTTGTCCATGGTTGTCCTAAGTGGCATGGAAAATGATAAAATATAAATGACATAGAATGAACAAAAGGACAAGCAAGGATTGGGACCCTACCTCAGCCTCAAAATGTCTTTCTACCACTCGGGCTCGGAGCATCTCCAGTCATGGAAGCTGGTATGGATGTCAGGTCGGCATTGTCGATCTCTCCCTCCCTCTCCTCTCCTCTACACAATGACAAGTAACAATGAATAGTGAAAAGTGATAACTCCCCTTACATATAGTATGTGGATGAGAATTCCTACCACTAACTAGACCTGTGCAAGATTGAACTATTTTACTTTTGAGCCTCTATCTTAAGCTTTCGAACTCAGATTTTTGAGCCATTTGTTGCGTTGGAATGTTGATTCTGCTCTTTATCTTACCCAATGTGTTGTTCTTGGGTGTTGTTTCTCTAAAGAACCCTCACAACACATTTCTCATCAAGTTCCCCTGAAATTAACACATGTAGATATCTCCTTGTTTCTGCTTTTCAGACTAAGAAAGCAGAAACAAGGGGGCATATATCTCCCTTGATTTCCTCCCTCATCATATCTCACCACTCAACCCCCTTAGTTTTTATGAACTAACTTATTGGTGGTGGTTGCAGGTTGATTTGATTTTTGATTTTCTGACAAGTGTTCCTTTGCAGGTTGTGGTTTCTAACTTTGTGTTCTTGCAGGATTGTAGACTTGGGGGCTTCTTCCTCTCTTGTGACAACACTTCAGTATCCTCTACAGTATCCTTTTGGGTACCCTTTTCATGATTGATGTATTTACTTTCCTTTAGTTGCATATGCACATAGTGTCATATGGCCACTAAAGTGGGGGCTAAATGTTATGTTAGAAATTGCCCTCTTGTATGGAATGGTACAATTTCCCATGGTTTAGCTCCTCTCCTTTGGTGACTGTTCAACCTAGTTTATTACGAACCTTCCCGAACCCTGACTAACCTAGGTCTAACTGGAAGAATGTCATATTTTGGAGTAACTGAAGACTGAAAGTGAAAAGTAAACTTGGATTTGGGGTCCCCTAACCTCCTTGAGGTAGTCCTAAGCAAGAAATCAGGGCTGGACTTGGGCGCTAGTGCCCTTGTCCTGCCCTATTTCCTGGGGTTCTAAATTTTGGAGGGATGTTAGCTATTGCCGTGCATTCTGGGATTTTGTTTTCAAATTTTCATTTTCACGCGATGTCGACATCTTATTTAGAAATTTGAAATTCCTAAGGTTAGATATTGTAACATTTGAAAATCTCCCCTTAGGGGCTTTTCCCTCTTTAGCTTTAGCTCCTAGGTCTTTTGTGTGCATTTAGGACATCTTGCATCATAATTTGGCATCCCGATGGAATGAACCCTAGGTATCATGAACAATGAGGCCTAGGGGGACCCCTTGAGCTTGACCCTACCCAAAATAGGAGGGTAGGACTTGGGCGCCCATGCCCTAGTCTTGCCCTATTTTGGGGCAGTCCTAATTTTTGGGTGTCAGCTTGTGATTGTTATTTGGGTCCTATGCTGACACGGTAAGTTTGAATTACGAAAATCTTGGCAGGAGTGTTTGTAGTTATATATAAAAGCATGTTTATGTATTCATTTGTAAACTATATTTCAATTAGAAGATTACTAGCAAGCTATTGTGTTCTCAAGGTGATTCAAGGGTTTCATTGTGTTGCAAGAGCAGATTTATGTGGTTTATGTGTTTGTGTTTGTAGATTTGAGCATCTATTTATCATGGAATGAAGAGCATCTTCCTCCCATGAGATGTTCACTACAAGGTGACATTATATTGTGATTGTGATCATTATTTCATTTGGTTTTTGCCCCTACCTCCCTAGGCACGCACTCTCTATCTGACAAAGGTGTTCGGAGACTTAAGTGTCCTCCGAGGCTTGACTGAGGCAAGCCTCTAAACACCACAACCCCCTCCCAAAGTTTTCATGGTTGTAGGTTATAGGTTAAGGAACTAGACAAAGTGAAGTTGTAGGAGGGCATGTTGGAGTGTCAGAATTGCATACCAGTGAAAGAAATAGCCACCTAGACTTGGGTTCCCACTCACTAGTCCTCAAAGTTTTGTGACGGAAAAACCTTTGGTGCAACAGAAACAGGTTGCAGATCTTGTTCACAGATCCTGACAAAAAGCAGGGCACTAGACTTGGGCGCCCTCTCTTTTTTTCCTGACTTTTCTACCTCGGAACCCCAAAAATAAGTATTCTGTGATTTGTCATTTTACTTCCCTCTGCAAGAGGTTTTTCTGTAATTCATCCGTTTAATGTCATATTTGTAAAATTAGGGTTTTAATGGTTAATTAATCATAGGAGAAGGAAAATTGATAATTAAACACCCTAATCCAAGCTTCCCTACATTTGTAAGTGACCAAGGACCTATTAGTGCTTTGCCACTTGATTCGAAGGTCCTTGAATGTGTTAGGTGAAAGGAGGATTTAAACACTAAACTAAACAAATCCAATTTTCCCCTAAACATTTTGGTGAACCTGTGTTTTTAGAATTAATTGCAACTTGATGAGTGTTTTTCTTCATATTTGGATTGATTTCATTCATTCATATAGTTATTCATCTTATTGCATTAAGAAATTTTTTTTAAAAAAAAAAAATTTAGAAAAAATCAAAAAAATTGCATTGTTAAGCTTACTAATTTGCATCAATTCTTTCTAAATTTCCCTAATTTATGATTTTTGCATTAGATCTGATATAAACTATAGAAAAATACAAAAATTCAATAATTTACATTACATTTTTATCATATAATTGCTAGGGTTTTCTAGAAATTTTGACAATTTTCAATAACCTAATAATTCTAAAATCTAAGGTTAGTGGGCAAAATCTTCTTGCAGATTTTTCTACTAATTTTATAGGCTTATTCAAGCTTTCATTTGGCTGTAGTCTTGCATTTTAGTGTAAATTTGCATTTAGATTTCAAATATTTGTATTTTTGCATAGAAAATTTCAACAAAAAACTAGCAAATTTCATTCATTTTCATTAGATTTGCATTGGCATTTTGCATGTTCAAGCTTGGAAATCATTTTTAAATCTGAGAGTATTTAATTTTCATCATAAATCAGACTTCAAAACATTCATGTAGAATTTTGTGTCAAGATCTCAAACCTAGGGCTTGAAAAACATCGATTTTCACTAGATTTGGCCTTATCGACTCTCTAAACTTGCACCATAGGCGTGTTGTGAAGGGTATTTTCTCACTAATTGGTTGTTATCAAGGTAATTATTTTTTTTCCCTCCTAAAAATCTTCACAACACCTTTTTATTGGCCTCTTGTATTGAAAATTGGGTGAAAAACTACACTTTTTTGCTATTTTTGCCCTAGGGTTTGGCCTAGTTTGCACTCCAAGTGTGTTGTGAAAAATTTTATGGATTGAAGTGGATGATACCATTAGTATTATTTTTTGTACCTTCTAAAATTATTTACAACACCCCTTATGCTAGGCCTTGGAGTTGAAAAACCGTGAAAAATAACCTATTTTTTTGCTATATTTTCACTAGGGTTTGACCTTAAGTGGCACTAAAAGTGTGTTGTGACAAATATTTTAATATTAAGTGGCTATTATCACTGATATACTTTGTTTTCCATCATCATTTTCCTCACAACACCCTTTTTCATTCTCTTTGAATCAAGATTTGGTGACAAGATTACATATTTTGACATATTTTCACTATATTTTAACTTGTCGTCATCTTAGATTTGCATCAAGAGTGTGTTGTGAAGGATCTTATTGCTGTTTTGGACTGATATTAGACATAAAATGTGCTTCCCTTGATCAAAATCCTTACAACACCTTTTGTCTCATTCATTTGCATTGAAAAAGTACAAAAAAAAAGCATTTTTGTATATATTTTGCATTCATGGATTCTCCTAAGGCTACATCTTTAGAAGACTTATATGAGTACATTGTGAACTATGATAAATTTTTCAAATTCACTGACAAATATCCTCAAGTATTGCATCAAATTGCATACATCTATGACATTGACATGACCAATAGTACTACATGTGATATTCTTCGATCAATGACCTATTTCGATAACTTTATTGAGACTGTGGATGTTTTTCCTTCAATAATGGAGAATCTAAAAAGTTTTATAGCTGACAACAATCATGGGTAAAGTAGTGGTGACAAATTTACTCTCGTTCTCCCCTTGTTTCATGATGATATAATGCAAATCCTTTCTGAGACCTATGAGAATGAAATAGCAATGGGTGATCTATTAAACAAAGAGACTTGTCCCAACATAACCCCACTTGGTGAAGATATATTGGCACAAGAAAAATATATCATTGATACATTTCTCCACACTACTCTGCCATCCCTTCCCACTCTCTCTAATCAGGATGAAGCTTTAGATGATGCCGATTCTCTTTGTGACCATTTGCTTGAATCTAATGATAATTTACCACCTGATGTTCAAGAACTTCTCAATTACATTCTAAACAAGAAAATAGATCATGAACCATCACATACTTTGGAAAGCAATGAAATCCTACATGCTGTGGAAGAACAAGCTATCCCTTTGACTCAAGCCATTCCAACACCCTATATAGGGATTGAAATGGGTATCTTTCGGATGCCTCCACAAGCTCATTTAAATGACATTTCAAATGCTCCTATAGTTGACACAGACAATGGCAACATCCCCTCTTAACCATCATTAAGAGAAACCTTTCCTACATGGTTAACCTCGCAAACTCATGAAAATATGGAAGAGAGAAGAAGTGATAACACCTTAACCATTAAGATAAAGATCAAGATTCGTGATACCTGCTAGCCCAACAGGGCCCTACAAGTAAGTATCTCTAGTCCTTTATCTCTCTCATGATGTGCTTCCCCTATGATGTGTTATGTGTTGTTTAGGCCTCCTGGGATGACCCCTAATTCTCTTGTAAGATCCAGGATACTAGGAGAGTGCCTCTGTTGTGACCTTCTATTTGTATCATCATTCTTCTATATTACCTCTCTTTCTGATTTCATCGTTGTGTGTCATGTCTTACGGACATAGTGTTGCAGTTGGTGACTTGGGGGCACCCTCCTACGTGACTATCCCTAAGAACTTGTTTCTCCTCTCTGATTTATTGTTTCGCTTCCTCTAGTGTTTCTATCTAGCAGGCAGATGACGAGAAAAATTTATACTGATGCAGACCTAGTGTCCCTTTTGAGAGAAATAAAAAAATGGACTTAGTTCCTAATATGACGATGGGGTTGTATATTTTATCTGATGCTTGGCTAGTGGAAGCACTCGTGCTTTCTACGTAGTGAATTTGATGATGTTTCTATCGCATTTACAAACCTTAACAAAACTACTACTTTGTGCAACTTTGTTTGTCTTTGAATCTGGCCTCAGTGGTGCTCAATTCAGAGAGCTTCGTGATATAGCCCCACGGTTATTCTTGAACTCTGAATTCAGAGTATAACCTTGGATCTTTGTGTGTTTAATCATATGCATTGATGTTGTTGTTTATCTTGATTTTGTAGACACTAACATGTTTCTTATAGGGATGTGTTTGTGGGAACATTTGGCGACCGTGAAGTACATGTCACCTTCGGGGGGCATGGGCTTTGCGAGAGTTTGTGTTCCCTTGTGTGTTTTCTTCCTACCTTAATGTGCTTGATATCGATACCTGATATCAACCACTTTAAGGTGGGGGCATATATAAGGTAAGTTGTTTGTTGTAGATGTTAGCTATGTGCTTGTCCTCAGATGTAGTTTAAAGACTAGCTCAATGAGTGCTTCCTGCATCCTGAGTTTGTTTGCAATCAATCAATCATGTAAGCCCTCTGCGGAGGCAAGATATCACGTATATCCTTTTTATCTTAAGCCCTCTGTGAAGGTGGGGATGGTGTATTTCTCAGAGCAGATTGCATCATCCTGTCATTTTCAAAAGTCCTCTGTGGAGGCGGGGAGCGATTCTGTGACTAACTCAACCCTTAAGCGTGTCTTTAGCGATTGTTATGGCGAAGCCCAATTGTCGGTGTGTGCCTGTAATGTGCCTGAGATGGTGTTGAGCCTAGAAATAGGAACACTCCATTGCTTGTCTACTGTGTTTTCTCTGTGTCTTCAAGTGTGTGTGTTTCAGCGTGCTTGCTTTGTTTGGCATGTCTGTTGCCCCATATGCAGTCTAAAGACTAGCTCGATGATGCTTACTGCATTTTGGGAGGTTTTACGTGTCTTACATGTGTTTGCCCCATATATGCAGTCTAAAGACCAGGGCGATGAGTGCTTCCTGCATTATGGGAGGTTTGTTTACTTTCTAGTATTTGCATTTGCATTTCATATATATATGAGAAAAAGAAAAGAAAAGAATCATTCCTATCTTCTATGTATTAATGTGTCTTCTATGCATTTGCTGTCTTCTCCATGTTCTGCATGATTGTAACTGTCTTCTTTGTGTTTTGCGTGACTATTATTGTCTTCTATATGATTGGCGTGTCTTCTTCATGCTTGGCATGTTTGTTGTGTTTGTGACCTTACTTTAATGCATGTATTGGCCTTGCATTTATACATACATTAAAGTGGGGGCTAAATGTAACGTCAGAAAATGTCCCCTTGGGGGCTTTGCCTTCTTTAGGTTTAGCTCCTGGGTCTTTTATGTGCACTTAGGACATTTTGCATCATAATTTGGCATCCTGATGGAATGAACCCTAGGTCTCATGACAAATGAGGCCTAGGGGGACCCCTTGAGCTTGACCCTGCCTAAAATAGGGGGGGAGGACTTGGGCGCCTGTGCCCTAGTTCTACCCTATTTTGGGGTAGTCCCAATTTTTGGGTGTCGACGTGTGACTGTTATTTGGGTCCTATGCCGACATGGTAAGTTTGAATTACGAAAATCTTGGTGGGAGTGTTTGTAGTTACATATAAAAGCATTTTTAGGCATTCATTTGTAAACTAGTTTTCACTTAGAAGATTACTAGCAAGCTATTGTGTTCTTAAGGTGATTCAAGGGTTTCATTGTGTTGCAAGAACATATTTGTGTGGTTTATGTGTTTGTGTTTATAGATTTGAGCATCCATTCATCATGAAATGAAGAGCATCTTCCTCCCATAAGATATTCACTACAAGGTGACATTATATTGTGATTGTGATCAATATTTCATTTTGTTTTTGCCTCTACCTCCCTAGGCATGCACTCTCTATCTGACAAAGGTGTTCAGAGACTTAAGTGTTCTTTGGGGCTTGACTGAGGCAAGCCTCCTAACACCACAACCCCCTCCCAAAGTTTTCATGGTTGCATGTTATAGATTGAGGAGCTGGACAAAGTGAAGTTGTAGGAGGGCATGTTGGAGTGTCATAATTACAGACCAGTGAAAGAAGCAACCACCTGGACTTGGGTCCCCACTCATTAGTCCTTGAAGTTTCATGATGGAAAAACCTTTGGTGCAACAGAAATAGGTTGCAGATCTTGTTTACAGATCCTGACAAAAAGTAGGGCATTGGACTTGGGCGCCCGCTCTTTTGTTCCTGACTTTTCCACCTTGGAACCCCGAAAATAGGTACTCTGTGATTTGTCATTTTACTTCCTTCTACAAGAGGTTTTTCTGTAATTCACCCGTTTAATGTCGTATTTGTAAAATTAGGGTTTTAATGGTTGATTGAGCATAGGAGAAGGAAAATTGATAATTAAACACCCTAATCCAAGCTTCCCTACTTTTGTAAGTGACCAAGGCCATGTTAGTGCTCTACCACTCGATCCGAAGGTCCTTGAATGTGTTAGGTGAAAGGAGGATTTAAACACTAAACTAAACAAATCCAATTTTCCCCTAAACAGATATAAAAAGACATTTGAAAATCATTTTATCACACACAATCTTTATGCAAGCTTTATGCCAAAACTCTGCCAAAATTGCTATTGAAGATCAGTGATTTTGTTGAAGCTCTTGAAGTTATTTGAATTTGCTTTCATGGAGACAATGGATGGAGATTAGGAATCAAGATCTTAAGACTATCTTGCTCTTCCTAGGGTTTGTACACCTTTTGCCGACCGGGAGAAGGGTTGAAGCCTCCAACATCGAGTTTGGAGATCCTCTGCGAACATTGCTGATTCGCCTTCTTGTTCATGCAAGTCTTCATTGCTTTTCTCTCCTTGAGGTGAACTTGTGTTTGTTCATTAAGTTAAAGCAAGTCATTGATCTTCCATTGATTGAGACATCTAGGGTTTGATATTTCTGCATACACTTTGTTAGGTTTGCACACACTTCTACAAATCTTTATCTATGGCTATTATTGAGGTAGGAATACCTAAAATGGGGCTTGACTGAGGCAAGCTCCTATATGGCCGCAACCATCTTTCTCCTCCTTTTACATGTGCAGGTTGCATTTGTCAAGATCTAGCAGAAAGGAGTGACAAGAAGACTGATATTACAGACACATTCGTCACGAAATTTGAATTTCATGATTCTGAGACTTTTGGGACACTGGGACTAGCGCCCTAGTCCAACTGGATGATTTTTCCAAGATTTGGAAGCCCCTAGAGAGTGAAAAGTAGTTGGTGCAGGAAATCCTGACATTCAAAAACTTTTGGGACACTGGGACTAGTGCCCCTAGTCCAACTGCTCCTTGATTTTCGGGTACACAGTTTCTGATCTGTTTACTTTGCATTTTTGTAATCATTTCAGTTCCATCTGTATCATAAATTAAGTTAATGCAGTTTGATTTGGAAATTAGGGTTTTAAGGTTAGAAAGAGACACTAGCTTATAAAACCTAATTCACACAGTCACATAGACACAATTAATAATAAAAGGGAACATTGGAAACCAGTAGTTTATCCCTAGACTCATCCCTTGCTTCCCTAATGTTTTAGCAAGTGAAAGTGTGGGACTCAAAACCTTCTATCTTGCTTCCACATTTTCACCCTAAACAACTCATTAAAAAAATTACCAAAAAAATCAGGCATAAACTACATGATGTTAGCTAATTTTCCACTGAAGCGATATATGAAATACTTAAAAAAAACCAACATTTTAGAGGTAGTACACCAGACACTATGTTATAATTTTCTGACAAAAACAAGAGCACTGTGTGTGCTCCTCCTATTTGAACCTCTTAACCTCCACCATTTAAAAAAATAAATAGTAGTTTAGAAACTAGATTCTGAGTACTACAACCTTTTTTCTTGTTGCATCTTCAAATTTTGAGCGTTGCTATCTTCAATTTCTCATACAAGATCAACTTTTACTGATTTCAGAAAAAAGTGGCCACTTTTGACCCCCTTTTGGTCCCCCATTTCCATGCACATACCCTTTGGTTGTTCTCTCTTGTAGAAGAAATATTGTAGAGATTCTTGGAATCCAACACATGTAAGATATTTAGAAATTGAATCAACAACCTCCTACCATTATCAGATAGTTAGAAAGATGTAAAATATCAAATCTATATCATAAACACTACATGTTGCACATGATTTTAATCTCTTATGTAAAAGGCGTATACATGTTTTTTATAATATACATCTATTTCATAAGGTGATATATCTCATTCTACGTGTACTTAACTTTGTTTATTTCAATGATAATAAATAAATTCACACATTAAAATAAAGAAAAAATACTCTTATCACCTTTATATTCAATGTCTCCTCATCCTTGTTATATGGCACATTCTGTCAAACAATCCAATTCAAAATAGTTAGAAAAATATTGAAGAATTGTTTGATTGTTATACATATTCCATTTGTTGATGGTACAAAAATTAATGCTCATGATCTACTTACCATCTTGGGACTGTAATAGATCTAAAATTTTGTGTAGGTTAAACATGTGCCATGTGTGATCAACCCCATGCTTCGTTGAGTACTTATAATGGGCGGATCCACCTTATGAGCTGTGAGAATGTTTTGGTTAACTATATACTCATGTGACTTGGTTTGCCCCTATCTTTGACAGTTACTAATGTGCAAGAGCGACTAGTATTGAAAAATACATTGAAAGATTATGGGATTGCAAGGGTCATGTTCTCCTTGGTTGACCCTCTTGATTAGACTAGTTTTATAATCAAGGATGAAGATTGAATACAATACTCTCACAAATGCAAATGTGCTAGATAATTTTGATGTGGATTCAACTTCCTTTTAATGCTCCAAAATGAAATGTTCCTAGAATGATTTCTCTCTTCAATGTATAGGATTTTCCCTTGTGATCAATTATGAATTACTACATATTGAATGCCTATAAATTCTAAGACATAGCAATAATTTGCATAAATGTTTACTAAGTTGGCTCGCAATGGTTAGTGAAAATGGCGAGACTTGAAAAAATTTGAATTTGAATTTTTTAATTTCAAAGTCAAGTCCATGTGGTGCAGGGTAGAATCCACATTCCATGAGATTGACCCAAGACAATGAGGCATAAGTATCAAGGTAGCAAATGGATGCATGAATATGAGTGTAAGGCCTAGTGTAATAAATGATGAATGTATAAAAATAAACACAGATATGGATATGATAAGATCCAATGTATGGAAGTATGTATAAATGAGGATGGTAAAGGACTGAGGAATAAGCCCATCTTTACACAAGAATGTGCCTTTTGTTAATATGTAATTATGTTTAGACATTCCATCAAAATGTGTCCAAAACTAAATAAAAATTAGCATGTGTATACACATTTCACCATGAAGAAATCATATTATAAATCTCCAAATTAAAATTAGTCAAACCTAAACTACCACAATAAAAAAATATTAAAATTAGTCAAACCCAAACTACCACAATTAAAAAATATTACACTTTACAATTATTTAGTTATTGATCTTTTCTATATTAACATTTATCTAAACAATAAAATAATTATTAAAATAAATAAAATTAAAATAAATAAAATTAAAATTCAAAATTTAATTAAGATAAATTAAAAATAAATAAAAAATAAATTTAAATATTTGGAAAGAATCAAATCAAAAGCCTTTTAAATAATTCATTTTCTTCTTATTGGTAATACCTTACCCTCACTACAATTTATGCCACCATACCAAACCTCCCAAAATGATTCTACTTTACACTCAATACAATTTATGCCACTATACCAAATATCTCAAAATTAAAATATTTATGCCACTACCTAATGTCCCAAAGTGATTATACCTTACACTCACTATAATTTATGCCACCATACCAAAGACCCAAAAATTAAAAGAATCATTTTTAAGAATAGCGTTAAAATCAAGTAATTTTAGAGACAAAATCAAACATCAAAGTGTTAATTTATACTACTACATCAAATATTCAAAAAATTAAATTAATTTTTTTTTTGAAATGGTAAAAAGTAATAATATTCTATTATAAACCCAATTGAAATCTATCCAAGGCCTACATTTGAGGTCCTTCTTTGTCAAGCAATTTTTTAATGATGGTTCTTTGTTAGAAATTGACTTTCAAATATTAAGACATCTTATTAAAAATAAAATTATATATAAATTAAATATATATATAGAATCATTCTATATAAATTTTGATCTTTCCAAAATTTTGATTGTATTTTATGATAAAAAGACCTAAATATAATATCACAATCATTCTATATAAATTTTGTCAAGCAATTTTTTTATGATGGTTATTTGTTCTAAATTGACTTTCAAATATTAAGACATCTTATTAAAAACAAAATTATATATAAACTAAATATATATATTAGAATCATTCTTTATAAATTTTGATCTTTCCAAGAATTTGATTGTATTTTATGACAAAAAGACCTAAATATAATATCAGAATCATTCTAATAAATTTTGATGGCCTGTTTAAAATCTTTCCTTTTTTTACTCATCTAGCCATCAAATTTAAGCCTTGATCATAACAGAAGAAAGAGGATCTATAGTGAAATGAGTGCTCTATAGTGAAATGGAGAGCACTCAGGAGTAACACAGGTTGTCTGTGATTCCTTGTTTAGTGCGGCCTGTTTTACCTTTGGGTCCCATCAAGGCTTAAATTTGACAGTTGTATAGCTATATTTAAGTATTTTTGCTGTAAAATACAATCTAAATTTTAAAAAGACTGTATCATATGAAAGGAGAGATTTTGGACAAACTGTCAAAATTTATATAGGATTATGACGATATATATATTTAATTTTTATATGATTTATTTATACTAAGACATGTCATAGTATTTGAAGGGTACTATTGAATAGATAATGTTATAAAAAAAATTGTTGTAGTCTCGTAGATGTCATTAAAAACTTTCATTCATTCATTCATCCATCCATACACTAAAACATTAAAATCTTAAAATTAAAAAAAATTAAAAAAACTTAAAAAACTCATTTTTAGCAATGCCCCCAAAATAAAGTTAAAACTTATTGGTGTCTTCTCCATGAATAGAATTCACATGCTAGATATTGCAATGGGTCCCACCCCACGAGAAACTGATTTTCAGTTTATAGAAAGCACGAACAAAGTGGGAAACCATCCCCACTACGATTAAATTAACTCACAAGAAAGTCAAAGTATTTCAAAAAGGAGAAGAAAATGTCCGTAAGCCATTAAAAGCTCTCCCAAGAAATAATGCTTAAATTAAAATAGTGACATGTGTCAGCATAAAATATACTCTTAATGCTAGCCAATTGCGGGAAAAAGGTGGGGCCTACAGTTTGGTGTCAAAGCAGACTGAGAGCGACAGAAATGGCCACGTCAGATTGATCTGTCACAGTAGGACCCGCCGCAATTGAATTTGAATTCCTTGGGAGTCGAGCATGTGGGTCGTTATAAATTTTGATTCGTATTGAATGTATAAGGATTGTTACAGAGAAAAATAATAAGTTGCATCAGATTTTTATGTGGAAAGGTAAAAGAAAAAAAAGAAGAAAACAGAAGTTTTGATGAATCAAGTTCTGACTTAAACTGTTTTGGCCTAATACAGTTTTTTTCTGAAAGGTGTTAATTTTACAGCCTACGGTAGTATAGAAAATGTATCCTGCAGCAGTCCATACAGGCAAGAACTTTGGTTATGGTCCCCCAGTTTGAATGCTTTTAGAGAGTGAAGTGATTGAACGAATTATGGGTTGCCTCAATTTATTTAGATCTGGGAAAGTAGAGAATTGATGAGTGGAGTGGAATTTTTCTCTGGTTTCTTGGCAAGGTGGATTGAATTATGATGGTGTTATGAGTTGGGTATTTTGATTGGAAAGAGTTTGGTTTTGGGAGTGTTTTTTAAAAGGTGAAGAATGGGATCCTGTGCATCAGTGAATAGAAGGGTTAACGAGGAGCAAGACTCTTCCTGTATGCCTAAGCTGAGATGGAGGAAGAGGCATCTGGAGGCTTTGAATTACTATCCTACAGAGGATGATGATCATGATTTTTCTAAGAGGATGTGTTCTAATGGGGCCAGTAAGGTTGCTTGTGTTTTCACTCAGCAAGGGCGGAAGGGCGTTAACCAGGATGCCATGGTGGTTTGGGAGGTGGGTTACTTTTCTAGTTTCTTTTGTTATTTTCACATCTGTTTTCAATTTTGGAAGGAGAATTTTGCATCAAATTGGGGATTAAAATGATAGGACTACTGGATGATCTTAGGTTGTTTCATCAATGCAGCTCAAACCCAGTTGTGATGTAGTTTCCCGCCTGAATCTAATCTTAAATTTGCCTGTAGGCAACATTTATCATGTTTATGCATCCATGTGTCTTATATGAGTATATCAGGCATTGTGGACGCTGTGTACAATCTAATGTTCCCTCTAATAATATTGGAATATATTTGAACTGTTTGGTACGTAGGGAAATATGATTTCGGTATCATCTGATAGACATCTTTTCCATTGGTTTTGAGTCATGAAAGCACTGGGAATGGTGCCTATCAGCAAGTAAGCTTCTCTGTGACATATCTGAAATTATATGGGAGAGAGTTAGGAGCATTTGGGAGCATTTGGGGCTGAATGCATATCTTGAATTGAGTTTTAGTCTCGTTGTTGGTGTGTTGCTTTTGTTGATGCTGGTTCTAAGATCAAATTCCAAGGAGGTCATTTATGCACTGTTATAACCAATAGGGCTCTGTCTCTTTAGCATCTTATTGATTGGGATTTGGGATTTCTGGTTATGAGCTTGACTGCCTTTCATATGGATGTGAATTAATATTTGGAGAATTCCAATCGATTGGAAGAATCTGGCGGATGAATGCATGACATGAATTGGGTTTTTAGCTCCAATTGTTCATGATTTTTGTTGATGTTGATCTTGGTCCTAAGATCAGCTTTCAGTGAGGTCATTTATCCACTCTTACTATCAGCGGGGCACTTACTCTGTAGTATCCTATTGGTTGGGACTTCTGGTTATGAGCTTGATGACTTTTTTACATGGGTGTGAATTAGTTTTTGGAGAAATTCCAATTGATTGGGAGCATTTGGCAGATGAATGCATATCATGACTGGGATTTTTAGTCTCATTGTCGGTGTGTTGCATTTGTTGATGCTGGTCCTGAGATCAATTTCCAAGGAGGGCTGATCCTAAAATAAATTTCCAACGAGGGCATTTATGCACTCTTACAATCAAGAGGGCTCTTTCTCTTTAGTATCCATCTTGTAGATTGGAATTTGTGGTTACGAGCTTGGTCGCCCTTTATATGGATGTATGGATGTGTATTAGTTTTTGGACAGTGTCCAATTGGTTGGGACAATTTAGCAGACGAATGTATATCATGAGTTGGGTTTTTTGTATCTCATTGTTGGTGTGTTTCTTTTGTTGATGTTGGTCCTGAGATAAATTTCCAAGGAGATCAGTTATGCACTTTTACTATCAATAGGGAAATTTCTCTTTACTATCGTATTCAATGGGATTTATAGTTATGAGCTTGATCACCTTTAGGGAGAGACTTTCTCAAATATCCTATTGTTTGGGATTTCAGGCTATGCACTGGATCATCTTTAGGGAGAGACCTGAAGGTAGATGAGTACTTAATGACTTCTTGAGGGGAATTCATGATCTTAAGATTGAATGTACGAATGTTCTTTAGACTATAATTGTCATGTGATCAATTTTAAAGCAGATTTCTGTCTAAGTAACAATTGGTCTAATTTCTAAATAAATTTGGGTTCATGGTTACTGGGTTGCTTTTATTGTTAACAACCCTGATATCAAATTTCAACGCATTAAGAGGCTAGATGTTATTCTCCCTGTGGGGATCATCCAATCCATGCATTATAGCCCCTATTAGAATTAGGTAGTGATCACCCAGTCAATTCTTAAGGAGACGTTAATAATTAATTCCAAGTATGTCCAAGGGGTTGAGCTTAATTAGTTAAAATGTTGGGTTCTGGTTGTGGAGACTCAAGTTCAAATCCCCGTAGGGACATCTAATGTGGAATTCTAAGTTGTAACTTGTGACTCTTGGTCTTCCATAGTTGACTTCTAAAGTGAATGTGGTTTCTAAATAAAGTGGATTTCCAAGTAGTGACTCTTGGTCTTCCATAGGTGGTTTCTAGTGTATATTAAAAAAAAAAGTTAAATCCAAGTGTCGCAAAATCATGGTTTCTAACTTTCTATAGTTGTCTACTGATGCATACCGCCTACTGGGTCTTCCATAGGTGATTTTTCTATAGTTGTCTCCTGATGCATACCTGATACCCAGTCTTCCATAGGTAATTTCTAGTGTATATTAAAAAAATAAAAGTTAATTCCAAGTGTCTCGAAATCATGGTTTCTAACTTTCTATAGTTTGTCTCGTGATGCATACCCTTAAAACCCAAGACGGATAATCACGTGGTTGTGCCACAGATGGTGCCAGTTTTGTTTTTTGCACATACTAGTAAGAAAATGTCGAGTGTTTTTCTGGAAAATGGTCTTACGGTACAGCAAGGTTTTTGATCAGCTACAACATTTTCTAATTTTGCCTTAACAGCTAAAACTAATTTTTCTGATGAAGTGACGGACAAGCTAAAATCCCATGCAGAACTAATATTTTTCGATGAAGTGAGGGACAAATCTAAAATTCCATGCAGCCGCCAATTTGCCGTTTTTTCTTCTTCCTAAAATCTCTCAAGTCAATGCTGCAAACACTCAGCCTCCCGTCATACCTCAGTAATTGACTTCCTAAACAGTCATTGCTCTATGCTTGAAGGCAATGATTTTGTTTTTCTACAGTTCTCTTAATTGAACAGTACCTGGGGCAAAGTATTCACAGTGTTAGCCCCTCTACGGTACCCTGCCATAGTTAAGTATGTGAATTAGGCCGTGAGGTCAGTCAGTCCCTGTGGAGGCATGTTCTGCACATATAGTAGGGGCATCCTAGTCTATGTTAAAACTCTATTAAAAAATGATTTTCATCTGCGATTTAGATCTGAATTTATCAATGATACTTATACCGGTGTCTCCAATTAGCAAGTCTCTTACAACATAGCAGGGGCGTCCTAGTTTATCCTAAGGAAGGATTCCATGGAGTTGCTAGAGGATGTATTTTTATGGAGCAAGGGTCCCATCAAAGCCAAAAAAATTGCTAGGGCATAAATTAGAATCTTTTCCTTCAAAATAGGAGCAGCTATTTTTTAGGTGGTTGATTTTGAGCAGGTGCATTTGAGGTGGAGCTGAAACTTTAGTCCACAGGGATTTTTCTACCAGGGAATTTTTTTTTTTGATATCTCATATGTGTCTCCCCGACCCTATGCCGAGTCAGTCCGGGCGAAACTAACCCTCTGGGCCAACGCGATATCCCATCCCCTGCCCCAATTCGAGATTTGAACTCAGGTGGGCAAACTACTGATTCGAGCTAAACCTCAGGCGGCAACGAGGGAATTTTTTTTATTTGATGCTTTTTAATCTTTTTATTTGTAGGTCCTAAAAAATCTCTGAAGCATTAAACTCAAATGAGACCACCAGCTTCCATAAATTTTGGAGCTTAAAATTTTAAGCCTAGCTGCAACTACAAAATTGAGGGACCCTTGTTTTAAAATGCTCCTAAAAAATTTCAGCAACACAGCTGAGATAATTTAAATCTAAACTTATGAATGATACTTATTGTGACATCTTCAATTAACAAGTCTCTTACAAAGTATTCTTGGAAAGACTTTTTAGGCCCCACTTTAAGAATAGTGGCAAAGTCAGTTAAGATATCAAACCCCATAATTTTTGCAGACAATCATGCAATATTCATCAACTCATATCAGATACCCACACCCATAAATTATGTCTACCTTGATGGAAATAATGCACTTTTCCAAGATAAATAGAGCCTGCCATGAGTAATTGCGGGAACAGGAGGTGCCACAACTGTCTTCGGCTGTGTGCTCTAACCAACTCTGTTCAAACTTCAAACAATGCTCTTCTGAACTTTTATGTATTTGAGAGTTCTCCTTTCATTTTCTCCTCTTGTCTGATACTCAAATTCTCATGTATTTGTTTTGTTTCAATTCAGAAATAGTATATTGATATTTTGATTTTTCTTTTGTTATCATTCACAGGATTTTCTTTCAGATGATACAATCTTCTGTGGGATTTTTGATGGCCATGGTCCTCATGGTCATCTTGTTGCTCGTAGGGTTAGGGATTCACTGCCAATGAAGCTGCATTCCTGTTGGCAATCTTTCAAGGACAAAGCAAATGACAATTATGGTTCTGATAGATACAATAATCGAAAGAAGGCAAAAAATGCTCCAGATGGTATGGATGGAGAAATCAGTTCAGAAAAGGAATCAACACTTTTTTCTGCTTGGAAAGAAACGTATCTGAAAGCATATAAAATAATGGACAAAGAATTGAGGTCGAATTCAACTGTAGACTGCTTTTGCAGTGGAAGCACTGCTGTTTCTGTTGTTAAGCAGGTAATGCATTAATAGTTCATGTAAAACTAAAATCCATTGACTATGGATGTAGAGGTTCTCTGCTACTGGATTTTACAAATTTGTTCTGTTCAAAGTTCAAACTGTAATAAGGTATAGAAGTTTCTTTTATGATGTGAAACTCTACAGAGTGTTGATTTCCTGAGTAGTAATTGAAGTGTATGAAATTGACAAAATACAAGCTATCATATTTTCTGGCAGCCAATGTATTTACCAACAAACAAATACAGTCAGATGAAGGGTTACAAGTGAATTTCACTTGGAACTGTAATCTGGAGATAGATAAAAACCTATCTGAAATGAATATTCTTTATTTTGTGAAAATTTAAAGGGTAAGGCAGTGGTTCATTAGTGCTTAAAATTTTCAATGATATGGGTGGTGTTTCGTGCATTCAGATTACTATTAAAAATTTTGAACATTGTTATTTGTTTCTGATCTCAGGGACAATACCTTTTTATTGGAAACATTGGAGATTCTCGTGCTGTTCTGGGAACAAAAGCAGCTGATGATTCTATCATTGCTACTCAACTGACTGTTGATCTGAAGCCTAACTTGCCAAGTAGGTCTTTAATGCCAAAGTCCTGTCGCTGGTATAAGGAGTGACATCTGGGAGAATGCAGAATTGCAGTGGAGTTTCTATTTTCTGTATATGCATTTTTTTGCAGGCTCTAAGATTTGCTTTCTTACTGAGAAATAAAATTCTATAATTGCATGTGTTGACAGGGGAAGCAGAACGAATCAAACGATGTAGGGGTAGGGTTTTTGCTTTACAAGATGAACCTGAAGTGCATAGGGTATGGTTACCATATGATGATGCCCCAGGTTTGGCAATGGCAAGGGCATTTGGAGATTTCTGTTTGAAAGAATATGGTGTGATTGCCATTCCTGAAGTTTCATATAGGTTGCTCACAGAGAGGGACCAATTTGTTGTGCTTGCCTCTGACGGGGTGAGTTCCATGGATAGATCTGTGCACATTCTTTCTTCATCTTTTCACTGTCACATATGCATTATGTTCATACATTATCTCTAACTGTATGAGTAGTATTATCATTCTCATACTATAAAGGTAGAGTCTGTTGGAAGTGGAAGTTAGGCACTTAAGTTTGAGTTTCTTGATTGATACTACAGTTCAGTCTTTTCTTAAGCAATCATGGAACCATATCCAGATCCTTTGAGGATTACTTTACGGGTCATAACTCATGGTTCTCGTATTAAAGAATTCCAAATTCACATGTTTACAACTCAAAAATAGTCTCTATCCCTATTTGCCATTAATCTGAATCCTTTTTTGTCCCATGTATACTGTTTCTTCTGATAGTAATAAATTCCATCTCTTACCAATAGCGATGGATGTGGACAGATTGCCAATTTCAGCTCTAAGTATGCTTTTCCCTAGACTATCCCATGATGTAAATGTCTTAAAAGTGCACAGATTTGCCATTAATTTCTTCACTTTGGAGGATTTTACACTTCATTGATTTTGCAAAGTTGAGAGTTCTCTAGAATATTTGTAATTTTATTGAGTTGAGTGAGATATCTTTCTTGTAGGAAAAAACTTATGCAGACACATTCTGCCAATCTCGTAAGTGCTAACTCATGCTTGATAGTAGTGGAAATGACCTGATTACATAGTCACCATTACACGCAGCAAAATCCTGCTTTCTCTTTGGGGTCATGGCATTATTTGTCGTAAGTAGAAAATAATGATACTATTTTTTTAATAAATGTTCCTTCCTCATCATCCAAGCATATTCTTGAATGCGGGAGCTAACCAACTCCATGATTGCTCAAGGCCAGACTTTAGTCAGATGGCTTTTGTGAAAAAATTGTTGACTGCTATTTTGACCAAAATTTTATAATATTTTCTCGATTTCTTCCCTTTCAAGGCCTGTAAATTGTGAATCTTTTTTCTCAATTTGAATTTATTTTGCTCTAATTGTTTTGCAACAAAACAAATTGGTTTTTACTATTTAGGGTTTCCTGAGTACCCAATGATTTTGATATCTTTAGGATGGCTGAGGTATTTGCACAACAATAGTGGTTTGCATAACAGCTATAGTTTGCACAACAATTGATTGCGTAGCAACAATGATTATTGTGCAAGCTGTTGTTGCTACACAATTGGTTGTTGTGCAAGTTAGTACCCAATGGAAGTAAGAATGTGTGAGCTATCTCAGTATTGCACATCACTTGGGAAAGGTGTTATGATGGTGGTAATATAGAATGTTTTGAGCACTGTAGAAACCAGATCTTTGTTGTAAGCAATGGTTTAGGATGGAGATGGTGGTGTGTTTGGTCTTCATGAGAAACAAGGTGCCATGTTATTTCTCCTATCTACCGATTTACAACATTGAACCATAGCATGAGGATTGAGTAAACATCAATAGATCCCTTTGTATTGGCTTTACATCAGATTGGGAGGGTTAAAGCCCTTGTATTTTATTGTTTAGTAGTGAAAAGTGGTATAATTGATTGCCTGAGTGAACTAAGTGATTGTAAACAATCCACTTTATATTGCATATGATCATGTCCAGCTGGTATAAGACTATCTAATCTATTTACCTTGTTTGCATAAAAAAGGTTGATGACCTATCCACCTATTTCTAGGGACGTAATAGAATGGATATAGGTCTTGGGTCCAATCCCTTCTAGGAACACCTAGGGTTCGTCCTTGGTGTAGGGGCACCTAGATACTTTAATTAATTTCATGTTCATTTTGATGTTTTGGTGTTGTATAAGGTCCAAGTGACCAATTGTAAGGCCTAGTGCCATGTGTGAGTCCGAGTGGAATAAATCTAGGTTCATTTTGTAAGTCCCAAGTGACATTTGTCAATTATAATCGCATAATGCTAAAATAGCAATAATGCCAAAAATAGGCTATAGTGTTTCCCAGCCGCTTGGAGATAGTTAGTTTTTCCTAGCTGCTTGGAATCAGTATCCTAGCCGCTTGGAATGGGTTTGGTACTACTCAGGGCGAGTTTATAAACCCAGAGGATTGAACCAAGTGCATATATCATTTTCATTGTAATCAGATCGAAGAGGAGATTGGATGTAACCGTGCATTGTGTTAAGGAGAAATCGAACTATTTTCTGTGCTGTTAATTTATTTTCCATTCTCTGTAAATACGAATTGCATAGCTGTAGATTTCTATTCCTCTGTGTTTTCCCATTGTTGCAATATGTCGATATGAAGCATTCCACTGATAAGATTTCTGTCGAAATCAGTGGAATGGCTTCGTTGTATCATATTTGTTTGTTTTCTGTTTTGTTTCATGATTCGGCGGCGCAGAGGACCAAATTTGGGTGTGCACAGTAGATCGCCTAGCATCTCCATGTGCTAGGGTTTGGATCGGAGGAGTTGAGACGCTGTCGGTGAGACAGAGACCATCGGTGAACCGTTTCCCTTTCGGAGTGTTAAGGGCAATCTGGCCAAAGAGAAGAGGAGTTCAGGGCGTTGAATGGAAGTCGCGGCCCAAGATTCAGATCGGGGTGATGAAGCGCATCGGCCTAAATGTATGAGCGTTCATCAATGACAAGAGTCCCGCCGAAGACACTAGCATCGGCGTAAGTTTCGAATGTATGTTGCGAATGCATATCGAAAAGCATGTTGCGAATGTATGTGGAGAATGTACATTTCGGCGGATACAAATGGTGACCGGTCGTAACGGTGAATCAGAGTATTGCCACCGGTATTAGCAAGTCACACCAAGCATGTGCTAAGTTGGTGTATCGACACATTGGCTAAGGTTTATAAGAGTTCGCTAGCACTGTGTATTGCGGTTTCACTGTGCGCTCTGCATCATTTTGGTATCAGAGCTAGTGAAAGGTTTGCAGAAGTGTTGTCTGTGAATGTTTATGTTAGACAGAGAAAGCGAAGAAGGGGCTAGTGATATGCCTCCAAAGGGAATGACCACCGAAGTGGTCAAGAAATTCAAGGAAATGGAGGAGATGATCAAGACTAGAGTCAAGGAAGCACTCCAGGTTGAGTTGAAGACCTTAGGAAAAGGCAGGCAATCAGACGAGGAGTCTGATGAAGCAGAAGATGGGGAAGAGGAAACAACCCCAGAACAGACAAGTATATTTGCAGACCAGAAATAGTTTCTGGAGGCCATAAAATCACTTGGTAAGGAGTCGTCTGAGGCAAGAATGGAGATTCCAATGTTCAGCGGAAAGATGGACGCAGATGAAGTCATCGAATGGGTCGAGGCTTTGAACAATTACTTCGAGTACAAGGAGGTACCGGAGAATAGAAGAGTCAAATTGAAGGGCGCTGCACTCACGTGGTGGAACTACACCCAGGGGGAAAGGGTAAAGAGTGGCAAGAGCATGATCTCATCCTGGAATCGGATGGTAGAAAGGATCAAGGCTCAGTTCCTACCAGCGGATTATGAAGTGCAGATATACAGGAAAATGTAGAACCTCAGGCAGAAGGATATGGATGTATCCACCTATACAGAGGAATTTCACAAATTGTCTCTAAGGTGTGGACTTGCTGAGGATGAGAAAGAAGAGTTGCCAGGTATATCAATGGTCTGAAGTATAGTATACAAGATGAGATTACCATTTTGACACCAGAAAACGTGGATAAGTGCTTCCAAGTGGCACTGAGAGTAGAAGAGAAGCAGAAAAGAAAGGGAGACCAGTAGAACAGAGGCAGAGGTGGAAGAAATTTTAGAGGCAGAAATAGCTTTGGTGGCAGAAATTAGTTTCAGAAGAATCAAGGGGAGTTCAGTCAGCAAGAACACAGTGGAGAATTTGGTTCCAGAGGGGGTTTCAGAGGAAGGAGACCCAATGGGAGAGGTAGATTTGGTGGACCAGACAGAGGTCCTAACATCTTCACGGGAAGATGTTATAATTGTAACCAAATTGGGCACACAGCAGGCAAGTGTCCGTAGAAAGCCTCAAGCTCTCATGGAGGAGAGAGAAGGAACCAGCTGATTCAAGAAGAAGATTGTCAGAGTGTGAACTCACCTATGGGAAGCGCAGCTCCCGCACAAGATGGAGAGAATCTCATGATGAGAAGAACAATGCTGAAAGTGCCACAGAACAAAGAACCACCGCAGAGGAAGACACTGTTCAGAACTCTGTGTAAAGTTTCCGGCAAAAGGTGTAAGGTAATTGTTGATTCTGGTTCAACTAAAAATTTAGTTTCAGTAGAAATGGTAGAGAAATTGAATTTGAAAAGATTGCCACATGTTAGTCCATACAAAGTGTCCTGGCTGAACAAAGGGCAACAAGTCTTGGTTGATGAACAAGCTTGGGTAGAATTTCAGATAGGGGAATATGGGGATAAACTTTTGTGTGATATAATTCCCATGGATGCATGCCATTTACTGTTAGGTAGACCTTGGCAGTATGATGTACAAGCCTAGCATGATGGTAAGTCGAATTCCTTTGTGATCACTAAGAATGGTAGACAGTATAAGATGGATCCTTTACTAGAAGAGGGTGTAGACAAGAATGTAGGCTCAAGTATCATGTTAATGAGTGGGAAAGAGTTTCTCCATACTCTGAAAGAAGAGGGAACCCAGGGGTATGCTCTGATTTTGAAACCTAAAGACAATTCCGATTTGTCTAAAAACAGCAAGGAAAAAGTCCCTAAGGAAGTGCAGGAATTGTTAGACAAATATAAGGGTATCATGGTGGAGGATATGCCCAATGTACTACCCCTTGTGAGAGACATAAGTCATCAGATTGACTTCATCCCAGGATCCACATTGACAAATAAACCAGCTTATAAAATGACACCTAATTAGAATGAGGAGATTGCTAAACAAGTACAAGAACTGTTGGATAAGGGCTTGGTGAAGAAAAGTCTTAGTCCGTGTGCTGTACCCACAATTTTAGCTCCCAAGAAGGATGGCAAATGGAGGTTATGCACTGATTCGAGAGCCATAAATAAGATCACCATCAGATATAGGTTTCCTATGCCTAGAATAGAGGACCTCATGGATTGTTTGGGTGGAGCTCGATATTTTTCTAAAATTGATCTCAAGAGTGGATACCATCAGATCAGGATTAGACAAGGGGATGAATGGAAGACAACCTTTAAGACTAATGAAGGTCTTTATGAGTGGTTGGTGATGCCATTTGGACTGTCCAATGCTCCCAGTACTTTTAATGCGTCTAATGAATGAGGTATTGAAAACTTTTATTGGCAAATTTGTTGTTGTCTATCTGGACGATATTCTGGTTTTCAGCAAGACAAAAGAACATTTGCAGCATTTGGAACAGGTGTTGAAGAAGCTGCATGAGGAGAAACTGATGACCAATATGGAGAAGAGTATCTTCATGAAGGAAGAACTCACACACCTTGGATTTGTGATATCCCAAGGCAGTTTGAAAATGGACCCAGAGAAGGTAAATGCTATTCTGTCTTGGCCAGCACCTAAAACAGTAAGTGATGTGAGGAGTTTTCATGGGTTGGCAACTTTTTATAGGAAATTCATAAGAGGATTCAGTCATATTTGTGCACCCATTCTGGATACCATAAAAGGAGGGCAGAAATGTAAGTTTGTTTGGAATAGAGCCGCTGATGAGTCTTTTGAGATTCTCAAACAGAAAATAGCAGAGAAACCCATTTTGGTTTTGCTTGATTTTAATAAGTTGTTTACTGTGGAATGTGACGCCAGTAACCTTGCCATTGGTGCTGTCTTGAGTCAGGAAGGCAGACCTGTTGCTTTTTTTAGTGAAAAGCTGAATGATGCTAAAAGGAAGTATTCCACATATGATCTAGAATTGTATGCAATGGTTCAAGCATTGAAAAAATGGAGACATTATCTCTTGCCCAAGGAATTCATTGTTTATACTGACAACCATGCTTTGAGTTTTCTAAATTCGCAGGAGAAGCTAAATCACAGGCATATGAAGTGGGTCGAACAACTCCAGGTGTATACTTTTTCCATCAAACATAAGAAGGGACAAGCCAACAAGGTGGCAGATGCTCTGAGCAGAAGAGTGTGCACTACACAGGAAATCCAGTTGCAAAGTGTGGGAGTGGATTCTCTCAAGAATATGTACCAGGATGATGAGGACTTCAAGGAGATATATGCAGTTTGTTCACAATTTTCAGATTCCTATCATTTTGAATTTTCTGAATTTTTGCTACAGCAGGGGTTACTATTTAAAGGCAACTAGTTGTGTGTGCCTAGGTGTTCCATGAGGGAGAAGATCATAAAAGAGAAACATTGCAGTAGTCTTGGAGGTCATTTTGGACTGGACAAGACGTTGGAACAAGTGAGAAGGCTTTACTTCTGGCCTAAGATGCAAACAAATGTTAGGAAATTTGTAGAAACTTGTAGCATTTGTCGAGGGCAAAAGGAACTTCATCCAATGCAGGTCTCTATCAACCACTTCCAATTCCGCAAAGGCCATGGGAGTGCATCAGTATGGATTTTGTTTGGGGTCTTCCCCGGACTCAAAGAGGTTTCGACAGTGTATTTGTTGTAGTTGATAGATTCAGTAAAATGGCTCATTTTGTGCCATGCAAATGTACCAATGATGCTTCACACATTGCTGGTCTATTCTTTAAGGAGATTGTTCGAATTCATGGTTTTCCATTGAATATTGTCATTGACAGAGATCCCAAGTTTGTGGGACATTTTTGGCGCACATTGTGGAAGAAATTGGGCACTCAATTATCTTTCACGTCAGCCTATCACCCTCAGACGGATGGGCATACTGAGGTGGTGAATAGATCACTAGGTAATCTTTTGAGGTGTTTGACTAAACAGCACGGAGAAGCATGGGATATGATCATCCCACAAGCAGAGTTTGCATATAACGATTTTGTTAATAGGAGCACAGGAAAGAGCCCTTTTGAAGTTGTATATGGGATTCATCCCAAGGGAATTTTGGAGCTTAGGGATCTCCACAACATGGAGAAAAGGAGTGCACAAGGAGAAGATTTTGCAGTCAGTATGAAGGATATCCATGATGCTGTAAGAGAAACTATCCAGAAGAACACAGGGAAGTACAAAGAGAGAGCTGATCAGAGGAAGAGGGACGTACAGTACTGTTGTGACGTTTTCACACATCGCCCCATTGCAAATGGGGACCCCCTTTTTTTTTCTCGCTTTCGCCATCGTTTTTGCTTTGATCTTGCAGTTTCTTGCCTGAATCCATGAAGTTGATGAGAAGTTTCAACATGCTTGGCTCACGAGGAATTTGAAGAAGGCTTGAAATGGTGAAGAAAAGAGTGATTTTCCCGAGGATGAATGAAACCCTAATTATCATTCCTTGATCAAATCTGGCCAATCCATGGCAGAAGTCTATCATTCCATAGGAAATGTCCAAGTCCTTCACCCTCAGCATAAGGCTCCGTGATGAATAAGGAATCCTGTTCCAAGACTTCAGTCCGGAAGTTCCTGTCCGGGAATCCTGTCCCGAAGTTCCTATCCAGGAATCCTATTCCAAAGTTCCTGTCTGGATTCTTGTCCCGAAGTTCCAATCCAGGGTCCTGAATTCAACAAGGCTTGTCATTTCCATGTCAAAATCCATCTTTCCACCTTAGAACCCTCTCCATTCCCGGCATGGAACTCAATTCTAATCTTGTTCCAAGACTCCATGTCCCACTCAGGAAGTCATTCCTGGACTCCAGTCTAGGAATCCAGCTCGGAGGTCCAGTCCGGAGTCTTGTTCGGAAGTGCCTATCCCGGAGTCTTGTTTAAAGAATTCCTGCCCAGAATCCTGTTCTAAGGTTTTATCCATATTCTTATCCCGACTAGACCCAAAATTCAACAAGAACTGTCACTCCTTGGAATGATCATCCTTCAGCCATGGAACTCAGTTCTCGGCCCGATAGCTCCAGTCTGGAAGTTCAATCCAGGGAGTATCCTTCGGATCCCAGTCCGGCACTCAACCTCAGAAATCCTCAAAGCAGTATGATTTTCAGGAACTTAGGGCAATTTCAGAAGACAAATTAGTGTTCAGGATCCCCCCCGCAAAGCTGGAAATGCAAACCTTGGAACCTTCCTAGTCGCATATTCCAGTACCAGCTGGAATATGCGCCCAGGACAAATTTTTGTCTTGGTTGCATAATCCAGTAGGTATTGGATTATGCGCCCAGGACAATTTTTTGTTTGGTCGCAAAATCCAGTACCTACTGGATTTTGCGCCCCAGGACTGGGAGTGTCCAGTTCTGCCTTCAGTCTTGTCCGGTCAATGCATTTGACTTAAAAATCTTTCCTTGACTCCTCTGAGGATGGTTGGATCATGAAATTCACAGTCTGGTTCGAGCTTTGTCTTTCACCATGGAAATGAGATCCCTAAACGAAGGATGGAACAAACGAAAGACTTCGAGGTCGAAGGATGGACCAAACGAAAGACTCTGAGGTCACAGGATGGAAGAAATGAACTTTGCATCTCGCCTTGGAAATAAGAGATTCCGCGAGGATGGAAGAAACGAAGGATGGAACAAACGAACTTCGCATCTCGCCTTGGAAATAAGAGATTTCGTGAGGATGGAAGAAACGAACTCTGAATCTCGCCATGGAAATGAGATTCCTTAAGGGGATGGAAGAAACGAAGGAGGGAAGAAACGAAAGCCCCGTGTTTCCGATCCCGTATCGATAGCTGAACCTCTGTAAAAATAGCTCAAGGTGTACCTGTTGCAAAACTGAAACTCCACTCAAAACTGAAGAGAAGATAAATCCTTAGGCCAAAATCCATGAAGCTGGACAGGCATGTCCAAAAGCGCAAAATCCCTAACATGATGAAATGTGCGCCCTAGGACAATTTTTGTCCTTGGGCGCAAAATCCTTGACCAACTGAAATTTGCGCTCAAGGACAATTTTTGTCCTTGGGCGCAAAATCCTTGACTAGTGGAAATTTGCGCTCTTGGGGAACTTAGCCATTTTTCAGCGTCTCTCAGGGTAAAGGTATATTAAAAAATATATTTAAGTATAAGAAATTCAAGTTATACTTTAAATATTTTTCAATATACCTTTCAGGATGTTTGAGATAGGTCTCGAATCCACCGGATTTAACATGCAAAATCTAGAATTTGGAGGATCCACCAGATTTCAGACTTAGTTAATTTTTCAGGATTTCAGGCTACCAGACTTAGCCAATTCCAAACAGGGAAGTTGCAAAATCATTCAAACGAACTTCGTATCTCGCCTTGGAAATAAGAAATTCTGCGAGGATGGAACAAACAAAGGATGGAACAAGCGAACTTCGTATCTCGCCATAGAAATAAGAAATTCCGCGAGGATGGAACAAACGAACTTCGTATCTCGCCATGGAAACGTGAGATCCCCGGAGGATGGAACAAACGAAGGATGGAACGAACGAACTTCGTGTCTCGCCATCGAAGACAGATTCTCGGAGGATGGAAGGAACGAAGGATGGAACAAACGAACTTCGTGTCTCGCCATCGAAGGTAGATTCCCGGAGGATGGAAGAAACGAGGATGGAAGAAACGAACTCCGTATTTCTGATCTCATAGTGACAACTAAACTTCCGTAGAAAAGCTAAGAAAATGAACCATGCTCCCAATCCAAAATTGAAAAAACTATAAGTCCTTGGCCAAAATCCCTGACCTTCAGGAATTTGCGCTCCAGGGCAAATTTTGTCCTGAGCGCAAAATCCCTGACCTTCAGGAATTTGCGCTCCAGGACAAATTTTGAACTGAGCGCAAAATCCCTGACCTTCAGGAATTTGCGCTCCAGGACAAATGTTTGTTCTGAGCGCAAAATCCCTGACCTTCAGGAAATTGCGCTCCAGGACAAATCCCTCCAGTTATCAAACAGAAGACTTCAGTCCGTCATGGGATGTTTGAACTCAGAAATTCCTGTGGAACGATCCTCCTCACCCAATCATGAATGCAACTGAACAACTTGATCCAGGACCTGTAGGAGGACGTGCCAGGCAGATTCCAACTCCTTCCGGGAGTTTCAGCTTGAATGAATTCCTGTCCACAGAAAGCAAAATTTCATCCTTCCATCTGAGTAAGATTCCATAGGAGAAAATATTCCAAGACTTAGCTGGATTTTAACAAAAGTTCAAGGATCATGCTAAGGAAGAAAATCCTAAACCTCAAGAAATCCCCGACGTCGCAAAATTCCAGACCTCAGGAATTCCCCGACATTGCAAAATCCCCGACATGCCAAATTCCCCGACATTGCAAAATCCCCGACATGCCAAATTCCCCGACATTGCAAAATCCCCGACATTCATAAATCCCCGACCACCGACATGGGAGAAAAAGACAAAAAGCTAAGTCGGCCAGTGATAAGGTATGGCGGCTAAATTTCTCCTCCAACCTAGGTCGGCCAAGTGGCAAAGAAGGACAACTTACCTATAAAAGGAGGGCGCCCAAGTCATTTACAATCATTCAAATTCAATTCCAGAGCAAGAAGGGCAGAAATTCATCCTCCAAGGGCAGAAATTCATCCTCCGGGACAAGTGGAATTCTAGGATGAGCAGGAATCCCCGACTCCATAGAATCCCCGACCACCTGGAAATTGCTCCCTGACCTGGAAATTCCTCCTGTCCACGCCTGGTAACCCTGGAATGAAGGAAAAGTCAGTCGAGTATGAAGAATGCCGGAGAATGAGGGAAATCCTTTGTTTGTTTAGGAATTTATAAGTGAAATTGATCAAAACTTGCAAAATCATTCATGTTTCATTTCATATTGCATCGCATTTATGGATTTTGTGCATCATGACTATTCGAGGATTCCCTTGTTTTGCAGGAATCCAAGATGAGGATAAGTTCCATGAGGAGGATGAACAAGGATGATCCGGGGCAAGCAGGATGGATGCAGAGAGTTCAAGTGCCGGAAATGATGACCATTTCAAGGATCCAGGAGTTCCGACAATAAGAAGACTACACATGCATACCGAGGGAAGGGAAGGCAACATCAAAGATTCCAGTTCGGCGACAGGGAGACTTCGCACAAAGGGATAAGGAAGATCAAGATGTCCTTCCAAAGATTTCAAATGACATAGAGAATGCCTGCATCAAGGATGGCGGAATGGGAGAAATCACTCCAAGTCCAGTATCAGGGATTCTAGTTCCGGACAAGAGGATCAATCCTTGGAAAACCAAGAGGATACACTTCAAGTTCACCATCCATCAGGAAGAACAGGAATCCACGCCAAGGATGAGGAATTCCAACCCAAGAATCCAGGATAGGGAATTCTATTCCACGACAGGGAATTCCAACTCAGGAAGGAATTCCATTCTAGGACACCATGGAATTTGCGACCAAGGAGCAGGACAAACAGATAGTTGACTGGTCTCACCTACCTACTAAGCAGCTTAGTCAGCCTGGCGTCCAGGACAAGTGGCAACTTTTCATCCAAGGAACAGGAGGAAGTTCTAGACAGACAGGACAGTCCTATCCAAGAGTCCTAGACAGGTGGCAACCAAAACAGCTAGAAGTTTCCCTTGCACATTCTGACGACCAAGACAGGTGGCTGTCTCCTACATGTGGATCCTGACGACCCCACCTGCTTTTCTAGAAGATATGACCCAGGGCACATGTTTCAAGGAAATCTGATTTCCTTTTGCCCTAAGATATTTTTGAGAGCCTATATAAAGGCTGAGGGATGCCTCATTGTATCTCTCTCTCTCTCTTCTTCTGATTTCTATCATTCTGATGCTCTTAGAGCACCTTAGTAGCTAGCTTTTATTTCTGCATTGTTCTTCCTGAGCTGAAACTCCAAAGATCAGTCAGATTGTTGTAATACAGACTTCTGAAGCAATAATATATGCATTGAAGAATGGTGTTCATATATTTCTTTAGATTTTTGGCATGGTCTTATTGATTTCTTGGAGCAAATCTGAAAGATATTGAAGTTATTTCTTGTATTTTCTTACTTTCGTTAGATAGATGCGATGGAAATGTTCTTGTTGAATGATTGAAGTTGATTAGTTCATACCATTTGTGATCTGTGGCTTGCAAATCACTTTGTATGGTTAGTCTGAACGTAATCCATGCTTAACTTCGGCTGTTTCTGTATGATCAGTTCCATGTTCCATGACAGGACAGTGTGAAAATCTCTACCTCTACCCCAGAAGATTGCACCATCCCTGCCTAGTTGTTGTCTCATGGCGAAGCAGAGGACTGGTTCGAGTTTCATCTTCAATAGCAGTCATTTCCATTAATTAGATTCCTAAACCCTTACCTCATCTTTTGCATTTTCTTTTAGATTTTCACTAGGATTAGTTTTCTAGAAGCTTCATTGCCAAATCATCCAAGCTGTCCATTTGTGAAAGAGTTCCATTCGCCCACAAGTCCGAGTCCCAGGAGTGAATTCCATGTCTACGAAGGAGTAAGCCCACGTAAGTCCCCCTCGTGATTACTAGCAAATCACATCATTCCACTGAGTCTATCCCTATGCACGTCAAGACCTGACATAAAAGGAACCTTGGAGCAGTCTCATTCGATCACATAGTTCAGTGTCTGAGAAGCTTTATTCAAGAGAGGATAGGATACTCTGTGTTTTATTCTAATGTTGTTGTAGTCACAAAAACCTCATCAACAAGTACAAGGTTGGAGATTTGGTAATGGCATATCTGAAGAAGGAAAGACTTCCGAAGGGGCAGCCCACGAAGCTTCTTATGAAGAAGATAGGTCCATGCAAGATTGTACACAAATTTGGGCCTAATGCATACGAAATTGAACTTCCTCCAGGTTTAGCAATATCACCCATTTTCAATGTGTCAGAACTGTTTCCATTCAGGGGAGACAATGTTACAGATTCAGATGTGACATGAGCAGGGGATGTAGAATGGATTTTTGATCTTCCACCGAGTCAGCCAGTACAGCTGGAATGTATTTTGGACACCAAAGTTTAGAAGAAGACCAGACATAAAACCTACAAGCAGTATCTGGTCAAATGGCGTGGTTTACCTGATGAGGATGCAACCTAGATGAGCGAGGAGGACATCATCAAACATGGGGTTTCCATTTCAAACCTGGTTCCTCAAGGGACTTGAGTTCTGTTAACCTCGGGAATATAGTGCAGGGGCACCTAGATACTTTAATTAATTTCATGTTCATTTTGATGTTTTGGTATTGTATAAGGTCCAAGTGACCAATTGTAAGGCCTAGTGCCATGTGTGAGTCCGAGTGGAGTAAATCTAGGTTCATTTTGTAAGTCCCAAGGGACATTTGTCAATTGTAATCGCATAATGCTAAAAATAGCAATAATGCCAAAAATAGGCAGTAGTGTTTCCCAGCTGCTTGGAGATAGTTTTTCCCAGCCGCTTGGAATGAGTTTGGTACTACTTAGGGCGAGTTTATAAACCCAGAGGATTGAACCAAGTGCATATATCATTTTCATTGTAATCAGATCGAAGAGGAGATTGAATGTAACCGTGCATTGTGTTAAGGAGAAATCGAACTATTTTCTGTGTTGTCATTTTGTTTTCCATTCTCTGTAAATACGAATTGCATAGCTGTAGATTTCTATTCCTCTGTGTTTTCCCATTGTTGCAATATGTCGATATGAAGCATTCCACTGATAAGATTTCTGTCGAAATCAGTGGAATGGCTTTGTTGTATCATATTTGTTTGTTTTCTGTTTTGTTTCATGATTCGGTGGCGCAGAGGACCAAATTTGGGTGTGCACAGTAGATCACCTAGCATCTCCATGTGCTAGGGTTTGGATCGGAGGAGTTGAGACGTTGTTGGTGAGACAGAGACCATCGGTGAACCGTTTCCCTTTCGGAGCGTTAAGGGCAATCTGGCCGAAGAGGAGTTCAAGGCGTTGAACGGAAGTCGCGGCCCAAGATTCAGATCGAGGTGACAAAGCGCATTGGCCTAAATGTATGAGCGTTCATCAATGACAAGAGTCTTGCCGAAGACACTAGCATCGGCGTAAGTTTCGAATGTCTGTTGCGAATGCATATCGAAAAGCATGTTGCGAATGTATGTGGAGAATGTACATTTCGGCGGATACAAATGGTGACCGGTTGTAACAGTGAATCAGAGTATTGCCACCGGTATTAGCAAGTCACACCAAGCATGTGCTAAGTTGGTGTATTGGCACATTGGCTAAGGTTTATAAGAGTTCGCTAGCACTGTGTATTGTGGTTTCGCTGTGCGCTCTGCATTAGTCCTTGGGACTGTGGATTTGTCATATGTATGTATAACCTATGTTACTTGCTTCACCCATTTTGGAGATGCACTTGCATGCATATTCGAGTGGCTATGTTCACTATCCATAGCATGCTCCACCTTGGCTCTTACTTCACAAGTCTTTCTTTTTCTATATGTGGGTCCACATACATGACCTTCTTTGCTTGGGCTCAAGTAATGGCCAATACTTCATTATTTTTCTCTACATCAATCATAGTGATGCTCGCTCAGACGTCCAACAACCTCATGGTTTCTAGGTCCACACCATTGACAAAGTAGTTCCATTCTGCCTTGACTTCTTTGGTAGTCCCTTGCAAAATGGCCCCATTCATTGTACTCTCGACATTGTATGATAGGCCTCTAGAGTCATATTATATTCAATTCCTACCTCCCCCACTACTATTATTGAATTTGTTACTATTGCTTCTTGGATTTTGATAGCCACTAGGAGATGCATTCTTATTGGTTTGCAACTTTGGTGGTGTGTTGGATGGAGTAGACTACTCTCTTTGTGTAATCTTGCTTTTGAAATTATATAGGCATTCCTTAATCGAATGGAACTTTGACAAATATCACAAAACATCGTTTTAGAGAAATTGGTCTTGGTGTGGCCCTTTGCTCTACAATCCATGCACCATAAATTTTTAGGCTCTTTGTTGGATTCTTTGTTTGCTTTTAATTCCTTAATCATATAGAGCATATCTCCCTTGTAATGCTTGCATTGATCCTGGTTTGCTGTCATTGCTAGCATCCAAGTTGTCGTCTTCATCAATTTTCCTTTTTGAGCATGAAGACATCTTGTCCTCACTTTCTATATCCCTAGCTTTGTTTTATGCTTCTGCATATGATGATAGTACTATTTTCATTTTATTTCATAGTGAATGAATGAGACCTTCAATGAACCATCTTGTTTTCAATAAGCCAACTAGTTCTTTGTCCAATTTGACCAATAATTCCTTGAGCCTTCAATTGTAAGTTCTCATGTTCTCATGTTTCCTTCGTCGAGTGTTATAAATCTTGCCAATGATTTCATTTTCATCTTAAAGCAATCTAAAATCTTCTTCGAATGCCTTTCATAATTTCTTCCATGTATTTTGGCTGGTTGGTTCAATCTCTATGTACTAGTCAATTTCCACGCCTCTGAGGGTGGTTGGCAATGATCATAGCCAATAAGTTTTATCATTCTATCCATTTGTTCACCAAATGGTTTCACAAGATTTGCAATGCCTCACTGGAAGTTTAGATCCATCTCCTACAAACTTAAGTAGCTTTTGCCTCTCTACACTTAGGCTTGCTAGTGGGATCACCATGGTTTGCCCTTATGCAAATTTAGCAACTTGAACCTCGTCCTCTAGAAGCTTGGATTTGGACATTTTGGAGCTCCCTGGACATCTGAGATTCCCTTACTCTTCTAGAGACTTTAGTGTTCCACACACTTGTATCACCCTCAAGTTCTCTTTTCTCCACTCCAATCCTTTAGCTAGTGTTTTTGGCTCAATTTCTTTTTTAATCAACAACTCTTCAATGCCCCGAATATTACTTTCGTACACTTCCCTCTCTCCGTCAATGAAGAAGTCTTCAGACTTCGTCTCAAGATGAAGACTTTCCTTGTATATATAAGGCTTTGTCAGTTCCTTAGACCAAACTTGGTCTGCAAGATCTACATGCGCTTCTTTCGGAAGGGGAAGATGTCTGGCAATCTGGACCCAATCTTCCTCCGTACATTGTAGGTTGTTGTTCATAGTCGGTTGAATGTTATAATGTCTGTGACCTGACTAAGGCTCCAACTTATGCTTCGTTTTTTACCATTGCGTTGGCTTTCAGTTTAGATTGATGGATCTCTGTACTCGGTTGTTTCTGACAGCTTTCTCCTTCATTGTTGCTGTTCCACCAATCAAAGGGATGGTCTAACTTAATAGTCTACCCTCAGACTGTGCTCTAACCATATCTTGCCTTTGTTTGGGCATAATGGCATTAATTTTGTGGGTCTTCAATGTAGCCATCAATAGTATTGACCGACGCTAGTTCTTTATGAATTTGACCTGACTTCGTGTAAGCAGTGACGCCAATGTTCACTATTATCTAGCTAAAGTATCAATTGCATACAATAATAGAAACTACCAATACATACCAAATAGAGAAACAAAAGATAACACAATAGATGCTTTATTCAAAAGAGTTCATGTACATACATGTAGATTAGGGAAGCCTAGACCAAAATTAGACACTTCCCTGTCTACGACTATTTGATATAAAGGGAGCCAACAGTTATCAATTGGAACAAGCCATTGGAAATGGCTAGCCATCAAACTAATGAACAAACTAGTCCAGCTCCACAAACTAACAAAACATTACAAAGCCATTTTATGCTATATACACTCTCAACTTTTATTTTAGTGATAGAGTTTGGCTTTATTTGCACAAGGAAAGAATCATAGGAGCTTACCAAAAGATCTGTCCTATTCCTCTGTCATAGCCCATACATTATCACTGAGAGAGTTGTAGATAATGCTTTCAAGTTGAATCTTCCAGCTCATCTTGGTTTGTATCCAATTTTGAAAGAGGATTTTTGGCTCCATTACTTTTTACTTTTGTTGGACTTACCAAATGTTGTAGAACTTCAGCTAGTAGATATTAGTTCTGATTGCAGCATTCCTGCAAAATTGGATCAAGTAGTTGACGTAAGAGTTAGATGCACCTAAAATCAAGAAATTCTTCTTTACTAGATGATCAAGGCAGGCCAAGTACCTTCCCAGGGAAAATGGTTCATAGAAGTTTTAAGATGCAAACAATTTCCCACTTCTTCTACGACAACTTGCTGTGATGGTTACTATTGCTTTTTAAGGAGGGGTAATTGATCTAGGAAGATCTATGACTTTGATCAACTAACAGTATCATGGTGTTACTTCATGCCATATGCTATTTGACCACTAGCTTTAGGACTCTTCTAGAACACGTGGGCATACTGCGTAGCTCTATCTCCTTTTTATTTATGTTGCACAGCTTGTACAGTGCCATCCCTATTTGTGCAGCTGTTCTACAATGTTTTGAAAAAATGACAAAATAGAAGACACAAATTGAGAGATTGCAAGTAGTTACACTTCTTATAGCTTCCAAGACATCCCTTCCTCTTCCATTCTTGAATATTAATTTATTATAACTATTCCTTAGATTGATTGTAGATTACATACAGAATAGGGTAGATTGACATCTTGTGGCATACATCCAACCTCTCAGATTTTGTACAAGGATTTTGCATAATACAATCTTTCAATTTACAGTTCTTGTATGATGTCTTCTAGTTCTTGAATTTCTCTTGCCAAGTGATACTTTGATTAACATTTGCACTCTCACTCTTGTATTTGCTTCTGTTCATAACAAATTCCACAATTTTGCTAGGGTTTGCAATATGGATGCTTTTTCATGAATACAATTGATTCCCATTTATCTCTTGCACATTGCTGTGGCTTGGGAAGCATATTAATGTATGAAGGTTGCCAATAAGATTTACATTCTATAAGGACAAGAATGTAATCCAAAAACAATATCATAGCTCCCTATTCCTTGGCCTTCATATAAACTTGCCGAAATCTGGCCAGTTTAATTAATTTTCCTATAGTTGTCCAAATTTTCCTCATACTATGTCACTGTCCAAAAAAACATGTCAGTATGTCATTGTATGTACAGAGACACTTGCTCGTGAATTATATCAAAGATTCAGTTGAGGCATAGGACTGCTGCTGTGGGATTCTTTTATGCCTTTAGGCTTTCTAACCTGTTATGCTTCATGATGCTGATGATTGAACTGTCTTGATCAGAATGATGTCTCTGTGTTGTGCCATTAATCTTTATTCTTTTAATGCAACTAATAGATGGGCAATATGATACTCATTTTGATTACTGTATTCACAACTATGCAGATAAGCAATGACAATGCCATTTTCTTGCCATAGAATAACATGTTTTACCCAATCAAATAAAGAATGCCTAGCTGCAAAGACATTGGAGTTTGCTAGTATAACGTACCATTGTTTTGGAAATCTTGAATCTCCAAATACTAAATAGACAAGTTCCTTGGATAGATTTGAACCATTTGATGATAAAGCATCTGTAATATTCTTTCTGCTAGGTTTTTTGTTATCACTAAATGGCAGTAGGCTTACTAGGTAATTAGAACACACTGGCATAATAATATCTATTCTCATCCTTGATACCAAAGGAGTTTTGTGGGTAAAAATGGCCATCATGTTTGGTCACTATGCCTGATTGATTTATGCAGACAGTCTCAATATATAGATTGCTTACTTTCTGATAAGGCTAATGAGTTTTCTAGAAGATATAACTAAAACAGTAGAGCCAGTATGATGTTGATCTTGAATGAGATCAATTTTTCTTGAAGGCTAATGGGTTTGGTCATCATGCCTAATTGATTTATACAGGTATTCTAAATAAATGAATTCCTTATTTTTGAGTAAGGCTAATGGCTTTTCTAGAAGATATGCTAAAACAGTAGAGCCAGTATGAAGTTGATCGTGAATGACATCCCAATTTTTCTTGAAGGCTAATGAGTTTGGTCGTCATGTCTAATTTATTTGTACATGCAGTCTCAATATATGAATTGCTTACCTTCTAACAAGGCTAATGGATTTTCTAGAAGATAAATTAAAACAGTTGAACCTGTATGAGCTCGATTTTGAGTGAAATCAATTTTTGTAAAGGGTGAAATCCTTATTCAAATGTACAATGAATGAATAATCATCAAATAGAAGAGTATTTATAGCTCTTTTCTGCAATTTTATGCTGTAGTTGGCCAAATATATAGTATTATATATAATAATAATCAAATAGCGTTGACCTCCACTCGAGGGTCTTCCCTTTTATAAATTTTTCCTCCATTCTAGCCATTGCCAAAATGTCACCATATAACTTTGGTTTCCTGGGACTCACTGTTGACATCCCAGTTTTGATACGCAGTGTTTTTGTACCAATTGGATTAATAGCAAAGTCTTTTCTTCTTGGAAGGCCATATTAAATTGTCAATGATGTTAATGTAATGTGCATCATAACAGTTGATAGTTCTATTATAACAGTTGATAGTTCTAATTTGGTGCAAGGAATCCTCCTGTTCAAATGTGAGGTTATTATCATAAAATGAGCATCTGACTTCTCAGGTGGCTGATCACTTTAAATTTGCTTTATTCACATTGCTTATTTTTATTAGTTTGCCATTGAACTTAGTCTCATAATTTTGCTTTCACTGTCCTTGTTTTTATTTCTCTGATTAACTACTACACTGTTCCAGTAAACTTAGACTTAGGGAAATCCATCATAAGAATCATACTGTCAATAAACAATCAAACCTCATAATATTTCTCACATGTAAAAAATTAACAATAATTTGAGCCATGGGGTATTGAGGGCATGGGATGCGTCCCCAAGTTCCCAAAACTTACTTGACATCTACAAAGGGGCCTTGAGGGCAGGGGATACATCCAATATATACATTGAAAATCACCAAGTGACCTTGTAAATGGACATTTACCTCTCAGGTGTTGAATAAAAAGGGTAACTTTTTTATTATCACTATTGGAGCTGGTAAATTATCAATCTTTATACAAGACATTGGGGATCGCTGCATGATTGGCTTATTTGCAAATGTTCATCTTTTCGTTCAATTCAATGGGTCACTTAGAGAATAGCACACCCATGTTTATTTTAAGTTGATGAATAACATGGCATGGCAATTGCCAATACTGGGAAGATGGATGTGGAGTTCTTAGCACTGTTCGACAGGTACATTTCGCCAGGGTCTGGGTGATGTCCCCAACATCCCCAGGACTTGGTAGCATGGAGGGGACATTCCCCTTTTTTTAGGACTGGACAACCTGCTCTGTTTGGTACATAAAAATAGAAAAAACACTTTTCTGAGGGAAAAAAATACTAAAAACCTAAAAGGGGTAGGATTGTCTTTGCAAATGCAACATATAGTATTTATTTCTAAAACTTCATCTGCTTTTAGTTTGTTCAAGTTATTTTAATAGCCCTCCCCACGTCACCCCCCTGCTGTCCCCAAAATTTGGGATTTTTTTTTTCTGTCCCTTGAATCGTCGTCTCTACATCCCTACATCCCCCACATCCCCCATCCTGGAGAACACTGGAATAACTTTCTGACTACCGTGTGAAGTGTGTAGTCTGTTAGGCAAGCATTTTGACATATAGTCTTGTACTGTTTGGAGAATATTGGATATTTAGAATCACTAGTTTTTGCTTTGCTTTGAAATTACCACTTGAATTGTTTCAAATCACTAGTTTTTGTACCTTCAATTTAGTTTAAAATGTTCCATCCTTTGTTACAAACCAAACTTGTAAAGTTGCAAGGTATCATTCTGAACTTGGTGCTTCGCCATCATTTTGAAGGTGTACTGAATAAAAATTTCTGAGAGCTGTGCCATTAACACCTTTTTTCTTGAGTTTCTTAAAGTGAATGCATGCCAGAATTTCAATCTTCTGTTCTTGTAGATGAAATTTAGAAAGCAGAGCCTGCCTTTGAATTCTTAATATGCATAGACTTCAAATTGCCTTGACCGCGCCAATATTTCTAGATTCTATCTAAAATGAAACCTACTAACATTTATTATAGAGAGAAATTTCACAGTTCAAAAGTGTGTCAATTATGGGAGAAATAGCAGTACTTTCTAATTATTTATGAACTTGTCATATGTTTGGGTTCTTGTTCAAGGATAGATGCGATAAAATAATTACTTTTGCATTGCTTCAGTAGCAACTAGTATTTTTTCTTTCTTCAGGGTCTATTCCCTTCTCAAGTTCCAGGAGTGCCGTGTCTATACTTGGTGAGGTGAAAATGCATAAAGAAGATGATTAGGTTCCTTTATTATCAACTATATTATAAACAATAAGAAATTGCTTTTCTAAACGGGCCAAGGAACTCTTTTTTCTCAGTTAACCCTTGAAGACATAGGCAGACATCATTAAATTAAGTGAATGTTATTGCTCCCCACAATCAGGCCAACTTTATGTTTTCCTGCAACCTACTTCTGGTAACGATTTCTGATTTGAATGAGATGTTCCCCATTCTATGCATCTAGAAAGGAGTTTGTTTTAAAGCTTTTTCTAATATATTATTGCAGTTTAATCATCAACCTTTCTGATTCATTTAGCAATTCTGCAGTTTAGTTAGGTTTTTCATTTTTAATAATTATCCAGGTAAAGATTAATGTTTTAATCCTATATACTACAGGTTTGGGATGTCTTGAGCAATGAAGAGGTGGTTAAGATTGTCTCATCTGCACCTACTAGATCCTTGGCTGCAAGAATGCTAGTAGAATCAGCTGTTAGTGAATGGAGATTTAAGTATCCAACATCGAAGATGGATGATTGTGCTGTAGTGTGTTTGTATTTAGATTCTAAAATGGATGATCAGCTAGGACAGGAGAACATATCAACCTCTTCAAATGGTATCGATCAGATGGAGACCCTTGGCATGGTTGGTAATGAACTGAAAGATGCATTTGCTGGGCAGCAGAAAGACCAGAGAGAAGAGGAGGGTCCATTATTGCAGCGTCTTTTTACCATTCGAACTACTGATGAATCTCAATCTTGCCTTCAATCAATAGTCATATTGGAACCTTCAAAAGAACTAAAAGATGGCTTTGAAGAAAATGTTTTAGATCCTCTTGAACCTCTTGATGCCATTGATCAGAACTGGTCTGGACTTGAAGGTGTTACAAGAGTTAACTCACTTGTCCGACTTCCCAGATTTCCTGATGAAAAGAGCTTGTAGAACAAAATGAAGATATTGTGTAATATTTGCCCACAGTGCAGTATATTAGTTTGGGTCATTTCCTTTATTTTTATATGATTTACTGTAAACCTGTTAAGTGATAACTTGCTGATAAACTTGCTCCATATGCAAGTTTATAGCCTATCATCAGTTTTGTTTAAGGTTTTCTAATAACCCACATCGTCAATGCCCTGCTGATTACTCGAGGATACATTGCACTTTGCTAAGGACTGACTTATCAATTGTGTTTCCTCTGTACATTTTCTTTTCAATATTGGAAGGACGTTCATGCTTTTGAAGACTTGCTGTGTTGGGATATTTTATACTTGAAGAGGATGGAGACATCACTAACCATTTTTTCTTTAATTGTTGAAAAGTAAGAGACATTGCTTTGAAGTTAAGTGCTATTTATTAGGCACCAATGAGGGAGGTATCACATTGCTTTGGGTAGTGTCAAGACTGTAGCTTGGATGGTACTCAATAATAGTAAATGACAGTGAGGGCAGGATCAAATGTCATGAGCTTTTACCATCTCTCCTTGCTAGGTCTACAAATAGGATAGCAAATAATAAACAACCATTAGTGACAGCTTTGGAAGAGGGTTAGTCATACAATCATTTTCAAAATTCCCAACTATTTTCATCTTGAAAGTTCATGGTCAAAACCAAGTTTGCAAGTGTAGAAATTTGTGCCTCAGCAATGTAATGAAGATTATAATCCCAAAACAATCACCTCTCAAACTTTAGAAGTCCAAAATACTAAGTACCATGCAAGATGATAGTATTTTCTAGCATTACACTGGGATTTGTTCTCCCCGCAAAACCCCATGTTCACATGCACCTCCCTAATCCCTGTGGCATCCTTGGGACACAGATGATAGGGGATGTCCCATGTCCCCATGTTTTTGGGGATACATTTCCAAAATACCTCATTAGAAGCCCCTACATCCCAGGACGTCTGTGACAAAAGGTCCCAAGGCTACAAAGTGACATAATATCCAACAATAGTAATAGCAATAAATTTATAGTTATAAAAATATACAACTATCAACAGCTACATGTACAAAATGCAAATTGATTATGATAATTGGGAGTTGCAAATGCGTTGGTGGGTTAGTTATAAGGATAGTTTTGATAAAAGGAGTTGGGGTGTTGTGGACCCCATAACCTTTTCCTTTTTCTTTTTAATAACTTTCTATTGTTGCTATACTTGAGCCAATGAACAGTGAACATTGAATCTTGAATTTAACTTAGTATATAAATATCTAAAATTAAATCTTGATGTCACATATATAGTCTGCTGTCCAAAAAAAAATATGCTCTAAAACTACTGTACCTAAAATGCCTCTCCCATCCCCTAACGTCCTAGTCCCGGAATTAGTGTTTTTAATGAGTCCATAAATTTTGAATTTTTGGCTGTTTATGTCTTTAGTAAAGCATTTGTTAAAACTTATTTTTTATTTTGTGGGAGGATGGAAACATCCAACAATGCCATTTTTATTACTGTATTATCGAGTGCACGAATAATGACCTCCTTTAGCTTAGAGTCAGGTCTCAGGGGCCTCAATGCCACCTAATTCATTCAGGGCGCGATTCCAACCTCATCTCTTTTTGGCGATGGAGCTTATGCCCTCAAGACTTGATCTTGGTAGACTCTTTCTAAACCATTCAACTTCACCAATAGACTAAAAACCTTTTAACAAAAATGAAATTTTTTAAAATCACATTTTTTTTTAATTCCTGTAAAAGACAGTGTCTATTATCCCCACCACGTGGAATGATCTTTTAATCAATCCCATCTGGAGGTAAACTGATGAAAAATGATGTATAGAAGATTGGAGACGAAGTTTTCTTCGATCATGGTTGGCTGAAAGTTATTGCATGATTGTTTATATATCGACATCAGCTGATGATAATAGAATTTTTGGCAATTTATTTATATCCCTTTCAAGACAAGCACTATGTTCACTAGGGAGGTTAGGTATATGTTCTCATTCAATTTTTGAGAATCTGCAGTTTACTAAAGAAATGTATTTTTTTGGGCTGCACTACCTACAAAGTGTAGTAAAATAAACCATATCTATGGTAAATTAATAAATAAAGTAACATAATAATAATTAATTTAGATATAAGAGTTGGGATTAGAAATAATAAATATCGAGTTAAATGAATTTAAATGTAATATTTAGTTGGATTCTAAAGGTAGAAAAACTATGTAAAGGATGTTGAGAATCTATTTACTATAATGTTCAATTTTTAGGGCTTAGATGATTGACAAAATTTGCAAATTGATTGTGTTTCACTTTAGTTTAGATCCATGATTGTGGAAGTGAATTGGCGCATAGACTTGAACCTGTACCTACCAGGATGAGCTACCAAAAATTTAACTATTAGAATTTGCTTGCCTTGATCTTCTGATATCTAAACATTCATAACTGTACCAACACCTTTAGGGAACTTGTTGAATCACAAGGGTCATGTTCTCTTTAGTTAGACCCTTAGGAGGATTGATTTAATGGCTTCATACCAATGATTAAGGACATCAAGCAAGCATGCAATGAACCTAGGATGTTTGTTGATGTAATGTTTTGATAATGCTGCTATGATGCTCTCTTAAGTGCTCTTAAATAACTTCTAGGTTATCTTCGATTATTTCCAACATAATCTAAAATGAATGAATGAATTTCTTTAAATACAACAATATAGCACTCAACTTATCACAAATGTGTGCTAGTTTGACTCACAACAACTAGTGAAAAGGTTGATGAGGTGTAAATTTGAAATTTGAATTTTAAAATTTCAAGGTTCAAATCCATAACTATAGAAATGACCTGTGTCAAGCTTGTATTTGTATATTGGTCTAGGGTGGCAAATGGGGGATCTAGAGATCAAAATTAAATCTTTGGGATGAGTGATAATGGAATTGAGATATAGTGGTGTCATGAGCAAAACTCACACAAGAATATGCCATTTGTATACTAGTTATTGCATTTAGAACATTCTAATCAAAGTGGGCCCAAAACATAAAGAAAGATGACATGGGTGTGCAATTTTGACCATTACATTTTGCCTCCACTTTGATGTGCATTCAAACTAGTAGGTGGATGCATTGCAAAGTAAAACAAGTAGTCAACATGGAAATCAAATATTTTTTAGACGCTTAAAAAGGATACAAATTTGCATAAAGTATGTAGATCATCCTTGAATTCTTCTTGCAACAAACACTCCATTAGAAACCTACAACATAGAAAAAACATGCAATGAGTAGCATTTGTCACACACTAACTATAACTTCCTTGAAAAAGAACTACCCTTGAAAACAATAAAAGTAAAGAGGAGAAGAGTAGGGAGATTATGCCTAATACAAAAAGTGGTGAAGCTTCAACTATGCAGACAAATGTAAATAGACCCTAACCAAGTAGATAAGGCTCCAAAGGACTCTGACCATGTGGGAAGATTGGTAAAGCTCCCTTGGACATGGGAATGACTAAGCTTGTAAGGGTGCCAAACATAACTCATAAAGGGAATGTTGGTGACATATATCCCCCTCCAGTTGGTTGCATATAAAGGATGCAAGGAATTAGAGGAGAGAAGAAAAATATAGTCATGATAAGGCATGCAAGCATAGTAAAAGATAACATTCTATAAAAATATAAGCATGTAAGGGGATAGGTAAGATATAATCATGAAATCATGTAGAACAAGGGAAAGGCAAGATGCCCCCAATGTAAGCAAATGATAAGGATAGCCATGAATGCTAGATAAGGATCATGTAAGCAAAAATAAGATGTAAAATATGTGAGCATGACAATGATCATAACATGTAATCATAGAATATAAGCATGGCACGGATCATAAACATGGAATCATAAGATAAGGCATGATAAGGAACATAACATATAATCATAATATGTAATTATGGCAAAAATTAAAAACATGGAATCATAAGACATAAGCATGATAAAGATCATATGTAAATGTCATAAACATATAGCATAAGATGTAAACATGAGAGGCATTAGGATTATGATAAGATAAACATATTAAGAATGTCATGCAGATAGCATAAGAGTTTAGTCATCATAAAAATGACATATAAGAATCATAGGAACATCATAAATCATGTAGCATAAGAACATATGGAAACATAATGTAATTTGTTTAAGCTATGAAGGTAGTTAACCCAAGATCCACAATGCCTGAAAGCTAATCACAAAAACTTAGAAGACCAATATGACATAATAATTACCTTTTAATCAAAAGGATGCAATGTGTAATATACAAGAGATGGATTGCTCATATGAGAACAAGAGATGGTATATATAGGATACACCACCAAGAGAAGTGAATGTACAACCAATGTGGGATAAAGGAGAAAGTACAAATGCATACTACCTTCATAAGTAGATGCCTACTAATGTGCAAGGGAGATTTAGCTACCAAGTAGATACCTATACAAGTAAGCTTATCCTAGGTGCACTAATGCAATAATGTAATTAACTAGTGCAAGAAAATATATAGCAGCAATACCCCCCAAAAGTATGTTAGCAGCATAGTCAAGAGACACTGCTTTGATGGTTAAGGTAGAATTATTGTATGTTGTCATTGATGGCAACAAGGCATGGCAAAGAGACTTTACCCTGAAAGACTAACTTAGTGTGGCAACAAGGCATGGTAAAGGGATTTTGGTCCGGAAGACTAACTTAGTCAGAATGACTAAGTATGGAACAGTATACAGAGCAAGGAGTGAGTGACAGTAATTGTGATGATATACCTCCATAGTTGAAGATCACATTATGCGGTTCTAGTATGTTATTCACAACTATTTGGTGATGTTATGTTCCAGTGTTCAAGTCTTGACTTCCTCCGGAAGTCATACTATGATTTGTCTAAGTGCGAGTGAATAAAGATGTGTCAGAAACAATGCAGAGTATCTAAGTAAATTGGTCCACATTCCTCCGCTGGTGAATATTTTGATTTGTGGTTTTGAGGAAATATAGATACATGGTATAAGCATCTAAATCTAGATTTGTAGAGCTTGAAGTTCATCGGATCACATTCGACAAGTTCTGCAGTATCAACTTCTAGTTTGACAACATTTCTCTGTGACAGAACAATAGCTCTGAGATCCACATCTTTCTATGAAAGATTATTATGCTCTGCGGTTCTGAAGGTATGATAAGAGGCCCATAATGAATGTTGGTTATGAATTTTAGAGTCTCATATGGTTCACATTGAAAACTTTATGATATGACAGTCAAGTTAGTTGAGTATGCACTTAAGGATAAAGCCGACACTCATGCTAGATCAATATGCGGTGAAGTTATATTGTTTGGATCATCAATCTAAGTGGTTGCATAATAGGTCTCGATCTATATGAAGATCCTGAATGTTTGTTTGAGTCCGCATTGCTATTTGTGCATAAGATCAAGCCGACATGGTATAATGTCTGTGTACACTTTTCATGCTTGGCTTGTCGACCTAGTTGTAAGATAAATCATGTTGCGGATATATATACTTGAAGGAATTCGATGTTGAGGGTGTGGGATGTGTTGAGGAATAGATGTGTGTGCAATCTAACTCTCTTTTTGTGATTTGACAAGTGCAGTAAAAGTTCAGAAGCTAATAGAACAAAGTATATGTAGACAGAGCAGTTCAAAGTAGAACAGTCATGATGAAGAGTTTTGAATTTATATATTGAGCTATCAATGGAACTGTAATCCAGCATTTTGTAGATGTATTTGCAGTACTTCATTACTGGTAGTGAGCCATTTTCCTCCTCTCTTCTATCTTTCTTTCTCAATGGATAGTGAGTCCACCTGTAGTGAGCATTTCTTTGGGCAGTGAGTCTTACGTAATCCAATATTGTTATCATAATATATTGTGAGCTAACACTCATCGTGGTTTTTCCCATTTTGGGTTTTCCATGTAAAAATCCTGGTGTCTATGTGTTATATCTTTATGGTTGCTGTTTAGATTATGTTTATTCTACTTTCATGTTATTGAATTTGGTAATTGGATTAAAGAACATGTGAAGAAGTGGTTTTGTAGAATACTGATTCACCCCCCGCCCCCCCTTCTTAGCATTCTTTGTGTTCAACAACGCATAGCCTAGGTGGGTAGAATGGAATAGGTCACAACAAATGTGTAGCCATGTTAGGTACACATGTACAAAATAGTTTCTTAGAAGAATGAGAAGGATAAAACATCATGCAAAGAAAACTCCCCTTGCTTCCCCTAAAGAGAAAGAAGGCAAAGAAGGACTATGAAGCCCTGCCACAAAGTGTAGTCTCTTGTAAGAATGATGGATGCTTGACATTGAATGTTGAAGATGAACCATGCTCACCATACAACATTTCTCCCCTTAGGAAGAAACAAACTCAAAGGTGAATGTAGAAGATCTTCCCATGCCTAAAAGAAATATGAGGGAAGAAAACACAAGATGTAAACCTCTAGAAGTTGCTTATCTATCACCATGCCAATATTGAAAGGTGTCACAATCTAACTAGGAGTCCCATGCCTAATTGAAGAAGGCGAGAACTCAAAACACTATAGAACATAGCCAAAGATGAAGAGACTACAACTACTATAAAACTATCATTAAAGAGGAAACACATGTCCTTAATGGTGTCTTCCAAATATTCAAGATATGACTCAAAAATAACATTAGAAGACTTGTCAAGTACTTGTCCCAATGAATTCCCTTTTGAAAGAAATAAAGGTCTTGTTGTATTGGATCACTAGAAGCCTCGACTGAAGCAACGCTAAACTTAGTAGAGTAGGAGATGGAATTGGATCAAGGAACAAATTTGAAACATCTTACATTCATGTATTTATAGCATTTCAATTACAATTCAATCTTGTGGGCTTAGAAGATTAGTCAAATCATATAACATACCCATGGACTAGCTTCTGCAGTCACCTGTCTTGATCAACATACAATCATAGAGAAGATTACAATTGGATGAATGATAAAATCCATCTTGGATCTGCATATCAATACCTTGGATAGGGGAAGAGGCCCTTCACCAAACATACAAGTCAATAATTACAATAATAAATTAGGCCTATAGGGGTACAAATAATTAGTGTGCTCTTAATTTTGGCCCACATAGCTCATATAGCTAGAAAAATTAACAGTCCATAAATGGAAATGAATCCTAAAAGAAGAGAATATGACAAGAAGTAAGTGCCAAATTAATGAAACCAATCCTTTTAAGGAGAATGTAGTGGTTGACATATCAACTCAAACCTACAATAATTAGAAACACCTCTCTTGGCATGTAGATAAGATGCCTAATGACCCTAGGAGATAAAAGACATTGATTCATATCCTATTTACATCTACCATGTCCAAAATAGGTCCAAAGAGGTAATTTAAATTATTTGCAATAGATAAAGAGATTACTTGCATGTCCATATTTGGCCATTAAATGTGCCAAAGAAAAAGAAAACAAACCTTCCACTGATGTAAATAAAGCCTTGATCATTCATAGAAGAAATAATACCATCCATAGAAAAAATTATGACTTCCTAGAGAAAATAAACCTACAATGCATAAGGATGACCACTCTTGCAAGAGACTCCATGCCCACAAGTAGCAATAAACTAGTACTACTTAGATGTCATCATCAAACCAAAGAGTTTCCTATGCAGAGATAGCCAAGGCTATTGCACAAGCAATGGAGGATAAAACTCTAAAAATGATGTTAAGACCTATGGGATTTACACAACTAACGAGCATAAGGAATGGCCTACAAGGCATCCATGGGGCAAGGAAATGAAATACTAAAAGTAAATAAAATCATAAAAGGATACCCAAAAAGGATACTATAGAGAATACAAAGCTCTTCAAGCAGAGGATACATAGCTCTTCAAGCAGAGGATACATAGCTCTTCAAGCAGAGGAACCAAGCCCCTAGGCTGAGAACCTACAAAACAAGTAAGTTAGAGAACAAAAACCTACAAGACAACAATGTTAGAAAGCATAAACCTACAAAACCACTATCTCAGAGCATCACAAATATATATATATATATATATATATATATATATATATATATATATATATATATATATATATATATATATATATATAAACAACACATACATAGAAGGAAAAAATAGAACAAGAAAAGAAAAATTTTGAGTCAGCAAAGTGAAAGAGACCTCAATGTGAAAGGTTGTCTCAATACCATGCATCATCCCCAAAATGCAACAACAATAAAGAAAACTATAGATAGAGGAATTCTTAAGAGGATAGAAGAATATAATGAGTCGATCGATTGCTTCAAGGAGAGAATATATACAAATAGACAGGGAAGCAATCAATACGAACGAAGGAGAAGACATGGCTCTGACACTAGCTTTCTTTGTTGCTAGGGGTCATGCAAATCACAATACTCTCATGGATCACAGACTAGCAAGTTATGTTATGCTAGGTGACCATGGGTGTAAAAAGGTAAGTCATATGAAGCACACATGCCAACATATTGTATTATGCTAGGTGGCTCATAGACTACTAATGCCTTAGGGAGCATATCAAAAACTAACACCATAGAGGGTGAATTCTTCAAAGAGCATGATAATAACGTAAAAATAGTAGATAAACACTTCAAGTCCAACATGTAGTACTTTAGCATAGCTTATCACCTAGTGTCATCAGCTCGCTAAAATGGGGGCTAAATGTAATGTAGAAAATTGCATACCCTTGCAATTTCACGTTGTATTTTGGGTTTGCTTTAGTGTCCATTCCCTCAACATGTTTTAGGGATTATTTTAGCCTAGCCTTAGCCTTTTTCCTTCACTAGATTGCCAAATTTGTTTATCAGATTCTAATTCTTCTTGTTATCTTAGGAATATGTGTTAAATTTTGTGTGATTTCTATAGGACATTAGCACTACACGCAGATGTCTGCATGACGTGCTAGCATCCCATGAGTTCCAAAAATTTTAAATGTTGATCTCCCACTCAACTGCCCATTGCTACGTACTAGAACACTCAATTGTCATAAAAATGCCTTCTGTGTCTGAGTCTAACCCTTCAGCTTCGTCACAAACCCTCATGCAAAAGTAATTGTGGAACTTCTCTCATGCTCTCATTATATCTCTCTTGACTATGCTTGGCTGCACACATCTCCATTGTTGAACTTGCTGAAACTACATGCTGCTCAAATCTTTTTGGACAAATAAAAATGTTATTTTATCTTCTACATCATGTCAGTAATATTGTTCTTGTTTTTTCTTTGAGTAATATTATTGCAACTTCTTTATCATATTTTTCTCTATTTACTTTGGCAAATCTTGGTGTAAACCACCACCCATTTTATCTCAATATGCACACTAGGGTATTCTTCCCAGTAGGCCAGGTTTGATACTTATAGATTTTATTTCATTATCACTACTCTTAATTCCTAGATGCACATAGGATATGAGCACACACTTTTTATATATTTTATCATTAGCTATTGTGGAGGTAGAAATACCAAAGTAGGGGGTTGACCTGAAAGCAAACCCCCAACAACCCCAACATGTCTTCTTGTTTTAGCTATAGGTGTTTTGGGAGGCTTTCAATTGCACAAAAGTTTGCAAGTGTCTTTGCCTTTGCTTTTCCTTTTATAATTTCATTTGATTTAGTTACTTTAGCTTCATTTTATCATTTCTATATTATTTGGTATCCCTTGGCTTACTGTTGTGTTGTTTTTGTTCCCTATTGTGCAAGTGAGTTTGAAATTTGGAAAAAACTTTGAGTTTTGCAACTTTTTTGGATGACAGTGCGTGGAAGGACTACAATGCTCCGTGCGGACGTCTGGAGACCGAGAGCTTCAACTTTTGGTGCTAGATTCTTCTATTTCTATTATTTACAATTATAAATATAAATTTTCAATTTCGTATTTCAGTTCCTATAATTTAATACTTTCTATTCTAGCTCCTATGTAATGTAGTGTAGAAAATAGTGGTATCATTTTTTATACGTTACAACTTGTCATAATCTTATGTTGTCCTATGTTTCACCTTGGCCTATGTAACCATGGGCTTCTCATTGTAATTCATATTCATGTATTGTATTGGATATTTGCATCCTTTGATAGAATATAATTATTCTTTCATGTTGGGTTTCTTTCGTGCTTTCATTGAAGCTTCTAGATCTTGGGTGGCTATCACCATAGCCAAATCTTGCATGGTATAAAGCATTCTATACGAACTCTTCTAGTAATGACCATTGACAAATATGAATAATCATAAAAAATGAGAAGGAACTAACTCCATATAAGGGTAAAAGCACAAAGCTGTGTCACACTTTTATAAAGGAAACGACCGATGCTGATCCAACTTTTAAACTTGAATCACTAAAAAGTGACATATATGTTTTAAATTTTGAATTGATGTAAATAAATTAAATATTTATTTTTTAGTATATTTTATGTTTGCATTTTTTCAAAACATTAAAAAATTATTTGAATATAGTTTTTAATAAATTGACACTATAATTTAGTTGATAAAATGCTAAAAAATAAAGTTACATGAGACGTCAATCTTTATATAGTAATTTTTTTTTCTTCAATTTTTTTGTTTGTATTTATAACTTGAAACATTAGTGCATGTATATATATTTTTTTCAATTTTGATAAATATATATTTTTAAATAAATAATAAAATGTGTGTGTATTAAAACGCAGTTGTTTCCATTCGACGTCAACTTTCATATTAATTATTTATCTAAAATAGAAAAGAAATTAAATACCATCTTGATATAGATTCTTTTATCTAGTGCATCATATTTTTTTCAATTTTTTTAATAAGTTTTACTATTTTCCCTTGGTATGGTAATCGACATAATATTTTGTGTTGATAACCTACTTTTAATAAAAATAAAAAGGAAAATATAAATAATAATTAAACTATTAAAATATATATAGTTTTGAAAACTAAACTTATAGATCTACAAAAGGGTATTTTTATATTTTTAAAAAAATGTTATTTACACAAGTAGAAGTTGTTGAAATACCAAGTTTTTCAAATAATTTTATTTTTTTTGGTAAATTGGCCTCATAGTGGTGCTACATATGCATTTAGCCAACAATTTTAGTTGGAAAATTTGTGGACGTATCTAACTTAGCTAGAATGAATGTTACAAGATCATATATTTGACCAAAATTAATTTTTAGTTAGAAATACTTAAATTCACTTGTGCTGATAAGTTGGCTAAAAGTGTGACACAACTTTGTGCTTGTACCCATAAGGCCTTTGCTTTCATGAGTGATCAATGAATAATCATGGTTTTTGTGACAATCCTACTTTTTTGGGGGTGGACATCATGCTTATGGGGTTTACAAAGTGTGGTTCAAGTTTTGTTGACATAGTGAGTTGTAGGGTTGTGGGAAACTAGAGTAGGAAATCAAGTTAGCAAGTTTGCTAATGCACATGTAATGTCTACAAGTCCATAATGGGTGAATAGTCACGTGAAAGAGGTGTAGGATCACAAGACAAATTTATGAGTTATGTGTGTGTGCACCAAATTCTGTGATCCCAATGTTTATATTAGGTTTGCAAAGGTATAGGTCATGGGATCAAGTATGCAAGTTACAAGTTTTAGAAAACTTGAATGGTAGTGATATGGTTCCATGACATGATATGTATTCACATACCTATGGGTTTGTACCTGATTATAGAGCTATCAAGCAAGTAAACAACTCTTGCTAGGTTGCAAGTGGACTCCACATTTTACAAAATGCTTAAAATTAATCTTGAGCTTGATTTTAATTTTTGAAAACAACAACCATAGACTTTCTAGATAGATTTACAACTTGACCTCATCATTAAACAAACATTGGACAACACCAATTGATCTATTGAGTATCAAAATGGAGAAGAAATCAAAATTAGCATTGAAAGAATCATATTGTGACAAAATTCAACATGGTAGGGCTTGAACTTGGGTGTGGAAGGAAAACGCAAGGGTAGGATAATACACATCAACAAACAACAAACATTCCAATGAATCAGGCTATAAAAGTACATAGACATCTAGGTCAATCCTAGAGATTAAAGAACAATTTCACACCTCAAACATTTCCACTCAGCATAGGGTTGATCACACATAGCAAGGGTTTGATTTGCATAGAATTTTGAGACAGTTATAGTTCCCAATTAGCAAGTACATCAAGAATATCATTTTTGAAGTATTGGTAAATTATTTTGTGTGACATTAACATTCAATTATTCATCATAATTGTAAAAGCTAAATGCCTAATCCATGACATTTCTAAATATTAATTACATATTTTTTTTACCATTCCCAACTATTGTATTAATTAATCTAAATTAATTTGTGTATACATTTTTTTAATTAACCTAAATTAATATTAGTAAAGAATATTTGTGTGTAGCAAGCTAAGAAATCTCTTTCTAATCTAACAAAATTAAGCACACATATATATAATCTGTGTGTAGGTAGTTAAGAAATCTCTCTTTAATCTAAGAGAATTAAGTGTGTATATATATATCTTAGTTAGCTACACAGATTAATATATAATTATATATTTCTTAGTTAGCTACACAGATTATATATATAATTCTATTAGATTAGAGAGAGATTTCTTATCTAGTTACACATGGTTATTCTTAAACAGTATCCACTTGAAGAGTCAAAGGTTAATTTTGGTCAATAAAAATAAGACAAATATTTACCACTTTTTTTATTGTGAATAAGGTGTAAAATCGCTATTAACAGTTTGACCATTGAAATAGATAATGTTTATCTGTATGTAATTAGCTAAGAAATCTCTCTCTAATCTAACAGAATTAAGCACAGGACCTCAAATATCCAAACTTAACCTGTCATTATAGAGCGTGCATACATCTTTCCTAAGAAAGAAGATTTTTTTATAAAGTGGACATTACTCTTTATTGAGTGTGTTAAGGGTATTTTAATGCATCCGTGAAGACTACGCAAAATCTGAACCATAATGGGCTCTCTACCTAGATAGAGAAAGCATTATATATTGTAATCATGGATACGTATACACAAGGATGTCCATCATGAATAGACTGTAAACGATAACACTAGAAGATATAAGTTAATCATAATTCTTGTTTTGATTGTGGACCTTGCGCATGCTTCTGAGTTCTAAAAAATAGAACCCACCTGCTTACAGATCGCTTGTTCTGTTTCTCCACAACTAAAATAGGAAATGATAAGTACTTGACTATGACCTAAAATCTTTGAGTGGAAGGGCCTAAATTTGATGGCCGTATGGCCGTATTTAGTCATTTTAACTGTAAAATAAAATTAAAATTTTACAAAGACTGTATCATTTGAAAGGTAAGATTTTAAGTAAACTGTCAAAATTTCTATGTAATTATTCTTATATATTTATTTTTAGTCTATATATATTTTCCTAAAATAAGTAGGCTTTAATATTGGAAAGGCAACTTCAAATAGATGATTGTCACAAAAAATTTGCTCAACAGGCAGGGTCGACTGTCAAATTTAGGCCCAGAGTGGAATTCCAACCTCTTTGGCTGACATGATATGAATAGCTTGATGAGATGTAGCTTAGTCATGGTGAGCACTCAAGTGCAATGTGCTTTCAGAGGTCTGTAAGTTTCTGTTTGAATATCTCTCCAGCTGAATGTGGAAGTATTGTATGTTTGGCCTTAATATAGGGAATACCTTCCTTCACTCTGGTGGACTGGGATTGATTGTTACTACTATAACTTCTTCTGGTAGTTTCAACAATGTAGCTGACTTAAAATAATCACACTCCTCACAGTTTGAATCTGTTGTGGGAATAGTTCTTAGTACTTGATTTTGAGTGATAAATTTGTAGCAATCAATTAAGTTAAATGAATTGCAGTATAGATTTCATCTTCAAAACTTTATGATAGTAAGAAGAGCTTTCAGCAGTAACTGTATATATGTGTGTCAACATGGCAATTTATTATAGCATTTAACATGAATTTGAAAATATTTTAAAATTGGAAACTTAGAGTTGTGGTTTAAACTTCAGTTGAAAAATAAATAACCAAATAAAGTGATTGGCATATGTACTTGTAGATGAGTAAGTAAGGCATTGGACTTGCAAGTCACATAAGATTGTTGTCACTTTTTTTTTTAAATAGCTGAGCTGGCTGTTTATTGAGGTATCTTCAATGGAGTATTTTGTGTTATTTGGTGATATAAGAGATATAATCGCACCTTTCAGATTAATTAAATAACAATCAATAAAAAATCTTAGGAATCGCACCTTTTATATTATAACATTTTATTTTATTTTATATTATTAACTAAATTATGCATTCATTTGCCCATTTTATTTTGTAGGAATAAACTTTATTAGGGAAATGGGATGGGGAATCATTTCAGGCCACGTGTGCCATGTTCAAACCTCACATTTCATGCCATGTATTTTGTGTGTAAATGAGTATGTGGCCTTAGCATGTGAGGGCTATATGTGAGGATGGAGTGGACTTTCACTATCCATTTTCTTGTATGGTAAGCTATGATGTGACAATGAGAGGTTAAGATAAAGTATTAATTAAAATGAATGGGATGGGAACTACATATTTAAAACATTAAAAAGAGTTATCCATGAGACTCTTTCATCTGCCCATGAGGATACATGGAAGTACCCTGAAGGATATTGTGTAGGTTTACCATTGTCGTTGAGGACACTCATAGGATGGTTGCATACTCCTCAACGTTCATGTGCTTCTTTATACCCATGATGACACTTTATTGCTAGATCCTAGAATAACACTATCCTCCTCCTTTGTACATCGGGTTGCATATCCAATGTGTGCATGTAATTCCATAGTACATGCTTGATTGGTGTGTTCTTCCCAATGTTGCATGTGGATGTGCTTTTATATGGCATGCTTGATATCCCATGTGTATGCATTGATGGTGTTGGTAAGAACCCTGATGTGTACTTACTTGGTGTTCCATGTTTTAATGTGATTGGCATGTGTGTGCTTTGATTCGTGAGTGTGTATCCCTCATGTATACTTTGCTTGGAAACTCTATATGTATGAGTTGTGACTTGTTTTTGTAAGTCTTTTTATTGTGTCACCATGCTTAGTACATTGGTGATTTTTTGTCTCATGTGTCATTATGTGATGTCATGTTACCTAGTGCATGTAAGTATGTAATATGACATCTTGATATCACATTTTCAATGCAAAAAATTGTTCATCTAGTTTTTCTTCATTGATGTCTTGAGAAAAAGCCTAGAGAATTATATTTGGTATCACATCCCATGTTTTAATATTTAGAGCTCTAGGTTGTGTGTTCACTAATGTGTTTCTAGTTGTGTTTGTACTCCTTGATGGATAAGCATATGTGAGGTATTATCTAGTTTGTTCCATTATTGTATTGTTTTGGACATGTTACCATGCCTTCTAATGTTCAAACATTAGTAGAGTGTATGATGTTGTGTTATAAACACAAGGACCATGTTACTAAGTGACATGAAGGCACACGTCATGTTGTTTAGATATGACTCCATAGCTACACATATGTTCTAACAGAGTGTAGGAAATGATGACACATATTATTTAGATGTATTATAATTATTTTCTTGTTCTTGTTGTGTTGCTCATTTTGTGTATCTAGTTGTAAGAGCTTCTCATGGGTAGTTTAGAGAATTCATTACATGATGCTAGATGTGATGCAATGCTTATGTGATTGAACGAATGTTGTTTTTTCTAACCTATCCAACTTGGTTGTAGAGAGGAGGATACTTCCTAGGTATTATCGTACTCATTAGGGGGAACAAGTAATCCTAATCTAGTGGATCATCTGAAATTTAGATTGAAGATACTCCTATAATGAGATATACTCAACCAAAAGGAGAGCTTGGGTTCATGTAGGTACTGGGATTGATATTGGAGTTATTGGTAAGATTTCTCCCTAGGAAAAGGGAAACTTAAACAAGTAGATCTGAGCTTCATAAGTAATGTGAGAATCTTAGGTTAGAGTTAGTGCAAAGGAATTCTCTAGGAGCCCATGTCATTCTAGAGCGGGGGAAGTACCAAGATAGGAGAAACCTCAATAGGAGGTTAGGTAGGTGGTGGATGAGTTACCCACTGTGGTGGTAAACCATATGAGAGATCTTCTTTGAGCACATCCACTGACGTTTGATGATTCCACTAGAGGAATTGAGGATGAGAATTGGCTCTTGGCCCTTGGCCATTATTTTGTGATGCACCCCTATGGAAATAATACCAAGGCTAGATATATACCACCATGTAATTACACAAGTTTTATTCCACTTGGTTGTGTGTGAAGGAGCAAAAGTCTCACTTATCTATTGCCACAATTTCATGGGAAACCTTCTTGGAGAGTTTTCATGCTCATTTCCTTTAAGAACACTTTAAAAAACACTATGTGGATGAGTTCCATGAACTTTGGTAGTTGGGTATGTCAATGGATCAATATGAGAACCACTTATTTGAGTTGAAGAAATATGTGAGTATAGCTAATGATGCAAAGTTTCTAATTTATAGGTTTGTGAGGGGTTTGAACCTTCATATCATTAGTGGTGCTCATATTTTGAAGCTTGAGACTTTGGAGATTGCCATATAGAAGGAAATGTTGGTGGAGGAAGGTTTGGCTAGAGGCTAGGGTGGTCAAATGGGTACACATGTAGTGGTACCATTTCATGCAAGACCTAGGCTTTGAGGATCTTAGCCCCAACCCAAAGAAAGTTTCAAGACTTCCTTGGTACCACCTAGGACCCCCAATAGTAGAAAAAACCCTAGATGAAGAGACCTCGATAGGGCTAGTAGAGTGGCCAAGCTAGTCGAACCTCTTGTCATGGAACCTCTTGTCATAGGGAGAAGCAAAGTTAGCATCTTAGAGACCATGCCCCCCAGAGTAGTTAGTTGATGACTAACCTAGTTCTAGCTTTTCATCTTTTCAATAGTCAAGCCAACCTCATTTTTGTATCCTCAAGTTATGGGACCATGTTTCTCTTGTGGTTAGGATTGCAACATGGATAGGCAATGTCCATAGAGATCAATGATATTTGGTGGTCAAGGTGCCTTAGTGTTAGTGAAAATGGTTGGAGATGTTAGTATATTTCACAAAGATTTTGCAAGTGTTGATAACTACTAGGATGACTATTAAAGTATAGTGGTTGAGACCTCAGGTACACTTCAAGGTGTTCATGGTTCTATTTTGTTTAATCTAAAATCTTTAGGCTCCTTCATATCACCATTATTAGTTGAGTGATGTAGGTTGGTGGTAGTAAGGTAGGATAGTAGTTGAAAGGTTGAGTTAATCATAGGAGCTAAGGTGGGAGTTGATTCTCATGTGCATTGGACCTTGGAACCCTCACCACTAATATTGATGTGTGTATCCTACCATTAGGATCTTACAATATTTTCCTTCTTATAAACTAGCTCGATACTCATCATGCAAGTATCGATTGTCACTAAAAGGAAGTGGAATGTGTTGATGATCATGGGGATCACGTTGTGATAGTGAGAGTTTAGAGGCCCATCTCATTTTGTATGATTTTATACATGTAGCTAAAGTGAAGTATGCAAAAGGGATGTTAGGTGTTTTCTATCACTATGAGTTATCTTGATGAGAGTGATTTCTAGGAGGTTTCTCTCAATAATCACCCCCTTCTCAAAGAGTATGCAAATGTATTTTCAAGTGTCATTCTTGGTATGCCACTAAGGAAAGATGTACAGAATTTTGCATTGACTATATTCCTAGAGCGGGACCCATCTCAGATGCATGATATAAGATGAGTAATTTATAGCTTAGTGAGCTTAGGATACAACTTGAGGAGTTGTTGGAGTAGGGGCACAATTATCCTAGTGTATCCCCTCAGGGTGCACCTGCCATCTTCATGAAGAAGGATGGATCTCTTCATTTATACATTGATTACTAGTAGTTGAATAAGGTGATAGTGATAATAGATGACTTGTTTGATCAAATGAAGGGAGCCAAGGTGTTCTATAAGATTAATCTAAAGTCTAGGTATCATTAGCTTCACATTTAGGAGGCAGATATTCATTAGACAATGTTTGATCCTTGATACAAACACTATGAGTTTATTGTGGTTCTATTTGGGTTGATGAATACTTCATCTGTATTCATAAGCCTCATGAATGGGGTGTTTTGCACCTTCCTAGAGTGATTTTTCCTTGTGTTCCTTGATGACATTTTGATTTATTTGAGGATGGTGGAGGAGCATGATGTCCACTTGCACTAGGTTCTATAGTGTTTGCATGAGATCCAACTTTATGGTATATTGGTGAAGTGTGAGTTTTTCTTATCTAAGGTGAATTAATTTAGACATGTTATATCTAGAGAGGGTATCTTGATAGATCCCTTGAAGATTGAGGCTATTGTCAATTGGCTTGTGCCAATGAATATTTTTGAGGTTCATAGTTTTATGACATTAGCAAGTTATTGTGAGTGATTTGTCATAAATTTCTCAAGGGTGGCACATCCCATTACATCTATTGAGAGGAAAGGGAAGAACTTTGTGTTGTTAAATGATGTAGGAGCATCCAGTGGTGTAAGGGCAATCTTGCATCACCCAAAAAATGATGATTTTGTTTTGGTCTTTTCAATTTTTGTATTTTCAGATACCCATTTGCTTGAATAATGATTCAAAACCTTGAAAGTTTGCAAAAAGGCTAAGAATACCAAGACTTACTATTTTTAATAACCCTATATCGGAGAAGCAGTTGGGCCTGAAATTTTTCCCAAAGCTTTGGAATAGCAACATAAAAATTCTTGTGAAATTTTAGCCCAAGATCATGTCTGGATCTCAAGATATTAAAGGTTTAGTTTTTGAGGTTCATGGAAAAAGTTTTGAAATCAATTTTGAGGCACTTAGAGGTTCCTAAATGTCCCAAAAATTGATCAAAAATAAAAATATCCCTTAAGAGGACATTCGAGACATTTTGTGGACCTTCAGTTTTCTGTGAGCTTTCCAACGCATCAAACAGTTTGTCAATCGGACACCTGGTTCAAAAGTTATGGCTCCTAGAAGTTGCACTACCTAGTTTTTCAATTTTAAAACTTGAAAAATTCTTTCTTGTTTGAGAATGTTGATCTTTGTTTGTCATTTATGTCAAAAGTTGGATTGAGTTGCTTCACTCACATGGTGTTCATGTCATGGTATTCCTCCCTATGTTAGTTGTTTCTCAGCCCATGAGGTGAGGTCATCTCTATGTTGGTTGGATGATCATGAATGACAAGGAATGATAGGGTGTACAAGGAACAGTTGCTCTATGTCAAAAGGAAATTTGTTGTCTGAATGTCAAAGAGAATTGTTGATTATGGACTATGATGTCTAAGATGTCAAAAGGTTATTTGTTATTTTCATTGCAGATACTCATCTCATGCTGCAATGATCAAGTATAGACAAGAAGTTATTTGTTTTGTGCTCAGTTCTCTTGATAATATCAAATGTTGATAACTTAGTTGGATTGGTTGTCAGATCTAACATTGATGATGTCAGGTACAACATTGATTTTACTTGTTATTATCTTTGATGTGTACCTTGGACAAATTTGTCATATGTCTTGAACATGATAGTGAGTTGTCATTGATCTCAAAGGTATGGTGAGGTAACAAAGATACTTGGTTTGTCATTGATATCAATGGTACTTGTTCTTGCTCATGTCAAGGCTCAAGTCAAGGTATTGATACAAAATAAAGTTGATGCTACTTATGGTGAAAGAGGTCCTTTGACATGTCAGCTTTATGACAACATTTTAGAGTGTTGAAGGTATTATTTATTTGGTATTGTTGTTGATGAGTTGCTACTTCAAGGATTTCAAGGTGTTTTCAAGGTATACTAAGTTGGTAAGTTGAAAGAGTGATTGCTCATTCTTCATCATAGCACAAATCATCTTTCATATATCAGGTGCATATTGTGTCAGAGATATGGGTAGATATAAGATGGTGGTAATCTCTTTTAGGGTTTTGACTATTGGCAATCTCTATATTTCATATCCTAAATTTCTAAGCATATCAAACATTCAAAAGACCTAAAACCCTAGCTATGTTATAAAACCATAAATGAAGTTCTTTATACAAAGTTTATGATAGGTTTAACTTTATGTTATATTATCTCAATGACTTGAGATAGCAGGGGACAAGTCAGTTAAGTTGTGACTTGGAGGGATCTTAAATGTGAGACAACCGACCCCTTGATCTAAGGGAACTAGTGCCCACTGGTAAGATCTTTCCATTGAGCACCAAAGGACATATCAATGACTTCTATTAAAAGTGTCGAAGGTACAAATCATGCAATCAATGGTTCTCATTTAAAATTATTTCAAACCCTAACAAATACTTCATGAGGATCAAGTTTTGACGGTCATTTTGCCGTGTAGTCTGGTAAAGGAAGTTAAAGCAATTTCTTTGTTTGGTTTTGTAAAAAAAGAAACCCTAATGCTATGTGGTCATTAGGGGATGCATGGTTGAGTTTTGTTGAGAGTGAGAAAGATGTGAGAATAAGTTTTTGAGTCTGAAAATACTACTGTGAAAGGTGTCTGTTGTATTATTGTTTTTGAACTTTTGTAATAGTGATATGAGTCATGTAATAAATAGGGAATAAACAACTTGAAAATATGTATGATTATTTGACAGAGAAAAATAGTATGAAATAAATGTTATGGTCATGATTGAGAGCAAGTGAATGTCAGATGATTGCAAATGTATAATGTCCATAGCATATATACATAACAAATGATAGAAGAATAATGTTTTTAGCAAAAATGATGATAAGAGACCATGATAATTGTAGAGAGTATAAGAATGATTGTAGTCATTGATTGTAGAGATATAATGCTGATTATAGAGGTATGATAGAAGGGTTTTGATTGCAGAAGGATCATGTACTCTTTGTTTTGATGATAGTGTGAAATTCTTCAGAGGATATTCTTGCATGTTTGTAGATGGAGACTTTTATACTATATATATAGATTTGTCATTATCCAATGAAGAAGTGTGTGATGTAGTGAGTTGTTATGTTCTATATGAGAAGAGGAAATGTTTTTTTGTAAAGTGATTTGCAGATATAGATATGTTGAGCAGTGATTTGTATTGAAACAAAGTAACCCTCTATATTCCATTTTGATTTCTTCTAATATTATTGTAAGTGGAGTAAGTGCTCCTATTTGCCAGTGAGGCATAGACTGTAACCAGTGAGGTTTATGGCTAGTGAGGCTTAATGAAGTTCATTTTCATAGTGGTTTTTTACCCTTCTAGGGTTTTCCACTCAAACACTTGTGTTATGTGATGCACATATATGACTCTTGTGTTTTGATAGTGGATATATGCCTTGATGCTAGTGTTTTGAGTTTTGTGAAGTTATAATATGTTAGATTGTTTTGGTGCTATTGTGTGAAATTGTTAAAAGGCTTGTTTTGTTGACCACTAATTCACCCCCCCTCTCAGTGGTCTGAAGTATTCCAACAATTGGTATTAGAGTTGTAGGTTCCTTGGAGAAGTCTAATAGACTTGGGTTGATTCTGGAGGTGGAATACTATTTCAAAACAAAAAGGACAAAAGAAAAAGGTTACTGCTAAGAAAGAAGTTGATCAACCTGCCTCAAACAAGTTATGTGATATATCTGAAAAAGGGGATAGTCTTGTAATTGAGTATGATGACAAAGAAAAGGGACACTCATATGAAGAAGAGGTTAAGTCTAACCTAGAAGGTAATAAAGAAGCAAGCAAAAGTTATGTCATGATAGATGAAGATCACATTGTGAATGAATATGAACAAGAATATGATGAATATGAGTTTGGAATTTATTTTGAAGGTGAACTTATTTCTGCCCTAAATGGAATCAAGAAACTCAAAAAGGAGGGAATTAAGGTTACAACTTCAAGAAGAGATGAACATCAAGTCTAAAGCATTTTCAGATCTTGAAGAGGCAAGAAATCTGATTGTGAACTTAAAGATATAGGGTGAAGAAATTAAGATGAAAGAAGGAGAAATTACAAATCAGTTAAAGGTCAAGGAGATGGATTGTGAAAGGTATGAGTTAGAAATTGTGTCTCTAAGAAAGCAACTATAGAAGGTAAATTAGGAGTTGACTAGAAGTCTTCAAAATGAGTAGAGTACTGATTTGTTTGAGAAAATGATTTTAAGTCAAAGGTCTCTATCAAACAAATCTAGAATAGGATATGAAGGATAAATGAGATACAAAGATGCTGAAGTATCCAAGAAGAGTGATGGAAAAACACAAGTGAAGTTAGAAAACTTATCAAAAGATGCATTATATGAACAAGGAGAATCAAGCACTTCTTCCAAAAGGCCTGTAGATCAGATTGAAGACGGATACAAAAGAGATTTTAACCCGAACCAAGGACTGAAGAGAAGATCATCAACAAAACAAACCAGGTTCACTTCTTATTTTCATGGTTATTTCTATTCATGTCATGAATTTGGTCATAGAGAAATAGATTGTTGGGTGCATTCAAGAAAAGTTAATTGGAATCACAATTCTTATGAGTTGTCAAATAGAAGATATAACTGTTTTGTTCCTCTAGTTGGCTACAAGATCACTTGTTATAAATGCAACAATCTTGGTCATACAACAAGGTCCTATAGAAGTAGGTTGGTGGAGTTAGCTAGAGATATCAAACAAACAGATATTGTGACGAAACAAAAGAAAAATACTATGAAAGTATGGAGAAGAAAACTAGAGAAAAATAAGAAAGATCCTAAACTTGTGCATATTGCAAAAGATACTTCACCAATTGCATAAGATGCAACATGAGGTTAGGGGGAGATGTTCAGTGCCCTATCATTTACCCCCAAGGTGTACATCAGGAGGTTGTAGCAATCAAGGAGCAAGTGGAGACATATCAACATAATGAGCAATCAAGTGCTTCTTCCTTTAAAGATCAATACTAATGAGATAATATGACTAGTCATAACAAGGGCTATTCTTGTTCATCTTTTGTTGGTTGATTATTTAATAGTAATGTGAAGGCAAGAGCTTGGAAAATTTTGAGAGGCATTATACATAGTTCCTATATGCAATGAGTCATTACATTGTAATGAGGCATTACATCTAGTTTGATATATGTCTTGAACATGCCAGTGATCAAATAATAGTCATGTCAGCTTCTCTTGTTGGTTTGTCTTGGAAATTCTTTCTTTGCAACATATAGTTTTGGTTGTATTTGTTTCTAGTCAGTGATTTCTATGGATCTCAGTTGAATGTCAATCAGTGACCTCTGTAAAGAATGATCTATGAGAAGTTAACACAGTTGGATGTAATGGATTGGCTCATAGAGTGTTCAATGGAGTTGTGTATCAAGTGACCATGTATTGTAGACCATGCTTGTGTTTAGTCTTGTGAACGTGTTTGTGTTCAGTTGCAATGAGACATACTTCAAGGTTCTCTTGAAACATCCAAGATCAAGTGTTAATTTCTTGTCAATCTCTTTGTCTCACAGAGTTTATTGGCAATGGTAGAATTATGGTCTTTATCTAGTTCAATGCAATGTATGTAGGATACACACAAGATAGTTTTGTTGAAAAGGTTTCAGGAGTGTTCAAGTAGATGCAGTTGGCAGGTGTCAAAATAGACTCTACAACCTTTACTAACATTCTTGCAGAGATTGGCAACTTTGGAACAAGGTATAGTATTCATCAAAGTATATTGTTGTCTAATGTTGTAGTTACAAAGTACTCTGACAGACATGTATGGAAAATGTAGAAAGATAGACAAGGCACATGAACCTCTTGACAAAGTGTCTCAAAGAAATGTGGTCAAATGGATATGGTTGTGAACCTACATCAAAGCTAATTGAAAGTGGATTTTCTATAAGATGTAGTAGTTGAAAGTATCACCTTCATTCACCACAGCATTGACAATGTTTGTTATTAGTGCTTGTGGTTGTAAAATGTAAGGGACAAACTGTATAAGTGATTTCCTCATATCATGATGATGATTTGGTCTTTGACAATGTTCTTACCTTAAAGTTATCAAGTCTTGGAAGTCTTAATAGAATTATGTTGTCACTAACAGAGTGATGCTAGTTGTTTCAGACAATAGTATGTGCCTATATCACTGATGAGCATGTGAGTATGGAGTATGCAAAGTGCAAAGTACAGGACAATATTGTTGATTAGACAACATGTAATGTTCATATCAGTTAGGATAGGGACAGTGTATGGTATGTTCCTTTGGTATGTTCTATGGTATGTTCATTCAAATTAGGTTGACCATTCAGATTGCATCCAATACTGATGCAGAGTACAGAGTAGAGGAATTGTCAAGTAGAGGAACTGTCAAATACAAGCTGGCTGGCTGATTGTTAAATGCAATGTCAGAAGGGTAACATAGATAATGCCATGTTTGTAGTGTATGTTATCTGTCAAGCTTCACTATTGTGAGTATAATTGGTATCATTCATCACAACCTTTGACATTGTTTGATAGATAGGACAATGATTTTAACATATGTTTAACAATGCTAGATAGTGATTGGATGCAGAGATATCTGACAGATAATAGATAACAATGCCAATGATACCTTCAGTGTAGTGATATGCAGATGGTGCAGTGACAGTTTGTAGATGGTTCATGTCTCACAACTCTTTCAATCTAGACATTGCTTCAAAGGTATGCTTATGCACAATAATGTATTTGTGATGATGGTCCTTGAGTATAGTGATTCCAGTGTTGAGTTTAGATCTATTTGCAAGAAATCTTAGCCACAACTTGCAGAGTGTTTGGTGACAGTCTCATAATAGTGAAATTATTGATATTGTATGGTGCTTTCAGAGATCTTAACCTTCTTTCCATGCTCTTTCACAAGAGGAGTCAGTAGTCCTTTGTCCTTGATGTCAAAGGGGGAGAGAGAGAGGAGATTAGATTTTTGCCATCAATGACAAAGGGGGAGTTTGTTGATGTTTGTTTGTCATTGATGTCAAAAGTTGGATTGAGTTGCTTCACTCATATGGCATTCATGTCATGGTGTACCTCCCTATGTTAGTTGTTGCCCCTATGTTAGTTCATTCTTAGCCCATGAGGTGAGGTCATCTCTATGTCAGTTGGATGATCATGAATGACAACGTATGAAAGTAATGACAAGGTATGAGAGGGTATACAGGGAAGAGTTGCTCTATGTCAAAAGGACATTTGTTGTCTAAATGTCAAAGAGAATTGTTGATTATGGACTATGATGTCTAAGATGTCAAAAGATTATTTGTTGTTTTCATTACTGATACTCATCTCATGATGCAATGATCAAGTGTAGACAAGAAGTTATTTGTTTTGTTCTCAGTTCTCTTGATAATATTAGATGTTGATAACTTAGTTGGATTGGTTGTCAGATCTAACATTGATGACGTCAGGTAAACATTGATGTTACTTGTTGTTATTGTCTTTGATGTGTACCTTCGATAAATTTGTCATATGTCTTGAACAAGATAGTGATTTGTCATTGATCTCAAAGGTATGGTGAGGTACCAAAGATACTTGGTTTGTCATTGATATCAATGGTACTTGTTCTTGATCATGTCAAGGCACAAGTCAAGGTATTGATACAAAATAAAGTTGATGCTACTTATGGTGAAAGAGGTCCTTTGATATGTCAACTTTATGAAGGTATTTGTTTATTTGGTATTATTGTTGTTGATGAGTTGCTACTTCAAGGATTTCAAGGTGTTTTCAAGGTATACTAAGTTGATAAGTTGAAAAAGTGATTGCTCATTCTTCATCATAGCACAAGTCATCTTTCATATATCAGGTGCATATTGTGTCAGAGATATGAGCAGAGATAAGATGGTGGCAGTATCTTCTAGGTTTTTGACTTGGTAATCTCTATATTTCATATCCTAAATTTCTAAGCACATCAAACATTCAAAAGACCTAAAACCCTAGCTATGTTCTAAAACCCTAAATGAAGTTCTTTATACAAACTTTATGACATGTTTTACTTTATGTTATATTATCTCGGTGACTTGAGATAGAAGGTGACAAGTCACTTAAGTTGTGACTTGAAGGGGTCTTAAATGTGAGACAACTGACCCCTTGACCTAAGGGAACCAGTGCCCACCGATAAGCTCTTTCCATTGAGTGGCAAAGGACAGATTAATGACTACTATTAAAAGTGTCAAAGGCTCGAATCATGCAATCAATGATTCTCATTTAAACTTATTTGAAACCCTAACGAATACTTCCTGAGGATCAAGTTTTGATAGTCATTTGGACGTTTAGTCTGGTAAAGGAAGTTAAAGCAGTTTCTTTGTTCAGTTTTGTAAAAAAAAACCAACCTTAATGCTATGTGGTGGTTAGAGGATGCGTGGTTGAGTTTTGTTGAGAGTGAGAAAGATGTGAGAATATATTTTTGAGTCAGAAAATACTATTGTGAAGGGTGTCTATTGTATTATTGTTTTTGAACTTTTGTAACAGTGATATGAGTCATGTAATAAATAGGGAATAAACAAATTGAAAAGATGTATGATTTTTTGGCAAAGAAAAATAGTGTGAAATAAATGTTATGGTCATGATTGAGAGCAAGTGAATGTTAGAAATGTCAGATGATTGCAAATGTATAATGTCCACAGTATATATACATAACAAATGATAGAAGAATGATGTTTTTGGCAAAAATGATGATAAGAGAGCATGATAATTACAAAGTATAAGAATGATTGCAGGCATTGATTGCAAAGATATAATGCTGATTGCATAAGTATGATAGAAGGGTTTTGATTGCAAAATGATCATGTATTCTTTGTTTTGATGATAGTGTGAAATTCTTCAGAGGATATTCTTACATGTTTGTAGATGGATACTTTTATACTGTATATATAGATTTGTCATTATTCAATGGAGAAGTGTGTGACACAGTGAGTTGTTATGTTTTGTAAAATGATTTGTAGATATAGATATGATGAGCAGTGATTTGTATTGAAACAGAGTAACCCTCTGTATTCCATTTTGATTTCTTTTGATATTGTTGTAAGTGGAGTAAGTGCTCCTATTTTCCAGTGAGGTATATGTTGTATTACTAGTGAGGTGTTGCCAATGAGGCATATGTTGTATTACTAGTGAGGTGTTGCGAATTGAGGCATAGACTGTAACCAGTGAGGTTTATGGCCAGTGAGGCTTAATGAAGTTCATTTTCATAGTGTTTTTTTACCCTTCTAGGGTTTTCCACTCAAACACTTGTGTTATGTGATGCACATATATGACTCTTGTGTTTTGATAGTGGATATAAGCCTTGATGCTAGTGTTTTGAGTTCTGTGAAGTTATAATATGTTATATTGTTTTGGTGCTATTGTGTGAAATTGTTAAAAGACTTGTTTTGTTGATCACTGATTCACCCCCCTCTCAGTGGTTTGAAGTATTCGAATAGGGGAAAAGGGACAATTGGGTTCATTTTGGTGCCCAAATGGGATTCACACATTTCAAAGCAAGCCGATATTGGGGAAATTACACTAAGTGGTGTTGATGTGTATTTATAGCCTATTTTCCAGAAGTAGTGGGGGGGGGGAGTTATTGGTAAGTCTTGTTCATGCAAATAAAGAGGTCAGGTAGATATCAGAAGATAGCTTCATAAGTCTCTGTAACTTAGATATTTCTATTATAAGACAAACCATATTGCTACATTAAGCAGGGATATTACCCTAGGAATTGTATTTCAAATTTGTAGCCTTTTACAAGCAAGTTTAATGAAGAAATTCTAAAATAGTTTGCAGTTTGCATAACTAATCTTTCTTGAGATCTTGTTCTTGTCTATTTGAAATCTATAAATTGTTGGTGTATGTGTTTTGGGTGGATTCCACTCTCATCATTAAAGTAGTGTGAGAGAGCCTTTTAGGTTCTCAAAGAGTGGCCAACTAGTGCACCAATCCTAGTAGTGGTTGATCTTGTAGTGGATTTTGTGGTTACACTGATGCTTTTTTGGATGGGTTAGGGGTTGTCCTTATGTAGGAGGACCAAGTGATTTCCTATGAGTCATAGAATCTCAAGGACCATGACCTTGATTACTGGACCCGTGATCTTGAGTTGGTAGCAGTTGTTCATGCACTTGTGTACTAGAGGAACTTTTGTTAGGTCATAAATTTGAGTTACATATTGATCATTGTAGCCTTAAGTATATTTTTATGCAACCAAATTTGAACACTTGTTAGCATTGATAGATGTAGTTTCTTTATGAGTAGGAATTTGGTGTTCACTATATCAAAGGGAAGGAGAATGTTGCTATGGATGTCTTAAGTAGGAGCCAACACAAGGTCTTAGTTGTGTCCTTGAGTATGGATTTGTGAGGTTGGATTCTTGAGAAACTTTGAGAAGTTCCATAGTATTAGAAGGTTTGAGAAAAAAATTAGTCATGGAGGGCCCTTATGCGAAAGTTTTAAGGTCTCTCTTAAGTCTAATGGACTATTGTAATACATTGGTCATATATATGTTTTGTATCTTGGTGATCTTCACACCCTTGTGATGTTAGAGGAACATCATGCACCTTATGTAACACATCCTAGTGTGAAGAAGTTGCATGCCAATATTTGGCAATTAATTCAATGGGCAAGGATGAGACATGATATTGTTGAATTTGTTGGTAGATACCTTGAGTGCCAAAGGGTAAGGGTATAGTAAAAACACCCCATAGGACTTCTATAGACATGTGACACTGTTAAGTGGAAGTGGGACATGATTTTGATGGTCTTTATTATTGGTCTGCCTCTATCTTCTCATTGTCATAAGCCATCATGGTGATAGTGGACAAGATGATCAAGGTTTCAAAATTTTCACCCATGAGGATATTCAGATACAATACTACATTAGTGGCACATTTCTTCATGGAGTATGTCATCCCATTGCATAAAGTGCCTTGCCCTCTTCATTATGGAATTCTTTGCAGTCTGCATTGGGTGCTTAGCTCAAATCTATCTTGGACTATCACCTAAAGGCATATGGATAGACTAATAGTGTGAATTAGTTTCTCAAGCATATGCTTTGTATGTACTTCTTGGAGTAGTAGTCTATGTAGGAGGAATATTTTACCTAGATGAGTTTGATTATAATAATAAGTACCACAGTTCCCTTGGCATGACATTGTTCTAGGCTTTGCATGGTCATCCTTGTTACACTTCAGTGAGTTAGGACTCGATTAAGGATCATGTTGCCCTTAATCTTGAGATTCTTTAAGATATGGAGTAGTAGGTTTTTTAAATCAAAGAGCAGTTATTGACTACTCAAGATAGGTAGAAGTATGTCAATGCCAAGATATTGGATGACACTCCTTGGTTGGAGACCATTTTTCCTTGAAAGTAAAACCACATAAGATACCCATAATGTCATAGCCTATTTTGGTACATGACACAATGTTAATTTTTTATAGATATTGAACATACATATATGATGTTATGTTGGTGACATATGATACTTTCTGAACCACCTGGATGACTGTTTCATCTACATTGTTAGAAATGTGTTGATATATTCTATGTTATAGTAGCATAACTTGATTTGAATATTGCATGGTTATATATGGTTATCAGTTGTTATGGACTAACTACAATTTGATTAATGAATGCGACATGATTCACCACAGCTTCTTCCCAAAGGAAGTGTATCATACAGGAGAAGGACCTAGCAATTCAAAGGTTGTCATACATGATATGCACACACACATCACAATTAGCATAGTTGCATATAGAATGGAGTTTTGTGGTTAGTCTTGTGAGTCTTAGATTTGATCCTCATTGGTTCCACCCTAGTGAACAATTTCAACTAATTAATTTTTGGGAAATGAAATAATGCCTATATATACACATATATGTGTGTAGATACTATGAATGCGAATATATAGGTGTATATATATACAAACACATTTGGCACAAATAAATACACACATACACACACATATATTTATAGATGATTAAGTTTTTTAATAGAATTATTGAAGTTACATCTTTGAACCAGTTAAAATATATTACAACTTTATAAGCCATGTGCATATATTATTTAAATAATATACAAGTAAATAAATAATGTGATTAGAAATATTAATGAATAATGCTACCGCTTTAACTGCCAGTAAAATTGGCAATGGCAAATAACATTATTATTTTTATTTCCAGCAGTAAAATGACAATGATTATAAGAAAGAGGTAATATTATTATTATATTTTTTATCACCTTTAGAAGGAGGGGAAATGAATAGTTTATTTATTTTGCTATTAAATATACTTGATGAACAACTACAGCTTCCCGTGAATGACAATTGTAAGTTCTATTGAGAATACTTCTACATGATCTTATTCTGAGCTATTAGTTTCTTGAACTTTACTTGTCAATTAAAAACATGTTTTTTGACATATGGAGCCTGGGGAAAATGAGAGGGAAGATTTTATTAAAATGGGGATTTGAGGACATTTTGAGGGGAGTGTTGTCAGAAGAGTAGGGAGAAAACAAAACAAAAGAAGAAAAAGGGAAGATTTGGCTCAATTAGGAATTATTGGAAGAAGCATAATTATTCATAGGTATGGGAATTGCTAAAAAATTCTCTAAGGAATTTAATAGTAGGAAGGTTAACAGGGAATCATTGAAGAATTAGAGTTTCATTATTATTATTATTTTAATCACTCTTATCTATATAAATCTAGTAGACACCTTTTTAAATTCTTGCAAAAAGGAGGAATTCTAAGCAGCTGGATGGCTGAAATTCCTTAATATGATTTAGAATTTAAAATATCAAAGCTAACATTTTAAAATATTTTAGAAAGAATTACTTGTTCATAGCGTGACTTCAATTTTAGAACCCTATAGAAATTTTACAATGAAAGAATAAACCTAGAGCTAATTGCTACCAGAGATGAATAATGATGCAAAATTTCAAACCAGTAAAATTACTTTTAGGATATGCATGTTGTATATAGGTTGTCATTGATGTCAACAGTGGTATGAAGTTTTGCGGTGTGAAAGAATGGTACAAGTGATGACAAGGAGATTGCAGCAGTATGATGACCAATGCAGATAGATGAATAAGCATTATGAGTCAAACATGTAAAGAAATGAATGTGTGCAGAAGAACTCAGAGGAGAAGACTGAGAATTGTAAAGTAAAGGAAATGGATCGATATTTTCTATACACTATCATACCTTATCTACTGGAGCTCATATGTAAGTTGACATTCTTGATATACTTATGTTTGAGGACCATGATTAGTAGTGTTGGGTTTTTTGCTGCATGATGAAGATATGAATTTGCGATGATTGACACCTGATGGATAATGTTGCTAAAACTTGAAGAAAAATTGGCTAAGTATAGTGTATGTCAAGAAAGGTGTTACAGGATTGAAAGAATGTACCACACTTTACCACATCTAGAGATATGAGTCTGCAGATAGAATAGAAGGATATGTATCACTTTCAGGTGTCTATGCTTCTAATTTGAGATCATAATACTTACCACAAAGTGTTTGGGAGATAGAAGAATGAAGATAGTAAAGAAACATGGCAAGTATAGTCACAGAGTGACCGGAGAATGCTTTGTATTTCTCCACAGATGAAGATATGATGTTGTGGCTTGAAGGATAGGTAGACATGAGTAACAAGTATGTACATTTCAAGTTTCAAGAAATGATATGTACCGCAGATGCTTCTCTGGAGTTAGATTTATGAAGACATGCCTTGGTACTGAATAGTGTGAATAAAAGAAGAGAATTAATGTTACCACAGTACACCACACAATGACAATTGGTATTGCTGATTGAATAACAAGTTCTTATGATTGGGAGGTATGTGATAATCAAGTTTCAAGTAATTGTGTTCACTGTGAGTATTGTCTTCATAGCCTTATCTTAAGATTGAGCAAGCAAAAGTTGCTAAGGATACCAGCATCAGAGACCTAGTGCTTGCGCCAACATGAAACATCTTGAGATAATAAGGGAAGTATATATGAATGCTTTACAAGTCACATAATGATCAACAAGTGGTCTGCATGATGTAATTTTATCTCCTCCAGTACCGCTTTTAGTCTAGAGTTAAATGTAAGGAAGAGTAAGGGCTAACTGTGCTGACTTGATGTTTGTTGATGGTTATGGCGTATGTTTTGAAGTGTGGGCTAGGGTGGAAGAGTATCCCAAGGTTAGATAGGTCCTGATTATGCTTTGTTCTTGAACCATCGATCATCCCACAATAATGGGTTACACTTTTTAGCCAAACTTGACATTGAAATCAACATTTTGAACTAAATCTTCACCTTTTGACACCTATAGCCGCTAAACCGTTAGGAATTTGAAGATGATGCAAATTATTGATTTGTGAGATTTTGTTTGAAGATTCTAAATATATATATATTTTAAATTTGGAGTTAAATTGTAAATTTTTTTGCGTCTTCTTTGATAACTAGTTTTTAATAGTAAACAACATTTTTTTAAAGTGATGTGTATTCTGTAGCACATAACTTTTTTTCTACAAAGGATTAAATTCTGATTCTTTTGAATTTAGATTGGTAACATGGATATATAGGGCATGCATTTGGTTTTATAATGTTTTGTTGAATATTTTTTTTAATTAAGTTTTGAAGTCAAACCAATTATAATTTAGACATAGGCATATTCCGTAAAACATAATTTTTTTTGTATGTATCAAAATTCATTTTTTTTTTGTTGAAACAAGGACATCAATACTTAGGGCATAAATATTTTTTAGATTTTGTTTTTCACTAATTTACTGATTTTCCATGTTTGTAGAACAAAGAACTTGATGTTCGGTGAAAAACCTACATTCACAAGAAATAAAAAATAAATATAAAAATCAAATTAAATATATTTAAAATTATACTTTTTTGGAAGCTTATAATAAGGATTGCATACTTACAAAACATAAATTTTAAATGAATTCATTTGATCCCCCAAAAGGTAAATCAAAGGTGGTTTTTTATCAGCATTTTGATAGGTGTAGAGGAGACTCCATTATAGGTATGGTTTAAAACTAGCTGGGTTCTATCCAAGGGGGTTTGAATCTAAGGGGGTTTGATCAAACCCTCTTCAATTAAAATCCTTTAAGTGGAACCTTTCAAGGATTAAATCATTATATTTTCTAAAAATATGTGATTTCAGAAAAAATCAGGATGTCCCAGAAAGTGTAACCCATTATTGTGGCAACACCCCTCGGGCATTGGAATTTTACCTACCACATATATTTGGGAGCCGATTGATATGGCGACTACAAGCTTCATGCTCTATACTTCATCTTGGCCGACCAAGGAGAAAGACTTTGAAGCTTGCAGAGGATATATATAAAGAATCAAAGTTGTTTGAAAGAAAATAGGGAGTTGACACAAGAAAATAGATTCAATATTGTGAGAATATACTTACAGCAGAAGCATATATGATGAAAAATGCTAAGGACCAGTTCATATAGTTGTAGAAGATATGATAAACCTTGCAATGATAAATGAATTTCTGAGCATGTTTTGACATTGTAGAGGTTTTTATTGTTGTTGTAAGGAAAATAGATAGTAGTGTAGAGGCTGAAGTGATCAACATTTTTGTTGCAACAGAACATTGTGATAAATTTTGGAGATGTATAGCTGATTAGGGAGTTGCAACTTCCTTTCGGTTGTCACACATAAATAATATTGTAATCCTATTTTATTTATGAGGCTAGATTTGGACAGTAGATCAAAGCATCTTGCTCACTATGGTTTTTCCCTTCTTAGGTTTTCCACATAAATTTGTTGTTATGGTTGTGTGTATTTGTGTTCTTGCGTTTCTCATGTCTTGAATGTTTACATAAGGTTGAATGCTACAAAAAATAAGGTAATTTGATTTAGTATTGATTCAGCCCCCCTCAGTACTTCTGCATGTTCAACAATTGGTATCAGAGCAAGGTTCCTTAGATGCAGCCTAACAACTGAGGTAGATCTTGGTGTGGAACACATGGGAACATAAGTAATATTTATTGAGAAGAATCCTCCAAAAGGTGATATAAATATGACAGCCTACAATCCTAAAGATTGTGTAGTTGATTATAAAGGAGAACTCATTTATGCCCTAGAAGATCTGGATGCTGCAAGAAGTGAAAATGAAGACTACAAGATCAGGCTCACAAAATCAAAGGATACAATTGCCAAGTTGAAAGTTCAAATTGAAGAAAGTAAGAAGGTTGCAGATTGTCTAAATTTAAAGCTGAATGACAAATCAGTTAAATGCTCTAAACTTTAAGAAGAAGATGTCTCTCTAAAGAAAGAATTGGAAAAAGAAAAGGAATAAATAGACAGAGGTCAAAAACTTTAGAAAAGTACCAACATCCTTGATAAAATAATCAATTGCCAAAGACCACTTAAGAACAAGGATGGTATTGGATTTAAGAATGGTTAGAGTTCAAAGATAGGTGTACTTGAAAACTTCTTTGGTTATGAGGGTCGAAGTAGTGTTTGTTAATGCATCATCATTTAATTTTATCAATTCAGAGGTATCTAGAGTGATCTGTGATAAGACTTTTTGGTATGGGGGGATTTGGTTGAATGGTTTGTAGATAGAACTTGGTTTGTCGATTCTTGCAGAAATGAAAGGTCATACAGAAATGAAAATCTATCTATTTGCTTCGGAAATAAACACACATGCAATGAAAGAAACTATTTTAGCTTGCTGGAAAATAAACACACTTGCAGTGAAAGAAACTATTCTAGCTTGCTAGAAAATAAACACACTTGATGGAAAAGTAAATAAAAATAAACTACCTCTACTTGTTAAGCTACAACAATGAAACACTCTGAATATGATAGTGCTACTGAATAACAAGTCTATTTTAGAACTTATAAAATGATCCTGTAGGGAACAACTTAACTAACAATCACACAGAAGCGAAACACACATCACATGAACACAAGTACAAAGCTCACTGAACATAAGATATAATAGAACTGAACAAACATGAAAATATTGAGAGATCTCCTCCAAAATGGGGAAGCGGGCTCTACTTTCCCAGCTAGAGATGATCCTCTTTGCTCAACTAACTCTTTCCAAAGAATTCCCCCTTCATTTGCATTCAATCATAATCCAAAGAATGGATGAAAGTACATGTCTAAAAAACAAGGAGTTTTCCTACTGCTGGAAACACAATCTAGCGAACAACTATCTAAGAAAAACTGGGACTAACTTAGAGAGATGATTTGCTCCTATTTATACATTCGAGCTTTATTGAAAGGAAATAACTAACAATGATTCTAACTACAATGAACTGGACTTGAAACCAGTTGCTAATTTATTACATTAATGATTCCTCTATAGTTTACTAAAGATCAAGGATTTTCATCGACTTGGCTATTGGCAAACTTGAATGATTTCCTAAAATGGCATGGCGTTTGGTGGCATCGACTTCAGTTAGAATTGACACCAATTAGCAGCTACTTCAGCTAGTCACTAAAATGGAGTGATGTGGAGATTGAGATTATAATAGCTGCCTTAATTGGGGCATGGGTCATGTTTGCATTGTTTGGCCTTTTTGGTAGACGTAGGATCAGTTGGTGATAGTCATCGTCTTGAGGGGAGGATGACTCTATTGGGGGGTAACGACATCTAGAGCCATCTAGAGTTTAGGTTCTTCATAGAAAGAGGGGGCTCTGGAGACCACTGGAAGTCTTACTAGAGTAATCTTCATGCAAACACAAACCACTTGTACCACAATTCATAAGATATGCATTTTGAAAATGAAATTCATGTAAATAAGTTAAGAGATTTCATCAAAGGAAATGAAAACCAAACATGTGCAAAATCCATCCAAAAGACAAACATAATTGTAATAATACTTAAATATATATGCCATAGTGTTTTGTTAAAGTCTTTCAGAATAGGAAATATAATGAAATAGATGAGTTATATATTTGACTCATCATTCCCCCCAACTCAATGTATGCCATGTCCTCATGGCTGTGCCCCATCTGCTTCATCCAGTATATTCTTTCCCTCAATGATTGTACTGCAGTTGTAGTCCTCATCTTGGTATTGGAACAACTTCCTCCATTTTGACTGGAACCCATCATTCTCCTGTATGCTACTGAACCATGTATTAAATTTTCCTTCTCTTGTTGCTTGTCCTTGAGGGTGACTTAGGTGAGGAGTTGGCATCAGTATTAGTGGTGGTCTGAACCTCATCCCAATCTAGTTCTATTGCCTCTGCTGGATCGGGGGTATTATTTTTCTAACCTTGTCTATCATCCAACTTATGTTTGCGAGGGAAAATGGCTCCCTTATCTTAAAAATATGAGGTAGTTCCTCAAATTTGGATATGCAGCTTGAGACTGCTGTGCTGGGGAGATAATCTACAATGGCAAAGAAATCAGAAATACAGGAATTCAAATTTCTCACATACTAGTCTGTGATGCCCTTCTTGTAAGCATTTGCTTTGAAAGTGTTGGAAAACCATGTAGTTTTAGGGCACTCATGTCTCATTAGTAGCCCTATGGATCCTACTGTAGCATCATATTCTTCCATCCTTTCTTTCCTTAATCTGTTATTCCAGAGCAGAGATAGATAACTTTGGATTTGAAGTTCTCCACATATAGATTTAGCATTGAGGTATTAACATGCCCCATAATGTGACCATGTTGGAAGAATTCACACAAAAGGTTTTGTTGATCTTTAAGATTTTACATATAACATTCAACAAAATCTTTATCATTGTCAAAGTCAAATGGAAGATTGCAGCTTATCCTAAGTAATTTCCATCTTAAAAATTATTCTTGGAGGAACAAGGCATACACACTTGATGGCGGCCATTGTGCTAATAGGGTTTCTCCTGTCTCACAGGCTAAAGCCAAGTTGATCTCTACCTCCACCTTCTCCTATTTCAGTGTCTCAATGTCTCTCCGGAGCTGTATGATCTCTCCTCGGAGTTACCTGTTATCTAATGTAAGATGTAGCTTCTGAGCATAGACATTCAATGAGGTAGGTGTAGGGGCTTGCTGAGCAGCCCGTTGCCTGAGTTGAGTTATTTGAATGTCTCTTTAGGCCACAATGGCCTTGTGGTTATCCACCTCTGCCTTGAAAACACAAATTTCCTTCTCTTTTTCTTTCTTTCCTTTTTAGCCTCTACCTTTTGCTTTCCCAGCTCCTCATCTTTGGCCTTCAATTGTTGAGATAGGGCCTCCAATTGTGCCCTGTACTGCTTCAATTCAAATTTAGCTTTGGATAGAGCTAGGGCATGCTAAGTTTCTTGTGTCATGGTGTCCTCAGAGCTTTCCTCAAGGGTCTCTTTTCCTTTTGAGTGACTATGTTGCAATGTATCCTCCCCTATTTCTTTTGGGATGCCCTCATTGCCAACTTCCTTGAGAATCTCACCAGTACTGACTTCCTCAACTCCTCTCTCCTCATGAGTCTCTTCTCCAGGGTGTGCAGTAGGGGATGAGTGGTCACCTGAGAGAGCGGTAGGGTTTTGTTCTGCTTCTCCTCTTTCTTCTTCATCCAAAGAGATGACTAACTAGTGGTGGCGTATTTTGGCAGAGGTGGATGCTATGGCTTCACCTTGCTGACTACTTTGCTCTGTTCTTCTCCAGAGTCATCACAACAGGACTTCAGGGGAAGTGGAGGAAATTGCAATAGGGTCTCTTGAAATGGAGACAGTAGAATTATGACGTTTCACCTTTTTCCTTTGGGGCTGTAGGGTGAGAAAGTCCTCCCATTTCTATTGACCATCCTCCTATTGCAGGAAGTGGTGCTTAATAATCAAATGTATCAAACTTGGATGATTAATTTGTCCTTCTTTGCCCTTTCTTTTGGTCAGTATGGTGACAAGATTTGCATGCAGAAAACCAAGAAGATTTATCAAATATTGGAGGTTATTGGCTCCATACCTTAGGTGGGTAATTAGCCGCATCCTAGGGCGCAAAACTATACCAAATTGGCCATCACATGTGAAGAACTTCATGACCCATAGGACCATAGTCTTCCATGGGTCTAGAAGGTTGGTCCTTTCAATGCCTTTAGTTGCTCACTTACATTATATTGGGGCAAGGGCTCCGGAGCAACATGAAAATTTTGAGCTAATTCTTCATATGATGGTTTGTTTGTAAACAAATCAGCACCTACTATAGGAATACTAGAAAGTTGACTGATTATGGTAGGGTTGATTGGTATTTGTTGGGTGAATATTTTGTCTTCAACTAACTGAAGGCAAAATGGTTACATTGACCACAGTGTAATAAGATAAATCTCTCCTCTCAACAAGGGGAGGTTCCCTATCAACTATCACAAACTTATTTAAACTAAATACTAACTTAGGGGTGAGACCATATCATCCATTTCTCTTTTTTTAGAAATGATGTTTACAAAATGAAAGAGCACTTTCTCAATACAAATTTGAATAACCAAGAAACCCACGAGAGCACAAAGTCTATCGTTGCTCCTTTTACTGATTTATAATTTAGAACTAAGTAGAATAAGGTGCAACTTAAAGTCTTCACTGAATGCTACGATAAACCATATGATCAGAAAAGATATATAGCAGCTCAAAGTCTTTCCAATATCTTTTACTTCAAAACACCAAATCACAAACTAAAGATAATTGTTGTAGCACAAAGTCTCCATAATCAGCTTTAGAACATCTCCCAGATTATTCACACTCACACTACAATTTGATCAAGCAGATAAGATAGTATTAGGAAAAGGACATAAGAACAATTTCCAATATGCCACAAGTTATTCCAACACAAAGATTGAATGATCACTTGCTTTTCTATTCACTTGCTAAAATTTGATTTACAGTTTGAAGACAAAGTCTCAAAACACTCTTCAATTTGGTAGAGTTTTGCTTCAATAACTAAAAGATAATTATTTACAATGGGGGTCCTCTTTATTTATAAGAGGAACTGAGAGAAAAAATAGGAAAAGAAAAACTAACTATGACTTATTCAACAAAGGAGTCCTTTTTGATTTGGGACTTCCTATGTTTTTACATGTAATTACATATGAGAAAAGTACTCGTAAATATGTCCAAAATTATTTCAAAAGTACATCTGAAAAGTAGAAAATAAACTAAGTAATGGAAAAGCTGCTTCAACTTGCATTGCCTTCTTTCTTCATGTGGCAATCATACATGTTGAATGTTGCTTGCATCCCAAGACTATCCGGACTAACTGTGTTCTTGAAAATCATCCGGGCTCTAACTATTGCATCTCTGACCGTGGTAACTAATTTTGCGTGACTAGTTAACTTGGTCTTCAGATTATCCAAAGTTAACTGATTGTTAAGAATATTATCCACAGAGGCCACTGAAAATGTTTTATCCTTGAACTCTTTCCGAAACATATTTTTAAATTCCTAGATCATCTCTTCTGCAGAAAGAAATCAGTTATCCTATGACACTAGATTGCACGACAGCTCCTCCAATTTATGCAAAAGACTAACATCACTTTGATCACTTAGTTTCCTTGCAGTTTCCAGGTCATTGATCAAATCTTTCAGCACATGACTCTGATATGTCAATGCCTCTTTGGTTTCAGTATAAGAATCCCTATTTGGAATGACACCAATTGATATCAAAGCGCTTATTTTCAGCTTTCTCATCTCTACCCACTTATCATGATTATGTTCTAGATGCTCAATATCTTGAGAAATAACATCAATCAAGTCATCAAGTTTTGCTCTTATTTTCTCCATTTTGTCTGTCTTCTCAGATAGCTCTGTAAGCAAAGAGATTCCTTGCATGTGCATCCTTTCTAAATATTCTTCAAGTACTCTTCCCTTAAGATGAGTCTTTTCAACTTTCTGGATGATAGGATCTTCTACAGAAACTGCCTCAAGAGTCAATGATTCTGAATTCAAAGTAATTTTCCTCACCACTGTAGTCAACTGTTCAACCATTGCTTTGTAATGATCCTTCATTTCTTTCTCTTTGTCAAACTTCTGAATTAGGATCTCTATTGCTGACTGCATGTCAATCTTTGTACTTTCATGAGTTATTTTGCCTAGCTCAACCCTAGAGATAGAATAATCATTCATACTAAAATTTTCTATGGTTGCATCCTGCAGAGGTCTTGCAATCTCCAGGAATTTGTGTCCTTTGTCTCCAAGCATTCTTGAAAGAATCTTTGGCTTCTTCGGGGTCTTAGCTTTCACAAGCACCAGCTTACTAAAATCAAAGTCATCTGGAGAGATGGCTTGTTTCTTCCTTTTTGGTGTATATGTTGACAACCATGGAGGAAGCACAAAAATACTCACATTAGGATTTGTTTCCATTGTTGGTGTTACTGGAACTGCACTTGCACTGGAAGTAGAAACAATAGGTGGAGTATTAGTAAAAACTGCACCTGACACATTCACATTAGAAACCTGTTTAGTATTCATTACAAAGTGATCAAATATAGAAGTATCCCCAATATCAAAAGATGAGGAGGACAAGCTAGGAATAGACTCTATAGAATGAAGAACATCATCAAAAGTAGTTTGAGGATTGTCAAAAATTGTTTTTGAAGGTGATGGAGACTTAGAAGAGGGGATGTTAATGGGTGAAATAGACAGAGGCACTGACACAGGTGTGTCAGACAAAGGAGAAGACACTCCCATTTCTTGTTGTACATTCTCCTGTGGAGATAAAACTTCCTCTCCTTGTTCTTCTGTAGGTCTGTCTTCAACCTCCATTTCCTCAGTAGCTGGCTCTTCAGTATTCTATTTTTCAAGTTCCATATCTTCTATCTCAGATTCTTTCTCCACAGCCTTTGACTTCTTCATCAAAAATTTGATCCTAGGCTTATGTGGCTTGGAAGAAGAGGGAATATCACTCTTGTTCTTCATCCTATTCTCCACCTTCTTACCTATTTATTCTTGAATTTTAGTCTCTGATCCAGTAAGGAATTCTTTCAAAGCAATTCCCTTATCTGCTAGCCACTTATTGGTGTTAGCCAATATAGGTTCAAACCTTTTCCTCAGAGAAGTCAATTCTTTCTGAGACCATTGAATAGGAGGAAGAGGAGAACCAACAACCTGTTCAGTGTTATATCTATCATCAATCAATTCTTCATCATCCACTAGGTCTTCAGGAATATCAGCCAATCCCAGATATTCAATCTACTCCAGAAATAACCTGCTATAATCCAATTTTCTGACATCTTCTTCTGTCCTCAAGTCCACCCAGACGTCTTAAACCATAGGTTCATGAAATTGGGTCTTCCTCTTGATCTTGCTTTTACACCTCTGTAATCAAACTTTGGTCTTCATTTGAATTGTTTCATGGTTACTAGCTGCATTTCAGTTTCCATGGCTTTAGCCTTTGCAGCAGTTGATATTGAAAACCTACCAATTTCAATTGGAAACCTGAATCCTGGTTTCTTGAGCTCCATTTGCTTATTATGTATGACAATCATTTGTCTACATAATTCCATTAGAACAAGTTTGTTTGAAGGAAATCTTGGCAACATATAAGGATGACCTTGGAAAAAGCCAACCCTTAAATATGAGAAAGAAGGAAATTGTAAGAACATGCATCCATAATCATTCACAACTGACCAAGCTTCATCTGAAACTCTTCTTTGCTCCAACTGAGAGTCAAAAAGACATAAGAACACTGCAAAGAAAGCATCATTTACCCTCCTGAAGTGGTGAATAGAACCTTTGAATGTTAGTTGAGAATAGTACTGATATACAGGAACTACTCTTCTATCTCCTTCTGATGTCAAACCTGGAAAGATTCTCATGGAGGCTACTATATATACAAGGTAAGAAGTCATATAGAATTTGAAGGTAGTGGATACCTTAGTCAATTGCTCATGCAGAGCATTGCTGATTTGTTCACCCCAGAAGATGGCTTGTTTACCTTGAAGTATTACCTTGATAAAAGGGTACATCCACTCATGAAAAAGTGAGGAAGAGGCCAATCCCCTTATCCTTCTAAGAAGAGTTATAAGATCACCAACTTCTTCTACAAAATCACTTCTGGGAAAACTCCTCAGCCACCTAGACAAGTTTGACCTTGAAGTCTTGAGCCATTTAGTATTGATCATCTTCTTAGCCTTCTTAGAATTTTTGTCATACTCTTTTTGGACTTCAGCAAAATCTAGTTTTATAACTTTTCTAACAACAGGGCACATGAAAACTTTATCAATAAATTCTGGATCTAATCTGATTATCACATTGCCATTTGCATCCACCATTGCCCTAGTATCTCTGTTGTAGAACTGAGCACACTAAAGAACAAACTCTGTATTATGGGCTGCCACTGGGAAAGATGACACCAAATGAATGTTGCTACCAATAATCTTCTTCATTGCAGAACTAGGATTATTAGACTTGGTTCTTTCCACAAATTCAGCCATGTCCACATGGCCAATCTCTATATCCCTAATGTCTTTGACATTGGAAGTAACCGAGGTTATTGGAAAAACACCCTGATACTTATACTTCATCACTTTTGACTTCTTTGGAGACAACTTAGTCATCTGAAAAAGCTATCACCAGAAGGATGTTGGTGAAGAGAGAAAATCCACAGAAGAAATTACAACAAAAATCCATGATCATGCAATTAGGGGAAATACTGGTAATTTGGGAAAATTGCATGTTGATGATTATGACTATGGAGATACGCTTGAAAGGGCTAGAGTGCAAGCGGGTCGAAAAATGGAGGAAAGCGGGCTTGGAGAAGCAAAATTGAAAATCTCTCAGAGTTAGGAAAAATTGAGAGTGAATGCATGGGCGGCAAAATTTTCCACCCTTGCATTAGAGGGATGTATTGCAAGTGTCAGGGTGGCCATTTTTACTGACCCTACAAGTAGGCTGAAATGTAAATGTATTGGCAGTAAAATTAACCGCTTTTGCATGTTGAAACAATTCGTGTTCGAGCGGCAAATTTCACTGACAATGCATATGAGGTATATTTTAAGTGTTTGAGTGGTGATTTTTACTGCTCTTGTAGGTTGGATGTTCAAAGTTTTCTTCATATAAGGGTGGCGAAATTCACTGCCCATACACCTTGGGGGTATAGCTTTCAAATGCATAAGCGGCAATTTTCGCCGACTTAGCACTTATGCAAAAATTCATATGGAAGGACTTTAAGCGGCACATTTCACCGACACTACACAAGACCAAACATAACTTAATATGTTTGAGCGGCAAATATCACTGACACTACACCTGTAATGGTTATGTAAGTTCATGCTTTAAGCAGTAAAATTGACCGACTAGGCACGCGATGGTTAATTCTTATGTATCGGCAAATTTTTTTGATAAAACGTTAGCCAGAGAAGGATTAAGCAAGGACTAGGGTTTTAAAAATGACTTGAAAAGAAAGAAAAACAAAATGAAGGACGATTTTCCTTTAACAATACTTGAACAATATAATTCCAAGAAGACACGAACAATTACTTCATTAAACAAGAAAAAACCCTAGAAGGAAACAACAACAAAAACAAAAGTTAAAGACTTACCTGTCAAAAAGACTGAAACCCTAAATGTGACCTTGGTGACCCAAAATCCATCCAAATTTAGGATCAACGCGATCCAGTAGTCTAAGGAAGGTTTCAGGAGTCGATTGGAAAGTTTAGAGAAAAAGAAATAACAAAATAAAATTGGGTTTACACATTAAACAGGTTTAAAAGGTAAGCTCTTAATGTTAACACGAGTGGTCATAAATGCCACTGAAGTTTGTGATCCTCAAGATCTTACTCAGGCGGTGAAAATTGCCAACCCAACATGTGCTAATCCAAAATGCAACGGCGGTAAAAATTATCGCCTATACATTTGCTTTCAACGAAGAACATGTAACGGCAGCAAAATTTGCTGCTCGGACATGTTTAAACAAAAGACTATGTGAAAGCGGCAATTTTCGCCGACTCAACACAATTAAAAAAGGTATGCAAGAGTGGTGGATTTTGCCGACATTGCACATAAAGTTTCAAAATTTTACTAACACCCTGAAATGATCAAAATTGATATTTTGATCAGTTTGCAACCTAATCAATTTGCACAAATTTTGAGGAATCTATTTGAGGGAATGTCACAAACTAGTTTAGGATGTCATATGACTTCACATGAGGCCAAGTGAACTTGTTTTGATTTGCGAACTTAGAGTGTAGACTATGAAACAGATAAGTTTCGTAGGGCTTGTCTACAAAAATGAGCGTAGCTAATTTTAGAACAACAATATTCTTACCCCTTTCATAGTGGTGAAAGTCATGTGGAAGTTTGTAACAAAATCCTCGACCAAGTTAGCTTCAAAGCCTTCAAATTTTTACAAAAATGCCAACCACCTGGCCTACTAGAAAATCTACGCGATGGTGTCATAAAGAATTGCATTCTCAGGTTCAACCTTCCTTTTGTTATCCATTTGACCAGTATAATTTGAATGAGTATGTAGCAAAATGTTACAATGGAGTTCTATTTTTTTTTTCTTCTCTGCCTTCTATCTTTGGTTTCAAACAAGAAAGAACTGTGAACTCTGAGTTGTAAATTGTAGATTTGTCCATCATGTAAGAAACAATGATGATCGATATTTATGACCATTTAAAGGAAGTACATTTGAAAAAAAACATGAGCACTAGGTTGCTGGCATTAGCTTCAGATGAGTATGGAAGAGCAACATGTTTTACATTGTAATCAATAATCAATAGACTGAAGAATAAATTCTGTCAAGTTAGAACGCCATAAAACTTCCTAAAAAGAAGCACGAAAAGAGGAAGTTAAAAATGAAGTCTCAGTAAAATAGTGATATCTCCTTCATTTCTCAATGAAATTCAGAATTTCAAAATGATCTGGAAAGTTGGGAATGAGGAGAACAAAATGTAGAATCCGTTTGACGAGATTAACTAAAATAAACATGTAGTTTATGACTAAATTTGACTGAAATAAAAGTGGCGTGAAAGAAGGCAGCGAAATCAAATGAAGAAGATTTAGTTTTTCTCTGCAAAATAGGATCTCAAATCCACATTCTTGGTGGATTGATTGAGAATAAGAATTCTATAAATTCATTGTAATCAAGGAATCAAATGGGAAGAGTTTTATGAAAGAATATAGTTTAGTGTTTTAGCAATAGTAGAGTAGTTGTTTGTAGTTTCATTTCTTAGCAGTGATGAGGGTCGAAGTAGTGTTTGTTAAAGCATCATCATTTAATTTTATCAATCCATATGTGTCTGGAGTGATCTACAATAAGACTCTTTGGTATGGGGGGATTTGGTTGAATGGTTTGTAGATGGAATTTTGTTCGTTGATTCTTGCGGAAATGAAAGGTCATATAGAAATGAAAATCTATCTATTTGCTTCGGAAATAAACACACATGCAATGAAAGAAACTATTTTAGCTTGCTGGAAAATAAACACACTTTGCTGGAAATAAACACACTTATAGTGAAAGAAACTATTCTAGCTTGTTGGAAAATAAACACACTTGCTGGAAAAGTAAATAAAAATAAACTACCTCTACTTGTTAAGCTACAACAATGAAACACTCTGAATATGACAATACTGCTGAATAACAAGTGTATTTTAGAACTTATAAAATGATCCTGCAGGGAACAACTTAACTAACAATCGCACAGAAGTAAAACACACATCACAAGAACACAAGTACAAAGCTAACTGAACAGAAGATATAACAGAACTGAACAAACATGAAAATACTGAGAGATCTCCAAAATGGGGAAGCAGGCCCTACTTTCCCAGCTAGAGACGATCCTCTTTGCTCAACTAAATCTTTCAGAAGAATTCCCCCTTCATTTGCATTCAATCATTATCCAAAGAATGGATGAAAGTACATGTCTGAAAAACAAGGAGTTTTCCTACTGCTGGAAACATAATCTGGCGAACAACTATCTAAGAAAATCTGGGACTAACTTAGAGAGATGATTTGCTCCTATTTATACATTTGAGCTTTATTGCAAGGAAATAACTAACAATGATTCTAACTACAGCGAACTGGACTTGAAACCAGTTGCTAATTTATTATATTGATGATTCCTTTGCGGTTTATTGAAGATCAAGGATTTGCATTGACTTGGCTGTTGGCAAACTTGAGTGATTTCTTGAAATGGCGTAGCATTTGGTGGCAGTGACTTCAGTTAGAACTGAAGCCAATTAGCAGCTACTTCAGTTAGTCACTGAAATGGAGTGATGTGGAGATTTAGATTATAATAGCTGCCTTAATTGGGCATTGATCATGTTTGCATTGTTGGGCCTTTTGGGTAGCCCTAGGATTGGTTGGTAACAATCAACTCAAGGGCAGGAAAACTCTATTGGAGGGTAATGACATCTGGAGCTATCTGGAGTTTAGGTTCTTCGTAGAAAGAGGGGGCTCTAGAGAGATCTGAAGACCACTGGAAGTCTTACTAGCGTAATCCTCATGTAAACACAAACCACTTGTACCACAATTCATAAGATATGCATTTTGAAAATAAAATTCAAGTAAATAAGTTAAGAGATTTCATCAAAGGAAATAAAAACCAAACATGTGCATAATCCATCCAAAAGACAAACATAATTATAATAATATGTAAATATATATGCCATAGTGTTTTGTTAAAGTCTTTCAGAACAAGAAATATAATGGAATAGATGAGTTATATATTTTACTCATCATTTGGAATTGAAAAGATCATGTTTGAAAGTGATAAAGGAGAGTCTTGTTCTAAAGAATCTAAAGAAGAGGTGTAGGGGATAAATAATGACTTCATAGGTTTCAAGGAATCTTTCAAGAAGTCTCCTTCTAAACATGCTACCAATCCCAGGTTCTCTCAATCCTTTAATGGTTAATGTTATTCTTGCTATAAATTTGGTCATAAGGCTATTGATTGTAGAACTAAGGCAAGAAGAAATGTCCACATAAAGAAAAAATCATTTGTGCCTACAAGACATGATGCTGTGATCTCTTATTCCTTCTATGGGTATTGTTATGCATGCAATAAGTTTGGTCATAAGGCTGTTGAGTGCAAAACCAAGGTAAGGAGAAATAGTATGACTCCTTAATATAATGTTGTTTGCTACAAGTGTAACAATCTTGGACATAAGGCAAGATTATGCAAGTATGGCTATGAGAAACCATCTGTTTAGCACAAGAAGACAGAGGAAATTGTAACTCAACAGAAGAAGGAAATGGCAAAGATATGGAGAAGAAAGACAAAGCAAGGTAATGAAAAGGAGGAATGTGTATCTCTTCCTAGTGTAGTGGATTCCATTGCTAATTGAAATAAGACATAGGGTTAGGGGGAGCTAATTGGGATATATTCTTTCTTTCCCCCTTTTAAAGTCGTGGCATTTGCAAAAGAAAGACACTCACATAGTCAAGTCGAATGAAAATAGTTGGAGAGGATGTTGATATGACAAGATAATATATTTATCCCAATTATCCAGAGTAGAACAACCTAGTGTGGAGGTTTGCAGAGAATCCTTGAGTCTTTGTGAGTTCACAGGTCAATCCTGTGGAAAATTATCTACAAAATAAAGGAGCATTAATCATGGAGATTTACATGGCAAATACAAGATACTTATACCTTTTTAGACAATCAAAATTCTTTTGCGACCAAATATTCACCTCTAGAGCCGAGTAGAGAAGAAGTCTATCAAAGCATTGGGCAAATTTGAGCTGAAGACAAAAACCTAGGGATTGCACAAAGAGGTATTTATCAAACTACAACTTTTTAAAACCCTAGTTGCTATATTCCCAGAAATTTTGATGGCAACATTGCAACTGGTCGATGTTTTTGAGAAACCTAGACCCAAATAAATGAAATGCTCTTTGAAGGAAAGAGAGTTCGATATGAAAGGGGCATTTTCCCATATACCTACATATATTGTTTATACCAAGGATGTCAGAATTTATGTTCACTCAAATATGGATGAAATTAATCATGTGAAATTTGAGGAGGTCAGAAATCAACTTCTGGATGATGAAGTTATCTACAAACCCGAATATGCAAATGTGGGTACAAAACACCTAGACATCTAGAAAGACTACACTGACTTTTGTCATGAGCATGAGTGGGTGAGATTCATATTAAGTAGAGTTCATGATGAATTCATATATTTAGACAAACCCTACTGGATAACCAAGGATGTAATTAAGGCCGCCACTGGGATATGTTCCACTAGATTTGTACCGATGATGAAGTCAATCAAGAATTAAATGGTCATTGAGCTGACCAGAGCAAAATTTGATAAAAGCACACTAACTATGAATGAAATAATTAATCTGAGTGTTCGATATGCAACTATGGGAATTGCCTACAAAGTTTACTTCACAAACAGAGAAGGTTCTACCATTGGTACTACTATTCATATTGCATATCAAATGGTCAAAGAAGGAAAAGTTTTTGACCTAAATGTGAAGTCATGAGAGAATAATTTATGGAGAATATAAGAAGGACAAAGGAAATCATATACATTTTTAGGTATGGAACATTGATCATCTGTCTTACATTCTATTTCCTACATGAATTACTTGGCTTTAGTGGGAAGATATGGCAAGAACACATTCTGGTAGTGACACAAATTAAGAGTCATGTAAGGGGGTTTAGTGATCCAAATCACTTCAAAACAATGTACTGAGGTTTCTTCAAAGCCCTTCAGACCAACATGCATGCCAAAGAAAGAATTCCTTACCGATCTATACAACAATATAGGGAGAAGATTACATTTTTGATTGACAAAGATTACACCTACAAGGAGGTAGTTGAACCTAGATCTGCATAGATTCCTAGACTTCCATATGAAGTCTCTAAAGAAGAAATAAAAGTTTATGCTGACATCCTACTCAACAAAACCATAGATACCTTTGCTGAAAGGTTTGGGACCTATGTTGAAATCATGAACAAAATACATAAGAAAGATGTAAAAGAACACCTTTAGAAGAATGAGGCTAAGTTGCATGAGATGTGGGGCATCTCATTCAGAACTACTTTAGAAGCCCCTACAGAGGAGATACATCATGTTTATGTTATTCCATCTATTGCACAAAATCCAAGGATAACTAGCATAGCTACCTCTACTACTGCAAGTGTTCCACTTCCCTGTAGATCAACACAAATGGGATCTACTAGAAGAAGAGCTGCTTCTGAGGCACAAGCACATAAGAAGAGTGGAGAAAAGGAGCATACAAGACCTAAAGTTCAAACCAAGAGGAAGGTGAGGAGGAGATCTCTAAGCTAATAAGAAATGGTAAGAACAAAATAACTCTGAAAGGGAAGAAGGGCAGACAAACAATGATTCAGAGGAGAATCTAGAAAAGGAACAAGATACACCATCCTCCTCCTCTCTGGTTGAATCTATCAAGGAATTTATTTCTCAGTAAATGCAGATTCAACTGGTGGTTACTCCACATCTATTACAACTGCCTATATTAGATGGACAAGTTAACTTGTCTAGTATATCTCCACTTCAAAAATTACAACTGAGAGATATTCTTCAATCCTCTTCTAGGCAAGAAATTCTACAGCAAGAGGTTGAAAGGGTTGAAGTATTAGAAGAGACAATCAAAATGTTACAAGAGGAACTACCTAAGGCAAAGAGAGATCCCACCAAGTGCCTTCTACTAAGCAGATGAAACTCATGTTGGAGTTTTTCAAGACTCATTCTTCTTACTTAGAGAAGCAGGATAAGAAAAGGATAATAGAACAAATAAATGACAAAAGGTTGGCTGAAGTGTTTGACAAGTGTGCAAAGGCACACAAAAATCTACAAGAAGATTTAAAAAATATTCAGAAGAGCATTAAGGAAGCCAAAATCGTGTACCAATTTTGTTTGAATTGGCCAGCTACCACAAAGAACATAAATGATCAAGCTAACTCCATTGAGTCATAATTAACTCAAGTGGCCAAAATGTATGATCCACTAATGTATAGAGATGGAGCCATCAAGGCTCAAATTGAAAACCTACACAGTCAGCTAAGGCAGCTCCTAGAACAAAGAGAGAAAATAATGGGAGAAATAGGTTAGCTAAGAAAGGTTGTGAATATGAAATTAGAAGTCTTAAGTAGCATTTTGATTGAAGTAGAAAATGTGGCTCAAAATGTCAAAATGTCAGCCACTTTAGACGCAGAAGACTTGTAGATTCAGTTTGAGAGCCAATATCACATCCTATCCTCTACAAAGAAGAACTGGGACTCAACTCTTTCCTAGTTGAAGGTAATTTAAAGAAATATTCTACCTTCCACATGAACAAATTTTTATAAGGTATGACAAATTTTGAAGTTTGTATATATGCAATGAATAAAATAAGAACATGCAATGCTATTTTGATATAACTAAGGCATATTGTACATGGTATCTTGAAGGACAATTCTTACTAAATCAGTTTTGAAAAGTTAGAGGCTGCTCCTCAGGGGGAGTTGACTGGTAAAAAGTGATAAGAAACATTTAGATATGGGGAGCCTACTTGTTTTTGACAAAGACCACTAGTCCTTTTCCATTGATGTCAAAGGGGGAGAAATATATGCATATAAGGTCAAGTGTTTCCATCAATGAAAATGGGGAGATTGTTGCATATAGGTTGTCATTGATGTCAACAGTGGTATGAAGTGCTGTGGTGTGGAAGAATGGTACAAGTGATGACAAGGAGATTGCAATAGTATGATGACCATTGAAGATAGTTGAATAAGCATTATGAGTCAGACATGTAAAGAAATGAATGTGTTCGGAAGAACTCAGAGGAGAAGACTGAGAATTGTAAAGTAAGGGAAATGGATCAGTATCATCTGTACACTATCATACCTTATCTGCTGAAGCTCATATGTAAGTTGACATTCTTGCTATACTTATGCTTGAGGACCATGATTAGTAGTGTTAGGTATTTTGTTGCATGATGAAGATATGAATTCATGATGACTGACACTTGATGGATAATGTTGCAAAAACTAGAAAAAGAATCAGTTTAGTGTATGTCAGGAAATGTGTTACAAGCTCGAAAGAATGTACCACACTTTATTGCATCTAGAGATATGAGTCTGTAGATAGGATAGATGGATATGTATCACTTTCAGTTGTCTATGTTTCTAATTTGAGATCATAATACTTACTACAAAGTGTTTGGGAGATAGAAGAATGAAGATAGTAAAGAAATAGGGCAATTAAAGTCACAGAGTGACTGGAGAATGCTCCGCATTTCTTCGCAGATGAAGATATGATGTCGCAGCTTGGAGGACAGGGAGACATGAGTAACAAATATGTAAATTTCAAGTTTCAAGAAATGATATGTACCGCAGATGCTTCTCTAGAGTTAGATTTATGAAGACATGACTTGGTGTTAAATAGTGTGAATAAAAGAAGAGAGTTAATGTTATCACAATACACCACACAATGACAATTGGTCTTGCTAATTGAATAACATATTCTTATGACTAGGAGGTATGTGATAATCAAGTTTCAAGTAATTGTGTTCACCGCAAGTATTGTCTTCATAGCCTTATATTAAGACTAAGCAAACAGAAGTTGCTAAGGATACCAGCATCAAAGACCTAGTGTTTGTGCTAGCATGAAACATCTTGAGATAATAAGATAAGTATACAAAAATATTTTACAAGTCACATAATGATCAACAAGTTGTTTGCATGATGTAATTTTATCTCCTCTGATACTGCTTTTGGTCTAGAGTTAAATGTAAAGAAGAGTAAGGGCTAACTAGGCCGACTTGATGTTTGTTGGTGGTTATGGCATATGTTTTGAAGTATGTGCTAGGGTGGAAGAGTATGCCGAGGTTAGATAAGTCCTAATTATGCTTTGTTCTTGAACCACATTGGAATTTTACTTACCACATATGTTTGGGAGCTAATTGATATGGCCACTACACACTTCATGCTGTATGGTTCATCTTGGCTGACCAAGGAGAAAGACTTTGTGTTGTTATATGGAGCCTAATCAGACTCAGAGGTTAAATTTTCTCCACTTTTATTGGTGTGGTTTCCCCCCAAATTTTTTTAATGGGGGAGTGCAGGGGTAGAGGCCCTCCTGCAGGGTCTAGGGGGCCATCCTCCCGGTGGGAGTTATTTTTTATATTGCCTATTATTTTATAAATGCATCAGGAGTTATTTTTTATATTGGCTGACATAAAAAACCTATTTTGTAACTAACATAAGGCTTGATAAAAGTGGCTAAGGGTTAGGGTTTTTGTTGATGTATTGTAGCATTTTGCAGTGGTATTGAGTGCAAGGGATTGCTAGTTGTAATCGGTTTGATTTACTGGATAATAATATTGGACTCTCTGTTGGTGGATGTAGCCCGAGTTTGGGTGAACCACGTTAAAACTTATCTCTTGCTATTATTATTTCTATGTATTTTCATTCCTTTGTATAATATTTATTTGCATTTAATTGATATCTTCTGCAGGCTAACCCTAACTAGTGGTATCAGAGTGGGTTGTGTTCAATTATCATCTGTAGGAAGGTCTCACAGTTGAGTGGGAGCAATGGTGGATGAGGGTAAATTGAAGGTAGATAAATTCAATGGGCAAAACTATCAGTTATGGAAGATGCAGATGGAGGATTATCTCTATCAGAAGGATTTATGGAGGCCATTGGAAGGAATAGCCAAGAAACTGGCAATAATGACTGATGAGGATTGGAATCTTCTGGACAAAAAGGCACTAGGAACCATTTGGTTGTTCCTGACACCATTTGTGGCATTCAATATGACATAAGTGACGACAACAAGTGAACTGATGAAAGCTTTTGCTAAATTGTATGAAAAACCCTCAGTCTCAAATAAGGTATTTCTCATGAAGCATTTGTTTAGTCTGAAAATGATTGAAGGTGGATCTGTGATAGATCATTTAAATGAGTTTAATATGATTACCAGCATGTTAACTTCTGTAAAAGTGAAATTTGATGAAGAGGTGAGGGATCTCTTGATATTATGTTCTTTGCCAAAAAGCTGGAATAGCTTGGTAATGGCTGTAAGTAACTCTGTCTTTGGTTCAAACACTTTGAAATTTGATGATGTTGCTGGTGTTATCCTTAGTGAGGAAATGCGACGGAAGAGCTCAAGAGGGTCCACATCAAGTAGTGTTTTGAATATAGAAAGTAGGGGCAGATCAAAGGAGAGAGGAAAAGGTTCTGGAGGTCATGGGAAGTCATGAGGAAAATCAAAGGACAAGAGATCCCAATCTAGAGGATAGAAGGATTGCTGGTATTGTAGGAAACCAGGTCATCTGAAGAAAGATTGCTAGTCTCAGAAGAATAAAGAAGGAGACAAACAAGAAGGCAATAAAGAGGCAAATGTGGTAAGTAATAAATCTAAAGATGATGCTTTGATTCTTTCCCTAGATAATGTTGATGATTCATGGGTTTTAGATTTAGGGGCCTCATTTCATGCTACACCCCATAGAAGTTATTTTCTTGATTATGTCCAAGGGGATTTTGGGCTGGTTTATTTGGGAGATAATGAACCCTGTCAGATTGTTGGAAAGGGAAGAATCAAGATTAAGTTGCAAAATGGGAATCATTGGCTACTACAATAGGTAAGGCATGTTCCAAGGCTGAGTAGGAATTTAATTTTAGAAGGGCAGCTAGCTAATGAAGGTTGCATTGTTACATTTATTGATAAAAAATGGAAGGTTTCAAAAGGTACCTTAATAGTAGCAAAAGGTGTGAAAGTAGGCACCTTATATCTTTGTACAAGTCACACTGTTCCATCTACTTTAGCTATTATAGAGGAAAAACAAACAGGTTCAGGAACAATTGCTGCAAGTTCATAGGAAGAGATTGAAATAGTTGTTGCAGGTTTTGAGACAACACTGTGGCATAACAAACTTGGGCATATGAGTGAAAAAGGTATGAAGGTACCTCATTCTAAGAAAGTTTTACCAAGTCTAAAATGTATTAATATGGATTTCTGTGAAAGTTGTGTGTATGGAAAACAAAAGAGAGTCAATTTTCTCAAGGATGGGAAGCAAAAGAAAGATGAAAAGTTGGAGCTTGTGCATACAGATGTATGGGGACCAGCTCAGGTATCTTCTCTTGGTGGCTCTTGGTATTATGTTACATTCATAGATGATGCAACAAGGAAGGTTTGGATTTATTTACTCAGGCAAAAATCTGATGTATTTGAACATTTAAGAAATGGAGAAGCTTGGTTGAGAATGAGACAGGTAAAAGATGAAAATGTCTTAGATCTGATAATGGTGGTGAGTATTACAGCAAAAAATTTGAGGATTATTGTTCCTTTAATGGAATTCATAGGCAGAAAATGGTTCCAGGTACTCCACAAGAGAATGGAGTGGCTGAGCGTATGAATAGAACAATAATGAAGCATGAAAGGACCATGAGATTGCATGCTGGGCTGCCTTTAAACATGTGGGCAGAAGCTGTCAACATTGTTGTATATTTAATTAATAGAGGTCCTTCAGTTCCTTTGGGCTGTGGTATTGCAGAGGAAGCATGGACAGGTAAGAAGGTGAGTTATTCTTTTCTCAAAACCTTCAGATGTGAAGCATTTGCACATGTAGATTCTAAAAATAGAACCAAGCTAGATACAAAATCAAAAAAGTGTATCTTTGTTGGATATGGCATTGATGAATTTGGTTATAGGCTTTGGGATTTTGAAAATTAGAAAATTGTGAGAAGTAGGGATGTATTCAATGAGAAGGTGTTGTACTAAGATCAATTGCAGCAGGATGAGAAGAAAGAAAAGGTTTATGTAGTGTTGGATGATACTCTAGATAGTGATGCTGCAGTGGTTCCTCATGCTCCACAACAACAACAAGAATTACCACAAACTCTAGTGAATGTTAGACGGTCAACAAGGCTAAGTAGACCTCCTGAAAGGTTTTCTCCCTCTTTGTATTCTAGTTTGTTAACAAATGTTGGTGAACTTGAAGGGTACGATGAAGCTATGTAGGTGGATACAAAGGTTTAGTAGGAGCTTGCAATGAAAGAAGAAATGGACTCCTTGCTGAAAAATTAGACTTGAGAATTATGTCAGTTGCCTGCAGGTAAAAAGGCTTTACCAAACAAATGGGTTTATACGATGAAAGAGGAAACTAGAGGTAAGAATAGATTTAAAGCCAGGTTAGTTGTAAAAGGATTTGCATTTAAAAAGGGCATTAATTTTGATGAGTTTTTTTCTCCAGTTATTAAGATGACTTCTATTCGTACTGTTTTAAGTATTGTGGCTACTGAAGATTTGCATTTGGAACAACTAAATGTGAAAACTACCTTTCTCCATGGTGATTTGGAGGAGTTATATATGGAACAACCCCAAGGATTTGAGGTCAAAGGTAAGGAGAAACAGGCGTGCAGATTGAAGAAGAGTTTGTATGGCCTAAAACAAGCACTTCGGCAATGGTATTTGAAATTTAATAGTTTTATGGCTGAGCAAGCCTATAGTCAGTGTAATTCTTACCATTATGTTTATTTTAAGAGGTTGGATAATGATAGCTACATTATTTTATGTTTATATGTTGATGACATGCTTGTAGCAGGGTCTAACATGGATCACATAAGAGAGTTAAAACAACAGTTAGCACAATCATTTGCTATGAAGGATTTTGAGGCAGCAAAACAAATCCTTGGTATGAAAATTTGTAGAGATAGGAAGAGTAGAAAGTTGACTCTATCTCAGGCAGATTATGTTAAAAAGGTATTGCAGAGATTCCATATGGAGGATGCAAAAGCTATTAGCACACCTTTGCCTAGTCATTTGAAATTGACTAAGGAGATGTGTCCTAAGACACAAGAGGAGGAAGAAAAAATGTCCAAGGTACCATATGATTTCACTGTAGGAAGTTTAATGTACGCCATGGTATGCACGAGACCAGATATTGCACATGTTGTAGGAGTCGTAAGCAGGTCTATGAGTAATCCCAGATTGAAGCATTAGAATGCAGTAAAATGGATTATCAGATATTTGAGAGGTACATCCAATAAACACTTATGTTTTGGGGGCTCTAATACTAATTTAGTAGGTTATTGTTGATGATTTTTTCTTGACAACAACAACATTAGAATAAAAAACCAAGTGCTCTATCCTCTCTTGAACAAAGCGTCTCGAATGCTAAACTACGTGATCAAACAAGAACGCTCCAAGGTTCCTTGTATGGGATTTTCAACGGATAGCCTCGGTGGTATGATGTGATAATGCTGTTTACACAGAGGGACTTACGTAGAATTTATTCATCACTCCATTCAAATATGTACTCTTTCCTTATGAAATGGAACTTCTTCTAATCAACTACAAAAAGAAAAGGAAAAAGGAAAGGGTTAAGAGGGCTAATCTAAGGACAATGATATAATACACATGCTATGATAGAAAAATTCCCTTCCACAACCTAGCTTCGCTTCACCATGAGAACCAAAAATTACACGGAGTAAGTGCAATCTCCTAAGGTAATCATATGATTTTAATGTTGTGAACTTCCATCCAAATGCCCACAGTTGGCACAGTTTGAATGAGCATCCACAATTGAACTCATGCAAACAAGGTTTAGGCTAACTTTGCAAAGTGAGTTACCTTCGGCAATCCATGAAAAGTATGAACCAAAAGGGATTCATCAAATATCTTCACATAAGAAACATTATATCAATGAACTTCTAATCTATCAACTAATCTACTTTGGAAACAATTCTTATCCATCTTGGAGACAATGAAGACCATGCTAACATTCCAAAATTACAAGATCACCATGAAACATTCAACAATGAGCTTGCATTAATCTTGAAGTGTAGCTTTACAACAATCTCTCAATATCTCTTCGATGACTTTGAAGGGTCTCCTCTACTCTACTCCCTTCTAATCTAATGTATATTATCTAATGTATCCTCCTTTACAAATGAGAAGAATGAACCTTTTATAGACTCCATAAATTACATGAAGAGCCAAGATTAATTTAGCAATCAACGGCTGAGATGGAGACAACAAGGTAGTTTATTACAAAATTTGCTATTTTTAGAACATGAAAGAGGCAATGAAGGCACATTTCCCAATGTGATAAGCATCTTTGGAGCATCTTTATGGTGGACCCTCTTTATCCACTTGTTTGTTATAGACGACTTGGACTTGAATGAATGGCATGGTAGAATGTGATTGGCCCGATGATGTGTATGTGCCACCTCAACATCTTTAAATGAACTAGTCTGGTTCACCTCATGTTCACTTTACTTAGAATATTTTCTTCTTGTTGTCCTAATGTAACTCTTGGATCACTTTGATGATCATGTTCATCTCTCATCTTGTGACATCCTTGTGCTTGTGTAGGATTCTGCCTTTGGACAGTTGTATGAAGTAGAAGATATGTTGTGCATGAGTCCTTGGAGTAGATTACATGATGATTGTCCTTTTGGCACGTGGAATGAATGAGTGGAAGATGACTCCCTCTCATATGTGGTGTTGATATCTTCCTCATCTAGACATACAAAGTCTTCAAAGTAAGATGAACTTGATGTAGGAGCTCCTCCGTGTGGTGATGATGACAAATTTGAGCAACTTTCCTCCTCCTTCCAAACTTCTCATGTATGAGCTCTTGCCATTCACCTCCTTGGATCCTCCATCACCTACAAAAAGAAACACATCAAATTAAGAATTGATATAAAGGATTTTCAATAACAAATTGCATTCATCTTATGCATGTGGGATCAAAGGATGACATTTCAAAACATACCCTTTCACGTGAAATCCATGCCTAAGTGCCTAGGCGGGTTTAGAGGGGTAGTATGGATTGATATGTGTGAAATTCCTTGTCTCAATGCCTAGGTTGACCTAGCTAGGAGGGTTTGAAGGGCCTATGAGGAATGCATGATGAAAATCCAAGGGTCATGGTCTAGGCCGCCCAGGCTGGGTGGGTTGGAAGAGGGTGTGATGATTTTTATACTTAGGCAATTCTTGCTTCATTTTCATGATCCTTTCCTTCCTCCTTAGCATGACTTAGTGTGCTCTTCATGTTCTTCATGTAAATTACCTTCATTTGAGTGAAGTCAAGAAGTTATTTGAATGACATTTGAGGTATTCTCCATGTGCAATGGTGGAGACCTCCTATGATGAGAAACCTTGAAGGTGATGTGTGGATTTGACTCCAATACTTGTGATTTTCAATGATTTTCACCTCCTTATTAGACTTGCATGTGTGTGGAAGTAGATGGGTGGAATTGGTAGGCAAATGATAAGTGGCATGAGTGCTCAAACACTTGATTCCATGCTCACCTCCCTAGGCTGCCCAAGTAGGGCGGGTTTGGGAGTGACCCTTGGGTTATTATACTTAGAAAACTTTTCATCCTTTCAAACTTGATCATCTCATCCTCCAAGTGTTCACCTTCATCATTTTCATTGATTCTACTTGCAAATTGTGTTGTTTTCATCCCTGGGTAATTTTGGATGGAGTGTATAGAGAGGGTAGTGTGAGACATGACAGAGTCCAAGACTCTCTCTTGAGGCCACCCAGGTAGGGTGGGTTTGAAAGTGAGGCATGGATTTCACCTTGTAAAGTCTTGATTCCTTCAAACTTATGAAATTTCCTTGGAATTTCATCATCTCCTTGTGCTTAAAACCTTGTAAACTTGATAACTTTCTTCCTTGGGTGGATTTGGAGGCAGTGTCTGGACAAGTGCATGTCCATGACATTGAATCCATGCTCTTATGCCAAGGCCGCCTAGGTAGGGCAGGTTTAGACATAGAGTGAGGAATTTCTTGCCTTAGCCAAATTTTAGATTTTCCTGAATGGAAGTATATTGAAAAATATATTTAAGTGTAAGAATGAATTTCTTATAATTTAAATATTTTTCAATATACTTCCAGGATGTTTGAGATAGATCCTAGATCCATAGGATTTAACATGCAGATTCTAGATTTTTGAGGATCCACCAGATTTTAGATTTAGTCATTTTTTAAGGATTTTTAGGATATCAGACTTAGTCATTTTTAGGGTCTCAGGGACATGCATCAGGATGAAGGCATATAGAACTTTAGTAAGCAACTGTTGAGACCTGGGCAAAACAACACTACCAAAACCCTACAAGCTCAGAGGAAAACTAAACCTAAAGAAAAACAAAGACATAAAGCAAGAAAAAAGAGGGGGTCCCCATTTGCAATGGGGCGATGTGTGATTTCATCACAACATCTAGCGCTAATCTAAATAAATGTTCCTAAACATTTCAAAGAAAAAGACTCAATCCAGACCCAGAAACTTCAGATAATTAGCCCTAATTCCATCACTTATGTAGGACATATACTCAAAAGGGAAAAGAACGATGAATTGGATGAAGACACTTCGTCCTTTGATTACCACCATGTGTGCAGTGTTCGACAAACATTGATTCTCCCAAGTATTCCAATGATAAAAATGAATCAACAAATCGAAACCTTCTATGCACACCCACATGTTAGGTTAAACAAATATGAACACCTAATCAAGAAATTGGAATCAAAAGCTTAGAACAACCATTCACAATTCAAAGACCCAAGTGTGTGCAATTGCATTCATTTCCATCCCTTGGAAGCTAAGATCATCCGAGTTCACTTGTCTTAAGCTAGGTAAGTTCATGGAGGGTGGATGAATGGAGGGAATATGTATATACGGGCAAAATGGATAGTGATGGTATGAAATGGAATGGAATAGATAATGACAATGGAAATGATAGAATGGATAGGTGGAATGAGACAGTGTGTCTCTATGCATGATGCCTGTTTGCTATGTTTTCATCATGGTACTTATCCAAGGCACCACCAGAGGTGGTTTTCACCTGTGGATGAAAGGATTTCTCTTTACTATATATTTTTAATTTTTTTTTAATTTTTAATAATAAAGGATGAAGGATATAGACAGAAAGAACTCAAGAATCTAATTTCAAGAAGTGCGATAGTCCATGCATAAACCATGTCACATCATTATGCTTATTGATATTGGTAAAGAATGGTGAATTTGATAATGAATGGATGAAAAGTGGATGGCAATAGTGGACTATGATGCGGATTATGCAAACAAGTAAACATAAGGCACATCCAAAACATAGACCAAATGAGAGGTGGAATATATAGGATAATGAAATATGGAGGGAGAGGGAAATTATGTAGTGGCTTGAATGGAATGGAATGAAACCATAATCAATGTTTACAGGTACCAAACTAAACTTTGAAGCTTGTAGATGGAAGGGTTATATGAATGGAGAATAAGGATGAGTGGATAATGACTTTATAACCCACATGAACTTAGAATTTTCTTTTCATTTCATTTTGTGGGATGAAGTAATAGATGGAATGGAATGGGATGGATGAAGGTGGATTTCTTTGGATGAGAAAGCCTCTTATGGTTTGGCTTCTTAGCTTAAATACCCAGACCTTTTGGCTTTTTATTAGAAATATAGAAGACATATGCCTTTTGAATAAGATTTGCTTTAATTTTTGGCATTGGTGCTAAGGCATAGAGATCTTAAGATTTTTAGGAATTTCTTTGTTTCATGGGTAAAGGCATCCAAATACTTATTTTTTGGAACTATGGGATGAGCGGATGGATTGCAAGCTTCTCACTTAGACGACACTTACATTCATTGATCATGATTAAGGGATGGATAAACGGATAAAGGAATATGGCAATGTGAGTTGAGAAAGGCAAAGGTAAAATGGATGGTGGAAGGTATGTGTGGTCATATGCTTTCAGAATTTGCATGGTAACAGAGGTGGAACAGATACACATGTAACAGGTGGATAATGGAAAACAATGTATTTAGGTAGAATGGATGGGAATACCAACATCTTGACCTCACTTTCTGTGTACTGGGTAAGGTCATATGAATGGATATTGATATGGATAGACTCCAAATGCATCGTTCATAAAGGACTTAAACCTTTACCCTGATAGTTCATCTTTTGGAGTATGAAACGAACAACATGACTATATGTATGATTCAGATATTAGACTCAAGTTCATTATTCAATGGAGAAGGTAAAGTGGATGGAGACCTTTATTATGTATAGGAAGCGATAAATGGAATAGAAATATGGAGGTATGCAGAAATGCTGTATAACAGGATGGGGTGAAACCATGAACTACCTTAAAATTTTCACATAATTTAAGCTCACCAAGACTCACTTAGAACTTTGGGACTATTAAGATGTGTAAAATTATGAGGCCTTTAAATACTTCAAGTCATGCTAAACAATGGATTCTTCTTCTAGTGAACAAGCAGTCACACTGTTCAACTCTAACCATGGAGTCCACAATAAACTTCCAATTCATGACTCAAGTTTCTCAAAAGAAAACTAAAATATATCAATAATTCAATAGAAAAATATGTGTAATCGCAAGATATCAGTGTCAAGACACAATTCATAATTCCTTTCTGAGTCAAGTACGGATCCTAACCTCATGAAAAAGTTAGAGAAAATCATCCTTAGCTTCTAAAGACTTTCATGAATATTTATCCAAAAAATGAACTTAAACATCTATCAGATTATATTTCTTGAAGCTTCATCGCCTTTTCACAACTTGGGAACCCCGAAAAGCAACTAATTACGAGAACCAACAAACATAAACCAACTAAACATGGCAAAACTGTTCTAGAGCAACAGAAAAGAAAAAACCTACTCTAAGCAAGCTATGTACAAAGAGAAAACACAACTCAAAAGACCCAAATATATACAAGACTTGGCATGGTTTCTCAAAATGAAAAGCAACAATAAGGCACATGTGATAGTTCAGATTTTGGCAAATTTATCCTTAAACTCAGAAATATATTCCCTCACAATACAATTCTCAAACTCAGAAATTGTTTTGCACAAAATCAAAAACCAAGGCAACTCATTGGGACCATGATTAATCCAAATACAATTTCTCTTTCCAAAATTTCCATAGTCAAATTCATATTCTTCAAATTCATCACTTGTAAATTCATAATCATCAAATTCAAAATCTTTCCAATTAATAGTAGGGAAAGATACAACCTGGTGTTCTTCACCTTCAAATGAATATTGCTCATTGTTCACGCACATGTCAAGAGGTCAGAGTTGATGATGAATCATCCCACTCGTGTCTGCAACATGCGAATCAACATTATAATTAATAGTGGGCATATCAAAATGAAAAGGCGAAAACAATTGAATTTAGAAAGCATGGAACATTTCACCTGTTAGCTCGTTGTAGATCTTCAATAAAGGGCTTAGCACCAACTTGAAATTGCTTTGCGTAGTTGACCTCCATTTCATCATCTTGTTCATATTCTGATGGCTTTGGCTATAATTCCTATTGTACTTCATCAATAAAAGCATCGACCACCCCTTTGAATTGCTCTTCATTGTTGAACTTGTTGGTGATGGCTTGAAGTGCTGCTTGCAATGCATCCAATTGATTATCTTCCATCGTCTCTTTTTGAACTTCTTGCAACTCATTTTCAAGGATCTCCTTATGTAGCATGAATGAGTTTTTATCAAGGAATTCTTCTTCTTGCAATGAACTCGAATCACTTTCTTCTTTTATGGAAGAATCAACATCTTGTTCATCAATTATCTTCATTTGAACATCGTTCACTAGCTTTTCAATTTCCTCTTTAGTAGGCTCTTTCTTACTTGGAATAAGATATGCAAATATGCTCTCCGCTTGATCATCAATCTTATTCATGCTACCTTCACTTTTGAATAACATGGAAGTGTCTTCTCCTTTGGATGGTGAATTGATTTCTTGAAGACATTTGCTCCACAAGTCATCTAATCTCATTTGTACCTTAGATTCTTCTTTCAACCTTAATTCTTCCTTCACTTGATGAACAGCTTCTTGACAAGAAGAACATGCAAGTTCCGAATGAGTGGTGTTATGAATCCTACAACAACCACTCAGAATCAACATTTCCTCTGTAGGTAGGTCCTTCTCAATACTTAGTCTCTTCTTGATCATTTCCTTGAAGCTTATGAAGAACTCTCTTTCATCAAACAAGGCATTGGGAACCACCTTTGCAAGAACAATCAGCTCATGTACCTGTGAAAAAGAAATTTTCCCTTGTAATGCTAATTCCATTCTTGACAAAAATGTTAGGCAACATAGCTCCTCGTGTACATTGGTGTTGTGAATTCTACATCCCTTCCTTGATGCGAAGTCACCCAAACTCTTAGGATGAAGTTGTGCATTCAAAGTCCACCAAAGCTATAAAATATCAACTTGAGGATGATCCATCTTGAATTGCCTTGAAGATCTTGAGAAATCCATATCTATTTTTTATTTTTTTCAATTTTTTACCTTTTTATTGGATTTTTGAATTTTCTACCTTTTTTGTGTTTTCAACATAAGAGAGATCTTGAAATCTCAAATTCTTCCTTGAAATCTTGCTTGGTTCCATTTCCACAATTTAGAGTTCATTCGCATGCTTGAAGCAATGTAATTCCTTGTTCATGCTCTCCTTCTAGCACTAATTCTGTTGAGTGATAGGAGGAGAGGCGAGCATAAAATGAATGATGACTGGAGCAATGTGTTCTTTCCCCGTTCATGTCCTCCTTCTAGTGCCAATTCTATTGATGTTGTTTTCTTGACAACAACAACATTAGAATAAAACACCAAGTGCTCTATCCTCTCTTGAATAAAGCATCTTGAATGCTAAACTACATGATCAAACAAGAACACTCCAAGGTTCCTTGTATGTGATTTGCAATGGATAGCCTCAGTGGTATGATGTGATAATGCTGTTTACATAAAGGGATTGACATAGAATTTATTCATCACTCTATTCAAATATGTACTCTTTCCTTGTGAAATGGAACTTCTTCTAATCAAATACAAAAAGAAAAGGCAAAAGGAAAGGGTTAAGAGGGCTAATCTAAGGACAATGATATAATGCACATGCTATGATAGACAATTCCCTTCCACAACCTAGCTCCACTTCACCATGAGAACCAACAATTACAGAGAGTCAGTCCAATCTCCCAAGGTAATCATATGATTTTCATGTTGTGAACTTCCATCCAAACACACACAGCTAGCATAGTTTGAACAAGCATCCGCAACCAAACTCATGCAAACAAGGTTCAAGCTAACTTTACAAAGTGACTTACCTTTGGCAATCCACGAAAAGTATGAACCAAAAGGGATTCATCAAATATCTTCAAACATTATATCAATGAACTTCTAATCTATCAACTAAGCTACTTTGGAAACAACTATCATCCATCTTGGAGACAATGAAGACCATGCTAACATTCCAAAATCACAAGATCACCATGAAACATTCAACAATGAGCTTGCATTAATCTTGAAGTGTATCTTTACAACAATCTATCAATATCTCTTCAATGACTTCAAAGAGTTTCCTCTACTCTACTCCTTTCTAATCTAATGTATATTATCTAATGTATTCTCCTTTACAAATGAGAAGAATGAGCCTTTTATAGACTCCAGAAATTGCATGAATGGCCAAGATTGATTTAGCAATCAACGACCGAGATTGAGACAACAAGGTAGTTTGTTACAAAATTTTCTATTTCAAGAATATGAAAGAGGCAATGAAGGCATGTTTCCCAATGTGATAAGCATATTTGGAGCATCTTTATGGTGGGCCCTCTTTATCCACTTGTTTGTTATAGACAACTTGGACTTGAATGAATGACATGGCTGAATGTGATTGGCCTGATGATGTGTACGTGCCACCTCAGCATCTTTACACGAACTAGTCTGGTTCACCTCATGTTCAATTTACTTAGAATATTTTCTTCTTGTTGTCCTGATGTAACTCATGGATTACTTTGATGAACATGTTCATCTCTCATCTTGTGACATCCTTGTGCTTGTGTAGGATTATGCCTCTGGACAGTTACATGAAGTAGAAGATATGCTGTGCACGAGTCCTTGGAGTAGATTACATGATGATTGTCCTTTTGATGCGTGGAATGAATGACTGGAAGATGACTCCCTCTCATGCGTAGTATTGATATCTTCCTCATCCAGACATATGAAGTCTTCAAAGTAAGATGAAATTGATGTAGGAGCTCCTCCGTGTGGTGATGATGACAAATTTGAGCAACTTTCCTCCAACTTCCAAACTTCTCATGTATGAGCTCTCACCATTCACCTCCTTGGATCCTCCATCACCTACAAAAAGAAACACATCAAATTAAGACTTGATATAAAGGATTTTCAATAACAAATTGCATTCATCTTATGCACGTGGGATCAAAGAATGACATTTCAAAACATACCCTTTCGCATGAAATCCATGCCTAAGTGCCTAGGTGGGTTTAGAGGGGTAGTATGGATTGATATGTGTGAAATTCCTTGTCTCAATGCCTAGGCTGACCTAGCCAGGTGAGTTTGAAGGGCTTGTGAGGAATGCATGATGAAAATCCAAGGGTCATGGTCTAGGCCACCCAGGCTGGGTGGGCTAGAAGAGGGTGTGAGGATTTTTATACTTAGGCAATTCTTGCTTCATTTTCATAATCCTTTCCTTCCTCCTTAGCATGACTTAGTGTTCTGTTCATGTTCTTCATGTAAATTACTTTCATTTGAGTGAAGTCAAGAAGTGATCTGAATGGCATTTGAGGTATTCTCCATGTGTAATGGTGGAGACCTATGATGCTCAGCCTTGAAGGGGATGTGTGGATTTGACTCCAATACTTGTGATTTTCAATGATTTTCACATCCTTATTGGACTTGCATGTGTGTGGAAGTAGATGGGTGGAGTTGGTAGGCAAATGATAAGTGGCATGAGTGCTCAAACACTTGATTCCATGCTCACCTCCCTAGGCCACCTAGGTAGGGCAGGTTTGGGAGTGACCCTTGGATTATTATACTTAGAAAACTTTTCATCCTTCCAAACTTGATCATCTCATTGTCCAAGTGTTCATCTTCAACATTTTCATTGATTCTACTTGAAAATTATGTTGTTTTAATCCCTGGGTGGTTTTGGATGGAGTGTCTAGAGAGGGTAGTGTGAGACATGACAGAGTCCAAGACTCTCTCTTGAGGCCGCCCAGGTAGGGCGGGTTTGAAAGTGAGGCATGGATTTCACCTTGTAAAGTCTTTGATTCCTTTAAACTTATGAAATTTCCTTAGAATTTCATCATCTCCTTGTGCTTAAAACCTCGTAAACTTGATAACTTTCTTCCTTGGGTAGATTTGGAGGCAATTTCTAGACAAGTGCATGTCCATGACCTTATGCCAAGGCCACCCAGGTAGGGCGGGTTTAGATATAGAGTGAGGAATTTCTTGCCTTAGTCAAATTTTAAATTTTCCTGAATGGAAGTATATTGAAAAATATATTTAAGTATATACTTTAAATATTTTTCAATATACTTCTAGGATGTTTGAGATAGGTCCTGGATCCATAGGATTTAACATGCAGATTCTAGATTTTTTCAAGGATCCACCAGATTTCAGACTGTCATTTTTTTAGGATTTTCAGGATATCAGACTTAGTCATTTTTAGGGTCTCAAGGACATGTATTAGGATGAAGGCATATAGAACTTTAGCAAGCAACTGTTGAGACCTGGAAAAAAAACACTACCAAAACCCTACAAGCTAAGAGGAAAACTAAACCTAAAGCAAAATAAAGACAGAAAGCAAGAAAAAAGAAGGGGTCCCCATTTGCAATGGGGCGATGTGTGATTACATCACAACAGTTATGCAAACTTAGATTTGGTAGGGGATATTGATACCAGGCAGAGTACTACAGGTTATGTCTTTACTGTAGGTGGGATAGCATGGTTTCCCCCCAAATGATTTAACAGGGGAGTGCAGGGGGTAGAGCCCCTCCTACAAGGCCCGGGGGGGCCATCCCCCTGACGGGAGTTATTTTTTATATTTTTTATATTGCCTATTATTTTATAAAGGCGTCAAGAGTTATATTTTATATTGGCTGACATAAAAAACCTATTTTGTAACTGACATAAGGCTTGATTAAAGCGGCTAAGGGTTAGGGTTTTTGTTGATGTATTGTAGCATTTTGCAGCGATATTGAGTTGCAAGGGATTGCTGGTTGTAATCAGTTTGATTTATTGGATAATAATATTGGACTCTTTGTTGGTGGATGTAGCCCGAGTTTGGTTGAACCACATTAAAACTTGTCTCTTGCTGTTATTATTTTTGTGTATTTTCATTCCTTTGTTTAATCTTTATTTGCATTTAATTGATATCTTCTGCTGGCTAACCCTAACACTTTGAAGCTTGCAGAAGATATATATAAAGAATCAAAGTTGTTTGAAAGAAAACAAGGAATTGACACAAAAAATAGAGTCAATATTGTGCAAATATACTTACAACAGAAGTAGATATTATGATGAAAAATGCTAAGGATCAGTTCATACAGTTACAGAAGATATTGTAAACTCTGCAATGATAAAGAAGAATTTCTAAGCATGTTTTGATGTTGCAGATGTCTATATTGTTGTTGTAAGGAAAACATATAGTAGTGTAGAGGCTGAAGTAATCAACATTTTTGTTACAAGCAGAACATTGTGATAAACTTTGTAGATGTATAGCCAATCAGGGAGTTGCAGCTTCCTTTGGGTTGTAGCCCATAAATAATATTGTAATCCTATTTTATTTTTGAGGCTAGATTTGGATAGTAGATCCAAGCAACTTTTTCATCATGGTTTTTCCCTTCTTGGGTTTTCTATGTAAATTTGGTGTTATGGTTGTGTGTCTTTGTGTTCTTGCATTTCTCAAGTCTTGAATGTTTACATAAGGTTGAATGATACAAAAAATAAGGTAATTTGATTTAGTACCGATTCACCCCCCTCTCAGTACTTCTGTGTGTTCAACAATGTACACAAGAGTGAGGGAAAATATGTCGGGAAACCTAGTTTATTTGTATGCTGAGTATCTCATTGAGAGGGATAGAATAAAAAAATTGGGTTTTGAATAGCATAAAACCTCTTGATAAATGCAACGTTTCATAGCAATTACTATTTCTATTTAAGGGAAAATAAGGAAGGTTTGATTTTATTTATGGCAGCCCTATGTATGGCATGCCTTAGAAAGGTTGTGCCTCCATACAAGGGAGACATACCTTCTAAGGGAGATGCCCCCTTTAGAGGCGTTTCCCTTTGAAAGAAAGGTTGCATATTTAAATCTGCATCTGATAGTTAAAATTCTAAAAAAATAATAATACTTTGCTGTCTTACTTCTCTGCTATTAAGAAAATAAATGACTATTGGAATAAGAGGAAAATAATAGAAAGTAAAATGTACTGGCACATTGGATTAATATAGAAATAAGGTACCTAAATAGTATGTCTACATAGTTTTATTTACAAAAACATGGAATGATATTAATAGGCCAATTGCAAGAAAAAAAGGTACCTGAATAGTATGTTTATATAGTTTTATTTACAAAAAAATGGAATGATATTAATAGGTCAATTACAAGAAATAAGGTACCTGAATAGTATGTTTGCATAGCTTTATTTACAAAACATGGAATGATATTAACATGCCAATTGCAACTAAAATTTTAGGAAAGAAGTAAAAAAATGGATATGCATAAAAGGGATATGATTTCATACCTTACTATTCTCTGTATGAGGCTCATAATATTATGGAAAAAAATAAACTTCTTACTTGATTAATATCAGAAACAAGGGTTATTGAATACTTGAAATGAAATTACAAATGGTGATAACCTTAAACTATAAATTGAATTAAATAACTATTGCCAAACATGCATGATTAGTGTGGATGGTTGATTCCAAGTAGAATAATTTTGAAGGATTGGAGTCATTGTTTTTGCCACCACATGAATTTATGGTTTACATATCTATATGTTTACATTTGGGCAATGGGTAGAATACATTGGTTTAATTCATATGCACTGTCATGCAAGACGACCTTGAAGATCTAGCTTCTTCATGATGGGTCGGGCTATCTATGTGAGTAGCATGGGGAAGATTTTGGCTTCGTGGTAGGGTGGAATTTGCCTTTATGATGCTCTCTCAGCTTTGGGATATGAAGAAGGAACTAAGGGTGAGAGATTGCACTGAGATGCCACAAACACATTTAAAGAACTTTCTACTTCCAAAGAAAGATATGTAGTGGACTTTGTAATTAGTTATTATTAAATTTTAACATATGTATATGTTGTATACTTCCAACATTGTTGAAATTTATGATGTATGATTTCTGTATGAGTTGAATTATACTTATGATGGGAAACAAAATGTTGATTTAAAGACCCAGTTGAATTTAGTGTTGCATGACTCTAAATTAGTTCATATTGGGATTTGAAATTTCTATTATTATCCTCAGATGATAAAATGTGATGTAGGAGCATCCTTGGTTCAAGAACAATCTTGCATCAACCAAAAACATTTACATTTCAATTTGTTTGTAGTTTAGTTTGTTTCTTTTCATTTTCCAGTTTAGTTCAGGCAATTCAGTTAGAAGCAGTTTCTGTATTTCAGTCCACATTCTACCATAGTTGCATTTCAGACCTTGTGGAGCTGGATTTAGCATCTACATTCATTCATCTACATCATATCCAAAATTCAAAGATCTGCACTCCAATATTGGAAGGATATCTCTATTAGAAGTTTGACTGTTCTCAGAATAAAGCATCTAGATAATCACAGACAACCAACTAAAGGAGAAACTTGCGGAAGCATTTCCTAATCTATGGAGCCTAATGACACATCATTCAATGATCTTTGGTTCATGGCCGACCTTCCCCGAAGATCTGCATATCATTCCATTCATTTTCCAGAGTGTTCCATGCATTTAGTTCTGACCTATCTGTGTACACATGTTACATCTCTTCTTTGGAATTTGTGATCTTCCTTGGCCGATGCGGAGGAATCTATTGATCTGGACTTAATATATATTGATGTAATAGATCCTTAGGAAGGCAGTTATCAAGTTGTAAGAATACACATAAATTCATAGTTTAGATTTTAGTGTGAAGGAGCTTCAAAGCTTTATCTTGCGCATGTATGTAATTAGGCCTGTGAGCCCTAATTGTAAGCCTGCATGTTTCTGGCTGATCTCTATTTGAATTCTATGATATATTTTGAATGACTGAATCTGCATTTGCTTTATTTCTTTGAGTTGTTTCCATTATGTTTACTCTTGCTGCCCAGTCCAGATAGTTCATTCTGTGAGCCCTCCTACCGTGACTGCACAAAGTGGTATCAGAGTGAAAGTTTGAATCTTTAGAATGAATTGAGAGAACTTGGCGAAGGGATTCCATAAGATCTTGCTGTGGACAAATTGCCAAATTGAGGCAGCTTACTTGTGTTACAACCGATCACTGATTAGGAGGTAGTTGTCACCTTGTAGCCCGATCACTGAACCTGAGGTAGTTTACACTTGATCCTAGGAAGAATGCCGCCGAGGAGAGTTGTTGCTATTGGAACAATGGCTAGTAGAATAGATGAGATGATGGAGATAATGAAAACAATGCAAATTTGATTGGATGCTATTGAAGAAGATAGGTGAAGAGGATTGACATCGAGACCTAATGTTGAAAGTGATGATGAAGAAGAATTTCAATCTATTGAACAAACTGGTAAAACCCTAGGAGGTGATGAAGAAGAATCAGACCAAGTAAAGATGTTGTGAGCTATTTGAAAGATTAGAAAGAGACCTAGAGTTGATGTACTGAACTATACTGGTAATTTGAACCCTGAAGAATTGATTGACTGGATAAATGATATGGAAGAATACTTTGAATATGAGGAAATTGAAGATCCAAAGAAGGTGAAATTTGTGAAGACAAAGTTGAAAGGACATGCTGCTATATGGTGGAAAGAAGTTCAATCGGAAAGAAATAGAAGAGGAAAAGAAAAGATTACAAAATGGGATAGGATGGTGACAAAACTAAAGAATCAATTTATACCTATTGAGTATGAGTTGGAACTGTTGAAAAGATTGCAAAACCTGAGACAAAAGGAGAAATCTGTGAAGGAGTACACTGAAGAATTCCATAAAATGATCATAAGGACAGAATATAGTGAAGCAAGCAAGGAGAAAGTGGCTAGATACATCAATGGACTGAGATTGAACATTCAAGAGGAACTAAGCTTGGTAAGGATGACATCTTTGGAAGAAGCATATCAATTCGTACTAGAAGTTAAAGAGAAGCTAAATAAGAGGCATGATCAGAGATAGAGAGGAAGAGGAGGTAAATTTCAGAGAGGTAGGACTTATTCCAGAGGAGATAGATCATTTCCAGAGCAGAACAAGTTTGACAACCCATTTAAGAAGGATGACAGAGATAACAATGCTTACCAGATAAATTACATAAATTCTCATCCCAGAGGTAGCTATAATTCATACCGGAATGAAGGATATAGAAGAGAAGGAAGAGGATTGGACAAGAGAACATTCAAAGGTACTTGTTTCAAGTATGGAGGTGAAGGACATAGAGCATTTGAGTGTAATCAGGGTAGTACAAGTAAGAGGATAGAAAATAGTGGAAGAGCAGCATATGTGCATTGGATCACCTAGTTCAGTTGGAAAACTAGAGAAAGGAGAATCATTGGTGATGAGGAGAGCACTATTTCAAACATAGATAAATGAGGAACCACCGCAGAGGAAAAGTTTGTTCAGAACAAGATGCAAATTCTGAGGTAAGTGTTGTAAAGTTGTAATTGATAGTGGTAGTTTTGATAACCTAGTTTCAGAAGAGATGGTGACTAAGTTGAAGTTGGAAAGATTGAAACACCCTAAGCCCTATCAGATAGCTTGGATTTAGGATGATCATAAGGTACTGGTGAGTGAACAATGTTTGGTGAAATTTCATATTGAATCTTATCATGATGAAGTCTTGTGTGATATTATGCCTATGGATGTATGTCATATCTTGTTGGGTAGACCTTGGCAGTATGATAGAAAAGCTATACATGATGGGAGAAAGAACACATATACTATAACAACAAATGGAAAGAGAATTGCTTTGACTCATTTGGAGGATGATCCTAAAGATGTGGTATGTGGAAATGCTAGAAGCTATTTGGTAGATGGAAGAAATTTTTTGGATGGTTTAAGACATGAAAATATGTGTTATGCCTTGATTCCTAAGAAACCTGAAACACTGAAGAAAGAGACTGAAGAATCACAACCGGAGGAGATAAGAGAGTTGCTGATAGAATATGAAGACATCATATCAGATAATGTACCTGATGGATTTCCACCTATAAGGAGTATCAATCATCACATGGATCTTATACCGAGAGCAAGTTTGCCTAACAAAGCAGCACACCGAATGACACTGACAATGAATGAAGAACTAAATAGATAGATACAAGAGTTGATGAGGAAAGTTTTGATCAGAGAAATCTTGAGTCTTTGTGTAGTACTTACAGTGTTAGCACTTAAGAAAGATGGAGAATGGAGAATGTGCATTGATTCTAGAGAAATAAATAAGATCACAGTTAATTATAGATTTCCTTTACCTAGGATGGATGATATCATGGATTGTTTGAGTGGAGCAAAATATTTCACAAAGATAGACTTGAAGAATGGATACCATTAGATCAGAATCAGAGAAGATGATGAATGGAAGACTGCTTTTAAGACAAATGAAGGATTGTATGAGTGGTTAGTGATGCCTTTTGGATTGACAAATGCACCGAATACTTTCATGAGGTTGATGAATGGAGTTCTGAAGAAATTCTTGGGTAAGTTTGTTATTGTGTACTTGGATGATATTCTGATTTTTAGTAAGACAAAAGAGGAACATATGTGGTATATTAGACAAGTTTTGTAGAGGTTGAGAGAAGAGAAATTGCTGATAAACATCAAGAAGTGTAGTTTCATGAAGGAAGAGTTAGTATACTTGGGATTTGTGATTTCTGTGGAAGGATTGAACATGGACCCTGAGAAAGTAAGAGCAATTATTGAATGGCCTACACTGGAGAGCATTGGAGAAGTTAGATCATTTCATGGATTGGCTAGTTTCTACCAAAAGTTCATCAGAAATTTTAGTTCAGTTTACAACCCTATGACATAGATAATGAGAGGTGACATAAAAGATTTTAAGTGGACATATAGAGCAGATAAAAGTTTTGAACTATTGAAGCAGAAAGTGATAGAGAAATCTATTTTGGCATTACCAAATTTCAATAAGGTATTTCAAGTTGATTGTGATGCTAGTGGAAATGCAATTGGAACAGTACTAAGTCAAGCAGGTAGACTAGTAGTATATTTTAGTGAGAAGTTAAATGATACAAGGAGGAGATATTTAGTTTATGATCAAGAGTTATATGCCATAATTCAAGGCTTGAAGAAGCGGAGACATTACTTGTTGCCTAAGGAGTTTCTGTTGTATACAGATCATCAAGCTTTGCAATATTTGAACAGTCAAGGTAAGTTGAATCAGAGACATACGAGATGGGTAGAGTTCATGCAGAGTTATACATTTGTGTTGAAGCATAGGAGTGGAAAATCAAACAAAGTTGTTGATGCCTTGAGTAGGAGAAGAAACTTGTTGACAGAGATGAGAGTTGAAATGTTGGGTTTTGATAAATTGAAGAAAATGTATGAGGGAGACACTAATTTTGTAGAACCTTGGAAAGCATGTAAGGAACCTATTGTGACAGGTAGGAGTAAGTGGTTGGACTATTTCATTCAAGAAGATATGTTGTTCAGAGGAAATCAGTTGTGCATACCTAGAAGTTCAATGAGAGATAATTTGATCAAGGAGAAACATAGTGGTGGATTGGAAGGACATTTTGGCATTGATAAGACAATGGCTTTGGTGAGTGAAAACTACTTTTGGCCTTAGATACATAAGGATGTTCAAAGATTTGTGTAGAGTTGTAGAGTTTGTCAAGTTGCAAAAGGGAGTAGTCAGAACACTGGATTGTATAAACCTTTGACAGTACCAGAGAGACCTTGGGAAGACATAAGCATGGATTTTGTGATGGGATTACCTAAGACACAGAGAGGACATGATTCAATATTTGTAGTGGTTGACATATTTTCAAAGATGGCTTATTTCATACCTTGCAAGAAGATAACTAATGCAATACATGTAGCTGACCTATTTTTCAAGGAGATTGTGAGATTGCATGGATTACCTAAGAGTATAGTTTCAGACAGAGACACAAAGTTTGTTGGATACTTTTGGAGGACACTTTGGAAGAAGATGAAGATAGATTTGAAGTTCAGTTCATCTTTTCATCCACAGACTGATGGACAAATAGAGATAGTGAATAGGAGTTTGGGAAATTTGTTGAGATGTTTGGTTGGAGAAAAGATAGGAAGTTGGGATTTGATTCTTTCACAAGTAGAGTTTGCCTACAATAATTTAGTAAATAGGAGTACTGGAAGAACACCTTTTGAGATTGTTACTAGAGTAAACCCTCAAGGAGTTGCAGAACTAAGAGATATCAGTATAGAGGAAAAGAGGAGTGCAGAAGTAGAAGAATTTGCAGATCACATGAAGACAGTACATGATCAGGTCAAGAAGCATTTGGAAGATATGAACAGTAAGTACAAAGAGAAGGCTGATGAGAAGAGAAGACATAAGGAATTTGAAGTTGGAGAGGAAGTGATGGTGTACTTGAGAAAAGAAAGATTTCCAGTTGGAGCATATAACAAGTTGAAGATGAAGAAGTTTGGACCTTGTAAGATACTCAAGAAATTTGATTCAAGAAATGCATATGAAGTGGAATTATTAGAAACTTTGGGTATATCACCTATTTTTAACATTGCAGACCTTTATCAGTATCATGAAATAGAGTTCAGTGATAACATGGAAGGAGACTTGAAGAAGTAGTTACCACAACAAGCACCGGAGCAGATTGAAGACATTTTGGACAGCAGAGTTGGACGCAGCACTAGAGGAAGACAATATAAAGAATATCTTGTGAAGTGGAAAGACAGATTGTGTTGTAAGTATGGGCCTAACTGGTGTTGTCATTAATGTCAACATACTCCTGATGCATTGATGTCAAGGATTGGATAAGCTGTGTGCTAAGGATATTGAGAAAATTAGTCCTATCAGAAACAGAGAAGAACAATGAAGACAGTGAAGCTCTTTGAAGTGAAGATCCTAGCTAAGATGAAGATTAGAGAATGCACATCAAAGGGTTTGTAGATATGTGTCTAAAGATGATCAACTCAAGATTTGAGAGGTCCTCATGAATATTTGGATAAGTTATGGCCATATGAGTAAAACTGGTTTTGGCAGATGTTCAGAGGTGACAGAGTGACACAAATAGGTCCGGTGAGATCCATAAATATAATATCTTGTTCTACGGATTTGGTGGAATGTTTAGGAAGCCAATGTGAATTGACAACTCAATTTGATCATGGTCTGGAGGTCTGCAAGCATTTATTCTAATGTGACAGTGATGACAGACTATGTTCTTGAGCTTCCAAATGAAGATGCAAATGATTTCAGTAAGAAGAAGTGTTGTGGATGTTCTTGGTGATTCAAGCAAGATTGTGGGGGTCTCTAGATTGTGTCCAATTCGTGTTGGTGGTCTGCATTGAAGATTGAGCTCGTAATTGAAGATTTACTCTTGGGTGATGGTGTTCTTCCTAATCATGGCCGACTGGATGTTTTACACATCTTGCAGATGATCTTGAAGATATTTTGTGAAGCATGGTGTGTTCCTCAAAGAAGATTGAAGTCCCAGATATATGTGGCAGATGGTGTGGTGATTCGCATGAAGTCTTTTGTAATAAGTCAAGTTATATTTGTGTAATTGCTCTATAATGAAATAAAGTATGTATTGTGCTGACTTTGATGATTATCCCAAAGTCAATGTCTTGTATAAATAAGATTTGTGAAGTCATTTCAAAGTATCCTTGGTGAAGATGAGAAAGTGGTAGAGAGGAGAAGAGCGAAAAGTAGAGCAGAAGTGTTGAGCTTAAATGGAGCTGATTCAAGCATGGTGAAGATGCTAATCTTTAGTTCAAGTATGTAATATTTATTATTCTGTAGACAATGTCTCTCTTGTAGGCAGTGGGCCTCTTGTGAGCAGTGTGCTCGGGTAGTGAGCCCTAATTGGCAAGTGCCATTTTGTTCTTCTTACTCTTTTAACAGAGAATACAATCTTGGGTTAGTCACTCTATAGTTTTTCCCTTAACTGGGTTTTCCACATTAAAATCTTGGTGTGATATGTGTTAATGTGTTTCTGCTCTTGAGTTATTGCATTATGCTTCCATGATTGAATCATTATTATGCTGTTGAAATACATGAAGGCTTTAAGTGTTTAAAGTAAAGAAAGTTTTTTTGACAACCGATTCATCCCCCCTCTCAGTTGTCTATCCTAAAACCAACAATTGGTATCAGAGCTAAGTTCCTCTAAAAGAGCTTAATCACTTGAGGAGATCCAGGATGTCTTCCTACAAGAAGGATAGTCTGAGGTTTGATGGAACTAATTTCACTCTTTGGAAAAGCCGCATGGAATGTCACTTGCAATGTATGGGAATGCAATATTGGACCATAACTTCAAAGAAGTATGTTCCACCAAAGAATGGTCTGATAAATATAGATGAAATTAGAGATGCTGAAGATAATCTTCAAGCTAAAGAAACCTTACTAAGTGCCTTATCTGATTCAGAGATGACAAATGTTATAGATTTAAAAACTGCATATGAGATTTGGGAAAAACTGGAACTTCTACATGGAGACAAATATGTTAAATGTGCCAAGCTACAGAGTCTGAAAGGAAAATTCAAAAACCTGAAGATGAATGAAGATGAGAATATCACTACATTTATGACAAAAGTAAATGAGCTTGTTTGTAGCATTAGGTGTGCCGGTGGAATCTTGGATAAAGATGAGATTGTTGCCAAAGTTCTCAGATCCCTACCTCCTTACAAACACAAGGTTACTACTATTGAAAATTTAGATCTTTATCAAATATCACAAGAGATCAATTGGTTGGAAAATTAGCTACATTTGAATTGGCTGAGTTTCGAGACACACCCCCAAGACTGAATCTTCATTCAAAGCTAGTGCCTCTATAAAAGGCAAACAAAGGTATGATCCAGGAGAGAACTCCTCAAAGAAACTATCATGGTATGAAAAAGAAATAAAAGATTTAGAAGAAGATGAAGTAGAAGATGCTCAACTTGAAGCCCTTATTGCAAAAAGACTACCAAGAGGATCTGGTAAGTATGAAGGAAAATTACCCTTCAAATGTTTCAACTACAACAAGATTGGTCATTTTGCCTCAAGGTGTTCGGAAATATTTTCAAGGACTAATCCTATAGATCAAGATTTCAAAAGAAATGTTACTTTGTTCATGAAGATGATGATGATGAAGGAGTAACAGATGATAAATCAGAGATAGGAAATAAATCCGGTAGTGATTGGGTGTTTATTGCCATCAAGGAGGAAGATCCAATGCCCATTGAATCTATCAATCATAAAATGGTAGAAAGAGCTCTGGCTGCCCAAGTTGAAGAAAAGGATGATTGGGTCATTAATAGTGGATGCTCCCACCATATGACTGGTGACAAAAATAAATTCATAGATCTGGAAAGATATGAAGGAGTTGTAAAATTTGGTGATAATTCTGCTAGCAGAATCAGAGGTAGAGGAACTATTTCTTTTGATGGAAAGAACAAAACCAATGATGTATTGTATGTTGAAGGTCTGAAGTACAATCTTCTCAGTGTTGGGCAGTTGGTGGACAAAGGCTATGATCTCTGATTCAAAAATGGAAAATGTAAGATCTTTGAAAGTTCTGGAACAAAGGTTGCATCCGATACTCAAACAAAAGGGAACATCTTCCACTTGGTTGGTACTGGCAAAAGTTGTTTATTTGTTGAGATTGATAAGAGTTGGTTGTGGCATAGGAGAATGTGTCATGTGAATTTTGATAATATCATCAAGACAAGAAACACTTAGGCTGTAAGAGATCTTCCAAGACTGGTGAAACCTACTAATAGTTTGTGCAAATAATGTCAGTTGGGTAAGCAGAGAAGAGTCACATTCAAACGTAAGGAACAATCTTCTACTGGATTGTTAGACTTAGTACATATCGATCTATGTGGACCAATAAGAATTAGGAGTTTGCAAGGTGATAGATATTTCATGTACTAATTGATGATCATTCCCGGATGATGTGGGTGACTTTCTTAAAAGAGAAATCTAAAGCTCTTGAGAAATAAAAAATATTCAAGGCTATGGTAGAAAATGAAACCGGGTTAAACATAAAGTGTCTTAGGTCTGATAGAGGTGGAGAATTCACATCCAAAGAGTTCATAGAATTCTGTGAGAAACATGGGATAAAAAGATAGTTATCTGCTCCAAGGACCCCACAGCAGAATGGAGTAATGGAGAGAAAGAACCAGACCATCCAAGAAGCATCTAGAACCATGATGATGGAAGCAAATGTTCCTCAAATCTACTAGAGAGAAGCTGTAAGCACTACTGTCTATACTCTTAATCGAGTACAAATCAGAAGCAATACTTGTAAGACCCCTTATGAACTATGGTTTCGCATCACTCCCACTGTAAAGTATTTCAGAGTCTTTTGTAGTAAATGTTACATTAAAATAGATGAAGACCTTAGCAAATTTGATGCTAGAAGTGATGAAGGAATATTCTTGGGTTATTCTACTCAAAGCAATGCATACTGGTGTTATAACAAGAGATTGAGAAAGATTATAGAAAGTACAAATGTGAAGGTTGATAAAGGCATTGAAAAACCCTCAAGGTTTTATGAATATGAAGAAGATGATCAGAATGATGTTTTGGTCCAAGAAGTTCAAGCCCCTTCTGGAATTTAGATTCAGACTGATTTGGAGAATCCTAAAATATAGCAAGAAGAGATAAGTTTGAATGAACCTGTCCAAGAAATAGAAGTGCAAGAAATTCCCAAAACTCCCAGATATGTAAGACTGAATCATTCTGAAGACCAAATCATAGATGATAAAAGAAAAGGTGTTCAAACAAGAAGAAAGATTGCTCAAGACTTAGAAAAGTATTGTCTGATTTCAAAAATTGAACCAAAAATAGTAAGTGAAGCATGCAATGATGAAAGATGGACTAAAGCAATGAAGAGTTGATGCAGATTGAGAAAAATCACACTTGGGATCTTGTTCCCAAACCTAGAAACAAAACTGTGATTGGGACCAAATGGGTCTTCCAGAATAAACTGAATGAAGATGGTGAAGTAGTAAGAAATAAAGCCAGATTGGTCTGCAAGGGTTATTCTCAAGTAGAAGGAGTTGATTTTGAATAAATTGTTGCTCCGGTGGCAAGAATTGAAGCAGTCAGATTATTTCTTGCCTTTGCCGCCTTCAAAGATTTCAAAGTATATCAAATGGATGTCAAGTCTGCCTTCCTGAATGGTGACTTGGAAGAAGAAGTATACATTGAGAAACTGAATGGATTTCAATTTTATGATCATGGTGATATGGTCTGCAAGTTGAAGAAAGCACTATATGGACTCAAACAAGCCCCAAGAGCTTGGTATGAAAGACTGGATAAACATCTTTTGAAGATTGGTTTCAACAAAGGTACTGCTGGCAATAACTTGTACTTCAAGATTGATCATGAAAATATCTTGATTGTTGAAGTATTTGTTGATGATATCATTTTTGGAGGAAGAGATAATATGTGTAAGACTTTTGCAAATCAAATGAAAAGTGAATTTGAGATGTCTATGTTTGGGGAAATGAATTTCTTCTTGGGTCTGCAAATCACTCAAACAAAGAAAGGAATCTTCATATCACAGACCAAATATGTGAAAGAATTGTTGAAGAAATTTGGAATGGAAGATTCAAAACCAATGAATACTCCAATGGCAACTGGATGTAAACTAAGCAAAGATGATGAATCCCCTAAGGCTGATCAGAAAATGTACAGGTCAATGATTGGAGGACTACTGTATCTTACTCAAACTAGACCTAACATTATGAATGTTGTTGGTCTTGTTGCTAGATTTCAAGTTGATCCTAGAGAATCTCACGTCATGGCAATCAAGAGCATTCTCAGATATCTAAAGGGAATAGTTGAGTATGGTTTATGGTATCCTAGGGATTATGATTTCTCTCTTCATGCATATACAGATGCGGATTGGATAGGAGATGTGGATGACCGAAAGAGTACTAGTGGTAGTGCATTCTTTTTGGGGAAAAGATTAGTTTCTTGGTTGAGCAAGAAACAAGAGGCAATATACCTGCCCACTGCCGAAGTAGAATATATTGTAGTAGTAGGTAGTTGCATTCAAGTATTGTGGATGAAGAAAATGCTAAGAGACATTAGAGTGGAGTATGAGGAACCTATCACAATCTTTTGAGATAACTTAAGTGCAATAAATATATCAAAAAATCTGGTATTGCATTCAAAGACAAAACATATATCCATCAAGTTTCATTTTTTGAGAGAGCAGGTGAACAAGAATGAAGTCAGATTGGAGTTTGTGCCCTCTAAGGATTAGATTGTAGACATTTTTACTAAACATCTACCTAAGGACTCTTTTGAGTATCTCAGGGAGAAGTTAGGGGTTATTACCCCTCCAGTTCTGAATTAAGGTGCATTGATGTGCATCAGTCTAGTGGATCTCACAGTCATATCTTGTCATCCAGATTGATGATAGGAAGCTGCTACTCAGGAGGAGTAGTTTGTATGATTTTGATTGATGCAAGTATGTGCCCTTTGCCATTGATGTCAAAGGGGGAGAGAAGACATGTCAAAGACAAAAATGATTGCTGTTGATAGGGGGAGCTATGTCAGTTAGTGAGGAGAAGTTCGTGTCTTGATGGTTAAAATAGTTTTTCACATCATATGTTGCCATCAATGACAAAGGAGGAGATTGTTGCAAGTATGGGCCTAACCGGTGTTGTCATTGATGTCAACATACTCCTGTTGCATTGATGTCAAGGATTGGATGAGCTATGTGCTGAGGATATTGAGAAAATTAGTCCTATCAGAAACATAGAAGGATAGTGAGGATAGTGAAGCTCTTTGAAGTGAAGATCCCAGGTAAGATGAAGATCAGAGAATGTGCATCAAAGGGTTTGTAGATATGTGTTTAAAGATGATCCAGTCAAGATTTGGAGAAGTTATGGCCATATGAATAAAACTGGTTCTGGTAGATGTTTAGAGGTGACAGAGTGACACAAATAGGTCCGGTGAGATCTAGAAATGCAATATCTTGTTCTACGGATTTGGTGGAATGTTTAGGAAGCCAATGTGAATTGACAAATCAATTCATTCATGGTCTGGAGGTCCGCAAGCATTTATTCTAATGTGACAGTGATGATAGATTGTGTTCTTGAGTTTCTAGATGAAGATGTAAATGATTTCAGTTAGAAGAAGTGTTGTGGATGTTCTTGGTGATTTAGGCAAGATTGTGGGGGTCTCTAGATTGTGTCCAGTTCGTGTTGGTGGCCCACATTGAAGATTGAGCTCATAATTGAAGATTTACTCTCAGGTGATGGTGTTCTTCCTAATCATGGCTGATCAGATGTTTTACACATCTTGCGGATGATCTTGAAGATGTTCTGCAAAGAATGGTGTGTTCCTCAAAGAAGATTGAAGTCCCATATATATGTGGCCGATATTGTGGTGATTCACATGAAGTCTTTTGTAATAAGTCAAGTTATATTTGTGTAATTGCTCTGTAATGAAATAAAGTATGTATTGTGCCGACTTTGCTGATTATCCCAAACTCGATGTCTTGTATAAATAAGATTTGTGAAGTCATTTCAAAGTATCCTTGGTGAATATGAGAAAGTGGTAGAGAGGAGAAGAGTGAAAAGTAGAGCAGAAGTGTTGAGCTTAAATGGAACTGACTCAAGCATGGTGAAGATGCTAATCTTCAATTCAAGTATGTAATATTTATTATTCTATAGATAGTGTGTCTCCTATCAGCAGTGGGCCTCTTGTGAGTAGTGTGCTCAGGTAGTGAACCCTAATTGGCAAGTGCCATTTTGTTCTTCTTATTCTTTTAACAGAGAATAAAATCTTGGGTTAGTCACCTCGTGGTTTTTCCCTTAACCAGGTTTTCCACGTTAAAATATTGGTGTGATATGTGTTAATGTGTTTTTGCTCTTGAGTTATTGCATTATGCTTCCATGATTGAATCATTATTATGCTGTTGAAATACATGAAGGCTTTAAGTGTTTAAAGTAAAGAAAGTTTTTGTGACAACTAATTCACCCCCCTCTCAGTTGTCTATCCTAAAACCAACAGACCGGATGAAGATTCATCATGGATTTCTTAGGCTGAGGTGGACCGTCTTGGTTCTCCCCTAGCCCCAACAAAGTAAGGGACTCACTTTTTCAATAACCCCAGATGTTTGATGCAGGAGCATCCCTAGTTCAAGAACAATCTTGCATCAACCAAAAACATTTGCATTTTAGTTTATTTGCAGTTCAGTTTGTTTCTTTTCATTTTCTAGTTTAGTTCGGGTAGTTTAGTTAGAAGCAGTTTCTGTATTTCGGTCTGTATTTTGCTGCAGTTGCATTTCAAACCTTGCAGAGCTGGACTTAGCATCTACATTCATTCATCTACATCATATCCATGATTTAGAGATCCACACTTCAATACCGAAAGGATATCGCTATCAAAAGTTTGACTATTCTAAGAACAGAGCATCTAGATAATCATAGACAACCAGCTGAAGGAGAAACTTGCAGAAGCATTTCCTAATCTATGGAGCCTAATGACACATCATTCAATGATCTTTGGTTCATGGCCGACCTTCCCCAAAGATCCGCATATCATTCCATTCATTTTCTAGAAGTGTTCCATGCATTTAGGTCCAACCTATCTTTGTACACACGTTACATCTCTTCTTTGGAATTTGTGATCTTCCTTGGCTGACACAGAGGAATCTATTGATCCAGACTTGATATATATTGATGTAATAGATCCTTATAAGACAGTTATCAATTTGTAAGTATATGCATAAATACATAGTTCAGATTTTGGTGTGAAGGATCTTCAAAGCTTTATCTTGCACATGTATGTAATCAGGCTCGTGAGCCCTTATTGTAAGCCTGCATGTTGCTGGCCAATCTCTATTTGAATTCTATGATATATTTTGAATGATTGAATTTGTATTTGCTTTATTTCTTTGAGTTGTTTCCATTGTGTTTACTCTTGCTGCATGGTCTAGATAGTTTATTCTGTGAGCCCTCCTACCATGACTGCACCAAAATGATAGTTTGTTATAAGAAACATGTATATCATTTTGTTTGACATTATATGTTCACTATTTATGGGATTTTAAGATGTGAAGGTGCCTTATGTTAATATGTCATTTAATGTTAAATGTTACCATTATATGCTAAACTTATCTTGACATAGAGTTAAAATGGTATAATTAAATGTTTATGATCCTTAATGTAGTATTAAGTTGATATATATTATATGGTTATTTTGGAGTGATGTTACATGTGGTATCAGAGCTCTGGGTTAAGCTTTGGAGCCTTTTGTGTCTACTTGCTTCTAATGCAACTCATGAACTTTCAGGAATTGTCATTGAAAGAACATAATGGAACCATCTTACAGTGTAAATTAGAATGAGCCCAAGGATAAGAGGGTTCAAGAAAATAAATTAGACCAAATTTTGGCTATGTTGGCAAACACTAGTGCTAGAATGAATGCCCTAGAGTATGAAGTTAGGGCCATTAGGTCCATGCCCAATTAGGATGAACAACAGGAAACCTCAGTGAGTAGAGGGAACCAATCTGAATGGATCCAATATGAAACTGAATCCACACTAGGAAGCAAAAGGGCCAAAATTGAGATAGAATTGGCCAAGTATTTAAAGAAAATCTCACTACCCAAATTTGATGGCAAAGCTATAGGGGATGATGCTGAAGCATGGATAGTGGAAATGGAAAGGTATTTTGAACTGCGTAATCTCTCCAAGGAAACTAAAGTAGTTTGGGCATCCTTTCAGTTAAAAGGGGAAGCCACCACCTGGTGGGATAATGTTAAGATGAAGAAACATATTTCATTTGAGAATTTGACATGGGATATTTTCCTATCCCTATTCTGGAAGTGATAACTTCCACAACACTACTTTGACAAAAAGATGAATGAGTTCTAAAATCTGAGACAAGGAGATCTTTTGGTAACTCAATATTGGGAGAAGTTTATTCAACTTCTGATATATGTTCCCCTTTACCAAAAAGATGAACACTTCCATGTAAGGAAATTTATTTTGGGGTTAAAACCCCAAATTGGCTTAGAGGTGGATCTCCATGATCCATAGTCCATGGAAGAAGCCTTTGAAAAGGCAATAAAACAAGAGCAAAAACTTCAGAGTATTGCAAAATAAAAAAGAAAGAACAAAGAGAAAGGTAAGAACTATCAGAATCAGCCACCTGTGAATTTTCCCAAACAAAAGAATAAAAAGGGCAATCAATTTGGGGACAAGAAAAATAAGAATGAGTTTACAAAAGGGGGTGAGAAAAGTAAACCATATGCCAAACCCAAAACTTTTAGTGAAGAGGCAAATGATATTAGTGACAAAGGAAAATTTTTAGGACCTAGAGGACCAAGAGGTGGATGTTTTAACCATGGGGGTAAGAACTATGCTAATAAATGCCCTTAGAGGATAGTTCAAAAGGTAGAAGGGAATCGACAAAAACAACCCTTCCAACACTGCATCCATGCGGTAGTACATAATAGATAAATGGATTATCAAGCCACTCCTATTGAGTTGATAGGTATTATTTATGGCCTTTCAGTTAATGTGCTTATAGATACTGGTGCTACTAAATGTTTCATTGATCCTAGACTAGTAGAAAGATTGCCTAGGAAGGCTAGTTTCATGGCCAACTCCTAGATAGTGATGTATGGTAACCGAGATGAGAGAAAGGTAGACCAGTGTCTAGCCTATAGTGAATTGACATTGCCAAGTTTTGTAACTCAAGTTAACCTATATGTGGCTCCTCTGGGATCATATGATGTGATCTTAGGAATAAATTGGTTAACTCAACACAAAGCCATAATAAATTCTTTGAGAAGGCAATAACCTGTAGAGAGAATTCTAGGAACCCAACCAAAGTGTGTGGCATTCAAAGGGGAATAAGCCTTAGACATATTTCTAACATGCAAATAAAGAGAGCTCTGTTGGTGCCTGCACCTACATTTAAGGTTTTGAACTAAACTTCCACAAGCATTTTCATTATAAAACCTTCAAATTTTTTTGAGTCTGTCGGTCTTCACTCTTTCATGCATGTATCTTTGTATATGCATTGTTGTTTGTATGAACATTTGAATGTGCAAGCACGAATGTAGATTGGTGGGCCCAAAATACGTCAAATTCGCTTCAGAAAATTGAGAAAATAGTTGTATGCATCTTTGTATGCATATCAGGTTGTATATGGCATATTCTGGGTTTGATTTTGCGGTTGTATCGAAGGGAATTGCATGTATATTTGTGTTGTATATTTGATATACAATGGATAGATACAATGGTGATATGCAAAGGAATGTACATCGCAAAGATGCAAAGGTAGAATGTACATCACAAAGATACAAGGGCAGTATGCTAAGGCGGACATACAAAGGTTTTATCAGTGTGACACAGTGCATCGGTGGCCCAATTCATGTTCCTGCCGATAGGCCGATGAATTTACAAGTCACACATGCAAGCAAGAGATACAAAGCCTCAGGCCCACCGGTTGTATGTTCGCATTGTATGTTTGCATATACAAGGGTCATATACAAAAGTAACATGCAAAGGTCAGACGCATGTTTGCAATGTACAAGTGTGGTTGTATATAGTTTTGCTTGTATGTCCGCATTGTACATGCGATATACAAAGCCGATATGCAAAGAGAAAACATACAACCCGGACGCGAAAGGAAAATATGTTTTGGCGGATAAGTGGTTGGGGTCCATGGGTTGTATATAGCGCATTGTATATGCGATATACAACGTGAGATACAAAAGATGAGATACAAGCTAGATTTCAGAGGTTTTTCCAATCTGATTGATAAATGAGCTGGAATTTGCACTGTATGTATATTGCATTTGTATATGCGATATACAAGGTATTATACAAGGGGAAGGTACAAGGTGGGACCCGATGGAAATTTTAAAATGTTTTATAATGATTTGGGGTCCGCACCTTGTATGTTGGTGATTGTATGTATATGAAATCTCGTATATGCAAAGATTTGAATTGCAAGCAGTTGTATGTATATGCTTTTGCATATACAAAGGCGAAAAAGGTAAAATGGAAGAGGGAAAAGTTAGCGATGGAAAAAGGCTGCCTGCATGGCGCAACCTCATTGGCTAATGACTTTTCAGCAGGATTTGGAGCTGCAGATCTCGGCGGGAAGAAGGAAATCGATAGCCATCATTCAAACTTTCAAGACAGGAGAAACTTTTGTGTTTGCCACATCATTTCAGGCAGGAATAAGCTTTAGAAGCACACGAACCATTGCTACTTCCAGGCTGTGGGTAGGTTGGCCATTAATGGCAAAGTTGCAGGGGTATGGGACTTGATTGATAGGAGAGCTACTTTCTTCATGAGGAAAATCTTCAGATGGCGGCACACTTCCCAAATTCACCTGCTCCCTTCTTCTTCTGCCTGGAGCATTGAATGTTTTGGGTGCCATTCTGATGGTACATTGTATCTAGCAGAATTTTGGGTTGACCCTATACTTGATTGCTGAGTACACATTCTTGCTATATAGCGAACTATGTTACTCATTTTTGTGGTTTTTGAAGACTTGGGCAAATTTTATTTGGAGAAATAACAAAGAACAAAGCATTTCTTAGCTGTTCTGTCTCTTTTTGTGAGTTTATGAGTTGCATTTGAATGCACCTTGCACATATGTTCAGTTTCATGTTGTGTTTATATGAAAAATGCATTGTTGCATGTGTTTAGTTGTTTGTCTCCATTTACTGTATGCATTGCTTCTTCTGAATCTAGTTGCTAAGGGTTCCTTAGATTCTAGGATACAGATTTGCTGTATTGCATGCTTGATCTCTAACTTCCATTCAAGGAGTGGATTAAACTATTTTAGGTTAAGTATGAAGAAGAATGTATGTTAGCTAGGATATGTGTAAGTAGAGGCAGCTAAATACTCTGTCTTGGGTGGTGTTTGTAAGGCAAGCACCAATCTAACCCCTTGAAACTTGAATTTTGTTGAGTTTGTGCAAATCATTCACATGTATACGTCTAGTTGACTCCTTGCCCTGAGATAGGCACCGGTCTGTCCTTGTGTAGTAGTTATGATCCAAAACCCCTTGTCTTGCATCCAAAACATAAAAACAAATCCTTTCAAAGCTTCAATCTATTAGTTTGTAGGAGTAGAAGTAGGACCCCTACATACTCTCATACTCGACCAGTTAGATATGTCCAAGAACATTGCCAGCCTTGTGATTTATCATGCAAATCTTGGTCCAAACATGAGAGTATTCTGCCTGTTCTGAAAAGCTAAATCTTTCTATCATTGGGCGAGTCAAGGTTAAATATTTAGCTATAGGGATACCCCCCTTGGTGTGGCAAAACCAGAAGTGAAGGGGAGGTAGCTCATGCAACCTCCTGTATTTGTTGGCCGAATCTGCCTGTGCATTGGAATTGGCAAACCCTCTGCTGATTTGGAGAGAAAGAACCAACAAGCTCAAAGGAAGGGATGCACTCTATATGCTATTCACATAGAGGATTTGGGAGAAGATAAATAAACCTCCATTGATGATTTTCCAATGCTCCAAGAATTTTGAGATGTGTTTCTAGAAGAGTTACCTGGATTACCACTGAGGAGGGAATTTGACTTCTCCATTGACCTTCTACCTAATATTGAACCAAAATCAAAAGCACCCTATAAAATGACCACTTACGAATTGTATGAGATGAAGGTTCAATTGTAGGAGTTTCTTGATAAGGGTTTGTTTCGATCAAGTGTATCACCTTGGGGAACACCTGTACTCTTTGTGAAGAAGGATGGTACCCTTTGAATGTGCATTGACTATAGAATGATCAATAAGGTGACTATTAGAAATAGGTACCCTTTACTAAGAATTAGTGAACTCTTTCATCAAATGAGAGGTGCAACCATGTTCTCAAAAATTGATTTAAGATTAGGATACCATCAACTAAGAATCAAGGAAGAAGAAATACACAAAACTACTTTTAGGACTTGTTATGGACATTACGAGTTTACAGTTCTTCCATTTGGCCTTACCAATGCATCTACAACCTTTATGAATTTAATGAACAACATTTTAAGAGATTGCTTAGATGATTTTGTTATAGTAGTCATTGATGATATCCTCATCTACTCCAAGAATGAGGAACATGAACAACATTTGAGAATAGTGCTCCAACATTTATGGAAATATCTTTTATTTGGGAAATTGTCTAAGTGCTCCTTCTACTAGAAGAAAGTACATTACTTGGGTCACATCATTTTAGCAAAATGAATATCAGTCAACCTAGCTAAGATCAAAGCCATAATAGAATGGCCAATTCCCTCATACATTTAGGAAGTCCGTAGCTTTATGGGCTCAGCAAGATATTATAGAGGATTTGTTGAAGGGTTTTCTAAAATAGAAAATCCTATCACTACCCTTCAGAAAAAGAGGAAGAAGTTTGAGTGATCAGACAAATGTGAACAAGCCTTTTAAGTTTTGAAACATAAACTCACCACCACTACTATTCTCATTGTACCAAATCTGAATGGGAGATTTTCAGTTATAACAGATGCATCAGGAGATGGTTTACACCAGGTTCTTATGAAAAATGGCCAAGTTGTGGCATATAAATCCAAGAATTTGAAGTCTTATGAGGTTAATTATGCACCTCACGATATAGAATTGGCTGCGATAGTGCATGCTCTACAGATGTGGAGGCACTATCTAATTGGTAAACCTTTTGAGTTAAAGATTGACCACTTAGGTCTTAAGTACATTTTCACTCAACCAAATTTAATTTCCCATCAAAGAAGATGGATTGAATTTCTAAGTGAGTATGACTTTGATATTGATTATATCAAAGGAAAAGAGAATAGAGTAGTTGATGCTTTAAGCCAAAGATGACACATTATGGAAATTGCAACTTTTCGCTCTACCTTTAGAGAGCAAGTGATAGAACAAATCTAGAATGATGAGTTGTGCATAAAGGTTAGATCATCTTTAAAAGAAGATACATCTAACCATTAGTTTGAAAGATATAAGCTCGAGCAAGATGGTTTGCTTAGGTTTCATAATAGGATGTATATACTAAGACTTGGTGAGTTGAGATCTAAAATTCTTGAGGAAGCTCATAATGCTCCTTATTCAGGTCATCCTAGAGTAACAAAAAATGTAGTTGAATTAAAACCATTATACTTCTAGCATGGTATGAAAAGAGAAGTGATTGAGTATGTGGCTAGATGCTTGGAATGCTAGTGGGTAAAGGTTGAGCATGTTCACTGGTGCAGTCACAGTTAGGAGGGTCCACAAAGTGAACAATCCAGACCGTGTAGCAAGAGTAAACACAATAGAAGAAACTTAATTGTAGAATGCAAATGCAGATTTAGATGTTTAGTATATCAAGGATTCAAAATGCTTACGTGCTAACAACATGCAGGCTTACAACTTAGGGCTCATAGGCCTGATTCTCCAGTTACAATAGATGCACAAGATATGACTTTGAAGTGCCTTATAGAACAAAATCCTAAGACTAAAACTTTGTATTATGATTCACTATTTTCCTATGCATCTATTACATGATTATATATCATCTTCAAATCACAAGAATCCTCTGTGTCAGCCAATGAAGAAGTTACAGTCCTTAATGAAGGTGTAACATGTGTACATAGATAGGTCAGCCTTAAGCAACTTGTGCTCCTCTGCAAGTGAATGAAACAAGGTGCGGATCACAAGGAAGGTCGGCCACATCCCAAATTATTTTGAATGATGTGTCATTTAGCTCTGTAAGTTATGGAAGTGCTCCACAAGTCTTCTCCTTTACCTAGTTGTCTAAAACTGTCTGAATGCTCTGTTATGAGAAAATAATCGTTCTTCTAATAGAGATAACTTTCTGATAACTGATCCAAATGATCTAAATTTTGGATATGATGTGCATGAAGATGTCTAGATGCTAAGTCCTGCTCTACAAGGTCTGGAATGGAACTGTAGTAGAATGCATACCAAAATATAGAAACTACTATTGACTAAACTGACTGTACTGAACTAGAAAATGAAAGAAAGACAAAATAAATGCAAATATTTTTTGGTTGATGCAAGATTGCTCTTGAACTAGGGCTTCTCCTACATCAGATATCTGAGGTTGTTGAAAAAGTGAGTCCCTCACTTTGCTGGGGCTAGAGGAAAACCAAGACGGTCCACCTCAGGTTGAGAAATCCAAGATGAATCTTCTTCCAATTTGCCTTTCCACTTCACAAGATATTCTTTGTATTGCTTTCCTCTGGTGCTGCATCCAACTGTACTGTTCAAGATGTCTTCAATCTTCTCTGGTACTTGTTGTGGTAACTGCTTCTTCAAATGATCTTTAATCCTGTCACTGAACTCTCCTTCATGATACTGATATAGGTCTGCAATGTTGAAAATAGGTGATATACCCAATTTCTCTGATAGCTCCACTTCATATGCATTTCCTGAATCAAACTTTCTGAGTATCCTACACGGTCCAAACTTCTTCATCTTCAACTTGTTATATGTCGCTACTAGAAATCTTTCTTTTCTCAAATATACCATTACCTCATCTCCCACTAAAAATTGTTTGTCTTCTCTTCTCATCTACTTTCTCCTTATACTTATTGTTCATCTCCTCCAAATGTTTCTTAACCTGATTATGTATTGTATCCACATGTCCTACAAATTCTTTTGCTTCTACACTCCTCTTATTCTCCATACTGATATCTCTCAACTCTGCTTCTCCTCTAGAGTTAGTTCCTATCACAATCTCAAATGGTGTTTTCCCTATGCTCCTATTCACTGAATTATTGTATGCAAACTCTTCTTGTGATAGATTTAGATCCCAACTTCCTGCCTTATCTCCTACCAAACATCTCAACAAATTCCCTAAACTCTTGTTCACCACTTCTATCTATCCATTAGTCTGTGGATGAAATGTTGAACTAAACTTCAAATCTGTCTTCATCTTCTTCCAAAGTATCCTTCAAAAGTATCCAATGAATCTTGTGTCTCTATCTGAAACTATACTCTTAGGTAATCCATGCAATCTCACAATCTCCTTGAAAAATAGGTTAGCCTCATGAATTGCATCACTTATTTTCTTACAAGGTATGAAATGTGCCACTTTGAAAATCTATCCACCACTACAAATATAGAATCATGTCCTCTCCGTGTCTTCAGCAATCCTAATATGAAATCCATACTTATGTCTTCCTAAGGTCTCTCTGTGTCATGCCCACATTTCCCATGCGGTCACGACACACAACACATGTGTGATGTCCACATTTGACATGTGGCCATGACAAGAAAAATGAAAAACTTTTCTACCTATCCCTAGGAACCCCCTCGCACGTGTTTACATGCTTAGTGGTAATACACATGAGGTGTAAACATGTCAAACATAATTCGGGGAAATGCATTATCCTACACTGTCCCCTGTGAGATGAAAGCTATCTAGGGGGTATGAGACTCGAAGCGTGCCGCTTTTAGGGTTAGAACAATTTTAATCCGAACCCTAAGTTTCCTAGGTTAGAAGGTGATTTTGTCAGATTCGAAACCAACTTCTAAATCTAATACAAAGGTGAAAATTGAAAAATTATAATATGGAAATAAATGGCATGATGGACGCATGATAAAATGGAGCGATAAAAATAAGGTCAATAAAATGACATAAAAATAAAACCCTAAAATCTAGGAAAAATTCGACAGCATAACGCATTTTTGATAAATGAAATAAATATTTAAAAATAGAAAGAATTCAAGGAAGAAATCAATCCAAAAAATTAAAACAAATAAACGTAAAGAAAAATTAATAAATTTCCAAAGTCAAGTAATTTGACCAATCAACAAATTTATTAATTTTTGAAAATAAGTAAATGACCAATTAAACATGATACTTAAGTCCATTAATAAATACAATCTGACAATTACATTTATTAAATGACTTAAGTTAAAATAATTAAATGGAGGATAAATTAGAATATCGCCCAAGAATAAAGTTGATTAAAATAAAATTAAATCCATTTAAAGGTTTCCCCACCGCAATTATTTAAAATGCACTAAGGCAATAAAATAAAAACTCCCAATTAAATAAATAATTCACTAAGGGATAGAGCATCCCATCAAAATAAAACAACCCACCCCACAAAATAAATTACACAAGAAAAATAAAAATCCAACCGCAAAATTAAAATTAGACAAGTAAAGGGAAGCACAAGAAGTCAATAATTTAAAAAGGGGTTTAAAATCAAAAGTGGAGGGAACTTGGATTCCCGTGCACATGTGAGGAAAATATAATGGAGTAAATTAAAATAAAAACTCCTAATTTCCTACACAACCTCCAAGTTAGCCCTAACTCTATATTAAAATATTCTCTCAAATGGAAGCCCTAATCTATTATTTTATTCTTTTCTTTTTTTGACAAAAGCCTAACTTGTTCTTTTGTTTTCCTTTTCTCTTGTTTGTCTTGTTTCCTCCATTTTTTTGTTTTCCCATTTGTTTTGTGCAGGTCAGGGTTTGAAGAAGAAGTGGTAGCCATGATAATAGTTTTCTACTACATCTCACGGAGGTATACACATGAATATGCAATAGGGTATATTTTTTTGGATATATATATATATGCTGTCAGTAAAAACTGAAGTATACATTTATTTTTATTACAAAGAAGAAGGATATATATATAGTTATATATATATTGGTTTATATTAAATGAATATGCATCAAGGATTTCAGATCAAAGAGGCATAGATGGCCGGAGGGGTGACGGGGGTTTAGTGTTGTTGCCGCCGCCGTTGACAACTACGGAATGGAGGTCTATAGGGGGTATATGGTGTGGGGAGGGGGCCAAGCCCCCACCCACACCCACGTTTAATGGAAAGATGTGTGGGCGGCGGTGAGACTACTGTCCACCACAGTATTTTCTATTCTTTTTTTTTTTTTAAACTTGACTCTGAATACAGTCCGTCCACATTACAAATCGTTCTCTCTCTATATTTTTTTCTTTTTAATAGTTGATCTTAGTTTATTAATATCTTTATATATATATCTGGTTATGACATTCTATTGTGTGTTTTGTGTATATATATGTACATATAATATATTATATACATATATATATATATATATATATGTATATAAGTATTATATGAATATATATACATATTCTGATTAAAAAGAAAAGAATATATTATATATTTAATGTTACTATTTTTTTAATATATATATATATACACACACACAGTGACATGCATATCTCTTTTTTTTAAAAACAGTAGCATCATATATACATATTTATATTTATAAATATATCTATAAATATATATGTGTGTATATATATGTGTGTGTATATATATATTTTCACAGTTACATGCATAAGTCCTTTTTAAAAAAAAAATAGTAACATTAAATATATAATATATTCTTTTCTTTTTAATTAGAATATGTATATATATTCATATAATACTTATATACATATATATATGTATATAATATATTATATGTACATATATATACACAAAACACACAATAGAACGTCATAACCAGATCTATGACTTATAACAACCATTTGGATATGTAAAAATTAAATAAACAGATTTACTAATCTCCCTTTTTTTTGACAGTAACTAAAATGATTAGTAATATTATTTTTCTTTAAATAGCAAGCATAAATATAACAGATTCTTTACTTCTATTCTCTTCATATTATGAATATGCAATAAGATTTTACCAACATTATCCCCTTTCTTTTCTTTAAGTTTAAATACAACATACTACAAAATCAACTATAACACTTAATATAAAACAACAGTATATTTTATTTCTGCCCAAACTTTCAACAAAACATATATGCACAAACAGTCATGTAACAGACATACATTTTCCTTGAAATATATAACAACAATTTTATATGATCTTTGGTATCTTTCCATATACACATGAGCACAACAACATAACATAATGAACCTACATTTGAATATACAATAAAGAGTATCTCACATACAAATTTCCTTTCACACCCAAACAATAAGGAGTACAAAATTTATAAATCCAACACTAAGGCCTCCAAGTCCATGTCTCACAATAGCCAACAAAAATAATATTGTAAAAGTGGTGTAAATGAGCTTCTCCAAGCTCCTTTTCTCCCACTACAAACCTGCAAGAAGCCAAACAACAAAAAGGGGAACCAAGCCACTATGAAATGCCCTCCTCCCTACCGTAGACCTGCAAGTGGGTCACCCCTGAGCCGGGGAGGTAGGAATCACACAGTTGCACACACACACCACAACAAGCAACACAAAAACAACTCAGCAATAACCCAAGGATTAACACATAATAAAACTCATGAAAATAAGTTTGATGGGGGTAGGGAATGGACCCCTCTACTCAAGAGGCCACACCAAGATCTCAAAACACCATGTCTAAAGGCCTCAAGCCAAAACCTCCAAAGCACATATCTTCAAATAACTTAAAAATTCTCATGGCACTCTTGCCATCAAAATGATCTCAACACCAAGAAAAAGCCCTCAAGGCTATAAGTAGCTCAAATATGGGGGTGACCTTGAGGAGGTTCACTCTCCCCAGGGTTTAGAGTGACCAAAAGTGAGTTACCCCAAGGTTTAGTTAGTCAAAATTGACCCTAGACCCATGGATAACCACCTAGGGTAAGTTTTGGGACACTAAGGTTTACCTAGGGAGTCATAAATCCACTCTAAATGGCCCAAAAAAAAAAAAACAATACCAAGTGGTGTAAAACAATAAAAATTATACAACACATGATATAAATTAATTAAACAAAAGGGGGTACTAGCCCAAATAATAAAACCACAAGTACTTAAACAACATTTGAATCAAACGTGATCCTCATCTCTCTTGGGAATGGATCGGTTTCATAGGGAATAACATATGTGTGAATACTACCTCTAATTTCCCATGGCCTGGGAATATACTCTGGCACATCTACATCAAGTGTCAATCATATCATGAGTAATCATAGCCGAAGCAACTGGAATTAAATTCATGCCATTGAATACCACATTAATCATCTACAACATAATTCAAGATTAAACTGCATTTTCTATCTAATGTCACATAATCATTATCACATAAAGAACTAGAAATCACATCAATAACATCATCTAATATATCTCACATGTCTAGTCTCAACATAGCATTAAAATATGATCGAATCGAATCACCATATGTCTAATCAATGTCAAATCAAAATCAGGAGATATAATCAAATCTGCATAATGGAACAGTAGTCTCTAAAAGTATGATAATGTCATCAATTGAAATGTAAAACGATCAAAATAAGGAAGGAAAAATAATCAGCCTCACATCCTCCCCCCTAAGACTAAACTTCCTCCTGGAAGTCATAAAAAAGGTGAGGATAGAGTGCCCTCAAACTAGCTGCATCCTCCCAAGTTGCTGTGACCTCATCATAATGATCCCACTGGACCCTAACCTGGTCTAGCTCTCAACATCAAAGGCCTAGCATCTGACGAGCCAATATGTAAATTGGCTCCAAATCCAACTTCCCATCCACCTCTACCTGTAGAGCACTCCAGTCTAATACATGAGATAAATCAGATATATATCGTCTCAATACAGAAATATGAAAGACATCGTGGATACACAACAGGCTAGGTGGCAATGCTAGATGGTAGGAAACATGTCCTATCCACTCCAAGATCTCAAGAGGTCCTACAAATCGTGGTGTGAGCTTAGAGCCCTTTCCATAATAGATTGGACTCTTGTGTGGCCACACTCTAAGGAATACTCTGTCCCCAACTGAGAAGCTTCGATCAGTTCTCTTAGCATCGGCACACTTTTTTTGTCTATCCTATGCCTCCTAAAGTTTCTACCTAACTAGTGTGACCTTCTGCTCCATATCCTGAACTAACTCTAGACCAATGGCAACCCTGTCCTCTATTCGATCCCAACTCAATGGTGTCCTACATGGTTTGTTGTATAAAGCTTGAAAGGGAGGCATACCCAACAAGATGTGATGCCCATTATTGTAGGCAAACTCAACCAAATTTAGATACTCCTCCCATCCAGACTGATGGTCCATAACATACATATGAAGTATGTCCTCCAACACCTAATTCACCCGCTCTGTCTATCCATGTATGTCAGGATGATAAGCGGAGCTAAAGTTGAGCTGTGTGCCCAACGCTTGCTGCAAGGCTCTCTAAAAGGCTGAAGTGAACACTAAATCCCTGTCATAAATGATGCGGTGAGGTACTCCATGTAATCTCACATTATTGTCCAAGAATACTCTCGCCACTGCTGGTGCATTGTACATTGTGCATACAGGTGAAAAATGCGCCACCTTGGTCAACTTGTCGACTATCACCATGATGGCATCATGGTGGCGTGAAGACATAGGAAGACCAATAATGAAATCCATGGAAATGGTGTCCCATTTCCACTTAGGTATCTCGTGAGGGTATAAAAGACTTGCTAGATACTGATGAACGACCTTGACCCTCTGGCACTCAAGGCATCGAGCAACAAACTTTGCAATATCCCGTCTCATACCCACCCAATGGTACAGTTTTCATAGGTCAGCATGCATCTTCTTCACCCCCGAATGTGCTGCATATGGTGCTCTGTGAGCCTCTGATAACACTACAGTATGTAGGTCACCTACGCGGGGTACATAGATGCGCTGTCGATGACGAAGTAACCCATCTACCTCAAGTGAATAACCTGCAAACCTACCCACAAGGGCCCTTTGTGAATGGATCTCCTACTGCACCTCAAGAAACCACTCATCCTTAGGTAGATGCTGAATAATGCATCCTCTCAAGTCCACACTCAGAGTCAAGGTCAAGATCTCATGGTACCTTTGACTCAATGCATTAGCAACCACATTCTCCTTCCCTTTGATGTAGTGGACATCAAAGTCATACTCGCAAAGAAACTTCATCCAACGCCGCTGATGGGCGTTTAGATTCAGCTGCGTAGAGATATACTGAAGACTGTTGTGATCTGAATGAAGCTCAAAGTGATGACCTAATAAGAAGTGTCTCCAATGAACTAAAGCATGAATCACTGCCACTAACTCCAAATCGTAGGTGGGGTAGTTAAGCTCATGGGTCTTGAGCTTTTGTGACTCATATGTGATCGCTCTACCACCCTGGATAAGTATGACTCCCAAACCCTCAAGTGATGCATCCGTGCAAATCATAAAATCTGCTATAGGATCAGGAACTACTAAAATGGGAGTGCTAGTAAGACGCTCCTTAAGGACACCAAAGGCCCTCTCACACTACTCAGTCCATAGAAAACTCTTCCCTTTCTGCTGAAGGGAAGTGATAGGGTGCGCTATCTGAGAAAAACCCTCAACAAATCTATGGTAATAACCAACTAATCCCATAAAACTCCTGACCTCTGTCACACTGGTGGGTGTTGGTCAATCTCTAATAGCCCTGATCTTCGATGGATCTACTGAGATTCCATCGCTAGATAGGATATGCCCCAAATACTATACCTCTGTCCTAAAAAATGTACACTTCACCAAGTTCCCATAAAGATTCTGCTCCCTCAAACACTGTAGAACCTGACAAAGGTGCTCCTCATGCTCCTGCTCGGTCTATGAATAGATCAAAATGTCATTGAGGAAAATAATCATGAACTGATCCATGTAGGTATGGAACACCTCGTTCATGAGACTCATGAACACTGTAGGGGCATTCGTCAAACCAAAGGGGACTACAGTGAACTCATAGTGGCCATATTGAGTCTGGAAGGCTGTCTTATGGATATCCACCTCTATGATACGCAACTGATGGTAACTGGACTTCAGGTCAATCTTAGAGAACACCCTAGCTCCCTGCATCTGATCGAGGAGATCGTCAATCCTGGGCAGAGGATAATGGTTCTTCACTGTCACCTTATTCAACTACTTATAATCCATGCATAATCAAAGAAACCCATCCTTCTTCTTCACAAAGATGATAGGAGCACCCCAAGGTGAAATACTCGGTTGAATGTGCCCCTTCTCGAGAAAGTCCTCAAGCTGTAACTTGAGCTCTATGAGCTCATGAGTGGTCATCCTGTAGGGTGCACGAGACATTAGCTTGGCACTTGGCACTAAGTCAATATGAAAGTCTACCTCACGATGGGGTGGCATCCTGAGTAACTCTACTAGAAACACATCGGCAAACTCTCTCAGGATGGGATGATCATCCAAAGATTCCTCAGGCTTGTCATCTAATCTGTCACTCACTATGATAGCGAACATCTGGCATCCCTTCCGCATGCAGCGCTTAAGCTGCTGAGCGGATATCATATGCATTGTTGTGGGCTTCTACATGCCCACTATCTCCACTGATGTACCATGATCGTCGAAGAAGCTAATCTCCTTTCGGTGATAATCTAGCTTGGCTCGATGAGCCGCAAGCTAGTCCATACCCAAAACCACATCGTAGGATCCTAATGTCATAACTCTAATGTCATAAACCATGGCAAAGGGTCCCAAAGAAATCTCATAGTTGTGGACTAATGCATCTACTATCATCTTGGCCTCTGAGGCCAACTCAACCACCCACCTATCACCCTGCCTAAAGGCCACTAGCCTGCAATGCTCCACTAACGATGGAGATATGAAAGAGTCAGTAGCACCAGAGTCAAAGAGAATAGAAATGGAGACACCCCATAGCATACCTGATGTCTCAATCACTGATGCCTGAAAATCAGCTTGGCGGTTATCAACCGCTGCGAACATACGGTGGGACCTACCTACATCTCCAATCGTTTGCTCTGATCCTCCTGAACGAGGATGTCCCCTTGCTGTAAAGCCCTGTGGACACTCTCTAGTTAGATGTTCTGCTCCACCACACACATAACATGGGCCCTTAGCCTATACCTATCTAGTTTGAGTCCTACTCGACTACTACTGTCCAGATCTACCTGTGGACCCTTGTATGACTGCTGCGGCCTCGTGGGTCCCGTAGGTGGTCCCTACTACCTTTGATCTCTACGTAGGCCTTGGTGCTACCAACCTTGATTATGCCCCCCATGTGCCCTCTACGGTGGCTGGGATCTCTGCTGCTGCTACGACTACTACTGCTGTGGGGGCTTAGGATGTAAGGATGTGAAACTAAATCCTCCTCTCTAAGGTGGCAGTGGTGGTTTGTGGTAACTCTGAATATGCTACTGCTGCCCACGATCCTGAAACTAAGGGCGTGAACTCTGCCCTCATCCCTGTATCTCCTCAGCTATGTATGCCATCTCGACAATATTACTCAATGTCTGGGGGTCTGCCATGCATAGAGGCCTTGCTATGCTATGGTTTAATCCTCTGATAAACTTATGAACCAAGAGTTTCTCATCATGGAGATACTCCACATATCGAGACAACTCTATAAATCTACCCTCATACTGAGCAACTGTAAGTCCTCTCTGCTAAAGGTCATGAAAATCATCTATGCAACACTTCTTGTAGTGATCTGATAAGTATCACGCATTCAAGCACTTAATGAAAGTCTCCCATGTGAGTGTGTCCAATGATAGATGGTGCTTGCACTCCTCAGTGTGCCACTAGGTAGTTGTTGCATCTTGCAATAGGTGGACTGCCACACATGCCTTCCTGTTTCCCTTGTAAGGACGCAACACGAAGCATCTGTCTAAGCTAATGAGCCAGGCCTCTGCCTCATCTCCCTCTGTGGTCCCAACAAAAGTAGGAGGATTTAGCCTTGACAAATGCTTGATGGGATCCCCTTGATCTCTATGCCCTCTGATAGGCTCATTCATATAATAATCATAAGGCCTGTGGACAATATGCTCCACTCGCACTACCTCCTCACAGCTAGCATGACGTGGAGGGCTCCTGCTACGAGCCCTGTCGGCCGATCCAACCTCCTCTGCTGTCGTATCTGGTATCTCAACATATGGCTCCACATGTGGTGCCTCTCACGGCTCGATGTGGGGCTCCACACATATCTTGACACGAGACTCTACTCGTGGCTCCACGTGTGGCTCCTCTCGCAGATCATCGAGGGGCTCAGCACGTGGTTCTATGACCGACTCAACTATGGCCGGTGGTAGCCTATCTAACACTACCTGTAGTGCCTGTAATATCTGTGGCTCAATATCTAGTATAGGTAGGGTCGGTGGTGTCTGCGGTATCTGTGGGGCCAGCGGTCCCTGTCCCTTAGCTAAAGAATCACTCTGCACCTCGGCGGACGTAGTGTGGTGGGATTGCGCTTGCCAAACTCATCGAGGAGGCATCCTACAAAAATGAGGTAACCACAAATTAATCAAAATTGTGTAAATAATAATGTGCCCTAAACAAGCCTAGTGTTTAAACCTGGGCTCTGATTCCAAATGTCGTGCCCATATTTCCCATGCGGTCATGACACACAACACACGTGTCATGTCCACATTTGACATCTGGTCATGACACGAAAAAATGAAAAACTTTTCTACCTATGCCTAGGAACCCCCTCGCACGTGTCTACATACTCAGTGGCAATATGTATGAGGCATAAACATGTCAAACATAATTTGGGGAAATGCGTTATCCTAAGTCGTCCCCTACAAGATGAAAGTCATCTAGGGGGGTATGCGACGCGAAGCATGCCGCTTTTAGGGTTAGAACAGTTTTAATCTGAACCCTAAGTTTCCTAGGTGAGAAGGTGATTTCATCAAATTCGAAACCAACTCCTAAATCTAATACAAAGGTGAAAATCAAAAAATTAAAATATGGAAATAAATGGCATGATGGACGAATGATAAAATGGAGTGATAAAAGAAGGTCAATAAAATGACAAAAAAATAAAACCCTAAAATCTAGGAAAAATTTGACAACATAACACATTTTTGATAAATGAAATAAATATTTAAAAATAGAAAGAATTCAAGGAAGAAATTAATCCAAAAATTAAAACAAATAAATGTAAAGAAAAATTAATAAATTTCCAAAGTCAAGTAATTTGACCAATCAACAAATTTATTAATTTTTGAAAATAAGTAAATGACCAATTAAACATGATACTTAAGTCCATTAATAAATATAATCTGACAATTACATTTATTAAATGACTTAAGTTAAAATAATTAAATGGAGGATAAATTAAAATATCCCCCTGGAATAAAGTTGATTAAAATAAAATTAAATCCATTTAAAGGTTTTCCCACCACAATTATTTAAAACACACTAAGGCAATAAAATAAAAACTCCCAATTAAATAAATAATTCATTAAGGGATAGAGCATCCCATCAAAATAAAACAACCCACCCCACAAAATAAATTACACAAGAAAAATAAAAATCCAACCCCAAAAATTAGACAACTAAAAGGAAGCACAAGAAGTCAATAATTTAAAAAGGGATTTAAAATCAAAAGTGGAGGGAACTTGGATTCCCGTGCACATGTGAGGAAAATATAATGGAGTAAATTAAAATAAAAACTCCTAATTTCCTACACAACCTCCAAGTTAGCCCTAACTAAAAATTAAAATATTCTCTCAAATGGAAGCCCTAATCTATTATTTTATTCTTTTCTTTTTTTGACAAAACCCTAACTTGTTCTTTTGTTTTCCTCTTCTCTTCTTTATCTTGTTTTCTCCATTTTTTTGTTTTCCCATTTGTTTTGTGTAGGTCAGGGTTTGAAGAAGTAGTGGTAGCCATGATAATAGTTTTCTACTACCTCTCACGAAGGTATACACATGAATATGCAATAGGGTATATATATATATACATACATACATATATATATGCTGTTAGTAGAAATTGAAGTATACATTTATTTTTATTACACAGAGGAAGGATATATATACAGTTATATATATATATTGGTTTATATTAAATGAATATGCATCAAGGATTTCAGGTCAAAGAGGCGTAGATGGCCAGAGGGGCGAAGGCCGAATGGCACAAAAGGGGCAACGGGGGTTTAGTGTTATCACCGCCACCACTGACGACTATGGAATGGAGGTCTACAGGGGGTATATGGGTGTGGGTGGGGGCTCAGACCCCTCCCCACACCCAAGTTTAATGGAAAGATGGGTGGGCAGCAGTGAGACCGCCATCCACCCACAGTATTTTTTGTTCTTTTTTTTATTTTTTAAAAACTTAACTCTAAATACAGTCTGCCCACATTACAAATCATTCTCTCTCTCTCTCTCTCTATATATATATATATATATTTTAATAGTTGATCTCAGTTTATATATATATATACACACACACAGAGTGACATGCATATCTCTCTTTTTTTTTAAACAGTAGCATCATATATATATATATATAATTTCACAGTTACATGCATAAGTCCTTTTTAAAAAAAATACTAACATTAAATATATAATATATTCTTTTCTTTTTAATCAGTATATATATATATAGACACACACACACACAAAACACATAATAGAATGTCATAACCAGATCTATGACTTATATATATATATATATATATATATATATATATATATATATATATATATATATATATATATATATAGACACACACACACACAAAACACACAATAGAACGTCATAACCAGATCTATGACTTATAACAACCATTTGGATATGTAAAAATTAAATAAACAAATTTACTAATCTCCCTTTTTTTTGACATTAACTAAAATGATCAGTAATATTATTTTTCTTTAAACAACAAGCATAAATATAATAGATTCTTTACTTCTATTCTCTTCATAGTATGAATATGCAATAAGATTTAAACAACATTATCCCCTTTCTTTTCTTTATGTTTAAATACAACATACTACAAAATCAACTATAACACTTAATATAAAACATCAGTATATTTTATTTTTGCCCAAACTTTCAACAAAACATATATGCACAAATAGTCACGTAATAGACATACATTTTCCTTTAAATATATAACAACAATTTTATATGATATTTGGTAATTTTCCATCTACACATGAGCACAACAACATAACATAATGAACCTACTTTTAAATATACAATAAAGAGTATCTCACATACAAATTTCCTTTCACACCCAAACAATAAGGAGTACAAAATTTAGAACTCCAACACTAAGGCCTCCAAGGCCATGGCTCACAACAACCAACAAAAATAATATTGCAAAAGAGGTGAAAATAAGCTTCTTCAAGCTCCTTTTCTCCCACTACAAACTTGCAAGAAGCAAAACAACAAAAAGGGGAACCAAGCCACTACAAAATGCCCTCCTTCCTACCGTAGACCCGCAAGTGGGTCACCCCCGAGCTAGTGAGGTAGGAATCACACAGTTGCACACACACACCACAACAAGCAACACAAAAATAACTCAGCAATAACCCAAGGATTAACACATAACAAAACTTATCAAAATGAGTTTGATGGGGGTAGAGAATGGATCCCTCTACTCAAGAGGCCACACCAAGTCTCAAGGCCTCAAGCCAAAACCTCCAAAACACATATCTCCAAATAACTCAAAAATTGTCATGGCACTCTTGCCATCAAAATGATCTCAACACCAAGAAAAAGCCCTCAAGGCTATAAGTAGCTCAAATATGGGGGTGACCTTGAGGAGGTTCACTCTACCCTACCCCATACAAGTTGAGCCTTACCTCCAAATGGAGGTGCTCTCACCAAACTCCCAACCCACATAAAAATAAAAACCACAAACAACAAAAATCCATAAACAGAACATAAATGAAAATGCAAGGGTAAAAGAACATAGTCATTGAGCTTACCTTCGAAAGCCCTAAAAATGGAATCATGTTTGGTGAAGAGCTCCAAGATTCTCCAAAACTTCCAATCTCCAAAATTTTCTCTAACCCCCCAAAAGAACTCCAAGAATAGAAAGAAAATCCAAAAATGCAAGAACCCCACACTCCTCAATAAGAGGAGGTAATATAGGCCTTCTAAATTGGCCTAGAGGAATGAGAAGGTGACACTTGTCACCCTCTCCTTCCTCTTCCCATGCTACTTGCAAGGGAGAGGAAGTGTGAGGGTGACAAGTGTCACGCTCCAATTCCATCCCAATCCTCACCTTATCCACTTGTGCTCTCACACATGTGTTAGAGAACAAGTGGTGAGGTGGCAATTCCCTTCAAGCCTCCATGAGGATAAGGGATGCCATATGGCATCCTCTTATTCTCCAAGAGATCCATCTCCTCCAAGATGCTCTCACACGTGTGTGAGAGTCTTGGAGGGAGATCCCACACACTTGGGAGTCTTGGAGACCTCCCAAGTCTTCTTGGTGAAGGGATGCCCAAACTTTGGGAAGGGAGATGAGTCTTTCCCAAAGCATGACTCATCTCCCACCCTTAGCCATTTCAAAATTCGTCACTTTGACTAAACCTCAGTTTAGAGTGACCAAAAGTGAGTTACCCCAAGGTTTAATTAGTCAAAATTGACCCTAGACCCATGGGTAACCACCTAGGGTAAGTTTTGGGACACTAAGGTTCACCTAGGAAGTCATAAATCCACTTTAAATGGCCCAAAAAAAATAAAAACAATACCAAGTGGTGTAAAACAATAAAAATTATACAACACATGATATAAATTAATTAAACAAAAGGGGGTACTAGGCCAAATAATAAAACCACAAGTACTTAAACAAAATTTGAATCAAACGTGATCCTCATCCCTCTTGGGAATGGATCAGTTTTACAGGGAAAAACATATGTGTGAATACTACCTCCAATTTCTCATGGCCTGGGAATATACTCCTACACATCTAGATCAAGTGTCAATCATATCACGAGTAATCATAGCCAAAGTAACTGAAATTAAATTCATGCCATTGAATACCACATTAATCATCTACAACATAATTCAAGATTAAACTGCATTTTCTATCTAATGTCACATAATCATCATCACATAAAGAACTAGAAATCACATCAATAACATCATCTAATATATTTCGCATGTCTAGTGTCAACATAACATCAAAATATGATCAAATCAAATCACCATATGTCTAATCAATGTCAAATCAAAATAAGAAGATATAATCAAATCTACATAATGGAACAATAGTCTCTAAAAGTATGATAATGTCATCAACTGAAATGTAAAACAATCAAAATAAGGAAGGAAAAATAATCGGCCTCACACTCTGGTACTGTCAAAGATTTGTACAACCTAGTATTTTGACTACTTCCTTTTGCAACTTGACATAATCTACAACTCTGCACAAACTTCCTTACATCCTGTTTAATGTGAAAAGAGAGGGAAGGTTTGATGTTTTGATGTTTTAGTGTTGATGGGTTTAGATCCTCCTTTCACAACAAACATTCAAGGACATATCAACTGAGTTGAACCTCAATTTGTGCAAGAGGATTACCTATAGGTTGGGCTGTCACTTGGAATGATGTGGAAACTTAGAAATTGCTAATTAATTCCTTAATGTAATCCCCAAATATGCAAGAAACCCTAATTATGCAAAATAGTGATCAAATTGATAGATTCAAGAAAATGCTTGCAGAGTGAGATAGAAGATAGAGATTAATAACTAACCATTTTTCAAAGTTTGGGATTTAGAATATTCAAGGACAATGCCCCAGGCACCCAAGTCTAGGGTATTGTTTTCTTCACAGAATGTAGAACTCCTTTCGACACTGATGATCATTGTTCCATCTGTTTCCATCACAGGATATGTAGAGGACACTATGACTAGTCCCTGTGTTTGAGGTAGGCTGATCTTTGGGATATCGGGGCTTCTTCAGATGTAGAATATCACTATCACAAAGATTCCAGTGTCTAAAACTCTAGAGGACATTTCCCTAGATGCCTATGTCCTAAAATGTTCAATTTTGTCTCTTCCTTTCAGATCTTGAATCCTTGTCATCTGCAACCTTCCTTTGCAACTCCACTTCATGAAACTTAGTACCTGTAACTTGTAGTCACAAAGGAATGTGGTTGGGGGTTGTGGTGTTTAGAGGCTTGACTTAGTCAAGCCCTAGAGAGACATTCAAGTCTTCCAAACACCATTGGTAGATAAGAGTGTGTATCCCTACAGGATAGAGGCAAATACCAAATGATAAATGATTCAAACATAAACAAATGTCACGTCGGAGGCATAGCTCTCACATAAATGAAGATCCTTCATGCACATGAGAAGATGAAGCTAAATCTACAATCACAAACACAATAACAATGCTCTAGTTTGCAAAAAATGAATATCTTGAAATCACAAGCTTGCCACAAGTTCACAATCATAATCTTCTCTCTAGTTTACAAATGAAAACCTAAACATGCTTATATATACAACACACATTCCCACCAAGAATTTCATAATTTAAACATAAGGTGTTGGCATAGGGCCTAACAACAGTCATATAATCGACACTTAGATTTAGGGCTTGAACCAAAATAGGGAAGGACTAGGGTGTGAGCGCCCATGTCCTCCCTCTCTATTTTAGGTAGGGCTTAACATTATAGCACCCCTAGGTCCTATTTCCATAACACTTAGGGGTTTTCTCATTGGGATTCAAAATTAACATGCAATATGATCTAAATGCATTCTAAGGACCCAAGAGCTAAACCTTAAGAAGGAAAAGCCCCCAAGGGGACATCTTCCAACATAACACATCCTTATATATTTGCGGCCAAAAGTAATTTTTACTTACCAAAGCCACTGTCTTATCAATTCCAAAATGTCCTACCAATCCACCACTATGTTTCTCTTTTATCAAATTGTCTCTCATTGAAGTCCTAGGTATGCACAACTGATTTCCTTTGAATAACATATCTTTCTTCATGAAACTACACTTCTTGATGTTTGTCAACAATTTCTCTTCTCTCAACCTCTGCAATACTTGTTTGAGGTGCCATAAATGTTCTTTTTTCTTACTGAAAATCAGAATATCATCTAAATATACAATAACAAACTTACCCAAGAATTTCTTCAAAACTTCATTCATCAATCTCATGAAAGTACTCGGTGCATTTGTCAATCCAAAAGGCATCACTAACCACTCACACAGTCCTTCATTTGTCTTGAAAGCAGTCTTCCATTCATCTCCTTCTCTGATTATGATTTGATGGTATCCACTCTTCATGTCTGTCTTTGTAAAATATTTTTCTCCACTCAAACAATCCATAAAGTCATCCATCCTAAACAATGGAAATCTACCCAACAATATGACATACATCCATAGGCATAATATCACATAATACTTCATCATGATAAGATCAAATATGAAATTTCACCAAACATTGTTCACTCACCAATACCTTATGATCATCTCGAATCCATGCTATCTAATATGGCTTAGGGTGTTTCAATCTCTCTAGCTTTAGTTTAGGCACAATCTCCTCTGAAACCAAATTATCAAAACTACCACTATTAATTACAACCTTACAACATTTACCTTCTAATTTGCATCTGGTCTGAAACAAACTTTTCCTCTGCGGTGGTTCTTCATTTGTCTCTACTTGAAATAGTGCTCTCCTCATGACAAATGATTCTCCCTTCACAAGTTTACCAACTAAATTAGGTGATCCAATAGGTTCTTCTTCTACATAATTTGTTCTTCCATTGTTCTTTATCTTCTTGCTTGTACTTCCTTGATGACATTCAAATGCTTTGTGTCCTTCACATCCACACTTAAAATGTAGGTTCCTCTAAATGTTCTCCTATCAAGCCCTCTTTCATTTCTTCTGTATCCTTCACTTTGATAAGAATTAGGGTTTCCTCTATGGTAGAAATTTCTATCATCTCTCTGATATGCATTGTTATCTCTGTCTTCCTTATTAAATGTGCTATCTTGTCTGCTTTTCTTTGCATATGATCTTTCTCCTCTAGAAAATGTTCCGTCTCTCTAAAATTTACCTCCTCTACCTCTCTGTCTCTACTCATTCTTCGTATTCAAATTTTCTTCAACCTTCAGGGCAAACTGGTATGCTTCTTCCAATGTTGTCATCCTTACCAAAATTAGTTCTTGAATATTCAATCTCAGTCCATTGATGTATCTTGCCACTTTCTCCTTACTTGCTTCACTATGTCCTATCCTTGTGATCATCTTATGAAATTCTTTAGTATACTCCTTCACAAATTACTCCTTTTGTCTCAAGTTTTGCAATCTCTTCAACAATTCCAACTCATAGTCAACAGGTATAAACTGATTCTTCAACTTTGTCACCATCCCATCCCATTTTATGATCTTTTCCTTGCCTCTGCTGTTTCTATCCAACTGAAATTCTTTCCATGAAATAGCAGCATGTCCTTTTAATTTTGTCTTTGCAAATCTCACCTTCTCCAGATCTTCAATTTCTTCATATTTGAAGTATTCTTCTAGGTTATTTATCCAATCAATCAGCTCCTCCAAACTCAAATTGCCATAATAGTTCAATACATCCACTCTAGATCTTTTCCCCATCTTTGAAATAACTCTCAACATCTTCACTTGATCTTATTCTTCTTCTTCTTCTAGGGTTTCTCCATTTTGGTCAATGGATTGAAATTCTTCATCATCATCACTTTCAATATTAGGTCAAAGTGTTAGTCCTCTTCTTTGATCTTCTTCAATAGCATCCAATCGAACTCGCATTGTTTTCATCATCTCCATCATCTCATCCATTATTCCGGCCATAGTACCAATAGTAGGTATTCTTCTCAATAGCATCTCTTCCTAGGATAAAGTGTTGCTACCTCAAATTTGGTGATTGGGCTACAAGGTGACAACTACCTCACAATTGACAATCGGTTGACAACATAGGTAGTCTACCTCAGATTCAACAATCTATTCATAGAAAAATATTACAGAATACCTTAACCTACTTCACTCTGATACCGCTTGGTGTAGTCATGGTTAGGAGGGTCCACAAAGTGAATAGTCTAGACCATGCAACAAAAGTAAACACAATGGAAGCAACTCAATTTTAAAATACAAATGTAGATTCAAATGTTTAGTATATCAAGGATTAAAAATGCTTACATGCCAGCAACATATGGGCTTACAACTTAGGGCTCACAGGCCTAATTCTCTAGTTAAAATAGATGCACAAGATATGGCCTTGAGGCACCTTATAGAACAAAATCCTAAGAATGACCTTCATATTATGATTCACTATTTTCCTATGTATCTATTACATGATTATATATCATCTCTGAATCACAAGAATCCTCTACGTCAGGCAAGGAAGAAGTTACAATCCTCAATGAAGGTGTAACATGTGTACATGAATGGATCGGCCTTAAGCAACTTGTGCTCCTTTGTAAGTGAATGAAACAAGGTACAGATCATAGGGAAGGTCGGCCATGTCCCAAACTATTTTGAATTATGTGTCATTTAGCTATACAAGTCATGGAAGTGCTCTGTAAGTCTTTTCCTTCAGCTGGTTGTCTGAGATTGTAAGCACAAAAATCATGCATTGCCTCCATGAGGACCCCTATGATGATTCAAATCCCTGTCACATACATGTAAGCATGAAATAAAGTCCTTTAAGTAGTAGGCTTCTTGATGACGTGTTTTCTTTTCTTGTCTTGTGTTGTTTCTTCTTTATTGATTTCCCTCTCTCCCCATTTGCGACACTTTTCAACACTTGTCGACTTGCATTTTCTATCTTTCGACCTTGATCCTAAGCGTTGTGTCTTGTAGGTGAGTTTTTGCCTCTCCCTTATGTTTTTCCCCTAGTGCACCTCCTAGAAGCCTTCTAGAGGTCTCCTAATCCATCTCCCGCTTTCAATTTTTAGTTTCATCAAACCAATCCAAATCTCCACTTGCATCAGTAGGATCTCCCTAAGTTTTTGCCTCTCCCTTATGTTTTTCCCCTAGTGCACCTCCTAGAAGCCTTCTAGAGGTCTCCTAATCCATCTCCCGCTTTCAGTTTTTAGTTTCATCAAACCAATCCAAATCTCCACTTGCATTAGTAGGATCTCCCCCGGGAGATCCTATTGATGCAAGTGGAGATTTGGATTCTTCCACATGACTAACCTATTTCTTGATGCAAAACCCTTTCTTTTCCTCTCTTCTGCCATCTCCTAGCCTATTTTTCTACATCTGACACTATCCAACTTGAATCTCCCCCAGGCGACCCTACTGGCAAAAGGAGTGACCCTGCCATTTTTGGACCCGTGGAAAAACTCTAGTTTCTCTCTCATTTTTTCTGTGTTTTCACCCATTTTTCTTTCTGTTTGCATGATTTTTGATGCTTGATATAGAGTTAACTATTTCATGCACCCACACATGCATAATTATCTCTATTTGATCTCAAATTAACTCTCTAATCAATCTTATGCATTCCCTCACCTCCATTTCCTCTTCAGTGATAAGCTATCATTGCTTCATCACTCTCTAATGAGCTCAGTTCACTGGGTAATCAACCTTGTTAACTCCCCAATCTATTCTTGTTAACTCATCAATCAAATGAGTTAACTCTTCAATCAATCCCTTCTTCTAAACCTATAAATACCCCCCTCCCCCAAGCACAAAGGGAGGAAAATTCATTGTGCACACAACTCTTGCCAATTTTTCTCTCCAACTTAGCATTCAAATGCTCTTATAGGACGAAGGTGCCTTTTTCTTTTATTGTTCAACCAAGAAACACTATGCTACTTCAATCTAGTATGCCATTGTGCTCAATCCAAGCTCTCACTAAGCTCATACAAGCTTCATCAAAGCTTCTTTCTGCTTCTTTGAGTCATTTTGTTGTCAAGAGGATCACCTGCTACCACAAAAGGATTCGAGGTTACCTACACAAGGATTACTAAGGGTAGTGGAGTCAACAAATCTTTGTTTCTCTTAGGTTGCTTCATTGTTTTCATTGCTTTCATAGTAATTAGATAATCATATTTGCTCTTGGGAATAGTAACACATTGTTTTTTCCTTGATAGATTAGATCTTGCATGTTAGATTAATCACTTTCATATTTCTAGATCTACATTGTTAGAAGAAGCATTTTCCCTTTTCTTAGATTAAATTACATTCAAAACATCAAAAACCCCCAAAAAACATTGGTTAACATTGCATTGGAAAAGTCATATAGGATTGCACACATATTTCCTTTTCATAGATTAGAAGCATTTCTATTTCCAAAATACTCTGAAAAACACCAAAAAGATGCTTTGCATATCAGTTAGTTTGCATGCATATAGAAACATTAGAATAGACAAAATTGTAAACCCTTGATTCCATCATGAGGTAATCACAGTTCAAACGATCCCAAACAAACCCTTGATTTCATCACAAGGTACAAGCAAAGTCAAAACACAAAGCCTAGGTCAACAAAACCCTAGGTCAAAACCCTAGATCTGGTTAAGGTTAGTAATCACACGACTTCCTCTCTTCTGATTCATGAATGTGCTTAGGAGTGAGAGGAGAGTGGGTGAGGGATATCCGTGATGAGATCGAGGAGATCCATCCATGACCACATCAACAAACATTTGTCTTACCACAAGGAGACCCATTGGTCCTTTTGTTATTAGAAGAAACTAGACAATGACAGATACAACAAGAATTCTTACAACGCCTACAAAGACAAGAGGCCATCAATGAAAACAACCATTCACCCACCTAAAGGTGGAATTTAAGAAATCCAAATAGAAGGAGAGAAACTAGTGACCCTTCAGGTCATAGGGTTATCTCAACTACAACAACAATCAAATGAAACATACAACAAAGGACACAACAACAAAGGCCACAGTACTTGCCAACCCCTCTCTGTGAAGTCCAGCTCTCCAAAAAGCCAAACCCCCACCGTGTCTCACCTCCTCTCGACTAGCTAATTCCATGTGAGTGAGAGTGACGTGGCAGATCGCCCCATGGCAAGGAGGGAAAGTGTCCGTGTGCATGCCCAAATCTGACCCAATAGCCCTCAGGCAACTGGAGTCACGATTTTGAGCATACATATTTTGGTGAACCTGACATGAAGGGCAAAGCCTTTTGGTTATGTTAATCACGTTACCATTAATTAGATCTCATTTCCATCATCATTCACATACGACATCAGCTTCACCACATATTTTGGTGAACCCGTTGTGAAGAGCAAAGCCTCTTGGTTATGTTATTTGCATTCCCATTTCAAACATCTCAAAACAAGTTTAACAAAAACTTCACAATATTTTCACACCATTCTTCATAACCACTTTTTCCACTTTAGCTTCTATCGCTTATGCCATCATTCATTCCATTTATTCTGTGGTGTCTATGGTACCCTCGAATATGAAAGAACCTAACTTAAACAAAGGGAACATTCCCTCAAGGGAACCAGAAACTCCCTCATTTGATAGGTATGTGCCACCACATCCTGACGCACCAATCATCAACTATTATGATTATGAGGATTCTGACTATGAGCAAGAACAAAAGGAATCTAGGCGCTCTCTATTGTTCAACAATCCATCTTGGGAGAACAATTTGGCCATACCCAATGTGCCACATAAAGCAAGAAGGGTGAGGTCAAAAATACATCAACCAGAGCAACCTTCCACAAGTACATCAAATACTCACCTTGATGAAGAGGTTAGAAGGTTGGAAAGGCATGTAAAAGAAACCAAAGATGCTCAAGAGGCATTGAGGATTGCCTTAGAAGAAGAAAAAAAAGAAAACACTACATGTGAGGAAGCTCATCACTATGAAAATCCTAGAAATGAAGGAACCTGTAGAGCTGCAACTCCTGCAGATTTAATCGCAACTCTAGTACAAAGAATCAAAATCCTGGAAGTAGAGCAAGCTGCTCTAGAAAGAAGACTCAAGTCTCACAAATAGGACTAGGGGGCATATCAAAATCCACCCTACCTCAATTGCTATTCATGACATGCTAGTAATGACCCCTATCTGAATGGGAGCCTTCCTATTCAGAACAATCCAATGAATCCAACAATGGGTTATCAAAACCCACCTACAGGTTTATTATTAACAACCCCGCAATCTCAGAGTGCCTTCTTAGGAATGTATCTTGAATATTTGAAAGAGCCTCTAGACCAAAACATAAGAAATGTGCAACTACCTTAGCCATTACTAGATCTCTCGAAGTTCAAAGGAGAAGGAGATCCAAATTCACACATTAAGGCTTACACTACAACCATTAGAGAACTCCTCCTTTGGTATGGGGTTGTAACAAAATTTTTCCTGAAAATGCTTGAAGGCATCGCCTTGGATTGGTATTATCGTCTCCCAGAAGCTTTGATCCATTCATTTAGACAACTCATTAGAGAGTTTGTCATGGCATTCGACATGAACAAACTCGTGAAAACAGGGATCGGAGAATTCCTCACAATAAAACAAGAACCGAATGAATCTGTAGCACATTTCGTCACCTGATGGAGGCAATTCCTTTATTCTTCAACTAGTCCTCCAAACATGGATCATTGAGAACTATGTGATCTCTTCTTACATGCCCTTAACAAAGACATGAGAGAAGATATCCAAAAACTGCCATATAAGTCCTACGAGGAAGCATTGGAAAGTGCTTTAAGAATTGATCAAGCTGCCATAGATAGTGGTTGAAAAGTCTTTGGTTCAAATGAAAAGATAACAAAGGAAGAGACAGGAAACAATGCCTCTATTATTAAAATTTTCAAAAACAATAGGAGCGCAACCACAGACGGGGTGACAGATCAACCCCCAATCAAAAGGATAAATGATGATTACAATGGGAGAGATTATTATCCTCCTAACGTAAATGCCATAGATCAACCTAGAAACAATGGGTACTATCCTCGGGACAACTACCAAAGCTGGAACCGCAATGGAAATGGGAACAAGAATGATGGAAGATATGAAAGACCCCCATATGAATTCAACCAATTTTTCTCTTTTCAAAGAACCAGGTGGCATAGCACAGAATCTTGTAGAGAGTATAATAGGTTCATAGCAAGACTACCAGAAGACCAACAATATTTGTTTATAGAAATGTTCTTAAACCCACAGGAGGTCACCCCGGATAACAAAGATACAAGACAAAATCAAGCTCCCATAGCACCCCAAAATGCAAATATGAGAATTTATCAAGATCTGTTCCCCACACACAAGGATACATAAATGACAAATCAAAACAAAGCAGCTTAGAGTAGTAACCTCGAAATTCCACCATAGCTAGGACAAAAAGGAGAAACTAGGTTGATGGGATTGGTTAAGATTATGCACAATGAAGAACAAGAGGAAGATCATGAGGAGGAAAATGAGCAAGTAGAAGCACACGAAGGCACCATTTCAGTGGTAGAGATGATACCAACTCTGATTGGACCTTATGAGCTCATAGAAGACTTAAAGAAAATTTATGCGCACATTTCGTTCATTAACTTGCTTAGGAATTCCCCCTCACATTGTTCTGCATTGCTACAAGCAATAGGCCTAAAATATCTTGACCAAATCATGCCACTGCTTAGTGAACAAATTGACCATGTGGACTATAATCTCAGCTCACCAAACTCAAAACTTAAAGATCCTGGGTTCTTCTTCGACTTACAATAGATGCCCTCTGATGTAAAGTTATCAAAGAAAGGAGACCCTGCACTATATCTACAAGTGTGGATCTATGACAGGTGCATCAAACAAATATTAATCGATGACTGAGCTGCAATGAATATAGTTCCTTTCTCCCTCTTAGAGAGAATGGGCTATGGACATACCAACATTACCGCTTCAAGAGACACTCTAAGCGGATACGATAATCTGAAAGCAGCCACCATAGGAAAGATTACCCTTCTAGTGACTTTGGGACCCAAAACCATTCCAACCACTTTCTTTGTTATAGATAAGGACACGTAATATAACTTGATTCTTGGGAGGCCATGGATACATAAGATGAAGGTTGTGCCATCTACACTATTTCAAGAAGTCTGCTTTTTACACTTAGGGAAAGTGTATGTCACACAGGGAGATCCAGAGCCTTTCAGCATGTTAAAGTCAAATACATCAAACAAATTCATAGGTATTCCCATAGACTATGAGATTCCTACCAACAAGTTAACCATCCCAAATCCTACACCTCAGTCGATATGCATCAAATGGATGGAAACTCTAGAAAAGACCATAAACACTGCAAAAATTAAAACTCTAGAGAATGGGCCACTACCAAAGCAAAGGGAAATGGTTTCTAAGGATAAAATGATTGAAATCATGGAGTTGATCAAACGGGATGTACCACTCCAATTCGCATTAGAAATACTCATGATCGATGTCCAAGAGGACTACAAACTCTTTCCTTGCATAGGGGAGAAGCCTCATAGAATGGAAGGACCAGTCTTTTAGACCACCACATTAGATCTAAGAAATGTAGACCCACATGCTTTCTCAGATGCAGAAGAAGACATGATGGAAGGTTATACACCACTATCACCACTAAGTGAATCACGTGTCCCCAAGACACCAAAAGAAATAGAATCATATGAACCTCTCACACCAATGAAGGATTCACATCAACTAGTGATACCCATGGAAGAAACACATTCTATCGATAATGAATCAACCAATGTTATAGGAATGTTACGTAGGATGTTTGTAGTATTGCAGCCACAAGAAAAACCAACCACCTCCACTCGGTTTAGTTGAATGAACTCGGTGAATGGTAAGCACCTTGGGTACAAATAGAAATGGTTGAAAGACTTTCTGAAAAACATGAAGAAGAAGGTATCTTCCATAGAGAGTGGAAGATGAGAGTGATAGTTGGTATCGATGACCCTATCATTTTTGAACTACCAAAAAGTTATGTTGGGTATGCCATGGATCTAAGACCAGAACCCAATGGGAGGACAAGTATAAGCTTTGTCCGTCCTGACAAGCAAAGGGAGCTACAAACTCCTCTTGAGCTATTCCAATTCTTACAAAGAATCCAAGAGAGACCAGAAATAAAAGTCTACATGCAAGAACAATTCGATTTGTTGGCAGAATTACTAAATTGCAACAGAGTCTTGTATTGGTCTCCCTCCCACCATCTTGCCTTTCAGGACCTACTGCGTCTCATAATGCCAAGAGAAGCCACTGAGTTGGAAGTGATAGATTCAAATGACAAACCTTATAGAATAGGAGAACTTGCCCTAAGAAGAGGTAGCACAAAAAACAAGAAAAGGAGACGAGAAAGAGCCTTTTTGGAAGATTGGAAAGGCCCCTACATGGTTAAAGAAGATATCAGAAATGACACTTATCTCTTGTGCACACTAGAGGGAGAGGAATTTGGTGAAACAGTCAATGCCTTTCACCTCAGGAAATATTATGTCTAAAAGACCAAAAAAATCATAAAACATAAAAATACAATTTTTTTTTTATAAATATCAAAAATGTCAAAACAGTTTGTTTCTTGCATTTTTGCATCATTCTGTTCATCTTGCATTACAGCTTGTGACTTGCTCTTGTACTATTTTCCCTTTAGTAAGGAGTCTAATGTTGCCCAGATATACATTATCCTTTTAGGACCTAGAGATCTGTTGATGATTATTTTTACACATTCATAACAAAAGTTAAAATTCACAAAATGAACCTAACTGTCTTGAAAGATATGAAGAAATCAATTAAGATTACTTAATCCCAAGTTTCTGTATGGTCAGGTCTTAACCTGTTGGATAATTCAGTAGGTTGATGTGAAGCTGTAATATGCAAGGGGCCTTACTTGATTTAAGGTGTTTTATGACTTACTGGACTCTAATTATGCAAATTATCACAAATATCAACATTTTTCTTCAGTCCTTTGCATAAATTTGTTACTGTATCACAAAGCTTTATATGATTTATATTAACACAAGCTTTCATTTCAAATATTATGAAAACTATCAAATATCAACTTAGTTTTTCATGTTTCCTTCAAATATCAGACAATCTCCTTTAAATTTCTGTGTTTAAGCTAAGTATTTCAAATGGTTTGGGAAAAGTTAGAGAAATCTAAATTAAACTTCATTCTGCTACAACATCTAAATGCTCTGTTATGCACGTTGTAAGAAGTACAGTAAACCTGATAAAATCAGTAGACTAAACCTTTAAATGTGAATGCCCTGAGTATTTTCACGAACATACATTAAAGATTGCAAGCTTTAAGAGATATTATTTCAAATACAAAGAAGAGCCAGAAGACACTCTGAATATAGACATAGGATTCCAGATTCATTTGTATTCAAAACACATAGTCATATATGATTTACAATGTATGAATGACTCTTAGCTTCATTAATCAACTTACAAAAAACTTACAATGCTTTACAGATACAGTAAGGAAGCTAGATGTTCCACGCATTCCTTATTGCAGACATAGGTGACCTCCTCTAAACTACAATACTCCTCCTATTCAAAATGCTAAGACTAATTACAACTTCTAGCTCTATCCTATGAATCCCTATGTGTCCATGTGTCCTACGAATTCTTGTGTAACTCATTACAGAGTAAAAGGGCTCAATATATAGCTCTGATTATCCCCAATATGGTTCCAAAACCCTAGTCAATCAATGGTCCACCCTTCAAGTGCAACATCTGAGCAGCATACCCATACTGAGTGTACGGATGCCCTTTGGAAACCCTAACACCTCAGAATATCTTCTATCGTTTTGCCGCTTCGAAATCATAACCACCTCAAAATATCTTCTCATTGAAAGCCTTTACTCCTTTCGCTTCCTCTGTGATCCACCGCCACTTGTGTTGTTACACAACACGCCCCATTTTGACTTGGCAAAACAGGAACCCAACTTTTTTGGCTTGGCTTGTGTTTTCTGCTTCTTGGCAGTCTGGTAAAAGTAAGTCATGCAGATAACCCTCTACAGGAGGATGTGGTAAGTCATCATCATGAGATCAGTTTGTCAAAGTTCTTGTTTCATGACATTAACCTCATATTTGGAAAAAGCATTAAATTTCATGAAGGTTTGCCTTTTACATCACCCTGATATTCCTTAAGATGTGAAAGTTATGAGTGGTCAAAATCCCGGTCAAACCTAATATTCACAAGGGGGGAGGATCATATTTCTTAATATCAGTCATCTTTCGAAAGATCACCCTAATCTAGTTTATCACCTGATAAATCATTTGATTCATGGCATGCAGACGTCAAACTTAGGTGGTAGTGATACCTACCTATCAACAACATCATATATTTCGCGGGGACGATATTTCAAAACATCACCTGATATTCTAAATATCACCCTATATTTAAAATATCCCCCGGTCTCAAAATATTACCCTAAAGAAATTATCATGATGACATTATCTGACACTGATAACAAAAGAACATCAACATAATGATGATGTCATCATCATTTTACCTCGTGGAGGTATGTTGCATAACATCATCCTTTCACCAAAACATGACGATGATGTCGTAGTGGTTCAGCGATAGACTCAACCATTATCATGGTGACATCATCATGACATTCCAAGAAAGGTCACTTAAAGAATGCTTAGGGTCATCATCCTTTTCAAGATATCACCTGATATTTTGAACATCACCCGATCTATATAACATGACCCGATGGTCTAAACATAACCTGATATGTTTTCCCGCCATGGTGTAGATGGTCATATTACGAGGGACGATCATATTTAAAATATCACCTGATATTTCAAAAGATCCTCCTCCTCATCCTATCACACGAACATTGAATGCTCATTAATGCGGTAGGTGCTTCCCGCCAATTGTCTCTGCGATGATCACACCTAGCAAGATTCTGCATTTTTGTGCATAAAATTAACGATTAGGATTGATTCAGTCAGATTATGCCCTAATTGACCAGATGAATAGGTTTAAAATAGATTTGCAACGTCATTATTCATTTACCTTGTAAAGAATTAAGTGTTTACAAGGAGCTGAGCGTCCAAACCCTACTACGAGTCACCTGCAGAGGTACACATCCTGAACAAAGCGAAGAACGTGATTATGATCAATCTCAAGGGTATTCCCATAAAATCGTCAACAACATAATTCAAAGGATAAACGCGTCAGGTAAGTAGCGGATCCCTTCTGTTGTGTTTTATAGGCATATACAGACCTATATGATGTTACTGGTTTGAAATTGTAAGTTCTGCATAACATGATGAAGTAATGCTTGCAAACACTGCTTAGAAGTCATCAAATGTAATATATATATGCATGTATGAGATGAGGTGCACAATTGTGAGACCAGTTCCTGTCATTGCAGGAATCCATGGCGGATAAGCGATTGAAGAAATCTGAAGCGGACTTTGTTAAACTGATGTTTGCATAGCCTGAAGGGGTGCAATTCAAATATGGAGTTATTGGGGATACACACCAAGGAGGCACAGATCTGGCTGCATGGACGGACATGATGCACAATCAGGAAGATAATCCTCTGCTTGAGGCTGTTTTAGTATCTAGAATGGGAAATGCCACTGGTTTTTCGTACAGCATGGAGGCTCCTGAACTAGTTATAGAATGTGCCAGAAATTATAATTCACAAACAAGAAGAGTTGAGAAACATGGAAGGGTGTATGCGGACTTCTACATAAAGAGCCTGTCCACCATGTTTGGTTTGCCATTGGGCAAAGGTGTGGTCAGCATAAACCTGAAGAAGCTGGTAGTAGAGTATGAAGCTAATAGGAAGGCTACCAGGAAAAGAATGTATGGTTGGAGAGCTAAGAATAGTACATATCTAGCTACAGCCAAGCTCCTTGTCCATTTATACAAATATGATTTTGATGATGAATATCAGTTCATGATCGCCTTACTCAGTCGGGCTACAGGTTAGAAAACAGCTGGACGTTTTAAAGAATGGATGTATGGGATCATCGTAATGTGTATATATACTGATAACAGGCCATTATGGGCCAAAATAATAAGTGATGCTATTGATGAGCAGCTGTCGAATCTAGGAGGTACAGATTGTGCATTTTATATGACCTCGTACTTGGCTTATGCATGTGCATACAAAGGCACATTCGATGCACTGATAACAGTGGGGAGGATTGGTGGCACCACCAATGATGCACATATCTGGGATCACTATCCCTAATTGCAAAGAGTGAATTATCTACAGGACTATAAGCTGGTGAATGATGCATTTTCAATGCATCTGGTAAGAAACATGGAAGAAGACAGAACAAAGAGACTGAGCATGGAGGCTCAGGAGGTCATCTACATGCATGGAGTCTGGTATATATAGTTTGCAACCTTCTCCTATATTAGGATTGAAGGATTTGCAGGACAACCCCTCATGCTCCCAAGATATCCAACTGATGCAGTGGTGCTCATGGAGTTCATGAGGTAGATTGAAACAATATTGGATGCTTACAAAGCCAACAACAAAATTCCACCAGTATTGTTTCTAGTGACAATGGGCTATTACATGTGCCCAGATAGTGAAAATATTAAGAAGGCCATAGCTGGCTTGGCAACGATGAAGTTACAACTTTTTCCATTTGTAAGGTCATATGATCCTTATGATAGGATGTAGAAAATCATGGGGCAGCCCATCCACAGGAGGCATCTTGAAGATTTTTGGGCAGACTGTGAGGCTGAAGCTGAGGCAAGAAGAAGAAGGTATCAAAGGTTAAACTTGAATCAAATCAGAACTTTTGGTTGCATTTCCATCCCAACGCAAATGAAGAAGGATGATTGAAGGATAATGGTAGAAGAATATGAAGAGAAGAAAATATACAATGACACCATATCAGCCCCAGACCTTACAATGTAGGACATCTCTTTGGATCCATTCACGGGCAGGATATTACAACTAACCCAAGCTTGGGTTGATGAACAGGTAAATATACTGAAGAAAAAAGGTGTGGTCCTTACCATAGATAATAAAAGGAAAGGACAAGAACTCTCTGCTGATGAATGTGATGATTTCCTGAATGAGAATAGGAAATCCAAAGGAGACAGGTTGCCACCTCCACAAAAACAAAGTAAAAGACCTCCTAGAGGCAAGAAAGCGGAAGAAGAACCCAAAGGGGTTATTATAGAGAGAATAGTAGAAACTACTGCACAGGCACCAGCATCAGGAGAAGCATCAGCCTCAAGACATGTAGGACATGCTTCAGCATCAGCTACACCTCCTCCAGGAGATGGACAGAAGTCCAAGAAAATTCAGAGGGTAGAGGTAGTAGTTATTGAGACCCATGAAGAGGGTCAGACCTCACAGAAACAAATAGAGAAAGATATCCCTCTGGAAGAAGAAGGCCCTTTATTGTTCAAAAGAAAAAGAAAGGTGCCTCAGGTGGTGGCCCCCACACCAAAGAAAACAAGGAGCTCCATGAGAGGTGAAATAAGACAATCCCATATAATGTTGAAAGGGGCAGGTGGTGAAGTGTTCAATAAGGAATTGCAGCACAATGTTCCACTTCCCACCATTGTAAAGTTCAAGACTGAACTTGCAGAAGAGCAAATAAAAGAAACCTCTAGGATAATCCAAAGTGGCATTGTCTCATTGGATGAGACAGTAGACTTATCCGATGATGAGGTAGTGAAGGATGTAGCTTCACAGAGGATGGAAACCCTTGCTGCTAACACCAGGACAACTCCTCATGGAACTCCATTAATGCAAACGGTGTTAGAGGAAATGAAAGAAGTGGAGTCAGAGAAAGCAAAGAGCCCAGAGAAAATTGTAGAATAGATAGGGTTAGATACATTAGTTGAACAGGTGACAAGTCCTGCAGTTGTAGATTTGGCATATGTAGAGGATGTGAATCCTCAGGATGTGGCAGGAACACTTGATAAGATGGAAAATGTTGAAGAGCTGAAACAGAAAGAAGTGGAGAGCAAAGCTCTAGATATGGGTCAGCAACAGCATGATACATCAGCTAAACCTAGAATCGTAGAGGTTAAAGATAAGGGAGAAGAAGAAAAGGATGCATCGGCTGATCCTACTCCCAACATTCAAGAAATAGTCATCACAGGTGCAGAGAAAGATGTGATAAAAGATCAAACAGAAGCACCTAAGGAGGATGAAATAGTAATCACAGATACTAATATACCTCAAGAGGAGGAAATAAATAAGGTAGATGAAGTGAGAGTGAAGGAAATAAAAGATAAAGATCATGGTACACATGTAGAGAAAGATGATCATCAAGATCAACCTCCAGAGAAAGATGTTCCTCATTAGGAGGATATATCAAAAGATCCCCCTCATGATGAACATCATGAGGAAGAGAAAAGAAGATCACCCTCCCCATTAAATATGGTGGTGGACACAGGAGATCAAAGTGATCATCAGGATGATGATACTGGAAATCAAGGACCCAAGGATCAAGTTCCTGAATGGTTAGAGACTGAAATTGGCATGGAATCAGGTATGCAAATACCAAAATTTGATGTATCTACTTTGTTTTCAGAAAACCAGATAAAACCAAACAGGAAGGCCAGAATGACTTCAGTCATTAAAAGAGATCCTACAACAAGAAGAAGAACTACACAGATAGCACTCCCTACTGTAGATAAAGAGAAAGGTAAAATTACCTTAGATGAGTTTCAGATCAGCACAGTGGACTTAGGGTTTGCTAATGAAGACCAAGAGGGTCAGGAAGGCAAAGACATTATAGATTCTTTAATTCAAAATGTTAAGAGAGAAAAGGAGAAAAATAAGCAACACAAAGAGCACATTGCTCAGTTACATGCATATATAAGGAGGTTAACCAATCCTGAAGATAATGCTACTGATCATGCGGTCCCATTGACTGCTATTTCCCAAGATGAGGTAAATAAGTTGGAGCTCATGAAACATGAGTCATCCATATTGAGAAGGTGGATGTACTCGACATTTGACACAGCAGAATTAGTAAAGGCCTCTTTGAAGAGGTGGAGTTCTCTTAGTGGCTCCAGGAAGAAGGTGGATAAATTACAAATGGAGATAGGGAAAGGGTCTTTCCAATTGGAAAAGATATTGGATGTCCTGGTAGAAATAAGGAGGATCAATCCTCAGATACTTATACATAAGCAAGTACTGAATAATAACAATGCATTATTGATAGATATATGGTATAAAGACATCCAATTTGAATGTGATGTACTTAAAAGATGCAACAATAAGTTGAGAGAAATCAGTATGAAGTTACATGATATGATGTCTTTCGAGGCAGAAATTCTAGAAACGTTGGAAGGAAAGGTGGAAGGAAAGATAGAAAATCAAGATGGAGAGTTTGCAATCCAAGCTCTACATAATAACTTCCAATTCGGTGCTGATGATTCAGTAGGCCAAATGACAGAAGAAGTCATGGATAGACTAGTGAAGACCAAGGTGAAAATAGAAAATTATAATGAGACATTATACAACAGAAGGAATAAACTGGATAACATCTGAAATAAATATCAAACACATAAACATGCCATTATCAAAGCAAAGACTCAGGATGGTGGAGAAATTGATAAAATAGTGCAGTTGTATGAGAATGTCAAGGTAGTCATGCAAGCTCATATATAGGGTCGAGGTCATCAGGATGATGAGGATACAGAAAGCGATGCACTTGATGATGGAGTACATGAATCCAATGAAGTAGATAAAGACGCAGCATAAAGCAAATATCAGCATCTGACACTTAAGGAAAATTAGTACCTCAGATGGTTGCCAGCTGGCAACTTGTGCCACTTGATAGAGTTGACAAAGTCAAAGGGAAATATTCACTGTAGATACTCATAGACAAATCTGGATCGTAAATCTTTTTGTAGTGGATTCCTCACCTTGTTCTATAAAAGGTGCATGGATGCCTCTTTTAAAACATTAGAAACTTAATTAAAATCCGTCTGCTGAAATATTCAGTGCTCATTTCAAAGCTTCTTGTATACATATATGTTCTGGCATACTTAATGAATGAGAAGACTTGTTTGATTACAATTCATAGTAAATCTTGAGTAAGCAGTGTGTGAATTCTTGATATATGCTGTGACTTGTTGCGTGCCTTGGAGTGCATATCTACTTGCATATGTTGTGTTCATATGTGAGGCCTACCTTTTTGACTACTGTTCATGAGACTATTTACAGTACTATTGCTATTACTTTTATGATTGGGGGACTGTTGATCCCAGAATTTTGTTTATTAAACCTAATTGATTTTTAAGAAAACAATTGTGCAATGATAATTAGATGTTTCTTTTAAGAGAATGATGAATGGATAATATTAGAAATGGAAATTTAATGTGATTTCAGTATGATTATATGGTAGAATGTTTAGGTATGCATGTAATTTAAATTGCTTCGGCTATGATATCTTTGTGTTATTGACTTCAAGTTTGAGTGTGCAAGTATTGCTAACAAAACCACAAATACAGGAGATCATTCCACACCCTATGTTGTATCCCTTTTGAGCTGATCTAGTTCCACGAGGAACTAAGATCAACCTCGTGTTTGGTGAATTGTTGTAATGTTGTAATGTTGTAATGATGCATGAGGTCAAGGGAATTAGGTCTATCTTTTGATTTAATTATATTGTGATATGTGTTGTAAGAAATGTTGTTTTGAATCTTGTTTTAACTTTATTTCTTTTAGAGCCTCTTCTTGTGTTTTTACTTGACTCTGGGAGTCCTAACTAGATAAAAATCAACCCTAGGTTATACCCCATGGATTTAGGGACCCTTTTGACTAGGATAACCTTGGGATAACCTCCATATGGTCACTTCAACTTCATGGTGAAGTTAAGTAACGAATTTGGGAGCATGGGGATAATGGGATGAGTGGAATCCACACTTAGACCCACTTCCAAGTCATGAATGACTCCATGATCCACCAATAATGGAGTGCTTGTCTCTTTGTGCCTCTCTTTTGGTGGGAGACCCCCATAAAAAGGGTGGTGTGTCATCCATTTCCTTTTTATTTCTATTTTTCTTATTATATTTTATTCCTACATGTGTTGTAAAAGGGCTATAGTGGGGAACCTCTTGAGTGGGGTTAATTGTTTTAAGTCCATTAGGGATAATGGATAATGAGTGGGTTTAGTTTTTAAATGCCACTTGGAATAAGGGATAAGGGAGAGAATTTGTTTTAAAAAGGAGAAGAGGGAGAGGGTAAGGGGGTTGGATTATTGTGGAAAGAAGGAGAACTTGGAGGAGGAGACTAAGGGTGGAGCTCTTCATCAAAATACATTCCATAATTGGGCTAGAAAAGGTTAGTGAGCTAGTTACTCACCTATGTATGCTTTGTTCTTGTTTGATGAATGTGGAATTACAATGGTTGTCTATGTGTTATTTTTGCTATTTTGGGTTTGTGTTGGGTGTATGAAAGAGCTTCTTCTAGTTGGAAGACAATGCTCATCATGTATGGGGAAGGGAAGGTGTGAACCTCCTCGGGTGTATTCTTATTTTGGTATATGGAAGTCTTGAGGGCATGTTGGTAATTTTGAGCCTAGAGGGCTATAAGGCTTTGAGAGCCTATTTGTGATATCACTGTGATTTTATTATTTGGATGGCTTGAGGCCATGAGATAAGCTATGATAATTGTTTGAGAAGAATGACACCTTGGAGTAGAGAGAGTCTACTTCCCTACCCCCTTTGAACTCACCTCAGCTGAGTCTTTGTATTGTGTGTAAACTATGGGAGTTTGAATGTTGTTTGCTTTGATTGTTGTTATTCAAATGGTGTGATGTGTATTGGTCTATTCTACCCTGGGTATGTGGATGATCTCCCTAGCTCGGGGGTGACCCTCTTGCGGGTCTATGGTAGGGAGGAGAGCTAGATGGTTGTTGTTTTCTCCCTTGTTGTCATGCAGGTTACTGTTGAAGAATGTTAAGAGGATTGAAGGAATTTTGCCTTGTTAAAGAAAATTTCCAATCTTCCTATTTGTAATGAGAGCCTGGTCTCTTTAAATTTCTTCCTGGATAAGTTTCTTTTGAAGAGGAGAGTTTGCTCCCTATGAGAGTTGTAGAAAAATTGTATTGGGAGAAGAAAGTAATTCCTCCCTTAGAATGTTTGTGAGTTGTGGGATCTTACAGTTGTTATTTTTGTTTATCAAGATTGTAAAGTTGTGAGATTGGTTGTTGATTTGGACTAGCTGATAAAATTTATCTCTTGTTCTATGTAGAGAAAAAGTTACATTTACAATATTATGAACATTGTAAATTTGCCTTTGAAAACAGATTAGAATTTGATTTAAGTATACAATAGAAAATAATCCAAATCAATTTACTTGTCTGTTATTTGTTTATTAAAGTCAAAGATCTATTAGTTTCCTGTATTTCAATCATTAAATTTATTCAAAGTGGAATGTATACTTGATAGATTAAATTGATAAATATAGATTTGAATGGTTAGTGTTTTATGTTTCACTTGGATAATTGTTATATTGAAATTAAAAATGTTGAGATAGTGTGAAATGGATTTACTATGAAACTTCATTATATATATATATATATATAAATGTAGTTGTGAAAATTTGATACACTTGTATATATATACACACACACACACACACATATATATATATAAATATATATATATATATGTATATATATTTGTATTATTAAATGAAGTTGTAAAAGAATTTGGTATACTTGTATATACACACATATATATATCTATATACATACATATATATATATATCTATATATATATATCTCTATATATATATCTATATATATATCTACATATATATGTATATATATATATATATTTTTAAATAGTTAAATTAAATGAAGTTGTGAAAATGAGCTATATATATATTATTAATATAAATTTTAAATTACGAAAATTGCAAAAGAAAATTGCAGAGAGAGATTGCTATTTTAATCGCTAAACAACCGAGCATTTACAAGATTTGTGGTGGGGTTTAAACCCCCACCGAATATCTTTTAGATCAAGAAGGGTGTGGGGAGGGGCAGAGCCCCACCCACACCCCACGGAGTGGGTTGTGGGTGGGGCTCCGCCCCTCCCTACACCCCCCGCTGTGGTCAATAAAACCCCCGCCCCCGCCACGGATTTCCCACAGTGCCGCCCCTGCGGCCCTCCTCCTTCGCTCCCTCTATCGTCCACTGTGTTCCCGCCACCCGCACCACTACACACCCCGCCACCTCCAAGCCTCCATCCACATCACCCACCTCCATGGCTCGGCCTTCCCTGTGACAGCGCCGCTCTCCAACTCCGTCACAGTCACCTCCTTTGTTTGCAACATATTTCTCATAGCAAAAAAAAATTAGGGTATTTAACCCTTTTTTCATGAGTTGGAATTTCAGCATAATAAGGTTTAAAAAAATAAGTGGAGTTGCCACTAGCATGGCTTTAAATGTTTTTAAATAAAATAAATGTATATATATATATATGTGTGTGTGAGTGCATATATATATACATTTATATATGATAATTGTTAAAATAAGGTGGGGTTTCAATTAAAAAGAAAGTTTATTTCCTTAGTGATATTTAAATGAATGAATATATATATATATATATATATATATATTAGAAGAAAAATAGAATATATATATATATATATATATAGTAGAAGAAAAATAAAATATTTAAATATATATTTATTTAAAGAAATAAAGAGACAATTTATGGAAATGAATAGATAATTAAATAATTAAATGATGGAATGTAATAAAAGGAGAGATGCGAGCCAACATTGAAATAAACTGAGAAAATCAATTAAAGGTCAACCACCTACCAAGGTAATCCTAAGCATTGCAAATTAAACTGACATAAACATAGTGACCGATATCAATATGCACACATGTGTAGATTGTTCTGTTAGCAACAGTAACAATGACAACTTAAAACGTATGCACTCGAGCACCCTTACGCGTGCGAGGAGGAAATACAGGATAACAAGGGAAATTTTTGATAGTTTGTATCACGACTACATGTCGCATGTGGACATGACACATGTGTTTGCATGTTGTGAACACATGTGAAATGTGGACATGACATCATACAATTCCTTTGAAGTTAGCATCAACTGTATCTAGCTATGGAATGTCCTGGTGAACATATGGTTTCTTCTCTTCATGACTATATCTGATGTATATGTGGTTCAATAGCTGAAGGTTCAACTTTAATTTGAAGTATTCCTTTCATTTTATTTTAAATTTCAGAGAATTTCATCATCACAATTGCAAATAACTGACAATCTTAAGAAAATAGTACAAATATGCAGACATCCCATAAATAAATGAACATATTCAGCATATTTGAGGTTAAAGCATGTCACAATGACAAATATCATGCAAAGTTTTGAAGATAGACATAATATTTGAGGTATATCTTGCAGCATCATTATAGGAAACAATATCTTACTGATGAGATTTACGTGAGGCCCCAAAATGGAAACAGTAACACACATCAACCTCTGAGTAACGTCAGAAGATTAAGACCTAATCAACGAAGACTTGAGATCATGAATTTTTTGAATTCATTGTATCTTTCAAGATGAATAAAGGTTAATGTGTACTTTTATTCTATGTTTGTTTATGACTAACATCATGATCAACATAAATTAGCGCTAGAAGGAGGGCCCTCAGGATGATCATCATCATCAGTAGTTCAGGTGATGATGAAGATTGTAAGGTAACACTCAGACACCTCTAATTTCCAAGCTAGGCACAAATATTTGTTGCTCTGAGTTGATATACGCTAATCTTGTGTAAAGTTTTTGAAATCAGTCATAAATATCACAATCTTTACAGTGGATCATCATGTATTTGCAAAGATTGGTCTTATTTCACGTAAAGTTGTCAAAGCTTTGAGGTATCCTACTTTAGAAACCCGATATCAACTTGCAGAGTGTTGCCAAACCAGTAATCACCTTATATTTACAGTATAGCTGCAAATATTCCATAAATACCTAGTCAATTTCCAATCTTGACCGTAAATATTGCCTCTACTAGTATAGTCCAACTGATATTTACAAAGACCCAACCAATTTGCCTTAAAATTGAGAAATTCTGGCTCACAGGATAAATACCAGGTCTAGACCTAGTGGAATCTTTGAAGAATTACCTGTTAGAGGGTTCAGACCTAGAACTGTAGACATTCATCACACTCCAGGATCTAGTGCATTAGGAGCATCACCAGAGCCTCCTCTTGTAACTTCTGGTGGTTTACAAATACCTTTTGGTTTATCTGTGACACCTCCTATCCAACCTCAACCCCAGGTCCAACCTCAACCATAGGCTCAGCCTTCTCTGGTTGCAATGTCTTTCTTTGTAGCAGAGTCACCTTTGACCTTTACTGCATATCATGAGTTGCCAAAGAATTTGGACAAACTTTGTCCAAAATATCATCCTTATCAAGATGCCGAGGATCATATCAGAACATTTAAAGAAGCTTGCTGTAGGGCCAGAATAGAGCATCAAGATGTTGTATGTAGATTATTTCCTTTTTCCTTAGGGGAAGAGGCTTATAATTGGTTTATTAGTCTTGGTCAGAGTTCTGTTGGTTCATGGGCTATCCTAGAGAAAGCTTTTATTGATAGGTTCAAAGTACCTATTGATCCTTCAATGAACTATCACCTATTTGCTACAATCAAGAGATTTGAGAATGAGCCAATTGCTAATTTCAATGCTAGATTCCAGAAAATGCTATCCAAGTTAGTTGCTCCATATACTGTAGCAGATGCTACTTCCAAGAGTATCTATTACTCAGCTCTGGATCCCTTGACATCCATGTTCATCAGGAGAACACATCCTGAAATCACTACCTTGACAGGAGCTTTTCAAGAAGCTATCAAAGTGAATCAGCAGTTAGTCCCTACTCCTACTCCAATTATTGCATTCCCTACATTGCCTGGCATGTATCCAACTTATCCTCCACAATATCCTGCATATCCGGCTCAGCAATATCCTGCCCAATATCCTAATGGAGCTATGATGCCTCCAGCAGTCATGCCTGCACCCTTGCAAATTCCTCCATTAAGTATCATGCCACCTTCTAATGGGAATGGCCAGATGCCACAACATCCTGCACAAACTCAGACACCTCAGGGTGCTGACCTATCCAACAATAATCATGGATCCTCTTCCTTCAAACCTCAAATTGAAAATGTAGTAGCCAAAGCTTAGGAAGAGAAGAAGGAAATCAAGGAAATCTCTGCTCAGTTAAGAAAACTCACTATAGAAGTGACTCATTTGAGAAATCAGAACTTCTATTCCCAGTCAAATCAGAATAGAAGTTATTCTAATGATAGACCAAATTATCCTGACAGAGGATACAACAACAATAATTTCAACAATAGTGGTGGAAATAACAATAATCCTCCCAGACAACCTAGAGTATGGAATTCTAGGCCAAATAATGGCTCACTACCATCACCCTTAGATAATCAGCCACCTGGTGAAGCCAAACAGACTACTAGAGTCAATGTTGTTGAGGCATCCCTCACTAATAGGTGCAGAATACATAATACAAATGCCCATGCAGAGCTAGATTGTCCACAATTTCAAATTGCTGCTAGCATTTTTCAGACTGAAGTATCTAATACTACTGGCAATCCACCTCAGGTGGAAGGAAATGAAATTGTCCCTTGTGGATATGACTCTGCATTTGTATTAGAGAGTTATACTAATCAGTGTCATCAGCAGATTGTGTCTTATCATCTGAATTGTCCCCAAGCATGTGAAGAATCTGCTTTAGCCTTTGAGTCAAACTATGTTTTCCCCTTTGAGGATGAGAACGAGCCATCCATTGAACATGAGGAAGTGCATGCTTACCAGCAGCAATATCAGGGTAAGCACAATTACAATCTGAGAAGTAATCCTAACAGACCTACTGGTCCATTAACCAGTTCTTTGCCTCCGAATAATTTTAACACACCTCCTGATCCCAAAGCTAACAATAATCTGGGATTTCCCAAGGTGAATGCCCAATATCTGTCACCTCAGAATACAGCATCAAAGGCTATTGGCCTACCTCATGAGTCTGATAAACTTGTCACATATTTGGCAGATGAGATGAAAAAGATAAAGATCAGCCTGTCTCTGTTAGAATTATTGAAAACTCCTGCAATCAAGAAGGCATTCATGAAATCACTGGATGATCCTACTCCTAAAGAGGATATTCATTCTCTAGGCCAATCTAGTAGTAAAGATCTTGTTGCTAGAGATAATAATATCAAACATTAAGTGCCAGCTACTGTCCAAGCTGCAGAAACCTCACATATGACATTATACCGAGATAAGAGTGAGTCACCACCTTTCCTCCTTACCATAAGGATGTTTGGAAAGAATTTACACAACTGCTTAGTGGATTCAGGTGCATCTACAAATGTGATGCCCTTGTCTATATGCAATGCTTTAGGACTGCATCCTGCTAAATCCCTAAAGAAGGTGACACAACTAGATAAGACAGAAGTGAGTGTAATAGGAGAATTGACTCACATACACATGCAGCTAGCATTTGATCCCAGGATCCAGTATTACATTGATATCCAGGTAGTGGACATACCTGACACATATGGGATGCTGCTTAGTAGAGACTGGTCTAAAACCCTCAACGGATATATGGCTACCGACTTCAGTCACATGTGGTTACCTTGGAAAGGTATACCAAACTAGATAAGAATAGATGCTGAGCCAAGAATGAAGCACATGATCACCGAGTACAACAAAACAAACGAGATCATGTATGTAAATGTTGAACCCAAAGTATATGCCATTAGACTGCAGACTATCAGGATAGAAGAGATCTTGATGCTTGACTTTCATCATCATCATCATCATCATGATCATCAGGAAGACATACTGGTTGTAGAACCTGATAGTAATTTTGAGAATGAGAATGAAATAGATCGCTTTAGAAATTTTGAGATGCAACTGTCCGAGCAGGTAAAACATTGTCAACTATTAAATATACCTATTCATGACATTTTAATTGATGGTTGGTGTAGATTACATGATGAGGCACATTCAGAGAAAACTTGTGAAACATGCTTAGATATGATGGAGCTAGAGTAGACATGCAGTGAGGCATCATCATCATGTTCCAAGGTAAGTTCTACATCTGATAATGATGATGATATTGATTCTTGCTTGTCTTCTACATGAACCACAAAAATGGTGACAGATCATAACAGAGATCAAGTTTTGAGAACAGAAGAAATTCTAGTATATGACTAGATAAATGTTAAGAAAAAAGAAACAATCACCCCTGGGAGTGATTGTCTGATGGAGTCAGATTATGAACTATCCGATGAAGACAGAGGCAGTAACCTGACTAGATTCGAAGAGTTTTTATCAAGAGAAATTAAGAAGATGACATAGCAGCAAAGACTTCCTTAGGATGTCTTGATCGAAGGTTGGTGTAGGTTGCATGAAGCACCTCACTCAGAAACTACCTGTTCATTATGCTTGCATATTGTAAGAAGACATACATTGTGCACTACAAAGAATCATCATCCTGCTGGTGATGAAAAGAAAGAAGAATCATCTGATCCATAAAAGAAAGAAAAAGTGAGGTCCAAGGATACTGAAATTCCTAAATTAAAGTGGATATCAGGTGGAGCAGCTGCCAAAGCTGCAAAGAAAAGAGAAAGTTTAGCTAAATATCCTGCTGAAGATAAATCCTGGACAGATTTGATGGATCAAAGTCCAAACATGGAGCTGGAGTAGGGATTGATCTCATTGATCCATCAGGAAAGTCCTACTTAGCTGCCTACAGATTACAGTTCCCCTATACTAACAATGTGACAAAGTATGAAGCTCTGATTCATGGGATACTGTTTGCTCTTAAGAAAAAGGTAAAAATTTTGCATGTCTTTGGAGACTCAGAATTAGTTGTTAGACATGTAAGAGGAATTTACTCTTGCAACTATAAGAAATTGTCAAATTATAGACACAAAGTGTGGGATTTGATTGAAGACTTTGATACCTTTAATATCACCCACATACCAAGAGAATAGAACCATAGGGCAGATGCTTTAGCATAGGCTGCCAGTACATTAGAGCCCTTGTCCATATCAGGCCTAAAGAGATTTTTAGTAGAGCTGGTATTAGTACCATCAGTCCCTGACAATGTTACCAACCTCCAGGTTTTTGATGATGATCAGCATATCCTTGATTTCATCTCTAACAGAGACATATTTGATGCTCAAATCATAGATGAGAATAATATGGAAGATCACGTTTGGGAAGAAGATGAAATATTAGAACTGCCTAGCAACAGGATTCCCAAAGGTATGATTGAGTTAGAAAGAGCCTTTGACTTGGATAATATGCTGAAGCAGAAGGATCTTCCCAAGGCTGATGGAGGTCAATATTCACAAGTGAATATTGGACAAAATGATGACAAGAGAAATGTCTTGATTGGTAAAGTTTGTACACCAGAAGAGTTAGAAGGAATAACTCAGGCCCTTAAAGATTACATCCATGTAATTGCATGGACCTATGATGAGTTGAAGACATATGACACATCAGTCATAACTCACACTATACCTCTCAAGCTAGATGTTAAACCTTTTAGATAGAAGCAATGGCCAGTCAATGCTTTGCTTGAACCAATAATTTTTGAAGAAGTCAAGAACCTATTGAATGCCAGGATTATATTTCCTATGAGGCACTCCACTTGGGTGGCCAATCTAGTGCTAGTAAGAAAGAAGAATGGAGACATCAGACTGTGTGTAGACTTCAGGAACTTGAACAGAGCATCAGAGAAGGATAATTATCCTTTACCCTCATTAGATGAAGTTCTACAGATTGTCAATGGAGCTAAAATGATGTCCTTCCTAGATGGCTTCTCAGGTTACAATCAGGTCATGGTTGACAAGATTGACAGGCTGAAGACCGCCTTCACCATAAAGTGGGGGATATTTGCTTATAGATGTATGCCATTTGGGCTGATAAATGCTGGAGCTACATTCCAGTGAGCAATGGATGTAGCCTTCAGAGGCTTAATAGGAAAATGTATAGTCATTTACATGGATGAATTAACAGTGTTCTCCAAAGAGAGAGGAAACCATGTAGCAGATCTCAGAAATGTATTGAAAAAGTGTGAAGAATATGGGATATCCCTGAACCCCAAGAAATGCATATTTGGGGTGACAACAGGAAAGTTGCTGGGCCACCTAATAACTGAAAATGGGATAATCATTGATCCTGACAGGATAGACTCCATTATGAAATTATAGCTTCCAGGAAGCAAGAAAGGACTCAAATCTTACTTTGGTGAGATAAATTTTGTCAGAAAATTCATCACTGGCTTTGTAGAAATAGTCAGGCCTTTAAATGCTATGCTGAAGAAGGATGCAAAGATTGAGTGGACATTAGAAGCCAAGGTAGCCTTTGAAGATATAAAGAAGGCTATTTCTGATGCTCCTATTCTTATCAGTCCAGACTACACCAGAGACTTTTATATTTATTCATTTGCTTCAGAACATACCTCTGCAGCAATGCTAACACAAAGGAATGAAGAAAAAGAAGAGAAACCAATTTCATTCATGAGTTGCCCTTTCAAAGATGCTAAATTAAGATATGTAGATGTTGAGAGGCAGGCACTTGCATTGGTTAGGGTAGTAAAGAAATTCAGGCATTATATATTAAGAAGCAAAGCAATTGCAGTAGTGCCAGATGCAGTAGTGAAGATGCTGCTAATGCAAAGTGAGCCTGGTGAAAAAAAGGCTAAGTGGATCACAGTTTTACAAGAATATGACATAGAAATCACACCCATGAAGCTGGTAAGAGGACAGGCTTTGAGCCAAATGATATCAAAAATTGATCTAAACATTATGAGTCAGCAGTATGTTATCAATGCTAGGGACAATGAAGAGTGGTATGCAAATATCAGGCACATCCTGATTACTGGAAGATGTCCTCCTAGACTGCAAGCTTCATAGAGAAGAGCCTTAAAGATAAAATCCCAAAAGTACATGATGAAAGGAGGAACCTTGTTCAAGAAGAATTATGAAGGAATATACCTGAGATGCTTAGAGAAGCCAGAAGCAAACAGGGTTTTATCAAAATTACATGACAAGTTCGGAACAGCACATGGATCAGCCTTGGCCACAACACATGCAATCCTCAGAGTAGGATATTATTGGCCCACAATTTTTAAAGATACAATTGAACATGTTAAATGTTGTCATGTATGTCAGATTGCTGCCAAAAAAGAGAAATATGCTGCCCAACCCTTGCAGCCAGTGATGGAAGAGCGCCTATTTGCACAATGGGGCATGGACTTCATAGGACCAATCAATCCTCCATCATCATTAGGCCATAGGTATGTCTTAACAATTACTGATTATTGCACCAGATGGACTGAAGCTATCAGCAGCAAGACCTATACTGCAGATGATGTTATTAAATTTCTAGAAAGTAATATTGTTACCAGGTATGGAATTCCTTATGCTCCGGTAAGTGATAATGGTTCTGCCTTCACTTCAACTAAATTGTCAAGTTGGGCTTTTGATCATGGGATCATACTCAAGTTCTCATCCAACTATTATCCCCAAGGGAATGGATTAGTAGAATCCACCAACAAAAATTTGTTGAATATCATAAGAAAATTAATAGAGAAGAACCCTAGGGAATGGAACTCATTTCTGAAATATGCCTTATGGGTAGACAGAACTAGAATGAAAACTGCACTAGGAAATTCACCTTTTCACTTAGTATATGGGGTAGATCCTATCCTCCCTGTTAACTTGCAAATTCCTACCCTGCAGTTTGCCCAAGAGTACCTAGGCATAGATAATAGACAAGAAGTCAGGTTGCTTCAGCTGATGCACCTGGAAGAGAAAAGGAGTCAAGCAATTGACCAGTTTGCAAAACATCAGGCTGTTGTCAAATGCTGGTTTGACAAAAGAGCTAGTGTTAAAGCCTTTAGGATATCTAATTTAGTCCTGATGTGGGATAAAGCCCATGAGAGGAAAGGAGACCATGGTAAGTTTGACAAATTATGGATTGGTCCTTTCCAAATTTTTGAGATATTAGGAGACAACACTTATAGGCTTAAGAACCTGACAGGTGAGGATGTCCCATTGCCAGTCAATGGACAATTCCTTAAACATTATTTTCAAGCCTGAGTGACTTCATGACAGTTATGTGTATCATATTGTACATTTGTATAGTTGCTTGTATAGGTTTGTTTCTGTTGCTTGTTTGTTTGTTGTTTGTTTTGTTTTGTTTTCTTGTTGAGTTTTGTTTTGGTTAGTCAAGATGATGCACTTCATCACCCCAGAAAATAACAAAATTGTTAAGATTCACGTGATGAGATCAAATTTAAATATAGGTTATGATTCATCCTGAGAAGTATTCATGATCAGGTCTGTAATATCCTTCATCAGGGTGCTTTTTCTTGGTCAAAGTGAATCAATCACAATGAAACACTTAACAGCCTTGGGTTTGTTGAACACATAAGTATAGGTGTTAAGTGAAAAATCTAAAGGGACTCCCTTGCTACCAATACAATCTCCAACCTAAAGCTGCAAGTGACTATACCTTGTAAATGAACTGACATGATGATATCATATACACATATAAATATAAAAATATAAAAAAAAAATATAATAAAATTAGGCCATCTAAGTAATTCTACCAGGGCTATGAACGCCTGCTGGCAGTGGGGCTCTACTTAGGGAGATTGTATAGATAACCTTACCGGGGCTATGGACGCCTGCTAGTAGCAAGGCTCTATCCAAGTTGGCTATGAGGGATGATCTCCAACTATGTAGTTTAACACCAGTTACTTATGTTTTCAACTTGCTTTCAAGATGAGGATAATTAATCATTTGCACACAGCTGATCCTTTGTTAGCATTGTTACCATGATGAAGCTTTATTATTCAGAAAGATTATGATGCTTATGCTTAGGAAGAATTAGAATACTATATAAGCATGTGATCACATTACTTGAATCATTGGAATTTTGATGTTTTCTTTAGTGGCAAGTTGTTGTGTGGTTACACAACATGCCCCATTTTGACTTGGCAAAATAGGGACCCAACTTTTTTGGCTTGGCTTGTGTTTTCTGCTTCCTGGCGGTCTGGTTTAAGTAAGTCATGCAGATAACCCTCTACAGGAGGATGTGGTAAGTCATCATCATGAGGTCAGTTTGTCAAAGTTCTTGTTTCATGACATTAACCTCATATTTGGAAAAAGCATTAAAATTCATGAAGGTTTGCCTTTTACATCACCCTGATATTCCTTAAGATGTGAAAGTTATGAGTGGTCAAAATCTCGGTCAAACCTGATATTCACAAGGGGGAGGATCATATTTCTTAATATCAGTCATCTTTCAAAAGATCACCCTGATCCAATTTATCACCCGATAAATCATTTGATTCACAGCATGCAGACGTCAAACTTAAGTGGTAGTGATACTTACCTGTCAACAACATCATATATTTCGTGGGGACGATATTTCAAAACATCACCTGATATTCTAAATATCACCCTATATTTCAAATATCCCCCAGTCTCAAAATATCACCCTGAAGAAATTATCATGATGACATCATCTAATCCCGATAACAAAAGAACATCAACATAATGATGATGTCATCATCATTTTACCTCGCGGAGGTATGTTTCATAACATCATCCTTTCACCAAAACATGATGATGACATCATAGTGCTTCAGCGATAGACTCAACCATTATCATGGTGACATCATCATGACATTCCAAGAAAGGTCACTTAAAGAATGCTTAGGGTCATCATCCTTTTCAAGATATCACCTGATATTTTGAACATCACCCGATCTATATAACATGACCCGATGGTCTAAACATAACCCGATATGTTTTCCCGCCATGGTGCGGATGGTCATATTATGAGGGACGATCATATTTTAAATATCACTTGATATTTTAAATATCACCTGATATTTCAAAAGATCCTCCTCCTCGTCCCACCGTGTGAACATTGAATGCCCATTAATGCGTTAGGTGCTTCTCGCCGCGATGATCACACTTGGCAAGATTCTGCATTTCCATGCATAAAATTAATGATTAGGATTGATTCAGTCAGATTATGCTCTAATTGACCAGATGAATAGGTTTAAAATGGATTTGCAACATCATTATTCATTTATCTTGTGAAGAATTAAGTGTTTACACAGAGCTGAGCATCCAAACCCTGCTACGAGTCACCTGCAGAGGTACACATCCTGAACAAAGCGAAGAACGTGATTATGATCAATCTCAGGGGTATTTCCATAAAATTGTCAATAGCATAATTCAAAGGATAAACATGTCAGGTAAGTAGCAGATCCCTTCTGCTGTGTTTTATAGGCATATACAGGTAATATGATGTTACTGGTTTGCAATTGTAAGTTCTGCATATCATGATGAAGTAATGCTTGCAAACACTGCTTAGAAGTCATCAAATGTAATATATATGCATGTATGAGATGAGGTGCACAATTGTGAGACCAGTTCTTGTCATTGCAGGAATCCATGGTGGATAAGTGATTGATGAAATCTGAAGCGGAGTTCATTAAACTGATGTTTGCATAGCCTGAAGGGGTGCAATTCAAATATGGAGTTATTGGGGATACACACCAAGGAGGCACAGATCTAGTTGCATGCATCCTCTGCTTGAGGCTGTTTTAGTATCCGGAATGGGAAATGCTACTGGTTTTCTGTACAACATGGAGGCTCCTGAATTGGTTATAGAATGTGCTAGAAATTATAATTCACAGACAAGAAGAGTTGAGAAACACAGAAGGGTGTATGTGGACTTCTCCATAAAGAGCCTATCCACCGTGTTTGGTTTGCCATTGGGCAAAGGTGTGGTCAGCATAAACCTGAAGAAGCTGGTAGTAGAGTATGAAGCTAATAGGAAGGCTGCCAGGAAAAGAATGTATGGTTGGAGAGCTAAGAATAGTATATATCTAGCTGTAGCCAAGCTCCCTATCCATTTATACAAATATGATTTTGATGATGAATATCAGTTCATGATTGCCTTACTCAGTCGGGCTACAGGTCAGCAAACAACTGGAAGTTTTAAAGACTGGATGTATGGGATCATCCTAATGTGTATATATACTGATAACAGGCCATTATGGGCCAAAATAATAAGTGATGCTATTGATGAGCAGCTATCGAATCTGGGAGGTACAGATTATGCATTTATATGACCTCGTTCTTGGTTTATGCATGTGCATACAAAGGCACATTCGATGCACTGACAACAGTGGGGAGGATTGGTGGCACCACCAATGATGCACATATTTGGGATCACTATCCCTAATTGCAAAGAGTGAATTATCTATAGGACTATAAGTTGGTGAATGATGCATTTTCAATGCATCTGGTAAGAACCATGGAAGAAGACAGAACAAAGAGACTGAGCATGGAGGCTTAGGAGGTCATCTACAGGCATGGAGCCTGGTATATATAATTTGCAACCTTCTCCTATATTAGGACTGAAGGATTTGTAGGACAGCCCCTCATGCTCCCAAGATATCCAATTGATGCAGTGGTGCTCATGGAGTTCATGAGGCATATTGTAACAATATTGGATGCTTACAAAGCCAACAACAAAATTCCACCAGTATTGTTTCCAGTGACAATGGGCTATTACATGTGCCCAGATAGTGAAAATATTAAGAAGGCCATAGCTGGCTTGGCAAGGATGAAGTTACAGCTTTTTCCATTTGTAAGGTCATATGATCCTTATGACAGGATGCATAAAATCATGGGGCAGCCCATTCACAGGAGGCATCTTGAAGATTTTTGGGTAGACTGTGAGGATGAAGCTGAGGCAAGAAGAAGAAGGTATCAAAGGTTAACCTTGAATAAAATCAGAACCTTTGGTTGCATTTCCATCCCAACGCAAATGAAGAAGGATGATGGAAGGATAATGGCAGAAGAATATGAAGAGAAGAAAATATACAATGACACCATATCAGCCCCGGACCTTACAATGCAGGAGGACATCTCCTTGGATCCATTCACGGGCAGGATATTACAGCTAACCCAAGCTTGGGTTGATGAACAGGTAAATATACTGAAGAAAAAAGGTGTGGTCCTTACCATAGATAATAAAAGGAAAGGACAAGAACTCTCTGCTGATGAATATGATGATTTCCTGAATGAGAAGAGGAAATCCAAAGGAGACAAGTTGCCACCTCCACAAAAACAAAGTAAAAGACCTCCCAGAGGCAAGAAAGCAAAAGAAGAACCCAAAGGGGTTATTATAGAGAGAATAGTAGAACCTACTGCACAGGCACCAGCATCAGGAGAAGCATCAGCCCCAGGACATGTAGGACATTCTTCAGCATCAGCTGCACCTCCTCTAGGAGATGGACAGAAGTCCAAGAAAATCCAGAGGGCAGAGGTAGTAGTTACTGAGACCCATGAAGAGGGTCAAACCTCATAGAAACAAATAGAGAAAGATATCCCTCTGGAAGAGGAGCCTGAGGAAGAAGAAGGCCCTTTATTGTTCAAAAGAAAAAGAAAGGTGCCTCAGGTGGTGGCCCCCACACTAAAGAAAACAAGGACCTCCATGAGAGGTGAAATAAGACAATCCCATATAATGTTGAAAGGGGCAGGTGGTGAAGTGTTCAATAAGGAATTGCAGCACAATGTTCCACTTCCCACCATTGTAAAGTTCAAGACTGAACTTGTAGAAGAGCAAATAAAAGAAACCTCTAGGATAATCCAAAGTGGCATTGGCTCATTGGATGAGACAGTAGACTTATCCAATGATGAGGTAGTGAAGGATGTAGCTTCATAGAGTATGGAAACCCTTGCTGCTGACACTAGGACAACTCCTCATGGAACTCCATCAATGCAAACAGTGTTAGAGGAAATGAAGCAAGTGGAGTCAGAGAAAGAAAAGAGCCCAAAGAAAATTGTAGAACAGATAGGGTTAGATACATTAGTTGAACAGGTGACAAGTCCTGCAGTTGTAGATTTGGCATATGTAGAGGATGTGAATCCTCAGGATGTGGTAGGAACACCTGATAAGATGGAAAATGTTGAAGAGCTAAAACAAAAAGAAGTGGAGAGCAAAGCTCTAGATATGGCTCACCAGCATCATGATACATCAACTGAACCTGGAATCGTAGAGGTTAAAGATAAGGGAGAAGAAGAAAAGGATGCATCAGCTGATCCTACTCCCAACATTCAAGAAACAGTCATCACAGGTGCAGAGAAAGATGTGATAAAAGATCAAACAGAAGCACCTAAGGAGGATGAAATAGTAATCATAGATACTAATATACCTCAAGAGGAGGAAATAAATAAGGTAGATGAAGTGAGAGTGGAGGAAATAAAAGATAAAGATCATGGTACACATGTAGAGAAAGATGATCAACAAGATCAACCTCCAGAGAAAGATGATCCTCATCAGGAGGATATATCAAAAGATCCCCCTCATGATGAACATCATGAGGAAGAGAAAAGAAGATCACCCTCCCCATCGAATATGGTGGTGGACACAGGAGATCAAAGTGATCATCATGATGATGATACTGGAAATCAAGGACCCAAGGATCAAGTTTCTCAATGGTTAGAGACTGAAATTGGCATGGAATCAGGTATGCAAATGCCAGAATTTGATGTATCTACTTTATTTTTAGAAAACCTGATAAAACCAAAGAGGAAGGCTAGAATGACTTCAGCCATTAAAAGAGATCCTGCAACAGGAAGAAGAACTGCACAAATAGCACTCCCTACTGTAGATAAAGAGAAAGGTAAAATTACCTTAGATGTGTTTCAGATCAGCACAGTGGACTTAGGGTTTGCTAATGAAGACCAAGAGGGTCAGGAAGGCAAAGACATTATAGATTCTTTAATTCAAAAGGTTAAGAGAGAAAAAGAGAAAAATAAGCAACACAAAGAGCACATTGCTCAGTTGCATGCATATATAAGGAGGTTAACCAATCCTGAAGATAATGCTACTGATCATGCAGTCCCATTGACTGCTATTTCCCAAGAGGAGGTAAATAAGTTGGATCTCATGAAACATGAGTCATCCATATTGAGAAGGTGGATGTACTCCACATTTGACACATCAGAAGAAGTAGTAAAGGCCTCTTTGAAGAGGTGGAGTTCTCTTAGTGGCTCCAGGAAGAAGGTGGATAAATTACAAATGGAGATAGGGAAAAGGTCTTTCCAATTGGAAAAGATATTGGATGTCCTAGGAGAAATAAGGAGGATCAATCCTCAGATACTTATACATAAGCAAGTACTGAATAATAATAATGCATTAATGATAGATATATGGTATAAAGACATCCAATTTGAATTTGATGTACTTAAAAGATGCAACAATAAGTTGAGAGAAATTAGCATGAAGTTCATGATATGATGTCTTTTGAGGCAGAAATCTTGGAAACGTTGGAAGGAAAGGTGGAAGGAAAGATAGAAAATCAAGATGAAGAGTTTGCAATCCAAGCTCTACATAATAACTTCCAATTTGTTGCTGATGATCCACTAGGCCAAATGACAGAAGAAGTCATGGATAGATTGGTGAAGACCAAGGTGAAAATGGAAAATTATAATGAGACATTATACAATAGAAGGAATAAACTGGATAACATCTGAAATAAATAGCAAACACATAAACATGCCATTATCAAAGAAAAGACTCAGGATGGTGGAGAAATAGATAAAATAGTGCAGTTGTATGAGAATGTCAAGGTAGTCATGTAGGCTCATATACATGGTCGAGGTCATCAGGATGATGAGGATACAGAAAGAGATGCACCTGATGATGGAGCGCATGAATCCGATGAAGTAGATAAAGATGCAACATAAAGTAGATATCAGCATCTGACACTTAAGGAAAATTAGTACCTCAGATGGTTGCCAGCTGGCAACTTTTGCCACTTGATAGAGTTGACAAAGTCAAAGGGAAATATTCATTGTAGATACTCATAGACAAATCTGGATCGTAGATCTTTTTGTAGCGGATTCCTCACCTTGTTCTATAAAAGGTGTAGGGATGCCTCTTTTAAAACATTGGAAACTTAATTGAAATCCATCTGCTGAAATATTCAGGGCTCATTTCAAAGCTTCTTGTATACATATATGTTCTGGCATACTTAATGAATGAGAAGACTTGTTTGATTACAATTCATAGTAAATCTTGAGTAAGTAGTGTGTGAATTCTGTATATATGCTGTGACTTGCTGTGTCCCTTGGAGTGCATACCTACTTGCGTATGTTGTGTTCATACAATTCCTTTGAAGTTAGCATCAACTGTATCTAGCTGTGGAATGTCCTGGTGAACATATGGTTTGGTTTTCTTTTCTTTATGACTATATCTGATGTATATGTGGTTCAATAGATGAAGGTTCAACTTTAATTTGAAGTATTCCTTTCATTTTATTTTAAATTTTAGAGAATTTCATCATCACAATTGCAAATAATTGACAATCTTAAGCAAATAGTACAAATATGTAGACATCCCATAAATAAATGAACATATTCAACATATTTGAGGTTAAAGCATGTCACAATGACAAATATCATGCAAAGTTTTGAAGATAGACATAATATTTGAGGTATATCTTGTAGCATCATTATAGGAAACAATATTTTACTGATGAGATTTACGTAAGGCCCCAAAATGGAAACAGCAACACAGATCAACCTTTGAGTAATGTCAGAAGATTAAGACCTAATCAACAGAGACTTGAGATCATGAATTTTTTGAATTCATTGTATCTTTCAAGATGAATAAAGGTTAATGTGTACTTTTATTCTATGTTTGTTTATGACTAACATCATGATCAACACCACTCTATGATGTCATCGCCATTAAAGCTCCATCTTTATATCTACCTGCATACCTGCAAAACAGACATAAGAAAAATAGATTTAAAATTCATGCTACTGTCATCAATTTATACCACGTTAGAAAGTTAGATGGGCACTAACTACAGTAATTAATGCACCATCGATTCGGCCCTTAGTTGCAGTGTTCATGCATTTTTACTTCCCTTTTTACCATTAGTTTAACTGTGCATCATCCCGTTTCCCTTTATATTTCTCATTGTATGTTTTCCCTGTATGTTTTGTTTGTATGTTTTTCTTGTATGTTTTGTCTGTATGTTTAAACATACAAGCACTTTATGCAAAGAATCAAACTACATTTCTTTTCCTTTTCCGCTTTTCCATACATCCTTGTATATTGCCACTTTGTATATCGCTCTTGTATAAGTGAATATACAACAACCTTAAGCAAACCTCCTTTTACCTCTTGTGGTACCTTGATTTCTTTTGTATATTGGGCTTTGTATATTGAAGACATACAAGCATCCTGAACATACAAAAGCTTTTTAGTATTTGACTTTCTTTTCGCATCCGTCGCGTTGCATATTAGCTTGTATCTTTCGCTTTGTACATCGGCTTGTATATATATACATTGTAATTATACAAACTTGATGTGCAAGCAGTGGAGCCCACATTACCGTTCACTTGTATCTCTGTGATACATACAACACTTGTATCCAAACCCTTATATACAAGCCCGATATACATACAACATCCTTTGTATGTCCTTTCGAACCTCAACTTTTATAAACCACAGTATGTATTCCCCTTCAATTCCACAACATGCATAAAGTGCAATGTATATCGACCTTGTATGTCCTGAAACATACATACAAGGCACGAACATACAACAATAAAACCAACGTTAATATTCTTTCGGTTCCGCGGCTTGTATGTAGCCTTGCATATTTACCTTGTATGTTTTTCTTTTACTTGAACATACAAACATTTTATACATCCGACATAATCAACTGATTATGCATTCAAACTCTGAACTGTTTCGGGCCCAACTTGTATGTAAGAATAAAGTATTTACGAAATGCATACAAGTATAAAAGTATACCAAAACCTGATGACTCCCATATGCGACTTACACAACGACTTTGCATTTGCAAACATCCTTGTATATGCAACCTGATATACAAAGGACTTTGTATGCAAGCGACCTTGTATACAAAGTAAATTGTATATGCAACCCGATATACAAAGGATGTTTGTATATGCAACATTCAAACCTGATTGTACATTTAACCAAAAACATACATAACTTGCAAAATACAGGGAATTTTAACATGGTTGAAAAGGCAACCCTCACTCATTTTTGACAAGGAATCCACCTATATTCTGCCCTGGTACTTAATGCAACTTTTTCATTATTTTCAACAAGGTTTGTAACTTTCACTCTCTTTTTCCCTTTTACCACCAAACAGACCCACACACAAAAGCAAAAGCAAAGCCACAACAGGGGTCCTCATTTTGCTAAGGAGTAAAATGAGGTGTGTTGTGAGCATCACAACAAGATCCCCATTTTTCACAACCGCCATTATCCCACTACATTCCTAGTGATTCTAATTGAAACCTAGCTCTTAGCTTTACACTAATCCCAGTCTTAATGAGTCAAGATGTTAGGTCTGAACAAAGTTAGTATTCAAACCTATAGTGTTCAAAGGAAGCTTACAAGTAGACCTTCCCAATTCTTCCCTAGTAGTAGAGAAGTCCAACCACATTACAAAAACTTTAGGTGCCGCTCAGCTCCTTATCTTTCTTGGCCAAAAATGTCAAGAAGATCAAAACTCTGAAGGAAGCAATCTAAGATTCGAGTGAATAAAAAAATGAGTGGTCAAAATAAGAGTGTCAAAAAGTGAGAATTGAGATATCAAAGCATTACACAGCAAAAGTTCCAAAAAGCATTCATTTCCTGAAAAGTTAGAAAATTAAAAAAAAAATGAGAGAAATTGAGGAAAATACAAAAAAAGCAAAAAGAAAAGAGAAAGAGAGATACAAAAAAAGAGTGAAAGAGAGAAGATTGTTGAATGTTCGTACTCATGGTTGGAGATTAGTCTAAGCTCAAAGCCTGAAAGGTGACATTTTAACATAAATAAAGGTACTAAGCACACACACACACACTAGTTGAGCAAAACTAAAGAGTCTAGTAGTCTCTAGGATCATCTTCTATCTAGGGACCCTTGTTCTTTCTCATTTATCCTTTACCCCGGGTCTACTTTGCTTGCCATCTATGATCTAAGTCTAGAGAACACCTATAAAATTTGCTACTTGTCTAAAGTTGAAAGCTTATCAATTCATCTTATCTAGGTAAGGATCAGTGTTTAGCCTTAAGAGAAGTCTAGAAATTAGAAAAACTCCATATTCATTTCCACTCCCCACTTGAGTTTCCCTAAATCCTATCTCACAACCCTGAATAGATCTCTCATATTAGGCCAATTCGTAATCCCCTAAATCAAAAGTCATATTTAAGAGCAGTCACCGTGTTTGTTCCACATTGCATTCATGCCAAAATTAGGAAAAAGAGTCTCAAAGCAATAAAGTCAAATGTCATATATCATGACATTTAGTAAGTGCTATAGTTTCATTTAAAACATTTCTTGTGTTCTTGTATCTGCATATTGTCACCTGCATTCATAAATATATTCTAAAAAAGACAACAAACAAATTGCATCATCCATATGTGATCATCTTAGGTATGCATTCTTGTAAGAAAAATAAAATCTCTATTCAACTATATGCACAAGAGGGAAAGTGAAGTACAAGATGTTGACTAAATCTATGTATGGATCTCATCAAATCATGACTTGTAACAATAAAGTGTAAAACAATGTTTGAGCACAAGTCACTCCTCCAACAAGTCAAAAGAATAAAAGTGTGCACTCAAGTGTGCAAGTCTCCCCATGCAAGGGAGAAAGGGTAGAGCTCCCTTCAATAAATATAGGTCTTCCAAAGACCTCAAGGAGTTTCAAATCAAACCTTCACAAGATCTCCATAAAAACCATAAAATTGTAAAACATAAAAAAAACATTAAAAATCAAATATGCTCTTCAAAATTTGCAATAGAAGGAGAAACTATTCTCCTCCTCTCTAGATTAGCATGTTGTCTTTTTACTTTTATGCATCTCTTTCGTGCGCCATTTTGCGTGCTTTCATCCCTACAGGTTCAAACTGAAAAAGGCAAACAACTAGTCGAACTCAAATGATCCATGGTAAGTTCGTCATTTTAGTTTTCATTATTCATTTTGATATATTAAAATGCCAGACTAATACTAGTTATTGTAGGTACAAACTATGGGAAAATCAACAACAGGTAAGACCTAGTTCGGGAATGGTACCTACCTTTCATGTAGACTACCATCCCCGAGGGGGCAAATATGTAAGCACAAAAATAATGCACTGCCTCCATGAGGACCCCTATGATGATTCAAATCCTTGTCACATACATGTAAGCATGATATAAAGTCCTTTAAGCAGCAGGCCTCTTGATGACGTGTCCTCTTTTCTTGTCTTGTGTTGTTTCTTCTTTGTTGATTTCATTCTCTCCTCGTTTGTGATGCTTTTTGACACTTGTCGACTTGCAATTTCTATCTTTTGACCTCAATCCTAATCCTTGTGAATATATTGTAGGTGAGTTTTTTCCTCTCCCTTGTGTTTTTCCCCTAGTGCACCTCCTAGAAGCCTTCTAGAGGTCTCTTGATCCATCTCCCGCTTTCGATTTTCAGCTTCGTCAAACCAATCCAAATCTCCCCCTATTATTTCTAGATCTCCCCTGGGAGATCCTGCTGAGGCAAGTGGAGATTTGGATTCTTCCACATGACTGACCTATTTCTTGATGCAGAACCCTTTCTTTTCCTCTCTTCTGCCATCTCCTAGCCTATTTTTCTACATCTGATCCTGTCTAGCCTGGATCTCCCCCAGGCAACCTAGGGTTGCCCCCCGGCTGACCCATGGTCACCCACGGGTGACCTTACTAGTAAAATGGGCGACCCTACCATTTTTTGACTTGCAGAAAAACTCAAGTTTCTCTCTCATTTTTGCTCCATTTTTCCCTATTTTTCTTTCTGTTTGCATGATTTTTGATCATTGATATAGAGTTAACTATTTCATGCACCCACACATTCATAATTACCTCTATTTGATCTCAAATTAACTCTCTAATCAATCTCATGCATTCCATCACCTCCATTTCCTCTTCAGTGATAAGCTATCATTGCTTCATCACTCTCTAATCAGCTGAGTTCACTAGGTAATCAACCTTGTTAACTCCCCAATCTATTCTTGTTAACTCATCAATCAAATGAGTTAACTCTTCAATCAATCCCTTCTTCTAAACCTATAAATACTCCCCTCTCGCAAGCACAAAGGGAGGAAAATTCATTGTGCACACAACTCTTGCTAATTTTGTTCTCCAACTTAGCATTCAAATGCTCTTATAGGATGAAGGTGCCTTTTACTTTTATTGTTCAACCAAGCAACACTACACTACTTCAATCTATGCCACTGTGCTCAATCCAAGCTCTCATTGAGCTTATACAAGCTTCATCAAAGCTTCTTTCTACTTCTTTGAGTCATTTTGTTGTCAAGAGGATCACCTGCTACCACAGAAGGATTCGAGGTTGCCTACACAAGGATTACTGAGGGTAGTGGAGTCAACAAATCTTTGTTTCTCTTAGGTTCCTTCATTATTTTCATTGCTTTCATAGTAATCAAATAATCATATTTTCTCTTGGGAATAGTAACACATTGCTTTTTCCTTGATAGATGAGATCTTACATGTTAGATTAATCGCTTTCATATTTCTAGATCTACATTGTTAGAAGAAGCATTTTCCCTTTTCTTAGATTAAATTGCATTCAAAACATTGAAAACCCCAAAAAAACATAGGTTAACATTACATTGGAAAAGTCATATAGGATTGCACACATATTTCCTTTTCATAGATTAGAAGCATTTCTATTTCCAAAATACTCTGAAAAACACCAAAAATACGCTTTGCATATCATTTAGTTTGCATGCATATAGAAACATTAGAATAGACAAAATTGCAAACCCTCAATTCCATCATGAGATAATCACAGTTCAAATGACTCCAAAAAAACCCTTGATTTCATCACAAGGTACAAGCAAAGTCAAAACACAAAGCCTAGGTCAACAAAACCCTAGGTCAAAACCCTAGATCTGGTTAAGGTTAGTAATCACATGACTTCCTCTCTTCTGATTCACGAATGTGCTTAGGAGTGAGGAGAGTGGGTGAGGGCTATCCATGACGAGATCGAGGAGATTAATCCACGACCACAACAACAGATGTTTGTCTTACCACAAGGAGACCCATTTGTCCTTATGTTGTTAGAAGAAACTAGACAACGACAAATACAACAAGAATTCTTACAACACCTACAAAGACAAGAGGCCATCAATGAAAACAACCGTTCACCTACCCAAAAGTGGAATTTAAAAAATCCAAATAGAAGGAGATAAACTAGTGACCCTTCAGGTCATAAGGTTATCTCAACTACAACAAAAGTTGAATGAAACATACAACAAAGTACACAACAATAAAGAATGCAGTACTTGCCAACCCCTCTCCATGAAGTCCAGCTCTCCAACGAGCTAGACCCCCACAGTGTCTCACCTTCTATCGACTGGCTAATTCCACGTGAGCGAGAGTGACATGGCGGATCACCCCATGGAAAAAAGGGAAAGGGTCCGTGTGCATGTCAAAATCTGACTCAACAGCCCTTAGGCAACCGGAGTCATGATTTCGAGCATACAGAGACTATCTGAATGCTTTGTTATGAGAAAATAGTCAATCTTCTGATAGCAATAACTTTCTGGTAACTAATCCAAATGATCTAAATTTTGGATATGATGTGTATGAAGTTGTCTAGATGGTAAGTCCTACTTGACAAGGTCTAGAATGGAACTATGGCAGAATGTGGACCAAAATACAGAAACTACTACTGACTATACTAAACTGGAAAATGAAAGAAAGACAAAATGAATGCTAATATTTTTTGGTTGATGCAAGATTGCTCTTGAACTAGGGATGCTCCTGCATCATACACCTAGCAAGATATTTATATTTGCATGACATACCAGAAAAAAGTGACAGGTAATCAGTATGGACTTCATATAGGGGTTGCCCATGTCCAAATCCAAACATGATGTAATTTTGGTTGTAATTGATAAACGAACCATGGTATCCCATTTTATACCTAGGAAGTTGACATATGGATCATTAACTTTGGCCAAGAGATTTGTGCAAGAAATATTCAGACTTCATGGGGTACCTGAAGACATTATTTTTGGCTGAGATGTTAGGATGACATCTAGATTTTGGAAAACTCTACATGTTTCCCTAGGTACTCATATTAATTTTAGTTCAGCATACCATCCACAAATGGATGGGCAAATTGAGTGAGTTAATAAAATTGTTGAAGATTTGCTCTGAATGTACTGGATGGACCAATAGAGCAAATGGGAGGAATATATTCTATTGTTTGAGTAGCGCAAGATTAAGTTGTACAACAGAGAAGTATTCCAATGCAAGGTGTAGTGGGACGAGTTTGCTGTAGACAGTGCTACTTGGGAAGATGTCACAGAGATGCAATGATTCTTTCCTCACCTTTTGTAGTTTTTTCTTTGTACATCTTGGATATCATCGGGATGATGACTACTCCTAGAGGGGAGGGATGTCATAGCCCATTTTTTTACACATAATAGTGTTTCTTATTTATAGATATTATACATACATATATGATGTTATGTTAGTGAGATATGATACTTTCTGAACCACTTGGATGACTGTTTCATCTGCATCGTTCAAAATGTGTTGATATATTCTATGTTATAGTAGCATAACTTGATTTAAATATTGCATCACAAATGGCACTTGGTGATTACTACATACATTAGATCAACCTCGAGCACCATACCAGAGAAGAAGAAAAGAAGTCATTGTAGACAATTATCTCTACAATCCTTGAAAGGATGAAGAAGGATGAAGCTACAAAAGAAGAGCTCAAGGGTCAAATAGGATAGTTGATTGCATACATTAATAACCCAATAGGACTCATTGACTTAGGTGCATCTTCTCTAACCATGTTAGTTTCCCTCAACAAAGACAATCAATAGAAAAATATGGGGGGGCTGATTGCTGCTACCATTGCATGGAGAGACAACCTAGAGGCCTTGGGTAGCAAGGTGATTAGGGCAACACTAAAATTTTATTACAACATTAGTGATGAGGCAAGTTCAATGTCCATTTTGAAGAGACAATAGATGATGAGTTGTCAATGTGGGATGAGGACATCCCAATTTTGTAAAGAATGAAGGCCATGCTTCTTGATGAATTGGACAAGCTTGGAATTTTTGACAAGAGGAATCAAGGCTTGCTATTAGAGTGGTTGCAGGCTACCAAGCTAAGGGTAAAGATACTTAGAAGCTGTAAGGACAAGTTCACCTCTAGAAGGGAAGCTGTGGACACAACTACAACAACGGTGGAGAAACTAGTAGAAAGAATTCCATGCACCTTTTGGGTGGATATATCTATGGTTCATCCTATTACTAGGATTATTTAGGAGTTTTTAGGGCTCCTACATAAGTAGATGATCGAGAAAACAATTGATAATTTGATGAGAATTAAGGCTACCTTTTATGGATTTCAGGAAGACTTGTTTGAGTTTAGAGAATTCAAAATCAAAATCCAAAGGATAGTGTACTCTCAAAAATTATGCATAAAATATCATGTAGGGAAAAGTATGAATGATCTACATGAAGCCATCACAACCTTTTTGAGTCACTTCCCTAGTAGTGCCTAGAAAGCTCTTAGTTAACTTGTATTTTGCAAAGAATATTCAATTTTGTTTATTCATTATTCTTCTGAAGAGATGTAATAACTCAATTCAAAAATGAAATGAAGTGTAATATAGGGCCCAAGAGGTCAAATGAATTTGTAACTTGTAAATTTAAAATTTTGGGCCTAGGCATCAATAAAGGACTTAGGATAACTTAAGGTGTAATTCAAATTTTAAACACTTAGGAGTGATATTTATGAACATCCCAAAGACATTGTAAAAGGGGGGAATGTAGGAGAATTCACAAAAAGTTATCAATTTTGTAATTTTGAAGAAAGGCATGTAAGGGCAAATGTGATACATCTGCAGTGTGGAATCTTGTTGTCTTATGTAATCTACCAATTTTCCAGTGCCAATTAATAGAAAAAAATCTTCTTTCTCCATGTGTTCTTTCCTTTGGTGGTAATGTGTTTGAATTTTTCATTCACAACTTGATCTATCTTGGTAAAATTTACATGAGCACTTGATTGTTTCATCCTTTATTATGAGAATACGATGTAGGGTTTGATTTCTATGCATGTAATATGGTGTTTTCATACTTTCATTTCAATTTCTCAAATGTTCCTTAGAATCTTGCATCTATAGTGTCAATAGTTGACTAAGATATTGATCATAGCATTATAGCTTAATTTGAATTTTATCAAATCTTTTAAGTGTGGTGAAAATTAGATACATAAGTTGTCCATTTATTTTCTTTGCATTTCTCTAACCCTTACTTTCTTTTGCATTTTACTTGTACACAAAATTAGTCTAGGAACCAAAGTATGATTAATGAGATTTAAATATCATATGTCTATCGAAGAGACTTCATCAAATTTTGGTCCAAGATTAAGATCACTAGCACAGGCCCCTTGAACAAACAATAACATAGATCACTTAGCAACTCCAACATTGCAATAACCCAACCAACATGGACATTGGAGGAAATTGATACCTTAGCTCAAACACATTTTTAGGAGAAGTAAAGTGATCTTCATTCTGCTTTAGTTGATACGCCAACACAACTGTCAACACTAGGAACCATGGCAAAGGTTCCTATAGACCCCAAAACTCTACCAAGGTAAATATTAGCCCAAAAAAGCCCAAAACACTTAAAAAATTCTAACATGAAGCCTAAACAAAATTTCAAAATAAATCCCCAACCATGATTCATAACATGACCCCACAAACCTAAAATAAAATTTTAAAGAAGACTTATGGTGGTGTAGTCACAGATGGAGGGTTCAAAGAATGGACTGTCCTATTGTGCAACCTTAGATTAAACACAATGGAAAACACACAGAATGGAACAACAAATGCATATATATTGATTCAATATTAAGAACAAGTACAATCTTCATATGTCGGCAATATGCAGACTGTTATGGGCTCGCAGGCCTATCCTCTGACAAAATTACATAAATGATATAACTTTGAAGTGCCTTGAGTAAATCCATAATTAAAGACTACAAACTTTCTATCATGTTCACTATCCTCCTAATGCATCTAAAGAATGCTTATATATCATCTTCCAGGTTAAGGAATGCTTCGCATTGACATTGAAAGGTTCCAAAACCCGATGCTTGATGAAATGTGTAGGTCAACCTAAATCATGTGGTAATTCTCTATAAATGAATGAAATGTGTTGTGGTTCTTAATGAAGATATATCTAGTCCCATACTTCCTTCTAGGATGTTCTATTTGGCTCTGTAAGTCACAAGAATGCTCTGCAAACCTTATATACTCATATTGAATGTTGAATGCTCTGTTCTGTGAGTTCTGATGATGTTCTGACAGCGAGAACTCTCCGTAGACAATTTCAAACATCATTAAATATGGATATCCTGTAGATGACATAAGTTAGAGTCTTTATCCTACTCCATAAGTTGTGAAATAATGATGCGGTAGAATGCAGTGCAATCTACTGAGACTATACTGACTAAAATGTAACTGACATGCAAGAAAGAAAAGAAATCAAAATATTTTTGGTTGATGCAAGATTTCCTTTCAACCTAGGATGCTCCTACATCATACACTTGGGGTTGTTTGAAAAATGAGTTCCTCACTTTGCTGGGGCTAGAGGAAAACCAATGAGGTCTACCTCAGCCTAAGAAATCCATGATGAATCTTTGTCTGGTCTTCCTTTCCACTTAACCAGGTACTCATTATATTGCTTGCCTCTAGTACTACATCCAATTCTTCTATCTAATATCTTCTCTATCTACTCCGGTTGTTGTTGTGGTAATTGATCCTTTAATTTAACTTCAATGCTATCACTTGATTCTCCCTCATAATACTGATATAGATTTGCAATGTTGAATATGGGTGATATGCCAAATGTCTCCAGTATCTCCACTTCATATGTATTTCCTTAGTCAAACTTCCTAAGAATCCTACATGGTCCAAACTTTCTCATCTTTAGCTTGTTGTATGTTCCTCCTGGAAATCTTTTCATTCTGAGATATACCATAACTTCAACTCCAACAAAAAATTCCTTGTCTCCTCTTTTCATCTGCTTGTACCTTATACTTTCTATTCATCTCTTCCAAATGCTTCAGGACTTGAGTGTGTACTATTTCCATGTATCTTGCAAATTCTTCTACCTCTACACTCCTTTTATTATCCATACCAATGTCTCTCAGCTCCGCAACTCCTCTAGGTTGTACTCTAGTCACAACCTCAAATGGTGTCTTCCCTATACTTCTGATCACTAAGTTATTATATGTAAACTTTGCTTGCAGTATAATTATATCCCAATTTCTTGCCTTATCTCCTACTAAGCATCTCAACAAGTTACCCAAACTCCTATTTACCACTTCTATTTGTCCATTTGTTTGTGGGTGAAATGTTGAATTGAACTTTAGGTTTGTCTTCATCTTCATCCACAATGTTCTCCAAAAATATCCTATGAATCTTGTATCTCTATCTGAAACTATACTCTTTGGTAATCCATGAAATCTCACAATCTCCTTGAAAAATAGTTTAGCAACATGTACAACATCATTTGTCTTCTTACAAGGAATGAAATGCATGTCATCTTTGAAAATTTATCCACTACTACAAATATAGAATCATGTTCCCTCTATGTTCTAGTAAACCTAATATGAAATCCATGCTTATATCTTCCCAAGGTCTCTCCTGTACTGTCAAAGGTTTGTATAATCTAGTATTCTCACTACTTCCTTTTGCAACTTGACAAATTTTGCAACTCTAAACAAACTTCCTTACATCGTTATATATTTGAGGCCAAAAATAATGTTCATTCACCAAAGCTACTACCTATCAATACCAAAATATCCTACTAGTCCGCCACTATATTTCTCTTTGATCAGATTCTCTCTCATTGAGCTCCTAGGAATACACAACTGATTTCCTTTGAACAACATATTGTCTTGAATGAAATAATCCAACCACTTGCTTCTATCTATCACAACAAGCTCCTTGCATGCTTTCCATGCTTCTAGAAAATCAATATCATCCTCATACATGTTCTTAAGTTCTTCAAAACCTAGTACTTCTACCTTCATCATTGTCAACAAGTTCCTTCTTCTGCTCAATGCATCTACAACTTTGTTTGACTTTCCACTCAAGTGCTTCGATAAAAAATTGTAAATCTGCATGAACTCTACCCATCTCACATGTCTCTAATTCAACTTACCCTAACTGTTCAAATACTATCAAGCTTGATGGTTAGTGTACAACACAAATTCCTTTACTTGTTTCCATTTCTTCAAGGCTTGAATTATGGCATAGAACTTCTGATCATAAACTGAATATCTCCTCCTTGTATCATTCAACTTCTCATTGAAATATGCTACTAGTCTCCCTTCTTAACTTAACACTACTCCTATTGCATTCCCACTGGCATCACAATCAACTTGAAATAATTAGTCAAAATCAGGTAATGCTAACACTGATTGTTCTGACACCTTTTTCTTCAACAATTCAAAAATCTTATGTGCTCCTGATGTCCACTTAAAATCCTTCTGGTCACCTCTCATTATCTCTGTCATTGGTGTGCATATAGTACTAATTTTTTTGATGAACTTCCGGTAGAAACTTGCTAGTCCATGAAAAGATCTTACCTCTCCAATGTTCACAAGTGTTGGCCATTCAACAATTTCTCTTTCTCTGGGTCCATCTTCAATTCTTCCATAGAAATCACAAATCACAAATATACCAATTCCATCTTCATGGAACTACATTTCTTGATGTTTATCAACAATTTATCTTCTCCCAGCCTCTAAAATACTTGTCTAATATGCTGCAAATGTTTTTCCTTTGTTCTACTGAAAATTAAAATATCATCCAAGTAGACAATAACAAACTTACCCAAGAATTTATTTAGAACCTCATTCATGAACCCCATGAAAGTACTTGGTGCATTAGTTAATCCAAAAGGCATGACTAACAACATATACAATCCTTCATTTGTCTTAAATGTAGTCTTCCACTCATCTCCTTCTTTGATTCTAATATGATGGTATCCACTTTTTAGGTCTATCTTTGTGAAATATTTTTCTCTTCTCAAACAATCCATGATGTCATCCATCCTTGGCAATGGAAATCTATACTTGACTATGATCTTATTGATTTCTCTATAGTCTATACACATCCTCCATTCTCCATCTTTCTTTGGTGCTAGTATTGTTGGTACTGTACATGGGCTTAAAAATTCTCTAATCAATCCTTTCCTCAACACATCTTGGATTTGTTTGTTTAGCTTTGCATTTTCTGTTGGTGTCATCCTATGTGCTGCTTTGTTCAACAAACTAGATCCAGGTATGAGATCCATATGATGACTGATACTTAGGCTTGGTGGCAATCCTTCTGGCACATTCTTTGATATGATATCTTGGTATTTTATCAATAATTCAGTTATTTCCTCCTACGGTGGTTCTTCTTATTTTGTGGTAGCCATTCCTGCACTTAGGGTACCACACTTCTTCAGAATCAATACAAAAGACATGTTCTCATGTCTCAATCCATCAAAAAATTTCATTCCATCCACTAAACAGATCCTGGCATTGTTGAATACTTCACTTTTTCTCTCTTCTTCTAAAGGTATCAAGATATGTCTTTTTCCATTTGATGCTATAGTATAGGTATTCTTCCTTCCATCATGTATTTCCTTTCTATCATACTGCCATGATCTTCCCAACAATATATGACATATATCTATCAGCATAATATCACACAATACTTCATCATTATAAGATCCTATATGAAATTTCACCAAACATTGTTCACTCACTAGTATCTTGTGCTCACCTTGGATCCATGCTATCTTATAGGGCTTTAGATGTTTCAACCTCTCTGGATTTAGCTTCCTCACCATTTCTTCTGAAACCAAATTGTTTGTACTACCACTGTCAATGATAACCTTGCAACATTTACCTCCTTATATTCATCTTGTCTGGAACAAAATTTTCCTTTGTAGTGGCTCCTCAGTTGTTTCTGCTTGGAACAAAGCTCTCCTCATGACTAATGATTCACCCTTCTTTGGCTTTCCTATTGAACTAGGTGATCCAACTAGTTCTTCCTCCACATATGCTGCTCTTGAACTATTCTCTATCCTTTTGTTAGTATTCCCTTGATGACATTCAATTGCTTGGTGTCCTTTGCCTCCACACTTGAAATAGGTTCCTTTGAATGATCTATTGTCAAACCCTCTTTCATCTCTCTAGTATCTTTCATTATAGTAAGAATTATGACTTTGCTATTATTGTGGTAGAAATTTCCGTCATCTCTCCCTTTGTGATATGAATTGTTGTCTCTTTCTTCTTTGCGGTATGGGCTACTCTCCTTGTTTTCCTCCGCATATGGTCCTCCTTCTCCACATTGTGTTCTACCTCTCTGGAATTTTCCTCCTCTACCTCTCTATCTTTTCTCATGTCTCTTGTTTAGCTTTTCTTTAACTTTCAGTGCAAATTGATATGTCTTTCCACTGTTGTCATCCTTACCAAACTTAGTTCTTGAATGTTTATCATCAATCCATTTATGTACCACACCACTTTCTCCTTTCTTGCTTTACTACGTCTAGTCCAATAATCATCTTGAAGAACTCTTCAGTGTACTCTTTCACTATTTTCTCCTTTTGCCTTAGGTTTGCAATCTCTTCAACAATTCCAACTCATAGTTAGTAGGTATGAACTAATTCTTCAACTTTGTCACCATCCTATCCTATTTTATGATTTTCTCTAGTCCAAATAATCATCTTGAAGAACTCTTTAGTGTACTCTTTCACTATTCTCTCCTTTTGCCTTAGGTTTTGCAATCTCTTCAACAATTCCAACTCATAGTTAGTAGGTATGAACTAATTCTTCAACTTTGTCACCATCCTATCCTATTTTATGATTTTCTCTTTTCCTCTCCTATTTCCATCCAACTAAACTTCCACCAAATAGCAGCATGTCCTCTCAACTTAGTTTTTGCAAATATCAATCTTTTTGGATCTTTTATTTCCTCATATTCAAAGTATTCCTCCATGTCATTTATCTAATCAATCAATTCCTCAAGGTTTAAATTTCTAGTATAGTTTGAAATTTCCATTCTAGGTCTCTTACCAATTATCATAGAAATAGCTTTCAACATCTTTACCTGATCTAATTTTTCTTCTTCTACTGTTTCTTCATCTTGGTCGGTAGCTTGAACTCTTAATTCATCATCATCACTCGCAGCCATGTCCTCTGGTGAATTACATAAATGATATAGCTTTGAAGTGCTTTCCAAAAACCCACAATTAAAGACTAAAAACTTTCTATCATGTTCACTATCCTCCTAATGCATCTAATGAAAGCTTATATATAAGCTTCCAGCTCAAGGAATGCTCCATGTCGACATTGAAAGGTTCCAAAACTTGATGCTTGATGAAATGTGTATGTCGGCCTAAATCATGTGGTAATGTTCCACAAATGGACGAAATGTGTTATAGTTCTCAATGAAGATCTATTTGGTCCCATACTACCTTGTGAGAGTTCTATTTGGCCCTGCAAGTCATGGGAATGCTCCGCAAACCTTGTATGCTCATATTGAATGCTGAATGCTATGTTCTGTGAGTTCTAATAGTGATAACTCTCCATAGATAATTCCAAACCTCATGAAATCTAGATATGATGTAGATGACATAATGTAGAGTCTTTATCCTACTCTGCAAGCTATGAAATGATGATGTGGTAGAATGCAGTGCAATCTACTGAGACTGTACTAACTAAAATGCAATTGACATGTAAGAAAGAAAAGGAATCAAAATATTTTTGGTTTCAATGCAAGATTGCCTTTCAACCTTGGATGGTCCTGCATCATATGACCTAAGTACCCCCACAAGAAATTAAACTTTTAGGGAAGTAGAGAACTTGATAACCTAGGAACATGTTCCAATGTCACTAAAACCTTCAAAAACTCAAAAACCTAGAAAAGTTAGATTTTGGAAAAACAATGGCCCCACTACATACAATAAATTTTTTATCACTCTTACGTAGGATCATTTTTAGATAAAACATTCTAAATGAACACCATTAGACACATAAGAACCAAATCCCAACCAACTCCCAAGGACAATCCAAACATGACCCAAACCAAGTGTGAAGCATTGCAAGGGTGAACTCTTGACCAAGTGAGGCATATTGGGACTTCAATTTTTTAGGGAAATGTAAGCCTCTAAGATAGGGAAAACCAACAAAAACAGATGCAACCCAAACATCTCAATAGATTCAAATATTTATTTTTAATGCAATAGGAGTATAAATACAAATGTACAACAATAAGAGGCTACTAAAACATCCTCAATTGTGGAATTACAACAATGATTTAACATCTTTTTTTCTTCACTAAATTTATTAAGGCATTTGAAATGACATAAAGTATTGCAATGTCAAGATTACAAATCATGAGACAAGCCACCAAAATATTGAAGAAAACTCAATGGAAGGGTTGTAATATTGAAGATTCATTTTAAGTTAATGGAGGTTAGGCAACCACCTAACCAATTTGACACTACTAGAGTGTCATCCCACCTTGTTAGGAGAAAGGTAAATGTGAATGTACAACACTCAAGCAATCAATGTTTGGCCTACATTTGTATACAAGGAAACATAATGGTTTTCTTCCCAACACACAAAATTTCAAAGAACCATCATATGGGGTAGCCATTGAAGGATCTTCCACTTTTTGAGGAAAGCCTAAAGCTCAAGGAAAAATAGCCACATATATTAAGGAAATTCTACAACTCTTGGCAAGGGTTCCTCACCAAGATATACACGCTCTAAATTTTAAGGGACACATATACATCTCAAGGCAAGGCTCTTGTAATTTCCAAAGTAACTAGAAAATCATGGAAAGAGATCCTTTAACATGCTTCAATCCTTCTACAACCCTTAATTGACATTGAACAATAATTCCATGAAAATTAGCAAGGAATTCAACAATAAATTTCCTTCTCAAATCAGAAATAAAAATAAGGAATTATACTCATTTTGGGAGGAAAAAAATATCATAAGGTGTATTCAAGGGAATGATACATAAACCTCATAAAAAATTACAAGCATTCAAGAGGGAAAACTACCAAAACATTCAACTAAAACCCCATTCCAAATAATACAAGAAGAGGTAAAATTCATAAGGTTTGAAGAACTCCATTAATGGAGGTTGAACATACATTTTTAAGTTCACAAGAACACATAGAAAGGAAAGAGTAGCTATTTCCACAACATACACATTCAAGCATTGTGCACATATAGAAAACTATACATGATAAGAAATCTACAAGTATAAGAATCCTAACTATTCTCTAGTCCTTATACATGATACTTCAATGGAGGTTGTTTCCATTTCATTTCTAATCTTTTTTTGAAATCACGAAATCCTTGAAAGTTTCCTTCACACTCTCTTTCAATATCCAATATTTCTTCCCTTCTCATTCCAATCCTTTGTTATCAATTTTCACAATGAATCCTTCAAATGGGAACCCCTTCTCTCCCCCACATAACACACCTCTTAGGTTGGAGTTAAAACCTAGGAGTTCACATTTCTAAATCTTCCTTTCTTTTAATAAAAATTACCTTCTTAATTTCTAAAATCTAAATTCTATTGCTTGATTCATATGAGATTAACCTTAAATGGAATTTCAACATTCCACTAAATTAATCTCCAATAATCCTTCATGTGTCACTCGAATTCCTTACAAGCATCTTCCAAGTATCATTCAATTAACTTCCAAGTGTGTCTACTAAAACTTGCAATTCACCATACTCTCTTTGCCATCTATGGCCTCTTGGAAGGTTTCAAAAGATACCCCAAGCATACATATCCACTAAAAGTCCAATTTTATGGTATAAAATATATTTTCTTTTGGACAACTCAAAAGTCCCTTTAAAGATCAAAACCAAGTTTAAATATTTTAAACCACTTTAAGATTAATTTGTAAAATCATCAGAGTCACATATTCACTTTCAAGCACATGGAACATTAGAAAACATTAATATAAAACTTAATGACTTTAATTTTAGAAGACTAGTTAGTAGAATACAGCAAACTACCTATAAAAACATAACTACACATGAAAATAACATTTGGATTCATGCCCTACATTTACTAGTCTTGCACATGGATATACCTAAATTTTATATGACTCAAAAAATATTCAATAGGGAAACACATAGGTACATCCATTCACATGACAAGTAGACCAAAGTATAGGTAACATGTTCACATTGTCCTCCCCAAATTAACTCTCACTAGCTTATCCCTATATCCTACACGTAAATAGTAGCTAAAGCAACATAAGTAAATGGATATTGTGTGCACACATACTCCCTATAATTGACATCTTTAATATACTAAAAACACAAAACTACTATATAAATTACATTTATTTAATTACTCACACAATAGCCAAAAACTTTCACATTCATGATTAAAAAATCAGATGTTCCAATAAACCCATTAATGGTAAAATCTAAAATATATTAACATCATTCACATATTAAACAATAACATCAAAATCCTATGTCTAACCATCATATACTATCATATGAAATAGCAATCATAGTACTATAACATGAAATAAAACTATCATAGTCAATATAATGTCAATATGTTCTCAATATACATCATGTTCTCCAAATATAACAAAGTACATCTTAATCAAAATCCTATCAAAAGAATGTAGTAATGACACCGAGAAGGTGGGCCTTACAGAGAACATGGTCCTTGTGATCGGATGATCTCCCCAAGATATTTTTAATATTGCTAGTTCTTACACATCAATAAGCAACAAACATTGTAAATAGATATATATACCAATCAATCTCATGGATTACACTATATATGACATATATATGATCTTCCCAACAATATATGACATATATCCATTAGCATAATATCACACAATACTTCATCATTATAAGATTCTATATGAAATTTCACCAAACATTGTTCACTCACCAGTATCTTGCGCTCACCTTGAATCCATGCTATTTTATAGGGCTTTAGATGTTTCAACCTCTCCAGATTCAGCTGCCTCACCATTTCTTCTGAAACTAAATTGTTTTTACTACCACTGTCAATGATAACCTTGCAACATTTACCTCCTTATATTCATCTTGTCCAGAACAAAATTTTCCTTTGCAGTGGCTCCTTAGTTGTTTCTGCTTGGAACAAAGCTCTCCTCATGACTAATGATTCACCCTTATTTGGCTTTCCTATTGAACTAGGTGATCCAACCAGTTCTTCCTCCACATATGCTGCTCTTGCACTATTCTCAATCCTTTTGTTAGTATTCCCTTGATGACATTCAAATGCTCGATGTCCTTTGCCTCCACACTTGAAATAGGTTCCTTTGAATGATCTATTTTCAAACCCTCTTTCATCTCTCTAATATCCTTCATTACAGTAAGAATTATGACTTCCCTATTATTGTGGTAGAAATTTATGTCATCTCTCCCTTTGTGATATGAATTGTTGTCTCTTTCTTCTTTGTGGTTTGGGTTACTCTCCTTGTTTTTCTCTACATATGGTCCTCCTTCTCCACATTGTGTTCTACCTCTCTGGAATTTTCCTCCTCTACCTCTCTATCTTTTCTCATGTCTCTTGTTCAACTTTTCATCAACTTTCAGTGCAAATTGATATGTCTTTCCACTATTGTCATCCTTACCAAACTTAGTTCTTGAATGTTTATCGTCAATCCATTTATGTACCACACCACTTTCTCCTTTCTTTCTTTACTATGTCTAGTCCTAATAATCATCTTGCAGAACTCTTCAGTGTACTCTTTCACTATTTTCTCCTTTTGCCTTAGGTTTTGCAATCTCTTCAACAATTCCAACTCATAGTCAGTAGGTGTGAACTAATTCTTCAACTTTATCACCATCCTATCCTCTTTTATGATTTTCTCTTTTCCTCCCCTATTTCTATCCAACTAAACTTCCACCAAATAGTAGCATGTCCTTTCAACTTAGTTTTTGCAAATATCAATCTTTCCAGATCTTTTATTTCCTCATATTCAAAGTATTCCTCCATGTCATTTATCCAATCAACCAATTCCTCAAGGTTGAAATTTCTAGTATAGTTTGAAATTTCCATTCTAGGTCTCTTACCAATTATCTTAGAAATAGCTTTTGACATCTTTACCTGATCTGATTCTTCTTCTTCTAGTGTTTCTTCATCTTGGTTGGTAGCTTGAACTCTTAATTCATCATCATCACTCGTAGGCATATCCTCTGGTGAATTACATAAATGATATAGCTTTGAAGTGCCTTCCAAAAACCCACAATTAAAGGCTAAAAACTTTCTATCATGTTCACTGTCCTCCTAATGCATCTAACGAAAGCTTGTATATAAGCTTCCAGCTCAAGGAATGCTCCATGTCGGCATTGAAAGGTTCCAAAACCTAATGCTTGATGAAATGTGTAGGTCAGCCTAAATCATGTGGTAATGCTTCGTAAATGGATGAAATGTGTTACAGTTCTCAATGAAGATCTATCTGGTCCCATACTACCTTGCGAGAGTTCTATTTGGCCCCGCAAGTCATGGGAATGCTCCACAAACCTTGTATGCTCATATTGAATGTTGAATGCTATGTTCTGTGAGTTCTAATAGCAATAACTCTCTGTAGACAATTCCAAACCTCATAAAATCTAGATATGATGTAGATGACATAATGTAGAGTCTTTATCCTACTCCGCAAGCTATGAAATGATGATGCGGTAGAATGTAGTACAATCTACTGAGACTGTACTAACTAAAATGTAACTGACATGTAGGAAAGAAAAGGAATCAAAATATTTTTAGTTTCAATGCAAGATTGCCTTTCAACCTCAGATGCTCCTGCATCATATGACCTAAGTACCCCCACAAGACATCAAACTTTTAGGGAAGTAGAGAACTTGAGAACCTAGGAACATGTTCCAATGTCAATAAAATCTTCAAAAACTCAAAAACCTAGAAAAGTTAGATTTTGGAACAAAAAATGGCCCCACTACATACAATAAATTTTTAATCACTCTTATGTAGGATCATTTTTAGATAAAACATTCTAAATCAACACCATTAGACACATAAGAACTAAATCCCAACCAACTCCCAAGGACAATCCAAACATGACCCAAACCAAGTGTGAAGCATTGCAAGGGTGAACTCTTGACCAAGTGAGGCATATTAGGATTTAAATATTTTTAGGGAAATGTAAACCTCTAAGATAGGGAAAACCAACAAACATAGATGCAACCCAAACATCTCAATATATTCGAATATTTATTTTTAATGCAATAGAAGTATAAATACACATGTACAACAATAAGGGGCTACTAAAATATCCTCAATTGTGAAATTACAACAATGATTTAACATCTTTTTTTTCTTCACTAAATTTATTAAGGCATTTGAAATGACATAAAGTATTGCAATGTCAAGATTACGAATCATGAGACAAGCCACCAAAATATTGAAGAAAACTCAATGGAAGGGTTGTAATCTTGAAGATTCATTTTAAGTTAATGGAGGTTAGGCAACCACCTAACCAATTTGACACTACTAGAGTGTCATCCCACCTTGTTAGGAAAAAGGTAAATGTGAATGTACAACACTCAAGCAATCAATGTTTGGGCTACATTTGCATACAAAGAAACATAATGGTTTTCTTCCCGACACACAAACTTTCAAAGAACCATCATATAGGGCAGCCATTGAAGGCTCTTCCACTTGTTGAGGAAAGCCTAAAGCTCAAGGAAAGATAGCCACATAAATTAAGGAAATTCTACAACTCTTGGCAAGGGTTCCTCACCAAGATATACACTCTAAATTTTAAGGGACACATATACATCTCAAGGCAAGGCTCTTGTAATTTCCAAAGTAACTAGAAAATAATGGAAAGAGATCCTTTAACATGCTTCAATCCTTCTACAACCCTTAATTGACATTGAACAATAATTCCATGAAAATAAGCAAGGAATTCAACAATAGATTTCCTTCTCAAATCAGAAATAAAAATAAAGAATTATACTCATTTTGGGAGGAAAAAAATATCATAAGGTGTATTCAAGGGAATGATACATAAACCTCATAAAAAATTACAAGCATTCAAGAGGGAAAACTACCAAAACATTCAACTAAAACCCCATTCCAAATAATACAAGAAGAGGTAAAATTCATAAGGTTTGAAGAACTCCATTAATGGAGGTTGAACATACATTTTTAAGTTCACAAGAACACATAGAAAGGAAAGAGTAGCTATTTCCACAACATACACATTCAAGCATTGTGCACATATAGAAAACTATACATGATAAGAAATCTACAAGTATAAGAATCCTAACTATTCTCTAGTCCTTATACATGATACTTCAATGGAGGTTGTTTCCATTTCATTTCTAATCTTTTTTTGAAATCACGAAATCCTTGAAAGTTTCCTTCACACTCTCTTTCAATATCCAATATTTCTTCCCTTCTCATTCCAATCCTTTGTTATCAATTTTCACAATGAATCCTTCAAATGGGAACCCCTTCTCTCCTCCACACTTGCTTAATATAATACACCTCTTAGGTTGGAGTGAAAACCTAGGAGTTCACATTTCTAAATCTTCCTTTCTTTTAATAAAAAATACCTTCTTAATTTCTAAAATCTAAATTCTATTACTTGATTCATATGAGATTAACCTTAAATAGAATTACAATATTCCACTAAATTAATCTCCAATCATCCTTCAAGTGTCACTCAAATTCCTTACAAGCATAATTCAATTAACTTCCAAGTGTGCCTACTAAAGCTTGCGATTCACCTTACTCTCTTTGCCACCTATTGCCTCTTGGAAGGTTTCAAAAGATACCCCAAGCATACATATCCACTAAAAGTCCAATTTTATGGTATAAAATATATTTTCTTTTGGACAACTCAAAAGTCCCTTTAAAGATCAAAACCAAGTTTAAATATTTTAAACCACTTTAAGATTAATTTGTAAAATCATACAAGAGTCACATATTCACTTTCAAGCACATGGAACATTAATATAAAACTTAATAACTTTAATTTTAGAAGACTAGTTAGTAGAATATAGCAAACTACCTATAAAACCATAACTACACATGAAAATAGCATTTGGCTTCATGCCCTACATTTACTAGTCTTACACATGGATATACCTAAATTTTATGACTCAAAAATATTCAATAGGGAAACATATAGGTACATCCATTCACATGGAAAGTAGACCAAAGTATAGGTAACATGTTCACATTGTCCTCCCCAAATTAACTCTCACTAGCTTATCCCTATATCCTACACGTAAATAGTAGCTAAAGCAACATAAGTAAATGGATATTGTGTGCACACATACTCCCTATAATTGACATCTTTAATATACTAAAAACACAAAACTACTATATCAATTACATTTATTTAATTACTCAGATAATAGCCAAAAACTTTCACATTCATGATTAAAAAATCAGATGTTCCAATAAAACCCATTAATGGTAAAATCTAAAATATATCAACATCATTCACATATTAAACAATAACATCAAAATCCTATGTCTAACCATCATATATTATCATATGAAATAGCAATCATAGTACTATAACATGAAATAAAATTGTCATAGTCAATATAATGTCAATATGTTCTCAATATACATCATGTTCTCCAAATATAACAAAGTATATCTTAATCAAAATCCTATCAAAAGAATGTAGTAATGACACCGAGAAGGTGGGCCTTACAGAGAACATGGTCCTTGTGATCAGATGATCTCCCCAAGATATTTTTAATATTGCTAGTTCTTACACATCAATAAACAACAAACATTGTAAATAGATATACATACCAATCAATCTCATGGATTACACTATAGTTTTGCACCTCAAAACATTTCCATAGGGCATGGGGTCAATCACACACAATGTGGGTCCAAGATTTTTTTATAAAGTCGAAATTACTGTTTAATGAGTGTATTGAAGGTATTTTACAAACGTGAAGATTACACAAAATCTGAACCATAATGAGCTCTTTAGCTACAAAGGGAAATCATGGATACGCATGCAAAAGAATTGCCATCATGAATAGATTGTAAATCCTAACACGAGTAGATATAAGTTGTTCATAATTCTTGTTTTGATTGTGGACCTTGCGCATGCTTATTAGTTGTAAAATATAGAATCCATCTGCTTACAGCTCGCTTGTTCTGTTTCTCCAAAACTGAAACTTGACTATGACCTAAGAGTTTTTAGTGGAATTTGAACTTCTTTGGCTGAGATGATATAAATGACTTGATAAGATATAGCAATAGAAAACATGACGTGGGTCATGGCGAGTACACAGTTTAAATGTGCTTTCAGAGGTCAATACTTGCTTGTAAGTTTTTGTTTTAAGAATCTCTCCATGTTAATGTGGAAATATTGTATGTTTTGGCTATAAAGGAAATAATTTCTTTCACACAGATGGATTAGGATTGATTGTTACTTCTATAACTTCCTGTGGTAGCTTTAACAATGCAGGTGAGTTCAAATAATCACATTCCTAACAGCTCAAATCTGTTGTGGGAACGGTTCTTAGTACTTGATTTTGAATGATAGCTTCGTAGCAAGCAATCAACATACATGAATTATAGTGAAGATTTCATCTTCAGGAATTCACAATAGTTAGAAGCAGTAACTGTATACGTGTGTGTCAAATGGCAATCTGCAATAGCATTTAACATGAATTTAGAAATACTTTAAATTGAAAAACCAGAGTTGTGATTTTGGCTTCTGTTGAAAAGAATGAAAAACCAAATAAAGTTATTTGCATATGTAAGTGTAGATGTGTTGGTAAGGCATTGGACTTGCATGCCAAATAAGAATATTAAATAGCTGAGCTGACTGTTTACTCAGGCGTCTTAAAGGGATGTTTTTGTCGTTATTTGGTGGTGTACAAAAATAAATCACACCTTTAAAATTAATTACATAACAATAACAGCTAAAGAATCTTAAGATTTACCGTGGGATTAGTAGCTAATAATGTAATAAATGTGAAAATTAATTTTTTAAGAAGAATTTGATTGTGTTAAACATTATATATATATATATATATATCATAAGATAAGTAAAACACTTCTACAAAAAATGGGTTGGGTGGTATAAAGACACACCCCAAAATAACTGACATATGGGCAAAGCCTAGAAAGTCTAAGGGTACTCACTTGAAATTACATAATAGAAATTATAAAAACATAACAGAAATGAAAATCATCCAGCTAATGCAACCCCATTAGAAGGGGGATCCTTGTCATCCGGGTTACCCCATATTGTTGCAGGGTCCAGGATGATATCAGGTGGAGCCTAGCCATCATCATTTTGTTCATTTTCATTCTCTACATTAGTTCCCTCGTATTGAGGTGAAATGGCTAGATTTAGGCACATAAAAGCTTTTGCTATGCCAACTAGTGTTGGTTGGATTGAAAGCACCACCAACAGGCCAACTTGTATTGTCACTAGTAGGCCCACCTGCATTGTCACTAGAGGGCCAATGTGCATTATCACTTGGACCACCCACAGGATGACCAAAAGTCCATCCTTGATTGTGTGGAGAGGACGATCGCCTATGAGGGTGAGATCCAAGGCGAGGAGGAGGCTGAGAACGGGGCCGGGAGTCCATGGTAGACCCACTCCTTCGCCCTTGGCCATGAGAAGGTGAGCATGCTTTGATAGAGGAAGGAAAGGGAGGTCCCCGTGCCACTGTGCAAGGTGCATTACCCCAGTGATCCAAAAGTTCCTGTAAGTGAGAAACCTCAAGTGCCACTTTGTTTACTTGAACTTGAATCTACAATAGAACATTAGAACATATAATAGCTTTAACATAAAGAGAAACAAATGTTCCAATGTGGTTTTTAGAAAATATGCAAGAATTACGATCCTTCCAAATTGTAAAGAGAATTTCCACCCTAAAAATATGCCAAATCTAAGTAAATCTTGCAGGGAACCTTGGAGAATCACCCAGAAGTATTATTTGCCATGAAAGAGGTTCTGATCTGAAAGGCTTAAATAAATCATGAATCCAGAGCCACATATGTTGAGCCCTGGTGCAAAACTAGAAGAGATGCTGAAAAGTCTCAGCTTGTCCACAAAAAGGGCAATGGGGGTCCTGAACCCGAGATGAAAAAGCCTTGCCTCGACTAGTAAACCTTGAAAAAGAAGACACCAGGCAAAATGGGCTAGCTTTGGCTCAAGAATGGCTGACCATACAATGGAAAATCTAGTGTGCCAAGTAGACACTAAAGAGTGACGCAACCATCACTTATTGAGAATGTCTACTATTGGCAAACGAGGCGAGAGTCAACTGTAACCAAGCCTAGGCTTATAATTTTGCATTAGAGTGTCTGGATACCACTTCCAGTCTTTCCACCAAGGCTTGATGGAATGGATTCCCACTTTGTGAATCATGTCTGCTGGAATGGCATTGACAATGCCATCATAGGTGGCCTGATCATGCCTTTGAAGACCAAATCGAATTCGAAGAGTTTCCCATGCCATAAGACTCATGGTGGGTCTATGAAAAATGTCTTGAAGAGTCTGGATACCCTTTTTATGAAATCTGAGAGCTTTTAACCAGGGTAACTTGGCTAATGGTTGGCCTGTAGTGGTTAAGATGGGTGACCACCAAATGTTCTATTGATTAAATGAGAGGCCATCACAAAACCCAGCTCTAGTCCAGTAGAGCCAGGGTTTGACTTTCTCCCAAGCTTTCCAAATGCTCTTAGCCACAAATGTCCTTGAGATTTGCACGGGCTCTCTCATGACAAGGATGGTTAAAAAACCAATTCCTTTCCAAGCGGGTCTATGAATAGGATGTCCCATTTCTATATTGTGTCTGAGTAGAATTTTCCATGCCTCACTACCTGTGAGAGCACGAATGATCCATTTTACACATAAAGCAGTGCATTGGCACTGGGTGGAAAGAAGACCAAGGCCTCCTGAATCTTTGGGTAAGCAACAAAACTCCCATGCAACATGATGAAAACCATAGTGAGTTTTAGAAGAGGTCCAAAGGAAATCTCTCAAAAGTTTTTCTAGTTTGGCAAATGAGGCTTTTGAAGTAGCCCAACAAGAAGAGTAGTAAACATGAGTTGCTACTAAAACCTTAGAACATACCTAGAATTTTCCAGCTAGAGAAAGTGGCTTAGTTATCCAGAAGGCAAGATTTTGTTCCACTTGTTTATGGTTAGAACAACATACTCTTATTGGATACTTTGTTGGGAGGTCTCCCCCTGAAACTATGCTAAGAGACTAGGTTCAAAAGGCTTGGGTCCCTCATGGGGTCTGCCTTGATATGGTTCAAAATTTGACCAAAGGATTTTTCCTTTTCCTCTTTGCGAAGGTTAGTCATGTTCAATCAATCTTGAATCATGGCCCATGGTATGTCTAGTCTTCCTTGCTTGTTTTCCAACAGTGGACCCATGACTTTGTGGTTTCAGCTGATACCAAATTATGGGTCCCTGTGTGGATTGAATTCCCTGGTTTTCCTTTGCCTTGCTTGCATTTCTTGCATGATATTGCTTCCTTTTTAGGAAGAGTAATTTGTGTCGAACCAGATAGATTATTTCAAGCTCACCCACAAAAGCGAGTTTGCGTAGATGTGGATCTTTCATAGGATCTCAAGGAATTCATTGATATTCAAATTGGTCCCCTTCGACATACTCAAAAAGTTACCTACTTTAATTTGCCAAACACTTGTTACTATTGTCAGTGAGTTGAACATAAAATTAGGGATTGTCCTCTTGCCGCACCTCGTACCCGGGCTCCACCTAGGGAGGTTGCTCAACCGCGTCCAGTGGAAGTTGTTTTCAAGGAAGTTGTTTCCAAGCCAGTGGAAACTTGGGCTATGGTTACCAACCGCAAGCACAAGGCTAAGGCTCCTACGGAGGCTCTCAAAGCTACTGAATCAACTAAGGATGTTTCAAACTCTTATGTGCAAGGGAAAGACAATCTCAAGGGTTCTAGTGTTCTGCCATTACAACAAAGGCCATTGACCATGTCACGACCAAGTTCAAATAAATATGTGACCCCAAGTGGTGCTCTCATAGCCATTCTCGACCTCTTGAGGAGGGAGAAATTGCTCAGGAGGGTAAGAAGCAACCATCTCTTCTCATTCAATTTGGCACATGCCCCACTGAATTTCTACAGAATCATTTTTCTTCTTTTGAAATCTAGATTCTGAGGAAATGGTAGAGGATCTACTATGAAATTCCTCTCTTGGAATGTTTGAGGTCTAACTAACCTCACTAGGAAGTACTCTGTTCGAACTACTTTACAACAATATGCTAGAATTGATGTTCTATGTCTACAAGAGGTTAAAATTGCAGGTTTTTTTCTTTCTTCAGCTTGCCATTCTATTTGGCTAGCTAGTAAATTGTTTTACACCACTCATGAGGCTGGAAAAGGTGGCATTGCTACACTTTTGTCCCCTCAGTGGCAAGATTCAATGGTGGCTCATGGGGTAGACCCCACCAACCGTTTAGTCTGGACACTGCTCAATATTGATAATCATTCCTTTGGGATTATTAATGTTTATGCATCGAATGATGTGATGGAACGATCTCTTCTCTAGAGGTGGATTTCATACTCCTTACCTTACCAGTGGCCACCTGGCTTATTTATGGTGAATTCAATATGGTTGATACGGCACATGATGAAGATGGCATTCTACCTTTTCGATGGCCAACTAGAAAGAAAAAGGTGTGGTTCCACATGCGCAATAAATTGGGTTTTTTTGATCCCAATACTGGCTGCCGACATTCCCATCCTTTTTGGCATATTTGGTGTAATTTTTGAGTTGGGTCTGACAAGATTTTTAAACGCCTTGATCGTGCCATGATCTCGGCCCAATATTTCATTTCTTTTGCCATGTCAGACTCCCTCCTGGTTAAGCCATTAGTGGATGTGACATTATCAGACCACTTTCCAATTTAATTTTGCATTGAATGGCATGCCACTCAGCCATGCACTAGTAAGTCTCAATTTTTCCTTAACACTTCTTTGCTATCTCACCAACCCACATTGGCACATATTGCTACTATATGGAATTTAGAATGTCGCCCACTGCATAATACTGGCTGGATACAGTGGTGGAATGATGCCATCACCTAGATTGCGAGGTTTCTTCACATCTATGGTCATCAACTAGCCATTTTCAAAGGATGGTCTTATGAGGCTACAACTACTGCTTTGAAAGAGGCCACTAAGGCATTGGCAATCAACCCATTTTTGCCTACTTTGCAAATCAATGTTACGAACATGAGGCATCATATGAAAATAACTGATAATCATGCTGCCAGAGGAGCACAACTAAAATCCAGGTTGCACTGGCTAAAAATAGGTGACCGTGCCTCGAAGGAATTCTTTATAGCTCTCCGAGCCAGACATTCCTTACACGACATTAAGCAAACCAAGGAGAATAATAGTTTTCTTTCAGAACTACCTGACATTCTCCAGGCATTTGTAAGGCATTATGAAAAAGTTTTCATAGCTTAGGAATACACTTCTGAGCAATAGATTACATTACAAGATTGCCTTGCAGTGGTTCCAACTAGGCTTTCTCTAGCCTAGACATGCTTCTGTGATCAATTACTGACAATTAAAGACCTCAAGGAAGTAGTATGTTCTATGGTTGATGACAAACCTCCAAGAATTGATGGTTTTCCTTGTGAATTTTACAAATCCCTTTGGGATTGCTTAGGAAAAGATTTGCATAATGTTTACCTTGAAGATTTTCATTCAAACTCTTTAGGTAAGCTTATCAATCAAGGCAATATAAAGTTCATACCTAAGGCTAGAGATCCTAAGGACATTTGCAACTGGTGACGCATTACGCTCCTCAATGTTTCCTATAAGATCATTGCATTTGTTAATATATTAGAAAATTAAAGTTTGTTAGATGAATGGATTTAGAATTATGGATGAGTGAATTTGGAACTGCAAATTCATTGTGTGATTTTCTAGTTCATTTTTGCAAGTGTGGAATTGAATTTGTATGTATAACTAAACCTAGAGTTGCAAATGTGAACTTCTTTGATTTGGACCTTTGTAAATTTCTCACCTCTATGCTAGTGATCTCTATTAGGGTTGGAAACTTGCTAGACAAGGATTTATCCACCTTTAGTAAAGCTTTTGGGCAGCCCAATTCAACATTGATGAACAAGGATTAGATGTAGCAAACAGTCATGTGATATGCTTCTAGATGCTCATGTAAATATTTATATCATAAGATTCTCCTTTTCAATGTATGTGTGTGCTAGATTCTCTATATCATAGATGTGCTCTCTAGATGATTGAAATGAATTAGGTTTAGTCCTTAAAAACATACCCAAGGATGCAATTTGAAATAATTTGGACCTTACTCATATCATAATGGTTATGTTTACTAGGGAAAGGGAAGCAAGGTTCAAAATTTTAAATTTGAACATAAAAGTTTGGGATTCAAACTTGTGGAAGTATAAATGACATTCAAGTATATTTTACACTCAAAAATATATATGAAAGAGGAAAATATTAGATTTAATAGTTGTGATAGGACTCTTAGGATGTGTGGAGATGGGGATTGTCTCATTTGAAATGTGACCCAAGCACAACATGAATTATTCAAACCCTAACACAACACATGGGATTAGAACACTTGTAGAGGTGACCTCCCAGTCACTCCTACACTTGTGGCAAGAGCTAGTCAAATGGTGGTGGCACTAAGGGGTTGTTCTATTCCCTTGGGAGCAAGACTTCATAGATCATGGTTGGTGTGATTTCAACTATTTTGGGTGTTTGTGTTATGGTTGTGGTGATCATTTTTGTTGATTTGTTGTTGTCAATCTCATTTTATGGGTGTTGTTGTAATTGTGATATTACCTATAGGGTCACTTGTTTTCTTTTAGTTTAACTTGTTTGCCAAGTAGAGATGGAAGAATTTGAATCTTCTTCATTCATGTTCTAGAAGTTCTTTGAGAAGTCTGTGTTCTCAATTTTTAATTTCTTCAAGCTATCTTTGTTCATTGTCTTGTTAGATTTGTCTTAGCAATTGTTCTTGTTCTTGAGTTTCTTCATCAATTGGGTCTACTTGTTTTAGAAGGTTTGCTCTGATTTCCTCTAAGACTTCTTTTATCTAATCTTTTCTCACACTAGGGCACATCAAGTGCTTACTGGAGAAGATTTGGATTTTTGAATGTTTTGAAGTTTACATTGTTTTGTACCTTGGGATGAAACCAAGGGATTGGTTTGAAAGTGTTTGATGTTGAATGCCCCGTGGTGAAAACAAATGCTTTAAAGTTGTGTGTTGTTGATGTTGAAGATGAGGTCTTTAAATTCAGCTATAGCTATATGAATGTTGCACTTTTGGTTCTTTTCTCAAATTTGGTAATGATTTTATTACTAAGAAGGGAAAATGTATGTAGCTATATGTCTTTGGGTGTTGCCACAATTGAAAGGAAGCTAGGTGTGCAGAAATTGCTTCCTACACTAATCTAATGAGGAGAGATATGTGCAAATTCTTTTTAACCTTTACAATTATAGTTTTATTAACCCAAGAATAGAGATATTGCAACAATACACAACACAAGAATGTAAGATAGAAGAGAGAGAGAGAGACAAGATATAACATCGGAAAACCCTTACAAGTGAAAAATCCCACACTCCAAAACATGCACAATGTATTATCTAAACAATGAAGTTTACAACACACTTGCAATGCAAGTCTTTATAGGAGTCTTCGACACTCGTATCTAGAGACAATCCAGCAACATAACAATACCTTTCAATCACATAATACATCTTCTCTCAAAGCACCTACTTAAATAGAAGTTTACAAGGCAAAAATGAGCTTTCCTTGAGATGGGCATCCAATTTGGCCTCATGGCCCAAAACCCATGCCTAGGGACACTTGTCCAACATTGCAGCATGGTCATGACACTTGTCACATCACCCCATCCCAATATGGTCACCTATTCCCAAGCTGGGCAATGAGAGATGCTCTTACACATCTTACGACTATCATAGAATCTGTCATAACTGACAGCTCTTATAGCTGTAAGAGAATCTGTCATAACTGCCTAAAAATAGCATATTCTCTTACAACACACCATCATCCTCCCTGGGGCACCCAAAGATGCCTTGTGACACATATCTTCACCTGTCATAGAACATTCCATTTACGACTCTTATGCATCATAGATTCTGTCATAGGATCTATTAATCGTTTCGGTCAAGATTCACTTACACACTAGTCAAAGTGTTGACACATAGCAAAATACCTCTACCACTAAGTGGGATGCCTATCTCCTCATGTGAGGACAAAATTACATGTGGTCACCTTCCATGTACGATGACACATCACCGTGCTAACTCCCACAAGATGACGAAACATGACTTGCATCCAAAATACATTAATAGGCAATAAATAAATAAATACAATTAATTAATACAAGGAATTACTAAGGTTGAGACACCTTAATTCCCAACATTCTCCCACTTGTCGAACACCTTGTAAGAGCTAATGGAAATGACAGGATTTAACTGTTATAGGCCAAGAGGCCCATAGACTCTAAACACCATCTAAACTTCTCTGTGCCCATCGGTTTTGTCAATGCATTTGCAAAATTCTTCAAAGTGTCTACCTTCTCCAAATTTACCTTCCCATCCTCTACCATGTCTCATACACAGTGAAATTGTACATCAATATGCTTTTTTCTGGCATGGATAGTTGGATTCTTTGCTAGGCAAATCGCACTCTGATTGTCACAACAGATAGTAATCTGTCCTGCATCGACACCAACAGCTAAACACAATCTCTTAAGCCAAATGGCTTCCTTACAAGCATGAGTTGCTTGCATATATTCAGCTTCTGTCATGGACAAAGCAACCATAGGTTGTCACTTACTCATCCAACTAATTGCACCACCGAACATAGTAAACATGTAAGCACTGGTGGATCTCCTGCTGTCAATGTCACCTGCCCAATCAGAATCCACAAATCCACGAATACAAACAAAATGCAGAGGTCCTATAGGATTACCATGATAGCATATGGAATACTCAAAAGCACCCCTCAAATATCTAAACACTCACTTTACTACATCCCAATGTACTCGTCCAGGATTAGCCATAAATTGACTAAGGACTCCCACTACTTGGGCAATGTCTGGTCCTGTGCAAACCATATCATACATCAAACTGCCAACAACACTAGCATAAGGTACTCTGCTCATGTCCTCCACCTCAGAAGGAGATTTTGGGCAATCATTAATAGATAACTTTGTCCCCAGAGAAATAGAAACACACAATGGTTTACAATCTGCCATGCTGAACCTATCCAACACGGTCTTCACATACTTACTCTGGCTTAACCAAAGTTTCTAGTTAGCTCTGTCGCTTTTGATTTCCATTCCAAGAATGTACTTGGCTGCCCCTAGATTTTTCATCTCAAACTATGTTGACAACTGAGACTTCAAATTAGAAATCATATTCTTACCATTCTCAATTAATAACATATCATCAACATACAATGCAATAACGAGAATGAGATCATTGTCAAATTTGTATTACACACAATGATTTGATTTTGATCTTAGAAATCCAATTGACAACACAAAGGCATCAAATTTCATATACCACATCCTAGGAGACTGCTTCAAACCATACAAAGACTTCTTTAGTTTGCAAACCAAAATTTCTTTACCTTTCTCTATGTAATACTCTAGCTGTGACATATAAATCTCTTCCTCCAAATCACCATGAAGAAAAGCTATTTTCACATCCATCTGCTCCACCTCTAAGTCATAAGATACTACAAGAGATAACAAGAACTAAATAGATGTTAGCTTTGCAACGGGAGAGAAAATTTCACCATAATCAATTCCTTCCACTTGTGAGTACCCCTTCACAACTAGTTTGGCCTTGTACTTTTCAACACTACCATCTACACCGAATTTCTTCTTGAACACCCATTTGCATCCAACAAGTTTCTATCCTTCAGACAAAGGCACCAAGTCCCAAGTTTTATTCTTCTCCAAAGAAGTCATCTCATCTTCCATGACCTCCTTCCAGGAACCTACATCTTTCATGGCCATAGCCTCTGTCACAGTTCTAGGCTCATTAGTGTTAGTAAGCAAGGTAAAAGTACAACTATAATCAAGCAATGAATAACCAAACCTATCAGGTTTCTTCCTTATTCATGTAGACCTCCTCAAGGATAGAGGTTGGGGTTCTATTTCTTCTTCTGAGCTTTCAGAGCTACTAGAGCTCTCCTCATCATCATGTCTCATAGGGTTTGTCAGTTCAGTCTTCTTAGGGGTAGAAGGAAATTGAACCACATCCTCTTTCTTTTCTATCTGTAGAACAATGGAAGAAGGTGTTAGCTCTCTAAAGATAACACTTCTGCTATACAACACTTTTTCGGCCATAGGATCCCAAATCTTGTATCCTTTCACACCGACACCATAGCCAATGAAAATACACTGAACAACCTTATTCTCCAATTTTGAACTTTTCCCCCTAGGCACATGTGCATATGCCTCACAACCAAAAACATAAAGATGTCTAACTGAAGGCTTCTTACTAGACCACACCTCCATAGGTGTCTTACCAACAAGAGCTGATGTAGGAGACCTATTTACCAGGTAACAAGCAGTGGCTACAATTTTCACCCAAAACTTTTGTTTGAGGCTTTCTCCACTAAGCATACTCCTAGCCTTCTCCATCAGTGTCCTATTCATCCTCTCTGCAACTCCATTTTGCTGCAGGGTGTATGGAGTTGTCTTATGTCTTTCAATCCCTTTCTGTTTACAAAACTTATCAAACTCTACCAAACAAAACTCATCACCATTATCAGTCCTCAAAGACTTGATCTTTTTACTAGTCTAATTCTCAACAAAAGCTTTAAACTCTTTGAACTGACTAAAGACTTCAGACTCGCTATGAGAAAATAAATCTATGTCCTTCTACTGTCATCATCTACAAAAGATACAAAATATACAGATTTGGAAATCGAAGGAACACTAATAGGACCAAACACACCAAAAGACTTGTGAGAACTAGATTAAAACTGAGCACGATTTTCCTTTCCATATATACAATGTTCGCAAAAGTTAAACTCGAGATTACAATCATTTAACCCCTCAATGAGGTTTTCATTTTTCAGGGTTCTAGGACCCTTCTCACCAATGTGGCCAAATATCATATGCCATAACATTGTCTTTTCAGTAGGAAGCTTAACTTCCAAAGCATGAGCACCCTTGGGTACCCAAAATGCACTACCATCAGAATTTTTTACAATAGACTTTTTCACTGCTGGTTCCAATGGTGGGGATGAAGTGACTGTAGCTCTTTTCTTCGAGTCAAAAGAACTATTGCACTATGAAGTGCATGCCTCTAGCTGAAATAGAGTACCTCTCCGAGTACCCTTTGCAAGAACCATAGATCCTCTAATCATCTTGCATCCGTCCTTTGAAAAGACAATCTGCACACCTGCATCATTCAACTTACTTACAGAAGGCAAGTTTCGTGCCAAGCTTGGGATGTGCATGACCCCAATGATCCCCTTCACTTGTCCGTCAAGGAATTGAATTGAGACTCTTCCATGACCAACAATAATCAAATGAGAATTGTCACCCAGGTACACTCTTTCACCATTGAACTCTTCATACTTCATAAACTAGCTTCGATATAAGGTCATGTGGAATGCTACACCAGAATCAATCAACCACACATCATTAGATGCATGGGTGGCCAAGGCTATGATGAAGGCATCACCATCATCTTGTGACTTGTTAGAATCTGAGTCTAGGACATTCTTCTTCTTCTTTTTCTTTTCCTCTTTGGATTCCTTTCAGAAATACCTAGTTTTTCCATAGTTCCAACAGAGAGCCTTGGACTTTCCAGGAGATTTGGATCTCCCACAGGATTTGGATCTACCCTTCTCATCTTTCTTGTCCTTCTTTTTCCCTTTCTCTTTGGGTCTTCCACGAACCGTAAAAGCCTCTTTGGTTGCTTCAGAAGACTTTCTCCACATTTCTACAAATAACAGTGAAGATATCACTTCATCCATTTTGAAATTGGATGTGGTACTCCCAATAGCCATAACAAGATGATCCCACAAGTCTGACAAAGAACAAAGCAAGGTCATACAATGATCCTCCTCCTCCATCTTCACACCAACAGAAGTTAATTGTGCAACTAACATGTTGAAAGCATTTAGATGATCTGCAACAGATCCTCCATCCTTAGAGAATATAGTTTCTTTCTCAGAAAAAGCTTGTTCACTAGGGATTTGGCCTGATAAACATCTCCCATCTTCTTCCAAAGATCTTTTGTGGTCTTCTCCTCATGGATATTTAACAGGATAGAATTAGCCAGATTCAGTCTTATGAGACCCTTAGCCTTCTAATCTTTGAGATCCCAATCAGCTTGTGCCATTGTAGTTGGTTTTACACTGGAAATGGTTTCTCATAGGTCTCAATCAACAAGCATGTCTTCCATCTTAAGTTTCCATAACTCAAACTTTGTGCCATTAAACTTCTCCATCTTTAATCTTTTGAATGTGCCTGCCATCTCTTTCCTGCAACAAGATTACAGAATACTCTGCACAAAATTCCACTCAATCTAAGATCAGCTCAAAAAACCCTACCCGACAAATAGGACCAAAGGTGATCAAGCTCTGACACCAATTGAAAGAAAGCTAGGTGTGTGAAAATTACTTCCTACACTAATCTAATGAGGAGAGATGTGTGCAAATTCTTTTTAACCTTTACAATTATAGTGTTATTAATCTAACAATAGAGATATTGCAACAATACACAACACAAGAATGTAAAGAAAAAGAGAAAGAGACAATATATAATGTGGGGAAAACCCTTACGGGTGAAAAACCCCACACTCCAAAACCTACAAAATGTATTATCTAAGCAATGAAGTTTACAACACACTTGCAATGCAAGTCTTTATAGGAGTCTTCAAAACTTGTATCTAGAGACAATCCAGCAGTATAACAATACCTGTCAATCACATATTACATCTCTTCTCAAAGCACTTGCTTAAATAGAAGTTTACAAGGCAAAAATGAGCTTTCCTTGAGATGGGTGTCCAACTTGGCCTCATGGCCCAAAACCCATGCCTAGGGACACTTGTCCAACACTACATCATGGTCATGACACTTGTGACATCACCCCATCCCAATATGGCCACCTATTCCCAAGTTGGGCAATGATAGATGTTCTTACGCATCTTACGACTGTCATAGAATCTGTCAAAACTGACAACTCTTACAACTGTAAGAGAATCTACCATAACTACCTAAAAATAGCATATTCTCTTACAACACATCATCACCCTCCTTGGGGCACCAAAAGATGCCTTCTTCTGAGATGCCTTATGACACATGTCTTCACCTGTCATAGAACATTCCATTTACAACTCTTACGCATCATAGATTCTGGCATAGGAATCTGTCATAACCATTTCAGTCAAGATTCACTTACACACTAGTCAAAGTACCGACATAGAAAAATACCTCTACCACTAAGTGGGATGCCTATCTCCTCATGTGAGGACAAAATTACTTGTGGTCACCTTCCACGTAGGATGACACATCACCGTACCAACTCTCACAAGATGATGAAACAAGAATTGCATCCATAATACATTAATAGGCAAAAATAAATAAATACAATTAATTAATACAAGGAATTACCAAGGTTGAGACACCTTAATTCCCAACAAAAATAATGAGTTACATTTTTTGGAACATCTTGATTTTTGCTGAAATCACATATTTTTAGAAAATATAATGATTTAAGCTTTGAACGGTTCCATTTAAAAGATTTTAATTGAAGAGGGTTTGAACAAACCCCCTTAGATTCAAACCCCTTTGGATAGAACCCCACTAGTTTTAAACCATACTTACAATGAACTCTCCTCTACACCTATCAAAATGTTGATAAAAAACCACTTTTGATTTACCTTTTGGGGGATCAAATGAATTCATTTAAAATTTATGTTTTGTAAGTATGTAGTCCTTATTATAATCTTCCCAAAAAGTATAATTTTAAATATATTTAATTTTATTATTATATTTATTTTTTATTTCTTATGAATGTAGGTTTTTCACCAAACATCAAGTTCTCTATTCTACACACATGGAAAATTAGTAAATTAGTGAAAAAAAATTCTAAAAAATATCCATGCCCTAGGTATTGATGTCCTTGTTTCAACAAAAAAAATTGAATTTTGATACACAGAGAAAAAGTTATGTTTTACAGAATACGCCTATGTCTAAATTATAATTGGTTTGACTTCAAAACTTAATTAAAAAAAAATATTCAACAAAACATTATAAAACCAAATGCATGCCCTATATATCGGTATTACCAATCTAAATTCAAAAGAATTAGAATTTTATCCTTTGTAGAAAAAAAGTTAGGTGCTACAGAATACACATCACTTTAAAAAAATGTTGTTTACTATTAAAAACTAGTTATCAAAGGAGACGCAAAGAAAATTACAATTTAACTCCAAAATTTTTTTAAAAGATATATTTAAAATCTACAAACAAAATCTCACAAACCACTAGTTTGCATCATCTTCAAATTCCTAACGGTTTAGCAGCTATAGGTGTCAGAAAGTGAAGATTTAGTTCAAAATGTTGATTTCAATGTCAAGTTTGGCCAAAAAGTGTAACCCATTATTGTGGGATGACCCCTTTCCCTAAATGCAATCTTCTATGTGTTGTCTTTTTTTGAAAGTTTTAATATTGCAATGATTTAATCTAAAGAAGAAAATTTTAATTTTAATCTAAGAAATGAAAATATCTTTTACCTAGAACTAGAAAAGCAATTAAAAATCAAGAAGAAATAAAAACAATGTTTTACTTCCTCAAGAGCAATGGTGTTTTCTAATTACTAATTCTATTCTAAAAAGAAATAAAGGAACTTGTATTGATGACATTAGTGTCAGGTAGAAGTCCTTAGAGGTCCAACTATATGGTAATCTTCTTTGTAGAAGTTGGGTCCTCCACTTGATCATGGGAAAAGGGTAAGTGATTTGAGGATATTTGAAAAAGTGAAAATAAATGAAGCATAAAGGCTTGTAACATTTAAAAAGAAAAGAGGCTCAAGCCTTATATGAGAAGCTGGTGCAGTCACGGTAGGAGGGTTCATAGAATGAACTATCTGGACTATGCAATAAGATAAACACAACGGAAACAACTCAAAGAAATAGAACAAATGAAGATTCATTCATTCAGTATATCATAGAATTCAAATAGAGATCGACCGGCAACATGCGGGCTCACAATTAGGGCTCACACACCTGATTACATACATGCACAAGATAAAGATTTGAAGCTCCTTTGCTAGAAAATAAATAAGTTATCTATCTATAACTTAGTAACTTGTGAACTGCTTTCTTAAGGATCTATTACATCCATATATATCATATTCAGATCAATAGATTCCTCTACGTCGGCCAAGGAAGATCACAAATTCCAATGAAGAGATGTAATGTGTGTACATGGATAGGTTAGACCTAAATGCATAGAACACTTCCAGAAAATGCATGAAATGATGTGCTGATCTTCGTGGAAGGTCGGCCACGAACCAAAGATCATTGAATGATGTGTCATTAGGCTTCATAGATCAAGAAATGCTTTCGCAAGTTTCTCCTACAGCTAGTTGTCTGTGATTATCAAGATGCTCTATTCTGAGAAAACAATCGATCTTCTGATAGCAATATCTTTCTGCTAATGAAGTGCAGATCTCTGAATTCTGGATATGATGTAGATGAATGAATGTAGATGCTAAGTCTAGCTTCGCAAAGTTTGAAATGCAATTGGACCAAAAATACAGAAATTGCTTATGACTGAACTATCTAAACTGAATTAGAAAATGAAAAGAAATAAATTGAATTAGAAAATGAAAAGAAACAAACTAAATTGTAAATGAACTGAAATGCAAATGTTTTTGGTTGATGCAAGATTGTTCTTGAACTAGGGATGCTTCTACATCAGACATCTGGGTTATTGAAAAAGTGAGTCCCTCACTTTGCTAGGGCTAGGGGAGAACCAAGACAATCCACCTCATCTTAAGAAATCCATGATGAATTTTCTTCCGGTCTACCTTTCCACTTCACAAGATATTCTTTGTATTATCTTCCTATAGTGCTGCGTCCATCTCTGCTGTCCAAAATGTCTTCAATCTACTGTGGTGCTTGTTGTGGTAACTGCTTCTTCAAGTCTTCTTCCATGTTGTCACTAAACTCTATTTCATGATATTGATATAAGTTTGCAATGTTGAAAATAGGTGATATACCCAATGCCTATGGTAATTTTACTTCATATGCATTTCCTAAATCAAATTTTCTGAGTATCTTATAAGGTCCAAACTTCTTCATCTTCAACTTGTTATATGTCCCAGCTAGAAATCTTTCTTTTTGCAAGTACACCATCACTTCATCTCCAATTTCAAATTCCTTATGTCTTCTCTTCTCATTAGTTTTCTCTTTGTACTTATTGTTCATATTTTCCAAATGCTTCTTGACCTGATTATGCACTGTCTTCATATGATCTGCAAATTCTTCGGCTTCTGCACTTCTCTTTTCTTCCATACTGACATCTCTCAATTCTGCAACTCCTTTAAGGTTTATTTCAGTAACAATCTCAAAAGGTGTTCTTCTTATACTCCTGTTCACTGAATTATTGTATGCAAACTCTGCTTGTGAAAGAATCAAATTCCAACTTCCCATCTTCTCTCCAACCAAACATCTCAACAAATTTCCCAAACTCCTATTCACTACCTCTATCTGTCCATTAGTCTATGGATGAAAAGATGAACTAAACTTCAAATCTGTCTTCATCTTCTTCCAAAGTGTCCTCCAAAAGTATCTAACAAACTTTGTATCTCTGTGTGAAACTATACTCTTAGGTAATCCATGTAATCTTACAATCTCCTTGAAAAATAGGTTAGCTACATGCACTACATCAGTTGTCTTCTTACAAGGTATGAAATGAACCATCTTTAAAAATCTGTCAACCACTAAAAATATTAAATCATGTCCTCTCCATGTCTTCGGCAATCCCATTACAAAATCCATACTTATGTCTTCCTAAGGTCTCTTCAGTACTGTCAAAGGTTTATATAATCTAGTATTTTGACTACTCCCATTTGCAAGTTGACAAACTCTACAAATCTGCACAAATCTCTGAACATCCTTATGTATTTGAGGCCAAAAGTAGTTTTCACTCACCAAAGCCACTATCTTATCAATGCCAAAATGTCCTGCCAATCCACCACTATACTTCTCCTTGATCAAATTATATCTCATTAAACTTCTAGGTATGCATAAATGATTTCCTTTGAACAACATATCTTCTTGAATGAAATAGTCCAACCACTTGCTCCTATCTATCACAATAGGCTCCTTACATGCTTTCCAAGGTTCTGCAAAATTAGTGTCTCCCTCATATATGTTCTTCAACTCATCAAAACCCAACACTTAAATTTTCATCTCTGTCAACAAGTTTCTTCTTCGACTCAATGCATCAACAACTTTGTTTGATTTTCCACTCCTATGCTTCAACACAAATGTATAACTCTAAATGAACTCTACCCATCTCATATGTCTCTGATTCAACTTACCTTGACTATTCAAATATTGCAAAGCTTGATGATCTGTATACAACACAAACTCCTTAGGCAACAAGTAATATCTCCACTTCTTCAAGGCTTGAATTATGACATAGAACTCTTGATCATAAACTAAATATCTTCTCCTTGCATCATTCAACTTCTCACTGAAATATGCTACTGGTCTACCTTCTTGACTTAATACTGCTCCAATTGCACTTCCACTTGCATCACAATCTACTTGAAATACCTTATTGAAATTTGGTAATGCCAAAACAAGTTGCTCTGTCACTTTCTATTTCAACAACTCAAAACTTTTATTTGCTCCTGATGTCCACTTAAAGTATTTTCTATCACCTCTCATTGTCTCTTTCATAGAGTTGCAAACTAAACTAAAATTTCTGATGAACTTCCAGTAGAAACTAGCTAATCCATGAAATGATCTAACTTCTCCAATGCTCTCCAGTGTAGGTCATTCAATAATTACTATCACTTTCTTAGGGTCCATCTTCAATTCTTCTACAAAAATCACAAATCCAAAATATACTAATGCTTCCTTCATCAAACTACACTTCTTGATGTTTATCAACAATTTCTCTTCTTTCAACCTCTACTAAACTTGTCTAATATCCCACAAATGTTCCTCTCTTGTCTTACTAAAAATTAGAATGTCATCCAAGTATACAATCACAAACTTACTCAATAATTTCTTCAAGACTTCATTTATCAATCTCATGAAAGTACTCGATGCATTTGTCAATCCAAAAGGCACCACTAACCACTCATACAATCCTTCATTTGTTTTAAAAGAAGTCTTCCATTCATCTCCTTCTCTGATTCTGATCTGATGGTATCCACTCTTCAAATCTATCTTTGTGAAATATCTTGCTCCACTACAACAATCCATGATATCATCCATCCTAGGTAAAGGAAATCTATACTTAACTGTGATCTTGTTTATGGCTCTAGAGTTAGTACACATTCTCTATTCTCCATCCTTCTTTTGTGCTAATACTGCAAGCACTGCACAAGGACTCAAACTTTCTCTAATAAAACCTTTTCTCAACAACTCTTGTATCTGTCTATTCAGTTCTTCATTCTCTGTCGGTGTCATCCAGTGTGCTTCTTTGTTAGCCAAACTTGCTCCTAGTATAAGATCCATGTGATGACTAATACTCCTAATAGGTGGCAATCCATTAGACACATTATTTGATATGATGTCTTCATATTTTGTTAGCAACTCTCTTATCTCTTCTGGTTGTGTCTCTTTAGTCTCCTTCTTCAACACTTCAAGATTCTTAGGAATCAAGGCATAACACATATTCTCATGTCTCAAACCATCTAGAAATTTTCTTCCATCTACCAAATAGATTCTAGAATTCCCACATACCACATCTTTAGGATCATCCTCCAAAGGAATCAAATTAATTCTCTTTCCATTTTCTATTATAGTGTATGTATTCCTTCTTCCATCTTGTATAGCTTTTCTATCATACTACCAAGGTCTACCCAACAAGATATGACATACATCTATAGGCATAATATCACACAAGACTTTATCATGATAAGATCCAATATGAAATTTCACCAAGCATTGTTCACTCACCAGTACCTTATGATCATCCTGAATCCATGCTATCTGATATGGCTTAGGGTGTTTCAATCTTTCCAACTTTAGCCTAGTCACCATCTCCTTTGAAACTAGGTTATCTGAACTACCACTATCAATTACAACTTTACAACACTTACCTCCTAATTTGCATCTAGTTCTGAACAAGCTTTTCCTCTACTATGGTTCCTCATTTATTTCTGCTTGAAAGAGTGCTCTCCTCATTACAAGTGATTCTCCTTTCTTAGGTTTTCCAATCCTCTTCCTTCTCTTCTGTACCCTTCATTCTAGTATGAATTATAGTTGCCTCTGGGGTGAAATTTTTTGTCATTTCTCTAGTTTGCATTAGTGTCTCTATCATCCTTCTTAAATGGGTTGTCAAACTTGTTCTACTTCAAAAATGATATATCTCCTCCGGAATAAGTCCTACCTCTCTAAAATTTACCTCCTCTTCCTCTATGTCTCTGATCATGCCTCTTATTCATCTTCTCTTCAACTTTTAGGGCAAACTGATATGCTTCTTCCAAAAGGAGTCCGGACAACACTGAGAGGGGGGGTGAATCAGTGTTGTATTAATTTTCAAACATTTTACAACTTTTTGAAAGCTTTCTCTTACAGAACAGATGGAAAGGAATACATTAATGATTTGTTGAGTTTATATGCACAAGACTTACAATAACAGATGTAAACAAAACATGATCAAACCAATAATATGCACACACATAGAAGAAATTAAGACACAACCTTTTTATCGAGTGGAAAACCCTCAGGGGTAGAAAAACCACTCATGAAGTGCCTCACTGGCTTATCTGAGAAACATGCCTCACTGGCAATACAAATTGTCTCACTGACAAATATTAAGGTCACACTGACTTATAAGCCTCACTGGCTAATACAATGCCTATTAACAAAACATCAATCTTTGTGTGCAAGACATGATTGTTGTTCAATCGGATTTGCACCATTGTTTACAACCTTATACCTTCTGTTTGATTTTCAAATCAAGACCATTTTCTTTTGCAAAAAAGCTCCATATACAAATCTCTATAAACAATTTTCTCTGCAAATTAATCCTATATTTTGATCCATTCAACAACACTGCATATCAATCCTGTGTTCTAATCCTCCATACAATAACACTGCATATCAATCATGTATTCTAATATGCTTAACAACACTACTTTTCTCTGTATGTTTCATCTCTACCTTACTAGCCATTCAATCAATTTCACCTGATTATCATTGCAATTGCATATTGTCTTTTTGATCACCTTGTCAGTCTCTGTACCTGTATTTGATCCTTGTCAGTTCATCATTGATCTGCACAATATCACACATCAATCTACCTGCAAAGCCATTATATACAAGATAATCATTTCACCTTCTCTCTGCAAACAAAATCATTTCATCTTCTCTCCGCAAACAAAATCATTTCATCTTCTCTTTGTAAACAAAATCATTTCACCTTCTCTCTGTAAATCAAAAACCCTTTTATTTTCAAAAATAAAAACATCAAGAAATCCAAATGCCAATCCATCTGCAAGAAGAAAATCTTATTCACAAAATAAATGATCAACTTTGATATTCTTCTGTGTGCAATTTTATCTTCAAAAGACCTTTCAAATTCCATCATTCTCCTGCAAGAAATCATGAATAATTTCCACTATTTATTTTCTCTTCATAAAAGAAATCCGTTCATCTTTCATATCTGCCCTCATTCTTGTCTCTACAAAAATAATTTCTCCAATAAAATCATCTGAAAAAAATAAATCTCTATTTTGCAAAAGACTTTTCATTTTCATGCAATCTCCTCTGCACAATATCTCTAATAAAAAACTTGCTATAAACAAAACTCTCCTTTAAAAAAAATCTTTTCTAAATAATTCCTTAATCCTTCTGAGTGGATTACTTCTTGTTTTAGAAAAAGAATCTTAAAAATATTTCAAAAAAAACTTTAAGAAAACTCTTTCTAATCGGGCACCAAAACATTCTATAAATTGCCTCAAAAAGAAGCTAAAAATAACCAGTCAACTTAGAGTCTTGACGTCCATATGCACGTCAATGTGCATTGTCGAGGGAGGTGGCAAGTTTAAAATCTGACCACCGATCTACCAAATCGCGCCCAAACTTCATTCAAATGGAACCTTAGATTAAGTCTTGGCGCCCATGCGCTCATCACATTACCAAAGCCATCGGTCTCCAAGGGAAAGGGCCGGTCACTGCCATGTGTTAGGAACCCTTTACTAGGTCACCTTAAGTGACCCGACTTGCTATAGCAAGTCAACAAAAGATTAAAACATAAAGAACATTTGATATATGACGGGCTTAAAAAGGAATGAACAACTTAGTTTAGAATCAACAAAGACTTAGGATTATCTTCATAGGTAAAACACTTAAGTCCAGTAACATTAAGGTGACATACCACTTATATGAACAAGGAGCATGATGACATAATGACTACAAGAAATATGAAGGAGGAACAAATCAACACCACTCAACATAGATCCTCAACTCAACTTAGCACTGATCCACTTCCTGACTTAGCCATAAAGCAACATATCAACCTGAAGTATCTGAGACCCAACATGAAACAAACTATGAACATCAACCATCTGATTACTGATATCAAACCATCCATGCTACTACATTTGTCTGTATGAAGATCAACTCACAACTGAAGACTATGATATCAGATAAGATCAAAGCAATTGCCAACAACTTTATTGCAACAAATGTCATGAGATGAGCATGTAAAGATCTGCATGTAACAACTTTTTGTAATCTATATCTGCATGTAAAGATCATTTCATTGCTCTATCTTGATATTTTGTAATCAACACATCCTTGTTCCAACCTTGATGACCAAGCATTCACACTGACCAAGCTGCAACATGATAACAAGATAAACACACAACCATACCATATGATAACAGAAAGGACACACAAGATGATGTAAACTCTACACAGGATGATGTGAACTCCTGCTCCTCCTGATCCTGTAACAACTATGGCAACTTTACATCATCAACTGAACAACCTTTTGACATCAATGACAACTTGTCACCATCAGCTGTCATCCTCACCAAGCTTAGTTCCTATTGAATGTTCAATCTTAGTCCATTGATATATCTAGCCACTTTCTCCTTGCTTGCTTTGCTATGTCATATCCTTATGATCATTTTATGAAATTCTTCAGTGTACTCCACAGATTTCTCCTTTTGTCTCAAGTTTTGCAATCTTTTCAACATCTCCAACTCATAGTCAGTAGGTATAAACTAATTCTTCAACTTTGTCACCATCCTATCCCATTTTATAATCTTTTCTTTTCCTTTTCTATTTCTTTCCAACTGAACTTCTTTACACCATATAGCAGCATGTCCTTTCAACTTTGTCTTTGCAAATTTCACCTTCTCTAGATCTTCAACCTCTTCATATTCAAAGTATTCTTCCATGTCATTTATCTAGTCAATCAATTCTTTAGGATTCAAATTGCTAGTATAATTTGGTACATCCACTCTAGGTCTCTTTCCAATCTTTGAAATAACTCACAGCATCTTTACTTGATCTGATTCTTCTTCTTCATCACCTGCTAGGGTTTCACTAGTTTGTTTAACATATTGAAATTCTTCTTCATCCTCACTTTCAACATTAGGTCTCGGTGTCAATCCTCTTTGCCTATCTTCTTCAACAACGTCCAATTGAATTTGCATTGTTTTCATCATCTCCATCATCTCATCCATTCTACCAGCCATTTTTCCAATAGCAACAACTTTCCTCAGTGGCATTCTTCCTAGGATCAATTGTAAACTGCCTCAGGTTCGGCAATTAGGCTACAAGGTGACAACTACCTCTCAATCAACGATCGGTTGCAACACAAGTAAACCACCTCAATTCAGAGATTTGTCCACAACAAGATCTTACAGAATTCCCTCACCAACTTCACTCAATTTGCTCCCAACGATTCAAACTTTCTCTCTGATACCACTTGGTGCAGTCACAATAGGAGGGTTCATAGAATGAACTATCCAGACCATGTAGCAAGAGTAAACACAACAGAAATAACTTAAAGAAATAGAACAAATGCATATTCAGTCATTCAGTATATCATAGAATTCAAATAGAGATCAACCGGCAACATGTGGGCTCACAATTAGGGTTCACAGGCCTGATTACATACATGCGCAAGATAAAGATTTGAAGCTCCTTCACTAGAAAATTAATAAGCTATCTATCTAGAACTTAGCAACTTGTGAACTTCTTTCTTAAGGATCTATTACATCCATGAATATCATATCTGGATCAATAGATTCCTCTGCGTCGGCCAAGGGAGATCACAAATTCCAATGAAGAGATGTAACGTGTGTACATGGATAGGTCAGACCTAAATGCATAGAACACTTCCAAAAAATGCATGAAATGATGTGTAGATCTTCAGGGAAGATCAGCCATGAACCAAAGATCATTGAATGATGTGTCATTAGGCTTCATATATTAGGAAATGCTTCTACAAGTTTCTCCTTTAGTTGGTTATCTGTGATTATCAGGATGCTTTATTTTGAGAAAACAATCAATCTTCTGATAGTGATATCTTTCTGGTAGTGAAGTGTGGATCTTTGAATTCTAGATATGATGTAGATGAATGAATGTAGATGCTAATTCTAGCTCCACAAGGTCTGAAATGCAACTAGACCAAAAATACAGAAATTGCTTCTGATTCAACTACTTGAACTGAATTGGAAAATAAAAAGAAACAAACTAAACTATAAATGAACTAAAATAAGTAGTTAACTCAAGAAGAAATGGAATAAATTCTATGAATAGATAAAGAGATAAGAAGAAAACTAGAAGAAACTCAAGAAAATTAATGTGAACTCAAAGAGAAAATGGAAATAATTTAGAAGAGATAATATATGATCATGAGTTAAAACAAGAAAAGGATGAGATGGGATGAAAAAATGTGAGCTAAAATAGGCTAAAAATAAAGAAGAAAAGCTAAAATGAAGAGTTATCTTGAGCATTGAAAAATGACAGGGTTGCCCCTTTCAAAAGTAGTGTCACCTATTTTACTAGGTGTGGTTTCCTAGGAAACCCTAGAACACAAAGGCAGGTCAACTAGGCAACCCTAAATAGGTGAAATGAGAGGGTTAGCTAGGGAAAACATGAGGTAGGGAAAGCTAGCAAGGAGGTTAAATGAGGGGGATAAAATGATAAAAATATAAGAGACTAAGTCATCAAGAAATGAAACCACTGGGAGAAGTATAATAAGGTCTATGAGGGTCTTGAACTATGACCACCATATCATCATCAGATTGCCATGTAGGCTTGACATGATTTTAGTACTTACATAATTACCCCCTCGGAGATGGTAGTATACATGAAAGGCAGGTATAGTTCCTGAAGCATGGCTTTACCTATTGTCATTATCCCATATTTGGACCTATGAAATAAAATTGATTCATACATAAGTCTAACATTTGATTGGTTAAAATATGCACATGTAAAGACAAGATAATTGTAACATCCCAATTGGAATCTTAAATTAACTCAAACAAAATTAAGTAAATATTCTCTTTTCTTCTACAAAGATAAATATTTAAAAATCAATATACTACATTTATATTATCCAAGTACAATATACATGTGTCAGAAGAAGATCACTTCACATGCAACTAACATTGCTACATATATCTCAAATTGTCATATCTGTTACGACTTACAATTTTATCAACAACCTGTACAAAATAAGCAATGTATTCTTGTTCACAAGTCTTCAACAGTCAACTACAACACATAGAGAGAGAGAGAGAGAGCATCACCCTGGTGCTTTTCCTCCAACCACAGACCGACAGTCCCCCACTCACCTTCCTTCATGGAAGTGGCCCTTCCCTTCATGAGGGTAATAGAGAATGAGAATTAATTGATTCCATGTGCCATCTGAGAACTAGTGATGTGTCCTAGATAAAGACAATCGAGTTACAACTCTAGTATGACCCATTCCAATTGTTTAGCTTATCTGGTACACCATGAACTAACAATGTAAGTAGTGACTTTTGCATTACTTTGGCCAAATTTTCATATGTATAGTCGTATGTTCACTCACTCTTTTCTCAACTTGGAGACAACATTCTTATTACTCTATCACATAAATAAATAATTCTTTGAACTTGCTTATACCATTTTGGTCATAAAGATATATCTGTAAAGGGTAAAATTTGGATAGTTGAGTTTTTGGTAGTTTTGTATGTGTATCCTCCTTTCACCCTTTCATTCAAGGACCTAGGGTCAAGTTACAATGTGCTATCCTACCCTAGGTCACTATGGGAAGTAGGGAAACTTGGATTTGTATGATTTGATTGTCAATTATGCTCAATTATACTTCAAAACCATAATTATGCAAATACAATAGAAACCAGACGAATATCATAAAACGTTGCTATAGAAAGATGTAAAATGACAAATAATTGTGCACTTGTTTTTGGGGTTCCGAAGTGGAATAGTCAGGGACTAAAGAATGGTCACCCAAGTCTAATGCCTTGCTTTTTGTCAGGATCTACAAACAAGATCTGTAACCCATTCCTGCTATACTGAAGATTTTCCCGTCACAAAACTTTGAGGACTAATGAGTGGGTGCCCTAGTCCAAGGAGCTATTTTCTTCTCTAATTTGCAATTCTAACACTCTATTGTACCCTCTTGCAACTTCACTTTGTTTATAGCTTCAACCTATAACCTGCAATCATGAAAACTTTGGGAGGGGGTTGTGGTGTTTAGAGGCTTGCCTCAGTCAAGCCTCAGAGAGACATTCAAGTCTTTTGAACACCATTGTCAGATAGAGAATGTGTACCCTTGGGAGGCAGAGGCAAAAAACAAATGATAAATGCTTACAAACACAAATTATGTCACCTTGTAGTGAAGATCTCATGGGAGGAAGAAGCTCTTCATGCCATGAGGAGATGATTGCTCAAATCTACAAATACAAACACATAGACAACACAATGAAAGCCTTGAATCACCTTTAGAACACAATAGCTTTCTAGTAATCATCTAATAATACTCTCTAGTTTACAAATGAATGCCTAAACATGCTTTTATATGCAACTACAAACACTCCCACCAAGAATTTTGTAATTCAAACTTACCGTGTCGGTATAGGACCTAAATAGCAGTCACAAGCCGACACCCAAAATTTGGGATTAACCCAAAATAGGGCAGGAATAGGGCATGGGCGCCCAAGTCTTTACCTCCTATTTTGGGTAGGGTTTATCTCAAGTGGTCTCCCTAGGTCCCATTTGCCAAGACACTTAGGGGTTATCTCATCGGGATGTTGAATTATGATGTAATATGTCCTAAATGCACACTAAAGACCTGGGAGCTAAACCTTATGAGGGAAAAGCCCCCAAGGAGACATTTTCTGACATTACATTTAGCACCCACTTTAATGTATGTATAAATGTGAGGCCAATACATGCATTAAAGTACAGTCAACAAACAGCATACACACCAAGCATAGAGAAGACACACCAGACACATTGAAGACAATGACAAGCACGCAAAACACATAGAAGATAGTTACAATCATGTAAAACACAAGGAATAGATTGAATGCATGGAAGACATATTAATGCATGAGTTCTTCAAATCCAACAACTTCAATTCTCATCTCCACCAACAAATTCTCCCTCCTACTCAAGGTATCTGCAACCCTATTAGACTTCTCACTTCTATGCTTCAACACAAATGCATAGATTTGTAAAAATTCAACCCATTTCAAATGTCTTTGATTCAACTTCACTTGACTATTGAAATACTATAAGGCTTGATGATCAGTGTATAAAATAAATTCATTAGGAAAAAGATAGTGTCTCTATTTCTTTAATGCTTGAACAATAGCATAAAATTCTTGATCATAAACAAAATATTTCTTCCTAGCATCATTGAGTTTTACACTAAAATATGCAATGGGTCTTTCTTCTTGACTTATACAGCTCCTATGGCACTGCCACTAGCATCCCAATCTACTTGAAATACCTTGTTAAAATTTGGAAGTGCTAAAATAGGTTGCTCATTAACTTTTTGCTTCAACAAATCAAAACTCTTGGATGCCCCTACATTCCATTTAAATTCTTTTCTATCTCCTCTCATTGTTTCAATTAAAGGTGCACATACACTGGTGAAAATTCTAATGAACTTCTTGTAAAAACTAGCCAATCCATGAAATGATCTTACCTTATTAATATTCCTTTGTGTAGGCCATTCTATGATAGCCTTTACTTTCTCTGGATCCATCTTAAGACCCTCAGCTGAGATCACAAATCCTAGGTACACTAACTCCTTCACAAAGCTACACTTCTTCAAATTTATCAACAATTTCTCTTCCTTCGACCTCTTAAAAACTCTCCAAACATGCATCAAATGCCTTGCTTATGTTGTCATTGATGTCAAAAGAGTGGTAATCATTGTTGTCAGAAGAGTGATCAGAGGTTTTCTGATGTGGAAGGCACATTGTTGCATATGCTATCTAAGAAGTAATGATTAGAGAAGAAGACAAAGGAGTTGTGAGGTGTAGGATATGGTGATGAAAGTCACAAGCATGATGTTGGATCACTATCATCTATACATTGTTGTATCTTATTTTCTAGAGTTCATGGACAGGTGAAAGTTGCTAGTGTGCTGTCAGAGTGATGATCGAAGGAGAAAAATAAGGATTTGTGAGGTGTAGGATATGGTGATGAAAGTCATGAGAATGTTGTTGGATCAGTATCATCTATACACTATTGTACCTCATCTTCTAAAGTTCATGGACAAGTGGAAGTTGTCAAGTTGAAAGATAAGTTGACATGAAGAAATTGTGGTTTCTTGTTTTTAATAGATGAATGTTGTCTATGGTGTTGTGATTGTTGCATTCATTGCCTCTTGTTGAAAAGAATTGCATGAGATATGAAAGAAAGTGTATAAGGTTTCAATTGCCAAAGACACTGAAAGGAAGCAAGGTGTACATAAAATGCTTCCTACACTAATCTAATGAGGGAAGTAGTATGCAAATTATTTTAAATCTTTACAGTTATAGTGTTTATAATAGAGATATAGCAGCAAAACATACACACAGAAAAGATAGACACAAGATATACCATGGGGAAAACCCTTTCAGGAGAAAAACCACACACTCCAAAACTTGCACAATGTATTATCAAAACTATAATGGTTTATAATACACTTGCAATGCAAGCTCTCAGGAGTCTTCAACGATCGTATCTAGAGTTATTTCAGTAGCATAACAGTACTTGTCAAAAAACTATGCAACACTCCACTCTGAGCACCTACTTTATAGAGATATGAAGCAAGAATGGAACCTTCTAGAGGTTGGGCATCCAAGAGGCCATATGGCACAATATCCAACACCTATTGCATGTAAACACACTTATCTACATTAAGGAAAGAGGCCTTGCAACCTCTTACAACTATAAGAAGAATCTGTCATTCTTACAAGACTTACAACTGTAAGAGAATCATCATAAATGACTATATTTAGAATATACTCTTACAACTTGTCCTTATCCTTCCTTGGACGTCCAACTTTGACCTTTTCTCCATGCAAAGATGCTTTACAACACTTGTCCAACCTGTCATAAAATCTGGTCCTTACGCATCATAGTTTGTCATAGGAATTTGTCATAAGGACTTACACACCTTACAACTAGCCAACACATGTCACAAATGTCCTATCCCAAGGTAGAATGCCTACATCCTCATGTGAGGACAAAAATACATCCTTGTCACCTTCTATGTCACCTCCCAGTAATTGACAACTCACCATGTCAAATTTACTAGATGATAGAGCATGGTAAACAAGAAAATTACAACACAATAAAAAAATATTTACCACAGTAAAAAATCAATGCTAGGAAATTACCAAGGTTGAGACACCTTAATTCCCAACAGGCACAAGGTTTTTTATTGAAGGAGCCTAGAAGATTATACTGCATTCTACTATAGATGAAGTTATGGCATTGTGGCTTAGAGGTTAGATAGAAACCATTATGAAGTATGCATATTTCAAGTTTCAAAATACATAAGTCACTATAGAGTATCCTAGAGTTAGCAAAGTGAAGACAATGATAATACATTGTTTTTATAATTTCAAAGGTACAACATAATGTTCCGCATTTCTCTACACTAGAAGATATGATCTTACAGTTTAGATGATAGTTAGATACAGATAAGGGGTATGATATACTCAAGTTTCAAATGTTACAATGTATCACAGTGATTTACAGAGTCAATTGGGTAAGGAAAAGTCATGTTGTTTAGGATTATTAGAGGGATAAAGTAAAAGCCACCACATTTCACCACACTATAATATTTGGCTTTGCTATGTGAAAGATAAGTTCTGATTGTTTGTATATTTCCTCAATTCAAGTTTCAAGGGTTGTGGAGTACCAAAAGTATGTTTTTCATTGTTCCATATCGAGACAGTGTAATCAGACTATGTAAGGGATAACAATATCAATGTCTATTTGCTTGCACCAACATGAAGTAACATGAAATTGTAAAAGGAGTTTATGAGAATGTGTTACAAGTCATATAGTGTTTGTGAAATGATCCACATGATGTTATTTTGTTTCTTTGATACTGCATTAGGTTTGAAGCTAAGGCATGAAAGGATAAGTATTTGTTGGTATAACTTGGTGTGTTTAGGTGATTGCACCATGTGTTTGGAAGTGTGTGCCAACATATAGATGTGTGTAAAGGTAAAATAGATCCTATTTATCACTTGATGTGAACCACACAATTGGATTTAATTCCTACTTTACCACAAATGATTTGGGAGATGACAAGCTAGGTCGTTACATGTTTTGTGTTACACATTTCATCTAGGCCGACAAATGTGAAGTTTTGAAGACTTGTGTATCATATAAATGAAAGATCAAGATTCTTGCAAAGTTGGTATGTGTGTGAGTGAGTGTGTGTGAGTGTGAGATTGAGTGTATGTGTGTGTGCAGAAAGATATATGATCTGAAAAGTTAAGAATGAACTCTAGAGGCTATAATGTATGATTCATAAGAGAAGCAGTATTTGTTATGTTGCAGAGGTGTTTTGAAGATATCAGATTTGTTTTGAGAAGATGTGTTGAATTCATATGTTATTGTCAAAGGAGATAATGTTATGGAGGTGATTGAACTAGCATAATCGATCAAGTGTTTTGGTAAGTGGTTGGATCCTCTTCTTGTAAGTGTTGTAGAAATTTAGGGAGTTGTAGCTTCCTTTGGGTGGGAGCCCATAAAATGGTGTTTCAGGGAGTTGTAGCTTCCTTTGGGTTGGAGCCCATAAAACTTTGTATCAGGGAGTTGGGGCTTCCTTTGGGTTGGTGCCCATAAATCTTATTGTAAATCTATTTTTATTTATGAGGCTGGGTTTGGATAGTAGATCCAAGCAACTTTCTCACCGTGGTTTTTTCCTTCTAGGGTTTTCCACGTAAATCTAGTGTTATGGTTTTGTGGTTATGATTGTGTTATGAATTACAGAGTTTTCTTTATTATCTATTTAAGGTAGTAGAAAGATTTGATTGATAAAGTTGAATTGGATTAAATTGTGGAATATACTGATTCACCCCCCCTCAGTATATCAATATGTTCTAACAATTGGTATCAGAGCAAGATTCCTTGGTGCAACCTAATAGCTGAAGGTAGATCTTGGATTAGAACACATGGCTTAGAGAGAGTCTTCTTCTTCTAACAAGGCACCGCTATTTGATGGAACTAACTATGCCTTCCGGAGTGTAAGGATGGAAACTTATATTACTTCTCTAGAGTATGATGTTTGGAGAGCTACAATGGATGCCTATAATGAGCCTGGTCATCCTCTTACAAATTTGGCTAACAAGAAGGCCCATGAAAACAATGATAAAGCCATGAATACCATCTTAAGTGGTCTAACCAACTCATAATTTGTCAATGTAGTGCAGTGTAAGACAGCCAAGGAGATATGGGATAAACTCAAAAATCTCTACGAAGGAAATGATAGTGTATAGAAAGCAAGATTACAAACTTATAGAGAAATGTTTGAGAATCTAAGAATGAAAGAAGAGGAAAACATTGCTAACTATTTTCTCCAAGTGGATGAAGCAGTCAATGGAATCAGAGGGCTAGGTGAAGAATTGACTAATTCAGTAGTTGTTATGAAAGTCCTAAGAACTCTTCCTCATAGATTTTCTTCAAAAGTTTATGCTATTGAAGAAGCCAAAGACCTGAAGACACTTACCATGGAAGGACTATTTAGGTCCCTCACTGCATATGAGATGAGAAATGAATTCCAAGGTACATCCAAAAGAGAAGCTACTTTCAAAGCTACGAAGAAAGAAGGAACATCTAGTCCACATAGTGAGTCAAAGGAAGAAACAAACTTTGTGAGAAAGTTGAAGGGTTCGAGCAAGTATAAAGGTAAGTTACCTTTCAAATGTTTTAAATTTGGAAACGTTGGTCATTATTCTTGTAAATGTCCTTTTGGAGAAAATAAAAATAGCAGCAGGGGTTTTAAAAGGAGAAACTTTGAAATGAACCTCCTTTCCAAAGAAGACTACATCCCCTCGAAAAAAGTAGATCACTGCTGAGCATCAGATGATGGAAGAGGAGAGTCCCTATTCATGACCATGATGATCTCTAATATTACTGAGTAGGACAAGGAGTGTGACGCTTCCAAAAGGTGGGAAACAAACAATGAGGTTGAAAAGTTAATGATTGTCCAAACATCATTTCATGCTTAAGGGAAAACAAATCTCTAGGTAATAGACAATAGATGTTCAAACCACATGATAGGTGATAAGAGAAAATTCATCAATATTGCTAAGTGTAATGGTGGATCAGTCATGTTTGGAGATAATACATCTACAAAGATTTGTGGAAAGGGCACCATAAGTATTGATGGAAGATCTAAAACAAAAGATGTTCTATATGTAGGACTTAAGCACAATCTTCTTAGGGTCTGTTAGATGTACAACAAAGTATACAACCTTGTATTTCATGAACAAGGATGTGAAATCAGAAGAACAAATATTGGTAAATTGGTGGTAGTGGGTTCAAGGATAGAAAATAATGTGTACAACCTAAAAGGTGTTAATGGAATTTATCTTCTAGGAAAAATAAATAAATGCTGGCTATGGCACAAAAGGATGGGACACATCAATTTTGATAATCTTGTGAAAATGAGATCCATAAAAGCATCAAGTCTTGACATTATGCAAGTTGTTTTCATGGTTGCAAGGTTTCAAGATGATCCAAAAGGAACACATGTGAAGGTAGTCAAAATAATTTTTAAATATTTAAATAACACTCCAAATTTTGGACTATGGTATAAAAAAGGTAATGATTTTTCCTTGAGTGCCTATACTGATGTAGATTGGGCTGGCAATGTTGATGATAGGCAAAGTACCAGTGGTGGAGCTTTCTTCTTGGGAAACAATCTGGTCTCATGGTTTAGTAAAAAATAGGATTCACTTTATCAACAATAGAAATAGAGTATATAGCTATTACATCTTGTTGTACACAAGTATTGTGGATGAAGCAAACTGTTTAGGTGTGAAAAGAGTGGGCAGAAGATATGTTTTTGGTTTGTTTCAAGGGTTTATGTTGATCCTTCTTTCACTGCTAAACATTCAAGGACATTCAACCGAGTAGAGAACTCTACTCCATATCTCCTATCACTTGGCACATAGGGGAAGATTGGAACTATGTGAATTTGTTGTTCAATTAAGTCTAATTATGCTTGAAACCCTAATTTCATAAAATTGTAAACAAACTGACAAATTACAAAAAAAATGATCACACACAGAGATATCAAATGACAATCAAATACATACCAAATTTTGAAGTTTGGTGTACAAAAAAGTGATGACTAATGAGCGGGCGCCCTAGTCTAGTGTACCTACTTTTGTTGGGATCTCTAAAGAATGTCTGAAACCTTATTCTGTTGTCACAGAGATTTCACCATTTTAGAATCTAGAGGACTAATTAGTGGGTGTTGTAGTCCAAGCCCTAGTTTTCTTCTTTTCTCTACACTTCCAACAGTCTGTAATGCTTTCCTATAACTCAACTTCTTTTACTTTCAAAACCTGTAACTTGGAATCATAGAAAAGTGGGTTGGGGGTTGTGGTGTTTTGAGGCTTGCCTCGGTCAAGCCCCAAAGAGACATTCAAGTCTTCTGAACACCGTTATCAGATAAAGAGTGCATATCACTACAAGATAGAGGGAAAAAGCAATTGATAAATGATTGAAAACACAAATGAATATCACCTCGATATTGTAGATCTCACATAAATGAAGGCTCTTCAATCACATGAGAAGATGAAGTCAAATCTGCAATCACAAACACAATAACAATGCTTTTCTCTACAACAATGAATATCTTGAAATCATAAGTATGCCTAAAGTTCACAATCATCTTCTAGTTTACAAATGAATGCCCAAACATGCATATATATGCAACTAAATAACTTCCTGCCAAGAAATTTGTAATTCAAACTTAAGGTGTTGACATAGGACCTAATAACAGTCACATATCTGACACATGAAAATAGGGCTTGACCCAAAATAAGGCAAGACTAGGGCATGGGCACCCAAGTCCTCCCACCCTATTTTAGGTAGGACTCATCATAAGTTCATCCCCTAGGTCTCGCTTGTCATAAAACTTAGGGGTTTCTTCACTGGAAGTCATCATTAACATGCAAGATGATCTAAATATATTCTAAAGGACTCGGGAGCTAAACCTTAGGAGGGAAAAGCCCCCAAGGGGACATTTTCTAACGTAACATTTAGCCCCCACTTTATTGTATGTATAAATGCAAGGCCAATACATATATTAAAGTATGGTCAACAAATACAGCAAGCACGTCAAGCATGGAGAAGACACGCCAATCACCATGAAGATAGTAACAAACACACAAAACATAGAGAAGATAGTAACAGTCACACAAACATGGAGAAGATAGCATTGAAGACATGTAAAACATAGTGAATATAGTGAATGCAGTGATTATTTCTTATTTTTTTCTTTTTTTTCATTTTTCCCATATATATGAAATGCAAATGCAAGTACATGGAAAGTAAACACACAACCCAAAATACAGGAGGAGCTCATCGCCACTAGTCTTGAAACTGCATATGGAGAAATAGACATGCAAAATAAATCTCAAAGTGTAGGAGGAGCTCATCACCACTGTTACATCATAAAATGTCCCCTTGGGGACTTTTTCCTCTTAAGGTTTAGCTCCCGAGTCTTTAGGATGCATTTAGGACATCTTGCATGTTAATTTGACATCCTGATGAGAAAACTCTGAAGTTTCATGGCAAATGGGACCTAGGGCATGCACTTGACATAAATCCTACCTAAAATAGGGGGGAGGACTTGGGCACTCATGCCCTAGTCCTACCCTATTTTAGGTCAAGACCTGTTTCAAAGTGTTGGTTTATGACCGTTATTTAGGTCCTATGCCGACACGATAAGTTTGAATTACGAAATTCTTAGTGGGAATATTTGTAGTTGCATATATAAGCATGTTTAGGCATTCATTTGTAAACTAGATGGCATTTTAGATTCAAAAGCTTATGTTAAGGTGATTCAAGGCATTCATGTGTGTCGCAGAGCAGAATTTGTGTTGCTCTTGTGTTTGTATTTGTAGATTTGGCATCCATCTCCTCATGGCATGAAGGGCATCTTCCTTCCATGAGATCTTCACTACAAGATGATATCAATTGTGTTTTCAATCATTTATCATTTAGATTTTGCCTCTATCCCACAGGGATATGTACTCTTTATCTGACAATGGTGTTTGGAAGACTTGAATGTCTCTCCAGGACATGACTGAGGCAAGCCTCTAAACACCACAACCCCCAACCCATTTTCCCATGATTGCAAGTTACAAGTTACAAAAGAAGAAAAGGTAGAGTTGCAGGAGAGTAGTGTAGACTATCAGAATTGTAGATCAGAGAAGAAAATAGGGACCTGGACTCAGGTGTCCACTCATTAGTCCTCTAGATTCTGTAATAGGAAAATCTCTGGAACAACAGGAACAAGTTGCAGACAAGGTTTCTAGATCTCAACAAAAACTATGGCACTAGACTAGGGCACTTGCTCATTAGTTCCTGACTTTTCCATTTTCTGAACTTTGAAATTTGGAACACATTTGATTGTCATTTGATATCTCTGTGTGCGAGCATTTTCTGTGATTTGTCTGTTTGCTTCTGAATTTGTATAATTAGGGTTTTGAGCATAAGTGGACTTAATTGAATAAAAAAATCACACAATTATAATTTTCCCCTATATTCTGAGTGACTAAAGGCCTATAGTAGATTTCCTACTCAGCTGAAGTCCTTAAATGTTTAGAGGTGAAAGGAGGATTCATACAAACTAGCAAAATCAACCCTAAACACAAACAAATCCTCTTCATCATTTTTTCACCTTAAACATTTTGGTGAACCCATGTTCTTTTTGAATTTTGCACCTTGATGAGTTTTATACTTTAGATTTACATTCAATTCATTCATTCATATCATTGTTCATCTTATTGCATTTGAAAAATTACAAAAAATTGAAAAATTTGAAAAAAATTGACATTTTTAGGTTGCATTTTCAAATAATTTGAAATTAATTTACATTTAATTTCAAAAAAATTCTGTCATTATCATTAGATCTTATTTAAAATACATAAAATTTTCATTCATCATTCATTTAGATTGCATTTTCATGCTTAAATTGATAAGAATTGCTTGAAATTGTGCATTTTTTTCACATAACCTAGTTTTACATTAGCTAGGGTTTGTAGTCAAAATCTTATTTCAGATTTTACTACCCTTTTAAAGCACTCATTAGGATTTATTTCTAACTATAGTGTTGCATCATAGTGATTTTCTTGCAAAATTTCATGCCTAGGGTTTGAAAACCTTGATTTTTCACTAGATTTTGACCTTATCATCTCTCTAGATTTGCACCATAGGCATGTTGTAAAGGATTTTTCTGAACTAATTGGATGTTATCAGGGTTATTATCTTCTACCCCTCCTAAAATTCTTTACAACACCTTTTTATTGGCCTCTTACAATAGAAATTTGGTAAAAAATTGCATATTTTAGCTATATTTTCCCTAGGGTTTGTCCTTGAGTTGCACTATAAGCAGGTCGTGATGGATTTTTTGGCATTAGGTGGCTATTATTACTATTATAATTTTATTTCCATCATCATTTTCCTCACAACACCCTTTTTCATACTCTTTTGCATTGAGATTTGGTGAAAATTTGCAAATTTTAGCTATATTTGCCCTAGGGTTTGACCTAGATTTGCACTCCAAGCATGTTGTAACAGATTTTGTGGCTTTAGGTGACTGATATTACTAATATAATCTAGTGTACCTCCTAAAATTATTTACAACACCCCTTTTGTTTGGTCTTTGCATTGAACATTTGTGAAAAAATGCATATTTTAGTGCATTTTCACTAGGTTTTGTCTTGTCATCATCTTAGATTTGCATAAAAAATGTGTTGTGAAAGATATTATTGCTTTATCAGACTAATATTAGACATATTATTTTATGCCCCTGATCAATTTCCTTACAACACCTTTTCTTTCACTTATTTGCATTGAAGAAAGTTGAAAAAATCAAGCATTTTAGGTCATTTTCATACATAGTGTTGCACTTGTCTTTGGCATAAATTTTGAAAAGATTTTAAAAATTGATATTGAATTGACTTGAAAACTTAAACTCATGGATTCTAATCGCAACTATAACAATAGGTTCCCTCCTAGGCCTTACATGAAAAGAAAGGTTCCCGAACTTGAAATTGTGTTTACACCTCATGATAGAACAATTGGAGAAACTGAAGGATGTCTCTATATCACTATAAAGATAATGGGAAACCCCATATATGTAAACCTTATTGATCCTAATTGTATGACTAATATAGCCACGGAAGACTTCCTCTATTCACATGAATTGATGCAAGGCTTTTATGACCCTTCGGATATGATGATTAAGACACATAAGGGAACCTTTATAAACACTTCTGGGAAGATATCTTTATTGGTCACTGTATTTGAGAAATCTCTATAACAATGGTTTGATGTTGTCCCCATTTTTGATCTTTTTCACATCAAACTCAGACATCCATGGTTAAGGGCTATGAAAGATGCCCCTTCAACAATTCATAACTGTGTAAATTTTCCTTTGAATGGACAAGTGATTCCTATACCTCGCAATAAGTATAAACCTTTGGTTACAAGACAACATTTTACACTGGATTACTTTTGGGAAAGATCTGAGGTGGAACCAGAGCCACGAACAAACTTTAACTTCTTGGGCTATAGAAACTACAAAACAAAACTATTACATCAAGTGGCTGGTCCTTCTATGCAAGAAACAATAAGAGACAAACAACCCACATTTGAAGAGAATCCTAGACCAAAAGGAAATGGACCCTATGTTGAGGTTCCTCCCCCACCATCCTTACAGGGATCAGGAGGTAGTCATCAACAACAAAACATTTCACCTAGACAAATGAGAATTGATCTTGGTGCTTCCTCCTCTAAAAAACAAGAACCTATGGAAAAGAAAAACACTATCTTACAAGAGATAAGTGGTAAGACAAAAAGAAATAAACAAGCAAAAGAAAGGAGGAGACAACAAGCTTATTCCCAATGACTCACATCTCACTAAACATTGAATCAAACCATGAAGATATTAAGAATGGACAACGTGAAGACAAGAATAAGAGTTGGGCTATGGTACCTTATGTACCACTTTCCTCTAATATTTGAGAGTGGGAAGATGATGATGATTTTCTCAATGACAACCCTTAGTTTGGTTGTCTCTACATGTACGTATTCCTAACCCTTTATCTCTCATGTTGTGTTTTCCCCATGATGTGCTATGTGTTTTTTAGGCCTCTTGGGATGACCCTTGATTCTCTTGTAAGGTCTAGGATACCAGGAGACCGCCTCTGTTGTGACCCTTCTTTTATTTGTATCATCATTCTTCTATATTGCTTCTCCTCTATTTTTCACTATTGTGTGTCATGTCTTACAGACATAGCGTTGTGGTTGGTGACTTGGGGGCACCCTCCTACATGATTGTCCCTAAGGCACTTGTTTCTCCTCTCTCGATTTATTGTTTCCCTTCCTCTAGTGTTTCTATCTAGCAGGCAGATGGAAAAAAACATATTATACTGATGTGGACCTAGTGTTCCTTTAGCAAGAAATCAAAAATTGGACTTAGTTCCTATATGACAATGGGGTTGTTATATATTATCCGACACTTAGCTAGTAGAATCACTCTATGTGATCTTGATGGTGTCTTATCGCACTTACAAAACATAACAATACTGCTTCTTCGTGCACTTTGTCTATCTTGAATCTTGCATTCCTTAGTTCTTTATGTGGTCGATCATATGCATTGTTGTTTATCATGATTATATCGACACTAACACTTTTCTTACATGAATGTGTTTGTGGGAACATTTGGCAATCGTAAAGTACATGTCACCTTTGGGGGGCATGGGCTTTACGAGAGCTCATGTTCCCTTTTGTGTTTGGTTCTGCCTTAATGTGCTTGATATTGATACATGATATCAACCACCTTAAGGTGGGGGCATATATAAGGTAAGCTGTCTATTTTAGATGTTAGCAATGTGCTTGTTCTCAGGTGCAGTCTTAAAGAATGGTGGTGATGAGTCCCTCCTCCACTCTAAGATTTGTTTGAAATCAACTTGCAATCATTTAAGCCCTCATCGTGAGGCGATGATGGTGTATTTCTTGAAGAGAGTGCACATCCTGTCATTTTCAAAAGTCCTCATTATGAGGTAGGGAGTGGTTCTGTGAATAACTCAACCCTTAAGCATGTCTTTGGTGATTGTTTTGGTGAAGCCCAATCATCGGTGTGTGCCTGTAATGTGCCTAAGATGGTGATGAGCTAGAAATAAGAACACTCCATCACTTGTCTGCCATGTTTTCTTCGTGTCTTCTAAGTGTGTGTGTATTGCGTGTTTGTTCTCAAGCATAGTCTTAAAGACTGGTGGCAATGAGTCCCTCCTATGCTTTGGGATTTGTATGCCATGTTTGATCTATATGACGTGCTTGATTTGTTTTGCATGTTTGTTTCCCCATATGCAGTCTTAAAGATCGGTGGCGATGAGTCCCTCCTGCATTATGGGTGGTGTGTTTACTTTCCTTGTACTTGCATCTACATTTCATATATATAAAAAGAAAAAGAAAAAGAAAAAGAAAACCATTCACTATCTTCAATACATTCACTCTATTCACCATGTTTTGCATGTCTTCAATGTTGTCTTCTTTGTGTTTTGCGTGATTGTAACTATCTTCTCCATGTTTTGCATGTCTGTTACTGTCTTCTATGTGATTGCTGTGTCTTCTCCGTACTTGGAGTGTTTGTTGTGCTTGTTGACTATACTTTAATGCATGTATTGGCCTGGCATTTATACATACATTAAAGTGGGTTAAATGTTACATCAAAAAATGTCCCCTTGGGGGCATTTCCCTCTTAAGGTTTAGCTCCCAAGTCTTTAGGATGCATTTAGGACATCTTTCATGTTAATTTGACATCCTGATGAGAAAACCCTGAAGTTTCATGGCAAATGGGACCTAGGGGGTGCACTTGACATAAATCCTTCCTAAAATAGGGGGAGAACTTGGGCACACATGCCCTTGTCCTGCCCTATTTTAGGTCAGGACCAATTTCAAAGTGTTATTTTATGATCGTTATTTAGGTCCTATGCCAACACGGTAAGTTTGAATTACGAAATTCTTAGCGAGAATGTTTGTAGTTGCATATATAAGCATGTTTAGGCATTCATTTGTAAACTAGATGGTATTTTGGATTCAAGAGCTTATGTTAAGGTGATTCAAGGAATTCATTGTGTCTCACAACGTAGAATTTGTGTTGTTCTTGTGTTTGTATTTTTAGATTTGGCATCCATCTCCTCATGGCATGAAGAGCATCTTCCTTCCATGAGATCTTCACTACAAGGTGATATCAATTGTGTTTTCAATCATTTATCATTTGGATTTTGCCTCTATCCTACAGGGATATGCAATCTTTATCTGACAATGGTGTTCAAAAGATGTGAATGTCTCTCCGGGGCTTGACTGAGGCAAGCCTCTAAACACCACAACCCCAATCCATTTTCCCATGATTGCAGGTTATAGGTTGTGAAAGCAAAAAAAGTGGAGTTGCAAGAGAGTAGTGCAGACTATCATAATTGTAGATCAGAGAAGAAAATAAGGACCTAAACTCAGGCACCTACTCATAAGTCCTCCGGATGCCACAATGGGAAAATCTCTGGAACAAGAGGAATAGGTTGCAAACAATGTTTCTAGAACTTGACAAAAACTATGGAACTAGACTAGGGCACCCACTCATTAATCCCTGACTTTTCTATTTTTTGAATTTCAAAATCTGGTACTCATTTGATTGTCATTTGATATCTCTATGTGCGAGCATTTTTTTTGATTTGTCCATTTGCTTCTAAATTTGTATAATTAGGGTTTTAAGCATAAGTGGACTTAATTGAATAACAAAATCACACAATTTAAAAATTTCCCTATATTCTGAGTGATCAAATGCCTGTAGTAGATTTCCTACTCAACTGAAGTCCTTGAATGTATAGAGGTGAAAGGAGGATTCATACAAACTAGTAAAATCAACCCTAAACACAAACAAATCCTCTTCATCATTTTTTCACCTTAAATAGCCACCAATCTTGAAACTACACTTGAGAACAAAAATGCCATAGAAATCCCAAAGCATAGGAGGAGCTCATCACCACTGGTCTTGAAACTATGCTTGGGAACAAACACGCCATGCCCACACACATGGAAGACAGAGAAAACATGACAAAAAAGTGATGGAAGAAACCTATTTCTAGGTTTGCAACCATCTTAGGCACATTACAGGTACACACTAATGATTGGGGTTCACCATAACAATCATTGAAGACATGCTTAAGGGTTAGGGTAGTCTCATATCTGCCTCACCTACTTGAAGGACTTTTAGAAAATGACAGGATGTGCAATCTCCTTGATAAATACACCACCCCTGCCTCTACAGAGGGCTTAAATGATTGCAATATAGAAAAGAAAGATGTGCACTTGCTCAGAGATACAACATCCCACCTTCATAGAGGGCTTCAAACATGCTTCGTTAGTACTAAAATCATCAGACAACTTACCTTATATATGCTTCCACCTTAAGGTGGTTGATATCATGTAACAATATCAAGCACATTAGGGTAGAGAGAAAACACACAAGGGAACACAAGCTCTCACAAAGCCCATGCCCCGCAGAGGTGACATGTACTTTACTATCACCAAATGTTCCCACAAACACACAATTTCTTGCAAGAAAAGGTGTTAGCATCCATATAATCATGATAAACAACAATGTAAGGCTAGATCCTAGATAGACAAGGTGCACAGAGTAGTAATATTGTTATGTTTTGTAAGTGTGATAAAACATCAAAATATCACACGGAGTGATTCCACTAGTCAAGTGTCAGATAATATATATCAACCTTGTCGTCATGTATGGACTACATCCATTTTTTGATTTCTCACTGAAGGGACACTAAGTTCATATCAGTATAATATGTTTTTCATCATCTGCCAACTAGGTAGAACCACTAGAGGAAGGTAAAATATAAATCAAGGGAGGAGAAACAAGTACCTTAGGGATAGTCACATAGGAGGGTGCCCCCAAGTCACCAACTACAATGCTATGTCCTTAAGACACAAGACACAACAATGAAAATAGAGGAGAAGCAATATAGAAGAATGATTATAGAAATAGAAGAAGGGTCACAACAGAGGTGGTCTCTTGGTATCCTTGACCTTATGAGAGTGTCAAGGGTCATCCTAGGAAGCCTAAACAATACATAACACAACACGAGGGAAACACAACATGAGAGGGGAGGTCACATAAACGAGCCAATAATGCTATGACATAGGTGACCACCAAGGTTAAAAATACTTACCTATAAGGACAACCTAATTAAAGGTTGTCAACGATCAAATCATCATCTTCCCACTCCTGAATGTTAGAGGAAAGTGGGACATAAGGTACCATATCCCAACTTTTATTCTTGTCTTCAAGTTGTCCATTCTTAAGATCTTCTTGGTTTGATTCAATGTTAGGTGAGATGTTTTCTTGTTGAGATGTGTTTCATTAGGCAAATGCTTGTCTTCTCTTCCTCCTTTCTCTTGCTTATCTATTTCTTCTTGTCTTACTATTTATCTCTTTTAAAATAGTGTCTTGTTCTTCCATAGGTTTTGGTGTTTTAGAGGAGGAAGCACCATGATCAAATCTCATTTGTCTTGGTGGAATGTTTTGCTCTCGACAACTATCACCTGATCCTTATAAGGATGGTGGGTAGGAACCTCAGCATAGGGCCCTTTTCCTTTTGGTCTAGGATGCTCTTCAAATGCGGGTTGTTCATCTCTTATTATTTCTTGAATAGAAGGACTGGCCACTTGATGTAATAATTATGTTTTGTAGTTTCTATAGCTCAAGAAGTTAAAATATGTCCATGGCTCTAGTTCCAATTCAGATCATTCCCAAAAGTAATCAAGGCTAAAGCGTTGTCTTGTAACCAAAGGTTTATATCTATTGCAAGGGATAGTATGCACTTGTCCATTCAAAGGAAATTTTACACAGTTATAAATTTTTGAAGGGACAACTTTCATAGCCTATAACCATGTGTGTCCTAATTTTATGCGAAAAAGGTTAGATACGGGGACAACATAAAATAATTGTTCTATGGATTTGTCAAATATAATAACCAATAAAGATATCTTCCCATAAGTGTTTATAAAGGTTCCCTTAGTGTCTTAATCATCATGTCTGAAGGGTCATAGAAGCCTTGTATCAAACCATGTGAATAAAGGAACTCTTCCATTTCCACATTTGTCATGCAATTAGGATCAATAAGGGTTTCATCTACAGGATTTCCCAGTATCTTCATACTAATATAAAGAGGTCCTTCAATGTCTCCTATTGTTCTATCATGATGTGTAAACACTTGGTGGACACCTATGTCGTAGCATTATTGGCTCGTTTATGTGACCTCCCCTCTCGTGTTGTGTTTTCCCCATGTTGTGTTATGTGTTATTTAGGCCTCCTAGGATGACCCTTGATACTATTGTAAGGTCAAGGATACCAAGAGACTGGCTCTATTGTGACCCTTCTTCTATTTGTATCATTATTCTTTTATTTTGTTTCTCTATTTTCATTGTTGTGTGTTGTGTCTTACAGGCATACCATTGCGGTTGGTGACTTGGGGGTACCCTCCTACATGGATGTCCCTAAGGCACTTGTTTCTCCTGTCTTGATTTATTGTTTACCTTCCTCTAGTGGTTCCACCTAGTTGGTGGATGATGAAAAACATATTATACTAATATGAACGTAGTGTCCCTTAAGTGAGAAATAAAAAAATGGACCTAGTCCATACATGATGAGGGTGTTGATACATATTATCCGACGCTTGGCTAGTAGAATCACTCCGTGTGATATTTTGATGTTGTCTTATCGCACTTACAAAAAATAACAATACTTCTGCTCCGTGCACTTTCTCTATCTTGGATCTAGCCTTGGATTGTTGTTTATCATGATTATATGATCCTAAAACCTTTTCTTGTAGGAAATTGTGTGTTTGTGGGAACATTTGGCAATCGTAAAGTGCATATCACCTTTGGGGGGCATGGGCTTTGCGAGAGCTCGTGTTCCCTTGTGTGTTTTCTTTCTACCTTAACGTGCTTGATATCGTTACATGATATCAACCACCTTAAGGTGGGGGTATATATAAGGTAAGTTGTTTGATAATTTTGGTACTAACGAAGCGTGTTTGAAGCCCTCTATGGAGGTGAGATGTTGTATCTCTGAGTGAGTGCATATCTTTCTTTTCTATATTGCAATCATTTAAGCCCTTTGTAGAGGTGGGGATGGTGTATTTCTTGAGGAGATTGCGCATCCTGTCATTTTCTAAAAGTCCTCCGAGCAGGTGGGGTAGATTTGAGACTATTCTAACCCTTAAGCATGTCTTCGGTGATTGTTGTGGTGAATCCCAATCGTTGGTGTGTGACTATAATGTGCATGAGATACCTGTGGACCTAGCAATAGGTTTCTTCCATCACTTGTTTGTCATGTTTTCTCCATGTTTTCCATGTGTGTGTATGGTGTGTTTGTTCCCAAGCATAGTTTCAAGACCGATGTCGATGAGCTCCTCTATTGATGTAGTCAAGGTAGGAGGGTCGAATGAAGGACTGTCTCACCTTACAGCCTAATCAACTAATATCATGATCATAATGGATATGAAATGGAAGATAACAACTAATCAATAGAAAGATAAAAGATATTCATGAACACAAGATGTATCCTGGGAAAACCCTAACAGGGAAAAACCTAGCCTTCAAAGTTTCTTCTGCTTATATTATGATCTCAAAACACATTACATATGCCACTCAGGATTTTATAGACACTAGGCCATAGCCTAGGGTTACAAACATTCATATCATGACATTACTTCATGATTTCTTTTGCTAGGTTCTTGATTCTCTGCTTTGGAACTTATTATGTTCTCTGCTCTGCACTTTGCTTCACTTCTGCTTCTTCAGATCAAAACAATTATGAATTTGCTTCATGTCTTTGCATACTTGTTCATTCCATCAATGGTGCCTTATAAAAAATCTTTATCCTTCATTTATATCCTCCATAAGCCTTCAAATCCTTATCAAGTCTGCCTAATTGCAATGGCTAGTTATGAAATGTGTAGACATAGATAGGTCAGGCCTAAACATAATGCATTGCTCTGTTGGTACACAAAACTTCGTACGAATCTCCATGAAGGTTGAATAGGTCCTATACTTCATTGAATAATTTTCCTTTAGGCTCTGCAAGTCACATGATTGCTCCACAAGCCAATTAGACTCCATTGAACACTGTCAGCTCTGCTCTGTGAAAATAGGTAAAAATAGGTAATCTTCTACTAGCGATATCTCTCTAGAAATCAACCCAAATGTTCTAAATTTTGGATACTTTGTAGATGATGATGTCTAGATGCTAACTCCAGCTCCACAACTCCTAATATGATAATACAGTAAAATGTGGTAATCTCCAAGGTCACTCTCTCGGTACTTTGCAACTTCACTGTTAACTGTCTCAATTGTTTTGAATGCTTCTGGATGCTCCTATATCAGACTCTTAGGGTTATTTGAAAAGTGAGCCTCTTCGCTTTGTTCTGTATTATGTAAAATTTAATGTGATCCCTTAGGATAGGTTTTGTGGTCTATTTTTAGGTACTTGCAACTGTCTCAAGGTTGGCGATCTGTTCAAGTCCACCCTGTAAAACTGCCTCGAGTTCTTCTAAGTTTGACATTCTACTTGCAAGCCTTGCACTGCCTCAATGATTGGCGGTCTGAGAAAGTTTTCTTTGCAAGTTGCATGTTCTTCATCTTGTCATGTCTAGGTTTGGCAGTCTACTTGCAAGCCTTGCACTACCTTAATGATCGGTGGTCTGAGCAAGTCTTCTCTACAAGTTGCCTCAAGCTCAATGTCTGCTTCAATCAATTAAGAGTCAGTCAATACATACTTGCATCCTTTGAAAAAATTAGTTACTTCCTTTGATATAGCCAATACATTCTTGAATTTCTCTACAATGCTTTTTGATCTTTGTTTTCAGCTACAGTTTCTCTCACAAACATCAAAATCTTATAGTTTCTACTCTGCATACACTTCTCCTGTACTATTCTCTATTTCCTTATCCTTGTTTCCCTTACTCCGTTACACAAATTTTCTCCTCAGGTAGAATATCTTGTCATTTCCTCTTTTCTCTGCAATATGAATTTCCTTTTCTCTGCTATGCTTCACACTTGTCCAAAAAACTTTCTCTTGCACTAGTTCTGAGATGTTTAGTCTATAACATAACTCTTCTTAAGATCAATGCTTCACCTTCTTCTGGTTTCTCTATCAAACTTAGTGAGTCAATAGGTTCCTCTTCCTCTGCATAAACTTCTTTTGCATCAATTATTGTTTCCTCATCATTAGTCTCTATAGTAATGGGTTCTTGTTGACATTCACTACTTGATTCTTTTCTCTTCCAAACTTGAAAATAGGTTCTTCTAAATGGTCTTCTATCAAATCCTCTTTTATCTCTTTTGTATCCTTCATTATGATAAGAATTATGACTCATGTCATCTCTCCCTCTATAGTTTGAATTACTATCCTTGTCTTGCTCTGCATAAGGTCTTCTTTCTCTGTATCCTGATCCATATCTTCTTTTCTCTCCAACATGTGAATACTTCCATCTATACAATCTTCTGACCATACAAGTAACATGTTTCCATTTTGATCCATCAATCCATCCAAAATTTATTTGCATACAATCTGTCATAGGTTTTCTTCTCTTCATTTTATTCCAACACGTCTTTTCAGAATGATTCCTTAATCCACAAAACTTACAAGGATGTAGATCCCTACACAATTCCTTTTCATGTCCATATCTATTATAATTAGAACAATACATACCTCTTCTTCCCTGATTTGACTTTGTTTGAATTTGCAATAATATCCTTACCTCTGTCATATCCAAGGCCTTCACTTCTTGATCTTATTACTGGTTCAATAGGTTCTGTAATTCGTTGTTGATTCTTTCCCAATCCCTGTTCTTCATATCCCATTCTCTACATGATTTTGAAACCAATACCATCACCAACAACTGCAGGTTCAGTTACATTGTCATCTTCAATCTCACTATCTAAAGAAACTTCTGCATCATCACACAAATCATTAGTATCACAAGAAACATCACAAAGTACAGGTTTAGATCCTAGACTTTCGTTCTCTTTTCTGTATACTTCAAGTGACTTCTCCAACTGATTAACATATTCTTTCAATCCTGATATTTCATTCTTCTGCAAACTCCTTTGCTTTTTAAATTCTTCCAAACTTTCCTTCAGATCTCTGTTTCTCTTTTCCACCTTTTCAAACAACTTGAATCCTTCTTCTAATTCTTCAAATTGACTTATTGTTTCTTGTTCTTGTTTTCCTATTTCATGCTAAAACTCAGCCAATATGCTAGATGTTGTCCCAAACCATGGATTGAGTTTCTACAATCCTCTAGAACCATTAAAGATAAATCTTTGTCTGACATAGATAATATAGTTGAATAATTTTCTATATGCCATTTTGGAATTAGTTCTTGTTAAAATTGACCTATTTTTGTTGAAACAAAGTGATTAGAACCTTCTTAAATTTAGAAGAAAATAATAGGATGTTGTAGCTTAACTATCCTTGATTGTTGCTATCCAAAACACTATTTTGAACCATTATCTTGAATGACAGTTGAAGATTACAAACTCTATTCATTATTTATTTTCAATTCTACCACAGTTCCTATCACTGAAATGATAGGAAGGTTACTGAATGTTACATATAAACTTATTGAATAAACTAAGTAGTTCCTGTCACAAAAAAGATAGTAGGTTTGAATAAAACTAAGAATGACTTTTCTATAGTGAATTATGACTAAAAATGGATTAGAAATTATATAAATTTGATAACCTTATGAATGCAATTGTATGAACAAAAGATGGATTGTTGCTTTGAAAGTGTATTTTTCCTTGATTGATGTTTTGGGAAAAAGGGATTTTGATTGATTTATTGATGAACTTTGATTCTTTTATTTTATCATTATTTGTTTGCTTCTTGGGGAAGGAAGTAGTTTTTATCTAGGAATGTATTGGGTTACTTTCTAGGCTAGGATGTCGAATGTGGATTTTCAAAGATAGCTTTTCCTCTTTTTAGGAATTGAACTAGGTTACTATTTAAAGGATTAGATCTAATCGAGATGACATTAAAATAGATGTTTATTTGTATAGAAAAACTTATTTATATATATCTCTACCACATCTTGTTGTGAGACAATTTGCTTTTCATTATTTAGAATTACACATTCAGGCATCAGGGTTGCATCGGGTGTTCCCTCCTGCCAGTTATTTCCAAGTAGCTAGACATTTCATGCAGGGCTAGGTTTCCTTCTTTTCATGAAGGGATCTGGGGAAGTGTAATACTTCATGGTTGGATGGAAAAGCACCTAGGCCATGTTCCCATCTCTTAGCTCGCAGGTGGTGGACCACTTGGTTTGTACAACTAATGAGCATATTGATTTATTGATTCTTATTGTACATGTTGATTGTACTTGAAATTGGATGTATTATGGCATGAATGCCCATGGATTTTGTATATTATTTATAATGCTTTTATATAGATTGCGCACACAATTTATGTAAGGTTTAATGACATTTTGATTCATATTTATGAGATTGTTCATTTTACTTGTGATATTGTAATTAAGTGGATTAATTACACCCCTTTTAATATTTTAGATTGTAATTAAGTGGATTAATTACATCTTTTTACTTTGGATATTGTGATGTTGTATTTAAGGGGATTATTTACTTCATTTACGTTTGTGATGAAATTGAGGGCTTTACATTTTAGTATCAGAGCTCTAGGTTGAACACTAGGGCCTCTATTTTCTTTGGGACTATTGTGCTAAGTTGTGAATTTGATACAGATTATCCATCATGAATAATAGAAAAACTAATTGAGGTGAAGGATCAGGAGTTGATCAAATTAGAGGAAGCTGTGAAGGTGTACATGGAGGTGCTTGTGGTGGTTAAAATGCAGGAGATCGTCAAGATGCTAGTAATGATCAAGATGGAAGATTGGACCATATTCTTGCTCTCTTTACCCAACAAGACACGAGGATGAATGCTCTTGAGAAGGAGATCACAGGAAATCCTAGAGGGCAGAATACTAATGAAAACCCAAGGGTTGAGGTACAAAACGAGAATCCAAGGATAGAAGTTCAAGTTTGATGCAAGAGCATCCAAAAGTCTGATGCAGGAGCATCCGAAAGCATTCAGAACAATTGAAATAGTTGATAGTGAAGTTGCAGATTACAGAGAGAGCGACCTTGGAGAATTTTGAAATTTGAATATTAGAGACTATGGATTTGAAATTAACATCTAGACATAGTCAGTTACAACATATCAAGAATTTAGATCTTTTGGATTTGATTCTAGAGAGATATTGCTATTGAAAGATTGACTATTTTTTTAGAAACAGAGCTGACAGTGTTCAGTGAGTCTAAATCAGCTTGTGGATCAATCCCGCGACTTGCAGAGCAAAAAGGAGAATTAGTCAATGAAGTTTAGGACCTGGCTAACCTTCAATGGGATCCGCATGAAGTTCTATGCATTTGTGGAGCAGTGTCTTATGTTTAGACCTGACCTATTTTGTGTACATGTTACATAAACTAGCCATTACAATTAGGCTGACTTGATGATGATCTAAAGGCTTGTGGAGGTATAAATGAAGGATAGTGATTTGTTACAAGGTGGAAGTGTGGAAGTGATCAATAGTATGAAGATATGAAGAGAGATTTGAAGGTGTTTTGATTCAGAGGAGTAGCAGAACAAAGTAGAAAGCATAATGGAATGCGGAGCAAAGAATTGAGTTGTAGAAGAAAGAAATCATGAAATTATATTGGTGTATGAACCATTTGTAATCCCTGGGCTACGGCCTGGCATCTATAAATCCCCTGAGGCATGTGTAATGTGTTTTCAAATTAATATATATATATATATATATATATATATATATATATATATATATATATATATATATATGAAGAATGAGCTTTGAAGGCTAGGTTTTTCCCTGTTAGAGTTTTCTAGGATAAATCTTGTGTTATGCATTCTTGAATAACTATTATCTTTCTGGGGCTTAGATGTTAGCTTCTGTTGCATATTTGTATGATGTTAGTGTTAATTGTTTAAGGCTACAAGGTTGGGTTGTCTCTCACTGGATCCTCCTACCTTGACTGCATCAAGTGGTATCAGAGCTAGTTTTGAATTTGCTGGGCTAGTTGTGAATCTATTAGAAGGTGACGAATTTGATAAATAACGAGTGGCATTGTTGAAGAAGATCAATGCAAGGAATATTCAGTAAGCTTTTCAATTTTAGTTGTCTATCTAATTTGTTTCAAATGGGGAAGATTAGAAAAAGGATTGAGAAAGAAAATGAAACCCTAATATGTGAAAAAGATATTTTGGAAGATGAATTGTGCAAAATCAGGAAGTATAATGTAGAATTGTTGGAGAAGATGAAAGATCTAGGAGTGGACAAGTTTGATGCCCTTGAAGAAGAACTAGAAGATGTAAAGAATAGAAATGAAGACCTAGAAGCAGAGTTGAAATTGTTTGAGGATGTTAAAAAGAAATTTGCAGAACTAGAAGAAGGATTTAAGTTGTTTTATAAGGTTGAACAGAGGAACAAAGATCTAGAAGAAAGTTTATAAGTATTGAAAAAGGGAAACAAACTGTAGAAGAATGAAATATTAGATTTGAAGGAACATGTTAATCAGTTGGAGAAGTCACTAGTAGAATACAGAAAGGAGAATGAAAATTTGAGATCCAAGCCTAAACTTTGTGATGTTTCTTGTGATGATGCAAAAGTTTCCTTAGAAAGTGATGATGAAGATGATAGTGTGACTAAACCTAGAGTTGTTGGTGATGGTATTGGTTTGAAGATCATGAAAAGAATGGGGTATGAAGGAAAAGGATTGGGAAAGTAGCAACAAGGAATTATAGAACATATTGAACCAGTAATCAGATCAAGAAGTGAAAGGATTGGATATGACAGAGCTAAGGATGTTATGGCGAACTTTAATAAATCAAGTCAAAGAAGAAACGGTATGTATTGTTTACATTGTAATAGGCATGGACATGAAAAGGATTTGTGTTGGGATCTACACCCTTGTAAGTTTTGTAGATTAAGGAATCATTCTAAAAAGATGTGTTGGAATAGAATGGGAAGGAGAAAATCTATGGCAGGTTGTATATAGAAGAATTATGGATGGATTGATGGACAAGAATGGAAACATGTTACTGGTATGTTCAGAGGAAGATATAGATTGAAGTATTCATGTGTTGGAAGACCTTATGTAGAGTAGAACAAGGACAATAATTCAAACTACAGAGGGAGAAGTGAGAGGAGTCATCACAGTGAAAGATACCATAAGAATGAAAGAAGTTTTGTTAGAAGAATTTGGAGAAGAAAAGAATCATACAGTCAATGTCATCAAAAACTTATTATCAAAGAAACTAATGAAGGAGAAGCAGTAACTAATTCAAAGATAGTTTATATAGAAGAAGAAGAGCCTATTGATGCAGAGATAGTTTATGTAGAGGAAGAAGAACCTTTTGAATCATTGAGTATAATATGGAAACCGGAAGAAGGAGAAGCGTTAATCTTGAGAAGAATTTTGTTATAGTGCAAGAAATGTTTGTGTGAACAAGTGTAAAGAATAGCAGAGAAAAGAGTTCATGTGACAGAGAAAGAGGGAATGACAGGATATTGTACAGGAGGAGAAGGATTGTGTACCAGATTGAAGTGATTATGGTAAAGGAAACAAATTGAAGTATAGAAGTAGTGTAAGCAGTGTGGAAGCTATAAGATTTTGATGAGTGTGGAGGAAATTGTGTTAAGAATCAGAAAGTAGACAGTGTTACAGAGAAATTAAGAAAGTGTATTGACTAGATCAGAAAGTAACCTAATTGTTCTAGAGGATGCAAGTATTGATTGAAACAGACATTGATCTTGAGGCAACTTGCAGAGAAGACTTGCTCAGACCACTGATCATGGAGGCAGTGCAAGGCTTGCAAGTAGACCACCAAACCTATACCATGACAAGAGGAAGAACTTGAGGTAGCTTGTGGATAAGACTTGCTCAGACCACCGATCATTGAGGCAGTGTAAGGCTTGCAAGTAGAATGTTGACCTTAGAAGAATTTGAGGCCATTGTGCAGGGTGGACTTGAATAGACCACCGACCTTGAGGTAGTTGTAAGTACCTATGAACGGATTGCCAAACCTTGAATCTAACATAATATAGACCAAAGTGAAGAGTCTCACTTTTCAAATAACCCTGAGAGTCTAATGCAAGAGCATTCAGAAGCATTCGAAACAATTGAAATAGTTGATAGTGAAGTTGCATATTGTAGAGAGAGCGACCTTGGAGAATTCTGGCATTTGAATATCAGAGGCTATAGATTTGAAATTAACATCTAGACATAGTTAGTTACAACATATCAAGAATTCAAATCTTTTGGCTTTGATTCTGGAGAGATATCATTATCGAAAGATTGACTGTTTTTGTAGAAATAGAGCTGATAGTGTTCAGTGAGTCTAAATCAGCTTGTGGAGTGAACAGGAGAATTGTTCGATGAAGTTTAGGACCTAGATGACCTTTAGTGGGATCTGCATGAAGTTCTATGCATTTGTGGAGTAGTGTCTTATGTTTAGGCCTGACCTATTTTGTGTACACATTACATAAACTAGCCGTTACAACCAGGCCAACTCGATGATGATCCAAAGGCTTATGGAGGATATAAATGAAGGATAATGATTTGTTAGAAGGTGGTAGTGTGGAAGTGATCGATAATATGAAGATATGAAGTGAGATCTAAAGGTGTTTTGATCCGGAAAAGTAGCAGAATAGAGTAGAAGGTAGAGTAAAAAAGTAGAATGGAATGTAGAGCAGAGAATTGAGTTGTAGAAGAAAGAAATCATGAAATTATATTGGTGTATGAACCATTTGTAATCCTTGGGTTGTGACCTAGCATTTGTAAAGCCCCTGAGGCATGTGTAATGTGTTTTGAGATCAATATATATATATATATATATACATGAAGAATGAGCTTTGAAGGTTAGGTTTTCCTTGTTAGGGTTTTTCCATGATAAATCTTGTGTTATGCATTCTTGAATAACTATTATCTTTCTGGAGCTTAGATGTTAGCTTCTGTTGCATATCTATATGATCTTAGTGTTAATTTTTTAAGGTTGCAAGGTTGGGTTGTCCCTCACCAGACCCTACTACCTTGACTGCATCAAAGTTCCTGAAGTTGGAGCTAATGCTAATAATCAAGCAAAGATAGTGAAAGAATTGTGGAAAGACCTCAAGAAAGAATCACGACCAGAATTTGATGGAAAGACAATTGGAGATGGAGCTGAAGCCTGGGTAATAGAAATCGAGAAATACTTTGGACTCCAAAACCTTTTAGATCACATGAAGGCAATGTGGGGATCTTACAAGTTGACTGGTGAAGCAACAACATGGTGGGATAATGAGAAGGTAGATAAAAAGCTATTATCTGGTGAAATAACTTGGGAGATTTTCTTGAAACTGTTTAGAAAAAGATGGTACCATAGTTATTCTTTGATAAGAAGATGAAAAAGTTTTAGAATTTGGTTCAAGGAGGTATGTCTGTAACCAATTATTGGGAAAGGTTCTCACATCTATTTAATTATGTTCCACAATATCAAACAGATGAGAGATTTCAGATCAAGAAGTTTATTTTGGGGTTAAGGCCTCAGATTGGAGCAGAGGTAGACATTCATAATCCACTCACTATGGATACAATATTTGAGAAAGCAATTAAACAAGAGCGGAAGTTGCAACAAGCAGCTAGTTACCATAAGCATAGAGATGCTAAGTTTGCCAATAAGAAACCTTAGAATAATCAACAAAACTATCAACAGAATAACAACCAAGACAATAATAGGCATATCAAAAATCTGAAGAGGGGTAATAATTCTTAGGATGGAAATGGTGGAAACTAGCATGGAGGAAACAAAAGAGGTGGCTATAACAACAAAAACAACAATCAGAGGGAAAGAGCTAAAGGACCAAGAGCACCTAAGGGTGGATGCTACAATTGTGGAGGAGAGCATTATGCAAATGCATGTCCACATAAAAGGGGAAACAAGAATCAACAAGGAGCACCTCAACATCAGATTCATGCTGTAGTGGACAATCGGCAAGCAAATTTTCAAGCATCACCTATTCATTTTCAAGGTAATCTCTATGGATTACTTGTTTCTATTTTAATTGATACTGGTGCCACATAATGTTTTGTAGATCCTAGAGTAGTATCTAAGTTATCAATTAGACCTGGACATATGGAAAACTCTTGGATGGTACAATATAGCAATAGAGCAAAAAAGAGAGTAGACTTATGTCTAGCATGCACTGAGTTAGAGATTCCTAGTTTTCAGACGTAAGTAAATATGTATGTAGCACCTTTAGGCTCTTATGATGTGATTCTAGGTATTAATTAGTTATCTGAACATAAGTCTCTAGTAAACTATCAAGACAAAGTGGTTAAATGTTTGGAGGACCTAGGGAATCAAGTGGAAATTAATGGATCTAAGAGACGTTTAGAGATTAGGCAAATCTTGGCTATGCAATTGAAGAAAGCGAAGAGGAAAGGGTGCGCAATTTATGTCATCCAAGTAAAGGACCTTGATAAAGAAGAACCAGTGTTCAATGACTACCCAATCCTTAGAGATTTTAGAGATGTATTCCCTGTAGAGTTGATAGAGTTACCACCGAAGAGAGAATTTGAATTCTCAATTGATTTGCTACCAGGGACTGAGCCTCAATCTAAGGCACCCTACAAAATGACTACTACAGAATTGTATGATCTTAAAGCATAATTACAGGAGTTGCTAAATCAAGGGTTCATTAGACCTAGTGTGTCACCATGGGGCACACTGGTCATATTTGTGAAGAAGAAGGATGGTACTTTGAGATTATGCATTGATTATAGGATGCTTAACAAAGCTACTATAAAGAAAAAGTACCCACTCCCAAGAATAGATGAGCTCTTTGATTAGATGAAGGGACAAACAATGTTCTCAAAGATAGACCTTCGATATGGCTATCACAAATTGTGGATTAAGGATGAGGACATCTCTAAAACAAGTTTTAGGACTTGGTATGGTCACTATGAGTTCACAGTGGTACCATTACGGTTGACTAATGCTCTAGTAGCTTTCATGAATTTGATGAATAGAATTTTTAGATATTGTTTAGATGATTTTGTGTTGATCTTCCTTGATGACATATTGATATACTCTAAATCAGTGGAAGAGCACAAAAGGCATTTGAGGATAGTTTTGCAGTGCTTGAGACAATGAAAGTTTTGTTGTAAATATGTGCCTATGATGTGTTGTCATTGATGTCAACATATCTCTTTGCAAAAAATAGTGAAGACAGTACAGTTCAGTAAAGTAGATTGCTCTGCATTCCCAATGAGACGAAGATCAAAGTCTACAAATTAAAGGGTTTTAAAGAGGATTGTCTGAAGTTTCTCCAATTAAGATTTGAGAGATCTGCATGGAGGATTAGTGAATTTATGGCCATCTAAGTAGAACCTGGCGACTCTACAAGTAAAGAATCACCTAGTTTTAGCAGTCCAGATTACATGCAGCCAATGAGGTTGGTGCTGCTTGTTAGTTTTCTACTATTTGAAACTATTTTCTCAGCACCTGGTGACTCTATTTGGTGTTCTAACTCACATCCTAGTGTTTCAAGCCCCTGTTGTCCATATTCATTCCTAATTTGTTATCTAGACTTGCCTATGCTTCATGCTTTACCCTTGCGATGTCTAGTTATCAACACCACTATGGTTTTTCTCCTCCATTTTGTAAAAAAATAGACTTTTGGCCTCCAAATAGCTCTTTGCCTCATTACAATCTGCATTACCAACAAGAACATTTTCAAACCACTCTTGCTTATCCTTATTTGCAGCCTGTTCATTCCTATAGTCAACCTTGTGAAACCCATTCTACTCTAAATCAAATGTGCAACCTCCCTAGTCAGTCCCAAAATGATACTGATTTAGGTAGCATTTAGAGTTTGTTATTGGATTTCCAAAGGCAATTTTTAGAAATAGATAGAAAAATGCAATATAACATGCAGCAATAAGAGGTGGCATATCAAGCTTATTTGCACCAACAAGAGGCAGAAAATAGAAGGGTGTATGAGGAAGAGTTCTTGAACATGCAGCTTGCAGCTAAGGAGCAACAAATAAAACAATTGCTTGCTCAAGTGCAAAAGCCCAAAGTAAAACATTTCTCTCCAATTCCTAGCTTCAAACAATTTCATCCTTCAAACCAAAGTGAATCTATGAAAGAGCCTCACACTTCTCTACCATGGCAGCCTTTTTGGACCAAGCATCCTAGTTACAAAATACCAAACCTTGTAAAGGCCAATCCTCTCATACCAATTCAAAATCAGGAAGAGGAAAAAGTTGTAGAATCCAAGCCTATCATAATTTTAAGTATTAGGAGTACTTTTTTGACCCAACAACCAATTCATAACCAAGAGCAGCCCATAATGCCACATAATTAGCTTAGTAATGAGCATGTTTATCCTATTTCATCAGTTAAACCTTTTTGCCCTCCCACCATCTCTCTTTTCAAAGGAGGACTCATTGCATGGAGGGAAAAGGAAGGCTATGTAGGTGAAGAGGAGGATATTTCAAGTGAAGATGATGAAGAGATAACTACTTATAGCCCCTTTTGTGCCACCAAATTAGAAAAATTAGACATGGAACAAGTGGAAGATCATAGTTTTGATGAACAGGAGTCCATTCTTTCAAGTCAAGAAACTTCTTGTGAATCTGATTTGCAAGGTCTTAGCTAGTTGGAGGAGCTTCCTTTCTACTGTTCTTAAGAACTTGAGGTTGATAAATCAACTAAAAGTTTGCTTCAAAAGGCTACTTCAATGTTTGAGTTCTTGCCTTCCTTCATTGAAGAAGAAAAGCTTGGTTTGGAGTGTACTTCCTTGGGTAATAAAGAGGAATTTGAGCTTGAATTAGCTGTTTCTAAGAGCCTTCCAAGAGTTGATAGCTTTGATGAGTTATTAGACACCCTAGTGGAAGAGGATTGTCTATTAAATAATGAGGAGATTGAACATGAGCAAGAGCAAACTGAAGATTTGTTCTTTAATATTCAGTAGTGATATTAGCTTCTTGATGGGGAGGTCTTCTCTTTTGAGCATGTGCATGGCTCATTTTCTGAGCCTAAGTTAGAAATTCATGAGCATCTTGTTTATGAGGTGGAGACAACCATATCTCTAATCAAGATACAAGAGTTAGAGTATTCAGACCAGCAAGAAGAGAAAGAATTAGAACAGAGACATGAGATCAACCATTATGATTTGCATGTCACTTCAAGGGGATGCCCAATCAGGCATCTAGCCCAGCTGGAGACATATCAAGAGGAGTCACCACTTGTCATGCTTACCTCTAAGCATGAAGTTAAGCATCAAAATGGGTGGGATCAGCCTATTTATTCACCACAAGTTAGCAGCATCAGCAATCAGTCCAGATGGATAGGTGAGTTTATCTCCCTTTTGTGGGGGGTGTTTTATCAATTTGCCATATGCCCATCCTTCCCTCGCCTCTTTTTAACTGCCCACATGCATGAGAAACATTGTAAATTGTTAAGGAAGGGCAGTTACTTTCAAGAACTAGTTAATGGCTTTGTTTAAGGTCACCTCTGACTGGTTAGTTTAGGATTACAGTAGGTTTTAGTTCAGTTTTAGGTTTCCTTTCAATAAGTGCCCTTACATTTTGTTGTATTCTCATTAGGAGATACATGCTTGCTTGTTATTTTTGGTCTCTTTCTTAGTGTTCCAGCTCCTCTATTCTTGTTGTAGTCCCTCTTCATGACTCCATGCCCAATGGAGGCTTAAGGCCACTAGTCTGATTGTTTAGCAGGCAAACATCCCTGAGAAGTCGCCAAGATGTTGACCTATTTTTTCCTCTATCCAGAGTTAAATAGTTCACCATGTATATTCCTTGAATATCCTTTAGAAAATGACCATACAAAGCTTAAATCTTTCAATTACCCATGCTCTACCTTGCCAAAAATCCCAAAACACTTGCTTGGAGAATCCTTGTAGAAAACCCAGAAAAACCCAGAGATCTTTTGTCTTCAAGTGCCTTCCATCGCAGAGATTTCTCAGTTTTATACTTAGCCATTTTTCATGTATATGATGATGATGTCATCCTTATTTTGGGGGTTTTCTATCATTTGGTTGAATTGTATCTTAGATACAATTTTTTGTTGTATCTTGGTCATGTACAAAGGTGAATGTACATCGGGTTCATTGCAGGTTATGTTGTATGCATCTCCGTTTGTATATTGCATATACAATGCAATTTACAAGAGCTTATACAAAATATGAGGTCCTCTTTTGTATATCAAGCGATTGTATCTCATATAGAATTGTATATTCAAAGGGCGGGATACAAAGGGAAAATACAAGGTCATATACAAAGTCACATGCAAAGGTTAGATGCAATAATTGTATGTACAAGTGATTGTATGCAGTTTTGTTTGTATATTTTGCATTACATATGTGATATACAAAGGGTTAGATACAATAGGGATATACAATGTGGACCCGACTAGGAAATTAAAATTGGCAAACTCAGTGGTGGGATTTGCAGCTGTATGTCGAAGTACATGTATATGCTGATATGCAAAAAAGCAGGGATACAAGGCCAGACCTATTTCAATGATCCAATATGATTGATAATCCTTTGAGTTCCACAATTGTATGTACATGCGATTGTATCTCATATACAAAGATGCATACAATGGATTTTTAGTGAGACAATGTGTATCGATAGCTTAGTTTGAGGTCTCTTCGATGGTCGATGGAGATGCAAATGTTTAGCGATGGGTCCTAGGTTCAACTTAGCGACCAATGGAGTGGTGACGTGTTAAGGGCATGTATAAAAAAGGTGATACAAAAGGTAAAGGCCCATTTTTGTATTTTAGCAATTGTATTGTATATACAATTGCACATACAAAAGCATATACAAAGGGAGATTCAAAGACATGCAAGGCGATTTGAATATGCAAAAGGTGAAAGGAAAGAAATTGCATAAATGCATAAAGTGAACCTAGCAATGTAAAGTGCATATACAATTGCATATGCAAAGCAATATACAAGTGCAGTGTGTAGTTGACCGCAACTTTGACCATGAATATCTCCCTCATTCTGGCATATTTCAACATGCTTCAAAAGGCAGCTCGGCTGATAGGACGTCTCAACAACTGATTTGGTGTGTGCAGAGGCTAATATTTTCACAGTAACTCTGGTTGGTGAGCTTTGTGGGTGCATTCATGGTGGATGGTCAAATTCTTCAATGCACATGGCTTCCTCTGGCTCGATGGTAGATGTCCTCGTGGCCTGCAATGACTTTTGTGCTCCTCACTTCATGTTTTGCCCTCTTTTGCATGTGGGCAACCATTTCTCAGGTTACAGACCTGCCAGCGACATGGTTCCTATCCTTTCACCATGCCCCTATCTCTGCGCCCTTATTCCTGCATTGATGACCTCAGATCATGTGGAGTGACTTCAATGCCTTGTGCGCAAGGGCTTGATCTATAAAACGCAATGTAGCCTCAATATAGAGGACGATGGTAAAATTTTGGGTTGTTATGCTACCAAAATTTCTTGTAGTCAGACCTCTTAATGTAATTACAAGGTAAGGGAATGTGACTCACTGTGCTTGAATCTGGCCTCTGTTGTCTTCCTGTTTATCCACCAATGAATGTGATTAGCTATACTGTGTCTTTTCTTGCTACTGGTTATTTTTTATTGTAATGGTTTCTAACCTTCATGATCAATTTATGCATGATTTTTGCCTCTCTTATGTCCCAATTTTTGTGTTTTACTTGAAGTTATAATCTATTCTATGAGTGAAATGGCTCCTCTACAGGTTAGATCTTCATATTGAAGCCTCAATCAACCTTATAAGTCTGTGTGAACTCCCTTCATGATCGAGATCATTGTTGTGTCTCTCTTCCAGAATCACTATTGCTCACTAAGTTTGGTGTATCACACCTTTCATTTCAGTTTCCTTCTAACCCTTTTCCCCTATAGCATTAGCACTAGGTTTAGATAGATTCCTCTAAGTGTTAGGCTTAGAAATAGGAAGCCAGACTTCTCTGGAGGTCTGATTTTAGTTTGTAAGGTCCCACACTTCGAGATCATTCCCATTGTGTCATTAGAATGATTGGACTCTCTCCAAGTAGGGTGCAATTCTATGTGACAATAGTTTCTGGCATGCTCGGTGGGACCGATTGGACTATCATAGTCCACAAGTCATTTATTCATTATTGATTTTTGTTGTGTATGTCAACAACATCAACCTATAGAGGCAATATTTACACACTTGGTGACTCTACAAGTGAAGAATTAGCTAGTTTCAGTAGTCCAAATTAAATGTAGCTAATGAGGTTGGTGCTACTTGTTAGTTTTCTACCATTTGAAACTATTTTCTTAGCACGTAGTGACTCTATTTGCTGTTCTAACTCACATCCTATTGTTTCAGACCACTGTTGTCCATATTCATTCCTAATTTGTTATCTAGACTTGCCTATGCTTCATGCTTTACCCTTGCGATGTCTAGTTATCAACACCACTATGTTTTTTCTCCTTCATTTCATGAAAATTTAGACTTTTGGTCTCCAAATAGCTCTTTGGCTCATTACAATTAGCATTACCAACAAGAGCATTTTCAAACCACTCTTGCTTATCCTTATTTGCAGCCTGTTCATTCCTATAGTTAGCCTTGTGAAACCCATTCTACTCTAAATCGAACGTGCAACCTCCCTAGTCAGTCCCAAAATGATACTGATTTGGGTAACATTAAGAGTTCATTATTGGATTTCCAAAGGCAATTTTCATAAATAGATAGAGAAATGCAATATAACATGCAGCAAGAAGAGCTTGCATATCAAGCTTATTTCCACCAGCAAGAGGTAGAAAATAGAAGGGTGTATGAGGAAGTGTGCTTGAACATGCAACTTGCAGCTAAGGAGGAACACATAAAACAATTGCTTGCTCAAGTGCAAAAGCCCAAAGTAAAACATTTCTTTTCTATTCCTAGCTCCAAATAATTTCATCCTTCAAACCAAAGTGAATCTATGAAAGAGCCTCACACTTCTCTACCATGGCAGCCTTCTTGGACCAAGCATCCTGGTTACAAAATACCAAACCTTGTGAAGGCCAATCCTCTCACACCAATTCAAAATCAGGAAGAGGAAAAAGTTGTAGAATCCAAGCCTATCATAATTTCAAGTATTAGGAGTGCTTTTTCGACCCAACAACCAATTCATAACCAAGAGCAGCCTATAATACCACATAATCAGCTTAGTAATGAGCATGTTTATCCTATTTCATTAGTTAAACCTTTTTTTCCTCCCACCATCTCCCTTTTCAAAGGAGGACCCATTGCATGGAGGGAAAAGGAAGGCTATGTAGGTGAAGAGGAGGATATTTCAAGTGAAGATGATGAAGAGATAACTACTTATAGCCCCTTTTGTGCCACCAACTCACAAAAATCACATGGAACAAGTGGAAGATCATAGTTTTGATGAACAAGAGTCCATTCTTTCAAGTCAAGAAACTTCTTGTGAATTTGATTTGCAAGGTCTTAGTTAGTTGGAGGAGCTTCCTTTCTACTTTTTTTAAGAACTTGAGGTTGATAAATCAACTAAAAGTTTGCTTCAAGAGGCTACTTCAATGTTTGAGTTCTTGCCTTCCTTCATTGAAGAAGAAAAGCTTGGTTTGGAGTGTACTTCCTTGGGTAATAATGAGGAATTTGAGCTTGAATTAGCTATTTCTAAGAGCCTTCCAAGAGTTGAAAGCTTTGATGAGTTATTAGACACCCTAGTGGAAGAGGATTGTCCATTAAATAATGAGGAGACTGAACACGGGCAAGAACAAATTAAAGATTTGTTCTTTATTATTTAGCACGGATATCAACTTCTTGATGGGGAGGTCTTCTCTTTTGAGCATGTGCATGGCTCATTTTTTGAGCCTAAGTTAGAAAATCATGAGTATCTTGTTCATGAGGTGGAAATAACCATATCTATAATTGAGATACAAGAGCTAGTGTATTCAGACCAGCAAGAAGAGAAATAATCAGAATAGAGACATGAGATCAACCATGATGATTTTGATGTCACTTCAAGGGGATGCCCAATCAGGCATCTAGCCCAGCTAGAGACACATCAAGAGGAGTCACCACTTGTCATGCTTACCTCTAAGCATGAAGTTGAGCATCAAAATGGGTGGGATCAGCCTATTTATTCACCACAAGTTAGCAGCATCAACAATCAGTCCAGGTGGATAGGTGAGTTTATCTCCCTTTTGTGGGGGGTGTTTTATCAATTTGCCATATGCCCATCCTTCCCTCGCCTCTTTTTAACTGCCCACATGCATGAGAAACATTGTAAATTGTTAAGGAAGGGCAGTTACTTTCAAGAACTAGTTAATGGCTTTGTTTAAAGTCACCTCTGACTGGTTAGTTTAGGATTAGAGTAGGTTTTATTTTAGATTTAGGTTTCCTTTCAATAAGTGCCCTTGTACTTTGTTGTATTCTCATTAGGAGATACATGCTTGCTTGTTGTTTTTGGTCGCTTGCTTAGTGTTCCAGCTCCTCTATTCTTGTTGCAGTCCCTCTTCATGACTCCATACCCAATGGAGGCTTAAGGCCACTAGTCTGATTGTTTAGCAGGCAAACAGCCCTAAGAAGTCGCTAAGATGTTGACCTATTTTTTCCTCTATCCAGAGTTAAATAGTTCACCATGTATATTCCTTGAATATCCTTTAGAAAATGACCATACAAAGCTTAAATATTTCAATTACCCATGCTCTGCCTTGCCAAAAATCCCAAAACACTTGCCTGGAGAATCCTTGTAGAAAACCCAAAAAAAACCCATAAATAGTTCTATACTTAGCCATTTTTCATGTATATGATGATGACATCATCCTTATTTTGGGGGTTTTCTGTCATTTGGTCGAATTGTATCTCAGATACAATTTTTCCTTTTATCTTGGTCATGCATAAAGGTGAATGTACATTGGGTTCGTTGTAGGTTATGTTGTATGCATCACCGTTTGTATATTGCATATACAGTGCAATATACAAGAGCTTATGCAAAATATGAGGTCCACTTTTGTATATCAGGCGACTGTATCTCATATACAATCACATATACAATTGTATATACAAAGGGAATGATACAAAGGGTGGATACAAGGTCATATACAAAGTCACATGCAAAGGTCAGATGCAATAATTCTATGTACAAGTGATTGTATGCAGTTTTGTTTGTATATTTCGCATTGCATATGTGATATACAAAGGGTTAGATACAACAGGGATATACAATACGGACCCAACTGGGAAATTAAAATTGGCAAACCTAGTGGTGGGGTCCGCAGGTGTATGTCGAAGTGCATGTATATGCTGATATGCAAAAAAATAGGGATACAAGGCTGGACCTATTTCAATGATCCAATATGATTGATAATCCTTTGAGTTCCACAATTGTATGTACATGCGATTGTATCTCATATACAATCGCATATACAAAGACACATACAATAGATTTTCGGCGAGACAATGTGTATCGGTAGCTTAGTTTGAGGTCTCTCCGATGGTCGATAGTGATGCAAATGTTCAGCGATGGGTCCTAGGTTCAACTTATCGACCAATGGAGTGGTGACATGTGGCAAGGGCATATATACAAAAGGTGATAGAAAAGGTAAATGCCCAATTTTGTATGTTGGCTATTGTATTGTATATATAATTGCACATACAAAAGTATATACAAATGGAGATTCAAAGACATGCAAAGTGATTTGAATATGCAAAAGGCAAAAGGAAAGAAATTGTATAAATGCATAAAGTGAACCTAGCAGTGTAAAGTGCATATACAATTGCATATGCAAAGCGATATACAAGTGTAGGGTGCATTTGACTGCATCTTTGACCATGGATATCTCCCTCATTCTGGCAAATTTTGACATGCTTCAAAAGGCAAAAGTGCTTATTTTTGCCTCCTCTTTCATCTGGTGGGATTTTGAGGGGAATTTTCTCACTTTCAAAGTATGATATGGATTTGCATGCTCGGCCGATAGGACATTTCAACGACTGGTTTGGCATGTGTAGAGGCTGATATTTTCACAGTAACTCCGGTTGGTGAGCTTTGTGGGTGCATTCATGGTGGATAGTCAAATTCTTCAATGCACATGGGTTCCTCTAGCTCCCTGGTAGATATCCTCATGGCCTGCAACGACTTTTGTGCTCCTCACTTCATTTTTTGCCCTCTTTTGCATGTGGGCAACCGTTTCTCAGGTTACAGACCTGACAGTAACATGGTTCCTATCCTTTGACCATACCCCTATCTTTGAGCCCTTATTTTTGCATTGATGACCTCAGATCCTATGGAGCGACTTCAATGCCTTGTGCACAAGGGCTTGATCTATAAAATGCAATGTAACCTCAATATAGAGGATGATGGTAAAATTTTGGGTTGTTATGCTACCAAAATTTCTTATAGTCAGACCACTTAGTGTAATTACAAGGTAAGGGAATGCGAATCACTATACCTGAATCTGGCCTCTGCTGTCTTCTTGTTTATCCACCAATGAATGTGATTAGCTATACTATGTCTTTTCTTGCTATTGGTTATTTTTTATTGTAATGGTTTCTGACCTTCATGATCAATATATGCATGATTTTTGCCTCTTATGTCCCAATTTTTGTGTTTTACTTGAAGTTATAATCTTTTTTGTGAGTGAAATGGCTCCTCTATAGGTTAGATCTTCATATCGAAGCCTCAATCAGCCCTATAAGTTTGTGTGAACTCCCTTCATGATTGAGATCATTGTTGTGTCTCTTCCAGAATCACTATTGCTCACTAAATCTGGTGTATCACCCCTTTCATTTTAGTTTCCTTCTAACCCTTTTCCCCTGTAGCATTAGCACTAGGTTTAGATATATTCCTCTAAGTGTTAGGTTTAGAAATAAGAAGTCAGCCTTCTCCAGAGGTCTGATCTCAGTTCACAAGGTCCCACACTTTGAGATCATTCCCATTGTGTCATTAGAATACTTGGACTCTCTCCAAGCAGGGTGTAATTCTATGTGACAACATTAACCATGTGAATTTTTTTGTAGACAGTGAGTCTCTTGGAGCAGTGAACTCTGGGTAGTCTGCCTAAAGGCAGGTGCCTTCCCATTTTTCTATTATTTTAATAGAGAATAAATCTTGTGGGTTAACCCACACCGTGGTTTTTCCCTTAACCAAGTTTCCATGTAAAAATCTTGGTGTTATGTGTGTTGATTGTGTTTCTGCTCATGTGTTGTTTATTCATGCTTTCATGGTTATATCATTAATCTATTAATAAGTGGTAAAGAACATTAAATGTAGCAAAAGTTAAAGTTTTGTGACAACTGATTCAGCCCCCCTCTCAGTTGTCTGCCATAATCTGAACAATTGGTATTAGAGCCGGTTCCTCTAAAAGAAGCTTGGCCACTTGAGGAGATCCAGGATGTCAACATACAAGAAGGACAGTCTGAGATTTGGTGGAACAAATTACTCTCTTTGGAATAATTGCATGGAGTGTCATTTGCAATGCATGGGTGATCCTTATTGGTTGATAACTAAGAATAAGTATACTCCTCCATAGAATGGTCGTACAACTCTAGATGAAATCAAAGAAGCTAAATACAACATTCGGGCTAAAGAAGCATTTTGAGTGCCATGACTGATACAAAAATGACAAATGTCTTGGAATTGCAAACTACTCATGAAATATGGAAGAAGTTTGAAACTCTGTATGAAGGTGATGCATATGTCAAATGTGCTAAGTTACAGATCCTGAAGGGTAGATACGAATGTTTGAAGATGAGTGAAGATGAAAACATCATTTCCTACATGCAAAAGGTGAATGAAATTGTGTGCAATATTAAGTGTGCTAGTGGAAAACTAGAAGAATCAGACATTGTTGCCAAAGTGCTCAGATCCTTACCTACTTCATACAAGCATAGAGTTGTTGCTTTTGAGGAGATCAGGACTGTGACAGATGTTACAAGGGATTAGTTGGTTAGCAATATTTCAACATTTGAAATGAGCGAGTTTGGTGATTCTCTTCCTAAATCAAAATATGCATTTAAGGCTATTATTTTCAAAAAGCCAAGATTTGATCTAGATGAAAGTTCTTCAAGAAGACTAACCAAATATGAGAAGGCAAGGAAGGAACTTGAATCCCTTGTTGCCAAAAGATTACAAAGAGGATTCAGTAAGTATGAAGGAAAGTTATCTTTCAAATGTTTTTCTTGCAATAAGATTGCTCATTTTGCTTCAAGGTGTCTGGAGAGGATTTCAAAGCCAAACCCTAACAGACCTAGGGTTCAGAAGAAATGCTACTATTTCTAAGAAGCTGCTGATGAAGGAGTCATAGATGATGAATCTGATATGGGAAATACCTCTAGAAATGAATGGGTGTTCATTGCTACCAAAAAAGAAGATCCAGTTCCTACTGAATCTACTAGCTGTGTGAATGTGGAAAGTGCCTTGGCTACTCAAGTTGAATAAAATGATGAATGGGTGATTGACAGTGGATGTTCTCATCATATGACTGGTGATAAAAGCAATTTTGTAAGTTTGGAAAGATATGAAGGTGGAATTGTGAAGTTTGGAGACAATTTAGCTGGTAGAATCCATGGTAGAGGATCCATCTCTCTCGATGGTAAGAATAACACTAATGATGTTTTGTATGTAGAAGGGTTGAAGCATAATCTTCTCAGTGTTGGATAGTTGGCTGACAAAGGGTATGATCTCTGATTCAAGGATGGAAAATGTAGAATTTTGGGAAGCTTCAGAACTAAGATTGCATCTGGTACATAGACTAGAGATAATATCTTTCATTTAAGTGATATTGGTAAAAGTTTCTTGATTGCTCAGATTGATTAGAGTTGGTTATGGCATAGGAGAATGTGTCATGTAAGCTTTGATAACATTTTCAAGATAAGTACTACTCAGGTTGTCAGAGATCTTCCAAATCTTGTGAAACCTTCTAATAGCATATGTAAGGAATGTCAATTGGGCAAACAAAATAGAGATACATTCAAAAGTAAAGAACAATTTTTAAGTGGATTGTTGGAACTTGTGCACACTGATTTGTGTGGTCCTGCCAGAGTTAGGAGTTTGCAAGGAGATAGATACTTTATGTTACTGATTGATGATTATTCTCGGATGATGTGGGTCACTTTCTTGAGAGAGAAATTAGAGGCTCTTGATAGATTCAAGGTGTTCAAGTCTATGGTGGAGAATGAGATTGGTGTGAAGATAAAGTGTCTGAGATCTGATAGAGGTGGAGAGTTTACCTCTTGTGAGTTTAATGCATTTTTGTGAAAAGCATGGAATAAGAAGACAGTTATCTACTCCTAGGACTCCTTAGCAGAATGGAGTTGTGGAAAGGAAGAACTAGACTATTCAATAGACTGCTAGAACCATGATGATGGAGGCAAATATTCCACATGTCTATTGGAGAAAGACTGTGAGTACTACTGTCTACACTCTTAACTGGGTACAAATCAAAGGTAATACTGGTAAAACACCTTATGAACTATGGTTTGTTAATGCTCCTACTATGAAATACTTCATAGTTTTTAGTAGTAAATGCTATATCAAGAGAGATGAAGATCTAGGCAATTTTGATGCAAGATGTGATGAAGAAATATTCCTGGGTTATTCTAACCAAAGCAAGGCATACCGGTGGCTTAACAAGAGATTGAAAAGGATTGTTGAAAGTGCTAATGTCAAGGTTGATGAAAGCTAGGAGAGACCTTCCAAGTCTTGTGGATATGAATCAGATGATTAAAATGAAAGTCCAAATAAAGGAAAGCAAGTTCAAACTCAAACTCAGATTCAGATTGCTTCGAAGAATCCAGTGACTCAAGAAGCTAGTACAAATGTTGAGGAACACGTTTAAGAAAATCTCAAAACTCCTAGGTATGTAAGGTTGAATCATTATGAAGATTAGATCATAGGAGATAAACATAAAGGTGTTCAAACTAGAAGAAAAATTGTTGAAGAACAAGTGGATTATTGTTTGATTTCAAAGATTGAACCAAAATCAATGAATGAAGCTTGTAATGATGAAAGTTGGGTAAAAGTAATGGAAGAAGAATTAATGCAAATTGAATAGAATCATACTTGGGATCTTGTTCCTAGACCTGAAAAAAAAATGTAATTGGAACTAAATGGGTTTTTTGGAATAAATTGAATGAAGATGGTGAAGTTGTGAGAAATAAAACAAGATTGGTGTGCAAAGGATATTCTCAGGTAGAGGGAATTGATTTTGAAGAAACTTTTGCTCTGGTGGCAAGAATTGAAGTAATCTGATTATTTCTTGCCTTTTCCTGCTTACAAAGATTTCAAAGTTTACTAGATGGATGTCAAGTCAGCATTCCTAAATGGAGAGTTGGAAGAAGAAGTCTACATTGAGCAACCAGAAGGATTCCAGTTGTCTGATCAAGGAGATATGGTCTACAGATTGAGGAAAGCATTGTATGTACTTAAACAAGCCCCAAGAGCCTAGTATGAAAGATTAGATAATTATATGCTAAAGTTAGGTTTTAGCAAAGGCATAACTGATAGTAATCTTTATTTCAAAATTGATCATGAACACATTTTGATTGTTGAGGTATTTGTTGATGATATCATCTTTGGTGGAAATGAGAGAATATTTAAAAAAATTGCTGATTAGATGTAAAGTGAATTTGAGATGTCCATGTTTGGTGAAATGAATTTCTTCTTAGGTCTACAAATCATTCAGTCAAATAAGGGCATCTTCATATCTTAGTCTAAGTATGTGAAAGAGTTGTTGAAAAAGTTTGGAATGGAGGATTCAAAACCAGTGAGTACTCCTATGATAATTGGATGCAAGTTGAATAAAGATGATGATTCCCCTAAGGTAGATCAGAAAAGGTATAGATCAATGATTGGAGGACTGCTTTATCTGACTCAAACCAAACCTGATATAATGAATGCAGTTGGCCTTGTTGCTAGATTTCAAGATGATCCTAGAGAATCTAATGTTGTAGCAGTCAAAATAATTTTTAGATATTTGAAGGGGACATCTAATTATGGCTTACAGTATCCTAAGGATGATGATTTCACTCTTCATGCATATACATATGCTAATTGGATAGGAGATGTGGATGACAGGAAGAGTACTAGTGGTGGTGCTTTTTTCTTGGGAAAGAGATTGGTTTCTTGGTTGACAAAAAAGTAGGAGGCAATATCTCTGTCTACTGCAGAGGCAAAGTATATAGCAGCAACAAGTAATTGTACTCAAGTTTTGTGGATGAAGCAAATGTTGAAGGATATTAGAATTGTGTTTGAAGAGCCTGTTGCAATCTTTTGTGATAATTGAAGTGCAATAAACATCTCAAAGAATCCAGTGTTGCATTCAAAGACAAAGCACATATCCATCAAGTTTCACTTTTTTAGAGAGAAGGTAAATGAGAATGAAGTCAGATTGGAGTTTGTTTCTTCAAAGGATCAGATTACGGATATCTTCACTAAGCCTCTACCTAAGGACACTTTTAAGTATCTCAGAGTGAAGCTAGGGGTTATTACCTCTCCTATTCAGAACTAAGGTGCACTAATGTGCATCAGTCCGGTGGAACTCGCAGTCATATCTTGTGATCCAGATTGGTGTTAAGGGGATGCTACTCAAGGGGAGTAGTCAATATGTTAATTCTAGAGTTTGGTTTGGTTTTATCTAAGAAACAAAAAGGGGGAGAGATGATTGCAAATATGTGCCCTTTGTCATTGATGTCAAAGGGGGAGAGAAGTCATGTGAAAAACTTGAAAGTAAGTAGTTGCTAGTGAAAGGGGGAGCAGCGAAGAAAGTGGTTGTAGGTGTGATAAGAGAAAGGGGGAGAAGTCCTTATCTTGATGGTTGAATTAGTTTTTCACATCATATGTTGCCATCAATGACAAAGGGGGAGATTGTTGCAAATATGTGCCTATGATGTGTTGTCATTGATGTCAACATATCTCTTTGTCAAAAATAATGAAGATAATGCAATTCAGTAAAGTAGATTGCTCCGCATTCCCAGTGATATGAAGATCAAAGTCTGTGGATTAAAGGGTTTTGAAGAGGATTGTCTGACATTTCTCTAGTTAAGATTTGAGAGATCCGCATGGAGGATTGGTGAAGTTATGGCCATCTGAGTAGAACTAGGTTTTTTAGTTATTCAGAGGTAACATAGTGATAGGAATTTGGTCCAGATTGCTTTGCATTAGAATATTATGGTTTACGGTTCTCGAGGTATGTTTGGGATGTTGGTGTGTATCCTCAACTCAAGTGGTTCGTGGTTTGGAGGTCCACAAGTAATGTTTCTAGTGTGACAGTCATGATAGTTAGTGTTCTTAAGTTCCTGTATGAAGATGTGAGTGATTTTGGTGATTTGAGGTGGTGACCAGATGCTTGGTGCGTGTTGCAAATGATCTAAGAGAAGTTCTATGGAGTGTGGTGTGTTGTTCAAGGAAGTTTTGAGTCCCAACTATGTTTGGTTGACAATGTAGTGGTCTGCATGTAGCATTTTTGTATTAAGTCAAGTCTTGTGATTGTAATTACTTGTAATGCCTATCTTTGAGAATGTTCTAGATAGATGATTGTAAGGCCAAATTTGATGTTCATTCCAAAGTTGATGTCATGTATAAATAAGTGTAATGAAGTCATGTAAATGTGTCCATGGGTGTGAAGATCTGAAGGTAGCAAAGAACTGTTTGGGGGCAGAGCAGAGGTGTTGTGAGCTTCAATGGAATTGAACCTTGGCATGGAGAATATGTTGTTTCTCAGTTCAACCTTTTAGTGTTAACTATGTTAATATTTTTGTAGACAATGAGTCTTTTGGAGTAGTGAGCTCTGGGTAGTGTGCCCAAAGGCAGGTGCCTTCCTATTTTTCTATTCTTTTAATAGAGAATAAATCTTGTGGGTTTACCCCCACCATGGTTTTTCCCTTAACTGAGTTTCCATGTAAAAATCCTAGTGTTATGTGTGGTGATTGTGTTTCTTCTCATGTGTTTTTGATTCATGCTTTCATGGTTATATCATTAATTTGTTAATAAGTGGTAAAGAAGATTAAATGCAGTAAAAGATAAAGTTTTGTGACAACTGATTCACCCCCCCCTCTTAGTTGTTTGCACTAATTTCAACAAGCTTTATGGTAAATTATCTAAGTGCACATTCTTTCAAGATAAAGTGCACTATCTTGGTCATGTGATCTCGGTAGAAGGGATTGCAGTTGATCCTGAGAAGATAAAAGCAATAATGGAATGGCCTGCACCGCAGAGTGTGGTAGAAGTCAGAATTTTTATGGAACTTATGGGTTACTATAGAAAGTTTGTGGAAGGTTTGTCAATTATAGCAGCATTGATTACTTCACTTCGAAAGAAGGGTAAGAAGTTTGAATGGATTGAAAGGTGTGAGCAAGCTTTCCAAGTGCTAAAGGAAAAACTCACAACTACTCCTATCTTGACCATACCAGATCCTAATGGTCACTTTATAGTTATAACAAATGCTTCGGGAGAAGGAGTAGGAGGAGTGTTGATGCATAATGAGCAAGTGGTTGCATATGAGTTAAGAAAGTTAAAGCAACATGAATTCAACTATGTGTCGCATGATCTGGAGTTATCCACAATAGTTCATGCACTTAAGATGTGAAGACATTATCTTCTAGTTAAGCCCTTTGAGTTGAAAATAGATCATTTTGGGCTCAAGTATATATTTACTCAACCTAACCTTAATGCATGATAGAGAAGGTGGTTAGAATTCCTTAGCGAGTATGACTTTGGAATTGAGTACATAAAATAAAAAGAGAATAGGGTAGTAGATGCTCTTAGTAGGAGAAGACATCTGGCTGCCACAATTACAATGAGATCCAATTTGAAGTAGAAAGTAATTCAGAATCTTCAAGGGGATGAGCATTATGAAAGAGTAAAGCGAGCTTTGGAAGTAGACTCCTTAGATCACAGGTTTGATGGTTATGTGATTGAATCATATGGACTTTTGAGATTTCAGGGAAGAATGTATATTCCTAACTCAGGAGAATTAAGGAAGTTAGTGCTAGAGGAGATCCATAATGCACCATACTCAGGGCACCCTGGAGTGACCAAGATGGTCGAAGGTTTGAGACCTTTATACTTTTGGCCTAGACTTAAGAAGGATGTGATAGAATTTGTGGCTCGATGTTTGGAATGCCAGTGAGTTAAGGCTAAGCATGTGCATCTAGTAGGATTGTTGTACCTACATAGTATTCTTGAGCAGAAGTGGCAAGTAATAAGTATAGATTTTATTCAAGAGTTACCCATGTCTAAGAATAGGCATGATGTCATCTTAGTGGTTGTGGACAAGTTGATAAAGGTAGCACATTTTATTCTAGAGAATCTTTTAGATGGTTCTATGGTTTTAGCTAAGAAGTTTGTTTAGGAGATTTTTTGATTGCATGGAGTGCCTGAGACGACCATTTTAGATTGAGACACTCACATGACATCTAGATTTTGGACAACTCTTAATACAACTTTGGGCACAAAGTTAAATTTCATTTCGGCATATCATCCTCAAACGGATGGTCAAACAGAAAGAGTAAATCAGGTTGTAGAAGACCTTCTTAGACTGTATTGTATGGATCAACAATATAAATGGGAGGAGTATCTTCCATTGATAGAGTTTGCATACAACAAATTGATGCAGAGTGGGACGCAACGGAGGCTAACTAACAGGAAGGAGTAGCCAACAATACAAACAGCATGATAAAATTCTCTATCGGCTGAACATCATCATCATATTTCCTAGAGACACCAACAGCATCATCACATTTCAACAGCATCATCATATTTCGGATGATCGCAAATATCCTCCTGTCGACTACTATTTACCTCCTCCGATTGTCGCCTATCATCATCATCATATAATCAACGGGCGCAAACATCCTCCGGTTGCACTGTTCATCGGGTGCCAAATACAAGCGGCATCATCATGATATTCGATATCACCTTCATCAGCAGGATATCCAAATATCCGGTTGCTCCAAATATCCTGATGACGTTGCACTTCAACAACTTGCCTTCGATGCTCCACTGCCCGACGATACAAGCAACAGCATCATGATATTGTTCATCCGGTTCCTCGAAACCTCCTGATGATGCTAATACAACTTCCTGCCTACGCCGATACTTAACCCCTTAGCGACTCGCATTGAGGGATTTCTTAATATCCTGATGACGATGACGTCACACATCATCCTGATGAACTCTTCAACACTTAGCCAAAAAAACTTAACTTTCACACTCGCATCCGTTAGCGATATGCGGATGATGAACTTCCCCAAGAGATGATCCTAACTGCGATATATACACTGAGTATATATCCAACTCAAAACATCATGATGCACTTACAACATGCAAACTTCAACAACTTCATGACCCGATCCTGATGGCGATGCATTCGCAGATGATGATACGGCTCGTTCCGACTGGAAATGCACATGCAGACTCCTGTGTATCCTTCCACTGCATGTAAGCACTCCGAACCACTCTATTTCACAAAGATCATGTGACGACCGGGCCGGATCACCTTCAAACCAAAATCTAACAACTTATCTTCTAGACCTAGCACATGAGGATGCTAGGCTGATTCACAGCATGCTCCTAACTGATCTCCTGAACAATGCAATGCATAAACAGAAAACACAAATGCAAACTAAACTATGATACAGGACCATTCCACCGATTTGCAGGTTCAACCGGTGGAAGGGTTGAAAGTACCCATCAACTTGCAAACGGAAAGGAAATCAACACAGATACAACTGATCAACTCAAATACTGCAAAAGATGAGATCTTATTCAATTGAGATTCAAATGTCCTGCTTTTACAATTCTACTTCACAATATCTGAACTGATCTCCAGTACAGCACATCACCAGTACTACTCTCCTGAACATAACATCTATCAAACTCAAAACGAACTGTCAATATGAACTCAATGTATCTAAACCCTAACAGATCGAAGGTATATATAACAAATCCTTCGAGTACTACGAACTTCACTTCCCAGCGGCTGGGAGCTTCCAAGCGGCTGGGAGAGAGGACAACTCAGACTATCTTATCCTGATCTCTAACTGCCTACACATACTCCTAGGCTGAACTAATACATAGCATCGGTCCAGTGGACCTTATTACATGAAGAAGTCAAACATACTAAAAATAGACTATCCTGTCATCATGCTGATAATTATCCTACATCCTGATCATGTGTGTCATCATGCGGACCTATATCCTGATCATGTGCGGGTGCTCCTGCACCATACTTCCCAAAAGAAGAAATCTCAAGTCCACTTGAGATGAGAGTATCAAGGTCGGCACCATGTTTCTGTATCTATTCTGCAGTCATCCATACTGCTTCAGAGTTCGGCTGTCCCTTCCAAGAGACGAGGTACTCCAAGTACTTCTTGTTCCTGGTCTGTTTGACCACTCTAGTGTCCAAAATCTGCTGTATCTGTGGAGGATCATGTTGAGGAATGTCTTCAGCAACTGTATCCTGTAGGATATCCTGACCTGCATCTGGATTAGCCTTGTATGGAGTTAAGTCACATACATTGAAGATAGGAGATAAACCAAGATCAGGTGGGAGTTGGATCTCATAAGCATTCTGTCCATGCTTTTGCAAAATCTGACATGGTCCAACTTTCTTTTGCATGAGCTTAGTATACTTCCCCTGAGGAAGCCTGTCTTTCTTCAAGTGAACCCAAACCAAATCTCCAACAGCAAATTGAACATCCTTCTTCTTCTTGTTAGCATACTCCTTATACTTTAAGGTGGTTTGCTGGAGTTGGGTCTTAACCTGATCATGAACTTCTTTGATTGCTTCAGCAAAAGCTTCTCCATCTGCACTAACAGGATCTGCTATAGGTAGATCTCGCAACTCCAAAATTCACCTGGGATGCATGCCATACACTACCTGAAAAGGCGATTTTCCTGTGCTCCTGTTGACAGTATCATTATATGAAAACTCAGCTTGAGACAGAATATTGTCCCACTTCTCTCCATGCTGTTTTGTCAAGCATCTAAGTAGATTCCCCAAGGAACGGTTCACAACCTCAGTTTGTCCATCCGTTTAAGGATGATATGCAGAGGAAAAAGACAAATTGGTTCCCAATTTCCTCCAAAGGGTTCTCCAGAAGTGACCCACAAACTTCACATCTCTGTCTGAAACTATGCTCAAAGGCAATCCATGAATTCGGACAATTTCCCTAAAGAATAAATCTACAATATATGAGGCATCAGCAGTGGTTTTGCATGGCAAGAAATGTGCCATCTTACTGAATCTATCCACTACAACAAAGACACTGTCAAATCCCCTCCTGGTCCTTGGCAAACCTAAAACAAAATCCATACTGATACTTTCCCACGGTCTGGAAGGAATGGGTAAGGGCTGGTATAACCCTGCATTAGTTGACCTGCCTTTAGCCTTTTGACAAATTACACAGGTTTCTACAAATTTCCTGACATCTGACTGCAACTTAGGCCAGAAATAATGCCTCCTGACCAGATCAAGAGTCTTGTCTAGACCAAAATGACCTGCCATGGCTCCACAATGTTTCTCCTTGATTATATTTAATCTCATGGAACATCTTGGGATACACAACTGTCCACCCTTGAACAGCAATCCATCCTGGATCAGGAATTCAGAGAACTCAGCATGGTATTTCTCCCCAAAAGAAGTACAGACCTGATATATCTCTCCAAAATCAGCATCAGACTCATACATGGTCTTGAGTGAATCAATACCAACACTCTCTAACTGAATCTGATTGACTGTGAGAACTCTTCTGCTCAAAGCATCTGCAACTTTGTTTTTAACCCCTTTCTTATGCTTCAAGGTAAAAGTGAAAGCCTGTAAGGTCTCTACCCACTTCATATGTCTGTGGTTCAGCTTCTCCTGACTGTTGATGAAACTCAAAGCCTGGTTATCTGTGAATACTATGAACTCCTTTGGCATCAGGTAATGCCTCCATTTCTTAAGGGACTGAACTAAAGCATACATTTCCAGATCATATGATGAATACCTTTTCTTAGCATCATTGAGTTTTTCACTGAAAAATGCAATTGGTCTACCCTCTTGACTGAGTACTGCTCCAATGGCCATGTGACTGGCATCACACTCTACCTGAAAGATCTTGTTAAAATCTGGAAGTGCAAGGACTGGCTGCTGTGCCACCTTCCTCTTCAATGCCTCAAAGGAATCATCTGCTCCTTGAGTCCAAACAAACCTGCACTTCTGTCCTCCTTTGATGGTATCCAGCATGGGTGCACAAATATGACTGAACCCTCTGATGAACTTTCTGTAGAAGGTTGCTAACCCATGGAAACTTCTGACTTCATTCATGGTCTGTGGAGTTGGCCAATTCAATATGGCACTCACCTTCTCCTTATCCATCTGCAGCTTTCCTTGTGAGATGACAAAACCTAAATATGTGATCTCCTGTTTCATGAACAAACACTTGTCCAAGTTTATCATCAGCTTCTCTTCATGTAGCCTTTTGAGAACCAGATCTATATGCCTGAGATGTTCTTCTCTGGTGTTACTGAAAATCAGAATGTCATCTAAATAGACTATGACAAACTTACCAATGAATTCCTTCAGAACCTCATTCATCAGCCTCATGAAAGTACTAGGGGCATTAGACAAACCAAAAGGCATAACCTTCCATTCATACAATCCTTCATTTGTTTTGAATGCTGTCTTCCACTCATCACCTAGTCTAATCCTGATCTGATGGTATCCACTCTTCAAGTCTATTTTGGTAAAGTACTTAGCATTTCCCAAACAATCAAGTAAATCCTCAATTCTGGGGATTGGAAACCTATACCTGATTGTGATCTTGTTGATGGCTCTGGAATCTGTACAAAGTCTCCAAGTGCCTTCCTTCTTAGGGGCTAGTACAGCTGGTACTGCACATGGACTCAGACTCTTCCCAATCAGACCTGAATTCATCAATTCTTCAATCTGTCTGGCTACTTCTGCATTCTGTTCTGGGGTAAGCTTATAAGCTGCTTTATTTGGAAGTGTAGACCCTGGAATCAAGTCTATGCAATGACTGATATCTCTGACAGGTGGTAGGGATCTTGGCATTCCCTCTGAGATAACACCTTTGTACTTATCCAATAACTCTTGGACAGCTGGGTCTATCAACCTTGGCTTCTTCTCTTTCTTAGCTTCTTGCTGTTGTTTCTTATCCACACTCATACAGGGGATCAGGGCATATGCAACTGCACCTTCTGCTGCTACTTCTTTCATGAACTGTTTGCCTTCCATCAGCATGACCTTCACTTCTTTGCCTTTAGACTTCTCCTCTTTCTCCTTCAATGGGAATAACGTTACTTCTTTACCATCTTTAGTGATTTTATAGGTGTTTTTAACACCATCATGCTGTGCCTTCAGATCATATTGCCATGGTCTACCAAACAAAAGGTTGCAAGCATCCATCTTGGTGATATCAAACAACAACTTATCCTTATATCCACCAATCTGAAACTCTACCCAAGCCTGCTCTTCTACAGTTGTCTGCTGTCCTTGAGTAAGCCATGAGACTTTATAGGGAGATGGGTGAGGTAATCTCCTAAGCTTCAGCTTCACCACCATCTCTTCAGACACAAAGTTCTCAGTAGAACCAGAATCAATCAAAACCTTACACGCCTTACCTCCTGCTTTGCAAGTGGTTCTGAAAAGAGACTTTCTCTGAGGGGCTTCTTTATCAGGTACCTTCATGGTAGTCACTGTTCTTCTCATCATCAGGGACTCTCCACTTTCTGGATATCCATAATTCTCAGGACCATTCACACTCTGAAAATCATTAGAGCTTGTCCTACTTTGATTATCAGGTTCATTGACCAGATTTGTCCTCCTTTCTCCTGCTGAGCTTGTGGCCTTGTCTGGACATCTGCTGGCTATATGGCCTTCTTTGTTACAGTTGTAGCATCTGATGGATCCTCTGCCCTGGGATCTTCCTCTGAAGGGTCTTCTACCTCTGAAGTTTCCTTGCTGACTGAAATTCTCTCTCTGATTCTGACTATTGTTGCCCTTGCTATTGTCCTGACTGGATTCTCCTTGATATCCCTGTCCATGTCCTCTGCCTCTGAAAGGACTTCTTCCACCTCTTTGTTGTCTTCCTCTTCCTCTGTTGTTCTGATCTTGTTTTCTCTTCAGCTTTTCTTCCACTTTCAATGCCAACTGAAAGCTTTTCTGCACTGTATCTGGGTTATGCAGACTGAGATCTTCCTGAATATTAAACCTCAATCCATTAAGGTATCTGGCTACCTTTTCCTCTTCACTTTCTTTCACCTTGGTCTTCATACAGAGTTTCATGAACTCTTCTGTATATGAGCTGACATCTAGCTCCTTCTGCTTCAGGTTCTGCTTCCTCTTGTGTAACTGGATACTGTAATCCAAAGGAATATAAGCCTCCTTTACCAATTCCATCATCTTCTTCCATGTGGCAACTCTACGTTTTCCCTCCTGCACTCTATCATCCTGAACAAAGTTCCACCATGTCAAGGCAGCTTCTTTCATCTTTGACTGTGCTATCTTCACTCTCTGCTGTTCTGGTATCTCCTCTGTTACAAAGAAATTGTTCAAACAATCTATCCATTCCATTACTGAATCAGGGTCCATCTTACCTGTAAACACTGGCAAATCTAGCTTCACATCCATGGTTATCCTCTCCATGGCCTTGAGGGCATTCAACAGCGGTCTCTGGTCTGCAGGAACGACCTCCTCGCTCCAATTAGGGATATCTTCTTCTTCCCTATCATCTTCTCTACCAGAACCTACTCTGCTCCTCAACTTTGCTAACTCATCTTTCAACTCCTGATTCTGAGCCTTCACGGCCTTACTTTCTGCAATCTGTTTCTTCACCAGAACTGCCAACTCAGCGTTGGTCATCCTTGCTGGAACCTCAGATGTTCCTTCTTCGTCTGACATCCTGCTTATCCTTTCCAGAAGATCCTAACCTTTGCTCTGATACCACTATGATGCAGAGTGGGACGCAACGGAGGCTAACTAACAGGAAGGAGTAGCCAACAATACAAACAGCATGATAAAATTCTCTATCGGCTGAACATCATCATCATATTTCCTAGAGACACCAACAGCATCATCACATTTCAACAGCATCATCATATTTCGGATGATCGCAAATATCCTCCTGTCGACTACTATTTACCTCCTCCGATTGTCGCCTATCATCATCATCATATAATCAACGGGCGCAAACATCCTCCGGTTGCACTGTTCATCGGGTGCCAAATACAAGCGGCATCATCATGATATTCGATATCACCTTCGTCAGCAGGATATCCAAATATCCGGTTGCTCCAAATATCCTGATGACGTTGCACTTCAACAACTTGCCTTCGATGCTCCACTGCCCGACGATACAAGCAACAGCATCATGATATTGTTCATCCGGTTCCTCGAAACCTCCTGATGATGCTAATACAACTTCCTGCCTACGCCGATACTTAACCCCTTAGCGACTCGCATTGAGGGATTTCTTAATATCCTGATGACGATGACGTCATATCCTGATGACGATGACGTCACACATCATCCTGATGAACTCTTCAACACTTAGCCAAAAAAACTTAACTTTCACACCCGCATCCGTTAGCGATATGCGGATGATGAACTTCCCCGAGAGATGATCCTGACTGCGATATATACACTGAGTATATATCCAACTCAAAACATCATGATGCACTTACAACATGCAAACTTCAACAACTTCATGACCCGATCCTGATGGCGATGCATTCGCAGATGATGATACGGCTCGTTCCGACTGGAAATGCACATGCAGACTCCTGTGTATCCTTCCACTGCATGTAAGCACTCCGAACCACTCTATTTCACAAAGATCATGTGACGACCGGGCCGGATCACCTTCAAACCAAAATCTAACAACTTATCTTCTAGACCTAGCACATGAGGATGCTAGGCTGATTCACAGCATGCTCCTAACTAATCTCCTGAACAATGCAATGCATAAACAGAAAACACAAATGCAAACTAAACTATGATACAGGACCATTCCACCGATTTGCAGGTTCAACCAGTGGAAGGGTTGAAAGTACCCATCAACTTGCAAACGGAAAGGAAATCAACACAGATACAACTGATCAACTCAAATACTGCAAAAGATGAGATCTTATTCAATTGAGATTCAAATGTCCTGCTTTTACAATTCTACTTCACAATATCTGAACTGATCTCCAGTACAACACATCACCAGTACTACTCTCCTGAACATAACATCTATCAAACTCAAAACGAACTGTCAATATGAACTCAATGTATCTAAACCCTAACAGATCGAAGGTATATATAACAAATCCTTCGAGTACTACGAACTTCACTTCCCAGCGGCTGGGAGCTTCCAAGCGGTTGGGAGAGAGGACAACTCAGACTATCTTATCCCGATCTCTAACTGCCTACACATACTCCTAGGCTAAACTAATACATAGCATCGGTCCAATGGACCTTATTACATGAAGAAGTCAAACATACTAAAAATAGACTATCCTGTCATCATGCTGATAATTATCCTACATCCTGATCATGTGTGTCATCATGCGGACCTATATCCTGATCATGTGCGGGTGCTCCTGCACCACAAATCATACCGTGCATCTTTGGGAATGGCACCATTTGAAGCTCTTTATGGGCGTAAGTGTCAAAAACCTATCATTTGGGATAAGGTGGAGGACAAAATAGTGATTGGTCCTAAAATGTTAAGAGAAATGGATGATCAGATGAAGTTGATCAAGGAGAAGTTGAAGCAAGCTTCAGATCGTCAAAAGAGTTACGCAAATAGGAATAAAATACCTAGACAGTTCTCAGTGGGTGAAAAAGTCTTTTTGAGGGTCAAACCTCATAAGAGTTCAATTTTTTTTGGCAAAGCATCCAAACTTGCTCCTCATTTTGTAGGATTGTTCAAAGTTCTGGAAGTGATTAATCTTGCAGGTTATAGACTTGCTCTACCGCCTGCACTTGCCAGAATCCATAATGTTTTTCATGTATCCTTACTTAAGCTTTATCATCCTAATGCATCACATATTCTTGATTGGCATGCTTTACGGGGTCAGGATCGAGGAGTGGTGCCGGTGGAGCCCACTTGAATTTTGGAGAAGTGCAACATTAAGTTGTGTAGCAGAAATGTGGTGCAATATAAGGCCCAATGGGATCAGTATTCAGAGGACAGTGCCACATGGCAAGATGCAGAGGAGATTTATAGATCTTTTCCTCATTTGAGGATATAGCATAGATTATGATACTTTGAGTTTGATTATTGTTTTGAGATACTTTGAGTTGATGTTATTGTTTTATGATACTTTGGTACTTTATTGGTGGTTGATTGATACCTTATTGTTTTGATGTGTAATAAGACATCAGGACGATGTCTCTTCCAAGTGGGGAAGGATGTCACGTCTCATTTTTATGGACTATATTATTATTCTAGATTAATCAAAATTTTCCATTATTGTTTTACTTTGAGTAAGTTCCACATGTGTGAAGATAATTAGCAAGGAATTAGATATGCAAAAATTGGAAAAATTGATTTAAATGTTAAAGATTATCAATGTGATTATAATGATTTGCTTCAGGTATGTTTTGGAGACACTAACCTATTGACATCGAGTTGAGTGTGAATGAATGCATGTACTCATCAAAGACAAGAACATGGTTGAGGTAGAGGTGTTCTAGCCACTTGGCAAGAACTGATGGGATGGTAACCTTGATGCAATCACACACTCACATAGTTTCATATGCATTTTTGAATGGATTATTTTTATGCATCAATGTGTGGTTAATAAGTGTGATTGATGGTTTATATTTAGAAAATATTGGGTTTTTAATTGCTACAATAGTATACTTTAAATACATTTTTTTTAATTAAATTATTGTGATGATGAAATTTTAATGGTATATTTAAATTAAAATAGCTAAAATTATTTTTAAATAATCAAATAGATAAATGCTTTTCTATTTCATGATTATAGATGTTTGGAAGACAATATGCAAAATAGATTTAAATAATCATGTTAAATTATAATAGATATATATTATTTTATTATTCTCACTTCTTGATTTATTTAAAGTGATTATGTTTTAATAAAAATAGTTAAATTATATTAAAAGTAGCATTATTATAATTAGGAAATGAATAAAAGAATTAAAATTAACTTACTATCATTCATGTGACAGTAAGCGAACTAAAATAGATGTTATTTTGTTTTAAATAGAAATTTTGTGAGTTTTAAATGGTAAAAATCTCATGCAAACTAGAGTATGGACTAGTTATCAATCTGCAGTCTTTAAACCTAATGGAGATCATCAAAATTGGGGAGATATCTTTAATAAAAAGAAGAGATATTGAGCATAGAAGGATGTTTTGTAGCAGCAGAGAGAAAGAGGACGTGGTTCTGGTTGGATAGTGATAGGAGATAGAAGGTAGCTACGATTGGGTTGGCAAGATTGACCTCCTCTCAGGCAAATCTATATGGGTATTTTCCTTATATTTATGCAATATTAGATGCTAGTTTGGATGCTTAAACATAGTAAGAAAATGGACTGAGTGTGTATTCTTTCTGGCTTGTGTTTGACTACCAATCAGCCTACTAAAATCAAGCTTGTTGTAAACTCCTCCTGACAGCTAAATGATAGACCAGACTTGCGTGCTTGCTTTTGTTTTATACTTTCTCTCTCTTGGATTTACCTTTGCTGTAGAATTAAAATGAAGACCATGGCATTTGGTTTAGAACAACCTACCTTTAAGTATTCACCAGTCACAAGATGCTTGCTTTTGTTTTATACTCTCTCTCTCTTGGATTTACCTTTGCTGTAGCATTAAAATGAAGACCATGGCATTTGGTTTAGAACAACCTACCTTTAAGTATTCACCAGTCACCAGATGCTTTTTTTTGTTTGATGATTCTCCCTCATTTCTGGCTGCCTATGCTCATATCTAACTGCCTATGTTTTATTATGGTCATTTGACTTCTTGGGCGATCTAGTTTCTTATTTTGCTAAGTAGATCAACCCACCTTTATTCTGCCTTGTCGCCAATCTGTAAAACTACTGCCTAGCACTTAGAATTGACTTATTGTTTCTTGTTCTTGATTTCTTGTTTCATGCTAAAGCTTAGCTGGTATGCTAGCCATTGTCCTAAACCATGGATTGAGTTTCTACAATCCTCTAGCACCATTAAAGATAAATTTTTGTCTGGCATAGATAATATACTTGAATAATTTTCTATATGCCATTTTGGAATCAGTTCTTGTTAAAATTGACCTATTTTTGTTGAAACAAAGTGATTAGAACCTTCTTAAATTTAGAGGAAAATAGGATGATCCTATAGCTTAACTATCCTTGATTGTTTCTATCCAAAACACTATTTTGAACCATTATCTTGAATGAAAGTTGAAGATTACAAAATCTGGTCATTATTTATTTTCAATTCTGCCACAACTCTTGTCACTGAAATGACAGGAAGGATACTAAATGTTACATATAAACTTATTAAATAAACTGAGTAGTTCCTGTCATAGAAAAGATAGTAGGTTTGAATGAAACTGAGAATGACTTTTATATAGTGAATTATGACTAAAAATGGATTAAAATTATATAAATTTGATAACCTTATGAATGCAATTGTATGAACAAAAGATGGATTGTTCCTTGGAAAGTGTATTTTTCCTTGATTGATGTTTTGGGAAAAAGGGATTTTGATTGATTTATTGATGAACTTTGATTCTTTTATTTTATCATTATTTTCTTGCTTCTTGGGGAAAGAAGTAGTTTTTATCTAGGAATGTATTGGGTTACTTTCTGGGTTAGGATGTCGAATGTGGATTTTCAAAGATGGCTTTTCCTTTTGTTGGGAATTAAACTAGGTTACTATTTAAAGGATTAGATCTAATCGAGATGACATTAAAATAGATGTTTATTTGTTTAGCAAAACTTATTATATATATCTTTGCCACATCCTGTTGTGAGACAATTTTCTTTTCATTATTTAGAATTACACATTCAGACATCAGGGTTGCATTGGGTGTTCCTTCCTACCAATTGTTTCTAGGTAGCTAGACATTTCATACAAGATTGGGTTTCCTTCTTTTCATGAAGGGATCTGGGGAAGTGTAATTACTTCATGGTTGGGTGGAAAAGCACTTGGGCCATGTTCCCGTCTCTCAGTTCACAGGTGGTGGACCACTTGGTTCGTATGACTGATGAGCATATTGATTTATTGATTCTTATTGTACATTATGATTGTACTTGAAATTGGATGTAATATGGCATGAGTGCCCATGAATTTTGTATATTATTTATAGTGCTTTTACCTCGATTGAGCATGCAATTTATATAAGATTTAATAACATTTTGATTCATATTTATGAGATTGTTCATTTTACTTGTGACATTGTAATTAAGAAGATTAATTACACCCCTTTTTATCTTTTATATTGCAATTAAGTGGATTAAAATTACATCTTTTTACTTTGGATATTGTGATGTTGTATTTAAGTGGATTATTTACTTCATTTAATTTTCTGATGAAATTGAGGGCTTTACATTCATTCCATCATTGGTTCCTTGTAACAAATCTTTATCCTTCATTTATATCCTTAACAAGCCTTCAAATCCTTATCAAGTTGTCCTATTTGCAACGACTAGTTATGAAACGTTTAGACACAAATAGGTCGGGCCTAAACATAATGCATTTCTCCGATGGTACGTAAAACTTTGTGTGGATCTCTATCAAGGTCAGCTAGGTCCTATACTTCATTGAATAATGTTCCTTTAGGCTCCGCAAGTCATGGGATTACTCCACAAGCCAATTAGACTCCACTGAACACCATCAGCTTTGCTTTGTGAAAATAGGTAAAAATAGGTAATCTTCTGCTAGCGATATCTTTCTGAAAATGAACCCAAATGCTCTAAATTTTGGAATGTTGTAGATGATGATGTCTAGATGCTGAGTCCAACTCTGCAGCTCCTGATATGATTGTTAGTTTTAAGATAGACAACTGAGAGGGGGGGTGAATCAATTGTCTCAAAACTTTCTTTTATTAACCACTTAAATTCTTCTTGTAATTTAGCAGCATAATAATAAATCAATCATGGAAACACAATGCAACAATTCAAGAGCAAAAACACATTAACACATATGAAATGACGATTTTAATGTGGAAAATCTAGTTAAGCGAAAAACTACGGGGTGACTAACCCAAGATTGTAATCTCTGTTAAAAGAATAAGAAGAACAAAATGGCACATGCCAATTAGGGCTCATTGCCCGAGCACACTGCTCACAAGAGGCCCACTACCTATAGGAGACACACTATCTACAGAATAATAAATATTACATACTTGAACTGAAGAATAGCATCTTCACCATGCTTGAGTTAGTTCCATTTAAGATCAACACTTTTGCTCTACCTTTCGCTCTTCTCCTCTCTACCACACTTTCATCTCCACCAAGATACATTTGAAATGACTTCACAGCTCTTATTTATACAAGACATCGACTTTGGGATAATCATCAAAGTCAGCAAACTTTACAGAGAAAATACACAACTTGATTTATTACAAAAGACTTCATGCAAATCACCACATTGTCGGCCACATATATCTAGAACTTAAATCTTCTTTGAGGAACATGCCATCCTTTGCAGAACATCTTCAAGATCATCTGTAAGAAGTGTAAATCATCCGGTCAGCCAAGTTTAGGAAGAACATCATCATCTGGAAGTAATTCTTTAATTACGAGCTCAATCTTCAATGCGGACCACCAACATGAACTGGACATAATTCAGAGACCCCCACAAACTTGCCTGAAACACCAAGAACATCCACAGTACTTTTGCTTACTGAAATCATTCTCTTCTTCATCTGGAACCTCAAGAACATAGTCTGTCATCACTGTCATATTGGAATAGATGCTTGCTAACCTCCACACCATGAACCAATTGAGTTGTCAATTCACATTGACTTCCTAAACACTCCACCAAATCTCCAGAACAAGATATTGCATTTTTGGATCTCACCGGACCAATTTGTGTCACTCTATTACTTCTGAACATCTGCCAAAATTGGTTTTACTCATATGGCCATAACTTCTTCAAATTTTCATGCAGACCTCTCAAATCTTTACTGGATCACCTTTAGACACATATCTACAAACCCTTTGATGTACATCCTCTAATCTTCATCTTAGCTAGGACCTTCACTTCACTGTCTTCACTATTCTTCTCTGTTTCTGATAGGACTAATTTTCTCAATAGCCATAGCATACAACTCATCTAATCCTTGACATCAATGACAACACCAGTTAGGCCCATAGTTGTAACAATATCCCCCTTTGTCATTGATAGAAATATATGATGTGAAAAATATTTTAACCATCAAGACAAGAACTTCTCCTCACTGATTGACATAACTCCCCTATCAACAACAACCATTCACATGTCTTCTCTTCCTTTACTGCTCCCCCTTTGATCAACAACCACTTTTTGTTTTTCACATGTCTTCTCTCCCCCTTTGACATCAATGGCAAAGGTCACATACTTGCATCAATACAGGCTGCTCCCCCTGAGTAGCAGCTTCCTATCATCAATCTGGACCACAAGATATGATTGTGAGATCCATCGAGTTAATGCACATTAGTGAACCTTAATTCAGAACCGGAGGGGTAATAACCCCTAACTTCTCCTTGAGATACTCAAAAGAGTCCTTAGGTAGAGGTTTAGTAAAAATGTCAGCAATCTGATCCTTGGAGGGCACAAACTCTAATCTAACTTCATTCTTGTTCACTTGCTCTCTCAAAAAGTGAAACTTGATGGATATATGTTTTGTCTTTGAATGCAACACTAATTTTTTTGATATATTTATTGCACTTGAATTATCACAAAAGATTGTGATGGGTTCCTCATACTCCACTCTAATGTCTCTTAGCATTTGCTTCATCCACAATACTTGAGTGCAACTACCTACTGCTGCAATATATTATGCTTCTGCAGTGGACAGAGATATTGCCTCTTGTTTCTTGCTCAACCAAGAAACCAATCTTTTCCCTAAAAAGAATGTTCCACCACTGGTACTCTTCCGGTCATCCACATCCCTTGCCCAATCCACATCTGTATATGTATGAAGAGAGAAATCATGATCTCTAGGATACCATAAACCATACTCAACTATTCCTTTTAGATATTTGAGAATCCTCTTGATTGCCATGACATGAGATTCTCTATGATCAACTTTGAATCTAGCAAAAAGACCAACAACATTCATAATGTCAGGTCTAGTTTGAGTAAGATACAATAGTCCTCCAAGCATTGACTTGTACTTTTTCTGATTAGCCTTAGGAGAGTCATCATCTTTGCTCAATTTACATCCAGTTGCCATGGGAGTATTCATTGGTTTTGAGTCTTCCATCGCAAATTTCTTCAACAATTATTTCACATATTTGGTCTATGAAATGAAGATTCCTTTCTTGGTTTGAGTGATTTGTAGACCCAAGAATAAATTCATTTCCCCAAACATGGACATCTCAAATTCACTTTTCATTTGATTTGCAAAAGTTTTGCACATACTATCTCTTCCTCCAAAAATGATATCATTAACAAATACTTCAACAATCAAGATATTTTTATTATCAATTTTGAAGACAAGTTACTGTCAGCAGTACCTTTGTTGAAATCAATCTTCAAAAGATGCTTATCTAGTCTTTCATACCAAGCTCTTGGGGCTTGTTTGAGTCCATACAGTGCTTTCTTCAACTTGTAGACCATATCACCACGATGAGACAATTGAAATCCATCCGGTTGCTCAATATATACTTCTTCTTCCAAGTCACCATTCAAGAAGGTAGACTTGACATCCATCTGATATACTTTGAAGTCCTTGAAGGTAGCAAAGACAAGAAATAATTTGACTGCTTCAATTCTTGCCATTGGAGCAAAAGTTCCTTCAAAATCAACTCCTTCTACTTGAGAATAACCCTTGCAGACCAATTTGGCTTTGTTTCTGACTACTTCACCATCTTCATTTAGTTTATTCTAGAAGACCCATTTGGTTCCAATCATATTTTTATTTCTAGGTCTGGGAGCAAGATCCCAAGTGTGATTTTCTCAATTTACATCAACTCTTCCTTCATTGCTTTAGTCCAGCTTTTATCATTGCATGCTACACTCACTATTTTTGGTTCAATGTTTGAAATCAGACAATACATTTTTAAGTCTTGAGCAATCTTTCTTCTCATTTGAACACCTTTACTTTTATCACCTATGATCTAATCTTGAGAGTGATTTAGTCTTACATACCTAGGAGTTTTGGGAATTTCTTGCACTTGCATTTCTTGAACAGGTTCATTCAAACTTATCTCTTCTTCCTAATTCTCTAGATCAATCTGGATCTAAATTTCAGAAGGGCCTTAGACTTCTTGGACCAAAACATCATTCTGATCATCTTCTTCATATTCATAAAACCTTGAGGGTTTTTCAATACCTTCATCAACCTTCACATTTGTACTTTCTATAATCTTTCTCAATCTCCTGTTGTAACACCAGTATGCTTTGCTTTGAGTAGAATAACCCAAGAATATTCCTTCATCACTTCTAGCATCAAATTTTCTAAGGTCTTGATCTCATTTAATATAACCTTTTCTACCAAAGACTCTAAAATACTTCACAGTGGGAGTGATGCCAAACCATAATTCATAAGGGGTCTTACCAGTATTGCTTCTGATTTGTACTCAATTAAGAGTATAGATAGCAGTGCTTACAACTTTTCTCTAGTAAATCTGAGGAACATTTGCTTCCATCATCATGGTTCTAGATGCTTCCTGGATGGTTCGGTTCTTTCTCTCCACTACTCCATTTTGTTGTGGAGTCCTTGGAGCAGATAATTGTCTTTTTATCCCATGTTTCTCATAGAATTCTATGAACTATCCAGATGTGAATTCTCCACCTCTATCAGACCTGAGACATTTTATGTTTAATCTGGTTTCATTCTCTACCATAGCTTTGAATATTTTGAATTTCTCAAGAGCCTCAGATTTCTCTTTTAGAAAAGTCACCCACATTATCCGGGAGTGGTCATCAGTTAATAACATGAAGTATCTATCACCTTGCAAACTCTTGATTCTTGCCGGTCCACGTAGATCAGTATGTACTAAGTCCAACAATTTGGTAGAAGCTTGTTTGTTACTTTTGAATGTGACTTTTCTTTGCTTACCCAACTGACATTCTTTGCACAAACTATTAGTAGGTTTCACCAGTCTTGGAAGATCTCTTACAGCCTAAGTGTTGCTTATCTTGATGATATTATCAAAATTCACATGACACATTCTCCTATGCCACAACCAATTCTGATCAATTTGAACAAATAAACAACTTTTTCCAATACCAACGAAGTGGAAGATGCTACCTTTTGTTTGAGTACCAGATGCAATCTTTATTCCAGAACTTTCAAAGATCTTACATTTTCCATTTTTGAATTAGAGATCATAGCCTTTGTCCACCAATTGTCCAACACTAAGAAGATTGTGCTTCAGACCTTCAACATATAGTACATTACGGGTTTTGTTCTTTCCATCAAAAGAAATAGTTCCTCTACCTCTGATTCTGCCAGCAGAATTATCACCAAAATTTACTACTCCTTCATATCTTTCCAAATCTATGAACTTATTTTTGTCACATGTCATATGGTGGGAGCATCCACTATCAATGATCCAGTCATCCTTTTCTTCAACTTGGGCAGCTAGAGCTCTTTCTATCATTTTATGATTGACAGATTCAGAGGGCATTGGATCTTCTTCCTTGATGGCAATAAACACCCAGTCACTTCTGGATTTGTTTCCTGTCTCCGATTCATCATCTATTACTCCATCATCATCATTTTCATGAACATAGTAACATTTCTTTTGGAATCTTGATCTATTTGGATTTGCCCTTGAAAATATTTCTAGACACCTTGAGGCAAAATGACCAATCTTATTGCAGTTGAAACATTTGAAGGGCAATTTTCCTTCATACTTACCGGATCCTCTTGGTAGTCTTTTTACAATAAGGGCTTCAAGTTGAATAGCTTTTGCTTCATTTTCTTCCAGATCTTTTCTTTCTTTTTCATACCATGATAGTTTCTTTGACGAGTTTTCTCTTGGATCAAAATTTTGTTTGCCTTTTACAGAGGCACTAGCTTTGAATGCAGATTCAGTCTTGGGGGTGCATCTCCAAACTTAGCCAATTCAAATGCAGCTAATCTTCCAACCAATTGATCCCTTGTGATATTTGAAAAAGATCTAAATTCTTCAATAGTAGCAACCTTGTATTTGTAAGAAGGAGCTAGGGATCTAAGAACTTTGGCAACAATCTCATCTTCATCCAAGATTCCACCAGCACACCTAATGCCACAAACAAGCTCATTTACTTTTGGCATAAATGTAGTGATATTTTCATCTTCATTCATCTTCAGGTTTTTGAATTTTCCTTTCAGACTCTGTAGCTTGGCACATTTAACACATTTGTCTCCTTCATGTAGAAGTTCCATTTTTTCCCAAATCTCATATGCGGTTTTTAAATCTATAACATTTATCAGCTCTGAATCAGATAAGGCACTTAGTAAAGCTTCTTTAGCCCGAAGATTGTCTTCAACATCTTTTATTTCATCTATATTTGTTAGACCATCCTTTGGAGGAATATACTTCTTTGAAGCCATGATCCAATATTGCATTCCCATACATTGCAAGTGACATTCCATATGGCTTTTTCAAAGAGTGTAATTGGTTCCATCAAACCTCAGACTATCCATCTTGTAGGAATACATCTTGGATCTCCTTAGGTGGTTAAGCTCTTTTAGAGGAACTTGGCTCTGATAACAATTGTTAGTTTTAAGACAAACAACTGAGACGGGGTGAATCAGTTGTCACAAAATTTGCTTTTATTAACCACTTAAATTCTTCCTGTAATTCAATAGCATAATAATAAATCAATCATGGAAACACATTAACACATATGACACCAAGATTTTAACATGGAAAACCTGGTTAAGGGAAAAGCCATAGGGTGACTAACCCAAGATTGTATTCTCTCTTAAAAGAATAAGAGAACAAAGTGGCACATACCAATTAGGGCTCACTGCTCACAAGAGGCCCACTGCCAATGGGAGACACATTGTCTATAGAATAATAAATATTACATATGTGAACTAAAGAATAGCATCTTCACCATGCTTGAGTTAGTTCCATTTAAGCTCTGTACTTCTGCTCTGCCTTTCTCTCTTCTCCTCTCTACCACACTCTCATCTCCACCAAGATACATTTGAAATGACTTCACAACTCTTATTTGTACAAGACATCAACTTTGGGATAATCATCAAAGTCGACAAACTTTACAGAGAAAATACACAAATACAACTTGATTTATTACAAAAGACTTCATGTGAATCACCACACTGTCAGTCACATATATATGGGACTTAAATCTTCTTTGAGGAACACGCCATCCTTCGTAGAACATCTTCAAGATCATCTACAAGATGTGTAAATCATCCAGTCGGCCAAGTTTAGGAAGAACATCATCATCCGGAAGTAAATCTTCAATTATGAGCTTAATCTTCAATGCAGACCACCAACATGAACTAGACACAATTCAGAGACCCCCACAAGCTTGCCTAAAACACTAAGAACATCCACACTACTGCTTACTGAAATCATTCTCTTCTTCATCCAGAACCTCAAGAACACAGTCTGTCATCATTGTCATAATGGAATAGATGCTTGCGGACCTCCAGACCAAAAACTAATTAAGTTGTCAATTCACATTGACTTCCTAAACACTTCAAATCTGTAGAACAAGATATTGCATTTCTGGATCTCACCAGACTGATTTGTGTCACTCTGTTACTTTTGAACATCTGCCAGAACCAGTTTTACTCATATGGCCATAACTTCTTCAAATCTTCATGCAGACCTCTCAAATCTTTAGTGGATCACCTTTAGACAATATCTACAAACTCTTTGATGCGCATCCTCTAATCTTCATCTTAGCTGGGATCTTCACTTCACTGTCTTCACTATTCTTCTCTATTTCTGATAGGACTAATTTTCTCAATATCCTCAGCATACAACTCATCCAATCCTTGACATCAATGCAACATGAGTATGTTCACATAAATGACAACACTGGTTAGGCCCATACTTGCAATAATGATAATGCAGTAAAATGTGGTATTCTCCAAGGTCACTCTCTTGATACTCTGCAACTTCATTGTTAATTGTCTCAATTGTTTTGAATGCTTCTAGATGCTCCTACATCACCTATGCTTTGGGATTTGTATGGTGTGTTTGTTTGCAAGTGTAGTTTCAAGACTGGTGGTGATGAGCTCCTCCTACACTTTGAGATTTGTTTTGCATGTCTATTGCCCCTTATGTAGTCTCAAGACTGGTGGCGATGAGCTCCTCCTACATTTTGGGTTGTGTGTTTACTTTCCATGTACTTGCATTTGCATTTCTTATATATGGGGAAAAAAGAAAAAATAATCACTACATTCACTATATTCACTCTATTTTGCATGTCTTTAATGCTGTCTTCTCTGTGTCTTGCGTGACTGTTACTATCTTCTCCATGTCTTGCATGACTGTTACTGTCTTCTCATGTTTTCTGTGCGTATTACTATCTTCATTGTGATTGGTCTGTCTTCTCCTTTCTTGGCATGTTTGTTGTGTTTGTTGACCATACTTTAATGCATGTATTGGACTTGCATTTATATGTAAATTAAAGTGGGGATAAATGTTACATTGAAAAATGTCCCCTTGGGCACTTTTCCCCTCCTAAGGTTTAGCTCTCGGGTCCTTTAGAATGCATTTATATCATCTTGCATGTTAATGATGACTTATGGTGAAGAAACCCCTAAGTTTTATGACAAGTGAGACCTAAGGGATGCACTTATGATGATGCCTTCCTAAAATAGGGGAAGGACTTGGCCATCTGCGTCATAGTCCTACCCTATTTTGGGTTAGGCCCTATTTTCATGTGTCAGTTATGTGATCGTTATTAGGTCCTATGTCGACACCTCAAGTTTGAATTATGAATTTCTTGGCAGGAAGTTGTTTAGTTGCATATATAAGCATGTTTAGGCATTCATTTGTAAACTAGAGAAGATGATTGTGAACTTTAGGCATACTTGTGATTTCAAGATATTCATTGTTGCAGAGTAGAGTATTGTTATTGTGTTTGTGATTACAGATTTAACTTCATCTTCTCATGTGATTGAAGAGCCTTCATTTATGTGAGATCTACACCTTCAAGGTGATATTAATTTATGTTTTCAATCATTTATCAATTGTTTTTTACATCTATATCATAGGTATATGCACTCTTTATCTAACAATAGTTTTCAAAAGACTTGAATGTCTCTCTAGGGCTTGACCGAGGAAAGCCTCTAAACACCACAATCCCCAACCCACTTTTCTATGATTGTAGGTTATAGGTTTTGGAAGCAAAAGAAGTAGAGTTCTAAGAAAGCATTACAAACTATCAGAAGTGCAGAGAAAAGAAGAAAACTAGGGCTTGGACTATGGCACCTGCTCATTAGTCCTCTGGATTCTGAAGTGGTGAAATCTCTGTGACAATAGAATAAGGTTGTAAACATTCTTCAGAGGTCCTGACGAAAGTAGGTACACTAGACTAGGGCACCCACTCATTAGTCCTAGACTTTTCCACCCACTAAACTTTGATATTTGGTATGTATTTTATTGTCATTTGATATCTCTGTGTGTAATCATTTTCCATAATTTGTCTATTTGTTTACGATTTTTTGAAATTAGGGTTTCGAGCATAATTGGACTTAATTGAACAACAAATTCACACAATTCCAATCTTCCCTTATGTTCCAAGTGATAGGAGATCTATAGTAGAGTTCTCTACTTGGTTGAATGTCCTTGAATGTTTAGTGGTGAAAGGAGGATCAACATAAACCCTTGAAAAACCTAGTGAAAATACACCTAAAATATGCAAATTTTCACCAATTTTCAATGCAAAAGCCCAATAGAAAGGGTAATGTGAGGAATTTGAGGAGGGATAGCAGATTATAACCCTAGTAAAATTCAATTAATGCAGAAAAATCCTTCACAACACACCTATGATGCAATTCTAGAGAGACGATAAGGCCAAATCTAGTGAAAATGCAAGGTTTTCAAACCCTAGACATGAAATTTTGCAAGAAAGCCACTATGATGAAACACTATAGTTATAAATCAGTCCTATTGAGTGTTTTGAAAGGGTTGTAAAATCTAAAACAAGGTTTTGACCACAAACCCTAGCTAATGCAAAGCTAGGTTATATGAAAAAATGCATAATTTCAAACAATTTTTAACAATTTAATCATGAAAATGCAATGTAAATGAATGATGAATGATGAATTTCTATAAATTGAATCAGATATAAAGATAATGACAAAAATTATATGAAAATAAATGCAAACTAATTCAAATTATTTGAAAATGCAAGCTAAAAATCTCAATTTTTTTCATTTTTTTTTTCAAATTTTCAATTTTTTTGTAATTTTTGAAATGCAATAAGATGAAAATGAAATGAATGAATGAAAGTTTGAAGTATAACACACATCAAGGTGCAAGATTCATTAAAAACATGGGTTCACCAAAATGTTTAGGTGTGAAAAGAGGGGGAAAGATATGTTTTTGGTTTGTTTCAAGGGTTTATGTTGATCCTCCTTTCATCGCTAAACATTCAAGGACATTCAATCGAGTAGAGAACTCTACTACAGATCTCTTGTCACTTGGAATATAGGGGAAGATTGGAATTGTGTGAATTTGTTGTTCAATTAAATCCAATTATGCTCAAAACCCTAATTTCATAAAATCGTTAACAAATGAACAAATTGTGAAAAATGATAGCACATAGAGATATCAAATGACAATCAAATACATACCAGATTTTGAAGTTTGGTGTACAGAAAAGTTGGGGACTAATGAGTAGGTGCCCTATTCTAGTGTATCTACTTTTGTTGGGATCTCTGAAGAATGTCTAAAACCTTGTTCTATTGTCACAGAGATTTCATCATTTTAGAATCCAGAGGACTAATGAGCAGGTGCCCTAGTCTAAGCCCTAGTTTTCTTCTTTGCTCTACACTTACGATAGTTTGTAATGCTTTCCTACAACTCCACTTCTTTTGGTTCTAAAACCTATAACCTATAATCACAAAAAATTGGGTTGGGGGTTGTGGTGTTTAGAGTCTTGCCTCGGTCAAGCCCCAAAGAGACATTCAAGTCTTTCAAACACCATTGTCAGTTAAAAAGTGCATATCCCTATGGGATAGAGGCAAAAAGCAATTGATAAATGATTGAAAACACAAATGAATATCACCTCGATGGTGTAGATCTCACATAAATGAAGGCTCTTCAATCACATGAGAAGATGAAGTCAAATCTGCAATCACAAACACAATACAATGCTCTACTTTACAATAATAAATTTATTGAAATTACAAGTATGCCTAAAGTTTGCAATCATCTTCTAGTTTAAAAATGAATGCCTAAAAATGCTTATATATGCAACTAAGTAACTTTCTTCCAAGAAATTTGTAATTCAAACTTGAGGTGTCGGCATAGGACTTAATAACGGTCACATAATTGACACATGAAAATAGGGCCTGACCCAAAATAGGACAGGACTAGGGTGCAAGTGCCCAAGTCCCCCCTATTTCAGGTAGGATTCATCATAAGTGCATCCCCTAGGTCTCACTTGTCATAAAACTTAGGGTTTTCTTCACCGGAAGTCATCATTAACATGCAAGATGATTTAATGTATTCTAAAGGACCTGGGAGCTAAACCTTAGGAGGGAAAAGCCCCCAAGGACATTTTCTGACATAACACAAACATTGAAGGATATCAAGGTGTTGTATGATGAGCCCATTCCTATCCTATGTGACAATACAAGTGCCATCAATATTTTAAAGAATCTAGTGATGCTTTCTAGAACCAAGCACATATCCATCAAGTATCACTTTTTAATAGAAATGGTTCCAAATCAAGAGGTAAAATTGGAATATGTACCTACAACGGATCAGGTTGTAGACATCTTTACAAAGGCACTTTCTAAGAACACATTTGAATATCTCAAACAAAAGTTAGGGGTTGTTTCCCCTCCTTCTAACTAGATGCACAGATGATGCATCTGTCCAAGGGGAGCAGTTCAAGATATATTGATTATCCCTAGATTGATGATGGCTACCTATCAGGGGAAGCAGGTAGATAAGAGACTAAGGAGGATGAAAAGGATTGCATAGATAGGGGGAGTTTGTATTTTTTTTGGTATAGAGGAAGACCATGAACCCTTTGCCCTTGATGTCAAAAGGGGAGAAAAATTTGTATATCAGGTTAGTATTGCCATCAATGACAAAGGGAGAGAAAAATTTGTATATCAGGTTAGTATTTCCATCAATGACAAAGGGGGAGATTGTTGCATATGTTGTCATTGATGTGAAAAGAGTGGTAATCATTGATTTTAGAAGAGTGATCAAGGGTGTTGTAATGTGGAAGGCACATTGTTGCATATGTTATCAAAGGAGTGATGATTAGAGGAGAAGATAAAGGAGTTGTGAGATGTAGGATATGGTGATGAAATTCATGAGCATGATGTTGGATCAATATCATCTATACACTATTGTACCTTATCTTTTGAAGTTCATGGATAGGTGAAATTTATCTGTGTGCTATCAAAGGAGTGATGATTAGAGGAGTAGACAAAGAAGTTGTGAGGTGTAGGATATGGTGATGAAAGTCATGAGCATGTTGTTGGATTAGTATCATCTATTCACTGTTGTACCTTATCTTCTAAAGTTCATGGACAAGTGAAATTTGCCAGGTTGAAAGATATCTTGAGATGAAGAAATTATGGTTTCTTATTTTTGATGGATGAATGTTGTCTATGATTTTGTGAATGTTACATTTATTGCCTCTTGTTTAAAAGCATTGCATGAGATATGAAAGAAAGTGTATAAGGTTTCAATTGTCAAAGGCACAAGGTTTTGTACTGAAGCAGCCTAGAATATTATACTATATTCTATCACAGATGAAGTTATGGCATTGTGGCTTGGAGGTTAGATAGAAAAAATTATGATGTATATTTCAAGTTTTAGAACACAAAAGCCACCATAGAGTATCCCAGAGCTAGCAGAGTGAAGACAATGATAATATAATGTTGTTACAATTTGAAAGGTATAGCATAATGCTCTGCATTTCTCTATACTAGAAGATATGATCTTGTGATTTGGAGGATAGTTAGATACAGATTTAGAGGTATGATATACTCAAGTTTTAAATGTTACAATGTACCGTAGTGATTCTAGAGTCAGCTGGGTAAGGACAAGTCATGTTGTTGTTTAGGATTATCAAAGGGAGAAAGTAAAAGCCACTGCATTTCACCGCACTATAATATTTGGCTTTGCTATGTGCAAGATAAGTTTAGAATGTCACAGGTATGTTTTCTCAATTCAAGTTTCAAGTGTTGTGGAGTATCACAAGTATGTTTTTCAATGTTCCATATCGAGACAGTGTAATTAGACTATGTAAGGGATACTAGTAACAGTGTCTATTTGCTTGCGCTAGCATGAAGTAACATGAAATGGTAAAAGGATTTAGTGAGAATGTTTTTCAAGTCATATAATGTTCCTGACATGATCCACATGATGTTATTTTGTTTCTCCGGCATCACATTAGGTCTGGAGCTAAGGCATGAAAGGATAAGTGTTTTTTGGTCCAACTTGGTGTGTTTAGGTGATTGTGTTTTGTGTTTGGAAGTGTGCACCAACTTAGAGATGTGTGCAAAGGTAAAACAAGTCCTATTGACCACTTGATATGAACCGCACAATAGGATTTAATTCCTACTTTACTACAGATGATTTGGGAGTTGACAATTTAGGTTGTTACACATTTTGTGTTACACATTTCATCTAGGCCAACAAAGGTGAAGTTTTGAAGACTTGTGGTGTATATAAATGAAAGATCAAGATTGTTACAAAGTTGGTATGAGTCTGAGTGAGCATGTGCGAGTGTAAGAGTGAGTGTATGTGTGTGTTGGGAAAGATATATGATCCGAAAAGTTGAGAATGAACTCTAGAGGCTATAATGCACGATTCATAATAGAGGCAATATTGTATTATGTTGAAGAGGTGTTTTGAAGATATCAAAGTTGTTTGAGCAGAGGTGTTGAAGTCATATGTTAGTGTTAAAGGAGATGATATTGTGGAGGTGATTGAACCAACAAAATTGGTCAAGTGTTTTGGTATAGAGGTTGGATCCTCTTCTTGTAGGTGTTGTAGCACTTTAGGGAGTTGTAGCTTCCTTTGGGTAGGAACCCACAAAACTATGTTTTAGGGAGTCGTAGATTCCTTTGGGTTGGAGCCCATAAAAATTTGTATCAAGGATTTGGAGCTTCCTTTAGGTTGGTGCCCATAAATGTTATTATAAAACTATTTTTATTTGTGAGGATGGATTCAGACAGTAGATCCAAGAAGCTTGCTCATCATGGTTTTTCCCTTTGAGGGTTTTCCACATAAATTTGGTGTTATGGTTGTGTGGTTATGATTGTGTTTTGAATTATAGAGTTTGCTTTATTATATGTTTAAGGCAATAGAAAGATTTGGTTGATAAAGTTGAATTGGATTAAATTGTGGCATATGTTGATCACCCCCCCTCAATATATCAGTGTGTTCTAACAAAATGTTCCTTCAAGGTTTTTCTAAAAATTAGATGATCATCCAAATAGACAATAACAAACGTACCAAAAAATTCTACCCTTATTAGTGAATAAGAAGGTAGTACAGTCTTTCTTAGGAAAGATCAATTTTGTAAATTGTTTCATTTTAGACTTTGTAGGACTGGTCAGACCCATCACTTTAGTGCTTAAAAAAGACCTAAATTTCAAATGGTCCCCCAAAGGTAGGTAGGGTTTTGAAAAGATTAAGATGGCTATCTCCACAACCTCAGTCCTAGTTAATCCAAAAATTTCAAGGGATTTGATGATGTTTGTGTACAGAGAACATAACATAGCCATGGTGTTAACTCATAAGGATGGTACTGGAGTTGAAGAGCATCCAATTGCCTTATTTTCAATGACCTTATGATTATATGAATCAAAGTATAATTTTGTAGAGAAACAAGCCTATGCAATGGTGAAAGTATTGAATAAACTTTTGCATTTGGTAACTATAAATACAATCATAATATTTGTGGCTCATCCAAGTGTTTGGGAATATTTTATGGAAGGAGAGATCACTGAAAAAAGAGTGAACTAGATTACTAAGATCTTGGAATATTATGTTGAAGTTAGGTCAACTAAGCTTGTCAGAGTAAAGGGACTTTGTGGGTATATGGGACAAAGTCTAGATCTTTCAGTGGAATCAGAAGAAACTTTGGAAATCACACTAACAAATCAAGACGAGGATTTAGGTTCATGTTTAATTGATAGAGTGTGTTTCATGCAGAAAAGATAGTATCCAAGTTATCTTCCCTTTCATAAAAGAAGATTTTATAGGTTGCAGGGATCCAATTATTCCTTGATAGATGGCATCTATTCAGACACAATTTCAATGGCATTTTTCTTAGGTGCGTAAGAAAAGAGGAAGCTGATAGGATTCTATTTGAATTACACTATGGGATATGTAGGAGACACTACTCAACATAAACTACAACAACAAAATAGTTTGTGTAAGATATTATTGCCCAACCCTCTTCTCATATTGTTATGAAATGGTTAAGAAATGTCAACAATGCCAATTCTATGCAAGAAAAAGAAGAAATATCGCTATGCCTCTTAGTCCAATCATGGTAGAAAAGACATTTGCACAATGGGGTCTAGATTTCATAGGGATGATTAATCCAGTGTCAAGTGCAAGTCACAATTGGATTCTCATAACAACGGACTATTTCACAAGGTGGAGTGAAGCAATGCCATCAAAGGAAGCCACAAACAATGTTATCCTTATTTTTTCTGGAAGAAATTATCACTAGGTTTGGTCCTCCTAATACAATTATATTTGATAATGCTAAGGCATTTATTAGGTCAAAGATCTCCAAATTCACCCTAAAGAATGGTACATTCTTGAAAACTTCTTCAAATTATTATCCACAGGGAAACAATTTGGCCAAATCTACAAGTAAAAACCTAATCAAGCTTATTAAAAGAATGGGAACATATCATCAGAAGGACTAACATAAGTATCTTTATATAGCATTATGGGCAGACTGAATCACTCAAACAAATCATCAAGTCACCCACTTATGAATTGGTATATGCAAAAAAGGAATCTATGCCAATATCAATAGAAATTCTAGCCCTACAACTTATCAAGCAACTTGATATTGAAGAGGATGGAGTAATGCAGGTAAGACTTGTGGAATTGTTGGATCTCCAAGAGAAAATAGAATTAGTGCATGACACAGTGATCAATTCCTAATTGACAGTGAAATGATGGTTTGATCAAGAGACTTCAGAACTAGGTTTCAAAGTGGGTGCTTGGGTTTTGAGATGAGAAGAGGGAGTTGCCAAACTAGGGCAACATGCAAAATTTGACTGATTATGGAGAGATCCATTCAAGATTGTTTCCTGTAAGAAAAATAATTTATATGAACTAGAAAGTGAAATTAGAGAGGTTTTGAAGATCCTGTTCAATGGGATTTTCTTGAAACATTTCAATTAAGTAAGGTTGTCATATCTATATATAGTTAGTTTAGGTTGCATTTTATTGAGGTTGTCATTTCCCGCCTATTTTCAAATAACTGTTAGTTGTTGGATGTTTTAGGTTTAAATAATATTGAATTGAAGATGCCACATGTATGTTCTTCATCAAGAGTTCTCTTGAAGTTCTAGCTTGGAGAGACATCTCAACTACCAAACATGATGGGTATTAAATGATAAATCCCTCTTTAATCCACCGTCATCATGCAAATCTTAGAAATCTCTAATGACAAGAGGTTAGAACGTGTGAATTTATGTCAGCTTTGAAAAAGCGCCAACGTCAAAGTCAGAGCGATAAATTCACATAAAAGGAGTGGCTATTTATAAATGCATTTCCAACTCTAAACAACCATTAGAAGAAACACAAAGCTAAGAATTTCCAAGAAGAAGAGGGAGAACATTCTATGATTTGGGTTCAATTGTTTCAACTTTTCTATGGGGAAGTTGTTGGTTCAGGATAAGGAATGTAGGACAAAAAATGGAACCATTGGAATCAACTTCTAGAAGTGAGACCCTGAGGAAAACAAGGACTTTAGTCACAAATAAATTGCATGAGCTTCATCTAGAGTTCAATAACAAGTAGTCTTATGCCTCAGATCCTATGTAGTTGAAGCCCAAATTGCCAAATATCAAGGAGCTCAAGAAGGGTGAATGTCAAGATTCAACCTTGGATTTTGATCTTGTAGACCACATATATAAGCTTGTACTCATAAAGAATCCCAAGAACTTGAGAGAGGGAGTACATGCACAAATTCTTGAGAAGGTAAAGACAGGAGAGTCATAGACTTTTGGGATAAGAATATGGAGCTCTAGGTTGGCTCAATTCATGGTCCCTCTAGTACACCTATGTCCTGAATTGGTAGATGCTTGCATGCGAGGTTATGACCAAAGCAATAGGACAATCACAGTGAGAAACATCAAGATAGTGATTGATCCTCATGCTATTACAAATGTGTTGGGGATAGAATATGATCCCTTGGATAATTTCTATAGCCTCACAAAGTTGCAGAAAATATGGGAAACAAGAGAGAATCAACTCAGTTTTCTAAATGTGGAGCTTTGATTGGAGCCAGATAAAATGGTGTTACCAAATATCCCCATCCCAATATCCAATTTCACTCGCTATGTGTAGGATGCATGCTCCATGTTGGCCTTCATATTCTCCCTTGATGATGATATCAACATGCATGAGTTCCAACTGGTGGTTATTTTATGTCTTAAGATGACCACCAAGAAGCAAGCCTAAAAAATGAACTTCTTAGAAGTCATAGCCAACAAGATAACATATCAATTGGCTCATTTTGGTCATCAAATGTTTTTTAGGTATTCCTCCTTTGTGCTACATTTAATGTTATTTCATAAGCCCCAATTCTTTTAGCTACACATGCAATTATCTATGACCAATGATTTAGTAGATTCAAAAAACTTTATTCATGTTTTGGCATGAACTCCTCTACTATTGGTCACTTCTGATTACTATCATTTTTTAAAATTTTTCATAGCCCCAGCTCTTATTGATCTTAGCCGAGATAATAAAACCTTTAGGGTGAGTGATATGCAGAGAAGTATACTATCCATCACTCATGTACCCTATGATTGGTTCTTTGGGGCTTATTACACTATGATAAGAGTCCATGGTTTCAAAGAGGATCCTTTTAAGCTTCCTAAAATTTTAACTGATCAAATTGTTTCTATTGAACTGGCTTGCTAGTTAAATGTGGTAGACTCTAAATTTGTGGTTGGGAGAAAGAAGAAAACATATATGACATCCCCTTCTCCAAGGGTAGTATCATAGGGGTAAAGAGGCAAGTAGAACATTTGTGGATGTTGAAACTTGTGGATTTGGGCCAGGATCATATCAAGAATCAATAGGTGTATGACCCATATGGCTTCATGAAGAAATGGTTATCCCAATCAAAGGTCCCAATTCATTTTGAGGATCAGATTCTCCCTTTCTTTGAGGCCAGATGGCCACCTTTGACTGATTCTATTGATGTTTATATTGCATTGGATTAGATTCCATCTAAACCTAGACATCCTTGGAAATCATTTTATCAACCTATAAGGGCTTATGATCCTACCAGGTTAATGACTCCAAGTCTTAGGACAGCTCTCGTAAAATAGGAATGGAGCACAGAAAATATCAATGCTTATTGGAAGTATAGGTAGGAAATTTTAGAATTGGAGAGAAATTTTGGTGATGTTAGCACTGATGAGACATAGCAATGATTGTGGGATGATGAGCATGAACCACCTGCTTCCCCATATGATGTATGTAAGATATTTGGGGAGCAAAAAGAAGAGGAAGAATCAGAGGAGGTAGAGAAAGAACAATAACCAACAAGGAAGAGAAGGAAGCTCAAGTTGAAAGAGGAATCTGAGGAGGAGGAAGAAATGTTCATTATTTCAGCAACATCAATGGGGCCAACAGTTAGCATCACAATGATGGGAGGCACTTAGGTAAGTATTCCTATACCTTCTTCTTCTTCTTAGTCTTCTCTTGACCCATTAATGGTGTCCCTCATTTCTTTAATTCCTCCATTATTTTCCACTTCTCCCATGACTCCACCAACATCTTTCTCATCACCTCTCACCTCACAATTGTTGGCCCTTCCCCTATTGAACTTGCCACCATTTTCATCTTTTGTCTTATTGATGTAGTCACTATTATCGGTTAGTCTTAATTCTACCCTAGCACAACAACAAGTAACCATTCCATATGGTTTTCCACAAGGTTTCCCTTTCAATGGTGGAGTGATTCAATCCCTAATAGATTTTCATCAACAAATTAAAACCACCCGAAAGGTGCAGGAAGCTTGCCTGGAGAAACAAAGGAAAACGGAAGGGAGTGTTGGCAAGAGATACTGCTATGAAGAAGAATGGAATGTTGTCATTGATGGAAACAAGGCAAAGAGGGAACATCAGTATGACAAGAAGACATCGCTCTCTGGAAGACCAACTTGATCTGACTTCAAGGAACAAGTGTAGAAGGCCAAAATGACTAAGTATGGACAATGTACAAAAAGTAGATCAATATGCCTCCGCAGAAGAAGACCTCCTAATGCAGATCAAGTATGATGACTCATAGGTATGTGATGATGATTCAGTCTAGTACTCAAGTTATGACTTCCTCCAGAAGTCATGCGAAGGAATTGTCTAAGTCTAGACAAATAGAGGTAGGATAGAGACAGTGAACAGGGCACAGTATAATGGTCCGCATTTCTTCACAAATGCATATTGTGCTCTGTAGTTCTAAAGGTATGTCAAGTGGTTGGTAATGAACATTGGATATGATTTTTGAGGTCCCATTTGGTCTGCAGTGTGAGTTACGATGTGACAAATGAATTTGTCAAGTATGTTCTTAAAGAACAAGCCGACTGGTATGTTAGATCTTTATGCAGAGAAGATGTAATGTTTGGATAATCAATATGAGCAGTCATATGACTAAGGCTGACCTATATAAAGACTTGTGCATGATTGTTTAAGTTCACATTGGAGATTGTACATAAGAATAAGCTGACAGAGTATGAGATTTTGGCTTGGATATTTTCTTGTTTAGTTTGCCAACTTGATCAAGTAATAATTCTTGATGCATATATATATTTGATGGATTTGAGTTTTGAGATGTATTGTATTTTGATGTGATGTAAATGTGAATATGTGACATGCGAAGAAGAGTGATTATCTAAGAGGAGAAGAAGAGAGATTTTGTTCCTATGTAAAAGCAAAGCAATGAAACAGAGAAGTCAATGATGAAGAGTTTTGAGACAATATTTCTATGCTTCATTGGAGTTGTAACCATGCATGTGTAGATGCAATCAAAGCAGTTCAAATTGGCAGTGAGCCATTCTTCTTTCTTCTTTCTCTTTCTAGGCAGTGAGCATTTCTCTGGGCAGTGAGCCCTAAGGTAGTGAGCCTTCTTGTAATTCAGTATTGTGCAATATTAATATATTGTGAGATAACACTCACTATGGTTTTTCCCTTTTTGGGTTTTCCATGTAAAAATTTTGTGTTATGTCTTTGTGGTTACTGTTCCTATGCTTATTCTACTTTCATGTTATTAATTTTAGAATTTGGACTAATAAACTTCTTAAGAAGTGGTTTTGTGGAATACTGATTCACCCCCCCCTCTCAGTATTCCTTGCTATCAACAATTGGTATCAAAGCAAGGTTCCTTGGAAGAGGTCTAACAACCTAAGGAAGATTTGGGGTTCTGTAATCATGGCAGCAAGAAGATTTGAAAATTATGAAAGCAACAAGGAACTAGAAGCAACCCTTATTGATCTTGAAAAATCTAAGGCAAAAATTAGGGATCTAAAAACAAATATTCAAGAAGCTGATGAATGTATCCTAAAGCTAAGAGAGCAAGTTAGGAAATTCAAAGAAAAAAACAAGGAGCTAAATGATAAATTAGATGAAGCACAAGAGTTCCTAAATGGGTTGACATTGGAAGTTGAAAAGAAGGAATAATTGAAAGGCATCTGAGCCAAGTTGTTAAGGATAAATTAGAGGAATGTGAAAAATTGGGAAAAGAAGTGCTACTTCTAAAATTTGATCTAGAAGCAACTAAGAGCTATGAAGAGAAGTTCAAGCTAAGTTCTACAAAGCTTGATGAAATGATTGCTAGTCAAAAGAGTACTAATGATAAGCAAGGTTTGGGATTTGATAAAGGAGAAAGTTCAAAATCTGGTCAAGCAAGTTTTGAGTTAAAGAAAAATAGAGGAAACCAGTTCAGAAATCAAAGAAGAAGACCTAGAAGACCCCCGGTTAGACAACCAAATGCTCAAAGGTACCCATGTTTCAATTGTCATTGTTTTAATTGCAATAAGTTTAGTCATAAAGCTACTCAGTGCAGAAGTAGAATAAACTAGAATCAAAATGTTTCAACATGCTCCAGTCAATGCTTCAACTGCTAGAAAATTGGTCATAGATCAATGAATGTAGAAGTTTGATAAGAAATGGCTTTCAAAATTCAAAGAATACTCAATCATTCAATGGAAGATGTTTTACATGCAATAGATTTGGACACATGGCTAAACAATGCAGATCAAGCATGAATTCATAGAGAGAAAGGAATCAAGGACAAGGAAACATTGTGTGCTACAATTGCAACAAATCTGGACATATTGCAAGAGTTGCAGAAGCAAAAATGTGAAAAGAAGCTACAATAATGAATACAGGAAAACAAAGCAAAGGAATGACAAAGGGAAAGAAAAAAATGATCCAGTTGAAACCAAGAAATAAATGAGTAAGATTTGGATCAAGAAAGATGTGATTGAAGTCAAGGATGAATCCGCACCATCATCTGGTGCAGATACTTCCTCCAAGAAGTAAATTGGGAGCTTTGGATTAAGGGGAGCAGTGTTGAAAATCCAAAACCCCTAGCCACAAAGTGGGTGCTAGAATTCAGCACGAAGGTATATGATGGAATCTAATGTGACAAATCTCTTAAAGGAAAAACTAGAAGAAAAGAAAATGCGGCACATTGCGGAGAAATCTTGATCAACTGTATCTATCAAAGAAGACATGCAACTTTTTGGGAATGAGCATAAATATGATGATTTAGGTCAAGTCATTCAGAGGATGAAAAGGGACTTGTTTGATTTCAAAATTACTTTGCATTCAATATATCAGACATCCAGGAGAGACTAAGGTGAAACTTGAGTGACAACAACTAAGATCTGAAGGATTCAGAGTGATTCAGATAAAGGAAACCCTAGCTCGGCGGAACAAGGTATTTTTATTCAAAGCAGATTTGTGAGTCTGTTAAAATTCTAAAATGGCAACCCTATAAGTTGTTGATATTATTGAGTGACCAAGACCCAAATTCAAGAAACATCCTTTCAAAGCAACTGAAGTTGATCCAATGGGTGTATTTTGAAAATACCATATGAAGTTCCGTATGTGGAAGATGTTAGGACATATATCCATGTTGCCCTAGATGAGCTCGGTGGCAACAAATTCTCTGATCTATACTTGAAGTTTCTAAGCAATGATCAATTTGACCTAAAGGAAGAATACAAAGTCTTAGAAGAGAAGAAATTCATCCAGTATGTAGATTTTCCTATATTCGTAGAGGATGAATGGGTCCGGTATGTCCTAAGTTGAATTCATGATGAATTCATGTGGTTAGGGCAGCCCTTCAAAATCACCAAGGAAGTGATTAGGGCAGTAATAGGGTTAAATTCCATAGGAGGTGTGCCTTTGCTGAAAGTTGTGAAGAATCAAACTGTTACAGAGGCTGCTAGAGCCCAATTTGACAAGAGGGCATTAACCATAAATGACATCATAAACCATGCAGTAAGATTTGCTTCTATGATCATAGGATACAAGATCTATTTCTCAAACTAGGAGAACTCTATCTCTGGTACTGTGATATACACCACATATCAAATGGTCAAAGAGAATGTTGATTATGATTTGTGCGAGTTGTTGAGAATCCAACTACTAGAGAATCTAAATAAGATCAAGGAAATAAAAAACTATCCCTTCAAATTCGATACGCTAATCATCTGTCTATTCTTCTATTTTATGAATGAGTTGCCAAAGATGAAGAATCTCTTCTAGTTAACAAGCAAACTGGTAGCTATCCAAATTAGAAATCTTTTAAGTAGCATTGGAAGCCATGATGAGAAAAAGGCAGCCCTATGGGGGTACTTCAAAAATTTTCAAAACATGATGCACTCAAGAGAAATAATCCCTAAGAAAATTGTTGACAAGTATAAGGACACTATATGTTTTATGGTTACAAAAGATCAGTGCTTGATGGAGGCTGTAGAGCATAGGATAGTCTGGATAATGCCAATGGGTTATGAAGTGGATGGACAAATATTAGATAACTATGCCCAAGACATGCTGAGTAAACTCAAGGATAACAAAGAAAAAAGGTTTGGAACCTATGAAGAGCTATCTATGAAACTTCATGTTGAACTTAGACAACCTGAAACCTCCAGGAAAGTGATGAAGGAGGTAGAAGAAGTTGTATTGAAGCATGGTTTCACTAAAGAACAAATTAAAGAAGCAAGAGAAAAGGAACAAGCAGAAAGGGAAGCAAGAGAAAAGAAAAGAACTGAATCGGTTAAGGCTCCAGAGGAACCTAAAAGGAAACAAGAGAAGCCTGAAGAAACATAGAGGTCTACAAGAAGCTCTACTACATTCTCTTATCCCACACCATCTACAAGTGTGGAGCATTCTTCTAAGAAATCTATTGACAAAAACTCAAAGAGACATAAAATGAAAGGTAGAAGGAAGTATGACAGCATAAGAAAAATTGAAGAAGAAGAGATAGAGTCTGATGAAGAAGTGAAAAAGATGAAAGTGAAGGTTACTAAATCCTTTGGAAGAAATAAGGAGAAGCCCTCTAGAAGGGATAAACCCAAGAAAAGACAAAGGAAAGATGAGCCACTGACTGAAAAAGGCACAATAAATCTAGAAGATGTTCTAAAAGAAGTTACAATTGATGGAAATCTGAAACCAATGGCCAAATTCTATGATGATTACAATGATGCAGACAAGAGGATCTTAGAGGAAGCTACTATAAAGTATTTGAACATATACAATAGAGCTCTCATTGAGATAATTGGTGATCTCCCAAATACCTTGGGTAGTATTCTATCAGCCAGAAAGGAAGTTGCTATGGCTAAGGACATTGAACTCAGAGAACATACATTTATAAAATTATGTCTAGAGATCACTCCAGAAGACAAGGCCAAGATCTCCAAAGCACTTAACAATGAGTTCAAATCAAAGAAAAGAATGAACGCACTGATGTTAGGAGAGATTGATAAAGTGGTCAAGGAGACTAAGGAGATCATTTTGGAGATACTAAAGAAATATAATATCCATACCATCTATGATAAAGGAGAACCTGATGCTGAAAATGATGCATCTGCTTTGGAAATAAATCTCGATCAGGAATTAGATGAAGGTGTCAAAGTGATTGAGGAAAAAGAAGTCCCTATTGAAACAAGATTATCTCCAAAACATCAAACTGAAGATAAACTTGACAAGCAAAGGACTGAGGAGGAATAGGTAAAGAAAAATCCTTACCTAACATAGAAGGAGGACTCTAATAAGGACATGGATCTAGATGATCCAGAGCATATCTTAAAAGAAGAAGTCTCTACTGCACCAAGAGACACTATGGAATTAGCTAAAGAACTTTTGGAGAAAGAAAAACAAATTTTAGATGAGCCTGATTTTCTACATGGCCTAATAAACTTGGACATAATGTCCCCTATTCAAAAACTCAGATTGGCGTCAATTACACAAGCAAAAGCAAGAGAGGAAATGTTAAAATCTCACATGGAGGATAGTGAGCTCATAAGTGAGGCATCTTGTATTTTGGAGAAACTGAACCCAACATACCAGAAGGATACCTCTCTATCATCAGAAAACCAACTGAAACAACTTATAAACTTTGTAAGTAAACATTTTGAATCCTTTGAGAAATCTATAGAAATAAAAGCTACGTAGGAGTTTGATGAGAAAAGATTAAACGAGTTAAAGGAAATGATAGCTAATGATAAAGTCCAGCTAGATAATAGGATAAAATGTGTTCAAAGTGTCATCAAAGAAGCTGGTGACATACAAATTTTGTTTATTCTAGCCAGAAGTCACAAAGAAAAAAGAAGAAAAGATAAAGGAGTTGGAGCAAAAACTGGTGAACACTTCTAAGGCATATGATCTAGTGATAGAATCAGTTAGCACCAAGGAAAGTCAAGTCATCAACCTTCATGATGACTTGAACAATATAATAAGTGAGAGGGATATAATCAGAAATAAAATGTGTCAGCTAAGAAGAGTAATATTTCCTAAGCTAGATTCTATGTTCAATCTAGCAGATGAAGCACAACTAGCTTTACAATCTGACACACCCTCTGATCTTCAAAAGGCAGAGGCTGTAGTTTTTCTAGTTAGTGGTCATATGCAAATTTTGGAAAATACCAAGAAAAGCTAGGATGGTGAGCTGTACCAAATTAAGAATATTTTCAATGATACCCTCCAACACATGTAAAATAAAGTTGAAGATTGTACTTATCCATATGCGGCAGAGTATAGCAAATTTTGCAATTCTGATAGCTTTTGATTCCGGAACCTAAACCTTTGCCATTGATGTCAAAGGGGGAGAAGAAGATTAATGAAAAATGGGCAAACATCTCAGGGGGGAAGAAATATAGAGTGTATATAGATAGGGGGAGCAGTCAAGGTAGTTAGGTATTTTTCACTAAGTGTTGCCATCAATGCCAAAGGGGGAGATTGTTGGCAAGAGACACTGCTATGAAGAAGACTGGAATGTTGTCATTGATGGAAACAAGGCAAAGAGGAACATTAGTATGACAAGAAGACATCTGTTTGGAAGACCAACTTGATCTGGCTTCAAGGCACAAGTGTAGAAGGCCAAAATGACTAAGTATGGACAATGTACAGAAAGTAGATAAGTATGCCTCCGTGAAAGAAGAATTCCTAATGCAGATCATATATGATGGCTCATAGCTATGTGATGATGATTTAGTCTAGTATTCAAGTTATGACTTCCTCCGGAAGTCATGTGAAGGAATTGTCTAAGTCTAGACAAATAGAGGTACAACAGAGACAGTGAACATGGCACATTATAATGGTCCGCATTTCTCTGCAAATGTATATTGTATTTTGTAGTTCTGAAGGTATGTCAAGTAGTCAATAATGAACATTAGATATGATTTGTGAGGTCCCATTTGGTCTGTAGTGCGAGTTGTGATGTGACAAATGAACTTGTCAAGTATGTTCTTAAAGAACAGGTCGACTGGTATGTTAGATCTTTATGCGGAGAAGATGTAATGTTTGGATAATCAATTTGAGTGGTCATATGACTAAGGCCAACCTATATGAAGGCTTGTGCATGATTTTTTAAGTCTGCATTGGAGATTGTACATAAGAACAAGCTAAAAGAGTATGATATTTTGGCTTACATATTTTCTTGTTTAGTTTGCCGACTTGATCAAGTAATAATTCTTGATGCAGATATATATATCCAATGGATTTGAGTTTTGACATGTATTATATTGTGATGTGATGCAAATGTGAATATGTGACATGTGAAGAAGAGTGATTGTATAAAAGCAGAAGAAAAGACATTTTGTTACTATGTAAAAGCAGAGCAATGAAACAGAGTAGTCAGTGATGAAGAGTTTTGAGACAATATTTATGTCTTTCATTGGAGCTATAACCATGCATGTGTAGATGCAATCAGAGTAGTTTAAATTGGTAGTGAGCCATTCTTCTTTCTTCTTTCTCTTTCTAGGCAGTGAGCCTTTCTTGCAGTGAGCATTTCTCTGGGCAGTGAGCGCTAAGGCAGTGAGCCTTCTTGTAATCCAATATTGTGCTATATTAATATATTGTGAGCTAACACTCACCGTGATTTTTTCCTTTTAGGTTTTCCACATAAAAATATTGATGTTCATGTGTTATGTCTTTGTGATTGTTGTTCCTATGCTTATTCTGCTTTCATGTTATTAATTTTGGAATTTGGACTAATAAACTTATTAAGAAATGGTTTTGTGGAATATTGATTCACCCCCCTCTTAGTATTTCTTTTTATCAACAGGGAGGGCCCCTATAGTTCCATGCATGCAGTCATTATATGACCATTCACAATGATCATTGATGATCAAACATATGACCCCTACTGTGATCAAACCATAGGAATAGATGAGACCATAGGATTATTCCATTCATGTAGTTGGTTTGAATCTAGCAGACTGGGCTACAAGACAAAGTTGAGCTCATGGAAGAGACACAAACATTTGTGACTACAAAATTCATCAAAATGAGAAATAAACTTGAGAAGCATGGGCTAGAGTTGTCATGGGTAAAAGGCACTATGGATCGACTGAACGAAGAGGCAAAGGTGAAGGATATGGAGATTAGTAGAATGACTCTTGGCTTACAAGGAAGAGTGCCAAAAGAAGCATTCCAAGCAGAACAAGACAAGAAAGCAAGTTTGCAATAAGAACTTGATGCTGCCAAAGCTTTAGTTGAACCATTGAGGTGAGAGAAGAGCATAATGGAGAAGAGTCTCCATGATAGTTAGGATGAGGTGACTTAGTTGCACAAGAGTCTTTGAGACTGAAGGGATTTGAATAAGCAACTCCATGATGAGATTTAGGCAAAGGAGTAACAAATTTTGCAATTGAAGTAGGAGCTTGCACAAAGGCCACCAAATTCTGGGTATTGCCCATGATCCAAGAGCTATATGTTTCATATTGGGGGTGCATATCTGAATAAACTTCACAGCTCAAGTCTATGCTAAAATTCATATCCGATGACCAAAGCCTTAGTGTAGAAGTAGGCACACCAATGGATTAGACTCTCTCATCTATTACCCCGAAGATTGTCAAATCCCAATTGCTGGTACAGATGTTGTATAGTGCCTCTAAGGAAATTCTTCAAGCAATAGGGGTTGATAATAAGAGAATGACTGTAGTGAATGTTAATAAATTTTTGAGCCAAAATCAAGCTTCTCTCAAATGCAAGGCTCACCTGAATTCTTTGGAGCAGGTGGTAAAAGAAAAGAAGGGACACATTGAACAACTAGTCTAGTTAGGACTCCCCTCCCCATTTGCTGATGACACAATAGTTTTGACTGAGGAATAGATTAAAGCCTTGTTGATCAGTAAGTAAAATGACTAGACGTCCTTCCAAACATTGAGTCAAATGTCAAGTGTTGTAGAGGTGGAGACAATTTTGCAACCACTTGCTCAATTGGAGTTTCAGATAAAGACTGTAGTTCAAAGCTTGCAAAGTTTCTCCTACAAGGAGATTATTGATTTGGATAGAATTTTCAAAGCTCTAAAGAAGAAGGTTCAGTCATCTTATAGTGAGTGGGCATCTCTACAGCTTGCTCTTCAAAAACTTTGATGTAGATTTAGGGTGTGGTTCCACAATTATGTTGTTTCTTTATATTTTTTGTTGTTTCAGAGATTTCTGAGTTCTTCTCCACAGGCATAAATCCCTTGGTGAGTTGCCAAGAATTGTAGAGCAAAATCCCTACATTTTGATGCATTATTTATTTTGTTAGCTGATGGGGTCGGAGTCATTTATGGAAGCACATACTGATTCACATCTTGAGGCATCAATAGAAACAATGGATATCTATTTCCTATTTAAATATTTCCCCCTAAAAAATGACTATAGATTTCTTTGGGATCAGGCTTGGGAGTCCAAAATTACAATTTCCATGTAAATCATGGGTTTGAAGTTATTCATAGAATTTTGTCAACTTCACCCTTAAAGCTAATAAACATTTTTTAACCAAATTTAATAAAATCAAAATGGTTTATAGAGGAAACTCTTAGGACTTTACAAAAATAGCAAATTCTTCATTATAATTTTAACATTTAATTATTACTTATTTTCTACATACATTATGTTTAAATTCATAATAATATACATATTTAAAAAGACCTATAACTTTCAATTTGCATATTCTTTTCCAATTTGAAAGATGCATCACACTCTAGGCTTCATTCACTATAAGTTTTACAAAAATGAATTTCATATTTTTTGACCAAGTTACATTGGCAAAAAATATGTTTTTAATATGTTAAATTAAAAAATTATTTATTTTAAAAAATCATGAGAATATGTGTCACATCTACTTGTGTGTCATGTGCTTATATCTAAAGTTTGATGAGAAAACATTATTTTTTGTTCATAATTAGGTGGGTTAGAATGACACCTACTTCTTGGTTTTCCTAAAAAGTTTAGAAGCCCCTCTTTGAAATATCCTATTTTCACCAAATTAATTTAAAATTCTTCAAAAAAACTAGTAGCTTATAAATGACATTCAGTTTTCTACTTTTAATACTTTTATTTGTCTTCAAATTTTATAGATAACTAATTCAATTTGTCAGATGAATTTACTTTAGTATGTTTTTTAACATTTCCGTTGCCACTTAAAGCTATTGTTTGTCCATTATGATCCTATACTCTTCAATTAATTTAGGAGTGTAATTAAAAGATTAAGTAATTAATAAAAATTAGATCTAAATCATGTAGAGCTAAGACTAAAATATGTCAATAATGAAAGAGGGATTTGAAAACAATTTGCTATTGTTAATGATGAAGATTTAGTTGTTTGATTGCAATCAACAACTAAAATTGGGAATCCAATGATGGGTCTACATTATGGAGCCTATAATGGAGTTTGGAAAGAGATCATACTAATATCAGAATAGGTCACACTCACAATTTGTTCTAGGGATGCTTTTTTGCTATGTAGTCTAGTCCACCTTATGTAGATGCATCCTCTACTAATGTAGCATGCACTCATGTATTCGATACATCCTTCTAAACAAAGAGTTGTGTTAAAAAGCATAGTGGGGTCTATCATGTACAGAGGGGATATTTGTTGACTTCCTTGATACCATGTCAAGTCACTTTGTTGATGGTATAAAATTGAAGACAGACCAAGCAAATGATGCAATACCTATGATGTTGATGCTAACATAATGTTTTTTATTAGATAGAAGGGTTAACAAGGGATGCTACCCTTACAAAAGCCCTAAGGCAAAATGGGTCCCAACAAGGGGACCAGGGGAAACAAACGACAAAAAAACTTGCTGACAAATAGCACTCTAACAACACACAAATAACTATGAATGAAGGGTCGGCAACCTACATAATGCTGGACCCCAACCTCTTAAACTACAGACCCTTAATCTCAGTGGGGGAGGCAACATCATTTTGATGCTATGCAATGTTTTAATGATAATTGACATACTTTATGATATGATAGGTCTAATTGAATTTCTAATTCTATCCAATATGAACTACTGACTAAGACTATCTATAAATACAAGATTTTAGATGCTTATTAACAAAGTAATAGTGAGATCTCACAAAAATCAACCTTCGAGGAACAAATTTAAATTGTAAACTGACAGGGCTATGACCAATCTCAAGAACATGAAAAAGAACGGTAAAATAAAAGAATAAAACGATAGGGTACGTACTTTTATCCCTTGCAATATTGAAATGCTTACACAAAATTTTTGTAAGATCTAACTCAAAGATATCATTTATGTTCTTTTGTCAATGCTGAAAAAATGTCGGTGGAGTGATATAATTAATTATCCTTGTCCTTTAATGCATCTTGAGATGCTGTGATATTTTTATCATGATACAATTAATTATCCTCGTCTTTTAATGCATCTTGAGATGCTGTGATATTTTTATCAGCATATATGGATTGTCAAAAGGAATCAATTTTGTTGAATAGAGGTCACATTAACTACGAATATATATTTTGAAATGAAAAATCATAAGTGGTGCCCAAGTGCACCAGTTTGATACCTCGCTTTTTCTGAAATTTGAGAGCAATCAACATCTCATGGTACGAAAGATTTATCAAAACTAATAATTAGATGAGCTCATTAAGACTGAAATGTATCTCAGGGTCAATTTGGGTTCAAATTTGTGAAGTGTTGCTTTTTCAACCTTAAACTGGAAATAGTTGCTTTTATGCCATGAAAACCGAAATGTGATTTACAGAGAAACCAAAGAGGACTTTATAAATTCAGCTTTATTCTGTGACTTCAAAGCCTTTTCTAAATTGATTTTGAAAATAGATAGGTTGACAACTACTGCAGTGGCCATAACACTTCCACCTGTTCAACTTTACATCGTTCAATATTTCAAAGTTGGTCCCCTTGGGTCTATTTTAGAAGTACAATTGATGAAAGGAACCAGGATGAACTCGAGAGCATCTTGTACTCTATGAATTGACTAAGATATTTTTTCATTCAAGACAGTAAACATTTTTAATTATTTTATTTAGTAACTGGATGTATGGATAGTCAACAGTTTTTCTATTAAGAATGAGTTATTAGATTATTTTTAGTTTTATTTTTTTAAGTTTAGTGTTGTCTAGTGGTAAACTGTTGTACTTTGATAATTTGAGGTGAAATTTATTTGGATACGTTGTGATTTTTTAAGTTTAATTAATGTAAAAATTTGTCTTAAGGATATTATTTGGCATTAGTATGGTTGTAGTCAATCTTTCAGATGAGATTGAGGATCTCAGTTCTATCCCTCTAGCTTCCAAGAACTAGGGACAATGCAGTGTACAGCTAGTCTTGGCTTTGTCGGCCACCATTTGCCTCTTTTCATGGGTGTGGTGCTCCTAACTTGTCAGATTATGGTAAGTTTCATCACTTGGAGCTAGCAATTTCTTCAATTTGTGCTTGGCAACTTGTAGATAACTCTAAGGAATAGGATGCTCACACTAGTTAGGAGCCTATAGATGATAGTTCAGTCTCGGGTGATGTTTAGGGAAAATCAAATGATAAATACCCCTATGCTATCCGTGTTGCTTTAGTTGCTTAGTGTTATTTTATGATGTTTGGGCTTGGCTCTTTGCTGACTTTTGTCTTTGTTTTGGACTATGTCCTACATAGACTTTGGGGTGTGCCTTTCTACCACCCGCTTTTTTTTCATGACTATTGTATTATTATCATTTTAGTTTATAAAAAGTAATAAAGACTTTATTCATTTAAAAAATAAAATCTCTTTGGAAATGGGGATGACCTCCATTATGACCTCTCCAACTTTAATCAACATAAAATGACTTTAAATCAACATAATAAAAGATGAGGCTTACTTCATTTCTATTTTATTAATTGTCAGTGTCAATTTTTATTATTATTGGTAAAAATTTTTGACCTGAGCTATGAACAGAGAGATTTTGAGAGGGTTCCACCCTTTTACAAAGACTAAGACAGATACATCAAAGAAGCCCAAACCATGTCAAGGAACAACAAGGAAAAAACGGTACAAATGTTGAAACACAACAACAAACCGATAGTGCCCCACACCTTAGGCTAAAAAATAATCTCAGGACAGACCACCCCATAACAAAGCAGATCCAGGTACTCAAGGCAGCTTGAAGCCAAAACTCTTAAGAAAACTCTATTTAAACAGCTGAATCCTTAGACTGGAATGAACCAATTTCCATTCCTATGGAATTGACATTCTCAAGAACTAGTCCGAATTGAAGAAAGGACCCCTAGATTGCTTCTCAGACTAATTTTACAATGCAAATTACAAATAAAACTAACCAAATCTTTTACTTATAAAATATTTCTTTCATAATTAGACTTAAATATCACACATTTTTGATTCAATAATAACAATATATTATATTATTAAATAATAACTTGCAATGATGCCAACTAAAATTAGTGTAAAACATAATCTGAAGATAGGGGAGAAAACAAACCATCCTTTCCGTTGAGCCCCTTCGTGTTCTTATAAATTCTAAAAATTAGAAAGCACCTCCTTAGAACTATCTTCTTATTATCTTATAAATTGCAATGCCGAATACTAACGACTTAAGGATGGTTTTTGTTTTAGAATTTTACGGTGTGGAAGATATTTTAAGGGAATTTGGACGTCATTATCTAAAATCGGATGAATGGTTTTATATTAAAACCAAAACCAAAACCAACTCAAGTTATCCTGTCATAAAACACCTGACTGGGCAGCTTACTTAATATATTTTAATTTGAAAAAGGAAATCTGATTGATAAGCTTTTCAAATATAATGGCTCCAAATCTTCAGAAGATCCAAACTAATCAGATCCACTCAAACATAAAGCAACAATGCATTGTTTTATGTTGCATGATACATTTAACATTTATAGTTACTAACATAACCAAGCCAGCTGAGATCTAGTAATGGAAAATACTGTTTGGAGGCATCTTAACATTTGATCTTTTCAATCTTGTCAAGTTCTTCCCTCACCTTGTGGAGTATACAGTCGCTGCATGTGGGCCCTAGTCAGATTTCAGTTTAAATATCTTTTCATCAGTCCATACTTCTCTGAAAGCCAAAAGAAAAAACAAATTGCTAACCACTGCTGACGGCAGTCTGCCCACCTTGTGCCCTACGTCTATGAGCTCTCCCTTTTTGCAGATGGGTAGGTATCTTATGTTTCACGTTTGTTCTGTTCATCTGAAATCACTACATTGAACTAACTTTTTATGTTTAATGATTGTAGTGTCAGTGGATAGAGGCGAGCATAAAATCACTCAGTGTTTCAGCACAAAGGAAAACTTCTATCAACTTGATAAACTGTTTACAATTGCCTCAATTTATAGAGGACTTCATTCTACTACTAGGATTACAAGTATCTAGAAACTTCTTAATAATTTTAGATAGGAACATGCTAGAAACCCTCTGCTAGAAACATCGTAGAACCCTCCTCTAGACTTTTCTTAATTACAATTAATTAGTCAAATCTATTTAATTATGGTTATCAAAATGGTGGGAGAAATTATACATTCCAACATATAAAGGATTTAAGGGCATAACATTTTCTTTTCGGTTTAGAATTTGTTCGATTTAATTCTTAATATTTTTCACATCTTATATTAAGAAATACCTATGATTCTGTCATTGGGTTAGACCATGGCTATAGTATTGTCTATAGTTTCCAAATTTTAAATTCTCACTTTCTAAGGTTGACAATCCAAGAACTTGACCTTTACTCGTAAATGTGAACCCCAAATAGTTCAAATTATATATAGAAGACATTATCATAGACATTTTAACGAGATTGAAATGCACATTGATGAAAGTATTGGAAGAACATAGAACATTTCTTCTTTTGTAGGAACAAATGATGAATCTTCATCTGCTAGTTTTGGACATCAACAACAATCAACAATTGCTATGCATTATCAAAGTACTCTACAAAAAATTCTGAGACACAAGCATTTATTTGCTTACATTGGGCTTCAACAACATTTAATAGTCAATTTATGGTATTCATTGCCACCTTTATCTCTATTTACTATTGTTAACATAGTTCTAGGGGCTTAATTAAGGATTAAGGAAGTTGCACTTCAATCTTAACATAACATGCTCCAAATGATACTCTTTATCACCACATTATTTTCCTTATACAAATATACATGAGACATGAACTTTCTATAGGTACCAAAGTTCTAATTTTATAAAGGAAATAACTATCATTAGTACAAAATTGTGCAACCTAGACTAGATTACAATGTAATTGGATCTTAGGCAAGTTCAAATTCTCAAGTCTTCGTTATCTCAACTTTTTGAACCTAAATCTAATATTATATTTCTTTTTATAGGTCTTTTTTATATCATTACATTAGCAAAAATCACCGTCAATATAATTTCAAGGTAATATCTAGTCTTTTTCAATTTCAATATAAGGATTCCAACATAAAATCCAAAGAAATATTTAAAAAAATTAGTTTTTTATTTTCTATACTAAATTTTCTTTTTCTGACAAGATTTTCACAATATTTGAGTGTCTATGAGATCAAGCACATGTGGTGAGAACATTTCACCAAAAGTGAATGATGGGTATGTTGATGAGAGAATTTTGATTCAAGAAATGGGTGGGAAGGGAAGAAAAGGTCATAGAGTTAAGAGGAGAAGGAAGATCTCGGTGATCCTAATATGAAAAATGTGGTATCTAATCATGGATCTTAGGTCCATCAAGGACCCCACATGAGGTGAGTGAAAAGCCAATTCTTGAATCATGGGAGGCAAGAAAAAAGTAGTCTCATGATGATAGATATTGGATAGAAAGACTAGTGGGTAAAAGTCTATTTTTTCATTTAGAAAATTGAAAGAGCTTATTCTATCAATTGAAGAGGACTACATCTGCCTAGATATTCCAAATCAAATAGTAGAGCAAACTTAAGGATGGAGAATGCTTTGATAAGCAAGTTCATGGGAATTAAACCCAACATTGATGTCTTCAGAGATTGGGATACTAATAAATGGAGGCCTAAAAGTAATGTGGATACTTTAGTGTTGGCTAAAGGGTTCTTTCTTATTTCCTTTTCAATTAAAGAAGACTATGCTAGGTTTTTCTAGGAGGAACTTGGTTCCTAGGAAATGCCAACCTTTTCTTTAAGAAATGGAAAATAAGATTTAATTTGCATAATGAATGTATCAAAGAAGTATCCATCTGAGTAAGACTTTCTAGGCTATAGTTGATAATTATATTCAAATACACACTTTCATATGTTTCTATACCAACATCAGAAATTTTGTGCATGTGGGATACGGTTCATAGAATGACCTTTGGGTTGAGAAGCAATCTCTTCATATGATGTGTTCAATGAATTCTAAGTAATATTATAATGGAAATAGAGAAAGGGGATGGAAATAGAAATCTTATGTTGATAAACAATTGAATTGAAAATGATCCTAAAACTATTAACTAAATTGGCATAGAATCTATATCACTCACAACATGCTTCCTCAAACAAATTATAATGGGCCTGTGGCAAAATTATCTTTCATTTAATAACTAAAAAGTAACTGAATACAAAATTAAGGCCTAAAATAATCCAAAGACTAAACAAAACTAATATGAGAAGAACCATAAAATGGAACATCAAGGAAAATGTTCTTATATATAAATTTTGAAACTTATACAGCCATGTGAAAGGCCACAAGTGCATAGTCACCTTTCCTATAGTTTACAAAAAATTAAAATAAACATGATCACCTACCTTGAAGGCCTAAAAGGAAAAAGTATGATTCCCTTGTAACAAGTTCTATTTTTGTCAAAAGATCTCCATTACAAAGCATAAGATGAATACTTATAGCTCAAAAGAGTGTCAATCACTTATAATTTTGGAATGCATACTACTAAATAGCTTATTTCAATGAAATGGCACTTGCCACGTTAGTCCCAAATGAGGAAATCAAGATGTGCTTCCATCCTTAGCACTTAATGAATTCTAATTGTTTGATGAGTATCTCTGTTAATTGCTTCCAATAGATATAAACACCTTTCTTTATTATGTGTGATTTATCTCTAGCCAATGGCACAATAGAGAGCATGTGCTAGTCATGTAGGAGCATCTAGGTTCACAAGCAATCTTGTATCATTTGAAAACATTTCAAGTTTTTGTTTTCAATTTTTTAGTTTTTCTGTGTTTAGTTGTTGTGGGTGTTTGCTTTAGGGGCAACTGTTAGATTTGAAATTGGTTAAGTTAAATGGTGAGGACCATGCTCTATATGTTTTGGTAAAGGCTTTTGCCTTTAAAATCAAAGAAAATTTTGAAAGGAAGTCACCTTGTGCATTAGTGCAACCTTGTTTAAAGGAGAAAACCAAAGTTATGCCCATGTACTAATTGCTTAAAGGAAGTCTTCAGTGCACTAGTGCAACTTTTCCTAAACCGTAGAACTATGAGGTTGTGCCCTAGCACTAAACAATGTCTTTAGCACACTAGCACAACTTTGCCTAAGACACTAGACTATGAGGTTGCACCCTAGCACTAGGTAGTGTCTTTGTGTACCAGCGCAACTTTGCCACAATGTATGGGATCTGCAAGTTGTACCATTTTGCTAAGAAGTTTTTTACACATCAACACAACTTTGATGGAACCACTGGAATATGAGGTTGCACCAGTGCGCTAACCATCACTAAGAAGGGATCCTAGGGCAGTTTCACAACTTTACTTATTGCACATGATTTGGAGGTTGTACTCTTGCACAAAACTGTCCATAAGGGATTTAAATCTCTGAATGATATTATTTCACAAATGTTTTGAGGCACCTTGGTCATTCAGTTCTATAACTAAAAATGTGAGCAACTGTTCAACTTCCACCTTCGAACGTATAAAATGTGCTTGAAGTTCTTTGTTTATGGTTGAACCATTCTAGAGGGTAGTGTGAAGAATAATTGAATGTAATTTTGATGATGAAGAAGAAGATTATACACTTGTATTATTCTATTTGCTACAAATAAATAAAATATTGATTTTTGTTCTATCAATTCTTTGTTATGTGTTTTTATGTATTGGCTACTCATCCTGATTGCCAGGTAAGGCACTTAGGGTTTGATATGCACCAAGTGGTATTAGAGTAGGGTTTCTGTTGAGGCTATTGACATGTCAAAAAAGGGATTTTAAGTTTTGTATTGTTGTGGGTAGAGAAGTGTGAGAATAGACTTGCAGTTGTAGAGAATCCGATGAAGACATGGCACAGAGAGGATGTGGTAGAGGAAGAGCACCACAAGATGGTGATATGACAATTCTGGAGATGTTAAGAGATATAATAGCATGATTAGATGCTATGGAGATGGTCCAGCGTAAGGAGTACATGTTGAAGATGTGAGTGAGGATGAAGAAGAAATAGAGATAAGAGAAGATGATGAACCAGAAAGGTGATTTTTAAGAGTAATGTCCATAATAAGTAGTAAAACTTGTTTGGATCCTCTGAGTTATAATGGTAGTTTGAATCCAGAAGAATTGATCGATTGGATTTCAAAAATGGACAAGTATTTTGATTTTGAATCAATTGAAGACCCCAAGAAAGTAAAGTTTGCCTGGACGAAGTTGAAAGGTCATGCCTCCCTGTGGTGGGAACATGTTCAAATAGAAAGACAGAAAAGGTAAAGAGAAAATTAAATTTTGAGAAAGAATGGTAACTAAATTGAAGGCTAAGATTTTATTAGTAGGTTATTAGACTAGTTTTTTTAAGAAGTTACAAAAGCTAAAACAAAAAGAGAAGAAGGTGCAAGAATACACTAAAGAATTTTATAGATTGAATATTTAGGCTGGCCATGTTGATGATGATGCTAAAAAGGTTTCTAGGGATGTTAATGGGTTACACTATTTCATCCAAGTTGAGATAAGCATGGTGTGAATCACTAGTGTTGAAGAATCCTATCAATATGCCTTGAAGTCTGAAGAGAAACTTGCAAGAAAACAAAACAATTCTAGAGGAAGGGGCAAATTTTCACATGGAAGAGGACAGTCAAGTGCTGGAAGAGGATACCAAAACAAACAAGGAGAGGCCATTTCCTCACAAACCAATACCTAGGAAAATAAAGGAAGAGGATATTACTCTCGAGGAGGAGGATTCTATGGCACTTGTTTTCAATGTAGATAAACTAGGCATAGGGCATTTGAAATCCTTAGATACAACAAAGTAGTGGGAAGAAAAAGAAATAAGAATTAATATTACACAAGCTAATAATGAAAGTGTAGCTTCACTGAAGTGTGGAGAAGAACTTGAGGATGGAGACTCCTTTATGTTAAGGAGGATTTTGTTGAATCTAGAGAAGGAGAAACCTAAACCAGTTCAAAGGAGGAACTTCTTTCGAACTAGATGCAAGTTAGGTGGTAAATGTTACAAAGTGATGGTGGATAGTGGAAATACAAACAATATTATGTCTAAACAGATGGTAAACAAAATGGGATTGAAAAGATTGAAGCATCCTAGTCCTTATAAAATTTCCTGGTTGTACAAAGAACATCAATTGGTGGTAAGATAACAATGCCTTGTGAATTTTCAAATTGGTAGTTATAAGGATGAGATTTTGTGTGAAGTAATGCCAATGGATGCATGTCATATTTTATTGGGTAGACCTTGGCAATTTGATAGACAGGGTGTACATGATGGAAGGACTAATACATATAAAATAAAGAAGGATGGACAAGAATTCACATTGAATCCATTAAAGGATAAAGAAGATGAAATGGAGATTAGTCCCAAAGTTTGTTTGATTTCTGGAAAGAAGTTCTTGAAAGAGTTGAAGAAAGAGGGGACATGTTTTGTATTTATTCCAAAGCCTGCAGCAACTATGACAACAGAGAAACAAGAAAAATTGCCAATAGAAATTCAAGAAATTCTAAAAGAGTATGCAAATATAATGATGAAAGAGTTGCTAGATGGATTGCCACATGTGAGAGACATTAGTCATTACATGGATTTAATATGTGGTGCAAGTTTTCTAGAAAAAGCATTGTACAAGATGATGCATATGGAGAAGGAGGAGATAAATAGGCAAGTACAAGACTTGTTGGATAAAGGGTTCATCAGGGAAAGTCTTAGTCCTTGTGTTGTACCAGTAGTGTTGACATCAAAAAAGGATGAAGAGTGGTGTACGTGTACGGATTCAAGAGCCATAAACAAGATAACAATCAAGTATAGATTTCCATTGAAATGAATGGATGATATGATGGATTATCTATGTGGATCCAAGTACTTCATGAAGATCAACTTGAAGAGTGGATACTATCAAATCAGAATTAGAGAAGGGGATGAGTGGAAGACAACACTCAAAACCAAAGATGGATTGTACAAATGGTTGGTGTTGCCATTACTTTGGGTGAATATTTTGTCATTTAGCTAACTAATGAAAAAATGATTATATCACCATAGCTATGATGAGAGTCTCTCCTCTCAGCAAGGGGAGGTTCCCTCTAGATAATAGATTATTTCTAATCAACAACTTTTAATACTTATATAAACTAAAACTATGCTTGGGATGTTTTCATTACATCCTATTCTCTTTTTTTTAGAAAAGATGTTTTCCTCTTAAAAATGATAACTTCAAAAGAAATGATATTTAACAACTTCTTAATTGAGACAAACCATAGAAACACAAAGTCTTCTATTGCTTGACTTATTCCTGACAATAAATTGAATTGAATTCAAATGTAGCTTAAAGTCTCCACTCTCACCCAATATAGTATAACTAGATTGAACACAACAGTTTACAACACAAAGTCTTTAAACAATTCTATTCTCACAAATGTAAACACAAACTCCCATAATGAGAAAATAGCACAAAGTCTATTTAACCAAAACAAGAACACTTCTTCAATTTTCAATAAACTCCATGATTCCAGAAATGATTCAATATAATATAACATGAATGACATAAGAACAATGATATCCTAAAACAATATGATCCAACTCAAAGTTTGATACTCAAACTGCTTTCTTATATTAATATTCACTTAAAAATTTGATAAACATGAAAATCTCAAAGTCTTGATATGTTTTTCAATTCGGCGGAGTTTCTTTGCAATAGATAAAAGATACTAATTACAATAGAGGCCCTCTTTATTTATAGGGAGGAGCCTAGAGCAAAAATAGGAAAATGTAACTACTTTGACTTATTCAAACAAAAGAGTCCTATTTGACTTGTGACTTCTTTTGTCTCACATGTAATTACATTTGAGAAAAATACATGTGGATATGTCCATAATAAAATTCAAATTACATCTACAAAACTAAAAATAAACTAAGGCATTGAAAAGGAACTTCAGCTGCCACCATCGTTCTTCTTCAAAAAGTTTTTATACATAGTCTATACTACTGCCATTTCACATACATCGGACTTCGCTATATTATTTGAAATGGTGTGAGCCCTAAGAATTATATCCCTAACCACCTTTATCATTTTCTCATGTTTTTCAAGATATCATTTATATTTTCAAAGGTGGAGTGATGATCATAAAGGCTATCCATTGAAACCACTGTAGGCGCTTCATCTTCAAACTTTCACCGAACCATCTTCTTGAAAGCATCTATCATCTTCTCTACTAAGAGAAACTTATGACCTTCACTTGTTAAAGTGCATGGTAGTTCCTCTAACCTATGTAGAAGTAAGACATCACTGTCTTCACTATTTTCATGTACTTGGCACAAGTCATCATGTAAACCTTTTATCACTTTGATGTGATGGGTAATGGATTCTTTCGTCTTAAGATAAGAATCTTGACTTGAAATGACACCAATGGCAATTAGATTCTTTATTTTGATCTTCTTCATCTCAATCCATTCCTCTAAACTCTCCTCTTGATCTTAAAGTTCTTGGGAAAGTAAATCAACAAGATCATCTAACTCAGCTTTTGCCTTTCCATTTTTTCTTTTCTTTCCACTGTGGTCTTCAATAGAACTCTTCCTTGTGCCAACAACCGTTCCACAATATCACCAACCACTCTTCCTCTAGCCTAAACTTTCTCAACCTTTTGAATTAGAGGGTCTTCTACAGTCACTGCCATGGGTTCCACAATCTTAGATAATTTCACTATTATTTCAAGGACAGCAACAAGTTGTTCTACGTTTGCTTTCTATTACTCTTTTTCCTTCTTTACCTCATCATAATTCACAAGTAATGAGCTTGTTGTAGAATGAAAATCTGCTTTGATACCTTCATGAGTCAACTTACCTAACTCAAATCTGGAGACAATATAATCATTCATATCAAAGGTATCTATAGTAGCATCATCTAGTGGCTTAGTAATTTCTGCATACCTGACTCCTTTTTCATCAATAAGCCTAGAAACAGTTTTAGGTTTCTTTTTCTAGGCCTTTGGCTTAGCAGGAAGTAATTTCTCAATATCAATTTCATCCGGTGAGATAGCCTACTTTTTCCTCTTGGTAGTATAGGAAAACAACCATGGAGGTAAAGTCGAGGCACCAACATTCAGAGAAGAGTCAATTACCTATTTTTCTGGATCCATGCTCACACCTGTTATAGTAACAATAGGACTAGTATTGGTAAAAACTGCACTTGTGTCAACAACTTTCTTTGAACCATCTAGAAAATGCTCTAGAACAGATTGTTCACCAATATCAAATGATGGGGAAGATAAACTTGGAATAGAACCAGGAGAATAAAACACAGTCCCAAAATTTGTTCTTACAGAGGGAGGGGTATTGTCAGAAGACACAACAAAAATAGGCGAAATAGGAACATTAGACACTACTGGAAAACTACCAGAAACAGAGACATGAGGTAGGGGTGTAGAAACTTGTGGTTCTAGTGGAAGATCCTTCTGAGGGGACTATTGTGAATCACCAATTTGTTCTTGTTCTACATTCTCTTCTTTGTCTTGTTCTTTGTTACTTTCCTCATGAGGTTTTTTAATCATTTCTGCTTGCTCAGCATCATCAGGTTCCTCAACATCTTGTTGTTCAATCTCAATATCTTCAATCTCCATTTTATCAACATTTATATCCTCAAAAGCTAGTTTTGTAGCAGTAGAAGTTCCTGCAACCTCCTTCTTACCTCTTTTAGCTACAAACTTGATTTTTCATTTATGCACTTTAGAAGAAGGAGTGTCACTTTTGTTCTTTGTTCAATTTTCTACCTTTTTCCCTATTTTCTCCTGAATCTCAGTTTCTGATCTAGTAAGAAATTCTTTCAGACTAATACCTTTGCTTCCTAACCACACATTTGTATTTTCTAGAATTGGCTGAAATCTTTTTGTGATTGAAGTTTCCTCTTTGACAGACCATTTGACCTTTGGTAGAGGCAAGGCTTTAATGTTCTCAACATTGTATTTGGGATCCAAAACATCCCCTTCATCTTCCATTCCCTCCAGAATATCTGCAAGACCCAATTCTTCAATCTGACTTAGGTGAAGTCTACAGTAGTCTAGTTTTATGATCTCATTCTATGTTCTGAGATCAGCCCAAACATCTTCAACCATTGGCATATGAAAAACTGACCTTCTCTTGATCTTGTCCTACACTCTTTTGTAATCAAAATGATCTCTTTTCTTGAAAGTCTTCATAGTAACCAGTTGCATTTCTGATTCAACTACTTTGGCCTTGGTAACTGATTGAACAGAGTACCTCCCAATTTCTATAGGAAACTTAATTCCTGACTTTTTCAGCTCGATCTGCTTATTGTGTATAACGATCAACTTCCTACACAGTTCCATCAGAATAATTCTATCACCGAGATACCGTGGAAGCATATACGAATAGCCAAGATAGTATCCCAGTCTAAGTTAAGTGAAAGTTGGAAACTGCAAAAACAAACAACCAAAATAGTTGACCACCTCTCAGGCCTCATCTGATACTCTTTTTTGCTCAAGTTCATTATTCCATAAACACATGAATAATGAAAAGAAGGCATCATTAACTCTGCAAAAATAATGGATTGATCCCATTAGAGTAATCTGTGGATAATACTCATAGATTGGAACCAATCTCCAATCACCAAGTTGAGTTAAACTAGAAAAACTCCTCATACTAGCAGCAACATACACAAGATATGAAGTGATATAAAACTTAAAAGTTGTATTAACTTTCACCAGTTGATCATGCAGAGCATTACTGATCTATTCTCCCCAGAAGTTTTTTTGTTGGCCTCTTAGAATCACCTTAATGTATGTATACATCCATTCATGAAACTTAGATGAAGAAGGGAGACCTTCGACCCAACTCAGCAATGTAATCAAATCACTTCTTGGGAGATCTTTAGGCCATCTAGACAAGTTACTCTGAGGAGTCTTCAACCACTTACTATTGATATGTTTCTTTGAAGCTTCCACATATTTATAGAACTCTTTTTGCCCCTTAGTAAAATCTATTTCACCAACATTCTCAATAGGAGGACACAAAGATTTTGTCAAGAAACTCTGCATCTAATCTCATGATCACATTTCCTTGAGAATTAGATATAGTCCTAGTATCCCTATCATAATGACTAGCCACCTGAAGAACAAATTTAGGATTGTGGGCAGTGACTAGAAAAGAGGCAACCAAGTGAATGTTACTATCGATAATCTTCTGCATATACTGAGGAGGATTGGGCTACTTTGTTCTATCCACAAATTTGGCCATGTCCACATGACCAATCTTTGTATCTCTTATCTCGTCTACATTAGACTGTAATGAAGTCATGGGGAAAACCCCTTGGTACTTATACTTCATGATTTTGGCCTTTGAGGAAGAAGACTTTGACATCAACTTTGTGAAGAGAACTAGAAACAACGTCCACCGCAAATGTTTGTTGAAGCTGCAAAAAGCAACGATCTCACAATTAGGGGAAAAATGGGCAAATTGGAGTTACTGTAAATTGATGATCATGGACATGGGAACATGCATTAAAGGGCTTGAGAGCACGCAAGTCAAGGAAATAGGCAAAAGCGAGCCAATAGGTATTGAAAGGCAAAATTTCCTAGTGTTAGGAAAATTTGTAGAGTGACATGCATGGGCAGCCATTTTGGGTGCTCCTGCATGTGGGGTAAATTGTCTATCATGCACGGTCGATCAGGATGACTGACATTACATGTGGAGGAGAAAAACACAATTTGGTGTGGGGGTGGTCAAATTGACCACCCTTACATGAGGGGAAAAATACAAGTGTGCATACATGTATAAGTGGTGGAAATACCAGATCACGCACATTGATAAGTTCAAATGTTCAAATGTGAAGTTGGTCAAATCGACTGCTTATGCATATTAATCGAAACCTAATTTCTATCTAGGGGTAGCAATTTTTTCCACCCTTACACAAGGTAGGATGACTAAGAGATAAAGTGCATTAGCAGTGGTTTTGACCGCCGATGCATATTGGATAAATAAACAAAAAGATGAGTGCGGCGAAAATGCCTGTCCCTGCAACTAATGAGAAACTTATAAGAATCAAAATGTAGTCATCAAAAAAGACTGACAACACACTGATCCTAATCAAGTTTTGAAACTAAGTTTTCAAAAATCGCTGAGATCTAATAAAAACTTAGGGTTTTATTTAGATTGAATCAACAATTTTTTCTGATAATGGAAACCTAGGGTTATAAAGAAAAAGAATGACTCACAGAGGAAGAAACTAACAAACAAAGATTCATATAAGAATTAAACACAACAATAAGATTTATAAGAAATGTAAACTAACATTTACATTTCATACAAAAATCTAGAGAAAAATAAAAACATAAAAATGGAAAATAGAAGTTTACCTCTAAAATGAGACCAAAACCTAAGTGCAACCACGAAGACAAAAATCCACTTCAATTTGCTCACTCTGAAGTTTATGCAATTAGATCAGCTTCTGAGGGTTTGATAGCTAGTTTAGAGAGAGTTTTGTAAATGACAACTAGACAAAACAACTAAAAATGTTTTAAATAGGAGGTTTACAAAGTTGCATTAAACATGACATGAGTACCATTTATGCCACTTCAGTTAGCTTGATATGATAATATTTTACATGGGCGGCGGATTTCACCATCAACACATATCAGGCGAACATGCTCAAAACATTCACAAGTGACGAATAATGCCGCTCCAACATATTTGACCCAAAACACATGCATGGGTGGTATTTTCGACTACTCCTACATGTAAATCCAAAAAATTATTTAATATATACACAAAGGGTAAATTTAACTGCTAGCACATATTAAAACAACAATAAACATGCAAGAATGATGGATTTAACCGCTAGTGCACATGAACCTGAAAAATTTCTAACATCCTAAAATGGTCAAAATTGATATTTTGACAAGCTTGTAACCTAATCGATTTTCACGAATCTTGAGGAATCAACTTAGGGGAATGTCACAAGCTATTCTATGATGTCAAATGACTTCACGTAAGGCCAAGAGAACTTGCCTCGATTTGTAAACTTAGAGTGTAGGCTACGAAACAGACAAGTTTCATAGGGGTTGTCTACAAAAATGAACGTAGCTTATTTTGAGAACAACAGCTGGCTCTAACTGTGAAACTTCCTTCAATCGTTCTTTGAAACAATCAAAGGGAGAAGAATCTAGTCTCTAAGTGCCTTCATCCATTCCATTGGGCCATAGAGTCAAGTTACCAAAACAAAAAGACACAAAAAGACTAAACAAAAATGAAAAAGTAAAAACACAAAAACTATACAAATGTACCAATAAACTTATTTGATACTTTAAGGATTGAAATGCTTCAGATGTTGTCCACTGTGGGGCAATAAGAATAGTTTTCCATATTGATACTCCAACAAGAAACTATTTTCACCACAAAATTGGTGAATGATAAATGGGCCTTTCCATAGGAAATCAAACTTCCCATGCATTCCTTTTGGTTCTCTCCTCTTGTCCCATAACAAGACTTGATCCCCAATTTGAAATTCTCTAGCATTCGCCTTCTTGTCAAAAAGTTTCTTGACCCAACTTTGATGCTCAATAACATGATCTACTACCATAACCCATTGCTCTTCAAGTTCAGTGAGGTACATTATTCTTTTGTCAATAGAACTTTCAAAAGTTATATCTTCCACTACTTTTGCCAACTTCAAAGCCAACAATTTCAAAGTAATAGGTATTTTTGCATTCAAACCATATAGAAGCTAGAATGGTGACATACCTATTGCTTTCTTGGGGGTAATTCTATCTGCCCATAAAGCATCAAAGAAGGCTTTATGCCACGTTCTTTGATTATCCTCTACCAGTTTCCTGATAATTGTAACTAGATTTTTGTTGCTAGATTCTGCCTGACCATTCCCTTGCGGATAAAGGTCTGATGAATGAGAAAGAATGATCCCATATTCAAAGCAAAAACTAGTGATCTCATTTGAAGAAAAACATGTAGCATTATCTACTACAATTTTGTTTGGAACTCCAAACTAGGAAATAATATTCTCCTTGAGAAAATTACTTACTACCTCAGAAGTAGCATGCTTAACCAGAATAGCCTCCACCCACTTGGTGAAGTAGTCTGTTGCAGTGAGAACAAAACTATGTCCTACACTCAATGGTGGGTTCATAGCACGAATCAAGTCAATACCCCATTGCTGAAAAGGTTCTTCAATCACAACTAGCTTTAGTGGTAATGCATCTAACTTAGGCTTCCCAACAAATTGCTGGCAAAGTTCACATCTACGTACCTAATTATATGTATCTTGAAATAATGTAGGCCAATAATACCTAGCCCAAAAAATTTTATGAGCTATTACAGGTGCAAAAAGATGTCCTCCACATGCCAAATAGTGAAAAGACTCTAAAAGTTTGCTTCGTTGTGCTCTATCCACACAATAGAGAAAAATCCCATCAAGGCTTCTTTTATACAAACCATTATCCCACAAGACATAGTTTGTAGCCTTTAACTTGATAGTTCACTTCTCTTTATAAGATAAATGAGAAGGACACTCACCATAGGTGAGAAAATGAGTGATATTGGAATACCACTCATCTGTTGTAGTTACAAAGAGAACAGTTGGAACATCCTTAACTTCTACCTCTTCATCACCTATTTCTTTTGGGACATTGTCAGCAATAAGCTAACACAAACCTCTGCCTCACACAAGCTTGGTGGGTTTGATATCAAGATCAAACTCTTGAATTTTGGCAATCCAGTTGCCCCTTTTAGTCCCAAATTCTTGTTGTGTCAGGATAGATTTCACTGTTGTGTCTGGCACCAAAACAACAGTATGTGAATTTAGAATGTAAAACCATAAATGCTTCACTGCCTTTACCACAGCATAAGCATGTTTCTCCATACTTGAGTACTTAAGTTCATGAGCCTTCAATGGGCAACTCATAAATGAAATTAGAGATTCCACACCCTCTTCATTCTGTTGAACCAAGATCACTAAAAGCATATGCTTAGAAGCATAAATGTACATTATGAAATCTTTAGTGTAGTTAGGACAAACTAGAACTAGAGCATGCACTATGGCCCTTTTAATATCCTCAAATACTACTTTACCTTCCACACTCCAACAAAAAGTGGTCTTACCTTTCATCATATTGACAACATGACGAGTTTTCTCTGCAAATTCCAGAATGAACCTCCGCAGAAAATTCACCTTCTTGAAGAAAGAGTGAACTGCTGTCTTACTAGTAGGAAAAGTAAGACTCTGGATAGATTTGACTCTCGCTGATTCAATTTTAGTAGCTTCTCTGTAAACAATATGGCCGAGAAGCTTACCCTTTGTAACCCCAAAAATTGATTTCTTAGGATTAAGAGAAATACCATTTTGACGACATCATTCCAGAAGCTGTCGCAAATGGTAGCCATGATCTTGACACTATTTAGAGAAAATGGTCAAGTCATCAAGATACACCACAATGAATTTTCCCATCTCATCCCTAAAAGCGAGGTCCATTTCTCTTTGGAAAGTAGCACCAGCATTAATCAAACCAAACAGCATCCTGCGGTATGCAAAATTCCCCCAAGGAGTCATGAAGGCAGTCTTGTATTGATCTGCTTCATCGACTTTTACTTGATTATAGCCTAAAAAATTGTCTAACATAGATAACATCTCTGAACTAGTTACAATTTGTAACACTTGGTCCATAATAGGCAGAGAGTAATTATCTTTTAAAGAAGATTGATTCAAATTTCTAAAATCAACACAAATTTAGATTTCTCCATTCTTCTTTCTCACAGGAACAATATTCACAATCCAAGTGGAATGATGGATGGGAAAGATTATTCTAGCATTAAGTATTCTCTAGATTTTAGAAAGAATAGTACCTAATATCTTGGGATTATACTGCCTCTATGTTTTCTTGTGAGGCAATGATCCTACCTTGAGAGGAATCTCATGTTGGATCTCCTTAGGTCTGAAATATTTCAGATCATCATATGAATACGCCAGAACATCAATGTAATGATGAAGAAGTGTAATGAACTTAAATTTCTTATCAGTAGTGCAACACTTCCCGATGTTAACTATCTTGGGATCTGCTTCAGAACTCAAATTTACTTGCTCAAATTCCATGGATGAACTTGAATCAAGTTGTTGTTGTTTGATATATCTATCATGCTTGTCAAATAACTTTTCCAGAGAAACCAAACCTTTCAGAATTTTATTCCCTTTTAGTTGAAGAATCTCCTCACCAGTTTGTGAATCTATTTCAGAAACATATTCATGTAGTGGTAAATCACTACCTTCAAAGTAGAGCTTATCAAAGCTATCTGTCTTCTCCAAGAAAGGTATGATCTGATTATCACCATTGAAGACCTACCAATGGTTAGCATTGTCTGGCACACTTGGTCAGAAAGCCAACTCAATTGTGTATTTATCACCTTTAAAATCCTTGTGAGGGACCATAAGGGTGGCAGAGACAACTAATGAATCAACATGATCATTAAACTCTCTCGGTACTGCAGAGATGTCGAAAGCATCAAAACCTTCAATGCAATCCTAGACACGATTATGGTAATGTCTCAGCCTTTCATTATTGGTCTAATAATTATTTCACATAACAAACAATAAACTCAACATCACCTTGTGCATGAAGATTTTTAATACCTTTAACACGAGAAGCCTCCATTCTAAGTAACAATGACTCATATTCAATGGTGTTATTAGTATTGTTGAACTGCAACTTATAGGAGAAAGGAAAGATATCTCCTTGTTGAGATATTAGAACTACTCCAGCTCCAGATCTAGTGGAAGAACAACTGCCATCAAATTCTAAAATCCAAACATCATTTGAATTTACCACTTTGATTTTTCTGTGACCAGTAGATTCTTCCTCATTAGAGAGAGAAGAATCTAGCATCACTATGCTCTCATTTGAACTTTCATTGGAATTATCTTCTAATTATCCGTCTGAAATATCTGAACTCTCGTGTAATGAACTAGAAGTATTTTCAGTGGACAAGAAATAATTACCCATTCCTGAAGACTCAAACAAAATTTGGGCTTTTGGATTTTTAGTTTGGGTAACAATATATTTTGCCTCCTTCTCAGGAAGCAATTTTTGCATGACACCTTTAACATGTATCCTTTCCTTGGATAAATCCATGTTTAGTTCTCCACCCACATCTTTACAAAAATTATGTCCAACCAAAATGCCATAAGAAGCTGGAACATCAGCAACTAGAACGGTCATTTTGATCCTCTTATCCAAAAAGGTTGCAAATACAAATTGGGCATCCCTGATTTGGCCTAACAATGGCACTTGCTTATTCTCCATTGAAATCCATCTACCAAAGGTCTTCGTCAAAGTGAGACCGAGAGAATTTACCACCTTGGTAGGCATGACATTGTCAGAAGCTCCAGAGTCTATGATACAATTGCTTAACTTGTGGCCATTGACCAATAGAGAAACATAGAAGGGTTCTATCTTCCCTAGAGCAACAAGAGGAGTAGTGACTAGGTTATTTTGGGTGGACCTATTATTTGAGGAGTCATGGGCAATCTTAGGAGAATCTTGCCCCATAAGAGCAGTCTTGTTTTTAACATACTTAGCTAACCTATCAAATTGGTCAGGGTTAGCTTGTAAATATTCTACCTCAGACATCTGGATTTTGGTTTTCCTAGCATGATCTATTATGTCAAAGAGATGAAATGAATTAGATACAGAGGCAGGGAATCCTTCATTCTAGGGTTTAGTTGGGCAGTACTAGTCTGAGGAACAGAAGTAGAAGAAATATGATTGTTAGATGAACTTACTTGTTTATTGACAACTAGGTCCTTTGATTGAAAAGGCAATGGAGTTCATCATTTGGCAATCGAGATCATAGGTTGAAGCTCTTCTCTTGACTTTCCTTTATCAACTTGCTGATTTGATTGATTTTGGGACCTAGTAAAAACAACATACGCTCCATCATATACCTTTCCTTCTCTTTCTGCTTCATCTTGGTAGTTCAGAAAACCAATGGTAGAGTTGCCAGCTAATCCATCTTCTCCTTTAGTAAAATGATTAGAATTATTCTCTTCATCTAAATCAGGTTGGAAAGAATCATCATGTTCCACTTCATAGTAGCCAACTGCTGAGTTGACTAGCGGTGCTTCAATGGAAAGCTTCCCCTATTTTGGCAGAAGATGATTTTGTTGCCTTTGATTTATGTCAGCATTTCCCTGATATGAATTGTTAGGGAACATCCTTCTTGGTATATCCCTTTAAGAAGGAGTAGACATACCTTGGGACATTTGTTTCTTCAAAGCTAGCAACTCATTTGCTAACTTCTGCACCATAGGATCTATGGTGCGCGTGGAAGAATTATCAGTAGAGCACTGACCTCTATTTCTATTTGAATCCCTTCTTATCTTACTCGCAAGGATAAGATCATCTTCAACCTCCATAGCTAAAATTTGAGCTGCGGAAAGATCAGCAAGACTATCCTGCCTTAATAGAAAGCTTACCTCAGGAAGCTGATTGTTGATGAAGAAACATTTAAGATTCTCTACCGTTGGTTGAGTAGTTGCCAGAATCCTATTTGTCAATTTGTTGAATTTGGCAATGAAATCCCACATGGGTTCATTTGGTTCTTTCTTCATCTATGTTAACTGAGCTAACAAAGCATGTGCATCTTTTGTAGGCTTAAACCTAGCTTCAAACTTGGTTTTGAGAGTATTCCAGTTGGTTATGGTTTGGGCTTGAAGGTGGTAGAACGAATCTACAGTAGCACCTTGCAATGTTTCTACAAAAAATTTCACAGCCACATCTTCATGTTCCACCCCTAGCACACCACAAGCTATACAAAAGGCTGAAATGTGTTCATCAGGATGGACTTTCCCATCACCATAGAATTTAGGGAAATTCTTTCTTGAACTACGAGGTAGTTCATGCAGTGGTGGTGTAAAATTCAAAGGACCAAAGGTATTACTCCACGGGCCTTAAGCTTCCATTATGCGATAATTAAAAGGTGGGATAACAAACCTTTGTGGAATTTGAATAGACAAAACTCTATTAGTATTGGAGCTAGAAGCTTCACCTAGTATAGGAGACCTAGTGCTAGTAGGAGGAAAATTCCTTGTTCGCTGAAGCCAAGGTTGTGGAGACAAAAGACTAAAGTTATTTTGTTGCATTAACTCAAACACAGGATCAATAATACCTTGAGCTCTCTTACTTCTTGTATACCTTGAGTCTGCCAAAATGCAATATACTCAACAAAGATTTAGAAACAACTTAAAGTAATGGACAAGGATGAAATGCTTCAATTCAAAGCGTGAGGCTCCAAGTTATGCGTTCTTTCCCAGTAGAGTCACCAAAAAACTGTTGGGTGGATATTTTGTCATTTAGCTAACTAATAGTAAAATGGTTATATCGCTACAGCTATGATGAGACAAAGTCTCTCCTCTCAGAAAGGGGAGGTTCCCTCTAGATAATGGATTATTTCTAATCAATAACTTTTAATACTTATATAAACTATAACTATGCTTGGGGTGTTTTCATTGCATCCTATTCTCTTTTTTTAGAATAGATGTTTTCCTCTTCAAAATGATAACTTCAATAGAAATAATATTTAACAACTTCTTAACTGAGACAAACCATAGAAACACAAAGTCTTCTATTGCTTGACTTATTTCCCACAAATAAATTTGATTGAATTCAAATGTAGCTCAAAGTCTCCACTCTCACCCAATATAATACAAATAGATACAACACAATAGTTTACAGCACAAAGTTTATAAACAATTCTATTCTCACAAATGTAAACACAAACTCCCGTAATGAGAAAATAGCACAAAGTCTACATAACCAGAACAAGAATAGTTCTCTCAATTTTTAATAAGCTCCACAATTCCAGCAATGATTCAATATAATATAACACCAATGACATAAGAACACTGATATCGTAAAACAATATGATCCAACTCAAAGTTTGATACTCAAACTGCTTGCTTATATTGATATTCACTTGAAATTTTGATAAACATGAAAAGCTCAAAGTCTTGATATGTTTTTCAATTCGGTAGAGCTTCTTTGCAATAGATAAAAGGTAGTAATTACAATAGAGGCCCTCTTTATTTATAGGGAGGAGACTAGAGAAAAAATAGGAAAATGTAACTACTTTGACTTATTCAAACAAAAGAGTCCTATTTGACTTGTGACTTCTTTTGTCTCACATGTAATTAGATTTGAGAAAAATACATGTGGATATGTCCACAACAAAATTCAAATTACATCTACAAAACAAAAAATAAACTAAGGCATTGAAAAGGAACTTCAGCTGCCACCATCACTCTTCTTCAAAAAGTTTTTATACATAGTCTATACTACTGGCATTTCACATACATTGGGCTTAGCTGTATTATCTGAAATGGTGCGAGCCCTAGGAACTACATCCCTGACTACCTTTATTATTTTCTCATGTTTTTCAAGATTATCCTTTAGGTTTTCAAAGGTCGAGTGATGATCATAAAGGCTGTCCATTGAAACCACTGTAGGTGCTTCATCTTGAAACTTTCATTGAACCATCTTCTCGAAAGCATCTGTCATCTCCTCTGCTGAGAGAAAGTTATGACCTTCACTTGTTAAAGTACATGGTAGTTCCTCTAACCTATGTAGAAGTAAGACATCACTGTCTTCACTATTTTCACGTACTTGGCACAAGTCATCACGTAAACCTTTTATCACCTTGATGCAATGGGTAATGGATTCTTTGGTCTTAAAATAAGACTCTTGATTTGAAATGACACCAATGGCAATTAGATTATTTATTTTGATCTTCTTCATCTCAATCCATTCCTCTAAACTCTTCTCTTGATCTTGAAGTTCATGGGAAAGTAAATCAACAACATCATCTAACTCAGCTTTTTCCTTTGCCATTTTTTCTTTTCTTTCCACTGTGGTCTTCAATAGAACTCTTCCTTGTGCCAACAACCGTTCCACAATATCACCAACCACTCTTCCTCTAGCCTGAACTTTCTCAACCTTTTGAATTAGAGGGTCTTCTACAGTCACTGCCATGGGTTCCATGATCTTAGATGATGTCACTATTTTCTGAAGGACAGCAGCAAGTTGTTTTTCCTTTGCTTTGTATTGGTCTTTTTCTTTCTTTACCTCATCATATTTCACAAGCAATGAGCTTATTGTAGCTTGAAAATTTGCCTTGATACCTTCATGAATCAACTTACCTAACTCAATTCTAGAGATAATATAATCATTCATATCAAAGGTATCTATAGTAGCATCATCTGGTGGCTTAGTAATTTCTACATACTTGACTCCTTTTTCATCAATAAGCCTAGAAACAATTTTAGGTTTCTTTTTCTGGGCCTTTGGCTTAGCAAGAAGTAATTTCTCAATATCAATTTCATCCGGTGAGATAGCTTGCTTTTTCCTCTTAGTAGTATAGGCAGACAACCATGGAGGTAAAGTCGAGACACCAACATTTGGAGAAGAGTCAATTACCTATTTTGTTGGATCCATGCTCACACCTGTTATAGTAATAATATGACTAGTATTGGTAAAAACTGTACTTGTATCAACAACTTTGTTTGAACCATCTAGAAAATTCTCTACAACAAATTGTTCACCAATATCAAATGATGGGAAAGATAAACTTGGAATAGAAGTAGAAGAATCAAACATGGTCCCAAAAATTGTTCTTATAGAGGGAGGGGTATTATTAGAAGACAACAAAAATACGTGAAATAGGAACATTGGACATTACTAGAAAACTACTAGAAATAAAGACATGAGGTAGGGGTGTAGAAACTTGTGATTCCAGTGGAAGATCCTTTTGAGGAGACTATTGTGAATCACCAAGTTGTTCCTGTTCTACATTCTCTTCTTTGTCTTGTTCTCTATTACTTTCCTCATGAGGTTTTTCAATCATTTCTGCTTGCTCAGCATCATCAAGTTCCTTAACATCTTGTTGTTGAATCTCAATATCTTTAATCTCTATTTTATCAACATTTGTATCCTCGGCACCTGGTTCTATAGTAGTAGAAGTTCCTGTAACCTCCTTCTTCTTACCTCCTTTAGATACAAACTTGAATTTTGGTTTATGCACTTTAGAAGGAGTGTCACTTTTGTTCTTTGTTTGATTTTCTAACTTTTTCCTTGCTTTCTCCTAAATCTCAGTTTCTGATCCAGTAAGAAATTCTTTCAGACTAATACCTTTTCTTCCTAACCACACATTTGTATTTACTAGAATTGGCTAATGTAGACATCCAAAATTGTCCCAAATTTGTCCATGTCTTGCAACACCTAGTCAAAACATCACTTAGATATTATGTAGAATTTTGTCCTAAATCCCACTCTTAATCCTATTTATACATTAGCCAATTAATTAAATAAATTTTATTTATTTAATTAATTTCACATTCATAATCCCACTTTCTAATTAATTAAATAAATTTTATTTATTTAATTGATTTCCCATTCATATCCCAGTCCTATCCTAATCATCTTCCCAGTTAATTAAAAAAAATTATTTATTTAATTAATTTCCCTCACATATCTCAACTAATTCAAATATTTTATTTGAATTAAGTCTTCACCTTTCATCATAAGCTGACATGTGTGCCTCTTTCATTTAAAAAAGATAAGTGGTACGACATCCTTTATTTAATATCTTTCACATGTAGTACTTTTTATGTACACGGTCACACATGAGCCCTATTCTCCTTACACTCATCAAATGACTACACCTTCCTTGAAGAGTAGGAATAACTAATCAATCCTAGTTGTCCACATCAATCATTTAGCTTTTTAATCTCAACCATCCATTTGAACCAAGCCTTTCCTATAAATCAACCCCCTGATAAGCCATTTGAGAGGAGGAGGCATTGAGTTGGAGTATCCTTATGTTGTTGAAATATCTTTAAAGCCTTTGCATATATCATCATCATCTCCCATCTACCAATCTTCCATCTATCATCTCAATCCTATGCAAATGTTATGCTAGCGAATTGTGAGCAACCAACATATCAAATCAATCAAACAATTCATCTTGCATCTTTGAGGTATTGAATGATTTGGGTTTAGGTTATACATTTCATTGTTTGATCATTTCCATTTATAAATCCATTTTTTTTAATATACAGTTAAAATCTTTTTTTGATTGAAGTTTCCTCTTTGATAGACCATTTGACCTCTGGTAGAGGCAAGGCCTCAATGTTCTCAACATTGTATTTATGATCCAAAACATCCCCTTCATCTTCCATTCCCTCTGGAATATATGCAAGACCCAATTCTTTAATTTGACTTAGGTGAAGTCTGCAATAGTCTAGTTTTCTATTGTCATCCTGTGTTACAAGACCAGCCCAAACATCTTCAACCATTGGCATATGAAAAACTGACCTCTTGATCTTGTTCTGCACTCTTTTGTAATCAAAATGATCTCTTTTCTTGAAATTCTTCATAGTAACTAGTTGCATTTCTAATTCAACTACTTTGGCCTTGGTAGCTGATTGAACAGAGTACCTTCCAATTTCTACAGGAAACTTAATTCCTGTCTTTTTTAGCTCCATCTACTTATTGTGTACAATGATCAACGGCCTACATAGTTCCATCAAAATAATTCTATCACTGGGATAATGTGGAAGTGTATATGGATAGCTAGGATAGTATCCCACTCTAAGGTAAGTGAAAGTTGGAAACTATAAAAATAAACAACCAAAAGAATTGACCACCTCCCAGGCCTTATATGATACTCTTTTCTGCTCAAGTTCATTATTCCACAAACACATGAATACTGAAAAGAAGGCATCATTAACTCTGTAGAAATGATGAATTGATCCCTTTAGAGTAACCTATCGATAATACTCATATACTGGAACTAATCTCCAATCACCAAGTTGAGTTAAACTAGGAAAACTCCTCATACTAGCAGCATCAGCATACACAAGATATGAAGTCATATAAAACTTAAAAGTTGTATTAACTTTCACCAGTTGATCAGGTAGAGCATTACTGATCTATTATCCCTAGAAGATTTTCTATTGGCCTCTGAGAATCACCTTAATGTATGTATACATGCATTCATGAAACTTAGATGAAGAAGGGAGACCTCTGACCTGACTCAGTAGTGTAATCAAATCACTTACCTCCTCGACAAAATCACTTCTTTAGAGATCTTTAGGCCATCTAGACAAGTTACTCTATGGAGTCTTCAACCACTTACTGTTGATATGTTTGTTTGAAGCTTCCACATCTTTATCGAACTCTTTTTACCCCTTAGCAAAATCTATTTCACCAACATTTTCAATAGGAGGACACATAAAGATTTTGTCAAGAAACTCTGCATATAATCTCATTATCACATTTCCTTGAGAATCATACACAGTCCTAGTATCCTTATCATAATTACTAACCACTTGAAGAACAAATTCAGGATTGTGGGCAGCAACTAGAAAAGAGGCAACTAGGTGAATGTTACTCTCGATTATCTTCTGCATATACCGAGGAGGATTTGGCTACTTTGTTCTATCCACAAATTCAGCCATGTCCACATGACCAATCTCTGTATCTTTTATCTCATCCACATTAGATTGCAATGAAGTCATGAGGAAAATCCCTTGGTACATATATTTCATGATTTTAGCCTTTGAGGGAGAAGGCTCTGACATTAGCTTTGTGAAGAAAACTGGAAATGGCATCCACCGCAGATGTTTGTTGAAACTACAAAAAGCCATGATCTTGCAATTAAGGGAAAAAAGGGCAAATTGGGGTTACTATGAATTGATGATCATGTAAATGGGAACATGCATTGAAGGGCTTGAGAATGCACAAGTCGAGGAAATAGGTGAAAGCGGGCCAATAGGTATTGAAAGGCAAAATTTCCTAGTGTTAGGAAAATTTGCAGAGTGACATGCATGGGTGGCCATTTTGGTCGCTCCTGCATGTGGGGTAAATTATTTATCATGCACGGTTAGTTAGGATGACTGACATTACATGTGGAGGATAAAAACACAATTTGTTGTAGGGGCGGTCAAATTGACCACCTTTACATGAGAGAAAATATACAAGTGTGCATACATGTATAAGAAATCAAAATACCCACTCATGCACATTGGGAAGTTCAAATGTTCAAATGTGAAGTTGGTCAAATCGACCGCTTATGCATATTAATCAAAACCTAATTTCCATGTAGGGGTGGCAGATTTTTCTGCCCTTACACAAGGTAGGACGACTAAGAGATAAAGTGCATCGTCGGTGGTTTTAACCACCGATGCATATTGGGTAAGTAAACAAAAAGATGAGGGCGGCAAAAACACCTGTCCCTACTATTAGCACTTATCTGGCTACCACTACACCAAAAGCTTGAACTGTCAGTGAATGGCACCCCGACAGTGTTACCCAGAGACCACACGGGCCCGGGAAGGGAGGAATTGAGGGTCGCACACCTAAGCACCAACAAGCCCCACCAATCCGTACCTGCCTAGTGATAACCACTTGGGCAGGCACGGAATGCTAGGCACGCCTTGTGCACATGAAGGCGCATGGGCATCAGTGGGAATCAAACTCCTCCCTAGTAGAGTCGCCAGCTGTTAGAACTTACCCAGCTACCACTACACCAAAAGCTTGAACTGTTAGTGAATGGCACCCTGGCAGTGTTACCTAGAGACTGGGCGGGCCCGGGAAGGGAGGAATTGAAGGTCGCACACCTAAGCGCCAACACCTACAACTAATGAGAAACTTATAAGAATCAAAACATAGTCATGGAAAAAGACAGACAACACACTGATCCTAATCAAGTTTTGAAACTAAGTTTTCAAAAATCACTGAGATCTAATAAAAACTTAGGGTTTTATTTAGATTGAATCAGTGATTTTGCCGATAAAGGAAACCTAGGGTTTTAAAGAAAAAGAACGACTCACAGAGGAAGAAACTAATAAACAAAGATTCATATAAGAATTAAACACAACAATAAGATTTATAAGAAATGCAAACTAACATTTACATTTCATACAAAAATCTAGAGAAAACTAAAAACACAAAAAAGGAAAATAGAAGTTTACCTCTAAAACAAGACCAAAACCTAGGCGCAAACACAAAGACAAAAATCCGCTTCAATCTACTCACTCTGAAGTTTATGCATTTAGATCAGCTTCTGAGGGTTTGATAGCTAGTTTAGAGATAGTTTTGTAAATGACAACTAGATAAAACAACTAAAAAATGTTTTAAAAAGGAGGTTAAAAAGTTGCATTAAACATGGTATGAGTGCCATTAATGCCACTCAGTTAGCTTGATATGCCGAGATTTTACACAGGTGACAGATTTCACTATCAGCACATATCGGGCGAACATGCTCAAAACATGCACAAGCGACGAATAATGCCGCTCCAACATATTTGACCCAAAACACATGTATGGGCAGTATTTTCGACTGCTCCTACATGTAAATCCAAAAAATTATTAAACATATGCACAAACGGTAAATTTAACTGCTAGCGCATATTAAAACAACAATAAACATGCACGAGTGGTGGATTTAACTGCCAGTGCACATGAACCTAAAAAAATTGTAACACCCTAAAATGGTCAAAATTGATATTTTGACAAGCTAGTAACCTAATCAATTTTCACGAATCTCAAGGAATCAACTTAGGGGAATGTCACAAGCTATTCTACGATGTCAAATGACTTCATGCGAGGCCAAGAGAACTTGCCTCGATTTGTGAACTTAGAGTGTAGGCTACGAAATGGACAAGTTACTAGGGGTTGTCTACAAAAATAAGTGTAGCTGATTTTGAGAACAACACATTAGAGATTGACAAACACTCTAGAACCTCCATGAGATTGATGAATGAAGCATTAAAGACTTTTTGTGGTAAGTTTGTCATTATGTATCTTGATGTTAGGCCAGTATTGCAAAGATTGAAGGAAGAAAAATTGTTATTAAATTTAAAGAAATGTAGTTGTATGAAAACAAAATTAGAGTATTTGGGGTTTGTTGTTTCTAGTGATGGTCTAAAAATGATTCGTTAAAGGTCAAGGTGATTGTGGATTGGCCTTCACCCCATAGTATGTTTGAAGCCAGAAGTTTTCATGGCTTGGTAAGATTATATAGGAAATTCATTTGTAATTTTAGTGGGATTTGTGCACCTATTACTAGAATGATGAAAGGTAATAGGAAACAATTTATGTGGAAAACTACAACAGAGAAAAGATTTAAATTGTTGAAAATAAAAGTAACTGAACAACCGGTATTAGCACTTCTAGATTTTGGAAAAGTATTTCAAGTTGATTCTAATGCAAGTGGGATAGTTATTGGAGGTGTCCTAAGTCAAGAAAGAAGACCAATTGCATACTTCAACGAGAAGTTTAATGAGGCAAAAAATAAATATTTTGTATATGATCAAGAGTTTTATGCAATTGTCTAGGCACTCAAGAAATGGAGACAATACTTGCTACCGAAGGAGTTTGTATTTTATACTAATCATCATGCTTTACAGTTCATTAACAACTAAAGTAAGCTAAATCAAAAACACATGTAATCGGTGGAATTTTTGTAGAGTTACTATTTTTTTTTAAACACAAAAGTGGAAAGTCTAACCAGGTTGTTGCATTGAGTAGGAGATGTTTGTTCTTGAATGAATTGAGAGTGAATGTAATTGGTTTTGATTCTGTTGACATTTCTTCTGAATCAGCATTAGGGTTTGCCACTTCTAATGCACAGGCAGATTCAGGCCAACTGAATACAGGAGGTTGCGTGAGCTCCTCCCCTTCACTTCTGGTTCTGCCGCACCAAGGGGGGTATCCCTATAACTCAAGATGTAACCTTGACTAGCTCAAAGATAGAAGGATCTAACTTGACAACAACAGGCAGAATACTCTCATGTATGGACCAAGATCTGCATGATAGATCACAAGGCTGGCAACATTCTTGGACATGATGTCTGGTTGGGTATGAGAGCATGCAGGGGGTTCCTAATCCTACTCCTACAACTAACAGGTGGAGGTATGAAATGTTTTAGTTCAAATTTGGATGCAAAGCTGGACATGGTGTATAACACAAGAACACAGCATGATTGGTGCCTATCCAGGGCTTGGAGTCGGTAGACATACACCTGTGAATGATCAGCATGAATAGCTAAAACTGGATTTCAGGGGGACACACATGATATCTGCCTTACAGATATCTCTCAATAAAGAGTGTCAAGTTATCTCTACTTATGGCATCCCTACTGCAGTATACCCTTCCCAATGTTCAACCTGAAAACACTTTAATCTGCCCCTTGAGCAGAGGTTAAAAGATCAGACATTCAACATAGGAATTCTATGCTCTAGAATCTAAACATAAGCAAATATCCAGATCCAGAAGAAGAATACATGCAATACTGGAGACAGAATTAACACAACACATGCTAAGATAGCATTACTCATATAAGATCAACCATGAAACCAGTGGATTCATGCCAAGTCCTACAACAGGAGATACATAAACTCACAAGATCAAGCTGTACAGAGCAACCAGATCAGCTGGTTTTGGATTACAGAGCCAAAAATCCACAACTTTCAACAACCTTGAATGAATAACACCCTCTGCACTATATAGCAGGAGGGTGTCCTCAGCATTAACTACCAGGTTGACCAAAACTCCCGCCAGATATACAGTATCATAGAAATGGCGCTCAAACATATTATCAGATTGGCGCCCAAACATGAATGCAGCAGGTAGGGGAGGGGACAGGAAGATATCTCGAGCCTCGCGCCGCCGCCTAGGGATCCAGGTCTTCAATCAGGTACTACATCCGTCCACACCATCGCCCATACCTCTGCAACAATCGCCATTGATGGTGCACCAACCCGCGGCCTCGGGAAGAACATCTAACAGTTAGTCGCAACCACTTCCCGCCGAGATTCATCGTCATGATATTTGAAAATGCAGGATATCAATTATCCCACATGCACCCCGCGATGACCTCAATAACACTTTATATACTAGGTCATGAGCATATATCATGTCGGTGCTTTTGCTCCTGACGACACTAGTATAGACATCATCATCATCATCCTCCAGCAGCATGATATCCTGTTGTTCGAAATATCACCCTGACGTCATCATGATATTTGAAATATAACCTTCATGATAATCGGCACAACCTGATCCATCGGAGGAATATCCTCCTGCTGAGCTTAAACCAAAAGTCTGGCCGATGAACATCCTGATGACATCATCATCATATCCTGCTGACATCATCATCATATCTGCCTGCCGCGCACCTCCTCATATCCGGATGACGTCATCATCATGTTTGCAAATGTCGGGAGATCTCCTCAAGATGATCAGTGTTAGAAATATGACCCCCCCGGGACCTTGATGACATCATCATCATATTAACATCATCATGATATTCGGAAGACAACCGGATATTTGGAAATATCCTCCTGATGCACAAATATCAGGTTGCACTGTAGCTCCACAACAAGATCGGGGCGATAACTGAATATGATGATGATGCTTGAAAAGATCACCCCCAGTAGATAATGCGCGAAGCCAGCAGGCGGATATCTCCTTGATATCAGCATCATCATGATGCTGGAACAAACACACACTCGAGTGATATGAAAATATCACCCCCTCCTTCAGAAATATCATGATGCAGATAGGCAGAAAGAACCGGATATCACCCTGATATAAGGATGACGTCAGCATCATCAGGATGACAAAACAACGAACAAGAAGTGATACAACATTATCAGGATGATATTGACTAAGATCATCCTGACGTTCAAAATATGATGACCCTAGTGAATATCGGGTCGCACTAAGAACTCTTCAACAACATCATCAGGATGATCATAACCAAGATCACCCGATGATAGAAATATCACCCCGGTGAGATATCATGATGCAGATAATATGATGACCCCCGCGAGCAACACGGTGATAAAAGGAAATATGATGATGATGACGACGACCCTTAAGAAAAAGCAAGTTAGGTCGAGCAACTCAAAGAATAACCCCTTCAGAATAACGGGGCAACATCATCATCATGTCTGGGCAAGGTGATAAATGGAAGATCACCGGAGACTTTGAAAAATCACCCTCGCAAGCAGATAAGGGCGCACTGTAGCTCGTCAGCATCATCGGGATAAAAAACCGAACATCACCCGATGTGAAATATGATGATGACGATGAGAAACCGGTCGACGGAGAACATGATGATGCTGACCTTCATCAAAACAAACATGATGATGATGAACTCCTCCTTCGGAAATATGATGATGCAGCTGAAAAGACACTGAGGAGGTCCAACACTTGGAGCATTTTTTTGGATACTTAGGGAGAGTGCCTGAATGAAAATTGTTCAAAAAACTACCAGTCAATTCAGGCACTAACAGTGGCTCTGTCTGGGGACGTGCAGGTGAAAACCTGCAGCGAGAACTCCAGATCTCTGGGATGCAGACCAGTCCCTTATCCATTGGGCACAGAGTCAAATACTGCACTGACCTGCATCACCAAACACACTTGATGGCCTAAGGCCACCAAGAAAAGAAAAACATGTATCTCCCCTTGTCAAATATCTTGTTTTCATCTGCATGCACTGGGTCAAGCTTGGAGATACTACAAAGATCCACCCACAAACAAGTCTTGTCATCTGCATATTCAATCCTCTGATTTGGCTTGTCATCATCACCCTTGTGCAGATAACCCTCAGCATCATGTGACATGTGGGTGCAGAATATATCAAACAATGCATGTTCATATGGCATATAGCACTTATCACCTATACCATCATCATGCATTGCAACATGATCTCCTAGCTGGACTGCAAATAGGAAACACTCGGAGTCCACCACAAAACTAGGAAGATCAAGGCTCATTGCATTATATGCTGGCTCATCAAAAGAAAAGCTTTCAAAATCACAATTGTGTACATCACGTACACAACAATCTGGTACACCAGGCTGGAAAAGATCAGGCTCTGGCATCTCTTTCAAATCAGGCACATCTTCACAGTCACTTACCTGATGTATGTTGTTTCCTCTTTCATCAAGATGAGAAACAGAATCCAAGCCAAAAATAATGTCTAGATCCTCACCATACTCAGACAGATCCTCATCACCATATGTGTCATAAATGGGTGACCCAGGTTCATCAGTTTCATCATAGTATGCCATTTGTTCATGGGCAGCAGAGCACACCTCTTCATCACCAATGGATTCACTCTGTGGAGGAATATCAGCATGTGTGTCATAAGCAAAACAGCCATCAAATGAAAAACAATCATGCTCTGAACTAACACTTATTTCAATTTCTGACTGCTCTTCATGATCTCCATGTGTTTGAAAGGTAGGCAATGGGTCACACATAGGACTACTTCTCTGTTTGCTTATATCTTCTCTGTCTTGAGTACAATACTCACAATTTTCTCCACAGGTCCATTCAAAAAATTGCTCATTGCTGTCCACAACCTCGTTATTGTCTTCATGGTCAGCTGCCTCATCATTGCAATGGGAATCCTCATTAGTCCTTTCACTGGCATCCTCAACTGGTGAACAATCCAGTTGAGCAGTATTGTTAGCATTATGTTCAAATACAGCAGTCTCAACCTCTATGCTTTTATTTTCATTTTCATCTGCACATGATGCCATAATCATTTGGTCATTTGCAGCTTCATAACCATTATTCACACCAAGGCCTGGGGACAGGGGCTTCAGCAGGTGCACATTTCTCATTTCTTCTACATTTTCTAAAAATTTGTATGCCATCTGCATACTTGTCACCTTGAAATCCCTCAGTAATGCACTAGAGCCCTCCTCAAAAGCTTCAAAGAATATGCCAACACAGGCTGAAATATCAGGTCTGAAACTTTCAGGGACATGTGAAAGGGCTACTGCAAACCTATGACTGAAATCAACACATGGCTCTTCATCTTGTTTTCTGATTCTCATCAATTCTGCAACAAGATCAGCCGGTTCTTTTGCAAATTCCTCCTTGAAACAGTCAGCAAGCTCATCCCAACAGGCAAAAAATTTCTTTGGAAAGCTCAAATACCAGTCTTTTGCTTTTGCATCAAAGGACCTAACAAGAAACCTCATCCACATATCCTCATCTCTGAATGAATATTTTCCCATAAAATTTTGAAAATTTTGGATATGTGCATTCCCATTACATACATTGTGACCACTAAATCTAGGCATCTGACAGTATATCCTAGCAGGCATAGTTTCTACTTTATAATCCACCCATGACAAATCCAGTTGGTCATACAAAGGATCAAAAGGGCTAACAGGAGGTTTAGCTTTCTGACAGGCAGACACAACAGGGTTACTGCTTCTTAACTGGGCCTGCTCAGCCTCTAAGAATATCAACCTATTTCTTATCTCTTCTATTCCTTTATCCAACATTTCACCACTGAGTATGGGATAACTCATACTTGGATTCATAAAAACCTTACTCTTAGACATCCTTTGTCTGTCTAAGACCTAAGGCTTCCCCTGGCATCTAACTTATGCAGTAAAACAGCAAATAAAGGGGAAGTAACAAAGTACCTTTTCTCATACAGATGCAGAAATATGTACATCTTTCAACCAATAACATACATCTATCTTTCATGTGCATTTGGATCTTTTTTGCAGAGTCGCCACCTCTCCAGAGAGGACAAAATTTTCAATAGCTGAAAGCTACTTTTCCAGGTTCATTCCACCAGCAGAGCATCATTTTGTTAGTGACTCGGATGGGCCAAAAGTATATCATTTTTTAATCCGTCCCCAGCGGAGTCGCCATTTTGTTGACATTTCTTCTGAATCAGCATTAGGGTTTGCCACTTCTAATGCACAGGCAGATTCAGGCCAACTGAATACAGGAGGTTGCGTGAGCTCCTCCCCTTCACTTCTGGTTCTGCCGCACCAAGGGGGGTATCCCTATAACTCAAGATGTAACCTTGACTAGCTCAAAGATAGAAGGATCTAACTTGACAACAACAGGCAGAATACTCTCATGTATGGACCAAGATCTGCATGATAGATCACAAGGCTGGCAACATTCTTGGACATGATGTCTGGTTGGGTATGAGAGCATGCAGGGGGTTCCTAATCCTACTCCTACAACTAACAGGTGGAGGTATGAAATGTTTTAGTTCAAATTTGGATGCAAAGCTGGACATGGTGTATAACACAAGAACACAGCATGATTGGTGCCTATCCAGGGCTTGGAGTCGGTAGACATACACCTGTGAATGATCAGCATGAATAGCTAAAACTGGATTTCAGGGGGACACACATGATATCTGCCTTACAGATATCTCCCAATAAAGAGTGTCAAGTTATCTCTACTTATGGCATCCCTACTGCAGTATACCCTTCCCAATGTTCAACCTGAAAACACTTTAATCTGCCCCTTGAGCAGAGGTTAAAAGATCAGACATTCAACATAGGAATTCTATGCTCTAGAATCTAAACATAAGCAAATATCCAGATCCAGAAGAAGAATACATGCAATACTGGAGACAGAATTAACACAACACATGCTAAGATAGCATTACTCATATAAGATCAACCATGAAACCAGTGGATTCATGCCAAGTCCTACAACAGGAGATACATAAACTCACAAGATCAAGCTGTACAGAGCAACCAGATCAGCTGGTTTTGGATTACAGAGCCAAAAATCCACAACTTTCAACAACCTTGAATGAATAACACCCTCTGCACTATATAGCAGGAGGGTGTCCTCAGCATTAACTACCAGGTTGACCAAAACTCCCGCCAGATATACAGTATCATAGAAATGGCGCTCAAACATATTATCAGATTGGCGCCCAAACATGAATGCAGCAGGTAGGGGAGGGGACAGGAAGATATCTCGAGCCTCGCGCCGCCGCCTAGGGATCCAGGTCTTCAATCAGGTACTACATCCGTCCACGCCATCGCCCATACCTCTGCAACAATCGCCATTGATGGCGCACCAACCCGCGGCCTCGGGAAGAACATCTAACAGTTAGTCGCAACCACTTCCCGCCGAGATTCATCATCATGATATTTGAAAATGCAGGATATCAATTATCCCACATGCACCCCGCGATGACCTCAATAACACTTTATATACTAGGTCATGAGCATATATCATGTCGGTGCTTTTGCTCCTGACGACACTAGTATAGACCTCATCATCATCATCCTCCAGCAGCATGATATCCTGTTGTTCGAAATATCACCCTGACGTCATCATGATATTTGAAATATAACCTTCATGATAATCGGCACAACCTGATCCATCGGAGGAATATCCTCCTGCTGAGCTTAAACCAAAAGTCTGGCCGATGAACATCCTGATGACATCATCATCATATCCTGCTGACGTCATCATCATATCTGCCTGCCGCGTACCTCCTCATATCCGGATGACGTCATCATCATGTTTGCAAATGTCGGGAGATCTCCTCAAGATGATCAGTGTTAGAAATATGACCCCCCCGGGACCTTGATGACGTCATCATCATATTAACATCATCATGATATTCGGAAGACAACCGGATATTTGGAAATATCCTCCTGATGCACAAATATCAGGTTGCACTGTAGCTCCACAACAAGATCGGGGCGATAACTGAATATGATGATGATGCTTGAAAAGATCACCCCCAGTAGATAATGCGCGAAGCCAGCAGGCGGATATCTCCTTGATATCAGCATCATCATGATGCTGGAACAAACACACACTCGAGTGATATGAAAATATCACCCCCTCCTTCGGAAATATCATGATGCAGATAGGCAGAAAGAACCGGATATCACCCTGATATAAGGATGACGTCAGCATCATCAGGATGACAAAACAACGAACAAGAAGTGATACAACATCATCAGGATGATATTGACTAAGATCATCCTGACGTTCAAAATATGATGACCCTAGTGAATATCGGGTCGCACTAAGAACTCTTCAACAACATCATCAGGATGATCATAACCAAGATCACCCGATGATAGAAATATCACCCCGGCGAGATATCATGATGCAGATAATATGATGACCCCCGCGAGCAACACGGTGATAAAAGGAAATATGATGATGATGACGACGACCCTTAAGAAAAAGCAAGTTAGGTCGAGCAACTCAAAGAATAACCCCTTCAGAATAACGGGGCAACATCATCATCATGTCTGGGCAAGGTGATAAATGGAAGATCACCGGAGACTTTGAAAAATCACCCTCGCAAGCAGATAAGGGCGCACTGTAGCTCGTCAGCATCATCGGGATAAAAAACCGAACATCACCCGATGTGAAATATGATGATGACGATGAGAAACCGGTCGACGGAGAACATGATGATGCTGACCTTCATCAAAACAAACATGATGATGATGAACTCCTCCTTCGGAAATATGATGATGCAGCTGAAAAGACACTGAGGAGGTCCAACACTTGGAGCATTTTTTTGGATACTTAGGGAGAGTGCCTGAATGAAAATTGTTCAAAAAACTACCAGTCAATTCAGGCACTAACAGATTCTATGTGGGAATTGTATTAAGAGGATGTTGATTTCAAAGAAGTGTGGGCTGATTGTATGAATCTAGTAGATAAGGATAGAATCCCATGGCTGGAGTATTTTATTCTAGAAGGTTTGTTGTTCAAGGGCAAAATTTTGTGTATACTTCTAGGATCAATGAGGGATAATTTCATGAGAGAAAAGCATAGTGGTGGATTAAGTGGATACTTTGGTGTTGATAAAACATTGGCACAATTGAATTAAGGTTATTTTTGGCATGGTATGACTGTAGATGTGAAGAAGTTGGTACAAGGTTGTAGAGTTTTCCAACATGAGAAAGGAGTAATGTAGAGTACTAGTTTGTATCAACCATTGCCTATACCAGAGAGATCATGGGAACACATAAGTATGGACTTTGTTTTGGGATTGCCTTGGACATAAACAGGCAATGATTCTTATATTGTTGTTGTTGACATATTATTAAAAATGGTCCATTTCATTCCATATAAGAAGAGTAATGATGCTTCCCACATTGCTACATTATTTTTCAAAGAGGTATTTAGGCTACATGGTTTTCCTAGAAGTATTGTTTTTAGATCAAGATGTAAATTTTGTTGGTTGTTTTTTGGCATACTTTGTGGAAGAAATTAGGTACATAGTTGGGTTTTAGTTTAGTTTACCATCCTCAAATTGATGGTCAAATGGAAGTTGTAAATAGAAGCCTTGGTAACTTGTTGAGATATTTGGTAGGTGATAATCTCAACTAGTGGGACTTGATATTGTCTCAGACAGAGTTTGCTTATAATAATTTAGTCAATAGGAGTGTGGGGAAAAGTCCTTTCCATATTGTCTATCGATATAGCATGAGAGGTGTTGATGAGTTGAGAGATACTATTGATTTGAACAAGAAGAGTGATGTGGATGATTTATACAAATAAGTGAAAGAATCTTTGGAAAAGAGTGCCACCAGATATAAAGAGTATGTTGATATGTACATGAGAGGGAAAGAATTTTAGGTTGGTGATTTGGTTTTGGCACATTTGAGAAAGGAGAGGTTCCCATAGGGAACATATAATAAATTGAAGTGGAAGAAGATAGGGCCTTGTAAGGTGTTGAGAAAGTTTTCATCCAATTCTTATGAGATTGAACTTCCAGTAGATATAGATATTTCTCCCATCTTTAATGTTGCTGATTTGTATAAATATAATGAAGGAGAATTAAGTACACAAGGGAATTCAAATTTAGATTTGTAGGATACACATGGATGGTTACATTAGTTTCCTAAAAATAAATTTGGATAGGTAGACAAAGTGATTGATTCCCGAGTGGGTAAAAGAACAATGACGAAAGAATACATGGAGTATCTTGTTCGTCGAAAGAATAAACCAATAGATGAAGCCTCTTAGATGTAACTTTCAGGATTGGTCAAGTATGGGATACCTATTTTAGACTTACCTAAATGTTCATGAGTTGTAGCCTCATGGAATATTTCACTTATCTATCATGTCTAATACATGAGCATTCAGGTTCACAAGAAATCCTTTATCACCTAAAAATATTTCAGGTTTTTGTTTTCAGTTTTTTAGTGTTTTCTTTAGGGACTATTGTCATATTTGAAATTGTTCAAGTTAAATGGTGAGGTCCATGCTCTATATGTTTTGGAAAAGGCTTTACCTTTGAAATCGAAGAAAATTTTGAAAGGAAGTCACCTTGCGCATTAGCATAGCCTTGTTTAAAGAAGAAAAATTGAAGTTGCACCCATGTTCTAATTACTTAAAGGAACTCTTTAGTGCACTAGTGCAACTTTTTCTAAACCACGGGACTATGAGGTTGTACCTTGGTGCTAAATAGTGTCTTCAGTGCACTAGGATGCTAGACTATGAGGTTGTAACCTAGTGCTAGGCAGTGTCTTTACACACCAGCACAACTTTTCCACAATGCATGGGATCTACCGGTTGTGCCATTTTGCTAAGAAGGTTTTTACACATCAATGTAGCTTTGATTGAACCACTAGAGTATGAGGTTGCACTGGTGCACTAACCATCACTAAGAAATGTTGCATATAGGTTATCATTGATGTCAATAGTCATATGAAGTGCTACAGTGTGGAAGGTTGCAGGTGATGTCAAAGGATATTGTAGCAGTATGATGATCAATGAAGATAGTAGAATAAGAATTGTGAGATAGACAAATAAAGTGATGAATATGTGTTGAGATACTCAAAGGAGTAGATAGAGAAAGCTAATTAGAGAGTTGTGAAGTCAAGGAGATGGATCAATATCATCTATACATAGTCATACCGTCTCTATTGAAGTTCATGTGTAAGTTCACATCTTAGTTAAGCTGTGAAATGACTATCTTTGAAGTGTTTGATTAGTAGAGTTGGACTTCAACTGCATGATATGCACTCATAATGGTTGCCACAAGATAAAGAAAGTTGTGATAGCTTGAAGGAAATTCACCTAAGTAAAGTTCTAGTTAGTCAAGGGGTCACAGGCTTAGATAAATGTACTACATATCTCCACTATTGAAGATTCTTCCATGCGGATTGAAAGATGAGAAGAAACAGGTGCCAAGAATGTATATTCCAAGTTTCAAAGCATGAAAGCCATCACAAAATAGTTTTGAGTCAGAATAGTGAAGGCTGCTATGAAATAAAGTAAGTACAATCATGGGGAGATAGGAGAATGCTATGTATTTCTCTGCAAATGAATATATAATGGTGTGGTTTGGAGGATAGTTAAATATGTGGATCAGGTATGCATGTCTCATGTTTCAAGTAATTATATGTAATTCGGTTGCATCTCCAGAGTTAGCAGTATGAAGACATACCATGGTACTAATTAAAGTAAGGAAGAAAGATTGTTGAATTCATCACAATTCACCGCACATTGGTAACTGACCTTGTTGATTGAATGACAAGCTCATATGGTTGGCTGGTATATACTATTCAAGTTTCAAGTGCCTATGTTCATCACAAGTATGCTTTTCATTGGTTTATCTTGAGACTAGATAAGAAGAGTTGTTAAGGGTACTAGAATTAGAGTCTATGTTTGTGCCAACATGTGATGACTTGAAATGGTAGAGGAAGTGTACAGGGATGATTTACAGATCATATAATTCTCTTTGTGTGGTTCACATAATGTAACATTGTTTCCTTGGGTACCGCTTTTGGTTTGGAGCTAAATGTAGGGAAGGGTAAGTGTTTTGTTGTACTGACCTAATACATGTTGACTTTGTCATGTGTTTTTTAATGTGCATTAGTGTGGAAGAGTGTCACAAGTTAAGATAGGACCTGATTATGCTCTATTTTTTGAACCACACTTGATTTCCACTTACTGCATGTGCTATGGAGCTGACTGTTATGGTCACTACATGTTTCATGTTATTTTTTTCATCTTTGTAGACTAAGGAGAAAGATCTTGATGCTTGTGGAGGATATAAATGTAAGATCAAATGTGTCAAGCAAAGTATGTAGTGTATATTAAGTGAAAGTATTGATATTGTGCAAATAAACTTACTACAAAAGCATACCTTATGATAAAATATGGAAAGGACCAGTATGACATTGTTGCAGAAGTAATTGTTGAAGATGTGATGATGGAGAAGGATTTATAAAGTTGTTTTGTTTTAGCGAAGGTTGATATTGTAGTTATGTAAAGATAAGATAGTGGTGCAGAGGCTGAAGTGATCAACAGATAGTTTTTGTGAAGAACATTGGAGTCAGATAAGTTTTGTAATATAGACATTGAAGAATTGTTGTAAGTGTTGTAAATATTTAGGGAGTTGCATCTTCCTTTGGGTTCTAGCCTATAAATAATATTGTAACCTTGTTTTTATTTGTGAGGTTGTATTTGGATAGTAGATCCAAGCAACTTGCTCACCGTGTTTTTTCACTTCTTAGGGTTTTCCACGTAAATCTAGTGTTATGGTTGTGTGCTTCTATGTTCTTGTATCTCTCATGCTTTAAATGTTCACATTAGCTTGAATGCTACTGAAAATAAATTAATTTGATTAAGTACTGATTCACCCCCCCTCTCAGTACTTCTGTGTGTTCAACAATAGGTATAAGAGCCAAGTTACTTGAATGCAACCTAACAGTTTAGGTAGATCTTGGAGTGGAACACATGGGAACTCAAGTACTGTTTAATGGAAAAAATCTTGAGGAAGGTAATGAAGACATGATAGCTTTTAATCTAAAAGATTGTGAGGTTGACATTGAAGGAGAACTCATTTATGCTCTTGAAGATCTAGATGTTGCAAGGAAAGAAAATGAAGAGTATAAGGTCAAGATTAAAGAATCAAAGGAAGCGGTTGTCAAAATGAAAGATCAACTCAATGATAAAGTAGTTGAATATTCCAAACTTAAAGAAAAAATTGTTACTCTAAGAAAATAACTAGAGAAAGCAAAGGATTAGATAGATAGAGGTTTAAAACTTCATAAAAGAACCAACATCCTTGATGAGATAATCAGTTGTCAAAGACCACTTAAGATCAAGGGTGGCAGTGGATTTAAGAAAGGTCAAAATTCAAAGACAGATGCACATGAAGATTTTTTGGAATTGAAAAGATTATGTTTGGAACTAAAAAGGGAGAGCCCTATACTAAAGAAACTAAAGAAGAGGAGCAGGGGATAAATGATGACTTCATAAGTTTCAAGGAAGCTTTCAAGAGGTCTCCTCCTAAACAGGCTAACAATCCTAGGTTATCTCAATCCTTTTATGGTTACTATTATTCTTTCTATAAATTTGTTCATAAGGCTACTGATTGTAGAAATAAGGCAAGAAGAAATGAATACATGAGGAAGAGTTCATTTGTGCCTACAAGACATGATGTTGTGATCTCTCATTCCTTCTATGTTATGCTCACAATAAATTTGGTCATAGGGCTGTTGAATGTAGAACCAAGGTAAGAAGAAATGGTATGACTCCAGAATATAATGTTGTTTCCTACAAATGTAACAACCTTGGGCATAAGGCAAGGTTCTGTAAGAATGACTCTGAGAAACCATTTGTTTAGCACAAGAAGACAGAGGAAATTGTAACTCAGCAAAAGAAGGAAATGACAAAGATATGGAGAAGAATGACAAGACAAAGTGATGAAAAGGAGGAATGTGTGTCTCTACCTAATGTAGAGGACTCCATTGCTAATTAAGACAAGGCATAGGGTCAGGGGGAGCCAATCAGGGCATATTTATTCTTCCCCCTTGAAAGTTTGTGGCTTCTACAAGCGGAGGCTTAGCACACATATGAGTTGGCATGAAAATTGTTGGAGAAGATGTTGATATGACAAGATAGTTTCTTTTTCCCAAAATTCCAAAGAAAAATAACATGATGCAAAGGATTGCAGAAAGTTCTTGAGCCTCTGTGAGTACATAGAGAAATCTAGCAGCAGGTTACCTACCCAATAAAGGTGCATTAATTATGAATGGTCAGGGCAAAATGCTAGATATTTATACTTCTTTTGGTCAGTCAAAACTCATTCATGATAAAGTATTTACCTTTGAAACTGAGTAGAGAAGAAGTCCTTCAAAGTATTTGGTGAATCTAAGGAGATTTGAACTGAAGGTAAAACCCTATCAATTGTACAAAGAGGTATTTATCAGAACTGTTGTTTGTTAAAACCCTAGTTTTCAAAATCAAATAATTTTTATAATGACAACTATGTAAGTAGTTAATGTTTCTAAAAAACCTAGGTCAAAGTATAAGAAACATCCTCTCAAAGCAAGAGAGGTTAATATGTGAAGATAGGGAAAATAACTACAAGCATGCAGAAAATAAACTACAGCTAACCCTAGCTCCCAATGGAGTGCATTCTAACTTAGAAAATCAGTCAAACAAATAGAAATAAACATAGAATCTAAGCTAGTTATGTCTCATCTCTATTGTCCTCCTAAATCTTCCATTATTGTTCTAAGATTTTGCATATTTTTGCACAATCATGAGAAGGTCATGGGAATGGCAAAATGTTGGAGAGTTGTGTGAGATTAGAGAGCATGAAAAATATCTTCTAAGAGGTAAAAATGGAGCCAAATGAGGTGTTTTATAGAGGAGTTGATTTTGAACAGAGGGCTAGGATTGAGAGTTGAAAATAGAGGGTTGTGAATGATTAAGGTTCCTCTACACTAGAGGACAAAATAGAATTTTAAATTGAGAGAAATTGTGAGGTGGATAATGTTTAAATTAAATAAACTTGATTAGTTTATTTAATTCATTTGAGGAAGGGGACATGCGAAAGGGGATTAAGTGAGGGTATTTAAACAAAATGTTTTATTTGTTTAAATGAATGAAAGAGGACATTAGGATAGTGAATGACTAAATAATTAATTAATTAAAATCAATTATTTAATCATAGAGGCAATTAAGGGAAAATTAGGAGAATGCGGAGGTGATTAGGGTTTTGTGCGGGATGGACACTTTTAGGTGTCTACATTTTGCCCCTCTTTGAGATGATGTGATTTATGTTGAGTAACATCATTTCAAAGAAGCTAAGGAAATGGATAGAGGAAAAGGATGATGATGCCCCCTCGAGAGGATAGGTGGGTTGGATAAACATAGGTAGGATCTCAAAATGAAAGGGATTGGTTGGGGAAGATAGATAGGGGAATGTATAGAAGAAATGAATGATACGTGAGAGAGATGATGGAGGAATGAAAGCTTGGCTAGAAGAATGGGAATGAGATCTTGCTTTGATTGATTTTTGAGCTTCTCACTTGCAAATTTTTCTACTTATCATCATAGAACTTATTATGTCAAATGATGACAATCACCATGGCATGACAGAGGCCAAAGTGGAAAGTGTAGTCCCTTACGAAATAGACATGTGACAGAAAAGGAATGCCTGACTTAGACTAAGAACTATGATACCTTATCGAAACATGTGATGAGATAACTGTGAGATGTGCGAGTCCTGATGAAAGGAAGCATATATTCTTTCCAATCCATAGGATGTCTTTGATTCACACCCAATGGAATCCCGATCACATGTAAGGCACCAAGTTGCCTCAATCATTTTTCCAAGACAAACTGCAAGCAACAATCAAAGAAAATGGTCCCACCCTATCCTCGCTTATCTTCATCATTTAGGGACTTCCTTGAGAAGCATAAGAACAAGATTGCAAAATAATCTAAATGAAAGATAAGACAAACTAGAACAATAGCCATTTGCACCATTTGCCAAGTGATATGTGTTTGATTGATTGATTGTGATTGGATGAAGAAGGCCCGGTTTTAGGAAAGAAGCATGCCATATAAGATGCCTAGTCTGGTTTCGACAATACCCTTGCCTATCTAAGGCAAGTGATTGATTGAATGACACTAGTGTTGTTGGTCATACGAGCAACACCAGGGTTTGATTGATGATTGATTAGATGATGTTTGATAAATGATGCATGTCATATAAGGAACACAATCTTGGTTTCGATGATGCCCCATTCTGTATATTGTATGTGATGATTGACAAGGATAGCTTGATAGTGAGATATGATTATCACAAGGTGATTGATTGATTTGGATGGTTTGAATAGCTTGTCTTGTTGATGTTTGGGATTTGTTTTCTTGCATGAAAGATTGATTGCTTTAGTCTGATCTGTTAGTGCCTGAATTGACTGGTAGTTTTTTGAACAATTTTCATTCAGGCACTCTCCCTAAGTATCCAAAAAAATGCTCCAAGTGTTGGACCTCCTCAGTGTCTTTTCAGCTGCATCATCATATTTCCGAAGGAGGAGTTCATCATCATCATGTTTGTTTTGATGAAGGTCAGCATCATCATGTTCTCCGTCGACCGGTTTCTAGGATCTGTTAGTATGGGCACTAAGGGACTGACCTAACGCCTCGAGGGTGCATCGAAGATGGCCTTGCCTACATGAAAGCTCAGAGGTGATGTAGTTTGACCATGTGGACTGTGGATGATTTGAAGAACTGATTTGATGGTGTGATTTGATTAGGATTTTTGAATGGATCGATCGAGAGATTTGATTGAGTGATTTGGTTGAAGAATTGAATGATGTGAAGAATTGATTTGGTTGGAAGGAATAGATTGAATGAAGTGGTTTGGTTTTATTGCTTGGATTTTTCTAGGATATTTGATTTTTTTTTGTATTTTGGGGAATATTTGATTTTTTTGGATGTTTTGGAATATCTGGATGTTTTTGGAATATTTGATGATTTTGGTTTTTTTGGAATATTTGATTTTTTTGTGTTTTTGGCATGTTTCAATTTTTTGGATTTTTGAGATGTTTTGATTTTTTTAGATTTTGAGGATATTTTTGATTTTTTCGGATTTTGAGGATATTTTGATTTTTTTGGATTTTGAAGATATTTTGATTTTTTTTGGATTTTGAGGATATTTTGATTTTTTTTAGATTTTTGGAATATTGTGCTTTTTTTTTGGATTTTTGAAAATATTTGATTTTTTTTGTGTTTTTGAAATGTTTTGGGGATGTATTGGATAGAAATTTTAATAGCCTTTATGCTAGATACCAATGGCAAGGGAAAACCAAGTCTAGGTGTAAGGGTGAATGATGTGATTGGATAAAAGGTGGGTGATAGTGGGATGGATAGGAACGCATGCGTAAGAGGGCAAGGATGTGATCTCCAAGGACTATGTCGCATAGGAATAACATGCCCCATTGTAGGTAGGATTTTTCATGACAAGGCTATGACCATAGGGTAGTGATAGGATTGTTTGGAAAGGATAAGGTATGCCAAGAGATACCCAAGACATGTTTCAACATTTTGCCCCCATTTCTTTATCAAGATCAAAAGGAAGAAAGGTAGATCGATGGATGCATAAGTGATAGGTGTATTTATGTGATTGGATAAGGATGTTGAGTAATGATAGGCAGTGATAGGATGGAAGTGATATGTTGGATGAGACAATGTGCCCCCAAGTGTAAGTGGCATAGAAGATTGAGCTACACATGACACCTGTTTGCCAAGTTTTCATCATGGTACTTATCTAAGGCACCTGTTTCCCAGGTTTTCACTATTGGACAAAGGGATTTATCTTTACTTTCTTTTTTGATTTTTTCTTTTGATTTTTTGCTTTTTTGATTTTTGACTTTTTGATTTTTTGATTTTTTTGTTGTTTTCAACTTTTTGGCTTTTTAAATTTTTGAATGGGAGTATGGATATGAGGGACTCAATTGTCTAGTGCCATGAAAGGTGATAGTCCCATTGGAGAGTGATGTCATTGCATGGACCATGTCCAATGTGCTCATTGATGTTGGTAGGGGGAGTGCATGAAAGTGAGATGGATTAAGTAGATAGTGGGTTAGGGAGGGAACGATAGTGGATTATGATGTAGATTATGTAGGGGACAAAAGTGGATTATGATGTGGATTATGTAGGGTAGATACTAGATTATGATGTGGATTATATAGGGAATGAAAGTGGATGGATGAAATGTTTGTGCAAAAGCATGGACAATAGGGAGGTGATAAGGCTGATATGTAGGGTAATGGTTGAATGATGGGGTGATGGAGGTGTGAAAAGTAATCATGACCAATGGTTGTACACGCCATGATAAACATGGAAGCTTTTGATTGGATGTTGGTGTAGGGATCAATGGTGATGTTTGCTTATTGGATGGGTGATGTAAGCATTTGGGGACCCACATGAACTTAATATTTTTATGATTTTTGATTGACTTGTGGGATTTTTGGAATGCTTGAATGGAGTGGATGGAAGGGGATGGTTGGGATTTTTGAGAGGTGGATGCCTCTTTTGACTTGCTTTATTTTTGTTTAGGTACCCATACCATTTCAGTTTTTGATTTTGCTTTTGGAGGTATGGGTTTGGATGGATTTTTGAATGTACCTTTCTTTGAATTTTTGGATTGATTTCCTAAGGTATGAGGACCCTTAGGATGTTTGGATTTTTGAAAGGAGGCATCCAAATGTTTTTTTTGAATCCCATGTGGTGGGTGGAATGAGTGGAAGCTTTATGTTTATATGATGTGTGCATTTGTTGGTCATGATTACGAATTTGAGGTGATTTATGGATGATAGGTATGTCAGGTGTTAGAAGCAAAGGTGGAAAAGTGGATGGAGGGAAATTAGGAGTTGGAAGTAATGGAGGTAGATTGGATGGTGGATGGTGTATGGTCACATGCTTTTGACACTTGTAGGATGATGGCGGTGGAATGGCAACATATATCTTAGGAACATGATGGGATGTGCGATGAAAAGTGGTTGACTTAGGATGCATGGAGGAAGTACCAACATCGTTAGATTGTTGACCTTGAGGTTAGTATCCAAGACCATATGAGCGAGGGGGGACATTGACATGGATGAGGTCCAAAATACCTTTTTTGTGAAGTCCTAAGCCTTTATCTTGATAATTCATGTTTTGGAGCATGTGATTGATGACAGGACTATGTGTAGTTTGGACACTAGACTTGAGTTCTTTATTTGATGGAGAAGGTGAAGCAGATAAAGGTTGTTGTATTCCTAAGGAAGAACACTCATGAATGAAAGCAGATAGACCAAGTGGATATGATGGTGGATGATGTGGAAGGATCATTAGGACCTTTAGTATGTTCATTAAGATCCAAATTAATGGTTTTATCTTCTATGTGTTCTTGGGAGGCACAAGTCTCATCATGACAAGTGGCAGTGGTTGGATCATGAAGTGAAGGAGAAGTTTCTATGTTTCGAATGAAGGCCATGAAATGGGGTGAATTCTCAAGTAGGTCAACAAGACTTTCATGAGATGGAGCATGTAGGTCTTGGGTGTCTTGTTTGTGAATGGGATCAAGTTGCTCATGAATATGTTCTTCGTCATGCATAATATCTTGATCATGGAAAAGATAAATATTATGAATGGGTCAAAGAAAATTTATTTGATCTTGACTAGAGTGGGGGTTTGATGTTTCTTCATGCTTAGAATTGTTCTCTTGACATACCTCTTGACTTGGAATGGAAGTAGATGTAGATGTAGAAGGATTTTGGATAGGTTTGACATGTTCTTGATGGTCAACCACATAAGGGCATGATGGAGGTTGACTTGGAATCATGGGAGGAGACTTTTGAATTATCTCAAGGGGTTGTGGATGACATGATTGGTTTGTAGGACTTGGCATGGTATTTGAGGACTCTTTTGTAAGTTCAAGCATATGTGTTGGATGACATGGCAACAATTGATTCCTTGCTTGTAGCCCTTGGGTCACATCCTTTATAGGTGTAGGGGTGGAAAGTGTTGGCTTAGGGTTTTGATTTTGATTGGATGGAGGAACGAATGAATTGGATGAAGTGGTGAATTTGGGTAAGTCCACATGTTTACTTTTGTAATGTTTGATCTTAGGCTATGGAGTTGGAGGATTAGGACTAGGGCATGGTGGATTTTGGATAGGCTTTTGATTGGATAGTGGTATGATATACTTATAAGGTGCAAGACCTAGAATAGTGTTCCCCTTGTCAATGGTGTCATTAGGACATGAAGGTATTTGGTCTTGTTGCAAAGGTTGACTTGAATTGGCTTGTGAATAGGCTTGGGGTACTAGAACCTTGTTTTCTAAGATTGGCGTGAAATGACAGATGTCTTCATATCATTGTATGTCATTTTGTGTGATTAGGACTATGTTGACAAGTGCTTGACTAGGATGAATGCTGATGTGGAGTGACTAGGAATGTGATAGGGTGTTGGATTGATTGGACAATTAGATGGGTGATTAGGGATGATGAGGGTATGGTTATGGTGACTTGGAAATGATTAGGATATGATTATAGGTGATGTCAATTAGATGATGTTTGGAAGGAATGTTGACGTGTTTGGAATGATGTGTGTATTATGAGGGATGACTAGGAGGATCTACTCCCTTGTCCCTTCATTTTGTAACCATGTCAACCAAATGAGACTTGTGAAATGTGGGATGTTATGGGGATGACAATGGAATGTGATGAGGTCTAGACTATGATAGAGGCAAATGATAATAGTCTTTGAAAATTCTAGCTCCAAGAGGGTACTCTCGTCTACTAATGACCTTTCAAAGTACATATTGGTTTTGTCGAGACCTTGAGGTATGGAAGAGATGATTGATTAGAGTGAACCCATGAGTTTTAGAATTCAATTGTAAGGATGGATTTAAACTAGTTGTGGAGTATTAAGCCAAAGTTTTGATTGATGTGAATAGATGTCAAGGTCTCTTGGTCTGAGTTTGTACTTGTGATACAGTCAAGCTTTGACAGTTTCTCCCTATGTTTCAACCTTAGGAAGACTAATGTTTAGGGTCCTCTATATATGTCAAAGGTTAAATTCTAATGAATAGTCATAATGAAATTTGATCATGAAGGAATGAAATGGAATATGTAGTGGGTGAGGCCGAATATGTAGTAGGTGAACAAAACTAGCAAGTCTATAATATTTTGATATAGTTGCAATCAGATTCAATAGGGAGAGTAGATTCTCAAAGGTTTCCCTATGGTCATGGTGTATCATGATTGGGAATGATGAAAGATGAAATGGATTGGATTGGAATGAAAGGTTATGATATGATTGGTATGTGATCGGTTGGATTAGAATGAAGATGGTGATGAGATGAAGATGAGTTAGATGGATTGGGATGAAGTTGATTGGATTATGAGTAAGATGGTGATTAGATGAGGATGACGATGTGTAATGGTTATGCATGGTTAATTGGACATGATTATGATGATTAGGCTATAATTGGGATGAGGTGGAATGATTAGAAAGTGACAAGTAGGCTATGATTGGGATGTGGTGGAATGATAAAGAATGATGACTAGGATATGACAAGGATGAGGTGGAATGATGAAGGTATGATGAATAGGATGAATAGGATAGGATTAGGATGTGGTTGAATGATGAGGAACAAGATGATTAGGATGTTGAGGAAGGACAAGGATGATGATTAGGATGAATTAGGGTGAAATGGGAGTGACTTGGAATGAGGATGATAAAGTGCAATTATGATGTTAGGTGACTTGGTCAGATTATGATGATGATTAGGATGAGGGTAAAGATGATGTGGAATGAGGAGATTTGAATGACTTATCTTGGTTAGGATGAATGATTAGGATATGATGATTTGGATATGACCAAGATGATAAATAGGATGAAAGGATGATTTGGGCACGATGTGGTTGAATGATGAGGAATGGGATGATGAAGCACAATATTGAATGACTTGGACCAAGCATGATGAAAGTGTATTAGGATATGTGGAATGATTGGGATAATGGTTAGGTTTTGGTTTAACTTGGAATTATGTTGGTTGGATTAGAATGATGATGAAGTTGAAGGATGACAATGTAATTTGGATGTGATTAGGATAGGATGAGTTGGAATGGCGAATAGGATATGATGTGGAATGATGAGATTAGATGACTAGGTGTTGGTTAAGACGAGGTCAAATGATGTGGAATGACAATATTGGGTGACTTGGATTGATCAGGGAGATGATGTGAAATAATTAGGGATGAGTAGGATGATGATTAGGATGAAGTGTAATGACTAGGATACAATGAATAGGATAATGATTAGGATATGATGGAATGATGAGGAATGATAAAAAGGTGGTTAGGATATGATTAGGGATGTCTTGGATACGATGTGGCTAAGATGGGAGATTAGGACATGATGACTTGGGATGGACTGATGATGAGTAGGACAATGGTGCGAATGATGTTAATAGGATTAGAAAGTGGATGACTATGTAGAATGATTAGGAATGATTAGGATGGAAATGGATTAGGATATGTGGAATAATTAGGATAATGGTTAGGTTTGGTTTGACTTGGATGGTGTTGATTGGATTAGAAAGGGGATGATGTGGAATAATGAGAATGTAATTAGGATGTGATTAGGATGAGACAAGGATGATGAGATTATGTGATTAGGGTATGATTGGGATGAAGTGACATGATTAGGAATGGTAGGGTAGAATAGGATAATGATGAGGTGGAACAAAGAAGATATGACAAGAATGTGATTAGGAGTGATTAGGATCTATGTTGTTTGGATATGAGGGGATGATGTGTAATGATTAGGATTGATGAATATGATGTGATTAGGATATGGTTGAATGATGAAGACATGATGAATAGGATGTGGTGTGATTGGATGAGCACTGACTATGAGGTGGAACGACTATGATATGATGAATGGGATGTGATTAGGATGAAGTGGAATGATATGGAATGACAAGATTGGGTGACTTGGATGTATTAGGGTACAACATGGAATGATTAGGGATGATTAGGATGATTTTAATTTGAAAAAAGAGGTAATTAGGATGAGTTGGAAATGGTTAGGGTATGATTAGGAGAATGACCAAAGTGATGTTGGTTGGATGAATATGTCAATGTGTAATGATTAGGATTGATGAATAGGATGTGTGATTAGGATGAAATGGGTTGGATTAGGAGGGTGATTAGGAATGATGAATAGGATAGGGTGACTTGGATAGATTAGGATAATGTGTCTAGGATATGAAGGTTGAATGATAAGGATATGGTATAAATGTGATGATGACATGATGACTTGGGATGAGTGGATGGGTTGGATTTGGAATGGTGTTTAAGAAAGCACACACATCAATCATAGAAGATACTTAGAAATCAACTGGCTATTTTTTGATGACTCATGATGCTTTGAAAGCACTTGAGAAACAAGCATGATCCTAGGGTTAGGTAAGGACTATATTTGTTGAATCCCCTAGCTGCACTTATTCAAAGTGGATAGCTCCAAGATCTTGGTAGCACCGGCTCCCCTTCACAACACTCACTTCTCATGCATACCAAGTTCCAAGTTTCTCAAGGCTCACAAACCTTAGGATTGTCCTTGCTACCTCTACTAAGAACCCCATGAATTGGGGTGGCTTCAAAGGTTACCCTTCTGCGTCAACAAATAGAGGGTTTTTGGCCACTAAACAAAGAGGTTCTAGTGAATATCTAGGGGACCGGCACCTTAGGAGCATCCATCAAGCCACTTAAGGCTCTAACTAACCCTACTAGGAGTTTAATATACACAAAGGTATGCCTCCTTTCGAGCTAGCACTGTATGGTGAGCACTCATACCAGTTAGACTTGGCTTTCACCTTATCCTTAATTTATATAGTGCGCCGGATGAAAGTCCTGCTTGGGGTCACAAGTGAGTTCTCCTTTCGGATGTGTCTCAAGAGTAAGCCCACTCTAAGGCTGACAAAAGCAAGACAAGTTAACATGTTTTTCATCCTCAAGCTTGCACTAAGTTGCAAGGGGAGAGCATACACATGTGAACTTGCTCATTTTAATCCCCCAAACCAAGTGTGAAAACAAGTTATGTTCATTTTAAACCCCAAAACCAAATGTACCTATGATAACCAACACATATGCATATGAAAGAAATTGAATCCCTGCATCAAATGTGTTAGTAGTTTTAGTTTGTAGTCTTCAGTCCACGAATGCCACATGCTGCAAATCAGACATTAGTAGCACAAAAAACCCCATGATAATGCAAAAATCATGACATAATGAATAGATGCATCATTTTACGAGCCACAAGTTGAAGAGGTAAAAAAGAGAATCTGAAAAATATCTAAAAATTTTGATCAACTACAGAAAAATAAATTGGAGGATCAGAAAATTTAGGAAATTCTGAGCAATTTGAAAAAAAATTCACTGAAATCTGATAAATTTTGCCAAAGTTATGAGCAGTCAAAGTTTGAAAGTGAGTTTGACTTTGACCAGAACATTGACTAATAAAACAATGTCATTACCTTAAATTGACCTTACCATTGTGAATTTGGTTGAGTCTTCTCCACAATGCAACTCGTTTCGAGAGATTTTGACCTATTTTGCAAAAGTTGTGAAAATTTGAAAAAAACTGCCTATTTTGGTATGTGGGGGCAAATAAGGTACAGGCTAACTGTCTAACATAACCGCTGGAGGTCATTATGTGCATGGTCACATGTAAGTGTTTAGCCTCTAGCAACTTAGTCCGGTAGTTACTGTTAATGTTAACTAGTGACAGTTAACACCCAGGTGGTCATATGGTGGTTAACTAATGTTAGGGTAAAATAGGATCAATAATGAATATGCAACAAACAACATCAAATACCCATAACTCAATAGAATAGTGAAACTAAGAAGATTGAATGAAATGAAGCAATGAATAACATAATGCAAACCTTCCTTGAATCTAAACTTCTATTGTTGCCCATCAAGATCATCCTCGTTTTGTATGAAGTAGGCCCTCAGAGAGTGCACTCCTTTGTTGTGTTCAAGGATGTCGATAGTGAATGGATGTGGTGATAAATGTGCAATGAAGATGAGCTCCAAAGCAAATGGTGATCTCAAGTTAATGAATGGTAAAAGGGTGCCAAAGTTGCACTAGTAAATTCTTGCAGAGTAATAATACAAATAGCCTAGATGAATAGAATGGAGGAATAAGGTTCCATTTATAGACTTGGGAGAATGAAGATCAACAGTTGAGAAGAGATAAGAAGATCAATGGTTTAGAATGGTTAAGGAATGTGTAACAAATAGAAAGAGGACAAGTGTCCCACCTCCATCATGTAACAGGGTAGTTAACAAAATTGATTGAAGAGTTAAGTAGAATGGATTGAGGAATTGACAGAATTGATTGATTAGTTACCCGAATAGATTGAGGAGCTAACATAATTGATTGATTAGTTAACAGTTTTGATTGATGAGTTAAGTAGAATGGATTGAGGAGAAATAGGACATGTGGGTGAGAGAATATTAGCTAATTAAATATTTGAAATATTTAATTACATGTGCAACATGGTGAGGTGGAAGAAGTGAGGTGGAAAGATGAGGTGGATTTATGGAATTAGGACTTAGGATAGAGGAATTTGGATTAATTAAATAATGTAGGATTATTTAATTATGTGAGACATTAGAAGAATTTAGGGAATTTAATTAAATAAATTGATTTTATTTAATTATGGGATAATGAACCAATCAAATAAACTTAAAATATTTATTTAGTTGATAGAAGAAAATAAGAAGGGAATAAATACTAAGAATATTTATTTAGAATGAATCATGTCATTTTTAGGCATATACATTTTGCTCCTCTTTGATGCAATGCAGTTTACGTCATTGCTTCAAAGAATAAATAGTTTAACAATGATACATGCCCCAGTTTGCCCCTGGTACAAGTTTGACGACAGGATGCCCCCTTGGGAGATTGGATGGGAAGGAGGTAGAAGGGATGTGAGATGGACAATATCATGAAGACGAAGGGTTACTAGGTTAAGTTTGAAGAAAATAGGATGCATTTCTGAGAAACAGGAAGAAAACTGGAAGAAACAGGCATGGGAAGTAGTCACAGTCACCACCTAGCCAGATTTAGGGTTTTGCAGGCTATATATAGGATCTGGGTCCACAAGATAAGCCATTTGTACACTTGTCTTGGTTTGATTTGCATTAGCGAGCTTAAAGCAGTCAGAGCATAGGGCAGTCAGTACGAGGATGGACATTCCACGCGAGGAGCATTGATTCGAGCGCGTTTGTCAATTCGATCGGCCAGTAGAGGCAGGACCCTTGGTATGTAGCCTAAAAAATTTCCCTAGGGTTGCGTTTGAGGGTCATAAATGCTAGGATAAAATTAGGGAAAACAGATGCACTGAAAGCCAGTGCGGCATATATGTTGCGCGAAACGGTGCATTCGTTGTTTCGTGGCACATACATGTGTTTCTGTTGCGCATATGTAGAATTGGCGCATATGTAAAATAAGTTGGCACATGCATAATCTTGCTGCGCATGTACGAGATGTAATGGCGTATATACCAGAGTGGCACATGTGTAGCATAGAACGGTGCATACATGTGTTTCTATTGCGCATATACCAGAAGTGGTGCATTTACTGTGACACGACGCATTTACTATGAAACAGTGCATGTACCACTTTTTGTGGTGCATATGATATAGATAAGTGAAAGACTTAGCAAATTGACTCGATTGGTGTCCTACTTGACACGTCAATCGATAAGCTATCTTCTAGATTGTAGGAATCTAGTCAAGAGATGTAGTGTGTTGTTTTGATCAATTTGAAACACTAAGTTAGTTGATATGTTTCTATAGATATGTTGAGTATGGGACTTGCAGTTTTGGATTGACACCTTGCTTTTGCGTGCTTGTAGGAGGATATACAAGATACACTCCAGTCTAGGGAGTAGTTCCCTATGTTAGATTTAGGGTAGACAACTGAGAGGGGGGTGAATCAGTTGTCCAAAACTTTCTTCCAAATCAAATACTTAACTCCACACAAGCATAATAGTAAATCAATCATGAAAGCATAATGCAACAAGTTAAGAGCAGATACACATTAACACATATAACACCAAGATTTTTGACGTGGAAAACCTGGTTAAGGGAAAAACCATGGGGTGTTTAACCCAAGATAATATTCTCTATTAGAAGAATAGAAAGAACAAATGGCACATGCCAATTAGGGCTCATTGCTCGAGTACACTTCTCACAAGAGGCTCACTGCCTACAAGAGACACACTGTCTACAAAAGAATGAGTATCACATACTTGAACTGGTAAATAGCATCTTCACCATGCTTGAGTCAATTCCATTTAAGCCAAAACCTTCTGCTCTGCCTTTTGCTCTTCTCCTCGCTACCACACACTCATCTCCACAAGTCACTACTTGAAATAACTTTGCAATCCCTTATTTATACACAACATCAACTTAGGAACAAACATCTAAGTTGGCAAACATCTGCAAGAACATCCGCAAGATGTATAATTCATCCAGTCGGCCAGTCACAGAAAGAACACCTTCATCTGGAAGTATTTCTTTAATTTTAGGCTCCAACTCTAATGTGGACCGTCAAGACGAACTGAACATGATCCAGGGACCTCAACAAAATTTCCTAAAACACCAAGAACATCCGCACTTCCTCTACTTACTAAAATCCTTCTCTTCTTCATCCAGAACCTCAAGAACACAGTCTGCCATTACTGTCACAAAGGAATAGATACTTACGGACCTTCAAATCATGAACGAATCAAGTTAACATACCACACAGACTTCCCCATCACTTCCTCAAATCCACAAAATTGGATAATGCATTTCCGGATCTCACTGGACCTATCTATATCACTTTGTCATCACTAAACATCTGCTGGAACTGGTTTCACTTGAACTACCATAACTTCTTCATATCTTCATGCAGACCTCTGAAATCTCTACTGCAACATCTTAAGACACATATCTACAAACCCTTTAATCCGCATCCTCTGATCCTCATCCTATATTGGACTTTTACCTTATGTCATCAATGTTCTTCACTATTCCTGATTGAGACTAATTTTCTCAATATCCTCAACACATAACTCATCCAAACCTTGTCATTAATGTAATAGGAGTATGTTGACATTAATGACAACACTGATTAGGCCCATACTTGCAACACCCTATGCCTATCCTACAGAGATACATGCTAACGGAGATAGATAAAGAGGCCCTCAGTGCTATGGGACTCAACTATGTTTGCTTCATGTTCAAGGTTTGGGTGAACCGTGGATTGCTGACTGCTGCAGTGGAGAGATTTCACAGTGAGGATGGGACCTTCCACCTCCCTACTGGTGAGGTGACCATCACCTTGGAGGATGTTTACAGGATTCTACACTTGCCTATTCAGGGTGATTTGGTGGAGTATGATGCACAGAGAGGCACAGGACTTGCTGAGTGTAGGCGAGTGTTTGATGACCCTGAGCTGGCAGGGCAGGTTATCCCATGGCAGGATATCTATGAGTGCTATGACTACTTCCCAGGCATTGTGGCAGGACTAATTGGAGGTGTGGTATGCCCCAATAGGAGGTCGTACAAGTTCCCCATAGGATGGGGTAGGATCATGGAGAGGATGATTAAAGAGGGTACTCGGTATGCATGGGGAGTTTGCGTACTTGCTCATTTATACCATGATATGAACCAGGTGGTATATTATAGGAGTACGAGCCTATTTGTAGGCGTGTCACTTCTACAGTTTTGGCTATGGGATCACATAGCGATCACTAGACTGATCCGTGTGTTCGAGAGACAGAAAGGAGAGCCATATAGCTATGGCTATGCAGGACTGATTTCCTAGCATAGGCTGGGGAAGTTGGAGTACTGGCGGCATGCATTGGATGGAGTAGATGTAGTCGAGTGGCAACCCTATCTAGACTGTGAGCCATGGGATGATGAGGCAGATGAGCTGCCTTATTGCTATCAGATGCGGTGGCTGATAGGATGGACACACTTTATCTTAGAGAGGCAGATAGTCAGTCAGGTACAGAGGCAGTTTGGCTTGAGATAGGGCATGCCCCAGGGGCAGGTGCGGTTTACCAAGACACATGCAGAGAGGTATAGATGGGGGCCGATGGCATCCTATGAGGAGGCACTGGTTGAGTTTTGGAAGATGCCATACATTGCCTGGGATATGAGGAGGATGATTGTAGATGCAGGGGTGACACAGGATTATGAGGACTAGTTTACTACACACCCATTTCTGAGATACTCAGGACTTGAAGTATTGATGCCTCGCATAGATGATGCAGACTCAGATGACGAGGGCCAGGTGGGCCGGAGGAGGAGGAGGGGGAGGAGAGGAGGATTAGGGGGTGGCAGAGATGGAGGAGATGATAGGGATGATGGAGGGTGACCCACACAGAGGAGGAGAGGCGGGGAGGGATTATCCTAGGCTAAGCAGGCAGGACCACCACAGGGTGCACAACAAGTACCACAATAGGCCCATATGCCACCACCCCAGTAGGTGGCACAGCAGCAAGGACCTCAGCCATAGGGGCAGAGACAAACAGAGGTAGCTCAGGATCCAGCATAGTCAGATGTACAGGAGAGGGCGATGGCCACCCTGAGGGGAGAGATTAGACAATTGAGGGCGCAACTCAGGAGAGCTGACATCTGGCGAGAGATAGATGTAGAGATGATTGCGAGATTGGCCAAAGAGATATATGGAAGATGCACAGCTACGAGTTATCCATGTAGAGCGAGATACTGCACTGGCAGCCTTGGGGATAGATGCAACAACTAGTTTCTTGGTTGGGCAGGTACAGCAGGCACAAGCATAGTTAGCACAAGTGTAGGTTGAGCTTGCTAGAGCGTAGGCTCAGGTTCAGTACTATCAAGGTTTATATCATGGTGCCATGTCGGTGAGTCAGAGGGCTTCTAGCTATAGGAGCTAGTCTGCAGCCTCCCAGAGAGCAGGTCCATCAAGGTCAGGAGCTTCTATGATGGGCCCACAGTAGTCAGGGGTTAACAGAGGGAGAGACACTATTGGGAGTGGTGGTCCACAATAGCAGGGGTAGACTTGTACCACACTTGTACCTTTGAGACATGTATGTACCATCCATTAGGATGTATTTTTCTATATGACTTTGATTCAAAGACAGATACTATGATATTGTACATTTGGACTCATTTTATGATATGTATATGACAATGCAGCTATGCGACTTGCTCTATATGTTATTAGTTTATGATTCTTTTCTATTGTATGATGTGATGCACACGCCGACTTAGATGTTTTATCTGATGCTATATGAGATGTTATCTAGATGCAACATTTGATATGATGTTATGTGATGTTTATATGATCTAATGCATTTTTAAATGATTTAACTGATGTGTTTGTAATGTATGTGAATGCAACATGATATCTATATGGCTATGCAACTAATTTGATGTACTTAGCTATGTTTTTGAATTTTTTCTACTTCGACGCTATATGATGCTTGTGACAAATTATATATGGATGACTTAATGCACTCTATTATGTATGCTTCTATATGTAAATGACTATCTCATATGATATGATATGCTTCTATATGTTCTATTTTTGTGATTTCCAAATGTACACTATCGACACAGAAATGACAGGATGATAGAAGATTGATTGACAGAAGAATGACTTGATAGAAAGATTCACAAGCTCCACTTTGTATTGTTACTTTTCTTTGTTTGGATCTTTTATTGCATGGGATATGGATGTATGGATTTGTTTTTGACATCTTGATGGTGCAAGTATTTTAAAGTGCTCTATTTCATCATTGGGCAATTTTGTTATTTTGGTACTTTTTTTGAAATGTTGTAAGTTAACACAAGCATCTAGGTATAATTGAACTAAGATGACCTAAGCGTTTCTTACATGGATTTTGATTTAGCAAGCTAATACAAGCCTCAAGGTATAATTGAACCAAGATGACCTGAGTATTTCTTGCGTATCAACAAACAAGGATTGCCCCCATTCATGTTAGACCCTGGATGACCTCGTTGATCTTTTATTGATCATGTCCTTAGACCAGACTTCACATTACTAAAGTTTAATCCACAAACAACAAACAAAGCAAATAATCATGCCCCCATCATAGCATCTCTAGCTTTTGGTATCCTTGAGTAGCATAGAAAGGCATGATAGCATAAATCAAGACTCAATGTTTTAACCATGTTTCCAATATATAAAAAAATTTAGCATTTAGATGTGTTTTATTTCTTGCCATAATTTGAGTAAAATCATTTAGAAGGCCTTAGGTGTTTTTCTGCTTTGTTTTGGATAGGTTAATGCCTTGCATCAAAATATCTGCTTGAAGAGCGAGTTCCGCTTGCGCTTGCTTGCTTGGTGAGAAGATTTCACAATCCTTATTGGGGAGATAGACCCTAAGGGACTAACCTAGTGCCTCAGGGGTTCATTGCTAAATGGCCTTTCCTATGTGACGATGCAAAGGCAACATAGTTCGGGGTAAACCCTAACGGACCTAAGACCTAGGCGAGAGGAAGTGAGATGGACCCAGATAGATAGAAAGACCAGATATGGAATGGACACGAAGGTGGGAGCCTCGGGGGCGCATTGAAAAATGGCCTTGCCTACATGACAGCATAGAGGCAATGTAGTTCATAGACTTGGACCATGGAAAACTAACAAAAAACTTTATGGCAGGCTCATACTATGGATATGGTATGGGACAAAACCTTGGTTGACAACGCCACAAAGGGAGAAGTATCAAGCCATGATAGGTAACTGTCAGATTTTTATTATGGGATAGATATGGGTCAAATGGGACACAAGTGAAGGAAGAATGAACACAAGGTGATTGGTTTCCCAAAGATGGAGAAGGCAGTTCATCACAAGTAACGCTTGTTTACTAGGTTTTAACCACTTGCTTTTACTTGCATGAAGAAGCTAGAAAATATACATGATGCCTGTTTGCCAGGTTTTCACCATGATACCTATCCAAGGCACCTGTTTGCCAGGTTTTCACCAAAGGATGATGTTTTTGTAATTTTCTGACTTTTTGACTTATTTGTATTTTTCTAATTTTTTGATTTTTTTGTATTTTTCTGATTTTTTTATTTTTTTGTATTGTATGCCCCCTTACATTGGGGTTCTCCTAGGTATAGAATTTGCAGAGGTGCATGTCGTTGATCGAGTCATCGAATAGCTCACCCTCTAACTTTGCCAACTGATATGCCCCTAATCCATATGCTTCTACAATTACATAAGGCCCAAGCCAGTTGGGTTTGAACTTGCCTTTCTTTTCTCTGTCTTGTTGGTTGTGAGGATTCTCCTTAAGAATGAGATATCCAACCTTAAAGATTCTTGGGAGAACTTTGTGGTTATAGCTTCTTGACATCATTTGTTGATATGCTTTGAGATGATCAAAGGCTTTCTATCGCCTCTCTTCCAGCAACTCTAGTTCTTGCAACCTAGAGACTCTGTATTCTTCATCTGATATGAGACCTTTTAATGACACCCTGAGAGATGGTAATTCAACCTCAATGGGGAGGATAGCTTCTGAGCCATAGACAAGCGCATAGGGTGTAGCACCTGTGGGAGTGCGTATACTGGTTCTATAGGCCCATAGAGCGGGATTGAGTTGGATATGCCAATCACAGCCAGCATTGTTGACTGTCTTCTTAAGAATTTTCAAGATGGTTTTATGCTTCAGCCGGACCGTTGCCTTGGGGGTAGTAGGGTGAGGAAAAATAGTGTTGGATTTTGAAGCGGTCACAAAGTTCTTGGACATCCTAGTTTTTGAAGGGTCTTCCATTGTCTGTGATAATGGATGAGGGAATTCCATATCTACAGATGATGTAATTCAAGATGAATGAGGAGATTTTCTTACTTGTGATGGTGGTGAGGGGAATGACTTCAATCCACTTCGTAAAATACTCAGTGGTAGTTATGATGAATTTGTGGCCATTGGATGAGGGTGGATGGATCTTTCCCACAAGGTCAAGTGCCCATTGGCTGAAGGGCTAAGGTGTCGTTAAAGGTCTCAACTCTTGAGCCAGTGCATGTATCAGGTTCCCATGTATTTGACACTGCTTGCATTTCTTGACAAACTGATATGAATCCATTTCCATGTTTGTCCAGTAATAACCCAAATGCATGAGTTCTTGGCTAAGGAAGGACCACTAGAGTGTGCTCCGCAGATCCTCTCATGTACGTCTTGCAAGGTGGTTATGGATTCTTCTCGTTCTAAACAATGGAGTAAAGTACCATCTAGACCACGTCGGTATAGGGTGTCAGCGATGATGGTGTAGCGAGAGGTATGGCATATAAAAGTTTGTTGTTGGTTAGAAGATAGGTTAGGTGGGAAGATGTTGTCCTTGAGGTAAGTGTAAATCTTACCATACCAAGGTGAATCAGATCCAAATAGAAGGCATATGGAATGGGTCTCACGAAGATCATAAGCTGGTTGCCAGATAGTTTCCACTAAGAACTTGTACCGTGACTCATTTTCAGGTATCTCGAGGAGAGAGACAATGGTTGCCATGGCATCTGCTGCTTTGTTCTTGATCCTAGGTATCTATTCGAAAGAGATGATTTCAAAGTGTTCTTTGAAGTCATCGATCATCTGCTTGTATGGGACAAGATTTTCATCTTTAGTTTGTTAATCATCGTTGACTTGATTGATTACAAGTTGAGAATCACCATAGACATGTAGCTCTTGGATTTTCCACTCAGTTGTCATCTTGAGACCAATTACTAAGGCTTCATATTCTGCTATGTTATTGGTGCATGGGAATAACAAACGGTAAGACTTTGGAATTGTGTCGCCATGAGGAGTCACAAACAAGATTCCTGCCCCTGATCCATGATTTGTGTAGGACCCATCGAAGTAAAGTTTCTAGGAATACGTTGATATGTTGAATAGGGATTCATCTAGAAACTCAAATTGCATCGGTGTGGTGTCCTGTAATGGTGCATCCGCTAGTTGATCAGCAATGATCTATCCCTTGATAGCTTTTCTGTCTACATACTCAATGTCATATTCTCTTAAGAGCATTACCCATTTAGCTAGGCGACCCGTGAGAGCTGCTTTGCTTAGTAGGTACTTCAGTGGATCTATTTTTGCAATGAGTTTAACTAGATGTGCAAACATATAATGTTAGAGTTTTTAGAAGCAAAAACTACCGCAAAACATGATCTTTTTATCTGTGAGTATTGCAATTCGTAGCCCACTAATGTTCGACTGATGTAGTAGACGACTCTTTCTTTATTCTCATAATCTTGTTGTGCTAGAAGAGCCCCAAGAGCTGTAGGTGTAGCAGGTATGTAGAGTATCAATGGTTTCCCTTGGATAGGAGGCATGAGAATGGGTGGATTCATAAGATATTCTTTCATCTTGTTGAATGCCTCTTCACACCTTTCATCCCATTTGAATGGAATGTTCTTGTGCAGGAGATGACTGAATGGTTGGCACTTGTCTGCTAGCTGTGATATGAATCTACGAATTGCTTGTAGCTTGCCCTATAGCGATCTTAATTGAGAAAGAGTCTTGGGTGGTGGCATGTCCATGATAGCCTTGACTTTGGTAGGGTCCACCTCTATTCCATTTGCCGACACGATGAAGCCTAGTAGCTTGCCTAAAGTGACTCTGAACACACATTTCTTTGGGTTCAACTTGACTTGGAATTGGTCTAATCTCTGAAAGACTTTTTCTAATATATCCAGGTGTGATTCCCTTGTGAGCGACTTTGCTAGGATATCATTGACATAGTCCTCCATTGTTACATGCATCATATCATGGAATATAGCCATCATAGCATGTTGATATGTGGGTCCTACATCTTTTTAGCCCAAATGGCATGACATTCTAGCAGAAAGTGGCCCATGGAAAAGTAAAAGTTGTCTTGCGTTGGTCTTCTAGTGCTATCTTGATCTGATTATAACCCAAGAATCTATCCATGAGAGACAACATGGTATGCCCTACGGTTAAGTTGACTATGATATCTATATTTGGCAATGGAAAGTCATCCTTGCGGCATGCTTTGTTTAGATCTCTAAAATCATTGCATAGTCTGATGCGGCCATCAGGTTTGGATATTGGTATAATGTTGGATATCCATTTCGGGCAGTCTATAGCTCTGATGAACCCTACATCTAGTAATTTCTTGAGTTCTTCTTTGACCAATAGCATTATATATGGATGCATCTTTCTAAGCTTCTGCTTCACTAGTTTTACTCCTGGATCTAATGGAAGATGATGTAGAATCAAGTTTGGGTCATGACCTGGCATGTCTGCATATGACCAAGCGAAGCTGCCTCTCTTTTTCTTGAAGAATGGTACAAACCTAGTCTTTTCTGGTGGTGTAAGAGATTTAGCAAAGTGGCTGATCTTAGGCTATTCCTTTGTACCAATATTAACAGGCTCTGTCGGTTCCACAACAATTTGGGACTTTTCCTGGTGCATGTCTATGGGGAGAGTGTCAAGCCTTCCATCGTCAGGTGCCACAATTGGGTTTTCACCATCGGATGCATCCTTTCTTTTTACTATTTTGGGATCTGACACTTCCACAAAGTAGTTTTCACTGTCAGATCCAGTTTTTACCTTGATGTTTTTGCGACTAGAAGGCTTGGCACCCTCTCCAAAGTAAGCCATGGTATTAAGTTCAATAGAGAAACTAGCTTTATGATCTCCTTTGGGTGGGTGGTCCCTACGTTCCATATAGTCAATGTAAGCATCGTCATTTTGGAACATATCTAATTGGCGAGTTCCTCACAGATCCCAGTCAATAAGCTCAGGATGCACGAGGGGGAGGTAGTCAGAGGATAGACTTGATTCATTGATAGTGTGAATGGAAATGTTAGGAGCATTGGTAGGGGTGGTGCTCGGGATGGTAATTTCCTCCAAGTTGTTTATTGCAATGGAACTTGAACCTTCCTCAAAAGCCATAATCTCAGAGATGGGCAAATCATACTCTAGTGGTTTGTTCAGTAGCGTTTGTCCCTCACGGTAGGGGCTAAAAGTTTGGATGGTATCGACCTCTTTGTCATCATAGGAATGCTCTATTAGCTCATCCCACTCATATTCATTAGAATCCATGTCGATGTCCTCTTGGAGTGTTTAGATCATTTCTACAAGATAAGCATTTTCTCTAGCTTTGCCCTTGCCTTTGTATCCTAGGCCACTTGTATTTCTAGCCGATGAGGATGAAGAAGGTTGAATAGGTTCAATGATTCCTTCTTTTCTAAGGCCAATGGGGCCTTGTCCTTCATATCCCATTCTATGTAGGATAGTCTCGCCTCACCCATAGAGTTATGTTGGGAGTCTAGGCAGATCTTGCAGTGTGTTCTCTTCTTCAGTATAAATCCATAATAGGATATCTCTCTCCTTTGTCTCATCAGATAAGGTCCCCAATTTTACAAAGGGAGCTATGGGAGCTATAGGAGGAGCAGATGGCTTTGGAAAATGTTTGGGTTAGCCAAAAGATCTAGGAGACAAAGGCATCTTGGCAAGATTGAGGTTGTGCTCAATGGAGTATTCCCCCACTCCACTTTCTTTTATGGTAATTTTCTACTCTTTAGGCCTTGATGAGTAGGCTTCAGTGGTATGATCATGCTATGGGATAGGGGATATATATGCTCTGTTATTTGGTATGATGCACTCAGGTTTTGCAAGGATAGAGTTGCAATGTTGATAGGGGTCAGGGTCACCTTGAATGGTGACTTGCTTGTCATTGTGCAGTAATTTTATGCATTGGTGATAAGTAGACGGAACAGCCTTCATGGCGTGAATCCATGATCTCCCTAGAAGAATATTATAAGCGAGCTCCCTATCCAGGACTTGACACATAACATATTTTATTATTGGTCCCACTTGTATGGGTAGGACTACTGTTCCCTTTGTGGTTCTTTCTTCCTCATCATATGCTTTGATGGTAATTTTCCTCCTTGGATCAACTGCATTTTCAGAGAACCCCAATGCAAGGACCAACTTTAATGTGCAAATATCTAAATTGGCACCCCCATCAATGAGAACCCTCTTGATGTGGTGCTTATGGATGAAGGCGACGATATGTAGAGGGGTGTTATGGGGTTGAGACATAGAGAGGTCATCTTGCTCGGTGAATGATATGGTGTTGGAGGAGGTTAGATTACCTACCATGATCTGAAACTTCTCTTGGGCCAAATTATTGGGGACAGTGGTTTCCACTAAGGCTTTCTCAAGGATCTCCTTGTGGGAAGGAGATAGACGCAACAACTCCAAGATAGAAATGTGGGCCGGAGTTGTTTGTAGTTGGTTGATGACACTATACTGATGGAAGTTGGATTGAGAAGGTGACGACCTTGGAAGGGCAGTATTGAGCTTAACTTTACCACTGTGGGTAATTATACTACAACCAATTCTGTGAGGTCCTGACTGTTGGTTGGGCATGATGACATTGATTTGCGGGACATGCTCGGAAATGCAATTTATGGTATAGTCAAATGGCACACTTGCATAGTTGGCATTACTAGTCCTATTCTGGTTTGGCCTATTGCGATTGTTGTTATTGCCATTGTTGTTGTTGTTGTTGTTGCTGTGGTTGTTATTGTTATTGTACGATCTATCAAGATTGAGAAGCGGATCCCTGTAGGCCACATGTGTCTCATTGGAGGTATTTTGTTGGGTTCCTCCTTGATTTTGATCAAGCACATCTTGGATAACATTTTTGAGATGGATACAATTGTTGGTTGTATGCCCCCTTCCCCTATGATATTCACAATAGTTCGTGTCCTTCCAATAGGGAGGTTTGACTATAGGCTCATAATCACTTGTTGGCGGTAGCAAAATTTCATTGTTAGCCAATAATTTTCTTAATGCAGACTCTTGAGACACCCAATGGTGTGAACTTTCACCTTGGATTTGAACTGAACCATGGTCTTGGCTCTCGAGAGAATGGTTTGTTGGGCGTAACATTGTTTGTTTCTCCTTTGAGAGTGAATATGGGTTGTTGCTTGGGAGCTACCATCTTGGCATCCACTACCCCATCATTAACAACATTCTTATTCTTGGTCCAAAACTTCGATTTGTCCATTGTGTAATTGGAGGTTGGTGTGTCCTTGTATAACTTGATTTCCCCCTTGGTGACCATAGCTTTTTTGATGAACAATCCCATTTCAATGACTTTTGAGAATGATGTAGGGCATTGTATCTGTATTTGATAGCTAAGGTCGGTATTGAGGTTATGGACAAACATCTCCAATAGCTACTTCTCAAGTATATCATAAGAACACTTACTTGCTAGTTGTCTCCATCATTACAGGAAGGTGGCGAATGACTCACCACTCTTTTGTTTGGTGTTGCATAGATCTAACATAGATACCTTGTGTTCAATGTTGTAAGAGAAGTGCATGATAGATTTGTTGACTAGTTCATCAAAAGTTTTGATTCCCAGTGGGAGGCATGAGAACCACTCCATAGCTTGTCTACCTAAAGATCTTGGGAATAGTCTCATTAATTAGGTCTCATTGTGAGCTACTTCCAAGCATGCTGCGTTGAATTCCCTAATATGATCTCTAGGGTCCCCTTTCCCTTTGTACTTGTCAAACTTAGGAACTTCCAACTGATAGAGAAATGGTTTCATGATCAAACTTTTATCAAAGGGGTATGGTGCAATATCTTCCAAGGAGTAGTTTTTGGCCTTTGTACCCATCTTGAGATTCAAGATTTGTTGCATTAGACTTTCAAGTTGTTTTCTCATTTCTTCCATAGGAGTATTTTGATCCATGGTTCACTTTCCTTTATCATTTTCGTGATCATTTTCCATGTTTTCCATGATTGAGCTTATATCAAAATCCATAGGTAGTTTAATTCCAAGACTAGAAAGATGGTAGAAATACTTATGAGGGTTTGCATGAAGCACCTTTTCTACTAGGCGTTGGAATTTCTGATCTTGGATTCTTCCTTGATAATCTTCATGAGAGATATCTTCATCACTATCATGAGGTGTGACGATGTGGTTGGATGAGCTGGCCATTTCAAGTTGCTTTTTGTATTGAGATCTAGTAAGAACCATGCAAGGTGACACGAGATGTAGTGGATTGGGACTAGAAATTTTGGCAAGGTGCCAACGGAGACTGTTGTGAATAGGATACCTAGGACAAGACTTGGATAAAGGACTTTCTCACTCAATGGTTTCAAGTAAGGCGGTTGATACAAAACGGTAGCCACTAGTAAGGGTACTCGATACCTATCTTATTGTGTAGGGACTAGTTGTGCAACAAACTACTAGTACAGCTCTGTGACCTACTAGGTTTACTTGAATTCACAATGATACACAAAAGATACCTATGCTGATTTGATATGGGAAACTCTAACTTTGGAGATTAGAAAGACTTGATAGAAGGTGAATGGGACGATTGATTAAAGAGAGACTTTTTGGATGAAATGGATGAAAATTGACTGTAAGGTAGGACCTGATCTCTGATCTTGGAGCTAAGCTAAAATGGGTACTCAGAACTGGTAAACTTTTTCTCTTGAAAATTGTGCAAGTGCTCACTGTCGTATATGCACCGAAACAGATGCACAACAGAATTTAACAAATGCGTAGTAGGTCGCAGTATATGCGCCGAACTGGTAAAAGATGTATGCATAGCAATAGACAACAAAAGCGTAGGAAGTCTAATCAAATGCATTGTAGGTCGACATATATGCATAGGAACAGAGGACAGATGCGCCGCTCTAGTTTTCTTCAGTGTTTTTGCAATTTTTGGAACTTTTTTGATGTTTTTGGTACTTTGGTTGTAAAAAAAAGGTCTTCTTGATTTGATTTTCTGAATTAGTGGCATGAAAACACAGCAAACACAAAGAATTTTTATGGTTTTTCTAAACTTTTTTAGTGGTTTTTCTGACCTTATTTTGGACTAAAAGGAATAAAAGCAAGTACAAAATCTTAGGCTAGAAATGGATTACGAGGGTTTTTGGCCACTAGAACAAGAGGTGTTTAATGCAGGAAATCGTTCAAGTGGTTACACATGCAACAGCACTACTCTCCATTATGGAGTCTCCCAGCCTCAAAGGGTTGCGCCTTAGAGGGTTTTGGGGGAGGTTGGCCGTCGGTGTAACATAGCAGTACTTGTTGCAGGAAGTTTTCACCTCAAGCACATTTATTTTTAGTGGATTGGTAGGGCTTGGTTTTTAGCCTGTTTCCACTCAGGGTCGTTCCTACTTGGATAGGCGTGCATCCAAAGCCAGGCCCCTCTAAAGGCTAAACAATTGGAATAACAAGTCTGGCATTCTGGTCACCCAGTAAAGGGGAGAGCATAAGCCTGTTGTCATTCGATAAGCATGGAAGACACTGATTATTCCAACCTAGTTAAAAGTAGAAAAACTAAATGGGTTAATCTACTTGGGCAAGCACAAAACTTTGAAGTGATTTAGCAAGATAGAAATGGTTCCATTTTTAACCTAGAAAGCAATGATGAGTTCAGTTTTGAATCCATGTAGCATGAATAGTTAACTTTGAAATGTTGGTCAATTGAGATAGGAGTGGTTCAGTTTTTTAACCCAAAAAGTAATGATGAGTTCAATTTTTAATCCACGTAGCATGAATAGTTAACTTTGAAATGTTGGTCAATCAAGATAGCAGTGGTTCAGTTTTAACCCCGAAAGTAATGATGAGTTTAGTTTTATACCAGATAGCAATAACTTTGAAAAGATAGCAATGTTGTAATGCAAGATAGCAAATGATCTAGTTACCTCTTTCCTAATTAAAAGCTATGTGAGATTTTGCATGAGTATCTATTTTACTATCCTTTTAGAAAGTGTAGTGTAAGCTATAAAAAATGCAACTTTATGAAACTAAACCTGAACCTATCCTGCAAAAGAGCTCTAGAAAATACCTACAAAGATGTCAGCATTAGCAAAATCTTCTTAGAAAAACCCTAAAATCATTGCCTACTATAGAAGCGCCACTTCAATGACTAAATGCGCAGAAATAGTCAATAGAAGTGCAGTAACACATATGTGCCATAACAGAGGTTAAAAGCGTAGCAAGAAAGAGTATATGCACAATAAGAACATATGCGCTGGAATAGAGTTTAAAAGCATAGAAAGAATGAACATATGCACAATAAGAACATATGCACTGAAACAGAGGACAAAAGTGTTGGAATAATGTTTAAAAGTGCAGTAAGGTCACAAGCACTGGAACAGAGGACAGAAGCATCGTGGAATTATTTAAATGCGTTGGATTAGCCTATACGATGTCTGTATGGAACCTGTCTTCAAAAAAGCTCAGATTTTGATGAGATAAAGGGGCAGGGCCCCACAGTAGGTGCCAAAAATGTTAGGGTAAAATAGGATCAATAATGAATATGCAACAAACAACATCAAATACCCATAACTCAATAGAATAGTGAAACTAAGAAGATTGAATGAAATGAAGCAATGAATAACATAATGCAAACCTTCCTTGAATCTAAACTTCTATTGTTGCCTATCAAGATTGTCCTCATTTTGTATGAAGTAGGTCCTCAGAGAGTGCACTCCTTTGTTGTGTTCAAGGATGGCTATGGTGATAAATGTGCAATGAGGATGAGCTCCAAAGCAAATGGTGATCTCAAGCTAATGAATGGTAAAGGGTGCCAAAGGCGCGTTGGTAAATTCCTGCAGAGTAACAATACAAATAACCTAGATGAATAGAATGGAGGAATAAGGTTCCATTTATAGACTTGGGAGAATGAAGATCAATGGTTGAGAATGGTTGAGGAATGTGCAACAAATAGAAAGAGGACAAATGTCCCACCTCCATCATGTAACAGGGTAGTTAACAAAATTGATTGAAGAGTTAAGTAGAATGGATTAAGGAATTGACATAATTGATTGATCAGTTACCTGAATAGATTGAGGAGCTGACAGAATTGATTGATTAGTTAACAATTTTGATTGATGAGTTAAGTAGAATGGACTGAGGAGAAATAGGAAATGTGGGTGAGAGAATATTAGGTAATTAAATATTTGAAATATTTAATTACATGTGCAACATGGTGAGGTGGAAGAAGTGAGGTGGAAAGATGAGGCAGATTGGTGAGGTGGATTTATGGAATTAGGACTTAGGATAGAGGAATTTGGATTAATTAAATAATGCAGGATTATTTAATTATGTGAGACATTAGAAGACTTTAGGGAATTTAATTTAATAAATTGATTTTATTTAATTATGGGATAATGAACCAATCAAATAAACTTAAAATAATTATTTAATTGATAGAAGAAAATAAGAAGGGAATAAATATTAAGAATATTTATTTAGAATGAATCGTGTCATTTTTAGGCGTATACAACTAACTGTTACGGTTAGTGTCTGATGCTGGTGGTTAGGGCTCGCCTGATCACATGGAAGTATGTTATCCTCCAGCAGTTAGTGTCTAAATTTGGGTTGGCAGTTAATATGAGTAGAGCCCTTGGTCATCCATATGACCATGGCCACCATCGGTGCAAAAAAGGAAGGTGGGGGCTGGCAACGCTAGCCCCTGGTCACAAACGTGACTGTGCCTCACTCTTACTCGTTGGGGCTTAGAGCCTGACCACCAACTAGAAAACCTATTGTTAGGGTTAGATTGGAAAAGAGGTAGTGACCATAACCACCAGAGGTGACAGAGTGATAGGTCGATGGTGATGGATGTACGATGGATGGAGTCTAAGGATCTTACAATGCCCAACGGAAATAGGTTAGGGTTAAGCCCATTGTAAATGGTGATTGACAGAGCGATGATAGATGATATGGTGAGCGAAGCTAGGGTTTTGGCTGGGTAGCAAGTACTGAAGGCGGGTGGTGATGGAGTCCTACAAAGTGTCAAGGGTCTTTATAGTGGCAGAAACAGGTATGGTTGCCACTACCAAGAGTGACTATGGCTTTTTTTAGCAATGATTGTTGGTGGAGGTTAGTGTTGCGATGGTGGGTAGAGATGGTTTCGAAGAGTGGGGGATACATGTAGTTCACCACCAATGGTAGCGACCACAAAATCAGTGTGTGATGCAAGAAAAACCCTAGGTGGTGCAAGGGTTTAGACTAGGGCTCACAAAAATTAGGGTTTATAGCAGAGATAAAAAACACAGTCGACATCAGCAGTGCATAAACTTGACCCCTCTGCCATGTAAAACATAGAACCTGCAAAACAAGACAAAAACCACACCTACAAAATAGTCATTGACTAGAGTCAGCATCCACATGGGGTCCACAGATCCATATAGATCCATACTATACGGATCTGTAGGCCTTAAAAAATTTCAAAAAATTACAAAAATTTTCTGAAGGCCAAATAAGGCAAATTTACTATCAATTTGTGTAGAAAGGGCCTCCTAGACTCAATGGTGAGGTCCATTTGAGCTTGGGAGGTTACTTGCAAAATTTTCCTCTCAAAAGTTGCCAAAAACTGATCTATTCACGTCGGGTTCACCAAATGAAGACAGGGAAAATAACTACAAGCATGCAAAAAACAAACTATAGCTAACCCTAACTCCCAATGGAGTACATTCTAACCTAGAAAGTCAGTCAAACAAACATAAATAAACATAGAATCTAAGCTAGTTATATCTCATCTCCATTGTCCTCCTAAATCTTCCATTATTGTTCTCAGATTTTGTAGATTTTTGCACAATCATGAGAAGCTCATAGGAATGGCAAGATGTTGGAGAGTTGTGTGAGATTAGAGAGCATGAAAAATATCTTCTAAGAGGTGAAAATGGAGCCAAATGAGGTGTTTTATAGAGGAGTTGATTTTGAACGGAGGGCTAGGATTGAGGGTTGAAAATAGAGGGTTGTGATTGATTAGGGTTCCTCTACACTAGAGGACAAAATAGAACTTTAAATTGAGAGAAATTGTGAGATGGATAATGTTTAAATTAAATAAACTTGATTAGTTTATTTAATTCATTTGAGGAAGGGGACATGTGAAAGGGGATTAAGTGAGGGTATTTAAACAAAAAAATTTATTTTTTTAAATTAATGAAAGGGGACATTAGGATAGTGAATGACTAAATAATTAATTAATTAAAATCAATTATTTAATCATAGAGGCAATTTAGGGAAAATTAGGAGAATGCAGAAGTGATTAGGGTTTTGTGCAGGATGGACACTTTTTGGTGTCTACAATATGGATGGGGCATTCTCACATATTCCAGCATATAAGGTATATACAAAAGATGTTAGGTTTTATATTCATTCTAAACTAGATGAGATAAATCATGTGAGATTTGAAGAGCTCATAGATTAATTACTAGACGATGATGTTATCTAGAAATCCAAATATGCAAATGTGGGGGAAAAGCATCTAGATATTTGGAAAGACTACCCTAATTTTTGTGATGAGAACGAGTGGGTAAGATACATATTGAGTAGAATTCATGACAAATTCATGTATTTAGACAAGCACTAGTGGATTACCAAAGATGCAATCAAGGTGGTCATTGGGTTATGTTCCACCAGATCGGTAACAGTGATGAAGTCAATTAAGAATGAGAAGGTTACTGACCTGACCAAAGCAAAATTTGACAAGAGAACACTAACTATGAATGATATAATTGATCTGGGTGTTTGTTATGTAGCTATGGGAATTGCCTACAAAGTTTACTTCACAAAAAGAGAAGATTTTGCCACTGGTATTATCATTTGCATTGCATACTAGATGGTTAAGGAAGGAAAAGACTTTGACCTTTGTGAGGTTATGAGAGAAGAACTCCTAGAAAATCTAAGGACCAAAGAAACCAAATACATCTTCAGGTATGGTACGTTAATTATTTGTCTTGCATTCTATTTCCTAAATGAATTACTTGGCTTTAGTGGTAAGGTTTGGCAAGAGCATATTCCTATTGCATCTCAAATCAAGAGTCATATAAGGGGTTTTAGTGATCCAAACCACTATAAAATAATGTACCGGGGTTTCTTCAAAACCCTTCAAACCAATATGCATGCCAGAGAAAGAGTTCCTTACAATTTTGTACAACAATATAGGGAGAAGATCACATTCTTAGTTGACAAGGACTATACCTATATGGAGGCTATTGAGCTTAGAACTGCATGCATCCCTAAACTGCCATATGAGGCCTTTGTAGAAGAAATAAAAGTCTATGTTGATAATTTTCTTAAGAAACCCAAAGACACCACTATGGAAAGGTTTCGTACATATGATGAAATAATGAGTAAGATCCTCAAGAAAAGTGCAGATGAGTAGTTTGAGAAAAATAAAGAACAGTTACATAAGAAGATGGGTATCTCAAATGAATCCACAACTCAAGCCCATGCGGAGGAAACACTTCATGCTCCTATTGTCCCACCTACTACACAAGGGTTAAGAAGGACCAATAGGTCTGCATCTACTACTATGAATGCACCACAACCTTCTGAATCTACACAAAACTACATCTTTTGGAAGAAAAGTTGCATCTGAGATTGTGGCCCAGATGAAAATGGGTGAGAAGAAGAAACCAAGGAAAAAGGTGCAAGACAAAAGGAAGAAGGCTAATGCGAAGGAAATTGAAGAGGAAGAAGAAGAAGGAGAAAAAGAAAACTCTAAGCTAAAAAGAAAAGGGAAGAAATCTAAGCAAAAACCTTCGGTGACATCTATAGAAGGCTCTCTTCAATTAGAAGTTGTCTTCAATAGAATTGAACAACATGGGATTTTAAAGCACACAACTGATTTGTATCCAGATGTTCCTTCTAAGGATCAAAAGACCATTGAAAAAGTTCTAGTTATGTATATTCTCAAATATAACTTGCCTATGATTGATGTGATTGAAAAGGTACTAGAAACCCTAGCTTAGGCCCTAAGGTAGAAAAGAGAAGAAGCTATTAAAGTGAATAATGAGCTGAGGCAACAAACCCTAGAAAAGGGTAGATCATCTATGTGTCAGGTAGAAAAAGACAAATTGGCTCAAATGCAAGCCCAAGAATTGAGGACAAAGAAAAGAGTGGACACTCTTATGGGCTTGAAGGAAAGTGATAAAGAAAAATTTCAGAAGGAAACAAGGGATGTGATAAAGAAAATTGTGGATGAGGTAAAAGGAACTAAAAATGTGGAGCAACCACAAGTTTCTCCACTAGATAACACTACTTCTCCACCTCATTTGACTACATCTCCTCTTCACATCACTGAGCATCAAGTTCCTTAAGAGGAGAAAGAAGAGCAAGCAACAAAAGATCAAAAACAAAATGTTCTTGAAGAAGAGAATGATGCTTCAGATCATAATATTGGGCATGATGATCAACATTCGATGAATAAAAAACAACAAAATAATACTACACAACAAGGGGGGTAGATAAATATTGATTTAGGGGAAAACTTAGAAAAGGAACAAGATACATCTTCCTCCTCCTCCCTAGTTGAATCTATCAAGGAGTTTCTAGCTTAGTAAATGTAAATCCAACTGGTGGTTACTTTGTAGCTGTTACAACTACTTGTATTAGATGGACAAGTTAACTTGTCCAATTATACATCTGTAACGTCAAAAAATGTCCCCTTGGGGGATTTTCCCTCTTAAGGTTTAGCTCTTGGGTCTTTAATCTACATTTAGGACACCTTGCATCATATTTTGGCATCCTGATGAGAAAACCCCTAAGTTCCATGATGAATGGGACCTAGAGGGATCCCTTGAGATAGACCCTACCAAAAATAGGGGAGAGGACTTGGGCACTTGCACCCTAGTCCTACCCTATTTTTGGTCAAGCCCAAATTTTATGTGTCGGTTTATGGCCGTTATTTGGTCCCTAGGCCGACACGATAAGTTTGAATTACGAAATTCTTGGCAAAAATGTTTGTAGTTGCATATATAAGCATGTTTAAGCATTCCTTTGTAAACTAGATGATTACTAGAGGAGCATTGGCATCCTAAAGGTGATTCAAGGCATTCATTGCATGTTAGAGAAGCTCTTGTGTTGTTTATGTGTTTGTATTTATAGATTTGAGCATCCATCTCCTCATGGCATGAAGAGCTTCTTCCTTCCATGAGATCTTCACTACAAGGTGATATCATTTGTGTTTTCAAGCATTTATCATTTGGTTTTTACCTCTATCCCATTAGGACATGCACTCTCTATCTGACAACAGTGTTTGGAAGACTTGAATGTCTCTTCAGGGCTTGACTGAGGCAACCCTTTAAACACCACAACCCCCTCCCCATTTTACCGTGATTACATGTTACAGATTGAAGAAGCGAGAAAAGTGGAGTTGTAGAGAAGAGTTGCAGAGTGTCAGAACTATAGATCAGAGCTGAAAATAGGGACCTAGACTCAGGCACCTGCTCATTAGTCCTCTGGATCCTACAATGGATGTGTAACATCAGAAAATGTCCCCCTAGGGGCTTTTCCCTCATAAGGTTTAGCTCCTAGGTCTTTAAAGTGCATTTAGGACATCTTAGTTCATATTTTAGCATCCTGATGGAATGAGACCTAAGTCCCATGGCAAATAGGACCTAGGTGGACCCCTTGAGCTGCACCCTACCTAAAATAGGGGGGAGGACTTGGGCACCCGCACCCTAGTCCTACCCTATTTCAGGGTAGCCCCAATTTCCAAGTGTTGCTTAGTGACCGTTATTAGGTCCTTTTGCCGACACGGTAAGTTTTGATTTTCAAAATCTTGGCGGGAGTGCTTGTAGTTACATATATAAGCATGGTTAGGAATTCATTTGTAAACTAGATAATCATTGTGAACTCTAGGCATTCTCAAGGTGATTCAAGGCTTTCTATTGTGTTGCAAGAGTAGACTTGTATGTTTTGTCTGTTGATATTTGTAGATTTGAGCATCAATCTCCTCATGGCATGAAGAGCAACTTCCTACATGAGATCTTCACTGCAAGGTGACATATCATTGTGTTTTTATCATTGATTCCTTTAGTTTTTGGCTTCTACCTCACAAGGACATGCCCTCTTTATCTAATAATAGTGTTTAGAGACTTAAGTGTCCTCTAAGGTTTGACTAAGGCAAACCTCTAAATACCACAACCCCCAAACCAAGTCTTGTGATTGCAGGTTACAGGTGTAACATCTAAGAAAAGTGGACTTGCAGGAAGGCTTGGCAGACATTAGGGATTTAGGATGTGAAGAAAAGTTAGACAAAGGAGCACTTCCATGACTTGGATGCTTGCTCCAGTGTCCTCCACATATAGATTCTAGAAAATAGATGTTATAGGGTTTATCAGTGTCTAAAGAAGGTCCAGATTCCCTGAAAAAGTAGGTACCTTGGACTTGGGTGCCCACTCCAGTGTCCCTGACTGTTCTGCTTCAAAACCCCAAAATTAGGTATTATGTAATTTGTCATTTTACTCCCGTCTACAAGAGCTTTTTCTATAATTCATTAATTTGTTTTTGTATTTGCATAATTAGGGTTTTAATGGTCAATTGAGCATAGGAGAAGGAAAAATTGATAATTAATTCCCTAATCCAAGTTTACCCTGATTTACAAGTGACCTAGGGTATGATAGTGCTCACCACTTGACCCTAGATCCTTTAATGTTAGGGTGAAGGGAGGATTTTAACATCTAAACCATAAAAGATTAAAGAAATCCAATTTTACCTTAAACAGGAAGAATCTTTGAGACAGTAGGAACAAGTTACAGATAAAGTTCCTAGATCCTGAAAAATTAGGGCACTAGACTAGGGTTCCCGCTCATTAGTCCCTGACTATTCCGCTTCGTGAACTTAAAAAACTAGTACACATTTGTCTATTATTTTACATCTTTCTGTAGCAGCATTTTCAGTAGTTTGTCCCTTTGCTTCTATATTTGCATAATTAGGGTTTTGAGAATAATTGGGTATAATCAAGCAATAAAATCACACAAATCCAATTTTCCCTACATTCTAAGTGACCAAGGGCCTGATAGTAGATTCTTACTAGATTTAAGGTCCTTGAATGCTCTAGGGTGAAAGGAGGATACACATAAACCATTAAAAACCCTCTATCCAAATTTTACTCTAAGTATTTTGGTGAACCCATGTTTTTGATGAATTTGGCACATTGATGAGTGTTTTTCTTCAAATTTACATTCATTTCATTCATTCATTTCATTTTTCATCTTATTGCATTCGAAAAATTACAAAAAATTTAAAAATTTTGAAAATTTTGAAAAAATTTGCACTCTAGGGTTTGCATTTTCATAAAGTTTTCATCAATTGATTTGAATTTCATTAAAAATATGATTTTTACATCAGATCTGAGCTAAATTATAGAAAATTACAAAATTACAATCACTTGCATTGCATTTTCATTATAAAATTGCAAGGGTTTTGTTGGAAATTTTGAATTTTTCATATAACCTAGTAAATTCAAAAACTAGGGTTTGTAGGTAAAATCTTGTTTCAGATTTTTATACTAATCTTAGACACTCATTCAAATTTAAATCTGACTGTAGTGTTGCATTTTAGTGTAAATTTGCATTTAGATTTCAAAAATTTTCATTTTTACATAGAAAATTTCAACAAAAAAAAACTAGCATTTTTTCATTGATTTTTCATTAGATTTGCACTTCCATTTTGCATTGTAGGGTTTGAAAATAATTTTCAGATCTAAGTGGAATTAATTTTTTATTTTAAATCAGATTACAATACATTCATATAACATTTTGCATTCATTTGGACTAAGACCTCATGCCTAGGGTTTGAAAACCTAGATTTTCATTAGATTTGCATCCTAGGCATGTTGTAAAGGATTTTTATTCACTAATTGTCTTTTATCAGGGTTATTATCTACTTCCCGTACTAAAATTATTTACAATACCTTTTTATTGGGCTCTTACAGTGGAAGCTTTGTGAAAAATTGGATATTTTAGCTATATTTTCCCTAGGATTCGACCTTGAGTTGCACTATAAGCGTGTTGTGATGGATTTTTTGGTATTAGGTGGCTGTTATTACTATTATAATTTTATTTCCATCATCATTTTCCTCACAACACCCTTTGTCATACTCTTTTTGCATTGAAATTTGGTGAATATTTGAATATTGTGGCTATATTTGCCCTAGGGTTTGACCTAGATTTGTACTCCAAGTGTGTTGTGAAAGATTTTATGGATTTAGGTGACTAATATTACAGATATAATATTCTTCCCCTCCTAAAATTCTTTACAACACCCCTTTTGTTGGGTCTTTGCATTGAAAAATTGTGAAAAATTGCATATTTTAGTGTATTTTCACTAGGTTTTGACTTGTCATCATCTTAGATTTGCATCAAAAGTGTTTTGTGAAGGATATTATGGATTTATTGGACTGATATTAGACATATTATTTTCTGCCTCTGATCAATTTCCTTACAACACCTTTTCTTTCACTTATTTGCATTGAAAAAATCAAGCATTTTAAGTCATTTTTCATACACAGTCTTTGGCATAAATTTTGGAAAAGCTTTCAAAATCTGATTTTACATTAAAAATAATGCAATGGAATATTCATGTTATTCTTCTTATAAATCTTTGTATTAGTATATCCTAGACTTAAAAAATTTCTCTAATTTCACTAATGAGAATCCTCATGTTCTAGAGCACATAGCTTATGCAAGTGGTATTGATGCTTCTATATGATCTCCATATGAGTTGCAATTACTTTGTTATACACATGATTTTAGTAGCTTCAACTTACTCATAGGAGCACATCCTTTGATATTAGAAGATTTAACTAGATTCATCTCCAGGAATACTCATGAGAAAGATGAGAATGAAAATCCTTCTTCCGCTACAGAGTATGATGATGATGATGTACCGTCCTCTCATCCCAATTCTCTCCTTGGAAAAGATGTAGCATTAGTGGATGAGAAAAGGTCTCTCACATTAAATCCTTTAGGGATAGATGTTGGGTATAATCAAGAGGAAAACAATGTTAATTCAATATTCATTAATAAACTTTGTAGCAATATTCCTAAGATGATTGTGCGGGGGGCACCCAGTGCACTTTCTTGCCTAAAATTGGTGACTACGGTTCAAGGTAGACCTGTTGATCACATCTACAAATAGGCACAACAAAATTCTCAACCAAGTCAAGGTGTTCAAAATGTGTTACAACAACCACACCACAATGTGATTGCTCACACATACAACACCCGTTATAACAAGTAAAGTAAGCAAGAACCGCATGTGCTTGTCTCTCTTCCATGTTCTCAACCTATGCTCCCTCCACCACCTTGTCTTACTCATAAAAGTGGTCAAGATTATGATCTTGTCAAGAAGCTTCACGCTACTCCAGCTAAGATCTCTCTCTAGTATTTAATACAAACATCACCTACATGCCATAGAATGCTCCAAGAAGTTTTACAAAAGGTGATTGTTTTGCCTGTTGTTAAGTCGAATGATGTAGCAACTCTATTAGATTGTATGCATGTGAAAAAAATGGATATTCTATTTCAACCACATGAAATACAGTTAATTGAAGTTCAAAACCAATATGATCCACTTATGATCTTTGTCACAATAAATAAAACATTGGTAAAACGAGTTGTTATTGACAATGGATCAACTCTTAATGTTTGTAGCATTGGCCTACTACACAAAATAAAGGCTGACTCATCACAAATCAAATTGGATAAACTTAGCATTCTTGGCTTTGATTATCATTGTAATCATTTAGTAGGTACTATAACCTTACCTATATAGGTGGGTCCCATGATTGTACTTACCTTGATTCATGTTTTGCCTAGCTCTTTATCTTAGAACATGATTCTTGTAAGACCTTGGAAGCATGCATTGGGGGTGGTTCCTTCCACTCTATATCATTCAATCAAATTTATATTCAAAGATAAACTTCATACTATTCATGTCAATCATGAACTAGATAGATGTTTACATATTGAAAGGCAAAAACTAGTTTACAATCATATGAGGTTAAACAATTTGCAAGGTGATCTATCAATGCCTCCTGCCCCGGATAATGTTGTGCAAGATTCTACACCATCAAATGCATGCACTTTTTGTGATAATTGGGGTTCATTAGATTTTACTCCTTCCTTTAATGGAGATTATAAACTTAATAACCCTGACACATCCAAAGTAGCATCAGTCTCATCTAAGCAATCTTTTGAACCACCTAAGAAAAACAAAGATAATACTCACTTACACTACAAATTATGATACCCACAAGGCTTCACCTTCTTCCAAAGAAATGGACTTTCTATATGGTTGTGGATTTCAAATTTTGTATAAAAATAATGACTATATAGGTAATGATTGCGGTGTAAATCAACAAGGAATAAGAGTACCTTTACAAGTTGCTTGAATAAATTACACAACCGGTATAGGATACCGCTCTTTGAAGTCCACTAAAGCCTCTTTTCATCCTAAACTTAATGTTAATACAACATTAACAAGACTAAATCAACATGAGAGATATCCTAGATATGTATGTTCTTAATGATGGTACTACCAGGTAAGTATTTCTAACCCTTTATCTCTCATGATGTGTTTCCCTCGTGATGTGTTGTGTTGTTTAGGCCTCTTGGGATGACCCCTAATTCTCTCATAAGGTCTGAGATACCAGGAGATTGCCTCTGTTGTGACCCTCCTTCTATTTGTATCATCATTCTTCTATATTGCCTCTCTATTTTCATTGTTGTGTGTTGTGTGTTATGGACATAGCATTGCAGTTGGTGAATTGGGGGCACCCTCCTATGTGATTGTCCCTAAGACACTTGTTTCTCCTCTCTAAATTTATTGTTTACCTTCCTCTAGTGTTTCTATCTAGCGGGTGAATGACGAAAAACATTTATACTGATGCAGACCTAGCGTCCCTTTAGCGAGAAATCAAAAATTGGACTTAGTTCCTAATATGATGATGGAGTTGTAATATATTATCTGACACTTGGCTAGTAGAAGCACTCTGTGCTTTCTATGTAGTAATCTTGATGGTGTCTTATCTCACTTACAAAACATAACAATTCTACTACTCCGTGCACTTTGTCTATCTTGAATCTTGCATTCCTCAAATTTCAAATGCATTGTGATTATATGGACGCTAACATGTTTCTTGCAGGGATGTGTTTGTGGGAACATTTGGTGATCGTAGAGTACATGTCACCTTCGGGGGGCATAGGCTTTGCAAGAGTTTGTGTTCCCTTGTGTGTTTTTTGCCTACCTTAACGTGATTGATATCAGTACACAACATCAACCACCTTAAGGTGGGGGCATATATAAGGTAAGTTGTCTATTGTAGATGTTAGCAATGTGCTTGTCCTTAGGTGTAGTCTTAAATACTAGTGGCAATGAGTCCCTCTTGTACTCTAAGTTTTGTTTGCAATCAATCAATCATCAATCATATTAAGCCCTCTGCGGAGGTAGAGATGGTGTATTTTTCGAAGAGAGTGCACATCCTGTCATTTTCAAAAGTCATCTGCAGAGGCAGGGAGCAGTTCTGTGACTAACTCAACCCTTAAGCGTGTCTTCAGTGATTGTTGTGGTGAAGCCCAATCATCTATGTGTGCCTATAATGTGCCTGAGATGGTGATGAACCTAGAAATAGGAACACTCCACTTGTCTATCGTGTTTTCTCTGTGTCTTCAAAGTGTGTGTGTGTGTTTGGCATTCTTGTTTTGTATGGCATGCTTGATTTGTTTGGTGTGTTTATTGCCCCATATGTAGTCTTACAGACTAGCGGTGATGAGTCCCTCTTGCATTATGGGTGGTGTGTTTACTTTCCATGTATTTGCATCTACATTTCATATATGTGAGAAAAAGAAAAAGAAAAGAAAGCATTCATGTCTTCTATGCATTCACTATCTTCTTTGCATTCAATGTTGTCTTCTCTATGTTTTGTGTGACTGTAACTGTCTTCTCTGTGTTTTGTGTGCTTGTTATTGTCTTCTCAGTGACTGGCATGTCTTCTCTGTGCTTGGTGTGTTTGTTGACCATACTTTAATGCATGTATTGGCCTTGAGTTTATACATACATTAAAGTGGGGGCAAAATGTAACATCAGAAAATGTCCCCTTGGGGACTTTTCCCTCTTAAGGTTTAACTCCTGGGTCTTTAACCTACATTTAGGACATCTTGCATCATATTTTGGCATCCCGATGAGAAAACCCCTAAGTTTCATGATGAATGGGACCAAGGGGGATCCCTTCAAATAGACCCTACCCAAAATAGGGGGCAGGATTTGGGCACCCACACCCTAGTCCTGCCCTATTTTGGGTCAAGCCCAAATTTTAATGTCAGTTTATGACCAGTATTTGGTCCCTAGCCTGACATGATAAGTTTGAATTATGAAATTCTTGGAAGGAATGTTTGTAGTTGCATATATAAGCATGTTTAGGCATTCAATTGTAAACTAGATGATTACTAGAGGAGCATTGGCATTCTAAAGGTGATTCAAGGCATTCATTACATGTTAGAGTAGCTCTTGTGTTGATTATGTGTTTGTATTTGTAGATTTGAGCATCCATCTCCTTATGGCATGAAGAGCTTCTTCCTTCCATGAGATCTTCACTACAAGGTGATATCATTTTTATCATTTGGTTTTTGCCTCTATCCCACAAGGACATGCACTCTCTATTTGACAACGATGTTCAAAAGACTTGAATGTTTTTCTGAGGCTTGACTGAGGAAAGCCTCTAAACACCACAACCCCCTCCCCATTTTCCCATGATTGCAGGTTACAGGTTGAAGAAGTAGAAAAATTGGAGTTGCAAAGAAGGGCTGCAGAGTGTCAGATTTGTAGATCAGAGATGAAAATAGGGCCCTAGATTTGGGTGCCCACTCATTAGTCCTCCAGATCCCACAATGGAAGAATCTCTAAGACAGTAGGAACATGTTGTAGATAAAGTTTGCAGATCTTGACAAAAATTAGGGCACTGGACTAGGGCACCCACTCATTAGTCCCTAACTGTTTCGCTTCTTAAACTTTGAAAACTGGTACACATTTGTCTATTATTTTACATCTTTCTGGAGTAGCATTTTCAGTAGTTTGTCCAATTGCTTTCGTATTTTCATAATTAGGGTTTTGAGCATAATTGGGTATAATCAAGCAATCAAATCACACAAATCTAGTTTTCCCTACATTCTAAGTGACCAAGGGCCTGATAGTAGATTCTTACTCGACTCAAGGTCATTAAATGCTTTAGGGTGAAAGGAGGATACACATGAACCATTAAAAACCCTCTATCCAAATTTTACTCAAAACAATATCTTCTCTTCATAGGTTGCAACTAGGAGTTATACTTCAATCCTCAGTAAGGCAAGAGATTTTGCAACAAGTTGAATGGGTTGAAGTATTAAAAGAGGAAATTAAGATGTTACAAGAGGAATTGCCTAATGCAAAGAGAGATCCCACCTTGCCTCCTACTTAATAGGTAAAACTCGTTGGAGTCTTTCAAGACTCATTCATCTTACCTTGAGAAGCAGGCTAAGAAAAAGATAATAGAACAAATAAATACCAAAAGGTTGGATGAAGTATCTAACAAGTGTGCAAAGGAACATAACAATCTACAAGAAAATTTGAAAAACATTAAAAAAAGCATTAAGGATGCCAAGACATTATATCAATTTTGTTTGAATTGGCCAATTACTACAAAGAACATAAAGGACCAAGTTGACTCTATTGAGTCATAGTTAATTCAAGTGGCTGAAGTGTATGATCCTCTAAACGAAGAAGATGGAACCATTAGGGTTCAAATTGAAAATCTACATAGTCAGTTAAAGCAACTCCTAGAGAAAAGAGAGAAAATCATGGGAGAACAGGTCAGCTAAGAAAAGTTGTGGATATGAAATTAGAAGTCTTAACTAGCATCTTGACTAAAGCAGAGAATGAGGCTCAGAAAGTTAAAATTTCAGCCACTTTGGAAGAGGCAAAAGATTTGTATATTCAGTTTGAGAGTCAATCACAATTCTATCCTCTGCAAAGAAGAACTAGGACTCAACTCTTGCCCAGTTGAAGGTGATTTACAAAAATATTCTACCTTCCAAATCAACAAATTTTTAGAAGGTATGACAAATTTTGAAGATTGTTTAAATATGCGGTGAACAAAATAAGAATAAGCAATGCTATTTGGATATAAATAAGGCACATTGTATATAGTATATAAAATGACAATTTTGCTACATCATTTTTGAACAGATAGAGGATACTCTTAAGAGGGAGTTGTTTAATAAAAGGTGATAAAAAATATTTAGACATGGGGAGCTTACTTATTTTTTTCAGAACAGAAGAAGATCACTAGACCTTTGCCATTGATGTCAAAGGGGGAGAAATAAATGTCTATTAGGTTAAGTGTTGCCATTAATGACAAAGGGGGAGATTGTTGTATATAGGTTGTCATTAATGTCAATAGTGGTATGAACTACTATAGTGTGGAAGGTTGCAGGTGATGTCAAAGGAGATTGCAATAGTATGATGATCAATGAAGATAGTAGAATAAGAATTGTGAGATAGACAAATAAAGTGATGACTATGTGCTGAGATACTCAAAGTTGTAGACATAGAAAGTTGATCAGAGAGTTGTGAAGTCAAGGAGATGGATCAATATCATCTGTACATATTCATACCTTATCTACTGAAGTTCATGTGTAAGTTCATATCTTAGTTATGTTGTGAAAATGACTATGTTTAAAGTGTTTGATTAGTAGAGTTGGATTTCAACTGCATGATATGAGCTCATAATGGTTGCCAATGGATAAATAAAGTTGTGAAAGCTTGAAGGAAATTTGCCTAAGTAATGTTCTAGTTAGTAAAGGGGTCACAGGCTTAGATAAATGTACTGCATATCTTTGATGTTGAAGATTCTACCATGTGGGTTGAAAGATAAGTAGGAACAGGTGCCAAGAATGTATATTCCAAGTTTCAAAGCATGAAAGTCACTGCAAAATATTTTTGGGTTAGAAGAGTGCAGGTTGCTGTGAAACAAAGTAAGTATAGTCATGGGGAGATAGGAGAATGCTGTGTATTTCTCCGCAGATGAATATATAATGATGTAGTTTGGAGGACAGGTAAATATATGGATTAGGTATGCATGTCTCATGTTTCAAGTAATTATATGTAGTGCAATTGCATCTCCAGAGTCAGTAGTATGAAGATATACCATGGTGCTAATTGAAGTAAGCAAGAAAGATTGTTGAAGTCACCATAGTTCACCACACATTGGTAATTGACCTTTCTAATTAAATGACAAGCTCATATGATTTGCTAGTATATATTGTTCAAGTTTCAAGTGCCTATGTTCATCACAAGTATGTTTTTAATTACTCTATCTTAAGACTAGGTAAGAAAAGTTGTTAAGGGTATTGGAATTAGAGTCTATGTGTTTGCACCAACATGTGATGACTTATAGATCATATAATTCTCATTGTGTCGTCCGCATAATGTATCATTGTTTCCTTTGGTACCACTTTTGGTCTAGAGCTAAATGTAAGGAAGCGTAAGTGTTTTGTTTTGCTAACCTGATACATGTTGAATTTTTCATTTGTTTTTGAATGTGTGTCTGCATGGAAGAGTCTCACAAGTTAAGATAGGACTTGATTATGCTCTATTTTTTGAACCGCACTTGGTTTCCACTTGCCGCATGTGCTATGGAGCTGACTATTATGGCCACTACACATTTCATGTTATTTGCTTCATCTTGGCCAACCAAGGAGAAAGATCTTGATGCTTGTGGAGGATATAAATATAAGACCAAATGTGTCAAGAAAAGTATGTAGTGTATATTAAGTGAAAGTATTGATATTGTGCAAATAAACTTACCACAGAAGTAGATCTTATGATGAAATTTGGAGAGGACAAGTATGACATTGTTGCAAAAGTAATTTTTGAAGATGTGATGGTGGAGAAGTATTTCTGAAGTTGTTTTGTTATAGCAAAGGTTGATATTGTAGTTATGTAAAGATAAAATAGTGGTGTAGAGGCTAAAGTGATCAACAGATAGTTTTTGTGAAGAACATTTGAGTCAGATAAGTTTTGTATTATAGAGATTGAAGATTTGTTGTAAGTGTTGTAAATGTTTAGGGAGTTGAAGCTTCCTTCGGGTTGTAGCCCATAAATAATATTATAACTTTGTTTTTATTTGTGAGGCTAGATTTGGACAGTAGATCCAAGTAGCTTGCTCACTGTGGTTTTTCCCTTCACATGGTTTTCCATGTAAATTTGGTGTTATGGTTGTGTGGTTTTGTGTTCTTGTATCTCTCATGCTTTAAATGTTTACATTAGCTTGAATGCTGCTGAAAATATATTAATTTGATTAAGTAATGATTCACCCCCCCTCAGTACTTCTATGTGTTCAACAAGAAGGGATCGCAACACAATTTTGCAACTCTACTTATTGCACATGGTTTGGATGTTGTGCTCTTGTACAAAACTATCCTTAAGGGATTTAAATCTCTGAATGATATTATTTCGCAAATTTTTTGAGGTGCTTTGGTCATTCAGTACTATAATTGAAATCATTGGTGATAGTTGAACTTCCATCTTTGAACATATAAAATATGCTTGATGTTCTTTGTTTAGGGCTTGACCATTTTGGAGAGTAGTGTGAAGAATAATTGAATGTAGTTTCGATGAAGAAGAAGAAAATTATACTCCTAGTTTATTCTATTTGCTACAAATAAATAAAATATTCATTGTTGTTCGGTCAGTTCTTTGTTGTGTGTTTTTGTCTATTGGCTTCTCATCCTAATTGTTTGATAAGGCACTTAAGGTTTGATCTGCACTAGCCAATCTTGCTATTTCTTTGGTGAGTGCCATGGTGACACCTATCCCTTTTTGTGCCTGATCTATTTCCCTTCATGGTGGGCCATGTGAATGTTGATTTGTAGCAATCCAACTGATTGTGTAATGCCTTTGAGTTGTTAGACTAATAATCATTTGAAGATGTCCACACCATTTATCTTAGATAATGATCAATGGTTCTATGTTCAAGAACTTGAAATGATATCCTTTGATTGGAACTAAAGGGACCCACCTTATAATTTATCATGTCACCATTTTGACCAATGGCACAATATTTAAACCTATGATACTGATATAATTTAGAGAAGCACTATGAAAACACATGGTGTACAATTCTTTCTTTGGGAGGTAATGGAAACTAGGACCCACTTTTCTGCCAACTCAAAAATTCTAGCTAATGGCACAATGTTCCCACATTGTTAGATTGACAACCATTGGAAATTTACACGTGTCATTGGATCTTCAACCATGTGATTGATGGGTCCACATTCAAAATCGAGGCCCACTTGTGATGATATACTCATAGCTAACTAGTGGCATAACATGGAAAAGTTGTCAGAACTAACGTCTTCTTTATGCTGTTCCCTTCATTGGATCTTCAATCAAAATCATCAACTCAAGGATCTTTTGCACACTCAAAAAAAAACCCATGGAGTATTTGAAAATCTTGTGACACATAAAGCTAATCCACTATACATAAAAAAATGTTCTTATTGCTTGATGAAGATATATTGTAGAATAAAATGGCTCATATGTAAGAACTTTAAAAAATTGACCCATTGAGGTAGATGAAAAGTGAAGCTCTACAATTATGATGAATCATAACAGATCCTCACTATTGAAATTCACGAGACAACTGAGAAGGGGGTGAATCAGTTGCCTTCAAAACTTTGACCAGTTGTGAACATTAACACATAAAACACTTGTTTATTGTTATTCAGATTTAATCATGAAAACATGAGATAAGAAAATCAACACGACAACATCATCAACACATGAGACACTAGGTTTTTACATGGAAAACCCTAAAAGGGAAAAACCATGGTGGGTGTTATCCCACAGAAATATATATGTTATAACAATACTGAAATACAGAGGCTCACTACATTAGGGCTCACTGCCCAGTATGCTCACTACAAATGTTGAGGCTCACTGCCAATGGTTGGCTCACTACCAAGGATTGGTGAACTAATTTCGTAGCATCTACTCCATGCCTAGGTTTAGTTCCATTGAAGCACAATATAAATCCTCTACTCTCCTCTTTTTACACCTTCACACTTATCTTTTCATTTTCACACCTAGATATCATTTTCACAACTACTTTACATGCTTTTATATAATTCATCAACCTTGGAATGTACATCAAGGTCGGCATTACATTCATCAACCATTGGAACAATCTCCAAGGTTGGCATTACAAACATACATAGAAATAGGTCTAGACCTAAACAAAATTAGCTAAGGGAAAGATGTAAAGATGTATGTTGATCATGCCATACATTAGCTAGGACTGAAATACAATCTTCCATGCCATGACACATTTCTACAATCTTTAATGCATCTCTACAATTAGTGAAAACAACCAAGTCAGCCAAGAGTGGTGTTAACACTAAGTCTTCTAAGAACAATCATCATCCATGATCCCAATTTCTCTTTGCAAACCAATCCAAAGGTAGGAGCACAATAAGGAGACATCCACAAGAACATTGTAATCACTAGGAACAACCACACGATCTCTAACCACTATGTCAATAAGATTCTTCACACTGGAGCACAAGAAGAACATTGTCAATTACTGTCATAAAGAAAGGATAGCTTGCAAACCACCAAATCATGAACCATTGGAGTTAGAGGCACTTATCATCATTTCAAACTTAACTTATGAACCACAGATCATAATACTTCAATGCAGAGCAAAACACATTCTCCCTGTCACTAGTGAATACTCAAGAAAAGCAGTTTTCACTCTAGTGATCATAACTCACTCAAATCTTCATACTGGAGGCTCAAACTTGGAACATAGCATCTTCATACATGCCTCTAAACAAATTTCAATCCATAGACAAAGATATTCATTCTATAAGAAATGTGGAACAATCTACTGGACTATTCTGTTGTAAACAAATATACTCTTCTATACACTGTTTCCATTAGAGGAGCAAATTTTCTCAAAAGCACTTGGAAACTTAATATTAGGATCACTTACTTGTTACAGGAAAGCATCAACACAAGAGCACAGTTGACACCAATGACAACATTGATATGCTGACATCAATGACAACAGTGGTTAGGCACATACTTGCAACAATCTCCCCCTTTGTCATTGATGGCAACATATGATGTGAAAAACTGTAAAGACCACTAGGACAAGATTTTCCCCCTTTCTCTTTACACATCTTCACTCTTTATTCTCTAATTTTTTCACATGATTTCTCTCCCCCTTTGACATCAATGTCAAAGGGTACATACTTGCACGTTGTTGCTCTGATCCAACTAAACTTTCTATGTTATCAACACTTTCTTTATCAGGAACATCTAGCTACTCCCCTTGAGAGGTAGCCCTTAAAATATCAATCTAGATCAAAGAATGAGACTTTGAGCACCACTGGACTGATGCATTCCTATGCATCTTATTTCAAAGAAGGAGGGGTAATGACCCCTAACTTTTATCTGAGATACCCAAAAGTATCCTTAGGTAGAGGCTTAGTGAAAATATCTACAATCTAATCCTTTGTGGACACATATTCCATCTTTACTTAATTCTCTATCACCTTTTCTCTCAAAAAGTGATACCTTATAGATATATGCTTTGTTCTTGAGTGCATCACTGCATTCTTTGAAATGTTTATAGCACTTGTATTGTCACAGAAGATTGCAACTGAATCTTCATACACAACTCTTATGTCCTTTAAAGTCTACTTCATCCATAACACTTGAGTACAACAATATGCTACTACAATATACTCTACTTATGTAGTTGACAATGAGATTGAATCTTGCTTCTTGCTCAGCTATGAAACCAATCTATTACCCAAGAAGAAAGCACCTCCACTTGTACTTTTTCTGTCATCAACATCTCTAGCCCAATATGCATCTGTATAAGCACTAAGAGTGAAATCATTATCCTTTGGATACCATAAGCCATGATCTGATGTACCTTTTAAATACCTCAAGATTCTCTTAACTACCATCACATGTGACTCTCTTGGATCAGCTTGAAATCTTGCATCAAGCCAAATTGCATGCATTATATCAGGTCTAGTTTGAGTTAGATAAGCAATCCTCCAATCATAGATCTGTACTTTTTCTGATCAGTCTTGGGTGATTCATTAGTTTTTCTAAAGTTGTAGCCAATTACCATAGGAGTACATATTGGTTTAGAGTCTTCCATCCTAAACTTCTTCAACAACTCTTTCACATACTTAGACTGAGATATGAAGATTCCTTTATCTGATTGATTAATTTACAGACCAAAAAAGAAATTCATTTCACCCAACATAGACATCTCAAACTCATTTTGCATTTCACCTACAAACTTCATGCACATACCTTCATTCCCTCCAGAGATAATGTCATCAACAAAGACTACAATAATTAGGATCTAATTATCATTGATTTTAAAATACAAATTGTTGTCTATAATTCCTTTACTAAACCGTAATTGCAACAAGTACTTGTCTAGCCTTACATACTAGGCTTTGGAGGCTTGCTTTAGTCCATACAAGGCTTTCTTTAATCTGCACACCATATCACCTTGTTTTGATAATTGACATCCTTCTGGTTCCTCAATGTAGACCTTTTCTTCTAGCTCACCATTCAAAAATGCAGACTTAACATCCATCTAATACACTTTGAAGTCTTTGAATACTACAAATACCAAAAACATTCTAATTGCTTCAATTCTTTCCACAAGAGCTTAGGTTTCCTCAAAATCTATTTCTTTAACATTAGAGTATCCTTTGCATACCAATCTTGCTTTGTTCCTTACTACTTCTCCAATCTCATTCGTCTTGTTTCTAAAAACCCATTTGGTGCCAATCACATTCTTATCAACAGGTCTAGGAACCAGTTCCTAAGTTTGATTATTTTCTATTTGCATCATCTCATCTTCCATAGCTTTTACCCAATTTTCATCATTGTATGCTTCATTCACATTTTTAGGTTCAACTTTTGAAAGCAAATAGTAATTCACTTGTTCTTCTGCAACTCTTTTCCTTGTTAATATCCCTTTTCTTTTGTCCCCTATAATATGATCTTTAGAATAATTGATTCTTACATACTTGGGAGTCTTAGTAGCACTTTCCAAAGCCTTTTCTTCTTCACCTTGACTGTCTTCTTGTTCAACTTTTTCCTCATTTGTTATAGTAGCAGGTTCATCCGATTCATAGCCACTTAGATCTGATATTATTTCCTTGTCTTCATCAACCTTCACATTAGCACTCTCAATGATCTTCTTAAATCTCTTATTGTAGCACCGGTAGGCCTTACTCTTGGTAGAGTATCCAAGGAAGATTCCTTCATCACACCTAGCATCAAATTTGCCTAAATCTTCTTCTCTTCTGATACAACATTTGCTGCCAAAAACTTTGAAATATCTCACTATAGGAGCTCTTCCATACCATAATTCATAAGGAGTTTTAGCACTTTTACCTTTAACTTGAACTTTGTTTAGGATGTACACAATAGTATGTATGGCTTCTCTCCAGTATACTTCTAGTAGGTCAGCTTCCTTCAACATAGTCCTAGCAGGCTCTTGAACTATCCTATTTTTCCTTTCAACAACTTCATTCTACTAAGGAGTTCTAAGTGCAGATAATTGTCTCTTTATCCCTTGTTCTTCACAGAAAATATTGAATTCATTTGATGTGAACTCACCTCCTCTATCAGACCTCAAGCATTTGATCCTCATATCTAACTCATTCTCAACCATTGCCTTGAAAACTTTGAACTTGTCTAGGGCTTCAAATTTTTCTTTTAGAAAAGTAACCCAAGTCATTCTAGAATAGTCATCAATAAGCAACATAAAATACATGTCACCTTATAGACTTTTTATTCTTGTGGGACCACACAGATCTATATGTACCAGCTCCAACAATACAACAGAGAATTGTTCTTTGCTTTTGAAACTTATTTTTATTTGTTTCCCAAATTGACAATCCTTGCAAATGGTGTTGGTTGGCTTCACAAGTTTAGGAAGATCTCTTATAGCCTATGGAGAGCTTATCTTCACCAAATTGTCAAAATTGATATGACACATCCTTCTATGCCACAACCAACTCACATCTGTCTAAGCCAATAAATAATAATTATTAGTTCCTCTTAATTGGTAAATGTCAAACCTTTAGTCTTCTTACCGGTAGAAATCACTACTCTAGAGCTTTCCATGATCTTGCACCCATTGTCTTTGAATCTTAGATCATAACCTTTGTCACACATCTAACCAACACTCAGAAGATTATGCTTTAAACCCTTCACATATATGGCATTATCGATTTTATGCTTTCCATCAAAAGAAATAGATCCTTTTCCACAAATCTTACGGGTTGCATTATCTCCAAACCTAACTAGTCCTCCATCATACTTTTCCAAATTCATAAACTTACTTTTGTCACCAGTTATGTGATGTGAGCATCCATTATCAATAATCCATTCATCCTTATCTTTCTCAACCTAAACAACCAAAGCACTTTCTTCCACTAGTTTTTCTTCCTTCACACAACTAATAGGATTAGTAGACATAAGTTCTTCTTTAATTGAAATAAACAAGCACTCATTTGCACTAGTACTAGCATCATTAGATTCATCATCTATCACACCTTCATCATCAAGATCTCTAACATAGTATCATTTCTTTGGAACCCTAGGTCTATTCTCAAATCTTTTTCTATTCCTTTCCATTCTCTCAGGACATCTAGAAGCATAGTGACCAACCTTACCACATGTAAAACATTTGAAAGGTAATTTGCCTTTGAAATTACCTGAACCTCTTTGCAGTCTGTCAAAAAAGTTTGCTTCAGTTTCATCAAGTTCATCATTAGGTTCCACCTTGTACTTTTCAGCTCTAGAGATCTTCTCTAAAGTACTAGCTTTAAAAGTAGTCTCAATCTTCAGCAGAGCATCACCAAGTTCTCTCATCTCAAAGTCTGTAAGCTTTCCTAGAAATTGATCCTTGGTGACCTCTTTCACAGTCAGTACTTCCTCAATTGCAGCTACCTTGTGACTGTAGGATTTAGGTAATGTCCTAAGAATTTACATCACAACTTCCTTTTCCTCAATAGTTCCTCCCATAGATTTGATTCCAGTGACAAGTTCATCAACCTTTTACATGTAGGATGTTATGTTTTCATCTTCACCCATCTTTAAACCTTCATATTTAGCTTTCAGTCCCTACAATTTGGCACTCTTTATAGATTCATCTCCTTCATACATATTTTCCAACTTTTCCTAGACTTCTTGAGCAGTTTCATAATCCATGACCTTTATCAAATTAGTGTTAGTCAATGCACTTAACATAGCATCTCTAGCTTTTATATTTAACTCATATTCTTTGATTTTATCTTCAGTTGTCAAACCATTCGGAGGAATGGTATATTTAGTCTCTGTTGCTTTCCATACTCTATAACTAATACAAAGAAGATGGCTTTTCATGTGTATCTTCCAGGTCACATAATTCGTTCCATCAAACTGTGGAGCCTCCTTCTTGTATGGCATCCTGGATCTACCTCTAGATGTTAAGCTTACCTCTGAGAAACTTGGCTCTGATACCAATTGTTTAAATGCACCAAACAACTAAGAGGGGGTGAATCAATTGTCTTCAAAACTTTGACCACTTGTGAACATTAACACATCAAACACTTGTTTATTGTTATTTAGATTTAATCATGAAAACATGAAATAAGAAACTCAACACAACATCATCAACACATGAGACACTAGGTTTTTACATAAAAAACCTAAAAGGGAAAAATCATGGTGGGTGTTAGCCCACAGATATATATCTATATATATATATATATATAATAACAATATTGACAAATAGAGGCTCATTGCAAATGTTGAGGCTCACTACCTAGATTGGCTCACTGTGCCAAGGGGTGGCTCATTGCCAAGGGTTGGCTCACTGCCAAGGATTGGTGAACTGATTTGATAGCATCTACTCCATGCCTGGGTTCGGTTCCATTGAAGCACAATGTAACTCCTCTACTCTGTTGTTTTTACACCTTCACACTTATCTTTTCATTTTCACACCTGGATATCACTTTCACAACTACTTTACATGCTTTTAAACAATTCATCAACCTTAGAATGTACATCAAGGTCGGCATTACATTCATCAACCATTGGAACAATCTCCAAGGTCGACATTACAAACATACATAGAAATAGGTCTGGACCTAAACAAAATTAGATAAGTAAAAGATGTAAAGATGTATGTTGATCATGCCATGCCTTAGTTGGGACTCAAATACAATCTTCCATGCCATGACACACTTCTAGAATCTTCAATGCATCTCTGCAAGTAGTGAAAACAACCAAGTTGGCCAAGACTAGTGTTAACACTAAGTCTTCTAAGAACAATCTTCATCCATGATCCCAATTTCTCTTTGCAGACCAATCCAAAGGTAGGAGCATGATCAGAAGACATCCAGAAGCACATTGTAATCACCAGGAACAACTAGACGATCTCTAACCACTCTATCAAGAAGATTCTTCACACTAGAGCACAAGAACAACACTGTCAGTTACTGTCATAAAGAAAGGATAGCTCGCAGACAACCAAATCATGAACCATTGGAGTTAGAGGCACTTATCATCATTTCAAACTTAACTTATGAACTGCAAATCATAATACTTCAATGTATCACCAGTGAATACTCAGAAAAAGTAGTTTTTGTTCTAGTGATCATAACTCACTCAAATATTCATACCAGAGGCTCAAACTTGGAACATAGCATCTTCAGACATGCCTCTAAACAACTTCCAATCCATAAAAAGGATATTCATTCTATAATAACTGTAAAGGAATCTACTAGACTATTCTGTTGTAAACAAAGATACTCTTCTATACACTATTTCCATTGGAGGAGCAAATTTTCTCAAAAGCACTTGGAAACTTAATATCAAGATCACTTGTTACAGGAAAGCATCAACACAAGAGCATAGTTGACACCAATGACAACACTGATATGTTGACATCGATGATAACACTGGCTAGGCACATACTTGCAACACCTCACATGTGTGGAAGGACCTAGAAGTAGATTTTATGGATGCATGTAACTTATCAAAACATTAAAAATTCAAAACTTTGTACTTGATTGAAAGAATATTCATATTTTTCAAGGGCCTCCTACAATGACTCATGTTTTGTGTCAATTTCACTTGAAGTTATAGAAGTCCTTATCTAGATCAATCATATCCTAGTGAGAGATAGTTTTGAGCTTCTCCATGGTAGCTTTCACTTGGAACTCTAGCTGCATGAGTGGACAAAGGACCGCTTCAATTTCCTTGATGCCCAGTGTATGAACTCAACCCCCAAAAGAGGTTTGGTGTACTTGTTTGCTTATGAGCATTGGCTTGAATTCTTATTCTTACAACACCACATCATTTTCTAGGAATGGAGACAATAACCCTTGTTGAACTAGTGAGTTTATGTGCTCTTGTATCCCTTTCATGACTTGCTAGATAAAGTGGCTAATTGAGCTTGACACTATGTTCTCTGAAATGTGGCTCAAGCACAATGTGAATGAGTTAGATATGATATCACACATGAACCATCTCCTTGCAATGGGTGACCTCCAAGTCACTCTCGCTCTCATGGAAAAATCCAATTGCGTGGAAGCATAACCTGGGGGTGGTTCTATTCGCATGAAAGAAGAATATCGTGGAGGGTGGTGGGATGGTTTATGGGTTGAATATGTATTAATGCTTGATGAACATGTTCTATGACCATTGTTGTGGAGATAACTATATGACCCAAAAGGTCACTAGTTCTAAGTCTCATGTTAGGGTTTCATAAGTTCCAATGCCTAGTGCTAAGACTGTTATGTTAGTTGATTATCCTAAGGTGTTCTAATCTTTTATCATGTGCTTGAATGACTTGTTGTAAGTTGTTCCTTTCCTAAATGACTCTAAGAGTGTGTTCATGTTCTTCAACTATTTGTGGTGCCAAGTGTTGACTTTTGAGTTAACTTTGTGTTGTAACCAAAGGTTTGCTACACTTTTGTTTGATTGACCTTGCGATGGAATGGAGGATTTTTTGAGTTCTTTTTGTGATTTTTATGTATGTACCTATTTATGAATGCAAAAAAATATTTTAATTCTTTATCTAATTTTTGAATGTTCTAATTAAGTATGAAGTAATATGAATCCAATCTAAGATGATTTTTCTTATGCAAAGTTTAACCTATGTTTTTGTTTTTTTATGAATCAATTTTTGCATCTAAACTAATGAAAAGAAAATAAAAACTAACTTAAAGCAATGAAGGAAATTTAACTTAGGAAATCAAACAAAAACTATGCTAGGTAATGAAAGTAATTCTATTCTAACAATGCAAATCCTATCAAGAGAATAGAAACAATTAATATTACTTTCCCAAGTGCAATTTTGTGATCTAATTAACTACTAAGAATATGAAAAACCTAGCATGAATTTGGCCCATGAGCCTGGCATATCCTTTGAATTCCTTCTTTTATGGAAACCTCCTCTTCTCTATAGAAGTGGGGTCCTCCTCTTAGTAGTAGGGATGAAGAAAGAAGTATGGCGAGTGGCATGAATCTGCTATGATGGATTGTATGCACAACACCATCATAAGGGAACTTCAAACATTAATGACTACCGAGGTGATAGCTCTCATGGAAGTAAGCCAAGGTAATCCCAACTTCACATGATAATGATCAACAGTAGGAATGATAAAGAAAGGCACGTCTAGGGTCTTTGGTCCCACCTCAACAAAGAGGGTGATCGAACCAAGAGTCAGTCTAGAATGCCATCATGACATCATATAAAAATGTTAGATGGCTCATAAACGTTCTTATACAACTCATGGATATACAAAAAATCCTCTATGGCGACATTAGTGACACATATAGGATCAATGAGAACACCTTTGACATGTTTCACATTTACCTCTATTGTAATGTAAAGAGGTGTCTTGAACATATTGTTTTGGATGTCAGCATAAAAGAAGGAGATAACTAGCTCAGGAACAAGACATTCTTGAGTAGGATGAGAAAAAAATCCACCATATCTATCATATCATAATAAGAACAAGAAGAGGAAACATTAGGAGTTGATTCTAACACCACATAGAGGGAAGTGAGGTCAATAAAATTTGAGCTATGACGAGGCATCAGATCTGTGTAGATTTTCAGATGTTGGTTGGTAGGAGCCACTAACTTGTTACTTTTGTTATTCACACTTGAGACATGGATAATACTCTGGTTAATGAGGTCCTGTACTATGTGCTTCATAGATAGACATCACTCAGTATCATGACCTGAGACTTAGTGGAATTGACAAAAGGCCTTTGGGTCATATGAAGGCAACAAGGGCTTGCGAGTTGTTGATAACTGAGAGGGGGGGGGGTGAATCAGTTATCCTAATTATTGCCTTTATTGAACTTTCCTTTTAATTGAAGCAGCATAAAATCAAACACAAAACATTAACCATGAAATAAGAAACACATGACACAGTATTTTTGACGTGGAAACCCTGTTAAGGGAGAAAACCACGGGGTGATTAACCCAAGAATTATTCTCTGTTAGAAGAATAGGAAATTACAAAAATGGCACTTGCCAATTAGGGCTCACTGCCCGAGCACACTGCTCACAAGAGGCTCACTGCCTACAAGAAGACACACTATCTTACAGAGTGATAAGAATCACAGTCTTGAACTGATTGGAAGCATCTGCATATGCTGGAGTTCAGTTCCGGTTAGGTTCAGTATACTGATCTGCTGCACTTCATCTTTCCTCTGTTCTTTAGTCCGCTATCCTTTCACATACCGGATCTTTCTTGCTACTTCTGCTCAACTCTAGACTTGTTCGCATATACTTTCCCACATTTCACGCACTTTACAACTAAATCCATCCTCTATATATATCCGCACAAGTAATTTCATCACCTTTCTAGTCGGCATCCGGAACAGTCTAGTTTCTTACAAACTTAGATCTGTCGGCTGAATCCTTGCTCACCAAGCAATGCGGATCAAGCATATACTTGTAGATATCATCAATTATGTCGGCCAAACATGATTCATGCCTCCGCAACCTTTATCATCATTTGTAACACATCCGGAAAGTAGTCTGATACTCTGTTAGTCAGTTCTTCCTCTGTTTTCACTGTCTCTCAGGAATCCGGTACTCAACTATTCATATCTTTTTCCTTGTCCAACTCCGGAGGCTAAATCCTTGGAATATACCACTCAAGATAGTCCTCTTGACTTCCCCAGATCCGCACTGCACCAAGACACTTCCTCTGAGAGATCCGGACCAATCTGTCGGACCTTGCCACATGCTCTGTTCTTGTTCACCGGACCACAACAATCTTCAATCTGACTTCCGGTAGAGACATATCATGACTTGCGGATATGTGGGATGACCTTTGTTGCCATCAATGACAACAACCATGAATCCATATAGTGTCTCTTGCCAACAATCTCCCCCTTTGGCATTGATGGCAACACTTAGTGAAAAATGACTAAGTGTTTACACTATGCTCCCCCTTTGCTGATGCTCTGTCTTTATATACAATTTCCGGAACTCCCCCTGAGTTGGATTCCTCATTTTTCACTGCTCCTCACTCCCCCTTTGACATCAATGGCAAAGGGTAGGGTCCGCACACCAAAAATTTTCAAAAATTTTCTATATATAGCCGCATATTTACATACTCACATATACTGCAGAATGTCTGCAAAGGATGTCTGCAGTTGAACCATTTCAGTAGCCCAACTTAGCTTCATTCTGTCCAAGATTGAAATGTGACCACTCAACAAAAATGCAAAAGCTTCTGCCCGCCTGAGATCTGTCGGATCTTTTGTATGGGCGGTGGTCTGGGCATCACTGATGGCCTCATGCATAGTTTCCAACTTAGGGACTATAATCCTTCTAAGTTCTCCCATCCGATTGGTAATGTTCTTCCTCTCCTTCTCAAGATTCTTTATTTCATTCAAGACTGCAATAGTCTGACATTCTTGATTTATTATAGAGGAAGAGAGAGGATCAAAACTTTGAGATAAGCTTTGAAGCTTGTCCTGTTCCTCTTTTATTTTCTTGTCAATTGCTGCTGTTGCCTTTGACCAAGATATACAAAATTTGTAGATGTCACCGCCATCCTTAAGAGCATTTTCTAAGCTCTTTATTCCAATGCTTACAATCTTCCTATCTTTAGAGATTAATTCTAATATTTCAGAAAATCTCTTATCCAAAAATTCCTTCCGGACCTTTTCTTCAGCTGATTTTTCTAGAGAATTAAAATGTGTATCAATACTGCTGACTAAGGTTTTTAGATTACCGGAAGTGGAGGCTGTCGGATCTATCTGGATTGATGGCATGATCTTTACAAGTACTCCGGAAGCAGCCTCTATCAACTCACAGTCTTCCATATGAGACTTCAGGAGCTTTTCATTTGCCTTGGCATTTGCAAATGAAGCTATCTTCATTGTTTGTACCGGAGAGAGAGAGAGTCAAAATCAAATGGACCTTTTAGAAGCTCCGGTTCATCAATCTCTAGAGTTTCTTTGCTCAAAAATTGTTGAACAGTTTGTGCAGTGTCTCTTGCCGGAGACAGATGTTTCTTTTCTTCTGCAGTCTTAGAACTGTCAACCTCTTTGTCTGTCACCACTGCTTCCTTCTCCTGCAATTGCTCTTCTTCTTTGGATCCGGAGACTATAGGGGAAACCGGAGGAGAGATGCTTGCTTGTTCATGGGCCACTTCTTCTGGAGCAGAGGGTCCCAAGTCCTCACTTGTCTGTTCAGGGCTCACTTCTTTCGGAACAGAAGATTCCAAATCAGCAGCTGTTTCTGCACCTAAGTCCTCTACAACAGGAAGATTGAACCTTTTGAAGGCCTTCCGGAGGATCTCTTCTGTCTCTTGTGCCACTTTGTCAGTCTCACCAAGCATGAGCTGATTCATCCTGGCTTTACTTCTGAACTCATCTCTGCAGTCCTTGAAGATCATGTTCATTGTCTTGGGATCAATTTGAGGATATAGCTGAATAGCTATCTGCTCCCGGATCTCAAGATCTTTGGCATGAGCATTATTCTTTCTTACTTCCATTTCCTTCTCTAGGCTTTTAGGAATGAGAGATATGATCTCAATGAAAGCCTTATTGTATGTGTTCAGATATTTAACTGTGGCTTCCTGCAGAGTCTTTTGGTCTGCCTCACTGAAGCCATCATAGGATTCAGTCATTGGTTGAAGGTTTCCATCCACCGTGACCGACTTGATTATGCTCTCTAGTGACAGAGTGGGCTTTTCAACAGTTACCTCTGCCATTTCATCCTTGTCTTGGCCTGTGGAGGGCTTACCGGATCCTTTCTTCTTCTGTTTCTTTACTTCTCTTACTTCCTCATCTGATTCTGTTTCTTCTTCATCCTTTTGGCTTTCATAAGCCCTTGATGCTTTTGTCTTGGATCTTTTATCGGATGCCTGGACTTCCGGTTTTGAGCTTTTGGTTGTGGAAGGTGCAGATCTCTTTGATGATCTGGTCCGGGTGGGGGTTTCAACCGGAGCACTTTCTTTGCTTTTCTCTTCTTCCTCAGCCTTTCTCCTCTTTTCCCGGCTGGCATCAAGTGCTTCTTTTGAGATGCCTAGGCCTTGAGCAATGTGCTCCACTTCTTTTCTCACTTTTCTCTTAATCTCAGGTTCCCTGAGTTCTACATGTAATTTCACACTCAGCTCCTCAAAGGTTCCAAACCTTTCTGCCTTAGGATCTTTGGGCTGACTTAGCATGTGTTGAACATGCAGCTCTACTATCTGTTCATCAACTTCATACCCCATGGGCATGATCCAGACAGTCCTTGGCTCCACTGCCTCCATTAGGCACTGATCAGTGTCAACCATAAAGCATACTGAGTCCTTGTATTTCTCAATGAGAGACTGGGGAATTCTCTCTCTTGCTTGCATCATGCTCTGAAAGTTTTTGAAGTATCCCCATAGAGCTGTATTTCTTGCTTTTGCATCCCCAAGTCCATGCAAATAGTCTCTTATCTGGACTGCAACAGGTTTGTCATTCTGCCATACCCATCCACTTGTTCCGGGTAGCTCATTCATGAAGTAAAAGAATAGATATACAATGAGAGTACCATACTTAAAGGAGTTCTTCTTGTCTTTCTTGATTTTCTGTACATTTTCCATTAATTGGCTTAGTAGTAGTTCACAAAGATCATAATCTGCATTCTTTCTTAGCATTTCATATGCTGTGTATATTGCAGTTCCGGATACAGAATTCTCCCTGCTGGAGTGATAGATCTTGTATCCTATTATCATTGATGCATATTTGATATCCGGATCCGAAATATCTTCAATGGTCATTGCCCTCTTATCATATTTTGATCCGGTGGCCTCAGTTACAACGTTGTTCTTGACAGATTTGAGGATAGGTACCCCCCCAGAAGAGTATAGACCAGTTACTGCTCTAATTGCTTCTTTTGTGATCTTACAGGGTCTATCTAGCCAAAGGAAGTTGTCATGCATCCTGCTCAGTACATACCGGACCCATTCATCTTCTTCAAAGCTAGGGAAATGAATGAATTGCTCAAATTGTTTCTTCTGGATACCCTTATACTCTGGTTTGAGCTCAAAAGCATTGTCTATCAGTTGCTTGTGATAGAGGTCTCTTAATTTGAATTCCCCAAATTCCTCAATGTTTGCGTGTATGTAAACCCTAATATCTTCAGTATGTAAGACTCCGTGGGGGACACTAGAGAAGGCTCCTAGTGGATCTACCTCCAATGATTTGTAGGGATGTTTCTTGAATGAGGGGCGAGGTCTATCAGAGATCTTAACTATGTTTGGAGTAGCCATTCTTCAAAGATTTGCAGTGAGGCAATGAAAACGAAGAATACCTTATGCGCCTTCGGTTTGCACGGAGTGGTTGGATTGATTTCTTTATGCAATAGCTTCGGCAGGAGATCCTTGGTGTGCTTGATGAACCTTGTTGCAGAGCTCCACTATTCGCTTCTTCTCAAGTGTAGAATGAGCAGATAACTTTTGAGAAATCCCTTATATTGCTCCGCAAACCCTAATATCTGTCTGCAATAAATGCTTCACCTGCATTATTCCGGTTTACCATGTCTGGACAGCTTGGAGTATCCCGGATTAGTCCTGATCACTGAATATCATCCGGATCTTTAAATCATGAATAAATCTAGGTAACATATTACAAGAACATCCCAAACACTCTGTCCAATCCGCAAGACAAGATCGTGCACTTCCGGATCTCTCCGGACCTTTTTGTAATCCTTTATCATACCGGAGCACCTCCCTGAACAGGTCTAACTTAATCGAACACAGCTTCTTCATAACTCCATGCGGACCTCTGAAAACTTGACTGAAGCATCTCAGGACTTATATCTACAAACCCTTTAATCCGCATCTTGTGCCACATCCGGCACAACTTGTTTGGCTGGGGGAACAGAATCTTCCTTGAGTCTCCCCCTGAGCCTGAGCTCACTTTTTAATTTCCGGAAGAAATATCAGCACCAGAATCTGGTGCGGATCCAACCTCTACATTCTCTGAGCTTTTCTTCACCCAAATCTTGCTCATCTGATTCCTAACTTCATCCGCATTCATCTTTTGTTTACCCTTGTCTTGATTCTGATCATACACCGGACCTCTTTTGTCCTGATTCTTGTTTCTGCAGACTTTAGCATTATGACCGGTCCTATTGCAGATTTGGCAAATAACATTTCTTTGCATATTTAACTGATATCCCCTTGATCTGCATTGATTAGCCATATGACCTACTCTATTGCATGTAAAGCATCTACCTTTGAATGATTTGTTTACTTGCATAATTCTGCATTCATGGGATTTGTGTCCATACCTTTTGCAGTTGAAGCACTGTCCGGAGAAGGATGAATTAATCTGATTCATTCTCATTCTGCACTGATTAGCTTTGTGACCAAAATGGTTGCAGCTGTGGCAGTATCCATTGAAGGATGGATATTTTTGAGCATTTGGCTGTCTTACCGGAGGTCTTCTAGGCCTACTCCTTGGATTTTCTGATTCAAGATTCCTCTGACCGGATCCGGAGCTTTCTCCTTTCTCATATCCCAAACCATACTTGTCATCAGTCCTCTTTTGACTTCCAAGAAGAACTTCAAGTTGAGCAGAACTTATCTTGAATTTCTCTTTATATTCATTTGCTGTTTGAAGATCTCTTTTGAGAGAGGTAATTTGATCCTCAAGTTTTTCTTCATTATCTTTGGCATCTTCAAGATCAGATTCAAGATGTCTGATAATCCTGTCCATCTGGTGGCATTCTTCTGATTTTTCCTTAAGAGATTGTCTTAGATTGTCTTCAGCCTTTCTTTTTTCTTCAATCTCTTGAGTGAACTTTATAGTTCCTGATTCCATTTCATGTCTTAACATAATGACTTCTTTTGATAACTTTTCACATAACTTGGTTTGCTCAGTCAATTCTTCATTTGTATTGCTTTCTTCACTTTGTCTTGCCAACTGTTGGAGCAGCTCCTTTCTCTTTTTCATAGAGAGACTTAATTTGTCTTTTAATTCCCTCATGAATTCATCAGCCTGTTTGAGTCTTTCTCTTAATTCACTGACTTCAGAATTTGACTGTTCAAGATCCTCAAGGGCAGTCTTGAGTTGCTCCTTTAAACCATATGCATCCATTTGAAATCCCAGATCTTCCTCAAGCTGTTAGGCTCTATTAGGAGGAACCTGGCTCTGATACCAATTGTTGATAACTGAGAGGGGGGGGGGTGAATCAGTTATCCTAATTATTGCCTTTATTGAACTTTCCTTTTAATTGAAGCAGCATAAAATCAAACACAAAACATTAACCATGAAATAAGAAACACATGACACAGTATTTTTGACGTGGAAACCTTGTTAAGGGAGAAAACCACGGGGTGATTAACCCAAGAATTATTCTCTGTTAGAAGAATAGGAAATTACAAAAATGGCACTTGCCAATTAGGGCTCACTGCCCGAGCACACTGCTCACAAGAGGCTCACTGCCTACAAGAAGACACACTGTCTTACAGAGTGATAAGAATCACAGTCTTGAACTGATTGGAAGCATCTGCATATGCTGGAGTTCAGTTCCGGTTAGGTTCAGTATACTGATCTGCTGCACTTCATCTTTCCTCTGTTCTTTAGTCTGCTATCCTTTCACATACCGGATCTTTCTTGCTACTTCTGCTCAACTCTAGACTTGTTCGCATATACTTTCCCACATTTCACGCACTTTACAACTAAATCCATCCTCTATATATATCCGCACAAGTAATTTCATCACCTTTCTAGTCGGCATCCGGAACAGTCTAGTTTCTTACAAACTTAGATCTGTCGGCTGAATCCTTGCTCACCAAGCAATGCGGATCAAGCATATACTTGTAGATATCATCAATTATGTCGGCCAAACATGATTCATGCCTCCGCAACCTTTATCATCATTTGTAACACATCCGGAAAGTAGTCTGATACTCTGTCAGTCAGTTCTTCCTCTGTTTTCACTGTCTCTCAGGAATCCGGTACTCAACTATTCATATCTTTTTCCTTGTCCAACTCCGGAGGCTAAATCCTTGGAATATACCACTCAAGATAGTCCTCTTGACTTCCCCAGATCCGCACTGCACCAAGACACTTCCTCTGAGAGATCCGGACCAATCTGTCGGACCTTGCCACATGCTCTGTTCTTGTTCACCGGACCACAACAATCTTCAATCTGACTTCCGGTAGAGACATATCATGACTTGCGGATATGTGGGATGACCTTTGTTGCCATCAATGACAACAACCATGAATCCATATAGTGTCTCTTGCCAACACGAGTATCCAGAGGATGAATGGGAGGTAGCTACACCAAACCACTATTTAGGAGTTGCATCATAATTCTATAGAGAGACTCCTTTAAAGGAGTGAATTTTCTATTATTATTATTTTTAGAAGTAGAGAGGCCTAGAGAAGCTTGTGAAGTTGCTTCAGTCACTAGAGTATTGATTACTGTTGATGAATTATTTTTATAAATAATTTTTTTTCTTGTAGTTATAAGATGTGGAAGCACTAGACTGGTCAGTAGGATCTGGTGAGGTAGAACTCTCAAACTAGCTTAATGATTGCTAATAGTTGTGCAATGTAAGACAAAGATGTGTGAAAGAAGAATAACATATCAATAGAATCTGATCCTGGATCTATGGCTGCAGGTTTCCTATGAAGACCCGCTACACATTAGAGTCAGGCAAGGTGTACATAATCTATGAAAATAAAGATTGGTAATGACAAATAAAATTAGTTACTTTTTCATCACTTCCCTTCTTACAATGGACTAGGTTTGTGAAAGTAGCCTAACACCTAATGTTAGCCTAGAAATGTTGTAAAAAATGATTTACTAATTGATCAAAACAGAGAATAGAATGGTCAGGAAGTGAACAAAACCAATCCAATGCCATATCCTTGAGGGAATGGGGGAATGGTTTCACTAACAGAGCATCCTAAATAGAAAGTCACTGCAAAGAGTAGTGAAAGCAGATATATGAGACTACAAGTCACCTTTTCCTATGTACATATCAAATCTAGGGGCCTTGAAGCCCTATGGAAGTGGTGTAGCTAGGATAGCAAGAGAGAGAGAGAGAGAGGATTGCATTGATAGTAAGCAGGCACAAGGGGTTGTGCTGATGAAGTGGACAAAGAAGCAAGCTATTGTTGTAAGGTACCAACATTTTACAATAGTTGGTTTATCATAGGGTCTGTAGTATGTGAGAGTGGAGGAAGTGAGGTGGAAATGAGACATTGTGAAAGCAGGTTAGAAACTCTAAGGCCAAGTTAGAAGGAGCATTAAAAGATAAAGAGACATGGGGCAAAAGAATACCTACACTAGTGTTTTGTGGAACACTAGTAGTCATATGAGAAAAGTGTAAGTGTGAACACCCGATGAGGGTAGAGGAAGGAAGAGTTGGTTTCTAGAAGTGAGACTAAGAGTCCTGCACACTTAGAACACATCTTGCTAATGGCAGAGCATCATTGTACACTATATGTGAAATACCCCTAAGAAAATTAATGCCCTAAGGGTGATCTGTTAACACGACATGAAGAGCATTGACCAGAGGGACATTTGAACTAGAAATTTCCTCATGACGTAAGAAATCTTGATAGTTGGCCAAGTGGCCATCCATATCATTATTTTTTTCTTGTGGGACATATTCAAGTGTTGCTTCATGATCAAAATATGGCTCTACATCATGAAATGAAGTCATTGGCATAGAGAAAGAAGAAGGAGATGAAAAAGACACATTAATTTGTTTAGAAGAAAGATGAATGAAATCAAAAGCCAAATGAATAGGCATGGAAGGATTAGTAGAAAATGTCATATTGGTCAATTTCCTTAAATTCATCTCACTCCTACAGACCACGTACTAAGAATTGGAAGACTAGGTCATAAAGCTCACAAACTATGTTTAGGCTCTACAACACAATGCTAAGTGATGAAAGGAAAATGTTATTTTTTCTTTGATAAAGTATTTTTTGGGTTCACCAAAAATGTAGGGTGAACCATAGTAGTGAAGAGAAGGTTTTAAAATATTTAGAACACATCAAAGAAGAAAGTAATTGAGTAAGAAACGTGTTGGGTTCACCAAAAATGTTTTGTGGGAAAATTCCTTTTCAATCTACTTGCTTCGATTGAGTGAACTTTCTAGTACAACTACACTTGGACTCTTCTATATAAGGTATCAGATGTTAAGTAACCTATCCTTGATTACTACAGAACCACTATGTGTCCCTGCCAAAGAAATACAACCTGAACAGGTAATTAACAATGGAGGGAAAATGAACAAAATGCTAACATGAATTAACTGTAAAATAAAATTGTCAGGTATAGATGAACCTAAAACACCTACGCATTGTAAATTGCGACAAAAACTATACCTAGTGAAGTATAGTTTATATATAAATGAAAAGAAGATGGACAAGCACAAAAGGAAGGAATACGAAACCTTCATGTGGCTAAGTATCCTTCACTTTGCATACACTTGCGAAAGGAAGAGGGAAATGGTTGGGATGCTTAGGAACTTGACTTAGTCAAGTCCCAATGTTGGTATTCCTACCTTCATGAGTAGCAATTCAAGATATAGCATAGAAATCAAAAGGAAAAGCTTGTGTGTTCTTATTCTAAGTGTATCTAGGAAGGTAAGAAAAACAATAAAACAAGTAAATCAACAAGAGTTCCTTCCCTGGTCCATGGGAAGAGAAACCCACAATGTGCAACCTGTGCAATGAAGACAAATGGTGGTCTACACCCAACAAGTCTAATAGTGGTCTACACTAAGAAAGATTAAGTGAAATGGTGGTCTACATCATTGTAAAACTATTCAACTTTTGGATAGATTTGGAATGAAATACAATGCATACAAAACCAAAAAAATCTTACCAATGTGAGCAGTGCGAAGAGGTAGTAAGCTCCCAAGAAATCAAAAGCAATGTGTAGCTTCAAACCTTGGTGAAGAGAGCCTCACAACAAGTGAAACAAAACCCCAAGAGCCAAGGGAAATATTCTCAAAATAGACAAGAATACCAAAATCTTCAATAGCTGTTGTAGGAGTTTAGTTTGCATAAGAGAAACTTGCAAAGAGTTGTGTGAAATCCAAAGTGATTTGATGGATGTGAGAAAATTTGTGAGTGAGCTAGAAAATCCAATATCTTTTGCAATGCACTTTCAAGAGGAAAAAATCTTAAAATGACATGCAAGGAGTCATTTTGTGACTCCAAGAGATACAAGGAATCCTCATGATCACCCAAGATGTGTTGTAACACCCAAAAATGGATACCTATTAGCATACAATCATGGGACGCTAGCACGGGGCACCGATGTTTGCATGGAGCACTTAGGTCTAGTTAAAACCAGCTCTTGGTCATGCAAGGCACCTTAGGACCATGCAAACAATTAAGCATCATAATGAATTTTTAAGAATAGTAGAATAAATAGACCAAAATCACACAAACCTAGCCTATTATGTGGAGAGAAGATGCAAATGCCAAAACAATTACTAAATGTAGCATGAAATTGCAAGGGTATGCAATTTTCTACGTTAGACAACAATTGTCTCTTTGCCTTTGGATCTTGTTCTACTTTCATTTCTGCAAGGTTCTAGACTGTCACTTTGCTTAGTTAGGCTTGGGACTTGTCATTTGAATTTGGCACCTCTTGGTACAAATACAACAACACCTAAGAAACTTCTAGAGACATCATATATTTTAATTTTTCCTCCTTCATATTCTTATCAAGAATGGGAAGATATTCTACATACACCTTTGGCATTTTTCTTCCTAAGGGAGGAACATTGTTTGGCATTCATTGTCATCTTCAATAATTAAAGTTGAGCATCAACCATTAATGCAATAAACTACACATTGATAGAGGGGATGCATGGTCTCTCTTCTTCTTTCTATTCTCAGTGAGAGTTTTTCCTCTTATGGGGTTTTGTCCTCAATTATTTCAAGTGAGGTAACCTAACCCTACTATCTTCTTCCTCTCTTTTGGGGGAGATTTTTCTTATTGATTTTCTCCTTCTCTTCTTTTCAAGGGGATCATTTTGTACATGGGTACCTAAGATGGCTTAGACACATTTTTTTGGTATACCCACATACGATATGTTTATTGGGGTGTTGGTGCATTATTTTATTTTTCATTTATTTAATTACTTTATTGCATATTGTGCACCTAGGATAGGATATGCTTCCTTAAGTAGGTTGTACTTGCATCATGCGACTTGTACTTCCTAGTTTGGTGGAGATGTTGTACACACATGTGACTACTTCTCCTATTATCCCACATTGGTTGTAAATTCAGATATTTTACTAGTGTATCTTATAAATACTCACATGTAGCTCTTGTATGAGCAATCCAATCCAATCTAATATATCATCATTATATATTTTTTCTTTGATAAATTAGAATTATTCTCTCATTTTAGGTCTCTTGTGTTTTTATTAAAGCTCCTTGATCATAGGTGGCTATCCCCATAGCCAAACATTACACTCCACATGACCAAGTATCTAAGGTATTATCTTGGATCTCTATATCACCAAGTATCCAAGGACATATCCATTACTACCTATTATAAGATTCATGAGGATATATTTTGAGGAAACTTACTAAATCATTCATTATACACTAATCATGATCAAGGAATCCTTCATCATTAGATTCCAAGGTTCAATGTTTATTCCATTGAATATCTCTAGGTCCATTGTAAAAGTTATACATGCTATAATTGTATTTGGAAACAAGATCAATTGCAACAAACTCCCACTCCAACAAGGATTAATTCCATAAAGATGGTTTCCCCTCCTACAACCTAAAACAAGACTTTGATACCAAATAAAAGGAAATATGAAATAATTTTCTACTTAATCCCACAGGGAAATATATACAAGTTATCTTATTTATAACAATTCTAGCAACATTCTATAATGTCAGAAAATGTCTCTTTGGGGGCTTTTACCTCAAAAGGTTTAGCTCTTGGGTCTTTAGTGCAGTTTTAGGACATCTTGCATCATAATTCAACATCCCGATGGAATGAACCCTGGGTATCATGACAAATGAGACCTAGGGAGACCCCTTGAAACTAACCCTACCCAAAATAGGGGGAGGACTTGGGTGCCTGCGCCCTAGTCCAGCCCTATTTTGGGTTAGGCCCAAATTTCTAATGTCGGTTTATGACCATTATTTGGTCCCTAGGCCGACACGGTAAGTTTGAATTTACGAAATCTTGGTGGGAATGTTTGTAGTTTCATATAAAAGTATGTTTAGGCATTCATTTGTAAACTAGATGATTACTATATAGCTATGGTGAACTTTAAGCATTCTAAAGGTGATTCAAGGCATTCATTGTGTTGCAAGAGCATATTTGTGTTGTCTATGTGTTTGTGTTTGTAGATTTGAGCATCCATCTCCTCATGGAATGAAGAGCTTCTTCCATTAGATCTTCACTACAAGGTGATATATATTGTGATTATTGAGCATTTATCATTTAGTTTTTGCCTCTGTCTCCCTAGGCACGCACTCTTTATCTGATAACGATGTTCGTAAGGCTTGAATGTCTTTCTGGGGCTTGACTGAGGCAAGCCTCTAGACACCATAACTCCCTCCCAAATTTTTCATGATTGCAGGTTACAGGTTGGAGTTGCAGATAAAGTGAAGTTACAAGAGGGTACAACAGAGTGTCAGAATTACACATTAGTGAAAGAAATAGCCACCTAGACTTGGGCGCCTACTCATTAGTCCTTAAAGTTCCCCAACGGGGAAATCTCTAGTACAACAAATATAGGTTGTAGACCTTGTTTCCAGATCTCGACAAAAAATAGGGCCTTGGACTTGGGTGCCTGCTCTTTAGTCCTTGACTTTTCCACCTTGGAACCCTAAAAATAGGTGCAGAGTTATTTGTTATTTTACATCTTTCTGTAGAATTATTTTTCATAATTCATTCGTTTACTATCGTATTTGCATAATTAGGGTTTTAAGGTACAATTGAGCATAAGAGAAGGAAATTGTCAATCTAATCATAAAAATTCAAGTTTCCCTACATCTCAATAGTGACTTAGGGTATGATATCACATTGCAACTCAACCCTAGGTCCTTGAATGCAAGAGTGAAAGGAGGATATACACCAAACTACCTAAAACTCAACTATCCAAATTTTACCCTTTACATTTTGGTGAACCCATGTTATTGGACGTGTTTGCACCTTGTTGAGTGTTTTACTTCAGATTTCCATTGATTTTCATTCATTCATAGTATCATTCATCTTATTGGATTGGAAAATTTACAAAAAAATTGAAAACTTAGAAAAATTGGAAAAAAATGGCATTTTAGGGTTTACATGTTGCATGAATTAATTGGAATTTCATCAAATTTAATGATTTTTGCATTAGATCTGATTAAAATTACATAAAATTACAAAAATTCATTATTTTTCATGGCATTTTCATCATAAAATTGCTAGGGTTTTGTTGAAAATTGTGAATTTTGCATATAACCTAGTAATTCCAAAATCTAGGGTTTGTAGGTAAATTCTTGTTTCAGATTTTTCTACTGATTTTAGAGACTCATTAAAATTTTCATTTGGCTGAAGTATTGCATTTTAGAATAAATTTGCATTTAAATTTTAAAAAATTGCATTTTTGCATAGAATAAGTCAACAAAAACTAGCATTTTCATTGATTTTTCATTAGATTTGCACTTACATTTTGCATGTTAGAGCTTGGAAATCATTTTAAGATATGAGTATACTTCATTTTCATCATACATAATCTTGCAAAACATTCATATAGCATATTGTGTCAAGATCTCAAACCTAGGGCTTCAAAAACATTGATTTTCATTAGATTTGGCCTTATCGACTCTCTAAATTTGAACCATAGGCATGTTGTAAAGGATATTTTTGCACTAATTGGTTTTTATCAAGGTATTAATTTTTTTCCCCTCCTAAAAATCTTAGCAACACCTTTTTATTGGGCTCTTATATTCAAAATTTAGAGAAAAATTGCATATTTTTGCTATTTTTGCCCTAGGGTTTGGCCTAGTTTGTACTCCAACTATGTTGTAACAAATTTTATGGATTGATATGACTAATATCATTAGTATTATTTGTTTCAAATCATCAAATTATTTACAACACCCCTTTTTCTAAGTCTTGGAATTGAAAAATAGTGAAAATTTGTCTATTTTTGCTATATTTTCACTAGGGTTTGACCTTGAGTGGCACTAAAATCATGTTGTGATGAATATTTTAGCATTAAGAGGCTTTTATTACTGATATAATTTCCTTTCCATCATCATTTTTCCTCACAATACCCTTTTGTCATGCTCTTTTGCATTGAGATCTGGTGAAAAATCTCATATTTTAGTGTATTTTCACTATATTTTGACTTGGCATCATCTTAGATTTGCATCAAGAGTGTGTTGTGAAGGATATTATTTATGTATTGGACTGATATCAGACATATAATTTTCTGCCCCTGATCAAAATCCTTACAACACCTTGGCTTTCACTTACTAACATTGAAAAACTACAAAAAATCAAGCATTTAAGGTCACTTTCACACATAGTTTTACACTTGCCCTTTCGCATACTTTTGGAAATTTGTTAAAATCTGATTTTTAATTGATTTGAGCATATACACATAGCCTCTATTCACAACAACAACAATAGACCTTTCCATCCTAGGCATTACTTGAAAATAAAGGTCCCTGAACCCAAAATTGTGTTTACACCTCATGATAGAACAATCAGAGATACCGACGGACCTCTTTACATCACTGTGAAGATAATGGGAAACCCCATGGATGGAACCCTTATTGATCCCAATTGCATGACTAATGTTTCCATGGAAGAGTTCCTCTATTTACATAATTTGATGCAAAGATCTTATGACCCTTCGGATAAAATGATCAAAACACATAAGGGAACCTTTGTAAATCCTTTGGGTAAGATATCATTGTTACTAACTATATTTGAGAAACATGTAGAACAATGGTTTGATGTTGTCCTTGTTGGAATTAGTCTGGACAACTAAGAGGGGGGGTGAATCATTTGTCACACAAATTTAATCTTTTCTCGTTCTAATCTTCCTTCGCAACTTATAATCAGATTAATGATATAAACATTAAAGCATGAATCAATAATACATGAGAAAAAATGAATTGAACACACATAACACTAGAATTTTTTATGTCCAAACCTGGTTAAGGGAAAACCACGGTGGGGGTTAACCCACAAGATTCATACCCTGTTAAAAGTACTAAAAATTTGGGAAGGCACTTGCCTTCGGGTGCACTGCCCAGAGCTCACTGCTCAAAGAGGCTCACTGCCTATAGAATTTATGTTTAACACAAAAGGAATTTAACTGATAAATAGTATCTTCTTCATGCCTGGTTCAGTTTCATTAAATTCTCACAAAACTTCTGCTCTACCCCCAAACTCTTCTTTACTAACTCTTCATTCTATACTGCTCTTGTTCTTCTGCCCTCTTCTCTACACTGCTTCTGATCCTTTCTTTGGATTTTATTATTTTCACACAAGGATGATTTTCCATGACTCAACTACACTCCTTTATATGCCTCATCAACCTTGGAATAAACATCAAGGTCAGCACTCCAAGCATCTAACTTAATGCAAATCACAAAGTTGTCAGCCAAACATGACTAGGACTCAAATCTTTCTCGATTAACATGCCACGCTCCATAGAATTGTTCTTAGATCATTAGCAACACGCTTGAATCATTCGATTGGCCAGGACTGGGAAGAACAACAACATCAAGGAAGAATTATTCAACAATGAGCTAAATCTTCAATGCAGACCTCTAACACATCAGGCACACAATCTGGAGTCTTCCACAAGCACATTGAATTCAACAATAACATCCACACTACTCCAAATTATTAGAATCACTTGCATCTTCATCCAGTACCTCAAGAACACTATCTGTGATGACTATTACACTAGAAAGATTGCTTGTGGACCTCCAAACCATGAACCACTTGAGTTGAGGATACACACTGACTTCCAAAACATGCCTCTAAATCTACAGATCATCATTTTACATTTTCAGAATATTCAGACCACTTACTTGTCACTCTATCTCTTCTGAATACTAGAAAACTAGTTCTACTCAAATGGCCATACCTTTTTCAAATCTTCATATAGACCTCTCAAATATTAACTAGAGCTTCTTTAGACAATCCTCTACACAGCCATATGGTCCGCATAAATTGATCATTAATTTTCTCAATATTCTCAACATTCCATTCTCATCAATCAGGCAACAAAATAGGATACAGTTGACACTAATGACAACAAGGATATGTTGACATCAATGACAACACATCATAGGTAGATATTTGCAAAAATGTCCCCCTTTGTCATTGATGGCAACACGTGATGTGAAAAACCAATTCAACCATCAAGACAAGATCTTCTCTCCCTTTCTCTTTTCACTTCTACAACAACTTTCTTCACTGCTCCCCCTTTCATCAGCAACTGGTTTTTCACATGACTTCTCTCCCCCTTTGAGATCAATGGAAAAGGGAACATATTTGCAATCTTTTCTCCCCCTTTGTTCTAGACTGATCTTCAATAATTTGCATATTGACTACTCCTCCTGAGTAGTATCTCCTTAACATCAATCCAGATCACAAGATGTGATTGTGAATTCCACTGGACTGATGCACTCTAGTGCATCTTAGTTCTGATCAAGAGGGATGATAACCCCTAGCTTCTTTCTGAGATACTCAAAAGTATCTTTAGGCAAAGGCTTGGTAAATATGTCTACAATTTGATCCTTTGAATAAACAAACTCCAATCTGACTTCATTCTCATTAACCTTTTCTCTCAAAAAGTGAAACTTGATGGATATATGCTTTGTCTTTGAATGCAACACCAGATTCTTGGAGATGTTAATTGCACTTGAATTATCACAGAAGATTGTAAGAGGCTCCACAAACACAATTCTAATGTCCTTCAACATTTGCTTCATCCACAAGACTTGAGTGCAATTACCTGTTGTTGCTATATATTCTACCTCTACAGTAGACATAGATATTGCCTCTTACATTTTGCTCAACCAAGAAACCAATCTCCTTCCCAAAAAGAAAGCACCACCACTAGTACTTTTCCTATCATCCACATCTCCTACCCAGTCAGCATCTATATATGCTTGAAGAGTGAAGTCATTATCCTTCAGATACCACAACCCATAATCAAGTGTTCCTTTGAGATATCTAAAAATTCTTTTGACTGCTACAACATGGGATTCTCTAGGATCAACTTGAAATCTAACAACAAGTCTGAATGTATTCATGATGTTAGGTCTAGTCTTAGTCAGATAGAGCTGTCCTCCAATCATTGATCTATATCTTTTTTGATTTGCCTTAGGGGAGTCATCATCTTTACTCAACTTGCATCCTGTTACCATAGGAGTACTAACTGGTTTTGAATCCTCCATTCCAAACTTTTTCAACAATTTTCTCACATATTTAGACTGAGATATGAAGATACCTTTATCTAACTGAGTGATTTCTAGACCTAAGAAGAAATTCATCTCACAAAACATGGACATCTCAAATTCACTTTGCATCTGATCAACAAATTTCTTACACATGTTTCCATTTCCACCAAAAATGATATCATCAATAAATACCTCAACAATCAGGATGTGTTCATGATCAATATTGAAGTAAAGATTGCTGTCAGTAGTGCCTTTGCTAAATCCTAGTTTTAGCAGATACTTATCTAATCTTGCATACCAGGCTCTTGGGGCTTGTTTGAGTCCATACAATGCTTTTCTGCAGACCATATCTCCTTGATTGGACAATTGAAATCCTTCTGGTTGCTTAATGTAGACTTCTTCCTCTAACTCTCCATTCAAGAATGCTGACTTGACATCCATCTGGTAAAATTTGAAATCTTTGAAAGTAGAAAATGCAAGAAATAGTCTGACTGCTTCTATTCTTGCCACTAGAGCAAAAGTTTCTTCAAAATCAATTCCTTCCACTTGAGAATATCCTTTGCATACCAACCTTGCTTTGTTCTTAAGACTTCACCATCTTCATTTAGCTTATTCCGCAAGACCCATTTAGTTCCAATCACATTTTTGTCCTCAGGTCTAGGAACAAGATCCCAAGTGTGATTCTTTCCAATTTGTATTAATTCTTCTTCCATTGCTTTTACCCAATTTTCATCATTGCAAGCTTCACTTACTAATTTTGGTTCAATCTTAGAAATCAGACAGATCTCCTCTTGTTCTTTAGCAATTCTTCTCCTAGTTCAAACACCTCTATTTCTATCTCATATAATCTGATCTTCAAGATGATTCAACCTTACATACCTAGGAGTTTTGGGAATTGTTTGAACTTCTATTTCTTTAGTTTGTTCCTCTACATCTGCGCTAACTTCTATAGTTTTTGGATTTTTTGGATCAGTCTGAATTTGAGTTTGGGTTTGAACTTGCCTTCCTTGACTTTGATTTGCATCTTAATCATCTAAATCGTATTTGCAAGACTTGGATTGTCCTTCTTTGCTCTCATCAACTTTGACATTAGCACTTTCAACAATCTTTTTCAACCTCTTGTTAAAGCACCGGTATGCCTTTCTTTGAGTGGAGTAACCCAAAAATATTCCTTCATCACTTCTTGTATCAAACTTGCCTAGATCCTCATCTCTTTTGATATAGCATTTACTACCAAAAACTCTAAAACATCTCACAGTAGGAGGATGACCAAACCATAGTTCATAAGGTGTCTTACCAGAATTGCCTTTGATCTACACCTGGTTAAGAGTGTAGACAACAATACTCACAGATTCTCTCCAATAGACTTGTGGAACATTTTCTCCCATCATCATGGTCCTAGAAGCTTTTTGAATGGTCTGGTTCTTTCTTTCCACAACTCCATTTTGTTGAGGAGTCCTAGGAGCAGATAACTATCTTTTTATTCCTTGCTTCTCACAAAATGTATCAAACTCATTGGAGGTAAACTCTCCACCTCTGTCGGATCTCAGACACTTTATCTTCACACCAATCTCATTCTCCACCATGACCTTGAACACTTTGAATTTGTCGAGAGCTTCTAATTTTTCTTTCAAGAAGGTTACCCACATCATCCAGCAGTAATCATCAATTAGTAACATAAAATATCTATCTCCCTGTACACTCCTAATTCTGCTAGGACCACAAAGATCTGTATGTACAAGTTCCAATTGTCCACTTGAATATTGTTCTTTACTCTTGAATGAAGTTCTGCTCTGCTTACCCAATTGGCATTCTCTACACATGTTATCAGGTTTCACAAGTTTTGGAAGATCTCTTACAGCCTGAGTAGAACTTATCTTGACAATGTTATCAAAATTCACATGACACATTCTCCTATGCCATAACCAACTCTAATCAATTTGATAAATCAAGTAACTCTTACCAGAACTACTTAAATGAAAGATGTTACCTCTAGTTTGAGTACCAGATGCAACTTCAGTTCCAGATCTTTCGAAGATTCTACACATTCCATCCTTGAATGAGAGATCATAGCCCTTGTCAACCAACTGTCCAACATTTTAAAGATTATGCTTCAGACCTTCCACATATAGAACATGATTTGTGTTATTCTTACCATCAAATGAGATGGATCCTCTACCATAGATTCTACCAGCTGAGTTGTCTCCAAATTTCACAATTCCACCTTCATATTTTTCAAAGCTTACAAACTTACTTTTATCACGGACATATGATGAGAGCATCTACTATCAATCACCCATTCATCTTTTTCAACAACCTAAGCAGCCAAGGCACTTTCCACATTTGCAGCTAGAAGATTTAGTAGACACTAGATCTTCTTCTTTGATAGCAATGAACACCCAATCATCTTCAATGGAATCTCCATGATCAGATTCAACATTTGTGACTCCTTCTCTAGCTTCTTGGACATAGTAACATTTCTTTTGACCTTTATATCTATTAGGGTCTGGTTTTGAAAACTTCTCCGGACATCTTGAGGTAAAATGACCAATCTTATTACAAGCAAAACATTTAAATGACAACTTTCCTTCATACTTACCAGATCCTCTTGGCATCCTTTTGGCAATAAGAGCTTCAAGTTTTGTAGTTTCAATTTCATCATCTTCAAGATCCTTCCTTGCCTTTGTAAACCTATTTGATCTTCCTAAAGAACTTTCACCCAGATCATATCTTTGTTTTCCATATACACTAGCCTTAAATGCAGATTTAGACTTAGGAAGAGAATCACCAAACTCACTCATTATGAATGCTGAAAGCTTACCAACTAACTAATCCCTTGTAACAATTGTCACAGTCCTAATTTCTTCAATGGCAGCAACTTTATGCTTGTATGCTGCAGGTAAAGATCTGAGTACTTTGGCAACAATCTCTGATTCTTCCAATACTTCACCAGCATTCCTATTACCAGTCACAAGTTCATTCACTTTCTGCATGTAGGAGGTAATGTTTTCATCTGCACTCATTACCAACCTTTCATATTTACCCTTTAGGCTTTGTAGCTTGGCACATTTGACATATTTGTCACCTTCATATAGATTTTCCAACTTCTTCCAGATTTCATGGATAGTTTTCAAATCTAGGACATTTTCCAATTCTATATCAGTCTAAAGTTATAGGGCCATTATTTAGAATCTTATACACATTCTTAGTTATCAACAAAAGACATCACCCATGCATTCCAAATGACACTATATGCACACCTTCCAAAGGGAGTAATTTGTTCCATAAAAACTCAAACTTTCCTTCTTTTAAGTTGACATCTTGGATCTCCTCAAGCGATCTAGCTTCTTTTAGAGGAACTGACTCTGATACCAATTGTTGGAATTAGTCCAGACAACTGAGAGGGGGGGTGAATCACTTGTCACACAAATTTAATCTTTTCTTCCTCTAATCTTCTTTCACAACTTATATCATATTAATGATATAAACATTAAAGCATGAATCAACAATACATGAGCAAAAACAAATTGAACACACATAACACCATAATTTTTTACGTGAAAACCCAGTTAAGGGAAAACCATAGTGGGGGTTAACCCACAAGATTTGCACCCTATTAAAAGTACTAAAAAATTGGGAAGGCACTTTCCTTCGGGCACATTGCCCTGAGCTCACTGCATAAAGAGGCTCATTGCCTATAGAATTTATGTTTAACACAAAAGGAATTTAACTGATAAATACCATCTTCTTCATGCCTAGTTTAGTTTTATTGAATTCTCACAAAACTTTTGCTCTACCCCAAAACTCTTCTTTACTAACTCTTCATTTTATACTGCTCTTGTTCTTTTACTCCTCCTCTTCTCTGCTCAACTTCTGATCCTTTCTTTGGATTTTATTATTTTCACAAAAGGATGATTTTCCATGACTCAACTACACTCCTTTATATGCTTCATCAACCTTGGAATAAACATCAAGGTTGGAACTTCAAACATCTGACTTAATGCAAATCATAAAGTTGTTAGCCAAACATGACTAGGACTCAAATCTTTCACAATCAAAATGTCATGCTCCATAGAATTGTTCTTAGATCATCTGCAACATGCTTGAATCATCTGGTTGGCCAGGACTGGGAAGAACAACAACATGAAGGAAGAATTCTTCAACAATGAGCTCAATCTTCAATGCAGACCTCCAACACAGTAGGCACATGATCTAGAGACTTCCACAAGCACATTAAATTTAACAATAACATCCACACTACAAATCATCAGAATCACTTGCATCTTCATCCATTACCTCATGAACATTGTCTATCATGACTGTTACACTAAAAATATTGCTTGTGGATCTCCAAACCACAAACCACTTGAGTTGCAGATACACAATGACTTCCAAAACATGCCTCTAAATCCTCAGATCATCATTTTACATTTTTGAAATAATCCAGACCACTTTCCTGTCACTCTGTCTCTTCTAAATACTACAAAACTAGTTCTACTCAAATGGCCATACCTTTTTCAAATCTTCATGCAGACCTCTCAAATCTTAATTGGAGCTTCTTCAAACAATCCTCTATATAGCCATATGGTCTGCATATATTGATCTTCATTAATTTATCAATATTCTCAATATTCTAGTCTCCTCAATCAGGCAACAAAATAGGATATAGTTGACACTAATGACAACAAGGATATGTTGACATCAATGACAACACATCATAGGCACATATTTGCAATAGTCCCTAATTCTAACCTATTTCAAATAAAACTTGGACATCCATGCTTAAAGGATATGAAAGTTGTCCCTTCAACAATTTATAAATGTGTAAAATTTCCTTTAAACAGACAAGTGCATGCTATTCATCAAAATACATACAAACCTTTAATGACACAACAACACTTTACAATAGATTACTTTTGGGACAAATCTAAAGAGAAACCTGAACCATGAATAGACTTTAACTTCTTGGGATATAGAAATTACAAAGCAAAACTATTACATCTGATGGCCTATCCCTTTATGCAAGAAACAACAAAAGACATGTAACCCACATTTGAAGAGAACCATAGACTAAAAGGACAAGGTCCCTATGCTGAGGTTCCTCCTCCACCATCCTTACAAAGATCGGGAGGTAATTGTTGATAATAGAACATTCCATCTAGACAAATGAGATTTGACCTTGGTTTTTCTTCTTCGAGAATGAAAAAACCCATGAAATAACAATGCCCTATCTTACAAGAGATAAGTGTTAAGACAAAAAGAAATAGAAAAGAAAGAGAAAGAAGAAGACGAAGACAAGCTTATGCTATAAACCTTGCCTCTCAAAAAGAAAACATTTATCCAAACATTAAACAAAACAAAGATGACCCTAACAATGATGATAATTGGGCTATGGTACCTTACGTCCCACTTTCATCTAAAATTTAGGAGTGGGAGGATGACAATGATTTACTTGATGATGAGACTTAGCCCGGGAGATCCTACCAAGTAAGTATCTCTAACCCTTTATCTCTCTCATGATGTGCTTCCCCTGTAATGTGATTATGTGTTGTTTAGGCCTCCTGGGAGGACCCTTAATTCTCTCGTAAGGTCCAAGATACTAGGAGACTGTCTTTGTTGTGACCTTCTTCTATTTGTATCATCATTCTTCTATATTGCCTCTCTCTAATTTCATTGTTGTGTATTGTGTCTTGCGGATATAGCATTGCGATTGGTGACCTGGGGGTACCCTCCTATGTGATTGTCCCTAAGACACTTGTTTCTCCTCTCTTATTTATTATTTCCCTTCCTCTAGTGTTTCTATCTAGTGGGCAGATGATGACAAACATTTATATTGATGCAGACCTAGTGTTCCTTTCATGAGAAATAAAAAATTGGACTTAGTTCCTAATATGACGATGGGGTTGTATATCTTATCCAACGCTTGGCTAGTGGAAGCACTCGTGCTTTCTGGGTAGTGATTTTGATGGTGTTCTATCTCATTTACAAATCATAACAATACTAGTGCTCCATGCACTTTGTCTATCTTGAATCTTGCATGCCTCAGATTTCATATGCATTGATGCTATTGTTTTTATGTAGACACTAACATGTTTCTTGTAGGGATGTGTTTGTGGGAACATTTGGTGATCATAAAGTACATGTCACCTCCAGGGGGCATGGGGTTTGTGAAAGTCTATGTTCCCTTTTGTGTTTTCTTCCTACCTTAACATGCTTGATATCAATGCATGATATCAACCACCTTAAGATGAGGACATATATAAGGTAAGTTGTCTGTTGTAGATACTAGCAATGTGTTTGTCCTCAGGTGTAGTTTAAAGACTTGCATGATGAGTGCATCCTGCATCCTAAGTTTATTTGCAATCAATCAATCATGTAAGCCCTCTATGGAGGTGTGATATTGAGCATATCCTTTTTTTCTTAAGCCCTCTGTAGAGCCAGGGATGGTGTGTTTCTTAGAGCAGATTGCATCATCCTGTCATTTTCAAAAGTCCTCTACAGAGGTGGAGAGTGGTTCTATGACTAACTCAACCCTTAAGCATGTCTTCAATGATTGTTGTGGCAAAGCCCAATTGTCAATGTGTGCCTGTAATGTGCCTAAGATGGTGTTGAACCTAGAAATAGGGACACTCCATCGCTTGTCTGTCATGTTTTCTCTGTGTCTTCAAAGTGTGTGTTTTGGCATGCTTGATTTGTGTGGCATATTTGTTGCCCCATATGCAGTTTACAGACTTGCATGATGAGTGCATCCTACATTTTGGGAGGTTTTGTGTGTCTTGCGTGTGTGTTGCCCCATATATGCAGTTTAAAGACCTGTGCAATGAGTGCATCCTGCATTATGGGAGGTTTGTCTACTTTCCAATACTTGCATTTGCATTTCATATATATGAGAAAAATAAAAGAAAAGAAATCATCCTTGTCTTCTATGCATTAATGTGTCTTCTATGCATTTGTTGTCTTCTCCGTGTTCTGCATGACTATAACTATTTTCTTCATGTTTTGTGTGCCTGTCATTATCTTCAATGTGTTTGGCATGTCTTCTCCATGCTTGGTGTGTTTACTGTGTTTGTTGACCATACTTTAATGCATGTATTGGCCTTGCATTTATACATACATTAAAGTGGGGGTAAATGTAATGTCAGAAAATGTCCCCTTGGGGGCTTTTCCCTCAAAAGGTTTAGCTCCTAGGTCTTTAGTGTGCTTTTAGGACATCTTGCATCATAATTCAACATCTCGATGGAATGAACCCTGGTATCATGACAAATGGGACCTAGAGGGACCCCTTGAACCTAACCCTACCCAAAATAGGGGGAGGACTTGGGTGCCCGTGCCCTAGTCCTACCCTATTTTGGGTCAGGCCCAAATTTCTAGTATCAGTTTATGATCATTATTTGGTCCCTAGGCTGACATGGTAAGTTTGAATTTATGAAATCTTGGAGGGAATGTTTGTAGTTGCATATAAAAGCATGTTTAGACATTCATTTGTAAACTAGATGATTACTAGATGGCTATGGTGAACTTTATCCATTCTAAAGGTGATTCAAGGCTTTCATTGTGTTGCAAGAGTAGATTTGTGTTGCTATGTATTTTTGTTTGTAGATTTGAGCATCCATCTCCTCATGGAATGAAGAGCTTCTTCCTCCCATGAGATCTTCACTACAAGGTGATATCTATTGTGATTATTAAGCATTTATCATTTAGTTTTTTCCTCTACCTCCCTAGGCATGCACTCCTTATCTGACAACAGTGTTCGTAAAGCTTGAATGTTTTTCTGAGGCAAGCCTCTAAACACCACAACCCCCTCCCAAAGTTTTCATGATTGCAGGTTACATGTTGGAGTTGTAGATAAAGTGAAGTTGTAGGAGGGTACAATAGAGTGTCAGAATTACAAATTAGTGCAAGAAATAGCCACCTGGACTTGGGTGCCTACTCATTAGTCTTCAAATTTTCACAATTGGAAAATCTTTGGTATAGCAGATACAGGTTATAGACCTTGTTTCTACATCTCGACAAAAAGTAGGGCCTTGGACTTGGGCACCCACTCTTTAGTCCCCGAATTTTCTCTCTCAGAACCCTGAAAATAGGTGCATAGTTATTTGTTATTTTACATCTTTCTGTAGAAGCATTTTTTGTAATTCATCCATTTACTGTTATATTTGCATAATTAGGGTTTTAAGGTACAATTGAGCATAAGATAAAGAAATTGTCAATCTAATCATAAAAATCCGAGTTTCCCTACATCTCAATAGTGACCTAGGGTATGATAGCACATTGTAACTCGACCCTAGGTCTTTGAATGTAAGGGTGAAAGGAGGATATACACCAAACTACCTAAAACTCAACTATCCAAATTTTACCCTTTACATTTTCCAATGTAGTAGCAATACTAAAGAATAACAAAAATGAAAGAAATAATACAACCACACAAGAAATAGGCACTGATATATCTTCAGAAAACCATTTCATGAAAAACCAACCACCAAAGCATTGAAACTAATGTTGTCTCAACAAATATAAGTTACAATATGATATTAGACGCTGGTGCAGGGCACCTAGGAGCACCTTGGTTCCTAAAGTCACTTTGTTTGAATTTTTTTTTTGAAAGTTGTGGTTTTGATTGTAATAGGGCTTTAGCCATGAGTATATGGTCCTTTTTGTGTGGTCAAGATGATTCAGGTGACCATATAAACCTTAATCATGCTTAGTCCACTTGGATCCTTGTTGTGCCAATCAGGCCTAGAAGGTCTAAAGGATTGGTTTTTGAGTTTTTTTTATTGTTTGTGTGTTTTATCATGTTTTGGGAGTATGGAGGATGTTTTGATTCCATTGGACAAGAAAAACAAATTGCCATCCTTTGGAAAATGCAAAAACTCCATAGTGTCAAGTGTTGTCAATGGTGTTAATGACACATTGACCAGTTGCAACTTCATTTTGGTTATTAAAACTTTTTGTAGAGGTTGTAAACCAACTTGGATAGGTTGATATGGAGGAAATATTGCTCCAGCATGGAGGAGAAAGTTTTTGTACGAAATTTGGGCACAAAAATCAAGAAAACTGACTGTTTTTCACTATTTTTCTTGTTGTGTATGGCCTGTACAGATTTTTCAGGGGTGCAAATGTACTTTTTCTGAAAGCTCTTGGAGTTAGGGTTCTAATGCAACTAGTTTGAGGTCCTGAAGTGGTCGGGATCAAAAGCTATAGATTTTTCTTTCAAAACAGGTCCAGAAACCCTGTTTTCTAGGGCAGCCATAGAAATCCGGCCCTAGAATGCATTCCCACTGTTGAAAATTCTCAAAAACTAGTGAAATGCAGGCTAGGGGTATGTACTATAAGATTTCAAAAGATTTTTGTTTGAAAATGCAGTCTTCTATTTTTAATTTGATGCCCTAGGTCAAGTATTCCTATGTATTTGGCCAAAATTGTGCAATTTATTGATGTAGATGACAAAGTCTGATAGGTGGGCAAATGAAAGTTGGTTTGTGAGTTGTTTGTAGGTCATAGAAGAGATCCAAGTTTCTGCCCCAGGTTTATGACCCCAATTTTGAGCACTTGCTTTGTAACCTAGCCTAAATTGATCAATTAGGCCTAGAAGACCAAATGAGTGTTCTGGATTGCTGGAGTAGAGTTGGAACAGGAGACTTGGGAGTTTGATAGGGTTCCATAGAGTGTATCTAAAACCATCATTTGCTTGCCTGGTCATATGGGATTTTGTCATGTTTTGTTGAGAAAACCTAGTTTGGAGGGCTAGTAGCCTTACTAGTCAAGGTATAGGTTGAAGAGTTTTGAGAAGTTGGAGACCAAACCAACTGCATAGAAGGTGTTTGTTGATCTGTCTTAAGATGTTGGAGAAGCCTTAGGGGTTGGACAATAGTCTGGACATCAAATCCTTCATATGCCTTGTATGTGCCTTTGGTTGGTTGGTTGGTTGAAGGCTAGTTGAAGTGGGTGAGTGGGCAAAGGACAATAGAGTAAACCTTTGTGTGTTGCTTCCCTTGTGCCACTCCGCATCAGGTGGTAGTAGAGCCATCAAAGAGATGGGAGATAGAGAAGAAGAGGAGGAAATTCCTTCAAAGGTGACAAATGCCGAATTGGCAAAGATAGTGAGAGAGCAAGCAGCCAAGAACAAAAGGATGGAGGCTGAGATAGAAAAGTTGAAGAAAGACAAAGACAAGAAGAAGAAGTCAGAAGTCATCTTAGATTCAGATGAAGAGGCTCAAGATGAGGGAGAAGAAGTGCCAATGGAAGAGCCACAAGGAGGCATGTTAGAGAGACAATTCCTAGATGCACTTGGAAAGTTGAGTAGGAAGGACACTAAGGCAGACTTACCTATGTTTCCTGGTAAGATGAATCCAGAGGAGTGCCTTGATTGGATTGAGGCAATGGAGAACTATTTTGAATGTGAAGAAGTGGCAGAAAATCAGAAAGTGAAGATTGCCAAATCAAGAATGAAAGGGCCAGCCTTGAGTTGGTGGAATTTTATTCAAAATGAAAGGATAGAAGATGATAGGAATCCTATCTCTACATGGAGGAAGATGGTACTTGAAATCAAGAAGCAATTTGTCCCTGAGGATTATGAGGTCAACTTGAACAAGAAGTTACACAACTTGAGACAAAAGGACATGGACGTGAGCACCTACACAGAGGAGTTTCACAAGATGACATTGAAAGCCAAGATGCTTGAGAATGAAAAATAGAAGCTTGCAAGGTATCTTAATGGCCTCAAGTTCTCCATTCAAGATGAATTAACTCTCTTTAACCCGGAGATAGTCCATAAGTGTTTTCAAATGGCATTGAGAATTGAGGATAAACAAAGAAGAAAAGGTGATTCATACAGCAGTAGCAGAGGTAGAGGAAATCAGAATTTTAGGGGTAGGGGCAGATTTCAAAACAGAGATAATTTCTCTAGATTCCAAGGTGGCGGATCACAAGAAGGCAGCCAAGGGCAGGCTGATAAAAATAGTGCTGATAAGGGTCAGTTTAGGGGCAGAGGTAATGGCAGAGGAAGAAGTGGGGACAGAGGTCCCAATGTGTTTACTGGAAGGTGTTTCTCTTGCAATCAGATTGGACATCAGTCCTTTAGGTGCCCTGAGAAGATGGGAAACACTACTACAAATCAGAAAGAAAGAAGAGTACAACTCCTTCAAGAAGAAGACTGTCAAAGCACCACAAGTTACCAAACAGCCTCTTCCAAGTCTGCAGCACCTGAGAGTAGAGAATGCATCATGTTTAATAGATCCCTCATCATGCCAGCCACCAAGGAGCAGCCCCAAAGAAACAACTTGTTCAGAACCACTTGCAAGGTGAAAGGAAAAGTTTGCAAGGTAATAGTAGATTCAGGTTCTTCTGAAAATTTGGCTTCTAATGAAATGGTGACTAAGTTAAGATTGGAAAGAATGCCTCATCCTAACCCCTATAGAGTCTTTTGGCTAACCAAGGAACAACAAATTGTGGTGAAAGAGCAATGTTGGGTTGAATTCAAGATAGGTGAATATCATGATAAGGTTCTTTGTAAGATAGTGGATATGGATGTATGCCACCTTCTTCTTGGAAGGCCTTGGCAACATGACACAAGTGCCCAACATGATGGTAAGAACAATGTGATTCATTTGTCCAAGAATGGTGAAAAGTTTACAATGACTCCTTTGATTGATGATTGCAAAGAGAAAGTCATTTCTAGTTCAGTTATGTTGGTAGGTGAAAAAGAGTTTTTGGCTAACCTCAAGGAAGAGAAAGTGCCATGTTTTGCAGTAGTCATCAAGCCCAAGGATGTGAATCCCAAGAAGGTCAAAGTGCAGCAACCTCTTAGGAGGATTAGACCAAAGGAAGTGGAAGAACTATTGGAGAAGTTTCAGGATGTGATAGCCGATGAAGGCAAGGATGCTCTTCCACCAAAGAGGGAGATTAGTCATTGCATTGATCTCATCCTAGGATCCACTCTACCAAACCAAGCAGCCTACAAGTTGACTCCAAAGCAAAATGCTGAAGTGGCAAGACAAATCCAAGACTTGTTGGATAGAGGACTTATCAGGAGGAGTATTAGTCCATGTGCAATACCTGCAAAACTTGCACCCAAGAAGGAAGGAACATGGAGACTATGCACTGATTCCAGGGCCATCAACAAGATCACTATCAGGTATAGATTTCTAATGCCTAGAATAGAAGATTTAATGGATTGCTTGGGTAGGGCTAGGTATTTTACCAAGATAGATCTAAAAAGTGGTTATCACCAAATCAGGATAAGGGAAGGGGATGAGTGGAAAACCACCTTCAAAACCAATGAAGGACTATTTGAATGGGTTGTCATGCCTTTTGGCTTGTCAAATGCACCAAGCACCTTCATGAGATTGATGAATGAAGTGCTAAAACCTTTCCTTAACAAGTTTATTGTTGTATATTTGGATGATATACTAATTTTTTGTGATAGCAAGGAAGACCACATAAGGCATATCCATCAAGTGCTCAGGAGGCTTCAAGAGGAGAAGTTGAGAATCAATCTTGACAAATGTGTCTTCCTACAAGAAGAGTTGATATTTTTGGGGTTAGTCATCTCCAAGGGCAGCCTAAAAATGGATCCAAGTAAGGTTGCAGCCATTCTTAATTGGCCAACACCTACAACAGCCTCGAAGGTAAGGAGTTTCCATGGTTTATGCAGCTTTTATAGAAAGTTCATTAGAGGGTTTAGTGGCATTTGTGCTCCACTTGTTGACACCATAAAAGGGGGCAAGAAATGTGTGTTTTTATGGACAAATGAGGCCAATCAAGCCTTTGAATTGTTAAAGAAAAAAATTTCAGAAAAACCAATCCTAGTGCTACCTAATTTTGACAAGGTCTTTGTGGTAGAGTGTGATGCAAGTAAAAGGGTTGTTGGAGGAGTCTTAAGTCAAGATGGGAGGCCTGTAGCATTCTTTAGTGAGAAGTTAAATGAGGCAAAACAAAACTACTCCACCTATGATCTAGAGTTATATGCCATGGTTCAGTCATTGAGGAAATGGAGACACTACTTATTGCCAAAGGAATTTATAGTTTTTACTGACAACCATGCATTAAGCTTCTTGAACAGGCAGCAAAAGTTGAATCACAGACATGTCAAGTGGATGGAGTACATCCAAGCATACACCTTCTCTATAAAACATAAGAAAGGAGTAGCCAATAAGGTAGCCGATGCCTTAAGCAGGAGAAATCTTGTTGTGCAAACTATTCAATTGGAAAGTACAGGTATTCATGCCATTAAAGATCAGTATACAGCAAATGAAGACTTCAAAGAGCCATACCTATCTTGCAAGGCCATGACAGAAAGGTATAATACTGATTTTTTCGAGTTTTTATTGCAAGATGGATATCTTTTCAAGGGTAGCATGTTGTGTATCCCAAGAGGATCTGTTAGAGAGAATAGAATCAGGGAAAAGCATTGTGGCAGCATGTCAGGTCACTTTGGTATTGATAAGACCCTAGAATTGGTTAGGAGGTACTATTTTTGGCCAAAATTGCCAACCAATGTAAGGAAGTTTGTTGAAACTTGTCAAATTTGCCAAAGAGCAAAGGGGCATACATCCAATGCAGGTTTATACACTCCTCTACCTATTCCTTCAAAGCCTTGGGATTCCATAAGTATGGACTTTGTACTTGGTTTGCCTAGGACAAAGAATGGACATGACAGCATTTTTGTGGTTGTACATATGTTCTCAAAAATGGCTCACTTCATCCCATGTTGAACCACACATGATGCCTCACACATAGCAGGTCTTTTCTTCAAGGAAATAGTCAGGTTACATGGTTTACCTTTGTCCATAATCTCAGACAGAGACCCCAAGTTCATTCGACACTTCTGGAGGACACTGTGGAAGAGACTAGGTACAAATTTGTCCTTATCATCTGCCTATCACCCTCAGTCTAATGGACAAACAGAGGTGATTAATAGGTCACTTGGCAACCTCCTAAGATGCTTAACAAAGGAGCAGGGTGCTAGGTGGGATTCAATTTTGGCTCAGGCAGAGTTCTCATACAATGACACTGTCAATAGAAGCACCGGCCTGTCTCCTTTCCAAATTGTTTATGGCACTCACCCAAGGGGTATTTTGGAACTAAGGGAGGTTAAAGGACTAGAAAATAGCAGTGCCTTGGCTGAAGATTTCATTCAAGTCATGAAAGATGTCCATGAACAAGTACAACAAAAATTGTTGTCCACTTCTCAGAAATATAAACAATTTTCTGACAGAAAAAGAAGGGATTTGCAGTTCAAGGAAGGTGATTTAGTAATGGTTCATTTGAAGAAGGAGAGGCTCCCTATAGGTAAACACACTAAGCTACTCATGAAGAAGATTGGGCCTTGTGAAGTGCTCAAGAAATGTGGAGAAAATGCATATAAAATCAGACTTCCGGATGGCATTACATTGTCTCCAATTTTTAATGTTTCAGACCTTTATCCCTATAAAGGATCTGATCCTTAGACTATTGTTGAAGAAGATCACATTGATCACACACTCCAGGAACTCATTCCTTCATCTCCAAATCAGATTGAGTGCATTTTGGACAAGAGGATTGCAAAACAAACTAGAAGGCACACCTATCATGACTATTTGGTGAAGTGGCTAAACAAACCTCAAGAGGATGCCACTTGGATGAGCAAAGAAGACATTGAGAAGGCAGGCTTCACATTTGACAGCATTCCAACTCAAGAGACTTGAGTTCTGTTTGACAGTGGGTGTATGGTGCAGGGCACCTAGGAGCACCTTGGTTCCTAAAGTCACTTTGTTTGCATTTTTTTTTTAAAGTTGTGGTTTTGATTGTAATAAGGCTTTAGCCATGAGTATATGGTCCTTTTTTTGTGGTCAAGATGATTGAGGTGACCATATAAACCTCAATCATGCTTAGTCCACTTGGATCCTTGTTGTGCCAATCAGGCCTGGAAGGTCTAAAGGATTGGTTTTTGAGTTTTTTTGATTGTTTGTGTGTTTTATCATGTTTTGGGAGTATGGAGGATGTTTTGATTCCATTGGACAAGAAAAACAAATCACCATCCTTTGGAAAATGCAAAAACTCCATAGTGTCAAGTGTTGTCAATGGTGTTAATGACACATTGACCGGTTGCAACTTCATTTTGGTTATTAAAACTATTTGTAGAGGTTGTAAACTGACTTGGATAGGTTGATATGGAGGAAATATTGCTCCAGCACGGAGGAGAAAGTTTTTGTACGGAATTTGGGCACAAAAATCAAGAAAAATGACTATTTTTCACTATTTTCTTGATGTGTACAGCATGTACAGATTTTTTTAGGGGTGCAAATGTACTTTTTCTGAAATCTCTTGGAGTCAGGGTTCTAATGCAACTCGTTTGAGGTCCTAAAGTGGTCGGGATCAAAAGTTATAGATTTTTCTTTCAAAACAGGTCCAGAAACCCTATTTTCTAGGGCAGCCATAGAAATCCGGCCCTAGAATGCATTCCCACTATTGAAAATTTGCAAAAACTGGTGAAATGCAGGCTAGGGGTATGTACTATAATATTCCAAAAGCTTTTTGTTTGAAAATGCAGTCTTCTATTTTTAATTTGATGCCCTAGGTCAAGTATTCCTATGTATTTGGCCAAAATTGTGCAATTTATTGATGTAGATGACAAAGTCTGATAGGTGGGCGAATGAAAGTTGGTTTGTGAGTTGTTTATAGGTCATAGAAGAGATCCAAGTTCCTGCCCTAGGTTTATGACCCCAATTTTGAGCACTTGCTTTGTAACCTAGCCTAAATTGATCAATTAGGCCTAGAAGACCAAATGAGTGTTCTGGATTGCTGGAGTAGAGTTGGAATAGGAGACTTGGGAGTTTGATAGGGTTCCATAGAGTGTATCTAAAACCATCATTTGCTTGCTTGGTCATATGGGATTTTGTCATGTTTTGTTGAGAAAACCTAGTTTGGAGGGCTAGTAGCCTTACTAGTCAAGGTATAGATTGAAGAGTTTTGGGAAGTTGGAGACCAAACCAACTGCATAGAAGGTGTTTGTTGATCTATCTTAAGATGTTGGAGAAGCCTTAGGGGTTGGACAATAGTCTGGACATCAAATCCTTCATATGCCTTGTATGTACCTTTGGTTGGTTGGTTGGTTGAAGGCTAGTTGAAGTGGGTGAGTGGGCAAAGGACAATAGAGTAAACCTTTGTGTGTTGCTTCCCTTGTGCCAGTCTGCATCAGGCGCTAAGCCAGTTCATAGGAGATCAACACTCTCAATCAAGGAGGAAACTAGCAAATTAAGAATCTATTATTACATCCTCATGAGGCTAATCTAAAATTAAATGAGATCTACACATCCCACTCAATGATCCTCAATATCTCGTTAACAAGAAACTAAGGCCTTCAAATCCATATATGAAGCTTCACTCACAATGAGCATGCATAAGATGATAAACCAAAAGATTATGTTTAACCTTCATCCCAAGCATTCTATTTATAGGCAAGAGAGAAAAGACTAAAGACTTACTAAACTTTCTAGTCACCCTTGATCATTACACCTAAGTACAACTCCAAGGTGGCTGCCCAATTTGACTTGCCTAATGTGACCTTACAATAAATATTTTCTACTTGAGACACCTAATAATTAAATGTATTTATAAAACATGCCACCCATACTAAATACATCTTCCCAATTTTCCTTCCACATTAAATCATGATCCCATTAAGCCATGTGCTCACTAAACCATAACCACAATGTTAAATGCATTTTGTCAATATTACACACAACAACCACCTAGAGAATATAGTGCACCCCAAAGTGTGGAACCCCATTTTTTAGATGGACTACAACTTTATAAAATATTAAATATTCTTATGTGCAATGTGTACAACACATTTCCCAACACCATCATGGGAGGTATAACTAGGAAAAATAATGTCATGGGTATTCATAGGACTCAAATGAGATGTAAAATAATGATCATCACAAGGCATGCCATCATGGATTAAACAATGCATTTCATCTAAAGAATGGGAATTGATGGTGATAGACATTAGGATATCATGAAATGTAAGAGAGAAATTATCATTAGGTGCAATAATTCATGAATAGGTAAAGAAGGTACAACATCATTCATATCACAAACCATAGCATCACCACAAGGTAAAACCTCACTTAGTGCATGTTCATCACCATCACAACCTATAGGAGAAATATGATCAACATGAAGGTCATGGACAAATGAGATGAGTGAATCTAAATGGAAAGGATAGATACTAACAAACTCAATAAAGAACGGGCAAGAAAGTACATGATAAAACAACACTTTCATAGAAAATATTTCCTCATTCATATTATAAAAATTCATGAGGGTATCAAGGATAGAAGGATTAGATGCCTCAAAAGATAGAAACATATCAAAATTACAAATATATGCATGTATATTAGCTACAAAATATTACCTATAAGCATCCATGATGATTGGATATCCAAAAATGGGTTGGTGGTTGGGATCAAATAGATATACCAATATATGTGCTCAAATCCTAATCAAAATATGACAAGTAGACAAAAACAAGGGCGCATGAAAACCCTACCTAAATAAAATATAAAAAGGATGCAAATAGAAAAATAGATCTCAAAACCCTAATGAGCATGAAGGATAAACTATATAAGGTCAAAACCTCAGTTGTGTAGGAATGCTAGGTTCATAGGTTCACCAAAATGTAGAGGAAAAAATACCCTCTACATAAAATGTTCTATAGGGTAATTAAACAAAAGAAACCAAATAAAATTCAATTAACCTAGATTACATGAGTTGGGACTAATAATTGAAATTTATGAGAACTAAATAAATTAATTACATGAGAACTTAGATTAATTCTTATTGCAATAGTCTCCACCTAAGTGTCAAGAATGCATTCCCCAAGTAACTATGATTTTATATTTTTTTGCTAACCTACAAATTTAAATATATTTTGTCTACATTCAAAATTGTGTGTAGACCTAATTTCCATGTGTTTCACGGATGTGAACTTGACGTGTGAATGTGAACCTATAACTTATAGAACTAAACTTAAAATTCTCTTAGTCAAATTAGTTTTTTTCTCAATGTTTTATCTTTAAATTTTGATAAGGACACATGGTGTTTACAAACACCTTTGATGAATCTATCAAATTACAAGTCATGTTCCCCTTTGTTAGACCCGTAATGGACTAACTTTATGGCTCTAAGCAAAAATATTGAGGATAACAAGCAAGGATGTAATGATCCTAGGTTGATGTGATTTTGATGTAGATTATCTTGTCCACTTGCAAATCAAACTCTAGATGTGTTCTCATAGTTATCTTATATGATTTATTCCATTAGGGCTAGTCTTTAAATACACCATCCTAGCTTGGTATTTAGCACAATTTACACTTTAGCTGACTCATAACCATTAGTGAATAAGGCAACAAAGGTTTTGAATTTTAGAATTATACAATTCAAATCCATGGGCATGAATATGACCCAAATCACTTCCACTCTCGTAGACTTGAACCAAGTCAATGATTGATAGATTTGAGGCACGAGATGAATGTATGGGGATGAGTGGTGTCAAAATCAAGAGTGACTAAAGCCTAAGATCATTTGTCAACTTCAATATAAAAATTATTATTTTATACACTTGTCAATACAATTAAACTCAACCTAATCACAATGGACCCAAAACATAAAAGAAAAGGACATGGATATGCAATCTTCAACATTACAATTTTATATCTAAACCAAAACAAGTTTTAAGTCTTAAGAACTTATTTCCCCTAAAAAATACAGTTTTTTCTTTAACTTCAAAATTTTAGTCGTCTTCATATGTGAGAATAACCAATTTTGAAAAAAATCTTCTCCCTCCTGAACCACGAAGTTACATGGTACTTGGCTAATATTGATGAACTTTCATCATGACTTTCTCAAAAACTCATGCTTTTAGTTTTTGGCAAATTATTCAAACATTCTAGATAATTGACTGTGAGAAAATCCTTCATTCTTTTTCAAATTTTGGAACTCGTTTATGTAGATGGAGAGAAAGAGACAAGTACTGGTCAAAGGCCTCACGTGGTGCTTATATTATTCAAATCTGTTAATGCGAAAATAATGGAGTGCAGTCAGCTTCAAATAACTGAATTTCAATATCAAAGCACGAGGGCAGGTTTTACATTCAGTCAGAAACTAGAATTTGTGATCACATTAGTGGTAGGTAATGCAAAGACTCTTATTTGGAATTATATAATAGAAAGCAACATGCCTAACCACCATCAAGATTAGTGTTGACAAAATATCTAGCTAATAATAAGCTTGTAATGGATGATCTCTGATTCTAACGTTTAGTGAGCAATTCAGAAATTCACTCAATCAGTTCGAGAGATTTTAAGGTCAGCATCTAATGAATTATGAAGTTGATAAAAATTAGGACAAAAGAGCTCCTCAATAAAAGACAGGTGTAAAGTATATAAAATTAAACTCGACTTTCGCTACATATGTCCACACATACAATTTTTATCCATATGGATTTAATTCTGCTTTTCAATTTTAATTATTCTTTCTGAAAACTAGCTATAACTGGAATTACTATACTGATCTGAAATCTTGGACTCCATGAAAATGGAATGAAAGAACTCAAGCCAACAAACTATTATTTGATAGAATTTGTTACAGAATCACAGGAAAGTTATCACATATGGAAGTTATCTTAGAAAGTGGTTTTTGAAAAAGCAATTTCTCTTTTAGATATTGTGTGAAGAATTTTTCGATGGCTGTCTTCAAAATAGTCTTTGATTTTGCTATGACAGTGAAAATTGATGGAAAATGATGGGAAACTAATATGATAAGTCAGACACTCAAAAGTCTTGTTTAATAAGCCAATTAATTTGTAAACTAGCAGAAAATGATGTTTTGCATTCTTATTTAGGAGGAGAAAGTAAGTCGCAAATGGCATGGAGCTGATTGGGAATTTGACAAGGCAATCTCCTGGGGCCGTTAATGAGGTCTTAAGAATCATAAAATTTCACTGTCAATTCAAAAGTAAATATTAAAAAAGGTTAACAAAGGTTAGGTAGCACAATCATAGCCATGGATTTGTCCATGATGTTAAAGTTAGGTCAACCAAAACCCATGTTTAGGACAGTGATCAAACACTTGTATTGTTTGTAACTATAGAACAAGTGGATATGCATTCAAATGATTTATTAGCTTAATTTATTATAATAGTTATAATAAATGTTAGTTTTACACATTATTAAGTTTATATTGAAAAAGTATAAAAAATAATAATTAATATTGGTAGAATATTTGGTATGCAGTAATATATATAGTCTAATTTACTATGATTCTTAATAGGAGTGATACATAATGGAAGGGACCCTCCTACTAATATAATGGTTAATTTGCTAGAGATGAGTATGTTTCCTTGATTGACCCCCCTCTCTTTTGATGGCTTAAAAGTAAACGATGAGGAAGTTGTTTGTTAGTTGGACTTTTAATACATCAAATAACAAACACATTGTTGGTTGTTTATGTTTTTTGCTTCCATGTGGCTAATAAATTCAAAAAATTACTCTACATAAAAACTTTTAAAAATTCCTTTACTCTCAAATCAAATACACCTAAAAATGTGCATCCTAAAATTTCTTATACAACTAAAAAACCTTATATCATATTTCTAAAGGAAATAAATGATTACATAAATTTATCTAGGCTAATTAAATGAATGCAATCAATAAGCACACATTAACCTAAATAAAAGGGTTAAAGAATGATAACTGAATTGAAATAAATCTACTAATTAAATAACAGGATAAAAGGGCTTAGCTCTAAAATCAATAATTGAAAGCTGAAGTTGAAACCATTTTTAATTAATTCATCACTAACATGAAATTGTTTGCCTCATCCTAATGGATGTTTGAGAGTCTACACTATCACCAAAAAAAAGTAAATCAAACCTAATCCTCACAAGCTCAATCCCAATTGTCCCGAACCTTATCTAACACATGGAATTGAAGTATTCTATTGAACTATCAAAATTTGTACTTAAAAACTACTCACATTCACCTTCTATATATCTAAATCTATTAAGGTAGTGTCTAGAGATAATATTTAGTCCATCTTGCTAACTCAATAGGTGAATGAGTTCTAGGTCAAACACCTTGGTGGGCCAAATTAATGACAATGAGAAATATCAAAGACTACTCACAAACACACATACAACCTATATGATGATGCAAATTTGATTTTTTTGATCCTCTTTAAAGTTGAAGTGTGTTCTAATTATTCTCTTTTCTCTTACATTAACCTTCTAAAATTAAGGGCACAATCAACATTCTTAAATATTATAAAATAACAACATGTTGCATGAAACATGTGCTAGATCAACTCATAATGACTAGTAAAATGAGTTATGAAAGTTTAGACTTGAATTTAATGCTTTGGACTTTAGGTGTCATTCCCATGCTCCTTTGCATTGATCTATCAAACTCACATCACTTAGAAATGATCTACAAGGATAAAGTAATGATCTTGGGTTACAAAAATGAATGAATTGAAATTAGTGCAATGAGGGTGAAATAGGGATAAATAGGGATCTAGTTGTGAGCCAAGTCTAACACAAGAATATGTCATTTGTCAATGTTCTATTGAATTAAAGCATTCCCATCATGATGGACCTAAAAAAATAGGGACTAGCATGGGTATGTTAATTTTACCATTACATTTTCTTCTCACTTTGATGTGCATGTTAATCTAACATAAGCATGCATTTCAAAGTCTATGGGCATTCTTATCTTTCATAGAAAAATTAAATATTTAGACACTCATAAAACATATCATCTCTAAAAAAGGATACTTGATGAATCTTTTTATATTCTCCTTGGTATGAGTCCTCCATTAAACCTATAGACAAGCAAAAATGTGCAATGAGTAGCATCTATCACATGATCAAAATAAACATAAATTACAAGTTTCTCTAATTATCTATGAAAAATGAATAAACAAGTAAAGTTATAGAAGAGTCTACATGTTTAGAAAGAAGTATGAAAATTATATGATGCAGAGAATGTGTTAAGAGTTAGCCTAATGTAACCATGCAATAAAATGCCACTCGATGTGAAAATATGATCAAAACTCTACAAAATGTAGTAATGGGATAAAATCATCACATGATGTAGGCAATGCAATCAAACATTATGTGATAAAGATCTACGTAATTCATCCATGTAATGTGATAGAACACTTTCTACATATGATGGTGAGTCTCTATTTAACATAAGACATCATCTAAAAAATCAACCATAAAAAGTGTTAATGAAAATGTATAGCCTCTCCATTTGGTTACATCCAATGGATGCAAGGAATTAAAGGAGAGGAAAGATAATAAATGATAAGGATAAAAACAAAAACAATAAGGTAATTAGATTAGATGTAAGTATGTAAGCACATATAACATGTTTAAATATCTAATCGTATAACAAGCATGTTATAACATAAATTGGAAATAGACATCAAGTCATGTATATTAATGTTAAGATGACCCTAAATCTCATGTAATATATTAGATAAAGTTGAATTACAAGGGTCGCAAATGTGTTTTCATAGGTTTAATCATGATAAATATCATGAAGCATAGTATCATAAGAATGAAATCATAGGCATGACAAGATCACAAGAAAAAGTGATAAACATGGAGTCATAACTTGGTAGATATGATAATAATATGAGAAGTAAACATAGATCATAAAAAAATCTTAGTGCTTATAATAGATTGAATATATAATTAAAATATTAAGTATTATATAATCATAAAAGCATATGTAAACAACAAATAAGTGAACAATCAAAGTGGTGAATTATATAAAATGAAAGAAAATAGAAGGGCTAAACAAGGTATGTAGAAAAGTAAAGTGATAAACAAAGAAACATATAAGCAATCATGAAAGTAAAGCACATGAGACATAAAGAGATCACAGGTTCTAAACATGAAAATGACATAAGAAATATTCCCCCAACTAGGGAAACAAAGCACAAATCATAATATAGGAGTGCTCAATGTATAATGGATCATATCCAATAAGATCCTAATCTAAGATGTCATCTTCTTCCTAATGAAAAGTTTCATCATATCATGCTTCTTCAATTACATGATTTGCTTCCTCATGACTTACTTTTTCAATGATGTGTTTCTTCTTGGTAGCAATTTGTACTCTTTTCAAATAAAATATAAATAGGTGGGAAATTAGGTGTTTCTTACTTTATTCATTTTTTATGTGTTTTTGGAGGTAGTTTTACATAAATATTTTGCATATATTGAAACATAAAAGTCTTCTTTGAAATTCATGTAGTAGTGCATTCTTTGAATGAAATTATTAATATGGTTTTTACAATATAAGTTCCTTATCATTCTTAGGTAGTACAGGTGGAAAAGTGGGCTCAACTTGATCATGTGAAATGTTACAAGTAGCATCCTCTTTCTTTTGTTCTTCTAATTTTATTTGATACACATCATATATAGCTTTACCACTTTCATATGGAGATTTCTTGGGAGTGAGAATGTAATTATCTAAAGTAAAATGGCTCAATTACTCAAGAAGCTCATATGGATCTTGTGCAATCATTACAACTATACCTTCATGAAGAATATGATCATGTTAATGAATAACAAAAGGTACAAGTACTAAGTGTTCCAACCAAGGTCTACCATGTAATATAAAAAATCTATTAAAAATAGGACTAATAGGACATAATATATGTACTTTCTTAGGACCTGGATTAAGAGGTATAATAGCACAACCAAAGCGTGAATCAATATCCCATTAGTCATTTTCAATGATACTTATAATGGGCATTAATAATTTGGCTTCAAATGTTTAGTAGCTATGAACTCTTTAGCACATCTATTGTATTTCTTTGTAGCATCTATAAGAATGTCACAAATGATCTTATCTAGTATTTCACCCATTAAATATAATGGACCATGATTATTATTCGATGGATTTCCTAATCTAAAAATGTGATAAATGAAGTAATGTGGGAGGAAGAGTTGGTGTGCTTAGAATGTATTGTTTTTTATCAGTAAAAGGTGTAGGGCACCTGAATAGGTATAATTATATTAATATAAGTAAAGTATCCAAAGATGGATTTACAATATACATATCATGTCCAAAATATCCTCCAAGAATACATTGAGATCAAGAGGAGGATCTCATCCAAAAGATAAAAAATGATTTGTACATATCAAAAAGGAAGCATATAAATAAAAATCAGCCTAGCTGACACATTATCAATAACATTTAAATACTTAGTGTTATGTCATAAAATGTCCCCCTAGGACTTTTACCTCCTAAGTTTAGCTCCTAGGTCCCTTAGATTTAATCATGCATGTTAAAAATGAATCCCGGAGAAAAATCCCCTAAAACCCATGTCAAATGGGGCTTAGGGACCACTCTTAAGCTTAATCAAGTCCCAAAATAGGACCTTGGACTTGGGTGCCCATGCCTTAGTCCTTACCTATTTTGTCGAGACCCAAATTTTAAATGTCGGCAAAGTGATTGTTAAAAAGTTTCCCTTTGTCGACCTATTCAATTTGAATTACGAATGTTTAGCGGGAATGCACATATAAACATGTTTAGGAATTCATTTTACACCTAGATGGATAATGCGAACTTGTGATCTTATGTGAAAGATATTCAAGGATTTCATTGTGTTGCAAAGAAATATTGTGTTGTGTTTGTACTTATTTGTTGAAGATTTGTCTTCATCAATCCATCTCCATGCGAAAGATATTCAAGGATTTCATTGTGTTGCAGAGCAATATTGTGTTGTGTTTGTACTTTTTTGTTGAAGATTTGTCTTCATCAATCCATCTCCTCATGGTGTGAAAGATCTTCATCTCCCTGTGAGAGCTTCACCTCCGAGGTGACATCTACTTTGTGTTTTAATCAATTTATCTTATCATTTTATTTTGCCTCTATTCACTAAGGACACACACTTTCTCTAACAACAGTGTTGGAAGGCTTGAATGCCATTTCAGGGATTGACCAAGGAAAGCTCCTAAACACCACAACCCCCAACCCCTCTCTTGTGATTGTAGGTTACAGGTGTCAGATCTTGCAGAGAGGAGTTACAGGAGATTAGACCAGAACATAAAGATTCCAGATCTAAAGAAAATAGATGAAAACATCCCTAATTAGACATGGGTATGGTCTGCTCTAGTGTCCTCCAATTTAGCATTGTTGGAAATCTTTGAGAAGGTTATAGTCTGAAGCATATTTTGGTTCCAAGACCTCAGAAAAAGTGCCACATTTGACACAAGCACACGCTCTTTTGTCCCTAAATTTTCTGCTTCATAAAATTCAAATTCTGGCATGTTTCTAATCTGTATTTAGTGCCTCCCTGTGTGAGCATTTATCAAGTTTTATCTATTTGTTTACAATTTTACATAATTAGGGTTTTAGGCCTAATTAGACTAGGGTTTTAACAAAATATCAATCTATTCTATCTTTCCAATCATCTCATAGTGCCATCAAACCTCTAGCTGAGTCCTCTATCATAGTAGTGACTTAGCTCAGTCAATGTCCTTGAATGTATTTGTGAAAGAAGGGTTTGATTGAATCTAATTAACTATACACTTTTTATCTTTCTTTCAACCCCATTTTCATACTTAACACTTAGATTGTATTGTTATTACAAAGGCACATTAGTATGGGATAATCCTTGAGAAACAACATGATAATAATTTAAATTTCATGGTCCTTATCAATATAATATTGTTCCTCCATAGTATTGGCATGACTAGGGAATGGGTTGGTATAAATTTGTAAGTTCTAGTTTGGAGGAGAAGCCAAATGATCTCCACAATCATTGACACCTTCAATGTGAATAATTTTTTCATCAATAAGATCTTGTATATTATGATTCAAATCCATGCAATAATGAGTGTGATGTCCCTTAACTCTATGAAAATTATAAAATGGTTAATCATTATAATTCTTGGGAAGTGTTTTTCTAGAAACCAATGGATGAATTTGAGGAAGATTTATCAAATTAGAGTTTGATATGCTTTGAAGTCTCTAAAAGTTCTTGCAACTTTTAAAATTTTCTAGGTGTAATTTGTTTCAAAGAAAGAACATTAAAAATATTTGCAATTTGAAGAGCAATTTTCTTCTTTTCTTCGTAATCACTACCCTTAGAAAAAGATGTGTTTTTTTTTAAATTTGGAAGGGTATCAGGAAGTATGGGATGTTGAGGGTCCATGTTTGAAAGCATTAATCACTAAAATCTTAGATTAAATTATTTTTGCATGTTCTTAAAGGTCCATCAGATATGTAAATCTATTTAGGTATACTATTAACAATTGGTATGATCAAATTTATTAATAACAATATTTTATAATTTTGAGTTATACAAGGGATGGTGTAATTTATGTTGGGAAAGGTGTTATACACCTTGCATAAAATATTTGATATTTTGTAAAGTTGTTGTCCACTTTAAAATGGGGCATGACACTTTGGGTGTAATATTTTCCTTAGTAGTTGTATGGGAAATTGGAAATGCATTTAAACAGGTAGGTGCATTGGGGAAAAACATTTAATATTGGTGGTCATGGTTTAGTGAGAACAAGACTTAATGGGATCACAATTTAATGTGTTAAGCACATTGGGCAAATACATTTAATGTGGGATACACATTGGAGAAATGCATGTAATTATTTGATGTATTGTAAAAAGGATTTAATATGAGGTCAAATGAAGACAACTCATCTCAAGAACATGGATTGGATAGAAAATTTTTGTTTCCTCAAGGAGGTTTTAATGAATCTTGGTCCTAGAATCAAACTTAGTGCCCACCTTGGGAGTGTCACTTGGGTGCATTAATTAAAAGTGACTAGAAAACATTAGATTTTTACATTCTTGTTTCTCTTTTTCTTGTAAATAGAAGGCTTAGGATTGAGATTAGGCATCATCTTGTGCATGTTCATTACGAGTGAAACTTAGTGTATGCACCTAGAGGATTGTGTTACTTGTTGAGAGATATAAGAAGCAGGGAGTGGGATGTTTTAATCTCATATTTTTTTGGATAGGTCTCATGTGGAATGCAACAATGGTTTTGCACTATTACCAAAGAAGGTCTTGTCTTGCATGGTTTCCTACTATATTAAGAGAATTGATCTCCTATGAAGGCCCAAATCTTGATATTGTATTGAAACTTAATATTATTGAGATTAAATTGGTTTCATTGCTAATTAAGGTGTCTCAACCTTCGTAATTCCTTGCATTTATTTATTGTATAGTATTTATTTATTTAGCCTATGTTGTAATTTTGTTGCACATCCTATTTTGTCATCTAGTGTGAAGTGACACGATGAGTTGTCACTCCACTTGTAAGATGACTAGGATGGTCAACTCATTCCATGTGGAGATAGGTGTCCCCTTTGTGTGGTAGAGGTATTCTGCCATGTGTCTGCATCTTGACTAGTGTGTAAGTGAGTCTTGACTGAAACAATTATGATAGATTCCTGACAGAATCTATGACGCGTAAGAGTCGTAAATAGAATGTTCTATGATAGGTGAAGACATGTGTCACTAGACATCTTGGAAGAAGGAATCTTTGGGTTCCCCAAGGAAAGTTATGACATGTTGTAAGAGAATATGCCAGTTTTAGTTAGTGTATGACATATTCTCTTACAACTGTAAGTACTGTTAGTATGATAGATTCTATGACGATCGTAAGATGCGTAAGAGCATCTGTCATTGCCCAACTTGGGATTAGGAGACCATATTGGGGTGGGGTGTTATGACAAGTGTCATGACCATGTTTCTGTGTTGGACAAGTGTCCCTAGGCTTGGGTTTTGGGCCATGAGGCCAAGTTGGACACCCATCTCAAGAAAGGTCCATTTTTGCCTTGTAACTTCTATTTAAATAGGTACTTGGAGAGGAGATGTATTATGTGATTGATAGGTATTGTTATGCTGCTAGAATATCTCTAGATCTGAGTGTCAAAGACTCCTGCAAGAGCATTGGCTCTATAACTGTGTTGTAAACTTCTTTGTTTAGATAATACTTTTGAGTTGTATTTTGGAGTGTGGGGTTTTTGACCCGTAAGGGTTTTCCCCATGTTATATCTTCTCTCTCTCTCTTCTGTCTTACATTCTTGTGTTGTGTATTGCTGCAATATCTCTGTTGTTGGGTTAATAACAATGTAATTGTAAAGGTTAAAAAGAATGTGCACACGTCTCTCCTCATTAGATTAGTATAGGAAACGATTTCTGCACACCTAGGTTCCTTTCAATTGGTATCAGAGCTTGATCACCTTTGGTCCTAGTTGTTGGGTAGGGGTTTTTTGAGCTGATCTTAGATTGAGTGGGAGTCTATGTAGAGTATTATGTAATCTTGTTGCATGAAAGAGATGGCAGGCACATCTAGAAGATTAGAGGTGGAGAAGTTTAATGGCACAAATTTTGAGTTATGGAAACTTAAGATGGAAGACATGCTTGTTGATTGAGACCTATGGGAAACCATTTCTAGTGTAAAACCAACTACAATGGCACAAGCTAATTGGATTTGTAACTGTGTTGTAAACTTCATTGTTTAGATAATACTTTTGAGTTGTATTTTGGAGTGTGGGGTTTTTCACCCATAAGGGTTTTCCCCACTCTCTCTCTCTCTCTCTCTCTCTCTCTCTCTCTCTCTCTCTCTCTCTCTCTCTCTCTCTCTCTCTCTCTCTCTCTCTCTCTCTCTCTCTCTCTCTCTCTCTCTCTCTCTCTCTCTCTCTCTCTCTCTCTCTCTCTCTCTCTCTCGTGTAGTTCTATTCTTTCTTCATTCATGTTATCCTTTAGTGCTATTATTATGCCAAAATGCTATTGGAATTTGTCTAGATTAGATAGATTAGGATACCTCTCCTTGTAGGATTAACTAATATAGTCAATTCTTCAATACCCTTAGATATTAATCATTTTTCCTATATTATTAAAAATCTTATGGAACATAACATGTTATTTCAATATAACTTGTTATGGTTTCCTTTAATTTTCAATGTAAAATTCAACACCCCCCACCATATGAGGAGTGTGGGGAAAGTTATCTAGAAAGGTATTTCCACTTTTAGGTTAACATGTTAGTTATTTTGGGCCTTTGGATTACCCTATTTAATGAATGGTTAAAATAGTTTTTTTTTTTTGGAAATATATAAGTATAGGGTTTTCTTCATTTGTAAAGATTTGTTTTGGTTTTATCCTTGATACCTTGACCTAGAGAGTGTCCCTTAATTTTTATTTCATGTATTTTTTGTATGCCTTTTTATAGCCATCAATTTGAAGCTAGTCAAACCAACCTCATTTGTATCCATTAATAGCTACCTACTCATATCTCCTTTAGCAAAATCGGGTTGAGCTAGCTCTAGCTAGAATATTTGTATTTTCATATTTGATAAATTGATTGAATGCTAAAGTGGGGGTTGATTAATCACTATTTTTTGGTGGATCACCTCATATTATTTTATTTCTCTATACCCTTATCTCCTTTTAACAATATGTCTCATTTTAACCCTGTTATCTACAACCATTAGATTAGTTTTTAATTTAGATGGGAATTCAACCATATTCAAAGACTTGTTTCTTGTTTGAAGCTATTCTTATAGGAATCTAAGATTTCTTTCTCCCCAAATCTAGCATTTTTACCCTTGTAATTGTGGTGTGTCTATTTGGGGCAATCAAGAGTTTTCTAGCATGCCTAGTGGGACTTAATTCTTGAAGCTTTCATGATTTTTTATTTGTTGGGTCTTTGTTTTTTGAATGAAACCCTTGAGTATCTTTGCAATAGTTTAATATTTTGGGTGGAAACCTTGAAGTATCTACTTTTAGAAGAAAAATGACATAATTTTTGCACTTATACTATAGTTTTAGGTAATGAATCATGGTCATTTCTTTTGTTACAACATGTCCTATGCATCTAGTGACTCTATTTTGTTGAACCAAAAATTTTAGAATTGTTGTTTCCTTTTTTTTAATTTTTTTATAGGCATGTGTATTACAATAATGATTGGTTTCCATATACATATTTGTTATTTTATGCTTGCATGCATTATTCACATACACAACATTAGTGCCCCTATGTGTCATGCCATGTTTGTCAAATGGATCATCTAATTGTGTCTTGCCCATGGGTATTTTTTAGGAAATATAACAAATAGTATTTGTAAGAAGAATGTCCAGGGAAGCAAAATTAATTAAAAAGTATAGATTAAAATACTTGGGAAAATGTAAAAATTGATTGAAATAATGGATGAGATCAACAAAAATCAAGAATATAAGTCTCTGCTCACAAGATTATACAAGCTTTGAAATGCTTTAGAGTGGAAAAAATGAGTCTATGCTTATAGAGAGAGATGTCTTAGGAAAGATAAGTCAAAATATGCTTGCTAAAATGTAGAGCTTGAAACATACCTTGGATGAGATAGAATTGAAGAAAGCATATGAGGCACATCTCTAGCTATAGAAACATGAAGAAGAAATGGAAAAAATGTTGCTCTATATTAGAGTTGTGCTCTTAGTAATCTAAACTTCATGTAGAAGGAATTTTTCTACTCATTTTTTGATTTCTTAGCCAAATATACATGGAGAGTAACCTATTTTTTAGGAGGAGATTTTGGTGAACCAATAACTACATGATTTATTGATGTAAGAGATTCCTCCCCTTCCCCTTATATAGTAAAACTGATAATGGTTGGTTGTAACCTCCTTCTGAGGACTTTTTTTAGATCAACATTTTTGAAGAGGCATCTATGAAAGTTAATGATAAATAAGGACACATCTCTATGGAATCATGTTTATGACTACTAGTGCTTTCCTCAGAGTTTGGAAATAGAAACATTGGTTCCATCCTCTTGATTGGAAGGTTTTTTATAGTATTAGGGACCTACATGTAGTTCAAGTCATTTTTAGTTAGTTCCCATAATCGTCCCTATGGAAAAAAGATAAAGGAGGCCATATTCTATGACCCACTTCTATTTTCTAATATTTTAGATGCTTACCCACCTAAATCTGATGAAGCCCAATCTATGGTATTTGAACAATAGTTCAAATCCAACCAATTCATGCAAGTAGAGTATAATGAATTAGAGAAGATCAAATATCTACTTTTTTCTTAATTCACTCCCTATAGTTATTTATGGGCACTTTTGAGATGATTTTCTATCATCCACTAACTAGAAAAGGTATCTATTTTTCTATTTTGACTAATAGTTTTGTTTAGATTGTTGGTAGCTAGATTTTTCAATTCTAGTTAATGTTTAGAATGTTGGTTTTCTCTCATGTTCTTTGATTTACTAGCTTTTTCTTTAGTGGATTCCCTTTAGTTGGCTAGTGGAATCATCTTTCCTCTCCTCAATGTGCCTGGATGAACATGAACACCTTATTATTCACTACAAACCCATTAATCTCTAGTGTATTCTATTCTTTTTTAGTGGACCCCTCTTTGGATTTTTAGCTATGGTGGAGTCTCTATCAATGTGTATAGGATAACCTTATTATAAATATAATCATCTTTAGTTATATATGGTTAGTCTTGTTGATGTGATTTTTGACACACCAACATTCCTATGCTTGCTATGGCATACCATAGGTTGGAATGTCAAAGGTTCCCCTACTTGGATGGTGGCTGGTACAGTCACTAATGGAGGGTCCAAAGAATGGACTCTCCAACCATGCAACTAGAGTAAACACAATGGAAACAACACAAGAATAGAATTAAATGGAAGATCTATATGTTCAATATCCCAGACAATTACAATGCTTATATGTTAGCAACATGCAGGCTACAATTTGGCTCACAGGCCTACTTTCTAGATTACAACATACATGAAAGATATGACATTGAAGTGCCTCTAGAAAAGAAATAACTTTCTATTCTATTACTAGACATCAATGACTGACTTCCTAATGCATCTATATCATACATATATATCAATCCCAAGCTCAAAAAATGCTCCACATTAGCATCAAGAGGGTTTCAAACTCTGATGCATGATGAAATATGTAGGTTAGCCTACAACTCATGGTAATGCTCTACAAATGGATGAAACATGTTTTGATTCTCAATGGAGGTCTATCTAGTCCCAAATTGCCATGTGTGATGTTGCATTTGGCTCTGCAAGTCACAGGAATGGTTCACAAACCTTGTATGCTCATACTAAATGTTGAATGCTCTACTCTGTGAGTTCTAATAATGTTTTTATAGTGATAACTCTCCATAGACAAGTCCAAATCTCATGAAATTTGAATATGATGTAGATGATATAGTTTACAATTTAAGTCTTACTCCAGAAGCTATGAAATGATGATGTTGTAAAATGTAGTGGAAAATGTTGAAACTGCAACTGACTGAAAAGCAACTGAAATGCAAGAAAAGAAAAGAACCAAAATATTTTTGGTGGATGCAAGATTTCTCTTCAACCTAGGATGCTCTTGCATCGATATCATAACAAGGTTTAGTTGTCCTCTTAGCATAAAAATTGATCAAGGAAGTCACTTTGTGAACAAGACAATTGTGGAACTATTGGACAACTTCATGATCACTCACAATAGAAGTAGCCCCTACCACCATCAAGTAAATGGACCAAGTGAGGGTTTGAATAATATTATAGGAACTACACTTACTAAGATGTACAACAATAACATTATAGATTAGGACATTAAAATACTAATAGTGTTATGGAGATATAGAACAACCTACAGAAGTTTAACTAGATTTTGCCCATTTGAACTAGTAAATGGTACTGATGCATCACTATGTATACAACATATTATACCAAACTTAAGAGTGGCCACTAGATTACGGTTGGATGAGAAATAATATTTATAAGAAATATTGCAGGAATTGAAAAATTAGATGATAAAAGACTAATAGTAGCTTATCAGCAAAGTCTAGAAAAAAGGTGCCAAAAAGCATGGGATGATATAAATTTGTGACACAACATATTTCAAATTGGTGACATGGTTCCCCTATATAATAGAAAATTCAAAAAATAGAAAAAATTAAAGATGTGATGGTTGGGCCCATATATAAATGTGGAAATAGATAAGTGAAGGGTCATTAAGTTAAAAATAATACAAGATGAACCACTAAAGTGTTATCTCAATGGTGCCAGATTAAAACATTATTATGAAGGTACTTACAAAATAGTTTTTAAAAAAGTGTAATATATGTATGATAGAAAAAGTGTATTGTATAATAGTTTAGTCACTAATAAAAGTATTTAATGGAAGGAATGGTGAAAAGATAAGGGATAGATAGGTGAAATAAATGCATACCCTCCATAAAAAATCTATAAAAAGTGACTCAATCTAAAGAAAAACTCACTTGTGAAAAATTGCTAAGAGTTTTGCTATAAACCCTATGCATCAGTGAGAGTAATGATAATTCCTACCTAAGAATCTAAATGCATGATGAGAAAGAAGGAAAGGATGATGAAATAATGATGACTCTAGTTCTTGTAGATGTAGCAAACAACTTGGAGCCAAAATATAAAAAGTACCCATTCAAAGCGACGGAAGTGGATCCTGACAAGGCGTCCTCTAACATGAATAACATGATCTATGTATAAGATGTAAAGAAATATATACATACAACACTCACTAAAATTGTCCACAAAAAGTTTGATCCATTGTGAAAAACCCTACTGAAACCAAGATAGCAAGAGTACCTAGATCAATGCAAGCAAATTAGTACATTCACGCTTGACATCTGGAAGGATTTTCTATAATTTTTCATAGAACAAGGGTGGATGAAGATGATTTTCTATAGAATTCATGATGACTACATGTACCTCAATCAACCCTACCACATCATCGAGTAAGAAATTTACATGGTAACAAGATTGTGGAACAAAGGTGACCTATAGTTAGAAAAATATATGCACCCAAAAGGTCAAAAGCTCCCAAGAGCTACACTAGATGGTAGAAACCTAGAAATTGATAAAATCATGAACCTAGTGATTAGATATGCAACTTTGGGTATCACCCACAAAATCTAATATACAAACAGAGAAGGGTCTTCTATAGGAATGGATGTCCTTACCACCTACTAGGTGTTCATGCAAGGCAAAGAAATTGATTTGTGTGAAGTTTTCCAAGAACAACTAATAGAGATTTCATCACCAAAATTAAAGGGAGAAACCACTACCAATTCTAGTATGGCTCTCTTATAATTTTGTTAGCTTTTTATTTCATGAAAATACTTCTTAGGTTTCTAGGTAAAGTCTAGTTACAAGATACTCTAGTCGATACACAAATAAATGCACATGTTAAGCACTTCATCAATGCCACCTCCTACAATGAGGTATATTGCGGATTATTTAAGAATTTTCATATAGAGATGCAAGCAAGGGACTGCATCTCATATGACATAATAAGAAAATATGCTATTGATATCACCTTTGTGGTAGACAAAGACTACATCTTTATGGATATGGTGGATCTGCGCTCATCGTGGATACCTTAATTACCCTATGAGATAAGTGATGAATAAATACACACACAAATGTCAAGGCATTTCTAGCCCTTCCAAAGGGTCTAAATGTGGAGAGGTATGGTCTGTACAAAGAATTTATGGATAAATAGAGCAAGCAAAAGGTTGCAGAACATCTAGAGAAGAATAAGGGTAAATTACATAAAAAGTGGGGATTCTAGCAAGATCCTACCCCACTAAAAGTTACAATAATATTCAATTATCTTGCCATGGAGGAAGTAGGGCCCTCTTGAGTATGATGCTCTAGACACGTAAAGATAGAGTCCTCTAGCTTTGAGATAAGGGATTCCCAAACATATAAGCCATTAGGAAAAAAAGAGTTGGAGAAGCACTCACCACCAATCACCACAAGAAGGAAATTATTATTTTCTTCACTGCAAATATACATAGAGGCACCCAAGTTGTCAATAAGGGAAATAATAGAGGCCTTACTACAAATAAGTACTCAAAAAAAGAAAGGTAAGACTTAACAACCAAACAAAAATATAAAAGATAAAAGAAAATACATTTATGCATAAGTAGAATATATAGAGGAGGTTGAACAAGGAGAAGCTGTAACAAAGGAAGAAAAGGTAGGGATAGAGAAACCACCTCCCCAAAAGAAACCAAAAGGATCCTCACATAAATAAGCCACTATAAAGGTTGAACAAAAGGAAAAAGATAAACCTATAATGGATCTAATAAGATTGTATAGATTCCTCTTCACACAAGGAGTGCCCATTAAAACTACATAGATGTACACACACATGGGTAAAAAACAAGAAAGTCATTAAATAGGCATTGCTAGATTATATTTCTAGAGCACCTCACACTTTGGTAAAAATAATAGAAGGATTTTTAAAAAATTATCAAATATTAAGGTAGGAAAGAGAAGAGGTAGTGAGAGAAGAAGAAATTTGGAAGGAAGCATTAGATGAAATTGTAGTAAAATTATCATCAAAAAAGGAGAGATTAAAACTATTATAGCAACAAGAACTCAGGTAAAAAAATAGGGTGGAAACACTCGTTTCATAGGTAGCACAAGCAAGGGATAAAGTTAAGAAAGAAACCATAGTGGCTACTCAAAAATCATACACCACATTGATACAAGAAGAGAAGGAGGAAGCATTACAACAAAATGAAATAATAGAATAAGAAGTACAACAAGAGGAGCAATAACAAGAGATATCCTCACCTAAACAACTACCATCCACTCCCACAACCCCATCACCAAATCCCATGCAAGAAATCAATAAATTATTGGTGGAAAATAGTTAATTGTAGCCTATTTCATCTCCTCCAACTTTATAATTTCCAATCACCAATTTATCTAATATATCTGCATGACAAAAATTTCAACCTGGAGACATGTTGCAAACCACTACAAGGGAGGGTTTATTGAAATGACAAGAGGGCATCATGGATAGTATTGATAATGTTTTGAATAGGCTACATGAAGCATCACCATAGATCATTAGGGACACTTAACTCCCTTAAGTTATAGTTAAAGAAATTCATTGACCACATGTTCCAACAAATGCAAAACCAAGAGGATGGAATTAAATAGAAGTTACTAGAAGAGATTTAAAAAAAAAAAATAGAGGAGATAAGAAAGAGGTGTTCCACCGCACACACTAAATTAGAAGTTGAAGTGAAAAACATGTATAATATAGAGAAAAACATAAATACACTATATCATTTTTTCCTAGGATGTCTAGCTTCTACAAAAGTTATAAAGTTACAATTGGAAAACATAGAAAATCACATAAGAGTTCAGATTGAGACACTCCACAACTAATACTAGTAAGTACAAGACCATAGAGGACTAAGGGCACAAATTAAGAAAATTTGAGAAGTAGTTATCCTTCATCTTGTACATGTTATAGGGTTATTAATAAAATCCATTAAGGTAACCACAACAATTTAGATACCAAATACTCTAAAAGATAGACAATAGACCCTAGTAACTATCAATGAACAAATACATGTGCAATAGTAAGAAATCATATAATGGGATAACACATATACCCAACTAAAGGGGATCTACAAACATATTTTACCTTGAACGATGGAGGTTTCCTAATTTTTGTGACAATCAATTTTTTGCAACTTTGGTAGATAGAGGTAGGACATCTTGAGCACAACACATCATTCCAAAGGGGACTGATGTTGGCATGATAGAGCTAACTTTGCATCAAGATACAACCATCACAAAGAAGATGTAGCACATCTATCTAAGCACCAACACATCCAAAAGACATAACATGTACAAGAGATACACTCCTTGAGATACTTATACTAAGTATAGCTCCTCAAAAGATATAAATATGTAACAATGAGAAGTAGTAGAGAAGTGTAATGTAATAGAAAATAGAGAGAATGTAGATTGTATTCATAGTAGACAAAGTAATAAATGAGAAGATAGAAGAGGATATCTAATGTGATAGAGATATGAAATAGTAATAAGATAACAGATAGAGATTGATGTAATGATAGACATTGTAACAAAGTTGTACATGATGAATATAATATACCACAAATTGGTCTAGCTCATATATATTGTTGTATGTTATTTGAGGTTAGGGAAATCAAAATGAAGATAAAACACAAAGAAATGCAATGAAAAAACATAAGTTATACCTTCAAGATGAAATCCAAACTCCTTGTTAAGGTGGAGAGCCTTGCACCCTTAGTCTCTTGCTTTACCCATGGTTTCTTCCAATGTGAAATGCTCTACTCAAATGCAAATCACTATAAAAACCTAGCTCAATGAGATGAAATTGATGGAGATTTTGGCATAATGACTTTGCTCAAATTGTGGATGATCAAATTGTTGCACATATGTGCCTAATCGGTGTTGTCATTGATGTCAACATATCTTTGTTGTCTTTGGTGTCAACTTTATCCTATTTTGTTATTTTTTTAGAAGCTTTAAATGTTGAGGATATTGGGAAAATTATGTTAGATCTAGGGCACACAACTGAGAGGGGGGGTGAATCAGTTGTACAAAAACTTGCTTCTACTTCAAACACTTGATTCTTCTTTGTTATTTAATAGCATATCAATTAACAATTCATGAAAGCATAAAGCATAAACACTGAAGCAGATAAACATCAACACATTAGACACCAAGATTTTGACGTGGAAAACCCAGTCAAGGGAAAAACCACGGGGTGATTAACCCAAGGATTATTCTTTGTTAGAAGAATAAGAAAAATAGATGGCACATGCCAATTAGGGCTCACTTCCCGAGCACACTGCTCACAAGGAGGCACACTACCTACAAGAGACATACTATCTACAAGATAACAAGTATTACAAACTTGAACTAGAGATTGACATCCTTACCATGTCTGGATCAGTTCCATTTAAGCCTGAGACACTCCTGCTCTGCCTTTCACTCTTTTGCTATACCACATTCATCTGCTCCACTACACACTTTGAAATGAATTCACAAACCTTTATTTATACAAGGCATCAACTTAGGAACAATCATCTAAGTCGGCAATCATCCACAAGAATATTTGCAAGATGAATAACTCATCCAGTCAGCCAACCTAAACAAGAACATCTTCATCTAGAAGTATATCTCCAATTTTGGGCTCTAACACTAATGCGGACTAACAACACAACCTCAATATGATCCAAGAACCTTCACAGGCTTGCTTGAATAACCAGGTACATCCACACTTCCTCCACTTACTAGAATTCTTTTCTTCTTCATCTGGAACTTCAAGAACACAGTCTATCGCCACTGTCAAACTGAAAAAGGTGCTTTCAGACCTCCAAACTATGTACAAATCAAGATGACACATCACAAGGACATCCCAAACACTCCTTCCAATCTGCGGAATAGGACAGTGCACTTCCGGATCTCACCCGACCTTTTTGTGACACTCTGTCACTCCGGAGCATCTCCCAGAACCGGTTCTATTTGATCGATCACAACTTCTTCATATCTTCATGCGGATCTTTGAAATCTTAACTGGATCATCTCAAGACTCATATCTACAAACCCTTTAAACCGCATCCTCTGATCTTTATCTTATCTTGGACTTTTACCTTAATGTCATCACTATTCTGCATTGTTCCTGATTAAGACTAATTTTCTCAATATCCTCAGCACAAAGCTCATCCAATCCTTCTCATTGAGCAATATAAGTATGTTGACATCAATGACAACACTAGTTAGCCTCATACTTGCAACAATCTCCCCCTTTGTCATTGATGGCAACATATGATGTGAAAAACCATCAAGACAAGAACTCCTTTCTGTCACAGCTCCCCCTATCAGCAACAACTCTTCACATGTCTTCTCTTTCTTTTACTGCTCCCCCTTTGATCAACAACTTATTTTTCACATGTCTTCTCTCCCCCTTTGACATCAATGGCAAAGGGCTCATACTTGCAACTTTAACACATCAGAATCATACCAGCTACTCCCCTTGAGTAGCAGCTCCCCATCACCAATCCGGATCACAAGATATGACTGTGATATCCACTGGACTAATGCACATCAGTGCATCCTAGTTCATCATCAGAGGGGCAATGACCCCTAACTTCTCCCGGAGATACTCAAAAGAGTCCTTGGGAAGAGGTTTAGTAAAAATATCTACAATCTGATCCTTGGAGGGTACATACTCCAATCTGACTTCATCCTTGTTTACTTGCTCTCTCAGAAAGTGAAACTTGATAGATATGTGCTTGGTCTTAGAATGCAACACCGGATTCTTAGAAATATTTATTGCACTTGAATTATCACAGAAAATTGTGATAGGCTCCTCATATTCTACTTTAATGTCTCTTAACATCTACTTCATCCATAATATTTGAGTGCAACTACCTACTGCTACAATGTATTCTGCTTCAGTTGTAGATAGAGATATTGCCTCTTATTTCTTGCTTAGCCAAGAAACTAATCTTTTTCCCAAAAAGAAAGCTCCTCCACTTGTACTCTTCCTATCATCCACATCTCCTACCCAATCTGCATCTATATATGCATGAAGAGAAAAATTCTGACCTCTAGGATACCATAGGCCATACTCAATTGTTCCTTTTAAGTACCTAAAAATTCTTTTGATTGCCATGACATGAGATTCTCTGGGATCAGCCTGGAATCTTGCCACAAGACCAACAACCTGCATTATATCTGGTCTAGTCTGAGTGAGATACAATAATCCTCCAATCATTGATCTATACTTAGTCTGATCTATCTTAGGAGAGTCATCGTCTTTGCTCAACTTACATACAGTTGCCATAGGAGTGTTCATTGGCTTTGAATCTTCCATTCTGAATTTCCTCAACAAAGCTTTCACATATTTGGTCTGAGAGATAAATATGCCTTTCTTTGTCTGAGTAATTTGCAGACCCAAGAAGAAATTCATTTCACCAAGCATTGACATTTCAAACTCACTTTTCATTTGATTTGAAAAGGTTTTACACATGCTATCTTTTCCTCCAAAGATGATATCATCAACAAATACTTCAACAATCAAAATGTTTTCATGATCAATTTTGAAATATAAGTTATTGTCAACAGTACCTTTGTTGAAACCAATCTGCACAAGATGCTTATCTAGCCTTTCATACCAAGCCCTTGGGGCTTGCTTCAATCCATACAGTGCTTTCTTCAACTTGCAGACCATATCAACATGATCAGACAATTGAAATCCATCTGGTTGCTCAATGTATACTTCTTCCAAATCACCATTTAGGAAGGTAGACTTGACATCCATCTGATATACCTTGAAGTCTTTGAAGGTAGCAAATGCAAGAAATAATCTGACTGCTTCAATTCTTGCCACCGGAGCAAAGGTTTCTTCAAAATCAATTCCTTCTATTTGAGAGTAGCCTTTGTAGACCAATCTGGCTTTGTTTCTGATTACTTCACCAACTTCATTTAGTTTATTCCGAAAGACCCATTTGGTTCCAATCACATTCTTGTTTCTAGGTCTGGGAACAAGATCCCAAGTGTGATTTTTCTCAATTTGCATCAACTCTTCCTCCATTGCTTTGGTCCAGTTTTCATCATTGCAGGCTTCATTTATTGTCTAGGTTCAATCTTTGAAATCAGACAATATTCATTTGAATTTTGAGCAATTCTCCTCCTTGTTTGTACCCCTTTTCTTTTGTCACCTATGATCTGATCTTCAAAGTGGTTTAGAGTTACATAACTTGGAACTTTGGGAGTTTCTTGCACTACTGTTTCTTGATCAGGCTCATTTAGACAAACCTCTTCTTCCTGATTTACCGGATCAGTCTGAATCTGACTTTCAGAGGAGGATTAAGCTCCTTGAACCAGAGAACCATTTTGATCATCTTCATCATATTCATAAAACCTTGAGGGCTTCTCAATCCTTCATCAACCTTCACATTTGTACTTTCTATCATCTTTCTCAGTCTCTTATTGTAACACCGGTATGCTTTGCTTTGAGTGGAGTAACCCAAGAAAATTCTTTCATCACTTCTAGCTTCAAACTTTCCTAGATCTTCATCTATTTTGATGTAACATTTGCTACCAAATACTCTTAAATATCTCATAGTAGGAGTTATACCAAACCAAAGTTCATAAGGAGTCTTACCGGTATTGCTTCTAATTTGAACTCGATTGAGAGTATAGACTGTAGTGCTGACAACTTCTCTCCAAAACATTTGGGGAACATTTGCTTCCATCATCATTGTCCTGGATGCTTCCTGGATGGTCCAGTTCTTTCTCTCTACTACTCCATTCTGCTATGGAGTCCTAGGAGCAGATAACTGTCTCCTTATACCATGCTTCTCACAAAAGTCTATGAATTCACCGGATGTGAATTCACCACCTCTATCAGACCTTAGACATTTCAGTTTTAGTCCGGTTTGATTTTCTACCATAGCCTTGAAGATTTTGAACTTCTCAAAAGCTTCTGATTTCTCTTTCAAAAAGGTAACCCACATCATCTGGGAATGGTCATCAATTAGTAACATGAAATATCTATCACCTTGCATACTCTTGATTCTTGTCGGACCACATAGATCAGTATGAATTAATTCTAATAATCCAGTAGAGGACTGATCCTTGCTTTTGAATGAGACTCTGCTCTGTTTACCCAGCTGACATTCTTTGCACAAGCTATTTGTAGGTTTCACCAATTTTGGAAGATCTCTTACAACCTAAGTATTGCTTATCTTGATGATGTTATCAAAATTTACATGACACATCCTTCTATGCCATAACCAACTCTGATCAACTTGAACAAACAAACAATTTTTATTAGAACCAACTAGATGGAAGATATTACCTTTTGTTTGAGTGTCAGATGCAATCTCAGTTCCGGAGCTTTCAAAGATCTTGCATCTTCCATTTTTAAACTAGAGATCATAACCTTTGTCTACCAACTGTCCAACACTGAGAAGATTGAGCTTCAATCCTTCAACATATAGTACATTACCAGTTTTTCTCTTTCCATTAAAAGAAATAGTTCCCCTACCTCTGATTCTACTAGCAAAATTATCACCAAACTTTGCCATTCCTCCTTCTTACCTTTCCAAGTCTAGGAACTTGTTTTTGTCACTTGTCATATGGTGAGATCATCCACTATCAATAACCCAATCATCCTTTTCTTCAACTTGGGCAGCCAAAGCTCTTTCTACAACCTTATGATTGACAGATTCAGAGGATATTGGATCTTTTTCCTTGATGGCAATAAACACCCATTCATTTCTGGATTTGTTTCCTATGTCTAATTCATCATCTGTTACTCCTACATTATCATCTTCTTCATGAACATAATAACAGTTCTTTTGGAACCTTTGTCTGTTAGAATTTGACCTTGCAGATCTTTCCGGACATCTTGAAACAAAATGACCAATCTTATTGCAGTTGAAGCACTTAAAGGGTAATTTTCCTTCATACTTACCGGATCCTCTTGGCAGTCTCTTTGCAATGAGGGCTTCAAGTTGAGCTATTTTTGCTTCTTCCTCTTTTATGTCTCTTCTTGATTGATCATACCATGATAGCTTCATTGAAGATTTTTCTTCTGAATCAAATCTTTGTTTGCCTTTCACAGAGGCACTAGCTTTGAATGCAGATTCAGTCTTGGGGGGATCATCTCCAAACTCGGTCATTTCAAATGTAGCCAGTTTGCTAGCCAATTGGTCTCTTGTGATAGTCGTATGGGCTCTGAATTCATCAATGGCAGCAACCTTGATTTTGTAGGCAGCAGGAAGGGATCTGAGAATTTTGCAAACAATCTCATTTTCATCCAGAACTCCACCAGCATTCCTAATTCCACACACCAGCTCATTTACTCTTGGCATAAAGGTAGTGATATTTTCATCATCTCTCATCTTCAATCTTTCAATTTCCCTTTGAGACTTTACAACCTTGCACTCTTAACAAACTCATCTCCTTCATGCAAAAGTTCCAGTTTAATCCAGATCTCATAGGCAGTTGGTAGGTCAATAACATTTGAGAGCTTTGAGTCAGTTAATGCACTTAGAAGAGCTTCTTTTCTCCGCAGATTATTTTTAGCATCTGTGATTTCATTCAGAGTTGTCGACCCACCCTATGGAGGTACATATGCTTTTGTGACCATGGACAAGTATGTTTTTCCCATACACTCCAAGTGACATTGCATGTGACCTTTCCAGAGAGAGAAGTTGGTTCCATCAAACTTTGGACAATCCTTCTTGTATGACGACATCCTGGATCTCCTCAAGCGGTTAAGCTCCTTTTATAGGAACTTGGCTCTGATACCAATTGTTAGATCTAGTGGACACAACTGAGAGGGGGGGTGAATCAATTGTACAAAAACTTGCTTCTACTTCAAACACTTGCTTCTTCTTTGTTATTTAATAGCATATCAATTAACCATTCATGAAAGAATAAAGCATAAACACCGAAGCAGATAAACATCAACACATTAGACACCAAGATTTTTACGTGGAAAACCCGGTCAAGGGAAAAACCATGGGGTGATAAACCCAAGGATTGTTCTCTGTTAGAAGAATAAGAAAAATAGATGGCACATGCCAATTAGGGCTCACTTCCCGAGCACACTGCTCACAAGGAGGCACACTGCCTACAAGAGACACACTGTCTACAAGATAAGAAGTATTACAAACTTGAACAGGAGATTGACATCTTTACCATGTCTAGATCAGTTCCATTTAAGCCCATGACACTCCTGCTCTGCCTTTCACTCTTTCACTATACCACACTCATCTGCTCCACTACACACTTCAAAATGAATTCACAAACCTTTATTTATACAAGGCATCGACTTAGGAATAATCATCTAAGTCGGCAATCATCCATAAGAATATTCGCAAGATGAATAACTCATCCGGTCAGCTAGCCTGAACAAGAACATCTTCATCTGAAAGTATATCTCCAATTCCAGGCTCTAACACTAATGCGGACCAACAACACCACCTCAACATGATCCAAGAACCTTCACAGGCTTGCCTGAATAACCAGGTACATCCGCACTTCCTCCACTTACTAGAATTCTTTTCTTCTTCATCTGAAACTTCAAGAACACAGTCTATTGCCACTATCAAACTGAAAAAGGTGCTTCCAGACCTCCAAACTATGTACAAATTGAGATGATACATCACAAGGACATCTCAAACACTCCTTCCAATCCACAGAATAGGACAGTGCACTTCTGGATCTCACCGGACCTTTTTGTGACACTCTGTCACTCCGGAGCATCTCCCAGAACCGGTTCTATTTGATCGATCACAACTTCTTCATATCTTCATGTGGACCTCTAAAATTTTAACTGGATCATCTCAAGACTCATATCTACAAACCCTTTAAACTGCATCCTCTGATCTTCATCTTATCTTGGACTTTTACCTTAATGTCATCACTGTTCTGCATTGTTCCTGATTGAGACTAATTTTCTCAATATCCTTAGCACATAGCTCATCCAATCCTTCTCATTGAGCAATATGAGTATGTTGACATCAATGACAACACTAGTTAACCTCATGCTTGCAACAAATTAGCCCCTCTAGAAGAATCAAAAAGTAAACAGTGAATCATAGTGAAGACAGTGAGTTGCATACTGAAGAACAGTCCAGAAGATTGCTCTACATTTCTTGTTGAATAAAGATCTTGGTCTTTGGATTGGAAGTTTTTTAGAAGCATGGTTGAAGATGCTAAATCCTAAGTTTGAGCCTCTAGTATGAAGATATGAGTGAGTTACATTCACCAGAGTAAAACTATTTTTTTTATTATTCACTGGTGCCTGAGAAAAAGTATTTTGCTCCACATTCCTCTGCATTAAAGTGTTTTACTTTGCAGTTCTAGAGGGAAGTCTTAGATGATGATAAGTACCTACAATTGTAATGGTTCATGTTTTGGTGGTCTGTAAGCTATCTTTCTTTTATGACAATTGAAGACAATGAAGTTCATGTGCTCTAGTGTGAAGAATCTCATAAATAAAGTGGTTTGAGTTTGTGCGGTTGTTCCTAGTGATTTCAACATGCTTGTGGATACCTCTTGATCATGTTCCTACCTTTGCATTGGTCCGCATTAAGGAATTGAGATTGTGTTTGAAGATTATTCCCAGATAACATGGCATGTAACTAGTCTTAACTGACTTGGTTAATTCCAGTGATTGCGGAGATCCCTTGAAAATTATGGAAGCATCTCGTGGCATGGAAGATCATGTTTGAGTCCTAGCTAAGGCATGGCATGATCCGCACACATCTATACTACAATTCCTTAGCATAAGTTTGTATTAGGTTAAGACCTATTTTGTAAATGTTTGTAATACCAACCTTGGAGATTGTTCCAATGATTGATGATTATAGAGCCGACCTTGATGATCATTCCAAGATGGATGAAGTGTATAAATACTTGTAATTGAGTCATGGAAAAGATGTTGAGTGAATATGTGAAGATAAGGAAAATAAGTGGAAAGGCAAAGTAGAGTAGAAGAACTATTGTACTTCAATGTATTAATCTCAAACATGGAGAAGATGATGATCTTGGTAGTGAGCTTGGTAGTGAGCTGCTAGTAGGGTTTAACAACCCTCATTATAATCTTTCTAGGTTCAGGGTTGAGGTAGTGAGCCTACTAGACCTAGTTGTACTTCATGGTAGTGAGCCAGTATGTTCTAGGCTCATGGAGTGACCAAGCCTGAACATCATTTTTCAAAGATTGCAATATATTTTGAGAGCTAATCCTCTCCATGGTTTTTCCCCACATTGGGGTTTTCCACGTAAAAATATGGTGCCTCTTGTGTTAAATGTTGCATTTGTGTTTAAGTTTCTGATTGCATGCATTCATTGTTTAAATCATAATAACTATGGACAAGTGATTAATGTTTAAGTGCAGAAGTGTTTGAGTTTTTGGGATAACTGATTCACCCACCCGCTCTATTGTCTAGTGCATTTTAACAATTGGTATCAGAATCAAGTTCCTCTAATGAAAGTCTAACAACTTGAGGAAGATCCAAAATGTCTTTTAAGAAGGAAGCACTACATTTTGATGGGATGAATTATGCTCTTTGGAAGGCACAAATGAAAAGCCATCTTATTTTTCTTGGTTACAAAGTATGGAAAGTTGCAAAAGAAAAATACACCATGCCTCAAAATAGTTTGATGACTGAAGATGAAATCAAAGAATATGAGGTGGATGTCAAAGTAAAAGATGTTCTATTAAGTTCATTAAATGACTCAGTACTAACAAAAGTTGTGGATCTTGAAATGCAAATGAGGTATGGGAGAAGCTAAAAAATTTTTATGAAGGGGATGATTTTGTGAAGGAGGCCAAGCAACAAAGTCTGAAAGTTAAATATGAGAGTTTGAATATGAATGAAGATGAAAACACAACAACCTTTATGCAAAGAGTTGATGAACTTGTCATAGGGATAAAAGGTATGGGGGGAACTTTCGGTGATAAGGAAGTTGTGATGAAAATTCTCAAATCACTACCAAAGTCCTATTGTCACAAGGTAGCTACAATTGAAGAATTTATGCAAGTAAAAACTATTGACAGAGATCAGTTACTTGGTAAGCTTACTACCTTTGAAATGAGAGAGTTTGGTGATGCTCTACCAAAAGTTGAGATTGCCTTCAAAGCTAGTACTTCTGGGAAACCTTCCAAATTAGAAAAGTACAAGGTAGAATATGATAATGAGTTTGATGAAATTGAAGCCAGATTTGTGGATAGACTGCAAAGAGGATCTGGTAAGTTTAAAGGTAAATTACCTTTCAAATGTTTTTCCTATGGTAAAGTAGGCTAGTTAGCTTATAGATATCCTGAAAGAATTGAAATAAATAGAAAAAGATATGAGAACAGGCCTAGGATCCAAAAGAAATATTATTATGTTGAAGATTTTGATGATGACAAAGAAGTATTAGATAATGGTGAACCAGATAATGCTAGTACTTCTAGTAATGAATGTTTGTTTATTGCTATTAAGGAAGAACCTATGTTTACTAATCTTGCTAGCTGTGTGAAGGACAAAAAACTAGTGAAAAGTTCTTTGGCTGCTCAGGTTGTTGAAGACAAAGATGAATGGGTTATTGATAGTAGCTGCTCTCACCACATGACTAGTGACAAAAGTAAGTTTGTCAGTTTGGAAAGATATGATGGTGGACTAGTTAGGTTTGGAGATGATATAGCTAGTAAGATTTGTGGCAAAGGATCTATTTGTTTTGATGGTGAGCATAATACTGAAGATTTCTTGTATGTGAAAGTATTAAAGCACAATCTTTTGAGTGTGGGTTAGATGTGTGACAAAGGTTATGATTTAAGCTTCAAAGACAATGGATGCAAGATCAGGGAAAGCTCTGGAATAGTCATTGCAACCGGTAAGAAGACCAAAGGTAATATATATCACTTGAAAGGAACTGATTTAACTATTGTTTGATGGCTTAGACTAATGAAATTTGGCTATGGCATAGAAGGCTGTGTCACATCAATTTTGATAATATTATGAAAATAAGTACTGTAGAGGCTATTAGAGATTTTCCTAAGCTTGTGAAGCCTGCTAATCCTATTTGCATGGAGTGTCAATTTGGGAAACAAACAAGAACAAGTTTCAAAAGCAAGGACCAATTAGTTGATGTACTATTAGATCTAGTGCATACAAATTTGTGTGGACCTACCAGAGTAAGAAGTTTACAAGGATATAGGTATTTCATGGTTCTTATTTATGATTATTCCAGAATGACTTGGGTTACCTTTTTGAAAGAAAAATCAAAAGCTCTAGATAAGTTCAAGTCATTCAAGGCAATGGTTAAAAATGAGATGGATTTGAAGATCAAATGTTTAAGGACTAATAGAGGAGGAGAGTTTACATCAAATGAATTTAATTTTTTTTGTGAAGAACATGGGATGAAGAGACAGTTATCCACACCTAGAACCCCACAACAAAATGGAGTTGTTGAAAGGAAAAATAGAATAGTTCAAGAAGCTGCTAGAACCATGATGAAGGAAGCTAATATTTTGGAAGTATATTGGAGAGAGGCAATTCACACTACTGTATATATCCTAAATAGAGTCCAAGTCAAAGGTAATAGTTCTAAGACTCCTTATGAATTGTGGTATGGTAAAGTTCCTACTATGAAATATCTCAAAGTTTTTGGTAGCAAATGTTATATCAAAAGAGAAGAAGATCTAGGCAAGTTTGATGCTAGGTGTGATTAAGGAATCTTCCTTGGTTATTCCACCAAGAGAAATGCCTAATGGTGCTATAATAAGAGGTTGAGTAAGATCATTGAGAGTGCAAATGTCAAAGTCAATGAAAGCAAAGAGAGCTCTCCAGAATCAAGTGGATATGAATCAGATATACCAGATGCTTCAGAAGTGGTACAGCATGAAGACAACTCAGATGAAGAGGAACAAGCTCCAGAAAGTGCTACCAAGACATCAAGGTATGTAAAACTTAATCATTCTAAAGATCAAATCATAGGAGATAAGAGCCAAGGAATCCTGACTAGAAGAAGAGTTGTAGAAGAACATGTAATTTTTTGTCTAATTTCCAAGATTGAACCTAAGACTATGAATGAATCTTGCAATGATGAGAATTGGGTAAAGGCTATGAAAGAAGAACTGATACAAATAGAGAAGAATCAGACTTGGGATCTTGTTCCCAGACTAGCAGATAAAAATGTAATTGGCACCAAATGGGTCTTCAGAAACAAGATGAATGAGAATGGTGAAGTGGTAAGAAACAAAGTAAGGTTGGTATGCAAAGGATACTCTCAAGTTGAAGGAATAGATTTTAAGGAAACCTTTGTACCACTGCAAGGATTGAAGCTATAAGAATGTTTTTGGCATTTGTAGCCTACAAAAATTTTAAGGTATATCAAATGGATGTGAAGTCTACATTCTTGAATGGAGAATTAGAAGAAGAAGTCTATATTGAAAAACTAGAAGGATTCCAGTCATCACATCAGGGTGACATGGTATGCAGATTGAAGAAGGGATTGTACAGATTAAAATAAGCCCCTGGGGCTTGGTATGCTAGGTTGGATAAGTATCTGATACAATTAGGTTTCTATAAGGGTACTACCGACAACAATCTCTATTTCAAGATCAATAATAAACAAAACCTAATTGTTACAGTCTTTGTAGATGACATCATCTTTGGAGACAATGAAGGTATGTACACAATTTTTGCTGGAGAAATGCAAAGTGAATTTGAAATGTCCATGTTAGGTGAGATGAATTTCTTTTTAGGTCTGCAAATAAACCAATCAGATAAAGGTATCTTCATTTCTCAGTCTAAGTATGTGAAAGAGTTGTTAAAGAAGTTTGGGATGGAAGACTCTAAACTGGTAAATACTCCCATGATAAATAGATGTAAGTTGAGCAAAAATGATGATTCACCTATGGAAGATTAGAAAATGTATAGATTTATGATTGGAGGATTACTTTATCTGACTCAAACCTGACCTGACACAATGCATGCAACTTGTCTTGTGGCAAGATTTCAAGAATAACCTAAGGAGTCACATGTGATGGTAGTCAAGAGAATTCTGAGATATTTGAAAGGCACAATGGATTATGGTTTGTGGTATCCAAAGGACAATGATTTCACTCTCATTGCATACACTGATATAGATTGGGTTAGAGATGTGGATATTAGAAAAAAGTACAAGTGGAAGTGCATTCTTTTTGGGAAAACACTGGTATCTTGGATAAGCAAGAAAAAAGGTTCAATATCTTTGTCCAATGTAGAAGCAGAATATATTGTAGGAGCATGTAGTTGTACTCAAGTGTTATGGATGAAATAGACATTGAAGGACATCAATGTTGTGTATGAAAATCTAATTGCAATATTTTGTGATAATACAAGTGCCATAAACATATCAAAGAATCCAATAATGTATTCAAGGACAAAGCACATATCAATAAGATATCACTTTTTGAGGGAGAAAGTGATAGGGAATGAAGTCAAGTTGGAATATGTATCTACAAAAGACTAGATTGCAGACATTTTCACCAAACCTCTACCTAAGGATACTTTTGAGTATCTCAGAGAAAAGTTAGGGGTTATTACCCCTCCTTCTCTAAACTAAGATGCACAAGAGTAAATTAGTCTAATGGTGCTTGGAGTCCCTTCTCCATATCCAGATTGATGATTTAGGGCTACTTCTCAGGGGGAGTAGTCAGAGAGTTCAGAAGAGAGATTGGATCAGAGTAGAAGAGTGTGAGTATGTGCCCTTTGCCATTGATGTCAAAGGGAGAGATAAATCATGTGAAAAACTCAGAGGGAAAGAGTGTAGATGTGTAAAGAGATAGGGGAGAATCTTGTCTTGATGACTGTTGTAGTTTTTTCACATCATATGTTGCCATCAATGATAAAGGGGGAGATTATTTCAAGCATGTGCCTAATCAGTGTTGTCATTGATGTAAACATATCTTTGTTGTCATTGGTGTCAACTGTATCCTATTTTGTTATTTGTTTGGAAGCTTTATACGTTGAGGATATTGAGAAAATTAGCCCCTCCGAAAGAATCAGAAAGTAAACAGTGAAGATAGTGAGTTGGATACTGAAGAACAGTCCAGAAGATTGCTCTGCATTTCTTGTTGACTGAAGATCTTGGGCTATAGATTGGAAGTTTTTTAGAAGCATGGCTGAAGATGCTAAATCATGAGTTTGAACCTCCAGTATGAAGATTTGAGTGAGTTACATTCACCAGAGTAAAACCTACTTTTTCTAATTATTCATCGGTGCCTTAGAAAAAGTATTTTGCTCCACATTCCTCTGAATTAAAGTATTTTTCTCTGTGGTTCTATAGGGAAGTCTAGGATGATGATAAGTACCTACAATTGCAATGGTTCATGTTTTGGTAGTCTGCAAGCTATCTTTGTTTTAAGATAGTCGAAGATAGTAAAGTTCATGTGCTCCGGTGTGAAGAATCTCATAAATAAAGTGGTTGGAGTTTGTGCAGTTGCTCATGGTGATTTCAACGTGCTTATTGATACCTCTTGATCATGTTCCTACCTTTACATTTGTCCAAGTTAATGAATTGAGATTATGTTTGAAGATTCTTCACAGATAACATAGCATGTAACTAGTCTTAGCTAACTTGGTTAATTCCTGTGATTGTGGAGATCCCTTGAAATTTATGGAAGCGTTTTGTGGCGTGGAAGATCATGTTCTAGGCTCATGGAGTGACCAAGCCTAAACATCATTTTTCAAAGATTGCAATATATTTTGAGAGATAATCCTCTCTGTGGTTTTTCCCCACCTTGGGGTTTTCCATGTAAAAATTTGGTGTCTCTTGTGTTAAATGTTGCATCTATGTTTAAGTTTCTAATTTCATGCATTCATTGTTTAAATCATAATAATTATGGACAAGTGATTAATGTTTAAGTGTAGAAGTGTTTGAGTTTTTGGGACAATTGATTCACCCCCCCTCTCAGTTGTCCGGCACATTTCAACACAAATGGCTTGGATGAGTGTGTATTTATAGGCTTTTTGGAGGGAGATTTGATCTAAGGATTGAGATTCATTTGGGAGATTAATCGATGAGAATGAATGTGAGGTGGAGGGATTAGATTCAATCATTAAAAATGGAGGGATGAGAATAAAGATAAATTGTTAATTCATCTTGGGAAGAGAAGTGAATTAAATGAGGTTGGGTGAGATGGATTAGATGTGAATTAAAAATTCACATGGGGAAGAGAGGAGGATTAAAAATGAATTAAAAATTCATTTTGGGAAGATCTCCAATTAATGAGTTGTGACATATGTAAGGGATGTAAGAGGTTATTAACAAGATTTATGACTAGTGTGTATAAAAAAATATTTTATGTGGCATAAATATCAATTTTTTATTTGTGGGATGTGGGGAGGAGTGTTGAACAAGGTTTGACCAAACTAATCAAAGTGATTAGTTTAATTAATATGCATGTAGTAAATTATTGAATGGGTTAATTAGGGGTTAGGATTAATTAAATAATGTTTAATTTAATTAATCCTAGGTCTAGGGTCATGTAGGTTAAACTAGCTAATTAAATAATAGGTATTTAATCAACTAGAGTAGGGATAGGCTGATTAGTAGGTTGAATTAATTAGATTTAATGGAATGGGTGAATTAATCAAATAAACATTTTCATATTTATTCAATTATTTGGGCTAATGTTAGTGAAGGAGTAACTATTGAATTAAATTAATTAATTCAATTTGACGAGCAAAAATGATGAATAGTCAAGTGTTGGGACAAATAATTAATAAAATAAAATAAAATTTTAATTAATTAGTTGGAAGGGTAATTGGTGATATTAGTGATGTCAGAGGTTCATTAAGTGGTAAAGACATTTTTAGGTGTCTACATTTGCCCCTCTTTAATGTGGGGTCATGACCTAGTAGGGAAATGGTGTCAAGTCAAAGAAAATGCCCCAGCTGCCAAGAATGAATGAAATGGATGAGGGATGCCTCCTCAAGAGGTTGGGTGAAAAAATTAAAAAAAAAATTAGGTGAGCTCTCAAAAGGAAGAAACAAAGGTGAAAAATGGATAAAGGATGGAAAAATAGGTTGACAGGAAGAAAAACAGGTGAAAAACGCTATGATCTGAACCCTGGGGAGGAAAAATTATGTTGAAGGATGACATGGCTTTTTATAAATAGAAAAAGTGGGCCCTAAAGTGCCACATTTACACTCATTGAGCCACTTGGAGGAGAAGAAAAGACATGATGGCGAACCTGAACCCACTCTTCTTACACTTTGAGCACTTGTCTGAGCAAGTCCGTTCCTATGGGAGATTAGCAGGTAGTGAGGCCTAGATAGTGGCTCCACAGTAGTAACAATAGGTACCTATACAACTGTTGACCCATTTTTTCCTCTGACCAGAGCCAAATAGTCAACCTAGTATTTTCCTTGAGAATCCTTTGGAAAATGTTCCTATAAAGCTTAAAGTGCCAAATTTCCCGTAAGTCTTGCCTAAAAAACCTTACCATTGGAAAGACCTTGAAAAAATAGGTAGGTTTGCTTTTTACATCACCTTGAAATATGTTCAAATAAAGAAGTTATTGATGGTCAAAGTTTCGGTCAACATACAGTTCAAATGTACATTTGGCAGGCTTGCAAATCCCTATCGGCCTTAGAAAATATTGAGAAAAGTGAGTTTTATACATTTTTTGAATGTATATCCAGCTAAGGAAATGCATATACAAAGGGGGGATCTTTCGCAAATTCTCAGAATATTCCTGGTTTGTATATCCGATTGCATAAAAATATACAAGGATGGAATGTATATTTGGCTTGTATATTTGCATGTACAAGTGAAATATACAAAGAAATATGCGTGGAATATATACAAGGCTGGCGGACATACATGTGCTACAGTGGAATGCATATCGGGTTTGTATATTCGCATATACAACCCAATATACAATGAAAAATACATAAGGCCAATCTATATGCATCAGGAAGAGTGTAATGTATATTGGTAGGTTGCTACAGTGGCTTGTATATTTGCACTTGTATGTTTGCACATACAAGTGAAATATACAAAGAAAAGATACAAGGAAATATGCAACGGCCGATATACAAGTGAAGATACATTTGCTACAGTGGCTTGTATATGCGATTGTATGTTTGCACATAGAATCAGAATATACAAAGGTTTACATACAAGCTAGACTCGACCCAGCAGTAAAAGTACTTCATAAATATTTTGGGTCCACCTTGTATATTTGGCATTTGTATATCATGCGATATACAAAGTTGACATATGTTGCAACATTAGGCCAGATTTCAAAGCGGTCTTCAACCTGCTTCATAAAATTTTTGGGTCCGCCTTGTATAAGTTGCGATTGTATATTGTGATATACAAATAAAAGATACAAATAGATGCAGATGCAAGCCAGATTTCAAATGAATATCATTCTGGCTCATTTAGGCTTCAGGTTTGCCATGTTTGAAAGGTGTTTGTATGTTTTGACATACAAAGGAACAGATACAAAGACACATACAAGCCGGATTTCAAAAATGCTTCCAATCTGCTTCATAAAAGGTTTGGAATCCATGGCTTGCATGTATGTGGTGCTCATATCTTGTGATATACAAGTCAGAATATACATGAGAGGGTGATACAAGTTGGACCCGACAAAACAATGAAATGCAGCTAATGGTGTTTTGAGGTCCGCAGCTTATATTTTGCATATGCAGAGGAGGAGATACAAATGGTGGGGTCTGCCAAGGTATAAGCACTTTGTATGTATCTTCTGCTTGTATATTTTCTTGTATATTTGCAAGGCTAGATGCAAGTTAACATACAAGAGGTGGGGCCTGCACATCCAAGGGAGCTTGTATGTACATGCAATTTTGAAAATACAAAGGATATACAGGGGCCGATATGCAAAGTGCCATGTATGTGCAAAGGAGTTGCAGAATGAATTTTTGAGTGCCAATTCAGGTGCCAAGATGCAGCGATATACACACACATGTAAAAGCGATATATACAGGCAGTTGACCAGAACTTTGACCACCTATATCATCCCTATTTCAACAAATTTTGACATGCTGTAAGAAGCAAAGATGCATGTTTTTGTCCCCTCTTTCTTTTGGCAGGGTTTTCAGGAGCTTTTGTCACTTTTCATTTTCAGATCTAGAGTTGCATGTTTTGGTCAAAGGGATGTTTTAGCGACTATTTTTGAGTAGTTGCAGATATTTCTTGCATTCATTGCTGCACAAAAATGAAGTAGCTCGCATTGATGATCAGAAATATCTTTCCACCATCCTCTTCCAGATATTTTCATCTTTTCTATTGTAGATCGATGAGTAAGCTTCCTGCATTAAAGACTCCAAAATATCTCATATCCACCCAATGCCAGATTTTGACGCCATGACTAATGCAGCTTGACTGGTATTAATGTAGATATTTTCTAAGACAACTCTTAGAGCACATTTTTGTAATTGACTTAGGATAGTTTTGGAATGCTATATATATGCATTCGTATGTTGTAAATAAGGTTGAAATTTTTTTGACATCCAGGTCTTTCTGTTTCCAAATAGAGTTTTCATATACTGTAACCTTGCCTCTTTGTCAAATATATGCAAGTTATTTTTACGTCTTTACTGATTTTTCTGGTTCTGTGTGAATCTGTATATAGTTTGTATGTGAATGTTGTATTCCTCTGAATCATATTTCTTCTCACCTCTGTTAGAATCATCTAACTTGTGTATGCCTACTTGACATATTTTGATTGTGTTGTGCATCCTTCAGTTCTTTGGAAGTTTCTTTAAATTTGTCTGGTGTATCACCCTTTTATGTTTTCAAGCTTTTATTCATTTTCATTACAAGCATTCTCTCTCCCTTTTCCCCCAAAATTTAGTAGTTTCAAGTGATAGCTAGACAAGGAAGCCGACCTTCTCTAGAGGTTTGATCTCATTTAGCAAAGTCCCACACTTAGAGATCAATCCCATGTTATTCTAATTTGCAGAGCTTTAACAACTTCATGCAAGGGTGCAAAACTGGGTGATAACAACTTTTGGCAAGCCCAGTGGGACTGACTAGTTTGATGAACTTCTCATCAAGATATTAAGAGATTTGGTGTTTCTCCTAGCATTACTAGCCTTTGGAGGCAATACAAACAACACTATGGTGACTCTACTAAAAGAATCAGCTGGTTTCAGCAGCCCAAGTACCTAAAATTTCAGCAAAGGTCAGAATTTTGGTGATTTTTCTTGGTCTATTCAACTTCCAGAAGCATTTCAATCACCTGGTGACTCCCTTTCTAGTACGTATCTAGTTTTTCTTTGGTTGCAGACCTATTTTTCTATTATTTTGACATATTTATGAATATCCAGCATTTAGATGCTCTAAGATGTCAGAGTTTTATGGGACATATGGCTATTTCCCTACCCCTAACTTAAATACAGGTTGTTGGCCCCCATATCAGCAATACCAGGCCCCAAATGCCTCTATATTTATGCCAAACAACTCATTATGATCAGCCTTACCAGCAAGAGCATTTTCTAGCCAATCCTGCTTACCCTTGTTTGCAGCCCATTCATACCTATAGTCAGCCTCGTGAAAACCATTCTACTCTAAATCAAACACACAACCTCCCTAGTCAGTCCCAAAATGATACTGATTTGGGTAGCATTAAGAGTTTGTTAATGGATTTTCAAATGCAAATTTCAGAAATAGATAGAGAAGCATAGTATAATAGGCAGCAAGAGAAGTTTGCATATCAAGCTTATTTGTCAGAGTAGGAGATAGAAAATAGAGGGGTGTATGAAGAGAAATTATTGAACATGCAACTTGTAGCTAAAAAGAAACAAATAAAATAGTCGCTAGCTCAAGTGCAAGAGCCCAAAGTGAAACATTTCTCTCCTATTCCTAGCTTCAAGCAAGTCCACCCTTCAAACCAAAGTGAATATGTGAAAGTGGCTCAAACTTCTCTACCATGGCAGCCTTCTTGTATCAAGCACCCTGGTTACAAAATCTCAAACCTTGTGAAAGCTAGTCCTCTTATACAAATTAAAAATCAGGCAGAGGAAACCGTTGTAGAATCTAGGCCTATCATAATTCCAAGTTTCAAGCAGCCTTCTGCCTTTAAGGTTCCAAGTTGGAAAGGGCCATCTTTTTCACCCTATGAAGACTCTCCACCAAACACACAAATGAAAGCATGCTCTAGTATCTAGCTAGCAGGAGAAGAACAAAGGAGGCTTTCATTGGCTCCTTTTCAAAGGTTGGTAACTCAATCATTTCCAAATCCATTCTTTGAAGAATAGGTTTCCAATTTCAGAACACCAAGCTTCAAGTAGGACGAGTCTCCTAAGTCTCTTGAATTAAATATTCTAAGTTTTAGGGAGTCTCATCCACCGAAGGAACCTATGCTTGACCAAGGGCAACCTAGACTCCACAAGTTTCCAGGTTTCAAAGCCTATATCCCTCTACAGGAGCAATCATTCCTAGATTCACAGAGAAAAAAATATTTGAATCTATTGCACCTGTGAATATTGTTAAGGTCATGTCAATGATGGATGATGTTGTCCTACTTCATGAGCTACCTGACTATGTTGAAGCTAAAGAAGGTGAGCAGCTAGTTGTAGATAGGTAGCAACAAGAGAACACAAAAAATCATGACAAATTGCTACAGTTTAAGGCTGAGCGTGACTATGATTTTCCAAGCCACAAAGAAGGTCAGGCATGTTACTTTATGCTAGATTATCCAAAGGCTGATTATGCTGATATGCTTGAGGAGCTTCCATGCTTTATTAAAAATAACGAGAAGACTGAACATGGGCAAGCACAAATTGAAGATTTGTTCTTTATTATCCAGTAGGGATATCAACTTCTTGGTGGGTAGGTTTTCTCTTTTGAACATGTACATAGCTCATTTTCTAAGCCTAAATCAGAATATCATGAGCATTTTGTTCATAAGGTGCAGGCAACCATATTTATAGTGGAATTACATGAGCTAGAGTATTCAAGTCAGCAAGAGGAGGAATGCAGCCATGATGACATTATATCAATATTCTTGGTTTCCTTGAAGGAGGAAGGAGAAAACCATGAGGTCCCAAGCCAGCTGTTTTACACACAAAAGCAACATGAGAGTCAAATGGAGGACACTATCTTACCAAATGAAGAGCAAGGAGAGAAAGAATCAGAGCAGAGACATGAAATCAATCATCATGATTTGCATGTCATTTCAAGGGGATGCCCAATCAGGCATCTAGCCCAACTGGAGACACGTCAGGAGGAGTCACCACTTGTCATGCTTACCTCTAAGCATGAAGTTGAGTATCAAAATGAGTGGGATCATCCTTCTTACTCATCACAAGCCAGCAACATCAGCAATCAGTCCAGGTGGATAGGTGAGTTTATCTCCACTTTGAGGGGGGTGTTTTATCAATTTGTCATATGTACATTTCCCCCTTACCTCTTTTTTACTGCCCACATGCACGAAAAACATTGTAAATTGTTAAGGAAGGGTAGTTATTTTCAAGAACCAGTTAACAGATTTGTTTAAGGTCATGTCTAATTGGTTAGTTTAGGATTAGAGTAGGTTTCATTTCTGCTTTAGTTTTCCCTATTCCTAAGTGCTTCTGCACAGGCTGCATTGTCATTAGGAGAATGCAGGCCCTTTCCCCTTTTTTGTGTGTTTTGGAGGTAGTTTCTAGTTTTCTAGCATGTTTTAGGCTTGACCCCATGCCCAATGGATGCTTAAGGCCACTAATTATTTATTTAGCAGGCAAACATCCCATAGAGGTTGCCAAATTGTTGACCCATTTTTTCCTCTGACCAGAGCCAAACAATCAACCTGGTATTTTCCTTGAGAATCCTTTAGAAAATGTTCCTATAAATCTTAAAGTGCCAAATTTCCCAGAAGTCTTTCCTAAAAAAAACCTTACCATTGGAAAGAGCTTGAAAAAATAGGTAGGTTTACTTTTTACATCACCCTAAAATTTGGCCAAATAAAGAAGTTATTGATGGTCAAAGTTTCAGTCAACATATAGTTCAAATGTACATTTGGCGGGCTTGCAAATCCCTATCGGCCTTAGAAAATATTGAGAAAAGTGAGTTTTATACATTTTTTGAATGTATATTGAGCCAAGGAAATGCATATACAAAGGGGGAATCTTTTGTAGATTCCCAGAATATTCCTGGTTTGTATATCCGGTTGCATAAAAATATACAAGGATGGAATGTATATTTGTCTTGTATATTCGCATGTACAAGTGAAATATACAAAGAAATATGCATGGAATATATACAAGGCCAGTGGACATACATGTGCTACAGTGGAATGTATATCGAGTTTGTATATTTGCATATACAACTCAATATACAATGAAAATTACACAAGGCCGATCTATATGCATCAGGAAGAGTGTAATGTATATTAGCAGGTTGCTACAGTGGCTTGTATATTTGTGCTTGTATGTTTGCACATACAAGTGAAATATACAAAGAAAAGATACAAGGAAATATGCAACGGCTGATATACAAGTGAAGATACCTTTGCTATAGTGGCTTGTATATGTGAGTTTTTGTTTGCACATACAATCAAAATATACAAAGGTTTACATATAAGCCAGACCCAACCCACCAGTAAAAGTGCTTCATAAACTTTTCGGGTCCGCCTTGTATATTTGGCGTTTGTATATCATGTGATATACAAAGTTGACATACATTGCAACATCAGGCCAGATTTCAAAGCGGTCTTCAACCTGCTTCATAAAATTTTTGGGTCTGCCTTGTATAAGCTGTGATTGTATATTGTGATATACAAATTGTAGACACCCAAAATTGTCCCAACTTTGTCCATGTCTAGCAACACCTTGTTAAACATTATCTTAGACATCTTGTAGCATTTTGTCCTAATTTCCCTAATCCATTAAGCTAATTAATTAAATAAGTTTTATTTATTTAATTAAAATCCCCATCTTTATCCTACTTAGCCAATTAATTAAATAAATTTATTTATTTAATTAATTTCACATGCATAATCCCATTTATCTTATCCCCATCCCAATTAATTAAATAAATTTTATTTATTTAATTAATTTCCACATCATATCTTATCCCATCCTATTCATTTATCCTATTAATTAAATAAATTTTATTTATTTAATTAATATCCAACTCATATTTCAACTAATTCAAATATTTTATTTGAATTAAACAGTCATCTTTTATCACATTCCAACACTTGTCCATTTAATCATGTGTTGTATTACAATTTTCATCCAAATCCTTCACATGCACAACTAATGGGACCTAATTTTAGTATTTATCTACACAAGCACACCTAAGCCTTATCTTCCCTTGCCACATGTCACATGACTACAATTTCTTGATGTGCAAGGAAACCTAATTTAATCCTATCCATCCATTTCACCTAAAGCCCTAATTGATCCTAGCCATCCATTTGAATTAAGCCTGTTTGAACATTGCCAAATCAAGCTCTAAACATCCAAACACATAAAGACAAGTCATCCTACATATTCTTCCAATAACATTCAAACCCAATCACTTTCAACCCAAACATAGCCAAGTCATCCAAACAAGCCACATCATCATCCAAATCCCTAAACAAGCACTTGTTAAAAAGACTTAAGACATACACTTGGGTGACAACATGTCTACACTAGAGGACCTAGAAATCAAATTCTAAAGATTCCTCCAAAATCTTTATCAAGGATCACAACGCCTAAACCAAGATGCCATTGAAATATTACAATTCTTCATCTAAAGAGCTCAACCCCACGCAAGCCAATCACCTCAACTACAATACTTCATAACCCAAGTCTAACACCTTTTAGCCACTAATCAAGCTCGACAAGTACAACAATCCTTAGCCATTCACTCCCAACCTAATCCATCTTGCCACATGTCATATCTATCCACTTCATATCAACCTAATCTACCTTATAGCCACATGTCATATCCATCCACTTCCTATCAACTTAATCCACCTATCCACCAAGTCAATGCCACATCAACCTATGAACATCCACCTCAAGCTTATCGAATCCCTCATGCCATCATTCCAATGCACTACCAAGCCCATCCACAAGTCAATCAAGTGATATTACAAGAATAACATTCAAGTCCAAAAGGACTTTTGTATATAAATCAAGTGAGCACAAGTCAACCTTGCCAACAAGATCAAATGCCCACATCTTTGAGTCCACCGCAAGATCTTTTGTCTACATATCCTACTATTACACCTAGCTACCAAGACTATCAATGGCCTCCCCAACAAGCACAAATGAGCCCAAATCCACCTTTGCAACAATAAGCACATGCAAGTCCAAGTGGTCCCTTATACATAAATTAAACAAGCCTAAGTTATCCTATGCAAGATCTAATAACCTTTGATAAGGGAGATACCAATCTAGAGTGGCCTCCACCATCCAATCACGTGCCAACATATGAGCCAACAAGTCCTATCCCAACACCACCATGTGATCCTACTCCTAGTCCATTGGTCCATCAACCTTCCAAATCACCAAGCCCTTCATTACATTCATCACCATGTCATTATAATCCTTCACCAAAGGATGCGGCTGAGATAGTTTTACAATGGATGCTTGAAGCAAAACTCATCGAACTTCCTGAAGTCAAACCATGTGAAGAAAGTCCATATGATGAACATGATTATTGTGCATACCATAGGACCAAAGGCCATAATACAAATCAATGCCCAATATTTGTCTCAATTGTTTATAAGGTGTACCTACCTACAATAAGAAATCATGCCACATCATCCCAATCCCATGTGTCACCCCCATCTAGTCTAAATCCTAATCCATCCAATCCAATTAGCCCTCAACCTAATCCTAATCATAAGCCTGCAACATCATCCGCTATTATTGCTCATCCATTATATTACCCATCCACTCATACCCTTGCGAAGGATGTGATCCATTGGCTATTAGCAAGGATTAAACTACCCCCATGTCAAACACCCATTCATGAGCCTACCAAAGAACTTCCAAAGGTCATGTCCAATCCTATAATCCTATCATGTGGTCCACCTATCCTTGAGCCTATCCAAGAGCCCTCAATTAATATTCTTAACCCTTCAAGCCCATCGTGTGACCTACAAGTCATCAAGCCTATTCAAGAGTCTCCTATTATGAATCCAAGTCAAGAGTCATCATGTTCTCATGTTGTTGACCAAGAGCCTATCCAAGAGCCTTCCACTTCCATTCAAGAAACCCAAGAGGTATGTCAAAGGTTTAATCCTAAGCATGTGGAAACATTAAGCCCTAGTCCAACTCAAGATCAAAACATTTTCATGCAACCCATCCATAACATTTACCTTTTTTATGATCAAGATGATACCTATGAAGAAGCAATCCATGAACACCTTGATCCTATCCATAATCTTATATCCATCCATGAGCAAGATATCCACATTGCTCCTAGTCATCCGCCATCTAGCCCTATCCATAATGAGAAAACATCCACTTGGAATGATGAGACACTTGTCCCCCAAGTAAGCATAAAAGATCAGACAAATAACTTGGATCTTAGTGAACACAATGCTAATCAAGCTCCTAATGATCCTCCTTCCACATCCACCATCGATTCCACTTCAAATCCACTATCATGTCCTAGCGGTCTGACCACCTTTGTCCATGAATGTTCTTCCTTAGGACAAAAACAACCTCTATCCACTTCACCTTCTCCATCCAATAATGAGCTCAAGTCTAATGTTCAAAGCACACCTAGTCCCATTGTCCATCGCATACTCCAAAACATGAACTACCAAGGTAAAGGCTTAGGCCTTTATGAACAAGGTATTTTGGAGTTAAACCATGTCAAGATTCCTCCATGCTCATATGACCTTGGATACACACCCCAAGGTAAACAAGCTAAAGATGTTGGTAATCCCTTCATGCATCATAAACCTACCAATTTCCATCACACCCCCCATCATCTACCCAAGACATATGTAGCCATTCCACCTCCATCATCATATAAATGTCAAAAGCATGTAACTATACACCTTCCACCATCCACTTTGCCTCCACTTTTACCAACTCTAAATATCCCTCCATCCACCTTACCTCCATTGCTTCCAACACCTAACATACCTATAATTCATAAGTATCCTTACATCCCTAATCATGGCCAACAAAAGCACACATCGCCTAAGCATAAAGCTTCCAATCATTCCATCCACTCCACCCACCCTATGGGATTCAAAAGCAAAAATTTTGATGCCTCTACCTATAAAGCTAAAAATCCTACCAAAAATCCTAAAGGTCTTCATACCTTAGGACATAAAGAATCAAAATCAAAGCAAAGTTCATCTAAGCAGCCATCTAAACCCTTACCTCCAAATGCAAAGCCCAAAAGCAAAATAATTTTAGCTAGCAAAGTGAATGAGGCATCCTCATCCACATCTCAAGAATCCCAACCACCTATCTCCATCCAAAAGCCTACTTCCATCCAAAACTTCCATTCCCTTCAAAAATCCCATAAGCAAAGAAAAAGCACTAAACATACTAAATCTATGTGGGTCCCCAAATGCTTACATCAACCATCTCCTAAGCAAACATCTCCATTGCTTCCTACACCACCATCTCATCAAAAGCTTCAATGTTTATCACAGTGTGTGCAACCATTGGTCATGGTTCCCTTCCACTTCGCAGCATCTCTATGTAACTACATCTCCCCATCTTCCATCCATTATCCTACATATCTCCCCCATGATAACCCTATGGTCCATGTTTTGGCATAAAACTTTTCATCCATCTTCATTCCATAAGCCTATATATATCCACTATTCCCATCCATCTATCCTTGCATGAGCCTTCCATAATCCACATCCTAATCCACTATCTACCTAATCCATCTCCCATCCATGCAATCCCTTTGCCAACATCTATGAGCACACTTGACATGGTCCATGCGAGGACATCCATCTCTAATGGGACTACCAACATCCATTGAACTAGCCACTTGAGTCCCTCCTATCCATTACCATGGTGAAAACCTGGCAAACAGGCACCATGTGTAATTGTCAACCTATCTCAAAGCAAAAAAAAAATATAAAAAATTAAAAGAAAAAAAATAGTAAAGAGAAATCCCTTCATCCAACGGTGAAAACCTGGTAAACAGGCACCTTGGATAAGTACCATGATGAAAACCTAGCAAATAGGCGTCATGTGTAGGTTGATCTTCTATGTCACTTACACTTGGGGGCACACTGTCTCATCCAACCTATCCATTTCCAAACTATTACCATATCCTATTCTACCATCCTTATCCATTACATAAACATGCCTATTCCACTGAACCCATTTACCCATCCTTCCGCCTTTTGATTTTGATGAAGACATAGGGGTAAAATGTTGAAACACGTTTGGATATTTCTTGACATACCTTCTTTCCAAACCAAGTCCTATCCAATGACCATTTATCCATCCCATTCAAACCAATCAATCTTATCATCCCATTGTCATGAGCCTTGTCATGTAAAAATCCTAAGCATTTCCACCTAGAATGGGGCAAGTTCCTCCTATGCAACATAGCCTTTGGAGATCACATCCTAGCTCCCTTATGATCCATCCACTATGGCGTATCCTTATCACGATCTTTCCATCTTATAGCTTATCCCCATCCATTTATCATGAAGCTTTCCACTATAAGCTATCTATCCATTTATCATGAGGCACACATCCATCCCTTATATGGCCTATCCTCTTATCTATCCATCCAATTCTCATGAGCCTTCCATCTCATTCACTATCATCCATCCTTTGCACCTAGACTTGGTTTTCTCCCTTGTCATTGGTATCTAGCACAAAGGCTACCCAAATTGTAAATCCATTGACATCCCAAAACATTTCAAAAAATTCAAAAAAATCAAAATATTCAAAAATCCAAAAAAATCAAATATCCAATGAAAAATCCAAGCAATAAAACCAATCACATCATCCAAATCAATCCACTCCAACATTCAATCAAAATTAATTCATCATCATCATCAATTTCTTTCTATCAATAACATTCATTCATCCATTTCAATCAATCACTTATTCCAATCATATCAATCAAATCAATCTAAGCAATGATCTTAAATCCAAGTCACACTAATCCATATCAAGCAAGCCAATGAATCAAGGAACATTATCCAACCAAATCAATAGGTTTTGATCCTAATCTTGTCATGAGCCAATTCAATCATCATCAATGGGATATAGCATTCCCACATCCTTGTGTTGATCTAGGGATATAGCTTTCCCCGTAATGACAACACTATCTATCATTAATCAATCAAATAATCAAATATTGGTTTATGACTTGACAAGGGCAATACCTTGTTTGTTTTACATCCTTTGAGCACACTAAGAACACTTGCTTATGCTTAGATTGAGTAGATACTCCAATCATCACACCATCATTATCATCATTCAAAACAAATCCAATCAATCATCAACAATCAACCCAGCAATAGCAAACATCACAACCAAAGCACATCGAGCCAACTATCAAAACAAATCCTATCAATCATCAGCATCAACATCAAAGCACATCAAGCTAGCCATCAAAACAAATCCAATCACTTCAGCAAATCCAAAGCAGCTCAATCCACCACATATCATCTCATCATCAACATTTCATCAAATCAATCTTCATCCTTCACTCATCCTCAAATCATTCCAAACAATGATCCAAATGCAAGCCCATCCTTAATCCATACCAATCACGTTAATCAATCAAGCCAAGTTATCCAATTGCAATCAATGGTCTTGATCCTAGCCTTGTTGTAAGCTAAATCAATCAGCCAACCAACTTAGCAAACAACCTTGTGTTGATCTAGGGATATAGCTTTCCCGGCAATGACAACACTCTCAACTATCATCAACCAGCAATTAATCATTGGTTTACAGCTTGACAGGGGCAATACCTTGTTTATTTTTGAATCATTTGTGCATGCTTGCTTTCTTGCTTGTGTGTGTTATCATTTTATCTTGCATTTGTATCACATCCAAAACTTTCTAGCTAATATTCATATCTTGTGTATGTTGGAATAGCTTTTTGCACTATCCTTTGCATATAAGGTCATATCATACCTTTTGTACATTAGGACTTTAATGCTCTAAGTTTACATCCTCATACGTTAGACAAGGTTGTATTATGCTGGGGCATGAGACACATTGTCACCCTGGTTCCTTATACCTTGGTGCATAACGTCTAGTGCTATATCAAACATCGTGGTTGCTCACTTTCATTGCAGCATAACGCATCATCCTTTTATCTATCTATCCCCTTATCTTTCTTTTGTAGCCAAGCCATTTCTTTTCGAGAGCATACCCGCGTTTGTCCAACCCACCTATCCTCTCGAGGGGGCATCACCAACCTATCCTTTCTATCATCATCATCATCATCAGCATCCCTATCAATTATCCATACCTTAACTTCTTTGAAATGATGTTACTCGACATAAAGCTCATCACCTCAAACATCATCTCAAAGAGGGGCAAAATGTAGACACCCAAAATTGTCCCAACTTTGTCCATGTCTAGCAACACCTTGTTAAACATTATCCTAGACATCTTGTAGCATTTTGTCCTAATTTTCCTAATCCATTAAGCCAATTAATTAAATAAGTTTTATTTATTTAATTAAAATCCCCATCTTTATCCTACTTAGCCAATTAATTAAATAAATTTATTTATTTAATTAATTTCACATGCATAATCCCATTTATCTTATCCCCATCCCAATTAATTAAATAAATTTTAGTTATTTAATTAATTTCCACATCATATCTTATCCCATCCTATTCATTTATCCTATTAATTAAATAAATTTTATTTATTTAATTAATATCCAACTCATATTTCAACTAATTCAAATATTTTATTTGAATTAAACAGTCATCTTTTATCACATTCCAACACTTGTCCATTCAATCATGTGTTGTATTACAATTTTCATCCAAATCCTTCACATGCACAACTAATGGGACTTAATTTTAGTATTTATCTACACAAGCACACCTAAGCCTTATCTTCCCTTGCCACATGTCACATGACTACAATTTCTTGATGTGCAAGGAAACCTAACTTAATCCTATCCATCCATTTCACCTAAAGCCCTAATTGATCCTAGCCATCCATTTGAATTAAGCCTTTCCTATAAATCAACCCCCTCATAAGCCATTAGCATGCATTGAGCCTCAAGTACCCTTATTCTGCTAGATTTTCTATAATGCATTGAGCCTCAAGTACCTTTATTCTGCCAGATTTTCTATAATGCATTGAGCCTCAAGTACCCTTATTCTGCCAGATTTTCTATAATGCATTGAGCTTCAAGAACCATTATTCTGTCAAAATATCATTAGAGCCTTTGCATCCTTCAACTATCATCCTCATATCATCTTCATCTTAATGTTATGCTGCAGAAGTGAGCACCCAACATTCCTCTAACAATAATCCTTCAAAATCTTGCATGCTCATGCGAGGTGGAGAAGAGCAATGGAGATAAATCAAGCATAGCATGGAGATTGGTTTGCATCTACATTTGTTATTTTGATTTTCATGTTGTCTTGTGCTTCATTGTGCATTGCTAGGGTTTTATCATTGCTGATTATACATTTACCCTAATTTGCAATTTTACCCTAACTACACAAATAAAAGATACAAATAGATGCAGATGCAAGCTAGATTTCAAATAAATATCATTCTGGCTCATTCAGGCTTTAGGTCTACCATGTTTGAAAAGTGTTTGTATGTTTCGACATACAAAGGAACAGATACAAAGACACATGCAAGCTGGATTTCAAAAATGCTTCCGATCTGCTTCATAAAAGGTTTGGAATCTGTGGCTTGTAGGTATGCGGTGCTTGTATATTGCGATATACAAGTCAGAATATACATGAGAGGATGATACAAGTTGGACCTGGCAAAACAATGAAATGCAGCTAATGGTGTTTTAGGGTCCGCAACTTATATTTTGCATATGCAAAGGAGCAGATACAAATGGTGGGGTCCGCCAAGGTATAAGCACTTTGTATGTATCTTCTGCTTGTATGTTTGCTTGTATATTTGCAAGGCCAAATGCAAGTTAACATACAAGAGGTGGGGCCCGCACATACAAGGGAGCTTGTATGTATATGCAATTTTGAAAATACAAAGGATATACAGGGGCCGCTATACAAAGTGCCATGTATGGGCAAAGGAGTTGTAGAATGAATTTTTGAATGCTGATTCAGGTGCCAAGATGCAGTGATATACACACACATGCAAAAGAGATATATACAGGCAATTGACCAGAACTTTGACCACCTATATCTTTCCCATTTCAGCAAATTTTGACATGCTGTAAGAGGCAAAGATGCATGTTTTTGTCCCCTCTTTCTTTTGGCAGGGTTTTTAGGAGCTTTTGTCACTTTTCATTTTCAGATCTGGAGTTGCATGTTTTGGTCAAGGGGACGTTTCAGCGACTATTTTTGAGCAGTTGCAGATATTTCTTGCATTCATTGCTGCACAAAGATGAAGCAGCTCGCATTAATGATCAGAAATATCTTTCCACTATCCTCTTCCAAATATTTTCATCTTTTCTACTACAGATCGATGAGTAAGCTGCCTGCATTAAAGACTCCAAAATATCTCATATCCGCCCAATGCTAGATTTTGACGCCATGACTGATGTAGCTGGACTGGCATTAATGTAGATATTTTCTGAGACAGCTCTTAGAGCACATTTTTTTAACTGACTTAGGATAGTTTTGGAATGCTATATATATGCATTTGTATGTTGTAAATAAGGTTGGAAATTTTTTGACATCCAGGTCTTTCTGTTTCCAAACAGAGTTTTCATATACTGTAACCTTGCCTCTCTGTCAAATATATGCAAGTTATTTTTATCTCTTTACTAATTTTTCTAGTTCTGTGTGAATCTGCATATGGTTTGTTTGTGAATGTTGTATTCCTCTCAATCATATTGCTTCTCGCCTCTGTTAGAGTCATCTAACCTGTGTATGCCTACTTGCCATATTCTGATTGTGTTGTGCATCCTTCAGTTCTGTGGAAGTTTCTTTAAATCTGTCTGGTGTATCACCCTTTTATGTTTTCAAGCTTTTATTCATTTTCATTACAAGCATTCTCTCTCCCTTTTCCCCCAAAATTTAGTAGTTTCAAGATAGCTAGAGAAGGAAGATGGTCTTCTTCGGAGGTTTGATCTCATTTAGCAAAGTCCCACACTTAGAGATCAATCCCATGTTATTCTAGTTTGCAGAGCTTTAACAGCTTCATGCAAGGGTGCAAAACTAGGTGATAACAACAATAGGTATAGATAGGGCAAGTGCAAGGGACACGAGTACCCTGATAGCAGGGTCCTAGGCAGAGACCACTTGTCTAGTGAGCTCAAGGAGAGGATAGAGGACTGATGCCACCCTCGCGAGCACCCCTATAGCAGCAAGGATCGAGGGCCACCTTAGTACAAAAGACAACTGATCCATAGGTGAGAGAGAGGACATATCAGGAGCATGTTCCAAAGGCTACCATGACATTTCTAGGGATTGGTAGGGTAGAGGCCGATAGCTTGGGGGCAAGACCAGAGCCATCTCTGAGAGGATGTACATCACATAGGCACACCCACACAGATGATGAGGAGGAGGTGGGGACTCTCCAAGGTTAGTTGGTAAGCTTGGAGGATATAGTGCAGAGACAACAACAAGAGCTTGTGCAGCTTCGAGGGGCAACTGCATTGCTAGATGGAGCAGATGGGTAGGTTAGTGCACTACAGGCAGAGTTGGCGTAGGCATAGGCACAAGTGGCCACCCTGATAGGTGAGCAAGATTCAGAGAGATCTCTATGACAAACTATAGAGGCTAGGGATCAGCAGGCAAAGGAACAAGTGGTGTGTTTACAGGGGTGGTGGCCAGTACTGGCATGGGTCCAGTTTTTACACAATTTCAGACTTAGATTACATAGTTACAGAGACAACTGCAATAGGTACAAAGCCAGCTCCTAGAGGAGGGTAGATAGGCCAAGTACTATTATGGATCATATTGTTTTGTAGTACCCGAGGGTTAGCATAAGCCTAGTTATAGCTAGCGCAACGAATCCAGGATGTCGAGGTCCCATAGACCTAGGCAGTATGTTTAGTCAGTTCAGCAACCTACCTCATCTCCACCACTGGCACCCAATAGCCATAGCAGGCATGACCAGGGTCACCCATAGAGTTGGGCAGAGGATCATCAGCCCAGGGTTGATGTATTGTCCTACATTAATGTTATTTGAGCCCTGATAGGCAGTTTTGTATCGTGACTTGTATGATTTTTTTGAGTGATGTACATTATTTTGTAGCGATGTATGATGATGATATATGATGATATTTGATGATATATGATGATTCATGTTGATGATGTTTATGGCTTTTAAATGATGGTTTATGTTATGAATGCACTTGTGATGTATGGTTTTATGTGATGGTTTATTTATCATATGCTAATGTGATGGATGGATGTATTGATGATGCAGATTATGATGTATGTTATGGTTTATTTATTATGATGATGTGATGGATGATTTGATTTATGTTGTATTATGTGATGAAATGATCGATGATTACATTGATGGTACTTTTCAGGCATGTCATCCATATAGCAACCTCTTATTAATAGTGATGTAATTCAAACATTAATGGTTGTAAGTATTTTTTGATGCTTATGATATCTATTATGATTCTTTTGGCCTATGGATGGATGTCATGTTATGATATCATGATCTATGCAGGTGGTACTTATGATTTCATTATGATGCACTATGTGATGGTGTGATGTTTATGTTATGGATTAGATGGATATTGATGGATGTTTTTATGTCGTGTTATGGATCCTGATGATATATATGTTATGTTTTTAATGGTGATGGATCATGTATTGTGATGTGATGATTTATGCTTTGCTTATGTTGTTTATACGTTATGATGTGATAATGTTGATGCATGTTATGCCTATGGATTATGATGTGGATGAAAATAAATGCTCAGATTAATAAACATTTATTATGGATGCCAAATGAATGAAAATAAAAATATATGGTCAAACTAATAAACATCTATTGTGGATACAAAATGAATTGAAATGGATAATATAGTGGATGCTTAGATTACACTTGTGTGAGAGTTTTATTTGCATGTCAATGAATCCATCATGGTTAAAGTCTTGAAGACATCTCACACACATGTAATATAATCACTGCCCAATGTGCAATGCCTTTGGGAAAGTTGGGGAGGGAACAAGCAATAGAAATTGTTAGGCGATGTGTTCCCTTTATACTCTCCATGGTGAACGTGAAATGATGTAATGAGTATGCAATTAGTGCAATGGTTAATGAAAGGAACAGGTCATGATACATGTTATGTCTGTGTTAAACCCTAGATGATGGGGCTAGGTGGTGGGAAATAGGTTGAGGGGTATGGTTATGGGTTGGGAGGAAAAGGGGATTGTGAAGATGGTTTAGGGAATGCTAGGTTATTGGACACCATGTCATTAGAGGGGTTTTGGTTTAGGTGTATTAGGTTGGTTGAATGGGTTAAAGGGTAAGTGAGAGAGGGGATGTTAGTTGGGGGGGTTAGAATGGATGGATGGAGGAAAATTTGAATGGATTAATGGGGGGGTGGATCAAAATTCTAATCCCAGATACTATGGTTAGATTGGTAGTGAAAGATGATACGAGCTAGGTTCAGTACTTGCATTACCAATATTGAGAGCATTTCTAGATTTATTATAGCAAAGTAGGATACTTTTCATGAAGGTATGAGAGGACCTAGGTGATGACATTTATCCCACACTTGCATGGACTAGACTCACAAACAATAGGTTGATTTCATGCATGCCCAAGGTAGTATAATCTTGCGTAGATGAGGGAAGGGGACTCATAACATAAGTTCTCATTATACATAGAAGGTATGAATAACCTATTATGTAGATGGGAAGCATTATGCTAGAACCAACCCTATCTTCAAGATATGAATACTATTCTTGGAGTAATGAAATCTACCCACAAGCACAGCATACATAAATAATAACCATGTCAATTCTAGGTATTGCCCACCACTTATCATGATATAATGGGATGAAGGTAGCTTTGGAAATGACCTAGAACAAGAAAAGAAGATGAAAATCAAGAATCAAAAGATCAACCAAGCAAGAACAAAAATCCATTGTATTCTTTTGCCAAGATAGGTGTTGATATGATGATAGCTTCTATCCATTATAGGAATGATATATCCTAGGATGCGAATCGGTTGGGTTTTGTTTGAAAAATTTCAAAAGGTGGGAAAAAGGAATAGGTAGGCCATGTGATGGTTACAGTTGGTATATTGATTGATAATTTTTGTGTGAGATGTGATGTTTCTGGGGTATGCTTAGCATGTGTATTGTTTGTTGAATCTAGCAAGCTTAGTATATAGGGATCATCCAAATGGGTTAGATGGGTGCATCTTATGTATCTGAGTACTGGATACTTCCTTCATATTTCAGACTGCCTACATACCCTGTGTCCACAGGATCAGGGCACTTTCAAGATGTAGGTGAGATGAATATGTAGTTTTGGTAAGACTTGATGATGTGGGAATGGTTCGAGATGGATGTGCTGATGTGGGATATGATGCACAATATGATGATGTGAGAGTGTTTTTGTATTTTCTATTTTTCTAATGTTTTTGGATTTTTGGATTTTCTAATTTTTTTTTTTGGATTTTCTAATGTTTTGGGGTTTTTTGGATTTTTTGGATTTTCTAGATTTTAGTTGTACAGAAGAAGCCTATATGAATCCTTGTTCCATGGATTAGCTTTGGGTGGAATGATGCAGGGTGGGAAATTGATGCTTTAGAATTCTAAGCCATGGGATGTGTGCAATGTGGAGTGTCGTGATGGAAAAAGGACTTATTAGATGATGGAACCAGCCACTACACATGGCCAGTGAGACAGGTTTTCACCATGGTACTTATCCAAGGTGTCACCAAAGTGATCTTCACCATTAGACGGATTTATTGCACTTAGGTTTTTCTCTTGATTTTTCTAATTTTTTTAAAATCTTTTTCTATATTTTTCATTTTTTTTGTATTTTTTCTTTGGGATACTTGATGAATTATGCACAAAACTTCTTCAAATGTTGAATGTTCATGGGTTCATCTAGAGGCTACCTCATAGGTGTTGCAAGCTAATATGCACCTAATCCATAGATGGTTGTGATAACATAAGGTCCCAACCAATTGGGCTCGAATTTTCCCTTTTTGGTGCGCTCTTACAAATTTTTCTAATTTTCCATGAGAACAAGGTCGCCTACTTCAAACCTGTGGTTCTTGATTTTTTTGTTATAGCTTCTCTGTAGGTGATTTTGATATGCTTGTAGATGGTTGAGTGCATCCAAGTGTTTCTCATCTAATAGTTCTAACTCATGTAGCCTTGCAACTTCATACTCTTAATCAATTATTATATTCTTCAATGAAAACCTTAGTGATGGGAGCTTGACCTCAATAGGTAAGATGGCTTCGGAACCGAATACGAGGGAATATGGGGTGGCTCATGTAGGTGTGTGGATACTTGTGTGGTAGGTCCATAGGGTGGGATTAAGTTGGAGGTGCTAGTCATGACCATCTTCATTAACCGTTTTCTTCAAAATGCATAGGATGGTTTTGTTAGAAGCTTCAGCTTGACCATTACGTTGAGGGTAATAGGGTGTTGTGAGGCCTAACTTTTCACTTCCTCATTTTTACTCATGTCGTATTACTGTTGGAGACATATTTTAGACTATTGGGGACTATTGATCCCGATATGTAGAATCATTAGTCTATATGATTTTATTTTGATTAATTATGTTTAGCATGTTTTGTGAGACTAGATTCTATTTTTCATTCACTAATGATGCTTTGACATGCGATATACATTATGATATTATTTTGATTTATTAGTTATGTGATTATGTTATGGATTTTAGTATGTGATTTTATCTTGAGATGGAATTATAGAAATGTAAAATTATGAATCTAATTATGATGTGATTTTTATGATTGTTTTATATGATTATGTGATGGTGTGAGTGTATGTTTACCTTGCTTCGGCTATGATATAAATGTTGGATTAATCTTTTATTTAAGTGCGCATGTGTTTTAACCAAGCCACGGATAATCAGAGATTATCCCACACATTTTGTTAATTCCCGTGTTAAGCCGATCTAGTTCCAAGAGGAACCAAGATCATCTGTGTTAATGCATGATAAATTTTCATAATGTTAGCTTATGTGGTCTTTTGGGCTAGGTCTACCCTTTTTCAGTGATTTATATTGTTTTGTAAAAGAGTAATGTTTAATTGATTTCATTTTTGAGTTTTTATTTTTGTGACCCCTTTCCATGTATTTTACTCACCCTATGGTGCTCAAAATGGGTTAAAGCGACCCTGAGTTGTACCCCTAGGGTCTAGGAACCATTTGAGATTGTATAACCTTAGGTAAACTCTCATTTGGTCACTTAAACTTCACCCTAAAGTAAAGTGACGAAAATGGAAGTTTGGGTCAAACACTCAACCTTACCCACACCTCTTCCCAAAGCTTGGGGGAGTCTTTAAGACCCCTAAATTGTGGAGGACTCAACTCCGAGGCTCTCCCACATTGGTGAGGGTACCTTGGGGTTTTGTGGGCTTTCATGGGAGGATACGATTGAGGCACTTGTAGTACCCACATTTTTCTTTGGCTCCACTTTTCTCTCCCACATGTGTGAGAGAGCACAAGTGGAGGGGGCAAGACTTGGTGGAATGGGAGGATGACAAGTGTCACCCCCACATTCCATGAAGCTTGCAAGTGGATGTGAGGAGGAAGGAGAAGGTGACATGTGTCACCTTCTCATTCCTCAAGGCTCATGAAGAGAGCCTATTTTTATCCCTCTTGAAGAGAGGGAGAGGGTTATTGCTTTGTTTTCAATTTTTTATTTTTATTTGAATTTGGGGAGAGAATTAGAGGAATTTTTGGAGGCTCATTTGGAGAAGGACTTGGAGGTGGAGTTGGAAGGGCTTTTCTTCAACTATCTTACTTGTGGATCATTTAAGGTAGGATTCAAGGCTAAATGCCTTTCCTTATGTAATTTACAATTCTTTTGTGATGGTCTTGTGTGTGTGTATTTTTTACATTTTGTTGTTGTGGGGATTTTTATGGGTGTTGTTAGAGCCTCTCCACTTGGAGAAAATGCTCAACATGTGTGGGGTGGGGGAGGAGTGAATCTCCTCAAGGTCACCTCCTAGTTTTGGTATTTTGGCCTTGAGGGCAAGTAGTGAGTTTAAGCATTTTTGAATGGCTTGAGAGCCATGGAGAAATATGTGAAATTTGGTATATATGTGTTGGTTTAAAGCCTTGTGAAAATTAGTTTTTGAGATATTTGGAGTGGCACTCTTGAGTTGAGTGATGTCCACTACCCTACCCCTTTAAACTCATTCTATGAGTTTTGTTTTGTGCAAGCCAAGGGTGTTCTTGTTTAGTATTTTGGGTTTTTTGTTGTGTTGTGGAGTGAAAGTTCCTTGTGTGTGGATGACCTCCAAGCTCGGGGGTGACTCACGAGTGAGTCTATGGTAGGGAGGAGAGCGGTATTTCATGGTTGTTTTCCCTTCCCATACTTGTTATTTGCAAGCTATTGAAGTCTTGGAGCTTGGAAGAAAAAGGCTTGAATCTTGAGTATTGTCATTTTGGCTCCTTGAGAGCCTTGGCAAAGTTTTGGCCTTTGTGTAGTTTGTTTTCAAGAAAAGAGAGAGGATTTATCCTCTCTTATTTTTGTAAAGTTAAATAAGTATGTTTTGAGGTTGTATGTATTTTATTTTGCACTTGAAAATAAAATGTAGTGGCTGGTTTTATTTGATTAGATAGTGAGAATGTTATTCAAGAGAAATAATGCATGTAATACTCTTTTGTTGCCAATGTATGCTCAATTTGTTATTAGTTTCTTATGTTTTTCAAGTAAATAAAAAAAATGGTTGCTGCTTTGTATTATAGATTTAAAAAAAGATGTTGCTGGTTTATTTTCAAAAGAAACAAAAAAAAAAAAAATTTATGCCTTGGAAAAATGGATATACTTTAGCATTTCATTCATTTATTTGTCATCTCAAATATCTTACAAAATGGTATATTTGTGTATGTGAGGTTTATATATATATATATATATATACGTATTTTTAGATTAAACACTTTATTGAGTTGGCTGGAAAATCATTATATTTGACTAAGTAATAAAAGAAAAACTAAGTATACATACATACATACATATACATACATATATATATATAAACTATTTTTTTAATATGAAAAAAAAATATATGTTTTAGCATCTGTGTATATACTTGTGTATGGATATATATATATATTATTTGAATCAAAGAACAAGTAAATTTATTTTGACCAAAAGAACCAACTATCTGAGTAAAGGTGCAGGATGTGAAATAGACTAGTGGTCTCAACGTTGAAGGGTTTAATCTTTATATATATATATATATATATATATATATATATATATATATATATATATATATATATATATATATATATATATATATATATATATATATATATATATATATATATATCCCTGTGGACGACAGCCAGGCCACCACCCACAGGGTGGTTTGTTTATTGAAGGGGGTGGGGAGGGGGCCAAACCCCCACGCACACCCCGTGGGTGTGGTTAGGGGTTCGGCCCCCTCCCCCACCCTCTTACGTCTCCTTTAAATTGTAACCCTACAGCAAGTAAAGAGAATAAATGGTGGTACTGCCACAACAGTTATCTATTCCCCTCATGGCTGTTTGGCCCTCCAATACAACATTTTGTCTTTTTTATAATATATAAACAATATTATATATATATAAAAACAATACACACACACACACCTTGCGTAAATACATAAAACTTGCATCATTTTATCCATATCTGGTTTATCACCAGAATATATATATATACTTTAAAACATTAGATATTCAATGAGTATACCTCATTGAGAGTGGTGGCCATGGCTGCCTCTCATCCAACCTGCAACTCAAAACAAGAAAGAAAACTAGAATGAGGAAACAAGATGGAGAAAAGAAAATGACAGAGAAGAATGTAGGGTTAGGGCTTTCCTTATTTCATAAGGAAATTAATTTTAAATTGTAGAGCTTTTAGGGTTTTATTTTTAAATATTATTTTGTTTGACTTGTGAGGGAATTTATTTGCTTCTCTTTTATTTTAGAGTTTAAATTAGATCCTTTATTGGGTTGGAAGTTGATTTTTTATTTAAACTTTAATGTGTGATATGGGTGCACCTTGTTTTACCTAATGGGAATTAATTTGTTAAACTATTAGTGGGAAAATGAGATGCATATTATTGGGAGCACTTTATTATCTTAGGCAAGTTATTTTAAAATTTATTGTTTGGGGTGTATTAAATTAGTGATGCTATTTTATTTGCCTAGGGTTAGGAAATTTAAAACTCTTTTATTTAATTGTATTAGCTCCATAGAGATTAATATTTTGAACTAGAGGAAATTATTAAATTGATTTAATTAATTAGATGTGGGGTTAAATTATTACTATAAATATCCTTCGAATCTAACTATTGTAACCTTATTCAATTTTAATTTGATTTATTTTAATTAATCTCATGTGGAAATTAATCAAAGGAGGTTATTTTTAATGTATTCAATTTAGTTTTCTATAATTAATCCAATTTAGTGAGCTTAGGGAACCTTTGATTAAATTTTACTTATTAGAAGAAATTCTATACAAGTCCGAGAGGTGTTATGCTGCCAGATTTTTCTAGAATTATGGTCGCTTTCCCTTAGCAAATTATACCGTGTATAGTAAAATTTTAATGTCTCTACAACTAGTTGTTGATTAAATGGTTAATTAATTCTTTTTATGCTAATAGAATTAGGTTTTAGACTTTGACTCATATTGGAATCTGGCACTCACCTAGGACAACTTAGGTTTTGATCATTTGATCCTAACCCTAATACCGACACATCTCGCGTCGCATTGACCCCCTTAGTCGGCTATCATCATGCAGGGGATTGTGCATGTGATTGTATTACTCTAACTTTGAATGACATGTTTATGCCTCATGTGTATTGCCACCGAGCATGTTGATGCATGCAAGGGGGTTTCTAGGGATACATGGATTTTTTTTTGATATTTCATGTTATGACCACATGACAAATGTGGACATGACACGTGTGTTACGTGTCATGACCGCATAAGAAATGTGGGCATAAAATTTGGTATCAGAGCCCAAGTTTAAACATTGGGCTTGTTTGGGCACATTACTTATTCTGCAAATTCTTCTTATTTGTGACTACCTTGTTCTTGTAGGATGCCACCTAGAACAAGGTGAGCATGTTTATGCCACACTACATCTGTTGAGGTACATAGCAATTCATTAGCTAAGGGTCAAGGACCATCAGCACCACAGGCACCACCTGTACCTAATATTAGACCATAGATCTTGTAGGCATTACAAGCAGTGTTAGATAGGTTACCACCAGCCGCAGTAGAGCCGCGTATCGAGTCATGTGTCGAGCCCCGTGTTGATCCACAAGAGGAGCCACATGCTGAGTCATGTGTGGAGCCACGTGTAGAGCCCTGCATCGAGCCATGATTGGCACCATGTGTAGAGCCTTTTGTTCAAATAGCTGACACAATAGCGGAGGAGGTTGGTTCAACTTACAGAGCCCATAGCAGGAGCCCTCTACATCATGCGAGGCGAGAGGAGGCTGTGAGAGTAGAGTAGGTTTATCATGGGCCTTATAGTTATGGTGTGGATGAGTCTATTAGAGGACACAGAGACCATGGGGACCCTATCAGAGATTTACTTAGGCTAAATCCACCCACCTTCGCAGGAACCACAGAGGGAGCTGAGGCGAAGGCTTGGCTTATCAGTTTAGATAAGTGCTTTGTGTTGCAACCTTACGAGGGAAACACAAAGGCATGCGTGGCAGTTCACTTGTTGAGAGATGCAATAGCAACTTGGTGGTGCATTGAGGAGTGCAAGCATTGCTTATCTTTGGATACACTTTCATTAAGTGCTTTAATGTGTGTTATCTATTAGAACATTACAGGTAGTGTCGTATTGACAAGGTCCATGATTTATAGCAGCGAGGTTCTACTATAGCACAATATGAGGGCAGGTTCACAGAGCTATCACATTATACAAAGTATCTCCATGATGAAAAACTTCTAGTTCACAAGTTTATCAGAGGTTTGAATTAGGGGATATCAGGGCCAGTGCACATGGTAGACCCCTAGACCTTGAGTGAGGATGCCAAGAAGGCATACATAGCAGAGGAGATTCAGGGATGAGGTCAGAGTTCACGCCCTCAGTTTTAGGATCGTATCTAGTAGCAGTAGAATTTTTGTAGACCACCACCACCACCTCAGAGAGGAGGGTTTAGTTTTACACCTTTACCTCCTAGGCCTCCATAGTAGCAACAACAATAGTTTTAGCAAAGGTCTAGGCCCCAAAAGAGGGCATAGGGAGGACAGAATCATGGTTGGCAGTAGCAGGGCCCACATAAAGATCAAAGACAATAGGGACCACCTGCGGGACCTACTAGGTCACAACAGTCTTCCAGGGGTTCTTAGGGGTCCATGGTTGAGAATAGATAGTAGTAGAGTAGTAGGACATAGACTGGATAGGTACAGGTGTGAGGCCCTTGCTATGTTTGTGGTGGGGCAAGACCTTTGGCTAGAGAGTACAGTGGTATCAGAGCAGTCATCCTGCCATCCTGTGAATAATAGTTAAATAAAATAAAAATTTAAAATACTAATAATAATAAAATTTATAAAAAAAAGCAAGTGAATTTCATGAATTGTTGGAATAATGGTGTTTAATACATTGCTAAAATATTTTTAAAATATATATATATGTAACATTAAAAAAAAAATAAAAATTACTCAATATGTTATCATGCAACATAAAAAAGAAAAGTTTAAAATTTACTTACAAATATGTAATAAGTAATGAGTAAATAAGGTAAAAAATAAATAAGAATAAAATAACTCTTAAAATTACATTAAGTAAATATACTAAATGAAATAGTAAAATAAAATAATTAAAATATCTCTATGGGTAACCCACTGCTTGAAATGACACGAGAAAAATGAATTAAAAAAATGTAAACAACTAGATCAAAATATTTATTATTGTGTACATAAACCTCAATAAAATATAATCTTATAAAATACTATAGGATACCTAATTATATTGCTTGAGGACAAGCAATCTTGAGTGGGGAGGGTTGTCATGTCCCCATATCAAGACATTGTTAAAGTAAAGATTTGAACACAATAAAGATGGTTTCTAAAATATTATTTCCCATGATAGAAATAATTACATACATTATATATTATTTAATAAATAATATTATTGTATGAATATTTTATTATAATTAAATATAATATCTATATTATAAATAACAATATATATAAATATAATATATTATAAATATATCTAATAATATAAATAACAAATATAATTATTAATATATAAATATAAACATTAAATTAAATATTATTATAATCCTATATTTGATTATTAATATAAATAATTAATAATATAACTATAAATATTATCAGTTTAATTATTATTATCAATATAATAGTAATTATAATATATGTATAATAAGAATATATAATAGTAAATATATATTTATTCATTGTATAATATAAAGGCATTCATATATGGAATTGGGTCTCTTGAGAAGATGTCATCTCCAATGACGAGAGGTTAACTAATTCAAACATCAAGTATCATCAAAGTTTAATAATATTTATTTATTAAGGGTGGTGACCCATGGTAAATTGCATCCCTTCAAACTTATAAATATTAACCGACCCCTCTAACAAAAGTAGCAATCAATCAGAAAAAAGAAAGATAAGAGAATAAATATTTACCGCGGCCTAAAAAGGTATCTGCAGATCCGTCTAAACAGCAGGTAAGTATTTTAATATATTTAATTATTAAGATGTAATATATCCATATAAATAAATAAATAAATATATATATATATATATATGTATATAACCAAGTAGGCATAGTTAATAAGAATTTATGTAAATCATTATGGCTCATAAGAAATGTCTTAACTATATCTAAAATCAAATAATAAAGAATAATTATATAAAGAAGGATCAACATATAAATGGAGTGTATTCTCTATGATAGATATGACTATCATGTAAATAACATATGAAATAAGAAAGTTGATTAGAATGATGAAAAGCATATAATGTCAATGAATGGCAATCAACAAATATAATTGATAACTCACAACTCATGACATGTTCAAAAAGGGATGTTCAAGCCTCATCCTTAATCATCTTATCAACCTATGAGTATGGGGTTAAGTTAAGGATGTAAAATTGGACCTAGGTGACCCTCAAGTGGATGAAGAACACCGGGTGTGTGTGAAGTCCCTTGAGCCAAGAGATGAAGAACTCCGGGTGTGAGTGAAGCTCTTGGGCCTATGGTATTATGAGCTCATAATAAATGTGCCCGACGGTTGGTGACTCTCAATGGGATGAAGAATGCCGGGTGTTGCGTGAAGTTCCATTGAGCCAAATGGTGAAGGACCCCAGGTGTTGGGAGAAACCTTTGGGCCTCCGTGTGGGATGGTTAGTGCCTTAACAAACCATGCTTATGGGGAAGACAAGGTTGATTAATGATAGGGCTAACCAAGAACTCTCTTTAGATTATGCATGGGAACGATGAGAGAAATAATATGAATATGAAATGTATGAACTTCATATGAATCATAACTATAAGTATAGAGATGAAATATATGTGATTATAATTAAAGATTATAAGTCTTAAATACAATTGTGGAAAATATATGAGTTTGATACTTAGTTATTAACTCTAAATATGAAAAGAAGAATTGAATATTAATGTTCTCTTTTGTAAGCTAAAATTTTGTGCAAGGTTAAGGAAAATTTTGACTTACTAGAAGGGGACATTACACTTTACAATAGGGGGACAACCTCATGTAGGAGGTTTAGAGAAGACAGTTGGTGATGTGGGTAGATCCCACCGTACTTTTGCAGTGGTTGATAACTACTAGGCTGACTTCCAGGCCTCAGTTATTGAGACAATAGGTATGGTTGGGGATGTCCCCATTCCTATTTTATTTAACTCTAGTGCTACTAATTCATTTATATCTCCATCATTAGTGGAGCATTGTAGGTTAGTGGCCTCTAGGTAGGGTGATAGGTGGGAGGTTGAGTTGGCCACTGGGGCCAAGATGTTAGTAGATACTTTGGTTCACGATTGTGAGATTTCTTTAGAGGCCTTCACTATATTATGTGACCTTAGGGTTATGCTTTTAGGATCCTATGGTGTAGTTTTAGGCATGGATTGGCTTGCAGCTCATAGAGCCAAGCTAGATTGTCACCAAAAGGTGATTAGCTATTTAGATGATCATGGCATGTCAGTCAAGGTAGTGGGTATTTAGAAGCCCATGGCACCTTGTATGATATCTGCTCAGTAGATTAAGCACTGCATGCAGAAGGGATGTCAGTTGTTTTCCATCACTATTAGCAACAAATTAGAGGATGAGCCAGAGGTGTCATTAGATGACCATCCTATTTTAAGGGAGTTTGTCGATGTCTTTCCGCCAGTGTTACTAGGTATGCCTCCATGTAGAGAGGTAGACTTCCACATCGATCTAGTGCCAGGTGCCGAACTAGTGTCTCGTGCACCCTACAGGGTGACCGCACATGAGTTCGCAGAGCTCAAGTTGTATTTAGAGGAGTTGCTTGAGAAGGGGCACATCCAAACTAGCGTTTCACCATGGGGTGCACCAGTCATCTTCGTGAAGAAGGATGGGTCTCTTCGTTTGTGCATGGATTATAGGTAGCTTAATAAGGTGATGGTGAAGAACTATTATCCTCTGCCTAGGATTAATGACCTTTTTGATCAGATGCTGGGAGCCAGAGTGTTCTCTAAGATAGACCTGAAGTCTAGTTACCACCAGTTGTGCATCGCATAGGCAAACATCCATAAGACTACCTTCCAGACTCGTTATGGCCACTATGAGTTCACTGTGGTACCCTTCGGCTTAACGAATGCCTCTGCAGTGTTCATGAGTCTTATGAATGGGGTGTTCCGCACTTACTTGGATCAGTTCATGATCATTTTCCTTGATGATATTTTGATCTACTTGCAGACCAAGGAGGAGCATGAAGATCACTTACATTATGTTTTGCAGTTCTTGAAAGAGCAACAACTTTATGGCAACTTGTTGAAGTGTACCTTTTTCAGAATCAAGGTACAGTATTTGGGACACATCCAATATGGCGATGGTATCTCCATAGATCCATCTAAGACTAGGGCTATCAAAGATTGGCCAACACCCATAGTGTGACAGAGGTCAGGAGTTTTAGGGGGTTAGTCGGGTATTACCACAGATTCGTAGAGGGCTTTTCCAGGATAACGCACCCCATCACTTCCCTTCAGCAGAAAGGGAAGAGTTTCACATGGATTGAGTAGTGCAAGAGGGCCTTTGGGATCCTCAAGGAGTATCTTATCAATGCTCCAACCTTAGCAGTTCCTGATCTAGCAGAGGATTTTGTGTTTTGTATAGATGCATCACTTGAGGGTTTAGAAGTCATGCTTATGCAAAGTGGTAGAGCGATCGCGTATGAGTCATGAAAGCTCAAGATCCATGAGCTAAACTACCCCACTCATGATTTAGAGCTCACAGTAATGGTTCATGCTCTTATTTGTTAGAGACACTTTCTATTGGGTTGTCGCTTTGAGCTTCATTTGGATCACCATAGTTTGCAGTACATATTCACATAGCTAAATTTGAACACTCACCAACGGTGTTGGATGGAGTTTCTTTGCGAGTACGACTTTGTTGTCCACTACATCAAAGAGAAGGAGAATGTGGTCACGGATGCATTAAGTCAAAGGCACCATGAGATCTTGACCTTGACCTTTAGTGTCGACTTGAGAGGACACATCATTCAGCATCTGCCTGAGGATGAGTAGTTTCTTAAGGTGCAGCAAGAGATCCAATCTCAGAGGGCCCTTGTGGATAAGTTTACAGGATATTCCCTGAGGCAGATGGGTTACTTAGACATTGTCAGCACATCGATGTACCCCATGTAGGCGACCTACCTGCAGTAGTTCTTTCAGAGGTTCACAGAGCACCTTATGCAGCACACCCAGGAGTGAAGAAGATGCATGCTGACTTGCGATAATTGTACCATTGGGTGGGTATGAAATGAGATATTGCAGAGTATGTTGCTCGTTGCCTTGAGTGCCAGAGGGTCAAGGCTAAGCATCAGCATCTAGCAAGACTTTTATACCCTCACGAGATACCTAAGTGGAAATGAGACACCATTTCCATGGATTTCATTATTAGTCTTCCTATGTCATCTCACCGCCATGATGCCATAATGGTGACGGTTGACAAGTTGACTAAGGTGGTGCATTTCTCACTTGTACGCATGATGTACAATGCACCATCAGTGGTGAGAGTATTCTTGGATGATATTGTTAGATTACATGGAGTACCTCACCGTATCATTTCTGATAGAGACTCAGTGTTCACATCAACCTTTTGGAGGGCATTATAGCAGGTGTTGGACACACAGCTCAACTTCAATTCTGTTTATCACCCTGAGACAGATGGACAAATAGAGAGGATGAATTAGGTTCTAGAGGATATGCTCTGTATGTACATTATAGATCACCAAACTAGGTGGGAGGAGTACTTGTGTCTAGTTGAGTTTGCCTACAATAATGGGCATCACAGCTTATTGGGTATACCTCCTTTTCAAGCCTTGTATGACAGACCTTGCAGGACACCTTTGAGTTGGGGTCATATAGAGGACAAGGTTGCTATTGGCCCAGAGTTTGTACAGGATATGTAGTAGCAGGTGCCCTTGATTAAATAGAGGCTTTAGGAGGCGCAGGATCAACATAAGAAGTATGTCGATGCTAAGAGATTAGATCAGAGCTTCTCAGTCGGTGATAAAGTATTCTTGAGAGTGCGACCTCACAAGAATCCATTCCATTATGGAAAGGGCTCTAAGCTCACACCATGGTTTGTTGGGTCTTTTGAGATCAAAGAGTGGATAGGACCCATAGCCTACCATCTAGCCTTACCACCTAGCTTGTCGTGCATCCACAATGTTTTTCATGTATTTGTTTTGTGGTGTTACATATCTGATTTATCTCATGTATTAGATTACAGTGCTCTATAGGTAGAGGCAAATGGATAGTGGGATTTGGAGCCAATTCGCATATTGGCTCATTGGACACTAGGCCTTTGAGGTCAAGAGCTGGAACAAGTTAGGGTCCAGTGGGATAGGTACGCTGAGGTCATGGTGACATGGGAGGATGCAGCTAGATTGAGGGTAGTTTACCCTCACCTCTTTGATGAATTCTAGGAGGAAGTTTAGTCTTAGGGGGGGAGGATGTGAGGCCTACCTTTTCACTTCATTATTTTTTCTCATGTCATATTACTATTGGAGACATATTTTAGACTATTGGGGACTATTGATCATGATATGCAGAATCATTAGACTATATGCTTTTAATTTGATTAATTATGTTTAGCATGTTTTGATGAGACTAGATTATGATTTTCATTCACTGATGATGCTTTGACATGCAATGTACATTATGATATTATTCTAAGTTATTAGTTATGTGATTATGTTATGGATTTTAGTATGCAATTTTATCTTGAGATGGAATTATAGAAATGCAAAATTATGAATCTAATTATGATGTGATTTTTATGATTGTTCTATATGATTATATGATGGTGTAAGTGTATGTTTACCTTGCTTCAGCTATGATATACATGTTGGATTAATCTTTTGTTTAAGTGCGCAGGTGTTTTAACCAAGCCATGGATAATCAGAGATTACCCCACACATTTTGTGAATTCTCGTGTTAAGCCGATCTAGTTCCAAGAGGAACCAAGATCATCTATGTCAATGCATGATGAATTTTTGTAATGTTAGCTTATGTGGTCTTTTGGGCTAGGTCTACCCTTTCTCAGTGATTTTATATTGTGTTGTAAAACAATAATGTTTAATTGATTTCATTTTTGAGTTTTTATTTTTTGACCCCTTTTCATGTGATTTTACACACCCTATGGTGCTCAAAATGGGTTAAAAGTAACCCTGGGTTGTATCCCTAGGGTCTCGGGACCATTTGAGCTTATATAACCTTAGGTAAACTGCCATTTGGTCACTTAAACTTCACCTTAAAGTAAAGTGACAAAATGAAAGTTTGGGAAGGAGTGGAAGGTTGGGTCAAACATTCAACCTTACCTAGACCTCTTCCCAAGGCTTGGGGGAGTCTTCAAGACCTCTAAATTGTGGAGGACTCAACTCCAAGGCTCTCCCACATTGGTGAGGGGATCTTGGGGTTTTGTGGGTTTTCATGGGAGGATATGATTGGGGCACTTGTAGTACCCATATCCTTCTTTGGCTCCACTTTTCTCTCCCACGTGTGAGAGAGCACAAGTGGAGGGGGGCAAGACTTGGTGGAATGGTGGGATGACAAGTGTCACCCCCACATTCCATGAAACTTGGAAGTGGATGTGAGGAGGAAGGAGAAGGTGACATGTGTCACCTTCTCATTCCTCAAGGCTCATGAGGAGAGCCTATTTTAATCCCTCTTAAAGAAAGGGAGAGGGTTGTTGATTTGTTTTCAATATTTTATTTTTATTTAAATTTGGGGAGAGAATTAGAGGAATTTTTGGAGGCTCATTTAGAGAAGGACTTGGAGGTGGAGTTGGAAGGGCTCTTCTTCAACTACCTTCCTTGTAGGCTATTGAAGGTAGGATTCAAAGATAAATGTCTTTCCTTATGTAATTTACATTTCTTGTGTGTGTGTGTGTATTTTATATTTTGTTGTTGTGGGGATTTTTATGGGTGTTGTGAGAACCTCTCCACTTGGAGAAAATGCTCAACATGTGTGGGGTGGGGGAGGAGTGAACCTCCTCAAGATCACCTCCTAGTTTTGGTATTTTGGCCTTGAGGGTAAGTAATAAATTTGAGCATTTTTTAATGGCTTGAGAGCCATGGATAGATATGTGAAATTTGGTATATATATGTGTTGGCTTGAGGCCTTGTGAAAATTGGTTTTTGAGATATATGGAGTGACACTCTTGAGTTTTGTGATCTCCACTCTCCTACCCCTTTAAACTCATTCTATGAGTTTTATTTTGTGCAAGCCAAGGGTGTTCTTCTTGTTTATTATTTTGTGTGTTTTGTTGTGTTGTAGAATGAAAGTTCCTTTTGTGTGGATGACCTCCAAGCTCGGGGGTGACTCATGAGTGAGTCTATGGTAGGGAGGAGAGCGGTATTTCATGGTTGTTTTCCCTTCCTATACTTGTTATTTGCATGTTATTGAAGTCTTGGAGCTTGGAAGATAAATATTTAAATCTTGAGTTTTGTCATTTTAGCTCCTTGAGAGCCTTGGCCAAGTTTTGGCTTTTGTGTAGTTTTTTTTCAAGAAAAGAGAGGATTTATCCTCTCTCATTTTTGTAAAGTTACATAAGTATGTTTTGAGGTTGTATGTATTTTATTTTACACTTGAAAATAAAATGTAGTGGCTAGTTTTATTTGATTGGATGGTGAAAATGTTATGCAAGAGAAATAATGCATGTAATACTCCTCTTTTGTTGCCAATATATGCTCAATTTGTTATTAGTTTCTTATGTTTTTCAAGTAAATAAAAACATATGGTTGCTACTTTGTATTATAGATTTAAAAAAAAGATGTTGCTGGTTTATTTTCAAAAGAAACATATATATATATATATATATATATATATATATATATATATATATATATATATATATATATATAATTTATGCCTTAGAAAAATGGATATACTTAGCATTTCAATCATTTATCTATCATCTCAAATATCTTACAAAATGATATATTTGTGTATGTGAGGTTTATATATATATTTGAATCAAATAACAAGTAAACTTATTTTGACTTAAAGAACTGGCTGTCTGAGTAAAGGCGTAGCATGTGAAATAGACTAGCGGTCTCAACGTTGAAGGGTTTGATCTTAAAAAATATATATATGTAGATCCCTGTGGATAGCGGCCAGTCCACTGCCCACAGGGCAGTTTGTTTATTGAAGGGGGTGGGGAGGGGGTCGAACCCCCACCCATACCCCGTGGGTGTGGGTGGGGGTTCAGCCCCCTCCCCACCCTCTTACGTCTCATTTAAACTATAACCCTACAGCAAGTAAAGAGAATAAACGGCGGTGCTTCCACACTTAACATAGTCCGTCATTCCCCTCATGGCTGTTCAACCCTCCAATACAACATTTTGTCTTTTTTATAATATATATATATATATATATATATATATATACACCCTGTGTAAATACATAAAACTTGCATCATTTTATCCATCTCTGGTTTATTACGAGAATATATATATATATATACAAAAAATGTAAGGGTAGGCTTTAAAATATTAGATATTCAATGAGTATACCTCATTAAGAGTGGTGGCCATGGCTGCCTCTCATCCAACCTGCAACTCAAAACAAGAAAGAAAACAAAAATGAGAAAATAAGATGGAGAAGAATGTAGGGTTAGGGCTTTCCTTATTTCATCAGGAAATTAATTTTAAATTGTAGAGCTTTTAGGGTTTTATTTTAAATATTATTTTGTTTGACTTGTGAGGGAATTTATTCCCTTCTCTTTTATTTTGGAGTTTAAATTAGATCTTTTATTGGGTTGGAAGGTGATTTTTTATTTAAACTTTAATGTGGGATATGGGTGCACCTTGTTTTACCTAATGGGAATTAATTTGTTAAACTATTAGTGGGAAAATGAGATGCATATTATTGGGAGCACTTTATTATCTTAGGCAAGTTATTTTAAATTTTATTATTTGGGGTGTATTAAATTAGCAATGTTATTTTATTTGCCTAGGGTTAGGAAATTTAAAACTCTTTTATTTAGTTGTATTAGCTCCTTAGAGATTAATATTTTTAACTAGAGGAAATTATTAAATTGATTTAATTAATTAGATGTGGGGTTAAATTGTTACTATAAATATCCTTCGAATTTAACTATTGTAACCTTATTTAATTTTAAATTGAATTATTTTAATTAATCTCATGTGGAAATTAATCAAAGGAGGTTATTTTTAATGTATTCAATTTAGTTTGCTATGATTTATCTAATTTATTGAGCTTAGGGAACCTTTGATTAAATTTTAATTATTAAAATAAATCTTATACACGTCCGAAAGGCATTATGCTACCATATTTTTTTGGAATTAGGGTCTCTTTCCCTTAGCAAATTATACCATGTGTATAGTAAAATTTTAATGTCTCCGCAACTAGTTGTTGATTAAATTGTTAATTAATTTTTTTTATGTTAATAGAAATAGGTTTTGGACTCTGACTCGTATTAGAATCCATCACTCACCTAGGACAACTTAGGGTTTTGATCATTCGATCCTAACCCTAATGGTGACGCATCTTGTGTTGCATTGACCCCCTTAGTCGCCTATCATCATGCAAGGGATTGGGAATGTGATTGCATTACCCCAACTTTGACTGACATGTTTATGCCTCATGCGTATTGCCACTGAGCATGCTGACATGTACGAGGGGGTTTCTAGGGATGCGTAGAATTGTTTTTTGATATTTTGTGTCTTGACCACATGACAAATGCGGACATGACATGTGTGTTGCATGTCGTGACCACATGAGAAATGTGGGCATAACAAGTTTGGAAAAATGGTGTGGGATCTGGAATTTCTCACACAAAGTGTGGACTTCCTAGTTCTGAAATGGTTTCCCATTATCTGCGATGATGGAATGGGGGATACCATATCGACAATTATGTAATGGAGGATGAACTTTTCTATTTGGATGCTTGTGGTGAATGTGAGTGGAATTCTTGCTTCAACCCACTTGGTAAAGTATTCAGTGGAAGTGATAATAAACTTATGACCATTGGATAATGGAGGGTGAATCTTACCTACAAGGTTGAGTCCCCACTATGAAAAAGGCCATGAAGTTGTTATTGGCTACAACTCTTGTGATGGTGCATGGATGAGATCCCCATGTTGCTAACACGGCAAGCATTTCTTCACGAACCTGTAAGCATCTCATTCTATTGTCGGCTGGTTGTATCCTATTCTTAATATCTTCTTGGCTAGGGTAGGTCCACTAGAGTGTTCCCCGTAGATGCCTTCATGGACCTCTTGTAAGGCCACTTTGGCATCCCTAGAGTCAAGACATTGTAAAAGCATACCATCAAGACTCCTTTTGTAGAGAGTGTCTCCTATAAGCATGAAGCAAGAGGCTCAATGGATGAAGCTTTTACGTTGGGAGGATGATAGGTTGGGGGAAATGATGTTGTCATGAAGGTACATGTGCATTTCTTGATGCTAGGGAGATAGGGGACCAACAATGTCACACATCCATTCTAATTCTGGAACATCATAAGCCAGTATAGGAGTGCTTTGATCAGGAACTCACATTTATTGCTATCTTTCTTCCTGTCCACCAAGGATCCTAATGGGTTCAAATGTTGACTTCTTTTATGCTATTTCTTATGCTTTCAAATTGTATACCTATGCTATTTCAAATACTTTCCTAAGACATTACTACCATAATATGTTGTCTTGTATATATATTCTACAAACCTTGAGCTTAATATGCTAATACAAGACATGGTGATGATGTTTGTCAAATGCATGAGTTAGACATAAGTATGTATGTATATAAATGGGATTTTGTGGATTAATTATTAAGGCTATTTTGTATGCATATGTTTTATGGATTAACCCTATCCAATAGTGTTGATGATGATTATTAGTCATAACAACATGCATAAAAATTTGCACAACAAACCTTTATTATCTTGTAAAGTACGATCACCTTAGGATAAGTTGATGACTCCAAGTCTCCATTGATTAGGTCATGATTGTCTGACATTACTCAGAGGTTGATGTGACATTCTATTTTCCATTTCAAGGGGTCTTGCATTTGTCTAGATGATCAATATTGTTATGTTTCCTGTAATTTTACTCCACAGAGAGGTTATTTCTACTCTATTTCCAAAGATAGCTAATATATTTGCAAGTTTGATCAATTCTTCTGATTGTTGATCATCATGAACTTGTTCTTTCTTCTACATTGTATATTTATTCAAATGATATGTCTGTAAGTGGATATTTGCATGTATTTCATGGATATTTGTTTGAATTTGCATGATATTTGTCAATTTAACATGCTTTTACTCTACATATGCTCTGTATTTCCAATTATCTATGGGATATCAGCATATTTCATGTTATTTTCTTTTGATTCTCTACTATTTACAATTATGGTGATGATCTACTATGAAATTGAAAGAAATTTAAAAGAATGCTTCTAACTTTAGTGAATCTTTAGTTATTGGATCACATACATACAAGATACATTCATGAGGAGAAGGAATCAAACCATATGTCACCAGGATGTTCCACAGCTAGATATGGATGATGCTAACTTCAAAGGATAAGCAATGAAAACAACACATGCAAACTGACAAGCACTCCAAGGGACACAGCTGATCAATGCATGTATCCCGATTTCAAACACAGATTACTCAAGATTTATGATGATTTGTAATAAAATATGCTTCCCTTCCATTCAGTATGCATAACATGTATATTTACAACATCTTTGAAATGAGTCTTGCTATTTTAGCAATCAAATTTCAATTAAGTTTTGAATGTTCAAAATATTGCACCCCTGCACCTTTTATAGAATAAGGTGAGGAGGCAATTACAAATGACCTATGGTCAAGATTTGTCAATTAAGATCAATGGTTAATAATCACTCTTTGACTCGGTCAACTCTTCCTTGTGGCCCAGGTTGCCAGCTAGCAACCATCTAGACAACTTATTATCTTATGAGTGCCTTATGCATATGTCCTCTTGGTGATGCATCTTCATTTTCTTCTTCTTCATCATGATCATCTTCATTACTTTCAGTATCGCTGTCACCTATAAGGAAATGATAGCATCTCAAAATGTATTTCTAAGAACAGTGGTGTCTTCGAAAGATTTAAATTCCTTTCAATTGCCTCAAAAACATGCACAACTATGCCACAAAGCAAAAACAAACATATAACATTTCTAACATTGACCCTTAGAGGAAATACAAGAAACAAGATCTAATTTCAAAAACAGAAACACTAACACAAAAGATAGAACAAAAGACATAGATATACATGGGGAAAACCCTTCCAGGTAAAAAACCCCACACTCCAAAAGCCCAGATCACCATTGTATTATTCAGTAATAGAAAAAATAGTTACAATACAAAATTGGCACTAAACCTTTCATGGAGATTTACATCTTGCTCCTTTGGAAGAATGACTAATAGCATAACCCTACACAAAGTTCTCTAGCACTCATGTTAGTCCTTCATACTATTATCATGCCACAAATAGCATATAGTACAGGTCATCACCCTACACCTAAACTCTGTTCTTACTCTCCCTTCTATCACACTCCTCTGTTACAATGTATTTTACATATCACATTACAGAAGAGAGAATTCAGTTCATATCTCAGACCATAACAACTACCAAAAGGTTGACAATTCATTTTTAACCATTTGCAACCATTCATATTCATGAGGACTAAATAGTCCCACATGCATCAATTGACAAACATAGCAATAGCATATATTCATGAGCACACAGTAAGTCTATCATCGGTGCTTTTACCACCGACGACTCCAGCTGGTCAAACACCAATGAACCATCAGAGTGACCAAGACCTTCAGTATGACTTCATCCTCCTTTGCCGACAATGTTCCTCCTACTGATGCCAAACTCTGTCAGATAGACCAAGCTCATAAGAGTACTGTCTACACTGCACCGATCAAAGAGGTATTGCTGACACCAACCTTCAACAGTTCATTAGAGTAACACAAGGCAATTAGAGAGAAAACTTAAGTCCATCCCAATAGTGAAAGTCAGCCTGATAGAGTATACCACTAGCCCTTCATCAGTAAAACCCCACACATCAGAAGTAGTCTCTCAAGCTGCTTTGATAAAGATAAGTCTCACTAATCCGATAGAACCTTGAACCCTTGAACTGACCAGTGGGACTTCAGACAATCAGTAGGAAACATCGAAGCAGAGCCGATAGAGCCTGTCAGGCCAATATCCAACTGTCGGAGTAACACAACACCATCGGTGATAGTCTCTTAGATCACACTGATAGTTCACGTCTTGCCGATGCAAAGAGAAAACCACTGTTAACAATGTGATCGCTGAGATGAAGTACATCTCTCACTGATGCCTGTAATCTGAGTCACAAGTACTCAACATTCTCCCACTTGACAAAGGAATTACAGGAACCCATCAATGCTCCAAGTCACAGAACCAAAGCTAATACTGCCTCCACTCCACTATGCTCACAAGTTACATAGAAGCTTTAACAAAGCCAAATTCAAAACTTTTAGAACACAGCCATGAAACCATCCTCTAGAAACAAGATAGAACATCAGCTAGAACAACAATCAGAAAACTAACTGCACCCATCCAACTGAACAAAACCCACATGACTGAAAATAGCACACATAGCAAGTGCTAATCCATCCAATCATCCATACCTTGAAGGAATTCATATCAGTAGACTCATGCCACCTACATATACACCCATCAACTACAAATACAAGCTCCATGTATCAACCAGTCAAAAAAGACCAAACACATCCAAGAACTCCCACTGCATGGGTAATGAATATCTGAAAAAGATCATGATATACAAAGTCCACCAATAGCATCACATAGAAAGTGTAAACATGTAGTACCAAGGAAACATCCACCATGATATGCAAAATCTGTAAACAAATATCAACTCCTCACCACCAGTGCAAAACTCTCCCAAGTTCTCCACACCCAAAAAGGAAAGAGATAATAGAACTTCCATATCATCACTCAAGAACATAAGTAAAAACACATAACCACAAACTAGTGATCACCTCAGCTCCAATCAAACCTCAAACCAATGTAGTGTGAAACAACCCATCCAGGAAGATAACCAGGACCATAGAGAGTAACTATGTACATCATATACCTGTAGACAATCCTTCTACATACACCTATGAATGCCAACTGTGTCAAGTATGATCTCCTTCAAAACACCCCAAAGAGAACAGCATAACAACACCCAAACAAACATTCAATCTCAAGAGATCAAATTCAACATATGTAATCATGTAACTAACATAGATGTAAGGCTCTCAATGAAGATCAAACTACTCCATTTCCCGTTTCAGGAAATCAGCCCATAAACCATCTCCTAACAATCCTCATCAATGAATGATATCTTTAAACTCAAATACACAAGGAGATTAATCATGCTATTCATCTCTCATACTAAATCCTTCAGAACCATCTATGAGTAGTTCAAGATCCATGTCTATGAAAGAAAGTATAAAACACCTGAGAGTAACAATGGGCAATACCTCTCAAGTAATAAACTGATGAGTAGACCATGAGCAGGGATAAGAATGCTCATCCAAGATATACAAGCCATCATGAATCCTGCAAGAGTAATCTCCTCATAGGTCTTTGTTGAACTCATGTCGAACCAAGATGTAGGCTTCTCAGACTTTCTGTTGAAATCTTCATCAAGAGTAACCATCAACAACACTTCTCTTATCTTAAGAGAATTACTGCCTCACCTTATTCTCCATGTACCCATGGGCATCTACAAACAATCATATCATGCTAAACTCCAAATGAATCACTGCACCAACATGATGTAATCAAGCAAAAGATCAATGCACCCAACACACAGAGAAGTTACCAGACCACTGTCAAAGCTCCATTACTCTGAATCAAGAACTTATCATGACATCATGATCTTACCATCTCCCTTTGGAGATTCCATGCTCTAGGTGAACATAACCATGATCTCAAGAGCAATGTATCATGCCAAAACTCAAATGCTTAAAACAAGAGAATACCATGACATAAAACAAACCAAACTGAAAACCAACATCACCTGTCAAGCACCACCAACACCTCAGCCAAGGATTTCATGAATCCTCCATGACTCCAAGATGTTCCACATCCTCAAATAGTGCCCCTACAAATATGAAAGAACTCTTCTGCAACAATAGGATCAAGGAGCTTCTCCTAGTAACATCTGCAACACTAAAGAAGATCATTCACCACTAAGTGATGAACACACAGTCAACGCTAAAGCTCCCCTAAACTATAATAACTGAGATTTCCAAGCATCATGACCAAACATCTCCTAATCTGAAAATCCTCTAGGTCCAGACATTAGCATGTCCATGTGACAATAAAACCAAGTGGCACCAAGATCTCCAAACCAAGGAAATACACTATCAATGTCAATAGCTTACACAAACCTGTGAATCTAAGTTATTCATAACATCATGATACACATACTTATAGGTCTCCATAACCGACTATTCAGGTACTTTACAATATCCATCCTCTCATCTTGAAGTAGTCACACCAATGCACAAGTGACCACAGACAAGGCCAGCTAACAAATCTACATTAACACTAAAACAATCTAGTGCATAAAGACAGTCCACATCCTAGTCATCTCACTGTAGCTTAATAGGTGATTAGTCCACAAAACTACATAACTCATAGATCCAACCAATGTATCATGCAAACTCACTATCACATTGGAAACTACAAAACTGAGATCTCAAGGAATAGATAACAATGTAGACAACATGACTCAAGCATCAGATTACAAATCTTATTACGCCAAACATGTCCACAACCTGAGCACCATAGTATAGAAAACCAACAAGCATTTCCATAGAAATACTAAGTGACATATCCCATACCAACATTTCTATGTAGAGAAAGTATTTCACCTCCTCACACCATGCAAGGGGAATGCATACAAAACTGCAACTATATCATCTAGCAACACCCCAAACACTAGGGTCTAGAAATAGCTTAACTGCAGCTTCACAAAACCACAAGTTTTTCTCTTGACCATGTAAAACCTGCAAAACCACTATGTTTAAAAAACACCCATGCACATCCATACCCACTTCACATCTGGAAGACCAAGAATATGAATCAAGAAACATCATAACAGTTAAACTAGAAAAATGGATCATTATGAATATGCATAACCATAGATTTTAGGAAAAAACTATGAAATCCCTCAAAACCAAAGAACATGATTCTGAGACATGCAAGTACAAAGCATCCACTAAAGGAAACAACAGTTCAGGAACTTTAGGCCCACTTGTAGGCCAACTCCACAACCACCAACCTGTACATGCATTCGAGAGAGACAGGCTATTACAGAAGCTCTCAGACCATCCAATGATCAACTCCATAGCCTACATGCAATCAGGGTAACAAAAAAGTTATGCCTTCCAATACCTGGACAAAACACCCAGCATAAACACATTTCTCCATAGCTGAAAAACAACCCAAGCTTCTCCATATCATCAGGAGCCTCTCACACAGATATCTAATAAAGAGATTTCATGCATCTCAACCATAGAGTAAAAAATTCCACCCCATGCATTAGGATTATATCATTGCCAACTAGAAGCCTTAGATCACATCATTTCAATATGACCAGCTCCAGTTTCTCCATCTTCACCATCCTTCAGGCACTGTTGAAATAGAAAAACAAGATCATCTGCCAGAATTCACTCAAAGCAAGGATCAAACATCAGACGATTCCTTTAGATTTTCTCAAGCCTGTCACACTAAGAAATCATCACAGAAGGAATACCCAGACCGTATACACCAGGAACTCTTACATGTAAACACATGCAACACACAAATGTACATATGTGAGAAACAAAGCAGATCCTAGAAGAAGGCTCTGATACCACTTGTAAGGAAATGATAGCATCTTAGAACATATTTCTAAGAACAGTGGTGTCTTCGACAGATTTAAATTCCTTTCAATTGCCTCAAAAACACGCACAACTATGCCACAAAGCAGAAACAGACATAGAACATTTCCAACATTGACCCTTAGAGGAAATACAAGCAACAAGATCTAATTTCACCAACAAAAATGCTAACACAAAAGATAGAATAGAAGACATAGATATACGTGGGGAAAACCCTTATGGGTAAAAAACCCCACACTCCAAAAGCCTAGATTGCCATTGTATTATTCAGCAACAGAAAAAATAGTTACAATACAAAATCAGCACTAAGCCTTTCATGGAGATTTACATCTTACTCCTCTAGAAGAATGACTGACAACATAACCCTACACAAAGTTCTCCAGTACTTGGGTTAGTCCTTCATACTATTATCATCCCACAAATAGCATATAGTACAGGACATCACTCTACACCTGAACTCTATTCTTACTCTCCCTTCTATCACACTCCTCTGTTACAATGTGTTTTACATATCACATTACAAAAGAGAGCATTCGGTTCATATCTCAGACCGTTACAACTACCAAAAGGTCGACAATTCATTTTTAACCATTCGCAACCATTCATATTCATGAGGACTAAATAGTCCCACATGCATCAGTTGACAAACACAGCAACATCATATATGCACGAACACACGGTAAGTCTATCGTCGGCAATTTTGCCACCGATGACTCCAGCCAGTAAAACACCAATGAACCATCGGAGTGACCAAGACCTTCGGTGTGACTTCATCCTCCTTTGCTAATAATGTTCCTCTTGCCGATACCAAACTCCATCAGATAGACCAAGCTCATCAGAGTACTATCTCAACACTGCACCGATCGAAGAGGTCTTGCCGATGCCAACCTTCAATAGTTCATTGAAGTAACACAAGGCAATCAGAGAGAAAACTTAAGTCCATTCTGATAGTGAAAGTTAGCCTGATAGAGTATATGACTAGCCCTTCATCAGTAAGACCCCACACATCAAAAGTAGTCTCCCAAGCTGCTCTGATAAAGATAAGTCTCACCGATTTGATAGAACCTTGAACCCTTGAACCGATCGATGGGACTTCAGACCATTGGTAGGAAACATCGAAGCAGAGCTGATAGAGCTTGTCAGATTGATATCCAATTGTCAGAGTAACACAACACCATCGGTGACAGTCTCTCAAATCACATCGATAGTTCACGTCTTGCCAATGCAAAGAACAAACCACTGTGAACAATGTGATCACTGAGACAAAGCACAGCTCTCGCCGATGCTTGTAATCTGAGTCACAAGTACTCAACATCACCCTGATGTACATCCTCCTATATATGGACCTTCATCACTATCTTGATGTTCTCATATGCCTATGCTATTTTATTCACCTCTCCCCCATCTTGGGTTCTAGCTTTTGTTACAGCATGCTTATGAGACTAGAATTTAGCTTTGATCGCATCCAACTTACCTTTTCTATTGTTTAGAGTCTCATTATAAGTTCTACCCTAACCTTTATCCTCATGATCTTATTCATCACCTCTTCTGTTAGGTGGGTGAGGGGGTCATCTACTACCAGCTGGAAATTATCATGTAGAGCTTTGATAGCAAAGTCTGCATCCTAAATTTCAATCTTTCCCTCTACTTTTCCTTCTAAAGCCTCAAGGATCTCCGTTTCATGTGCCATCATGTTGTGCAACTTTATACTTATATCCCTGAGCTTGCCATTGCATTTCTTTAGGATATCACATTCAAACCTAATATCTTCATACCATACATCTATCAGCAGGGCAGTGTTATTATTCAACACTTGATTATTTATTAGGATTTGAGGATCAATCCTCTTTAATTCACTTAAAGGAGTTAGGTCCTTTTCCAATTGGAATGACTATCTCCCTGTTTCATTTTACATTTTGTCTACTTTTCTCTTTAAACTACTTAAAGAATTCCACCTCTATAAGGAGGTTCTCAAAATATCCTCAGCTTCTGTGAGGGCTGACAGCATCCACTTCTCCATAATCATGGCCTCATGCTTCATGAGGTCTAACTTAGTGACCTCCTCCTAGGATATGACAGTCAATGGGACTGCTGGATCAACTGGTGTATTATTAGGGTTAATTAACCCTTTTTTATATGAATGTAACTAAGCAATGTGCTCCTTATGCTTTTTATTTTTCTCTTTCTCCTTCTTTACCCTTTGGGTCAAAGAATCAATGATGTCATTCCCTTCCTGACCTTCTTGGTCCTCATTAGCAAAACCCAAATCAACAGTTGTGATTTGGAACTCTTCAAGGGTGATCTTGCCCTTCTCTTTCTCTACTGTGGGAAGTGCTACCTGTGTAGTCCTTCTACCTATAGCAGGATCTCTTTTTATAGCTGATGTCAATCTGGATTTCCTCTTTGGCTTCATTATTGTTTCTGCAAACAAGGTGGAAACATCAAATTCTTGAATTTCAGAGCCTTGTTCCATACCTATTTCTTTCTCCAGCCATTGAGGCACTTCATCTCTAGGTCCTTAATGTCCTTTGTCATCATCATGTCCACCCTAATCTTCAGTATCTGCTTCTATTCTCGATGGAGAAGGTGATTTCTTAGTTTCTTCCTCATGGAGTTCCTCATGAGGGGGATCTTGTTGCATTTGTTCTTGCTGAGGGGCCTCATTCTATGGAGGAGGATCCTGTGGAATGTCCACATTATGATCATGTACCTAATCATGCACTCCCTCCTTCTAACTTTCATCTACTTTAGTGCTTTCCTCATCCTAAGGCATGATGACATCTATGGATGTCTAAGTGTTTTGGCCTTGTGCATCACCTTGATCTTGGGTTACTTCTTGATCTGTACCCGATGCACCGATGTCCTATGTGTTAAGGTCCTCATGACATGATTTATCCTTTTCTCCTATGGCATCCTCTAGATCTCCCTGAGTCTAGGTAGCAGTATCACTTGATGTATCTTTATCATCTCTACCTTTCTATTAGACTTCTACTATTTTTGGCTCAGCAAGTATCTCATGTTGTTGCTAACCCATATCAGGAGCATTGCTTTCCTTTTCTACCTGCTTGACCACTTTAATCTTTTTTGTCTCACCTGCTTTATCTTTGGGGCTCACATCCTCCCTATATGTTAAATCTATAACTGCAGGGCTAGTCACCTGATCAACCAACTTGTCAAGCCTGATCTGTTGGGCTGCCCTCTCTGGGCTACTTTCTTTTACTGCTTCGATTTTCTTCACTTTCTCCAATACCACCATTTGTGTTAATGGGGTCCCATGTGGAGTCATGTGGGTACTGGAGGTGAGGGTCTCCATCCTTTGAGAGGCTGCATTCTGTAATACCTCATCATCTAATAAGTCGATGGTGTCCTCCAAGGAGAAAGGACCACCCTGACCTACCTTGAAAGTTTCTTTTGTTTGTTCTTCTACCTTCTCAGTATTGAACTTTATTATGGTGGGAAGTGACACATCATGTTATAGCTCCTTCCTAAATGCTTCTCCACCCGCTCTTAATAAAATAGGGTCAGCCCTGATATCACCCCGCATGGATGTTCTTTGCTTCTTAGGTGGTGACATCAACAGCATTGCCCTCCTCTTCCTATGGACCATCATCAAGTCATCACCTATAGGTTCCTTGTTTACTTGTACATCCTCAAATGAGATATCTTCTTCCACTTCCTGTTGTGAGGCTTGACCCTCCTCCTACACTTCTGTAGTTTCCACAGCTGGCCTCAAGATCCTCTTTGTTTTAGGCCTGTCAATTAGAGGCTATGTAGATGATACGGATTCCTGACCTGATGTCGATGCATCTGCAACCGGTATGGAAACCCTTTCAATTATCACCCCTTTAGGTTCATCTTCAGTTTTCTTTCCTCTAGGGGGACCCTTCCTTTGTTTCTATGTAGGTAACGTCTCCCCATTAGATTTTCTTTTCTCGTTGAGTAAGTGTTGTGTGGTTACACAACACGCCCCATTTTGACTTGGCAAAACAGGGACCCAACTTCTTTTGGCTTGGTTTGTGTTTCTTGCTTTCTGGCGGTTTGGTAAAAATCAGTCAAGTGCATCATCACGTCAGGTTAGGATGAAGTAAGTCATCATTATGAGGTCGATTTGTCAAAATTCACATTTCGTATCTGTGACCTCATATTCTGAAAGAACATTAAATTTCATGCAGGTTTGCCTTTTACATCACCCTGGTATTCATCAGGATATTCGCAGAAAGGGGGGGTTTATATTTTATAACCTCAGTCATGTTTTGAACATCATCATCATATTTGAAACATCCCCCGAAATATCCTGCGGTTCAAATATCCTGACGTCAACTTTAAATGGTAGTAAGTCTTTCCTGTCAAGCGGTCTTTTATATCACGAACATCATGTTTTGAAAAGTAACCCGATATTCGTTAATATCATCCTGACGCGAAATATCACCCGTAGAAAACATCTTGATGACATCATCTGAATGCGATAAACGAAGAAACAAACATCCTGATGACATCATCATCATATTTACATTCCGACAGGATTTTTTTGTGAACATGATCAAGTTCACCCAATATGACGATGACGTCATGAAGCGTTTCCGATACAAAGAACGAATATCATGATGACATCATCCTGATATTCAGAAAGGAGGATGAGCAAGCTTGTCTAATCATCATCATTTTGTTTTGAAACATCACCCGATAAACCGAAATATCCTCCTGATGTGCTAAAACGTAAACAAGGGGTGCGTTATCGCCCGAATCTTGTCACGATAATAATTTCAATGCTGGGGAAGACGATATCGAAACTTAACCCGATATTTGTGAAATATCATCCTGCCCTCATGATATCCTGCCATATGGATATCCCCCCACTCCCTTTGCCGCCATTATCATTAAATGCGTGCAGACATGGTAGGTGATTCCCGTCGATCCCAGAACCTAATGAAATACCTGGCGAGATCCTGAGTTTTCGCACGAATGATCAAAGATTGCAATCTAACTTGTCAGAGTGCCCTAAATTTACCCTAACTGTGAGGTTAAAAGGTAATTCAAATGCCATTGTTACGTTTACCTGCGTTAAAATTGTTTTACAGAGCACTAGCCTCCATATCCGCATAACAGCTACCGTTGCGCAGTTCGAGCTCACAGATAGAAGGAAGGAAGTGATCAGCAGTTGAATTAAGAGCATCTTGACGATATACTGGTATAAAGGAAAATCTGCATAACCAGGTAAGTGAATTGAAACCCTCATCATGTTGTTTCTAGATGATGTTGTAAGTTTAGGTTATGTATCCATGTGAGTAAGTAATGTGGAATTGATGCAATAAGCATGATAGTTGCAATATGTATACATGCATGTCCCTGTTGTGAGAAGAAATGTTGTTAATTGCAGGTACCCATGGCTGAAAAATGCTTAGTCAAGAATCAGGAAGAATTCAGCAGGCCTATGTTCTCTTCTCAGAGAGGGGTCCTGTTCAAATATGGGGCAATTACAGATACCCATCAGGGGATTACCAACCTGGAGGCTTGGTTAGCCAAGCTGAATGATGGACAAGATAAGAGTCCGGTATTGGATGTCGTGTTTGTATCAGGTATGTGGAACGCTGCTGGCTTCCCATACTCTATGAAGTCTCCAGAGTTAGTCATTGAATGTGCCCAGAATTATAACCCTTAGACGAGGCAGGTGGTGAAGCACGGGAGAGTGTATGCAGACCTATCCATCAAAGGTCTCTCCCAGACATTTGGATTGCCAATGGGCAATAAAGTGAAGAGTATAGACTTGAAGAAGTCTGAAAGAGAATATGAGGCCAACAAGAAGGCGGCCAGAAAGAATATGTATGCTTGGCGGGCCGAGAACAGTACATACAATGCAGCGGCCAAGCTCCCTGTGCACATGTTCAAGTTTGACTTCAATGAGGAATATCAGTATGTGATTGCCCTACTGAACAGGGTGACTGGCCAGCCTGATACTGGTGATTTCAGAGATTGGATGTATGGCATAATAATGATGTGCCTATATGCAGACATCAAGCCACTGTGGGGCCAAATAATAAGCGATGCTCTGCATGAGCAGTTGATGAACTTGGGAGGTTCGGATTATGCCTTCTACATGACCTCCTACATTGTTTACTCTTGTGCATATAGAGGCACTTTTGACGCCCTGGTCACAGATGGAAAACTGACGAGCACAAATGCAGCATATATATGGGATCATCATCCTCAGCTGCAAAGAACCAAATATATCAAAGACTACAAACTGGTCAATGATGCATTTTCTATGCATCTGGTAAGGACCATGGAAGATGACAGAACTAAAAGACTGAGCATGGAAGCTCAGGAGGCAGTATACAGGCATGGGGCATGGTACATACAATTTGCCACCTTTTCCTACATCAGGATAGAAGGTTTTGAAGGACATCCCCTGATGCTGCCAAGATATCCTACTGATGCAGTAGTGTTAATGGAATTTATCAGGTAGGGTTCCACGATGATACAAACGTATAAGGATGCCAAGAAGCTGCCACCAATTTTGTTCCCAGTCAGCATCGGCAACTACATGTGCCCTGACTCTGACAATATAAAGAAGGTGATGGTCACACTGAATAAGATGAATTTGCTACCCTTCCTAGTAACCAGACCATATGATCCTTACAGCTGAATGCAGAAGATCCTAGGAAAGCCTATTCACCAGAGGCACCTAGAGGATTTTTGGGCTGACTGCGAAGATGAGGCAGAGGCCAGGAGGAGGAGGTATCAGAGGTTGACTCTGAACCAGATCAGGACATTCGATTGTGTGCCCCTCCCTCAGCAGCTGAAGAGTGATGACGGCAGGATAATGGCAGAGGAATATGAGCAGAAGAAGATTTATAATGATACCATCTCTGCACCTGACCTCACCATGCAGGAGGATATGTCCTTAGACCCATTCTTTGCCAGAACCCTACACTTGACCCAAGCTTGGGTAGATGCACAGGTAGAGGCATTGAAGAAGAAAGGTGTTGCCATCACGGTGGACAACAAGAAGAAGGGGCAGGACATCACTGCATATGAATATGATGACTTCCTGCTGGAGAAGAGGAAGACTAAGGGAGAGAGGAACCCTCCACCACAGCAGCCTAGCAAAAGGACCACAAAGGGCAAGAAGGTGGAAAAAGGACCCAAGGGGGTCATAATTGACCGGGCAGTATTCACAGCGGAGGAGGTAGCTAAATCAGGATCAGAATCAGATTCTCCTCCAAAGACCAAGAAAACCAAGACAGCAGAGGCTGGAATCACGGAGACCCAAGAAGTGGGTCAGTCGTCCAAGCAACCAGGCAAAGATATCCTCATGGAGGAGGAGCCTGAAGAAGAGGAGGAAGCTCCACTGGTAATTAGAAGAAAGAGGAGAGCTCCGCAGGTGTTGGTTCCTACCACACCTAAGAAACCAAGAACCTCCATGAGAGGTGAGTTAAGTCATCCTCCTGCACAATTACAGGAGGCAGGTAGTGAAGTGCAGAAGGAACTTCAGCATAACGTTCCACTTCCTACCATTGTCAAGTTCAAAACTGAACTTGCTGAAGAATAGCAGAAGGAAGCATCTCAGACACAAGCGGAAGGGCATGTCTCGCTAGATGAGACAATAAACTTGTCTGATGATGAGGTGGTGCAGGATATAGCTACACAAGAAATGGAAACACTTGCAGCTGCTGGCATCAGTGTGGCTCCTCACAAGCCTCCATCTGTCCAATCAATGCTTGAGGAGATGAAACAAGCAGAAGCGGAGCGAGAGAAGAGCCCGGAACTAGAGAAGAGCCCAGAGTAGGTAGCACAGGACATAGGGCTGGACACACTGATCGCCGAGGTGACAAGTCTTGCAATGGTAGACTTAACAGAGAAACATGATGTAAGTCCTGAGAAGCCAGCAGGATCACCTGATAAGGGCCACCTAACAGAGGAGATAGAGATGGTGGAAGCAGAAGGCCATACTCTTGAATCAAGCCAACAAAGCCCACAAGATACATCAGCAAGACCTGCTATAGTAGAGGTCCAAGAAATAAAGGCTGATGAGAAAAGGGAAGAAATAGAAGATCCGGTTGCTAAGGCACAGGAGGTGGATAGTGCAGGCACAGAACAAATAACAGCTGCAAAGCAGACGCTATCACCTCGGGCAGATCCAATGATATCGGATACGGTGGACATGCCACCAGAAATAGAGAAACAGAAGGAGGGTGATCAACCTCCACAAGGGGAAGAATTGGGGACAGGTGAAGGAATGAAGAAGAAAGATCATGATCATCATGATCCGCATACTGGTACACCGCAAGGTTCCCCACACAAAGAAGATGCTCCCCCAGAAAAGGAAGTTCCTCAACAGGAGGAGGCACCACAGGATCCGCAGCAAGGCGAACATCATGAGGGAGAAAAAGAAAAATCACCATCTCCACAACGCTTGTTGGTAGAAACGGGGGATAGGGGTGAATAGCATCATGATGCTGAAAAGCATGATCAGGTGCCTCCTTGGTTAGAAAAGGAGGTGAATGTTGAGGAGGAACTCGAAATCCAAGAATTCGACGTCTCCACCCTGTTCTCCACGGATATAATGAAACCTAGAAGAAAGGCCAGGATGACATCGGCCATCAAGAGAGATCTGGCGACAGGAAGAAGGACCGCATAGATTGCTGTACCTGCGGTAGAGAAGGAGAAAGGCAAAATCACTGTGGATGAATTCCAGATAAGCACAGTTGATTTGGGTTTTGCCAACGAAGAGCAAGAATGTCAGGAGGGAAAAGACATCATAGACTCTCTAATTTAGAAAGTGAAAAGAGAGAAAGAGAAGAATAAGCAACATAAAGAGCACATTGCTCAGTTGCATGCATACATTAAGGGTTTAACCGACCCTGAGGATACTACAGGTGAAGCTGCAGTCCCATTAACTACCATTTCTCAGGAAGAAGTAAATAAACTGGACCTCATGAAACATGAGGCTTCCGTAATAAGAAAATGGATGTCATCCACATTGGATGAAGCTATTGAAATAATGAAGGGTTCATTGAAAAGATGGAGCATATTGAGTGACTCCAAAACCAAGGTAGACAGGTTGCAGATGCAGACCGGAAAAAGGTCTTATAAACTGGAGAAAGTCCTCAGCCTGTTGGAAGAAATAAGGAAGATAAATCCACAATTGCTTATCAGTAAGCAGGTGTTAAATAATAATACTGCATTGTTGGTGGATATATGGTACAAAGATGTACAGTTTGAATGCGGAGTCCTCAAGAGATGCAATAATAAGCTGAGGGAGATCAGCATGAGGCTACGTGATTTAATGGGCATTGAAGCAGATATGCTAGAAACATTAGAGGGCAAAGTGGAAGGGAAGATAGAGAATCAAGATGAAGATTCTACCCTTAAGGCCCTGCGCAATAACTTCCAAAAGGAAGATGATGGTCTGCTCGTCCACTTGACAGAAGAAGTGATAAATAAAATGATGAGGATCAAGGTCAAGATGGAGACCTACAATGAGACCTTGCAGGACAGAGAAAATAAGCTGGATAACAGCATGGATAAGTATGAGGCACACAAGCACGCCATTATCAAGGCAAAGACTCAAGATGGCGGAGGAATAGATCAGGTTGTGCAGTCATATGAGCAAATCCAGAGCAGCATGCAACCCCATATGCAGCAGCGTCATCATCCGGATAGCGAAAGTTCAGAGAGCGATGCACATGATGATGACCCGCATGAATCAGCTGAAGAGCATGATGAAGATACATCATGAAGGGGAATATTTTGCATAAGTAATATAGATAGTTGCCAGCTGGCAACTTGTGCTATTTTGTAAGATTGACAAGTCATGAAATGATAACTGTTGATTTGTATTGGCATATCAGATCCGTAGATCTTTTGTAACCGATTCCTCACCTTATTCTATAAAAGGTGGTGGAATGGCTTGTTATTTTCATTCGAAACTTAATTGAAATTTGTTTGCTGAAATATTCAGGGCTCATTTCAAAGCTGCTATATATGTACATGTCTTTTGCATACTTAATGAAAGAGAAGAGTATTTGATTACAGATCTTCGTAAATCCTGAGTAATCTATGTTTGAATTCTGGATATGTGTTTTGATTAGCTACGTCCCTTGGAGTGCTCATCATGTTGCATGTATTGTTTTCATTCATTATCCTCTGAAGTTTGCATCAACTATGTCTAGCTGTGGAATGTCCTGGTGAACATATGGTTTGATTTCTTCTCCTCATGATAGTATCAAGCATGTATGTGGATCAATAGCTAAAGGTTCAACATAATTAGAAGTATTTCTTTAATTTCTCTTAATTTCAGAAAGTCTCACTGTCATAATTGCAAATAACTGATAATCTTAAGCAAACAACCCAAAATATGCAGACATCTCGTAGATAATCGCAAATATTTAGCATATTTGAACACTAAGCATGCACAACTGAAAATATCATGCAATGATCAAGGTATTTTACTTCTTTTCATCAAATAACCACATAAATTAACTTCTCTGTAAAGAATTTCTACAGGAACGTAATGATGATAATACGTTTTCATGTAAGGCCCCAAAATGGAAACAACAATTCACATTAACTACTGAGTAACGTCAGTCGATTAAGACCTAATCACTGGAGACTTGGGATCATGAATTCTCTGAATTCACTGTATCTTTCAAGATGAATAAAGGTTAATGTGTACTTTTATTCTATGTTTGTTTGTGACTAACATCATGACCAACATAAATTGGCGCTAGAAGGAGGGCCGAGTCTAGAAAACCACGCTCATCATCGTTATTTTCAGGTTTGATGACGCATAGAGTAAGGTAACCTTAGATCGCCTGTGAATTTCAGTAAATTACGTAAATATTTGCTGCGAGAAGTTTGTATGTGTTCATTCTATGTAAAGATTTCCAGATCTCACATAAATATTGCAAGCTTTATAGTAGATCTTCCTGAATTCACTAAATATTGACCAAAGGTACTTAAATTTGTTCAAGTCTCACAGAATTTGAGCCTTAAACACTTGAGATCTCGTGCTACGATTAAGATACCCCAATATCCTGTCATATTTACAGTATCTTCGCAAATATGTCGTAAATATCCAGTCTGATTTGCCATTTGACCGCAAATATCACCTCATCCGGTGGAATCCAGCCAATATTTGCAAAGTTTCAACCAATTTGCCTCCGATTCAAGAAATCCTGGCTCACAGGATAAATACCAGGTCTAGACCTAGTGAAATTTTTGAAGAATTGCCTGTTAGAGGTTTCAGACCTAGGACTGTAGACATTCATCATACTCCAGGGTCTAGTGCATCTAGAGCTTCACCAGGACCTCCTCCTATAACTCCTGTTGGTTTACAAATACCTTTCGGTATATCCGTGGCACCTCCTGCTCAACCCCAGGGTGTGCCTTTAGTTCAAACTCAGCCAGCTGCACCACCAGTTCAGCCCTCTCAGGCTGCAATGTCGTTCTTTGCAGCAGAGTCACCTTTGACCTTCAATGCATATCGTGAGTTACCAAAGAATCTGGACAAACTTTGCCCAAAATACCATCCCTATCAAGATGCTGATGATCATATCAGGACATTTAAAGAAGCTTGCTGCAGAGCCAGAATAGAACATCAGGACGTGGTGTGCAGATTATTCCCTTTTTCCTTAGGGGAAGAAGCTTTTAATTGGTTCATCAGTCTGGGCCAAGCCTCTGTAGGTTCATGGGCCGTCTTAGAGAAAGCTTTTCTTGACAGGTTCAAGGTCCCTATTGATCCATCTATGAATTATCACGTGTTTGCTACAATCAAAAGACTTGAGAATGAGCCTATTGCTAATTTCAACGCTAGGTTCCAGAAAATGTTGTCCAATTTAGTTGCCCCATATGTAGTAACTGATGCTGCTGCTAGGAGTATCTATTATTCAGCCCTGGAACCATTAACTTCCATGTTCATCAGGAGAACACATCCTGAGATCACTACATTGACAGGAGCTTTTCAAGAAGCTATCAAGGTAAATCAGCAGTTGATACCTGCTCCTACTCCGAATATAGTATTCCCTACTTTGCCTGGCATGCAGTCACAATATCCTGCATAGTATCCTGCACCGTATTCACCATAGTATCCTGCACAATATCCAAATGGGGCAGTGATACCTCCAGTAGTCATGCCTGCACCTTTGCAAGTACCGCCATTGAGCATCATGCCTCCTCCTAATGGAAATGGCCAACTACCACAATATCCCGCACATGCTCAGACACCTCAGGGTATCGATTTATCCAACAATAACCATGGATCTTCTTTTTTCAAGCCTCAGGCTGAAAATGTAGTTGCCAAAGCTCAAGAGGAAAAGGAAGAAATCAAAGAAATTTCTGCTCAGTTGAGAAAACTCACCACAGAAGTAACACATTTGAGAAGTCAAGGGTTTTATGCACAGTCAGGTCAGAATAGGAGTTATTCCAATGACAGACCAAACTACCCTGACAGAGGATATAACAACAATAACTTCAACAATAATGGTGGAACTAACAATAATCCTCCTAGACAGCCCAGAATATGGAACTCCAGGCCAAATAACGGTTCATTACCATCACCCCTGGATAATCAGCCTCCAGGTGAAGCTAAACAGACTACTAGAGTCAATCTTGCTGAGGCAGCCCTTACCAATTGGTGTAGGATCCACAATACCAATGCACATGCAGAATTAGATTGTCCACAGTTTAGGATTGCTGCCAGCATCTTTCAGACTGAAGTGTCTAACACTTCTAGAAATCCACCTCAGGCAGAAGGAAATGAGATAGTTCCTTGTGGATATGACTCAGCTTTTGTGCTAGAAATGTACACTAATCAGCCTCATCTGAGTTGTGATCAGACCTGTGAGGAATCTGCTTTAACCTTTGAAACAAATTACGTTTTTCCTTTTGAGGATGAAAATGAACCTGCTAGAGAGCATGAGGAAGTACATGCATACCAACAACAATATCCTGGTAAGCATAATTATAACTTGAGAAGTAGTGCTAACAGACCTACTGGTCCATTGACATCATCTTTGCCTCCAAACAACTTCAACACACCTCCTGATCCTAAGGCTAACAATAACCCTGGATTTCCCAAGGTGAATGCTCAATACTTGTCACCGCAAAACACAGTAACAAAGGTTGTAAATACACCTCAAGAGTCTGACAAGTTAGTCAGCTATTTGGCTGATGAAATGAAGAAAATCAAGATCAGCCTGTCCTTATCAGAGTTATTGAAAACTCTTGCCATCAAAAGGGCATTCATGAAGTCACTAGATGATCCTGCTCCTAAAGAGGATAGTCATCTTTCAAGTCAATCCAATGGCAAAGATCATGCTGCTAAGGACAATGTTATCAAGCCTAAAGTGTCATCTACAGTCCAAGCCGCTAAAACCTCCCACATGACATTGTATAGAGATAAAATAGAATCACCTCCGTTTCTCCTCACCATAAGAATGTTCAGCAAGAACTTGCACAACTGTCTGGTGGATTCCAGAGCCTCAATGAATGTTATGCCTTTGACAATATGCAACGCATTAGGACTGTATCCTGCTAAATCCTTAAAGAAGGTCACTCAGCTGGACAAAACAGAAGTAAGTGTGGTAGGAGAACTAACTCACATTCACATGCAGCTAGCATCTGATCCTAGGATCCAGTATTACATTGATATTCAGGTAGTTGACATACCTGATACTTATGGGATGTTACTTAGCCGAGATTGGTCTAAAACGCTTAACGGATATATGTCCACAGATTTCAGCCACATGTGGTTGCCATGGAAAGGTATACCTAATCAGATTAGGATTGATGCTGAACCTAGGATGAAACATATGATCACGGAATACAACAAAATGAATGAGATCATGTACGTAAACGTAGAACCTGGAGTTTATTGCATCAGGCCACAGACTATTAAAATAGAAGAGATCCTGATGCTTGATGTTCATCATCATCATGATGATGATTATCATGAGGACATGCCAAGTGTGGAATGTGATAATAATCCAGATAATGAGAATGAAATAGATCGCTTCAGAGATTTTGAGATGCATTTATCTACTCAGGTAAAATGTTGCCAATTATTGAATATACCTGCTAATGACATTTTGATTGATGGATGGTGCAGATTACATGCCAAAGCACACTCCGAAAAGACTTGTGAACCATGCTTAGACATGATGATACTGGAGCAGACATATAGTGAAGCATCATCATCATATTCCGAGGTGAGTGCTACATCTGATGATGATGACGATACTAATTCTTATTCGTCTCCTACAGGAACAGGAGAGTCGACAGATCATGATGATGATCATATCCTAAAAATGGAAGAGATCCTAGTGTCCGATCAGATAAATGATGCAAAAAAAGAAAAGATCACTCCTGGTAGCGATTGCTTCATGGAACCGGATTATGAGTTGTCTGATGAAGACAAAGGTAGTGACCTGACGAAATTCGAAGAATTTCTGATAAAAGAAATAGAGAAGATGACACGACAGTATAAATCTCCCCAGGAGGTTTTAATTAAAGGTTGGTGTAGGCTGCATGAGGCGCCTCACTCAGAAATGACTTGCTCACTATGTTTACACCTTTTGAAGAGGCATGCAGCTGTAAATCTTGAACATCATCTTCCTGTTGATATGGAAGAGAAAATAGAAAAGCCATCAGGCTCACAAAATAAAGGAAAGAAGAAACTTGAGGATGATGACATCCCTAAGTTAAAGTGGATATCAGGCGGAGTAGCAGCCAGAGCTGCCAGAAGACAAGAAAGTTCAGCTAAGTGTCCTGCTGAAGATAAACCTTGGATCCTGAGGTTTGATGGATCCAAATCTAAGCAAGGTGCTGGGGTAGGAATTGACCTTATTAATCCATCAGGGAAGTCCTATTTAGCAGCTTACAGATTACAGTTCCCCTGCACCAATAATGTCGCAGAGTATGAAGCTCTGATTCATGGAATGTTATTTTCTCATAAGAAGAAGGTAAAGATCCTGCATGTCTTTGGGGATTCAGAACTAGTTGTGAGGCAAGTAAGAGGAATTTATTCCTGTAACTACAGAAAGTTGTCGAATTACAGACATCGAGTGTGGGACCTGATTGAAGACTTTGATGCCTTTAATATCGTTCACGTACCAAGAGAACAGAACCAGAGGGCAGATGCACTCGCCCAGGTCGCTAGTACGTTGGAGCCGCTGTCTATATCTGGTTTAAAGAGATTTTCAGTAGAATTGGTGTCAGTACCATCAGTACCTGATAATGTGACTAATCTCCAGGTGTTTGATGATGATCAGCACATTCTGGATTTCATATCAAACAGAGACATATTTGAAGCTCAGATCATATATGAGAACGGTATGGAAGATCATGTCTGGGAAGAAGAGGAGATATTAGAGTTGCCTAGCAACAGAATTCCCAAAGGTATGATTGAATTAGAAAGAGCTTTTGATCTAGATAATATGCTTAAACATAAAGATCTACCTAAGGCAGATGGAGGTCAATATTCACAAGTGAATATTGGACAAGCTGATGACAAGAGAAACGTCTTATTGGGTAAGGTTTGTACACCAAAAGAGTTAGAAGGAATAACTCAGACCCTTAAGGATTACATACATGTAATTGCATGGACTTATGATGAGCTAAAGACATATGACACTTCTGTCATAACTCATACTATACCCCTTAAGCCAGATGCAAAACCTTTCAGACAGAAGCAGAGGCCAGTCAATGCTTTGCTTGAACCAATCATCCTTGAGGAGGTCAAGAAATTATTAAATGCCCGAATAATATTTCCTGTAAGGCACTCCACTTGGGTGGCAAATCTTGTGCCAGTCAGAAAGAAGAATGGAGACATCAAGTTATGTGTAGATTTCAGGAACCTGAACAGAGCATCAGAAAAGGATAATTATCCTTTGCCCTCCTTAGATGAAGTTCTACAGATTGTAAATGGAGCCAAAATGATGTCCTTCCTGGATGGCTTTTCAGGATACAACCAAGTGATGGTTGATAAAATTGATAGATTGAAAACTACCTTCACCACAAAGTGGGGTATATTCGCATATAGACGTATGCCATTTGGACTCATAAATGCTGGAGCCACATTCCAGCGAGCAATGGACATATCCTTCAGAGGCTTAATCAGAAAGTGTATAGTCATCTACATGGATGACCTGATAGTTTTCTCCAAGGAAAGGGGAAATCATGTTGCTGATCTCAGAAGCGTGCTGAAGAAATGTGAAGAATATGGAATATCTTTAAATCCTAAGAAGTGTATATTTGGAGTCACAACAGGAAAGTTACTAGGCCACCTGATCACAGAAGATGGAATTATCATTGATCCTGATAGGGTGGACTCTATTATGAAGTTACAACTTCCAGGAAGCAAAAAGGAACTTAAGTCTTACTTTGGTAAGATAAATTTTGTGAGGAAGTTCATCACCGGTTTTGCTAAGATTGTTAGACCACTAAATGCCATGTTGAAAAAGGATGCACAAATTGAGTGGACACCAGAAGCCAAGGTTGCTTTTGAAGATATAAAGAAGGCCATTTCAGATGCTCCTGTCCTCATTATACAAGAGATTTCTACATCTACTCATTTGCCTTAGAACATACTTCTGCAGCAGTGTTAACTCAAAGAAATGAAGAGAAAGAAGAGAAACCAATTGCTTTCATGAGTTGTCCTTTCAGGGATGCTGAGTTGAGATATGTAGGTGTTGAGAGATAGGCACTTGCATTAGTCAGAGCAGTAAAGAAATTCAGACATTATATACTAAGAAGCAAAGTGATTGCTGTGGTACCAGATGCAGCAGTGAAGATGCTGCTGATGCAGAGTGAACCCGGTGAAAAAAGAGCCAAATGGATTACTGTATTACAAGAATATGACATGGAGATCACACCCATGAAGCTGGTGAGAGGACAAGCTTTGAGCCAGATGATATCTGAAATTGATCCAAACATCATCAGTCAGCAGTATGTGATCAATGAAAAAGAACAGAGAGAATGGTATTCAGATATCAGGCACATCCTGATCACTGGAAGATGTCCTTCAAGAATGCAAGCTTCACAGAGGAGAGCCTTGAAGATAAGATCCCAGAAGTATATGATGAAGGGAGGAACCTTGTTTAAGAAGAATTATGAAGGAATATACCTGAGATGCTTAGAGAAACCAGAAGCAAATAAAGTCTTGATAGAGTTACATGACAAGTTTGGAATGGCACACGGATCTGCGTTGGCCACAACACATGCAATCCTCAGAGTAGGATTTTACTGGCCTACAATTTTTAAAGACACGGCTGATCATGTTAAATGTTGTCATGTCTGTCAGGTTGCTGCTAACAGAGAGAAATATGCTGCACAACCGTTGCAGCCAGTGGTGGAAGAGCGCCCATTTGCACAGTGGGGCATGGACTTCATAGGACCAATCAATCCTCCGTCTTCCTCAGGCCATAGGTATGTCTTAACGATTACTGACTATTGTACTAGATGGACTGAGGCTACCAGCAGCAAAACTTGCACTGCAGATGATGTCATTAAGTTTCTGGAAAGTAACATCGTCACCAGGTATGGAACTCCTTATGCATTGGTAAGTGATAATGGTTCTGCCTTCATTTCCACCAAATTGTCAAGTTGGGCTTTTGATCATGGGATCATACTTAAGTTTTCATCCAACTACTATCCCCAGGGAAATGGATTAGCAGAATCCACCAACAAGAATTTACTGAGTATCATAAGAAAATTGATAGAGAAAAATTCCAGGGAATGGAACTCATTTCTGAAATATGCCTTATGGGTAGACAGAACTAGAATGAAAATTGCATTAGGAAACTCACCCTTCCAACTAGTATACGGGGTAGATCCTATCCTCCCTGTAAATTTGAAAATTCCTACTCTACAGTTTGCCCAAGAATACCTAGGCATAGATAATAAGCAGGAAGTCAGGTTGCTTCAGTCGATGCACCTGGAAGAAAAATGGAGTTAAGCGATTGACCAATTTGCAAAACATCAGGCTATTGTCAAACACTGGTTTGACAAGAGAGCCAGAATTAAAGCTTTCAGGATATCTGACTTAGTCCTGATGTGGGATAAAGCCCATGAAAAGAAAGGTGATCATGGTAAGTTTGATAGATTATGGATAGGTCCCTTTCAGATTTCTGAGATCTTAGGAGACAGCACTTATAGGCTTAAGAAACTGACAGGCGAGGATATCCCATTGCCAGTTAATGGACAATTCCTCAAACACTATTTCCAGGCCTGAATGACTTCATGATAGTCATGTGTATCATATTGTATATTTTGTATAGTTGTTTGTATAGTTTGTTTGTGGTGCTTGTTTTGTTTTGTTGGTTGGGACCTTGTTCTGGCAAGTCAGGATGATGCACTTCATCACCCTAGAAAACAATTAAATTGTTGAGATTCAAGTGATGAGATCACATTTAAACATAGGTTATGATTCATTCTAAGAAGTATTCATGATCAGGTTTGTGATGTCTTTTCATCAGGGTGCTTTTTCTTGATCAAAGTGAATCCATCACAATGAAACACCTAACAGCCTTGGGTTTGTTGAACACATTAGTATAGGTGTTAAGTGAAAAATCTAAAGGGACTCCCTTGCTACCAGTACAATCTCCAACCTAAAGCTGCAAGTGACTATACCTTGTACGAATGAGATGACATGATGATACCAGATATAAATTTTAAATGAAAATCAGAAAAGAAATAAAATTAGGCCATCTAAGTAACCCTACCGGGGCTATGGACGCCTGCTGGCAGTGGGGCTCTACTTAGGGAGATTGTATAGATAACCTTGCCGGGGCTATAGACGCCTGCTGGCAGCAAGGCTCTATCCAGGTTGGCTATGAGGGATGATCTCCAACTATGTAGTTTAACACCAATTACTCACGTGTTCAACTTACTTTCAAGATGAGGATAATTAATCATATGCACACACCTGATCCTTTGTTAGCATTATCACCATAATGAAATTTTATCATTCAAAGGACCATGATGCTTACCCTTAGACGGAATTAGAGCACTGTAGATAAATGTGATCACATCACTTGAATCACTGGAATTTGTTCATTTTCTTTGGTGGCAAGTTGTTGTGTGGTTACACAACACGCCCCATTTTGACTTGGCAAAACAGGGACCCAACTTCTTTTGGCTTGGTTTGTGTTTCTTGCTTTCTGGCGGTTTGGTAAAAATCAGTCAAGTGCATCATCACGTCGAGTTAGGATGAAGTAAGTCATCATTATGAGGTCGGTTTGTCAAAATTCACATTTCATATCTGTGACCTCATATTCTGAAAGAACATTAAATTTCATGTAGGTTTGCCTTTTACATCACCCTGGTATTCATCAGGATGTGAGAGTTATGAACAGTCAAAGTCTTGGTCAAACCCGATATTCGCAGAAAGGGGGGGTTTATATTTTATAACCTCAGTCATGTTTTGAACATCATCATCATATTTGAAACATCCCCTGAAATATCCTGCGGTTCAAATATCCTGACGTCAACTTTAAATGGTAGTAAGTCTTTCCCGTCAAGCGGTCTTTTATATCGCGAACATCATGTTTTGAAAAGTAACCCAATATTCGTTAATATCATCCTGACATGAAATATCACGTGTAGCAAACATCCTGATGACATCATCTGAATGCGATAAACGAAGAAACACATCATCATCATATTTACATTCCGACAGGATTTTTTTGTGAACATGATCATGTTCACCCAATATGACAATGACGTCATGAAGCGTTTCCGATACAAAGAACGAATATCATGATGACGTCATCCTGATATTCAGAAAGGAGGATGAGCAAGCTTGTCTGATCATCATCATTTTGTTTTGAAACATCACCCGATAAACCGAAATATCCTCCTGATGTGCTAAAACGTAAACAAGGGGTGCGTTATCGCCCGAATCTTGTCACGATAATAATTTCAATGCTGGGGAAGACAATATCGAAACTTAACCCGATATTTGTGAAATATCATCCTGCCCTCATGATATCCTGCCATACGGATATCCCCCCGCTCCCTTTGCCGCCATTATCATTAAATGCGCGCAGACATGGTAGGTGATTCCCGCCGATCCCAGAACCCAATGAAATACCTGGCAAGATCCTGAGTTTTCGCACGAATGATCAAAGATTGCAATCTAACTTTTCAGAGTGCCCTAAATTTACCCTAACTGTGAGGTTAAAAGGTAATTCAAATGCCATTGTTACGTTTACCTGCGTTAAAATTGTTTTACAGAGCACTAGCCTCCATATCCGCATAACAGCTACCGTTGCGCAGTTCGAGCTCACAGATAGAAGGAAGGGAGTGATCAGCAGTTGAATTAAGAGCGTCTTGACGATATACTGGTATAAAGGAAAATCTGCATAACCAGGTAAGTGAACTGAAACCCTCATCATGTTGTTTCTAGATGATGTTGTAAGTTCAGGTTATGTATCCATGTGAGTAAGTAATGTGGAATTGATGCAATAAGCATGATAGTTGCAATATGTATACATGCATGTCCCTGTTGTGAGAAGAAATGTTGTTAATTGCAGGTACCCATGGCTGAAAAATGCTTAGTCAAGAATCAGGAAGAATTCAGCAGGCCTATGTTCTCTTCTCAGAGAGGGGTCCTGTTCAAATATGGGGCAATTACAGATACCCATCAGGGGATTACCAACCTGGAGGCTTGGTCAGCCAAGCTGAATGATGGACAAGATAAGAATCCGGTATTGGATGCCGTGTTTGTATCAGGTATGTGGAATGCTGCTGGCTTCCCATACTCTATGGAGTCTCCGGAGTTAGTCATTGAATGCACCTGGAATTATAACCCTCAGATGAGGCAGGTGGTGAAGCACGGGAGAGTGTATGCAGACCTATCCATCAAAGGTCTCTCCCAGACATTTGGATTGCCAATGGGTAATAAAGTAAAGAGTATAGACTTGAAGAAGTCTGAAAGAGAATATGAGGCCAACAAGAAGGCGGCCAGAAAGAATATGTATGTTTGGCGAGCCGAGAACAGTACATACAATGCAGCGGCCAAGCTCCCCGTGCACATGTTCAAGTTTGACTTCAATGAGGAATATTAGTATGTGATTGCCCTACTGAACAGGGTGACTGGCCAGCCTGATACTGGTGATTTTAGAGATTGGATGTATGGCATAATAATGATGTGCCTATATGCAGACATCAAGCCACTGTGGGGCCAAATAATAAGCGATGCTCTGCATGAGCAGCTGATGAACCTGGGAGATTCGGATTGTGCCTTCTACATGACCTCCTACATTGTTTACTCTTGTGCATATAGAGGCACTTTTGACGCCCTGGTCACAGATGGAAAACTGACGGGCACAAATGCAGCATATATATAGGATCATCATCCTCAGCTGCAAAGAACAAAATATATCAAAGACTACAAATTGGTCAATGATGCATTTTCTATGCATCTGGTAAGGACCATGGAAGCTCAGGAGGCAGTATACAGGCATGGGGCATGGTACATACAATTTGCCACCTTTTCCTACATCAGGATAGAAGGTTTTGAAGGACATCCCCTGATGCTGCCAAGATATCCTACTGATGCAGTAGTGTTAATGGAATTTATCAGGCAGGGCTCCACGATGATACAAACGTATAAGGATGCCAAGAAGCTGCCACCAATTTTGTTCCCAGTCAGCATCGGCAACTACATGTGCCCTGACTCCGACAATATAAAGAAGGTGATGGTCACACTGAATAAGATGAATTTGCTACCCTTCCCAGTAACCAGACCATATGATCCTTACGGCCGAATGCAGAAGATCCTAGGAAAGCCTATTCACCAGAGGCACCTAGAGGATTTTTGGGCTGACTGCGAAGATGAGGCAAAGGCCAGGAGGAGGAGGTATCAGAGGTTGACTCCGAACCAGATCAGGACATTCGATTGCGTGCCCCTCCCTTAGCAGCTAAAGAGTGATGACGGCAGGATAATGGCAGAGGAATATGAGCAGAAGAAGATTTATAATGATACCATCTCTGCACCTGACCTCACCATGCAGGAGGATATGTCCTTAGACCCATTCTTTGCCAGAACCCTACACTTGACCCAAGCTTGGGTAGATGTACAGGTAGAGGCATTGAAGAAGAAAGGTGTTACCATCACGGTGGACAACAAGAAGAAGGGGCAGGACATCACTGCAGATGAATATGATGACTTCCTGCTGGAGAAGAGGAAGACTAAGGGAGAGAGGAACCCTCCACCACAACAGCCTAGCAAAAGGACCACAAAGGGCAAGAAGGTGGAAAAAGGACCCAAGGGGGTCATAATTGACCGGGCAGTATTCACAGTGGAGGAGATAGCTAAATCAGGATCAGAATCAGATTCTCCTCCAAAGACCAAGAAAACCAAGACAGCAGAGGCTGGAATCACAGAGACCCAAGAAGTGGGTCAGTCGTCCAAGCAACCAGGCAAAGATATCCTCATGGAGGAGGAGCCTGAAGAAGAGGAGGAAGCTCCACTGGTAATTAGAAGAAAGAGGAGAGCTCCGCAGGTGTTGGTTCCTACCACACCTAAGAAACCAAGAACCTCCATGAGAGGTGAGTTAAGTCATCCTCCTGCACAATTACAGGAGGCAGGTAGTGAAGTGCAGAAGGAACTTCAGCATAACGTTCCACTTCCTACCATTGTCAAGTTCAAAACTGAACTTGCTGAAGAATAGCAGAAGGAAGCATCTCAGACACAAGCGGAAGGGCATGTCTTGCTAGACGAGACAATAAACTTGTCTGATGATGAGGTGGTGTAGGATATAGCTACACAAGAAATGGAAACACTTGCAGCTGTTGGCATCAGTGTGGCTCCTCACAAGCCTCCATCTGTCCAATCAATGCTTGAGGAGATGAAACAAGCAGAAGCAGAGCGAGAGAAGAGCCCGAAACCAGAGAAGAGCCCAGAGTAGGTAGCACAGGACATAGGGCTGGACACACTGATCGTCGAGGTGACAAGTCCTGCAATGGTAGACTTAACAGAGAAACAGGATGTAAGTCCTGAGAAGCCAGCAGGATCACCTGATAAGGGCCACCTAACAGAGGAGATAGAGATGGTGGAAGCAGAAGGCCATACTCTTGAATCAAGCCAACAAAGCCCACAAGATACATCAGCAAGACCTGCTATAGTAGAGGTCCAAGAAATAAAGGCTGATGAGAAAAGGGAAGAAATAGAAGATCCGGTTGCTAAGGCACAGGAGGTGGATAGTGCAGGCACAGAACAAATAACAGCTGCAGAGCAGACACTATCACCTCGGGTAGATCCAATGATATCAGATATGGTGGACATGCCACCAGAAATAGAGAAACAGAAGGAGGGTGATCAACCTCCACAAGGGGAAGAATTGGGGCCAGGTGAAGGAATGAAGGAGAAAGATCATAATCATCATGATCCGCATACTGGTACACCGCAGGGTTCCCCACACAAAGAAGATGCTCCCCCAAATAAGGAAGTTCCTCAATAGGAGGAGGCACCATAGGATCTGTAGCAAGGCGAACATCATGAGGGAGAAAAAGAAAAATCACCATCTCCAGAACGCTTGTTGGTAGAAACGGGGGATAGGGGTGAATAGCATCATGATGCTGAAAAGCATGATCAGGTGCCTCCTTGGTTAGAAAAGGAGGTGAATGTTGAGGAGGAACTCGAAATCCAAGAATTCGACGTCTCCACCCTGTTCTCCACGGATATAATGAAACCCAGAAGAAAGGCTAGGATGACATCAGCCATCAAGAGAGATCTGGCGACAGGAAGAAGGACCGCACAGATTGCTGTACCTGCAGTAGAGAAGGAGAAAGGCAAAATCACTGTGGATGAATTCTAGATAAGCACAGTTGATTTGGGTTTTGCCAACGAAGAGCAGGAAGGTCAGGAGGGAAAAGACATCATAGACTCTCTAATTCAGAAAGTGAAAAGAGAGAAAGAGAAGAATAAGCAACATAAGGAGCACATTGCTCAGTTGCATGCATACATTAAGGGTTTAACTGACCCTGAGGATACTACAGGTGAAGCTGCAGTCCCATTGACTGCCATTTCTCAGGAAGAAGTAAATAAACTGGACCTCATGAAACATGAGGCTTCCGTAATAAGAAAATGGATGTCATCCACATTGGATGAAGCTATTGAAATAATGAAGGGTTCATTGAAAAGATGGAGCATATTGAGTGACTCCAAAACCAAGGTAGACAGGTTGCAGATGCAGACCGGGAAAAGGTCTTATAAACTGGAGAAAGTCCTCAGCCTGTTGGAAGAAATAAGGAAGATAAATCCACAACTGCTTATCATTAAGTAGGTGTTAAATAATAATACTGCATTGTTGGTGGATATATGGTACAAAGATGTACAGTTTGAATGCGGAGTCCTTAAGAGATGCAATAATAAGCTGAGGGAGATCAGCATGAGGCTACGTGATTTAATGGGCATTGAAGCAGATATGCTAGAAACATTAGAGGGCAAAGTGGAAGGGAAGATAGAGAATCAAGATGAAGATTCTGCCCTTAAGGCCCTGCGCAATAACTTCCAAATGGAAGATGATGGTCCGCTCGTCCACTTGACAGAAGAAGTGATAAATAAGATGATGAGGTTCAAGGTCAAGATGGAGACCTACAATGAGACCTTGCAGGACAGAGAAAATAAGCTGGATAAGAGCAGGGATAAGTATGAGGCACACAAGCACGCCATTATCAAGGCAAAGACTCAAGATGGCAGAGGAATAGATCAGGTTGTGCAGTCATATGAGCAAATCCAGAGCAGCATGCAACCCCATATGCAGCAACGTCATCATCCGGATAGCGAAAGTTCAGAGAGCGATGCACATGTTGATGACCCGCATGAATCAGCTGAAGAGCATGATGAAGATACATCATGAAGGGGAATATTTTGCATAAGTAATATAGATAGTTGCCAGCTGGCAACTTGTGCTATTTTGTAAGATTGACAAGTCATGAAATGATAACCGTTGATTTGTATTGGCATATCAGATCCGTAGATCTTTTGTAATGGATTCCTCACCTTATTCTATAAAAGGTGGTGGAATGCCTTGTTATTTTCATTCAAAACTTAATTGAAATTTGTTTGCTGAAATATTCAAGGCTCATTTCAAAGCTGCTGTATATGTACATGTCTTTTGCATACTTAATGAAAGAGAAGAGTATTTGATTACAGATCTTCGTAAATCCTGAGTAATCTATGTTTGAATTCTGGATATGTGTTTTGATTAGCTGCGTCCCTTGGAGTGCTCATCATGTTGCATGTATTGTTTTCATTCATTATCCTCTGAAGTTTGCATCAACTATGTCTAGCTGTGGAATGTCCTAGTGAACATATGGTTTGATTTCTTCTCCTCATGACAGTATCAAGCATGTATGTGGATCAATAGCTAAAGGTTCAACATAATTAGAAGTATTTCTTTAATTTCTCTTAATTTCAGAAAGTCTCACTGTCATAATTGCAAATAACTGATAATCTTAAGCAAACAACCCAAAATATGCAGACATCTCGTAGATAATCGCAAATATTTAGCATATTTGAACACTAAGCATGCACAACTGAAAATATCATGCAATGATCGAGGTATTTTACTTCTTTTCATCAAATAACCGCATAAATTAACTTCTCTGTAAAGAATTTCTGCAGGAACATCATGATGATAATACGTTTTCACGTAAGGCCCCAAAATGGAAACATCAATTCACATTAACTACTGAGTAACGTCAGTCGATTAAGACCTAATCACCGGAGACTTGGGATCATGAATTCTCTAAATTCACTGTATCTTTCAAGATGAATAAAGGTTAATGTGTACTTTTATTCTATGTTTGTTTGTGACTAACATCATGACCAACAGTAAGTCATCATACTCCTCATCAACTAGTTCTTGCCTTTCTTTTTGGCATCAACTGTAAGGGCCACACCCCTTTCCTTTAGTCTGTTTATTTCTTCATCTACCCAAGGTTGGGTTAATTGTAGCACTCCACCTATGAACTAATCTAGGAAAATATCCTCTGGCTGTGTTAGATCAAGGGCTAATATGGTGTCATTGTACACCTTCTTGTCTTCATATTCATTAGACATAATCTTTCCATCATCCTTTCTTAGCTGTGCTGGCACTAGGATGTAGTCAAATGTCTTTATCTAGTTCAAGGTGAGTCTTTGATATTTTCTTCTCCCCACGTCAGCTTCATCCTTACAATCAGTCTAGAAATCCTTCAGATGCTTCTAATGAATAGGTTTTCCCATTATTTTCTGCAACCTGTGATAGGGGTCATAAGATCTAGCCAAGGAAAATGGTTGTAGGTACATCAGTTTCAAGCCCCCCCATGACATGCTTTATGCTCTATGAATCTGAGCACATATACCAGCCCATAGACATTGGAAATAATACCAGAGGTATCTTCTTTTGTTCCTTGTACGCTATAACTATGGTGGACACTTTCCTGAGAAACTCCATCAGGACAACCCCATCAGTAGGGTATCCTGGTAGCATTAGAGGTTGTCCTTCAAATCCCTCTATTCTTATATATGAAAAGGTGGCGAACTAGATGAACCAGGTGCCATGTCTGTAAACAACTTCCTGAGCCTCCATGGTTCTGACTAGATGCCTAGAGAATGCATTATTCACTAATTTGTAATCCAGGAGGTAGTTCTTTCTTTGTAGCTGAGGATAGTGATCCCATATGTGGGCATCATCTACATCACCACCAGCTTTACCCACTGTAGTTAGGGCATCAAAGGTTCCCTTGTAAGCACATGAGTACACAACATATGAGGTCATATGAAACATGAAGGCTTGACCTCCCAGGTTCCTCATCCCTTCATCTAGTGCATCACTGATGACCTTAGCCCATAATGGCTTATTATCTGTGTATAGGACCATCTAGATGATTCCAAACATCCAATTCTCAAAATTTCTTGCATGAAGCTTACCTGTCATCCTGCTTGGTAGGGTAATCATGTATTGGTACTCATCATTAAAATCAAATTTGTACAAGTGTAAGGGCAATTTAGCTGAGGCAGTGTAGGTGTTGCTCTTTGACCTCCATTGATATATCCTCTTCCTTGCACTCTTTTTATTGTTGTATTCTGTGTCCAACTTACGTAAATCTACACTGACGACCTTCTTTCCAACTAGTAGATTGAAAGTAGAGGTGATGCCCTTAATTGAAAAGTTGGCATATACTCTTCCATGCTACTCCAACCGCCTGGTCTCAGCATTATAATTCCTGGCACATTCCACTACTAGCTCTAGGGTTTCCATGGCATATGGAAATCTGGCTGCATGCCACATTCTTGAAACATATATTGCATCTAAAAGGGTATTTTCCTTATCATGATCTATTCTGATTGACCATACCACCAGGTCCATATCTCCTTGGTGAGTGTCACCAATGATGCCATACTTAAACTGTACCCCCTCGGGTAGAACAAACATAGGCTTAAGAAACTCTGAATCAGACCTATTCCTCCTAAGATCTACCATGGACTCCTACAATAAACATGATTTGTCTTACCATACAATATCCATATGCATTCATACAAACACTATGTACTTCTACAGCATTATACATAATATATCTATCATCTTATACTTCATCATTATATGCATATTTACATAGTCAAACCCCAAGAAAGAATATGTACTCTACCTGAACATGCAGGAAACGACAAAAAGAGGGTTTTTAGTTACTTACCTGATAGTGCTTTCCTCCTGGGTTAGATGGGTGATTACAAAAAAGGCCTACAAATGCTGAAGATCACCTGTTCCATTACACTAAAAGATCTAGTCCGTTAACAGGTAGCTGTATGAGGGTTTGACTTCTTTGCTCTGTAATTTCTTGTTTTTTCACAAGGTAAATGAAAATAACCCTGGAAAGTTACCTTTAAACGCATCCGTAGGGCAAATTAGGATAAAACTGAGTTGGGATGGATTGAATCCATTGATCTTCTGCAAAGAATCCATGGATGATGCCAAGTGTTTGATTTGTATTCGCAATCGGCGAGAATCTATCTACCACATTCAAGTGCATTTAATGTCAGGAAATGGGGAAAGGGGTGATCTTCAGAAGATTAGGTGATATTCAAAATATGACCCCCTCTGGATAAAATGGCCCCTTTCCTTTGAGCGGTAAAACTAATGCAAAATAATGAGGTGATGTAGTCAACGTTGACCATGTGTATATCGTGTCATGAATTTAGGATCAGGAGATGTTCAAAATATGACCCCCGCCTTTGGAAAAGATCAGGGTGACATCACCACATTGATGACTTTGTTTAAGCCTTATGTTGTAATGATGTCACCGTCATGTTATTAAATATGGTGGGCATCGAATATATACCTATGCGAGGTAAAATGGAATGATGATGTCATCATCAAGGTGAATTCCTTTGTTCCTTAGGTTTAGATGATGTCATCATCATATTAGCATAGGGTGATATTTGGTGAAGAGGGTGATATTTGTAAGATGACGGATATTAAAAATATGACCCCCGCAAAATATATGAAGTCGTTTAACAGGTAGATATTGGCTACTACGTAAAATTGACATCTGCACTTCGTGGACCAAGTTATTATCAGGTGATAATACAATATTAGGGTGATCTTATATAATATGACTGATGTTTGAAATATGACCCCCCTTAGAATATCAGGTTTGACTGAAACTTTGACTTAACATAACTTTCTCCCCTTAGAGAATTTCAGGGTGATCTAAAAGGCAAACTTGCTTGGAATTTCATGCACTTTCCAACCATGAGGTTAATGATATGAAATATTGACAGCTGACCTCATCATGATGGAAAATCCACCCCCTGCAAGGTGTTCATGCATGACTTAATTTTACCAGACCACCCAAAGCAGAAAAACAACAAGCCAAAGCAGTAAGAAAAAGTTGGGTCCCTATTTTGTCAAGGCAAAATGGGGCATGTTGTGTAACCTCACAAGTAGCAAGTTGGTAGCATAAGGAGAGGAGAATTCACAGCACATTGCAAGACAGAGCATTGAAGGAAGTCACAATTAGGTGCCAACTGAAGCTAAACATGATCATCATGGAGGAATAAATACAAGTGAAGAATAAGACTTGCTCTAGGATTCTAATTGCAGCTTATGTGTTTTCATTCATGACCATTTGAATACGAATTTCTATTTGAGCAAGACTCTACTTCCTTTGTTTCAGTTTGAATAATAAATTGATCTCAAACCTATACCATGATATCTAGGCATGAATTGATGATCAAGTTAGTTGGTAGTTGCATCGTACTCTCTCATTTTTGTATAATATAGGAGGGATGAGTTCAATGGGGAGTTAGAGAAGATTTCCTTTCCAAGTTACTTTGTTTTCACAGCTATTCAATAGCTACTCTATTTTTATCCAGACATGTTTTATTGAATACAATCTAAAAAGATCACGTTTCTAATATGAAGTAAATACAACTATGTGTTATGAGAATCTGAAGTAGATTTATTTTCCAGATTAAGTGAGATAGTTCCCTGAGATGGCCACTCAAGGTCCTAACTCTCACTTTGTATTTTCCCTTATTTATTCATGTATTTCTAATTAAAACTATTTCATGTTATTTTATAAAAGTTACATTGTGGAATAAGATATATTAATTGCTATTTCTAGTAGTTGTGATCCATGAATAGAATACATAATTGAAGTCCTCCAGAGGTTAGTGTCAATTCTTTTATTAGTCTGTGTATTCTGAGTTAATTCTATAATTCTCTGTTGAATATAGTTATCTTCAGCTTATGCTGAAGGTAGCTGTAGCAACTAGATTTTCAACTATTTTTGTTGTTCTTTCATTTTTGTGAACTTCAATAAATTAAGTTAATTAGAACAAGTTTGTATGAGTTAGTTTAGGGTAGGAATGAGTCTTGAAGGCATATATAGTGTCGGCATCATCATAAGCTTATGCTTCTTGGTCGATAATTCAATGTAGGAATGCAATGATAGAGTGGATTGTTCAGATAGGTTTACCCCTAAATTTTGTTTAAGTCTACAACACATCAGTTTTCCTCTACATTTTTTTTGCCATTGTCGAGGATGGTACTATCTTCATAGTCTCATTAGTTTTATGTGCTTTCATAGATTAAATTCTATTTACAGCATTAGACTTAATAAATTCACATTTTAGGAAACACCAGATATTCTACTAACATTGTGCAGGACTGTGGAAATATTAAGCTAAAACTACTATATGCAAAGGCAGAGAGATCACTGAGGTAGATTCCTCCCTTCACCTTCTTAGGATAATGAGGACACGACTGATTTTATCAACTACATAGTAGAAAGTGTTGAAGAAGAGTTTCCTCTTACATCTTCATCAACACCTCCTACATCTCCATCAGCTTCCTCCATAGCCACAGAAGGGACTTTTAGAACCATGACAGATGTTGTAGTAGAGGATCCTCCAAGACAAGCAACTTTTAAATTCCCTATCCTAGACCAAGCATGAGCTGCTACTCTAAAAAATATACCACCTTTTGCATTACCTATTTTCTACAGTTTGGTGATTGAAGATCCTATCACTTTCTTGTTCAAGTTTGATGCACCACTGATCCTTACAAACTCAAGCTATTCCCTGCCAAACTAAAAGATGTTGCTTTAAGATGGTTTATGGGGTTAGGGAAAAATGTCATTCTAGACTAGGATACCATGAAGACAAATTTCCTGACAAAATATAAAGACTACTGTAGAGGACATGATAGGAGAAGAGATGACATCTTTAGGATGTCATAGAAAGACGATGAACCACTAGAAGACTATGTGGAAAGATTCTAGTTTGCCTTGAAGAAAAACCCTCAAAATAGATTGTCTAAAGAATCACTAAAGCTAGTCTTTTTGAGGGGAGTAAATGATGATTGCATGGATGCCCTCAATCTCATTGGAATAGGAGATATATCTCAACTTCCCTTTGAAGATGTCTATAGAGCCTATAGAAATTATTCTAGAACATTTTCTAGAAAACCAAGAGGAGAAAGAGTAGCCATCATAGCCAAGGCAACTAATGGAGTGTCAAGAGTGGAGATTAGTAACCTGTTGACCAATATGAAGGAGGACATTATTATCCATATGGCTACATAGCTGGACACTCTTCATATCAAGAAGAAACAAGAAGAGGTAGATGCAATGCTTACTGAATACTGCCCCAGCTGTAGATAGAGGAAGGCCAATTGTAAATGCAAAAGGGTGGCTAGTATATAACAAGAAAATATTGAAAGGCCAAAATTGCAGCCATTTGAAGGAGAAGATGGACAACTTTTCTTCATAGCCTAGAGGAGACCTTGGTAGCAAAAGAAAGGTATGCCCTCTGATCCACTTAGTTTTAATTCTCCCTTTCTTGCTACAAATCAGAACTTCTCTGCTTGGAATACTCAACAATGGCCTGGTAACCCAAATGCATGGCAAAATCCCCAATGGCCTACTCCACAAGCTGGTTGGAACCAACAATAGCCAAACTCATGGCCTCAGTAAAATTTCCAAGGTTTGAACTATAACCCCCAGTGGCCTACTCAGCAGCAACAATGACAACATCAATGGAACAAGGGCCAGCAATGGCAGAAAAATGCACAATTTCAGCAACCTATCATTCCATCTCAGCCATAGCAGCTAGCCATAATGCCACCATCAACACCTCAAAATATACCTCCTAGACCTACCCAAATCCCTGGCCAACCTACACCTAACCCTAACAACAAGCCTATTCAGTAGGCTTATACTAACGAGGTAATGCAATATCCCACCTATGGGTGGAGGTGAGTAATGTTCATTTTAGATCAGGAAAGCAACTTGCAGGGCCTTCATCTTCCCAAATTAGAGAGCTTGAAGATGAAGAACCCACTGAAGAAGCCTCAGATAAGCCACCTTTGGATCCTGAATCAACCCAAGATGCCCAAACTATCTTACAACAGAAGTCTCCTCTTTTCCTTGAGCACTTGGCCATGCAAAAGCAAACAACCCAAACTGATACTATCCTTCTTAGCTAACTAAAAGATATAAGCATCAAGATTCGCTTAATCCAAGCCATTAAAGATAATCCTATCTACACCAAAACTATTAGGGATCTTTGCATAAAGAAGCCAGGAAGGAGGAGAATAGACCCTCAGACAATGCATGTTTTAGGTAATCTTGTTGATAGCATGCTGGGTAATATAACTGTTCCTAAATACACAAATCTAGGTAGTCTAGTGGTGGATGTAAAGATCAATAGGACTTTAATTACGACTACCTTGATTGATTTAGGTGCTGCAATTAATGTCATGACCAAGGAGACAATGCAGACACTCCAATTGAACAACCTTAGACCTACTCAGACAGTCTTGCAATTAGTTGATAGGTCTACAGTCAAACCTAAAGGAATCATAGAAGATTTGGTCATTGCATTAGATTCTTTGGAATAGCCTGTTGATTTCATTGTTTTACAGCCAAAGGTTAATCTTGTCAATTATCCTCTTATACTAGGTAGACCATGGCTTGCCACTGTTGATGCATTTATAGGTTGCAGGTCTGGTAACATGATCATATCCAATGGGATAGTGACCAAGAAATTGGTTTTATATCCACCAGCCCAGCCATACCATGATCTTGAGAAAACCATTTGGCCTAGCCTAGAGGATGAGGACACCTATTCCCTACAAACCTTGATGACTATTGAACACAACCCTTTATTGAATATTCTAGATGAAGATGAGTTAATTGCTCACGTCATACAAAATAATTGTGGGAGGCACCCACAGCAGTAAGACTACCTATCTTGCTTACAAGACCCTTTGAGTAGTATAATACCTAGCAGTTCATCAAAAGATGTCTCCCAAATCTTCCATGCATTATTACCTCAACAATGCTTACTTGTATTACCCAGCCTTGATTTATCTTTTGTGCAAGAACTCTCCAAAAAAGTAGAAATCAAGCCAAGTAAGATGTTGAATATTAACAATACATTGACTAATGAACAACAGTAATCCCTGCATGCAATATTGCATACACACTCAGCAGCATTCACCTGGGATTATAGTGACATGAAAGGCATTGATCCTACCTTATGCATGCACAAAATATATATTGATGATGGCTATAGACCCATCAGGCAACAACAAAGGCACATAAACCTTGCCCTCAGAGAGATTGTAAAAGCTGAGCTTCAAAAGCTTTTGGATGTAGGCTTTATATACCCCATTTCAGAGAGTGAATGGGTTTCACCATTGGTCATAGTACCCAAGAAAGGTGGCAAATGGAGAGTTTGTGTTGACTATAGGGAACTAAATACTGCTACTAGGAAGGATCACTTCCCATTGCCATTTATTGACCAAGTTCTTGACTCTTTAGCATGCAAGAAATATTTTTCCATTCTTGATGGTTTTAGTGGCTATAACAAGATTAAGATTTCTCCAAAGGATCAGGATAAGACAATGTTTACTTGGCCTTAGGGGACATATGCATATTTTGTATTACCCTTTGGTTTGTGCAATGCTCCAGCTACATTTCAACGAGCAGTCCTCAATATTTTCTTTGATTTTTCCCATGACAACATGGAGATTTATATGGATGACTTCACCACATATGGTGACACATATGATGAAGCCTTACACAATTTGGAGAAAGTGTTGAAAAGATGTACAGAGTACAACCTCTCTTTGAGTAATGAAAAGTGTTTTTTGATGATGACACAGGGAATAGTCTTGGGACATTTCATCTCAAGTGTAGGCATCCAAATTGACCCAAAGAAGATTGAGATCATATCTACCCTGCCTATTCCAAAAAAATAGAAGGATGTAAGGAGCTTCCTCAGCCATGCAGAATATTATAGGAGGTTGATTCAGGATTTTAGCAAGATTGTTGCCCCTCTATTTACTCTACTAACCAAGGATAGTGAATTTGAATGGACATCAGATTGTTAGATCTTTTTTGAAAAGATAAAAACATCCTTGACACAAACCCCTATTCTCAGATGTTTGAATTGGTCACTACCTTTTCACATCCATATAGATGCATCAAATTTTGCTATTAGGGCCATCCTAGGCTAACATCAAGGAACCAAAGTATATGTCATTTACTATGTAAGTAAAAATTTGCAAGGAGCTAAGTTAAATTACACTGTGACAGAGAAATAGATGTTGGTAGTTGTTTATGCAATTAATAAATTCAGGCACTACATAACTGGTTATAAGGTATTCATACATTTTGATCATGCAACCATCAGATATTTGATGAAAAAGCCAATAGTAGGTGGCAGACTTGTATGATGGTTATTGTTGTTACAAGAGTTTGATATTACAATTGTTGACAAACTAGGTGTTGGTGCCTGCACCTAGGGTTAGGGTTTCGAGCATTTGAATATGTAGGCATTTTCATTCAAACCCATAAATTTTCTAAGTCTGTCGGCTTTCACTTTTTCATGTATGTATCTTTGTATATGCATTGTTATTTGTATGTACATTTGGATGTGCAAGTGCAAATGTACATTGGTGAGCCCAAAAATAAGTCAAATCGGCTTCCAAAAAAGTGCAAAAAATGGTTGAATGCATCTTTGTGTGCATATCGGGTTGCATGTGCATCGAATATTCCATCACAGATTCTGTGCTTGTATGTAAAAAGAAATTGCATGTATGTTGTCATTGTATATTCGCATATACAATGGTATATACAAGTGGCAGATCTCAAAAAAGATTCAAATCTAACTAAAATGGTGGTCAGGTCCGCAGGTATGTGCAAGTGGGATTGTATGTATATTCAGCATACAAGGTAGACAAACAATGGAAAACATGCAAAGGGTGCATACAAAGACAAGATACAAAGCCGACATACAAGGGGGACATACAAAGGTTTCATCAATGAAACAATATACATCGGTAGATCAGCTGACAGTTATTATGATGGTCGATGATACAAAGGAAATGTGAAAAGGCAATATACAAGTGGACAGGTACAAGGTGGATGCGGACAGTGAATTAACTACATTTGTGAAATAGGTGAAGTCCGTGGGTTGTATATTGTGATTGTATGTTCCCAATGTATAATCAAACATACAAGCAATATATACAAGTAAAACATATCAGGCAGGACCTGATGGAAATTTCAAAATGTTTTATAATAATTTGGGGTCCGCGCCTTTGTATGCAAGTGATTGTATGCATATACAATCTCATATGTATAACCACAAATGCACATGTTGATACATTGGCTCGTCGGTGAGACTTTGCTTATCGACGGCTTTGTCCATGCTCATTCCGACGACCGATGGAGATACAAAAGCATAGTGATGGTGATCCAATGGTAGGCTACCATCTGTCCAAAAGGCAGTTGCATGTATGTGCTTTTGCATATACAAGAGATTTGAATGTGCATCGAGCTATTGTATGTATATGCATTTGCATATACAAAGGCAAAAATGGGCAAAAAAGGCTAAAAGGTATGTTTGTGCTGCGAAAAGTCAGCGATGGAAAAGGGGTGCCTACGTGGCACAATTTCATTGGCCGGCAACTTTTCAAAGTGTTTTCAGGCCATTGATCTTGGCAATGAAGGGGAAATCAATGGCCCTATTTTGAATGCCTGAGGAAGGAGGATTTTTGTGTTTGCTGCATCATTTTGAGTGGGAAGAAACTTCAGAACACATCGTTGTTGCCCTTCTAGCTGCAGGTAGGTTGGCCATTAATGACAGAATTGCAGAGGTATGGGTCTGAATGGACATGCCAACTACCATGTTTAAGGACAAAAATCGTCAGTCAGCTGCACATCCCCCGATCCCACCTGCCCTTTCCTCTTCTTCTCGGGGTTGCATTGACTATTTTGGGCACCATTTTGATGGTGCAATGTATCTGGAAAAAATTTGATTTGACCATGTACTTGATTGCTGAGTACACATTCTGGGTATATCAGAACTGTTTGACTCAATTTTTTTGGTTGTTGACGACTTGGGAAAATTTTTGGAGGAAATAACAAAAGACAAAGCCTTTCTTGGTTGTTCTGTCTCTTTTTGGAGTTTATGAGTTGCATTTGAGTGCACCTTGCACATATGTTTAATTTCATGTCATTTTTATATGAAAAATGCATTGTTGCATGTGTTTAGTTGTTTGTCTCCATTTGCTATATGCATCCCTTCTTTTGAATCTGTTTGCTAAGGGTTCCTCAGATTCTAGGATATAGATTGTTGTATTGCATGCTTGATCTGTAACTTCCATTCAAGGAGTGGATTAAACTATTTTAGGTTAAGTATGGAGAAGAGTGTATGTCAGTAGGGATATTTGTAAGAAGAAATAGCTAAATACCCATATTTGGGTGGTGTTTGTAAGGCAAGCACCTATCTGACCCCTTGAAACTTGAATGCTAGTGCAAACCATTCACTTGTATACATCTTGTTGACTCCTTGCCCTAAGATAGGCACTGGTCTGCTCCCTGTGTAGTAGTTATGATCCATAAACCCCTGTCTTGCATCTAAAACATAAAAACAAATCCTTTCAAAATTTCAACCTGTTAGTTTATAGGAGTTGGAATAGGACCCATGCATACTCTCATTCCTAACCAGTTAGATATGTCTGAGAACACTGCCAGCCTAGTGACTTATCATGCAAATCTTGGTCCAAAAATGAGAGTATTCTGCCTGTTATTGTAAAGCTAAATCTTTCTATTGGGTGAGTCAAAGTTAAATCTTTAGCTATAAGGATACCCCCCTTGGTGCGGCAAAACCAGAAGTGAAGGGGAGGCATCTCACGCAACCTCCTATATTTGTTGGCTGAATCTACCTATACATTGGAACTGGAAAACCCTTTGCTGATTTGGAGAGAAAGAACCAACAAAGTGGTGACTCTACTGGGGAGTTGAGTTGAAGGTGTTATCTTTTTGGCCCATCCAAGTCCCCAACAAAGTGGAAAATTTGTTGCGGAGAGTTGAATAGTGTGAAATCATTGCTGCATATCTAGAGGTTTCATGTGAATAATGGTGCTCTGCTGATGGAATGAACTCAAAAAATGTTTGCTCTATGATGAGCTTTTAGTTGTTTGAAAATTTTATCCTCTATGGAGAGGTGGCGACTTTACAAAAAAAAAAGTTCTCAGTGCACATGAAAGGCCGATGTATATTGCATTTGTTGTTTTATTGCATAAGTTAAATGCCAAGGGGAAGCATTAGGTCTTAGGCAGACATAAAATGTCTGAGACTAAAATTTTTATGAATCCAAATATGTATGCACCCATGTTCAGCCAAGAGGGGGATGATATGTTGTGTAAAAACATTGAAGAGATAAAGAATAGGTTGATATCCTTAGAGGCTAGGTAGGCTCAATTAAACAATAACCCTACTGTATCTGCTAGTCAGGATGTTAAACCCCTTGTCAACTCTTTTGATCCTTTATATGACCAACTAGATTTGTCATGGGTTGATTATGAAGTTGAAAGTATCCCAACTCAGATTTACAATCAGATGCCTAGATTTAGTGGACACAGTGTGTGTGATGGGGGTGCACATATCCAAAACTTTCACAGCTTCATGGAGAAATACTCATTTAGAGATGAGGATATGTGGATGAGGTTTTTTGTTAGATCCTTTGGTACAAAAGCTAGAGATTGGTATTTGAGCTTTCTAAAGAGATCCTTTGCCTATTGGGATGAGCTTGTTGACTATTTTAAAAAGAAATTTGTAAGAGAACCTACTAATCTTGTTGCAAGATTAATGGAAATTAGAAGACAAGATGAAGAGCCCAACATTGATTTCAGTCATAGATTTGTAGTTGCCCTTTCACAAATCCCTGAAGACTTCAAACCTGATACTCCACCCTGTATTGGCATAAATTTTGAAGCTTTTGAAAAGGGCTCTAGTGCAATGTTGAGGGAATTCAAGATAATAGGTGTGCATATGACATACAAGTTTTTAGAAAATATAGAAAAAATGAGGAATGAGCACTTACAGAATTCCCTATCCACAGGCTTTGGTGTGAATGGTAGTTGTGTAGTTGCAAATGACCAAGTGATCATGGCATCATTTGAAGACAAATGTGTAAATGCGAAGATAAAAGTTGAGAATGCTATGTTTGAACATCATGTTGATAACAATACTCAACTAGATTGTTCACCAGTGAAGGATGCCAAAGAGAGGATCAATGATGACTCCCATTTCAAGGTTGAGGTATCTAGTTCTAAAAATAATGATAAGGTCATGGACAGCAATGAATACTTGTTAGAGTGGGTTTGTGTAGATGATTGTGAGTATTGTACACAAGATAGAGAAGAAATAAGTAGACAAAGGAGCAATTCCATGTTTGAATTATTACCTTTTATTCAGATAGATGGAGATGATGAAGAGCAATCAGAGATTGAAACAAGAAGTAGTGTTGAGCATGATTGTTCTTTATTTGATTATTGTCCTGTTTATGACACACAGGCTAATACTCCTCCACACAAGGAATTCATTGGTAATGAAAATTCATGTTTAACTGCCCATGAACCAATGGCATACTATAATGAAATTGTGACACTTGGATCAACCCTTTTTGATACATATGCTGAGGAGGATCTATTTGAGTATGGTGGGAATCAAGGCATTGTTATTGAGGAGGATTCTGAACTTCATGCTAATGAAAGAGAGACCAACATATATCATGAAGGTTATTGCAGAAAGGTGCCAGAGTTTGATCCTTTCCAGTTTGGTGCAGTTGATGATTGTTTGCATGATGTGCACAAATGTGAATGTGAAAGCTTCTTCTTTGATATGCCATCTTATGATAAAATGAGACCTGATGATCCTAACTATATGATAGATAGTGAATGCTTTCTATTTTCAGTCCAGCTAGGAAATCATTTTACAATGCACATTGCTGATATAGATGATGATATGTGTTATATTTCATATGAAAGTGCATTGTTTGATGAATATGACACTCACATGTTGCTTGATGCTGATGGTTGTTTGCATAAGGCTGATAGGGGCAAGCTCAATGAGATGTTTGAATATGCAAATGACAAGGTTTGTTTGTGGGTAGATCATGGCAGTATCTTTAGGTTTGATCCAATGAAATTAGGTGAAAATAGGGTATTTGACAAAGGAAAATACTAGTTTTTCCTTTTTAGTGGCCCTGGGCCACCAAGTAAAATTTAAAAAATGTGATTTATAATGTAGGTTGGTGCAATGTTTGACTCTATTGCCCAATGGATTAGGGACTGGTCTGTATCCCAGAGATCTATGGTTCTCATCATGCCTGCAAGAGGCATGTGTCCCCAGACAAAGCCAATGTTGGTGCTTGCACCTAGGGTTAGGGTTTCAAGCATTTGAATCTGCAGGCATTTTCATTCAAACCAATAAATTTTTTAAGTCTGTCAGCTTTCACTTTTTCATGTATGTTCTGTATAAATGCATTGATGTTTGTATGTACATTTGGATGTACAAGTGCAAATTTTCATGGGCAAGCCCAAAAATAAGTCAAATTAGCTTCCAAACAAGTGCAAAAAATGGTTGTATGCATCTTTGTGTGCATATTAGGTTGCATGTGCATCAAATATTCCATCACAGATTCTGTGCTTGTATGTAAAAAGAAATTGCATGTATTTTGTCATTGTATATTTGCATATATAATGGGTATATACAAGTGGCGGATCTTAAAAAAGATTCAAATCGGACTAAAATGGTGGTCAGGTCTGCAGGTATGTGTAAGCGGGATTGTATGTATATTCGACATACAAGGCAGACATACAATGGAAAACATGCAAAGGGCACATACAAAGACAAGATACAAAGCCAACATACAAGGTGGACATACAAAGGTTTCATCGGCGAAACAATATACATCGGCAACTCAGTTGATAGTTATTCCTATGGCTGATGATACAAAGGAAATGTGCAAAGGCAATATACAAGTGGACATGTACAAGGTGGACGTGGCCAGTGAATTAACTACATTTGTGAAATAGGTGAACTCCGCGGGTTGTATAGTGGGATTGTATGTTCCTAATATACAATCGAACATACAAGCGATATATATAAGTAAAACATACAAGGCAGGACCAGATGGAAATTTCAAAATGTTTTATAATAATTTGGGGTCTACGCCTTTGTATGTAGGTGATTGTATGCATATACAATCTCATATGTATAACCACAAATGTACATGTTGATACATTGGCTCATTGATAAGACCTCGCTTATCAGCGGCTTTGTCCATGCTCATTCCAATGACCGATGGAGATGCAAAAGCATAGCGATGGTGATCTAATGGCAGGCTGCCACATGTCCAAAAGGCAGTTGCATGTATGTGCTTCATATATAAGAGATTTGAATGTGCATTGGGCAATTGTATGTATATGCATTTGCATATACAAAGGCAAAAAGGTATGTTTGTGCTGCAAAAAGTTAGCGATGGAAAAGGGGTGCCTGCGTGGTGCAATTTCATTAGCTGATGAATTTTCAAAGTGTTTTGAGGCCATTGATCTTGGCAATGAAGGGGAAATCGACGGCAATATTGTGAATGCCCGAGGAAGGAGGATTTTTGTGTTCACTGCATCATTTTGAGTGGGAAGAAACTTTAGAGCACGTAGTTGCTGCACTTCCAGCTGTGTGTAGGTTGGCCATTAATGACAGAATTGTAGAGGTATGGGTCTGAATGGACATGCCAGCTACCATGTTTAAGGATGAAAATCTTCAATCAGCTGCACATCCCCCGATCCCACCTACCCTTTCCTCTTCTTCTCAGGGCTGCATTGAATGTTTTAGGTGCCATTTTTGATGGTGCAATGTATCTAGCAAAATTTTGATTTGGCTGTTCTATCTCTTTTTGGAGTTTATGAGTTGCATTTGAGTACACCTTGCACATATGTTCAGTTTCATGTCATTTTTATATGAAAAATGCATTGTTGCATGTGTTTAGTTGTTTGTCTCCATTTGCTATATGCATCCCTTTTTTTGAATCTGGTTGCTGTTCCTCAGATTCTAGGATATAGATTGTTGTATTGCATGCTTGATCTGTAACTTCCATTCAAGGAGTGGATTAAACTATTTTAGGTTAAGTATGGAGAAGAGTGTATGTCAGCAGTGATATTTGTAAGAAGAAATAGCTAAATACCCATATTTGGGTGGTGTTTGTAAGGCAAGCACATATTTGACCCCTTGAAACTTGAATGCCAGTGAAAACCATTCACTTATATACATCTTGTTGACTCCTTTCCCTAAGATACGCACCGGTCTGCTCCCTGTGTAGTAGTTATGATCCAGAAACCCCTGTCTTACATCCAAAACATAAAAACAAATCCTTTCAAAATTTCAACCTGTTAGTTTATAGGAGTTGGAATAGGACCCATGTATACTCTCATTCCTAACCAGTTAGATATGTCTGAGAACACTGCCAACCTAGTGACTTATCATGCAAATCTTGGTCCAAACATGAGAGTATTTTGCCTGTTATTGTAAAGCTAAATCTTTCTGTTGAGTGAGTCAAAGTTAAATCTTTAGCTATAGGGATACCCCCCTTGGTGCGGTAGAACTAGAAGTGAAGGGGAGGTAGCTCATGCAACCTCCTGTATTTGTTGGCCGAATCTATTTGTGCATTGGAACTAGCAAACCCTTTGCTGATTCAGAGAGATAGAACCAACACCAGGTAAGGCCAATGTAGTTGCTAACTTTCTGTCTAGACTACCTACATAATCTTCAAAAGAAGTGGTTGATGATTCTTTTCCTAATGAGCATCTATTCACTCTCACTATACACACTCCATGGTATGCAGATATAGTCAATTATTTGGTTACAGAGTAGATTCCAGGATACTTCTCTCTAAGGGAGAAGAGGCAGCTAGTTCACAAATGTTTTCCTTATTCATGGATTTATGGATTTCTATTTTACACTAGGCTAGATAATATTATGTGCAGATGTATCAAAGAAGATGAGGTGTTTGATATATTGAAGGCTTATCATGATGAACCTTGTGGGGGACATTTTGTAGCCAAGAGGATAGCCTTCAAAATATTAACAACTGGGTTTTACTGGCCAACACTTCATAAAGATGTTGTCAAGTACACTAGGAGCTATGATAGAGGTCAAAGAATGAGGAGGCCTACAAGAGGTCTTGAGATGCCCTTGCAGCCACAAATCTCATTGGCTCCTTTTGACAAGTGGGGATTGGATTTTCTAGGTCCTATAGCTACTACATCCAACAACAAAGAATATATCCTAGTATGTACTGATTACTTAACTAAATGGGTTGAGGTGAAGGCATTACAATTTTCTAGAGATGGCAATGTAGCAAAATTCTTGTATGAAGACATCTTCACTAGGTATGGAGTTCCAAGGGAGATAGTGACTGACCAAGGACCCCAATTTACATCTGATTTAATCACCAAATGGGTTGAGGAATATCAAATCAGACATAAGAAATCCACTCCCTATCATCCTCAAGACAATGGTTAGTGGAAGTCACAAATAGGGAGATTGAGAATATCTTGACAAAGATAATGCAACTTCATAGAAGGGATTGGGTTTCTAGGCTCCCTGGAGCTGTTTGGGCATACAGAACAACATGGAAGATAATTACAAGGTTTACACCTTATGATTTGGTCTATGGCAATGTTGGGAATTAAGGTGTCTCAACCTTGGTAATTCCTTGTATTATTTCTTTGTATTTATTTATTTATTGCCTATTGTATAATTAGGATGCAAATCCTATGTTGTCATCTTGTGGGACTTGGCACGGTGATGTGTCATCCTACATGGCATATGACCACATGTAAATTTGTCCTCACATGAGGAGATAGGTATCCCAATTAGTGGTAGGAATATTTTTCCATGTGTCGGCATCTTAGAATGTGTGTAAGGGAATATTGACCAAAATGGTCATGACAAATTCCTATGACAAAGTTATGACATGTAAGAGTCAAAAATAGAAGATTCTATGACATGTGAGGACATGTGTCGAGAAGCATCTTGAAGGAAGGCATCTTTGGGCTCTCCAAGGTGGGTTATGACATGTTGTAAGAAAATATGCTATTTGTAGCTTGTGTATGATAGATTCTCTTACAGTTTTAAGTTATGACAACTATGACAGATTCTATGACAGTTATAAGAGTCGTAAGAGCATCTGTTATAGCCCATTTTGGGAATAGGCAACCTCTTTGGGATGGGGTGACTTGAAAAGTGTTAGGAACATCCTACAATGTTGGACAAGTGTCCATAGACATGGGTTTTGGGCCATGAGGCCACATTGGATACCCATCTCAATGTGGAGCCATTTTTGCCTTGTATGTTCTTTATAAACAGGTGCTTTCGAGAGGCGATGCATTATGTGATTGATAGGTACTATTATGTTGTTGGATCATCTCCAAATATAAGTGTCGAAGACTCTTACAAGAGCATTGGCTCTGTGACTGTATTGTAACCTTCATTATTTATGGAATACATTTGAGTTTTGTTTTGGAGTGTGGGGTTTTTTACTCATAAGGGTTTTCCCCACGTATATCTTGTCTCTCTTCTTCTGTCTTACATTCTTGTGTATGTGTTTGTTGTAATATCTTTGTTAGTGGGTTAACGTAATATGTAATTGTAAAGATAAAATTTAATTTGCACTCTCCTACCCTCATTAGATTAGTGTAGGAAGCGATTTCCACACACCTAGGTTCCCTTCAGTTGGTATAAGAGCCTGGGCAGTTTTGATTCTAGCTTCTGGGTAGGGGTTTTTTGAGCTAATCTTAGGTTGAGTGGGAGTTTGTGCAAAGTATTTTGTATCTTGTTGCAGGAAGGAGATGGCAACCACATTCGAAATATTAGAGGTGGAGAAATTCAATGGCACTAATTTTGAGTTGTGGAAACTCAAGATGGAAGATCTACTTGTTGATCGTGACCTATGGGAAACCGTATCCGGTGTAAAACCTATGACAATGTCACAAGCTAATTGGGACCTCAAATATTAGAAGGCTAAGGGTATCATATGACTCTTTCTAGCTGACTGTATCATGTTGAATGTCCATGAGGATAAGAGCACGAAAGACCCTTGGAAGAAGCTGGGTGATGTTTATCAGGCCAAGTCCTTAGTGAACAAGTTTTTTTCTGAAAAAGTTGTTTTCTCTAAATGCTTTCAACATGATTGTTGCACAGTTGACATCTATGGGTGTGAAAATGGAGGAGGAGGATCAGTGTATGACCCTATTTTGTTCTTTGCCAGATTCGTGGGATCGTCTTGTCATGGCCATTAGAAGCACCACTACCACCTTCAAGATGGAAGATGTGGTGTCTTTATTGTTATCTGAAGAAATGCAGAGAAAAACATCTGAGTTGGCTAAAGAGACTCTTGCAGTTCATGGAAGACCCAAAGAGAAAGGGAAGAAGAAGGACAAGAAAGGTGAAAAAGGCAGATCCAAATCCTGTGGGAGATCCAAATCTCCTGGAAAGTCTAAGGCTCTCTATTTGAACTGTGGCAAATCTGGGCATTTCTGAAAGGAATGCAAAGAAGAAAAGAAAAAGAAAAAGAAGATAGACCTAGATTCAGATTCTGACAAGTCACAAGATGATGGTGATGCCTTCATCGTAGCCCTAGCCACCCATGCATCTACCAATGTGTGGTTGATATATTTTGGTTCATCATTCCACATGACCTCACATCGAAGCTGGTTCACGAAGTATGAAGAGTTCAATGGTGGAAGAGTGTACCTGGGTGATGACTCTCATCTATAGATTATTAGTTGTGGAAGAGTCTCAATCTGATTCCCTGATGGATGAGTGAAGAGGATCACTAGAGTTATGTGCATCCTAGGCCTAGCATGGAACCTACTTTCTGTAAGTATGTTGAATGATGCAGGTGTGTAGGATATCTTTTTGAAGGATGAATGCAAGATGACTAGAGGATCTATGGCGCTTACGAAGGGTACTCAGAGAGGTACTCTATTTTAGCTGGAGGCATGCACTTCATAGTGCAATAGTTCTTCTGACTCAAAGAAAAGAGTTGCAGTCACTTCATCCCCACCATCTGAACGAGTAGTGAAGAAATTTGTTGTAACTAGTTTTGATGGTAATGTACTTGCTTTGGAAGTTCAGCTTCCTACTGAAAAGACTATGTTATGGCATTTGAGATATGGCCACATTGGTGAGAAGGGTCTTAGAACCCTAAAAAATAAAAACCTCATTGAGGGGTTAAATGATTGTAATCTTGAGTTTGATTTTTGCGAACATTGTGTATATGGAAAGCAAAACCATGTTCAGTTTTACTCTAGTTCTCACAAGTCTTTTGGTATATTAGATCTTATTCATTCTGATGTGTTTGGTCCTATTAATGTTCCTTTGATTTCCAAATCTATATATTTTGTATCTTTCATAGATGATTACAGTAGAAGGACATGGGTTTATTTTATCAGAAGCAAGACTGAAGTCTTTAGTCAGTTTAAAGAGTTTAAAGCCTTTGCTAAAAATCAGACTAGTAAATAGATTAAGTGTTTGAGAACTGACAACGGTGGTGAGTTTTGTTCGGTAGAGTTCAAAAAGTTCTGTAAGGAGCAAGGGATTAAAAGACATAAGACAACTCCATACACCCTGCAGCAAAATAGAGTTGCAAAGAGGATGAACATGACACTAATGGAGAAGGCTAGGAGTATGCTTAGTGGAGCAAGTCTTGAACAAAACTTTTGGGTTGAAGCTGTTGCCACTACTTGCTACCTAGTAAACAGGTCTCGTACATCAGTTCTTGTTGGTAAGATACCCATGGAGGTGTGGTCTAGTAAGAAGCCATCAATTAGGCATCTTCATGTTTTTGGTTGTGAGGCATATGCACATGTGCCTAGGGAGAAATGGTCTAAATTAGAGAACAAAGTTGCTAAATGTATTTTCATTGGCTATGGTGTCAGTGTGAAAGGTTATAAGCTTTGGGATCTTGTGGCTGAAAAAGTGTTATATAGAAGAAGTGTTATCTTCAGAGAGCTAACACCTTCTTCTATTGTTCTACAGTTAGAATAGATAGAAAAGAAAGAAGATGTGGTTCACTTTCCTTCTACCCCTGAGAAGGCTAAACCGATAGACCCTATGAGACCTAATGATGAGGAGAGCTCTAGCAGTTCTAAAAGTCAGAAGAAGAAGCAGAACCTCAACCTTAGCCATTGAGGAGGTCTATGTGAGGAAGAAAGCAACCTAATAGGTTTGGTTATTCATTACTTGATTCTAGTTGTGCTTTTGCTTTACTTACTAACACTAATGAGCCTAGAACCATGAAAGAGACTATGGGTATGAAAGATGCAGGTTCCTGGAAGGAGGCCATGGAAGATGAGATGGCTTCTTTGGAGAAGAATAAAACATGGGACTTGGTGCCTTTTCCTGAAGGACAAAAACCTATTGGATGCAAATGGGTGTTCAAGAAGAACTTTGGTGTAGATGGTAGTGTTGAAAAGTACAAGGCTAGATTGGGTGCGAAGGGGTACTCACAAGTGGAGGGAATTGATTATGTTGAAATTTTCTCTCCCATTGTAAAGCTTACATCCATTCGGTTCTTGTTATCTCTTGCAGCTGTTTATGACTTAGATGTAGAACAGATGGATGTGAAGACAACTTTCCTTCATGATGATTTGGAGGAAGAGATTTGCATGTCACAGCCAGAGCATTACATAGAGAAAGGTAAAGAAAATTTGGTTTGCAAGTTAAAGAAGTCTTTGTATGGTTTGAAGCAATCTCCTAGGATGTGGTACTTGAAGTTTGATGCCTTTGTGTTGTCGATTGGATAACTGAGATTGAAATCAGATCATTGTGTGTATTACAAATTTGATAATGATCACATTCTCATTATTGCATTGTATGTTGACAATATGTTGTTGATTGGAAATGGTAAGAATATGATTTCTGATTTGAATTCTCAGTTGTCAGCATAGTTTGAGATGAAAAATCTTGGGGCAGCTAGGTACATTCTATGAATGGAAATTAGAAGAGATAGAGCTAACAGAAAACTTTGGTTAAGCCAGAGTAAGAATGTGGAGACCATGTTGGATAGGTTCAACATGACAGATTGTAGACCATTGTGTGTTCCTATTTCATTGGGGACAAAGTTGTCTATTAATGATTGTCCAAAATCTCCTAATGAGGTGGAGGACATGAGTAGAGTACTTTTTGCTAATGTTTTTGGCAATTTGATGTATGCTATGGTCTGCACAAGACTAGACATTGCCCAAGCAGTGGGAGTCCTTAGTCAATTTATGGCTAATCCTGGACGGGTACATTGGGATGCAGTTAAGAAAGTGTTTAGATATTTGAGGGGTACTTCTGAGTATTCCATATACTATCATGGTAATGTTATAGGACCTCCGCATTCAATTTGTATTCTTGGATTTGTGGATTCTGATTAGGCAGGTGACATTAATAGCAGGAGATCCACCAGTGCCTATGTGTTCACTATGTTTAGTGGTGCAATTAGTTGGATGAGTAAGTGACAACCTATGATTGTTTTGTCCATGACAGAAGATGAGTACATGGAAGAAAATCATGATTACAAGGAAGCCATTTGGCTTAAGAGATTGTGTTCAGATATTGGTGTTGATGCAAGATAGATTACGATTTGTTGTGACAGTTAGAGTGCAATTTGTCTTGCGAAGAATCCAACTTTCTATGCCAGAACAAAGCATATTGATGTATAGTCTCACTTCATGTGAGACATGGTAGAGGATGGGAAGGTAAATTTGGAGAAGGTAGATACTTTGAATAATGTTGCAGATGCATTGACGAAGCCAGTGGGTGCAAAGAAGTTCAAATGGTGTTCAGAGTCTATGGGCCTCTCGGCCTATAGCAGTTAAATCCTATTAATTCTATTGGCTCTTACAAAGTGTTCAACAAGTGGGAGAATGTTGGGAATTAAGGTGTCTCAACCTTGGTAATTCCTTGTATTATTTCATTGTATTTATTTATTTATTGCCTATTGTCTAATTAGGATGTAAATCCTATGTTGTCATCTTGTGGGAGTTGGCACGGTGATGCGTCATCCTACATGGCATATGACAACATGTAAATTTGTCCTCACATGAGGAGATAGGTGTCCCACTTAGTGGTAGGAATATTTTTCCATGTGTCGACATCTTGGAATGTGTGTAAGGGAATATTGATCAAAATGGTCATGACATATTCCTATGACAAAGTTATGGCATGTAAGAGTCACAAATAGAAGATTCTATGATAGGTAAGGACATGTGTCAAGAAGCATCTTGAAGGAAGGTATCTTTGGGTGCCCCAAGGTGGGTTATGACATGTTATAAGAGAATATGCTATTTATAGCTTGTGTATGACATATTCTCTTACAACTATAAGTTATGATAATTATGGCAGATTCTATGACGTTGTAAGAGTCGTAAGAGCATCTGTCATAACCCATTTTGGGAATAGGTGACATCTTTTGGATGGGTTGACTTGAAAAGTGTCAAGAACATCCTACAGTGTTGGACAAGTGTCCATAGGCATGGGTTTTGGGCCATGAGGCCATGTTGGACACCCATCTAAATGTGGAGCCATTTTTGCCTTGTATGTTCTTTATAAACAGGTGCTTTGGAGAGGTGATGCATTATGTGATTGACAGGTATTGTTATGCTACTAGATCATCTCCAGATATGAGTGTCGAAGACTCCTATAAGAGTATTGGCTCTGTGACTATATTGTAACCTTCATTGTTTATGGAATACATTTGAGTTGTGTTTCAGAGTGTGGGGTTTTTCACTCGTAAGGGTTTTCCCCACGTATATCTTGTCTCTCTTCTTCTGTATTACATTCTTGTGTATGTGTTTGCTGTAATATCTCTATTAGTGGGTTAACATAATCTATAATTGTAAAGATAAAATAGAATTTGCACTCTCCTCCTCTCATTAGATTAGTGTAGGAAGCGGTTTCTACACACCTAGCTTCCTTTCAGGCAAGACAACAGTCCTGCCTATAGAATTTAACACAAAACCCTGAGGACAGTAGTGGAACTAGGAATAGATTTGATAATAGCACAACAAGAAAGGATACACCATTTGAATTCTTTGGATGAAATCCGATTGGAAACTATTCATCATACAAAGATCATACAGAAACAAAGAGCAAAATGGCATGATAAGGACATCAAGACAAAGGAATTCACTGCAAGTGACTGGGCACTCCTTTATGATTCAAGATATAAGGACTTCAAGGGAAAGCTTCAGTCACGTTGGTTAGGCCCATATGAGATCAAGCAAGTCTTTCCTAATGGTGTAGTTCAATTGCAGACTATTGATGCAGTTTGATTTTCGCTACTAGTAAATGGGCATAGGCTAAAATTGTATAAAAAGCCATTTCAGAGGGATGACTTTCTTATTTCTCTAGCTGCACAGTATGGTCCTCTTGACAGTCCTAATGATGATGATGTGATACCAGATGATACAACTTCAGATACTAATTCACCAACACTATCCAGTGATGTGGAGGTTGAATTGTAATACTCAACCCCTCTTGCTAAAACATAATTTTCTTTGCTTTAAAATCACATGCACACACAGTACATTCTACATGATGACCACTGTCAATTTCAGAGGGACCTGTCGTAGTTGCACCTTGGTTTCCTATTTCTGAACATATTCACTTAGAACCTGTGCTATGGGTGCCTGTAGCAACAAGTATCTACAGATATTTTCATCCATTTGGAACTCTTCACACACATTTCCTTACTATTCCACGTGCTTCAATCACCTTCCATTATCCAATGTTTGTGGCATGTTTGTTCAAATTGTATTAACCAGCTGTTACATCAACTTTTACACTCCATCAAGTCAAATAAATTTTGACATACTCACCACCCTCCCATCTACTCTATGCATATCACTCTTCTTGTGCCAACATACTGATCTCTTTTACCAAGGCAGTCCTCTCCATGCTCTTCATAATCAATGCACATAAGGTAACCTTTAATGATTATCTTCAAAGTTTCTATTTATATTCATTATTACTAAGTGTTTATATTATGCATGTGGTAATATATCACCCCTTTTCATGTAATCATTACTCTTTCATCCCTACACATTTGTTCGTGAAGTGTGGTCACTTCACCTTTTAGTTGGGGGGAGGGTATATGGTCAATTTTTAAGTTTTTTTCTTTTTACCATCACTCAAATTTTCCTTAAGCTGCTGTCAAGGTTTTTTATGCTATTTTCCATGATAGTCGACCTACCCTAAATTGTGAGCTTGTTATTTTCCTGAGAGTGAACTGAATTTCAAATCTTTACTAACAAAGAACTCTAAAAGCTACATTTAGGGGGTGAAAGTAATGACAGTTAATTTCCTGAGGTGGTAAAATTGAAATTAAGTAGAATTAGGTAGAATTGAGAAGTGATAAGAGTATAGAATATAGGTGCAATGAGGGGTGATGTAATTAGAAGAGAACCATTGGTGTACAAGGCAATATTAGAAGATGTATTGGTTCTCCCTCTCTTTACTAGAGTGGGGTGGTTAGACTATTTTTTGAAGTTAATAGAGTATGAAAATGATATGGCAAGGGATTATGCAGCAACTCTGTAGTATGATGTAGTGCCAGTAAGGGGATTAGTTGTGGATGCCTCTGAAACAACTATTACCCAAGTCACCAGTTTACCATGAACAGGGTCTGAGTATCCAAACTGTGCTGATGTAGCAACGACAAGGGAAGAATTTTGTGAGCGTTGTGAGAACCTAGAGTGGACCACACAATGTACAAAAAGATTATCCCTTCCTTTCTTCTAGGGGAAATGTACATATATTATCAAATATATCACTTGTGATGGTAGGCATAACCTATTGTATACTACACACTTTAAATTGTTGAATCACCTGTGCCATGACAAACTAGTAAATCTTCCCAATTATCTATATAATATGTTGAAGAGAAGGGAATTTGAGTATCAGAAAAGACAAATAGAGACTACATTGTCTCATCATTGTTTGGTAGCTCTGTTGGTTAAAATAAGTTTGAGAATCCAACACCCACAAGTTAGCTGGGATGTTTTTAAACAATGCAAGGATATTTTTGAATTACTGGAAGTAGATGAGCCTCAACATGAGCTAGAACTAGAAGCTAAACCTGATGTTGAACCAAAGGTTGAACCAAGGTTTGGACCTAAAGTTGAACTTGAATGGGAAAAGCCACAAGAGGAAATTCCTCTAGAAACTAGGCCAGTGACAATAGAAGAAACCCTAATTCCTAACCTTAAACCCATGAGGGGAACTATGAGAAGTGATGCTTCAACTTCTTCTAAGAAGAAGAGTAAGAAGAATGTGGAGAAGTATAAGAGCATTGAGAAAGGGAAGGGTACAAGGGAGAGGAAGAAGAGGAGAAGTTAGAAGAAGAGAAAAAGTGAGGATAAGCTAGAAACTGTCACACCTAGGCATTTAGGAAGACTGAGGAGGCAGAATGTAGAAAAAAGAGTTGATGAGGGACAAGGGGAAGTAGAAAAGGAGGAAGCACGGCAGCAACAAGATCCAACATTATTGGACACAACTTAAGAGAAGGAAGGAAATGTCCCTGGGAATACTCCTACTGATGCCAGTGTACCTGCCAAATGTAGAAGGTATGTTTCTTCATCCTCTAGTTCTGATTCAAATGATATTTTCATTGCAAGAAAAATGGGAAAAATAGTTCCCGGTAGCCCTGTTAGAGAAATTTTTAATTTTACTGAAAGTAAGGATGAAGGTTTTGATGTTGAATAAGAAAAAGAGTTGTTAGAAGATAGAAACATGAGGCAAGAACTCCAGGAAGCCCTTAATAGAATTAAACAATTAGAAGAACAAGTGAAACAATATGAGGAGAAGGATAGCGAGAAAGAGATAAGAATAAAAGAATTGGAGGCAAGGATTCAGATATATGGTCATGGCTCTAACATGGATCTCATAGCACAAGTAATTGAGAGTAAAATGGAAAATGAGGAAAAAGAAGCTCCAATTCTGTAGCCTCTTGAAATAAGGCCTCAAACATGCCTCACTATTCTATCTATGGGCTTTGAATTGATGAAGTTCAATGATGAATTCAAACAAGAAAAAGAAAAATGGGAGAAGGAGAAACAAATTCTTAATACATCATTAGACAATAAAAATGTTGAGTTAAAAAGGTTGGAAGGGAAGCTAATAGAGGTAGTTGAAAGGGCAATTCAAATTATAGAATATAGACCTCCACTGAAAGTGTATGCCTTGTTTCTCAAAGAAAAGTTTCTTAGTTTTCAATTCAATAGATTTATCAATAATCAGCCCATTTCCATCTATTCAAGACATGATTTTTTCTAGTTATTTCAAGGAGTTAGTTTAGAAGAATAAGATTAGTTGTGTGAATACTATTTGCACAATTATTTGATGGATGAAGATATAGAGTGGAACCCCTTGATCTATGCTGGTGATCTTCATGTTAGAGCACTAATGTCTTATCTCAGAAATAAGCAACTTAGAGGGGAGCTGATGGATAGTTATGAGGAATAGGAAAATAAAGTGCCACTGTAGCTTAGGAAAGAAGCCTTGAATCCTGAAGTGATCTTAACCTAATGGCTCACACTACTTTCTCATAAGGGTCTAGGTAAGGTGATTATGGATTTAAGACTTATGGATTATAGGAGAGTATAGCAGTTACCAGTATCTATCATTTAGAATTGCAAGAGGTATGTACAGAATAGATGGGAAAGTTTGACCCCAAAGTTTCAAAAGAAAGAGCCTCATTCTCTTAACAACTTTATGAATTTGTTTGAGAGGTTGCGTAGGTACATCCAGATCTCAGAGCGAAAAGGAGTGGAATGGCTACCCCTTACTTATCACTCTCCTATTCTTCTTTATCCAGTGCCACAATGGGCAGGAGGAAGAGGTGATGAGTGCAGGTGTGCTGAATTGATCAGGTTGGAGAAAATTGCATGTTACAATGGATTCTATCTCAAATAGGGAAAGGGGGTCAGAGAAGATATGGATCTGAGGCATATAACTTTGCATTATAACCTTTCCCCTATGTGTTTTATTGAATATTTTTCTTGAGGACAAGCAAAAGTCTACATTGGGGGAAATGATGGGTTCAAATGTTGACTTCTTTTATGTTATTTCTTATGCTTCCAGACTTTATACCTATGCTATTGCAAATACTTTCCTAAGACAATACAACCATAATATGTTGTCTTTTATATATATTCTACAAACCTTGAGCTTAATATGCCAATATGAAACATGTTGATAATGTTTGTCAAAGGCATGAGTTAGAAATAAGTATGTATGTATATAAATGGGATTTTGTGGATTAATTATGAAGGCTATTTTATATGCATATGTTTTATGGATTAACCCTATGCAATAGCAAGTTGGTAGTGTAAGGAGAGGAGAATTTGCAGTACACTACAAGACAGAGCATTGAAGGAAGTCACAGTTAGGTGCCAACTGAAGTTGAATGTGATCATCATGGAGGAATAAATACAAGTGAAGAATAAGACTTGATCTAGGATTCTAATTGCAGCTTATGTGTTTTCATTCATGAGTTGTTGAATAGGAATTTATGTTTGAGTAGGACTTTGCTTCCTTTGTTTCAGTTAGAATAATAAATTGATCTCAAATCTATACCCTGATATCTAGGGATGGATTGATGATCAAGTTAGTTGGTAGTTACATTGTACTCTCCTATTTTTGTATAAGATAGGAGGGATGAGTTTGATGAGGAGTTCGAGAAGATTTCCTTTCCAAGTTACTTTATTTTTATAGCTATTCAATAGTTACTCTATTTTTATCTAGACATATTTTATTGAATACAATCTAAAAAGATCCCATTTCTGATATGAAGTGAATACAATTATGTGTTATGAGAATTTGAAGTAGATTTAGTTTCTAGATTAAGTGAGATAGTTCCTTGAGCTGGCCACTCAAGGTACTAACTCTCACTTTGTATTTTCCCTTATTTATTCATGCATTTCTAGTTAAAACTGCTTCATGTTATTTTATAAAAGTTACATTGTGGAATGAGTAAGATATCTTAATTGCTATTTCTAGTAGTTGTGATCCATTAATAGAATAAATAATTGAAGTCCTACGAAGGTTAGTGTCAATTATTTTATCAGTCTATGTATTCTGAGTTAATTCTATAAATCTCTATTGAATATAGTTATCTTCATTGTATGCTGAAGGTACCCATAGCAACTAGATTTTCAACTGTTTTTGTTGTTCTTTCATTTTTGTGAACTTTCATAAATTAATTTAATTAGAACAAGTCTTTATGAGTTAGTTTAGGATAGGAATGAGTCTTTAATGCATATATATAGTGTGGGCATCATCATAAGCTTATGCTTCTCAGTCAATAATTCAATGTAGGAATACAATCATAGAGTGGACTGTTCAGATAGGTTTACCCTTGAATTTTGTTTAAGTATAAAATGCATTAGTTTTCCTCTATAGATCCTATCATGGCCATGGCATCTGCTACTTTGTTATTCAACCTTGGAATCTGTTCAAAATGGATATCGTCAAAATAATCTTTGAAGTCATCTACAATTCTTTTATAGGGCAAGAGCTTGTCATCTTTTGTTTTGTATTCATTATTCACTTGTCAAATGACCAATTGGGAATCTCCATAGACCATCAGCTTCTTGATCTTCCAATGAATTACCATGCAGAGTCCTGTGATGTGGGCTTCATATTTTGCTACATTGTTTGTACATGGAAATGTAATCTTGTATGATTTGGGGATGGTGTCTCCTTGTGGGGTAACAAACAAAATGCCTGCCCCTGAGCCTCGATGCATGTAAGACCCATCAAAATACATCTTCCATCATTTTGTTGTTGGTTTTACTGTTAATATAGACTCATCCAGAAAATCTACAAGTGTTGGTTGTTTTATTGGGATTGGTGCCTTAGCTAATTAATCAGCGAGTACCTATCCTTTAATGGATTTTCTCTCTATGTATTCAATATCAAACTTACTTAGGATCATTATCCATGTAGCCATTCTTCCTGTAAGGGCATCTCTTGTTAGCAGATATTTCAGTAGATTAATATTGGCAATGAGCTTAGTCTTGTGATTAAGCATGTAATGTCTCAACTTTTGTGAAGTGAAGACAACAACTAGGCATGTTCATTCAATTAGAGTATAATTTAGCTCATAGGACACCAAGGTACGATAGATATAATATATGTCTCTTTCTTTTCCTTGTTCATCATGTTGTGCCAACAAGGCCCCTATAGTTGTTTCTGTTGTTGAAATGTACAAGAGAAGGGGTTCTCCTTGTTTTGGTGGAATAAGGACAGGTGGGCTAGTGAGGTATTCCTTCAGTCACTCAAAAGAAATTAGACGTTGACTATCCCACACAAAGGCTATGTTATTGTAGAGAAGATGGTGGAACAACTGACATTTATCAGCAAGCTATGCTATAAACCATTAGATAGATTGAAGCTTTCCTGGTAGACTTCGCAGCTACTTAAGTGTCTTCGGAGGGGGCATTTCCATTATAGCTTTGACTTTGGCAGGGTCTACTTCAATTCCTCTTCTTGACATGATGTACCCTAGAAGCTTCCCAGAAGTGACCCTAAAGACACATTTCTTTGGATTCAGCCACACATTATATTGTTCCAACCTGTCGAAGATCTTAGCCAACACGTTTAAATATTCTTCTCTGGTTTTAGATTTTCCCAATAGATCATCTACATAATCTTCCATTATACTATGGAAGAGATCATGGAAGATGATTTTCATTCCCCTTTGATATGTCATACCTATGTTCTTCAAGTTGAAAGGCATCACAACCCAACAGTATATCCCCCATTGGCATATGAAGGATGTTTTATGTTGGTCTTTCTCTATGATGCTAATTTGATTGTACCCTGAGAAACCGTCCATTAGAGACATCTCAAGACCTATCGTGAGATCCACTATGATGTCGATGTTTGGTAGTGGAAAGTCATCTTTAGGGCAAGCTTTATTAAGATCTCTAAAATTTGTGCAGCACTAGATGCCCCTAGTGACTTTTGTTATAGGTACAATATTGGATACCCACTCGGGGTAATCTATTGGCCGGGTAAACCTTGTTGCAAGTATGTGCCTAATTGGTGTTGTCATTGATGTCAACATATCCTTGTTGTCATTGGTGTCAACTGTGTCTTATTCTATTACTTGTTTAGAAGACTTGTATGTTGAGGATATTGAAAAAATTAGCTTCTTTGGAAGTAACAAGTGAGTTACAGAGAAGTGCAGTATAGATAGTGAGTTGTATGCTGAAGAATAGTCTAGTAAACTACTCTACATTTATTTTTTCTTGAAGATCATGGTCTGCAAATTGGAAGTAAGTTAGAGGTATGACTAAGGATGCTACATTCTAGGTTTGAGCCCTCTACATGAAGATCTGAGTGAGTTGTGTTCACCAGAGTGAAACCTACTTTTTCTATAAGTTCAGTTGGAACAGGAAGAAAGTCTTATGCTCTGCATTCCTCTGCAATAAAGTATTTTGCTCTGTGGTTCTAGAAGGAATCCTAGGTTGATGATAAGTGCCTACAGTTGCAATGGTTCATGGTTTGGTGGTCTGCAAGCTATCTTTGCTTTATGATAGTTGAAGATAGTAAAGTTCATGTGTTCCAGTGTGAAGATTCTTATGGCTAAAGTGGTTAAAGGTTTTGCGATTGCTCCTAATGATTATAACATGCTTGTGGATGTCTCTTGATCATGTTCCTATCTAGACTTTGGTCCATGTTAAGAAATTGAGATTGTTGTAGACACCTAAAATTGGACTGCTCTGCAAGCCAATTTTCTATTCCTCTGCACTAATCTACTCCCACAATCTGCATGTCCCTTATGATCAATTAATTCACCCTAATTGAGTCATTTAACCTTACAACCCTAATCCCTATCAATTAAATGAATATTCCTAATATGCATTTAATTGTTTTTTTTATTTTCTCTAATCCATGTTAATTAGGTTAATCGTGCTTAAGTTAATTAAGATGACACTTAATTAACCTTGTCCCCCACTCATCCACTAACCTGAATATAATATTCAGATGTCTCCCACTCACTCCCAATCACTGAATATAATATTTAGATGTCTCCCACTCACTCCCAATCACTGAATATAATATTCAGATGTCTCCCACTCATTCCCAATCACTGAATATAAAATTCAGTTGTCCCCCACTCACCTCCACTCTTCCCAAAATGGGAATTTTTAATTCAATCCCTAGGAATAAAAGATTCACTTTTATTCCTAGCCCTTGATTTGATCAGATGAATCCTGACCTTCCATCCTCATCTTCAAAATCCTATAAATAGGACCCCTCTCTAAGCCATTTCATAAGACCATTTCATGCATCAAACCTTTGTCAAAAACCACTCTCCTATCTCCTCATCCTACCAAACCTCTGTCAAAATCACTCCAACATTCCCAACCTCCATCCAAATCAGGCCTCAAGCCTCTTGTCATCCCATTTACATTGTGTTGTAGGCATTGAGTAATCCACATTAGTCATTTTGCACTCTAATCATAGGAGAAATCTTGAGGAGCTACATGGCACATCTTCTTCCCACATGGATTCGTGAGGTCTCAATGAAGGTATAATCGTGTGTTGTATGCATTAGATTAGTTTTTATCTTCATTTTAATCTCACTTATCACATTGGCATGCCCAGTCTCGAATCTCATCATCGTTTTGTAAAGGTTTTATTGTCAGAATCTTCGTTTTCTAACCCTCTTTGTGGCAAGTTTTGCAAGTTTTGTGGGTTAAATGTTGCAGGTTGCGTCCTAGGCGAAAACTGACCTCATTTTCATGATCAGGACATAGATTCCATGAATTTTGACTATAAACTTCAATATATTTTTTGAAAATTTTTTAGGGGCCCTAGGCCATACCGTACGGATCCCACAACCCCTGGGGTATTCGCCTCAGGTCTGTTGCAGGTTAATGTCTTTCACAAGGGTTTTGTCTTGCAGGTTTTTAAAGGTTTTTTGTTCAGGTCTTCACCGCCCTAACAACTGCTTCCACCACCAAATTGCCTCTCTTCCCTGCCACCACCAGCATCCTCCACCCTCGCAAACCCTTATACCTCTCACAGAGCCACCTCCCGCCGCCATCCTCCCTGCATCTCCCGAACCCACATCCCCTAACTCTCCTCCCTGCGGCCTCCCACAACTCCCTCCCCCACCGCCTCACCCTCAACCCTCCACCTTCCTTCCTTCCCGCCAACCACCACTCACGGCCGACCACCCCGCGCTCCCCCTGTCTCCACTGCCCTCTGCCTCCCCCAACTCCTCCCCGCAGCACCCAACTCCCAGCCGCCCCCTGCGGACCTCACATCCCTCTGCCTCTGCAAACAATCCCTAACAACCCTGCCAAAACCCTAAACATAGCACTTAAACGGTGGAAGCAGCAAGCCCGCGGTCATATCATTGACCTCGGGGTGAAGGGAAGGGGCTATCGAAGCCCCTTTGTTTTTTTATTTTCCAAATTTTCAGCCCCTGGTCATATCAATGACTAGGGGCCTTTTTCAAACATAAACTGCCAAACCCTAACCGCTAGCTGGCTAACAATAGCATGTGACTAGTCTCTCTCCTCACCACTAGAGGTTATTGCAAACAGTCAAGCTTCTCCTAGTGCCTTCTATAAGCTGAAGGAGGCTATTTTTTTCAAACTTTCATAACTTTCGCATATGGAGGCGAAATCGCCCAAACAAGGACTCATCGGAAAGAGGACTCCAAGCACTTCATAGCTATGAGGTTTTAATCAGGTGATGGTACCTTTTTCCCACCTATTTCATCAGTCAAAGTCAAACAAGCTTGCAAACTTCAAATCGTCAATGATTTAACGCATGCAAGTGTTTCTCATCCAGTAGCTATAGTTGATGCAACCGTGTGACGCGGTAGTCCTCATCAGAGATAATGTTGTGCAATGATACTCAGAGAGATGGGAGCTTGACCTCTATAGGTAAAATGGCTTCAGATCTGAATACTAGTGAGAATGGGGTGGCTCCTGTAGCAGTGCGGATGCTTGTGCGGTATGCCCATAGGGCGGGGTTGAGTTAGAGGTGCCAGTCGTGGCCAGCTTCATTGACTATCTTCTTGAGAATGTGGAGGATGGTTTTGTTAGACGCCTCTGCTTGACCATTTCCTTGGGGGTAATATGATGTGGAGAAACGGTGTTTGATGTTGAATATTTTGCATAAAGTGCAAACTTCTTGGTTTTTGAAGGGTTTGCCATTATCAGTGATGATGGAATGGGGAATACCATATCGGCAGATGATATAGTGGAGGATGAATTTGGAGATTTGGTTACCTGTGGTGAAGGTGAGTGGTATTGCTTCCACCCACTTTGTGAAGTATTCGGTTGCGGTGATTATGAACTTATGGCCGTTGGAGGATGGAGGATATATTTTCCCTACAAGGTCGAGTCCCCACTGTGAGAAAGGCCACGGTGTTGTGATCGGTTGCAGCTCCTATGCTGGTGTGTGGATGAGATCACCGTGCTATTGACATGGGAGGCATGTCTTGGTAAACTTGTGAGTGTCGTGGTCCATGGTTGGCCAGTAGTATCCAGTTCGGAGGATCTTTTTAGAGAGGGCAGGCCCACTAGAATGTGCCCCACAAGTACTTGTGTGTACCTCTTCTAAGGCTGCTTCAACTTCCCTAGAGTCTAAACATCGTAGAAGTGTGCCATCAAGACTCCTTTTATACAATGTGTCGCCGACAAGAATGAAATGGGAGGCTCGACAGATGAATGATTTGCGCTGGGAATTGGATAGGTTAGGGGGAAGGATGTTGTCATGGAGGTAAAGGTATGTTTCTTGGTACCATGGGGACAAGGGGCCAATGACTTCACACACTAATTTTGATTGAGGAACATCGTATGCCGGGATGGGTAGCTCTTCTATAAGGAATTCATATTTCTTGCTGCCCGTTTTCATATCGACCAGGGATCCGATGGTAGTCATGGCGTCTGCTGCTTTGTTATTGAGCCTTGGGATTTGCTCGAATTGGATGTCATCAAAGTAGTCTTTGAAATCATCAACCATCTTCTTGTAGGGCAGGATTTTGTCATCTTTGTTTTGTATTCATTAGTCACCTGCCTAATGACCAATTGAGAGTCGCCGTACACCAGTAGCTTTTCAATTTTCCATTGGATGGCCATGCGGAGACCTGTGATGAGAGCCTCATATTCTGCTACAATGTTGGTGCATGGAAATGTGATTTTGAATGATTTAGGGATTGTGTCGCCTTGAGGGGTAACAAATAAGATGCCTGCCCCTGAGCCTTTATGAGTGTAGGATCCATCAAAATACATCTTCCATGTGTCAGTGGCTGGCATGATTGTCAGGATAGCCTCATCTGGAAAGTCTGCAATAGTGGGATATGCTGTAGGGAGAGGTGCGTCAGCCAGCTGATTTGCTATGACCTATCCTTTAATGGCCTTTCTCTCTGTGTATTCAATGTCAAACTCAGATAGAATCATAACCCATTTTGCCATTCTACCAGTGAGAGCCACTCTGCTTAGCAAATACTTTAGGGGGTCGATCTTGGCGATGAGCTTGGTCTTGTTATTGAGCATGTAGTGTCTCAACTTTTGGGTTGTGAAGACAAGGGCTAAACATCCTCATTCAATTTGTGTATAATTGAGCTCATACAAGATCAAGGTGTGGCTGATATAGTAGATGGTTCTTTCCTTCCCTTGTTCATCCAGTTGTGCTAGCAAGGCCCCGATAGCTGTCTCTATTGTAGAGATATAAAGCAGGAGGGGTTCGCCTTAACTTGGTGGAGTTAAGATAGGTATTCTTTTAATTGATCAAAGGCACCCTGACACTGAGTGTTCCAGACGAAAGCTATGTCTTTTCAAAGTAGATGCTAGAATGGTTGGCACTGATCAGCAAGTTGGGCAATGAATCGTCGGATAGACTGGAGTTGCCCCTGTAGGCTTCTTAGTTGTTTCAGTGTGTTTGGAGGAGGCATTTCTGTTATGGCCTTGACCTTTGTGGGATCAACTTTGATTCCTCTTCTTGAAACTATGTATCCTAGGAGTTTGCCTGAGGTGACACCGAAGACGCACTTCTTTGGGTTTAAATGGACATTATATTGGTCTAACCGATCAAAGATTTTGGCCAATACATCCAAATGTTCTTCTCTTGTCTTTGATTTGCCCAATAAGTCATCAACGTAGTCCTCCATGATGTGGTGGAAGAGGTCGTGGAAGATGACTGTCATTGCTCTTTGATAGGTAGCTCCCGCATTCTTTAGGCCGAATGGCATTACTACCCAACAGTAGGTCCCCCATGGGCATATAAAGGATGTCTTATGCTGATCTTCTTCAGCAATTTTTATTTGGTTGTACCCTGAAAAGCCATCCATGAGAGATAGCATCTCGTGTCCTGTGGTGAGATCCACTATCATGTCAATGTTGGGTAGTGGGAAGTCATCTTTCAGGCAGGCCTTGTTGAGGTCTCTGAAGTCAGTACAACAATAGATTTTGCCATCTGGTTTAGCAACTGGTACTAGATTTGAAACCCATTTGGGGTAATCAATAGGTTGTATGAACCCAACATCCAGTAACTTTTTTAACTTGGCTTTGACAAGAAGGGCCACCTAAGGATTCATCTTTCTGAGTTTCTGTTTGACTGGTTTGGCATCAGGACGTACTGCAAGATGATGAACAACCAAGGCGGGATCTAGCCCTGGCATGTCTGCATAGGTCCATGCAAAATTATGATTTCTTCATGTAAAAAATGCCAAGAAGTTTTCCTATTCGAACATGCTGAGGGATTTTGCTCGGTATGTAATTTTTGGTTCTTGTTCTGTCCCCAGATTCATTTCCTGAGCTGGTTCTACCAAGATGGGTGATTTGTCTAGATATACCTTGTCTATCTCAGGGAGGCCCATGCTTCCATCTCCTGGTGCCTCGTGGAGGTTTTCACTAGGAGATACGTCTTGTATTTTTGACATTTTGGGATCTGATACTACCACGGAACAGTTTTCACCATCAGATCCATTTTTTCTATTTTTATTTTTGTGACTAGAAGCAGGGGTTGTCTCCCCGAAATAGGCATCTAGATGGAGTTCCATTATGTACCCTGCTCGATGATCTCCCAAAGGGAAGTGGTCTCTTACCCCCATCATTTCGGCGATGGCCTCATCAGTAGGTGCGGTGTCGAAGACAGGAGGTCCCCGTTGGTCCTAATCAATGAGGTTAGGGTAAGCTAGTGGCAAGTCAGTGGAAGATGAAGCAAGGGTGGTGACGGAGTAGATGGTACAAATGGATGAGTCGAAGAAGTCAGAAAAATGGCTAAAGGAGTATTGAAGGCCCGTTTCGTGAACATTGTCGACATCTAAGGGTGACATAGTAGCCGTGAATAAAATACATTCGCCAGAAGGGAGGATGCGTTGTGGTTGACCATACCCTAGTCCTTGAGTATAGGGATTTTTTGTTGCTTGTAATGGTTCTACAATTCCTTGTTCATGAAGGCCTATACTGCCTTGTCCTTTGTAGCCCATGCTCTTGACAATTTCAGAACCTTTGCCGTAGATTTCTGTGGGGATTGTGGGGGCTTTTTGTTCAGGCTTGTCATCTTTGTAAAGCAAAGATGAAATGTCTTCAAGAACATCCTAATCTAGGAGATGCTTCTTCTCAAAGGTGGGCGAGGGTTTGCACTTGATAATGACTGTATTGGCTGTCTCTGTTGGTGGGAGGCCAAATGTCTTAAGATTAGGTAATGTGCCCATGCAAAAAGTGCCGTGTAGGTCATATTCCCCACATCCCATGTCGGATAGCTTGATCTGGACCTCAGGTGGTGGAGTTGCTTGGGATGAAGTGGAAGCGATGCTTGCGGGGTCAATATATGAGTTTAATGTTGTTGGTTTGGCTTCAGTGGTGGCTTTATTATATGGGCAGAATGTTTGGTTGTGGCCTTCTAGAAAACTATAGTACTGGAAGGGGTGAGGGTCGGCATAAACTGTGACTTCTGTGCCATTGTGAGGGAATTTGATGCATTGATGGAAGGTGGATGGGACGGCTTGCATGGCGTGAATCCATGGTCTATTGAGAAGGATGTTATAGGGGAGATCAAGATCCAAAACATGACATTTTGTTTCAAGGATTTTCAGTCCCACTTGTATGGGAAGCTTGATAGTACCTTCAGAGAGCCGTTCAGTATCTTCATAGCCTTTGATCGTAATGCATTCACTAGTGTCGACAACCACATCTGAGTACCCCAAGTGTTTTAATAGTTTTAGAGTGCATATGTTGAGGCTAAAACCACCATCTATTAAGACTCTTTTAATGGTGTGCTTGTGGATGCGAACTTCAATGTGCAGAGTGTCGTTATATACGTGATCAGAGGTGGGTAGGTCCTTTTCTGAGAAGGTGAGATGATGGGGTGAAGCGATGTGTCCTACCATGGCTTGGAATTCTGTTACATTCAAGTTGATAGGGACTTGTGTTTGCAAGAGTTCTTTGTCGAGGATGTCCTTATGAAGGGGAGATGTGCGAAGCAATTCGAGGATGGAGATTTGTGCAGGTGTCTTACCTAGGTGTTCTAGGAGGCTATACTAGTGGGTAGGTGATGGACGTGCAGTTAGATGAGGTGGTAAGGGGGTTGACGTGGATGCAGGTGGTTGTTCAGTGGGAGGGGCTGTACGGATGGATACATGGCCATGACGAGTTGTAACAGCACAATCAGGTGCTTGTGTCTGAATGGTAACTGTGTTGACATGATGTGATGATGCTTCTATACATCCTACGATAGAGTCGTAGTGCGCGGGTGGTGGGGTGATATTGTATGCTTGGTTAGACGAGGAGGCTTTGTTATCTTTAGGAAGGGGATCCTTGTAAGTGCCTAGGTTAGCATTTGGTGATGGTTGGACACTGTGGTCGAGGCTGACTAGGTTTTGTTCGATAAGGTCTTGGATATAATGTTTCAGTTGCATACAGTCAGCTATTTTATGTCCTGCAACGTGGTGGTAGTCGCAGTAGTCATTCTCATCGTACCACGCAGCTTTTAGTTCATTGTCTTTGGCATGGGTGAACAGGTGGGAGTGTGATGACTCCTTGTTTGAGACATCTATCAAGGATGTCCTCGATGGGCTTTGCTAATGGTGTGAATGTTTGGCGAGGTTTGTGTGGTTTGTTAGGCCCTCTCTGGTTATTTACATTTGTTGCATATGTATGCACAGGTGTTTGGTTTTGGATATGTTGGACGGCCTTCACATCCATGATGCTGTCGTTTAGATTGTTCTTGTTCTTCACCCAATAGCATGATTTATCATTGGATTGCGTGTTGGTATTGGGGGTGTTGTGATTGTTGTTGGATTTGTTATCGTATAGTTTGATGGAGCCCTTGGCAATGAGGGCTCATTCTATAGTAGTGCCTTTGTCGATAACCTCTTCAAAGGTGGATGTGCAAAGAATTTGTAATTGAAACCCTAATTCCTGATTGAGATTGGCCACGAACATGGTGACAAGTTGTTTCTCAGGAATGGGCCATGGGAGTTTGCTTGCCCAGCCTCTCCACCGTTGTAAGAAGGAGGCGAAAGCTTCTCCATTCTTTTGTTTGGTGTTGCAGAGGTCTGTCATAGATACCTCGTGTTCAAAGTTATAAGAGAAGTGGTTTACAAACTTCTCTGCAAGTTCAGGGAATGTTCAAATTTGCAGTGCAAGATGGGCAAACCATTCAGCGGCTTGGCCGTTGAGGCTTCTTGGGAAGAGTCTCATAAGGTAGGTGTCGTTGTTAGAGACTTCTAGGCAAGCGATGTAGAACTCCCTAAGGTGGTCCCTAGGGTCTCCCTTTCCTTTGTATTTGTCAAATTTAGGTGTCTCGAAGTTCTTGGGGAAAGGGGGCATGTACAAGGTGCGATCGAAAGGGTAGGGGCAAATATCCTCAAAAGAATAATATTTGTGTTTGCCCCCAATTTGTAGGTCCCCTACCTGTTGGATTAAGCCTTGTACAATAGTGTTGATATTCTGTGGTTGTTGTGGTTGTTGTATGTGTGTATGAGGAAAAATCGATTAAATCTAAACTAATAAAACCAAAAACCCAATAACATAAAGAAAATGAATTTAAATAAAAGCCATGAAAAATAATCAATGAAATAAAGACTTTTAACGAAATCTGTATTGTTTCCTTTGGATTGAATGTGGATTGCTCAATGAAGTTGCGAAGCCATAGCTGCAACAAGCAATTAGTGTGCTCAAGAGATCAATGTCAAAAGATCGTAAGAGTGCTCAATCGACGCGTTTTGTATGCTCAAAGCTCTGTTAAGTATGCCTGAGAATACGATCGAAGAGAGAGAGCCCAATGAAGGAGATGAGGGGGGTTTATATAGATTTCAAGGAAGATCAATCAACGGTCCAGATAATTCAGAAGAATCAACGGAGGAGATAAGTTGAGGAATGTGCAACGAATGAGAAGAAGACATGTGTCTTGCTTTCTTTTGCATGAGAGGAGTTACCACGAATAGAAGAATGAGTTAACTAAAGAAATAAATCAATTAAAAGAATAAAGCAATCAGTTAAGTGATTTAAAACAAGAAGAAGGGATTTGCATGAGAAAAGAAGATATTTTGCTTTATTAAATATAGAAAACTTGAGTTATTTTAGAGATAACTCAAATTAGATGAAAAAGCAACTTAAATAAATAATGATTTATTTAAATTTAGAGAAGATATTTTTGGAAGAAATAATTAAATAATTGGAATTATTTAATTTAGAAGATTTGAAAGCAAATTAAATAAATAAATTTATTTAATTGTTGTGCATGATTTTGGAAGAATAAACGATTATAAATAAAATATTTGATTTTATTTATTTTTAGAGGATTGAGATAATTTTAAATAAATTTGCATGATTTATTTAAATTTAGAAGAACAATTGATTTAATTAAATAATTTAAGAATTATTTAATTGTAGAAAAGAGGAAATTTGTTGAATTAATTAAATAATTGGATTTATTTAATTAACGTAGACTTGAATTTTGAAAAAGGATGATGATTTGATTAAATAATTAAAATTATTTAATTTTGGAAGAATAACAGAGGAATTTAATTTGATTAATTAAATAAAGAGAATTTATTTAATTAATGTCGAAAGTATGTAATTTAGAAGAATTTGATGATTTTAATTAAATAATTAGATTATTTAATTAATGTGTGAAATGTAGGTGATTAGGAAGAAATGGCGAGATGCGAGTAGTGTGACGACTTGGTCATTTTAGGGTGTCTACATTTTGCCCCTCTTTGATGCAATACAGTTTATAGCATTGCATCAAAGAAATCGATTGTTGAAGATGATACAAAAAAATGTTTTATGTCCCAGTGTAGGTAGTTGCCCCAGCAGATGCCCCCTCGAGCGGGAAGACAGGGAAGCGACAGAAGAACAGTGTTGACGCTCGACTAGAAGAGTGCGCAACCAGGAAGAAGAAAAAGTAGAAGGGGTGGGAAAGAAAAACTAGGGGGGGGACACTATAAATAGGTCCCATGGGGACCACAATCCTCATTTGTACCCTTGGAGACTCTAAATTTAGAGAGGAGAGAATTCAAACCTAGTTGGAGTGAGGTGAGCAGCCAGTGAGGAGAGATGCTGATTCCAGTGCACAGTCATCGGGCGGAGTTGGTGCGGACCTACAGGAGGCCAGTAGGAGCTCTGGCAGCGGTAAGTGATCAAAAACCCCCTTTGCATTTGTCATTTAGGGTGGGTTTAGGGCTAGGTGTAGGGGGGTCAGTTAAAAGCGCTTTAGGATTGTACGACGCATATGGTAGTCGTTTTAGGCACTTTTGGCATGCTGCAGCGCTGTTGGTAGGCGGCTATAGCATGGTTGGTAAAATCGTGTCACTTTTGGTTAAGTTGGTAGCGCCGCAGCGCATTTGGCAAATCCCGTAGCGCATCTGGCTAGGCAGGGCAGTGCTCTTGGTAGAGTAGGTTAGCACGGCCAGTGGGAATAGAAGAAATTGAGTCACGTTGGGTAGTGCAGAAAGGCACGGTTGGTAGGCAGGTAGGGCACTTGTGGGGAACAGGGCGCACTTGGGAGAAAAAACCCAGCGCTTCTGGATGGACAGTATGGCACTGTAGGCAGGGAGGGATAGCACTTTTGTAAAAAACAAAGCGCTTTTGGTTTGAATAGAAGAAAAGTTAGGGTTTAAGAGAATGGGGGTGCTTAGAAGAAGAACACCTAGCCTAGCTGACAAGAGGGAAAAGGGATGGTTGGGGGCTGCAGAGCAGAGCATAGGGGTAGATAGGATTTTGAGGGATTTGGTTATAGATGAACTGATACGTGATTTGCTATGGATGCAGAGGATTTTGCCACCACTGATGTCACGAGAGCGACATCATGTGATTGCACATGAGGTAGTACAGTTGACATGGGAGGAGGACGTATTCTTAGAGCATGCGGGACTGTGACATGTGGCCCACTTGACACACATTAGGGCGAATCTCGCCCTAGTGACTACAGTTGTAGAGAGATACCACAGTGAGACTTCATCGTTCCACTTTCTGACGGGGGAGGCTACAGTGACACTGGAGGATGTATACCGCATCCTGAGGATTCGGATAGATGGGGGGATAGTGGATTTTGACCCGGCACGGGGCGAGGTAGGCTTGGAGGAGGTCTTCTGCACAGATGACCTGTGGATAGATGATGGGGAGATCCGATGGGCAGACGTCCTGAGACTCTGCGACCGGATCAGATGGATCGTGGTGTCACTGATTGGCGGCTTCCTATGTCCAGACAGGAGATCCAGAGGACTATCAGTTGGCTGGGGGACAGTGCTATCAGGGATGTTCACCCATGGTAGATAGTATGCGTGGGGACCCTGTGTGTTAGGACAGCTATATCATGACATGCACCATTGTGTCTACAGGAGAGGCAGGAGCCTCTCAGCAGGGGTGACTTTACTACAGGTATGGGCGTGGGAGCACATTCCAATTATCTGACCCATGGCACAGCGCCATCGAGACAGAGGCGAGCCCTATGTATTTTTATACGACGGGGTGATGACACATCAGAGGATGGGGTCTGTTAGCTACTGGAGGCGGCAGATTGACAAGATGGACCTATTCATATGGAGGCCCTGGTTACTATGTGAGGAATGGGCTGACGAGCTTGAGCAGCTCATGTACTGCAGACAGGCTCGCTATCTATTCGGTAGACGGACAGATATGATAGAGAGATACCTTCCAGAGCGAGTTCTCAGGCAGTTTGGATTGCCAGGGACTACCCGTGGGGGAGGCCACACATGCCAGGACACAGAGGGAGGTTGGAGACTGGGATGCCAAGATCCCAGTGGTGATAGCATTGGCAGAGGTACGGGGACTTGTCCCCGTGAGATGGGATTGGGACTCTGGGTTGGCAGACCCAGGGACGCTGCCAGAGTATGATCAGTACTGGCAGACACATAGGTCGATGAGACTGACTACACCAGGTGTAGCAGGGGCAGTGGGAGAGGTATTGGTCCTTGGAGGGGAGGCCAGGATGAGACAATAGGCCAGGGCAGCCAGGTAGTAGGCCATGGGCCAGCAGGTAGGTGGAGAGGGTAGTGGCCAGCAGGCCGATGTGGAGATGGCAGAGGCAGTGGGCTTGGTCGTAGAGACTGATTTATAGAGAGCGGAGCAATTGCTGCAGGAGGAGATAGCTCAGAGGACTCATTTAGAGCTCTGGATGGCACACCTGAGGAGAGACAGGGATGCAACACGAGTAGATGCGAGGCAGGCAGAGGCCACAGCCCAGGCACAGACACAGGTAGCCTCAACAGCACAGACAACCCTGGCACAGGTACAGGCACAACTACAGGCACAGATGCAGGCCTACAGATAGCTACAAGCCTAGATACATGCATAGGCATAGGTACAGGTGCAGCCGCCAGCCGCACCAACAGCAGATGCCGAGGAGCTGGCATAGGCCAGGAGAGAGAGAGATGAAGAGGTGCAGTTGCCGTTGACTGCAGAGGCCACACTCTTTAGAGTGAGGCGGGAGAGAGAGGAGGCATGCCGTGCACTAGGTACAGACCAGAGGACTTTATATAGCGAGCTCGTCTGAGTGCAGGGTGAGCTATTATCAGCTGGCAGGGAGGCAGAGTACTACAAGGGTCTATATGTGGGTGCGGTGCTGGCAGCGCAACAGGCACTGAGCTACAGAGACAGGAGCAGGTCGGGGGCATCCAGATCTCAGAGGATAGGGTAGTCAGTGTCCTTAGTTAGAGGGCCACTTTTACCGCCAGGGGGAGGAGGAGGACCATTAGGGGGACCTCCACCGAGCACAGGGGGAGGATAGGGGCCACAGCAGGAGGGCAGCTCTACCCACTAGGGCACATACACTTTGTATATTTGTATCATATTGTATCATTTTGGACAGATGCCTGCGTGCATTCTGATGTATATTTTGTGGGCTCTTGATAGCCTTGATATACTATATTGATGTATATTTGGATGTATACACACTTTGTATTATTGATGTAGACACAGGCATTTTGTATTGTGATGACCATTACATGATATATATGATGATCTATTCAGCTCACTGTTGTTCATGCTTTTGTGTATGCATTCCTTGATGTCATGAATGTGATGATATGTATGTATGATTATGGATTCACGTGATGACATATGTTGCGTATATGATGCTTATAGATATATGATGATAGAGATATACGATGATATAGATGTGATGACTAGTGATATCTGACATGTGGGTTTTGCAAAGATGCACCAGAGAGAAGAATAGGAGGAGACGGAGACAGGGACTGTTGATCGATTACTGCAATGAAAACAATATAAAGGTTCGTGGGAATGGATGAAAAGTGAGCTTGTTGCAATGGTTTCACATTTGTCTATAATGAGCAATCCTTATTTTGATATAGCACATAGATAGTTCACCACCAAGGTATAGAAGACCAAGGTGTAGTAATATCTGAGTGCATGGACGTTGACTCTACAAGCAAACGGTTTGAACTTAGATCATTTAGACATAATATAACCTTGTTGGAACATGTGAATAAGCCATAGTCTTGAACATAAAATAAACTTCAATACATGTAAATGCAAGAAGAATTATTAATATGTAAGATGCTACACACACAAGATAAATAGAATGCCAAGAAAGATACTAAAGATCATTCCTCAAACACGGCACACAGAAAGCAATGACTATGCCCCCAATCCGTACTGCATCGCAACATACCAAGATTATAGATAAATCAAGGTAGCTTTGAATAGGTAATGGAAAAGGAACAAAAGATAAACCATAAACACAAATTGACTGACTTACAAAGTAAACATACAGCCAACATATTCTCTTGCCAAAGAGGTTGCTCAGGATAGATTAGATAGGAAAGATAACAGCCTTATCGTAGGAACTCTGTGTCCGTTAAAGGGTGCTATCTACCTACAAAAGACAATGTCTTGCTGCAGGAAATGTCACATGTCGTAGGAGACGCATGCGTTGGTCTCAACAATGGAACACTTCGCAGAAGACAAGCTTGTGGATCTAGGGCTTGGTTAAGCGGTACTTAGCTGATGTTGGCAATCGGTATGCAGGACAATAGTTGACTCTGGAAGGAAGCTGCTTTGCTTCAGGTTTGTTCAGGACTTTTGCTTTGAAAGGATGCGCTAGCTTACTACTTGAGTTAGTCAAGTCGTGGCGAAATGGATTTTGACAAACAAAAGACTAGAAGGATGAAGTGCAACTGGATTGAGACGGGCGGAGAATGATGGATTGTGTGTGCCTGAGTACTGGATACATCCTTCGTATTCCAGACTGCCTACATACCTTGTATCCACGGGATCAAGGCACACGACGATGAAAGATGAGAAATGATAAGTATGTAGTTCTGGATAGAGTGATGAGATGGGTCAAGGTGGAAGGGGGAGATCTTATGTACCTGAGTACTAGAAACATCCTTCGTATTCCAGACTGCCTACATACCCATATCCATGGGATCAAGGTACCTTAAGATTAAGAAGATGATAATATGTAGTTCTAGTTGGCATGATGATGTGGGCAAGAGTGGGAGGAGGGGATCTCATGTACCTGAGTACTGGAAACGTCCTTTGTATTCCAGATTGCCTACATACCCATATCCATGGGATCAAGGTACCTTAAGATTGAAATGAGATGATATGTAGTTCTGGTTGGTGTGATGATGTGGGAAAAGAGCGTTGAGAAGATAACATCCTTATCATAGGAGTGATGTGTCCGTTAAAGGGTGCTACCTGTGGAAAGGAGAAAGTGATTGAAGTATGCGATGTGAACCACGAACAAGGAACCAACCCTAGACCTAAGTTAAGGACAAGAGTTGCCCCCATTCTAGTAGAGGAAACTGTAGGGGCGACTGCCAAAAAAGACACCGAAAGCTTTGACCTAGGACAAGACAGTGTTAACTGTAGACACAGATCAAGACGTGGGATGATGACGAGGGACATTGACAAATTTCCAAGCTATACTAGATAGGGAGATGGAAATGCAAACAAGGTCAATGGGTTTATTATGGGTGAATGGAAAGTGCGCTGCGAACTGGACAAGGAGTGGACAGGACTCGATAGACGATGGATGCTGACTCTACACATAGTGCCTATTTGCCAGGTTTTCACTATGGTACTTATCCAAGGCGCCTGTTTGCCAGGTTTTCACCAGAGGACGGATTTTTTTTGGATTTTTTTATTTTTTATTTTTTTGCTTTTTTTTTTTTTGGAACACTCTGAGGATCAGGCATAGAACTTCTTGAGATGGACACTGTTAAGTGGCTCATCTAGAGGAATGCCGTCAGGTGTAGCTAAAGTATAAGCTCCTGATCCATATGTCACTGTCACAATGAAGGGACCTAACTAGTTAGGCTCAAACTTACCCTTCTTCTCTCGATCTGCTTGATTTCTCTGATTCTCCTTAAGTACAAGATCACCAACTTGAAACCATCTTTCTTTGATCTTTTTGTTGTAATTACGTGGGAGGTAGTTTTGATAGACATGGAGATGATTAAGTGCAGCAAGGTGCCTCTCATCTAGTAGTTTAAGCTCAGCTAATCTAGAAGTGCGATACTCGTCTCCGCCAATCAGGTCCTGCATGGATACTCTGAGGGATGGGATCTCGACCTCTATAGGTAGGATGGCTTCAGAGCCAAAGACCAAGGCATATGAGGTGGCACCAGTTGGTGTTCTGATACTAGTGCGGTAGGCCCATAGGGCGGGATTGAGTCGCAAGTGACAATCACGACCAGCTTCATTGACTGTTTTCTTGAGGATCTTGAGAATGGTCTTATTGGAAGCCTCAGCTTGGCTATTACTTTGCGGATAGTAGGGAGTGGAAAAGCGATGTTGGATATTGTATTGTGTGCACAAGGCATGGACATCTTGGTTCTTGAATGGTCTCCCATTATCAGTGACAATGGCTTGGGGAATACCATACCGGCATATGAGGTAGTTTAGAATAAACTTGGCTATTTGCTTACCGGTGATATAGGTCATAGGAATGGCTTCCACCCACTTCGTGAAATACTCAGTGGCGGTAATAATAAACTTGTGGCCATTTGAAGAGGATGGGTGGATTTGTCCTACGAGGTCGAGACCCCATTGAGAAAAAGGCCATGGAGTTGTCACAGGTTGCAATTCATGAGCTGGTGCGTGAATCAGATCTCCATGCTGCTGGCATTGTAGACACTTCTTAGCAAACTGTGCAGCATCTTTCTCTATTGTAGGCTAGTAATAACATGTTCTGAGCATCTTCTTAGCAAGATTAGGACCGGTAGAATGAGCGCCATAGACACCTTCATGTATGTCTCGTAAGGTAGCTTCGGGTTCTTCCGCGTTAAGACATCGTAAGATGATACCATCGAGACTCCGGCAATATAGTGTATCACCCAGAATGATGTAACGAGAGGATCGATGGATAAAGGTTTTGCGTTGGGTGGATGATAGGTCAGGGGGAAAGGTATTGTGTTTGAGGTATTCATAGATATCTTCATACCATGGGGAATTGGGACCAACAAGTTTGTAGATGATTTCAGTAATGGGAACATTGACAGCAGGTATCAGCAATTGCTCGATCAAGAATTCACATTTCTGTGTGTTAGCAGGCATGTCAATCAGTGACCCTACAGAAGCCATAGAATCTGCAGCTTTGTTATGCTCTCTTGGAATTTGCTCAAATGTGATGGTAGAAAAATGTGGTTTGTAGGCATCCACTAGTTGCTTGTAGGGCACCAACTTTTCATCCTTTGTTTAATACTCATCCGTGACTTGGTGAATGACTAGCTGTGAGTCTCCATATACTTGTAATTCTGTGATGTCCCATTAAACTGTTGTATTGAGACCTATAAGGAGTGCTTCATACTCGGCTATGTTGTTAGTGCAAGGGAATGCAAGCTGATATGATTTTGGAATATAGTCATTCTGAGGTGTAACAAATAAGATGCCGGCTTCTGATCCATGCTGTGTGTAGGAACCGTCAAAGTACAACTTCCACATTATGGAGTTAGAAAGAGTGAATAGATTCTCATCAGGAAAGTCTGCTACCATAGGATGTGTATCTTTCATAGGTGCTTCTGCTAGTTGATCCGCGAGGGCTTGTCCTTTGATTGCTTTACGATCTGTGTATTCAATGTCAAACTCACTAAGGATCATGACCCATTTAGCTAGTCTGCCTGTGAGAGCAGCTTTTGCTAGTAGATACTTCAAGGGATCAATCTTGGCTATCAGATTTGTATGTTGGTTCAGCATGTAATGCTGTAACTTTTGGGAGGCAAACACTACTGCTAAACAAGCCCTTTCCATTGGCGAATATTTGAGCTCATATCCCACCAAGGTTCTACTGATGTAATAAATTACATGCTCCTTTCCTGCGTCATCATTCTGTGCTAGCAAGGCCCCCAAGGCCGAGTTTGTAGTGGAGATGTATAATATCAGAGGTTTGTCCGTGACTGGTGGAACCAATACAGGAGGTGTAGCTAGATACTCTTTAAGTTGATCAAATGCTACTTAACACTTATTGTCCCATCGAAATGAGACATCCTTTCGGAGCAAGTGTTGAAAGGGTTGACATTTATCTGCTAGCTGTGATATGAAACGCCGAATGGACTACAACCTTCCTTGAAGGCTCCTTAGTGCTTTATGGTTCTTGGGTGGAGGCATCTCCACTATAGCCTTTACTTTTACTAGATCTACTTTGATGCCTCGATGAGATACAATGTATCCCAACAGCTTCCCTGATGTTACACTGAATACACACTTCTTTGGATTGAGTCTTACTTGGTATTTTTCAAGCCTGTCGAAGATCTGTCCTAGAACCTGTATGTGATCCGCTCTAGAAGATTTAGCCAATATATCATCAATATAGACTTCCATGATGTGATGAAATAGATCGTGGAAGATCACTGTCATTGCTCTCTAATAGGTTGCTCCTGCATTCTTCAGACCAAACGGCATGACACACCAACAATAATTGCCCCATGGACAAGTAAAGGTTGTCTTATGTTGGTCTTATTCTGCTATCCTTATCTGATTGTAGCCAGAAAATCCGTCCATGAGAGAAAGCATCTCGTGACCTACTGTCAAGTCCACTATAATGTCAATGTTTGGTAGGGGAAAGTCGTCTTTAGAACATGCCTTGTTGAGATCTCTAAAATCATTACACATGCGGATGCGCCCATTGGGTTTAGATACAGGTACAATGTTTGAGACCCAATCTGAATAATCAATGGGTCGTATAAACTTGGCATCTAACAGCTTTTGTACTTCCACCTTCACCAAGAGAGCTATCTGTGGGTGCATCTTTCTCAACTTCTGTTTGACTGGTTTCACTTTGGGATCAACTGTGAGATAATGAACAACTAGCTTAGGGTCTAACCCTAGCATATCAGCATAGGTCCATGCAAAGTTGATGGTTAGTTGCAAGAAGAAGTTGTTAAGATTTCTGTGCTCTGTTTCAGATAATGATGCTGCTAGGAATGTGGTCTTTGGATTTTGTTCTGTGCCCAGGTTTATCTCTGTAGAATCTTCCACTAAGAGAGCTGATTTCTCTTGATACTTAGATGGTAGGGGAAGGTCAAATCCTCCATCCTCAGGGGCCACAGTTGGGTTTTCACCTTTGGATACATCCTTTATTTTTACTATTTTGTGATTAGGAGGTGCCACAGTGTGGTTTTCACCTAGAGATCTTTCTTTGTTTGCACTTTTGCGACTGGAGGATTTGGCATTCTCACCAAAATAAGTCGTGGGCCCTAGTTCCATTACAAAACCTGCTTTGTGATCGCCAAGAGGGATACCTTCCCGAAGTCCCATGAACTCAGCTAAAGCTTCGTCATTCTGAAATACATCTATAATGGGGGTCCCTTGTTGGTCCCAATCGATAAGTTCAGGGTAGACAAGTGTGACATTCTGGGTGCTAGTGGTGGAAGTTAAGGAGATGGAGGATAGTGTGAAAATGGAGGATTCTGTAAATAGATTGGTCATGTGGAGGGACGAGTCATCGATGAGATTCTTTGTAGATGTCGAATCGATGGGAAAATTGTCAGCTACCTCGTCGAGGATATACTCGATGTCCGAGGCGTGTGGTACCTTCTTACCAAATCCTAATCCTTTCTTGTCTAGCTTCTTTGTCACAACAATGGATTCCATAGTTCCTTGATTCTATTTCCCAAGGCCACCTTTGCCTTTATAGCCCATGTTTTTTACTATCCTTAAGCCATTGCCATATTGCTTGACTGGTATGGTGACTGGTTCTTTCTCCTTATAGAGCCAAGAAGAAATGTCCTCAATAGTTTCCTCTTCCAATAACCGTCCATGTTGGAATTGGGTTAGGAATGTTGGGGGAGGAATAGCTACTTTTTTGGTTGCTTTGGCAATGGGTGGTTGGCCGTAAGATTTTGGAGAGAGCGGCATCCGCCCTACACAACAAGATTCTGAGATATCACAAGTGCCAAAGCCTATATCTTGGATGCGAGCTATGATTTTGGGGAGGGGTGTAGATTCACTTGTAGAGGCTTGCGTGAGAGTTTCAAGATCAACATAAAGAGGGGATTCAAGGGCTTTGTCATTTTTAGGCACTTGGTTGCAATTCTTATAGCTTCCTTGCAAGACACGGCAAAATTCAAAAGGATTAGGATCTCCTGGGATGGTGATCTCCGTACCATTGTATGGGAACTTTAGAGACTGATGGTACGTGGAGGGAATAGCTTTCATTGCATGGATCCATGGGCGGCCTAGGATAATGTTGTAAGGTAGCTCAATATCAAGGACTTGACACCTGGTTTCAAGCATAACAGGGCCCAATTGTATAGGCAAGTGGATAACACCTTCTGAACGGTGTTCTGCATCATCATATCCCTTGATTGTAATACTATGATCAGTGTTGACATGATCCTCAGAGTATCCCAATTGCTTTAGTAACTTCAAAGAATAGATGTTGAGACCAGCACCACCATCTATGAGTATACGTTTGATTTTGCGCTTGTGGATGAGAACTTCAATATGAAGGGCATCGTTGTGACAAGGATCATGGGAGGGGAGGTCTTTCTCAGAGAAGACCACATTGTAGGGTGACGCAATGTTACCAATGATAGCCTGGAAATCCACAACCGCTATGTTGTTAGGAACGGAAGACTCTTGGAGGGCTTTTTCTAGCACCACTCTATATGCAGGTGATGACCATAGAAGGTCCAAAATAGAGATATGTGCTGGTGTTCTCCCTAGATGTTCGACAAGATTATAATCAGACTGAACCAGAAGCCTAGGTGTAGGTGCACGGATGGTGACATGACCTCGACAAGTAGTAACAGCACAATCCATAGATTTGCCTTTAATTGTGAGGGTAGACACTCGACTCTCTTCAAAACGACCTATAATGGAATTGAAGGACGTGGAAGCATGATTGATACCTTTACCTCTATCCTGAGGAGGAGGTGGACCATGATGAGGGAACGGCTCCTTGTACATATCTAGATCCTTGTTCGTGTGTTGCGCTGGTGATTCATCCTCAAAAGTGATTTGATTACCGTCGATGAGGTTTTGGATGAGGTGCTTAAGCTTCATGCAAGATGCGGTTCGATGGCCTTTGCTTCTATGGAACTCACAATATTCATGGTCTCTATAACGTACTATTTTGTAGACAGGTTCTCCATATGGGGGAGCATCAGGTAAGGTGATGAGCCCTTTCTGCAAGGCTTGCTGTAAGACCGATTCGATGGGCACTCCCAAGGGAGTGAATTGACGTCGTGGAGGGTAATCTTGTTGGGGCCGCTCTTGTTGTCATTTCTATTGGTTTGGATAAGGCTGCCTTTGTTGCTATTGTTGTTGAGGTGGAGCTTGACTTGGTTTGGAGAGTTGCAGCGGTGTTTGCAATGTTTGGACATGCTTAGTATCGACCACCCCATCGTTGACCACGTTCTTGTTTTTGTTCCAATACTTGGGTTTATCATTCGATTGTTGATGAGAAGTGCTATCTTTTGTTTCCTTAAAGATTTTGACCACACCCTTAGCAATGAGGGCCTTCTCAATATTGATCCCCTTGTATGTGATTTCATCGAAGGTTGTAGCACTAAGAATTTGCAAATGGAAACCTAACTCTTGGTTGAGGTTCTGCACAAATATGCTAACAAGCTGTTTCTCTGGAATCTTGAAAGGGAATTTGCTAGCCATTTGTCTCCATCGTTGAAGAAAGAAATGAAAGTTTCAATATTTTTCTGTTTATTGTTGCATAGATCAGTCATGGAAATCTCATGCTCCGCGTTGTAAGAAAAATGGGTGGCAAACTTCTCTGCTAGCTCGTTGAAAGATTTGATACCCATGGGTAAGTGTGAGAACCATTCTATTACTTGACCTCCAAGACTGCGAGGAAAGAGACGCACAAGATATGTGTCGTTGTGTGAGAACTCGAAGCAACAAAGATAGAATTCCCTAAGATGGTCTTTTGGGTCACCTTTTCCTTTATATTTATCGAACTTGGGAATAGTGAAATTTTGAGGAAAAGGGATCATTGGTAATGACCGATCAAAAGGATAAGGACACACTTCCTCTAAGGAGAAGGTCTTTTTGGTGTGGCCAAACGTAAGATCAGATAGCTATTGTTGCACCTCCACAATCTTTAGTTCCATAGTCGTGGGAGGGGTTGGTAAAATCTCCTGTTGTCCAAAAAGTGATTGGTGTTGCCCATACAGAAGATTATAATGTGAGCCATGCACACTGGTGTTATAAGGGTTGTAAGATTGATTGGAAAAATACGGGTTGTATGTTTGGTTCAGATTGGGTTGGAATTGGAGGTTTTGGTTTGGCAGAGGTGGAGGTGGCGCTAGGTAAGAATGTTGGCTTAGGGATGGTTGAAGAAAAGAATTGGGTGGAGGAAAGCTAAAGTACGTTTGATTAGGTTGTGGTTGCGGCACATAGCTTTGGGAAACCTGATGTTGGGAGTGTTGAGAGTGGCTAGGCAATGTGTGAAAGAAGTTGAGTGAGGATGATCATTGTGGAGGAGGGACATAGGTAGACGTGATTTGCGATGGTTGGGGTTGATTGAGGATGCAAGTAGAAGAATGCTGTGGTTGGGGTTGCTTAAGGACGAGAGTAGAAGAATGTTGTGGTTGAGGTTGCATGACTCTAATTGGTTGAGAGACATGAAGGTGTGATGATATAGGGGTTGGCATTTGTTGAGACCCTTGGTGCATGGCTACATAATTGTTCCTCGGATTGTAATTTGGTGGGAAACCTTCACGTGATGGGGTAGCCAAGATTCCACTTGCGATTGGGGTGGACACTTTAGGAGGTGGTTGCACATTTGCTCGAGCTAAGGTGGCTTGCTTAGCTAACTCTGCTTGACGTTGGAGAGTTTCTTGTTGGTTTTTATAGATCTCCATAGGAGTCAAAAGCGGTGATATGGGTCTCTCCTCGGTTGGATTTTGAAAAAGGGGATTCTGATACTGCGAGCCTTGTGTAGGTAAGGGCGTAGTCACCGTGGACATGGTTTGCACCGATTGTATGGTATCTTGGGCATTGTTGGTCTCCTTGAGAGTGGATAAATCAAAATCTTGAGGTAATTTGGCACCTTGCTCTGCAAGCAAGCGAAAGAAGTGGTCTTAGTTCTCACTAAGGATTTTGTCAAAAGCTGCCACAACTCTAGGATCTTGTATGATTTCATCTAGATCTTGCCCATCTACTTGAGAGGATTGACCTATTTCAAAGTGTCGCTCTTCTTGAGATGGGACTAAATCTACAGTATAACCTTGAGGGACAAAATCCAGAGGCAAACCCATGGTGTATTGAGGTGCACTCATCAAAGGGATCCTATCCTCTTGAGGTGGGTTTTGCTCAATAGTATATCATTGTGGCACAAGATCCGGAGGCAAGCCGGTGGTATATTGAGGTGTTCTTACCAAAGGGACCCTACCCTCTTGAGGATTGCTTGGTTCATCAATGTGCGGCATGTTCGGAGAGCTGATTGGTCTTGCCGCGGGGGTACTAGGAGTGACCTTGGGAGTAATGTTGAGACGACCTGATTATGGTGTGCGAGGGGGTGACTTGCGCTTCTTAGGGGCAACTTGCTTGGACTTCATAGTTTGCTGCAGCCTAGTGGTTACCATGGGATACACTAGGACAAAAGGTAATGCTGGGTTTTTGTGAGATGCTTTTAAGAAAATGGACAAACTCTGATGCACAAAGTACTGGACCAAAGGCGCTATACTGTTTGACCAAAGGCGTGGGACTGTGCTACCAAAAGCATGCTACTGTGGACCAGAGGCGACGGACTGAGCTACCAATAGCGAGTTACTGCTATGCCAAAGGTGAGCTATAGTGACCAAAAGCGAGCTACTGTTATACCAAGGGTGCTGAAGTAGAGTTTTGCCAAAGGCGGGTTACTGCTGTACCGAAGGCGATCTACTGTACTACCAAAGGTGAGCTGCTGTAATACCAGGGGCGCTGAAGTAGTGTCTGATGTTTTTCAAAGGCAAAATTTTGGTAGGTTGTTTCTGTTTTTGATTGGATTGGTTTGGCAAGAGAAAAACACAGCAAACAAGTGGTCAAAAACAAGGGACTGACACAACAGATAGTGTATGTTCAAGGCTCCAAACAAGCCCAATGTTTCCACAGGTCTAAGACAATTGCAATCAATAACAAGCACTTTTTATCCCTAGAGACAAGGTTTCATTGCAGTAGATCAACTCACAGCTTAATACTCCATCGATAAAAATATCATTCCATAAAGGTGTCAGATATTTAGTATCTTTGCGAGAGACGATAGGTAGGGATATCTCACCCTCCCCTTGGAAAGCTCAAGTAGGTCACAAGAGCTTTATGTCCAAGGGAATACTATCTCTTCTCAAGGGAGCCAATGGTGAGTATCTTAAGGGTTTAAATCGATTTCCCTTGCACTGATGATTACCGCAATGTTCGGAGGTAGGTTGGGTAGTCTCTATCTAGAATGGTTCTTAGTGACTTTGAGGGACCAACGCCTTACGAGCAATGCGACAAGCTACTAAAAGCTTTAACCAATCCTACTAAGAGTTTCAAACACTTCGCTCAATGTGAAAATTGTTTCCACAAAGAGCTAGTACACCTCTTTTCAGTTTGGCACCACAAGGTAAGGCTGACATCCGTTAGGACTTGGCTTTCGCCTTATCCCTTTTATATAGCGGTTCAAAGGAAAACTCCGCTTAGGGTCGTCCCTTTTGGATGAAGTGCAATCCAAAAGCAGGCCCTTCTAAAGGAAGTACAGAAAATTAAGAGCAAGCACGTCAAACAAAGTTTCAATTGTCCCGTTATAAGAAAATAAGGTGCAACTAAACTAGGCACGCACACTGTTGTAGTTGTAAATTGTCCCTTATGAAATGAAGTGTTTGGCATTCATGTCCATTATCCTTTAGAAAATTGAGGTGTTTGTTCATACATGTCCATTGTCCCTTAAGAAAAGCAGTATGTTCCTAAGACTTAGATTGCAAGAAAAGATTTGTTCAATTATCCTTTTAAGCATGCAATGTGTTTTTAAGACTTAGTGAGATAAATTAAGAGGTCTTCAATGTTCGTCCTGCATGAATATGTTAAAAACACCTATTGGCTCTGTATGAGTAATAAGAAGCTGCAACAAGTGAGCTAGTTCCACCAAAAATTCACAAGTTAGCAAAAAATAAATCAACTTTGACCAAAAGCGCTGCACAATCTTACCAGAAGCGACTTACTATTTTCGAAACGCGCTGTAAGACAGACCAGAAGCGATGTAGAATATGACCAAAAGCATTGAAAAACAACCAGAAGCATTGTACTATGCATCCAGGAGCGCAACACTGTTCTGCCAAAAGCGATGTCGTATATAGTGGAAGCGCTATAGGATGCCACCAGACGCACTGTATTGTTATGCCAAATGCGTCGCACGGTCTCAGATCATGGAAAGATTAGCTTTTGTCAAAAAGGACCAGATCAAAATGGGATTTCATATTTAATCTACTACTCTGAACAATAATATCTGATAGATCTGAATAGTGAAATCTAGAAAGCTCAGAAAGTGTAGCAATACAATAGATTAACACAACTACCCAAGATACCCCTAAATAAAACAGCTTAGGATGTATCAAAAGCAGGTTTGAAAAGACAAATACAATAGCTTGTCAAACAAATCTACTGATATGAAATGAGAAAAACCCTGCAAAAACCTTGAATGCGGTCAAGACCTAATTAAGCCAGAAGTGCTTCACAAGACTGTCGGTCACACTTTTCTGTGCTACCGAAAGCACTGCTCTATGGTACCAGAAGCGTGGCAGTGCCCCCAAGGGCACTGAACTGTACCTCCAAGAGCGCTGAAAGATACTGCCAGAAGCACTGTGCAATATCGTTTGCGCTGTGCCATACTGTGACTTAAAAAAAACAAATTTCTCAAAGAAACAAAGGGATTAGTGGGTCCCACCGGGTGTGCCAGAATGTGTATGAGGAAAAATTGATTAAATCTAAACTAATAAAACCAAAAACCCAATAACATAAAGAAAATGAATTTAAATAAAAGCCATGACAAATAATCAATGAAATAAAGACTTTTACCGAAATCTATATTGTTTCCTTTGGATTGAATGTGGATTGCTCAATGAAGTTGCGAAACCATAGCTGCAACAAGCAAGTAGTGTGCTCAAGAGATCAATGTCAAAAGATCGTAAGAGTGCTCAATCGATGCATTTTGTATGCTCAAAGCTCTGTTAAGTATGCCTGAGAATACGATCGAAGAGAGAGAGCCCAATGAAGGAGATGAGGGGGGTTTATATAGATTTCAAGGAAGATCAATCAATGTTCCAGATAATTCAGAAGAATGAACGGAGGAGATAAGTTGAAGAATATGCAACAAATGAGAAAAGACATGTGTCTTGCTTTCTTTTGCATGAGAGGAGTTACGAAGAATAGAAGAATGAGTTAACTGAAGAAATAAATCAATTAAAAGAATAAAGCAATCAGTTAAGTGATTTAAAACAAGAAGAAGGGATTTGCATGAGAAAAGAAGATATTTTGCTTTATTAAATATAGAAAACTTGAGTTATTTTAGAGATAACTCAAATTAGATGAAAAAGCAACTTAAATAAATAATGATTTATTTAAATTTAGAGAAGATATTTTTGGAAGAAATAATTAAATAATTGGAATTATTTAATTTAGAAGATTTGAAAGCAAATTAAATAAATAAATTTATTTAATTGTTGTGCATGATTTTGGAAGAATAAACGATTATAAATAAAATATTTGATTTTATTTATTTTTAGAGGATTGAGATAATTTTAAATAAATTTGCATGATTTATTTAAATTTAGAAGAACAATTGATTTAATTAAATAATTTAAGAATTATTTAATTGTAGAAAAGAGGAAATTTGTTGAATTAATTAAATAATTGGATTTATTTAATTAACGTAGACTTGAATTTTGAAAAAGGATGATGATTTGATTAAATAATTAAAATTATTTAATTTTGGAAGAATAACAGAGGAATTTAATTTGATTAATTAAATAAAGAGAATTTATTTAATTAATGTCGAAAGTATGTAATTTAGAAGAATTTGATGATTTTAATTAAATAATTAGATTATTTAATTAATGTGTGAAATGCAGGTGATTAGGAAGAAATGGCGAGATGCGAGCAGTGTGACGACTTGGTCATTTTAGGGTGTCTACAGTATGTATGCCTATTGGTTAGTGAGGTATTGGAGGTGGGGTGGAATTTGATGTTGGTATTGGGGTGGGGTTTGATATTGTGTAGATGATGTTACAAGGTTATGTGGATATGTGACAGTGGATGGGTTGACGTTGGATTGGTATGTGTGGGATGGGTTGGATGTATTGTACTGTGAGAAGAACTGTCGTAGATAGGCAATGGTGTTGGGATTGAGTGGAGGCACACTTGTGGATGTATTTGCTTGCGTGATGTTCCTGGTATGTCCATGGTCATTTGTGGTATGGAAGGGTTTACTATTGTTGTAGTAGTGGATGTTGTGATGGGTTGTGAAGTGGTGGGATTAGGGATATTGGTAGTGATGGTGGAGGTCATGTTGGTGGTAGATACGACAGGGGTGGACATTTGAGAGAGAGGGGGTTGGGTGTTGGATGTGGATGGTTGTTGATTTGATGGGTTAGGGGTAGTTGTAGAAGTGGATGGTTGTGCTGATGTTGTGATGGGGGGTAGTTGAGCATCAATTTTGAGAAGATAATCTAGAAATCTGTTTGGATCCGATCATAGGACTTTGTCAAGCATGTCCATGTTATTAGCATCTTGTGTGAAGCTTAAGACATCTAGGTTCTCTTGGGAAGGAATGGGGATGTTTTGTGTTGGCGGTGGTGGGGGGGTGATGGTTGTGTTTGTCGTAAGTAACTGAAGGGATTTTCATTAGGACCATATGGGGGGATGAAGGAATATGTAGGTGGATTTGGATTAATGGGTCTGTTGTAGCTATCGGTGTTAGGCATACCAAATTGCCCTTGTTCTGCCATTTCTTGATTCTTTTTGCTTTGTGATCTTGTGATGGGCATGCACGTATATAGGGTTGATGTCAAGATGTAGGATGAGATGGGGGTGGAGACCTTAGAGAATTTGGTTTGATTATGTTGGACCCAAAGATGGATGGGGTAATGGGGTGAGGTAGAAGAGGCGATGTAGTGGAAGTATTGCGAGAGTTATTAATCAAAAGGTGATATGGATGGTCGTTAGTGAATTTGCATAGATGTTGGACCAAAGATGACATTTGTGTTTTTTGAGGAGATGTGATTTGATGTTGGATTTGTTAGATGTGTGATATGGATGATGTTGGTAGTCAACAAAATTGAGCTTAGAATAGGACCTAGATTTGTGGTTTGCACAGAAGGGATATCTTTCTTTGTTTGGGGTTGACAAATGACCTTACACAAAGAGGGAGAATTATTTCACCTAGAAGGTAGACTATTGACTTTCCAAGCAAGATATGATGTGTGTAGAAGAAGATCTAGGTCGATATTTTCAGCCCAAGAGGATGACAAATTTTTGATGATGTTGTGATTTGGGAGATTTGGGGATTTGTGGGATGATTTGCATATGACAAGGATTTTGTTTTTTTGGTCCAATAGGTATGTAAAGATCACTGAAGACAAGCGGATAGGAAGTGAAATGGGTTTGATATGGCGAAGGGGGTCCAAAATGGTGGTGATCAATCCTCTAAGGTCAAAAGAGAAGGTGGGATTTTTGGAAAAGAATCGGAAGAAAATGAATGGATTGGTGTCAAATTGAGGACAAATTTGGATTTGCTTTGATGGGATTTTGATCAAATTGTTTTCAATGTCACGTGGCAAGTTGTTTGTGTACAACAAAAGCACATTAATCACACAAATAAGCACATGAATGGACAACAACCAAGATTGTTTTGTGAAATGACGTATGATTTTGTTTGAACAAGCACTTTTGCCTAAGGCGAGAATGTGACAGTATTTGTTGAATCCCCTAGCTGCGCCTATTCAAAGCGGGTAGCTCCAGGATCTTGGTAGCACTAGCTCCTCCTTACAATTGCACACACTTCTCACGCATACCAAGATCCAGGTTTCTTATAAGGCTTGTCCCTCACCAAACCTTTAGATTGTCCCTGCTACCTCGGTTAAGAACCGCATGAATCGGGGCCACTTCAAGGGTTTTGCCCTCTGTGTCAACAAATAGAAGGATTGTGGCTTGCTAAAACAAAGGTTTGTAGTAAGGGCATCCATTCAAGTGGTTATACATGCAGCAGCACTACTCTCCATTATGGAGTCTCCCAGCCTCCAAGGGTTATGCCTTGGAGGGTTTTGGGGGAGGTTGGTTGTCGGGTATAACACAGCAACACTTGTCGCTTGAGACTTTCGTCCCAAACGCCTTATTTGATATAGTGGCTTGGAAGAGCTTAGCTTTAGCTTGATGCTGCTTGGGTCATTCCCACCTTTCGAAGCGGGGTGGTAGACCCTCTAAGGATTACAAAAGCAACACAATCATAAAAATACTTTTGATCCCCAAGTTCACACAAAGGTGCAAGGGGAGAGCATACGTATTCTAAATGATTGTATCACACTAAGCATGATTCATTTTAGATCTTTCAGATTTAAATGGGGTGTGATTTTTGCAAGTTTTATGATGAGCTTTTGATTCCCAAGGTCACCAAAATGGTGCAAGGGAAGAACATATGCTCTGTCATGCTACAAACAAAGAGAGCACAAGACACTTCAAACAATTGAGATGATTTTCTTGGTTATATGCGTGAGAGATGCAAGTTGTTGTTCTTTTTAACCAAGATGCTGTATGCAAATTTGTGGTTGATTTTAAAGCCCAAAATCGAAGTGTTTGATTTGTTTGTTGGCACACCAAAGGGTAGATTTTAGAGCACCAAAACGTAAAATGTTTGACACACACACACACACAAAGATATTTGCTTGATTTGTCTTGTTCAATTTTATAACACCAAATTGAAGTGTTGTCTAACTAGGATGCCAAAAGAAAAGGTTCATTTTAAGTCCCACATGAAATGATGTTGTGCAAGCAAAACTAAAAGAACCCTGTAAACATTTTGTGAGGTTTTCAAACAAGGACTCATCATAAAGAGGACTCTGAGCACTTCACAGTTGTGAGGTTTTCATCAGGTGATGGTACCTTTTTCCTGCCTATTTCATCAGTCAAAGTCAAACAAGCTTGCAAACTTCAAATCATCATATCTTTTGCATTTTGGATCAAATTTTCACAAATTTTCTTTTGAAATCGCATAGAATTTCATGTAAAATCTATTTATGCAATCTGATTTCCTGTATCAGTTCTTTTTTCATCAAATTTTGATAGATTATCACTTTTCACATTACAATCCTCTTGGAAGTCTATTTGCTCTAGTTCTCAATTTTGTCACTTGCAGGTGATCATTTGGGACTGGACAGCCTACTTGCTATATTTTAACTTGTCACCTTTACAGTCTTAGAGTTAGCATCGTAAGTTTAATTAATGCCATTTTTTTGTAAGTCGGGATGTTCTACCCACAGTGGCACTTTCACATACTTTCTTTCATCATCATTTTGCAAGATACTAACAAAATGTTTGCAGGGTTCTTTTAGTTTTGCTTGCACAACATCATTTCATGTGGGACTTAAAATGAACCTTTTCTTTTGGCATCCTAGTTAGACAACACTTCAATTTGGTGTTATAAAATCAAACAAGACAAATCAAGCAAATATTTTTGTGTGTGTGTGTGTGTGTGAAACATTTTACGTTTTGGTGCTCTAAAATCTACCCTTTGGTGTGCCAACAAACAAATCAAACACTTCAATTTTGGGCTTTAAAATCAACCACAAATTGACATATAGCATCTTGGTTAAAAAGAACAACTTGCATCTCTCATGCATATAACCAATAAAATCATCTCAATTGTTTGAAGTGTCTTGTGCTCTCTTTGTTTGTAGAGTGATAGAGCATTTGATCTTCCCTCACACCATTTTGGTGACCTTGGGAATCAAAAGCTCATCACAAAACTTGCAAAAACCACACCCCATTTAAATCTGAAAGATCTAAAATGAATCATGCTTAGTGTGATACAATCATTTAGAATATGTATGCTCTCCCCTCGCACCTTTCCGTGAACTTGGGGATCAAAAGTATTTTTATGATTGTGTTGCTTTTGTAATCCTTAGAGGGCCTGCCACCCCACTTCAAAAGGTGGGAACGACCCAAGCGGCATCAAGCTAAAGCCAAGCTCTTCCAAGCTGCTATATAAAATAAGGCGTTTGGGATGAAAGTCTCAAGTGACAGGTGTTGCTGTGTTATACCGATAGCCAACATCCCCCAAAACCCTCCAAGGCGTAACCCTTGGAGGCTGGGAGACTACATAACGGAGAGTAGCACTGCCGCACGTATAACCACCTGAACGGATGCCCTTACTACGAACCTTTGTTTTAGCAAGCCACAATCCTTCTATTTGTTGACGCAGAGGGGAAAACCCTTGAAGCGGCCCTGATTCATGTGGTTCTTAGCTGAGGTAGCAAGGACAATCTAAAGGTTTGGTAAGGGACAAGCCTTATAAGAAACCCAGATCTTGGTATGCGTGAGAAGTGTGTGCAATTGTAAGGAGGAGCCAGTGCTACCAAGATCCTGGAGCTACCCACTTTGAATAGGCGCAGCTAGGGGATTCAACAAATACTATCACATTCTTGCCTTAGGCAAAAGTGCTTGTTCAAACAAAATCATATGTCATTTCACAAAACAATCTTGGTTGTTTTGTATTCATGTGCTTATTTGTGTGATTAATGTGCTTTTGTTGTACACAAATAACCTGCCACGTGACATTGAAAATAATTTGATCAAAATCCCATCCAAGCAAATCCAAATTTGTCCTTACTCTGACACCAATCCATTCATTTTCGTCTAATTCTTTTCCAAAAATCCCACCTTTTCTTTTGACCTTAGAGGATTGATCACCACCATTTTGGACCCCCTTCGCCATATCAAACCCATTTCACTTCCTATCTGCTTGTCTTCAATGATCTTTACATACCTATTGGACCAAAAAACCAAAATCCTTGTCATATGCAAATCATCGCACAAATCCCCAAATATCCCAAATCACAACATCATCAAAAATTTGTCAACCTCTTGAGCTAAAAATATCAACCTAGATCTTCTTCTACACACATCATATCTTGCTTGGAAAGTCAATAGTCTACCTTCCAAGTGAAATCATTCTCCCTCTTTGTGTAAGGTCATTTGTCAACCCCAAACAAAGAAAGATATCCCTTCTGTGCAAACCACAAATCTAGGTCCTATTCTAAGCTCAATTTTGTTGACTACCAACATCATCCATATCACACATCAAACAAATCCAGCATCAAATCACATCTCCTCCAAAAACACAAACATCATCTTTGGTCCAACATCTATGCAAATTCACTATCGACCATCCACATCACCTTTCGATTAATAACTCTAGCAATACTTCCACCGCATTGCCTCTTCTACCTCACCCCATTACCCCATCCATCATTGGGTCCAACATAATCAAATCAAATTCTCTAAGGTCTCCACCCCCATCTCATCCTACATCTTGACATCAACCCCATATACGTGCATGCCCATCACAAGATCACAAAGCAAAAAGAATCAAGAAATGGTAGAATAGGGGCAATTTGGTATGCCTAACACCGATAGCTACAATAGACCCATTAATCCAAATCCACCCACATATTCCTTCATCCCCCCATATGGCCCTAATGAAAATCCCTTCAGTTACTTACGACAAACACAACCATCACCCCCCACCACTGCCAACACAAAATGTCCCCATTCCTTCCCAAGATGACCTAGATGTCTTAAGCTTCACGCAAGAGGCCGATAACATGGACATGCTTGACAAAGTCCTACGATGGGATCCAAACAGATTTCTAGATTATCTTCTCAAAATCGGTGCTCAACTACCCCCCATCACGACATCAACACAACCATCCACTTCTACAACTACCCCTAACCCATCAAATCAACGACCATCCACATCCAACACCCAACCCCCTCTCTCTCAAATGTCCACCCCTATCGTATCTACCACCAACATGACCTCCACCATCACTACCAATATCCCTAACCCCACCACTTCATAACCCATCACCACATCCACTACTACAATAACAGTAAACCCTTCCATACCACAAATGACCATGGGCATACCAGATAACATCACGCAAGCAAATACATCCACAAGTGTGCCTCCACCCAATCACAACACAATTGCCTATCTACGACAGTTGTTCTCACAAAACAATACATCCAACCCATCCCACACATACCAATCCAACGTCAACCCATCCACTATCACATATCCACATAACCTCATAACATCATCTACATAATATCAAACCCCACCCCAATACCAACATCTCAACCAAATCAATCCTTAATATCAAACCCTACCCCAATACCAACATCAAATTCCACCCCACCTCGAATACCTCACTAACCAACGGGCATACATACAACAACCACAGGATATCAACATTGTTTTACAAGGCTTAATCCAACAGGTAGCAGACCTACAAACTGGGGGCAAACACAAATATTATTCTTTTGAGGATATTTGCCCCTACCCTTTCGATCACACCTTGTACATTGCCCCTTTCCCCAAGAACTTCGAGACACCTAAATTTGACAAATACAAGGGAAAGGGAGACCCTAGGGACCACCTTAGGGAGTTCTACATCGCTTGCCTAGAAGTCTGTAACAATGACACCTACCTTATGAGACTCTTGCCAAGAAGCCTCGACGACCAAGCCGCTGAATGGTTTGCCCATCTTCCACCAGGAATTCAAACATTCCCTGAACTTGTAGAGAAGTTTGTAAACCACTTCTCTTATAACTTTGAACACGAGGTATCTATGACAGACCTCTACAACACCAAACAAAAGAATGGAGCATCTTTTGCTTCCTTCTTACAATGGTGGCACGCACTGTAAGGAATTGGAATCAGAACATCTGGAATAGCAATGAATCACTTCTCCTTCTCCCAGAAATCAAGTTGCTGGGCTGGTCTCGAATGCTGTTGATTGCTCAGAACCACCACTCATTGAGGTCTGAAAGTCGTATGTTCGAGGCCTTGTTGGTGGGTCAATGGAAGATCCCATCCCAAGGGATGAAAGCGGCCCCCCTATATCTAGTAGGGGGTCTTTTTACATAAATAAGTGGGTTTAAGAGGGGCGAAGGCACTCTAGAAAGGCAGAAAGAATATCAACGCGTGAATCCTCAATTCCTTGAAACAGAATTCCTTGCAACCTCGACTCCTCCTGTTCGAGTTGATTTGGAAAGCAAACTCCCATGGCCCATTCCTGAGAAACAACTTGTCACCATGTTCGTGGCCAATCTCAATTAGGAATTAGGGTTTCAATTACAAATTCTTTGCACATCCACCTTTGAAGAGGTTATCGACAAAGGCACTACTATCAAACGAGCCCTCATTGCCAAGGGCTCCATCAAACTATACGATAATAAATCCAACAACAATCACAACAACAACAACTACAAATCCAATCACAACACCCCCAATACCAACACACAATCCAACGATAAATCACTCTATTGGGGGAAGAACAAGAACAATCTAAACGACGGCGTCATGGATGTGAAGGCCATCCAACATATCCAAAACCAAACACCTATGCATACATATGCAACAAATGTACATAACCAGAGAGGGCCTAGCAAACCACACAAACCTCATCGAACATTCACACCATTAGCAGAGCCCATCGAGGACATCCTCGATAGATGTCTCAAACAAGGAGTCATCACACTCCCACCTGTTCTCCCACGCCAAGACAATGAACTAAAAGCCGTGTGGTACAATGAGAATGACTACTGCGACTACCACCGCATTGCAGGACATAAAACAACTGACTATATGCAACTGAAACATTGTATCCAAGACCTTATCGAACAAAACCTAGTCAGCCTCGACCACGGTGTCCAACCATCACCAAATGCTAACCTAGGAGCTTATAAGGATCCCCTTCCTAATCATAACAAAGCCTCCTCATCCAACCAAGCATACAATATCACCGCACCACCCACGCACTACGACTCTATCGTAGGACATATAGAAGCATCATCACATCATGTCAACACAGTTACCATTCAGGCACAAGCACCTGATTGTGCTGTTACAACTCACCGTGGCCGTGTATCCATCCGCACAGCCCCTCCCACTGAACAACCACCTGCATCCACGTCAACCCCCTTACCACCTCATCTAACTGCACGTCCATAACCTACCCACCAATATAGCCTCCTAGAACACCTAGGTAAGACACCCACACAAATCTCCATCCTCGAGTTGCTTCGCACATCTCCCTTCATAAGGACATCCTCGACAAAGCACTCTTGCAAACACAAGTCCCTACCAACTTGAATGTAACAGAATTCCAAGCCATGGTAGGACACATCGCTTCACCCCATCATCTCACCTTCTTAGAAAAGGACCTACCCGCCTCTGATCATGTACATAATGACACTCTGCACATCGAAGTCTGCATCCACAAGCACACCATTAAAAGAGTCTTAATAGATGGTGGTTTCAGCCTCAACATATGCACTCTAAAACTGTTAAAACACTTGGGGTACTCAGATGTGGTTGTCGACACCAGTGAATGCATTACGATCAAAGGCTACGATGATACTAAACGGCTCTCTGAAGGTACTATCAAGCTTCCCATACAAGTGGGACCGAAAATCCTTGAAACAAAATGTCAGGTTCTGGATCTTGATCTCCCCTATAACATCCTTCTCGGTAGACCATGGATTCACACCATGCAAGTTGTCCCATCCACCTTCCATCAATGCATCAAATTCCCTCACAATGGCACAAAAGTCACAATTTATGCTGACCCTCGCCCCTTCCAGTACTGCAATTTGCTAGAAGGCCACAACCAAACATTCTACCCATATAATAAAGCCACCACCAAAGCCAAACCAACAACATCAAACTCATATATCAACCCCGCAAGCATCGCTTCCACTTCATCCCAAGCAACTCCACCAGGTCCAGATCAAGCTATCTGACATGGGATGTGGGGAATATGACCTACATGGCACTTTTTGTGTGGGCACATTACCCAATCCTAAGACATTTGGCCTCCCAACAACAGAGACAACCAATACAGTCATTATCAAGTGCAAACCCTCACCCACCTTTGAGAAGAAGCATCTCCTAGATTAGGATGTTCTTGAAGACATTTCATCTTGGCTTTACAAAGATGACGAGCCTGAACAAAAAGCCCCCACAATCCCCACATAAATCTACGGCAAAGGTTCTGAAATTGTCAAAAGCATGGGCTACAAAGGACAAGGCGGTATAGGCCTTCATGAACAAGGAATTGTAGAACCATTACAAGCAACAAAAAATCCCTATACTCAAGGATTAGGGTATGGTCAACCACAATGTATCCTCCCTTCCGGCGAATGTATTTTATTCACGGCTACTACGCCCCCCTTAGATGTCGACAATGTTAACGAAATGGGCCTTCAAGACTCCTTTAGCCATTTTTCTTACTTCTTCGACTCATCCATTTGTACCATCTACTCTGTCGCCACCCTTGCTTCATCTTCCACTGACTTGCCACTAGCTTACCCTAACCTCATTGATTGGGACCAACGGGGACCTCCTCTTCGACATCGCACCTAATGACGAGGCCATCACCGAAATGATGGGGGTAAGAGACCACTTCCCTTTGGGAGATCATCAAGCAGGGTACATAATGGAACTCCATCCAGATGCCTATTTCAGGGAGACAACCCCTGCTTCTAGTCACAAAAATAAAAATAGAAAAAATGGATCTGATGGTGAAAACTGTTCTGCGACAGTATCAGATCCCAAAATAGTAAAAATACAAGATGTATCTCCTGGTGAAAACCTCCACGAGGCACCAAGAGATGGAAGCATGGGCCTCCCTAAGATAGACAAGGTATATCCAGACATATCACCCATCTTGGTAGAACCAGCTCAGGAAATGAATCTGGGGATAGAACAAGAACAAAAAATTACATATCGAGCAGAATCCCTCAGCATGTTTGAACAGGAAAACTTCTTGGCATTTTTTACACGAAGAAATCATAATTTCGCATAGACCTATGCAGACATGCCAGGGCTAGATCCTGCTGTGGTTGTTCATCATCTTGCAGTACGTCCCGATGCCAAACCAGTCAAACAAAAACTTAGAAAGATGAATCCTCAGGTGGCCCTTCTTGTCAAAGCTGAGTTTAAAAAGTTACTAGATGTTGGGTTCATATGCCCTATTGATTACCCCGAATGGGTTTCAAATCTAGTACCAGTTGCTAAACCAGATGGCAAAATCTGCTGTTGTACTGACTTCAGAGACCTCAACAAGGCCTGCCCGAAAGATGACTTCCCACTACCCAACATTGACATGATAGTGGATCTCACCGCAGGACACGAGATGCTATCACTCATGGATTGCTTTTCAGGGTACAACCAAATAAAAATTGCTGAAGAAGATTAGCATAATACGTCCTTTATATGCCCATGGGGGACCTACTGTTGGGTAGTAATGCCATTCAGCCTAAAGAATGCGGGAGCTACCTATCAAAGAGCAATGATAGTCATCTTCCACGACCTTTTCCACCACATCATGGAGGACTACGTTGATGACTTACTAGGCAAATCAAAGACAAGAGAAGAACATTTGGATGTATTGGCCAAAATCTTTGATCAGTTAGACCAATATAATGTCCATTTGAATCCAAAGAAGTGCGTCTTCGGCATCACCTCAGGCAAACTCCTGGGATACATAGTCTCAAGAAGAGGAATCAAAGTTGATCCCGCAAAGGTCAAGGCCATAATAGAAATGCCTCCTCCAAACACACTAAAACAACTAAGAAGCCTACAGGGGAAACTCTAGTCTATCCGACGATTCATTGCCCAACTTGCTGATAAGTGCCAACCATTCCAGCATCTGCTTCAAAAAGACATAGCTTTCATCTGGAACACTTAGTGTTAGGGTGCCTTTGATCAATTAAAAGAATACCTGTCTAATCCTCCTATCTTAACTCCACCAAGGCAAGGCAAACCCCTCTTGCTTTATATCTCCGCAACAGAGATAGCTATCGGGGCCTTGCTAGCACAACTGGATGAACAAGGGAAGGAAAGAGCCATCTACTATATCAGCCGCACCTTGATCTTGTATGAGCTCAATTATACACAAATTGAATGAGCATGTTTAACCCTTGTCTTCAAAACCCAAAAGTTGAGACACTACATGCTCAATAACGAGACCAAGCTCATTGCCAAGATTGACCCCCTAAAGTATTTGCTAAGTAGAGTGACTCTCACTGGTAGAATGGCAAAATGGGTTATGATTCGATCTGAGTTTGACATTAAATACATAGAGAGAAAGGCCATTATAGGACAGGTCATAGCAGATCAACTGGCTGACGCACCTCTCCCTGTAGCATATCCCACTATTTCAGACTTTCTAGATGAGGCTATCCTGACAATCATGCCAGCCACCGACACATGGAAGATGTATTTTGATGGATCCTACACTCACAGAGGCTCAGGGGCAGGCATCCTGTTTGTTACCCCTCAAGGCGACACGATCCCTAAATCATTCAAAATCACATTTCCATGCACCAACAATGTAGCAGAATATGAGGCTCTCATTAAAGGTCTCCGCATTGCCATCCAATGGAAAATTGAAAAGCTACTGGTGTACGGTGACTCTCAATTGGTCATTAGGTAGGTCACTAATGAATACAAAACCAAAGATGACAAACTCCTGCCCTACAAGAAGATGGTTGATGATTTCAAAGACTACTTTGATGACATCCAATTCGAGCATATCCCAAGGCTCAATAACAAAGCAGCAGATGCCATGGCTACCATCGGATCCCTGGTCATTATGAAAATGGGCAACAAGAAATATGAATTCCTTATAGAAGAGCTACCCATCCTGGCATACGATGTTCCTCAATCAAAATTAGTGTGTGAAGTCATTGGCCCCTTGTCCCCATGGTACCAAGAAACATACCTTTACCTCCATGACAACATCCTTCCCCCTAACCTATCCAATTCCCAGCGCAAATCATTCATCCGTCGAGCCTCTTGTTTCATTCTTGTCGGCGACACACTATATAAAAGGAGTCTTGACGACACGCTTCTATGATGTTTAGACTCTAGGGAAGCTGAAGCAGCCTTAGAAGAGGTACACACAGGTATTTGTGGGGTGCATTCCAGTGGGCCTACCCTCTCTAAAAAGATCCTCCAGACCAGATACTACTGGCCAACCATGGACTGCGACGCCCACAGGTTTACCAAGACATGCCTCCCATGTCAAAAGCATGGTGATCTCATCCATGCACCAGCACAGGAGCTGCAACCAATCACAACACCGTGGCCTTTCTCATAGTGGGGACTTGACCTTGTAGGGAAAATATATCCTCCATCCTCCAATGGCCATAAGTTCATAATCACCACAACTGAATACTTCACAAAGTGGGTGGAAGCAATACCACTCACCTTCACCACAGGTATCCAAATCTCCAAATTCATCCTCCACTATATCATCTGCTGATATGGTATTCCCCATTCCATCATCATTAACAATGGAAAACTGATGCAGAGGCATCCACACTAAAACCTTGACATACAGCATGTATGTCCGCAACCCTTCATCATCATCATATTTCCCTTAACACTGTCAGCATCATCATATTTTCTCTGCCGACCGATATCCTCCTGCAGACAAACCTTCGACCTTTCGTCTGTCAGTAGCATCATCATATCCGGCTATCGGCAGCATCATCACATTCGGCAAGCGCAAACATCCTCTTGATGTTCACTGTTCATCTTACCGCCAACCTCTATCTGCAGCATCATGATGTTCAACATCATGTTCATCAGCAGGATATAAAATATCCGGTTCCCTCCATATATCCTGATGACGACACTTCACGCACCTTTCCTTCGATGCTTACATCACCCCGATATCCTGATGATGATTATCCTGATGATGATGACGTCACATGCAGTTCCTTCAATATCCTGCTGTCGGCCAAACTTAACATTATCGGCCCGCGATGGTTTTATCAACCCGATCTTCTACCTTATGCCGATACGCTCCTCCTCGGCAACACCTGATGATGATCACCCCGAAACGCATTCACCTTATGCAAATGATTGCATCATACTCACCTCCATCTACTCGGATGACGCCCGAAGTAACTGCAGGATATACACAGAAATATCCTGATGATGCCGTTGCGATGGATTTCTAACCTTAGCAAATTTTGATCCACCGAAACTCCTGAGGTGACCTGATCTGCTTTCAGGGCAATCTTCCAGACTCGAACTATCAGCACGACCTAGCACATACCCATGCTAGGGTTCTCAACACCTCTTGATCGCGATCCTGCAAACATACATGTGAACAAATAGAAAATGCAAACTAAATCCTAAACTCTGTACATAGCCATTCCACCGATTCGACGAATCAACTGGTGGAATGGATCAGCAAATCCATGCAACCATCAGAACAGCAACTCGATTACACAATGGAATTCAAAACAGAGAATGGACACAAACAGGATCTCTTTATTGATTTCAAAAGATGTAAATACAATATTCTATCTCTCTCTCTGTCTCACTCTGTGCAACCTAGCTCCTCAATATATCTAAAACCAACTGATCCTAATGCATAAATAGGAATTCTCGCGAGTACTACCAACTCGACTCCAAGCAGCTGGGAGCTTCCAAGCGGCTGGGAGGATCCAACCGAACACACAGCATAACAGCTGTCCTAACAAACTACCTAAAAATAGTAAAGTATGGTCAACATGACCTTATTACATGCATTGGTCTTATCAGACCTTCTTGGAAACATTAACCAGACCTAAAACAAACTAACTGCCTCATGGAGGCCAGCTGTCAGGTAGGTGCTCCTGCACCATACTCCCCAACAGAAAAGAACTCATGTCCCATGAGTTTAGTTGTGGAAGTCCTCCACCTTGACACTTTGCCATGTCAGCGTTCTGACATGTTCCAGCTTTATCCTCTACTGGCTCTTGGCTGCTCCAAGACTTCTAAACTATAACTTGCTTTCTTGCAAGTAGATCCTCATGCCTGTCAATGTAGGCCCTTCTCTCACATACCTTGTGTTTGTCAGGTTGTCTGACCAGAACCTCTGTCTGAACTGCCTCTTGAACTTCTGCTATGTTCAACTCTGTCTATCTTTCAACCTTTATAGGACAAACAATAGTCCCAACTATGACAACATCCTTGTCATTCCTCTCAACTGGTTGCTGTTTGCAAACCTGTTTCTGAACCTGCTGCTGACCTCTGTCAGTCACAACTAAAACTGTCTTCAAACTGTTGTCCTTAACAACTCCTTTCCCTGCAGTGTCCTCAACTGCCTTTATGCCTGCTCCTATAGGCATCTGCACAAACTCCTTCTTTCCCACTAAAATGATTTTGGCTGCCCCCTGTGCTGCAGCATCTTCCTGCAATGGCATCAACATAATAGTTTTCCCATCTTTCTTGATGGTGTAGGTATTAGCATACCCATCATACAGTACCCTTCTATCAAATTGCCATGGTCTACCCAACAGTAGGTGACAACATTCCATGGGCAAGATGTCACACAAAACTCTATCATGATATGCTCCAATCTGAAAATCCACATATGCCTGTTCATAGACAAAAAGTGATTGACTATCACTCACCCAAGATGCCTTGTAAGGGTGTTGACATGGAATCCTTTCCAAATTTAGTTTATCCACCATTTCCTGAGATACCATGTTGTCTGTTGAACCAGTATCAATGACAACCTTACACACTTTACCTTTGCTCTTGCATGTGGTCTTGAAAAGAGCTCTTCTTTGCATCATATCCTTTGATGCCTGCAAACTAATTCTTCTTAGCATCAATGCTTCTCCCTCCTCAGGATATCTATAACCATCAGGAACTCTATCTCCTTGATAAGTGTTTGAACTCTGCACACTTTGCTCTACTTTCTCTTCTTGCACAAGTTGTGCTCTCTTGTCATTCGTTCTATCATCTCTGGATGATGAACCTTTTCTTTCTGGACATTTGAAAAATGGATGACCAAACTCACCACAGGTGTAACACTTTCCTGAAAATGTAGTAGAAACTCTACCACTTCCAAATCTGCCTCTATTACCTTTCCATCCACCTCTAAAATCAGACTGTCCCTGTCCTTTACTAGTGTCTTCTTGACCCTCATTGGTTTGCCTTGTTGTAGGGGCTGCTCCTCTTCCCCTCATATTGCTGCCTCTTCCTCTCATGGACTTATCTTGTCCCCTATTCATCTTTTCTTCAATCCTGATTGCCATTTGGTAACAATCCTCCACACTCTTAGGGTTAGCTAAAACTAACTCATCCTGTATGTTCAATCTCAAACCAGCCAAGTACCTAGCCACCTTTTCTACCTCATTCTCATGATGACCAGATCTCATAGTCAACTTATAAAACTCCTCAGTATATGCCTTCACATCCATTTCCTTCTTCCTTAAAAATTGTAGCTTCTTAAACATCTGAATTTCATAATCCCTAGGCAAGAATTTACCTTTTATCCTTGCTACCATCTTATCCCATGAAGTGATCTTTGACTTCCCTTGTTTCCTTCTCTCGGATTGTACATAATCCCACCATACCAAAGCATGACCTCCTAACTTGGTCTTTGCAATCTTTACCTTCTGATCCTCAGCAACATCTTCACATTCAAAGTGATTATCAAGTGCAGCAATCCAATCCAGTAACTCATCTTCATTCAAACTTCCATTATACTTGGAAACATCAACCTTTACCTTAGGTTTATCACTCTGCACTGCCTTTAACAGTTTTACAAATCTCTGGTCTTCAGCATCCAGATCTTCAGTTACCTCTTCATACTCTTCAACAGCATCTTCATCTTCTTCAGACTCACTGTCTTCCACTTCCCTCTTTTTGTTCTTTTCCAGGGCTACAAGCCTGGCTTGAAGTGCTTCAGCAAGCTCCTTCATCTTCCTCATTTCTCTGGCATGTTTTTCCTTCATCTCTTGCAATTCCCTTGCAGTACCATTACCTTTCGGAGGCATTTTGTCAACCTCTCACTTCTCTACCTCTGTCCGTTCAGTGACAGAATCAACTCTACCTCTGCCCTTTCGGTGACAGAATCAACACACAACAGCCCAGACCTTTTGCTGAGCTCTGATACCCTTCAAAAACCAAGAAGTTTGCACTTTATGCAAAAAATTCAACATCAAACACCGTTTCTACACACCATATTACCCCCAAGGAAATGGTCAAGCAGAGGCATCTAACAAAACCATCCTTTGCATTCTCAAGAAGACAATCAATGAAGCTAGTCGCGATTGGCACCTCCAACTCAACCCTGCCCTATGGGCTTACCGCACAAGCATCTACACTCCTACAGGAGCCACCCCATTCTCACTAGTATTTAGATCTGAAGCCATTTTACCTATAGAGGTCAAGCTCCCATCTCTCCGAGTATCATTGCACAACATTATCTCTGATGAGGACTATCGTGTCGCATGGTTGCATCAACTAGAGCTACTAGATGAGAAACACTTGCATGCCTTAAATCATTTACAGGCATATCAAAACTGCCTCAGAAGAAGCTACAACAAAAAGATCAGAACCAGAAATTTTGAGGTAGGTGACCTTGTCCTAATGGAAAATCAGAAGAACTTGCAAGAGCGTCTGAAGCAAGGAAAGTTTGAACCCAATTGGCTAGGACCCTATGTTGTCATGGCTGATTATGGGTCAGGAGCCTATCAGCTTGCAACATCAGAGGGGTAGTCTCCCGATGAGCCAATGAATACCATGCATCTCAAGAAGTTCTATGCATAACCTACCTGATACCCCAAGGCAAAAAATAAAAATAAAAAATAAAAAAATTAGAAAATCAAGAAAAAATTAGAGGGCAATCAAAAAACTTCCAATGGTGAAAATCACTTCGGTGACGCCTTGGATAAGTACCATGGTGAAAACCTGTTCTAGGCATCATGTGTAGTGGCCCATTCTACCACCTAATAAGTCCTCTTCCCGTCACCCCACTTCATCTTTCACGCCTCCCATGGCTTGTATTTCCAAAACATCAAGTTCTATCGCCTGACCCATCCTATTCTATCTCAAGGCCAACACATGACGCAAGGACCCTTGTAAGCTCCATATGAACATCGCAAAATCAAAACATCCAAAAACATTACAAAATCAAAAAATCCAAAAACAATAGAAATACTAAAAATCCAAAAAAACAAACACATCTCATCGTCAAAAACACATCAATCGTCATCACATCACACCCATCCCAAACCATTCCCACATCATCACGTCTTACCAGAACTACATATTCATTTCACCCGCATCTTCAAAGTACCTTGATCCCATGGACACAGGGTATGTGGGCAGTCTGGAATATGAAGAATGTTTCCAGTACTTAGGTATCTAAGATGCACCCATCCACCCCGTTGGATGGTTCCCTGTTTACTGAGCTTTCTGATCTCATAACGGACACACAAGCTACGTATAGACTCCAAAACAGGTTCCCCAATGCAAAAATCATCACTCAACATACCAACCATAATCCTACACATGGCCAGACTGTTCCTTTGCCCTCCTTCCCACAGTTCTCTAATCAACACCAACGGATCTGCGTCCTAGGATATATCTTTCCAACAATGGACAAAAATCTATCATTCTATCATCAACGTCTCTTGGCAAAAGCACAGAAAGACTATTTGTATTTTTTTGTTGGTCGTTTTGTTTTTGATTTTTATCTTTTGTCCTATTCGAAGATCACATCAAAGCTACCTTGATCTCACTATATCATGGTATGTGGTGACAACATCTAGAATGGGGCATAGTCTTGTTTTTGTATGCTGTGCTTGTGGGTTGGTCTCATTATTCCAAGCTAGTATTCATATCTTGATTGATCCTAGGGTCGGTTCTAGCATATTGGTCTCCTTATGCCTCTAAGGTTCATCATACCTTTTGTGTACTAAGGGCTTATGCTATGAGTCCCCTTCCCTCATCTTGACAAGGTTGTACTATCTTGGGCATGCATGAGCTCATCCCTAGTCCATGGAAATGTTGGATAAACATCATCACCCTGGTCTTCTATACCTTGGTGAACATATCCACTTTGCTATATCAAACCTAGGATTGCTCAAATTCAGTTTCAGCACAATGATCATCCACCAATCATCTCCCAGCATCATCATCCTTTCATCCCCCCACTTATCCTCTAACCAGTCCAACCAATCTGTCCCATTCATTTCGAGAGCACAACCATGTTCTTGCACTTGCCTATCCTCTCGAGGGGGCATCACCCTCACCAATTATCCCCAAACCAAACCCTATTCTTCTAAAACAAAATCCTTTTTCTATCCAATCCATCTCTATGTTTTAACTTCTTTGAAATTGTGTTGCTTAGCCGCAACACCATCTCAAAGAGGGGCAAATGTAGACACCTAAAATTGGATTGCTCTGCAAGCCAATTTTTTGTTCCTCTGCACTAATCTACTCCCCTAATCTGCATGTCCCTTATGATCAATTAATTCACCCTAATTGAGTCATTTAACCTTACAACCCTAATCCCTGTCAATTAAATGAATATTCCTAATATGCATTTAATTGATTTATTCATTTTCCCTAATCCATGTTAATTAGGTTAATCATGCTTAAGTTAATTAAGATGACACTTAATTAACCTTGTCCCCCACTCATCCACTAACCTGAATATAATATTCAGATGTCTCCCACTCACTCCCAATCACTGAATATAATATTCAGATGTCTCCCACTCACTCCCAATCACTGAATATAATATTCAGATGTCTCCCACTCATTCCCAATCACTGAATATAAAATTCAGTTGTCCCCCACTCACCTCTACTCTTCCCAAAATGGGAATTTTTAATTCAATCCCTAGGAATAAAAGATTCACTTTTATTCCTAGCCCTTGATCTAATCAGATGAATCCTGACCCTCCATCCTCATCTTCAAAATCCTATAAATAGGACCCCTCTCTAATCCATCTCATAAGACCATTTCATGCATCAAACCTCTATCAAAAACCACTCTCCTATCTCCTCATCCTACCAAACCTCTGTCAAAATCACTCCAACATTCCCAACCTCCATCCAAATCAGGCCTCAAGCCACTTGTCATCCCATTTACATTGTGTTGTAGGCATTGAGTAATCCACATTAGTCATTTTGTACGCTAATCACGGGAGAAATCTTGAGGAGCTACATGGTGCATCTCCTTCCCGCATGGATTCGTGAGGTCTCAATGAAGGTATAATTGTGTGTTGTATGCATTAGATTAGTTTTTATCTTCATTTTAATCTCACTTATCACAATTGTATTTGAAGATTGTTCCCAGATAATGTGGCATGTAACCAGTCTTAGCTGACTTGGTTAGTCCTAGTGATTGTGGAGATCTCTTGAAGATTGTGGAAGTGTTTTGAAGCATGGAAGACCATGTTTGAGTCCCAACTAAGACATGGTGTGGTCCACATATAATTTTACTTCATCCCCTTTGCATAATGTTGTAATAGGCAAAGACCTATTTTCTAAATGTTTGTAATGTCAACCTTGGAGATTGTTCCAATGGTTGATGATTATGATGCTGACCTTGATGATCATTCCAAGGTTATTGTAGTGTATAAATACTTGTAGTTGAGTTGTGATAAGTTGTCCTTGAGTGGAAACAAAAAGATATTAAGAAAGGTCCAAAAGGTAGAGCAGAGAAGAGGTAGAGGAAAGAAGAGGAAGAACAGAGCAAAGGAAAAGCAGGGTAGAGGAATTATTGTACTTTAGTCACAAAAATAGAAAGGTGTTGATTGTGGTAGTGATTCTGGTAGTGATCCATCAGTAGGGTTTAATAGCACTCAAGATTTAACATCCCTTATTGTAATCTTGCTAGGTTTAGGGTTGAGGCAATGAGCCTGCTAGACCTAGTTGTTCTTCATGGCAGTGAGCCAATATGTTTAGGCCCGTGGAGTGACCAAGCTTGAACATCATCATTTCAAGATTGCGATATATATTGAGAGCTAATCCTCTCCGTGGTTTTTCCCCACCTTGGGGTTTTCCACATAAAATCTGGTGTCTCTTGTCTTTGATGTTGTATTTGTGGTTAAGTTTCTAATTTCATGCACTCATTGTTAAATCATAATAATTGTGGATGAGTGATGAATGTTTAATTGCAGAAAGTGTTTAAGTTCTTGTGACTACTGATTCACCCCTCACTCTCATTTGTCCAACGCATATCAACAAACCCCACATCTAGGAGTTTCCTAAGTTCTGCTTTGACGAGGAGTGTAATTTGAGGATGCATCTTGCTTAGCTTTTGTTTCACTGGTTTTGCATCAAGACGTATCGCAAGGTGATGAACAACCAAGGCAGGATCTAGTCCCAGCATATTGGCATAGGTCCATGCGAAATTATGGCTTCTTTTCTTAAAAAAGGCTAGGACGTTTCCTTGTTCTATTGCTATAAGGGACTATGGTCTGAATGTGATTTTTAGTGTTTCTTTTGTTTCAAGGTTCATTTCCAATGATGTTTCCTCTAGGATGGGTGATCTATTAGGATATACTTCATCTACTTTGGGAAGGCCCATGTTCTCATCTCCTAGCAGCTCATGGAGGTTTTCACTAGGTGATATGTCCTTTACTTTGATTTTTTCTTCACCCAAAAGTGCCACAGAGTGGTTTTCACTAGGGGGTGTTATTTTTGTTTTTATTTTTTTGTGACTAAGAGCATGGGTGGTCTCTCCAAAGTAGGCATGTGTTGAGTTTCGTGATATATCTAGCTTTGTGGTCTCCTAGGGGGAAATGATCTCTGACCCCCATCATCTCTACTATTGCCTCATCATTCTATGCAACATCAAGGACAGGAGGTCCTTATTGGTCCTAATCTATAAGTTGGGGGTAAACAAGAGGTAGGTCGCGAGAGTTGGATGGAGTGGTGGTTAGGGTATAGATGGTGTATACAGAGGTTTCAAAGAATTTGGTGAAATCACTGAAGGAGTCTTGATGGTCTGCTTTGTTGATGTTGTCTACTATAGGGGAGACCTCAGCAACCTTACTTGAGGTACATTCGCCATTAACAAGGATAGATTCTTGTTTCCCATACCCTAATCCATGAAGACATGAGTTTCTTGTTGCTTGAATTGGCTCCACAATTCCTTGCTCATGAAGGCCTATACCACCTTGTCCTTTATAGCCCATATACTTGACAATCTCTAGACCTTTGCCATAGATTTCATTTAGGATCTAGGGGCTTCTTGTTCTGCTTCTTCATCCTTGTATTACATGGAGGATATGTCTTCAAGAGTATCCTGATCAAGGAGATGCTTCTTCTCAAAGATAAGGGATGGTTTGCATTTGATGACTACCATGGAGACTTCTTCTTTACGAGCACCAATTGTCTTAGGAGTGGGCAATAATCCTACACAAAAGGCACCATGTAGGTCATACTTGCCACACCCCTTGTTGCTTAGCTTGATCTTGACTTCAAGTGGTGGAGATGTTTGTGATGTAGTGGTGATGTTGGAAGGGTCAACATATGACATGGATGGTGTAGGATTGGCTTGGGAGATAGGTTTCTTAGTAGAGTTGTTATATGGGTACAAGGTGAGGTAGTGTCCTTCCAAAAAGCTACAATATTTGAAAGGATAAGGATCAACATAGATAGTAACTTTTGTGCCATTATGAGAGATTTTCAAGCATTGGTGAAATGTAGAAGGGATGGCTTGTGGTGCAGGAGCACACCTTCATCAAGCCAATGATACAACTAAGGGAGAAGCCTAAAGTCCTAATAGGTTGTTAGGTTATATGCATTCAAATGTAATAAGGTCAGTTTGACCAAATACAAGTCATTGTAGTTTGGATTTCAGTTCTTGTTGTAACTCCCAAGGGACACCTGTCAATCTGTAATGACAGGTTGTTAGTTAGTTAGAGTTTGTTAGTCAATTGCATCTCCCAGCCATTTGGAATTGTCTCCCAGCTGCTAGGAATCATGATTAGTACTACTGATAGCACGGAGTTAAATACCCTAGATTGGGTTGATTTCATGACATGGTGAAGATAGATGTTCTGTAGATAGATTGAATTGTATTGAGGAGTACAACTATGATATCAGACATTTGTATTCATCTCTGAAAGCATAATAAAGAGATCCTACTTTTGTTTCTTCCTTGCGTTTGATCCCATTGTGTAATTGATTTTCCTGATTTACAGTCGAAATGGGGTTTTAACCCATTCCACTAGGTGATTACTTCGTAATCGATGGAATGGCTATGTATATTAGTTTATGTTTTTGTTTGTTTTTTCCTATTTGTTCATTTCATGTTTGCAGGATTGATTGGCAGCATGTTGTAATGAATCCGAGCATCCGCATGTGCTAGGTTGGTGAATTGTCTAAGTTGTTTGTTCGTAGAAGAGTAGAACAGTGAATTTGTCAGGGTTCAACAGATTGAATCATCAAATTTGAAGTGGTTAAAGTTTTCAGTGGTTGAACCAATTCCAATGGTTTAGAGGTTCATTGGTTCAATAGAGGCAGAAGGAAGCATCAGCGTGAAATCTACTATCGGGCGAATAGTATCAGGTTCCACCGATAACTCAAGTCAGGTTGAAATCATTTGATTAAACTGACTTCAAAGGTTCAAGGGTTCCTCTAGTTCAATGAATATTAAGCTAAGTGATCAGCATGCTTAAGTCTAGGCTGAAGCCTTTGGTTGAACCAAAAGCGGAAGGTTCAATGGTTCAATGAGTTCAACAGTTCAGCGGGCGACGAAGGTTTATTTAATGCGTCAGTTCAACAAGGTCGATGGGTTCCTGCAATTCAACAATACAACTAAGGGTTACCGACAGTCTTTAAATCTAGTGATAGGAGAGTATTGAACTGATAGCATTGGTTCAATGGTTCGCAAGTTCAACCAAAGCGTTAGTTTAGAATTTTAAGCAGTTTTCACCAGTCCACTATCTGCTCTGCATCATAGTGGTATCAGAGAAAAGGAGTATTTTTTGGGAAGAAGAAGAAGAAGACAAGATGTCAAATGAAGAAGGATCATCAGAGCTCCCAGCAAGGATGACCAACGCTAAGTTGGCTGCGCTGGTGAAGAAGCAAATTGCAGAAAGCAAAGCAGTCAAAGCTTAGAATTAGGCTTTAAAGGATGAGTTGGAGAAGTTGAGGGACAAATTAGGTTCTAGTAAAGAAGAAGACGGGGTTGAAGAGGAAATCCCTAGGCGGGAAGAGATAGAGGTTCCTGTAGACCAGAGACCCTTATTGAATGCCCTCAAATCCATGGAGAGAAGGACCATGGATGTGAAACTCGACCTGCCAGTGTTGACAGGAAAGATGGATCCTAATTCAGTGATGGAGTGGATAGACTCCTTGAATAATTTCTTTGAAATAGAGGAAATACTAGATCATCAAAGGGTAAAGATGGCCCAGTCCAAAATGAAGGAGGCTGCATTAACTTGGTGGAATTTCATCTAAGATGATAGGGTGAAAGAAGGAAAAAGTAGAGTTGCTACTTGGAAGAAGATGATGGCTTTAGTGAAGAAAGCCTATGTTCGATTGGATTACAACATCCAATTACATAAGAGGAGACAAAATTTGAAATAGAAAGATTTAGATGCCAGCTCATACATTGAAGAATTCATGAAACCATGTGTCAAGACAAAGGTGATAGAAAATGAGGAAGAGAGGGTAGCAAGGTATCTCAATGGATTAATATTTGCCATCCAGGAAGATTTAAATATGCATAATCCAGATACAGTTTAGAAGTGCTACCAATTGGCACTCAAAGTGGAAGAACAATTAAAGAGAAGACAAGAGAAGAATAATAGAGGAAGAGGAAGACAATAAAGAGGGGGAAGAAGTCCTTTCAGAGGTAGAGGACATGGATTTGGTGAATCCAATCAGGAGAACAGCAAAGGAGAAAGCAGTCAAACTCAAAAAGGAAGTTATGATTAGAAAGGAAACTTTAGGGGTAGAAGACCACCATTTAGAGGGAGATCTTAGGGTAGAGGACCTCTCAGATGTTACAATTGCAATCAAGAAGGTCATATAGCCAGCAGATGTCCAGAAAAAGCAACAAGTTCAATGGGAGAAAGAAGGACAAATTTGATCCAAGAATCTGACTGTTAAAGTGTGACAAGCTCCAACACTTATCCAAGTGTGAATGCTCCTGACAGTTATGGATATCCTAAGACAGGAGAATCTTTGATGATTAGGAGAGCAATGACCACCATGAAGGTACCTAACAGAGAACCCCCACAAAGAAAATCTCTTTTCAAAACTACTTGCAAGGCAGGAGGAAATGTATGCAAAGTTCTGATTGACTCTGGTTCTACTGAAAACTTTGTGTCTATTGAAATGATAGAAAAGCTTAAGCTTAGAAGGCTGCCACATCCTTTCCCATACAAGATTTCATGGCTCACTCAAGGTCAGCAAACAGTTGTAGAAGAGTAGGCTTGGGTGGAGTTTCAAATTGAAACATATAAGGACAGATTATTGTTGGACATAGCTCAGATGGATGCTTTCCATCTCCTATTTGGAAGACCATGGCAATATGACTTGAGAACACAACATGATGGAGTTAGACATACATATTCAATCACCAAGGATGGTAAGGTGATAGAGTTACTACCATTGATGGAGAAGGAAGTAGAATCAAAAGGGAAAGAAGTCAAGATAATGCTGGTAGAAGGTAAATAGTTTATGAAAGAGATAGTAGAAGAAGGTGCAATTGCATATGCTCTGATTCCATGCCTAAAGGTAAACAAGGAGCAACAATAAGAAATCAAGTGAGAGAAGAGATAGAGGTTCATAGATCTTGTTGTCCAAGAGTTGTTGGATAAGTATAAAGGGCATCATCTCTGATGGAATGCCATAGTCCCTACCACCTATAAGAGACATCAGCCATTACATAGATCTAATTCCAGGACCTACACTTCCAAACAAGGTAGCATACAGCTTCCCCCAGAGCAAAATGTAGAGGTAGCCAGATAGATTGAGGAATTGTTGGAGACAGGCCTAATTGTCAAAAGTTTAAGTCCATGTGTAGTACTGGCTGTACTAGCACCAAAGAAGGAAGGCACTTGGAGACTTTGTATTGATTCCAGGGCTATTAACAAGATAACAATCAGGTATAGGTTCACAATACCTAGGATAGATTATTTGCTTGATTGCTTGGGAGGTGCCAAATATTTCACCAAAATAGATTTAGAAAGTGGTTATCATCAGATCAGGATTAGGCCAGGAGATGAATGGAAAATTGCATTTAAGACCAATGAGAGGTTATATGAGTAGAAGGTTATGCCTTTTGGTTTGTCCAATGCCCCCAGTACCTTTATGAGGCTAATGAATGAGGTCTTGAGAGAATTTATAGGCAAATTTGTCATAGTCTATCTAGATGACATCCTGATTTTCAGTAATACAAGGGAAGAACACCTCAAGCATATAAACTTGGTCCTCAAAAGGTTACATGAAGAGCAGCTAATGATCAATTTGGAGAAGTGTTTGTTCATGCAGGAGGAGATCACCTATTTGGGTTTTGTTATTTCACAGGGAAAACTGAAAATGGATCAAGAGAAGGTAAGTGCCATATTGTTTTGGCCAACTCTTAGAACTACGGATGATGTCAGAAGTTTCCATGGGTTAGCAACCTTCTATAGGAAGTTTATAAAAGGGTTTAGCCATGTCTGTGCACTCATGTTGGACACCATAAAAGGAGGACAGAAATGCATATTCACTTGGACAAAGGTAGCAGATGATTCATTTGAAACATTAAAGAAGAATGTGGCACAGCAGCTAGTCCTTACACTTCCTGATTTCAACAAGATTTTTCAAGTAGAATGTGATGAAAGCCACATGACAATTGGAGTAGTACTCAGTCAAGAAGGTAGGCCTATTACATTTTTTAGTGAGAAACTAAATGATGCTAAGAAGAGATACTCATCCTATGATTTGGAGATGTATGCTCTAGTCCAGTCACTCAAAAAGTGGAGGCATTACTTAATGCCAAAACAATTCATAGTGTTTATAGATAATCAGGCCCTTAGTTTCATAAACAGTCAAGAGAAGCTAAACCACAGGCACATGAAATGGGTAGAGACTTTACAAGTTTTCACTTTCACACTCAAGCACAAGAAAGAAGTCAAAAACAAGGTAGCAAATGCTTTGAGCAGGAGGGCTCTAACCATAAATCAGATTCAATTGGAGAGTGTTGGTATTGATTCCTTAAAGACTATGTATGATGCTGATGAAGACTTTGGAGAGATCTACAAAATATGTACTTCTTTTGGAGACAAATATCATGTTGAGTATTCTGTATTTTTGTTACAAGATGGATTACTTTTCAAAGGAGGACAGTTGTGCATTCCAAGGTGTTTCATGAGGTTGAACATCATTAGGCAGAAACATTATGGAGCCATGGTAGGACATTTTGGTCTAGATAAGACTCTTGATCTTGTGAAGAGGCATTACTATTGGCCTAAGTTACAATCAGATGTAAGGAAATTTGTGGAGACGTGTGATATGTCAGAAGGCAAAAGGAAGATCCATTAATGCAATTTTATATCAGCCATTGCCCATTCCTTCTAGACCATGGGAAAGCATAAGCATGGATTTTATGTTGGGTTTACCTAGAACTAGGAAGGGTTATGATAGTGTTTTTGTTGTAGTGGACAGATTCAGTAAAATGGCACACTTCTTGCAATGCAAAACCACTTGTGATGCTTCATATGTTGTAGATCTATTTTTTAAGGAGATAGTGAGGATACATGGATTGCCATTGAGCATAGTATCAGATAGAGCTATGAAATTTATTGGCCATTTTTGGAGGACTCTTTGGAAGAAGCTTGGAACCAATTTATCCTTCTCATCAACTTATCACCCTCAAATAGATGGATAGACTGAAGTGGTTAACTGTACATTGGGAAATCTACTAAGGTGTTTGACAAGACAACATGGAGAGAAGTGGGATAACATCCTACCACAAGCAGAATTTTCCTATAATGACACCATCAATAGGAGCATAGGGAAATCCCCTTTTCAAGTTGTATATGGTATTCATCCTAGAGGTATTTTGGAATTAAGAGATCTTCTTGCATAAGAATCTATTAGTGCAGATGGAGAATCTTTTGCATCAGCCATCAAAGAAGTACATGATCAGGTCAAGAACCAACTCCAACAAACCACCTTGAAGTACAAAGCATATGTTGGTCAAAAGAAGAGAGATGTACAATTTGATGTTGGAGATTTGGTGTGGGTTCATCTGAAGAAAGAGAGGCTCCCAAAAGGTAAACATACCAAACTAATGTAGAGGAAGATTGGACCATGTAAAATTTTGAAGAAATGTGGATAGAATGCTTATGAGATCCAACTTCCTTCTGATCTTGGATTGTCACCCATTTTCAATGTATGTGATTTAACTCCATAAAAACATAATCCAACTGTAGAACAGGAACCATTATAGGCTACAAAAGATGATGATATTCCTAAGCATGATCCACCAAAATTAAAGTAGATTTTAGACTCAAGAGTGGCAAAGAAGACCAGGAACAAAGAGTATATGGAATACTTGGTGTCTTGGCAAGGGAAGCCTGATTCAGAGGCAGTTTGGATGACTGAAGAGTAGATCTGCAAACAGGTTGCAAATTTTCAAACTCTCATCTCAAGTGGACTTGAGATTTCTTCTCTCAGGGAGTATGGTGTAGGAGCACACCTTCAGCAAGCCAATGATACAGCTAAGGGAGAAGCCTAAAGTCCTAATAGGTTGTTAGGTTTTATGCATTCAAATGTAATAAGGTTAGTTTGACCAAATACAAGTTATTGTAGTTTGGATTTCGGTTCTTGTTGTAAGTCCCAAGGGACACCTTTTGATCTGTAATGACATGTTGTTAGTTAGTTAGAGTTTGTTAGTCAATTGCATCTCCCAGCTGCTAGGAATCATGATTAGTACTACTGATAGCATGGAGTTAAATACCCTAGATTGGGTTGATTTCAGGACATGGTGAAGATAGATGTTCTGTAGATAGATTGAATTGTATTGAGGAGTACAACTATGATATCAGACATTTGTATTCATCTCTGAAAGCATAATAAAGAGATCCTACTTTTGTTTCTTCCTTGCGTTTAATCCCATTGTGTAATCAATTTTCCTGATTTACAGTCGAAATGGGGTTTTAACCCATTCCACCAGGTGATTACTTCATAATCAGTGGAATGGCTATGTATATTAGTTTATGTTTTTGTTTATTTTTTCCTATTTGTTCATTTCATGTTTGCAGGATTGATTGGTAGCATGTTGTAATGAATCCTAGCATCCGCATGTGCTAGGTTGGTGAAGTGTTTAAATTGTTTGTTCATAGAAGAGTAGAATAGTGAATTCACTGAGGTTCAATAGATTGAATTGGTGAATTTGAAGTGGTTAAAGTTTTCAGTGGTTGAAACAATTCCAACAGTTCAGAGGTTCATTGGTTCAACAGAGGTAGAAGGAAGCGTCGGTGTGAAATCTACTATTAGGCAAATAGTATCAGGTTCCACCGATAACTCAAGTCAGGTTGAAATCATTGATTAAATTGACTTCAAAGGTTCAAGGGTTCCTCTAGTTCATTAGAGATTAAGCTAAGTGATCAGTATGCTTAAGTCTGGGCTGAAGCCTTTGGTTGAACCAAAAGCAGAAGGTTCAACAGTTCAACGAGTTCAGTGATTCAGCAGATGGTGAAGGTTCATTTAATGCATCAACTCAACAAGGTCGATGGGTTCTTGTGGTTCAACAGTACAACTAAAGGTTTTCAACAATCTTTAAAGCTAGTGATAGGAGAATATTGAACCGATAGCATTGGTTCAATGGTTCACAGGTTCAACCAAAGTGTTAGTTTAGAATTTTAAGTGGTTTTCACTAGTCCGCTGTCCACTCTGCATTAGCTTGGATGGTATGGATCCCTGGTTGGTCAAATAGAATGTTGTAGGGAAGGTCAAGATCAAGCACTTGACACTTGGTCTCCAAGATTTTTTGCCCCAGTTGGATAGGGAGTTTGATGGTGCCTTCAGATAGTCTCTCGGTAGATCATCGTACCCCTTAATGGTTATACATTCACTAGTATCTATTGTACCTTGCACACACACCCCATTTCATGAAACGGGGACCCCCTCTTCCAAAATTTTGGTCTATGAGTGTCAGTTTGATCCAATGATTCCTAAGTGTCTAAAAGTGTTCAAATCACATTTTTTCTATGCTAGAAAGATTGAATGTCATTGACTCATCCAAAATATTACTAAGTCTAATTGTTTTCCTTCATAGAACTAAGTCTGATGTTCCTTTGTGCTAGAATCCCTTGCCTCAGAATTTTGTGCTAAATCTTGGTCCAGCTGACTTTTGCACCGAATTCACATTCAACAGACTTAGTGCTAAATTTCCACCCAATCGACTAAGCACTAAAAATCAAGCCTATGGAATTAGCGCTAGAATGCGTGTTTTCTAACTTGTGCCCAATTACTATCTCACTGACTTAAGTCGGTAGACAACCAAAATCGCTCAAGGTTGGATGACCTCAAAATTTGTAAGTCTGAAAAAATGCCAAAACTCGCGTAAAGCACTCAAAAGGGAAAGCTCCAATGTCACACTGAAAATCATTGCAATCGACTTAGTTGGTAAAATGTCAAAACTGTGCAGAGTTAGTGACCTCACTTTTTCATACAAACCCTAATTTATGTCTGCAGTATGCTGAGACACCACACCATACCCTGCATTAATGGCTATCCGATAGGGGGAGAATAAAATAGTTTTATCCCCGCATTGTGCAACTCGACTTAGAAGCTCTACAAATCAATTGGGGGGCTAAATAACGACGGGTGGCCAATAGATTTAGACTTGACAAGCACAATCACCTACATGTTTTTATCACTTCCTTCAGCAACCAGGTAGGTGTTTTGTCCTGGGCCTGGGGTTTTTCCTTTCAAACTAGGGTTTTGTGTTCTAAATTGAAAAATGTTTCAATAGAAGGGTTTCTTGTTTTACAAGGTTTGATTTAGTCTCTAAACATCACAAAAATAGACATTTTATGTTAAAGAATCTTTCAATCAAAAGAACTCTAGTAGGTAGAATGGTTGGACTTCTAAAATTTAATCTCATGAAACCCTCTGTGGTACCAAATCAAAAGTTCATTCATCAAACATTCCAAATCTTTAGTAAAATTTGTTGCGATTGGATCTTTTAACACTAAAGAAATCTTGAATGAGTAAGCCAGATCACAAGTTGGTCAAACCTTACTGAATTTTTCAATGATATTCAAAGAATCGTTCTACACTAGAAATTGAGTCTCCCAACCTTGTGCTAAAAGTTTCCCTAACTGACTCAAGGTATAGCTCCAAAACCGGCAGGTTAGTCAGAAACCTCGTGAAATTCTGCCAAGACCTAAACCTCACCTAGCGCTAAAATCTTGATCAATTGACTTTGCGGAAGAATTCACCTACTGTAACTTTGGTTAGACATCATCAAAATGCCCACTCGGTCTCTGAACCTTGAAACTCCAGCTAATGGTTAAGCTTCCACCTCACTTCAAAATCCTGACCTGTTGACTTGCGTGGGAAAGTTCCTTCATTGATGTTTAGTCACTCGTCCCCAAAAATCTCGCTAAGTTGGGAAACTTCAATGTCCATGCAAAACATGTAATGAATAATCTGGTGCTAGAAACTACCTCCTCCAACATGCATAAAAAACAAGCCCAACCGACTATTGCAATACTTTTGAGTCAGTCACATCTAAAATCCACGCAAAGTTAGATACTTCCAAAACTCACACCAAATGACTAAACAATGAAGTGGCTTTTCTTTAAGCTTAGATGACCTCCAATTTCACGTAAGGTTGGTTGACCTTCAATTCGGTGCTTTTCTCATAAGACGTCAGATGACCCCCAAATTACTGCAAAATGAGAAAACTGACTACCTTTTGTGAAAAATTCAATGGTAAGGGTCACTTGTGATTGAAATAAATACTGCATTGATGGAATAATGATTTTTTGCATATTTTAATTCATATTTTGGAGAATTTAAGCATTTATTGCATGGTTTAATATGAATTGTTATGTTTTTATCATTTCATCATGTAATAAATGCATTAGATAGTGAATTATCAGAATTGTACATTTCATAGATAAGCTTTTATGACTTGGCTGGATAGATTTTGATCTCATAGAGCATAATATGACATAGTGACATGGCATACAACTTGATAGTCATGCATTTAAAACTTAGGAATTAGGAAGACTATTAAAACTATCAAGAATTATGAGGTCTGATCATGCAAGTTAAATGACTGCAAGGGCTCAAAACGTGAAGTACGAATTCAAAGGCATTCCCCCTAAGACTAAAATCACCTCTAGATGGAAAAACATATGAGATACTCATCTAGGTCACATTGACTTAGATAACTTTAGAACCTAGATATTTGGATCCAATGCACCTCCAAGGGCCAAGAAAGTAAAGGACAGTGGAATTAAAGAAGCTACTACCTTCCCCACATCAACCCGATGTGTAGAATTGATAGTTACTTGTGCAGAAAGATATGACCCGATAACTAGAACCATACAAACTCCTAGCAAAGAGGTACTAGCAGACCCAAGTCCACCATCTTTAGCAGAGACCTTTGGAATTTTATGGTACCCAATAATTACCACGCTAAATAAAATAGGTGCAGAGGCAACCTTAAAGAAAGACTTGGATACATGAAAGAAGCATATCAATTATCATTGGATGAAGAGAAAAAGAACTATCATCAAACTCCCCAAACCTTGTACAAAAGTGACTTCCATGATGAAATAGGAGACTTGGTGACCCTACTTAGTAGGATATATGGACTACCTACTGTATCAACTTTTGAAGGATGGATGTTCTTGATGACTAAAGAAATAATCACTAAAGGAACCAATTTCCACTAGGCCCAAATATTGAGTGACAACATGCATGAGGCATTTGGCAATTTTAGAGATAAGCAAGTATTCAGGTGGACCTCCTATGTGGTATACTCATTGGCAAGGAGGAATGAATATGTTGGGTTGTCAAGAGTAGGAGAATTTGGTAATGATGAGAAACAACAAATCAAAGTTTATGAATGCTACACTCAATTGGTGTTGTCTCAATCTATCATCCATTACAAAAGGGTGAATGATGATTTTACAATGTACATCACCAGATTACTACAAGGAACTACAACACTTAGAATATCCACTGAGGCTATGAATGAGGTTATGAAGTATGGGAGATGGTATATACAATTCCAAAAATTCACCTATTTGAGGATTCAAGGCTTCACTAGAATGCCATATAGATTGCCCTGTTATCCCACAGACAAAGTTGTACTCTTAGAGTTATCAAGGAAGTTGATTACTTATGCAGGAAATTGAAACACCTCCATAGAACAAATGTCAAGTTTCCCATCTTGTTAGGTAGATGATATTATGCATGTGTTTCCCTAGGGGTAGCAGAACATTCAGATATAGAGCTTTAGTTGCTTAACCTCCATTTTTACACAAAGAGAGATCGCTTTGATCTGCATAGGGTGATGGAAATGTTTGTGAGCAAAAAGCTATTTCATAAGATGCACCTAGAAGACTTCTAGGCCAATTGTATAGATGATTATGAAGTGTTGAAGAGGACTCACTCAAGGCTTTCCTTAGGGTTTATAAGAAAGTTCCATATCATAGAAGTCCTAGATCAACCTGATGATGATGACAATGTAATGCAAAGAGGGCCTTGTGAAGCTCAGTATCACCAATCAGTCCCACTGCCAAATTGGGCCAATGTGGAAGAAAGCTCCTTAGATGAAGTGATGAAGGAACCAATAAGATTGAGCAAATCATGGGTCAGAAGTCAAATTGATGTATTAGAGAGACAAGGAATGCAATTAACCTATACACCTCTTGAGTTAGAAAAGGAATCTAGAGATGAAGAGGATGCACCAATAGAGATACTAGATGAAGCAGAATTACCTCAAGAATCTACCAGGAAATATGATAGTGAAGAACATATCCCTTTGGTAGAGAGGTAAAGGAAATAAGGCTGCCCCAAAAGCAAAGAGGAAAGATATGTTTCCTGCAACAACAACAAGGGCATCTAAGAATAGGGACATGTTGAGTGGACCAAGGGAAGGTTCCAAAACAAATAAGACTAAAGTAAAGGCCACTGGCATAACGATAGAAACCTCTATTGCTACAACACTTGATAGTACAAACTTGCCAGTAACCTCCTCACCCCCTGCTGCTCCAATTGTCAATACTGCCACATTTTCTCCCACTATTTCAACTGCTGCTCCTCCTGCCTTAATTGTTGCACCTGTTGTTACTACTGCAAGCACCCAAGAAGATACCTCTGCCTCCCCTCTAGTTGCTATCTCTACTACCTCATGCCCATTAATGATGGACTCAAGAACCCCAAGTAGCCCCACTTCTTCCATTATTGTTTCTTCACTTCCTTCCATTTCCACCATGACTATGCCCTCCATACCCTCTGTTTCACTCTCTACCTCCTTTTCCTTGCCACCTATTTCATATATTCTTTCATCCTCCTTATCCATGCCTTCTTCCTCCATCACCACACCTATTGTCATTTCGTCTATCCTACCAACCTCTCCCATTCCACCTTTCTTGGGGTTTACCTCATTTGCTAATTTGGCATAGGTTAGCCTATCTACATTTACAGCAATCCCATTATCTTCAGTTCCTAGTTCCCAAGTCACATCAAAACATAATTCAACCCCTCTAGCCATACCACTACTGCCAGGAATAGAGAAAGTATGTGCAGACTTGGGCCTTTAAGAGTAAGAAACTCAAAAGGATACATTTGAAGAGCCCCTTCTTGAAGCAATAAATGCTGAGATAATAGAAGTCTCTGATAGTCCCATAGAAGGGAATACAATAGAAATAGTCTTTGGGATTGCTCAAGGAGGAATATTAGAAAAATTGAAGAGTATCAGAGATGAAGAAGATGTAGATAAAGGAACTGAGCAAGAACTGAAATTGCTTGAGGGATCATCAAATGCATATGATGAAAATACTGATATTCCCATGGATTATTCCTCTATAGTACTTGATTGGCTACACAATAGACTTGCTTATCAAGAGCCTCATGTTGAAATTATGAAGCTAGATCTAGATGTCATTTTAGCCAAAATAGAGAAGCCAAAGAAATAAAAAAGGTTAAAGTTCAATCTAGAATTTATAAAGATGCTGCAAGGTCCAAAATAGCTGAAGTAGTTGTTCCACCAGCTGACATGGATAAAAGACAAGTTAGAGCTGAAGACTATACCATAACAACTATTGATTTGGGACCCACTACAAGAGGCCAGAAGATTGATGATTTCAAAGGCTCAGTTTCTTCTATCTTGGAATAGTTAGACAAAGACGAACTCACTAAGAGGGAATTGAAATAGCAGAATGAAGAACTTAGAGCATGTCTGCAGTTCCTAATGAAGCCTCTAGATTCTAAAGGTGAGCCAAGATCAGTCCCAGATTTGCTATCAAAGGATGAGTTAACAAAGTTTGATGACCTCAAGGCAATGGCTGCTGGAACTTAGAAATGGTTTAACAAGGTGTATCAGGAAGGATGTGACACAATCACCTTTGTAGCAACACTTCACAAAGACTTATGTATGTTATGAAACCAATGGGAGGAATTACATGAAGAATGTGACCCTATGATGAATATTATTCACATGTTTCCACAGGTACAAGCAATAAGGGACTTGCCTATTGAAAAATTGTTGTCAAAAAGTATCTTAATAGCTGATAAATTGTACAAAAGAGTAGAGTGGTACCAACAGATGAAGTTAAGAAAAGAAGTCTTTGATAATGTTAGAGAGGCCTACAAGGGGGTTGACAATCACATATTGTCTTTAATTTACGAGATAAATGATTCCTTGAAAGATTTCTTAGTGATCAATTTTGATGATGATGCAGGAGCATCTAGGGTGTAAGAGCAATCTTGCATCAACCAAAAAAAAAAAGTTGTTTCTTTTCGATAAGGGATAAATTTGGTAGGGTTACTATTTTTAGTAAGTTTGCATTTGTGCACGGTTGGATACAAAATCTTACACAGACCTCTAGAATGGTGAATTGAAGCTAATGGTGAAGAAATCACTTCAATATCATTTGTCATTTGTGAGATATTAAAATTTCTAATTCCAAAAATCTTGTTGAAATATTCAAAGTCAAATTTGAGGCACTTAGAGGCTCTCGATGGGCCCGAAATTTGGTGGGAAACCCAAGTAGTCTACCTATCAGTACTACTTGTTGCTCCATCGTCTTTTCGAGAGCTTTCTGAAAAGGTATTATAATTGAAAATCCAATGGTCGGATCGAAAGTTATGGCCCCGCGAAGTTGACCTATTTTTGGAGTGAGATGTAAATTTCAAAATTATGCTGGTGGTCGCCAAAAAGGGCTATATATAACCATTTTTGGGAACCCTTAGGGTAGTAGAGTTAAGGGGGTAAGCGTAGAGTCAAGAATAGGTGGGAAAATAGAAACCCTAGTTGATTTGGGGTTACAGAAGGCAGGTGATTCTAGAGTCTTGTGACATGAAGCTATAGTGTGTTGTAGCTTGTGGAGGATTGATTCCTCTAATTGTAATTAAGCTTTTGTAATGTAATGAGTTGCCCAGATCAATAAAAGAAAGTTCTATTTTCTGTGTTCAATTTCTATTGTTGTGTGTTTTGTGATTTACCCCCTTCATTAGATGATTTGGCTCCATATGATGTGCAAGGTTCTAAGGACAAGCTACATCAAATAATCTTTGGGCAAACTGCACAGACTGTTATGGGTAGATTAGAAAACATGAGCGATCTTCAGACTACTTTCAACACATTCTAGAAATGTAGAAAAATAGTGGAGAAAATGTATGTCCAGTACAATGAAGAGCTAGAGATCCTCAGATTCAGAGTGGATCACATCAAGGATCCAGACCCACCGACATTAATCTAGCATTATTAGCTTGGGTCAACTACAGTAACAAAAAAACACAAGAAGATGAAATAGACTTGGATAAGGAACAATAGAATATTTTTGAATATCTTGAATGTAATCCTGTCACAAATATATTTTGCTATATTTAGAGGGTCATGTGATGCTATTTCATCTTTATTATGTCTTGAAAATTGCCTTTTCATTATATATAATCAAATGGGTATTTAATTTGTCTAGATTTAATGTATTTAGAGGTCATTTTTCATCCTTTTCCTCTAGGACAAATTGTAATCCGGGAATGAAAGATGCTTTTGTAAATGATCTAATTGTTGTTAAATTTGGGCCATCGGTGTTGAGATAATCTCCATTGTTCATTCAAAAACTTAGTATGGCACCTCTCCTTTATAAAGGGCCATCTTTCTCTCATTTGTAAGGACTCTTGATGTTGAATTGTTGACACAATGCTAATTTTTTTTTATTACTACAAAACAAGTTACTGCGGGTTCTCTAGGAATTTGTCTCTTGTATTGTCAATTTGGTTTCATGGTTCACATCTTGATCTACATTATTTAGATTATGCTTTTGCAATGTTGTTAATTTGTTAAAGGTATTCGATGAGCAATCTAGTCCATACTATTAGTTACTTGCTGATTGTATCTATGCATAGTTAGCCTGGGCTTTATTTTGAGCAAAGTTCAATTACATTTTAGGAGTTGAATCACACTAGAATTTGGGTATTTCATGAATGAATGTAATCTGAAAATCATAAGAAATCCATAGAAGATAGCACTATTTTCTATAATGTTGTAGCAATCTCTATAGCTTGGTAAAGTAGGAAATTGGTTAAATTTATGAATGTTTGTCTACCAGATGCAATCACTTCATTGTGGATGTCACTTAGGAACTTTATGAACCCTACTCCTTTTTACATTTTCTTTTAAAAAATAGATAGATTTAGGTTTTCAATAGCATTTCACACTATCATATCAGCTGAAATTATATAGGTTTGCATGAATTGTTGTCCAAATTTGTCCAATCTGTCAAACTGCATGTAAGTCCCCTTGTAGGAACAACTAGTACATTCCAACTGAGAAAATCCAAGCACGCTAAGAGCTAGCTATATTATCCTTGGAGTAGTCCTACCTAGGGTAGGATAGTTTTCAAGAGAGATGTGATACCAGCAATCATACCTGCGTTATTGTTTGCTAAAAACACCATCAATAGAATTGGTGCTAGAAGGAGGGCTACCTAGTTGAAATCCCCTCCACAAAATTAGCATGTCTGGGGACTAGACAGAGACATACCAAGTCTAGCTCAGCTAGAGAGGAGCTATTGTCTTTGACAGATTTTAGGAGAACTAGAAGGGATTAGTGAATACCTAGAGTACCAAGGGCTCAATCAATTCCAAGAAACCTAGCTACAGCCCCAATCAATCCTCTAGGAATGGATTTCTTCACTAGAAATAACTAGTTCCCATTCCAACTTAATGACTATCATGACATGCCTAAGAACCCTGACAAGTTCTACTCCAAGTTTCATGTGAATGATCCAGACAAGACTGCAGATGAACATATCAAATTTTTTGAAAGTAACATGTTCATGCTTCAGATATAGCGTGAAGATGTGGTCTATTAGTTGTTTCCCTATTCCTTGCAGGATGAGGCCTACTTCTATTTTTCCAACCTCCCATCAGCCTTCTATACATTCATGGTTAAGCTTAAAAAATGTGTTTCTGGATCGTTTCAAGATGCCTACTACTCCAACAGACCTTTACAAATCCTTTGTGGAAATTCGTCGAGGTGAAGGTGAGTTGATAAGTTCCTTTAATAATCAGTTTCAAAAGGCTTTTAGTTGTTTGTAGACCCCTTATGCTATAGGTCAAGCAACAACCCTACCAATCTATTACGCAGTCTTGGATATACTTACATCTATGTTTGTATGAAGAGCTAACCCACCTCCAACCAACCTCACTCAAGCATACACTGAAGTTATTATTGTAAATACCTGGCTAGGGAAGACAACAACAGGTCCTCTAAATCACATGGGTCCCGTAGCAATGTTGAATCAAATACCCATGATCAATCAAGCTCTACCTAATCATACCCCTGTAATGAAACCCCAATTCTAGCCCCCGCTGCAACATAGGCCTTAGTGGTTCACCCAAGAAATCCTATAGCTGAACTACCTCTAGTTCAAATGCCCTTTCTTTAGTCTATTGAAATAGCTAAGGCGAGAGATGACAGAGATGATATCAAAGAATTGGATGAGCAAATGAAAAAGCTCACTACAGAAGTTACCCATCTATGGAATCAAAATGCATATCTACATCAGAGAAATCAGAATCAAAATAGTACCAGAGCCAAAATTAGTATCAGAATCAGAATTTTCAGTTGTCCAATCAGACCTAGAACACTAGACCCAACAATGGCGAGGTCCTGTCACCTTTGGAAAATTAAAATCTTGATAACCACCCCCTGGTCGAGTAATATTGGTTGAAGCAGCACTGTCCTTATGGTGTAGATTGTACAATACAAATGCTCACTTTGAATTGGATTGTCTAATATTCCATATAGCATCCAACATTTTTCAAATGGAAATCTAGAATACAGAAGTGTAAGAAAATCCTCCAACGAGGTATGACCTAGTTCCATCTTAGAGGTATGACACTACCCTCATACTTGATAGTTATACATTTCCTTTTCAAGATGATAATCAACCTGAGGAAGAGTAGTGTGAAGAGGTACATGCTGATCAGCAATATAACAAAACCCCATACAATTTGAGAAGTAGCAAGCCCAAAGGCCCTTACACCACCTCAATCCCCCTAAATAAATATCAAATTGTACCTGATCTAAAAGCCTCCAACAATCCTGAGCCTCCTAAAGCAACACCTCAGTCAATGCATCAAGGAGCTATAGCTGAAAGTTCCCAAAGGTCATCTTGTCTGTCTATGAACTATTAAAAGTGCCAAAAATTAGGACAACTTTCTTTCAAGATATGGGAGCAAGTGTTAAGATAGACTCTTCCCAAAAGGAAATCCCACCAAAGGATAATAGAGTGTTCATGTGACAGATGTTGAACAAAAGGTCACATTATACAAGGATAACAGGGAAAGTCCTCCTTTTCTCTTAACACTCAAAATTTTTGGGAAGAACCTTCACAATTGTTTAGTAGACTTAGGATCTTCTACTAACATGATGCCTTTTTCAGTACGTAAAGCACTGGGTCGTACTCCAGCAAAATCTTCTAAGAAACTTACAAAGCTAGACAAGACTGCGGTAAATGTGATGGGCGAGTTAAACAGAATACATATGCAACTAGCCTCTAAACGTAGGATGTAGCAATACATAGACATTAAGTAGTTGATATCTCATATTAGTATGGCATGTTGCTAAGAAGAGATTGGTCCAGGACTTTGAACAGTTACATGGAAATGGACTTTTCTCACATGTGGCTGCCTTGGAAGGGATATGCAAATCAAATTTGAATTGAAAGGGAACCAAAAATGAAACACATGATCACAGAGTATAATCAAACCAATGAGATCTTATTTTTGGAAGTTGATTTGGGAGTCTATCTTCCCCATGTCGATCAGACAGAAGAGATACTTATGCTGAATTGCGGCCAATTTTTTGATCCTCCACCCATAGAATGTCATGAAAGTACAGAAGCATATGTACAATCAGATCAAGGAAACTCCTTTGAAGATGAAGAACCAAGAATATTCAAAGGATTCAAAAGTTTTTTAGCTAAGTTCATGAATGATCAATTGATTGTTGGAAAGAAAATACACATGGATGAATTGTTGTTGCCAAATTGGTATCGCCTCCATGATGCCTTTCATTCATAATTCACATGTTCACTCTGTCAGGAGGTAGTCAAACAAGTACAAAGGCATTTGAAGATTCCCATAAGCCAGGAGGGAGGTCTGACTGTTGCAAGGAAGATTGATCAGGAACTCCAATCGGAGGGAAAGAAACAAGCAAAACAAAATAATACCAATGGTGATTTCCACCTCTGGATGTTAAGATTTAATGGGTCTAGGTGCATACAAGGATCCAAGGTAGGTTTTGAACTGATTAGCCCCACCAGAAATTCATATTTTTTAGCTCACAACTACAATTTCCCTGCATGAATAATGTCATAGAATATGAATCTTTGGTGCATGGATTGTTGATGGCCCTTCAGCAAAAGGTTAGTATTATTCAAGTATTCGATGACTCAGAATTAGTCATCAAACAAGTGAGAAAGTAGTAATCTTTCAATGACAAGTACTTAAATAGATAATGGAATTGAGTATGGGACTTAATCGAGTGCTTTGATGGTTTCAATATTCAGCTGATCCCATAAAGATAAAATAATATTGTTGATGCCTGAGCACAGATAGCTAGTTTGCTGGAACCAACATCTATGTTAGGATTAAAGAAGTTCACCATGGAGTTTGTTTCCACTCCCTCAGTACCCAATAGCATCACAAATTTTTAGGTCTTTGAGGATGACAAACACATAATTGATTTTCTCACTTCATCAGATGTCTTTACCACATAGATAATAGATGAAGAAGAGATAGAACCTACTAAGATGGACTTGGAAGGAGTTCTTAACTTGAAGACAAATACTATTCCTCAGGGAATGGTAGAACTAGAGTGATTGTTTGATTTAGATAGGCTTGGAATCTAGAAAAAAGAAGGAGCATCCCCAGGTGCATAATGTGACCCTTTCAATTTAGGGACATCTGAAGAAGTTAAAAATGTGTTCATTGGGAAAGCCAGCACAAAGGAAGAAAGGATGGGTATAATTCATGCCTTAAAAGATTATCATGAATTCAAAGCATGGAGTTATGAAGATCTCAAAACTTATGATACTTCAATCATTACTCACATGATACTGCTCAAACCAGGCGTAAAGCCGTTTAGGCAGAGGCAATGGCTAGTGAACATTTTATTGGATCCACTAATTTTCAAAGAAGTACAGAAATTGCTGTTTACCAGAATTATATTCCCTATCAAACATTTAGCTTGGGTCACAAATTTGGTACCAATCTAAAATAAAAATGGAGAAATTAGGCTTTGTGTCAAATTTTAGAATTTAAACCAAGCTTCCGAGAAGGATAACTATCTGCTACCATCATTAGACAAAGTACTGCAAATTGTCAATGGTTCATAGATGATGTCTCTTCTAGATGGTTATTTAGGTTACAACCAAGTGATGGTGGATTATGAGGACAGATTAAAGACATCTTTCACATGCAAATGGGGAATCTATGCATACCGTAGGATGGCATTTGGTTGATTAACATTGGAGCCATGTTTCAACGTGCGATGGATATAGCCTTCAAAGGGGTGGTTGGGAAATGCATTATCACCTATATGGACAACCTTACTATGTTTTCAAAGAGACAAGAAGATCATGTGGCAAACCTAAGGAAAGTTTTACAGCGGTGTAAAAATAATGGGATCTCGCTCAATCCTAAAAAGTGTATTTTTGGAGTGACTGAAGGAAAATTGTTAGGACATGCAATCTCTTAGCAAGGCATATCGATTGATCTTGACTGAGTCCAAGCAATCCTCAAGATACCACCACTAGCCAACAAGAAGGAACTCAAGTCATACTTTGGTAAAATCAATTTTGTCCACAAATTCATTACTGGGTTTGCTAAAATTGTTCGTCCACTAAGCGTAATGTTGAAGCAAGATGCCAAGATAGAGTGGACTCAGAAAGCTAAGGCTATGTTTGTAGAAATCAAATAAGCAATAGCCAATGCCCCAGTATTGATGAGTCCCGATTACACACTTCCATTATGTATCTATTCTTTTGCTTCCAAGCATAATTGTGGAGCCATGCTGACACATAAAAGAGCTATCAATGATGAAAGACCCATAACTTTTATGAGCACTTCATTAAAAGACACAGAATTGAGGTATCCAAATGTGGAGAAGCAAGCATATGCCTTGGATAAAGTAGTGAAAAAGTTTGATCATTACATCTTGAGAAGCTAGGTGATTGCCATAGTGTTGGATGTAGTAGTCAAGGCATTATTAATGCAAAGTGAGTTAGGTGAACGAAGAGGAAAATGGGTCACCATTCTGCAAGAATTCAACATAGAGATACAACCTATGAAATTGGTATGAGGATAGGCATTGACAAAAACAATGGCAAAAGTCAGTCTGGGTTTAGTCTCCTAGCAGTATATGTTAGAAGACATCTCTAAGGATGAATGGTATGTGGACATTGTGTTTTATCTTCTCAATCAGTGTTGCCCACCTTAGTTGAATTCAGTTCAGAGAAGAGTGTTCAAATTAAAAAGTAACAACTACATGATAAAAGGATCAGTGTTATACAAGAAGAATCACAAGGGGATCTATCTGAGGTGTTTGGATAAAATAGAAGTAGCACAAGTTCTAACATGTTTTCATGAAAGGTTTAGAATAGGTCATGGATCAACTCATTCAACTGTTAATTAGATTCTTCAGGCGGGGTATTATTGGTCCACTCTATTAAAAAATGCTCATTCACATGTAAGGACCTGCCACATATGTCAGACGGCTACCACAAGAGAATGCAATGCTGCTATGCCTTTGTAGCCAATCCTAGAGGTATGACCATTCGCACAGTGGGGACTCAACTTTATTGGTATGATCAACCCACCTTCCTCTGTGGGGCACAGGTAAATTCTAACCACTACTAATTACTATACTTGATGGTCTGAAGCTATAACATGCAAACAATGTACCACAGAGGTAGTTACTGAATTTGTTGAAAAGAATATTATTACCAGGTTTGGTTGTCCCTTCTCTTTGGTATGTAATAATGGCCCTACATTATCTTCATTACATTTTTCCAATTGGGCATTCAATTATGGGATCATTCTAAAATTTTTATCTAACTATTATCCTCAAGGGAATGGGGTAGCTGAATCAACAAACAAAAACTTGCTTGAAGTGATTAAGAAACTACTGGACAAAACCCCAGAGACTGGCACACTCAACTCAAGTTTGCTTTATGGGCTAATAGGATCAGATACAAGGCTACCTTGGGAACATCACCTTATCACTTAGTTTATGGTATGGAGCCTATGTTACAATTTAATCCCTATATTACAATTTATGCAAGATTGTCTTGAACCAGATGACCAGTTGTCTTCACGATTAGCCCAATTACTATACCTCGAAGAGAAATGTGATGCTACTATAGAAAACTTTGCCAAACACCAAGGGGTACTGAAACAATGGTTCGACAAGAGAGCCAAGGTCAAGGCCTTTCACATTTCTGACTTAGTCTTGTACTGGGATAAAGCCCATGAGAAGAAAGGAGAACATGGTAAGTTTGATAAACTTTGGTTAGGTCCATATAAGATTTATGAGATTCTTAGTGACAGCACGTACCAACTAAAGAGCCTTACTAGTGAGGAGCTCCCATTTCTTGTCAATGGGAAGTTTCTAAAGCACTACTTCCAATCTTAAGAGGTAGCCTTGCCTTCTGTTAGTGTACATAGTTAGGTTGCTTGTTTGCTTTGGTTAGGTTAGCTTGCTATTTAGATTAGTCTTTTCTTTCTTGCTTTGTTTTCTGTAGCTGTTAGGTGTTTGCTTCCACTTAGTTTAGTTGTCCTTTCCTTCTTTGCTTTTTCTTGCTGGGCTTGCTTTCTTGGGGATCTTCATTTTCTGAACGTTGTGGTAGTTGCACAGACTTGCAAGTGCTCTCTTATTGGGAAAATAATCTAGAATATTTCTCTAAGAAACCAAAGTTTTTGCTTAGGTCTTACTATGGGTTCCGCTATTACACTAGGGAGTATGATGTTTGTTCATGGGAAATGAATCATTAGTCAGTGCACCTGAAGTATTTTCTAACCATATATCTTTCACACTCTTAAGTAATCCTAAAGTTCCTAAGTAAGTCTTGGTGATCTTGCATTAAGTGAAAAGTCTAAAGGTCCACCTTTACCGCCATCAAGAGTCCACACCCACCTAGCTGAGTTATCAACATAACTAATGTTATCAAAAGCATGTATTTTAAGGGCAGCGGTATTGCATTGTACTTTACCAAATCTAAGCTTAATGAAATATCAAAAGTATGAAATGGAAAAGAAATACAAATAAAAATCACACTCACACACATCATAACTCAGTTAGATGGACAATCAAGTAAACTCTACTGGGGCTATGGATGCCTGACTAGTAGTAGGGCTATACTTGAGTAGAATTCTGAGACAAACCTGCCAGGGCTGTAGATGCTCACTAGCAGTGGGGAAATGTCCAGGTAGTTCAAAAGGTGTGTACTAATCACGTAGCTTAATGTAAAGGATCTAAGATGAGCTTAGTTGATAAGGGTTGGGAATTACCACAATTGCACACACTCAGGTTTTTAGGATATGGATGGTTGCAATTGGTTATTGAGCTCTGCTTCTTTGATAAGATATCATGTCTTCTTGTCTAGCATGTGGGAAATGCAAAAGTTCTGGGTTCAAACTGAAAGTTTATCTTTGAAATGCTTTGGAGCATTTTCTAGCAGAGTCACCATTTGTTGTACCTTGCACATTCCCCATTTCATGAAATGGGGGCCCCCTCTTCCAAAATTTTGGTCTATGAGTGTTAGTTTCATCTAATGATTCCTAAGAGTCAAAAAGTGTTCAAATTGCATTTTTGCTATGCTAGAAAGGTTGAATGTCATTGAGTCATCCAAAAGATTACTAAGTCTAAGTGTCTGCCTTCATAGAACTAAGTTTGATGTTCCTTTGTGCTAAAATCCCTTTCCTCAAACTTTTGTGCTAAATCTTTGTCCAACTAACTTTTGCGTTGAATTCACATTCAACAGACTTAGCGCTAAATTTCCACCCAACTGACTAACCACTAAAAATCAAGCCTACGGACTTAGTGCTAGAATGCATGTTTTATGACTTGTGCCCAATTACTATCCTGCTGACTTAAGTTAGTAGACGACCAAAATCGTGCAAGGTTAGATGACCTCGAAAGTCACGCAAAGTCTAAAAATGCCAAAACTCATGCAAAGCACTCAAAAGGGAAAGCTCTGATGTCACACTGAAAATCATTGCAATTGACTTAGTCGGTAAAGCTTCAAAACTGCGTAGAGTTAGTGACCTCACTTTTTTGTGCAAACCCTAATTTAAGTGTGCAGTATGCCAAGACACCACATTGTACCCTGCATTAATGGTGATTCAATAGGGGGAGAATAAAATACTTTTATGCCCGCATTTGAGCTCATTTTGCATTGTGAAACTTGACTCAACAGCTCTATGAATCGATTGGGGGGAAAAATAATGTCGAGTGGCTAGTAGATTTGGACGTGACAAGCACAATCACCTGCATGTTTTCATCACTTCCTTTAGCAACCAAGTAGGTGTTTTGTCCTAGGCTTGGGGTTTTGCCTTTCAAACTAGGGTTTTGTGTTCTAAATTGATAAATGTTTCAACAAAAGTGTTTCTTGTTTGCCAAGGTTTGATTCAGTCTCTAAACATCGCAAAAATGGACATTCTGTGTTAAGGAATCTTTCATTCAAAAGAACCATAGTAGGTAGAATGGTTAGACTTCCAAAATTGAATCTCATGAAACCCTCCATGGCACAAAATCAAAAGTTCATTCATCAAACATTCCAAATCTTTGGTAAAATTTGTTATGAATGGATCTTTTAACACTAAAGAAATCTTTAATGAGTAAGCCGGATCACAAGTCAGTCAAACCTTACCTAATTTTTCAACGATCTTCAAAGAATCATTCTATGCTTGAAATTGAGTCTCCTGACCTTTTGCTAAAAGCACCCTTGACTGACTCAAGGTATAGCTACAAAACCGGCGGGTTAGTCTGACACCCCGTGAAATTCTGCCAAGACCTAAACCTTGCCTAGTGCTAAAATCTCGATCAATTGACTTTACAGAAGAATTTTCCTACTCTGACTTTAGTCAGACATCATCAAAATGCCCACTAGGTCTCTGAACCTTGAAACTCCTGCTAATGGTTAAGCTTCCACCTTGCGCCAAAATCCTGACTTGCTGAATTACGTGGGAAAGTTCCTTCACTGAATTTTAGTTAGTCATCCCTGAAAATCCTGCTAAGTCGATAAACTTCAAAGTCTATGCAAAACATGTAATGAATATTCTAGCGCTAGAAACTACCTCCTCTGACTTGTGTCAAAAACTCACCCAACTGACTCTTGCCATTCTTGAGTTGGTCACATCTAAAATCCAAGCAAAGTCAGATACTTCCAAAACTCACACCAGATCACTAAACAATGAAGTGGCTTTTCTTTAAGGTCAGATGACCTCTAATTTCATGCAAGGTCGGTTGACCTTCAATCCAGCGCTTTTCTCATAAGAGGTTAGATGACCCCAAATCAGCGCAAAATGAGAAAACTAACTAACTTTTGTGAAAAATTCAATGGTAAGGGTCACTTGTGATTGAAATAAATATTGCATTGATGGAATAATGACTTTTTTGCATATTTTAATTCAGATTTTGGAGAATTTAAGCATTTATTCCATGTTTTAATATGAATTGTTATGTTTTTATCATTTCATCATGTAATAAATGCATTAGATAGTGAATTATCATACTTTGGCATTTCATAGATAAGCATTTATGACTTAGTTGGATAGATTTTGGTCTCAAAGAATAATATGACATAGTGACATGGCATACAACTTGATAGTCATGCATTTAAAACTTAGGAATTAGGAAGACTATTAAAACTATCAAGACTTATGAGGTCTAGTCATGTAGGTTAAATGACTGCAAGGGCTCAAAACATGAAGTACAAATTCAAAGGCATTCCCCCTGAGACTAAAATCACCTCTAGATGGAAAAACATATGAGATACTCATCTAGGTCACATTGACTTAGATGACTTTAGAACCTGGATATTTGGATCCAATGCAACTCCAAGGGCCAAGAATGTAAAGGACAGTTGAATTGCAGAAGTTGTTGCCTTCCCCACATTAGCCCAATGTGTAGAATTGATAGTTACATGTGCAGAAAGATATGACCCGATAACCAGAACCATACAAACTCCCAGCAGAGAAGTACTGGCAGACCTAAGTCTACTATCTTTAGTAGAGACCTTTGGAATTCCATGGTACCTAGTAATGACCATGCCAGATAAAATAGGTGCAGAGGCAACCTTTAAGAAAGACTTGGATACATGCAAGAAGAATATCAGTGATCATTGGATGAAGAGCAAAAGAACTACTATCATCAAGCACTCCTAAACCTTGTATAGAAGTGACTTCCATAATGAAATAGGAGACTTGGTGACCCTACTTAGTAGGATATATAGACTGCCTACTGCATCAACTTTTGAAGGATGGATGTTCTTGATGATTGAAGTAATAAAGGAACCAAATATTGAGTGCAACATGCATGAGGCATTTGGCAATTTTAGAGATAAACAATTATTCAGGTGGACCTCCTATGTGGTATACTCATTAGCAAGGAGGAATTAATATGCTGGGTTGTCAACAGTAGGAGAAATTGGTAATGATGAACAATAACAAATAAAAGTTTATGAATGCTACACTCAATTGGTGTTGTCTCAATCTCTCATCCACTACAAAAGGGTGAATGATGCTTTTACAATGTACATCACCAGATTACTACAAGGAACTACAACACTTAGAATATCCACTAAGGCTATGAATGAGGTTATGAAGTATGGGAGATGGTATATACAATTCCAAAAATTCACCTATTTGAGGATTCAAGGCTTCACTAGAATGCCATATAGACTGCCCTATTATCCCATAGACAAAGTTGTACTCTTAGAGTTATCAAGGAAGTTGATTACTTGTGTAGGAAATTGAAACACCTCCATAGAACAAATGTCAAGTTTCCCATCTTGTTAGGTAGATGTAATTATGCATGTGTTTCCCTAGGGGTAGCAGAACATTCAGATACAAAGCTTCAATTGCTTAACCTCCATTTTTACACAAAGAGAGATCACTTTGATCCACATAGGGTGATCGAAAAGTTCGTGAGAAAAACATTATTTCATAAGATGCACCTTGAAGACTTCTGGGCCAATTGTGTAGATGATTATTAGGTGTTGAAGAGGACTCACTCAAGGCTATCCGTAGGGTTCATAAGAAAGTTCCATATCATAGAAGCCACAGATCAACTTGATGATGATGATGATAATGTAATGCAAAGAGGGCCTTGGGAAGCTTAGTATCACCAACCAGTCCCACTTTCAAATTGGGCCAATGTGAAAGAAAGCTCCTTAGATGAAGTGATGAAGGAACCAATAAGATTGAGAAAATCATGGGTCAGAAGACAAATTACTATATTAGAGAGACAAGGAATACAGTTAACCTATACACCTCTTGAGTCAGAAAAGGAATCTAGAGATGAATAGGATGCACCAATAGAGATACTAGATGAAGTAGAACTAGCTCAAGAATCTGCTAGGAAATTTGATAGTGAAGAACATATCCCTTTGGTAGAGAGAGGTAAAGGAAAGAAGATAAAGAACGCTGCTCTAAAAGCACAAAAGAAAGATATGCCTCTTGCAACAAGAACAAGGTCATCTAAGAAGAGAGGCATGTCGAGTGGACTAGGGGAAGGTTCAAAAATGAAGAAGATTAAAGTAAAGGTCACTGGCATAACATAGAAACCTCTACTACTTAAACTCTTGATATTGCAAACTTGCCAGTAACCTCCTCACCCCCTGCTGCTCCAATTGTCAATACTGCCACATTTTCTCCCACTATTTCAACTGTTGCTCTTGTTGCCTCAATTTTTACACCTATTGTTAGTACTGCAAGCACCCAAGAAGATACCTTTGCCTCCCCTCTAGTTGTTATCTCTACTACCTCATGCCCATTGATGATGGACTTAGACACCCCCAGTAGCCCCACTTCTTCCATTATTGTTTCTTCAATTCCTTCAATTTACACCATGACTATGCCGTCCATAGCTTTTATTTCAATCTCTACCTCCTTTTCCATGCCACCTATTTCATCTATTCTTTCATCTTCCTTATCCATGCCTTCTTCCTCCATCACCAAACCTATTTTTATTTCCTCTATCCTACCAACCTCTCCCATTCAACCTTCCTTGGGGTTTACCTCATAGGCTAACTTGGCACAGGTTAGCCTATCCACATTTGCAGCAATCCCATTATCTTCAATTCTTAGTTCTCAAGTCACATCAACACATAATTCAACCCCTTTGGCCATACCACTACTACTAGGAATAGAGAAAGTATGTGTAGAGTTGGGCCTTCAGGAGCAAGAAACTCAGAAGGATACATTTGAAAAGCCCCTTCCTAAAGTAGTAAACACTGAGATAATAGAAGTCTCTGAGAGTCCCATAGAAGGGAATATAACAAAAATGGTCTTTTGGATTGCTCAAGGAGAAATATTAGAAAATTTGAAAAGTATTAGAGATGAAGAAGAAGATGTAGATAAAGGAACTAAGCAAGAACTAAAATTGCTCGAGTGATCATCAAATCCAAATGATGAAAATACTAATATTCCCATGGATTCTTCCTCTACAACACCTGATTGGTTGCATAACAAACTTACTTATCAAGAGCCTCAGGTTGAAATTATGAAGCTGGATCTAGATGCCATTTTATCCAAAATAGAGAAGCCAAAGAAATAGAAAAAGGTTAAAGTTCAATCTAGAATTTATAAGGATGTTGCAGGGTCCATAATAGCTAAAGTAGTTGTTCCACTAGCTGACATGGATAAAAGACAAGATAGAGCTAAAGACTATACCATAACAACTATTGATTTGGGACCCACTACAAGAGGCCAGAAGATTGATGATTTCAAAGGCTCAGTTTCTTCTATCTTGGAATAGTTGGACAAAGATGAACTCACTAAGAGGGAATTGAAACAGTAGAATGAAGAACTTAGAGCATGTTTGTAGTTGCTAATGAAGCCTCTATATTCTAAAGGTGAGCCAAGATTAGTCCCAGCTTTGCTATCAAATGATGAGTTAACAAAGTTTGATGACCTCAAGGCAATGGCTGCTGGAACTTAGAAATGGTTTGACAAGGTGTATTAGGAAGTATGTGATGCAATCACCTTTGCAGCAACACTTCACAAAGACTTTTGTAAGTTGTGAAACCAATGGGAGGAATTACATGAAGAATGTGACCCCTATGGTGAATATTATTCTCACATGCTTCCATAGGTACAAGCATTAAGGGACCTACCTACTAAAACATTGTTGTCAGACAATATCTTAACAATTGATAAATTGCACAAAATAGTAGAGTGGTACCAATAGATGAAGTTAAGAAATGAAGCCTTTGATAATGTAAGAGAGGCCTACAAGGAGGCTGACAATCACATATTGTCTTTAATTTATGAGATAAATGATTCCCTAAAGGATTGCTTAGTGATCAATTTTAATGATTTGGCTCCATATGATGTGCAAGGTTGTAAGGACAAGATACATCAAATAATCTTTGGGCAAACTACACAAACTGTTATGGGAGATTAGATAAAGTCAGCAATCTTCAAACTGCTTTCATCACATTCTAGAAAAGCAGAAAAGCAATGGAGAAAATGTATGTCCAATACAAAGAAGAGCTAGAGATGCTCAGATTCAGAGTGGATCAGATTAAGGATTGAAACCCCATCGACATTAATCTAACATTATCATCTTGGGTCAACTACAGTAACAAAAAAGCACAAGAAGATGAAATAGACTTGGATAAGGAACAATAGAATATTTTTGAATATCTTAAATGTAATCCTATCACAAATATATTTTTATATATTTAGAGGTCATGTGATGCTATTCCATCTTTATTATGTCTTGAAAATTGCTTTTTCATTATATATAATCAAATGGGTATTCAATTTGTCTAGATTCAATGTGTTTAGAGGTCATTTTCATCCTTTTCCTACAGGACAAATTGTAATCCAGGAATGAAAGATCTAGGCCGCCGGTGTTGAGATAATCGCCACCGTTCATTCAAAAACTTAGTATGATGCCTCTCCTTTATAAAGGGTCATCTTTCTCTCATTTGTAAGGACTCTTGATGCTGAATTGTTGACACTCTATCAAATTTTTTGATTAATACAAAACAAGTTACTATGGGTTCTCTGAGAATTTGTCTCTTGTATTATCAATTTGGTTTCATGGTTCACATCTTGATCTGCATTAGTTAGATTGTGCTTTTGCAATGATGTTGATTTATTAAAGGTATTCGATGAGCATTCTAGTCCATACTATTAGTTACTTGTTGATTGTAAGTATCTATGCATAGTTAGCATGGGCTTTATTTTGAGAAAAGTTCAATTACATTTTAGGAGTTCAATCATGCTAGCATTTGGGTATTTGATGAATGAATGTAATTTGAAAATCATAAGAAATCCATAGAAGATAGCACTATTGTCTGTAATGCTATAGCAATCTCTGTAGCTTGGTAAAGCAGGAAATTAGTTAAATTTATGAATGTTTGTCTACCAGATACAATCACTTCGTTGTGGATGTCACTTAGGAACTTTTTGAACCCTACTCCTTTTTACATTTTATTTTAAAAACAATTGATAGATTTAGGTTTTCAGTAGTATTTCACAATGTCATATTAGCTGAAATTATAAGGGTTTACATGAATTACTATCCAAATCTGTCCAATCTGTCAAACTCCATATAAGTCCCCTTATAGGAATAGCTAGTACATTCTAACTAAGAAATTCCAAGCATGCTAAGACCTAGCTGTATTATCCTTGGAGTAGTCCTACCTAGGGTAGGATACTTTTCAAGAGAGGTGTGATACCAGCAAACATACCTACATTGTTGTGTGCTAAAAACACCATCAACAATATCCACAATCATATCAGAGTATCCCAAATGTTTTAACAATTTTAGAGTGCACAGGTTTAGGCCAGAGCTACCATCTATTAAGACTCTTTTTATGATGTGTTTGTGGATGCGTACTTCAATGTGTAAGGCATCATTATGTGGGTCATCGGAGGTAGGAAGATCCTTTTCAGAGAAGTTGAGATGGTGTGGTGAAGAGATGTGGCCCACCATGGCTTGGAATTGATCTGCATTTAGGTTGGTGGGGACTTGCGTCTCCATTAAAGATTTGTTGAGGATTTCTTTGTAAAGGGGAGACGTGTGGAGAAACTCAAGGATGGAGATTTGTGCAGAGGTCTTGCCTAGATGATCTAGGAGGTTGTATTTGTGGGTGGTTGGTCATTGGTGGGTGCCTCGTGATACGACCACAATGAGTAGTGATGGCACAATCAGGTGCTTTTTCTTGAATGGTGATGGTGTTGATGTGGTTAGAAGATTCTTCTATTAAACCCATAATGGAGTTCAAAGAAGTGCAGGGTCATACAATGTGGTAAGGTTGGTTGGATAAGGATACTTTTCCTTTGTTGTGGTTGGGTAGAGGATCCTTGTAAGCTACTAGATTAGCATTTGGTAATTGTTTAATTTGGCGGTTCATCAAGGGTTATGTCACCTCTATCTAGAAGGTCTTGAATACTATGCTTTAACCTCATGCAGCTAGATGTCTTATGTCACTTGACATGATGGTAGTCACAATAAGTGTTTTCATCAAACCAAGAGAGTTTGAATTAGTTCTCATCATAGGGTTGAATAGGGGGTAGCGTGATCATGTCTACCTTTACAAGTTTGTTCAAGACATCTTCAATGGGCTTCCCTAAAGGTGTGAATTTTCTTTTGGGGTTATTATTTTGTTTGGGTGGTCATTTGGGGACATTGACATTTTTGCAGTGGATGTGCTTGGTGGTGTTTGATTTTGAACATGTTGAATGGCCTTCACATCAGTGACACCATCATTGAGGGTGTTTCTATTCTTTCCCCAAAAGCGAGGTTTATCGTTAGATTGCATGTTGTTGTTTGTGTTCGGGGTGTTGTTGTTAACCTTGTTATTGTTGTTGTTGTTTTTGTTGTTGTAGGTATAAAGTTTTATGGAGCCCTTGGTAATGAGGGCTCTTTTAATGGTAGTTCCCTTGTCAATAACCTCTTCAAAGGTTGATGCACATTGTATTTGTAAATAGAAACCCATTTCTTGACTAAGATTAGCCACAAACATGGTGACTAGTTATTTTTCAGGGATAGGCCAAGTTGCTTGCCAAGCCTCTCCATCTTTGCAAAAAGGCATTGAAAGATTCTCTATTCTTTTGTTTGGTATTGCAAAGATAAGTCATTGATATTTCATGTTCAAAGTTGTAGGAGAAATGGTTTACAAACTTCTCTGTGAGCTCATGAAAGGTCCTAATGCTGGAAGGTGTGCAAACCATTCGGAGGCTTGACCATTGAGGCTTCTAGGAAAGAGTCTCATCAAATACGTATCATCATATGAGACTTCTTGGCAAGTGATATAGAACTCCCGAAGGTGCTCCCTAGGTTCTCCATTTCCTTTGTACTTGTCAAATTTATGCGTTGCAAAATTTTTGGGAAAGGGAGGCATGTATAGTGTCCTATCAAATGGGTAAGGGCAAATATCCTCAAAATAATATTTCTTTCATTTGTTTACTTGTTGTATATTGTCCACCTTTTAGATTAATGTTTGCACAACACTTGTTAAATCTTGTGTTGGGGGATGTTGGGGAATGTATGTTTGTTGATTTTGGATGAGTTGTTGAACGTGAGGCAGAAATTGGTTTTGTGGGATAAGGTTTTGGTTTTGCAGGATGAGGTTTTGATTTTGGTTTAGTTGAGTGAGGTATTGTTGATAAGCGTTAAGTTGTTGTAGAATGTTGGATGGTATTTGTTGATTTTGATTAGGGTTTGGTTATGATGTTTGGATGGAGGAGGTAATGGGTGTTTTGGAAATAGGTGGAATTACATATGTGTGATTGGATGATGGATTATTGATGGGAACATTGGAAGTGTTGTGGTATTGTCTAGAGAAAAGTTAGTTCATAAACACTATGGTGTTTGCATTAAGCGGAGGCACACTTGTGGAAGCACTTGCGTGCATGGGGTTGTTGGGAATATTGAGAGTGATTTGTGGGATAGATGTTGTTATGTTCGATGTAGTGGTAGAGGTAACAACGAGGTTGTTGATGGTGGAAATGGATGTGGCTAAGACGTTAGGTGTAGCGGATGTATTTGTGGGATTTGTGGAAATTGTAGATGTAGTGATGTTCGAGGCTTGAGATGTATTAGGGGTGATATGGGATGTAGAGGGTTGTGATGAGGTCATGGATGCATTATGAGGTATTCTAGCACCAATCTTGAGGAGGAACTCAAGATATCTATTAGGATATGATTTTAGGACTCTATCGAGTATATCCATAAAGTCAGCATCTTGTGTGAAATCTAAGACATCTTGGTCAACATTGTTGGTGTTAGATGGGGGTGCAGGTGGTTAGAAGAGGAAGGGATTTAACATTGCATTGGCATCATATGAGGGTACTTGTTGAACTATAGGAATGTTGTTTGGGTCAGTTTGGGGCATTCCTATGCTAAAGTTATTTCCAAGGTGGGCCATCTCTTGATTCTACTTGGATTGTGATCTTGTTATGGGCATGCAATGGTGTGGATTAGATTGGGGGTGGATGAAGGTTGAGTCCCTAGAGAATAGGTTTGATTTATTGGACCGTAGGATAAGTGGTGATGAAAAGGGAACAGGTATTTAGATTTAAGAGAATATAATCCCTAAAATCTAAATCTAAGGATAGATGAGCTTATGGTATGATTTTGATTATAGGTTTTAACCTTTAGGGAATAAATCTTAAAAGGTAGCAACCTAAGGGTGATAAATGTCAAGGATATTAATTTTTAAAAATTTTGGACCAAAGGGGTGAAAGAAGGAATGGATTGGAAAGATGATTTAGTGAGAAAGATTTTGGGATGGGTTTTTTTGATGATGTCTCAACTAAGGAAAACCTTAGGTGATTTAGATGTTTTGGAGGATAGATTTTGATGATGTTTTAGAGGATGTTCAAATCAATAAGTGAGCTCAAATAGGTCTAGATTTTTGGATGTTGTAAGATGGATGTTTCTTCTTACTCAAGGTAGACTTATGACCTTAAGCAAAAAGAGATGATTATTCTACTTGAAGGTAGACTAATGACCAACAAGCAAACTAGAATGTGAAAGGATAAAATCTAGATTCAATTTTTAGTTCAAAGGTTGATTTGGGATATGGTTGATTGAGATTTTAATTATGGGATTTTTTTGGATGTTTTGGATTTAGGATAGATGGATGAAATTTGAATGGATTTGTTGGATGATGAATTAATGTCCAAAAGTAGAAATCAAATGGATAAGATTATGAAAGGGGATGGATTATGGTTGGGTACAATAGCTTTATGTATAAAGAAGGGTCCAATAGTGAAAATGATTATTATCTAAGGTCTAAATGAGAATGTGGATGAAAATTTTGGGTCAAAATGGTTATGGGGATGGTTTTGATGGATTTTGGGCAAGATGGTTATGGATTATGGATGTGCAAATTTCAAGGGTCCCAAAATAATTCCCTAGGCATATGTGCAAGCTGATTTGGAAATAGCACCAAAGCCTAAGGATAAGGCACCAAAATAGTAAGTAATGGTGCGAGGGATCGGGAAAATGGTACTACAATAGTTACAAGGAATATTTAGGCATTAAACAAAGGGTTTTTGGTGCCAAAACAAGGTAGTGAATGGCAAATTTTTGGTAAATTTGGGATTTTGATGTCAACTTTTGGATTTTTGAAGGTCAAATGATTACCTTTGGGAAATGTCAAATTTTTTGAGGATGGTTCAACGACTTAGGAATTTTTGGATAATGCCAATGATCTTTTCTTGGAAAGCATACAAACACTTCCAACAAGAGAACATAATGGCCAAAGGTTTTGTTGTGAAAATGTGGAAATTTATCAAGAACTTGTACAACCTAAGGGGAGCAAAGGACAATATTTGTTGGATACCCACTTGGATTAATCCAACCACACTTACTTAGAGAAGATATCTTAAAAGTTTGGTGGCACTGGCTCCCCCTTACACAGCACACACTTCTCAAGCACACCAAACTTTGAATTCCTAAAGACCCGAAGATCTCAAGGAATTTGCTATATCTACTTTGAATTGCGAGAATGTGGGATGGCTTCAAAGGTCTAACCACGTATGCCAAAAAATAGAAAGATTTTGGCCACTAGCACAAAGGTTCATAGTGGGGGAACATTCGGGGGATCGACATGCTACGAGCATTCAGTAAACCACTTAAGCTTTTAACTAGTTCTACTAGGAGTTTCATATACACAAGGTATAACTTCCTTTCAAACTAGCACCGAATGGTAAGCACTAATACCAATTTGGACTTGGCTTTCACCTTATCCTATTTTGTATAGTAGACCAAATGAAAGTACCGCTTGGGGTCACCAATGAGTTCTCCTTGCAGATGTGTCTCAAGGGTAGGCCCCTCCTATAAAAAGAAAAAGAGTGTAGAACCATTTCTCTTTACCCAAGATCCTTTTGAAGGTGAGGGGAGAGGATACTTTGATTCTATCCCTTGGGTAATACAAGTGTGCAAGCACACAAGACATGTCAAACAAGATCTATGTTCCTTTTAAAACCCAAATTGAAATGTGCCTATGATTGTTTGCAAACAAGGTTAATTTTAATGCACCAAACTCAAATGTTTTCTAAGCTAAGCAAGCAAGGTTCATTTTAGTGCACTAAAATGAAGTGTTTCTAAGTTAATAAAACCCTGCAAAAAGATGTTAGTAGTCTGATTTTAGATTCTTGGACAAACATTGTTAACCTTCAAGACACTGTCAACACCTCGCACAGATTCCAAAGTCAGCACAGAAAAAGATGCCAAACCAGAATAAAAAGGCACCACAGAACAAAAAAATGGCACCACAAAAAACAAAAATAGCGTTGCTGACAAAGAAACAACTATTTCTGACTGTTATAGCAAATGGAGCTACAGTAGATCAAAATGGCGCTACAAGGTGAAAAGGCACCACAGGAATAAGAAATGGCACCAAACTATTTTACCTTAGATTACCTTGTCTATTGAGACCGGAGGTAATGATCTAGGCATAGATAGTGCCAAAATGGTGCAGTGCTTCAAAATGGGCTGCAAACAAAAGATTGTTAAGGGAAAATATTGATTCAAAATGACACAAAAAGACTTCTTGTTCTTTTTAAACACCCCCTTGCATTAGTTCCAAACACCCAAGAAAGTGTAATTAAAAGATAAAAGAGTGAGGATGAAAGACAATAGAAAAATATGTGTTTAGAAAAAAAAGTGCATTATCTCCCCTTCTTTCTGTGTCTTTCTTGTCAAAATAGAGAGCACCTTATCCCAAAAGTCATTAAAATGTTCAAAAAAGGTCACAAAATCTAAACTACAAGACAAGTGTTAGTGCAAAATGTTGTGTGAAAAAGGCACCAGAACAGTCAAAAATGGCACCACAGGATGTAGAAATAGCGCCACTACAGCGGAAAATGGTGCCAAACTGAGAGTCTTTAGCACCGAACCTACAAAAACACTTCTTCATGCACAAAAACTCAAACAAAAGATTATATTGGACCATGTGGGTCCCATCGGGCATGCCAAATGAGGTTAGGGAGATCAAAATGAAGATAAAACACAAATAAATGTAATGAATAAACATAAGTTATACCTTCAAGATGAAATCCAAACTCCTTGTTAAGGTGGAGAGACTTGCACCCTTAGGCTCTTGCTTTACCCATGGTTTCTTTCAATGTGAAATACTCTACTCAAATGCAAATCACTATAAAAGCCTAGCTGAATGAGATGAAATTGATGGAGATTTTGGCATAACGACTTTGCTCAAATTATGGATGATCAAATGGTTTGGATGAGGGTGTATTTATAGGCTTTTTGGAGGGGGATTTGATCCAAGGGTTGAGATTTATTTGGGAGATCAATAGATGAGGATGAATGTGAGGTGGAGGGCTTAGATTCAATCATCAAAAATGGAGGGATGAGAATAAAGATGAATTTTTAATTCATCTTGGGAAGAGAAGTGAATTAAATGAGGTTGGGTGAGATGGATTGGATGTGAATTAAAATTCACATGGGGAATAGAGGAGGATTAGAAATGAATTAATAATTCATTTTTGGAAGAGCTCCAATTAATGAGTTGTGACATGTGTAATGGGTGTAAGAGGTTATTAATGAGATTTATGACAAGTGTGTATACAAAATTATTTTATGTGGCATAAATATCAATTTTTTATTTGTGGGATGTGGGGAGGAGTGTTAAACAAGGTTTGACCAAAATAATCAAAATGATTAGTTCAATTAATATGGCTGTAGTAAATTAGTGAATGGGTTAATTAGGGGATATGATTAATTAAATAATATTTAATTTAATTAATATTAGGTCTAGGGTCATGTAGGCTAGACTAGCTAATTAAATAATAGGTATTTAATCAACTACGATAGGGATAGGTTGATTAGTACGTTGAATTAATTTAAAAAACATGATTTATTCCATTAATTAGATTTAATGAAATGGGTGAATTAATCAAATAAGCATTTTCATATTTATTTAATTAATTGGGCTAAAGTTAGTGAAGGGGTAACTATTGAATTAAATAAATTAATTCAATTTGACGGGGGGAAAGATGAATAGTCAGGTGTTGGGACGAATAATTAATAAAATAAAAATTTAATTAATTAATTGGAAGGGTAATTGGTGATATTAGTGATGTCGGAGGTTGGATTAAGTGGTAAAGACATTTTCAGGTGTCTACATTATGTATGTTAGCGAATGTAATTTGTTAATTTTTCATGTCCTTTCCTACCACAACCTTTTGTAATTCACAACATAATATTTGATCCTCTTCTTATCCCTAACACTAGGGTATAAATACATCATTCAAGTAACATAATTTTAGATCTTTTATCTACACTCATTCTTGCCAACATATGCAATCCAAAAAAAATTTGTCTAAATTATGAGAAAACTAGTCCTTATCCTACTTCATTATATCCTCTGTAGACACCTGAAAATGGTCACAACCACCTTAATCTATCCTTGACAATTCATAGCATTTCCCTCAATACACACATTAATTAAATAATTCATAATTATTTAATTAATATTTTCTTGTCTTTCCCCCATCACTAAAAATCAATTTCCTCTACTATAGTTCAAAAAATAAAATATTTTTGACAACTATAGTTCATATGCACTCCCAAAAATTAAATAAATATCTATTTTTATTTAATTCCCTATTTTTTCCACTTTTGATTACTTTTAGTAATCATTATTATTTTCCTCTTAATCATGTACACATGAGTTAATTAAAATTAATTCACAATTACAACTCTCCATGTTTCTAGAAGCCCTCTTGTCATTCAATGTATATGCATGTACATGACAAGTGGTACTTTGGAAGCATGGGCAAATCTTTCAAAAAGTGTACATTTGTCCTATTTCTTTTCTTCCACTCCAAGTGTCACTATTCATGTAATTTTAAATTCCATGTGCCACTATTCTAACAATATTCTTCCATTTTTAAATTCCACTTGTCATCTCCTCTCAATTTTAAATTCCTCACAAAATCCAAGCCATACCTTTTCATAAATGAAGTCTTACATGTCATACAACTACCCAATACTAGTCATTCATCCATTCAATCACTCAATTTCATCCATTGATCTTCCCTTGAATCTTAGAGTAATTCCCTCATTCAACCTCCTCATGACACTTGTCCAATTCATCTTGCTTGAGGATCTTCAAGCAATTTGAGCCCTTGATCTTTCAATTCAATTCTAGCCCTCCATCCTCACCTCTAAAAATCTATAAATTGAGCCTCTTCCCCTCATTTCTAACAAGTAACTAGAATGCAAAGAAATTATGTCAATTTGAGCACTCATATAGCTAATTAAGTTCATCATATAGCTTAGAATACTATTAATTAGGACATATCAATAGGAATGCACATGGATAGGTTGCAATTGTAGTTGAATTGTGCATTTCTATTTAGTCTAATATAGAGGTCACTTGGAATTGTGAATTGGGTAGTTCAATTGGTTTTAGCTTATCCTAGGTGATTCACACTTTCATTGCTGACATTTTTGGCACACCCAGTGGGACATTAATCAACACCCATTGTTCACCTATCAGCACCCAATCACTCTCTTTTAGTCCCTAACTGGCTTCTGTCAATGCCTAGTTGGATATCAGTCATTATTTACCTTTGCCTCTATCAATGCCCAATTGGTCTTTGTCAATGTCCAATCACCTACATTAGTGCCTATTTTGCACACACCAATGCCTAGCTCCTCTATGTCAGCACCTAAACCTTCTATTTTAGCACCTAGTTTCAGAATTTCAAAAATCCAAGGTCTTTGTCATTTTGATTGTCAAAATTGATCCTCCCACCTCATCTAATATCATTTCACATACATATCCATCTATATTATCATCATTTTAAATCATCTATGTCCTTTTGAACTTTATCTTGTGATCCAACCTTCATCGAAAACCCAACATCAAATCAACTTCACATTATCCAAACCAAATCAACTATCATCTAAATCCAATCAATCATTCATCCAAATCCAATCTAAATCTTCTAAAGTTAAGATCTAGATCAATTTATCCTCTTTTTTGTATTAGGCTTAAGAATTTGTCTATCTTAAGTTTAGTATAAACTCAAAAACATCTCCCTTGGATAAGCTAGCTTACAAACTGAGACAATTCCTAAGTTAGTGGACTTCAAGAATCCCATTTTGCTTGGTGTGTCTTGCCTACCCCAAGTAATATAACCCATCATCTCCTTTCTTAGGCTCTTTGTCCACCCTAAGTTGGTAGGGATAATATTTTATCTTCATCCATAATTGATCTAGATTTTGAAAATCACCATCCCTAACCATTGGGACCTCATCATACAAATTCGATCAAAGTTCCCCTTTTATGTCTCCCATCACATGATCAAAAGCTAAGAGAAAAATGGATGCTCACTACCAACCCCTCTCTCCACATGACTCCACCACAAGCAATATGGAGGTTAAATTAACCAACTCGAAATGGGTGAAACATCTACACACAATCATGTCACCTCCCCCACATTCATTGATTTCATCAATGAAAGAGGACTACATCTAAAATTTGATCAATTCCTTGACAATCATCAGGATGAATTCCTTGAATGCCTCATTGATCATGGAGCACATCTCCCTCATTCATTTAACCATGAAAAACTCAAGACCATCTTCCATGACAAACCACCATCACCCATCCTCAATTGACCATGGGGATGTGTCCCTAAGCCCAACAACTGTTGACTACTAAGAGGGGGGGTGAATCAGTATTCTGCAATCTAAACAACTAAACCAAATACCAATTTTAATAATTAGAAAGAAAAGTAACCACAGATTACAAGACACATAAACATGACACATAAACACCATATTTTTACATGGAAAACCTAAGAAAGGGAAAAACCATGGAGAGGATTAGCTCTCAATATATATATTGCAATCTTTTACAAATAGTGATGTTTAGGCTTGGTCACGCCATGGGCCTAGAACATGTTGGCTCACTGCCATGAGGTATAACTAGGTCTAGTAGGTTCACTGCCTCAACCCTAATCCTAGAAAGATTACAATGAGGGCTATTAAAACCTAATGGTTTCTTATAGCCAAGCTCACCGCCAAGTACAAGTGAAATTATATAAGAGATATGAATACTACAACAACATCTATCAGTATGCTAGTGTGCAATCATTTAGTAACTGAATACTGAATCCTGAGTCTTCATCATCACTAATTTTCTATCTCTACTTTGCTATTCTCATGCTCACATCAATCACATCTGTATCACTTTTTCTTCAACCAAAATTCATCATTCTTATATATCCGCATCATGATTTAAACCATAATCAGGTCGGCATCCAAAATATGAAACGTGTACATTAAGGGATGTAGCTTGTTGGCTCAGTCCAATGTACTATATGCTATGTGGACTCAAATAGCATTTGAATTGTTTCCACATATATCAGCCTCAACTATTTAACAACTTAGGATTAAGTTCTAAACAATAGAACTTACCACATACAATTCAAACTTATCATGTCAGTGTCTGACTAGAATGCCACTGATACAATTCATCTATCAGACTACAAATTTTATTGCAGACCATAGGGCTTACTCAAAATCATACCAACGACTCCTTAGACATCAGAAATCATACCTTTAGAACTATAGAGCAAAATATTCTTTAGTGGAAAAATGTAGACCATCAGAACTCAGACTCTATCACTGTCAAACAGTGTAGTGATACTCAGCAGCTTGTAAATATCTTTCCAGTGGACTTCAGAACTTACAACTCTAGATTTAGACATTTCATATAAGTGTTTACAACACCTCAAAATTGCATAACAAAGCATGCATGTGTAGAGAAATGCAGATCATTTTACTTTACACTATACATTGTCCTTGTCTTACTTCTATTCATCCAGACTTAGATATTTTCTTCAAATGACTTCCAGAGGAATTCATGACTTGAACACTAGAATATATCATCATCAAGTAGATATCAGTTAGCATACTTGAACTACATTTGTCAGTCTTCATCTGTAGAGGCATACTAATCCACTTTCTGTCCCTTACTCTGATTATTGTCCATACTTATCCAAGGTGTCTTCTTTACTGGACCACAAACTCTATTCCAACCTTATTCCTTTTCTTGTTGTCATCAATGACAACACTCAATTATTCAACATAGCAGTGTCTCTTGCCAACAATCTCCCCCTTTGGCATTGATGGCAACACTTAGTGAAAAATGCTTTGACTGCCTTAACTACTCCCCCTTTCTATATACACTCTATATTTCTTCTCCCCCTAAGATGTTTGCCTATTTTTCACTAATCTTCTTCTCCCCATTTGACATCAATGGCAAAGGTGTAGGTTCCGGAGTCAAAAATTGTCAAAACTACAAAATTTGCTATACTCTACTGCATATGTACAGGTATAATCTTCAACATTATTTTACATGTGCTAGAGGATGTCACTGAAAGTTTTCTTAATTTAGGCCAGCTCACCATCCCAGCTTTTCTTGGCATTATCCAAAATTTGAATATGATCACTAAGTAGAGATACTACAGTCTCTACCTTGTGAAGATCAAAGGGTGTGTCAAATTATAAAGCTACTTGTGCTTCAACTGCTAGATTAAACATAGAAACTAACTTAGGACTGATTATTCTTCTTAGATGACACATTTTGCTTCAGATTTTGTCCCTCTCACTTATTAGATTATTCAAGTCATCATGAAGATTGATGACTTGACTTTCCTTGTTGCTCACAAATTCTGTCACCAGATCAAATGACTTAGAAATATTTGTCAGTTTTAGCTCTAAATCCTTGATCTTCATTTCTATTTCCTTAGTGGCTTCCAACCAGGATAAGCAAAATTTGTATATGTCACTAGCTTCCCTAATGGCACTCTGAATGCTTTTTATTGTATTATCTAGCTAGGCTTTGTCATTAGTTATCATTTCCTTCAACTCATTCCATCTTCTCTCATTAAACTCATATTTAAGTTTTATTTATGTAGATTTCTCAAAGGATTCAAAATGAGTCCTTTGAGTTGATTTTCTAATGACATAGAAGTGTCCTTTTGGTATGTTGGCATCAGCTTCTCCAAAATGCTATATGCCTCACCAATAAGCTCACTATCTTCTATGTGACACTTTAACATTTGCTCTCTTGCCTTTGCCTGTGCAATTGATGCCAATCTAAATTTTTGTACGGGGGACATTGTGTCCAAGTTTATTCAACAATGTAGAAACTCAAGCTCATCCAAAACTTATTTATCTTTCTCCAAAAGTTCTTTAAACAACTCTGCAGTGTCTCTTAGTGTAGCAAAGACTTCTTCTTTCAGGCTCTGCTCTGGATCACCTAGATCCATGTCCTTATTGGAGTCCTCCTTCTATTCCGGTGAGAGATTTTCCTTACCCTGTTCCTCCTCAGTCTTCTCTTTGTCACTTTCGTCATCTATTTGATGTCTTGGAGAGGATCTTTCTTTAGTGTCAATGACAAATACTTCTTTCTCCTCAGTCACTTTGACAGCTTCATCAATTTTTTTCTCAAGATTTTCTTCCAAAGCAAATGTATCATTTCCAGCATTTGTTCCTTGACTGTCATAGATGGTAGGGATATTATATTTCTTTAGTATCTCTAGAATGATCTCCTCAGTCTAATTGACCACTTTATCAATTTCTCCTAACATCTATTGGGATAGGTGTTGTACACCTTGCATAATATTGTACTATTTTATTTGATTACCACTTGTATAAGTTGTATTGTAACATTGGGTTAGTTATTTTATGTGTGTGGAACACATAGAGTAATTAATTATTATTTGTATTATTTGATTTATTGGGAAAAGTTAGTACCAATAGTCAAATGTGGGGTCAAGTGGTTTTATAAGTTAATGGTTTTTTGGGGGCACATGGTTTTATCCGATACCACAAGTTGTATTTGTGAGGGTAAAATAGTGCATCAATCAAATGAATAACAGATGACCCAAACATCAACAGAATAGAGAAACAAAGGAGATTCAAATAAGCAAAGCAATGAACAAACACAGCAAACCTCTTCCGTTTCGAAACTTCTGTTGTTTGCCTATCACGAATCGTCCTTTCGCAGATGAGATGAGCCCTCAGAGAGTGCAATCTTTTAAAAGCTGTTGGAGGAAGTCGATGGTGAACGGCTGTAGTGTGATATGCAATGAAGGTGAGCTCCAATGCAACAATGGTGATCTCAAGCTTGTAGATGACAAATGGGTGCCAAAGGCGCGCTGGTGATATTTCTGCAGAGTAACGATGTCAAAAGCCTGGATCCTTAGAATGAAGGGATGAAGCTTCATTTATAGACCCGGAGGAATAGGAATCAACGGTTGAGAGAAGATATGAAGATCAACGGTTGAGGATGGTTGAGGAATGTGCAACCAGTGGAAATGTGACAAGTGTCCCAGCTCCATCATGAAAGGTGGGATGTGACAAAACTGATTGGAGAGTTAACTCCCTTGACTGGTCTGTTAACAGAATTGATTGATCAGTTAGAAGAGTGGATTGTGGAACTGACTGGATTGATTGAGGATTTGACTCAACTGACAGGTTAGTTAACAGACTTGGTTGATTGGTTAACTGACCTCTGATTGGAGAAGAAATAAGCCATGTGGGTGAGGGAAAATAAGGTAATTAAATATTAAATATATTTAATTACATGTGCAACCTGATGAGGTGGACAAGGTGAGGTGGAAAGGTGAGGTGTAAAGGTGAGGTGGAATTTTGAATTTAGAACTTTAGGATAGAGGAAATAGGATTAATTAAATAATTTATGATTATTTAATTGTGAAGGACTTTAGAAGAATTTTAATTAAATAGAATTTATTTAATTGTGAGATAGTGAATTGATTAAATAAATTTGGAATATTTATTTAATTAATGGAAGAATGGAATAAATATTTAGAATATTTATTTAGGATGATTCGTGTCATTTTTAGGCGTATACATTTTGCCCCTCTTTGATGCAATGCAGTTTACGGCATTGCTTCAAAGAATAAATAGTCTGACAGTGATATATGCCCCAGTTTGCCCCTGGTACAAGTTTAACGACAGGATGCCCCCTCGGGAGATTGGACGAGAAGAAGGCGGAAGGATTCGGAGACGGACAATCTCACGAAGACGAAGGGGTTAGGATAGGTTGGAGGAAAAGGGATGAAGAAAAGAGTTGAATGACACGCGATGCAAGATGGAATGATGACACACACAAGCAAGCAAGCAAGTATGCACAAATGACACAAGAACAAACAAGGTATTGCCCCTGTCAAGCGGTAAACCAATGATATACTGATAATGATATACGACAGTGTTGTCATGGCGGGGAACAATATATCCCTAGACCAACACGGCAGGCGTGTTGTCATGGCGGGGAATGATAGATCCCTAGAGCAACATGAAGGATAGTGTCTGGTTTCAGGAAATGAAGCATGTCATGTAAGACACGTGTATTGGTCTGATTTCGACAATGCAACATCCTGTATAAGACAATTGATTGATTAACTGATCGAGTTGGTTTACGACCAGACAAGGATCAAGACCACTGATTGTGATTGGATCATTTGTGAAAGATTGACTTGACATGATTGATATGGATTAAGGATGGACCTGCATTTGGATCATTGCGCAGATTGACTGGACAAGGATGAAAGATCTGATGACAGATAGAAATCTGATTGATAGAAGAAAGACTCGATAGAAGGACTCACAAGCTTTTATTTGTATTGATACTTTGTATTGTTGGATCTTTATTGCATGGGGTATGGTATGGATGTATAAATGGATATAGGATGGATGCTTTGCTTTTAGAGTGCTTTATTTCATCATTGGGCATTTTATTTTTGGTACATTTTCTGAAATGTTGTAAGTGAATACAAGCATCTAGGTATAATTGAACCGAGATGACCTGAGTATCGCTTACATGGATTGTGATTTAGCAAGTTAATACAAGCATCTAGTCAAAATTTGAATCTAGATGACCTGAGTACCTCTTGCGTTTCAACAAGCAAGGATTGCCCCCGTTCATGTTAGACCTTTGATGTCCTCGATGATCTTTTGCCGATCATGTCCTTAGACAAGGCTTCACATTACTAAAGTTTAATCCACAAACAACAAACAAAGAAAATAATCATGCCCCCATCATAGCATCTCTAGCTTTTGGCATCCTTGAGTAGCATAGGAAGGTATAATAGCAAAAATCAAGACTCTGTAACTTAACCCTGTTTCTGATCTATAAAGCATATTTGCGTTGATATGTGTTTATTTCTTGCCTTAATTTGCATAAAATCCTTTAGAAGACCTTGGGTATTTGCTTGGCAATGGAGAGGTTAAGATGCCTATTGTCAAGATTTCTGCTTGAAGTGCGGGGTTTGCTTGCGCTTGCTTGCTTGATGAGAAGGTTGCACAATCCTTATTGAGAAGACGGACCCTAAGGGACTGACCTAGTGCCTCGGGGGCTCATTGCTAAATGGCCTTGCCTACGTGACGATGCGGAGGCAACGTAGTTCGGGGTAAACCCTAATGGACCATGGATGGACTAGAAGAAAGACGACAAGAATGAAGATAAGAAAGGGGATGAATGGGACCATGGAAGAAATGGAAGCCTCGGGGGCGCATTAGAATAATGGCCTTGCCTACGTGACGGCGCAGAGGCAACGTAGTTCACGGACTTGGACCATGGACCTAAGATATGGATCAGATGAGACAATATGGATCAAACAAGACATGAAATGGAACAGACATGGATCAGATATGGAATAGATATGGATCAGATATGGAACAGATATGGATAGGCAAGACACGATATGGAACAGATGATACCGATGACAAGGAAACACCATGGATAGGTAGATGTACGGGTGATAAAGAATGGAACGGGTAGGTATGAGGATGGGCAATAGTGGATAGAAGGAAACAAGGTTGTGATCTCCAAGGACTATGTCGCATAAGTATAACATGCCCCATTGTAGGTAGAGTACATAGGATTTTTCATGACAATGCTTAAGACGAAGGAGGAGGATGAGAGGATAATGAAGGATTTGTGTGGTTTTGGAGGGATAAGGTATGCCAAGAGATATCTAAAACATTTGTCAACATTGTGCCCCCAATCTTTATCAAGATCAAGAAAAATAGAGAAATGGAGGATTAGGATGGATGGATGGGACAGTATAGGTATGTAATGGGTAGAGGATAGGATAGGAAATGGTATGAAAAGAAATTGGTAGGAGAAAAGTGATATGCCGATGAGACAAAGTGCCCCCAAGTGTAGGTGACATAGAAGATCAACTTACACATGACACCTGTTTTCCAGGTTTTCATCATGGTACTTATCCAAGGCGCCTGTTTGCCAGATTTTCACCATTGGATGAAGGGATTTTTCTTTACTTTTTTCATTCTTCTTTTTTTTTTTTTTTGAAAAGGATAAGACGAATGCAGAAGGGAGAGACTCAAGTATCTAGTTCCTTGAAAGGTGATAGTCCTGCTAGAAGGATGTTGTCGCATGGACTATGTGAAGTGTGCTCATAGATGTTGGTAAGGGAGTGCAGGAAAGTGAGATATGAGTATGTAGATAGCGGATTATGGAAGGTGCGATAGTGGATGATGATGCAAAATACCGAAGGACTTATGCAAGGATGGAAGGAAGCTTTATGCAAAAGCATGGACCATAGGATGAGGGAGATATGTAGGATAGTAGTGGAGGGGCGGGGAGATGGAGTTATATGGAAGTGTTGTGGAATGGAAGGGAACCATGACCAACGGTTGCACATACTGTGATAAACATTGAAGCTGATGATGGGAAGGTGGTGTAGGAAGCAATGGAGAGTTTTTCTTGGTGGATGAATGATATAGGCCTTTAGGGACCCACATAGACTTTGCATTGTTTTGATTTTTGTTAGTCATGTGGGATGGAAGGATTTGATACTTTTGGATGGAATTGGAGAAAGTGAATGGTTGAAATTCTTGAGAGGTGGATGCCTCATGTAACTTGAGGGCTTTTTGCTTAGGTACCCAAACCATTTTGTTTTTAGATAGTACCTGTGAAGGTATGGGTTTGGGTGTATGCAACTTTTGTGTAGCTTTCGGAGTAATCATTTGTTGCTTGGGGACCCACACTTTTTTCAATTTGACATTGAGGTGTGTGGGTGTATGCAGCTTTTGATATGGATAATTCTTTGATTCTTGGCTTTTATATCCTAGGTCATGAGGACTCTTAGGATTTGTGATTTTATAGGTAGAGGCATCCACATATTTGTCATGGAATCCCCGTGGGATGGTGGAAGTGAGGTTGGTGAAAGCTCCTTGTTTAGACAATATGTGCATTTGTCGGCCATGATTGGGATATTTAGAGGATTCATAGATGGATGGATAAGGTGTTGGAAGAAGTGGTGGTAGGATGCGTAGAGGGCTATTAGGAGTTGGAAGTAGCGGAGGTAGATTGGATGGTGGAAGGTGTATGGTCACATGCTTTTGACAATTGTAGGATGATGGAGGTGGGATGGCGACATACGTTTTGGGGATATGATAGGGTTTGCGATGGAAAGTGGGAGATTTTGAAGGAGTGGAGGACGTACCAACATCTTGAGATTGTTCACCTTGGGGTATGTATCCAAGGCCATATGAAGGAGGAGGAACATTGACATGGACGGGCTCAAAAATACCTTGTTCATGAAGGCCTAAGCCTTTACCTTGATAGTTCATATGTTGGAGTATGCGGTGGACAGTGGGATTATGTGTAGGTGGAACATTAGACACAAGTTCCTTATTGGATGAAGAAGATGAGAGAGAGGATAATGGTGGTTGGTGTTCTAAGGAGGAACACTCATGAATGAAGGTGGTAAGACCAAGGATATACAGTGAGGGATTTGTAGCATCGTCGATAATGGATGGTGGAGGAGGATTACTAGTTTGATCTTCTACGCTTGCTTGGGAGGCAAGTGTCTCATCAAGGGAAGTGGAAGTTGTTGGATCTTGGATAGGACTAGATGGGGTTATAGGCTCAGGACCATGGAACACATAAAGTGGGCTCAGAGGATCATCATGGTCTGCTTGATCATAGATAGGCTCTTCATCATAGATGGGATCTTGATCATAGATAGGATTTAGCATGATGGGATTAAAGTTCTCTTGTATATGTTCTTCATCAGCGATAATATCTTGATCATAGAAAAGATAAAGGTTATGCATGGGATTGAATTGGATTTCCTTCTCATGTAGAGGTGTTGGGAGATGGATAGGATCAAGTGGCTCATGGAGAGGTTCATTATTGTGGATATCATCTTGATCATGGAAAAGATACATGTTATGGATAGGTTGCAAGAAAGGGATTTGATCTGGACTTAGACTAGGGATTAATGTTTCCTCATGCTTAGGATTAGACTCTTGACATACCTCTTGGGTTGCTGGAATGGAAGTGGATAGCTCTTGGATAGCTTCGTGGTTGACCACATAGATGTTTGATGGACCATGACCTTGGTTCATGGTAGGAGGTTCTTCGATAAGCTTAAGGGGTTGCGAATGACATGAAAGATTTTTGGTAAGGTCAAGGATTGGAATTTGGGGACATGGTTGACTCTCTGCTAGTAGCCCTTGGATCACATCATTGGTAGGTGTATGGATAGGTGAATGAGGGGATTTAGCTTTCTCTCTAACTTTTCTCCAGTTGTATAAATTTGGAAAAACTCTTTCCCACCACTCATCTGATTCTTTTTGGGTCATCCATTTAGAGTTTGAGGAACTAGATGGTGGTGTTGGTGTAGAACTAGTATGCTTTGGGATATGGGTCTTAGAAGACGGTGAAGGAGGACTAGTAGATGGAGTGGTATACAATTTCCAATTGAAGGTGGTGCTTGCCTTGTCATGAGCATCATTAAGACGGGAAACAGATGTATGAGTTCGGGGAGAGGCGTAGCTAGTACTGGCACGTTCGGATTTCAAGATTGCCATTTCTTGTTGTAAGACTTGGATTTGTTGAGAAATTGCTATATACTCTTGGGGCGAGGGACTTGAGTTTATTTGTAATTCCAGATATTGGACTTTTTGAGAAAATGCGTCTAATTGGTTTGTCATCTTGACAGAAACTGGCAGAAGGCTGAAAAAGCCTACTGTTTTGGATACGTAGCTTCAGAGGCACAATTTCAGAAGGTAAATGCACAACAAGTTGAGGTAAATGCACAATTCTAGCAGAGGATAAATGTGCAACTCTGGTTTCTTCAAATGATTTTACAAAGTTTTGGACATGTTTTTCAGTGCTTTTTGGTTTCTTGGTTGCAAGGCAGTCTTTTGATCTGATTTTTCTCAATTATGGCAAGAAGACACAGCAAACACAGATATTTTTATGGTTTTTTTTTTTTCGACTCTATTTTGGATTAAACTGAACAAAAGCAAGCACAAAGATCCTAGGTTAGAAATGGATTACAAGGGATTTTGGCCACTAGAACAAGAGGTGTTTAATGAGGGCAACCGTTCGAGTGGTTACACATGCGGCGGCACTACTCTCCGTTATGGAGTCTCCCAGCCTCAAAGGGTTACGCCTTAGAGGGTTTTGGGGGAGGTTGGCCGTCGGTGTAACACAGCAGCACTCGTTGCAGGAGGTTTTCACCTCAAGCACAATTTATTTTAAGTGGCTTGGTAGGGCTTGGCTTTAGCCTGTTACCACTCAGGGTCGTTCCCACTTGGACAAGCGTGCATCCAAGGGCAGGCCCCTCCTAAAGGTTAAACAAATAGAATGACAAGTCTGGCACTTTGATCACCCAGAAAAGGGGAGAGCATAAGCCTATTGTCATTCGCAAGCACAGAATACACTGATTAATCCACCCTAGTTAAAAGATAAAAACTAAATGGGCTACTCTACTTGTGCACTCACGCGGTTGTTAACTTTGAAGTGGTTAAAAAGATAGCATTGTTCATTACCGTTTGTAAGATAGCAATAATCTAACTATGGAAGATAGCATTATGCAGATATTGCAATGGTTCAATTACTCTCTTCCTAGTTAAGGCTATGTGGAATTTGTATGAACGTTCGTTTTACTATCCTTTTATAAATTGAAGTGTGAGTTTAGTAAATGCAACTAGATGAGTCTAAACCAGTGCCCTAACCTGCAAAACAGATCCAGAGTATTCTTACAAAGATGTTAGCATTAGAAAAAATCTTCTAAGAAATCCCAAAATCACTACCTACTACAGAAGCACCACTTCAGAGACTGAATGCGCAGAAATAGTCAACAGAAATTTGCATTTTCTAACCCTAGTTTGTAAAGATTTGGATAAAACCATATGTAGATGATCTCTTAGCTCAAATCTAACCTCACCATTGCGTTCGGGGGGGCGTTTCCATAAATTTTGAGTACAAATTTGCCTAGATTTCATGAAAAATAAAGCGTTTGGTGAAGAAAACAATGTTTCTAAAATTCACTGCCAAACAGATGCGCTGCAGAAATGAACATATGCGCTGCAGAAATGAACATATGCGCTGCAGAAATGAACATATGCGCTGCAGGATAACAAATGCGCTGTAGAATGAAACAAATGCGCTGAAACAGAGCGTATATGCGCAGAAAGAACATATGCGCCGTAAAATAACGTATATGCGCCGTTAAAATGAATAAATGCGCAGTTTTAATGGATGCGCAGCAACAGTCTGTAAAAGCGCCGTAACAGTCAACATATGCGCAGTTATAACCTATGCGCAGCAACAGTCCACAAAAGCGCCGCAGAAATGCACAAATGCGCAGGATTTACAGAAGCGCCGTAACAGTCTTCAAAAGCGCCGTAAAAATAAACGGATGCGCCGAACCAATCTGTGCGTGACTCTGCGGGACCTGTACGGAACCTGCCTTCAAAAAAGCTCAAAAATGGTGAAATAAAGGGGCAACCGCCCCACGGTGGGCGCCAAAAATGTGAGGGTAAAATAGTGCATCAATCAAATGAATAACAGATGACCCAAACATCAACAGAATAGAGAAACAAAGGAGATTCAAATAAGCAAAGCAATGAACAAACACAGCAAACCTCTTCCGTTTCGAAACTTCTGTTGTTTGCCTATCACGAATCGTCCTTTCGCAGATGAGATGAGCCCTCAGAGAGTGCAATCTTTTAAAAGCTGTTGGAGGAAGTCGATGGTGAACGGCTGTAGTGTGATATGCAATGAAGGTGAGCTCCAATGCAACAATGGTGATCTCAAGCTTGTAGATGACAAATGGGTGCCAAAGGCGCGCTGGTGATATTTCTGCAGAGTAACGATGTCAAAAGCCTGGATCCTTAGAATGAAGGGATGAAGCTTCATTTATAGACCCGGAGGAATAGGAATCAACGGTTGAGAGAAGATATGAAGATCAACGGTTGAGGATGGTTGAGGAATGTGCAACCAGTGGAAATGTGACAAGTGTCCCAGCTCCATCATGAAAGGTGGGATGTGACAAAACTGATTGGAGAGTTAACTCCCTTGACTGGTCTGTTAACAGAATTGATTGATCAGTTAGAAGAGTGGATTGTGGAACTGACTGGATTGATTGAGGATTTGACTCAACTGACAGGTTAGTTAACAGACTTGGTTGATTGGTTAACTGACCTCTGATTGGAGAAGAAATAAGCCATGTGGGTGAGGGAAAATAAGGTAATTAAATATTAAATATATTTAATTACATGTGCAACCTGATGAGGTGGACAAGGTGAGGTGGAAAGGTGAGGTGTAAAGGTGAGGTGGAATTTTGAATTTAGAACTTTAGGATAGAGGAAATAGGATTAATTAAATAATTTATGATTATTTAATTGTGAAGGACTTTAGAAGAATTTTAATTAAATAGAATTTATTTAATTGTGAGATAGTGAATTGATTAAATAAATTTGGAATATTTATTTAATTAATGGAAGAATGGAATAAATATTTAGAATATTTATTTAGGATGATTCGTGTCATTTTTAGGCGTATACAGTATTTGTAGACACCTAAAAATGTCTCGATCACCAAACTGACTCCTGATATTCCTAAGCATATCAATTTCCCTTCAAAATCAATTAATTAAATTTTATTTAATTAATTAACCCTTCATTACCCCATTTCTCATCAATTTATCCTAGACAATTGAATTAATTTCATTAATTCAATAGTTTCAAACCTAGCCAAAGGAATTTAGTAAATATGCAATATTTACTAAATCATTTTTTCCCATTTTGCCACTAAATTCAATTAATTAGTTAAAATCATGTTAACTAATTAATTTAACCCACTTATTCTAGCCCTAGGGTTAATTAAATAAAATCAATGTTTAATTAACTCTAAATCCCTCATTTGGTTGGTTAAACCTAGTTTAACCCACTCTCCCACATTCTCCAAATAAATAAATGGGAATAAATCCACCTAAAATCCCACATCACAATAAATAAATATCTTTCCCATGCCTATACCTCTATTTCCCCCCAAATGAATTTTTAATTCATTTGCATCTCCCCCCATGAATCTTTTATTTTGGGAATAATCTTCCCCCCATAACTTTCCTCTTCCCCAAAATGAATAAAAGAATCACTTTTATTCATAGCCATCCATTTTTCTAGATTAGATCTAGGCCCTCCATGTCATCTTCATTCTCCACCCTTGATCTCTCCAAGCATTCTCTACCCTTGGATCAAGAATCCCTCCAAAAGTCTATAAATAGAACCTCTCCCAAGCCATTTGGAGGGAATCAAGTCTATGCAAAGTCATAATGCCAAAATCACTCTTGAGCTAGAAGAGTGAGTTACACAACTTTGAATGAGCATTTCACATTTGAAATCCATTTGTCTAGGGATCATCTTGGTCTTGGGAGCTTGTTTGGGTGCAAAGGCTCCTTACTCCTTTGATGGGATTAGATTTGTATTGTGAGGTATAACTTTTTGTGTTTATGCATTTAGTTTGTATTTCTAACTTCATTTGCTTTTCTAATCTACATTGGCACGTCCGGTGGGACCCACAAGGTCCAGTCTAACTTGTTTTTGTGACTTTTTGGTGTGAGATAAGTGTGTTTTATAGGTGTAGTGCCATTATACCCTCGCAGTGGCACCATCACTGGCTTGGTTCAGCGCTATTCTTTGTTTTGGCCCTATTTCTACGCTGCACTTTCCACTTCTTTCACTCACATACATTTGCTCTTTTAAAATCTTCCTGCCATTTGCGGTGGTCCTTTTTGCTCTCGGTTTACATAGAGATGTTGAAGTTGCAAAGGGTGTTATGTCAAAATTTTTACAAGGGGTCTAAAAGGGCACTTTAGCTTTGTTATCATCTTGTTTTTCATTTACTCCAACTAACCAGGCTAACAAGACCTTGATTTTTCTATCTGACCCCTTGCATTGTGAGAAAAAAAGTTACTTTTTATAGGACAGACATGCTCAGTGTCGTATCAACGCCATCACTCAGATCGGTGCCATCCACAGGATAACCAAACTCCCTGAAAGGTCGCGCAGTAGTGCCTTTCGATACCTTTATCCTTGCTATCATCCGGATCATCGCTTTCCACCTTCTTTATTAACACTAAAAGTTATCTTAGCGCTATCATGTATTTTGTCACTTTCACTATCTGCCATTAGCGCTATATTTTATTTTGTCGCCTTTACAGTCTTATATTAGTGCCTTAAGTTTAATTAGTGCCATTTCCTATAAGTCAAGTTGTTCTGCCTGCAGTGGTGCCTTCACATACCTGTTTTAGCGCTATTTTGAAAAAACTAACGTTGCTGTCTGTGCAAGTGCTGATGAAGTATTTTTGTAGGTTTTTTTATCATCCTTTTGCAAGATACTAACCAAATTTTTTGTAGGGTTCTTTTAGTTTTTATTGCACATCATTTCATGTGGGACTTAAAATGAACCTTCCTTTTGGCATCCTAGTTAGACAACACTTCAATTTGGTGTTTTAAAATTGATCAAACAAATAAACAACTCTTTGTGTGAAGTGTGTGTGCCAACAAACATTTACTTTGGTGTTCTAAAAAATTTACTCTTTAGTGTGCCAACAAACAAACAAATCAAACACTTCAATTTTGGGCTTTAAAATGAACCACAAATTTGCATACAGCATCTTGGTTAAAAAGAACAACAACTTGCATCTCTCACGCATGTAACCGAGAAAATCATCTTAATTGTTTGAAGTGTCTTGTGTTCTTTTTGATTGTAACGTGACAGAGCATATGCTCTTCCCTCGCACCATTTTGGTGATCTTGGGAATCAAAAGCTCATCACAAAACTTGCAAAAACCACACCCCATTTAAATCCAAAAGATCTAAAATGAACCATGTTTAGTGTGATACAATCATTTAGAATACGTATGCTCTCCCCTCACACCTTTGAGTGAACTTGGGGATCAAAAGTATTTTTATGATTGTATTGCTTTTATAAATCTTAGAGGGCCTGCCACCCTGCTTCGAAAGGTGGGAATGACCCAAGCGGCATCAAGTTAAAGCCAAGCTCTTCCAAGCTGCTATATAAAATAAGGTGTTTGGGACAAAAGTCTCAAGTGACAAGTGTTGTTGTGTTATACCGATAGCCAACCTCCCCCAAAACCCTCTAAGGCGTAACCCTTGGAGGCTGGGAGACTCCATAACAAAGAGTAGTGTTGCCGCACATATAACCACTTGAACGGATGCCCTTACTATGAACCTTTGTTTTAGCAAGCCAAAATCCTTCTATTTGTTGACACAGAGGGGAAACCCTTGAAGTGGCCCTGATTCATGTGGTTCTTAGCCGAGGTAGTAGGGACAATCTAAATGTTTGGTGAGGGACAAGCCTTATAAGAAACCTAGATCTTGGTATGCGTGAGAAGTGTGTGCAATTGTAAGGAGGAGTCGGTGCTACCAAGATCCTGGAGCTACCTGCTTTGAATAGGCATAGCTAGGGGATTCAACAAATACTGTCACATTCTCGCCTTAGGTTGTGAAAAGTGCTTTTTCAAACAAAATCATACATCATTTCACAAAACAAAAAAATCTTGGTTGTTGTGCGTTCATGTGCGTAATTGTGTGTTAAATGTGCTTTTATTATTCACAAACAACCTGCCAAGAGACATCAAAAACAATCTGATCAAAATCCCATCAAAGAAAATCCAAATTTGTCCTCCAAAAATCTATCTGCCCTATTTCAGCACCATCACTGCCTGATTGTGGTGCCATTTCACTCATGGATTGGTGCTATTATCATAATTGACTAGCCTAAAATGGAGACCTAGTTAGTTGTGATCCCCACCATCTGCACTGCCATAATCCATAGTCACATTCCAAAAATCCGACAACAGTCCATCCATTTTCTTCCAAATTTTTTCCAAATTCACACCTTCTCTTTGACCTTAGAGGATCAATCACCACCATTTGGACCCCTTTGCTATATCAAACCCATTCAAATTCCTATCCACTTATCTTTAGTAATTTTTACATACCTATTGGACCAAATCAAAATCCTTGTCATAAGAAAATCATTCCACAAATCCCCAAATCTCCCAAATCAAAACATCATCAAGATTTGTCATCCTTTTGAACTAAAAATCAACCTAGATTTTCTTTTACGCACATCATATCTTGCTTGGAAAGTCAATAGTCTACCTTCCAAATAAAATCATTATCCCTCTTTGTGTAAGGTCATTAGTCAACCCCAAACAAAGAAAGACACCCCCTTTGTGCAAACCACAAATCTAGGTCCTATCTAAGCTCAATTTGTTGACTACCAAAATCATCCATATCACACATCAAAAGATCAAACATCAAACAAAATCTCCTCCAAAAACAAACGTCATCTTTGGTCCAACATTTATGCAAAATCAATATCAGCCATACACATCGCCTTTCGATTGAAACCACTAGCAAATACATCCACCACATCGCCTCTTCTACCTCACCATATTACCACATCCCCCTTTGGGTCCAACATAATCAATCAAATCCTCTAAGGCATCCATCCCTATTTCATTTCCACATTGTAAATCAAACATATCCACTTGCATGCCCATCACGAGATCACAACACAAGAAAATCCAAGAAATGGCAGAGCAATATCCAGGCACGGGAATGCCTAATACCAACAGTCACAACATACCCATCAACCAATCTATGTACCCTTACATCATCTCATATGGTCCCAATGAAAATCCATCCCATTACTTACAACAACTATGACCATCACCACCACCACCACCACCACCACACATCCCCCTCGTATCCCAAGATGATCTTGATGTCTTAACCTTCACACAAGATGCTGATAACATGGACATGCTTGACAAAGTCCTACGGTCGGATCCTAACAGATTTCTAGATCATCTTATCAAAATTGGTGCTCAACTACCCCCCATCATGACATCAGCACAACCATCCACCTCTACCACCACCCCTCACCCATCAAATAAACAAGCATCCACGTCCAACACCCAACCCACTATCTCTCAAACAACAACACCCATTATCTCTCAAACGTCCACACCTGCCGTATCTACCACCAACATGACCTCTACCGCTACCACATCTACCATCACTACCAATATCCCTAACCCCACCACTTCACAACCCGTCACCACATCCACTACTACAACAATAGTAAACCCTTCCATGCCACAAATTACCATGGGCATACAAGGCAACATCACGCAAGCAAGTACATCCACAAGTGTGCCTCCACCCAATCCCAACACCATTGCCTATCTGCGACAGTTGTTCTCATAGTACAATACATCCAACCCATCCCACGCCCATCAATCCAACGTCAATCCATCCACTGTCACATATCCACATAACCTTGTAACATCATCTACACAATATCAAACCCCACCCCAATACCAGCATCTCAACCAAACCAATCCTCAATATCCAAACCTCAACCCGCATCTCAACCAAACCAACCCTCAACATCAAATCCCACTCCACCTCCAATATCTCACAAACCAACAGACGTACATACAACAACCACAGCAACCACAGGATATCAACACTATTGTACAAGGCTTAGTCCAATAGGTAGTAGACCTACAAACTAGAGGCAAACGCAAATATTATTCTTTTGAGGATATTTGCCCCTACCCATTCGATCGCACATTATACATGCCCCCTTTCCCCAAAAACTTTGAGACACCTAAATTCGACAAATCAAGGGAAAGGGAGACCCTAGGGACCACCTTAGGGAGTTCTACATCGCTTGCCTAGAAGTCTCTAACAACGACACATATCTTATGAGACTCTTCCCAAGAAGCCTCGGCGGCCAAGCCGCTGAATGGTTTGCTCATCTTCCACCTGGAATTCGAATATTCCCTCAGCATGTAGAGAAGTTTGTAAACCACTTCTCTTACAACTTTGAACATGAGGTTTCTATGACAGACCTCTACAACACCAAACAAAAGAACGGAGAAGCTTTCGTTTCTTTCTTACAACAGTGGAGAAGCTTAGCAAGCAAACTCCCATGGCCCATTCCTGGGAAATAACTTGTCACCATGTTTGTGGCCAATCTCAATCAGGAACTAGGGTTTCAATTACAAATTCTTTGCGCATCCACCTTTGAAGAGGTTATCAACAAAGGCACTACTATCGAATGAGCCCTCATTGCCAAGGGCTCCATCAAACTATATGACCCCAAATCCAACAACAACAAACACAACAACAACAATAACTACAAATCTAATCACAACACTCACAATACCAATAACAATACCAACATGCAATCCAACGATAAATCATGTTATTGGGGGAAGAACAAGAATAATCTAAATGACGGCATCATGGATGTGAAGGCTGTCCAACATATCCAAAACCAAACACCCGCACATACGTATGCAGCAAATGTAAATAACCAAAGAGGGCCAAATAAACCATGCAAACCTCGCAAAAATTTCACACCATTAGCAGAACCCATCGAGGATGTCCTCGATAGATGCCTCAAACAAGGAGTGATCACACTCCTGCCCATTCGACCACGTCAAGACAATAAACTCAAAGTAGCATGGTATAATGAAAATGACTACTACGAATACCACTGCGTGGTGGGCCATAAAACAGCTGAATATATGCAACTAAAACATTGCATCCAAGACCTCATAGACCAAAATCCCGTCAGCCTCGATCAAAGTACCCAACCATCACCAAACGCAAACCTTGGAGCTTATAAGGATCCTTTACCCAACCATAATAAAGCCTCCTCATCCAACCAAGCATACAATATCACCCCACCACCCACGTTCTACGACTCTATCGTAGGACGTATAGAAGCATCATCCCATCATGTCAACACAGTTACTATTCGGGCACAAGCACCCAATTACGCTATTACAACTCACTGTGGCCATGTATCCATCTACACAGCCCCTCCCATTGAACAAACACCTGTGTCCACATCAACCCCCTTACATCCTCGTCCAACCACATGACCATCACCTACCCACCAATATAGCCTCCTAGAACACCTAGGCAAGACACCCACACAAATCTCAATCCTCAAGTTGCTTCGCACATCTCCCCTTCATAAGGACATCCTCGACAAAGCACTCTTGCAAACACAAGTCCCTGCCAACCTGAATGTAACAAAATTCCAAGCCATGGTAGGACACATCGCCTCACCCCATCATCTCACCTTCTTAGAAAAGGACCTACCCGCCTCTAATCACGTACATAACGATGCCCTGCACATCAAAGTCTGCATCCACAAGCACACCATTAAAATAGTCTTAATAGATGGTGGTTCTAGCCTCAACATATGCACTCTAAAAATATTAAAACACTTGGGGTACTCAGATGTGGCTGTCGACACCAGCGATTGCATTACGATCAAAGGCTACGATGATACTGAACAGATCTCTGAATGTACTATCAAGCTTCCCATACAAGTGGGACTGAAAAATCCTCGAAACAAAATGTCAGGTTCTAGATCTTGACCTCCCCTATAACATCCTTCTTAGCAGACCATGGATTCACGCCATGCAAGCCATCCCATCCACCTTCCATCAATGCATCAAATTCCCTCACAACGGCACAGAAGTCACAGTCTATGCCAACCCTCACCCCTTCCAGTACTATAGTTTTCTGGAAGGCCACAACCAAACATTCTGCCCATATAATAAAGCCACCGCTGAAGCCAAACCAACAACATCAAACTCATATATCGACCCCGCAAGCATCGCTTCCACTTCATCCCAAGCAACTCCACCACCCGAGCTCCAGATCAAGCTATCCAACATGGGATGTGGGGAATATGACCTACATGGTACTTTTTGTGTGGGCACATTACCCAATCCTAAGACATTCGGCATCCCAACAACAGAGATAGCCAATACAGTCATTATCAAGTGCAAACCCTCACCCACCTTTGAGAAGAAGCATCTCCTAGATCAGGATATTCTTGAAGATATTTCATCTTGGCTTTACAAAGATGACGAACCTAAACAAGGAGTCCTGACAATCCCAACTGAAATCTACAGCAAAGGTTCTGAAATTGTTAAGAGCATGGGCTACAAAGGACAAGGCGGTATAGGCCTTCATGAATAGGGAATCGTAGAGCCATTGCAAGCAACAAAGAATCCCTATACTCAAGGATTAGGGTATGGTCAACCACAACGCATCCTCCCTTCCAGTGAGTGTATCTTATTCACGGCTGCTACGCCCCCCTTAGACGTTGACAATGTTAACAAAACGGGCTTTCAAGACTCCTTTAGTGATTTTGCCAACTTCTTTGACTCATCCATTTGTACCATCTACTCCGTAACCACTCTCATTTCATCTTCCACTGACTTGCCACTAGCTTATCCTAACCTCATTGATTGGGACCAATGGGGACCTCCTGTCTTCGACATCGCACCTAATGACGAGGCCATCACTCAAATGATGGGGGTAAGAGATCACTTCCTTTTGGGAGATCATCAAGCAGGGTACATAATGGAACTCCATTCGGATGCCTATTTCGGGGAGACAACCCCTGCTTCCAGTCACAAAAATAAAATTAGAAAAAATGGATCTGATGGCGAAAACCATTCCACAGCAGTATTAGATCCCAAAATAGTAAAAATAAAAGACATATCTCCTAGTGAAAATGTCCACGAGGTGCTAGGAGATGGAAGCATGGGCCTCACTGAGGTAGACAAAGTATATCCAGATAGATCACCCATCTTGGTAGAATCGGCTCAGGAAATGAACCTGGGGACAGAACAAGAACCAAAAATCACATACAGAGCAGAATCCCTCAGCATGCTCAAATAGGAAGACTTCTTGGCATTTTTCACATGAAGAAATCACAATTTCGCATGGACCTATGCAGACATGCCAGGGCTAGCCTGCCTTGGCTATTCATCATCTTGCAGTGCATCCCGATGCGAAACCAGTCAAACAAAAACTTCAAAAGATGAATCCTCAAGTGGCTCTCCTAGTCAAGGCAGAACTAAAGAAATTACTGGATGTGGGTTTCATTTGCCCTATCGATTATCCTGAATGGGTTTCGAACCTTGTCCCAGTTGCTAAACCAGATGGCTGAATCCGTTGTTGTACCAATTTCAGGGATCTCAACAAGGCCTGCCCCAAAGATGACTTCCCACTCCCAAACATTGACATGATAGTGGATCTCACAGTAGGATATGAAATGTTATCCCTCATGGATGGTTTCTCGGGATACAATCAGATCAAAATTGTCGAAGAAGATCAGCACAAAATGGCCTTCATATGCCCATGGGGAACATATTGCTGGGTGGTAATGCCATTTGGCCTAAAAAATGTAGGAGCCACGTATCAAAGAGCCATGACCGTCATCTTCCATGACCTCTTCCACCACGTCATGGAAGACTATGTGGATGATTTTCTAGGGAAATCCAAGACCAGAGAAGAACATTTAGATGTGCTAGCCAAGATCTTTGACAGGTTGGAGCAATATAATGTTCGTCTCAATCCGAAGAAGTGTGTCTTTGGTGTCACCTCAGGTAAACTTCTGGGATACATAGTTTTGAGAAGAGGGATCAAGGTAGATCCTACGAAGGTCAAGGCTATCACCGAGATGCCGCCTCCCAAAACATTGAAACAGTTGAGAAGCCTGCAGGGGAAATTACAGTCCATTTGCTAGTTCATCGCCCAACTCACTAATAAGTGTCAACCATTCCAACTTCTCCTCAGGAAAGATATGGCTTTCACCTAGACTGATCAGTGTCAGAATGCCTTTGATCAGCTAAAAGAATATCTGGCTAATACCCCTATTCTAACTCCACCAAGACAGGGCGAACCCCTCCTGCTTTACATCTCTGCGACAGACACAGCAGTCGGGGCTTTGTTAGCACAACATGATGAACATGGGAAAGAAAGAGCCATTTACTATATTAGTTGCACCTTGATCTTGTATGAGCTCAATTATACACAAATTGAACGTGCATGTTTAGCCCTTGTCTTTACGTCCCAAAAGTTCAGACACTACATGCTCAATCACAAGACCAAGCTCATTGCTAAGATCGACCCACTGAAGTATTTGCTAAATAGAGCAGCTCTCACTGGTAGAATGGCAAAATGGGTCATGATTCTATCTAAGTTTGACATTGAATACACAGAGAGAAAGGCCATTAAAGGACAAGTCATAGCAGATCAGCTGGCTGAAGTACCTATCCCTGCAGAACATCCTACTATTGCAGACTTTCTAGATGAGGCCATCTTGACAATCACACTAGCCATAGACACATGGAAGATGTATTTTGATGGATCCTACACTCACAGAGGCTCGGGGGTAGGTGTCCTATTTGTTACCCCTCAAGGTGACACGATCCCTAAATCATTCAAAATCACATTTCCATGCACCAACAATGTAGCAGAGTATGAGGCTCTCATCACAGGTCTTTGCATGGCCATCCAATGGAAAATTGAAAAACTACTGGTGTACGGCGACTCTCAATTGGTCATCAGGCAGGTCACTAATGAATACAAAACCAAAGATGACAAACTCCTGCCCTACAAGAAGATGGTTGATGATTTCAAAGACTACTTTGATGACATCCAATTCGAGCAAATCCCAAGGCTCAATAATAAAGCAGCAGATGCCATGGCTACCATAGGATCTCTAGTCGATATGAAAAAGGATAGCAAGAAATATGAATTCCTAATAGAAGAGCTACCCATCCTTGGATACGATGTTCCTCAATCAGAACTAGTGTGTGAAGTCGTTGGCCCCTTATCCCCATGGTACCAAGAAACATACCTTTACCTTCATGACAACATCCTTCCCCCTAACCTATCCAATTCCCACCAAAAATCATCCATCCGTCGAGCCTCCCATTTCATTCTTGTCAGTGACACACTATATAAAAGAAGTCTTGACGGCACGCTTCTACGATGTTTAGACTCTAGGGAAGCCGAAGTAGCCTTAGAAGAGGTACACGCAGGTTTTTGTGGGGCACATTCCAGTGGGCCTACCCTATCTAAAAAGATCCTCCAGACCGGATACTACTAGCCAACCATGGACCGCGACGCCCATAGGTTTACCAAGACATGCCTCCCATGTCAATAGCAAAGAGATCTCATCCACGCACCAGCCCAGGAGTTACAACCAATTGCAATGCCATGGCCTTTCTCACAGTGGGGACTTGACCTTGTAGGAAAAATACATCTTCCATCCTCAAATGACCATAAATTCATAATCACCACTACCGAATACTTCATAAAGTGGGTGGAAGCCATACCACTCACCTTCACCACAGGTATCCAAATCTCCAAATTCATCCTCCACTATATCATCTGTCGATATGGTATTCCCCATTCCATCATCACTGACAATGGAAAGCCCTTCAAAAACCAAGAAGTTCACACTTTGTGTGAAAAGTTTGACATCAAACACTGTTTCTCCACACCATATTACCCCCAAGGAAACAATCAAGTAGAGGCATCTAACAAAACCATCCTCCATATTCTCAAGACAATCAATGAAGCTAGTCGTGACTGGCACCTCCAACTCAACCCCGCCCTATGGGCTTACCGAACAAGCATCCGCACTCCTACAGGAGCCACCCCATACTCACTAGTATTCGGATCTGAAGCCATTTTACCTATAGAGGTCGAGCTCCCATCTCTCTGAGTATCATTGCAAAACATTATCTCTGATGAGGACTACCACATCACAAGGTTGCATCAACTAGAGCTACTGGATGAGAAAAACTTGCATGCCTTAAATCACTTACAGGCATATCAAAACCACCTAAGAAGAAGCTACAACAAAAAGATCAGAACTAGAAAATTTGAGGTAGGTGACCTTGTCCTAATGGAAAATTAGAAGAACCTGCAAGAGCGTCTGAAGCAAGGAAAGTTTGAACCCAATTGGCTAGGACCTTATGTCGTCACGACTGATTATGGGTCAAGAGCCTATCAACTCGCAACATCAGAGGGATAGCCTCTAGATGAGCCAATGAATATCATGCATCTCAAGAAGTTCTATGCATAACCTATCTGATACCCCAAGTCAAAAAATCAAAAGCACCAAAAAAATCAAAAAATTAAGAAAAAATTAGAGTGCAATAAAAACTTCCAAAAGTGAAAATCACTTTGGTGATGCCTTGGATAAGTACCATGGTAAAAACTTGTTCCAGGCACCATGCGTAGTGGCCAGTTCTACCATATAAGTCCTCTTCTTGTCACACCACTCCATATTTCACACATCCCATGGCTTGGAATTTTGAAACATCAAGTCCTATCGCCTGACCCACCATATTCCATCTCAAAGCCAACCCACAAAATGAGGATCTTTGTAAGCTCCCTTTGTACATACCACAATCAAAAAATCCAAAAACATCACAAAATCAAAATATCCAAAACATTGTAAAATCAAAAAATACAAAAAACAATACAAAATATAGAAAACTCAAAAAACACAGCACATCTCATCATCAAACACCCATCAATCTTTCAAATACATCAAGCCCATTGTAAACCATTCCCACATCATCAAGTCTTGCCATAACTACATATTCATTTTCACCCGCATCTTAAAAGTACCTTGATCTCATGGACACAGGGTATGTAGGCAGTCTGGAATACAAAGGATGTTTCCAGTACTTAGGTATCTAAGATGCATCCATCCACCCCATTGGATGGTACCCCATTTACTGAGCTTTCTGTATCTCATAACGAACACACAAGCTACGTATGCACTCCAGACAAGTTCCCCAACACAAAAATCATCAATCAACATACCAACCATAATCCTACACATGGCCAGACTGTTCCTTTGCCCTTCTTCCCACAGTTTTCTAATCAACACCAATGGATCTGCGTCCTAGGATATATCTTTCCTACAATGGACAAAAATCTATCATTCTATCATCACATCTCTTGGCAAGAGCATACAAAGGCTATTTGTATCTTTTCGTTGGTCTTTTTGCTTATTGATTTTTATAGTTTTGTCTCACTCTAAGTCATTTCCAAAGCTACCTTGATCTCATTATATCATGGTATGTAGTAGATAGCACCTCGACTAGACATCATCATTATTTCTGCATGTTGTGCTTGTGGGTTGGTTTCATTACTACAAGAATAGTATTCATATCTTGAAGTATGGGTCAGTTCTAGCATGATGTGTCCTATTTGCATATACAGGCATTAAAACCTTTTATGCATTATTCACACTCATCGCTATGAGTTCCCTTCCTCAACCAGACAAGATTATACTACCTTGGGCATGCATGAAATCAACTTATTGTTTGTGGGTCTAGTCCATGCAATTGCAGGGTATACATCATCACCTAGGTCATTTCATACCTTTGTGAACTATATCCTACATTGCTACAATAAACTAAGAAATGCTCTCAATTAATCTTGTGCAACTACTGTTACTAGCTCAAAATCATCATCCTAATCACTCAGTCAACTATCCCATCTCAGCCTAGATTTAATAACCACTTTCCCCCATCCCCCACCAACCAACCCTTCACTAATCCCATTCCCCCACCGCATCTCCAACTCAACACATCCTGAACCGAAATAAATCCCCCCTCAGCTAACGTGGTGTCTTGCGACCTAACAACCCTCTCGTCTCCTCACAACACCCCCCCGTCTCTAGACACTCCCAATCCTACCCATACCCATCCATACACCCCTATCCTCTCCCCACCTAATCCCTTCTCCCACAGCCTCACCACTCAGGGTCAACACAAAGAACATCATGTGTATCAGGACTGGACCACCTCACCTATCACCAAGTTTGCATACCACCTATCACCTAAACTACATCTAAGCATATCATCTAGCTACATTTTAATCCATTTCGCATATCATTTAGGTGCATTTTAATCCAAGTAATTTACATATCATTTAGGTTCATTTTAATCCATTTTGCATATCGTTTAGGTGCATTTTAATACAGGTAATTTGCATATCATTTAGGTTCATTTTAATCCATTTTGCATATCATTTAGGTGCATTTTTAATCCATGTAATTTGCATATCATTTAGGTTTATTTTAATCCATTTTGCATATCATTTAGATTTATCCATCCATTTTTGCATGTCATTTAGGTACATTTCAATCCACTTAATTTTGCATATCATTTAGGTTCATTGTAATCCATTCTACATGTCATTTTAGGTACATTTTAATACATTTAGGTTCATTTTAATCCATTTAGGTGCATTTTAAACCATCTAAAATCACATATCATTTATATTTATTCATCCATTTTTGCATATCAAATAGATTCATTTAAACCATCTCAAAATTACAAGTCATTTAGATTCATTTTTTCATCTAAGTTTGCATAATAATTATGTCCATTTTAGAAACAGTTAGTTGCACATTACAATCATATCATACCCATTTATGTTTGCCATCACATAGGTGCATGTTAAAATTAAATCTAGTATCATCACATTTTCATAACACATTTTAGTTACATCACATCATCACAATCATTGAACCAGCATTTAAATCATCTAGTAGCATATAGTCCATAAATTCACAACACCATGCATATATCACAACAAATCCATCATAAATGCATCCATAACATCAAAACATCATTGCATAAGCATAACACAACCATAGCATATAACATCCATAAAGAAATATTGCATCCATCGCATAGGCATCATCATAATAGAGCATCATAATCATAAGCATCATAAGCCATCAAAAAAGCATCACATCATATATAAATCACCGCAAAAAATGTACATCGCTCATGTATCCATCCAAAAATAAAATGTCCTGATACAAAAAATCCCTCCAAGGGCTATCATGATCGGGCTATCACATAGAGGATCCCCTCTTTGATGGAGTGGGAGACTCTGATCTTGGTTGAGCCTGTGATCCTGTCGGCGGCTGTGACTGCGGCAGTGGCTAGACCTGCACCTGAGGGACCTGCTGGGGCTCATGTGAGGGAGGAGGCATCATCTATTGAATTGACTGAATTGACCTCGATCTATGAGATCTCGAGGCCCCCGACCTACTGACCTGGTTGTAGCTCGGGCCCCCTGCAATTGCACCAACTCTGCCTCATGGCCCTCTAATGCCTCCTCCAGGCTGGCCACCTGTGCCTGTAGGGTCTCCCTCTCCTCCTCCTCGTCTTGTTGCCTCTGACAAGATGCATGCCTCTCAGCCTTAGCCTCTACCTCCAAACTTGTCCCTAAGGTCCCTGCCTCTGCATCATGCCCAGGCACCTGCCGCTGCCCCTCCTGTGGTGGAGGTAGGTCCCCCTCATCTGCTCTTGGCTGACCCCCATGCCACCGAGGTGCTCTCAGCTGTCGTCCTGATCCAACCTGTACCTACTGTGCAGGAACCTGCTATGCCAGAACCTGCTCTACCTGTACCTGTTGTGCAGGAACTTGCTCCATCTATCCCTGCTATGCAGGAACCTGCTCCACCTGTCCCTACTGTGCAGGAACCTGCTGCGCTTGTCCCTGTCCTGCTGCCACTGCCGCCAGCACATCTATCGGCTGGCCATCTCTCCCGATCACTCTCTCCTCTCCATCATCCCCAATCTCCACAAGGAAGTCCTCAATGACCACATCCCCCTCCACACGACCCTCCTCATCAGGGTCATCTCCACCATCTGAGTCATCCCCCCTTGAACCTACTACCTACTCTGCTAGATCCATCAACCGAGTAGGCCGATGCATATGCCACCAGATATCATAAGAAGTTATGGTCCCTGCATCCCTCACTGTGCTCCTCCAATCCCATTGCACTAGCTAAAGTACTGCAAAGTCTGCTAGAGCAACCTGTGGCTATAGGGCTGCAGGCCAGTAGGGTCTATCTCGTGGGGTTCGCGCATATATAGCCATCTGCTGAGGGGTGTCCTGCACCAACCCAAACTACCGCATAACCCGCGAGGGTAGGTACATCTCGATGCAACAGTCTCCTCGACCAATCAGATATCTCTACTGAAAGGTGTATGGAAGATGAATAATGTCATCTGGCCACTTCTCACAACCGATGTAGGCTCGCCAAACCACACTGATCACGTCATCCAGCATCCGCCGCCAATGTCACACCTGACCCATATATGTGTACTCTGCATCCCAATATAGAAACACAAAGGCCTCAAACTACCGCCGATAGTACCCAGAGGTCGGTCAAGTGGTAGGGATGTGCTCCCAAATCCATATGTGTAGCAACATCACACCAGCACATAAGGCCCTATCATGCAGATGGGTGACAGTGTGCATCTCATGATATAGTTGTGCTAGCATCACTGGCCCCCAAGCGTAGACAGTCCCATGCACCACCATCCCCTCTATTACCCCTCCCCAACCAACCGGAAAACCCCTACCTCACCTATCAAGCATCACCACACCTCCTATCAATGTGCACAAAAACAAGGCAAACGGATCTGCACCTGCAGCCAATGTCACCTCATAATCCATCTCTCTCTCATTCTGAGAGAGAACAAGATGGTCTGCACCAAATACTCTAACCAGCACCCTCCGCCCGCTCTTCGTGTCATATCTGACACTTCGACTGCAGATAGGTAACTTGAGGATGCGATAAACATCCTCAAGTGTAATAGTAATCTCTCTGGTCGGCAATAAAAAGTTGCAAGTCTCCATACGATATCGCTCCACCATGGCCGTCATCAGAGCTCTATGAGCTCGCAACATGGGCATCGAAGCCACCATCAAAAGCCCCAAACTCACCGACTGTACCTTCGTGGCATCATCAAAACCATCAAACAAAGCCATCATAGCGGGAACTCGTCGCTCCCGCGACTGCAATATAAACCACTCTGTATCCTACATACGCAACATTATGGTTAGATGTCAATCTATCTTCTTCTAAATCAATCTTTCTCTTCTTCTAAGTGTCTAAACAAGCTAGCATTAGGTGGCATGTAAATAGACAACCCCTGTGCCATTTCTCAAAATGGCACTAAAATTTCTTCCAAATAGCGCTAATCCAGAGTATCGCACCACTTCGCATAACTCTTTTTGCCAATCCAAAAAATAGCGCTACTGCGCGCTATTCATCGGGTCACTTCTACTTTTGGCGCTAATTCACCGAATGGCACCAATTCTCCTGATACTGCTAGAATAAATTATAGCACTACTTCATAGGATGGCGCTATTACAGATAATAGTGCCACTTTAACCCCCGTTTGGCGTCAAAACGCTTGAAATCTATTTCTTCTCTAAGTGGCGCTAATCTAGAGGATAGCGCTAAAACTCCCACCCAATGGTGATAAAACCACCCTACCTTACCGGGGCGGGTAGCACCAATCTAGAGGATGGCGCTAATCCGCCTTGCCATTTGCGCTATGCACTTCAAACCTGACCCCTATAACCCTAAAAAAATGCACAAAAATTGAGAAAATTACAAAGTCAGGGTTAGGCCTACTGGGGGTCCAGTGCTGGGCACCCGACCAAACTCTCGGAACTGCTCGGAGATGTGTCGAAGTTGCGAGAATTGGAGGTTGTGGTCAGCCATCTCTCCTTCACTTCTTCTTCTCTAGGGTCAAAGTGTGCAAATGTGGCACTCTTAGGGCCCACTTCTCCTAATATAGTGGGCCATGTCATCCTTCTTTCCCCCCAGGGTACAGATCCTAACCTTTTTCCTCTATTTTTCTTCCTGTCATCCTTTTTTTCCATCCCCTATCCAACCTTCACTTCCGTCACATCCTTTCAAGAGCTCACCTGGAAAATTTTTATTTTCCCACCAACCTCTCAAGGGGGCATCCCCTATCCATCTTATTCCTTCCTAGCAATTGGGGCATATTTTCTTCGACCTGATGCCACTTCCCTCCTAGGTCCTGACACCACATCAAAGAGGGGCAAATGTAGACACCTAAAAATGTCTCGATCACCAAACTGACTCCCGATATTCCTAATCATATCAATTTCCCTTCTAAACCAATTAATTAAATTTTATTTAATTAATTAACCCTTCATTACCCCATTTCTCATCAATTTATCCCAGCCAATTGAATTAATTTCATTAATTCAATAGTTTCAAACCTAGCCAAAGAAATTTAGTAAATATGCAATATGTACTAAATCATTTTTTCTCATTTTACCACTAAATTCAATTAATTAGTTAAAATCATGTTAACTAATTAATTTAACCCACTTATTCTAGCCCTAGGGCTAATTAAATAAAATCAATGTTTAATTAACTCTAAATCCCTCATTTGGTTGGTTAAACCTAGTTTAACCCACTCTCCCACATTCTCCAAATTAATAAATGGGAATAAATCCACCTAAAATCCCACATCACAATAAATAAATATCTTTCCCATGCCTATACCTTTATTTCCCCCCAAATGAATTTTTAATTTATTTGCATCTCCCCCCATGAATCTTTTATTTTGGGAATAATCTTCCCCCCATAACTTTCCTCTTCCCCAAAATGAATAAAAGAATCACTTTTATTCATAGCCATCCATTTTTCTAGATTAGATCTAGGCCCTCCATGTCATCTCCATTCTCCACCCTTGATCTCTCCAAGCATTCTCCACCCTTGGATCAAGAATCCCTCCAAAAGTCTATAAATAGAACCTCTCCCAAGCCATTTGGAGGGAATCAAGTCTATGCAAAGTCATAATGCCAAAATCACTCTTGAGCTAGGAGAGTGAGTTGCACAACTTTGAATGAGCATTTCACATTTGAAATCCATTTGTCTAGGGATCATTTTGGTCTTGGGAGCTTGTTTGGGTGCAAAGGCTCCTTACTCCCTTGATGGGATTAGATTTGTATTGTGAGGTATAACTTTTTGTGTTTGTGCATTTAGTTTGTATTTCTAACTTCATTTGCTTTTCTAATCTACAGTATTTGTGTGAGTTTGGTCTATAAAAGCAAGCACATGGTTAGTGGTTTGGGTAATGTTGGTTGTTTCATTGTAGGCGGATTGGAGGTTTGTGAGAGGTTGTCATTGTATTGAGCTCTCTTTTGTAGGTACATATTGTGAAGCATAGCAGGTGATGTGTGGATTCATGCTTGTACTCATGGAGGTTGCATTGGAGGTGCTTGATGGATTCAAAGGTATTCATGGAGGCTCATGGATTGTATTGTAATTTCATATTGTTGAATAATACATTTGAGCATGGATGCTTTTGGAGGCTAGGTTTTCCCAAGGTATATCTTGTGTTCCTTGTTGCTTGTTCATTTGATCCTTGCATTATGGTTTGTTTTAGCATCTTTTTTCTCCTATTGGGTTATGTGGCATTGGTTTAATTAGACCTGCAAATTCTTAACAGTTGGTATCAGAGCCATGTTTATGGTTGAGGGAGGTGTGAGCTCCCTGGATATGTATAACTCTTATGTGTATAGATCAGGTGCAAAGTGGAAGCCATGGCAATGCATGTAAGGATTTGAGACACTACAAGGTTTTGTGCAAGTTGTATTGCAATTTGGGGGTTCTGGGTATTAGAGATTTGTTGTATATTTTGCAGATCGGGTGATTGAAAAATCATGGCTAAAGAGGGTTTTTAGGTTTTGGCTTGTTGAGGGTTTTGAGGAGGATTTTCTACAAATGACCTCCTGGGACAAAACAGACCTCACCATTGAGTCTAGAAGGCCTGAGAGATGAAAAATCATATAAAATTTGCTATGGTTTGGTCACCGAAAGAAAAAACAAAAATTTAGCGCCCGAGGTATGCCGTACGGAATTTTTGTTTGCAGAGGCAAAAAAAATTTTAGAAAATAAAAGTCCCTACACAATGCTATAGTTTGGGAAAAAAAAATTAAACTATAGAATGTTTACCAAAACAAATCACATTTGAATTTTTTTTTTTTAAAAAGGGAATTTTGGGGGGTACGGGCCTGCAGACCCATACCCCGCCCCTACACAGGCACTGCAAAGGGTACCGGCCTCGCCAGTCCCCTGTACTTCCCTACCGGTCCCCTCATGTGTTCCTCTGTGCCTTTGGGCCCACACCCAAGGCAGCCCCTCATGCAGCATTTAAAACTTTAAAAATTTCATTAAACCTTTTAAAAGGTTTGTAGGGGGTCGGGAGTTTAGCATAATGGGCTTTAAAAAAAGAACAAATTTTATAATACTAAAACCTTTAATAAAAGGTTCGGTCGGGTGGAAAGAAATTTTTAAAATAGTAGCATTTAATATTATTTTTTATTTGGACCTTTATAAAATATTAAAACCTCCATATAATGTTTGATCCGTGGAGTTTTGGGATTTAAAACAAAATGGAAAACATTTTTTTTACCTATGCCGGTCAAAGATGAAGATGGCAACTCAAACACCACATCAGCAGCCACCTCATTTGCCAAGTCAGAAGTCATGATGTCAGCAATGACGTCATGCCACGTCATCAGGGTATAGTGGCCCACTAGGGGTCCATTTTTAGCCCTAGGAGTGCCTTTTCTTTTGAGGGGCATAACTTTTACATACGGTATCAGTTTTTTGACTTCTTATAGGCGTCAGAAAGCTCTCTCCAAGAACTATGTAGTGGTACATGTTTCATGATTAGATTTTGTTGTTTGTGTCATAATTTGGTGTTTGAAGCCTGCATTGCTCTGGTACAGTTTTATGCTCATAACTTTTGCATACGGAATCGAATTTTAGATTTCAGATAGGAGTTAAAGAGCTAGTATAGTGTACTATGATTTGGATGATGTAGATTTTTAGTTTGGTGTGCAGAGAGAGAATTTTACTTGTTTGATCACCTATGGGAGCCTAAGATTCAGAGTGCATTTACGAGTGCATTTGAATGGATTTGTTAGCACAGACTTGTGGAAGTGCATGTTGCTATGAGACCATCAGCATGGTATAGCAAGTTTTCAGATTTGGTGCTCCCTGATACAGGTTTATAGGTGTTTTCATAATTATGACTTTGATGGAGACAGGTATAGGTTGTCTTCTAGTTTGGGGACATGGTTGATACTCGTGTAAGACTTGGAGACTTGTTTCAGTGGGAGTTGAGTACAAGTACAACGATGATGATGATTATGGTGTCATGGATATGTAGGTATGCTTTTGCATTGGCATGACATGATCATGTATGCGATTGATAGGTATGGGCTATGATGTTCGATTCATGATTACAGGTGGTGTTGTGGTGTTGTTTTAAGGGATTGTTCTTATCTCCTGGATGCTTGGTTAGTTCCTTGACTATGGTATTCATTTGTGGACTTGTTGGCAAATTAAATCTAGAGTTGATTTGGTGTTTGAGTCTTGGATTCTACAGGTTATATTTTTGATATCTCAGTTTGTAGTTTACTAGTATGATGATGAGTTTGCATGTGACATTTGTTTTGGATCTATGAGTTATGTAGTTTTGTGGATTAGCTACCCCTTGGCTATAGTGGGATGACTCAAATGTGGACTGTCTATATCCACTAGATTGATTCAGTGTTTATGTAGACTTTGTTAGTTGGCCTTGTCTGTGGTCATTTGTGCTTTGGTATGTTGCTTTGGGATAAGAGGATGGATGATTAGAGTGCTTTGATAGTCAGTTGCTTAGGACTTGTAGCTCGTTTATCATGGTGTCATGGAGAGCTTGGATACATGTTCTATGTTAGTTTTTGACAGTGATGGTTTTATCTTCTTGTTTGGAGATTTTAGTTCACTAGACCTTTTGGGAGATGTTGATGTTACAGTGGGACTCTTTGATTGGTTTGGGACCATTGATAATCTTCATTTAGGAGATGGTTATTTTGTTGCCATGGATAGCTCAGTATCACGATTCAGTGGGAGCTTTGGCAGCATGTTGGATTCATCATACATGATGGATGATCTTCTATAGTGGATGTTGGTATCATGGAGGAGCTCTTGGCTTTGAGAGTTCTTTGACATTTTCAGTTTAGGTGATAGGAGATAGTTATCTTCATATGATTGGAGATGTTGACATCTTGGTTTACCATGGAGGACTTCTTTGGGTCTTTGGTTGAGGTGTCAATTTATGATTTGTCAAGTTTGACATGTTTATCCTTGATTTAGAGATGTTTATATTATGTCATGGTTTACTCTTGATGCTATCTTGAAGTATTGGCATGATACAAGTTCTCTTGAGACAAGATGTATGCATCATTGTACACTTTGTTGCATGTGATCTTACGAGAAGATGGTTAAATCATGATGTCATGATGGGATTCTTATGCAGACGTGCAGTAGGAGCATTGACATTGATCTTGTTGGTTCTTTGGGTATTGAGTACTTTGATCATTTGCTTGATTACTTCACGATGGTGCTATATTGTATTTGGAGTTTGGCATGTATTGGTCAATTACAGGTGCTATGGATACTTAGAGACTTAGGTGAGGCTGGAATTCTCTTGTGATTAGAGACACTTGTTGAGATAGTTACTCTTTGGAGGTTTTAGCAGATAGATTGAGGATCCTTACACCTGGTTATGGACGTGAGTTCATTATGGACCTAGATGAGTTTGTTCTTGGAGAGAGTCATTCTGACTTGGTGTATCCTGGAGGAGCATTCTCATTCCCCACTCTTGGTCTACTCAACAGTTTATTATCTATGACGTATTTCCCATCCTTTTAGATGCATTTTACTTTATGTTTCATCTTCTCATAGATATGGATCTTGAGCTACAGTTATTGGTTCTGGAGGGTTCATTTAAGGGATGTTAGCATGGTTATCTCCTTGTTTGTATGGTTTGATTTATGACCTTCATTATGAGGAGTTTAGGAGATGTGATTGGGCTTATTCCTAGTTATGGAATGGTTATGTGTTTGGTCTACCTTGATTAGAGAGGCTTACATCCATGTTGGTTACATGTTACATATGTTCATTTGATCTTATGAGATTGAATGGTTGGGTGTTGTTGAGGCTTTTCATTTAGGGTTGTAGAGGAGACCATACTTGACATAGCTTAGCACTTTGAGGTGTATTTAGAAGGACATTGTGATTTACAGGTCTTCTCTCTTTGTCTTATGGCTACTTTTTGGAGGATCATGTTGATATGGTTGGACTTTGGGAGATTTATGGTGACATGTTGTGAGAGAGTATGCAGCAATTTATCATGCATGTGTGGATCATTGTGATTGTTCTTGGTACTACATTGACTTGTTGATTAGCCACACCTTGGTTTGAGTGTTGATTGATAGACTTGGTATGCCTTGGATCTATTTTCAGATTTGACATTACCCATGCAGTGGGAGTTCCTCGATGTATGTGTTCTTCATTGACAGGTTTTATTCATGGAGCTTGTTATTGTAGTATATGGGTTGGATATGTTGTTGGTATGAGTTTATCTATGTTGTTGATACCTACGAGGTATGAATCGTTGGATGTATTAGCATATGTTGTGGGTGTTATTTCTAGTCATGTGGATTTTTTACCTTTGACAGCAGCTTGGAGCCTTATGGTTTCACTTGGATTTGATGCTTGTGTTCTTTGGATTGGTGCATCTTCACCTTGGCATGTTCCTTTTCTTCCATTGGTGGCACATTGGAGGATGGCAGGAGTTCTTGCTTGAGATGGTGGTCACTTTGCTTTGTTGCAGGTATCTTGATGGAGCACGAGAGCATTCTAGAGATTCATGTGATTTCATGTTTACCTATGATGATGTATTTCATGTATTGACCCTTATGCAATGTATACAACAAGTGGGAGAATGTTGGGATAGGTGTTGTACACCTTGCATAATATTGTACTATTTTATTCGGTTACAACTTGTATAAGTTGTATTGTAACATTGGGTTAGTTATTTTATGTGTGTGGGACACATAGAGTAATTAATTATTATTTGTATTATTTGATTTATTTGGGAAAAGTTAGTACCAATAGTCAAATGTGGGGTCAAGTGGTTTTATAAGTTAATGGTTTTTAGGGGGCACATGGTTTTATCCAATACCACAAGTTGTATTTGTGTGAGCTTGGTCTATAAAAGCAAGCACATGGTTAGTGGTATGGGTAATGTTGGTTGTTTCATTGTAGGTGGATTGGAGGTTTGTGAGAGGCTGTTATTGTATTGAGCTCTCTCCTATAAGTGCATATTGTGAAGCATGGCAAGTGATGTGTGGATTCATGCTTGTACACATGGAGGTTGCATTGGAGGTGCTTGATGGATTTAGAGGTATTCATGGAGGCTCATGGATTGTATTTTAATTTCATATTGTTGAATAATACATTTGAGCATGGATGCTTTTGGAGGCTGGGTTTTTCCCTACAAAGGGTTTTCCTAGGGTATATCTTGTGTTCCTTGTTGCTTGTTCATTTGATCTTTGCATTATGGTTTGTTTTAGCATCTTCTTTCTCCTATTGGGTTATGTGGCATTGGTTTAATTAGACCTACAAATTCCTAACAACATCAGTGCATTCATTCTTTTCTTTGAACTGAAATCATTGTTAAGTGATTTCAAGATCTTGGCCTTTTCTTTGGGAGTGATCTCTAGATATAATTTTGTCAATGTATGCTCTCTAAGTTCAATGTCCTTAGCCATAGCAGCTTCCTTTTTGGTGGTTAGTATATTATCCAAGGTATCTGGGAGATCAGCAATTATATTAATGAGGGCTCTATTGCATATGTTTGGATACTCTACAATAGCTTCATCTAAGGTCCTCTTGTCTGCATCATTGTAATCATCATAGAATTGGGCCATTGGTTTCAGGTTGCCATCTATTGTAACTGCCTTTACAACATCTTCTAACATTATTGTGGCTTTTTCTATTTGTGGCTCATCTTTCTTTAGCCTTTTCTTGGGTTTATCCATTCTAGAGGGCTTCTCCTTGTTGTTTCCAGAGGCTTTAGTAGCCCTAGATTTAATATTTTTCACTTCTTCATTAGACTTTGTCTCTTCTTCTTCAATTTTTCCTATACTGACATACATCCTTCTACCTTTCATTTTCTATCTCTTTGTGCCTTTATCAGTGGATTTCTTGGATGGTTGCTCCACACTTGCAGATGGTGTGGGACCAGAGAATGTGGTAGAGCTTCTTGTAGACTTTTGTGTTGCTTCAATCTTTTCTTGTTTCCTTTTAGGCTCCTCCAGAGCCTTAGCCAGTTCACTCTCTTTCTTTTCTCTTGCTTCCCTTTCTACTTGTGATTTTTCTCTTACTTCTTTGATCTGTTCTTTAGAGAAACCATGTTTCAATGCAACTTCTTCTACCTCCTTCCTCACCTTGTTGGAGATTTCAGGTTGTCTGAGTTCAACATGGAGTTTCATAGATAGCTCTTCATAGGTTCCAAACCTTTCTTCTCTGTTCTCTTTGGGTTTGCTCAGCATGTGTTGAGCATAGTTTTCTAATATTTATCCATTCACTTCATAACACATTGGTATTATCTAGACTATCCTAGGCTCAATAGCCTCCATCAAGCATTGAGCTTTTGTAACCATAAAACATATAGTATCCTTATACTTCTCAACAATTTTCTCAAGATTTCTTTCTCTTGAATGCATCGTGCTTTGAAAATCCTTAAAGTACCCCCATAGGGCTGCTTTTTTCTCATCATGACTTCCAATACCACTTAAATGATTTCTAATTTAGACAGCTACAAGTTTGCCAGTTAACCATAATAGATTCACCATCTTTGGCAACTCATTCATAAAATAGAAGAATAGATAGATAATAAGTGTACTGAATTTGAAGGGATAGTTTTTGATTTCCTTGATCTTCTTCAGATTCTTCAGTAGTTGGATTCTCAGCAACTCACACAAATCATAATAAACATTTTCTTTGACTATTTGATATGTGGTGTATTTCGCAGCACTGGAGACAAAGTTCTCCCAATTTGAGAAATAGATCTTGTAGCTTATGACCATAGAAGCAAATCTTACTGCATGGTCTATGATGTCATTTATGGTTAATGCCTTCTTATCAAATTGGGCTCTGGTAGCCTCTATAATAGTTTGATTCTTCACAGCTTTCAACAAGGGAACACCTCTGATGGAATTTAACCCTGTTATAGCCCTAATTGCTTCCTTGATGATTTTGAAGGGTTGCCCTAACCACATGAATTCATCTTGAATTTGACTCAGGATATAATGGACCCATTCATCCTCTATGAATGTAGGAAACTCTACATACTGGATGAATTTCTTCTCTTCTAAGACTTTGTATTCTTCCTTTAGGTCAAATTGATCATTGCTTAAATGCTTCAGGTATAAATCTAAGAGTTGCGCTTATCTAGGGAAACATGGATATATGCCCTAAGCTCTTCCACATACAAAATTCCATATGGCATTTTAAAAAATGCACCCATTGGATCAACTTCAGTTGCTTTAAAGGGATGTTTCTTGAATTTGGCTCTTGGTCACTCAGTAATATCAACAACTTGTGGGGTTTCCATTGCAAAGATTTAATAAAGTTCCAATGGCAAATACCTTGTTATGTTGAATTAGGATTTTCTTCACCTGGATCGCTCTAAGTTCTTCGAATCTCTATTGATGCTTGAAATTTAGCTTCAATCTCTCTTGGATATCTGATAGCTTGAAAGTAAAGTGAATTAGAAGGCAAATGAGTTTCTTTTTATCCTTTGCACTTGACCTAATCATCATAAATGCTTATTATCAAAAGCTGCCTAACTTTTCTCTAATAGATGCAGTCGATCAAAATTGCTCTACAATGTGTTGTACTGACTTATTTTCCTCTAGATCTTCTTTCAAAAGTTTTTTCATGTCAGATTCCACCACATATCCTTGTGTCAGACTCTAGCACTAACTATCTGGCTGGGGGTTTTGAATTTTCAACACTACTCCCCCTAATCCAGAGGTCCCAACTTATTTCCCAGAGGAAGTATCTACACCGGATGATGGTCCTGATCTATCCTTAACTTCAATTACTTCTTTCTTGATCCAGATCTTGTCCATTTCTTTCTTGGTTTCTACCGGATCAACCTTTTCTTTTCCTTGGTCATTCTTTTGCCCTGTTTTCATGTTTTCAGTATGGTAGTTTTCTTTCACATTTTTGCTTCTATAGATTCTTGTAATATGTCCATACTTGTTGCAATTGTAGCACACCACATTCCTTTTGTCTTTGATTCCTTCTATTGATTGGATTTGATCTGCATTGATTGGTCATATGTCCAAATCTATTGCATGTAAAACACTTTCCATTGAATGATTGACTACTTGCATTGTAGGAACCATGCCTTAGCAGATTTCTACATTCATTTGATTTGTGATTAATTTTCTTACAATTGAAACATTGACCAGAAAAGGATGGAATATTTTGATTCTGGTTTATTCTACTCCTACACTAAGTAGCTTTATGACCAAACTTATTGAAATTAAAACAATGGCCATAGAAAGATGGATACCTTTGAGCATTTGGTTGTCTGACCAGAGGTCTTCTAGGTCTTCTTCTTTGATTTCTAAACCAGTTTCCTCTATTTTTCTTTAACTCAATGTTTGTTTGACTAGATTTTGAACTTTCTCCTTTCTCAAATCCTAAACCTTGCTTATCATCAGCACTCCTTTGACTAGCAATCACCTCATCAAGCTTTCCAAAACTTAGTTTGAACTTTTCTTCATAGCTCTTGGCTACATCCAGATCAAATTTTAGAAGTAGCACTTCTTTGCCCAAATTTTCACATTCCTCTGATTTATCCTTAACAACTTGATTCAGATGCCTTTCAATTTCTTCCTTCTTTTCAACTTCCATTGTCTACCCATTTAGAAACTCATGTGCTTCATCTAATTGATCATTTAGATCCATTTTTTTCTCTTTGACCTTTCTGACTTGCTCTCTTATCTTTAGGATGCATTCATCAACTTCTTGAATATTAGCTTTTAGATCCCTAATTTTTGCTTCAAATTTTTCAAGATCAATAAGGGCTGCTTCTAGTTCCTTGTTGCTTTCATAATTTCCAAATCTTCTAACTGCCATGATTACACTACCCCAGATCTTCCTCAAGCTATTAGACTTCTTCCAAGGAACTTCACTTAATACCAATTGTTGAATACTAAGAGGAGGGGTGAATCAGTATTTTGCAATTTGAATAACTAAACCAAATACCAACTTTAATAATCAGAAACCAAAGTAACCACAGAAATACAAGCCACATAAACATGACACATAAACACCGGATTTTTACATGGAAAACCCAAGAAAGGGAGAAACTACAGAGAGGATTAGCTCTCAATATATATTGCAATCTTTTACAAATAGTGATGTTCAGTCTTGGTCACTCCATGGGCCTAGAACATGTTGGCTCACTGCAATGAGGTACAACTAGGTCTAGCAGGCTCATTACCTCAACCCTAAACCTAGAAAGATTATAATGAGGGCTATTAAACCCTAATGGTTTCGTATAGCTAGGCTCACCACCAAGTGCAAGTGAAATTATATAAGACATATGAATACTACAACAACATCTATTAGTATGCCAGGGTGCAGTCATTTAGCAACTAAATACTGAATCTTGATTCTTCATCATCACTAATCTTCTATCTTTGCTCTACTATTCTCATGCTCACATGAATCACATCTGCATCACTTTTTCTTCAACCAAAATTCATCGTTGTTATATATCTGCATCATGATTTAAACCATAATCAGGTCAACATCCAAAATATGAAACGTGTACATTGAGGGATGTATCTTGTCAGCTCAGTGCAATGCACTATATGCTATGTGGACTCAAATAGCATTTGAATTGTATTCACATATGTCAATCTCAACTATTTAAAAACTTAGGATTAAGTTCTAAACAATAGAACTTACTGCATACAATTCAGACGTATCATGTTGGCCTCTGACTCAGACTGCCACCGATACAGTTCATCTATTAGACTACAACTTTTACTATGGACTATAGGGCTTGCTCAAAATCATACCAAAGATTCCTCAAACATCACCAATCATACCTTTAGAACCACAAAGCAAAATACTCTTTAGCGGCAAAATGTGGACCATTAGAACTTAGACTTTATCACAATCAAACTCTGTCAAATAGTGTAGAGATACTCAGCAGCTTATAAATACCTTTCTGGTAGACTTTAGAACTTACAAATCTACATTTAGACATTTCATATAAGTGTTTACAACACCTCAAAACTACATAACAAAACATGCATGTGTGGAGAAATGTGGATCATTTTACTTTGCACTGTACACTATCCCTATCTTACTTTTGTTCATCCAAACTTAGATATTTTCTTCAAATGACTTCCAGAGGAAGTCATGACTTGAACAATAGAATATATCATCATCAAGTAGATATGAGTCAAAATACTTGAACTACATTTGTCAATCTTCATCTGCGGAGGCATACTGATCCACTTTCTATCCCTTACTCTGAATATTGTACATACTTAGCCAATATGACTAAGTCCTCTTTACCGGACCACAAACTTTGTTCCAACCTTGTTCCTTTTCTTGTTGCCATCAATGACAACACTCAATTATTGAACATAGCAGTGTCTCTTACCAACAACAACCCCATCTATGACAATCCATGGGCTAACTACACATCAAATACCAACACCATCCATACCATTCATCAACATGTAGGGGGTAGAAATATCCCACAAGCACAAGGGTCTGACCCTCCTTTTGGTTTACCATATAGCATGCTACCCTCTAACCTTCCAATTTCTTTCATACCATCCAATATAAGTATTCCCGCCATACTACCCCTGACAAACATCCCTCAAAGCACTTCCATGTTCACTAACACTATTCCCCAAACACTTCCCCCTTTAAACATTCCTTAAAGGATGATCATCACCCAAACAACGTTGCATCCTATGGTACCTTCACAAAACCCCTCCAAACACACAATCCATTCACATCCTAACCACATAATCAACATCAAAATCCCCTAACAAACCATATGAATCCCACACAAACATATCATTGGACCACTCATCAACAACCTCCCCATGATACTTCCATGAAACATCAACATGCCACTCAATATCAACAACCACCCTTCCAAAACCAACATACGTATCATGCATCCACTCACACCCAACCACAACATCAAATGTATGGGTCTCATGTTTACTCACAAACTATAGGCCTACCTCCTTACATCCCCCAACAATACGGTATCCCTCAACAACAACAAACATCATTCCATCAACAAACACAACAACCACCACTTCTATCCACATCACAACCTCCCCTTGCCAATCCTTTTGATCAAGAATGGAAAGAGATGAAAAATACTCTAAAAAACATCCAACTATGGACCCAAAGGAAACATTATAAGTTTGAAGACTTATGTCCCTATCCATTTGATCAAAATATGACAACCTTACCTTTTCCTCAATAGTTTGAAGTACCCAAATTTGATAAGTACAAAGGAAAAGGAGATCCTCATGACCACATCAAGAAATTATTCATGGTAACTCAAGAAGTTTCCTATGATGATCAATTCCTCCTTTGTCTTTTCCCATGAAGCTTAGGAGGACAAGCCCTCGAATGGTTCATAAAGTTGCCTTATGGATCCATCTCCACTTTTGTCGATCTTTCAAAAAAAATTGTTGCCCACTTCTCATACAACATAGAGCATGAAATCACCATTCTTGACCTTTGTAACACCAAACAACGAAATGGCAAAATTTCTGCTGCATACTTACAAAGATGGAGAGCCATTACTTGTAGGCTACCTTGGACAACACCCGAAAAAAAAATTGTCCATATTTTAATCCAAGATTTAAAATAAGAAATGGTCTTTCACTTCCAAGTACATTGTGCATCTACCTTTAATGAAATCATAAAAAAGGGTGTCGCCATTGAGAAGGCCCTCATCACAAAAGGTTTCATCAAAATTTACAACTGAAATGACAATGAGAAACCATCTAACAACAAACCTAAATTTTGGGCTAAAAACAAAAATGCCATAGGAGATGGCACTACTGATTCCATGTGGCTTCAAATAGCTTCTCCTAAACCTAAAGAAGCACACATTGTACAAAATGTTTCAAACAATGTATCGGTGCCACCTACTCCACCAAAATGAAATTCTCCCGACAATCCAAAACACAAATACACTCCTTTGGGTGAACCACTCAAAGTTGTGTTCAATAAACTTGTCCAAGATAACATGGTTGAGTTTTCCATGACTAAACCCTTTGATGAAAACCAACCCAAACCTGCATGGTACAAGAAAAATGAGTATTGTGACTATCATCATATCAAAGGACATGCCACAAGAAAATTTATGAAATTAAAAAACTATATCCAAGACCTTGTTGGCCGTGATGACATCCAAGTGGAAGGAAACAACAATTCCTCACCTAATGATGGCCTAGGAGTCTAGCAAGACTCTCTTCCCAATCATAATAATCAATCCGCATCTAAATCATCATCCTCCAACACCAATCTCAACAACCAAGACAATAAAGTCTGCTATAACAATGTTCCACCTCCTTATGATAATGTAGTAGGCTAGATTGATTTCAAATCTACTTGTATTACCACCATCAAGATCAAAAACAACACTCCTGAATGTGTTGTTACCACCCGATGTGAGCATGTAACCATCAAGGGATCATCACCATCCTCCACTACCACCACTTCTAAATATAACATCCTTGACCATCTTGGGAAGACCTCCACATAAATCTCAATCTTGGAACTCCCTAAGACATCCACCATCCACCACGAAATCCTTAACAAGGCTCTCCAAGAGTCCCATGTCCCCACTGCCATTCCTCCCACACAATTCTAAAACCTAGTGGCATAGTTGTCCTCATCCTACCATCTCACTTTCAGCCAATCTAACATGCCACCTATTAACCCCATCCATAGCAAAGTACTCCATATCAAAGTCCAAATTTCTAACCGCAAGGTCAAGTGGGTCCTCTTGGATAAAGGATCTGGTTTGAATATATGTACATTAAAATTCATAAAACTTTTATGGTATTCAATAGCTAATCTAGAGTCTTTGGTTATCTCCATCAAATCATATGACAACATAGGCGAGAATCAGAAAGCACCATATGCCTCCCTATCAAGGTGGGCCCACTCACACTACCCACCCTATGTCATGTGGTCGATCTTGACCAACCATATAACCTTCTCTTAGGCTAACCATGGTTGCATGCCATGCAAGCCATTCCTTCCACCTATCATCAATGTCTTAAGTTTCCCATAATGGTGTGGAAGTCACTATTCCCATTGATCAACAACCCTTTGAGCATTGTAAAGATTTGGAGGTTATCTATGATAGACAATTCATTGCCCAAGCACTTATGGGGAACATCTCAAAGACCCCTCATCCATACCATCCACTTCATCTGCTCCATCTATCACCATTGATCCATCACATGCTTCTACCTCATCTCCCACTCTAACCCCTCACATATCCCAGGTCAAGATCATAGATAAAGGGTGTGGTCAATATGAGCTTCATAATGCCTTCCATGCGGGAAATTTACCTTTGTCCCCCCACTCTCATGGTCATCATCTACAAGAAAAGGCTCAAGAACAACAACATAAGATTGATGACAAGATTCCCTTCATCCCAGCATAGGTTTCTAGAGAAGAAGTCAAAGAAACAACTTTGAGTGATTGGTTATACCATGATGAGACTCCTCCAACACAAGAAAATCTTGAATATTTCAAGGAAAAGTATCATGTACCAATCCAAATATGTACCAAAATGCCCTACCATGGAAAAGGGCTTAGCACTGATGAACAAGGCACCACAGAACCTATTTCAAATGATCCTACATCTCCCAAGCAATATGCCAAATTTTGGTCTAGAATACACATCGCCTACTATGACAATCCATAGACCCACTAAAGCTTCGATAGAGGTGACCGAATCCTCTTTTATTGTTAAAAATATTATGTTGAGTGTCATCATAGCTTCATGCAAAGATCTTGATCTTTCATGCATCTTCCCTAACAATGCCATCTTCCCCATTGGCCTTCCCCTCATCCATCCTAATCTCGTTACCTGGGATTATCAAGGACAACAGCCTCTTGGCATGTTCTAAAATGATGAAGCCCTCTCTACATTCCTAAGACTTTGTGACACCTCCCAATATGACATATGCTTACATGTTCATTCCTACTTTGGAGAAGATGAGATACTTAGCCCAAATAAAAAATCAAAAAATAGAAAATCGTCCCCTGGTGAAAACCTCTTTGAGGCACTTTCAGACACAAAAGAGAAAAATAAATATGTATCTCTTGGTGAAAACCTCCCCAAGAAGCTAGGACATGAGGATATCCATTTTTCCCCCATACCTTCTTATTGGCAAGAGTGTTCCATCATCCTAATTGAAGGCAGACAAGAAATCAATCTCGGTACATAAGAATAGCCTAAGCTCACACATATCACAAAAAGTCTTGCTAGCCAGGAAAAATCCAATTTTTAAATAGTCCTCCACAAGACACCTGATGTTTTTGCTTGGTCATACATAGACATGCCAGGATTGGATCCTTCCTTGGTAGTACATCACCTTGTGGTGCATCTAGAAGCTTGACCAGTCAAATAGAAACTTTGCAAGATGCACCAACAAGTCACCTTGCTTGTCAAAGAAGAATTGTAGAAACTATTAGAAGTCAGCTTCATCCACCCTATAGAATATCCTGAGTGGGTCTCTAATATTGTTTCATTTGCTAAGAAACCTAGGGGCATCTAAGTATGCACAAATTTTTGAGACCTCAACAAAGCATGTCCAAAAGATGACTTTCCCCTTCCCAACATTGACATTATTGTGGATCTTACGATTGGACATGAAATGCTCTCCCTCATGGATGGATTCTTTGGATACAATCAAATTAGAACTGCCCTTGAAGATCAACATAAAACAACTGTCATTTATCCCTGGAGTACCTATGTTGGCAAGTCGTGCCCTTTGGCCTAAAGAATATTGGAGCAACTTACATAGAATCATGGAGGATTGTGTAGATGATCTCCTTGATAAATTAAAAACAAGAGAAGAACACTCTAAGGTTCTACAATAGATATTTGAATGCATTAGGGAACACAAGTGTCACCTCAATCCCAAGAAATGTGTCTTCGGCCTTACATCAGTAAAACTCTTGGGGTTCATTGTCCCTGCAGGGTTATTGAAGTGGATCCAACTAAAGTCACTGCTATAATAGAAATGCCACCGCCCAAGACCCTCAAACAATTTCATAGTCTCCAATGCAAGCTTTAGGCTATCCGAAGGTTCATCACTCAACTCGCAAATAAATGTCAACCCTTTTCCCATTTTCTTCATAAGGAAGTACACTTTAAATGGGACCAAAATTGTCAGCAAGCATTTGACCACATCAAAGAATAGCTAGCTTCACTATCGGTCCTTATGGCACCTATCCTTGGAAATCCCCTACTATTGTACATATCAGCAACTTCAGTAGTACTAGGGGCATTTTTAGTGCAACATGATGACACCGGTTGTAAAAGGGTTATATACTACAATAGCAGGACCCTTGTCGGCTATGAGCTTAACTACACACCTATGAAAGGAACATGTCTAGCTATCATTTTATATTCTCAAAATTGATGACACTACATGTTGAGTCACTCAATTAAGCTCATCTCCAAATTTGACCCTCTCAAGTACCTACTTTCCAAGACTACACTAATGGAAAGAATGGAAAAATGGATAATGTTACTTAGTGAGTTTGACATTGAGTATGTTGACCAAAGAGCAATCAAAGGACAAGTTATAGTAGATCAACTAGATGAAGCACCTCTTATAGATCATCAACCACTCTCCATTGATTTCCTAGACAAATCCATCTTGACTATGACAAAATCAGTAATCTAGAAACTATACTTTGATGGATCCTTCACAAATTATAGTTTAGGGGTAGGGATACTCTTGGTAACTCCTCAAGGTGACTATATTCCCAAATCATATAGTCTTTGCCTTCCCTTGCAAAAATAATGTGGTTGAGTATGAAGCCTTGATCATTGGTCTCAAAATAACAACTCAGTGGAACATTCAATAGTTGCAGGTCTATGGAGACTGCTAGTTGGTTATCAAACAGGTTAATGGTGAATATTTCACTAAGGATGAAAAAATAATTCCCTATAAGCAAGTGGTTGATGAATACATGTTACTCTTCAACTACATTCATTTTGAATAGGTACCTCACCTTCATAACAAAGTAGCTGACGCTATGGCCACTATTGGTTCCCTCTTGGATATGCTTCATAATAGTCACCAATGTGAGTTTCTTGTGGAACAACTCCCAATACTAGAATATCACATCACTAAGTTTGAATTCATATGTGAGATTGTTGGTCCTAAAAATCCTTGGTACCATGACATTTATGTCTACCTCCAGCATCACACTTTCCCACTCAAATCCTCTCACAAACAACAATACCTCATCCTCTAAGCCTCTCGCTACACCATTCTCACTAATACCTTTTATCACTAGAGCTATGATGGCACTCTCCTATGATTCTTAAACATAGAAGAAGATTCCCTCACACTACACAAATTCCACGTAGGTATATGTGGTGATAACACAAGTGGTATTGTCCTAGCCAAAAAAACTCTTACGTATAGGATATTATTGGCTAACCATGGATCATGATGCATGTAAGTATGTAAAGAAATGTAAGCCTTGTCAGCAACTTGGAGATCTCATCCACACTCCCTCTTAGGAATTGCAACCAATAACCACACCATGGCCCTTTTCACAGTGGGGCCTACATCTCATTGGAAAAATCCACCCATCCTCCTCTGATGAACACAAATTCATCATCACCACCACCGAATACTTTATTAAGTGGGTTGAAGCCATTCCCCTCACTTTCACCACTGGTAATCAAATCATCAAATTCATCCTTTACCATATCATCTAACGTTATGGTATCCCATCCACCCATGTCATAGATAATGAGAAGCCATTCAAAAACAATGATGTGTATATCCTTTGTGAACAATTTCATATTCAACATCATTGGTCCACTCCATATTATCCCTAGGGTAACGGCCAAGCTGAGCAAACTAATAAAACCTTTCTCAAAATCCTCAAGAAATTTTTCAATGAAACTAATCATGATTGGTACATTTACATCCATCCCACCCTTTGGGCCTATCACACTAGCATCCATACTCCTATAGGATCCACTCCATACTCCCTTGTCTTTGGAGATGAAGCTATCCTACCAATAGAGATTGAATTTCCCTCATTGTACATCTCTTTGCATAATGTCATCACTAAAGAAGATTACCATGTTGCATGCTTCCAAGAGTTAGAGCTATTAGATGAATGGTGCCTCAATTCCTTGAATCATCTCCAAGAATACCAAAATCAACTTTGCAAATCCTACAACAAGAAATTCTATGCTAGAGAGTTTGCAGTAGGAGACTTGGCCTTAAAAGAAAATCAAAGGAATCTCTTAGAACAAGACAATAAAGGGAAATTTGAACCTAATTGGTTGGGCCCCTATGTTGTCATAGCTAAGTATGATTCTGGTGCATACTAAATTTCCAATCCTGAAGGAGAAGAGATTCCAAAACCTATGAACATCATCCACCTGAAGCAGTTTCACAACTAGCCTTTTGAATAACCCAAATAAATAAAAAATAAAAAAAAGTCAAAAATAAAAATAATAATAAAAGTAAAGAAAAATAATCCATCCTATGGTGGAAACCACTCCCCATGGTGCCTTGGGAAAGTATCATGATGAAAACCTATTTATAGGCATCATGTGTAGGTTCAATCTAGATCCATTGTTCATCCATCCTTATAGTACCATTATCCACTTCATCCATTACCCAACATTCCCACTACCTGAGCTTCAATCAAGTACAACTATCCATCATTCCCAAAATATACATCCTCCCATCACCAACTTGCATGTGTTGCACAAGAAACTTAGTAACAAAAAAGTAAAACTCAAGCCCATCATTGACCCACCTATCCTCATTCCATCCAAGCTATCACCCTATCTGAGCTTTCATCCCACCTCTATCTCCTTCACTTTTTAAAATAGAGTGAGTAGTAGAAAAGCATAATTCCCACCTATTATCACCCTCTTCATCCTAGGTCATACTCATCCCACTCCTGACTATCCCATCCTATCCCACTCCCTAACACACTTGATCCCCATAGTGATTTATCACATCATGTATTTACACCTCCAAAGTTCCCCCCACCAAGTCACCCAATTGGTTACCTCATCTCCCTCATCCACCTAAGCCTCCCCCAATCACTCATTGACCAATCCCCCTTGTGATTTATCACATCACGTCTTGCACCACCAACACGTCACCTGGCCTTTTATCATCACACCCCCTTCACATCACACCCTATCAATCCTTGTTCTCACCATGGTTTTAATACATGGTACAATCTAAAAACTCATAGTTCCATCCTCTAACCAACCCTCATCTATTCACATAATATCATCTCATCCCCCTTTCATCAAGTTGCCAGAACTACATATCATCACCACCTGCATCTTAATGTGCCTTGATCCTATGGATACAAGGTATTTAGGTAGTTTGGAATATGAAGTAAGTTTTGGTACACAAGTGCATAAGATGCCACCCATCAAACCCCACTTGGATGGTCCCTATTCCCTGAGTTTATTGATTGTCTATGCACAATGTGCTTGCTATGTATACCATCAAAGCATCACACTTTCACAAAAAATTATTAGCTACCAGATTAACTTTGCAACAAATTATGGCCTATATCTTTTTCACCCATCCTTTTATTTATCCTAATCATCCATTGATTCATGTCTTACAGATGCATCTTTCCTACAATAGGAAGAATCACCAATCCCCACCAATCTTGGCAAGAGATATAATGGTTGGTTTTTTGGTTATTGATTTTTATCTTGTGTCTTATTCTTAGATTATTTAAAAACTACCTTTATCTCACTATATCATGGTATGTGGCAAATTATCTAGAATGGGGCATAGTCATTTGCTTTCATATGTTGTGCTTGTGGGAAGTTTTCATTACTCCACTTTAGTATTCATATCTTGTGAATAGTAGGGCTGGTTCTAGCATATTAGTTTCCTTTTACATCTAAAGTTCCTCATACCTTTTGTGTACTAAGGGATTATGCTATGGATTCCCCCTCATTCATCTAGACAAGGTTATACTATATTGGGCATGTATGGATTCATCCCATTGTTTGCAGAGTCAAGTCCAATGCGTGAGATATCTTGTCACCTTGGTTCCTCATACCCTGGTGGTGTGATGACATCTCATGTTATATCAACAGTAGTGCTCATATTTGTTTATAGAATTTCTAAATACATTCTATCATCACCTTTTATCCCCCCCATCATACATATACATCTCCATTACCATTATCCCATCACACGCCTTGCTCCAAATTTCACCAAAACAATTCTCATCCCCACCTACTTTCTTCTACCTCCTATTCATTTTGAACAACCATTTCCCTCCTACACCCTGTGACCATTTTTAGGCACTTGTTATCATGATCAACAAATTAAATCACAATGTTCATTGACCATCCCTTTGCATTAGTCATTATCCATTAATCATTTTCCCTATAATCATTCTGATTTTTAATATATGTTTATTAATCTAAGCATATATTCATCATTTTCATTATCATTTTCATCTGTTCATAATATATGTTTATTAATCTAAGCATATATTCATCATTTTCATCCATTCATAATATATATTTATTAATCTAAGAATATATTTATCATTTCATTTCATTTCTATTACCATTTTCATCCATGCATAACATATGTTTATTACTTTGAGCATATATTTATCATTCTCATAATTTTGAATTTCATTTGTCCATTCATGTTTATATTTACCATTTCTTTCATCCATTTATCCATAAAATCATTAGACCATTTAAAATCGATTACATATCACATATAATTGTCATATCACATCCAAATGTGAGGCCTACACTTTTTCAGTTCCGTACATGTGACTAAATACTTTACTGTTGTTGATACTTTTACATTTGTGGGACTGTTGATCCTAGATTTTTAAACTATTAAACCTTATTATGTTAAAGGAAAAAGTAATTGGGTGATGTCCAATTAATGTTTGCATTATAGGAAAACTAATTGGGTGATGTTAGTTTGATGTTTATTTTATAGGAAAAACTAATTGGGTGATGTCCAATTAATGTTTACATTACAGGGAAACTAATTGGGTGATGTTAGAAAGAAAATTGTCATGTGATTTCATTATGTTTATAAGAACTATGGTATGCTTTAGAAATGCATGTATTAAATTTGATTCGGCTATGATATGTATATATGGAATTAACTTTGAGATTGAGTGTGAAGGTATTTCTAACAAAACCACAGATATTGGAGATCATTCTGCACCTTATGGTGTAATCCCTTGTGAAGACAATCTGGTTCCACGAGGAACTGAGATCAACTCTGTGTTTGATTTAATGTTGTAATGTTGTCTTGCATGAGGTTGAATGGGTTAGGTCTACCCTCTTGTAAATTTGAATTATGATATGTGTTGTAAGAATTGTTTTTGAATTTTAAAATTTAAGACCCTTTTCTTGTGTCTTAACTTGACCCTGGGTGTCCAACTAAGTTTAAATTGACCCTAGGTTATACCCCATGGGTCTAGGGTCACTTTTGACTGGGGCAACCCTTGGGTAACCTCCGTATGGTCACCTTAACTTCACAATGAAGTTAAGTGACAAATTTGGAGGTAAGGGAGGGATAAGATGAATGGTACCAACACTCAAGCCTATCCTTTTTTTTCAATTCCCAAAGCTTGAAATGACCGCATGGTCCACCAATAATGGAGGGGCTTGTCTTCTTGTTCCCTCACTTTTGATGAGAGTCCCCATGAAGTGGTGTGGTCCTTCATGAGTGGAGTTATTTTTTTAATCCCACTTGGGATAGTGACAAAAAAGAGGGAAGACTTTGGGGAAGGAGCTCATGAGTGGGGTTATTTTTTTAATCCCACTTGGGATAGTGGAAAAAGGAGTCGGGTTATTTTTTTAATCCCACTTGAGGATAAGGGAATTGGTGGAATTTTTTAAAAAAAATCAAATAGTTTTAAAGGGAGAAATCTTAGTGTAGAGGGAGTCAATTAGTGTTTTTTTTTGGAGAAAGAAAATTGGAGAGAAAACTAGAGTGGATCTCTTCATCAACTACTTCCATTAAAGGGCTTGTTAAAGTTGGCATGCAAGGCCTTTTCTTTGCATGTGAAATGAAATTTGAATTGTTGTGTTGTAAATTTTGTAATTGTGGGGAAATTTATTTGGGTGTTGACAGAGCTTCTTCCACTTGGGAGAAATGCTCATCAAGTGTGGGGTAGGGGAGGAGTGATCCTCCTTGAGTGCATGCCTTGTTTCTTTTGGGATGTTGAAAGCCTTGAGGGCATTTGTGTGACTTTGAGAAATTGTGTTATTTGGCTTGAGAGTCAAAATATGAACTCCTTGGAATCTTTGTTGGCAAGTTGGCTTGAGGCCATGAGAAGGAAACTATGTTAAAATTTTAATTGAAGGGTGACACGCTAGAGTTGAGTGTGTCCACTCTCCTACCCCTTGTTAAAGTAACTGTGGTGTAGTTTTTGTGTTGTGTAATATCCATGGGTGTATGTGTATTTTGGTGTGTAGTTTCTACCTTGTTGTGAAGTGAAATTTTGGAATACCCTAGGTGTGTGAATGATCTCCCTAGCTCAGGGGTGACCCTCTTGCGGGTCTACAGTAGGGAGGAGAGTACCATGTGTGGTGTTTCTTCCCTTGTGTGATATGCAGGTTTTTTTTCTGGGAGCTTATTGTAAAGTTTGGAGAAGATTATTGGATCTTAGAAAATATTTTATTTTCCTTAATGACGCAGAGGTAAACGCAACGGGAGCTTACAAATGGGAAGGTGGAGTCATTAACACAACCAGCATGTTAAAATCCTATCGGCTTAACAGCATCATCATATTTCTTGCTAACACAGACAGCATCATCATATTTCGAAGGGGCATGAAATATCCTCCTGCTAACTACTGTTCACTTCCTCCGCCTTTCGCCTTTCGCCTGTCAGCAGCATCATGATATTCGGCAAGCGCAAACATCCTCCTGATGTTCACTGTTCATCTTACCGCCGAACTCTATCTTCATCATCATGATGTTTAGCATCACCTTCATCAGCAGGATATAAAATATCCGGTTCCTCCAATATATCCTGATGACGACAACTTCAAGCACCTTTCCTTCGATGCTTACGTCACGTCGATATCTGACTACTCAAACAACAGCATCATGATATGACTTATCCGGTCATATTGAAACCTCCTGATGATGTTAACCAAACTTTATGCCGATGACTTACGCCGATGCTAAAACACTTAGCGACAGCAGGATAAACTTGCACAGGGTGATATTCGCAATATCCTGATGATGATGACGTCACATGCACCTGATGATGATGTCAACAGGGTATAAGGCACTTATATCCTCCGCAACATGATAATGAATATCCAGTGATCTTTTCAATATCCTGATGATGACCTTTCCGGTCCTTAGCCAAAAAGTGAACTTTCACTCCTGCATGCGATAGCGACATGCAGACGAAAGATGATCCTGACGACGATATACACACTAAGTATATATCTGACTTATATCATCCTGATGCACTTGAAACATACAATCTTCGTCAGCTTCATAACCTGATCCGAATAGCGATATACTCACAGATGACGATGCGATTCACTCCATCTGGAAAAGCACATGCAGATCCCTGTATATCCGTCGGCTGTGTGCAAACTCACAGAACCGCACAATTTCACAAAGAAAATATGATGATCGGGCCGGATCACCTTCAGATCAAAACTTAATAGTTTATCTTCCTAAACCCTAGCACATGAGGATGCTAGGTTGATTCGTAGCATGCTACCAACTGATCTCTCACACAATGAAATGCATAAACAGAAAACTAAAATGCAAACTAAACTATCATACATGACCATTCCACCGATTCACAGAATCAACCGGTGGAAGGGTTGAAAGAATCCATCAACTTGTAATCAGAACGGAAATCAAAACATACACCGCTGATAAACCAGATAATGCAATTGATGAGATCTTATTTAGATGAAACACAAATGTCCTGAACAATGTTTCACAATGTCTGGACTGGTTTCTGGATTTCACTCAATCACCAGTACAACATAACACAACTACTACTCTCCGTCTGATATGATATTCTCTGGTCTCAAACCCTAACTAATCTGAGTTATTTATAGCAATATCCTACGAGTACTACCAACTCGATTCCCAGCGGCTGGGAGCTTCCAAGCGGCTGGGAGAGGATAGCTCATACTACCTGATAACGAACTCTAACTACCTACACACTCTCCTAGGCTGATCTAATACATATGCATTGGTCCAATGGACCTTATTACATCATGAAGTCAAACATGCTAAAAATAGATTAATATCCTGTCATGCGGACAATGAACCTATATCCTGTCTTGTAGGGGTGCTCCTGCACCATACTCCCCAGAAGAAGAAATCTCAAGTCCACTTGAGATGAGTGTATGAAGATCTGCACCATGTTTCTGGATCTGCTCTTCAGTCATCCATACTGCTTCAGAATTTGGTTTTCCCTTCCAAGAGACTAGATACTCCAAGTACTATTTGTTCCGGGTCTGTTTGACCACTCTGGTGTCCAAAACCTTCTGCAACTGTGGAGGATCATGCGTGGGAATGTTATCATGGGTTGTATCCTGTAGGAGTTCCTGATCTGCATCTGGATAAGACTTGTATGGAGTTAAATCACATACATTGAATATAGGGGACAAACCAAGATCAGGGGGGAGTTGTATCTCATAAGCATTCTGTCCATGCTTGTGCAAGATCTGACATGGTCCAACTTTTCTCTGCATGAGTTTAGTATATTTTCCCTTAGGAAGTCTGTCCTTCTTCAAATGAACCCATACCAAATCTCCAACATCAAACTGTACATCCTTCTTCTTTTTATCAGCATATTCCTTATACTTCAAGGTGGTTTGCTGCAGTTGAGTCTTGACTTGATCATGAACCTCTTTTATGGCTTCTGCAAAAGCTTCTCCTTCTGCACTAATAGGGTGTACTATAGGTAGATCTCTCAATTCCAAAATTCCTCTTGGATGCATACCATAAACTATCTGAAAAGGTGATTTCCCTGTGCTCCTATTGACAGTATCATTATAGGAAAATTCAACTTGAGATAGAATATTATCCCACTTTTCTCCATGCTGTTTTGTCAAACATCTAAGCAAATTTCCTAAGGAACGGTTCACTACTTCAGTCTGTCCATCCGTTTGAGGATGATATGCAGAGGAAAAAGACAAATTTGTTCCAAGTTTCTTCCAAAGAGTTCTCCAGAAGTGACCAATAAACTTCACATCCCTATCTGACACTATACTCAATGGCAATCCATGGATTCTGACAATCTCCCTGAAAAACAAATCTGCAATGTATGAAGCATCAGCAGTGGTTTTGCATGGCAAGAAATGTGCCATTTTGCTGAATCTATCCACTACAACAAAAACACTGTCAAACCCTTTCCTTGTCCTTAGTAAACCCAAGACAAAATCCATACTTATGCTTTCCCATGGTCTGGAAGGAATGGGTAAGGGCTGATATAAACCTGCATTAGTCGACCTGCCTTTAGCTTTCTGACATATCACACATGTCTCCACAAACTTTCTGACATCTGATTGTAACTTAGGCCAAAAGTAATGTCTTCGGACAAGATCAAGAGTCTTATCTAGACCAAAATGACCTACCATAGCTCCACAATGTTTCTCCTTAATGATGTTTAACCTCGTAGAACACCTTGGAATACATAACTGTCCACCTTTGAACAACAATCCATCCTGAATTGAAAATTCAGAGAATTCAGCATGATATTTCTCTCCAAAAGAAGTACATACATGATATATCTCCCCAAAATCTTCATTAGTCTCATACATGGTCTTTAGTGAATCAATGCCAACACTTTCTAACTGAATCTAGTTGACTGTTAGAACTCTCCTGCTCAAAGCATCTGCAACTTTATTCTTGACTCCTTTCTTATGCTTCAATGTAAAAGTAAAAGCTTGTAAGGTTTCTACCCATTTCATGTGTCTGTGGTTCAGCTTTTCCTGGCTGTTTATGAAACTCAGAGCCTGGTTATCTGTGAATACTATGAATTCCTTTGGCATCAAGTAATGCCTCCATTTCTTGAGTGATTGGACTAAAGCATACATTTCCAAATCATATGAGGAATACCTCTTTTTAGCATCATTGAGCTTCTCACTGAAAAATGCAATAGGTCTACCTTCTTGGCTAAGTACTGCTCCAATGGCCATGTGACTGGCATCACATTCCACCTGAAAGATTTTGTTAAAGTCTGGAAGTGCAAGGACTGGCTGCTGTGCCACCTTCTTCTTCAATGTTTCAAAAGAATCATCTGCTCCTTGAGTCCAAACAAATCTGCACTTCTGTCCTCCTTTGATGGTATCAAGCATGGGTGCACAAATATGACTAGACCCTCTTATAAACTTCTTGTAGAAGGTTGCTAACCCATGGAAACTTCTGACATCATTCATAGTCTGTGGGGTTGGCCAAGACAATATGGCACTTACCTTCTCCTTATCCATTTGTAACTTTCCTTGTGAAATGACAAAACCCAAATATGTGATCTCCTCCTGCATGAACAAACACTTGTCTAAATTTATCATCAGCTGCTCTTCATGTAACCTCTTAAGAACCAAATCTATGTGCCTGAGATGTTCTTCTTTTGTGTTGCTGAAAATCAGAATGTCATCTAGATATACTATGACAAACTTACCAATGAACTCTTTCAAAACCTCATTCATCAACCTCATAAAAGTACTAGGTGCATTAGATAAACCAAAAGGCATAACCTTCCATTCATATAACCCTTCATTAGTTTTGAATGTTGTTTTCCATTCATCTCCTAGTCTAATCCTGATCTGATGATATCCACTCTTTAGATCTATTTTTGTAAAATACTTAGCACCTCCCAAACAGTCAAGTAAATCCTCTATCCTAGGGATTGGAAACCTATACCTGATTGTGATCTTGTTAATAGCTCTGGAATCTGTACAAAGCCTCCAAGTACCTTCCTTCTTTGGTGCTAGTACAACTGGTACTGCACATGGACTTAAACTTTTCCCAATCAGACCTGAATCTAATAATTCTTCAATTTGTCTGGCTACTTCTGCATTCTGTTCTGGAGTGAGCTTATAGGCTGCTTTGTTTGGAAGTGTTGACCCTGGAATTAAGTCTATGCAGTGACTGATATCTCTGATAGGTGGTAGGGATCTTGGCATTCCTTCTGAGATGATACCTTTGTACTTATCCAATAGCTCTTGGATAGCTGGGTCTATGAACCTTTGCTTTTTCTCTTCCTTGACTTCTTGCTGCTGTTCTTTATTCACCCTCATACATGGGATTAGGGCATATGCAACTGCACCTTCTGCTGCTACTTCTTTCATGAACTGTTTACCTTCCATTAGCATTACCTTCACCTCTTTTCCTTTAGATTTCTCCTCCTTCTCTGTCAATGGTAGTAACTTTATATCCTTACCATCTTTAGTGATTGTATAGATGTTTCTAACACCATCATGTTGTGCCTTCAAATCATACTGCCATGGTCTACCAAATAAAAGATTGCAAGCATCCATCGTGGTAATGTCAAACAACAACTTATCCTTATATGCTCCAATCTAAAATTCTACCCAAGCCTGCTCTTCTACAGTTGTCTGCTGACCTTTGGTAAGCCATGAGACTTTATATGGGGATGGGTGAGGCAATCTCCTAAGCTTAAGCTTTGTCACCATTTCTTCAGACACAAAATTTTCAGTAGAACCAGAATCAATCAAAACTTTACATGCCTTACCTCCTGCTTTGCAAATAGTCCTGAAAAGAGACTTTCTTTGAGGGGATTCTTTGTCAGGTACCTTCATGGTAGTCATTGTTCTTCTCATCATTAGGGACTCTCCACTTTCTGGGTATCCAAAATTATCAGGAGCATTCACACTGTGAAAAGAATTAGAGCCTGTCATACTTTGATTATCAGGTTCTTGGATCAGATTTGTTCTCCTTTCTCCTGTTGAGCTTGTGGCCTTTTCTGGACATCTGCTGGCTATATGGCCTTCTTTGTTACAGTTATAACATCTGATGGATCCTCTACCCTGGGATCTTCCTCTGAAAGGTCTTCTACCTCTGAAGTTTCCTTGCTGACTATAATTTTCCCCCTGGTTCTGACTATTGTTTCCCTTACTATTGTCATGACTGGATTCTCCTTGATATCCATGTCCATGTCCTCTACCTCTAAAAGGACCTCTTCCACCCCTTTGTTGTCTTCCTCTTCCTCTATTGTGTTGTTCTTGTTTTCTCTTTAACTTCTCTTCCACTTTCAATGCCAACTGAAAGCATTTCTGAACTGTATCTGGGTTATGCAGACTTAAATCTTCCTGAATGTTGAACCTCAATCCATTAAGGTATCTGGCTACCTTCTCTTCTTCACTTTCCTTTACCTTTGTTTTCATACAAAGTTTCATGAATTCTTCTATATATGAGCTGACATCTAGCTCCTTCTGCTTCAGGTTTTGCTTCCTCTTGTGTAATTGGATATTGTAATCCAATGGGACATAAGCTTCCTTTACTAATGCCATCATCTTCTTCCATGTAGCGACTCTACGCTTTCCTTCCTGTACTCTATCATCTTGGACGAAATTCCACCATGTCAAGGCAGCTTCTTTCATTTTTGACTGGGCTATTTTCACCCTCTGTTGTTCTGGTATCTCCTCTGTTTCAAAGAAATTGTTCAAGGAGTCTATCCACTCCATCACTGAATCAGGTTCCATCTTTCCTGTAAACACTGGCAAATCCAGTTTCACATCCATGGTTCTCCTCTCCATGGCCTTGAGGGCATTCAACAGTGGTCTTTGGTCTGCAGGAATGACCTCCTCGTTCCAACTAGGGATCTCTTCTTCTTCCCTATCTTCTTCTCTACCAGAACCTACTCTGCTCCTCAACTTCGCTAACTCATCCTTCAATTCCTGATTCTGAGCCTTCACGGCCTTGCTCTCTGCAATTTGTTTCTTCACCAGAACTGCCAACTCAATGTTGGTCATCCTTGCCGGAACCTCAGATGTTCCTTCATCACCTGACATCCTGCTATATCCTGATATTTTCCAGAAGATCCTTCCTTTGCTCTGATACCACTATGACGCAGAGGTAAACGCAACGGGAGCTTACAAATGGGAAGGAGGAGTCATTAACACAACCAGCATGTTAAAATCCTATCAGCTTAACAGCATCATCATATTTCTTGCTAACACAGACAGCATCATCATATTTCGAAGGGGCATGAAATATCCTCCTGCTAACTACTGTTCACTTCCTCCGCCTTTCACCTTTCGCCTGTCAGCAGCATCATGATATTCGGCAAGCACAAACATCCTCCTGATGTTCACTGTTCATCTTACCGCCGAACTCTATCTTCATCATCATGATGTTTAGCATCACCTTCATCAGCAGGATATAAAATATCTGGTTCCTCCAATATATCCTGATGACGACAACTTCAAGCACCTTTCCTTCGATGCTTACGTCACCCCGATATCTGACTACTCAAACAACAGCATCATGATATGACTTATCCGGTCATATTGAAACCTCCTGATGATGTTAACCAAACTTTATGCCAATGACTTACGCCGATGCTAAAACACTTAGCGACAGCAGGATAAACTTGCATAGGGTGATATTCGCAATATCCTGATGACGATGACGTCACATGCACCTGATGATGATGTCAACAGGGTATAAGGCACTTATATCCTCCGCAACATGATAATGAATATCCAGTGATCTTTTCAATATCCTGATGATGACCTTTCCGGTCCTTAGCCAAAAAGTGAACTTTCACTCCTGCATACGATAGCGACATGCGGACGAAAGATGATCCTGACGACGATATACACACTGAGTATATATCCGACTTATATCATCCTGATGCACTTGAAACATACAATCTTCGTCAGCTTCATAACCCGATCCGGATAGCAATATACTCATAGATGACGATGCGATTCACTCCGTCTAGAAAAGCACATGCAGATCCCTGTATATCCGTCAGCTGTGTGCAAACTCACAGAACCGCACAATTTCACAAAGAAAATATGATGATCAGGCCGGATCACCTTCAGATCAAAACTTAATAGTTTATCTTCCTAAACCCTAGCACATGAGGATGCTAGGTTGATTTGTAGCATGCTACCAACTGATCTCTCACACAATGAAATGCATAAACAGAAAACTAAAATACAAACTAAACTATCATACATGACCATTCCACCGATTCACAGAATCAACCGGTGGAAGGGTTGAAAGAATCCATCAACTTGTAATCAGAACGGAAATCAAAACATACACCGCCGATAAACCAGATAATGCAATTGATGAGATCTTATTTAGATGAAACACAAATGTCCTGAACAATGTTTCACAATGTCTGGACTGGTTTCTGGATTTCACTCAATCACCAGTACAACATAACACAACTACTACTCTCTGTCTGATATGATATTCTCTGGTCTCAAACCCTAACTGATCTGAGTTATTTATAGCAATATCCTACGAGTACTACCAACTCGATTCCCAGCGGCTGGGAGTTTCCAAGCGGCTGGGAGAGGATAGCTCATACTACCTGATAACGAACTCTAACTACCTGCACACTCTCCTAGGCTGATCTAATACATATGCATTGGTACAATGGACCTTATTACATCATGAAGTCAAACATGCTAAAAATAGATTAATATCCTGTCATGCGGACAATGAACCTATATCCTGTCTTGTAGGGGTGCTCCTGCACCACTTAAGTCTTAAGGAGAGCCTGATCTTTTAATAGCTCCTTCCTTGTCAATTTTCCAAAAGGAGAAAATTATCTCCCTATTGTTGTATAAATTGTTATTTTTGGAGTTGTAAGGAAATCCCCTGTTCTTGGGTTGATAGTTGTAATTTTCTTGTTCATTAAGTTTTACCATTTAGAAATGAGAAGAGGAAAAGAAAATTTGTTTTTAAAAGGATATTAAAATTGTCTAGTTCCTTCTTCTCCTACTTGCAAAGTTGAGAGTTAGTTGATGTTTTAATTAAATTTGTAAAAGTATTATTTCTGTGTAAGCTTAGTGGAAATATTAATTTTAAATTTTGTTATAAGCCAAGTTGCAATTTTGCTACCATGAAACAAATGAAATTTGGGATTACAGTATTATTTTTTTAAAATACCGCAAGTAATTAAATGCTTACTATATGTAGTTTAAAACATTTGACTTGAAATAGAAATTTTAATCGAGGAAAGTGGGATTTATTTATGCATAATGTATAATACGAATTGAATAGATGTTTAAACTTAGAGTTGCAATTCAGAAATACATTTTTTATACAATTATAATTTAAAAAGAGCATAGGTAAATATATTTTAATTTTAAGGAAGAGTTTCTCGGAAGTTTCGACAATTATCCCAAATTAAATGACAGGAAAATGAAGAGGAAAATATGATCCTTTCATTTACAAAGGACACTGAAAATAAATGCAAACAAGCCATCACAGGCATTCCATGAGTGGCCATTCTTAAAACTCAACTGTAGATTTAGAAAATAAATGTCCAATTAAAAAAAAAAGAGAGAGAAAGAGAAAGAATAGCTAACCTTGGAAAACAAAGAGGAGAAAATACGCGGCATTTTCAAACAGGGCTAAGAGAACTAAGTTTAACCTACCGTTAAACCTATTTAGGAACAAGTTGATTATTAAAATTAATTCAAATGTTGAACTAAAACCTAGAGCGGAACCCTAGGGGGATTGAGTCAAGTGAAGTTAACCAACCCTGTGTAAGTGATCTAGTTTACCAAGAAATTAGAAATAATGTAAAGGATGTAGTGTTATTGCTATTTGATAAAGAACGTGAAGAAAAAAAATAGGATAACATAAGAAGATCATGCACAATGGGAAGGAGAATGACATAGAAATATAATCAAAATTAAATTTTAGAGATACGGTAAAATGAACGTGATAGAAATACAATCAAAATTATATTCCAAGAAAAGGAAGAGAGGGAAAATGAACGGGCTTGGTTGAAAATGCTAAGTCTGAAGGAGGAGAAATTAATATTAAATTCAGAAAATGGAAAAAAGAATCAGATGATCGTGCTTTGTTGAAAAATGATCTATCACCTAAAACAATTGTTGTTCAAATGTAATTCATGAGATTAACCTAAGTCAGGAAACCACGTGTCTCCTTGTGTAGGGTGTGCACACATGTACTCGTTAACTCATCGACAACTATATTGTTTTCACCTTAAGCGTACACCACCGAACATGCCTACGCATGCGAGGGGATTTCTAGGGAAGCATGGGAAATTTTTTGGTATTTCGTATCATGACCACATGGCGCATGTGGACATGATACATGTGATGCATGTAGTGACTGCATGGGAAATGTGGGCATGACACCAAAAGTTTCCATATCCATTTTCGTATATATGCATCATACATTTAACCATATCAAACATCCATGGCATAACATCCATAGTAATCCACATCATAGTTCATTTCAACATATGCATAATATATTGATGAAGGGGATAAATGACAAAACACGCAACACCAAAAATTTCTCATAGAAAATAGAATGTTCTTTTATTGATTTGGACAACTCATTTCATTGTAGAAGCTCAAATACAATCAGAGGATGAATCCTCCACAGGTTGCAAACACATTACAGCTTCCTATCTCAAGACTCTAGAATTTTTTACCATCTGTAACCCAAAATCTACTAGGGTTTTTGTTTTCCTGCCTATTCTTGACTCTACACTTTCCCCCTTATCTCTACTACTACCAAGGGTTCCCAAAAAATGGTTATCACTAGCCTTTTTGGTGGCCTCTAGCCAAATTTCAAATTTTGCATCTCCCTCTAAAAATAGGTCAACTTCTGGGAGCCATAACTTTTGATCTAGGTGTTTGATTGATGAATCGTTTGAAGTGTTGGAAATCTCGCAAAATGCTCTATGTGCTAAGAACTTGCTCTTCCAATCCACCCATTTTTAGACCCATACAAGGCTGTTTAGTATCTCAATCCTAAATTTGAATAATTTTTAGGCATTTTTCAGGAAATAGAAACTTTAATATCTTTCATCTCACAAATGATCTTTGCATGATTCCTTCGCTAAAGGTCTTATTTTTCATTTACGAAGCTTCTTGTAAATTTTTTATTCAATCCATGCCCAAATGCAAACTTTCCAAAAATAGTAATTTGCTATTTTTAGTAGTTTGAAAAAACTGAAAGTTCTACATCATTATTCAAGTGATTATGGAACTAGAAACACTAATTTTGAAAAGAAATGAAAACAACATCAATGATTTTAAATCAACATCATTTTCTGGGTGATGCAAGATTGCCCTTACACCACTGGATGCTCCTACATCAGAGATCTAGGGTAATTTTGAGAAGTGACCTTGTCATATCTCAGGTGTTTGAGGAAAACCCCAAACGGTCAACTTTTGTCTTAGATAACTAGGAAGAATCTTCAACATGCCTTCCTTTCCACTTCACTAGATATTCTTCATATTGTCTATTCTGAGTACTCCTCACATGGCTATCCAAGATCTCTTATATCTCCTCCTTTGAAGTAGATGACAGAATACTCCAATGTTCTTTTGTTGGTCCATCCTATGTTCCACCTTCATGATATTTTGATAAATCAGCAATGTTGAAAACAAGGAAAATGTTGATCCCACTCAACAACTCTACCTCATATGCATTTCCTGAATTATGCTTCTTCAAAATTTTGCATGGTCCAAATTTCTTCATTTTTAACTTATTATATGTTCCAACTAGAAACCTTTTTGTTCTCAAGTGAACCATGACTTCATCTCCTACTTGAAAAATCCTTAGATCTCCTCTTTCGATCTACCTTAGCCTTGTACTTAATATTCATCTTATTAATGTGCTTTCTCACCTCTTCATGCAAATTCTTCAGGTGTTCTGCAAAGTCTTCATGTTTGACACTTGTCTTTTCTCCCTTTTCCATTTTCCTTAACTCTGAAGCATTTCTTGGACTACTCCCATATACAATTTGGAATGGTGATTTACCTATACTCCTATTAATAGAATTGTTGTAAGCAAATTTTGCCTGTGGTAAAATCAAATCCCATCGCTTGGGCTTATCCCCTACTAAGCATTGTAGCAGGTTATCCAAACTCCTATTCACCACTTTTGTCTATCCATCTGTCTATGGATGGTGTGCAGAACTGAACTTCAAATATGACTTCAACTTCTTCCATAATGTCCTCTAGAAATAACCAACAAACTTAGTATCTTGATCTGAAACTATGCTTTTAGGTAGATCATGTAGTCTCACCACCTTTCTAAAAAATAACTCAGCAATATGAACATCATTAGTCTTCTTACAAGGAATAAAATGTGCCATCTTTGAGAATATGTCCACCACCACAAAAAGAGAACCATGTCCTCTCTGTGTCCTCGGTAAACTAGAAACAAAATCCATACTAATATCATCCCATGGCTTCTTTGGTACAGGTAATGGCTGATATAGCCTTGTATTTTGACTTGTTCCTTTTGCCATTTGACACACTTTGCAACTCTGCACAAATTTCCTTACATCTTGTTGCAATTGTGGCCAATAATAATTCTCACCAATAATAGCAATGGTCTTATCTTGACCAAAGAGTCCACCAAATCCCCCACTATGCTTCTCTTTAATCAGGTTCTCTATCATGGAACTCCTTGGAATGCACAACTGGCTTCCTCTAAACAACATGCCATCTTGGATTATGAAATCCAACCATTTTGTCCCATCCAAAGTAACAGGTTCCAAACAATCTTTCCAAGCCTTTGCAAAATTTGGATCTTCAGGGTACAAAATTTTTAGTTCATCAAACCCAATAACCTTTATCTTCATTTCTGTCAACAAATTTTGCCTCTTGCTCAAGGCATCCACAACTCTGTTGGACTTCCCACTCCTGTGCTTCAAAACAAAAGTATAAATCTATAAAACTCAACCCATTTTAAGTATATCTGGTTTAACTTTCCTTGACTATTAAGATATTGCAAATCCTGATGATCAGTATATAAAATAAACTCTTTTGGCAACAAATAATGTCTCCATTTCTTTAAAGCCTGAACTATTGCATAAAACTCCTAATCATAAATAGAATACTTTTTCTTGGCATCATTAATCTTCTCACTAAAATAGGCAATAGGCTTACCTTCTTGACTTGAAATAGCTCTTATAGCACTACCACTAGCATAACAATCTACTTGAAATACATTTTTGAAATATGGAAGTGCCAAAATAGGTTTCTCTGTGACTTTCTTCTTCAATGTATCAATGCTCTTGGTTGCTCCTGTAGTCCATTTAAATTATTTTCTATCCCCTCTCATTCTCTCAGTTACAGGTGTGCAAATGCTACTAAACTTTCTGATACAATTTCTGTAAAAACTTGCCTAACCATGAAAAGATCATACCTTTGTAGCACTTGTTGGCATATGCCATTCAATGATAGCCCTCACCTTCTCTGAGTCCATCTTAAGACCTTCCTCTAAGACAACAAATCCTAGGTACACCAACTCCTTTGCAAAACTACATTTCTTTAGATTAATTAGCAATTCTCCTCCCTCAGCTTCTCTATTCTGATATGCATCAGATGTTCATTCCAAGTCTTACTAAAAATCAAAATTTCATGTAAAAAAATAATAACAGAACTTCCCAAAAACTCTTTCAATACCTCATTCATGAGTCGTATGAATGTGCTTGGTGCATTGGTTAGCCCAAATGAAATGACTAACCACTCATACAATCCTTCCTTTGTCTTGAAGGTCATCTTTCATTCATTTCCTTCTTTGATCTAGATCTGGTGATACCCACTCTTCAGGTCAATCTTTGTGAAGTACTTGGCTCCACTCAAACAATCTATTATGTCATCCATTCTTGGCAATGGAAATATGTACTTGATCATGATCTTATTTATGGCTCAGTAATCTGTACACATTCTCCGCTCTCCATCTTTCTTTGGTGCTAGTACTATAGGTATTGCACATGGACTTAGGCTCTCCCTTCAGTCCCTTCCTTAACAACTCCTATGCTTATCTATTAAGCTCTTCATTCTCTATAGGGGTCATTATGTGGGCTGCCTTATTTGGCAAACTGGCTCCTAGTATCAAATTCATTTGATGACTTATCATCCTCACTAGTGGTAAACCTTATGGCACATTATCAGAGAAAATGTCCTGAAATTCTTCCAACAGATTTGAGACTTCTATTGGCACATCTTCACATTTCTCTTGACTAATCTTAGGAATCAATGCAAAACAATGACACTCATGCTTCATACCCTCAAAAATTTTCCTACCATCTACCAAGCAAATTCTAGCAGTACTACATACCTTTTCTTCCACTTCCTTCAAGGGCTTCAACTTATGAAGAACTCCATCCTTTGTTAGGGAATATGTGTTTACATGGCCATCATGGACAACTCGCCTATCATACTGCCATAGCCTTCCCAATAACATATGACATGCATCCATCAGTATGATGTCACATAGCACCTCATCATGGTAGTCCCCAATCTTGAACTTGACTAAACACTATTCATTGACGAAAGCTCTATGGTCCTTCTACAACCATGTGATCTAATATGGATGTGGATGCCTTTTCCTTGTCAACTTTAGTTGTTAACCATCTCCTCTGAAAAAATATTGTCAGTGCTTCCACTGTCAATAATAATATCACAACACTTACCTTCACATTTGCACCTAGTGTGGAATAAGTTCTTCCTCTAATCTAGTTCTTTCTCCTCATTCAACAAGGTTCTTTTAACAACTAGGGTTTCTCCCCTTTCAGCATCTTTAGAATGCTCAAACTGTGCATCTTTATCTACATGTACAACTCAACAATTACCTTTAGGTCTTCTATTTGTCATTCCTTGATGTTGTGGACACTCGTATGCTTGATGTTCTTCTTCTCCACATTGGAAATAGGTTCCTCTCAAACCTCATCTTCTAGGTTCCTCTCAAACCTCCTCTTCCTCTTTGCTCACCATTATTTTGGTTAGGAGAGCAATAGGCATTATCTCCTCTCTAATTTTGACTAGTGCCAGCTTCTTCATTTTTCTTTTGATCTTCATTTCGGCCTCCATAGGATCTTCCACCAGTCCTTCCACCTTGACCTCTTCCCCTATTCTTCCTTTCGAATCTTTTATTTAGCTTCTCTTCCACCTTCAAGGAAAACTGGTACGCATCTTCTATGGTGGTCATTCTGACAAGGCTCAGCTCCTTTTGAATACTTGGCCTCAACCCATTAATGTAATAGGCTACCTCCTCCTTGTTTTCCTCTACATGTCATGTCCTAATAGTAATCTTATAAAACTCTTCTGTATACTCCTTGACAGATGTGTTACCTTGCTTCAATCCTTGTAGCTTCTTCAGCAACTCCATCTCATAGTCAACAGGAATGAACTGCTTCTTTAGTTTTTCCACCATTCGATCCCATCTCATAATCTTTCTTTTGCCTCTTCTATTTCTCTCCATCTAGACCTCCTTCCACCAAATACTGGCATGGCCTTTCAACTTGGTTTTTGTAAACTTGACCCAATCTAGATCCTCCACATCTTCATACTCGAAATATTCTTCCATAACATTGATCTAATTAATAAGTTGTTCCAGATTTAAATCTCTAGAATAAGTAGAAACATTGATCCTAGGCCTCTTTCTAATCTTTGAAATGACCCTCAACAAACTAACATTTGCAAGATCTTCCACAAATTCTTGTTCTTCCTTAGATAGATCTTCTTCAGCTTCATCTTTACTTTCCTGTCTTGTTCTCGGCTCAAACCCTCTTCATAGCTCCTCTTGCAATGCATCAATTTGCCTTTGTATGGCTCTAAAACCCTCTTTTATCAAAGCATTTCTCCCAACATGGTTTCTTCATGGAGGCATTTTAATCTCTGTAGCAAACTCACAACCTCAAGTCTTGGTGCAAACTGCCTCATAGTCGGTGATATGTCTACACACTTAGGAACCCTTGCTCTGATACCACTTGATGAAGGGGGTAAATGACAAAACACACAACAATAGAAATTGTTCATAGAAATTATAATGTTCTTTTATTGATTTGGAAAACTCATTACATTACAGAAGCTCAAATACAATTAGAGGATGAATCCTCCATAGGCTACAAGCACATTGCAACTTCCTATCTCAAGACTCTAGAATCTTCTGCCTTCTATAACCTGAAATCTGCTAGGGTTTCTTTTTCCCCACCTGTTCTTGACTCTACACTTTCCCCCTTATCTCTACTACTACCAAGGGTTCCCAAAAAATAGTTATTAATAGCCTTTTTGGCGGCCTCCAGCCAAATTTTGAATTTTGCATCTCCCTCCAAAAATAGGTCAACTTCCGAGAGCCATAACTTTTGATCTGGGTGTTCAATTGATGAACTATTTGAAGCGCCAGAAAGTTTACAGAATGCTCTTCATGCTAAGAATGCTCTTTGCCAGTTCTATCCATTTTAAGACCTGTACAGGGTTGTTTAGTGCCTCAATCCGGTTGAATAATTTTCAAGCATTTTTCTAGAAAAGGAAACTTTAATATCTTTCAGCTCACAAATGATCTTTGTGTGATTCCTTTGCCAAAGGTCTTATTTTTCATTTACGAAGCTTACTGTAAATTTTTTCTTCAATCCATGCCCAAATGCAAACTTTCCAAAAATAACAGTTTGCTATTTTTAGCAGTTTAGAAAAACTAAAAGTTCTACATCATTATTCAAGCGATTATGGAACTAGAAACACTAATTTTAAAAGAAATGAAAACAACATCAATGATATTGAATCAACATCTTTTTTTGGGTGATGCAAGATTGCCCTTACACCACTGGATGCTCCTGCGTCATATATACATCATCAAATCATAACATCAAAACCATAACACATCTTGCATATCATAATCATAACCATCATCATAATAAATACAAAGATCCATACAAATAACTCATACATCATGTCACCTTGCACATCACCAACATCATCAGGCATTGTACATACATATATCACATCATCCCATAAGATAATCCTGCATCACGCATATATCAAATCATCTCGTCAAACATACATTACATCTATCACATGCATGTCAGTACATCATAACTCATAAACAACATAATCCATACCATAAATCCATCAAACATCCATAAACAATATATATATATACACAACCCATCTCATCACATCAAAGTCCAATCTCATATATATACATCCAAAAAATGATCATGATACAATCAAGCCTAAGGACCTATCAAATTACATATGTATAATCACAAAATTAGGTGTCTACACTACCCCTAGGTGGAACTATCCCAAATCAAAGCCCCTAACTAGACTGGCCCTGCACCTCTCTAAGGAGGTGGCCCCATATCCTGCTATCCTCCCTATCCCAGAATTGGCCCTAGTCTAGCTATTAGTGCATGTATTAGAGGTGGTCGTTGCACTGATATCTTTGATCGCCCTATCCTCTTAGAGCCTAATGTTGCTAAATGGATCCGTTAGCTCTCTCTACCCTATTGGCACTAGGTACTCATATAGCATCCTATAATGTTGTGCCTCTCTCATGGCCTCCAAGGCTTGCTACTACATAGTCCTAAACACATGTCTTACAGCCTGTCACACCTGATCGTGTTTCTGTTGGTATCTCTATGCCTACACCTATGCATGAGCTAACTGCATCTGCAGTTGTGCTACCTAACCCTGTAGTTGGGCCACCTATCCATCCCCATGTACATGTACTAGTTGTCCCTACACCTATGCCACCTATGTTTGTAGCTATGCTACCTAGGCCTACAACTGCTAAACCAATTCCTATAGTCTTGCCACCTCATCTCCTCCATCACCCTCCTCCTCCACCTCCTCTACCTCCATAGCATCATACTCCTCATCCTCCTCTCCATCATCATCATCTCCTCCTACTACATGTACCATGACTAGATGACCCATGGGTATCATCAATTACCCTAGTCTCTGTTGTGCCTACCACTGATCATATCATGGTGTAGCACCTACATCTACCACCTATGATATGGCATCCCATGCCTGGCCACGTAACCCATCAAACCTTGCCATAACTGCTCATGGATCTAGAGGTGGCCCCCATTGTGGCACCACTATATGGATCCTCGCAAATATGACCTCCTCTTGTGGCACATCCTGTGTAATGCCAAACTACCTCCCTACCTGATCTAGCATGTAATAGTCTGTAATAATATATGTCTGCCCCATCAAATATCAAGGCTATGTGATGTATCTCAACTAGACTACGTTCTCCAACCATGCCTCACACTACATCCACGGCCTCTAGGTAACCAGTTATATGTTGTCGATCATCCTCCTCCAGTACCAGAGATCCCCTAGTCTATGGTGCTATAACCTACCTATGTATGCATAAACAAATGGTCGATGGCTCAGTCAATCCCACACGATCATTAGACTTGTGATCGTAATGTGTTTCCATGCCTAGATGTGTAGCAGTGTAACTTCACACTCCAAACTGGATGATCATTGGTATACCACTATGTCCATGTCATGATAGAGGTATGCTAACACGCATGGTCCCTAAGCAAAGACCACTCCATCATAGATCATCCTCAATAATACCATCCCCCATCCTAGTGGGAATCCCCTCGATCGTCTATCTAGAACCAAAGTCCCTACAATCACCCCTGCTACAAACAGGAGAATCCTGTATAGTCTGCCCATCACCTAAGCATAAATCATCTCCGTCCTCTAGAGGTCATAAGGAATCACAAATAGGGCAAACACCTCATCCACAAACTATGCACCATGGAAATGGTTGTACACAACCCACTATGCATGTATGGGGATCTATAAGATCCTCCATACGTCCTCCAAAGTAATAGTCATGTCTCTTGTGGGCAATATGAAAGAGCATTTCTATGTCTTCCAATGCTCTACTAGTGTCGTCATCATAGCCCTATGTGCCCTGATGACTGGCATCTCCGTTATGAAGCTTAGCCCCACTAGTCATAGAAAGAACTAATCTATGGAATCTAGCTGATCCCACAACACCCATGTGGGTGGTTGTCACTCATATAACTGCAAGACATCCTCGTCATACTACATAATTCACTAAAACACTTCATTAGATTCATTTTTCCATTTGGGTGCTAAACCTTGGCCCCTAAGCACTAAACTAGTTTCAGTGCTACTCTTATTATTTTAGGCACTAATCCTTTTGACTTGGCACTAATCCTTAGGTCTGGGTGCTAATCACCAGACCTAGCATTACTTCTCCCCCTAGGTACTGAAATCACCATTTTCAATGCTAAACATTCCTAATCTAGGTGATAATCCCAACCTTCTCGGCTCTAATCATCAGACAATGCACTGATTGTTGGCGCTACAACATTATTCCCCCCTACCTGCCTAAGCACTGATCTACATCGGATAGGTATTGATCACTAAACTGGGTGCTAAACCTAGCCTAGGTGCTAATCCATGCCATCGAGATGCTAAAAGCCACCCCAAGGTGCTAATCCCCCTACTCTAGCACCTAGAACCTACCCCTTCTCACCTAGCATTTAGTGCTCCTAACTAGCCCAAAATTGAAATCACAAAGCTCGTTTAGGCACATACTAGGTCTCCAGTTGCCGCAAGCCACAAGTACTCTCGAACCCTCTCCATGTGGTGCTCCTCTCATGGAATTTGTGCCATGTCACCTCTAATGAGTTTTCTCTCCTCTAATCAAGGTTTACAAATCACAAGAATACAAAGGAGGAGAATGGCCCCCCCTCTCTTATATGTAGCCCCCCAAACCCTAATTTCTTCCTTTGCACCACGGATCTCCCTCCCCCCAACCTCATTTTTCCTCCCCCATCCTATCCTATTTTCCTTATTCATCCATTTTCTCCCTATTTTGTTCCTGTCTAAGCCCTCCTCCCTCTTTTGAGACATCACTGGGATTTTTTATTTTTTCTACAAATTTTTCAAGGGGGCATCACCTCTCTATCCCTTCTCCTCCCATCAGCAAACTAGGGTATGATAACAATCTAGATATTCTTTGATATCCCATCAACCCCGACAGTAATGTCGCCATATCAAAGAGGGGCAAAATGTAGACACCTGAAAATGGTCACAACCACCTTTATCTATCCCTGACTATTCACACTAGTTCTCTCAATACACACATTAATTAAATAATTCATAACTATTTAATTAATATTTTTCAGTCTTCCCCCATCACTAAAAATCAATTTCTTCTATTATAGTTCAAAAAATTAAATTTTTTTGACAACTATAGTTCATATGCACTCCCAAAAATTAAATACATATCCCTATTTATTTAATTCCCTATTTTTCCCACTTTTGATTACTTTTAGTAATCATTATATTTTCCTCTTAATCATGTGCACATGAGTTAATTAAAATTAACTTACAATTACAACTCCCCATGTTTCTAGAAGTCCACTTGTCATTCAATATACATGCATGTACATGACAAGTGGTACTTTGGAAGCATAGGTAAATTTTTCAAAAAGTGTACATTTTTTTATTTATTTTCTTCCACTCCAAGTGTCACTATTCATAGAATTTTAAATTCCATGTGGCACTATTCCAACACTATTCATAGAATTTTAAATTCCACTTGTCCTCTCCTCTCAATTTTAAATTCCTCGCAAAATCCAAACCATACATTTTCATAAATGAAGCCTTACATGTCATACATGTTGGGATATGGTGTTGTACACAATTGCATAATTTGATTTATTTTATAATGTTGTAATTAAATAATTATTTAGTTGTGATGCACCTAGGTGGTGTGGTTAATCACACTATGTAATTATTTGGGTCTACTTTATGTTGTATTGTAACATTGGGATATTATTTGTATTATTTGATTAATTGGGAAAATGTAGTACCAATAGTCAAATGTGGGGTCAAGTGGTTTTGTGTTACCCATGGTTTTGGGGCACATGGTTTTCTCAATGTAATGTGTGAACTTATATTATAAAATCAAGCACAATGTTATTATTTGAGGTTGGTTGGATATTTCATTGTAGGTGAATAGAGGTTTTGTGAGAGGCTGTCATTGTATTAAGCTCTCTCTTGTAAGTATAGATTGTGAAGCATGGCAGGTGATGTCTGGATTCATACTTGTACACATGGAGGTTGCATTGGAGGTGCTTGATGTTTCAGGGGTATTCATGGAGGCTTAGAAATTGTATTATAATGTTTCATTGTTGAATAATACATGTGAGAATGGATGCTTTTGGAGGCTAGGTTTTTCCCTAAAAAGGGGTTTTCCCAAGGTATATCTTGTGTTTCCTTGTTGCTTGTTCATTGATCTTTTGCATTATGGTTGTTTCAGCATCTTGTTTCTCCTATTGGGTAATGTGGAATTGGTTTAATTAGACTTGCAAATTCCTTACAGTTGGTATTAGAGCCATGTTTATGGTTGAGGGGGGTGTGAGCTCCCTGGATGTGTATAGCCTTTGTGTGTGTAGATTAGGTACAAATGGAAGCCATTGTAATACATGGAAGGATTGAAGGCATTACAAGGCTTTGTGCAAGTTGTATTACAGATTAGGGATTCTGGGTGTTGGAGATTTGTTGTGCATGTTGCAGAACTCGTGATTAAAAAATCATGGCTGAAAGGAGGGTTTTTCTAGTTGGCTTCATGAGGGTTTTGAGGAGGAAATTTCATAGAATGACTCTTGGGAAAAAATGGACTCTCACAATTGAGTCCAAGAGGCTCGAGAGATGAATATTCATATAAAATTTGGCCACTATCAATCGACCACAGGAGCAAAATGCAAAAAAAAATTATGCCTCCCTATTTCGCCAGTACAGCTGTATAGCCATCACAGGTACGCTACAAAAAAATTGTTAAAAAATATCCTGCATTGTTCTCTTTTCTATAGTTTTGGGAAATAAAATTATTGAAATGAAAAAAAAAAACAATTACAAACTATAGAAATGCGAAATGAAAAAACAAAGATTGAAAATTTACAAAAAAAAAATTAATGGAGGGGACGGGTACCCCTGTACCCCCTGTACTATGCGGATTATGTAGAGAGGTACTGGTGGGTACCACCAGTGCAGACCCAGTCGGCCCTGCCAGCCCCCTCCTGTTCCTTTCATCAGCCTTTGGCTGGTGCTCAAAGCTAGCCCGTATGGGCTTTAAAACTTTTTTTAAAAAATTATATTGAACATTAAAAAAACTTGGCAGTGGGGAAAGTTTTTGAAATGATAGCGAATAAAAAATCTAAAGGTGGCTTTATTAAATTTTTAAGCCTTTATTTGAAATATGCCTCCGTTGGAAAATTACATGGTAGCTAAAAAGACTTTTATGATAGCTTTAAACATTTGACTTTTTTGGACCTTATTAAAACTATTAAAAACCTCCTAAATTTGCCAATGGGTTTGATGACAAAACATATTTGAAAAATTTTTGGAATCTGCTATCAAAGAGATTAATGATGCCAACCAAGTCAAATGCTACATCATCTTTTTGCCTAGTCAGCATGATGGCATCAGCAATGACGTCATGCCATGTCAGCAGGTAACAGGGCCTACCAAGGGTCTAGTTTTAGCCCTAGGAGTGCCTTTTATTCTGAGGGGCATAACTTTCACATATGGTATTGGTTTTTTGACTTCTTATGGGAGTTAGAAAGCTCTCTCAAGAACTATGCAATGATATAGGTTTGGTCATCATATTTTTCTTTATGTATCAAAATTTGGTTCCTAAAGCGCGCTTTGCTCTGATACAATTTTATGCTCATAACTTTTGCATATAGAGTCAAATTTTTTATTTCGGAATAGGCATTGGAGAGATCTTGCAGTGTACTATAGTTTGGATCATGTAGATTTTTAGTTTGGTGTCTAGAGAGAGTTTTGTACTTGTTTGATCACATGTAGGAGCCTAAAATTAAGAGTGTGTTTATGAGTGCATTCAGATGGATATTTGGGCACAAACTTGTGGGTGTACATGTTACTATAAGACCATCAACATGGTATAGCAGGTTTCAGTTTTGGTACTTCTTGATATAGGTTTAGAGGTGTTTTTTAGAGTTATGACTTTGATTGAGACAAGTACATGTTGTCTTCTAGTTTGAGGACATGGTTGATCACTCGTCGTGAGATTTGGAGTCTCGTTTCAGTGGGAGTTGAGTATAGGTATAATGATGACAATGATTAAGGTGTCATGGATATGCAGCTGTACTTTTGTATTGGCACGACATGGTCATGTATGCGAGTAACAGGTATGGGCTATGATGTTCAATTCATGATTACAGGTGGTGTTGTGGTGTTGTTTTAGGAGATTGTTCTTATCTCCTAGATTCTTGATTAGTTCCTTGACTACGGTTACTCATTTGTGGACTTGTTGGCAAATCGAATCTAGCGTTGATTTGGTGTTTGAGTCTTGGAGTCTACAGATTGTCTTCTTTGATATCTTAGTTTGCATCTCACTAGTGTGATGATGAGTTTGCATGTTACATTCGTTTTGGATCTACAAGTTATGTAGTTTTGTAGGCTGATCACCTATTTAGTTATAGTCGGATGACTTGGATGTGGACTATCTATATCCACGAGATTGATTCAATGTATATGTAGACTTTGTCAGTTGGCCTTGTATGTGGTCACTGGTATGTTGCATTGGCATGAGAGGATGGATGATTAGAGTTCTTGGATAGTCAGTTGTTGGGACTTATAGCATGTTTATCACGATGTCATGGAGAGCTTGGATACATGGTTTTATGTTACCTTTTGACAGTGATGGTTTTATCTTCTTGATTAGAATTTTTGGTTCACTAGACCTTTTCGGAGCTGTTGATGTTATAGTGGGATTCCTTGATTGGTTTGGGGCCATGGATAATCTTCATTTAGGAGATGGTTATTTTGTTATCATGGATAGCTTGGTATCATGGTTTAGTGGGAGCTTTGGCAACATGTTGGATTCATCATAAGTGATGGGTGGTCTTCAGCAGTGGATGTTAGTGTCATGGAGGAGCTCTTGGTTTTGAGAGTTCTTTGACATTTTTAGTTCAGTTGTTAGGAGATGATTATCTTCATATGATTAGAGATGTTGACATCTTAGTTTACCATGGAGGACTTATTCAAGTCTTTGGTTGAGGTATCAGTTTATGATTTGTCAGTATGACATGTTTATCCTTGATTTAGAGATGTTGATATTGTGTCTTGATACGGTTTAGAGTTTTGGCATGATACAGGTTCTCTTGAGACAAGATGTATGCATCATTGTATGCTTTGTTGCATGTGATCTTCTTACGAGGAGATGGTTAAGTCATGATGGGCTTCTTGATTATGCAGTTATGCAGTAGGAGCATTAACAGTGGTCTTTTTGGTTCTCTTGGTATTGAGTACTTTGGTCATTTTCTTTACAGCTTCATGACAGTGCAGTGTTTTTGATAATATAAGGCGGCTAAACAAGGGCCGAACCCTTACAAAAAATAGAGAGGCCACAAAGGCAACCAGCACAAAAAGAGCCTTAAACCAGATACATCAAATATTGTTTTCCCAGCATAAACAGCAAAACCAACCGCTATAAACTAAGATAGTAAAAATAGAGTAGCAGAGTATCATCTATATAAAAAAGCAAAAACTAAGGAGGTAGATTCTCTCCTTACTTAACCATAGATTTAAGAATGTCATCCAATTTCGTAGCAAGATCATCATTGTTAGCAGTAACAGTAACCCCCAGGTTCTGCAGCACAGAAATATTGAGGAAAATAGAATTCCTGAGCACAGTGGAAAGATTATGTTCTAGTTTCTCACTGCAAGCCCTTAGAACCACAATTTTAGCTCCTAGGCCAGCATCAATGTCCATTTCATCATCAGCTTCTTACACAAACATCTCACCTGCTTTGCTAGCATTTTTAGTAGAATTAGCAGCATCCTTAGTAGTAGCCCCCATTTCTTGAGTCTACTGCTTACCATCAGCATCCTCAGAGATTTCCTGAACATCCATATCCTTAGCCTCATCCCCCTGGGTGGATTCATCAGAAGCACTCTCAGAATAATCAATAAGTTTTGCTTTTGGAGCAGGTTTGCCAGCAATTCGCCCCGACCGCCTAACTCCTGAGGAGAAACCATCCTTAATAACCTTAACAGATGAATAAGACTTGCTACCTTGTCCCACAAGGGTCCTACAAGGATTTTTTGGGGTCCCTACCACAGCCCCCCCAGTGCCCATTTCACCAGCATGTGTCTTCCTCTTTTTTCCCTTCGTATTGACAATAGAACCTGGGGTATCAACGGGAATCTCCTCAGGAGTAGAAAAAGAAACTTCTTTTGTCTTAGTAGGAATAGGGAAAGGGCATGGTTCTTCAATACCAGTAATATCCTTAGGGTTAGAAGATAGTTCCCCACTGTTGGTTTGAATGGCCTTAGATGGCTCTAGGGCAAGATGGTGGTTATAAAGACAAAGGATAAGGCCTTGATGAAGGGGGATGGGTTTCTTAGCCAATGTAGCTCTAACCCTAAGGATAGAATGCTTAAGGGAAGAAAGTAGATAAAAAGGAAAGCTAATATGAGCATTGCGTCAAAAATGATTCAAAAGGGGAAGATGATAGTTATAGAACCTGGTGAAGCACCCCTCGAAGGTGAAATACTTCATGAGGAGAAAACACACACCGTCCCAAGGCTCGGGCAGCTTAGCTCTGTCAAATCCCCCCTGATAGGGGACTAATTCTTCACCATCTCCAAGAAAGAGCTTCTGAATAGAAAGGTCCACAATTTTAGTTTTCCCTTTGTAGCTTAATCCCCTGAGTAGACATACCAGTGGCCATAGCAATCACACTTTCTGAAATTTCAAAACTAATTCTGCCCACAGAAACACATCGGTTCTACCAAGACCTAGCAAATTGCTCAGATAAATTTTCATTAATACCCATTGAGCCGCTCCAAATTGGGACTAATCCCACCCTCTTTGCAATAATGCTAGACACCAAGTTGTCCTTTGAACTCACAGCAAGAGACGGGTTCGGTTCTGATTCTATCACCACCCATGTTGGAATGAACAATGCAGTGTTGCCACTTGGAGTTTCAGCATGGATTGATCATGGAGGTACTTTTGGATACTTGGAGACTTAGGTGAGGCTAGAGTTCTCTTGTGATTTAGAAACACTTGTTGAGACGTTTACTCTTTGGAGGTTTTAGTAGATAGACCAAGGAGCCTTATACCTGGATATGGACATGAGTTCATTATGGACCTAGGGGAGATTGTTCTTGGAGAGTCTCGGTGTGACTTGGTGTATCTTAGAGGAGCATTCTCATTCCCCACTCTTGGTCTACCTCGATAGTTTATCATCTATGAGTATTGCCCATCCTTTTAGATGTATTTACTTTATGTTTAATCTTCTCATTGATATGGATCTTGAGCTACAGTTATTGGTTCTGGAGGTTCATTTGAGGGATGTTAGCATGGTTATCTCCTCATTCATATGGTTTGATTTATGTTCATTATGAGGAGTTTAGGAGATGTGATTGGGGCTTATTCCTAGTTATGGAATGGTTATGAGTTTGATCTACCTTGATTAGAGATGCTTACATCCATGTTGGTTACATGTTACATATGTTCATTTGATCTTATGAGATTGAATGGTTGGGTGTTGTTGAGGCTTTTCATTTGGGGTTGTAGAGGAGATCATACTTGACACAACATAGCACTTTGAGGTGTTTTGTAGAAGGAAATTATGATTTACAGTTTTCTCTCTTTGTCTTATGGCTACTTCTTGAAGGATCATGCTGATATGGTTGGACTTGGGAGAGTTTATGATGACATGTTGTGAGAGAGTAATGCAGCGATTTATCATGCATGTGTGGATCATTTTGATTGTTCTTGGTACTACATTGGCTTGTTGATTAGCCTCACCTTGTTTTGAGTGATTGATTGATAGACTTGGTATGCCTTGGATCTATTTTCAGATTTGACATTACCCATGCAGTGGGAGTCCTAGATGTATGTTTTCTTCATTGATAGGTTTTATATGTGTAGCTTGTTATTGCAGTATATGGGGTTGGTATATGTTATTGGCATGAGTTTATTGATGTTGTTGATACCTATGAGGTATGGATGGTTGGATTGTATTAGTATATGTTGTGGATGATATTTCCAGTCATGTGGGTTTTTTCTTTTGACAGTAGCTTGGAGCCTTATGTCATCACTTGGATTTGATGCTTGTGTTCTTTGGATTGGTGTATCTTCACCTTGGTATGTTCCTTTTCTTCCATAGGTTGCATGTTGGAGGATGATAGGAGTTCTTTCTTGAGATGGTGGTCACTTTGCTATGTTGTAGGTATCTTGATGGAGCATGAGAGCATTCTAGAGACTCATGTGATTTCATGTTTGCCTATGATGATGTATTTCATGTATTGAGCCTTATAAAATGTATACAAGTGGGAGAATGTTGGGATATGGTGTTGTACACCATTGCATAATTTGATTTATTTCTATAATGTTGTAATTAAATAATTATTTAGTTGTGATGCACCTAGGTGGTGTGGTTAATGTAATAATTTGGGTCCACTCTTTATGTTGTATTGTAACATTGGGATATTATTTGTATTATTTGATTAATTGGGAAAATGTAGTACCAATAGTCCTAATATGGGGTCAAGTGGTTTTGTGTTACCCCATAGTTTTGGGGCACATGGTTTTCTCAATGTAATGTGTGAGCTTATATTATAAAAGCAAGCACAATGTTATTATTTGAGGTTGGTTGGATATTTCATTGTAGGTGAACGGCGATTTTGTGAGAGACTGTCATTATATTGAGCTCTCTCCTATAAGTGCAGATTGTGAAGCACGGCAGGTGATGTATGGATTCATGCTGTACACATGGAGGTTGCATTGGAGGTGCTTAATGTTCAGGGAGTATTCATGGAGACTCAGAGATTGTATTGTAATGTTTCATTTGTGGAATAATACATGTGAGCATGGATGCTTTTGGAGGCTGGGTTTTTCTCTGAAAAGGGTTTTCCAGGGTATAACTTGTGTTTCCTTGTTACTTGTTCATTGATCTTTTGTATTATGGTTGTTTCAACTTCTTGTTTCTCCTATTAGGTTAGGAATTGGTTTAATTAGACCTGTAAATTCCTTACAATACATCTACCCAATCCTAGCCATTTATCCATTCAACCACTCAATTTCATTCACTGATCTCCCTTGAATCTTGGAGCAATTCCCTCATCCTACCTCCTCATGACACTTGTCAGTTCTCCTTTCTTGAGGATCCTCAAGCAACTTGAGCCCTTGATCCTTTAATTCAATCCTAGCCCTCCATCCCTCACCTCCAGAAATCTATAAATCGAGCCTCTTCCCCTCATTCCAACAAGCAACTAGAATGTAAAGAAATTATATCAATTTGAGCACTCACATAGCTAATTAAGTTCATCATATAACTTACAATACTATCAATTAGGACATATCAATAGGAATTCACATGGATAGGGTGCAATTGTAGTTGAATTGTGAATTTCTATTTAGTCTAATCTAGAGGTCACTTGGATTTGTGAATTGGTTAGTTAGATTGGGTTTTAATCTTATCCTAGGTGATTCACACTTTTATTGCTGACATCCTCCATATTCCTTTTCAAAGCATCCCTTTGTAATGTATTCAATCTGATTTTGTCAAAAGATATTGGCAAACCAAGCTAATTGAGTTTTTCTACCTTTCCATGCAACTTCCATAACATTATTGTAGACTCATTTAAAAAATTTATGCTTCACCTAGCTTCATACACATCTAAATAATAGATGATGCCTTTATTAAGGAATCAATCTAATTGTGAATTCATTTGGATTCCAATTCATTGTCACTAATTATGTAGATTGTTTTTAAATTTTTATTTTCTACATTCTCTCTTGACGTCATCACTTTTCTACTTTCAATAACATATTGATTAAGCTTCTAGAAAACTCTTAATAATAGAGCATCAATGAATTTAAAGATTCATTCAAATCATCAGTCCTCTACATTATTTCCCTCCAAACATTATGTTTTATTATGAATCATTATGTTACTATGAATCATTATGTTTTCATCAACTCTAGTAATTTTTTAATGTTTCTTGTCTCTTCCTCCACATTATATTCCCATAGTTATTCTTTTTCTTTCTCTTCCCCTTAGTTTTTCTTGCATTGTCTTTGCTAAGATATTGGCTTCTATCAAGTTTTGTTGTATTTTTTAATCAACTTTCATTTAACAATTTGCTTCAGTTCATTTAGTTCCACCTTTTTCCTATTCATTTCACATTAGTTTTAGATGTACAGAGGTAGATATTTTTATTATTTTTTGCAATTCACTAGTCTTTTTATTTGTTTCTCTCCTCATTACTTTCTCATTTGCTAAATCCTATATTGCATGTGACTTGTAGAGATTCCATTCAACTAGGATTAGAAATACAAACGGATAAATATAAAGCTTTCTATCTACAAACCATCCACTAAACTACCCTATAAATAAATAAAACAAGAAGATTGTAACCCTAAAGGTCTTAGTTTTGGAACCTCAATTTAATCATTAAAAATATTTATGCATGGATTCTACAACATGCCCAACAAATCACTATCAAACAGGTTGGGTGACAATAATGGATACTGTATACCATTTCAAGGAGGGTTCCATCCACTTGATTATTACTATCCAATCTAAGGATAAATACTAGCATAGAAATAATCTTTTAAACCTAATGTTTAAAAATTTCAATTTGATAAGGAGGATTTTGGCTAGGTACTCTACCATCATGTGTTATTCTTTTGAGAAAACTTTCTTTTGGAACTTTGACCAGTTGCTTCATATTCTCAGTTAATGGTGATGGTTCCAAATTCTTTAGGTGCAAACCTCAACCTAAGGCCAACTTTTTCTATGCTAATTAACAAGATTTATTCCTAGTTATCTTTCTTAAAAATTGTTTTTCTATTTTCATCATAATTCTCAGCACAAACCATGATAAATTATGGGCAATTAGGAAAACCTCAAGTAAGTCACGTGTCCCCAATCCAACCACCCATGGTGTAGTGATACTATTAATTGGTTGGTTAACATACTTTTCACTAGTTCCCTTAATCACACACTGAATATCTAAGCTCTGAGGTATACCTACCAATGATTGTAGGATCCTAGATCTATCATGGTATTTATTAGTAAAACTTGGGGTTTTAAGAAGTTTGGCATAGTTTATTTTGTTTATTGCTTTGTCTTTTATTTTTGTGTAGTAGCCATGCTTTTAAATGCTCAACACACAACCCCCAAGATTATTTTTTTTGAAATTGAAGGCTTATAGTAATAGAAAGTTTGAGGGAATAATAGGATTTTTTATCTTTCACTTACCCAAAAAGATGAATACAATGACTACATCACTCTATGTGATCCACAATTGATATTAGAATTTTGGGTGTAGTCTCCCTCTCACTTTCAACCAATACTATTTAGTAGTTGAAGTGCATGTGTGTAATACTACAACCAAAGTTTCTTGTTTTATAACTTTGTATTTTGTTATTATGAAAAAGTGCCAAGTATATGAGTTGCAACATTTAACATAAACAATAATACAATATTATACTTTTAGTTCAAATGAAATGAAAGAATGGCTACAAGACTATAGCTTCATTAAATTCATTGTGTTCGGCACCATTAATAAAATATTTAAATATTGTAAGTTCTCAACCATTGATCTAAACCAATCTAATGACTCTCAACTAATTCTAGAGGTTTGAGTTCATAATATGTAGCTTTCAACATTTCCTTCAGAATCAAACTATAGTCATCCATCATCATTCATCAAATGGTGGAATGTTTGAAGAGTAGGGACCATAAAATGATTTTAATGTACAATTACGATGAAATGGGATACTCTCTCCCTTTCAAATCTGCAACATAAACCTACACAATAGCCTATGCAAGAAGGTTGTAAATAATGTGAATAGAAGAAAATAGAAGAGAAATCTGCAACATTGATTTTATTAAATCTGAAAATTCATTGCATCCACTTGAAGCTTATGAGCTTCCTTTATTCATACATATAAAAATTTGCAACAGAAATACTTTCATAGCATCCTAGACTCACTCTAGAAGCATCTAAGAATGCCAAATTTTCTTCTCCAAAAACTCTCCTTCACCAAATGAGAAAGCATTAATATATAGAAATTGTATGAGAAGAAAACCACTATTGGGTTTCTCAAAACAACCTCCACTAAACCACCAAGAAAACCCGTCACTTTCAACCTATCACGTCTCCCTCATTTTTTGAATTTTCTAAAAATGTTTCAGGGTTTTGTGCACCTCCTTCTTGATTTCTAGATCATTTTGAATTTTTCTATTTAGATCAGAAATAAGAAAGTTATTCCTATTTTACCGAGACTGGGTCTCATAATTACGACCCTAACATGCCACAACATGCAAAGCTTGTGGCCAACATGCAAATGCATGCAAAGAATGCAATTGAACATGCAATAACATGCATACCAAGTGGTCCCACCAAGAAATGGGATGCCCAAATGGAAGATTCCACCATTTATGGTTTTGAAACATTTATGAGACCATAATTCCTCAAAATTTACATTTACCAATATGCTCGAGGAAAATACATTTGTTGCAAATTAAAATATTAATTTTGCAAAGGCCACAAACATTATTAAAAACATACAATAGAAATTAAAATATTTTTTTTGGCGATGCAAGATTGCCCATACACCTTGGATGCTCCTACATCAAATTAGTAATTAATTTCTTTTATTAGTAATTACATTTTTTAAAACATTAGTAATTATTGAACAATGAATTTGTCTTAATTATATAGAGTTTTTTGTACATAATTTTTTAAACTTCATAATATAGACTAAAATCTATATAATAGTTATATTTATTCTTATAACTAATATAATATAATATATTAATAGAATATATATATATATATAATTTATATTATATAACTAATATATAATATTGTGGTAGCCAAGGGGCCAGATGGAAGTGGGGGAGTGTTAAGAGATGATAAAGGCAGGTTTAATTCAATAGTGGCACTCCCTTTGGGTACCTAGACTAACCACTATGTTGAAGCTGCAATGGCTTATAATGGTATCAAATTGGCCTTCTCCAAAGGGTTTTAAAAAGTTTGGATTGAGGGAGATTCCTTTAACATAATCTAATGTTTAAAGAAAGAGAAAAGTCCTAGTTGGACTATTGATACTCTTATTAAGGACTCCCTTAGCTTGGTTGACACCTTTGATGACATGACATTTTATCACATTTATCATGCGCAATGGAGTTTCTGACGTCCTCGCCAATGTGGGGGTTAAAGTCCAGTCATTCAAGCAAGGGAAGAGTACTCCTTCATTCCCATCAAAGCTCAAACCTTAATTTCCCATGAATGCCATTAGAGATGAGGTTTGTTGGGAGGTCAAGTTAATGAGAACTATTGGCAAGCTCGTACACTTTCTAGGTGGTTCTAGTACTTTCCTTTTTAGTTATATTTAAAGAGTTCTATATTATATCCAGCATTGTAATTTTGAGTGTTTGAAATAGAATAGAGAATTTAGAACTATCGTTAAGATGGGTGGTGACAAGAGTCGGGTGGAGACCTTATCTTGCAATGGGGTCCATAGGAACACACATGTTTGGAAGGTGGTAGAGGAAGGGGGTTTAGTCCCTTATATGGAGAAACTACATGGTTATGTTATGACAGCTACTATTATGTTTGTCAAGTAGTGGAATAACTGAACTCTTCATGCTTATGGTTAGGATTTCACTAGTAGAAAAAAAAAAAAAAATGAATAAATAAACTACCAAAAATTGGTCATGTGATTAGTAGTTTGGTCACGTGACCATTGGTAGTTTATTGCCAGTCATTTATCTTGTGACCAAATTTATGACCAAACAAATTTTAGTCATTAATTTAGTTATTAATTTGGTAGTATATTTAGTCATTAATTTGGTAGTAAATTTAGTCATAAATTTGGTAGTATATTTTGTCATCAATTTGGTAGTATATTTGGTAATTTGGTAGTATATTTAGTCATCAATTTGGTAGTATATTTAGTCACGTGACCATTGGTAGTTTATTACCGGTCATTTATCTTGTGACCAAATTTATTTAGTCATTGTAATCATTAATTGTCGTCAATTTGTAGTATATTTAGTCATTTATTTAGTCACTGATTTCCATCCATTGGTAGTATATTTGGTCATTTTAATCATTATTTTTCTATCAACTGGTCATATATAAACAAGTAGTACATGATAAACATCAACTGTCATTTTTTTGTTGATAAACTTCAACAAATCTACTCAAAGAATTAAAACAATAATGGTGGAAAATAATTCACTGTATATTCAAACTATATATAAAATATGTTACAAAGAACTCATTTATCAACAAATCTACTCAAAGGATTGAAACAACAATACTGGAAAATAATTCACTGTATATAAAATATGTTACAAAGAACTCTATATATAGAGTTTTGAAGATAGAATCTTTCTATAGTATGCAAACTGCTGATTTATTATGCTTTTAAAACTGAAAAAAAACTAAAACTAAAGCTAAAAAGCCATCGGTGTGAATGCATGTCTTCAGTGATGCCATTGTTGCACAAGGGGTTGGCTGTAAATGCATCTAGAAGGCACTGGTTTTGCATTTTCTCCATGCTCTGTACCTGTCCACAATAAAAAAAACTTAAATTTTGTTAATATTTTATAAGATTTATGAAACTTTGAAATATGAGAAACAAAGTGGGATGATAAGGAATTTTACAGCAATATAGGCATATATTATGAAAGTATTCAAGAAGAAATGCATATACAGGTCTGATAGCCAAACTCCATAGTTCATTTATTCATATTTGATTGAAACACAATATGATCTATGCAAAGGTAACCCCCAGTCATATACAATTTCAACTGAACAACATTGAAGACTAATGTTCAAGTTTGACTCACACAAATAATGCTACAACAATATGAAATTAATTATCATGAAACCCTAACACCAATTGCATGTGTTTAATAAAGAAACTGTCGTTCAATAGGAAATCATAATCCATCAATATTCCCAATAAAAAACTTACAAACCCTAACCAATATTAGAGTTTGAGAAAAACTTCATAAATAAATTGTTTCTGTTAATGATAACTAATAGCCCTTCAAAAGCATGAACAAAAAAAAGAATATCACCAGGCAAAGACCTAAGACTATGACAGAGAAACAATGAGAGTAAAAGGGTATACAAAGGTTCAAGGTTTGTATTCTTCTTTCCTAATCTTCATTGCTATCTAGTATATTTATAAGGGGGTTTTTAATCAAGAGATGTATCTATAGGTTTTGTCAAAATTTGTATGGTTAGAAAATGTCTATCCTAGGTGTTGAGCAAGCCTGTCTAAACAATTTGAGATCTTGTAGAGCCATAATGACCATGAAATAGTTTTTGAAGGAGTTATTTAAAGTCTCAAGTTCTGTCAAGCCCTTATAAGGAGGATTGTATCACTATTTTATTCTCCATTTGTGATTCAAAATCTTATATAATTGTCAAATTTGAGATGGCATCAAGTCATTGTTAGGGTTGTAAAAGGTTCTAGCAAGAGTAAGACTATCCCTATCAGTTAGGAGATTATTTAAGGGTAGTAAAGGTCTTAAGACCATCAAATATTACATAATACTATCAAGTGTATACAATGTCAATGTTCTTTAAACGAATCAAACTTCATGAAGGTCTACAAGAATTTTAAAGACATTGTAGAAGTAAATCAAGAAACAAGGTTACTATCTATAGAGTTTGTAGATAGAGATCCAAGATAGTGTATGCGATATGAGTTTGTTGAGACTGGATGCACAGTAAAAATAAATACAATGAACAATGCATGAGACATGGGTATTTCATTAAACATGTAGAGTGTTTGGAGGAGACAATGTAAACTCTATGTTTAAGCTATGGAAAGATAGTAATGACTTGTTAGTAGAGGAATGTGATACAATGTTAAATGGGACAAAGATGAGATGGAATGACTGAGTTAACTATTAAAAATCCAAAACTGAATGGTCAGCATTCAACAACATTCTATCAAGATTTTGAAGAGATGGCAAAAAGACTCACTCTGACAATAGAATATCCCATTAATGGAGCCTAACCACCACACATCCTCTCAAAATATCAAAGAGACCGAGTTCGTAGTCTTGGAAACATCCAAATCTCCCATCGATGAAAGTCAAGGCTTCAAGATATCGAAGAGACTATATTCAAAGTCTCTCCAAAGTCATAGGGTCCTTCCATCGAAACACAGCTTCACATCAGAATGTCAAGGAGACTAGATTTAGAGTCTCTTCGATGGCACACAGTCACACTGACGAGTCTCAAATTGCAATTAGGTTTTCGAAGAGACACCACCAAGAGTCTCACTGAATAGGCAAATTCATCCTGATGAAGAAGACACCCACCAACTACCTTGGTAGACATGTATGCAAAATCTAGAAGCATTGACAAGGCACATGAACTGTTTGGAAGAATGCCTCAAAGAGATGTCATCTCATGGAATATAATGGTTGCGGGATATGCACAAGATAAATTTTTTGAAAAGGCTTTAGAAACTTTCAAGCAAATGCAATTAGCAAGTGTAAACCCAAATTTAACAGCCTTTGACAACATACTCCCTACCTGTGCCAAAATGGGAGCTTTGGAACAGGGTATGGACATCCATCATAACATAATTGAAGGGGGATTTTTGTCAGATAGACATGCATGCAAAATGTGGAAGTATAGATAAGGCACATGAACTATTTGATGCAATGGCTCAAAGAGATATCATCTCTTGGAATGTAATGATTGTAGGATATGCACAAAATAGATTTTACATGGATGCCCTCAAAATATTTGAATTAATGAAGCACTCTGGAATATATCCTAACATTGTAAACTTTGCTTGTGTTCTATGTGCACGTAGCCATGCAGGTTCAGTGGATGAGGGTTGTACATACTTCAATCATATTAGTAACCCTTATTGCATTACACCTACAATTGATCATTATGTGTACATGGTTGACCTTCTTGCTCATGCTGGCTATCTTGAGGACACTCTAAACTATATCATTAAGATGTCATTAAAAGTGGCACTAGACATGAACAATGACTACAAAATAAAACATGGGCAATTTTCATTAGTGAGCAATATTTTTTTAGGTGGGAAAATGCCAAACTAGAGGGAGACCAACACAGTTGTCTACTACTACTTTGCATATGGGAATAAATAGACAAAGGTATTTTTGTTTGGAGGTTGTGCAACAATAAAATAACTTGGCACAAGAATACAATATTAGAAGAGGCCACACATGATTTGTATTGACCATATTGTTTTTCTAGGTTGGGTGCTTGCCAATGGAAAGAAAGGGGCAATGTATAGATGGTTAATGATAAATGGAATCCAAGGATAGAGCTATAGGAAAGCAATGATGAGAATTTTTTTTGTTGGGATGGCAATGAATAGAGCTTCAATTGATTTCCAAATTAGCATTCCAACAAATGATGGAGGAATGTATCAGCTTCTTCCATGTCTTGTTTCATTGTGCATAACCATTTAAGGCACAATGAACTTGTTCTCTTTTGCTAAAGTTATGGAAGTATGGCATGTACCTAAGCTTTTGACGACACTTATTGTTGTTCCTATGGTTCATGTATTGGCAACTATAGTCAAGGAAAACTCCATAAAAGATCATCTTTGTATGGAGTAATTCCCAACAACTTTGAGATTTATGATTTTCTTATTTATTTCTACGTGCATCTATGTGTTTATTCTTTTTTCTCTCACTAAATTATCCCAATCCTTGCAACAAATAAGTTTTGATTTTGCTATGCTCAAAGGAGGACTATAGATGAGTGTTCTTCAATATGCAAGGTAGAGGTGATATACATCATGGTATCTTACACAGTCAAAGAAAAGCACGGATATTCTATATATATGGAGGTGTAGGAGCTTGAGAAATGGTGTGGAATAGGTAGGCAAACCAAATGCAGTGATTTATATTATAGAGAATGCCAACATGTATTGAAACAAAAAGAAATCCACATGGCAAGTGTTATTTGTTATTAGAAAGGATCTTTTCAATGGGGAGTTTTATCTTCCCTAGCTTTCGACTCTCTATAGGACACCGAATAGAATCTTGGAGGAAGCTAGAACATTACATCTGCAACTCAACTCAATCTACACCTCTCGTATGGCCTGTAACATTAGAAAATGTCCCCTTGGGGAATTTTCCCTCATAAGGTTTAGCTCTTGGGTCTTTTGCATGCATTTAGGACATCTTACTTCATAATTTGGCATCCCAATGGAATGAGCCCTAGGTAACATGACAAATGGGATCTAGGAGGACCCCTTGAGCTTGACCTTGCCCAAAATAGGAGAGGACTTGGGCACCCACGCCCTAGTCCTATCCTATTTTGGGCTAGTCCCAATTTTTTTGTGTCAGTTTATGACCATTATTTGGGTCCTGTGCCGACACAATAAGTTTAAATTACGAAAATCTTGGTGGGAGTGTTTGTAGTTACATATAAAAGCATGTTTAGGCATTCATTTGTAAACTAGATGATTACTAGAAAGTTATTGTGTTCTCAAGGTGATTCAAGTCTTTCATTGTGTTGCAAGAGCATAATTATGTTGTCTATGTGTTTGTGTTTCTAGATTTGAGCATCCATTTCATCATGGAATGAAGAGCATCTTCCTCCATGAGATCTTCACTACAAGGTGACATTATATTGTGTTTTTATCATCATTTCCTTTGGTTTTTACCTCTACCTCACAAGGGCATGCACTCTTTATCTGACAATGGTGTTCGGAGACTTAAGTGTCCTCCAAGGTTTGACTGAGGCAAGCCTCTAAACACCACAACCCCCTCCCAAAGTTTTCATGGTTACATGTTACAGGTTGCAAAGCTAGACAAAGTGAAGTTGTAGGAAGGCATCTTGAAGGGTCAAAATTGTAGAAAAGAAGGAAAAATAGCCACCTGGACTTGGGTGCTTGCTCATTAGTCCTCCAACTTTCATGATGGGAAAATCTCTGGAACAATAGGGAAGAGTTGCAGACTGAGTTTCCAGATCTAGACAAAAAGCAAAGCATTGGACTTGGGCACCCGCTCTTTTGTCCCTAACTTTTCCACCTTGGAACCCTAAAAATAGGTATTTTGTAATTTGATATTTTGCTTCCCTCTGCAAGACCTTTTTCCATTATTCATCAGTTTATTGTTGTATTTGCATAATTAGGGTTTTAATGGTCAATTAAGCATAAGAGAATGAAAATTTATAATTAAACACCCTAATCCAAGCTTTCCTACATCTCACAGTGACCTAGGGTATGATAGTGTGTGGCCACTTGACCCTAGATCCTTGAATGTATAGGGTGAAAGGAGGATTCAAACATCTAAACACTAAAAACTAAACAAACCCAATTTTACCCTAAACATGTCCAAGAAGATTTCTTGGCTAAAGTGACATTACATAAACATTTACATGTGAAATTATACAAGGAAGAAATAAACCCACATCCATCCAACATAAAGTCATGCAAAGAAACTACTACAAATATCTAAGGTCACAAACAATCAAATGCTAGCAATATGTCAGCTATACTTCCAACAGTACTATTGATAATGAATAAACTAATGCATTCATCTTAGCAAAGTCTTAAGAGGTTATAATTAGAATGAACCTTACCTGAACTTCACTGATGTACATAAGATTTTCCTCCATCTTTTTTTGTGTTAACTGCACAAGTAACATAAGGAGATCTGGCACAACTTCTCCATTAAAACCCACAATCAATAAATGTTAAATACAACTAAACAACCAAAAATCTGAAAAACAATTCTATCTAGTATATTATAACCTCAATTGAATATGGACTTGAACATAGAAAAAAAGAGATTATAAGAAGCTACAATGCATATGTGACAGAAATCCTAGTTCCCTAATGTCTGGATCATGATCATCCTGCCCAGTCCTTGAAGCCTATGTAGTAGTGTGCACACACACTTAAAAAATAACCATTAAACTTGCCATGAACTTTTCTTCACTGCTAAGTTGGGTAAATTTTGATTAATTGGAAAAGCTCAAGTCATACCTGATTGCGCTAGTTGGCACAATACTAACATATTTCTTCACTTCTTTATTTCTAAAATATAGCTCAGAATCCAGTCCTTGTTCTTTGAGCTCTATAATAACCCGCATTCATTGTAAAAAATTGTTCAGACTAAAGAACTATGTGAAAGCCTGATAAAATATTTCCAATCTTCAAACTCTACTTTGAGAGATAAACTTTTTCATTCTATGATTGTATGTTCTAGATCCCATTAGAAAAATGAAGCTTGTACAAAGCCAAACCTGAGTGAGCCGGTGTTCAAACTCATTTTGAACATCTTTTAATTGTTGCTTAAAAGTCATTCTTATAGGAGCATTTGGACGAGCCTTCCAACCATATAGCCTATCCACCTTAATAAGTCAAGCACATAGTGAAAGCCTTTTGTGTCAGTGATTTTCAAGGTAGGAATTTTTTCATGAAAATTAATGGCAGATAGATATTGAATACACATTGAAACTACCATACAGACTTACCTTATTTAGGGCAACTACAAAGGGTGTATGTCACATTTTCAAAATATTTAGTGACTCAACAATTTGTGGTTCCAAGCAATGCATAATATCAACAACCAATCAGTGATTGAGGCAAACCCTCATGGTAGGTAGAAGAGTTGACTATATTGGGGCCATTGTTTTAAATTAGATATAAACTTTAGCTTAAATTAGAAGAGTGGGCCATTGAATTTTTAGAAGTGGTATTTGCCCTTCTATGTAATGTATGAATGACATTAAAGGTTGAACGAATTCAATTGTCATTAGCAATCAGCATGTTACCTTTATTCTGGACTGTGTGAATTGAGATCTAGAGATGCAAAGGCTAAAGTGAGAGTGTAGGATTCTACATATTGATGGACAATATGATTTGCAGGGAATAGAAGAAACCCCTCTATTTTAGAAATGCATGAACAATGGGCTACTACTAGAAACATCTCAGAAATGCCCTAGACAGATGCATTCCTTGGTCCCCACTCAATTTATCCTTTTTAAACTAAGGCTAGATAAATCCAATCGAGTGCTATATCCTTGAGACCTATGATTTAGACTTAAGTCATCATAGTGAATGAATTATAAAATATTAATAAAAAAATGTAAGCAATTTTGACTTTCTTTTTAAATGATAAAATAGAGATTTAAACAATGAATTCCAACATATTTAGTAAAATTATGGTAATGGTTTTTCCATTGACAACTATTAAACATGGAGAAAAGGTGAACACAACCAATAAAGGTAAACTAAACCCAAATAATAAAAACTCCTAAAGTCTAGCCTCTCAAGGACAACATGGTTAAGTGTTCTTAGAATCACAACTCTCAGCTAAAGAGCATGACATATTATAGTCTACACCCTGCTATTGCAGTGTGTTGGTTAGTAACAAAGACATACTATAGAAGACAATAGACAATATGGAAATTAAAAATGGAAGACCATTAAGGAAGTAGAGTGTTTCATCAAGTATACCTAACTTGCACAGTCATGAAATGTGGCTCATTTTTTCAATAATTACGATGCTTTCTCAGTTCATCCTAACATGCATAAAACTTTTCTAGACCAACATCATTCCCAAAAATTTCTACATACCAATGGATCAAGTAAGTAATTAGTAGGTAACAATGGATTGCTTTGTCATTCATTACCTACATTGTTCATGAAATCATCAACACACCAACCTGCAAAGCACTTATTCATGTCTTCATGTGCTCCATTACTACGAGGAACTTGAGCCAAAACATAAGTGGGATCTACATACAAGAACCAAACATGTTTTCATGATCAGAGACACAATGCCAAACACAATGGACGAGAAATAAAATAACTAATTTAACTAAGATAATATAGATAACCTGGCGTAAAATGATTCATTGCTTTCTACCCAATTAAGAGCCAACATTGATTATTTGATTTGAAATTGATGAATTTTAGCAAAACCCAAATAGCAAAAAATACAAAAATATTTTGAGTTGCATCAATACTTCATTCTATGGACACCCATACGGTCCCCTCCTACAACTATGGAGGATATGCATCCAACAATATAATATGAAGGGTAAAACCTGAAACATGTACTTTTGGCTAACTTCTTGCTTTAACTAAGATTGCAGGTTTAGTGGATGAGAGCTATACATACTTCAATCACATTTGTAACCCTTATTGCAATACACCTATAGTTGATCATTATGTGTGCATGGTTAACCTCCTTGCCCATGTTGGCTATCTTGAAGACACCCTAAACTTTTCTATTGAGATACATGTTAAATCGGTGTTGGTTGTATGGATGTGTTTTCTTGGTGCCTGTAGATCACATATGAATATAGGCTTAGGAGTATTTACAACAACACTATTTTTTTATTTGGATCCTAAAAATGCTACACAACTTATGTTCTTCTCTCAAACATCTATCCATAAGTGGGCAGGTGTGGTGAGGTAAGGAGATTGATGAAAGATAGAGGAATTAAAAAAATCCCCGAATGTAGTTGGATTAAAGGGCATAAAATGGTACATGTTTTTTGTGTAGGAGACAGATCACATCCATAGACAAAGGAGACCTATACAAAGTTAGATAAATTGGCTTTGAAGATGAAGGTGGCAAGGTATTTTCCAGATTCAAGAATTTACTTAATGCTATGGAAGGATGGGAAAAAGAATTATTTCTCTACCACCATGGTGAAAAGTTGGAAATTGCATTTGGTTTGTTAAACATGCCCCATGGAACAACTATTAGAGTTGTTAAGAACCTTCGAGTATGTGTTGATTGCCACACTGCAACAAAATTTACTCCAAGATTGTCACAAGAGAAATTGTTGTGAGATGTGAACCCTTTCCATCATTTTAAATAGGGACAATGTTCTTGTGGAGATTATTGATGATGCTAAATGAAGCAATTTGAAAAATAGGCTTACACTATAATAATGTGCACTGTGTTAGATTTCCAACTGGCGAGTGTAAAGCCCAACTCCTCAACCTTTGTCAGCATCATCCTTGCCTGTGCACAAATTGAAGCTTTGGATGAGGATATGGACATCCGTCAAAGCATAATTGGAAGTGAATTTTTGTTAGATGTTTAGTTGCAAGTGCCACTTCCTATCATGAAAGCCTTTACAAAGACTTATGCACAAAATTCAATAAAAAAGAATAGAATTTATGCACAAATTCTCTCATGAATGATTTCAAATTGTAATCAATTTCTTTGTAGCTTATAATGTGTGGATAAGAATTGACGTTCCTTGTAGTTTCCTATGCCATTAATTAAAAGGAATCTAGATCTACACATTCATCTTAGATGCATTTGCACAGTTGAAGCTTGTTGTTTTAAATCCTTTACACAAGTTTCCCATGGGTTAACCTATGATAACATATCTCCTAGCAACATAACAACAATCCTCTCAAGGGGTTCTTAAATACCACCAATCTAGGTTAATTTATGCTAAGTTGTGTGCATAAAATAGATTACATCCCTCAAAGAAATGTGGTCTCATGGACTACAACGATTGCAAGATATGCACAAAATAAATTTGTTGATAAGGCATTAAAAATTTTCAAGAAAATATAATTGAATATACATATACAAAGAGAGAGATGTATGTGGAAGCATAGACAAGGCATGTGAACTATTTGACAAAATCCCTAAAAGAAATGTGGTCTAATAGACTGCAATGATCCATGATATGCAAAAAATGGATTTGTTGAAAAGGCTTTAGAAACTTTCATGCAAATGAAATTAGTAGGTGTAAAGCCAAATTCCACAACCTTTGCTAGCATCCTCTCTACCTGTATCAAAATGGTAAGATTTGGAACAAGGTATGGACATCCATCAAGGCATAATAGAATGCAGATTCTTGTCAGATATTATAGTTGGAAATGCTCTGATAGACATGTATGCAAAATGTGAAAGCACAGACAAGGCACATAAACTATTTGACAGAATGCCTCAAAGAGATGTCATCTCATGGAATGCAATGATTGCAGGATTGCACAAAATGGACTTGTTGAATAGGCTTTAGAAACTTTCAAGCAAATGCAATTGTTAGCTATAAATCCAAATTATGTAACCTTTGCCAACATCCTCCCTGCCTGTGCCCAAATGGGAGCTTTAGAACAGGGTATGGACATCCTTCAAAGCATAATGGTAGGGGGATTCTTGTGAGATATTATAGTTTGAAGTGTTCTCATAGACATGTATGCAAAATATGGAATCATAGACAAAAAATGTAAACTGTTTGACATAATTCCTTAAAGAGATGTCATCTCATGGAATGTAATGATTGCAAGATATGCACAAAATGGATTTTGCAAGGACACTCTCAAAATATTTGAATTAATTAAGCACTCCGGAACATATCCTAACATTGTAAGCTTTGTTTGTACTCTAGGTACATGCAACCATGCAAGTTTAGTGGATGAGAGTTGTACATACTTCAATCACATTTGTAACCCTTATTGTAGTACACCTACAATTGATCATTATGTGTGCATGGTTGACCTCCTTGCTCGTGCTGGCTATCTTGAAGACACCCTAAACTTTATCATTGAGATACATGTTAAATCTATGCTGGTTGTATGGATGTGTTTTCTTGGTGCCTGTAGATCACATATGAATATAGGCTTAGGAGTATTTACAACAACACTGCTTTTTGATTTGGATCCTAAAAATGCTGCACAACTTATGTTCTTCTCTCAAACATCTATCTAGAAGTGGGCAAGTGTGGTGAGGTAAGGAGATTGATGAAAGATAGAGGAATTAAAAAAATCCTTGGATGCAATTGGATTGAAGGGCATAAAATGGTTGTCAAAATAGATATACCTGTTAAATCTATGCTATCTGTTGAAATAGAGATACCAGCGATGCCACATTAGGAAAAACTAAGAGTTGTTGATCTAGCTCCACTAGAAGCAACCCTTGGTAATACTCTCCATCGCACCTCTCCCCTGAACCTCCGCTGACTTTTCAAAGACATGAAATATTAGGTCCAGGCGCCAAAATTTTAATTAAATTTTAACCATTTTAACATTTTGGTTTTGGCACTCATAGTTTATCGTATGATCAGCGTGACACATTTTGGTGTCACGCAGATATGCCCTTGTCTACTCGATACAACGTGTTCAGTCTATTAATATTATAAATATATTATAATATAATATTATAATATTAATATATAATATTATAATATTAATATATAATATTATATAATATTATAACATTATATTATATTATAATATAATATTATATTATATTATAATATAATAATTATATAATATTATAATATAAATATTATATTATATTATAATAATTATGTAATATTATAATATAATATTATATAATATATAATATAATATATATTAAATAATCATCCGATAAAGGGCTAGATCTTTAGGCAGATAGGAGAGGTCACATGGAGGGGGTAGAGATAGCCCCTAGACATTTTATGCAGGTAGGCTCTATTTTCTGACAGTCAAAAAGTGTGATTGAAGGCCTCAGTAGATGTTGGAAAGGTGGCAAGTAGTGATGTTTTTGGCAAGTTAGGGTTGGACAGTCACTTCCCTGAGGCATGCGGATCATTAATGGGCATGTTGTGCTATGGCTAGTGCATTGAGATAGATTGAAGAGCCATGATAATCCAACTCTGCTTATGGGAAATGTCTGAGCTTTCTCTCCCTTTATTCCTTTGGTCTAAGGGGACATTTATTTCCTTGCATTGTATTATCTTTGAATTCATGGATTATGATCAAATTGGAAAGAAAAAAGAATAGAGAAGTAATAGTCATTTATTTATTTATTTGTATTTGTCTGACCAATTATTTAGTTGTGTTTTTTGCCCGATGACCAAATGAGTCATTTATTTGGTCATTTATTTAGTCATTTCAATCGATGACCAAATTAGTCATTTATTTAGTCATTTATAGCTATGTTGCAAAAAAGTTTGGTCACGTGACTAAAAGCTTTAGTCACCTGGTCATTTATTTTTTGTATTTCTACTAGTGTTTGGTAATCAAAAAGGCCTTGGTAGCTCAGATAACTAGCCTTTCTACTAAAGGTAGAAAGGTCTTTAAAGACCAGAAGGTAGGTGAGGAAGCTATTAAGCATTTCTTCAAGGGGAAGGAGAGAAGAAAGATAGTGAAGCTCTAGTCTGGTGGCTATGAACGTAGCTCAATCAAACCAATCTAGGCAGAGGTGGTGGAAGTCATAATGAGGTACATTTCCCTTGAGGGAAGGTTCACTACCATATATGGTTATAATTTTACTCTTTTAAATCACTTCCTCCATAAATTGGTTATTTCTTTTCCTTTTTATCTACTGTCATCCATGGAATTTTCTATTAAGGAGAATAGAAAAATCCTAAGATACCTATAATTCATGAAGGGATTATGTTGTTATTAATGGAATACATGAAAGATCAAGTCCCTACCTTAGACACTAAGGGTAAGTTCATCATGAGAAAGAAGAAGGTAAAACCCATGGTGGTGGATTATTCTGATACCTGTGATTCTAATATGGTGGAGGAGATCTCTATAAGGAATGGGTAGTGGAGGATGACTCAAAGGATTTGTAGAAGTCTATCCCAACCCCCCTTGGACCAGGAAGAAGAGAATAATCCTAGGAATAGGAAAATAAAATGTGTGAAGGATACCCCCAAAAAGAATCAAAAAGATAAAAGAAAGGTTTCTTGGTCTGAAGGATCCCATACTTGTGAGGATAATGAGGGGGAGAGGGTGGTTGAGGTGGGTATGCAAAGTCAAAGTGTTAAGGAGGTTATTGTTAAAAGAATCAAGAGCCAGAGTGATAAAGATGATGTTATTCATGGGATGGAAAATAGACAAGGTAAATAGAAAAACAAAATGTATGGTCAAGGGGAGGGAATTGAATCTAGTAATAAGAGACCTACTCAGAATCTAGGCTATGGTATGGAAGATCGAGGAATTGGTACCCCCTTTTGATGTAGAGGCATCCACACTAAAACCTTGACATACAGCATGTATGTCTAACACCCTTCATCATCATCATCATATTTTCCTTAACACTGTCAGCATCATCATATTTTCTCTGCCGACCGATATCCTCCTGTAGACAAACCTTCATCCTTTCACCTGTCAGCAGCATCATCATATCCGGCTATCGGCAGCATCATCACATTCGGCAAGCGCAAACATCCTCCTAATGTTCACTGTTCATCTTACCGCCAACCTCTTTCTTCATCATCATGATGTTCAACATCATGTTCATCAGCAGGATATAGAACATCCGGCTCCTCCCATATATCCTGATGACGACAACCTCATGCACCCTTCCTTCGATGCTTACGTCACCCCGATATCCTGATGACGATTATCCTGATGACGATGACGTCACATGCAGTTCCTTCAATATCCTGCTGTCGGCCAAACTTAACATTATCGGCCTGCGATGGTTTTATCAACCCGATCTTCTACCTTATGCCAATACGCTCCTCCTCAGCAACACCTGATGATGATCACCCCAATGCACATTCACTTTATGCAATCGACTGCATCATACTCACCTCCATCTACTCGGATGACGCCCGAAGTAACTGCAGGATATACACAGAAATATCCTGATGATGCTGTTGCGATGGATTTTCCAACCTTAGCAAATTTCGATCCGCCGAACCTCCTGAGGTGACCCGATCCGCTTCCAGGGTGATCTTCCAGACTCTAACAACCAACATGACCTAGCACATACCCATGCTAGGGTTCTCAACACCTCTCGACTGCGATCCTGCACACCTGCATGCAAATGAACACAAAATGCAGACTAAACCCTAAACTACTGTACATAGCCATTCCACTGATTCGACGAATCAACCGGTGGAATGGATCAGTGAATCCATGCAACCACCAAAACAGCAAATCGATCACACAATGGAATCCAAACAGAGAATTGACAAAACAGGATCTCTTTATTGATTTCAAAAGATGCAAATACAATACTCTGTCTCACTCTCTCTGTCTCTCCTCTTCAAAGTCTGATCGATGATCGATGATATGCAATACCATCCGATCCTACTACATAAATAGGATTTCCTGCGAGTACTACCAACCCTACTCCAAGCGGCTGGGAGCTTCCAAGCGGCTGGGAGGATCCAACCGAACACACAGCATAACAGTTGTCCTAACAAACTATCTAAAAATAGTAAAGTATGGTCAACATGACCTTATTACATGCATTGGTCTTACAAGACCTTCTTGGAAACATTAACAAGACTTAAACTAACTAACTGCCTCATGGAGGCCAGCTGTCAGGTAGGTGCTCCTGCACCATACTCCCCAACAGAAAATAACTCATGTCCCATGAGTTAGGATGTGGAAGTCCTCCACCTTTACACTTTGTCATGTCAGTGTTCGGACCTGTTCCAGCTTTGTCCTCTGTTGTCTCTTGGCTGCTCCAAGACTTCTGAACTATAACTTGCCTTGTTGCAAGTAAATCCTCATGCCTGTCAATGTAGGCCCTTCTCTCACATACCTTGTGTTTGTCAGGTTGTCTGACCAGAACATCTGTCTGAACTGCCTCTTGAACTTCTGCAATGTTCAACTCTGTCTTTCTTTCAACCTTTATAGGACAAACAATAGTCCCAATTATGACAACATCCTTGTCATTCCTCTCAACTGGTTGCTGTTTGCAAACCTGTTTCTGCACCTGCTGCTGACCTCTGTTAGTCAAAACTGAAACTTTCTTCAACCTGTTGTCCTTAACAACTCCTTTCCCTGCAGTGTCCTCAACTGCCTTTATGCCTGCTCCTATAGGCATCTACACAAACTCCTTCTTTCCCACTAAAATGATTTTGGCTGCCCCCTGTGCTGCAGCATCTTCCTGCAATGGCATCAACATAATAGTCTTCCCATCTTTCTTGATGGTGTAGGTATTAGCATACCCATCATACAGTACCCTCCTATCAAATTGCCATGGTCTACCCAACAGTAGGTGACAACATTCCATGGGCAAAATGTCACACAAAACTCTATCCTGATATGCTCCAATCTGAAAATCCACATATGCCTGTTCATAGACAAAAAGTGATTGACTATCACTCACCCAAGATGCCTTGTAAGGGTGATGGTGTGGAATCCTTTCCAAATTCAGTTTATCCACCATTTCCTAAGATACCATGTTGTCTGTTGAACCAGTATCAATGACAACCTTACATACCTTACCTTTGCTCTTGCATGTGGTCTTGAAAAGAGCTCTTCTTTGCATCATATCCTTTGATGTCTGCAAACTAATTCTCCTTAGCATCAATGCTTCTCCCTCCTCAGGATATCCATAACCATCAGGATCCCTATCTTCATGATAACTGTTTGAACTCTGCACACTTTGCTCTACTTTCTCTTCTTGCACAAGTTGTACTCTCTTGTCATTCGTTCTATCATTTCTGGATGATGAACCTTTGCTTTCTGGACATTTGAAAAATGGATGACCAAACTCACCACAGGTGTAACACTTTCCTGAAAATGTAGTAGAACCTCTACCACCTCCAAATCTACCTCTATTACCTTTCCATCCACCTCTGAAATCAGACTGTCCCTGTCCTTTACCAGTGTCTTCTTGACCGTCATTGGTTTGCCTTGTTGTAGGGGCTGATCCTCTTCCCCTCATATTGTTGCCTCTTCCTCTCATGGACTTATCTTGTCCTCTATTCATCTTTTCTTCAATCCTGATTGCCATTTGGTAACAATCCTCCACACTCTTAGGGTTAGCCAAAACTAACTCATCCTGTATGTTCAATCTCAAACCAGCCAAGTACCTAGCCACCTTTTCTACCTCATTCTCATGATGACCAGATCTCATACTCAACTTATAAAACTCCTCAGTATATGCCTTCACATCCATTTCCTTCTGCCTTAAAAATTGCAGCTTCTTAAACATCTGAATCTCATAATCCCTAGGCAAGAATTTACCTTTGATCCTTGCTACCATTTTATCCCATGAAGTGATCTTTGACTTCCCTTGTTTCCTTCTCTCGGATTGTACATAATCCCACCATACCAAAGCATGACCTCCTAACTTGGTCTTTGCAATCTTTACCTTCTGATCCTTAGCAACATCTTCACATTCAAAGTGATTATCAAGTGCAGCAATCCAATCCAGCAACTCATCTTCATTCAAACTTCCATTATACTTGGAAACATCAACCTTTACCTTAGGTTTATCACTCTGCACTGCCTTTAACAGTTTTGCAAATCTCTGGTCTTCAGCATCCAGATCTTCAGCTACCTCTTCATACTCTTCAACAGCATCTTCATCTTCTTCAGATTCACTGTCTTCCACTTCCCTCTTTTTGTTCTTTTCTAGGGCTACAAGCCTGGCTTGAAGTGCTTCAGCAAGCTCCTTTATCTTCCTCATCTCTCTGGCATGTTTTTCCTTCATCTCCTGCAATTCCCTTGCAGTCCCATTACCTTTCGGAGGCTTTTTGTCAACCTCTCACTTCTCTACCTCTGTCCTTTCAGTGATAGAATCAACTCTACCTCTGCCCTTTCGGTGACAGAATCAACACACAACAGCCCAGACCTTTTGCTGAGCTCTGATACCACTATGATGCAGAGGCATCCACACTAAAACCTTGACATACAGCATGTATGTCTAACACCCTTCATCATCATCATCATATTTTCCTTAACACTGTCAGCATCATCATATTTTCTCTACCGACCGATATCCTCCTGCAGACAAACCTTCATCCTTTCACCTGTCAGCAGCATCATCATATCTAGCTATCGGCAGCATCATCACATTCGGCAAGCGCAAACATCCTCCTGATGTTCACTGTTCATCTTACCACCAACCTCTTTCTTCATCATCATGATGTTCAACATCATGTTCATCAGCAGGATATAGAACATCCGGTTCCTCCCATATATCCTGATGATGACAACCTCATGCACCCTTCCTTCGATGCTTACGTCACCCTGATATCTTGATGACGATTATCCTGATGACGATGACGTCACATGCAGTTCCTTCAATATCCTGCTGTCGGCCAAACTTAACATTATCGGCCCATGATGGTTTTATCAACCCAATCTTCTACCTTATGCCGATACGCTCCTCCTCGGCAACACCTGATGATGATCACCCCAATGCACATTCACTTTATGCAATCGACTGCATCATACTCACCTCCATCTACTCGGATGACGCCCGAAGTAACTGCAGATATACACAGAAATATCCTGATGATGCCGTTGCGATGGATTTTCCAACCTTAGCGAATTTCGATCCGCCGAACCTCCTGAGGTGACCCGATCTGCTTCCAGGGTGATCTTCCAGACTCTAACAACCAACACGACCTAGCACATACCCATGCTAGGGTTCTCAACACCTCTCGACTGCGATCCTGCACACCTGCATGCAAACGAACACAAAATGCAGACTAAACCCTAAACTACTGTACATAGCCATTCCACCGATTCGACGAATCAACCGGTGGAATGGATCAGCGAATCCATGCAACCACCAAAACAGCAAATCGATCACACAATGGAATCCAAACAGAGAATTGACAAAACAGGATCTCTTTATTGATTTCAAAAGATGCAAATACAATACTCTGTCTCACTCTCTCTATCTCTCCTCTTCAAAGTCTGATCGATGATCGATGATATGCAATACCATCCGATCCTACTACATAAATAGGATTTCCTGCGAGTACTACCAACCCTACTCCAAGCGGCGGGAGCTTCTAAGCGGCTGGGAGGATCCAACCGAACACACAGCATAACAGCTGTCCTAACAAACTATCTAAAAATAGTAAAGTATGGTCAACATGACCTTATTACATGCATTGGTCTTACAAGACCTTCTTGGAAACATTAACAAGACTTAAACTAACTAACTGCCTCATGGAGGCAAGCTGTCAGGTAGGTGCTCCTGCACCACCTTTCCTTTTATTCTAGACTCTACACCTAATATTCCTCTAGACTTTTCATTTTTGTTGTCTAATGTTGCTAATAGAGAATAGCTCTTTGATGTCTTAGGTTTGGTTAGGGAGGCTCTCTAGCCAACATAGGATGACTAAATGGTTCTTTATTGAAATTAACAGGATTAATATTAAAAGTTTAGTGCTATACAAGATAGGATGGGTAGTAGGAAGGAGATAGATGATGATCTGGACAAGGAGATCCTTCAAGGCTAGGAAGCAGTCCCTAAAATGGATCAAATGGAAAAAGATTTAATAGATATCAGAAAGGATTATGATAACAAAATTGCTACTTTGGGGAAGGAATTGCATGAGATCAACCAAAACCTAGAGAAAGTTGTTAAGATCATCCAATACACCATACATAATAGTGTTGAGGGTAAAAGGATTCTGAGTGAGAAGCTAAAGGAGCTCTATGAAGAACATGTTAAAAATGGGACTACCATCCATACTGGTAGTGTGATTGAGGATCAGAGTAACAAAGGTAAGGGTAAACAAGTGAATAATACTGAATAGGGTGGCCTAAGTACCTGAACCTGTGGCAGTAAAAAGAAATCTTTTTAGGATGAGAAAAAAAAGTTGATTGGCTTTGTGAAGCCACATGAATAATTCTATAAGCAAGAAGTAGAGGTAGCAAATACCTTAAAGAAGTTGGAATAAATGATTTTCTATTTTTCTTAAGAGTTAGGTTGTCTATTCATTTTTTGTTGGTTGTTGTTTGGCTACTAGTTGGATGCGTCTTTTCTATTAGTAGAATTTTGTAATAGGTTTCGGGGCCCCTTCAAAACTTGTTTTACCCTTTAATCAAAAACTAATATTATATATTATATATTATATATTATATAATATTTAATATATAATATATAATGATTATTGGCAGGCATTCGGTCAAAAATCATTTTACCATATTCAAATGAGACATTGTTATTTAACTACTTTATACTTTGCAAAGAATTTGTTCCTTGTGGCATTTTCTTGATATAAATATGTGCAAAAATCAAACATTATAGATTACCTAGTAATAATATTTTCATTTCATCTATTATTATAGATAGTTTAACAACCATTGATCTAAACTGATCTAACAACTCCTATGATTCCAAAGGTTTTTATTGTCAATATGTAGCTTTTGAGTTTTACCTTCTAGAATTGAACTACAGTTGTCCATCCTTGTTCATCGAATAGTGGAAAGTTTGAGAAGTAGGACCCATCAAATTGTAATATGTTTCAAATATTCTTTTAATATTAGTCCTTGAATCTCAACCATTGATTTATAATAATCTAACAACTCCTAGTTGATTCTAAAGGTTTGTGTTGGCAATGTGTAGCTTTCAAGATTACCTTTCAAAATTGAACTACAGTTGGCCATCGTCATTCATCAAATAGTGGAAAGTTTGAAAAGTAGGACCCATCAAATCATAATATTTTTTGAAAGTAGGACTTGTTAGATCTAGGGCACACAACTGAGAGGGGGGGTGAATCAGTTGTATAAAAACATGCTTCTACTTCAAACACTTGATTCTTCTTTGTTAGTTAACAGCATATCAATTAACCATTCATCAAAGCATAAAGCATGAACACCAGAGCAGATAAACATCAACACATTAGACACCAAGATTTTTGACGTGGAAAACCTGGTTAAGGGAAAAACCACGGGGTGATTAACCCAAGGATTATTCTCTGTTAGAAGAATAAGAAAAATGGATGGTACATGCCAATTAAGGCTCACTACCCAAGCACACTGCTCACAAGGAGGCACACTGCCTACAAGATCATAAGTATCACAAATTTGAACTGGAGAATGACATCTTTACCATGTCTAGATCAGTTCCATTTAAGCCCGAGACACACTTGCTCTGCCTTTCGCTCTTCCATTATTCCACACTCATCTGCTCCATGACACACTTTGAAATGAATTCACAAACCTTTATTTATACAAGGCATCAACTTAGGAACAATCATCTAAGTCGGCAATCATCCATAAGAACATTTGCAAGATGAATAACTCATCTGGTCGGCTAGTCTGAACAAGAACATCTTCATCCGGAAGTATATCTTCAATTCCAGGCTCTAACACTAATGCGGACAACAACACAACCTCAACATGATCCAAGAACCTTCACAAGATTGCCTAAATGACCAGGTACATCTGCACTTCCTCTACTTATTAGAATCTCTTCTCTTCTTCATCCAGAACTTCAAGAACACAGTTTATTACCACTGTCATACTAAAAAAGGTGCTTCCGGACCTCCAAACTAAGTACCAATTGAGATGACACATCACAAGGACATCCCAAACACTCTGTACAATCCGCAGAATAGGACAATGCACTTTCGGATCTCACCGGACCTTTTTGCAACACTCTGTCACTCCGGAGCGTCTCCCGGAACCGGTTCTACTTGATTGATCACAACTTCTTCATATCTTCATACGGACCTCTAAAATCTTAACTGGAACATCTCAAGACTCATATCTACAAACCCTTTAATCTGCATCCTCTGATCCTTAACCTATTGAGTACTTTTGCCTTCTTCTTATCACTGTTCTTCACTATTCCTGATTGAGACTGATTTCCTCAATAACCTCAGCACACAGCTCATCCAATCCTTCTTATCAATGCAATATGAGTATGTTGACATCAGTGACAACACTGGTTAACCTCATACTTGCAACAATCTCCCCCTTTGTCATTGATGGCAACATATGATGTGAAAAACCATCAAGACAAGAACTTCTCCTTTCTGTCACAGCTCTCCCTATCAGCAACAACTCTTCACATGTCTTCGCTTCCTTTACTGCTCCCCCTTTGATCATCAACCACTTGATTTTCACATGTCTTCTCTCCCCCTTTGACATCAATGGCAAAGGGCTCATACTTGCAATTCTAACACATCAGAATCATACCAACTGCTCCCCCTTAGTAGCAGCTCCCCATCATCAATCTGGATCACAAGATATGACTGTGATAACTACCAGACTAATACACATCAGTGCATCCTAGTTCATCACCGGAGGGGCCATGACCCCTAACTTCTCCTAGAGATACTCAAAAGAGTCCTTGGGAAGAGGTTTAGTAAAAATATCTGCAATTTGATCTTTTGAGGGTACATACTCCAATCTGACTTCATCCTTGTTCACTTGCTCTCTTAGAAAGTGAAACTTGATAGATATGTGTTTGGTCTTAGAATGCAACACCGGATTCTTAGAAAAATTTATTGCACTTGAATTATCACAGAAAATTGTTATAGGCTCCTCATATTCTACTTTAATGTCTCTTAACATCTGCTTCATCCATAAGATTTGAGTGCAACTACCTTCTACTACAATGTATTCTGCTTCAGTTGTAGATAGAGATATTGCCTCTTGTTTCTTTCTTAGCCAAGAAACCAACCTTTTTCCCAAAAAGAATGCTCCACCACTGGTGCTCTTCTGGTCATCTACATCTCCTGCCCAATCTGCATCTGTATATGCATGAAGAGAGAAATCATGATCTCTAGGATACCATAGACCATACTCAACTGTCCCCTTTAGATATCTAAAAATCCTCTTGATTGCCATAACATGAGATTCTCTAGGATCAGCCTGAAATCTTGCCACAAGACCACTAGCCTGCATTATATCTTGTCTAGTCTGAGTGAGATACAATAGTCCTCTAATGATTGATCTGTACTTGGTCTGATCTATCTTAGGAGAGTCATCTTTGCTCAACTTACATCTGGTTTCCATAGGAGTGTTCATTGGCTTTGAATCTTCCATTCCGAATTTCCTCAACAATTCTTTCACATATTTGGTCTGAGAGATAAAGATGCCTTTCTTTTTCTGAGTAATTTGCAGACCCAAGAAGAAATTTATTTCACCAAGCATTGACATTTCAAACTCACTTTTCATTTGATTTGCAAAGGTTTTACACATACTGTCTCTTCCTCCAAAGATGATATCATCAACGAATACTTCAACAATCAAGATGTTTTCATTATCTATTTGGATATATAGATTACTATCAGCAGTACCTTTGTTGAAACCAATCTGCACAAGATGCTTATCCAACCTTTCATACCATGCTCTTGGGGCTTGCTTCAATCCATACAGTGCTTTCTTCAACTTGCAGACCATATCAACATGATCAGACAATTGAAATCCATCCGGTTGTTCAATGTATACTTCTTCTTCCAAATCACCATTTAGGAAGGTAGACTTGACATCCATCTAATATACCTTGAAGTCTTTGAAGGCAGCAAATACAAGAAATAATCTGACTGCTTCAATTCTTTCCACCGGAGCAAAGGTTTCTTCAAAATCAATTCCTTCTATTTAAGAGTAGCCTTTGCAGACCAATCTGGCTTTGTTTCTAATTACTTCACCAACTTCATTTAGTTTGTTCTGGAAGACCCATTTGGTTCCAATCACATTCTTGTTTCTAGGTCTGGGAACAAGATCCCAAGTATGATTTTTCTCAATTTGCATCAACTCTTCCTCCATTGCTTTGGTCCAGTTTTCATCATTGCAGGCTTCATTAATTATCTTAGGTTCAATCTTTGAAATCAGACAGTACTCATTTGAATTTTGAGCAATTCTCTTCCTTATTTGTACCCCTTTGCTTTTGTCACCTATGATCTGATCTTCAGAATGGTTTAGAGTTACATACCTTGGAACTTTGGGAGTTTCTTGCACTACTATTTCTTGATCAGGCTCATTCAGATAAACCTCTTCTTCCCGATTTACTGAATCAATCTAAATCTAAATTTCAGAGGAGGATTGAGCTCCTTGTACCAGAGAATCATTCTGATCATCTTCATCATATTCATAAAATCTTGAGGGCTTCTCAATTCCTTCATCAAACTTCACATTTGTACTTTCTATCATCTTTCTCAATCTCTTATTGTAACACCAATATGCTTTGCTTTGAGTGGAGTAACCCAAGAAAATTCCTTCATCACTTCTAGCATCAAACTTTCCTAGATCTTCATCTCTTTTGATGTAACACTTGCTACCAAATACTCTAAAATATCTCACAGTGGGAGTTATACCAAACCAAAGCTCATAAGGAGTCTTACCGGTATTACTTCTAATTTGAACTCGATTGAGAGTATATACTGCAGTGCTGACAGCTTCTCTCCAAAACATCTGAGGAACATTTGCTTCCATCATCATTGTCCTAGATGCTTCCTGGATGGTCCAGTTCTTTCTCTCAACTACTCCATTCTGCTGTGAAGTCCTAGGAGCAGACAACTGTCTTTTTATACCATGCTTCTCACAAAAGTCTATGAATTCACCGGATGTGAATTCACCACCTCTATCAGACCTCAGACATTTCAGTTTCAATCTGGTTTGATTCTCTACCATAGCCTTGAAGATTTTGAACTTCTCAAAGGCTTCTGATTTCTCTTTTAGAAAGGTAACCCACATCATCCGGGAATGGTCATCAATCAGTAACATAAAATATCTATCACCTTGCATACTCTTGATTCTTGTTAGACCAAAGAGATCAGTATGAACTAATTCCAATAATCTGGTAGAGGACTGATCCTTGCTTTTGAAAGAGATTCTGCTCTGTTTACCTAGCTGACATTCTTTGCACAAACTATTTGTGGGTTTCACCAATTTTGGAAGATCTCTTATAGCCTCAGTATTACTTATCTTGATGATGTTATCAAAATTCACATGACACATCCTTCTATGCCATAACCAACTCTGATCAACTTGAACAAACAAACAACTTTTATCAGAACCAACTAGATGAAAGATATTACCTTATGTTTGAGTACCGAATGCAATTTCAGTTCTGAAACTTTCAAAGATCCTGCATCTTCGATTCTTGAACCAGAGATCATAACCTTTGTCTACCAACTGACCAACACTGAGAAGATTGTGCTTCAATCCTTCAACATACAATACATTACCGGTTTTGCTCTTTCCATCAAAAGAAATAGTTCCCCTACCTTTGATTCTACCAATAGAATTATCACCAAACTTTACCATTCCTCCTTCATACCTTTCCAAATCTAAGCACTTGTTCTTGTCACCTATCATATGGTGAGAACATCCACTGTTAATAACCCAATCATCCTTTTCTTCAACTTGGGTAGCCAAAGCTCTTTCTACAACCTTATGATTGACAGATTCAGAGGATACTGAATCTTCTTCCTTGATGGCAATAAACACCCATTCATTTCTAGATCTGTTTCCTATTTCTGATTCATCATCTATTACACCTTCATTATCATCTTCTTCATGAATGTAATAATAGTTCTTTTGGAACCTTTGTCTATTAGAGTTTGACCTTGCAAATCTTTCTGGACATCTTGAAGCAAAATGACCAATTTTATTGCCGTTGAAGCACTTGAAGGGTAATTTTCCTTCATACTTACTAGATCCTCTTGGCAGTCTCTTTGCAATGAGGGCTTCAAGTTGAGCTATTTTTGCTTCTTCCTCTTCCATGTCTTTCCTTGCTTGATCATACCATGACAGCTTCCTTGAAGAGTTCTCTCTTGGATCAAATCTTTGTTTGTCTTTCACATAGGCACTAGCTTTGAATGCAGATTCAGTCTTGGGGTGATCATCTCCAAACTCGGTCATTTCAAATGCAGCTAGTTTGCCAGCTAATTGATCTCTTGTGACAGTTGTATGGGCTCTGAATTCATCAATGGCAGCAACCTTGATTTTGTAGGCAGCAGGAAGGGATCTGAGAATTTTGCAAACAATCTCATTTTCATCCAGAACTCCACCAGCATTCCTGATTCCACACACCAGCTCATTTACTCTTGGCATAAAGGTAGTGATATTTTCATCATCTCTCATCTTCAATCTTTCAAATTTCCCTTTGAGACTTTGCAACCTTGCACTCTTAACAAACTCATCTCCTTCATGTAGAAGTTCCTGTTTAACCCAAATCTCATATGCAGTTGGTAGGTCAATAACATTTGAGAGTTCTGAGTCAGTCAATGCACTTAGAAGAGCTTCTTTGGTCCGTAGATTGTTTTCGGCATCTGTGATTTCATTCAGAGTTGTTGGACCACCCTGTGGAGGTACATATGCTTTTGTGACCGTGGACAAGTATGCTTTTCCCATACACTCCAAGTGACATTTCATGCAACCTTTCTAGAGAGAGAAGTTGGTTCCATCGAACTTCAGACTATCCTTCTTGTATGACGACATCCTGGATCTCCTCAAGTGGTTAAGCTCCTTTTAGAGGAACTTGGCTCTGATACCAATTGTTAGATCTAGGGCACACAACTGAGAGGGGGGGTGAATCAGTTGTATAAAAACTTGCTTCTACTTCAAACACTTGATTCTTCTTTGTTAGTTAATAGCATATCAATTAACCATTCATCAAAGCATAAAGCATGAACACCAGAGCAGATAAACATCAACACATTAGACACCAAGATTTTTGACATGGAAAACCCGGTTAAGGGAAAAACCATGGGGTGATTAACCCAAGGATTATTCTCTATTAGAAGAATAAGAAAAATGGATGGCACATGCCAATTAGGGCTCACTTCCCGAGCACACTACTCACAAGGAGGCACACTACCTACAAGAGACACACTATCTACAAGATCATAAGTATCACAAAATTGAACTGGAGAATGACATCTTTACCATGTCTGGATCAATTCCATTTAAGCCCGAGACACACCTGCTCTGCCTTTCGCTCTTCTGTTATTCCAGACTCATCCGCTCCATGACACACATTGAAATGAATTGACAAACCTTTATTTATACAAGGCATCGACTTAGGAACAATCATCTAAGTCGGCAATCATCCATAAGAACATTCACAAGATGAATAACTCATCCGGTCGGCTAGTCTAAACAAGAACATCTTCATCCGGAAGTACATCTCCAATTCTGGGCTCTAACACTAATGCGGACCGACAACACAACCTCAACATGATCCAAGAACCTTCATAGGATTGCCTGAATGACTAGGTACATCCACACTTCCTCGACTTATTAGAATCTCTTCTCTTCTTCATCTGAAACTTCAAGAACACAGTCTACTGCCACTGTCATACTGAACAAGGTGCTTCCAGACCTCCAAACTAAGTACCAATCGAGATGACACATCACAAGGACATCCCAAACACTCTGTCCAATTTGCAAAATAGGACAATGCACTTCCAGATCTCACTGGACCTTTTTGTAACACTTTGTCACTCCGGAGCATCTCCCAGAACCGGTTCTACTTGATTGATCACAACTTCTTCATATCTTCATGCAGACCTCTGAAATCTTAACTGGAACATCTCAAGACTCATATCTACAAACCCTTTAATCCACATGCTTTGATCCTTAACCTATTGAGTACTTTTGCCTTCTTCTTTTCACTGTTCTTCACTGTTCCTGATTAAGACTGATTTCCTCAATAACCTCAGCACACAACTCATCCAATCCTTCTTATCAATGCAATATGAGTATGTTGACATCAATGACAACACTGGTTAAACTCATACTTGCAACAGGACTCTATTATTTGAATCGTATCATGCCAATCGGCAAAGGGCTTATTGAATGTTAATTGTACATGGGAGGTGAAAGTTTAACTCTACTACCTAGTTTGGATAAAGGCACTAGTCCTCTTGCAACCACATCTCCTACCACGCCACTCCAAAATTTAGAAGAACATATATGATTCATTTTTACTCTATTTTATTTTTATTTTCAACTACCATAACCTTGTATGTACATAAATTATAAATACCTTATGAGAGTCTTTATGTGAAAATCTGAAGAGGACTATGTTTTGTTGCTTGTTCGAATCATCATGGATGGAGTAAACCACCAAACTATATGTTTTATGGGGATATAAACCTAATTTATAATTGGTTGCATGCATCATATATCTAGAATATTGAGAGAGATTCAAAAACTTTAAGTGTAGAAGTCTGCATAACAAACTTTAGTGAAAATTTTCTAGGAGATCCATACACTTAGGGTGGGTTTTCCATTAACCCTATTTATATTTATTTTATTCCACTTTAATTGTTCTACCTAAAAGCTTGGGGATTACACTCTTGGGCTTAGTCAACCTAAATAAATTAAGGTTAACCATATGTTAAGCATTATCCCTAAACTATCCTTTGCCTAATAATGAATTCTAGCTTTTACTCTTAATATTGACATTCACTGGCCTCAAGAATGATATGACCTAGGAATTTCTAAACATATATCAAAATTTTAAACATACAAAACTTAGAGAGAGAGAGAAATTAAAATACATGAAATTATGTTTTTTCTTTAACAACTACCACATTAACATATATCAAAAATGTAAACATACAAAGCTTTTCTCTCTGAATTTGTAGAAGTCTTTATCCATGACTTTATCCTTCAAAATCTTTTGGTCCCTCTATTCCATGATGTTGAACAAATATTTCACTATACTCCATAACCCACCTAATAACAGATAATTTGTGCATGACAAATTCAACTATGTGGTCATCCAGAATGTCAATAAATGAGTTTCCATACAAATTTTCATTATATGTACAAGAAACCACTAGATGTGGGTAACAATGAGACCAATAAAGCATAATTAAATTAATTTTTTGCATGTCACTATCAATAGCATTCCAATAAAAATTCTATGTGTCAATTCCAATTTCAAGTGTCCCATACATATAATTATCTCTATAAAATTTGACCCACCATCCATAGTAGTATGGCCCATTTGTAAAACTCAAAATTGTCAATTCTTGACATAATACATTCGAGTTGAAAAGGGCTTGTATTTTTCATTCTGAGAAGTCAAAAGAAATAACATCCTACATAGTCATAGACAAATAAATTTTATATCATACTGAAAAGTCGAAGGAAATAACATCTTGCCTAGTCATACTCAATTTTTATATAAAATTTCTAATAAATAATTAAATTTTACTTTGTAACTTACCTTCTATGCATAGCTATCATGATGAATGCCATCACTTTTAAAATTTTGCAATACTAAAGTTATTGAACCTAAGTTTCTTACATTTTTATTTCTCAGGACTAAGACAAGTGTCAAGTATACATATTACAATTGAAACAATAAATAGTAATATAAATAAAGTTTTGTACTTTTAGTACATGTGTCAAGGAAATTGAATGATGCCATGTAACTTCATTAAATTGACTTCACCAGTGCCACTAAATTCTAATAAAATATTTACTAGTCATTAGTTGATCCCAGAGGTTTATATTCCCATTATCCTTCAACAGATTGAGGTACCACTACCAATGCCATAAAAGATTCATTCTCTGCACACTTTAAATTATAATGTCCATTGTCATAATAAATGGTCTCATCTTGGATGTCTCTTCAAAATCAAGATCAGGATTTAGCATTATTATTATCTTTCATTTTCTAGAAAAAAGTAATAAGTGTTTCCTGTATGTAATTTGCTAGCTAGAAGCTTGATCAAACTAGGATAGGCTAGAAGTACCCTTAGCAAATTTTGTTGGTATTTGTCTCTTAAGGACTTGTAATCATCTTTAGCAACTAGCGTCATAAAAGATCATTAATAGATTTTTATGTGGGGTTGTTATTTATAAATTATGTCCTCTAATTAATTTGGAATCTATTTTCACAAGATTATCACTTATTGCTACACATTCAAGTTTGCTTATTTATTTTTGGGCATTCTTGTAGCTTTTCTTGCTCAAAAATTAGAACTAGTTTTAGTTTTGCACAATGAAGACAGTCCTAAAGAATAGGTAGATTCATATTCCCACAAATAAGTGGGAGCCATGGAAGACTAGCCTTGATGACAGTTTGAAGCTAGGATGTGTCTTTTCCTTTAACTATCCAAAGGTGGAAGAGGTCATTTGATGTGTCACAAGCTCAGACCTTCCAATGGATTTCCCTCATCATCTGGTCTATACCAAAGTGGTGTCTATTTTTTTATCCAATTCTATGGACCTCATTCAGCACAAGGGGCTCCTCCACTTGCTAGGTTTCATCTATGTTCAAACATACTTGCTTTCGGAAGATAGTTTTATTTAGGTGGTTGTTGAATACATTTTTTTTGAGAGAGTGACACTAATTGAAGGCACCTTTTCTCAAGCTCAACTAAAGAATAATCATGTAGTGGCTTGTGTGTTAAAAGCAATGAAGTTGAGACTACAAAATGATAGTGGCAAAGGCTTTAGGAAAGTTTTGAAAGCTCATGGAACAATTCTGGGAAGCTTCACAAGTGGTAAGGCATTGGAAGTTTTTAAGTCCATCCACTTTTTGTTGCACCCTGCCGCAGCTTACACCTCTTAGGGAGTTCCTTCAAAACTAGTCTCACCTCTTGAATAGTCACGCTTTCATCTTCTATATAGCCTATGGAGGAGGAAGGGGACAACTTTGCAAGAAGCTCTTAGATGTTGATATGATATAGTTGTTTTTTGGTCTAGTTATTTTTGGTCCTCTTACGTATCTATTTCATGTTGTTAGAAAGACTATATGACTATTGTAATGTAAATCTTTTTTATTTTAATATAATCTATAAGTGGGTTACCCACCTTTTATTGATCAATAAAAATAAATTAATAACATATTCACCTTAATGAACATCACTTACCATTCAATCACTAAAAATGTTAAAGGTTATTATTTAACTCTAACCCAAATAAGTAGTGTAAATAAAATATATAATATATTAATGTCACATCATAGCAAGTCAAAGTGGTATTCATTCATTAACATTTATCTCTTAAGGAGACTTATTCTAAAAAAGTTAAGTTCACATTTGGGTGTGTTAGAACTTTAGCTTGGAATAGAACTTCAACCATTACGTACAATATATCGGATGTTGCAGAATATTTGTAAAAAATATATTAATGTCGTATCTTAGAAATTCAAAGTGCCATTCACGCGTTGACACTTGTCTCTAAAAGAGACCTATTTTAGAAACTTTAAGTTCAAATGTGGGTGTGTCATAAGTTTGGCCTAGAATAAAACTTAAGTCGTTGATTTATGTTCATCGGATGATGTAAAATTTATCAAATAATTCAATTTTTATGAAGATAAAAATTTACTAAATAACTTAATCATTATTATTTAACATTATGATTTTTTTTAACTCATTGGCAAATTCGCCAAGTAATTAATTTTATTTTTTGAATATATCTATAATCTACCACCTAACTTTTTTTTGGATATCTATAATTTGCTAATAAAATTATTTTATTTTTTCAAATATGTCTATAATTCACCAACAAAAACCAAAAATGTGAACAAATTTGAAAAAAATTGCCACAGTTTTTCCCAAAATAGGCATATTCACAATAAAAAAAAAATTACCTCGAGCGTTTCGCGAGGATTTTATATCTTTTTTTAGCGGGGTTTTCTTAAAGTTATCATTGAATTGGTCTAAATCAATCTTCTACATATAGAAATAATTTAAGAGATAAGGTTGTAATCTTAAGGCAACAAATGTATGGAAAATTAATGCAATGGAGTGAAATAGGGATAAACAAGGATTAGGTTGTGAACCAAATCTAACACAAAAGTATGTCACTTGTCAATATATTTTTATTATTAAACTAAGCCATTCCCATCAAAGTTGACCTAAATATTCTTATCACTATATTATTATGATATTAAAACATTCTCATCAAAATAAACCCAGAACTCAACAAAAATTAACATAAATATATTAATTTTACAATTACAATATTTTTTATTTTATTGTATGCAATTCCATCAATAACTATAAATAAAAGGTATGCACACAAAGCGTATGAAGCAAGAAAAAATAAACTAAGTTAATAAAAAGAACCAATTTCCTAAGTTTTTTTAATACGTTGAATTCTATAAAGATGGTTGGGTGTTCGCATGCATTAAATTCTTGGAGTTCATTTGTTTTCTTGTTAATTCTTAAAATGTGTTCTCATTATAAAACTTTGTTTGAGCTATCGAAACTTAATAGGTATTGAAATGAACATTTAAAAACTTGTGAAAGAGTACAAAACGTGCGCCGTACAGACTATCTATTTTCTAGATATCAAACTCTTCTAGAAGTTTTCTCCTAGATTGTAGGAGTGTACTTGTACAATTGATATGTGATGATTTGGAAGGCCACTTGGCTTATTCTTATTCTAATGCTACAAGTTACTATTACTTCTACTGTACTCTATTTGGATAGATGAGGGACTTCAAGGTGAATGCTAGGACACATTGGCAAATCTGATTGAAAGTGATGGAAATTTGATGAAACAAATATAAAAAGCTTCCTTCACAAGGTGTTAATAAACTACACAAGAGTTAAGCCATATGGTGATGGAAGATTGCATAGTTTGAACCCTTAGGAAAGAAAGCATGCTATTTAGAAAATTAGATTAGAAGTTATAAGATAATTTTGGTAAATATTTCTTGCCCAACAATTATATTGGTTACTATTATTAAATTAAGTAATTTTTTTATATAGACTTAGATATTTAAGTCAAATAAATAAAGTAATGAAGTTTGATGGTCAAATAAATAAATAAATAAAGTAAGGTCTATTTTCATGGTGAATTTTTAGAGAAAAAGGGAAAGGTGAAAGGTTAAAGTAGAAGAAAAATTTCTAGAATAGACAAAACCTTAAGGTGCAACCACAAATACTGATGGAGTGACATGATGCAGTTGAAGGAAGCACCTAGACAGGGTAGGATGGATAAAGACATACCCCTGGCCTTGGAAGATATGATGGATGAAGTAATCCTCAATAAATTTGGGTCATTGGAAAGTAATTTGGGGGATTGTTGAACAAAAAAAGATGAAGATGAAGTTAAAACTATCAGTCAAAGCTTTGGAAACATAGAGGAAGGAAAAAGTGACAAAAGCAACTAAAGAAAGTTCTGAAGAACAATATGAAGAATAAGGTAAATCTTTGGAATTTTAGTTGCCAAATGACATAATGGATAGTATAGCTTAATGCAAAATTTGAACTGCTATTTTGTCTTTCTTAAGGGGCTACCTGTAGAAACATTTTTTTTACAAATGGGATAAAATGGATTGGGAGATTAAAACTATAAGGGGATCAGAAGAAGGTTATGTATCATGTATGTTTAAGTCTGCTAAACATGCTTAGGCGATCTTGCAATATAGCACATAGATTATTTGTGGTCAAGTTTGTTATCTTCAAGCTTTAAATTTTGAGTTTCAGCGTAAAGGTCCATCTCATTCACATTACTACATGTGGATAGAACTACCTTATTTAAATCTAGGATTTCGTCATTTTTTAGAGATATTGTAGCTCAACTTAGTAGAGTAATTTAGTGAAAACACAACTCAGATATTATAGCCCATCATATTTCTTCAAGAAGTTAAATTAAGTGAGGCTTGTCTTGATGTGTGGGTAAATGCAAGAAGTTGTGTCCACTTAAGGTGGAAGTTTCAGACTTAGAAAAAATTCCGAAATCGGGTTAACCAAAATGGGATCCCGCTTTTTATGAAACGGGATCCCGTTTTGCTTCGGGATCCCGAGCCAAAAGTGGGATCTCGTTTTATAGAAACGGGATCCTATTTTGAGTTTCATAAAAGGTTAATATTTTAATCTTTTATGAAACGGGATCCCGTTTCCCGAGCCAAAAGCGGGATCCCGTTTTCTAGAAACAGGATCCTATTTTGAGTTTCATAAAAAGTTAATATTTTAACCTTTATGAAACGGGATCCTGTTTCAAAACGGGATCCCGTTTCATAAAAGATTAAAATATTAACCTTTTATGGAATGGGATCCCATTTCTAGAACGGGATCCTGTTTTATAAATTTTGAATTTCTGACCCACTTTTTGCTATGGGTTTTGGGTCGAAAAAAAGGCTTGGGAACCCGACCCTTGGCTTTGGACCTGGTTTGACCTACAAGTTGAAGGTCATGTCAATGTCACAACAAACTAGTGAATTTGGGCATATATCTAAAGGCCTTTTTTGCAGAATTTTTTGACGAAATTAAAACCTATTATAGATGAGATAATGTAGATTCCAAATATGTAATTTTGTTTACAATTGGATTATTTTTTCTATTTTTCAATTGATTTCTAATGAAACAGGTCCATAAACTTGAATTATCATGGTTTTTTAGTATTTTAATAACTTTTTTTTTTAAAAAAATTGTAAAAAAAATTATATGAAAACGTACTTCAAACAATTCTTTTCAATTTGAAAAAAAAAATTTTAAAAATGACAAGTTTAGGTCATCTTATGCATGACGTACATGACAATTTTTTAAAACACGAAAAATGGCCAATAAAAAATTAACAAAAAAAAAATTCAATAAAAAATTACAAAAAAATATGAAAAATGTGCTTTAGTGAGTTACAAATCTTTTCCCAAAAAAATTTAGAAAAATATGATTATTTAGGTCAAAATATAGATGACGTACACATGCATGGTATAGTAAAAAAAAGTGACTTTTAAACAGTGGTTTTTAGAAACGCCTATTAAAAATCAATTTGTATCATCTAGGTATTAAAAAAAATTACATATTTGGAAACTAGACTCTGAGTACTACATTTCATATTTAGTGACTTTTTTCAAGATTTCACCTTTAAGTGCTTCAAATTTTTAGGTCAAATGTGACAAATTCTGAAAATCAGGGAAAACACTTCCACTTTTTGGCCAATAAGTGGACACAACTTCTTGCACACACCCGTGTCTCTCTATAATATATGGAAAGATGTTTTCATATTGCATGCTTCTTATAGAGATGGTTGTGGGGAAACTATTTTCCTGATGTTAGCATGGATTTCTAAATATGACATTGATATCCAGGTGAGGATCCTTCACATAGTTGTATGTGGGCCCTTATCTTTTTAAAAGGATAGACTAATGATGTTAAATAAAGGGTTGCTCTTTGGGATTGGATTCCAAAAATCTCCCTATTGTAGATTGGATCTTAGGAGGATATTTAAACATGGTGGAACATCATAGTGATCATAATTGGTATAATCATACTAAACTTAATAGAGATGAATATGAAAGCTAGATTTATTACTGTTATTCTATGGATGTGGTTGATCCTTTGTATGGAAAACATTCAAGTCACACTACCAATCAGTTTACATGGATTAGTTGTAGAGAAGGATTGGATAGGAAAATAGAAGGCTAGAAAGATTTTATATATCTCCTAACCTTCTTGTTTCTTCTTTCCCTTATGGTACTTATCTATGTGTTGACTATTCTACCAACCTTTCTAATCAATTTCCCATCCCATCTTACATTGTCTTAACTTCCATTCAAATTTAATAGACCACATTCAAAAATGCTATGTGGTTACTATTATGGGAATTTAAAATTCCACACCTAAGCCTCAAGAAGGTGAATCTTGGATTGATTGGTGATGTTTTTCTCTCTAAATGTACTAATTATTGGTGTGAATAGCCATTTTTTCCTAACCAGTTTAGTTAATTTCCCCTTGTGTGGATAATTCATATTATTTCACTATTTATTAGTTAAATAATATTCACACATCACACATAATTCACATGTTAATTTGACTTAGTGAGTCTTCTAGATGTTTCTAGGTTTTGATAGTTGTAGTGAGTTGTCTTATCCTACACATGTGCTCTAGTTGGCATCCTATCGTCTAGTTGTCACATGTGATAGGAATGTGACACTTGTCACATGACTACAACTCCTTGATTAATATCCTTGCATTTATAAGCAAGGCTCTCTCATTGTATTTTATAACAATTCTATACAGTTTGTGTATAGAATATGTGCTCCATTGTTTTAGCATCTTCTTTTTTATCTTTGTGTGGAAGGTTGTCTTGATTTCAGGGATCCTAGCTTCTTTAGTCACATTGACTCTTACATGGTATCAAAGTTAGATCTATAATTTTCTTCCCTCATTGGAGAGGTTTTAGCAGGAGTAGCATCTTAAGTGCATCTTAGAGCAAATCGGACATCATGGTTGTGATTAGGAGGTGCCAAAACCTAAAGATCACCTATTCAAATGCCAAATTTCCTCATCAAAAAAATTTTGGCAAATTTTTTGCCCCTGGTTAGGGCTTGTGAAAAATCTGTATAGTACGGCTTTGTGTACATCAAATCTGTGCCAGTGTACTTCACCTATGTAGGCATCATCATTTTCATACAGGTCAAATCAAAATCCATCGGGTAATTGTTTTATCAGCTCGTATTTTGTCTATTATTTTTTGTCTATGGACTAATCTTTTTAAATCATTTGTGCAAAGCAAAAAATTAAATTAAAAAATGCATTTATTTGCAAGTAGGTACAAAGTACCCTCACTGCACTGTTCTAGCCATACCTGGCCACAGGTGTAGGGCCAGGCAACCACCACTAAGGGTTTGACCCCTGGTCAACGGCCAAAGGCTTGTGGCTTTAAGCCGCTGCGGGTGCCTGTAGGGTTTCCCACCCATGGGACCCTTGCACCACAACCAGCATGGAGGAGTAATACCCCCACCCCCATGGCCTTTCAAAAATAGGCTTCAGCCTTTAATACATAAAAATTAACTTTTTCAAATTTAAATCTGCAGTCAATATTATCCAGCGGGGGTTAAATCAGATCTGGTAGTCCTTTCTATACTCGTTAGTTGTTCCTACCAATAGTTAAACAGGCATCGACCACCAGTGTTCTAAATAGGCTTCCGCCTACAAAGTTTTAATTTTAACCTGTAGTTTTAAAACCCGTCAATAGTCCCGGTGGGCAAGTTTATAGACTAGTGGTTTTTATCTTCCCATTACCTATTTTGTGCTTAAATCAGGGCTGTCTTACTGTACGAACCATCAATTTCCTTTTGTCATCAGGCAATTTTGAGGGTTGTTTTGGCCCAGATCAGTAGTTTTTGGCCTACTATAGACTATTTTTTCATAAGCATTTTCCCAACAACTACAGAATATTTTGACACCTGTGAGAATATTTCATCCACTAGGGGGACTTGTTTTGCCCCTCAAAGTCCTGAAGTAGGGTTTTTTTCTCTTTTACATAACTTTATTAGAAAGAAAACTAGGAATAGGAAACTAAATTGTCATGAAGGTAATATAGATGGTACAGTCCTACTATAAATCTCTCTAGTCTTTATGAATAACAATCAAGACTAGAAACTCATGTCTTAGACTTTCATATTTACTTGATTTGGTTAAATTCATAAAAAAATCATTGAACTTTAATTAAGGATAATTACTATGGATATATTATGGGTTCATGATTCAGTCACTTCAACTATATTTTTGAACTAACCTATTGACAGTGTCATGAGTGGGAATGTTTGCAGGTCTTGTCGAAGGACAAGAATATGGCTTAGGTAGAGAGGACCTAGCTATTTGGCAACACGTGTTGGGTTTTATTTGGTGTCACACACTCACATAGATTTCATTCTTGTTTTGATGAATGTTTGCATTGCATTCTTTTTTAGATGAATGTTTACCGATTTCTCCTTGTTTGATATTGTCTTCATCGTGCTTTGCCTCTAATCTCAGTTCAATACATGTCTTGTCAAAGAAAATAAGTTAGTTTTGCAAGTCAAATAAGTGAGTTAGTTCTGTAATTTAATTTAAATAGAAATGTAAAACACCTATATTATCTTCTTTTACTCAAATGTATTTATGGCTTATTATTCAAATGTCTATTTTGTTGAGATTAGATATACAAATAAAGGTATTAAATTTAAATGAAAAATTAAATACTTAATTATTAAAAATATAGTATTTTTCCCCATTTTAAGAGACTAAATCTTTGAAAACATATATTTATATATATTTTAGTCTTGTTATATATGGAGTTTTACTTTATTAAAACGGAAAAAAGAAAGGAAAACATGCGTAGCATGCAAAGTGAATTAAAAGATAAAAGAAAGATAATTTACATGAGAAGAAAAGGGGTTGACGTGGAGTGAAGAGGATTTTAGGGTTTTGGTTAATAAGAGAAAGAAAAAAGTTTTTTAAAAGAACACTCTCTCTTACGACTGAAAAATATTTAAGGAAGAGAGAATAACAATTATAAAGTTTGACATTAAATAGTTGAGGTATTTTTCTAAGAGCGTAGAATTGTTTGAAAGATTGAATTTTATCCTTCACTATGTGATGAATTGAAAGAATAGATAAATCTGTATTTTAAATGAAATCTTATGCTTGTCCATCTTCTAAATTGACGCTTATTTACCTTAGATCAGTTTCCTGTCATGGATCAACCTCTTGAAATCTTTCTTTTTGTTCTTTCTCTATTAATCTAGAAATCAACACTTTCCCTTTGGAACTCGCCTCTAATGTTGGTCTAACTCTTCATTAAATCCACAAACACTTGCAAATGGCCTACTATTATGCTCTATAGCCTATGGATTTGTTTTATATTCTTGCATCTTCAGATCTGATTGACTTGCTATAGTCGGCAACTTTGTCTCGTGAAAATGTAGATTTCAATTTTTTCTTTTACTTACAACTCTTGTAACCTACCCACTTCAACATTGAACATCCTGTGGCATAGGATCAAACATCTAACTAGTGTATAGGCCTCCTTGATCGATCTGATACACCACGTTATCATCCTCCTTTCCACTTCCAGCAATGGAATGGTTTTTGATATGCCTTTTATTTTTGTTTGTTAAAATCTTAAAATCGGCTGGCGATGGGAAGGCCTAGTGGCCTCATCTAATGGTCTCTTAGTGGATCGGCCAACTATCTTTGATAAACAATTTCTCTCTTTGATAAATGGCTGGTGAAGGAAGTAGTTTATCTCTCCTTTTAAATGATTCAACGACTTACCCTTATACTTATCCTTTGGCTTAGACTATTTCCTTAGTCTGTAACTTTAATTTGTTCAACTCTTAAATCGGCCTGTATCATTTGATTGGCCCGTGAAAACTTTTAGAAATATTCTTTAAACCAAAAATGTCGGCCATCCACTTCTTGAAATTGGCGACCTCTTAACACTCTTACCTTGGCCTCAGTTATGGATTTCTATCTGCAAATCCTTATGATTTAGTCAACCATCTCATCTTGTATTCTATTCTCTCTGATTAAGTTAGATCGATTGCCAAGTCAACCCCTTTGAAAGATCAATCAGCCTATCTAAATGGTCAACAGTCTACATTCTAAGAAATTAAGTCAACCCAGTCATTTTAAATTCAATCTCTCCTTGTCTGCAATAGCCTAGACTATGACTTAGTTAGGTTTGACCAATTTTAGTTTCACTTTTTTATTTATACTGGTATCCTTCCATAGTATTCTTCTACCGTAGCTAATTGTTTTGCAATACTAAACCCTAACATCTATAGAAAAGTGTAAGATTTTATAAATCCTTATAAGTCATATGTCTTTTTAATATCAATTGATGTTTATTAGATACTAAAATTATATGTAGACTTATGTGGGTGTTAGCATCTTTAAACTTAGCCACAATTTAGGTAAAATATATAAAAATCTTAAAAGGAACTTTCTTTTTGAATTATTGACTACATATATTACCTTGTGATAATCTACGAGTGAAATTTTGGTTTTTCTATTATTACTAATAGATGGCATCAGTGTATTATCCTAAACAAGTAGAAATATAATGAATCATCATGGTAATGGAAGTAAACGGAAGAATCACACTGTGTCACATGCATAGAAACTAACTACATGAGAAACTCACCAAGGTTGTAGCACACAAAATGAAATACTTTTTTTTCATATATTAATGTATGTGTTAAGAAAGTTATTTTATTGAAGTATAGAGTTTGAAGAAATTTTATTTCTTTCCATGTATTGTATTATGAAGTGAATGGCAAGTTAAGTTTTCTATGTTACTTTGCTTAGAAAGTTGCCTTCCGGGATGGGTGTCGAATATGGGAAACATGGGAGAAGGTTTTCTTTTTCAAAACCTACATGCCGTTTAAATGGTTAATGCTTTGGACAAAGAGAATGTGATGTTGAAACAAACATATGTACCATTAAAATAGATGGTTGATTCCCTAGTACAAATATTTATATTTTTCTCTGCCATATCTTGTTGATGAGATGTTGCATTCATGATAGAAATGCATGTAGATTGATAGGCACACACCAGATTCCACCTTGCACTTGTTTATAGGTTGCTAGGCCCTTTGAGCAAGGTCGGGCATCCCTCAATTTGAAGGATACTAGGGAAGCGCAAGCTTTGTGGTTGGGCAGAAAAAGTGCCTAAACCATGTTCTTGTCCTTTGACGCATCGAATGGCTAGATGGTCGATGGCGGTTGAGGACAGATAGTTTTGGATTTACTTGATATTGATGATAGTTGTACTTCTTCATGTATTTCAAAATTGATTTGTAAGATATTATGCCATTATCGAACTTGTAATATTATTGATTTGGAAAACTTTGTAATCGACTTCAGAAAGATGTAATGAATCATGATGGTGTATCAATTTAATTTTCAATGGAATCTTCTTGGACAATAAATGTTAGTTTATCTCTTGAACTTGATGATATAATCATGGTTACTTTACTTTACATTACTTTACTTGTAGTTAAGTTAGCTTACTTCAGTTATGTATGTTGTGGATTAAATCTATACTTTGCATTTGGTATTAGAGCGATGGTTCAACTCTAGGCCTTTATAGATTCTTATGCTAAAGTTGTAAACTTCTTGTAGATAATTCATCATGAATACTAGAAATTCTAGATGTAGGACAACAACCCTAGGATCTGGCGGTGACCTGAATACTAGAAACAATGAAGAAGCCAATGTTGTGAACAATCTTGGCCCCAATGTAGGAAATAATGAAGGAAATAGAAATGAGGCAAACAATAATAACAATGCAGGATAGAATAATGATGAATAGAATAACCAACTGAATCAAATCCTAGCTCTCTTGACTCAGCAAGGAACTCTATTGACTCACTAGGGAACTCAAATGAACAATATGGAACGAGAAATCAGAGGATAAAGGGAAATCATAATGAGGAAAGGAGAGAAGAAAACAGAGGTCCTAAGGGTGAAGTGAATGGGAACAATCAAAACAAAATTGCTGAGAAATTAGGAAAGGATCTCAAAAAGGTTACCCCTCTTAAGTTTGATGGTAAGACTATAGGTGATGGAGCTGAAGCATGGATAATTGATATGGAAAAATATTTTGATCTTTGTGACTTGTCTGATGAAACTAAAGCTATATGGGGATCCTACTAGCTTACTGGGGAAGTAGTGACTTGGTAGGATAATGAGAAGTCTGAAAAGAAACTGTTACCAAGAGAAGTCATGTGGGACCACTTCCTTGAGCTTTTCAGGAAGAGGTGGTTTCCACAGCTCTATTTTGACAAGAAAATGAAAGAATTCCAAAACCTCACTCAGGGAGGTTTGACAGTGACTCAATATTGGGAGAGATTCTCTCATCTATTGAAGTATGTTCCATAGTATCAACTTGACGAAAGGTTCAAGATTCATAAGTTTATCTTGGGATTAAGGCCACAGATTAGATTTGAGGTGGATATTCATAATCCATTGACCATGGACGAAGTGTTTGAAAAAGTTACTAAATAGGAGTAGAAACTACAGTAGATAGCTAATTACCATAAGAGTCGAGATGTGAAGAATGGGAATAAAAGGTTTCAGAATGACAGTTGCAATTAGGGTAATAATAGAAACCAAGGAAACAAGCGTCAGATAAGGAATTTTAAAAGAGGCAATAACTACTAGGAAAAGAACAATGGAAACCAAGGAGGAAATAATAATAATAGAGGTAACTATGGCAACAATGGTAACAATAACAGGAGGGAAATTCTAGCTAGACATAGAGGACCTAGAGATGGATGTTACAATTGTGGAGGAGAACATTATGCTAGTGCGTGTCCTCAGTGAACAGTGAACCAAAGAGATGGGAATCGACAAAGAGCTCCTCAACACCAGATTCATGTAGCTATAGATCATCGACAAGCAGATTTCCAAGCTACACCCATTCAGATGTTTGGTAAGATCTTTGGCGTTCTAGATTCTATTTTAATTGATACAAGAGCTACAAAATATTTTGTTGATCCTAAGATTGTAGCTAAGTTATCTATAAAACTAGGACACATGGAAAATTCTTGGATGGTACAGTATGGTAACAATGTAGAGAAAAGAGTAGATTCATGTCTAGCATGTAGTGAATTAGATCTTCCTACTTTCCAAACAAAAGTCAATCTCTATGTTGCACCTCTAGGATCTTATGACATAATTCTTGGAATCAATTGGCTATCTGAACATAAGTCCTTAGTAGATTGTGAAAAGAAAGTAGTGAAATGCCTTGATGACTTTGGGAATTAGGTAGAGATTCATGGATCAAGAACACCCCTTAATCTAAGACAGATATCAGCCATGCAATTTAAAAAAGGCTAAAAGAAAGGGTTGTTCAATCTATGTAGTGAAAATAAGAGATCTAGATAATCTTGAACCATCTTTTGATAAGTATCCTATTCATATGGAGTTCAAAGATGTCTTCCCTGATGAATTGACAAAACTACCACCAAAAAGAGAATTTTATTTCTCTATAGACCTAATGCTAGGAATAGAACCACAATCTAAAGCACCTTACAAAATGACAACGACAGAACTATATGAGCTTAAGGCATAACTAGAAGAATTGTTGAAATAGGGGTTTATCAGACCGAGTGTGTCACCTTCGGGCACACTAGTCATCTTCATTAAGAAGAAGGATGGAAAGTTGCGATTGTTCATTGATTATAGGATGCTCAACAAAGCAACTATTAAGAACAAATATCCACTCCCAAGGATAGATAAGTTGTTTGACTAGATGAAAGGTGCAAAGGTATTCTCCAAAATAGACCTTAGATCCGTTTACCATCAATTATAGATTAAGGATGAGGATATCTCTAAAACAACATTCAGAACATGATATGGTCACTATGAGTTCACAGTAGTACCATTCGGGTTGACTAATGCACCGGCAACTTTTATGAACTTGATGAACAGTGTGTTCAGGGATTGTCTAGATGAATTTGTGTTGGTCTTTTTAGATGACATTCTGATTTATTCAATGTCAGTAGAGGAGAATGAAAGACACTTGAGGATAGTCTTGCAGTGATTGAGAGAGAAATTTTTTTTTGGCAAGTTATCTAAGTGCACATTCTACCAGAGTAAAGTGCACTATCTTGGCCACATAATTTTAACAGATGGTATAGCAGTAGATCCTGAAAAGATCAAGGCAATAATGGAATGACCCACACCATAGAGTGTAACTAAGGTTAGAAGGTTGGCAGGATATTATAGAAAATTTGTAGAAGGATTTTTTACTATTGCAGCACCCATAACCTCGTTACAAAAGAAGGGTAAGAAGTTTGATTGGACAGATAAATGTGAGCAATCTTTCCAACGCTTGAAGGAAAAACTCATGACAACACCTATTCTAACCATACCTGATCCAAATGGTCATTTCACAATGATAATAGATGCTTCTAGTGAAGGTGTGGGAGGAGTTTTGATGCAAAATGGAAAAGTGGTGGCATATGAATCTAGAAAATTAAAGCAGCATGAGTTAAACTATGCATCTCACAATCTTGAATTAGCCATCATTGTTCATGCACTCCAGATGTGGAGACACTACCTCTTGGGTAAGCCATTTGAGCTTAAGACAAATCATTTGGGGCTCAAGAATATCTTCACCCAACCTAATCTCAATGCACGATAGAGAAGGTGGCTAGAATTCCTTAGTGAGTATGATTTTGGAATTGAGTATATAAAAGGAAAAGAGAATAGGGTAGTAGATGCTCTTAGCAGGAGATGACATCTAGCTACCATGGTGACTACTAGAACCAATCTAAGGCAACAGGTAATCCAAAACTTACTAAGGGATGAGCATTATGAATGGGTTAAACAAGCATTAGAAGTAGACCCCACAGATCATCGATTTGATGGGTATGTTATAGAATTAGATGGGCTTTTGAGATATTAGGGGAGAATGTATATTCCAGATTCAGGGGACTTGAGGAAATTGGTTCTCGAGGAAGTCCATAGTGTGCCATATTCTGGACACCCAAGAGTGACCAAGACAATGGAGAGATTGAGACCATTGTACTTTTGGCCTAAGCTTAAGAAGGACGTAACTAAGTTTGTTGCTTGATTTTTAGAGTGTCAACGTTTCAAGGCCAAACATGTCCATCCTGTAGGACTTCTTTATCCACACAGTGTTCTAGAGTACAAATGGTAGGTGATTAGCATGGACTTCATTTAGGGATTGCCCATGTAAAAAATAGGCATGATGTCATCTTAGTAGTGGTGGACAAACTAACTAAAGTGGCTCATTTCATTCCTGAAAATCTCTTAGATGGGTCGTTGACCTTAGTAAAAAATTTGTCCAAGAGATATTTTGACTACCTGGAGTGCCAGAGACAATCATTTCAGATTGTGACACTCACATGAACTCTAGGTTTTGGACCACACTTAATGTAGCATTGGGGACTAAATTGAACTTTAGCACACCATATCATCCTCAAACAAATGGTCAAATAGAGAGGGTCAACCAGGTAGTGGAGGATCTTCTAAGGATGTACTGTATGGACCAGCAGTACAAATGGGAGGAATATCTACCATTGGTAGAGTTTGCATATAATAATTCATACCATGCATCCTTAGGGATGGCACCATTTGTGGCTCTTTATGGGTGCAAGTGTAGGACTCCAATTAGTTGGGACATGATTGAAGACAGGGTAATGGTTGGACCTGACATGTTAAAAGAAATGGAAGATTAGATGAGGCTAATTAAAGAGAAATTGAAGCAAGCCTTAGATAGACAAAAAATTTATGTAGATAAGAATAGGACTTTTAGGCAATTCTCAGTGGGGGACAAAGTGATTTTAAAGGTCAAGCCACATAAGAGTTTGATTTCATTTGGAAAGGCATCCAAAGTAGCTCCAAGATTAGTAGGACCTTTCAACATTCTAGAAGTGATCAATCCAGTTGCATATAGACTTGCTCTGCTGCTAGCTCTCACCAAGATCCATAATGTTTTTCATGTGTCATTGCTCAAACCTTATCATCCTGATATTGAGCATATTCTTGATTGGCGTGCTCTATAGGTACAGGATCCAAGAGTGGTGCTAGTGGAGCCCATTCAAGTCTTGGAGAAGTGCAACGTTAAGTTGTGTAATAGAGATATAGTGTAGTATAAGGTCTAGTGGGACCAATATTCAGTGGACAGTGCCACTTAGGAGGATGTTGCATACATTGATAGATCTTTTCCGCATTTGGGAAAATAGAATAAATACTTTTATTTCATGCACACTAGAGATACTTGATACTTTGTTGAGGATAAATTTGATGCTTTGAGTAGTTTTCGTATGATGCTTTATTGTTTTGATGGATGTAATAAGAAATTGAGATGATGTCTCTTCCAACTAGGTAAGGATGTTATGTCTCAGAATTTCATATTTACTTGATTTGGTTAAATGCATAAAAAACCATTAAACTTTAATTAAGGATAATTACTATGGATATATTATGGGTTCATGATTTAGTCGCTTCAGCTATAATTTGTAACTAACCTATTAATAGTGTGATGAGTGGGAATGTTACAGGTCTTGTCAAAGGACAAGAATATGCTTCAAGTAGATGGGACCTAGCTATTTGGCAACACGCATTGGGTTTTATCTAGTGTCACACACTCATGTAGATTTCATTCTTACTTTGATGAATGTTTGCATTGCATTCTTCTTTTAATGAATGTTTTCTGATTTCTCCTTGTTTGATATTGTCTTCATCATGCTTTGCCTCTAATCTTAGTTCGATACATGTCTTGTCAAAGAAAATAAGTTAGTTTTGCAAGTCAAATAAGTTAGTTAGTTCTATAATTTAATTTAAATAGAAATATAAAACACCTATATTAACTTCTTTTACTCAAATGTATTTATGGCTTATTATTGAAATGTCTATTTTGTTGAGATTAGATATACAAATAAAGGTATTAAATTTAAATGAAAAATTAAATACTTAATTATTAAAAATATAGTATTTTTCCCCATTTTAAGAGACTAAATCTTTGAAAACATATATTTATATATATTTTTAGTCTTGTTATATATGGAGTTTACTTTATTAAAATGGAAAAATAAAGGAAAGCATGTGTAGCATGCAAAGTGAATTAAAAGATAAAAGAAAGATAATTTGCATGAGAAGAAAAGGGGTTGACGTGGAGTGAAGAGGATTTTAGGGTTTTGATTAATAAGATCAAGAAAAAGGTTTTTTAAAAGAATGCTCTCTTTTACAATTGAAAAATATTGAAAGAAGAGAGAATAATAGTTATACAGGAAAGAGGAAGGATGGCGGAAAGAAAGAGGAGATTCAACTCACGAGAAGAGCATTAGTACCAAAGTTTGACATCAAATAGCTGAGGTATTTTTCTAAGAGCGTAGAATTGTTTGAAAGATTGAATTTTATCCTTCACTATGTGATGAATTGAAAGGAATAGATAAATATGTATTTTAAATGAAATCTTCTGCTTGTTCATCTTCTAAATCCACCCTTATTTACCTTAGATCAGATTCCTATCATGGATCAGCGTCTTGAAATCTTTCTTTTTGTTCTTTCTCTATTAATTTAGAAATCAACACTTTCCCTTTGGAACTTGCCTCTAATGTTGGTCTGACTCTTCATTAAATCTACAAACACTTGTAAATGGCCTGCTATTATGCTCTATACCCTGTGGATTTGTTTTATATTTTTGCATCTTCAGATTCGATAGGCCTGCTATAGTCGGTGACTTTGTCCCGTGAAAATGTAGATTTCAATTTCTTTTTTTTTACTTACATTTCTTGTAACCTACCCACTTCAATGTTGAACATCCTGTGGCATAGGATCAAACATCTAACTGGTGTATAGGCCTCCTTGATCGATCTGATACACCAATCTATCTCCTTTCCACTTCTAGTGATGTAATGGTTTTTGATCTGCCTTTTATTTTTGTTTGTTGTTAGAATCTTAAAATTGGCTGGTGATGGGAAGGCCTAGCGGCCTCATCTAATGGTCTCTTAGTGGATTGGCTAGCTATCTTTGATAAATGGCTAGCGAAGGAAGCAGTTTATCTCTCCTTTTAAATGATTCAGTGACTTATCCTTATACTTATCCTTTGGCTTAGACTTTTTTCCTTAGTCTATAACTTTAATTCATTCAACTCTTAAATTGGCTTATATCATTTGATCAGCCTATGAAAACTTTTAGAAATGTTCTTTAAACCAAAAATGTCGATCATCCAATTCTTGAAATCAGTGACCTCTTAACACTCTTACCTCATCCTTAGATATGGCTTTCAATTTACAAATCCTTACGATTTAGTCAACCCTCTCATCTTTTATTCTAGTCTCTCTAATTAGTTTAGATCGACTGCTAAGTCGACCCATTTGTAGGATCAATTAGCATGTAAGGTCAGGGGCCTGCATTCTGAGAAATTAAGTCAAACCCGTCATTTTAAATTCAGTCTCTCCTTGTCTATAATAGCCTAGACTATGACTTAGTTAGGTTTGACCAATTTCAGTTTCTCTTTTTTATTTGTATTGGTATCCTTCCATGGTATTGTTCTACTATAGCTAATTGTTTTGTAATACTAAACCCTAACATCTATATAGAAGCTTAAGATTTTATAAATCCTTATAAGTTGTATGTTTTTTTAATATCAATTTATCTTTATTAGATACTAAAATTATATGTAGACTTATGTGGGCATTACCATCTTTAAACTTAGCCACAATTAAGGTAAAATATATAAAAACTTAAAAGGAACTTCCTTTCTAAATTTTTGAATACATATACTACCTTGTGATAATCTACAAGTGAAATTTTGGTTTTTCTATTATTAGTAATAGATGGCATCAGTGTATTCTCCTAAACAAGTAGAAACATAATGAATTATCATGGTAATGGAAGTAAACGTAACAATCACATTGTGTCACACACATAGAAACTAACTACATGAGAAACCTGTTGATGATGATTGTTAGTCATAACAACATGCATAAAAATTTGCACAACAAACCTTTATTATCTTGAAAAGTACGATCAATTTGGAACAAATTGATGACTCCAAGTCTCTGTTGATTAGATCATGATCTTTTGACATTACTCAGAGGTTGATGTGACATGTTGTTTTCCATTCCAAGGGGTCTTACACTATTTGTATTGTGAATTGTTGTATGTATGTCTAATTCTGCATCTGTTTCCTATAAACTTACTTCACAAACAAGGTTATTTCCACTATGCTCCATAGATAATGATTATATTTATAAGTTTGATCAATTCTTCTGAGCATTTACTGTCTTGAACTTGCTTTATACTTCTACACTATGTATTTAATCAAATAATGTGCCTATAAGCATATATTTACATGTGTGTCATTGACATTTGCATGTATTTGCATAATGTTTATCATTTTGACATGCTTTCACTCAAAATATGCTCTGTGTGTCCAATTATTTGCAATTTATAGGCATATTTCATGTTTGTTTGCTTTAGATTGTATGTTATTTGTAATTATGAAGGTGATTTGTAATGAAATTCAAAGAAAATTTAAAGAATACTTCTAAATTTGATGAACCTTTAGCTATTGAATCACATACATTTCCATATACATTCATGAAGAGAAGGAATCAAACCATAATTTCACTAGGTTGTTCCACAACTAGGTATGGTTGATGCTAACTTCAAAGGAACAAGGAATGAAAACAACACATCCAGATTGACAAGCACTCCAAGGGACGCAGATAATCAATGCATATATCTAGATTTCATCCACTGGTTACTCAAGATTTATAATTATTTGTAATCAAAATAGCTTCTCTTTCATTAAGTACTCAAAAGACATGCATATTCACAAAAGCCTTGAAATTAGTCCTGAGTGTTTCAACAATCTAACTTCAATTAAGTTTCTAATGCTTAAAAAGTGTACTCCATCTCCTTTTATAGAATAAGGAGAGGAGGTGGTTACAAGTGACCAATGGTCAAGATTTGTCTATCTAGATCATCGATCAACATTCCTTCTTTGACCAAGTCAACATCTGTATATGATGTATAAGTTGCCAGCTAGTAACTATCTAGAAAAGTTCGATCATTTTTAAGCTGTTCATGCATATAATTCTATTATCATGCATCTTTATTTATGCCTCATCTCCTTCTTCTTCTTCACTTTCATCTTCTCAGTTTTGAATTGAATAATGCTTGGAATTGGGACCTCATACTGTAATTCCTTCATGAAACTCAAACCACCCACACCTCTTAACATGATAGGATCAATGTTAACATTTCCCCTCATTGCTATCCTCTGCTTCTTCTAAGGTGATTTTTGTTGCACTTTCTTTCTTTTCTTCTTTGTTATCAATAAGTCATCATCTCCAGGTTCTTCATCTAATGGATCCTCTTCCAATGGTTCATCCTGTAACATCTCATCTTCTATTGGTTCTTCTATAATCATAGGATTAGGCTTTATGACTCTCTTGCCCTTTTGTTTAGTATGAATTTGTTGTGATGTATCTATAGATGTAGATGTTGATGCCACATCACCCTTTGGTTGAAGCCTCTTAACAATTACCCCTTGTTGTACAGGAATGGCCTTCTTGTTTTTCCTTGGCTGCTTTTGTTCTTTAGCAGACAACCTTTCTCCATTAGATTTTCTCTTTTCAATGAGGAAGTCATCATATTCCTCTTCAGATAACTCTTTTCTTTTCTTCTTATTATCAACAATAACGGCTACACCCTTCTTCTTCAACTTAGCAACTATAGTATTAACCCAGTTTTGGGTCAGTTGGATAATCTTTTCCATTATTTGGTCTAGCGAAGTCTCCTCAGGCTAAGTCAAATTAGGAGCTGAAATGGTGTCATTATACACCTTATTATCTTCATATTCACTCAACATAATATTTCCATCATTATGGTGCAATTGTGCAGGCACTGGAATGCAGTCAAAAGTCTAGATCTGATTGAGGGTGAGTCTTTGATAAGTCCTCCTTCTGACTTTTGCCTCATCATCATAATCAGTCCAATAATCTTCTAGGTATCTTTGATGTATTTGTTTTTCTAATAACTTATGCATTCTACCATATGGGTCATATGACCTAGCTATAGAAAATGGCTACAAATGCATTAGTTTCAATCCTCCAATGGCATCTTTAATACTTTGTTTGTCAAGACACAAATACCAACCAATGAATACTAGAAACAAAATAGGTGAGATCTTCCCTTTCTCCAAGTGGGCTTCAACTAAGGTTGATACCTGTCAGACAAACTCCATTAAAATGACCTTATCAATGGGGTATCTAGGTAACATGAGGGACTATCCCTCAAATCCTTCTATTCTCATTTAAGAAAATGTGGAGAACTGGGTAAACCAAGCCCCATATTTGTAGATAACTTCTTGAGCTTCCATACTCAACCTTTTCATTCTATCCTCTTCCATTGTCCTGACTAAATTTATAGAAAAAGAGTCATTCACTAACTTGTAATTTTTGAGGTACTTTCTCCTTTTTAGCTGTGGGTAATGTTCCTGTTGTCACATGAAATTGCACCCTGCTTGGAAGGATTCTAGGCATTCCAATGACACAATGGGAATGATCACTAAGTGTGGGACTTTGCTAAATGAGATCAGACCTTTGGAGAAGGCCGGCTTCCTTGCCTGATTATCACCTAAAACTACTAGATTTTGGAGGGAAAAGGGAGAAAGAATGCTTGAAAGATGAAACAACAAAATTTGAAAGGGTGATACACCAGATAGATTAAGAGACTTCCACAACACTTAGAAAATGCACAATATAATCAGATACAACAAGTAAACATACACAGAATCAAATGATTCTAGCAAAGGCAAGAAGCAATATGATTGAGAGGAACAAAAGAAATTCACAGAAAACTATATGCAGATTTACACAGAACTAGAAAATCAACAAAGGTGGTAAAATGACTTGCATATATCCAATGAAAGGCAAGGTTACAGTTTATGAAAACTCTGTTTGGAAACAAAAAGACCTGAATGCCAAAAAAAATTTCCCCCACTCTATTTACATCATTCGAATGCATTTATATAGCATTCCAAAACTAACCTAGGTCGGTTACAAAATTTGCTCTAAAAGCTATCTTAGAAAATATTTGCCCAAGAATGACTGTCCACCTACATAAGTTATGGCGTTCAATATCTGACACTGGGTAGATAGAAGATATTTAGAGTCCTTTAATGTAAGGAGCTTACTCATCGATCCTCAGCAATGCATACATCAAAATATATGAAATAGGATGGGGAAGATATTTCTGATCATTAATGTGAGCCGCTTTCATTACTTGCAGAAATGAAAGCAAAAATATCTGCATCATGCCCCAAAAATCGCTGAAACTTTCACTCGACCAAAATATGTAAAGCCAGATTCAAAAATAAAATGTGATAAAAACCCCTAAAAAGCCTGCCAAATGAAAGAGGGGACCAAAATATGCATCTTTGCCTCTTGCAGCATACCAAAATTTGCCAAAACGAAGGAGATACAAGCGGTCAAAGTTTTGGTCAACTGCCTATATATATCGCTTTGCATCTGTGTATATATCACTTGAATTTGCCACCTAAAATGACCTCCAAAAACATTCTCTGCAACTCCCTTTGGATATGCATGGCGCTTTGTATATCGGGCCCCACCATTTGTATATCGCGTTGTAGCTAGCCTTGTATATCTCAATATACAATTACAAATATACAAGTAGCAGAAACATTCAAAGTGCTTGTACCTTGGCAGACCCCACTATTTGCATGTCGCCTTTGTATGTATGAACATACAAGCCATGAACTCCAAAATGACCACTAGCTGCATTTGATTTCCCTGGCGAGTTCGACTTGTATCGCCTTTTTTTCGTATGTGCAAACATGCAATGTGCATATACATACATATGGTTGCCCCTAGCAATTGTATCTCCCTTGTATGTCGAAACATACAATCGCCTATACAAGCCACTGTAGCAACCTGCCAATATACATTATGTTGTTCATTTATCCTTGCATCTTTGACTTTGCATACTTGTATGTTTGATCCTTTGTGTATTGGCTTTGTATGTTCCGCTTGTATGTGCAAACATACAATGTGAAATATACATTTTCATTTGTATATGTGCCGATATACATTAGACTGTAGCACATGTACATCTGTAGAATATTCTGGAAATCTGCGAAAGATTCCCTAATGTATATGCAGGCCCGATATGCATTGAAAAATGTATACAACTCATTTTTTCACCATTTACCTTGTATATATCCTTTGCATATTCCCTTGTATGTACAAAGGCGAACGTATATGCAAATGTACATTCAAAAAATACATACAAATACAAGTTATAAAAATGAGAAAATCCCAGCAATAGAAAGCAATTGAAAACAAAAGATTTCTGGGTTTTTTTGGGTTTTTTGCAAGGATTCCTCATGCAAGATTTTGGGATTTTTTGACAAGGCATGCATAAGCATTTGAAGAATTTACACTTTGTATGGGCATTTTCCAAAGGATTTTCAAAATATGCAAGGTGAACTATTTGGCTCTGGGCAGAGAAAAAAAGGTCAACAATTCGACAACTTCTATGGGATGTTTGCCTGCAAAACAATTAGATTAGTGGCCTTAAATATCCATTGGGCATGGAGTCATACATAGACAAAATATGTCTTGACAAAAAAACCTGACTTCAGCAAATCAGCATATTGATAGTGAAGAACATTGGAAGACCCAAAAACATAACAAAATGCTAAAGGTAAACCTTCCAACTGTGCTAGACAACACTTAGGGAAAAAAAAAGGATCTAAACTATTGTACAACAACACTTATTGAAAGCAAGAAATCTAATCTACTGATTTACAAGATACTCATATCTCAAAACACTTCTTTAGATGTATCCTGTTAACTGGGATAGGCAGATTTTGTCCATCCATTTTTTATAACTGAAATGCATTGTGCTCCTTGCATTTAGTAATGAGAAATGGGCCACTCCACATACTGTCAAACTTGGAATGCTTTCCTGGTCTGCTTTTCAATTCATCCCATTTGAGCACCATATCACCCATTCTAAAATTTCTGGGAGTGGCCATTTTATCAAAATTTCTTTTTGTTTGAAGCTGATGATACTCCATGGTCTTCATGGCTTTATCTCTGCTCTCTTCAAGCTCCATTAGTTGTGCATATCTGACAGCCATGGGGTCCTCTGCTTCAAACATTTCCAGCTGATTCATAATGTCTAGTGTGGGCAACTCCATAGACAAAGGCAATCTTGCCTCTTTTCCATACACTAGCAGATATGGGGAGTTCCCAATAGACCTCTTAGGAGTTATTCTGTCTGCCCATAAGGCATACTTCAGATTAGCATGCCAGATCCTCTAGTTATCCTCCATTGATCTTTTAATAATCCTTATGAGATTTTTGTTTGTAGATTCAGCCAAACCATTACCCTGTGGGTAATAATTTGATGAAGTATTCAAATAGATCCCATTCTTAATAGCCCAGTCAGTTATTTTCAATCCTACAAAGGCCAAAGCATTGTCTGAGATAACAGATTCAGGCACTCCAAGTCTGGAAACCAAATCACGATAAAAATTTAAAACAACATTCTCATTGGATTCCTTCAGAGCCACTGCTTCAGTCCATCTTGTGAAATAATTTGTAGCTGTAAGTATCCACCTATGGCCTGCACTTGATGATGGGTTAATAGGACCTATAAAATCAATGCCCCATCTCATAAAGGGCTACTATACTTGAATTGGCTGCAAAGGTAAAGCTGGCAGCCTTTCTTTACCGACAAAAATGGCACACTATATACATTTTCTAGCCCATACATGGGCATCCTTAAATAAGTTGGGCCAGTAATAGCCAGCTCTCATTATTTTCCAAGCAGTAGTCCTTGGGGCAAAATGACCCCCTATTGTTCCATCATGAAATTCATGCAGCACCTTGTCAGTCTGATCCTTATTAATGTACCTTAATAATACACCATTAAAGTCCTTTCTGAAAAGGATGCCATTTATTAAAACATATGGAATTGACTGCAGTCTATAATATCTCCTTTTGGTTCTATCTAGATCTGCTGGACTTTTACCAATTTGCAAAAATTGAGTCATGTCATTAACCCAACTGGTGCCTACTGCTGCTATATCATTCTGATGCTCCTCTTCAAGAGTTAGAAGCACCTCTTCTTCTTTTTCTATTTCATTCTCTGAACTGGTAGCAAGTTGTTCACTGAGTCCTCTACCTCTGACAAGCTTGGTTATCTTCATCTCCACGTCATATTCCATGACTTTGGTGATCCAACCAGCCCTTTTCTCACTAATATCTTTACTCAATAGGAACTCCTTCACACTGAGATGAGCAACCATCAAATGTATTTTTCTATTAGAAACAAGATGCCAAAACTTCTTGAGGCTCCTTATCACTACCAGGACATGTTTTTCAATGAAGCTATATCTCTGTTCATAATCTTCCAGGCCTTGACTAAAGAAAGCAATTGGTTTCTCAAAACCCTCACTCTGCTGCTGTACTAGAATCACAGAGATTGTATGCAGGCTTCTATAAGCATATAAGATAAAGTCTTTGGAGAAATTAGGATTTACCAGCATTGGTGTAGCCGTTAACGCTTCTTTTATGGACTGGAAGCTGAGTTTGGCCTCCTTCGTCCAACTAAAAACCGTATTCTTCTTTAGCATAGACGTCAAGGGCTTCAAAAGATTTGCAATGTCAGGGATAAATTTTCACAGAAAATTAATTCTGCCAATAAATCTTTGCAGTCCCCTTTTGTGACTGGGTAAAGGTAGCTCTAGAATAGCTCTTACCCTTTCAGCATCAATGGTAATGCCTTCCTTTGACACAACGTACCCTAACAGCTTACCTTTGTGCACAACGAATATGCACTTCCTGGGATTGAGAGATGTCCTGAACTCTTTGCATCTTTCAAATACTAGCCTCAGATGAGATAAATGCTCAGATGCATTCTTGGAAAAGATTGTTATGTCATCAAGGTACACCAGCACTAATTTATACATCAAACCCTTAAAGGCCATATCCATGGCTCTCTCAAAAGTAGAGCCAGCATTAAGAGGCCAAAAGGCATTCTTCTGTAGGCCATGGTATCCCATTTGGTGGTGAAAGCAGTCTTGAATTGATCCTCCTCCTTCACTAACACCTGATTGTAACCAGAAAATCCATCAAGCAAAGAAAATCTTTCAGAGCCAGCCACTACCTACAGAATTTGCTCCATTGAAGGCAATGGGTAGTGATCTTTTAGAGAGGCTCTACTGAGGTCTCTGAAGTCGACACATAGCCTAATCTCTCCATTTTTCTTCCTTACAGGGACAAGGTTGGAGACCCAAGAAGTATGTTTGATTGGAAAAATGATTTTTCCCTCATTCAGTTTGGTCAGCTCTTTAATCATGAGGGGCTCTAGCTTTGGATTTATAGGTCTTTACTTCTACCTCACAAGTTTTGTACCTAGCTCCAACTCTATGGTATGCTGGGCAATATGTGGATCACACATCTTCAAACTCTTGACAAAGAGCAATAAAAACTCTCCTATCTTCTGGCGAATAGACTTTACCTATTTTGAGGAGTTTACCCTTGGAAATTTCTAACTCCTCATAATGTTCTTCTTTTATCTGCATGCTGGTTTTGGTCTTCTTCATCTGATCATCAGTGCCAAAAATAGATTCCAAAGTTACCAATCCCTTGGGCAGTTTGTTTGTTCTTAGCTGAACTATTTGCTCATCTCCATACTATTGTTTGAGTTTATTCTAATTCATCATGGAAAACTCATCTTCTTCTAATAGGAAATGTAGGATCTGCTCATCACTCTCAAAAACCTGCCAATGGGTATTATTATCAGGGATGGAGGGTCTATCAACTATCTTTACATAAGGCTACACTTTTTCCCTTTGAATATCTCTGGGGATATTAAACTGAGCCCCAATTGCAGCTAACCTATCAGCATGATGGTTCTGATTTCTTGGAATAGAGATCAGATTGAAAGCATCAAATTCTTCAATCATGTCACATACCCTATGTTTGTAGCATTTTAAAGTATCATTTTTGGTGACATACAGCCCTCTTACCTGATTTACAATAAGTTCACTATCTCCAAACACCTACAAACAACCAATCTTCGTCTTTCTTGCCCATTGTAGACCTTGGATCAATCCTTCATACTCAACAGTGTTATTGGTGTATGAGAAGGCAAAATGGAAAGCAAAATAATATCTTTCTCCTTGTGGGGATACAAGCATTGCACCACCACCAGATCCATTTCTGCTCCTAGAGCCATCAAAATATATTTTCCATACTTCCTGGTGCTGCTCTGTCTGCTATTCTGTATCCTTTACCATACTTGGAATTGCTGCTTCAGGCTCATGTAGTATGTAAATTCCCATACCAGTTTCTTGAATGTGTGCCTCAGGATCATCTATAACAGTTTCTGAGGCCCATTCCCTCAATAACACCTTTGGTATACTCTCAGCTTGTAGTTCTTGAGTAGCCACAAGTTCAAGATCATCAGAAATAATGCAATTTGCATTAACAACACTTGGTATGTAAGGCTCTATGTGATGATTTGAAAGCAACTCAGATTTTAAAGTTACTTTGGTGCCATATCTAGTCCAAAAAAATATGTGGGACCAGTCTGAGGACAGATATCCTCCTATTTTGGCGATAAACTCTCTTGATAAGCACATGGCAAAGTAAGGAGGCAAGTCTATGATGAATACCTCTTGGGAAATGAAAACATTGGGACAGGTATGTAGGGTGAGGCCTAGGTCTTTTATTACACCCATAGTATTAATAGTTGTGCCATCTAATTGAAGTACACCCCTCTCAAGAGGATGGTATTTGAGCCCTAATTGGTCTGCAATTTGCTTAGGCATCACAGAACTGCTTGCCCCACTATCCACCATGCAATTATGTACTAATTTGTCTCCAATTATCAATGATACATAAAATAGGAGTAGTTTAACACTTTTGTTTGGCTGTTTGCTATTATCCTGGGATGAATTGGTAAGGACAACCCTATTTGAGTCAATAGTTATATCATTGGATACTTTCAAATCAAATAGGGCAGACTGCAACACCTTCTTTTGGCCAGGGATGGCTGGGGAATCCCACATGGACATTGTCACATTCATCTTCTTCATGTTTTCAATAATATTGAAAGATGGAATGGCACTTACCTTTTGCTGTGATTTTGTAACAGCAACCTCTGCTTGCAAATGAGGCATTTCCCTTGCTGTTGCTAAAGTGTTTCTTTGTAAAATGTGGGAAACATGGGATGTAGAAGCACCAGCATGTCCTTTCTCTTTATTTTCTACTTGGTCTACTTCATAACCCCTCTTCTTAGCTCTTGTATTTGTTGCAACTGAGGTGTTATCACTATTAATGCCACAGAATTCACCTTCTTGCCAGTTCATGAAGGTAGAATCATTCTGAGGTTGTTCTTGTTGTTGTGCAACTCCATCATGAGGTGTATTTGGCTATGATAATGCCACATTCTACACCATCAGAGCCTGATTTATGACTCCATTTGAATAGGTCGCTTGACTGTGTGGCTAATTGCATGGATAGCACCATTCATACTCAGCTTGAAGGTTATTCTAAGTAGGGACAAGGTCCCTTACTGCATTAATAGGTGCCAGATTATAAGGTTGAAAAGGCCTTTGATTTACATTTTGCCCGGCACCTTGATAGTTGCTCTGATAAGGTGGCCTATTAGCCTGGTAAGGCTGATTCTGGCCTTGATAGGGTTGTTGATTTTGCCCTTGAGGTTGTGGCTGATAAGGCTATCTACTCTGCGATTGTTGCTTTTTGATGTTTACCAACTCATTCCCAAAAGTTTGTAGAATATTCTCTATTTTTTGTTGGCTATTTTTAATCTCTTTCATCTCTTGAGATGAACTAGAGGCAGCAGGTTCAGAATTGGCAATACTTGATACTGTTGCTATAGTAGGTAAAGGGGGAGAATATGGGATTGGGAAAGGCATTAAAGCCTAGATTTTAGGAAAGATGGGTACAGACGGTCTAGGTGCTATTTTTCTAGCCTGAATTAGATTATTCTCTGCCCTAATAGCTATTTCATAAGCATCTGGTAAACTAGTACCTCCTAATGATTGTATCATAACCAAAATATCACTATTCAAAGCTTTAAAAAATACATGAATGCATATTCAGCTAGAGGTCTTACCATGGCAGGGATTCTATCCCATGTCTTTTGAAATCTGAAGTTAAAATCCATCATTTGCTCCTGAGGAGCTCTCTTTATGGTGGTCATCTATTCAACCAATGATAGATTATCCAATTTATCTTGGAACTGTTTGTTCAATTTCTCTCCTAGATCATCCTAGGTCCCTATAGTCTGCACTGGTAGGCTCCTGAACCATTGCAATGCCTTCCCTTTGAATAAGGTAGCCAGTAGCCTGATGGCTACATTCTCCTAAGTGACATGATGTACACCACACAGAGATGTTATGTGTCTAATGTGCTCAATAGGAGTAGTCTGATTTTCCCCGGTGAAATAGGGCAGATTCTTCAAAGCTGCCATGGGTATAACATCATGTACTGTTAAGTTTAAAGGGTTGCCCCCATCAAAAGTCATGAATGGCTGATTTCTTGCCGTCTGAGCAGCTGGGGGTAGATTTGCTTGAGTTGCTACAGGAACTACAGAAGCAACTGGTCTGAAATTTGGTGGAGTTGAATGTATCCTTTTAGAAACTGGAGTCCTTGCTATAGCTCTACTCTGCCTTCTAGGTGGAGACAACTACAAATAGTCAAATAAGCTTGAACTCCTGGTTTGAATCTTTCTCATAAAACATGTATCAACAAAACTGATCTCTTTGTTCCTCCTCGGTGTGAGTCACCAGATATGCAAGTTTAACCTCTTATAGGTCTGAAGTCACTGGCTACACATCAAAACCATCGATAAAATTGTATGGTTCCACCAGGCATGCCAGAAACTATTGTCACATGAAATTGCACCCTACTTGGAAGGATTCCAGGCATTCCAATGACACAATGGGAATGATCTCTATGTGTGGGACTTTGCTAAATGACATCAGACCTCTAGAGAAGGCTGGCTTCCTTGCCTGATTATCACCTAAAACTACTAGATTTTGGAGGGAAAAGGGAGAAAGAATGCTTGAAAGATGAAACAACAAAACTTGAAAGGGTGATACACCAGACAGATTAAGAGACTTCCACAACACTGAAAAAATGCACAATATAATTAGATACAACAAGTAAACATATACAGAATCAAATGATTCTAGCAGAGGCAAGAAGCAATATGATTGAGAGAAACAAAAGAAATTCACAGACAACCATATGCAGATTTACACAGAACTAGAAAATCAACAAAGGAGGTAAAATGACTTGCATATATCTAATGAAAGGCAAGGTTACAGTTTATGGAAACTCTGTTTGGAAACAGAAAGACCTGAATGCCAAAAAACATTTCCCCCACTCTATTTACATCATTCAAATGCATATATATAGGATTCCAAAACTAACCTAGGTCGGTTACAAAATTTGCTCTAAAAGCTATCTTAAAGAATATCCGCCCAAGAATGACTGTCCACCTATAGAAGTTATGGCATTCAATATTTGGCACTGGGTAGATAGAAGACATTTAGAGTCCTTTAATGCAATGAGCTTACTCATCGATCCTCAACAATGCATACATCAAAATATCTGAAACAGGATGGGGAAGATATTTCTGATCATTAATGCGAGCTGCTTTCATTACCTGCAGAAATGAAAGTGAAAATATCTACGTCTTGCCCCAAAAGTCGCTAAAACTTTCACTCGACCAAAATATGCAAAGCCAGATTCAAAAATAAAAATGTGACAAAACCCCTGAAAATCCTGCGAAATGAAAGAGGGGACCAAAATATGCATCTTTGCCTCTTGCAGCATGTCGAAATTCACCAAAACGAAGGAGATACAAGTGGTCAAAGTTTTGGTCAACTGCCTGTATATATCGCTTTGCATCTGTGCATATATCACTTGAATTTTCCGCCTTAAACGGCCTCCAAAAACCTTCTCTACAACTCCCTTTGGATATGCATGGTGCTTTGTATATTGGGCCCCACCATTTGTATATCGCATTGTAGCTAGCCTTGTATATCTCAATATACAATTACAAATATACAAGCAGCAGAAACATGTAAAGTGCTTGTACCTTGGTGGACCCCACCATTTGCATGTCGCCTTTGTATGTATGAACATACAAGCCATGGACTCCAAAATGACCACTAGCTGCATTTGACTACCCTGGCGAGTCCGGCTTGTATCGCCTTTTCTTCGTATATGAGAACATGCAATGTGCATATACATACATATGGTGGTCCCCAGCAATTGTATCTCCCTTGTATGTCGAAACATACAATCGCCTATACAAGCCACTGTAGCAACCTGCCAATATACATTACATTGTTCATTTATCCTTGCATCTTCGACTTTGCATACTTGTATGTTTGATCCTTTGTATATTGGCTTTGTATGTTCCGCTTGTATGTGCAAACATACAATGTGAAATATAATTTTCATTTGTATATGCGCCGATATACATTACACTGTAGCACATGTACATCTGTAGAATATTCTGGGAATCTATGAAAGATTCCCCAATGTATATGTAGGCCTGATATGCATTGAAAAATGTATACAACTCATTTTTTCACCATTTGCCTTGTATATATCCTTTACATATTCCCTTGTATTACAAAGGCGAATGTATATGCAAATGTACATTCAAAAAATACATACAAATACAAGTTATAAAAATGAGAAAATCCAACGATAAAAAGCACTTGAAAACAAAAGATTTATGGGTTTTTTTGGGTTTTTCATAAGGATTCCTCAAGAAAGATTTTGGGACTTTTTGACAAGGCATGCATAAGCATTTGAAGAATTTACACTTTGTATGGGCATTTTCCAAAGGATTTTCAAAAAATGCAAGGTGAACTATTTGGCTCTGGGAAGAGGAAAATAGGTCAATAGTTCCCATATGTTCATGTCACCAAGATTGTTTCCAACCCTACCTACCATTTCTAAAGCATTAAATGTGCCCCTAAAAGCACAAGCATAAACTACATAAGAGGTCATATGGATAACACACATTTTGCCACCCAGCCTTCTCATCCCTTCATCTAAGCTATCACTAATGATCTTGGCCCAGAGAGGCTTGTTATCTAAATATTGTACCATCTAGATAATCCCATACATCCAATTCTCAAAATTCTTGGCATGTTGTCTCCCAGTCATCCTACTCAACATGGTCATCATATACTGATACTCTTCAGCAAAATCAAACTTGAACAAGTACTTGAGTAGCTTAGCAGAAGCTTTGTAAGTACTACTCTTATTCCTCCACTGATACATGATTCTCCTAGCTTCCTTTTCATTACCATAGTACTCTTTTTCTAGCCTACTTAGGCTCAATCTAACAAAATTATTCCCTATAGGAAAATTGAATGCAACAGTGATGCCCTTGATTGAAACATTGGCATACACTCTACCATCCTTCTCCACTCTTCTAGTCTTAGGGTTGTAATTTCTTGCACATTCTACCACTAACTCAGTAGCTTCCATAGCATAGGGAAATCCCCCAGTGTGTCACATTCCTATGGAATATATTCTTTGCAGTATGGGATTCCCACTTCCATTGTCTAACCTTGTCCATTCATCCAAATCTTTCTTCCCTTGATGCATGTCATCTATCACTCCATATCTGAATCCTACCCCCTTAGATTGTAAGAACATGGGCTTTAGGAACTCTGAGTTGAATCTATTCCTTCTGATATCCATTAAATCTTGCGATAAAGACATGTATTTCTTACCCTAACATGTTTGTATGGAGGGGGATTCGAAGATGTCATGCATTTCTTACTAACAATTCCACATTTTAATTCATTTCATGCATCACCATACTAACTAATTTAGCAAAAACTATTTTACCTTAAGATTTGCAGTAAACGATAAAAGAGAGGGTTTTAACTTTACTTACCTTATAATTACCCTATTCTCTAACTATATGACCGATAATGGGATAGACGTGAATACATTATATCATCTATCTGTTGATGATCCCATTCCATTTATAGATGACTGCGAGGTGCTAACTTTTAGAGCTTTGTAAATTTCAATTATCATAGGGTAACTATGAATAATACCTAAAATTTACCTTTTAACCCATCAATATGACAAATTAGGGCACGCGTTGTTGGCAAGAGACACTATATGGATTCATGGTTGTTGTCATTGATGGCAACAAAGGTCATCCCACATATCCGCAAGTCATGATGTGTCTCTACCGGAAGTCAGAATAAAGAAAGTTGTGGTCCGGTGAAGAAGAACAGAGCATGTGGCAAGGTCCGACAGATTGGTCCGGACCTCTCAGAGGAAGTGTCTTGGTGCAGTGCGGATTTGGGGAAGTCAAGAGGACTACCTTTAGTAGTATATTCCAAGGATTTAGCCTCCGGTGATGGACAAGGAAAAAGATATGAATGGTTAAGTACCGGATTCCTGAGAGACAGTGAAAACAGAGGAAGAACTGACTGACAGAGTATCAGACTGCTTTCCGGATGGGTTACTGTTGATGACAGAGGTTGTGAAGGCATGAATCATGTTTGGCCGACATGATTAATGATATCTACAAGTATATGCTTGATCCGCATTGCTTGGTGAGGAAGGATTCAGCCGACAGAATGAGAGTTTGTAAGAAACTAAGACTGTTCCGGATGCCGACTAGAAAGGTGATGAAACTACTTGTGCGGATATATATAGAGGATGGATTTAGTTGTGAAGTGGTGTGTGGATGTGGAGAGATATGCGAATAAGTCCAGAGAAAGAGCAGAGGTAGCAAAAAGGATCCGGTATGTGAAAGATAGCAGAACAAAGAACAGAGGAAAGATGAAGTGCAGCAGATCAGTGTACTGAGCCTAACCGGAACTGAACTCCAGCATATGCAGATGCTTCCAATCAGTTCAAGACTGTGATTATCATCACTTTGTAGACAGTGTGTCTTCTTGTAGGCAGTGGGCCTCTTGTGAGCAGTGTGCTCGGGCAGTGAGCCCTAATTGGCAAGTGCCATTTTTGTAATTTCCTATTCTTCTAACAGAGAATAATTCTTGGGTTAATCACCCCGTGGTTTTCTCCCTTAACAGGGTTTCCACGTCAAAAATACTGTGTCATGTGTTTCTTACTTCATGGTTAATGTTTTGTGTTTGATTTCATGCTACTTCAATTAAAAGAAAAGTTCAATAAGGGAAATAATTAGGATAACTGATTCACCCCCCCCTCTCAGTTATCAACAATTGGTATCAGAGCTAAGTTCCTCCTAATAGAGCCTAACAGCTTGAGGAAGATCTGGGATTTCAAATGGATGCATATGGTTTAAGGGAGCAAGTCAAGACTGCCCTTGAGGATCTTGAACAGTCAAATTCTGAAGTCAGTGAATTAAAGGAAAGACTCAAACAGGCTGATGAATTCATGAGAGAATTAAAAGACAAATTAAGTCTCTCTATGAAAAAGAGAAAGGAGCTGCTTCAACAGTTGGCAAGACAAAGTGAAGAAAGCAATACAAATGAGGAATTGACTGAGCAAACCAAGTTATGTGAAAAGTTATCAAAAGAAGTCATTATGTTAAGACATGAAATGGAATCAGGAACTATAAAGTTTACTCAAGAGATTGAAGAAAAAAGAAAGGCTGAAGACAATCTAAGACAATCTCTTAAAGAAAAATCAGAAGAATGCCACCAGATGGACAGGATTATCAGACACCTTGAATCTGATCTTGAAGATGCCAAAGATAATGAAGGAAAACTTGAGGATCAAATTGCCTCTCTCAAAAGAGACCTTCAAACAGCAAATGAATATAAAGAGAAATTCAAGATAAGTTCTGCTCAACTTGAAGTTCTTCTTGGAAGTCAAAAGAGGACAGATGACAAGTATGGTTTGGGATATGAGAAAGGAGAAAGCTCCGGATCCGGTCAGAAGAATCTTGGATCAGAAAATCCAAGGAGCAGGCCTAGAAGACCTCCGGTAAGACAGCCAAATGCTCAAAGATATCCATCCTTCAATGGATACTGCCACAACTGCAACCACTTTGGTCACAAAGCTAATCAGTGCAGGATAAGAATGAATCAGATTAATTCATCCTTCTCCGGACAATGCTTCAACTGCAAAAGGTATGGACACAAATCCCATGAATGCAGAAGTATGCAAGTAAACAAATCATTCAAAGGTAGATGCTTCACATGCAATAGAGTAGGTCATATGGCTAATCAATGCAGATCAAGAGGATATCAGTCAAATATGCAAAGAAATGTTATTTGCCAAATCTGCAATAGGTCCGGTCATAATGCTAAAGTTTGCAGAAACAAGAATCAGGACAAAAGAGGTCCGGTGTATAATCAGAATCAAGACAAGGGTAAACAAAAGATGAATGCGGAAGAGGTTAGGAATCAGATGAGCAAGATATGGGTGAAGAAAAGTTCAGAGAATATAGAGGTTGGATCCGCACCAGACTCTGGTGCTGATATTTCTTCCGGAAATTAAAAATGAGCTCTGGCTCAGGGGGAGACTCAAAGAAAATCTTGTTCCCCCAGCCAAACAAGTGGTGCCGGATGTGGCACAAGATGCGGATCAAAGGGTTTGTAGATATGAATCTTGAGATACTTCTGTCAAGTTTTCAGAGGTCCGCATGAAGTTATGAAGAAGCTGTGATCGATCAAATAAGACCTGTTCAGGGAGATGCTCCGGTATGATAAAGGATTACAAAAAGGTCCGGAAAGATCCGGAAATGCACTATCTTGTTCTGCGGATTGGACAGAATGTTTGAGATGATCTTGTAACATGCTACCTCGATTTATTCATGATTGAAAGATCCAGATGATATCCACAGATCAGGACTAATCCGGATACTCCAAGCTATCCAGACAAGGCAAACCGGAATGATGTAGGTGAAGCATTTATTGCAGACAGGTATTAGGGTTCGCGGAGCAATTTAAGGGATTTCTCAAAGGTCATTTGCTCATTCTGCACTCGAGAAGAAGCGAAAAGTGGAGCTCTGCAACAAGGTTCTTCAAGCACACCAAGGATCTCCTGCCGAAGCTATTGGATAAAGAAATCAATCCAACCACTCCGTGCAAACCGAAGGCGCATAAGGTATTCTCCGTTTTTCATTACCTCACTGCAAATCTTTGAAGAATGGCTACTCCAAACATAGTTAAGATCTCCGATAGACCTCGCCCCTCATTCAAGAAACATCCCTACAAATCATTGGAGGTTGACCCACTAGGAGCCTTCTCTAGTGTTCCTCACGGAGTTTTACACACCGAAGACATTAGGGTTTACATACATGCAAACATTGAGGAATTTGGGGAATTCAAATTAAGAGACCTCTATCACAAGCAGCTGATTGACAATGCTTTTGAGCTTAAACCAGAGTATAAGGATATTCAGAAGAAACAATTTGAGCAATTTATTCATTTCCCCTGTTTTGAAGAGGATGAATGGGTCCGGTATGTACTGAGCAGGATGCATGACAACTTTCTATGGCTAGATAGACCCTGCAAGATCACAAAAGAGGCAATTAGAGCAGTAACTGGCCTATACTCCTCCGGAGGAGTACCTATCCTCAAATCTGTCAAGAACAACATTGTAACTGAGGCCACCGGATCAAAATTTGACAAAAGGGCAATGACCATTGAAGACATCTCCGATCCGGATATCAAATATGCATCAATGATAATAGGATACAAGATCTACCACTCCAGCAGGGAGAATTCTGTATCCGGAACTGCAATATACACTGCTTATGAAATGTTAAGAAAGAATGCAGAATATGATCTCTGCGAACTACTACTAAGCCAATTAATGGAAAACATACAGAAAATCAAGAAGGATAAGAAGAATTCCTTCAAGTATGGTACTCTTATTGTATGTCTATTCTTCTACTTCATGAATGAGCTACCCGGAACAAGTGGATGGGTATGGCAGAATGACAAACCTGTTGCAGTCCAGATAAGAGACTACTTGCATGGACTTGGGGATGCAAAAGCGAGAAATTCAGCTCTATGGGGATACTTCAAAAACTTTCAGAGCATGATGCAAGCAAGAGAGAGAATTCCCCAGTCTCTCATTGAGAAATACAAGGACTCAGTGTGCTTTATGGTTGACACTGATCAGTGCCTAATGGAGGCAGTGGAGCCAAGGACTGTCTGGATCATGCCCATGGGGTATGAAGTTGATGAACAGATAGTGGAGCTGCATGTTCAACACATGCTAAGTCAGCCCAAAGATCCTAAGGCAGAAAGGTTTGGAACCTTTGAGGAGCTGAGTATAAAGTTACATGTAGAACTCAGGGAACCTGAGATCAAAAGAAAAGTGAGAAAAGAAGTAGAGCACATTGCTCAAGGTCTTGGAATCTCAAAGGAGGCACTTGATGCCAGCCGGGAAAAGAGGAGGAAGGCCGAGGAAGAAGAGAAAAGCAAAGAAAGTGCTCCGGTTGGAGCTCCCACCCGGACCAGATCAACAAAGAGATCTGCACCTCCCTCAACCAAAAGTTCAAAACCGGAAGTCCAGGCATCCGGTAAGAGATCAAAGGCAAAAGCCACAAGGGCTTATGGAAGCCAAAAGGATGAAGAGGAAACAGAATCAGATGAGGGAGTAAGAGAAGTAAAGAAACAGAAAAAGAAAGGATCCGGTAAGCCCTCCACAGGCCAAGACAAGGAGGAAATGGCAGAGGTAACAGTTGAAAAGCCCACTCTGTCACTAGAGAGCATAATCAAGTCGGTCACGGTGGATGGAAACCTTCAACCAATGACTGAATCCTATGATGACTTCAGTGAGGCAGACCAAAAGACTCTGCAGGAAGCCACAGTTAAATATCTGAACATATACAATAAGGCTTTCATTGAGATCATATCTCTCATTCCTAAAAGCCTAGAGAAGGAAATGGAAGTAAGAAAGAATAATGCTCATGCCAAAGATCTTGAGATCCGGGAGCAGATAGCTATTCAGCTATATCCTCAAATTGATCCCAAGACAATGAACATTATCTTCAAGGACTGCAAAGATGAGTTCAGAAGCAAAGCCAGGATGAATCAACTCATGCTTGGTGAGACTGACAAAGTGGCTCAAGAAACAGAAGAGATCCTCCGGAAGGCCTTCAAAAGGTTCAATCTTCCTGTTGTAGAGGACTTAGGTGCAGAAACAGCTGCTGATTTGGAATCTTCTGTTCCGGAAGAAGTGAGCCCTGAACAGACAAGTGAGGACTTGGGACCCTCTGCTCAAGAAGAAGTGGCCCATGAACAAGTTAGTATCTCTCCTCCGGTTTCCCCTACAGTCTCCGGATCCAAAGAAGAAGAGCAACTACAGGAGAAGGAAGCAGTGGTAAAAGACAAAGAGGTTGACAGTTCTAAGACTGCAGAAGAAAAGAAACATCTGTCTCCGGCAAGAGACACTGCACAAACTGTTCAACAATTTTTGAGTAAAGAAACTTTAGAGATTGATGAACCGGAGCTTCTCAAAGGTCCATTTGATTTTGACTCTCTCTCTCCGGTACAAACAATGAAGATAGCTTCATTTGCAAATGCCAAGGCAAATGAAAAGCTCCTGAAGTCTCATATGGAAGACTGTGAGTTGATAGAGGCTGCTTCCGGAGTACTTGTGAAGATCATGCCATCAATCCAGATAGATCCGACAGTCTCCACTTCCGGTAATCTAAAAACCTTAGTCAGCAGTGTTGATACACATTTTGATTCTTTAGAAAAATCAGCTGAAGAAAAGGTCCGGAAGGAATTTTTGGATAAGAGATTTTCAGAGATATTAGAATTAATCTCTAAAGACAAAAAGATTGTAAGCATTGGAATAAAGAGCTTAGAGAATGCTCTTAAGGATGGCGGTGATATCTACAAATTTTGTATATCCTGGTCAAAGGCAACAGCAGCATTTGACAAGAAAATAAAAGAGGAACAGGATAAGCTACAAAGCTTATCTCAAAGTTTTGATCCTCTCTCTTCCTCTATAATAAATCAAGAATGTCAGACTATTGCAGTCTTGAACGAAATAAAGAATCTTGAGAAGGAAAGGAAGAACATCACCAACCGGATGGGAGAACTTAGAAGGATTATAATCCCTAAGTTGGAAACCATGCATGAGGCCATCAGTGATGCTAGGACCATCGCCCAAACAAAAGATCCGACAGATCTCAAGTGGGCAGAAGCGTTTGCATTTTTGTTAAGTGGTCACATTTCAATTTTGGACAGAATGAAGCAAAGTTGGGCTACCGAAATGATTCAATTACAGACATCCTTTGCAGACATTCTTCAATATATGTGAGTATGTAAATATGCGGCTAAGTATAAGAAATTTTTGAAAATTTTGATATGCGGACCCTACCCTTTGCCATTGATGTTAAAGGGGGAGTGAGGAGCAGTGAAAAATGAGGAATCCAACTAAGGGGGAGTTCCGGAAATTGTATATAAAGACAGAGCATCAGCAAAGGGGGAGCATAGTGAAAACACTTAGTCATTTTTCACTAAGTGTTGCCATCAATGCCAAAGGGGGAGATTGTTGGCAAGAGACACTATATGGATTCATGGTTGTTGTCATTGATGGCAACAAAGGTCATCCCACATATCCGCAAGTCATGATGTGTCTCTACCGGAAGTCAGAATAAAGAAAGTTGTGGTCCGGTGAAGAAGAACAGAGCATGTGGCAAGGTCCGACAGATTGGTCCGGACCTCTCAGAGGAAGTGTCTTGGTGCAATGCGGATTTGGGGAAGTCAAGAGGACTACCTTTAGTAGTATATTCCAAGGATTTAGCCTCCGGTGATGGACAAGGAAAAAGATATGAATGGTTAAGTACCGGATTCCTGAGAGACAGTGAAAACAGAGGAAGAACTGACTGACAGAGTATCAGACTGCTTTCCGGATGGGTTACTGTTGATGACAGAGGTTGTGAAGGCATGAATCATGTTTGGCCGACATGATTAATGATATCTACAAGTATATGCTTGATCCGCATTGCTTGGTGAGGAAGGATTCAGCCGACAGAATGAGAGTTTGTAAGAAACTAAGACTGTTCCGGATGCCGACTAGAAAGGTGATGAAACTACTTGTGCGGATATATATAGAGGATGGATTTAGTTGTGAAGTGGTGTGTGGATGTGGAGAGATATGCGAATAAGTCCAGAGAAAGAGCAGAGGTAGCAAAAAGGATCCGGTATGTGAAAGATAGCAGAACAAAGAACAGAGGAAAGATGAAGTGCAGCAGATCAGTGTACTGAGCCTAACTGGAACTGAACTCCAGCATATGCAGATGCTTCCAATCAGTTCAAGACTGTGATTATCATCACTTTGTAGATAGTGTGTCTTCTTGTAGGCAGTGGGCCTCTTGTGAGCAGTGTGCTCGGGTAGTGAGCCCTAATTGGCAAGTGCCATTTTTGTAATTTCCTATTCTTCTAACAGAGAATAATTCTTGGGTTAATCACCCCGTGGTTTTCTCCCTTAACAGGGTTTCCACGTCAAAAATACTGTGTCATGTGTTTCTTACTTCATGGTTAATGTTTTGTGTTTGATTTCATGCTGCTTCAATTAAAAGAAAAGTTCAATAAGGGAAATAATTAGGATAACTGATTCACCCCCCCCCCTCTCAGTTATCAACACGCGTATCATTATGTTTGATTTCGTTGATCATTCACAAGACGTTCGTAGATGCTGCCAAGTGTCAGGTTTACATTTGAAATAGATAGGGCGCGACCTACCATTAAACTTAACATTCAATGCTGGATGGTGATCTCTTAGAAGATTAGGGATATTCGAGAATATGACACTCCAGGACAATCATTTACTAATGATCAAGGTGAGTTGACCATGTATATGGTTAACCTTCGGCTAATGAGCAAGATCAGGTCACATTACCTTTTTCAATAAATTGTGATAATATTGTATTCATATGACTACGAGGATTCTTCCACATGGCGTGATTGGGTTGGTTATTGTGAAGCCAGGCATATCAGGTCATAAAGTTTAAAATGAGGGATTTTTGAAAGATGACATCATTGTCATATTTGCTAAGGTCAGGGATATTTCAAAATGTGACCTCTTCAAGTTTAGATCATGATGACATCATCTTGTTATCAAGTTTTCTTTGTTATCAAGTTACGGTGACGTCATTGTCATATTAATGAGATATGACTGATATTTGGAAATATGACCCTCCATGGGTCAGGCACATTTGATTACATCATCATCATGGTGATCCTTTCTATTCATTGAACTGAATGACGTCATTGTCATATTTGTGAAGGGTGATATTTTGTAAGATGACAGATATTTGAAAATATGACCCCCTGAAACATGCACTAAGGTTATGAAGGGCAAATCATTCATCTCACTTAAGTTTGACGTTTGCATATCGGGGAATGAAAAGACATCAGGTGATCTTTTGATGAGAGTCATGTTTGTGAATGTGACTGATATTCACAAATATGACCCTATCAAAAATATCCAGGTTGACTGGTCTTTGACTCAGCATAACTTTCTACCCTTAAACAATATCAGGGTGATCCAAAAGGTAAACTTGCTTAGAATTTTGTACTCTTTGCAATTATAAGGTTTGTGTTAGAAAATTATAACTTTGGTAACTAACCACTCTATGATGTACATGCATAAGTATAGATAACATACATGACTGGATTTTACCAAACTGCCCAAAACTAGAAATCACAACAAACAGAAGAAAAAATGTTGGGTCCCTAATTTGCTAAGGCAAAATGGGGCATGTTGTGTAACCACACAACAAAACTCACCAAGGTTGTAGCACACAAAATGAAATACTTTTTTTTATATATTAATGTATGCGTTAAGAAAATTATTTTATTAAAGTATAGAGTTTGAAGAAAGTTTTTTTATTTCCGTGTATTATATTATGAAGTAAATGGCAAGTTAAGTTTTCTATGTTACTTTGCTTAGAAAGTTGCCTTCCAGAATGGGTGTTGAATATGGGAAACATGGGAGTAGGTTTTCTTTTTCAAAACCTACATGTTGTTTAAATAGTTAATGCTTTGGCCAAAGTGAATGTGATGTTGATTAAACATATGTACCATTGAAATAGATGGTTGATTGCCTAGTATAAATATTTATATTTTCCCTTGCCATATCATGTTGATGAGATGCTGCATTCATGATAGAAATGCATGTAGATTGATAGGCACACACTAGATTCCACCCTGCACTTGTTTACAGGTTGCTAGGCCCTTCGAGAAGGTTCAGGCATCCTATAGTTTGAAGGAAACCAGGGAAGCGCAAGCTTCATGGTTGGGTGGAAAAAGTGCCTGAACCATGTTCTTGTCCTTCAATGTAGTAGATGGCCAGATGGTCGATGGCAGTCGAGGATAGATAGTTTTGGATTTACTTGATATTGATGACAGTTGTACTTCTTCATGTATTTTAGAATTGATTTGTAAGATATTATGCCATTATCGAACTTGTAATATTATTGATTTGGAAAACTCTGTAATCGACTTTAGAAATATGTAATGAATCATGATGGTGTATCAATTTATTTTTCAATCGAATCTTCTTGGACAATAAATGTTAGTTTATCTCTTGAACTTGATGATATAATCATGGTTAATTTACTTTACATTACTTTACTTGTAGTTAATTTAGCTTACTTCAGTTATGTATGTTGTGGATTAAATTTGTACTTTACAGAAATAGAACATGGAGCACGATCTAAGATTCCTTCGTTATTCATGACTGCATCAACTATCGAAGGATAACCAACAAAGAGTGGAGATTTATGGATGACTCATTCCAGTTAATTCAGGGTCTTCTTCCTTTGGCTGCAGGTGTCTATACTATCTACTGTGGATATCAACACCTCCTTTGTTATGGGTTGCTCAGTGGTCTTCATGAAATGCAACCACATCCTTGTTGCATGGGGGGTTAGTCTATCACATGATATCTATACATCACAATTACTAAAATTAACATAAAGTACCATCCTATTTCATGAGCAATCAACAATTCACACATAATTAATTAAAAACATATTATATGCCCATCTTCATGCTTTCAATGTTTTAAGGATGGTTATAGACATAGTTTATATATATATATAAAGTCTGGGAATGTCTTAGGAAACATGTACTTAAAGCAAGAGAAATAAGACAAAACATGGCCTCATCAACATTCAAGGATAAAACTGAGCCAAATCACTATCAAATGGAGGTGGACTTGGATACAGATTTTGTACTCAAAGGTGCTATGGAAAGTGTTACACATATGGTTCCTATGGTTGTATTGTTTGTCATTTATGTCAACACTCTTATGAATGTGTAATGGTGTTCATAGTTGGATGTAATGCTCCTGGAGAAGATATATTTAGATGGGAATTAGAAGCATCAAGAAGCCACAATAATATGGGAATTAAAAGCACTAAGATATGGTACTTATGGACTAAGATATGTTGTATGCTCTCTTCTACTATCCCTAAGAATGCATGTGTTAATGCAAAGAAGATTTAGCCTCTAGAAGTTGGTGGTAGTCTCTATTTCAGAATGACCACCTTTAAAGACTATCTGGGAAATTGCTCAACATTTCCATCAATTTGGTTTGGGCTTTTATGAATTGGAATATAGCTTAATGTAATGACAAATCTTGTATATTCCAAATTTTATGATGTGTGGACTAATGAAAGCATGTTTTAAAAGATAGAGTGAAGATAGTGTTGGTTCTGTGAAGACAGTCACTACATGGAAGAAGAATGCTTCACATTCCTTCACATTTGCAAATTTGTCTATACGGATCTAAAGGTATGTTAAGATTCTAGAGAAGATGATAATTCTAGAGATCTAGATCATTTAACCTTCCATTGTGAAAGTTGTGCATGATAGAGTACCGACATATGTTCTAGAAAAGTAAGCTAGTGCTAAAGGTTTGTTGGAATGCTCTGCATTCCTCTGCAAATGAATGATTGCCCTTGTGGTTTTGAGGACATGTTTCTAGATGTGTATTATATGCTTCTTTTCATTTTCAAGGTTCTTGGTTGTTTGTAGCTTAGTTTTTCAAATGACAGCATGTTGCAGTGTGTTCTGGATGACAGAATGTTCTTAGAGTTAATGATTGAAGTTGTGCGGCACAATTCTTTGATGTGCAGTGGTAAAGGAGTGTTTGGGGATGTTTTATGAGTCATGTGGACTCATCTAGAAAAGTTTCATGAAGATCTTTCTTGGTTCTAGTACTGCACAAGGTTTTTCAAGTTGATGTGGCCATTATACTTCAAGTCCTCATGTGTTTTCCTTAAACTTGTCCTATTTCCAAAGGAGTAGAGTGTACGGATATAACTTAGTGTTTGAAGCTGTGAAGGATGTTTTGGACCTGGTTAAGCAAGTGTTAGGGTCTGCAAGGCTTGGATCTTCTACTGGTGTAACGTGTGATTTCACTTAGGACCTATCTTCTACACGTTTCATATTGTGTGTTGTCTAGCTGACTTGTAAATGTATTTTTCATGTTGTATCTGGCTGACAGGCTATGTAATCAATGTAATATCATGTATAAATAGTGAATCAAATTGAGTGAGGAAAGTATGATTGCAAGTTGATTGAAAAGATTCATGAGCAGATAAAAAATAGAATAAATGCATTATTGATGTGCGACTGAAGGAGAAAGAGCAGATGTTGTTGACGCTATCCAAATTCATCTTGAAGACATATTTGTGATAGTGATCAAGTATAGAGTGTGCCTAACTGATTAGATCTTCAGAAGAAAGTGTGAAGAGGCAGAAGTGCAATCATCAAAAGTGTGAGTTTCAATGTCAGTTTTTTAGATAATAGAAAGATTGTCATATTGTAATATTTTGTGTGTTCTCATTTTAGGGAGTAGTAACTTCCTTGGGAGTGACCCTAAAACAAATTCATTAGGAAGTAGAAGCTTCCTTGGGAGTGACCCTAAATCAAAGTTACTTAGGGAGTAGCAGGTTCCTTAGGTTATAGCTCCTAAAACAAAGTTATTATTTGAGCTTCATATATTGTGAGTTAGTCATCACCGTGGTTTTTCCCTTCTAGGGTTTTCCATGTATATCTAGTTTTATGTGTTGATGTGCATTGTGTTATTCTTTCATGTTGATATTGTGATGCTTAAGGTTTAATCTTCTTCGGATAAGTTGAGGTTGTTAAAATTGAAAATTGTTTAAATATTGATTCACCCCTCTCTCAATACTCTTGTGTCTAAAAATTGGTATCGGAGCCAAGATTGTTTGAGGGAAGCTTAACCACTTGAGGAAGGTCCAGGATGGCACAAAGTGGATCTAGTAATATACCTAGGTTTGATGGAACAAATTATGCTTTTTGGAAGTTAAGCATGGAAGCCTACATCAATTCTATAGGGTGTGGAGTTTGGGATTCTGTCAAGAAAGGTTACACTATTCTTGCTACTATTTCTACAAATGCAGATGAAAACAAGAAGTATGATAATAATGGCAAGGAAAATTTTGCTATCATGAGTGGATTAACTGAATCAGAACTTTCAAAGGTGATGAGTTGCAGTTCTGCTCAAGAAGTTTGGGATAAACTTGAAACTATTTATGAAGGAGATAAGAAAGTAAAGCAAGCTAAGATGCAAATATTCAAAAGTATATTTGAAACCCTAAAGATGGTAGAGGATGAAAATATTGTTGGATTTATGCTCCAAGTGAATGAAGTGGTCAATGGTATCACAAGCCTTGGTGGTACAATAAAAGAGGATGAAATTGTGAAGAAGGTTCTAAGATCTCTTCCCAAACCTTATAGTCATAAAGTATCTACTATTGAGGAGACTGCAGACTTGGATACATACACTTTAGACCAAATTTTTGGTACCCTTACTACTTTTGAAATGAGTCAATTTGTCAGTGATGTTCCAAAGAAAGAAGTTGCTTTCAAAGTCAGTAAAAAGACAAAGGATGAAACTGTTGATGAAGATGAAATCCCTGATGATGTTGAAGAAAAATTTGTAAGAACACTAAAGAAAGGCTCTGGAAAATATAAAGGTAAGTTACCCTTCAAATGTTTCAATTATGGAAAGGTTGGTCACTTTGCTTCTAAATGTCCTCTTAAAGAAGTTAGGAAAAGTAATAGAAAAGATAAATTTAAAAGGAGTCTATTTTCCATAGAGGACAGTTGTTCTTTAGAAGATGAAGATCATGATCATTCAAATGATGAAACACTTTTCATGGCCTTGAATGTTGGTGACAAAAAGGATGATGTTGGAAAATGTGGAAAAATTGATACCTTGCAAACAGTCCAAAACAATGAAAGATCAATGGTTGTATGGACTACCTTCCATGCAAAACAAGAAACCAAAGCTTGGGTTATTGATAATGGTTGTTCAAATCATAAGACTAGTGACAAAGAGAAGTTTATCAGTCTTGAGAAGTGGGATGGTGGAGCTGTCAAGGTTCGAGGTGACGAGTTAGCTCAAATCTATGGAAAAGGTGTCATAACTATTGATGGAAAGAACAGGACTGAGGATGTCCTCTATGTCAAAATATTACAACACAATCTTCTTAGTGTTAGTCAGATGTGTAACAAAGGTTACAATCTTACTTTTCATGCCAATGGTTGTGAAATTAGGAAGGCAGGATCAAGAAAGCTAGTTGCAAAAGGTATTGTTATCACCTAGATATGCACCCTGACTAATTTGCCTAAATTAGTCTATTTGATGAAACATGGGAAGACCTCTAGAGCTGTGGGTCACTTTATAAGCAGAGGTCAAACTCCGAAGAAGGCCGCCTTCCTAACTTTGTATCACCTAAAAACTTTACTATTCTACGACTGTGATAAGGAAAAGGGTAAGAAAAATATGTTCTACGACTGGAACTTAACTGTGAGGATGATACACCTATCTTAATGAGGGATATGGGAATATCAATTCAAAACACTTGTAAAAATGACTGACAAATCTCTTGCACAATTTATCAATCATACCTATGCATAAATACTGCACAAAAAGGTTTGTAATTACAAAATTCTTAAGAGGAAAAGTAATTTCACACTTAATGATAATGCATAACTAGACACAACTTGCACCCTGCATAAGTATTTTTTGCAAAAAAGGCTATTTTCCAAGAGAAAAGTTAAGAGGAAATAAAATTACTTCATAGATAACTCTATCAAATTAGATAATGAGCATAGAAATGCATAAGACAAATAGGCACAATCTCCAATCAATGATCTCCAAGGTTCCCACTGTATTTCATATCAAGTAATTTGGTGAAAATGAGTTACAAATTTGCCAAAAATATAGAACAAGGATCACAAAATCACAAGTCTCTCCAAGTAGCATAATCAGAATTGAGTACAATAGAGTCACAAAAGTGACTATAACCACTACTATCCAAGTGGTTCCACAAAAGAAGGAATGCCAAACTGATTTGGGTCAGATGCCCAGAAAAATCCTAAAATCTAGGGCCTATATCCTCTCCAAAAGTGTGCAAAATACAAGAAAAAGTCCCTCAGGACTTAGTCAAACATAATGAGTCCTGAAAACCACTCCTACAAGAGTCTAAAAGGCAATAAAAACCCTCCTAGATGCTCTCAAAACATTCAACTCAACTAACAACTTCCTTCATGACTTAGTCAAAACATCCCTCCTCTTTTGCAAAACAAAATGCTACGTCTTTGCATGTATCCACCACATCTTCACAATCCAAGATATATTCCCTCCAAGACAATAAAGATCTCCACACACTCCTCCTTTGCAAAAACAACTTAACAATAACACTCAAATGACTCATAAAGGTCATCATTCAAGGCAATTGTTTTACATTTCATGGCATATGCAAGGAAAAATAAACATAAACATGACAAAAAGCACCGAAGTGCATACCCTAGTATGAAGGGATTAAAAGACTTAATAAAATCTCCACAAACCTCAAGGCCACCTCATGGCACTTCCTAGGTAATCACACTCTTCATGTTTTGCCCACACGAAATTTTAAGTGATATGCAAAAATAAATTGCAACAAGGAAATAAAGCTCAATTGGACTTTTAGGGTTAGGAAACCCTAGATAACAAAAGACATCTTTTTGTCCTCATTTTGCATTTTCATTTTGTGCAATCTTTCTCTACATCTTTCTTTCTGCTGACAAGGGTTTGATGTTGGGCTCATGTGATTTTTGAGGCATTTCTACTAGCTTCTTTGACATTTTCTACTACAAACTAAAGGTAAGCATGAATATTCTATGTTTTGGAAACAAAAAAAGGCAATTTGCATGAACTTTTGTAGATTTTTAATCATTGAATTTGATGGATTTCTTTGTATTCCTTCATATCTGAGATAGATCATTTTCGTTTCATGCATAAAAAACTTTTCTATTCAACTATGATGCTACAAAAAGTAGAAAAGAAAGTGTCATTTATGTTCAATCAGCTCTCTGTCTTCATCTTCTCATATATGGCTGTGAATGGAGAACTAATTTTCCTTGCAACATAACTGTTACTCAGGTATAATGCATTTTCTATTTGTGGTAATAAAGAAATTAAGTTTATTCTCTTTTCTGAACTTTGATTTAGGATTTCAAAAACCCTCATCCTGCATTTTAGACTGGATACTTCACTTTCATGTTCATAACTCTCAGTTTTTAGTTGGCAACAAAGGCATTTTTGAATGGAAAGCAAGGATTATTCTCCTAAGCTAGGGTTTGAATGAAACAAAACCTTTACTTTACTTTATACTTGCTTCTGTAGGTGGATGCTTTCTTATACTATCACTTTTAAAATCTCTAACAACATTACATGTGTCTCTACCTAAAACCCCATCTACATTGACCCTATTTGGTGATCTTCATTTGACAGTGACCTCCAACACCTCCAAACTATCTTCATCTCTTTACTAAAAATTCATTGCAGGAATCAAACAAGTTACCCACTATTTTAGCAGATGTTGAGGACTCTTGTACCCCCTATTTTAGGACTATATTATCATGCCTACCTTGTTGACCTCAAAAGGCTTATGAAGACTTCATGATACTTCCTCCTTCTCATTTGGCAAGCATTGCGATGACCATTTTCCCATACTATAACTATTCTTCAAGACTGAAAACTTTTCTTCTGATGCTGTTGTGACTATTTTTTATTGGTTGCAACAAACACAGTCCATATAAGACTTTAATCTCTGTCCATCATAGTTATCACTTAACTCCATTTACATGGTACTTGATGAAAATTATGAAGCTCCATTTGTTAACATAGTAATGCAAAATGAGACCCTATGACTCCTGAATGTCATCCATCTCAATAGTCAAACACTCCTCAGCAGTTTTACACCTTGCTTGCAACAGAAGTGGTAAATATTTGTCCTATTCTTATTGCTCAGACTAAGCTTCTGGATATTGAAGTGGATGATATTTAAGAATAGATTTTATAATAGTGTAAACTTTCTTCATTGGTTTGTCTTTTCCCTCAAATACCTTACTATGACACCTTTAACCGGTGATTGTCTCCTTCCTCTGAGAGTGTTGTAGCTTAGGCTTCTTGTGTGTTTATATCATACTCTTCTTACCTGAATACAATGCTATACTGGAATATTTGAAGATCTTTGATTTGGCTCTTTAACCTCTGATAATGTAATTGAAGGATTGGTAGGCTTCAAACCAGCTTAGTAACATTTAGCATGGTCTAGTATATCTGTCATTCACCAAGCAGAGTCTATAAAAGTTTAATAGAGTTTCAAACTCTTACCCCAACCATACATAAATGTCCAAACCTTGATGGCTACTCCTGCACCTTCTTTGTCTTATGGTTGTCCTATAGTTAGATCCTCTCATCACTACTAGCAGAGTGTTCTTAGGAGCTTTCAAGGCTTGATTTTTGCTTATATCATCAAGGATGACTTACTAGGTCAACACAATCTTTTCTAACATTGTCACAATCATTCTCCTCTTTGACACTCAATGATGATATTGAACTATTTCCACTAAAAGACCTAGCCATATTGTTGGTGTTGGTGGTGTTTATTATATTGCAATTGAAGGCTCTCAGCAATAGGCTACTGCTACTTGTAGTTGTACTCATTAGAAGTGATTGTGCCTTGATTAAAAGTGACTGCTCCATTCATTATTTCTTGACCACAGTCTTACAATGACTGTGCCTTTCTCCTAGCATGCTACTGTCATCCTTGATATGGTCTCAATTCCTTGTTGAAACTATAGAGCATGGATCAGTCTTCTTCATGAATAAGGTCTTTTATTTTGTCTAAATCTTTGCAAGTTATCTTCATGCTCAACTTCTTTTTTGTTATAGATGTGATGACTTGATAGATATTCCTCCTTGCTTGCTCTCTTTCTTTTCCCTTTTAGGTAGATGGGGCTATGGCATCTCTTCAATGATGACTGTTGTCTTCTTAATGAAATCTGATACCTCTTGTTTCTTAAGAGACATTTAGGTATCTTCTATTACATGCCACCACCCTTAAGCCTTGTCCTTGTTCTGATGCACATATAATAGAGTATGAATGAATAGTGATAGTCCTTCATGCATGACATTGTCTAGGTCTAGGTCTTCTAAACCCGCACATGCAACCCTTGATCTCTATCACATGTATTCTTTATAATGGTAAGGGTGAAAGTTTCACAAAGTCAAATGCCATGATATTCTCAATGACTAAACTGCCAAGCTGACCTTGTGTTTGTTGTTGTCAGTGACTCTTCCCTCACTGTATTCCCTATGATCTCCTTACACTGGTTTGACAACACCCTATAAGGTTTTTAGAGAACTTGATGTGACCTCTTATTCATAGATCTCAGACCTTCTGACCTTCTGTATGCCCTGTCTTGCCTTTCTTAGTCATTATGTGCTAGTCTTAATGACTTCATCACTGTGATGCATTGCTTCTCATGACCTTCTAAGCACCTTTACATTTGACATGCCCATCATAGCAATAATATGCCTTTTGACTATCCTTTATAGGGGTTTATACGCCACACAAGCTTGCACTATTCATTATGACTTCTCTTGCAATTTCATGCATTAAGCTATCAAGGATTGCTTTTGGTCTCTTTATAGCATGACTGTCCTTATATTTTGGTATGTTTTGACTGATGATACCTACACACTATCTTTCAACTAACCTTTCTACTTATGAAATGACTATCCTCACTCCTTGACAGTCCCTTGTATGGACCTCATTAGATGATGCTTGACTTATATCCTTCATCTGATCTGTACTCTACATCTGATGAATACATATGAAAATACTTCTATAGCACTTATGAGTTGGGATCAATCCTTGTGGGAGCCACATTTTCCCCACTCATAATATAAACTATTGAAACACTCAAAAATACAATTTCACCTGTATCTACACATGAAGCAAACTTCTTAGAAAATAAATGCATAATTTGGATGTGTTTGATGACTTGCTCATTTTCTAGGATATCCAAAGTATACATTTGTTCTTTAATGTATTTGAGGATTAGTTTACACATGCATAGCTACTTTTTCATGTCAGGTTAGGGACCATTCATTGCTTAGAGTATTACTGTAACATCACTCTTTTGCCAAATGCAGGAACTAGAGATGACATGGACTAGGAAGGACAAAGACAATTCAAGGGCAACATGATAACAACCTGAATTGGAACTAGTCATTCTCAGGCAATGACTGGCCTCTATCCTTACATGCACTTTCTTTCATTTAATTATTCATGTATAAATTGTTTCTTCAATTTCATTGAATAAGAAAGTTAATGCCACGACTTGTGTGAGATAATGTACATTCAATAAAGATTATTTATTTTTCAGAAAGGATTTATATAAATCTTTCTTATGTTACATGCACTTGGATAAATGTAGTAATTTGATAATCATAATCTTTTAAATTATTTCATTTATGCACTTGAATGTAATGTAATAAGGATCAGATAAAATGTACCTTTTAAGTTTTGAATCAAAGCTCTACCTGAATGAGTTGTAGCAAAATTTAGGTAACATTTTTGGTGACATCTGCTATATGTTTGCCTACTAAATATTAGACCAGTTGCCTAAAGCATATCCATTGGGCATGGTGTCACTCAAAGACTTTGAAAACACTTGGACAAATAGTTTTCTGACTTATGCAACACAACAAAACAAAGGTGAAACCTTAAAAACCCTTCTCTACTCAACTAAAACCACAAACAACTAACTATCTGTGTAGAAACCACACTTGGAGGAAAAGAAAATTGCACCTACTCTACCCTAACCAAGGAAGGCACTAACTCAAACAAAACCATTTACTGTTTGGGTGAAGTAGCTGCCTTTTCTGTAGAATATACAATGTTTTCCATGCTTGAGAACATCTAGAAAGAGAGGAAATATGAACACAAATTCAACAAAGAGTTGCAAAACCTCTTGAAGAACATACAGAAGTTCACTAACCTTTTCACATGGAATGTAAAAATTCTTGTGCTGATGTAGAAAAGTGACTTGAATCTGCTCTTTCCTAGTTGTATATTCATGCTTGGGTGTAAGAAAGATATGAATATCCTTGTTGGCCTCTATTCTGACTAGATGCCTAGTGCAGGAGCACCAAGGATACCATAAGGATCTATGTCTTGTTTTCATGTACTTCATGTTGTCTTGTTGATTCAATAAGGTCTTGAAGACCATTTTCATATATTGTAATAAGGGCCATTGCAAATGGATGCCATGTTGATGTCAATAGTGTAGGTCGGGCAGTCATAAGTTTCTCATGATTATAGCCTTTTTATGGCATGTAGGAGGTAGTCATGGCTTGAATGCCTTGTCAAAGGCTTGTCACTCTTGGAAAAATAGTCTAAGCATCCCAAACAGGGACAATACACTTGTAAATACAATGCAAATCCATGTCATTAAGTGACAAATGCTGACAAAATAGGACAGCGATGGTTGAAGAGTAGTTATATACCTTCCCATCGATTAAAACTATCTTCCAAGAGGTCTGTCAAGATGTATGCAGGCTTAAAAATCCATGAACATGATCATTGATGTAAGAAGAGTAAGTTGGAAGGAGAAATAAGGAAGTAAAATCCTGTACGGATGAGTGGTAACTGCATATTATGATTGATTGAAAGCATTGTGAGTAACCTTTCAAATGCATGTAATTTGAGTTCTTGAAACATTTGTAGAATATATATATTTGCAATTTTTTGAAAACAGGTTGATAAACCCTCACCTAGGGTTTCTGATAGAAGATCATGATTTCCTCACAATTCCACTGGTTCCAAACCTCCTAGATCAGTGGAATGGCTTCAATATTGGTTGTTCTTTCATGTTATGCAAGAATATTGGGCAGGGAACCAGATTTAGTGAAGTTTGTTTGAGAAAACCTAGCAAAACCATGTGCTAGGAGTATGTAGAGAGGAACAGTATATGTCAAACCTATTGCAATCCATCATAGAGCCCTAAAACCCTGAGAATCCTTTGTTTTGACATACTCCCAAGATGTTCAAATGGTTGGTTAAGCACTGGGATCAAAATTGAGGGTTGTTGCTTCACAAAATAGGGCTAATTGGGTCTCTAGGCTACTAGGAGGGGTTATAGGTTAGACCATATTGTCCAAAACAACCCATACCCAATTTGGGATATGTTGTAGGGAATCCAAAAGGGTATCTCAAGATTGTCTAAGATCTAAGTTTCCAGACATATGTCAAAAGTTATTGCTGACTGTTGCTATTTCAAGGGCTACAAGGATTCCATTAGGTTTTGTGAAGGAAGTCTTAAACCCAAACTTGCTAAACCTTAACCAATGGTTTGGATGGGTCCCATGGTATGTCAAATAAGCCTCTACATGCTAGTTTTAGAGAAACTAACTGTTATTCCCACTTTTGCATGATGATCCATGAATTTGGTTCTTGAATGTCAAGAAGAAAGTCTTGTCAATGGTGGAATCCTCAACCTATCCTAAATTCTCTACATCAATGCCTAATTGGGCATCCTATAGAAAGAGTGAATTCAAAACTCTCTATGTTGGTTCCCTATTGTTCCAAATCATGTTGCTATTCCTCTCCTTGCTTTTTATCTTCTGCGTCAAATAGTGCTGACTCAATTTCCAAAGCTAGGCAAAAAGAAGCTTCTTCATGAGTCAAAACAGACTTCAAATCATCCCAAAATGAAACTACCTCATGAGCCAAAGCTTCATTCTCATATTGAATTTCATGAACTAGCAACTCATCACACTAATCAACAATGCGTATTTGTTCCAAGTTTTGTGTTCTCACAGTCATATCTTCTTTATTTCATTTAATAAATGAAGGTAGCCCATCATACCAAAACATATCAGCCTCTTTTCCATCAAATTACTCCTATTCATTTATCTCTTCTACACGTTGTTCCTACTCTTGTTCAAACTTGTGAACTTGTTGTCCTAATTTAGCATGATTTGCAATTTCTTCCAATAGGTTTAATCTTTTGTCATCCAGTTTAGAGACAAAAACTTCAAGGTCATCCCAAAATGACTCTTCCTCACACTCTTCATGAAATTTTGATGGAGGAGGTCTATTTTCTACTTCATAACAGCTCTCAGCCAGCTGTGCAAGTTCCAAGAAAGGCTTACTTTCACTTTCTTTTACTTGATCCAAGACCCCATTGTCAGATTGCTTAGTTTTAATCAACAACTTCTCATATTGTTGAACCTCTTCTTGCTGGTCTAAAATTGCTGGCAAGCTAGGTACTTGAAAGCTTTCCTCATCTTATTCAACAAAAGCAGGTAATTGATCAAACAAGAAACCCAATTCTTCCTCTTCATGTGGTGTCTCTCCAATGACACTTGGGCATCCTATCTTTGCAATTGAAGACCTTTATCTCGCAACCTCTGAATGCTACCCTCATTCATTTTATAAATAGCATTAGAAAATTCATCAAATGAATGAAAATGTAAGGGATTCAAAGACAATCCTGATCCTACATCCTCTTCACATGTATTATGCTCATATTTAACTGGGGACATAGTACAAACATCAGCAACCGATTGCTCCTCTTGTTTTTGATCTTCATGTTCATATTTTCCCTTTAGTAAAATATTCAATTTCTCATCTTCCTGATCTTGGACTGGTATGGAAGGAATAACTTTGCTGAGGTTTGGCATTTTATAACCAGGATACCTAGTCCAAGAAGGATGCCATGTCTATTCAGTAATTTGATGATTTGGTTCAGACTCTTGACATGACTGAAACTGAGGATTAACTGACTAGTTTGACTGATTTTGCTCATTTATGGGCTCCTGCTGTAAAGAATATTCTTGCTACCTCTTTAAGTCATCCAACTGCTTGTTCCAGTCAAACCATATGTTCTCGGTATTTGCAATCTCCATTCTCTCATCATTTTGAAACTAATTGGGAGAGTAGTATTGCTAGCTTGGCATAAAATGAGATTCTTGAGGCTAGTCAAAGGCATATAGTGGCTGCCATGGAGTCTGTACATGGGTGGGAGGGTGGTAAGCACGATAGACTAGTTGGTTATCAACTGTCAATGGGCTGTTTGGACTAAGAACAGCTATATGACCACTATGATACGACTCATAAAATGATGTATGAACAGGACTTTCATGAAATAGTGGAAAGTAAGAAATATTTCTTTGAAAAGAAGACATACTGCGACATTTATATGCGCTGAAAAACTCATTGAAATCTTTCACAATAAAAATCAAGTCTAATTTTTAGTAAAATAAGTACATACCAACACTTGTCTTCTTGAAACCAATAGATATTTTTTCTAGATTCATCAAGTGTGTGTTTTTCTTGCCTCCCAAGGTAGAGTGTATAAACTATTCTGCACTAGTTTTCACTAAACCAAGGCTTCAAAGTCGCCAGGTATGTATTTAAAACACCTCAAAAGGTAGAAATCAGCTACTGTACACACCAAACAGTAGTAAAAAGTGTAAAATGGATTGAGAATCAGTTCACAGTCCCACCAGGCATGCCAAAAACTGTTATCACCTAAATATATACCCTGACTAATTTTTAGAAATTAGTCTATTTGATGAAACATGGGAAGACATCTAAAGTTGTGGGTCACTTTATAAGCAGAGGTCAACCTCCGAAGAAGGCCAACTTCCTAACTTTGTATCATCTAAAAACTTTACTATTCTATGACTGTGATAAGGAAAAGGGTAAGAAAAATATGTTCTATGACTGAAATTTAACTATGAGGGTGATACACATATCTTAATGAGGGATATGGGAATATCAGTTCAAAACACTTGTAAAAATGATTGACAAATCTCTTGCACAATATATCAATCATACCTATGCATAAATATTTCACAAACATGTTTGTAATTGCAGAATTCTTAAGAGGAAAAGTAATTTCACACTTAATGATAATGCATAACTAGACACAACTTTCAACCTACATATGTATTTTCTACAAAAAAGGCTCTTTTCCAAGACAAACGTTAAGAGGAAATAAACTTACTTCATAAATAACTCTATCAAATCAGATAATGAACACAAAAATGCATAAGACAAATAGGAACAATCTCTAATCAATGATCTCCAAGGTTCCCACTGTATTTCATATCAAGTAATCTGGTAAAAATGAGTTACAAATTTGCCAAAAATCTAGAGTAAGGATCACAAAATCACAAGTCTCTCCAAGTAGCATAATCAGACCTAAGTACAATAGAGTCACAAAAGTGACTATAACAACCACTATCCAAGTGGTTCCACAAAAGAAGGAATTTCAAACTGATTTGGGTCGGATGCCCAGAAAAATCCTAAAATCTAGGGCCTATATCCTCTCCAAAAGTGCCCAAAATACAAGAAAAAGTCCCTCAAGACTTAGTCAAACATAATGAGTCATGAAAATCAATCCTACAAGACTCTAAAAGGCAATAAAAACCCTCCTAGATGCTCTCAAAACATTCAACTCAAGTATCAACTTCCTTCATGAATTAGTCAAAACATCCCTCCTCTTTTGCAAAACAAAATGCAATGTCTTTGCCATGTGTCCACCACATCTTGACAATCTAAGCTATATTCCCTCCAAGACAATAAAGATCTCCACACACTCCTCCTTTGCAAAAATAGCTTAACAATAACACTCAAATGACTCATAAAGGTCATCATTCAAGATAATTGTTTTACATTTCATGGCATATGCAAGGAAAAATAAACATAAACATGACAAAAAGCACTGAAGTGCATACCCTAGTATGAAGGGACTAAAAGACTCAATAAAATCTCCACAAACCTCAAGGCCACCTCATGGCATTTCCTAGGTAATCACACTCTTCATGTTTTGCCCATGGGCAATTTTAAGTGATATGCAAAAATAAAATGCAACAAGGAAATAAAGCTCAATTGGGCTTTTAGGGTTAGGAAACCCTAGATAACAAAAGACACCTTTTTGTCCTCATTTTGCATTTTCATTTTGTGCAAATTTGCTCTACATATTTCTTATCACCAACAAGGGTTTGATGTTGGGCTCCAGTATGTGATTTTCAAGGCATTTCTAGTGGCTTCTTTGACATTTTCTACTACAAACTAAAGGTAAGCATGAATATTCTATCTTTCTTGAAACAAAAAAGGCAATTTGCATGATCTTCTATAGCTTTTAATCCCTAAATTTGATGTATTTCTTTGTATTCCTTCATATCTAAGAGAGAGCATTTTCGTTTCATGCATAAAAAACTTTTATGTTCAGCTATGATGCTACAAAAAGTAGCGAAGAATGTGTCATTTCTATTCAACCAGCTCTTTGTCTTCATCTTCTCGTAGATGACTATGAATGGAGAACTATTTTTCCTTGTAACATAACTGTTACTTAGGTATAATACATTTTCTGTCTATGGTGCATTTTCTATCTATGGTAATAAAGAAATTAAGTTCATTCGCTTTTCTGAACTTTGATTTAGGATTTCAAAAACCCTCATCCTGCATTTTAGACTGGATACTTCACTTTCATGTTTACAACTCTTAGTTTTTAGTTGACAGTAAAGGCATTTTTGAATGGAAAGCAAAGGTTATTCTCCTGAGCTAGGGTTTGAATGAAACAAAACCTTTACTTTACTTTATACTTGCTTCTGTAGGTGGATGCTTCCTTATACTATCACTTTTAAAATCTCTAACAACATTACATGAGTCTTTGCCTAAAATCCCATCTACATTCACCCTATTTGGTGATCTTCATTTGACAGTGACCTCCAACACCTCCAGACTATCTTCATCTCTTTACTAAAAATTCATTGTAGGAATCAAACAAGTTACCCACTATTTTAGCAGATGTTGAGGACTCTTGTACCCCCTGTTTTAGGACTATATTATCATGCCTACCTTGTTGACCTCAAAAGGCTTATGAAGACTTTATGATACTTCCTCTTTATCATTTGGCAAACATTTTGATGACTATTTTCCCATACTATAACTGTTCTTTAACACTAAAAACTATTCTTTTGATGCTGTTGTGACTGTTTTTCATTGGCTACTACAAACACAGTGCATATAAGACTTTAATCTCTGACCATCATAGTTATCACTTAGCTCCATTTAAATGGTACTTGATGAAAATTAGGGAGCTCCATTTGTTAACATAGTGATGCAAAATGAGACCCTATGACTCCTGAATGTCATCAATCTCAACGGTCAAACACTCCTCAACAGTTTTACACCTTGCTTGCAACAGAAGTGGTAAATATATGTCCTACTCTTATTTCTCAGACTAAGCTTCTGGCTATTGAGGTGGATGATATTTAAGAATATCTTTTATAATAGTCTTCACTTTCTTCATTGGTTAGTCTTTTCCTTCAAATACCTTACTTTGACTCCTTTAACCGGTGACTATCTCCTTCCTCTAAGAGTGCTGTAGCTTAGGCTTCTTGTGTGTTTACATCATACTCTTCTTAACTGAATACAATGCTATACTAGAATATTTGAAGATATTTGATTTGGCTCTTTCACCCTCTGATAATGTAACTGAAGGATTGGTAGGCTTCAAACCAGCTTAGTAACATTTAGCATGGTCTAGTATATCTGTCATTCACCATGCAGAGTCTATAAAAGTTTCATAGAGTTTCAAACTCTTACCCCAACCATACATAACTATCCAAACCTTGATGGCTATTCCCGCACCTTCTTTGTCTTATGGTTGTCGTATAGTTAGATCCTCTCATCATTGCTTGCAAAGTGTTCTTAGGAGCTTTCAAGGCTTGAGTTTTGCTTATATCATCAAGGATGACTCACTAGATCCACACAATCTTTTCTAACATTGTCATAGTCATTCTCCTCTTTGACACTCAATGTTACCTTCATTTTCTAATGATATTAAACTATTTCCATTGAAAGACCTAGCCATATTGTTACTATTGGTGTTTTTTATTGCATTGCCATTAAAGGCTCTCAGCAATAGGCTACTGCTACTTGTAGTTGTACTCATTAGAAGTGACTGTGCCTTGATTAGAAGTGACTATGCTTTGATTAGAAGTGACTATGCTTTGATTAAAAGTGACTGTTCCATTCATTATTTCTTGACTAGAGTCTTACAATGACTGTGCCTTTCTCCTAGCATGCTACTGTCATCCTTGATATGCTCTCAATTCTTTGTTGAAACTATAGAGCATGGATTAGTCTTCTTCATGAATGAGGTCTTTCATTTAGTCTAAATCTTTGCAAGTTATCTTCATTATCAACTTATTTTCTATTACAGATGTGATGACCTGACAAATATTTCTCCTTGCTTGCTCTCTTTCTTCTCCCTTTTAGGTAGATTAGGCTATGGTATCTCTTCAATGATGACTGTTGTCTTCTTAATAAAAGCTCATACCTCTTATTTCTTAAGAGACATTTAGGTATCTTCTATTACATGCCACCACCCTTAAGCCTTGTCCTTGTTCTGATGCACATGTAATAGAGTATGAATGAATAGTGATAGTCCTTCGTGCATGACATTATGTAGGTCTTGGTCTTCTGAGCCCCCACATGCAACCCTTGATCTCTATCACAGGTATTCTTTATAATGGTAAGGGTGAAAGTTTCACAAAGTCAAATGCCATGATATTCTCAATGATTAAACTACCAAGCTGACCCTATGTTTGTTGTTGTCAATGACTCTTTCCTCATTGTATTCCCTATGATCTCCTTACACTGGTTTGACAACACCCTATAAGGTTTTTAGAGAACTTGATGTGACCTCTTATTCATAGATCTCAAACCTTCTGACCTTCTATATGCCCTGTCTTGCCTTTCTTAGTCATTGTGTGCCGGTCTTAATGACTTCATCACTATGATGCATTGCTTCTCATGACTTCCTAAGCACATTTGCATTTGACATGCCCATCATAGAAACAATATGCCTTTTGACTAGCCTTTATAGGGGTTAAATGCCACACAAGCTTGCACAGTCCATTTTGACTTCTCTTGCAATTTCATGGGTTAATCTATCAAGGATTGCTTTTGGTCTCTTTATAGCATGACTTTCGTTATATTTTGGTATGCTTTGACTGATGATACCTACACACTGTCTTTCAATAGACCTTTCTACTTATGAAATGACTATCCTCACTCCTTGAGAGTCCCTTGTATGGACCTTATTACATGATGCTTGACTTATATCCTTCATGTGATCTGTACTCTGCATCTGATGAATACATATGAAATACTTCTGTAGCACTTATGAGCTAGGCTCAACCCTTGTGGGAGCCACATTTTCCCCACTCATAATATAAACTAATGAAACACTCAGAAACACAATTTCACCTGCATCTACACATGAAGCAAAATTGTTAGAAAATAAATGCATACTTTGGATGTGTTTTATGACTTGCTCATTTTCTAGTACATCCAAAGTATACATTTCTTCTTTAATGTATTTGAGGTTCAGTTTACACATGCATAGGTACTTGTTCATGTCAGGTTAGGGACCATTCATTACTTAGAGTATTACTCTAACATCACTCTTTTGTCAGATGTAGGAACTAGAGATGACATGGACTAGGAAGGACAAAGACGATTTAGGGGCAATAGGACAACACACCTGAACCAGAACTAGTCATTCTCAGGCAATGACTAGCCTATATCCTTACATGCACTTTCTTTCATTTACCTATTCATGTGTAAATTGTTTCTTCAATTTCAATGAATAATAAAGTTAATCTCATGACTAGTGTGAGATAATGTACATTTAATAAAGATTATTTATTTTTTAGAAAGGATTTATATAAATCTTTCTTATGTTACATGCACTTGGATAAATGTAGTAATTTGATAATCATAATCTTTTAAATTATTTCATTTATGCACTTGAATGTAATGTAATAAGGATCAAATAAAATGTACCTTCTAAGTTTTGAATCAAAGCTCTACCTGAATGAGTTGCAGCAAAATTTAGGTAACAAGTATCAAGACAGGTGGTGATATTTATCACTTGAAAGAGGTAAATGGAAGAACATGTTTGTTGGCTCAATCCAATGAGTATTAGCCATGGCACAAAAGTATGGGACACAACAATTTTGATAATATGGTAAGAATCAACTCTACTCCTACAGTGAGAGATATGCCTAAGATAATCAATCCTGCAAACACTGTATGCAAGGATGTCAAATGGGAAAGTGGACAAAGACAAGTTTTAAAAGCAAGGAGTATTCTTATTCAAAGCCATTGGATCTGATTCACACAAATATATGTGGACCTACAAGAGTAAAGAGTAAACAAGGTGAAAGTTATTTTATGTTGCTCATTGATGATTATTCTAGAATGACTTGGATTACCTTCTTAAGAGAAAAATCTGGTGCTCTCGATACATTTAAAGTTTTCAAAGCTTTGGTTGAAAATGAAATGGATACTAAGATCAAATGTTTAAGGTCAGATAGAGAAGGTGTGTTTACTTCAAATGAATTTGAAAGTTTTGTGAAGATCATGGTATTAGGAGGCATTTGTCTACTCATAAGACCCCTCAGCAAAATAGGGTAGTGGAAAGGAAGAATAGGATTGTGTAAGAAATGTCTAGGGCAATGTTGAAAGATGTAGATCTGCCTGATATATGCTGGAAGCAAACAATTCACACTACTGTCTATCTAACTAAAGGAGTGCAGTTAAGGGTCAACAACACTAAGACCCCTTATGAGTTATGGTATGGAGGACCTCCCACTCTTAGGTACTTCAGTATCTTTGGCTATCAAAAGAGATGAAGAAGACCTAGGAAAGTTTGATTCAAGAAGTAATGAAGGAATCTTTCTTGGTTACTCAACCAGAAGCAAGGGCTATAGATGCTACAACAAAAGATTGGGAAAGATGATTGAAAGCACAAATGTCAAAGTAGATGAAGACTTGTATCAAATCTCACAAGATTCAGAAGACACCGGCTCTGATATCTTTCCTTGCATTGAAGATGACAAAAAAGAAGTGAAAGAAGAAAAGGAACAAGAACCAGAGTAGATGCCTAAGACCCCAGAAAAGTATGTTTAGAAGAATCACTCAATAGAATAGATCATTGGAGACAAGAATGAAGGTGTGTAGACAAGGAGAAGGTTTCCCAAGACACGTGAGCAAGTAAACTTGTGTTTGTTATCAAAAGTAGAACCTAAGAACTTTGCTGAAGCCAACAAGGATGATGGATGGATAAAAGCCATGGAAGAAGAATTGGATGAGATTGAGAAGAATCAAACATGAGACTTAGTTCCCAGACTAGAAAATAGAATATTATAGGAACAGAATTGGTGTTCTGGAACAAACTGAATGAAGAAGGTGAAGTTGTAAGGAACAAAGTAAGACTAGTACACAAAGGATACACGCAAGTAGAAGGCATTGCTTTTGAGCAGAATTTTGCTCCGATAGAAAGGATGGAAGCAATCAAAATATTCCTTGCTCTTGCTTCTCATAAGAACTTCAAAATATATCAGATGGATGGCAAGTCAACATTTCTGAATGGTGACCTAGAAGAAGAAGAAGTATACATTGAACAACTAGATGGTTTCTAGATATTAGAAGATCCAAACATGGTATACAAACTCAAAAAGTCTTTGTATGGTCTCAAGCAAGCACCTAGGGCTTGATATGCAAGATTAGACAAGTACTTACTTCAACAGGGCTTCAAGAAAGGTACTATAGATAATAATATTTATATAAAGGAAAAAGGAGACATGATTTTGATAGTTGCATTATATGTTGATGACATCATCTTTGGTGGAGATGCAAAAAGAGTTTGAGATGTCCATGATTGGTGAAACGTCTTTCTTCCTTAGACTTCAAATTTTCTAGCTAGATGGTGGTATCTTTATTTCTCAAGCTAAGTATGTCAAAGAATTGTTGTTCAAAAGGTTGGTATGGAGGATTCAAAACTAGTGAGTACTCTAATGGTCACTGGATGTCACTTGAGCAAAGATGATGAGTCTCTGAAGGTGGATCAAACTCTCTATAGGTCTATGATTGAAGCATTGTTGTACTTTTGATACCAGATATCAAGCCAATATGTGTGGCTACCAGATATCAAGCCAATCCTAAGCAAACACATGAGAAGATAGTGAAAAGGATATTTAGATATTTGAAAGGAACTCTATACTATGGTCTATGGTATCCAAAATGTAATGACTTTGATTTGAGTGCATACACTAATGCTAACTGGGTTGGTTGTGTTGATGATAAAAGAAGTACAAATGGTGGTGCTTTCTTTCTAGGAAGCAGATTGATTTCATGGCAGAGCAAGAAGCAAGATTTAGTATCCTTATCAACTGTAGAGGCAAAGTATATTGCAGCAACCTCCTACTATACACAAGTGTTGTGGATGAAGAAAACTCTAATGGATATCAAGGTATTACATGATGAGCCTATCCTATTTTGTGTGACAATACAAGTGCTACCAATATTTCCAAGAATCCAGTGATGCATTCTAGTTCACCAAGCATATAGCAATCAGGTATCACTTTTAGAGATAGAAGGTCAAGTAGATAAGGAAGTGAATTTGGAATATGTTCCAACAAAGGATCAAATTGTAGATATCTTTACAAAGGCTCTTGCAAAGGACACCTATGAGGATCTCCGACAAAAGTTAGGGGTAATTTCCCCTCCTTGCTAAATATGCATAGCAATGCATCTATCCAGGGGGAGTTAATATTATATCCTTGTTTCTTGGACTAATGATGGCTACCTCTCAGGGGGAGTAGGTAGTGGTTGCTGAAGATAGGGGGAGTTTGTTGGTTGCAAGAATGATGCAGAGGCATCCACACTAAAACCTTGACATACAGCATGTATGTCTACAACCCATCATCATCATCATATTTTCTCTTGCCAACCGATATCCTCCTGCAGACAAACCTTCGACCTTTCACCTGTCAGCAGCATCATCATATCCGGCTATCGGCAGCATCATCATATTCGGCAAGCGCAAACATCCTCCTGATGTTCACTCTTCACCTTACCGCCACCCTCTATCTGCAGCATCATGATGTTCAACATCATGTTCATCAGTAGGATATAAAATATCCGGTTCCTCCCATATATCCTGATGACGACAACTTCATGCACCTTTCCTTTAGGCGCTTACGTCACCCTGATCTCCTGATGACAATTATCCTGATGACGATGACGTCACATGCAGCTCCTCCAATATCCTGCTGTCGGCCAAACATAACATTATCGGCCCGCGATGGTTTTATCAACCCGATCTTCTACCTTATGCCGATACGCTCCTCCTCGGCAACACCTTGTGATGATCACCCCGAAACGCATTCACCTTATGCAAACAATTGCATCATGCTCACCTCTATCTACTCGGATGACGCCCGAAGTAACTGCAGGATATACACAGAAATATCCTGATGATGCCGTTGTGATGAATTTCTAACCTTAGCGAATTTCGATCCGCCGAACCTCCTGGGGTGACCCGATCCGCTTCCTGGACAACTTTCCAGACTCTAACAACCAGCACGACCTAGCACATACCCATGCTAGGGTTCTCAACACCTCTCGACTGTGATTCCGCAAACATGCACATGAACAAACAGAAAATGCAAACTAAATCCTAAACTACTGTACATAGCCATTCCACCGATTCGACGAATCAACCAGTGGAATGGATCAGAGAATCCATGCAACCACCAGAACAGCAACTCGATTACACAATGGAATACAAAATAGAGAATGGACACAAATAGGATCTCTTTATTGATTTCAAAAGATGCAAATACAATATTCTGTCTCTCTCTCTATCTCACTCTGTGCAACCTAGCTCCTCAATATATCTAAAACCAACCGAACCTAATGCATAAATAGGAATTCTTACGAGTACTACCAACTCGACTCCAAGTGGCTGGGAGCTTCCAAGCGGCTAGGAGGATCCAACCGGACATACAGCATAACAGCTGTCCTAACAACCTAGCTAAAAATAGTAAAGTATGGTCAACATGACCTTATTACATGCATTGGTCTTATCAGACCTTCTTGGAAACATTAACCAGACCTATAACAAACTAACTGCCTCATGGAGGCCAGCTGTCAGGTAGGTGCTCCTGCACCATACTCCCTAACAGAAAAGAACTCATGTCCCATGAGTTAGGATGTGGATGTCCTCCACCTTTACACTTTGCCTTTGCAGTGTCTTGACCTGTTCCAGCTTTATCCTCTGCTGGCTCTCGGCTGCTCCAAGACTTCTGAACTGTAACTTGCTTTCTTGCAAGTAAATCCTCATGCCTGTCAATGTAGGCCCTTCTCTCACATACCTTGTGTTTGTCAGGTTGTCTGACCAAAACCTCTGTCTGAACTGCCTCTTGAACTTCTGTAATGTTCAACTCTATCTTTCTTTCAACCTTTATAGGACAAACAATAGTCCCAACTATGACAACATCCTTGTCATTCCTCTCAACTGGTTGCTATTTGCAAACCTGTTTCTGAACCTGCTGCTGACCTCTGTCAGTCACAACTGAAACTGTCTTTAAACTGTTGTCCTTAACAACTCCTTTCCCTGCAGTGTCCTCAACTGCCTTTATGCCTGCTCCTATAGGCTTCTGCATAAATTCCTTCTTTCCCACTAAAATGATTTTTGCTACCTTCTGTACTACAGCTGCTTCCTGTAATGGCATCAACATAATAGTTTTCCCATCTTTCTTGATGGTGTAGGTATTAGCATACCCATCATACAGTACCCTCCTATCAAATTGCTATGGCCTACCCAACAGTAGGTGACAACATTCCATGGGCAAAATGTCACACAAAACTCTATCATGATATGCTCCAATCTGAAAATCAACATATGCCTATTCATAGACAAAAAGTGATTGACTATCACTCACCCAAGATGACTTGTAAGGGTGATGGTGTGGAATCCTTTTCAAATTCAGTTTATCCACCATTTCCTAAGAGACCATGTTGTCTGTTGAACCAGTATCAATGACAACCTTACATACTTTACCTTTGCTCTTGCATGTGGTCTTGAAAAGAGCTCTTCTTTGCATCATATCCTTTGATGTCTGCAAACTAGTTCTCCTTAGCATCAATGCTTCTCCCTCCTCAGGATATCCATAATTGTCAGGAACTCTATCTTGATAAGTGTTTAAACTTTGTACACATTCCTCTACTTTCTCTTCTTGCACAAGTTGTACTCTCTTGTCATTCGTTCTATCATTTCTGGATGATGAACCTTTGCTTTCTGGACATTTGAAAAATGGATGACCAAACTCACCACAGGTGTAACACTTTCCTGAAAATGTAGTAGAACCTCTACCACTTCCAAATCTGCCTCTATTACCTTTCCATCCACCTCTGAAATCAGACTGTCCCTGTCCTTTACCAGTGTCTTCTTGACCCTCATTGGTTTGCCTTGTTGTAGGGGCTGATCCTCTTCCCCTCATATTGTTTCCTCTTCCTCTCATGGACTTATCTTGTCTTCTATTCATCTTTTCTTCAATCCTGATTGCCATTTGATAACAATCCTCCACATTCTTAGGGTTAGCTAAAACTAACTCATCCTGTATGTTCAATCTCAAGCCAGCCAAGTACCTAGCCACCTTTTCTACCTCATTCTCATGATGACCAGATCTCATACTCAATTTATAAAACTCCTCAGTATATGCCTTCACATCCATTTCCTTCTGCCTTAAAAATTGCAGCTTCTTAAACATCTGAATTTCATAATCCTTGGGCAAGAATTTACCTTTGATCCTTGCTACCATTTTATCCCATGAAGTGATCTTTGACCTTCCTTGTTTCCTTCTCTCGGATTGTACATAATCCCACCATACCAAAGCATGACCTCCTAACTTGGTCTTTGCAATCTTTACCTTCTGATCCTCAGCAACATCTTCACACTCAAAGTGATTATCAAGTGCAGCAATCCAATCCTGTAACTCATCTTCATTCAAACTTCCATTAGACTTGGAAACATCAACCTTTACCTTAGGTTTATCACTCTGTACTGCCTTTAACAGTTTTGCAAATCTCTGGTCTTCAGCATCCAGATCTTCAGCTACCTCTTCATACTCTTCAACAGCATCTTCATCTTCTTCTGATTCACTGTCGTCCACTTCCCTCTTTTTATTCTTCTCCAAGGCTACAAGCCTGGCTTGAGGTGCTTCAGCAAGCTCCTTCATCTTCCTCATCTCTCTGGCATGTTTTTCCTTCATCTCCTGCAATTCCCTTGCAGTACCATTACCTTTCGGAGGCATTTTGTCAACCTCTCACTCCTCTACCTCTGTCTTTTCAGTGACAGAATCAACACACAATAGCCCAGACCTTTTGCTGAGCTCTGATACCACTATGATGCAGAGGCATCCACACTAAAACCTTGACATACAGCATGTATGTATACAACCCATCATCATCATCATATTTTCTGTTAACATTGTCAGCATCATCATATTTTCTCTTGCCGACCGATATCCTCCTGCAGACAAACCTTCGACCTTTCGCCTGTCAGCAGCATCATCATATCCGGCTATCGGCAGCATCATCATATTCGGCAAGCGCAAACATCCTCCTGATGTTCACTCTTCACCTTACCGCCACCCTCTATCTGCAGCATCATGATGTTCAACATCATGTTCATCAGCAGGATATAAAATATCCGGTTCCTCCCATATATCCTGATGACGACAACTTCATGCACCTTTCCTTTAGGCGCTTACGTCACCCTGATCTCCTGATGACGATTATCCTGATGACGATGACGTCACATGCAGCTCCTCCAATATCCTGCTGTCGGCCAAACATAACATTATCGGCCCGCGATGGTTTTATCAACCCAATCTTCTACCTTATGCTGATACGCTCCTCCTCGGCAACACCTTGTGATGATCACCCCGAAACGCATTCACCTTATGCAAACAATTGCATCATGCTCACCTCCATCTACTCGGATGACGCCCGAAGTAACTGCAGGATATACACAGAAATATCCTGATGATGCTGTTGTGACAAATTTCTAACCTTAGTGAATTTCGATCCGCCGAACCTCCTGGGGTGACCCGATCCGCTTCCTGGACAACTTTCTAGACTCTAACAACTAGCATGACCTAGCACATACCCATGCTAGGGTTCTCAACACCTCTCGACTGTGATCCTGCAAACATGCACATGAACAAACAGAAAATGCAAACTAAATCCTAAACTACTGTACATAGCCATTCCACCGATTCGACGAATCAACCGGTGGAATGGATCAGCGAATCCATGCAACCACTAGAATAGCAACTTGATTACACAATGGAATTCAAAACAGAGAATGGACACAAACAGGATCTCTTTATTGATTTCAAAAGATGCAAATACAATATTCTGTCTCTCTCTCTGTCTCACTCTGTGCAACCTAGCTCCTCAATATATCTAAAACCAACCAATCCTAATGCATAAATAGGAATTCTCACCAGTACTACCAACTCGACTCCAAGTGGCTGGGAGCTTCCAAGCGGCTGGGAGGATCCAACCGGACATACAGCATAACAGCTGTCCTAACAACCTAGCTAAAAATAGTAAAGTATGGTCAACATGACCTTATTACATGCATTGGTCTTATCAGACCTTCTTGGAAACATTAACCAGACCTATAACAAACTAACTGCCTCATGGAGGCCAGCTGTCAGGTAGGTGCTCCTGCACCAAAGAAGTTATAACCTAAAGAAAAATGTGCAGATGTATGGTTACTGATGATCTGATGTTAGTTTCCCTTTATCCTTGATGTCAAAGGGGGACAAATGTGCAAGTATGTGTTGCCAACAATGCCAAAGGGGGAGATTGTTACATATATAGTTCCTAGAGTTGTATTGTTTGTGATTAATGCCAACACTATCACAAGGTTGTCATTGATGTCAACATTGTTATGAATATGTAATAGTGTTCATAGTTGGATGTAATGCTCCTGAAGAAGATATATTCAGATGGAAATTAGAAGCATCAAGAAGCCACATTAATATGGGAATTAGAAGCACTAAGATATGGTACTGATGGACTAAGACATGTTGTATGCTCTCTTCTACTACCCCTAAGAATGCATGTGTTAATGCAAAGAATATTTAGCCTCTGGAAGTTGGGGATAGTCTCTATTCTAGAATGACTACCTTTGAAGACTGTCTGAGAAATTGCTCAGCATTTCCATCAGTTTGGATTTGGGCCTTTGCAGATTGGAATATAGCTTAATGTAATGACAAATCTTGTATATTCCAATTTTTATGATGTGTGGACTATCAAAAGTATGTTTTGTAAAAGATAGAGTGAAGACAATGTTGGTTATGTGAAGACAATCTCTACATAGAAGCAGAATTCTCTCCATTCCTCCACATTTGCAGATTTGTCTATGTGGTTCTGAAGGTATGTTAAGATTCCAGTGAAGATGATAATTCTAGAGATTCAAATCATTTACCCTTCCACTGTGAAAGTTGTGCATGATAGAGTACCGGCATATGTTCTAGCAAAGTAAGCCAGTGTTGAGGGTTTGTTGGAATGCTTTACATTCCTCTGCAAATGAATGATTTCCCTTGTGGTTTTAAGGACATGTTTCTAGATGTGTATTACATGCTTCTTTTCAATTTCAAGGTTCTTGGTGGACCACAGTTCAGTTTTTCAAATGACATGTTGCAGTGTGTTCCAAATGACAAAGTATTCTCAGAGTTAATGATTGAAGTTGTGCGGCACAATTCTTTGATGTGGGGTGGAAAATGAGTGTTTGGGGATGTTTTATGAGTCATGTGGACTCATTTGGAAAACTTTCACAAAGATATTTCTTGGTTCTAGTACCACACAAGATTTTTCAAGTTGATGTAGTCATTATACTTCAAGTCTTCATGTGTTTTTCTTAAAGTTGTCCTACTTCCAAAGGAGCAGAGTGTGCAGATGTAATTCATTTGTGTTTGAAGCTATGAAGGATGTTTTGGACCTAGTTAAGCAAGTGTCAGGGTCTGTAAGGCTTGGATCTTCTATTGGTGTAACATGTGATTTCACTTAGGACCTATCTTCTGCACATTTCATATTGTGTGTTGTCTGGCCAACTTGTAAATGTATTTTTCATGTTGTATCTAGCTGACAAGCTATGTAATCAATGTAATATCATGTATAAATAGTGAATCAAATTAAGTGAGGAAAGTATGATTGCAAGTTGATTGAAAAGGTTCACAAGCAGATAAAAAGTAGAATAAATGCATTATTGATGTGCGACTGAAGGAGAAAGAGCAAATGTTGTTGACACTATTTGGGTTCATCTTAAAGATATATTTGTGACAGTGATCAAGTATAGAGTGTGCCTAATTCATCAAATCTTCATAAGAAAGTGTGAAGAGGCAAAAGTGCAATCATCAAAAGTGTGAGTTTCAATGTGAGTTTTTAGACAGTAGAAAGATTGTCATACTATAATCTTTTGTAAGTGTGTTCTCATTTTAGGGAGTAGTAGCTTCCTTGGGAGTGACCCTAAAACAAATTCATTAGGAAGTAGAAGAGCTCTTCCTTGTGAGTGACCCTAAATCAATGTTACTTAGGGAGTAGCAGCTTCCTTAGGTTCAAGCCCCTAAAACAAAGTTATTATTTGAGCTTCATATATTGTGAGTTAATCCTCACCGTGGTTTTTCCCTTTCAAGGTTTTCCACATATATGTGGTGTTATGTGTTGATGTGCATTATGTTATTCTTTCATGTTGATATTGTGATGCTTAAGGTTTAATCTGCTCTAGATAATTTGAAGTTGTTGAAATTGAAAATTGTTTAAATACTGATTCACCCCCCCTCTCAATATTCTTTTTAGTCTAACAGAAATATTTGATTTAATCAAGCTTTTTATCAAACCCTATGCCAATCAATGCACAAAAACCTAAATTTACAAAGATCTGATCATAATAGAAGATATACAACATATAATAAGAAACTAATCTCACGAGAGTGATTAGGAAGATATTAGAACCTATGTCTCAGAAGCTAGAATATTGGAGGACTATTTCAAAGGTGCCCAATTCCTCAACTGTGTAATTTCCAAAAACTATAAACTAGGGAAATGATGTACAGACTGTCTTGATCCTAGATCTGATGTTAGCTAAGGTAAAAGAATAGTTTCAAAAGTGCCCAAGTCTTCTGTAGAGGAATATTATCAAAATGTTGTTGGATATCAAAACCCTTTTCCTTACTTAGTCTTCCTGTGTCTTCACATTTTTGGATCTCGCACCTGTAACCTGTACACAAGAAGAAAAGGGGTTTGGGGGTTATGGTGTTTAGGGATTTGTCTCAGTCAAATCTTGAGATAGCATTCAAGCTTCCCAACATCGTTGTTTTATAGAGAGTGTGTGCTCTAGTAGGTAAGAGGCTAAACACAAATCAATATGATGGAATCAAATGATGATGAACACAAATGATATCACCTATGTGATGAAACCCTTAGGAGGATGAATGTTTTTCAACTCATAAGGAGAGATATCTATGATAACTTCAAAACCTACAACACCACATAATAACAATACAAATATGCTCTAGAATCATAATGAATGCTTTGAATGCTCTTTACTCCAATACTTCAAGTTGGCTATCTATATCTAGGTTCATAATGAATTCAAAACACACTTATATATGCTTTCATGCTAACATTCATGAAATTAACCAAAAGAGCCAACAAGGAGAACCCCTTTTAAAGGTCTTATGCCAACATGCATTTAAATTTGCCCTGACCAATTAGGGAGGAATTGGGCATGAGTGCCCAAGTCCCAAAGTACCTTTTTTGGTCTAAGGTAAGGTGTAATTGTTAGGAACCCATGTTTAACCCTTCTCTTTACTTTGTTAGTATATTACTTTTGGAAGCATATGCTTTGTAAGTCATCCTGTGAGTATATTGTATTATCCCACATTCATGGGAAGTAATAGTTGTTTAGATTAGACTTAATATATAAGTATGTGTTGAGGCCAATGAAGGATTCCATGAATTTATTGTATTGAGCTTTCTCAAAGGAGGTTGCCCCCTCGAAGTGGCCTACGATCAATAAATTCCTTCTATTTCATGCATTTTTCATTATATTGTTGTAGGAGGTTCCTCTCAGTAATATGGGCCCCAAGTTCCCAATTTACAATGGTTTTAGGGGATTTTGTATTGGGATGAATATTTAGGATGTATAATGTAATCATGAGGACCTAGGAGCTAAACAAGGAGGTAAAAAGGCATGTGTCCACTTTTTACTCCATAACATTTATCCCTCACTTTAATGTGTGTATGATCTTATGATCAATACATGCATGAAAGTATGGTCGAAGCATATCAAACATATCAAACACTAGAAAAAAGACACACCCTAAGTTTAGAAGAACCATTTATAGCCCCCAAGCTTAGGAAAACATAAGATAACACTTGACAATCACACAAGACATAGTGACTACAATAAGGAAGCATGCAATACACAAGGAAGACAATGAAGCATGCAATACACAAAAAGACATGAACGTGGTCACGCAATACACAAGGTATACATAAAGAGATTAACATTATTAAACAATTATATATATAACCCTAACTAGGTGATTGGGGGAGCTCATCACTACGCGCCAACATCAAAGGCACACAAAACACATGGTGTGGGGGTATCTCATTTCTACACACCACCACTAAAAACATGCAATACACACAAGGAATCTAACATGGAAAATGCATGGAAAACACATGGAATACATAGGCGTCATAGATTATGTCGTCAACACACTATATGTCTTATACACAACGAACAATGGCAATAGGAAGGAGCTCATCACTACACTCCACTATCTAAGACACACCAACCACAACTGACGGTTGAGTTATGCTACCACAACTTCCAAAGACATGCTTAATAGTGAATAACTCAAGATCGAACCCCGACTTCGTAGAGGACTTTTAAAAAGATGTGCAACCACTCAAGGGAAATCACAATCCTACCTTCCTCATAAGGGATTTCAAAATGTAACCCCACTTGCATCTATAGATGCCTTATGATGAAAATAAAGCATGCACAAAGTATACAACCCCACATGCATCTGCAAACACCTTATAGTGAAAAGGAGGTATACACAAAACAAAACAAAGTACACAATGCCACCTGCATCCATAGATGCCTTACAATGAAAAGGAAGCATACACAAGCACACTTTATCAACAATATCTAAAATATCCAAGCATTTACCATAATATATGCCCCCACCTTAAAGTGGTTGATCCCACTTGCTGGTATCAAGCATGTCTAAGGTAAAGTAAAAAAACACAAGGGAACAAGAGCTTTTGAAAAGCCCATGACCCAAAGGTGACATGTGCTAACAATCACCGAATGTTCCCAACAATCACACATGTTAGTATCAAATTCTAATCATCATCAATATTTATGCATAGAAATAAGGTAACATACCCCACAAACAAACCAAGGCTACACTTACAGGTTTGAAATCAAATATAGATGGTAGGTTATACTTTAGGTATCTTAGAACTGAGTGTAGCTACAAAGTGAGATACGAAACATTCCAAAGTACATAGAAGTAGATTTAGAGTATTGCAAAGGTTTTTTATAAGAAATTTCATAATACGATACATGATCACATCACAACATGAGGTGATTCTACTAGTCAAGTGTCAGTAAAATATCAACCCCATCTTCATATATGGACTAGGTCCATTTTTATTCTTGTTGTAGGGATGCATGGTCCTTATCAATATTTATTTGTTATCGTCATCCACCAACTAGTAGATCCATGAAAGAATTGGAAACATGAGAAATGAGAGATGAGACAAAATTGACATAGGTTCATAACATGGGAAGATGCCTCCAAGACATCCTCCATAACGTTATACCCCCAAGGCACCACACACAACAATTGCAATGTGAGATAGGAGAATAGAAGAATAGAGAAACAAATAGAAGAAGTATCACAACAGAGGTAGTCTCCTTGTATCCTTAACCTTACAAGAGTATCAAGGGTCATCCAAGGAGGGCTAAACAACATTTAACACAATATAGGGGAACACAACATAACACATACATATATAAAATATGTAGATATCTAAGAAGAGGCCAAACTTGAAAGCATCTTAGAGAGGTTCTCCATCATGTGTGGTAAAATGTGAGGAACTCATACCTTTTTGATGTTTGTTTTCAAAACGGTCATGCGGTGCTTGTTTCTCAAGACCTTGTATGTTTGAAATTTTTTGATGCTTGAGGGGAGGGGAACAATTACCTTTTTTCACCGATGATTCATGCCTTGCTCTTTTCCTTTCTTTTGATTTCTTATTCTACTTTGCTTGATGAATGAGCCTTTCACAATGAAATGGGATGATTTTCAATATCACAACTTTCTCTTGCCTCAAGTGATTACATGTAGGATGTTCCATTTGTGTATCTTGTGCATTTTGGTTATCTCCTGATCCATAAAGGGATAATGGAGGAACTTTAGCGTAGATACCTTTCCCTCGTGGGCAAGGTAGATCTTCATTTACCATCTTATCTACTTCTATCATGCCAACTATTTCATCATAATCAAGACATTCATCTTCCTACTCTACTTCATTTTATTGTTCCACCATGTTGCTATCGTTATGGTTAGGAAAAGGATCGATGAAGATCTGTAGATTTTTATTTAGAGGGGCCACCAACTTATTTTCATTGTCATTGTCATTCACACTGGTCACTTGTATTATATTAAAATCAGTGAGGTTGTTAGGAACCTATGTTTAACCCTTCTCTTTACTTTGCTAGTATATTATTTTTGTACGCATATGCTTTGTAAGTCATCCCATGAGTATATTGTATTGACCCCACATTCATGGGAAGTAATAGTTGTTTAGATTAGACTTAGTATATAAGTACGTGTTGAGACTAATGAAGGCATCCACAAATTTATTGTATTGAGCTTGCTCGAAGGAGGTTGCCCCCTTGAAGTGGCTTGTGATCAATAAATTCCTTCTTTGTTTCTGTTATTTCTGTTATTCCATGCATTCTTCATTATATTGTTGTAGGAGGTTCCTCTCATCTGGTATTAGAGTGATTTCTTGGGCTTGCTGGGTGGAATTTCTACCAATTGTTTTTTTCCACAGTGGCCTCCAGGCACTGTGATTATTGTAGTAGTTCTTTCTTTTTTGCATTTATATTGTTCATTTCAATTGCAGGTTCAGAGCAGGGAATATCCCTATCCGCTTAACTATGGGAAGTGCCTAGGCATAGCCCTAAAACTCATTGTGAGGAGTACCACAGGAACCCCAAAGTAGTTGGCCCATTGAGAGGACCTGCCAGCAAAAAGGGCAACGACCCCTACTTGATTAACTAGTTCCCATCTGTGAGGTAAACCAAGAGCTGTTGTTTGTGGCAAAGTAGTTATCAGTTTTACCTGAGCTGTGGAGTGAGGGGTACTACCCCAATATGCAAGCCATTAGACAACATTGGTGGCTGAGTGACTCCCCTAAACCTTTAGGAAGCCAAACATACTTGGGGCCCATATTTATTGACAACTAGCAAATCAAAGATTGAATCCATCTAGAGAAGTTGCCAGATCGTTTCCAAAAAAAAAATTCCATAGTAAAAAAATTTCTAGATTATTGTAGTAATTCTTTCTTTTTTGCATCTATATTGTTCATTTCAATTATAGGTTTAGATCAGGGAATATCCCTATCTACTTAATTGTGGGAAGTGCCTAGGCATAGCCCTAAAACTCATTGTGAGGAGTACCACAGGAACCTTGAAGTAGCTAACCCATTGAGAGGACTTGCCAGCGAAAAGGGCAACGGCCCCTACCTGATTGACTATTTCCCATTCGTGAGGTAAACCAAGAGCTGTCGTTTGTGGCAAACTGGTTATTAGTTTTACTTGAGTCGTGGAGTGAGGGGTACTGCCTCAATATGCAAGCTGTTAGACAACATTGGTGGCCGTGTGACTCCCTTGAACCTTTAGGAAACTAAACATATTCGGTGCCCATATGTATTAACAACCAACAAATTGTAGATTGAATCCATAAAGAGCAGTTGCCAGATCGTTTCTAGAAAAAAAAAATCTAGAGTAAATTTTTTTTTTTTTCATATCTTCCTTGCTTTAGCTCTGTTTCCTCTCAAAATTCATTGGAACCCCTCAAATTTCCTTCTGCATATTTCCTTCCTTGAGGACCCTATCCTAAATTCCACTTATCAAAGCTAGAAATCCCACATTTGTCTATTTTTAGGGTTTTCCATAACTTCTTCGATTCCCACCCAATAGCCTTCAAATTTTACCACAATGTTCATTTCATTTTTCTGCTCCTTTATCCCTCTTGGACAAATTTTCCCATTCTTTCACCCCACTTCTAAAATCCCCATTTTCTGCTTCACTTTCCCTCAGAAAGTGTCAAAATCCTAGTCAAACCCCAATTACCCATCAGATTTTTTCCCAAATCCAAATTTTCCTTTACTAAAAAAGTTTCTATTTTTGTTTTTTACCCTTTCCCAAAAAAAAATCTCCTGGTTATGGTTGTCACCCACATAGGAGCAAAAACCATGGAGGATGAACTTGTAGCCCTTAAGACCAAACTCTAGGATCTGGATGAAAAAATTCTCAACCTCAATCTTCAGCATTCAACCATGAACAATAGACGGCAGCCAAAGTCTTCTGCAAACACTGGGTTCTCTTCTTCCAGCAATTTTTGTGGGCCGAAGCTTGATTTTCCTCACTTCAATGGTGATGATCCGACTAGATGGATATACTGGGTAGAACAATATTTCAGTATGTATAATACTTTTGATGTCAACAAAGTCCCACTTGCATCCTTTCATTTGGAACATGAAGCCCTTCAATGGTTCCATTGGTACATCAAGGCTCACGAAGAGCAAAAATGGACAGTTTTTTGCAAACTCATTTTGCAACTATTTGGCCCTAGTGCTTTTGATGACTTCACAGGAGCACTCACTAAACATTGCCAAATAGGTACTGTGAGAGAATATTATACAGAATTTGAAAAACTAGCCAATCACACAGAAGGATTGTTTGATGAATTCTTTAGGAGTTGTTTTGTCAGTCGTCTAAAGAATGCAATCTGATCTAAGGTTAAAATGTTCTGTCCCAGCACAATGATGAAAGCCCTAGGGTTGAATAAGTTGGTGGAGGACAAGATCATAGCTTAATAGCGATCCAAATCTAATTTTGTTCCATTCAAAAATATGGTTTCCCAAAGACCTCAAATAACACCAGCTCCTAGAACAGCTCCTATCAAGCATTTGACTAAAGTAGAGATGCGGGCACATAGGGAAAAAGGGCTTTGTTATAACTATGATGAGAAATTCGTTCAGGGCCATAGATGTGTTGACCAAAAGCTCTATCCCTTGGATGTGGATTCTCTGCTTGAAACTAAAGTTTATGCGGATGCTCAGGATACAGTAGATGATCAAGTCAAAACTCAACAGCTGCTTGTTGACCCTGCTTCTTAGGAAGACCACCTAGAGATCTCTCTCCATGCTTTAGCAGGAGTCAACTCCCCACAAACCATGTAGGTCAAGGGTTACTTCAAGAAGCTCCCTCTTACAATACTCATTGATTCTAGTAGCACTTATAACTTCATTGACACTCAGATCGCCAAACAAGCTAATTGTTTTGTCCATCCTTGCTCCAACTTTGAAGTCATGATTGCCAATGGGGGTACATTACCTTGCAAAGGGAAGTGTCATAATGTGTGTATCTCAATTGGAGATTATAACCTACACTCTGACATGTTTGCCTTACCCTTAGGCAGATGTTATGTGGTTTTGGGAGGCTAATGGTTATGCACACTTGACCCCATCTTATGGGATTTTGCTAAACTTTGGATGCAGTTTTCAGAAAATAGACAAAACCACACATTGAAGGGATTACAACTGGGGTCTCTCAGCACCATAAGTTCACATCGCATGGAAAAATGTCTTAAGAAGAATTCAAATGGTGTCATCGCTCAACTCCATTCCATTCAGATGCAACCATCAACAATCTCCACTACTCCTGATCTACAACAAATTTTGGATAGGTATGCATATGTCTTTGCTGAACTAGTGGGATTGCCACCTTCACGACTAGAGGACCACCATATTTAGCTCTTTTCTAGAAGCGTTCCTCCCAACATTAGGCCCTACCGCTACCCATTTCACCAAAAGATAGAGATTAAGATGCTCGCTTGAGACTTACTAAAGAAAGGTATTATTTTCCCTAGTACCAATTCCTTTTCTTCACTAGTCCTTCTTGTCTAGAAAAAAGATGGGTCATAGAGCCTCTGCATTGACTTCTGAGCACTTAATCACATCACAATCAAGGATAAGTTTTTGATTCCTGTTGTTGATGTGCTTCTTGATGAGCTTCATGGCGCTCATTTTTTCTCCATGTTGGATCTTCATTCTAGGTATCACCAAATTCAGGTTCATGAGGATGATATCCCTAAAATGGCTTTCCACACACATGATGGCCATTATTAAAATTTGGTCATGCCCTTTGGCCTCACTAATGCTCCTTCAACATTCCAAGGATTGATGAATAAAATATTCCAGCCCTACCTATGGAAATTTATTCTAGTCTTCTTCGATGATATCCTCATCTATAGTAAAACATGGGTCGAGCATCTCCAACATCTGGATCTTGTACTATAACTTCTCTCTAATCATCATCTCTATGCAAAATAATATGAATGTGTTTTTGGCCAGGAGGAAGTGGAGTATCTCAAGTATATTGTTTTAGCCCCAGGGGTTTGAGTGGATCCAACAAAAATAGATGCCATGAAAAATTGGCCACATCCTTAGATGCTCAAGAGCCTCCATAGTTTTTTGGGGCTGACTGGCTACTATCACAAGTTTGTCAAGGATTATGGGAAGATTGCAGCTCCATTAACAACTATGTTAAAAAACAATGATTTTACCTAGACACATGCTGCTCAGTGTGCATTTGAAAAACTAAAACAAGCTATGTGTACTACACCTATTCTAGCTATGCCAAATTTTTCCAAGACCCTCACTATTGAGAACGATGCTTGTGACAATGGACTTGGTGCTATTCTCCTTCAAGATGAACATCCCATTGCGTTCACCAGCAAAGCCCTTTCTGGCAAGAATTTAGTACTCTCTACATATGAGAAGGAAATGATGGCTATTTTGCATACAATACAGAAGTGGCGGCCATACCTACTAGGGAATCATTTTTACATCAAGACTGATCACCAGAGTCTGAAATATTTCCTGGAACAATGGGTCTCCTCCCCAACACAACAGAAATGAGTTAGCAAACTCATGGGTTATGACTATGAGACCACTTACAAGAAGGGTAAGGACAATATTGTGGTGGATGCTCTCTCTCCCACATTTGATGACCAAGCTTCTCTTTCAACTATTTCTATGCATGTTCCAAATTGGTTGGAATCTATCCAGTAGGGCTATGTCAATGACTCTTCATTATCTCAAATCATTCAACAGTTGGCTAATAACCTTTCTACTGAACCACCTTACTCTTGGGATGGTGCTTCTCTACGATACAAGGGTCATCTGGTGCTTCCCCAGAGCATAGATCTTTAGTAGGCTGTCTTCTATGAACTCCATGCTTCTCCATCAACAGGGCACTCTAGGTTCCTCAAAACTTATGAGTGGGCATAGTGTAACTTCTTTTGGAAGGGAATGAAAAGGGTAATTCAATAGATGGTAATGTGGTACTTGTCAATGCAACAAGGGTGAAATGACACTCCTTCCTAGATTGCTTGAATCCTTGCCCATCCCTACATAGATTTGGACATATATTTATATGGATTTCATTGAGGGGATCCCTAAATCTAGAGGGAAGATAGTGATCTTAGTTGTGGTTGATCACATCTCCAAATATAGTCATTTTTGTACCCTCAACCATCCCTATACCACCTCCTCAGTCACACAAATTTTCATGGACCAGATCTTTCGTCTTCATGGCATCCCTTCTTCCATTGTCTCAAATCGTGATGCAACTTTCACCAGTCATTTTTTGGACACACTAGCACCAAACTAAAGATGAGTTCTGGGTATCAACCACAAATAGATGGTTAGACTAAAATTATGAACAAATGTTTGAAAACTTATCTTTGTTGCTTCACCTCAGAACAACAGCATCAGTGGGTAAAGTAGCTCCCTCTCGCTGAATGGTAGTACAATACCTCCTACCACACTGCATCTGAAATGACTCCATATGAAGCAATATATGGTCAGGCACGGCCAGTACTCCTTCCATACACCCCCAGTAATTCACCAGTTTAGGTAGTCGACATGGTTCTCTGAACCTGATATCAGATTCTTCGCATCTTTCATGACAATCTTCACCTAGCAAGAAATTGAATGAAACAACAAACTAATCAACATCGTTCTGAGCGCACTTTTCAAGTAGGTGATATAGTTTTTCGTCTACATCCATACAAGCAATCATCCCTGAAACTCAAAGGGTGTCATAAGCTGGCTCCAAAGTTTTATGGGTCGTATAAGGTTCTTTAGAAGATTGGATCAATTGCTTATAAATTGGAGCTTCCTCCTTCTTCCCACGTTCATCCAGTATTTCATGTCTCTTGTCTAAAGAAAGTTCTTGGCACCAAAATAAGAGCACAAACTATTTTACTAGAATTGGCTAATGAAGGATCCATCATTTTGGAGCTGGAGGCAATCCTCGATAGGCGCATTTGTCAGCTTCACTCCCAAACCATCACAGAGGTATTAATCCAATGGTACAGAATGCAACCAGAGGATGCTACATGGGAACCACTCCTTCAGATTCAACAACAATTTCCACATCTCAAGCTTTGAGGGCAAATCTTTTCTAAGAGGAATGGGATGTTAGGAACCTATGTTTAACCCTTCTCTTTACTTTGTTAGTATATTGCTTTTGTACGCATATGCTTTGTAAGTCATCCCATGAGTATATTGTATTATCCCACATTCATGGGAAGTAATAGTTGTTTAGATTAGACTTAGTATATAAGTACGTGTTGAGGCCAATGAAGGCTTCCATGAATTTATTGTATTGAGCTTTCTCAAAGGAGGTTGCCCCCTCAAAGTGGCCTACAATCAATAAATTCCTTCTATGTTTCTGCTATTTCTGTTATTTCATGCATTTTTCATTATATTGTTGTAGGAGGTTCCTCTCAGAGGTCTTGAATTTCATGTTTCAGATGCATACATCTTTTAGTGTCATGCCCTACTGAGTAATGGTAATGACAATGGGCATTAGCATCAAATGAAGGTCCTTGCATCTTTCTATTGTCTAGTGGATGAGCAGGAGGCAGTTTTCAAAGATTGTTCACTACTTAGGTCATTATTGAATGAAGAGAAACTGATAATGGAGTGAATTGTCTCTGTTGTTGCTTGAATTGAAATGGTGTCTGATTAGGCTTTGTAATAGCCGACACTTGTGATTTAAAGTTATTCAAATGTTATCCATTGATCTTAATAAAATTCCTATTATTCTTCTTAAATGAATTTTGAGATGTTCCAGCTACGAATTGACCAACAAGAGTTGATGAGGTATGATTCTCATACCGACTGGCAAAAAGTTGGTAATCTCAGAGAGTTGTACATAGATGTTGAAAAGAGCTATACTTCATCAACAATATCATGTCACATATGTTCAGTTGTAGATTCATAATGAATACTTCTTGAACATTATCATCTATAATTGGATATTATATTTGCGCAAAGAGAGCTTGATATCAACTAATGAATTCCATTAATTTCTCTTTCAGACCTTGTTTACAATGGACCAAATTAGTTAATGAGATAGTAGGTCCAATGTTTACTTGGAAATGTTGTAAGAATTGATCAACTAGTTGTGAGAAGGAAATTATTGAATTAGGAGGTAGAGAGAAAAACCATTCCAAAGACGTATCTTTTAGAGATTGAGGAAAGAGTTTTGCTAACAATTCCTCATAAAAGAAGAAATCACTACACATTGTTGTGAATGCTGCCACATGAGTATTAGGATCACCTTTACCACTGTACTTTTCAAACTAAGGAGTCTCAAATTTGTCAAGCATTTGAGCTCTTAGGATTGTATAAGATAAAGGACTACAAGCATAATATGTTGGTAAGTTTTGTTGAGGAAGCATTAGTTAAATTTGTCACTTTTTGCTGCAAGGCTAACATACTTTGCAAAAGCTAGTTTAGGAGAGCATCACTAGGTGAAGTGGTTTGCAGATTTGAGATAAGAGTATTTGATGTTGCAGTCGTGAAATTGATAGGTGGTTGGTAATAAGTGGAGGTGATGGGTGGTTGAGAATAATTATTCATGCGTATGGATACAGGAGGTGCTAAGTTTTGATAATTAAATGCCACAACTTTGTAATTGTTTCCAGTAGATGTTCCCATGGTAATGGTAGAATTACTACAATCTTGTGCATTAGTAGTGAGAACTGATGGTGCAAAACTGGATATTCCAGTATTTGGTATGAGTACTCATACTTGTGAGCTTATATGCTTTGGTGGTGACACATTTTCTATGTTATTTACATAGCTAGCTAGTAACATAGTGTTATGATCCACTATGTGGGGTAATCCACAGAGCATGTCAACACCTTCTTGTCCTTGTAACAATCCTCTTATTGTTGCAAATATGTGCCTAATCGGTGCTGTCATTGATGTCAACATATCCTTGTTGTCATTAGTGTCAACTGTATCTTATTCTATTGCTTGTTTAGAAGACTTGTATGTTGAGGATATTGAGAAAATTAGCCTCTGGAAGAAACAAGTGAGTTACATATCTCTTTGTCAGAGATAGTGAAGACAGTGCAGTTCAGTGAAGTAGATTGCTCCGCATTCCCAGTAAGATGAAGATCAAAGTTTGTGGATCAAAGGGTTTGTAGAGGATTGTCTGAAGTTGCTCCAATCAAGATTTTAGAGGTCTGCATGGAGAATTGGCAAAGTTATGGCCATCTGAGTAGAACCAAGTTTTGTAGTTGTTAAGAGGTGACAGAGTGACAGAAAATTGGTCCAAATTGATCTGGATTGGAATATTATGATCTACGGATCTAGAGGTGTGTTTGGGATGTCGGTGTGTATCTAGAACTCATGTGGTTCGTGGTTTGGAGGTCCGCAAGCAATCATTCTAGTGTGACAATCATAACAGTTGGTGTTCTTGAATTCCCAGATGAAGGTACAAGTGTTTCTGGTGATCTGAGGTGGTCCAATTGTTCCTGTTGATTTCATTATGCTTGTGGTGGTCTTTGAATCAAGTGCCTATTGTGTTGGTGGTTTGCATTAAGAATTGAGCTCGTGGATGAATATTTCTCCTTGGGTGTTGCTCTTCTTTCCAGTCTTGGCTGACTAAATTCTTTGGGCATGTTGCAGATGATCTAAGAGAGGTTTTATGAAGCATGGTGAGTTGTTTGAGGAAGATTTGGGTCCCAACTATGTTTGGTCAACAATATAGTGATTCACATTAAGTCAGATGTTTATAGTGCCAACCTTGATGTTTATTCCAAGGTTGATGAAGCATATAAATACATGTGGTTGAGTTCTGGAAAGTTGTCCTTGTGTGAAAATGACAAGATCCTAAGAAAGGAAGAAAGGTAGAGAAGAGAAGAGGAAGAGCAGAAGAGGAAGAGCAATAAAGGATGAGGAGATAGCAAAGAAGTATTTGGGGGTAGAGCAGAGATATTGTGCGCTTCAATGGAACTTGTTGTGACCTCATCACACATTGCCCCATTACAAATGGGGACCCCCTAATTTTTGCTTAGGTTTAGTCTAGTTTCTGAGTCTTAGCTAGGTCCTGGTTCATAACACATACAGGGAGGGACACTGGATAAGTCAAGTGTGTCATACCTTAAAATGTCTCACAGGACACTTTGAGTGATCGAGATCGAAGTAAACAAAGTACATCTCCTCAGTCAGAGTCTTCATGTGAAAGGACTGATATTAAAGCTTGTAATGTTTTGACTTACGATTGAAGGGCTTCATGTTTGGCTCCAAGTTTAAGTGAGTTTGAAGCTATAAGAGGCAAAATCCAAGGGTCATGTCCAAACCCGCCCTACTTGGGCGGCCTTAGAAGGGGGTCTTGGACAATTTTGCCTACCACATGGATTTCTCCACACAGAGTCTCCAATCCCGCCCAAGGAGAAAATGTGCAAATTTTGAAGTATGTCAACGCAAAACATAAAGATGATAAAAGTTGATGGGAAACTCAAAGGATTTGAAGGCATCAAGTGTCTTTTCAAGGTAAAATCCAAGAGGTACCTTCAAACCCACCTTACTTGGGTGGTTTCAAGAGGTCCTTATGGACTATTTCACCTCCCACATCAAATACTCCAAGCATTACCTTCAAATCCGCCCAAGGAGCACTCTATAAAGTTTACAATAAGTTAAAATGCAATGAGGTGATGAAGTTTTGATGAAAGTGCATAGCATTTGGAAGAGTTGTCCAAGGGGTACCCTCAAACCCGCCCTACCTGGGCAGCCTCAAGAGGGGGTCTTGGACTTTGTTTCCTGCCATATGAAACTCTCCACCTGCTACCTCCAGAACTGCTCAGGGGTGTAAATGGTTCAATTTGCAAAGCTATTTGGTCAAGGATGAAAGAAAAGACATTCAGAGAGTGAGATTATCAAGATTGATATGAATGAAATGTTTCAAGTATGGAAATCCAGAGGTCATGTCCTAACCCGCCCATTCTGGGTAGTTTCACAAGGTCTTCATGGATGATGTCTCCTGCCATGTGAAATTCTCCACACACTGCTCCCAAAACCGCCCTAGAGAAAAAAATGGTTAAGTGTTGAGGTTTTCATGTACACAACACTAAGGTATGGTGATCTGTAAGTAAATTTGATGAGTTTGAGTGAAGTCAAGTGATTGATAGGCAATATTCCAGGTGTCACCCTTGAACCTGCCCTATCTGGGTGGCTTTAGCATGGTCACATGGATAGTGTCTTCATTACCACATGATACTCTCTAGACAATGCCTTCAATACCGCCCTAAGTAAGAATGATCAATTTTTGAAGTGTTAACACTAGAAGGTGATGGAATTCAAGAGAAACATGAAGGTTTAGAAGGATCAAGTAAGTTTTAAGGTAAAATCCAAGGCTCACTATTAAACCCGCCCTACCTGGGTGGCCTCAAGAGCCCCTTGTGGACTATGTCACTTGACAGATGATACACTCCAACCACTCACTCAAAACCCGCCTAAGATGAGGAACAATGTAAAGTGCGAAGTTGTTTGATGAGGATGATCAAAATGATATCACAGGGGAAGGAAATAGTCAAGAGTAAGAGATGAGAAGTGGCTAAGTGCCAAAATCCACACATACCTCTCAAACCTGCCCTATCTGGGCAGCCTAGAGGGGTCAGCTTGGAATGTTGATGTCAAAAACAAGGTACATACTCTATCTTGGTTCCTTAACTCATCATGATACCTTACATGTTTGAGAGGATCATCCCAGAGAGGTAAGCCTAGAGGGAGTCGTTCGAGAAGAAAGAAGCTTCAAAAATCAATAAGCCATGAAGATGAAGGAATGAACAATCAAGTTAAGTTCAAAATCTAGGCATCTCTTCTAAACCTGCCCATGCTAAGCGGCCTTCATCTCCATGCTTGGATAGTTTCATCTCTTGCACATCATACTCTCCAGACAACACACTTGAACCTGCTCAAGGAAACAATCTATCCAATTTGCAATGTTTTGAGTTGAAGTATAGTGAGATCATGATGAAATTACGTAAGATTGAATGTGTTTTAAGGCATTTTGAAGGATAATCCAAGGGGTACCCTTAAACCTGCCCCACTTGGGTGGCCTCAAGGGATGTCTATGGATAATACCTTCTTCCACATGAAAAAGCCCATACACTGCCTTTAAAGCCGCTCAAGGTGAAGACACTACAAGTTGTAAGGAGAGATCAGTGAATTAAGCACTCCATTGATGGCTGAAGGATGTTCTAGGTTGTGTAATCCAACTAACATCTCCAATTTCACCTTTCTTAGGCAGACTTCACCTATGCAGATGGACATCATCATCTAACATCTCAAAGCTTACCCTCTCACATCACAAGCATCTTAAAAGTGGCTAAGTCTTAGGTAAGTTCAAGAGAAGGGTCTTCAATGAGGAGAGCAATGAACATTAAGTAAAACAATCCACACATCCTCTTTGAATCTTCCCATCCTAGGCAGCTTTGGAACCTTCCTTTGGACAATGTTGCCTTCACATGAAATCCTCTATGTGCTACCTTCAAATCTGCCTAGGGGAGAAGACAACTGAAATTACAAAGAGAGATCAATGAACTAATGAAACAAAGCACTTTAATGATGAGGTGATCATGTATGGAGAGGTTCAAAAGGTTCTAAGTTGTAAGATCCAAACAACATCCCTAATCCTGCCCTACCTAGGCGGTATTCACTATGACAGGTGGACAAGTCCATGTTCTCATATGCATCACTCCATGTACTACATTCAAAACCGCCCAGGGTGCTGAAAAGAAGTCTTCATGAGGATGAGCTATGTGAAGTAATCCATGTACATTCTCAAGACTATGAGACTTTCACTTTCATTCACATCTTTTGCATCATCCACTCCATACAACCTCTTCAAGACCGCTCTTGCTAGGTGGACTTCACCAAGACACATGGACATTATCATCCAACATCTAGTATGTGTCTTCATATTCATAAGCATCTCAAGATTCCACTAAGTGTTTAGATGGGAGAAATGAACATCAAATCCATACCTACCCTTCCAACCCACCCATGCAAGGCGGCCTTGAGCCTTCTACAAGGACAACACCAAGTCCCTCACACCATTTCATCCACCTATCATCTTCAAAGCTTCCCTCCTCAAATGGTTTCATCATGCCTCCCTAAGTGTGTCATTCAACTTCAATGCAGAGAGGAATGAATATTAAGTGATAACAATCCACATACCTCTTTGAATCCCACCCTTCCTAGGCGGCTTTAAGACCTTCTTCTGGACAATGTTACCTTAACATACATCTCTCCACACAACATGCTCAAACCCGCTCAGGAGAGAAGACAATCAAAATTGCATGGAGAGATCAATGAACTGATGAAACAAAGCACTTTATTGATGAGGTTAGTGTCACATAAGTTTTACGGGAAGTTCAAGATAAAGGTCTTCATGAGGAGGTGGATGAGTTAAGGGAAGCAATTCTTTCACATGAAACACTCCATTCAACATGCTCAAAACTGCCCATACTCTTAAGAGTTTCACAAAGCATTAAAGGAGGTTGAAATATCAACAACAAGAAATCACTAAGTAATAAAATTCCATGCACCTCCCTTGAACCCGCCTTTCCTAGGTGGTTTTGGACCCCACACATGGACAGTGTCGCCTTCCACAACAAATTCTCCACACCTACTCTTCAAACCCACCTATGCTGGGCAGTCTGAGCATGAAGACATGGAAAATGTCTAAAAACTTTGAATTTATCTCTTTCTAGGCCAACCTCATCACAATAGGCCGACCTACTTGAAGTAAAAGTAGCGTTTGATATATAAGAGGGTTTGAATATGCATTTTAAATCAAAACAAATACAATTTTAATTCTGATTTTTGTAGCAGAGCAGCAAGGAGGAGCAGCAGATTTCAAGGAGAAAAGTAAAATTTCAAGAATCTTCAAAATCAAATTTTCCTAAATTTTTGATTTTTTCATAAAATCTGCTTTTTCTAAGGTATGTTATTTTGAAATTAATTATTTTTTTTATCCCACATGCACAAGGAGGTAGGAAAAATAGTAAAAAATTCATATTTTAAGAGGTCACATCAGCCTAGTGACATATGTTATTTTCTCTTGTAGGAAGAGGTAGAGGATGAACGCGAAAGAAAGGCAAGCCTTGATCAAGAGTGACAAGCAAGGAGTCATTCCAGAGATGAAGATCATGTCCAAGTGGAGGAACATGAGTGACACTAACTTGGGTCACATCAACATGGAGGAGATCAAGAGGGAGCTCTACAAGCCAACTCACTCCAAGGTCATCCATGAGATGCTTTGCAATGGGATTGTTCAAGCAGCTTGTTTTCCGCCCGCCTTGCCAAGTGCCGAGCTTATGTGGGAGTGTGCTGATCATTACAACCAAGAGACTAGATGCATTGAGACATCCAATGGAGAAGTCTTAGCTCACTTGAGAAGGGAGGCCATCGCCAAAACATTCAACATCCTGAAGCATAGGAAGGTCACCGTCTACACTCGAGAGCAAACTCAAAGGGTGTTTGAAGGAGCGATAAGTAATTGTAAGCAAGAGATAAACGTCAATTGGGTAAAGCAACCAAGGAGTCATCATAGTAAATTGCCAAAGAAACTTCATAAATCAGATTTCATCACGGAGTATGGCTACATGGTGATCTTCTTGAACAGAATCATGGGTTGTCAACAATCGTCAACATTCGATGCGTGGATGTTTGTATTCATGCAAGAGATCGTCAAGGGTGAAGTGATGATTGATTGGGCCAGCATTATAAGCAACAATATTCATGAGCAGATGATCAAGCTAAAGGAGACTAAGTCCTTCTACATGAGCTCGTATGTCATTTATATCCTCGCAATGTGTGGAAAGTATGATGGATTGAATTACAGAGGTGACATAGGATATGGCCCCGGACAATTTAGCGTGTATGATTGCTACCTGCAGTTGCAGCTAAAGTCTATCGCCCATTGCAAGCGTGTGAATGATGCATTCATGTTCATCGTAAGGAAGCTTCAAGGAAATATGCATGAGAGGTTATCGAAGGATGCAAAGAGATTGATTGGCAAATATGGACGATGGTACATCCAATTTCTGAAGTTCACCTACTTGAGGATCCAATGATTTTCATCTTATCCTTATTGCTTGCCGAGGTATCCTACCGACAAGATGGTACTACTAGAGGTGACGAGGCAACTGTTGGCTTGGGAAAAAATTCAAAAAGATAAGAAGAAAGTTGGAATCAGTTTTTCGATCAGAGTTGGAAAGTTGGAGACTTGCCCAACACTGTAAGCTACACAGCATTCAGAATATGAACTTCAAGCTTACAATCTTGTGCTTCGTGACACAAATTGAGATCATTTTGATCCATTCAACACGATTAGGAAGGCATTTGGGAAGAAGTTTAGACATCAAGAGCACCAAGAGGATCATTGGGCAGATGTAGATGATGATGAGCACATTAGAGAGAAAAGGTGTTCAAGAATGGCTTGGGGTTTGGTGAGATCTTGTAATATAATGCCTATTCTTGATCAGTTAGAGGAAACTGACAAGTTTTTCATGCAAAAGATGTTTGACAAGGAAGGACCTATCATTATCAATTGGGCTGAGAGAGAAAATGGTCATGATGAATGGATACAGCAAGTCATATATATCACCTAGAAGTATGTAGATAGTCAAGTGAAGAAGCTCGAGAATGCAAACAAGGACATGACATATGACTTGATGGGAGGAGTTGACTCGCAGCAATCACAAGAGGCGGATGATAGTGAATCTAGCAGCGAACATCACAGTGAGTCTAGTGGATATAGTATAAGCTCCAGAGAAGAAGCTCAGCTTGGTAAGAGGAAGCGTCTGGATGACTCACATGGAGAAAGTAGTCGAAAGAAGACAAAGTTGAGTTCACAACATGAGGTTAGTACTTCTTCCAGGCAAGAAGGTGGTCTTTCTTAAGATATGAATGTAACATTAGTAGTGGAGAATGAAGAAAGAGAAAACCAAGGAGATCCACAGGCATTAGATCAAGAACACATGCATGAGATTCTAGCAGAAGAAGTTCGATCAAGTCTCTCCAAAGATCAAGAAGCTGAAATGGATATACACATTGAATCGTCTGATGAGGAAGCATCGTCACCAGAATTAGAAGTTGAATCTCAAGAACAAGATGTTCAAGAAGATTTGTCTGCCTTGCCAGAATGGTTGAGGAAGAGGGTATAGGAAACTTCGATCGTGGAAGTAGCGCCAGAGGTCAATATACAAGAGCTATTAAGCAGAACCAGGCAAGACAAAGGAAAGGAGAAGGCAACTAGATTCTCCAAGATTACAAGAGATAGTTCTGGGTCCAGGAAAATGCATATTGCAGCGCCCAGGGTAGAGAAAATAATTGATGATATTGCTCTTGAAGATTACGATGTGACCACTATGGATTTGGGACCAACAACAGAAGAGCAAGAGTTTGAAGAGTTGGAGGAATCAGTTTCAGTGGTCAAAGAGAGATTGAAGCGTGAAAGGGAAAGAGGAGATCAATTGGAGAAATAAAACCTTGCCTTCAAGCAATATATCCAGCAATTGATGAATCCAATTCAACAGCATGAAGGGACATCTACTCCACCTCCCATGCTTTCACAGGAATCTGTTGCTTAGTTAGAGGGTATGAAATCACAGTCCCAAGAATTGAAAAGCTAGATAGGAAGAGTTAGAAATCAAATAGATACATTCATCGATGAACTCATCCAAAAGTATGAAACCGTTGCTTAATTGTTGGAAAGACTTCAAGCAGTTTTAGTAGCATGTTCCCAATTCGATGCTGTCAAAAGAGAATATATGCCACACTTGGAAGATTTGATGAACACTCCACTGTCAGCATTGATAGAGGAAGGAGTAGTTGAAGAAGGTTCATCATATGATTTCTCTACTTGGTACTTTACTATGGACATAAGAGATCAGCTTTTTGACAAGGTTAAAATGGATTGTGTTTGAGTGGATAGTGTGCTTCAGAGAGCTCATAATAAGATAGTTGGTGTAATGGATGATATGTGTGTACTCTTAGGAGAGATTACATTTCATGACATAAAGAATTACCTACATTCTCATTACTTCAACTCTATTCACTTCATTTCTGGTGAACAGCTAAACAATATCTACTCCTTGATCTCACTAGTTGGTGGTAAGCAGGTTAGTCTAGTAGAGTGGGAGAGGACAATTGATGAGCATACATGAGATGTGAAGAAGGCAGAAGGAACCATTCAGAACGTGCCAAGTGTACCAGTTGCTGACATGGAAAAGGTTGTTCCAAAGTTCGTGGCATTGGTCGAAAAGAATAAACATAAGAAATAAATGCCACATTGGCAGTCCACATAGGCGCCAAGGTGTCACCTTGGAAAATGTGCCTTTATTGCTTCTTGTATATCTCTAATAATAGAAAGTTGTTATAACCACCTTTGATGTGGCGTGATTTGGGCCATCGAATCCAAATTGATCCTGGCCATTCATTATATTTTGAAGGCTATATAAGCCTCATTCCTCTTCATTTTGCATAATGGGTTTTGAGCAAATTAGAGCTGTTGCTAAGATTTTGCTGAGATCAATAAAAGTTCATTGTTGAGCTATTCATGGTGATATTGTGTTCTCTTTGCAAGTTGCATGGTTGCTAAGTACTCACTCACATTCAATGTTTTAACTTAGTTTATTTCTTTCAAAGTTTGTTAGCTTTAGTTTGTGGAGGTCATTGTCTTTTGATTACTTAGTGAAATCTCTATATGTTCATACCTTTTATGATTTGTCGCTGGCAAGTTGTAGTGTAAGGTTAGTCTGAACATATCACAAGTGTCACTTCGATTGTTCATAGAGCAATTTGAAAACCTTTAGCTTATCGTTAGAAGATTGCATCACCTTTGTGGAGTTGTCTCATGGCGAAGCAAAGCGTGGTTGAGATTTCTAGGAATTGATGATGATAGCTTGCACTTAGATTAGATATTCTTTCTAAACCCAGTCTTTTGCATTTTTTTTGAAAAAACATTGTTAAGAGTAGGACCAAGAGCTGAATTGCCATATCATAAGTTTATCATAGCGCGTAGCCTTGAAGCGATTGTTACAACCTATGCAAGTGCAAACGGTATTTTCCTGCCATTGAACACCAAAGTGTAAGTCCCTTTGTATGAAATAGCAAATCACATCTTTGCCAAACAAGCTATCCTAAGTCGAGAATTGAAGATAAGGAACCTTGGAGTCTACTCAGTTGATCACAAAGTTTAGCATCTGAGTGATTTTGTTCAAGAGAGGATAAAATACACGAGTATTTTATGCTGCGTTGTCTATGCAAGGAAAACACATCAACAAAACTGAACTTTGTATGAAGAAGATGTTGTTTCTTAGTTCAATCTTTTTGTGTTAACATTGTAAATGTTCTTGTAGGCAGTGATCCTCTTTTGAGCAGTGAGCTCTGGGTAGTGTACCCAAAGGCAAGTGCCTTCCCATTTTCTATTCTTTTAACAGAGAATAAATCTTATGGGTTAACCCCCACTGTGGTTTTTCCCTTAACTGGGTTTCCACGTAAAAATTTTGGTGTTATGTGTGTTGATTATGTTTATGCTCATGTGTTGTTGACTCATGCTTTCATGGTTATATCATCAATCTATTAACAAGTGGTAAAGAAGATTAAATGTAGCAAAAGATAAAAATTTTGTGACAACTAATTCACCCCCCTCTCAGTTGTCTACCCTAACTTCAACAATTGGTATTAGAGCCGGTTCCTCTAAATGAAGCTTGACCGCTTGAGGAGATCCAAGATGTCAACTTACAAGAAGAATACTTCAAGATTTGATGGAACAAATTATTCTCTTTGGAAGAGTTGCATGGAGTGCCATTTGCAATGCATGGGTGATGCTTATTAGTTGATAACAAAAGATGAGTATATGCCTCCGAAGAAAGGTCCTTTAACTCCAGATGAACTCAAAGATGCTGCAAACAATATCTAGGCTAAATAAGCATTGTTAAGTGCCCTGAATGATACAAAAATGACAAATGTCCTAGAATTGAAAATTGCTCATTAAATCTAGAAAAAAATTGGAAACTTTGTATGAAGGTGATGAATATGTCAAATGTGCTAAGTTACAGAGCTTGAAAGCTAGATACAAAAATTTGAGGATGAGTGAAGATGAAAACATCACTTCCTACATGTAGAAGGTGAATGAACTTGTGTGTAGTATCAGGTGTGCTGGTGGAAAATTGGAAGAATTAGAGATTGTTGGCAAGGTGCTCAGATCCTTACCTGCTTCATACAAGAATAGAGTTACTGCTATTGAGGAGATCAGGACTATGACAATTGTTACAAGGGATCAGTTGGTTGGCAAGATTTCAGCATTTGAAATGAGTGAGTTTGGTGATTCCCTTCCTAAATCAGAATCTACTTTTAAGGCCAGTGTTTCTGGGAAGCAAAGATTTGATCCAGGTGAAAGCTCTTCAAAAATATTAATCAGATATGAGAAAACAAAGAATGAACTTGAAGAAGATGAAATAGAGCTTGAAGAAATTGAAGCCCTTATTGCCAAAAGATTACCAAGAGGATCCAGTAAGTATAAAGGAAAGTTGCCTTTCAAATGTTTTTCTTGTAATAAGATTGGTCATTTTGCCTCAAGATGTCTGGAGAGGGTTTCAAAGCCAAACCCTAATAGATCTAGGTTTCAAAAGAAATGCTACTATGTCCAAGAAGCTGTTGATGAAGGAGTTACAGATGATGAATTTGACAAGGGAAGTACATCTGGAAATGAATGGGTGTTCATTGCTATCAAAGAAGAAAATCTAGTGCCTACTAAATTTGCTAGCTATATGAATGTGGAAAGTGCCTTGGCTACTCAAGTTGAAGAAAAGGATGAATGGGTGATTGACAACGGGTGTTCTCACCATACGACAGGTGATAAAAGTAAGTTTGTAAGTATGGAAAGATATGAAGGTAGAATTGTGAAGTTTGGAGACAATTCAGTTGGTAGAATCTGTGGTAGAGGATCCATCTCTTTTGATGGCAAGCACAACACTAATGATGTTTTGTATGTAGAAGGGTTGAAGCATAATCTTCTTAGTGTTGGTCAGTTGGTTGACAAAGGGTATGATCTCTGATTCAAGGATAGGAAATGCAGAATCTTGGAAAGCTCCAGAACTGAAATTACATCTGGTACACAGCTAGAGGTAATATCTTTCATTTAAGTTGCATTGGTAAAAGATGTTTGATTGCTTAGATTGATTAGAGTTGGTTATGGCATAGGAGAATGTGTCATGTAAACTTTGATAACATTGTCAAGATAAGTGCTACTCAGGCTGTGAGAGATCTTCCAAAGCTTGTAAAACCTGTTAATAGCATGTGTAAGGAATGTTAGTTGGGCAAATAGAGTAGAACTACATTCAAAAGTAAAGAACAATTTTCAAGTGGAGTGTTGGAACTTGTGCACACTAATCTGTGTGGTCCTTCTAGAGTTAGGAATTTGCAAGGAGACGGATACTTTATGTTACTGATTGATGATTACTCCCGAATAATGTGGGTCACCTTTTTGAGAGAGAAATCAAAGGCTCTTGACAAATTCAAGGTGCTCAAGGCTAGGGTAGAGAATGAGATTGGTGTGAAGTTAAAGTGTCTAAAATCTTATAGAGGTGGAGAGTTTACCTCTGGTGAGTTTAATGCATTTTGTGAAAAGCATGGAATAAGAAGATAGTTATCTACTCCTAGGACTCTTCGGTAGAATGGAGTTGTGGAAAGGAAGAAATGGACTATTCAAGAGGTTTCTAGAACCATGATGATGGAGGCAAATGTTCTACATGTCCATTGGAGAGAGGCTGTGAGTACTACTGTCTACACTCTTAACTGGGTGCATATCAAAGGTAATTCTGGTAAAACACCTTATGAACTTTGGTTTGGTAATGCTCCTACTATGAAATACTTCAGATTTTTTATTATTAAATGCTATATCAAAAGACATGAAGATCTAGGCAAGTTTGATGCAAGGAGTGATGAAGAAATATTTTTGGGTTATTCTAACCAAAGCAAGGCACACCAGTGCTTTAACAAGAGATTGAAAAAGATTGTTGAAAGTGCTAATGTCAAAGTAGATGAGAGCATGGAGAGACCTTCCAAGTTCTGTGGATATGAATCAGATGATGAAAATGAAAAGCAAGTTCAAGATCAGACTTAGATTCAAATTGCTCTAGAAAATCCAGTGACTCAAGAAGCTAGTGAAAATGCTAAGGAACAAAGTCAAGAATTAGAAGCTCAAGAAAATCCTAAAACTCCCAGGTATGTAAGGTTAAATCATTCTGAAGATCTGATCATAGGAGATAAAAATAAAGGTGTTCAAACTAGAAGAAAAATTGTTGAAGAACAAGTGGCGTATTGTTTAATTTCAAAGATTGAACCAAAATCAGTGAATGAAGCATGTAATGATGAAAGTTTGGTAAAAGAAATGGAAGAAGAATTAATGCAAATTAAAAAGAATCACACTTGGGATCTTGTTCCTAGACCTGAAGACAAAATTGTAATTGGAACTAAATGGGTATTCCAGAATAAATTGAATGAAGATGGTGAAGTTGTGAGAAACAAAGCAAGATTGGTGTGCAAAGGATATTCCTAGGTAGAGGGAATTGATTTCAAAGAAAATTTTGCTCCGGTGGCAAGAATCAAAGCAATTAGATTATTTATTGCCTTTTCTACTTACAAAGATTTCAAAGTTTACTAGATGGATGTCAAGTCAACATTCTTGAATGGGGAGTTAGAAGAAGAAGTCTGCATTGAGCAACTGGAAGGATTCCAGTTGTTTGATCAAGGAGATATAGTCTTTAGATTGAAGAAAGCATTGTATGGACTTAAACAAGCCCCAAGAGCTTGGTATGCAAGATTAGATAAGTATTTGCTAAAGATAGGCTGTAGCAAAGGCACTGTTGATAATAACCTTTACTTCAAAATTGATCATGAATACATCTTGATTGTTGAGGTATTTGTTGATGATATCATCTTTGGTGGAAATGAGAGCATGTGTAAAAATTTGCTGATCAGATGCAAAGTGAATTTGAGATGTCCATGCTTGGTGAAATGAATTTATTCTTAGGTCTAAAAATCATTCAATCAGAAAAAAGGCATCTTCATATCTCAATCTAAGTATGTGAAAGAGTTGTTGAAAAAGTTTGGAATGGAAGATTCAAAACTAGTGAGTACTCCTATGATAACTAGATGCACGTTGAGTAAAGATGACGATTCCCCTAAGGAAAATAAGAAAAGGTATAGATCAATGATTGGAGGATTACTTTATCTGACTCATACCAAACCTGATATTATGAATGTAGTTGGCCTTGTTGCTAGATTTCAAGCTGATCCTGGACAATCTCATGTTGTAGCAGTCAAAATAAATTTTAGATATCTGAAGGAAACATTTGATTATGGCTTATCGTATCCTAAGGGTGATGATTTCACTCTTCATGCATATACAGATGCTGATTGGGCAGGAGATGTGGATGACAAGAAAAGTACTAGTGGCGGTGCATTTTTTTGGGTAAGAGAGTCGTTTCTTGGTTGAGCAAAAAGTAGGAGGCAATATCTCTGTCGACTGTAGAGGTAGAGTATATAGCAGTAACAAGTAATTGTACTCAAGTTTTGTGGATGAAAAAAATGTTGAAAGATATCAAAGTTGTGTTTGAAGAGCCTATTACAATCTTCTATGATAATTCAAGTGCAATAAACATCTCAAAAAATCTGGTGCTACATTCAAAGACAAAGCACATATCCATCAAGTTTCACTTTTTGAGAGAGAAAGTGAATGAGAATGAAGTCAGATTGGTGTTTGTCTCATCAAAAGATTAGATTGTAGACATTTTCACTAAGCCTCTACCTAAGGACACTTTTGAGTATCTCAAAGGGAAGCTAGGGGTGATTACCTGTCCTGTTCAGAACTAAGATGCACTAATGTGCATCAGTCCAGTGAAACTCATAGTCATATCTTATGATCCAGATTGGTGTTAAGGAGATGCTACTCAGGGGGAGTAGTTCATATGCAAGTTCTAGAGTTTAGTCTAGTCTCATCTAAGAAGCAAAAGAGGGAGAGATGATTGCAAATATGTGCCCTTTGCCATTGATGTCAAAGGGGGAGAGAAGCCATTGGAAAAACTTGAAAGTAAGTAGTTACTAGTGAAAGGGAGAGCAGTGAAGAAAGTGATTGCATATGTGATAAGAGAAAGGGGGAGAAGTTCTTGTCCTAATGGTTGAAATAGTTTTTCACATCATATGTTGCCATCAATGACAAAGGGGGAGATTGTTGCAAAAATGTGCCTAATCGGTGTTATCATTGATGTCAACATATCCTTGTTGTCATTAGTGTCAACTATATCTTATTCTATTGCTTGTTTAGAAGACTTGTATGTTGAGGATATTGATAAAATTAGCCTCTCCAGAAGAAACAAGTGAGTTACATATCTCTCTGTCAGAGACAGTGAAGACAATGCAGTTCAGTGAAGTAGATTGCTCTACATTCCCAGTAAGATGAAGATCAGAGTTTGTTGATCAAAGGGTTTGTAGATGATTGTTTGAAGTTGTTCCATTCAATATTTTAGAGGTTCGCATGGAGAATTGGTGAATTTATGGCCATCTAAGTAGAACTAGGTTTTGCAGTTGTATAGAGGTGACAAAGTGACAGAAAATTGGTCTGGATTAATCCGCATTGGAATATTATGATCTGTGGATCTAGAGGTGTGTTTGGGATGTTGATGTGTATCCACAGCTCATGTGGTTTGTGGTTTGGAGGTCCAAAAGCAATCATTCTAGTGTGATAGTCATAACAGTTCGTGTTCTTGAGTTCCTGGATGAAGGTGCAAGTGTTTCTGGTGATGTGAGGTGGTGCAGTTGTTCCTGTTGATTTTATTATGCTTGTGGTGTTCTTTGAATCAGGTGCCTATTGTGTTGGTGGTCCGCATTAAGAATTGAGCTCGTGGATGAAGATTTCTCCTTAGGTGTTGCTATTCTTTTTAGTCTTGGCCATCCAAATGCTTTGTGCATGTTGCAGATGATCCAAGAGAGGTTCTATGAAGTGTGGTGTGTTGTTCAAGGAAGATTTGGTTCCCAACTATGTTTGGCCAACAATATAGTGATTCACATTAAGTCAGATGTTTGTAGTTCTAACCTAGATGTTTATTCCAAGTTTGATGAAGCATATAAATATATGTGGTTAAGTTGTGGAAAGTTGTCCTTGTGTGAAAATGACAAGATCCTAAGAAAGGAAGAAAGGCAAAGCAGAGAAGAGGAAGAACAGAAGAGGAAGAGTAGTAAAGGATGAGGAGATAGGAAAGAAGTGTTTGGAGGCAAAACAGAGATATTGTGTGCCTCAATGGAACTAAACTTTGCATGAAGAAGATGTTGTTTCTTAGTTCAATCTTTCTATGTTAACATTGTAAATGTTCTTGTAGGCAGTGACCTATTTTGAGCAGTGAGCTCTGGGTAGTGCACCCGAAGGAAAGTGCTTTCCCATTTTCTATTCTTTTAACAAAGAATAAATCTTGTGGGTTAACCCCCACCATGGTTTTCCCCATAACCAGGTTTCCACGTAAAATTTTTGGTGTTATGTGTTTGATTATGTTTCTGCTCATGTGTTGTTGACTCATGCTTTCATGGTTATATCATTAATATGTTAACAAGTGGTAAAGAAGATTAAATGAAGAAAAAGATAAAAGTTGTGTGACAACTGATTCACCGCCCCCCCCCCCCCCCAACCTCTCAGTTGTCTACCCTAATTTCAACACTTATACCATCAACAATAGGTATCACCTTTTGAGCTAGATGTGCACCTCCTACAATTTGTTGAAAATCAACTAGTTGTTTGTCCAATATCTTGAGTTGATCATTAGGAACATGTGTAACTATATCAATCACATCTTTAACATCATGGAATGCCTATTCTTCCATCATGTTGGTGTTTGTGATGTCATGCATGGATAGTGATTCACCTTTCGTAAAGTAGTTGTGTAATAGATTTTCTGATGTTTGCATATCATTGCTATTCAAAGCACTAGAACCCATTAGTCTACAACTCCTTACCAAAGTGTTGGTGTTAGGGTAGTGGGTTATACAACTAATGAAAATTCTTATAACACTCAATGCACTAACCAAGAGTATGATCAATAAGATTATGAAGATTAATGTAGTTATGCTTGTTGAAATATACAATGTGTAATTGTAAAACTATGAATTTTCAAACTATTGATATAAACTAATGCAAGATAATGAAAAATATGCTATAATAAATGCAAGATCTAAATTTACCTATCAACAAGATGCAAATTCTTGAAGCCACGGGTTCACCAAAATTTCAAGTGTGAAAAAGATGAATGATGAAAAATAGCATGCGCACTAGATCAAACCCTCTTCCACAATAACATTCAAGGATAAAACTGAGTCAAATCACTACCAAATGGAGGTGGAATTGGCTACAAATTTTGTACTCAAGAGTGCTATGGAAAGATTTGATTTAATCAAGCATTTTATCAAACCCTAGGTCACTCAATGCTCTAAATCCTAGATTTGCAAAGATTTGATCATAATAGAAGATGTACAGTAGATAATCGGAAACTAATTTCACAAGAGTGATTAGGAAGATATCAAAACCTATGTCTAGGAAGCTAGAATGTCAAAGGACTATTTCAAAGGAACCCAAGTCCTCAACTGTGGGATTTTTTGAAATTATAAATTGGGGAAATGATGTATAGACTGTCTTGATTCTAGATCTAATGTTAGCTAAGGCAGAAGGATAGTTTCAAAAGAACTCAAGTCTTCCATAGAGGAATATTCCTAAAATGTTGTTAGATCCTAAAACACTTTTCCTTACTTAGTCTTCCTATGTCTTCACATTTCTAGATCTCGCACATGTAACCTGCACATAAGAAGAAAAGGGGTTTGGGGGTTATGGTGTTTAGGGACTTGCCTTAGTCAAATCTCAAGATGGCATTGAAGCTTCCCAATACCATTGTTTGATAGAGAGTGAGTGCCCTAGTAGGGAAAAGGCTAAACACAAATCAATATGATGAAATCAAATGATGATGAACACAAATGATATCACCTATGTGATGAAACCCTTACGAGGATGAATTCTCTTCAACTCATAAGGAGAGATAGATGATAACTTCAAAACTTGCAACAACACATAATAACAATGTGAATCTACTCTAGAATCACAATGAATGCTTTGAATGCTCTTTACTCCAATGTTTCAAGTTGGCTCTCTCTATCTAGGTTCATAATGAATTAAAAAACACACTTATATATGCTTTCCTACTAACATTCATGAAATTAACTAAAAGAGCCGACAAAGAGAAACCCTTTTAAAGGTTTATGTTTGGACATGCATTTAAATTTGCCCCAACCAATTACGGAGGACTCGGGTGTAGGTGCCCAAGTCCCAAGGTACATTTTTTGGTCAAGGGTAAGGTGTAATATGGGCACCTATTTCCCAATTTGCATTGGTTTCAGGGGATTTTGCATCGGGATGAATATTTAGGATGTATAATGTAATCATGGGGACCTAGGAGATAAACAAGGTGGTAAAAAGGCATGTGTCAACTTTTTACTCCATAAAAAAGGGGAGTTAAGAGGATGTCTTAAGGGGAGATGAAATCAACTCTAGTATTTTGGTAAGGGTGTGCTAACTTTTATCATTTAATTATATTGAAGTTATTAAACTAAATCCTAAGTTTACCTAACTTATGGAACATCGCTAGGGGATGGCTTAAGGGTAGTTAAGAGGATGGCTTAAGGGGATTTAAGAGGGTGTCTTAAGGGGATATGGAATCAACTCTAGTATTTTGGTAAGGGTGTGCTAACTTATATCAATTAACTATATTGAAGTTATTAAACTAAATCCTAAGTTTATCTAACTTATGGAACATAACTAGGGGATGGCTTAAGGGAAGTTAAAAGGATGTTTAAGGGGAGATGCAATCAATTAACTATCAGTCATATTAATCCTAAAAACATATCCTAGACCAAATTCTAAAGCTATTAAACTAAATCGTAATTACTTAATTTATGAAACTTAGCTAGGGGACGGTGCAAAGGGAGTTAAGAGGATAGCTTAAGAGGACATGAAATCACTTAATAATTTGGTTAGACAATGAAAGTAAATGAATTAGTGCTATCAATTAAATATGTATACAACTATACATTAGTCAAAATACAAAGATTAAAAGTTTAAAAATTTCTACATACCTATTAACCATTTCAAAAATTTACTCCATTGTACCATCTACATCCTCTCTTTTTTGTAATGCATCTATGATTGTCTCATGCTCTTCCATAGAAAGTGTCCATAAATCTTTTGTGATAGGTCTCCCTTTATATCTCACTAATTGTATATTTGTTGCCACAACCAGATGCGAGTAGTGCAAAATTTTCTTACGCCTTTCATAATCTTCAAATGCAGGCATATCATTCCTCCTTATCAGATATTTATGTAGTCAAGTGCCAACAACAACCACAGAACCTGTTGGATACTCAAAGTTATCATCATCTACTCTAGGCTGTAACAAATTGTGTTTTGCCTCAACACACCGACCCAACCAATACTTTATTTCCTCTTCATTACCCTTAGGTGCAACAATAGCATACACATGTCCTGCAAAAACCTTTCAAATTCAATAAGTCACAAAAATATACATGCATGTATACAATTAAATATAGATTACAAAAAAATGTATTGAAACTAAATATTGAATTAATATACCTTCTTGTACAAGGTTTGAAATACGATCATAGTCATTTGATACTTGAAAATGATTATCCTCCTCAAATGTTATCTCATTTTGATCATGTGTTTGTAAAGGTGTTAGGGATATTTGTTGCAATTCTTCAACCCAATCTATATTTTCACATGCTTCTCACTCACCTCTGATACAAAATTGACAAAAACATGCGAGCTTTCTAGTCCATATAGTCCATGTCCTTGCATTTGAACAATTAAATGAATGCCATTTTATTGATCCACTAATTGTATCACAATCAAATTGGGGAGGAATGTTTTATTCTTCAACCAACCAAAAACATCGTTGAACTTTAGAGTTTTCACTTGATTCTGTAGTCAATTTTGCATTACACCAATCCATAATTGCACATACATCTTGAAACTTTGTTGCATCATGAAATTTTAGTTTCTCCCTAGCAAGAGCCCTTTTCACACATGCTCCATCTCCGTCATGTTATCGTTTACCATGTCCAACTTCAAAGAAACTCGACATATGTTGGATATTATTTTCTTTATGGGCCCTACTTAACTGATAAAACATTCAAGAATTTTTTAGATGTCATGTACAATTGTTTGACCATATGAGATGTTGTGTCATCTAGATTTGTATTTCTTTTAAGTTGGCATTAAATACTTTGAAACAATACTATACAAACTCTGATGAATGTAACCGATTATCACTCACATAGAAATGGTACTCCCTCAAAATTTTCTTGTCATCTTTTGTACTGTCAACTGCATATTTGTATACAATATGAACAAAGATGGCCACCTATATTGAGTTATAATATGGTGACTGAATCTCCTCTTGTGGAGCAAGGGTATAGTTTTCTACAAAGTCAACCACTGAAAGTATAGTTCCAATTGGAAATGTGTTTTTACATTTGTGGAATTGTTCATCAAGCCACTAAGCATATTGAGTGTGTTTCACATATTTATACACAATCTTATTTTATGATGAATTCATGTACACTACTTTGTTCTATGACTAACTCGCAACGCTTTCTATTTTTTTCATTCTTTAATAGATATTGAACATTGGTGAACCTCTTCGCATCCACTAATTGTTGTCCAAAATCATGTGAACTCCTTTCATTCATGCATTTTCCTGACAATGAAATGTTACCACATCTATTGTAGTGTTTAGAAACACATGATTTTGAAAAAAATAATATCCGATCGGTTGTTTCACAAAGTAAACTTGTTATAAACTCCTTAATTGTTCTAGGTGGCATATTAATACCACATTTCTACATAAGTTGATTAGTATGCAAAGTACAATGTATATATTGAAAAACATCATAATAATAATGAAATTGCACTTGAGTTTTGGAACAAGAGATTAGTTTCTTATTAATCTTGGCATACTAAGGTTTACATTTCTCAAATGATCTTTGACTTATGTTTAAATTTTCTATAACTGAATCGTCTGTAAGTTTTCTATATAATTCTATTTTAGTCATACCTAAAAGATGTTTTGGATGAGGATCATAATTTTTTGAGCCCACTCTTAATTTAAAAACATCTCTAGCATTTGATGAAACCCTTGTATTATCATGCTAGAATTTTTCACTCAAAGACCTAATTTCATTATTTAATTTCATGTCAGACCTTAGGAGTCTACCACTAAAAGTCCAACATTGGTTAATTGGATCCTCTTCAATACTTACTCTTCTCTTTGTTGTTCTTCTTAAATTTATAGCATGCACATTTAAATATCCACTTGTATTACTTATCATTCTTTTGCTCACAACTGATTTATTAACTAAAGCAGTTTTTATTGCTCAATGTGCTACATTCTTATCCTTAGATTGACTAGTTTTTCCAATAGAACCAATAGCATTAGTAACACTAGACATAACTTGTTCCATTGATTCATCCACATTTTTGGGTTTTACAAATATGCCTAATTTTTTCATTACTTTTCTCAATTTTGACATTCTCATCAATTGCAATACAAGTTGGCATTAAAATCCAAGAGTTTTTCTATAAAAAAATTGTTTGTACAGTCTATTTGCATGGGTTTGAATTTGTGTCCAAGATATCCTACCATGAAGATCCTTTAAAACATTACTTTTAATTTTTAAAAATATATATTTTTATTTTCATGCATACAAGGGTTTTCACTTTCATTGTTTATTGTCTTGTTTGTAGTAGAAGAATTTATCTCAATGATGTTATATCTAGCTTGCTTTAAACCATTAATCTCATTATCATTCAAGGGATTTGAAGACATACCTAGATTCATTCTTATATTTGCATTTTCCATATTCTTGACCTCTTCCACATTTACATACTCTACATTCACTTCATCCATATTAGTCTCTTCAATATTCTTCTCTTCAATAGTCATCAAATTAGATGCTACATCATTCTTCATTTTTTTAATCCTCTTTCTCCTATCTCTTTGTCATTTTGTCTCTTTCTCTTAATGTGTTTCAATTTCTTCAAGTGTCATAACCTTCCTCTTCTTTTTTGTTGACGTTTATTTGATCCCATGATTACCAAAATGTGTTGATAAAATCAACAAATAATGTTGTTTTATACTTAGTGTTGGATCCCTTCTTAAAATTTATGAAATACAAGTAGATGTAGATCCTTTGTTCAATATGATATTTTCTTGATATTTGTTTGATCTATCTAAGAAATTGAATCCCTATAAAAATTAGATTTTCTACTTCATTTCATCTGAAAATACTCCTTATGATTGAATCCCTGTAAAAATTGCATAAAATATGTCCCATTGAGAGCTCTAATTGACACCTTTCATATAAAAAATTGCATAATTCATCATACCAGTAAAAAGGAATGTTGCAGAGTATCTATCATACTACGAATTTATGAAAAAAATAAATAACAGATAAATAAGAAATGGATGCCCATTTTGAAATGGGTACTCATTATGTTTAAAATAGTTACCCATTATTTTTAAAATGGGTACCCGTTTGTAATGGGCACTCGTTACGAACAGGTACCCGTTTATAAATAGGTATCCATTTCTAATTATTTCAAACTTCAAACCTACCAATTTGCATTGTTTTTAGGCTTGGTAAAGGCTTGGAAACCCAAGACTAAGCCTTGGACCTACAACTAACCTGCAACTAGGAGACCATGAAAACAATAAGAGAAAAAACGAGTTTCACCACTGTGGTTGACAACTTTTTTTTCAGAATATTTAAAAAAAATTAAAACCCATTATAGATCTGAAAGTCTAGTTTTCAAATATGTATTTTTTATACTATTGGACATAATTTTCTATTTATTAATTATTTTCTAAATAAACAAACTCATAAACTTGAAATAACATATGTTACTATTTTTTAATAACTTTTTATTTTGAAAGTTTCTTGAAAAAAAATTATGTCTGACCAATCTAGATATATTCTCTACATGATGAAAAGAAATTTAGTGAATTGATTAGTTTAGCTCAAATTATGTTGGTAGTACATGAGGGGTTTTAAAAAACACTAATTAGGGCCATTAAAAAATTAATAAAAAATATATATTTATCAAAAAATTACAAAAAAAAATATCCTGACCAAAATTCAACATCCTGTGCATCTTTCCACAAAATAAATTAGAAAAATACCTTCATTTAGGTCAATTTATGTTGGTTGTACACATGCATGCTTTCGCAAAAAAAGGGGACTTTTAGAAAGCCATTTTTTGTACATCCAATAAAAAACCAACTTTCACCATCTCACTATTAGAAAAATTACATATTTGAAAACTAGAAACAAAATCCTACATTTCTTATTTTTACATCATCTTAATATTTTATGTGCAAGTGCTTCCAATTGTCACTCCAATTATGACAAAATTTGAAAAATAGGAAAACACTTCCACTTTTTGGCCAAAAAGTGAACTCAGCTTCTTGCACTTAGCCCACTCTCCATCTCGAACCTCACCCCCTTTCTCCTTGTTAGCAGGTGAAACTGGGACAGGTATAGTCCAGAGACATGTATCCCGATACTTCTTGTGCAGTCTAATTTACACCCCGGAAGACACAGTATGAGAATAAGGCTGATTATCAAAGTGAACAATCATGCATCATACCTACTAAAAGAAGATAATCATATCCTTACATAAGCTACAAAACCCATCTATTAATTCAAGCATCTTTATATATATATATATTCAGAATACTAGTTGGGAAGGTCTAGTCTCTGCTCAGGTTACTTCATTACATTCTTATCCATATTCTCTATATTCTATTCCATAATTTTATATACATATCTTCTTTGAAGTGTTGCGACTTTTCCTCTTTGTCTCATACCTTTTCTGGAAGTGAGGTCTTTCTCCAGTATCTTCTAGTATCCTTGTTCCAACACCTAACCAGCTAACATCATCCCCTCCTTTAAAATGATGTCTTTTCTTCAAGACATCAGACATATTTTGGTAGTATGTTGTGATAGGCAACTTTCAGTCAGGCAAATGTAGTGGCCCTATGTGCTTGTGCTTGGAGAAGCATGTTTATCTGAGTCTCAATTTGTGCTAATGTGCCTTCAACTTCTGAGAGAGAGGTGGGGATGGTTATATTGTTGGTTGTTTTCTTTACTTCCTTCAGAATGAGTTGGAGGAACCTTAATTCATTGTCTATTGCCTCCCGGAGCTGTTGAAGTTGCTCTTTGACTAATTCCCGCTGAGTATGGAAATGTTGGAGCTGAATGTGTAGGTGCTTGATATCTTCCCTTTCTATTCTGGTGAGATCTTGTAACGGGTCATAACTGGTTTGTGCTAGCATTTGATTTTCTATCTTATGGATTTGGTCTCAGAGGTCTTTTGTAGTATTTAACCATTGTAGACAAAAGTGATAGATTGTCCCAACCTCTCAGATGTCATCCTCAGCTTGTTTGATTTGTAGCTCCAGTTGCATTTGTACAGAAGCACACTTTTTTATAGACTGTTCTATAATCTATTTCATCAGCTCCTCCTAAGTCTCTTTCCTTATTTGGTCTTTATGGGATGTGACCTCTATTTGCAACCCAATTACTAACAGTTGTAATTGTTGTGGGAAGGGAAGGGACTAGTCTCTAACAAATTGTGGAATTGCCTTTTGTAATGTGTCAATGGCTTCCTGTAGTTGCTCTGTCTATTGTATGTGCTCTTGAAGGAGCTCCTCTCTAGCAGTGGTATAAAATATGTCCCCTAATTACAACTTTTGTATGGGTGATATTCTAGACAGGTTCACCTGGGAGTCTAATAGTGGAACTTGGATCAATTTAGGGATTTGTACTATTTGTATCTATTGTTGTTGAGCTAGGAAATTCCTTATTGTTGAAATAGTGTCGGATGGTGTAGTCATTTCTTCTGAATCAGTTTTGTTCTCTATATTTTCTTCTCCTGATTCCCTTTTGTTTCATTCTATTTGTATTAGATCGTCTCCGGGATTGTCTGTATTATTGTCTTGTTTTATTTGTTCTTTCCCAGAACCCTCTTTCAGATTTACTTTATTTTCTTTTAATTTTTCTTTACCATCCCTTGGCTCTGCTATCTCTTTTTGTGGTACAAGGTTGGCCTTGTCTAGATTTGTCCCTGCTTCTTGCTCTGGATTATTCCTTACTTCTTCATAGAGTTTTTGGGTTATTTCCTCAGTCTCCTTCCAGATAGTCTTTGTGTCTTCTAGATCCCTAGACATCAACTTGTCAATTCTATGCTTAGTTTGCAATTCCATTACTTGTGCTTGTGCTAGGTCTTGCCTTTGCTCTTTGGTGATGTGAGAGTTTAATGCTGAGATAGCCTGCTCCTTTATTTCTTCATCTTTGGCTATAACTTTAGCTCTTTTTTCTCTTATAGAAGTGTTTCATGTAAAAAGAGGGGTTTTTAATTTCTATGAGTGTGTGGGTTACATCCTCCTTTCACACCTTACATTCAAGGACATAAATCAAGTCAAGACACAACTCTTGCAAGAGGGCTCTGCTACAGGTTTAGTGTCACTTGGAATGAAGAGGAAACTTGGAATTTGCTGATTAATTGATTGATTAAAGCCCAATTATGCTTAAAACCCTAATTTTGCAAAATCATAAACAAACAGACAAATCCTGACAGATGCTCACAAATAGAGATGTAATATTCAAAGTAAATACATATAAGACTTCAGAATTTTAGATGTGAAAAAGATAGGGGCTAAAGAGCAAGCGCCCAAGCCCAAGGTGGCAGTTTCTTCAGGGACTTCTAGAATTTGTCTGCAACTAATCACCACTCTCATGGAGGTTTTCAACTTTGGGGATCCGGAGGGATTTAGAGTAGGCACCCAAGTCCAAGTCCTACTTTTTCCTTCAGATATGGGATCTCCCAATTCTGTCATAGCCTCCTGCAACTCCACTTCCATAGAACATGACACATGTTACCTACAATTATAGAAAAGGAGGTTGGGGGTTGTGGTGTCTAGGAGCTTGCCTTAGTCAAGCCCCAAAACAACATTCAAGTCTTCCAAACATCGTTTCCAGATAGAGAGTACATATCCCTATGGGATAGAGGCAAAAACTAATTGATAAATGATTGAAAACACAAATAGATATCACCTCAGAGGTGTAGCTCTCATGGAAGGAAGAAGCTCTTTCATTGCATGAGGAGATGGATGGATGAAGCCAAATCTGCAACAAACAAACACAATAACAATACAATACTACTCTTCAACATAATGAAAGCCTTGAATCACCTTAGCGTAAGATCACAAGTTCACAATATCCATCTAGTTTATAAATGAAGTCCTAAACATGCTTATATATGCATTCTTGCTTTAATTTCATAATTCAAACTTGAGATGTCGGCAACAAAACCTTCTAATGCTCACATAACTGACATTTAAAATTTGGGACTAAACCAAATAGGACAAGGCTAGGGTACAGGTACCCAAGCCCTTGTCTCCATTTCCAAGGCAAGGTCAAGTTCATCACTGTCCCCTAGGTCCCATTTAACATGGGTTTTTTAGGGATTTTCCATCAGGAGTTAAAATGAATATGCATGATTACATCTAAAGGACCCAGGAGCTAAACTTAGGAGGGAAAAAGTCCTAGGGAGACATTTTCTGATGTAACATTTAGCCCCCACTTTAATGTATGCATGAATGCAAGGCCCATACATGCATTAAAGTACAGTAAACAAGCACAACAAATACACTAGGAACTTAGAGCTAATGCATACACAAAGATTGAGAAACCACTTCTAGCCCCCAATCTCAGATAGACATTAGAGAAGACACATCATAGACATGCCAAACACAATGAAGAAAGTAATAGGCATGTAAACCACAAAGAAGACAATATTGAAGACATGTAAAACACAGTGAATATAGTGAATGCAGTGATTTTTTTTTCATTTTCATATATGAAGGTAGTTGTAGATGCATGGAAAGTAAAAATGCAACACACAACCCAAAATGTAGGAGGGGCATTTTACCACACTCTTTGGACTACATATGTGACAACAGACATGCAATGCAAATCTCAAAATGTAGGAGGGGCATTTCACCATGCTCTTTGGACTACACTTGAGAACAAACACGCCATACAAATCCCAAAGCATAGGAGGGGCATTTTGCCACTCTTTGGACTATACTTGGGAGCAAAAATGCCATACAAATCCCGAAGCATAGGAGGGGCATTTCACCATGCTCTTTGGACTATACTTGGGAACAAACACATGGAAAACGCAAGCATCGTATAGCATGCCAAAGGAATACTATACATCTAAAACACAACAAACAAGGTGATGGAAGGAACTTATTGCTAAGTCCCCACCATCTCAAGAACATTACAAGAACACTTGATGGTTGGGCTTATACCACAAAGACCACCAAAGACATGCTTAAGGGAGGATACACCAACCCCAGCTACTCAGAGGACTTTGAAATAAAAAGGATGTGCACTAGCTCAAGAGATACACAATCCTCGCCTCCGTAGAGGGCTTTATATAAAAGGATATTCACGATATCCCACCTCTGTAGAAGGATTAAAATAAAAGGATATGCATGATATCCCACCTCTGTAGAGGGCTTTCTCATTGCAATATAAAATAAATATGTGTACCCGCATGGAGATACAACATCCCACCTCTGCAGAGGGCTTACAAACACACTTTGTTAGTACCAAAATCATCAGACAACTTACCTTATATGCCCCCAACTTAAGGTGGTTAATATCATGTACCGATATCAAGCACGTTAAGGTAGAGAGAAAACACATAGGGGAACAAGAGCTTTCACAAAGCCCATGCGCCCAAAGGTGACATGTGCTTCACAATCGCCGAATGTTCCCACAAATACACATCTTCCTACAAGAAGAGAGGTTAGAAATCTTTCTTTAAGATAATAACCACATCACATGATAAAAGAAATGCATGTAATCATTCACATAAAGTGCCAAGGCTATACTATAGGTTTGAAATTCGAGTATAACTATGGGGCTATACTGCAGCAATCTCAAAACTGAGTATAAAAACAAGGCAAGATTCAAAGATAAACAAAGTGCATAGAGCAGATGTATTGTTATGATTTGTTAGCATGATAAGACAACATCAAAATATCACACGGAGTGATCCTACTAGCCAATCATTAGATAATATATATCAACCCTGTCGTCATGTATGGACTAGGTCCATTTTTGCTTACTCACTAAAGGGACACTTGGTTCTTATCAGTATTATTTGTTTTTCATCATCCGCCAGCTAGATAGAACCACTAGAAGAAGGTAAACAATAAATCAAGAGAGGAGAGAAAGTGCCTTAGGGTCATCACATAGGAAGGTGCCCCCAGGTCACCAACCACAATGCTATGCCCCTAAGACACAACACATAATAGTAAAAATAGAGGAGAAGCAATATAGAAGAATGATGATACAAATAGAAGAAGGATCACAATAGAGGCAGTCTCCCGGTATCCTTGATCTTACAAGAGTATCAAGGGTCATCTAAGGAGGCCTAAACAACACATAACACATCACGGGGGATCACAACACAGACAAAAGGGTTAGAAATACTTACCTATAGACAGGCTCATGCTAGAGATTGTCAATAATCAAATTATCCTCTTCCCAATCCCAAATGTTAGAGGAAAGAGGTACATATGGTACAATTGCTAATTTTTTGTCATTATTTGTAAAGTTTTCTTTGTTAAGCTCTTCCTTGTTTGTTTCAGTGTTAGAAGGTGGAATATTTTCTTGTTCAAGTGTGTTTCTTTGTGCAAAATCTTGTCTTCTCTTCCTCCTTTCTCTGGCTTGTCGATTTATTTTTGTTCTATTGCTTATATCTTTAAAAGTGTTGTCATCTTGTTCCATTGGTTTATGTATCTTAGAGGAGGAAGCTTGTTTAAATCTTATTTGTCTTGATGAAGTACCTTGTTCTCGACAAGTACCTCCTGATCCTCTTAAGGATAGTGGGAGAGGAACCTCAGCATAGAGTCCTTTACCTTTTTCTCTAGGAAGTTCTTCTAATGCAGGTTGTTCTTGTCTGATTGTTTCTTGAATAGAAGGATCGGCCACTCAATGTAGTAATTTTGCTTTATATTTTCTATATCCCAAGAAGTTAAAATCTATTCATAGCTCTAGTTCCTGATCAGAACATGGCCAAAAGTAATCAAGGTTGAACGGTTGTCTTGTAACCAAAGGTTTATATCTATTGCGAGGAATAGTGTGCACTTATCTGTTCAAAGGAACTTATACATAGTTATGAATTGTTGAAGGGACAAATTTCATAGATTTTAACCATCAGTGTCCTAATTATATGCAAAAAAGGTCAAATAGAGGGACGACATCAAATAGTTCTAGAGATTTTTCAAATACCATGACCAATAAAGATATCTTCCCAGAAGTGTTTATAAAAGCTCCATTATGTGTCTTAATCATCATGTCAGAAGAGTCATAGAAATCTTGAATCAAGACATGTAAATAAAGGAACTCTTTTGTTGCCATATTAGTCATGCAATTAGGATCTACAAGTGTTCCATCCACAGGATTTTCCATTATCTTCACAGTGATATAAAGAGGTCCTTTAATTTCTCCAATTGTTCTATCATGAGGTGTAAATACAATTTTGGGTTCAAGGACCTTTCTTTTCATATAAGGCCTAGGAGGGAACCTAGTGTTATGGTTGTGATTAGACGCCATGTGTGTATGTTTTCAAATGAATGTAAAATCAGATTTTAAAATATTTTCAAAACTTATGCAAGGAACAAGTGCAAAATTATGTAAGTTTATGACCTAAAATGCTTGATTTTTTCACTTTTTTCAATGAAAATGCCTAAAAGAAAAAGGTGTTGTAATGAGATTGATGAGGGGAAGTAAATAATAAGCTATATATCAGTCCAATAATGCAGCACTATCCTTCACAACATGCCTATAATGCAACTCTATATGCAAAATAAGTCAAAATTTAGTGAAAATGCAAGTATTTCAAACCCTAGTTTTGAAAATAAGACATGAATATGTGCAAAATGATATGTAAATAAATTATAATCAGATTTTTGATGCAAAATAATTCATCTCAGATCTGAAAATACTTTTAGAGTCCTACAATGCTCAATACAAGTGCAGTTTTTAATGATGATGAATGAAAAATGCTAGTTTTTGTTGAAATTATGTAAGTGTAAATGCAAATTTTTGAAATATGAATCCAAAAACACACTAAAATGCCACACTACATACAAAATCAGATTTGAATGAGTTCCTAAGATGAGTAGTAAAATCTGAAACAAGATTTTAACTACAAACCATAGTTTTTGAAATCACTAGGTTATAAGAAAAATTCAAAATTTCAAGCAAACCCTAGCAATTTTGATATGAAAAATGCAATGAAAAGGATTATAATATGAAGAATTTATGTAATTTATATCAGATCTAATTCAAAAATAAGAAATTAAATGAATTTAAATGAATTAATTCAAATTATTTCAAAATGCAAGCCTAAGATGCCAATTTTTTTCAAAATTTTCAAAATTTTTATTTTTTTGTAAATTTTCAAATGCAATATGAAAATGATGATTGAAATGAATAGAAATCTAAAGTAAAACACTTAGAAAGGTGCAAAATTCAAATAAAATATGGGTTCACCAAAATGTTTTGTGTAAAAAGAGGGGTTTTCAATTTCAACGAGTGTGTGGGTTAGATCCTCCTTTCACACCTTACATTCAAGGACATAAAATGAGTCAAGCCACAACTCTTGCAAGAGAGATATTCTATAGGTTTAGAGTCACTTGGAATGAAGAGGAAACTTGGAATTTGTTGATTAATTGACTAATTAAAGCTTGATTATGCTTAAAACCCTAATTTCACAAAATCATAAACAAACAGACAAATCCTAACAAATGCTTGTAGACAGAGATGTAATATTAAGAGTAAATACATACTAGACTTTAGAATTCTAGATGTAGAAAATTTAGGGGCTAAAGAGTGGGTGCCCAAGCCCAAGGTGGCAGTTTCTAGGACTTCCATAATTTGTCTGCAACTAATCACCACTGTCACGGAGGTTTTCTGCTTTGGGGATCTAGAGGGCTTCAGACTGGGTGCCCAAGTCCAAGTCCTACTTTTTCATTTAGATATGGGATCTCCCAACTCTATCGTAGCCTCCTGCAACTCCACTTCGATAGAGCATGACACCTATTACTTGCAATTACAGAAAAAGGGGGTTGGGGGTTGTGGTGTCTAGGAGCTTACCTCAGTCAAGCCTCAGAAGGACATTCAAGTCTTCCAAATACCATTATCAGATAAAGAGTACATATCCCTATGGGATATAGGCAAAAACCAATTGATAAATGATTGAAAACACATATAGATATCACCTTGGAGGTGTATCTCTCATGGAAGGAAGAAGCTCTTTCATGCCATGAGGAGATGGATGGATGAAGTCAAATCTACAACAAACAAACACAATAACAACATAATAATGCTTTGCAACACAATGAAAGCCTTGAATCACCTGAGCAAAAGATCACAAGTTCACAATATCCATCTAGTTTACAAATGAAGTCCTAAACATGCTTATATATCCATTCTTGCTTTAATTTCGTAATTCAAACTTGAGATGTCAGTAACAAAACCTTATAACGGTCACATAACCTACATTTAAAATTTGGAACCCTGCTAAATAGGGTAGGACTAGGGTATGGGCACCCAAGCCCTTGGCCCCATTTTCAAGGTAGGGTCAAGTTCTCAATATCCCCTAGGTTCCATTTAACATGGGTTTTCATGGATTTTCCATTGGGAGTTAAAATGAATATGCATGATTACATCTAAAGGACCCAGGAGCTAAACTTAGGAGGCAAAAAGTCCTAGGGAGACATTTTCTGAAGTAACAAGAAGTTACAATTTCTTCTAGAAATTCATTTAGGACCTCTTCCAAACTTTTATTTACATGATTTAAATATCAAACTAGGATTTGAATTATTTGATCTTTGTGTTGGTGTGAATAAGGGTTTTTCCTAACTAGTTCAGTTAATTTCCCCTTGTGTGGATAATTCATATTATTTAACTATTTATTAGTTAAATAATATTCACACATCACACTTAATTCACATGTTAAGTTGACTTAGTGAGTCTTCTAGGTGTTTCTGGTTGTTGATAGTTGTAGTGAGTTATCTTATCCTACACATGTGCTCTAGTTGGCATCCTATCTTGTAGTTGTCAGATGTGATAGGAATGTGACACTTGTCACATGACTACAGCTCCTTGATTGTCATCCTTTCCTTTATAAGCGAGGCTCTCTCATTGTATTTCATAACAATTTTATACAGTTTGTTGTATAGACTATTGCTCCATTGTTTTAGCATATTCTCTTTTATCTTTCTATGGAAGGTTGCCTTGATTGTAGGGATCCTGGCTTTCTAAGTCACATTGACTCTTACATGTTATTAGAGCTAGATCTGCAATTTTCTTCCCTTATTGGATAGTTTTTGTTGGGAGTTATGTTTTAGGTGCATCCTAGAGTAAATCAGACATCACCGTTGTGATTAGGAGGCCCAAATCTATATATATCGACTATTTAAATGCCAAAATTGGAGGTTGGAAAAATTTTGGCAAAATCTTTTGCCCCTAGTTAGGGCTTCTCCAACATCCATCTGGTACAGTGACTATGTCAGTGCCGTACTGTGTCTATGCAGGAGTCATCGTCAGGTAAAAAAATTGTCCATTGGTTTTAATTTTCTATGGGTTTTATATATTTTGTGGTTTCATTTTTTTTTTAAAAGCAAAAAAATCATTACAAACGGGGCATTGTAAAAGTTTTATTTTTTTTAAAATTATATATATATATTGTTTGATAATTTAATAAATGGTAAGGGCCAGATCCCATTATATATAAAAAGAAGTAATAAGAAACATATAGCAAGCCCTTAAGATAAGGGGAGCACTAAAGGTCCAATAAAGAACCAAAGGAACAGAGTAGCTACAATTTAGGCATCAAGAGAAGCTTCAGAGCCAACTACCCAAAGACAAATGAAAAATAAAGATTCCAAGCATCAAAACCTCCAAAGAGAAAGAAAAATGAACAACTAGCTCAAGCCACCCTACGCTTTAATGTTTTTTCTAGGAGAGGAGAGCTTCCATGGTCCATTGAGATCCCTCCTCTACCGCCTCTCTTCCTTCATTGTGAAGTTTTTCAGCATCTGATTTCCTGCCTTTTTTCTGTTTAGAGCCAAAATCTAGTTTTAACTTTTTGGATTCAATCTGTGAAAGACCCAATTTCTGAAAAGGAGTCACAGAGAAGTCTTCAAAAAATTAAGGAACTGGATCATCTAATTCATCCATAAAAGAGAAAGTACCATCAGACTCCTCACCCTCCTCATCCTCCAAAATAGGGACAATATTAAGGGTAGGAGCAATCACTTTGGGAGGATCGTGAGGAGTCAACAGAGCTGAATCCAAAATTGGCTGGGAAGGGAAGAACTTGCCATGATTTCACCACACAAATTCTGCATTCAGAGATCCTTCTTTTTTGATCCACTTCTTAGGTCTAAAGCATCTAGAACCTGGTGGATTAGAGGCTGAGCAATCTGCAACCTTGTGGCCCAACTTGTGGCAGCAGAAACAACTAAAGGGCAAGCCCTCGAAATTCAAAAATTGCACCCAAGAACTAAGGGACAAAAGAATTTGGATTGATCTAGTAAGGGGTTTAGAAATGTCCACAAGGGCACATACCTGAGTAAAATTTAGGGATCCCATCATCTTCGAGTCAATTTTCATGAAGGTTCCAACTCAATTGATCATTTGATTAATGAGGGAAGAATCTTGCATCACTAATGGAAGATTGTATAATCTTATCCACATTGGAATTACAGTGATTTTAGACATGGCAGGATTGAAAAAAGGAGACCAAGGAGAAAGGGAAACACCAAAATTCTCAAAAAACCAAGGGCTATTCTGAGAAACAAAATTACAATCCTCAGCTGAAGAAAAGGAAATAAAAAAGAATCCAAAATCCAAGGGTTGAATCTGGGGGGCAGATTATGCCACACAGATAAAACCCAGGCCTTGACAAACTCCAAAGAGGGTCGCTTCCTGAGCAGCTGGAAAATGAGAGAGCGGTTCCCTACATCAGTAGAGATGGACTGCAGGCTCTCATCTACAATGTGAAAGGATGCTAGCTCTTCTGCAAAAACCACCTTCTAATCACCCAAAGCAAAACTAGATTCACCAAGAGCAGAAGCTTCTTCCTCCCCTGGGACAGGATCTGGTAGCTTGCGAGGCAGGGGATTAGGGTTCGAAGACTGAATCTTCTCAAGACAAAAATATGAAGAAGTGTGAAAAGGATTCCCACTGTTTCTGCAATTTGCAAAGGATTTTGGTACATTCTCCTCCTAACCCACAATGAGGGCTACATCCTATGAAGAGGAGGACGTAGGGGATGGCAATGAGTCAGGGACCCCATTGCATGAGCCAGAGTGCAGTTCATAACACGCTCACCTAGCTCCCCCTACCAACGCCATGGCAAAAATTCTATTGCTTTCCTTCCATGAATTCTTCCCAGTGACGCCTACTCCATTTGCACCTGATTTACCCTTCCTACGATTTTTTGCTTCCTTGCTCACACCCTCGCACATTCCGTCTTTTTTTTAAAGTCCTATATATATATATTTGGGTATCGACAGGGTACCCTACGTAGGGCCATGTCATCCTCATACCCATAGGGTACAATGGAGGACCTAAAGCCACTCGCTTAGGTACCGTCCACTATTGTGGCCTGCATGGCAGGGGTTAAAATCTCTAACCACGCCAAGATCCACGGCCTACATGGATCAAAACAAGCTTCAACCTTTAAACTCACAAGCTTCACAGATTTTTAAATCCATAGTGATTGACTCAAAATTCAGTGGTCAAATCCACTTATACCCCGATGGTTGGTCAAAACAACAGTCTCTTTATATCAACAGTCAAATCCACAGTCTTGACGGTAGTTTATTTTTCCTAATGTCGTGCATGTTTTGAAATTTTGATGGGAGACTATACCTCCCAACTAGTGGTTAACTAAAACTACCCTCACACAGTTCTACAAAGTACTGGCAGCCTTCACAATACCGTGGTGTCCAAACCGCCAGCAGTGACAATTTTCAAACTGAACAACCAGCAATTATTCCCTAGCCATCATGGTTTCAGGTCCTTTTTCAGCAATCTGCTAGTAGCAAGTCTCTAATCAAGCGATGATTTTAGAGCCTGAAAGTAGTTTTGTGACAATTAACAGTGTTTTTGCACAATTCACCCAAGTAGTTTTTTCTCTGTACTAGTAGTTTTTGAACACAGTGGTTTCTTCTCTGCCACATCTAGTTTTTGCCTTATAGGTGGTATTTTCTCCATTCGGTCATTTTCACATATATTAACTAGTTTTGTGCATCAAATAGGTAGTTTCATTTTTTGGTGATATATTCTAAGTATATTCCAACCCAAAAGGAATATTCCATCAATAGGGGACCTGTTTTTCCCCTCAAAGCCCTAAAGTAGGGCTTTTGTTTCTTTTTTCATAACTTTTGCCCAGGGTGTCAAAATTTGGCAAATGATATATCATTGGAAAGATGACAGAGAGCACTTCATAGTTGTATTAGTCATTTTCCTAGATTTTGTCGTTCGACAACATTTATTGTAGGTTGAAGATAGATCTCTCTTTTTAGCTTCTGAGATCACAACTTTCTACCACAATCTCTAATTTTCATGATTCTTGCGACATCAGAAAGGTATTCAAAAGCTCTTCAAATCCATATATGCACTTTTCTTAGATCAGCTCTAGGTTGATTTTATTCAATTTGTCAATTTTTTAGCTTTTGAGTGATAACTTGGGCATTTTGAGACTTGAGGAGGTGAAATTTGTTTTGAGAGGATTTGTTTATTGTAATAAATCATTGTGAGTGATTGTAATCTCACTCAGATCATTTTTTTAAGAGATTTGATTATTTTCCCAATTTTGGTCCCTTGAAGACAATTGTCAATCGCACTAAGTATAAAGTGCCACAACAAATTGGGGGTGCTCTCTTGCATAGTAAAGGGGTGTTATTGTCTTGTTGTCTCTCTTTTTCATCATGGATGTGCCTCAAATTCCACTTTTAACTCCATATAATTATTATGAATAGAAGAAAAACATGGAGTTTCTATTATATAAACAAAAGTTACATAGAATAACTTTAGACACAGATCTTGAACCCACAAGTGCTATTAAGAAAGAAAACGGTTAGATAGAAGAGATGAGGCTTATGGCACACTTTGTCTTTCGATTTCTCTAGATCTTAGATTTCATGTTGAGTCTTGTACAATACCAAATGAGATATGGACAACATTAGACATTCTCTTTCACAAGCAAGATAAAATAAGAAGGTTCAAATTGGAGAATGAGCTAATTACACTTAATCCTCAAGATTTTGATCAAATCAAAGATTTCTTCACCAAGTTTAAGTCTCTTAGGTTGCAACTCAAACAAAGTGGTCTTGAGAAAGAATATGAACAATTGATTCTACCTATTCTTGCAAAATTGGGTCTTGCATATTTAGTTTATGTTTCTACCTTTTATGCTACAATGGATGCTTTTGGTAGTAAGTTTACTATTCCTTCACTTGAGGAGTTTATTGCACAACTCACTAGAGAACAAGCCAAGCTACTACATGTTATGTTAGAAAATATCCCCTTGGGGGCTTTTCCCTCTAAAGGTTTAGCTCCCGAGTCCTTAATTTGCATTTAGAGCATCTTGCATGATTTTGATGACTCCCGATGAGAAAACCTTGAAGTTTCATGGCAAATAGGACTCAGGGGATGCACTTAACATAAGTCATGTTTGAAATAGTGGGAGGGCTTGGGCACCCATGCCCTAGTCCTGCAGTATTTTAGGTTAGAACCAATTTCAAAGTGTTAGTTTATGACCATTATTTAGGTCCTATGCCGACATGGTAAGTTTGAATTACAAAATTCTTAGCGGGAATGTTTGTAGTTGCATATATAAACATGATTAGTGATTCATTTGTAAACTATATGAACATTAGATGGAAATTTTGATTCATTGACTTATGTGAAAGTGATTCAAGGCATTCATTGTGTGGCAGAGTAGAATTTGTGTTGTTCTTGTGTTTGTATTTACAGATTTGGCATCCATTTCCTCATGGCATGAAGAACATCTTCTTTCCATGAGATCTTCACTAGAAGGTGATATCAATTGTGTTTTCTATCATTTATCATTTGGATTTTGCCTCTATCCCACAAGGATACACACTCTTTATCTGACAACAATGTTTGGAAGACTTGAATGTCTCTCTGGGGCTTGACTGAGGCAAGTCTCTAAACACCACAATCCCCAACCCATTTTTCTGTGATTGTAGGTTATAGGTTTTGAAAGAGAAAGAAGTGCAGTTGCAGGAGAGTAGTGTAGACTGTCAAAATTGCAAATCAAAGAAGAAAATAGGGACCTGGACTTGGGAGCCCACTCATTAGTCCTCCAGATCCCACAACTGGAAAATCTCTGGAACAACAGGAACAGGTTGCAGACAAGATTCCTAGATCCCAACAGAAACTGTGGCACTAGACTATGGCACCCGCTCATCAGTCCCTAACTTTTCTATTCACTGAACTTTGAAATTTGGTACGCATTTGATTGTCATTTGATATCTCTTTGTGTGATCATTTTTCTGTAATTTGTACGTTTGTTCATGAATTTACAAAATTAGGGTTTTGAGCATAATTGAGCTTAATTAAATAACCAAATCACACAATTCTAATCTTCCCCTATGTTCCAAGTGACAAGAATCTTGTAGTAGACTCCTCTACTCAGCTGAATGTCCTTGAATGTTTAGTGGTGAAAGGAGGATTAAAAAAACCATTGAAAACAAACCCTCTTCATTTTTTACCCTAAACATTTTGGTGAACCCATGTTCTTTTGAATTTTGCACCTTTATAAGTGTTGTACTTCATATTTACATTCCTTTCATTCATTCATTTCATTTTTCATCTTATTGCATTCAAAAAATTACAAAAAAATTGAAAAATTGCAAAATTTTGAAATTTTTTTGGCATTTTTAGCTTGCATTTTCAAATAATTTGAATTAGTTGGAATTTAATTTCAATACATTTATGTCATTATCATAGGATCTAATTTTAAATACAGAAATTTTTGATTCATTATTCATTTAGATTGCATTTTCATGTTTAAATTGATAAAAATTGCTTGAAATTGTGCATTTTTTTCATATAACCTAGTTTTGCATTAGCTAGGGTTTGTAGTCAAAATCTTATTTCATATTTTACTAGCACTTTAAAACACTCATTAGGACTGATTTCTAACTGTAGTGTTGCATCATAGTGGTTTTCTTGCAAAATTTCATGCCTAGGGTTTGAAAACCTTGATTTTTCACTAGATTTTGGCCTTATCGTCTCTCTAGATTTGCACCATAGGCATGTTGTAAAGGATTTTTATGGAATAATTGGCTGTTATTAGGTTTATTATCTTCTTCCCTTCCTCAAATTATTTACAACACCCTTTTTATTGGGCCTTTGCATTTAGATTTGGTGAAAAATTGCATATTTTTGGCTATATTTTCACTAGGGTTTGACTTAGATTCGCACTCCAAGCATGTTGTGACAGATTGTATGGCTTTAGGTGACTAATATTACTATTATAATCTTATACACCTCCTAAAATTCTGTACAACACCCTTTTTATTGGATCTTTGCATTGAAAATTTGTGAAAAATTACATATTTTAATGTATTTTCACTAGGTTTTGACTTGTCATCACTCTAGGTTTGCATCAAAAGGGTGTTGTGAAGGATATTATTTCTTTATTGGACTGATATTAGACATATTAATTTCTTCCACTGATCAATTTCCTTACAATATCTTTGCTTTCATTCATTTGCATTGGAAAAAGTTGAAAAATCAAGCATTTTTAGGTCATTCTCATACATACTTTTGCACTTTTTCTTGCATAAGTTTTGAAGACCCCCTGAAATCTGATTTGGCATTCATTTGAAGATGTATATCATGGATAGTTCCTTGGAATATTTGTTTTCATACATCATAGACATTGATCATTTCTCCAAATTTACTCATGCCTACCCTCAAGTCTTGGAACAAATAGCATACATACATGATGTTGATCTTTCTATGTGCTCCACATATGAAATCCTTTGTTATATATCTAATTTTGATAGCTTCACAAACCTCATGAGAATATACCCCTTTATATTAGATGACCTCACTAAATTCATGATCAATAATATATATACTAGTGATGACCTCAAAATGTTAGATGACGCCTTAGATGACTTCATAGAACATTCCACTACGACAACTATTGATAAAACATGTGATGATAACTTTGGTTTACCTTATGATCCCTCTCCCAAAGTTGTTCCTCCTTATGAGGACACTTCAATTTAAGAGGTTGATTTCATTGACACATCTCTTACATCATACCACTGTCTCTTCCTTCCAATGCTCTCTCTAACCAAGAAGGAGCATTAGTGAATGAAGAGCTCCCACCACTTTATTGCAATGTTCTCTCTAACCAAGATGAAACATTGGTGAATAAAGAAGTCTCTCCAACCAAGAACATTCCATGGATAGACAATGATCTTTCAACTAACAACAATAAAAACTCTCTCCCTATCAGAGTGCATGAAACCTCTATGGAGCATACTATCAATCTTCATCCTTTACTTGAATATTCAAGTACTTTGGACATTACTAAGGAAGTAAAGACCCTTGATCCCTTTCCTTTGGTTGAATGTTTAGGTACCTTAGATATCACTAAGGATGTGAAAGACTTGATTGCATATTCTTTGAACATCACTAAAGATACAAACATTAATAATTATTCTGACAACACCTTACCTTCCCCTCATTCCTATGCCCTCTCTTGAAAAGATGTAGCATTAGTGGATGAGGAGATATCTCCTACAATAAAACCCTCAAGGATGGGAACTAAAATAATTCAAAACAAATCACTTCTTCCATCTCTTAAGAGAATAATGAATAAGTATACTAATGCACCTCAACAAGAAAAAATCTCACCAAACATTGAATCAAGCCAAGAAGATCTTAAGAATGGACACCTTGAAGACAAGAATAAGTGTTGGGCTATGGTACCTTATGTCCCACTTTCCTCTAACATTCGAGAATGGGAAGATGATGATGATTTTCTCGATGACAATGCTTAGTAAGGTTGTACCTACAAGTAAGTATTTCTAACCCTTTACCTCTCATGTTGTGTTTCCTCCATTATGTGTTATGTGTTGTTTAGGCCTCCTGGGATGACCCTTGATTCTTTAGTAAGGTCCAGGTTACTAGGAAACTACCTCCGTTGTGAACCTTCTTCTATTTGTATCATCATTCTTTTATATTTCTTCTCCTCTATTTTTCATTATTGTGTGTTGTGTCTTATGGACATAGCGTTGCGGTTGGTGACTTGGGGGTACCCTCCTACATGACTGTCCCTAAGGCACCTATTTCCTATCTAGTGGGCGGATGATGAAAAACATATTATACTGATACAGACCTAGTGTCCCTTCAATGAGAAATAAAAAAATGGACCAAGTCCATACATGACGATGGGGTTTATATATATTATCTGACACTTGGGTAGTAGAATCACTCTGTGTGATCTTGATGTTGTCTTATCACACTTACAAACCATAACAATACTGTTGTTCCATGCACTTTGTTTAACTTTGAATTTCTCCTTGGTTACACTCAGTTTTGAGATTTCCATAGTATAGCCCCATGGTTATACTCGGTCTTCAAATTCATAGTATAACCCTGGATCTTTGTGTGAATGATCATATGCATTGTTGTTTATCATGATTCTATGGATGCTAACACTTTTCTTGTAGGAATGTGTTTGTGGGAACATTTGGCGATCATAAAGTACATGTCACCTCTAAGGGGCATGGGCTCTGCGAGAGTCTATGTTCCCTTGTGTGGTTTCTTCCTACCTTAACGTGCTTGATATCGATACCTGATATCAACCACCTTAAGTTGGGGGCATATATAAGGTAAGTTGTCTATTCTAGATGCTAGTAAAGTGTGTTTGTTCTCAGGTGCAGTCTTAAAGATTGGTGGCGATGAGTCCCTTCTGGACTCTGAGATTTGTTTGAAATCTATGGCAATCACTTAAGCCCTCTATGGAGGTAGCATATTGCGCATATACTTTTTATCTTAAGCCATCTGTGGAGGTGGGGATGGTGTATTTCTCGTGGAGAGTGCACATCCTGTCATTTTCTAAAAAGTCCTCTACGGAGGTGGGGAGCAGTTCTGTGACTGACTCAACCCTTAAGTATGTCTTTGATGATTGTTGTGGTGAAGCCCAATCATTGGTGTGTGCATGTAATGTGCCTGAGATGGTGATGAACCTAGAAATAGGAACACTCCATCACTTGTCTATCGTGTTTTCTCTGTGCCTTCCATGTGTGTGTGTATTGCGTGTTTATCTTCAAGCATAGTTTAAAGACCGGTGGTGATACGTCCCTTCTATACTTTGGGATGTGTATGGCATACTTGTTTTATATGGCATGCTTGATTTGTATTGTGTGTCTGTTGCCCCATATGCAGTTTAAAGACTGGTGGCGATGAGTGCCTCCTACATTATGGGTGGTGTGTTTACTTTCCTTGTACTTACATCTACATTTCATATATATGAGAACAAGAAAAGAAAGAAAATCATCACTATCTTCACTGCATTCACTGTATTCACTTTGTTTTGTGTATCTTCAATGTTGTCTTCTCCATGTTTTACGTGATTGTAACTATCTTCTCCTTATTTTCCATGTCTGTAACTGTCTTCACTGTGATTGGCGTGTCTTCTCCGTGCTTGGCATGTTTGATGTGTTTGTTGGTCGTACTTTAATGCATGTATTGGCTAGGTGTTTATACATACATTAAAGTGGGGACTAAATGTTATATTGGAAAATGTCCCCTTGGGGGCTTTTCCCTCTTAAGGTTTAGCTCCTACGTCCTTAATTTGCATTTAAAGCATTTTGCATGATTTTGATGACTCCTGATGAGAAAACCCTAAAGTTTCATGGCAAATAGAACTCAAGGGATGCACTTAACATAAGTCCTATCTGAAATAGGTGGAGGGCTTGGGCACCCACACCCTAAACCTGCCATATTTTAGGTCAGGACTAATTTCAAAGTGTTGGTTTATGACCGTTATTTAGGTCCTATGCCAACACAGTAAGTTTGAATTACGAAATTCTTAGCGGGAATGTTTGTAGTTGCATATATAAGAATGATTAGTGATTCATTTGTAAACTAGATGGACATTAGATGGCAATTTTGATTCATGGGCTTATGTGAAAGAGATTCAAGGCATTCATTATGTGGTAGAGTAGAATTTGTGTTGTTCTTGTGTTTGTATTTGTAGATTTGGCATCCATCTCCTCATGGCATGAAGAGCATCTTCCTTCCATGAGATCTTCACTACAAGGTGATATCAATTGTGTTTTTTATCATTTATCATTTGGATTTTGCCTCTATCCTATAGGGATATGCACTCTTTATCTAACAACAGTGTTCGGAAGACTTAAATGTCTCTCCGGGGCTTGACTGAGGCAAGCCTCTAAACACCACAACCCCCAACCCATTTTTTCATGAATGTAGGTTACAGGTTGTGAAAGCAGAGTTGCAGGAGAGTAGTGTGGATTGTCAGAATTGTAGATTAGAGTAGAAAATAGGGACCTGGACTTAGGTGCTTGATCATTAGTCCTTCAGATCCCACAACTGGAAAATCTCTAAAACAACAAGAACAGGTTGTAGACAAGATTCCTAGATCTTGACAAAAACTATGGCACTGGACTAGGGTGCCTGCTCATCAGTCCTTGACTTTTTTGTTCACCAAACTTTGAAATCTAGTATGCATTTTATTGTCATTTGATATCTCTATGTGCGATCATTTTCTGTAATTTGTCTTTTTGTTCACAAATTTATGAAATTAGGGTTTTGAGCATAATTAAGCTTAATTAAACAACCAAATCACACAATTCTAATCTTCCCCTATGTTCTAAGTGACAAGAACCCTATAGTAGACTCCTCTACTCAACTGAATGTCCTTGAATGTTTAGTGGTGAAAGGAGGATCAACACAAACCATTGAAAACAAACCCTCTTCATATTTTACCCTAAACACTACACATCGGCACATTGAAGTCTCCTAGAACACATGCTCTAGTTGCAACACAAAGCACAAAAGATCCTGAGGATTCACATAATAAGGGAAAAAAACAAAAGGATTCAAAGTCTAATGAGAAAGAGAAAGAATCAAAGAAAACCCCCAACTCTTCTTCCAAAGAGGAGTCCAATAAAAAGAAGCCAAAGTGTTCTTATTGCAAGAAATTGGGTCATGATGAGACTAAATGTTATGAGAAAAAAATTGATGAGATGTCACAACTTATTCAAAAACATAACATTGAGTATTATTCATTAACATCAATTTTACCCAATTCTTCTTCTTTGACACCATCACATCTATACAGCCAAAGATAACTAGATTTGTAAATGGGTCAGACAAAGGAAAAGGACAGACACTCTTTGCTTCAACAAGTCTACAATCAGATATATGGCTTCTTGATTCAGGAGCTTCTCATCATATGGCTTCCTCACAAGGGATGTTCTCTTCATTTCAGTCATGTACTTCACCACCTATTTTGATGGGTAACAATACATACATGCATGCAACTAGTAAAGGAACTACTGATGTTGGTTAGAGTACATTCAACAATGTGTTTTGTGTACCTTCTTTGACAACCAATCTCCTTTCCATCTACCAGATTACTCATTCTGGTGTAGGGAAGACAGTTGAGTTCACTCCTAATTCTATGATCATATGGGACTTGGAGAGCAGAGATATCATTATTGTTGGGATGGTTGATCATGCATCTCACTTGTATACATTCTCCCATTTTATTTTTGATGATGATGTACATCCATTGATTGATATTCACACTCATTCATCAAGTGTGAATCATGTTTCTAAGGAGAATTTTGGTCACTTGAACCTTGGTGTTCTTGCATCTACTTGTTGCAAATATGTGCCTATGATGTGTTGTCATTGATGTCAACATATTCTTGTTGTCATTGGTGTCAACTGTATCCTATTTTGTTGCTTGATTGAGGAGACTGGAATGTTGAGAATATTGAGAAAATTAATGAAGATCAATGTATGTAGACCATATGGTTGTTTAGAGGATTATCTGAAGAAGCTCCAGTTAAGATTTGAAAAAGTTATGGTAGTCTGAGTAGAACTGGTTTTACAGTATTCAGAAGAGATAGAGTGACAGGAAAGTGGTCTGGATTATTCCAAAAATGTAAAATGATGATCTACAGATTTAGAGGCAAGTTTTGGAAGTCAGTGTGTACCCTCAACTCAAGTGGTTCGTGGTTTAGAGGTCCACAAGTAATCTTTCTAGTGTAACAATCATGAAAGATAGTGTTGTTGAGGTACTGGATGAAGATGCAAGTGATTCTGGAGTAGTGTGGATGTTATTGTTGAATTCCGTGTGCTTGTGAAAGTCTCTGGATCATGTGCCTACTGTGTTGGAGGTCTGCATTGAAGATTGAGCTTGTTGTTGAAGAATTCTTCCTTGATGTTGTTGTTCTTCCCAGTCCTCGATGACTGGATGATTCAAGCATGTTGTGGATGATCTAAGAACAATTCTATGGAGCATGGCATGTTGATCAAGGAAGATTTGAGTCCCAGTCATGTTTGGCCAATAGCTTTGTGATCCGCATTGAGTTAGATGTTTGGAGTGCTAACCTTGATGTTTATTCCAAGGTTGATAAAGCATATAAAGAAGTGTAGTTGAGTCATGGAAAATCATCTTTGTGCAAAAATAATAAAATCCAAAGAAAGGATCAGAAGCAGAGCAGAGAAGAGGAGGGGCAGAAGAACAAGAGTAGTATAGAATGAAGAGCTAGTAAAGAAGAGTTTGGGGGCAGAGCAGAAGTTTTGTGGGCATTCAATGAGATTGAACTAGGCATGAAGAAGATGCTATTTATCAATTAAATTCCTTTTGTGATAAACATAAATTCTGTACGCAATGAGCCTCTTTGAGCAATGAGCTCTGGGCAATGCGCCTGAAGGCAAGTGCCTTCCCATTTTCTTTTAAGTACTTTTAACAGGGTATGAATCTTGTGGGTTCACCCCCACTATGGTTTTCCTTAACCGAGTTTCCACGTAAAAATTCTTGTGTTATGTGTGTTCAATTCATTTCTGCTCATGTATTGTTGATTAATGCTTTAATGTTTATATCGTTAATCTGATTATAAGTTGTGAAAGAAGATTAAAGGAAGAAAAGATTAAATTTGTGTGACAACTAATTCACCCCCCCTCTCAGTTGTCCGGACTAATTCCAACAATTGGTATCAGAGCCGGTTCCTCTAAAAGAAGCTTGACCGCTTGAGGAGATCCAAGATGTCAACTTACAAGAAGGAAAGTCTAAGGTTTGATGGAACAAATTACTCCCTTTGGAAGGTACGCATGCAGTGTCATTTGGAATGCATGGGTGATGTCTTTTGGTCGATAACTAAGAATGTGTATAAGATTTCGAACAATGGCCCTACAACTTTAGATGAAATCAGAGATGCTAAACACAACATTCAAGCCAAAGAAGCTTTGTTGAGTGCCCCAACTGATACAAAATTTGCAAATGTCCTGGATTTGAAAACTACCCATGAAATTTGGAAGAAGTTGGAAAATCTATATGAAGGTGACAAATATGTCAAATGTACTAAGCCTAAATGGTAAATATGAAAGGTTTGTAATGAGTGAAGATGAAAACATTACTTCCTACATGCAAAAAGTGAATGAACTTATGAATAGTATCAGGAATGCTGGTGGAGTATTGGAAGAATCAGAGATTGTTACCAAACTACTCAGATCTTTACCTGCAACATACAAGCATAAAGTTGCTTCCATTGAAGAAATTAGGACTGTGACAACTGTTACAAGGGATCAGTTAGTTGGTAAGATTTCAACATTCGAAATGAGTGAGTTTGGTGATTCTCTTCCTAAGTCTGAATATGCATTTAAGGCTAGTGTATATGGAAAACAAAGATATGATCCAGGTAAAAGTTCTTCAAGAAGATCAAATAGGTTTACAAAGGCAAGGAAGGATCTTGAAGATGATGAAATTGAAACTACAAAACTTGAAGCTCTTATTGCCAAAGGGATGCCAAGAGGATCTAGTGACTATGAAGGAAAGTTGCCATTCAAATGTTTTTCTTATAATAAGATTGGTCATTTTGCCTCAAGATGTCTAGAGAGGTTTTCAAAACCAAACCCTAACAGATATAAAGGTCAGAATAAATGTTACTATGTCCAAGAAGCTAGAGAAAGAGTCATAGATGATGAATCTGATCATGGAGATTCCACTGAAGATGATTGGGTGTTCATTGCTATCAAAGAAGAAGATCTGGTGTCTACTGAATCTGCTAGTTGTGCAAATGTGGAAAGTGCCTTGGCTGCTCAGGTTGTTGAAAAAGATGAATGGGTGATTGATAGTGGATGCTCTCATCATATGACTGGTGATAAAAGTAAGTTTGTAAGCTTTGAAAAATATGAAGGTGGAATTGTGAAATTTGGAGACAACTCAGCTGGTAGAATATGTGGCAGAGGATCCATCTCATTTAATGATAAGTGTAGACACCCAAAATTGTCCCAAATTTGTCCATGTCTTGCATCACCTAGTCAAATACATTATCTAGACATCATGTAGCATTTTATCCTAAACCCACTTGTATCCTTATTCCATTAGCCAATTAATTAAATAAATCTTATTTATTTAATTAAAATCCCTTCATAATCCCACTTTCCAATTAATTAAATAAAATTTATTTATTTAATTAATTTCTCTTATCACTTATCTTCATCTTTTATCACAAGTCGACATGTGTGCATCTTTTATTTAAAATTTGTGTGGTACTACATCTTTTATTTAATATCTTTCATATGTAGTAATTTTTATGTACATGATCACACATGAGCTTTATCTTCCCTCCACTTGTCATCTACACATTAACCTTTGATTATCAATTCATCTCAATTGTTCACATAGCCACCAAATCTCTACCGTTGATTGATTTTGGTTGAGGTCTATATAAACACCCTCTCATTACATACTACATCTATCCATCATTTTCATATAGCGTCCAAATTATCGTCTCAAGTGATCCATCATTTTCATATAGTGTCTACATTATCATCTTGAGCATATTGAGCATTTTAGCTTCCATTTAGCATATTATCATTATCATCCATCCATCATGGCAGCTTTTATCTTCATAATTGTTCATTGTTGAGAAGCAATCCACATCATAAACAAGGAATCATATAAATCTAGGTGATCTTGTACTTAAATTGCATGCTTTTGATTTCACTTGGATTCGATTCTTTGATGGTGGTAGGATCTTACTGACCTGATTTTTACCTATCACATTTTGACAGGCTAGGTGGGACCCACGTCCTTGATTAACTTTGTTGTTTGAAGTTGTTTTTGTGAAGTTCAAATTTTTTAGAGCACTGATGGCAATTTGCAGTCACTTTTAAGCAAAAACCAATTGCCTTTAGAATTTTTACATTGCTTTTAAGTTACAATCCATCACTTTCAACATTTTTTGGATCACTTTTGAACCAACAGTGGTCACTTCCAGCCAATTTTGCATTGCTTTTAACCATAAACTGATTGCTTCCGGCTGTCTGGGTCGTTTTCTGCAATTTTGGGGTCTTTTGTTAACATCTGGCTTTTCCAGGGAGTTTTGCTAAATTTTCATTGATCAATTAAGGCTTCTATCTCTATTTTGCAGGATCCTGATCATCATTTCATCATTTGCCAATCAATTTGATTAGGATTTTCATTTTAATTGGTCTAACATCATTGATTTTGCAAGATCTCATCAATTTGTCATTCTAGAGTTTCTAATTGATTAATCTATGGTTACAAGGTGCTTATCTAATCATATTTCATCCACTAGATTTGTCATTTTAGGGTTTGTAGTCTTTAATAGCCATTTTTTTATAACCCTAACCCTAGTTTTGCAGAAATAGGGATTTTTTGTGCATCTGGCAAATTCAAGTCATTTATGATCAGTAACAGTTCACCTCTGGGTTTTTTGCATCACTTTTGAGCAATAACAGTTTGCTTATAGAAAATTTTAGATCACTTTTGAACAATAGTTGATCGCCTCTGGTAACTGTGTGTCGCTTTCCGTTCTATCATTTCACAGTTGGGTTTTCTTAGTTACTGATTAACTATTTGTGCAATGTCTTATCACATGTCCAACAAAAGAAGGTCGTGAAACTACTAACATATCTGTTGCAGCTTTGATTGGTCCAAGACACTTCATTTTTATCACTAATTTAGGAATATTTGGGCTTGGTGCTTAAAAAGAATCATTGCTTGCTTCGTGCTTGTTTTATCTTTCTTGATTGCTTGTTGTACATGTGTGTAACACAAATTTAATAGAAAAAGTATCCTCTCCCCTTGCCTATCCAATGGATCTTGGGTGCATGAGAACTTGTTATTATCTTTAGAGGGCCTACCTTCCCTGTGTGAGAAGGGGTACGACCCAAGCGATAATAGGCTAAAGCCAAGCTCTTCTAAGCTGATATATAAGAAAAATGTTTGTGTTGAAAGACACAAACAACAAGTGCCACTGTGTTACACTGACAAATATTTCCCCCAAAACCCCTTAGAGCATAACTTATTTGGGTTGGGAAGCCTCCACTAATGGAGCGAATCGCTGCACATGTAGCCACCCAAACGGATGCCCTTACTAGCAACCTTGTGTAGTAGCCAAAATCCCTCTATTTGTTGATGCAAAAGGTGGGACCTTTGAAGCCACCCTAATTCTCATGGTTCTTAGTAGAGATAGCAGGGACAATCCTAAGGTTTGGTGGGGGGACAAGCCTTAGGAAACCCATAACCTGGTATGCATGAGAAGTGAGTGACGTGGAGGGGAGCTAGTGCTACCAAGATCCTGAAGCTATCCTTCTTGAATAGGCATGACAAGGGGACTCAAAAAATATAGTCCTTTCCTTGCCTAGGTTGTACAAGCTTGTGATTGTTGTGAGTGTGAGTGACTAAAATCACTATTTTCTTGTCAAAACTTATCAAAACACATCCTTTGTCAGACACAAATCACCTCTGAACAATAACTATTCACTTTTGGAAATCTAGATCACCTTTAAACAACAACTACTTTCTTTTCGCAAAAACCAGATTGCTTTTAAACAATAGCTGCTCACTTTTGGAAAACATTATGTCACTTTTACACAGTAGTAGCTATAACTTATTGCCTATGGTAAAACTACTCATCTCTGGTTCATATTGTAATCTATCATCTAAAACAAAAAACTAGATCACTTTTAAGAAATTAGTAATCGCTTTTGGCCTTTTCTGAGTCACTTCTGAGATATTACTTATCGCTTGTGGGCAAACATTAGCAATCCATATCAACCAAACCCAATTTGTTGCACTTTCAGACTTCTTAGCTCTGTCACCAGCTTTCAGAAATTCCTCTGATCATTTGCAGTCATCCAAAGATCACTTCCTATCTTGAGCATATCAAAACCATTAGAATTTTTGAGCTTTGCATCCTTTGAGACCCCAAATAGCAACCAAACATCAAAACAATTAGCCTAGCAGTAGCAAACATCATCCCTTTGGCTTTACTTAGCCCCAACAACACTAGCAAATAGCATCAGCAACTAACTTTTCCCTTGAGTTTGTGAGCTATTCTCTAGGGAGTTTATCCAACCAATCAACCAATAAAGCAACCAACAACCAAACAATAACCAACAACCAAACAACAACCAACAACCCATTAGCAAACCAAGCAACCAACAAACTAGCAAAATAAACCATCAACAAGCAAACAACAAACCATCACCCTTTTGGGTCTCAACCTTGACAAACTAGTCCAATCTTCAACATCAACCATCATGCCTCAAACTAGGAGCTAATATAGAGCTAAAATGGAAGCAAAATTGTGAGCTGAGATGGAAGCCAAAATACAACAATCCTGATCAACTCCCTTCAAGGATGTAACTCAATTCACAACTGGTATGCCTTCTTACATGTTTTTACCCAAAGGATACACCACTGGACCCTCATCTTCACAACAAGTGCAACCTCAACCATTTATAGAGACCTATGAAGAGCAATACCAAGATGACTTATTAGAATTTTGAGACACACACCTATGGGACTAAGTTGAGAAGATTATTTTATCTAATCTGGATCATCATTTCTTGCAATTAGTCCATATGGGAGCCAAGTTACCAAGTGACTTTGACATATCCACCATTCAAAAACAAGATCCAAACACTCCCACTATTGTTGCAAAGGGACCATCCACTATAGCCACACCATCTCATACCATATCCATGCAATCCAATTCACCTTCCAATCCATCTCCCTCGTTGCCTATTGCTACACCATCAAACCCACCATGTACGGAGTATACTCTAGAACCTTTGATAACTCCAACCGAGGTACTTCCCTACCTTTCACAAAATTTGAACTTTCTAGCTTTCCATGTTTCACGACATACCCCCAATCCTACGATGACCATATCCATGCCTCAAGTATCACAAACTCCTCAAGTATCACAAACTTCCCAAGTATCACAAGCTGTCCATGTTTCACAAGTGCAAACTCCACAAGTTTCACAAGCTATCCAAACACCACAAGCCATACAAGTCTCACATCCATTACAAACCCCTATTCCTATTGCATCACATGTGGAAATCACACCCCACACTAATACTCCTATCACTTCTAATATGGTCTCCATGATTCCCACAAATCCATCCAACACACCATATAACCCCAATGTTAGTCTCATTGACATGAGTGACCCACCTATTGTATCACAAGCGAATCCTAGCATTGTTGTCTCTTATGTTGATCAACTTACATCACTCACTCCACCCCCATATAATCCTTCACAAAGCATCAATCCATCTTATGCAACCCAAGGATTACCTATTGTCACCCAACATATGCCATATACCAATCCATCTCAAAGCACTCATGTTGTCCAAAACATAAACCCAAATGTCCATCCTTCTTCATCCACCAATCCTTCCATTGCTTACCATATTATAAATCCAACTCCCAATCCACAACAATTGACCAACGTCAATCCATCCTCTAGTTCCCATGTGATGCAAAATCTTGGAGTTAATCCATCAGATTATACCCAATGACCACTTGTGTCTCAAGGACAACAATCACCAAACACATACATGTTGCATACCAATCCTTCGGCATATAATGTGAGCACTCAACCTCAACAAATGGTCATACCCTCATACATTCCATAGGAGCAACAATATACACCATATTACATTCCACCTCCAAACCATCAACCCCCTTTGCAACAACATCAACTATCACAAGTGGATGTTGAACAAATGATTAACAAGGTGGTAGGACAAAACAAGAAGACATTTTCCTTGCGAGACATATGCCCTTATCCATTTGACAAGTCACTTCACGACACCTTTTCCGCCACATTTCAAAATCCCACAATTTGACAAATACAAAGGGAAAGGTAATCCAGATGACCATCTTAGAGCATTCTATGTTGCATGTCTCGATGTTGCTTAGGATGATACATATCTCTTGAGATTATTCCCTCGAACCTTAGCGGGACAAGCTCTTGAATGGTTCTCTCACTTCCTCCAGGAATCAAGACTTTTGCGGAATTAGCGAACAAATTTTGATCCCATTTCGCTTTCAACATTGAACATGAGGTGAATATGAATGACCTTGTCAATAACAAACAATGCAATGGTGAAAATTTCTCATCATTTACCCAATGGTGGCGTAACATGGATAGCAAATTATCATGGCAAATACCCGAGAAACAGCAACTTGACATCTTTGTTCAAAATCTTCATCCTAAACTTTCATTTCAATTGCAATTGCAAAGTCCTAGCACCTTTGATGAACTTATCTCCAAAGCAACCACCATTGAGCGAGCTTTAATAGCTAAGGGCACTATCAAGATTTTTAGAGACAACAAAGACAATCCTCAATCTTCAAGTGATAAATCCTACTTTTGGAACAAGAACAAAAATGTCATTAATGATGGCATTGTGGATGCAAAGAACATACAAACAATGAAATCTCCTATTAACATCCAAGTCCCATCTATAGCTAATCAAGCTTTTCAACAAAATTGACCAAAAACAAACCCAACACCTCAACGACAATTTACTCCTTTAGGAGAACCCATGGAGGTAATCATTCAAAAACTTGTTGAAGTGGGAGATATCACATTACCTGAAGCTCCACCCAATGCATAACTTGTCTTCAAAGCTCCTTGGTACAAAGAGAATTAATATTGTGAATACCATAGAATCAAAGGACATAAAACAAATGGTTGCATGCACTTAAAATATATAATTCAAGATTGCATCGATCAAGGTCTAATTAAAATCACACCACCAACATCACAACCAGCACACCAACCAACTTCAAACTATGATCTAAATGCTTTCAAGAATCCACTTCCACTTCATGACAAGACAAGTAACCCTCATACTGGGAATGCTATCCATTACAACTATGAGTCATCTATGATTGGCTGCATTGACTAAGATTGCATTTCTACCATCACTATCCAAGGCAAAGAACATGATTGCACTGTAACTACTAGAAGAAGTCATGTTACCATTCAAGGAGAACCTATCAACCCTCCTTGAACACCTCCTAGTTATAATATCCTTGATCACCTTGGCAAAACTCCTGCACACATCTCCATCCTAGAGTTGCTACACATATCCCCTGCCCATAAAGCTATCCTTGGAAAAGAATTGCAAGAGTCTTCGGTGCCAAATGATATCGATACCACACAATTTCAATCTATGATAGCCAGCATTGCAACCCCTTACCATCTTACCTTCTCCGATAAAGATCTTTGATGATCGATCAACCTATCACATAACAAAGCCCTCCACATAGAAGTATTTGTAAACTAATGTCATATAAAATGAATACTAGTGGATGGTGGAGCTACTCTCAATATATGCTCTTTAAAACTAATAAAATAATTGGGATATTTTGAGAAAGATATTGATACTTCCAAGGTCATTACTATCAAAGCATATGATGATGCTAAGAGAGATACTTAAGGAGTCATCCATTTGCCTATCCAAGTTGGTCCTATCACTACTGACATCCGTTGTCAAGTTCTTGATATTGACCTTCCCTATAACATCATCCTTGGCCATCCATGGCTCCATGCCCTTAAAGCCATTCCTTCCACATACCATCAATGTCTTAAGTTTCCTTATAATGGTGTTGAAGTTACTATCCATACTAATCCCAATCCATTTGAGTTTTGTCATGCCTTTCAATCCAAATATCAAAATCCTAACTGTATTCCTATCAACACCGAATCTTATCCATCTTCATCCTATGTTGATCCGTCCATATTACTCAAGCCATCATTTAGCAAAGCCACTCCAAATATCTATATCAAGTACACTGAACAAGGACTGGGTGAATACATCCTGCAAGAATCTTCACTCACATCCATTTCTGATATAGAAGTTGGACCTTCTTTGGTAGGAAAAACCTCTAATTCAGATACCATCAATGATTCCTCCCTTCATAGCACCAACCTTTTTTAGGGAACCTCCATTTTCATGATTGCTACCACCCCTTCTTCTCCATCTCATGATGAACTCAAGTCTAGTTCCCAAAACACCCCTAGTCCCCATGTCAATCACATGCTCCCACAAGCTAAAGATGTTGGTAATTCCTCCATGAATCCTAAGTCCACTATTTCCCATCAAAAACTACATCACATCCCCAAAACATCTGTCACCATCCTTCCTCCATTGAACCCTGAAAGTCACCAGCATGTGACCGTACACCTTCCACCATCTAATTTACCTCCACTTCTCCCAACTCCTAAACTCCCACCAACCACATTATATCCATATCTTCCACTTCCATTATCTTATAAATTGCAAAAGCATGTGACCGTACACCTTCCACCATCCGATTTACCTCCACTACTTCCAACTCCAAATATCCCTCCATTTTCCTTACTGCCGACACCTAATTATCTATTTATCCATACATATCCTTACATTCCTAATCGTGACCAACAAGTGCATTCATTGTCTAAACATAAATCTTCCACTCATTCCGCCAACCCCACTTCCATCAAACCCATGGGATTCAAAACTAAAAATTTGGATGCCTCTACCTCTAAAGCTAAAAATCTTACCAAGAATCCTAAAGATTATCATGGCTCAGGGCACCAATGCAAAGAATCTCAGCCAAGTACATCTAAAATGCCATCTAAGCCCATAACTCCACAAGAAGAGCTCACGACCAAAATGGTTTAGGTTCCAAAGAAAACAAGCAAGCAAGTCTAATGAGGCATCCTTATCTACCTTTCCAAAATCCCAACCATCTCCTTCCATCCAAATCACCATTCCATTCAAAAATCCACAAATCCCACAAGCAAAGAAAAAATCATAAAAATACTAAGTCTATGTGGGTACCTAAATCACTCAACCACCCATCTCCTAAGCAAACATCACCATTGCTTCCTACACCACCTTCCTATCCAAATTTTCAATGTTTATCATGGTGTGTACAACCGTTGGTCATGGTTATTTTCCATTCCATAACATTTCCACATCCTCCATCTCCCCAACCTTCATCCATTATCTTACATATCCCTCCAATCACCTTCCTATGGTCCATGCTTTAGCATAAGTATTAAATCCATCCTAATCCACTATCCACCTAACCCATCTATCTTCCATGCAATCTCTTGCCAACATCTATGAGCATAATGACATGGTCCATATGATGATATCCATCTCTAAATGGGACTATCACCATTCATCAAACTAGACACTTGAGTCTTTCTTATATGTTACCATGGCGAAAACCTGACAAATAGGCACCATGTGCACTTGTCATATTATCCTATAAAAAAAAAACCATCCAATAGTGAAAACCACCTTGTGGCGCTTTCGATGACAAAAACAAATAGTGCAAGATAAATTATTTGTCCTCTAGTGAAAACCTGGTAAACAAGCATCTTGGATAAGTACCATAGTGAAAACCTGGCAAATAGATGCTATGTGTAGAGACCAACCTCCATCATTTACTTCATTTGTTTGATCATAGCTTTCCACAACATCACAATCTACTATCTTGCCTCCATCATCCACCTCATAATCTACTATTGTTCCTATCTAAACATCACAAGCCATTATCCCTTATCCATCCATAATAAAAGCCTTTTTGCCCTTACCTCTGCCATGCTAGTTGTCGTAGTTTGGACTTTGTTGGGGTTAAGATATCATTTGGCACCTTAGTATACTATCCGTATAGACACATCCATTGTAGCATCTCCCTAACAAACTTCATCCCACGCTGGGGGCACTTGTTGAGACTTATTTAGAAGTGGACATCCACAACTCTAGCTCATATCATTTCAACCAAAAACAAAATACAGCAGTCATCCAAACCAAAACTAAAACACAACAAATGACTAAAAACATCAAAAACATAGAAAAAAAAATCAAAATCAAAACATCACAAAAATCCAAGCAATAAAGTTGATCCTTTGTCATCAACCATCAACATAATAAACAAAAACTATATATCATCTCTATCGTTCAAAGCCTTGATCCCGTGGACACATGGTATGTAGACAATCCGAGATGCAAAGGAAGAACTCTGATTCAGGCATAGATGATAACCCCCCTTTCATCATCCATCTTTCATCTTTCTTCTAATCATCCTCCAATCTTTCATCTCCTTCTATCTTTCATCACTTACATCATCCATAAGCCCAGAACTACATATTCATCATGTCTCATCACTATCGTAATGTACTTTGATCCTGTGGACACAAAGTATGTAGGCAGTCTAGAATACAAAGGAAGTATCTAGTACGCAAGCATAGATGATCCACCCTATCTTCATCTTCTTTCATCTTCCACCTTCTTCTCTTTGACTAGCTCAAGAAAGAAGTAGACTATGCCCATTAGAGAAAGCTCAAGCACTTTAACAAATCAGGGATAAGCTAATGGCTATTTGTCTACATACCTTACACCAACATTTGCTATAGCATTTAATCAACATCTTTAGCCTTCAACAGGATACAACTTTCCTCTCAACAAGGTACCAGCTTAAATCCATCCAAGAGCACTTAAATTTGGTAGGAGAACATGATGACAGTATCTTTTATTTTATCTTTTGATTTATCTTTTGTCCCTTTCCTATGCCTAATCAAGACTACCTTAGTCTATTATATCTTGGTATGTTGCGATGAAGTATGGAATGGGGCATGGTCATATTGCTTTTGTATGCTGTGACTGTGGGATGATCTTATTATCTTCCTATACATATTGGTATCTTGTACATGTTGGGATTAACATCTTGCATATCGATATCTTTTGCATCTGAGAAGATAAACAATCTCTTATGCATTGAGACTATTCTATGCTAAGACTATTTCCATACATATAACCAGTAAGGTGTCATTATGTGTAGTGGAGATAAGCTCAAACCTTTGTTTGTAGCATCAAAGTCCATCCTAGAACACTAGCTGCTATTCATATCTTGTGTATGTTGGTTCAACATCTTTCCCTCATATGTCTAGACAAGATTGTCGTATGCTAGTTATGCATTGGATATCTCAACACCTTGGTCTTCTATACCCTGGTGCATAACGTCCATATGCTATATCAAACATAAGGATTGTATTTCTCTACTTTTTTGACCAATTAATTTAAAAGCTATTATATCATCTATCCATTCCACCATAATCCTCTATAGTCCTCAACCAAGATCAATCATTTCTTCCAACCTTGTTTCTATCCTTTTATCTTATCGTGAGCCAACCCAGCCCTTCATAGTTAGCCCGGCTTACCTCTTGAGGGGCATCACCTACCAGTTACACTGGTGCATAACCTTGTTCATCAACTAAATTATACTATCTTCTTTGACACAACATTCTAGCGAACATTGTATGAAAGAGGGACAAAATATAGACACCCAAAATTGTCCCAAATTTGTCCATGTCTTGCATCACCTAGTCAAATACATTATCTAGACATCATGTAGCATTTTGTCCTAAACCCACTCCTATCCTTATTCCATTAGCCAATTAATTAAATAAATCTTATTTATTTAATTAAAATCCCTTCATAATCTCACTTTCCAATTAATTAAATAAATTTTATTTATTCAATTAATTTCTCTTATCACTTATCTTCATCTTTTATCACAAGCCAACATGTGTGCATTTTTTATTTAAAACTTGTGTGGTACCACATCTTTTATTTAATTTCCTTCACATGTAGTACTTTTTATGTACACAATCACACATGAGCCTTATCTTCCCTCCACTTGTCATCTACACATTCACCTATGATTATCAATTCATCTCAACCATTCACATAGCCACCGAATCTCTACCATTGATTGATTTTGGTTGGGGTCTATATAAACACCCTCTCATTCCATACTACATCTATCCATCATTTTCATATAGCATCCAAATTATCATCTCAAGCGATCCATCATTTTCATATAGCATCCAAATTATCAGCTCAAGTGATCCATCATTTTCATATAGCATCTACATTGTCATCTTGAGCATATTGAGCATTTTAGCATCCATTTAACATATTATCATTATCATCCATCCATCATGGCATATTTTATCTTCATATTTGTTCATTGTTGAGAAGCAATCCACATCATAAACAAGGAATCATACAAATCTAGGTGATGTTGTTCTTAAATTGCATGCTTTTGATTTCACTTGGATTCGATTCTTTGATGGTGGTAGGATTAGGTTTTTCAATTACATGCTTGATCTTATTGACCTAATTTTTACCTATCATAGTAAGAATAACACAAATCATTTTTTTGTATGTGGAAGGTCTGAAGCATAATCTTCTCAGTGTTGGATAGTTGGTTGACAAGGGCTATGATTTTTGATTCAAGGATGGAAAATGCAGAATCTTCAAAAGCTTTGGAACTGAAGTTGCATCCGATACTCAAACTATAGGAACATCTTTTATTTAAGTAGTTCTAGTAAGAGTTGCTTGATTACTCAGATTGATCAAAGTTGGCTATGGCATAGGAGAATGTGTCATGTGAATTTTTATAACATTGTCAAGATAAGTGCTACTCAGGCTGTAAGAGATCTTCCAAAACTTGTGAAACCTAATAGCATGTGTAGAGAATGCCAATTGGGTAAACAGAGAAGAATTTCATTCAAGAGTAAAGAACAATCTTCAAGTGGACGATTGGAACTTGTGTATACTGATCTTTGTGGTCCTACCAGAATTAGGAGTGTACAAGGAGATAGATATTTTATGTTACTAATTGATGATTACTCTCGGATGATGTGGGTAACCTTCTTGAAAGAAAAATCAGAAGCTCTCAACAAATTCAAAGTGTTCAAAGTCATGGTGGAGAATGAGATTGGTGTGAAGATAAAATGTCTGATATCCAACAAAGGTGGAGAGTTTACCTCCAGAGAGTTTGATACATTCTGTGAGAAGCAAAGAATAAAAAGACAGTTATCTGCTCCTAGAACTCCTCAGCAGAATGGAGTTGTGGAAAGAAAGAAATGGACCATTCAAGAAGCTAGTAGGACCATGATGATGGATGAAAATGTTCCACAAGTCTATTGGAGAGAAGCTATGAGTACTGCTATCTACACTCTTAAAAAGGTGTAGATCAAAGGCAATTCTAGTAAGACACCTTATGAACTATGGTTTGGTCATCCTCCTACCATGAGATATTTCAGAGTTTTTGGTAGTAAATGTTATATCAAAAGAGATGAGGATCTAGTAAACTTTGATACAAGAAGTGATGAAGGATTTTTTTTGGGTTACTCTACTCAAAGCAAGGCATACCAGTGCTTTAACAAGAGGTTGAAAAAGAATGTTGAAAGTGCTAATGTCAGAGTTGATGAGAGAAAAGAAGGATAATCCAAGTATTGCAGATATGATTTAAATGATCAAGATGAAATTCAAAGTCAAGGAAGGAAAGTTCAAACCCAGACTTAGATCCAGACTGATCTGAAAAATCCAGAAACTTAAGAAGTTAGTGCACATGTAGAGGAACAAACTCAAGAAACAGAAGTTCAAGCAATTCCCAAAACTCCCAGGTATATAAGGTTGAATCATCCTGAAGATCAGATTATAGGAGATAGAAATAGAGGTGTTTGAACTAGGAGAATAATTGCTGAAGAACAAGAGGAGATCTGTCTAATTTCTAAGATTGAACCAAAACTAGTAAGTGAAGCTTGCAATGATGAAAATTGGGTAAAAGCAATGGAAGAAGAATTAATGCAAATTGAAAAAAATTACAATTGGGATCTTGTTCCTAGACCTGAGGACAAAAATGTGATTGGAACTAAATGGGTCTTCTGGAATAAGCTAAATGAAGATGGTGAAGTTGTAAGAAACAAAGGAAGGTTGGTATGCAAAGGATATTCTCAAGTGGAAGGAATTGATTTTGAAGAAATTTTTGCTCTAGTGGCAAGAATAGAAGCAGTCAGACTATTTCTTGCATTTGCTACTTTCAAAGATTTCAAAGTTTACTAGATGGATGTCAAGTCAGCATTCTTGAATGGAGAGTTAGAGGAAGAAGTCTACATTGAGCAACCGAAAGGATTTTAGTTGTCTAATCAAGGAGATATGGTCTGCAGATTGAGAAAAGCATTGTATGGATTTAAACAAGCCCCAAGAGCCTAGTATGCAAGATTAGATAAGTATCTTCTAAAACTAGGATTTAGCAAAGGCACTGCTAATAGCAATCTTTACTTCAAGATTGATCATGAGCACATCCTGATTGTTGAGGTATTTGTTGATGATATCATTTTTAGTGGAAATGGAAACATGTGTAAGAAATTCACTGATCAGATGCAAAGTGAAATTGAGATGTCCATGCTTGGTGAGATGAATTTCTTCTTAGGTCTGCAAATCACTCAGTCAGATAAACATATCTTCATATCTCAGTCTAAATATGTGAGAGAATTCTTGAAAAAGTTTGGAATGGAGGATTCAAAACTAGTTAGTACTCCTATGGTAACCAGATGCAAGTTTAGTAAAGATGATGACTCCCCTAAGACAAATTATAAAAGGTATAGATCAATGATTGGAGGACTGTTCTATCTGACTCAGCCCTGACCTGACATCATGAATGTAGCTGGACTTGTTTATAGATTTCAATCTAATCCTAGAGAATCCCATGCTATAGTAGTCAAAAGAATTTTTAGATATCTCAAAGGAAGACTTGATTATGGGTTGTGGTATCCAAAGAATAATGACTTCACTCTTCAAGCATATATAGATGTTGACTAGGCAAAAGATGTGGACGACAGGAAAAGTACTAGTGGTGGTGCTTTCTTCTTGGGAAGGATATTGGTTTCTTGGTTGAGCAAAAAACAAGAGGCAATATCTCTGTCTACTGTAGAGGCATAATATATAGTAGCAGCAGGTAATTGCACTGAAGTCTTGTGACTGAAGCAAATGTTGAAGGACATTAGAATTATGTTTGAGGAGCCTATTACAATCTTCTGTGATAATTCAAGTGCAATTAACATCTCCAAGAATCCGGTGTTGCATTCAAAGACAAAGCATATATCCATTAAGTTTCACTTTTTGAGAGAAAAGGTTAATGAGAATGAATTCAGATTGGAGTTTGTTTCTTCAAAGGATTAGATTGTAGACATATTTACCAAGCCTTTGCCTAAAGATACTTTTGAGTATCTCAGAGAGAAGCTAGGGGTTATTACTCCTCCTAATCAGAACTAAGATGCACTAGAGTGCATCAATCCGTTGGAATTCACAGTCATATCTTGTGATCCAAATTGATGTTAAGGAGATACTACTCAGGAAGAGTAGTCAGTATGCAAATTATTGAAGATCAGTCTACAACAAAGGGGGAGAAATGATTGTAAATATGTGCCCTTCGCCATTGATGTAAAAGGGGGAGAGAAGTCATGTGAAAAACCAGTTACTGATGAAAAGGGGGAGTAGTCAAGAAAGTGTTGCAGAAGTGAAAAGAGAAAGGGGGAGAAGATCTTGTCTTGATGATTGAATCAGTTTTTCACATCACATGTTTCCATCAATGACAAAGGGGGAGATTATTGCAAATATGTGCCTATGATGTGTTGTCATTGATGTCAACATATTCTTGTTGTCATTGGTGTCAACTGTATCCTATTTTGTTGCCTAATTGAGGAGACTAGAATATTGAGAATATTGAGAAAATTAAGGAAGATCAATGTATGCTGACCATATGGATGTATAGAGGATTGTTTGAAGAAGCTCCAGTTAAGATTTGAGAGGTCTGCATGAAGATTTGAGAAAGGTATGCCCATCTGAGTAGAACTAGTTTTGTAGTGTTCAAAAGAGATAGAGTGACAGGAAAGTGGTCTGGATTATTCCAAAAATGTAAAATGATGATCTACAGATTTAGAGGCATGTTTTGGAAGTCAGTGTGTATCCTCAACTCAAGTGGTTCATGGTTTGAAGGTCTGCAAGCAATCTTTCTAGTGTGACGGTCATGATAGACAGTGTTCTTGAGGTACCAGATGAAGATGCAAGTGATTCTGATGATTTGGAGTAGTGTGGATGTTATTTTTGAATTCAATGTACTTGTGGAAGTCTCTAGATCGTGTGCCTGCTGTGTTGGAGGTTCGCATTGAAGATTGAGCTCATTGTTGAATAATTCTTCCTTGATGTTGTTGTTCTTTCTAGTCCTGGCTGACTGAATGATTCAAGCGTGTTGTGGATGATCTAAGAACAATTCTATGGAGCATGGCATGTTGATCAAGGAAGATTTGAGTCCTAGTCATGTTTGGCTGACAACTTTGTGATTTGCATTAAGTTAGATGTTTGGAGTGCCGAACTTAATGTTTATTCCAAGGTTGATAAAGCATATAAAGGAGTGTAGTTGAGTTATGGAAAATCATCCTTGTGCCAAGATAATAAAATCTAAAGAAGGGATTAGAAGCAGAGTAGAGAAGAGGAGAAGAAGAATAAGAGCAATATAGAATGAAGAGCTGGTAAAGAAGAGTTTGGGGACAGAGAAAAAGTTTTGTGAGCATTCAATGAGACTAAGCCAGGCATGAAGATGTTATTTATCAGTTAAATTCCTTTTGTGTTAAACATAAATTCTGTAGGTAGTGAGCCTCTTTGAGCAGTGACCTCTGGGCAGTATGCCTGAAGGTAAGTGCCTTCCCATTTTCTTTTAAGTACTTTTAGCAGGGTACAAATCTTGTGGGTTAACCCCCACCGTGTTTTCCCTTAACTAGGTTTCCACGTAAAAATTCTTGTGTTATGTGTGTTCAATTAATTTTTGCTCATGTATTGTTGATTCATGCTTTAATGTTTATATCATTAATCTAATTATAAGTTGTGAAAGAAGATTAAAGGTAGAAAAGATTAAATTTGTGTGACAACTGATTCCCCCCCTCTCAGTTGTCCAAACTAATTCAAACACTACTTCGGTTCTTAAGACTAGTTTTGAGCTTCCTTCTTCTCCTGCTTCTTCAGAGATTGGCATTGACATAGCTTCATCCACTTTAGTTAAGCAGGTTATTCTTTGTCTTCTAGATACAGGTTTGTGGGATGAATACTTGATAGGTATTTTAGACTTGTTTTGTGAGTCCTATGTTGATGACTTGGAGGACATCATTGATGACATTCATCTCCTCTTTGAAGGAGTTGATTCTTCTACTTCAGATGTGTAGGCACCTTCTTCTCCTCTTCACTTGTCAAAGTTTAACATTGAGTTGGAGTATCTTGAGCATCATTTGGAGGATTCTTTGTCTTTGGAGATTGATAATCTTGAGTTTTCATCTTGTCTTGGATTGTCACATTCTTTGATTAGGCATGTAGCACCTAATTATGTGGTAGCTTTTGGTTGTGACATGTGGACACTTGAGCAGTTTTAAAGACATCATACATCACAAGGCTTTTTCCCTCATACCTTGAGATGGAGTTTCTTCGACATCATCCTTTGGACCCATTTCTTCCTAAGGGGAAGAATGTTATTTGCAGGCTTTGGATTCTCTTCAGTATTCTTCTTCAGGCATTCACCATCGACATCAGAGCTACTTCATTATGAGGGGGACCCATAGTCTCACACTTGCTCTCCTATGGGGGGTAATTGATTATACATATGTGTTGGATGTAGTTCTAAGGGGGTCTTGAGTCCTTCTTCCATCACATCTTTCATTTGTTTTCTACATTCTTACTTTTGGAGAGGAGTTTTGTCCCATGAGATTTCTCCTTTTCTCCACTTGAAATCTGTTTATACATGGGTACCTAAAATGGCCTAGTAGTCGGGACCCATCCATCATTGTATCTTTGTTTTAGTCAGCTACTCCCTAAGTTGCACTTAAGGGGGGGTGTTGGTGTGAATATGGGTTTTTCCTAACTAGTTTAGTTAATTTCCCCTTGTGTGGATAATTCATATTATTTGACTATTTATTAGTTAAATAATATTCACACATCACACTTATTTCACATGTTAAGTTGACTTAGTGAGTCTTCTAGGTGTTTCTAGTTAGTGATAGTTGTAGTGAGTTGTCTTATCCTACACATGTGTTCTAGTTGGCATCCTATCCTCTAGTTATCACATGTGATAGGAATGTGACACTTGTTACATGACTACAACTCCTTGATTGTCATCCTTACCTTTATAAGCAAGGCTCTCTTATTGTATTTCACAACAGTTTTATATAGTTTATTGTATAGACTATTGCTCCCTTGTTTTAGCATATTCTCTTTTATATTTGTGTGGAAGGTTGTCTTGATTACAAGGATCCTGGATTATTGAGTCACATTGACTCTTACACTTTGCATGTTGCATCATAGTCTTTATAGGTTTCTAGGATCTATGGTAGCATCCCATGGCAAATAAATGCATTAAATGTTGTTTGGACATCAATGGGTCCACTCATTAGTACCAGAGATAAAAATCCCAGAGATTCCTCTGTGTCATTTTCTTTCTATTCATCTGATTGTTGTGGAGGTGTTTCTAGAGACTTTATTCCTTTTTAGAGGTTTCTCCTCTTCTTCTTCTAAGATTTCTTTGATTTCAGGCTCCTCTCTTTCTCCTTTCTATTAGTAAGCCTTTGTCTTTTTCCTTGGTTGTTAAGTTCTTTTCGTCACCGAGGGTTTTTTGATTTCTGCATTGTCGATGTTGATGTTGATGGTCTCGATGTTTCTACTATTGTAGATTGTGACCTTGTTGCTCAAATCCTAAAAGATTCACTTTTACTGGATTTGTTGTTTCTTGTTTCACTCCCTCTAGTTTACTTTCTTGTTTGTGAGTTGCATTCTTCTTCTTTTCTTTTTCTTCTTGTATTTCCTATTCCAATTTTTAATCCATTATCTCTTGGAAGGTTCCAAACCTTTCTGCATTGGGGTCCTTCAGGCTCTAGAGGAGGGTTGTTGTATATGCCTCAATTTCTTGTGTTGTGATTTCATATGGTGATGTTGGGATCTAGACCATGTAGGGTTCAACTGCTTGCATGTATGTGGCATCTTTGTCCACTAGGAATGTTATATTTTATTCATATTTCTTTGCTGAGAAGAATGGAACCCGGTCTTTGGCCTACATTTGTTCTTGTAAGGTTTTAAACAATCCCCAGTATGTGGCTTTCCAGTGTTCAAAGGTGAGAAGTTGTAGGGTATGGGCTTTTATCTAGGCTGCTATAGTCTGGTGGAGGCTCCAGACCTTACCCTTATAGCCAAGTAATTCATTCAGGAAATAAAACAATAAGCAAATGAGTAGTGTTCCATACCAGAAATGATATTTTGAAGTCTTAATTTTGTGCAGGTTCTCCAATAGTTGTTCCTGCATCACCTCACACAAATCAAAGTCATTTCCCTCTTCTACCATTTTATAAGTCATATGAATGGAAGTAGCATTTGCCAAATCTTCTTGGTTGGCATTGTAGATTTTCCACACTATCCCCATCGCCAGATACTTTACTATCAAGTTTGTGATCATTTTTAGGCTCAAGCTTCTGCCATCAAACTTGGCCCCAGTTACCTCTCCACTTCATTGCTTTTTATGGCCTTTTTGGCAGGAATTCCTCCTACCATTCTTAAACTAGTTACTACATGAATGACTTCTTTTGTAATCTGGTGAGGCTTGTCCAAATAGATAAGATCGTGATGTACTCGACTTAAAACTATTTGTACCCATTCTTCATCCATGTAGAAATTTAGATAGTCCTTCCATATATCTAGGTTCTTCTTGGTGTTTTCTTTATATTCCATCTTATATGTCCTACCATCTTCTTGTAATAGTTGATGGCAAAGATCTTCCAACTTGTCATGATTCCGCTCGGCCATGGGTCCGTGGATATATTTCCCAACATCCTCTAGGTGAAACACATTATGTGGCATGGATGAAAATGTACCTTCTTTGTCAGTAAGCATGGCTTTGAATGGGACCCTTTTTAACACCACACTCAAATTTTTGGATATGTTGATTACTGTTGGGGTGGCTATTTTTGTGCAAGGGTCGTGGTGGGTTCTCCTCTTTTTCTTTTTACTTTTCGAATCTTACCTTGGTTGTTTGTTTGATAAATTACTGAATTGAATCTAATTTTATAGACTTTCGTGTTAGTGGTGTGTGATGTGTCTAGCGGTGAGCATGCATTTATTACTTAGAGTTATTAATGGTAGTGTGTAGACTTGCCCATAACACTAGCCATGATTTTTGTGTAAATATCACATTTCCCTAGTTATATTAATTCATTCTTTTTTTCCAATTACATATTACAAAAATGCCCCCTCCCCAATTTAGGGCTCAAGTACTTCTTTTTTTCTTTACACCATATATTTAATTTGTATGCTTTCCAGGATTACAGCATAAAAAAATTCTAACATTCATTTTACAAAACATAATCACATTTCCTTTTTTTTAATCCAACACAATGACGTCTTCCACCTACACCATATTACAAAATTTGTGTAGCCATTCTACCCTGAAGATGGGTTCTAGGTTGGAATATTTCTTTAGGAATGCACATCCCCTAGTTACCTTGAACTGGTGTTCTTGAAGGGTCATTGTAGAGAAATTGGCAAGAAAAGGCAATAGCAGCACATTGTGGTCTCCATTTCGGTATCAATTGTACTCTCTAGGTTGAGGAATCCCCATGCTGAGTGTCACCATCTCCACCTCTTATTCTAGGCCTCCTAGATAGTGTTCTTTGATTAGTTCCTTACTCAACTAGATCACCATGCCATTATTCTCCCCTAAATCTAGTAGGGAAGCCACAAAGCATGAAGACATGTCAATGTTCACCCGGTAGCGGTCTGCTTCTTGTAAGAAATATTTTCCCAATATCCATTGGATGGATGTAATGACTAAATGGTGTTTAGCCTTAAACACTCATTTTATTCTTACTTCTTAAATTTCACAAATGAAGGACATTTGGCTCTTTTAAGTGACTAGTCTTATCGGAGTATCCATTTCTAGCTAAATTTAGCTAATACCAGACTTGTTTTATTTTTTCCCTTCTCCTCGTTTCCTTTTAAAGAAAGGGCTATGAGTGAGGAGAGTATGAAATCATAATTATCCTTACCCTATCAATTCTCTTGTTTTGATTTGTTATTAATTTCTATGACAAGTCTGCTGATGTGAAATTTATTTTGTTTGTGTGCATGGGCGGCTCTATCAATTCCTTATCACCCACTTGTCTTTTCAATGATTTTCTGTATCGAGTATCTTGTGTGGTGATCCTACTGATAGTTAATGAATTCATTAGCTTCCAAGGTAGTGATCATGTCATCTTTTATTGTGTTCTTATTTCCTTTGTCCTATTGGTTCCTAATGTTACAATATTTACACTATGTATAGTTGGGTTTGAGGTATTGTGTTTGTGTGACTATTCTATCAAGTAATTTTTGAGACATGTCCCATTCACATGTCCTACCAGTAGTGTATTATCTAATTGTTTGAGTTTGACTTCCCCTGATTCAGTGATCTGGTGAATAGTGTATGGGCCCAGCCACCAGACTTTTAGCTTTCTTGGTTTTTTATAACTGAGAGGGGGGGTGAATCAATTATCTTAATTAATTTAACTTTTTGTTCTTCTTTAACTAGTGTAGGATCAAAACATATAAGCATACATAACCATGAAAGTAGAAATAAAATTAATACACATAACACAATGATTTTGATGTGGACAACCCTGTTAAGGGAAAAACCATAGGGTGACGAACCCAAGATTGTATTCTCTGTTAAAAGAATAAGGTAGTACAAAATGGCACTTGCCAATTAGGGCTCACTGCCTGAGCACACTACTCACAAGAGGCTCACTGCTACAATAGTTTATAAAAGGAAACCATGTACTTGAACTAATGAGGAGCATCCACATATGCTGAGGTTTAGTTCCAGTTAGGCTCAATATATTGATCTACTGCACTTCATTCTTCATCTGTTTTAATGTTGCTGTTCTATCACATACTGGACCTGTATTACTACTTCCACATTGCTCTATGCTTTTCTTCACATTACACAACACATGACACACACCTTCATATCGAAATCAATTGGGTATATATATCCACATCAAGGATTTCAACATCTTTCTTAGTCGGCATATGGAAAACTCAAGATATTTCCAAACTCTAGTCTGTCGGCTGAATCCATGCTTACTAAATGATGCGTATCAAAAAGATATTTATAGGAGTCATCGATCATGTCGGCCAACCATGAATGATCCCTTCAGAAACTTGATCACCATCAATTACTCATCTAGAATAAGGTTTGATGCTCTGCCGGTCAGTACTTCCTTAGTCTACTCTACCAAACAAGAACCCAACACTTAGGTGCTCATATCTTTTCACTCTTTCATCACTGGAGGCTCAATCTCTGGAATGTAATAGTCATAATACTCCTCTTGACTTTACCAAGTCTATACTTTGCTGAGATACTTTCTTTGAGAGATCTGGACCTGATTGTCGGACCTTGCTGCATGCTCTATTCTTGCTCATTGGACCCAAATACTCTTCAATCTGACTTCTGGTATAGTCATACCATATCCTATGGATGTGTGGAATGGACTTTCTTGCCATCAATGACAACACTCATGAAGCCACAGAGTGTCTCTTGCCAACAATCTCCCCCTTTAGCATTGATGGCAACACTTGGTGAAAAATGACTGTCACACTACACTCACCCTTGGCTGATGCTTTGTTCTAATGTATACTTTTCCAGAACTCCCCCTTAGTTGGATTCCACATTTTTCACTGCTCCTCACTCCCCCTTTGACATCAATGGCAAAAGGTAGAATCTGCACACCAAAATTTTCAAAAATCAACCTATACTTAGCCGTATAAGTATATATACATGTTATACTTACATATACTAAAGTATATCTGTAAAGGTAGTCTTCAACTGAACCACTTATGTTGTCCAACTCTTCTTCATCTTGTCCAAGATTGAAATGTGACCACTTAGCAAAAATGCAAAAGCTTCTGCCCTCTTTAGATCTGTCGGATCACTGGTCTGGGCATCAGTTAGGGCCTCATGCATTGCCTCTAACTTAAGGATAATTATCCCTCTTAGTTCACTTAGCCTGCTTATTCTATTTTTCTTCTCCTTCTCAAGCTTCTTTATTTCATTTATAGCTGCAATAGTCTGACATTCTTCATTTATTATAGAAGAGGTGGGAGGATCAAAATTTTGAGATAAGCCTAATAATTTGCTCTCTTGTTCTTCCATCTTCTTGGTAATATCTATTATCATGGTGGACCAAGATAGACAAAATTTGTATAGATCTCCGCCATCTTTAAGAGCATTTTCTAAGCTCTTTATTCCATTATCCAAATTTCTCTTATCATTTGTTATTAGTCCCTACACTTCAGAGAATCTCTTTCCCAAAAATTCTTTTTGGACTTTCTCTTCTACGGACTTCTCCAAAGAATCAAAATGTGTGCTAATAGAATTAACAAGAGATTTCAAGTTACCAGATGAAGAGGCCAAAAGATCCTTCTAGAAGGATGGCATGATCTTCTCCAACACACCAGATGCAATCTCTATCAGCTCACAATCTACCATGTGAGACTTCAGAAGTTTTTCTTTTGCCTTTGCTTGGGCAAAGGATGCTATCTTCATTGTTTGAACTGGGGAGAGGGAATCAAAATAGAATGGTCCTTGAAACAGTTCCAGTTCATCAATCTCTATTTCTTTGGTCAAGAAATCTTTAACTATTTTTGTAGTGTCTCTTGCCGGAGATAGAGTCTTCTTTCCTTTTGTAGCTTTAGAACTGTCACCAGGGGTCTTCTCTAATTGATCTTCTTCTCTTCCCTTTACCTCTTCCTCTTGACTGATTCTCTCTTCTTTTCTTGCTTCTCCTTTAGTTTCGGAGTCTGCTAGGGGATCTAGATGAGAGATATTTTGGTGCAGGGCACCTAGGAGCACCTTGGTTCCTAAAGGCATTTTGATGCATTTTGAGAAGTTATGTTTTTTTGTTCAATGTGTTTTGTAATAAGGCTCTTAGCCATTGTTGTTTGGTCCATTTTGTATGGTCAAGAGGTTTGGGGTGACTATATAAACCTCAAATCCTTCTTAGTCCATTTGGACCCTTATTGTGCCAATTAGGCCTAGAAGGTCTAAGGATTGGTTTTGAGTTTTTTTTTGGTTGTTTTAGTGTTTTAGTATGTTGGAAGGAGTGTGTTGATCATTTGGACTCCATTAGACAAGCCAAACAAATCAACCTCCTTGTGTTAATGCAAAACACCATAGTTGTCAAAGGTGTTATGTGTTGGGTCGGTTCAAAAAAACCACTTTGGGTGGTTGAATGTTGTTGTAGAAGTTGGAAACTAACTTGGATGGGTTAATATGGTGGATATCTGACTCTAGTACGGAGGAGGAGATTTTGTATGCAATTTTGGGCACAAAAATCAAGAATTTGACTATTTTTCTGAAGAAAACATGTTTATGGATAGACTGTATAGATTTTCTAGGGGTGTAAATGTACTTTTTCTGAAAGTGCTTGAAGTCAAGGTTCCAATGCAACTAGTTTGAGGTCCTGAAGTGGTCGGGATCAAAAGTTATAGATTTTTCTTTCAAAATAGGTCTAGAAACCCTGTTTTCTAGGGCAGCCATAGAAATCCGGCCCTAGAATGCATTCCCACTATTGAAAATTCACAAAAACTGGTGAAATGTAGGCTAGGGGTATGTACTATAAGATTGCAAAATCTTTTTGTTTGAAAATGCAGTCTTCTATTTTTAATTTGATGCCCTAGGTCAAGTATTACCATGTATTTGGCCTGTTTTATGCTATTTGCTATTGTAGGTGACAGAATCCAGACAAGGTGAATGAAAAGATGGTGGTTTTGTGTTGTAGGGACCTGGTAGAGACATTCTAAATTCTTTCCCCTAACCTATGAACCCAATTTGAACCCTTTGCTTTGTAACCTAGGCCTAAAGTGATCAATTAGGCCTAGAGACCTAGTGGGGGTTTTGAACTACTGAAGTAGAGTTGGGATTGGAGATTTGGAGGTTTGTTAGGGTCCCCTGAAGGGTGTTCAATTCCATCATTTGTTTGCCTAGTCCTTTGGGGTTTTGTCATTTGTTGTGAAGAAAACTAGTTTTGGAGGGCTAGTAGCCTCACTAGGCCTAGTCAAGGTTAGAGAGTTGAATGAAGTTGGTGATCAAACCAAGTGTTGGTAAGGTGTTTTCAGACCTGCATGAAGGTGTAGACATAGCCTTGAGAGTTGGACAAGAGTCTAAGTAACAAATCCTTCATTTACCCTTGAATGTGCCTTTGATTGTGTTGGATTGAAGAAGTGAAGTGGGTGAGTGGGCTAAGGAGAACAAACTTTCTTTGTGTTGTGCTTCCCTTGTGCCACTCTGCATCATATTTACTTCTTCATGGACTTCCTCTTCCAGAACAGAGGAATCTAGGTCCTTGGTCTTCTCCTCACCTATCTCCTTTGATTCTTCTGCAATTTTCTCTATGGAATCTTTTATAAGCATTCCAGAGGATGTCTTCAGTCTCTTTTGCCACTTGATCAGTCTCTCCAAGCATAAGCTTGTTCATTCTGTCTTTGCTCATCCTTGCAATCTTTGAAGATCATGTTCATTTGTTTAGGAGTGATGGAAGGATAGAGCTGAATAGCTATATGTTCCTGGATTTCCATATCCTTTTCCTTAGCATTGTTCTTTCTCATTTCAAGTTCCTTCTCTAGGCTTTTGGGAATTATAGATATGATTTCAATGAATACTTTATTATAGATGTTTAGATACTTGACTGTAGCATCCTGCAAGATCTTCTGGTTAGCTTCACTACATTCATCATAAAACCCTATCATTGGTTGCAGATTTCCATCCATAGTGACTTCCTTGATGACATCATTAACAGAAAGAGTATCCCTCTCAACAAATTCTTCTGCTTCTTCTTCTTTGTTCTTGTCAATAGATGAATCCACAGATGCTTTCTTTTTATTCTTCATTTTCTTAACCTCCTCATCTGTCTCTATCTCTTCATCATCCTTGTGGCTTGTGTATAACCTTGTGGCCTTAGTCTTTGTTCTCTTCTCTCCTTTTCCGTATGACTTTGCTTCCAGTTTTGAGGCTTTTGAGCTCTTAGAAGCAGCTAGTACAGAGCTTTTGGAGGATCTGGTCTGGGAGGGGGCTTGCACCAAAGCACTTTCTTTTTCTATTTCTTTCCTTTCTTTCTCTACTCTTTCCACCTTCTCTCTATTGGCACCAACTGCCTCTTTTGATATTCCATATCTCTTGGCAAATTCTTCGACTTCCCTTCTCACTTTTCTCTTGATCTTGGGCTGTCTCAGTTCAACATGAACTTTTACACTCAACCCTTGGAAGGTTCCAAACCTTTCTGCCTTAGGGTCCTTAGGCTGATTTAGAAGGTGTTGGACATGCAGTTCCAAAATTTTCTCATCCACCTCATACCCCATTGGCATAATCTAGAATATCCTTGGCTCCACTACCTCCATTAGGCATTGATCAGTGTCTACCATAAAGCACACTATATCCTTGTACTTCTCAAACAAAGATTGGGGGATTCTTTCTCTAACCTGCATCATACTTTGAAAGTTCTTGAAGTATCCCTAGAGTGCTGCACTTTGAGCCTTGGCATCACCAAGCCCATACATGTAGTCTCTAATTTGTATGGCCACAGGTCTGTCATTTTGCCATACCCAACCACTAGATCTGGGTAGCTCATTCATAAAGTAAAAGAATAAACATAGTATTAGCCCACCATACTTGAATGAGTTTTTCTTGTCCTTCTTGATCTTTTGTAGGTTTTCCAACAGTTGGCTCAGAAGAAGCTCGCAAAGATCATAATCTACATTCTCCCTTAACATCTGATAAGCAGTATAAATTACAGTTTTGGATATAGAATTCTCCCTGCTAGAGTGATATATCTATAGCCAATTATCATAGATGCAAACTTGATATCTGGATCAGTGATATCTTCTATAGTCATTGCTCTCTTGTCAAATTTTGATCCAGTAGCCTCACTTACAGTTTGGTTTTTGACTGATTTGAGAGCAGGCAACCCATTAGATGAGTGCAATCTAGTTACCACCCTAATTGCATCCTTGGTTATCTTGAATGGCGTCATCAACCACATAAAGTTGTCATGCATTCTTCTCAGAACATACCGGACCCAATCATCTTTAGCAAAACAGGGGAAATGAATGCAATGTCCAAAATGCTTATTCCAGATGGCCTTGTATTGGGGTTTAAGTTTAAATGATTCATCTATCAGTTCCTTGTGATAGATATCCATTAGCTTGGATTCCCCAAATTCTTCATTGTTTATGTGTATGTAAACCCTAACATCTTCTACATGCAGAACCCCATGCAGAATGTTGGAAAATGTGCCTAGGGGATCAACTTCTAGGGATTTGTAGGGATGTTTCTTAAACTTAGGGCATGGCCTATCAGTGATCTTAACAACATTCAGAGTAACCATCTTTTAAAAGATTCAGAGAGAGATATTCCAGAGCAGAAAATACCTTTTTATGCCTCTAGGGTTCACAAAATGAGTTGAATAAGATTGCTGGTTGAATCGACTTCTGTAGTTGATCTTTGAGAGGTTTTCAGGCAATTTGTTGCAGAGCTCCTTCTTTCTTCTTCTCGAATGTAAATGTGCAAATGATGAACAAGAGAACCCTTATATTTCTGCACAAACTCTAATTCCACATTGTAATAAATGTACAACTTAAGTTATTCCAGTTGCCTCGTTCTACTTGTCCTAAGAGATCTTTCTGAATCACTTGAGATGCATTTAGAGTTATTCTCGATGATCATTGACAATCTATCTACCTTTCTCCAATCATTCATTTATCCGCAGATCAAAAATATTTCAATTTAGAATCATACCAAATCTAACTGTGAGAGTCCTACTTTTACCAGATGACTGTCAAACTAGATCAATCTTGGATGATTAACCTCTTCAAAACACCTTGCAGATCTTTCATAATTTTACCAAGGGTTAATTAGATATTTCTTTGAGAACCCTTTTAACCACAACTTTCCATGTGCCAATCTTAGGTACCAATTGACTGGATGGGGGAATTTATTTTCCTTTGTGACTCCTCTTGAGCCATAGCTCATCTATTTAATTTTTAGAAGGAATATCAGCACTAGATTCTAGTGCGGATCTATCCCCAACATTTTTTGTACTTCTCTTCACCCAAATCTTGTTCATTTCCCTTTGAATTTCATTGGCATTCACTTTTCCTTTTCCTTTGTCTTGGTTTTGATTATGATGCACCGGACCCTTTTTGTCCTGATTCTTACTTCTACAGAATTTGGCAATATGACCAGATCTATTACAATTGTAGCAAACAACATTTCTTTGCATATTTGACTGGTATCCTCTTGATCTACATTGATTAGCCATATGTCTCATTCTATTGCATGCAAAGCATCTACCATTGAATGAATTGTTTATTTGCATATTTCTACATTCATGAGATTTGTGACCATACCTTTTGTAGTTAAAACACTGTCCAGAGAAGGATGAATTAGTCTAATTCATTCTTCTTCTGCTCTTATTTTCTTTATGACCAAATCTATTGCAATTGTGGTAGTATCCATTGAAGGATGGATATCTTTGAGCATTTGGTTGACTTACCAGAGGTCTTCTAGGCTTGTTCCTTGGATTTCCTGATCCAAAGTTCTTTTGACCAGATCTGGAGCTTTCACCTTTCTCATACCCCAAGCCTGCTTGTCATCTACCTTCTTTTGGCTTTCAAGAAGAACTTCAAGTTGAGCAGAGCTTATCTTAAATTTCTTTTTGTATTCATTTGTTGTTTGAAGATCCCCTTTAAGAGTGTCTATTTGATTCTCAAGTTGTTCTTCATTATCTCTAGCTTCTTCAAGATCAGATTCTAGATGCCTGATTATTCTATCCATATTTTGGTAGTCTTCTGACTTCTCCTTGAGAGATTGTTTTAGATTATCTTCAATTTTTCTCTTCTCTTCAATTTCTTCCAGGTGAACTTCATAACCCCTGATTCCATTTCATGTCTTAGCATAATGACCTCCTTTGATAGCTTCTCACATAACTTGTTCTTCTCATTTAGATCTTCATTAGTATCATTGGCTTCACTTTAACTTGCTAATTTCTGAAGTAGTTCCTTTCTCTTTTTCACAGAGATACTCAGTTTCTCATTTAGTTCATTTATAAAATCATCAGCTTGTTTGAGTCTTTCCCTTAGGTTATTGATTTCAGAGTGAGATTTCTCAAGATCATCTAGGGCAGACTAAAGTTGTTCCCTCATACCATACATATCCATTGGAATTCCCAGATTTTCCTCAAGCTATTAGGCTTTGTTTGGAGGAACTTAGCTCTGATACCAATTGTTGATAACTGGGGGGGGGGGGGGGTGAATCAGTTATCTTAATTAATTTAACTTTATGTTCTTCTTTAACAACTAGTGCAACATCAAAACATATAAGCATGCATAACCATGAAAGCAGAAATAAAATTAATACACATAACACAATGATTTTGACGTGGAAAACCCTGTTAAGGGAAAAACCATGGGGTGACCATCCCAAGATTGTATTCTCTGTTAAAAGAATAAGTTAGTACAAAATGGCACTTGCCAATTAGGGCTTACTACCCGAGCACACTGCTCACAAGAGGCTCACTGCCTACAATAGTTTATAAAAGGAAACCAAGTACTTGAACTGATGAGGAGCATCCACATATGCTGAGGCTCAATATACTGATCTACTGCACTTCATTCTTCCTCTTCTTTAGTGCTGCTATTCTGTCATATACCGGACCTATATTACTGCTTCCACACTACTCTCTACTTTTCTTCACATTACACAACACATGACACACACCTTCATACCAAAATCAATCAGGTATATATATCTGCATCAAGGATTTCAACATCTTCTTAGTCAGCATCCTGAAAACTCAAGATATTTCCAAACTCTGGTCTGTCAGCTGAATCCATACTTACTAAATGATGCGTATCAAAAAGATAGTTATAGGAGTCATCAATCATGTCGGCCAACCATGAATGATCCCTTAAGAAACTTGATCACCATTAATTACTCATCCAGATTAAGGTCTGATGCTGTGCCGGTCAGTTCTTCCTTAATCTACTTTGTCAAACAGGAACCCAACACTTAGGTGCTCATATCTTTTCACTCTTTCATCATCAGAGGCTCAACCTCTAGAATGTATTAGTCATGATACTCCTCTTGACTTCCCCAAGTCTGGACTTTGCTGAGATACTTTGTCTGAGAGATCTAGACCTGATTGTCGGACCTTGTTGCATGCTCTATTCTTGCTCATCGGACCAAAATACTCTTCAATCTGACTTTCAGTATTGTCATACCATATCCTATGGATGTGGAATGGATTTTGTTGCCATCAATGACAACACTCATGAAGCCACACAGTGTCTCTTGCCAACAATTTACACTATGTATAGTTGGGTTTGAGGTATTGTGTTTGTGTGACTATTCTATCAAGTAATTTTTGAGACATGTACCATTCACATGTCCTACCAGTAGTGTATTATCTAATTGTTTGAGTTTGACTTCCCCTGATTCAATGATTTGGTGAATAGTGTATGGGTCCAACCACCAGACTTTTAGCTTTCTTGGTTTTTTGAATTTGTTGTCATATAGTAACACCAAGTCTCCTATCTTAAATGTTTTAAGGTGAAGGTTCCTATCATGCCAAGCCTTTTGTCTTTGCCTTTCTACTTGTTGGTTATACCAAGAAATTTGCCGAAATTTGTCTAACTTTTCTAGTTCTTCCACATGCGTTCATAATGATTCATCTTCGTCTAACTAGAGTGCCAGGGCTGTGCATATGTTAGGGATTAGAAAGTTCATCGAAACCATTGCATCCAACCCATACAATAGTTGGAATGGTGTGAATTTACTAGTTCTTTTATAAGAAGTCTAGTATGCCCATAATACTACCGATACTTTTATATCCCAATCTGTCTGGTGGCTATTGCATAATTTTGTCAATATTTTCCCAATTATTTTGTTAAGGGCCTCGCTAGCTCCATTTTCCTAGGGATGATATGAAGAAATTTTATTGTGGGTAATCATGAAGTTCTGTAGTAGTTTTTTTATCATATTGTTTACAAAGTGTTTCCCTTGATCGCTTACTATGCTTATCGGACATCCATACCGAGTGATAATATTTTTTTATAGGAAGTTGGCAGCAGTTTTGGTGGTACAATCTCTAGTGGGTTCTACCTTTGGCAATTTAGTCAGATACTCTACTCCAATAATGACAAATTGGGCTTTAGAGCATTTTGTTGGTGGGTCGATGGGTCTAATGAAATCTATTGCCCATTTTTTGAAGTGATTTTGTGCTCATCGCCAATCGTAGAGGCATGTCATCTCAGTTATTAGGTTTACCTACTCTTTGACATATATCACATCTTCTGGCATGTTCCTTAGTGTCATTATATAGAATTGGCCACCATAGACTAGCTAGTTTAATTCTCCTTGATGTAGCTTCTACGAAATTATGCCCTCTGACAATTCCACTATGTGCCTCTTACAGGATAGATTTCCTTTCATGGTTATACACCATTCTTCTCAAGATGTTGTAAGTCCCTTTATAATGTAATTCTCCCTCTATCAATGTGTAGGGTACTGCTTTACGTGTGAGTGCTTGTTTTTCTTGTTTTATAAGATTTTCTAAAAATTCTCTAGTTGATAATAAGACTGCAATATTTCCCAATTCTTCTGGTACTACTGTTATCTAGAATAAGTGTGTTCTAGGTAGTTCTTCCCTGTATATATCTGGTTCATCCCCTGTTTTGAGTCTTGATAGATAGTCTGGGCCTTGGTTGTTTTTCCCAAGTTTCAACATTATTTTGAAATCAAATTCTTGAAACAACAGTAGCCATCTTGATATATGGCCATGATTTACTAGTTTGTTTTGTAAATATTTTAGAGGTTCATGGTCTGTGAAAAAGATGAACGATGTGGATAGTAGGTAGTGTCAGTATTTTTGTAGTGCATAGGCCATGGCCAATTTCTCTCTTTCGATGGTAGTGTAGTTTTTCTTGGCTTTTGATAGCTTCCTACTAGAAAAGGCTATCAGATGATCCTTATTTCCTTTTGGTTGAGTCAGGACTGCTACTATAGTTACCCCAAAAGTGTCCACATGCACATGAAATAGGTTATTCCAATTCAAGAAGATAGGTATGGGTGCTTCAGTGATTTTCTATTTTAGAATATCAAAATCCTATTGGGCTTCCCCTGTCCATTCAATGTTTCATACCACCTTTTTCTTTAATAGATCTTATAAGGGTGTTGTGATTCTAGCATATCCTTTAATAAAATTTCTATGATATCCAGTATACCCTAAGAATGTCCTACCTTTCGGACTATTTCTTGGTGGTGGTAAGTTTTGAATCAAGTCTATCTCCATTGGGTCCACCTTTAATCCTTCTTTGCATATGATATGTCCCAAAAAGGTTCTATAATGTACTATGAATGTGTACTTCTTTAGGTTTAACAAAATTTGCATGCTTCTACATCGGTTCAGCATCATCCAGAGGACCTGAATGTAATCCTTTATTAACCCATAAACCATCCAATTGTCTAAGTATACTTCTAGGAAATCATGGATGAAATCTTTAAATGTGTTAAATCATTATCCAGCTGAATACTACTAGTCCATTCTTCAACCTGAATGGCATAACTGTGTACATGTATAATCCTCACCCGGTTGCAAAAGTAGTTTTGGGTTGGTCTTCTTTGTGGATCTTTACCTGATGGTATTTGAAGAACCCATCTGTGAATGAATAGATTTCTCTTCCCGCCACTAATTCCAATATTTGTTCTGTAAACGAGGTGGGAAAGGGGTTGTGTATACATGCTTTCTTCAATTCCCTAAAGTCAATGCACACCCAAATTTCTCCTATTTTCTTGTTTTGTACCACCATGGGGCTTATCCAATCTATGTCTTCTACTGGTTTGATTATCCCCGCCACCAACATTTTGTCTACTGGTTTGATTATGCCTACTTCTTTAATTCCTTTCATTTTTGTAAAACTTCAAGGAAATAAGTATTGGAACTCTGTTAGAGTTTCAATCTTTTGTGCTACTACTTTCTCATCCTAGTAATCTCCTATCTTTGCTAGCTTGGTATCCCCCTCGATTGTAATGTTAGTTTCTTTGATTTTGAGAGGTTCATTATAGTATTTTTCTTTTGGTTCCTTAATTTATTCTATTTGTATTTCTCCCTAACTGATCTCAATTTCTAGTATTGGCTCTTCTTCTTCATCTTGTATTTTGTAGTAGTGTTTCTCTAATCCAAAATCCTCCCATTCTGACCAATCCTTAAATATATATACATCTTCCTCTTTCGGTGGTATGGAATGGGCTTTTAGTGCTGTTATTTCTTGTTCTTCAATGGGACTAAAAATGATTTGTTTTATTCTTCCCAATGCAATTTGTACTTGTAAATTCTTATTGAAGAATGAGAAAGTTTGGATGAAATCCTTAGTTAGTTCTTCCCATGTGCTAGTTTCTACTCGCTTTTATTGATCTATGTACCAAGTCCTAACTACCGAGAATAACGTCTGGTATAATAATTGGATATACAACCATTCATCATATTCATAGTTCTCCTAATGGTATTGACATATCTATAAGTGTTTCTTGGGTGAGATATCACCTTCATAAGGGGGAATGTCTTCATATTCTCCTATGTCCAGTAAGAATCTTGCTGATATCAGAGTTTTAAAGGTCTCCCAATTTCTTATAGTTCATTTGTGGGTGTTATACCAGCATGCTGTAGTGCAGGTAAGGGTATGCAGTATTCTAATCATTCTGCCTACTTCATTTGAAATAGTTTCCTCAATTTGATTTAGATATTGTTGTAATTCCCCTATTCCAAAATATTTTGGAAGTTTGGTCTAGGGATTTTGAGAAACTAGACAGACTATACATCAGTCTTTTATGTTGCTTTCCCCCTCTATTTCTATTGTACCGCACATGTCTTTTCCTACACTATTCTATTCTTGTTTTGTTTTCTTAATCATGAATATCCTCTGGGAGCCAAAAAGTCTCTGGGAGTACAATTCTTGTTTGTTTTGTATCCAGGCTTCTAATACCACCTCGTTGTCTATACTATCAATAGTACTCTTAGTTCCCAATTCCCCTTCTAAGTTTGGTTCTTCTAGGATTTCATCTCCCTAGATAGTGATAGTGTTAATTGTTCGTTCCTGATCTTTATAGTCCTCTATATTAACTTCTTCCACATAGGCTTCTCCCGCCTTCCTCCCTAGGGCTTTATGGGCCACCCTTTTACTATTGACAAATGAAATATCCTCCCTTCTGGCATCAATGATCCCTTTAGAGTCCACAAACCATCTCAGCCCTAGGAGGGCATCAAACGAATCAAAGGTTTCTTTCAGAGTTACTACCTCAAAGTCAACGGATTCTTTTACTCCTTTCACATTTACTTCCATATTTTTCCATGTTCCCAGAGTCTTCATTCTGATACCATCTTCTAGACTAATACTATAAGGGGTTGGTTCTAGTGTGCATTTTCCCATATTCTCCCATATTCTTTTGGGAATCAGATTGACATGTACCTCTAAATCAATCATAACCTTGGGGATTTTCTTCTGTAGGATCTGGAGTTCAATCATGATTGTGTTGATAAATGTTTTTACACATGCACAATAGAGTTAAAATTCACAAAAGAACCTTAGCTATCTTGGAAGACATGAAGAATTCACTGAAAATTCTTAATCTCAAGTTTCTGTATGGTCAGGTCTTGACCGTGTTGGATAGGTCAGCAGTTCATTGTGAAGCTATTTGTTTAAGGGGCCTTATGTGACTTAGGTGTTCTGTGATGACTGGAATTGTTCAATTTATGTAAATAACAACAAATTATAATAAAATAAGTGATCCTTTGAATATGTTTACCATTCCCTTACAAAGCTTTACATGAATTTCAATAAACATGCTCTATAATTCTAGATTGCTATGAAAACTGCTAAAGATCTTTGAAATTTACAATTATTTATTTGAATCAATAGAAATTCAATTATGATAACTGCGTGTATGCTAATTATTTATTCTTTTGAGGAAAATATAGAAAAGGTTAGGGTTAAGAACAACCTTTAATAGGATAGAATGATTTGCTCCATACATATCATGAATTTGCTAATCCTGAATCAATTCAATTGTCATTAAATCCACACATGTAAATCTTGAGCAATATCAAAAATGTGCATATGGAATTGCAATCTTTAAAAGATAAACATACAAAATAATGCCTTAATCAAATAGCACTCTAGAATAGACATAGAAATCCAATGTTTGCATTCATTTCATATAAGAAAGTCACTTCAATTATACAATGTATATATGACTTCAATTGAATTAATCAACATAAACAACTCACAGACATAGTTACAGATACATCAAGGAAGTAGGACATTCCACACATTCCTTCATGCAGACACAGGTGACCTCCTTTCTACAATACTACTAGTCAAAGTATTCACCAGGAATCACTTCCTTTTTGCACTCAAAAGTAAAATTACTGAACCAAAGTCTTATGCTAATTGCTACAAATCCCTGTGTAATTAAAATACAAGCAGTAAGGGTCTTTATATAGGACATACACCTTCCCTACGGTTACAAAAACCAATCAATGGTCTACATTCAAATTCATAGATCAACAGTGGAAAGCCTTTTCCCTATCGTTCCTTCAAAATGTCTCTAAAGCATGTTCCCTTTGGTGCAAAGAATGCCATTGGGATCTTTTAAGCATGAATTATTCCCTTTTGACTTTCTCTCTTGTTGACTTTCCTTAAGAACAAAATAGAATATTGAAGCATATTTGAATATCAAGAAAGGGAACTACTCACTGCCACTGGTACTTGCCTTTGAATCTTCTCCTATTCTCTTCAAATATTCTATGTAACTGGCCACCAATGTTGTAATGGATGGATGAGTATTCTTTCAACTTTTTGTCCATGTGTACTATTGCAATTCAACACTTTCTTTTAGTATCTTTTCTTGCTCCTCTGCATCTCCTCTATTCCTATGATATTTCTTCATCTTTGAACTCAACTCCATGATAGAATTAATCATCTCTTTAATTAAATTGGTTGCAAGGTTCTCTAGACAAGGTAAATAAATAGCTTTAAATTCCCTCACTGCCATGGCCACATCATATACGGGCATCTCTAAGAAGTCATGCCCAATGAGTCTTTGTATTATTTTTACCTGTTTCCTTATCATGTCACTAGTAGTTCTTTCTAACTCTTGGGCATTTGCAATACAATTTCTCATATAATCCCTCCAAACTTTCATTCTAGTTTATGCTTTGGCACTTGATTTGCCAATTGAGGTGTCAATACTCCCTCATTCACCAATTCTTCAATCCTTTCTTCCATGGCCTTGATCTACTCCAATTCATACCTACTTTCCTTCATTCTTGATTGACAATGATGGATGTTAAGGCTGCAACTATTTTCCCTACTAGGGCAATGGCCCAATTAGCAACTACCTGCCTTATTATTTCTTCTCCTCATTGTATGAATTCCCTGATCCAATCCTCAAAAATGTTAGCTTTAATTTTCTTGTTCCCCATTTCACTTATCTGATCTTTTGATAAAATAGCTAACCCTGAAGGTAAATCTGGTATATTAACACTAGGGTCAAACATCCCCTGAATGGATTGTTGTAGTTGGACAATGTGCCCTTTTAAATGCTCAAACTTATCTTTATCTTTCCTCATTAGCTCTATGGTCACTTTATTCATATCTTCCATTTCTGCAATATGTTGTTCCCTAGTTACATACCCCATATCCATTTGAAGTATCCTATAATCATCCAAGCACATTTCTCCTTTTGCTTTATCTATCATTGGTATGGCCAATTCCAAGGTTCTTGCTACAGATGGATCTCTCTTTATTGCATACATTGTTCTTTCCTTTCTCTTTTCTCTCTTTGGTGTGGCACCACCCAGTAGGATTTTTATATCTATGGGAACCAACTTTACCTCTTCTTTTTCTCTTATTACTTCCTTTCCCATCCAACTTGGTGCCTCTTTGCTGGTCTCTGCCACTTACTCATTTATTACCTCTTCTTGTGGTTTCTCCATTTCTATTTGTTCTTGGTGTTGTTGATTCTGTTGTTGCTGAGGAGGTTGATCTCCTTGATGCTTATCTAGAGGTTGAGGGTTTGGTGGTTGTTCATCATTTCGTTGGTGCTCTTCCTCTTTATTTTCCTTTTCTTCTTCCTCTATTTCAATGTCCCCTCCTACTTCTTCTTCTGAATCTTCCTCTTCTAAACTCTCACCTAGATTACCTCCTACATTTTCATCTCTCTCACCTTCATTCTCCTCTGGCTACTCTCCTTGAGTTTCTTGTCATTGAGGGGGTTGTTGTTCATTTTGTCTTTCTGTATTTTGCACTGTATAACCCAAAGCTTTAGTAGCTTCTCTCTTCTCTTCTCTTTGATCACCTTCCACATTTTCATCCCCTATTTGATTGGATCGTAAATCCAGTGGTGTGCTTGATTCAGTAGCATACATTTCCATTACTTCTTCACTTCTCTTTTCTCCCACTTCCTTCTCCAATATCTATTGTGCAGCCATTTGCACTTCTTCAGTAATATTTTGTGGCACTAAATTATCAAAAGGATCTACTATCAGAGTATCATCTCCAGGATGTTCCTCTTCATTACTTTCTTCATCTCTGCTATCATCCTTGATATCTATAATTTCACCCACCTTTGTAGTCTCTTCTAATTCTTGGGCTTGTGACTCTTGAAGCTTCTCTTCAGTCAATTCCTATTTGACTTTTATGTAGATGTGGATTCTTTCCTTATGTGAATTAGTAGACACATGTGTTTGTCTTATTCCTACCTGTGGAGTGTCCACAATCACAGTAGGTATTTGTACCTTCCCTTTTGGAGTGTCTATGATCACAGCTAATACTAGACCTTTTTCTAATGTAGCCATTGGCCTTTGTATTTGTTCTGTGGTGGCCCCTTGACTTGATGCTCCTTCTTCTATGAATGTACCTGAAGCAATTGCAACTATAATACCAAGAGCATATGGATCCATGAGTGTTGCATTCTTATTTTTGTTAGCTATTATAGTTTCTATAATTTTCTTCTTCTTTTCATGAAAACACAATAAATCATCTTTAGTTTCTCTAGCCCTCTTCTTTCCTTTCTTTTGATATGTGACCATGGTACCTTGAGCTTTAAGCTCTTCTATCTTATCATTCAACCACGTTTGAGAAAACAATATCACTAGTTTGGATATACTATCCAAGAATGTTTCCTTTGGGTCTTCCCAGTTTGGTTCATTAATGGGAAATTGTGCCAACCCTCTACTTTCATAACTCTGATGTAATAACTTCCCATCATCCTCTTTGATTTCCTAGGGTACATTTATTCCCTCTATTGTTATCATCTCTTCCAAAGTCAATCTTTGGTGAGCTCTCCTTCTTACCTCTCTTTCATCTTCACAATCAAATCAAAAGTCTTCAATGTGAACCTGGGGTCTGAACTTCTTATCAATAAAGTTCTAGATCCTTTGAAAAGGATCAAAATGTCTTGCCAATTCAAACTCTTTAAATCCATAGTACCTTATCTCTTTCTCTAATTCCTGAGCTATATCTTCATTGAAGCATGAATATCTGCCAATTCCTCGTGGGAACCTTATATTTCCTCTACCGTACTTCTTCTTGTACATTCCAAACACATTCACAATTTGTCTAGTGAATTCAAGAACAACCAATTTATCAGGAGGATATCTTGATAATGTAAATTCTTTCACTTCAAAACCCTTAGTTCTAATATATGTGAAAGTAGGAAACTAGATGTACCAAGTACTATTCCAATTTATAGCACTGATTGCCTCTTTTGACAACCTTTTATCTTTATCTCCTGTCAAGATTCTCACCAAATAGGTGTAAAACACATCATTGACACTTGCATATTTTTGCATTGTATTTTTCTCTTGAAGATCAGGGTAATGATCATACACTAATTTTTGGCCTGGATTATTTCCTAAAGTGCCCACTCTATCAATTCCTTACCAATGGTGGTATTTTCACTGCACGTAAACCACATACGAAGACATGTAAAAATGCCTATGCTTCTTGAATCCCATTACTTTCTTTAGAATAACAATACTAATAGCCTTTTCCCAATGGACTGCTCCTATCTTTTCTCTTATGAATTGGATGATAGTAAACATCCATGGCTCAAACTTCCCTGCATCTTTCAATCCAACAAGTCTGCTTAGCAATGTTAATATTATATATACCTCTTTAGTGAAATCAATTCTATATAAGTTCTTAGGTACCCTCATTGTAGCCTTTGGTTTATTCTCTGGTGGATACCAATCATAAAAGATTGCCCTTTTGTAATCCATTTCATTATTTTTGTAGTCCAGGGTGTATTGATCTTGATTGAAAAGAACCTAGGTGTGTAGAAATCGCTTCCTACACTAATCTAATGAGGAGAGATGCGTGCAAATTCTTTTGAACCTTTATAATTACAATGTTATTAACCCAACAATAAAGATATTGCAGTGATACACAACACAAGAATGTAAGACAAAAGAGAGAGAGAGAGAGAGAGAGAGAGAGAGAGAGAGAAGATATAATGTGGGGAAAACCCTTACGGGTGAAAAACCCCACACTCCAAAACCTGCACAATGTATTATCTAAGCAATGAAGTTTACAACACACTTGCAATGCAAGTTTTTATAGGAGTCTTTGACACTCATATCTAGAGACAATCCAGCAACATAACAGTACTTGTCAATCACATAATACATCTCCTCTCAAAGCACCTACTTAAATAGAAGTTTTCAAGGCAAAAATGAACTTTCCTTGAGATGGGCATCCAACTTGGCCTCATGTCCCAAAACCCATGCCTAGGGACACTTGTCCAACACTACAGCATGGTCATGACACTTTTCACATCACCCCATCCCAATATGGTCACCTATTTCCAAGTTACACATCTTATAATTGTCATAGAATCCGTCATAACTGACAACTATTACAACTGTAAGAGTATATGTCATAACTACCTAAAAATAGCATAGTCTCTTACAACACGTCATCACCCTCCTTAGGGTGCCCAAAGATGCCTTCTTCCAAGATGCCTTGTGACACATGTCTTCACTTGTCATAGAACATTCCATTTATCACTCTTATGTGTGATAGATTCTGTCATAGGAATCTCTCACAGGGATAACTTTAAGAACCCCCCCTCGGAGAAGGTGTATAAACCTAACGAATCATGTATACTTTTCTGAGAAAAATATTAATTTTATTGGCAAATTTTTTCATTTTTCTAGGAAAAAAAAATCTTATTTGGCAAATTGTATGTAATCACTACAGGTCTATGAAAAATCCTAGCGAATTGTAATTTTTTTAAAACCAATAAAATATTTTCATTGGCAATCAAAACCTATTTTCAAACCAATTAAATATTTTCATTGGCAAACTAAACCTATTTTCAAAATAAGAAAATATTTTTGCTGGCGATTAAAATCTTATTTCAAACCAGAAAATATATTTGCATTAGCGAATTAAACCTGTTTTCAAAATAAGAAAATATTTTTGCTGGTGATTAAAATCTAATTTCAAACTAGAAAATATATTTACATTGGCGAATTAAACCAATTTTCAAAGAAATAAAAAATTATTGGCTAATTTAAATATAGTTTCAAACCAATAAAAAATTAATTGGCGAAATAAACTGTTATGCCAATAAAAAATCATACTATGTGAATGGCATCAGACTTTAGTTGAAGTTCCATTCCGGGTTGTAGTTCTAACATGCCCATCTTTCTACATAAAGTCTTTGGAATAGAGACAAGTGTCAAGTAACAACGATTCTTATTAACAAAAATTAATAGATAATTATTTAATTGAGCTGCATAAATTACCTTCCCAAATACATGCAATTGTGCTTTTCACGACATTCCTTATTTATTACGAAAGGGCAGAGGTCACTTCGAGCGTGGATGTCATTAAATGGAAAAAATTCTAATAGATTTTGGTTGTCAGATGATCGCAAATCGATGGCATAAGTACTAACACACCCAATTTCCCAAATTTGTAGTTCTACAACCGAGGACTTGCGCTCTGCTGCGCTGCCACCTTTGCACAATAATCAATAAAATATATTATATATTATATATATATGTCAACCATTGATCTAATAATATCTAATGGCTGCTAGTTGATTCTGGATGATTTTGTTAGCAATGTGTGGCATTGGAGATCTACCTTCCAGAATTGAACTACAACCATCCAGCTTTCATTCTAGGGTGCATCAAATGGTCAATGGTGATATGATTGATTTGATTGAATGCACTTAACCACATAGATTAGCCAATGCTCAATTAAGTTCATTAATTGCAAGTGAGTACTGAGTTGTCACAAACTGCACAGAATAGCCAATATGAATTAAATAGAGTTACTTGTTATTTATTACCCATTTGTCACAAATGTACATGTAATGTATATATGATAGTCTTTAGTGTTTCAAACTTATATTTCATTACTAAGTTTCAGATAGGTCAAGAATCAATAGACTATAAAAGTTTGAAGTAATGGCTTTCATTACAGCAGTTGTACGAAGAAAGTAAGTTACCAAGTATTTATTTTGTGATCATTCATGGTTTTGATTTTAACTGTGTGATAGAGTTCTCAGTTCACAGATGTAGAATAGTAATAAGAATCTAAGATGATGGAAAATTTTGTTTGTGTGTGGTTATGCAGGTTGTTATTGCTTTTCATGTCTTGGAATGAAGAAATATGAGCATTAGTCAAGTGGAATAGATCGTGTCAAGAATCGACACTTTTAACATTTGCAAATGATGCATTCTATTCTGGGTGGTGGGTTGAATCTCCCACACATGCATGCATGTATGAGAAACTAGAAATTCAAATTGACACATGGAATTGGTATTACAACTCAATTGCTAGTGACCTCGAGAAAATCAATTTAATTCTCCTTTACTGGCCTTATTGTTTACCCATGCCTAGTGGTTTCTTGTACATATAATGCAAGGTTCTATAGTGAATCATTCATTGACATTGTCAATGAGCACACAATTAAATTTGTAACGGATCCATTGCGTGTTAATAGGATAATTATGGACTAAAGTGAAATATTCATTACGCGTCGTCGAATAGAGGAACCAAAAAGATTTTGGAGGATCAAAGCAAGGTTTGAAGGTTGAAGGATAGGAGTTTTGTTTAGAACTGAGGTTGGTTAGAGGTTCATTACGATGTAATTCCCCAATCTTTTTGAAGGGTGATGTTAAATTTTACTAAATAATATAGAAGTAATTACGGTTTGAAGGTAATTATGGTTTAAAATTGCAATGTATACAGATCATAGATGTTTCAAAGAATGAAATTTTCAATATAAAATTATATATTATATTATATAAAATATGATATTATTATAAATTTATATATTGAATCATTGATATCGATTTCATTTGGTGGCCTACAAAATAGTTTTCCCAAGCATTGATTTTTAATTTATTAAATAGATGTGACAAGTTATTAAATAGCTTTTGGTAATGGTCGATCCTTACACGAGCTGAAGATTGACGCTACAAAAATTCTAGACAACGAATAAATGAATAAATGCATGTCAATTGAAGCATGTGTTCATTAACAATCTTCCTTTAAATCCTAGAGGTCTCCAGCAAAATGACACTCGACTGGCTTGCTCAAAATATAGCATGGAGACTCCCATAAGGCTCCACTACAATAAGCGCTAGGTCACCTTTCTGGGTCGTATCAGAGATGGCAAACTGATGAACATTTGTAACTAGCAAAACCTATTATTCCTTGAGGCAGTGAAGATGGTCCTCGGTAAAGACTTCTTGGTCTATGAGGATAGATATAGGGTAAATTCAGATATTTCCTCACAATTTCTAGCTTCTTTGTTGGACCTAGGAGAGGTAAAGGTGGATGCACTGATCATTCTACAAGGGGTATTCACTCTAGATATTCTTTTGGATGACTTAGACATGGTGATTGATGCAGAATTGGGGGTCGATATCCCGTGGCTGGGAATATTACTTACCAAAGCACAGGCCAAGGGGTGTTGGTGGGAAATTGGTAAAGATTTCAGATGATGAGGTGGAGCCTTTACATTGCAGTATGTTTAATGAATATTTTGTCAGAACCTATCACAGTCTATGTCAAGTATTAGGCAGAGATTCTTTAGAAAGAATGTCTATTTCTTTGATGATGATGGCTGTTGATATTCAGAGACCAGATGTCAAGGAACCATATGATTATACCACTTTCATAGCTGACCATATGCATGATCAGATGACAAAGATCAAAAATAATTTGTCTAAACCAAATGTCTAAGTTGAATTCATACACTACTCCTTGTTGTGCCATATGTACTTATTTGCTTTATCAGGGATGGGGCACCATAATTTGCATGTCAAGGATTCTGATGCTCAAGGGAACAAGCTGCCAGTGCAAGTATGGACATGTATGCTGGATATGCACTGTGTCACAGTAGATTATGTCATCTTTGAAGAATATTTTGTGAGGAGAATCCTTGGATTTTTGGAGCCAGAGGGTGAAGGTTGCATCCTGATGTAATGGATTTCTTACGACCTCTGGATAGGACACCCCACCTTGGAATTGATCACAATTGGGGTGATTGGTTCTATCATGAGCATACTACTTGCATAAGGGTCTATGGATGCTAGACTGCACCTCACATACTACCCAAATATGTGCCAAAGAGGGTGGCATTTTTAAAAGTTATAAGGCAGTTAAATGATTCTGACAAAAAGCACTTTAGGAACTGCAAGAAAGGTTCATTCTTCCCTTCTTCCATCAGATTTTGTGATTTTGTGATCCCTGATAAGAGTGGGTTGGACCAAATTAATTCAATTATGCAATGTTTTGGAATGTATTTAGAACAACTAAGGTCTTTTGACCCTGAGGGATTCATCAGCAAAACTAGATTTAGAGTTAACAACTACAAGGGAAGTGTCTAGTACTTTCATCAGATGGATTACGATGAGGACATTGCCAGGAATTGTTTTACTATGAATGAAGTCCACCACTTGAGGATTAAGTGGGCTAGTATCATGGCCAGTGAGAATATGAAGAGAAACATGAATCCTACATATCCAGGTGCATTTGCAGAAGTGCAAGACCCAATCGAGAGAATTGAGAAAATGTTGGATAATGCAGAACAGTTGATTGCCTCTACCCATACAGGAGAATAGAGATATGCTTATGATCTTGGAAGCTCAAGTGGAGAGTATGATGTAAAGAGGGAATCAATTGGCCCCTCCCCTACCAAAAGGGCCAAGATTATTGATTTGGAGAACCCAAAGCAGATAGAGGTAGTTGACCTAGAGGGGGAGGAGGAAAATCCACAAGAAACTGGAGCTCATTCACCCAATAGACTAAGACCTTATTCATCCCCAGAGAATAGGGTAGTGAGACTAATGAGAAACCCTACTTTTGATATTGAAGATGTTAGGATGATGGCTTGTGACAAATTTATGGAGGATGATGAATTTGTCAGCACTCCTGAATTTAGGAGCTATGTTTTGAAAGTGAGGGGTGAAGAATTTTAGAAGAAAATTGAAGATGCCAAGGTTGGAGCAGACCCAAAGGAGTATGATGTTATTACTCAGAGGGTCCTAAAAGAAGTACAACAGTCTATAAGTAAAATGACTCCAGAGGAAGGGAGAGCACTGGTGGTAAAAAGTAATGTTTTGCTTCTACCTCACTGGACTCTATCAGATGCCATTGCATTTGATACAATCACCAAAGATGATTTAGATGTGAAAGGGGAAGAGATTGAAAGGGCCCTCTCTGGTGCAGCCTTCAACCCTAAATTCAAAACATTGGCAATGTGGGCTCTAGCCCCAAACAATAAAAAGCCTAGGGTTCAATTAGGAGAGATGATAGGGGATGTAATAATAAAAAGAGTATTTGATACCCCTACTCCTCAAACTACAAGCCTAAATGTATAGACTGCACAATTTGCAGAAGCAACTGCCAAAAAATTGCAAAAGGATTACAACTAGCTGCAACTTGATTATTCTAAGGCAGTTGCAGAGATAAACATGTTAAAATAGCAACTGTCATTGGTAGCTAGTACTTCAGCCCCTCCTCTAGTGATCCCAACTACAGAATCTATTCCAGTGGATACAGAGCCTCTCCTTGTAGAGATTAGAGAGTTGAAGGAGGATAATAGGAGATTGAAGGAGGAAAAGGATAACAAGGTTAAAGAGATGGTCATCAACTTGATCAAGAACATGGTGACAAAAATTTTGACCAAAGTTGATGAGGCTTGGAAATCCTACTTATAGTTGAGACCAGCCTATGAAAGGCATGAGTCTAATAAACATAAACTATTGAGCTTAAACAAAAATGGTGACATAGAACTGAAAAAGTCAAAGAATTTCTGAGCTGTGCCAAGTATGATTCCAATGCACCTGCTGACATACTGAAGGTGCTTGACAGTTTGAAGTGTTTTCAGGATGTGGCCAGTTTCTAGTTGAAATTCGATTCAGTTGTGAAAGAGAGGTTGCAGGGTTTTGAAGGGTTGGACACTAAGTGGTTACCTCCCATCTTGGATGGTGTTGGCAAAACAAAAGAGTTGGACAACTAGAGAAAGGAGATTGTAGACAATTTTTTTCGATCAATTCCCACTTGTTGTGATGCAATTGCAAGTGATCCAACTATGAGTATGCAAGTACTAACCTTAGCATTGGACAATCTGTACACTCATGAAAGGAATCTGATGCAGAGGTAAACGCAACGGGAGCTTACTAACAGGAAGGAGGAGTTAATAATACAAAAAACATGTTAAAAAATCCCTATCAGCTCAGCATCATCATCATATTTCCTGCAAACACCAACAGCATCATCATATTTCAGACGAGCACAATTATCCTCCTGTTTCACTGTTCACTGGGCGCCAAACTCTATCGGCATCATCATGTTATTCAACACCCCCTTCGTCAGCAGGATATGAAATATCCAGTTGCTCCAAATATCCTGATGATGACAACTTTGCACCTTCCCTTCGATGCCCCGATAGCCGACTATACAAACAACAGCATCATGATATGACTTAGCCGGTCCGATTGAAACATCCTGATGATGTTACCCTAACTTTATGCCGATAACTTATGCCGATGCCTAAACACTTAGCGACAGTAGGATAAACTTGCATAGGGTGATATTCGCAATATCCTGATGACGATGATGTCACATCCTGATGACGATGACATCACACAATATCCTGATGACCTCTTCAACATAGTCAAAAAAAATGAACTTTCACTCCCGCATCTACTAGCGATATGCGGATGATGGGCATACCCGAGAGATGATCCTAACGATGATATATACATTGAGTATATATCCGACTTATAACATCCTGATGCACTTGCAACATGCAAACTTCATCAGCTTCACAACCCGATCCGGATGGCGATGTATTCGCAGATGACGATGCGATTCGCTTCAACTGGTAAAGCACATGCAGACTCCTGTATATCCGTCCGCTACATGCAACACTCAGAACCGCACAATTTCATAAAGACAATATGATGATCGGGTCGGATCACCTCCAGACCAAAACTTAAAGTTTATCTTTCTAAACCTAGCACATGAGGATGCTAGGCTGCTTCACAGCATGCTACCAACAGATCTCTTGAACAATGAAATGCATAAATAGAAAACAAAAATGCAAACTAAGCTATAATACAGGACCATTCCACCGATTCACAGAAATCAACCGGTGGAAGGGTTGAAAGTACCCATTAATCTGTAAACAGAATAGAAATCAAAACACCAGTAACTGATAAACCACAAAATGCAATTGATGAGATCTTATTCAAATGAAATTCAAATGTCCTGAATACTGTTTCACAATGTCTGAACTGTTCTCCTGAACACCATAACATAACACTACTGACATATCATAACATCGCTCATATCCTAAACCCTAACAGATCGAAGGTATATATAGCAAAATCCTCCGAGTACTACCAACTCGATTCCCAGCGGCTGGGAGCTTCCAAGCGGCTGGGAGAGAGGACAGCTCAGACTACCTGATCACAATCTCTAACTGATCTCTAACTGCCTACACACACTCCTAGGCTGATCTAATACATAGCATTGGTCCAATGGACCTTATTACATGATGAAGTCAAACATACTAAAAATAGACTAATGTCCTGTCATGTGGACAATTAACCTATATCCTGTCTTGTACGGGTGCTCCTGCACCATACTCCCCAGAAGAAGAAATCTCAAGTCCACTTGAGATGAGAGTATCAAGATCTACACCATGTTTCTGGATCTGCTCTTCAATCATCCATACTGCTTCAGAATTTGGCTTTCCCTTCCAAGAGACGAGATACTCCAAGTACTATTTGTTCCTGGTCTGTTTGACCACTCTGGTGTCCAAAACCTTCTGCAACTGTGGAGGATCATGCTTGGGAATGTCATCATCAACTGTATCCTGTAGGAGATCCTGATCTGCATCTGGATAAGACTTGTATGGAGTTAAATCACATACATTGAATATAGGAGACAAACCCAGATCAGGTGGGAGTTGTATCTCATAAGCATTCTGTCCATGCTCTTGCAAAATCTGACATGGTCCAACTTTCCTTTGCATGAGCTTAGTATACTTTCCCTTAGGAAGTCTGTCCTTCTTCAAATGAACCCAGACCAAATCTCCAACATCAAATTGGACATCCTTCTTCTTTTTATCAGCATATTCTTTATATTTCAGGGTAGTGTGCTGCAGTTGGGTCTTGACTTGATCATGAACCTCTTTTATGGCTTCTGCAAAAGCTTCTCCTTCTGCATTAACAGGGCCTATTGTAGGTAGATCTCTCAATTCTAAAATTCCCCTTGGATGCATACCATAGACTATCTGAAAAGGTGATTTCCCTGTGCTCCTATTGACAGTATCATTATATGAAAATTCAGCTTGGGACAGAATATTATCCCACTTCTCTCCATGCTATTTTGTCAAGCATCTAAGCAAATTGCCTAAGGAACGGTTCACTACTTCAGTCTGTCCATCAGTTTGAGGATGATATGCAGAGGAAAAAGACAAATTTGTTCCAAGTTTCCTCCAAAGAGTTCTCCAGAAATGACCAATAAACTTCACATCCCTGTCTGACACTATACTCAATGGCAATCCATGAATTCTGACAATCTCCCTGAAAAATAAATCTGCAATGTATGAAGCATCAGCAGTGGTTTTGCATGGCAAGAAATGTGCCATTTTGCTGAATCTATCCACTACAACAAAAACACTGTCAAATCCTTTCCTTGTCCTTGGTAAACCCAAGACAAAATCCATACTGATGCTTTCCCATGGTCTGGAAGGAATGGGTAAGGGCTGATATAAACCTACATTAGTTGACCTGCCTTTAGCTTTCTGACATATCACACATGTCTCCACAAATTTTCTGACATCTGATTGCAACTTAGGCCAAAAGTAATGCCTTCTGACCAGATCAAGAGTCTTATCTAGACCAAAATGACCTGCCATAGCTCCACAATGTTTCTCCTTGATGATATTTAATCTCATAGAACACCTTGGAATACATAACTGTCCACCTTTGAACAACAATCCATCCTGAATCAAAAATTCAGAGAACTCAGCATGATATTTCTGCCCAAAAGAAGTACATACCTGATATATCTCTCCAAAATCTTCATCAGACTCATACATGGTCTTTAGTGAATCAATGCCAACACTCTCTAACTGAATCTGGTTGACTATTAGAACTCTCCTGCTCAAAGCATCTGCCACTTTGTTCTTGACTCCTTTCTTATGCTTCAATGTAAAAGTGAAAGCCTGTAAGGTTTCTACCCATTTCATGTGTCGGTGGTTTAGCTTTTCCTGGCTGTTTATGAAACTCAGAGCCTGGTTATCTGTGAATACTATGAATTCCTTTGGCATCAAGTAATGCCTCCATTTCTTGAGTGACTGCACTAAAGCATACATTTCCAGATCATATGATGAATACCTCTTCTTAGCATCATTGAGCTTCTCACTGAAAAATGCAATAGGTCTACCCTCTTGACTGAGTACTGCTCCAATGGCCATGTGACTGGCATCACATTCTACCTGAAAGATTTTGTTAAAATCTGGAAGTGCAAGGACTGGCTGCTGTGCCACCTTCTTCTTCAGTGTTTCAAAAGAATCATCTGCTCCTTGAGTCCAAACAAATCTGCACTTCTGTCCTCCTTTGATGGTATCAAGCATGGGTGCACAAATATGACTAAACCCTCTGATAAACTTCCTGTAGAAGGTTGCTAACCCATGGAAACTTCTGACATCATTCATAGTCTATGGAGTTGGCCAAGACAATATGGCACTTACCTTCTCCTTATCCATCTGTAACTGTCCTTGTGAAATGACAAAACCCAAATATGTGATCTCCTCTTGCATGAACAAGCACTTGTCTAAATTTATCATCAGCTGCTCTTCATGTAACCTCTTAAGAACCAAATCTATATGTCTGAGATGTTCTTTTGTGTTACTGAAAATCAGAATGTCATCTAGATATACTATGACAAACTTACCAATGAATTCTTTCAAAACCTCATTCATCAACCTCATAAAAGTACTAGGTGCATTAGATAAACCAAAAGGCATAACCTTCCATTCATATAGCCCTTCATTAGTTTTGAATGCTGTTTTCCATTCATCTCCTGGTCTAATCCTGATCTGATGATATCCACTCTTCAAATCTATTTTTGTAAAATACTTAGCACTTCCCAAACAATCAAGTAAATCCTTTATCCTAGGGATTGGAAACCTATACCTGATTGTGATCTTGTTAATAGCTCTGGAATCTGTGCAAAGCCTCCAAGTACCTTCCTTCTTTGGTGCTAGTACAGCTGGTACTGCACATGGACTTAGACTTTTCCCAATCAGACCTGAATCCAATAATTCTTCAATCTGTCTGGCTACTTTTGCATTCTGTTCTGGAGTTAGCTTATAGGCTGCTTTGTTTGGAAGTGTTGACCCTGGAATTAAGTCTATGCAATGACTGATATCTCTGATAGGTGGTAGGGATCTTGGCATTCCCTCTGAGATGATACCTTTGTACTTATCCAATAGCTCTTGGATAGCTGGGTCTATGAACCTTGGCTTCTTCTCTTCCTTGACTTCTTGCTACTATTCCTTATTCATACTCATACATGGGATTAAGGCATATGCAACTACACCTTCTGCTGCTACTTCTTTCATGAACTGTTTGCCTTCCATCAGCATGACCTTCACCTCTTTTCCTTTAGATTTCTCCTCTTTCTCTGTCAATGGGAATAACTCTGTCACCTTACCATCTTTAGTGATTTTATAGGTATTTCTAACACCATCATGTTGTGCCTTCAAATCATACTGCCATGGCCTACCAAATAAAAGATTGCAAGCATCCATCTTGGTAATATCAAACAACAACTTATCCTTATATGCACCAATCTGAAATTCTACCCAAGCCTGCTCTTCTACAGTTGTCTGCTGACCTTGGGTAAGCCATGAGACTTTATATGGGGATGGGTGAGGCAATCTCCTAAGCTTAAGCTTTGTCACCATGTGTTTAGACACAAAATTTTCAGTAGAACCAGAATCAATCAAAACTTTACATGCCTTACCTCTTGCTTTGCAAATAGTCCTAAAAAGAGACTTTCTTTGAGGGGATTCTTTGTCAGGTACCTTCATGGTAGTCACTGTTCTTCTCATCATCAGAGACTCTCCACTTTCTGGGTATCCATAATTATCAGGAGCATTCACACTCTGAAAATCATTAGAGCTTGTCCTACTTTGATTATCAGGTTCTTGGACCAGATTTGTTCTCCTTTCTCCTGCTGAGCTTGTGGCCTTTTCTGGACATCTGCTGGCTATATGGCCTTCTTTGTTACAGTTATAACATCTGATGGATCCTCTGCCCTAGGATCTTCCTCTGAAAGGTCTTCTACCTCTGAAGTTTCCTTGCTGACTATAATTTTCTCTCTGGTTCTGACTATTGTTGCCCTTACTATTGTCATGACTGGATTCTCCTTGATATCCCTGTCCATGTCCTCTACCCCTAAAAGGACCTCTTCCACCTCTTTGTTGTCTTCCTCTTCCTCTATTGTGTTGTTCTTGTTTTCTCTTTAACTTTTCTTCCACTTTCAATGCCAACTGAAAGCTTTTCTGAACTGTATCTGGATTATGCAGACTTAGATCTTCCTGAATGTTGAACCTCAATCCATTAAGGTATCTGGCTACCTTCTCTTCTTCACTTTCCTTTACCTTTGTCTTCATACAGAGTTTCATGAATTCTTCTGTATATGAGCTGACATCTAGCTCCTTCTGCTTCAGGTTTTGCTTCCTTTTGTGTAATTGGATACTGTAATCCAATGGGACATAAGCTTCTTTGACTAATGCCATCATCTTCTTCCATGTAGCAACTCTACGCTTTCCTTCCTGTACTCTATCATCTTGGACAAAATTCCACCATGTCAAGGCAGCTTCTTTCATCTTTGACTGGGCTATCTTCACTCTCTGTTGTTCTGGTATCTCCTCTGTTTCAAAGAAATTGTTCAAACAGTCTATCCATTCCATTACTGAATCAGGTTCCATCTTGCCTGTAAACACTGGCAAATCTAGTTTCACATCCATGGTTCTCCTCTCCATGGCCTTGAGGGCGTTCAACAGTGGTCTCTGGTCTGCAGGAACGACCTCCTCGCTCCAATTAGGGATCTCTTCTTCTTCCCTATCTTCTTCTCTACCAGAACCTACTCTGCTCCTCAACTTTGCTAACTCATCCTTCAATTCCTGATTCTGAGCCTTCACGGCCTTGCTTTCTGCAATCTGTTTCTTCACCAGAACTGCCAACTCAGCGTTGGTCATCCTTGCTGGAACCTCAGATGTTCCTTCTTCGTCTGACATCCTGCTTATCTTTTCCAGAAGATCCTAACCTTTGCTCTGATACCACTATGATGCAGAGGTAAATGCAATGGGAGCTTACTAACAGGAAGGAGGAGTCAATAATACAAACAGCATGTTAAAAAATCCATATCGGCTCAGCATCATCATCATATTTCCTGCAAACACCAACAGCATCATCATATTTCGGACGAGCACAATTATCCTCCTGTTTCACTGTTCACTGGGTGCCAAACTCTATCGGCATCATCATGTTATTCAACACCCCCTTCGTCAGCAGGATATGAAATATTCGGTTGCTCCAAATATCCTGATGATGACAACTTTGCACCTTCCCTTCGATGCCCCGATAGCCGACTATACAAACAACAGCATCATGATATGACTTAGCCGGTCCGATTGAAACATCCTGATGATGTTACCCTAACTTTATGCCGATAACTTATGCCGATGCCTAAACACTTAGCGACAGCAGGATAAACTTGCATAGGGTGATATTCGCAATATCTTGATGACGATGACGTCACATCCTGATGACGATGACGTCACACAATATCCTGATGACCTCTTCAACACTTAGTCAAAAAAAATGAACTTTCACTCCCGCATCTACTAGCGATATGCGGATGATGGGCATACCCAAGAGATGATCCTGATGATGATATATACACTGAGTATATATCTGACTTATAACATCCTGATGCACTTGCAACATGCAAACTTCATCAGCTTCACAACCTGATCCGGATGGCGATGTATTCGCAGATGACGATGTGATTCGCTCCGACTGGTAAAGCACATGCAGACTCCTGTATATCCGTCCGCTGCATGCAACACTCAGAACCGCACAATTTCATAAAGACAATATGATGATCGGGCCGGATCACCTCCAGACCAAAACTTAAAGTTTATCTTTCTAAACCTAGCACATGAGGATGCTAGGCTGATTCACAGCGTGCTACCAACAGATCTCTTGAACAATGAAATGCATAAACAGAAAACAAAAATGCAAACTAAGCTATAATACAGGACCATTCCACCGATTCACAGAAATCAACTGGTGGAAGGGTTGAAAGTACCCATTAATCTGTAAACAAAATAGAAATCAAAACACCAGTAACTGATAAACCACAAAATGCAATTGATGAGATCTTATTCAAATGAAATTCAAATGTCCTGAATTCTATTTCACAATGTCTGAACTATTCTCTTGAACACCATAACATAACACTACTGACATATCATAACATCGCTCATATCCTAAACCATAACAGATCGAAGGTATATATAGCAAAATCCTCCGAGTACTACCAACTCGATTCCCAGCGGCTGGGAGTTTCCAAGCGGTTGGGAGAGAGGACAGCTCAGACTACCTGATCACAATCTCTAACTGATCTCTAATTGCCTACACACACTCCTAGGCTGATCTAATACATAGCATTGGTCCAATGGACCTTATTACATGATGAAGTCAAACATACTAAAAATAGACTAATGTCCTGTCATGTGGACAATTAACCTATATCCTGTCTTGTACGGGTGCTCCTGCACCAGAATCTTTCTATGTTATCTAACCACGTAAAAATATGTTGGATGCCAGGTATGTCAGCCATAATGGCCAGATTGAAGAAATACTTTCATTCCCTTGGCCGATAGAGGAGACATATGATGAGTGGAATGACAAATATGGAACTGAGGATTGACAAGATTTTGTTCTCTATATCTATAACAATTTGAAGTACAATGTATTCAATGCTGATAGCAAGTTCCTAATCTATAAAGGAATTGTCTTGCTCATTAAGTCATTTCATAGGGTTGGTTGTTTTAGACTTGGCAAATTTTGACGGAATAATAAGATACAGTCTTGCTAGGTAACATACATTTAGTAGTTTCAGGTTGTTTTTAAATGAGTAATGATTTGTTGCATGTATATGGTATCTGTCTCCAAGTTGTTTGTGTTTTTCTTCTGAATCTAAATAGCTCAAGGTTATTCAGGATTCTAGAACATGGGCTCTCTGTGTTGAATGTTTAATTTTGATGTAATATATTATATTATTATGGGAAAGAATATGTATGGGAATTTTTTGTAACATACTGATATGCCAGGGGCGTAGGTGCATAGCTATCCCCTAGCTATAACAATTTCTTTGAATTAATATCAATAAATGAATGAATGAAAGTTGACGTCCACGAGACCAAAAAACTGTGAATAATTTTTTTATTAATATTAAATAGAATGTAATGAAATGAAAAGTGTGACTGTAATTAAACGAATGAAGAAATGCAAATTATGTTTATTGTTTATATCATAAAATACTCGTCGTTCGATGAACATTTAATGGATGGTTCTAGTTGCATTCTAGAATTAAATGCACAGAACACTAGGCTTGTGAACTTAAATCTCCGGAATCACCCTAAACCTTTAGATTTACAAAGATCAATGGTTTAGAGATTGATGTGAGCTTTCAATGTAGGATAGCTATTAGACATGTACTAATAGCAACACATTGAAACTTGACTTGATGTTTCATTCACTAAAAAAGTCACTTCATAAAAAAAAGCAAACTTTCTAGTTTCTACTTTTTACTGCTAAGTGATTTTATTTTTAAGTGAGAGTCGAGAGGGTCAGCACACAGGGCGTCAGGGAGATTTCATATTGCTCATTGTAGTGCACTAGGGAGATTTTAGATTGCTCATTGTAGTGCCATTTCCAACAAAGCCAATAAGATAAAACATAGAAACCCTAGGTTACATTTCATTGTTTCTTAAAATCTTATTTTGTCAAACTTTGCATTTAGGGTTAAGAGACTTAAGAAAAATTTCACACTATATAAGCATGTCTACCACCACTAGTAGACCAGACAAAGTTTTTGGGAAAGGCAGAGCAAGTACAGATAAAAAAATAGATTATTCTAAATTGCTTAAAACCTTAGGTTTGACTGATGAATACCATGATATTTATGATCCTCACATGTATGGTAGATTTACGTCAGAACTCAGATTTTCATGTGAGAATAAGGCTGCCAATAAAAAGAAAGTTGATAGTATCAATGCACCATAGGTAACTGGATTAGGGCGCATGATGTTACATGAGGTTTTCCCTTGCCCAAAATTTATCATGGTCTATGCCCACAATTATGATGGTAAAAAAAAGAGCAATTGTAAATAAGGATACCAAAGAAGAAATTTTATCCATTAATGCAGAAGAATTTGGAAAAGTGTTGGGGTTTACAACCCAAGAATTTGGAGACGTCCACATTGACCTAGAAAAGATTGCTAGTGATTATGAAGCAACGGATGAAAGGAGAAAGAATTATTTCCTAAATAAAATAGTTGAAGAAAAAAACATCTTGAAAGATAACCATAAGCCTCCTTATCCTTTGAAAATTTTTAAATCATGGGCTTAGGATACTATTTCCATGCTAGCATTTTGCCTCGAACTAGATAGCAATTGGGAAGTGGATGCAAGCCTCCTTGAAATGGTATATAATATCCATTATGGTAATGGTGTACATGTCAAATATAATTTTATTGAGCACATTGTAGAATCCATGCAAAAACAATTTTTAATGATTAAAGGAGGTTCCACCAAGACATTTAGGTTCACAATAGACTTGTGCTATTTTTTTCTATTCAAATTTAGTGGAATGTTTTAGAACAACAAGCTTCAGATTCAGCCCTATAGCAATGCTGAGGAAAATAAAATGGCTCCAATATATGATTGGACCACTAAGATAAGGATGCATGATTCTTGAAGGAACTACAATCATTTTGTAGACTACTTTTTGGCTCCATTGCATCTAGCAATTACAAATAGTCCAATGCCTAGATTGCCTATATCATGTAGAGATTTCATTCAACTAGGAAAAGAAATACAATTGGATGATTGGTACTTATTGGAAGAATATATTGTGCTAAGATTTTATGGATCAAAAGTAGAGCCATACAAACTTCCAATACAAGTGACAGAAAGGGTTTTTACATTGGAATACGTAAGGCAGATGCAGAGTACTGATGAACTACACTTTGTCGGTTAGAAAAAGAAGACCTTATTTCCTTCTTTACCTTTTTCATGTGGAGGGTTCACATTTGAGAGAAAAGCATTTAAGGTGGAACAAGATCTTTTGAAATTTTTTTATTTTGATGTTGTCTATCACTAGCACTATGATTCATGTGACACCATTAAAACAATGATTGTGGCCAATAGGAATGCTGCAAGTAGAATTCAACATCAATGTAAACCCTTACTTGAAAACTTGATAGGCTGAGGTCAAAATTGCAATGGAGAAAACTTCTGTTGAGAAAGGTATTTCTTTTAAACAGTTGTCAGCAGAAATTATGGCATTGCGCTAGGTCCAAATTACAGGAGCACCAATAGAGAATGAAATTAGGAGGTACAATAATTTTTATAGAAAAAGTGATAAACCATCTATTAAAGCAAAAATGCCAAATTATCTAGATGACTTTGTTACAAAAAAATCTTAGACACAATCAAAAATTGCTGCATTTTGGTCTATGAGGAAGGATCTAGGTGAACCAAGAACTAATGAAGACTATGGAGAAATCGATGAAGATGAAGAGTTCAGCGAATTGTGGAATATAGAGCATCCCAATGAATGTGAAGTTGAAGAAACTGAAAGTGATAGAGATGATGAACCTGATGATGATAGGGATGAATAAAGCATTTACAAACCTTGTTTAAGTCATAACACAAAAAAATCATATACTTCAGGAGCAGTCATAGCAGAAAAGTTGGGTTATCAAGTGGTGGTTTGGGGTCCCAAGGACAAGGTATTTGGAATCCAATAGATGTAGTCACCACTACCAGAAAACCATTTGATAAAAGAGGCCTTGGAGATGAATCAACTGATAAAATACACCAAGGTCATACAAGTAGAACTAGAAGAATTGAATTTGTTACAAATTCAAATCCTAATCCTCATGGTCAGATGCAATCACAACTTGGGCATGCCCATGGTGGAGAGCCTAGTGCGACTGGCACTACCATTGGTGGAGAACTTAGTCAACATGGGCTACAACAACAGGTCCAACAAGTTACACACAAGAGGACACCAATACAAGATACTACACAAACATTTAGTGATCAAGAGACACAGAATAGACAAAGGATTATGGCAAGTCCAAGTCCAACTACCAGTTCCACTACAAAGGAATTATTTCCAAGCACTCCCCCAGTTAGTGTGGCTATAACAAAAATTGCAAGTGCTCCTATTCTTTCACCATTCAATCATTCCCGTGTTCTTGTGTCCCCGGGTTTTGATTACATTCAAGAGTTTAAAAAGAAATTAGAAGTGTATAAAAAGGATAAGAAACAACTGATGGAAAGTGTGTCTTCTATAACTTTAGATCCTACAACAACCATGATATTACCCACATTTGACACAAATACAAAAATCATGGAGTACACATTTGTTGTTCCCACAGTTCAAAATAAACTAGAAAATCAAATGGATTGATCTGAATTTCAGGTGAGCAGTTTGCAATTTGATTTTTCTGGATTAAAAAATACTAACAAAATTAATATATCAAAGAAGAACAATGAATTGGTGTATACATCATTGCTAAAGCATGATAGAGAGAAAAAAAAGTTGCAGAATCAAATAGAAAAATTACAGGCAGATTTAGCAAATGAGAAAGCAAAGAGGAAAGCAGTAGATAACAAGAGCAATGAATTAGAAAAAAGAATAAAAAAATCTGCCTCTACATCAACAAGCAAAGAGGATAAACAAACAGAGGTGGAATTGAATGGACTGAAGCAAGAGTTAGATGAGATCAAAAAGAAATATAATGAGGAAAAATCCACTTCAGAAAAATTAAGACAAAGCATTGGGAAAGCAAATGAACAGTGGGAACAAAAATTGGAGAAAGAGAGGCAAAAAAATGGAACATTGGCCGCACATCTTATGGAAGCAAAAAATGAAATAAAATCTTGTCAAAAAAAGTTAACTAAATTTTGTAGACAAACAATCAGGCACATGAAACAAAAGACTTGGGAAGAAATAATGCAGAGATTTGATCAATTGTGTGAATTCTTTCAAGTCATTGATGCCATGAGACTACATTTTTATAAGCTGGGCAAATATTTAATGGACAACACAAATAAACAACTATAGGAAGAAGAGAAATCTGCAAATCAAGTTCTAGAAACAGTCTACAAAGCCAGTGACAATGAATTGATTTCAAAAGGCATTACTAATTGGATTGAAGCCACAATGAAGGTGACATCTATCATTAAACAGTGTTCAAGAATGTGTGAAACAATAAAATTTATGATTGAGGCTGCAACAAAGATTAAGAATGAGGATGAAAAGGTGAGGAACTTGACAAAGCTTGATTTTCCATAGGGTTTTGACACAAATGACCAATTCATTGGAAAGGATAATTCTAGAAAGAAGATGGAGGATGTAAGGAAGATTGATTTGGACCAGTTTCTTGGGAACCTAGATGAGGTGAAAATTTTGGATTTCATCAAACAATTGATACTCTTGAATGTATATTTCACTGAAACATTCAAGTCAGACCCAGGATCCAAATTGAAATTTGATCATACCTTGTTAACAAAAATTCAAGTCAGACAACATCAGCTAGAAGAAATGACAATTCCACCACTTGAACAGTGGAATTTGCTAAAAAAATTGTTAGAATGATTTGATATTGATATTATGAGTTTCAACTTTTCGAGTTCCAACTCAGCTCTGTGCAGAGTTTTCTTTGACTCTTGAGCAAGATTTTTCATTGCCTTTATGTACTCTTTCATTTAAAAATCAATAGAAAATTCAAATTTAGTAATGTGTTGATGTTCAATTATCTATATTATTTAATTTATCAATTGAAAATAAACTCTGGTTTTAACTACTAAATACACATTCAACGATTACTGATGTTCATTGTTCTATATCCTACTATTGTTAATATGTTAAATTAATTTTATTTACCATATCAAATCAAAAACCAAAATTCTACTTTACTGCAAATTTTATGTTTTATGCACAAATAAACTTTAGCAAGGAAATATTAAGCATTGAGTTGAATGATGAATCACTGAGTACATGTAAAACTTATCAGTATGACAATTAAAATATGAAATAATTAATAATCTGTTAATGTATTCAATTTGACTCACAATTTCAAGGAATATAAATTTAAATGATCATCAACTACAGTTTTAGAATATAATTCATGAAATGTAGTATAAATACCTAAAAACTGCTAATTCACTTCTATTTCCCAAATCAAGTCAGGGTCCTCAAACTGACATTCAGAAAAAGAAAAAGAGTCATCTTGATTCTGAGTCTGGTCTTCATTTTCTTCGTCTTGAGTCTGAGTCCCAAAGTCAAATTCATCCATCATTGTGTCACTAACATTTGTCCCACCACTACCATCATTTGAACTTGAAGAGTTGTACAACCCTCTTCTTTCACATATGGACTTCCAGATTGTAAGTGCCCTTTCATAAGGAAAATTTTTGATATTATACGCACTTCCTAACACCCTCAAGCAATTTTCCAAATTCTTGTCTAGTTTGTTTCTTATCTTTGATTTCAAAAATCCCAATGCACTAAAAACTCTCTCATCTTCCACCGAACCCAATATCATTGTTTGACATAAATCAACAAGTTTGAAATATTTTGATATCGAATCATGCAATATTTCAGTCTGACCCAATTTTTTCCAAGCCTTTGTTATTGAACCTATTTCGAAGGGATTCTCCATGGCATTAAACTAGTCTATCATACTTCTTGCAAACTGACTACATTGTCCTTTAAGCTTATCTCCATCTATAATTCCTTCTATTTGTTTTCCATTGCATTCTACACTTTTCAAAAAGTGTGCAGTCAACGTAGTTACATTTTGATGAAAAAATCTTGGGCTATCTCGGTGACCTTGAACCCAAAATTGAGGATACACAATAGACATGGCATCAAGTATTTCATCTTGAGGGAATCGATTATAAATCTCTGTTGAAAGATTGCTTGCAATTTCCTTCAAATTACTACTAACAGATTTAACAATGCCATCAAAATCTTCCTTTCTAGTAGGTACTTCTCTAATAGAGCACCTGACCGTCTTACGATGGTGCATTGGTATCTCAAATCCACATACAAAGACACATAACTCCCCACTTGCATTAAACTATAAATAATTTTCATGATTATTCAAATTTGTAATTATCTGCCACCTATGAAAATTTGGGCTTTGGGAAGTTAGATCTAGATATAGATTATCGAGGGCCATGCATGTCATTCTACGTAGTTTGCTATACTCATAGATATACATAGTTTTGTCTTGGGCTTTCTTCACAAGATTGTTCATTTCATCCAGCATGGAGAGCAGACTAGCTAAAGTTAAGAGTGTCTCTATATCACTTAACCTATGTAAGAGGTTAGGAGCTTTGTCTACTGTGTTGCAATGCTCATACATTGTTCCAATCTAGGATGGATATTCTGAAAGAACTCGTTGAGCTAGTCCATGCAAGGAGATCCATCTGGTATCAACATCCTTAAGAAGCTTGTTTCCTGTTGTTATTCCCTTAGCAAAATTTTGAAAATCCTTAAAGTGTTTGGGACTTCGGCAAAAGTATGCATGGTGCTCGTGGACTAGATTTTCAACTTTTGATACTATAGGAAATTTGCTTACAATTTTAAATCCTAAATTCATTCTGTGGGCCATGCAGTGAATGGCAATCATGTATGGTGCAAAAGTAGTTTGTAATTTTGTGCAAAGACTGGTCCTATGACCTTGCATTACTGCAACTCCATCAGCTCCTACACACACCAACTTTTTGGCAATTGTCAAGTCATCCATACCTGTAATTTGATTCAAAGACTTCTTAACTAGTTCAAATATATGTTGTGATGTTGAACTATCCTTCATTTTATGAACATAGAGTAGATGATCTCGGCATACATGTTCTTTTACAATATACACATGAATACAGACCCAAGAAGTATTATCTACCACAGTAACTTCATCTAAAGATAATGCAATGAGGTTTGACTCTTTTACATTCTCCTTTAAATCTTGCTTTTCCATCGCAGCGAGATAGTTTGCCCATTCCCATCTAGTGTTTATTGACCAATGTGTGCTAGGATAGTGAGGAACACTCAAAAAAGATAATAAATTACTATACTCTGGGTAGTCTGTCATAGGACACCTTCTGGACAAATTATGAAAAACAACACTCATCTGAATAGTTTTTGCCAGTTGTGCTCCTTCCATTGCTTTTCCAAATTGAGCCTTGATTGTACCTCCACTTGCAGTAAGCTTCGTCATTCTTTTCTTATGCTCATCATATTTCCTAGCATACTTCACATGAAGACATTCTTCCTTTGATTTCCATCTTACTACTGGTGTTTTCTTTCCATCTATGATTTGTTTTTCATAAACTTTACCTATATGCTTTTCTATAGTGTCAAGCTTTAGCTGCAATTTCTTATCTCTTTTACATTTCCAACTACAAATCACAAACTTGCATTCTGTTGGTTGTTCATCTTTTCTTGCTTTCTCAACTGGTTCAATGAATGGGTACTTTGACACCCAATCAAGCTAAAAATTCCTTGACATTTCCCACTCGCGCCCCAGTTTTGAAGCTTTTGATTTGTATTTTGAATCTTTTGACTTGCCTTTTCTTTTCTTCTTGCCAACATCATCTACAGCGCCAGCATTTTCTTTTTCATCCAAGTCAGTTATCTCAATCTGGCTAACCGGAGTATCCCTTAGAACATCTTTTGTGGCATTATCATCCTCAATCTGGCTAACCAAGGTATCCCTTGGAACATCTTCTGCAGTATTGCCATCCTCATGCTAGCTAACTAGGGTATCCCTTGGAACATCTTCTATGGTATTGTCATCCTTAGTCTGGCTAACCAAGTTATCCCTTAGAACATCTTCTACAATATTGCCATCCTCATTCTGGCTAACTAGGGTATCCCTTGGAACATCTTCTGTAGTATTACCATCCTCATTCTGGCTAACCAGGGTATCCCTTGGAACATCTTCCGGTATTGCCATCCTCATTCTAGCTAACCAGGGTATCCCTTGGAATATCTTTTGCAGTATTACCATCCTCATTTAACTCAATGGCAATCCCACCTTCTAGTGGTGGTGAGGTATTACGAATGGCTTCTTCATTATTATTTGGTGCAAGAGTTGATGATGTAGCTCCATCTTGATTTGATAGATCAGAAACATTGCCAATTCCAAAGCAAGACTATATACTAACTCCACCTTTTCTATGTTTTGTTGGCCTCCAAGTCCCTTCACCACCCTGAGGAGTCTTACCCTTGTCACACTTGCGGCTTGACATTTGATCTCCCACTTCGAATAAAAGCAGGAAAAAATGTCTTCTTATTTAAGGACATACTCATAGAATATAGATCCCATTCCCTACGAAATATATTCTTTAAGATTGAATCAAGAATGGAAGAGGGATAAAGCCATAAAGAAATCTTAAAACACTAATACTATGAAGAAATGATCACTCACCTTAAAGTTTAGGTTTTCACTGACTTGCTATTCGCTAATTCAGGAATGCCTATTTTGTAAGTTTGTAACTTTGCCTACGATCAACTTCAAGGTGCCAACTCCAACTTCCAAAATTTGAATCGAGAGCTCACAAGTTCATAACTAAACAAAATGTGTAAGAATCAATCAAAGTTTTGATTGTATTTATATCATTCCATATTTGGCAAATTCCGTGGGAATTCTATATGGTATATCAAAAAGATTTGGTGAATCCCACATGATTATATAAGGAATACATTTAAGTGTCGGTGAATCAAACCTCGATGGACTACATACATTGAAATTTCCAATGCAAATATGGCCCTAAGATTAGCATGGAGGTGTCATGTGAATTGGTGAAATGGCCCCTCATAATCAACTACTTGTAAATTTTAATTGGCAAAATGGGCCCTCACGTGTAGTGACCATGTAATGGGGTTGGCGAAATGGGTCCTCATGTGCAGCGACCATTTAATGGAGTTGGCAAAATGTGTCCTAATACACAATGTTGTTTTAATAGTATTGGTGAATATATAGGTGATTTAGTACTTGCTTCTGAAATTCCAGGTGAAAATATTAGTCGGTCCATTGGAAACGCATAGTTTGTTATGGCAAAAATCTTACTTCATTGGTTCTCATAAAATAAATTGATGGTGAATGGATATGGATTTGACTGAAAATACATAAAAACTAGGTGATTTGACCACCTTGTTGGATGTGATTTATTCGCCAATTCTGACTTGGCCGATCGGCGATATTCGCCACTAAAAAAATTCATGATCTGTCATAACCGTTTCAGTCAAGATTCACTTACACACTAGTAAAAGTGTCGACACATGGCAAAACACCTCTACCACTAATTGGGACACCTATCTCCTCATGTGAGGACAAAATTACATGTGGTCACCTTCCATGTAGGATGACACATCATCGTGCCAACTCTTGCAAGATGATGAAATAGGACTTGCATCCAAAATACATGCAATAAATAAATAAATACAATTAATTACCAAGGTTGAGACACCTTAATTCCCAACATTCTCCCACTTGTCGAACACCTTGTAAGAGCCAATGTAAATGATAGGATCTAACTGCTATAGGCTGAGAGGCCCATAGACTCTGAACACCACCTGAACTTCTATGTGCGCACTGGTTTTGTCAATGCATTAGCAACATTCTTTAAAGTGTCTACCTTCTCCAAATTTACCTTCCCATCCTCTACCATGTCACGCATGAAGTGAAATTGTACATCAGTATGCTTTGTTCTGGCATGGAAAATTGGATTATTTGCTAGGCAAATCGCACTCTGACTGTCACAACAGATAGTAATCTGTCCTACATCAACAGCAACATCTAAACATAATCTCTTAATTCAAATAGCTTCCTTACAAGCATGAGTTTCTACCATACACTCAGCTTCTGTCATGGACAAAGCAACCAGAGGTTGTCGCTTACTCATCCAATGAATTGCACCACCAAACATAGTAAACATGTAAGCACTGGTGGATCTCCTACTGTCAATGTCACATGCCCAATCAGAATCCACAAATCCACAAATACAAACAAAATGTGGAGGTCCTATAGGATTACCATGATAGCATATGGAATACTCGAAAGTACCCCTCAAATATCTGAACACTCACTTTACTGCATCCCAATGTACCTATCCAAGTTAGCCATAAATCGGCTAAGGACTCCCACTGCTTGGGCAATGTCGGGTCTTGTGCATACCATAGTATACATCAAACTACCAATAACACTAGCATAAGGTACTCTGCTCATGTCCTCCACCTCAGAAGGAGATTTTGGACAATCATTAACAAATAATTTTGTCCCCAAAGAAATAGGAACACACAATGGTCTACAATCTGTCATGCTGAACCTATCCAACATAGTCTTCACATACTTACTCTAGCTTAACCAAATTTTTCTGTTAGCTCTGTCTCTTCTAATTTCCATTCCCAGAATGTACCTAGTTGCCCCTAGATTTTTCAACTCGAATTGTGCTGACAACTGAGACTTCAAATCAGAAATCATATTCTTACCATTCCCAATTAATAGCATATCATCAACATACAATGCAATAATGAGAATGCGAGCATTGTCAAATTTGTAATACACACAAAGATCTGATTTTGATCTTAGAAATCCAATCGACAACATAAAGGCATCAAATTTCATATACCACATCGTAGAAGACTACTTCAAACCATACAAAGACTTCTTTAGTTTGTGAACCAAATTTTCTTTACCTTTCTCTATGTAATGCTCTAGTTGTGACATGTAAATCTCTTCCTCCAAATCACCATGAAGGAAAGTTATTTTCACATCCATCTGCTCCACCTCTATGTCATAAGTTGCTGCAAGAGATAACAAGAACTGAATAGATGTCAGGTTTGCAACGATATAGAAAATTTCACCATAATCAATTCCCTCCACTTGTGAGTACCCCTTCGCAACCAATCTGGCCTTGTACTTTTCAACACTTCCATCTATACCGAATTTCTTCTTGAACACCCATTTGTATCCAACAAGTTTCCATCTTTTAGGTAAAGGCAAGAAGTCCCAAGTTTTATTCTTCTCCAAAGAAGTCATCTCATTTTCCATGGCCTCCTTCCAGGAACCTGCATCTTTCATGCCCATAGCCTTTGTCATAGTTGTAGGCTCATCAGTGTTAGTAAGCAAGGAAAAAGTACAACTAGAATCAAGCAATGAATAACCAAACCTATCAGGTTGCTTCCTTGTTCATGTAAACCTCCTTAAGGGCTAAGCTTGAGGTTCTTCTTCTTCTTCTAAGCTTTCAGAGTTGCTAGAGCTCTCCTCATCATTAGGTCTCACAAGGTCTATCAATTTAGTCTTCTCAGGGGTAGAAGGAAACTGAACCACATCTTCTTTATTTTATGTCTATTCTGGTTGTAGAAAAATGGAAGAAGGTGTTATATCTCTGAAGATAACACTTCTATACAACACTTTTTCAGCCACAGGATCCCAAAGCTTGTATCCTTTCACACTGACACCATAGCCAATGAAAATACACTTAATAGCCTTCTTCTCCAATTTTGACCTTTTCTCTCTAGGCACATGTGCATATGCCTCACAACCAAAAACATGAAGATGTCTAACTGAAGGCTTCTTACTAGACCACACCTCCATAGGTGTCTTACCAACAAGAGCTAATGTAGGAGACATGTTTACCAAGTAGCAAGCAATGGCTATAGCTTTAGCCCAAAACTTTTGTTCAAGGCTTGCTCCACTAAGAATACTCCTAGCCTTCTCCATTAGTGTCCTATTCATCCTCTCTGCAACTCCATTTTTCTGCATTGTGTATGGAGTTGTCTTATGTCTTTCAATCCCTTACTCTTTAGAGAACTTATCGAACTTTGCTGAACAAAACTCACCACCGTTATCAGTCCTCAAACACTTAATCTTTTTACTAGTTTGTGATGCGGAGTGTTTAATGAAAATATGGTTTTAACCTAACATTTCACTTTATGACCCTTCGGTGAGACTTAACTCATCAGTGAACCCAATTACTTTTCCCCCGATACGTCGATCACTCTATTGTTGAATCCTATCGGTCAGACCATCACTATCAGCAAAGCCTTATAAACATAGGCCGATACCCTGATACACTGGACTTTGGCATGACTACTATCGTCGGTAGCCGCTTACAACCTCAGGCTGATATACTAATGACTCCTTCAAACCCTACTCGTCGGTGTGACTTGAAACATCAGCGAGCTTAAAACCTATTCCACTGACATGCCGATAACACCTTTGAACTCAATCGTCGAAGTGACATTTTACATCGGTGAATGTTTCAACTGTTCTCCCGATACGCCGATGGAATTATCTTCAGGGGGGACTTATAACATCAGCAAGGTTGAGAATTACTCCTCCGATACACACCGATCACTCTGATCTTGATGTCTTTTATTTCCTTGGATATGTCTCTATCTCACCGATGAAACTTCTATGTGACTTTGCAACTTCATGGTCACACTACCTCCTTCCAAAACCTAGCACATGGTGATGCTAGGCTGGTCTACTACATAGCATAGTTGATCCGATCCTCTCCATCATCAAACAAAACACAACTGACAAAAACAAAAACAAGAAATAAAAACATATATGTACACCGAGAAGCCATTCCACTGATTTCGACAGAAATCTCACTAGTGGAATGCTTCATCGATCCATGGTACGACAAATTGCAAGATAATATTAACTACAACTGCAGAAGGAAAATTGCTATTTACAATTATGAGATTTTCTTAACACACAAGGGATGGAATAAAGTTTCTTTATTCTTCAGTTTTCTTCATACACAGGCAACAAACACACACATACGAGATACCAAACCCCTCATGTTTGATCTACCTTGTTTTTAACCCACTGTTGAGGGAGTTCAACCATTCTTGAGTAGTTGGGGAAGCCCAACTGCTTCCTATCCCCAAACTGCCTTATCCTCAAACTGTCTACATGGTCGGTTACAAACTGAACAAAAACAAAAAGTAAAAGTAAAACAACTGGTCAGTTTGACCTTATTACAAACAAAACAAGTGTTTGTTAGGTGCCCCTGCACCATACTCCCAAGGTTAACAGAACTCAAGTCCCTTGAAGAACCTAGTCTAAAATGGAAACCCCATGTTTGATGATGTCTTCCTCACTCATCCAGGTTGCATCCTCATTAGGTAAACCATACCATTTGACCAAATACTACTTGTAGGTCTTATGTCAAGTCTTCTTTTGAACATTTGTGTCCAAAATACATTCCAGTTGTATTGGCTAACTCAGTGGAAGATCAAAAATTCATTTTGCATCCCCTGCTTCTGTCACATCTGAACCAGCAACATTGTCTCCCCTGAATGGAAATAGTTCTGACACATTGAAAATGGGTGATATTGCTAAACCCAGAGGAAGGTCAATTTCATATGCATTAGATCCAAATTTGTGTACAATCTTCCATGGACCTATCTTCTTCATAAGAAGCTTCATGGTTTGCCCCTTTGGAAGTCTTTCCTTCTTCAGATATGCCATTACCAGATCCCCAACTTTGTATTGGACATCCCTTTTCTTCTGATCATCTCTCTGTTTGTATTTCCTTGTGTTCTTCTGGATAGTTTCCCTTACAGTATCATGGATATCCTTCATGCTGACTACAAAATCATCTCCTTTTGCACTTCTTTTCTCCATGTTCTAGAGATCTCTCAACTCCAAAATTCCCCTTGGGTGAATCCCATATACAACTTCGAAAGGACTCTTTCTTGTGCTCCGATTGACAGAGTCATTATATGCAAATTTTGCTTGTGGGGCGATCATATCCCATGCTTCTCCATGTTGTTTAGTCAAACACCTCAAAAGATTACCCAGTGATCTATTCACCACCTTAGTTTGTCCATTCGTCTAAGGGTGATAGGCTGACGAGAAAGATAATTGAGTGCCCAATTTCTTCCACAATGTCCACCAAAAATGGCCCACAAACTTGGGATCTCTGTCAGTGACAATATTCAATGGCAAACCATGAATTTGAACAATCTCCTTAAAGAATAGACCAGCAATGTCTGAAGCATCGTTGGTACATTTGCATGGCACAAAATGAGCCATTTTTTTGAATCTATCAACTACAACAAATACACTGTCAAATCCTCTTTAAGTCTAGGGAAGACCCAAAACAAAATCCACATTTACACACTCCCATGGTCTTTGAGGAATTGGAAGTGGTCGATAGAGACTGGCATTGGATGAAGTTCCTTTTTCCCTCTGATAAATGCCACAAGTTTCTACAAATTTCCTGACATCTGTTTGCATCTTAGGCTAGAAGTAAAGCCTTCTCACTTGTTCCAACATCTTGTCCAGTCCAAAATGACCTCCAAGGCTACCGCAATGCTTCTCTTTTATGATGTTCTCCCTCATGGAACACCTAGGTACACACAGTTGGCTGTCTTTGAATAGTAGCCCTTGCTGTAACAAATATTCAAAAAAATTAGAATGATAGGATTCTAAAAATTGTGAACAAACTACATATATCTCCTTGAAGTCCTCATCATCCTAGTACATATTCTTGAGAGAATCCACTCCCACACTTTGCAACTAAATTTCCTGTATAGTGCACATCATTCTGCTCAGAGCTTCTGTCACCTTGTTGCCTTTTCCCTTCTTATGTTTGATGGAGAAAGTATACGCCTGGAGTTGTTCGACCGACTTCATATGCCTATGATTTAGCTTCTCTTGTGAATTTAGAAAACTCAAAGCATGGTTGTCAGTATAAACAATGAATTCCTTGGGCAAGAGATAATGTCTCCATTTTTTCAATGCTTGGACCATTGCATACAATTCTAGATCATGTGGAATACATTCTTTTAGCATCATTCAAATTTTCACTAAAGAAAGCAACATGTCTGCCTTCCTGACTCAAGATAGCACCAATGGCAAGGTTACTGGCATCACACTCCATAGTAAACAACTTATTAAAATCAGGCAAAACCAAAATGAGTTTCTCTACTACCTTCTATTTAAGAATCTCAAAAGATTCATTTGTTGCTTTATTCCAAAAAAACTTACATTTTTGTCCTCCTTTTATGGTATCCAAAATGGGTGCACAAATATGACTGAATCCTCTAATGAATTTCCTATAAAAGGTTGCCAAACAGTGAAAACTTCTTACATCACTTACAGTTTTAGGTACTGGCCAAGACAGAATAGCATCTACCTTTTCTGGATCCATTTTCAAATTACCTTGGGATATCACAAATCCAAGGTATGTGAGTTCTTCCTTCATGAAGACACTCTTCTCCATATTGATCATCAATTTCTCCTCATGCAGCTTCTTCAACACCTCTTCCAAATGCTGCAAATGTTCTTCCTTTGTCCTACTGAAAATTAGAATATCGTCAAGATAGACAACAACAAATTTGTCAATAAAATCTTTCAATACCTCATTCATTAGATGTATGAAAGTGCTTCAAGCATTAGACAATCCAAATGGCATCACCACCCACTCATAAAGACCCTCATTAGTCTTAAAGGCTATCTTCCATTCATCCCCTTGTCTAATCTTGATCTAATGGTATCCACTCTTGAGATCAATTTTAGAAAAATACTGAGCTCCTCCCAAACAATCCATGAGGTCCTCTATTCTGGGCATGGGAAACCTATATATGATGGTGATCTTATTGATGGCCCTCGAATCAGTGTACAATCTCCATTTTCCATCCTTCTTGGGAGCTAAAATTGTGGGTACATCACATGGACTAAGACTTTTCTTCACCAAGCCCCTATCCAACAGTTCTTGCACTTGTTTAGCAATTTTCTCATTCTAAGCAGGTGTCATTTTATAGGCTGGTTTATTTGGCAATGTGGATCCTGAGATGAAGTCAATCTGATGACTTACATCTCTCATAGGGCATAGTGTATTGGGCATATCCTCCACCATGATACTCTTATACTTGTCTAATAATTCCTGCACTTCCTTAGGGACTTTTTGCTTGCTATTTTTAGACAAATCAGAATTGTCTTTAGGTTTCAAAATTAGAGCATACAACTAAGTTCCCTCTTCTTTTAGAGTATGGAGAAACTCTTTCCCACTCACTAACATGATACTTGAGCCTAAATTCTTGTCTACACCCTCTTCTGGTAAAGGATCCATCTTATATTGTCTACCATTCTTGGTGATAACAAAGGAATTGGATTTACCATCATGTTGGGCTTGTACATCATACTGCCAAGGTCTACCTAATAGTAAATGGCATGCATCCATGGGAATTATATCACACAACAGTTTCTCCCTATATTCCCCTATCTGAAATTCTACCCCAGCTTGTTCATCAACCAATACTTGTTGTCCTTTGTTCAACCAGGATACTTTGTATGGACTAACATGTGGTAATCTTTTCAAATTCAATTTCTCTACCATTTCTACTAAAACTAAATTTTTAGTTGAGCCAAAATCAACAATTACCTTACACCTTTTGCCGAAAACTTTACACAGAGTTCTAAATAGTGTCTTCCTCTGCAGTGGTTCTTTATTTTGTGGTACCTTCAGCATCATCCTTCTCATCACGAGATTCTCTCCATCTTGTGTTGGAGCTGCGCTCCCCATAGGTGAGTTCACACTCTGATAATCTTCTTCCTATATCAACTGGCTCCTTCTCTCTCCTCCATGAGAGCTTGAGGCTTTCTTCGAACACTTGCCTGCTGTGTGCCCAATTTGGTTACAATTATAACATCTTCCCATGAAGACATTAGGACCTCTGCTTGGTCCACCAAATCTACCTCTTCCATTGGGCCTCCTTCCTCTGAAGCCCCCTCTAGAACCAGATTCTCCACTATGTTCTTGTTGACTGGACTCCCCTTGATTTGTCTGGAACTAGTTTCTACCACCAAAATTATTTATGCCCCTGAAATTCCTTCCACCTCTGCCTCTGTTCTATTTTTCTCCTTTTCTTTTCAATTTCTCTTCTACTCTTAGTGCCACCTAGAAGCTCTTGTCCACTGTTTCAGGTGTCAAAATGGTAATTTCATCTTGAATACTATATTTTAGGCCATTAATATACCTAGCAACTCTTCCCTTTTCATCCTTAGCAAGTCCACACCTTAGAGACAATTTTTGAAATTCCTCTATGTAGGTGGATACATCCATATCATTCTGTCTGAGATTCTACATTTTCCTATATTTTTGCACTTCATAATCTATGGGTAGGAACTGAGCCTTGATCCTCTCTACCATCTAACTCCAGGATGAGATCATGCTCTTGCCACTCTTCACCCTTTCTCCCTGGGTGTAGTTCCACCACATGAGTGCAGCACCTTTCAATTTCGTCTTTGCAAACTTGACTCTTTTATTCTCTGGTACCTCCTTGTACTTGAAGTAATTGTTCAAAGCCTCAACCCATTCGATGACTTCATCTGCGTCCATTTTTCCGCTGAACATCAGAATCTCCATTTTTGATTCAGATGACTCCTTACCGAGTGTCCTTATGGCCTCCAGAAATTGTTTCTAGTTTGTAGATATATCTGCCTATTCTGGGGTTGTTTCCTCTTCCTCATCTTCTTCTTCTTCATCAGATTCACCATCTAATTTCTTTGCTATCTTTAGTGCCTTCAACTCAGCCTAGAGTGTTTCCTTGACTCCAACCTTGATCATCTCTTCCATCTCTTGGAACTTCTTAAGCACTTCTGCTGTCATCCCCTTTGGAAGCATGCTGCTAGCCTCTCCTTCACTCTCGTCTGCTGACATACACAGACTTGTTCAAAACATGTCACCACATAGACTACCTAAGGCTCTGATACCAAAATGATGTAGAGTGTTCAACGAAAATGTGGTTTCAACCTAACATTTCACTTTATGACCCTTCGGTGAGACTTAACTCATTGGTGAACCTAATTACTTTTCCCCCAATATGCCGATCACTCCATTGTTGACTCCTATCGATCAGACCATCACTATCAGCAAAGCCTTATAAACATAGGCTGATACCTCGATACAATGGACTTTGGTGTGACAACTATCATCGGTAGCCTCTTACAACCTTAGGCTGATACACCGATGACTCCTTCAAACCCTACTCATCGGTGTGACTTGAAACATCAGCAAGCTTAAAACCTATTCCACCGACATGCCGATAACACCTTCGAACTCAACCGTTAGATTGACATTCTACATCGATGAATGTTTCAACCATTCTCCTGATACACCAATGGGATTATCTTCAGGGGGACTTATAACATTGGCGAGTTTGAGAATTACTCATCTGATACACACCGGTCACTCTGATCTTGATGCCTTTCAGCTAGACTCTTCTCATCGGCCTAGCGAACAATATTTCCTCTGATATAGCTCTGTCTCACCGATGAAACTTCTATGTGACTCTGCAACTTCATGGTCACACTACCTCCTTCCAAAACCTAGCACATGGTGATGCTAGGCTGGTCTACTGCGCAGCACAGTCGATCCGGTCCTCTCCACCGTCAAATAGAAATAAGAAATAAAAACATATATGTACACCGAGAAGCCATTCCACTGATTTTGATAGAAATCTCGCTAGTGGAATGCTTCATCGATCCATGGTATGGCAACTTGCAAGATAAAGATTAACTATGGCTGTAGAAGGAAAATTGCTATTTAAAATTATGAGATTTTTTTAACACACAAGGGACGGAATAGAGTTTCTTTATTCTTTAGTTTTCTTCATAACAAGGGACGGAACAGAGTTTCTTTATTCTTTAGTTTTCTTCATACACAGGCAATGAACACACACATACAAGATACTGAACCCCTCCTATTTGATCTACCTTGTTTTTAACCCACTGTTGAGGGAGTTCAACCATTCCTGAGCAGTTGGGGAAGCTCAACCGCTTCCTATCCCCAAACTGCCCTGTCCTCAAACTATCTACATGGTCGGTTACAAACTGAACAAAAACAAAAATTGAAAGTAAAACAATTGGTCGGTTTGACCTTATTACAAACAAAACAAGTGTTTGTTAAGTGCCCCTACACCAGTTTGTTTCTCAATAAAAGCTATAAACTCTTTGAACCAACTAAAGACTTCAAACTTGCTTCTGAGAAAATAAATCCATGTCCTTCTACTGTAATCATCTATGAAATATACAAAATGTAAAAATTTGGAAATTGAAGGAACACTAATAGGACCAAACACATCAGAATGAATAAGGTCCAACACACCAAAAGACTTGTGAGAACTAGAGTAAAACTGAACATGGTTTTGCTTTTCATATATACAATGTTCACAAAAGTCAAACTTGAGTTTACAATCATTTAACCCCTCAATGATGTTTTTATTTTTCAGGGTTCTAAGACCCTTCTCACCAATGTGGCCAAATCTCATATGCCATAACATTGTCTTTTCAGCAGGAAGCTTAACTTCCAAAGCATGAGCACCCTTGGGTACCCATAATGTACTACCATCAGAATTTGTTACAACAGACTTTTTCACTACTAGTTCCAATGGTGGGGATGAAGTGACTGCAACTCTTTTCTTCAAGTCAAAAGAAATATTGCACTATGAAGTGCATGCCTCCAGCTGAAACAAAGTACCTCTCTGAGCACCCTTCGCAAGCACCATAGATCCTCTAGTCATCTTGCATCTATCCTTTGAAAAGACAACCTGCACACTTGCATCATTCAACTTACTTACAAAAAGTAGGTTCCATGTCAAGCCTAGAATGTGCATGACCCCAGTGATCCCCTTCACTCATCCATCAAGGAATCAGATTGAGACTCTTCCATGACCAACAATCTTTAGATGATAATCGTCACCCAGGTACACTCTTCCACCATAAACTCTTCATACTTCATGAACCAGCTTCGATGTGAGGTCATGTGGAATGATGCACTAGAATAAATCAACCACACATCATTAGATGCATGGGTGGCTAGGGTTGTGATGAAGGCATCACCATCATCTTGTGACTTGTTAGAATCTGAGTCTAGGACATTCTTCTTCTTCTTTTTCTTTTTCTCTTTGCATTCCTTTCAGAAATACCCAATTTTTCCACATTTCCAATAGAGAGCCTTGGACTTTCTAGGAGATTTAGATCTCCCACGGGATTTGGATCTACCCTTCTCAAGTTTCTTGTCCTTCTTTTTCCCTTTCTCTTTGGGTCTTCCATGAACCACAAGAGCCTCTTTGGTTGCTTTAAAAGACTTTCTCCACATTTCTTCAGATAATAGCTAAGATACCACTTCATCTATTTTGAAAGTGGATGTGGTGCTCCCAATAGCCATAACAAGATGGTCCCATGAGTCTAGCAAAGAACAAAGCAAGGTCATACAACGATCCTCCTCCTCCATCTTCACACCAATGGAACTTAATTGTACAACTAACATGTTGAAAGCATTTAGATGATCTACAATAGATCCTCCATCCTCCATGCTTAGAGAATACAGCTTCTTTATCAGAAAAAGCTTGTTCGCCAGGGATTTAGCCTGATAAACATCTCCCAGCTTCTTCCAAAGATCTTTCGTTGTCTTCTCCTCAAGGGCATTTAATAGGATAGAATCAGCTAGACTAAGTCTTATGACACTCTTAGCCTTCTGATCTTTTAGATCCCAATCATCTTGTGCCATTACAATTGGTTTTACACTGGAAATGGTTTCCCATAGGTCTCGATCAACAAGCATGTGTTCTGTCTTAAGTTTCCATATCTCAAAATTTTTGTCGTTAAACTTCTCCACCTCTAATCTTCTAGATGTGCCTGCCATCTCTTTCCTACAACAAGATTACAGAATACTCTGCATAGACTCCCACTCAAAACAAAGATCAACTCAAAAAACTCCTACCTAATAACTAGGACCAAAAGTGATCAAGCTTTGATACCAACTGAAAGGAAGCTAGGAGTGCGGAAATAACTTCCTACACTAATCTAATGAGGAAAGATGTGTGCAAATTCTTTTTAAACTTTACAATTATAGTGTTATTAATCCAACAATAGAGATATTGCAATGATACACAATACAAGAATGTAAGACAAAAGAGAGGGAGAGACAAGATATAACATGGGGAAAACCCTTACGGGTGAAAAATTCCACACTCCAAAACCTGCACAATTTATTGTCTAAACAATGAAGTTTACAACACACTTGCAATGCAATTTTTTATATACAGGAGTCTTCGAAACTCATATCTGGAGACAATCAAGTAGCATAACAGTACCTGGCAATCACATAATACATCTCCTCTCAAAGCACCTGCTTAAATAGAATTTTTCAAGGAAAAAATGAACTTTCCTTGAGATGGGCATCCAACTTGGCCTCATGGCCCAAAACCCATGCCTAGGGACACTTGTCCAACACTGCAGCATGGTCATGACACTTGTCACATCACCCCATCCCAATATGGTCACCTATTCCCAAGTTGGGCAATGACAAATGCTCTTATGCATCTTACGACTGTCATAGAATCCGTCATAACTGACAACTCTTATAGCTGTAAGAGAATCTATCATAACTGCCTAAAAATAACATATTGTCTTAAAACACATCATCACCCTCCTTGGGGTACCCAAATATGCCTTCTTCCAAGATGTCTTTTGACACATGTCTTCACTTGTCATAGAACATTCCATTTATGACTCTTGCATCATAGATTATGTCATAGGAATCTATCATAAATGTTTCAGTCAAGATTCATTTACACACTAGTCAAAGTGCTGACACATGGCAAAATACCTCTACCACTAAGTGGGATGCCTATCTCCTCATGTGAGGACAAAATTACATGTGGTCACCTTCCTCGTAGGATGAAACATCACTTTGCCAACTCCCACAATATGACGAAATAAGACTTGCATCCAAAATACAGTAATAGGTAATAAATAAATAAATACAATTAATTAATACAAGGAATTACCAATGTTGAGACACCTTAATGTTGGTTTTAGGATAGACAACTGAGAGGGCGGGGTGAATCAATTGTCACCAAAAACTTTTGTTCCTTAATTTCTAAAAGGCTTCTTATATTTCAACAGCATAATAATGATCATGGAAGCATAATGCAATAACTCAAGAGTAGGAACACATTCAACACATAAGACACCAAGATTTTAATGTGGAAACCCCAGTTAAGGGAAAAACCATAGGGTGACTAACCCAAGATTGTATTCTCTGTTAAAAGAATAAGAAGAACAAAACGCTACTTCCCAATTAGGGCTCACTGCCCGAGCACACTGTTCACAAGAGGACCACTGCCTATAGGAGACACACTGTCTACAAAATAATATAAATATTATATATTTGAACTAAGGAATAGCATCTTCATTATGCTTGAGATAGTTCCATTTAAGCTCAACACTTTTGCTCTGCTTTTTGCTCCTCTCCTCTCTACCACTTTCTCATCACGACAATGGATACTTTTGAATGACTTTGCAATTCTTATTTATACATGACATCAACTTTGGAATGATCATCAAAGTTGGCACAACATACTTTATTTTATTATAGAGCAATTACAAAAATACAACTTGACTTTTTGTAAAAACCTCATGCGTATCACTACACTGTTGGCTACACATATCTAGGAATTCAATCTTCTTTGAGGAACACACCATGCTTCACAGAACATCTTCAGGATCATGTGCAAATCATCCAGTCGGCCAAGATTAGGAAGAACACCATCACCCAAGATGAATATTTGATTACAAGCTCAATCTTTAATGCGGACTGCCAACACAAATTGCACACAATATAGAGACCCCCACAAGCTTGCTTGAATCACCAAGAACATCCGCACCACTTCTGCTTACTGTAATCATTCGCATCTTCATCTGAAACCTCAAGAACACAGTTGGTCATCACTGTCACATTAGAAGGATTGCTTGTGGACCTCCAAACCATGAGCCAATTGAGTTGTTAATTCACATTAGCTTCCCAAACATGCCACCAGATCCATAGAACAAGATATTGCATTTCCAGATCTCATCGGACCTATTTATGCCACTCTGTCACCTTTGAACAACTGCCAGAACCAGTTTTACTCACATGGCCGTAACTTCTCCAAATCTTTATGTGGATCTCTGAAATCTTGGCTTGAACACCTTTAGACACATATCTATAAACCCTTTGATGCGCATACTCTGATCTCCAACTGACTAGGATCTTTCCTTCATAGAACTTTATTGTCTTCACAGTCTTTCTCTGTTTCTGATAGAGCTAATTTTCTCAATATCCTCAGCACACAACTCATCCAATCCTTGACATCAATGCAATAAGAGTATGTTGACATCAATGACAACACCAGTTAGGCTCATACTTGCAACAATCTCCCCATTTGTCATTGATGGCAACATATGATGTGAAAAATTGTTTTAACCATCAAGACAAGAACTTCTCCCCACAAGCTCCCCCTATCAACATCAACCATTCACATGTCTTTTCTTTCTTCATTGCTCCCCCTTTGATCAGTAACCTCTTTTTTTTTCACGTGTCTTCTCTCCCCCTTTGACATCAACGAAAAAGGGCACATACTTGCAACCACTTCTTACTTCTTCAGAGTTATACTGATTGCTCCCCCTGAGTAGCAACCTTCTAACATCAAGCCAAATCATAAGATATGATTGTGAGATCCACTAGACTGATGTACATCTGTGCACCTTAATTCAAAACCAAAGGGGTGATAACCCCTAACTTCTCCTTGAGATACTCAAAAGAGTCCTTAGGTAAAGGTTTAGTAAAAATGTTTGCAATCTGATCCTTTGAGGGTACAAACTCCAATCTGACTTTATTCTTGTTCACCTGCTCTCTCAAAAATTAAAACTTGATGGATATATGTTTTGTCTTTGAATGCAGCACTAGATTTTTTGATATATTTATTGCACTTGATTTATTATAGAAGATTGTGATAAGTTCTTCATACTCCACTCTGATGTCTCTTAGCATTTGCTTCATCCACAATACTTGAGTGCAACTACCTGCTACTACAATATACTCTACTTCTGTAGTGGATACAGATATTGCCTCTTGTTTCTTTCTTAGCTAAGAAACCAATCTTTTCCCCAAAAAGAATGCACCACCATTGGTACTCTTACGGTCATCCACATCTCCTGTCCAATCAACATCTATATATGCATGGAGAGAGAAATCATGATCCTTGGGATACCATAAACCATACTCAACTTTTCCCTTCAAATTTCTGAGAATTCTCTTGATTGCCATGACATGAGACTCTCTAGGATCAACTTGGAATCTGGCAACAAGACGAATAGCATTCCTAATGTCAGGTATAGTTTGAGTAAGGTACAGTAGTCCTCCAATCATTGACCTGTACTTTTTTTGATCATCCTTAGGTGATTCATCATCTTTGCTCAGTTTACACCTGGTTGCCATGGGAGTATTCATTGGCTTTGAATCTTCCATCCCAAATTTTTTCAACAATTCTTTCACATATTTGGTCTATGATATGAAGATTGCTTTCTTTGTTTGAGTGATTTACAAACCCAAGAAGAAATTCATTTCCCCAAACATAAACATCTCAAATTCACTTTTCATTTGATTTGCAAAAGTCTTGCACATACTATCTTTTCATCGAAAAATGATATCATCAACAAATACTTCAACAATCAAGATATTTTCATGATCAATCTTGAAATATAGATTATTGTTAGCAGTTCCTTTGTTGAAAGGTCAATCTTCAAAAGATGTTTGACCAATCTTTCATACTAGGCTCTTGGAGCTTGTTTGAGTCCATACAGTGCCTTCTTCAACTTGCAGACCATATCCTCATGATCAAATAATTAATATCCATCTGATTGCTCAATGTATACCTCTTCTTCCAAATCACCATTTAGGAAAGCAGACTTGACATCCATCTGAAACACCTCGAAGTCTTTGAAGGCAGCAAAGGCAAGAAATAATCTAACTTCTTCAATCCTTGCTACAGAAGCAAAAGTTTCTTCAAAGTCAACTCCTTCTACTTGAGAATAACCCTTATAGACCAATCTGGCCTTTTTCTTATTGCTTCACCATCTTCATTTAGTTTATTTTGGAAGACCCATTTAGTCCCAATCACATTTTTATCCTTAGGTCTAGGAACAAGATCCCAAGTGTGATTCTTTTCAATATGTATCAATTCCTCCTTCATTGCGTTAATCCAACTTTCATCATTGCATGCCTCACTTACTATTTTTGGTTCAATCTTTGAAATCAGACAATACTTTACTGAGTCTTGAGCAATATTTCTTCTTGTTTGAACACCTTTGCTTTTATCTCCTATGATCTGATCTTTAGAATGATTCAGTCATACATACCTGGGAGTTTTCAAATTCTCTTGCACTTCTAGTTCTTGGACATGTTCATTCAAGCTAGTCTCTTCTTGTATTTCTGGATTCTCTGGATCAGTCTAAATTTGAACTAGAGTTAGGACTTGTTCTTCTTGGTCTACTATATCATTTTGGTCACCTACTTCAAACTCATAGAATCTTGAGGGATTCTTCATACCCTTATCAACCTTCACATTTGTACTTTCTATAATTTCTCTTAATCTCTTGTTATAACACTAGTAAGCTTTGCTTTGAGTAGAATAACCCAAGAATATTCCTGAATCACTTCTAGCATCAAATTTACCAAGGTCTTCATCTCTTTTGATATAACATTTACTACTAAAGACTCTGAAATACTTCACAGTAGGAGTGATGCCAAACCAGAGTTCATAAGGGGTCTTACTAGTATTGCCTCTGATATGTACCCGATTGAGAGTATAGATAGTAGTGCTTATAACTTCTCTCCAATAGATCTGAGGAACATTTGTTTCCAACATCATGGTTCTAGATGCTTCCTGGATGGTCTGATTCTATCTCTCCACTACTCCATTCTACTGTGGAGTCTTTGGAGCAGATAACTATCTCTTTATCCCATGTTTCTCACAGAATTCTATGAACTCTTCGGATGTGAATTCACCACCTCTATCAGACCTGAGACATTTTATGTTTATGCCAGTTTCATTTTCTACCATAGCCTTGAATATTTTGAACTTCTCAAGTGCTTCAGATTTGTCTTTCAAGAAAGTCACCCACATCATCCGGGAGTAGTCATCAATCAGTAACATGAAATATCTATCACCTTGTAGACTCCTGATTCTTTCCGATCCACATAGATCAGTGTGCACCAAGTCCAACAATTTGGTTGAAGATTGTTCCTTACTTTTAAATTTGACTCTATTCTACTTACCCAACTAACATTCTTTGCACAAACTATTTGTAGGTTTCACTAGTCTTGGAAGATCTCTTATAGCCTGAGTGTTGCTTATCTTGATGATATTATCAAAAATTACATGGTACATTCTCCTATGCCACAACCAACTCTAATCAATTTGATCAAATAAACAACTTTTTCCAATACCAACCAAGTGGAAGATGTTACCTTTTGTCTATGTACTGGATGCAATCTCAGTTCCAGAGCTTTCAAAGATCTTGCATTTTCCATTTTTGAATCGAAGATCATAGCCTTTGTCCACCAACTATCCAACATTGAGAAGATTATGCTTCAGACCTTCAACATACAGAACATCACTAGTTTTGTTCTTTCCATCAAAAGAAATAGTTCCTCTACCTTTGATTCTGCCAGCAGAATTATCTCCAAATTTTACAACTCCACCTTCATATCTTTCCAGATTTATAAACTTATTCTTGTCGCTAGTCATGTGGTGAGAGCATCCACTGTCGATGACCCATTCATCCTTTTCTTCAACTTGAGTAGCTAGAGCCTTTTCTACCATTTTATGATTGACAGATTCAATGGGCATTGGATCTTCTTCCTTGATGGCAATAAAAACCTAGTCACTTCTAGATTTATTTCCTACCTCAGATTCATCATTTGTTACTCCTTCATCATTATCTTCTTGAACATAGTAAGACTTCTTTTGGAATCTTGGTTTATTAGGGTTTGGCCTTGAAAATCTTTTCGGACATCTTGAGGCAAAATGACCAATCTTGTTGCAGTTGAAAGATTTGAAGGGTAATTTTCCTTCATACTTACCAAATCCTCTTGGCAGTCTTTTTGCAATAAGGGCTTCAAGTTGAGAAGCTTCTACCTCATCTTCTTCTAGATCTTTTCTTGCTTTATCATACCATGTTAATTTCTTTGAGGAACTCTCTCCTGGATCATATCTTTTTTTACCTTTTATAGAGGCACTAGTCTTGAATGTAGATTCAGTCTTGCGGAGAGCATCTCCAAACTCAGCCAATTCAAATGCAGCTAACTTCCCAACCAATTGATCCCTTGTAATATTTGTTAAAGATCTGAATTCCTCAATAGCAGCAACCTTGTGTTTGTAAGTAGGAGGTAAGGATCTGAGAACTTTGGCAACAATCTCATCTTCATACAAAGTTCCACCAGCACATCTAATACCACAAACAAGCTCATTTACTTTTGGCATAAATGTAGTGATATTCTCATCTTCATTCATCTTTAAGTTCTCAAATTTTCCTTTTAGACTTTGTAGCTTGGCACATTTAACATATTTGTCTCCTTCATGCAGAATTTCCAGTTTTGACCAAATTTCATATGCAGTTTTTAATTCCATAACATTTGTCAGCTCTTTATCAAATAAGGCACTTAGTAAGGCTTCTTTAGCTCGAAGATTATCTTCAGCATATCTAATTTCATCTAGAGTTATTAGACCATTCTTTGGAGGAATATACTCTTTTATAATCATGTTCCAATATTGAACTCCCATACATTGCAAGTGACATTCCATGCGGCTTTTCCAAAGAGTGTAGTTCATTTCATCAAAACTTGGACTATCCTTCTTATAGGAAGACATCCTGGATCTCCTCAAGTAGTTAAGCTTTTTTAGAGGAACTTAGCTCTGATACCAATTATTGGTTTTAGGATAGACAACTAAGAGGGGGTGAATCAGTTGTCACCAAAAACTTTTGTTCCTTAATTTCTAAAAGCCTTCTTATATTTCAACAGCATAATAATGATCATGGAAGCATAATGCAATAACTCAAGAGCAGAAACACATTCAACACATAAGACACCAAGATTTTAATGTGGAAAACCCAATTAAGGGAAAAACCATGGGGTGACTAACCCAAGATTGTATTCTCTATTAAAAGAATAAGAACAAAATGGCACTTGCCATTTAGGGCTCACTGCCTGAGCACACTACTCACAAGAGGCCCACTGCCTACAAGAGACACACTATCTATAGAATAATATAAATATTACATACTTGAATTGGAGACTAGCATCATTATTATGCTTGAGACAGTTCCATTTAAGGTCAACACTTTTGCTCTACTTTTTGCTCCTCTCCTCTCTACCACTTTCTCATCACGACAACGGATACTTTTGAATGACTTTGCAATTCTTATTTATACATGACACCAACTTTGGAATGATCATCAAAGTCGGCACAACATACTTATTTTATTAAAGAGAAATTACAAAAATACAACTTGACTTGTTGCAAAAACCTCATATGTATCACTACACTATCGGCTACACATATCTAGGACTTCAATCTTCTTTGAGGAACATGCCATGCTTTGCAGAACATCTTCAGGATCATGTGCAAATCATCTGGTCAGCCAAGATTAGGAAGGACACCATCACCCAAGATGAATCTTTGATTGCGATCTCAATCTTCAATACAGACTATCAACACGAATTGGACACAATCTAGAGAGCCCCACAAGCTTGCTTGAATCACCAAGAACATCCGCACCACTTCTGCTTACTGTAATCATTCACATCTTCATCCTAAACCTCAAGAACATAGTCAGTCATCACTGTCACATTAGAAGGATTGCTTGTGGACCTCCAAACCATGAGCCAATTGAGTTGTCAATTCACATTAGCTTCCCAAACATGCCACCAGATCTGCAGAACAAGATATTGCATTTTTGGATCTCACCAGACCTATTAATGCCACTCTGTCACCTTTGAATAGTTGCCAGAACCAGTTTTACTCACATGGCCATAACTTCTCCAAATCTTCATGTAAATCTTTAAAATCTTGACTGGAACACCTTTAGACACATATCTACAAACCCTTTGATGTGCATATTATGATCTCCAACTGATTGGGATCTTTACTTTGTATAACTTTACTATCTTCACAGTCCTCTATTTCTAATAGGGCTAAGTTTCTCAATATCCTCAACACACAGCTCATCCAATTCCTGACATCAATGCAACAGTAATATGTTGACATCATTGGAAACACTAGTTATGCCCATACTTGCAAAACTTAATTCCCAAAATTGAGTTACATCATTTATCTAATCTTGAATCTTTGAATCAAATGTTCTAGCTATGCCCTCTATGGATAAGTCTACAATGACTACACCATTATGCATTACTTTCCTCGTATTCACATCATACTTGTCTATGCATTCTATCACCAAGTCTTTGGCCTCCATTGCCAAAGGAAAACTTGTTGCTTTTTATAGTCCTGTTTCCCAAATATTCTTCATGGTCAGAGTGGCCTCTAGTGCCCTAATTTTTTGTAATACATCTTCAAAATCAAATTCACCAATAGTTGTATTAGTAACCATCCCTCCCATGCTATATAACAAGGATGGATACCCTCTATGGAATGGAAACACCTCTTTAACCACCTCTTTCCTCAATCCCTTTTCTTTTTCAACCTTTTCTTTCTTATCAACCACCTTTGTATCTACCTTCTTTTGTTTCGGCACCATCTACAAAGAAAATTTATGTATTTTACTATCTCATTTGTGCCCAGTCCTAGGGTTTTACCATAGATTTTTAGTCTTTTACATTTACCCTAGGGTTTTGTCTTTTCTCTATTTTGGACTTTCCACAAAATTAAACAACATTCAAATCTATTTCTTGCAACAAATTACAATATACAAATTAATTTGCATCATTTTCCTTAACTGCAATCACTGCAACTAATTTCATTTCAAATTTCACCCAATTACAACAGTGCTTGAGGTACATACGTAAATTCACTTTCCTAACTGCTATACCATTGGATTTGATACACCTTTACCATTTTCATGTAATGTCGTTGAGCTTACTTTCCAAATTTGCTTCATTTACCTTAATTCACCTTTTCTTTGTATGAACTCTAAAAATTTAACTACTGTATGCAATTGTAAGTAAAAACCCAATCGAAATTCACTTTTATTTCCCTTTGAATCTAGGTTTTACTGCATTCAATGGCATTAATTACAACTCATAAATGTGTTCGAAACATGCCCATTTCAAATTTGTATTCGTTAGCTATTTATTTTCCTATTTTTGTATCTCAGATACAAATGCATCACTTAAGGTACAACAGATACATTTCCCTCATTGCAGTTTAGATTCACTTTTTTGGCATCGCAAAATATGTACTTAAAATCCTCCTTCATTTTTCCTTTTGTTTTACCATTATAACTTTCGTATTTCACTTTCGTATATCAGATACAAAACGACATGCATACCAATTTAGATTTCAAGTTCTAGTAAACTGAATTGACATTAATTTCAATTCTAGGATTGCACTTTATCCTTTTGTACATCAGTTTGTATAGTGAATGCAAAACCACATACATACAAAAAGCACAGACCTCACCCTGCTATGAACCAAACCTAAATTACTTTCGGGTCCACCTTTGTATATCCATTTTGTATATCAAATGCACGGGTTATAACAACACCCCTATGGGCCCCACCAGCCTTAATTACTTTTAACCTTTTTTTGAATCTGAGATTGTATCTGCACTTTAGATACAAATACATATACATACATAGATGCAAAAATCCATGACGTTATGACTGGCTATACTTTGCCCGGCATTTAATGCCATATTTAAAATCATGATTCAAATCAAGATAAAATGAAAGCATATCTAAGGCATTTAATCTTACTTGACCTTTGGCACATATGAATTAATTCTCTCAGTGTTGGGGTGATGAGCTCGTGCGAATTTCATTAATGGTGAATCATTTCGCTTATCAGATGTGGTTCTATTTAATAACCTCGATAACGAACAATTTCATTTCATTCTAAAAGTCTACCAGCAACGATCATGGAGACTCCTATCTGTCTTTGTAGCACTAGAAGGCAAATTGCCTTCCTTGGTTCTATTACAGATTCATGCCTAAGGAAACTCATCACACAACATGATGATCCTAGGCTTCATCCACTAGAATTAGAGGCAATTAAAATGATTCTAGGAAGAGATTTCTTTACTAATGAAGATAGGTACCAGGTAAATTTAGGCATAGCATCATGGTTCCTTGCATCCCTTTTGGACCTTAGCGGTAACAAAGTAGAGATACTTCTACTGTTTAGAGACATTTTCAGAGTAGAGTATCGTGATATAGACATGGACGTGATAATTGGAGGTAAGCTTGGAGGTGGCATTCTGCGTGCCTCAGAGCTAGCTCTTGCATCTGTTCCCAGTACGATGGTTCAAAGACTACCTTTTTTATTAAATATGTCCAATTTGGCTCTAGGACGTCACCGTCAATGGGTGATTGTTGGGTGTAATTTCCTTTGTCTCTCCCATGGATTAGACCCAGTACAGAATGGTGACTGGGTGGTACAATTTGCAGACTTAGTTAGGGCTGGAGATTTTTACATACTTCCTTAGCTCTGGTAAGCTGGAATTAGAAAAATAGAAGGCAAAATGCCTCTATTTTGTGACTATTTTGTAAGTTTAAATGATAGGGGCAAAATTCCCCTAACTGTAAATTTTTCACACACAATGAATATAATACCTGCCCAACATTCTATCATGTTCAAATCTATGTATGCACCTTTCATTTCTGCAATTTTAATACATGCAATCATGCATACAACAACTCATACAAAGAATATGCATTTCTTTTCATTTATAAACTCAATCACATATTCCTTTTGGGTCTGGCCATGTATATTTCACTATTTGTATATCACATGCATGGGTTTATACATACAATACCATATTAAAATACAATCATGAAACCAAACGTTTATTTAATTTATCTCTGAAACATCGTTGGGTCTAGGTTTGCATGCATCTAGTTTTGAGCACTTAAGATACATATGCACAAGCGAAAAGACCCTCTACATCAGAATGAGATAACAAAAGCACCTTAATATGCAAAGAAATTTGTATATGAGATACAAATTTAATTAAACACTACATCTTCACAAAAAGTTGAATACCCCACAAATGACAAAGAATTTCAAGTTGGTTCAAAAACCAACCATAGACCAATTTTCATGCATATTTCACTAGTAACCTCAAATTCTCTCGAGTACTATGCATTTTGAATTTCCAGGCACTTCAAACACCAATTACATTTTCCCTTTACCACCAAGCAAGACCAAACCACAAGATAGCAAAAGAAAACAAGGTCCTCATTTTGCTAGAGGGTAAAATGGGGCATGTTGTGAGCATCAAAACAACTAGCAACCAAATAAAACAACCAAATTTAAAAAATTCAGGAAATGAAATGAAATAAATCATAATTTCCAACTTCCTCATATGCAAGAATGTTATTTATCATAGAATGAATGTATTCAACAATGTACATGAACTTTCCAAAAGAATTTAGGTGTGTGCACTTGATTTATTCCCTCCTTTGGCAAAGTAAGAAAGCAGTAAATATTTGCATTAACCTACATAGTTTGATTTAACCTTTTAAGCCAATCCTGGATAGATCCTTGCTGCCAGTCAAGCGTCTATAGCTCTAGCAAGGTTATCGCCTATAATTCCCCCAAATAGAGCCCCACTACCAGCAAGCATCCATAGCCCTAGTAGAGTTATCGAGATGACCTTAAGAGAATAAATTCTCTATTCTATTGATTTGTCAATATTCTTCTTGTATATAAAGTATATCATTTAAGCTCATCATTTGCACAGTACTAAGATCTTATGCATAAGGCTGGAAATTACAGTGGTAGCAAAGGCCAATCTTTAGATTTTTCACTTAATGCAAACATCTACCACCCCCCAGACTAATTCAAAGAATCTTAAGGTTTTTATTTATATGACTCCTTGAATGCTTCATGAAACATCTATTGAATAAAACCCTTTGCAGATGAACAAACAAACCACGTCCATGAAAGTCACAACTTATGTATAAATTTCAAATGATTACCTGAATCTTCCAAATTTTACTATTTTCAGTGGTTGCATGCCTACTCCTATATACCCTGAATAAAAATAAAGGCACTAGCAAATAGAACCGACAGCAAGACAAAAAAAACAATACAAAAATAAAATAAAACCCACCCCACACAACAAGAAAACCAAACAAACCAAAAAAAACACAACAAAACAAAAGACTATACAACATTTACAATATGATACATTATCACATTTCTAAGCCTAAAAATAATGTTTGAGATGTTGACCATTAACAGGTAATGGTAAGTCCTCACTAGTTAGAGTTTTCAGCCTAAATGTATTATCCCCTATGATTTATGAGATCTGTAGTGGACCTAACCATAGTTTGTCAAACTTCCCATGATTTCCCTTCTTTTCGTGAGCTTTGTCCCAGCATAGAACCAAGTCTGATATTTTAAACACCTTAACCTTAGCTCTCTTATCAAACCACCTCTTGACCATAGCCTGATGCTTTGCAAACTTATCAATAGCTTGATCTCTCTTTTCATCCAATTGCAACAATTGAATCAACCTAGCTTCCGTATGGTCATCAAAACCTAGGTACCAATTTGTGAACTTCCATGTGGGGATTCTCAAGTTGACTGGGAGTATGGGGTTAGTCCCATATACTAAATGATAAGGAGCATTACCTAATACTGCCTTGACCATTGTTCTATCTACCCATAGTGTGTACTTTAACAGTGTCTTCCATTCCTTAGGGTTTTTAGCAATCAACTTTTTGATGATATCTAGCAAAATTTTATTGGTTGATTTTGCTAATCCATTACCCTGTGGAAAATAGTTTGATGAAAATCTAAGGACAATATCATATTCAAAATCCCAATTGGAAAACTTTAACGAAGAAAATGCAGGGTTGTTGTCACATACCAGAGAATATGGTGTTCCAAACCCAGTGATGATGTTCTCCTCTAGGAACATGATAACGACTTCGATAGTAGCTAATTTGCAACATGTTGCCTCTGTCCATCTTCTACAGTAATCAGTTACCATCAATATGAATTTATGTCTAGCTGATGATGGGGGATTAATAACCCCAATGAAGTCAAGTCCCCATTGTGCAAATGGTCTCGATTCCATACTCCTGATGTGCTCCTCAGTATCCATGAATATGGTGGGCCAATAGTAACCCGCCCTTAGGATATTATGTTTATTTGCTAGATGGGAACCATGCGTTGTCCCACACTTATCATGTAGCTCTAACAACACTTTGTCTGCTTCATCTCTATTCAGACATCTTAAGTATATTCCCTCATGGTCTTTTTTGAATAAAAGACCTCCTTACATCATATACCTTTGAGCTTTAATTTTCAAAATGTTCCTTTGAGAAGACTTCATCTGTTTAGGATACTTTCCCGATATGAAAAATGTGGTAAGATCATTATACCACCCTGACATACTACTTGTGTTCACTAATATTGTTGTTTCACTAAGTTAGGGTCCATATTGGCTATGGTTTGCACCAAGGACTGACCTCTAACTAACTTCATGGGAATGATTTCCATAACAAATTCTTGCAGAATAGTGATCCATTTCGCACTTTTCTCTCCTGGCTCATTCTCCATCAGCAAAATCTTCACTGCTACATCAGGTACTATAGCCTTTATTTGACTTCTTAGAATATAGTGTATGAACTTCTTTACTGTTTTTACCAATGTGAAGGCCTGTCTATCAGTATCCATGTATTTTAATTGTGCATCCTTTAGTGGAGCACTCATGAAAGCAATAGGCTTTTCTTCATTTTCTTCCCCTCTCTATGTTAGAGCCACTACACATGAATGTTCTGATGTAAAAGAATAGATATAAAAAGGCTTGGTGTAATATGGACTGGCCAATATTGGAGCATTAGAGATTGCTTCCTTAATATCTTCAAATGTTGCCCTTGCTACCGGTGTCCATTCTATCTTGGCATCCTTTTTTAACATTGCATTCAGTGGTTGTACAATTTTAGCAAATCCAATAATGAATTTTCTAACAAAATTAATTTTGCCAAAGAATGACTTTAACTCTTTCTTACTACTTGGCAATTGTAATTTATTGATTCCTTCCACTCTGTCTGGATCAATGGAGATTCTATTTTCAAAAATAATATGTCCTAGTAACTTACCTTCAGTTACCCTAAATACGCACTTCTTTGGGTTCAAGGAAATCCCATATCTCTCACATCTTTTCAACAATTTTCTCAAATCATCTATATGATTAGACATATCCTTTGAAAACACACTTAGATCATCCATATAAATCACAATGCACTTACCTATTAACCTGCAAAAAGCAATATCCGTGGCTCTTTGGAATATAGTACTTGCATTAATTAGACCAAATGACATCCTTCTATATGCATAATTACCCCATTTGCATGTGAATGTGGTTTTCAACCTATCTTCCTTATCTACCAACACTTGGTTATAGATGGAAAATCCACCAAGGAAAGACATCATTTTAGCACCATTCACTACTCGCAAAACTTCATCTAAAGGGGGCAAAGGGTAATTATCCTTTTCAAATGCCTTATTAAGATTCCTAAAGTCAACACAAAGTCGTATGTCTCAGTTTATCTTTCTCATAGGCACTAGATTAGCTACCCAAGTGGAATGTCTTACTAGAAACATTATTCTTGTAGACATTAACTTCTTGACCTCCTCAAGATCAATCGTTCTAGTATAGCATTTACTAGTCTTTATTTCTGCCTAAATAGTTTTACACCTGGTTTCAAGCAAGTCATGTGGGTTATGACTGAGGTGTCGTACGTTTTCAGATCTTCATATGTCCAAGCAATAACATGTTTGTACTCTTTCAATACTTTTGTGATCTCTTTCTTTAATCCCTCAAAGCAAGATTTTCCAATTAATACATTTTGAGGATTTTGTTCTGTTCCTAAATTAAAATGATCACATTCACCACCCTCTATTTTAGGAAGTTCTTTTTGTTTGACCAACCCATCAAAATAAAAAAATTATTTCTATCTCTATTACTCCCTTGGGCAGGAAATTACTTTTTAAGTCAGCTATATCTTCTTCATCCCAATATACTTTTGGTATTTCTTGTTCATTGATTATTTGAGACTCAAACACATCATGACTTGTTATAAAATCAATAATTTGTTGGTCACCTTCAAACACTTAAAATTTTGTCACATTAAAAAGGATACTTGGAATAGACACTAGTTCTACTGCAAATTTCTTCAACCCTGACATAGCTAATGGTTCAAGGGTACTAGTTGCAACTACTAAGGCATATGAATGTTGATTTAACTCTCTGGGAATATGTACAATATTGAAAGCATCAAAATGTTCATTTAAATCCAAGACTCTATGTCTATAACTCACCATTTTTCAAAAATTGCAAGCATACAACTTTCTGACTTGCCTGACTACCAATTTAGAATTAGATAGAACCTAAAGAATTTTAACTTTCTTCTTAATGGCCATTACCAGTCCATGCCCTAATGCTTCATACTCTAATACATTGTTAGTACAAGGAAACTATAATATAAAAGATACCAAAAATGACTTACCATTAAGATCAATTAGCTTAATTCCAGCTCCTGCCCCCTATTTGGACTTTGATCCATCACACTTTAAAATCCACATGTCATTCCTTTTGTGAACTGGACCCTTGGTTTTTACAAGAAGTATTTTACTTACATCACATTTTGCAGGAATGCATGTATTCTCAGGTATTTTTGTCTAAACTATAGGTATCATTATATTCTCTGCCCATTTGTGGAATTCATAATGATTGATACCTTTTGCTTTTATGCCTTCACTTGGATTTTTTAACAAACCATTAGCATCTTCATGGAAACACAACTTAGGCTCATTAAGAATACGTTTTCCCTCTTGATTTCCCCTTAATTCCATACACTTTTTATGCTGATATTCTATTATCTCTCTACACATTACATAGTCCTCAGAATGAGTAGTCCTATGAACTCTACACCACTTCCTATACAGAATGCACTGAATAGGAGCTCTTTGTTGGATACATTTCTCCATTTCTTGTCTCATGATTTGATTAAAATTACTCATGGCATTATCTTCTTCATCAAAAGAACCATGATCAGACTCAATGAACACATTTTGTTCCCCTATCCGTAGGCCTTGTTTCAAAGTCAAAAGCTAAAATTTCTTCTATTTGGACTCCTCTGTTTGAAATTCTATAAACACCAGGCTCTATGGGAGAATATAGTACCTCATTTGTCTTATTGTATTATGTGACCATATGCTTCATCTTGGGTTCAGCCTTAATTCTAATTTGGTTTGGAATGCCTCTCCAAGGCAACCACATGTGAGAGAAGTCTATAGCCATATATCAGATTAAAGTTTTAGACCAATCTCTGCTCAATAACATACCATAATTCATAGGAATGTCCACAACCTAAATGTCAATGAACTAATTTACCCTAGGATCTAAAGCTAACTATATTTGAATGTGCATCAACTCTCCTACCACATTTACCTTAGACTTATCCAATTGAGTTACCACCTTAGTAGACTTAGTAGGTGTGAGACCTAAAGTTTTACAAATTCCTAATGGCATCACATTTGCAGAGGCTTCAGAATCTACCATGTAATTATGTAAGTTTTTTCCAAATATTCTCAAATTTAATAGGAAAGGGGGAGACTCTTCTGTATACATCACTACATTAGTATTTGCAGGTTGCTCAACAGTTTTGTTCCTATCCTTAGTTTGTATGTCCTTGTTAGGATTATCTAGGCCTACAGAATTCTCTCTAGGACCTAATTCATCTAAGGATTTCATAAATGCAGTTCTCACTCCGGGATTATTCAACAGTTCATACAAAGGCACATTGACTTTTATCTTCTTAATCTCTTCAGACAAATAATTCATCAATTTAGAAGCCTCATTAAGTTCTGATTTACCTACCTGAACTTTAGGCGCAGCTGAGGTACTAGCACATTGATAAGTTGACTTTGGATGCACGAGATTATTACTTGAATGCAAATCAGGTGGTGTATTGAAATTATTTGGAGGTGTGGAAGTAGTGAAAGGACCTCCAGGTTTGTTATTGTTTCTTCTCAAGTTGTAAGTATGATTCCTTTGTGATTCTTGAAAAGCTTGAACCTCGTCTAGTTGACATAAGACTTCATTTTTAGTTTCAAAGGGAAACTGGAAAGCTTCTAACACCAAAGTTGATTCAGGATATCAATTTTCACAATAATATGGCTCATCCTCCTCTATCTGATTTCCTCCTGTTTTGTTGAGAATGAAAAGCTTTATAAGACCATGGTTGACTCATATCCTAAACACACTATCTTGTTGCTTTTAGGAATAAAGAACTCAGATGTAGGGGTCTGGACTTCTACCTTAAATATACTAGCAGGCAAGTGAAACTGTGGACAATTAGGCTCAGCATGTGCACTAGTATTATGAATTCTCCACCAGTTCTTGAGGGCTATATCTATTACCTGTACCCTAGAGGGTTGTTTAGACTCTTGATTGTCTAGATTCTCAAATGGAGAAGCCAGAGTACCGTCATTTGCTATGGTGTTCCAAACTCTAGGGGGTCTAGGCTGATTCAAATTCCTATTATCATTTACATAAGCTCTATTGTCTCCATTATGACCTCTATTCTGCAGTCCTTGTCCCTAGTTTTGGTGAGTATTATTTTGAGAATTTTGACCATAAAAACTATTATTCCTCAGCTGAGTCACCTCAATGGTTAACCTTCTCAAATGATCAGTAATTTCTTTTAACTCACTTCTATCATCTTGAGTTTTAGTTATATATGTATCTTGGGGGCTTGGAAAAATGATTGGCCACTAAACTGGTTATCATTTGTAACTTGGCCTATATAGATAACTATAGCACGGGTAGGGACAGGATTGTACACTAGTACATTAGGTACTGGATTGAACATTGGAGTATGGTGTATCAGAGCACCATTCACAGGCTGCATCTGATTAGGAATTGTAGTATTTCCTAAACTCAATAAAGGATCATGAGTGGTTCATCTCATCTCCTAATTTATCTTCACAACCTCTTTCAATGCTTGAGATATGTTTCCCTATGCAAGTAACTATCACTTAACAAACATAGCAGTTAGAGGATCCAAAGTAGCATAGTACATTTCTATTATTACATCACCATTTATAGTATAAGGTGCAACTAACCTTGAGTAAACTTTCTAGAAACAATCATTAAATGTTGTTATAAACTCTTCTTCACCTCTCTTCATCCCTACTAACTTATGATATAAAGTTGCTGGCTCTACTAGACCTCTAAATCTAGACAGAAAGTTTTCTTCCATAAGGTCCCAACTTGTAATGTGATTGTTAGAAAAATTGACATACCAGTTGCTAGCCTGTTCATTGAAAATAAAAGGAAATAACCTACAGACCACATCTGCATGCACTATTCTTTCCTGGAAGCAAGTTTCCTTGAAAATCCTAATATGATCCTCAGGATACTGATGTAATTGATATTTAGGACAAATTTTGTCTAGATTCTTTGGCATATCATTATACACAACAAAGTGTATAGGGGAATCCACATTAAAGTACACCATAGTAGGATATCTAGGCAGAGATGCACCAAGATTTGGTCAATTATGAGGATTTAGACTAAAATTTAATGGTCCGAATACAGAAACATTAGGACTTACTATCTTAGGTATGACTGGAGGTGATCTTGGAGGAAAATATTCTAGGACTCAAGATTAAGGGAATATTTATACCTTTCTGTCATTTGTCAGATAATTGTATGAAAATATCCCCTGGATTTGACCTGGACCTCGTCATCTGACTAGTATTGTTAGCTAGTTTGCACAAAGCTCACCTTAAATCCTATCAGGCCCTCCTTCTAGCACCAAATAACTGTTGATGAATGTTTTTACACATGCACAACAGAGTTAAAATTCACAAAGGAACCTTAGCTATCTTTGAATCTATGAAGAATTCACCAAAAATTCGTAATCTCAAGTTTCTGTATGGTCTGGTCTTGACCGTGTTGGATAGGTCAACAGTTCATTGTGAAGCTGTTTGTTCAAGGGGCCTTACGTGACTTAGGTGTTTTGTGATGACTGGACTTGTTCAATTTATGTAAATAACAACAAATTACACTAAAATAAGTGATCCTTTGCATATATTTACCATTCTCTTACAAAGCTTTACATGAATTTCAATAAATATGCTCTGTAATTCTAGATTGCTATGAAAACTGCTAAAGATCTTTGAAATTTACAATTTTTTATTTGAATCAATAGCAATTTATGTATGATAACTACGTGTATGCTAATTATTTACTCTTTTGAGGAAAAGATAGAAAAGGTTAGGGTTAAGAACAATGTTTAACATGAGAGAATGCTCTACTCCATACGTATCATGAATTTGCTAATCCTGAATCAATTCAATTGTCATTAAATCCACACATGCAAATCTTGAGCAATGTCACAAATGTGCATATGGAATTGCAATCTTTAAAAGATAAACATATAAAATAATGCCTTAATCAGATAGCACTCTAGAATAGACATAGAAATCCAATGTTTGCATTCATTTCATATAAGAAAGTCACTTCAATTATACAATATATATATGACTTCAACTGAATTAATCAACATAAACAACTCATAGATGTAGTTATAGATACATCAAAGAAGTAGTACATTCCACACGTTCATGTAGACACAGGCAACCTCCTTTCTACACTACTAATGCTCAAAGTATTCACCAGGAATCACTTCCTTTTGCACTCAAAAGTAAAATTACTGAACCAAAGTCTTATGCTAATTGCTACAAATCCCTTTGTAATTAAAATACAACTAGTAAGGGTCTTTATATAGGATAGACACCTTCCCTACGGTTACAAAAACCAATCAATGGTCTACATTTAAATTCATAGATCAATAGTGGAAATCCTTTTCACAACTGTTCCTTCAAAATATCTGATGCAAAATGATGCAGGAATTTTTGGAGATCATAACTTTTGACTCGGATGTGGGCTTTCTATGAGATTTTGCAGGATAGTTTGGTTTTTTTAGGCTTTGTCATTTCTAAAGATGGTGTCAGAATGGATCCAAAAAAGGTCAGGGCAATTCTAGAATGGCCTAGTCCAAGCAGCATCATAGAGGTAAAAAGTTTTCATGACTTGGCCACTTTTTATCGAAAGTTCATTCAAAATTTCAGTAGTATTGTAGCTCCTATAACAGATTGCACCAAAGGAAGGGAGTTTGTATGGACCAAGGATACTGAGGAGAGCTTTAAGTACTTGAAGCAAAAGGGAATAGAAGCATCTATACTTAAATTGCTAAATTTTGATAAGGTATTTGAAGTAGAATGTGATGCCTCCCATGTGGGAATAGGTGTTGTGCTTAGCCAAGCTGGAAAACCTATAGCTTTCTTTAGTGAAAAGCTAAATGATGTGAGAAAGGATTATTCTACTTATGATTTGGAATTTTATGCAATTGTTCAAGCTTTGAGGCATTGGAGATATTATCTAGTTCCCCAAGAGTTTGTATTGTTTACAGATCATATTGCACTGAGATACTTGAACACACAGAAAAAATTGAATAGTAGGCATGCCAAGTGGGTCTCTTTCTTGTAAGGTTATAATTTTGTGTTGAAGCATAAGTTTGGAAAACAAAATCAGGTTGGAAATGTGTTAAGTAGGCATGTTGCACTTTTGACCACAATGGAAACTGAGGTGATTGGTTTTGATGCCATCAAAAATTTGAATAAGTCTGATGATGATTTTTGGGAGATTGTGGAACAATTGAAGGAACTAGTATCTGGTAACTTGGATCACTTTAGGGGTGAATATTTTATGCAAGACAGGTATCTATTTAAAGGAAAACAACTATGCATACCAGTTGGCTCTATGAGGGAAAACATTATCAGAGAATTTCATAGTAGTGGGTTAGCTGGACATTTTGGCAAGGACAAGACAATAGCCTTGATAGAAGATAAATATTACTGGCCAAAGATGAAAAGGGATATAACTAAGTATGTAACAAAGTGTAGAATCTGCCAAGTGGCTAAGGGACATTCACAGAATACAGGGTTGTATATGCCATTACTAGTACCAACTGCACCATGGACAAATTTGAGCATGGACTTTGTGTTGGGACTTCCACATACTCAACGAGGTAATGACTCCATTTTTGTAGTTGTTGATAGGTTCTCCAAGATGGTTCATTTTATTTCTTGTAAGAAAACTAATGATGCAACGAGGGTAGCAAAGTTATTTTTTTCAAAAGTTGTTCAACTACATGGTGTTCCAAAGGCTATTACCTCTAATAGGGATACCAAATTCCTCAGTCATTTCTAGAGGACTTTTTGGAAGAAGATGGGGACTAAGTTACAGTTTAGTAGTGCTTATCATCCTCAAATGGATGGGCAAACAGAGGTAGTCAATCAGAGTCCGAGAAATTTGTTGAGGTGTATTGTTGGAGAAAAGCCAAAACAATGGGACGTGGCATTACCCCAGGCTAAATTTGCCTATAATAGTTCTATTAACAGATCAACGGGAAAGTCCCCTTTCCAAATTGTGTAAGGTAGGAATCCTCAGGGTGTTCTAGATTTGGTATAGCTACCAATGAAAGATAGGGTCAATGATGATGGGGAAGCATTTGCAGAACACCTTCAACAGTTGCAAAAAGAAGTGAGACAAAAGTTACAGGACAGTAATGAGAGGTACAAGAATACAGTAGATACTAGTAAGTGACATCAGACATTCAGTGAAGGTGACTTAGTGATGGTATATTTGAGAAAAGAGTGGTTTCCTAGTGGAACATACCACAAGTTGAAGTACAGGAAAATTAGTCCTTGCTGAATTACAAAGAAGATCAATGATAATGCATATGAGGTTAATTTACCAGATGATCTCGATATTTCTCTTGTGTTTAATATTTCTAATTTATATGCATTCCATGGTGAGGATGATGCTAAAGATAGTCAACAAAAGTGGCATGGCACCACCACATTCCCCGTAAGAAGAAGGAAAAGATTGCACAGGTTCTTGATAAGAAAACTATCTACACTCAGCAAGGGTATTACAAGTATTTAGTACAATGGGAAGGATTGCCACTAATAGATAGCACATGGATTATAGAGTGGGAAGTAAAGAGGTTAGATCTAGTCAAATGGCAGTAGTTTGAAGACACTCACTTGCAGGAGCTGCGTTCTTTTCAACCAGAGGAGAATGATGCAGGAACTTTTGGAGATCATAACTTTTGACTCGGATGTGGGTTTTCTATGAGATTTTATGGGTGGATGTGTTATGAGGTGGAAAGTGGTTTTGCAACTGACCCTAGTGGGTTGGACCCCGTCTTGGCACTTTTTTGAGGCTTGAAACTTTCATCTTGGCCCTCAAAATAGCAATTTAGTGTTTTTTTCTAGATTTTTACAAAGTTGCTTTTGTAATAAATCAAAACTCATGTTTCAAATTTAGAATATTAGTTGTCATTTCATCCTACCTTAGTTTTAGGAAGCTTTTGGGAAAAAATAGGATTTTCAAGATATGATTGTAAAATTACCTAAAATGGCAAAATTTGATGATTGTCGAAATCTGCCAAAAAAGGTAATTTTTTTATTTTTTTTATTTTTCTTGGATATAAGAGAGTTTTCTCTCATTATAGCAACAAAGTTGATGAATAGAAGTTTTTTTATGTTCCAGTCTTCAAATCTTTGGCTCTCACATGATTAATGGAAAAATTGTATTGAGTGTATGTTGTGTGTTGCATCAATATCTCTAAAGCATATTCTCTTTGGCACAAAGGATACCATTGGGATCTTTTAAACATGAATTATTCCCTTTTCACTTTCTCTCTTGTTGACTTTCCTTAAGAAATACCGAAGCATATTTGAATATCAAGAAAGGGAACTCCTCGCTGCCACTGGTACTTGCCTTTGAATCTTCTCCTATTCTCTTCAAATATTCTGTGTACCTAGCCACCAATGTTGTAATGGATTATGAGTATTCTTTTGACTTTATGTTCATGTGTACTATTGCAGTTCAACACTTTCTTTTAGTATCTTTGCTTAATCCTCTGTATCTCCTCTATTCCTCTGATATTTCTTCATCTTTGCACTCAACTCCATGATAGAATCAATCATCTCTTTACTTAAATTAGCTACAGGGTTCTCTAGACAAGGTAAATAAATAGCTTTGAATTCCCTCACTGCCATGGCCACATCATATATGGGCATCTCTAAGCAGCCATGCCCAATGAGTCATTATATTATTTTTACTTGTTTCCATATCATGTCACTAGCAGTTCTTTCTAACTCCTAGGTATTTGCAGTACAATTTCTTAGAATCCCTCCTTCAAACTTTAATTCCAGTTTATGCTTTAGCACTTGATTTTCCAATTGAGATGTCAATACTCCCTCATTCACCAATTCTTCAATCCTTTCTTCCATGGCCTCAATTTGCTCTAATTCATACCTACTTTCCTTCATTCTTGATTGACAATGATGGATGTTGAGGCTACAACTATTTTTCCCTGCCAGGGCAATGGCCCAATTAGCAACTGCCTGACTTATTATTTCTTCCCCTCGTTGTATGAATTCCCTGATCCAATCATCAAAAATGTTAGCTTTAATTTCTTGTTCTCCATTTCACTTATCTGATCTTTTGATAAAATAGCTAACTCTGAAGGTATATCCGGTATATTAACACTTGGGTTAAACATCCCCTGAATGAATTGTTGTAGTTGGATAATGTGTCCTTTTAACTACTCAAACTTATCTTTATCTTTCCTCATTAGCTCTATGGTCACTTTATTCATATCTTCCATTTCTACAATATGTTGTTCTTTGGTTACATACCCCATATCCATTTGAAGTATCCTATAATCGCCCAAGCTCATTTCTCCTTTTTCTTTATCTATCATCGGTATGGCCAGTTTCAAGGTTCTTTCTCCAGATGGATCTCTCCTTATTGCAGACATTGTTCTTGCCTTTGTCTTTTCCCTCTTTGGTGTGGCACCATCCAGCAGGCTTTTTATATCTATGGAAACCAACTTTACCTCTTCCTTTTCTCTTATTACTTCCCTTCCCATCCAAGCTAGCACCTCTTCGTTGGTCTCTGCCACTTTCTCATTTATTACCTCTTCTTGAGGTTTCTCCATTTCTATTTGTTCTTGGTGTTGTTGTTGATTCTGCTATTGCTGAGGAGGTTGATCTCCTTGATGTTTATCTTGAGGTGGATGGTTTGGTGGTTGTTCATCATATCCTTCTTCCTCTTCTTGTTTATTTTCCTTTTTTTCTTCCTCTATTTCAGTGTCCCCTCCTACTTCTTCTTCTAAATCTTCCTCTTCTGAATTCTCACCTAGATTACCTCCTACATTTTCAGTTCTTTCACCTTCATTCTCCTCTTGCTACTCTCCTTGAGATTCCTGTTATTGAGGGGGTTGTTGTTCATTTTGTCTTTCTATATTTTGCACTATGGAACCTGAATCTTTAGTAGGTTCTCTCTTCTCTTCTCTTTGATCACCTTCCACATTTTCAACCCTTGTTTGATTGGATGATAAATCCAATGGTATGCTTGATTCAGTAGCATATGTTTCCATTACTTCTTCTCTTCTCTTTTCTCCCACTTCCTTCTCCAATATCTATTGTGCAGCCGTTTGTACTTCTTCAATAATATTTTGTGGCACTAAATTATCAAAAGGATCTACTGTCATAGTATCATCTCCAGGATGTTCCTCTTCATTACTTTCTTCATCACTACTATCATCCTTGATCTCTACAATTTCACCCACCTTTGCAGTCTCTTCTAATTCCTGGGCTTTTGACTCTTGAAGCTTCTCTTCGATCAATTCCTGTTTGACTTTTATGTAGACATGGATTCTTTCCTTATGTTTAAAAGTAGTAGACACAGGTGTTTGTCTTATTCCTACCTATGAAGTGTCCACAATCATAGTAGCTATTTGTACCTTCCCTTTTGGAGTGTCTATGATCATAGCTGATACTGGACCTTTTTTTGTTGTAGCCATTGGCCTTTGTATTTATTCTATGGTGGCCCCATGACTTGATGCTCCTTCTTTTATGAATGTACTAGAAGCGATTGCAACTGTAATACCAACTACATATGGATCCATGAGTGTTGCATTCTTGTTTGTGTTAGCTATTGTCGTTTCTATAATCTTCTTCTTCTTTTCATAAAAAACACAATAAATCATCTTTAGTTTCTCTGGCCCTCTTCTTTCCTTTCTTTTGATATGTGACCATGGTACCTCGGGCCTTAAGCTCTTCTATCTTATCATTCAACCATGTTTGAGAAAACAATATCACTAGTTTGGATGTACTATCGAAGGATGTTTTTTCTAAGTCGTCCTACTTTGGTTCATTGATGGGCAATTGTGCCACCCCTCTACTTTCATAACTCTGATTTAATAACTTCCCATCATCCTCTTTAATTTCCTAGGGTACATTTATTCCCTCCATTGTTCTCATCTATTCCAAAGTCTTTAGTGAGCTCTCCTTCTTACCTCTCTTTCATCTTCACAGTCAGACCAAAAATGTTCAATGTGAACCTAGTGTCTGAACTTCTTATCAATAAAGTTTTGGATCCTATGAAAAGGATCAAAATATCTTACCAATTCAAACTCTTTAAATCCATAGTACCTTATCTCTTTCTTTGATTCCCAGGCTATATCTTCATTAAAGCATGAATATTTGCTAATTCCCCATGGGAACCTTATATTTCCTCTGTCATACTTCTTCTTGTACATTCCAAACACATTCACAATTTGTCTAGTGAATTCAAGAACAACCAATTTATTAGGAGGATATCTCTATAATTTAAATGGTTTCCCTTCAAAACCCTCAGTTCTAATATATGTGAAAGTAGGAAACTGGATGTACCAAGTACTATTCCAATTTATAGCATTGATTGCCTCTTTTGACAACCTTTTATCTTTATCCCATGTCAAGATTCTCACCAAATAGGTGTAAAACACATCATTCACCCTTACATATTTCTGCATTGCATTTTTCTCCTAAAGATTAGGGTAATGATCATACACTAATTTCTAGCTTGGATTATTTCCTAAAGTGCCCACTCTATCAATTCCTGCCAATGGTGGTATTTTCACTGCACATGAGTAAACCACATATGAAGTCATGTAAAAATGCCGATGTTTCTTGAATCCCATTACTTGCTTCAGAATAACACTACCAATAGCCTTTGCCCAATGGACTTCTCCTATCTTTTCTCTTATGAATTGGATGATAGTAAACATCCATGGCTCAAACTTCCCTACTTCTTTCAATCCAGCAAGTCTGCTTAGCAATGTTATTATTATATATTTATCTTTAGTGAAATCAATTCTATATAAGTTCTTAGGTACCCTCACTGTAGCCTTTGGTTTATTCTCTGGTGGATACCAGCCATAAAAGATTGCCCTTTTGCAATCTATTTCATTATTTTTGTTGTCTAGGGCATATTCATCTTGATTTACATCCATCATCTGATCTTGAATCTCCAAACCAAATGTTCTAGCTATGCCCTCTATGGATAAGTCTGCAATGACTACACCATTATGCATTACTTTCCTCATATTCACATCATACTTGTCTATGCATTCTATCACCAAGTCTTTGGCCTCCATTGTTAAAGGAAAACCTACTACTTTGTATAGTCCCATTTCTCAAATATTCTTCATGGTCAAAGTGCCCTTTGGTGCCTTGATTTTCTGCAATACGTCTTCAGAATCAAATTCACCAATAGCTGTATTAGTAACCATCCCTCCCATGCTATATAACAAGGATGGATACCCTCTGTGGAATGGAAACTCCACTTTAACCACCACTTTCCTTGGTCCGTTTTCTTTTTCAACCTTTTCTTTCTTATCAACCGCCTTTGTATCTACCTTCTTTTGTTTCAGCGCCATCTACCAAGAAAATTTATGCATTTTACTATCTCATTTGTGCCCAATCTAGGGTTTTACCATAGATTTTTACTCTTTTACATTTACCCTAGGGTTTTGTCTTATCTCTATTTTTGGAATTTCCACAAAATTAAACAACATTCAAATCCATTTCTTGCAACAAATTAAAGTATACAAATTAATTTGCATCATTTTCCATAACTGTAATTGCTGCAACTAATATCATTTCAAATTTAATGCAATTACAATGACATTTGAGGTACATACTAGAATTCACTTTCCTAACTACTATACCATTGGATTTGATACACCTTTACCATTTTCCTGTAATGTCATTGAGCTCACTTTCCAAATTTACTTCGTTTACCTTAATTCACCTTTTCTTTGTATGAACTCTACAAATTTAACTATTGTATGCAATTGTAAGTAAAAACCCAATCAAAAGTCACTTTTATTCCCTTTGAATCTAGGTTATACTGCATTCAATGGCATTAATTACATCTCATACACGTTCAAAATATGCCCATTTCAAATTTGTATCCATTAGCTATTTATTTTCCTATTTTTGTATCTCAGATACAAATGCATCACTTAAGGTACAATAGATACATTTCCCTTGTTGTGGTTTAGATTCACTTTTTTGGCATCGTAAAATATGTACTTAAAATCTTCCTTCATTTTTCCTTTTGTTTTGCCATTATAACTTTCGCATTTCACTTTTGTATATCAGATACAAAATGACATGTATATCAATTCAGATTTCAACCACTAGTAAATTGAATTGACATTAATTTTGATTTTGGGATTGAACTTTATCCTTTTATACAATAGTTTGTATAGCGAATGCAAAACCACATACATACAAAAAGCACAGACCTCACCATACTATGAACCAAACCTTAATAACTTTTAGGTCCACCTTTGTATATCCATTTTGTATATCGAATGCATGGGTTATAACAACACCCCTATTGGCCTCGCCAGCCTTAATTACTTTTAACCTTTTTTTGAATCTGGGATTGTATCTGCACTTTATATACAAATACATATACATACGTGGATACAAAAATCTGTGACATTATGACTGACTATACTTTTCCCCGCATTTAATGCCAAATTTAAATCATGATTCAAATCAAGATAAAATGAAATCATATCTAAGGCATTTAATCTTACTTGACCTTTGGCATGTATGAATTAATTTTCTCAGTGCTGGGGTGACAAGCTCACGCAAATTTCATTAATGGTGAATCATTTCGCTTATCAAATATGGTTCTATTTAATAACCTTGATAATGAATAATTTCATTTCATTCTCAGAAGTCTACCAGTAGTGATCATGGAGACTCCTATTTGTCTTCATGGCACTAGAAGGCAAATTGCCTTCCTTGGTTCTATTATAGATTCACACCTGAGGAAACTCATCACACAACATGAGGATCCTAGGCTTCACCCACTGGAATTAGAGGCAATTAAAATGATTCTGGGTAGAGATTTCCTTACTAATGAAGATAGGTACCGGTTAAATTTGAACATAGCATAACGGTTCCTTGCATCCCTTTTGGACCTCAGCGGTAACAAAGTAAAGATACTTCTACTATTCAGAGACATTTTTAGAGTAGAGTATCATGATATAGCCCTAGATGTGTTAATTGGGGTTGAGCTTGGAGGCAACATTCCATGTGTCGCAAAGCTAGCGCTGGCATCTATTCCTGGTGCAATGGTTCAAAGACTACCTTTTTACTGGATATGTCCAATTTGGCTCTAGGACGTCACCGTCAATGGGCGACTGTTGGCTGTAATTTCCTTTGTCTCTCTTGTGGATTAGACTCAGTGCAGAATGGTGACTGGGTGGCATAATTTACAGACTTAGTTAGGGCTAGAGATTTTTACAGACTTCCTTAGCTCGGGTAAGATGGAATCAGAAAATAGAAGGCAAAATGCCTCTATTTTGTGAATATTTTGCAAGTTTAAATGATAGGGGCGAAATTCCCCTAATTGTAGATTTTTTGCATACAATGAATATAATTACCTGCCCAACGTTCTATCATATTCAAATCTATGTATGCACCTTTCATATCTACATTTTTAATACATACAATCATACATACAACAACGCATACAAAGAATATGCATTTCTTTTTACTCAATCGCATATTCCTTTCGGGCTCGGCCATGTATATTTCACTAATTGTATATCACATGCACAGGTTTATACATACAATGTCATATACAAGTACAATTGTGAAATAGGATGTTTATTTAATTTATCTCTGAAACACCATTGGGTCTGGGTTTGCATGCATCCAGTTTTGAGCACTTAAGATACATATGCACAAGCAAAAAGGCCCTCTGCATCACAATGAGATAACACAAAGCACCTTAATATGCAAAGAAATTTGTATATGAGCTACAAATTTAATTAAATAATGCATTTTCACAAAAAGTTGAATACCCCACAATTGACAAAGAATTTCAAGTTGGTTCAAAAATCAACCATAGACCAATTTTCATGCATATTTCATTGGTAACCTCAAATTCTCTCTAGTACTACGCATTTTGAATTTCCAAGCACTTCAAACACCAAGTACATTTTCCATTTACCACCAAGCAAGACCAAACCACAAGAAAGCAAAAGCAAACAAGGTTCTCATTTTTCTAGAGGGTAAAATGGGGCATGTTGTGAGCACCACAACAACTAGCAACCAAATAAAACAACCAAATTCAAACAATTAAGGAAATCAAATGAAATAAATCATAATTCCCAACTTCCTTGTATGCAAGAATGTTATTTATCATAGAATGAATGTATTCAACAATGTATATGAACTTTAGAAAAGAATTTAGGTATGTGCACTTGATTTATTCCCTCCTTTGGTAAAGTAAGAAAGAAATAAATATTGGCATTAACCTACATAGTTTTATTTAACCTTTTAAGCCAAACCTGGATAGAGCCTTGCTGCCAGTCAAGCATCTATAGCTCTGTCAATGTTATCACATATAATTCCGCTAGATAGAACCCCACTACCAGCAGGTGTCCATAGCCCCAATAGAGTTATCTAGATGACCTTAAGAGAATAAATTCTCTATTCTATTAATTTTCTAATATTCTACTTCTATATAAAGTATATCATTTAAGCTCATCATTTGCATAGTAATAAGATCTGTTGCATAAGGCTAGGAATTATAGTGGTAGTGAACGCCAAATCTTTCCTTGAATGCTTCATGCAACAACTATTGAATAAAACCCTTCATAGATGAACAAACAATCCACATCCATGAAAGTCACAACTTATGTATAAATTTCAAATGATTACCTAACTCTTCAAAATTTTACTATTTTTAGTGGTTGCATGCCTGCTCTTGTATACCTTCAATCAAAATAAAGACCCCAGCAAAGAGAACCAAAAGAAAACCAAAAAAACAAAACAAAACCCACCCCACATAGAAAGAAAACCAAACAAACCAAATAAACACAACAAAACAAAAGACTATACTGTTAGAAAGAGACATTGCTACACATGACAAGTGTTGTCACTAATGGCAACTAAGTCTACCTTGCACATCCACATTTCATACTTTGTTCATACTGGAAGTCAGAGTGAAAATTTGGTTAAGTTCAAGTAGTCAAAAATAGAGAATGTGACAAGGTCTAGTATCTTGGTCCGGATCTCTCCAGTGATAATTCATAGTGTGTTGTGGATTTAAGGGAGTGATAAAGATTGTTAGGACTATCTAAATCTAGAGATTTAGCCTTTGGTAATAAAGGATTCAAAAGTTATAAGGATCTGAGTATCAAGTTCTAGTCGGTCAGTACAGTCAGAAGAAGAACAGGGCAACCTAGTATTTGATCTTGGTCTGGATGCAGAAAAGTTCTTGGATAAGAAATTGGTGATAATCAGTGATATTGGCCAACATTATTGATGATGTGGAAACACAATTTTTTGGTCCACGTTGATATTTGTGCATGGATTCAGCCAATAGAGCAGAGTGTTTAATAAATGTTCTATGTTTTGTTGAAGCCAACTACAGTTGTTTGAATTTATTGATGCGGATATATAGATGATGGATTCAAGTGTTTTGGAGAGAGAATGTGGTGTGATAATGGAGTAAGTGTGAAAAAAGGTAGATTAAAGTGTGAAAGAGAAGAGATCTAAGGCCTGGATTATGGTAGAATAGTAAAATAGGGTAGAATAAAGATGAAGTGTGTAAGATCAATATTCTGTGCTTAACTGGAACTAAATTCTTGCATTGGCAAATGCTACTCATCAATTCAAACAATCTATAATCTTTTTGTAATCATTCTTGTAGGCAGTGAGCCTTTTTTGAGCAGTGAGCTCTGGGCAGTGAGCCCGAAGGCATATGCCTTCCCCTTTTGTAATACTTTTAATAGAGTATAATCTTTGTGGGTTAACCCCCACTGTGGTTTTTCCCTTAACCAGGTTTCCACATTAAAAATCTTGGTGTCAAGTGTGTTATTTGTGTTTTTACTCATGTGTTATTGATTCTTACTTTTCATGATTACATCATTAATCTATTAAGAAGTGGTAAAGAAGAATTAACTACAGCAAGCATCAACATTTTAAGACAACTGATTCAACCCCCTCTCAATTGTTAGCCCTAATTCCAACAATTGGTATCAGAGAAAGGTTCCTTGGAAGAAGCTTAATAGCTTGAGGAAGATCTAGGAAGGAGTTTTAATGGGTTCACTCAGAGAACAACTTCAATTGGCTTTAGAAGATCTTGATCAGTCCAAAGCAAAAGTAGATGACCTAAAAGCAAACCTTAAGGATGCTGATGATTGCATTGAGTTGCTAAAAGACAAATTAAAGAAATCTATGCAAAAGAGGAAGGAACTACTTCTACATCTATCTAATCTTACTGAAGAAAGTGGCATGAATGAAGCCTTGGAAGAAAAGATAAAGAAATGTGAGTAGCTATCAAGAGAAGTCTTTGTTCTAAAACATGAGATGGAATTTGGGGTAATGAGGCTAACCAAATAAATTGAACAGAGAAAGAATACTGAAGAAGAATTGAATCAAACCTTGAAGGAAAGAACTTAAGAGTGTTGTAGAATGGACAGATCAATTGGCCACTTAAAATCTGATCTACAAGAATGCAGATGTAAAGACGAGAAACTTGAAAGGCAAATTGTCATTCTCAGACATGACCTAGAAGTTGCAAATGAATACAAAGAGAAGTTCAAGATAAGCTCAGCTAAACTTGAAGTGTTGCTTGAAAGTTAGAAGAAGGCTGATGATAAGCATGGTCTTGAATATGAGAAAGGTGAAAGCTCCAGATCCAGACAAAGAAATTTTCAATCAAGGAATGGGAGAAACAAACCTAGAAGACTTCTGGTAAGATAGCCTAATGCTCAAGCTATCCATCTTTTAATGAAAATTGTCTCAATTGCAGTAAATTTGATCATAGAGCTACCTAGTGTAGAAGCAAAGTAAATCAAAATGGTCCATCCTTCTCCAGTCATTGCTTCAAGTGTAAGAGGTTGTTAGACTTAGGGCACACAACTAAGAGGGGGGGTGAATTAGTTGTACAAAACTTTCTTCCAATTAAACACTTAACTTCACTTTTCAATTTAGAATTATAATAATAAATCAATCATGGAAACACAATGCAACAAATCAAGAGCAAAAACACATCAACACATGAGACACCAAGATTTTGATGTGGAAAACCCGGTTAAGGGAAAAACCATGGGGTGATTAACCCAAGATTGTATTCTCTATTAGAAGAATAGAAAGAAAAAAATGGCACATGCCAATTAGGGCTCACTGCCTACAAGAGACACACTATCTACAAAGAAATAAGTATCACATACATGAACTGGAGAATAGCATCTTCACCATGCTTGAGTTAGTTCCATTTAAGCCCAATACTTTTGCTCTGCCTTTCGCTCTCCTCCTCGCTACCACACACTCATCTCCACAAGGACACCTTTGAAATGACTTCGCAATCCCTTATTTATACAAGACATCAACTTAGGAATGATCATCTAAGTCGGCAAACATCAACAAGAACATCCACAGGATGTGTAACTGATCCGGTCAGCCAATCTCAAGAACACTATCATCCAGAAGTTATTCTTCAATTCTGAGCTCCAACTCCAATGTGGACCACCAACATGAACTAGACACGATCTATATACCTCCACAAACTTGCCTAAATCACCAAGAACATCCACACTTCATCTGCTTACTGAAATCCATCTCTCCTTCATCCAGAACCTCAAGAACATAGTCTATCATTACTGTCACAAAGGAATAGATGCTTGCAGAGCTTCAAACCATGAACCAATCTAGTTGACACTCCACAAAGGCTTCCTCAACACTCCTTCAAATCTACAGAACAGGACTATGCAATTCCGGATCTCACCGGACCTGTCTGTATCACTTTGTCACCTCTGAACACCTACTAGAACCGGTTTTACTTGAGTGACCACAACTTCTTCATATCTTCATGCGGACCTCTAAAATCTCTATTGGACCACCTTAAGACACATATCTACAAACCCTTTAAACGACATCCTCTGATCCTCAACCTATCTTGGACTATTACCTTACTATCATCACTGTTCTTCACTATTCTTGATTGAGACTAATTTTCTCAATATCCTCAGCACATAGTTCATCCAATCCTTATCATTAATATAACAAGAGTATGTTGACATCAATGACAACACCAGTTAGGCCCATACTTGCAACAATCTCCCCCTTTGTCATTGATGGCAACATATGATGTGAAAATTTTTTTTAACCATCAAGACAAGAACTTCTCCTTACTATCTCAACTCCCCCTATCAGCAACAACCATTCACATGTCTTCTCTCCCTTTATTGCTCCCCCTTTGATAAGTAACCACTTGTTTTTCACATGTCTTCTCTCCCCCTTTGACATCAATGGCAAAAGGCACATACTTGCAATTCGACCACTTCAGAATCATACCTGTTGCTCCCCCTGAGTAGCAGCTCCCCATCATCAATCCGGACCATAAGATCTGACTGTGATATCCACCAGACTGATGCACATCAGTGCACCTTAGTTCATCACTGGAGGGGAAAGAACCCTTAACTTCTCCCTGAGATACTCAAAAGAGTCCTTAGGAAGAGGTTTACTAAAGATGTCTGCAATCTAATCCTTGGAAGGCACAAACTCTAATCTGACTTCATTCTTGTTCACTTGCTCTCTCAAAAAGTGAAACTTGATGGATATATGTTTAGTCTTTGAATGCAACACTGGATTCTTAGATATGTTTATTGCACTTGAATTATCACAGAAAATTGTAATAGGCTCCTCATATTCCATTTTGATATCTCTTAGCATCTGCTTCATCCACAAAACTTGAGTGCAACTACCTGCTGCTGCAATATATTCTGCTTCAGTTGTAGACAGAGATATTACCTCTTGTTTCTTGCTTAGCCAAGAAACCAATCTCTTCCCCAAAAAGAATGCTCCATCACTGGTACTCTTCCGATCATCCACATCTCCTGCCCAATCAGCATCTGTATAAGCATGAAGAGAGAAATCATGATCTCTAGGATATCACAGACCATACTCAACTGTCCCTTTTAGATATCTAAAAATCCTCTTGATTGCCATGACATGAGATTCTCTAGGATCAACCTGGAATCTAGCAATAAGACCAACAGCCTGTATAATGTCTGGTCTAGTTTGAGTGAGATACAATAGTCCTCCAATCATTGACCTATACTTTGTCTGATCAGCCTTAGGAGAGTCATCATCTTTACTCAATTTACATCTAGTTGCCATGGGATTATTCATTAGTTTTGAGTCTTCCATCCCAAATTTCTTCAATAATTCTTTCACATATTTGGTCTAAGAAATGAAGATTCCTTTCTTTGTTTGAGTGATTTGCAGACCCAAGAAGAAATTCATTTCACCAAGCATGGACATCTCAAACTCACTTTTCATTTGATTTGCAAAAGTTTTACACATACCATCTCTTCCTCCAAAAATGATATCATCAACAAACACTTCAACAATCAAGATGTTTTCATGATCAATTTTGAAATATAAGTTACTGTCAGCAGTACCTTTGTTGAAACCAATCTTTAAAAGATGCTTATCCAATCTTTCATACCTGGCTCTTGGGGCTTGCTTTAGTCCATACAGTGCCTTCTTCAACTTGCAAACCATATCACCATGATCAGACAATTGAAATCCATCTGGTTGCTCTATGTACACTTCTTCTTCCAAGTCACCATTCAGGAAGGTAGACTTGACATCCATCTGATATACCTTGAAATCCTTGAAGGCGGCAAAATCAAGAAACAATCTGACTGCTTCAATTCTTGCCATGGGAGCAAAAGTTTCTTCAAAATCAACTCCTTTTTGAGAGTAACCCTTGTAGACCAATCTGGCTTTATTTTTTATTACTTCACCAACTTCATTTAGTTTGTTTCAGAAGACCCATTTTGTTCCAATCACATTCTTGTTTCTAGGTCTAGGAACAAGATCCCAAGTGTGATTTTTCTCAATTTGCATCAGCTCTTCCTCCATTGCTTTAGTCCAGTTTTCATCATTGCAAGCTTAATTTACTATCTTAGGCTCAATCTTTGAAATTAGACAATACTCTTCTAAATATTGAGTAATTCTCCTTCTTTTTTGTACTCCTTTGCTTTTATCACCTATGATCTGATCTTCAAAGTGGTTTAGTCTTACATACCTAGGAACTTTGAGAATTTCTTGCACTTCTGATTCTTGATCATGCTCATTGAAACTCATCTCTTCTTCCTGATTTACCAGATTAGTTTGAATCTAACTTATAGAGGAAGCTTGGGCTCCTTGAGTCAGAACACCATTCTGATCATCTTCATCATATTCATAAAACCTTGAGGGTTTCTCAATTCCCTCATCAACCTTCACATTTGTACTTTCTATCATCTTCCTCAATCTCTTGTTATAACACCGGTAGGCTTTACTTTGAGTAGAGTATCCAAAGAATATTCCTTCATCACTTTTAGCATCAAACTTGCCTAGATATTCATCTCTTTTAATGTAACACTTTCTACCAAAGACTCTGAAATACCTCATAGTAGGAGTGATGCCAAACCAAAGTTCATAAGGAGTCTTACCGATATTGCTTCTAATTTGAACTCGATTGAGAGTATAGACTGTAGTGCTGACAGCTTCTCTCCAATAGATCTGAGGAACATTTGCTTCCATAGCATGGTCCTAGATGCTTCCCAGATGGTCTGGTTCTTTCTCTCAACTACTCCATTCTGCTGTGGAGTCCTAGGAGCAGACAACTGTCTTTTTATTCCATGTTTCTCATAGAAATCTATGAACTCACCGGATGTGAATTCTCCACCTCTATCAAACCTTAGACATTTCAATTTTAATCATGTTTCATTCTCTACCATAGCCTTGAATATTTTGAATTTCTCAAGTGCTTCTAATTTTTCCTTTAGAAATGTTACCCACATCATCCGGGAATAGTCATCAATTAGTAACATGAAGTATCTATCACCTTGCACACTCCTGATTCTTGTCGGACCACAAAGATCAGTATGAAATAAGTCAAATAATCCAGTAGAAGATAGTTCCTTACTTTTGAATGTGACTCTGCTCAACTTACCCAACTGACATTCTTTGCACAAGCTATTAGTAGGTTTTACTAATTTTGGAAGATCTCTTACAACTTGAGTATTGCTTATTTTGATGATATTATCAAAATTTACATGACACATCCTCCTATGCCATAACCAACTCTAATCAACATGAGCAAATAAGCAATTTTTACCAGTACCAACCAAGTGAAAGATATTACCTTTAGTTTGAGTACCAGATGCAATCTCTATTCCAAAACTTTCAAAGATCTTGCATTTTCCATTCTTGAATCAGAGATCATAGCCTTTGTCCACCAAATGTCCAACACTGAGAAGATTGTGCTTTAATCCTTCAACATATAGTACATTACCAGTTTTGTTCCTTCCATCAAAATAAATAGTTCCTCTTCCTCTGATTCTACCAGCTGAATTATCACCAAAATTTACCGCTCCTCCTTCATACCTTTCCAAATATATGAACTTGTTTTTGTCACCTGTCATATGGTGAGAGCATCCATTGTCAATGACCCAATCATCTTTTTCTTCAACTTGGGCAGCCAGAGCTCTTTCCACAACTTTATGATTGACAGATTTAGAGGGCATTGAATCTTCTTCCTTGATGGCAATGAACACCCAATCACTTTTGGATTTGTCTCCTGTCTCTGATTCATCATCTGTTACTCCTTCATCATCTCCTTCATGAACATAGTAACAATTCTTTTAGAACCTTGATTTGTTAGGATTTGATCTTGAAAACCTTTTCGGACACCTTGAGGCAAAATGACCAATCTTGTTGCAATTAAAACACTTAAAAGGCAATTTTCCTTCATATTTACCAGATCCTCTTGGTAGTCTTTTTGCAATAAGGGCTTCAAGTTGAGCAGTTTCTACTTCTTCTTCTTCTAGATCTTTTCTTGCTTTTTCATACCATGATAGTTTCCTTGAAGAGTTCTTTCCTGAATCAAATCTTTGTTTAACTTTTACAAAGGCACTGGCTTTGAATTCTGATTCAGTCTTTGGGGGGAATCTCCAAACTCAGTCATTTCAAATGCAGCCAATTGATCTCTTGTGACAGTTGTATGGGCTCTGAATTCTTCAATAGAAGCAACCTTGATCTTATAAGAAGCAAGAAGGGATTTGAGAATTTTTCCAACAATCTCATTTTCATCCAAGACTCCACCAGCATTTCTAATTCCACAAACAAGCTCTTTACTCTTGGCATAAAAGATGTGATATTTTCATCTTCTCATCTTCATATTTTCAAATTTCCCTTTCAGACTCTGTAACCTTGCACATTTAACATATTTATCATCTTCATGCAGAAGTTCCAGTTTCTACCAAATCTCAAAAGCAGTTGGTAGGTCAATAACATTTGAAAGTTCTAAATCAGATAAAGCACTTAGAAGAGCCTCTATAGTCCACAAATTGTTTTCAACATCTGTGATTTCATTTTGAGTTTTCAGACCACCTTGAGGAGGAATATACTATGTTGTAGCCATGGTCCAGTACACCATTCCCATACATTGCAAGTGAAATTTCATGCGACTTTTCCAAAGATTAAAATTGGTTCCATCAAACTTCAGACTATCCTACTTGTAAGACGACATCCTGGATCTCCTCAAGCGGTTAAGCTCCTTTTAGAGGAACTTGGCTCTGATACCAATTGTTAGACTTAGGGCACACAACTGAGAGGGGGGTGAATCAGTTGTACAAAACTTTCCTCCAATTAAACATTTAACTTCACTTTGCAATTCAGCAACATAATAATAAATCAATCATGGAAACACAATAAAACAAATCAAGAGAAGAAACACATCAACACATGAGACACCAAGATTTTGACATGGAAAACCCAGTTAACAGAAAAACCACTGGGTGATTAACCCAAGATTGTATTCTCTGTTAGAATAATAGAAAGACAAAAATGGCACATGTCAATTAAGGATCACTGTCCGAGCACACTGCTCACAAGAGGCTCGCTACCTATAAGAGACACAGTGTCTACAAAGAAATAAGTATCACATACATGAAATGGAGAATAGCATCTTCACCATGCTTGAGTCAGTTCCATTTAAGCCCAATACTTTTGCTCTGCCTTTCGCTCTCCTCCTCGCTACCACACACTCATCTCCACAAGGACACTTCTGAAATGACTTCGCAATCCCTTATTTATAAAAGACATCAACTTAGGAATGATCATCTAAGTCGGCAAACATCAACAAGAACATCCGCAGGATGTGTAACTCATCCGGTCGGCCAATCTCAAGAACACTATCATCTAGAAGTTATTCTTCAATTGCGAGCTCCAACTCCAATGCAGACCACCAACATGAACTGGACATGATCCAAATACCTCCACAAACTTTCCTGAATCACCAAGAACATCCACACTTCATCTGCTTCCTGAAATCCATCTCTCCATCCGGAACCTCAAGAACACAGTCTGTCATTACTATCACAAAGGAATAGATGCTTGTGGAGCTTCAAACCATGAACCAATCTAGTTGATACTCCACAAAGGCTTCCTCAACACTCCTTCAAATCTGCAGAATAGGACTATGCAATTCTCGATCTCACTGGACCTATCTGTATCACTCTGTCACCTCTGAACACCTACCAAAATTGGTTTTACTTGAGCGACCACAACTTCTTCATATCTTCATGTGGACCTATGAAATCTCTAATGGACCACTTTAGGACACATATATATAGACCCTTTAAACTGCATCCTCTGATCCTCAACCTATCTTGGACTATTACCTTACTGTCATCATTGTTCTTCACTGTTCCTGATTGAGACTAATTTTCTCAATATCCTCAGCACATAGTTCATCCAATCCTTATCATTAATGCAATAGGATTATTTTGACATCAATGACAACACCAGTTAGGCCCATACTTGCAACAGAGGTATGGTCATAGATCCAATGAATGCAGAAGTATGATAATAAATAACTCTAACAATAGAAGAAATGACAATTATTTCAATGGCTACTATTTTTCTTGCATTGGATTTGGACCCATGGCTAATCAGTGTAGATAAAGAGGAAATCAAGTAAATAAGCAAAGAAATGTTGTGTGCTTTAATTGCAATAGATTTGGTCATATTGCAAGATTCTGTAGAAGTAGGAATAATGAAAGAAGAGGTCTGGTAAACAGAAAACTAGATGAGCTGAGACAAGACAAAAGAAAGGGAAAAGTTGATATGAATGAAATCCAGAATGAAATGAACATGACATGGGTCAAAAAGGGTGAAATGAATAATGATAGTAGGTCTGCGCTGGAATCTGGTGCTGGTAATCCCTCTGAAAATTGAATTAGGAACTCTGGCTCAGGAGGAGCTACATTGAAAATCAAATTCCCCCAGCTAGTAAGTGGGTGCCTAGATCTGGCACAATAAGAGAAGATATTTTGGATTATTGTAGATCATTTGGAAGAATTTTTGGAAGAAAAGAAGTGGATATGGTAATTTGCAGAGCGATTCATGAGAAAATGCATCAAGAAACAGAGTAACTGGATGAAGTTAGGGCAACACATTTATTACAATGACAAATTAGGTTTTGCAGAGGATAAAAAGTCACTCACTCAAGCATTTGAATCACTTTGCATTTGAAGAGAACAAGAAGAGCATCTAAACTGAAAATCCAAAGATTGAAGCACAAAGAATGAATTCGTCCAGCAATTGATCAACCCTAACTTCGCGGAAGAAAAAGGTACTTTTCTATGAAAATTTGAATCTGTAATTTGTTGAGATGGCTACTCCTCTTGTTGTTGATATTACTGAAAGGCCCTGTCCAAAATTTAAGAAGCATCCTTACAAGTCAGTCAAACCGTTAAGTGCATTTTCTAGTGTCCCATATGGAGTACTGTATGTAGAAGATATTAGGGCATACATCCATTGCAACATGGATGAATTTGGAAATCTAAGATTGCTAGAATTGTTTAAGAACCATCTAAAAGATGATAACCATGATTTGAAACCAGAATTCAAAACCCTATAGAGAAAACATTTTCTACAAGTCATTGAATTTCTGACATTTGATGAGAGTGAGTGGGTTCGTTACATCTTGAGTTGAATTCATGATGAGTTCATATGGTTATTGAAACCTTTCAAGATTATAAAGGATGTTATTATAATTTTACTAGGTTGAATTCAACCACTGGATTACCCATGTTGAAATTTGTGAAAAACTAGACTATTACTGATGCAACCGGTGCCAAGTTCGACAAAAGGGCAATGACCATCAATGACATTATTGAACCAAATGTTAAGTTTGCCTCTATGGTAATTGGTTACAAGATTTATCACTCCAGTAGGGAGAATTATGTGTCTGGAATGACCATATATGTTGCATACCAAATGTTGAAAGAAAATGCAGATTATGACCTATGTGAGTTATTACAGAACCAACTGATTGAGAACTTGAGTAAAATTAAGAAGGACAACAAAAACACCTTCAAATATGGTTCTTTGGTTATATGTTTGCTTTTCTACTTCATGAATGAAGTGCCTGGTGTAAAAGGTGTGCACTGGACTAGTGACAGGCCAGTTGCTGCTCAAATAAGAGATCATCTATGCAGCATTGGAGACTCTAATGCACAGAAAATTGCAATCTGGAGATACTTTAAAATTTTTCAAAGTATGATGCATTCTAGGGAAAGGATCCCTAAATCAATTGTTGAAAAATACAAGAATGACATCTGCTTCATGGTGGACACTGATCAGTGCCTAATGGAAGCTGTAGAACCCAAAACTATTTGGATTATGCCTATGGGTTATAAGGTTGATGAGAAAATTTTGGAAATGTATGCTCAACATCTCTTGAGCAAACCCAAGGATGACTCTGTTGAGAGGTTTGGGACTTATAAAGAGCTTGATGAAACGTTGCATGTTGAACTCTGGAAGCCAGAGATTAAGGGAAAAGATTAGAAGCAAGTAGAAATGTATGCTAAAAGCATTGGGATAACAAAGGAAGTTGTAAAGCAAAATAGAGAAAGAATAGAAAAAGCTAAGAAGGAGAAGTAGGATAAGAAACAAGGAAGTGCTCTAGTAGAATCCTCCTCCACTCCAAGGTCTACTAGGAGCTTTCCTGCTACCCCTGTTCCCCCAAAATTTGCCAAATCTAAGAAACTGGAAGACATAGCATCCGGTAAGGAAAAGAAAAGAACTAAAGTAAAAGAAAAGAGATCATATGATAGTTTGTAAAAGGAGGATGAAGAAAAGATAGACTCAGATGATGGGCTTAAGGATCTAAAGGTCACAGGTGCTAAAGTTGTTAAAGTATCTGAAGAGAAGCCTTCTGAAAGAAAGAAAACAAATAAGAGGCTGATGTTAAGAGGCAAATTCCCTCTGTGAAAAACATTGTCAAGACAATCTCTGTTGATGGGAATTTAAAACCATTGACTAAATTCTATGATCTTTACAATGACGCTAACGAAAGACTTTTGGAAGAAGCCACTATCAAATATTTGAATGTATTCAATCAAGCACTGGTAGAAATTTTGTCAAAAGTTCCAAAAGGCTTAAGAGACATCTTGGAAATAAGAAAAGAAGCTGCCAAGATAAAAGATATGGAGTTGAGGGAACATGCGTTGACCACCCTATGCCTAGTGATCTCTAGCAGAGAAGCAGATAAAATTTTTAAGGAGGTCAAAAATGAATTTAGGAGTAAGACAAGAATGAACAAACTGATGATCGGAGAAATAGAAGTAGTCCAAGAAATTGAATAAATTTTGAGAAAAGCATTGGACAAGAACAAGTTATTTGTTGTGTCAGATGAGCCTGCTGATGACACACCAGTCCGAGATGAAGAAGAGTAGCAAAACGATGAGCAACAATTTGGAGTGGATGATTCCTCTATCCCGGAAGAGGAAGCAATAAGCAAGGAAGAAGAAAAAAAGACAGATGAAACTGTGATGTAGGAGGTATTCTAACTCCTCTAGATCATTCTGACAAAGAAGTTACAGAGATGAATACAGAAGCAAATGATCAATTTGAAGATGACTCATTGAAGGTTGAAGAGCATGAAATAGAAAATGCTAAGGACCATGAAGTAGAAGAGATCAAGGAGAAAAATAAAAAAGAAGAAGAGATTACTAAGGATGATGAAAAGCCCAAGCAGGACAATCCGGTTGACAGTACCAACAAGAATCAGATAGACACATCATCATTTTGGGCAAGAGAAAATGCAAAGGCAGTAAAGGAAATTTTGGAAAGAGACAAACAAACTAAAGAAGATCAGTACATTATACAAGGTCTAATAAATTTTGACACATTATCTACGGTGCAGAAGATTAAGTTGGCTTCTATAGCTCAAGCCAAGGCTAGAGAAGACATTTTGAAGTATAACATAGAGAACAGTGAGCTACTTGGTCTAGAATCAGGAATTTTAGAGAAAATCATGCCAACATACCAAAAGGATTCTTCAGCATCCCCCTTTGGACAATTAAAGAACCTGATAAACTCAGTAAGTTCTCATTTTGAGTCTCTAGAGAAGTCTGCAGAGGTCAAGGTTCAAAAAGAATTCAATGATAAAAGATTTGATGCTCTTAAGGGATTGATTGGAGTAGATAAAATGATGTTGGATGCCAGAGTTAAGAGTATTCAAAATGCTCTTAATACAGAAGGAGGAAATGTATATAAATTTTGTCTATCTTGTCCTAAAATTATAGAGGATATTGAAGATAAAATAAAAGTGTCTAACCAAAAATTATCTAGTATATCCAATTCTTTTGATCTAGTGTCAGTATCAGTGGCAAGAAAGGAGAGTCAAGTGATCAACTTGATTGAAGATGTAAAGAAATTGATAAAAGAGAAGGAGAGCATAGAGGCAAGAATGAGTGAGCTTCAGGGACTACTTTCCCCCAAAATGGAAGCCATGTTCAATTCTCTAACTGAAGCCCAAGTTGTAGCTCAATCAAGTGACCCCATTGATCTGCAGATAAAAGAGTCGCAAGCATTCCTTTTTAGTGGACACGTCTCAATTTTGAACACTATAAAGAAGAGTTGGGATAGTGATCTGGCACATTTGAAGAACATTTTTGCTGATGTACTTAAGTATATGTAAATAAGACTCAAAGACTGTTTGTACATATGCGGCCTGGTATTTTTGTGTAAATTTTGGTTTGTGGATCCCACCCTTTGCCATTGATGTCAAAGGGGGAGTGAAGACCAGTGAAAAATGGGAAATCCAGCAAAGGGGGGGCATTGGAGAATAGTGAAAAGCATAAGTGCACACAGAAAGGGGGAGTTGTTCTGATACTTCATCATTTTTCACTAAGTGTTGCCATCAATGCCAAAGGGGGAGATTGTTGGCAAGAGACACTACTATGCATGACAGGTGTTGTCATTGATGGTAATTAAGTCTACCTTGCACATCTGCATTTCATAATCTATTCATACCAGAAGTCAGAGTGAAAAGTTGGTTAAGTTCAAGTAGTTAGAAACAGTATCTTGGTACGGATCTCTCTGATGATAATTCATAGTGTGTTGCGGATCTGAGAGAGTGATTAGGATAGTCAAGACTATCTAAATCTAGTCGATAATAAAGGATTCAAAAGTTATAAGGATCTGAGTATCAGCTTCTAGTCAGTCAGTATAGTTAGAAGAAGAATAGGGCAACCTAGTATTTGATCTTGGTTCGGATGTAGAAAATTTGTTGGATAAGCAATTGGTGATAGTCAGCAGTATTGGCCGACATGATTGATGATTTGGAAACACAAGTTTTTGGTCCGCGTTGATATTTGTGCATGGATTTAGCTAATAGAGCAGAGTGTTTAATAAATGTTCTAAGTTTTATTCAAGATGACTATAGTTGTTTGAATTTGTTGATGCGGATATATATAGCTGATGGATTCGAGTGTTTTGGAGAGAGAATGTGGTGTGATAATGGAGTAAGTGTGAAAAAAGGCAGATTAAAGTGCGAAAGAGAAGAGATCTAAGGCCCAGATTATGGCAGAACAGTAAAACAGGGTAGAATAAAGATGAAGTGTGTAAGATTAGTATCTTGTGCTTAACCAGAACTAAATTCTTGCATTGGCAGATGCTACTCATCAGTTCAAACAATCTATAATCTTTTTGTAATAATTCTTATAGGTAGTGAGCCTCTTTTGAGCAATGAGCTCTGGGCAGTGAGTCTGAAGGCATGTGCCTTCCCCTTTTGTAATACTTTTAACAGAGTATAATCTTTGTGGGTTAACCCCCACCATGGTTTTTCTCTTAACCGAGTTTCCACGTTAAAAATATTGGTGTCAAGTGTGTTATTTGTGTTTCTATTCATGTGTTATTGATTCTTTCTTTTCATGGTTACATCATTAATCTGTTAAGAAGCGATAAAGAAGAATTAATTGCAGCAAGCATCAAAGTTTTAAGACAACTGATTCACCCCCCTCTCAGTTGTCAGCCCTAATTCCAACATATACAACATTTACAATATGATACATTATTACATTTCTAAGCCTGAAAATAATGTTTGAGATGTTTATCATTAACAGGTAATGGTAAGTCCTCACCAGTTAGAGTTTTCAGCCTAAATGTATTATCCCCTATAATTTATGAGATATGTAGTGGACCTAACCATAGTTTGTCAAACTTCCCATGATTTCCCTTCTTTTCATGAGCTTTGTCCCAGCATAGAACCAAGTCTAATATTTTAAACGTCTTAACCTTGGCTCTCTTATCAAACCACCTCTTAACCATGGCCTGATGCTTTGCAAATTTATCAATAGCTTGATCTCTCTTTTCATCCAATTGCAACAATTGAATCAACCTAGCTTCCCTATCGTCATCAAAACCTAGGTACTCATTTGTAAACTTCCATGTAGGGATTCTCAAGTTGACTGGGAGTATGGGGTTAGTCCCATATACTAAATGATAAGGAGCATTACGTAATGCTGCCTTGACCTTTGTTCTATCTACCCATAACACGTACTTTAATAGTGTGTTCCATTCTTTAGGGTTTTTAGCAATCAACTTTTTAATGATATCTAGCAAAATTTTATTGGTTCATTCTTCTAATCCATTACCTTGTGGCTAATAGTTTGATGAAAATTTAAGGACAATACCATATTCAAAAGCCCAATTGGAAAACTTTAAAGAAGAAAAAGTAGGGTCGTTGTCACATACCAGAGAATATGGTATTCTAAACCTGGTGATGATGTTCTCCTTGAGGAACTCGATAATGACTTCAATAGTAGAGAATTTGCAACATGTTGCCTCTATCCATCTTGTACATTAATTAGTTACCGTCAATATAAATTTATGTCTAGCTGATGATGGGGGATTAATAACCCTAATGAAGTCAAGTCCCCATTGTGCAAATGGTCTTCATTCTATAACAGGTTGTAATCGATGTGTCTGATATCTTCCTCTATCTACTATAGTTTGGCATGTATGACAACTCTTGATGTGCTCCTCAGTATCCTTGAATATGGTGGGCCAATAGTAACCCACCCTTAGGATCTTATGTGTAGTTGCTAGATGGGAACCATGTGCTATCCCATACTTATCATGTAGCTCTAACAACGTTTTGTCTGCTTCATCTCTATTCAGACACCTTAAGTACATTCCCTCATGGTCTTTTTTGAATAAAAGACCACCTTGCATATGTACCTTTGAGCTTTAATTTTCAAAGCTCTCCTTGGAGAAGACTTCATCTATTTAGGATACACTCCTGTTATGAGAAATGTGGTAAGATATCATACCACCCTGATGTACTACTTGTGTTCACTACATATTGTTGTTTCACTAAGTTAGGGTCTGTATTGGAGATGGTTTGCACTAAGGACTGACCTCTAACTAACTTCATGGGAATGATTTCCATGTCAAATTCTTGTAGAACGGTGATCCATTTCACCCTTTTCTCCCCTGGCTCATTCTGCACCAGCAACATCTTCACTACTGCATTAGGCACTATAGCTTTTATTTGACTTCTCAGAATATAGGGTTTGAACTTCTTTACTACTTTTACCAATGTGAAGGCATGTCTCTCAGTATCCATGTATTTTATCTGTGCATCCTTCAGTGGAGCGCTCATGAAAGCAATAGGCTTTTCTTCATTTTCTTCCCCTTTCTGTGTTAGAGCCAATGCACATGAATGTTCTAATGCAAAAGAATAGATATAAAAAGGGTTGGTGTAATCTGGACTGGCCAATACTGGAGTGTTAGAGATTGGCTCCTTAATATCTTCAAATAATTCCCTAGCTACCGGTGTCCATTCTATCTTGGCATCCTTTTTTAACATTGCGTTCAGTGGTTGTACAATTTCAACAAATCTAGTAATGAATTTTCTAACAAAATTAATTTTGCCAAAGAATGAATTTAACTCTCTTACTTCTTGGCAATTGTAATTTATTGATTCCTTGCATTGTGTCTAGATCAATGGAGATTCCATTTTCAGCAATAATATGTCCCAGTAACTTACCTTCAGTTACCCCAAATATGCACTTCTTTGGGTTCAAGGAAATCCCATATCTCTCACATCTTTTCAACACTTTTCTCAAATCATCTGCATGAGTAGACATATCCTTTGAAAACATAGTTAGATTATCCATATAAATCATAATGCACTTACCTATTAAACCATGAAAAGCAATATCCATGGCTCTTTGGAATGTAGCACCTGCATTAATTAGACCAAACGGCATCCTTCTATATGCATAATTGCCTCATTTGCATGTGAATGTGGTTTTCAAGCTATCTTCCTTATCTACCAACACTTGGCTATAGCTAGAAATTCCATCAAGGAAAGACATCCTTTTAGCACCATTCACTTCCTATAAAACTTTATCTAAAGGGGGCAAAGGATAATTATCCTTTTCAAATGCCTTATTAAGATTCCTAAAGTCAACATAGAGTCTGATGTCTCCATTTTTCTTTCTCACAGGCACTAGATTAGCTACCCAGGTGGAATATCTTACTGGAAAAATTATTCTTGTAGACAATAACTTCATGACCTCCTCAAAGATTAATGGTTCTAGAATAGTGTTTATTGGTCCTTGTTTCTGCCTAAACGGTTTCACACCTGGTTTCAAGGGAATCACATGGGTTATGACTGAGGTGTCGTACATTTTTAGATCTTCATATGTCCAAGCAATAACATGTTTATACTCTTTCAATACTTATGTGATCTCTTTCTTTAATCCCTCAGAGCAATCTTTTCCAGTTAATACATTTTGAGGATTTTGTTATGTTCCTAAATTATAAGGATCATATTTACCACCCTCTATTTTAGGAAGATCTTTTTGTCTGACCATCCCATCAAAATCAAAAATTCTTTCTAGCTCTATTACTCCCTTGGATAGGAAATTACTTTTTAAGTCAACTATATCTTCTTCATCCCAAGATAGTTCTGGTCTTTCTTGTTCATTGATTATTTGAGACTCAAACACATCATGACTTGTTATAAAATCAAGAATTTTTTGGTCACCTTCAAACACTTGAAAGTTTATCACATTATCAAGTATACTTGGAATAGACACTAGTTCTACTGCAAATTTCTTCCACCCTGCCACAGCTAATGGTTCAAGGGTACTAGATGCAACTACTAAGGCATCTGAACATTGATTTAACTCGCTGGGAATATGTACAATATTGAAAGCATCAAAATGTTCAATTAAATCCTAGACTCTATGTCTGTAACTCACCATTTTTCAAAAATTGCAAGCATACAATTTTTTGACTTGCCTGAATACCAATTTAGAATCAGACAGAACTTGGAGAATTTTAACTTTCTTCTTAATGGCCATTACCAGTCCATTCACTAATGCTTCATACTCCACTACATTGTTAGTAGAAGGAAACTATAATCTAAAAGCTACCAAAAATGACTTACCATTAGGATCAATTAGCTCAATTCCAGCTCCTATCCCCTGTTTGGACTTTGATCCATCACACTTTAAATCAACATGTCATTCCTTTTGTGAACTAGACCCTTGGTTTTTACAGGAAGTATTTTACTTACCTCACATTTTGTAGGAACACGTGTATTCTTAGGTATTTTAGTCTCAACTGTAGGTATCATTATATTCTCTACCCATTTGTGGAATTTAGAATGATTGATACCTTTTACTTTTACACCTCCACTTGGATTTTTTAACAAACCATTAGCATCTTCATGGAAACACAACTTATGCTCATTAAGAATACGTTTTCCCTCTTGATTTCCCCTTAATTTCATACACTTTTTGTGTTGATATTCTATTATCTCTCTACACATTCCACAGTTCTCCTTAGAATGAGTAGTCCTATGAACTCTACACTTCCTATACAGAATGCACTGAATAGGGGCTCTTTGTTGGATACATTTCTCCATTTCTTGTCTCATGATTTGATTGAAATTACTCATGGCATTATCTTCTTCATCAAAAGAACCATGATCAGACTCAATGAACACATTTGTTCCCCTATCCGTAGGCCTTGTTTCAAAGTCAAAAGCTAAAATTTCTTCTATTTGGACTCCTCTACTTGAAATTCTATAAACACCAAGCTTTATGGGAGCATATAGTACCTCATTTGTCTTATTGTATTTTGTGATCATATGCTTCATCTTAGGTTCAACCTTAATTCTAATTTGGTTTGGAATGCCTCTCCAAGGCAACCACATGTGAGAGAAGTTTGTAGCCATATATCAGATTAAAGTTTTAGACCAATCTCTTCTCAATAACATACCATAATTCGCAGGAATGTCCATGCCCTGAATATCAATGAACTGATTTACCCTAGGATCTAAAGCTAACTGCATTTGAATGTGCATCAAATCCTATACCACATTTACCTCAGACTTAACCAATTGAGTTACCACCTTAACATACTTAGTAGGTGTTATACCTAAAGGTTTACAAATTCCTAATGGCATCACATTTGCAGAGGCTCCAGAATCTACCATGAAATTATGTAAGTTTCTTCCAAAAATTCTCAAAGTTAATAGGAAAGGGGGAGACTCCTTCTTCTCTGTATACATCACTACATTAGTATTTGCAGGCTGCTCAACACTTTTGTTCCTATCCTTAGTTTGTCTGTCCTTGTTAGGACTATCTAGGCCTACAGAATTCTCTCTATGACCTGATTCATCTAAGGATTTCATAAATGCAATTCTCACTCCTAGACTCTTCAAGAGTTCATATAGAGGCACATTGACTTTTATCTTCTTAATCTCTTTAGACAAATAATTCATCAATTTAGAAGCCTCATTAAGTTCTGATTTACCTACCTGAACTTTAGGCACAACTAAGGTACTAGCACCTTGATAAGTTGCCTTTGGAGGCACAAGATTACTACTTGAATGCAAATCAGCTGGTGTATTGAAGTTATTTGGAGGTGTGGAAGTAGTGAGAGGACCTCTAGGTTTGTTATTGTTTCTTCTCAAGTTGTAAGTATGATTCCTTTGTGATTGTTCAAAATCTTGAACCTCATCTGGTTCACATAACACTTCATTTTCAGTTTCAAAGAGAAACTAGAAAGCTTCTAACACCAAAGCTTATTCAAGATATAAATTTTCACAATAATATGGCTCATCCTCCTCTATCTAGTCTTCCTCCTCTTTTGTTGATAATGAAAAGCTTTCTAAGACCATGGCTGACTCATATCCTGAAGGCACTATGTCGTTCCCTTTAGGAATCAAGAACTCAGATGTAGGGGTCTAACTCATATCCTGAAGGCACTATCTCGTTCCCTTTAGGAATCAAGAACTTAGATGTAGGGGTTTGAACTTCTACCTTAAATATACTAGTAGGCAAGTGAAACTGTGGACAATCAAGCTCGGCATGAGCACTAGTATTATGAATTCTACACCAGTTCTTAAGGTCTATATCTACTACCTGTACCCTAGTGGGTTGTTCAAACTCTTGATTGTCTAGATTCTCAAATGGAGAAGCCAGACTATCGTTATTTGGTTTGGTGTTCCAAACTCTAGGTGGTATAGGATGATTCAAATTCTTATTATCATTTCTATAAGCTCTATTGTCTCCATTATGACCTCTATTCTGTAGTCCTTGTCCTTGGATTTGGTGAGTATTATTTTGAGAATTTTGACCATAAAAACTAATATTCCTCAGTTGAGTCACCTTAGTGGTTAACCTTCTCAAATGATCAGTAATTTCTTTTAACTCACTTCTATCATCTTGAGTTTTAGCTATATATGTATCCTAGGGGGCTTAGAAAAATGATTGGCCACTAAACTGGTTATCATTTGTAACTTGGCCTATGTAGGGAACTATAGCAGTGGTAGGGACAAGATTGTACACTGGTGCATTAGGTACTAGATTAAACATTGGACTATGGTGTATCAGAGCACCATCCACGGGCTACATCTAATTAGGAACTGTAGCATTTCCTAAACTCAATAAAGGATCATGAGTGGTTCGTCTCATCTCCTGATTTATCTTCACAGCCTCTTTGAATGCTTGAGATAAGTTTCCTTGTGCAGTTAACTGTTGCTTAACAAACATAGCAGTTAGAGGATCCAAAGCAGCATAGTACATTTCTATTATTGCATCATCGTTTATAGTATAAGGTGCAACTAACCTTGAATAAGCTTTCTGGAAACGATCATTAAATGTAGTTATAAACTCTCCTTCACCTCTCTTCATCCCTGCTAACTTATGATATAAAGTTGCTGGCTCTACTGGACCTCTAAACCTAGATGGAAAGTGTTCTTCCATAAGGTCCTAGCTTGTAATATGATTGTTAGGCAAATTGACATACCAGTTGCTAGCCTATTCATTGAAAGTGAAAGGAAATAACCCATAAACCACATCCTCATGCTCTATTCTTGCCTAGAAGCAAGTTTCCTTGAAAATCCTGATATGATCCTCAGGATCTTGATGTAATTAATGTTTAGGACAAATTTTGTCTAGATTCTTTGGAATATCATTATACACAACAAAGTGTATAGGGGAATCCACATTAAAGTACACCATAGTAGGAACTCTAGGCAGAGCTACACCAAGATTTGGTTGATTCTGAGGATTTAGACCAAAATTCAACTGTTTGAATGTAGAAACGTTAGGACTTACTATGTTAGGTATGACTGGAGGTGATCTTGGAGGATTACTTGATGAACCTCCTACCTGAAATATTCTAGTACTCGATATTAAGGGAATATTTATACTTTTCTGTTGTTTGTCAGATAATTGTACGAAAATATCCCTTGGATTTGACCTAGACCTAGTCATCCGACTAATATTGTTAGCCAGTTTGCACAAAGATCACCCTAAATCCTATCAATCCCTCCTTCTAGCACCAAATAACTGTTGATGAATGTTTTTACACATGCACAATAGAGTTAAAATTCACAAAAGAACCTTAGCTATCTTGGAAGATATGAAGTATTCACTGAAAATTCTTAATCTCAAGTTTCTGTATGGTCAGGTCTTGACCGTGTTGGATAGGGTAGTAGTTGGTTGTGAAGCTCTTTGTTCAAGGGGCCTTATGTGACTTAGGTGTTCTGTGATGATTGGACTTGTTCAATTTATGTAAATAACAACAAATTACACTAAAATAAGTGATCCTTTGCATATATTTACATTCTCTTACAAAGCTTTAAATGAATTTCAATAAACATGCTCTATAATTCTAGATTGCTATGAAAACTGCTAAAGATCTTTGAAATTTACAATTATTTATTTGAATCAATAGCAATTCACTTATGATAATTGTGTGTATGATAATTATTTACTCTTTTGAGGAAAAGATAGAAAAGGTTAGGGTTAAGAACAATGTTTAATAGGATAGAATGCACTGCTCCATATGTATCATGAATTTGCTAATCTTGAATCAATATAATTGTCATTAAATCCACACATGCAAATCTTGAGCAATATCACAAACGTGCATATGGAATTGCAATCTTTAAAATATAAACATACAAAATAATGCCTTAATGAGATAGCACTCTGGAATAGACATAGAAATCAAATGTTTGCATTCATTTCATATAAGAAAGTCACTTTAATTATACAATGTATATATGACTTCAACTGAATTAATCAAGATAAACAACTCACAGACATAGTTACAGATACATCAAGGAAGTGGGACATTCCACATGTTCCTTCATGTAGACACAGGGAACCTCCTTTCTACACTACTAATGCTCAAAGTATTCACCAGGAATCAATTCCTTTTGCACTCAAAAGTAAAATTACTGAACCAAAGTCTTATGCTAATTGCTACAAATCCTTGTGTAATTAAAATACAAGTAGTAATATATAGGACAGACACCTTCCCTATGGTTACAAAAACCAATCAATGGTCTACAATCAAATTCATAGATCAACGATGGAAAGCCTTTTCCCAATCATTCCTTCAAAATATCTCTAAAGCATATTCCCTTTAGCGCAAAGGATGCCATTGGGATCTTTTAAACATGAATTATTCCCTTTTGACTTTCTCTCTTGTTGACTTTCCTTAAGAACAAAATAGAATACCGAAGCATATTTGAATATCAAGAAAGGGAACTACTCACTGCCACTGGTGTGTGCCTTTGAATCTTCTCCTATTCTCTTCAAATATTCTATGTACATGGCCACCAATGTTGTAATGGATATATGAGTATTCTTTTAACTTTCTGTCCATATGTACTGTTGCAGTTCAACACCTTCTTTAAGTATCTTTTCTTGCTCCTCTGTATCTCCTCTATTCCTCTGATATTTCTTCATCTTTGCACTCAACTCCATGATAGAATCAATCATCTCTTTACTTAAATTGGCTACAGGGTTCTGTAGACAATGTAAATAAATAGCTTTGAATTCCCTCACTGTCATGGCCACATTATATACGGGCATCTCTAAGCAGTCATGCCCAATGTGTCTTTGTATTATTTTTATCTATTTCCTTATCATGTCACCAAGAGTTCTTTCTAACTCCTGGGTATTTGCAATACAATTTCTCATAATCCCTCCTTCAAACTTTAATTCTAGTTTATGCTTTGGCACTTGATTTACCAATTGAGGTGTCAATACTCCCTCATTCACAAATTCTTCAATCCTTTCTTCCATGGCCTTGATTTGCTCCAATTCATACCTACTTTCCTTCATTCTTGATTGACAATGATGGATGTTAAGGTTGCAACTATTTTTCCCTGCTAGGGAAATGGCCCAATTAGCAACTGCCTACCTTATTATTTATTCTCCTTCTTGTATGAATTACCTAATCCAAACCTCAAAAATGTTAGCTTCAATTTTCTTGTTCGCCATTTCACTTATCTGATCTTTTGATAAAATAGCTAACTCTGAAGGTAAATCCTTTATATTATCACTTGGGTCAAATATCCCCTAAATAAATTGTTGCATTTGGACAATGTGTCCTTTTAACTGCTCAAACTTATCTTTATCTTTCCTCATTAGCTCTATGGTCACTTTATTCATATCTTCCATTTCTATAATATGTTGTTCCCTGGTTACATACCCCATATCCATTTGAAGTATCCAATAATCATCCAAGCTCATTTCTCCTTTTGCTTTATCTGTCATCAGTATGGCCCGTTCCAAGGTTCTTTCTCCAAATGAATCTCCCCTTATTGGAGACATTATTCTTGCCTTTCTCTTTTCCCTATTTGGTGTGGCACCACCCAGTAGGCTTTTTATATCTATGGGAACCAAATTTACCTCTGCATTTTCTCGTCTGACTTCCTTTCCCATCCAATTTGGTGCCTCTTCGCTGGTATCTGCCACTTTCTCATTTATTACCTCTTCTTGAGGTTTCTCCATTTTTGTTTATTCTTGGTGTTGTTGTTGATTCTACTATTGCTGAGGAGGTTGATCTCCTTGATGCTTATCTTGAGGTGGATGGTTTGGTGGTTGTTCATCATTTTGTAGGTGCTCTTCCTCTTTATTTTCCTTTTTTTCTTCCTGTATTTCAATCTCCCCTCTTGCTTCTTCTTCTAAATCTTCCTCTTTTGAAATCTCGCCTAGATTACCTCCTACATTTTCAGCTCTTTCACCTTCATTCTCCTCTAGTTGCTCTCCTTGAGATTCTTGTTGTTGAGGGGGATGTTGTTCATTTTGTCTTTATGTATTTTGCACTGTGGAACCTGAAGCTTTAGTAGCTTCTCTTTTCTCTTCTCTTTGATCACCTTCCACATTTTCATCCCCTGTTTGATTGGATAGTAAATCCAATGGTATGCTTGATTCAGTAGCATACATTTCCATTACTTCTTCACTTCTCTTTTCTCCCACTTCCTTCTCCAATATCTATTGTGCAGTCGTTTGCACTTCTTCAATAATATTTTGTGGCACTAAATTATCAAAAGGATCTACTATCATAGTATCATCTCTAGGATTTTCCTCTTCATTACTTTCTTCATCACTACTATCATCCTTGATATCTACAATTTCATCCACCTTTGCAGTCTCTTCTAATTCCTAGACTTTTGACTCTTGAAACTTCTCTTCGGTCAATTCTTGTTTGACTTTTATGTAGCCGTGGATTCTTTCCTTATGTTTAGAAGTAGTAGACATGGGTGTTTATCTTATTCCTACCTATGGAGTGTCCACAATCACAGTAGGTATTTGTACCTTCCCTTTTGGACTGTCTATGATCACAGCTAATACTGGACCTTTTTCTGTTGTAGCCATTGGCCTTTATATTTGTTCTGTGGTGGCCCCTTGACTTGATGCTCCTTCTTCTGTGAATGTACCAGAAGCAATTGCAACTATAATACCAAGTGCATATGGATCCATGAGTGTTGCATTCTTGTTTGTGTTAGCTATTGTAGTTTCGATAATCTTCTTCTTCTTTTCATAAAAACACAATAAATCATCTTCAGTTTCTTTGGTCCTCTTCTTTCCTTTCTTTTGATATGTGGCCATGGTACCTTGAGCCTTAAGCTCTTCTATCTTATCATTCAACCATGTTTGAGAAAACAATCTCACTGGTTTGGATATACTATCCAAGGATGTTTGTTCTGGGTCTTCCCAGTTTGGTTCATTGATGGGCAATTGTGCCACCCCTCTACTTTCATAACTCTAATGTACTAACTTCCCATCATACTCTTTGATTTCCTAGGGTACATTTATTCCCCCCATTGTTCTCATTTGTTCCAAAGTCAATCTTTGGTGAGCTCTCCTTCTTACCTCTCTTTCATGTTCACAATCAGACCATAAGTCTTCAATGTGAACCTAGTGTCTGAACTTCTTATCAATAAAGTTCTGGATCCTATGAAAAGGATCAAAATGTCTTTGCCAATTCAAACTCTTTAAATCCATAGTACCTTGACTCTTTCTTTGATTCTCGGGCTATATCTTCATTGAATCATATGAATATCTGCTAATTCCCCATGGGAACCTTATATTTGCTCTGCCGTACTTCTTGGACATTCCAAACACATTCACAATTTGTCTAGTGAATTCAAGAACAACCAATTTATTAGGAGGATATCTTGGTAATTTAAATGGTTTCCCTTTAAAACCCTCAATTCTAATAAATGTGAAAGTAGGAAATTGGGTGTACCAATTACTATTCCAATTTATAGCATTGATTGCCTCTTTTGACAACCTTTTATCTTTATCTCCTGTCAAGATTCTCACCAAATAGGTGTAAAACACATCATTGACCCTTGCATATTTATGCATTGTATTTTTCTCTTGAAGATCAGGGTAATGATCATACACTAATTTCTGGCTTGGATTATTTCCTAAAGTGCCCACTCTATCAATTCCTGCCAATGGTGGTATTTTCACTGCACATGAGTAAACCACATATGAAGACATGTAAAAATGTCTATGCTTCTCTAATCTGATTACTTACTTCAGAATAACACTGCTAATAGCCTTTGCCCAATGGACTGCTCCTATCTTTTCTCTTATGAATTGGATGATAGTAAACATCCATGGCTCAAACTTCCTTGCATCTTTCAATCCAGTAAGTCTGCTTAGCAATGTTATTATTATATATACATCTTCAGTGAAATCAATTTTATATAAGTTCTTAGGTACCCTCACTGTAGTCTTTGGTTTATTCTCTGGTCGATACCAGCCATAAAAGATTGCCCTTTTGCAATCCATTTCATTATTTTTTTAGTCTAGGGCATATTCATCTTGATTTACATCCATCATCTGATCTTGAATCTCCAAACTAAATGTTCTGGCTATGCCCTCTATGGATAAGTCTGTAATAACTACACCATTATGCATTACTTTCCTTGTATTCACATCATACTTGTCTATGCATTCTATCACTAGGTCTTTGGCCTCCATTGCTAAAGGAAAACCTGTTGCTTTGTATACTCCCATTTCCCAAATATTCTTCATGGTTAGAGTGGCCTTCAGTGCCCTGATTTTCTGCAATACGTCTTCAGAATCAAATTCACCAATAGCCGTATCAATAACCATCCCTCCCATGCTATATAACAAGGATGGATACCCTCTATGGAATGGAAACTCCTCTTTAACCACCTCTTTCCTTGGTCGCTTTTCTTTTTCAACCTTTTCTTTCTTATCAGCTGCCTTTGTATCTACCTTCTTTTGTTTCAGTGCCATCTGCCAAGAAAATTTATGCATTTTACTATCTCATTTGTGCCCAATCCTAGGGTTTTACCATAGATTTTTACTCTTTTACATTTACTCTAGGGTTTTATCTTTTCTCTATTTTGGAATTTCCACAAAATTAAACAATATTCAAATCCATTTCTTGCAACAAATTACAGTATAAAATTAATTTGCATCATTTTCCTCAACTGTAATCATTTCAACTAATTTCATTTCAAATTTAATCCAATTACAACAGCGTTTGAGGTACATACCTGAATTCGCTTTCCTAACTGCTATACAATTGGATTTGATACACCTTTACCATTTTCTTGTAATGTCATTGAGCTCACTTTCCAAATTTGCTTCTTTTATCTTAATTCACCTTTTCTTTGTATGAACTCTGCAAATTTAACTACTGTATGCAATTGTAAGTAAAAACCCAATCGAAATTCACTTTTATTTCCCTTTGAATCTAGGTTTTACTACATTCAATGGCATTAATTACAACTCATACATGTGTTCAAAACATGCCCATTTCAAATTTGTATCCGTTATCTATTTATTTTCCTATTTTTGTATCTCAAATACAAATGCATCACTTAAGGTACAACAAATACATTTCTGTCATTGTGGTTTAGATTCACTTTTTTGGCATCGTAAAATATGTACTTAAAATCCTCCTTCATTTTTCCTTTTGTTTTGCCATTATAGCTTTCGCATTTCACTTTTGTATATCAAATACAAAATGACATGCATACCAATTCAGATTTCAACCGCTAGTAAACTGATTTGACATTAATTTTGATTCTGAGATTGCACTTTATTCTTTTGTACATCAGTTTGTATAACGAATGCAAAACCACATACATACAAAAAGCACGGACCTCACCCTGCTATGAACCAAACCTGAATTACTTTTGGGTTTGCCTTTGTATATCCATTTTGTATATTGAATGCACAAGTTATAACAACACCCCTATGGGCCCCGCCAACCTTAATTACTTTTAACCTTTTTTCGAATCTAGGATTGTATCTGTACTTTAGATACAAATACATATATATACGCCGATACAAAAATTCGTGACGTTATGACTAACTGTACTTTGCCCTGCATTTAATGCCAAATTTAAAATCATGATTCAAGTCAAGATAAAATGAAAGCATATCTAAGGCATTTAATCTTACTTGACCTTTAGCACATATGAAGTAATTTTCTCAGTGCTGGGGTGACGAGCTCGCACAAATTTCATTAATGGTGAATCATTTTGCTTATCAGATATGGTTCTATTTAATAACCTCAATAATGAACAATTTCATTTCATTCTCAAAAGTCTACCAGCAATGATCATGGAGACTCCTATCTGTCTTCATGGCACTAGAAGGCAAATTGCCTTCCTTGGTTCTATTACAGATTCATGCATGAGGAAACTCATCACATAGCATGATGATCCTAGGCTTCACCCACTAGAATTAGAGGCAATTAAAATGATTCTGGGTAGAGATTTCCTTACTAATGAAGATAGGTACTAGGTAAATTCAGACATAGCATCATGGTTCCTTGCACCCCTTTTGGACCTTGGCGGTAACAAAGTAGAAATACTTCTACTGTTCAAAGACATTTTCAGAGTAGAGTATCATGATACAAACTTGGACGTGGTAATTGGGACTGAGCTTGGAGGTGGCATTCCGCGTGCCTCGGAGCTAGCGCTGGCATCTGCTCCCAGTGTGATGGTTCAAAGACTACCTTTTTTACTGAATATGTCCAATTTGGCTCTAGGACGTCATCATCAATGGGTGACTATTGGGTGTAATTTCCTTCGTCTCTCCCATGGATTAGACCCGGTGCAAAATGGTGACTTAGTGGCACAATTTGTAGACTTAGTTAGGGTTGGAGATTTTTACAGACTTCCTTAGCTCTAGTAAGTTGGAATCAGAAAATAGAAGGCAAAATGCCTCTATTTTTGTGAATATTTTGCAAGTTTAAATGACAGGGGTGAAAATCCCCTAACTATAAATTTTCCGTACATAATGAATATAATTACCTGCCCAGTATTCTATCATGTTCAAATCTATGTATGCACCTTTCATTTCTGCATTTTTAATACATGCAATCATACATACAACAACTCATACAAAGAATATGCATTTCTTTTCATTTATAAACTCAATCGCATATTCCTTTCGGGTTTGGCCATGTATATTTCACTATTTGTGTATGACATGCACGGGTTTATACATACAATACCATATACAAATACAATTGTGAAACTAGACATTTATTTAATTTATCTCTGAAACACCGTTGGGTCCAGGTTTGCATGCATCCAGTTTTGAGCACTTAAGATACATATGCACAAGCGAAAAGACCCTCTACGTCACAATGAGATAACACAAAGCACCTTAATATATAAAGAAATTTGTATATGAGATACAAATTTAATTAAACACTACATTTTCACAAAAAGTTGAATACCCCACAAATGACAAAGAATTTCAAGTTGGTTCAAAAAGCAACCATAGACCAATTTTCATGCATATTTCACTAGTAACCACAATTCGATCATGTTGTTCCTTGGTAGGATAAAATTCATCCTCCTCTTCATAACTACTCTCTTCTTCTAAGGTTTCCCGGTTTGGTTTTCCTATATCTGTGCCCTTTCGGGTTACTACTGCAACCTTACTTTGGTTCTTAATTCTTGAATCGGTATGGTATTCACTTCCAGTAGTATCTTCTTCTATCATGTATCTATCATTTTCCCTAGTTTTTTGGTATTGTTTCCTTCTTCTAACTCCTTAGGTGTCTTCCGAAGGAGTCTAGCTCCTCTTGTGGATCTGGGTTGGTCTATTTGGCTTTTTGGTTCTATGCACCGCAATGCTATCAGGCCTTCTCACAATTAAATGCATCATGGTCTTCTTCACCATAGAATCTGTATTGTTTCCTCTTTTCTCCCCAACATTCTATGGTGAAGTGTCTTAGTTTTCCACAATTAAAGCAAGTTACATCTGCTTGCCTATCTCTTCCTCTTCCACGGTCTCTTCCTCCTCGGAAGGGTCCATTATCATTATAGCTTCCCGGTCCTTAAATAGCATTAGCACTTCTTTGTCATGATAGGGCCCGGTATCCATGATTCGGCGCATACAACGGCCTTTCCACCAATCCTTTTACATAGGCCATCTCTCAGTCATGATCCAATTCTTTGTTTATTTGAAACTTACTAGATGGACATTCCAAAGTTCCATGACTGTCCCATTCTCCGCATACCCCACAATATACTAAATTTGGTTTTTTAACGGTGTGGAGGTCCACCCTTAGGGTATTTGCTCTCTTTTCTCCTATTTCCATTAGACACTCATTCTGGAGGTGGCCTTCTCTACCACAATATGAGCACCAATTACTGGGCCTTTGTGGGCCAATCTCCCTTTTCATCAATTCTTGCCTCAACTGCAACTGGTCCATTTCTAGTTGCAATCTCTCCATTTTCTTATTTTCTTTTTCTCTTTCAATTTTTCTCCAGGATTGGCCCTCTATCCGGCATGCTAGTGCAACTAGGTTTGAATATGAATTGAAACTTCTACCATCTAGAGACATCCTTAATTTCAGGACTATGCCTGATAGGAACCATTCTCTCTTTTGTTTGTCGTTCAATGGTTCATCTAACCGCCTAATCACTTAAATCTTTTATCAAATTCTAAGATAGGCTCATCGTCTCTCTGAGACAATTCTCTTAATTTTCTTAATCCTTCTATTGGAAGTTCAAGGTTGTCAAAGTTTTCCAAGAATGTTGCTTTTACTTCATCCCAAGTTTTATTGTTCTGCGGATACATCTTCCAGTACCACTTTAGCGGTTCTTCCCTTAATGAGCTAATAAAATCAAATAATTTTATGTTGTCTCTTTGCTCATTTCGACTCTGCAAGATGGTCTCTAATAGAAAGACATGTTTGGCGGCATTGTTGGTGTCTCTTTAGAAGACTGGCATTTTCTTTGATGTGGCCATAGCTTCTTCATCTGATGACTTTTCTTCTAGACTTGTAGTATCACTACCTTCCTCTCTTGATATATGGCTATATTCAACTTCACCTGATATTCTTTCATCTTCACTTCTCTTTCCTATGGTTTCCCACTCGATTGAATGATCACTGTTATCCCAATTAATTGTATAAGTTGTCTAAAATTCCCTTTTCTTGCTTCCTTCTATCTCTTCATCAGTTCCTATATATGATATGATTGGCTCAAGGGGTGACTCCTAGTCTGGGGGAGACATCTGTTCTTTATACTATTTTGATCTTAATTGTGTCTCTTCATTACTAATGATTTTTAGTTTATTTGACAAATCCCTAGGGTTCAGTTCCAGTGATTCTTCCTTCTGGTTAGTTGCAGTAATAATGGCTTCTAGTTTTCATCCTCCTTCTTTCTTATTTCTGGCTGCACCCACATTGGCATGCTCAGCAGCACCCTTCTTGGCGTGCTCCCCCCATTTCTTTAAGATTTCTTCCGCCATTTTCTCTGCTTGCTCTCTCTCTCTCTCTCTCTCTCTTCCAGTATCTTTCTTCCCTTTCCTAGGTTTGCTTTCATCTCCTTTCCTCCATATTCATTTCTATTCCTAATTGAATGATTTCTGATATCTCTCTTCCTGCTTTAGATTTCCTTATCCCCATATGCACATTTGTTCCGAATTTCTTTTCTTCCTATATCATCTTTCAAAAAGGATTTTCTGAATAGTCATGTCTTTACAAGGACCTCTGAGGTCCCCCCTCTTTCCATTCATCATCCCCTAATGGCCTACCCCCTCTCACAGCTCGACGGCTTTAGGATCTGACGAAGGATTTATTCTGTCATTTTCTCCTCTCTTCCAAACTTCTAATTTCTTTTACTGGTCTTTCTAGGGTCCCGACAATGGAACCAATGTTAGCAAGAGAAACTGGGGCTGATACAGTCTGAAGACATGTATCCTAATACTTCTTGTGTAGTCTAATTTATACCCTGGAAGATAGTATGAGAATAAGTCTAATTATCAAAGTGAACAATCATGCATCATACCTACTAAAAGAAGATAATCATATCCTTACATAAACTACAAAACCCATATATTAATTCAAGCATATATATATATTCAGAATACTAGTTGGGCAGGTCTAGTCTCTGCTCCAGTTACTTCAATACATTCTTATCCATATTCTCTATATTCTATTTCATAAGTTTATATACATATCTTCTTTGAAGTGTCATGACTTTTCCTCTGTCTCATGCCTTTTCCAGAAGTGAGGTCTTTCTCCGGTATCTTTTGGTATCCCTGTTTCGGTACCTAACCAGCTAACACTCCTTACCTTTGTTGTTGATCTCTCTCTTCTTCTTCGCTTGCCTTCATTGACTCATAAACTATGTTTAAATAGCATTCCCTAACCTCTAAGATGATTTGTATCAACTACAAGGTGGTACAAAGTTCTATGCCTTATAAACATGTCATCGACCAATGTTAACAAACTTCCAAACCCAAATGGTGACATCGGTGAAACTCTTCGTGTTATGCTCAACATATGTCCACAGTGGTCCAGAAACCTTCTCGTATACTCATCTTCTAGTTCAAACTCCAAATAATTTGTTGCAAATACAATTGTGTAAAAACTTTCAACCCATTACACACTCACAAATCCAATATTGCTCTTATGTACATCCAATTCTCCTCAACTGTGGACACATCTAGATATCACTATAAAGCATAATTCTAAAACCACAAAACCAAATATCACACTATGGTAAAATGTGGTGGCTTCTCCTATAATTGACTGATAACCAAAAATTGGCAAACAAACAAATGAACTGAAACAACTATTTTTGGGTAATGCAGGATTTTCATGACACTCAAGGATGTGCTTGCATCAATAAGAAGGGATGATGACGTGTATTGATGCTATCAAGATGATGACCTCATCCATAATAGATATAGGTCCAACACTTCATAATCAAAGAAAATAAGTTGCAACACCTTATACTACATCAAGACCATATAATAGACTATACAAATAATGGTGTTTAAGCATGACATAGACTATTATTTTATACCAATTATTGAAAAATTGCTCTGTTAACTTATAATTCAACTTTCAACTTATATTTAACTATTAAGAAAATGATATATGTACTTCTCTTAAAATTTTGTAAACCAACTTTATTTAATAAGAAAACTAAAAGGTTATAATCAAAATATATTAATTCTTTTATTGTCTTTGTCCTCTAACTATTAACCTACCCTGATATGTAAACGCCATTGTGGAATAGACAACCATCATAAAGTCTTAGTTGGTCTATTATTGAAAATCACCATTAGTAGTTATGGGATAACATGAGAATGACCATGAGGTGTCTAAACTCATTCAAAGGCAATCCAAGGAATTGTGAGAATATTTCCATGTCTATAAACGTATGAAAAAACCTATGGAATGTACTACATTTTGAGGTTCCTAGGGAGGTGTGCGAGTCATGCTAGTATCCCCCACATTGAAAACTCTTTCCAAAGTTTTCTTCATATTTCAAACAACAAATCACCTTGGATAATTCACGTGCTCCTTTATAAAAGTCTCTGGTCTAGATTACTTTTCTACCCCATGTAGTTGAAGCCTAATAGCTAGGCGACTCTTGGGCAAAAGAAAAAGACACACTAAATGTGAAAAGAGCTCCCCATTTTAATTTAAATATTGATTAACCTCATTTTAAGGTAAGTACGAAGTAGACGTTATTTGTTTTTTATGCATTAGGGAATTGACAAGTATCTTTTGGCCATGGGTCAAGATGTGGGAGGGTTCTTTCTATCAATCTTAAGTTAAGTTATTAGTTAATTGTAATTAGTGGGGTCATGGGATTTATGGGGAATTTAATTGTTAATATAGTGTTAAGGTAAAGTTTGGGAGGGTTATCTTTATAAACCTTAATTTACATTTGGTTAATTATGATCAATGGGGTAATGCGATTCATGGAGAATTGAACTAGTAAGATAGTCTAAGGGTTAAAGACTCTTATAGATCCTAATCTACCTTTAGTTAATCATGGTCTGTAGGTGCGTACACAATTTGTGAGGAATCAAGTTATGTCCTCACTATAAATCTTAACTTAATTCATTAGTTAATTGTAACTAGTGGGATCATATGATTTATGGGGAATTCGGTTGTTAATATAGTGTTAAGGTAAAGTTTGGGAGGGCTATCCTTATAAACCTTAACTTACGTTTGGTTAATTCAAATCAATGGGTAATGTGATTCATGGAGAATTGAACTAGTAAGAAAGTGTAAAAGTTAAAGATGCTTATAGATCCTAATCTACGTTTAGTTAGTCATGGTTAGTAGGTGTGTACAATTCATGAGGAATCAAGCTATGTCCTCACTATAAACCTTAAATTAAGTCATTAGTTAACTATAAATACTACGGTCATAGGATTTATGGGGAATTTGATTGTTAATATAGTGTTAAGGTAAAGTTTGGGAGGGTTATCTTTATAAAATTTAACTTACATTTGGTTAATTATGATCAATGGGGTAATGTGATTCATGGAGAATTGAACTAGTAAGATAGTCTAAGGGTTAAAGACTCTTATAGATCCTAATCTACCTTTAGTTAATCATGGTTTGTAGGTGCATATGATTTGTGAGGAATCAAGATATGTCCTCACTATAAACCTTAACTTAAGTCATGAGTTAATTGTAATTAGTGGGATCATAGGATTTATGGGGAATTTGATTATTAATATAGTGTTAAGGTAAAGTTTGGGAGGGTTATCCTTATAAACCTCAACTTACGTTTGATTAATTCTCATCAATGGGTAATGTGATTCATGGAGAATTGAACTAGTAAGATAGTGTAAAAGTTAAAGACTCTTATAGATCCTAAACTACCTTTAGTTACCCATGGTCAACAGGTGTGTACGATTCATGAGGAATCAAGCTATGTCCTCACTATAAACCTTAACTTATGTCATTAGTTAATTATAATAAGTGGGGTCATAGGATTTATGGGGAATTCAATTGTTAATATAATGTTGAGGTAAAGTTTGGAAGGGTTATCCTTATAAACTTTAACTTACGTTTGGTAAATTCTGATCAATGGGGTAATGTGATTCATGGAGAATTGAACTAGTAAGATAGTGTAAAAGTTAAAGACTCTTATAGATCCTAACCTACCTTTAGTTAGTCATAGTCAGTAGGGGTGTACGATTCATGAGGAATCAAGCTATGTCCTCACTATAAACCTTAAGTCGTTAGTTAATTGTAATTAGTGGAGTCATAGGATTTAAATGGGGAATTCGATTGTTAATATAATATTGAAGTAAAGTTTAGAAGGGTTATCCTTATAAACCTTAACTTATGTTTGGTTAATTCTGATCAATGGGGTAATGTGATTCATGGAGAATTGAACTAGTAATATAGTCTAAGGGTTAAAGATTTTATAGATCCTAATCTACCTTTAGTTAATCATGATCAATAGGTGCATACAATTCATGTAGAATCAAGCTATGTCCTTAGTGTAAACCCTGCCCCATTTTTAATTAATTGTGATAGATAGGAATATAGCATTCATAACCCTGACCCACTTTTGATTAATTGTGATTGATATGAATATAGAAATACAAAAAAATGAACTACCATCAAACTTCTGACAAATACTAAGCATCCTACAATCAATCTATCCACCCATCTAAACACCCTACAATCAAACTAGTCATCCATCTCTCACCAACCCAGACAAATGAAAGATACATGGTTGAATTGTGATTGAGAGCCTTTTGCTTTCCTATAGTTGAGTTGTGATTGAAAGCCTTCTCCTTTCCTATAGTTGAATATAGTGATTGAGAGCTTTCTCCTTTCCCTATTGTGATTGAGAGCCTTCTCCTCTCCTATAGTTGAATATTGTGATTGATCCTTTCCCTATTGTGATTGAGAGCCTTCTCCTTTCCCATGGTTGAATAATGAGACTCTCCTCCTTTCCCAAAAGGGCAAATTATTGTTGCTTGATTAGCATATAGATAGGTGTTGTTGCACCTAACTAAAACTAATAATTAGGAGAAAGAAAAAAAAAGGGATGAGTCACACATGAAACCCAAGACAAAGAATAAGCCAAAAATCTTCCTAGAATAAGCACGTGTGGGTTCTATTCCCACACACTGAAACACTGAATACGTGTAGGAGCTCATCTCCAACAACTCAACTAAGCCGCCTAACCGTCACCATGACCTCAAAACCCATTCTCAACTAATTCCACAGCCCTCCGCTTTCTCCTCCGCCATTCTCTCCGCAATCCATCCAGACCTTCCATGCGTTGCTGCTACAAAAGAATATGCTAAGTAAATTATAATAATCTAAGTGATATGGATTCCTTTTGTTTTTTCTTGTGGGGGGATTTCTATTTTCCTAGGAAAGACTTTCTTAAGGGCCATGTGTGGGTTTAATGATTTAATTGACCTGCCGAGCCGTTGACGAGAGGCTTCGGTAGGAAGGCAGGCGTTGGTCGTGTGTGGAATGGCGGTTAGGAAGAAGTAAAGGGTGGGTCCACCACAGTGGGAAAAAGTTCGTGGCGGCGTGCGAAGATTCAAAAATGTATACCAGCTTTATCCATATTTGTCTTGAGAAGTATCCGAGAAAGTAAAGGCGGCTTCAATGCCTGCTCTACTGTTTTTCAAATCAATATTTAATGTTTGGAACGAGGTAGCCCAAAACACTTCAATGGCGTCCATCCTTATCAGGTTGGTGTTGGATTTCAAACTTATAATCATTTTAATATTAACATTAAAATTGGGTTAGATTGCAAATTTAACATTTTATTATTAAATTTAGTTTGATGTTATAGATAATTATTAGTTTTCTTTTTGAAGTTAGTAAATCATGGGTGCATGAACAGATGAATGATTGGACAACTTTGACTTATTGTCAAAAATTCTAATAAATTCACTTGATTAGGTGTTAAGGATGACATGATTTCAATGTTGTCATTAAGTGTCAAGGATCTAGGAGTATCTACTTTGTTGAATTTGTTTAGGGATAATCTTGGTTTTAGCTAATGTGAAGGATTGAAGGGTATTCACTCCATCAAATTTACACAGGGCATGATTCCATTTTAACTAAGTGTTAAGGATTAAGGGGTGTCTACTATATCGAATTATCCCAATGCATGATCCCAACATCATCCCTTATGGTGTCAAGCCGATACACTCAACAAGATTTAATCCTTGATTGTCTCTTTGTGAGCCAAGCAACTTCACCAATAAACCAAAGCTCTCTCTCTCTCTCTCTCTCTCTCTCTCACACACACACACACACACACACACACACACACACACACACACATGCACACGCACGTGTGTGTGTACACACATGTATACATATACATTATATATGTATATATACATACATCCATCAACTAGCTCATATTTAATGCTCACACACACACACAGAAACGCGCGCGCGCACGCATGCACTCCCATGCACGTGTGTGTGTGTACACACAACTAACTCCTATAATGCTTGCTCTCTCTCTCTCTCACGTGTGTGTACACACATGTATGCATATACATTATATATGTATATATACATACATCCATCAACTAGCTCATATAATGCTCTCTTTCTCTCTCTCACACACACATGTGCGTGCGCGCACGCACGCACTCACACGCACGTGTGTGTGCATGTGTGTACACACAACTAACTCATATAATGTTTGCTCTCTTTCTCTCTCACACACACACATGTGTGTGCGCACAACTAACTCATATAAATCTCTCTTTCACACACACACACACATGCACACACATGTGTATGTACACACATGTATACATATACATTATATATGTATATATACATACATTCATACATATGTGTGTGTATGCATACATACATATGTATGTATGTATGTGTGTATGTATACATACACACACATATCCAACACCTAATGTTAATTCATGATATGTAAACATTTCAATAAATATATCTATGTGTTATATTTATCGAGAATAAATATACACCTTACAATAAAAATCTAAGGACTAATAAATACAAATCAAACCTTAGATAAATTAGGGAATTGAGATAGAGATGAATCTAAACAAATATTTGAAGAGAGATAAATTGAAATTAATTATATTAGATTAGGGATTAATTAGGAATTAGTGTATGTTACCTTTAAATGCAAATACGCTTTGACAAAGACCTAGAATCTATCTGGAATTGGATTGATGATCAATGACTTGAGACAACACAAATATAAACTCTTCTACTCTCTAAGATAAAACCATACACAATCTAGTCTAGCATGTGACCCTATCATGGATGGCACATTGTTTTGCACTGTGGAAATAGACCTTTGAGACATACGAAAGGTGTTGATCTACTCTTGTACCCACAATCCCTTCTAAGATGTTCATCATTAGGACCTACTACATAACAAAGGTAAGAGTATTCAACTTCCTTGCTAGCATTGAAGTCCCTATGATTAATTCAACAATATTGAAAAATAGAAATAAATAGAGATGTTGTATGTTGAAGTAGACATAGTAGAATATGTTAGCCAAACTTGCAATTGATGCAACACTGACTAATATTTTTTGATGTATAGGTTTTTTCCTAATTTTCAATCATTAGAATGCACTACCTAGGGTGATGTCCTTAAATATAATTCCTAGACACACAATTTGAAACCTTTGGCATGTTGGCCAAGAGTAATGATCATATTAGAGTAGAGACAACATGGGAAGTGGTTCAATTTGAATTTAACAATAGAGGGATGAGATCATGCCTACAATCTAGTCTAGAGGACAAAATCACATGTGCAATCCAATCTAAGATGGTCAATGCTTTGGGGCTAGATTAGGAATGTTTTAAACTATATGATATGGCATAACAAAGTGCTAGATTTAGGTTTTAGGTCAATGAATGCACCAAAAGAGACTAAAAGTATGTTAGAATCATGCTTTCAAGACATCCACACAAAGTGATGTAAAATAGAGATGAAAGAGTAAAGCATGCACTTTTCTCCATTAAAATATAAAATAACAATTAATCAAATATAAAACAAATTGAATGTATTTTTTATATATTTTTAATAGAAGAACTCTTTTAATTCTAAAGCCATGATAACATTATACTTATACTACTAAATAAGATGTTTTACATTAAAACATTACTTAGTCAAATTATGAAAGAATGCTACTTACTAAGAATACATTTTGTAATATATTTCAGACTAATTTTTATTAATTATGTGAATAATACACTTTATATTATTAAATGAGATGTTTTGTATTAAAATATTATTTAATGAAATATAAAAGAAATTAATCAAGCAAAGTCAGTGGGCTATAAATGGGAGATAAAATGGTCTAAACTCAAGTCCAATGATCCGATATGGGCTAGAATATTGCAAGATCGATGCCCTAATGGGCATTTGAACCTAGAAGGTGACAATAACAAAGCAAATCCTTAACCACCAGATCATGCCCTTAACAACAACATTACACTTTTTTATATGAGATACATTTTTTACATTAAAATATAGTTGTTATGATGAAATTTGTGTACCCATGCCATTCCTATTTAGTTTTGTGACAATTTTGGGAGAATTCTTAATACATGAACATATTGACAGATGGTATAATTTTGTACAAAGCAAACTCATTCCCCTAGGTCTTTACCTATCCCCATACACACATATACCCTTAGATTTATTCACACCTTACTCTTACATACACACATGGATGATAGCACAATAGTGCACACCTCAGCCTAAGTGGGACACTCAAATTGACATTTTAAACCAAATTTTTACTTTATATCACATATAGCAAACAAACTGTTAACAATTTGAAGATGACATGAACTAGTGATTTTTGATATTTTTTGTGTAGATTCTAAATACATTTTTAAAAATTAAAAAATAATTTGTCTCATTTTTAAACATTTCTTAATAACTTGCTTTTATACTTTATAGTATTTTTAATGAGTGGTCTTATACCATAATGCATAACTTTTTTAGAAATATAATAAATTCATAATTTCTTAAACATAGATCATTAACACTAATATGTGGGGCATGCATTTTTTTTGTAATTTTTGTTGCATATTTTATTTATTATTAATTTTTTATTTACAGTAATTATAATTTAGAGCAATATTATGCCATAATGCATAACTTTTTTAGCATGTTTAAATTAACCTTTTTATTGAAACAAGGATATCAATATGAAAGGCACATGTATTTTTTAGATTTTTTTCTACAATTTTTTTTAATTTTTCCATGTGCATTAAACACAAACCTTTATGTTTGGTTAAAAACCTACGTTCACTAGAAAATCCTCAAAATCTCATGTCATGATGACTCCATTTGATGGTCCAAATCTTGTTTCGAAACAAAAATTTCTTCTAAAACCCAAGTGAGCAAAAGGAGGGGGGCAACATAATTCAAAGGTCCCTTCTTATAACTCCTTCATTCAAACCCTATTTACATGTGGTAGGTGTTTTACATTTGGATAAAGGACCTTTATTCAAAGGTGGTCAATGATTTTTGCCTCCCAAAACTCATTTTTGTTCCCCGTCCCACAAGTGAGACATACTATTGTGATATGACCCACATTCTGATACATTTACCATGTTATATATTAATTATTCCCAATTGTACACTTATCGCAATACATCCATTACTCACTTGATTCTGACCATTTCTTTGTCCCACATCATTTATACAAACGCAAGGTCAACCTCGTGCTTGTAAACTTGATTAAGAATAGCCACATGCACCTTATTGGATTAGCTTAGATTGAGTTTAAGAAAAGTTTATTTTTTTTACACACATTAAGATATAATTTAGTTAAACATACAAGAAAATTATGTTCTTTAGGGAAAACAAAAATCCACATAATATATGGTATTTTGAACTTTCTCTCTGATGTTTTTTTTTCGCTATACAATCGAATATGTTTTTAAAAAATATAATACAATTCTTTCTCAAAAATCCAAAAGAAATCTAAATATAATTTTTTGTCAACTCCCCCTGCATGAACAATATATAAGGTTAAAAATTACATGGTCGAAAGTAAGTGAAAAATATTATCTGTGGGATTCTTATTGGTTATCTATTTGGAAGCTCAACTTAGACCGTAGTATTATATTGTATTGACACGTTTGAACAATATTTGGCTTGGAAGCTGTTGATAGAATTGTTTATATTTTAAGTGAAGAGCGTCTAGATTCAACTAGAATTGTTTATGTGGAGAGATGCAGAAATCATTTTATAATATGGACAAACATTTATCAAAGATTACATCATATTCTGCAGGAAATTGTCAAAGAAAAAAAAAACTTGGCTGTTTTTGCGAATTTCCGCCCACCCTTCCCTATCTCTGGTTTTCATCTTAACCCTGAGTGAGACATTTGGTAGTGCAATACGTACTATCAATTCCAATGGTTTAAAGTGAACAGGACATGTCATAATTTACAAGAAAACAAGAGCCTCTCATCTTTTCTTCAATATTCAATGTATATCAACTTGGCATTCAGAAAATGTCATCTCAGTCAATGCTAAACTATGGATTCTCTCTGGATGTTACCCCTTCAATTCTTCAACTTCTATTTGCCCCTTCTGAAATATAAAATTAAGTTTCAAACTTCCAAAGAACTATGTAAATTTCAGTTGTCATAAGATGATTGAAATTCAGTCATTATGGTGTTCAATAGTCAAATAGTTAATAGTAATTTTATGTCTTATTCATATTAAAAATAGTAAATATGGGTCTTATTTTTATTGGCCAAAATTGACTTTTGACTGTTGACTGTTGAACTGGATGATGTAAATAAGAATAGCCTTGAACAATCATGCAGATGAAAACTTCTCTACCCAATAGAGTATATACCTTTTATTTCATAGATATTTGGTTCAATAATTGCTAAGACTTACTTTTTGAGATAGTTTGAATGGTTTAATCAATGAAAATGAAACAATTATTTATCATTTTTATGTATAGATAAAATCTAAAATTAATTAAATTATTTTTTAAGAAGTTTTCAAATAAACTCAGATCACTTTTAAATCCTCTTAATGTTGAAAGTACTCACTTAAACTACACAAATAATCCATCATCTTTTAACTTAAAACCAAAGACTAAAAATCCATTATACTAAACTCACTTAAAACAAATAATTCAATATAATAAACACAAAAATCTAAAATCTCGACCTAACTTAAATTATACAACTATTAATTAATAGATCTGCTATAACTCACCTCATACATAGTATTACCAAAATTTTAGATTTTTTCTGTTCAATAGACTCGAAATTCTTATTTTGGCTTCAGATGAAAATTTAAATTCTAAATGTTAATGGACCTATTCAACACGAGGCTTTAATGAAAATTTAAAGTCTAAATGTTAAAGACCTATTCAATAGGGGACAAATTATTAAAGGAAATCACTACCCAAATAAAATAAAATAGTATTTTTTTACTCTCCAAGTTGCAATCCATGAACTGTGGCCTTGAGATATTCTAATCTAGTATTTTGGCATCATATAGGAGATAATACAGTTTCAATTACTGAGCTCTTTTCTAGATAATTTGTTTTATTAAGTATGTTGCTGCATGAAATACAATGAATTATACAATTAAATTATTGAGTTATATAAATTATATATATTTAAATTATTTATTTTGTTATTCTTAAATAATAAATGATTTAATAGTTAAAATAAATTTTTATATATAATATAAAATTGTCATTAATTATTTAATTATTAATTTTTTATATTTTTAATTAATTAAACAAATAAATAAGTTACAATTAATAGAAAAATACTGAATAATAATAGATAAGTTGCAATTTATAAAAAAATTAATAGTTGTTAACATCAATCTCGTCAACATTAGTTAATGGGACACATTTGTTTGGTACAATAATCTAAATTTGAAAATCAATTTAAACTCTAGCTACTTTGAATCAAATTTGTCTTTAGTATATAGCTTAATAATGAAATATTGAGACAAAAAATTTAGTTCACGTTAGATGTAAGATTTGATGGGATAATGTGTAAGTGCGTATTTAAAATTATTTTGGTTTGATTTTTAAGAATAGACAACCTTGGCTATTTGAAAAGCTCTTGAGTTGCCACCATACTAGTTGTTTAGAAGTCCAAGTTTGAATTTAGGCCACCTAGGAAGCTCTCCCAACTGCAACCATAGATTGCCATCCCTAATAGGTACAACCATCACCAATTAATCTCATTGTTTTACAATAAAATATGATTTAATTAATCAATTATTTATCCAACTATTTTATATATAAACTAATATATTATTATTTAATTAATCAATATGAACCAATATTGTACAAGATGTTGTACATGCATACCAAACACTTTGGAATGAATCTATACCTTATAATGCTTGGTTATTTGAGCCCTTTTAGTGAATTCCTTTAAGATGTAATGGTGAAAATTGCATACCCTTGTCCTTTTCCCTTATGTTTTAGGCCTATTTTGATTAGAGTGTCCTAAATGTAATAACTAGCTTGTAAATGTCACATTCCTATAGTGTGAATTCAACTTATGACATCACACATCCTAATCCCTTTATTACTAATCTCCATATATTTATTCTCAGAATCCATTCATTTTCCCCTTCTAATGCCCTGAGCATCCTCTCTTCAAAAGTTAGGTGCTCTGATTGTGCTTCCTCTTCAGCTTCTGCATGTTGATTTTCATCTCCTTGGCCTATTTCTTCATTATAATCATCTCTTCCTTGTCTCAATCTTTGATCGATTATCATACCTGCAAGTTCTTTTACTTGCCTTTGTAGATTTTGCATTTCCCTCTGCATATGGGCAAGACCCCCTCTTCCTCTTCCTCTCCCAACCATCTTCTCACTCTGATACCAAATGATGTAACCAAACTTCATAGCATAATATTCATCACCATTATTATTGCCAATAAATTCAAAAACACAAAATTGAAAAGAAAAAAACAAACATATACAAAACAAAAATTACCCTTTTGGCAATTTTTACCCTTTTTGGTAGTTTTTTAGAAACTTTAAAAAATTGCCATTTTTGGTAATTTCGCATCCTTATCCATGTGGCCAAGAAACTTGCCAATTATTTGAAAATAAATAAAAGAGGACTAATTGTCAACTTTCTGATCTAATTTCTTGTAAAGTTCAAAAACTAATTAGAAAAAATAACTTGGAAAAATCTCAAAAAATCATTAAGACCTCATTTGGAGGCCTTAGATGATCGAAAAAGGTCCCAAAAAAGTGTCAAAATGGTGGCCTACCAAACTTACTAGTTTTATGGGATTTTCAATCAACTCTGCAAGATGCATATGCCCATCAAATTTTAGCTCAAATAGACTCCTAGGTCAAAAGTTATGACCTTTGGAAGTTTTTGCATCATTTTGACTTACTGTTTATCACCTTGGATTAGATTTACAAGTGCAGACTTGACCTAGGTCACTTCTATAGTTGTAGATCCGAACCCTTAACTTTTAAAATTTAAAATAAATCCCATCGATTCCCTCCTATTAGTCGTTATGTGCCAACCAAGGACATGTTTTTGTTGATTTGTATACTTGGTTGTTGTATTTAAGGACATTCAATCATTTTGAAATCACTTATGAATATGTTGACCACTTCTAGAATTAAATTTGCAAAAGAGATAAAAGAATCTAGCAACATTACTAGAGAATTACATCACCACACATCATCTTAGGTCCATTGCACACTTGCTTGTTATCTTTGATATTTCTCTCTAAGACATAAAGTTAGTTTGCTAGAATTCTAATTAAGGAGAACTTGACCCTTGCAATTTGATAGATTTCCCAAGGTATTTGTAAATGCCATCCATTCTTATACATATTTAGACATCAAAAATCAAAGTTAGTTCGCTAGAATTCTAATTGTGGAGAACTTGGCCCTTGCAATCTGGTAAATTTCCCAAAGGTGTTTGTAAATGCCATCCGTTCTTATACATATTTAGACATTAGAAATCAAATATAGTTTGCTAGAATTATAATTGAGGAGAACTTGACCCTCTCAATCTGATAGATTTCCCAAAGGTGTTTGCAAATGCCATCTATTCTTATATATTTAGACATCAGAAATCAAAGTTAGTTCGCTAGAATTCTAATTATGAAGATTTTGACCCTCACAATCTAGTAGATTTCCCAAAGGTTTTTGTAAATGCCATCCATTCTAATACATATTTAGACATAAGAAATCAAAGTTAGTTCACTAGAATTATAATTGAGGAGAACTTGACCCACACAATCTAGTAGATTTCCGAAAGGTGTTTGTAATTGTCATCCATTCTTATACATATTTAAACATTAGAAATCAAGGCAAGTGAATTCCAATAGTCCACATTCAGCCAAATAAGATTCACAAGTTATAGTTTAGGTTGGTGAGTAGGTTCAAGATTGTGGGTAGGTCCTAGTCTGCACTCCCATAGGTGATCCCAAGTCAATTTGCAAAATTTAAAATATTCATCTAAACTAGAACTAAAATTCCAATGCTTTGACAAATCAATTCCCAACATTTTTTACAACATTTACCCACCTTCAAAATCCAGAATCTTCATCTAAATTAGTACTAAAATTCCAATACCTTGACAAATCAATTCCCAACAATTTTTACAACATTTTCCCATTTTCCCAAAAAAAGCGTCTCTTACCCAATAAAAAAATTACACCTCACATCTATGGTGTACCTAAAATTCACAAATCCAACATCCCTTTGAGGCCGATTGTTGACACGACCTATTCCCGTACTTACAAACTGGCTACCTACTTAGCCAAGTTAGTTTCTCCTCTAACTGGCAAGTCCTCTTCCTTCATTAAAGACTCAACCCACTTTGTTGACTTCATCAAAGATAAAAAGGTCAATGATGATGACATTCTTGTCAGTTTTGATGTGGTCTCCCTCTTCACCAAAGTCCTTCTTCAAGACTCCATTAAGCTTGTCAGACACAAGACCAATGATGAAATTGCCTCCCTGGTTGAATTGTGCTTAAAATCTACATTCTTCACTTTCCAAGGCGTGGTTTATGAACAATCTAATGGGGTTGCTATGGGCTCTCCTCTGTCCCCAATCATCGCCAACCTTTACATGGAGCATTTTGAAGAGCTTGCCCTGAATTCCTTCCCTCTCAAACCAACCTAGTGGAAGCGCTATGTGGACGACACAAACATTTGTTGGCCACATGGACATGAACAACTAGAACTTTTCCACAAACACCTTAACAACATTGCCCCTTGCATCCAGTTCACGAAAGAGCTTGAAACCAATAATCAACTCCCCTTCCTAGATGTCCTTCTCATTAGAAAAGGTGATGACACCCTTGGCCACCATGTCTTCAGGAAATCTACCCACACTGACTTCTATCTTCAACCACCACCACCCTGCCCACAAGGTGAGTGTCCTCAAAACTTTAGCAACGAGGGCCTTTCGCATCTGTGATAGTGAACACTTAAACCTTGAGTTGTCCCACCTGACCAAAGTTTTCAAACTTAATGGATACCACATTAAGCACATCAAGAGAGATTTTAAGCTCGCCCAAAACTACCTTAACTCCAAACCTAACAATTGTGACACTGAGGTGGTTTTCAGAGCCACCCTACCTTTTATCGAAGGTATCTCTAATAAGATTGCCAAAATCCTTTGAAAAAAAGGGCTCCATTGTGCTTTCAAACCTTGCTCAACCATCATAAATCTTATCCCATCTACCAAAGACCCTAATGACATTCTCTTAAACTTAGGCATCTACAAAATTGATTGCTCATGTGGCACCCCTTACATTGGTGAAATAGGTAGATCTATCTGCATGAGAATCAAAGAGCACTGTGCAGATATCAGACACAAAAGGGTAACAAAATCAGCCCTTGCAGATCATAGCTCTAGCACCAAGCACCACATATGCCTTGAGGATACCCGTGTCCTGGCCAAAGAAGATAACTTCTACAAAAGGAAACTCAAAGAGGCTATCTTCATTAGGAATAACCCTCCCAATCTCAATAGAGACGATGGTTGGAACTTGAACCACACATGGAACCCTCTATTAAATTCCCTTAAAAACTAAACACCTTCCTTCCCTTCCATCCACCCCTTTTCCTTCCTCCTTACATCTCTTTCAATCTGTCTCTGACACTCCTCCCCCTCTCTATCTTCTCGCCCTATCTCTTTTCTTCTTCCTCTTATCCTACCTTATACCATTTGCTCTGTGAAAGAAAAGATATGCTCTCCTCTGACTCCCCTCCTCAAACCTTGTACCTCTCCTATGACTCCCCTCCTCAAACCTTGTACCTCTCCTCTGACTCCCCTCGTGTCCTCTCTCTTGACTCTCGCCACCCTTCCCCCCCCTCTTGACCTCCCTTCCCCCTTTTTCTCATCCCCTACCCCTCATCCTACCCCCTCATCTCTCTCTTGGTTTTTCCTTTCTTTCATCTTTGTTACTCTCTTCCATGTCATTATCCCCGTTCTCTTTAAACTTTGATCCTTCTCTTGGTCCCCCTTATTTTCATCCCTGCTTGGTGTTTTCCTTTGGTTAAGTATTGCATATTTTTTGTGTAGGTCACTTGTATTTTTAGATTATTTTCTCTATTTATGGTTGTTTATATCTTCTTTGTTTGCATTTTTATCTACCTTTATACCCATTTGAACTTATTCCTTTATTTATAAGTTTTTTACCTTTTATATTTTCTCTTTACTTTTTAAGTTTCTTGCCCACATGTATATCATGGTTACATATCTACTTACCATACTTAATCATATTTATTTTATTTTCTTATATCCGTTTTTCTATTAAATATGATAAGTGAACATATTTTTATTTATAGATAAATTATTTATATTTTTATAATTATAGTTTTATTTATCTATATTGATACATTATTTATTTATACATCTCATAATTATATATATTTTTATTTTTATAATATATTAATTGTGTTATTCATATCCATAATTTTTTACTATCTACAAATATATCTATTATTGTTATATTTTTATAAATATATTAAGTATTTATATGATTTATTATTTTTGTTATATTTATTATTGATAATTTTCACTACTTACAAATATCTATTTTTTCTTTTGGTTGTAATTATATTTATATCCTATTTTTATTCACTTAAACTTGTCTTATTTATTATATATTTACACACTTATCACTAATATATTTATCTATATTTTAATATATATTTTTATTCACTCATATCCATGCACATATTATTCTTTTATTTTTACCTATTAAATATGATTAGTAAATATATTTTTATTTTTAGATATGTTATTTTCATATTTTCTATATCTATAGATATATTTGTTCTTATTTATAAATGTATTAAGTATTTGTACCAATATATTATTTTTATTCTTTCTCCCCCCTTTCAGTACTTCATTTTCTCCCTTTTGTTTCTCTTAGCTGTCATACATTATGATAACAATTTAATTTCCTCTCTTTATTATCTTCATTCCTCCTTTCCTTAATGTTTCTTACTCTCTAACTTTAGGATTTCTTTTAATTGGTTTGTGTGAACTTATTGCTCTTTCCCATTACTTTACTAGTTTCTCTTCCCTTTGTTAAACTTCGTGCCCACACTTCCCCCTTTCTCTTTTTAAGGAACCCTCTCTGCAATTACGACTTACTCATTCTCTTCTCTTCATCTCGATGATGGATCACGAAGTGTGATCCTAAACGTCGATCTAAAAAAAACTACATCATCATCGATCTAAAAACGTCAAAATATCATATCTGTTATATGTTTAAATTTGTTTAAATTCTACATCTAATTCAATAATTCATATTTATATATTTATATCAGTTAACAATCCTAACTCTAAACCCTAGACTTATTTTATTAATTAATCATCTGTCCTACACTAAATTTATAGTGAAAACACATCAGCAGACTTTATTTTTGGACTGTTAACGAAGAGTGTAAGATGTACACTAAATTGATAGTGAAAACACATCATCAAACTTTATTTTTGGACTGTTTTAACGAAGAATGTAAGATGTAGATTCATTCCCCAGAGCTTGGAGTGCATGACTACCGTCCCATTCAAGATCTGTTTGAGCCACTTTAGGCAATTCTTTATTTTTCATTACAAAGATATCTACACTAGTGTTTTTGTACGCTACATGGAAACTTTACTTCCACTAAATACTAAAAAAACAGTTGTCCAAAACAATCTTCTTTTCTGAAACTCTGGCAGGATAAGATCGAGCCGAAAAACCCTAAAATTTGAAAACAAAATCCATAGGTAACCCAGTTGTTGAATGGGATCATTTCCAAGTTGTAGGCCTATTTGTTTTTTCTGTGAAAGTATATTCTTAAAGACAAAAACTGAAAACTGATCCCATTGGCTCACAAGTGAAGCTTGAAGGCAGATATTTTTATGGTTAGCATGTAAAGCTACTGTTAACAGCGAAAAGATTTATGTTTGTATGCACGTGCCGTCCGCACGGTGGATTGAGTTGGCAATAAGTTAGTGAAAAAGAAAAGGAGGTTTGGTGATGGAGCCGCCTGTGACGTCAGAGTGACGCAAGCAATGCGGTGGTGTAGAAGTGTGTGAGAGATGATAGCTTGTGTTGAGTTTGTCCGTTGTGGAGTTGGCCCACGCGTATTCGCGCTTGCTCACGAAAGCAACGATCTGGTTTAACTCTTTGCAGTTTCTAAGCTCCACCTGTCCATTGCCAAGACCTTTCCTTCCACTTGAGCCGGTCACCTCTCCCACCATAAAAGCACCTGTTATTCCCCTCTGCAACATTTCAAACACTTCCGCTCCTCCTCCTCTAAATCCTCTATTTCATTCATCAACACCCAACAATCTCAGCTCAATTATATGCTACTGCTGGCAGAGTTTTATAGATAGATTGAGGGAGAGAGAGAGAGAAGAATTTGGTTTGGGATTTTGGTTTCCCAACAATCTCATCTCAATTATATGCTACTGCTGGCAGAGTTTTATAGATAGATAGATAGTGAGAGATTGCTGGCAGAGTTTTATAGATAGATAGATAGTGAGAGATTGAAAGAGAATAAGAAGAATTTGGTTTGGGATTTTGGTTTTGTTTTGCTTGGCCTTGAAGGGTGGAATTTGTTGTTGAATCTTGGGTATATTTGGGTTTTTGTAATGGAGAACCCAGCTGCTACCTTGTCTCAGCAGCCACAGTTGCCTCCAGGGTTTAGATTCCATCCTACAGATGAGGAATTGGTGGTTCATTACTTGAAGAAGAAGGCTGCCTCTGCTCCCCTTCCTGTTACAATTATACCTGAGATTGATCTCTACAAATTTGATCCATGGGAGCTTCCTGGTGAATACAGCAAAACCCACCTTGTATTTTCTCTAATGTTCCTTGTTTTTCTCCATGTTGAGAGCTTCCTTTTAGCCTTGGATTTTGAAGTCCTTTATACCCAATTGTTTTTGTGAATACATTTTTAATCAATGTTCTGTATACCCAACTGTCTTGTGAAAACAAAAACTGAACTTTCCATGTTCAGTATATCCTTTGGCCTTGAATTGTGAAATCCATTGTGCCCAATTCGTTTTGTGAATTCAAAAGCTCTCCATGTTCAGAACATCCTTTGGCCTTGCATTTTGAGGTCCTTTATACCCAATGTTTTTTTTGGAATACAATATTTCTCCATGTTCAGTATTATACCCTTTGGGTTTGAATTGTGATGTCCTTAATGCCCAATTGTGTTGTGAAGGCAAAAAAACTGAACTCTCCATGTTCAGTATATCCTTTGGCCTTGAATTGTGAAATCCATTATGCCCAATTCGTTTTGTGAATACAAAAGCTCTCCATATTCAGTACTGAACTCTCCATGTTCAGTATATCCTTTGGCCTTGAATTGTGAAATCTATTATGCCCAATTCGTTTTGTGAATACAAAAGCTCTCCATGTTCAGTACATCCTTTGGCCTTGCATTTTGAAGTCCTTTATACCCAATGGTTTTTTTTGGAATACAATGTTTCTGCATGTTCACTATACCCTTTGGGTTTGAATTGTGATGTCCTTAATGCCCAATTGTCTTGTGAAGGCAAAAAAAACTGAACTCTCCATGTTCAGTATATCCTTGGCCTTGAATTGTGAAATCCATTATGCCCAATTCATTTTCTGAATACAAAAGCTCTTCATATTCAGTACTGAACTCTCCATGTTCAGTATATCCTTTGGCCTTGAATTGTGAAATCCATTATGCCCAATTCGTTTTGTGAATACAAAATTTCTCCATGTTCACTAAATCCTTTGGCCTTGCATTTTGAAGTCCTTTATACCCAATGTTTTTTCGAATACAATGTTTCTCCATGTTCAGTATACCTTTGGGTTTGAACTGTGATGTCCTTAATGCCCAATTGTCTTGTGAATGAAAAACTAAAGTCTCCATATTCAAGTTCTTTGTGCCCAGTTGTCTTGTGAATAGAAAAACTCTCCATATTCAGTAAATCCTTTGGCCTTGAATTGTGAAGTCTATTATGCCCAACTGCCTTGTGGAAAAAAAACTCTCCATGTTCAGTAAATCCTTTGGCCTTGAATTTTGAAGTCTTTTATGCCCAAGTCTTGTGAATACAAAAGCTCTCTATGTTCAGTACATCCATTGGCCATTGGCCATTAGCTGTAAGGCCCTTATGTCCAATTGTCTTGTGAATATAAAACTCTCCTTGTTAAGTACATCCTTTGGCCTTGAATTGTGAACTCCATTATGCCCAATTATCTTGTGAAAAAAAACTTTCAATGTTCAGTAAATCCTTTGGCCTTGAATTGTGAACTCCATTAGGGCCAATTATCTTGTGAAAACAAAACTTTCAATGTTCAGTAAATCCTTCGGCCTTGGCCTTGAATTTGAAGTCTTTTATGCCCAATAGTCTTGTGAATACAAAAGCTTTCCATGTTCCGTTCATCCATTGGCCAGGAGCTGTAAAATCCTTTATGCCCATATGTCTTGTGAATACAAAAACTCTCCATGATCAGTACATCCTTTGGCCTTGAATTGTGAAGTTCTTTGTACCCAATTGTCTTGTGAATACAAAACTGACACATATCAAGTGTATTTAGTTGTTTTGGATATTGGTTAATGGGTGTCTGAATTTAGAATAAATTCCTCAGATTTGCTTCATTTCATTGTCTGGATGCAGGATTTTATCATTGTGACTGACATAATTATGTGTGAAAGATATGAATCTTCCTCAGGAAGCAACTGTGTTTTTAAACATTTTTGAGAATTTTGTTTCATGATTAGAATTGGTGTCTGGGTTTGCTATAAATTGGGTTGTGTGTGCGCAGGCAAGGCCACTTTTGGGGAGCAAGAATGGTATTTTTTCAGCCCAAGAGACAGAAAGTACCCCAACGGGGCTAGACCTAACAGAGCTGCAACGTCTGGGTACTGGAAGGCTACAGGCACTGATAAACCTATACTTACATCAGGAGGAACCCAAAAGGTGGGGGTGAAGAAGGCTTTGGTGTTCTATGGAGGTCGACCACCCAAAGGGATAAAGACTAATTGGATCATGCATGAGTACCGCCTTGCTGAGAGTGGAGCCAGGCCCGCCATTTTGCCTAATAAAAAGGGCTCTTTGAGAGTAAGCATGTATCAACCTATCTAATTTTACTTTATTAAGTTGGGTCACCATAATATTTGTTTTAACATGTTTATATTTAAAAAATGATGATTATGATTAGTAACAGAGTATGAATCCACTTCATCGCAATCATAGATGGTAAACCAATAAAGAATAGGCAGTTTACATCAGCTATATGTTAAAAAATATTTTCAAAGGAATATATATAGCTATAAGAGGGGATATGTTAAGAGTTGTAGAGAGGAATATGGATATGCGAAGGGACGTGTTAAAGTATCTGAGGGAGGGGTGATATGTTAAAATATCTCGATAGGAATATAGACATGACAATGGATATGTTAAAATATCTCAAGAAGAATATAGTATAGATATGATAGAATTTGAACAACATTTTATAGCCGTGTAGTTTAAGTATAATTTTATTTATTCGAGTGAGCTTCTTTATAGATTTTACATCATCTTTCATCAGTATAATTCGCTATTGAATGACACCCATGTTGATAGTTTGATTTAGCTAGATTTTCTATGTAGTCAATTTGCATAAAACCATCGTATGTCAATTGTGGGTTCTGAGAGATATGCCACTTTCTATTGTTCTGATAAATTTTGAATTTTGGGTTTTTGTGGTGTGTCAGCTTGATGACTGGGTTCTGTGCCGAATTTACAAGAAAAACTCTCATTCTCAGAGGCCACCAGATAGGGAGCAAGATGAATCATGTGTTGAAGAAGTATTGGCTTCTTTGCCTGAGATTGATCAGCAACAGAAACTTCATCTTCCCAAGCTTGGTTCTTTCTCTGGGTTGTTGGAGAATGAGGATCCCTTCCTAGATGGGCTTTTGAATGATGAAAGCATGGATGGAAATGGGAATAATAGCAGTCTTCAGGCAGAGCCCTCTAACAGGTACCAAACCAACATCAACAATAGCACTGATTGCTCATTTCATGTTGTACCCAAGCAAGAGATATCAACTATGGAGATAGAAAACAAGTTCAATTCCCTCAAGAGGACCCTTTCCTTAGCTTATAGGGATGAAGCTCTTAATCCCCCAAAGAGATATAACAATGACAACTACAATACCAACAATAATGTGTCAGCCTTGATTAATTCAATGCAACAACCCAATCAAGCTTTCCATCAGCAACAGCAACAGAACTTGCTAGATGCATTGAATGACTGCCAGCAAAATTTTAGGATGCCCTACATGCAAAACATCAATTGGAACTCCTCCTAAGAATGAGCCCATTATCTGCACAAAATTTAGTTTTCTTTCCATGGAATCCAGGAATGCTTTTCATACAAGTATTCTACTGGAATCTTACAGCAATATAGATTGTATTTACTAGGACTATTTATACCAATATGGCTCTTATACATATGGGAGATTGACATTATTTGTGCATGAAGCGAAGAGTATCAGTGTCAATATCAACAGTGGTAGAAGACTATTCAGCTTTAATCATACAGATATATATCTAACACAGACAATTGTTCATAGTTTCATTTTCTATTTCATCAGATCGGTGTATCATTCATGTGAAAATATATAGAGTAGACAAGTTACACATACAGACACATACTCTGCAGAAAGAGCAGAAACCTACTCAAATATTGCTGAAAGCTCCTGTGTATTTTTGTATAAGCAGAGAAGGCATGTATTGACAATCTGCACACAAGTCCATTCAGTGTGATCTGAAGACTTGTGGAAGCAGTGCCACCATATCCACAGCAACAACAACTTCACCAGTGCATACAAAAATTGTTTACTTGAGGAGACTTTTCAGTAAAGCTTGTTTATATTATTATCATTATCTATATGGCCCTCTGCATCAGATCAGGCAGAGAATAATGCTAGGTCTGTAACTTTATATGGTGAGGCCAGGATTTGGACATGCTGGTATTACATGTTTCAGTAACTGTGCATATCACACCACTGTATAGAGGATTATAGAAATCTATCGATTGATTCAATTTGTAAATCAGAAATTATTGCTGCAATTTCTTCTGTTGTGATACTAAGTTGATAAGTTGGATTTGATATCTGATTCACGCTTCAGGAGGGAAATAGCATAAAAAATTTCCCAATGAGAAAGGCGATGAAGGCAATTAAAAATCACAGAGGAGGAAATACTATGGTTTGTTGTAAAAAAATCCCATCTTGTTATTCAGAATGAATGTAAGAGTTTTTAACTATTCTTGCTTTCTACAGTGCTCTGGTTATTTCCGTGAGAATCTTTATCGGGTGTTAAAACCTCTCATGAAGAGGTTATATCTTTTTCTTGTAGCAAATTTATTCTACGTAACTATAAAAACAAGTTTACATGCATGAATGATTGTCATTTGAAGCCATACATTTCTGGGTTAAGCAAAGGAATAACAAATAAAGGGGTTGAGCCTTTTGTGAAATGGTTTAAGCTTTTTATGCAACTGCATTGGGTTTGAGGTTTACATCATTAAAGCAACCAGCAACATTAACATGGGATACACACTTTTTGAATTAGATTTAAAGTAGAATAAAACATAAATGTGAAGTAAATGGATTGAACGTGGAGATAATATCATGGCCAACATTTTAATAAATAAAAATATTAATGAGGTAATATCTTATCCACTTTTTCTTTTATCACTCTTTTTTCCTAAAGACTTCCTTTCTAATAATGAACTTAGAGACAAGAAATTAGTGAAAACATGTTGTGAGATTTTTCGATGGTGATAGGAAGTAAATTTGGACGTTTATGATAAAGTAAACATTACTTCCTAATTTTCATATTTATGATTTTTTTTTAAGTACTTTTTAAAATAAGTTTTTAGTATTATGTTTTTATTTTTATTAATATATGATAAAAAATAAAAATAAAAATATTTTTTATATTCATTAGTGTGGTATTTGTTATGTTGTAATGTTGACTTTTATTGCTTGTATTTTGGTATATGGAGTTTTAGTCTTTTGCTTAGAAACACCTCTAATTTTTTACTTTTGAGATGATTTTTATATTTACATTTACAAGTTCTTTAAAATCATCCATACTTAAGTATTTCCTTTACCAATTATTGTCTGAGCCTTTTGGGTTCTTCTCCCTCTTTCTTAGACAATTTTCTGAATGGGTGGGAGTTTCACCTTCCTCTGAGATGATTCTCTCATTTCACTTGATCTACAATGTGAGTTCTTTCTATTGTTAGATTTAGGGTTTGAAATTTTGCACTCAGATTTTATTTTCTTCTTGCTTATCTTATTTGAGATCCCTTATTTGTCTCCTTCCTATCAATGCTCTATTTGGTAATTCAATGTTTAATCTAGCATCTAATGAGGGAAGGATAGTTGTATTTAAAAATCAATAGTGCGCTAGATTCTAGTTTGGGGAGGGTGGAAACATTCTATGACAAAAGTTGATAGTTTTGGGTTTATCTTTCTTCTTGAAATTTAAAGACACGTAGGGAATGAATTAGTTTGTCTATGTAACTCCTCATTATTTACCATTCTTTGGCAATGCCTTCTCTCCTCGGGCTATAAGTTTTTATTTTACAAATTGATTTATTTTTCATCCTTAGATGTCTAATTATCTATGTTTAGACTTAGATAATTCAATTAATATTGCTTGAAATTCTTAATGTCAAGCCTTTCCTTCGAATAGAAATACTTTTTAAGAATATGGACAAGTATAGACATAGGACCAAAATGAAGTGCATATTACAACAATAATATGGAGAAGTATAGACATAGTACCAAAATGAAGTGCATATTGATATTACAACAATGCATCTAAACACATTTTTTTATCTTCTTGAATGAGAAACAACTCAAGAACCCTCACATGAAAATCTAGTTAGAGTGGATGTGGAAATGTGCTAAATATATTATTGTAGATGATAGAGAAAATAGTGAAGTTGTGGCAAAAAAGATGATGCTTAAGAGCATAAATAATTTATCATCTTGATAAATATATTTTTACTTGGAATCTATGCTATCTAGAGTTTAACATCTTTTTCAATGCTTGTGATAATTTTATGTTATGTAAGGTCTAGTAAAATTTGAGGTGGTGTTGCAATAAGTAAGGAAATTACATAAATTACATTTCCACATGGTGGTGAATACTTGTACAAGAATTTGAATTGAGAATGTGGAAATAGATGTCTACCTTCCTCTCAAATGGTTTTGTCCTCTTACCTTAGATTACTATGGATAAGTCTCTCCTATTGTGGGGTTCTTTTGTTTTCTCTACCATCTTTCCCCCTTATTCTCCTCTCTCCAATTTTGTCTCTCCTAATGATTCAAAATTTTCTCTTTCCTCTAGTGTGGGGATGGTGTTTCCATTTAAAAATCAATCTCTAGCTTTTTTCCAAGGAGGTTTTACAAATTTTGTTTATATTTAAAATTTTTAAAAATAATTTCTACTTCTTCAAGTTGTTTTTGATGGAAATATTTGGATTACATATATAAAGACACATCTACCTTTATATAGAAGATTACAATATAATGAGGGGGCATACATCTAAACTAGAAGTCATCCTTTGGCTAATCATAAGTTTCTTCAACTTTAAATACATTTAGGGATTGAATAAGTTTAGCTTTTTGGTTATGAACTTATGTATGTGGATCCTTAGTCTCTCTCTCATACTTTAAGAATGTATTATCTCCTTTACATAAGGGTTGTCTTTGCTAATGGATGGTTTTGTCATTGATCCAAAAACTTAGGTCGAGTTAAAGGCCATCAAGGTCCTATTTACCATTATTAGTATTTAGAGTAGTTTTATGCATTAACTCCATGGATTTCATCACTTGTGATGGCTTACATTGAAAGAGGGGTTGTGATGATGTCTAAAGAATGTTTGGGATGATATGGGACATCTCTAAGAATTTCCAAAACAATTTTATAGACATCAAAATGACATAAAAATTATTTTGGAAAAATCACTAGTTTGTGTAGGTGGTGAAGTGTAATCACCTCAACAAATTCACTAAATACTATGGTGATCAATCCCTATCTTCACTACTAGTAATGCGTAAAACCTATAATGTCTCTAGTTCCATCAGACTTGTAACATTCATAAAAGAGCATAAAAGAGAAAAATAAATATGTAATGAGACTCGCAAAACTAAAGCATGTGGATTATAGATGGAGAAAGCTTCAAATAGGGATAAAACTCTAGTAAGAGTGAGAAAAGATCATCGTGCCACTACATCTTAGTCTTTTATAAGTGATACAACGTCCATAGAATTTTATATGAATCTAAAGGATGAACTATACTAGCTCCTAACACCTACATTTAGCCTCAACAACTCCAAACCCTACTGCTTCACTACACAACCATGGAAGAATGACCTAGTTTATTATTCCGTGAATATGTAGTGAAAGAGTAGTGCTTGGAGTCGTAGAGACTAAATGCAAGTATTAGGAGTTGATATAGTTAATCATTGAGCTTTGTATGCATCTTATGGGCATTTTATCACTTGTAAAAAACTAAGATGTAGTGACAATAGTGGCATGTGGAGCTTAGCTCACTCTTATTGGAATTTTCTCCCCATTTGTGGGTTCTCCATCTATACTCTGCATGTTCTATTTGTGTTTTGTCTCATTGCACATTTCTTTTTTCTATTATGCTCTTTTATGAATGTTGTAAAGTACATCTAATTAAAGTAGAAACATTGTAGGTTTAACCATGCTACTAGTGGTGAATATGGTGAACTTGAAGGTTGTTTCAAGGTTTTCTTAAAGGATATTCATTTCCAGTGAACATATGAGAGGAATATCCTCCATGTTTATGAATCAGTCCCTAAGATGTTAATTATATGGGCATAGTATATAATTAAATGAATATGGTCTAATATCAATCTCAAACTTCCTCAATAAATAAATACAAAGAAATATAAAAGGAGGAATATAAGTGAAGAAGAGATTACATCAACCCATTTACATGCAAAATATACCTTCTTCATTAATAAACAATTTAAGAAACTTTACTTGTGAATATGGTTAGGGTGGGCATAGCATACAAAACAATTTGGTGTAGATGAGGGAGAAAATATTGAACTTTTATGTAAAATGATTATGCTTATCCAAAATAGTCTATTAGAAGGAGATTTTTTTAATTTGGACTACAAATTTTTTAGGGACAAAACTTTTCCAATACTAATGGCACTTTTACGTTACATGAGATATTAGAAAAATATAGAGGTGTTGTTGCAATATGTTAGGAAGAATTATAATTATCATTTCCAAATGGTACTTGGGAACCTTAATAGAATAATTGTAAGGGAAGCCATCTAATTAAATGACCACCTTAGAAAGAAAGAAATGTAGAAAACTAAATGCAATGTCTAAAAATGAATAAAAGAGTCCAATGGAAGATAATGGAAGATAAAGGAAGAATAAGTTAAAATAAAGAATAACTAAGGTAGGAAGAACCAAACCCATGAATCAAAACTAACATGAAATTGCAAAATCCAAAGGAAAGAACAAAAGAAAGGGTAATAGGCCAATGAGAAATGAAGGAAGAATAAGTTAAAATATAGAATAACTAAGGTAAATGAAGAATAAGTTAAAATAAAGAATAACTAAGGTAGGAAGAATCAAAACTATAGCCAACATGATTAGAAAATCTAAAGGAAAGAACATAAAGAAAGAGAGGGTTAATTAAAATGTCTAAAATATATGAAACCCAAGCCTAACCATTTCCTTGCTCTATAATTAGATTTGAGGATGATATAAATTTGTTTAATATGTAAATGGACATGGTGAAGCCTCACTTTATATAGGAATTAAATATTCATTTATGAAGGATCATTTAACATTATGATTTTTATTAAGTATTTGTAAATATTACACTAGTATGTATGTATTACAACAAGATTCAAGTTATATATTACATTCTTTTAGTTTTGAAGCGCGTAGAGATTTCATTTAAGTGCAAAGGTACATTTTTGGGTAGTTTATTACTCTATCTTCCTTCTTTTTCTTTGTGGGGAGAAGAGGGAAAGTGGGGAATACTTGGAGCTAAGAGAAAATGAAATGAGGGGTCGTAAGAGCACAATGTTTATTAGGGGATCGTATTTAATGTTGATGATCTTAAATAATATTTATAAGGCCTTAACTATAAATTGTAGACCTTATATTATAAATATGCATATGGCATATTATAAAACATATTTAATTAATTAATAATTTAATTATTATAAAATATTATCTTTAATATTTATTAAATAATAAATGTCTTATGAAAATCCTTGATAACTTCCCAAATGGATGTGGCTTCCCTTTTCACCCTATATTTCATGAAATCTCTATTATGAGATATGTGGAGAGAGAATTTGATTGTGTGGGAATACTTTGATATTCACTATAATTGCACGAGAGAGGTTTATGTAGGGTTATTGAAGAAAGAGGAAGATACTATTGAAACTTTAGGTTCTTATGAGTCTATAATGGTTTAGACATTGTTGAAAGTTTTCTCATTATAATGACACATGTGGGGGTTCTACTTTTATAGTTTCCCCACCATAAATCTTTGTATTCTCATATAACATTTTTATTTAATTTTATTTATTGCACATTTATGTTCTATATAATATATTTCATGCATAATTTAATTATCATAACTAAAAAACTAAAATATCTAACAAAAATAAATAAAAGAGGTCTAAGTGTCTCCTTTTTGTATTTAAAATAAAAACATAATTGTAAAATGAAAGAGATATAAATTATACAGAAAATTAAGGGTGAAGTGGAACTTCTATTTTTCACATCCTTTAAAGTTTGATAAGTTTTATTTGAAAATAATTAAAAGAATTCTCTACTTTTAGTTTTGTGCGAGATAACTATGATTGAGAAAACTTAAGAATGAAGAAAATAGTTTTACTTTTTTGCATAGCTTTAGGATGTTAATAATAACTTAAATAATTATTCCATAAATTATATAGAACTTCATAGTGATGATGAATTATAAGTTATACCTTTGTTCTATTTGATGATTAGTGGGGAATGTGGTAGAAAAAGTTTTGATATTTTCTATTTTTGATGGTTTGTTTTGTGCTTGATTTATTTTTGATGGTTTATTTTGTGCTTGATTTATTTTTGATACCTAAAGTTGAATTAGTGAAAATTGTTCAATTTTTGAATTGATATTATTATTGATCTCTTGCTATTTTGATGATAGAACATTTTCATAATTATGTATAGAAGTGATGTATATTATCTCTATGTAGTGAATGACTAATTTTTGAGATATGAATTTTTTTTGTCATAAAATAATATAATTTGAAGTGAAAAGAATTAGTGTATATATACATGAATTGTAGCAAATCAATTTGTATTTATATTTGTGTGTGTATGTATATACATATACATATGTGTGTGTGTGTGTTACACACACATTACATATAATGTACACACATATACATATTTTTAGATAGTTTATTAATATAGATGAAGTATTATTGAAGAATTTTATTTATGTCACTATTTCCTCTTGTTTTTGTTAAAAATGGCTAGTAAATTATTTTGAACAAATATGATTCACTTCCTTATAATTACTTTTCTCTAAGCATGCTATCTTCTCTTGTCCTACATCAAATTTTGAGAAGGGGATGAGGTGTTAATAGCATAGGTATTTTACATTTGATTGTTGTGAGAAATGAAAGGTTTGAATATGAGATATTTAGGTATGTATGCTCTTGCTTAATGATGGGATAGGTTGATTTTATGCCATCTAATTCCCTATATTTGTATAGCCTGAATCAATCCATTTGTAGAATAATTTATAATTTTTTTGGTCAAATGATAACGGAGTAGATTCTTATCAAATGTTGACATATTGCCTTTTTTTTTAAGTTTAAGTTCTATAACATTAAATATCGTAAAAAATATGCATCTACAAAATCACTTTCACTATTTTGAGATGTTAGAAGTTTTCTTTATAACCCTTAAAGAATTTCATAGTATTATATGTTGTAATAGTTAACTAAAGCTAAACTAGAAATTATTTTAAATTTTGTCATGTTATTAGTTCTTAAAATGATAGAAAAATTGATCTTTGATATAAACTTATTTTTATCTTAATTAAAGAACAATTTAAAATATAATACCTAAGAAAATTGACTTTGACTTTGCATATGTTTATTCTTTTTTTTTTAATTTCTTAAAATCTAAGTTCTAGATCATAATGATCGTTTCAATTTCTTGAGCTTATTAGAAGATCGAGTTTGTATAGAAAATTTTGAATATATGTAAATTGACTTGAACAGTTTTCTATTTATATTCATTTTTTAAGTAAATGAAGACACATCTATTTTAATTGTATAACTAAACATTGGATATTTTTCCTTGCATGAAATGCGAGGGAGCTCACACCCTCACACATAATAGTTGATGTTTACATCCTTTGCTAAAACACATGGGTGAGATGATTTGAATTAGAGTTGCACTGCAAAGGACAACACATTATTTTGAAAATTCATGTATTATAGAATTAAAAATGAACAATATTGAAAAAACAAAATTGTTAAATAATAAGTTTTTATGCAAAATAGAGTTCATAAAGAGAGGAATCTTTGTGAGAGAAATGCACACATTGAACTCTAATTTATTCATTTGAATATAATTATTTAGATAATTTGCAATACAAAACTAGAATGTAATTAAAAATGTTGAATGGAAGGTTCTTCGTAAGAAACAAAAAAGTTATCCCTCGTGTGGGTCACATGTCTCCTTGGAAGTTGAAATACATTATTAAATAAGGATGTCTAATGAGCTTGAGAAATCAAATGAACATTTGGAATGGGGTTATTTTAGAGTTGACACTTACCCTAGGGTCATAACTTCTTGATTATAGCTTAAAATTTAAACATTAGGTATATATTGGAAAGGTCAAGTTTAAAATTAAGAGATGTACATGACAACACCTCAATCGTTACACCCAACATGTCATATGCTCCCCCCCATTACTTTTGCCCAACACAATAAACCCTCCATCACTCTTACTTATATTGACCAACATGTAAAATAGTTAATGAAGGTCCAAGCACATTACAAACTAGAAAGTTGTAAACACAATTCAAATTTGTTATTTCAAGATTTTAATTTATCATTTAAAAATATTAGATAATCACATAATAGTTCCATAGTGTTGAAAATTTCAATCCCTATACATCTAGTGTCCCATATTACTTATGTTGACCAACCTGTAAAATGACTAATGGAGATCTAAACACATTTCAAGCCATAAAGTTATAATTTTCTTTTGTATCAACACAAGCTTTTAGAAATAATTGATCCCAACCAATGAGACCACATAAGGAGGACCCCTTTCACTTAAAAATATTACATGATCACATAATAGTTCCATAGTGTTGAAAATTTCAATCCCTATATATCTAGTGTCCCCTATTACTTATGTTGGCCAACGTGTAAAATACCTAATAGAGATCTAAACACATTCAAGCCATAAAGTTATAATTTTCTTTTATATTAATATAACCTTTAGAAATAACTGATCCCAACCAATGAGACCACATAAGGAGGACCCCATTCACTACAATCCGAACATGACACCAAGTACCTAAACTCATAATAACTTTATCGCTATACCATACACTCATGTACACATTTGTGAAAATCACATAACCATGTTATTTTAATTTCCAAATCATTATCTAAAAACCATATAAATCACATACGATATGACAACCAAATGATAGAAGTTTTCAATCCCTAGACATCTGGCCATTGAAGGTACCTACATATTTCCAATATTATTAGGGCCCTACATAAATATCCCTCTCTTGGTTTTTAAAAACCAAGTAGGATGATTTAGTTATTTGTAAGGTGTCATGAAATGGAAGTCGGCTCCCACGGGTGTAAGCATGTCATTGTTTGTCATTATGCAGTGTATTAAATGACAAGAAAATAATTGCTCTCATGTCTACGTCGAAGGGGCCACGCCTTTCCCCTCTTTTGTTATGTGGACCATGGCGACCACGTATGCTAAAGAAGGAATATCGAATTATTAGGAGATACTTCCATTTTTTCCAATAATGAGATCAGTCCGTTGCTACATTCATGGTGGGATATTAGTTCGTTGCAATTATTGCACGGTCGGAGTAGCCACCTATAATATGCTTCTTAAATTTTGCTAGAGTTAATAATGATTAAAATAAGGGTTTTCTCTACTTTTCATACTTAATATTGCACATCATTGGTTGTGAATGATAGTTTGAATAGAAATTATTATTATGGGATGTTTCCTCAATCTAATGAAAAAACTTAGTATAATGATTTTTACCATATAAAAAATGGTTGTAGATAAAAGCATTTGTAAATATCAATGCTTATAATACATTTATATTACAAATAAAAGAAAGATTAAATAAATAGGAATGTCAAAACCTACATATTTAAACTTTGGTTTTAGTATATTTTATTTGGTTTTAAAAGTATTGGAGAGGATAAAAGTTTATACTTTATTCTTTTATTTTAATGTTTTATTCCATTTTTTGTGGATTGTTTTGTTTCATGATTGTAACACTCATTTTGGTTCTTATGGTGTATTTAGAACCTTGATCTTGAATCCAAAATCATATTATACAAAATCCTCCACTTTAGACTAACATTGATCTAATTAACATTTGTACTTATCACTTCCTTTTGCAGTTTATGGTGTTTGAATTTTGAATTTCTGGTTGGGCAGGATTTTGGAGTTGACAGGTGACACGTCGGGGGTTCTCGAGGGGCTCCTCTTTCCCCCCATGTGACGTCAGGTATCTTTTTGAAGGGTCTTCACGCCAGAAAGGACTGGATTTGTGCTGGTCAGAAGTGGTCAACGGGTCGGTCTGTTCTAGATAAAGGTACTCCGAGGTTTGCTTTTGGGGAAAGTAGAAGCTCCTAAGATCTTAGAGACGGATGATGGTTTGGCCCTTAAACTTTCAGATTCAGTGATGGACAATATTATTTCCACGATGGACAATGCCCTAGTTGGTAAGTTTATTTTCCATTTGACCAAATATTGACTTGGTTAGAAAATGGGTTAATGATGTTTGGAAGATCAAAGGTGATGTTATGGTTAGTGCCATGCCAGGAGGATTGTTTCTATTTCACTTCTCCTCTTAAGAGGATTTGCATAGGTACTAGTTGATGGCTCTTGGTTTTATGGTCGTAACACTCATAATAACCTTTCTCTTTGTAAGTGGAAACTTGGATTCAACCTTGTAGACACTTAAAATTGACACCTAATCAATTCTGATCACTTCTTCTATAATCGATCAATTATCCCATTTCCAACACTTATATTAATTAAATAATATTTTGTTATTTAATTAATATTTTCCTGATAGCGTCATTATCTCTCTCTATCACCTTGTTGGGTGAATATTTTGTCTTCAACTAACTGAAGGAAAAATAGTTATATCAACCACAGTGTAATGAGAAAAATCTCTCCTCTCAGCAAGGGGAGGTTCCCTGTTAACTATTACAAACTTATTTACACTAAGAACTAATTTGATGGTGAAACCATGTCATCCATTTCTCTTTTTTCAGAAATGATGTTTACAATATAAAAGAGTACTTTCACAATACAAATTGAAATAACCAAGAAACCTATGAGAGCACAAAGTCTATCATTGCTTCTTTTACTGATTTATAATTTAGAACCAAGTAGGATAAGATGCAACTCAAAGTCTTCACTGAATACTACGACAAAATCACAAAAGATAATAGTAGTTCAAAGTCTTTCCAATATCTTTTACTTCAAAACATAAAATCACAAGCTAAAGATAATTGTTGTAGCACAAAGTCTCTAAAATCATCTTTAGAACATCTCCTAGATTATTCACACTCACAGTACAATTTGGTCAAGTAGATAAGATAGCATAAGGAAAAGACATAAGAACAATTTCCAATACACCGTGCAAGTTATTCTAATGCAAAGATTGAAAGATCGCTTAGTTTTCTATTCACTTGATAAAATATGATTTACAATTTGAACACAAAGTCTCAAAATGCTCTTCAATTTGGTAGAGTTTCGCTTCAATAACTAAAAAGATCCTAATTACAATGGGGGTCCTCTTTATTTATAAGAGAAACTGAGAGCAAAAATAGGAAAAATCTAACTACTTTGACTTATTCAACAAAAGAGTCCTATTTGACTTGGGACTTCCTTTGTCTCACATGTAATTACATTTTGGAAAAATACATGTGAAAAACTCCAAGACTGAAAATAAAGTACATGTGAAAATACAAAATAAACTAAGGCATGATCACTTTCATCAACTCTTGTTCCCATCCTTCTTTAGAAAATCCTCAAACATTGTCCACATTGTTTGCATCTCAAGGTTATCCGGTCTAGAAGCATTCTCAGAAATGATACAAGTCCTTGTTACTGAATTTTTCATGGAGGTAGCAGCCTTCTCATGATTATCCAAAACTACCTTGAGAATGTCCAAGGTCAACTATATATCTGACAGCTTATCCATAGAAGCCACTAAGAAAGCTTGATCTTCAAACTCTTTTGGATCATGTTATTGAATCCCTGTATCTTTTCATCTGTGGAAAGAAACTTTTGGTCTCTTTGACTGGAAATTACAGTAGTGAGGGAGAATTGAGCATTTTCATGGGCTTTGAAGGGTTAAAGTGCGATTAGAGAAAAAAACTGAGTGAAAGCAGGCTAAAGTTAACAACTTGAAAAATTTCCCAAAGTTAAAAAAATTTCAAGGAGTGAGTGCATAGGCGGCAAAAATCACCGCCCTTGCATATGGAGGAAATTATTTTTTGCATGAGCAGCAAAAATCACCGCCCTTGCATGTGACAAAAAGACTAACATGCATGGGAGGCAAAAATCGCCGCCAGTGCATGTAAAGATCCAACGGAGGCAAAAATCCCCACCATTGCAGGTGAAGATGCAATGGAGGCAAAAATCTCCGCTAGTGCATGTGAAGATGCAATGGAGGCAAAAATCACTGTCATTGCATATGAAGATGCAATGGAGGCAAAAATCACCGCCAGTGCATATGAAGATGAAATGGAGGCAAAAATCACCGCCAGTGCATGTGAAGATGCAATGGAGCCAAAAATTGCTACTAGTGCATATGAAGATGCAACAGAGGCAAAAATCCCCGCCAGTGCATATGAAGATGCAATGGAGGGAAAAATCCTTGCCAGTGCATATGAAGATGCAATGGATGAAAAAATCTCTGCCATTGCATATGAAGATGTAATAGAGGCAAAAATCCCCACCATTGCATGTGAAGATGCAATGGAGGCAAAAATCACCGCCAATGCATATGAAGATGCAATGGAGGCAAAAATCCCTGCCATTGCATGTGAAGATGCAATGAAGGCAAAAATTGCCGCCAGTGCATATGAAGATGCAATGGAGGCAAAAATCGCCGTTAGTGCATATGAAGATCCAACAGAGGCAAAAATCCTCGCCATTGCATGTGAAGATGCAATGGAGGCAAAAATCACCGCCAGTGCATGTGAAGATGCAACGGAGGCAAAAATCCCCGCCAGTGCATATGAAGATGCAATGGAGGCAAAAATCCCTGCCATTGCATATGAAGATGCAATGGAGGCAAAAATCCCCACCATTGCATATAACAAAAATTTACTAACTCCTAAAAAGTGAAATTTTCAATTAGACTTGTTTTGCAAAATTCAAGAAACTGACACAAGTTGACACTTGAAAGGATGTTCCAAGGCTAGGAGACCACACATGAGGGCAAATGTGATTCACCTCATTTTGCGTGTTTAGAGTTGTAGGCTACAAAACGGACAAGTTTTGTAGGGGTCATCCTATAAATTGAGCGCAACTAAATTTGAGGATAACAGTTGGCTCTAAATGGGGAACTTCCTTTGATCATCCTTTGAAATGATTGAAGGGAGAAGAACTCCAGTCTCTAAGTGCCTTCATCCATCCACTGGGCTAGAGTCAGGCGAAACAACAAAAAGACATGAAAACACAAAAATAACTAAAACAACAAAAAAGACATAAAAACTGTACAAAAATTCATTAACTTATCTGTTGCTTCACTTTTGAGAATAGCTTCAGATGTTGTCTGCTAAGAGGTAGAAGAAAAGATGTTCCACTTCTTTTTCTTTTACTATTGAATGAGTAACATTTCCTAGTGCTTGACATTCTGGGATCTTCTTCTACATCCAGATTGAATTGTCCCACTCTTGCTGATGAATTCAGTCCCAACTGTCGTCGTCATTTGACAAAGCAATAGTCTTTTCGAAATCCTATTTCCTTTTAGCTGCAAAGTCTCTTTGCTTGAAGAGGACGATCCATCTGTTTATAGACCTTCAATCGAAGCACTATTTGATGACTCAGGATCTTCATTAGTGGTCAAGAAATAAGTACACATATCAGAAAACTCAGAGAATCTAAGCTTTTGGATCCTTAGATTTCATTACTGTGTACTTGGTCTCCCTTTCAGCATGAACCTCCTGCATAATACCCTTAACAGGTATTCTTGCCTCAAGCATTTGAATATGTGTCTCCTCAGCATGATCTATGATACCAACAAGCTGATATGGACTTGCTACACAAGATGATAAACTCTCATCTTGAGGTTTTAGATTAGGGGTACTTGTTGTGAGGTTCACAACACGCCCCATTTTACTCCTTAGCAAAATGAGGACCACTGCTGTGGCTGTTGCTTTTGCTTGTGTGTGTTGTTCTGCTTGGTGGTAAAAGGAAAAGAGAAGGAAAGTTACAAACCTTGTTGAAAATAGAGAAAAATTAGCATTAAGTACTAGGTCAGAGTATGGGTGAATTCCTTGCTGAAAATGAATAGGGGTTGCTTTTTGAACCATCTTAAAATTCCCTGTATTTTGCAAGTTATGTCTGTTTTTGGTAAATACACTATGGAAATGGTTTGTCTGTTTGTATATACAAAGCTGTTTGTATGTACAAGTCACCCATATACAAAGTCCTTTGTATATTGGGTCGTTGTATGTTGATATACAAGGCCATTTGTATATCGGGTTTATATACATTCTTTACTTGTATGCATTTTTGCTATGTTCAATTCATACATACAAGTTGCGGACTCAACGGAATTCACAGTTGAAATGTATAAGTGATTAAGTCCGCTGGATGCATCTTTTTCTTTGTATGTATCTTACATACAAAGGTTACATACAATGGGCATGTACAAGCCGTGGACCCAAAACGTTATGAAACAAGGTTAAGTCCTTGTATGTTTGCGGGCTTGTATGTTTCGGTGATATACAATGAAAAATACATTGGACAGAACTAAAATAGTTATTAAATGAGATTAAGTCCTTGTATGTTTGCGCAATGTATTTGTCTTACATACATTGCGATATGCACTCACTATATACAAGCCGCGAATTTGAAATCATTATGAAAAGGAGTTAAATGCTTGTACATTCCGCACTTTGTATGTATGTTTCGAAACATGCATTTCTTGATACATACAAGCTGGAATTCAAAGGGAATTAAAACTTGGTATAAAGCATGTATCACACCCCGCTTGTATATGGGAAGATACAAGTGCTTTATGCATCAGAGGCAGATACAAAGGAAAAGCTATTGGCCTGACTTGAGCCGTTGGCCTTCTCTTGAATTGTCTTCACGGTGGTTAGTGTTTTGCCGATGAGCGATATACAAGAACGAGATACAAGCTGAATGTGCAAGCCGGATTCAAAGGGAATTTTAAATACAGTTAATTTGTTGTATGATTTAATGATTGTATGTTCATAGTTGACAAGCTGATATACAAAGGGATTGAGCATGCAATATACAAGGAAAAAGGCAGGAAAGCAAAGCGATAGGATTTTTGAAGCTGTTTTGGAGCCCGATGCATGTTTTTGGTCAACGGTGGTTAACCTGACCATTTTTTGACTCTGTATATGCATTTGGATATGCGATTGTTCACATATTTATAACTCGATATCTGTGTTTGCACTTTTAGTCTGATTCAATGTAGTTTTTATCTTCCTGCAAGTTTATTAAATGATGATGCTTAATTCTTATCTGTTTTCAGGCATGAAGGTAGATATAAAGACGGAGCTTTAATGGTGATAGCATCGGCCTGAAAGATGAGATCGGTATGAAATCATGGGATTGACCTGACTGGATGAGTCACACCGATGATAAGGATATACAAAGAGTTTAAAAGGCGCCAACACTGCAATTGAAGACCGAGTTGATGGTGCATTGACTGCTGCAATTTAAGGTCAATCTAACATTCTGACCAAGCGGCGGATCGGATCACAAAAGATTGCAAACACAGTAGGAGTAGGGGCTTTCAATGAGAAGGAGATTGCAGGTGGAAACATTATTGTTAGAGCGGCGCTCGGTATGGGTATGCTACTCAGGTTTTGGCAGGATTGGTTTTCCACCGTCTGATGCTGCACTTGGGATGTAGACCGTTGATTAATTAGGGTTTTTTGGAACTATAGAGGGGATACTCAGAGATATATATTGAGCCCCTTTACTTTGTAAAGGAGGTTAATCATAAAAAAATCTGACCAAGCCAATTTCATATAGGAGATCAGATTACTGAGACTAACGAGGACTGAATTGTTGAAATGTCAAGGTTCTTTCTTCAGATCATTGTAAATGTACTTGTTTCTAAGCATATTGAATGGAGATGAAGTTTCAGATTACATCTTAATTGTAAACTTTACGTAATCTTCAAGTTGATTTCTAGATATGTAATGGTGAATGCTGTGTTCAAATAGAAGCGCTTTCATTTTTATTGCATGTTGCTATCAACTTTTCCTTTGAAGATTTGCACTGGATCATGTGGATTTGTGGAATGTCTTGGTGAAGTATGATTCCAGTTTTTCTTTGCATCATTACTGTATTGAAACATGTATGTAGACCAGTGATCTCAGTCAAGTAATTTTGGGAATCTCATTTCTTTAAACCCTGTCTCTGTCATTTTCTTTTTCTTAATTTCATTGAAATCACTTCCATAACTGCAAACCATGATAAATAATAAGTAGAACAAAGAAATATGCTGACATCTCATAGAAAACTGAATATCATTAGCATATTTGAGCTAAATGCATGTAGTGTTGAAAATATCATGCAAAGAATTGCAAATAATGTCAGAGATCATGCTAATATCAACCTGTAGACACATTATTTGAAGAAATATACTGTGTACAGTAACCTTTCTATGTAGCATAGTTGCAGAAAATAGAATCTACTGATCAGCGTAAGGCCCCTAAATGATTAACAGCAACACACATCAACCACTGAGTAACGTTAGTAGATTATGAACTAATCAATGGAGACTTGGGATCATGAATTCTTTGAATTCATCGTATCTTTCAAGATAAATAAAGGTTGTTGCGTAAACTTTTATTTGTGTGTTTGTGTGTGACTAACATCACCATCAACAGTACTAGTCTTAGGAACATAGGATGAAGTGAGAATATCTAGTGTACTTACTTGTTTGTCACCAACCACATCTTTATGATTTGATGTATTTTGTGACCATGTGAGAACATCATAAGATTCACCAAAAGTAACTTCTTTTTGTCCCATCTCATATTCCAAGTTCAGGAACCTGACAGTAGAGTCACCAGCTAATTGCTCCTCACCTTCCGTGAAAAGATTAGCATCATCTTCTCCTTGATCATATTCTGATTGAAGAAGATCGTCTTGCTCTAATTCATAATAGAAGATTGTTGCATCCATAGGTGGTGCCTCTAAAGTAAGTCTTCCTTGTGGTGGAGGAAACATGTTTTGATTTTGATCCATTGAAACATTGCCTTGGTAATTCAGAGCATTTGGGAATGTCTTCCTTAGAATATCCTTGTAGAGGGGAATGGAAAAACTCTGTGACAACTATTTTCTTAGAGCTAAAAGCTCATCAACCAACTTTTACACCATAGGATCCATGGTGTTGGTAGAAGGTAAAGCCAAAAAGTGATGCTCATTAGGCCCAATAGAATCCTTCTTCAACTTTCCCACCAAGATCAAATCATCCTCCACTTCAACTGCTAAACTTTGAGCAATTGTAAGATCAGCTGGTGCTACTCTTCGTAAAAGAAAACTTACTTCTGGCAATTGTGAATTGATGAAGAAGCATTTTAGGTTCTTAATTGTGGGTTGAGCAACAGTTGGGATCCTGTTCTTTAGCTTATTGAACTTTTCTACAAACTGACGCATAGGCTTATGCAATTCCTTTTTCATTTGAGTAAGTTGGGCCAACAAGGCATAAGCATCTTATGCTGGCTTCAAAGTGTATTCCATCCAATGACAGTTCCAGGTGTAAGGTGATAGAACCAATCAGCTGCAACACCTTGGAGTGTTTCTACAAACAATCTTACAGAAACATCTTCATATTCAACTATGAGAACACCACATGCAATGTAGAAAGCTGCAATGTGCTCATCCAGATGTTGTTTTCCATCCTCGTAGAACTTGGGAAAGTTCTTATGCGAACCCCGAGGTAGTTCATGTAGAGGTTAAGTCAATTTCAATGGCCCAAAGGCATTTCCCCATGGACCTGGGACAACCATACTCTTAACAAACAAAAGAGCAGATATAACAAAAATATATTACACAAAGATGAGGCTCGTATGCTTCAACCAAAGGCGAGAGGCTCTTGGTTGCACGTTCATTCCCCAGTAGAGTCGCCAAAAACAATTGGGTGAATATTTTGTCTTCAACTAACTGAAGTCAAAATGGTTATATCAACCATAGTATAATGAGATAAATCTCTCTTCTTAGCAAGGGGAGGTTACCTGTAACTATTACAAACTTATTTATACTAAGAACTAATTTGATGGTGAAACCATGTCATCCATTTCTCTTTTTTCAAAAATGATGTTTACAATATAAAAGAGTACTTTCACAATACAAATTAAAATAACCAAGAAACCCACAAGAGCACAAAGTCTATCGTTGCTTCTTTTACTGATTTACAATTTAGAACCAAGTAGGATAAGATGTAGCTTAATGTCTTCACTGAATACTATGACAAAACATACAATCACAAAAGATAATAGTAGTTAAAAGTCTTTCCAATATCTTTTACTTCAAAACATAAAATCACAATCTAAAGATAATTGTTGTAGCACAAAGTCTCCAAAATCATCTTTAGAACATCTCCCAGATTATTCACACTCACACTACAATTTGATCAAGTAGATAAGATAGCATAAGGAAAAGACATAAGAACAATTTCCAATACACCACAAGTTATTCCAATGCAAAGATTGAAAGATCACTTGCTTTTCTATTCATTTGATAAAATATGATTTACAATTTGAACACAAAGTCTCAAAATGCTCTTCAATTTGGTAGAGTTTCACTTCAATAACTAAAAAGATCTTAATTACAATGGGGGTCCTCTTTATTTATAAGAGAAACTGAGAGCAAAAATAGGAAAAATCTAACTACTTTGACTTATTCAACAAAAGAGTCCTATTTGACTTGGGACTTCCTTTGTCTGACATGTAATTACATTTTGGAAAAATACATGTGAAAATGTCCAAAATTGAAAATAAAGTACATGTGAAAATACAAAAATAAACTAAGGCATGATCACTTTCATCAACTCTCGTTCCCATCCTTCTTCAGAAAATCCTCAAACATTGTCCACATTGTTTGCATCTCAAGGTTATTTGGTCTAGAAGTATTCTTGGAAATGACACAAGTCCTTGTTACTGAATCTTTCATGGAGGTAGCAGCCTTCTCATGATTATCTAGAACTACCTTGAGAATGTCCAAGGTCAACTATATATCTGACAATTTATCCATAGAAGCCACTGAGAAAGCTTGATCTTCAAACTCTTTTGGATCATGTTATTGAATGCCTATATCTTTTCATCTGTGGAAAGAAACTTTTGGTCTCTTTAACTGGAAATTACAATAGCGAGGGAGAATTGAGCATTTTCATGGGCTTTGAAGGGCTAAAGTGCGATTAGAACAAAAAACTGAGTGAAAGCAGGCTAAATTTAACAACTTAAAAAATTTCCTAGAGTTAGAAAATTTTTAGGGAGTGAGTGCATGGGCGGAAAAAATCACCGCCCTTGCATGTGGAGGAAATTGCTTTTGTGCACGAGCGGCAAAAATCTCCGCCCTTGCATGTGAAAAAAGACTAACATGCACGGATGACAAAAATCACCGCCAGTGCATGTAAAGATGTAATGGAGGCTAAAATCCTTGCCATTGCATGTGAAGATGCAATGGAGGCAAAAATCCCCTCTAGTGCATATGAAGATGCAATGGAGGCAAAAATCGCTGCCCTTGCATATGAAGATGCAATGGAGAAAAAAATCGCCGCCAGTGCATATGAAGATGCAATGGAGGCAAAAATCCCCACCATTGCATGTGAAGATGCAATGGAGGCAAAAATCCCCGCCAGTGCATGTGAAGATGCAATGGAGGCAAAAATCACCGCCAGTGCATATGAAGATGCAATGGAGACAAAAATCGCCACCAGTGCATATGAAGATGCAACAGAGGCAAAAATCCCCGCGAGTGGATATGAAGATGCAATGGAGGGAAAACTCCCCACCATTGCATATGAAGATGCAATGGAGGCAAAAATCGCCACCAGTGCATATGAAGATGCAATGGAGGCAAAAATCCCTGCCATTGCATATGAAGATGCAATGGAGGCAAAAATCCTCGCCATTGCATATAACAAAAAATTACTAACTCCTAAAAAGTGAAATTTTCAATTAGACTTGTTTTACAAAATTCAAGAAATTGACAAGTTGACACTCGAAAGGATGTTCCAAGGCTAGGAGACCATGCACGAGGGCAAATGCGATTCACCTCACTTTACGTGTTTAGAGTTGTAGGCTACAAATGGACAAGTTTTGTAGGGGTCATCCTACAAATTGAGCGCAACTAAATTTGAGGATAACACACCTAAAATCATTATTTCATCCATTTAATGAAATCTAGCCTTAGATAAATAACTATTTGATATTTATTTACCTAAGACTTTATGCCCCTTTCCTCAAATTAAATAAATATTTCTATTTATTTAATTTGGTATTTTGTCCACTTTTGATTAATTCCTCTAACCTCCATTTGTCCTCTAATCATGTGCACATGGGTTCATTAATGATTAATCATAGATTTGACCTCCCCAAACTTCTATGGGGATCTACTTGTCATACCATGTACATGCATGTACATGACAAGTGGTACTCTAAGGTATGGCCAAATCTTCTATTTCCATATATTCCAATTTAAAATTTGGCTTGTCCTTACACCTCTCAATTTTAAATTTAGCCAAAATACTTGGAGGCATGGGAAGAGTCCAAGCCATACGTTTTCCTTAATTCCTCCAAGTACCCTAACTACCTCTTTCATCCTAGCCATTCACTCTCTCCAAATCCCATCCTCCACCATTGATTCTCCTTTAATCTTAGAACCTCCTTTTGCAACCAATCCCCATTGGCCACTTGTGCATTTCTCCTTTCTTGATAGATCTCATGCATTGCGAGCCCTTGATCCTTACTTTTAGTCTTGACCCTCCATTTTAACCTCCAAAAATCTATAAATTGGAGATGCCTCTATCCATTTACATAATCCAATTGAATGCAATCTTATGCTACCACTGTGAGCACTTACATACTGTTAAGAATCAATCAATTATCATATTTTGGGGCATAACCACTTATGCAAGTGTAACAAGGGAGTTGCCATTTGTGTGTTTTATATGCATTTATTTTAACTGAATTCCTTTATTTTCCTAAACTTGAGTGTTGGTATTTGATAGTGATAGGGTGATTTAATTAGTTTAGGTCACCATTGTAGTGTCACTTTCTCTTGCACACAAACCTAATCACCAATCTTTGTGTTGTTGACCCCAAGTAGGTCCATTTTTTAGGTCTTCCTTTTAAATATTGGGATACTTTTGTTATTGAAAGTATAGTCAATTCCTTTGGTTAGTTTTTGGCAGTTGATAAAGTCACTAGAGAAAATAGTAGACTAGTTTTTGCTAGATTCTATGCTGATATGGAGATTAACAAAACCCTTCCTACTTAAATCGTTTTAGAATCTACGTTTGGAAAATGGACTTAACCAATCATTTATGAACTTAGGCCCATATTGCCAAAACTATTCCAAGTTCAAACATTTTATAGAAAACTGCCCTAGACCACCTCAAAGACATGAGGAACCAAAAGATAAGGAGGTGCCTAGATCTAATCAACAAGATGGTTGAAATGAAGGTTATCCTTTTGAACAGGAATTGATGAAGATTTTAGAACCTCCAGGTATTACAACACCTAAGGGAAAAAGGGAAACATCATTAAAAGGTGGAGTAGGTGGTCTAGGGATTATTCAAGCTATTCCTACTTGTGAAGGTCAAAAAGAGTTACCTAAGATTGAAGTCATTACCTATGAGGAAGGGGAGGTTCAAAACGAATTGCCTAAGAATGAGGACATCAACTTTCATGAGGAGGCAATTCATGAAGAAGTGCCTAAGTTTGCTTAAGAGGAAAACAAAATAGTCCTGATGAATTTAGCCTTAAACACAACTATAAAGGATTGGATGGACAACTTGACTTTAGAAGGAGACAATAATGGATGTACTCCATAAACGTAGACCAATGGTCAAGCTATTGCTTCACCTAATGAGAGTAGAGTTAAAGAACTTGTTAGAATGCACAGGACAACTGAGAAGGGGGTGAATCAGTTGTGTATTAAAACCTCAAACCTTCTAAGCAATTCCAATCATAAACATCTTAACACACATTAGCAGAATGTAAACATATGAAGCATCAATGCAAACACATCCAAACACATAAGAACACTAGATTTACGTGGAAAAATCAATAAGGGAAAAACCATGATGAGGATTAGCTCACATATATGTGAATAACAACAACAAAAATCAATAGGCTCACTACCAAGGGCTCACTACCCAGAAGAAAGGCTCACTGCCAAAGAAAGGCTCACTGCCAAGGAAAGGTTCACTACCAAGGGCTCACTGCCTAAAAGAAAGAAGAAAGAAGAAGACTATTACAAAGAGATTCACTATCTCAAAGCAACAAGAGAGATCCACCACTGCCACTCCTTGCCATCTACAACCTTTGGCTTGATAATATGCATAGGGCAACTGAGAGGGGAGGGGGGTGAATCAGTTGTCACAAAAATTTAACCACTCATCAATACTTCAATGTTCAATCACCGGTATTAAGATTCAACCATGAAAGCATGAAACATGAATTTTAACACAATAACATATTCAACACATGAGACACCTAATTTTTTATGTGGAAAACACTATAAGGGAAAAACCACAGTGGGTGTTAGCCCACAAATATATATATATATATATATATATATATATATATATATATATATATATATATATATATATATATATATATATATATATATGTTATAATAATACTAAAAAATAGAGGCTCACTGCCCAAAAATGCTCACTGCAAAGATCGACTCACTGCCAAGGGGTGGCTCACTACCAGGGATTTCCAAACTAATTTGACAACATCTACTTCATGTATGGATTCAGTTCCATTGAAGCGCAATACTTCTCTACTCTATTCTTCTTATAGTTCTCACTTATCTTTGCATTTTTACAAAATGATACCTTTTTTGCAACTGTATTACATGTTTTTATACAACTCATCAATCTTGGAATGAACATCAAGGTCAGCATTACATTCATCAACCATTGGAAGTCTCCAAGGTCAGTATTACAATCATACATAGAAATAGGTCTGGACCTAATACAAAATTTGCTAAGGGAAAGATGTAAAGATGTATGTGGATCGCACTACACCTTAGCTGGGACTCAAATATAATCTTCCATGCTACAACACGCTACTACAAACTTCAAAGTATATCTACAATCAGTGAAAGCGACCAAGTTAACCAAGACTGGTGTTCTTACTAAGTCTTCTAAGAATAGTCTTCATCCATGATCTAAATTTCTCTTTGCGGACCAAATCAAAGGTAGGGATGTGAACATGAGACATCCATAAGTACATTGTAATCACCAAGAACATGTGCACAACCTCTAACCAATTTTTCAAAAGGATTCTTCAAATGGGAGCACTTAAACAACACTGTCAACAACTCTCATAAAGAAAAGATTGCTTGCGAACCACCAAATAATGAACCATAGGAGTTGAATGCACTTATCATCATTACTAACTTGATTCCAGAACCATAGATTGAAATACTTAACTACAGAGGAATGCAAAGCATAATACATTCCCCCTGTCACCACCAAACATACAAAAAAAGTAGTTTTCACTCTGGTGAACATAACTAACTCAGATCTTCATACCGGAAGCTCAAAATTGGAGCATAGCTTCTTTATACATATACCTAAATGACTTCCAATCCACAGATAAATATATTCATTCTACAAGGACTACAGAGTAATCTATTGGATTGTTCTTCTATAGACAAATATACTCTGCAACACATTATTTCCACCAGAGGAGCAAATTTTCTCAATATCCTCAATACCATGATCTCCAACACTTATATCGGCAAATATAAAACATCTAACTTATTACAAACAATTATCAAAACATTAGCAAAGTTGACACCAATGACAACATCGGTTAGGCACATACTTGCAACAATCTCCCCCTTTGTCATTGATGGCAATATATGAAGTGAAAAACTGTAGACCATCAAGACAAGATTCTCCCCCTTTTTCTTTACACATCTACACTCTTTCTTCTCTGAGTTTTTCACATAATTTGTCTCCCCCTTTGACATCAATGGCAAAGGGCACATACTTGCACTCTATTGCTCTGATCCAACTGAACTCTCTATGTTATCAACACTTTCTTTCTCAAGAACATCTAGCTACTCCCCCTGAGAGGTAGCCCTCAAAACATCAATCTAAATCAAAGAATGGGACTTTGAGCACCACTAGACTGATGCATTCCTATGCATCTTAGTTTAGAGAAGGAGGGGTAATGACCCCTAACTTTTCTCTGAGATACTCAAAAGTATCCTTACACTACAACAAAATAGGCAATTAGCACCTAAAATAGCACTGAAATTTAGTGCATTTGAGTCCATGAATTGGACACTTTTGATGGCGCCAAACTCGGTGCCCAATTACATTTCACTTTTGTGCCAGGTTTATCCCCAGTTATAACACCAAGTTTAGCACCGTGTTTTGCGCTGGGTTTAACTCTAGATTTTAGTGCTAGGTTTAGCGCCAGATTTTGTTGCTTCTAGTTTGGCTTCTGATTTTTCTTCTGGTTTTGCTTCTTGTGTTGCTTCCATGTTTTCTTCCATTTTTGCTTCTAGTTTTGCTTCCGGTTTTTCTTCCATTGTTGCTTCCAATTTTGTTTTTAGTTTTGCTTCCAGTTTTGCTTCTAGGTTGGCTTCCGGTTTTGCTTCCAATTTTGCTTCTAGTTTTGCTTCTAGTTTTGCTTCTAGTTTTGCTTTCAATTTTGCTTCCAGTTTTGCTTCTAGTTTTGCTTCTATTTTTTCTTGTAGTTTTGCTTCCAATTTTGCTTCTGGTTTTACTTCCAATTTTGCTTCCAGATTTGCTTCAAATTTTGCTTCCAGTTTCGCTTCCAATTTTGTTTCTGGTTTTGCTTCTAGTTTTGCTTCCAATTTTGCTTCTAGTTTTACTTCCAGTTTGGCTTCCAATTTTGCCTCCAGTTTTGCTTCTAGTTTTTCTTCCAATTTTGCTTCCATTGTTGCTTCCAATTTTGCTTCCAATTTTGCTTCCAATTTTTCTTCTAATATAATGTCACTTGTTGCTTCCAATTTTTCTTCCATTTTTGTGTCTTTTGTTGCTTCTAAAATTGCTTCTAGTTTGGCTTCCATTGTTGCTTCCTTTTTTGCTTCTAAAAATGCTACTTGTTTTGCCTACATTTATTAATTTAATATGTTTTATTTCAATTTAATTAGTTAAATATATCATGCCTCTTAAATAACTCATATGGTTATAGAGTAAGTAATTTAATTATTTAACTCATATGATTAAATAACAAGATAATTATTATAACATGATCATCATCTATAATTAAAACAAGTGAGTCAAATATCTATAATTTAATTGAATTTGACATCTATCCTGAGTAGTAAATTAAAATCATCATATGTAATAAATATCCATCTAAAAATCGTCGACCACTTTCAATATATAAGTCAATACTAATAAGATCATCATCATATATAACTAAAACAAGTGAAAGTCAAATATGCTAGTAGATCAATAACATGTCAAAATGATACATGTACAAATGATATAAGTAGAAATGATAAATTATGTAACTCAAAATGATACAAGTCAAGATGATACATGTCCAAATGATACAAGTCAAAATGATACATAAATTTATGATACAACTCATTAATATGGTACTGCAGGCCGTGAAAATGATACATATGATACTGACCATGAAAAGAGGCATCATAACGATATATCAACAAAGATCCATGATGTAGTCTATATGATCATGAATGTCACTGGCTACTACTAGCAACTACCTCATCATCATCATCACCATCGTGATCATCATCATCATGATCATCATCATTGTCATCATCATCATCATCAGCCTTGGTGTCTTCTGTATCTGTGTCATCATCATCCTCTACTATGTGATTTGTACCAGAACCAACATAATCTGGATCTCTATCATGAGGATCATCTTGATCTTCTGGAAGACCTGTGTTCTACAAAAAAAATATTTAAAATGAAAAGTTATTATTTATTTAATGCAATAATTTATTTTTCTATTATATATATAATATTACAACATATAAAACAAAACCATAATCATATTACATCATATCAAAGTGCACATACTATAATAAAATTTCAAAAAAGTTATAGCTAATATGTCATTCCAATGATGTAAAACATGCAACAATTCTAATAAACGTTAGTAAAGATCATAAAAAAAATTGTTATAAATTTAACTATCAACTGTAAATTCTATTACATAACCTGAAGTGCCACAAATTGTTGGGTCCATGTATGTTCTTTTTCACTATTAATCTAATAACTTGCATTAGACAAAAACATTAAATTGCTTTTAAGTAGTAGTTGATTAAATTCTCTTACATGTCATTAAGGAATGCACAGTTTTTTTTCAATAATTATTTATCTTAAGGTTCATGAGTAACCTTAAGATAAAGGTCTATTTTGTTTGAAAAAAAATGAAGTTAGCAATATGGCTTTATTCGACCGATTTTAGAAAGAAAAAATGTTAGCCCTATTCCCACTCACAGGTCTTCAATGTGAGCAGGAATAGGGCAAATTTGGGGATTTAGAAAGAAAGATAAAGTTTAGGGTGTCTTCAAGACATCCAGCATGGGAAAGGAGGTCAACCATGCACACATAATGACCAACTGTAGGTGTAATGCAATAAGAGTTACAAATGTGACTAAAGTATGTACAACTCTCATCCATTAAACGTGCATGGTTGCATGCACCTAGAATACAAGTAAAGATTACAATGTTAGGATATGTTCCAGAGTGCTTAATTAATTCAAAGATTTTGAGAGCGTCCTTGCAAAATCCATTTTGTACATATCCCACAATCATTGCATTCCATGAGATGACATCTCTTTGAGGAATTCTGTCAAACAATTCACTTTTTTGTCTATGATTCCATATTTTGTGCACATCCTGCAATCATTGTAGTCCATGAGACCACATTTCTTTGAGGCATTCTATCAAATAGTTCACATGCCTTGTCTATGATTCCACATTTTGCATACATGTGTAACAGGGTAGTTGCAACTACAACATCTGACAAAATTCCTCTATCCTTTTCTACTTATGATGAACAAAGTGTCACATTAAGGGGCATACAACTACAAACTATCTAGTGGTGGGAGCTCAAGCTATTAATGCCATATACTTCCCTCTTGCTCAATAGATACCTAATTGCACCATATGTTATGAGACTCATGAAATTGTGCACTATTGCAAAAGTGAAAGGATGTTCCTATCAATTACTAGTGCAATGTTTGTCACACATCAATCTCTTGAAGGCAAGGACGGAAGTGAGTCCAAATGGAGGCGGGCAGAATGAGTGCATAAGTACTACTAATGTGTAAATCAGTTTCTAGCGCTGGGATCTGCAGGCTTTGATGAAGCCTCTCAAGGCTTCTATAAAACAAGAGGCCACCGTAGGAGAAGCAGGAGAATCCTCAAGAAGGATATGATGGCAAACTCTAAGAATGAACCTGCAAATGGAGGTGGTCCAAATGATGTGAATGTACCACCTTCCCATAGGTGGAAAAATCCTGCGCATGGAATGATGATCCTCGAGATTGGAGGTTAGGGGAGAACTTGCCCACAGGCTTCTTTTTAAGCTAAGGCGAGATTGAACCAGATTATGTTGTTTGTTCTTAGGAACTGTCTAAATGAAGTGATGCCTTAGTATTTTGGAGTGGAGTGTCACTACAAGGAGGATGAAACTGGAGGGCAACAAATTGCATACCTATTCAACAAAGCCTCTGATGAAGAAAAAGTGGCCATCTTGAAAGTGATTGGGGCTGGTTTCTGGTCAGGAAGACACATGCATGACGGATAAGTGCTGGAACATTTTTTTGAGAACTATGTATAGGTTGTGGGAGCAAGGCTTTGGGGGCTATGAGCTACGATGAGAATGGTGAGGGAATACCTAATGGACATGGTTGCGACTACCATGGATGGTGTGGCAAAGGAGCCCAAACAACGATTTACTCTTGCCACCCTCAGCCTGAATGAGGAGAAGAAGAAGGTGAAGCTACACAAAGCCTAGGCCCTCTACAAAAAGGGTGTGGAGAAAGAAAATAACATAGGAGAGTTTTTAAAATTCCTGGAAGCTAAGCCGAGTCTGATTGATGAAAATGTAATAGCTAGGATGGTGGATATTGCTGCAGGCATACGTTATATATATCACTAGATGTAATGCCTCAACTTTCTATGTAACTTTTTTTTATATTTTAATATAGGGAGATACCCCCATATTTGGTAATTTTTACCAAAACAAAAACATTTCTTTGAGGCATTATGTCAAACAGTTCACGTGCCTTGTCTATGCTTCCACATTTTACATACATGTCTAACAGGGCAGTTGTAACTACAATATCTGACAAAATTCGTCTATCCTTTATGTATTGATGGATGTCCATACCCTATTCCAAAGCTCCCATTTTGACACAGGCAAGGAGGATGGTGGAAAAGGTTGTGGAATTTGGCTTTACACCAGCTAATTTCATTTGCTTTAAAATTTTTGAAGCCTTTTCAACAAATCCATTTTGTGCATATCCTACAGTCATTGCAGTCCATGAGACCACATTTCTTTGAGGCATTCTGCCAAATAGTTCACATGCCTTGTCTATGCTTCCACATTTTGCATACATGTCTAATAGGGCAGTTGCAACTACAACATCTGACAAAATTCCTCTATCCTTTATGTATTGATGGATGTCCATACCCTATTCCTAAGCTCCCGTTCTGACACAGGCAGGGAGGATGGTGGAAAAGGTTGTGGAATTTGGCTTTACACCGACCAATTTCATTTTCTTTAAAATTTCTGAAGCCTTTTCAATAAATCCATTTTGTGCATATCCTGCAGTCATTGCAGTCCATGAGACCACATTTCTTTGAGGCATTCTGTCAAATAGTTCACGTGCCTTGTCTATGCTTCCACATTTTGCATACATGTCTAATAGGGCAGTTGCAACTACAACATCTAACAAAATTCCTCTATCCTTTATGTACTGATGGATGTCCATACCCTATTCCAAATCTCCCATTTTGACACAGGCAAGGAGGATGGTGGCAAAGGTTGTGGAATTTGGATTTATTTAAAATTTTTGAAGCCTTTTCAACAAATCCATTTTGTGCATATCCTGCAGTCATTACAGTCCATGAGACCAGATTTCTTTGAGGCATTCTGTCAAACAGTTCACGTCCATGTACTTTTCATTTATTTAATCAATGTCCCCACCATATCCACCTTCGACCCATGAAAAATTCATATCCGGTGTGTCAAATCCTTTGTCTTTATGGAAGAACCTTTGACATATCAGCAGGACTTCTTCAAAAATCACTTCGACACCCCAAAAAATGTTAAAATGTGATTGGGAGGTCGGTGTGACACCGTTAATGTGTCACACCGATAAAACAATTAAATCAATATCCACATACATGAACACTTGACAAATATTTCGAGCTGACATTTTGAGTTCAAAGAGACAAAGATACCATAGTGTCAGGATGAATATTTTTGAGGTCTCTTCGACATTTCGGCCCGAAAAGAACCTATCGACGAGATTTCAAAATATAGAAGTAACATTCCATTTTGGCATGACAGGGTGACTTAGAGATATGTCCTGCCGAACAACTGATATTTTGAAGTGTCGAAGGGAGTCCATATTCTGTCTCCCCAAAAAAATGAACATGCTGATAATTAAGAAAACATTAAGGAAAGGCACATTTATCAAAAGGAGGGGATTTCGGCAAGACCACCATTTGAGCTGTAACGATGTCCCAATAAATAAAGAAATAATAAATCCTTCAATGAAATGATTATTTTGGCAAGGTAACAAGAGGTGATATGTTGCAAAAATTTAATGTTTCCTCGATGATTTGAAAGACACCATTAATGATTAGAGTAGAGTAAAATGGGAAATCTTGAAATACTTCATTCAGTAAGCAAGCATGGGAGCTAGGGAAAGCATCTACAACTGATACAGTTCAGTTTTCCAAGTAAGTATTCTGAAGCTTAAGCTTTTTGATTTAGAATTGCATCTAAGAAAAATCTCTTGCATTCCATCATGGAAGAAACACTTGATAACCCTAAGGCTAAAAGGCAAAAGTTAAACAAAAGACACCTGAACAAGGACTTAATAGACCAATGTCCAAAATCAGGGCAAAAATCCTAGAGGAATGCCTAATTAAATCCAAACGCAGAGAAATTAGAGGATGAATACAAACAAGTAGGAGATGTGTGGACTCCCGTAAGGGGGTATGATCTTTTCATCTACAGCTACAAGAAAATGCATAGGCATTCCCCTGTGTCAAACCCATGGTGGCTGAATTTAGAAAAGTCGGTAGTGCCAAATGTTTTTGTGAATGTGGAATTCTTGAAAATGTTAGTTGAAAGCTACAACTCGTAGAACCACATGATTGAATTAAAGGATGGTATAGGATTTTTCCCTGTCACCCAGGACTACATTTCAATGGTGTTCCAACTAGATAGTATCTTTGATGTGAAACTCAGAATTAGGGATTTAATTGGTGAATAATATAACTTGAGTAACAATTATAAAAGATGGAGGTTGCCTATGCATCAAACTCATGATGGAAACAACAAATTAATGGTTTTTTCAGTTGCAGAGGATCCCCCATTTTCCATTGAACTGTTTGAAGAATACTTTCAGTATACTTATTACTCTATATGCCAATTGTTAGGAGTGGAGGCCTCAATGTTTATGGAAGTAGCTCCCATGGTTTTAATAGCTGATATCCAAAGCCAACAGGCCCTACATTTTGATTATGTTGAGTTCTTAGCTAGTAAGCTTCATAATGAACTGGTTTCCATCAAGGGAGGAGGTAGTAAATTCAGGTATTACTCCCTATTATTGCATTTGGTTTTGTATGAAGGCCAAAACTGGGGATTGTGGGACAAATGCCTGGGAGTAAGGGACTTGGATATAAATGGAGATGTGAAGTCTGTCCAAAGATGGACTGCCATATCGCACTGTAGGTGTGACAAATCCCATTGTATATATTTTGAAGAGTACTTCGCGAAACCAATGTATAAACACTTAGGGCATCCTTATAATTACAACCTATCACTTGAAATTCAGAAGTTTATGAGACCAAAGGATAAGTATGAGACTAGAAAATTTGCTCATAATTGGGGAGATTGGTATTCTTACACTAACTGTACAAAAATAAGAGTGTTTGGGTTTGAAGGGTCTCCTCTGCTACTACCAAAAACTTGTCCTGGTAGGGTGGCTTATCTGGAGATTGTAAGACAGGTTGCTCTTTCTAATTTTATACACTTAAAAAGACATAATAAGCAATCTTTTATGCCAGGCACTCTATGTTTTAGTGATTTCACAGTTATGTATGATAAGGGGTACCAGTTAATTGACAAAAGATTGGAACATTATAGGCTACCATTAGGGAGTTGCAGAGAAAGCTTTGATCCAGAAGGTTTTATAAACAGGCTCAAGACAAAACAAAAGCTTAGAGGATATGACCATGTTTTATTTGTCGATGATGACCCGGTTAGTCTGTAATTGAAAGAAGATATTTGTATTATAAGATAACACTTGTTGAGGCTTGGAGGGTATCCAAAAACCCCACTTATAGCGGAGCCTTCATGGATGTGAATGATCCTATTGAAAGGATGGATACATTGATAATAAATGCTATAGATTTGATTCAAAATGTCCCTTCCTATGTTTTTGAAAGAAAAGGAAAAGGTATTAAAGGAACTCAAGCAGAAGATGAGATTCCTATTTGCCAATTATCTCCTCAACAAACTCCAGAAATTTCTTTTGAAGAAGAAAGTGAAGAGGGGAAAAATAAAGACTTACAAGCATCCTCTTCACTTATTGAGGAATATGAGCGACCTGTGGATAGAGAGGAAGTTGGGATAGAAACTTTTGACGAATTAATAGATGATGTGAGATATTTGGCCAGTCAAAAATTCATTGCAGATGCTAATTTCATTAAAACCTCATAATTCAAAACCTTCCTTTATGAGTATAAAGGAAAACAGGCCAGGGAAAGGATGAAGGACATTACTCCTGAAGTTTAAGAGGAAGTTCTACAAGAACTTCAGTTAGAAATAGATAATTCCATGAATGACATGACACCAGAGAAAGGTAGATAATTGCTCAAAGACGTAGGAGTGGTATTGGTCCTTGGGTGGGACATGACTTCAGCCATTATTTTTGATACCTTCAGAAAGAATCAAGAAAAGAAAATGCAGCTTAGTATTGAGGCATTGGATAAGATTAAGAATGGATCAGGCTATGACCCTGATAAAAAGATATTGCTAATATGGTCCCTCTATCCTTCACATAAGAAACCTCAGGTTATAAATAATCCTGATGAAGCATTTGGCCATTTGTTGATCCAGAGAGTTGAGGACATAGACCCTCTTGAAACTGCTGACCTCAATATCAATGTGGTAAGATTTACTAAGGCTCAGATTGAGTAGTTGATAAAGAAAAACAATGTTTATATGGCTGAGAATGCAAAACTAAGACAAGAGGTGGCCACTTACAAGGATAGATTGCCTTCAAGTTCTTATTCACCCTACCTGGAAAAAGATCAAAAGATCCTTGAAGCAAAAGCTGATTCAAATTACTGGAAGATCAAAGCAGAAAAGTTTCAAAAGAAGAGTGAATAGCTTGAGGTCGAGATAAAATCAATCAAATACCACATGGCCTCAACATTGATCAAAAGAAGATTTGATAAAATAATGAAGTTCAGTGATCAAACCTGGAGTATGCATAAAAGGACATATCTTGCACATCAAGAGCATAAAAGGCTTCATTTGAGGCTATTAGAAATGAAAGAAGAATTCCAAGGTCAAATACTTGAGAAATATAACAACTTAATTGTCCAACATGAAAAGTATAACACTACATTGACTGATGACCTAAATGATTTTGATCAAAACATTGAGTTAACATTACCAAACTTCTTTTCTGGAAGTGATCTTCAAGATAAGGATGACTGGGTAAGGGAAATGAGCTAGATGTTGCAACCACTCCTGAATAAGGTGAATGATGAAGAAAAAGTATTGGATAATACCTATCAGTGCCTTGAGAAGTGGTTCGCCTTGGAATTTGCTATAAGTGATATAATTGCTTTAGATACATGTGTTGAATAGGAGTACATTGATCACATGGACATAGTAAACATGTTTATGTTAGTGTAGGTTTTTATTTCCTAGTTGGGTTATTTATTTTTCCCTATATTCCTAGGTTTTTTCTACACTTCTATTAATCTCGCTTAGGTTAATAAAGCATGTCTTATTAGGTGAGTGGTTGCGAGGTGTCACATTCCTACATGTGAGCATCTATTAGCTATCTTGAGAAGATACTTTGCTATCTTTAGTCCGATAGATGGTTGCTCCTCATTGGTCGGTGTTGCCACCTCCTCCCTCTTCCTAGTATATATAAGCATGCTACCTGGCTTGTATTTGATATCTTTTGCTTTTGCATCCTCTTAATGCTATTTTGCTTCTAGCATTTGCATTACTCTCTTGGAGACTAACTCTGTGTTGCTATTTTGATTTCGTATCATTTGCATTCATAGTTTAGATATCTATTCTTTGCACTAGTTTTCTAGGTTAATAATCTTTTCAGATTCTAACATGGTATCAGAGCTATTCTATGTGCAAGAGTAGATTTTAGTTTCCATATTTGAGAGATTCGGGGGGGGGGGGGGTAATAAATTTTATTGCAGGTTTTTGAAAAACCCAGTATGCTCTTCTCTTGCATCTTCAGATGATCTTGAGAATCAGAAAAGTTTGACGGAAATTTTTTTTATCTCTGGGGTTGCACATGTGTTTTATGAAATTTGGGTGATTACAACATTCCTGGTTATATTGGCAGCATTTTTGGCTATTCCAACGTGTCCAGGAGGCTTGAGAAAGTCAGATTTGGCTTTCGTTTCACTGAAATCGGAGATCGTCATACACAGTTGCGGAACCGGGGTTTCGAGCTCAAATCTGACAACCAGCTTGCATATTTAGTCTTTTGAATTAATATTGTAGGTTCCAACATCTGATTCAGCCTTTGCATGTCATTTTTTGGTTGCTGGGGTCATTTTTTTGTAGCTAAAGGCATTCTGTTTACACTGGAGCAACATTGTCTGTGTATATGCATGAAAAACGCCTTCTAGGTTTTGTTCGCAGCACAGAAAAACCATTTAGGTATCTTTCTATTTTTGCATGCAATCTGTATATTTTGCAAAAATGTGCTCAGAAAGCTACAGAAGGACCCCTCTCTGTTGGCAGTTGCAATTTTGAAGACAATTTTCAAATGCTCCGTTCTTGCTCATATGGACTCCTTTTCCCACAAATTTTTTTTTGATTTTGGCTATTGTTTCATGCTCTATGCACTAGTGCAGTCATTTTTTGATTTTGATGCCAAGATTTTTTAGAAATTGTAGATTCTCAATCATGGCATTGCACAGTTCTCGTTTTGAGAATTTTGGAGGATCATACTTTCACATACGACCTCGTATCGAGGCGATTCATTTTTTGAAAGTGCATGATTTTTTGAGTAGATTACAGTGGTGTTGTTTATTTATCTGAGTATTGTGCCAAAGTTGTATTTTTAACATATGCTCTTCATGAGGGTTTTGTAATGTAGTGGCAGTTGTAAATGCACTAATATAAAGTGCCAAATCATATTTTCTTCGGGGGGGGGGGTTCTTTGATTAAGTGAAAAGGGGGGGGGTTGTCTTGGTTGGGTTCTCTTCTTTTCAGCACTTCTTCTCTGCATTTATTCATCATGGATCAAACAAATCTGCCCATCCTAACTCCATACAATTACTTTGAGTGGAAATCACACATGACAATTCACTTAAGGAAAGCTGGATTAAATAGGATAACTATGGGACTTGAAACTGAACCTGCTAAAGATGAAGATAAGCCTAAGTAGTTTAACAAATGTGATGAGACATATGGAACATTGTGTTTGTCTGTTTCTCCTGATTTGCTCTTTCACATTGAGTCTTTGAATACACCAAATAAAATTTGGACAAAGCTAGAAATACTATTTGGTACACAAGATTCAATGAGGGGTCATATGTTGGAAAATGAACTAATTAGTTTAAGTCTAGGCAATTTCAACACAATCCAAGATTTCTTCACCAAATTGAAATCACTAAGGCTACAGTTAAAACAATGTGGAATTGAAAAGAAAGATGAACAACTGATTCTTAGTATTCTCTCTAAGCTAAGTTCAGAATATTTTGTGTTTGTTTCTACTTTCTATGCTACTAAGGGTGCACTTGGTACTCAATTCACCATGCCATCTTTAGATGATTTTGTTGTCAATCTCACTCAGGAACAGGACAAGCTAATCTAGATGGGCACTCTTAAGTCCTCTAAGTCACATGCCTTGGCTACTAACCAAAGCACAAAAGAACAGAAAGGACAAAGTAGTAACAACAATAGTAAGGATAAGAAACAAAAGAATAGCAAGGAGAAGAAGGATCAGATAACAGTTGCTTCAAAAGCAACTAATGAGACCCAATATTCCAAGGGTGACAAGCCTAAGAAAGAGAGGGTCCAATGTGCCTATTGTAAAAGACCCAGTCATGATGAACATAAATGTTTGAAGAAACAAATTGATCACTTGACACACATTCTTGAGAAGAATAATATCAGTGTTCCCGAGTCTGTCAAATAGAGTTCTAATGAGGGGTCTAATAAGGCAAAAGAAAACAGCAAGGGGAAAGGAAAGGGCAAGGCCCTTGTTGTAGTTGCTTCTTCACCATCCACTTGGGTTCTTGATTCGGGTGCTTCACACCACATGGCTTCATCTAAGGAAGAACTTGCATCCTTGAAGCCGTGTACTATGCCTTCTATTTTGATGGGTGATAACACTCCTGTTGAGATGTGTGGGAGAGGGTTTGTTGATGTGGGGGATGGCACATTCCATGATGTTCTTTGTGTGCCCTCATTATCAACTAATCTCCTATCAGTATACCAGATCACTCACACAGGTTCAGGCAAGCGGGTTGAGTTCACTCCTGATTCAGTGGAGATTCGTGAGTTGCACAGTGGTTCTACAGTTGCATTTGGGAGAGAAAATCATCAATCATGGCTCTATCTATTTTCTCACTTTGTTCCTGATCCTCCTTCGACTATTTTGCTCACTCATTCTAATGATGTGAGTATATTACGGCATGAGCGGTTTGGCCATCTTAACTTCTGCTACTTGCAGCAGCTCAACCAGCAGAGCATGGTCACAGGTTTGCCTTCAGTTCAGTTTTCAGGTGGTGTTTGCCAAGGTTGCATTCCTGGTAAGCATCCTAAGGAAAAGTTTGACAAAGGTAAGGCATGGAGAGCTTCACAGATACTGGAGTTAGTTCATAGTGATTTGGCTGGTCCATTTCAGCATCCTTCTTTTAGCAGGGCTAGATATGTCTTCACATTCATTGATGACTTTTCTCAAAATACTTGGGTGTACTTTCTCAAACAGAAGTTAGAGGTATTTGATCATTTTCAAGACTTCAAATCTTTTGTAGAGAAGCAATCTAAAAAAGTCATCAAAATTTTGCACACTGACAATGGTGGTGAGCATGTCAACCATCAGTTTGAGAGGTTTTGCACTTCAGAGAGGATTGATTTGCAGCATTCAGTTCCATACAATCCTTAGTAGAACGTTGTTGCAGAACGGAAGAATAGGTCCTTGAAGGAAATGGTGAACTGCACGATTCACTCCAGATCTCTTGCACCACAGTATTGGGCAAAGGCCATTAACTGTGCTTGTTATATCCAGAACTGTGTTCCTCACTGAGCCTTGAAGGGAGTCACTCCTTTTGAAGCTTGGAGCGGTCGGAAACCATCAGTTAAGCACTTTCAAGTTTTTGGTTCTCCTGCATGGGCCCACATTCCTGTAGAGAAACGCAAGGCCTTGGATCCGCAGAGCAGACCTTGCATATTTGTAGGTTATCCTGATGGTGTGAAGGGTTATCGGTTGCTCCACCCTACTACACATGAGTTGTTCATTGAGAGGAGTGTTCAGTTTGAGGAGGGCTCTTCGAGCTCACTTTCTATCACTTCTCCAACTCCTTCTACTTTGACATTGGAGTCACTTGGGATACATGACAGATCTTCTGATGAGTTAGATTCATCTGAGTAGTCTTCTACCTCCACTTTTGATGTAGAGAGTGATTCAGAGGACTCACCTCCTTCCTCTCCTAGTCATCATTTAGAGGTTGATGATTCTCCTCCAGATTCTCCATCTTCCGGTCCACTTTGGGCTAGACAGACCTTGCAGTTTGCAGGTGATTGGGTTGGGGATCCATCAGACACCAGGTGAACTTGTTCACAGTTCCAGGATGCTCCACATGTCTTCATTGCTACTGCCTTAGATCCACAGTCTTTTCATGAGGCTTCTGGTATTCCTGAGTGGGATATAGCTATGCAGGAGGAGTATAGTTCCTTGATGAGGAACCACACTTGGGATCTTGTCCCTCTTCCTAAGGGAAGAAAACTTGTTCGATGTAAGTGGATCTATAGGACAAAATTTGCAGCAGATGGGTCGGTTGACAAGTATAAGGCTTGCTTGGTCACCAAAGGATTCTCCCAGGTTCCTGGGATTGACTACTCTGAGACTTTTGTGCCAGTTGCCCGAATGAATTCCATCCGACTTGTTCTTGCCATTGCTGCAGCTAATCATTGGGAAGTACACCAGATGGATGTGAAGAGTGCTTTTCTTCACGGTGACCTTTAGGAGGAGATATACATGGAGCTACCATAGGGGTTCCTTCAAGATTCTTCACTTGTGTGCCATCTTCGAAAGTCTCTCTATGGCCTCAAACAGGCTCCTCGAGCCTCTGCTAAGATGGACTCCTTCCTTCTATCAGTTGGGTTCACTCGGTGCCATTCTGATCCCAATGTCTACATTTTGCAGCAAGTTGATTCACTCCTATTTTTGGTTCTGTATGTTGATGACTTACTGATCACAGGGAGTTCTTCATCCACCATTGGGGCTGTCAAAACTACCCTTCATGACAGGTTTTTGATGACTGACTTGGGCTTGTTGCATTACTTTCTAGGGATTGAGATCTACCAGTCTACTTCTGAGATTACCATCAACCAGTCCAAGTATACTCTAGATTTGCTCTTGAGGTTTCATATGGCTGACTGTAAGCCTGCTCTGACTCCCTTTCTTTCTGGAGTCAAACTTGAGGCTCAGTGTTCTTCTCCACTTGTTGATGGCACTTTGTACCAATAGCTTGTTGGGAGTCTCATTTATCTGACTCATACGAGACCTGACATTTCATATGCTATAGGCATTGTCTCTTGATTTATGCAGGAGTCTCATGAGCTATACTGGAAAGCAGCCAAGCGGATCCTTCACTACATTCAGGGTTCTCACAGTTTTGGGATTCACTACGCAGTAGGTATTGAGCTTGACTTGGTGGGCTACACAGATTCAAATTGGGTGGGCGATTCTCAGGATCGCAAGTCTACTTCAGGTTACAACTTCTCACTTGGTTCAGGTCCTGTTTGTTGGTCGAGCAAGAAGCAATCTGCTATTGCTCTATCTTCTACTGAGGCTGAGTATCGGGGGCTATGAATGCCGCTACTGAGGCCATTTGGCTTCAAAATCTTCTCACTGAGTTTGGTATCCAGATCAGAGGGCCATCAGTCCTATTTTGTGACAACCAGAGTGCCATTCAGATCTCACAGAATCTGGTCCATCATTAGCGGACCAAACACATAGAGGTCCACATGCACTACATCCGGGAGCTCATCCATGGCCACGTCATCGACCTTCACTATTGTTTGACATCTAAGCAGGTTGCTGATATCTTCACCAAACCCTTCACTGAGAGCAAGTTCCTTCATTTGCAAGCTTTGCTGGGGGTGTGGGATGCTTCATCTTCTGGGGGTACTTCTTCCTCTCACTCGGAGTCCTGACTCTCTCTACTCTGGGGGGGTCTCTTCTCTCTCTATTTTGGGGGGGAATTTTATGTACATGGGTACCTCATCAGGCTTGATTTGCCGGGACCCATTTCTACATCCACCTAAGCTTCGCTTATGGGGGGGTGTTAGTGTAGGTTTTTATTTCCTAGTTGGGTTATTTATTTTTCTCTATATTCCTAGGTTTTTTCTACACTTCTATTAATCTTTCTTAGGTTAATAAAGCATGTCTTATTAGGTGAGTGGTTGCGAGGTGTCACCTTCCTACATGTGAGCATCCATTAGCTATCTTGGGAAGATACTTTGCTATCTTTAGTCCAATAGATGGTTGCTCCTCATTGGTTGGTGTTGCCACCTCCTCCCTCTTCCTAGTCTATATAAGCATGCTACCTGGCTTGTATTTGATATCTTTTGTTTTTGCATCCTCTTAATGCTATTTTGCTTCTAGCATTTGCATTACTCTCTTGGAGACTATCTCTGTGTTGCTATTTTGATTTCGTATCATTTGCATTCATAGTTTAGATATCTATTCTTTGCACTAGTTTTCTGGGTTAATAATCTTTTCAGATTCTAACAGTTTATATCTAGGACATAGTGAATATATAGGAGTGCAGAGATACATTTTTGAGTAGATACCTTGGACATGTCAAAACTGATCTTGAAGAGATGACTTTGCCAGACCTATGGGTCACGAGTCTACCCCTGATGAATAACCAAGCACATTATTGATTGCCTTGCATATCTCCTAATTATTTTCTTATTTCCTTAATCATTGCATTAGTCAAGAGTATGTTTATGAAAAGGCATGTCCTTTTGGCCTGAAGCTTGTTTCACATCCCATAAATAAGGGATACCAAGGCCGCTTCAAATTATGAGAACAATTACAAGACTCTTTAATATATATATATATGCAAATCTAAAACCTATAATACTTATGTTATGTTATATTCTCATGTGCTCTAAACTTATAATTTAATGCAAAGGAGTAGAAGTTATCTGGTGGATTATATTTTTGGTGTTCAATTGCTATGTGGAATTTCATGTTTATGAGCTGTGTGGTTGTCTCAAGAATGATTTCTTAAATTAGTTCAAATTAATATGTTGATTGTTTTATGTGGAAAGTTGATCTAATTCCTACTAAAGCTGCCTGTGTTTATTGGTCTCTACCTAAGAGTTAAAAATCCTTTAAGACTGGTCATCTTGTTAGGTTTCCTTTCCACTTGAATAAAAATCCCTTCCTACAATCACAACGATTCAAGAAAATATCATTGGGATCAGTAAGAAGAACCTTACAACTCAACATGTTTGCACATCTAGACAAGGTGTAGATTCACCTAAGTGCCTAGTAATCTGAGTTAAACCAATTATAGGGATCCATATATGATTAACTTTTGACTCTATTGCCCAATAGATGAAAGCACTAGTCATCACAAATATCATTTCACAATCCTATTCATAATTTTAAAACTTTAAACACTTCCATTAGGAACTAATAGGTATTCTGTCAAATAGTTCATGTGCCTTGTCTATGCTTCAACATTTTGCATACATGTCTAACAGGGCAGTTGCAACTACAACATCTGACAAAATTCCTCTATCCTTTATGTATTGATGGATGTCCATACCCTATTCCAAAGCTCCCATTCTAACATAGACAGGGAGGATGGTGGCAAAGGTTGTGGAATTTGGCTTTACACCAGCTAATTGCATTTGCTTTAAAATTTTTGAAGCCTTTTCAACAAATCCATTTTCTACATATCCTACAGTCATTGTAGTCCATGAGCAACATTTCTTTGAGGCATTCTGTTAAACAATTCACATGCCTTGTCTATGCTTCCACATTTTGCATACATGTCTAATAGGGCAGTTGCAACTATAACATCTGACAAAATTCCTCTATCCTTTATGTATTGATGGATGTCCATACACTATTCCAAAGCTCCCATTCTAACACAGGCAGGGAGGATGGTGGAAAAGGTTGTGGAATTTGGATTTACACCAGCCAATTGCATTTTCTTTAAAATTTCTAAAGCCTTTTCAACAAATCCATTTTGTGCATATCCTGCAGTCAATGCAGTCCATGAGACCACATTTTTTTGAGGCATTCTGTCAAACAGTTCACGTGCCTTGTCTATGCTTCCACATTTTGCATACATGTCTAGTAGGGCAATTGCAACTACAACATCTAAAAAATTCCTCTATCCTTTATGTATTGATGGATGTCCATACGCTATTCGAAAGCTCCCTTTCTAACACAGGCAGGGAGGATGGTGGAAAAGGCTGTGGAATTTGGCTTTACACCAGCCAATTGCATTTGTTTTAAAATTTATGAAGCCTTTCTAACAAATCCATTTTGTGCATATCCTACAATCATTGCAGTCTATGAGACCACATTTCTTTGAGGTATTATGTCAAACAGTTCACGTGCATTGTCTATGCTTCCACATTTTGCATACATGTCTAACATGGCAGTTGGAACTACAACATCTGACAAAATTCCTCTATCCTTTATGTATTGATGGATGTCCATACCCTATTCCAAAGCTCCTATTCTGACATAGGCAGGGAGGATGGTTGCAAAGGTTGTGGAATTTGGCTTTACACCAGCCAATTGCATTTGCTTTAAAATTTCTAAAGCCTTTTCAACAAATCCATTTTGTGCATATCCTGCAGTCATTGTAGTCTATGAGACAACATTTTTTTGAGGAATTCTGTCAAATAGTTCACGTGCCTTGTCTATGCTTCCACATTTTGCATACATGTCTAATAGGGTAGTTACAACTATGACATATGACAAAATTCCTCTATCCTTTATGTATTGATGGATATCCATACCCTATTCCAAAGCTCCCATTCTGACATAGGTAGAGAGGATGGTGGCAAAGGTAGTGAAATTTGGCTTTACACCAACCAATTGCATTTGCTTTAAAATTTCTAAAGCCTTTTCAACAAATCCATTTTGTGCATATCCTACAATCATTGTAGTCCATGAGACCACATTTCTTTGAGGCATTCTATTAAACAATTCACGTGCCTTGTCTATGCTTCCACATTTTGCATACATGTCTAACAAGGCAGTTGCAACTACAACATTTGACAAAATTCCTCTATCCTTTATGTATTGATGGATGTCCATACCCTATTGCAAAGCTAGGATGGTGGCAAAGGTTGTGGAATTTGGCTTTACACGAGCCAATTGCATTTGCTTTAAAATTTTTGAAGCCTTTTCAACAAATCCATTTTGTGCATATCCTGTAGTCGTTGCAATCCATGAGACCACATTTCTTTGAGGCATTTTGTCAAATAGTTCACGTGCCTTGTCTATGCTTCCACATTTGCATACATGTTTAACAGGGCAGTTGCAACTACAACATCTAACAAAATTCCTCTATCCTTTATGTATTGATGGATGTCCATACCCTATTCCAAAGCTCTGATTCTAACACATGCATGGAGCATGGTGACAAAGGTTGTGGAATTTGGCTTTACACCAGCCAATTGCATTTACTTTAAAATTTCTAAAGCCTTTTCAACAAATCCATTTTGTGCATATCCTGCAGTCATTGCAGTCCATGAGACCAATTTCTTTGAGGCATTCTGTCAAACAGTTCACGTGCCTTGTCTATGCTTCCACATTTTGCATACATGTCTAATAGGGCAGTTGCAACTACAACATTTGAAAAAATTCTTCTATCCTTTATGTATTGATGGATGTCCATAACCTATTCCAAAGCTCCCATTTTGACACAGGCAAGGAGGATGGTGGCAAATGTTGTTAAATTTGGCTTTACACCAGCTAATTATATTTGCTTTAAAATTTCTGAAGCCTTTTCAACAAATCCATTTTATGCATATCCTGCAGTCATTGCAGTCTATGAGACAACATTTCTTTGAGGCATTTTGTCAAACAGTTCATGTGCCTTGTCTATGCTTCCACATTTTGCATACATGTCTAACATGGCAGTTGCAACTATAACATCTGACAAAATTCCTCTATCCTTTATGTATTGATGGATCTCCATACACTATTCCAAAGCTCCCATTCTGACACAGGTAGGGAGGATGGTGCCAAATGTTGTGGAATTTGGATTTACACCAGCTAATTACATTTGCTTTAAAATTTTTGAAGCCTTTTCAACAAATCCATTTTGTGCATATCCTGCAGTCATTGCAGTCTATGAGACAACTTTTCTTTGAGGTATTCTGTCAAACAGTTCATGTGCCTTCTCTATGCTTCCACATTTTGCATACATGTCTAATAGGGCATTTGCAACTACAACATCTAAAAAAATTCCTTTCTCCTTTATGTATTGATGGATGTCCATACCCTAATCCAAAGCTCCCATTCTGACACAGGCAGGGAGGATGGTGGCAAAGAATTGGGCTTTACACCAACCAATTACATTTTCTTTAAAATTTTTGAATCCTTTTCAACAAATCCATTTTGTACATATCCTACAGTCATTGCAGTCTATGAGACAACATTTCTTTGAGGCATTTTGTCAAATAGTTCACGTGCCTTGTCTATGCTTCCACATTTTGCATACATGTCTAACAGGGCAGTTGCAACTACAACATCTGACAAAATTTCTCTATCCTTTATGTATTGATGGATGTCCATACCCTATTCCAAAGCTCCTATTCTGACACAGACAGGGAGGATGGTGGCAAATGTTGTGAAATTTGGATTTACACTAGCTAATTGCATTTGCTTTAAAATTTCTAAAGCCTTTTCAATAAATACATTTTGTGCATATCTTGGAGTCATTGCAGTCTATGAGACAACATTTCTTTGAGGCATTCTATCAAATAGTTCACGTGCCTTGTCTATGCTTCCAAATTTTGCATACATGTCTAACAGGGCAGTTGCAACTACAACATTTGATAAAATTCCTGTATCCTTTATGTATTGATGGATGTCCATACCCTATTCCAAAGCTCTCATTTTGACATAGGCAGGGAGAATGGTGGCAAAGGTTGTTAAATTTGGCTTTACACCAGTCAATTGCATTTGCTTTAAAATTTCTGAAGCCTTTTCAACAAATCCATTTTATGCATATCCTACAGTCATTGCAGTCTACGAGACAACATTTCTTTGAGGCATTCTGTCAAACAGTTCACGTGCCTTGTCTATGCTTCCACATTTTGCATACATGTCTAACATGGCAGTTGTAACTATAACATCTAACAAAATTCCTCTATCCTTTATGTATTGATGGATGTCCATACACTATTCCAAAGCTCCCATTCTCACACAGGTAGGGAGGATGGTAGCAAATGTTGTGGAATTTGGATTTACACCAGGTAATTACATTTGCTTTAAAATTTCTGAAGCCTTTTCAACAAATCCATTTTGTGCATATCCTGCAGTCATTGAAGTCTATGAGACAACATTTATTTGAGGCATTCTATCAAACAGTTCACGTGCCTTGTCTATGCTTCCACATTTTGCATACATGTCTAACAGGGTAGTTGCAACTACAACATCTAAAAAAGTTCCTCTATCCTTTATGTATTGATGGATGTCTGTACCCTATTCCAAAGCTCCCATTCTGACACAGGCAGGGAGGATGGTGGCAAAGGTTGTGGAATTTGGCTTTACACCAACCAATTGCATTTGCCTTAAAATTTCTGAAACCTTTTCAACAAATCCATTTTGTACATATCCTGTAGTCATTGCAGTCTATGAGACAACATTTCTTTGAGGCATTCTGTCAAATAGTTCACGTGCCTTGTCTATGCTTCCACATTTTGCATACATGTCTAACAAGGTAGTTGCAACTACAATATCTGACAAAATTTGTCTATCCTTTATGTATTGATGGATGTCTATACCCTATTCCAAAGCTCCTATTCTGACACATACAGGGAAGATGGTGGCAAATGTTGTGAAATTTGGATTTACACTAGCCAATTGCATTTGCTTTAAAATTTCTGAAGCCTTTTCAACAAATACATTTTGTGCATATCCTGGAGTCATTGCAGTCTATGAGACAACATTTCTTTGAGGCATTATGTCAAACAGTTCACATGCCATGTCTATGCTTCCACATTTTGCATACATGTCTAACAGGGCAGTTGCAACTACAACATCTGACAAAATTCCTCTATCCTTTATGTATTGATGGATGTCCATACCCTATTCCAAAGCTCCCATTCTGACATAGGTAGGGAGGATGGTGGCAAAGGTTGTGGAATTTGGCTTTACACCAGCTAATTCCATTTGCTTTATAATTTTTGAAGCCTTTTCAACAAATCCATTTTGTGCATATCCTGCAGTCATTGTAGTCCATGAGACCACATTTCTTTGAGGCATTCTGTCAAATAGTTCACATGCCTTGTTTATGCTTCCACATTTTGCCTACATGTCTAATAGGGTAGTCACAACTACAACATCTGACAAAATTCCTCTATCCTTTATGTATTGATGGATGTCCATACCCTATTCCAAAGCTCCCATTTTATCATAGGTAGGGAGGATGGTGGAAAAGGTTGTAGAATTTGGCTTTACACTAGCCAATTGCATTTGCTTTAAAATTTTTGAAGCCTTTTCAACAAATCCATTTTGTGCATATCCTGCAGTCATTGCAGTCCATGAGACCACATTTCTTTGAGGCATTCTGTCAAATAGTTCACGTGCCTTGTCTCTACTTCCACACTTTGTATACATGTCTAACAGGGCAGTTGCAACTACAACATCTAACAAAATTCCTCTATCCTTTATGTTTTGATAGATGTCCATACCCTATTAGAAAGTTCTAATTTTGACACAGGCAGGAAAGATGGTGGAAAAGGTTGTGGAATTTGGCTTTACACCATCCAATTGCATTTGCTTTAAAATTTTTGAAGCCTTTTCAACAAATCTATTTTTTGCATATCCTGCAGTCATTGCAGTCCATGAGACCACATTTCTTTGAGGCATTCTGTCAAACAGTTCACATGCCTTGTCTATGATTCCACATTTTGCAAACATCTCTAACAGTGCAGTTGCAACTACAACATCTAACAAAAATTCCTCTATCCTTTATGTGTTGATGGATGTCCACACCCTATTCCAAAGCTCCCATTCTGACACAGGGAGGGAGGATGGTGGAAAAGGTTGTGGAATGTGGATTTTTCATCATGGGAACTTAATTTTTTTTGCAAAAAATGGTAGGAAATTTTAGGTTCCAACAAGTCCATTAGTTGGAGGTAGGTAAACAAGGGTTTTCTGTTCATTATTAGCCCATTAAACTTAAGCATATGAGATAGCATGGCACACACAAAATTTTGTGGATAATGACCACAAGATTAGGTTAATTGCAACCGCGTTTTGTAAGCAAGAACAAGAATAGTATACTCATTATGATCCCAATGGCACCAAGAAGGGTCCCCAAAGATATAAGAATAATCATTTCTCATCTAAGAGAAATCTTACATTTAAGGGCGCTAGGACCAATAGAGAAGCGCTTTACAACTCATCCTATGCATCAATAAACAACTCAACACAAGAAATGCAAATTGACATATTAACACAACAATATCCAACTAAGTTATTGAAAGTCAACTATTGATACCTCCTTCTCCATCCAGATTACAAAATCGGTCCACTTTTTACTTTGTAACATATCCTTTTCAAATTGCATTAGATACCGGCCATATTTCTCCTCCTGTCAAAACATGGCACATGGATTAGTTAAAGTAATTAATATGCAATCATTTACTTTTTCCTAGGAAATAAAAAAATATCATTTAACATATTAAATATACTTACAAATGTATAGATCAAGGCTTGTAAACCTTTCTGGCCACTGTGATGTGTGGCATGAAGTTTGTCAAGCCTAGCCTTGGAGGCCTTGTCTTGAAACATATACTAATTCAATTTAATTATGCACAAATAAAATTTAAAAATCGTTTAATAAATTTGATATAATCTTATGACCAAATTCAAATACCTGTGTACTCTCCTCACTAGACTTCCCCCATGAATCAGACTTCTCATATGCTTTTACAAGCTATTTCTATACTTTCACACTTACATCAATTGGCCTTTTTTTGAGCCTTAGCTCATGAGTGAGTTTTTAATCTTCTTTGTTTGGTTGCACAGAAATATCTTGCAATTTTGAGACATTCGTAGCTTTATCTTCTTTATAGACCAACCTGTGCCAAATTCAGTCTCCATGTCTTGGATAACTACTTTTTGTAAGTGCACGGGTATCTTTGAGAATGGAAAATGTAGATGGTCTTTGAACCATTGAAGGCATGATTCCTTCAACCTATTCACAAATGTTTTTCCAGCATCTGTCATTTGAACTTCCCCTGAAACCACATCATATTCTATCTTGGTATAGTAGGTACCAATTTAAGATGCAAAACATGGTGTGGTGGTCGAAGAAGTCTGTGTCCTAAGAGTGGGTGGGACATTGGAAGCCTCTGTTCCTTGTTCCACATTCTTAGAAGTTATTGTTATTGATTTCCTCCTAGATCTTTTGCTCAATCCAGGACTAGTTGGGGAATCAATTGATTCCCTTTGACATTGTTGATTTGGTTGCAATGTTTCAAGGGCTTTACCAGATCATTTTTCTATGTATTTGTCAAGCATTGTCAAGTCCACACCATCCAATTTGTTCACTACCTCTACCCCCAATATGGAAGCCAATGCCTCTTTATCTTTGTCAGTCTCATGTTCCTATATATATATATAATTTCTAGTTTTAAATTTATAAATAAAAAACTAAAAACTAAAAATCAAAGAAACAATGGAAACATTTACAAATCTATAAATTGATAATGAATTACTGCATTGTGGCCAGAGTTTTCTCCCTTTTCTCTCTTCCCTCTATTGCTTGACATTTTGAGGCAACCAAGGGAAAATTATTTTCATTCAGTGTATGGAGGTAAACGAAGTACACATTGCCAATTATGAAAGTTTTCGTCTAGTTTTTCTATATTCCTCAAGGATTTTTAACCTTTACTTTGTAGAGAAAATCATGAAGCTATTTTCTATGAATCAATTGGTGCCTTGGGATGGAATCTATAGTTCTGGGCCTAATTTTAGTTTGCTCACCCTCGTCTAAAAAGCCCTAATTTTAGTTTTCTCACAATCGACTTGTCTTAAAGCACTCGACTACTTTTTAGGAATGAAGCGAGAAAGTTGTCTTCTAAGAAAGGTATTGATGGGAATGATAAGTGAACCTGAGCATTGGGGTTTGAAAAATGCATTCACTACTCTCAAATGCAGAGGAAATAATGCAATGTCTACAATTTTATCCTCATCCTTTGCAACCATATGAGACTTGAACAATTTGCATGTAAACAAAATAATATTCACAACCCTTTCTTCACAATCCTCTCCATTTAATTGAAACAAAAATGTTTTTGGGAATGAAAAATTTTTCATTGTAATTGTAATCTTACCTATGGTGTCGTAAACTAAATTGAATTTCTCATCTCCTTGCTTGTTTTTCCCTTTTTTCTCCTCTCTTCGCGTGGCATTTTTCTGCTTTTTTCTCTTCTAATTCACGCAACATTTTTCTCCTATAATTATCAAATTTCTCATTTAATTCAAGCATGAAGTTTTTATTTTTTGTTTTTCCTTTACAGGTCCTGCCATTGCCAAAATAAGGGTGAACACAAAAAACCCAAACACTTGATCTCTACAGGCCAAACGCTCGATCTCCAAACAAAAAATGAACACCAAAAATCAATAAAGTTTTTTTTTTGTTTTTGGGTATGTACTGGCAGGAATTTTTTTATTTTTTTTGATCCAGTAGTCGGTGCTATAGTCAGAGCAATTATCGCCGACTTTAGCGCTGACTTTTAGGCCTAAATGTAATCTTTTTGGGGTGCAAGAAAAGTGCACCTAATTTAGCGCCAATAAGTGCAAAATGATGTATTTTGCTTGGAAGTTGATAAAAAAGTAACCTCACCAAATTTGGACTGTCCTTATAATAAGTAACTATATCTTGTTTCCATGCTAGCATTTTGACTTCATGCTTCTCTTATGATTAGCTCAATAATGACTCACTCTTTCATGACCTTACACAGATGGTTGGTGACAATCCTTATGCAAGTGATATGGCTTTGGAAAAACCAAACAACTCTTCTCTTACTATCATGATGACATGATATTGGGACTATAGTGGCAGCTTATGGAATGTGCTTATGATATTGTGATTTTAATTTCTATGTTCTCATTAACCTATTTTAGGTTGAAGCATGGTAACTAACCCACTAGCTGTTATGATAGTCATACAATGACTAGACAATCCTCTCCACTTTGACTATGATAGTCCTATGCATGGTGTTTTCTTCATGATAGTCCTGAATAATGTGAATTATTGATAGTAGCTAGTTCAAATGGAGTTTTGGATGGTGTAGTAAGTTGGCCCTATGGCTCATGATAGTGCATGCCTTAGTTATGTCCTTGTGACATTACTCTCTAGATATCTCCTCTTTATAGTGACAAGGTTTCAAGAACATGACAACTTAGGTAAGGTATCAACTTGTCTCTTTAACCTCTGGATTGTCATTTTTCTAGAATTGATCTCATTGAAATGCAAAGACAACATGTTGATTGATGACTAACTACATTGTTACTATGATAGTGACTTAACCTGGTCACAAGATTAATGAGACAATGTTATAGTAATAACTCTATGGATGCATACCTAGCTATCCTAGGTGTACTATGACAATAATTTAATGTTGCTAGTTTTTCTTTTAAACATCCTATGGTTGTTGCCTATGCCTCATGGTATGGCAACCTCTACAATGTTAATCCTCATGATCCCACTACAATAGTAGATCAACACTATGATGGTCCCCTGACTTATCATTTTGACACCAATTATTTTAGTTGGAGCCATGACCTTCCATCTAACATTTGAGAGTTGGATTTGGGATTAAAGACAACCTTAAGATATGTCCTAGGAGATTGACAACATTTTAGCCAAGTCATGACAATCTTTGTTTATATTACGTGACTTCACTATAATCTTGAGGCCCGGTTTGAGAGGCCATGAACTATCTCCTTCACTATTTGACAACCTTCCACTTCCTCACATACCTATGATAGTCCTATTTATACATCTAGTTATTCCTTAGATATTGTCAATCCTTAAGGCATGATGACAACATCCCCAATTATAGATGGTTGGGGTTATGACAGCTAATGGAGGGTTTTCTTTTCAAAGGAAACCATTAATTTTGGAGTGAAAGGTAATGGTGAAATATAACATAAAGTCCCTATAATTAAAGAAATAAATATGAAATAAATGTCTTTTGGATGTGAATTTGTAGTCATCTTGTAATCATAAGATTTGAGCTCTAGTTGTCAATATTCCGCGTGTAAACTTTTTCTGAAGAGCAAAATGTTGCAATGTCCTATTTTGTTTTTCATAGTGCGTCTTAATGAAAAGAGAGTGTATTAACAAGATAAATTCAAGTGTATTACAAGATCTAGAGGAGGCCATGGAGAGAGGATGTGGATAGTGTAGAACTACTAAATCACAGAGAGGAAAGTGGGTGGAAATAGATATGACAACAAAATCTGCAGCTACAATAGAGGTAAGAAGAGAAAGCAACCTCAACCAAAGGAGGAAGGTGTTTATGAATTCACAAATGCTACAACATAGAGGAGATAAAGTCATTTTTTCTATCCACGAGGCCTCTAAAGTCAAACTTATTGGTTGAAAATACACAAGAATGGTGATTAAATGTGATTCTATGATCAAGGGAAAAGTTTGAAAATTAGGATGGCCAAAACATGATATCAATATATCAAATATATGACTAAAGTGAGGTTTTGTGTTGGATAGCATATTCATTGAAATGATATAATTGGTGTACTAAACATTATTTAATATGTTGTGTATTATAGGGGCCAGACGAGGCCATGGCAACAAATTGTGTCATATCAAATGAGGACACAATGGATAAAGCAGGAAATTAGGCACTCAAATCCAATTTCCTTAGGAAAAAATGATGTGATGGCATTTTGTGATATGTCCATATTTTTTCACAGTATTATTGAAATTTATATTGTATTATCCAATTTTGACATAAATTAATGCATGTTGTTGATTATTTTAGATGGAGATTGGAGAAAATACAGAGCCTGAGCCTTCAACTAGCAAACAAAAAAGATATGTACATGGACGTGGACCTAAAACTGTTAAATCACGTAGATGATAGTGGGTGGAAGGGGATATGACAATGGATCCTATAGACACAACAAATAATTGCACTAAATAAGAGGTTGGTCAGGACTATAGTACAATAGATGAAAACTTAGAGAAAATTGTTATTTGTGGATGTTCTGTATGTCATGGAAAGAAACAATTCAAACAAGTGATTGTACAAAGACATTACATATATGATGAGCTTCCAGTCAATAGTATGCCTCCTACAATCGATTCAAATCCAATAGGAATTGTGGTAAGGAATTTTCCAAATTGATATAAATAACATGTATACTTTATTTAAACATTGTTTTATATTATTTAAATAACTAATTTTTTTCTTAATGGACACTTGTAGGATAAAGTTCTTGGTTTAAAGTTTCCTGGTTCACCGACTTCCAGCCTAGAGGGAAATGATCATTTATCAGATGATACATCTAACAAAAATATGTGCTAATATATGAGCTCAAAAGATGAGGAATTGATGAAAACAAGAAACAGAACAAGAACCAGTTTAAAGATGCATAATTTTCTTAAAGACAAGGGGAAGGTGGACTACATACCTTATGAGAATGAATGTGATGGATATGATGACTTGCCCCTGAGTTTGAGATCAATTTACAAAGAGACATTTGATCGTCGACTATATTGCGCTTGGCCTAGTGATCAACAACTACCTAGAGTGTACGAGGTGTTTCAATTTTGGGGATACAGCTACATGATATGACCCTCCAATATTCATGGAGCGAATCTAGGCCTCTTTATTGTCCAAAATGTACATGTGGGATCTAAACATAGAAACAATTTAGAACAAACCACTAGGAGATTAATGCCATATTATGGTCCATCCTATTACAGTGGTCAATGGAGAAGGCTACCAGAATATAAGCCTAGCATGTCAGCATATGGTCTAAATTTGAATATGTATACACATCGTCTCCAATTGGAAAGTGGAAAAGAAATGAATAGAGGTCATCTCATGTATATAGATGGATGTACATACACACACAAAAATATTGTAGGATTTATAAATAGTAGTAATGGAAGGGGCCCCACTGTAAGACTGAATTGTCAATTTGTTGAGCTTATAAATGATAAAGATGGAGAAATGGAAAGAGATGTTGATAGATTGATAATAGTTGAGGCTACTATGGACCTTACCACTGGGGATGAGTTATTTATTGATTATCCCTTCTTAAAATGCACTCCTGTGTGAAAGAAAAGGGAAGAACAAGGTCTCCCTAAGGATGTTCTTAAGGGCAGAAAACCAAAGAATAATAAATGAGTGTGGACTGATATTTTGTAAACTATGTTGTCAAAATTGTGTTTTATTTAAATTATTGTATAAAAAAGGTAGTCTATAAAATAATGTTCCATTATTCAATTGATGTATATATGTTCATACAATTTTTATTTTTATTTTTTAAGCCATATTCGATTATATTTCTTTGAAATTGATACATTTATGATTTATCCAATTGTTGCAAAACATTAAATAATGCTTGCGTTTGTTGATAGATATAATATGTTGATGAAACACATACTAATACCCAAGATCCAACTGGGTTATTAAGATTTGGACGGGATGATCCAAATCATCCTTTAAACAATACCAGGGTGAAAAGAGCTTTATTGAAGAGAATACTACCAGCTGATAGACTTGAAGAGCTGATGAGATCTGCATATACTGATGACATGCCACTTAGCCTTAATGATGATTATCATGATAGTGAAAATGCACTGCATGAACAAGGATTGAATGAAATGCTTACAGATTTCTTTGGGGATGAAAACAATGATGACAATAATGATCATATGGTTGATAGTAATGATGATAACAGTGGTAATTACCACCAACGTAATATTGATGATAACAACCTAAAAGACTCCATCAAGCAAGCAATGAAGACACACGTGTTCAAATTAGGTGCAAGTAGAACCTCAAAACTAGCATGCACATTAATATTATTAGAAATCAAGTCACTATTTGTTTGGTCAGACAAAGGATTCACTACCCTACTGAAGTGAGTTGAAATCTATTTCTTACTTTGCAATTGTCAATTGGTGTACATAATTCATAAGCATTCATCAACTTTGTTTATATTTCTTTAAGGGGATTTTAAAACCATATATTGTATATTAATAGTCCTAGTAGAGATTGACATATTAAAAATGTTTATCATAAGTCAAACATTTAATTGATTTAATCTCTGGCAATCTTACAGGGCACTAAAAACTAAAATATTCCCTGAAGAGAATGTGTTGCCATCAACTTGCATAGAGGTGCATCTGTTGTTAGTTGAGTTGGGGATTGAATATAAGCAAATTCATTCATGTAAAAATGATTACATTTTATACAGAGATAAATATCAAAACAAGGTAGAATGTCCTGTATGCAAAGAGAAGAGATATCATATAGATGTACAAGGTCCTATAGTTCCAAAGAAGGTTTTACGTCACATGCCAATTATACCTAGACTTCAACAAATGTTTCGTTGCAAGTCACTTGCACAATTGATGAACTGACATGCAAAGAATAGGAGTAAAGATGGATTCATGCGAATTATGGCTGACTCTAAAGCAATGAAACACATAGAGGAAAAATGGCTAAGAAAATTCAAAGATGAACCTCGTAGTATTAGGTTTGGTCTTGAAATTGATGGAGTGTGCCCATTCTATTTCTTGAGCTCAAATTATAGTGTTTGGCTAGCCAGATTGATAGTATACAATATTCTCCCATGGATGAGTGTTAGAAAGGAGCACCTTATGCCGACTCTCATTGTTCCAGGAAAATATCAAGTTAAAAACATGGATGTTTATATTACACCTTTTATTGATAAGATGCAATTACTATGGAAAGGTATAATAATGTATGACATATCACGTCCCCCATTAAATAGGTCCTTCATGTTGTATGGTGTGCTATATTGGACTATTAATGATTTCTAAGGACTTGGTGTTTGTTTTGGTAAGATAAAATATTTACGTATTTACACTCATAATTTATTTTCATCCCAACTTTCATAATTAGTTTTACACTATTTTTTTGATGTTATTAACATTACTTATTGAATTGTAGGGCTTCAAACAAAGGGGATATTTGCATGTCCAAGATGTGCAAAATAATTTCAAGGGTGGTATTCTAAAGATCTACATAAATTTATTTATGCCAACAACAGGGTTTTTCTACCACTAGATCATAAGTTTAGAAATCACTTGAAGAATCAATTTGATGGAAAAGTTGAAAATAGAGGCCCTCCCATGATTATGGGTCCAGGTGATTGGATTAAGAAGTATGAAGATGCTGAATTGAAAGGTTTTGGAGGATTTTTTTGATCGGGTGATTCAATTGAAAAACTGGAACAAGTTATAGTTAATATGCTAGAAGGAATGAAAAGGAAATCCATATTTTATGAGCTCCCTTACTGGAAGGATCTATTAATATCTCACCTATTAGATCCTATGCATGTCTTCAAAAATGTCCCAGATTCTATATTTCAACATATATCAAGAAAATAGAAGGACACCTTGTCTTTGAGGAGAGATATTGCTCTTTCGCATACCAAAATTGATAGAAAACATTTGTGGCCAAACAAGGAAAATGAAACATATGCAGAAGCTCCATGGATTTTGAAAAAAAAAAGAGCTAGACCAACTAAAAAATGGCATCCATTCAATAAGGAAACCTACTGGCTATGAGTCATCATTGGCTAAAGCTTTTACAGTTGATGGACATATCACATGATTTAAAACACATGATTTTCATAATTTTATGAAGGTATTATATATCATCATTTAACATTTACTGGTAACATTAATTAAGTACTAAATATATTTTGATATTTTGTTGTGTGAGAAAAAATTACTAATGACCTTTTCATAAATGTGTTTGATAGCATATCATGCCATTGGCAATTAGGGGAGATTCCTGTCTTACAGTTGACTTAAGGAATGCCATAAGTCGATTGTCAGCATTTACAAGGTATGTGGCTATATGAAATGTTCATGTGTGAGAGACATAGAGATATTATATTGCATTTTAATCTTTGACTAAAGGTTCATACTAATTTACTATTCTTATATTAGGTGGGTGACCTCCAAGGAGATCCATGAATGTGAAGTGCCAAAATGGAAGAAGGAAATTGCAGAAATTGTATGTGTATTTGAGAAGGAGCTCCCTACAAGTTTCATGGACCTACAAGTCCATTTACTTATACACCTAGTCGATGACATTGAATTGGTAGGTGTCATATTAATGAGGTGGATGTTTTTATTTGAGAGGTATATGAAAACTCTAAAAAGATATGTCTAACAAAAGGTACATCCAGAGGGTTGCATGGCTGAAGGGTATGTATTGAATGAAGCATTTTTCTTCTCGTGTGAATTCCTTGGTAAGGATTTTGAAGATGGGCCATGCTCCTGGGATGAAAAATGAGCATCAGATATTATTGATGGAGAAAAACCAGAATCTAATGGTGTTCAAGTAGAAATTAGTAAGTAAATTCATGATCAGTGTGGTTTTTTTTTCTTGCAATCATTAATTTACTCTGTAATTTATTTGTTAAATTAACAACATGACATTTGGAGTTTGAAATAAACATGTTGACATGTAATAGCTGTAGATGAAAGTGCTATACTCAACAAGTTCATTCTATACCACATGGACTTTATGAACAAATGGATTGATTTGTATGATAAAAAGAGAGAAGAGGTGTTAGAAGCATGGAGACAATTTAAGCGGTCGAACTCAAGGAATACTCCACTTCCCACTGATCTACTTAGGGAATGGGGGCAAATATTGCATACTAGAATGGGTTACTGAACAAATTCAAAATCAAATAGAAGATGTAGGTATAGATTCAAACATAATAGAAGATGAAATCAACATGTCTAGAGGATGTGAAAGAAAGGTACAGTTGGAATTTTACAAAATGTTGTTTCCTTATAGTTTTGACACTATTAACTATTTTAATATTCGTCATTATATTTGTTTTCACTGAAATAAATGGTCTTTCACAGGTGAGGAAATATCTGGCAATGTGGGCATCTGGTCAACATTATCATGTAGAAAGTGTAGATGTAAAGAGACGATCCTTCGATTGTGGTATCATGGTTGACTTCAAGCAATCTAGTCGATCAAGCTCAAAAGATAAGAATATAATCGAAGGGAATCTACAATATGTTGGAAAAATACAAGAAATTATTGAGTTGGATTACCGCTCTTTTAAATGTTGTATTTTTAAGTGTAGATGGTATGAAGCATTTGAGAGAACACGAAGACATCATACCCATAGTGGATTATTTTCTATAGATTCCTCATGTTTCCTACTAGAGGATAAGGAGCCTTATGTTCTACCAATTCATTGTGAGTAGGTATTTCTTTAACTCAAACAAGAAGTAGTAGTGATCATTAATCTATTAATTCATAGTTTATTGTGAATATATACATGTGTTTATTAATCAATAAAATTGTTATACCATACGTCTAATATATGTATGTCATTCATGTGCAAGTATTTTTCTATGAAGATATTTTGGACCTAAAATGGATATTTGTCATACATTATGATCCAAGATTAAGGCATGTATTTGACGATGCATTAGCGGATACTGAGAAAAACAATGATGACCAACAAAATGAGAGAGAGGGATTAGAGAACATCGAATAAATTGACATCCATGATGATGTTGAAGATGGCTATGTTCAAGCACAAGAAGACAACAATCTAGAGTTGGATGATGTTATGGAAGACAACAATATGGATGGTATACACAATGATGATCCAAATACATTTGGTAACAATATAGATGGTCTACAGTCAGAATTTAATGATGATGAAGATGATGTAGGTCAAGATGAGGATGATGATAATATTAAATAATTGAAAGAACATGTGAACATTGACAATGATACACTAGATGACATTGTAGCAGACAATAATGTTAATGACCAAGACTTCTAAATTTTTAGAATTATTTGCAATCCATGTTTAAAATAGGATGATTCTTATGGCCTAAACTTTGAAATGCTTCAGTAATATTATTTGTGTTGATACAAATTACCTATTGCAATATCCTTAAATTGTTCAATCTTTGGTATGAATTGTTGGCAGAAAATATTTGGATTTCTTGGATGCAATCTTTAAACCCTACTCCTAAAACAAAAAAACAAAATTAGATTTTGAAAATATATACAAGGGAATGATTTTCAAAAGAGAATGACTGGTGCCTACCACATGAGGACTTTGTTTATCTTTATTTATTTTTCATATATATCCTTAATTGTATCTATGCCATGTTATCTAATTGTGATAAGTACTTGAGTAAGACCATCAATGAAAAATGAAGTGGACATATTATCATCTATATTAGCTAATTGATTGCACAAATATTTCAATTTATAAACGATCTCATGTTTCTATTCATTTTCAATACTTTGAATAAAGATATTATGATCATAATATTCTTCCTCATCATTAGAATAAAATATCGAGATATTAAGTAATTAAGATAGAGAAATGAGGATACAACTCATAAACTCACAACAAAGATAATAGAACAGCCCAGAAAGCTTTGCATTTACCTTAATTCTTCAAATTTTTCCAAGTCTTTAACAACAACAAATGAGTGATATAGTTCCATTATATAAAATGAACGTGTACCCTCAGCAATTAATACATTGTCTTTCAAATTCAATAAATATAGAGAAGTGCCTCAAGGCATTGGAGAAACATTAATTGCACCAAAGGAAATAGAAAGGAAGGAGTGGTTGGCCTTGAGAAACACGAGGAGCTACCTGGGGATCTGCATTGTTGTGGTTGGAAGATGATAGCCAAGTTGTCATTATTTAGATCCATATCTATCCTCCCACCCACCATATGTTCTTTTAGCCGGCCAAGGAAATGAGATGATTTCTTCTATCTTACCATTGTGGCTAACATATTGCACATGCAGTCTTTCAAGTGTCCAACTTAACACATGTTGACCTGGTTCTCCTTTATCGTAACAAGCTAGAATTAACTAATTACCATTATCAATGATTTCATTCCTCCACTTATTCAAGTCTTTTGTAGTCCCATTAGCTTCTAAAATATGAGGCAACCATTTTTGTCCTACTTTTCAACTGCCTGCATTTTATCCTTTAATATTGTATCTAATTTTAGTTGATAAGCAGCCACCTCCTCAAAATTTTCTAGCATTCTCGCTACCAACTGCATCTCAGGAGGAGCCTCTGAATCATATCTAGAACACCTAAGAAATTCATTAATTTTCCCAGTCCTTGGCAGCCACTTGGTCTTCATAGTTGATAGCCTCTGTTTGTCTGAATCATGCTTTTCACGTGCTATCCTTAATAGGGAGTAAGACTTATGGGTCTCCTCCAACCTAGCCAATATCTTGTTAACTCTATACTTAATTAAATTTGTCGCCACATCCTTCATTTTGCCTTCCATTCCTTCATTCAACTTCTTATTCTCTTCTTTGAATTCCTTTATCTCTTGAAGCAAGGGTTGTGTGTCCACTGGAAATGATTCTATAGTCTGTATGATTGGGAGAGTTTGGGATGGACCAACTTCCAATTGAGGTTGACTCTCATAGACACTAAGCCTAGCCATTGCCTCTGTGTATTTCCCCAATAATTCATTGTAATCATTCTACAGTTTAAGTGTTGCTGCCTCTGCAAAATGTGCTGTCTGTACATTCAAGTTGGCTACCTGAGGATCAGGGGTGTCTAACACCCTCTTGATGATCACATTACTAGTTAATTCCTCCAAGCCTACCTTTGGTTTCTTATCATTTAGGGCCAATGCCCAGATAGCCAAGGTATCAAATTTAGGATCAAAGATAGCAACCTGCAATGTTCTCTTGGCCTGTTCTCCACTTACATCTGCATCATCCTTGGTAATGGTATCAAATGCAATAGCATCTGATAATGTCCATTGTGGCAATAGTAATATTTTTCTTTTCTTCACAAGTGCTCTCCCTTCTTTAGGAGTCATGGCACTGATATCCTGGTTCACCTCACCCAAAACCCTCCTTGTGATAGCATCATATTCTAAAGGGTTTGCACCACTTTTTGCTTCTTCTATCCTTCTTTGGAACTCTTCACTTCTTGTTCTCAACACAAAGGATTTGAATTTTGGTGTGGCAATGAATGCATCATCAGAGATAAATTGATTGCATGCCACTTCCCTCACATCTTCGGTGTCCACCTCATTGTTGATTGTGGACCTTATCAACCTATTATCTGGGGAGGCATATGGTGCTATCCTTGGTTGAGAATGTAATTGATGTGGGGGTTATGGATCTTGTTCCTCTACCACATCTTCCTCCAAATTCACAACTTCCATTTTATCTTTTGTCTCAAGATCAATTATCTTTGCTCTTTTTGGGGTAGGGGCATTAGGGGAGTCAAGGGAAATTTTCTTAATATATTTGCCATTTGAACTGCTTGGTTGATAAGTGGGCCTTTCCTCTTCAACAGGTGCCTTAGCAATCAATTCATCTCCCTTTTCAAAGAACATTTTGATTCTTTCAATGGGGTCTTGAATTTCAATGAATGCCCCTTGATATGCAGATTTGGTATTTTTCTTCCTTTTCTCTACATCCATTATCAATTTCCATTTATTTCTCAAGAAAAACACATGTTGCATTGATTCACAATTTTTGACAGTATCCTCATCAAGCAAGACATGGTGTGGATATTAAGGCCTACCAATTTTACACCTTTTTTCATGAATAAAGCCTTTAGAATCAAAGAGCATTATTGCCTTCATATTCATCCTATAACATTGTAGCATGAAACCAGTCTGGTTTAAACCATTCTTGTCAATTGTAATAAAATCATGAATCTTTCAAGATGCTAGGATAAGATATCCCTTCTTATGCTTTCTAAAATGTTCCTTATTTGTTGCATTCAATTGTCTGATGATCTCCATAAATCCTATTCTTCTAGGCATAAATTTTGGTAAGGAATAGGGTGGAGCCTCACACCCATAGATTTTGATACAGGTTGCATTTTCATGTAAAAACCAATCTCCCCAATTGTGATTGATATTCAGATGGGGGGTTGTCTCCATTGGTCTTAGAAAGTCCTTAATTTCCTTTGGTATCCTTTCTACAGTAGGCTCCAGGAATCCCATTACTTTCCTCACAAAATGCTCCTCAAAGGTGACATAACTAGCATATTTGAAGTGCATGTCTAGCATGTAGGTCCACATCTGAACTGGCATGGCATTGCCTTCTGCATCAGTCATTCTCAAATGTAATTCCTTTTCCCAATGGCCAGACAAAGAAAATAGAATCATGTCACACATTAATGAATACCAAGTGAACCTTACATGGGGGCCTGGAGTATACATTTTGTTATTAATGGTCATCATCTATTCATGCATCTTCTTTGACAAGTACCCTACATAGTCATATGGCTTGTCAGTTTCATAATCTTGGTTATATACTGCCATCATCATTAGAGGCACCAACATTATATTTGATGCATCTATCTTGAGCACATGACACAAGCTATGATAAGTTTTAACAAAATATTCCATGAATAGGCTGCATCGGAGAGGTTCCGCTTCTGTGACAGGGATTTTGATCAAAGCTCCATCAACCCCCTTAAATCTATGCTTGGCCAAGTTGTAAGATCTGTATACACACCTAAGACCTCTATATTTTTCTCTAAAAGCATTCAAGTCTATAGGTATACTAGCAGTAGAATTAAGATTGAAGACAGTAGCAATGTAGTCCTTTGTGAATCTAATGATAACACTACCATTTCTAGAAAAGACAGACATGGTCTTAGGGTCATACCTTGTTACTACAGCTCTCACTAAGTCTGTGCTTATGAAGACATTAGAGAATATCAATTTGGCCAAGTCTAATGTCAAAGCATGGCAGACTAGGGCTCTGTAGTCACTTCATTTGTGCCAATGCTCAAACAAACTCCAAGTAGACATAAGGAGCCTAGCATCTCTACAATCTAGACAAAGGTCATATATTTTATCATTTCTACTGACCTCTTCTAAATTTGTCAAAGGTCTTTTAGATGAACTAGGACACTAAACCATGATGTCTTCATCAAGGCTACGTTTGGAGGTCGAAGCTTCACTGGACTAACTCATTTTATATTTTATGCAGGCAACCTAGGGTTTATGCAATTAATAGCTACCCTAAATTTTTTAGATAATTCTTACAGATAGAAAACAAGTGTCAGAGAGAGACAATGACTTACTGATTTCAAACATCATAGAGGCTTTGAATTGATTCTCTTTACTTGTTCTGATGATTCTGCCACTCACTATGTATCCCAATTGCTTCTTGAAGAATGATAGGAAATAACTTGAATTGTACCACTCTGTATATTAATGGAGGTCATGGCAACCATAACTCTACTCGTGCCACAGTCGTTTGAAAATATTCATTATTTGCATTTTTGAATTTGGACTATTGATCTTTTGTTACCTTTCCTGAAATCTATGGCTTTGATTCACTGACTAGATTTGACAATCATAGTCATCTTGGTTGACAAGTCATCATTCAATGGGAATGAGCCAAGTATTTAGCATGGAATCGATGCGTGTCACCTCTTTGTAGTGTCGTAGTCAAGGAGGGCCCAGCATATACCTACCACACAATGGTACGACATAGCACCCATGCTCCTTTATGATACCTACTTTTTAATTGGTGGATGCCACATGTCTCTATCTTGCCATCTCATGGCAAAAATTCCTTCTAAGAAGTTTCCCCTATGTTGGCACGCAACCGTTAGATCTAAACACTCAACACTAACATGTGGCTGAGGTATACACTTCACAGGAAAAGGTTACAAGGATAGGTGGCAGCCTGCATTGCATCACAGCCAGGTATGACATCATCTTGACATGTTCTACGATGGTGTGATTTTCATTTTATAAGACTAGGAATTACTGGTGGGAACAGGTAACGACTAGGCTAAGGGGCTGGTCATGTTGGACTTAGACCAGACAACTGAGAGGGGGACTGAATAAGTTGTGCCAAAAATTAACCTTTTCTTCCTTTTAATCTTCTTTCACAATTTGTAAATTGATTAATGATGTAAACATTAAAGCATGAAACAACATCACATAAGTAGAAACATAATCAACACATTTAACACCAAGATTTTTGACGTGGAAACCTAGTTAAGGGAAAAACCATGATGGGTGTTAGCCCATAAGATTTGTACCCTATTAAAAGTACTTAAAAGGAATAGGAAGGCACTTGCCTTTGGGCTCACTATCTAGAGCTTACTGCTCAAAAGAGAGGCTCACTACCTACAACAAATTTTAGTTTAACACAGAAAGAATTAACTGAGAAATAACATCTACTTCATGCCTAGTTCAGCTTCATTGAATGCTCATAAAACTTTTGTTCTTCTTCCAAACTCTTCTTCACTAACTTTTCAGTCTATTCTACTTTTGCTCTTCTACTCCTCTTCTTTGCTATGCTCCTGATCCTTTCTTTGGATTTATTATTTTCTCTCAAGGATGATTTTCCATGACTTAGCTACACTCCTTTATATGCTTCATCAACCTTGGAATAAACATAAAGGTTGGCACACCAAACATATTACTTAATGCTAATCACTAAGTTGTTGGCCAAACATTGCTAAGACTTGAATCTTCTTTCAGCAACACACCACACTCTAGAGAATTGCTTCTGGAAGATCTGCAATATGCTTGAATCATCTGGTCGACCAGGACTGGGAAGAACAACAACACCAAGAAGGAAATCTTCACCAACAAGCTCAAACTTCAATGCAAACCTCCAACATAGTAGTCACATGATCCAGAGACCTCCACAAGCATAATGAATTCAACAAAAACATCCGCACTCCTTCAAGTCATTAGGATCACTTGCATCTTCATCCATAACCTCAAGAATACTATCTACCATGACTATCATCTTAGAAAGATTGCTTGTGGACCTCCAATCCATGAACCACTTGAATGGATAATACACACTAACTTCCCAAACATGCCTCTAGATCCGTAGATCATTATTTGACATATCCAGAAGGATCTGGACCACTTCTTTGTTGCTCTATCTCTTCTGAATACTGTAAAACTGGTTCTTCTCAGATGGCCATAGTTTCTTCAAATCTTCATGCAGACCTCTCAAATCTTGACTGGAGATACTTCACACAATCCTCTATACTACCGTATGATCCACATCCATTAATCTTTATTAGTTTTCTCAATATCCTCAACATTCCAGTCTTCTAGTCAAATAATAAGATAGGATTCAGTTGACACCAATGACAACAAAAATATGTTGACATCAATGACAACATCGATTAGGCACATATTTGAAATAATCTCCCCCTTTGTCATTGATTGCAACATATGATGTGAAAAATTGATTCAACCATCAAGACAAGAGCTTCTCCCCCTTTCTCTTATCACTTCTGTAACCACTATCTTCACTGCTCCCCCTTTCACCAGCAACTAGTTTTTCACATGACTTCTCTCCCCCTTTAACATCAATGGCAAATGACACATATTTGTAGTCTTTTCTCCTTAGTTTTGTTTCATATCAAACTCAAAAACTACATGTAGACTACTCCCCCTAAGTAGTAGTTCCTTAACATCAATCCAGATCACAAGATATGACTATGAATTCCACCGGACGGATGCACTCTCGTGCATCTTAATTCTGATTAGGAGGGGTAATAACCCCTAACTTCTCTCTGAGATACTCAAAAGTATCCTTAGGAAGAGGCTTAGTGAAAATATCCACAATTTGATCCTTTGAGGACACAAACTCCAACTAGACTTCATTCTAATTTACCTACTCTCTCAAGAAATGAAACTTGATGGATATATGCTTTGTCTTTGAATGCAACACCAGATTCTTTGAGATACTTATTGCACTTGAATTATCATAGAAGATTGTGACAGGCTCCTCAAACACAATTTTGATGTCCTTCAACATTTACTTCATCCACAAGACTTGAGTACAATTGTTTACTACTGATATATACTCAGCCTCTGTTGTAGATAGGGAAATTACCTCCTGCTTTTTACTTAGCCAAGAAACCAATCTACTTCCCAAGAAGAATGCACCACCACTAGTGCTTTCTGTCATCCACATCTCCTACCCAATCAAGATCTATATATGCATGAAGAGTGAAGTTATTATCCTTTGGATACCATAATCCATAATCAATTATCCCTTGGAGATATCTAAAAATTCTTTTGACTACTACAACATGAGATTCTTTAGGATCGGCTTGGAATCTAGCGACAAGTCCAACTACATTCATGATATTAGGTCTGGTCTGAGTCAGATAGAGCAGTCCTCCAATCATTAATCTATACCTTTTCTGATTTGTCTTAGGGGAGTCATCATCTTTACTCAACTTACATCCGGTTACCATAGGCGTACCTATTGGATTTGAATCTTCCATTCCAAACTTCTTCAACAATTCTTTCACATACTTAGACTGAGATATATAAAGATACCTTTGTCTGATTGATTGATTTGCAGACCTAAGAAGAAGTTCATTTCACCAAACATGGACATCTCAAATTCACTTTGCATCTGATCAACAAATGTTTTGCACATACTCTCATTTCCACCAAAAATGATGTCAACAAATACCTCAATAATCAGAATATATCATGATCAATCTTGAAATAGAGGTTACTGTAAGTAGTGCCTTTGCTATAATCTAGCTTTAGGAAATACTTATCTAATCTTGCATACCAGGCTCTTAGAGATTGTTTGAGTCCATACAATGCTTTCCTAAATCTACAGACCATGTCTCCCTCATCAGAGAACTGAAATCCTTCCAATTGTTCAATGTAGACTTCTTCTTCTAGCTCTCCATTTAGAAATGCAGACTTGACATCCATCTGATAGACTTTAAAATATTTATAAGCAGCAAAAGAAAGAAACAATCTAACTGCCTCTATTCTTGCCACCGGAGCAAAAGTTTCTTCAAAATCAATTCCTTCTACTTGAGAATATCCTTTGAATACCAACCTTGCTTTATTTCTTACAACTTCACCTTCTACATTTAGCTTGTTCTAGAAGACCCATTTAGTTCCAATCACATTTTTGTCCTCAGGTCTAGAAACAAGATCCCAAGTGTGATTCTTTTCAATTTTCATTAATTCTTCTTCCATTGCCTTTATCTAGTTTTCATCTTTGCAGGCTTCACTTACTATTTTTGGTTCAATATTTGAGATCAGACAAATCTCTTCTTGATCTTCAACAATTCTTCTTCTAGTTTAGACACCTTTATTTCCGTCTCCTATAATTTGATCTTCAAGATGATTCATCCTTACATACCTAGGAGTTTTGGGAATTGTTTGAGCTTCTATTTCTTGAGCTTGTTCTTCAACTTCTATACTATCTTCTTGAAATATAGGTTTTCTGGATTAATCTAGACCTAGATCTGAGTTTGCACTTGCCTTTCTGGACTTGAATTTTCATCTTGATCATTTGAATCATATCCACAAGATCTGGAATGTCTTTCTTTGCTCTCATCAACTTTGACATTAGCACTTTCAACAATCTTTTTCAACCTCTTGTTAAAGCACTAGTATGCTTTGCTTTGAGTAGAGTAACCTAGAAAAATTTCTTCATCACTTCTTACTTCAAACTTGCTTATATCCTCATCTCTTTTGATATAGCATTTACTACCAAAAACTCTGAAGTATCATATAGTAGGAGGATGACCAAACCATAGTTCATAAGGTGTCTTACCAGATTTTCCTTTGATCTACACCCAGTTAAGAGTGTAGACAATAGTACTCATAGCTTTTCTCCAATAAACTTGAGGAACATTTGTTTCCATCATCATGGTCCTAGTAGCTTCTTGAATGGTCTGGTTCTTTCTTTCCACAACTCCATTTTGCTGAGGAGTCCTAGGAGTAGATAACTATCTTTTAATTCCATGCTTTTCACAAAATGAATCAAACTCACTAGAGGTAAATTCTCCACCTTTGTCAAATCTCTAACACTTTATCTTCACACCAATCTCATTTTTCACCATAACTTTGAATACCTTGAATTTGTCAAGAGATTCTATTTTTTCTTTTAAGAAGGTTACCCACATCATCTGGGAGTAATAATCAATCAGCAACATAAAATATCTGTCTCCTTGCACACTCCTAATTCTAGCAGGACCACATAGAATAGTATGCACAAGTTTCAACCATTCACTTGAAAATTGTTCTTTACTTTTGAATGAAATTTTGTTCTATTTGCCCAATTGACATTGTCTACATATGTTATCAGGTTTCATAAGTTTTGGAAGATCTCTTACAGCTTGAGTAGAACTTATCTTGACAATGTTATCAAAATTTACATGACACATCCTCCTAAGCCATAACCAACTTTGATCTGTCTGAGCAATCAAACAACTTTTGCCAGAACTACTTAAATGAAAGATGTTACCTCTAGTTTGAGTACCAGATGCAATTTCAGTTCCAGAGCTTTCCATGATCTTGCATTTTCCATCCTTGAATTGGATATCATAACCCTTATGAACCAACTGTCCAACATTGAGAAGATTATGCTTCATTCCTTCCACATATAGAACATCATTAGTGTTATTCTTTCCATCAAAAGAGATGGATCCTTTGCCACAAATTCTACTAGCTGAGTTGTCTCCAAATTTCACAATTCCACCTTCATATTTTTCAAAGCTTACAAACTTACTTTTATCATAAGTCATATGATGAGAACATCCACTATCAATCACCCATTCATCCTTTTCAACAACCTGAGCAGCCAAGGCACTTTCCACATTTGTATAGCTAGCAGATTTAGTAGACACCGAATCTTCTTCCTTGATAGCAATGAACACCCAATCATCTTTAGTGGAACCTCCCTGATCAAATTCATCATTTGTGACTCCTTCTCTAGTTTCTTGGACATAGTAATATTTTTTCTAACCTTTATATCTGTTAGGGTTTGGTTTTGAGAACCTCTCTAGACATCTTGAGGCAAAGTGACCAATCTTATTACAAGAAAAACATTTGAGTGGAAACTTTCCTTCATATTTACCAGATCCTCTTGGTATTCTTTTGGGAACAAGAGCTTCAAGATCTACAATCTCAATTTCATCTTTTTCAAGATCCTTCCTTGTCTTCACAAATCAGTTTGATCTTTCTGAAGAACTTTCACCTTGATCATATCTTTGCTTTCCATATACACTGGCCTTAAATGTAGATTTAGACTTAGGGAGAGAATCACCAAACTCACTCATTTCAAATGCTGAAAGCTTACCAACTAATTGATCTCTTGTGATAGTTGTTACTATCCTGATTTATTCAATTTCTACATCTTTATGCTTGTATGTTGTAGGTAAGGATCTAAGCACTTTGGTAACAATTTCTGATTCTTCCAATACTCTACCTACATTTCTGATACTGGTCACAAGTTCATTTACTTTTTGCATGTAGGAAGCAATGTTTTCATCTTCCCTCATTACCAATATTTTGTATTTATCCTTTAGGCTTTGTAGCTTGGCACATTTAACATATTTGTCACCTTCATACAAATTTTCTAGCTTTTTCTAGATTTCATGGATAGTTTTCAAATCTAGGACATTTGCCAATTCTGTATCAGATAGGGCACTCAATAAAGCTTCTTTGACTCAAATATTGCATTCATCTTCCCTGAGTTCATCTAGAGTAGTAGGGCCATTCTTCATAATCTTATACTCATTCTTTGTTATCATCCAAAAGTCATTACCAATACATTCCAAATGACACTGCATGCGTACCTTCCAAAGGGAGTAATTTGTTCCATCAAATCTCAGACTTTCCTTCTTACAAGTTGACATCTTGGATCTCCTCAAGTGGTCAAGCGTCTTTTAGAGATCTAGCTTTGATACCAATTGTTGGAATTAGATTGGACAACTGAGAGGGGGGGTGAATCAATTGTCCTAAAAATTAACCTTTTATTCCTTTTAGTCTTCTTCCACAATTTGCAAATTGATTAATGATGTAAACATTAAAGTATGAAACAACATCACATAAGCAGAAACATAATCAACACATTTAACACCAAGATTTTTGACGTGGAAACCTAGTTAAGGGAAAAACCATGGTGGGTGTTAGCCCACAAGATTTGTACCCTATTAAAAGTACTTAAAAGGAATGGGAAGGCACTTGCCTTTGGGCTCACTGCTCAAAAGAGAGGCTCATTACCTACAAGAAATTTTAGTTTAACACAAAAAGAATTAATTGAGAAATAGCATCTACTTCATGCCTCATTTAGTTTCTTGAATGCTCATAAAACTTCTGTTCTTCTTCCAAACTCTTCTTCACTAAATTTTCACTCTATTATGCTTTTGCTCTTCTACTCTTCCTCTTCTTTTCTCTGCTCCTAATCCTTTCTTTGGATTTATTATTTTTGCTCAAGGATGATTTCCCATGACTCAGCTACACTCCTTTATATGCTTCATCAACCTTGGAATAAACATCAAGGTCAGCATACCAAACATCTTACTTAATGTGAATCACTAAGCTGTCATTCAAACATTGCTAAGACTTGAATCTTCTTTCAGCAACACATCCGTAATTTGCTTGAATCATCTAGTTAGCTAGGACTGGGAAGAACAACAACACCAAGAAGGAAATCTTCACCAAAAAGATCAAACTTCAATGCAAACCTCCAACACAGTAGTCACATGATCCAAAGATCTCCATAAGCATAATAAATTCAACAAAAACATCCACACTCCTCCAGGTCATCAGGATCACTTGCATCTTCATTCAAAACCTCAAGAATACTATCTATCATGACTGCCATCTTAGAAAGATTGCTTGCGGACCCCCAAACCATGAACCACTTGAATGGATGATACACACTGACTTCCCAAACATGCCTCTAGATCTGCAAATCATTATTTGACATATCCAGGAGGATACAGACCACTTCTTTGTCGCCTTGTCTCTTTTGAATACTGCAAAACTAGGTTTTCTCAGACGGCCATAGTTTCTTCAAATCTTCATCTGGACCTCTCAAATTCTAACTAGAGCTACTTCACACAATCCTCTATATTGCCTTATGATCCGTATCCATTGATCTTTATTAATTTTCTCAATATCCTCAACATTCCAGTCTTCTAGTCAGGCAACAAGATAGGATGCAGTTGACACCAATGGTAACAAGAATATGTTGACATCAATGACAACACTGATTAGGCACATATTTGCAATAGGTCAACCCACAGACATCAAGACTTAAGGTTGTGACTTAACGGATTGACAACCAACAACAAAGGGTCAACACAAGAACATAACAATGGATTAATTTTTTCTATAAATCTTTAAACCCTACTCCTAAAATAGTAAAAGAAAATTGGATTTTGGAAATATATACAAGAATAAGGATTCTAGATGTTTCTTAGGAATGTAAAATTAAAGGCATTGCATTGTTTCCAACAAATGCAAAGCACAAAATCTCAAAATAAAAAATCAATCTTTTTTTATCCTAAACATAGGCATGGAAATTGCAAGTTCAAAAAAATGTAGGGAAATAAATCATACCCTATAATAGAAGATTTAAGTCCAATCCTAGATTTAATTAAACTTTAAAGTACAAGGAGTTGAGAGTAGAAAAAAATATTGAGATATTAAGGAATTAAGATAGAGAAATGAAATAGTTGAGAAGAAATACAAAACTTATTTGATCTTTTTAGCATGATGTCAAATGTGAAGTGTGTGATTAACTAATGCATTATGAAAAAAAGAATGCTATCTCTCTCTCTCTCTCTCTTTCTCTCTCTAACCTATCTACCTCCTAGTTAAATCATTTTCCTATCTTTCCTAGCTAGTTTTCCTTTTCCTTTCCAATTTCCCTTTAGATCCCACCTAAGAAACCCTAAACCTCTAAACCTTAAATAATGCCCCTAAATCCTAAACCCTAACCCCTAACCCCTAAAACATATATAAACCCTTAATAATGCCCCTAAGCCTTGAGCCCTAACCCCTAACCCCTAAACCTGAGAAACCCTAAACTCCTAAATCCTAAACCCTAGCAAACCCCTAAACTCTAAACACTAAACCCAAGCAACCCTAAACCTCTATCTCCCTATCTCCCTATCTCTATCATTCCTCTACTTCTCAATCTCTCTCCCTATGTCTTTGGCCATGTCCCTCACTCTCCATATCCCTATCTCTTCTGGCTATGTCTTTGGCCATGTACCTCACTCTCTATATCTTCCTATTGGTCCTCTCTCTCTAAACACTAAACCCTAAACCTCTAAACACTAATTAACTATAAACCCTAAATAATGCTTCTAAACCTTAACCCCTAACCCCTAAACCCTAAGCCTAGGAAACCCTAAACCCCTATCTCCCTATCTCTATCATCCTTAGTCTACCTCTCAATCCTTCTCCCTATCTCTCTAGATATCTCACTCACTCTCTATCTCCTTATCTCTCCCCTCTACGTCTCCTCTATCTCTACCTATCTATCTCCTCTCTCTCTCTCTCTTTATCTAACTATCTCCAAACCCAAGCAACCCTAAACCCCAAACCCCTAAACCATAAATCCAAGAAACACTAAACCCAATCTATCTCCCTATCTCTCCCCTATCTCCCTATCTCTATCATACCTCTACGTCTCAATAATCTCTCTCCCTATGTCCATAGCCATGTACCTCATTCTCTATCTCCCTATCTCTCTCCACAATCCCCTGTATATCTCCCTATCATTCCGCTCTCTATAAACCCTAAACCCTAAACCTTTAAAAATGAACCCCTAACCCCTAAACAATAAACCCTAAACCCTAAATTATAATGCCCCTAAATCCTAGCCCCTAAACCCAAGAAATCCTAAACCCCTAAACCAAGTAACCGTAAACCTCTCTCCCTATCTCTCCCCTCTCTCCTTATTGCCTTTGTCCCTCTATCTCTCAATCTCTCTCCCTATCTCTTTGGCCATATCCCTCACTCTCTATCTCCCTATCTCTCCCCTCGATCTCCTCTATATTTCCCTATTGGTCCTCTATCTCTCTCTAAACCCTAAACCCTAAACCTCTAAACCTTAACCCCTAACCCAAAAACCATAAACCCTAAAGCCTAAATAATACTCCTAGACCCAAGTAACCATATATTAAGTGCCAAATTAGGTGCTACATTTGGTACTAAACTATGCACTAAGTTAGGCGCTAAATCAGGTGCTAAAGTAGGCGCTAAAGTAGGCATTAAAAAGGTGCTAAAATAGGCATTAAGTAGGTACTAAAGTAGGTGTTAAAGTAGGCGCTAAAGTAGGCACTAAAATGGGTGCTAATTAGTGCTAGAATTAGCACCTACTTGATCTAATCAGTGCAAAAAACACCAAAAATAGTGCCATCCTGATAAATAGCGATGGCTTTTTAAAAAAATTGGAGAAAAGTACATTAAAATAGTGGGTGGAAGAAAAAAATGGAGCAAAAAAGGGAGCTAATCATTACTATTTGTTGTAGTGTTAGGTAGAGGCTTAGTGAAAATATTTGCAATCTGATCCTTTGTGGACACATGTTCCATCTTTACTTCATTCTTTGTCACCTTTTCTCTCAGAAAGTGATACCTTATAGATATATGCTTTGTTCTTGAGTGCATCACTAGATTTTTTGAAATGTTTATAGCACTTGTATTGTCATAGAAGATTGCAAATGGATCTTCATACACAACTCTTATATCCTTCAAAGTCTGCTTCATCCACAACACTTAAGTACGACAACATGCTACTACAATATACTCAACTTCTGCAATTGACAAAGATATTGAATCTTGCTTCTTGCTTAGCCATGAAACCAATCTATTACCCAAGAAGAAAGAGCCTCTACTTGTACTTTTTCTATCATTAACATCTCCGGCCCAATCTACATCTGTATAAGCACTGAGAGTGAAATCATTATCCTTTGGATACCATGAGCCATGATCTAGCGTACCTTTTAAATACATTAAGATTTTCTTAACTGCCATCACATGTGGCTCTCTTGGATCTTCTTGAAATCTTGTAACAAGACAAACTCCATGCATTATATTAGTTCTAGTTTGAGTTAGATGAAGCAATCCTCCAATCATGGATCTATACCTTTTCTTATTAGTCTTGGGTGATTCATTAGTTTTGCTCAACTTGTAGCTAGTTACCACGGGAGTACATACCGGTTTAGAGTCTTCCATCCCAAATTTCTTCAACAACTCTTTCACATACTTGGATTGAGATATGAAGATTCCTTTCTCTGATTGATTAATTTGCAGACCCAAAAAGAAATTAATTTCACCAAACATAGACATCTCTAACTCATTTTGCATTTTACCTACAAACATCATGCACATACCTTCATTGCCTCCAAAGATAATGTCATCAACAAAGACCACAACAATCAGTATCTGATTATCATTGATTTTGAAATACAAGTTGTTGTCAACAGTGCCTTTACTGAATTCTAATTGCAACAAATACTTGTCTAGCCTTGGATACCAAGCTCTAGGGGCTTGCTTTAGTCCATACAAGGCTTTCTTTAATTTGCACACCATATCACCCTATTTTGATAATTGACATCCTTCTGATTGCTCAATGTATACCTCTTCTTCCAATTCACCATTCAACAATGTAGACTTAACATCCATCTGATACACTTTGAAGTCTTTGAATGCTACAAATGCCAAAAACATTCTAATTGCTTCAATTCTTTCCATAGGAGCATAGGTCTCTTCAAATATATTCCTTCAACTTGAGAGTATCCTTTCCATACCAACCTTGCTTTGTTGCTTACTACTTCTCCATTCTCATTCATCTTGTTTCTAAAAACCCATTTGGTGCCAATCACATTCTTATCAGTAGGTCTAGGAACTAGTTTCTAAGTTTGATTCTTTTCTATGAACATTAGCTCCTCTTCCATAGCTTTTACCTAATTTTCATCATTGCAAGCTTCATTCACAATTTTAGTTTCAACTTTTGAAGGAAAATAGTAATTCACCTATTCTTCAACAACTCTTTTCCTTGTCAGTACCCCTTTTCTTTTGTCCCCTATAATCTAATCTTCAGGGTGATTAATTCTTACATACCTGGGAGTCTTAGCAGTGCTTTCTAGAGCCTTTTCTTCTTCATTTTGACTATCTTCTTGATCAACTTTTTCTTCATTTGTTATAGCAACAGGCTCATCTAATTCATAGCCATTTAGATCTAAAATTATTCCTTTATCTTCATCAACCTTCACATTAGCACTCTCAATGATTTTCTTCAATCTCTTATTGTAGTACTAGTAGGCCTTACTCTTGGTAGAGTAACCAAGGAAGATTCCTTCATCACACCTAGCATCAAACTTGCCTAGAGATTCTTCTTTTATGATATAACATTTTCTACCAAAAACTTTGAAATATCTCACTATAAGATCTCTTCCATACCACAATTCATAAGGAGTTTTAGCACCATTACCTTTAACTTGAACCTTGTTTAGGATGTACAATGCAGTGTGTATGGCTTCTCTCTAGTATACTTCTGGAAGGTTAGCTTCCTTCAACATAGTCCTAGAAGCCTCTTGAATTGTCCCGTTCTTTCTTTCAACAACTCCATTCTGCTGAGGAGTCCTAGGTACAAACAATTGTCTCTTAATCCCTTGTTCTTCACAGAAGATATTGAATTTATTTGATGTGAACTCACTGTTGATGTGTAAAATTGCGCGGGTTCCAACACCAACATGGGAAGTTTCAGGAATGTGGGACTTGCTCCCTGAAACAACCTCCAAATTTTCAAGAAGTTGGTATTTCTGGTTGTTGTTGCGGAGCATGAGGAGCCACTGGAACATCACTAATTGGAGTATCATCTAGCACCACATATTCCTTTTCTTTCTTCTCATGCTACTGCAACTGATCTTTGTACAACACCTTCTCATTAAATATAACATCCCTGCTTCTCACAATTTTCTAATTTTCAAAATCCCAAAGGCTATAACCAAATTCATCAATGCCATATCCAACGAAGGTACATTTTTTTGATTTCGCATCCAGCTTGATTCTATTTTTAGAATCTATATGTGCAAATGCTTCACAGCCGAAGGTTTTTAGAAAAGAATAACTCACCTTCTTACTTGTCCATGCTTCCTCTGGAATACCACAGTCCAAAGGAACTGAAGGACCTCTATTAATTAAATATACAACAGTGTTGACAGCCTCTGCCCACATGTTTAAAGGCAACCTAGCATGCAATCTCATGGTCCTTGCACGCTCCATTATTGTCCTATTCATGCATTCAGCCACTCCATTTTCCTGTGGAGTCCCTGGAACCATTTTCTGCCTACGAATTCCATTAAAAGAACAATAATCTTCAAATTCTTTGCTGCAATACTCACCGCCATTATCAGATCTGAGACATTTTAATCTTTTACCTATCTCATTCTCAACCAAGCTTCTCCATTTTTTAAATGTTTCAAATACATCACATTTCTATCGAAGGAAATAAATCCAGACCTTCCTAGTTGCATCATCTATGAATGTAACATAATACCGAGAGCCACCGAAAGAAGATACCTGAGCTAGTCCCCCATACATCTGTATGCACAGGCTCCAATTTTTCATTTTTCTTTTGCTTCCCATCTCTGAGAAAACTAACTCTCTTTTGTTTTCCATACACACAACTTTCACAGAAATCCATATTAATACATTTCAGACCTGGTAAAACTTTCTTAGAATGAAGTACCTTCATACCTTTTTCACTCATATGCCCAAGTCTGTTATGCCACAGTGTTGTTTCAGAACCTGCAGCAACTTTTCCAGTCTCTTCCTGCAAACCTACAGCAACTGTTCTTGAACCTATTTGTTTTTCCTCTATAACATCTAAAGTAGAAGGAACAGTATGACCTGTACAAAGATATAAGGTGCCTACTTTCACACCTTTTGCTACTACTAAGGCACCTTTTGAAACCTTCCAATTTTTATCAGTAAATATAACAGTACAACCTTGTTCAATTAGCTACTCTGCTGAAATTAAATTCCTACTGAGCCTTGGAACATGCCTTACCTCTTGTAGTAGCCAATGATTCCCATTCTGCAACTTAATCTTGATTCTTCCTTTTCCAACAATCTGACAGGGTTCGTTATCTCCCAAATAAACCAGCCCAAAATCCCCTTGGACATAATCAAGAAAATAACTTCTATGGGGCGTAGCATGAAATGAGGCCCCTGAATCTAAAACCCATGAATCATCAACATTATCTAGGGAAAGAATCAAAGCGTCATCTTCAGATTTATTACTTACCACATTTACTTCCTTATTGCCTTCTTGTTTGTCTCCTTCTTTATTTTTTCGAGACCATTGGTTTGGGATATTTTGTCCTTTGATTTTCCTTGTGACTTCCCATGACCTCCAGAACCTTTTCCTCTCTCCTTTGATTTGCCCCTGCTTTCTGCATTCAAAACACTGCCTGATTTGGATCCACCTGAGCTTTTCTTATGAATTTCCTCACTCAGAATAACACCAACAACATCATCAAATTTTAGGGTATTTGCACCAGAAACAGAGTTACTAACCGCCATTACCAAACTATCCCAGCTTTCAGGCAATGAATATAATATCAAGAGAGCTTTAACTTCATCAAATTTACATTTACAGAAGTCAATTGACTGACAATCGTATTAAATTCATTTAAATGATCTGTCACAAATCCACCTTCAACCATTTTCAGATTAAACAAATGCTTCATAAGAAATACCTTATTTGAGGCTGAGGGTTTTTCATACAATTTTGCCAAAGCTTTCATCAGACCATCTGTTGTCTTCGCTTCCTTTATATTGAATGCCACTGACGGTGCTAGGCACAACGGAATGGTTCCTAGTGCCTTTCTGTCAAGAAAATTCCAATCCTCATCAGACATTGTTGCCAGTTTCTTGGCTACTCCTTCCAACGGCATCCATAAATCCTTTTGATAGAGGTAATCCTCCATCTGCATCTTCCATAACTGATAGTTCTACCCATTGAATTTATCGACCTTCAATCTTCCCTCGTCCGCCATTGCTCCCACTCAACCGTGAGACTTTTCTGCAGATGATAATCGAACACAACCTGCTCTGATACCACTTGTTAGGGTTAGTCGGCAGGAGATATCAATTAAATGCAAATAAAGATTAAACAGAGAAATGGAAATACACAGAATTAATAATAGCGAGAGACAAGATTTAACGTGGTTCACCCAAACTCAGGCTACATCCACCAAACAGAGAGTCCAATATTATTATCCAGTAAATCAAAACGATTACAATCAGCAATCCCTGGAACTCAATACCACAGCAAATGCTACAATACAATACCCAAACCCTAACCCTTGGCCACCTTTTATCAATCCTTTTTGTTGGTTACAAAAATTAGGGTTTTCTTATGTCGGTCATAAAAAATAGGATTTTTTTAAAGTCGGCCCTAGGATTTTTTAAGTCGGCCCCGAACCCCCGCTTCTTGGGGGCTGCCGCCCCCAAACCCCCGCTCGGGGTCCGGCCCGGCCCCGAACCCTGGCGAGGATACATGGCTAGTGTACAGTACTTTCCTGATTAGTCGTCACCTACCAACAAGAAAGTCTGTAAAATTTGAACTGCGGTCTTTAATTGAAACTCTAATTGAGCCATAGGAATCAAGATAGCTTCTACTTCCTATACTGATGAGGAATCATTTAAACCTTGAAAAATTGATTGATCATTTTGTCTAGTTAAAAGCAGGGTCTTAATCTCATCAATCATCAGTACAATATTATTATCTAGAAATGGTGATGGAAGACCCAGCTGCACCAAATCCTCTATGTGTCTCTTCATGTCTTTGACTCCTTCTTTGACAATATCTAGGAGCTCTTGGCAGTTTGTGGCAGCTGAATTGCAACTTAGAACTTCATTCACCCTCTTTGCAGCTATCATTCTGTCACTGATCCCTACTGCTAACAATATTTCATCTGTTTTGTCATATAGCTTCTTTAGCAACAGTTGAGAGTCAGAAACTCTCAGAGACACAGTAGATAGAGTGGCTTGAACTGAAGCTTCTATTTTTTTGCACAATTGCTGTGCATTTAACAAGAATGTTAATGAGGGCTTTAGATGGACAATCTCCTCAGAGTTTCTTTTCCACACTAACACATATAGCTCCTTGACCAAATTCAGAACTCCAGCATTCTGAGGCCTGTTAGGTAACTCTAGTGTTAGCTATTTTGTCGTTTGTTGCTCAGCTAGGAGTTGTGCCTGTATTGCAACATTAGTATTTTGCTCATTCAACAACTTTTGCTGAAACTGTGTAGGTTGTTGCAACTTATCCTGATATCTCTTCTCCAAAGTGGCCTTTTCCTGCCTTAAAATAGTTACTGTAGCTTTCTCCTATGCTAGCTCCATCTTTAGAGAAGCATTTTGGGCCTGAGTGGCTTGATGAATTTAATAGGAAATAATATTTTGCAACTATTTATTTAGATTCTCTATCTCATCTTCTCTAGATTTCAACTCTGTAGCAAGGTTGCTACTATTTGCCTTCTCTTGAGATAAGTCAGTTTCAACCTTCTACAACTTCCTAGACACTTTTCATTGAGTAGCTCGACCCTATCTTGTGGTCTGAAAAGGGACATGTCCATAGCTACTGCATTCATTGCAAAGTCCTAAGGCAGCATCTACTCATTTGGCTTCACCACATTTGGGGACAAATGTGTGATACACAACTGCTATTGAATTGGGTCAAAAAGAGACCTCATATGTGGCACTACCAAACTTTTATTTTCTTTCTTTCTCTTTTTATACATTCTAGCTTCTCTAGCCTTTTTAGCAGTATCTGCTTGAGCTTGGAAAGTGGGAGGAGAGGAAATGTAACCACCAGCAAAAGGATAACCCTGAGGTAAACCATATGGAATAGCCAAATGTTGGCTAGGGGAAACTTGGGAAAGGGTTCTTCTTGGAACAGAGGGGGAAAAGAATGGCAACGAAGTGGCCTGTGAAGACATGGCCTGAGGACTAGAAATTGGGGCAAGTGTGGATATAGGTACAATAGAAGTGGTAGGGGATAATAATGTCTGGCCAGTTGGGATTGCCACCCCTAAGGTAGAAGAAAGAGACTGAGAAGAAAAGGGAGAAGAAACACTTACCTAAGGAGTAGCAAAAGTAACTGGTATTTGTTGTTGTGGTAGCTCTATTTCTTCCTCTGACTCAGGTTCCAGGTGCAATTTTCTATGCTTCCTTGGTCTCTCTCCTAATTCTTCTGACTCTGCTTTCTCTTCCACATTTGCCATTACTAATGGTGGCAATGATACAAAACTGGAAGATCCAGTAGCTGAAACTAATGTTTCTCTAGTTGGTGATGTCACTACACCCTTTTGTTTCTCCAGAGTACTGAGGGATTGGGGCTAAGAAGACATAGGGGCAGTTGATGAGGCTTGTCCTGTTGCTTGCATTGTATGAGTTGACTCAGCCTCCTCTTCAAACTCTTCACCCTTCTTTTGGATTCTGCTTGTATTAGGGCTAGAAACTTGAGAGGGATGCCACTCATCCCAGATAGCCTCCCATTTCTCATCTATGTCAGCCTTCCCAAAAGAGTGTGTTAACTCAAAAATTTCCTGCCTATATTTCCAATAGGCCTCAATTTTCTCTGGTTTCCATTCCTAGCCCTTCAAAGCTTTCTTTAAACCAGTACCCATTCTGATCTTAGGGTTAAAGATCTTTTGTTTAACATAAAAGGTCTCCCATGGCCTGGGCCCCTCATAAGGCAAATCTACTAGTTCCACATACAAGTCAGGGGTATCTTCCTTAGGGTTTCTTCTATCCTCCCAAAAGGGACAACCCTCATGCACTATTTTAGCTCCAACTTTGTTGCTTCTAACCTAGGAGGCTATAAAATTGTTTGGGTCATACCTCCACTTATCTTCAATGATAAAGAATCCCAAGACAACTAACTTTCATAGCAGCAGATGTTTAGCATCCCTGACTTCCAGGGCCATATTCCTTCTAATCAATGGGATATCATACATTTTCTTCTTCTTCCTCTTGGTGCCATACTCATTATCAACCACGAACACTTGCCGGGTTACCTCTAGAAACGCTAACCTAGGGGTTAGAATTTTAGGTAGCAGCATAGGTTCCCCATTGAAACCATGGACCCTAATGATAGTGTTTTGGGATCTAAAGAAATAGTCACATGGGATTGGGCAATTAGTCATGAAACCTATAATGCTCTGTGTCAACCTGTGCTCTACAGGTTTAGGGCTCAAATGGCAAAAGGCAAGGGCAACAAAAAGCTCCCAAAATTCATAAGGGTCTGATGTCTTAGATAGCACATGTGTCCATGTAGACATAGGGATAGTTCTATTTTGCCCAAAATTTGGGTCGTACATGTTCAATTGCATATTTTGTGCAAAAATACCATAATTCTGATATAACATCAAATGAAACAGGTAAGCAGAATACCTGAAAACTCCTTTGGATTTGAAATTAACAAGCTGCTCAACCATGGAATAGGCAATTTGTTCTGAAAGGTCTAGCTGGTATTCCTATGTTTTGTCAATAGTCTTCAATCTAAAAAGGATAGTGATTTGCCAATCGTAGATTGTAATGTCTTCCTTCATCCCAAAAATAAAAGCTATCATTGACAGTGCCTTCTAATTGGCTTCACTGAATTGTGCCCTTCCTATAGGTAATGTGGGCATTTGTATGTTCTCCTCTGGCAACTGCAACTTTGAGTTAAGAAATCTAAGCTGGTTGTTGACATTTGACCATGTCTTCTACATTTTAGCAATGGTGGGGAATGTGGCCGTTCGATCATGATATAGGGCCAACATGTCTCTTATAGCTTTGGGCATAATTTGCACCATAAAGGGACCCTATTGTATGGTACTTGAGGGTGCATGAAAATGCTCTGCGCATATATCAATTAGGTCAGGACATAGATGCACACTTGGAACCATGAACTGTGCCAACTGTGAGGTCCAAATCCTCATTCCAAAAGTTTTAGACTCTCCTTTCTTTGCCTTCTAGATGCATCTTTGGTGTGCCCCTTCACAGAGAGCCTTAGTAGATTTTTGAAGGGCTAGGTCGAAGATACCATCTGCAAAGTCCTTAACCTTCTCTGGGTCTATAGAAAACCCTACCTCGAGAACCCTCGTTCTTGGATAGTTCCTCTTGGGCTGTGCGGGCATTGAGGCGTATGACTTGGTGCTTAGAAGCCTGTCAATTGATTCATAAACTCCGAGTGCCTCCTGAGAAGATTGTGCTTCCACCATATCTGTGTCTGCGAGGAGAACGTAGGAAGCTTTGACACAACAAGGATAGCAACTGTGTGACAGAAGTGACACTTGGCTAGGAAGGGTTTGCTAAGGATGGAATTGCAGGCAACAATGATTTCATAGTAGAGAGTTGGATGCAAATGATAGCCGTAATTTGGGATTTTAACTCTTATTAATGAGGCTTTAATGACACATCGTGCCTTATAAATGGCATTAACGCCAAGAAACTGTTAATGTATCTTTTCAAATTAGCATAGGACTAAGTGTCAGAAACATTATGATAGTGGCTGCGAAAGTGCATACCTTTGGGGATTTTGGGGATTATAGACAACCTTAAATGAATGTGAGATTTTCAAAAGAGAAGGGGCTTGCATTGATGCCATGTGTTCACGGAACACTTATTGAAAAGGAAAGCGGGAAAATAGGAAAGCAATAAAAGAAACTAACTAACTATGATATAGAAAAGACACTTCTCAATTAAAATGCTTCAGATAGATCCCATTCACAAGAATCTCCTCAGGTTCACCCTCCATTGTTTGAAGCTCAAAATAATTTTGCTTCTTACAGGAATGAATCTTGTAAGGACTAGTCCATAGTGATTCAAATTTACTATGTCATCCTGGCTTGGAAGCTCTCTCATCCCATTTCAACACTATTGAGCCAACTTCAAAAAATGGATTTGAAGTCTTCTTGTCAAAAGAGTCTTTAATTATTTTCTGGTGTTTCATCTATGACTCATGTGCTTTTTCTCTTTTCTCTTGCACTTCCAGTAGTTTAGCAAGTCTAACTTGCATGGGACCATTTTCTTCAATCTTAATCTATTTCAACAACTGTAAAGCAGGGATCTCTAAGGTTAGTGGCATTACAGCTGGCTTACCATAGACTAGTTCATATGGAGACATCTTTGTCGCTTGTTTTGGTGTGATCCTGTCAGCCCACAGTGCTGTGTTAAGTAGTTTATGCCACTCTCTGTGATGATCAGTCCCTATCCTTTTAATGAGTCTAATTAGGTTCTTGTTAGTAGACTCTGCCAGACCATTACCCTGAGGGTGATAATTCAAAGAAGTCTTCAAATAAATTCCATACCTTAATGCAAACTCAGATATTTTTGTTCCCAAAAATGCCTTAGAATTATCTGATATAATGGTACGAGGAGGACCAAAATGAGCAATGATGCCTTCTAGAAAGTCTAATATTACCTTTTCTATTGCTTCCTTGAGTGGCACTGCTTCACTCCATTTGGTGAAGTAATCTGTGGCAGTTAGGATCCATTTGTGTCCCATTCTTGACACTGGATTGATCATACCAATAAAATCAAGACCCATTGGGCAAAGGGTTCATCCACAATTATGGGGATTAGTGGCATTGCTGCATTTCTTCTTTTCCCTGTATAAAACTGACAACACTGGCACTCTTTAACCAGCTGATAACAGTCTATAAATAAAGTGGGCTAGAAGTATCCTGCTTGAGTTATTTTTATTGCAGTGGTCCTTGCTGAAAAGTGTCCACCTGAGGCTCCATGATGCAACTCATGTAGTATTCTTTTGGCTTCATCTTTCTCTATACATCTTAAAAGTATACCATCAACATTTATTTTGAAAAGAATTTGCTCAATTAATACAAAATGGGCCCCTTGCTACCTATAGTATCTTCTCTTGTCATGGGAGAGCTGATTTGGGAAAACCCCATGTTTCATAAATTGTATTCTATTTGTGACCCAAGAATCTTGATCAACCTCTTTTACTGTTAATACATTTTCTTTTTCTGTTTCTTTAGTCTTCATTCTCTCCATGTCCTAAGCCATATATTGGCACAATCCTCTGCCCCTTACTAACTTAGTGGGTCTAACTTCCACATCATATTCAAGAATCTTTGTTATCCAATTGGCTCTTTTCTCAGTGATCTCACCTTCCATAGTATATTCCCTTACACTAGGATGAGCCACTAATATCAGAATCTTATTCCCTGTGACCATATGCCTGAATTCTTTAAGGGCTTTTACCATGGCATATGCCTGTTTCTCAACAAAATTGTATCTAGCCTCATATTCCCTAAGAGTCCTAGAGAAAAAGGCTATTAGATGCTCTCCTTCTTGCTGTTCATCTTTTTGAGTTAAGATAGCAGCAACACTGAACTCTCCTCCATACACATACATGATAAAAGACTTAGAGAAGTTTGGGTTTCTTAGTACTGGGGATGTTGAAATTGCTCTTTTGATCTCTTCAAAAGCATGTCTTCCTTCTGCAGTACATTTGAAAACAAGGTCCTTCTTTAGCAATAGTGTCATAGGTCTAATTAGGCCTCCAAAGTCAGATATGAACCGGATGACAAAGTTGATCTTCCCTAGAAAGGATTGAACTGCTTTCTTATTGACTGGTAGAGATAGATTTATTATGGCAGTGACTCTCTCTGGATCAATAGAGACTCCTTCTTTTGACACTATATGCCCTAATAGTTTACCCTGAGGTACTGCAAAGATGCATTTCTTGGGATTCATGGATATTTCAAACTCTTAGAATTTCTTAAAAATAGCTTCTAAATGATCAAAATGATCTACAACATTTTTGGAGAAGATAGTGAGGTCATCTAGATAAATCAAGATGATTTTGTTTATTAATTCCCCAAATGCTACATCCATTGCCCTTTGAAAAGTAGCTCCAACATTTGAGAGGCCAAAAGGCATCTTTACATATGCAAATGTTTCCCATTTTGTAGTAAATGTAGTCTTATGGTGGTCTTCATCAGCCAACCAAATCTGATTATATCCAAAGAAACCATCCAGCAAGGAAAATCTCTCTGATCCAACCATAGTCTGTAAAATTTGTTCCATAGAGGGCAGGGGATAGTGATCTTTTAGAGATGCTTTGTTTAGATCCCTAAAATCTACACAGAGTCTTATGTCACCATTCCTTTTTCTTACTGGCACTAGGTTTGATACCCAGGTTGAATGTTTAATTGGAAAAGTTATCTTTGACTCTAAGAGCTTTTGCAATTCATCTACCATTAGAGGTTCAATTCTAGGATTCACTGGCCTTTGCTTCTGTCTGACTGGTTTAGATCCTTCAGTCAGCTCTATGGTGTGTTGGATGATGTCTCTATTATAACCATGGAGGTCTTCATAGGTCTAGGCAATCACCCTATCATATCTCTCACATAAATCAATCAATTTTCCCCTTTCTTGTTGGGTTGCAGAATTTCAAACTTTTAATTTTCTCCCCTCACTAACTTGAATTTTAGAATAATCTTCTTTATTTTCTTGAAACCTTTTCTTTTCTAGGCTTACATCTTTTGGGTCAAATAAATTTTCTAAGGTAATCAATCCTTTAGGGAGCTTATTTGACTTCAGTTGAATAATTTGGTCACCATATGCTTCTTCAATTTTAGGTTGCAACTGATCAACAAATTCTCCTGACTGTTGCAAAAATGAAAGTACTTGAAAATCATTTTCAAAAACTTGCCAAATTTGGTCATTGTCTGGGATAGTTGGCCTTATTATAACTTTGACTGACTCATTATTGACTAGTAAATCAGTTGCTGGTCAAACTGTGAACCAATCTATGTCATTCTATTTGCCTTAGAATTTTGGGCTCTAGGGACTACTTCAATATTGAAAGTTTCAAAACCATCTATTAGGTCCCAAATTTTGTGTCTATAGGATCTCATTCTTACATTTTTGGCCACTGCCTTTTCTCTGATTTGCTTCACTACTAGTTCTGAATCTCCTCTTACTATCAGATTCTTTACTCCTTTTTTCTTTGCCAACATGAGTCCATGCACCAAGGATTCATACTCTGCATCATTATTAGTATAGGCAAACTGAAAGTGAATGGCCCTTAGAATTTTTTCACCATTTGGGGTAGTAAGGCAAACCTCTCCTCCAGCTCCATTCTTACTTCTAGCCCCATCAAAATTTAGAGTCCAGATTTCTGAGTCTTTTTTAGATTCTTTATTCTTTTTAGGCTCTTCCCTTAAAACATTGGGAATCTCTTGGTCTTCTTCAAATATGACATAAGTACCTAAACCAATAGAGTCATAATTTCCATAGGGATCACTTTGCATCATAGTTAACAACTGGTTATTCTCTTTTTCCTGTTGATCATATTCAGTCTAGTCACCTAACTCTTCAATAAAGATTCTCTCTTCTTTATTTAGCATACCATGAGTTGCCTCTAATTTTGGGGTTGGTTCATCTGTGATATGGTCTTTTGACAATGGTTCAGACAATATTTTCATCTTTGTCCCATATTTAGTTCTCAAAATGAGGTGTGACCAATCTAGGGACATGTATCCTCCTATCTTGGCTGTGAAATCTCTGGATAAGCATATACCAATAGGGGGAATATCTATGACTACCACATCCTGATTTACAATTATATTGGGGCAAGTATATAGTTGCAATGGGAGTTGCTTAATTTTTCCTATTGTTTGCACAGATTTCCCATCCAACTGCATAACTCCTCTTGTAAGTGGCTCATATTTTATTTTCAAAGCATCTGCTATTTGCTTTGGCATTACTATAGTACTAGCCCTAGAGTCTATCATTGCATTATGCAGTAATTTCTTCCCAACAATTAGAGTTAAATAAAAGGGATCTGGTTTAGATTTGCCTACCTCAGATGTATTATTCAACATGGCTGTTGTCTGCAAAGGTATAGTATCTTTGAACTGCAGCTTTTCTTTATCAGCAGGTCCTCTTTTAGCACTAGTATGTTTAGGAGCTTCTTGGCCTTGCAGAGCCTCTTGCAACAATGTCTTTTGCTCAGGAATAGCTAACATGTCCTAGATAGACACATGCACTAAAGTCCTTTTTAGCTGATCCACCACATTCACAGGTCCTAATGCTTGGGACTTTGGATAATAAGGGTACCTTGACTTTTCTAGAACTTGTCCTGAAGCTACTTGATTCTACACTGGCTGGGGCATTTCTTGTCTAGAAACTGTGTTGTGATGACTCTAAAAAGGAGGATTTCGCATGATCTCATTATTAGTGACTTCAGGCTATCCATCATTCTCCTTTTTGCTCTGGTATAGTAATCAGATTGCACCAACGGCTTCTTGGAAGTAGATGCTTCATTCAAGAACACAAAATCTTCTTCTTCAATCCATGAAAATAAACCATGCTTAGGGGCTATTTCCTCTTCTTGTTGTAAGGACATCCCTTGCATCTGGGCCACCAGGATTGCATTTTGTACACCAGGAGACTAGTATTGTGGAGTGTTAGAAGTTGCAAATTGTCCTTCTAATCCTCTCTATTCTACTATCTTTTGCTGTAAATTTCCTCTGGAGCATTCTTTGGGCATATGGGCATTGTTGCAAGGGAAACACCAAGCATTTGTGCCATCTGCAAAATTATTTTTCCCTGGAACAATTTCTCTATTGGGATTAGGAGGAACAGTCTATAGAGATGTAGTGACTATGACTAATTGGTTTGATGGTTGAGGATTAGCTTGCCTTTGAAGGCCTTGGTATTGATTTGGCTGAAAGGAAGGCCTATTTCCTTGATAACCTTGATAAGGAAGATTTGGATAAGGATTCTATTGTCTCTTCAGATTAATTATCTCATTAGAGAAGGTCCTTAAAATATTCTTGACATCATCCATTTTAGATGATTGAATAGGGGCGGTTGCCTTAACAGGTTGTTGAGGAAATGCATACATAGACATAGGTGGGGTTATAGGATTAGGAACTTCTTGAGGCAAAGGTAAGGTAATCTCTTGGAACATGGGCATAGGAGGCCTTGGGGGCAACTTTCCAGCATCTATTAAGTTATTTTCAGCCTTCACTGCCAACTCATAAGCTTCTAGTAGTGTCTGACCTCCAAGGGACTGAATCATTACTGATATATCTGAGTTTAGAGCCTTAAGATAAAACACAATAGCCATACCCAGTAATGGTCTTGCTGTAGCACGAATCCTCTCCCAAGTCTTTTGAAATCTTGAATTGAAATTAGTCATGGCTTCTTGTGGTGCCCTTTTGATAGTGATCAATTGTTGCAGCAAAGAAGATTTATCACCCTTTTCTTTAAATCTTTTAAAGAAAGCATCACCAAGCTGATCCCATGTAGATATAATGTTTGGGGTTAAAGATCTATACTAGTCCAGAGCCTTCCCTTTGAAAGAAGATGCCAACAGTCTTATAGCCACATTATGTTGAGTGATCACATGCACTGCACATACATCAGATACATCTTGCAGATGCTCTTCAAGTGTCTTGAAATCTTCCCCGCTGAACTTGGGCAAAGCTTTCAGAGCATTAGCAGGAATAGCATCCCAAGTGGCTAGTGGTATTGGGAGAATCAGAGGACTGCTAGTGTTCCAATTTGCATAATTCCTTGGGGCTATAGGTGTTCCCATGTTTATCCTTGGTACTGCTACAAACTAATTCACTCTTCTCCTTCGATTAGCTATCAGTGGTGGCAAAAGAATGCTTGGCCTAGCAGCAAATTGAGCTCTTGTTACAGGTCCACAGCTTTGACTCCTTGTAGCTCTTTGGCTCATACAATCTTGACAGAAACTTCAAGAATAGTCCCACCGGGTGTGCCAAAAATTGTTGATGTGTAAAATTGTGTGGGTTCCAACACCAACATGGGAAGTTTTAGGAATGTGGGACTTGCTCCCTGAAACAACCTCTAAATTTTAAAGAAGCTGGCTCTTCTCTATTTCAAACAAGTTTGGGGGGAAAAGGGTAGGAAGTGAATAGAATTATAGATGCAATGAAAACAAATCTATCTACGGCGATGCGCCTGAATAAAGTGTTTCTCTCAACTAAGCACAATGACCTATCCTTAAGATTCAGTCACATTAAAGAGTAGATACTACATGATTAACATAAACAGATAAAATGAATAGAATCAAAGGCTCACAATCAAACAATTTGCAATGACACAGAAATATCAACCAAGGCACAAAACTCAATCTTTCTCATTAATTTTCCAGCAACATAAGAGACATAGATACATGCACAGTTATATTAACTTTCTGAATCAAGAATAACAAAATAAAGGCAAATGATATTCACTGGTCACAGCAAAAGTCTCAAACTTCTCTTAAATCTCTGACAGAAAACTATCTTTGGAAACTATATTTCTAACTTCAGAAAGAACTCCCTGGTGAATTATTACAAAAGTTACATATTTATAGCATGGGATCGACTCTAGATTTTCTGCAATAGTCAATTCCCAACGGCCCAATTGAATTGGAGGTAACTGGGAGTCTTCTGTCAGTTTAACGATCTTTAGGATCTGTAATAGTTACTCCTTTCTGCAAGCTCATCAGCTGTTACAAAATAGATGTGGCATATATCCTCTTATACAGAACAGACACTTGGTGGCCTCTACATTCTTTAGAAACAAAATACTTTGTGACAGATGGAAGCATCCATGTCAAAGTTTGAAACTCCTTTGTTCCTCAGAAAAAACAAGAAACTGACACTTGGTGGCTTCTGCAGCAACTAGAAACAATACGTGTCTTTATTCGCAGCACTGATACTTAACTGTGTCGTTGTATTTAGGAGGATTCCGTAGATGACATCTGTCACAATCCGCAGCAACTAAAACTTTATGACACATTTAAAATGGGGCCCACCACTTTCTGCTCGGTAGCTTTCAAAAGAAAGAAATAGGGACAGGTGGCGCCTTCCACGTGCATATCAGCTAGGACGTGGCAGCTTCCGCTACACTTGAAACATTATAAGATACTCCTTGAAACTCAAGCGGAGGCTGACACATGTCGATCTCTGCATCATTTGAGAAAAAATTATTATCATCAGAGGAAAAGTTAGAAAGCTCTTACTTAGGCGCCGCATCCACCATGTGGCACATTTCGCTGCTCTTAAGACTCTACACTGGGACCCACCTCCATCTTTACTTAGCATCAAAGAAAATAGAAACTATAACGCGGAAGCTGACACTTGGCAACTTCCGCAACAACCATAAAAGACACATGGCTTCATCCGCACTCATACTGAAACTTTAAGGGAGTCCCTCTACTTATGACACATGGCACCTTCTGCAGCTTGTATCTTAAAACAAAATAGAAACATCTTCCGCTACGTGGCACGCTCCGCATTAAAGTTATAACTTAGAAACAAAATGCGGCACAAACTGGGGCTTGACATTTGGTGTGCTCCATGGCTCTAACAAAATGAAACCCTCCTAGAAACCCTCACAGCCATTCTCAGACATAAAACTGTAACCCGATGAAAACTACTGATACACTGAGACTGATACAAAATGTAGAGTCTTTTACTCTACACTCACCTCCTCTATCATATCTCAAGCATTTGATCTTCAACTCTAACTCATTCTCAACCATTGCTATTAAACCTTTGAACTTGTCTAAGGCTTCTAATTTATCTTTTAGAAAAGTTTCCCAAATCATTCTTGAATAATCATCATAAGCAACATAAAATACTTGTCTCCTTGCAGACTTCTTGTTCTTGTGGGACCACACAGATATGGATGAACCAACTCCAACAATCCAGCAAAGATTTTTTCTTTTCTTTTAAAACTTATTCTTGTTTGTTTCCCAAGTTGACATTCTTTGCAAATGGTGTTAGCAGGCTTCACAAGCTTAGGTAGATCTCTTACAGCCTGAATAGATCTTATCTTTACCAAGTTGTCAAAATTTATAGACACATCCTTCTATGCCACAACCAACTCTCAATAGTCTGAGCCAATAAATAGTAATTGTTAGTTCCTTTCAAATGATAAACATTACCTCTGGTCTTTTTACCAGTAGCAATCACAGTTCTAGAGCTTTCCATGATCATGCATCCATTATCCTTGAATCTCATATCATAACCTTTGTTACACATCTGAACAACACTCAAAAGATTGTGCTTTAGACCCTTCACATACAAAACATCATCAGTATTGTGCTTTCCATCAAAAGAAATAGATCCTCTTCCACAAATCTTACTAGTTATATCATCTCCAAAACTAACTAGTCCACCATCATACTTTTCCAAACTTATAAACTTACTTTTGTCACCAGTCATGTGATGTGAACATCCACTATCAATAACCCATTCATCCTTATCTTTCTCAACCTGAACATCTAGAGCACTTTCTTCCACTAGTTTTTCTTCCTTCACACAACTAGCAGGATTAGTAGACACAGGTTCTTTAATAGAAATAAACAAGCATTCACTTGCACTAGTACTAGCATCATCAGATTCATCATCTGTCACACCTTCATCATCAATATCTCTAACATAATAGCATTTCTTTGGGATCCTAGGTCTATTTTCAAATCTTTTTCTATTCCTTTCAATTCTCTCCAGACACCTAGAAGCATAATGACTAACCTTACCACATGTAAAACATTCGAAAGGTAATTTGCCTTTGAACTTACTAGAACCTCTTTGCAGTCTATCAACAAAATTAGCTTCAATTTCATCAAGCTCATCATCAAGTTCTACCGTGTACTTTTCTACTCTGGAGATCTTCTTTAAAGTACTGCCTTTGAAAATAGTCTCAATCTTTGGCAGAGCATCACCAAGTTCTCTCATCTCAAAGGCTATAAGATTTCCTAGCAACTGATCCTTGGTGACCTCTTTCACAGTCATTGCTTCTTCAATTGTAGGTACCTTGTGACTGTAGGATTTAGGTAATGACTTGAGAATTTTCATCACAACTTCCTTCTCCTTAATAGTTCCTCCCATAGCTTTGATTCCAGTGACAAGTTCATCAACCTTTTGCATGTAGGATGTTATGTTTTCATCTTTGCCCATCTTTAAACCTTCATATTTAGCTTTCATTCCTTGCAATTTGGCACTCCTTAATGATTTATCTCCTTCATATAGATTTTCCAACTTTCCCCAGACTTCATGAGTAGTTTCATAGTCCATGACCTTTATCAAATCAGCATCAGTCAATGCACTTAATAGAGTATCTCTAATTTTTATATTTAACTCATATTCTTTGATTTCATCTTCAGTTATTAGACCATTCTAAGGCATGGTGTATTTAGTCTCTATCTCTTTCCATACTCTATAACCAGTACAAAGAAGATGGATTTTCATGTGTATCTTCTAGGCCACATAATTTATTCCATCAAACTATGGAGCCTCCTTCCTGTAAGACATCCTAGATCTACCTTAAGATGTTAAGATTACCTTTGAGTAACCTTACTCTAGTACTAATTGATAATATGCACATGACAATTGAGAGGGGGGGTGAATCAGTTGTCACAAAACTTTAACCACTTATCAATACTTCAATTGTTCAATCACCATTATTAAGATTCAACCATGAAAGCATGAAACATAAAGTTTAACACAATAACATATTCAACACATGAGAGACCAAATGTTTTACGTGGAAAACCCTATAAGGGAAAAACTATGGTGGGTGTTAGCCCATATATATATATAACAATACCAAAAAATAGAGGCTCACTACCTACGCGCTTACTACCCAAAAATGCTCACTGCAAAGATTGGCTCGCTGCCAAGGATTTGTGAACTAATTTGATAGCATCTACTTCATGCCTGGATTCAGTTCCATTGAAACACAATACTTCTTTTCTCTGCTCTTCATATACTTCTCACTTATCTTCACATTTTTGCATAAGGATACCTTTTTCGCAACTACATTACATGTTTTTATACAACTCATCAACCTTGGAATGAACATCAAGGTTAGCATTATATTCATCAACCATTGGAATAGTCTCCAAGGTCAGCATTACAATCATACATAGAAATAGGTTTGGACCTAATACAAAATTTGCTAAGGGAAAGATGTAAAGATGTATGTAGATCAAACTACACCTTAGCTGGGACTCAAATATAATCATCCATGCTACAACACGCTACTACAAACTTCAAAGTATCTCCATAATCAGTGAAAGTGACCAAGTTGGCTAAGACTGGTGTTCTTACTAAGCCTTCTAAGAACAATATTCATCCACGATCTGAATTTCTTTTTACGGATCAAATCAAAGGTAGGGATGTGAATAGGAGACATCCACAAGCACATTGTAATTGCCAAGAACATCTGCACAACCTCTAACCAATTTGTCAAAAGGATTCTTCAAACTAGAGCACTTAAACAACACTGTCAGCCACTGTCATAAAGAAAAGATTGCTTCTAGACCACCAAATCACAAACCATAGGAGTTGAACGCACTTATCATCATTACTAACTTGATTCCAGAATGATAGACTGAAATACTTAACTATGGAGGAATACGGAGCATAATACATTCTCCCTGTCACCACCAAACATATAGAAAAAGTAGTTTTCACTTTGGTGAACATAACTAACTCAGATCTTCATACATGAGGCTTAAAATTGGAGCATAGCTTCTTCAGACATGTATCTAAATAACTTCCAATCTGTAGATAAACATATTCATTCTATAAGGAATGTAGAACAATCTGTTGGTCTATTCTTCTATAGACAAAGATACTCTGCAACATACTGTTTCCACCGAAGGAGCAAATTTTATCAATATCCTCAATACCATAATCTCCAACACTTATATAGGCAAATATAAAACATATAACTTATTACAAACAAGTATCAAAATAAGAGCACAGTTGACACCAATGAAAACACTAATATGTTGACATCAATGACAACACCGGTTAGGCACATACTTGCAACATGGCTCACTACCTCGAGCAACTTTTGGCACACTAAAATGTAGACACCTTCTGCTCACTACGTTCTGGAGTCATAAGAATTTAAGCTCACACACAACTCACTACCCTTTGATTCAGATTCACATTCTCTTCTCTACATTGCTTCACTCAACTTCATCTTGCGTTTATACCATCTAAAACCAAGACCTATCTCAATTAGGTTGGTCCTAATGAGGCATGTGCACTTCAAATGTGCAACTCCAATTAGGTTAGCACTAAATACTTTCATGATGGAAAGAAGTATAAGTGGACTATGTCAAGGGTTAACTGGGACTTAAATCTGTATCACCAAGATACTCATCATATCCACAATCCATGAGGTACCTCCACAAATGGCGCTAGCAAGCCAGGTTGGCCAAACCTGAGCGAATGACCATATCCATGCTTCTCCAAGTCCAAAAATATCATGCAGACCAGAGAGACATTCTAGAGCATTCACACATCTTCCCCAAATACTCACCATCATCATAAACTTCTACAACACTACCACAACCATCTAAATCAAAGAATGTCTTCATTATGCACATCAAGACTTACTACTACTGAACACCAACACAAGAACTAAACTTGCAAAACATCCCAAAATTTGAAACTTCAAAGGAAGGTAGATATAGATAATATAAGCACTCTCCCAGATCTGTAAGACATGAAAACTCAATGCAGAGAAATATGGAGCATTCTCATTTCTCCTAGACAACCTCCTTTACAGTCAAATATTCTGTCAAACACATCTACTTCCGCACGATCCAGAACATGAAAATCTAGATATAACACCTTTGATCAACAATTCCAAACCGTACAAGCATATCTTCAATTAGGAATAAATGCGGAGCATAATACTAGGAGCACCTCTATCACACTGCACAACTTTTTTTCAAATTTTCTCAAAAGAACTTGGAAACCAGGTGAACCATCCACTAGGAGTTTACATCAATGACAACACCAACAAGTTTCCAACAATCTCTCCCTTTATCATTGATGGCAACACTAGCTCTTTGAACAACCATCAAGACCTAAAGCAATCAATCAGTAGCTCTGCAACCAGTAATACTCCCCTGGACAGAAACAACTTCTACTCTTCACACACCTCTCTACACAATGGTTTTTCAATCACTTCACCTCTCTCAAACCCCTTTGACATCAATGGAAAAGGGTAAAAACTCCAACATCAGCAAGTATATGCTCTATCCTCATTGCTCTCACTTTTTCTGTACTCTCCCCCTTTAGGTCATAGGATATGCTCCATTTGACTACACCCACCAATAGTATCACTGCCTACTCCCCTTGAGAGGTAGCCTTCAACATCAATCTAGGGGAAAAACTGTATCTTGAAATGCTTCCTAGATAGATGCACACACTTATGCATCTAGTTAAGAGAAGGAGAGGCAATAAACCCTAACTTCTGTCAGACATACTCAAAATTATCCTTAGGGAGAGCCTTTGTAAAGATGTCTGCAACTTGATCCTTGGTAGGCACATACTTCAACTTCACCTCATTCTCTGCAACCTTTTCTCTTAGGAAGTGATACCAGATTGAAATATGCTTTCTCCTTGAATGTATTACTAGATTCTTTGAAATGTTGATAGCACTTGTATTGTCACATAGGATAGGAATAGGTTCATCATATGACACTTTGATATCCTTTAATGCCTGCTTCATCCATAACACCTATGTGCAATAGCATGCTGTTGTAATATATTCTGCCTCTGCAATAGATAATGACACTGAGTCCTACTTCTTACTTAGCCATGAGACAAGTCTGCTTCCCAGAAAGAAAGCACCACCACTTGTACTTCTTTTGTCATCTGTACATCTTGTCTAATCTACATATGTATATGCACTCAAGGAGAAATCAGTATCCTTGGGATACCATAGGCCAAACTCTATAGTGCCTTTCACATATCTTAATATCCTCTTTACTACTAAAAGATGTCTCTCTGGAATCATCTTAGAATCTAGCCACAAGACAGACTATATGCATGCTATCCGGTCTAGTAGTAGTCAAGTATAGTAGTCCACCAATCATTGCTATCTATTTGCTCTGATCAACCTTAGGAGATTCATCATCTTTTCTTAACTTACAACCAGAAGTCATGGGAGTACATACCAGTTTGGAGTCTTCCATTCCAAACTTATTCAACATTTCCTTAGCATACTTTGATTGTGAAATGACAATGCCCTTTTCTGATTGATTGATTTTTAACCCAAGGAAGACTTTGATTTCCCCACACATTGACATTTCAAATTATTTCTACGTTTCGTATGAAAATCTCTTGCACATACATTGATTTCCTCCAAAGATTATATCATCAACATACAATTCCACAATCAAGATTTGATCTTCTTCAACTTTGAAGTACATATTGCTATCTGCAGTGCCCTTTTTGAATCCTTGTTGCAGCAGGTACCTATCCAACCTTGCATACCAAGCTCTAGGAGCCTATTTGAGTCCATACAATGCCTTCTTCAATCTGCAAACCATATTTAGATCATCTGATAACTAAAATCCTTCTAGTTACTCAATGTATACCTCTTCTTCAAACTCTCCATTCAGGAATGTAGATTTCACATCCATCTAATAGACTTTGAAGTCCTTATGCATTGTAAAGGCCAAGAACAATCTAATGGCCTCTAATCTTCCCATTGGAGCCAATGTTTCTTTATAATATATTCCTTCCACTTGATTTTGCATTCTCTTCCTTTCCTCTTGATGATGGATCACGTAGTGTGATCTGAAATGTTGAGTCAAAAAAAGAAACATAGTTTTATCTATAAATACAAGAATCTACTTCCCCATTGTCATTCAATTTGTTCTGGAAGACCCATTTAGTTCCTATCACATTTTTGTTTGAATCAGTCTTGGGACAATTTCTGAAGTTTGATTCTACTTAATCTGCATCAATTCTTCTTCCATAGCCTTGATCTAGTGCTCATTTTTGTAGGCTTCACTCACTATTTTGGGTTCTATTTGAGGTAATATGAACAAATGTACCTATTCATCTACCATAGCAATAATTCTTGTTAAAACACCTTTGTTCTTATCTCCAATGATCCAATCTTTAGAATGATTCTTCTGCACATACTTCGGGGTCTTGGGAATCTTCTCCGGAGCATCTTCTTCATCAACTTGCTTCACCTTTTCCTTTTCTTCCTCTATTTCTTCTTCTCTACAAGGGTTCTCATCTGATTCATATCCTTCTAATAGTACTAAAATTTGATATGGTTCTTCATTCACTTTGAAATTTGCACTTCCCACTAATTTCTTTAGCCTCTTGTTGTATCACCTATAAGCCTTGCTCTTTGTAGAATATCCAAGGAAGATTCCTTCATCTGATCTAGTATCAAACTTTCCTAAGTTCTCTTCATCTCTCCTAATGTAGCATTTGCTTCCAAACATTCTAAAGTATTTTATAGTATGAGTTCTTCCATACCATAGTTCATATAGAGTCTTTGAACTATTGACCTTGGCTTGCACTCTATTTTTTATGTAGACTGTAGTTTGAATGACTTCTATCCAATAGATATCTAGTATATTTTCTTCTTTCATCATTGTCCTTGCTACTTCCTAAAGTATCCTATTCTTTCTTTCCACAACTCCATTCTTCTAAGGAGTCCTAGGTGCTGACAAATGCCTTTTTATTCCATGATCTTCACAAAAGCAATTAAATTCATTGGAGGTGAACTCACCACCTCTGTTAGACCTCAAACACTTGAATGTCATATCAATTTCATTTTCAACCATAGCTTTAAAATATTTAAACTTATCTAGAGCTTCTAATTTTTCTTTAAGAAAAGTTACCCAAGTCATTCTATAGAAATCACCAATCAACAACATGAAATACTAGTCACCTTGAAAGCTTCCTACTCTTGTAGGTCCACACAAATCTGTATGCACCAACTCTAGAGGTCTGGTGGTAGAATATTCTTTGATCTTGAAATTGTTCCTTGTTTTATTCCCAATCTGACATTCCTTGCATGTTGCATTGGTAGTCTTTGTAATTTTTGGTAGATCCCTCACAACTTGAGTAGAGCTGATCCTTACTAGGATGTCAAAATTGATATGACACATTCTTCTATGCCATAGCCAACTTTCATTAGTTTGAGTCATAAGGCACATACCATTAGCACCTTTGAGATGATATATATTTCCTTTTGTCCTTGTTCCTATAGCAATCAAAGTTTCAGAGTTTTCTTTTCTAATTTCAGAACCACCATCCTAAAACACAAGGTTATATCCTCTACTACACATTTGTCCTACACTCAGAATATTATGTTGGAGATCCTTGACATAATGAACATCATCTGTGTTGTGTGTCCCATCAAAACTAATTGAACCTTTTCCACAAATGTTAGCATATGCATCATCTCCAAACTTAACAAGACCTCCATAAAACTTCTCAAGCTTCACAAGCTTGTTCTTATCACCTGTCATATAATTTGAACACCCATTATCAATTAACTAAAGGTCCTCCTCTTCTCTTACATGAAAAGTAATTACCAAAGTTCATTTGATATTATTCTTTATTTTCAAAGTAGTTTCCTTCATATCCCTTTCAGAATTAGTTCCAACATTCAAATCCATGAACAAGCATTCATTACTATCATCATCTAGATAGTTAGAATCATCATCATAAATGCTATCATCTTCTTTAACATAATAACTTCTCTTGAATGATTAACATTTGTTTTCCTTGTATTTTTCATTTGAGATTTTGATTGGACATTTAGAAGCATAATGACCTATCTTTCCATAGTTGAAACATTTGAAGGGCAACTTACCTCTATATTTTCCAGAGCCTTTTTTCAACCTGCTTACAAAATTTGCTTCCACTTCATCAAAGTCATCCAAATTAGATTCAACATTCTTTTATGTCTTTCTATCCTCAAAAGAAATTTCTTTTCTTGAATCATCTTGACCAAACTCTCCTATCTCAAAAGTAGTTAGGGTACCAAACAATTGATCCCTAGTATATTGGTCCAGATTTTGAGTCTCTTCAATATTATAAACTTTAGCACTATAAGATTTTGGAAGAGTTCTTAGTGCCTTCTTTACCACTTCACATTCATCCAGCTTTCCTCTAAGACAATTGATGGAGTTGACAAATTCATCCACTCTCTGCATGTATCTTACAATATTTTCATCTTCTGACATCTTTAGGGTTTCAAACTTGGTCTTCAAAATCTATATCTTTGCTTGCTTGACCTTGTCATCTCCTTCATAGGTACTTTCCAGCTTCTTCTAGATCTCATGGGTAGTTTTGTAACTCATCACCTTCACTAATTTAGAATTAGAGAGATTGTTTAGAAGAACACTCCTTGCCTTTTCATTGTTCTCATATTATTTAATCTCATCTTCATCCTTTGGACCATTAGGAGGTATAGTATACTTTTTGTCGACTATCTTCCATACACCATATCCTAGTGAGACAAGAAAACTTTCCATCCTAGTCTTCTAAAAAGCATAATTTGTTCCATCAAACACTAGAACCTCCATAGCTTTCCTGTGTACCATCTAGATCTACCCCAAGCAGTTAAGCTTCTTTAGGGAACCTTGCTCTGATACCATTTGTTAGAATGCACATGACAACTAAGAGGGGGGTGAATCATTTGTGTATTAAAACCTCAAACCTTTTAATCAATTCCAATCATAAACCTCTTAACATGAATTAGCAGATTGTAAACATATGGAGCATCAATGCAAACACTTCCAAACACGTAAGAACACTAGATTTACGTGGAAAACCAAATAAGGGAAAAACCACAGTGAGGATTAGCTCACATATATATGAATAACAACACTAAAACACAATAGGCTCACTACCAAGGGCTAACTACCTCGAAGAAAGGCTCACTACCCAAAAGAGAGAAGAAAGAAGAAGACTATTACAGAGAGATTCACTATCTCAAAGTAATAGGAGAGATCCAACACTACCACTCCTTTCCATCCGCAACCTTTGGCTCACTACCTCCAGCAACTTCTGGCACATTGAAATGTAGACACCTTCTACTCACTGCATTCTAGAGTCATTAGCATTTAAGCTCACAAAAAAATCACTGCCCTTGATTCACATTCACATTCTCTTCTCTACATTTCTCCACTCAACTTTAGCTTGCATTTATACCATCTACAACCAAGACCTATCTCAATTAGGTTGGTCCTAATGAGGCATGTGCACTTTAAATGTGTAACACCAATTAGGTTGACATGAAACACTTCCATGGTGGAAAGAAGTGTAAGTGGACCATGTCAAGGGTTAACTGGGACTAAATCTATATCACCAAGCTACTTAGCATATCCACAATCCATGAGGTACCTCCACAAATGGAAGTAATAAGCTAGGTTGGCCAAACATGAGCTAATGACCATATCCACACTTCTCCAAGTCTAAAAACATCATGCAAACTAGAGATAGACACTCCAGAGCATTCACACACCTTCCCTAAATACTCACCATCATCATAAACTTCTACAACACTGCCACAACCATCTAAATCAAAAAATCTCTTCATTATGCACATAAGACACACTGCTACTGATCGCCAACACAAGAACTGAACTTATAGAGCATCCCAACACTAGAAACTTCAAAGGAAGGTAGATATAGATAATATAAGAACTCTCCTAGATCTGCAAGATAGGAAAGTTCAATGTAGAGAAATGTGGAACATTCTCATTTCTCCTAGATAACCTCCTTCACAGTCAAATATTTTGTCAAACACATCTACTTCCACATGATCCAGAACCTGAAACTCTGGATATAACACCTCTGATCAACACTTCCAAATTGCATAAGCATATCTTCAATTAGGAAGAAATACAGAGCATAATACTGAGAGTACCTCTATCACACTGCACACCTTTTTATCAAAGTTTCTCAAAAGCACTTAGAAACCAAGTGAACCATCTATTGGGAATTGACATCAATGAAAACACCAGCAAGTTTCCAAAATAACTATTCCTCTAGAAATTGTCCATGTTGAAGGTCTAACTCCCAGTAAAGACATGTCACACCAGAAAAAGGATAGTAGGAAATTTGTAGATGCTTGTCTTGAAAATAAAGTGGGTCATCTGTCAGTCAAAGAGAGATAAGATCCAAAAAAACATGGGAAGTTACAAATGGCAGGTAGAGAACCCTAGAGATGACAACCTCTAGGAAAGTTCTTGAAGATGAAGATTTTATCCTAGAACATAAGGAGGGTAAATAGCCTTCACAAGAAGTTTTTGTTAGAAAGTTGCATTGGTTAAAAGAACTAGACATATTGCTTGTTTACGAGGTTAATGTCTATGATACTTTTTCAAATATTGCTAACAAAATTTGTCCTAGTGTTGATTTTGGCATTAGTGTACTTGAAGGTGCTTCAAGTAGTATTATTACTACATGGAATCCTAATTCTTTATCTCGAAGAGTTGTTAGTTCTTTGTAGCATAACCTTGCGACCTTATTTTCAGATGTTGAATCTAAGGAAGAATGGATGCTCTCAAATGTGTATGCCCCTAACTCCATATGTTCTAGGAAAATTCTATGGGAGGATTTATATAGTAATATTAATAATCAACAAGGCCTTAATTAGATGATTGCTAGAGATTTAAACTCCCCTATTGTCCATTCTGAGAAATTAGGAGGATAGGAGGATGTCTATGATAGTATGCTTGATCTTGTTGCTAATTTCATTACTAAGGTATGCCTTATGGATGTAGATATTGTTGGTAATCCTTTCACTTGGTCAAATAGATGGGTTGGGAATAACATTATTCAAGTCAAGTTGGACCGTTTCCTCATTTCTGACAATTTGGGTATTACTGCTAATGTATTTCTTCTTATTATATGGAGTCTAATTAGACTCGGAGGTTAAATTTACCCCACATTTATCAGTGCAGTTTCCCCCCAAATTATTTAATGGGGTTAAGGGAAAGTGCCCCTTGTGGGGGTTTGGGGGCAGCACCCCCAAGACAGGGTCAAGGGGTAGCAATTTTTATTATTTCATAAAGGCTTCGTGAGTTATTTTTCTATTAGTTGACATTAAAAAAGCCTATTTTTTGTAACTAACATAAGGCTTGATAAAAGCAGCAAAAGGTTAGGGTTTTCATTGACATTGTATTGTAGCATTTGCAGTGGTATTGAGTTGCAAGGATTACTAGTTGTAATTGGTTTGATTTACTGGATAATAATATTGGACTCTTTGTTGGTGGATGTAGCCCATGTTTGGGTGAACCACATTAAAACTTGTCTCTCGCTTCCATTCCTCTGTTTAATCTTTATTTGCATTTAATTGATATCTTTTACATGCAATTCCTAACATTTCTCTACAATAAGATTGGTCATTTTGCTTCAAGGTGTCCAGAAAGATTTTCAAGAGCAAATCCAAACATATCAAGATTCCAAAAGAAATATTATTATGTTCATGAAGATGATGATGAAGGAGTAATAGATGATGAATTAGAGACAGGAAACAAATCTAGAAGTGACTGGGTGTTTATTGCCATCAAGGAAGAAGATCCAATGCCCTCTGAATCTGCTAATCATAAAATAGAAAGATCTCTGGCTGCCCAAGTTGAAGAAAAGGATGACTGGGTCATTGACAGTGGATGCTCTCACCATATGACAGGTGACAAAAATAAGTTCTTAGATTTGGAAAGATATGAAGGAGTGGTAAAATTTGGTGATAATTCTGTTGGCAAAATCAAAGGTAGAGGAACCATTTCTTTCGATGGAAAGAACAAAACCAGTAATGTATTGTATGTTGAAGGTCTAAAGTAAAATCTTCTTAGTGTTGGATAGTTGGTGGACAAAGGCTATGATCTTAGATTCAAAAATGAAAAATGTAAGATCTTTGAAAGTTTCAGAACAGAGATTGCATCCAATACTCCAATAAAAGGTAATATCTTCCACTTGGTTGGTACTGGTAAAAGTTGTTAATTTGTTCAAATTGATTAGAGTTGGTTGTGGCATAGGAGAATGTTGCATGTGAATTTTGATAATATTATTAAGATAAGCAACACTCAGGCTGTAAGAGATCTTCCAAGACTGGTGAAACCTACTAATAGTATGTGCAAAGAATGTCAGTTGGGTAAGTAGAGTAGAGTCACATTCAAAAGTAAGGAACAATCTTCTACCAGATTATTAGACTTAGTTCGTACTGATCTATGTGGTCTGGCAAGAATCAGGAGTGTGCAAGGTGATAGATACTTCAAGTTATTAATTGATGATCACTCCCATATGATGTGGGTGACTTTTCTGAAAGAGAAATCTGAGGCTCTTGAGAAAATCAAAATATTGAAGACTATGGTAGAGAATGAAACCAGATTAAACATAAAATGTATTAGGTCTGATAGAGGTGGAGAATTCACATCCGAAGAGTTCATAGAATTCTGTGAGAAACATGGGATAAAAAGACAGTTCTTTGCTCCAAGGACTCCACAACAGAATGGAGTAGTGGAGAGAAAGAACCAGACCATCCAAGAAGCGTCTAGAAACATGATGATGGAAGAAAATGTTCCTCAAATCTACTGGAGAGAAGTTGTAAGCACTACTGTCTATACTCTTAATTGAGTAAAATCAGAAGCAATATTGGTAAGACCCCTTATGAACTCTACTTTGGTATCACTCCCACTGTGAAGTATTTCAGAGTCTTTGGTAGCGAATGTTATATTAAAAGAGATGAAGACCTTGGCAAATTTGATGCTAGAAGTGATGAAGGAATATTCTTGGGTTATTCTACTCAAAGAAAAGCATACCAGTGTTATAACAAGAGATTGAGAAAGATTATAGAAAGTACAAATGTGAAGGTTGATGATGGTATTGAAAAACCATCAAGGTTTTATGAATATGATGAAGATGATCAGAATGATGTTTTGGTCCAAGCCCCTTCTGGAATTTAGATCCAAACTGATCCGGTGAATCAGGGAGAAGAGATAAGTTTGAATGAACAGTTCAAGAAACAAAAGTACAAGAAATTCCCAAAATTCCCAGGTATGTAAGACTGAATCACTCTGAAGATCAAATCATAGGTGATAGAATCAAAGGTGTTCAAACAAGAAGAAAGATTGCTCAAGACTCAGAAGAGTATTGTCTGATTTTAAAGATTGAACCAAAGTTAGTGAATGAAGCATGCAATGATGAAAGCTAGACTAAAGCAATGGAGGAAGAGCTAATGCAAATTGAGAAGAATCGCACTTGGGATCTTGTTCCTAGACCTAGAAATAAGAATGTGATTGGAACTAAATGGGTCTTCCAGAATAAACTGAATGAAGATGGTGAAGTAGTTAGAAACAAAGCTAGATTGGGCTATAAAGGTTACTCTCAAGTAGAAGGAGTTGATTTTGAAGAAACTTTTGCTCTGGTGGCAAGAATTGAAGCAGTCAGATTATTTCTTGCCTTTGCTACCTTCAAGGATTTCAAAGTATATCAGATGGATGTCAAGTCTGCCTTCCTGAATGGTGACTTGGAAGAAGTATACATTGAGCAACCAGATGGATTTCAATTGTCTGATCATGGTGATATGGTCTGCAAGTTGAAGAAAGCATTGTATAGACTCAAACAATCTCCAAGAGCCTAGTATGAAAGATTGGATAAGCATCTTTTGAAGATTGGTTTCAACAAAGGTACTTCTGAAAATAACTTGTACTTCAAAATTGATCATGAAAATATCTTAATTGTTGAAGTGTTTGCTGATGATATCATTTTGGAGGAAGAGATACTATGTGCAAAACTTTTGCAAATCAAATGAAAAGTGAATTTGAGATGTCCATGTTTGGGGAAATGAATTTCTTCTTGGATTTGCAAATCATTCAAACAAAGAAAGGAATCTTCATTTCACAGACCAAATATGTGAAAGAATTGTTGAAGAAATTTGGGATGGAAGACTCAAAACCAATGAGTACTCCCATGGCAACCAGATGTAAATTGAGAAAAGATGATGACTCTACTAAGGCTGATAAGAAAAAGTACAGGTCAATGATTAGAGGATTATTGTATCTCACTCAAACTAGACCTGACATTATGAATGTTGTTGGTCTTATTGCTAGATTCCAAGATGATCCTAGAGAATCTCATGTCATGGCAATCAAGAGGATTCTTAGAGATCTAAAAGGGAAAGTTGAGTATGGTTTATGGTATCCTAGAGATCATGATTTATCTGCATATACAGATGTGGATTGGGTAGGAGATGTGGATGACCAAAAGAGTACCAGTGGTGGAGCATTCTTTTTGGGGAAAAGATTGGTTTCTTGGTTGAGCAAGAAACAAGAGGCAATATCTCTATCCACTATAGAAGTAGAATATATTGCAGCAACAGGTAGTTACATTCAAGTGTTGTGGATGAAGCGAATGTTAAGAGACATCAGAGTGCAGTATGAGGAACCTATCACAATCTTCTATGATAATTCAAGTGCAATTAATATATCAAAAAATTGGGTGTTACATTTAAAGACAACATATATCCATTAAGTTTCACTTTTTGAGAGACAAAGTGAACAAGAATGAAGTCAGATTGGAGTTTGTGCTTTCCAAGGATCAAATTGCAGATATTTTTACTAAACCTCTACCTAAGGATTCTTTTGAGTATCTTAGGGAGAAGTTAGGGGTTATTACCCCTCCAGTTCTGAATTAAGGTGCACTGATGTGCATCAGTCTGGTGGATCTCACAAGTCATATCTTGTGCTCTAGATTGATGATGGGAATCTGCCACTCAGGGGGAGTAGCTGGTATGATTTTGAAGTGATGCAAGTATGTGCCCTTTGCTATTAATGTCAAAGGGGGAGAGAAGACATGTGAAAAACAAAAGTGCTTGATGATCAAAAGGGTAGCAGTAAAGGAAGAGAAGATATGTGAATGGTTGTTATTGATAGGGGGAGTTATGTCATTCAGTGAGGAGAAGTTCTTGTCTTGATGGTTACAATAGTTTTTCACATCATATGTTGCCATCAATGACAAAGGGGGAGATTGTTGCAAGTATGGCGCTAACCAGTGTTGTCATTGATGTCAACATACTCCTGTTACATTAATGATAAGGATTGGATGAGTTGTATGTTGAGGATATTGAGAAAATTAGTCCTATCAGGAACAGAGAAGAATAGTGAAGACAGTAAGGTAAAAATCCCAGCTAAGATGAAGATTAGAGGATGCACATCAAAGGGTTTGTAGATATGTGTCTTAAGATGATCTAGTAAAGATTTGAGAGGTCCACATGAAGATTTGAAGGTGTTATGGCCACTTGAGTAAAATTGGTTCTGGCAGATGTTCAGAGGTGATAGAGTGACACAGATAGGTCCGGTGAGATCTGGAAATGTAATATCTTGTTCTATGGATTTGGTGAAGTGTTTAGGAAGTCAATGTGAATTGACAACTCAATTGGTTCATGGTCTAGAGGTCCGCAAGCATCTATTCCAATATGACAGTGATGACAGACTGTGTTCTTGAGGTTCCAGATGAAGGAGAGAAAGATTGTAGTAAGCAGAAGTAGTGTGGATGTTCTTGGTGATTCAGGAAAGCTTGTTGAGGTCTTTGGATTGTGTCTAGTTTGTGCTGGTGGTCCACATTGAAGATTGATCTTGTAATTGAAGAATTACTTCCGGATGATGATGTTCTTCCTAAGTTTGGTCGACTGGATGAGTTACACATCCTGCGGATGATCTTGAAGATGTTCTGTGAAGCATGGCATGTTCATCAAAGAAGATTGAAGTCTCAGATCTATTTAGATGACAGTGTATTGATCCACGTGAAGTCTTTTTGTAATTAGTCATGTTGTATTTATATATTTGCTCTGTACTGTATGCCAACTTGGATGATTATCCCAAAGTCAAATGTCTTGTATAAATAAGAAGTTGTGAAGTCATTTCAAATACATCTTGGTGGAGATGAGTGTGTGGTAGAGAGGAGTAGAGTGAAAGGCAGAGTAGAAGTATTGAGCTTAAAAGGAACTAACTCAAGCATGGTGAAGATGCTATTCTTCAGTTCAAGTATGTAATATTTATTATTTTGTAAATAGTGTGTCTCCTGTAGGCAGTGGGCCTCTTGTGAGCAGTGTGCTCGGGCAGTGAGCCCTAATTGGCATGTGACATTTTTGTTCTTCATATTCTTTAAATAGAGAATACAATCTTGTGTTATTCACCCCATGTTTTTTCCCTTAATTAGGTTTTCCACGTTAAAATCTTGGTGTCATATGTGTTAATGTGTTTTTGCTCTTGAAATATTGCATTATGTTTCCATGATTGATATTATTATTATGCTGTTGAATCACAAGAAGGATTTAAGTGATTAATTGGAAGAAAGTTTTGGACAACTAATTCAACCCCCCCTCTCAATTGTCTATCCTGAATCTAACAGAAAGGAGGTTAGAAGGTGAAGAGATAGAGTGTGTTATGGAGGATACTATTGAGTGTGCCACTATGGGTTCTTCCAAAGAAGAATGCAAAAGGAAAAAGGAAGAAAGAGGTGAATTAGGGTTTATGCCACAGACTACCAAAAAACATGAATTAACAATGAAAATTTTGAAGATGGATGAGGAATATATAGAGGAGCTAATTTCTCGAAGCATAAAGGAGATAAGAGGAGGAGGAGAATATGTAGTAAACATTGAGAGGAGTTTTGAGGGTTTTGGAAGGTTCATGGATGCTGACATGATGTCATTCACAAATGGAAGAGTATCCCCTAATTTGAAGAGTCACTACAAAGACACAACCCCTGGACCATGAGTCACCTCAAGTGCCATATAAAGTTAAGAGAATTTTAGTTGAGAAGGAAACTATTCAAGAAAACAAGGAAGCAGATAGAATAGAAGAGATTCAAAGTAATTTTATAGAGGTTTTAGGAGAAGAGTACATTGATATTTGACTATAGAGAGATAGAAGAAGAGAAGGAAAGTGAGTTGATAGAAGACAGCCTAACCGGAGGAGTAGACTAGAGGAAACCCACTGCAAAGCACCAACAACTTTGAGAAGAACAATCATGGATATTCCTATTAGGTTACCAGTCTTAAAAAAAGGATATTACTAAAGTAGTAGAGCATATTTTTGTTTTGGAGTCCATTTGGAATCAGAAAGGAGTAACAAGAGATGAAATCAAGATATTTGACTTCATAGGCACCTTGTGGAATAAAGCATTGAAGTGGTATAGGAAGACATGTCCAAATACTGATAAAGAATGGGAGGATATCAAGAAGCTATTTTTGGAGAACTTTAGAGTTTTGGATGTTCTAACAAAAGGGGTAAGTACGATGAGAGATTTGATGTAATTGTATAAAGAATCAATAAAAGACTTTGATAGAAGATTCAAGGAGATAACCAGGAAGCTGGAGGAACCACCGATTGAGAAGAAAAAGATAGAATGGTTTATTTTTAGAGTAAGCCCTGAAATAAGGCCCACCCTAGATGGAAGAATGTTTGATACATATGTAGAAGCAACAACACTAGTATACCGCATAGAGTTTCAATCTTGGTGTAAACAAGATAAGATGAAGGAAAACCTTGAATTCGAGAAGCTAAAATTGGAGCAGCTGATGCTGAGATAGGAGATTTTGTCCAAGCAGGAGGAGAATACACAAAATCAAAGATATAATATTTGGTGCTCATACTGTAAAAGAGAAGGTCACTTGAGAAATGAATGCCCTAGGATGAAAGGTGAAAGACAAGCTGCCACAATAAAAGTAGACATCAAAGTAGCAACAAAAAGAGTCAATTCAGTATATTGTGGATTATGTAGAGAATGGGATGACTATGAAACACTAGACTATCCTTCACAGAACTTCCAGAGGAAAAGAGAATTTTTTGATGAAGAAGATGAAACATGGTACACAAAATCAGTGGAGAGAAACACCATGTCATATGTAGAAAGAAACTCACATGATCATGGCTACAAGCAACCAAATTGGAGAAACCAGAGGAATGTCAATGCAATACAAAATTCAAACTTTGGTAGTCCATCCTATGGGAATAGATAGAATAATGATGACAAAGAATAATTTGGTGGTCATAGAGGAGACAAAGGCCGTGGAAGAAGTCAAAGGAGGGAGGATGCAACATGTTTCAATTGCAGTAAGCTATGACACTTTGCTAATGAATATTGGGCTAAAAGGAAAACACAATGTTAATTTTGTAGTAGTACAAAGCATGATTTATTTTCTTGTGAGACAGAACAATAGTACCTCCTAAATGCACAACCACAATATAAGAGTGATGAGTTACAAAACCTGAATAATAAAAGAGGAGCCACAGTTATAAGAAGGGAACCAAAGGGTCAAGGAGCAAGAACTTTCCAGAAGAATAGCAGGGAGGAAACACACATATCTTCAACTAAATCCATAGAGGAAGAAGAGCATTACCAAAGAATCAAGCTAAAATAGACTAGAAAAGATAGAAGAAGAAGGAAGGAGAAAACTACGGTATTGACAAGACAAGGAACAAATACTAGAAGGCACTATCACTAAGACAAAAGAGGAAGACAGTGAGGAGGATGAAGAATTTATTACCACTAAGAAACATCATGAGGAAGTTGTCAAGGAAGCCAAACAAACAATAAGGAAGGAGCAAGAGAAGGAGAATCAATACAAGTACTTTTTCACAGAAGAGGAAGTAGAAGCTCTCAAGCAGTTAGCATAATTAACCCAACAACACAGACTCCTTGAGAAGTTGAAGCAATTTTCTAAATACTAGAATAAGGAGCAAGGTCAAAAGAGTCAACTCTAGAGGATGGGAATACTAGATAGAGATTGGAAGACAAAACCACTTATGGTGGATGTTCACATCAATCATAGAAAGGTCTGAAATGTCATGATAGATTTGGAAGCAGATGTCAACATGATAACAAATAAATTGTGGGAGTATCTGGGAAGACCTAAACTGACAGAGACAACCTACAATATCATTCTAGTAGATAGATCTAACATGAAGACAATGGGAACATGGAATCAAGTGGAATTTAACCTAATGGGGGTTAAACAAGTCATAGACTTCATTGTTGTAGCCATGAAAGATCAAGGAGAAGCCTTTAATGTACTTTTAGGGTTGAGATGATTTGTTGATGCAAACGGTATCATAGACTCCCAAAAAGAGGAGTTATCATTTGTTAATGATATAAATACCATCAACATTCCTTTGGGATCATCAATGGAGGAAGCATACATAGAAGAAATCAATCAAATTGAAGACAGTGATAAGAATGCAAAGAACCTCTACACAATTTCAAGATTGGATGTAGAGGAGATAAGAGAAGAGACTAATTCTGAGGGAGAAGTGGAGATAGAAGATGATACTACAATACAAACAATGAGGAGGTTTTAGAATCTTGGATGAGAGAAGAACTAGAACTAAAAACAAGGAAAATACTTGGTTACCAGAGCATATTCATGATCAGGCCTTGTAAAGAAGACATACCATAATCCTCTACATTTCACCAAAACCCACCGCATATCACTTGTGACACATTAGGGAGAGACAAGAAGCTTATATCTCAAAATTCTTAGCAAATAAAGCATTTAGGAAGCAGAGGAATTGACATATCAAGATGACTATGTTACCAAAGATACATGCATGACAACCACAAGCAAAGAGGAAGAAGAAAAGAGGAAAAGATACAAGGAAAACATCATGGGGAGGTCATTCTAGATGCCAAACCACTAGATCATCAATTTCTAGAAGAAAGAAATTGACTGTAGAGAGATTTCATCATGATAACATAGTGTATTAGAGACTAGCCACTAACAAGGGGCATAACTTAAGTCATAAGAAGCAAAGAAACAAAGTAACAAAGGGAAAGAATAAAGGGAAAGTGGGAAAATTAGGGCAAAAAGGAAAAGTATTTAACCCTAATCAGGCATGGGGAACCTCACTTTGCATTCATACTTTGGCAAATTTAGAGCTCCGAGAGAAAAACTAGCAGCGAGCAAAGAAGTGAAGAGTGTAAGTACATAGACAACCAGAGGAAACACAATGGCAACCCCTGAGCTAATCGACATCACACACAAGCCAAGGCCAAAGATCAAGAAGTATCCCTAGAAATCCCTAGAAGTGGATAAAGATGATGCATTCTTGAATGTCCCAATAGATCTGGTATATACATAGGACATGAGGAAATACATTCACAACACCTTGGCGGAGATTAATCAAATGAAATTCTAGGAGCTGAGGGACACATTGCTGGGAGACACAGGGTATCTACCCAAATATGCAAACATACTAGAGAAGAAACTAGATGTATGGAAGGATTTCCCCTACTTCACAAATGCACATGAATGGGTAAGGATCATTTTAAGTAGAATCCATAATGAATTTATATATTTGGATAAACCCTACAGAATCACAAGGGAGGCCATTAGAGCAGTCACAAGGTTAAGTGCTGTAGGACCCCTACCAATAATGAAGGCCATCAGAATAGATCAAGTGAGGAAATTGATTGGAGTAACAATAGATGGCAACAATATGCATGTGAAGGATATCACAGATCTAGGGGTGAAATAAGCCACCATGGGCATTACATACATGGTCTACTATGCCAATTAGGAGGGTTTAGCCATAGTCATTGTAATCCATATCGCCTATCAAATGGTGAAGGAGGGAAAGGATTTTGTTCTTTGTGAGGTGATGCGACAACAATTGTTGGAGAACTTGTAGAAGATAAAGGACTCAAATTATAACTTTCGGTATGGTACTTTGATAATTTTCCTTACATTCTATTTTTTGAATGAGTTATTGGGGTTTAGGGGAAAACAGTGGCAACAAAACATACCATTGGGGCTAGAGGTCAAAAGGCATATAGCGAGCAGGTTTTTGAGAGAAAAGCATATAGTGCCACATATTAGGGTTTCTTCAAAACCCTACAAGATGAGATGAGGGAAAGAGAAAGAATCCCTTATGGAATAGTCAAGCAATACATCAAACACATTACATTTTTGGTAGATAAGGACTTCACATACATGGAGGCAGTTGAGCTAAGATCAATATGGGTACCTCAATTTCCCTATGAGATAACTGCAGCATAAGCTAATGCCTATAAAAAAAATCTACTGAATGTTGGGTCTCAAAAATGCAGGATTTTTAGACTACAAGAGGGTGCTAGTCTCTTGATATGTTTTTGGCCCACGGAATAGGGTTTATGCAATTGGAAACACCCTACTCTTTAGGTTCTGCCAGGCCTAGGCGGGTTTACCTGAATGATAAAGTAGATTTTAAAATCTAAATAGATTCTAATTTGGGCAATCTACTCACTATGGTACACAGGTGTGAGGTAGATGTAGAGTTTACTTACTAGTTCCTAACGAGAGTGTTTGAATTATCAAGAGTGTGGATTGGATTTGTATAAAAGTATTCTAAAGTTGACCAGTGCTTAATCTATTGGGTGGATGGAGTCAATAGATGGATGATGATTATGGAGACAAATGTGTAGGATAGGTGAACCTACTTTGCAACTTAACTCTAACTTGTTGGGCACTTGGAATGTTTGCACCTTGTACAAACGTACATGTCTGTAAGTTACTATACTCTTCTTTAATAATCACAGTGATATTCTCCTAAACTACTGTGATCTCATGAAAGGACTTTTAATTCTCAGTTTGAGGGAAACCAATCACAATAATCATTCTCAAAGGATTTTAATCCTTGGTAGGAACCAATCAAAATAGATTATCTGAAAGGATATTTAATTCACTCCAACCAGAAACCAATCAAGATAACCACACACCAACAACAAATGTGTCATAACAAATTATGTGAATTTGAATAACTTAAGAGAACCACTTTGGAGACAACACAAAAACATATAATCATGAAAATCAACACAACAGTTGAACACTAAAAATAGATCACCATTTAAGAATAGTCTTCTCCATTATATTTCTTCAAAATATATACATCAATTACACAAGTCTCCGAAATATGAAAATGGATGAGTGGGATGGATGAACCTATCTACTAATGGTGATTTTCTAACTTCTACTAATGATTATTACTTGACTTCATTTGGCATATATACATTATATCTTCTAGGGTTATGACTCTTCTTGCATCCCTTCAGTGCAGCCTTTCATATTTAATTAATTATGTACGGTAGAAAAAATAATTAATTAACTCAACTTCTCTGGCAATTCCATGAAAAAATAAAGTATTCCCCAATACTTTAATATTTATTCTATTTCTCATTATATTCACTTGTGTATGTCGTCACCTTTGTTTGACAAAATATTTATTTATGTGAAAATGATTACCCCTCGGTGAAAATGTTTTACCATATGCAAAATATCCATGAAATATTTCCTCCTTGTATTTTGTTATTTCTCTGGAATCTATTTCTTATTTCTGTGAAATATTTTATTTGCCTGGCATTTTAATTTTCCTTAACATTTCATTAAACCTTTTCACCTTCTTTTTACTTCTGCGTGAAATCCGTTTACCTGAGTATTCTATTGGTAACCACCTCCTAATGTAATCTTCCTATGAAAGGATGAATTTTACATTATTTTTCATTATAATCACACTTTATTTAAATTATTATTTGCATCTTTTTGCCAACGTGCATTTGAAATTTCTCCCTCGCTGATACTTATTTGATGTTCATGCTTCTTTGTTCATTACTCCTAGTTTTTGAAGAGACCTTCAACATGCTCATTTTGATTCTCTAATATTATTTTCCAATATTCATTTGTCATGTTTTTGGGGGCCCACTTTATATCTATTTTTTTACCTTGGCTAATATACGATTTTTAGCCGTATTTTATTTAGCTAATTTGATTTACCCTCTAGATGATTTCTCCAAATGTGTTTGCTCCTCTTGGGATATCGGGAAGACTAGTTTTTGGGTCTTCCTAGTATGAAGTCTCTGCTTGATATTAGGGTTTCTCCTTGAGGTATTTATTAAATGGTTCATTCACCTTTTAGCTTCTAAGTGGGCAAATCATGTGTACCAGTAGTGTTGTGGGCTCTTGTAACTTACCACAGTTGAATTGTATAAGTCTCCCATCTGAAAAAATAAGTACTTGCACATGGTCATAGGTCTGAGAGGTTCAAGAAGATGACTAAGCTCTGTGGAACAATTTTTTTCAAGTACTAGGAAACTCCAGACAGTTGATTCAGATTCGCTGCACCAGAAAACTGGGGGTGGAGCTCAAGTAGCTTCTTCTTGTAGCGTAATGAGTTCAACCATGACATAGCCACTACTTGTGCTCTTGCCTGAGCTCCCATTATGATCCAACCATACAAGGATGATCAATCAGACATGAGATGCATTCTAACATTAATGTTTCTCAATTGTATTTCTATTTTGACACTTCAAGCTAAATTATGGCTCAGAGATATTAACATGTTAAGATCATTTAATCCACTTTTCTTCATGTGACATCCCTAGACTAAGAATATAAAGGAAGATGAGCCCTTAGAATTCACTTAAAAGAATTTAATCATTTCATTGCTACAAAACCATTCTCATTGTAATTCTTCTACTATCAAATGACACTTGTTTGAGCCATCTGATGTGCTTCTTCAAGGTCCTTTAGAAATCCTTTTGAATTAAGTACATCTGAACCTCCAAGGATAATGTGAGTTCTTGTGTTAGCTGCACTTTGTAAAGCTACTATTCGTGCTTCCTCATATGTTGTTTCCCCAACAATAAAGATGATAACTTCCTATGGCCTGCCCTATTGAAAATGGTTCCCAATGAATGGATAATCAATATCTCTCAGGTGTCCCTTTATGTGCCCAATAATGCTTCATCCAAAACAACTGCCAAGCATCTTAGGTTTAGTATCCCAAGAAATGGGCAATTGTGCAAAAAGACCAGATAATTAAAGAGGTGAGCCAAATTACTTTGATATCTATATATGTGCAAAGCCAGTTTCCCATATGAATTCCAACTTCAATTACTCTGGCTATATTGTTTGGATTCTTCCTAAGTAGTACAAATACCGATAAAATTGTTGATTTAAATGGACTTCAAACTGTGGAGCTTTTGAATGCAGTTTTTCTGCTTGATCTTAAAGATTGTAGTGTAAGTAATTTTGAAGCAAGAGATTTAACAACGTTTCCTCCATATCCTTTTCTTCTTCCTTATCAAAGTAACCCACATAGTCAAAGAGATCTAAAGAATCCACTTCGATCATACATGTCTCACCGATGCAATTGTTATCCTATCTTATAGGTGAAAATTTGTATGTTTCTCCCCGAAAAGGTATCCATCTGTATGACACAAGAGCTCGGTGTGATTTAAAATTTTCACTCTGATTGGCTTGGTTTTGCCAATGAGTTTTTCATCGGTGAAATTTTATGTAGTGTTGCATGGTATTTTAGGGTTTCTTGCCTGGGTTTTGTTCTTCCATTTGCTATTTCTTTTTACTTCTTCATGCTCAGCTTCTTCAGCTTATGCTTTGAGAGACTTGCCCTCAAGAAATACATGAGAACATATCCGAGGGATTCTAGACCATCTCTTCGACTTTGCTCAATTCCAAGGTGAGTGTTCATGCTTGCATATCGGGTAGTACCAGTTAAATTCTTGTTCTCTCTGTAAAGAATAAGTTGATGGCTGATTGCACCTATGTACCTTTTGCAAGCCCAAAATTAATTATATAAACTTGGTTTGCTCTTCTACCAATACCCACAAGAAAGTTGTCATGTTTTATGTCTCCGTGAAGAAAGCATTTTGAATGCACAAATTCAACCCTGTTTATCATTTGATTTGCCAGCATTAGAACAACTTTTAGAGAAAGCTTCTGACTACAGAAATTGAAGAGGTCTTTGAGATTTGGTCCCAACAAGTCCATAACTAAGACATTGTAGTCACCCTCAACACCAAACCATCTTCCATTTGGAATTCCAATTCCTCCTCATAGGATCCTATATAGCATAGACTCATAGAGAAGTTGTGGATGCTTAGTCTTCACATTTTCCTGAATTTGCACTTGTCCTTGTGAGTTCTTCCAACACATCAGTTTATTTCTTTTTCACTAATTCTAACTGCTGATCATGGTTTCCCATTCACTTTTATCACCTTTTCTACAATAGTATATATTGACATCGAATGGTTGAAATGATTTTTTCAATCATCCCACAAATGCCAAAATTTTAGTTTCCTGAGCTGCAAAGTTTTCAATGTGAAAACACGAGAATTTTTGAACTGAGCTAATTGGAAATGTCTCATCTCATTAAAGATTATGGGATCTATACTCTATCCAAAATATTATTTTTCCATAATAAGTTCACTTTTTCCTTTTGGAATCATATCATAGGTTTTCCCATCTTAGTTGCATCTTACGACATATCATAAAGGCATTTTCATCATCATCCTCTAGTGCATTTCTTGAATATAAGTATCTCTATTGTTCTCTAGTTTAAATAGAGCTTTCTGAAGATTTATACATTCTTCATTATTCTTATTAGTATCACGGCTCAATTCATACAACCAAGACAACTCATCATCAACTGTGTTTTTGGTTGGTCTAATACTTAATTGAGATTCCTTCTCTGCTAGTTACTTCCTTAGTTGGCACACTTCAACCTGAAGATTGTCAATCATGCACTGGTAATCTGCCACATGGCCATCGACAATGCCAATGTTTTTCTGTATATGTGTCTTAATCTCTTTATCTCTATCAACATATTTCAAGGCATTGATAGTGTGGTGGTACTGATCATCAGCAAGAGGCACACTGACATAAGCTTGCAAATTGTTGGTTGTGACAACCACTGTACTAGAACTATTGAGTTTATTTGGCATCAGTAATGAAAGTGAAACAGAGGTTGATTTAGTTGGGGCAGGGATTATGCCTTTAGCCATAAGCAAGTTTAGTAAATTTGAAATTGATAACATTGAGGACCGTGGGGGAGTAACTGAACTGGTTGCTTGTGAACTTGATCCCACCAATGATGAAGCAGGTGGTGGACTAGGAGGAAGAGTTCCTAAAAATTGATTGTAAGATAAATCTCTTTTATCCTTGATCGTATTTTACAGATTCTTGTGCCATGTCCTTGGGGAGAATGCTCATATCTGAATGTCTTTGGAAAAACTTAGGATTTCTTAGAAGTGCAGACATTATGAAGCTAGGTTATATGTCTAGGGTTCATCCTCAGGATCACTTCAACCATATTATATTAAGTATTTAGGTGTATAAACTTATGTAAATCAATTTGAGCACCTCTAACATGTGAGGCATTGTTAAATCAATTGTTGATCTCTGCCTAAAATTGAACGTGTTTTTTAAAATAGGTCACTAGGGCATATTGTACAGGGGCATTTCTGAGTGTTGTGATCAAATTTCTCATCATGGGGACCTAATTTTTTTGCAAAAAATGGTATGAAATTTTAGGTCCCAATAGTGGCTCTGTCTGGGAATGTATGCCCCTTGTGGGCATAGCAAGATCCCTGATCTCCAGGGAGCAGACCAATGCCTACTCCATTGGGCATTAGAGTCCAAATGTTATTTCTGCCCTAAACTAGTATAGTTGGAAAACCATACCACAACTGATGGCTCAAAGCCATCAGAGAAATTAAATTCTCCTTTTGCCCCTATCATATATCTTATTTTGATCTGATTCCATGAAACTCCACTTGAAAACACTTACAAGGTCACTATCATATATCATGGAATCATCTCTTAGCTAGGCTAAAAATTGAGAGCACTTACTATCCCTCATATAGGAAAGATCATCAAGAGCTTTTGAACAAAGAAAATCTAGATTCTCCAAATTTACTTTGACTTCCCTTTTAAAAATACTCATCATTTTTCTCTTTAAACTGGCACACGAATTTATTTGCAAAGCATAGGAAGGCTGTAAAAACCAATCTTTAGAAGCATTTTCTAATGTTTTGATGAAAGCTTCATGATAACATCTTCTCCACTGATTTGCCAATTTACCACTACATCAATGAATTGTTGTAGGTGCATATCTGTTGATTCCAATTTACATCCATTAAATTTTGGCAAATGTTTTTTAACATTCAAAGGGGGAGGAAGATTTGGGTAACCCTAAATGTCTCTGAAATCAATTGGTTTGTATGTTTTAAGATCTATTACCCTCTATTGGAAAAGTAGTTTCTGCCATCTTACTTCTTATTGTAGACTTTGATTAACATGAGGGCTAACATTGCTTTGTAGATTTTGATATGGAATTTGATATTGATAATGCCCAACATACTGGTTATATTCATGATCTTAGTAGCCCACAAATCTTTGACCATGTGAGACAAGATAGGCATTTATTTGATTTGGGGCTTGTGGTATAAAAATGTCCTGCTGTGTATGATGTGCACTACATTCATTACCTAAATCATGAGACACTTCTGAGTTCAAAGGATCACTATACCCATCCTCATTAGATGTTGATATATATTGTGATGAATTTGAAGCATGTTTGGATTTTAATCGCTACAATTCTTGAATCAGCCTTTTTTCTTCCCTTAACAACTCCACTAGTTCCTCTTCTTTAGTCATATTTATTTTGACTACAAATGGTGTTATTACAAGTTGTATTTGTATTCTTCATTGAATTCCTTTTTAGAGTCGCCACCTCTTGTCAAAACAGGAATGATTTCATCTTTCTAGGTCCTTACTGCTAGTAGAGTTACCAATTTGTATTTGAATTCAAAACTTCACTGACTCTAATAAAATGATCTTTAACTAGATTCTAGATTACTCCCTAGCAGAGTCACCAATCTGTTGGGTCTAAAAAATGTAGGTCTTTAACCCTAAGAGGTTGCCAGGCTCTCTTCATGCTTTTGGCTAATAGGCATAGGGTTAGTATGGTTAAACCCTCTTCTCTTTAGGTTCTGCCAGACCTAGGTGGGTATACCTAAATGGATGAAGCATACTTTTGTGTAACCTTCACGGTGGCAAATAGATGTGAAGTAGTTGTAATGTTTGTGAATGATTTCTAATGCTAATGTTTGAGATTTGAAAATTATGATTAAGATTTTGAAATGATATTTATGATGACCAGTGTTTTATCTATTTTGGGCAAATGGAGTCAGGATGTGTATGATTAATGTTTATTCCCTCTTGGCTTAACTCAAATTAATTGGCACTTTTGAGATGTTTATACCTTGTATAAATGTGCAAGGTTGTAGGTTATTTGTACTCTTCTTACCTAATCCCAATGATATTCTCCTAAGTTACTGTGAGCAACTAAAAGGGATTTTAATTCAAATAGGAAGGAAACCAATTAAGATGATCCATTCAAAGGATTTTAATTCTGGGTGGAAACCAGTAAACTGATTCACTTAAGAGGACTTAAATCAACTTCTTTGTGATTCTAATCAAGTAGCACACACAGAATCAGCAAATGTGATCAGATAAATTAAATATATCCTTGATATATTAATTTAAATAAAATGGGAGACCATTTTGGAGATAGTAAAGATAACACATGTGAATGATAATCAACAAATAATTGAACACCAAAGGTTGAAACATTAGATTAAACTACTCCTCCAATTGCTCCAAAAGATTTTTATAATGTATATAAAGTCTCCATTGTGATATTTTATTTTTAACCCTAATTCTTGCTACTCTATTGCTTATTGTTCTCTTGATGATTCCTGACAATGGTTTTTATCTCCCATTTATATTTTGAAAATTTTAGGGTTGTGACTCTTCATTCATCCTGTGCATCTCTTTGTTTTCCATGAAGGATAATAATTTGGTTAATACAAAATGTTTTATGAAACATTAGCCTTTTGTCCTTCAAAAATTTAATTATCTTTCTTCATCCGGTGAATAATTTTGTCAATAATAAAGCATCGATTTCTTCTGACAATTTCACTTTTGTAATTTTCTTGTATGTAATTTTACCCATAAAGCATTCTATTGGATGATAATAACTAACCACCCTAACGATTTCTCACTCACTTTTTTTCCCAAAGTAAAACTGTTCTACTCATTAGGAAAACATTTTGTAGTTGTATTATTGAAATATTAGGGTTTGTCAATAGTATGCCTTCATTCGGATCTGCAATCTTCTTCAACTCCATTTCCTACTATATCTTTTCCAACCACAAAATCATTTTCAGTGAGAGTAAGTGATAGATCTTCTCTCGGAGTGTGCAAATTATCAAAGAACTCCTTGCCATTGTCTCCAGGGATTGCAACATCATGTCCACCTTTTGACTGAATCAATGAATCTAATTGTACCTTATCACTAAGATTAATATTATTTCTAATATCATCGATGCTAGAAGATTGTACTTCCTATAAGTATTGGTTTTTTGTTGACTGCTCTTGAAATTCAAGGTGCTCAAGTAGTTTTATCCTAGCGTTTCTTTTAGCTGCAAATACGACTCTTAGGAAATTCCATGTTTCCCTCTCTTCTTCCAACTTATCATCTTCACACTCACTATGTAAAAATATTCTTATTTTCTGAGAGTAAATCATTAGTTTCTAAGAGATCATCATTTTTTTCTATAATACTGGTATCGTCCATGTTAAGATAACTTCAATCCCATTTATCTTTTTGTGAATTCATTTTCGGAGTCAAATTGCCTACATCTTTTTACACTTTCTGCAAAACACATGATCACAAATTCAGCAATGGTGGCGGTAAAATATTCGCAACACACCTTGCAACTTTCATTAGGCATCCAAAAGTCCTTCGTGTCTTGATATTAGGGTTATATTTTGCCCATCAGTATATCGGCAGGACTGTGGTTCTTCTTCCACTGATAGCCATCCTCTCCATCGATGAACAACTTTCCTTAGGTCTATCGGTGGGATGCCAACTATCATCACCCCGATGTACCTCAATTCTACTGGTATAGGTTATGCATCTAATAATCCATGGTTATATTGGGCCATCGGAGGAATGCAAACATTTATCCCACTGATGCTTATGTGTTACAATGATACACTTGATTCAGCCTTTGCTTTTGATTTTGAGAGAGTCACTACTAATTTAGCAATCCATGCCTTCAAAAATTTAATGGCATTGCCCATGCTAATTGATAGAGGCCAAATGATGCTATTTTCACATCAAATGATCTGATTACAATCATCTTGGGTGGGGAAACAAAATTACGCTCACGAATAGGAATTTTATTTGTTATGTATTCACATACAACATCGATATTGTACTTTAGTTGTGTAGTTATTACTAGTACATGATTTTATTTCATCCCCAAGCTGTCTAATTCTTTCATTTACTTCAATCAGTTGAGGATTACATGACAAATTTTTTTTAGATGCTTCTAGTTTGCCTTTTAGATTCATTTGCTCCTATTTTAATCCTTTAATTTCCTTTTGAAGTTTGCCATCATCACAATCATCTTTAATTGTCTTCTAAATAGTATTTAATTCAACTTGCTACTTTTTGAGCTTCATTCTAATAGACAAGGCATTAGAATTCTTATGAAATTTTATGCTTTCCCCTATTTTCTATATTTTCTCAGAAAATTCCTATTCTTGAGATTTCAATAGTTCCAATTTGGTTAGCTGCATTTATAGACTTGCCTCTAATTAATCTTTTAGTTTAATCTTCAGTTTTAGGGCCTCCTCCCATATCAATATGGTGTTTGATTCATTTTGGTTAGAGATATCATTGACGGTTTTAAATGCTAACCTTCCTCTCAGACACTGGCTTGCAAAAATCACTTCACCATCTTTTTTGAAGATGTCCCCATCCTTTGTTACAACATTATATGTCTTAGAATAACTTTGCTTCCTCTTAAAGTATGAAGTTGCAGCACAAAGATCTTTTTCTACACACCAACTCCCAGACATCATCACTAGAAAATTATTAGAAAACAAATGGTGAGCTAAGTGGCCCAACACTTTTCAAATTTTCATCCTTGTTTTTTTTAATATGAAGTCCTCAGGTGATCCCTTTGCCCAAGCTCTATGTGAGGTTGTCATAGTGTAGAAAGAGGTTCCCAAAGTTATAGTTGGAGTTAACAAGACTGTTGTATAGGCAGCAACAATCCTAAATCCACTCAGTTGCCATATGAGATTGTGACAGTCCCCTTAGAAGTAGCTCTCATACTTTGATTCAACCCCTCTACACACATGTCTCTCAAGAGAAGAATACTTACAAATGATATTTTTAATTTTTTAAGAGGAATGCATAATCACTTTACTTTAATATCCCTAGATCACCTTCTTCATACTCCACAAGAAAAAAAGCATAGAAACATAGTAATCCACTTAGCTTTGAATGTAATAACCTTACCATGAGATTGGAGTAGTGCTATGGTTGCCACTTTTTCATATGTTTTTAGGCCTTTATTATAAGCAAAGGTATCTTCATGAACAATTTTCTGGTTTGTTTAGATAACCATTTGCATAGTGTGACCTCTTGGGATTTCAATAGATATTACCATAAGAGCCTCAACATCATGAGATGAGGGGGTTTTTAAGATTATGATTGCCTTGTCACTGCTCCTTGTAGTCCCCTCAATACAGTCCATAGTCTCATGTTCACTAGGAAGGATAACATTTCCAATCATGGCTATCTCAATAAATAATCATCATTTTCCTTGATAAGGTGATTAGTGTTCAATGCATATAAATGGTACATATGGTTGTCTTCTTAAGTGTTGACTATCCATGGTAATCTTTGGTCCTATTCATAATGAAACATATTTTTCTCTTCTCTTCCAATAATAGTCCCTTTCTTGTAACTGGATAGTCCGCATTTTATCATATGTATGTGCAGGGTTGTTGTAACAGTGTGCCATGACTATCTTCAATCTCAATTTTATGAACCACTAAGGCTGCCTAAATCACCCTCCCAATCCCTAAGACTGCTGCTAGATATATATGTTCTTTGACATGTACCAAAAAGATGATGATATAATGACCAACTCTCTTTATCTTGCATAGGCATGGTATTATAACAATAGATGTTTCATCTTGATGGTAGCTTGATGAGGCTTCAAAGTTAACCAATATATGGTAGACAGACATGATTTGGTATAAGAGTGAACAAGTCTTCAAGCTGTGAATCATCAAAGTGGTCTCCTGGTATAAATTTTATAAGTGCATTTCTGAGTGTTGTAGTTAGTCTTCTCATCATGGGAACCTAAAATCTTGCAAAAAATGGTAGGAAATTTTAGGTCCCAACACTGAGTATACCCAAGGATATAAGTGCGGAAAGATTTGGCACTTATAGAGAAGTAATGGATAAGCAACACAAAAAGCATGTGGCAGAAGACCTCGAAAAGAATAGAGATAAGTTGCACAAACAGTGGGGAGTTCCAGAGAAGGGAACTACCTCAGCTCCAAAACTAGCCACATTAGTTCCCCTACCTGCCAATGAGGATTCGGCAGTAAGAAGATCAAAGATGACCCCATCGGTTACATCCCCAACTTATGATATAGATTAATCTTATTTTTGTGTGGTAATCAGGATGATTAACCATAGTTTAATGATTAGATGTTGTGGAAATGTCTGATTTAATCATTGATTATGGGATTATTGGCTAATGTTAGATAGACATGATATTACATGTTGTTATGATTATTTAATTACTTTTATTTGTGAATCAATGATGATACACTAATCATGGATAATTGGTTGTGAGTGTATCAGGAATGGATCTTCCTCCAAGAATAGAAGGAGAGTGTCATCCAGGAGGAGGAGATAGATGTTTAGAAGAGATCAAATTTACCATCTAAGTATCAAAGCTAGTCCTTAAGAATCCTTGCAAGATGATTGAGTTCATCTTATCAGGTTAGTTATTTTTCATTTCTTTCGGCGTCGTCTTGGCAGGGAGAGATATCTTGACATCTCTTGCATCAATTGAACTTAATGATGTTATTAGAACATCGATTCTAGTCGACGCATGATCTCGTCTAGTTGTCAAGTATCCCCTTATCCCATTCCTTACTAGAATCTTGTGATTATTATTATTATTATGCATGGTGAAGAAGGGGGAGTGGTACTTGACCCCAAAGTCATGATTTGATAATGCCATCCTTTTGATGATGTTGTCATTTAATGACATTTTATATTATTTTGCTTACCTTTAAACATCTTATTGATGCAAGGGAAACTATATACCACATTATTGTGCTAGCCCTCATAATCGGGCACCTTTACTATTAATAACATGGATAATTTATATTTCTAGGCCAACCACCACCCACGAGGTGTGGGGTGAGTGGAGGCTGATGTGGAACTTATCCACGCTGCCACTCCATGATATGGAGGATAATGGACTATTGGAGTTCTTACCCTACATGGACCTAAAAATGTGGTGGGGGTATGTCGCATGTGATGCATGCAAAAGTGGATGAAAAAGCCTTTGTTATGTTATGTTTTTGTTTTTGGGATGTGCTCGGGGAGAGAGCAAGAACTGGTGAGGAGTTAAAGTTTTCTGTATAGAACACCTTCTACAATAGTAGCTAAGTGAAGAACACCCATGAGCTCGAGTAGAGCTATCGAAGGGCAACCAAAGAGACCCTCGACAGGCTAATTTTTAGTGATATATAGTACGAAGTTTGATAGTATTATTATTATTTATTGTGGTCGATTGTATCGACATGGCATTTTGGTTTTTCATTTATTATGCTATTGAAAAAGGTCTTCACAGTCGTAAGCATGGCTCTTTGTAAACCACACATTACTATATGTAAACACCGCTATAGATAATGTTGTGTCAAAGCTATGAAATCACAAGATAATGTTGTGTTAATCTTTGAAACTCCTTAAACAATGCTATGATTGAATTGAGACATTCACATAGAGAAAACTATGTTTTAACCATGGTTCTTTCATAGCCATAGCTGGGAGAACACCATGACACTACAGTTATTGCGGGTTAACTTTTAAGGCCCTCAAGGCCATTTCTACAGTTGCACAAAAAAGTCTGTAAGCATTGTTTGATGATAAGTTGGTCAAGGCCATAAGGCCAACCCTATGTATTGTAGTGCATGCAAGAAACCTGGGTGACGTTATGGTAAGGGTTCAAATATATTTATTCCATTCTTAAGAACTTTCTTTATTAACTTATGATTCGAATGTGCTCACTATTGTGAACATATTAAACTATTATGGCTGTAATGAGTATTATGAGGACTGTCTTGGAGCAGGCCAAGAGCCTCATTTGATCCTTGATTACAATATCATTAATCTTTATCCTTGGTTGTGCACTAAGCATGTAAAAGTCATCCAAGAAGATTGTTGATAACAATATTTAACTATTAATGATAGTCATTATGATAACTATGGAGCCTCTTTTGTATTTAAAAGTATTTGTTGACTCCTTTTGGAAGAGGTAGAAATGGATAAAAGGTAAATGGAATTATTTTATGGGCAGCCTTATGTGCATGCTAGAGTATTACTTATGAGAATGTATACTATGGATAGTATGAAACTTTTGCATTTATTATAAATTATAGCCATCCCTTTTTGAATGGACTTACTTCATTAATGAAGTGTAAGATACATGAGATAGGGTCTTTTAATAAGGCCGATAAACTAAACCCTAAGGGTATAGGTCTTAAATGACTTGAATTGAATGTAAACCCCATGATAAGGTAAAAATGAAGCCGTAAACATAGAAGGTCATAATTGGGAAACTTGTTTTAGCTATTATCATTTGATAAGAAGGGGACACAGTGACATGGAGTCACAGGTTCCTCATTACGTAATAACGTAACTGAAGTTACTCCATGATAGGAGTTGACTGTCCTAGTATTGGACTAAGTATGAACTGAACCAATCTTTTCTAGTCCTAAAAGGGTCAAGTTATTAATACTATAGTATGAGACAACTTCTAAGTTGAGTCAAGGTGGTGGACATATGACAATGTTCATTGCAAAATGTTTATGTATGAAAATCTTTGGCCAAAGTAATGCATCTGTCTCTACATGCATTATCGGTCCACAGTGCTCCAGATGGCATAATGTCTCCAGTAGTGTCATACATAGTTAGAGTGGATCTATAGTTGTGTGTGTTGGCCCACGATTATTGTTAAACCAAAAGGTCAACCTGTTAATTTTTGATACAAGAGCCAGAGTTAAAGAATCCACGGGAGGTGGTTACTCCATGTCACAAATCCTGAGGCTGCACTAAACATGACACCAACCTTTCAAGAGATGAAAGCACCAACTTTCCAACAATCTCCCCCCAGTTCCAGCCCAAGGGGATTCAAACCCATAACCTTTCACCTTGATACAAATTGTTGCCCCATGATTGCCATTAAACCAAAAGGTTAACCTGTCAATTTTGGATACAAGCGCCAGAGTTAAAGAATCCATGGGAGGTAGTTAGTCCATATCACGAATCTTGAGGTTGTGCTGAACACAACACCAACCTTTCGAGAGACGAAAGCACCAACTTTCCAACTGTGTGACCACGAGGCATTATGAAGGACATAACACCAGATACTCAGATGGCAAACCTAACAGTTCCTTATATCTATACCTTCCATGAAGGGTAGGGCCGCTTCCAGGTAGGAATTTGTGCAGGGGACTGATAGTCTGTGGTTGGAGGAAAAGCACTCAGATGATGCTCTCCTTCCCAAATAAAAGACAAGCTAAGACTTATGAAGATAGATGTCAAAGTTCTAGATGCAGTATTTTTCTCTCAATGACTTGATAGTCAGTTATTATGTATATTTCTATATTCATGCCTTGAGAATAGTTTTGTACATGTATAGTGAAGATCATTCACTAATGAGGTATCATTGGATATTGTAAATTTGAGTTGTGTTAAAAAGAATAATATGCTTAATTATTATGATGAAATTAATTCATTCTTGTTTAACTATTATTATGTTAACCATGATGCTTTCTTAATCTTAGTTAACATGGTTAATTATGGATATTTTGAGTAATGTGTGAGGTAGCACGTTACAAATGTTATTAGAGCTATCGAGTTCAATATATGGACCTATGAGCTCACTACTTGATGGTTATTTTTATCCAAGGTTAACAGATGCTAATGTTTGGATGTTTTATGCTTGAATGGTAAGAATTAGAACAACACCCCAAAAGAAGGTAACAGAAAATAGACGTTACCTATGTTATCTTAAAACCTTGAGGGAGTGAGCCTCAAGAATGAGACGTCTTGAACAAATTGGTTGCTTAGTAGGAGCATGGTTGATTGATGAGGAGACCTTCACTGATGCTATTAAACGTATCAAGCAGGAGTTGAGGAAAGTAGTTAGGATCGCTGCTCCTAGCTCTAATGATGCATCAACAGAACCCTCTATACCTAAAGCACCAACTATGGAAACCAATCCTAAGGATTCTAATGTTAATAAGGAGGTTGTGGATGAATACCTACGTGTATGTCCACCTCCTAAAATGGATTTGATAAATCTCAAGGATGAGAAATGAACATGGGAAGGTATCCCAATTTGATAGTGACTTGTAGTAGCAAGATGTAAACAAAATTTTGTAAATTTTGGATGGACTAAGGTGCGCTAATGTGCATCAATCCGGTGGATATCACAGTCATATCTTGTGGTCCAGATTGATGATGGGGAGATGCTACTTAGGGGGAGCAGCTGGTATGATTCTGAAGTGTTAAAGTTGCAAGTATGTGCCCTTTTCCATTGATGTCAAAGGGGGAGAGAAGACATGTGAAAAACAAGTGGTTGTTGATCAAAGGGGGAGTAGTAAAGGAAGAGAAGACATGTGAATGGTTGTTTTTGATAGGGGGAGTTGTGTCAATAAGAAAAAGTTCTTGTCTTGATGGTCAAAATAGTTTTTCACATCATATGTTGCCATCAATGACAAAGGGGGAGATTGTTGCAAGTATGGGACTAACTGGTGTTGTCATTGATGTCAACATACTCCTATTGCATTGATGATAAGGATTGGATGAGTTGTGTGCTAAGGATATTGAGAAAACTAGTATTAATCAGGAATAGAGAAGAACAATGAAGACAGTAAGGTGGAGATACTAGTTAAGATGAAGATCAGAGGATGTGCTTCAAAGGGCTTGTAGCTATGTGTCTTGAGATGATCCAAGAAAGATTTTAGAGGTCCGCATGAAGACCTGAAGAAGTTATGGCCACTTAAGTAAAACTAGTTCCGACAGGTGTTGAGAGGTGACAGAGTGACATAGATAGGTCCAGTGAGATCTAGAAATGCAACGTCCTATTCTGTAGATTTGAGGGAGTGTTTAGGAAGTCAATGTGAATTAACAACTTAATTGGTTCATGGTTTGGAGGTCCGCAAGATCTATTCCATTGTGACAGTAATGACAAACTGTGTTCTTGAGGTTCCAGATGAAGTAGAGAAGGATTTCAGTAAGCAGATGTAGTGTAGATGTTCTTGGTGATTTAGGAAAGCCTGTGGAGATCTTTGGATCAGGTCCATTTTGTGTTGGTGGTCCGCATTAGATTTTGAGCTTGCAATTGAAGAATTACTTCCAGATGATGGTGTTCTTCCTAAGTCTAGGCAACCAGATGAGTTACACATCCTGTGGATGACCTTGAAGCTGTTGTGTGAAGATTGGCGTGTTCCTAAAAGAAGATTGAAGTCTCAGATCTGTGTGGCTAACAGTGTGTTGATCTGTATGAAGTCTTTTGTAATTAGTTATGAAGTATTTATGTATTTCCTCTATAATGTTTGCTGACTTAGATGATTATTCCTAAGTCAATGTCTTGTATAAATAAGGAGTTGCAAAGTCATTTCAAAGGCATTTGGAGGAGATGAGAGTGTGATAGAGAGGAAGAGAGAAAAAGGCAGAGCAGAAGTATTGGTCTTAAATGGAACTAACTCAAGCATGGTGAAGATGCTATTCTTCAGTTCAAGTATGTAATACTTATTATTCTGTAGACAGTGTGTCTCCTGTAGGTAGTGAGCCTCTTGTGAGTAGTGTGCTCGGGCAGTGAGCCCTAATTAGCATGTGCCATTTGGTTCTTTCTATTCTTCTAACAGAGAATACATTCTTGGGTTAGTCATCCAATGGTTTTTCCCATTAACCGGGTTTTCCACCTCAAAATCTTGGTGTCTCATGTGTTAATGTGTTTCTGCTCTTGATTTAATGCATTGTATTTCCATGATTGATTTATTATTATGCTGCTAAATTACAAAGTGGATTTAAGTGTTTAATTGGAAGAAAGTTTTGGACAATTGATTCACCCCACCTCTCAGTTGTTTGTCCTGAATCTAACATGATATTATTATTATTTGTTGTGGTCAACTATATCAACATGGAATTTTGGTTATTAGTTTGTTATGCTATCGAAAAAGGCCTTCGTGGTTGTAAGCATGGCTATGTGTAAACCACAACGTATGTATTACTATATGTAAACACCATTGTAGATAATGTTGTGTCAAAGCTATGAAATCATGAGATAATGTTATGTTAATCTTTGAAACTCCTTAAACAATGCTATGTTTGAATTGAGACATTCACGTAGAGAAATTTAAGTTTTAACCATGGTTCTTTCATAGCCATAGCTGGGAGAACACCATGACACAACATGTATTTTGGGTTAACTTTTAAGGCCCTTGAGGACATTTCTACAATTGCACAAAAAAGTCTGTAAGCATTGTTTAATGATAAGTTGGTCAAGGCCATAAGGATGACCCTATGTATTGTAGTGCATGCAAGAAACCTTGGTGCCGGTATGGCAAGGGTTCAAATCTATTTCTTTCATTCTTAAGAACTTTCTTTATTACTTATGATTCAACTATGCTTACTATTGTGAACATATTAAAATATTATGGCTGTAATGAGTATTATGAGGACTATCTTGGAGTAGGTCGAGAGCCTCATTCAAGCCTTGATTACAATATCATTAATTTTTATCCTTGGTTGTGCACTAAACATGTAAAAGTCAACCAAGAAGATTGTTGATAACAATATTTAACTATTAATGATAGTCATTATGATAACTATGAAGCCTCTTTTGTATTTAAAAGTATTTGTTGACTGCTTTTGGAAGAAGGAGAAAATGGATAAAAGGTAAATGGAAATATTTTGTGGGAAGCCTTATGTGCATGCCAGAGTATTACTTACTTATGAGAATGTATACTATGGATAGTATGAAACTTTTACATTTATTATAAATTATAGACATCCCTTTTTGAATGGCCTTACGTCATGAATGAAGTGTAAGATACATGAGATAGTGTCTTTTAATAAGGCCAATAAACTAAACCCTAAGGGTGTAGGTCTTAAATGACTTGAATTGAATGTAAACCCTATGATAAGGTAAACATGAATTGGTAAACATAGAAGGTCATAAGTGAGAAACCTATTTCGACTATTATCAATTAATAAGAAGGGGACAAAGTGACATGGAGTCACAGGTTACTCATTGTGTAATAATGTAACTAAAGCTACTCCCATGATAGGAGTCGACTGTCCTAGTATTAGACAGAGTATGAACTGAACCAATCTTTTTTAGACCTAAAAGGGTCAAGTTATGAATACTATTGGATGAGATAGCTTCTAAGTCGAGTCAAGGTGGTGGACATATGACAACGTTCATTATGAAACATTTATGTATGGAAATCTTTGGCCAAAGTAATGCATCCATCTCTACATGCATTGTTGATCCATAGTGCTCCAGATGGCATAATGTCTCTAGTAGTGTCATACATAGTTAGAGTAGATCTATAGTTGTGTGACCATGAGGCATTATGAAGGACACAACACTAGATACTCAGATGGAAAACCTAACAGTTTCTTATATCTATACCTTTCATGAAGGGTAGGGCCTCTTCTAGGTAGTAAGTTGTGTGGGGGATTGCTGGTCTGTGGTTGGAGGAAAAACACTTGGATGATGCTCTTCTTGCCAAGAAGAAGACAAGCTGAGACTCATGAAGACAAAAGTCAAAGTTCTAGATGTAATGTTTTTTTATATGACTTGATAGTTAGTTATTATGTATATTTCTATATTGATGCCTTGAGCATAGCTTTGTACATGTATAGTGAAGATCATTTACTAATGAGGTATCATTGGATATTGTAAATCTAAGTTTTGTTAAATTTTGGAAAAGAATAATATGCTTAATTATTATGATGAAATTAATTCATTCTTGTTTAACTATAATTATGTTAACCATGATGCTTTCTTAATCTTAGTTAAGATGGTTAATTATGGATATTTTGAGTAATGTGTGAGGTAACATGTTACAACATCACAGGTGCCGTCCTCATCTACCATATCATCTGAAGGAAGAGCAACATCATAAGTCTTATCAAGAATGAAGAAGAATGCACAGAAGAAGGCTCCTTGATAGAAACAACAAGCAAAAAGAAAGAAAACTAACAAAATTTTAGAGCAAATTAAGTCTAATGAAGAGGGGGATGAGTAGGAGTCAAAATTGAAAAGAACCTGAAAAGAACACAACAGACATTGGAGGAAGAACTGGAAAAGCGACAAGTAGAGGAACTAGCACAAGAGACCTACAATCTAGAGGCACTACTCAATGCTATGGAGAATGTAGGTATGCTACAAGAAACTGATACTCTATGTGATGATTCATCTAAAGAAAATAAACAAATAATAGTTCAAGTAATGATACAATACATGAGGAATAAGGAAAAGACAGTACATGAAATAATGGAAGGATTTTTGGATAGCTTAATAGAAGCTTTGAGGGAAAGGAGGAATAAGAAACTCTAATTGGAGGAGGAAATAAGTTAGAATTCTATTGAGAAGCTTAGTGACACATTGTCACTAGAGAAGAAGTGTGAGTTAATACAACTACAAGCCATGGAGTTGAGGAAAAAGAAAAGAGTAGATACACTTATGGGGGAAAACGAGAAAGAAAATGAGAAAATTTAAAAGAAATTGATGAGGTAAAAACAAAGCTATATTAGTCAATGAAAGAATAAGAACAACAATTGGCACAATCACCTCTACACAACACTGAGATACTGGGAGGAGGATAAAATAGAACAGGTGGAATCCAGTATGGAAGTCGGCCAGAAACTTCTACACAAGAGGCACCTCCTCTAGAGAACAGAAGGATGGAGGAGACAAATACAGAACAACAACAAATTAACCCATAAACACATAATGCAGAAGAGAAAGAAGAAGGAACACAAGAGAATATAGAAGAGCAAAGGGGATTAGAACAAACTGATATTCTAGAGTCGCCTTCATCTTTAATTAAATCCATCAAGGAGCTTTTGGAGCAAAAAAAGAAAATAACATCCATCTTAACTCTACAGTTGTTATAGTTACCAGTGGTAGAAGGGCAAGTTAACCTTGCCAGGATATCTCTACTACAAAAGATGCAGTTGGGAGATGTGTTCCACTCCTCTGTGAGAGAAAAAAATTTGAAGCAACATGTGGAAGGGAGTGAGTTGTTACAGGATTCAGTAAATATATTAGCTAAGGTGATGTCAGATACACAAAGAGATAATACCTTCCCTTTCTAGAGAAGTTGAAATAGTTGACATAGGGGTTTAAGGAGTTTCTAGTTAGGTAGAGAAGAAATTCATAGAGCAATTAAATAAGAAAAGACTAGCGGAGATTATGAATAAATGTGCCAAAGTACACACTTGATTGGAAACACATATAAAGAAAATTCAATAGAGCATTATGGAGGCGAACATCCTTTACCAATTTTGTTTGAAATGATCAAAATCCACCAAAGCAATAAATGACTAGATGGATGGCGTGGAACTACAAATAACAAATATGGCAGCCTAGTATGATCCACTAACAGATAAGGATGGAAGGGCACAGGTGGAGACACTTCACAATCAACACCAATAGCTCCAGGACTAAATAGATCAAATAAGGAGCCAAATAAAGTAGCTAAGGGAGGTGGTCAATCTAAGACAGGCTAACTTGACTAGACGTTTTGCAAAAGCCAAGTACACAACACAAATAATAAAAATATTGGCAAGTATAGAAGAAGTAGAAGATACATATATAAAAATAGAAGGTCAAATAACTATCTTACCAAGGCTAAAAAACAATGGGACACCAGTCTAGTACAGTTGAAGCAGATATACAAGACTACCTGGCCTGACAACTAATTTTGCATGTCTTGAGGACAAGACATAATTTTAAGGGGGAATAATGTTAGCAGTGTTGGGAATTAAGGTGTCTCAACCTTGGTAATTCCTTGCATTTATTTATTGTATTGTATTTATTTATTTAGCCTATGTTGTAATTTTGTTGCACATCCTATTTTGTCATTTAGTGTAAAGTGGCACGATGAGTTGTCACTCCACTTGTAAGATGACTAGGATGGTCAACTCACTCCATGTGGAGATAGGCATCCCTTTTGTGTGGTAGAGGTATTCTGCCATTTGTCAGCATCTTGACTAGTGTGTAAGTGAGTCTTGACCGAAACGGTTATGACAGATTCCTAACAAAATCTATGATGCGTAAGAGTCATAAATAGAATGTTCTATGATAGGTGAAGACATGTGTCACTAGACATCTTGGAAGAAGGCATCTTTGGCTACATCAAGGAAAGTTATGACATGTTGTAAGAGAATATGCTATTTTTAGTCAATGTATGATAGATTCTCTTATAGCTATAAGTACTGTCAATATGATAGATTCTATGATGGTCGTAAGATGCATAAGAGCATTTGTCATTGCCCAACTCGAGAATAGGTGACCATATTGGGGTGGGGTGTTATGACAAGTGTCCCTAGGCTTGGGTTTTTGACCATGAGGCCAAGTTGGACACCTATCTAAAGAAAGGTCCATTTTTGCCTTGTAACTTCTATTTAAATAGGTGCTTGGAGAGATATATTATGTGATTGGAAGGTATTGTTATGCTACTAGAATATCTCCAGATATGAGTGTCGAAGACTCCCACAAGAGCATTGGCTCTATAACTATGTTATAAACTTCTTTGTTTAGATAATACTTTTGAGCTATATTTTGGAGCGTGGGGTTTTTCACTCATAAGGGTTTTCCCCATGTTATATCTTGTCTCTTTCTCTCTCTTCTGTCTTACATTCTTCTGTTGTTTATTGCTGCAATATCTCTATTGTTGGGTTAATAACACTGTAATTGTAAAGATTAAAAAGAATTTGCACACATCTCTCCTCATTAGATTAGTGTAGGAAGTGATTTGCGCACATCTAGATTCCTTTTAGTTGGTATTAGAGCTTGATCACCTTTGGTCCTAGTTGTTGGGTAGGGGTTTTTTGAGCTGATCTTAGATTGAGTGGGAGTCTATGTAGAGTATTCTATAATCTTGTTGCATGAAAGAGATGGTAGGCACATCTGAAAGATTAGAGGTGGAGCACAAATTTTAAGTTATGGAAACTTAAGATGGAAGACATGCTTGTTGATCAAGAGCTATGGGAAACCATTTCCAGTGTAAAACTAATTGCAATGGCACAAGCTGATTAAATCTGTAACTATGTTGTAAACTTCATTGTTTAGATAATACTTTTGAGCTGTACTTTGGAGTGTGGGGTTTTTCACCCGTAAGGGTTTTCCCCACGTTATATCTTGTCTGTCTGTCTCTCTCTTTTGTCTTACATTCTTGTGTTGTGTATTGCCGTAATATCTCTATTGTTGGGTTAATAACACTATAATTGTAAAGGTTAAAAGGAATTTGCCTCATCATTAGATTAGTGTAGGAAGCGATTTTCGCACACCTAGCTTCCTTTCAGTTGGTATCAGAGCTTGATCACCTTTGGTCCTAGTTGTTGGGTAGGGGTTTTTTGAGTTGATCTTAGATTGAGTGGGAGTCTATGCAGAATATTATGTAATCTTGTTACAGGAAGATTAGAGGTGGAGAAGTTTAATGGCAAAAATTTTGAGTTTTAGAAACTTAAGATGGAAGACATGCTTGTTGATCGAGACCTATGGGAAACTATTTCTAGTACAAAACCTATTGGAAATAAGGCATATAACTAAGAGGGGGGGTGAATCAGTTATCTTAAATTTCTTAACTTTCTTTTCTTGTTTAACAACAGTACAGTATCAAAACATATAAGCATAAATGAACATGAGAGCAGAAATAAAATCAACACACATAACACAAGGATTTTTACGTGGAAAACCCTATTAAGAAAAAACCATGGGGTGACTAACCCAAGATTGTATTCTCTGTTAAAAGAATAAGAAGTACAAAATGGCACTTGCCAATTAGGGCTCACTGCTTGAGCACACTACTCACAAGAGGCTCACTGTCTACAAGAGACTCACTGTCTACAAGGTATATAGAAAGTAACCAGGTGTTTGAACTGATTAGAGGCATCTGTTGATGATTGCAATATACAGCCTTCTAGCCCTCCTTCTAGCACCAAAAAATTGTTGATGATTGTTTTGATGCAATCATAACAATAAGTTAAAATTCACATATAATGAACTGAAACTATACTTGAAAGATAAGAAGGAATCATTTGAGATTCAACTAATCCCAAGTCTACAATGGTTCGGTTGGTCAAGTTCAGTTGGTCAATGTGAAGCTGTAATGTTCAAGGGGCCTTACGTAGTTTAGGGTTGTTTGGTGGTTTACTGGACTAAGATTATGCAAAAAGATCATAGATTTCAACAAGTATTTTGTTCATTTGCATACAAGTGTTACTGTGTTGCAAATTCTAAATGGTTTTCTTGAATTATTGCAGCTTTCTCCTTTATACATTTATGAAAACTGTCTACTTTTAACTCTGTTATGCATGCTTCTTCAAATTTGAGACAACTTCCTTTAGATTTCTACATTTACAGCTAAATATTTCAGATGGGTTGGGAAAAGTTAGAAAGATCTAATCTATACCTCATTTAATCTACCAAAGGATCTAATTGTTCTGTTATGCACTATGTAAATACTACAGTAATTTGGTCAAATCCACAGTAAAAACCTTAAATGCAAGTTCTGAGCATTTTCACAAACATACATTTAAAATTGCAAGCTCTCAAAGAAAATATTTCAAAACACAAAGAAGAGCAGGAGAACACTCAGAAGATAGATGCAGAACTCTAGATTCTATTGTATTAGAAACAAATAGTCATACATGATTTACAATGTAGGAATGACTCTTAGTTTCATTGATCACACTACAGAGAACTTACAAGCTTTACAGATACAATAAGGCAGCCAGACATTCCACGCGCACCTTACTGCAGACAACAGGCGACCTCCTTCTTCTACTTATAATCTAAACTAAGCTAACTTGCTGTGTTTTCCTAAAAATCCCTGTGTTTTCCTAAAAATCCCTGTTGTAAAGTATTACAGTGTAGAGAGGCACAATATATAGACTTTCTGGTTGTCCTCACTACAACAAAAAACCTAACTACCCCTGGTTCAAACCCCTGGTTACAGCAATAAATACAGATGAACCAGTCCTCCAAAATATCTCTGAGCAGTGTCAAATCTGGGCGAAATATTGCCCCTTCTGAGAAGCTCTGGCAGCTCAGCAATAACTTCTGTTTATCTACTGCAATAATGTTCTCAGCTGTAACTTTGTCCTTCACTTGAATGGCCTTGACTTCCTTGCACTTCATCTTTATCTTCTTGCTCCTGAGATCAGATTTCCTCCGTGATGTCACTGTGTTGAATTTCCAGTTGCTTCCTCAACTGCAAGCCTGCAAGACAAGACAAGCAATAAGTACCAATTTATCAAATAAATAGCAAGAAACTAAAATATCTATTTAAATCAGGGTGACTGCAAAAATGTGGAAATCGAGTCCAAAAAACTCTCAAAACGTGTTCAAAAATGCACTCAGACTGCTCAAAAAATCATCGGGTCAACTATTGCTGACCGAAAAATACCACGGGCGCCCAAGAATATAGTTTAAAATTCCATCGCACTATTCCTTCCCGCCCATTGGCGTGACAAATACTATCGGCGAGTCAAAAAAATATATTGGCCGATGCTCGCAGTTGGGCCGATGGCCTCTTTCCTTTGTTTATTCCTTTGTTTTCCTCCATCGGCGAGAGTTATGCCGATATAGTCCTTCGGCCTATATTTCTTCCTTATCGGCGAGAGATTCGCCATCGGCGAACTCCAAACCTCCTCCGCCAACCACCTTTGTTATACCGATGTGGTTTCGTCGGTGAGACTCTTACCGATGACCCCCCTCGTTGTTCTCCATCAGCGTGAGATCGCCCATCGGCGAACTCCAAACCTCCTCCGCGGACCACCTTTGTTATACCGATGTGCTTTCATCGGTGAGACTCTTATCGACAACCCCCCTCGTTGTTCTCCATCGGCATGAGATCGCCCATCGGCGACTCACAAACTTCCTCTGCTGATGGTTCTTATTTCATCGATGTGCTTTCGTCGGCCTGACTCCTGCTGACGACCCCTTCATTATTCGCCATCGGCGAACTCCAAACTTCCTACGCCGATGGCCACACCTTAGCCGATGTTACTTTATCGGCAAGAGTTTCACCGATATCCTTTCCCTTTTGAAACCAATGTATATCGCCAATATACATGCAAAAAACTCCATTTGATTTCCCTTTTAATTTCGGCATGTATATTGCGTAATGTATATAGTCTTGTATATCGCGATATACAAGACCGCATATACATTGAAAAAACTTTGTTTAATAAGATTTCGGGTCCGGCGTTGCATATTTTGCTTGTATCCTTCGCACTTGCATGTGAACAGTGCATTGTATGTCGAACAGTACTATGTATATCTGCTTGCATATTCTGCTTGTATATGAAAATATACAAGCCTGAATATACAACGACCTTTGAGTTTTTGATAATAATTTCGGGTCCGCTATGTATATTCTGCAATGTATATTTTGCTTGTATGTTAGAATATACAAGCCCGAATGTACAAAAGCGACCAAGCATAAAAAAAATGACTTTGCACATACAAAGGACTTTGTATATGCCAAGCGATAGACAAACCTGAATGTACATTTTACTAAAATGATCATAACTTGCAAAATATGGCGAATTTTAAGATGGTTCAAAAAGCAACCCTAGCTCATTTTTCACAAGGAATCCAACCATATCATGCAATGGTACTGAAAATGTATTTTTCTATATTTTTAACAAGGTTTGCAAATTTGACTCTCTTTTCCCTTTACCACCAAGCAAAACAACACAAGCAGAAGCAAAAAAGCAAAGCAACAGCAGGGGTCCTCATTTTGCTAAGGAGCAAAATGGGGTGTGTTGTGAACATCACAACAACTAGCAACCAAAAAAAAAACAATTAAATTCAAAGTGTTCAAGAAAACCAGATGAAATGAACTCATAACTTCTGACTATCTTTCCTGCAAATTACTATTCAGCTTGAGACTTTAAGGCATTCAATAAGGATGCATGAATTTCCATTTTCAGTTTAGTTGTGTGCACGTGATTAATTATCCTCATCTTGAAGATCGGTTGAACAAACCAGTGACTGACATTAGCCTACGTAGGTGAGGATATTCCCTCATAGCCGACCAGATAGAGCCTTGCTGCCAGCGAGCGTCTATAGCCCCGGCAAGGTTATCGTTACAATTCTCCTAAATAGAGCCCCACTGCCAGTGAGCGTCTATAGCCCCGGTAGAGTTACTTAGATGGCTTAATCTAGATTTTCAGTATAATCCACTTTATTTATTTATTTATTTATTTATTTATTTATTTTTATTTTCTCATTTTGAAAGACTTCATAAGATATAACAATTTGTAACTTCATGATGCAAGGAGTGGACACTTGCTGAAATTAAGCTGAGAATTGTAATGGTAGCAAGGGTAACCTCTGATTTTTCACCTAATATCTACACTGGTAAGTTCAACAAACCCAAGGATTTTAGGTGTGTCATCGTGAGAAACTTTCTTCGAATTCTCAATCACATTTATTGAATACAAAACTTCAGAAGATAAACAATTCTCTACATTCATGACAGTAACAAGCTATGTGTAAATTGCAAATGATTAACTTGAATATCCTAAATTTTATACTGTTTTGAATGGTTGCTAGTTTTGCTCCTTAATACTCTAAAGTAAAACAAAGATCCCTGCTGAGGAGACAACAACCAAACCAACCAAACAGGCTGTACAAACAACACAAAAAAAAAAAAAAAAAAGCCTGTACAAACAGAAAGAAACAAAAACAGAAAGAAACAAAAAGGAACTATACAAACAACTAACCTAAAAAGAAAACAACAAAAGAAGAAAAGAAAACAAAAACAACTACCCTACCAAACTATATACAAGCCTCTCCAAGGCAAACAGAAACCCAGGAAAAAACCCAAGAACACCCCTACTTGTATATTTCTTTAGATTGTGCAGGAGTAACAGGGTACTAGTTATGGTTCTCATCCTAGCAGATTTATCTTTGAATTCTGAAAAAAATTCTTGTATTCTAAATTCATTGTGTTTATCAGAACAGCTCTTAATAATTAGTAACTGAGGCAGCTCATCAGGTTCATGACTAATCCATATGCATGTCCTATCTCTTGAATTTCCATAATCAAAATAGCATTTATCATTGTTCACTAAGGAAAGGAAAGAGACAACCTGATGTGCCTTTAGCTCTGTGGAACACGCTTGTTCATTGATAGCTGGCTCTTCATTTAACTCTGCATTTTCATTGCCCAGCTCTATGTCTAGTCCTTTTTCAAGTTGAAAGATGAATGACTCTAGATGTATCATTTCTTCATCTTCATTTATCTTTGTTCCTTCATTCTGGATGTTCAGTTTATCCTCAAATTCAGCAAACCTCTCAATGTTCTCATTAGTTTCCTGCACATCAGTACTTAAGTAAGTATCTTCATCGTCATTTGATTTACAGAATTTAATCATTTCTAAATCACTTGAGAGTAAAGGTGGGATGACATCTTTAGATCGACAGGAATACTCCCCTGTTTTATTTTCAACATGGCATGTGGGAGATGTCTGATTGTGCACAGCAGCTCCAAAATTTTCTGTATTTTCAATTTTTAAGAATTGGTCATCAACTGACCCATATTTATCATCCAGTATGGAGTCTGCTTCTATTAACCTGCAACAATCCTGAACTTGGTCATTCAATTCAGAGAAGTCAGTCATGGGATTGGGATTTACTTTCTCCTCTATGACTTTACTAGTTTCTATAGTAGGGATCTCATCAATTTCAGTGCACTTTAATTTTTTCATTTGCCCACATTTCTCCTTTCCATAAAATTACTCAAGGAAAGATGTTTTACTATCTTTACCAAAAGCATTAGGATCAGCAATAAAAACCTTATCCTGACAAATGGTTTCCTATCTACAAGATTTAAAAGATTTATACTTGCACTCCCCTTTTCCTGTATTAGGAAGTAGAGACCTACTATCAATCCCACCATAATATGACCTAAGAAAAGATGCTCTGTTATCATTCCCTTCCAAAATTGATTTTTCTATTATATTTTCTAACCACCTATTAGTTTCTAGTGCTGTATTAGCTTGTTGCTGCAAAATTTCTTTTTCCTACCAGCTTTCAGCCCTGAACACATCTGAAAAAATAATTAGTCCTTTCAAATATGAATCTATCCTAGTGAGGAATGTTAAACATTTAAGTTCATTGTGTTCAATAGTCCGGTGTATCCTGCAACAACTGGACAAACAAAACTTAGATAAACTTTGAGAATAAAACTGTTCATTCAAAGCTCCCTGAAATAAAGGACTGTTAACTTGAAAACTGTCCCCATATGAGTCCATTGGAAATGGGACCCCCTTTTCAACTTTTTAGGTTTTTTTTTTTTTTTGAAATTTTATGAGATCTAACATATCTCAGAATATAGCATTTAAACTCAGAAAATTAACCCTAAACCAAATCAGGCCCTCCTTCTAGCACCAAAAAACTGTTGATGATTGCAATATACAGCCTTCTAGCCCTCCTTCTAGCGCCAAAAAACTGTTGATGATTGTTTTGATGCAATCATAACAATAAGTTAAAATTCACATATAATGAACTGAAACTATACTTGAAAGATAAGAAGGAATCATTTGAGATTCAACTAATCCCAAGTCTACAATGGTTCGGTTGGTCAAGTTCAGTTGGTTAATGTGAAGCTGTAATGTTCAAGGGGCCTTACGTAGTTTAGGGTTGTTTGGTGGTTTACTGGACTAAGATTATGCAAAAAGATCATAGATTTCAACAAGTATTTTGTTCATTTGCATACAAGTGTTACTGTGCTGCAAATTCTAAATGGTTTTCTTGAATTATTGCAGCTTTCTCCTTTATACATTTATGAAAACTGTCTACTTTTAACTCTGTTATGCATGCTTCTTCAAATTTGAGACAACTTCCTTTAGATTTCTACGTTTACAGCTAAATATTTCAGATGGGTTGGGAATAGTTAGAAAGATCTAATCTATACCTCATTTAATCTACCAAAGGATCTAATTGTTCTGTTATGCACTATGTAAATACTACAGTAATTTGATCAAATCCATAGTAAAAACCTTAAATGCAAGTTCTGAGCATTTTCACAAACATACATTTAAAATTGCAAGCTCTCAAAGAAAATATTTCAAAACACAAAGAAGAGCAGGAGAACACTCAGAAGATAGATGCAGAACTCCAGATTCTATTGTATTAGAAACAAATAGTCATACATGATTTACAATGTAGGAATGACTCTTAGTTTCATTGAACACACTACAGAGAACTTACAAGCTTTACAGATACAATAAGGCAGCCAGACATTCCACGCGCACCTTACTGCAGACAATAGGTGACCTCCTTCTTCTACTTCTAATCTAAACTAAGCTAACTTGCTATGTTTTCCTAAAAATCCCTGTTGTAAAGTATTACAGTGTAGAGAGGCACAATATATAGACTTTCTGGTTGTCCTCACTACAGCAAAAAACCTAACTACCCCTGGTTCAAACCCCTGGTTACAGCAATAAATACAGATGAACCAGTCCTCCAAAATATCTCTGAGCAGTGTCAAATCTGGGCGAAATATTGCCCCTTCTGAGAAGCTCTGGCAGCTCAGCAATAACTTCTGTTTATCTGCTGCAATAATGTTCTCAGCTGTAACTTTGTCCTTCACTTGAATGGCCTTGACTTCCTCACACTTCATCTTTATCTTCTTGCTCCTGAGATCAGATTTCCTCCGTGATGTCACTGTGTTGAATTTCCAGCTGCTTCCTCAACTGCAAGCCTGCAAGACAAGACAAGTAATAAGTACCAATTTATCAAATAAACAGTAAGAAACTAAAATATCTATTTAAATCAGGGTGACTGCAAAAATGTGGAAATCGGGTCCAAAAAACTCTCAAAACACGTTCAAAAATGCACTCAGACTGCTCAAAAAATCATCGGGTCAACTATCGCTGACCGAAAAATACCACAGGCGCCCAAAAATATAGTTTAAAATTCCATCACACTGTTCCTTCCCGCCCATCGGCATGACAAATACTATCGGCGAGTCAAAAAAATATATTGGCCGATGCTTGCAGTTGGGCTGATGGCCTCTTTCCTTTGTTTATTCCTTTGTTTTCCTCCATCGGCGAGAGTTATGCTGATATAGTCCTTCGGCCTGTATTTCTTCCTTATCAGCGAGAGATTCGCCATCGGCGAACTCCAAACCTCCTCTGCCGACCACCTTTGTTATACCGATGTGTTTTCATCGGTGAGACTCTTACTGACGACCCCCCTCGTTGTTCTCCATTGGCATGAGATCGCCCATCGGCGAACTCCAAACCTCCTCCGCCGACCACCTTTGTTATACCGATGTGCTTTCGTCGGTGAGACTCTTACCGACGAACCCCCTCATTGTTCTCCATCGGCGTGAGATCACCCATCGACGACTCACAAACTTCCTCTGCCGATGGTTCTTGTTTCATCGATGTGCTTTCGTCGGCCTGACTCCTGCCGACGACCCCTTCATTGTTCGCCATCCACGAGAGATCGCCCATCGGAGAACTCCAAACTTCCTACGCCGATGGCCACACCTTAGCCGATGTTCCTTTATCGGCAAGAGTTTCGCCAATATCCTTTCCCTTTTGAAACCAATGTATATCACCAATATACATGCAAAAAACTCCATTTGATTTCCCTTTTAATTCCGGCATGTATATTGCGTAATGTATATAGTCTTGTATATCGCGATATAGAAGACCGCATATACATTGAAAAAACTTTGTTTAATAAGATTTCGGGTCCAGCGTTGCATATTTTGCTTGTATCCTTCGCACTTGCATGTGAACAGTGCATTGTATGTCGAACAGTACTATGTATATCTGCTTGCATATTCCGCTTGTATATGAAAATATACAAGCCCAAATATACAACGACCTTTGAGTTTTTGATAATAATTTCAGGTCTGCTATGTATATTCTGCAATGTATATTTTGCTTGTATGTTAGAATATACAAGCCCGAATGTACAAAAGCAACCAAGCATAAAAAAATGACTTTGCACATACAAAGGACTTTGTATATGCCAAGCGATAGACAAACCTGAGTGTACATTTTACTAAAATGATCATAACTTGCAAAATATGGCGAATTTTAAGATGGTTCAAAAAGCAACCCTGGCTCATTTTTCACAAGGAATCCAACCATATCATGCAATGGTACTGAAAATGTATTTTTCTATATTTTTAACAAGGTTTGCAAATTTGACTCTCTTTTCCCTTTACCACCAAGCAAAACAACACAAGCAGAAGCAAAAAAGCAAAACAACAGCAGGGGTCCTCATTTTGCTAAGGAGCAAAATGGGGCATGTTGTGAACATCACAACAGCATCCACATATGCTGAGGTTTAGTTTTGGTTAGGCTCACTATACTGATCTGTTGCACTTCATTCTTCCTCTACTTAGTGCTACTATTCTATCACATACCAGATTTGTATAGCTGCTTCCACACTACTCTCTACTTTTCTTCATACATTATTACACAACACACACCTTCACATCAAAATCCATCTAGTATATATATCCACACCAAGGATTTCAACATCTTTCTAGTCGACATCCAAAATACTCAAGATTTTCCCAAACTCTAGTTTGTCAGCTGAATCTATGCTTACTAAGTGATGCGTATCAAAAAGATAGTTATAGAAGTCATCAATCATGTGGGCCAACCATGAATGATCCCTAAAGAAACTTGATCACCATCAATTTCTCATCTAGATTAGAATCTGATGATTTTCCAGTCAGTTCTTCCTTAGTCTGCTCTACCTGTCAGGAACCCAACACTTAGATGCTCATATCTTTTCATTCTTTCATCACCGGAGGCTTAATCTCTGGAATGTAGTAGTCATGGTACTCCTCTTGACTTCCCCAAGTCCATACTTTGCTGAGATACAACCTTTGAGAGATTCAAACCCGATTGTTGGACCTTCCTGCATGCTCTGTTCTTGCTCACCGGACCAAAACACTCTTCAATCTAACTTCCGGTAAAGACCTATTATGTGCTACGGATGTGTGGGATAAACTTTGTTGCCATCAATGACAATAATGATGAAGCCACACATTGTCTCTTGCCAACAATCTCCCCCTTTGGCATTGATGGCAACACTTAGAAAAAATGACTAAGTGTCATAGCACACTCCCCCTTGGTTGATGCTCTATTCTTATGTATTCTTTTCAGAGCTCCCCCTTAGCTAGATTCCACATTTTTCACTGATCCTCACTCCCCCTTTGACATCAATGGAAAAAGGTGGAATCTGTACACCAAATTTGCAAAATTTAACCTATACATAGCCGCATAATTATATATACAAGTTATACTTACATATATTTAAGTATATCCGCAAAAGTGGTTTTCAACTAGAAAAATTATGTTGCCCATCTCTACTTCATCCTATCCAAAATTGAGTTGTGACCACTTAACAAAATTGCAAAAGCTTCTACCTTCTTTAACTCTGTTGGATCACTGGTCCAGGCTATAGTCTGAGCATCAGTTAGGGCTTCATGCATTGCCTCTAACATAGGGATAATTATCCCTCTTAGTTCACTCATTTTTCTTATTCTATTCTTCTTCTCCCTCTCAAGCCTCTTTATCTCATTTATAGTGGCAATAGCTTGGCACTCTTGATTCATTATGGATGAGGTGAGAGGATCAAAACTCTGGGATAAACTTGATAGTTTACCCTCTTGTTCTTCCACCTTCTTTGCAATGTCTGCTGTCACTGTGGACCAAAATAAATAAAATTTGTAGAATTCTTTGCCATCTTTAAGAGCATTTTCTAGGCTCTTTATTCCAATATTCAAATTTCTCCTATCATTTTCTATGAGTCCTTGTACATCAAAAAATCGCTTACCCAAAAAACTCTTTCCAGACTTTCTCTTCTACTAATTTCTCCAAAGAATCAAAGTGTGTGCTAACAGAATTAACAAGAGATTTCAGATTATCGGATGAGGAGGCCGAAAGATCCTTTGGAAATGATGGCATGATCTTCTCTAGCACACTGGATGTAATCTCTATTAGCTCACAGTCTTCCATGTGAGACTTTAGAAGCTTTTCTTTTGCTTTACCTTGAGCAAAAGAAGCTACCTTCATTGTTTGGACCGAAGAGAGGGAGTCAAAATTGAGTGGTCCCTAAAATAGTTCTGGTTCATCAATCTCCATCAATTCCTTGGTCAAGAAACTCTTCACTACTTTTGTAGTGTCTCTTACCAGAGATTTCTTTCCTTTTGCAGCCTCAAATCTATCATCAGAGATCTTCTCTATTTGTTCTTCTTCTCTTCCCTTTTTCTCCTCTTCTTGACTTGCTTTCTCTTCTTTTCTTGCTTTGCCTTTAGTTCTGGAGTTTGCAGGGGGGTCTGGAAGAGAGATGTTTACTTCTTCATGGACTTCCTCTTCTAGAACAAAGGAATCCAAGTCCTTAGTCTTCTCCACATCTATCTCCTTTGACTCTTCTACAATTTTCTCGGTAGAATCTTCCTTTGATGCACTTAATCATTTAACATCCATGGCAAAAGGATCATCACTTATGTCCTCTATAATAGGAATATTGAATCTTTTATATGCATTCCAGAGGATGTCTTCAGTCTCTTTTGCCACCTGATTAGTTTCTCTGAGCATAAGATTGTTCATTTTGGCTTTGCTCCAGAACTCATCCTTGCAATCCTTGAAGATCATGTTCATTTGTTTTGGAGTGATGGAAGGATAGATCTGAATAGCTATCTATTCCTAGATCTTCATATCCTTTTCTTTGGCATTGTCTTTTCTCAGTTCAAGTACTTTTTCTAAACTCTTTGGGATTAGAGAGATAATTTCAATGAATGCTTTATTATATATGTTTAAGTACTTAACTGTGGCTTCTTCTAGGATCCTTTTGTCTGTGTCACTATACTCATCATAGAATTTTGTCATTGGTTACATATTCCCATCCACTATGATTGCCTTGATGATATCATCAATAGAGAGAGTAGGCTTTTCAACAAATTCTTCTACCTCTTCTTCTTTGTTTGTACCGGTAGAGGATTCACCTAAAGTTTTCTTCTTCTTCCTCATTTTCTTAACTTCTTCATTAGTCTTTGTCTCTTCATCATCCTTTTGACTTAGGTATGATCTTGTGGCCTTTGTCTTTGTTCTCTTTTCTCCTTTTCTAGATGTCTTTGCTTCCATTTTTGAGGCTTTTGAGGTCTTAGAAGTGGCAGGTGTAGAGATCTTTGAGGATTTAGTTAGGGAGGGAGCTTGCACCGGAACACTTTCTTTTTATGTTTCTTGTCTCTCTTTCTCTACTCTTTCTACCTTCTCTCTGTTGGCATCAACTGCCTCCTTTGATATGCCATATTTCTTTGCAATTTCCTGTACTTCCCTTCTAACTTTTCTCTTCATCTCTAGTTGTCTTTGTTCAACATGAATTTTCACACTCAATTCTTGAAAGGTTCCAAACCTTTTTGCCTCAGGATCCTTAGGTTGACTTAGCAGGTGTTGAACATGTAGCTCCAAAATTTTCTCATCTACCTCATAGCCCATTGGCATAATCCAGACTGTTCTAGGTTCCACTGCCTCCATTAGGCATTGATTAGTGTCTACCATGAAGCACACTATATCCTTGTATTTTTCAACTAGAGATTGGGGGATTCTCTCTCTGGCCCTGCATCATACCTTGGAAGTTTTTTGAAGTAACCCCAGAGTGTTGTGCTTTGTGCCTTGGCATCACCAAGCCCATACATATAATCTCTAATTTGTATGGCAACCGGTCTATCATTTTTCCACACCCAACCACTGGATCCAAGTAGCTCATTCATATAGTAAAAGAAAAGACATAGTATCAAGCCATCGTACTTAAATGAATTCTTCTTATCCTTCTTTATTTTCTACAAATTCTCTAATAGTTGGTTTAGGAGAAGCTCACAAAGATAATAATCAACATTTTCCCATAGCATCTGATAAGCAGTGTATATTGTTGTTTCAGATACAGAATTCTCCCTGCTGGAGTGATATATTTTCTAGCCAATAATCATAGAGGCAAATTTAATATCTGGATCTATGATATCCTCTATTTTCATTACTCTTTTATCAAATTTTGATTTTGCAGCCTCACTTATAGTTTGGTTTTTGACTAATTTGAGAGCAGGCAACCCATTGGATGAGTGCAATCTACTTACCGCCTTAATGGCATCTTTTGTGATCTTAAATGGCCTCATTAACCACATGAAGTTGTCATGCATTCTACTCAGAACATACCAGACCCATTCATCTTCTACAAAATAGGGGAAATGGATGCAATTTCCAAAATGCTTATCCCGGATGGCCTTGTATTGGGGTTTAAGTTCAAATGATTCATCTATTAATTCCTTGTGATAGATATCCATCAGCTTGGATTCCCCAAATTCCTCAATGTTGGCATGAATGTATACCCTAACATCTTCTACGTGCAGAACCCCATGCGGAATGCTAGAGAATGCACCTAGGGGATCAACTTCTAGGGATTTGTAAGGATGTTTCTTGAACTTAGGGCATGGCCTATCAGTGATATTAACAACATTTGGAGTAGCCATCTTTCAAAAGATTTAGAGAGAGATATTCAAGAGAGGAAATACCTTTTTACCCTTCTAAGGTTCACGATAGGAGCTGAAAAGATTGCTGGTTGAATCAAATTCTGTGGTTGATCCTTGAGAGGGTTGAAGCAATATTGTTGTAGAGATCCTTCTTTCTTCTTTGCGAATGCAAATGTGCAAATGAACAAAAGAACCCTTTTATTTTTGTGCAAACCCTAATTCCATTTTGCAATAAATGCACAACTTAAGTCATTCCAGTTACCTTGTTCTCTTTGTTCTGAGAGATATCTTTCCAAATCACTGAGATGCACTTAGAATGATAGCTTACAATGTATCTCCCTTTCTCCAATCATTCCATCTAATCGCAGATCCATTTATTTCAATTTTGAATCATACCAGATGTAACTGTGAAAATCTTGCTTTTGCCAGATGACTATCAAACTAGATTAATCTGGGATGACTAACCTTTTCAAACTCCTTGCGGATCTTTCATATTTTGACCAAGGGTTATTTAGATGTTTCTCTGAGAGCCCTTTTAATCCATAACTTTCCATGTGCCAATTTCAGGCACCAATTGACTGGCTGGGGGAATTTATTTTCTTTTGAGACTCCCCCTGAGCCAGATCTCATCTATTTAGTTTCTGGAAGGAATATCAGCACCAGATTCTAGTGTGGATCCATCCCCAACATTTTTTGTATTTCTCTTCACCTAAATATTGTTCATCTCCCTTTGAACTTCATCCGCATTCACTTTTCCTTTTCCCTTGTCTCAGTTTTGATTATGATGCATCTGACCCTTTTTACCCTGATTCTTACTTATGTAGAATTTGGCAATATGACTGGATCTATTACAATTGTAGAAAACAACATTTCTTTGCAAATTTGACTAATATCCTCTTGATCTTCATTGATTAGCCATATGTTCCATTCTATTGCATGCAAAACATCTACTATTGAATGAATTGTTTATTTGTACATTTCTACATTCATGAGATTTGTGACCATACCTTTTGTAGTTAAAACACTATTTGGAGAAGGATGAACTAGTCTAATTCATTCTTCTTTTGCACTGATTTGCTTTATGACTGAAGTTATTGCAATTGTAGCAGTATCCATGAAGGATGGATATCTTTGAGCATTTGGTTGCCTTACTGGAGGTCTTCTAGGTCTATTCCTTGGATTTCCTGATCCAGAGTTCTTCTGACCAGATCTAGAGCTTTCACCTTTCTCATATCCCAAGCCATGCTTGTCATCTACCCTCTTTTGGCTATCAAGAAGAACTTCAAGTTGAGTAGAGCTTATCTTGAATTTTTCTTTGTATTCATTTGTTGTTTGAAGATCCCTTTTAAGAGTGTCTATCTGATTCTCAAGTCATTCTTCATTATCTCTAGCTTCTTCAAGATCAGATTCCAGATGCCTAATTATTCTATCCATTTTGTGATAGTCTTCTGACTTCTCCTTGAGAGATTGTTTTAGATTATCTTCAATTTTTCTTTTCTCTTCAATTTCTTGGGTGAATTTCATAACCCCTAATTCCATTTCATGTCTTACCATAATGACCTCTTTTGATAGCTTCTCCAATAACTTGTTTTTCTCATTTAGACCTTCATTAGTATCATTGGCTTCATTTTGACTAGCTAATTGTTGAATTAGTTCCTTTCTTTTCTTCACTGAGATACTTAGTTTTTCTTTGAGTTCATTTATGAAATCACCAACTTGTTTGAGTCTTTCCCTCAGGTTATTGACTTTAGAGTGAGATTTCTCAAGATCATCTAGGGTAGACTAAAGTTGTTCCCTCATACCATACATATCTATTGAGATTCCCAAATCTTCCTCAAGCTGCTAGGCTTTGTTTGGAGGAACTTAGCTCTGATACCAATTGTTGGAAATAAGGAAGATAACTGAGAGGGGGGGTGAATCAGTTATCTTAAATTTCTTAACTTTCTTTTCTTCTTTAACAATAGTGCAGTATCAAAACATATAAGCATAAATGAACATGAGAGCAGAAATAAAATCAACACACATAACACAAGGATTTTTACATGGAAAACCCTATTAAGGGAAAAACCACTGGGTGACTAACCTAAGATTGTATTCTCTGTTAAAAGAATAAGAAGTACAAAATGACACTTGCCAATTAGGGCTCACTGCTTGAGCACACTACTCACAAGAGGCTCACTACCTATAAGAGACTCACTATCTAAAAGGTATATAGAAAGTAACCAGGTCTTTGAACTGATTAGAGGCATCCACATATGCTGAGGTTTAGTTCTGGTTATGCTCAATATACTGATCTGCTGCACTTCATTCTTCCTCTACTTAGTGTTGCTATTCTATCGCATACCAAGGATTTCAACATCTTTCTAGTCAGCATCTAGAATTCTCAAGATTTTCCCAAACTCTGTTCTGTCAGCTGAATCTATGCTTACTAAGTGATGCGTATCAAAAAGATAATTATAGAAGTCATCAATCATGTCAGCCAACCATGAATGATCCCTCAAGAAACTTGATCACCATCAATTTCTCATCCAGATTAGAATCTGATGCTCTGCTAGTCAGTTCTTCCTTAGTCTGCTCTACCTATCAGGAACCCAACACTTAGATGCTCATATCTTTTCATTCTTTCATCACTGGAGAATCAATCTTTAGAATGTAGCAATCATGGTACTTCTCTTGACTTCCCCAAGTCCGTACTTTACTGAGATACAACATCTGAGAGATCCAGACCTGATTGTTGGACCTTGCTACATGCTCTTTTCTTGCTCACTAGACCAAAACACTCTTCAATCTGACTTCCGGTAAAGACCTATTATGTGCTGCAGATGTGTGGGATAAACTTTGTTGCCATCAATGACAACAATGATGACAAAACCAACTACAATGGCACAAGCTAATTGGGATCTCAAAGATCGGAAGGCTAAGGGTCTCATAAGACTCAATCTAGCTGATTCTATCTTGTTAAATGTTCATGAGGAGAAGACCATGAAAGATCTTTGGAAGAAGCTAGGAAATGTTTATTAGGCCAAATCCCTGGTGAACAATCTTTTTTTGAGAAAGAAGTTGTATTCTCTGAGGATGGAGGATGGAGGATTTGTTGCAGATCACCTAAATGATTTCAAAATGTTAGTTGCATAATTGACTTCCATTGGTGTGAAGATGGAGGAGGATCGTTGTATTACCTTGCTTTGTTCTTTTCCAGACTCATGGGATCATCTTGATATGGTTATTGGGATTACCACATCCACTTTCAAAATGGATGAAGTGGTATCTTCGTTGTTATCTGAAGAGATGCGGAGAAAGTCCTCTGAAGCAGCCAAAGAAGCTCTTGCAATTCATGGAAGACCCAAGGAGAAATGGAAAAAGAAGGACAAGAAAGCTAAGATGAGTAGAACCAAATCCCATGGGATATCCAAATCTCCTAGAAAGTCTAAGGCTTTCTGTTGGAACTGTGGAAAAATTGGGCATTTCTGAAAGGAATGTAAAGAGGAAAAGAAAAAGAAGAAGAAGAATGTCCTAGACTTAGATTCTGACAAGTCATAAGATGATGGTGATGCCTTCATCATAGCCTTGGCCACCCATGCATCTGATGATGTGTGGTTGATAGATTCTAGTGCATCATTCCACATGACCTTGCATTGAAGTTGGTTCATGAACTATGAAGAGTTTGATGGTGGAAGAGTGTACCTGGGTGACGATTCTCATCTAAAGATTGATGGTCATGGAAGAGTCTCAATTTGATTCCCTAATGGATGAGTGAAGGGGATCACTGGGGTCATGCACATCCTAGGCTTGGCACGAAACCTGCTTTCTATAAGTAAGCTGAATGATGGAGGTGTGCAGGTTGTCTTTTCCAAGGACGGATACAAGATGACTAGAGGATCTATGGTCATTATAAAGGGTCCTCAGAGAGGTACTCTATTTCATTTAGAGGCATGCACTTCATAGTGGAATAGTTCTTCTGACTCAAAGAAAAGAGCTGTAGTCACTTCATCATCACCATTGGAACCGGTAGTAAAAAAGTCTGTTGTAACAAATTCTGATGGTAGTGGATTTTGGGTACCCAAGAGTGTTCATGCTTTGGAAGTTAAGTTTCCTACTAAAAATACAATGTTATGGAATATGAGATTTGGCCACATTAGTGAGAAGGGTCTTAGAACCCTGAAAAATAAAACCTCATTAAGGGGTTAAATGATTGTAATCTTGAGTTTGACTTTTGCAAACATTGTATATACGGAAAGAAAAACCATGTTCAATTTTACTCTAGTTCTCACAAGTCTTCTGGTGTGTTGAACCTTATTCATTCTGATGTATTTGATCATGTTAGTGTTCCTTCTATTTCCAAATCTATATATTTTCTAGCTTTCATAGATGATTACAGTAGGACATGGATTTATTTTCTTAGAAGCAAGTCTGAAGTTTTTAGTCGATTCAAAGAGTTTAAATCTTTTGTTGAGAATCAAACTATTAAAAATATTAAATGTTTGAGAACTGATAACAGTGGTGAGATTTTCTACAAATATGTGCCTAAGCGGTGTTGTCATTGATGTCAACCTATTCTTGTCGTCATTGGTGTCAATTGTGCCTTATTTTGTTGCCTGTTCAGGAGACTGGAATGTTGAGGATATTGAGAAAATTAATGAAGAATCAATGTTTGTGGACCTTATGGCTATGTAAAAGATTGTCAAAGGTTGTTCCATTCAAGAATTAAGAAGTCCGCATGAAGATTTGAAGAAGTTATGGCCATTTGAATAGAACTGGATCTTGCAGTATTCAAAAGAGACACAGTGACAGTAAGTTGGTCTGGATTGCTCCACAGTGAAATATTATGATCTATAGATCTGAAGGCATGTTTGGGAAGTCATTGTGTATTATCAACTCTAGTAGTTCATGGTTTGGAGGTATGCAAGCCATCTTTCTAGTTTGACAGTCATGGCAGACAGTGTTCTTGAGGTTCTAGAGGAAGATACAAATGATTCTGGTAATTTGGTTTAGAGTGGATGTTATTTGTGAGTTCAATGTGCTTATGGAAGTCTCTAGATCATGTGGCTACTATGTTGGAGGTCTGCATTGGAGTTTGAACTTGTTATTGAAGATTTCCTCTTTGAAGTTGATGTTCTTCCCAGTCTTGGCCGACCGGATGTTCCTAGCATGTTGCAGATGATCTAAAGATCATTTTATAAAACATGGCATGTTAGTAGAGGAAGATTCAAGTCTCAACTATGTTTGGCCGACAGTGTAAAGATGGACTTTAAGTTTATCTGACCTTATTGATCATTCCAAGGTTGATGAAGTGTATAAATACTTGTTGAAGAAATGTTAAAAATCATCCTTGAGCAAAATAGATTAAATCTGAATAAAGGATTAGAAACAGAGTAGAGAAGAAAAACAATGAGAGCAATGTAGAGTGAGAAGTTAGTGAAGAAGAAATTTGGGGCAAAGTAGAAGTTTTGTGAGCATTCATTGAAACTGAACTAGACATGAAGTAGATGCTATTTTTTAGTTAATTCTTTCTATTCTAAATAAATTATGTAGGCAGTGAGCCTCTCTTTTGAGTAGTGAGCTCTGGGAAGTGTGCCCAAAGGCACGTGCCTTCTATTTTTTAAGTACTTTTAACAGGGTACAAATCTTTGTAGGTTAACCCCCACTATGGTTTTTCCCTTAATCAGGTTTCCACGTCAAAATCTTGGTGTCAAGTGTGTTGATTATGTTTCTACTCATATGTTGTTGATCTATGCTTTAATGTTTATATCATTAATTTGATAAGTAAGTTAATAAAGAAGGTTAAAAGTAGAAAAAGTTTATTTTGTGTAACAATTGATTCACCCCCCCTCTTAGTTGTCTGGTCTAATTCCAACAAGTTTTGTTTGGCAGAGTCTGATAAATTATGGAAAGAGCAAGGGACTGAGAGACATAAGATAACTCCATACACCCCACAACAAAATGGAGTTGTAGAGAGGATGAACATGACACTGATGGAGAGGGCTAGGAGTATGCTTAGTGGAGAAAGCCTCAAACAAAAGTTTTGGGCTGAAGCTGTAGCCACTACTTGCTACCTGGTAAACAAGTCTCCTACATCAGCTCTTGTTGGTAAGACACCTATGGAGGTGTGGTCTAGTAAGAAGCCTTTAGTTAGACATCTTCATGTTTTTGGTTGTGAGGCATATGCACATGTGCCTAGGGAGAAAAGGTCAAAATTGGAGAACAAGGTTGTTAAGTGTATTTTCATTGGCTATGGTGTCGGTGTGAAAGGATACAAGCTTTGGGATCCTATGGCTAAAAAAGTGTTGTATAGTAGAAGTGTTATTTTTAGAGAACTAACACCTTCTTCTATTGTTCTACATCCAAAAGAAATAGAAAAGAAAGAGGATGTGGTTTAGTTTCCTTCTACCCCTAAGAAGACTGAACCGACAGACCCTATGAGACCTGATGATGACGAGAGCTCTAGTAGCTCTGAAAGCGTAGAAGAAGAAGTAGAACCTTAACCTTAGCCTTTGAGGAGGTCTACACAAACAAGGAAACAACCTAATAGGTTTGGTTATTCATTGCTTGAATCTAGTTGTGCTTTTTCCTTGCTTACTAACACTGATCAGCCTAGAACTATGACAAAGGCTATGGGCATGAAAGATGTAGGTTCTTGGAGGGAGGCCATGGAAGATGAGATGGTTTATTTGGAGAAGAATAAAACTTGGGACTTGGTGCCTTTGCCTGAAGGACAAAAACTTGTTGGATGCAAATGGGTGTTCAAGAGGAAATTTGGTGTAGATGGTAGTGTTGAAAAGTACAAGGCTAGATTGGTTGTGAAGGGGTACTCACAAGTGGAAGGAATTGATTATGGTGAAATTTTCTCTCCCATTGCAAAGCTAACATCTATTCAGTTCTTGTTATCTCTTACAACAGCTTATGCCTTAGAGGTGGACTAGATGGATGTGAAAACAACTTTCCTTCATGGTGATTTGGAGGAAGAGATTTACATGTCATACCCAGAGCATTACGTAGAGAAAGATAAAGAAAATTCGGTTTGCAAACTGAAGAAGTCTTTGTATGGTTTGAAGTAGTCTCCTAGGATGTGGTATATGAAATCTGATGCCTTTGTGTTGTCGATTGGATTTCTGAGATCAAAATCAGATGGTATATTACAAATTTGACAATGATCACATTCTCATTATTGCATTGTACATTGATGATATGTTGTTAATTAGGAATGGTAAGAATATGATTTCTGATTTGAAGTCTTAGTTGTCAGCATAGTTTGAGATGAAAAATCTAGGGGCAGCTATGTACATTTTGGGAATGGAAATCAGAAGAGACAGAGCTAATAGAAAACTTTGGTTAAGCCAGAGTAAGTATGTGAAGACCATGTTGGATAGGTTTAACATGGCAGATTGTAGACCATTGTGTGTTCCTGGTTCTTTGGGGACAAAGTTATCTATTAATGATTGTCCAAAATCTCCTCCTGAGGTGGAGGACATAAGCCAAGTACCTTATGCTAGTGTTGTTTGCAGTTTGATGTATGCTATGGTTTGCACAAGATCAGACATTATCCAAGTAGTGGGAGTCCTTAGTTGATTTATGGCTAATCCTGGATGGGTACATTGGGATGCAATTAAGAGAGTGTTCAGATATTTGAGGGGTACTTCCAAGTATTCCATATGCTATCATGGTAATCCTATAGGACCACCGCATTTAGTTTGTATTTGTGGATTCATGGATTCTGATTGGGTAGGTGACATTGACAACAAGAGATCCACTAGTGCTTACTTGTTTACTATGTTTGGTGGTGCAATTAGTTGGATGAGTAAGTGGCAACCTATGGTTTCTTTGTCCATGATAGAAGCAGAGTATATGGAAGCAACTCATGCTAGCAAGGAAGCCATTTGGCTTAAGAGATTGTGTTCAGATATTGGTGTTGATGCATGACAGATTACAATCTGTTGTAACAGTCAGAGTGTGATTTTCCTAGCAAAGAATCTAACTTTCCATGCTAGAACAAAGCATATCGATGTATAGTTTCATTTCGTGTGAGACATGGTAGAGGATGGGAAGGTGAATTTGGAGAAGGTAGACACATTGAAGAAAGTTGCAGATGCATTGACTAAACTAGTGGGCATAGAGAAGTTCAAATGGTGTTCAGAGTCTATGGCCCTCTCATCCTATAGAAGCTAAATCCTATTATTTCTATTGGCTCTTACAAGGTGTTCGACAAGTGGGAGAATGTTTTGAAATAAGGTGTCTCAACCTTGGTAATTCCTTGCATTTATTTATTGTATTGTATTTATTTATTTAGCCTATGTTGTAATTTTCTTGCACATCCTATTTTGTCATTTAGTGTGAAGTGGCACGATGAGTTGTCACTCCACTTGCAAGATGACTAGGATGATCAACTCACTCCATGTGGAGATAGGCATCCCCTTTGTGTGGTAGAGGTTTTCTACCATGCGTCGGCATCTTGACTAGTGTGTAAGTGAATCTTGATCGAAACGGTTATGATAGATTCCTATGATAGAATCTATGACATGTAAGAGTTATAAATAGAATGTTCTATGACAGGTGAAGACATGTGTCTCTAGGCATCTTGGAAGAAGGCATCTTTTGGCACCCCAAGGAGAGTTATGACATGTTGTAAGAGAATATGCTTTTTTAAGTCAGTGTATGACAGATTCTCTTACAACTATAAGTACTATCAGTATGATGGATTCTATGATAGTCGTAACATGCGTAAGAGCATTTGCGCCGAACTTGGGAATGGGTGATCATATTGGCATGGGGTGTTATGACAAGTGTCATGAGCATGCTACAGTGTGGACAAGTGTCCCTAGGCGTGGGTTTTTGGCCATGAGGCCAAGTTGGATGCCCATCTCAAGAAAGGTCCATTTTTGCCTTGTAACTTCTATTTAAATAGGTTCTTGGAGAGGAGATGTATTATGTGATTTACAGGTGCTATTATGCTTCCAGAATATCTCTAGATACAAGTATTGAAGACTCCTACAACAGCATTGGGTCTGTAACTGTGTTGTAAACTGCATTGTTTAGATAGTACTTTTGAGCTGTGTTTTGGAGTGGGGTTTTTCACTCATAAGGGTTTTCCCCACGTTATATCTTGTCTCTATCTTCTATCTTAAATTCTTGTGTTGTGTATTGCTGCAATATATCTATTGTTGGGTTAATAACATTGTAACTGTAAAGGTTAAAAAGAATTTACACACATCTCTCCTCATTAGATTAGTGTAGGAAGTGATTTCCGCACATCTAGCTTCCTTTCAAGCAGGGTGTAGAGCATAAAGTAGAGCTGACCGAAAGCTAGCATATACCGGAGCTGATAGGAAACACATCTCTATGTGTAATATATATAGTATATATAGATATAAGATATGATGATATAGTATAGGAGCATAAAAGTATGATATGAGATAGATTCTGATGTAAAGAATGACATAGAAAACATGTATGCAGATGGATGAGGTAGAGGTTCAGACCTACTAGAGGATAGATGTATGAAATTTGATTGCTATCTATATATATGAAGATTTGCGGGTACCAGGTATTTCTTTGTTGTCTTGTTATTATGATGTACACGTGAAACTTTGTTTTTGTTATTCTTTATATTTTGCTATCAATATGTAGCTACCTAACAAGGGTTTAAACTGACTACAAAGACTTGAGTAAGGACTGGATCCATAGACTGGTAACCCCCTCCATTTCTTGCTAACAGGCATAATAGTGATAAGCTTTTGGAAGTGATCCCTCCTATTTTGACTAAAAGGATAATGAAATCATGAATAAGGAGGTGACTGAAGAAGAAGTTAAAATTTCTATCTTCTCTTTTGGTGCTTATAAGGCTTCAGGTCTGAATGGTTTCCCTCCATTCTTTCAAAATTTTTGGGATATTGTAGGGAAGAATGTCACTACTATTACTAGAGAGTTTTTCAAATTCAGAAGATTGCTAAGGAAAGTTAAAAAATTATTTATGGGTAAAAGAAAGAAGTTGGGTCCACATATAGGGCAAGCATCAGGCAAAAAAAAATCTTGACAAGAATGGGGACCTATTTCTAAATAGGTAATTAATTTGTTTAAAAAGCCTCGTGCACTCATTTTTTCCCTCATAAAAGGAACGGGTACCTATTCCTAAAATCAAGAAATCAAAACCCACTATTTTGGTTAGGTTTTAGGCTTGAGAAATGCATGATAAGCCAACTCCTAGCCTTGGACATGCAAGTACAAGTCCATGTTCAGAGCAAGAGAAAAGACCAACTTTACCAATAGGGTTGACAATGTCTTTTTCTAAATATTTTTACAAAATTAAAACCCATTATAGATGATGATGTGTAGTTTCCAAATATATAATTTTTTTATTCGACTTGTTTTTTTTTATTAATTAATTTATGAGAAAACTGGTCCATAAACTTGAAATGATAGGTGTTTGCACTTTTTTAATAACTTTTATTTTTTAAATATTTAAATATATATATATATATATATATGTCATCAATCTACACATCATTCTTTACACAATGAAAAAAATATTCATATTATGATTAGTTTAGCTCAAATTATGTTGGTCATACATGAGGGGTTTTCAAAAACAACAATTAGGGCCAATAAAAATTAATAAATTTTTTCTTGGAAAAAAACTATTAAAAAATATCCTCATCAAACTTCACTATAATACACATCTTTCCCTAAAAGTATTTAGAAAAATACTAATATTTAGGTCAAATTATGTCAGTTGTACATGTGCATGGTATGGTCCTAAAAAAGTGACTTTTAAAAAGTAGTTTTTGTACAATCCTATGAAAAATTAATTTGTATCATCTGCGTATTAGAATAAATTACATATGTGAAAACTAGACTCAAAATAATACATTTCATGTTACTAGAATTTCTTAAGATTCTATGTGTAAGTGCTTCAAATTTTGACTCCAACTATGACAAATTTTAATTGTCAAGAAAACACTTCCACTTTTTAGCCAAAAAGTGGACCCAACTTCTTGCACTCACCCGTATTTCTCTTATTCATAAAAAGGGGGTGCTTCTTCCATTATTGACTTTAGACCCATAAGCCTTTGTATTACTATCTATAGAGTCTTCTCTAAGATCCCAGTCTTTCATATCTAGCCCAACTCCTATCCAATAATATTTCATAGAATAAAAAAGGGTTTGTTCCAGGGAGGTAAATTCTTGATGTTGTCCTCACCACCCATGAGGTCTTTCATTCTATGGATAAAAGAAGAAAGGAAGGTATGGCTCTTAAGTTTGATATAGCTAAAGATTATGATAAAGTATTCTTAGATTTTCTATTTGTTGTCTTGAGAAAGTTTGGATTTAGGGGCAAAATAATTCAGCTGATCCAAAATCTGTTTCCACTCCTAGATTCTCTTGTCATCATAAATGGTATCCCTAAAAAGTTTTTTAGTAGTGGGAGATGCCTTAGGTAGGGAAATCCCATCTCTTCTTATCTCTTCATTATTTTGGTTGAGGTTCTTGGTAGAAATATTGCTAAACTTATAGATTCTCATACTTTGATCGGTGTGAAGTCCGCCTCTTCTTTAACCCCTTCATCCTATCAACAATTTTTTGATGACACCATTTTGTTTGGTAAATATTATCTGATTGAAGCTCGTGTCTGGAAGGATGTGTTGAACAAGTATGTAATGGTATCATGATAACATATAAATTATGAGAAAAGTGTACTCTACTTAATTAATACTAGACTACTTCTTTGTAGCTGAAGATTGCAAATGTTTTGGGCTATGTCAGAGCAGAATTACCAACAACATAGTTGGGGCTCCCCCTCTCTAACAAAAAAATTCTCCCAAATTATTTGAATGGTATTGTGGAACATATTTAGAGAAGACTTTCTAGATGGAAATAAAATTACTATGTCAAGCCAATAAGTTCTATATATTGAAAGCCTCCCTACAAAGTATTCTTATTTATTTTATGTCTTTGTTCAAGATTCCTAAGTTTTTAGTAGAGAAAATCAAACAAATACAAAAAAGGTTTCTTTGGATTGGGATGGAAGAAAAGAAGAGATTTTCTTTGTTTAGTTGGGATATTGTTTTCAAAACTAAAGGTAACGGGGGTCTAAGATTAAGGAAAATCTAATTGTTTAATAAGGCTCTTATGGCTAAAGTTGGTTGAATCTTGGTTAAGGAACACAAAGAATGGTCCATTATGATCAAGGCTAAGTATTTTTAAAATAGAGAAGATATACACTTATTTAACTTCTCTAATTTGCCCAAGGGTTCTATCATTTGGAAAAACTTGATTAAGACTAGGGGGTTTCTAGAAAAAGGCCTTAGATGGAAGGTGGAAATGGGAAATAAGATAAAGTTTTGGGATCATGTCTTGATGTATTTTATCCCTCTTTCTTCTCATAACAAATTTTCTTAGTCACGTCATCCCCTTTCAAACCTATTTGGGATTTTCTTGGAAGGATATGTTGTTATGAACATGGTATTAACACTAAATGGAGGAACTTTAAGGATTATTTTGATAAGGAAAATAGACTATTTGGGGTCATTCCTGAGTTTTAGAAGTGCCTTAATTCCTTCCATTTAGTTCATCATAATAGGGATGATCAGGTAATTTGGGCCCCACACCCTATAGGGAACTACACTATTGCTTCTTGGTATTCCTTACTCCTTGATTTGCCAAGGGACGAATCTATTTGGAGGACCATTTGGTGTTAGAAATGAAGGCAACAACTACCCAAATGGAAATTTGATTACAATATGTTTATGATTTGAAAGTAGTGTAATATGAATAGAGACTGCAAATGAAAATGAAACTACAACACAAGAATAAACACCATATAATAATAAACCATTTCAACACCAAGTATAACATAGGGAAAACCCTTTTAGGTAAAAAAACTCCACCAAGAAAAGAGGCTCAAGTTGTATTATCTTCAAAATGGAGACATAATACATGCATTTCACTCTCGCTCTCCTCAATTTAACAGAACCTATGTATAAGAAAACTATATTTTACAATACATACAAGGCATTGTATTTATAGAGAAATGGAATCTCCCAAAAGGTGGCGTCCACTTTTGTTATCCCTGGAAACTCATTAAATGACACACAACAACCTCTGCCACTTGTCACAAGTCAACTATGCAATCTTAGGCACCCATGGATAAGAATAGGCACTTACGGGGTGATAAATACTGTCATAACCATCATAGATTCTATCATAACAACCCTTGAATAGTATGTCTCCAATATGGGCGCCTAGTGCTTAGTATATAGAAAATTACAAGCAATAAGTATCCATCACAAGATGCCATATTGTCATAGAATCTTATGACAACTTACAGTTGTCATAGATTCTCTTACAACCACTTACAAACTTTATGATAGGTGTCATAAATACCTAAAGGTGGTGTCTACCCTCAATAACTCTTGGTTTTCATAGTTACCATCACTAAATGTTACTCCATAACTACTGCTGGTAACTCCAAAACTTACCCCTCCCTGGTAAATAATTTTTACCACTTCTAGTGAAAATTGTACATCCCTTATGGGTGATTTACAAACAATATTAGGAATAATAATTACAAGGATTTACAAGGTTAATGACACCTTAATCCTAATATTCTCCCACTTGACATTATACATTGTAAATACCCATAGGAAAACATAAAGCAACTAAGTACAAGAAAAAAGACCCATGGCCTCCCTACACCAAGAAAACTTCTCTGTGCTCACAAGTTTGGTCAAAGCATCTACAAAATTCTCCTAAGTGTCTACCTTCTTTAGCTCAATCTATCCACTTGCTACTATTTCTCGAACAAAGTGATATTGTACATCAATATGCTTTGTCTGAGCATGATACATAGGATTCTTGGCTAAACAAATAACACTCTGGCTATCACAACTAATTTGAATGACTCTATAATCAAAACCAATACTTGTACATGATCTCCTCAACCAGACTGCCCCATTAGAGACATGGGTAGCATCCATATACTCTGCTTCGGTGTTGGACAAAGTGATTGTGGGCTACCTTTTTCTCATCCAACTCACTACTCCTTCAAACAAAGTAAACACATATCCACTAGTGGACCTCTGACTATCCAAGTCACCTATCCAATCTACATCAACAAAACCATGTATGTTCAATGTCTTTTCCACACTGTCAGTACTAGAATAAACCAAATAGTAATCAGAAGTACCAGTTAAATATCTAAATACCCTATTCACATAAATCCAATGATGTCTATGAGGGTTAGACATAAACCTACTCAAAACTCCCACTACTTGGGTAATATTTGGCCTATTACAAACCATTGCATACATCAAACTCCCTATAGCACCAACATATAGCACATTAGTCATATCCTCAAACTCATCCTCATTCTTCAAACACATTTCTAATGAAAGATTAGTACCATTGGTCAAAGGACTTCTAATTGGGTTACAATCTTGCATGCTAAATCTCTGTAGAATGATATTCACATTGTTGCATATGTGTTGTCATTGATGTCAATAGTGTGATGTTCAGTGATGGATTTGACAACAGTGTTGAAGTTTGGAAGTGTATGTGATGATCAGTTGATGAGATGCCAAAGGATAGTTATGACTAAGGGACATTGTTGTAGAATGTTGTGAGACAGAGAAGCAAAGTGATGAAGAAGAAGAAAATGGAGTAATAAAGAGATGGATCAAAGAAGTTGTGAAGTAAAGGATAAGATAATGAATTTCATGTACTATGTATACTAGTTGGATCAGTATCATTTGTACACAGTTGTACCCTATCTTCTAAAGTTCATGCAGAGGTGAAAGTTTCGAGCAAAACAATGTGCTAGCATGAAGATTCTTGTTTTGTTTGAAGGAGTTGTGTTTGATGTTGAGGATGTAGTCTATGGTGTGGTGAATATTGTATTTCTTGTTTCCTAAGGAAAATACATTTATTTAGTCTTGAAAGAAAGATTTAGGAGGTTCAAGGCACTAGAGTTTGCATTGAAGAAGTTTGAGAGAATGCTCCACATTCCTCTGCATTTGAAGATATGGCCTTGTAGTTTGGGAGTTAGACAGAGACAAGTATGAGGTGTGTATGTTCTAGATTTCAAAGCTTGAAAGTTACTGCAGAATATTTTAGAGCTCACAGAGTGAAGACAGAGGTTCAGGAACAAGATGTGTTTGAGAAGTGCTCCACATTTCTCCACTTTTTAAGTTTAGGTCCTATAGTTTGAAGTGTGGTTAGTTATTGATGAGAAGATGGTTATATTCAAGTTTTAGTTGATAAGTTGTACTATAGAGGTCCTCCGGAGTCAACAAAACAAATAGCTATCATGCTACTAATTAAGGAAAGAAGCACCAAGGGGATCATCTATGTTTGTTTTCATACTTGTTTTCATGTTTTGTGATTCATGTTGTCTTGCTCCAATAAGGTCCTAGAAGACCATTCATGTAATAAGGACTGTGTCCAAATATCTACATATTGTTGTTCTAAGGCATGAGGAGTTATAGGTTGAGCCATATCATCCAAAACAACCAATACCCATTCTTAGATATGTGATAGGGAGTCCAAATGGGTATCTTCTAATTGTCCAAGATTTGTATTCAAAGACCTGTGTCAAAAGTTATTAGGACTGTTCTCCTTTTTTAGGGCTACAAGCCATTTCTTGGGTTTGTGAAGGAAGTGCTAACCCTAAGTGTGGTCTGTCTTTTCCAATGGATGGGATGGGTTCCAATGCATGCCTAAACACCTTTTCCATGAAGAAATCAGAGCCCTTAACTATTGTTCCCACTTTTGTATGAAGAACCTCAAATTTGAGTTTTTTTTGGTGTAGTGCAAACCTAGTCAACTTGTCTATCTTCCTCCTATCCAAAGTGCCTCTACATCATTAGATGTGTTGGTGGAATCTTGGATGAAGATGAGATTGTTACCAAAGTTCTCAGATCCCTTCCTAATTCTTACAAATACAAGGTTCTTTCTATTGAAGAATTCAGATCTTTTTCAAATATCACAAGAGATCAATTGGTTGGTAAATTAGTTGCATCTGAATTGGCCAAGTTTGGAGATGCCCCCCCAAGACTAAATCTACATTCAAATCTAGTTCCTCTATAAAAGGCAAATAGAAGTTTGATCCCGGAGAGAACTCTTCAAAGAAACTATCATGGTATGAAAAAGCAAGAAAAGATCTAGAAGAAGATGAAGCAGAAGCTACTCAACTTGAAGTCCTTATTGCAAAAATACTGCCAAGAGGATCTGGTAAGTATGAAGGGAAACTGACTTTTAAATGTTTTAACTACAATAAGATTGGTCATTTTACCTCAAGGTGTCCAGAAATATTTTCAAGGCCAAATCCTAACAGATCAAGATTCCAAAACAAATGTTACTATGTTCATGAAGATGATGATGATGAAGGAGTAATAGATGATGAATCAAAGACAAGAAACAAATCTGGAAGTGACTGGGTGTTTATTGCCATCAAGGAAGAAGATCTAATGCCCTTTGATTCTGTCAATCATAAAATGGTAGAAAGAGCTCTGGTTTCCCAAGTTGAAGAAAAGGATGATTGAGTCATTGACAGTGGATGCTCCCACCATATGACATGTGACAAAAACAAGTTCATAGAATTGGAAAGATATGAAGGAGGAGTGATAAAATTTGGTGACAATTCTACTAGCAGAATCAGAGGTAGAGGAACCATTTCCTTTGATGGACAGAACAAAACTGGTAATGTACTGTATGTTGAAGGTCTGAAGAACAATCTTCTCAGTGTTGGATAGTTGGTGGAGAAAGACTATGATCTCTGTTTCAAAAATGGAAAATGTAAGATCTTTGAAAGTTCTAGAATAGAGATTGTATTTGGTACTCAAATAAAAGGTAATATCTTCCACTTGGTTGGTACTAGAAAAAGTTGTTTATTTATTCAAATTGATCAGAGTTGGTTGTGGCATAGGAGAATGTGTCATGTGAATTTTGATAATATCATCAAGATAAGTAGCACTTAGGCTGTAAGAGATCTTCCAAGATTGGTGAAACCTACTAATAGTTTGTGCAAAGAATGTTAGTTGGGTAAGCAGAGCAGAGTCTCATTCAAAAGTAAGGAGTAGAATTCTACCAGATTATTGGACTTAGTACATACTGATCTATGTGGTCTGATAAGAATTAGGAGCTTGCAAGGTGATAGATACTTCATGTTATTAATTGATGACTACTCCAGGATGATGTGGGTGACTTTTCTGAAAGAGAAATCGGAGGCTCTTAAGAAATTCAAAATCTTTAAGGCTATGGTAGAGAATACAACTGAATTAAATATAAAATGTCATAGGTTTGACAGAGGTGGATAATTCACATCCGAGGAGTTCATAGAATTCTGTGAGAAACATGGGATAAAAAGATAGTTGTTTGCTCCAAGGACTCCACAGTAGAATGGAGTAGTAGAGAGAAAGAACCAGACCATCCAGGAAGCATCTAGAACCATGATGATGGAAGAAAATGTACCTCAGATCTACTAGACAGAAGCTGTAAGCACTGCTATCTATACTCTTAATCGAGTACAAATTAGAAGAAATACTGGTAAGACCCCTTATGAACTCTGATTCGGTATCACTCCCACTGTGAATTATTTCAGAGTCTTTGGTAGCAAATGTTACATTAAAATAGATGAAGATCTTGGTAAATTTGATGCTAGAAGTGATGAAAGAATATTCTTGGGTTATTCTACTCAAAGAAAAGCATACTGTTGTTATAACAAGAGATTGAGAAAGATTATAGAAAGTACAAATGTGAAGGTTGATGAATGTATTGAAAAACCCTCAAGGTTTTATGAATATGATGAAGATGATAAGAATGATGTTTTGGTCCAAGAAGTCCAAGCCCCTTCTGAAATTCAGATCCAGACTGATCCGGTGAATCTGGAAGAAGAGATAAGTTTGAATGAACCTATTCAAGAAATAGAAGTGCAAGAAATTCCCAAAATTCCTAGGTATGTAAGACTGAATCACTCTGAAGATTAAATCATAGGTGATAAAAGCAAAGGTGTTCAAACAAGAAGAAAGGTTTCTCAAGACTCAGAAGAGTATTGTTTGATTTCAAAGATTAAACCAAAGAATGTGAATGAAGCATGCAATGATGAAAGTTTGACTAAAGCAATGAAGGAAGAGTTGATGCAAATTGAGAAAAATCACACTTGGGATCTTGTTCCCAGACCTAGAAACAAGAATGTGATTGGAATCAAATGGGTCTTCTGGAACAAACTAAATGAAGATGGTGAAGTAGTCAGAAACAAAGCTAGATTGGTCTGCAAGGGTTATTCTCAAGTTGAAGGAGTTGATTTTGAAGAGACTTTTGCTCTGGTGGAAAGAATTGAAGTAGTTAGATTATTTCTTGCCTTTGCTACCTTCAAGGATTTCAAGGTATATCAGATGGAGGTCAAGTCTGCCCTACTAAATGGTGACTTGGAAGAAGAAGTTTACATTGAGCAACCGGATGTATTCCAATTGTCTGATCATGGTGATATGGTCTGCAAGTTGAAGAAAGCACTGTATGGATTCAAACAAGCCCTAAGAGCCTAGTATGAAAGATTGGATAAGCATCTTTTAAAGATTAGTTTCAAGAAAGGTACTGCTAATAGTAACTTGTACTTCAAAATTGATCATGAAAACATCTTAATTGTTGAAGTGTTGGTTGATGATATCATTTTTGGAGGAAGAGATAGTATGTGCAAAACTTTTGCAAATCAAATGAAAAGTGAATTTGAGATGTCCATGTTTGGGGAAATAATTTTCTTCTTGGGTCTTTAAATCATTAAACAAAGAAAGGAATCTTTATTTCACAGACCAAATATGTGAAAGAATTATTGAAGAAATTTGGGATGAAAGACTCAAAACCAATGAGTACTCCCATGGCAATCAGATGTAAATTGAGCAAAGATGATGACTCTCCTAAAACTGATTAGAAAAAGTGCAGGTCAATGATTGGAGGACTATTGTATCTTACTCAAACTAGACCTGACATTATGAATGTTGTTGGTCTTGTTGCTAGATTCCAAGCTGATACTAGAGAATCTCATGTCATGGAAATCAAGAGGATTCTTAGATATCTAAAAGAGATAGTTCAGTATGGTTTATGGTATCCTAGAGATCATGATTTCTTTCTTCATGCATATACAGATGTTGATTAGATAGGAGATGTGGATGACCAGAAGAGTACTAGTGGTGGAGCATTCTTTTTGGGGAAAATATTGGTTTCTTGGTTGAGCAAGAAATAAGAGGCAATATCTCTGTCCACTGCAGAAGTAGAATATATTGCAGTAGCAGGTAGTTGTACTCAAGTATTATGGATGAAGCAAATGCTCAGAGACATCAGAGTGGAGTATGAGGAACCTATCACAATCTTCTGTGATAATTCAAGTGCAATAAATATATCAAAAAATCTGGTGTTGCATTCAAAGACAAAACATATATCCATCAAGTTTCACTTTTTGAGAGAGAAAGTGAATAAGAATGAAGTCAGATTAGAGTTTGTGCCTTCCAAGGATCAGATTGCAAAGATTTTTACTAAACCTCTACCTAAGGACTCTTTTGAGTATCTTAGGGAGAAGTTAGGGGTTATTACCCCTCCGATTATGAATTAAGGTGCACTGATGTGCATCAGTCTGGTGGATCTCACAAGTCATATCTTGTGGTCCAGATTGATGTTGGGAAGCTGCTACTAAGGGGGAGCAGCTGGTATGATTCTGAAGTGGTGCAAGTATGTGCCCTTTGCCATTGGTGTCAAAGGGGGAGAGAAGACATGTGAAAAACACAAAGTGGTTGCTGATCAAAAGGGAAGTAGTAAAGGAAGAGAAGACATGTGAATGGTTGTTGTTGATAGGGGAGTTATGTCAGTCATTAAGGAGAAGTTCTTGTCTTTATGGTTAAAACAATTTTTCACATCATATGTTGCCATCAATGACAAAGGGGGAGATTGTTACAAGTATGGGCCTAACCGGTGTTGTCATTGATGTCAACATACTCCTGTTGCATTGATGATAAGGATTGGATGAGTTGTATGCTAATGATATTGAGAAACTTAGTCCTATCAGGAACAGAGAAGAACAACGAAGACAATGAGGTAAAGATCACAGCTAAGATGAAGATTAGAGGATGTGCATCAAAGGGTTTGTAGATATGTGTCTTAAGATGATCTAGTAAAGATTTGAGAGGTCCGCATAAATATTTGAAGAAGTTATGGACACTTGAGTAAAACTGGTTCTAACAGATGTTCAGAGATGACAGAGTGACACAAATAGGTCCGGTGAGATCTGGAAATGCAATATCTTGTTCTGTGGATTTGGTGGAGTGTTTAGGAAGTCAACGTGAATTGACAACTTAATTGGTTCATGGTCTGGAGGTCCGAAAGCATCTTTTCCAATATGATAGTGATGACAGACTGTGTTCTTGAGGTTCCATATGAAGGAGAGAAAGATTTTAGTAAGCAGAAGCGGTGTGGATGTCGATTCAAGAAAGCTTGTGGAGGTCTTTGGATTATCTCTAGTTCATGTTGGTAGTCTGTATTAAAGATTGAGCTTGAAATTAAAGAATTACTTCCAGATGATTATGTTCTTCCTAAGTTTGGCCAACTGGATGAGTTACACATCCTGCAGATGATCTTGAAGATGTTATGTAAAGAATGGCATGTTCCTAAAAGAAGATTAAAGTCTTAGATCTATGTGGTTGATAGTGTGGTGATCCACATGAAGTTTTTTTTTATTTATGTATTTGCTTTGTAAAGTATGCTGACTTGGATGATTATCCCAAAGTCAAATGTCTTGTATAAATAAGAAGTTGTCAATTCATTTCAGCGGTATCTTGGCGAAGATGAGTGTGTGGTAGAGAGGAGCACAACAAAAGATAGAGTAGAAGTATTGGGCTTAAATGGAACTGACTCAAGCATGGTGAAGATGCTATTCTTCAGTTCAGGTATGTAATATTTATTATTCTGTAGATAGTGTGTCTCCTATAGGCAATGGGCCTCTTGTGAGTAGTGTGCTCAGGCAGTGAGCCCTAATTGGCATGTGCCATTTATTCTTCTTATTCTTTTAACAAAGAATACAATCTTGGGTTAATCACCCCATGGTTTTTCCCTTAACTAGGTTTTCCACGTTAAAATCTTGGTGTCATATGTGTTAATGTGTTTCTTCTCTTGAATGGTTTGATTATGTTTTCTTGATTAATCTATTATTATGCTACTGAATTGCAAGAAGGATTTAAGTGATTAATAGGAAGAAAGTTTTGGGACAACTGATTCACCCCCCTCTCAGTTGTCTATCTTGAATATAACATTTTCTTCCTATGAATTCCATTAAAGAAACAATAATCCTCAAATTCTTTGCTGTAATACTCACCACCATTATCAGATTTGAGACATTTTAATCTTTTACTCGTCTCATTGTCAACCAACCTTCTCCATTTCTTAAATGTTTCAAATACTTTATGCCTAAGGAAATAAATCCAAACCTTCCTAGTTGCATCATCTATGAATGCAACATAATACCGAGAGCCACCGAGAGAAGAAACCTGAGCTAGTCCCCATACATCTATATGCACAAGCTCTAACTTTTCATCTTTCTGTTGCTTCCCATCCTTGAGAAAACTAACTCTCTTTTGTTTTCCATACACACAACTTTCACAGAAATCTATATTAATACATTTCAGACCTGTTAAAACTTTCTTAGAATGAAGTACCTTCATACCTTTTCACTCATATTCCCAAGTCTGTTATGCCACAGTATTGTCTTAGAACCTTCAACAATTGTTCAGTCTCTTCCTGTGAACCTGTAGCAACTGTTCCTAAACATCTTTATTTTTTCTCTGCAACAGCTAAAGTAGAAGGAACAGTATGACCTATACAAAGATATAAGGTGCCTACTTTCACACCTTTTGCTACTATTAAGGCACCTCTTGAAACATTCTAATTTTTATCAGTAAATGTAACAATACAAACTTCATCAGCTAGCTGCCCTGCTAAAATTAAATTCCTACTCAGCCTTGGAATGTGCCTTACCTCTTGTAGTAGCCAATGATTCCCATTCTATAACTTAATCTTGATTCTTCCCTTTCCAACAATCTAACAGGGTTCGTTATCTCCCAAATAAACCAGCCCAAAATCCCCTTGGACATAATCAAGAAAATAACTTCTATGAGGCATAGCATGAAATGAGGCCCCTGAATCTAAAACCCATGAAGCATCAGTATTATCTAGGGAAAGAATCAAAGCATCATCTTTTGATTTATTACTTACCACATTTGCCTCCTTATTGCCTTCTTGTTTGTCTCCTTTATTCTTTCAAGACCAACAATGTTTCTTTAGATCACCTAGTTTCCCATAGTACCAGCAATCCTTCCGTCCTCTAGATTGGGACCTTTTGTCCTTTGCTTTTCCTTGTGACTTCCCATGACCTCCAGAACCTTTTCCTCTCTCCTTTGATCTACCCTTGCTTTCTACATTCAAAACACTACTTGATGTGGACCCTCCTGAGCTTTTTCATTGCATTTCCTTGCGAAGGATAACACCAACAACATCATCAAATTTTAAAGTATTTGAACCAAAGATAGAGTTACTTACAACCATTACCAAGCTATTCCAGCTTTCTGGCAAAGAACATAATATCAAGAGAGTCCTCACCTCTTCATCAAATTTCACTTTTACAAAAGTTAACTCAATGGTAATTGTATTAAACTCATTTAAATGATATGTCACAAATCCACCTTAAATCATTTTCAGATTAAACAAATGCTTCATGAGAAATACCTTATTTGAAGTTGAGGGTTTTTTATACAATTTAGCCAAATCTTTTATTAGTTCACTTGTTGTTGTTGCTTCTGTTATATTGAATGCCATAGATGGTGCCAGGCACAACCAAATGGTTCCCAGTGCCTTTTTGTCTAGAAAAGTCAAATCCTCATCAGTCATTGTTGCTAGTTTCTTGGCTATTCCTTCCAACAGCCTTCATAAATCCTTTTGATAGAGATAATCCTCCATCTGCATCTTCCATAATTGATAGTTCTACCCATTGAATTTATCTACCTTCAATTTACCCTCATCCACCATTGCTCCCACTCAATTGTGAGACCTTCCTACAAATGATAATTGAACACAACCTGCTCTTATACCACTTGTTAAGGTTAGCCGACCAAAGATATCAATTAAATGCAAATAAAGATTAAATAGAGGAATGGAAATACATAGAAATAATGACAACGAGAGATAAGTTTTAACGTGGTTCACCCCAACCTGGGCTATATCCACCAAAAGAGAGTCCAATATTATTATCCAGTAAACCAAATTGATTACAACCAGTAATACTTACAGCTCAATACTACTACAAAATGCTACAATGCATCAATGGAAACCCTAACCCTTAGCCGCTTTTATCAAACCTTATGTCGGTTACAAAAATAGGGTTTTTTATGTTGGCCAATAGAAAAAATAACTTCTGATGCCTCAATAAAATAATAAAAAATTATTAGAGGTTATGGGGGTGCTACCCCTAGACGTTGCCCTGTATCGCGACAGGGAGCGCGCCAAGGGCGCTGCCCTTGGACTCTGCAAGAGGCGCTGTCCCTTGACCCCATTAAATAATTTGAGGGGAAATCGTGCTGATAAAAGTGGGGTAAATTTAACCTCTAGGTCTAATTAGGCTCCATCTAACAACAATTATCCCTAATTCTATAATCTTGTTCATCTATCCAACCTCACGCTATGTTTTATCTTTCTTTGAAATGCTGTTGCTTTGCAACACCATCTCAAAGAGGGGCAAAATGTAGACATCTAAAATCAACCCCTCTTCATATTGATGTTGTTCAACCCTAATCAAGACATAATTTAACCACTTAATTGGATAAATTCTTATTTATTCAATTAACCATCCAATTCCCCTTCAAATGATAATTTAACAATATTTTATTGTCAAAATCACTATTCATGTACTTTTCACTATTCATCCATACCAGCATCCATACCTATCCTTAGAATAAATGATTAATTAATCATTTAACATCCCTTTCCAATACTCTAACATTAGATAAATATTTATATTTATTGAATATCTATTTCCCATCCCATGAATTAAATAAATATCTCTATTTATTTAATTCCCCTATTTTGTCTACTTTTCATTAAGTGAACTAAACCTAATTTACCATCAACTACCCCACTTGTACATTCTTAACCCTTAATTAATCTCTAGTCAAACCTCCACACCCTCCCAAGTGAACAAAGGTATGGTTCTTCATACAAGACCACAAGGGCCTCTTACAAGGGCATGGTCATGTCCTTTGTACAAAGGGTCCTTTTTCTCCCTTTTCAATCTTGACCATCCCCTTCTTCCAAGACCACTTTTCCACCCTTGATTTGGTCTTCATCCAAGGACATCCACATCATCCTCCAACCAAAACTTGCCACTTGGCAAGTTCTCATCTCTCCAAGCCTCTCAATAAACCTCATCCATTGATCTCTTGAATCAATCTCATCCATCCAATCCCCATCCAAAAAATCTATAAATAGCCACTCATCCTAGCCATTTTTAAGACTCCATGAGAAGCAAAGTTATGCTGCCACATTGAGGAGCCATCTACATACAATCCAACATCAAGAGCACATCAAAACAACAAGGTTTTCATGGTGGTTAATGTAGTTTACCTTCCTTTCTTTTATGCATGCCTTATTTTATCTATCATGAGGTTGCATGAGTTAGTGAGTAGAATAAGTTAATATTATTTTAACTTGTTCTTTATAGCTCATTTTCTCTTGTATACATCAATCATCTCTTCTACTATTGTCATAGAAAATATCATCTTCTTTCTCTTTGTGGTGGGAATTTTTTTCCTCCATTGCAGTAAGGGCTACCTCTCTCTTAACCTCTTGAGTGTGATCCTCTATATGCACATCTCACTCTTCTATTGCTGCATCTATCCTCCTCTATCTACCAGTTTTATACCTCTTCCAACTTCTAGTTCAGTTTCCTTTTTGTGGTGGGTATCAACTAGTACACTTACTCTACTATATGGATATTCCACATACCCAACTCCTCTTGGATGGATTCCCTTAATCCATTGGCATACTTTTCCACTTTGTTAGCTCCTTCTTCATGGTGTCTTGACTAAGTTGTTAGTATATAGTACTCCTCATTGTATTATTTCATTGTTATATTTTTCTACCATAAATTGTGCAACTCCATTAATAGTTTTGACTGACAATTTTCTAGAATAAACTTAGACTTTAGCTTTTCCACCACCTAGTTCCACTTTCCAATTCTTGGATTGCCTTTCCTATTCCTTTATAAGTGAATTTTTTTCCACCATATCATAGCATGAGCTTTCAACTTGGTCTTCACAAATTTCACCCTATCTAAGTCCATAATGTCCACATATTCAAAGTGCTCGTCTAAATCAGTGATCCAGTCTATCAACTCTTTAGGATCCAAATTTATAAAATAGTTTAAAATGTCCACTCTAGTCCTCTTACCAATTCTAGTTATGTCTTTTGACAACCTATCTTCCTTGTCCTCTTTACTTCCACCTGATTCTATAGGATCTGCCTCCTACTCTTCATCACTCTCCTCAACCCTAGGATTAGGGTTTCTCCAATGGTCTTGATCTAGCACATCTATCTAGCTTCACATAGCCTTCAACATCTCACACATCTATTCCATTCTTCGTGTAACATTGGAAATACATCGCCCTCTCTTTAGTGACATCTTGATTTGATGCAAACTATCTTTATGTTAGTGATCTGCCCACAATACCCCCTTATAAATTGCCTCATATTTAGTGCTTTGTTTACAAACCTCTCATGGACTACTATAGTTTGGAAAATAAAATGTAATGTGTTTCCATTGCTTACATCTTAATTTACATAAATTAACTCCTCAATATTCATCCCATGATCAACCTTCATTTTGATACCACTTGATGTAATCATGGCAGAAGGGTCTAATGAAGTATTGTCCAGCCATGCAACCAACACAACAAACAACCACAACATCACAAGATTTCACTACTTGCACAGTTACAACCATGACTATAAACAACACAATTTTTCATAGTGGGCTTCTTACATCCCAAGCCATAGTCATTTGACTATTAATTAAGATTCACAAATGGATAATCACCACATTGACTTCCTACAATACTATCATGTAACATGATAATTCTTATACAAGTATATTACTTAACACAACTTTACTATAATGATACCCACTATGTGTTGTAGTTTCAATCTCCCACCTCAGTGTCTATTGTCCTCATGATTGCACCTTACATCACACTCCTATTCCTTCACTACATCTCAAACCTCACTCCTCTCTTTCCCTCACTATTAAAACTCACTCTCTAATCTCCTACTTCCTCATGTATTGTTTACTTTATGTCAAAGAAATCTCAACCAAGTATATATATAGCATTCTCAAGTTTTCCCAATAATCCGCATTAGCTCCAAGATGGTGTAAAGCCTAATACCACATGAAACCTGTTGTCAACCAAAAATAACAAACTTACAAATTCAAATAGTAAAATGGTGAAAAACATCCATGTGGTACTCAACATTCATCCTTAATGGTATAATACATCTTCACAAGTATTCCTCTATTGTCACAAACTCCAAATAACCTATTGCAAATGGAAACAATCACAACTGTGCACAATCTCCAACCTAGAAAATGCTCACTAACTAAATTACTATCTTATACTAATCCAATTCTCCTCAAATGTTAACATGAGACCCATCAACCACAAACAAACTAATCTCAAAACTATAAAATCCAATTTCAAACTATGGTGAAATGCACTAACTTCCTCTATCATAGACTAACAACCATAAACAAACAAACAAACAAACAAACAAACAAATAACTAAAATAAACTACAAAATCCACTTTCAGAATGATTGAAGATTTCCATGATGCACATGGATGATCCTACATCAATATGTATAGCTAAGGTGGATCATTTTTATCTTCTTTGAACTACACTTTTTAGCTACTCAAGGCCTTTGATGTAGGAGTATCTAGTGTCTATGAGCAATCATGCATCACCCAAAAATATTTTCTTTCATAATTGTTTTCTTGTGTAAGTTTTCATATAATTTCATAGCCATTATATTCTTATTGTAGAAGTCAATTCACACTCCAGAGGCAAATTCTTGTTCTCGTCACCATTTCCATGCATTAGAGTTATAGAAACTAATCTTACTATGTAGCACTACATATTGATCCTAGAGCCTCTAAATCGATATCAGAGCTTCAACACATCATATTATAGCATGCCACATCACTGATAAGTATTTTATTATTATTGGTTCATGTGATATTACTTGTCAACCTTCTTAAGAGGACCTAATTTTGAGTTGCACAACAAACATTTGAATTTTGTGCCAATGTTTAAAGACATTCATAAGCTTGTTATTCCAAGGGAGGTTCATGAATAGGAGTGCACTAAGTTCCCTTTCTTACATCTTACAACATTCATCTAATAAAGATCCTTCTATATGTTTCTATGTGCATTGTGAATTGTACCACCTTATTGCTCAACACATAACATCTTATTTTCTTGTAAAGCTAATTATCAAGTCAGAACACATAGTTCATAAGAGTTTAGTAGTAGAACGAAAATTCAAAGAGCATCATAGATCACATATTAGCTCAAAATATTGTAATTGAGCAACCACACACTAATTATCCTTGTAAATCACTGTAATGGGACTTTAATCTATTCTATTGTAAGCCCATGCAATAGAGGCTATTGATTTAACTTTCATCATGATTAATCAAATCATTATTTTATTCATAACTTGTGTTATTATCAGTTTGTTGTGTGAGTCGATTGAGTGCTTGTTGTATTGGTTGCATGGTTCTTAATTGAACCACTCATCCGTGACTACATTAGTATACAAAAGGTACACATTGTATACTTAATATCAAATTATGCTCAATTTTTCATATTCCATTTTCCTTCCTCCCCTTAATTTGCAAAAAATCCTTCATAGTGCACACAATTGAAGGGGAATATTATTACTTATATTCTCAATTTATTTGTTGTTTTCATAGGTTAGGATCACATAATTATTAGATAGTGACTTAGATATCATAAGTTCTGTATCATTTATATCACTACTATTTTATTCATTTCTCCTTTGGCATGCATGATCATTTAAATGTTCATGCACACTGAAGTGGGTGCAAAATGTAGAGAATACAAGTGCATACCTTCACACTTTTCCCCACTTTTTTATGCCACAACGAGTGATGTTTAATGCATGGTTCTAGTAATTAATTGGTCTCTTTTGGCACACTTACTAACCCTAACCCAAAAAAGAACTTTCTTATGCTATATAACTTAGATTTGAACATTCCTAACTCAATTCCTAGAGCATTACCCATATTGGATTGGATCATCTCGATAGTTCTACCTTGTGGACTAGAATGTGTCTACAACCTTCTCCTCATATTTTTAAATTAAAATATAATGAGCTCTTGTGTTGACTCTTCTAGAAGATGGTTATTACTCTTTGGCCAACATGCCAAAGGTTTTGAATTGGTTGTCTAGGAATCGTATTTAAAGGCATCACTCTAGTTCATTTCAACAACCAGATAACAATAAATCAATAATTATGATAACATATTCAAAGCATATTAATCACTATTGTGTCAATTGTAGGTTCAACTATAATATTCTAATTTGTGCACATCAACATCCAACAACTCTATTTATGTATCGATTTCTATCCCTCTTGAATCAATCCTTTGGCTTAACTGCTAGCAAGGAAGTTGACCACTATTTCATTTTGCTATTGCAAGCCCCAATAGTTCTACTTTGCACCACCTAGTTTTTCTTACACATATTTTATTGTAGTGAGCATCTTCCACATGTACCAAAGATCTAGTTTTTCCTAGAATATAACTATGCCATTAAGATAGAATTGCTCCATTGGACTGGATTGAGGGTGCTGTCTTGTCCTAGGCCCTGAAATTATCAAATCTTAACCATCTAATGTCTCTAATATTATATCCAATTCCAGATTTTTCAATTATTAATTATCTATTTTAGTATCACAACATTCATCAGCTGCATCACATCAATTTTTGATGTAAACTTTAATTCCAATCTCTTTCAATTTCATTTCAACCTTTGTCTATTTTCTATCTTAAATTACTCACTTATCACTCTCTAACTCATTATATAACTCTTCATATATATATAAAAATTTTAACTTTTTTGAGTAATTTATCATTACTTAGGCTTCCAAATATTTGTAGGGTCTTTATTTTTCCTACAAGGACAAAACCCAGATTCTATCGCTTTTTTTTTTGCAGGGAAGATATCGAAAAGACAGGAGAAAGTCTCGAAATGTGAAAGCAGATTTAGACAGACTTTCCTGTAGGATCCATATGTATTTATGACGCTATCGATGAAGTAGATTCCATTACTATTTGTAGACACGCTTATCACAGTATTCCTGCAAATTTAGCTCAAAGGATTGATATTCCAATAAAAACTCTATCAACTCATGCCCAAATTAATATTATTCAATGTTTCAGTTTTCTCAAAACATGAGAAGTGGATTCCATTTTTTCAACTCATAAGCATGCGCACCATCATTTCAACAGTGACTCAATGTTATGGTTTACAGTCTATCCTGGCATGCTTATAAACAATTATAGAATAAAGTTATTCTTAACATTCACTGAAAGGTTTTCTAGGTCTTGATGATCAGGATTCTCCTTTCTCTGTTGGCATGGCATTAGTGGTTTAGTTTTCTTTGGGTTTGACCTTTTATTTTTGCTTGTCTTTGTTTAGGACTTGGTCTTTTTTAGACTTTGTGGGTGTGCCTTCATATCGCCCTACTCTTTTCTTGAATATTGTACTATTTCTCTATTATTAATATAATATTTAATAAAAATATTCATTATAAAAAAAACCAGATTACAGATCTGTGTGAAACATGGTATTTGTAAACTGTTAGTTTTTCCTGCAGTCCATTGTCAACACCTTCAATACAGTATACTGCTGTCTGCTTCATTGGAAGCTCATAAGCCCAATTTCATAAGTAGCACACGATTGATAAACTTTTTCACTGTATTCGAAACCAGTAATATTAAAAGAATCATTTCCACTATAAGATCAAAGTTTCATGCCTATTAAAAAGCAAGATATAGTAAGTTTGCTACTAAAATAGAGGACAAGGAAAATCTCAAACTTAGTTTGTATATCATGTGGGACACATTGTCACGTGACAACAAAATTTAAGTGTGACAGCAAAAAATTTCAGTGTGACAACAAAAATTAAGTGTGATAAGATATTGAAGGCTTTTATATCAATGCTTTCATGCTTGTACATTTTGACAACACATTTTATAATCATTAGTAATGTATACGAACTAATGTAATCTCTTAGCAGAGAAATTTATTCTATCTTGGCAAATGGCATTTTTTTGAATCATTTTCTTTTAAGAATGGCTAATATTAATGTCATATCAAATTAGCTGTCTAATAATACATTAGAGGGCCAGTGAAACCGAGTTTTTCCCTCAAATTACTGTTGCAGCTTTAGGGTAAAAGTCCTGATATGTAATCATAGTATACTGTTTCCTGTTGCTTCTCTATGTATAAATGGCTTTCTTTTTCTTTGTCCTAAAACTTTTTGTGGCATTTTCATTAATTCCCTTGACCCCTTATGTTCCACCAAGTTAAGCTGGATGGATGGCAGTCGGCTTTCTCCATTACCATATTGAGCAACAAACTAGGTTTATGCTTATCTTGAAGGTACAATCAGTTGTAGAACAAACAATGCAACAATTAGAAATAGAAATGGAAATGGATCTTTTTATAGTCTATGATGTCGGGCGACCTGATTTTGGGTCTACAGGGGACTTATAACATATGAGACTACCTCATACTCCCAGTATGTAGGAGGCACTTAACTGTGCTTCTAATATGAGGCATACATACCCTACCCTATACAGGATTTGAACTTGTGACTTGCTATGTACATAGACTTGCCCACGTACTCATGCTATGTACATAGACTTGCCAACGTTGTTCCTTAAATATAGAGTAAATAAATAGTTTGTTTTTATTTAAAAATAATAAAAATACAAATAAAATCCATGACCTATTTTTATTGGATTTGTGACATAAGTTGAATAAGCCTTTAAGAATGATATCTCTCAACAACTTTTACATTAATTTATTTAAGATAAATATACTAATTATATTAGATTCTAATCATCTTGGTAGAATTTGTATAATTTTCAATAATTTTACATCAAAAGTTTTTTTATATGATATTATTATTAATCTATAATTATAATTTATTTAGTTTGTGAAATTAAATTTAGCATAAGAGATAGATAGTCACAAATGACTATAAAATTTCTAAATAATCATAAGCAAAATATAAATTTGAATAATTTTAATTTTAATTTTAAGAATAGTATAAGTATTAAATATGCAATGGTTATATTATAGCATTCTAGCACATATGCAAATTATATTTTGTTTTGTGTACTCGTGCAATTCATTTTGCTAGTGAATATAGAACTTTAGTTAGTTATCACGATCCATGTCAAGATAGAGTTGTGTTGAACACATGATAATAATTGTCCCATTACGCATCATCTTACCTTTAAATATTGCCAAGCTATTCAAACTATAACATCCAAGAATAATAAGTGTTCACTTGCATGTACCAATTATGTTAATGAAAATGTGTCTACAAACCTAAATTTACAATCCACAAAACTTATTTAATCTTAAGAGTTAAATTGTTGTTTGCTTATAATATGTTATTATTAAAATTGAATAATGGCTTTTGCATTGAAAATTCAACATTTTCCTTCCATATATGCAAAATAATGTAGGCTAGTGTAAATTCTACTATGTAATGAATATAAGTATTTTTGTTAATATGCAATTCCATCTTATAAAAACATGAGTAAAGGAGTTAATTTCTTCCCCTGAGTTCCTCTAAGGTTAGAAATTGCTTACTTTGTAATCTCCACCTTATGTTCTTCCTCATTTTAGTGACCATTCCACTAGGTGCATTCTAGGACCATTTGCATTGATTTTAGCATTTCCCTAAGTTCTAGACTAACTTGTAGTGGCCCCTAAACCCCTTGTGTTTTTTTTCCTTTGGGGTTTTTTTTCCCAAGGGTTTTCCTAGGATAAATCTTGTATCATGTGTTTATGCTTATCTCTTATCATCCTATTGTTATATGTATGTTATTGTTACATCTTTGTCATGATCATGTTGTTGGTTGTTTAAGGCTGCAAGGCTGGACAATCCTTCATTGGACCCTCCTACCTTGACTGCATCAAATGGTATCAGAATTGGTTGTGAATCTGTTGGGTTGATTGTAGATCTACTCGGAAGATAGAAAGTGTTGGAAGAAAGTGTGAAACCATAGAGTGCAGTAAGTGCTACTGGAAGTAGAAGAATCACCACAGAAGAAAGATCAAGGCAGGAAAAATCCGAGTAAGCTTTTCACATTAAGTTGTTTGTATAATTGTTTCAATGGGGAAGATTGGAAAAAGGGTGAAGAAAGAAAATGAAAACCTAATATGCAAGTGTTGCAAGTATGTGCTAACTGGTGTTGTCATTGATGTCAACATGTTTGTGTTGTCTTTGGTGCCAATTGTATCTTCTGATATTGTTGTTTATTGATTGGTTGAAGAACACCGTCTGAGTATTTTGCTCCGCATCTTCTCTGTATTGAAGAACAAAGTATGAGCTTTGGATATGATTTAGAGAAGTGTTTGAAGATGCTAAATGTAGAATTTGGTGGTCCGGATCACTATGCAAGAAAAGTTCTATTCACCAGTTTGAAGACTGTGTCTGGCGAGGTTTGCAAAGTGACAAGGAGAAAGTGTTTTTGTCCACATTTCTCTGCAGATTGGATTTTGGCTTTGTGGTTCTGAACTTAAGCTATTAAGGTCCTTAGTCATCTTCATTCGAAAGGATTTGTCATTTGGTGCTCTAGAAGGCAAGTTAGTGATTAGCAGAGTTTGATAGTGTTTGTTAAGAAGTAGTATGTGATGTGTTTTCAAGTGACATTTATTGTCTTCAAGTGAGATCTGTTGTGGTTGGATTTGTTGGCTACCAAGTGACTCAATGTTGTTCATAGATGTCTCTAGAATGTGTTGAAGGCATGTGCTTGATCCACAAGCTACAATGAAGATCTTGCAAGCATGTTTTTAAGTGTTCTCGACATGTGTGTAAGTTCTGGCTGACCTGGTTTGTCACACTTGTTGCGGAGGTGATTCGTGATTTGTGGAAGTGTGTGCAAGCTTGAGAGAATGTATTTTGGTCTGAGCTAAGCCATGATGTGTTCATCCTTCATCATTTATCCCTCAAGTTTGTTTAGGTCTAGTCCTAATTTGATTTATGTACGTATGTTGACTTAGAGATAGTTTCAATGGTTGTAGAATGTAATGCCGACCTTGATGTACATTCCAAGGTTGATGATAGGTATAAATGTATGTAATAAATTCACGATTGAGTGTCCACGATGTGAAGATGAAATTATAAGGTGTGAGGAGTAAAAGCAAAGTAGAGAAGAGGAGTTGTATTGCGCTTCAATGGAACTGCACTCAGGCATGGTGTAGATGCTAATATATCAGTTCAACCCTAGCAGTGAGCCAACCCTTGGTAGTGAGCCTGATGCAGGAGCATCCAGTGGTGTAAGGACAATCTTGCATCACCCAAAAAAAGATGTGTTTCAAAATTGTTAATGTTCTTTCCATTTCTTTTCAAAATTTTGTGGTTCTGGTTCCATAATCGCTTGAATAATGATGTAGAACTTTTAGTTTTTCCAAACTGCTAAAAATAACAACTTGCTATTTTAGGAAAGTTTGCATTTGGGCACGGATTGAAGTGAAAATTTACAAGATGGTTCATAACTGAAAAATAAGACCTTTGGTGAGAGAATCATGCAAAGATCATTTGCAAGCTGCAAGATATTAAAGTTTCCATTTCCTGAAAAATAGTTGAAAATTATTGAAACTCCAGTTTGAGGCACTAAATGGCCTCGTATGGGCCCAAAAATGGCTAGAACCAGCAGAGCAAGTTCTTAGCGTGTAGATCACTCTACGAGCTTTCTGACGCATAAAATGATTCGTCAATCAGACACCCGGATCAAAAGTTATGGCTCCCAGAAGTTGACCTATTTTTGGAGGGAGATGCAAATTTTGAAATTAGGTTGTTGGCCGCCAAAAAGGCTATTAATAACCATTTTCGGGAACCCTGGGCAATAGTAGATTTAAGGGAAAAAGTGTAGAGTCAAGAATAGGCTAGAAAATAGAAACCCTAGCAGATTTGGGGTTACAGATGGCAGATGATTCTAGAGTCTTGTGAGAGGAAGCTGTAATGTGTTGCAGCTTGTGGAGGGTTGATTCCTCTGATCGTATTTGAGCTTCTGTAATGTAACAAGTTGTCCAAATCAATAAAGAAAGTTCTATTTTCTGTGTGCAATTTCTGTTGTTGTGTGTTTTATGATTTACCCCCTTCATCAGAGCCACCCTTCGGCAGTGAGCCACCCTTTGACAGTGAGCCATTCTTTTGGGCAATGAGCCCTGGGTAGTTAGCCCTTTGGCAGTGAGCCACCTTTGATATTTGGTATTGTTGCTACATTATATTGTGAGCTAACAGTCACCATTTTTTCCCCCTATTTAGGGTTTTACATGTAAAAATATTGTGTTCATGTGTGTATGGTGTTGATGTGTCCATGTTTTGATTCTACTACTCATGTTTAATGTTCATAATAGAATAAAGAGATAGGTTAAGTGAATGTGAAAGTAATTTTAGTTTAGAGAAGTTAAAGTTTTGATACAACTAATTCACCCCCCCTCTCAGTTGTCTTGTGTCTTTCAACAATTGGTGTCAGAGCAAGGTTCCTTTAAACTTAAGGTGGATTCGAGATGGTGCACAAGAAAGACATTCCTCAGTTTGATGGATCTAACTATGCCTACTAGAAGGTACGAATACAAAGTTATCTTATCTCTATTGGTTATAATGTTTGGATAATGGTTAAAGATAAGGGTAAGTGCAAGAAGATGGGGGGCCAAAAAGGGGTCTTAAGTGGCCACTTTTTTTCTGAAATCAGGAAATACTGACCTTGGATGAGCAATTGAGCATAGTTACACTCAAAATTTTAAGATGCAACAAAAACAATGTTCGTAGTGCTCCGAGTCTACTTTCTAAACTACTATTTTTTTTGAAAATGGTATAGATTCAGGGGTTCAAAAAAAGGAGCCAAAAAAATTGGTGTTGTTTTTGTAAAAAAAAATAACATATCGTGTTTTGTGGCTCCCTCAAAAGGTTAACTTTTTTTGGGTATTTTTAAAATCGCTTCAATGAGAAATTACCTACCAGCATGTAGTTCATGCTCAATTTTTCTGATAATTTTTTAATGAATATTTTATTTTTTATTAATTTTCAAAGTGGACGCATCTTGAAAAACTGAATTTTGGCCGTGCTACCCTTGTAAATTTTGACAACTAATTGAAGATTAAATTTTTCTTTTTTACTATGTTTAGAATGGAGTCTAGTTTATAAAAAATGTAATTTATTTGAAATTTCAATGAACGGTTAATTTATAATGAAAAAAAGACCAAACACTATTTTTTGCCAAAAAACAGACACAAACAAAATAAATTAAAGATGAAAGGCTTAACATTGTCAAAATGTGAAAATATTACATTGTTAAATAGCTAAGAGAAAGCCTAACATTACCCAGGTGTTTGATTTGTTCAACCTTGAAACACATGCAAATCTGAGGGTTACCACAAATGAAATTATGTGAAATCCTATAGAATATGCAAAAACACGTCTTTGGAGGTTGGGAAGGCACTCCAAGCCTTTGGGTTGGAAATCCAAAGAAATCCCAAGCCTAAGGCTTGGGATTGCCAAAGAAAAATATAACGTGCTTGCATTATGTTTTGTAGTTTTTTTCTTTTTTGCAAGTTTGCCCGATGTTTGCCCAGTTCGACATAACGCGAGCGCGTTATGTCTGGCTTGGAATGATTTATGTTCATGGTTTTTAAGTATGTTTGATGTATGTATGTTTGTATATATATATTTGTATTTATATATGCATGTATATATGTATTCCAAATTGTATGTATGTATGTATGTATGTATGTATGAATGTATGTATGCATGCTTGTATGTATGTATATGCCTATATGTATACATATGTATTCTTATATGTATGTATATATGTATGCTTATATGTATGTATGTATGGTTGTATGTATGTATGTACATGTATGCATGCTTGTATGTATGTATATATGTATGCATGTTTGTATGCATGTATGTACATGTATGTATGTATGCTTGTATGTATGTATGTATGTATGTAAGAGTTTTGGGTTTAGGGTATATAAGGACCTAAGGCCGTATAGTTTTGAGGGTTGAGGGTTGAGGTTTTTGGGTTTAGGGTTTAAGGTATAAGGTTGAGGATTGAGGGATTAGGGCTTAAGTAATAGGTAGAGGGTAGAGGGTAGAGGGTAGAGGGTTGAGGGTTACAATTGAGGGATAATATTTAGCTTGTTGAGTGTATAAGATTAAGTGTTTAAGGCATGGGGATTAGGGTTTAGGATATTGGATTTAGGGTTTATGATATGGATTGAGGGTATATAAGGCATAGGGTGACTTGGGTTGAGAGTGTATGGTTTAGGTTTTAAGTATAGGGTTGTGGCACAATATTTAGGGTTTAGGTTATAAGGGTGAGGTTATAGGTTATAGGGATGAGGGTTTGTGGGTGTAGGCTTTAGGGTTTAAGGTATAGGGTTGAGGATTGAGGGATTAGGTCTTAAGTATATGGTTGAGGGTATAGGGTAGAGGGTTGAGAGTTTATAGTTGAGGGATAATGTTCAAGGTTGAGTGTCTAAGATATAGGGTTTATGGTTTAAGGTTGAGGGTATAAGGCATATGAATGAGGGTTGAGGGTTTAGGGCATAAGGATTATGAAAATATGAAGGCTTGGCTCAAATCACTCAAGATTTTACATTCCTCAAACCATAGAACAGGGTAAAACATATAACTTAACAAACACTTACAATGGATTTCAATGATTTTAAAGTATTTGGGTGCTTGCTGGCTTATGAGCATGAAACTAGACATAAAGATAAGAGATCGGTGCCATATTCTAGGGTAACAGAGTCAAACCGAATATGATTGAAACTTGATAACAATAGGTAACTTGAACATCATAGAGCTTTATAATATTGATTTACAACATTAAACTCATTATTTCTAAATCAATCATTCTTATGATATCCTTGTATGCATTCACACAAATTTGTATTCATGTTAAAGCATTTAACTCATTCTTTGAATAAGAGCCTCAAACAAAAAAACACATCCATAAAGACTTCATGGAAACAAAATGAACAATCTTTGATTCATTCATTCATAATATGTGTAGACCATACCTCATGAGACAATTGGCTTCAGAAATATGCCATTACATTCATGTAGATGCTAGTATTGTTAAAACAAATTTACAAATACATACAACTCAAACTCAGAACCTGGAAAAAGGTAGAAAACTTATATTCGCTATATTTAGCTACACAAAATCTTCTTAGAAAACCAACTAGCCAACCTCGTGTAAATGGCCCTAAATTCCCTTTATAAACAAGCAGCAACAAGCTTCAAGCCATTACACGTGTTACAATGTTACTTGACAACCATAACAACAATCTACTCATTCATTGCTAAGCAATCTGATCCCAATATTGTTGAGGGCTGAGGGTTGAGGATTTAGGGATAGGATTTAAGGTTTAAGGGTTGAGGGTTAAGGCTTTAGGGATAGGCTTTAGGGATAAAGGATTAGGGTTTAGGGTTGATGGATTAGGGTTTAAGGTATAGTGTAGAGGGTTGAGGGTTTAGGGATAGGGTTTAGGATTTAAGGTTTAAGGGTTGAGGGTTTAGGGATATGGTTTAGGGATAAGGGATTAGGGTTTATGCTATAGTGTTGAGGGTTTAGGGTTTAGGGATAGGGTTTAAGATTTAAGGTTTAAGGGTTGAGGGTTTAGGGTTTAGGGATGAGGGATTAGGGTTTAGGGTTGAGTGTTGAGGGTTGAGGGTTTATGGATAAGGTTTATGATTTAAGGTTTAAGGGTTGAGCGTTGAGGCATTAGGGATAGGGTTTAGGGTTTAGGGATAAAAGGATTAGGGTTTAAGGTATAGTGTCAAGGGTTGAGGGTTTAGGATTCAAGGTTTAAGGGTTGAGGGTTGAGGCTTTAGGGATAGGGTTTAGGGTTTAGGGATAATGGATTAGGGTTGAGGGATTAGGGTTTAAGGTATAGTGTTGAGGGTTGAGGGTTTAGGGATAGGGTTTAGGATTTAAGGTTTAAGGGTTGAGGGTTGAGGCTTTAGGGATAAGGCTTAGGGTTTCAAGATAAGGGATTAGGGTTTAAGGTATAATGTTGAGGGTTGAGGGTTTAGGGATAGGGTTTAGGATTTAAGGTTTAAGGTTTGAGGGTTGAGGCTTTAGGGATAGGGTTTAGGGTTTAGGGATAATGGATTAGGGTTTAGGGTTGAGGGATTAGGGTTTAAGGTATAGTGTTGAGGGTTGAGGGTTTAGGATTTAATGTTTAATGGTTGAGGATTGAGGATTTATGGATAGGGTTTAGGGTTTAGGGATAAGGGATTAGGGTTTAATGTGTAGTGTCGAGGGTTGAGGGTTTAGGGTTTAGGATTTAAGGTTTAAGGGTTAAGGGTTGAGGCTTTATGGATAGGGTTTAGGGTTAAGGGTTAATGGATTAGGGTTTAAGGTATAGTGTTGAGGGTTGAGGGTTTAGGGATAGGGTTTAGGATTTAAGGTTTAAGGGTTGAGGGTTGAGGCTTTAGGGATAAGTGAGAGATCTAGATGGCTAAGGGTTGAAAGATAGAGGAGAGATGGGGGTGAGGCAGATAGGGGAGGTGAGGGGTGGATAAGGGTTGAGGGTTTAAGGCTTTAGGGTTGAGGGATTAGGGTTTAAGGTATAGTGTCAAGGGTTGAGGGTTTAGTGATAGGGTTTAGGATTTAAGGTTTAAGGGTTGAGGGTTGAGGCTTTAGGGATAGGGTTTAGGGTTAAGTGAGAGACCTAGATGGCTAAGGACAGATGGAGAGGTAGACAAGGAGTGACTGAGAGATGTAGAGAGGGGAGAGGTAGACAGGTGAGGGGGGGAGAGAGGTGAGAGATAGAGAGGTGATGGGAGAGATAGGAGAAATACATGAGAGAGTGAATTTTTCAACTTGAGGGAAAGATGAGTAAGGAGGAGGTTGAGAAATGAATAATAGAGTTTATTATAGAAAGCTAAAATGTGCTCGCGTTATAATGTGAGCACATTTTGTCTTGCTATTCAAACAATAAAAAGGCCAGGACACCCATGATCTAGGCCCACATGCTTTGTTTTCTTTTGGTTATGTGCATGTTCCGACCAAAAAAAAAGCTTTTTCATGTTGTTGGGAAGTGCACATGCACATTTTTCACATTCTACCACCGTTGCATGAACTTTCCACCACCTTTTTCTAGTTTGCCAACTTAAGAAGGAGGAAATAACATAGTTTTCACATCGAATTTGATATATATCAATTCAGGTTTTAATTTTTGTAGTGTTGCAATGTTAATTGTGATTGAATTGTAGGAATTTAACATTATACATTGGTTAATTGTATTGTTGTTAGTAATTCCATTTGAGTATTATTGAATTGAATGTTGAAAAGGAAGCAAGTGGTGAAAAACACAAATTGTTGAGGAGTTTGATGCAAGAAGAAAAAAAGACTACATAATTGGGTACTCTCTCCATTCGAATCTCCATTTTTATGTATGTCAAGTATAATTTACACATGTTCTAATTTACATTTTCCTTAATTCTATTTGAATTACTTTATCATACCTTATCATACATGTTTATATCACTTGTATGGTTTATATATTTTGTGTTTATATCAGTTGTGTTTATATTTTATTTTTATAGTTCATGTGCCTTGTCTATGCTTCCACATTTTGCATACATGTCTAATAGGAATTTGCAATCTGAGCTATTAGGGAGTTAGGAGACCATATTTGTGCTGATAGGCAAATGTAACCATGATCTATTGCTCTGAATTTCTTCTCAAATAATTGTAAATAAATAGCACCATTCATTATCCATGGATCATAGTTCATACTACCCAAAGAGATTACTCATCACACACAAATCTACCCATCATGCAAACTATTGTGTAGAGATCCAGCACTATGCTATGTTGTTATAATAGACTATGTTTAATCAGTTTAAGGTATGCATAATAAAAGATATCTCAAAGGTGAACATTAATTAGAATAGACACAATCATGATAACATTGTTAAGTCCCTTTGCATAATGAACCTTATAATACAAACTCATTAATGTCTAGAATGAGATTCAACCTAAAGGACCTCATGTAAAATTCCATCATGTGTGTTTCCTTTAAACCTACATAGATAGCCTTTAAAGAAAGGTGACCAACACATGCCAACAATTATATTCACCTCCTCTAAGCTATTGTTATAATGTTTACCTTAGACTTCAAAGACTCTTACCATGATGCTCCAAGCCTTACCACTTCAAAGATAGCTAGAATCAGATTGTTAGTGGGCTAGAAGGTAGCTAAAATAGTCACATTTTACATGGGATTTCCCCCCAAACAATAATATATCAACTCGAATATTGGCACCTAGTATCCCCAAAGGATGAGACCTCTTACACACAACATCAAGTAAAGAAATCTTCTTTATACCTATAGACTTGTAGCTGCTCATGAAAGATATCATCAATCCAAAACATAAATTTATCAAAATGATCAATAGGAACATGGTATCCTAGTAGCAAAACTGAGTTCCTTTACTCAAATTCAAAACGTAAAAGGTGGCAACCACCCTCTACTAGCTGAGAACACTTCAACAATGGTAATGGGCTGAAAAATCCTCCACCATGTGATTGAAAACTCTTCTTTGATTGCAAGGAAAGTGTGCAAAGTGCTATAAATGTTGAGGGCAACAGACCTAAAATTTGGCCCTTGGCTCATGTCTGTTGCAACCAATACTCATCTGAGCTATGCCAAATCGGTATTCCTCAACCAACAACTCCCATTTAACAATTATCCCCTTGAAGTTCTATCTCTTCCTTTTTGGATTCCAACTCCATAGTGAACTCTCCGATAAAATTCACCCAATGCGAGCTCCATGACATATATTTCAGTTATTTGTATGGATTCATTTCGTAGGAACTAATATTTGTCTCTTTATCATGCTACATATAAATTTTCTATCATGTCGAGCAAATGATCGAGGATTAAACCAACACAAGAAGAGAAAGAAGCTAAGAATGTAAAGAAAGCAGTGGTTATGAGGGAACTTCATGAGAAGAGGAAATTGGACACGATTGTCGAAGACATGCCAATTGAAGAGGAACCTCAACCATCAAAAAGGGATATGGTATTGGAAGCACAAAGGGAATGAATGCAAAAACTTCGTGCTATGAGAGATTTGAATACCGTAGTTGGAGACACATCCTCTACCGCAAGTCAAGATGGAGGGACACCATCTACTTCATCTCAAGTTGAGATTACATCATCACTCACATGTGAGGAATGAGGTATGCCATTGTTCCCACCTCAACCTCATGGTATGTCATGTATTCCATCTCTGATCGAAGGTATGCCATCTAGCTCAGCTATTCCTAATGTTGAGATAAATTTACCTTTCTTAACACCACCTAGAATTTTGAATAGAAAGCCAAAGTATTTGATTGATATTGATGATAATATTTTGCAGCCAATGGAAGGTAAGATTCCAAAACACACTTGTAGAAGATATCCTCATAAGGTTTGGAGAGTGTTCTTTGAAAAGTTAAATGAGACCACAAGATGTCAACTATTTATTGAAATGATGCGAAGTATAAAGTATAGGTCCATCATGAAGATTCTTAGGTTGAGAACATTGGAAGCTTCATGTGACAAAACTATTGTTAAGAATCTAATGAGTGCATATGAGAGTGTGGGTAACACCTCGCACAAAAGATAGCAATGTCACACGACGTGTCATTACATCAACAATAGTAAGTAATCAAATGAGGAAAGCTCGTCTCATTAGAAAGACAAGTGAAGCATTGAGAATTAATAGAAAAACTTTATCAAGGGCTGTTGGAAGGTGCCAAAGAATCGAGGACACTGATGCCAATGCATTATGGGTATTCTCGAGGAGACTACCACGAAAAGATACACCAATTGTTGAAGCATTGAGATCACTAATTGAATACTTTTGGAAGAATAACACAAGGGTATCTCCGTATCAAAGGGATGTGGTAAGAAGGAGAATTGGTAGTCGAAACCATGAGCCACATCTAAAGCATTTTTTGGATACGACTCAAACACAGTTTTTTGATAAATTTCTAGAGATGTATCCTCAAATTAAAATTTCTCAAAGATATTTTGAAATGCTAAAACCTTTCTATGTCAAAATAAATCACACATGCACTACTTGTTGTTGTATATTACATATTGAATTTTCTAACCATTTTGATGTTTATCAGTCTATATGTTTAGATTTGCATACTAACAATGTTTTGTAGAATTGTGGCATACATGCCCCACCGACATCTTCAAGAGACTTCATATCAACAATTTTATGTGAAAGAGAGGAAGGTCAAATATTCTACAGGAAATTGTGCTTGGATGGCACATGTCAGTAGTGCAGTGGCTTTCAATGTATGCTAGTATGTGAACATATGGAAAGCACACATGCAGTTGGAAACGAACTAGTAGAGTTCACCAAGTATAAAATAATGGCCTACAATACAAAATATGGTAAAGAAGCAAAGAAGTGTGATTTGGTTATTCAAAAGATTCCAGTGTATCAGTTTATGTCTACATTTCGTGACAGTATAGTGTATGAGTATGCAAGGCATACCCATAGAGCTCGATGGTTGGACTTTCAACTCAAGTTATGCAAGCACACATTTCTACTTGGTAGCATTGTTTTAGTTGTCAACTTTGTAGAGAACTACAGTCTACAGCCATAGCGTGAGGTGCAATCACAATATTACAACTCCACACAGGTTTCTATATTTGTGCAAATTGCATTCATTCATCTGAATGATAGTACAAAGGATGATAGAAAGATCATAAGGGAGTATCATTTTTATATTAGTGATGATTACATGCATTCTATGCAATTTGTGCAAGGTTGCTTTCATGTTTTCTACAATGGTTTAACTAGAAAGGGCATATCATTCAGTCAGCATATCATATGGTTGGATAACTATGCATCACAATTCAAGAACTTGTGAATGTTCTATTGGTTTAGCAAGAGGCATAATATTACAAGTGTTCAGCATATGTGGAACTTTTGTGAGGCCGGGCATGGAAAGGGGGAGCATGATGGTGTAGGAGCATGTATCAAAAGAGCCATAGCATGAGAAGAGTTAAAGTATAAAGACAATGCAAAGTTGATAGATGCAAAATCAATCGTCGAGTGGTGTAATGCTTTGATGGGTTCAGGTAATGAAGGTAAGTCTGTAGTTCCTAGATTTTTTTTGTTGATAAATGATACTAACATTACACCATATGAGGATTGTTGTACACTGACAGGATCAAGTGAGCTACACTCTTTCAGAAGCTCAATTGCAGGTTTATAGAGTATCCATATGCAAAAGATGGCATGATTTTGTTTTTCATGTACAATTCAGGCCTGGAATGAGTGCGAGTCAAAAGAGTGGGTTGACGAATGGTGGTTAAGTTATCTTAGCCCACTTGACACGTATCAGTCCCTGACGACACTAGAACTAACACAGATGGAATCATTGGTTGACTTTGACCACATATCAGATCTAGTTCAACCAGGTAATATATCTACTTGCATAGTTTTTAAAATTCCTAATGTTATCTTACTTTGTAGTGTTTTTGTAATGTTGACTAATTTCATCTAATTTGTTGCACATATCAATGTAGGGCATGTTTATGCAGTTATTGTAGATGAAGACAATGAAGAGAGAACAAATTATTACTTGTGTCATTGTGTTAAGGCCAAAAAGAAATTGAAGTCCCCAGTTATAGATGGAGAAAATATTGAATACCCTACAGGATTGGTGGTTGTTACTGGAGCATGGCTTAGAAGGTACCCACATAAGAGTGTTAATATTTGGCTATTTCAAGACTTTAACACACATTAGAAGATTCTTCATTACTCGAACCTTGTTCTGGCATCCAATGTTCATTTAATACAATATCAGGGTAGACCTATGAACAAGACCTTGTGGAAGGTGCGTGAGTCTGACCATGAGGTAATATTTGACACAATAAAGAGTAGAGCAGACCTGGATGGTTTGTTGGATTAATTTGTAAGTATGCACATTGATTTTGTAAAGTCATATTATTGATATTAATGTATTGTAGTTTATAGTTAGACCTTTCATTTCTATATTTCAATTTTACATATGTTTTGGTTCCAAGTTTACATATGTTTGTCTTTTTTTGCTGCTACATTTTTACACATATATACTGAATATTGGGAAAATTATATGCATATGTATGGTTTCACAATTTGACCATATGTAGACCTCAATTTGCAAACTTGACCTTTGTATCCCTAGATCAAACTTGGGAGACCCTTCCTCAACCATCATTTCACCTGAAACATGATCATGAAAAGGAATAACGAGGGGTGTTAACAGGTAATAGCCCTTAAGAGTCCAAAGTGCAAAAAGGCAACAATCTTTGATGAGCAAAGGTGTGTAACTTTTGTTCTACTCCTTGTGAAACCAAAATGATAGTTCTAATGTGTTCAGATGGGTACTTTTGGGCTAGGCATTGTTTCCCACCGAAACATGCTGAAACAGTTTGAGATACATTGTACAAATGATATCCCTTAAAAGACCAAAGTGCAAAAAGGAAACAATCTTTGATGAGATGTTACATAGAAACCATGTCACTTAGAAACATTCCATCTGAGGTTACAAGATCATGTAGGGCCCCTCTACAATAACCTCTCTCCATTTTTTATATCTCTGAGGCATTTGCCTATGGTGAAAGTTTTTCTGCTACTCCAAAAATTGTCAGATTCATGCAGTGTAAAGTTGCAAAGGGCTGTAACTTTTGTTTTACTTCTCATGTGCCAAAATGACAGTTCCAATGGGTCCAAATGGGTACATTTAGGCTAGGTATGGTCCTTTTTCTCACCCAAACAAGATGAAATAATCCAAACTACATTGTACTGGCAATATCCCTTAAGAGTCCAAAGTACAGAAAGGTAGCAACCTTTGATGAGCCATTACTAAGAAACCATGTCACTTAGAAACATTCTATCTAAGATTATATAATCATGTAGAACCCCTATACAATAACCTCTCTCAGTTTTTGATATCTCTGAGGCGTTTGCCCGTGGTGAAAGATTTTCTGCTATTCCAAAAATTGTCAGAAGCATGTAGTGTAAAGATGCAAAGGGGTGTAACTTTCATCCTACTCCTGATGCAATCAAATTGATAGTCCCAACACATCCGGATGGCTATGTTTAGGCTAGCCATGGTCTTTTTTTGTACCCAAACATGCTGAAGCAGTTCGAGCTACATTGTACCGACGATATCCCTTAAGAGTCCAAAGTGCAAAAAGGAAGTAATCTTTGACGAGTTGTTACTCAAAAACTATGTCACTTAGAAACATTTTGTTCGAGGATACATGATCACCTAGAACCTATATACAATAACCTCTCTCAGTTTTTGATATCTCTGAGGCATGTACCCATGGTGAAAGATTTTCTTCTGCTAAAAATTATTAGAAGCATGTAGTGTAAAGTTGCAAAGGGGTGTAACTTTCATACTGCTCTTGATATGACCAAACTGACAATTCCAATGCATCTGGATGGGTACTTTTAGGCTAGGCATGGTCCTATTTTGCACCTAAACATGCCAAAATAGTTAGAGGTACATTGTACCGGCGATATCCCTTAAGAGTCCAAAGTGTAAAAAGGTAGCAACCTTTGATGAGCTGTTACTCAAAAATTGTGCCACTTAGAAACATTCTGTCTAAGGTTACATGATCACATAGAACCCATCTACAATAACCTCTCTTAGTTTTTGATATCTCTGAAGCATTTTTCTATGGTGAAAGATTTTATGCTACTCCAAAAAACATTAGAAGCATGTAGTATAAAGTTGCAAAGGGGTGTAACTTTTGTCTTGCTCCTGATGCGACCAAACTGATAGTTCCAACACATCCAGATGGGTACATTTAGGCTAGGCATGGTCCTTTTTTGTACCCAAACATACCAAAACAGTCTGAGCTACAATGTACTGATGATATCCCTTAAGAGTCCAAAGAGCAAAAAGGTACCAGTCTTTGACGAGCTATTACTTGAAAAATGTGTTACTTAGAAATATTCCGTCTGAGGCTATGAGATCATGTATAATCCCTTTACAATAACCTCTCTCAGTTTTTGATATCTATGAGGTGTTTTCCCATGGTGAAAGCTTTTCTACTACTCCAAAAATTGTCAAGAGCATGTAGTGTAAAGTTGCAAGGTAGGCTACTTTTTGTTTTGTTCTTCATGGGGCTAAACCATTAGTGGCAACATGTCTAGTTGGGCACATATGTGCTACACATGGTCACTACCCTTCATTATAAAAGGGTCATAGTCTTTCCTATTCGAAGGGTCACAACTTTTCACCTTTTAAATGTCATTAGTATTCGTGAGAACCTAAATTCATTTATTTGCAATATTACCTAAGGTTGTAATCTTAATTGTATTCTTCAAACATGTTATGGATGTCTTTCTTAATGATAAATTGTTCTCCCTTTTATGTTAGTGCATATCAACCTAATACACGAAGTATGAGGCATACAAGTGAATACACGTAATACATGAAGTATACATAGGAAGCATGAATCATACATGTGAATACACGTAATACATGAAATCTATACAAGAAGCATGAAACATACACGTGAAAACATGAAGTATACATAGGAAGCATGAATCATACACGTGAAGTATACACAAGAAGCATGAAGCATACACGTGAATGGTAGCATGAAGTATACACATGAAATGGTAGCATGAAGCATACACGTGGAATGGTAGATGTCTTCCTTTGTGGAGACATATGAGGTCACATATAATAATGTCTTTCTCATTTTTAGTTGCATACTTTAAAGTGCATTGTATACTTACATGAATTTCATTATCATGCTACAATGGTTATTATATTCATATGATTGATTTAATGTTCAATAATCTTAGAGAAGAATAATGTTGAAACTTTATATATTTACAATTATATAAAGGAAGAGTGCATGTAATACAATTGGACTTTAAATATTTAAAGTAAACCATCTACAAATATCCATTGAAGCGTGGATTTATAATGCAAATATGGACACCATCAACAAAAAAGATTTGTATTAACCAAATATCCATATAGGCATACATCAATATCTATTGATATAAGTATAACATATATACAAAATAGCCATATAGGCTTACAAGAATGCCATATAGGCATACAATGTCAAATATATGCAATACAAAATATATGTCCACAACAAAGGAACCCAACAAAAGGAACCCAATAAAAAGTCATTCACCTCTGGGTGAAGAAAATAGATCATGGTTAGTCTTTGATCTTCGAGGGGATGGAGATGCATATGAGAGTGGTCTACTATGAATCTAAGGGTTGATCCTCCCATTTAGTTGTTCATGGAGTTGTAGCTATTACAATAAAAAGTATAGACATTAATATATATAAATTACATTATAAAAAATGAAACATTTAACAAAATAATCACTTACCGCTATTAGATAATCTCTCTCCTCATTTGCCTCAGTACCAAGATCATGTTGTGGCATTGCAATGTCCTATAGAAACCATCCAAATAGAAATTAAACTTCAAATCAATAATCATTTGATGTTTCAATAATAAACGACTATAAAAATAAATGTAATTTGAAATTTACTAATCTGCCTCATACCCCCATCAAAGGCATGGAGCTATCAATCATGGAAGACACACCATGTTCCATTTCCCTATGAACTTCAAGAGGTGTCTCTGCTTGCATCATCTGAAAATAAAACAACATTATTCAATTACAAAAACTAGAATAGTGATGCAAGTCATGGCTCCTAACATACACACACATTCACTTAAACATGGAAATACACATAATAAAGCACACAAGTCACATGCATTTATACAAATTAGACAAAGATTCATATGAGGATTCATGACTATTGTGTGGTATAAGGGTCAATAAAGGAGGGACCATAGTAGCATCAAATTTTAGGTTTAATAAGTCAGAGAGGGAGTGAAGGTGTTAGTTTAGGTTTAGGTTGATGGTAGGGTGGGGTAGGGTAGTGCTCAATTTTTTTGTTTGGTAGTGATGGAGGTAGGACAATGCCTAAGCTAGAGGGTTTTAATATGTTAGGAAAAGATTGGTGATGGGAATGAGGAGAAGAACAAGGGATACAAGAATGGCACTAGAAATCACATAGACATTAGGTAAGTTTATGGGTTTATAGGAAGGAGGAATATCAAGAGTTTGTGGGATAATAGGAGGGAGGAAAGATACTAGATAGGACAAGAAAAACCTTATTTTAAAAATTTCTTATCATTTTTTTTTGTCTTGAGGTTTGTCAAGGGGTGGGTTAGAAGCAAACTAGATCTAGGATGTCTGGTAGGAGTAGATTAGGAAATAGGTAGGGTAGATATGGGTTGGTTAGTAGTTTGGGTGTAGTGTTGGGAAAGTTTCTTAGGCCTACTTTTAGAAGTGGATGGGGAAAGGTCCTATAATTTTTCTTTTACTTTATCTTGGAGGGGTGTTAGAGGGGAGATAGAAGTCAATGAGGAAAGTGAAGTAGTAATAGGTCAATATATGGTAGGGAAGATAAGGACATAGCTAGTGGAGTAGGTGAAGTAATAGAAAGAGGTTGTGGGGTTGGGGCAACAATGTGTTTAGAGGCATAACATAGGTAAAGGTGAAAGAGGGAATTGGTATGAGGTTGAGGTGGACTAGAAGGGGTTGACAAAAGATAATCTAAGGAGAAGTGCCTTAAGGTAACAACTAGTTTGTATGGGCTATGAGAAATGGTGAAGACATTATCATCATGGGGAATTTAAGGCACTAGTGGTTGATAGTTCAGGGACAACCCATATTGAAATGAGCCAAGGATGACCTAAGAGATTAGATAGTGGTATGAGGTGGGGATGATATGACATGAGACATCTAGGCATTTAGGTCCTACCTAGATTAGTAGGGTGAGGGAGCCAAAAGTAGGTATAGAAGTGTCATTATGTGTACACTAGGAGATATCTGAGGGGGATAAGAATCTCTTTACAACCTAGTGATGTATAAGTGTTCCTCTGTAACTCCATTAATTCCACCTTGATGTATAAGTGTTCCGCCTTGATTCAACTATCATTTTATAGTTTACTTGTGTCTCAATCTATAGAGGATCGTTATAATCATTAGTAGGCACATTGTCAAGCAAGAAGGTGATGGCAGGTGTAGGAGTGGGTTGAACAATGAAATTATAAGGTTGAATGTCTAATGTGCCTATCATCTCAAAGAATATAGTAGTATTAAAGGAAGGGTCCTCATTAGACTTAGGTGGGTTAGATGTAGGATCAAAAGTAGGGATGGAAGAAATTGAGACAATATGATTGACATAGTTTGTAGGGGAATGGGTTAGTGTAGATTTGAAGATTTTGGTTAGGGGTGACTTGTTGCCCCAATAATTAATACCTAAAACCTAGATGATGTTGGAGTTAATCATATACTATATAAGATGTCATAGGCTCGTGCCTCTCTTTAGTGCCATGTCCTAGGGTCTAATTGGTGGTAATTGGATGAGTTTATTAGAGAGAATTTGCCAAAGAATAGTACAGAGGGGATCAACAAGCTTTGGTAGCCATGTATGGAAAATGTGGTTGCATAGACAAGGTAGTGAGCTATTTGAAAAAATGCCTCAAAGAAATGTGGTCTCATGGTGATGTCCTTGTCTATGCATTTTCTTGTGATGGTATTCCATGAGACCACATTTCTTTGAGGCATTTTTTCAAAAAACTATATTGTAATTGAAATTTTGTCATCTATCAACATCTAGTTATTAGTTATGAAATGTCTAGTAATGTTTTCAGTTTGAAAGATGTGGAATGCAATGTAATCAATGATATGAATACAAACTACAAAAATCTAGTAAGTACAATTCTTTAGTTAAACTATTTATTTTATTACCTGAGTGAAGCTTTGAACTCCACCACCACTTGGAGGTGTTGCTGTGAAATCTCCAAGATTAACCTATTCAACATCCAAAATCAGATATTAGAATACCATTCATATAACAATGTTATTCACATGTAATATTTATAATTCTTTACTAGTTACATACATCGACAATACATGTCATAGGGTAATATGGAGGTGGAGAACCGCTGAAAATTGAATGAACACTATGACCCTGAAATTTCATTAAAATCATCAAACTAAATTAGTTAATCTTGCATTTCAAAAATAAAATTTAATAAATTAAATTCAATAAAATTGCTAACATTTACCTAAGTATCAAGGCTGAAAGTCTCACTCAGGAGGGCATCTGTCATCACCATCTTCTTGTAGGAGTCAAGGACAACACTGAGAGGGGGGGTGAATCAGTGTTGTGTGAATTTTCAAATCTTTTTACAACTTCTTGCAAACTTTCTCTTATAGAACAAATAGAGAGGAATACATTAATTATTTGTGCACAAGATTAATAATGAAGGATGTGAAAATAAGCAAAGAAATAATATACACAAATATAGATGAAAAATAACATTAAACATGACACATGCTTTTCACGAGTGGAAAACCCTTCTTGGGTAAAAAACCACTCAAAACTGCCTCACTGGCTTAAGTGAAAACCTCACTGGTTACAATGTTTGGAAGCACCAACTTCCAGGAGCACCAACCCCTAATTCTTTTGAAGCACCAACTTCAAGGAGCACCAACCCCTAATACAGAACAAATTAAAAACTTAGAGGGTTTCTCTGTTTCAATACAAAACACTTCTTCTCTCCCATGTGTCTATCAAATGGCCATTCTTTTCATCAACCCAAATCATATACAAAACTCAGATATTCAAAATCAACCCTGTATCCTGATCCACTCAACAACACTATAAATTAATCCACCTGCAAAGCCATTATATACAAGATGACTTTTCATATTTTGTCTTCTCTCCACAATTGTTTCAATCCTTGATATTCTTGCATTTGCAAATACGGTCTCTTCAAATTCTCTATCCTGCAAATCCATTTTAGTGAGCATAAAACCTTTCATATTCTGCAGAAGAATATTCAATGATCTTCAATATCTTATTTTTGCCCTCATATCTATAAATGCCTCTTCATATTCAAATTTGTCTGCAATAAAATTCCTGCATAAAAAATCTTCAATATTGCCCCTATCAAAAACAATTTCTTTTAAAAAAAAATTTCATAAAAAATCATTTTGCCTGTGCAAATTCAATCTGCAAAAATAACTCCACCAATTTATCAATCAACCTTCTCTACAATAAAATCATCTGACATTTCTTTTTGAAAAATTTTTCTAGCAAAAATATCTTCAATCTGTGTATCAAAACATAATGAAATGATATTTCATATTCCTCTCAAAAAAAACACTTTTCAATTTTCTTCTCTGCAAATATTGTCTTCAAAAATAAAATCTTTTTCAATATGCTCTTGCAAAATAACTTCTCCCAATCCATTCATCTTCTTCTTCTGAAAAAAAAACAATCTCCAAAATAAACACTTCATATTCTTTTTGCACTTCAAGAACTCTTAAAAAAAATTCCTTATTCAAAAGAATAAGAAAAATCCTTCATAAATCTTCTAAATCTGAAGAGAGGATTTAAAAATAGAAAAAATCATTTTTAAAAAGAAACTTCAAACTTCACTTTAAAATCTCCTTAAAATCCTCCATTAAAAATATGCTTTTTTTTAAAAGCCCAAAAAAAAAGGAAATCAAAAATTTCTAAATTTATGAATCCTTCAAAAAAACTTTTGAATAATATGATCTCCTTTTAAGAAATTTCTAAAAGAAGCTTTTCATGTAAAAAGCTTTATATAAAAGAAACATTCGATGCCCTTTGTTTTTTTAAATCCAAAGTCTTTTAATATTAATGGGCTGCCACTCAAGTCACACGTGACTTTTTTTTTTATGCTTACTTTCTTTAATAAAATAAAAAAACTTGATCATATTTTTCTAAAAAAATAAAGCATATTTAATGCTTTTATTTTATGCATAAAGCACCTTAAAAAAATGCTCCTTATAATATGCTCCCCATAGTATATTTAAAAAATCAGTCCCTTTCCATAAAACATGATCTTCTAAAATAATTCAATGTCTTTTCCTAAAAACATGCTCCACATATTTGAGGACTTTTTCATATTTAATCCATGTTCTCCAATTTGAGCATATTTGATGCTTTATTAAATGCTTATGACATTTGATGTCTTTCTCAAATCTTTTGATTCCACATGAAGATCAAGTAAAGTCCATGAGTAAATCATATGAAGATCTTTGTCTATCTCTGCAAATGTAAATTCACTGTATGCCTTGAGAAGTGAAATATCGTCATCAACACTAATGAAGACTCATACAAAGAAAACAACTTCAAACAACATATCTGACACATCTGATTACTCACTACTGCAACTGCTCCTAATCAAAAGAATAATATGAACAAACCTTTCATTTGATGAACAAACTTCATGCAACCATACTGACCCCTGATAGAATCTTATCATTTCAACTTTGTCGTGCTTGGAGATATACTGATTGAAGACCACATCTGTGAAGATCATGACAAATTGTGAATAGATATTTCACTGCAACAACAAACAACACACAAGATGATATACTCCTGATTAGTGACCTTCAAATGTTTACTAAGATCAACCCAAGATCCTGCAAGACCTTTTTGACATCAATGACAATCAGTCACCATCAATCTCCCCCTTTGTCATTGATGGCAAAACTACCTAATGCAATTTTTCTTTCTCCCCCTTTTTGACATCTGATGACAAAGACTCAAAAACTATTTGCTCCCCCTGTGTTGAATACCACTGGCAATTACTAGCAAGAATAACCAACACAAACCACTGTCTTGACAGAATGAAACATGTATATCAATCTCAACATAATATCACTTCTTGACACAATACTAATATGAGGATGAAGAAAAAACATATCTCTTTTCAAATTTCCCATGATAGTGACAACTCAATCCTCTGATTAACTCCCCTAAGAACAACTCCACTTAAAGATGTTATAGCATGATCATAACAATTATAATCACATTGAATTATGAACACTTTTAAGGCATAAACTCCTTAACCTTTCAACAAGAAATGATTTATGATGATAACAATCCTGAAGCCAACATATGACAAACCTTTTTAAACATTACCATCTTCTATTGCTGATTTTAACTTCCTCTGATGAAATGCAGGATATCGCCATCAATGTCATAGCTTGAAGAACTCTGTCTAAAACATATTAGTGAGGAAGATCATCAATGAAACAAGTGAAACACTATCTCCAAATCACCTAAAAGTTTCAATACTTATGCAAAACATATGCCATAAAAATATTACACAACAAGGTAGTTGATATGACCATCAAATTGACTTCTTTGATATGAACTATTATCTTGCAACCAAACTACTCTGACACCTTTTCTGACATGACAAAGACTGAAGACCATCTGAACTATCCTCCTGTTCTGCACAAGACACTTTTCACAACATAAGAACTGATCCCTTTTTAACCTTGTAATTCAAATCAACCCATCAAGACTGCACAACACCTTGCAAAAACCAAATGTAGAGACAAGAATTTAACTTCTTCCATTTTCAACCTTCTCAGGCAACATAAGAAAACATCTATCCAAGATCCTTTGTGAGCACCAACATGATATGAATAGGACATGACATTTAACATCATCAATCTCTATGAGCATTAAATTTTTTTAACAACTTATCAACACCTTGCATTCACTGAACATGTCATAGATCATGGACACCTGATACCACTCCAAAACTAGAATCATACCTTCATGAATCATATTAATGATGAAGACCAACAAAGAACATGTTAAATTATTACACCAATGAACATTCATTAAAGATCATCTTCCTGCACAAGATACCTTTTACAACACACTGTCAAACCTGATATAACCACATCTGCAATCAACAAGAACGAACTCTTTCCTCTTGACTTTATCATTCAAACTAGCTCATCAAATAAGCACATCAACAAACTAACTGCATCATCAAGTTCTTCTTGCAACACCACTTTGCAAAACCAAAAACAGAGATAATTGCTATGAATTGAATTTTCATTTTCAGCCACCTTAGCCAACACATGCTAATTTCTGATAAGAGCTTCTTGAGAGCATCTTAAGCTCTTTGCAACACAATTTTTAAGTACCAACATGATATCAAGTCACAACTGTTGGATCTAGGACATACAACTGAGAGGGGGGGGGGTGAATCAGTTGTATAGAACTTCTTCTAATTCAAACACTTAATTCTCTGTTGTTAGTTAGCAGCATATCAAATAATCATTCATGGAAGCACAATACATAAACGCAAGAGCAGATAAGCATCAACACATTGAACACCAAGATTTTGACGTGGAAAACCCGGTTAAGGGAAAAACCACGGGGTGATTAACCCAAGAATTATTCTCTGTTAGAAGAATAAGGAAAAATGAATGGCACATGCCAATAAGGGCTCACTGCCCGAGCACACTGCTCACAAAGAGGCCCACTGCCTACAAGGAGACACACTGTCTACAAAGTGATAAAAATCACAGTCTTGAACTGGAGAATGACATCTCTACCATGTCCGGATCAGTTCCAATTAAGCCCAACAATCTCTGCTCTGCCTTTCGCACCTTTCTTCGCTATATCATACTCATCCACATACCACACCTTGAAATGAACTCACAAACCGTTATTTATACAAGACATCAACTTAGGAACAAACATCTAAGTTGGCAAACAACCATAGGAGTATCCGCAAGATGAATAACACATCCGGTCGGCCATCACAAGAACATTCGCAGGATGAACAACTCATCCGGTCGTCTAAACAGAGCAATAACTTCATCCGGAAGAATAACTTCAATTCTGGGCTCTACCATCAATGCGGACCAACAACACAACCTAAACATGATCCAAGAACCTTCACAAGCCTGTCTGAATGTCCGGATACATCCGCACTTCCTCTGCTTACTGGGATCTCTTGTCTTCCTCATCCGGAACTTCAAGAACACAGTCTGTCGCCACTGTCATAATGTAAGAGGTACTTCCGGACCTCCAAATCACACACAAATCAGGATGACACATCAAGAGGACATCTCAAACACTCCTTCCAATCCGTAGATTATGATAATACAATTCCGGACCTCACCGGACCTTTTTGTGATCCTCTGTCACCTCCGGATACTTGCCGGACCCGGTTCTATACCGGCAGCCATAACTCCTTCAGATCTTCATGCGGACCTCTGAAATCTTAACTGTAGCATCTCAAGACTCATATCTACTAACCCTTTAATCCGCATCCTCCGGTTCTCATCCTATACAGTAATTTTACCTTCTTCTCATCACTGTTCTTCACTGTTCCTGACTGAGGCTAATTTTCTCAATATCCTCAGCACAAGGCTCATCAAATCCTTCTTGTCAATGCAGTATGAGTATGTTGACATCAATGACAACACTGGCTCACCTCATACTTGCAACAATCTCCCCCTTTGTCATTGATGGCAACATATGATGTGAAAAACCATCAAGACAAGAACTTCTCTTTTCTGTCACAGCTCCCCCTATCAACCACTTGTTTTTCACATGTCTTCTCTCCCCCTTTGACATCAATGGCAAAGGGCTCATACTTGCAATTCTCATGCATTAGAATCATACCAGCTGCTCCCCCTTAGTTGCAGCTCCCCATTAGTCCGGATCACAAGATATGACTGTGATAGCCACCGGACTGATGCACATCAGTGCATCTTAGTTCATCACCGGAGGGGCCATGACCCCTAACTTCTCCCAGAGATATTCAAAAGAGTCCTTGGGAAGAGGTTTTGTAAAGATATCTGCAATCTGATCCTTGGAGGGAACATACTCCAATCTGACTTCTTCCTTGTTTACTTGTTCTCTCAAAAAGTGAAATTTGATAGATATGTGCTTAGTCTTAGAATGCAATACCGGATTCTTGGAAATATTAATTGCACTTGAATTATCACAAAAAATTGTAATAGGCTCCTCATATTCAACTTTGATGTCTCTTAGCATTTGCTTCATCCACAAGATTTGAGTGCAACTACCTACTGCTGCAATGTATTCTGCTTCAGTTGTAGACAGAGATATTGCATCTTGTTTCTTGCTTAGCCAAGAAACCAATCTCTTCCCCAAAAAGAATGCTCCACCACTAGTGCTCTTCCGGTCATCCACATCTCCTGCCCAATCTGCATCTGTGTAAGTATGAAGAGAGAAATCTGGATCTCTAGGATACCAAAGACCATACTCAACTGTTCCTTTCAAGTATCTAAAAATTCTTTTGATTGCCATAACATGAGATTCTCTAGGATCAGCCTGGAATCTTGCCACAAGACCAACAGCCTGCATTATATCTGGTCTAGTTTGAGTGAGATACAACAATCCACCAATCATTGATCTATACTTTGTTTGATCTGCCTTTGGAGAATCATCATCTTTGCTTAACTTACATCCGGTTGCCATAGGAGTGTTCATAGGCTTTGAGTCTTCCATACCAAATTTCTTTAACAATTCTTTCACATATTTGGTCTGAGAAATGAAGATCCCTTCTTTTGTTTGAGTAATTTGCAGACCCAAGAAGAAATTCATTTCACCAAGCATAGACATTTCAAACTCACTTTTCATCTGATTTGCAAAGGTTTTGCACATACTATCTCTTCCTCCAAAAATGATATCATCCACAAACACTTCAACAATCAGAATGTTTTCATGATCAATTTTGAAATATAAGTTACTGTCAGCAGTACCTTTGTTGAATCCAATCTGTACAAGATGCTTATCCAACCTTTCATACCATGCTCTTGGGGCTTGCTTCAATCCATACAAAGCTTTCTTCAACTTGCAGACCATATCATTATTATCAGACAATTGAAATCCATCCGGTTGTTCAATGTAGACTTCTTCTTCCAGATCACCATTTAGGAAGGCAGACTTGACATCCATCTGATATACCTTGAAGTCTTTGAAGGCAGCAAATGCAAGAAGTAATCTGACTGCTTCAATTCTTGCCACCGGAGCAAAAGTCTCTTCAAAGTCAATTCCTTCTATTTGAGAGTAGCCTTTGCAAACCAATCTAGCTTTGTTTCTGATTACTTCACCAGCTTCATTTAGTTTGTTCCGGAAGACCCACTTGGTTCCAATTACATTCCTGTCTCTAGGTCTGGGAACAAGATCCCAAGTATGATTTTTCTCAATTTGCATCAGTTCATCTTCCATTGCTTTGGTCCAGTTTTCATCATTGCAGGCTTCATTTATTGTTTTAGGTTCAATCTTTGAAATCAGACAACATTCATTCTGATCTTGAGCAATATTCCTTCTAGTTTGTACACCTTTGCTTCTGTCACCTATGATCTGATCTTCAGAGTGATTCAGTCTTACATACCTTGGAATTTTGGGAGTATCCAGTACTGCTGTTTCTTGATCAGGCTCATTCAAACCTAACTCTTCTTCCTGATTTACCGGATCAGGCTGACTCTGTCTCACCTGAGAGGATTGAGGTCCTTGAACACTATCTTGGTCATCTTCATCAAACTCATAAAATCTTGAAGGCTTCTCAATTCCTTCATCAACCTTTACATTGGTGCTTTCTATCATCTTCCTCAATCTCTTATTGTAACACCGGTATGCTTTGCTTTGAGTGGAGTAGCCCAAGAAAACTCCTTCATCACTTCTAGCATCAAACTTTCCTAGATCTTCATCTCTTTTAATATAACACTTGCTACCAAATACTCTGAAATATTTCATAGTAGGAGTGATGCCAAACCAAAGTTCATAGGGGGTCTTACCGGTGTTGTTTCTGATTTGAACTCGATTGAGAGTGTAGACTGCAGTGCTGATAGCTTCTTTCCAAAACATTTGAGGAACATTTGCTTCCAACATCATTGTCCTAGCAGCTTCCTGGATGGTCCGGTTCTTTCTCTCAACTACTCCATTCTGCTGTGGAGTCTTAGGAGCAGACAACTATCTCCTTATACCCTGTTTCTCACAAAAATCAATGAATTCACCAGATGTAAATTCACCACCTCTATCAGATCTTAGACACTTTAGTTTCAATCCGGTTTGATTCTCCACCATAGCTTTGAAGATTTTGAACTTCTCAAAGGCTTCTGATTTTTCTTTTAGAAAGGTAACCCACATCATCCGGGAATGATCATCAATTAACAACATGAAATATCTATCACCTTGCAGACTCTTGATTCTTGTTGGTCCACATAGATCAGTATGTACTAATTCCAACAATCCGGTAGAAGACTGATCTTTGCTTTTAAAAGAGACTCTGCTTTGTTTGCCTAACTGACATTCTTTACACACACTATTTGTAGGTTTTATCAATTTTGGAAGATCTCTCACAGCCTGAGTATTGCTTATCTTGATGATGTTATCAAAATTTACATGACACATTCTTCTATGCCATAACCAACTCTGATCAATTTGAACAAACAAACAACTTTTATTTGAACCAACCAGATGAAAGATGTTACCTCTTGTCTGAGTACCGGATGCAATTTCAGTTCCGGAGCTTGTAAAGATTCTGCATTTTCCATTCTTGAACCGGAGATCATAGCCTTTGTCCACTAACTGACCAACACTGAGAAGATTGTGCTTCAATCCTTCAACATACAGTACATTACCTGTTTTGCTCTTACCATCAAAGGAAATAGTTCCCCTACCTCTGATTCTACCAGCAGAATTGTCACCAAACTTTACCATTCCTCCTTCATATCTTTCCAAGTCTAAGAACTTATTCTTGTCACCAGTCATATGGTGAGAACATCCACTGTCAATAACCCAATCATCCTTTTCTTCCACTTGAGCAGCCAAGGCTTTTTCAACAACTTTGTGATTGACAGATTCAGAGAGCAAGGAATCTTCTTCCTTGATGGCTATAAACACCCACTCATTTCCGGATTTGCTTCCTGGATCTGATTCATCATCTGTTACTCCTTCATTGTCATCTTCTTCATGAACATAATAGCAATTCTTTTGAAACCTTTGTCTGTGAGTATTAGATCTTGCAGATCTCTCCGGACATCTTGAGGCAAAATGACCAATCTTATTGCAGTTAAAACACTTAAAGGGTAGTTTTCCTTCATACTTACCGGATCCTCTTGGCAGTCTCTTTGCAATGAGGGCTTCAAGTTGAGCTGTTTCTGCTTCTTCTTCTTCCATGTCTCTTCTTGCTTGATCATACCATGACATTTTCCTTGATGAGTTTTCACCCGGATCAAATCTCTGTTTGCCTTTCACATAGGCACTGGCTTTGAAAGCAGATTCAGTCTTGGGAGGATCATCTCCAAACTCGGTCATTTCAAATGCAGCTAGTTTGCCAGCCGGTTGTTCTCTTGTGACAGTTGTGTGGGCTCTGAATTCATCAATGGCAGCAACTTTGATTTTGTAGGCAGCAGGAAGGGATCTTAGGATTTTGCAGACAATCTCATTTTCATCTAAAGTTCCACCAGCATTTCTAATTCCACATACCAGCTCATTTACTCTTGGCATAAAGGTAGTAATGTTTTCATCATCTCTCATTTTCAATCTTTCAAATTTCCCTTTCAGACTTTGCAACCTTGCACTTTTGACAAACTCATCTCCTTCATACAGAAGTTCCAGTTTAGTTAGGATCTCATATGCAGTTGGTAGGTCAATGACATTCGAGAGATCTGAGTCATTCAATGCGCTTAGAAGAGCTTCCTTGGTCCACAGATTGTTTTCAGCTTCTGTGGTTTCATCTGGAGTTGTCGGACCACCTTGTGGGGGTATATATGGTTTGGAAATCATAGCCAAGTATGCTTTTCCCATACATTCCAAATGACACTTCATGCGACCTTTCCAGAGAGTGAAGTTGGTTCCATCGAACTTCGGACTATCCTTTTTGTATGACGACATCCTGGATCTCCTCAAGCGGTTAAGCTCTTGTCAGAGGAACTTAGCTCTGATACCAATTGTTGGATCTAGGACATACAACTGAGAGGGGGGGGGTGAATCAGTTGTATAGAACTTCTTCTAATTCAAACACTTAATTCTCTGTTGTTAGTTAGCAGCATATCAAATAATCATTCATGGAAGCACAATACATAAACGCAAGAGCAGATAAGCATCAACACATTGAACACCAAGATTTTGACGTGGAAAACCCGGTTAAGGGAAAAACCACGGGGTGATTAACCCAAGAATTATTCTCTGTTAGAAGAATAAGGAAAAATGAATGGCACATGCCAATAAGGGCTCACTGCCCGAGTACACTGCTCACAAAGAGGCCCACTGCCTACAAGGAGACACACTGTCTACAAAGTGATAAAAATCACAGTCTTGAACTGGAGAATGACATCTCTACCATGTCCGGATCAGTTCCAATTAAGCCCAACAATCTCTGCTCTGCCTTTCGCACCTTTCTTCGCTATATCATACTCATCCACATACCACACCTTGAAATGAACTCACAAACCGTTATTTATACAAGACATCAACTTAGGAACAAACATCTAAGTCGGCAAACAACCATAGGAGTATCCGCAAGATGAATAACACATCCGGTCGGCCATCACAAGAACATTCGCAGGATGAACAACTCATCCGGTCGTCTAAACAGAGCAATAACTTCATCCGGAAGAATAACTTCAATTCCGGGCTCTACCATCAATGCGGACCAACAACACAACCTAAACATGATCCAAGAACCTTCACAAGCCTGTCTGAATGTCCGGATACATCCGCACTTCCTCTGCTTACTGGGATCTCTTGTCTTCCTCATCCGGAACTTCAAGAACACAGTCTGTCGCCACTGTCATAATGCAAGAGGTACTTCCGGACCTCCAAATCACACACAAATCAGGATGACACATCAAGAGGACATCTCAAACACTCCTTCCAATCCGCAGATTATGATAATACAATTCCGGACCTCACCGGACCTTTTTGTGATCCTCTGTCACCTCCGGATACTTGCCGGACCCGGTTCTATACCGGCAGCCATAACTCCTTCAGATCTTCATGCGGACCTCTGAAATCTTAACTGTAGCATCTCAAGACTCATATCTACTAACCCTTTAATCCGCATCCTCCGGTTCTCATCCTATACAGTAATTTTACCTTCTTCTCATCACTGTTCTTCACTGTTCCTGACTGAGGCTAATTTTCTCAATATCCTCAGCACAAGGCTCATCAAATCCTTCTTGTCAATGCAGTATGAGTATGTTGACATCAATGACAACACTGGCTCACCTCATACTTGCAACAACAACAACATCAATCTCTTTGTGCAGAGAGCTTCTAAAACACTTTATCAACAACATGTATACATATTGAACCAAAGATCACCTGTACCACTATCACCATCATCAATTATATAAATAATATCTTAGCAACCATTAAACATGTCACTGACATACACAACATCAGAAATTAACATTATCAGGCAAGCATGATAGACAAGATCAATTGATCTCCTCCTGTAACTTCTTGGGGATAAAATATAGAACAAGAACAACTCCCCCTCACATCATGCTATCTGTTATGCAACCGATGATGTAACTTGTGCTGGATGCACAAGTTTGGGATTTACCTTCTCATGACTCTGTTTTTGCTTCCACACTTTTATAGGTGCTTTCTTTCTCCAAACCTTTTCTCCCTCTTTCCATTTCAACTTTTTCAAATCAGGTGGAGCTTTCCTGCAACTATGAGCTTTATGACCAAGAGAGTTGCAATTATAACAAATTATGTTGTAATCATAACCAAATGACTGATAATATCTTTGAGCACTCATATTAAGCTTCCCTATAGGATCATACCTTCTATGCACTTTGCAATTTCTTTGTATGTGTCCAACATTATTGCACTTATAACAAACAGTATCAGTATTTCTTCTGCAATTAACCAATTTGTGCCCAAATTGATTACAAGTATAACAAAAACCATTAAAAGAATAGTTATACCTGTACATGTATGCTTGTCTTATAGGAGCAATTCTTCTTCTTTGATTATTCACTTTTCTTTCAGGAGCAGCAGGCTGATCAATTTTTCTTCTAGGAATCTCTCTAACATTAGAGGACTTATTCTTTTCATAACCAAGTCTAGAAGTGTCTCCATGTAGTTTTTGTTTATCAAGCAACTCATGTAACTTGCTGGTGCTCTCATCAAATTTGAGATTCTTTTCCAACTGCTTTCTAACATCCTCAAGTTCTTTACTTAAAGAAACTATTTGTCCTTCAAGCTTTAGACATTTAACCTTTTTAGCCTCCAAATTAGATTTTGCTTCATTAGCTATCCTCTTAGTTTTCTCAACTTCCGTCTTCAAACTAACAACCAATTTGTCTGATTCACATGCTTGATTCTTCAAGGCTACAATTAGGTTTCTAGCATCTTCAAGATCTATAAGAGCTTTGTCTTTTAAGTCTCTTTCTTGTTGCATTTGCAATTCTAATTTATGGTTCTCCTTTTTATATCTCTTGAGTTCACTCAAAGCACATATAAGCTCTCCTTCTATGTCAATTTCACATTCTTGTTCTTCATCACTTATAATCTGATCTTCTTCAAAATCTGATTGAGTCTCATCTCCTTCATGTGAAAGTTTTTCATTATTGTCACTCTTCTTAGATAATAAGTTGTCTTCTTTTTTAGGTGCATTACCATGATATATTTTTATCAACTTCTTCCACATATCCTGTGCTGTTTCACAGTGCATAACTTCACAAGAAACATCATTAGGTAGAGTAGACAATATAGCTTTCTTTGCAATATAATTACATTTAAGAGCTTCTTTGTCATTTGCAGTAACACAATATCCATTCTCAACTGACATCAAAACACCATATCCTAAAGAGGATAAATAAATCTGCATTCTCATACACCAAATTGAGAAATTTAAACCATCAAACAAAGGAGCATCTGAAATCTTTTCTTCTAATACAATACTTGACTCAACTTGTGAGACATATCTATCAACATTTGAATTTGATAAAGATGGGGACTTTTGTGTCTTTTGACCAGAATGAATTTTGACATTTTTCATGCTCTTATTTCTTCTACACTTACCCATTGAACTCCACACACAAGACCTACCCAAGCTGATTAAGCTTCAAAAGGGAACCTAGGCTCTGATACCAATTGTAGGAGTCAAGGACAACACTGAGAGGGGGGGTGAATCAGTGTTGTGTGAATTTTCAAATCTTTTTACAACTTCTTGCAAACTTTCTCTTATAGAACAAATAGAGAGGAATACATTAATTATTTGTGCACAAGATTAATAATGAAGGATGTGAAAATAAGCAAAGAAATAATATACACAAATATAGATGAAAAATAACATTAAACATGACACATGCTTTTCACGAGTGGAAAACCCTTCTTGGGTAAAAAACCACTCAAAACTGCCTCACTGGCTTAAGTGAAAACCTCACTGGTTACAATGTTTGGAAGCACCAACTTCCAGGAGCACCAACCCCTAATTCTTTTGAAGCACCAACTTCAAGGAGCACCAACCCCTAATACAGAACAAATTAAAAACTCAGAGGGTTTCTCTGTTTCAATACAAAACACTTCTTCTCTCCCATGTGTCTATCAAATGGCCATTCTTTTCATCAACCCAAATCATATACAAAACTCAGATATTCAAAATCAACCCTGTATCCTGATCCACTCAACAACACTATAAATTAATCCACCTGCAAAGCCATTATATACAAGATGACTTTTCATATTTTGTCTTCTCTCCACAATTGTTTCAATCCTTGATATTCTTGCATTTGCAAATACGGTCTCTTCAAATTCTCTATCCTGCAAATCCATTTTAGTGAGCATAAAACCTTTCATATTCTGCAGAAGAAAATTCAATGATCTTCAATATCTTATTTTTGCCCTCATATCTATAAATGCCTCTTCATATTCAAATTTGTCTGCAATAAAATTCCTGCATAAAAAATCTTCAATATTGCCCCTATCAAAAACAATTTCTTTTAAAAAAACTTTTTCATAAAAAATCATTTTGCCTGTGCAAATTCAATCTGCAAAAATAACTCCACCAATTTATCAATCAACCTTCTCTACAATAAAATCATCTGACATTTCTTTTTGAAAAATTTTTCTAGCAAAAATATCTTCAATCTGTGTATCAAAACATAATGAAATGATATTTCATATTCCTCTCAAAAAAAACACTTTTCAATTTTCTTCTCTGCAAATATTGTCTTCAAAAATAAAATCTTTTTCAATATGCTCTTGCAAAATAACTTCTCCCAATCCATTCATCTTCTTCTTCTGAAAAAAAAACAATCTCCAAAATAAACACTTCATATTCTTTTTGCACTTCAAGAACTCTTAAAAAAAATTCCTTATTCAAAAGAATAAGAAAAATCCTTCATAAATCTTCTAAATCTGAAGAGAGGATTTAAAAATAGAAAAAATCATTTTTAAAAAGAAACTTCAAACTTCACTTTAAAATCTCCTTAAAATCCTCCATTAAAAATATTCTTTTTTTTAAAAGCCCAAAAAAAAAGGAAATCAAAAATTTCTAAATTTATGAATCCTTCAAAAAAACTTTTGAATAATATGATCTCCTTTTAAGAAATTTCTAAAAGAAGCTTTTCATGTAAAAAGCTTTATATAAAAGAAACATTCGATGCCCTTTGTTTTTTTAAATCCAAAGTCTTTTAATATTAATGGGCTGCCACTCAAGTCACACGTGACTTTTTTTTTTATGCTTACTTTCTTTAATAAAATAAAAAAACTTGATCATATTTTTCTAAAAAAATAAAGCATATTTAATGCTTTTATTTTATGCATAAAGCACCTTAAAAAAATGCTCCTTATAATATGCTCCCCATAGTATATTTAAAAAATCAGTCCCTTTCCATAAAACATGATCTTCTAAAATAATTCAATGTCTTTTCCTAAAAACATGCTCCACATATTTGAGGACTTTTTCATATTTAATCCATGTTCTCCAATTTGAGCATATTTGATGCTTTATTAAATGCTTATGACATTTGATGTCTTTCTCAAATCTTTTGATTCCACATGAAGATCAAGTAAAGTCCATGAGTAAATCATATGAAGATCTTTGTCTATCTCTGCAAATGTAAATTCACTGTATGCCTTGAGAAGTGAAATATCGTCATCAACACTAATGAAGACTCATACAAAGAAAACAACTTCAAACAACATATCTGACACATCTGATTACTCACTACTGCAACTACTCCTAATCAAAAGAATAATATGAACAAACCTTTCATTTGATGAACAAACTTCATGCAACCATACTGACCCTTGATAGAATCTTATCATTTCAACTTTGTCGTGCTTGGAGATATACTGATTGAAGACCACATCTGTGAAGATCATGACAAATTGTGAATAGATATTTCACTGCAACAACAAACAACACACAAGATGATATACTCCTGATTAGTGACCTTCAAATGTTTACTAAGATCAACCCAAGATCCTGCAAGACCTTTTTGACATCAATGACATTCAGTCACCATCACTTCTCACCTACAGATCTAGCCTACACACTTGCATCTCAACTATCCATGGGGTCATAACCATAGGCTGACCCGCAAGCCTGCCAAGTATGGGGTGGAACCCTACTCCTTGAACTCTCCTCCAGCCCATGTTGTGTTCCAGGACTAGCATTGTCTATGATGCTCTGGGTCAAGGTACTAATGGACCGAAGTGTCTCGACCTCAGCACTCTCCTTCATAATGGAAGGGATAGACATGTTCTCATGGGCTGGTCTGGCGAGTGCTCATCTCACTAGCTGTTGTGGGTTAACACATGCCCCTGGTCTATCATGTGCTGATCCGCCACCTCTACCCTAGAAGTCCCACATATTAAAATAGTTTAGCACTTTATTTTTGACAAACTCACAGTAGAGTTTCCTTAAAAAGTATTGCGAGACCTCACTATTGTTGCATGGAGGATAATCAAAAACCATCCACCACCTCTGCCCAAAATCATCCCTTATCGCTTGGTTATTACATCAATGGATATGGAACCTCTTGCATGTAAGGGGTAGAGGTTGATTTGTTCGTGGCTCTGTGAAAATGGAACACAAGTCCAATTTTGTAATTTGTTCATTTTTTACTTGTTCATAGGACAATTTGTCTGCATAGTACTCTCTAAATTTTCTCCTCTTTTCTGAACAACTAGATATTTGCTTGCTAATTGAATCTACATTTGATAACATAGATTCAAGAGATTGAGCAAGTGTGGATCTATGCGAGGTTGAAGTTGCAGGATCTTTCAACCTTGTAATTATGTTCTCAATTTGTTATTTATTATTTTTAATTTGCCCCCATTAATTTTTCTTGTGTTCCAGTGGCATATTGAGGAATGAATGGAGGTGTTTGTTGTTGGGGTTTTTCTTCAGCAAGTATCTGTTGTTTAGGCAATGAAGGATTTTGTGGATTTTTAGGAGGAGGAGAAGGTACATTATCAATTCTTGTAAATTAAAGAAATTTACATAAAAAATATACTTAAACCTACCTATTTAGCAACAAATTCACACAAAAAATAAAATACAACTTACTCCTTCATCCTCTGCAATGTCATGGTGGAATTTTGATGATGAATCAGTGACAATTTGGTAATGAATCTAACCTCCAATAACGTGTGCGCGCTCTAAAGATTTTGTAGGCTACGGGTTTGCTAGAAAATGAAATGAAACAATGAGCATAAACACAAATTTTTTTTAAATACTTAAACATAATGTGCTCTTGTTATAATGTGAGCACATTATGGCTTGGTGTTGGTGAGCCTTAGGCTCGGCATCAGCAAACCATAATGCGAGTGTGTTATAACGTGCTCGCATTATGTCTTAGAAGTTTTAATTTTAAAGTTGGCCACTTTTTGGCCCCCCAACTTTTTGCACCCATCCATAAATACATAGTGCCTAAAGATGGTCCAAATCTGAAGAAGAGATTAGAGATTTTGAGGCTAATCATAAATCTAAAAATTCTCTATTAAATACCCTATCTAACATTGAAATGGCAAACGTTGTGAATTTGGAAACTGCTCATGAGATTTGGGACAAATTAAAGAAAATCTATGAAGGTGATGCATCTATCAAGAAGGCCAAGTTGTAGAACTTCAAGACTACATATGAAACCATGCGAATGGCTAAAGATGAAAACATAACAAGTTACTTACAAAAGATTGACGAAGTTATCAGCAGCATCCTGGGTATTGGTGGAGAATTAAAGGATGAATATGTTATGTACAGATAAGATACTCAGAACTCTTCCCAAATCTTATAGGCACAAGGTATCTGCCATTGAAGAGTTACTTGAGTTAGGTAAGCTTTCAAAAGATCAATTGCTTGGTAAACTAACTACCTTTGAGATAAGAGAGTTTGGTACTACTGATGGCCCTGTGAAAACTGAGACTGCTTTCAAGGCCAAGGAAGAAACTAAGACTGCTAGATCAGAAAAATATGCTATGGAATCAGATGATGAAGGCTTTGTAAAGCTTGAAGCCAAATTTGCAAGTAGAATAAAAAGGGACAGCAAAGGAAAGTTCAAAGGTAAGTTACCTTTCAAATGCTTCAATTGTGGTAAAATTGGTCACTATGATTCAATATGTCTTGACAGAGCCCTGAGAATTAATGAAAGTAAAGGAAAGATGGTAAGAAAGAGTTACTATGTTAGAGATGATGATAGTGTAACTGATGATGAATCTAATTCTGATGATGGTAATAGTAGTGAATGCTTGTTTATTACACTTAGAGAAGAACCTATTTTTGCTAATCTTGCTAGTTGTGTGAAGGAAGGAAGTCTAGGGGAGTTGTCTGCATTTCATACTAAAAAGGAATATGAATGGATCATAGACAACGGATGTTCAAATCACATGACAAGAGACAAGAGTAAGTTTGTTAAGTTTGAAAAATATGATGGAGGACTGGTTAGGTTTGGTGATGATGTAGCTGGTAAGATTTGTGGAAAGGGATCTATCACTTTTGATGGCAAGCATAATATAGATGATGTTCTTTATGTCAAGGGCCTAAAGCATAATCTACTAAGTGTTGGACAAATGTGTGACAAAGGGTATAATCTTGTGTTCAAGGACAATGGGTGTGAAATACAAAATAGCTCTAGAATCTTAATTGCTACTGGTAAAGAGACTCATGGTAATGTTTATCATTTTAAAGGTGCTGAAAATTGTTGTCTGTTGACTAAGATAGATGAAAGTTGGCTATGGCATAAGAGAATGTATCACATTAACTTCAATAATCTAGTAAAAATAAACATTGTTCAAGTTGTATGAGACCTACCCAAGATTGTGAAGCCTGTCAATGCTATATGCAAAGAATGCTAGTTTGGGAAGATGACAAAGACTACCTTCAGAAGCAAAGAACAATCCTCTACTAGTTTGCTAGATCTAGTGCATGCAGACCTGTGTGGTCCTACAAGAACAAGAAGTCTACAAGGTGAAAGGTATTTCATGCTTCTTATTGGTGATTTTTCAAGAATGACTTGGGTTACTTTCCTTAGAGAAAAGACAGAAGCTCTAGATAAGTTCAAGGAATTCAAAGCTATGGTTGAAAATGAATTGGATTTGAGAATCAAATGCTTAAGATTTGACAAAGGTGGTGAGTTTACTTCAAATGAGTTCAATGCTTTTTGTGAAGTACATGGAATAAAGAGACATTTATCTGCTCCCCGGACTCCTCAATAGAATGGAGTAGTTGAAGGAAGAATAGAACTATTCAAGAAGCTACCAGAGCAATGATAAAGGAAGCCCCCTACCAGAAGTATACTGGAAAGAAGTAATACACACTACTGTCTACATTTAGAACAGAGTACAAGTCAAAGCAGAAGAAATAAAGATACCTTATGAGCTATGGTATGGTAGAACTCCTACTGCCAAATGCTTCAAGGCTTTTGGAAGCAAATGATACATCACAAGAGATGAAGAATTAGGAAAGTTTGATGCTAGATGTGATGAAGTTATATTCCTTGGGTACTCCACTAAGAGCAAGGCTTATCGGTGCTATAACAAAAGACTAAGAAAGATCATTGAAAGTGTAAATGTGAAGGTAGATGAAGACATCCAACTAGATGAATATGAGTCAAATGAACTAGCTGATACATAAAAGTTTGAAAAGGGAAAAGATAGGGAAGTTTAGACTAAAGTACAAACTACTCTGAAAGAAGAAGAAGCTCAAGTTGCAGATCCGGTAAGAATTCCTAAAACTCCAAGGTATGTGCAAAGAGATCATTCTGAAGATCTGATTATTGGTGACAAAAGAAAAGGTGTGATGACAAGAAGCAAGATTGCAAAAGAACAAGTAAATTTTTGCTTACTTTCAAAGGTCGAACCTAAAACAATAAATGAAGCATGCAATGATGAGAATTAGGTCAAGGAAATGGAAGAAGAACTACTACAGATTGAGAAGAACAAGACTTGGGAACTGGTCCCTAGACTTGCAAACAAGAATGTGATTGGAACAAAGTGGGTTTTCTGGAACAAACTGAATGAAGTTGGAGAACTTGTGAGAAACAAGGCAAGACTTGTATGTAAAGGCTACTCCCAAGTTGAAGGAATTGATTATGAAGAGACCTTTTCTTTGGTGGCAATAATGGAAGCTAGCAGACTATTTTTGGCATTTGTAGCACACAAAAATTTCAAAGTATATCAGATAGATGTAAAATCTACCTTTCTGAATGGTGAACTAGAAGAAGTCTACATAGAGCAACCAGATGTGTTTCAATTATTAGACAAACTAGACATGGTATGCAAATTGAAGAAGGCCTTGTATGGATTGAAGCAAGCTCCCAGAGCTTGGTATGCAAGACTAGATAAGTATTTGGTGCAGCAAGGTTTCAGTGAAGGGTCCACAGACAATAATTTATATATGAAGGTAAGCAAAGATCAAATCCTGATTATTGAAGTCTATGTAGATGATATCATATTTGGTGGAAATGAAGAAATGTACAGGAATTTTGTAAATGAAATGCAAAAAGAATTTGAGATGTCTATGTGTGGTGAGATGAACTTCTTTCTTGGATTGCAAATCAATTAGATAGACAAAGGCATTTTCATTTCTTAATCTAAGTATGCCAGGGAATGTTGAAGAAGTTTGGAATGGAGGACTTTAAACCGGTATGCACTCCTATGGTTACTGGTTGTAAACTAAGCAAGAATGATGAATCTCCTAAAGCTGATCAAAGCAAGTACAAATCAATGATTGGAGGACTACTTTACCTAACTGATACTAGACCAAATATCATGCATGTAGTCTATCTTTGGCCAGATTTCAATTAGATCCTAGAGAATCACATGTGATGGCAGTAAAGAGGATGTTCAGGTATTTGAAGGGCACTCTTGATCATGGCTTGTGGTATCCTAAGAACAATGATTTTTCTTTAAGTGCCTATATAGATGCAGATTGGGCTGGATGTGCTAATGATAGAAAAAACACAAGTGGAGGTGTATTCTTCCTTGGAGATAGAGCAGTGTCCTTGTCTACAACAAAAGCAAAATAAATTGATGCAGTATCATGCTGCACTCAAGTGATCTGGATGAAATAGACCTTGAAAGATATCAAAGTTGATTATGATGGGCCAAGCCCTATTCTTTGTGATAACATAAGTGCTATAAATATTTCAAAGAATCCAGTGATGCATTCAAAGACAAAGCACATTTCAATTAAGTATCACCTTTTGAGGGAGAAAGTTTCAGAGAATGAGGTAAAGCTTGAGTATGTGCCTACAAAAGATCAAGTTGCTAATATATTAACTAAGGCTCTTCCAAAATACACATTTGAGTATCTCCATGAGAAATTAGGGGTTATTGCCCCTCCTTCCTTAAACTAGGTGCATAGGAAGGTGCATTAGTCCAGTGTGCTTCAAAGTACATTTCTCTTTGTGGACTGATGTTGGAGGCTACCTCTTAGGGGGAGCAAGTAGTGGTTTGAGATGATTGTGACATTCAAGGGGAGTAAAGAATGGTTTCAGACTGATCAGAGCAGTAGCATGCAAGTATGTACAATAGAAGAGATATGATGTCCTTTGCCATTGATGTCAAAGGGGGAGAGAGATCATGTGAAAAACTCAGGGGGAGTAAGAGTGTAGAGGTGTAAAAAGAAAGCGGGAGTGATGATAGAGAATTGTGTCTTGATGGTGGAACATGTTTTTCACATCATATGTTTCCATCAATGACAAAGGGGGAGATTGTTGCAAGTATGTGCTAACTGGTGTTGTCATTGATGTCAACATGTTTGTGTTGTCTTTGGTGCCAACTGTATCTTCTGATATTGCTATTTGTTGATTGATTGAAGAACATTGTTTGAGTATTTTTCTCTGAATCTTCTCTATATTGAAGACCAAAGTATGAGCTTTGGATATGATTTAGAGAAGTGTTTGAAGATACTAAATCCAAAATTTGGTGGTCCGGATCATTGTGCAAGAAAAGTTCTATTCACCAGTTTGAAGACTGTGTCTGGTGAGGTTTGTAGAGTGACAGGAAGAAAGTATTTTTCTCCAAGGTCATTAGTCATCTTCATTCCAAAGGATTTGTCATTTGGTGCTCCGGAAGGCAAGTTAGTGATTAGAAGAGTTTGACAGTGTCTATTAAGAAGCAGTCTATGATGTGTTTTCAAGTGACATCTATTGTCTTCAAGTGAGATCTGTTGCAACTGGATTTGTTGGATACCAAGTGACTCTATGTTGTTCATAGATGCCTCCAAAATGTGTTGAAGGAATGTGCTTGATCCACAAGCTACAATGAAGATCTTGCAAGCATGTTTTTCAGTGTTCTTGACATGTGCATAAGTTCTAGCTGATCTGGTTTGTCACACTTGTTATGGAGGTGATTCTTGATTTGTGGAAGTGTGTCCAAGTGTGTGATAATATATTTGGGTCTAAGCTAAGATGTGATGTGTTCATCCTTCATTCATTTATCCTGCAAGTTTGTTTAGGTCTAGTCCTAATTTGATTTATGTATGTATTCTAAACTCGGAGATAGTTCCAATGGTTGTAGAATGTAATGTTGACCTTGATGTACATTCCAAGGTTGATGATAGGTATAAATGTATGTAATGAATTTGTGATTGAGTGTCCATAATGCGAAGATGAAAAGATAAGGTCTGAGGAGTAAAACAGAGTAGAGAAGAGGAGTTGTATTGTGCTTCAATGGAATTGAACTCAGGCATGGTGTAGATGCTAATATATCAGTTCAACCCTGGCAGTGAGCCACCCTTTGGCAGTGAGCCATTCTTTTGGGCAATGAGCCCTAGGTAGGGAGCCCATTGGTAGTGAGCCACCTTTGATATTTGGTATTGTTACTGCATTATATTGTGAGCTAATACTCACCGCGGTTTTTCCCTGTTTAGGGTTTTCCACATAAAAATTTGGTGTTCATGTGTGTATGGTGTTGATTTATTCATTTTTTGATTCTGCTATTCATGTTTAATGTTCATAAGAGAATAAGGAGATAGGTTAAGTGAATGTGAAAGTGATTTTTGTTTAAAGAAGTTAAAGTTTTGATACAACTAATTCACCCCACCTCTTAGTTGTCTTGTGCCTTTCAACAACAAGAAGGATATTCTGGAAGAAGAATTGTGTGAAATCAAAAGGCATAATGTAGAATTGATGGGGAAGATAAAGGAACTAGGAGGAGACAAATATGATACTCTTGAAAGAAGAATTAGAAAATGTAAAAAGGAGGAATGAAGAATTAGAAGAAGAGCTGAAGTTGTTTGAGTATGTCAAAAAGAGTTTTGAATAATTGGAAGAAGGATTCAAGTTGTTTGGTTAGATTGAAAAGAGGAACATAGATCTGGAGGAAAGTCTGGAGAAGTTGAAAAAGGAAAACAATTTACAAGGGAGTGAAATATCTGGATTAAAAGAATAGGTTAATCAGTTAGAGCAGTCACTTGTAGCATGCCGAGAAGAGAATGAAAGTCTAAGATCTAAGCCTAAACTTTGTGATGTTTCTTGTGATACTAATGATTTATGTGATACTACAGAAGCTTCTTTAGAAGTTGAGATTGAAGATAACAATGTAACTGAATATGTAATTGTTGGTGATGATGTTGACAATGTTGGTTACTATTATGTCAAAAAATGTCCCCTTGGGGGCTTTTCCCTCTTAAGGTTTAGCTCTCGGGTCCTTAGAATGCATTTAGAGCATCGTGCATGTTAATTTTGACTCCTGATGAGAAAACCCTGAAGTCTTATGGTGCTATTTTGATGATTCCCAAACAAAAATAGTAGGACTTGGGTGCTCGCACCCTAGTCCTACCCTATTTTGGGTCTGCCCTAAATTTAAATGTCAGTTTTATGACCATTATTGAGGTCCTATGCTGACATCTCAAGTTTGAATTGTGAAATTCTTAGTAGGAATCTTTGTAGTTGCATATATACGCATGTTTAGGTTTTCATTTTTAAACTAGAAGATGATTGTGAACTTTATACATTTTTGTGATTTCAAGATATTCATTGTTGCAAAGTAAAGCATTGTTATTGTATTTGTGCTTGCAGATTTGACATCATCTTCTCATGTGATTGAAGAGCCTTCATTTATGTGAGATCTACATTTCAAGGTGATATCTATTATGTTTTTGATCATTTATCATTTGGATTTTGCCTCTATCCTGCTGGGATACACACTCTTATCTGACAACAGTGTTTGGAAGAATTGAATGTCTCTCTGGGGCTTGACCGAGGCAAGCCTCTAAACACCAAAATCCCCTCCCACACTCCTTTGTGATTGTAGGTTACAAGTATCAAGTTTCACCGAGTGGAGTTGTAGAAAGGAGGTTGCAGACAACTAGGATTTAGGATCTGAAAGAAAGATGACAAAGGTGAACATTTAAGGACAAGGGTGCTAGTGCCAGTGTCCTCCATCTTTTTTGGGGTAGAAACAAAAGATACAGTATAGATCTATGTCAGAAGGAGATTCATATTCTATGATGAATCTATACCTTGGATAGGGGCGCTAGTACTAGTGTCCCTAATTGTTCCACATTCTGGATTTTAAAAAATAATGAGTTAACAATCTTTGTCCTTCACCTTAGTCTGAAAGGATTTGTCGTAATTCATCAATTTGATTTCTATTTTTCTTATTTAGGGTTTTAAGAGTAATTGAGAATTAAATTGAGATATTGTTTGATACATCTAAACTTCCACATTGTTCCAAGTGGTAGCCCAACCTGATAGGTGATTGCCCTCGCTTAGTGGAGATTCAATTCGGTTGATATGCCGTTGAATGTTTGGTGAGAAGGGAGGATTTTCCTTTGAAACCTAATTTTCACATAATTTGTATTAATTTAGTTGCATTTTATTTAATTTCCAATTTTTGCATTAAATCTGAAATTTATTTTTCATCTTATTGCAATTGAAGATCTACAAAAATATTAGCAAATTTCAAAAATTTGAAAACAATTGGCATCTTACGCTTGCATTTTGGCATAATTTGAATTAATTGGAATTTAATTTCATTAAATTTCTATCATTTTCATTAGATCTAATTTTAATTACATAAATTCATCATTTCACTATTCATTTGCATTGCATTTTCATGCTTAAATTGTCAAAAAATGCTTGAAATTTTGCATTTTACATAAAAACCTAGTTTTGCATTAGGTAGGGTTTGTAGTCAAAATCTTGTTTTAGATTTTACTACCCTTTTAAAACACTCATTGGGACTGATTTCTAATTTTACTATTGCATCATAGTGGTTTTCTTGCAAAATTTCATGTCTAGGGTTTGAAAACCTTGCATTTTCACTAGAATTGGCCTTATCGTCTCTCTAGAATTACATTACAAGCATGTTGTGAGGGATTTTTCTGTATTAATTGGCTGTTGTTATGGTTATCATCTTCCTCCTCTCCTCAAATTCCTTACAACACCCTTTCTACTAGGCATTTACATTGAAAATTGATGAAAAATTGCATATTTTAGGTGTATTTTCACTAGGTTTTGACTCGTTATCACTCTAGACTTGCATTAAAAGCATGTTGTGAAAGATATTGTTGCATAATTGGACTGTTTGTAGGCATTTTATTTTCTTTCCCTCTTGAAATTCTTCACAACACCTCTTCTTTCACTCATTTGCATTGAAAAAAGTTGAAAAATCAAGCATTTTAGGTCATTTTTATACATACTTTTTGCATTTGTTTCTTGCATAAGTATTGAAAATATTTAAAATTTGATTTGGAATTCATTTGAAAAAATACACATGGCTTCTCAATAGAACAATAATGCTAGCCTTCCTCCTAGGCCTTATTTGAAAAGACGAGCCCCTGAACTTGAAATAACATTCACACCTCATGACAAAGAAATGGTAGATACTGAAGGGCCTCTTTACATTATAGTGAAAATAATGGAAATGCCTATGGATGGAACACTTATAGACCCTAATTGGATGACTAATGTGATTCTGGACGAGTTTCTTCTCAAACATGATTTGGTACAAAATTATTATCAACCGTCAGATTTGAGAATTAAAACACATAATGGAGCTTTGATGAATACATTTGGAAAGATAACTTTATTGATCTTAGTTTACAATAAAGACGTGGATCAGTTATTTGATGTTATCCCCTTATCTGACCTCTTCCATGTAAAACTAGGACATCCATGGCTTAAGGCTATGAATGGCATCCCGTCAACTATTCATGAATGTTTAAAATTCCCTTTGCATGGAGCGATCTATACTATCCATTGTAATTCATATTAACCTCCAACTAAGAGTAAGTATTTCACTCTTGATTACTTTTGGCCTCAACCTAATACAAACCCTGAGCAATGAAGAGACCAATCTTTCCTAGACTATAGATGATACAAAGTAAAACAACTAGCTAGATTGGTCATACCTCCTTTACAAACAATGAGGGAAGAACAACATGCATTTGAAAATCCTCTTAGAGCAAAAGGGAAATGACAAAATGACATAAGAATAACACAAGACTATTATGACTATGATGAAATAATTAGGATGATAGAAGTGGATAAGGCAAAGTTTCATAACTCACCTCATCCATGGAGAGATGGTATTTAGCTAAGGTTCCTCCCCTATCATCCTTACAAGGATCGAGAGATTTTCATCGACAACAAAACATTCCACCAAGACCAATGAAATTTGAACATGGTGCTTCCTCCTCTAATGTGTAAAATCCTATGGAAAAACATAACACTACCTTTGAAGAGATCAATAGTAAGACAAGAAAGAGAAAGGAGGAAGAGAAGACAAGCTCTTGCCCAACAAAATGCAACACAACAAGAGAACATTCAACCTAACATTGAAACACACTAAGAAGAGCTTAAGAATGAACAACCAAAAAACAAGAACAAAGTTGGGCTATGGTACCTTACACACCTCTTTACTCTAGCATTCGAGATTGGGAAGAGGATGATTTTCTTGTTGACAACCCTTAGTTCGGTTGTCCCTACAGGTAAGTATTTTTAACTCTTTACCTCCATGTTGTGTTTCCCCCAAAATGTGTTATGTGTTATTTAGGCTTGCTCCAGGATGACCCTTGATTCTCTTGTAAGGTCAAGGATATTGGGAGACCACCTTTGTTGTGACCCTTCTTCTATTTGTATCATCATTCTTCTATATTTCTTCTCCTCTATTTTCATTGTTGTGTGTTGTGTCTTATGGACATAGCGTTGTGGTTGGTGACTTGGGGGCACCCTCCTACCTAACTATCCCTAAGGCACTTGCTTCTCCTCTCTTGATTTATTGTTTATCTTCTTCTAGTGCTTCTATCTAGTTGGAAGATGACAAAAAACATATTATACTGATACAGACCTAGTGTCCCTTCAACAAGAAATAAAAAAATGGACCTAGTCCATACATGACGACAGGGTTGATATATATTATCTGACGCTTGGCTAGTAGAATCACTCTGTGTGATGTATTGATGTTGTCTTATCGCACTTACAAAACATAACAATACTGCTACTTCGTGCACTTTGTCTATCTTGGATCTTGCTTTCCTTGACTTTAAATATGAATGATTACATGCATTGTTGTTTATCATGATTATATGGATGCTAAAACATTTTCTTGTAGGAAATTGTGTGTTTATAAAAAAAATTTGGCGATCGTAAAGTACATGTCACCTCTATGGGGCATGGGATTTGCGAGATCTCGTGTTCCCTTGTCTATTTTCTCTCTACCTTAGCATTCTTGATATCAGTACATGATATCAACCACCTTAAGGTGGGGGCATATATAAGGTAAGTTGTCTGATGTTTTTGGTACTAACAAAGCATGTTTGAAGTCTCGTATGGAGGTAGGATGTTGTATCTTTGAGAGAGTGCACATTTTTCTTTCTTTTTATATTGTAATCATTTAAGCCCTTTGCGGAGGCAGGGATAGTATATTTCTCGAGGAGATTGCACATCCTGGCATTTTCTAAAAGTCTTCCAAGTAGATAGGGACTAGATCTAAGACTATCCTAATCCTTAAGCGTGTCTTTGGCAATTGTTGTGGTGAAGCCCAATCATCGGTGCATGCTTGTAATGTTCCTAAGATGGCTATGAACCTAGTAATAGGTTTCTTCCATCACTTGTTTGCCATGTTTTATCCATGTCTTCCATGTGTGTGTGTGTGTGTATGGCATGTTTGTTCCCAAGCATAGTTTCAAGACCGATGGTGATGAGCTCCTCCTATGCTTTGGGAATTATATGGCATGTTTGTTTTCAAGTGTAGTTTCAAGACTGGTGGCGATGAGATCCTCCTATACTTTGGGATTTGTTTGATGTGTCTATTGCGCCTTATGCAGTTTCAAGACTGGTGGTGATAAGCTCCTCTTGCATTTGGGTTGTGTGTGTTTACTTTCCTCGTACTTGCATTTGTGTTCATATATGAGAAACTAAAAAAGAAATAATCACTACATTCACTGTATTCACTATGCTTTGTGTGTTTTCAATGTTATCTTCTCCTTGTTTTGTGTGACTGTAACTGTCTTCTCCATGTTTTGTGTTCCTATTATTGTCTTCAATGTGTTTGGCATGTCTTCATCATGCTTGGCATGTTTGCTGTATTTCTTGACCATACTTTAATGTATTTATTGGCCTTGCGTTTATACATACATTAAAGTGGGGGCTAAATGTTATGTCGAAAAATGTCCCCTTGGGGGCTTTTCCCTCTTAAGGTTTACCTCCCGGGTCCTTACAATACATTTAGATAATCTTACATGTTAATTTTGACTCCAGATGAGAAAACCCTAAAGTCTTATGGCAAATAGGACCTAGGGGTTGCTATTTTGATGATCCCTGAATAAAAATAGTAGGGTGGACTTGGGCACTAGCGCCCTAGTCCTGCCCTATTTTGGGTCTGTCCTAAATTTAAATGCTAGTTTTATGACTATTATTTAGGTCCTATGCCGACATCTCAAGTTTCAATTATAAAATTTTTAGCGAGAATATTTGTAGTTGCACATATAAGCATGTTTAGGTTTTCATTTGTAAACTAGAAGATGAATGCAAACTTTATGTATTTTTGTGATTTCAAGATATTCATTGTTGCAGAGTAGAGCATTGTTATTGTATTTATGTTTGCAGATTTGACATCATCTTCTCATGTGATTGAAGAGCCTTCATTTATGTGAGATCTACACATCAAGGTGATATGTATTGTGTTTTTTATCATTTACCATTTGGATTTTGCCTCTATCTCACTAGGATATGCACTCTTATCTAACAACCATGTTCGGAAGACTTGAATGTCTCACCGGGGCTTGACTGAGGCAAGCCTCTAAACACCACAACCCCCTCCCACACTCCTTTATGATTGTAGGTTATAGGTACCAAGTTTCACGGAGTGGAGTTGCAAAAATGAGGTTGTAGACAAGAGGGATTCGAGATCTAAAAGAAAGAGGACAAAGGTGAAAATTTCAAGACAAGGGCACTAGTGCCAGTGTCCTCCATATTTTCTAAGGTAGAAATACAAAATACAATGTAGATCAGTGTTGGAAGGAGATTCAGATTCTGTGACGAAAATTGTACCTTGGATAGGGTCGCTAGTGCTACAGTCCCCAACTATTCCACATTCTAGATTTCAAAAAATAGTGAGTTAACAAATATCTGTCCTTCACCTTAGTCTAAAAGGATTTGTCATAATTCATCAATTTGCTTACTATTTTGCTTATTTAGGGTTTTAAGTGTAATTGAGTATTAAATTGAGATATTGTTTGATACATCTGAACTTCCGCATAATTCCAAGTGGCAGCCCAACCTGATAGGTGATTGCCCTCACTTAGTGGAGATTCAACTTGGTTGATATGCCCTTGAATGTTTGGTGAGAAGGGAGGATTTGCCTTTGAAACCTAAACTAAAACATTTCCCCCCCTTTTTAACCCTAAATAGTTACAAAATCATGAAAAGAATGGGATATGAAGGAAATGGATTGGGAAAATATCAGCAAGGAATTACAGAGCCTATTGAGCCAGTAATGAGATAAAGAAATGAAGGCCTTGGATATATCAGACGTAAGGATGTTTACACAAGTTCAAACAAATCAACTCAAGGAAGGAAAGGTATGCATTGTTCTTATTATAATAGACATGGACATGAAATGAAACATGTTGGAATCTATACCCTTGTAAAATCCGTGGATTAAGGAATCACTCTGAAAAGATGTGTTGAAATAAAATGCAGAGGAGAAAGTCTATGATAGGTTGTATATAGAAGGATTATGTATGGATTGATGGACCGGAATGGAAATATGTTACTTGTATGTTCAAAAGGTTGTGTAGACTAAAGTATTCATTTGTTGGAAGAAAAGAAGGATAATGATCAAGTTACAGAGAGAGAAGACCATAGGTAGAGAAAAACAAAGACATAAATTCATACCATAGAGAGAGAGATGACAGGAGTTTCTACTGCAACAACAAAGGAAGTCATAATTCTTACCGCAATGGAGGATACCAGAGGGATGAAAGAGGATTTGATAGGGGAGGAACTTGTTTTTAAGTTTGGAGGCAAATAGCATCGAGCATTGAATGTCACCAAGGGGATACTACTAGAGGAGCAGTAAATAATGCAGAGATAACTTATGCAGAGGAAGAAGAACCTATTGAGTCATCATGTTCAACAAAGGAATTGAAAGAGGATGAGACATTAATCTTAAGGAGAATTTTGTTGTAGACTAATCATCTGAGGAGCCAGTGCAAGAGAAAGTTTGTGTACCAGAGTAAAGTAAATATGGGTACAGGAATAAAGAGAAGTCTAGAAGTAGTATATGAGGACTAGAAACTAGAAGATTTTGATGTGTGTGGTAGGAGTTGTAGCTAGAACCAGATGTTAGAAAGTACCACAAGGAGAATTTGAGGATTTATTGACTAAACAAAGGAAGTAAAATGATTGTTCCAGAGATGCTGAGGCTATTTGACTCTTAATTGGTTGAAGTTGGTATTGATTTGAGGCAACCTACAAGTGTTTATCAATAGTATGTTGAATTGAGAGGTAGTAGAAACTTTTAGTCAAACCGTCGACCTAAACCACCACAAACTAAAGAATTTGGCACAGCTTGCAAAGGAGACTTTCACAAACCACTAATCATTGAGGCAGTGCAATGACTTATAAGCAGAGTGCTAAATTTAGATCACCAGAAGTGAGAAAGAACTTGAGGTAGTCCGCAGAGAGGACCTGTATAGACTGTTGACCATGAGGCAATGCAGTGATTTGTGAACAGATCACTGAACTTGAGGCAATTTGCATGGATGACTTGAACATACCGTTGACCTTGATGTAGTTGCAAGTACCTGTGAATAGACCACCAAACATATCCTAGGAGACAACATTGATTTTGACAAAATACAAGCCAAAGTGAAGGGGCTCACTTTTCAATTAACTCGTAGAGTCTGATGCAGGAGCATCTGGAAGTCATTCAAGTAAATTGGGATAGTTAATGTTGAGTTGTAGAGTGCTAGGAGGATACATTGGAGATTACCGCATTTTACCACATTTTTATCTCAGAGCTCATGGAGTCAGACTTAGCATCTACATATCATCATCTACATCATATTCAAAATTCAAGTCATTTAGATTTGTCTACTAAACGTTATCACTATTAGAAGATCATCAGTTTTCTCAGTGTAGAGCAGTCAATGTTTAGGTGAAGCCTAATGGGTTTGTGGAGCAATTCCATGACTTGCGGAGCCTAGTGGAACATCATTCAAGGTAATTTGGGACCTATCCAACCTTGATGGAGAACCGCACCAAGTTTCATCCATTTGCAGAGCAATACCATATGTTTTAGGCTGACCATTAGTAGAGAAAGAGCAATATATGACTGTAAAAACTACTAAAAACTACTTATAAATGACCAAACATGGTCACGTGACCATTGGTAGTTTATTTCTAGTCATTTATAACATGAACAAATTGATGACTCAAGCATTTTTAGTCATTTGTTAGTTGTTTTGATTGATCAATTTGGTAGTGTGTTTAGTTGTTGATTTAGTCAATGATTGCTATAATCTTGTCGCTTACTTAGTCATTTATTTTTCACTGATATATTTAGTCATTAATTTATTCATTGATTGTTGTTTTTGATAATATAAGGCAGCAAAACCAGGGGCAGAACCCTTACAAAGTAGAACCCAAAAAGGGCAAAAAAGGCTTAGAAGACAAAAAGAGCCAAAACCACCATAGACAACTTACATACAGCGGATATGCAACAAATAGAAACTATCAGTAAAAATCTAGCTAACAGAAAGCTTAGAAAGAAGACTAGGAAAGGATGTCTTCCCAGCCTTTAAAAAGAAACTCAAACATTTTGTCAAATTCCTTAGCCATGTCATCATCAACACCATGAGTGAGGACTTCATGTTCCTGCAACAGAGAAAGATTAGCCATAGCCGGCCCACAAAGCATGCTTGTAATGAACCTGCCAAGAGAAAAGACCCTCTTCTCTAGAAAATCCTCCCACTCCTTCAACTAAGACAAAACATCAGAATGAGTACCTTCCTCATTAACTTCCTCCTCCATACCACCTTCAGCATTGTTACAATCCTCCTGAATAAAATTAGGGTCTGCAGGAACCTCAGTGGGAACAGAGTGAACATCATTCCCATTGTTATCATCAGTGCCAGTAGCCTCCACGAGTAGTAGTAGCTCCCACATCAATACAGCCACCAATGGGAGTAGAATTTACAGACCCTTTATTGCCCTCAATATCAAAGGTCTCCACAGGTATTTCTTGCCCATCAATCTCCTCAACACCACTCGAATCTTCAATAACAACCTCTTGAATATCATCACTCTTGGACTTATCCTCCCCCTCTTTAGTAGAGGCTTCAGAATTACTTTTAGAGTAATCAATCAACTTCAACTTAGGAGCCAGTTTGCCAGCAATATGACCAGACCGCCTAACAACAACAAACTTACCCTCCAGTTTGACTTTTTTTAAATTTCTTGAGGGTCCCTTCCTGACCATATCCTGTTCATTCTAGGGCCTAGAATCCCCAATGTCTTCTTTCAAAAGGTTAGCTTCCACACCACTATCAGAGAGACATTTTTTAGATTTCAACTTGGATTTCATAAGAGGGGTTTGAACATTTTTGATAGTAGAAAATTTAGGAGTACCAAAAGAAGGAGCACCTTCGAGAAATAGCTTAGGAGTAGTATGACTAATTCTCACAGAGGCAGTAGGGGTATCAGCAATGGTTCAAGACCAGAGGGCTAAATAGAAGAAGGAGGGGACAGAGCCAAGTGAAACTAGTATAACCTATGGATAAACCCTTGATGGAGGGGAATAGGCTTTTCATCAGGCTTTTTAAGCAAAATCTTTTTAACATGTTGAATAGAGCACTCAAGAGATGAAAGTAGATAGAAAGGGAAACTAAAAGTAGCATTCCTTCTTAAGTGGTTTAACAAAGGAAGGTGATAGTAATAGAACCTAGTGAAATGACCCTCCAGAGTGAAGTACTTCACCACCATATAGCACATATCCGCCCATGGTTCAAGAAGTCTGGCTCTCTCAAATCCTCCCTGATAGGGCACTAACTCCTCACCTCACCAAGGAACAATTTTTGGTTCTGGGCATCTGAAACCCTAGACTTCTTTTGCAGCTTCGTACCCTTAGCAGATAAACCTATAGCCATAGTAATTTCATTCTCTAAAACCTCAAAACTGATATTCCCAATTTGAACCTTATGATTTTCCCATGACTGAGCAAACTGAATGGACAAATTTTCATCATGCCCATTCAAAAACTCAAGGAATGAAGTGATACCACCTTATTTACAATAATGCCAGACCAAGGCATTATTTGTAAATTCTCTGCAGTTATTAGGTTCGGTTCTGATCATGTCCCCTCCCATAATGAAATACCAGCAAACCCCAAAGAGATCAGAGAAGGAATTAGCAGAAGTTTGAAAAACTCCATCCTAAAGGCTCCTAACAATATTGTGAAGAATTTGAGAGACTTCAATCATAGAGCAATGTATAATAATGAAAAAGGCAATAATGTAAATACGAGAAGAAATAAGGCAATCATTACACCGATATCCCAAAGTCCTTATACAAAAATTCCTCATTAACTACCCATCCTTCACATGCATGCATAGCTTTTTGAACTCACTCCAATCACCAGCAAAGTGTCTAATTAGCATGACCTATGTTAAAAGACAAGCCATGTAGGTAAGCCAAGTGAAGTGATGTGTCATCATCATATGGTTACTTGCTCTTTTTGAATGATATCCCCAATCTAGCGCAGGATATTATGAAAATGGCGCCAACAACGCTAGTTTTGAAACTGCTGTCCAAAATTTGCCAAGCTGTTTGCAATAGTGTTCCCTTCTCTATAAATATGAGAGAAGTAAATGATAGGAATGGCCTGTATAAGAGTTTGAATATTAGACACAATGTCTCTAAGTTGCCATCCACCCTCTGAAGCTTTAGTGACAGCATCAATAATAATTTTGGAGTCACCCTAAACATGAAGTTGGCGAATTCCCAGAGATATAGCCAACTTGAGACCCCATAAAAGAACTGAAGCTTCAGCAAAGTTATTGGTCTGGTTTCCAATCCCTCTAGAATAAGCAGCAATTAAATCTCCTCTATCATTCCTTATAACTCCTCCTCCACTAGCCTTGCCATTTGACTTAGCAGCACCATCAAAATTCAGTTTAAGCCACCTTGGGTCTAGGGGAGTCCAAATAGTACTTAACCTTTTAAGGCATCTAGAATCATCAAATGCAGGAATTTGATTCATAATCCCCCTAGAAACCACAAAGACCTCATAGTAGTTTTGATGTTGGAATTAGAAACATTTTCCAGTAGGGCCTTAGATAAAGAACAGAAAACCTGTGAAGGATTCCTAGTAGTTTCTCTAAAAATTCTATTATTTCTTTCCTTCCAAAGGAACCAAGCAACAAAAGGAATAGTTTGATTCCATAGTTCCACTAACCAAGGGTGGGATAGAGGAGGGATCCAATTAACAATGAGTTCTCTTATTTCCTTATTGCAAACCCATTGTAAGCCAAAATTCAAAAGGAGTTTGCTCCAAATATCAGTTGTAAATTCACAATGCAAAACAAGATGAGAGATAGATTCTTCCTCTTTCAAGCACATGACACATCTATTAACCAGTTGAAGAACCCTTCCCTAAAGATTGTCCCGAGTCAATATCTTATTATGAATAGCTGTCCACCAAAAAAAGTTAATCTTAGGAAGGAGTTTGTAATTCCATAAGAGCCTTCTCAATCAGCAAATGGTAAGCTAATTTAACTGAAAAAAACCCTTTTTTATCAGCAGACCAAAAAAGTTGATCATTTCTAGGAAAAAGAGGAATCTGAGTATTAAGGAGCATTTGATGTATGGCATTAGCCCAGTGATTAAGATTGGGATAATTAGTACAGCATTCCAACAGATTTTTCCATTTTCTAGCACCATGGTCTTGCTGAATATAATGGCTAACTTTAATGCCAAAAAAATGTTTAGCAAGAGCAACAATAGCATCATTGCCCATCTGATTAGAGAGAGGTCCATCACCCAACCAAGGATCTTCCCAAAAATTGATGAGAGACCCATCACCAAGTTTCCATTTCATTCCCTTATTAACAAGACTTTTGGATTTAATCATTTTATTCTAAATAACAAATCCTTGAGGAAGACCCTCCTTATTAAGAAAAGAATATCTATCAGAGTCTCGTAAGTACTTAGCCTTTATAATAACTCCCCAGTTAGTATCCATGTTTATGAAGTTCCAAATAATCTTAGACAAAAGAGCCTTGTTCATTTTTTGGATGGTTTTGATGTTAAGGCCACCATGAGACTTGGGAAGACAAACTTTGTCCCATTTAACTAGAGAGATTCACTTTTTTTCCTCTGTACTAGTCCACAGGAAAGTTCTCTGGATTTGCTCTAGTTTGTCAGCTAGATATCTAGGCATTTTGAATAAAGATAAAAAGTAAGTAGGTATACCCTAAAGAGAAGCCCTTAGAAGCTGCAATTTACCAGCAATTTCTTTTGAGTTCTTTCGAGGATGTTATGCCAAAAACTAGGAGTAACTTCCTTAGTAGTTAAAGGGAGACCAAGGTAGACAGAGGGAAGGTCAGTAGCCACACATCCAAGGATATTAATAATTTTCCTTTGAAAATCCCTTGGGGTATTAAAAAAGAAAACATTATTTTTTGAAAATTAATATGCTGACCAGAAGCCATGGCATAATCATTGAGTAAAGATTTCCATCTTGAAGCTTCTAAAATAGAGGAGATGCCAAAAAGAATGGTATCATGTACAAACTACTAAATGGGCATCAGAGAAAGAGAAGAAGCTAGTTTAATCCTAATTAATTCTTTTGAGGTGATCTTGTTGAGGACTAATCTACCAAGAGCTTTAGCTAGCATAATAAAAAGGTAGGGAGACAAGGGATCTCCCTATCTTATTCCCCTAGTGGGAAAAAAGAACTCCTAGGAACCCCATTAACAAGGACAGAATATTTAGTAGTAGTAACAACTTCCTTGATGAGAAGGGATACCTTATCATTAAACCCAAGATTCAGAATGATTTTAAACAAAAATTGCCATGAGACCCGATCATAAGGTTTAGAAATACCAAGTTTGAGAACCATACCTGGGATGTGACTCTTGTCCATAGAATGAATAGTTTCATGAGTAGTAATCACAACATCTAATATCTGTCTCGCTAGAACAAATCCCTTCTGTGAGGGAGAGATAATTTTGTCAAGAAGGGGTTGGAATCTAAGTATCAAAAGCTTTGTACAAATTTTATAAATTGTATTACAGAGGCTAATAGGCCTGAAGTCATCAAGCATCTCTAGGTTAGGCTTCTTAGGAACAAGGGCAATAAAGGTATTATTTAGTTGTTTAAGTAATTTCCCAGTTCTGAAAAAATCTCTGATAGCTGCAGTGACATCATATCCCACTATGTCCCAGAATTCTTAGAAGAAGAAAAGGGGAAAGCCATCTGGGGCTGGAGCTTTAAAGGGGCCCATAGAAAAGACCAAAGCACAAACCTCCTCCTCAGAGATAGGCTTTAAAATACAACATTGTCTTCTTCAAAAACTAGTGAAGGAATGTTATTCAGGAGCTGATTCACAATCTGAGAATTATCAACACTTGTACCCTATTTAGACAACAGGTTATAAAAGAAGCTAACAACATGATCTCTAATCTCCTCATCCTCAATAATCATTCTACCATTCTCCAATCTCACTCTAGAAATAGAGTTAGATTTTCTATGCTTTAGAGTAGAAACATGAAAGAAAGTTGTATTATGATCACCTTCCTTAAGCCATTGCACTCTAGATTTTTGTTTCCAGAATAACTCTTCTCTATTCATTAAATTCTTCCAATATCTAATTAGATCATTCTCTAATTGCATAGAAGTATTAGAAGTATCTCCTTGAGCAATCTTATATTGAATATCTACCAGCTCCTCAAACAAGATCTTTTTCTAAGAAAAAACATTACCAAAACTATATTTATTCAAACCATGAACTTCTCTCTTGACATGCATCAACCTTTTAAAGAGTCTAAACATGGGAGTACCCAAAACTAGAAGTTGCCACCATCTAGAAAGAAGATTTTTGAAATCATGATGTTTAATCCACATAGCCTCAAATCTAAAGGGAAAGGGGCCTTTCCTCTTCTGATTAGCCCAATCCAGAATGATAGGATTATGATAAAAAATAGTCCTAGGCAAAGCAACCAGTTTAAGGGAGACAATATTTGGCCAATTATTGGAAATAAGAAATCTGTCTAGCTTCACTTGAGTCATTTGGTCCCCTTTCCTCCTATTGGTCCAGGTAAAATTTTGATTCATCAAGTCAATGTCAAGAAGCCCAAAGGAATTTATAAAATCAACAAAGTCTAACATACTATTAGAGTAGTCCAAAATTCCCCCAGACTTTTCAGAAGGATATAGAGGGGTATTAATATCATCTGCCAACATCCAATAAGAATTAGGATGAGATTCAAGTTGATTAGCCAAGTCTTGCCAAAGATTCTTCCTTAGCACCCTAGTGTTAGGGGCACAAACATTAACCAGACTCCATCTAAAGGTAGGCAAATAAAATCAATCACCAAATAGTGTTTGTTCAAAAAAGAAAGTTTACCTCGAATTCTGGAAGCATTTCGCATAGTCACTATTCCCCCAAAGGCACCAACAATAGGGCTTATGCAGAAGGAAGCATTAGCCCAGATCCTATCAGCAATCAATTTGAAATTCTCTTTAGACATTTTAACTTCTTGAAGTAAAAGAATATCCACTTTGTGGTCAAAAATATAGTTTTTGACCTCAAATTGTTTTGAGGGGTTATTAAGGCCCCTCATATTCCACGAAAGAATTTTCATTTAAATAACTTTCTGGAGTGATTTTCCAGTGTCTTTTGCTTAACACTAGCAATCTTCCTAATTGGTTCTCTTTGTCTAGTTTCTCTCAATATAGGTCTACCTTTCAGAGGATCCAAACCCACATCAGCAGTCTTTTTTGGCTTACAACCTTTTTTCTTCTAAGATGTCCACTCCTCATGGTCACTTAGAGAAGCACTAGTTGCTCCAGGAGAAACAAGAAGTAGACCAGATTGTTGTCTTGGAGAAGGAGGAAATAACCCTCCTTTGAGAGAACCTGAAGTGAGTTTCCCTGGGGAAGGGAAAGACAATTTTTGAGCTAGAGAATGCAAATTGTCATTTGACTGCACTCTAGCTTCTTGGTTAGAATCAATCTTAGAAGACAAGTGATCATGAACTTTAGTCACCGGGTTGCTAGGATGGGAACATTTGTCTTGATTCTCCTTCTCTTTAAAACATCCCATATGGGTCTCCTTAACTTTGTCAACTTCAACTTGAACCTCTTCAAAATTACCAACCTCTAACTGAGTTTCCTTAACTTGGTTCAGAATCTTGCCATCTCCCAAGTTTGGTTGTGAAACCTCATGAGGATGGAGGTTTTATTCCTCAACATCCATAACTGGCTCAGAAACCTGTGAAGCATCAAAAATTGTTTCTTCCTATGCATTCTCCTTGCCAGAATGAGTAGATTCATTAGCTATGGTCTCTTCCTTATTTATGTTATCCATAGCTATCTCCTTATTAGTATTTTCCTTAGCTTTCTTGAACTTACAATGCGAAATGAGATGTCCTTTCTTCTTACATTTTTGACAGTAAGTTGTAGAGTTTTCATAAGTGATGGACTACCTCCAGACTCCATATTTAGAGCTAATGTCAATGAACATGGGCAAAATCTTGTTGATCTCCACATTTACACAGAATCTTGCATAAACAAAGCAAGATTTGGTGCGTGTGGAGTTATCAAGGGTAAAAAATGACCAAAAGTATTAGCAATGGAACTAAAAATAGCTTCATCCTAGTATTCTAAAGGAAAACCAGGTAGACAAACCCATACCGAGGTAGTTTTATTAAGATCAGCACTAGGGTCAAACCCTAGTCTCCAACAACCCAATGAAAGTGAATGGGTACCATAAAGCCATGGTCCTCTAGATAAAATAGCCAACATGTCTTCTTTGCTGGTGAAGCAAAATAGGAATAGCCCTCACGCCATACCCACGATAGTCACACTACCTTTAACACACCAACAATTGGAGACCCATTTGCGAACCACTTCAATGCTGGGTCAGAGAGAGAAGAACTTGCCAACCAGAGAAAGATCAATAGAAGTGACAATCATATCCACTAGATTGTCAGGAACCATAAGGGAAGACCATTCATCCATCTCCTTTTGGTGATAGACCACTGTCTATCCATTATGATGAGAGTCCACCTGTCCCGTCAAAACTTTTTTCCAGTTTTGCAAGCCTAACAGAGTCTAAAACAGGCAAGGGACTAGAGGTACTTCCAGCTACAGTACCCTCCATCCCCAACTAGTACACAAAAAGTAGACAATCAAAACCCTAGAAAACCTAAAAACCCTAGCAGAGCAAAACTATCCTTGACTATATTCCTATCATTGATTATTGTTAACTGGTCACTTATTTAGTCATTTTTATTCACTAATTTCTGTCCATTGGTAGTGTATTTAGTCATTAATTTTAATCATCATTTTGATCAATTTGGTAGCATGTTTAGTCATTGTTATTCACTTATTTAACACTGGTCATATATCTAGTCATATTTATTCACTGTTCATTGATTTCTGTCAATTGGTATTATATTTAGTCATATTTATTCACTGTTCACTGATTTCTATCAGTTGGTAGTATATTTAGTCATATTTATTTACTGTTAATGATTTCGGTCAATTGGTACTATATTTAGTCAATTTAATTATTAATTGACATCAATTAGTAGAATATTTAGTCATTTTAATTGACTGATATTTGAGGATTTAAACATAAAACATAGAAATACAAATCATAATCATCAATTTATTGCATACAATATAAAGACAGCCATTGAGAAGGCAAAATCACTAAAATTTATTAAAAGAAAGGTGTTCTTATAGCTTGCACAAGTCTGAAATATCTATCTTGCTTGAAAAATGCTTAGAAACAGAGTATTACAATGTTTATTTTCAGTCACAAGACTAAAAATCTGATCGAGTTACAATGCACAGAAATGACAAGAAAGAATTAACTTTTCCATGTTTACAATGCTTTGCCAAAAAGTGCCTAACTGTAGCCATGGGTCATCTAATCCTCCCCATTAGTCTAGCACTTGTCCTTCTTGACTACAACCAAATGAAATACACTGTCATATGTAGTCAGGTCTATGATAGGATATTCATAATGTGAAACATGGATTAGATTAGGCTTCCTTAATGAAACATCACTGTATTCTTGTGTCTTGTACTATCATCAACACTTCTTATGGGACATGTTTTTCTTGAGTTTGAAGATATCAGATCCTCTTAGGGCATGGAATCAGATTCTTCCTTCATTAATGCATCTTCAAAAGCCTCTTTTTGAGTCTAAACCATTCACTTACCCTGCCTCTATTATTACATTAGACACTTGGTAGGTAGTCATATATATTTAGTGTCCTTGGTCTTCACTACTCATTGTGGTGACTGAACTGTGCATACTTATTTTCTAGATGATTGCTCTGCAACTTTCATATACTTGCCTTTTAATTAATGCTAACATTGTAGTCCTCTATTCCTTTTCTCATGCCACTGAAATGATGTTTACTGTGCCTGTATCCCTAGGAACCATTGACCATTGCCACTCACCACAAACATCTTACCTCTATGCACTCATTATCTCTCTATTATAGAACAATCACCCATAAGTATACATAATTTAGACTTTCATTTGTAGACTGTCATAGGTTTATGAAACTATCATATACCTGCAACTATACTGCCATTTAGAATATATGCCTTGTAATAATAGCATTATTAGTGGTTATCCTTTTTTCTATTTAAGACTTCTATAAATTTGTCTATTGGTTGCTTCCAAAGTCTTGATGAAATGCTAACATCATCACCTTATGACTATAATCTTCCTCATTGATCTTTGTGCATTGCCAACTACCCTTACTTTCTTAAAAACTAACACACCACCCTTGATCATAGTAGCTTAAGACTCATCTCACTTTGTCTATGGCATGAACTATGTACTTTATCCCTTGATCATTGTCATTTATGCTCCTTGAGTCTTCATGACTGAGTGTTGATCATGTCCCATATATGAAGCTCTCTCCTTTAGTGTAGCCAACAATAACCCTAGAATCTTTTCATAAAGACATATAAGGTAGTGATGGTGAATGTTTAGGGATAAAAAGCAACATAAAATAAAATCGAAAAAACCCATAAGACTTAAATATGTGTCTTTTATTTGAAATATGTGTTACAAAGTGTGTTTCTCAGTGCTGTGACTAAGAAAACTAAGTTACAATGGCTTTTTTTTCTTATACAACTCTAAACAAACAAAAAACACTAAGATCCCTAAACAACACATTCAAACTATTGCATAAAGCAGTGGGTCAAGTTGTCTAATAGCTAGTACATGATAAACATCAACTATGCCATTTTTTTCAAATATTTTAGTGGCCACCATGTGAAGGTCCCTTCTTTCTCTTTCAAATGGACAGCTCCATCTATTTTGTTTTCATAAGCAAGGGGTATGTTACTTGTGACCTTTAAATTATTTACATTTGCATCTCCTATTCCTTTCAATTTGACTCCATGTACAACAGATAGTGAGTGAATCCACCCAATGCCCACAGACGTAGCACCATCACTAGGATCCAACACCTGAACTTTATCCCCTTCTTGCAGTTTATCAATAATAAATGTTTGCAAAAACCAAAAAAAAACACATTATATTGAGATATAAAACACACATTATATTGTTTTTGACAGTTGTATGTAATGTCTTATGTCTTGGAACAAATTAGTTTTTGTATGTGCTTTTTTTTTATTTTGTTGAATAATAAAGAAGCAACTTTTTACTCTAAAAAAAAACTAACCCATTGCGAGGTACAAACAAATGGAGCGTAAGACTACAATAGTGCTAGACTGTATGAGTACTCCAGAAAGATACATGGATTGGCAATGAAGTCCCCCCAACTGAGGACCATGACATCCCCAAACACAATGCATTAATGCATAGTCAAAATCTATGTATGTACTCTATTACAACTAAGCTCTAAGCTTCCATATGTAAGTTATATGTTCTCCCTTATTTCCATAATCTATGTATACTAGATAATTACGCTTCACTACTATTCTAACCAGCTTCTATCAAATAGGTAATGATTACCCTTATTTTCATAATAAAACAACCATTACTTTCTTGAATAGTACTTACTTGCATGTGGTTTCATAGCACTCACCTCGATTTCAGCATGACTACTACTATGACTATCATGTGCATGCTCGTCGAGTTCATCATCATAATTATCACTATCAACATTGACATGAAGTTGTACAGTTTTGTAGAGAGCTCTATTGACAGGGTCTTTTTCTTTTAGTTCTATTTTCATATAATTTCTTTGAATGTGGTTTAATCATCATGCAAAAATTAATATAAGTCAAGTAAAGAATGCAAAAGCTATAAATTTTTGTCCAAAAGAACATTCTAAGCATGAAGAATTAATGACAAAACATTGGGACAGATTAACTTACAACTTAAAGAATGCAAAAGCTATAATTTTTTGTCCAAAAGAACATTTTAAGCATGAAGAATGACAAAACATTGGGACAAATAACTGACAACTATTATATTACCTCAACTTCAGCATAACTATGACAACTGTGTTGCACATTCTTGTCTAGTTCATCATAATCATCACTATCAATATCGGCAACTCTGTTGACATCATGAAGGCATTTTTGCTTTCCTGCAAATTTGAAAAAAATGCTCTGCATGTGGTTTAACCATCATGCAAAAAAATATACAAAGCATTCAATAGTCAAGTAAAGAATGCAAGCTATAAATTTGTCCAAAAGAACATTTTCTGGATCACTCCAACAATAAAGAAACTGGGTTGGATTATCCTACGCTCAAATTTCAATAATCTACATATTAAGAGGCATTTGTATACAGAATTGGCAAACAAGAAGAAATGAGGTCATTAGAGCCTCTTACCACATCTGAATCCATGGAATTATGCTCATTCCATGAAAAACTATAGGGTTAACAGAGGCAACCAATTGCAAAATTTGCTGACTGAGACCGTATATGCAATTCAGTACGTGTTGGTACCCTTCATTTGAGTTGACATGATCTGGAGAGGCTGATCCTACTAGGCATGTAATAGATGGCTATGAAATCTCTATTGATGAACTAGATTTCCACTTCATCTACTCTTAGTTTTACTAGGATCTAGTGCTGCCATATAATTGACAATATCTTCTACACCTACTTCTCTATTATTATTTTCCACCTAAAATACAATGTCAATTTCAACATATAGTCAGTTCAATAAAAAATTGAAATAAATAACACAATATAAATTGAACCAAAAATCCATACACTTACTCCAAATTTGTCCATTTTGGCCTGCAACCCACCTCGGCCAAATGTATATCCAGTCCTCACATTATCTCTTGCTCTCTTACCTTTGTTACTCTTTGCCAAATATTCTTTAGAATGCATAGTTCCTTTCAATGCCTCCCACTGTTTGGGACATAGAGTGGACTCTAACCTCTCTTTTCCCTCCATGATTTCTTTTCTACAATTGTATCTAAAATTGTTCATCAAAATTCTCATCTTTTGCTTGTAATATTTTCTAGAGATTTGTCCACCAGTAGTCTCAAAAGTATTTTCCATTTTTTGTATAACATTTTCCACAGATCATGGATCTTGCTCTACAAAACTTGATTTGCAAATATCCAAATGGGCCCTACATCTTACACCCAACTCAGAGGCCCACTTTGCAGCATTTGGCCCAATGGGCTCACCATATCTCAATACCTCAAGCAAGAATGGCTTCTTCCCTTCTAATTTTCTTAGTTTTGTATTCCTCTCTATAGATCTATAAAAATCTTGACTCAATCTTTGTCTTTTGACAAAAGCATCCACATATTCTATTAAACCACTACTAGTATTTCTGGCTAATCCACTAGTTCCATCAAAAGTTCTAGATGCAACAGGTACACTCTGAGGCACAATAGATTCAAGTGGTCTCTCTCCATGACTTTCATTAACTGGAACTTCATGCTCCTTGGCCACATCAGGTGTGACATTAGTAGGTAGATCATGAGTACCAGCCTCTGTAGATTTCACTTCAAACACATCCTTTAATCTTGAATAAATCATTTGCAGACTTGTTGTTCCTTTAATGCTATGATGTTTTTCAATAATCTCTCTTAGACTTTGTTCTAAGAGATCATCACAATGTTGCACATCACCATGTGCTATATCAGGCTACACATGATCACCATGTGCTATATTAGGTTGCACATTACCATGTGCTATATCAGGCTACACATCACCATGTGCTATATCAGGATGCAATACATCAGCATATGATATATCAGGCTGCACATGATCATCATTGCAACTATTATTTTCACCGACTACATTTGTTGAATCACAAAAGCGGTGGCTTCTACGAGATGGCGACACTGTGTCTTTTCTTTCCTTTTGTTTTTTCTCCACATTTTCTTTGCACTCTTTTTTGTTTCCTATAAAACAAAAATAATATCATATTATGTCTTATATACATAAAGCTCTTGCCTATTAAATTTCATTAAACACTATTAAACAAATAATATACTACTTAGTAGATTTACAACTTGCCTGTTTGTCAAACCAAGTCTTAATAAATATTCATTATTCTTGGCCACTTTTTCTCTATGAAGGCACTCATAATCTATTAGTGAAGTTTCAACATTATGATCACTATCATCTAATTTGTACCTTACAACCCTTCTCTTCATTTCTGGAAGTCCAAATAAACAATAATGTATAAATCAACAACTTGAATCAGTAAAACTTTATTGAGTTCACAAGTTGATAACTGTTGACTTTCCAATCTATTAATAACTACAAATAAAAATTTAAAATAGAATTCAATTTATAGATTAAAATAAATTTGTAGTAAAAAACCAAGATGTTTACAATTACAATTATCAGACAAATTTTCCTTAGGGATATATTCACAAGAAAAGAACTCATAAAAACATAACACAAGTTAGGATGAAGGAAAAACATAGTCTAGTTCATCATGAGGTGTGTTAGTACCATTCAAAATTTCACATAGTCCCACTCTGTTTCATACATTTTCCTTCCATAAATCCATAATCACGGATTCATATTCCTTTTAGAATTGTTCCAAGAGTCATTTATGAGCATCTCATATCAGGTCTATGTGAAAGAAATTTATATTTTTGACCATTGATGTGTTTTTGTCTCTTACCGCAGCTTCGTAGTACATGCAAACAACCTTGGTAGGTGTGCAGAAATTAGAGGATGTGAATACATAGTTACCACTTCCCCGCAGCATGCAGAAAACTTAGTTGTGGCGTTGTGGTATAAACTCAAGAGGCACATAATATGTTACCATGCCCCCACGATAGGTAAGGAGATGACCAGCAGCAATGTGGTAGGAAGGAGTAAGGATTAAGTGTTCACCACACCCCTATGATGGTTTCAAGTCGAGCATGAGGTGTTGTGGTATAAGGAGTTCAAGTAATCGGTAATGCTACATACTGTGGCCCCACAATGCTGATAATTTCAACTGGCGGTAATGCGGTAAACAAATGGAAGACCAAAGGCTCCCACAGCCCCATGATGATCAGGCCAAAGCTTGGCAGTGGCGCAATAAAATACATAAGGGATAACATGTATCCTGTCATCCCACTGTGGTGTGCAACAAGGCTTACGGGGTGGCGGTAAGTGGTGAAGATGAACGTAACTATCTAAGAGGTCCCACGATCCTGCGATTGCTCTAAGTTGGTCTTGTGGTGATGCAGTAAGGAATTAAATGTCAAAATGACTTCAGTGCTACCCTGCAATGGTTATCATTGATGCCTGTAGGATTCCACTTTTTGAGGAAAGGACTGAATGGATTGGATCAAATCAACAGTCTGTGTTTGAAAAGAATTGAATGCTAAGATTTGTTGATTTCATGGCACGAACCAAGTTAATGGTGAAATGACCAGCTTCATGCCATGATAAAACTTGGGATTTCTTTGTATTTCTTCATTCCAGTGAATTCAGTGTTGATTACAGAAGGCGAATTCAAGCTTTGTGTGCTCTCCTCAGGCATTTTCTGACCAAGTAAGTCTGCCCTATCACTCTTTGCATAAAATTTGGTGTTTGGTTTGTGATCTATTTTCAACTATTCTGGTAAAGCAAGTAAAATATCAAAAACCTAGTTCGTAGGGGCACTAAAATATGGCACCTAAAAAATCTAAGTCTATGAGTAAGAGCAATGACCCCCTGCTCCAAAGAAATTATCACTTCAACAATCATTGTTGGACATCCTACCAAATTCAGTTGACAAGGGGTCTAAGAAATTGTTCAAGGATGTTGCAGAAGGATGTTGGGATGTTGCAATCCCTATCTTTGGATGGAACCTTTTTTGGTATATTTGTGCAAAGAAAGATGGACAGGGACTAGTTGGAAACCCATGGAATTTGGATTTGGCAAAGCTTATGGTGCCTAATGTATTTGTTGATGTGGATTTGATTAGAATTAGCACAACACTATCACTCAGCCACCAAAATAGTCAGACTACCAAATGGGTCTCCATTAGTGGCTATGGACAGGAATGCAATCATAGACTACTTCATGTTAATCAAGCAAGCCCTCACACTAGTAGATGTGCAAAAGAGTGAGTAGGAGTACAATAGTTTGAGAAAAAACACATAGAAAGGATGAGGTGCCCATGTACATGAGGAAAGGGGCAAATAACAGAAGAATTGAAATCCCATCCACTGCAATTGAACCTTTTTCTGTTGACGGTTTTGTTGTCTATTTCAAAAGAACATATTTTGCTTTGTGTCAAGTGTTGGGTATTGATGCCCAAGGTAGAATCCATGTCAACCTCATGATGATGGCCATGAAAATTCAAAATCTAGAAGCTAATGTTGAATATGATTTTGCAACATTCATTGAAAAGAAAATGCATGATGGAGTTTTACAAATAAGAGAAAACAAAAAGCCCATAGATTTCAAATACTACTCTTTGTTATGTCATTTGATTTTGTATCAAAATAGAAGGAAGTGGCTCAATAGAATGGATCTGAGAATGATTGATGAAGAGAGACAAAGATTACCAACATAGTGCTGGTGTTACAAATGGGATAGCCATTGTAGGAATTGTGACTATGTTGTGTTTCATGATTAATTCTTAGTTAGAATAATGAATTCTCTTGGTATCTTTTCTCCCAGATTGAGAAAAGAGATCAGGGAAATTTTGAGGCCTCTTACCCATAGGCCAGAATAGGGTCATAGTCATAACTATGATGATTGGTTTTTCTTGCCAGTTCATACTATAATCAGGGTATATGGGTGTACTCAGCCCCCCTCATGTGTTGCCCAAAGCTATGCCAGATAGAATTGCATTCCTTGAATTCATGTGGAAAATGATGTGGATGGAGAAGGATGTAATGAATATATAGAAGAAAGGCACATTTCTTCCTGATTCCATAGTGTTTGGTGATTGGTCCATTGGTTCTGATACTTTAGAGGAATTGTAAGCCTATTTGAAGGCTAAAAATTCTTTGAAATTAGGTGTAGAGAGGGTTTGTGATCCAGAGGATCACATGAACTTTGTCAAACAAATTATCCTCACAAGAATGGGAATATCCCATCAAATCTATTTTGATGAGGATGTGATAAAAAATCTTGTCACCTTTCAAGAAGTGTATGATAGGAAAATAAAATGGGAGATTTTGAAAGGGATTGCGGATGATAGGAGAAAATTAAATCTTAATTTTGATGGATTCTTTGTTGAAGAGAGGGACCCTTTGAGAAGAATAGATCTGATAATTGACAATTTTGAAAGAATATATAGCAAGTTTGAGATGTAGCCTTCAAAATCTACTAAGCTCAGTGTCAAAAGACCACCAGAAGTTGTGATTCAAGAGCCTGCACTAGATGCAATGTCACTATAGGATCCAGCTCATGTCCCTAATTCAACAGCTACCAAAAGGCAAAGGATTGAGGATGTTTCTCCACTAGTTCCATATGAATTGAGTGAAGGAGGGGGTGACACTGATGAAGTGGCTGGTCTCCTAAAAAATATGGGAGATGAAGGAGAAATAGATCAGCCACTTGTTGGCCAAGAAATGAAAACACACAAACCAGAGGCCAGAATGGTCGAACAGGCACAAGGAGAGCCTGAATTAGAAGAAAATGAAAGAATTGTGGCTTCAATGAGATTTATGGAGGATGATGATTTCATTAATTCTCCTGAATTCAAAGATTTTTGGCTTAAGATGAAGATGAAAGAATTTCAAGAGCAAGTGGAAATAAATAAAATGGTTGTTGATGAATCTCAGCATGACCAAATTGTTTCACAAACTTTAAAGAATATGAAAATAGATTAAATAAGTGTCATCCCTGATGAGGCTAGACAATTTGTAATAAGGAGCAACATGCTGATCATTCCCAAGCTTGAGTTGAAGAAAATGTTTTTTTAGACCAAGTCAGGAATCAAGATGACCCCATACTAGTTTCTGAATTTGACTATGAGGAAGGTGTCACTAGTTGTGGTTGCAATCCAAAAATAGAGACTTTGGCAATATGGGCAACACAAAAGAACACCAGCAAACCAAGATTAGTTGATGTGGTCCAACAAATAAGGGGAATAACTATGGTCAAGACATTCCATGACACATCAGCAACTGAAGCAGCTACCCTTACTATGCATACTGCAATGTTTACATGAGTTGTTGTTCTAAAGCTAGAGCAAAGATTGTTTGATTATGAGAGAACTCAGATGGAGATGAATGATGAGGTAAATAGATTGTATCTTGAAAATGTAAACCTGAAAAAATAATTGAAGGGTCAGAGTTCTTCTCAGATTCAAGCCATTGTGCCAATTCAAACACTTATGCCACAAGAGACCGATGATACCACAGTGACTGCTGAACAATTCAATGTTTTGAAATTGAAGTTGGAAAAAGAAAATGAGGAATTGAAAAGCCAAAATGAGGAAATAAAGAATGAGGCAAAATTGAAAAATCTTGAAGTGTTTGAGAAAATTTTGGAATATAGAGTGAAAATAGTTGTTGACAAGTTGAGAGATGTGCATGAATGCTATTCTTCCTTGTCTCAGGCCATGGAATGGTTGAAAGTAAATTTTTATATTTTGGATCCCTTGTATCAAAGATGGTAGTCAATACATCACACATTGATCACTCTGTGTAAAGTTCTACAATGGAATCAAGATGCTCTTGCAGCTATAAAGCCAATAGAGAAAATGGTCAAGATGATATTAGATGAGTATCAGTGTGTGAATGGTGAGAATAAAAGAATGCAGGCAAAGATTGATTCTTTTGCCACTTTCAAACACCAATTCATTCCATCAATCCTAACAGAGAAGGAAAAGATCAAGGATTTTGATGTGTGGAAGGATGAATTTGGTCATACAGTTTCTAAGGTCATGGAATTTTTGAAAAAGGATGAGGATATCAATATTCTTAGCTTCAACATCATTCTAGACAAAGTAATTGCTTTAGATGCTAGATATTAAAATTTTGTAATTGATATCAAACCATTGCTGGACAAAAGGTGGAAGGATCACCAAGCCAACTTGCTCCAAATTCAAGATTATAAGTGGCCTAGTGATTTTACTATGTTTGAATGGCAGGAGAAGTATCTTCAAGCTGATGAATAGATAGGATATACGTGCAGGGGATCAACGAGCATCATGGCCTCATGACTACACAGTATACTAATGGGACCAAGAGTATTTGGCTCCTCTAGAAGAATAGTGCCTTGAAGATGTTGCAGTGGAAGAACCGAGCCTTCAAACACTCTATCATGGAGAGGGGGACTTTACCAGATCGAGATGATCACGAGTCTCCTATGTTGATTAATGGACTACAAGTGTATTGCAAGTGTTGTGGGCTTCTAATCAATATTGCCTACTTTCTCTATTTTCTCTTAATTATGTTTTAAGCAAAATTAATGTTTAGTTTATACGAAGAGGCATGAATTTTGAAAAGATGCCATTTTTGTAATGGTCTTAAGCTTGTTGCTTCTCTTATAAAAGAGAAACCAAGACCAAATTTTGATATCATCATCATATGCATTTATAGAAACATATATGAGGAGACTTCTGTTATATTGTAATATCTATTTGAAGCAATCAATGGAGAAGAAGATTTAATGTGGTGCTCGAATTCTAGTTAAGATATCTAAGAGATCATTTCTTTGTTTGTAATGAGGAGGCTTAGTTCACCTAATGTTAAGATATCTATATGTATTATTAAATCACAGATGTTCATCATTGTTTCCTTCACACAAGCATATTCAATGCATGTGGAGGCTAGAATCTGTATTACAAACTAAAGCTATCATCTAGAACATACAAGAAAAGTCTAGCATCTAGAAAACATATAGGACATACAAGAAATTATATTCTAACTAAACAAAATTAATTTCAACCAAAGTAAGAAAACTAAGAAGAATGATTGAACCTAACTTTAAATGCATTTCAAATCAACAGTGAACATCTCAAGTTTTGTATACAATGTACTAGCAGAATAATGATGATTACATTCAGAAATGTATTAGTAAAACGAGAGTGAATAAGCATACATATACTCAGATATTTATTACATTCAATAATAAATTACACCATACATATAACCAAAGTTAGGGTGACAAGCTAACCTCTTAAGGTGACAAGCTAGTTAAGATGAAAAAACATCATCATAACCATATGCATTTCCAGCAAGATCAGAATTTTGATCACTCGTGTCTCCATCTTCTTGATTTTCTTCCTCATCCTCATCTATGACATGCTGCTCATTCTCTCTCCCAATCTCTTCCTTGGTAATCAAAATCTCTTCTTCAAACACTCCATCATCGTCTTCATCCACTTCTTCAAATGTTTCTTGTAAATTAGCATATTCCCCATCATGCATGTTATATTGACAACTTCTATAAATTTTCATTTGGAATGAGACTCTGTTTGAATGACATATGACCATCCTAGGTTTCTGACATCATCAATTAGAAATGATTGGTTAATTTGAAGAGGGGAAACATATAGCTTATCCATCTCTGATAAAAATTGCCTTGTATTTGCGTGTACAAATCCATACTCGTCAAATTGTACTGTGGATGGTTGGATCCACTTACATTTTAATAATATAGGACTATTTTCACCAAAATCCACTTGAATAATTTCTTGGATGAATCCAACATAAAATTTCTTCTCAGTTTCATGAAGAAATTCAGCACTAACAACACAATCACAATTTGTCTTTCCTTTGTCTTTTTCTTCCACTCTTAAATGACTACCATAGGCCCACATTCCACTAAAACACATAGCCCATACATGTGGAGATTGTGAAAGCTCACTTTCCTCCATTGTTACATCTTGACTTTCTTCTTTTGCATGAATGATTGCATTAGCAATCCATTCTTCAAAATTTGGAAAAGAATCACCTCTAATCAAATCATGACGTCTGCACTTTTGAGGTTGATGTTGCATCCAAGTTTGATTCTCTTCTCCATATTTTTTACATAGAATATTAATGTACAAATTGTAAGATTAATAATATAAATGTGTAAATGCAATTGAGTAAATAAATTATTGTGTAAATTTTTTTTACCTATGCCACTTATCGAACAAAGTTGTGTTTTGAAGAATATGGGCATGTATCACACTTTGTTCTTAATGTGATAGCTTAAAGCAACATCCATTGCCTTCTAATACTTCACCTGCAACTCTTTCATCTTCATCATCATTCCATACACGTCGATTGAAAATTTTAAAATCCTTCATATATTTTGTGCAAAATCTCATGGCCTCTTGCATTGAATATCCCTCAGACATGTTGCCTTCTAGTTTTTCCCTAGTATGAACAATTTTTTTCAAAACTTTCATATATCATTCTATAGGATACATCCATCTTGTTCTTACTGGGCCACAATGATCTAGTTCATATTCTAGATGTATCAAAAGATGCATAGAAATGTTAAAGATTGTTGGTGAAAATTCATGTTCCAATAGAAAAAGGATTTCAACAACCTCCTCCCTCAAACTATCAAAGTTTGAAGGATCTAATACATGTAAACTCAATCTCTTTAATATTAGGCCCAACCTTATAAATGCCAATCTTGGCCCCTTTTCCAAACTTGATATATTTACCACAATAGGTAGAATATTCTTGATTATGACATGATAGTCATGGGTCTTGAGGTGTCTTAATCCATTAATGTCAATTTGGCTTCTAATACTACTACTTATATATCCAGTGGGAAAGCGAGTCTAAGATAACAACTATAAGAATTGTACATGTTCCTTTGTCTAGACATAAGGAGCACTAGGTTTTTTATATTTTTCATCAGCACATTTTTCAACCCAAAGATTTCAATGAATCTTTAAATGTTGAAAGTCTTCACATGATGAAATGGTATCAAAAGCACCAAAAAGAGTTTTTATAATAGCATAGGCTATATTTTTCTCAGTATGCATAAAGTCAACAGTATGCCTAATGGCTATATCCTTAAAGTATGGCAACTTATAGAATATGCACAACTATTTTACACCACTTTCACCATATGGATCATATCTACTACCAGCAATCCCATCATTTTCAATAAATGACATTCTTTTTTGTCCATTCTCAACAATGTAATCACTTGTTATTAGCAATGGTGCTTCATGATTCTCTTCTTGACCATTGAAACATGTTTTTTGTCAATGATATGGATGATTCATTTTAAGGTAAGCATGATTTCCACAATAAATACACTTACGCAAACTTCTTGAGTGCCTCACAAAATCCTTAAAGTTGCAAGTAGGACATCCATGGTATCCATGAACACTGAGACCAAACAATGTGCCATATGTAGGAAGATCATGAATCGTAAACAATAAGGAAGCTCTTAAAGTGAATTTGACTGAATGACCATCCCTTAAAGATTGAATTGCTTCAATTCCTTTCCACAATTCCATTAGCTCATCATATAATGGCGCTAGATAAGCATCGATTGTATCTAAAGTCACACTTTTCTTTCCTGGTATAATCAATGATAGCATTAAGAAATATAGTTTAGTTTCTAACCATGGAGGCAAGTTATAATTTATTAAAAACACTGACCAAGTTGACCATTTAGTACTTTGATCTGAGAATGGGTTCACCCCATCTAGAGACAAAACCAACCTTATATTACGAGGATCTTGAGAAAAATTAGGCCATCTATTATCAAATTCCATCCACATCTTAGAATCAAGCACATGTCATTGTTTTCCATTAGTGCTCTTATTTTGGGCATGCCATTGCATAAGTTCAGCAATGTCTCTACACCTATACATTTAGAGTAATCGTGGGATTATTGGAAAGTGGTGAAGAACCTTTCTAGGAACCATAGCTAATTTCAACCCTTGTCTATACCTCACTTCATGATATTTTAGACATTCACTCTCACTTACAAGACTATTGTGAAATAATACACAACCATTGACACATGTGTGGATGTTTTCATACCCTAATCCTAGCTTAGTGATTTTCATTTTACTTTGACTTCATTTTGTTGGCAATGTGGAGTCATGTGGTAACAAAAAACTTAATAATGCCAATAACTGATCTACACTCTCATTTGTTCAACCATGCACCACTTGCAAGTTAAGAATTTGAAGGATTGTTGTGAAACTACTTAACTTGCAATTAGCATACACAAGCTTTAAAGCATCCTCCATTGACTTGGTCCAATCATCATCTAGACCCTCATTCAACATTCTATCAACTTCAAACCCTTCATCTAACATTACTGCCTCTTCATCTATGTTTGGTGTCACTTCATCTATGTTTGTTGCCTCTTCATCTCTCACACTCTGTAGTTTTATCATATCTTCATAATAATTGTAATCCCAAGGGCTTATACCACTATGCCCATATCTTATCATATGTTGAAGAACTAGATTTCTTTTTCTCACCTTTCCATCATGACAATCTTTACATGGACATGGATATTTTTCCATGTCCCTTTCATTGGCTACTCTCTCATCAAATGCATGGTATTGATCCATATTCAACCTTCGACGTTGATCCATATGTAATGTTCTACACATAGGAACAAAAATCTAGCTTTCGAGTGCATTTGGTTTGGTATAATTTCATCAAGTTTTGTGCGAGATATTGCATTTTGGTGAGTGTGGGTCTAAACCCTACCTAGGGTTTCTAGGGAGCAAAATTTGATCATGGGTAGAGTTTCCACCATCCAAAAATCCTAAAAATTGGTGGAAAGATCTATCCCATGCCCATCCACATCCCTGCAAGAGGACAACTCATGACTCACATGTGTGAAGAAGATATGATTGACTGTGTGTGCAGATTTGTTGTGAGACAGTCCTAAAACCCTAGGTTTTTTGTTGCTTTGAATAATCTATGCATTGTATGTCAATGGAGGGGTGAAGAATCATAGTGGCATGTTGTTAGGTCCTGCACATGCTAGGAATTATGGTGTCTCAACCTTGGTAATTCCTTGCATTTATTTTTTGTAATGTATTTATTTATTTAGCCTATGTTGTAATTTTGTTGCACATCTTATAATTTTGTCATTTATTGTGAAGTAGCAAGGTGAGTTGTCACTCCACTTGTAAGATGACTAGGATGGTCAATTCACTCCATGTCGAGATAGGCATCCCCTTTGTGTGGTAGAGGTTTTCTACCATGTGTCGGCATCTTGACTAGTGTGTAAGTGAATCTTGACCGAAATGGTTATGATAGCTTCCTATGACAAAATCTATGATGCGTAAGAGTCGAAAATGGAATGTTTTATGACAAGTGAAGACATGTGTCATAAGGCATATTGGAAGAAGTCATCTTTGGGCACCCCAAGGAGGGTTATGACATGTTGTAAGAGAATATGCTATTTTTAGCCTGTGTATGATAGATTCTCTTATAACTGTAAGATATGACAGTTATGATAGATTCGATGACAATCATAAGAGTCGTAAAAGTATCTGTCATAGCCCAACTTAGGAATAGGTGACTTCTTTGGGATGGGGTGATATGACAATTGTTATGAACACCCTGTAGTGTTGGACAAGTGCCCTTAGGTGTGGATTTTGGGCCATGAGGCCATGTTGGACATCCATCTCAAGATAGGATCATTTTTGCCTTGTAACTTGTTTATAAATAGGTTCTTTGAGAGGAGATGTAGTATGTGATTAACAGGTACTATTATGCTACTAGATTATCTCTAGATATGAGTGTCGAAGACTCTTGAGAGATTGCATTGCAAGTGTATTGTAAACCATTATAGTTTTGATAATACATTGTGCAGGTTTTGGAGTGTGGGGTTTTTCACCTGATAAGGGTTTTCCCCACATTATATCTTGTCTCTCTCTTCTTCTATCTTACATTCTTGTGTTGTGTATTGCTGCAATATCTCGATTGTTGTGTTAAACTCTATAATTGTAAAGGTTAAAAAGAATTTGCACTCATCTATCCTCATTAAATTAGTGTAGGAAGTGATTTCCGCACACCTAGCTTCCTTTCAGTTGGTATCAGAGCTTGATCACCTTTGGTCCTAGTTGTTGGGTAGGGGTTTTTTGAACTAATCTTAGGTTGAGTGGGAACTTTGTGCAAAGTATTAGGTAATCTTGTTGCAGGAAGGAGATGGCAGGCACATCCAGAAGATTAGAGGTGGAGAAATTCAGTGGCACAAATTTTGAGTTATGGAAACTTAAAATGGAAGACATGCTTGTTGATCGAGACCTATGGGAAACTGTATCTAGTGTAAAACCAACCGCAATGGCACAAGCTAATTGGGATCTCAAAGATTGGAAGGCTAAGGGTCTGATAAGACTCAATCTAGCTGATTTTGTCCTATTAAATGTCCATGAGAAGAAGACCACGAAAGACCTTTGGAAGAAGCTTGGAGATGTTTATTAGGCCAAATCCCTGGTAAACAAGCTTTTTTTGAGAAAGAAGTTGTATCCTCTGAGGATGGAGGATGGAGGATCTGTTGTAGATCATCTAAATGCTTTCAACATGTTAGTTGCACAATTGACATCTGTTGGTGTGAAGATGGAGGAGGAGGATCATTGTATGACCTTGCTTTGTTCTTTGCCGGACTTGTTATGGCTATTGGGAGCACCACATCCACATTCAAAATGGATGAAGTGGTATCTTCACTATTATCTAAAGAGATGCGGAGAAAGTCTTCTGAGGCAACCAAAGAGGCTCTTGCGGTTTGTGGAAGACCCAAGGAGAAAGGGAAAAAGAAGGACAAGAAAGTTGAGAAGGGTCGATCCCAATCCCATGGGAGATCCAAATCTCCTGGAAAGTCCAAGGCTCTCTATTGGAATTATGGTAAAACTAGCCATTTTCAAAAGGAATGCAAAGAGGAAAAGAAAAAGAAGAACAATAATGCCCCAGATTCAGATCTTGACAAGTCATGAGATGATGGTGATGCCTTCATCGTAGCCCTAGCCACCCATGCATCTAATGATGTGTGGTTGATAGGTTCTGGTGCATCATTCCACATGACCTCATATCAAAGTTGGTTCATGAAGTATGAAGAGTTTGATGGTGTAAGAGTGTACCTAGGTGATGATTCTCATCTAAAGATTGTTGGCCATGGAAGAGTCTCAATTCGATTCCTTGATGGATGAGTGAAGGGGATCACTGGGGTTATGCACATCCCAGGCTTGGCACAAAACTTGCTTTCTGTAAGTATGTTGAATGATGCAAGTGTGCAGGTTGTGTTTTCGAAGGATGGATGTAAGATGACTAGAGGATCTATGGTGCCTGTGAAGAGTACTCAGAGAGGTACTCTATTTCAATTGGAGGCATGCACTTCATAGTGTAATAGTTCTTCTGACTCAAAGAAAAGAGTTGCAGTCACTTCATCCCCACCATCTGAACAAGCAGTGAAGAAATCTATTGTAACAAATTCTGATGGTAGTGCATCTTGTGTACCCAAGGGTGCTCATGCTTTGGAAGTTAAGCTTCCTACTGAAAAGATAATGTTATGGCATATGAGATTTGGCCACATTGGTGAGAAGGGTCTTAGAACCCTAAAAAATAAAAACCTCATTGAAGGGTTAAATGATTGTAATTTCGAGTTTGACTTTTGCGAACATTGTATATATGGAAAGCAAAATTGTGTTCAGTTTTACTCTAGTTCTCACAAGTCTTCTGGTGTATTGGATCTTATTCATTCTGATGTGTTTGGTCCTATTAGTGTTCCTTCAATTTCCAAATCTATATATTTTATATCTTTCATAGATGCTTATAGTAAAAAGACATGGATTTATTTTCTCAGAAGCAAGATTGAAGTCTTTAGTTGGTTCAAAGAGTTTAAAGCTTTTGTTGAGAATCAGACTAGTAAAAAGATTAAGTGTTTGAGAATTGATAACGGTGGTGAGTTTTGTTTGGCAGAGTTTGATAAGTTATGTAAAGAGTAAGAGATTGAGAGACATAAGACAACTCCATACACCCCACAAAAAAATGGAGTTGCAGAGAGGATGAATAGGACACTGATGGAGAGGGCTAGGAGTATGCTTAGTGGAGCAAGCCTCGAACAAAAGTTTTGGGTTGAAGCTATAACCACTGCTTGCTACTTGGTAAACAGGTCTCCTACATCAGCTCTTGTTGGTAAGACACCTATAGAGGTGTGGCCTAGTAAGAAACCTTCAATTAGACATCTTCATGTTTTTGGTTGTGAGGCATATGCACATGTGCCTAGGGAGAAATAGTTTAAATTAGAGAACAATGGTGTCGGTGTGAAAAGATACAAGCTTTGGGATCTTGTGGCTAAAAAAGTGTTATATAATAGAAGTGTTATTTTCAAAGAGCTAACACCTTCTCCCATTGTTCTACAACCAGAAGATACAGAAAAGAAAGAGGATGTGGTTTAGTTTCCTTCTACCCCTAAGAAGACTGAACCGATAGACCTTGTGAGACCTAATGATGAGGAGAGCTCTAGCAGCTCTGAAATTTTAGAAGAAGAATTAGAACCTCAACCTCAGCCATTGAGGAAGTCTATATGAACAAGAAAGCAACCTGATAGATTCGATTATTCATTTCTTGATTCTAGTTGTGCTTTTGACTTGCTTACTAACATTGATAAGCCTAGAACTGTGATAGAGGCTATGGGCATGAAAGATGCAGGTTTCTAGAAGGAGGCCATGGAAGATGAGACGGCTTCTTTGGAAAAGAATAAAACATGGGACTTGGTGCCTTTTCCTGAAGGATGGAAACCTGTTGGATGCAAATGGGTGTTCAAGAAGAAATTTGGTGCAGATGGCAGTGTTGAAAAGTACAAGGCCAAACTGGTTGCGAAGGGGTATTCACAAGTGGAGGGAATTGATTATGGTGAAAGTTTCTCTCTCGTTAAAAAGTTGACATCTATTCGGTTCCTATTATCTCTTGCAGTAGCTTATGACTTAGAGGTGGAGCAGATGGATGTGAAAACAGTATTCCTTCATGGTGATTTGGAGGAAGAGATTTACATGTCACAGCGAGAGTATTACATAGAGAAAGGTAAAGAAAATTTGGTTTACAAGTTGAAAAAGTCTTTGTATGGTTTGAAGTAGTCTCCTAGGATGTGGTACTTGAAGTTTGATGCCTTTGTGTTGTCGGTTAGATTTTTGAGATTGAAATCAGATCATTATGTGTATTATAAATTTGACAATGATCACATTCTCATTATTGCATTGTATGTTAATGATATGTTGTTAATTGGGAATGGTAAGAATATGATTTCTGATTTGAAGTCTCAATTGTCAGCATAGTTTGAGATGAAAAATCTAGGAGCAGATAGGTACATTCTGGGAATGGAAATCAGAAGAGACAGAGCTAACAAAAAACTTTGGTTAAGCCAAAGTATGTGAAGACCGTGTTGGATAGGTTCGACATGACAGATTGTAGACCATTGTGTGTCCCTATTTCTTTGGGGACAAAGTTGTCTGTTAATGATTGTCCAAAATCTCCTAGTGAGGTGGAGGACATGAGTAGAGTACCTTATGCTAGTGTTGGTAGTTTGATGTATGCTATGGTCTGCACAAGATCAGACATTGTCCAAGCAGTGGGTGTCCTTAGTCGATTTATGGCTAATCCTGGACAGGTACATTGGGATGCAGTAAAGAGAGTGTTCAGATATTTGAGGCATACTTCTGAGTATTCCATATGCTATCATGGTAATCCTACAGGACCTTTGTATTTAGCTTGTATTTGTGGATTTTGATTAGGTGGGTGACATTGACAGCAGGAGATCCACCAGTACCTATGTGTTCACTATGTTTAGTGGTGCAATTAGTTGGATGAGTAAATGACAACCTGTGGTTGCTTTGTCCACGATAGAAGATGAGTATATGGCAGAAAATCATGCTTCTAAGGAAGCCATTTGGCTTAAGAGATTGTGTTCAGATATTGGTGTTGATGCAGGATAGATTATGATTTGTTGTGACAGTCAGAGTACAATTTGCCTAGCAAAGAATCTAACTTTGCATGCTATAACAAAGCATATTGATGTACAATTTCACTTCGTACAAGACATGGTAGAGGATGGGAAGGTGAATTTGGAGAAGGTAGACACTTTGAAGAATGTTGTGAATGCATTGACGAAACTAGTGGGCACAGTGAAGTTCAGAGTCTATGGGCCTCTCGGTCTATAGCAGTTAAATCCTGTTACTTCTATTGGCTCTTACAAGGTGTTTGACAAGTGGGAGAATGTTGGGAATTAAGGTGTCTCAACCTTGGTAATTCCTTGCATTTATTATTTGTAATGTATTTATTTATTTAGCCTATGTTGTAATTTTGTTGTACATCCTATTTTTTTATTTATTGTGAAGTGACATGGTGAGTTGTCACTCCACTTGTAAGATGACTAGGATGGTCAACTCACTCCATGTGGAGATAGGCATCCCCTTTGTGCGGTAGAGGTTTTCGACCATGTGTTGACATCTTGACTAGTGTGTAAGTGAATCTTGATGGAAACGGTTATGACAGATTCCTATGACAGAATCTATGATGCATAAGAGTTGAAAATGGAATGTTCTATGACAGGTGAAAACATGTGTCACAAGGCATCTTGGAAGAAGGCATCTTTGGGTGCCCCAAGGAGGGTTATATCATGTTGTAAGAGAATATGCTATTTTTAGCCTATGTATGACCAATTCTCTTACAGTTGTAAGATATGACAGTTATGACGGATTCTATGACAGTCATAAGAGTCATAAGAGTATCTGTTATAGCCCAACTTGGGAATAGGTGACTTCTTTGGGATGGGGTGATATGACAAGTGTCATGAACACCCTGCAGTGTCAGACAAGTGTCCCTAGGTGTGGATTTTGGGCCATGAGGCCATGTTTGACGCCCATCTCAAGATAGGCTCATTTTTACCTTGTAACTTCTTTATAAATAGGTGCTTTGAGAGGAGATATAGTATGTGATTGATTGGTACTATTATGCTACCGGATTGTCTCCAGATACGAGTGTCAAAGACTCCTAAGAGCTTGCATTGCAAGTGTATTGTAAACCATTACAGTTTTGATAATACATTGTGTAGGTTTTGGAGTGTGGGGTTTTTCACCTGATAAGGGTTTTCCCCATGTTATATCTTGTCTCTCTCTTCTTCTGTCTTACATTCTTGTGTTGTGTATTGCTGCAATATCTCCATTGTTGTGTTAAACACTCTATAATTGTAAAGGTTAAAAAGAATTTGCACTTATCTCTCCTCATTAGATTAGTGTAGGAAGCAATTTTTGTACACCTAGTTTCCTTTCATCACAAACCTGGGAATTTATATGACAAGTTTTCTTACCTTCATTTGGAGTCATCACCTTTAATGCACCTAGTGGCAGCAAGACCTAAATTGCATAAATCATTATGTTAATCACTTGGTTAGGTCATGGATGTTTGGAAACCCCTAGAAGATGTTGTAATATGTCTGAATAAACCAAGTTGCCCATATTCCATGTTGTCTTCAATGATTGAGTGTCACTAGGGTGTTGTTTCCATGTTTTAGACTTAGGAGCAAATTGTCAAGAATGAACAAGGGTGCAGATTTGCATCAAGTGTATTGAAAATTTGTTTGGGATGTGTCAAGGTTATTGTGTGTGAGTCCTTCCTCTGCATCATGTTTTGCCTCTACATAAAACTCTGTGGTCAGTTTTGTGCATTTTTTACTTGTAGGATTCTCATAGTTAGTGAAAAAGGTAGTGTTCATGAAGGAATGGAAAAGATGTGTAGAGACTTTGAATTATACCTGTACTATGCAATGGCATTGAATCATTTAGCAAACCTTTTTTTCTTCACAAGGCAGCATTTTCTTATGGAACATTTGACTAAGATAGCTCTTGTTTCAACCGACCACCCTCTCATGAAATCTCATTCATATTATGATCTTGCACGATCTTATCATAGTAAAGGTGATTATGACAACACTGGCCGCTACTACATGGCATCAGTCAAGGAAAGCCAGAGGCCACAAGATTTTGTAGACAGGTTCAATTGAAGCTGGGAGATCTTAAGAGTTCTCTTTGAAATTTTGAAAAGGTTCTGGAGATCCACCCTAAGAATTGTGATAGCTTAAAAGTTGTAGGCCATATATATGCTCAGTAAGAGCATGCAGAGAAGGCTTTGGAAATTTTAAGAAAGGCAACTTGCATAGATCCATGTGATGCCCATGCATTTATCAAGATGGGTGAGTTATTAATATCATCAGACCCCAGTGCAGCCTTAGATTCCCTTAAGACAACAAAGTCTCTTCTGAAGAAGAGCAGAGAAGAAGTACCCATTCAATTGTTAAACAACATTGGGGTTCTTCATTTTGAGTGTGATGAACTAGATTTAGCTCAACAAACTTTTATGGAGGCATTAAGAAATGGTACTTGGGTTGAATTCATAAATAAAATCCCTAGTGCTAATTCTATAGTTTTTCATGTGCTTTTTAAGGATATGGAATTCTTCCATCAACTAGAAGAAGGTGGTGTTTCACTTGAACTACCATGGGATAAAGTCACAACACTATTTAATCTTGCTAGGTTGTTTGAACAACTACATGATACTAAAAAAGAAAATCTTTTATACATGCTAATATTGTTCAAGTTTCCTGATTATGTGGATGCATATCTATGTGTTGTAACCATGGCTCAAGCTTGGAATGAGATCCAACTAAGCCTAGAATTGATTGGGGATGCACTTAAGGTGGATAAAAACTCATCAAATGCTTTATCTATGCTTGGAAAAATGGAACTGAAAATAGATGATTGGCTTAAAGCAAAAGAAACAATCAAAGCTGCACAAAGTGAATCAGATGCAAAAAATTCTTATCTTGACATTTCACTTGGAAATTGGAATTATTTTGTAGCTTTTCACAATTAGAGGAGGGATCCAAAGGTGGAGGCATAGCATCTTGAGAAGGCTAGAGAACTGTATTGTAAAGTGTTGGCATAGAGACTAGGAAATGTTTATGGTGCAAATGGGGCAGCCATTGTGCTAGATGAAAGGGGTCAATTTGATATTGGAAAGGAAATTTTTACATGGGTACAAGAAGCTACAATAGGAAACATCTTTGTTCAGATGCCTGATGTGTGGGTAAATCTAGCACATGTTTACTTTGCACAAGGACAGTTTGCGCTTGCAGTGAAAATGTATAAAAATTATTTGAGGAAATTCTATTTTGGCACTGACACCCAAATTTTATTATATTTAGCTAGAACACATTATAAAGCAAAACAGTGGCAAGATTGTAAAAGAACATTATTAAGAATAGTAGATTGTAACTACTGTAAGTTGCCAATCACAAAGCTATAGATTTTGTGTTTATAAATGTAATGAGGCTTTCAAATTACCTCTAAATTCACTATAAAGGGTGTCCCAAAATCTCACTTTGTTGCAGAGGGCCTCGCCGACTTCAAATTTGTTGCAACAAACTCTGAATTCTTTGTCCACATTTTCAGAAGTCTCCAAGTCCTCTCCTCTTTATCGCCCATGGAAGTAGCTACTATAAGTCAAAATGCCTCAATGTGAAGTAGCTCTGGGAAAGTACTTTCATCTCTACATTCCTGACCTTTTGTTTTTCTGTGAGTCCACCACAAGCAACTCTAAATGGTCGGGGATATTCCAAGCTGAGTATGTGAAGAGTATGTTAGAGTGCCTACAAGTGAAGAGTTTGATGGTGATGGTGATATTTAATAAGGAGTTGGAGATTTGAGTGTAAATAGAAGGAAGATACAGAACATGGTATGATGGTGATGCAGATTGTGAAAAATGTTGGAATGAACACGAATAGTGAATCACGGCAATACATCTCACCAATAATTTCCCCAAAAAGTTCTTTTTAAAATTTTGACTAATTTGTATTTGGGTGACTAACTATTTAGTCATTTTATTTTTGTGACTAAATAATTTTTTAGTCAATGACCAAATTAGTTATTTATTTACTCATTTATAGCTGAGTTGCAAAAAATCAGTAGAATTTAGTCATTTTTAGTTGTTGTGACTAAAAGTTTTAGTCACTTAATCATTTATTTGCCAAAATTCTACTAGTGGACCTACTTGTTTCAACATGTTTTCTACTACACATTACAATTAGGCCGACATGATAATGTTTTGAAGCTTGCAGAGGATATAAATGAAGGATAGAAGATTGTTTCAAGGAAGTGACTAAGTGTGTGAAGACATAAGGTGAAAAGATGAATTATTTTGATCTTGGAAGATAACAAAGAAAAACTAGAAGACAATGTAGAGAATAGAGAAGAAGAAGAAGGACAAAGAAGGTAGGGAAGAATGTTGTTGTATGAATTTATTATAAGCTTGGACTATGGCCTAGCATCCGACAACCCTAGAGGCATATGTAATGAGGTTTGGAATTATAATATAATGAGAAGTGATTTTTGAAGGCTAGGTTTTTTTCCCTTTGAGGGTTTTCCTAGGATAAATCTTGTGTCATGTGTTTATGATTATCTCTTATCATCCTATTGTTATCTATATGTTATTGTTACATCTTTTTCATGGTCATGGTGTTGGTTGTTTACGGATGCAAGGCTAGACAGTCCTTCATTGGACCCTCCTACCTTGACTGCATCATTGACTGTATTTGCGTTTGCAGAATTGACATCATCTTCTCATGTGATCGAAGAGCCTTCATTTATGTGATATCTACACTTCAAAGTGATATCTATTGTGTTTTTGATCTTTTATCATTTGGATTTTGCCTCTATCCCACTAGGATATGCACTCTTATCTGACAACAGTATTTGGAAGACTTGAATGTCTCTCCAGGGCTTGACCGAGGCAAGCCTCTAAACTCCACAATCCCCTCCCACACTCCTTTGTTATTGTAGGTTACAAGTATCAAGTTTCATGGAGTGGTGTTCTAGAAAGGAGGTTGCAGACAATAAGGATTCAAGATCTAAAAGAAAGAGGACAAATGTGAACATTTCAGGACAAGGGCGCTAGTGCCAGTGTCCTCCATCTTTTCTAGGGAAAAAACATAAGATACAGTGTAGATCAATGTCGGAAGGAGATTTAGATTCCATGATGAAAATTATACATTGGATAGGGGTGCTAGTGCCAATGCCCTTGACTGTTCTACATTCTAGATTTCAAAAATAATGAGTTGACAATCTATGTCCTTCACCTTAGTTTGAAAGGATTTGTCGTATTTCATCAATTTGCTTACTCTTTTGCTTATTTAGCATTTTAAGAGTAATTGACCATTAAATTGAGATATTGTTTGATACATATGAACTTCCACATCATTTCAAGTGGCAGCCCAACCTAATAGGTGATTGCCCTCGCTTAGTGGAGATTCAACTTTGTTGATATGCCCTTGAATGTTTGGTGAGAAGGGAGGATTTTCCTTTGAAACCTAAACCAAAACATTTCCTCCCCTTTTTAACCCTAAACATTTTGGTGAACCCATGTTTTTGGACTTTTTGCATCTTGTTGAGTGTTATTTCATAGATTTGCATTCATTCATTCTATTGCATTTGAAAAATTACAAAAAAAAAGAATTTTTTTGAAAAATTTTAAAAAAAGTGCATTCTAAGGGTTTGAATTTTCACATAATTTTCATTAATTTAGTTGCATTTTATTTAATTTTTGATTTTTGCATTAAATCTGAAATTTATTTTTTATCTTATTGCATTTGAAAATCTACAAAAATATTAGAAAAATTTGAAAAATTTGAAAAAAATGGCATCTTAGGTTGCATTTCAGCATAATTTGAATTAATTGGCATTTAAATTCATTAAATTTCTATCATTTTTATTATATATGATTTAAATTACATAAATTCATCATTTACTATTCATTTGCATTGCATTTTAATGCTTAAATTGTCAAAAATTGCTTGAAATTGTGCATTTTTCATAAAAACCTAGTTTTGCATTAGCTAGGGTTTGTAGTCAAAATCTTGTTTCAGATTTTACTACCATTTTCAAACACTCATTGTAACTGATTTCTAATTGTAGTGTTGCATCATAGTGGTTTTCTTGAAGAATTTCATGTCTAGGGTTTGAAAATCTTGCATTTTCACCAGATTTGGCCTTATCGGCTCTCTAGAATTGCATTACAGGCATGTTGTGAGGGATTTTCATGCATTAATTGGCTGTTATTATGGTTATTATCTGCTTCCTCTCCTCAAATTCCTTACAACACCCTTTCTACTAGGCATTTACATTGAAAATTGGTGAAAAATTGGATATTTTAGGTGTAAATTTTCACTAGGTTTTTACTCGCCATCACTCTAGACTTGCATCAAAAGTGTGTTGTGAAAGATATTGTTGCATGATTGGGCTTTTCTTAGGCATGTTATTTTATTTCCCTCTTGAAATTCTTCACAACACCTCTTCTTTCACTCATTTGCATTAAAAAAAGTTGAAAAATCAAGCATTTTAGGTCATTTTTATACATACTTTTTGCATTTGTTTCTTGCATAAGTATTAAAAATCTTTAAAATTTTATTTGGAATTCATTTTAAAACATACACATTTCTTCAAAATACAACAATAATACTAGGCTTCCTCCTAGGCCTTATGTGAAAAGACGAGCCCCTGAACTTGAAATAACATTTACACCTCATGAGAAAGAAATGGTAGATATTGAAGGGCCTCTTTATATTACAATGAAAATAATGGAAATACCTATGGATGGAACATTTATAGACACTAATTGTATGATGAATGTGGTTATAGAAGAGTTTCTTCTTAAACATGATTTGGCACAAAATTATTATCAACCATCGGATTTAAGAATTAAAACACAGAATGGAGCTTTGATGAATACATTTGGAAAGATAACTTTATTGGTCTCAATTTATGATAAAGCCATGGATCAGTTATTTGATGTTATCCCCTTGTCTAACCTCTTCCATGTAAAACTAGGACATCCATGGCTTAAGGCTATGAAAGCTGTCCTCTCAACTATTCACAAATGCTTAAAATTCCCTTTGCATGGAGAGATATGTACTATCTGTCATAATTCATATCAACCTCTGGCTAAAAGAAAAAATTTCACTCTTAACTACTTTTGGCCTCAACTTGATACAAACCTTGAGTCACGAAGAGACCAATATTTCGTCGACTACAGATGATACAAAGCAAAACAACTAGCTAGAGTGGCTAGGCCTCCTTTACAAACAATGAGGGAAGAACAAAATGCTTTTGAAAATCCTCTTAGAGCAAAAGGAAAATGACAAAACGACATAAGAATAACACAAGACTATTATGACTATGATGAAATAATCAGCATGATAGAAGTGGATAAGGCAAAGATTCATAACTCACCTCATCTACGGAGAGATGGTATTTATGCTGGGGTTCCTCCCCTGTCATCTTCACAAGGATCGAGATATTTTCATCGACAAAAAAACATTCCACCAAGACCAATAAAATTTGAACATGGTGCTTCCTCCTCTAATGTGTAAAATCCTATGGAAAAGCATAACACTGCCTTTGAAGAGATCAATAGTAAGACAAGAAGGAATAGACAAGCAATAGAAAGGAGCAAGAGAAGACAAGCTCTTGACCAACGAAATGCAACTCAACAAGAAAACATTCAACCTCACATTGAAACAAACCAAGAAGAGCTTAAGAATGAACAACCTGAAAACAATAACAAAAGTTGGGCTATGGTACATTACACACCTCTTTCCTCTAGCATTCAAGATTGGGAAGAGGATGATTTTCTTTTTGACAACCCTTAGTTCAGTTGTCCCTACATGTAAGTATTTTTAACTCTCTACCTTCATGTTGTGTTTCCCCCAAAATGTGTTGTGTTGTTTAGGCCTCCTAGGATGACCCTTGATTCTCTTGAAGGTTAAGGATACTGGGAGACCACATCTGTTGTGACCCTTCTTCTATTTGTATCATCATTCTTCTATATTTCTTCTCCTCTATTTTCATTGTTGTATGTTGTGTCTTATGGACATAGCATTGTGGTTGGTAACTTGGGGGCACCCTCCTACCTGACTGTCCCTAAGGCATTTGTTTCTCCTCTCTTGATTTATTGTTTACCTTCTTCTAGTGCTTCTATCTAGCTAGCAGATGACGAAAAACTTATTATACTGATATGGACCTAGTGTCCCTTCAGCGAGAAATCAAAAAGTTAACCTAGTCCATACATGACGATGGGGTTTATATATATTATCCGATGCTTGGCTAGTAGAATCACTCCGTGTGATATCTTGATGTTGTCTTATCGCACTTACAAAACATAACAATACTGCTACTCTATGCACTTTGTCTATCTTGGATCTTGCTTTCCTCAAATTTCTATGTGAATGATTACATGCATTGTTGTTTATCATAATTATATCGATGCTAACTCCTTTCCTTGTAGGAAATTGTGTGTTTATCAGAACATTTGGTGATCGTAAAGTACGTGTCACCTCTGGGGGGCATGGGATTTTCCAGATCTCATGTTCCCTTGTGTGTTTTCTCTCTACCTTAACATTCTTGATATTGGTACATGATATCAACCACTTTAAGGTGGGGGCATATATAAGGTAATTTGTCTGATGTTTTTGGTACTAACAAAGTGTGTTTGAAGTCCTCTACAGAGACAAGATGTTGTATCTCTGATCGAGTGCACATTTTTTATTTCTTTTATATTACAATCATTTAAGCCCTCTGTGGAGGCAAGGATGGTGTATTTCTTGAGGAGATTGCACATCCTCTCATTTTCTAAAAATCTTCTAAGTAGGTGGGGAGCAGATCTGAGACTATCCTAACCCTTAAGTGTGTCTTCGGCGATTATTACGGCAAAGTCCAATCATCGATGTGTGCCTATAATGTGCCTGAGATGGCTGTGAACCTAGAAATAGGTTTCTTCCATCACTTGTTTATCATGTTTTCTCCATGTCTTCCATGTATTTGTGTATGGCGTGTTTGTTCCCAAGCATAGTTTCAAGACTGGTGGCAATGAGCTCCTCCTATGCTTTGGGATTTGTATGGCATGTTTGTTTTCAAGTGTAGTTTCAAGACTGGTGGCGATGAGCTCCTCCTACACTTTGGGATTTGTTTGGCGTGTTTGTTGCCCCTTATGTAGTTTCAAGACTAGTGGTGATGACCTCCTCCTGCATTTGGGTTGTGTGTTTACTTTCCTTATACTTGCATTTGCATTCATATATGAAAAATTGAAAAAGAAATAATCACTGCATTCACTGTATTCACTGTGTTTTGCATGTCTTCAATGTTATCTTCTCTGTGTTTTGTGTGATTGTAACTATCTTCTCCATGTTTTGCATGCCTATTACTGTCTTTAATGTGTTTGGTGTGTCTTCACCATGCTTGGCGTGTTTGTTGTATTTGTTGACCGTACTTTAATGTATGTATTGGCCTTGCATTTATACATACATTAAAGTGGGGGCTATATGTTATGTCAAAAATTGTCCCCTTGGGGGCTTTTCCCTCTTAAGGTTTAGCTCTTGGGTCCTTAGAATAAATTTAATAATCTTGCATGCTAATTTTGACTCCTAAAGAGAAAACCCTAAAGTCTTATGGAAAATAGGACGTAGGGGGTATTGTTTTGATGATCCTTGAATAAAAATAGTAGGGTGGACTTGGGCACTAGCACCCTAGTCCTACCTTATTTTGGGTTTGCCCTAGATTTAAATGTCAATTTTATGACCGTTATTTAGGTCCTATGCTGACATCTCAAGTTTGAATTATGAAATTCTTAGCAGGAATCTTTGTAGTTGCGTACATAAGCATGTTTAGGTTTTCATTTGTAAACTAGAAGATGATTGCAAACTTTATGCATTTTTGTGATTTCAAGATATTCATTGTTGCAGAGTAGAGCATTGTTATTGTATTTGTGTTTGCAGATTTGACATCATCTTCTCATGTGATTGAAGAGCCTTCATTTATGTGCTATCTACACTTCAAGGTATATCTATTATGTTTTTGATCATTTATCATTTGGATTTCACCTCAATCCTACCAGGATACACACTCTTATCTGACAACGGTGTTTAGAAGACACCACAACACCCTCCCACACTCTTTTGTGATTGTAGGTTACAGGTACCAAGTTTCATGGAGTGGATTTGTAAAAAGGAGGTTGTAGAGAATAAGGATTTGAGATTTGAAAGAAAGAGGACAAAGGTGAATGTTTCGGGACAAGGGCACTAGTGCCAATGTCCTCCATATTTTGAGGTAGAAACAGAAGATACGGTACAGATCAGTGTTGGAAGGAGATTCAGATTCCGTGACAAAAAATGTACCTTGGATAGGGGTACTAGTGCCAGTGTCCCCGACTGTTCTGCATTCTGGATTTCAAAAAATAGTGAGTTAACAATCTATTTCCTTCACCTTAGTCTGAAAGGATTTGTTGTAATTCATCAATTTTCTTACTATTTTGCTTATTTAGGGTTTTAAGTGTAATTGAGATATTATTTGATACATCTAAACTTTCACATCGTTCCAAGTGGCAACCCAACCTGATAGGTGATTGCTTTCACTTAGTGGAGATTCAATTTGGTTGATATGCCCTTAAATGTTTGGTGAGAAGGGAGGATTTTCTTTGAAACCTAAACCAAAACATTTCCCCCCTTGTTAACCCTAAACAGTTACAAAATCATGAAAAGAATGGGATATGAAGGAAAAGGATAGGGAAAATATTAGTAGGGAATTATAGAGCCTATTGAGCCAGTAATGAGATCAAGAAATGAAGGCCTTGGATATATCAGAGGTAAGGATGTTGTCACAAGTTCAAACAAATCAACTCAAGGAAGGAAAGGTATGCATTGTTCTTATTGTAATGGACATGGACATGAAATGAAATGTGTTGGGATCTATACCCTTGTAAAATCTGTGGATTAAGGAATCACTCTGAAAAGATGTATTGGAATAAAATGTGGAGGAGAAAGTCTATGATAGGTTGTATACAGAAGGATTATGGATGGATTGATAGACCAAAATGGAAATATGTTACTTGTATGTTCAAAAGGTTGTATAGACTAAAGTATTCATGTGTTGGAGAAAAGAAGGATATGGATCAAGATGTAGAGAGAGAAGACCACATGTAGGGAAAAAAAAACTCATAAATTCATACCATAGAGGGAGAGATGACAGGAGTTTCTACTACAACAACAAAGGAAGTCATAATTCTTACCACAATGGAGGATACCAGAGGGATGAAAGAGGATTTGATGGGGGAGGAACCTATTTTTAAGTTTGGAGGCAAATAGCATTGAGCATTGAATGTCACCAAGAGGATACTACTAGAGGAGCAGTAAATAATGCAGAGATAACTTATACAGAGGAAGAAGAATCTATTGAGTCATCAAGTTCAACAGAGAAACCAAAAGAGGGTGAGACATTAATCTTAAGAAGAATTTTGTTGTAGACTAATCATCTAAGGACCCAGTGCAAGAGAAAGTTTTTATACTAGAGTAAAGTAAATATGGGTGCAGGAATAAAGAGAAGTCTAGAAGCAGTATATGTGGAGTAGAAACTGGAAGATTTGATGTGTGCAGTAGGATTTGTAGCTAGAACTAGATGTTAGAAAGTACTGCAAGGAGAATTTGAGGATGTATTGACTAAAATGATTGTTCTAGAGATGTTGAGGCTATTTGACTCTTAATTTGTTGAAGTTGGTATTGATTTGAGGCAGCCTACAAGTGTTTTTCAACAGTACGCTGAATTGAGAGGTAGTTGCAACTTTTAGTCAGACCGTCGAACCTAAACCACTACAAACTAAAGAATTTGAGGCAGCTTGTGAAGGAGACTTTATCAGACCACTGATCATTGAGGTAGTACAACGACTTGCAAGCAGAGTGGTAAATTTAGATCACTAGAAGTGAGAAAGAACTTGAGGCAGTTTGCAAAGAGGACCTGTACAAACTACCGACCATGAGGCAAAGCAGTGATTTGTGAGCAGATCACTGAACTTGAGGTAATTTGCATGGATGACTTGAAGAAACTTCTAACCTTGAGGTAGTTGCAAGTACTTGTGAACAGACCACTAAACATATCATAGGAGACAACATTGATTCTGATAGAATACAGGACAAAGTGAAGAGGCTCACTTTTTAATTTACCCCAAGAGTCTAATGCAGGAGCATCCAGAAGTCATTCAAGTAAATTAGGAAAGTTAATGTTGAGTTGTAGAGTGCTAGGAGGATACATTAGAGATTACTACATTTTACCACACTTTCATCTCAGATCTTGCAGAGCTGGACTTAGCATCTACATATCATCATCTACATCATATTCAAACTTTAGGTTATTTAGATTTGTCTACTAAAAGTTATTGCTATCATAAGATCGTCAGTTTTCTCAGTACAGAGCAGTTAGTGTTTAGTTGAAGCCTAATGTGCTTGTAGAGCAATTCCATGACTTGAGGAGCCTAATGGAACATTATTCAAGGTAATTTGGGACCTAGCCGACCTTCATAGAGAACCACACCAAGTTTCATCCATTTGCGGAGAAATACCATATGTTTTAGGTTGACCTACTTGTTTCAACACATTTTCTACTACACATTACAATTAGGCCAACATGATAATGTTTTGAAGGCTTACAAAGGATATAAATGAAGGATAGAAGATTGTTTCAAGGTAGTGACTAAGTGTGTGAAGACATAAGGTGAAAAGATGAATTATTTTGATCCTGGAAGACAATAGAGCAAAAGCAGAAGACAGTGTAGAGAATAGAAGAAGATACATAGTAGAGAATAGAGAAGGAGAAGAAGGAGAAAGAAGGTAGGGAAGAATGTTGTTGTATGAATCTTTTGTAATCTTAGGCTATGGCCTAGCATCCGACAACCCTAGAGGCATATGTAATGAGGTTTGAAATTATAAAATAATGGGAAGTGATCTTTGAAGGCTGGGTTTTTTTTCCCTTTGAGGGTTTTCCCAAGATAAATCTTGTGTCATGTGTTTATGCTTATCTCTTATCATCCTATTGTTATCTGTATATTATTGTTACATCTTTGTCATGATCATGGTGTTGGTTGTTTAAGGCTGTGAGGTTAGACAGTCCTTCATTGGACCCTCCTACCTTAATTGCATCATAGACCCTTAGCCTTCTGATCCATCAAATCCTAATCTTCTTGTTTCATGCCTAATGGCATGGTTTTGGATACTGCGAGCCATAGATCTCTATCCACCAACAAGTCCCTCATCTTGAGTTTCCCCATTAAAATTCTTTATATCAAACTTCCTAAATGTGCTCGCCATCTCTTTCCTACAACAAAGATTTTAAAATGCTCTGCACAAGCTCCCACTCAAATGAAGATTAGCTCAAAAAACCCTCTACCCAACAACTAGAACCAATGGTGATCAAGCTCTGATACCAACTGAAAGGAAGCAAGGTATGCAAAAATGCTTCCTACACTGATCTGTACTGAGGAAAGATTTATTAAAATTTTAACTTTTACAATTATAGATTAAGATGCACATTAATAGAGAGATAATAATAAATATCCAAATGCAAGTACAAATCCCACAACACAAGATATACGTGGGGAAAACCCTTCCAGGTGAAAAGCCCACACTCCAAAACCTACATAATGTATTATCAAATCCAAAGAAGATTACAACACACTTACAATGCAATTTCTTTTAGAAGTTCACAAATGTCGAATACTGGAGTAATTTGTGCATCATAACGGTACCTGCAAATGAACCATACAGCTCCAATTCCAAGCACTTGTATATATAGAGAAATAACAAGGATGGAGGTAGCTTCTAGAGAAAGCCACAAAAGAATCTCGTCCAAATCCATATGGCCCAAATTCGAAGGCAATAAAACATGCAAAAGACACTTGTCAAAGATTCCCTTTCATCCCTTACAACCCCCATACTTGGTCACCCCAAATTTTCTCAAATTAGGTATGACAGATGCTCTTACACTGTCATAAACTTTATCATATATGACAACACTTACAGTTATAAGAGAATCTATCATAACTAACTATTAATAAACGATTCTCTTACAACTTGTCATAGTCAAACTTGGGCATCTACATTCTCCATGCAAAGATGCTTCTTGACACTTGTCACACCTGTCATAGAATCTCTATTTTTAGCTCTTACATGTCATAGAATTTGTCATATTTCATAACCTCTTACACAACCCACAAGATGTCAACACATGGCAATAATGCCACCTAAAAATGGGATGCCTACATTTTCAAATGTTGACTTGACCATCCAAGTCACCTTCCAAGTGGAATGACATGTCAAAATGCCACCTCACACTAAATGACAAAATCAAATGACCAATATTAAATACAATATAGGTAATTAAATAAATATACAATCAAGTAAAAAATGTTAGGAAATTGAAAGGTTGAGACACCTTAATTCCCCATAATATATTGTGCTTCTGAAAACAAAAACTATGATTATGATTCCTATCATCTCCATACAATATATATTAGGTATATTTGCTAACAACATATCTCTATAGTTTATTAGTTCACTCCTAGTTCTAGCTTAGATAAAAAAAAATTATTCTTAAGACTAAACATGCAACTGCCTATGTTAAAAAGATAATCATGCAGAACTAAAAGAGATTTAAAGTGATGCTGAAGGTGTCCCTTAAATCAAGAGTTTTGACTTGTGATAAATCAGGTTGTGAAGGCCTTGATAAAAAAGAATTAAATTTTATAAACAACATTCTAACATAAGTCCCTAATTCATGGAAAAATCAAGTAAATGTGTCCTTTGTCTCCTACGAGCCACTACAACAGTGTTATCCAAAAACTCTGGCCTTTACATGCAAAACTTCGTAGCTTTGGAACAACTCTAGAGATTCTATGTAGCCTATCAAACAACTCCATAGAGAGTGCTCCAGAGACATCTACATAGCTTCAAAGGTCATGTGATTAGCAACCTTTGTTGACTTGTTGATCCATTTCTTGAGATCCTTCAATCCTTCTGCAAAACATGGGAGTTCCTCTAATGCATCGTCTGTATAGCTCCAGAGACATTAGGAACATCTCCGAAGTCTACAAAAACCTTTCTTCTCCTAATAGAATGGATTCTTGTGATCAAAAAATATATTCCTACATAGTTCTTTCTTAGTTTAAACCAAAACATGATCCTTTTAATCAAAAAAACAATTTTAATATTACATCTTGAATTAACATAATCTAAACAAGGTTTTATAGTCTTTATAGTGAAAATAATTAGATAAGATGGTGCATGGAATGGAAAAATGGGAAAATTGTTGCAAGTATGTGCAGTCGGTGTCATCATTGATGTCAAAAAGCTTGTGTTGTCATTGGTGTCAACTGTATGAGCTAAGTAATATGCAAGAGTGTGAGGAGTTAATGAGTTAATGATGTTGCTGATGTGTTTTTGATCCACATTTCTTTTATATTGAAGATCTGTTTATGCAGTTTGGATATGTTGATTAGAGGTGTTCAGAAATACTACATTCAAAATTTGGTGTGATGGATCGATGTGCAAAGGAAGATGTGTTCACCAATGTGTGAACTGTGTATATTATAGAGGTGTCTGGGAGAAAAGTATTTGTTCCACGTTTCTCCATAGAGAACTGGTTTTAGGTCTTGTAGTTTTGGAAGTGTGCTTATAAGGTTAATATCTATCTTTAGTTGAATTTGTTCATGGTTTGGTAGTTTGGAATTTGATTTCTTGAGTTGTAGTGTATGACAAAGATATTTGAGTAAACTGGGTAAATAGGATAAGGATGTGCAGTAGGTGAAAGTTGTGGAGGAATTTGTTGGATTTTAGGATATTTTTGGAATACTCTAGATCATGTTCAAGCATGGTGTGTGGTCTGCGAATCATCTTTAGTTTTGAGGAAGTGTGTACATAAGTGTTTATGGTGTTAACATAGGTTTGTTTGACCTTAGGTGTTTACACTAATTGTAGAGTTACTTTGATGATTGTGGAAGCATGGTGTAATGTGTATGAGTGGATTTAGGTCCAAACTAAGGTGTGTTGTGGTCCACCTTCATTCCTTTCCACCGCGGGAATGTTTTGGTACCGACCTAATAGGAATTTGCATGATTAAGGTGCTTTGTCGACCTTGGAGAATGTTCTTAAGATTGAAGATGGTATAAATAAGTGTTAAGTTGTTGAAGGATGGTAAGATAGAAGAGTATTATGTATGGTATGTGAATTACAGAGTTATAGAGTGTAAATCTGTGCAGTGTAGTGCAAACTTTCATGTGTTAGATTACTAGATGTAGTGAGTAGTAGGTGTCTACAATTCCTTAGTGAGACTGTGGAGGTGATGATGGCATTATGGTGGACTTCTCTATTGCATTGAGATCATTTTCTCTTTGTAACAATCTTCTCTATCTTGTTCTCTATTCTGGAAGTGAGCCTTTCTTTCTTTTGGGCAGTGAGCCCTCTGGTAGTGAGCCTTTTGGTAGTGAGCCTTCCGATAGTGAGCCTATTATATTTCGGTGTTGATATTACTTTATATTGTGAGCTAATCCTCATTGTGGTTTTTCCCTTCTTGGGTTTTCCACGTAAATTTGGTGTTCTCTTGTGTGTGTTGTTGATTTGGTTCAATTTCTGTTATTTGCTTAATCATCATAACAATGTAAGGGTTAATTGAATTTATGTGGATCTAAATGTCTATGAGGGTTTTGGAATTATAAGTTACAACTAATTCACCCCCCTCTCAGTTGTCTTGTGCATTCAACAATTGGTATTAGAGCAAGGTTCCTTGGAAGAAAGCTTAACTACTTGAGGTAGATCTAGGATGGCGCACAAGAAGGATGTTCCCCTATTTGATGGATTAGACTATGCATTTTGGAAAATAAGGATGGAAGGTTATTTGATTTCTCTTGGATGTGATATACATAAGTCTATCCAGTGATTACATATATTATACCTAAAAATAGTCTGAGTACTACAAATGAGATCAAGGCCTATGAAAGCAATGGTAAAGCAAGGTATGTTCTTTTAAGTGGTCTTATTAATTCTAAATTGGTAAAGGTTATGAATCTAAAAACTACTAATGGAATCTATAAAAAGTTAAAAATTATTTATGAAAGAGATGATAAGTCAAGCAAGCTAAGATGTAGAATCTGAAGATCATGTTTGAGACCATGCGAATGTCTGAAGATGAAAACATCACAAGTTACTGTAGAAGGTGGATGAAGTTGTCAATAGCATCAAAGTTCTTGATGGAGAACTAGAAGAAAAAGAAGTGGTAATGAAGGTACTTAGAACTCTTCCCAAATCTTACAGTCATAAAGTTTTTACTATTGAAAAATTGCAAAATCTAGATCAATTTACTCGAGATCAATTATATGGGACTTTAACTACTTTTGAAATGAGAGAATTTGGTATAAGCAGTGCAAAGGTTGAGACTGCCTTTAAGGCTGACAAATTAGAGAAGATTGTGGAGTTAGATCAAGAGGATTCTGATGATATGGAAGCTAACTTTGTGAGAAGAATGAAAAAGGGTACTGGTAAGTATAGTGGTAAGTTGCCTTTCAAGTGTTTCAATTGTGGCAAGATAGGTCATTATGCTTCAAGATGTCCAAACAGAGTTTTGAGAAGAGAAAATAGGGAAAACAAAAGTAAGGTGTTTAAGAAATTTGATGTCTATTAAAAGCTATTATGTTAGAGAAGATGCAAGTATATCTAATGATGAATCTGATTATGAAAATGATGAAGCTAGTGAATGTCTATTCATAGATTTAAAAGATGCTGCTATTGCTGCTAACTTTGAGGAATGTGTGAAGGAAAGGGCTCCAGAAGTAAGTATTAATGTTGAAGGCACTTTGATGTCTTCTTTTCATACTAGATAGTAAAAGTACTAGGTCATTGATAGTGGATGTTCAAATCATATGACTGGTGATAAGAGTAAATTTGTTTAAAATGAAAAATATGATGGAGGGCTAGTTAGATTTAGTGATGATACATCTACTAAGATATGTAGAAGAGGTTCAATCAATTTTGATGGTAAGCATAATATTGATGATGTTCTTTATGTTAAGGGTTTAAAACATAACCTCTTGAGTGTTGGACAAATGTGTAGTCAATCTTGTGTTTTAGGATGGTGGCTGTGAGATTAGAAAATATTCTGGAACTGTAATTATTGCTGGAAGGAGGACAGATGGAAATGTCTATCATCTCAAAGGTGGTGATGGTTATTGTTTCATGAATCAGATTAGTGAGATTTGGCTATGGCATAGAAGATTGTGTCAAATCAATTTTGATAGCCTAGTAAGAATAAGTTCAGTTCAAGCTGTGAGAGATCTACCAAAGATTACAAAGCCTATCAATGCTATCTATATGGAATGTCAAGTTGGAAAGCAAGCGAGAAGAAGTTTCAAAGTCAAGGATAAAATTTCTATCAAACTATTGGAATTGGTGCATACATATCTTTGTGATCCTACCAAAGTAAGGAGTTTTCAAGGTGACAAATTTTTCATTCTACTGTTTGATGATTATTCTAGAATGACATGGGTTACTTTTCTCAAAGAAAAATTACAAGCCCTAGATAAGCATAAAGCATTCAAAGTCATGGTTGAGAATGAAATGGATATGAGAATCAAATGTTTTAGGTCTGACAGAGGTGGAGAGTTTACCTCCAATGAGTTTAACATGTTTTGTGAGAATCATGGAATAAAGAGGCATTTATCTGCCCCTAGGACTCCTCAGCAGAATGGAGTGGTCGAAAGAAAGAATAGGACTATTCAAGAAGCTACAAGGATAATGATAAAAGAAGCCAATCTACCAGAGGTCTACTGGAGAGAAGTAATTCATACTGTTATTTATATACTAAACAAAGTGAAAGCAAGGGAAAATAGTACAAAGAATCCTTATGAGCTATGGTATGGAAGGATTCCTACTATCAAATACTTCAGAGTGTTTGGAAGCAAATGTTATATTAGAAGGGATGAAGAAAACCTAGGAAATTTTGATGCAAGGTCTGATGAAGGTATTTTCCTTGGGTATTCCACTAAAAACAAAGAGGCTAAGAATGATTGTTAAGAGTGCAAATGTCAAATTTGATGAAGATCTATAGAAGAATTTAGAAGCAAATGGATATGAATCAGATGAGTCTTCTTGCAGAGAAGAAGAAATGCTAAGGAAAAGAAAGTGCAGATTAAAGAGGAAGAAGCTCTAGAAAAGAATCCTAAAACTCCCAAGTATGTGCAGAAGCATCATTCTGAAGATCAGATTATTGGTGATAAGAGCAAAGGTGTGCTGAGAAGAAGGAAAATTGTTGAACAACAAGTAAATCTATGTTTAATTTCTAAAGTTGAACCTAAAATAGTGATTGAAGAATGCAAGGATGACTATTGGATCAAGGCTATGGAAGAGGAACTATTGCAGAATGAAAAGAATTAGACTTGGGAACTTATCCCAAGACCAACAAACAAAAATGTGATTGGAACTAAGTGGGTATTCCAGAACAAACTGAATGAGAATGGAGAACTAGTAAGAAACAAGGCAAGACTTGTGTTTAAGGGCTACTCACAAGTGGAAGGAATAAACTATGAGGAAACATATGCTCTGATGGCAAGAATGGAGGCCATGAGGATGTTTTAGGCTTTTGCAACACATAAGGATTTCAAAGTAAATCAACTAGATGTGAAGTCTTCTTTCTTCAATGGTGAATTAGAAGAAGAAGTATACATAGAAAAACTAGATGGATTTCAATTATCAAATAAACTAGATATGGTTTGTCGATTGAAGAAGGCAATATATGGATTGAAGCAAGTCCCCAGAGCTTGGTATGCAAGGCTAGATAGGTACTTATTACAACAAGGCGTCAATAAAGGTACCGCAGATAGCAATCTATACATCAAAGTAGAAGAACATCAAATACTGATTATGGAAGTGTATGTGGATGATAAAATCTTTGGAAGAAATGAAGGTATATGTAAGAATTTTGCAGATGAAATTCAAAAATAATTTGAAATGTCAATGTGTGGTGAAATTAACTTCTTCCTTGGGCTACAAATCAATCAGATAGATAAAGACCTTTTCATTTCACAATCAAAGTATGTTAAGGAGATGTTGAAGAAGTTTGGAATGGAAGATTTTAAACCAGTATGTACCCATATGGTTACTGGTTGCAAGATGAGAAAGAATGATGAATCTCGTAAGGCTAACTAGAGTAGGTATAGATCAATGATTAGAGGAATGCTATATTTAACTGTTACTAGACTGGATATTATGCATGCTGTTTGTCTTGTGGCTAGATTTCAAGAAAATCCTAGAGAGTCACATGTTGTGCAGTAGTGAAGAGGATATTCAGATATTTAAAGGGAACTCTAGATCATGGCTTGTGGTATCCAAAGGATATTGAATTTACTCTAAGTGCTTATACAGATGTAGATTGGGCTAGTTGTGTAGATGATAGGAAAAGTACAAGTGGCAGTGCATTCTTTATTGGATGCAAATTGGTGTCATGGCTAAGTAAGAAGTAAGATTCAATGTCTTTATCTATTGTAGAGGAAGAATACATTGCAATAGCATCTTGTTGCACACATGTGCTATGGATTAGGTAAAGCTTGAAGGATATCAGAGTTGTATATGATGAACCTATTCCTATCTTCTATGATAATACAAGTGCTATTAACATTTCAAAGAATCCGGTGATGCACTCAAGGACAAAACACATCTCAATCTGGTATCACTTTCTGAGAGAGAAGGTTGTAGAGAATGAAGTGAAGCTTGAGTATGTGCCTACAAAGGATAAGGTTGCTGATATATTTACTAAGGCTCTTCCTAAGGATACATTTGAGTATCTCTGGGAGAAGTTAGGGGTTATTGCCCCTCCTTCTTTGAACTAGATGCATAATGAGATGCATAAGTCTAGTGGATTTCAAAATTCATTCTTTATTCTGGACTACTGTTGGAGCCTACCTCTCAGGGGGAGTAGGTAGTGGTCATGTTGGTTCTTGCAGTCAGGGGGAGTATGAAGAGCTAGTGAGAAGGTACAAGTTTGAGCAGTTGTCTAAAGGTGAGAATGAAAGAGAGATGTGTCACCCTTTGACATCAAGGGGGGAGAGAACAATGTGAAAAAGGAAAGAGTCAATTGTCAAGAAGAGATTAATAAGTTGAGGGGGAGAGAAAGAGAAAGGGAAAGAGTTGGTGTGAAGCATAGTATTGAGGACTATTGTGTTGATGGTTTTTCACATCATGTATTGCCATCAATGAAAAAAGAGGAGATTGTTGCAAGTATGTGCAGTCAGTGTTGTCATTGATGTCAACAAGCTTGTGTTGTCATTTGTGTCAACTGTATGAGAAAAGTAATATGCAAGAGTGTGATCAGTTATTGAGTTGATGATGTTGTTGACATGTTTCTAGTGCTTTTGAGAAAATTTGAATAATAAAAGAAACAGTGTGTTGTAAAGATGTTCTATGTTGCAAAGTAGTTTTTTGGTTTTGCAACACATTTCTTTTATATCAAAGATCTATTTACGTGATTTGGATATGCTTATTAGAGGTGTTCAAAGATGCTACATTCAGAATTTGGTGTGCTGGATCAATGTGCAAAGGATGATGTGTTCACCAGTGTGTGAACTGTGTATTGCAGAGGTGTCTAGGAGAAAAGTATTTGCTCCACATTTCTCCACAGAGTGGTTTTAGGTCTTGCAGTTTTGGAGGTTTTCTTATAAGGTTAATATCTATATTCAGTTGAAGTTGTTCATGGTTTGGTGCTCCAGAAGCTGATTTCATGAGTTGCAGTGTATGACAGAGATATTTAAGTATACTTGGTAAACAAGATAAGGCTATGTGGTAGGTGAAAGTTCTTGCAGAGGAATTTGTTGGATTTGAGGATATTTTTGGAATACTCTAGATCATGTTCAAGAATGGTGTGTGGTCCATGAGTCATCTTTGGTGTTGAGGAAGTGTGTACATTGTAGACACCTAAAAATGTCTTCTACCATCTAACTGACTCCATAGAACCCTAAACACATCAATTTCCCTTCTAACCAATTAATTAACTTTTTATTTAATTAAATAACCCTTTCATTTTCCAAATTCACACCATTCTATCCCCAAAATTGAATTAATTTTATTAATTCAATAGTCCAAACCTTAGCCAATTTATTTAATAAATATGTAATATTTATTAAATCAATTTCCCCTTTCTTCATTAAATCCAATTAATTAGTTAAAACCATGTTAACTAAATTAATTTTGCCTCTAATTAACCTATCCCTACCCAAGACAATTAAATAGCTATTATTTAATTGCCTACCCTAGCCTACCTCATTATAGCCCTAGGATTAATTAAATAAAACCCCTGTTTAATTAATCCTAACCCTTTCATTTGGATGGCAAACCTTGTTTAACACCCTTCCCCACATCCTCCAAATAAAAAATTGAATTAAATCCACATAAGTCAATTTTTTATTTAAAAACATCCCACATCACATTTATTTCTCCTTACAACCCCATACTCATTTATTTCCTATCTTCCCCAAATGAATTTTTAATTCATTTACATTCCCCCATATGAATCTTTTATTCCAAAATAATCCTTCACCCCCATGCTCATTTAATAACCCCTTTTCCTAAAATGAATAAAAGAATCACTTTTATTCCTAGCCCTCCATTCATTCAAGATTGAATCTAGGCCCTCCATATCACTTTTATCCTCCACCATTGATCTTCCAAATCAATCTCCACCCTTGGATCAAAATCCCTTCCAAAAATCTATAAATAGAACCTCTCCCAAGCCATTTTCATCATCTAAGTTTATTCAAAGTTACCATGCCAAAATAACTCTTGAGCTAGAATAGTGAGTTGCCACTTTGAGTAGCATTTCACATTTCAATTCATTATCTAGGGTAATCTTTGTCAAGGAGCTTGTTTGGGTGCAAAGGCTCCTTCCTCCCTTGATGGGATTAGATTTGTATGTGAGGTATAATCTTGTGTTTATTGCATTTGGTTTAGTATTTTTACCTTATTTGCACTTCTAATCTATATTGGCATGCCCGGTGGGACCCACAAGGTCCAAATCTAACTTGTGTTGTGAGTTTTTGTTGTGAGATACGTGTGTTTACAGGTGTGGCGCCATCCTACCCTCTTAGTGACACCATCACTGGCTAGTTTTAACACCATTTCCTGTTTTGGTACTATTTTTGCGCAACACATTTCTACTCTCACTCACTCACATTTCTTTTTCTCATGATCTCTCTGCCACTTTTTGTGTTAATTTGCTCTCAGTTTTCACAGAGATATTGAAATTGCAAGGGGAGATTATGTCAAAATTTTTGTAGGAGGTCTAAAAATGTATTTTGGCTTTGTTTTTATCTTGTTTTTCATCTACTCAAACTAACGAAGCTAACAAGACCTTGATTTTGTTGTTTGACCCTTTGTATTGTGTAGAAGAAACCACTTTTTGCAGGTCAGACGTATTCAGCCCCGCATTGATGCTATGTCCCAGATTGGTGCTATCCGCAGGTGTAAACTGACTGCTAGAGACATTACGTAGTGGCGCAATCACCTAGTTATTTTAGCGCTATGTACTAGTTTAATGCTATTAGTGTCTTCTATTAGCGCTATGTATTAGAGTAACACTTTCCTTGTAATATTGTAACGCCATCTTTTGGTTTGGCGCGTTCATGGTCTGTAATCAGCGCTATATTGTGAATTAGCGCCATGTGTGTAAGTCAGGTTGTTCTGCCCGTAGAGGTGCTATTATATATCTGGTTCAGCACTATTCATCAAACTGACTTTGCTATTTTTTTTTTGCAGGTGCTGACAAGTGTTTGCAGGTCTTTTGTTGTCATTTTTGGAGTTACTAACTAACTTTTTGCAGGGTGATTTCATTTCTATTTTAAATACTTCAAATTTGCAACTTAAAATGAACCCTTTACATGATTAGTTAGACAAATATTTTGACTTGGTGCATCTGAAATTTGAACAAAGCAAACAAATCCTTTGGGTGAAGTGTGTGTCAAAACATTTACTTTGGTGTTCTAAAATTTACAATTTGTGTGCCAACAACAAACAAATCCAAACACTTCAATTTGGGCTTTAAAAAGAACCACAAATTGCATAAATCGAAAGCATTTTGGTTAAAAAGAACAACAACTTGCATCTTTCACGCATCTAATCAAGAAAATCATTTTTTTTTAAAAAAGTGTGTGAAGTGTCTTGTGCTCTATTTGCTTGTGGTGTGAAAGCGTATGCTCTTCCCTCGCACCATTTTGGTGACCTTGGGAATCAAAGCTTCTCACAAAACTTGCATTAATCACACCCAATCTAATCCAAAGATCTAAAATGAACCATGTTTAGTGTGATGCAATCATAGAGAATATGTATGCTCTCCCCTCGCATCTTTGTATGAACTTGGGGATCAAAAGTATTTTTTGTGATTGTATTGCTTTTGTAAACCTTAGAGGGCCTACCACCCCACTTCAAAAGGTGGGAACAACCCAAGCAAAATCAAATTAAATCCAAGCTCTTCCAAGCCACTATATAAAATAAGGTGTTTGGGATGAAAGTCTCAAGCGATAGGTGTTGTTGTGTTATACCGACAGCCAACCTCCCCCAAAACCCTCCAAGGCGTAACCCTTGGAGGCTGGGAGACTCCATAATGGAGAGTAGCACTGCTGCACGTATAACCACCTAAATGGATGCCCTTACTATGAACCATTGTTTAGCAAGCCAAAATCCTTGTATTTGTTGGCGCAAAAGGGAAACCTTTGAAGCGGCCCTGATTCATGCAGTTCTTAGCCAAGGTAGTAGGGATAATCTAAAGGTTTGGTGAGGGACAAGCCTTATAAGAAACTTGGATCTTGGTATGCGTGAGAAGTGTGTACAATTATAAGGAGGAGTCGATGCTACCAAGATCCTAGAGCTACCCGCTTTGAATAGGCATAGCTAGGGGATTCAACAAATACTGTCTCATTCTCACCTTAGGTTGTTCAAAGTGCTTGTTAAATGAAATCACACATCCTTTTTTCAAAACAAAGAAAAATCTTGATTGTTGTGTGATTATTGTGCTTGAATTATTTGCAACAAACTTTGCCAAGAGACAAACCAAATCATTTGATCACATTCCAAACAAAGAAAATCCAAAATTGCAAACAAAAACCTCTTTTTAGGACATTGACAAACACTGTCTTGTTTTAGCGCCATATCTATCTGATTGTGGTGCCATTTCACCTGTGGATTGGCTCTATTCTCAAATTGACTTGCCTTAAACAGAGACCTATCCATTTGTGAGCTTCACAATCTGCACCACCATAATCCATAGTCACATCCCAAAAATCTGACAATAGTACATCCATTTTCCTCCAAAAGTTTCCAAAATCACACCTTCTCTTTGACCTTAGAGAATTAATCACCACCATTGTTGGACCCTATCTCATTTTTCATATCAACCTCATCTTTATTCACATACCTTTTGGACCAAACCAAGATTCTTCACGTAAGAAAATCATTCCCAAAAATCCCCAAAAAGTTCCCAAAATCAACACATCATCAAAATCCGTCATCCTTTTGAGCTAAAGTTAGATCTAGATTTCATCCTTCCAATCACATCTTACTTGGAAATTCAACAGTCTACCTTCCAAGTGAAATCATTACCCCTCTTTGTGTAAGGTCATTAGTCTACCCCAAACAAAGAAAAACATCCATTTGTGCAACCACAAATCTAGGTCCTACCTAAGCTCAATTTGTTGACTATTAAAATCATCCACATCAAAATAAAATATCAACAAAATCTCTTCAAAACAAATGCCATCCATCACCTATCTTTTGGTTCAAAAATTTGTGGAGAAAATCAAAATCGCCCATCTATATCACCCTAAGGTTAAAACCTTTTAGACAGACATATCGATCTTCCACCACATCCTCTCTTCTACTCCATCTCACTACCACATCCATCTTTGGGTCCAACACAATCAATCCGATTCTCTAAGGTCTCTATCCCCATCTCATCCTATTTCTAGAAATCAACCATACGCGTGCATGCCCATCACGAGATCACAAAGCAAAAAGAAGCAAGAAATGGTAGAACATTGGCAATTTGACATGCCTAACACCAATAGCAGCAACATACCCATCTATCAAACATACAACCCATCTTCATACTCGTACCTCCCCCCATATGGTCCCAACAAAAATCCTTTTCATTACTTACAACAAAGACAACCAACACCACCACCACCACCACCACCACCAACACCACCAACACAAAACGTCCCCATCATTTCCCAAGATGATCTCGATGTCTTAAGCTTCACACAAGACGCTGATAACATGGACCTCCTTGATAAAATCCTAAGGTCAGACCCAAGTAGATATCTTGATCATCTTCTCAAAATTGGTGCTCAACTCCCCCCCATCATGACATCATCACAACCATCCACCTCTACAATCGTTCCTACCCCATCAAATACCCAAGCATCTACATCACATACCCAACCCACTATCTCTCAAATGTCAACACCTACCGTATCTACCACCTCCACAACCTCAACCGCTACCACATCTACAATTCCCACATGTACTGCTATCCCTACCATCTCCCAACCTGTCATCACTTCTGCTACCACAACTACCATAAACCCTTCCCCTACACAAATCACCATGGGCATACAAGGCAACATCACGCAAGCAAGTACCTCCACGAGTGTGCCCCCACCCAACCCTCAAACCATTGCATACCTATGACAATTATTCTCACAAACACCTCACAACACATCTAACCAATCCAATGTCCACATACCTAATGTCAACCCATCTAATGTCACCTACCCACAAAATCCCAATCCCCAAATACCACCACATGTTCTCCAACAACTCTATGTGCATCAACAATATCAGCCACCAATCAACCAAAACACCAACACGCAATACCAACACCTCAACCAAACTAATCCCCAATATCAAAACCCACCCCATCTCCAACATCTCACCAACCAACAGACATACATACAACAACCACAACAACCACATGATCTCACAACCGTCCTACAAGGATTAATCCAAAAGGTAGATGACCTACAAACTGGGGGCAAACATAAGCACTATTCCTTTGAGGATATTTTCCCCTACCCATTTGATCGCACATTGTACATGCCCCCTTTCCCCAAGGACTTTGAGACACCTAAATTCAACAAATACAAGGGAAAGGGAGACCCTAGGGACCACCTTAGGGAGTTTTACATCACTTGCCTAGAAGTCTCTAATAACGACACCTATCTAATGAGACTGTTCCCAAGAAGCCTCAGTGGTCAAGCCACTGAATGGTTCGCACATCTTCCCCTAGGTATTAGGACTTTCCCTGAGCTTGCAAAGAAATTTGTAAACCACTTCTCCTACAATTTCAAGCATGAAATGTCTATGACAGACCTTTGCAACACCAAACAAAAGAACGAAGAAGCCTTCACTACCTTCTTGCAAAGGTGGAGAGGCTTAGCAAGCAAACTCCCATGGCCCATTCCTGAAAAACAACTCGTCACCATGTTCATGGCCAACCTCAATTAGGAATTAGGGTTTCATCTACAAATACTTTGTGCATCTACCTTTGAAGAGGTCATCGACAAAAGCACCACCATTGAACGAGCCCTCATTGCCAAGGGCTCCATCAAACTGTACGATCACAAATCCAACAACAACAACTACTACAAATCCAATAACAACACCCCCACTACAAATAACAATGCGAACACGCAATCAAATGACAAATCACGTTATTAGGGGAAGAACAAGAACAATCTACATCCGGGAAAGATATACAATACCAAACACCTACGCATTCATATGCAACAAATGTAAATAACCAGAGGGGTCCAACTAAACCACGTAAACTATGCAGACAATTCACACCCTTAGGGGAACCTGTTGAAGACATCCTTGATAGATGTCTTAAACAAAATTTGATCACACTCCCACCTGTTAGACCCTATTAAAAGAATGAACTAAAAGCTGCGTGGTACAATGAAAATGACTGCAGTGAATACCACCGCGTTGCGGGTCATAAAATAGCTGACTGCATGCAACTAAAACATTGCATCCAAGACCTTATTGAACAAAATCTAGTCAGTCTTGATCACAGCGCCCAACCATCACCAAACGCCAACCTAGGAGCTTACAAGGATCCCCTACCTAATCATAACAAAGCCTCCTCGTCCAACCAAGCATACAATGTTGCCCCACCACCCGCGTCTTACGACTCTATCGTAGGACATATAGAAGCATCATCCCATCATGTCAATACAGTCACCATTTGGGCACAAGCACCCAATTGCACTATTACAACCCACCGTGGCCGTGTATCCATCCACACAACCCCTCCCACTGAACAAACACTTGCATCCACATCAGATCCCTTACCTCCTCGTCCAACCACATGTCCATCACCTATCCATCAGTATAACCTCCTAGAACACCTAGGAAAGACACTCGCACAAATCTCCATCCTCGAGTTGCTCTGCACATCTCCCCTTCATAAGGACGTCCTTGATAAAGTGCTCTTGCAAACACAAGTCCCTGCGAACTTGAATGTAACTCAATTCCAAGCCATGGTAGGACACATCACTGCACCCCACCATCTCACCTTCTCAGAAAAGGACCTACCCGCCTCTGACCACATACATAACGATGCCCTACACATTGAAGTCTACATCCACAAACACACCATTAAAAGAGTCTTAATAGATGGTGGCTCTAGCCTAAACATATGCACTCTAAAACTACTAAAACACTTGGGGTGCTCTGATGTGGTTGTCGACACCAGCGAGTGCATCATGATCAAAGGCGATGATGACACTGAACGGATCTCTGAAGGCACTATCAAGCTTCCCATACAAGTGGGACAAAAAAATATTGGAAACTAAATGTCAAGTTCTTGACCTCAACCTCCCCTACAACATCCTTCTCGGTCGACCATGGATTCATGCCATGCAAGCTGTCCCATCCACCTTCCACCAATGCATCAAATTCCCTCACAACAATATAGAAGTCACAGTCTATGCCGACCCTCGCCCCTTCCAATACTGCAGTTTTTTGGAAGGCCACAACCAAACATTCTGCCCATATAATAAAGCCACCGTTGAAGCCAATCCAATAGCATCAAACTCATATGTCGACCCCACAAACATTGCCTCCACTTCATCCCAAGCAACTCCACCACCCGAGGTCCAGATCAAGCTATCCAACATGGGATGTGGGGAATATGACCTACACGGCACTTTTTGTGTGGGCACATTGCCCAATCCTAAGACATTCAGCATTTCAAAAACAGAGGCAGCCAATACAGTCATTATCAAGTGCAAACCCTCGCCCATCTTCGAGAAGAGGCATCTCCTGGATCAGGAGTGTTCGAAGATATCTCATCTTGGCTTTACAAGGATGAAGAGCCTGAGCAAGAAGCCCCCACAATCCCAACATAAATCTATGGCAAAGGTTCTAAAATTGTCAAAAGCATGGACTATAAAGGACAAGGTGGTATTGGCCTTCATGAGCAGGGAATCATAGAACCGCTGCAAGAAACAAGAAACCCCTATACTCAAGGGTTAGGGTATGGACAACCACAACACATCCTTACTACTAGCGAATTTATCTTAGCTGAGATCACTATGGTCTCCTTAGACGTCGATAACATTAATGAAACGGGCCTTCAAGACTCCTTTAGTCACTTTGCCGACTTCTTCGACTCATCCATTTGTACCATCTACTCTGTCACCACTCTCACTTCACCCTCCAATGACTTGCCACTAGTTTACCCCGACCTCATTGATTGGGACCAACGGAGACCTCCTGTCTTCGACATCGCACCTAACGATGAGGCGATCGCTGAAATGATGGGAGTAAGAGATCACTTCCCTTTGGGAGATCATCGAGTAGGATACATAATGGAACTCAATCCGGATGCCTATTTCGAGGAGACAACCCCTGCTTCCAGTCACCAAAAAAAAAATGGATCTGATGGTGAAAACTATTCTACGGCAGTATCAGATCCCAAAATAGTCAAAACAAAAGATGTATCTCCTAGTGAAAACCTCCATGAGGCATGAGGAGATGGAAGCATGGGCCTCCCTAAGATAGACAAAGTCTATCTAGACAGATCACCCATCTTGGTCGAACCAGCTCAGAAAATGAATCTTGGGACAGAGGAAGAGCTGAAAATCACATATAGAGTAGAATCTCTTAGCATACCAGAATAGGAGAACTTCTTGTCCTTCTTCACACGTAGAAATCACAATTTTGTGTGGACCTACGCAGACATGCCAGGGCTAGATCCCGCTTTGGTGGTTCATCACCTTGCAGTATGCCCTGATGCAAAACCAGTCAAACAGAAGCTCAGAAAAATGAATCCTCAAATGACTCTCCTCATCAAGGTAGAGCTAAAGAAATTACTGGATGTTGGGTTCATTTGCCCAATCGATTATCCTGAATGGGTTTCAAATCTTGTACCAGTTGCTAAACCAGATGGCCAAATCCGTTGTTGTATCGATTTCAGGGATCTCAACAAGGCTTGCCTGAAAGATGACTTCCCACTACTGAACATCGACATGATAGTGGATCTCACAGCAGGATATGAAATGTTATCCCTCATGGATGGTTTCTTAGGATACAACCAGATTAAAATTACCAAAGAGGATCTGCATAAAACGACCTTCATATGTCCATGGGGAACATACTGCTGGGTGGTAATGCCATTTGGCCTGAAGAATGTAGGAGCCACCTATCAAAGAGCTATGACCATCATCTTCCATGACCTCTTCCACCACATCATGGAAGACTATGTGGATGATTTGCTAGGGAAATCCAAGACCAGAGAAGAACACTTAGATGTCCTGGCCAAGATCTTCAATAGGTTGGAGCAATACAATGTCCATTTGAATCCAAAGAAATGCGTCTTCGGTGTCACCTCAGGCAAACTTTTGGGATACATATTCTTGAGAAGAGGAATCAAAGTTGATCCTGCAAAGGTCAAGGCCATCACTGAGATGCCGCCTCCAAAAACACTGAAATAGCTATGAAGCCTGTAGGGAAAACTCCAGTCTATTTGATGATTCATTGCCCAACTTGCTGATAAGTGCCAACCATTCCAGCATCTACTCCAAAAAGACATAGCTTTTATCTGGAACACCCAGTGTCAAGATGCCTTTGACTGACTAAAAGAATACTTGGCTAATCCTCCTGTGCTAACTCTAACAAGGCAAGGTGAACCCCTCCTACTTTACATCTCTACAACAGAGACAGCTATCGGAGCCTTGCTCGCACAACTTGATGAGCAGGGGAAAGAAAGAGCCATCTACTATATCAATCGCACCTTGATCTCGTATGAGCTCAATTACACACAAATTGAACAAGCATGTCTAGCCCTTGTCTTCACGTCACAAAAGTTGAGACACTACATGCTCAATCACAAGACCAAGCTCATTGCTAAGATCGACCCACTAAAGTACCTACTAAACAGACCCACTCTTACTGGTAGAATGGCAAAATGGGTCATGATTCTCATGGAGTTTGATATAGAATACACTAAGAGAAAGGCCATCAAAGGGAAAATAATCATAGATCAGCTGGCTGAAGCACCTATCCCAGTAGAACATCCTACAATAGTGGAGTTTCTTGATGAAGCTATCTTGACAATCACACCAGCCATAGACACATGGAAGATGTATTTTAATAGATCATACACTCACAGAGGCTCGGGGGTAGGCATCTTGTTTGTTACCCCTCAAGGTGACACAATTCCTAAATCCTTCAAGATCACATTTCCATGCACCAACAACGTAGTAGAGTATGAGGCCCTCATCACAGGTCTCCGCATGGCCATCCAATGGAAAATTAAAAAGCTAATTATGTATGGTGACTCTCAACTGGTCATCAGGCAGGTCAATAATGAATACAAAACCAAGGATGACAAGCTCCTCCCCTATAAGAAGATGGTTGATGATTTCAAAGACTACTTCAAAGACATTCATTTTGAGCAAATCCCAAGACTCAATAACAAAGCAGCAGATGCCATGGCAACTATCGGATCTCTGGTAGAGATGAAAAAGGACAGCAAGAAATGCGAGTTCCTAATTGAAGAACTCCCCATCCCAGCATATGATGTTCCTCAATCTGAACTAGTGTGTGAAGTCATTGGTCCCTTAACCCCATGGTACCAAGAAACATACTTATACCTCCATTACAACATCCTCCCCCCTAATCTGTCCACCTCACAAAGAAAATCATTCATCCATCGAGCCTCCCGTTTCATCCTCGTAGGCAATACATTATACAAAAGGAGTCTTGATGGTACGCTTCTATGATGTTTAGACTCTAGGGAAGCCGAAGAAGCCTTGGAAGAGGTACATGCAGGCATCTGTGGGGCGCATTCAAGTGGACCCACTCTTTCTAAAAAGATCCTCAGGATCAGATATTATTGGCCCACAATGGAACAAGATTCTCACAGGTTTATCAAGAAATGCCTCCCATGCCAATAGCATGGCGATCTCATCCACGCACCAACACAGGAACTACAACCGATCACAACACCATGGCCTTTCTCATAGTGGGGACTTGATCTTGTAGGGAAAATACATCCTCCATCCTCCAATGGCCATAAGTTCATTATCATTGCTACCGAATACTTCACAAAGTGGGTGGAAGCAATACCACTCACCTTCACCACAGGTATCCAAATCTCAAAATTCATCCTCCACTATATCATCTACCGATATGGTATCCCCCATTCCATCATCACTGACAATGGAAAGCCCTTCAAAAACTAGGAAGTTCGCACCTTGTGCAAAAAATTTGACATCAAACACCACTTCTCCACACCATATTACCCTCAAGGAAATGGTCAAGCAGAGGCTTCTAACAAAACCATCCTCTGCATTCTCAAGAAGATAGTCAATGAAGCTGGCCGTGACTGGCACCTCCAACTCAACCCCACCTTATGGGCCTATCGCACAAGCATCCGCACTCCTATACGAGCCACCCCATTCTCACTAGTATTTGGATCTGAAGCCATTTTACCTATAGAGGTCGAGCTCCCATCTCTCTGAGTGTCCTTGCAAAACATTATCTCTGATGAGGACTACTGCGTCACAAGGTTGCATCAACTGGAACTACTGGATGAGAAACACCTGAATGCATTGAATCACCTACAGGCATACCAAAACCGCCTCAGAAGAAGCTACAAAAAAGGATCAGAAACAGAAAATTTGAAGTAGATGACCTTGTCCTAATGGAGAATCAGAAGAACCTGCAAGAGCGTCCTAAGCAAGGAAAGTTTGAACCTAACTAGCTAGGACCTTATGTCATCACAGCCAATTATGGGACAGGAGCTTATCAGCTTGCAACACCTGAGGGGCAACCTCTAGATGAGCCGATGAACATCCTACATCTCAAGAAATTCTATGCATAACCCATCTGGTACCCCAAGACAAAAAAATAAAAAATAAAAAAAATAAAAAACACCAAAAAAAATTAGAAACTCAAGAAAAATCAGAGTGCAATAAAAACTTCCAATGGTGAAAATCACTCCAGTGATGCCTTGGATAAGTACCATGGTGAAAACCTGTTTCAGGCGCCATGTGTAGTGGTTGGTTCTACCATCTAATAAGTCCTCTTTCCATCACATCACTCCATATTTCATGCATCCCATGGCTTGGAATTCTGAAACATCAAGACCTATTGCCCAACCCATCCTATCCCATCCCAAGGCCAACTCATTGAATGAGGATTCTTGTAAGCTCCCTTTGTACATACAAAATCAAAAAATCCAAAAACATCACAAAATCATAAAATACAAAAATAGTAGAAAATACAGAAAACCCAAAAAACAACACATCTCATCACGATCATCAAAACACACATCAATCTTCATCACATCAAACCCATCACAAACCATTCCCACATCATCAAGTCTTACGAGAGCTACATACTCATTTCACCTGCATCTTAAAAGTACCTTGATCCCATGGACACAAGGTATGTAGGTAGTCTGGAATACAAAGGATGTTTCCAGTACGCAGGTATATAAGATGCACCCATCCAACCCATTTGGATGGTCCCCATTCACTGAGCTTTCTGGATCTCAAAAATAATACACACGCTGCGTATACACTCCAAATAGGTCCCCCAATGCAAAAATCATCAATTAACATACCAACCATAACCCTACACATGGCCAAACTGTTCTTTTTCCCATCTTCCAAAAATTCTCCAATCAACACCAACGGATCTACATCCTAGGATATATCTTTCCTACAATGGACAAAAATCTATCATTCTATCATCGTGTCTTTTGGCAAGAGCACACAAAGGCTAGTTGTATCTTTTTGTTGGTCTTTTTGATTATTGGTTTTTATCTTTTTTGTCTCACTCTAAGTCATCTCCAAAGCTACCTTAATCTCATTATATCATGGTATGTAGTGGATAGCACCTGGAGTAGACATAGTCATTGTTTCTGCATGCTGTGCTTGTGGGTTGGGTTCATTACTCCAAGAATAATATTCATATCTTGAAGTCCAGGTTGGTTCTAGCAGGATGTGTCCTATTTGCATATACAGGCATCAAAACCTTATCTGCATTATTCGCACTCATCGCTATGAGTCCCCTTCCTCGACTAGACAAGATTATACTACATTGGGCATGCATGAAATCAACCTATTGTTTGTGGGTCTAGTCCATGCAATCGCAGGGTATACATCATCACCTAGGTCATTTCATACCTTTGTGAACTGTATCCTACATTGCTACATTAAACTAAGAAATGCTATCAATTCATCTTTGGCAACTACTATTACTAGCTCAAAGTCATCATCCTAATCACTTAGTCAACTATCTCACCTTGGCCTAGATTTGATCATCACTTTCCACCCACCCCTCCCCCCCCAAATCCAATCCCCTCACTAACCCTATTCCCCCACCATATCTCCACTTAATACATCTTGAACCAAACCAAACCCCCCCTTAATGACGTGGTGTTGTATGACCTAACTATCCTCTCATCTCCCCACCGCCAACCTCTAGACGCTCCCACCCCTATCCTCTCCTCACTTAATTCCCTTTCCCACAGCCTCACCATTTAGGGTTAAACAAAGAACATCATGTGTATCAGGACTAGATCATCTCACCTATCACCTAGTTTGCATACCACCCATCACCTAAACTACATCTAGCATATCATTTAGCTACATGTCATATTCCATTTAATTTGCATGTCATTTAATATTCATTTTAATCCATTTTGCATATCATTTTAGATTCATTTTATCCATTTAAATTGCATATCAAATAGATTTCATTTATCCATTTAAATTGCATATCAAATAGATTTCATTTATCCATTTTAATTTGCATATCATTTTAGATTCATTTTAATACATTTTGCATGTCATTTTAGGTGCATTTAGAATCCATTAAAATTGCATGTCATTTAGATTCATTTATCCATTTAAATTACATATCAAATAGATTTCATTAGACCATTTAAAATGCATATCAAATAGATTTCATTAAACCATTTAAATTGCATGTCATTTAGAACACCATTTTTGCATATCAATTAGGCTCATTTATCCATTTAATTTTGCATAATAATTAGGTTCATTATAGAATCATTTAGTTGCACATTAGACATTACATTTCGTATCATCTCACAAACCACGTAGTCACATTACATCATCATATAAATGCATTTAATAAACATCTAGCTGCATATGCATATTTTCATACATAAACATACATTTCCAGCCTAAATGCATCCATAAAATCAAAAACATCATCGCATAAACATAACACATCCATAGCATATAAAATCCATAAAGAAATACTGCATCCATCACATAAGCATCATCATAATCATAGCATCATATAAAATCACCACAAAAAAATATACATCGCTCATATATGTATACAAAAATAAAGTGTCTTGATACAAAATGCCTCCAAGGGCTAACATGATATGACTATCACATGGACGATCCTCTCTCCAAAGGAGTGGGGAACCCTGACCCTGGTCGAGGCTATGATCCTGTTGGCAGCTGTGGCTATGACTGTTGCTGTGCCTACACCTGTAGACCCTGCTGAGGCACGTGTGAGTGAGGAGGCATCATCTACTGAATGGACTGAATAGATCTCGATCTGTGAGACCTAGAGGCCCTTGATCTACTGACCTGGCTGTAGCTCGAGGCATGTTGCGCTGCTGGCATGGCCACATAATACAAGCCCCGATAGTACTCCACCTGTGCTCTAGCCTATGTCAAATCCCCCTGTACCTGCATTAGTTGTCCCTGTGCCTAACTCAACTGTGCCTGCAGCTGATAGGTCTGTGTCTGCGCCTGGGCCAACTGAGCCTGCATCCCTGTCAAAACTAGGGCAAGTTCACCACCTGAAGCCTATAGACTACCTAATGCAGTCTCTACCTACTGTGCCCTGCCAAGCATTGTATCCCGCTCTCTGGTCAACACCTCTATATCACCCTGCGCCTGGGCCAACTATGCCTGCAACGCAGCCACCTGTCCATCGGCCCCATCTAATAAAGCTAATGCCCCCCACAACTATACCAACTCTGCATCTCGGCCCTCTAAAGCATCCTATAGGCTCACCACCTATGCTCGTAGGGTCTCCATCTCCTCCTCATCCCGTTGCCTCCGACGAGATGTAAGCCTCTCACCCTCGGACTCTCCAGCTGTACCTGAGGGACCTACTTGCTGCCCTGCTACCTGCTGCCCTCCCCCAACTACCTATTGCTGCGCTACCTATGGTGGGGTTCGATCACCCCTATCCACCCTTGGTTGTCCTCCATGCTACCGCGACCCTCTAGGCTGTTGCCCTGCTCCAACCTGTACCTGCTTAATAGGAACTTGCTGCACAGGTACCTGCTGCCCCACCTGCCCCTACCCTGCTGCCACTACCGCCAGCACATCTATCAGCTGGCCATCCCTACCAACCACTCTCTCCTCTCCATCATCACCAACCTCCACAAGGAAGTCCTCAATGATCAACTCACCCTCCTCCATGCGATCCTCCCCATCTGAGTCATCTCCACCATCTGAATCATCACCCCCTAAACCCACTACCTCCTTTGCTGGATCCGTCAACTAAGTAGGCCGATGCATATGCCACCATATATCATAGGCAGCCGTGGTCCTTGCATCCTTCACTATGCTCCTCCAATCCCACGGCACTGGCCGTAGAGCTACAAAATCTGCTAGAGCGACCTATGGTTGTATGGATGCAGGCCAATAGGCCACATCTCAAGGTGTCCATGCAAATATTGCCAGCTGCTGTGGAGTGTCCTTTACCAAACCAAACTACCACATAACCTGCAAAGGGAGATACACATCTATCATATGGTCTCCTCGACCCATCAGGTACTACTGCTGAAACGTAAAAGGAATATGAAGGTCATCATCTGGCCATGGCTCTACACCGATGTATGGTCGCTGGGTCACACTAATCACATCATCTAACATCCTCCTCCAATGTTGCACCTGCCTAGTATATGTGTACTCTGCATCCCGATATAAAAACACAAAGGCCTCAAACTGCCATCGATAGTACCCACATAGTGGCCTGGTAACTGGGATGTGCTCCCAAATCCATACGTGAAGCAGAGTAACTCCAGCCAATAACACTCTATCATGCAGGTAGGCAATTGTATGTATCTCATGATATAACTACCCTAGCATAGTAGGTCCCCATGCATAGATGATCTCATGTGTCACCATCCCCTCTATCATCCCCCCCAGCCAACCAGAAAACCCCTGCCTCACCTGTCAAGCATCACAACCCCCCCAATCAACGTACAAAGGAATAAGGCAAATGGATCTACACCTGTAGCCAGTGTCCCCTCATAGTCCATCTCCCTCCCATCTAGAGAGAGAACAAGATGATCTGCACCAAACACCCTGACTAATGCACTCTGCCCTCTCCTCGTGTCATATCTAACAAGCCAGCCCTGGATAGGCAACTTGAGGATGCAATAAACATCCTCAAGTGTGATGGTAATCTCTCCAGTAGGCAACAAAAAACTGCAGGTCTCAGAGCGATACCGCTTCACCATCGCTATCATAGGAGCTCGATGAGCTCACAAAACTGGCATCAAGGACACCGTCAGAAGCCCCAATCTCACCAGTCGACCCTGCGTCACATCATCAAAACCATCAAAAAGTGCCATCACAGATGGCACCCGTCGTTCTCGTGAGGCAAGTATAAATTGCTCGGTATCCTACATCCACAACTTTCTGGTCAGACAATAACCCATCTTTTTCTAAATCACACCTTTTCTTCTACTTTCTAGAAGCCAAAATACTTGGCACTAAAATAGGCAATCTTTAGCACCATTCCAAAAATGGCGCCATGATTTCTTCTTCATAGTGCTATTATAGAGAATAGCGCCAATGAGTCACCCCTTTCGCGCTAAACCCCATGATCACGCTACTGCACAATACCTTTGGCGCCACTTTGAGAAATGGCATCGATCTACCATTTGGCACTATTCCACCTAATAGCGCCAATTTGCCCAAAAGTGCTAGCAGAGCGCCACTCCCTTAGATAGCACCATTCCAGACAATTACGCTACTATAACCCTAGTTTGGTGCTGTAGAAGTCAAACCCCATTCTCCTAACAAATAGCGCTAAACCGGAAGATAGCGCCAAAACACCCTCTAAATGGTGATAAACTGCCCTACCCTACCTGGGAGGATAGCGCCAATCCCGACGATGGCGCTAATCCACCTTGCCGTTGGAGCTACATGCTCCTACCCCAAATCCCAAAACCTAAAAAATGCACATAAACCAAGAAAATTACAAAGTCAGGGTTAGGCCCTATCGGGTGTCCAGCGCTTGGTGCCCGACCAAACTCTCAGAACCGCTCAGAGATATGTCGAAGTCACAGGAACTGGGGGTTGCGGTCAGCCATCTCTCCTTCATCTTTTCTTCTCCAAAGTCAAAAGTATGCAAATGTGGCACTCTAAGGGCCCACTTTGCCTAATATAGTGGGCCATGTCATACCTCCACCCCCTCCTTCTCCCTCCAGGGTACAGATCTATGCCTTTTTTCTCTGTTTTTCTTCCTGTCATCATCTTTTCCCATCACCTATCCAACTTTCACTCCCATTGCATCCTTTTCGAGAACTCGCCCAGAAAATTTTTATTTTCCCACCGACCTCTTGAGGGGGCATCCCTTATCCATCTTATTCCTTCCCGGCACTTGGGGCATATTTTTCTTTGACCTGACGCTAGTTGCCCCCTAGGTCCAGACGCCACATCAAAGAGGGGCAAATGTAGACACCTAAAAATGTCTTCTACCATCTAACCGACTCCATACAACCCTAAACACATCAATTTCCCTTCTAACCAATTAATTAAATTTTTATTTAATTAATTAACCCTTTCGTTTTCCAAATTTACACCATTCTATCCCCAAAATTGAATTAATTTCATTAATTCAATATTTCAAACCTTAACCAATTTATTTAATAAATATGCAATATTTATTAAATCAATTTCCCCTTTCTTCATTAAATCCAATTAATTAGTTAAAACCATGTTAACTAAATTAATTCAGCCTATAATTAACCTATCCTTACCCTAGACAATTAAATAGCTATTATTTAATTGCCTACCCTAGCCTACCTCATCATAGCCCTAGGATTAATTAAATAAAACCCCTGTTTAATTAATCCTAACCCTTTCATTTGGATGGTCAAACCTTGTTTAACACTCTTCCCCACATCCTCCAAATAAAAAATTGAATTAAATCCACATAAGTCAATTTTTAATTTAAAAACATCCCACATCACATTTATTTCTCCTTACAACCCCATACTCATTTATTTTCTCTCTTCCCCAAATGAATTTTTAATTCATTTACATTCCCCCATATGAATATTTTATTCCAAAATAATCCTTCACCCCCATGCTCATTTAATAACCCCTTTTCCCAAAATGAATAAAAGAATCACTTTTATTCCTAGCCCTCCATTCATTCAAGATTGAATCTAGGCCCTCGACATCACTTTTATCCTCCACCATTGATCTTCCAAATCAATCTCCACCCTTGGATCAAAATCCCTTCAAAAATCTATAAATAGAACCTCTCCCAAGCCATTTGCATCATCCAAGTTTATGCAAAGTTACCATGCCAAAATAACTCTTGAGCTAGAATAGTGAGTTGCCACTTTGAGTAGCATTTCACATTTCAATTCATTGTCTAGGGTAATCTTTGTCAAGGAGCTTGTTTGGGTGCAAAGGCTCCTTCCTCCCTTGATGGGATTAGATTTGTATGTGAGGTATAATCTTGTGTTTATTGCATTTGGTTTAGTATTTTCACCTTATTTGCACTTCTAATCTACATACATAATTGTTTATGGTGTTAACATAGGTTCGGTTGACCTTGGGTGTTTACACTAATTGCATAATTTCTTCAATGATTGTGGAAGCATGGTGTAACGTGTATGAGTGGATTTAGGTCCAAACTAAGGTGTGTTGTGGTCCACTTTCATTCCTTTCCACCATGAGAACGTTTTGGTATTGACATAATTTGAATTTGCATGGTTGAGGTGTTTTTCTGACCTTGGAGAATGTTCTTAAGATTAAAGATGGTATAAATAAGTGTTAAGCTATTTAAGGATGGTAAGATAGAAGATTATGATGTATGGTATGTGAATTATAGAGTATAAAGTGTGAATTTGTGTAGTGCAGTGCGAACTTTCATGTGTTAGATTACTAGATGCAGTGAGCAGAAGCTGTCTACAATTCCTTAGTGAGACTGCAAAGGTGATGATGGCATTGTGGCAGACTTCTCTATTGCATTGAGATAGTTTTCTCTTTGTAACAATCTTCTCTATCTTGTTCTCTATTCTGGTAGTGAGCCTTTCTTTCTTTTGGGTAGTAAGCCCTCTGGCAATAAGCCTTCCGACAGTGAGCCTATTATATTTCGGTGTTGTTATTACTTTATATTGTGAGCTAATACTCACCGTGGTTTTTCCCTTCTTGGGTTTTCCACGTAAATCTGGTGTTCTCTTGTGTGTGTTGTTGATTTGGTTCAATTTCTATTATTTGCTTAATCATCATAACAGTTTAAGGGTTAATTGAATTTATGTGCATCTAAATGTGTATGAGGGTTTTGGAATTATAAATTACAACTGATTCACCCCCCTCTCAGTTGTCTTGTGCATTCAACAAACATAAAGATATACTTTGATGTGCTACCTATCACTCATCAAGTAGTGCTGAAGGAGACCAACAATAGTGGTAGAGGGGAGCAGGGAAATAGGGGACAAAGGGGGTGGGGTAGTAGATAGGAAGTTTGCAAATTGGACAAGCTATCCATAGATAGGGTAGGGGTGTCTTGTAGGCTTCCAGAGGAGGGTTGGTGCGAGGTAGGGGGTAGGTCATATGTTTTCTTAATTTTAATTTTTTGTTTTCTTGTCTAAGATTTTAATAATTTGTTAATTATTGTGAGCTTTGAATTGGCATAGGGGTCTGGGTTATGCACAATGTGCAAGCATGCCTTGTACATTTCTTAAATTTGAAATTTTTTATTTGTTTTTTGTTTTGAATTTTTTAGTTTTTTTGTTTTGTATATAGTTTTTTCTAAAAGAATTATTTTTGAAAATTTTTATATTTTCTTTTTCCTTTTGCTTAATTATTTTCTTTGAAAATTTTTGTCCATATTTTAAAAAATTAAAACATTTTTTGAAAACTAAGAAAAATATGTTTTTTTTAACTAAATAAAAGAAAAATTAAAGCCTACACCTTTTATTAACAATTTTTTGAATAAACTAAAAAAGAAACTATTAAAATAAGTGCTCAATCTAAAAAAGATTGCATTTTTCACTTACTTTTTCTATTAAAGGAAAGGAAAATTTTATTAAAATAAAACTAACCTATATTATTTTAACTGGGCATTACAAAATGTAGAGGATAAAATGGAGAAATATTTAAGGAAACACAAACACAAATCATAATCCTACTACAAATTCTACCACTACTTCAAGATTGAGCAATCAAGGTATGAAATATCAAATATGGAAATCAAAGCAAATGAAAACCTTGGTGATGTGGAGATGTACTCTTTGATTGTTTGATGTTGAGTAGCTCTTCAAGATCTCCAATGTAGTAGCATATGTCTACAAAACTTTACTCCTATGGAAATGCTTGAGGAAGGATGTATTTATAGATTTAAGATGAGAGAAATGGAGGGCTAGGATTCGATCTTGGATTGGATAGTGGAGATTAATTAGCTTGCATGGGACATGAGAAACTTGCAAGTGGCAATTTATGAGATGTAAAAATAGATAAGACATGGATTGAGAGAGATGAAGGGTTGAAATTACCTTGATTTGAATGAAGGGTGGAGATTCAAACCTCTCACACATGTGTGAGTAGAATCATGGGGGTGTGTGATTATTAAAAGTGATAGATCTCACACGTGTTAGAATCACATATGTGGGAAGGGAAGGTGTATATTGCCTTGGGATAATGGATGGTGGAGTTCCAAACTTGATTTCATTTCAGATTGAAAATGGATGGCTAGAATTTTGAATTGATTTGATTTAGGATTTGATAAAATGGAAGAAAAAAATTTAATTAAAATGGATGTTAGTTATAAAATAAATGTTTAATTGGAAGAAAAGATGATGTGGATTTTGGATAAGATGGCATTAGCTTAGTTAATTGAATAAAATAATTTATTCAATCAACTAAAGTTAGGGAATTAGCTTAGTTAATTAAATAAAATGATTTATTTAATTAACTAATCTTAGTTAATTAAATAAAATGATTTACTTAATTAACTAATGTTATGATATGCTAATTAAAGAAATTTATTTATTTAATTATGGTTCAAGGGATTGAAATTAGTTAAAATGTAAAGGTGAATTTGAGGTGCCTACAAAACTAATCTTGGAAATTGATTGAAATTTTATTATAACAAAAAATACATCAATGAATGAGAGAATATTAGGCTTAGTTGTATAATAAAAATGATATCGATTTAATGAAGAGGGGAATCACTTACAAGAGATTTTTTATTCAAGTCACAGAAATTAGTGTACATACAAATATGGTCATCTAGTTTAGTGATAGTAATGATGTTGAAAATTCAAGGGAATTAGTTAATGGGTCTTATGGAACTAGTGTTAAAGTATTTTTATATTTTAGCCTTCACTAACAATACCACCTTAGGATGCATTTTCCTAGTCTTTTGCTTTACTCATCTGGAATTAGAAATGAGGACAACGTTATGCACCTCTAAATGCTCATCAATGTTGAGCATATCTTCATAGGTTCAAGAAAATAAATCCAAGCAGCATGAAGAATATTAGAATGAGCCTCATGAATAGAGGTAGAGAGACATTCACCTATTTGAATTACCTTCTTGGGTTACGATGCTCCATGAAAACATTAATAGTATCACGCATGGCACTTGGGTACTATTTTCTTCAATAAAAGGAATTATGGGAAGACCAAGTTGAAGTTATTTGGGAAGGACATGATCATAAATGAGCATGATGGAAAACCCAAAGTAAGCATGAATGTTAAGTGTAAAAGGGAAACCGTGAAAAGAATAATTATAATACACCCCTAAGAATTTCACTAATGAATTATTAGTGGAAAAAGTGTTGAGAGAAGGAATATCAAAAGAAGGAGCAAGGTCAAAGACCTCAAGGTGCATTATAGTAATAGAAAGGAGAAAATAAGATACCATACAATAATATCCATAAAACTCAGTATTAGAAATACTACCACATTTTAAGGGTAGTAGTTAAGGCTTATCATACAATATTGATGGCTAAGTTATATGTATTATATTATTGCCTATGCTTTATGATGTAATCCTTGCTAATATAAACGATGAAAAACAAACATCTTGAAGCTCTTCACATACATCATATTAAGTTTATAGGAATACAAGGGATTATCCTTACCACTAGTCTCAATACAATTGGAATTATTATTAAGCTTAGTTCTAGGGGGTAACAAGGTTGAGGAAGTGGATGAATCCCAAGGAGGTTAACAAAAAGTGTGGGGGTCAATATGTAAAGATGGAATATTTAAGTCTTGGGGGATGTCACTGTATTCACTAGAGAAGGAAGGGATGAAATCTAATGAACCCTAATCATCTCAAAATAAACATTGAAAAGGAAGGCATAAAGGTTGAGAAGTGGAAGAAGAAGGTATAGAAGATTTATAAGAACAAGGCATATGGTCTTTAGAAATTTTTAGAATAGAACATGAAGGTGCCTCTTCTTTAGAGGATGGAATAGAACAAGAAAATGATGCATTAGATGGATGCATAGTAGAAGGAGAATGTACATCACACTGAGAAACTAGAAGAGAAGATGAAGGTACCTTAGACATCAAAGGTGAAAATAATAAAGAAGGTACCTCATTGTAAGAAGGTGGTGCAGGAGCACCAAGATGTCTAGATTTTACTTGATTTTCAAGTTGTTTTGTTTGTTTCAATGAGGTCCTTGAGACCATATTAAAGGTTGTATAAGGCTTGAAAGCCAAATTTGTAATGGACTATGTCCAAATAGCTATAATCTACTATTGTTATGTTGTAAGTCCTAGGTAGGACAGTCATGTAGTAATAGGTAGTTGTACGAGTCAATTTTGTAAGCGTTTGTTGAGGCATATAGGATAGTCATTTAAGTTTTAGTGTTTGTAGGCCTTTAAAGGCATGTCAAAGGTTGGAAGGCTATTAAAACCTTGTCATAGGTTAACTACATGTTAAAATGCATTATTAAACCATAAAAATAGAAAATGCAGTCCAAGAGAGGACAGTTTCTAAAATTGTCATCTAGTGTTGCAGTTAGAAACAAGAAGGAACTCGATGGTTTGGGCAGTTTTGGACCCCAAACGACTTCATGCATTATGTGAGGCTTTTTTGAAGCCAAGGAGGATTGTTTTGTAAGGAGAGATTCGGTGGATTACAAGAAAATAACAAAGATCACTGTTTTTTCCTGCTTTTTTCTATTTTTCTGTGTCTTTTTCACTATTTCCTATTCGTACCCGTGTTTGTATGGATTTACCATAGCCCATGTATGCATTGGATGATTAGAGGATTGAAGTATCTTGGATTTAAAACTTGTTTGAGGTCTTGACAGTAAACTAGATGGAAGATATCATTGGTTTTCCATAAACTATTTTTTTTGGAATTATTGTTCAGTCAAGAAATTCATTGTTTCCTGCATTGTTCCATACCTGTACGGCCTGGGGGTGGATGGTGTTTGTAATGCATAGTTAGGTGGGTGAGTTTCCTATCATTTGCAACTAGTTTGGGCTCTTGACACCCTTCTATATCTCAGTATTCCTCATTTATTTGAAAGTAGGTTGAAACCCTGGGTTAGGGTTCTTTTGAGAAGCCCAATGGATTTATACCCATTCTATTGATCTTTTTCTATTTATGCTTGATGGAATGGGTTGTATCATAGTCAATGCTAAGGCTTGTGAAGGTTTGGGAGGCAGGAGGATGGTTGAGGGTGAGTTTGTCAAGTAAATGACTCTACAGAACCATGGTTAGGAATTCAGAGAGGGACAGCAGCAACTAGGTATGTTTGATATGTTATTGCTTTGCCAATGAAGGCATTAGGGTGAATGCATGTTATAGGTTTGGTATATTGCAATGAGATGAAGTTTGTATTGATAGAGGGCATTTCAAGGAGGACATGGTGACTGTTTTTACAATGGTGCAATGGTGTGGTGATAGTCTATGAGACTGTTGTCCTGCAGACCCTGCATAGTGGGTTAGATGAATCTTGATTGGAGTTGGGCAACTTGGAAGGTGTGTCCTAAAGTCCTTCCTCTCTTTGATGTCAAGAACAAGTGGATATAGTGTTGAAGTCCTCCATGGGTGGTTTGATCTCGGTCCAATAAAATAGTGAGTCTTGAAAGCGATTGCATTTGAGGTTGAAATAGTCCTTCTCAGTGATAAGTTGACTACTATCCTAGATGCTCTGCATCATATTGGTATCAAAGCCACTAGTAGGTCCTTGAGGGAGTAAAGGATCTTGTGAAATAGTAAGACTTTGTGAGAAGTGTAAGGATGCCTCTTAAGAATCAAATGGCTAGGGAGAACCATGAGTTGAGGGATAGAAGAGATCAGGATGTTGCAAGGGAAAGAGAGTTGAGGCAAGTGAGAAGAGAGAATGCATCAATCTTGGCTAGATTGGAAGCATTGGAGAAGAATTCTAGAAGGGATGAACAAGATGGTTCAGAAGGAGATGAGGAGGTAGATGAGAATCCTCCTGAGGATGAGTTGGATACTGAAGAGAAGTTTGTGAGATTGCTGAAGGTAGTCCAAGGTAGTGGAACAAAGGCAAACATAGAGTTACCTATCTATCAGGGGAAGATGGATAGTGAAGAGGTGTTAGGGTGGATAGATGCCCTTGAAAAAAAATTTGAGTATGAGAAGATGAGTGATGAGAAGAAGATCAAATTTGCAAAAACAAAACTGAGAGGAACAACACTTACATGGTGGAGTAGTGTGCAGACAGAAAGAGCGGCTAGAGGTGCATCAAAAATCACTTCTTGGGGTAGGATGAAGTATATGATGAAGGATCAATTCCTTCCATCTGATTACTCCATACAAACAAAGAGGATGAGGTAGAATCTAAAATAGAAGGACATGGATGTTATGTCTTATACTGAGCAATTTCATAAGCTTAGTATCAGAGGGGGATTGGAAGATGAAGAAGAGAAGGTGGCAAGGTACCTTAATGGGCTTAGGTATAACTTGCAAGATGAAATTGGTTTGGCAGTACCAAAATCACTTGGAGAGTGTTTTCAGTTGGCCATTAGGGCTGAAGAAAGGGTGAAGAGGAAGCAAGAAAGACAAGGAGGAAGCGAAAGAGGATATAGAGGTAGGGGCAGACCTACTACTAAAGTTCAGAACAGCAATGAGAAGGGTAAGGAGATTTCTACATATCAGAGAGGTGGATATAGAGGTGGAGGTAGATTTGGATCAGGTAGAGGAGTGTTCATAGGTAGATGTTATCACTGCAATGAAGTGGGACACACATTTTTCAAATGTCCTAAGAAGGATGATGTTGATAGGAGCAAGGATAGAAGAGTTCACTTGGCACAAGAGGAAGAGAAGCCAGAAGAACCAGAAATGTCATCAGCCTCTCCAATGATGATTGGAGAAATGCTCATGGTGGAGAAAGGTAAAATGCAGCAACCACCATAGGTATCTATTTTTAGAACTAATTGTTTAAGCCATGGAAAGATATGCAAGTTGATTGTAGATTCAGGTTCTCATGATAATCTAGTTTCTTGGGAAATGGTACACAAGTTGGGATTGAAAACTTTTGATCATCCTAGTCCTTACAATGTCAATTGGGTGAGTCAAGAGCAGCAAGTAAGGGTTACTAAGAAGGCATATGTTGATTTTACAATTGGTCCATACCAAGACTATGTTTTGTGTGATGTTATTCCAATGACATGTGGACATATTATTTTGGGTAGACCATGGCAGCTCTTGAGGAGAACAATTCATGATGGTTATACTAATAACTATGTGGTGCACAAAGATGGTAAGAAGTTCAAACTAATACCTTTACCTTGTGAAGAGAAGAAGGAACATGTTACTATTTGTTTTGGAGAGAAACTACAGTTGAATGTGCAAGTTAAGGATGATTGCAAGCAGCAGGAATAGTTGCAGCAAAAGGTGGATGACAATCCTAAAGAGCAGCAGGCTTGGGACTTGAGTTATGTCAAGGTTGGAGACATTGAGTGCCCTATAAAGAGGTAGAAGAAGGAAGGAAAACAACAGATAGTACAAGGAGGAATCAATCAGAATCTCAAGTTGGGAAGAACAGTAGCATTGCAGCAGCAAGGTCCTAGACAAGGACACCAAAACAAGTTTTATGGTACTAACACTATTTACAGGAGCCATGCAGGTTGGAGAAGGAGGAAGATAACTCTTGGAGAGTTCATGTTTCCCTGTCAAAGGAACATTCCAACAAGATGGAAGAATGTCTGGAGCAGATCCCTAACTCTTGGGACAAGAGTTTTCATCATGTCAGGGAGTATGGTGCAAGAGCACCAAGATGTCTAGTTTTTACTTGATTTTCAAGTTGTTTTGTTTGTTTCAATGAGGTCCTTGAGACCATATTAAAGGTTGTATAAGGCTTGAAAGCCAAATCTGTAATGGGCTATGTCCAAATAGCTAGAATCTACTATTGTTATGTTGTAAGTCCTAGGTAGGACAGTCATGTAGTAATAGGCAGTTGCACGAGTCAATTTTGTAAGCCTTTGTTGAGGCATATAGGATAGTCATTTAAGTTTTAGTGTTTGTAGGTCTTTAAAGGCATGTCAAAGGTTGGAAGGATGTTAACACCTTGTCATAGGTTAACTACATGTTAAAAAGCATTATTAAACCATAAAAACAGAAAATACAGTCCAAGAGAGGACAGTTTCTAAAACTGTCATCTAGTGTTGCAGTTAGAAACAAGAAGGAACTCGATGGTTTGGACAGTTTTGGACCCCAAATGACTTCATGCATTGTGTGAGGCTTTTTTGAAGCCAAGGAGGATTGTTTTTTAAGGAGAGATTCGGTCGATTACAAGACAATAACAAAGATCACTATTTTTTCCTACTTTTTTTTGTTTTTTTATCTTTTTCACTGTTTCTTGTCCGTACCCGTGCCTATACGGATTTGCCATAGGCCATGTATGCATTGGATGATTAGAGGACTGAAGTAGCTTGGATTTAAAACTTGTTTGAGGTCTTGATAGTAAACTAGATGGAAGATATCATTAGTTTTCCATAAACTATTTTTTTTGGAATTGTTGTTCAGTCAAGAAATTCGTTGTTTCCTACATTATTCTGTACTTGTACGGCTTGGGGGTGAATGGTGTTTGTAATGCATAGTTAGATGGGTGAGTTGTCTGTCATTTACAACTAGTTTGGGCTGTTGACACCCTTCTATATCTTGGTATTCCTCATTTATTTGAAAGTAGGTTGAAACCCGGAGTTAGGGTTCTTTTGAGAAGCCCGATGGATTTATACCCATTCCATTGATCTTTTTCTGTTTATGCTTGATGGAATGGGTTGTATCATAGTCAATGCTAAGGCTTGTGAAGGTTTGGGAGGCAGGAGGATGGTTGAGGGTGAGTTTGTCAAGTAAATGACTCTACAAAACCATGGTTAGGAATTTAGAGAAGGACAACAGCAACTAGGTATGTTTGATATGTTATTGCTTTGCCAATGAAGGCATTAGGGTGAATGCATGTTATAGGTTTGGTATATTGCAATGAGATGAAGTTTGTATTGATAGAGGTCATTTCAAGGAGGACATGGTGACTATTTTTACAATGGTGCAATGGTGTGGAGACAGTCTATGAGACTACTATCCTGCAGACCCTACATAGTGGGTTAGATGAGTCTTGATTGGAGTTGGGCAACTTGGAAGGTGTGTCCTGAAGTCCTTCCTCTCTTTGATGTCAAGAACAAGTGGATATAGTGTTGAAGTCCTCCATGGGTGGTTTGATCTTGGTCCAAGAAAATAGTGAGTCTTGAACGCCATTGCATTTGAGGTTGAAACAGTCCTTCTCAGTGATAAGTTGACTGTTGTCCTAGATGCTCTGCATTAGAAGGGGGAGAGAAGATGAAGGTAGATTTTCACATCCAAAAACAATGAGGGAAATTAGGGAAATATTCTTATATAAAATTCTAGAAAAGATTTATGAGGCATGCTCACAATTGAATAAGAGCTTTCAATCTAGCAATTGGAAAATGTTATAAGGGAGATTCTTCTATGTAAATAATATAATATTGATTGTTATACATAATATTAAGGCATTGGTGAAGACTAGATTGGACATCTCACATATCATGTATACAAGGTTAACCTAGTAGAATGTTATAAGTTAACTTTCCTAACATCACATGGAATAATATTGAAATTGTTATTAGGGCCAACAATAATAGGGAGACACATATTCCAATGGGGTTCCTAAGTATCATTGTTAAATCCATGAATGGAAAGAACAAATTTTACAAGTGAGAAAGATCAACCTTAATATGTCAAAGGAAATCTATACTACAAATATTGAGGCCAAAACCATTTTAGCAACATTTCTCCTATCTCTAGCCACAATTTAAAAGAGAAAGATCTTCTGGAATCATATCTAAAGAGAGGGAAGCTCAAAAGAGGAAAATGGATTTCCATGAATGGATTCTAACATAGAAACCACTTCAATAAGGTGTATAGTAGGTTGTATTGATATCTTCTAAGGATCCTACTGAAGGACTTCCCTATAAGAGGGAGAATTTTGATGAAGGTCTCACTAAGAATTTTACCATGTGTTGCTTGTAATTATTCCACTGGATAAACTTAATTGGGGTTCTTGGGTTGAAGATGTGGTGGGGGAGGAAAAATAATGGAAATTTGGAAAGAAGAGATGTAAGAACATATAAGTTGTTCCTATTATGATGAGTGTCATAGATATGACTTGCAATTTGATATATGCATTATTAGGAAGTCTAGTTAGAATAATTAGAAGAGAGAAGTGGGGTAGGGGAAAAAGGAAGACCTTGTACCCACTTGAGAAGGAGCTATGTTGGAAGGAAGAACTTGAGAAGCTACATAGACAACAATAAAGGATGTATGAGTATAATTAGAGAGAATACATGGACTATAACCAACTAAATCTTGAAAAGATAAAGGATTAGGGTTCATTTAAATAAATCAAAATAAATCCTAGTACCCCTAACCATTTGTGTAATTATGTGAGTTTTATATTAATGAAAAGAAACATAACAAATAGTGTCATTAATAGGGGATGATGTATCTAGGAAATAATCAACAAAAGAAACTGCTATCTTGCAAGGAGACAAATAGAATAAACCATAGACATGAAACCACCTATGGGCATTAACATGTGACATAAGAGGAAAGATAGAAATTACAACATCCTCATTATTGTGCACACAAGGTTGATATAAGAAATTAATTTTTCTACATGCAAATCTATGGATTACAAATACCATATACTCTATTTAAGTAAGCATAAAAATTTACATCATCTATGAAAAGACATTTAATACAAGAATGTCAAATAACATGTAATGGAAAATATAAGGATAAGAGTGAGCCTAGAAAAATAAGAATATGGAAGAAAAAGTAATGGTATAATAAATAGGAGAATAGAAAAGGGAAGGAAATGTGAGAGGGGGAAGGGGAGAGCATGGAAGGGTAGAAACAAAAGAAAGGGAGAGATATTTTAGAGAATAGACAAAGGGGAAGGAGAAGAGGAATAAGAACAAGGAGAGATTTAATTGTAAATAGGAGAAGAGGATTGAAAATATGCAATAAGGAGGAAGATGAATTAGATTGGGAAGGAGGGAAGAACAGAATAAATGAGTGAGAAAAGAAGTGAAAAAAGGAGGGAGGTAGCAAAACATATGAAATTTTAAAGAAAGAGAGAAGGGAAAATGAGGTGAAAGAGAAGGAAAGGAATATGGTGGAGATCGAGGTGGAGGGAGTGTTGGACACACAAGGATACTGAGAGGGGGGGTGAATTAGTATCTAAACAAACTTTAACTTCTCTGGAGTAGATTAAAACTTAAGCATTACAGTATCAACATAAGTATTAAATATTAACACAATGCACATCAACACATAACACCATATATACATGGAAACCCCTAGAAGGGAAATAACATGATGAGGATTAACTGACAGTATATGAAGCTCAAGAATAATAACTTTGTTTTAGGGTTACACCCAAGGAAGCTACTAGTCCTTGATAACTTTAATTTAGGGTCACTCCCAAGGAAGCCTTGACTCCCTAGAGCCATTGTTTTAGGGCAACTCCTAAGGAAGCTTCTACACCTTGAATTGAGAACACACTTACAAAAGATTATAGTATGACAGTCCTTCTACTATCTAAAAACTAACATTGAAACTCACACCTTTGATGGTTGCAATTCTACCTCTTCACACTTTCTTCTAATGATCAGATTAGTTAGGTACACTCTACACTTGATCACTATGACAAATATGTCTTCAAGATGATTCAAGACAACATCAACATCTTCTACTTTTTCTCCTTCAGTTGTACATCAAAAATGCATTGATTTTGCTCCTTATTTTGTATGCAAGCTCTATCAATCTCTTTACAATCACACACAACCTTACTCAATTTGATTCACTATTTATACATGATATTACATTGATTACATTGCTTGTCGGCTAGAGACAACATGAGAAATATATTTACAAGTTAGCCAAACAATATACAACATGAAACATGTAGAAGATAGGTCCTAAACAAAACCACACATTGCACTAGTAGAAGATCCATGCCTTACGGACTCAAATACTTTCTTAACTAGGTCCAAAACATCCTTCACAACTTCCAACACCAAGGAATTTCCTCCACATACTTTGTTCATTTGGGAATAGGATAATCTTAAGCAAAATATATGAAAATTTGAAGAATAACAACCACAACAACTTGAAAACCTTGTACAGTACTAGAAACAAGAAAGATCTTCATGAAACTCTTCCAGATGAGTCCACATGACTCATAAATCATCTCAAAACACTCCTTGGGCTCTACACATCAAAGAATTGTGCCGCACATCTTCAACCATAAACTTTGGGAATAATAAGCCATCTAGAACACACTGCAACATTCTGTCATTTGAAAATTTAACCTGTGGACCACTAGTAAACTTGAAACTACAAGAAAGATTGTAATACACATCCATAAACATGTCCTCAAAACCTCAAGGGCAATAATTCATTTTCAGAGGAATGTTGAGCATTCCAACATGCCTTCAACACTAGCTTACTCTGCCAGAACACATGCTAGTACTATATCATGCATAACTTTAACAACAGAAAAACAAATAATATGAAAACATGAAATTATCACCTTCATTGCACCCTAAACATAGTTCTAGAACTACATAGCCATATGTGCAAATGCAGAGGAATGTGGAGCATTCCTTTATCCTACACAGAACACCTGTCAGCAACAAAACATTCTTCCGATAATCCAATCATCTTGAAACTTGGAACATACATGCTTTAGGCCATCAGTAACATCAAAAACACATGTGATCATCTTTGTGCTTCAAATTCCCATATTAATATTACTTCATACTCAACTTTGCACTGATCAAGGCATGACATCCAATCATGAACTATATCTTCTCTCTTCCCCTGTTCAATGGGACATGGCATCCAACCATGAACTATACCATCTCTGCACATGACATCCAACCATGAACACCATGACATCATCATGATAGTGTTGACATCAATGACAACCTAGTGACAGTGTTGATATTGAGTAAAACCATAGGAACCATATGTGTAACAATCTCCCCCTTTGGCATTGATGACAACACATCTTTACTTCTCTCCCCCTTTGACATTAGGGATAAAGGGCAACCACTGCTTTCTCATCATTGACCATATATCTACATGCTCTTTCTTAGAGCATGACTTCTTGCAGCAAACAACCTCCCCCTATCATTAGCAACCACTACCTACTCTCCTTGAGAGGCAGTCACCATCAGTCCAGAAAAATGATATGACATGAACTCCCCCTAGAAATATGCACCATTTTACAACTAGCAAGAAGGAGTGGCAATTACCCTTAACCTCTACTGGAGATCCTTAAAAATGTCCTTTGCAAGAGCCTTTATGAAAATATCTGCAATCTGATCCTTTATTGGAACATATTCCAACTTCACTTCCTTATCTGCCACCTTCTCTCTCAAAAAGTGATACCTAATTGCAATATGCTTGGTTCTATAATGCATCACTAGATTTTTGGAAATATTAATAGCACTTGTATTATCACACAAAATAGTAATAGGTTCATCATACAACACCTTGATATCCTTTAGGGTTTGTTTTATCCACAACACTTGTGTACAATAGGATGTTGTTGTAATGTACCTTGTCTCTAAAGTAGATAAGGACACTGAATCTTGCTTCTTGCTCTGCCATGAAACTAGTCTGCTTCCTAAGAAAAAATCACCTCCACTTGTACTTCTATCATCAACACAACCTACCCAATTAGCATCAGTGTAGGCATTTAAATCAAAGTCATTACCTCTTGGATACCATAAGCAATAATTCAGAGTTCCTTTCAAGTATATGAATATCCTTTTCACTATCTTCTCATGTGTTTGCTTGGGATTGGCTTGATATCTAGAAACCACACATAGTTCATGCATAATATTAGGTCTAGGAGCACTTAGGCACAACAATCCTCCAATCATAGATCTATAGATAGTATGATCCACCTTCAGAGACTCATCTTCTTTTCTTAAGTGACATCTCTTGACCATGGGAATACACACTTGTTTTGAATCCTCCATATCAAACTTCTTCAACAACTCTTTGACATACTTAGCTTGAGAGATAAAGATACCACCTTCTATATGAGAAAGTTGAAGTCCAAGGAAGAAGGAGATCTCACCAATCATAGAAATCTCAAATTATATTTGCATCTCCTCTGTAACTCTCCTACATATATCATCATCTCCACCAAAGATGATGTCATCAACATATATTGGAACTATCAAAATCATGTCCCCATGTTCCTTGATGTAAAGAGTGCTATCTGTGGTATCTTTCTTGAAGCCCTGCTAAAGTAAGTACTTGTCTAACCTAGCATACCAAGCCTTAGCTACTTGCTTGAGACCATACAAAGCCTTTTTGAGTTTACATATCATGTTCAGATCTTGTGATATCAGTAAACTATCTTGTTGCTCAATATAATCTTCTTCCTCTAGATCACCATTCAGAAATGTTGACTTAACATCCATCTGATATACCTTGAAGTTCTTATGAGTTTCAAGAGTAAGGAACATCCTAATTTCCTCCATCCTGGCTACCAGAGAAAAATTTTCCTCAGAGTCAATTCCTTCAACTTGTGTGTATTCTTTGCATACTAATCTTTCCTTATTCCTTACAACCTCATCTTCTTAATGCAGCTTATTCCAAAATACCCACTTAGTTCCTATAACATTCTTATTGGCTAGTTTGGGAACCAATTCCCATGTCAGATTCTTCTCAATCTAATCCAATTCTTCTTCCATTGCCTTTATCCATCCATCATCTTTTCTAGCATTAGCAAAGGTTTTAGGTTCTTCTTTTGATAACAAACACAAGTTTACTTGCTCATGTGTCTTAGAAAACTTTCTCCTTCTAAGCAAACCTTCATTCTTATCTCCAATAATTTGATCTTTTGAGTGGTTGTTCTAAACATACTTTGCTAGAGTCTTAGGTACTTGCTCTAGATCTTGTTCCTTTTCTTATTTTAATTTTTCTTCTTCATCTTCTTCAATGCAAGGGAAGATGTCAAATCTATAGTCCTCTAATTCTTGTGAGATCTGATACAATTCTTCATCCACTTTGATATTTTTTCTTTGAATCATCTTTCCCAACCTCTTGTTGTAGCATCTATAAGCCTTTCTTCTAGTTGAGTAGCGAAGAAAGATTTCTTCATCACTTCTTGAGTGAAACTTCCCTAGGTCTTCTTCATCTCTTTTGATGTAACATTTGCTACCAAAAATTATGAAGCATCTAATAGTGGGAGGTCTTCCATACCAAAACTCATAAGGGGTCTTAGTGTTGTTGACCTTCAGTTGCACTCTGTTGATTAGATAGATAGCAATGTGAACTACTTCCTTCCAGTACATATTAGGAAGATCTACATCTTTTATCATTGCCCTAGACATCTCTTGCATAGTCCTATTCTTCCTTTCCACTACTCCATTCTGCTGAGGGGTCCTAGGAGCTAACAGATGTCTCCTAATAGCACGATCTTCACAAAATATTTCAAATTCATTTGAAATAAACTCACCTCCTCTATCAGACCTCAAGCATTTGATCTTAGTATCTACTTCATTCTCAACCATAGCTTTGAACACTTTAAATTTATCAAGGGTATATGATTTTTCTCTTAAGAAAGTAACCCAAGTCATTCTAGAAAAATTATCAATAAACAACATAAAGTACCTATCACCTTGTTGACTCTTCAATCTTGTAGGGCCACATAGATTAGTGTGAATCAACTCCAATGGCTTTGAAGAGGAATTCTCCTTGCATTTGAAACTTGTCTTTGTCTAATTTCCCATTTGACATTCTCTACATACTATGTTTGTAGGCTTGATTATCTTAGGCATGTCTCTCACTGCATGAGTAGATCTGATCTTACCCATATCATCAAAATTGTTGTGACCCATTCTTTTATGCCATAACCAACATTTACTAGATTGGGCCAATAAACATTTTGTTCCATTCACCTCCTTCAAATGATAGATATCACCATATGTCTTGATCCCTTCTGCAACTAGTTTTCCAGACCCTGCCTTCCTAATTTCACAACCCTTGGCATGAAAGGTGAGATTATACCCTTTTCTACACATCTGACTAACATTGAGAAGATTATGTTTTAACCATTTGACATAGAGGACATCCTCATTCCTATTCTTCCCATCAAACGTCATAGCACCTTTTCCACAAATCTATGTTGACTCATCACCACCAAACTTAACAGCACCACCATCCCACTTCTCAAGGTTGATAAACATCTCCTTGTCACCAATCATATGATTTGAGAATTCACTATGAATTACCCAAGCCTTGGATTCTTCTCTTGTATGAAAGCCCTGGTCCATACAACCATTGATCTTTCATTGTTTTGATTTGTTTACAAGGCATCAGTCTTCTCACATTTTCTAGCATCATCCTTTTTGTTACCAACACTCAGGGCCATGAAAAGTGTTTCATCATTTGAATCATAATGATCCTCATCTTCTAAAGAATAATTGCATTCTATGGAATACAATTTTCTCTTAAACTTATCCCTTCTGTTACCACCCCTTGATTCTTTCAAAGGACATTTAGAAGCAAAATGACCAACCTTTCCACAATTGAAACATTTGAAGGGTAACATACCTTTGTATTTGCTAGTGCCTTTCTTCAGTCTTCTTAAAAAAATTGCTTCAACTTCATCATAGCTCTCATCTTCATCAACAACTTCTTCTTTTGTCTTTATATTGACTGTAAAATCAGAAAATGTCCCCTTGGGGGCTTTTCCCTCTTTAGGTTTAGCTCCTAGGTCTTTTGCATGCATTTAGGACATCTTACTTCATAATTTGGCATCCCAATGGAATGAGCCCTAGGTAACATGACACATGGGACCTAGGAGGACCCCTTGAGCTTGACCTTGCCCAAAATAGGGGGGGGGACTTGGGTGTTTGTGCCCTAGTCCTACCCTATTTTAGGGTAGCCCTAATTTTTGGATGTCAGTTTATGACCGTTATTTGGCTCCTCTGCCAACACAGTAGGTTTGAATTATGAAAATCTTGGTGGGATCGTTTGTAGTTGCATATAAAAGCATGTTTAGGAATTCATTTGTAAACTAGATTTCAACTAGATGATTACTAGCAAGCTATTGTATTCTCAAGGTGATTCAAGGTTTTTATTGTGTTGCAAGAGCAGAATTGTGTGGTTTATGTGTTTGTGTTTGAAGATTTAAGCATCCATTTCATCATGGAATGAAGAGCATCTTCCTCCCATGATACCTTCACTACAAGGTGACATTACATTATGTTTTCATCATCATTTCCTTTGGTTTTTGCCTCTGCCTCACAAGGGCATACACTTTCTATTTGACAACGGTGTTCAGAGACTTAAGTGTCCTCCAGGGCTTAACTGAGGCAAGCCTCTAAACACCACAACCCCCTCCCAAAGTTTTCATGGTTGCAGGTTACAGGTTGCGGAGCTGGAAAAAATAAAGTTACAGGAAGGCATATTGAAGTGTCAAAATTGTAGAACAGAAGGAAAAACAGCCACCTAGACTTGGGCGCCTGCTCATTAGTCCTCCAACTTCCATGACGGGAAAATCTCTAGGACAGCAGGGAAGAGTTGCAAACTAAGTTTCCAAATCTGGACAAAAAGTAAGGCCTTTGACTTGGGCACCTGCTCTTTTGTCCCTGACTTTTCTACCTCGAAACCCCAAAAATAGGTACTCTGTGATTTGATATTTGCTTCCATCTGCAAGAGCTTTTTCTATTATTCTTCCATTTACAGTCGTATTTGTGAAATTAGGGTTTTAATGGTCAATTAAGAATAAGAGAAGGAAATTTTATAGTTAAACACCCTAATCCAATCTTCCCTACATCTCACAGTGATCTAGGGTATGATAGTGAATTGCCACTTGACCCTAGATCCTTGAATGTATAGGGTGAAAGGAGGATTCAAACATCTAAACACCAAAAACTAAACAATCCAAATTTTGCCCTAAACATTTTGGTGAACCCATGTTTTTGGACTTAATTGAAACTTGCTAAGTGTGTGTCTTTAGATTTGGATTGATTTCATTCATTCATATAGTCTTTCATTTTATTGCATTTTGAAAAATTCAAAAAAATTGCATTGTTTGGCTTACTAATTTGTATCAATTTCTTTCTAAATTTTTCTAATTCATGATTTTTGCATCTGATCTGATATAAACTATAGAAAAATACAAAAGTTCAAAAATTTGCATTACATTTTTATCATTAATTTACTAGGCTCTTGTAGAAATTTTGACAATTTTCATTAAACCTAGTAGTTCCAAAATCTAGGGTTAGTATGCAAAATCTTATTTCAGATTTTATACTGATTTTAGAGGCTCATTAAAATTATAATTTGGCTGTAGTCTTGTATTTTGGTGTAAATTTACATTTAGATTTAAAATATTTGCATTTTTGCATAGAAAATTTCAACAAAAAACTAGCAATTTTCATGCATTTTCATTATATTTGCATTGGCATTTTGAACATTAAAGATTGGAAATCATTTTCAGATCTGAGATTAATTCATTTTAATCATAAATCAGACTTCAAAACATTCACATAGCATTTTATTCCAAGATCTCAAACCTAGGGCTTCAAAAACAACGATTTTCACTAAATCTGGCCTTATCGACTCTATAAACTTGCACCATAGGCATGTTGTGAAGGGTATTTTCACTTTAATTGGCTGTTATCAGGGTAATAATTTTCTTCCCCTCCTAAAAATCTTCACAACACCCTTTTAACGGGCTCTTGTATTGAAAATTCGGTGAAAAACTACATATTTTGGCCATTTTTGCCCTAGGGTTTAACCTAGTTTGCACTCCAAGCGTGTTGTGAAAAATTTTATGGATTGATTTGATTAATATCATTAGTATTAGTTTTTTCACATCCTAAAATTCATTACAACACCCCTTTTTCTGGGTCTTGGAATTGAAAAACTGTGAAAAATAACCTATTTTTGCTATATTTTCACTAGGGTTTTACCTTAAGTGGCACTAAAAGCATGTTGTGTTGGGTATTTTGACATCAAGTGGCTTTTATTACTGATATAATTTTATTTCCATCATCATTTTCCTCACAACACCCTTTGTTATGCCCTCTTGAATTGAGTTTTGGTGAAAAAAGTGCTTATTTTGACATATTTTCACTACATTTTGACTTGGCATTATCTTGGATTTGCATCAAGAGTGTGTTGTGAATGATACTATTGCTGTTTTGGACTGATATCAGACATATAATTTTCTTCCCTTGATCAAAATCCTTACAACACTCTTTGTTCCATTCATTTGCATTCGAAAAAGTACAAAAATCAAGCATTTTTGCATATACTTTTGCATTCATGGATTCTCTTGCAGGTACATCTTTAGAAGACTTATATGAGTACATTGTGAACTATGATAATTTTTACAAATTCACCAACAAATATCCTCAAGTATTGCATCAAATCACATACATCTACGGCATTGATATAACCAATAGTGCTACATGTGATATTCTTCAGTCAGTAGCCCATTTTGATAACTTTCTTGACACTGTGGATGTTTTTCCTTTAATCATGGAGAATCTCAAAAGTTTTATAGCTGAAAACAATCATGGGGAAAGTAGTAGTGACAAATTTACTCCCACTCTCCCTTTGTTTCATGATGATATAATGTAAATCCTCTCTGAGACCTATGATAATGAATTAGCAACGGGTGATCTATCAAACAAAGAGACTAGTCCCAACATAACCCTCTTGGTGAGGATATATTGGCACAAGAAAAAGATATCATTGATACATTCCTCCACACTACTCTACCATCCCTTCCCACTCTCCCTAAACAGGATGAAGCTTTGGATGATGCAGACTTTGTTTGTGACCATTTGCTTAAATCTAATGATAATTTGCCAATTGATGTTCAAGAACTTCTCAATTACATTCCAAACAAGAAAATAGATCATGAACCATCACATACTCTAGAAATCAATGAAATCCTACATGTTGTGGAAGAACAAGCTATCCCTCTTACTCAAGCCATTCCAACTCCTTATATAGGGACTGAAATGGGTATCTTTCGGATGCCTCCACATGCTCATTTAAATGGCATTTCAAATGATCCTATGGCTGACACAGATAATGGCAACATTTGCTCTCAACCATCATTAAGAGAAACCTTTCCTACATAATTACCCTCGCACACTCTTGAACATATGGAAGAGAGAAGAAGTGATAACGCCTTAACGATTAAGAGAAAGATCAACATTCGCGATAACAACTAGCCCGAAAGGGACCCTACAAGTAAGTATCTCTAACCCTTTATCTCTCTCATGATGTGCTTCCCCTATGATGTGTTATGTGTTTTTTAGGCCTCCTGGGATGACCCCTGATTCTCTTGTAAGGTTCGGGATACCAAGAGACCACCTCTATTGTGACCTTCTTCTATTTGTATCATCATTCTTCTAATTTGCCTCTCTCTGATTTCATTATTGTGTGTTGTGTCTTGCGGACATAGCATTGTAGTTGGTGACTTAGGGGCACCCTCCTACATGACTATGCCTAAGACACTTGTTTCTCCTCTCTGATTTATTGTTTCCCTTCCTCTAGTGTTTCCATCTAGTGGGCGGATGATGACAAACATTTATATTGATGCAGACCTAGTGTCCCTTTCGAGAGAAATCAAAAAATGGACTTAGTTCCTAATATGACGATGGGGTTGTACATTTTATCTGACATTTGGCTAGTGGAATCACTTGTGCTTTCCGCATAGTGAATTTTATGATGTTTCTATCGCATTTACAAACCTTAACAATACTACTGCTCTATGCACCTTTGTTTGCCCTTGAATTTAGCCTTAGTGATACTCGATTCAGAGAGCTTCATGATAAAGACCCATTGTTATCCTTGAACTCCAAATTCATTATATAAGCTTGGCTCTTTGTGTGGTTAATCATATGCATTGATGCTGTTGTTTATCATGATGTTCTAGACACTAACATGTTTCTTGCAGAGATGTGTTTGTGGGAACATTTGGTGATCGTAAAGTACATGTCACCTCCGGGGGGCATGGGCTTTACAAAAGTCTGTGTTCCCTTGTGTGTTTTATTCCTACCTTAACGTGCTTGATATCAATAATTGATATCAACCACCTTAAGGTGGGGGCATATATAAGGTAAGATATCTGTTGTAGATGTTAGCAATGTGCTTACTCTTAGATGCAAAGACCTGTGCGATGAGTGCATCATGCATCCTGAGTTTGTTTGTAATCAATCAATCAATCATGTAAGCCCTCTATAGAGGCAAGGATGGTGTATTTCTTGAAGCAGATTGCATCATCCTGTCATTTTCAAAAGTCTTCTACGGAGGTGGGGAGTAGTTCTGTGACTAACTCAACCCTTAAGAGTGTCTTCGGCAATTGTTGTAGTGAAGCCCAATTGTCAGTGTGTGTCTGTAATGTGCTTGAGATGGTGATGAGCCTAGAAATAGGGAACACACCATCTCTTGTCTATCATATTTTCTCTATGTCTTCAAGTGTGTGTGTTTTGGCATGCTTGTTTTGTGTGGCATTTTTGTTGCCCCATATGCAGTATAAAGACCAGTGCCTTAGGTTTGTGCTTCTTGCATTTTGGGAGGTTTTGTGTGTCTTACATGTGTGTTGCCCCATATAAAAAGACCTATGAGATGAGTGAATCATGTATTATGGGAGGTTTGTTTACTTTCTAGTACTTGCATCTACATTTCATATATATGAGGAAAAGAAAAGAAAAGAATCATGCATGTCTTCCATGCATTAATGTGTCTTATATGCATTGACTGTCTTCTCCGTGTTTTGTGTGCATGTTACTATTTGCCATGTGATTGGTGTGTCTTCTCCATGCTTGGCGTGTTTGCTATGTTTGTGACCTTTAATGCATGTATTGGCCTCACATTTATACATACATTAAAGTGTAGGCTAAATGTAACGTCGAAAAATGTCCCCTTGGGGGCTTTTCCCTCTTTAGGTTTAGCTCCCGGGTCTTTTGCATGCATTTAGGACATCTTACTTCATAATTTAGCATCCCGACGGAATGAGCCCTAGGTAACATGACAAATGGGACCTAGGAGGACCACTTGAGATTGACCTTGCCTAAAATAGGGGGGAGGACTTGGGCACTCGCGCCCTAGTCCTAACCTATTTTGGGGCAGCTATAGTTTTTGGGTGTCGGTTTATGACCGTTATTTGGGTCCAATGCCGACATGGTAAGTTTGAATTATGAAAATCTTGGTGGGAGTATTTGTAGTTGCATATAAAAGCATGTTTAGGCATTCATTTGTAAACTAGATTTCAACTAGATGCTTACTAGCAAGCTATTGTATTCTCAAGGTGATTCAAGGCTTTCATTGTGTTGCAAGAGCAGAATTGTGTGGTTTATGTATTTTTGTTTGTAGATTTGAGCATCCATTTCATCATGGAATGAAGAGCATCTTCCTCCCATGATACCTTCACTACAAGGTGACATTACATTGTGTTTTCATCATCATTTCCTTTGGTTTTTGCCTCTGCCTCACAAGGGCATGCACTCTCTATCTGACAATGGTGTTTAGAGACTTAAGTGTCCTTCAGGGCTTGACTGAGGCAAGCCTCTAAACACCACAACCCCCTCCCAAAGTTTTCATGGTTGCAAGTTATAGGGTGCGGAGCTGGGAAAAGTGAAGTTGCAGGAAGGCATCTTGAAGTGTCAGAATTGCAAAACAAAAAGAAAAACAACCACCTAGACTTGGGCACCCACTCATTAGTCCTCCAACTTTCGTGACGAGAAAATCTCCAAGACAGTAGGGAAGAGTTGTAGACTGAGTTTCCAGATCTGGACAAAAAGTAGGGCATTGGACTTGGGCGCCTGCTCTTTTGTCCCCAACTTTTTCACCTCGAAACCCCAAAAATAGGTATGCTATGATTTGATATTTTTACTTTTGTCTGTAAGAGCTTTTTCTTTTATTCTTTTGTTTACAGTTGTATTTGCAAAATTAGGGTTTTAATAGTCAATTAAGCATAAGAGAAGGAAATTTGATAGTTAAGCACCCTAATCTAAGCTTCCCTACATCTCACAACGATCTAGCGTATGATAGTGAATTGCCACTCGACCCTAGATCCTTGAATGTATAGGGTGAAAGGAGGATTCAAACATCTAAACACCAAAAACTAAACAATCCAAATTTTACACTAAACACTAACTTTGAAAGTAGCTTCTTTCTTTGAAGCATCACTGCCAAACTCTCTCATTTCAAAGGTAGTAAGGGAACAAAGCAATTTGTCTATAGTTTATGTATCCAAGTCTGCATTCTCTTCAATGGAAGATACCATATTACTATAAGATTTAGGAAGAGATCTTAGAACCTTCTTTACAATCTCATCTTCCTTCACTTCTCCACCAAGACCTATGATGCCATTGACCACTTCATTCACCCAGAGCATATATCTAGCAATGTCTTCATCCTTTGATATTTTTAGGTTCTCAAATCTCCTCTTGAAGATCTGCATCTTGTCTCTCTTTACTTCCTTATCTCCTTCATAAATAGTTTCCAGTTTATCCCAAACTTCTTTAGCAGAACTGCAACTCATTACTTGTGAAGGATCTGAATCAACTAACCCACTCATGATAGAAAACCTTGCCTTGGCATTGTTATCATACTTCAAGTAACTTCATCTGCATTTGTAAGAATAGTAGCAAGAACTTTGTAACCAGTCTTGACATATTCCCAAACACCACACCATAGAGAGTTGATATAGGCTTCCATCTTTAGCTTCTAAAAAACATATTTGGTTCCATCAAACCTAGGTATCTTGTTGGATCCACTTTGTGCCATCCCATACCTTCCTCAAGCAATTAAGATTCCCTCAAAGGAACTTGGCTCTGATACAAATTGTTGGACACACAAGGATACTGAGAGGGGGGGTGAATTAGTATCTAAATAGACTTTAACATCTCTGGAGTAGATTAAAACTTAAGGATTACAGCATCAACATAAGTATGAAAGCTTAACACAATGCAAATCAACACATAACACCAGATATATGTGGAAAACCCTAGAAGGGAAAAACCACGGTGAGCATTAACTCACAATATATGAAGCTCAAGAATAATAACTTTGTTTTAGGGTTACACCCAAGGAAGCTACTACTCCCTGATAACTTTGATTTAGGGTCACTCCCAAGGAAGCTTCTACTCCCTGAAGATTTTTTTTAGGGTCACTCCTAAGGAAGCTTCTACTCCCCGAATTGAGAAGACACTTACAAAAGATTACAGTTTGACAGTCCCTCTACTGTCTAAAAACTGACATTGAAACTCACACCTTTGATGATTGCAATTCTTCCTCTTCACATTTTCTTCTAATGATTAGATCAGTTAGGTACACTCTACACTTGATCACTGTCACAAATATGTCTTCAATATGAATCATGATAGCATCAACAACTTCTGCTTTTTCTCCTTCAGTCGTACATCAAAATGCATTCATTCTGCTCCTTATTTTGTATGTGAGCTCTATCAATCTCTTTGCAGCCACAAACAACCTTACTCAATTTTATTCACTATTTATATATGATATTACATTGATTACATTACTTGTCAGCTAGAGACAACATGAGAAATACATTTACAAGTCAGCCAAATAATATACAACATGAAATGTGTAGAAGATAGGTTCTAAACAAAACCACACATTACACCAGTAGAAGATTCATGCCTTGTGGACTCCAATACTTGCTTAACCAGGTCAAAAACATCCTTCATAGCTTCCAACATGAAGGAATGTCCTCCGCATACTTCACTCATTTGGGAATAAGACAAACTCAAGAAAAATATATGAAAATTTGAAGCATAACGGTCATAACTTGAAAACCTTATGTGGTACTGGAAACAAGAAAGATCTTCATGAAACTCTTCTAGATGAGTCCAAATGACTCATAAAGCATCTCCAAATACTCCTTTTTCTCCACACATAAAATAATTATGCCACACTTCTTCAACCATGAACTCTGGGAACAATAAGTCATCCAGAACACACTGCAATGTTCTGTCATTTGAAAAACTAGGTTGCGGACCACCAATAAACTTGAAACTACAATGAAGCATGTAATACACATCCATAAACATGTCCTCAAAACTGCAAGGGCAATCAATCATTTCTGGAGGAATGTGAAGCATTCCAATAGGTCTTCAACACTAGTTTACTCTACTAGAACATGTGTCGATCCTCTATCATGCATAACTTTCATAGCGGATAGACAAATGATCTAAAAATGTGAAATTATCATCTTCACTGCACCCTAAACATAGTTCCAAACCTACATAGTCATATGTGCAAATGTGGAGGAATGTGGAGCATTCCATTGTCCTACACAGAACACCTATCAATAGCAAAGCATTCTTCCGGTAATCAAATCATCATGAAACTTGGAACATACATGCTTCAAGCCATCAACAACATCATAAACACATCTAATCTTCTTTGTGATTCTAATTCCCATATTAATATTACATCATACTCAACTTTGCACTGATCAAGCCATGACATCCAACAATGAACTATATCTTCTCTCTTCTCTTGTTGGATGGGACATGACATCCAACCATGAACTATACCTTCTCTGCACATGACATCCAACCATGAACACCATCACATCATCATGATAATGTTGACATCAATGATAACCTAGTGACAGTGTTGACATCAATGACAACCCTAGGAGCCATATGGGTAACAGGGAGTGATGGAGAAGGAGGGAGAGGACGGAGAGGTAGAGGTGGATTTGAAAAGTGGAATAAAATGAATTCATCAAGATCATAAGGGAATTGGCTTAAGAATGAAGTAAAGGTATGATAGTGTGTAAAGGAGTCAATGAGGCAAGTGGAAGAGAAAGAAATAGAAGATGTAGGGAAGAAAGAAAGAATGTGGGCTAGAACATAAGGGTGAGAAGCAATGATTAAACAAGAGAATTCCAAGTCAAGAAACCTTAGATGAAGAGAAGGAAGAGAAATAAATGAAACCATGAAAGAGAGAGGAAGAGAGTGATTGAAAGAGAGAGAGAAAAGGAGAAGGGGATATGAGAAGAGAATGTATGCCATGTAGAATAAAGAGATGTTATTAAGAGGAAGAAGAATTAAAAAGGGAAGGTATGTGTGGAAATGTAGATGGGGGAAGGGAAAATAAAAAATTAGTTGTTTAGAAGAATAGAATAGAAGGGAGGTTAATGTTGTATAAGGAAGGTGAGGGTTTGAAATAGTGGGGAAGAAATGATCTAAACGGAGTTAGGTTGCTAGTTTGTGACTAAATTTGGTGGGTAAGAGCACATTTGGTTCACCAAATTAAAGATAGAAAATTAGGTCCTAGGTGTTCAATGTACATTTAATGTGTATTTAAACAAAAAATAGGTTAATTCCTTTCATGTAGTAATAATTTAATGTAAATTTGGTATTTACATATTTTATGACATAAATACAAACAACTTTTAGATTTATAACTTAAGACCTATCTATTGTTTAAGGGCTAGGAAATAAAATAATGCAAGGTTATGCAAATATAAAAATGGGATGAGATTTTACATTCCTATGATTATCGGAGCTTGAATGTCACTAGCTAGGATGGATGAAAAAAATGAGGATCAACTCTATAAAATTTCATCCTTTTATGATTAGTAGGTTATAAATTCTAGGAACCCAGGCATTGGTGTAGGCAAAATTGCATTAGGGCATTAGTGTGAAAAAAGTTGGGTTTGGGTGTTAAGGACCCACAAAAGAATGTAGACAAGGACTCTAGTGGTAGAGTGAGGTGTAGTAGTAGAATCAAACATTGTACTAGGGTGTTAGAGAAGGAATACTTACAATATGGCACTGGAGAAGAAAGAAATGAATTCTAACACTAGAGTCTTTAATATTCTAACTTTAAGACATTTAGAGGGTATTCCTCTACTCTAGTATTCTTAAATATACCCCTAGATTTTCTATACCTATCAAATATCTCTTAATATTCAAGTTTCAACATACAAGACAAGGGATGGGAAACTACCTTTGTAAGTCTCTTATTTAATTTCTTTCAAACTCAACATTGGGCATACATAAAATATGTGTGTGTGTAGACCTTAAGGTGTAAGAGTGATATCTTGTGTTCATATTTTAGTAAAATAATGATGAAAACCCTATGAGGTCACTCTATTCATAGTGGTGTGTGAGAGTGATGTAGTCAAGGTAGGAGGGTCCAATGAAGGACTGTCTAGCCTTGCAACCTTAAACAACCAAAACCATGATCATGACAAAGATGTAACAATAACATATAGATAACAATAGGATGATAAGAGATAAACACATGACACAAGATTTATCTTGGGAAAACCCTCAAAGGGAAAAACCCAACCTTCAAAGATTACTTCTCATTATATTATAATTCCAAACCTCATTACATATGCCTCTAGAGGGCTTTTTAGGTGCCAGGCCGCAGCCCATACTTACAAAAGATTCAAACAACATCATTCCCCCATGTCTTCTTTCTCTTTCTCCTCTGCTCGGTATCTTCTTCTACTCTCTACTCTGTCTTCTTCTTATGCTTTGCTACCTTCCTGGATGAAAACAATGTATCTTTTCACATCATGTTCTCATATACTTTGTCCTTGTTTTGAAACAATCTATTATCATTATTTATATCCTCCACAAGCCTTAAAAACATTATCTTGTTGCCCTGATTGTAACATGGAATTTGAAACGTGTAGAAAACAAGTATGTCGGCCTAAAACATATGGTATTGCTCCACAAATGGATTCAAAACTTGTTGCAGTTCTTCATGAAGGTCAGCCAGATCCCAAAGTACCTTGAATGATGTTCCATTAGGCTCCACAAGTCATAGAATTACTCCGCAAACCCAATAGGCTTCAACTGAACACTGATTGCTCTACTCTAAGAAAACTGATGATCTTATGATAGTGATAATTTTTAGCAGACAAATCCAAATGACCTTGATTTTGAATATGATGTAGATGATGATATGTAGATGCTAATTCCTACTCCATGAGCTTTGAGATGAAAATGCAGCAAAATGTGGTAATATCCAATGTCTCTTCTCGGCACTCTGCAACTCAACATTAACTGTCTCAATTTACTTAAATGACTTTCTGACGCTCCTGCATCAGACTCTCAGGGTTAATTGAAAAGTGAGCCTCTTCACTTTGGTCTATATTTTGTCAATACCAATGTTGTCTCTTAGGATAGGTTTGGTGGTCTGTTCACAAGTACTTGCAACTACTTCAAGGTCAGCGGTTTGTTCAAGTCATCCATGCAAACTGCCTCAAGTTTGGTGATCTATTCACAAATCACTACACTACCTCATGGTCAACGATCTATACAGGTCCTCTCTGCAGACTGCCTCAAGTTCCTTCTGACTTCTGGTGATCTAAATTTGACACTCTACTTGCAAGTCATTGCACTACCTCAGTGGTCAGTGATCTGAGCAAGTCTCCTTTGTAAGCTACCTCAAATTCTTCACTTTGTAGTGGTTTAGGTTCAGCAGTCTGGCTACAAGTTTCAACTGCCTCTCAATTCGATGCTTTATTGTCAAACACTTGTAGGTTGCCTCAAATCAATACCAACTTCAATCAATTAAGAGTCAAATAATCTCAATATACTCTGAAACAATCATTTTCTTTCTTGATTTAGTCAATACATTCTTGAATTCCCTCTGCAACACTGTGTAATCCCTGGTTCTATCTGTAACTCCTTCCACACACATCAAAATATTCTAGTTTCTTCTCTGCATATACTACTTCTAGACTTCTCTCTATTCCTGCACCCATAGTTACTTTACTCCATTACACAAACTTTCTCTTGCACGGGTTCCTCAGATGACTAGTCTACAAAAAAATTCTCCTTAAGATTAATTTCTCACCCTCTTCCAGTTTCTCTATTGAACTTGATGACTCAATAGGTTCTTCTTCCTCTGTATAAGTTATCTCTGCATTATTTACTATTCCTCCAGCAGTATCCTCTTGGTGACATTCCAAATTTGATGTTGTTTGCCTCCAAACTTGAAAATAGGTTCCTTTCCTATCAAATCATCTTTCATCCCTTCAGTATCCTTCATTGCGGTAAGAATTATGACTTCCTTTTTTTTGCAGTAGAAACTCCTATCATCTAGCTCCCTCTATGGTATGAATTATTGTCCTTGTTTTACTCCACATGTGGTCTTCCCTCTCCATGTCCTTCATTTCCTCCAACACATGAAAACTTCAATCTATACAACCCTTTGAACACACAAGTAACAGATTTCCAATTTGATCCATCAATCCATCCTTAATCCTTTTGTATACAACCTATCATAAACTTTCTCCTCCACATTTTATTCCAACACAGATCTTTTCAGAGTGATTCCTTAATCCACAGAACATACAAGGGTATAGATCCTAACATAATTCCTTTTCATGTCCATATCTATTACAATAAGAACAATGCATACCTTTCCTTCCCTGAGTTGATTCATTTGAACTTGTGACAACAACCTTATCCTCTTTACCTTTGAAATATCCAAGGCCTTCATTTCTGTATCTCATTACCAACTCAATAGGCTCTATAATTCCTTGCTAATATTTTCCCAATCCTTTTCCTTCATATCCAATTCTATTCATGATTTTGTAACCAACAATTACAGATTCAGTTACATTGTTATTTTCAATCTCACCTTCTAAAGAAGCTTCTGCAGTATCACACAAATCATTAGTATCACAAGAAACATCACAAAGTTTAGGCTTAGGTCTTAGACTTTCATTCTCTTCCCCACATGCTGCAAGTGACTACTATAACTAATTAACTTGTTCTTTCAATCTAGATATTTCACTCCCTTGTAAACTATTTTCCTTTTTCAACTTCTCCAAACTTTCCTTCAAATCTATGTTCCTCTTTTCAATCTAGCCAAATAACTTGCATCCTTCTTCCAATTCTTCAAAAGTTCTTTTAATATACTAAAACAACTTCAGCTCTTCTTCTAATTCTTCATTCCCCCTTTTTACATTTTCTCATTCTTCTTCGAGGGCATCATATTTGTCTTCTCCTAGTTCCCTTATCCTCCCCATCAATTCTAAGTTATGCCTTTTGATTTCAGACAATTATTCTTGTAGAATATCCTTCTTTCATATTAGGTCTTCATTTTCCTTCTTCACCCTTCTTCCAATCTTCCCATTGAAAAAATTATACAAACAACTTAATGTGAAAAGCTTACCTGAATCTTTCCTACCTTGAGCTTTCTTCTGTGGTGATTCTTCTACTTCCAGTAGCACTTACTCCACTCTAGGGTTTCACACTTTCTTTTGGAATGCTTTCTATCTTTCCAATAGATCCACAATCAGCCCAATAGATTCGCAATCAGCTCTAATACCACATGATGCGGTCAAGGTTGGAGGGTCCAATGATCATTAAAAAGATGCAACAATAACATATAGATAACAATAGGATAATAAGAGATAAACACATGACACAAGATTTATCCTGGGGAAACCCTCAAAGGGAAAAACCCATCCTTTAAAGATTACTTCTCATTATATTATAATTCCAAACCTCATTACATATGCCTCTAGGGATTTTCAGGTTCCAAGTCGTAGCCTAGGATTACAAAAGATTCATAAAACATCATTCCCCCATGTCTTCTTTCTCTTTCTCCTCTACTCAGTATCTTCTACTCTATGCTCTGTCTTTTGCTTCTGCTCTACTGCCTTCCCAGATCAAAACAATATATTTTTCCGCATCATGTTCTCACACACTTCATCCTTGTTTTGAAACAATCCTTTATCCTTTATTTATATCCTCCACAAGCCTTCAAAATATTATCTTGTGGGCCTGATCATAACGTGTATATGCTTTTTGGTTTCTTGCTCTTCTCCTGCTCTATATTCTGGAGAAGTTTTTTGGATTTCCTAGGTTAAGTACTAGTTCTAAGGGGATGTGGCCTTCTTTTTGTTGCCCATGACTCTACACATCTGGGATTTTGTAATCAACTATGTAATCATTTTATTTTAATATAATATATTTCAAGTGTTCTACACCTTTTACCTAAAAAATGTGTAATATGAAACATGTAGGAAACAAGTAGGTTGGCCTAAAACATATGGTATTGCTCTACAAATGGATGAAACTTGGTGTGGTTCTTCATGAACATTGGCCAAATTCCAAATTAACTTGAATGATGTTCCATTAGGCTCTGCAAGTCATGGAATTGCTTTGCAAACCCATTAGGATTCAATTAAACACTGAATGCTCTACTCTGCTATGAGAAAAATAATGATCTTCTGATAGTGATAACTTTTAGCAGACAAATCCAAATGACCTGAATTTTGAATATGATGTAGATGATGATATGTAGATGCTAAGTCCTATTCTGCGAGATTTGAGATGAAAATGTGGTAATCGCCAATGTCTCTTCTTAGCACTCTACAACTCAACATTAACTGTCTCAATTTACTTGAATGACTTCTGGATGCTCCTGCATCAGAGAGTGTATGGAAAAACAAGGGAGATAAATGAGTTTAGACTAATTTGGGAAGGGTTTTAGTATTATATTTGAATCTAAGGATGATTGGGAAGGTGTAGGTAAATAATAGCAAAGTTCTGGACATATTTAGAGAGAAATTAGGAGGATTAGAATGTAATGGTTCAACAAAATGGGAAGTATAGATAACAATTGAATAATTCTTATCAATGGTAGAGATTTTTAGACTTTTTCTTTATTATTTAGCCTTCAACACCACTAATCTAAGTCATCAATTGAGAAATAATAGTAAGTCCTATGAGTACCAAGAAAGAACCTTACCTTGAAAAGTTATGTTAAAAATGAATGAAAGTTATGTTTTATTTAAGTATAATTCTAATTGACCATTTGAGAATGGATTAGGGCAACATTAGGTTAGGACTTTTAATACCTAAAATTGGAATTAATTTTGACTCTAGTTTCTAGGGTAATTATGTCATCTCTAGCAATTGAATTCAATTTGTCAGAGATTTGGTCCAAACTCAATAAAAGATTGAAAATCAAGGAAAATGGTACTAGAACATAATTAGGTGAAAGGTCATTAAAATGAGAAATAAACTAGAGATTGCAAAGTAGGCAATTTCTTGCCTAATACCAACTCAAGGGAAGAAATTTAACTCCTCTAGTCATGTTTTTATAAGAAAGAATTGCATATCAACAAATATGTCTATATTCCAGATCACATAGCGCAATTTATATTGGCCTACATTATTTGGCATATATGAAAGAAAAATGTTAAATTTTCAATGTTGATATCATTACTCACTTTCAAAAATAGTAGCACATTCTATGCAAACAACAATTTGGTTATTAAGATTAAACAAAAGAAAAATATTATAAAGTTGGGTTGGTAGGAATATTTTCATTATCATGATTGTTACCTACAAGCAAACAATGGTTACTATTTTGTCTTGGATGTACATTTTAGAGTGAGATGATGTGCAATGGAACACTTATTATCATGTGTTCAACGTGCAACTCTTTCTCAACATAGATGGTGATAACTAACCAAAGTTTTGTATTCATTGGGAAAATGGATAGCAATAATATACAAAATATAAAATAGTTTGCATATGTGGTAGAGTGGTATAATATAAGCATTGCATTGTCATATGAAACATTGGTTGCACCCAAGACACATTTAATACTTATACCATAGTTCAAATCAAAATTAGAATTATTCAGTTTTAAAATTAACTTTTGATTATTTACAAATCTGATAGTCGTTTATGACTACTCTATTCCTTGTGCAATTTTTTTTTTACAAACTAAACAAATTATACTTGTAGTTTAGTAAGAGGTGCTAAGTACTATGTGACACTTGTTTACTATAATGATATTATATAGTATAACTATTGCATTTTTCATATCAAATTGTGGAAAGTATACAAAGCCTATAAAACTGAAGATGATTAGAATCCAATAAAATTCTTTCCTTAAATATGTTTCTATAGAAATTGAATCACTTGGTTAAAAGAAGATTGGCATGTTTGTGTACATAGAGTGAAATTCTATCACACTCTAATTGCTGCATTGTTTGGTCTAAACATGATTGTTGCAAATCTAGGTTTCTGATAAACATGGTAATGTGAATAACAATGTCTATGGCTTAGTTATGACTATCTAATTTGGTCCAAATGTGATTGTTGAAAATTTAGTTTGCTGGTGAACATGGTAATTCTTGCATTATTTGGTCCAGGATAACAAGGGAATTAGCAACAATGTCACAAGAACTGTTAGGGTTAGATGACAAAAGATATCAATTAAATGCAAATAAAGATTAAACAGAGTAATGAAAATACACAGAAATAATAACAGTGTGAGACAAGTTTTAATGTGGTTCACCCAAACTCGGGCTACATCCACCAACAGAGAGTCCAATATTATTATCCAGTAAATCAAACTAATTACAACCAGCAATCCTTGCAACTCAATACCGCTGCAAAATGCTACAATACATCAACGGAAACCTTAAACCTTAGCCATTTTTATCACGACTTTTGTCAGTTACAAAAAATAGGGTTTTTTATGTCGGCCAATGAAAAAATTGTTGGCAAGAGACACTATATGGATTCATGGTTGTTGTCATTGATGGCAACAAAGGTCATCCCACATATCCGCAAGTCATGATGTGTCTCTACCAGAAGTCAGAATAAAGAATGTTGTGGTCCGGTGAAGAAGAACAGAGCATGTGGCAAGGTCCGACAGATTGGTCCGGATCTCTCAGAGGAAGTGTCTTGGTGCAGTGCGGATTTGGGAAAGTCAAGAGGACTACCTTGAGTGGTATATTCCAAGGATTTACCCTCCGGTGATGAACAAGGAAAAAGATATGAATAGTTGAGTACCGGATTCCTGAGAGACAGTGAAAACAGAGGAAGAACTGACTGACAGAGTATCAGACTACTTTCCGGATGTGTTACTGTTGATGATAGAGGTTGTGAAGGCATGAATCATGTTTGGCCGACATGATTAATGATATCTACAAGTATATGCTTGATCCGCATTGCTTGGTGAGGAAGGATTCAGCCGACAGAACAAAAGTTTGTAAGAAACTAGACTGTTCCGGATGCCGACTAGAAAGGTGATGAAATTACTTGTGCGGATATATATAGAGGATGGATTTAGTTGTGAAGTGTGTGATGATGTGAAGATATATGCGAATAAGTCCAGAACAGAGCAGAGGTAGCAAAAAGGATCCGGTATGTGAAAGATAGCAGAATAAAGAACAGAGAAAAGATGAAGTGCAGCAGATCAGTGTACTGAGCCTAACCGGAACTGAACTCCAGCATATGCAGATGCTTCCAATCAGTTCAAAACTGTGATTCTTATCTCTTTGTAGACAGTGTGTCTTCTTGTAGGCAGTGGGCCTCTTGTGAGCAGTGTGCTCGGGCAGTGAGCCCTAATTGGCAAGTGCCATTTTGTAATTTCCTATTCTTCTAACAGAGAATAATTTTGGGTTAATCACCCCGTGGTTTTCTCCCTTAACAGGGTTTCCACGTCAAAAATACTATGTCATGTATTTCTTATTTCATGATTAATGTTTTTGTGTTTGATTCTATGCTGCATCAATTAAAAGGAAAGTTCAATAAGGGAAATAATTAGGATAACTGATTCACCCCCCCCCTCTCAGTTATCAACAATTGGTATCAGAGCTAAGTTCCTCCTAATAGAGCCTAACAGCTTGAGGAAGATCTGGGATTTCAAATGGATGCATATGGTTTAAGGGAGCAACTCAAGACTGCTCTTGAGGATCTTGAACAGTCAAATTCTGAAGTCAGTGAATTAAAGGAAAGACTCAAACAGGCTGATGAATTCATGAGAGAATTAAAAGACAAATTAAGTCTCTCTATGAAAAAGAGAAAGGAGCTACTCCAACAATTGGCAAGACAAAGTGAAGAAAGCAATACAAATGAAGAATTGACTGAGCAAACCAAGTTATGTGAAAAGTTATCAAAAGAAGTCATTATGTTAAGACATGAAATGGAATCAGGAACTATAAAGTTTACTCAAGAGATTGAAGAAAAAAGAAAGGCTGAAGACAATCTAAGACAATCTCTTAAAGAAAAATCAGAAGAATGCCACCAGATGGACAGGATTATCAGACATCTTGAATCTGATCTTGAAGATGCCAAAGATAATGAAGAAAAACTTGAGGATCAAATTGCCTCTCTCAAAAGAGACCTTCAAACAGCAAATGAATATAAAGAGAAATTCAAGATAAGTTCTACTCAACTTGAAGTTCTTCTTGGAAGTCAAAAGAGGATAGATGACAAGTATGGTTTAGGATATGAGAAAGGAGAAAGCTCCGGATCCGGTCAGAAGAATGTTGGATCAGAAAATCCAAGGAGCAGGCCTAGAAGACCTCCGGTAAGACAGCCAAATGCTCAAAGATATCCATCCTTCAATGGATACTGCCACAGCTGCAACCACTTTGGTCACAAAGCTAATCAGTGCAGAATGAGAATGAATCAGATTAATTCATCCTTCTCCGGACAGTGCTTCAACTGCAAAAGGTATGGACACAAATTCCATGAATGCAGAACTATGCAAGTAAACAAATCATTCAAAGGTAGATGCTTCACATGCAATAGAGTAGGTCATATGGCTAATCAATGCAGATCAAGAGGATATTAGTCAAATATGCAAAGAAATGTTATTTGCCAAATCTGCAATAGGTCCGGTCATAATGCTAAAGTCTGCAGAAACAAGTATCAGGACAAAAGAGGTCCGGTGTATAATCAGAATCAAGACAAGGGTAAACAAAAGATGAATGCGGATGAAGTTAGGAATCAGATGAGCAAGATTTGGGTGAAGAAAAGTTCAGAGAATGTAGAGGTTGGATCCGCACCAGACTCTGGTGCTGATATTTCTTCCGGAAACTAAAAAGTGAGCTCAGGCTCAGGGGGAGACTCAAAGAAAAATCCTGTTCCCCCAGCCAAACAAGTGGTGCCGAATGTGGCACAAGATGCGGATTAAAGGGTTTGCAGATATGAGTCTTGAGATGCTTCAGTCAAGTTTTCAGAGGTCCACATGGAGTCATGAAAAAGCTGTGATCGATCAAATAAGACCTGTTCAGGGAGATGCTCCGGTATGATAAAGGATTACAAAAAGGTCCGGAAAGATCCGGAAGTGCACTATCTTGTTCTGCGGATTGGACAGAGTGTTTGGGATGTTCTTGTAATATGTTACCTCGATTTATTCATGATTGAAAGATCCGGATGATATCCACAGATCAGGACTAATCCGGGATACTCCAAGCTATCCAGACAAGGCGAACCGGAATAATGTAGGTGAAGCATTTATTGCAGACAGATATTAGGGTTCGCGGAGCAATATAAGGGATTTCTCAAAAGTCATTTGCTCATTCTGCACTCAAGAAGAAGCGAATAGTGGAGCTCTGCAACAAGATTCATCAAGCACACCAAGGATCTCCTGCCGAAGTCATTGCATAAAAAAATCAATCCAGTCACTCCGTGCAAGTCGAAGGCGCATAAGGTATTCTCCGTTTTTCATTACCTCACTACAAATCTTTGAAGAATGGCTACTCCAAACATAGTTAAGATCTCTGATGGACCTCGCCCCACATTCAAGAAACATCCTTACAAATCATTGGAGGTAGATCCACTAGGAGCCATCTCTAGTGTTCCTCATGGAGTTTTACATACTGAAGACATTAGGGTTTACATACATGCAAGCATTGAGGAATTTGGGGAATTCAAATTAAGAGACCTCTATCACAAGCAACTGATAGACAATGCTTTTGAGCTTAAACCAGAGTATAAGGATATCCAGAAGAAACAGTTTGAGCAATTTATTCATTTCCCCTGCTTTGAAGAAGATGAATGGGTCCGGTATGTACTGAGCAGGATGCATGACAACTTTCTATGGCTGGATAGACCCTGCAAGATCACAAAAGAAGCAATTAGAGCAGTAACTGGCCTATACTCTTCCGGAGGGATACCTATCCTCAAATCTGTCAAGAACAACATTGTAACTGAGGCCACCGGATCAAAATTTGATAAGAGGGCAATGACCATTGAAGATATTTCGGATCCGGATATCAAATATGCATCCATGATAATAGGATACAAGATCTATCACTCCAGCAGGGAGAATTCTGTATCCGGAACTGCAATATACACTGCCTATGAAATGCTAAGAAAGAATGCAGAATATGATCTCTGCGAACTACTGCTAAGCCAATTAATGGAAAATATACAGAAAATCAAGAAGGATAAGAAGAATTCCTTTAAGTATGGTACTCTTATTGTATGTCTATTCTTCTACTTCATGAATAAGCTACCCGGATCAAGTGGATGGGTATGGCAGAATGACAAACCTGTTGCAGTCCAGATAAGAGACTATTTGCATGGACTTGGGGATGCAAAAGCGAGAAATACAGCTCTATGGGGATACTTCAAAAACTTTCAGAGCATGATGCAAGCAAGAGAGAGAATTCCCCAGTCTCTTGTTGAAAAATACAAAGACTCAGTGTGCTTTATGGTTGACACTGATCAGTGCCTAATGGAGGCAGTGGAGCCAAGGACTGTCTGGATCATGCCCATGGGGTATGAAGTGGATGAACAAATAGTGGAGCTGCATGTTCAACACATGCTAAGCCAGCCCAAAGATCCTAAGGCAGAAAGGTTTGGAACCTTTGAGGAGCTGAGTGTAAAAATACATGTAGAACTCAGGGAACCTGAGATTAAAAGAAAGGTGAGAAAAGAAGTAGAGCACATTGCTCAAGGCCTAGGCATCTCAAAAGAGGCACTTGATGCCAGCCGGGAAAAGAGGAGGAAGGCTGAGGAAGAAGAGAAAAGTAAAGAAAGTGCTCCGGTTGAAGCTCCCACCCGGACCAGATCATCAAAGAGATCTGCACCTCCCACAACCAAAAGTTCTAAACCGGAAGTCCAGGCATCCGGTAAGAGATCCAAGACAAAAGCCACAAGGGCTTATGGAAGCCAAAAGGATGAAGAGGAAACAGAGTCAGATGAGGGAGTAAGAGAAATAAAGAAACAGAAGAAGAAAGGATCCGGTAAACCCTCCACAGGCCAAGACAAGGATGAAATGGCGGAGGTATCTGTTGAAAAGCCCACTCTGTCTCTAGAGAATGTAATCAAGTCGGTCACGGTGGATGGAAACCTTCAACCAATGACTGAATCTTATGATGACTTCAGTGAGGCTGACCAAAAGACTCTGCAGGAAGCCACAGTCAAATATCTTAACATATATAATAAGGCTTTCATTGAGATCATATCTCTTATTCCTAAAAGCCTAGAAAAGGAATTGGAAGTAAGAAAGAATAATGCTCATGCTAAAGATCTTGAGATCCGGGAGCAGATAGCTATTCAGCTATATCCTCAAATTGATCTCAAGACAATGAACATTATCTTCAAGGACTGCAAAGATGAGTTCAGAAGTAAAGCCAGGATGAATCAACTCATGCTTGGTGAGACTGACAGAGTGGCCCAAGAGACAGAAGAGATCCTCCGGAAGGCCTTCAAAAGGTTCAATCTTCCTGTTGTAGAGGACTTAGGTGCAGAAACAGCTGCTGATTTAGAATCATCTGTTCCGGAAGAAGTGAGCCCTGAACAGACAAACATCTCTCCCCCAGTTTCCCCTACAGTCTCCGGATCCAAAGAAGAAGAGCAATTACAAGAGAAGGAAGCAGTGGTGAAAGACAAAGAGGTTGACAGTTCCAAGACTGCAGAAGAAAAGAAACATTTGTCTCCGGCAAGAGACACTGCACAAACTATTCAACAATTTTTGAGCAAAGAAACTTTAGAGATTGATGAACCGGAGCTTCTAAAAGGCCCATTCGACTTTGACTCTCTCTCTCCGGTACAAACAATGAAGATAGCTTCATTTGCAAATGCCAAGGCAAATGAAAAGCTCCTGAAGTCTCATATGGAAGACTGTGAGTTGATAGAGGCTGCTTCCGGAGTACTTGTAAAGATTATGCCATCAATCCAAATAGATCCGACAGCCTCCACTTCCGATAATCTAAAAACTTTAGTCAGCAGTGTTGATACACATTTTGATTCTCTAGAAAAATCAGCTGAAGAAAAGGTCCGGAAGGAATTTTTGGATAAGAGATTTTCAGAAATATTAGAATTAATCTCTAAGGATAGGAAGATTGTGAGCATTGGAATAAAGAGCTTAGAGAATGCTCTTAAGGATGGCGGTGACATCTACAAATTTTGTATATCCTGGTCAAAGGCAACAGCAGCATTTGACAAGAAAATAAAAGAGGAACAGGATAAGCTACAAAGCTTATCTCAAAGTTTTGATCCTCTCTCTTCCTCCATAATAAATCAAGAATGTCAGACTATTGCAGTCTTGAATGAAATAAAGAATCTTGAGAAGGAAAGGAAGAACATCACTAACCGGATGGGAGAACTTAGACGGATTATAATCCCTAAGTTGGAAACTATGCATGAGGCCATCAGTGATGCCCAGACCACCGCCCAAACAAAAGATCCGACAGATCTCAAGCGGGCAGAAGCTTTTGCATTTTTGTTGAGTGGTCACATTTCAATTTTGGACAGAATGAAGCAAAGTTGGGCTACAGAAATGATTCAATTGCAGACATCCTTTGCAGACATTCTTCAGTATATGTGAGTATGTAAATAAGCGGCTATGTATAGAAAATTTTTGAAAATTTTGGTGTGCGGACCCCACCCTTTGCCATTGATGTCAAAGGGGGAGTGAGGAGCAGTGAAAAATGAGGAATCCAACTAAGGGGGAGTTCCGGAAATTGTATATAAAGACAGAGCATCAGCAAAGGGGGAGCATAGTGAAAACACTTAGTCATTTTTCACTAAGTGTTGCCATCAATGCCAAAGGGGGAGATTGTTGGCAAGAGACACTATATGGATTCATGGTTGTTGTCATTGATGGCAACAAAGGTCATCCCACATATCTGCAAGTCATGATGTGTCTCTACCGGAAGTCAGAATAAAGAATGTTGTGGTCCGGTGAAGAAGAACAGAGCATGTGGCAAGGTCCGACAGATTGGTCCGGATCTCTCAGAGGAAGTGTCTTGGTGCAGTGCGGATTTGGGAAAGTCAAGAGGACTACCTTGAGTGGTATATTCCAAGGATTTACCCTCCGGTGATGAACAAGGAAAAAGATATGAATAGTTGAGTACCGGATTCCTGAGAGACAGTGAAAACAGAGGAAGAACTGACTGACAGAGTATCAGACTACTTTCCGGATGTGTTACTGTTGATGATAGAGGTTGTGAAGGCATGAATCATGTTTGGCCGACATGATTAATGATATCTACAAGTATATGCTTGATCCGCATTGCTTGGTGAGGAAGGATTCAGCCGACAGAACAAAAGTTTGTAAGAAACTAGACTGTTCCGGATGCCGACTAGAAAGGTGATGAAATTACTTGTGCGGATATATATAGAGGATGGATTTAGTTGTGAAGTGTGTGATGATGTGAAGATATATGCGAATAAGTCCAGAACAGAGCAGAGGTAGCAAAAAGGATCCGGTATGTGAAAGATAGCAGAATAAAGAACAGAGAAAAGATGAAGTGCAACAGATCAGTGTACTGAGCCTAACCGGAACTGAACTCCAGCATATGCAGATGCTTCCAATCAGTTCAAAACTGTGATTCTTATCACTTTGTAGACAGTGTGTCTTCTTGTAGGCAGTGGGCCTCTTGTGAGCAGTGTGCTCGGGCAGTGAGCCCTAATTGGCAAGTGCCATTTTGTAATTTCCTATTATTCTAACAGAGAATAATTTTGGGTTAATCACCCCGTGGTTTTCTCCCTTAACAGGGTTTCCACGTCAAAAATACTGTGTCATGTGTTTCTTATTTCATGATTAATGTTTTTGTGTTTGATTCTATGCTGCATCAATTAAAAGGAAAGTTCAATAAGGGAAATAATTAGGATAACTGATTCACCCCCCCCCCTCTCAGTTATCAACAAAAATAACCCCTGGCACCTTAATAAAATAATAAAAAACCGTGTGAGGTTTCGGCAAGGGTCATTGCCCCTTTGACCTCGTCTTGGGGGCGTTGCCTCCAAACCCCCGTAAGGGGCGCTGCCCTTTGACCCCGTAAGAATTTGGGGGGAAACTGTACCGATAAAAGTGGGGTAAATTTAATCTCTGAATCTGATTAGGCTCCATATAACAACAAGAACTTCTAGGGACAAGAATAAGGGCAAAGAGATAGAAAACCATTTATGACATAGAGAGGAGATAGAAAATATTAGGACTTTTGCCCTCATGCTGCATCGTTATTTGAGGAAAAAAATCAGTTTCGCTGGCCCTTTAATGATTTATGAGACAGCTTAAATGACATCAGTATTAGTCACTCTTAAAATGTACTAGCAAAATGGTTGTCAAAATGTACTAGCAAAACGTACTAGCGTGGAAGCATTGATATGAAAGGCCTCCATATCTCATCACACTTAATTTTTGTTGTCACACTTAAAATGTTTGCTGTCAGACTTAAATGTTTGTTGTCACGTGACAATGTGTCCCACATGATCTACAAGACAATTAAGTTGGAGATTTTTCTTGTACTATATTTTGGTGGCAAACTGAATATATCTTGCTTTTTAATAGGTATAAAACTTTGATCTTATACTGGAAATGATTATTTCAATATAACTGGTTTTTAATACCATGAGAAAGTTTATCAATGGTGTGTTACAAGATTGTGCTTATGATCTTCAAACGAAGTAGACAGCTGCATACTGTATTTAGGCTGTTGACAATAGATAGGAGGAAAAATAACAGTTTACAAATACCATGTTCACACAAAATCTGATCTATAGTCTGGGTTTGCACCTAAAAGACCTCTCAATGAATTGTTGAGGATAATTTTATTCTATAATTGTTTCTAAGCATGACCAGGATAAGACTGTAAACCGTAGAATTGAGTCACTGTTGAATATGACATTGTGTTGAAGTGATAGTGCGCATGCTTATGAGTTGGGAAAAATGGAATCCACTAAATTACAGGTCTGTTATCATGTTATGAGAAAACTGAAACATAGAATAAATTGATTTGGGTTTGAGTTGAGAGAGTTTTTTATGGAATCTCAATGCTTTGAGCTAAATTTGCATGAATACTGTGATAGGGTGTCCACACATGGTAATAGAGCCCACTTCGTGGATAACGTGATAGATACATATGGGTCCTCCATGAAAGTTTATCTAGATCTGCTTTCACATTTCGAGATTTTATTCTTAAAGACTCCTTTTTAATATATATAGGAAAGCCTAAATAATGATAAATTATTTTAAAATATAAAACTTATATATTTATTTATTTATATATATATATAAAGACTTGAAAGCGATAAGTGACTAATCTCATATAGAAAACAAATATGTGTTGAAATAAAATTGGGAGAGATTAGTATTGGGGCTTACCAAAAAAATTGATGCGACATGACTAATGATTGATGTAACACTACAATAGAGAAGCAATAAATAAAATTTGGAACACGATATGGTATTAGAGACCTATGATGGCTAAGACTTGAGAATTTGAGGCCCTGAGACTGTAAGTAAGAAAAAGATACATAGGCCTACATGGCAATTCAATGATGATCTGGAGTCCTAATCATGTACATTTAAGCATGAATTATATATACCTTTCAACAAATTCTCTTTTGATGACACATTCTTGAATGTTTTTCTCTTTGTTTGTGCCTCCTTAACCTTCAAGCTAACCTTCTAAGGTCTTGCCCACTTTCTTATTGTCCATTTAACCTATTTTTTGACAAATCATTCCTTTCGCTTGCCAAGCTTGACGACATAGATAGTCCACGTCCCAAGGGAGGAAATTCACTTCCCCCAAGGGGTTATTTCATCATTTGTTCATCTATGAGCATCCAATTGACATTCTAAACTCCCTTGTACCTCCTAACCACTTGTATAGGCCATTTTGGCTGGGTCACTCCTATGTCCTATAGGAACTTCCCGGGTGACCCTATAGCTAAAGTGGGATCTCTAGAGGTGACCTGCCTTGCTAAAAAGGGAAACACACTTTGCATGTGTGTTCTTCCTCATTTTAGGCCTCCAAAACCATTTTCAAGCATCCATGACCATTTTTCCACCTTCAAACCGCCTGTCCAAACCATTTGGATTTGGTCACCCCTATTATTTTCAAAATCTACTTGGGCGCCCCTACAACTTAACTAGGATCTCCAAGGGTGACCTGCCTTGCTAAAATGGGCAACTCACATCCTAAAAGGGGCGACCTTGTCATCTTTTCCATTCATGATTTCTTGCAGTTTTAGCCTAGTTTGACTCTATTTTTGTCTTTTAATTGTGAGTTCCTCCATGCATAAATAATTGTTCATTTTGTTAGTGTAAATAGTGGCTTTATCTAACTAGTTAACTTTTAGTCTACCTAGTTGAAAGTCCTATTCACACTTCTTAAGTCCACTTAGGGACTTTTTAGGAGTTGTCTCAACTCATATGGTTGAGACATGTGTCCTCATCCTTTTGAGGCACCTCTTGCATGCTTACTTTCCACTTTATTGAGCACTTGTCTTTGAGCTCACAAGTGTCTCATCTTAGGAAGGTTAGTCAATCGTTGTGTTCAACCATCCTACCTCCTCTCTCATGTCCATTTATACAAGGCATCTATGTACATTCTAATTAACTTTTAAATACATTAATTAGGATTATTTGTGCTTATATCTTTGTGAAAGTTTGTTCTGGTTATTGCTTACTGATTTTGGCTGCTCCAATATGATATCAGAGCCATGCTAGCAAAATGCTTCCCATATTGAGTGAATCCCACACCTAGCCTAGTCAAGAGTTCATCGTAGAGCCAAACGGACCTCACCGTTAAGCCTGGAATGCCCAAATCAGTAAGGATTGACTGTCCAAAAATTAATTTTGAATACTTTCAATTTTCACAAAAACAAATTGGCCACAGTCCCTTGTATTGTACAATGATACAGCCGTATGGATTTGTATAGATTTATGAATTAATAAAGAAGTAAAAAATAGAAAAATTGATTTTAGGAGATTCAACTATATTTTGTAGATCTAAGAATTTTATTTTGATCAATTTGATCTTCTCATTCCCAAATCTGGGTGATTTTATCTTGTTCCAAGTTTTCCTTTTTGAAATCTTGATCAATTTCATGCTTTTGGGTGATATCTGAATAATTTTGGCTCGATTTTGGGTGAATTCTCCTCACTATGTTTGAGGTTTTTCACTGGCCGCCACTGTTCCCTAAGGTCGAGCCAGTTCCTCTATGTTTTGGGTGCATTTGGACATCAAGGTTTTCATTTCCTTATTTGGAGTGCATGACTAGATTTGGTAACTAGTTGCAATTTCTTTACATATATCAAAATTGTAGGTCCAAGGCTGATTTCACCTATTCAGCTCCTTTATTTTACGTGGAAGTGGTTTTCAAGGTTTTTAGAGGATTTTGGGCCCAATCGGGCTCCTTTTAGAGCTCCTCAACCCTAGTTCAGGGTGTTCCCACTTAGGTTGGCCCTGTCATTTCATCCACTACCTTTATATTGTGGTTCCTTCCAAGACTTGGTTGTTGCTTTGTAGATGGGCAGTTGAGCTTTTCCTCCTACGCACTGGTCAAATGCTATTGAGTTTTTGGTTTTTTGAGGTCACCTCCACCTCAACGATCAACTCTCCTTCACAAATCTTCAAAACCAATTGAGGTCTACCACCATTCTATTTTATAGATCACCATACATCACCAAGTTTTGAAGGAGGTTGCATTTGCTTTGATTTTCCAACCACGATCTAGCCCTTACAGGTCAACTCAACCCCAAACTTCAACCCAGAATCTGCATGCCAGCATCCCACTTCAAATCGTAGGTTTCCTTAAGCACTACCATTTGTTGTAAATGTCAACATTTATTGTTAACTCTTTCATGCTACAATCTATGTAACATCTAAATTTTATGCTATGTTAACATTGTTGTTAACTTCTAAAACATTTAAGTAAACTATAGCTTTTAGTGTTCATTGCACAACATTTATGTGGCCTTTTCTATTAACCTCAATATTTGTTGTAACTGTTAGTAGTTTTTGTTCGCATTTCATGTAACCATAGTAGTTTCGACTATCCACTAGTAGTTCAATTAACTGCCCTAGTTGATTTTTATGCCAGGCTAATCACCTGCCCCTCAAAGTACCTAAAGTAGGCCTTTTTTTATTTCATCATAACTTTTTCCCACAGAGGGGAAACTTGACAAAATTATAGTCAACAGAAAGTTATTTTGGTCCTCTTAGATGTGGCATTGAGATAATTCAGATATTGTAATTTTTTGATACATTTTTTGGCCTCCAATGTCAAAGGTTTTGTAAAATTTTCAATGGGGCATAACTTTCACCCCGATTATCAAAAATTCACAAACTTTTTTTTTGAAACTTACTAGAATTTAGCAAGGAATTTATCTACAATTGTAAAATTAAATTTTGGATTCTCAATTTGTAAAAATCATCATATGTTATAAACGGTTGATTTTGACATCCAAAATTAACCACATTGCACCTTTTCTTGCATTTTTTTTATTGGGGGGGGGGTATGTTACATCTCTAATCATTTAGGGGGGAACTTGTATTTTTCCTTTGGATAGTACTCTACATTTGTTCATGTATATTATTGTGGATATTGTTCATAAACCTCGTAATAAATGAAAAATCAAATGTCAATATTATGGTATGAAAAGGAATACAATAGACAAATATATTCCTCGTCAACTCAATGAAATCAAAAAAATTATTCATAATTATGATATTGTTATAGATCATTATAAAGCACTTCTAGAAAAATCCTCTAGTCTCACTTAGCCAACTTGTGAGACACCATCTTTTGGGGATGAACAATCTAGTCAGTTGACTTGCATTAAGATCTCATCTCCACCATCACTTGATGTTCTATTTGAATCTAGAATTGTCTCATGTATGGGTTCTAGTGATTCTATGCACCAAGATATTGTTATCGTTGTTCGAGATATGCCACATTGGGATGCATATCTACCAGACAAATCATCTTTGTTTGTAGAGTCCTGCATCACAGATTTGGGAGACACCATTGAGGGCATTTGTCTTCTATTTGATGATAGCTTTGATGAAGTTGCATCACCTTTGTCTACATCAACTTCTATAGCGACAGATTCTATAGGTATTCATGAGTCCACATATTTGACTCAGTCATCATGTATTTTGACATCCTCTATAGAAATATGAGATTCTCATTGGTTTAGTTATCACCATACATCTATGGTCCATGTGGTCGTTGTTCCTAAATCTTTTATGGTACTTGATTCATGTTATCAGCATTTGTCACACAATAGCATTGTCTTGGAGATACTTGACCATCCTACAAAGACATCATGGACATCATCTACGTCTTTGTATCATGTGCAAAATTTAGAGACTTTCATCCCTCTTCTTGCATGTTTCTATCTGGAATGGGAAGATCACTTGCACACTTTTGTGGATCTTTTCCTTCCCAAGGGGAGAAATGTGGTTCAATGTCCATGGATCATCTATAGCATCTAGTGTTTAGCATCTACCAGCACTACATGAGGCATTTTGATGGGAGGTTGCATCATTTCTCTTCTCATATTAGCATTAGGAGGATCCATCTCTTCACATGGAGTTCATTCTCTCACATTTTCTAGGGGGTCACATAGACCTTCTCTCTTTTCTCTCCTATGGGGGGAACATCTATTGTACATTAGTGTTATAAGTAGTCCTTGGGGGGTCATGTTGAGTCTTCCTTCTATCATCTTATTCTTCATTTGTACATTTTTTACATGTATTATTTCTCTTTTGGAGAGAGGTTTTTCCCACATGGTTTTCTCCTTTAATCCACTTATGAGAAACTTGTTTGTACATGGCTACCTAACATGGCCTAGTATTTAGGACCCATCATCATTGTATCGCTTCTCCCAAAGTTGCACTCAAGGGGGTGTTAGTTGAAATAGTGGCTTTATCTAACTAGTTAACTTTTAGTCTACCTAGTTGAAATCCCTATTCACACTTCTTAAGATCACTTAGGGGCTTTTTAGGAGTTTGTCTCCACTCATATGGTTGAGACATGTGTCCTCATCCTTTTGAGACACCTCTTGCATGTTTACTTGCCACTTTCTTGAGCACTTGTCATTTGAGCTCACAATTGTCACATCTAAGGAAGGTTAGTCAATCTTTGTGTTCAACCATCCTACCTGCTCTCTCATGCATATTTATACAAGGAATCTATGTACATTCTAATTAAATTTTGAACATATCAATTAGGCTTATTTTGTGCTTATAAATTTGTGGAAATGTATTATGGTTATTGCTTGCTAATCCTAGCTCCTCCAACACATTTCTCCTAACTATTTCAAGACTCCCAATTAATCTATTCTTATCTCCCAATTAGTCTCTTGTTATCCTTCAATTATTCTTTAGTTATCTTCTCTCCAACGTCCATTCACTTCCAATCAGAGCTAGATCACTTTTCAATCAATTCTTCTTAACACCATAATCACCACCACCTTTGGTGTGGATTTCAAGCCTATAAATACCCCCTATATTGGTTAAAATTTGGATATGTAAAGCAAATTACCTTCAAGCATACACAAACAAACCAAGCAGATCGAGCGTACTGAGATAGCACCCAAATCTTGAATCAATTTCTCTTTACTCTTGAGATGTGGATTGCTCTATATTGTCAAGCATGAATATGATCTCCCGAGAATGATTGTGATAGCATAAGTTTACTAATGTGAGAGATGCTAAGAAATGGATAATGAAGTTTGATTTATAGACTTGTGAGACAACAGATCAATAGTTGAGGATGATTAGAAAGATCAATGGTTGTGAATGGTTGAGAGAATGTGCGCAAATGAGAGGACAAGTGTCCAAGGTTTCTCATGGATCAAGGGAGTTAACAGAATTGATTGGAGCTCGTTGACTGAGCCAATTGATCAGATGACTGGGTTGATTGGCTTGTTAACAAATTAGATTGATTTGTTAACTAATTTGATTGACTTAGTTAACTAATTTGATTGAGAGTGAAATATGGATGAGAGGGAATAATAGAGAATTAAATAAATAAATTATTTAATTTCATGCACATGTGATAAATGAATTAAATATTAAATTTAATTCATTTTGGAGGAAAAAGATTAATTAAATAAATAAATTGAATTTATTTATTTAAATTGGAGGGAAATTGATTTAATTAAATAGTTAGAATTATTTAATCAAATATGGAGGATAAATCGATGATGATTGATAGATGAACTTAATCAAATAATTAAGAATTATTTAATTAAAGTGAAGTATGGTAGATGAAAGCGTGATCTGGGAACAGGTCAATTTTAGGTGTCTACATTTTGCCCCTCTTTGAGATGGTGCAAAGTAACATCATTTCAAAGAAGTTTAAAACATAGTGCTATGTTGGATAGAAGAAGATATCGGTTTAGAAGAACAATATGATTGGACTAGAAATGATGATGCCCTAGTCGGGTAGACAAAATACCTAGTAGATTAATTAATAGGTTGAATGATTTATGCCCCTCTTTGAGATGGTGTTGCAAAGTAACATCATTTCAAATAAATTTAAAACATAGTTCTATGTTGGATAGAAGAAGATATTGGTTTAGAAAAACAATATGATTGGATTAGAAATTGATGATGCCCCAGTAGGGTAGAAGTACCTAGTAGATTAATTAATAGGTTGAATGATTTTTGCCCCTCTTTTTTTTCATTTTTTTGGAATACTTGGATGGAATAGGTGGATATGGATAAGAAGGACTCAATTAGCATCTAGTTCCGTGAAAGGAGATGGAGTATGTGGATAATGGCTTATGATGCAGATTATGTATGGAAGGATTATGCAAGGATAGATGGGAGATAGTGGATTATGGATGGAAGGATAGTGGATTATGATGTGTATATGGAAAAGCATGGACCATAGGGATATGATGGGTGAAATATGTAAGAAAATGGATTAAAGATGGGGAGATGGAGGTATGTAGAAATTTTGTGGAGTGGAAAGGAACCAAGACCAACGGTTGTACACACTGTGATAAACATTGAAGCTTTTGATTAGAAGGAGCTATAGGAAGTAATGTACCTGTTTGTGTAAGGGATGGTCAATGTAGGATTTTAGGTACCCACACATACTTAGGATTTTTATAATTTTTGCATTGGGATTCATGGGATAGAGGAATTGGGGATTTTTGGATGAAGTGAGATTTTTGGGATGAAGGAAGATGAGATTTTTGGAGGAAATGGGATTTTTGGGATATTTGGGATGTGGATGCTTTATTTGACTTGATTTCTTTGTGCTTAGGGACACAAACCATTTTATATTTGGACTTTTCTTGTGAAAGTAAGGGTTTGGGTAGCCTTTTGGATAGATTTTGTTTAGACTCTTTGCCTTGATGCCTTAAGGCATAAGTATTTTTAGGAGTTTTTGTTTTATGGGTAGAGGCATTCAAAACTTTATTTGTGAATCCCATGGACTTGGTGGAAGCTTCATGTTTGGTTGATGTGTGCATTTGTTGATCATGATTCAAAATTTTAGAGGACTTATGGATAAATGGAGTAAAAGTGGATTTTTGGATAAATGGGTAATTAGGCGTTGGGAGAAGTGGAGGTGAAGTGGATGGAGTGATATTAGAAGTTGGAAGCAATGGAGGTAAAGTGGAAGGTGGAAGGTGTATGGTCACATGCTTTTGACTTTTGTAGGATAATGGAGGTGGAATGGCAACATATGTTTTGGGGATATGATGTGGTTTATGATGGGAATAAGTGGATTTATAAGGCTTGGAGGTAGTACCAACATCTTGAGATTGATTTTCTTGGAGAATATAACCGAGGCCATATGATTGTGGAGGGACTTGGACATGAATGGGTTCTAAAATACCTTGTTCATAAAGGCCTAAGCCTTTACCTTGATAGTTCATTTTTTGGAGTATGTGGTGGACAATGGGGTTGTGGGTGATTTGGACACTAGATGCGAGCTCAATATTGGATGGAGAAGGTGAGGTGGTAGATAATGGTTGTTGCTCTCCTAAGGAGGAACATTCATGGATGAAGGTGGTAAGACCAAGGGTATACATTGGATTTTCAATATGGTCAATTTTGGAGGACAAAGTATCAATAAGATCTTGATTATCATTATGTTCATTAAGACCCATGTTATTTGGTTGATCATCTATGGGTGCTTGGGAGGCAAGTGTCTCATCAAGGGAAGTGGAAGCTGTTGGATCATGGATAGGACTAGCTGGAGGATGGATGGTAGTAGTGTGGATAGCTTGTTCATGGATAGTTATGGGATTATGGATAGATGGGGTAATAAGCTCTTGACCATGGAATGCATAAAGTTGGCTAAGAGGATCATCATGTGACTTTATTGATTATATAAAACATAAAGGTTATGGATGGGTTGAATTAGCTCGCTTGCTCATGGTTAGGAACGTGATCATGGATATTATCTTGATCATAGAAAAGATATAGATTATGGATGGGTTGGATTGAGGTGCTTTGATCGTGATTTAGATAAAGGGTAGATGTTTCCACATGCTCTAGATTATACTCTTGACATAGCTCTTGATTTTATTCAATGGAAGTGGAAGTGGGAGACTCTTGGGTAGGCTTGATAGGCTCTTGATGGTCAAAAACATGAAAGTTCAATGGATCTAGACTTGGACTCATGGTGGGAAACTCTGCAATAGGCTTGATGGGTTGCGGATTACATGATGGGATTGAAGTAATGGACATGCTTAAAGGCTCTCTGATAAGCGCTTGGACAGGTGTTTTATGAGAAGGAGATGGTTCATTCCTTTCTATTAGCCATTAGATCGCATCCTTCATGATTTTATGGGTAGATGGACAATATAATGGATGGATAATAATGGTGGATGGTGTTGTAGGCTTAGGATGAGGATTACGAGTGATAATAGGAATGGAAGGTATTGTAGGCTTGGGATTAGATGGAGGGATAATGGTATTGGACATACTAGGATTGGAATTGGATGGTTTTCTCGAGGGTAGCTCAAGCAATGTTGTTTGGATCAATTGTCGTAGGGTCATCTTTGAGGGATCCTTTGGTGGAAGAGTGGAGGAACATGGGGATGAAGGTAATGAAGGGCTTGATGGATTAGAAGGTTGATGGACCAATGGACTATGATAGGGACTTCATGGTGGTGTTAGGATAGGACTAGGAGGCTCTTGTATGGGTATTTGATTGGATGAGGATGTAGGGTACCCATGGGATGTATAAGCTAGAGTGGTGTTCCCCTTGGCAAAGTTTCCATAAGGCCTTAAGGACACTTGATTTTGGTGCAAAGGAAGACTTGCATGTTCTTGTTGTGAAGGAACTTTATAGTCTTGTAAATGGGCTTGATGATGAGTTGAAATGTTAGAATAGGGAATTGGATGATCGTGGGGTGGATGCTGTCAGGTATCAATGGGATAGGTTGATGTGGATGTGGCATGATATGTAGATGGGTTAGGTTGATATGATAATGGGGGTGACACATTGGATTGAGGTGTAATTTGTTGAGGTTGTGGTTGGAATTCTTGTTGTTGTGGAATGTGATATTGTTGATGTGGAATGTGTTGATACATAGGTGGGTTAGGTTGGAATTGTTGGTATTGTGGGTGGAATTGTTGTTGTGGTTGGAATTGTTGTTGTTGTGGTTGGAATTATTGTTGTTGTGGTTAGAATTGTTGTTGTTGCAGTTGGAATTGTTGTTGTTGAGGTGGTGGAGGGATTGCATAGGAAAGTTGTTCTTTGGAATTGGATGGAGATGAATATATAGATAGAGGATGGTATGGATGACCTTGATGTCCCTTGTCATAAGATATACAATGAGGTATAGAACTGTGACTTGTGCTAGCCAATGTTTGATTGTAAGAAATTTTTGTGTTCAAGTATGGATTCATGATTTGATGATTTGGAGTTGGCATGGACATGTAAGATGGTGTTGTTGATGTGATAGGATTAGGAGGATCTCTAGTGATTAGATGGGCATAAGGGTTATCACGAATGATTATTCTAAATTTTTCCTTAGTGATAGGATCCAATCTCTCATAGTCATGTTTAATTAGTTGTATTTGGGCTTCAAGTGGACTAGGAGATGTGTAGGATGGTGGGTGGTATGATAGTGATGTGTGTTGGTTTGAAGATATAGCTTGAGGATGAGATCCATATAGGTGTTTAAGTTCTTCTATGTTTTCATCATCTGAGTATGATAGGGATAATGGTTGAATTGGAGATGGAGGGTAGTTTAACCTAGGCTTATTGATTATTAAGACCATTTTGACAAGGAAAATGCAAGAAATGGAAAGTTCTAATCACTATGTTTTTGGGATTTTTTGATTTGGACAAGGAAAATGCGATAAGGGAAAGTGTAAGCACTATGTTTTTGGGATTTTTTTAAAAAAAATTTGACAAGGAAAAGGTAGGTTCTAATCACTATGTTTTTTGGGATTTTTTGATTTTTTGACAAGAATTTTGGACTCTTGGATTTGCTTTGTGACAAGAAAAATACAATAGGTAATAGATAGAATGATAGTTTTTAACCAAAGTGTGTATGTTTGAGGCTCCTAAGAGCCCAAGTTTTCATAGGTATAAACACAATTGTATGCACATCAAGCACTTTCTATCCATAAAGACAAGGTTTCACTACGATAAATCAACCCACATGTGGAATCTCCATCGACTCATATGTCATCACACCTAGTATGGGTGTGTACATTTTTTCATCTTTGCAAGAGAGGATAGATAGGGACCTCCAGGACTGGAAGGATGACCCAATCACCCTTTCCCTGGAAAGCTACAAGCAGCTTATGCTATGCTAGGGAGTTGTGTCTCATCTCAAAGGATCCTTATGGTGAGTAATCTTGGGGCAAAACTTGCTATGCCCTTGCACTGAAAGTTATCACAGCATTTGGAGGTGAGTCACATGGACACTAACTACAAGGTTGCTAGTTACTTCGGGGGACCAACGCCTTGCGAGCATCTGACAAGCTACTAAAAATTTTAACCAATTCTACTAAGAGTCTCATATACCTCACATGATGTAAAAATCATTTTCACAAAGTTTTGGTATGCCTCTTTTCAATTTGGCACTGTAAGGCAAGGCTAATGATGGTTATGTCTTGTCTTTCACTACAACCAATTTATATAGTAGTTTGAAGGAAAGATCCGCTTAGGGTCGTCCCTTTTGGATGAAGCGCAATCTAAAAGTAATCCCTTCTAAAGGATGATAACATACATGAAGCAATAAAATGAATAACTTAAATGTTTTTTATTCCTAAGAGCATGTTACCGTGCAAAGGAAGAGCATACACATTTAAGAAATTCTAAACACAAAAGACACATGTAAATTCCTTTAAGCAAAATTAAAATGTGAGTTCTAAGATTTAGTGATATTCCAGATTACAAATACATGTCAATTCCCTTAAGCAAAAAATGAAATGTGAATCCTAAGAATGAGTGATAATTCAAATTACACATACATGTCAATTCCCTTAAGCAAAATGAAGTGTGAATCCTAAGACTTAGTGATAATTAAGATTTGTCTTTAGCATACATCCTACATCAAATCACATTAGCAGTCTTAATTTGTTTTTTTGGCTAAGGTGTAAGATGCACAATCGTTAGTTTCAACACCAAAGAAGTGGTTAAGGAAAAAAATCAAAAACTGTGGACAAAACAATAAAAATAGCAGATACAAAACTGATAATGAGCATAACAAACAAAAAAGAATAATAGTCAGTAATGAAATCCCCTATTTTTACCTTCCTACATAGGTGTGTCGATAGAGAGCAAGGGCATGTTGACTAAATGCATAGGCATGTCGACCACAAACAAAGATGTGCTTTCATAAATTTTGAATTTACCAGTCATAGGCGGAGATACAGATCATAGGCACGCTTATTGTTAGCAAGAGAAACTGCTATGAAGACAAGTTGAGTGTTGTCATTGATGGAAACAAGATAAGGAGAACACATTAGTATGACAGAAAGACATAACTCTGGAAGTTCATTTGTGATTGGGAACAAGGCACAAGTCTGAAAAGCCCTAAATTGGCTAAGTATTGGAAGTGTTTAGGTATGAGATAGAAAAAGGATTAGCACTCCTCCACAAGTAAAGATATGAAGATGTGGCTCATGTATGATGTTCATACTTATCTATTGATGTTACATTCCAATAATTAAGTCATGACTTTCTCCGGAAGTCATCTGATGAAAAGACTAAGTCCAGATCTGTAAAAGCAAGATAGAGACAGTGGATAATGTTGAACAAATTGGTCTGCATTCCTCCGTATTAGCATGTTTTATTCTACAATTCTGAAGTAAGATAGATATAGGTAATGAATATCAGAATCCAAGTTTTTAGGTCTGGAAGCGTAGCAAATCTCATTCTATAGGCTCTCCAATATCGACATCCAGTTTGATAGTGTTCCAGTGTGACAGTACATCAAGTCAAAGGTTCGCATCTTGGCATATAGATTTATCTTATTCTGTAGAGTTGAAGACATGTCAAGAGATCAATAATGATTTCTAAATATGATTCATGAAGTCCCATTTGGTCCACAACATAAGTTGTGATGTGACAGAGGAACCTATCATATATGTTATGAAGGAACAAGCCGACATGATGGTTAATTCCTTATGAGGAGAATAAATATGAGTCGGTTGATAAATGTAAGTGGTTGTATGATTAAAGATAACACATATGAAGACATGTGCATGATGATTTGGATCCACATTGAAGATTTAACACAAAAACAAGCTGACAGGATATAACACTTGGTATACACGTTTCACAATTTGCTTGCCGACCTGATCATGAGAAAGATTTAGTTGCGGATATAAATAGAGAATAGATTTCGGTGTTTGATAATGTGTGTGTGTGCAATGTGATGTATATGAATATGAAATATGTGAAGATAGAATGGTTGTACTAAACAAAGAGAGATCTTGAGCATATGTAAGAGCGTAGTAGAGAAATAGGGGCAGATTGAAATGAAGAGTTCTGAATCAGTATTTATGAGCTTAATTGGAACTATCACCATGCATATGTAGATGTAATCACAATAGTTCATTCTTAGCAGCGAGCCACCCTTCTTCTTTCTTCTTCAATTTAGCAGTGAGCTCCGACCAGTGAGCCCTAAGGTAGTGAGCATTTTTGTATTTCGGTATTGTGCTATAATAATGTATTGAGAGATAACACTCTCCGTGGTTTTTCCCTCTTTGAGTTTTCCACATAAAAATCTTGGTGTTCATGTGTTATGTCTTTGTGGTTGTTGTTCATTTGTTTAATCTACTTTCACATAATTGAATTTGGTAAATAGATAAAATAGAAAGTGCATAATTGGTTTTGTAGAACACTGATTCACCCCCCTCTTAGTGTTCACTATATTCAACAATTGGTATCAGAGTAAGGTTCTTTGGAAGAAGCTTAATAGCTTGAGGAAGATCTGGGAAGGTGTTCTCATGGTAGCAAAAATGTATCTCACTTATCCTGAAACAAGTCATCCTAGTAGCATTGTGATTGGTGATCATGTTTATGTCAACAATGAACAATTTGAATCATCTCTAGAAGATCTTGACAACTCTAAGGCTGACATCAAGGGTTTAGAGGAGAGTCTCAAAGAAGCAGATGATTGCATTCTAAAATTGAAAGAACAAATCAGTAAATCTTAGGAAAGAAGGAGAGAATTATGTGAGCAACTATAACAAGCAAGTGAATCCACATAGAGTCTTCTTAGGGGCAATGAAGAAAAGACCAAGAATGAGGAATGTCTGAATCAAATTGTGAAGGACAAGTTAGAGGAATGTGAAAAATTGGGGAAAGAAGTTTTGCTCTTAAAGTTTGATCTAGAAGTAGCCAACAACTACAAAGAAAAATTCAAAATAAGCTCTGCAAAACTTGATGAGTTGCTAGCCAGTCAGAAGTATCCATATGATAAACAAGGTTTGGGATTTGAAAAGGAAGAAAGTTCAAATTAAGGGCAAGACAGATCTAAAAAAGGAAGAGGCAGAGACTATCCAGTAAGGAATCAAAGAAGAAGACCTAAAGGACCTCCGGTTAGGAAACCAAATGCACAAAGGCACCCATCTTTCAATGGTCATTGTTTCAAATGCAATAAGTATGGTCATAGGGCTACTCAGTGTAGAAGCACAATAAATCAAAATGCTCCATCTTTTTCTGGTCAATGTTTCAATTGCAAAATGATTGGTCATAAAGCAAATGAGTGTAGAAGTGTGTCAAGAAATGTGCCAAATTATTCAAAGAATGGTCAATCTTTCAATGGCAAATGTTTTGTATGCAATAGATTTGGGCATAGGGCAAATCAATGCAAATCAAGACCAATTCCCAATTATAGAAGAAATCAAGGTTAGAGAAATGTTGTTTGTTTCAACTGTAACAAGTTCAGATACCTTGCTAGATTCTACAGAAGCAAAAATGTGGAAAGAAATTATCCTACAGAAAAGAGGAAAATAGAGTAGAAAGATGTTAAAGGCAAGAATAAGGTTGATCCTATTGAAACCAAGAAGGAGATAAGTATGATCTGGATCAAAAAGGGTGTAAATGAGGTTAAGGATGAATCTAAACTAGCATATGGTGTAGATACTTCCTCTGGGAAGTAAATTGAGAGTTCTGGCTCAGGGGGGAGTGTTAAAAATCTAAATCCCCTAGCTAGAAAGTTGGTGCTGGAATCCAACACAGAGATATGTGATGGAATCCAACAAGATAAATCCTCTAAAAGAAAGACTGAAAGAAAATAAGCTAATGCAAAATATTGCAGAGCAATTTTAATCAACTGCATCTATCAAAAGGGGAACATACAACTTTTTGGAACAAGCATTAATGACAACTAGGTTAAGTCATGCGGAGGATAAAAGGGAACTAGTTTAGTCTCAAAATCACTTTGCACCTGAAGCTATCAAGTGCTCAAAGAGATTGAAGCAAAATTTGAGCAATGACAACCAAGATTTGAAGTGTTTGGAGGAATTTTAAGAAAGGAAACCCTAACATAGTGGAACAAGGTATTTTCATTGAAATCCCATTTGTGAATTTGTTAAAATTCTACAATGGCAACTCTACAAGTCATAGACATCACTGAATGACCTCAGCCTAAATTCAAGAAACACCCCTACAAGGCAACATAAGTAGATCCGATGGGTGCATTTTCTGACATTCCTCATGGAGTTCTGTATGTTGAGGATGTTAGGGCATATATTCATATTGCCCTAGATGAGCACAACGACATTTGTTTGTCAGACTTGTATCTCTAGCATCTAAGCAATGACCAGTATGATCTCAAGGAAGAATACAAAGCCCTAAAGGAAAAGAAATTCATTCAATATGTGGATTTCCCTATGTTTACAGAGGATGAATGGGTAAGATTTGTACTAAGCTAAATCCATGACAAATTCATGTGGTTGGGACAACCCTTCAAAATTACAAAGGAAGCAATTAGGGCGGTAACAGGGTTAAATGATATCGGAAGCATGCCCATGTTAAAAGTCAAGAAGAACCAAACAGTTACAGAGGCCATTGGAGCACAATTCGACAAAAGGGAATTGACAATCAATGACATCATAGATCATGTGGTAAAATTCACTTCCATGGTGATAGGTTACAAGGTCTATTTCACAAATCAGGAGAACTTTGTCTCTGGTACTGCAATTTACACCACCTAACAGATGATTAAAGAGAATGTCAATTATGACTTGTGTTAGCTATTGCAGATTCAATTGATGGAGAATTTGAAGAAGATAAAGGAAAGAAAGAACTATCCATTCAAGTATGGTACATTGATCATCTGTCTATTCTTCTATTTCTTGAAAGAATTACCCAACATGAACAATCTATTCTGGTTAAGTAGCAAACTAGTTGCTGTCCAAATTAGAAATCACTTGAATAGCATTGGAAGTTCTAATGAGCAAAAGGTAGCACTGTGGGGGTATTTCAAAAAATTCCAGAGTAGGATGCATTCAAGGGAGAGAATCCCAAAGAAAATTGTAGAAAAATACAAAGATACCATATGTTTTTATGGTCACCAAGGATCAATGTTTGATGGAAGCTGTGGAGCCCAGAATTGTATGGGTAATGCCTATGGGCTATGAAGTAGATGGTTTAATATTAGAAAATTATGCTCAACATCTGCTTAGCAAACCCCGTGATCCCAAGGAAGAAAGGTTTGGGACATTTGAAGAGATAACTATAAAATTACATGTTGAATTCAGAAAACTTGAAATAACTAGAAAAGTTAGGAAAGAAGTGGAGGAGATTTCTGCAAAGTATGGCATCACTAGAGAACAATTGAAAGAATCAAGGCAAAAAGCAGCAGAAAAGGAGAAACAAAAAGAGAAATAGGATAATGATCCGAAAGAGTCCCAAATGAAACAAGAAAGATCTAAAACAACTTAGAAAACATCAAGAAGTACTGCAACTTCCTCCAGACTCACAGAATCAATAAGTGTGGAACAATCACCAAGAAAATCCACTGATAAAGAAGCAAAGAGGAAGAAGATGAAGGGAAAAAGACTGTATGTCAGTGTGGGTGGAAAGGACAAAGAAGAAACATAATCAGATAAGGAGATAAAGAAGATGAAAGTTGAGGTAGTCAAAGCCACAAGAAAGTCCTCTGGAATGGACAAATCAAACAAAAGGCAAAAGGTAAAAGAGCCTTATGTTGAAAAGGCTACAATATCTCTTCAAGATGTACTAAAGTGTATGACAGTTGATGGGAAATTGAAGCCCATGATTGAATTTTATGATGAATACAATGATGCGGATAAGAGAATCTTGGAAGAGGCTACAGTAAAATACTTAAACATCTTCAACAAGGCCCTCATTGAGATCATCTCTGATCTCCCTGAAAGTCTAGCCAGCATTTTGACCATCAGAAAAGTGACTGCTAGGGCAAAGGATATTGAGCTAAGACAACATGTACTAACAAGATTATGTCCAGAAGTTACTCCGGAAGAAAAAAGACTTGATTTCTAAGGAAAACAAAGAAAAGTTTAGAACCAAAATGAGGATGAACTCATTAATGATGGGTGAAATTGACAAAGTGGTAAAAGAAATAGAGGAAATTATTTTGGAAGCACTGAAGAAATACAATCTTCCCACCACATATGACAATGAAGACAATAATGTTGGTGATAATACATCTGTTCTGAAAGTCAACATTGATGAGGAGACAGATAAAGTTGACCAAATAGCTAAAGAAAAGGAAATTATTGCCTCTCCATAACATCAAACAGTGGATAATACTATTAAGGAGAAGACTGAGGAAGAAGAAATACCAACTGCACAAACCAGTTCCTCTCCGGCAATTCATATTGAAAAGGATTTGACAGAAGATGAACAGAAGGAGGACACAAACAAGGCCATGGACATTAATCCTCCAGAGTAGGAACATAAAAATGATATCTCTAGTGCAGCAAGAGACACTACAAAGGTAGTAAAAGAATTCTTGGAAAACGAGGAACTAGTTCTAGATGAGCCTAAGTCAATCCAAGGTCTAATAAACTTAGATACAATGTCTCATGTTTAGATGCTCAAATTAGCTTTAGTTTCTCAAGCCATAGCAAGAAAAGAGATATTGAAGTCCCACATTGAGGACAGTGACCTCATCAATGAAGCATCCAGCATTTTAGAGAAGCTAGTGCCAACCTACCTGAAGGATACCTCTCTGTCTGCTTTAGGTCAACTCAAGGGACTTATACACTCTGTAAGTAAACACTTCGAATCCATTGAAATATCTTCTAAAACAAAAGTTAGACAAGAGTCCAATGAGAAAAGGTTAAATGAGTTGACAAAATTGATAGCTCTTGATAAGGTTCAGTTAGATAATGGGATACAGAGTATTCAAAGTGCTATTGTAGAAGCCGGTGATGTATATAAATTATGTCTATCATGGCTAGAAATTACAAAGAAGATAGAAGAAAATATTAAGGAATTGGAAGAAAAACTGTTGAATATCTCTACGTCTTTTGATCCTGTAAATGAATCAATCAGTAAGAGAGAAGCTCAAGTCATCAACATTCACAATGAATTAATGGTCTAATAAATCAGAAGTATCAAATAAAGAGTAGAATAGGACAATTGATAGGACTAATTAGTCTCAAAATAGAGTCAATGACTAAGCTTGTAGCTGAAGCATAGCTTGTTGCACAAACTACCGCATCATCAGATTTGCAAAAGATAGAAACTTTAGTTTTTCTACTCAACGGACATATACAAATTTTGTATGGTGCTGAAAAGAGCTAGGATGTTGAGATAGCTCAAATAAATAACATCTTTAGTGACATTCTTCAGTATATGTAACATAAAGTAGAAAACTATACTTGTAAATATGTGGCAAAGTACATAAATTTTTTGAAGTCTTGACAATTCTTTTTGGTTCTGGATCACACCCTTTGCCATTGATGTCAAAGGGGGAGAACAAGATTAGTGAAAAATGGATAAACATCTCAAGAGGAGAATAAATATAGAAGTGTATATAGTAAGGGGGAGCATTTTTTATAATAAAACATTTTTCACTAAGTGTTGCCATCAATGCCAAAGCGGGAGATTGTTGGCAAGAGACACTGCTATAAAGACAAGCTGAGTGTTGTCATTGATGGAAACAAGATAAGGAGAACACATCAGTATCACAAAAAGACATAACTCTGGAAGTTCATTTGTGATTGGGAACAAGGCACAAGTTTGAAAAGCCCTAAATTGGCAAAGTACTGGAAGTGTTTAGGTATGAGACAGAAAAAGGATCAGTACTCCTCTGCAAGTTAAGATATGAAGATGTAGCTTAGGTATGATGTTCAAATTTATCTATTGATGTTACATTTCAATAATTAAGTCATGACTTTCTCTGGAAGTCATCTGATGAAAAGACTAAGTCTGGATTTGCAAAAGTAAGACAGAGATAGTGGATAACACTGAGCAAATTGATCTGCATTCCTCTACATTAGCATGTTTTATTCTATGATTCTGAAGTAAGATAGAGATAGGTAATGAATATCATTATCCAAGTTTGTAGCTCCATAAGCACAATAGATCACATTCTACAGGCTCTCCAATACTGGCATCAAGTTTGACAGTGTTCTAGTGTGAGAGTACATCAAATCAAAGGTCCACATCTTGGCATACAGATTTATCTTATTCTGTAGAGTTGAAGACATGTCAATAGATCAATAATGATTGCTAAATATGATTCATAAAGTCCCATTTGGTTTGCAGCATAAGTTGTGATGTGACAGAGGAACCTATCACATATGTTATGAAAGAATAAGCTGACAGGATGGTTAATTCCTTACAAGGAGAAGAAATATGAGTTGGTTGATAAATATAAGTGGTTGTATGATTAGATCTGACACATATGAAGACATGTGCATGATCGTTTGGATCTACATTGAAGATTTAATACAAAAACAAGTCGACAGGATATAACACTTGGTATACACATTTTACAGTTTGCTTGCCGACCTGATCATGAGAAAGATTAGTTGTGGATATAAATAGAGAATGGATTTTGGTGTTTGAGAATGTGTGTGTGTGCAATGTGATGTATATGAATGTGAAATATGTGAAGATAGAATGGCCCCAGCAAATAAAGAGAGATCTTGAGCATATATAAGAGTAGAGCAAAGAAACAGGGGCAGACTGAAATGAAGAGTTCTGAGTCAGTATTTATGAGCTTAATTGGAACTATCACCATGAATATGTAGATACAATCACAATAGTTCATTCTTAGTAGTGAGCCACCCTTCTTTTTCTTTCTTCTTCAATTTGGCAGTGAGCCTTTTCTTGAGTAGTGAGCTCCAGGCAGTGAGCCCTAAGATAGTGAGCCTTTTTGTATTTCGGTATTGTGCTGTAATAATGTATTGAGAGCTAACACTCTCTGTGGTTTTTCCCTCTTTGGGTTTTCCACATAAAAATCTTGGTGTTCATGTGTTATGTCTTTGTGGTTGTTGTTCATTTGTTTAATCTGCTTTCACATAATTGAATTTGGTAAATGGATAAAAGAGAAAGTGGATAATTGGTTTTGTAGAACATTAATTTACCCCCCCTCTTATTGTTCACTATATTCAACACTTCTACAATACACAGGCGCGCTTCCAAAACTTTCAACACAACCTGCTAAAAAATAGAGAGATACAAACAAACAGGGTGATTTGTTGAGGGTTTTGGTGATCTAGAGGTCAAGAATGAGGGATCTGAGGTTCTGTAAGTTGTTTTCTAATTCTCCTAACATAGATGCACTTTTGCGAAGCAAAGGTGTACTTTTGTATAGGAATGGTTTTGGGTTCTAAAATCAAGGTCAACACCTGAAAAAACACAAAATTATTAACATGAACAGATAGGTAGGATTCTTATCCAAGCATAAGAATCATAAAACATGAAAAATCCACTAAAAAAGAGTCTCGATCTGCAAGAATAAGATATCAATGTGTGTCAAACACATGCTCACTTTTAAACATGGGGGCGTCGACCTACTACGCAGGAGCGTCGACCTACTGTATAGGCATACTGACTTGATGCATAGGTGCACTGACACCTCACGTGGGCATGCATTTGCAGTCACATGCATGCTCTAATCCTGTAGAAAAATTCTATACAGAAATCTCCACAAAAATATTAGTTTTTAGGGACGTGGATCCCACCAGGCGTGCCAAAATATATTGGTTAAAATCTGAATATGTAAATAATATGAAAGAAACACAAAATACAAAGCAAATTACCTTTAAGCATACACAAACAAACCAAACAAATCGAGTGTATCGAGATAGCACTCAAATCTTGAATCAAATGCTCTTTTCTCTTGAGATGTGGATTGCTCTATATTGTCAAGCGTGAATATGATCTCCCGAGAATGATTGCGATAACATAAGTTTACTAATGCGAGAGATACTGAGAAATGGATAACGAAATTTGATTTATAGACTTGTGAGACAACATATCAATGGTTGAGGATGATTAGAAAGATCAACAGTTGTGAATGGTTGAGAGAATGTGCGCGAATGAGTTAAGGACAAGTGTCCAAGCTTTCTCATGGATCAAGGGAGTTAATAGAATTGATTGGAAAGTTGACTGAGTTGATTAATCAAATGACTAGGTTGATTGGCTTGTTAACAAATTAGATTAATTTGTTAACTGATTTGATTGACTTAGTTAACTAATTTGATTGATTAGTTATCTGAATTGATTAAGAGTGAAATATGGATGAGAGGGAATAATAGGGAATTAAATAAACTAATTATTTAATTTCATGCACATGTGTTAAATGAATTAAATATTAAATTTAATTCATTTTGGAGGAAAATATTAATTAAATAAATAATTTGAATTTATTTATTTAAATTGGAGGAAAATTGATTTAATTAAATAATCAGAATTATTTAATCAAATATGGAGGATAAATCAATGATGATTGATAGAAGAACTTAATCAAATAATTAAGAATTATTTAATTAATGTGAAGTATGGTAGATGAAAGCTTGATCTAGGAACGGGTCAATTTTAGGTGTCTACACCCCCTCCTCTATGTATTTGAGGAGGCAAATTTATTATTACATTCTTTCTTTTGCTCAAGTTTTTGCAAATAGTTTCCACCATAGCATTTTTATTAGCTCATTCTAGGAGCTTGTGTGCCTTTTATTTTAAACCATAGCTTCAAAGCTCAAGCCATTTGATTTTCCATCACATACATATGATTAATTCAATTCTTTTTCAATTTCCATAGCTTCAAATTTCATAGCCATTTTATTTTCATACCTCTGTTCTTGTCCCTATTGCTTAGAGGAGGGACTTGCCACTATATAAGAAAGATAAGTGATAAAAGGACCTCTAAGGAATCACACCAAGAACTACCACCTAATTCATATAGGTTTCTCAAGCTTTAGCAGTGATTAAATTAAATCTCGCTCTTAAAAAATCAAACCATTGTTTACTTTTCTCTAGATAGGTAGTTTTAATTTGATTTCTTATAGTAATTATTGAAAATTTCTCTTAGATTAATTTCATTTTTGTTTCACCTACATTACTTAGAATTTTTAACTCATTAGATTACATTTTAAAAAATTGATCCATGAAAACAAACAAAAACATAGTTTAGATTTCATACAAAAAGCATATAGTTTGCATACATTTTCTCTTTGTAGGCAATTAAATGATTTGAAATATAGAAAAAAGAATTAAAAGTTGTTTTCCATTCATATAGAATTGTATTCATAAATAAAATACAAAAAATATTAGAAAAACAAAAAAATAAAATCAAAAGATCAAGGCAAACCCTCGATTTCATCTCAAGGTCAATAAAGTCAACAAAGTCAAATTCAACTTAATCAAAACAATGCAAACAAACTTTCCCCCTCTTTTCTAGCATTCAATGTGCAAGGCATTAGGTAAGATTGGGTAAAATATATCTTAGACAAGATTAGGGAGAATGTCCCTCAGCTAATTCTAATTCAACAAAACATAGAACAAATAAGAGAAGTTAAAGAACATGAACAAGGAATTGTTGATCAACAAGGCCTTATACAACAATGCATTCAAAATGAATAAAGGCGGCTAGATTGCCTCTACATCTTAAGTGAGTAAAATAGTCTTTGAGATAAGATTAGAATGAGTGACCTTTTGAGTCATATCATAATCGCAACCACAATAACCATTGAATGCTTTCATCAACCTTAGAACATTCATAGAAATTTTCATAAAACATACACAAATACACATCACATGAACAACCTAATCATGAGCTGCAACATTTTACTTCCTAGTGAATCAAATATCCCCTAGTTAAACCTCCACTCAACTAGATCTTTCTGTGAGAGCAGGAGTGACTAAGTAGTCACCCATAGCAAGGATACAGTTCATGTGTAGCATTGGAGTTTGACTCACTCACATTGTGTCTAGGTCACATTCAACACATATTTTAGTGAACCCAATGTGAATAACAAATCCTTTCAGGGTGAGTTTCTAAAATCTCCTTTTTTTCACACTTTCACCTTCATCTTCCATTTCATTCATGTACGCAAATTTTATTTTCGTCTTACTTCTCATTATCATCTTGATCTCTCTCCATTCTATTTATTTTGTAATGTTTATGACACCCTCAAGTATGACATAATTAGGTTTAAAAATAGGAAACATTTCCTCAAGAGAACTATATACACCTTCAGTTGATAGGTGCATACCACATGATCTTTTAGCACCCATCACAAATTGCTTTGATTACGAAGCTTGTGACCATGACAATGATACATGAGAAACTCATCTGTCTTTGACATTCAACAATCCTACATGGGAACAAGGTATTATAATAAAACCTAGTCATCCTAGGCAAGGTAGAGCATGTTGAGTGCTCATTCAATCAAAAATACACCAAGTGGACCAATAGGTTTTAAAAGTTACATAGGAATGGCCACTCAATTAGATAATGAGGTATGACATTTAGAAAGACACCTACAAGAAGCTATGGAAACTCGAAAACTATTGCATGTCATATATCAAGCCAAACAACTAGAAAATGCTTTAGGAGAACAAACAAGTGAGGAAATCAAGAAAAGCCACCACAATTTGAAGAAGCTTAAGAATAGAGGTTTTAATTCTTGTATATATTAAATCTACTTTGGTCCAATGGATTGGGATGCTACAAGCGATAGGAATAGAACAACCTCCTCAAGGAATAAATGACTAAAGGACTAGAACATGAGTAAATCCACATAGCACTAGGGTTGAACAAAACTAAGGAGTAACTCGAAACCCATCATACTTGAATTTCTACTCATTTAATGCTAGTAAATAAATGGTACAATGGTTGTTGCAAGTATGAGGTGAGCCATTGTTGTCATTGATGTCAACATACTCATACTGCATTGACAAGAAGGATTTGATGAGCTTTGTGCTGAGGATACTGAGAAAATTAGCCTCAGTCAGGAATAGTGAAGAACAGTGATGAGAAGAAGGTAAATATACTGTATAGGATGAGAACCGGAGGATGCGGATTAAAGGGTTAGTAGATATGAGTCTTGAGATGCTACAGTTAAGATCTCAGAGGTCCGCATGAAGATCTGAAGGAGTTATGGCTGCCGGTATAGAACCAGGTCCGGCAAGTATCCGGAGGTGACAGAGGATCACAAAAAGGTCCGGTGAGGTCCGGAATTGTATTATCATAATCTGCGGATTGGAAGGAGTGTTTTAGATGTCCTTGTGATGTGTCATCCTGATTTGTGTGTGATTTGGAGGTCCGGAAGTACCTCTTGCATTATGACAGTGACGACAGACTGTGTTCTTGAAGTTCCGGATGAGGAAGACAAGAGATCCCAGTAAGCAGAGGAAGTGCAGATGTATCCGGACATTCAGACAGGCTTGTGAAGGCTCCTGGATCATGTTTAGGTTGTGTTGTTGGTCCGCATTGATGTTAGAGCCCGGAATTGAAGTTATTCTTCCGGATGAAGTTATTGCTCTGTTTAGCCGACCGGATGAGTTGTTCATCCTGCGAATGTTCTTGTGATAGCCGACCGGATGTGTTATTCATCTTGCGGATACTCCTATGGTTGTTTGCCGACTTAGATGCTTGTTCCTAAGTCGATGTCTTGTATAAATAGTGATTTGTGAATTCATTTCAGTGTGCAGCATGTGGATGAGTATGGTGTAGCGAAGAAAGGTGCGAAAGGCAGAGCAGAGATTGTTGGGCTTAATTGGAACTGATCCGGACATGGTAGAGATGTCATTCTCCAGTTCAAGACTGTGATTTTTATCACTCTGTAGACAGTGTGTCTCCTTGTAGGCAGTGGGCCTCTTTGTGAGCAGTGTGCTCGGGCAGTGAGCCCTTATTGGCATGTGCCATTCATTTTTCCTTATTCTTCTAACAGAGAATAATTCTTGGGTTAATCACCCCGTGGTTTTTCCCTTAACCGGGTTTTCCACGTCAAATCTTGGTGTTCAATGTGTTGATGCTTATCTACTCTTGTGTTTATGTATTGTGCTTCCATGAATGATTATTTGATATGCTGCTAACTAACAACAGAGAATAAAGTGTTTGAAATAGAACAAGTTCTATACAACTGATTCACCCCCCCCCCTCTCAGTTGTATGCCCTAGAACCAACAATTGGTATCAGAGCTGAGTTCCTCTGATAGGAGCTTAACCGCTTGAGGTGATCCAGGATGTCGTCATACAAGAAGGATAGTCCGAAGTTCGATGGAACCAACTTCACTCTCTGGAAAGGTCACATGAAGTGTCATTTGGAATGTATGGGAAAAGCATACTTGGCTATGATTTCAAAACCATATATACCCCCACAAGGTGGTCCGACAACTCCTGATGAAACCACAGAAGCTGAAAACAATCTGCGGACCAAGGAAGCTCTTCTAAGCGCATTGAATGACTCAGATCTCTCGAATGTCATTGACCTACCAACTGCATATGAGATCCTAACTAAACTGGAACTTCTGTATGAAGGAGATGAGTTTGTCAAAAGTGCAAGGTTGCAAAGTCTGAAAGGGAAATTTGAAAGATTGAAAATGAGAGATGATGAAAACATTACTACCTTTATGCCAAGAGTAAATGAGCTGGTATGTGGAATCAGAAATGCTGGTGGAACTCTAGATGAAAATGAGATTGTCTGCAAAATCCTAAGATCCCTTCCTGCTGCCTACAAAATCAAAGTTGCTGCCATTGATGAATTCAGAGCCCACACAACTGTCACAAGAGAACAATTGGCTGGCAAACTAGCTGCATTTGAAATGACCGAGTTTGGAGATGATCCACCCAAGACTGAGTCTGCTTTTAAAGCCAGTGCCTATGTGAAAGGCAAACAGAGATTTGATCCGGGTGAAAACTCATCAAGGAAAATGTCATGGTATGATCAAGCAAGAAGAGACATGGAAGAAGAAGAAGCAGAAACAGCTCAACTTGAAGCCCTCATTGCAAAGAGACTGCCAAGAGGATCCGGTAAGTATGAAGGAAAACTACCCTTTAAGTGTTTTAACTGCAATAAGATTGGTCATTTTGCCTCAAGATGTCCGGAGAGATCTGCAAGATCTAATACTCACAGACAAAGGTTTCAAAAGAATTGCTATTATGTTCATGAAGAAGATGACAATGAAGGAGTAACAGATGATGAATCAGATCCAGGAAGCAAATCCGGAAATGAGTGGGTGTTTATAGCCATCAAGGAAGAAGATTCCTTGCTCTCTGAATCTGTCAATCACAAAGTTGTTGAAAAAGCCTTGGCTGCTCAAGTGGAAGAAAAGGATGATTGGGTTATTGACAGTGGATGCTCTCACCATATGACTGGTGACAAGAATAAGTTCTTAGACTTGGAAAGATATGAAGGAGGAATGGTAAAGTTTGGTGACAATTCTGCTGGCAGAATCAGAGGTAGGGGAACTATTTCCTTTGATGGTAAGAGCAAAACAGGTAATGTACTATATGTTGAAGGATTGAAGCACAATCTTCTCAGTGTTGGTCAGTTAGTGGACAAAGGCTATGATCTCCGGTTCAAGAATGGAAAATGCAGAATCTTTACAAGCTCCGGAACTGAAATTGCATCCGGTACTCAGACAAGAGGTAACATCTTTCATCTGGTTGGTTCAAATAAAAGTTGTTTGTTTGTTCAAATTGATCAGAGTTGGTTATGGCATAGAAGAATGTGTCATGTAAATTTTGATAACATCATCAAAATAAGCAATACTCAGGCTGTGAGAGATCTTCCAAAGTTGATAAAACCTACAAACAGTGTGTGTAAAGAATGTCAGTTAGGCAAACAAAGCAGAGTCTCTTTTAAAAGCAAAGATCAGTCTTCTACCGGATTGTTGGAATTAGTACATACTGATCTATGTGGTCCGACAAGAATCAAGAGTCTGCAAGGTGATAGATATTTCATGTTGTTAATTGATGATCATTCCCGGATGATGTGGGTTACCTTTCTAAAAGAAAAATTAGAAGCTTTTGAGAAGTTCAAAATCTTCAAAGCTATGGTGGAGAATCAAACCGGATTGAAACTCAAGTGTCTAAGGTCTGATAGAGGTGGTGAATTTACATCTGGTGAATTCACTGACTTTTGTGAGAAACAGGGTATAAGGAGACAGTTGTCTGCTCCTAAGACTCCACAGCAGAATGGAGTAGTTGAGAGAAAGAACTGGACCATCCAGGAAGCTGCTAGGACAATGATGTTGGAAGCAAATGTTCCTCAAATGTTTTGGAAAGAAGCTATCAGCACTGCAGTCTACACTCTCAATCGAGTTCAAATCAGAAACAACACCGGTAAGACCCCCTATGAACTTTGGTTTGGCATCACTCCTACTGTGAAATATTTCAGGGTATTTGGTAGCAAGTGTTATATTAAAAGAGATGAAGATCTAGGAAAGTTTGATGCTAGAAGTGATGAAGGAATTTTCTTGGGCTACTCCACTCAAAGCAAAGCATACCGGTGTTACAATAAGAGATTGAGGAAAATGATAGAAAGTACCAATGTAAAGGTTGATGAAGGAATTGAGAAGCCTTCAAGATTTTATGAATTTGATGAAGATGACCAAGATAGTGTTCAAGGAGCTCAATCCTCTCCGGTGAAACAGAGTCAGCCTGATCCGGTAAATCAGGAAGAAGAGTTAGGTTTGAATGAGCCTGATCAAGAAACAGCAGTACTGGATACTCCCAAAATTCCAAGGTATGTAAAACTGAATCACTCTGAAGATCAGATCATAGGTGACAGAAGCAAAGGTGTACAAACTAGAAGGAATATTGCTCAAGATCAGAATGAATGTTGTCTGATTTCAAAGATTGAACCTAAAACAATGAATGAAGCCTGCAATGATGAAAATTGGACCAAAGCGATGGAAGATGAACTGATGCAAATTGAGAAAAATCATACTTGGGATCTTGTTCCCAGACCTAAAGACAGGAATGTAATTGGAACCAAGTGGGTCTTCCGGAACAAACTAAATGAAGCTGGTGAAGTAATCAGAAACAAAGCTAGATTGGTCTGCAAAGGCTACTCTCAAATAGAAGGAATTGACTTTGAAGAGACTTTTGCTCCGGTAGCAAGAATTGAAGCAGTCAGATTACTTCTTGCATTTGCTGCCTTCAAAGATTTCAAGGTATATCAGATGGATGTCAAGTCTGCCTTCCTAAATGGTGATCTGGAAGAAGAAGTCTACATTGAACAACCGGATGGATTTCAATTGTCTGATAATAATGATATGGTCTGCAAGTTGAAGAAAGCTTTGTATGGATTGAAGCAAGCCCCAAGAGCATGGTATGAAAGGTTGGATAAGCATCTTGTGCAGATTGGATTCAACAAAGGTACTGCTGACAGCAACTTATATTTCAAAATTGATCATGAAAACATTCTGATTGTTGAAGTGTTTGTGGATGATATCATTTTTGGAGGAAGAGATAGTATGTGTAAAACTTTTGCAAATCAGATGAAAAGTGAGTTTGAAATGTCTATGCTTGGTGAAATGAATTTCTTCTTGGGTCTGCAAATTACTCAAACAAAAGAAGGGATCTTCATTTCTCAGACCAAATATGTGAAAGAATTGTTAAAGAAATTTGGTATGGAAGACTCAAAGCCTATGAACACTCCTATGGCAACCGGATGTAAGTTAAGCAAAGATGATGATTCTCCAAAGGCAGATCAGACAAAGTATAGATCAATGATTGGTGGATTGTTGTATCTCACTCAAACTAGACCAGATATAATGCAAGCTGTTGGTCTTGTGGCAAGATTCCAGGCTGATCCTAGAGAATCTCATGTTATGGCAATCAAAAGAATTTTTAGATACTTGAAAGGGACAGTTGAGTATGGTCTATGGTATCCTAGAGATCCGAATTTTTCTCTTCATGCTTACACAGATGCAGATTGGGCAGGAGATGTGGATGACCGGAAGAGCACTAGTGGTGGAGCATTCTTTTTGGGGAAGAGATTGGTTTCTTGGCTAAGCAAGAAACAAGATGCAATATCTCTGTCTACAACAGAAGCAGAATACATTGCAGCAGCAGGTAGTTGTACTCAAATCTTATGGATGAAGCAGATGCTAAGAGACATCAAAGTTGAATATGAGGAGCCTATCACAATTTTCTGTGATAATTCAAGTGCAATTAATATTTCCAAGAATCCGGTATTGCATTCCAAGACTAAGCACATATCTATCAAATTTCACTTTTTAAGAGAACAAGTAAACAAGGAAGAAGTCAGATTGGAGTATGTTCCCTCCAAGGATCAGATTGCAGATATCTTTACAAAACCTCTTCCCAAGGACTCTTTTGAATATCTCCGCGAGAAGTTAGGGGTCATGGCCCCTCCGGTGATGAGCTAAGATGCACTGATGTGCATCAGTCCGGTGGCTATCACAGTCATATCTTGTGATCCGGACTAATGGGGAGCTGCAACTAAGGGGGAGCAGCTGGTATTATTCTGATGCATGAGAGTTGCAAGTATGAGCCCTTTGCCATTGATGTCAAAGGGGGAGAGAAGACATGTGAAAAACAAGTGGTTGATGATCAAAGGGGGAGCAGCAAAGGAAGACATGTGAAGAGTTGTTGTTGATAGGGGGAGCTGTGACAGAAAAGAGAAGTTCTTGTCTTGATGGTTTTTCACATCATATGTTGCCATCAATGACAAAGGGGGAGATTGTTGCAAGTATGAGGTGAGCCATTGTTGTCATTGATGTCAACATACTCATACTGCATTGACAAGAAGGATTTGATGAGCTTTGTGCTGAGGATACTGAGAAAATTAGCCTCAGTCAGGAACAGTGAAGAACAGTGATGAGAAGAAGGTAAATATACTGTATAGGATGAGAACCGGAGGATGCGGATTAAAGGGTTAGTAGATATGAGTCTTGAGATGCTACAGTTAAGATCTCAGAGGTCCGCATGAAGATCTGAAGGAGTTATGGCTGCCGGTATAGAACCGGGTCCGGCAAGTATCCGGAGGTGACAGAGGATCACAAAAAGGTCCGGTGAGGTCCGGAATTGTATTATCATAATCTGCGGATTGGAAGGAGTGTTTTAGATGTCCTTGTGATGTGTCATCCTGATTTGTGTGTGATTTGGAGGTCCGGAAGTACCTCTTGCATTATGACAGTGACGACAGACTGTGTTCTTGAAGTTCCGGATGAGGAAGACAAGAGATCCCAGTAAGCAGAGGAAGTGCGGATGTATCCGGACATTCAGACAGGCTTGTGAAGGCTCCTGGATCATGTTTAGGTTGTGTTGTTGGTCCGCATTGATGTTAGAGCCCGGAATTGAAGTTATTCTTCCGGATGAAGTTATTGCTCTGTTTAGCCGACCGGATGAGTTGTTCATCCTGCGAATGTTCTTGTGATAGCCGACCGGATGTGTTATTCATCTTGCGGATACTCCTATGGTTGTTTGCCGACTTAGATGCTTGTTCCTAAGTCGATGTCTTGTATAAATAGTGATTTGTGAATTCATTTCAGTGTGCAGCATGTGGATGAGTATGGTGTAGCGAAGAAAGGTGCGAAAGGCAGAGCAGAGATTGTTGGGCTTAATTGGAACTGATCCGGACATGGTAGAGATGTCATTCTCCAGTTCAAGACTGTGATTTTTATCACTCTGTAGACAGTGTGTCTCCTTGTAGGCAGTGGGCCTCTTTGTGAGCAGTGTGCTCGGGCAGTGAGCCCTTATTGGCATGTGCCATTCATTTTTCCTTATTCTTCTAACAGAGAATAATTCTTGGGTTAATCACCCCGTGGTTTTTCCCTTAACCGGGTTTTCCACGTCAAATCTTGGTGTTCAATGTGTTGATGCTTATCTACTCTTGTGTTTATGTATTGTGCTTCCATGAATGATTATTTGATATGCTGCTAACTAACAACAGAGAATAAAGTGTTTGAAATAGAACAAGTTCTATACAACTGATTCACCCCCCCCCCTCTCAGTTGTATGCCCTAGAACCAACAATGGTTTCCACAACCTAGCAGATCCTATTCAATGTAGAATTATTAGGCTCCCCAAAATTACCAACAAGTTCAATTAATGTATTCATTCATGCCTAGATATCAAATACCAAACCGACAAGTCACATCAATGGGGATTATAAATTTAATGCTGACATCTCAAAGAATATTTTCTAAAACTTATCTCAAATTTATAAAAGAACCCCTTGACTACAACATTCACAAAATTTTATTTCCACATCCTCTCTTGAATCTACCAAAATTCAAAGCGGAGGGAGACCTAAATTCATGTATCAAATTCTATACCATATCTATAAGAGAACTCCTTCTTTGGGATGGAGTTGTAGCAATAATCTTTCCTAAAACCCTAAAAGGAATTGCCTTGGATTGGTATTATTGGATCTTGTTGGTAAACAAATTTTTCACTGTGATTATTGTCTTTGAAAATAACTTTGTTCTTCCTAATACGTAGCGATAATCATACCAATAGTTAGATAAATTGCTATAGGGTTAGCAATATTCCTTTGCATTTGAGAGGGTCATCTACCTCATTATGATAAAATTTGGGGTTTTTCTGGTACTTTAACTAGAAATATTGAAAGACAAAGAGAAAATCTAATGGAAATTGATTTACAAAAACCCTATCTATAGACACATGAATACCAACTTAGAATTCATAGATTTATACAAACATAATGAGGGTTCATTGCAAAATTGGAATACACATTCCCAGATTTATATGATGAATGAAAACAATAATAAATATGATGTTGTGACAATGATGGGAGAATGACATGCAAAACCCACACACTATGAAATAAGTTATCTTAGCGTATTTAGATCAAGATACCAAGATATGATTATTTTTCTTCACATCGATTGCATAGTTGTATTTTAATGGCGGACTAATAAGCTTTTACAAAGACAAAAGTTATAAAGATTACAACTAGTTTATCATACAAAAAACCAACAGTAACACAAGAACATATGATCTGAATAAATATATTTATTATGTCTATGAAGTACACCACTCCAAAAACCCTTCTGTCAAAATGAAAAAGATAAAAATCCCTTTGCTTTCACCTAGTCTAGTTGAAATAGAAAAATAACCACTAGCCATAACCCAACCCCTTTAAATTTGAAATCATTACCTTTATAGTTTTCCTAGCCCATAACTAACTTGTAACTTAATCATAACTACTTTTTAGAATTTATGAAGTATTTGAGATAATATTACAAAGTCTTTTTGTTGGAAAGACAGTTGTTGTTGCAACAAAAGATTGACCTTTTAATGCCCGATACAACCACTAGAGTTAATGAATCAATGGGAGGCAGTTAAGCCTTGTCAAGAACCCCAGCATTGTGTTGCACAACACAATGAGACCAAGGGTACACACCTTGCAACAATCCCCCCAGTGCAAGTGAGGGGTTTGAACCTATGACCCAGGCTCTGATACCAATTATTGGAAAGACGGTTGTCATTGCACCAAAAGATCAACCTTTTAATTCCCAATACAATTGCTAGAGTTAATGAATCCATGAGAGGTAGTTAAGCCTTGTCACAAACCCAAGCATTGCACTGCATAGCACAAGGAGACCAAGGGTGCACACCTTGTAACATTTTTAATACTCGTATATTTTGGACAAATATTATAAAAATAGGTTGAGTCTTTGTGCAAGTTTGATGGTCATTTGGTTGTCAAGACATTATGTCGAATAGTTTGCATGTAATTGTTATAAATGAAGATTTATAAGTTGATTGTCATTCACTATCATCTAGAAATTTTATTCAACTCTTCATTTTTAAGAAGATCAAAAACAACTATTTCATCAAGTCTATTTAATAGCTCTGTCTTGAAGTGCTCTTTCACTCCTTTTATTACTTCATCTCTAGCATCTTGCATAGGTATATATCTATGTCTAGAGAGCCTCGTAAGTAAGTATTTTTCTCTGAGTCTTGTATTTAATTTGGACTAAATCTTCTTCATGACTAGTTTTTGTCTTTTATACTCAAATAGTTTTCCCTTAGGAATGTTTCAATTTTTGTCTAAATTCATAAAAATCCTAAGGTTTTTCCCCAATTTGCACTGGCCCTTTTAACCCATGTTGATAACCAATATGAGACGTCTTGTATGGGTCCTTCATGTGTTAGTTGAAAGGAAGAAATTCATAAAATCTAAGTCTTTAAGTTTCCTGGCTTTTCCCTTAGATTTTCTCTTTTATAGACTTTCAGAGTTTTGGGGTTTTTCTTACCAACATTCCATCCTTATCAGCTCTGAAATCTACCTTGGCACCTTACAACTTTTCCTAAGTCTTTTGGGATTGAGAAATCAGTCATTCTCATTCTTAATTGATTCAGCGACATGCTTTCAAAGGTATCCCCACTCCTTGATCCTTGATATTTTACATTGCCAATAGTTTCAAGATCACGGAATTAGGGAGGTGTTTATTCTTCTACATGGTGGATGGTTTGATCATTGAAGATTTTCCCAATCCTTGGTCCCTAATAAATATAACTACTAAGTATTTAAGGATTGGGGCATCAGTCCGACTTGGTCCTTTTGCCTTAAGTGGCATCCATATCACTCTAGTCCTGATAACTGATCCTCGATAAGTAATTCTTCTAAGTCTTTCAGGATCAGGGGTTCAGTCTTCTTTATTTTGGATTACCCTTTGGGTATGCATTAGGTTATGGCTTTCATCCTTGATGTTCTACAACTGCTCTCTATATTAGGATGATCACTAGACACGATCAACTTCCATGCTTTTGGTGCATGTTTCTTGAAGGCTCTGATCCTCAATCCCCAATATGTTTAAATTTGTCTAAGCATTTTAGGACCACAATATCAGAGAGCTTCTTTTTTCTCCTTGAGTAGAAGATGATCCAGCAAAGGCCCGAACCCCATGGACTGAAAAATTTACTTTGTCTTATGTTTCTTCAAACTTTGCATTTGGAGATGTTATTATTCTTCTACACTTGAGGTATATGTTATAGCGGTGACTCAATCCTTCAAGCCTGATGGTTCCTCTGTGTTCTCTTTTAAGACTTTGAAGATCAAGGATCTCTTTTGCACCATTCCAAATAATAAGATGTTATGACGAGGGCTCGATTGTCAAAACTTGATGGCTTCCTTTTGTCATTTTCATATTTTGGTGCTCAGGGTTTCTTTCTTCACCACTTCAAAGGTGATAAACATCCCAATAAGGTCCTATCCCCTGAAATACAACAATGACCATTTGTTACTTTGAAGTTTCAAAGATCAAAGGTTTCCCTTGCTCCTTTTCATAGACAAAAGACTTGGTGGAAGGCCAATTTTGTGGCCTTTGATAATTTTGCCTTCCTAGTCTTTTAACACTTCAGAATGCAATGGGACTTCTTAGCAACTCTTTGGGCTACCATTAATGATATTTACAAAGCCTGATGGAATGTTCAATGGATTTCCCATGTGCCCATGCTACTTTAGCTTCTTCATTTATGGCTTTCTGTACTAAGGTATGGATGAACACTCCATTTCTACAAGATTTCCTGACATGACCATGTGGGTATGATGCAACAGACATGGGTGACCTACAAAACATGTTGACCACTCTTCTCCCCTTCATCCAAGGCTGCAACAATGTGATTTGTAATTCTATATATGCTTATTGGAAAGATGTAATTTTTTTGGTTGGTCACAAGGTCATTATGCAAGAAAAAAGATTCAATATTAGATCTAGGCCTTATGTCATTTCCTAGAGCTGAAGGAATCTGATGGGTTGTGTCTTTGACCTCTCATGTCTTCATTCTATTTTAATAATGATGGGAAAGCTATCATTTTGTGCTCTATTTCTAATTTGTATTGAGTTGTTATCTCCCTTTTAATTGTTGTTTAGTCTTCATAATCAAAACAAGAAGCTGATTTTTTCCTCTCTAAGAAGTTACATTGTGTTTGTTAGGAGATTGTATGCTTCTATTGTGGACAAAATGGTCCCCTTTTTAGCTTCAAATTTCTGCCCAAACCTCTATTATAGTCTCTGAGTTTGTGTGAGTTTTCAGTGTTTGAGGTTATTGTTGTGTGATGTCAATCCTAGCCAAATTATCTAAATCTAGTGCATAACCCCCCTTTTCATTTCTACCATTCCTCCTTCTCCCTTTTCCCTTGGTGATTATTAGCATAAGTTTAGTTCTCTAAGCCTTAAGCTCAAAAAGAGGAACAAACCTTCTCTAGAGATCTGATCTCATTTGCAAGGTCCTACACCTTGAGATCATTCCCACTGTGTCATTGGAATGTTTGAACAAAGTTCAAATAGAGTGAAATTTCATGTGACACTAGTTTTTGGCACACCCTGTGGGACCAATTTGATGATCCTTATCATCCATTGAAGAGTTTTTATGTGTTCTTCAATGTATCTTTCCATTCAGAGTAGCTTCTTCAAACCATGGCAACTCCAAGCTCATATCTACTATTTTATGTAGTCCAAATGCTTAAAAGACCTTCAAGCATCAGGATTTTGATGATATTAATGTTCTTTTCTTTCTTTTAGAAGAATTTCAATCACTTGGTGACTTTCTTTCTGGTACTACCTAGTTCTCATGGGGTAGATCTGATAGCCCTTGTTTCAAAGAATATATGAATGAATCTCTAGCTTTTAAATTCTCTAATATGTCAAATTATTATTGGTATTATGGCTCTTCCTCTCTACTTAGTTAAAATACATATTTTATGCCTCCTTATCTACCATATCAAACACCAAATGTCTCTAGTTTTAAATGCCAAATGACCTGTTGTAGTAGGTTATCAACATCCTCATGAAGCTTGCCTCCCTCCCACCCCTGCTTAGTCTTGGCAACCTAATCATGCTTATTATGAGCCCCAGGAAGACTATTTTGATCCAATTCATTATGATTATCCTTCTAGTAAGCCCCAAAATGTTCGCAACATGGATATTGGTACTATCAAGAGTTTGGTCCTAGACTTGCAAAGGGAGATAGATAAACTCAAAGGGGAGCTAGATAACTAGTAGATGAAGGAACAAGAAATAGCTCATTAAATGTATCTTTCCATGCAGATTGCAGCCAAGGAGGAGCTGGAGCAACAAGTGCTTGCCAAAATACAAAGGATGAAATCCTCATTAACACCCTCCGTTCCTAGCTCCATGCAAGCTCCTCCCACCATTATGAATCAACCTATAATGGAGAAGGATTCCAAATTCAACATCCCAAGATTTAAGCAAGGGAAGCCTTTTGAGCCCCTAAAGAAACCTTCCAAATTCAAAATATCAAGTTTTAGGGCCCCTAATCCTTCACAAGAACCTGTGCCTACACAAGTTTAGCCTATCACTCTGCATGAACAGTCATTTCGAAACCATGTCCCCATTCAATAAGCTCAAGTAACCCATCAAGCCCCCATTCCATACCAGGTCTCTTGTCTTATCAGTATTTCACTCTTCAAATATGGACTTGTTGTTTGGCGGGCTAGTTGGTCTGATGTGTAGGGGAAGGAAGAGAAAGGAGAGGGACAATAGCATATTGTCTATGATCCCTGCATGTGCTATAAAATTTGAAAAATCAAACCTATTGCAAGATGAGAATGAATCTAATTAGTTGGAGAAATAGTGCTTTGATCCTGAGGGTGATGCTAATTCATGTGCAAGTTTGAGTCCTCTAAATTATGATTTATTTGTAAATTTTTCCCATGCTTTCCATGAAGCAAAGGGGAATGAAATACAAAGATTGCATGGGGAGAATATTTATTCATAGAGGTATCTTGTGCAAAGTCTAGTGGAGGTGGAGTCAGATGTGGAAGAGGTGGAAGAAGTTGTCCCTGAGGCTACAAGGAACATTTAAATTGACCTATTTGGTGAGCTCCAACTTTTCATTGAGGACAACCCTCTTTCAAGGAATGAAGAGGTTGATGTGTACATGCTTGTTCTTCAAGTTGAACAAGATATTAGATAGGAACCTTTACTTCAAGTAGAGGATCTTAATGTTTCCTTAGACCTTCAAAAGAGTTGTCATGAGGCCAAGGTGGGTCCTACAATAGCTATAAGAAAAGAAGAAATTGAGGATATTTTTTGGGATGAGATAGAAGTTTTCTTCTCAAATTTTGACATCAAGCTAGCATCCCTTAAGGAGGAAGGCCATGAACAACATGAGTATAAAGTGGAGGTGGACATATTTTCAAATGAGACATAGGAACAAGAGCATTCAAACCAGTTAAAAGTTGTAGTAGAGCATAGGCATCAAATTAACTTTGTTGGTTTGCAAGATATTTTAAGGGGGTGTCCTATTAGGCATTTAGCCTAACAAGGGACATACAAGAAGAAGTCACCAATTTTCATGCTTACTCTTGAGTGTGAAGTTGAGCATCAAGAAGGGTAGGATCAACCCAATTATCAATCTCAAGACAACCACGGTCACAATCAACTCAAGTGTGTAAGTGATTTTGTTTCCATCATTGGGGAAGTGTTTTAGTATGTTGTATGCCCACCATTTCCCCACCTCTTGTTAGTTGCCCACAAGCACGAAAAGCATTGTAAGTTGTTAATAAATGGAATTTATTTTGAAAAACCAATTAATGGTTTTGTTTGAGGTCACCCTTTTGTTTGTTTAGGTTTGTTTTGTGTTAGTTTTCCTTTCCTCCAAGTGCTTTCGCTACATTTCATTCTCATTAGGAGAATGTATTTTTTGCTCTTTTGTTTTGCCTTGTGTTTTGATGTGGGGCATTTTCAGTTGTTGTTGGGTTAGTTGTTGTTTGGTTAGTTGTTGCGATCTCTTCTTGACTCATATGCCCAATGGGTACTTAAGGCCACTGGTTTCCTCATGTTTAGAAGCCAAACATCTCTGAGAGGTCATCAAAATGTTGACTATTTTTAGTCTTTTAGACTCAAATAGATATCCCTTAGGAATGTTTCAATTTCTACCTAAATTCATTAAAATCCTAAGGTTTTTCCCCTCTTTGCCTTCACCCTTTTAACCCACATGTTGATAACTGATCTGAGAAATCTTGTATGGGGCCTTCACATGCTATTTTCAAGGTAGAAGTTCATAAAATTTAAGTCTCAATGTTTGTTAGATTTTCTCTTAGATTTTCTATCTTTTTCAGACTTTCAGGTTTTCGTGGTTTTCCTTGCCGGCATGCCAAATCCTTATCAGCTCTGAACTCTACCTTGGTGCCTTAAAATTTTTCCTAAGCCTTTCAGGATCAGACAATTAGTTTCTCTCATTCTCAATTTCTTCAAAGGCATGCTTTCAATGGTATCTTCACTCCCCACTCCTTGATCTTTTACATTGCCAACTATTTTAGGATCGCAGTGTCTGGGAGGTGTTTTTTCCTCTACCCTGTGGATGTTTAATGGTTTGTAGTTTTTCCCATCCCCGATCACTAATAAATATAACCACCAAGTATTTATGGATTGGGGTGTCAGTCTGGCTTGTTTCTTTTATCTTTGACAACATGCATTTACTATGGTCTTGATCCTTTATCCTTGATAAGTAGTTATTCTAAGCCTTTTAGAATTAGGGGTTCAGTATTCCTTGTTTTGGCTTACCCTTTGGGTATGCATTTGGTTCTGGCTCTGATACCCAATGTTTTGTAGCTTCTCTCTATATTGAGATCATGACCAGATGCATTCATCTTCCCTCCTTTTAGCACATGTTTCTTGAAGACTCCAATTCCCGATCCTTGGTATGTTCAAATTTGTCTAAGTATTTTAGGATTGCAGTATCAGAGGGATTATTTTTCTCCTACTCAAGTAGAAGATGATCTGTGAAGGCCCAAACCTCAAAGTCTAACAAATTTACTTTATCTTATATTTCTTCAGACTTCAGCATTTGGAGATGTTCTTGTTCTTCTACTTTTGAGGTAGATGTTATAGTGGCAACCCAATCCTTGAAGCTTGATGGTTCCTCTTTGTTCTCTTTTTAGACTTTGGAGATCTAGAAACTCTTTTGTACCATTCCAAAGAAGAATATGTTGTGACAATGGCATGATTTCTAAAACTCAATGCCTTCCTTTTATCCCTTTCGGATTTGGGTGCTCAAGATTTCTTTCTTCACATTTTCAAAGGTGGTAGGCATCCTAGCAAGGGTCTGATCACCAAAACTCAACAATGTCCCTTTGTTCTTTTAGAGTTTCAAAGATCAGAGGTTTCCCTTGCTACTTTTCATAGACAAAATACTTGATGGAAGCCTGATTTGTCAACTCCCAACAATTTTGCCTTCTTGGTCTTCTAGCACTTCAAAAAATGACAAGACTTCTCAAAAACTCTCTAGGCTACCATTAATGACATTTTAGATCCCGATGGAGTGTTAGATGGATTTGTCATGCCCCCATGCTATTGTAGCTCCTTCATTGATGAATTTTTGTAATAAGGTATGGTAAAATACTCCATTTTTGTAGGATTTATTGACATGACCATGGGGGTATGATGCATCAAAAATGGGTAACCTAAAAAACATGTTGACCACTCTTCTCCCCTTCATCCAAGGCTACTATATTATGATTTGTAATGTTACATATGCATATTTGAAAGATGAAATTTTGTTGGTTGGTCACTAGATCATTATCCAGGTGGAAGGATTCAATATTATATCTAGGCCTTATGTCATTTCCCAAAGTAGAATGAATCTAATGGACTGTGTCTTCAACCTCTTATGTCTTCATTCTAGTTCAACAATGAGGGGAAAACTATCATTTTGTGCTATGTTTCTTATTTATATTGAGTTGTCCTCTCCTTTGTAATGGTTGTTTAGCCTTCATGATCAATATAAGAAGTTGATTTTGCCTCTCTCTAAGACTTTACACTATGTTTATTTGAAGATTGTATTCTTATATTGTGGATAAAATGGTCCCTTTTGTAGCTACAGTTTTCTACCCTAACCTATGTTATAGTCTCTATGAATCTATGTGAGTTTTTAGTCTTTGAGGTCATTGTTGTGTTATGTCAATCTCATCTAAACAAACTAAATCTAGTGTATCACCCCCCTTTTCATTTCTAGCATTCCTCCTCCCTTTTCCCTTGGTGATTATTAAGATAGGTTTAGTTCTCTGAGCCTTAAGCTTAGAAAGAGGAACCAACCTTCTCTGGAGGTCTTTTCTCATTTGCAAGGTCCCACATCTTGAGATCATTCCAATTGTGTCATTGGAATATTTGAACTAGGTTTGAAGTATTTTCAAACAATTTCATGTGACAACACTTCTCTTACAACCTCAAATTCCCCCAACAATTTGAACAAGATTATCATTTTCAATAGCACATTTACGTAGATTATCCTTGGACATTATATGAATGTTTGCTCTTGTTCTCCTATACACTTTAGAAATAATACTACCACATTTACCCAAGATGCAACCTATATGATTTGATGGTACAAGAAACCATTTTGTAATACTATTTTCCTTATCTTCTCTTTAGATTTGTCACTAGTTTAGGGTAGCAATTGAACAACTTCCAATTTAGGGGAAGCCCTATGATCTACATACTCTTTCGATGAAACTAGTATCAAAAGCTCATCACATTCTAACTCTTGATGATCCCACAGAGATTCAGAAGCATTAGGGTGAAATTTGTTCATGCAGCTCTATTCTAGTTTTTCAGTATTTTTTTCTAGTTGTTGGTGCCTGCTACAAGTTTGGATTTTAGGCATTTGAATTTGCAGGCACTTTCATGAAAAATTCAAAAAATTCTAAGTCTTTCATCCTTTGTAGTTGAAAAGTGCAAAAAATAGTTGTATGCATGTGTCTTTGTATATACAAGGTCATTTGTATATACATGCAGGTTCAAATGTATGTTTGGGCATACAAGGCAGTTTGTATGTTCAATCGACTTCATAAGGTGCAGAAATGGTTGCTTGTATGTCATAAATTCTAGGAATATTCCCTGCTTGTATGTGAGGGTTTGCATGTATATTTGTGTTGTATGTCTAGACATGCAATGGGTAGATACAACTGCAACATGCAAAGACAATATACATCAAGATAGATACAAAGGTGAATGTATGTTCGACATGCATTGGGAATGTACATTGCAAATATACAAGAGGCCAACATGCATTTGCTACAGTGACAAAGGGTCATCGGCCAGACAAGCCTCATCGGCAATTAACTCCAAAGTCTCCCCAACGGCCGATGCACATACAAGTTGCATTGTATATGCGACATACAAGCAGCAAGTAAATGTAAGATACAATCAGCGGGGCCCACCATTTGCATATACAAGTGTGATTTGATGTTCGTACATACAAAGGAACATACATTCTTAATGTGCACGGCCTGGACCCAAAAATGTATGCAATGTAGTTGATAAAGGATGGGGTCCGATTGAATGTATGTTTTTTCTTGTATATTGCATTTGTATAAATGTGATATGCAAGCTGATATACATGGCGAACATACAAGGGAGTGATATACAGGCTGGACCCGGTGGTGATTGAAATTTGTTCTATAAGTATTTGGCGTCCACAGCTTGCATGTATATGGCATTGTATATGCCGATATACAAAAGATTGATGATACAAGGCCTAGATTTCAAATTTTTCCAATCCAATTGATAAAATGATTTGGAGTCCGGGGTGTATGTATATTGTGTTTGTATGTGCAATATACGAGGCGAAGATGCAAAGATTAGGATACAAGCTGGACCCAAATGAGATTGTGATTTGTTTTATAAATATTTGGGGTCCGTGCTTTGTATGCAGGTAGTTGTATGTATATGCATGTTCTTTTGCATATACAAGGCGAAAAAGGCAAAATAGATGGTGGAAAAGTCAGTGATGGAAGCATAGGGTGCCTACGTGGCACGTTCTAACTGGTGGATGACTTTTCAGCATGTTTTGATGCCATGGATTTTGGCAATAGGAAGGAAGATCGACAGCTCAGTTTCAAAGTTTCGGCGATGGATTTGTTTTGTATCTGTAGCTAATTTTAGGTGGGAAAATTTTAGAAGTATGCAGTTAGCTGCGTTTCCAGAGGCCACGGATTAGTATACCATTAATGGCGATTTGCAGAGAGGTATGGGTATGATTGATTGGCCAACCACCAAATTTGATGAAGAAAATCTTCAGGTGGCGGTGTTGTTCCCGATTCCACCTATTTTTTCATCTTTGTCCCCCTTGCTGCATTGATTATTTTTGGGTGCCATTCTAATGGTGCAGTGTATCTGGAAAATTTTTGAATTGCCATGTAAATATTGTTGTGTACACAACCTTGCTATAAAATGCAAACTCATTTAGGTTGTTGAAGATTTGGCAAATTTTGGTGGAGTAATAAGATACATTCTTGTTGTTGGCTCTGTTTTGTGCCTTGTGAGTTTATGAATCACATGTTGTATGTTTTATGCATAAATTTTGTTGGTTTCATGTTGTTTTATATGAGAAATGCATTTGTTGTATGTGTTCAGTCATTTGTCTCCAAGTTGTGGGCATCTTTCCTTTTGAATCTAAATAGCTAAGGGTTATTTGGGATTCAGGAATACAGATTTTCTGTATTGATTGTTTAATTTCTTACCTTTGTTCAAGGAACAAATTGAATGTTTTAGGTTAAGCATTGGGAAAGGTATGTTGCAACAAGGATATCACTAAGTATGAATGACTGAATACTCAATATTGGGAAGTTTCTGTAAGGAAGACACTAAAAATCTCCCCTTGAAACCTAGTTATTGTTTTAAGTTTATGGTAATCATTCACATGTGTATGTCTATTGACTCTGAGCCCAAGATAGGCACCAATCTGATCTTGTATTGAGGTTACAACCCAGAGTCCCATTCTTGCATCCAAATACAAATACAAACTCAAACTTCAAATACAAACCTTTAGGATATTAGAAGTAGTTTTAGGACCAAAGATCCTATGTCTCACAACTGAACATAGGACCAAAGCTAGCCCCTTTACACTTATTTCACAGTTTTGGTCTGCATAAGAGAGGATTTATCTACTTTTTATCAACATCCCAGTAATGTTCATAGGCATATTTTACGGATGTTGAATAGGGAATACCCCCTTGGTTCTGCAGAGCCTAAAGAAGAAGAGGAGATATTTATAGAGTCTATCTCCTATACTGTTGGCCCCTAGCCTAGAAATCTTATTGATCAATGATGGCTACCTTGTAGGGATAACTGGGGAGCATCCAGTTTGGGAAAAACCCAACACTAGTAATTATCATTTTCGAAGGCCTTTGGAGTGGAATTTGGGGTCAAGACTTTCTTTAGTTGCTTTTGAGTGGTAACTATAAGCACGAGTCAATGCAACTCAATCTAGCTCTTCAGGGGATCTTTCCAACGAGTCTGAAATGTCAAGATTTCGACTAGCTGGCTAGAAGTTATGACCCTGCCTAGTGGGGTCCAAAATTTAGTAGTTTTTTTGAAATTTTGAAAAAAATTGAAAATTTAAATTTTAGTAGTTTTGTCACCTTCCAACTATCCATTTCAAATTATATGGATAAGGTAACCTTTCACATTCTTGCTCATTGTATATATTCAACTTTTGATGCAATAAGAAATCCTCTTTGGTTGCCTGCAACTTCTTACAAGTTCTGCACATTTGAGCATTTTGTTTATTTTTACAGTACCACAGGCCCAGCGCTAGGTATTGTTATCTGAATTCTCCATTAAAATTTAGATTAGTGGTATCAGAGTGGTTCACTCCTGTATGTCACATAATACACGGTCTAGTTATGCAAGGTTGGGATTGCAGACAAGAGACCCTTCAGATTACCTACCCTTGAGATGTACACATCCAAAGATGGGAGAACAAGGAGATGGATCTGACCCTTTCAAGGAGTTGGTATAAGAAGCTTTGGAAAAGCAATGTGAGGATATGATGACTGAATTCTCTCGAATTCTCCAACGAAATCATCAACCAGAAGGTATAGCTGGAGTGCCATTTCATTGTCACACCCCATTCAAGGTACAAGTAAAATTTGACATTCTAAATTTTGAAGGAAAAATTAATGCAGATGCTGTTGATGATTGGCTATCAAAATTAGAGAAATATTTTTTTTGTAAACCACTTCACAAATGTTGAAGAAATAACCTTTGCACTCCTCAAAGATGAGAAACATGTGAAACAATCTTGGGAAAATAGACTACTAGCCAGGGATGGTGGCCTTGACAGCCAAGGATTTAAAATGTTGGAGGATGGCAATCCCACATGAGGAGAATTTGTGGAATACATCAAGGAGGAATACTACCTTGAAAATTCATATGAGGAGAAGTACATGTAATGGCAATTACTTCGACAAAAGAAGGACCAATCTATTCAAGATTATACAAATACATTTCATGCACTTTCTACAAAATTGGGAATCCATGACACAGAAAAGCATCTGGTATTGAAGTATCACAGTGGGCTTCATCTGTATATGCAAACAGAAATGGATTTCTTACATATTGAGACCTTGGGTACTGCCTTCAAATATGCAATAAAAATAGAGGAGAGATTCAAACAAAAGGGGAAGAAAGATTATCCCTCAAACAACAAATTCAAGGGTGAAGTTGGTAACAAATTTGGTGGGAAACAGACAACCAAGGACTTTTCCTCACAAACCTCATCAGCAACAAATAAGGGTAAGTAGAAGATGTGTGAATCCCATAAGAGCCCTGGTCATAACACTAAAGTTTGTCATGCCACAAAGACTTTGTTGGCAGAAATCTGTTAAGGAGAGACAGAACAGGAGTTGTTGCCTACAAATCCTTGTGAACAAAATGAGGGTGAACAAATCATTGAGGCTTACCCACATGCCATAGTTACCACTGCCAAAGTCATGTCTCGTGAAGATGATGAACACTTGTTCCACTCATAGATGTGGGTAAACAGAAAGGCTCTTCATTTCATTGTGGATAGTGGAAGCCAAAAGAATTTGATCTCTGCTAAAACTATGAAAAGATTGAATTTGCAGACAACACGACATCCACAGCCATATCATATGGGATGGGTAAGTCAGGGACAAGACATTCTGGTGAATAAACAATACCGCTTACCTTATTCTATCAAACCATTCAAAGATGAAGTAATATGTGATGTGGCACCTTTGGATGTATGCGATGTATTGTTGGGGCACCCATACATGTACAAGCACCATGCAGTCTATGAGTCAAGGTCACGCAGTGTTACCATCAAGTTGGGAGAAAAGAGGTATTAAATACCTGAGGTAAGTCCTACAGAACTAGTATCTTTGATTACTGCAAAAAAATGTAAGCATTTGATTGCTCACACTGGAAAATTTGTCCTACTAATGGTTCGACCTGAGGAGGCAAGGTTCGTTGTTGCCAATAGTCATACCAAAGTGTCCCCTACCACAGCTGAACAGAAATAGATGGAGAAAATATTGTCAACATATCAGGATGTATTCAATTCACCAACAGGGGTACCACTACACTGCCAAGTCAAGCATTGGATTGATCTAATTCTGAGGACACCATTACCAAATGGGCCACTGTACAGAAGGCTAGTTTTGGAGAATGAGAAATCAAGCGGTAGATTCAAGAGTTGATCAAGAAAGGACACATTCACCCAAGTGCTTCACCATGTGGAAGTCCAATTATTTTGGCCAAAAAGAAGGATGGAACGTGGAGACTGTGTATTGATTATCGGATTCTCAACAAGATCACTATGAAGAACTGATATCCACTCCCTCCCATTGATGATTTGCTAGACTAGCTCAGGGGGGGAAAATTTTTTTCACCAAAATTGACTTGAAATCTAGTTATCACCAAGTCCTAGTTAAGCCATCAGATGTGTGGAAGACTGCTTTCAAATCCAAGGGAGGGTTGTTTGAGTGGCTAGTCATGCCTTTTAGCTTGACCAATGCCCCTGCCACATTCATGAGATTGATGGATGATGTCCTCAGACCATTCATTGGTTCTTTTGTTGTCATCTATTTAGATGACATACTCATCTTTAGTAAAACATGGGGTGACCATCTACAGCATGTTCAGCAAGTGCTTTCAACCTTGCAACAACACAAGCTATATGCTAACAAAGATAAGTGTTCTTTTGGCATGGAGAGTATTTAGTATTTGGGATACATTGTGGATAGAATGGGCGTTCGTGTGGACCCTGAAAAGATACAGGTTCTCAAAGATTGGTCATCTCCCATAAGTCTCACAGAACTTCGTAGCTTCTTGGGTCTAGCCAATTTCTATCAGAGATTTGTACTTGATTTTTCACATTTGGCATGGCCTATGAATCAGGCACTGAGAGGACCAAGGAGAAAATTTTGCTGGACAGAGGTACAACTAAAAGCATTCATGGAGTTGAAGAAGAGGCTATGTTCTGCACCAGTACTAGCACTCCCAAATCTGCAACAATCTTTTCAAATTGAAACAGATGCTTCAGACTATGCACTAGGAGTAGTTCTCATGCAACACGGGCATCCAGTTGCCTACCACAGTGAGACTTTCTCTGACACAGTGCGTAAGTACCCCACCTATGATAAGGAGTTGTATGTTATTGTGCAAACCTGCAAACAATGGAAACACTACATTTTGGGGAAGGAGAGTATCATTCACATGGATCATAAACCTCTGCAATTTCTACAAACACAAGGGAAGCTACAAAATGATAGGCATCAAAGATGGTCTACCTACTTGCAACAATTTCATCTCAATATCTGCTATAGGAAGGGAGCTACTAACAAAGTTGTAGACTGTTTGAGTAGACCTCCAATCACAGCCCTAACAGTAGTATTGGATTATTGTGGCCACCACACAATAGATTGGCCTCAGTTGTATGGCACAGATCCTAATTTTGCTGAGATCTACAACAATCTAGTAGAGGGAAAATAAGCCACTGATTTCTACTTGAAGAATGGGATTCTCTGTCATATGGGACACATATGTGTTCCAATCAAGGAGTGGCAAAAGATGATATGGGAGGCACACTACAGCCGTGTTGTAGGACACTTCGGGGTGGAGAAGACTATTGCTATACTTTAGAGGTATTTTTATTGGCCCAAATTGAGACATGATGTCATTTTATATATCCAATCTTGTACTTCTTGTGCCATTACAAAGCCTGCCAATCATAAACAAGAATTGTCTACACCTCTTCCTGTCCTTGACCAACCTTGGCATTCAATTTCAATGGATTTCATGTCCGGACTACCTTCTACTAGACATGGGCATGATTGTGTATATGTGGTGGTAGACAGGTTTTCAAAAATGGTTGTCATAGTGGCTTCCAAGAAAGGAGTCTATGCGGAAGAAGCTGCCAATATTTTATTTGAGAATGTTTGGGTACACTTTGGATTGCCACAAACCATCATATCTGATAGGGATATTAGATTTCTTAGCAATTTTTGGTCAGCACTTTGGGCCTTGATGGACACAAAGTTGACAAAATCCACTACCTTCCATTCCCAAATAGATGGGCAGACTGAGGTGGTGAATCGGATGATCATTCACATTTTGCGGATGCACCATTCCAAACATCCTCAAACTTGGGATGAAAGCTTCTCATATGTACAACATAGTTACAATCAAGCACTACATGGTTCCATAGGGCACAGTCCATTTGAGGTATGTCTTGGCTACCAACCATTCACTCCAATTGATGTAGCATTGCCGACTATGTTGAGTGACCCATCAACACATTCAGAAAAAGAGGCAAATAGGGTAACTAAGTTTGTGGAGAAGATACACCATATTCAGAAACAAGTCCATGAGATACTACAATATAGTAATCAGAAATACAAGGACAGACATGATCAACATCATACACCTCATCAGTTTAAGGTTGGGGAAAAGGTTTGGTTTCATATTCAGAAAGAAAGACTTCAAGGGCCTCACAAGAAACTCTATCCTATTCGATATGGTCCATACACCATCATCAAACAAGTTGGTGAAAATGCTTTTGAACTCAATCTTCTATCTTTTCTTGGACTACATCCTATTTTCAATGTTGAATTGTTGCGGCCATATTTTTCACCATTGTTGTACACTTCAGATGTTGCAGAACATATAAGTTGCTTAGAGTTAAATCCAGACACTACTACCCCTCTCAAGTGTGATCAGATTACTGATGTTGTGAAAACATTGAAGAAACAATAGATTCCTCTCTATCGGGTGGTATAGGCAGGACAACTTCCACATCAAGGAAAATGGTTCGCTAAGGACCAGATTGAGAAGAAATTTCCTCATCTGCTGCAATACATAGGTGTAATGGGGCCCATTTCCTCTCAAGGGGGAAGCAATAATCCCACAAAGATTCAGAAGCATTAGGGTGAAATTTGTTCATGCAACTATATTCTAGTTTTTTAGTATTTTTTTCTAGTTTTGTCTACATCCTAGTAATTGTCATTTTCGAAGGCCTTCAGAGTGGAATTTGGGGTCAAGACTTTCTCCGATTGCTTTTGACCTATAGCCGCAGGCAAGGCTCAATGCAACTCAATCTAGCTCTTCAGGAGATCTTTCAAGCGAGTCTGAAATGTCCAGATTTCGACTAGCTAGCTAGAAGTTATGACCCTACCTAGTGGGGTCCAAAATTTAGTAGTTTTTTTTTAATTTTGAAAAAAATTGAAAATTTGAATTTTAGTAGTTTTGTCACCTTCCAACTATCCATTTCAAATTCCATGGATAAGGTGACCTTTCACATTCTTGCTCATTGTATATATTCAACTTTTGATGCAATAAGAAATCATCTTTGGTTGCCTGCAACTTCTTACAAGTTCTGCACATTGAGCATTTTGTTTATTTTTACAATACCATAGGCCCAACGCTAGGTGTTGTTATCTGAATTATCCATTAAAATTTAGATCACTTGATCTACAACCTTAATTATTGCACTAGTTTCATGCCTAATTAGATTTATTTTACTGCCTCCTTTACGAATTACACTACCAATTATTTCATTTTGTCACAACATCTGAAATGAAAATTCTTTTGCTAGCCTATCATCTCTTCTCTATGCAATGCCACCCAAACCAGTAATATTTGGAAGTCCAGTAGATCCAAGGGGCAATCCAACACTAATTTTACTCCTCATTTTCTCAAGAACCTTTCCACATTTAGCAAGAAAGAAACCAATTTGATTGTTAAGGAAAAGAAGTTGTGTAGTCACCTATTTAAGCTTTGATATTTTTGTCTTTTAGAGATGTAGGTAGAGTTAGGAACTAACAGGTGATTGAGAAATTTTCAAAAATAAAGAAAGGAACAGTAGAAAGACTGATTCTAAATAGAAATGAAGAACAACAGAGGAATTCTGATTATTTCTCATTCACCGAATAGGGAACATGAGTATAGATTTATAGTTACAATCAACTCAACTACCTACTATAATTATGCTAATTAATTTGACAACCCACTCAAATAGATTGACAACAAATTGAAGATTCTAAAGACACCTCTACAATAGTTTCTGACAGCATTGTAGTTTTATTGACACATCTATGACACAACTGAGCATAATTTAGTTATAGTTATGCTAACACTCCCCCTTAATAGATAACTAAATTTTCATGAACTCCTACATAATTGTGAGTTGACTACAATAGAACTGTGACCTGTTACATTTATTTATGTTGGTGCAAATATTCCAACACCCCTACACCACTAACTAACTAACAACATTAAATTAAAAATTACATTCTTTAGAAGCTATTTGTTGACAAATAGTTCTGGGACCATTAATACTTCTTCAAGTTGCTCTAGGTATAGTCTCCTAGCTATTATCCAAGTTCCCAACATCATTGGACACCATTTGCACATGAAGTGTCTCATTACCCTCGTAAAGATATGATGCTAAACATCTAGATTTCAGATCTCCCATGAACTATTGGACATCAATCCTCACACGCATGTCTCATAAACCCAGTGAGGTATAGTTTCTTCGATCCACAAGCATCTTAGACTATTTAACATCTATCTATCTTCTACTACATCCTTCCCTATCTTCAAAGTGTCAGCTTCTTCAAAGTAGAGTAAGTATCTCATCTTCAGAGAAGTCACCATCACTATCAATATCATGTGGTTCTTCCATTTTTTATTTGGTTGCTTACACTTGGCTATGAAGATCTTTCAGCTCTAATACTAAAATAAAGAAAGGAATAGTAGAAAGACTGATTCTAAATAGAAATGAAGAACAAATGAGGAATTTTGATTATTTCTCATTCACCGAATAGGGAACATGAGTACAAATTTATAGTTACAATCAACTCAACTACCTCCTATAATTATGCTAATTAATTTGACAACTCACTCAAATAGATTGACAACAAACTGAAGATTCTAAAGACACCTCTACAATGGTTTGTGACATCACTGTAGCTTTATTGACACATCTATGACACAACTGAGTATAATTCAGTTATAGTTATGCTAACATTCAAGAGTCTCATTAGTTCTTGGTACCATTAAAAGTGTAAACTTATTTATAAAGAGTATTAAAATCAAAATAGAAATGAAGTTCATGTTGCCATAGGAACTTCCAAAAGTGTCCCTAGTAGATGTGAAAGATCTGACAATTTCCTAGTAAGGGTACGTTCTTTCATCAGTCATGCTTCTACAACCATTCAAGACCATTTAATGATATTTTTGTAGAACGATTCTCACACCTTGTTACTACTTCCACATTTTGCATACATATCTATGAGGGTGCCTACAATTACAACATTTGACAAAAATCCACTTTCAATTATACTTTGATGGATGTCCATACCCCATTCTACAACTCTTGTTTAGGCATAGCCTAAGAGGATGCTCGTAAAGGTTGACAATTTGGCTTTACAATATTCGATTACATTTTCTTAAAAGTTTCTAAAGTTTTTTTCAACAAATCCATTTGTGTATCCTAAAACCATGTCATCCCCTAAGATGACATTTCTTTGAAGTATTCTATCAAATATCACGTACTTTGTCTATGCTTCTACATTTTGTAGGCATGTCTACCAGAGCATTTTCAATGATTATATTTGATAAAAATCCCCTGTGATTTTGTCTTGATGGTTATCTACATCATGTTCCAAGGATCCCATTTTCTCATAGGATGAAAGGATGCTGGTATTGGTTGTGGTTCCTAGTTTTACACCTGCAAATTGCATTTAATTGAATATTTTCAAAGCCCATTCAATAGATCCATTTTGTGCATATCCTGCTATCATGGAACTCCATGGGACACATTTATTGGAGACATCTTGTTAAATAGTTAATTTTCCTTGTCTATACTTTTACATTTTCATTCCTAGTGGTTCTAGCATAGATGAGGGCATAGAAAGGGCATTAAGCAGGGAGATTGAAGGTTTGGAGACATTTAGGAATTGTTTGAACAAGAATATTGAGAAGTGTCAAGGCTTGGGGAGGTTCCTAGTACTAAGGGAACCTTCGACAAGTAAGCACCAAAAATACTGACACTCGTGAAGAAAATTCCCAAGAAAGGTAATGTCGGGGGTTTGAAGTGCATTAGGAACTGTCGAGGGTTAGGAAGGTACTAGGAACTATCGAGAATTATGGATATATTAGGGACTTTGCAATAGTGAAATGTCGAGACTTTGGGGGTCATTAACAAGTTATACTACATCTTTAGGGGTCTTACGATATTCCTTTAGGAATGTACCAAGTATTTGATATATATTAAAATAGTATAAATGTGAGGCCTATTTCCTTGGTGATCCCATCCATGCTTGTTTTATTTATTTTTGCACGATGATACTAGTAGAACTATACACATATTTTTGGATTGTTATTATGATGGTATAATAGCATAGATAGCATGACCAAGATTGGAATAACTTAATTAAATGATTATATTGTGTTGATCTAGATTAAAGTTTTGATATTTTATGGTTAATTATTATCATTCACATGTTTGCTATATAATTGAGACTAGATGAGTATGTTCACATGAGTCTAAACCAACATCATATTTCATTTGATATGAAATTTTATATGGCCTCTATATTGATATAGTTAGATTAATATTAAATATGAACTATATACGATTTGGATGCATTTATCAAAACTAAACTTTAATTAAATTTGATAATCATGATTAATGTGTGGATAAATGGTGACTTTTATAAAATTGGCATGGACTAATGTTAAGAATTCCATGAAGGATTTAAATTATTAAATTGCAAGCAAGATATGGATTAATATATGTATAATATTAGTGGTATAGGCTTGCAACCTTTTCATTATCTATGAATCTGTTAAATTTTTTTGTGTAATTTCTTCAACTATCTTGTGGGATATATTTGACTTTATTTCAAGTGTGGAGGCGAAGTATAGGTTTTTAATGGAAAATAATATGGGAGATGCTTTGAATCCTAACCATGTCTTTTCCTAGTTACAACTTTTCCTTAGTCCATGAGAGGACAAAGATCTCCCTTGTTGCGCTAAACTTTGTAACTTTCATGCATCATTTATTTAATTATTTCAACCAATGTATTTAGTTCGAGTCTATGTATAAAGTGTACATAGGGGTCTCCTTAGAGAACAAACCAATATTTCATTTCTAGTGGATTTTTAAAAGTGTAAATGTGTCATATTTCTTTATCTTTATGTGGAAATAGCCATTTTAGAAAGTACCTAGGGGTTATGTACGCTTTTAGCTAAGTATTTTGAGCATTGGGTGAGTTTTGTACCCACCCAAGTCATTGGAAAGAGTATACCATAAATGTCCATGTAAGGGATATGTGTATATTTTGTAGTCAATCTTCCATATCTCATTTAAAGGATATTGTGTAAGAAGAGTGTAGTCCATACTCCACTCCACCATACCTTGTTGATGTGCATACAAATCGGAATTTATGGGGCAAATTTATTATTTGAAATGTGTGGGTGGAGAGTATTATGTAAAGCCCATGTGTTGTGATCCTATTGGATGAGGATGGATGACATGGAATCCTTCATATATCCCACTGTCATTTTCTTTGAAAGGGGATTTTCTTATTCTTGTAATTTTATGTTTTGGAGATACTTATAGATTTTGAGAGATTGCATTGGAGAAGGGATTGAGAGGAAGAAGGAAACTTGAAAAGGATTAAAAAAGTTAGGGGATTTATCTACTTGGAAGCTATCTTTTAGGTAGGCTCCCATCTTTCTTCTCTAGCATATTTCTTGATTTAGGAATTTAATTAAGGATCTTATTACTATCTTATCATTATATGTGTGTGGTTTATATGTCTCTTGTTATTCCATAGTTTTTGTATGTGTGTTATGTATTTTTTGGGTATATTTTGGAGTTATTTGTGTGAACCTTGGTTTAGGCTCTCCTATCTATATTGAGAGAAAACCATGTATGGGGTTGAGTGAGTTATGGGAAATCTCCTTGGGAAGCACCTTTTTGTGTAAGGGATGTAGTTTGGATTGAATTAGTGGTGAAATAGAGTCTTCGTATGGGAGTTAGTAAAATTTTATAATGCAAGGAATATTATAATTAAAAGAAAATTTGTAAGTTGGCTTTGTGAAATGGTGATATTATGTGGTATTATGCTTTGGGATGAGTCCTATTCTCTTTCTTTCCAAGTGAGTAGTTTTATCCTCTATTCCTGCTTGTTGTGAATCATCCAATTCAAGAGTGTTCAACCAAGCCTACTATATATTGTATGTATATTCTTTGTGTGTGATTACCTAGCTTTAGAGGATCTCGTAGCTTAGGGATGGATTTGTTTACGAATCCTAAGTTTGTGAGGAAATCAATTCCATTGGAATACCCCCATCTTAAAGCATCATTTGCATATTTTAACTTGAAGATATGGCTTGACAACCACATTTGGTCAAGGAAATGTGTTGTTTTTTCCTTCATTTGTAAGACTAATGTTGTGAGTTTAAAAAAAATGTGTTAAAAACTCCTTGATTGTAATGGAAGAAGTATTCCTCTTGGATGTATGGTTTAAGCTTAACATGCATATTAGTGAATTGCCTATTGTATTGTATTCAAAAATAAAAAAGAGGGTGCACTTCTTGTAATGTTTATCCTATATCAAATCATTGTATAAAGAAAGAAAGAGCATCTAAAATTATTGATTTTATTGATGATTTTAATACACTATTTTTACTAGTTTTGTTATTATTTTAAATGAATAGATTTCATATTATCTTATTATAAATTTAATCATGCATTAAAAATAAAAATAGTTAAAATGTTGATTTATTACATATTTCTCATATATGTAGTTTTCTAGTTTTTTACTCATGTATTGTGAAAATGAGATAAAGAAATGTTATTTGTGAAGGTGTGGATTCATTTTAAATGTCCATAATCACTTGTATATACAAAAGATCACTAGTTATCTTTATTTCTACAACAATCATGTGTTAATACTTGTTGATTTAAGTATGGATGGAAAACTTATGTCCATGGATATATAAGTGAGCAAGAAAATAACTATACATATACATACATACATAGATATATGTGTGTGTATGCATATATATGTATATGTATAGTTTATGTATATGTATACATTTATATATACATATACATACATATATATGTATGTATATGTATACATATACATACATATATATGTATGTATATGTATACATATACATACATGCATATATATGTATGTATATGTATATATATATATATATACATATATATATATATATATATATATATATATATACATACATATGTATGTATATGTATACATATATATTCTCTTTAATAGAGAAAGAAAAATTAATTCCAAAGTATTAACATAGTTTTTTGTTACAAAAGAAATTCAAATATATATAATCATTTTTGTTTTATTAGAAAAAGCTAAAACTACCTAATCAAATTAGGTTTAGTTTCCATACCCATAATTAAGAAAGGAAATAACTGAAAAACAAAAATGTCCTACTTGAAAAGAAAAAAGAAATGAACAAGAAGTCATATGAGGTGAAATTCTCTTGTACAATTTTGTATAATGACAATAAAGGTAACTTATCTATTAACATTTCCACTATCACCCAAAAAAAACCAAACGTTTCCTTATGAAAAGTTTCAATAGTATGATCAACCTCTAATTATGAAATAACTACTTATATACATGGTATTGACCATAATTTACTAGAACATTCTATAGTATTAGTAAGAGGTAGAAGAGTTAAAGATTTTCCCAATGTTAAAAATCACATAATTTGAGGAATCTTAGATGATGTCTTAACAGAAATTAATAAACAAGGGAATTATAGTGTACATTGTGTATTCTTATCGAATATTTTTATCATTTTATGATGATGCCATGCCAATTTATAAAAACATGGAAATTATATGGATAACCTAATAATGAACATTTTGTAAGGGGACTGGAGTAGGCTAAATCAAATGATCTTATTGATTTGTAAAGATATTTTATATGTCTAAGGTTTAAATATTGAATTCATTTCATAACTTTTCCCTTAGTGTGTGTTAACATAAAGTTTGAAATGCCTTGAACATTTTAGAACAAGTTTGAATCAAATATTATTTATTTAGAACACCTCCTTTTTTTAACTCTTTTTTTAACATAAGGACTTAATCATATAGATAAAGAAAATACAAGATTTCTAATGGTAGAAAATGAAAGGAAATGGATACTCAATTGGGAATAAGTAAACATAATTATATCATAATATGTCAATAGAATTCTATGGAAAGTCATATTCGATGAAAGTTGTATGTATAGTTCAGAGGGAGATCTTTCATATCTTTAGAGATCCACCCTACAATATGGATTTAGAAAGCTGAAATAAGTATCTAGATATTTTGAAAATTATTAGTCTTTATGAAATAAATTTATGAACCTTTTTCACACTCATGTGACACCAAAGTACAACAAGAAAAGAATTGATAAATTTGATGCAATTTATTATAATTGATTAGTTAACATGGTTGTTCACTATATTCTTAAACACAGAAAAAAGTCATTAGCTTATTGAATATTTTATCGATCTCTAAAAAAGATTCAACAAAAAATAAAGAAAAATACAAGTTACTTGTTCTACGTCAAGAAATGCACAAATTAACTCCCAAATTGATAGTAAAATCAAGATGTGTACGTGCATCCACTTATCATCTTCCCATTAAGAAGGAAAAATACTTGCTATTCATTGTTTAGTAGAGTCATCTCAAAAATGTTCTAGTAAAAATATGCATTTCAAATTGAGTTACAAAATAATAGATACTCCTATAGAGAAAGGCAATGCTATACACAAGAAGAGAAGACTCATAAAATGGTAGAATCAAATAAAGCTTTTGCCCATTACCATTAACACACTAACTACATAAATAGATCCAGAGATCTATTCTGTTTTGATCAATAAAAGAAAACTAACTTTATCAAAATTTATAAAAAAATTTATTGTAATTGAAATGAAAGGAAAAGAAGAATAAAAAATAAATCATAAATAAATGATAATAAGGAGATTATGAATGAATATTTGATCTTATTCATTAGGTTTGGATAAATGATAAAATGTTACTTGGAGATTAATTGAAGTTAACCATGATTTGGTATAAATGAAAAATTCATTTTCAATTAATACCTTAAGATCATTTTTATGAAAGAGTTTCATTTGCTTCTCTTGTATGGAATTTCCAATTTTCTAAATGTATCTTGATTTTCAACCTATTTCTTTTTCTAGTGATCAATTTCATTTTTGATCAGAAGAAGACAACTTGTTTCTATTTCATCTCTTTAACAAGTTTAGTGCTAAGCATAGTGTTTTTATTATTCATATTAACAACTACTCTATGAGGAATGTTTTCATGTGGTGCTAATTATTTAGAAACTATCTTTGTAGAGCTTTAGAATGTATGGTTTAATGAGGATATACCAAAATAGATGTACAGTTTAATGATCCTATTTTGAAATATTTACTTATGGGTAGAAGAAGTTCTTCCATTTTTGTTTATAGTCTTTCTTGGCTATATGGCCTATCTGGATGAGAGATTGAACTTCAAGAAATAGCTAATGGTCTTATGAATACACAAATGTATAACTCTCCAAGAATTTGGATTGGTCTTCTATAAATAATGGTAGGAATTGCATTCAATCTTTCTCTAGTTCCTTTTCATCAATAGACCCCAAATTTATATCAAGGATTGTGATTCATTTTACAAATTATTACATTTCTAAGTCTCTTTTCTATAGATCTATTTTTTGTTGAGGGTCACTCAAGTTTTTATCCTGGTCCGAGCCTAGAGAGACACTTATAGGGATCTCTTCCCATGGATTTATCACCGAAACTAGATTGAGGGGTCTCAGTCCCCAAGGCATTATTGCCAAGTTCAAACACGTGAGATTTTTGTTCCTGTGAAGGCACACATCTTGTGAGCACGACAGCCCAGCGAAGGCACATATCATATGATCATGTCAGCCTAGTGAAGGCACAAGGCCTCAAGATCTTTGGACCAGTAGGGGTTTGAACCTTGGTAGCCGCCACAACAACCTTGCAACTTCACCACCGAACCATGACCTAATGAACCTCTTTTCTAGAGATGTTTCTATTTATAAAAAAAACTAGATATATGGAAGAAAAGATTGTTATTCACACTTGGACTAAGACATTAATTTTACCAAAAAATCATTAAATTAACATAAAGCAAGGTAATAAATAAACTAAATTGTTTTATTAAATAAACAAATAACTTTTAGAAGTTAGTTACACATGCTAACATGGTTTTTTCTAACAAGGTTAAGGTCATTGATTGTGATGATGACACTCTCGATGTTTTCTTTGAGGTCTAGGTAAATTTTATGGCCAAGGAATGGAATGTAGCTTCATGACTGAAAATGTTAGCTAAGCAAGGCTACTTATTCTTTCTTTGTGCATTTTTGAATAAGGGTTGTCCTTTTTCTATTCCTTTTGGTTTCTGTAATCTCTATTCTATTGTTCCTTTTTTATAGTCTCGCACCTCATTGGACTCATTTCATATTCTTGAGGGTTGTTCTTTTGTAAAAGGGTGGGGTCTGTTTCAAAACCTCTTTACCTTAATTAAAAAAATTATAAGTTAGTCGTTATGGGTAGCTTTTATAAAGGACCAGATTAATGACATGTATAATATTTTTATTTTGATCATAGATCTAGTTTAATTTTTCATAAGAGTGTTAAACTCCTTAAATCAAATAATGAATTTAGATTTACTTTAACATAAATACACCCATATTTTAGAGCAATCATCTATAAAAATACATAGTATAGAGACTCAAAAATCAAAGGAATATTAAAAAGACTAAATACATTTAAATGAATCAAGTCCAATGCTCTAGAATATTTTCATATATACAAAACATTTAGAAAAATCAAATTCAAGAATACAATCATTCATCCCCTCGACATTTTTTTTAACTTTTAGGGTCCTTAGACCCTTATCACCTATACAACCCATTTTTCTAGTGTCATAGCATTGTCTTCTCTACATGTATATTTCTTAGGTGCCCAGAATGTTGCAAGTATGTGCTAATCAATGTTGTCATTCATATCAACATGTTTGTGTTGTCATTAGTGTCAACTGTGCTTTTGCTTTGTTACTTGATTGTGATGAGTTAGTTGCTTTGTATTGTATTGTATAAGTATGGAAGATGATAAGAATATGTTCATGATGCTGAATTTCCAAGTGCTTTTGAGAAAATTTGCCCTCCAAGAGGATACAATGTGTTGCAGAGTATTTTGGCTTGTAAGATAATATCTGAGTTTTTGCTCCGCATTTCTTTTGTGTTGAAGACTAACTTATGAGTTTTGAATATGTTTTAGAGAAGTGTTTGAAGATGCTAAATCTTGAATTTGGTGGCCCAAATCGCTATGCAGTAGAAGTTCTGTTCACCAGTTTGAAGATTGTATTTGATAGATTTTTTGAGTTGTGCAGAGGTGTCTGGGAGAAAGTATTTTGCTCTGCATTTCTCCGCAGAGTGGTTTCAGGTGATATGATTCTAGAAATACGTTTATAATATCCTTCACTATCTTCATTCCAAAGGATTTATGATTTGGTTCTCTGGAAAAAAAGTTATTGAATAGTAGAACTTAGCAGTGTTGTTTGTAAGTTGTCTTCAAGTGAGATTTTCGGTCTTCAAGTGAAACTTGTTGTAGCTAGATTTGATGGCTCCCAGGTGATTTTATGTTGTTTGTGGATGTCTCTAGATCATGTTGAAGGCTTGTACTTGATCTGCAAGCTATGATTGAGTTCTTGGAAGAGTGTGTCTAAGTATTCTTGGTGTTTGCACCAGTTTGGCTGACTTGGGTGCTAACACTCTTTGTGAATGTATTTCATGGATTGTAGAATCATGCTAAAGCATGTGAAGATGTATTTGGGTCCAAGCTAAGATGTGAAGTGTCCTTCTTTCATTCATTTTCTCTGCAAGTTTGTTTAGGTCCAGACCTATTTTGAATTATGTATGTTTGCTAACCTTAAAGATTGTAGATTGTATTACTGAACTTGATGTATGTTCCAAGGTTGATGTTTCATATAAATAAATGTAATGAATCCATGTGTAAAGGGTTAGAGTGCAAAAATGTGATAATGAAAGTGTTTGTGTTGTGAGGCAAGGAAGTTGATATGTATTGCGCTTCATTGGAACTGAACTCGGGCATGTGGTAGATGCTATCATATCAGTTCATGGCAGTGAGCCACCCCTTGGTAGTGAGCCACCATTTGGCAGTGAGCCTTTTTGTAGTGAGAATTCTTTTGGGCAGTGAGCCCTTTGGTAGTGAGTCTCTTTTGTTATTCAGTATTGTTACTACATTATATTGTGAGCTAACACTCACCATGTTTTTTCCCTTCTAGGGTTTTCCACATAAAATCCTGGTATTCATGTGTGTATGGTGTTAATGTGTTTAAGTTTTAATTCTGCATTTCATGTTTAATCTTCATAATAGATTAAGGGGTTAAAGCAAGTGAATGTGAATGTGATTTTGTTTAATATAAGTTAAAGTTTTTGATACAACTGATTCAACCCCCCTCTCAGTTGACTTCTACCTTCAACAATTGGTATCAGAGAAAGGTTCCTTGGAAGAAAGCCTAACAGCTTAAGGTAGATTCAGGATGATGCATAAGAAGGATGTGTCTCTACTTGTTCTCTAAAATATGAGAATAGTGAGCTATTTGATCTTTCTTGGATATGCTTTTTGGAATTCAGTTGTAACTACATTCAAGATTGGCAAGCCTAAGAAGACTGTGGAAATAGATCAGAAGATTGTTGATAATGTGGATATTGACTTTAAGAGAAGAAGAAAATTAGATACTGATATGCACGGAGACAAGATGCCTCTCAAGTTTTTCAAGTGTGGCAAGTTTTTCAAGTGTGACAAGGGTAAGAACTTTCCATGATGACATGTATTTTATGTTATTCATTGATGATTATTCTAGAATGACTTGTGTTACTTTTCTTAAAGAAAAATCAGAAGCCCTAGATGGATTTAAAGCATTTAAAGCAATGGTTGAAAATGAGTGGGATATGAAGATCAAATGTTTGAAGACTGGCAGAGGAGGAGATTTTGCCTCTAATGAGTTTAATGTGTTATGTGAGAATCATGGGATAAGAAGGTTGTTATCTGATCCTATAACTCCACAACAGAATGGAGTAATTGAAATAAAAAATAGGACTATTCAAGAAGTTGCAAGGACAATGATAAAGGAAGAAAATCTACCAGAAGTATTTTGGAGAGAAGCAATTCATATTATTGTCTACATACAAAATAGAGTACAAGTGAAAGCAAATGATGCAAGGACTCCCTATGAGCTATGGTATGGAAGGACTCCCACTACTAAATATTTCAAAAATTTTGGAAGCAAATGTTTTATCAGAAGAAAAGAGGAAATAGGAAAGAATGATGGAAAGTATGATGAAGGTATTTTTCTTGGGTATTCAACTTGGAGCAAAGCTTACCAATGCTATAAGAAGAGACTAGGGAAGATTATTGAAAACACCAATGTCAAGATTGATGAAGACATATTGAAGTATTCAGAAGTTAATGAATATATTAGACTCAAATGGGTTCCCTTGCAGAGAAAAAGAAAATGCTACAAAAAGGGAAGTACAGATTAGAGAAGAAGAAGAAATTGAAGAAAAGGAAATGCAGGATGAAGAACAAGAAGCTCTAGAAAGAATCTTTGAAACGCCCAAGTAAATGCAAAGGTATCACACTGAAGACCATGTCATTAGTGGTAAAAACAAAGGTGTAATGACATGATGCAAAGCTGCTAAAGAACATATAATCTGTGTTTGATTTCTAAAGTTGAAACTAAAATATTGACTGAGGCCTACAATGATATCAAATCTTTAGAAGATGAATGCACGTCTGATGACATTGAAGAACTCAAAATTTCTCTTGAAGACCTAGAAAAATCTGAAGAAGAAAACATGGACTTAAAAGAGAATATCAAAGAAGCAAATGAATGCATTAGAAAGGTAAGAGAGTAAGTCAAGAAGCTTAAACAAAGACATAAAGAGGACAGTGAAAAATTGAGGCTAGCAAATGAATCCATAATTCATCTAAAAGTTAAAGCTAAAGAAAAAACAAGAATTGAGGAATGCTTGAAAGACAAAACTGAGGACTATACAAATCTTGAGCAAGAAGTTGTGAACCTGAAGTCAAACATGGAGAAGGGAAAGAACTATGAAGAAAAGTTCAAGATAAGTTCTATAAAACTTGATGAGATGATTGATAGTTAGAAGAGCCCTGATGACAAAGAAGGCTTTTTGATTTGAGAAAGGTGAATGCTCCAAGTCAGGTTAAATAGTGAATGCTGAGAACAAGAAGGACAAAGGCAAGCAGATCTAGAATCAAAAGAATGGACTAAGAAGATCACCCGTTAGGCAACCAAATGCTCAAAGGTATCCATCTTTCAATGGTTATTGTCATTCATGCAATAAATTTGGTCATAAAGCTACTCATTGTAGGAGCAGAATGAATCAAAATTTTCCATATTTCTTTGGTTAGTGCTTTACTTGCAACAGAGTTGGTCATAGAGCTAGTGAATGTAGAAGTCTGGTAAGAAAGGGCTATAGTGATGGAAGGAATACTCAATTCCTCAATGACAATTGCTTTACATGCAATAGATATGGATACAAGACTAATCAATGTAGGTCTAGAATGAATGGAAGGAACAACGGTCAAAGAGATGTTGTGTGCTATGATTGCAATATGCCTAGACATTTTGCAAAATTCTACAGAAGCAAGAACATGAAAAAGGATAACCTAGTAGAAAAGAAGAAAGTAGTGCAAAAGGATGATCTGACAGAAACCAAGGAGATGAACAAGACAAGGATCAACAAGGATGTCAATGAAGTCAAGGATAAGCCTGTGCTAGCCTTTGGTATAGATGTTTCCTCAAGGAACTAGATGCATAAGGAAGTGCATCAGTCTAGTGTGGTTCATGAGTCATTCTTTTCTAGACTGATGATGGAGGCTACCTCTTAGGGGGAGCAGGTAGTGACATTCAAGAATGTTGTAGTTAGAGGAAATCATTCAAAGCATCTAAGGTTAGTGCAAGTATGTGTTGTATCATATTCAGGGAGGAGAGAGATTGAAGAAGGTGTGTCACCCTTTGCCATTGATGTTAAAGGGGGAGAGAGTTCATGTGAAAAACTCAGAGAAAAAGAAAGCATTCAGTAATTAGAAAGAGTTCATATGTGTAAAGAGAAAGGGGGGTTTTGATGTAGAGTTGTGTCTTGATGGTGGAACATGTTGTTCAATTTTTCACATCATATGTTTCCATCAATGACAAAGGGCGAGATTGTTACAAGTGTGTGCTAATCGGTGTTGTCATTAGTGTCAACTACGCTCTTTCTTTGTTACTTGATTGTGATGAGTTAGTTGCTTTGTATTGTATTATATAAGTGTTGAAGATGATAAGAATGTGTTCATGATGCTAAGTTTCCAAGTGCTTTTGAGAAAATTTGCCCTCCAAGAGGATATAGTGTGTTGCCGAGTATTCTAGCTTGCAGGATACTGTATGATTTTTTTCTTTGCATTTATTCTATGTTGAAGACTAGAGTATGAGTTTTGAATATGTTTTAGATAAGTGTTTGAAGATGATGAATCCTAAATTTGGTGGTCCAGATCACTGTGCAGCAGAAGTTGTGTTCACCAGTTTGAAGACTATATTTGACAGAGTTTCTGAGTTGTGCAGAGGTGTTTGGGAGAAAGTATTTTTCTCTACATTTCTTCGCAGAGTGGTTTCAGGTGATACGGTTCTAGAAATAAGTTTATAATATCCTTCACTATCTTCATTCCAACGGATTTGTGATTTGGTGCTCCAGAAAGCAAGTTATTGAATAGTAGAAATTAGAAGTGTTGTTTGTAAGTTGTCTTCAAGTGAGATTTGTTGTATTCAAGTGAAACTTATTGTATTTGGATTTGTTGGCTCCCATGTGATTTTATGTTGTTCATGGATGTCTCCAGATCATGTTGAAGGCTTTTGCTTGATCCGCAAGCTATGATTGAGTTCTTGGAAGAGTGTGTCTAAGTATTCTTGGTGTTTGCACCAGTTTGGCTGACTTGGGTGCTAACACTCTTTGTGAATGTGTTTCATGGATTGTAGAAGTGTGTTGAAGTGTGTGAAGATGTATTTGGGTCTGAGCTAAGCCATGAAGTGTCCTTCATTCATTTTCTCTGCAAGTTTGTTTAGGTCTAGACCTATTTTGAATTATGTATATTTGCCAACCTTGGAGACTGCTCCAAAGATTGTAGATTGTATTGCCAACCTTGATGTATGTTCCATGGTTGATGATTGGTATAAATAAATGTAATGAATCTATTTGTAAAGGGTTGGAGCGCGAAGATGAAAGTGTTTGTGTTGTGAGGCAGGGAAGGTGATATGTATTGCACTTCATTGGAACTGAACTCAAGCATGTGGTAGATGCTATCATATTAGTTCATGGTAGTGAGCCACCCCTCTTGGCAGTAACCCACCCCTTGGCAGTGAGCCACCATTTGGCAGTGAGCCTTTTTGCAGTGAGCATTCTTTTGGGCAGTGAGCCTCTTTTGTTATTCAGTATTGTTACTACATTATATTGTGAGCTAACACTCACCATGGTTTTTCCCTTTTAGGGTTTTCCACATAAAATTATGGTGTTCATGTGTGTATGGTGTTAATGTGTTTAAGTTTTAATTTGGCATTTCATGTTTAATCTTCATAACAGATTAAGGGGTTAAAGCAAGTGAATGTGAATGCGATTTTGTTTAAGAGAAGTTAAATTTTTTGATACAACTGATTCACCCCCTCTTAGTTGTCTTGGGCCTTCAACACAGAAAGCATGACCATCTGAAGTAGAAAAAGAATCCTCTTTTTTGTTGGTTCTAATGGTGAAGGTGTAGGTTTTATAGATTGCTTTACAATAGGAATATAATAACTATTACATTGAATAGTGCATGTATACAATTGACAAAAAAAGTATCCACACAAACACCCTTAATGAGAATCACAACTTCTCAAACCATCTTACACCCTCCACTAGAGACAACAACCTATGTACACCCACATTGTTGATTTTGCTAATTGATAATAAGTTATATGCCAAACTAGGGATGTACAACACACCATTGATCCCCTTCAGTAATCAATCTAGGAATCAAGAAAAGGACTCTAATACACCCAACTATGCTCAAATGAGAGTCATCACCAAGGCACATATTCCTATCATCATACTCTTCATACTATGAAAACCACCCTTGGTAGGCCATGTCAAAATAAGCTCTAGAGTATATCAACCATGAACCCTCTAATGCATGAGTTGCCTAATTCATGACAATAGTATCTACATCATTTGGCAAGATTTCTTTTAATTCATCATTTGAATTTTTTTTTTTTCTTATTTTCCTCATTGTAGTCTTTAAGGTAGTGCCCAAGATTCCTATAATTCCAACACTTAGACTAGACTTTCCAAGAGATTTTGATCTCTTGTGGGATTTGGATCTAAACTTTTCTTTCTTTTTGTCCCTATTACCTTTCTTATTTAGTCTTACATAAACAAAGTAAAAGAGAAAACTTAAATAAAACTCCTCTCCAAAATAGAAATGATACATGAAAAATGTATAAGTGAAGAAGGATGACTCATTATGACCCACCAAGGACTGCTTCTATCATGAATGTACAATAAATGTTCCACCCATAAGAGAGAAAGAGAGAAGGTCTATGTGACCCCAAAAAAAGTGAGAAGGAAAGAACTCCATGTGAGGAAATGTTCCCTATGAGAAATGAACCAATGTAGCCTCCACTCAAAATGTCTCATGTAGTGCTAGTAGATGCTCAACACTAGATGTTGAAGATGATCCATGATCTTTGAACAACATTTCTTCCCTTGGGAAGAAACAAACCCACAAAAGTGTGCAAGGTATCTTTCCATTATAGATAGGAATATGTAGGAAGAAGGATGAATGTCTCTAAATTCTAGAAATGATTCAAAGACCTAGATGATTCTCATGATGATGTCTTCAAATTCTACTCAAATGTTCCATGTGGAAGATGATATAGAATAAGATCCAAAGATGTATATGTGAGTAAAATAGCATTGATGTGGATATCATTAAAGAGAAGATTGTGTCTTCCAAATATATAATGTGGGACTCTACAAACAAGGATGATATGTCTAGTAAAAATATGTCCCAATGTGGTGGATCTAGAAAATTGATATAAATATCCTAGTGCTTAAAATTGTTGGATGCCATAAATGAGTCAACAATGGATTCATATGTAGTATAAGGTGATGGAGGAGATGACATATCAATACAAGTCATCAAACTAAATTTTTCATTCCCAAATGATGTTGTCTCACAAGATGTCTGGGTGAGACCAAATGATGTTTCTGCAAGTGTCGGGTTATGATGATCAGGTAAATAAATTCCATGACTAATGAGAAGTTTTATTTCATCAATTTGACAATGAATACAATCTTCTTTGGTATTCTTATTCTTCTCACAATATCCATATTTGATTTTCCATTTACTAGGAGGATTACAAATAATACTCAATTGGAAGGGATTTAGTGTGAGTCATGATCTAAAGCATAGCTAATATGAATGCAAAAACAAAACATTGTCCCCCCTAAAATGATTAGTGCTAAAAAATAAGCCCACTAGAAAATGTGCAAGATAAATTACAATGTCATTAAGATTGGATGCCTAAATCAACTGTTTATAATGCACAATGTTTTCTATAATTTTTTAATAAAAAATAGCTATCCTAATCTTAATTTTACATGTGTATATGGATTCCTTGCAAAATTTTGATAAATAGGGTGAAAGTTATGTCCTATCAAAATTTATACAAAATAGCTGACTTTAGAGGTCAACAAATAGTGAAATAAAACACAATTGGGGAAAAATAAATTCATCACTACATAGTGGATGGAACTAACTTTTTGTCAACTATATGAAGTCAAAAAAATGACTTACTAGGTGCAAGTTATAGTGAAAAGAAGAAAAGACCTCTTATGAGTACTAGGCATAATCAGGTGGCTAGCCTGGCATAAAAATCTATATGTGGTGATTTATCTTAACCCCTAGTCATTACATTTGATGTCAATGTTATAAAAAAATACTAAAATAAATGTTAGTGGTTAACAAAAAAATTGACAAATAATAGTTAATGCCATAGTTACAATTTTTGTAAAATAAAATGCTAACAAAAAAATGGTAACAACTAACATTAGTCATAACATATAATGTTGATGCTTATGTGGGTGGTTGGTGGTTGAGACCGTCGGTGACCCTTAGGTGGTTGTAGAGCAAACAACTAGGTCAATCCATGGACAAGGTAGCTAACTAGAACTAGATCAAGATGTGTGGGTGAGTGGGACACTCTTTTCACAAACAAGGAAGCCACATGGTAGATAGGGTCGAAGGAGTCCAAATATACCAAGGAGTCCAAGGGATGGGGTCAAATGGTCAAATTGGAGGTCATTGAAAGGATTCCTAGGACCTATGATCTGGAACAATGTGGAATAGTGCAAAGAGGCCAAATAGGATAGGGAGACTAGGTCACTATACTAGAACACTCATGAAGATCTAGAGAGCAGGTTAAGGATGGCCAAGAATAGGCTAGAACTAAAAAGGATGCCAATTTGGAATGGAAAGTAGGTCGTCAAGGGACCAAAAAGGCTAAAGGTTGATTAGAACAAGGCTACCAAAGGAAACTTGTAGACTGAGCACCTAGAAAATTGTGAGGGTAGCAAGTGATGTGCCACAATCAAGCTTGAATAGCTAAATTAGGCCTGTAGTGGACCAACAAAACCTACAACCAAGCCAAACCAATATTTGGTAGGCCAATTGGGGCAAAAAAATAGGCCTAAATTTGTAAATTAGTCATGCAATCCAAAAACAATCCACCAAATGTTTGTAGAGGGTGGTATCTAGTTGATGCCCCCTCTCCAAAAAATATTGCTTTTTTCTATAATAATTTTGTACAAGTATAGCTATATGGCCATACAACTATATGGTACAAAAGTCAGGGTTTTTTTTTTTGAAAAAATTGAAAGTAACTAGTTTTCATGATATGATTGGCTATTCTTCATTTCTCAGGCCTTGTGGACTCAATAATGAGGTATGTTTGGCTCCACGATGGTCCAGTTATAGGGTTGATTGCTGGAGTCACCTAGATTTAGGAAGGGAAGTGTGATTCACTGTTCTAATACCATGTTGGAGAAGCCAAGATCAGAATGGAACATCTAAGATAAACTTCTAAAAGTGGACAATAAGCACAAAAAGCATGTTTATCATAAAATGAGAGAGTGTGTGTACAATGAGATCCATTGCATATAAAGGCAAGGAAGAGGAGCTAGGAGGTAGGATTGAATGCTTGACTATTCCTACAAATGTGCAACACATGTTAGCTCACATGAGACAAGTATGAGGGCATGTGTCAAGTCCACATGAGGTGAGACAAAATGGAATCTTATACTCTAAGTAAACTTAAGCTAAGTGTGAATGGGTCAACCTAGAAAGGGTGATTATCTAACTAGATAGGTAATTACCTTATTTACACTAACAACAAGAAACTTAAATGTGTCATGCAATGATCATCCCCCTCCATTTTCACTCTAATAGAGTATATCTATGTCACAATCATATTGTACATGTTCAAATAGTCAGCCACAAAACCACCATCATCAATTCTCAAGGTGTATAACTTCTGCCATAGGAAACTTTTGTTAACCATGGATTTAGCCTAGTAAAATTCACCCAACTTCTTCCAAAGGGATTGTGTGATGGCTTCTTCATGTACATTCAACACTGGGAATCCACTAAGCTAAGCATGATGAGGCCCTTTGCCATTTTATGAAATAGTTTCTAGTCAATTTGTGACATTATAGTGGGTTTAGCTATAGATACACCAGCCCATAGATCCTTGTCTATGAACATATCCTCCGTTTTGAGATTGCACAATGAAAAATTAATGCTTATAAATTTCTTCATCTTTATTCTTGACATGCTTACCATTTTCTTACAACAAGATCTCCTTCTACAGAAGTTCTTGTTTAATCCAAGATTAGTACAAAAATCCTTCTCCCTAACACATAGGACTCAAGGTGATCAAACTCTAATACCAAATGAAAGGAAGCAAAGGTGCAGAATATGCTTCCTATACTAATCTATGAGAGGAGGCATGCACACAAATAAAATTCAACATACAATTATGAGGAAATAAACACAAAAAGCAATATACCATAACATAATGATTTACATGGGGAAACCCTTTTGAGAGAAAAACCTCACACTCTAGAACAACTCAATGTATTATTTCGTAATCAATATTACAATACAATTGTGTCTTTACATGAATATCACTAATAAAAAAATTTAAAATCATTCTAGTAGCATAACAATACCTACAAAACTCGCTATGAATGCTTCATCTCAAGCACTCAATAAATAGGATAGCAATACATGAAACTATTAAATGGTAATTAGGAAACCATGAGCTAAAAATAACATATTCCTTACACTTATCATAAGCTCATCATAATCCACTCACCAACTTGGGCACTCTATTTTAGCTCCATTATCTCCAATCAAATATGCCTCATTCCATGTCATAACATGCAACATAAGTTGGTCAACAAGTGTAAATCCCTCCTATAGCTCTCTGATCAATCATAGATAGCCTTATATTTCTGATGTGGGAGGCCTAACTTCTAGAGGTGATAAATTTTGATCTATGAAATCAGTTCAACCCATTGTTTTTTAAAATTGAAGATCTTGAAGAGATCCATATCACTATAACCCACTTGCTTTAGTTAAGGCCTATTTTAACATTTTTTGGGGACCAAAGTAACCTCTAGAGCCCTAAAAGTTAAATTTTTGTATTCTAGAATTTAAAAATTACATTTCTTTTGTCCTTAACATTAGGATGCAAGGTTGAAACACAATTTCTAATAATAAATATGCCAAAAAAAAAAGAGTGCTACAATCATAAAATAAAACAATCCACATAAAATAAAGTATATCATAAAAATAAAAAATGAAGTATAAACTTTTCTCCTCTAAAACACTTCAAAAACTAAATAAATAATACTAAAATTAAAATTCAACTATATCTGACATTTCTATTTGTTTAACTTCTTTTATTTTTAATATAAATATATTACACATCAATATTTACAAATACTTTACCTAGAACCATATATAAAACTGGTCATTATACTAAGTTTTTTCACTATACTGAGGAAACATCACATGACAAGCAAATTAATTTTATAAAGTACACAATGTCACTAGAGATAAGACTTTAATATCCCTGCCTAGATAGGGACTAATAATTTCATTCAAACTATCCTTAACAACCAATGGTGTGCAATATTAAGTATGAAAAGTATAGAAAAACCTCCTTTTAATCATTATTAATACTAACATGACATATGAAGCATATAATGGCTGGGTACTCTGACCGTGCAATAATTGCAACTAACTAATATCCCACCATGAAAGTAGCAACGGAATAATCTGATTATTGGAGAAAATGGCAGTATCTCCTAATAATTCGATATTCCTTCTTTAGCATACGTGGTCGCCATGGTCCACATAACAAAAGAAGGGAAAGGCGTGGCCCCTTTGACGTAGACATGACAGCAATTATTTTCTTGTCATCTAATACACTGCATAATGACAAACAATGTCATGCTTGCACCCGTGGGAGCCGACTTTCATTTCATGACACCTTACACACAACTAAATCATCCTAGTTTTTTTTCAAACAAAAGAGAGGGACGTTCATGTAAGACCCTAATAACATTGTAAATATGTAGGGACCTTTAATGGCTAGATGTCTAGGGGTTGAAAACTTCTATCGTTTGGTTGTCATATCTTATGTGATTTATATGGTTTTTAAATAATAATTTGGAAATTAAAATAAAATAGTTACGTGATTTTCAACACATGGTGGGAATCAATACATGATAGGACCCACAATGCAATGTTGTCACATGCACCACTATAACCTTTGGTTAGGTACCGCCTTTCACCCATGCGGTGGGTAAATATTGGGGAATCAAACTCATTATGACTACCATTTGTCTTTTCCAACGGCTTGACCATAGCATCTACCCTCAAGAGCTTAGATTCGGTATATTATTATATATAACATCTAGATTATTTTGTGTTGATATTAATAACTACATGGAAACAAAAGTTTTTAGAAATGGAACATGTAAAAATAAAAATAAAACATTACCAACCGAACATGTTTTTCAATACACAAGGCCAACTTTTCTAATCATAATAAAAATCAAACATAACCAACCAACCATGTTATACAATACATAGGGGTTGAAATGCAGTACATAAAAGAATATATAAATAGATTTTTTTTTTTAAACCAATATTTAACACCATTTATTGATATGCAAGAGTTTCATAGCAGCTATGCAATTTTATATATGAGATCAAAACATTACAGAAATATTTGCTACCATCATGGAAAAGAAAGTATAATGTACCAAGGATAAATCCTTACAACTGTCATAGGCACATTTGTTTTAGTGTATCATATATCAAGCAGAGAGAGAGACCCTATTTATTACCACTAGAATTGAAGTCCATTTTCACTTTATGTGCTTCTTTGTTCACCTTCTTTATAATGACATTCTAGAAAACACCCACATAGGGCATTTCTTCAATTCATAAACACTGATTTGAAGCTCTCCAAAGAACTAAGGATGAGACCTTCCCTATATGCTAGAAAAATGGTGTTAGCCTCAACTAAGTTGGCTACAAGATCATGAGAGAATATCCCACCAATGTCTGTAACTTTGGCCTCAACATCACAACTAGCTAAGGCATTTGCAAACATTAGCTCTATGATTTAAATATTCTTTATGTAGGCCTTAGAGATGGCATACACCATATCATCATCTAGTAGCATATCAATTTTGTTAGATAGAATAATTGATGGTACTCTGTTGTTGAGATAGCTTGGAGGACACTCCTTATGTGATTCAAGGCCCATCACCTTATAGACTACACTTTCCACTAGTGGGAGTCAATGATGAATACCTCCCTAAGATTCCATAGATGACATCTCTCAATGTTAAGGGTCTCCCATTTCTAAAGAATTAAGTATATCCTTAAATCCATGATGGTAGGTGGCACACCACTTAGACTTAATTCATTCCTAGTGACTCCATCTTAGAAAGCCATGGTTTACAGCTATAGAATCCATATATCTCCTTCTTTTAGAGTGTCGATCCACACTTGCTTTATAGGATAATGAGAGGATGTTTCATAACTAGTATAGATATCTTAAATACATCTATCTAAGAAATGCCAAGAGATATCAATTTGAAGCTATTTATTTACTTCACATTAAAACCACTTTATTTACTTTCTTGAGAAGGTATCTTATTTTGGATTTATATTATATTTATTACTAAATATTAATAATTTGACATGTAAATGACCGTCAATTTTAAGGTAAAAGGTAATTGTTTTTTTAACACACTCACACCATTACACTCCACCCCTTGCTTCCATTGTAGAATGCATCTCGACATTAATTACCTCCTATAAATGAGTATAATTTTAGATTATCATGTATTTCAAAAGCATATCCCAATCTAGGGATTTTGATGAGCGTAGGATCTCGTCAAAGAATTGAACAATTAATAAAGTTCCACCAAACTTAACACTACCTTGTCTAGAATCATAAAAGCTTAGTCAAATCTATTGAGTGAAATAGAAAGGAAAATACTATTTTAAACTATATTATCAATCAAATTGAGTCAAATTATCAAATATACTATATATTATTTTAAACTATCTTAAACTAGAAAGGAATAACAATATTTTAAAATAATTAAAATAAATAATGCATGAATGATAAATTAGATGCTATACTTGTCACATTAACTTTTAAAGTTATTTAGCGCATAAACTTGTCTAATACATTAATTTTGGAATTTGTAAATTAGTCAATACATTTGTAGACCTTATATATAAATATGAACTAGAGATCATGTATTTCATTGCATACAATTTAGTATTTGTACAAGGAGTTAAAAAAATTGAGATGATTTAATCAGGGATATGATTAAGTAGAAATATATCAACTATCATGTATGTGATAGGTGAAGTATTAAGATCATTCTTGGGAGAGGGATTTGGGTAGGAAATTAAATCCAAATGAGCTAAAATATTCATCTACCTTATTTAATCTAATGATTGATTGAGTTAAAATAGATTATCTATCACATACATGATATCTAAGAGTACCAATAAGTTATCCTTACTTAACATGTAGAATGATGAACTTAAAATCTTACTTATCTACTTGTAGACATATATGTCATAAAATGCTAATGGATGTATGTAGAAGGAAAAGATAAAGTTGTTTAATTTAGCACCATGGTGATATAATTATTGAAATAAAATATTGAATATAATAAGATGGCTATAATGCTTTTGGTTCCTCAATTTTAGTTTGGAATAGTAACATGTTGATTATTCTCATTGATAATGGAGTCATAAGGGATCATCACTCCAATGGGAATAAGCCTTTGAACAAAGTACATTACATTTATTAATTTGTCATAAATCTCACATTTCAATCTCTCTTGCTAATCTTGGTGTGTGTAGGATGAGCTAGATGATGTGTGTCAGTGATTACTTCTCTTATGTTGAATCTGATCAACTTAATCTCTACATTATTCTTTGTGGTTAGTGTGGTTTCCTACAAACAAGCATCAATGGATGATGTAAAGATCCATTGTTCCTAGAGAGATAAATCATTATTTAGGTTCTTTATCTTCATCCATCTATGTATACACTATCTTTAATTTTTAAGCTACACATGTGCTTGAGGCAATGGCTACTATATTAGGCGATGAATTTACTATAAGGAATGAGTTTTAAATATTTAATCCCAACATTGCTACACACATTGTATTCAATATGTATTTTTCATCTAAAACAAAGCCCTAGAATAAATATTTTCATAAACATTTACCAAATTAGAATATCTTGGTGTTGGAAGAAATTTTAGCTATGGTGGAATTGAAATTAAAAGAGATTTTTGACAATGAATTTTTTCCATATGAGAATTTTTAGGAATTAGAAGATCATTTTCATGTACTAAAAAATGAACTAGAAAGAATTAAGTCCTATCTTTCTTTTAGGATAGGATAACTTAAGAAAATGTATATTATAGATCTTTCTTTCCCTATTTAAAAAATACATTGATGAGCTCGAGCCAACAACTGTGGATGAGGTGGAGGAAGAAATCAAGGCCACCTTTAGGATGACACATGTGAAACAAATCATGAAGGGGAGCTCATAAATGGGTGGTTACATTAATTCTAGGCATGAAAAATATTCAAGCTCTGATAAAAAAAACTAGAACTAATGCCAATGAGTGTAAAGGGAAATGTAGAGTAGGCATGTGTTGATATTCCCTTAGTCCTTAATCATGGTAGGGAGGAACCCTATGTTTCTTTAGTGTGTGGTTTAAATTCAAACTACTAGCATAAGAGTTTTTGTCAACTATCCTCCATTGGAGTAGGCAGTAGAAGAAAGGGAAAATTAGGCATGGAATAATGCTACCATCGCTTAGTTGATCTCAAGTCTTTAGATGGTGTAACTTCATTAATTTTCTTATATTTGTTTCTAGGTTAGTGATATTTTTTTAGTATTTGCATATATATTCTTTTTTCTTTCTAGCCATTACTGTTGGAATAAACGAAAAATCTCTAATCCAATTGTTAATCATCAAATCACCAAGATATGATACCAATTGGTGAGATACAAGGCTTTGACTACTACAAAATAGAAATTTGAAAATTGTATGCAAATTTAAAATTTAAGTTTGCCTAATCCTTGAAATACCATGAAGGGATTCAACTTCTTTATAATGCTAAAATTATCCACTTTAACATGCTTGATAAAACCACCTTAGATGAACAATAACATCGCCATAAGATAGCAACAACAAAGAGGCACAAATTAGCAACATAAGAATGCAAGATATCACAACACAAGGTAGCAATGGAACATAAGAAAAAACACATAACACAATGTTTACGTGGAGAAACCCTTACGTAAAAAAAACTCCACCAAGAAGAGAGCACCTATGTACCTATAAACTGAGATTTCCTCTTCCTGTTACTCTACCAAACTTCACTCTCAAGTCTCATATTTATACAAAATGAGTACCCACAAAATTAATTCGTGGGAGATGGACAAAATCAAATATTTCTATCTTGGGATACACCAATATCATCTTCTTACAGATTCCCTTACACTTGTCATAGGCATCTTCCTAATATAGGCACCTCGAACCAAGAATAGGAACTTACAAGACAATAATTAATGTCATATGTTTTTGATAACATAAGGCGGCAAAAACAAGGGGCCAAACCCTTATAGAGCAGCAAAAAGAAACCCCAGAGGCAACAGAACAAAAGAGCCTCGCAATAGTCACAACATAACCCATTTAGTCAGCATAGACAACATATACATCAACCAATCCAGATACAGAAAATATAAGGAAAGCAGAGAAACAACAGTATAAAAGAACCAAGAACTAAGGAGAAAGATTCTCCCAACTTTTAGCCATGGATTCGATAAAATCATCCAACTTTTTGGAGTTCTCATCCTTGTCAACAGCAGCAGTAGCCCCTAGATCCTGTAACATAGAGAGATTAAATAAAATTGCATGCCTAAGCATGGTGGAAAAAGACTGCTCCATCTTAACAATATGGCTCCTCAGGACAACAATGTCATTCCTGTAACCAGCTTCTTCCTCTGTTTCGTTAGCAGCTTCCTCCACAAACATCTTTCCTCCTTCATCAGCATTATCAGCAGGGTCACCACCTACAACACCAGCAGTCTCCATCTGAGGATTCTCATTCTTTCCTTCTGTATCTTCAGAAATCTCCTGGACCTCCAGAACCTTGGTCTCATCACCCTGAGTGGACTCATTAGACACAGACTCAGAATAATCAATGAGTTTAGCTTTGGGCACAAGTTTTCCCGTGATCCTCCCTGACCTCCTAACCCTCGAGGAAAAGCACTCCTGTGTGCCCTTAATAGCCAAATTAGGTTTACTACCCGGTCCCTCAGGGGTACTGCATATATTTTTAGGGGTCCCCACAGCAAACCCCACAGTTTCCTCTTCCACCCCCCTAAATTTCCTCTTCTTACTCTTCACAGTACTTTTGGAAAGTGGAGTATGGGTAGCGGTCACCATAAGACTTTCTTCATTAGAAAAAGAAACCCCTTTAGACTTAGGAGAATGAGGGGAAGGGTAAGGCTCATTAGAAGTAGCAGTATCCTCAGGGTTGGCAGAATTTTCCCCACTGTGAGATGGGAAAGGCTTAGGTGGCTCAAGAGCAAGGTGGAAATTATATAAGTAGAGGATGAGACCCTGATGCAAGGGAATGGGTTTCTTGGAAGGTTTTTTAGCCAGTTTATCTTTGACCCTAAAAACTGAATGCTCAAGGAAGGATAGTAAATAAAACGGGAAGCTAATATGAGCATTACATCTAAAATGTTTCAGAAGCGGAAGATGATAGTTGTAGAACCTGGTAAAGCGCCCCTCCGGGGTGAAATATTTCATTAACAGGAAACACATATCATCCCAAGGTTTCGGCAACTTGGCCCTTTCGAATCCTCCCTAGTAAGGAACAAGTTCTTCACCTTCCCCAAGGAAAAGCTTCTGGTTAGAATGATCAACCAATTTAGGTTTCCTCTATAGCTTGGTCCCCATAGTCGACATTCTGGATGCCATAGCAATAACTTTCTCAGAAATCTCAAACCCAATTCTTCCCACAGTGACCCTATGGTTCTACCAGGATCTAGTGAATTATTCAGATAGATTCTCATCATAGCCATTAAGGCGTTCTAGGTAAGGACTGATATCGCCTTCCTTATAGTAATGCCAAACCACCGCATTGTCTTTAAACTCGCAACAGGAAACGGGCTCGGTTCGGATCCTATCTCCCCCCATCTTAGCCTTACAGTCAATAGCACAAAAACCCCAGCACCAGATATTCACAGAGTTAATGTAGAAGGGAAAATTAACCACTTGCCAGGGGGTTATGATAATAATGCAACTGCACACATTGAAATTAATGAGAGCCGCCTGACGCCTACGCTTCCCATGCTTGGACATGATTTCAAGGCATTTGATATAATTAGCAGGTAAGCAGCTTGCCTTAACACAAGGGAGTAATAAGGCAGATATGACAACTAGCCATGGAGTACTTAAGAACCCGTACTTCAAGATACATGTCAGCATCTTCCAACAAAGCTAACAGAATAAGCTAACTTTCTTATTATGCTGACTCATCATTAGCACGCCAACTCTTTTTGAGTTAAGTCCCTTATGTTAAGAGGGATGTTGTTAACTTTGCACCAACAATGCCAATTTAAAAAATGTTGGCCAAGGTCAGCAAGAGTATCTATGACAGCATTGCCCTCTTTATAGATATGAGACATATCCACTCTAGGAATCCGCTGCAAAAGGATATGAATGTCCACTATGATATCTTTCAGTCTCCAGCCACAAGACGATACATTATTAACCGCATCAATAACCAGTTTCAAATCCCTTTGAATATGCAATTGTCTAATATCAAGGGAAATAGCCAGCTTCACCCCCCATAAAAGAGTAGAGGCTTCAGCATAATTATTGCTTTGGAAGCCAATCCCACCAGCATAAGCAGCAACCAACCAACCTCTATCATCCCTTATAATCCCACCACCGCTAGCCTTAGCATCCCCCTTGGATTCCCCATCAAAATTCAGTTTGAGCCAATAGGGCTTCGGGGGGATCCATTTAGTATTTAATCTTTGCAGCTGTTTGGAGTTATTATGAGCCAGGATTTGACTTAGAATCCTCCAATTCGTAGCAATTTGCTCCTCTTCCTGAGAAAGAGGTTTTTCCGTAGTTTTGATATGAGCATGAGCCACACTTTCCATGAGAATCTTAGAAAATGAATGAAGAACTTGAGAAGTTTCTCTAGCAGCATCCCTAAAAACTCTATCATTTCGTTCCTTCCATAAGGTCCAACCAAGACAGGGAAGAGTTTGGTTCCAAAGCTCAACAATCCAAGGATGAGAGAAGGAGGGACACCAATTGGCAATGACTTCCCTAATATCAGCATTACACACCCATTGGATACCAAAGTTCCTCAAAATAATAGTCCAGATTTCCTTGGCAAAGTCACAATGGAGAATTAAGTGAGAAACAATTTCCTCCTTTTCCAAGCACAGAAAGCACCTATTAACCAAAGTGAATCCCCTCCTTTGTAAGTTATCTTGAGTTAGGATTTTGTTATGAGTAGTAACCCACCAAAACATGTTAATTTTAGGGATAAGTTTATGATTCCACACTTTCCTCCAAATTTCATTTTTATGCACATCAGGGATCAATAGATGATAAACAGACTTAATAGAAAAACATCCTTTCTTGTCTGGCCACCAAAACAACTCATCCTCCCTAGGGAAAAGAGGAATTCTAATCCCCTGAAGAAGACTTTGAATAGCCCTTATCCTAGGAGTGAATTCAGGTCGATGAGTACAACAATCCATGAGATTCTTCCAACTCTTAATACCATTATTATTGTGAATAAAATTGCACACTTTATCCCCAAAAAACTAAGTAGCAATGACAACAATTTCTCCATAATCACCTAGAGTAACAAGGGATTTATCATTCATCCAAATATCTTCCTAGAAGTTAATAGACTTACCATTCCCTAGTTTCCATCTTAGCCCAAGCTTGAGCAAACTTCTGGATTTTGGCATTTTGTTCTAGATAACAGATCCCCGAGGGAGCCCTTCCTGATGGAGAAAACTGAAGTGATTAGTTTCATGAAGGTACTTAGCTTCCATAATATCCCCCCACTCTTTATTGTTGTGCATCAAATCCAAGTTTATTTTGGAGAGGAGGGCCTTATTCATGTTTCTAATAGATCTAATGTTAAGGCCTCAATGAGATTTGGGAAGACAAACTTTCTCCTAGCTAACTAAGGACATTCTCTATTTGTCTTCCATCCCTGTCCATAAGAATTTTCTCTGAATCTGCTCCAATTTATCAGCAATAAACCTAGGCATTTTGAAAAGGGACAGAAAATAAGTAGGGATACCTTGTAAAGCAGCCCTTAAAAGTTGTAGCTTGCCCACACTACTGAGTAATTTCCCCTTCCAACCAACCAATTTCTTCTGAGTTCTTTCTAGGATTTCATTCCAAAATCCTTGAGACACTTCTTTGACTATAAGAGGGAGGCCAAGATAAATAGCAGGAAGGTCAGCTTCAGGACAACCAATAATATGAATGATTTTCCTCTGGAGATCAGTCAGGGTATTAAAAAAGTACACATTGCTCTTTTGAAAGTTTATGTGTTGGCCAGAAGCTTTGGCATAATCATTTAACATATTCTTCCAACTACGAGCTTCAACCATCGAAGAGATACCAAAGAGGATGGTATCATCAACAAATTGTTGCATCGGCAAAGGAGGAAGGGAGGAGGTAGGTTTAATACCCACAATCTCTTTAGATGCAATCTTAGAGTGAACATACCACCCTAAAGCCTCCACCATCAAGATAAACAAATAAGGTGAGAGAGGATCCCCCTGTCTAATCCCCCTCGAGGAAGAGAAAAAATCCCTAGGGACCCCATTGACCAAAACTGAGAATTTAGCAGTAGAAACAGCCTCACGGATGAGAAGGGAAATTTTATCATTAAAACCAAGCTTTTTAATGACCTCAAACAAGAATTTCCAAGAGACTCTGTCATAGGCCTTGGAGATATCTAACTTTAGAACCATGCTAGGAATTCTACTCTTGTCCATAGAATGGATAGTTTCATGAGTGGAGATCATAGCATCTAGAATTTGATGACCAGGGACAAAGCCTTTCTGAGAAGGAGAAATAAATTTATCCAAAAAAGGTTGGAATCTCAGGACAAGCACTTTAGTGCAAAGTTTATAAATGGTATTACACAAGATAATGGGTCTGAAATCAGAGAGATGAATAGGCTTCGGCTTTTTAGGGACAAGAACAATAAAAGTATTATTAATCTGCTTTAGAAGTTTACCAGTTCTGAAAAAATTCTTAACTGCAGCCATAACATCAGCACCCACAATATCCCAATATTCCTGAAAGAATATTGGAGGAAAGCCATTTAGGCCAGGGGCTTTAAAAGAACCCATAGAGAATAAAACAGCATGGATCTCCTCCTCAGAAATAGGTTTAAGCATTTCCATGTTGTCTTCTTCAATTATCAGACAAGGGATCTTATCAATAAACTGGTTTATAGTTCTTCCATTCCCAACATTATAATCTTTCTTTGTCAGTAAATTCTGGTAAAATAACACAGCTTGGTCCCCAATCTTATTGTTCTTGATGATGATATTGCCATTTTCTAGACATAGTTTTGAAATGGAGTTAGCCTTCCTATGTTTAATGGATGAGAGGTGGAAGAAAGAAGTATTCCTATCACCTTCTTTGAGCCACTGGAGCCTAGACTTCTATTTCCAGAAAATCTCTTCTCTACTCATAAGATTCTTCCAATCAGAAATCAGATCACATTCCTCCTATATAATGTTATCAGTAATATCTCCACGGGCCATAAGCTGTTGAAGCTCAGATAATCTTCCAGAGGTATTTTTCTTTTGGGTAAACACATTGCCAAAACTATATCTATTCCACCCACGAACTTCTTGTTTGATGTGAAGGATATTTTTGACCAACCTATACATAGGAGTACCCTGAATGGGAATTTGCCACCAGTGAGCCACAAGGTTCCTAAAATCTTTATGTTTAATCCACATAGCTTCAAATCAGAAAGGGAAAGGACCACACTTGCCTTGATCCTTCCATTTAAAGAAAATAGGGCTATGATCAGACATGGTTCTAGGTAGAGCCTGCAAACTCATATTATGATAGTTATCCCAATTGCTAGAAATAAGAAATCTGTCCAATTTAACTTGAATCATTTGATCTCTTCTTCTGTTTGACCAGGTGAAATTTTGGTTCTGTAGCTCCACATCCAACAACCCAAAGGAATTGATAAATTACACGAAGTGAAACATGCTATCAGTATAATCAATGATACCCCCAGATTTCTCAGAAGGAAATAAGGGAGTATTAAAATCACCAGCCAACATCCACCGAGAGTGAGGGGAAGTGGAGAGGGTATTACTCAAGTCTGGCCACAAAGTATTCCTCAAGGCTCTAGTGTTCGGAGCATAAATATTAAGGACCAATTTAAAGAAGGTAAAGAGAAGTTAACAACCAGAAAATGATTACATGAAACAGCAAGCGAGCCCTAAAGTTTAGCATCATTCCACATAGTGACTATCCCTCCAGATGCTCCCGTAGCTGGGCTGATACAGAAAGCAGCCTGAGGCCATATAAAATAAGTTATCCTCTTAAAGCTCTCCTCATTCATCTTAACTTCTTGAAGTAGCAGAATATCGACCTTATTGTCCATAACACAATTTTTCACTTCAAATTGTTTAGTAGGGCTATTGAAGCCCATCAAATTCTAGGATAGAATTCTCATTTAGGAGGTTTAAGGGATTGGATCTCCAATGTGTTTTGCTTACCACTGACAATTTCCCTGGCAATCTCCCTTTGTCTTGTTTCCCTTAGGCTTGGTCTGCCTTGTTTAGAGTCTGTTCCAACATCCGTAGACTTTTTAGCCCTACAGTTCTTTTTCTTAGGAGTAATCCAATCCTCATGGTCGTTTCCCCTGCCATTCGGATCAGCGGACAATGAAGGAATAACTACTTGATCTTCAAGAAAACCCTCTATCGAGGAATCTACAGGAGGGGGATCCTGCTTAGGGGAGGGTTGGGAGGTTACAAACCTCTCATTGCACCTCATTTCTAGGGGCAGGGCATTCTGTTCATCTAAAAATAGGGCCTCGTTGTCCTCAACCACAACCACCGCTGACTAAGGATGTATCTCACCCTCTTTAATCTGAGTATTCTGTTGATCAAGGATCTGATATTGATCTGTATGTAAACCTAATTTCTAGCAATCTTTCTCCATATCTTTCTCGGTATGTTCTTTTGGGATACCATTTTCCTCCATAACCCCCATTCCCTGATCAACAGGGGTGTCATTTTTAGATGAGTTATTCTCAACCTTATTGTTAAGGTCATCATTCCCTCCCATTTGCCTCGCGTTACATTGATTCATTAAATTGCCCTTCTTCTTACAAAACTGATAGAAAATAGTAGCATTCTCATAGAGAATTGGCTGGGTCCAAATCCTGTATTTAGAGTTTAATTCTATGGACATAGGCAAGGTTTGATGAATCTCCACATTAACACAAAAATGGGCATACACACAACTAGATTTAGTCCGGGTGGTAATATCCATTGTCACAAACTGACCAAAGGTATTGCCAATAGCAGAAAAAATCTTTTCATCCCAAAATTCCAAGGGAAACCCCGGTAGCCTCACCCAAACAGGACCAGTCCTATTCAAATCCATGCTGGGATCAAAACTAGGTTTCCAAGGGCATAGAGCGAGTGAATGGGTGCCATAGAGCCAAGGCCCACCTGCAAGAATAGTTAGCATATCCTCCCTATTTGTAAACTTGAATAGAAACAACCCTCTTGCCATAGCAATGACTGCCACACTACCTTTGACCTTCCATCGATTAACCACCCATTTCCTCACCATCTCAATATTAGGATGGAGTGAAAAAAACTTACTAACTAGTGCAAGATCCATGGCTGCCACTATTTCCTCCACCAAGTCATCTAGAATATCCAAAGCCATCCCTTTCACCGAGCCTTTTGGGACTGGGTCCCTCGACTCGCCTTTGGAGGATAAAGCCTGTTTTCCTGTTACCACCCCTTTCCATCCTTTGGAAGAATCTTCACCCCATAAGTACTGATTCCCAGAGGTATTGCTTGAGGTAGTAACCTCTATTATCACTGCAAAGTAAGCAACAAACCGCCAAAACTAAGAAACCCTAAAAAAACCAGCCGCTATTTTTCATCCTAGGTCATATGTTATAATAGAATCTCTTACACCTTATGACAATTGTAGGTTGTCATAGATCCTCTTACAAACTTATGACACGCATTATAACAGCCCAAAAATACATTTCCCCAAGATAGGCACCAAGATTCTCCACCTCACCTCATTTACTATTCACCGAGATTCCTTGAGTAGTAAAAGTAACTCTGCAACAACCTGCCAGTAACTAATTAATTACTAAGGCCAGTAAATAATTATTTACCGTACCAGTAAAAATAATTTACCGTTGATGGTGAAACCTTCATCCATTATGAATAAGTTTACAAAATTAACACCCTATCTCCAAGGATGTTGGAACTCTCCAAGAACCTTGGAACTTTCCAAGAATAGTGAAAACTATGCAATAGGATTTACAAGGTTGATGGCACCTTAATCCCAACATTCTCCCACTTGATATCATACATTGTAAATACATATCCATAGGAAAAAATCAACAAGGGAAAAACATCTTTTAGCCAACCATGTACCATTGATTCTTCAAAATGATTTTATGCTCCAATAAGATACCTGCAAAAACAACCATGATAACCACCATTCCAAGAAAGAATTCCTTACATCATATCACCCATGATAGGACAAGGAACATTCCATGGTGAAACATATCAACTGTCATTGAAACCTACACCAATCTATACATGAACACAAGCATCAAATTCAAATGATAACAAAAGACTCTGAGTGAGTGCCACACTCATACCAAATTGGAATAGAAACCACAACAAGTTGCTAGCTCATCCAAACTATCCATACCTCAAACTGGGGTAAACGAACTATCATAGGTAGTATTTCATTCTATCAACATAACAACCAAAATCTGCAAACAAGTCCCTATATATCCACCATCCTGCAAAAGAAGACTCCAAGGTAACAACACACATAGACATGTGATAAAAAAACCTCTGAATTAATTCACTACAGTAAAGTGTAATCAATACAAGAGAGGTGCCTCTCCCATATAGAACACATATACCTTCTGGAACTCCCATTGCACAAGTACTGTCAAATCTAAAAACAAGATCATAGCATTAGCAAGTCCTCCTATAGCACTTCACATAGAGGATGTGGCTAACTCCTCTATCATAGTGTCAAAGAAGAATACAATGATATGAAAAATACATCTCTCATTACAAATCCAAATAAATCTCCCAAGTCCTCAAACCAATGAAGAAAGAGATCAAGGAGCTACCAAACTGTTGCCAAAAAGCAATGAAGTACAAACAATAGCACATGACTCCATTCAAAACCTCAACTCCATAAACATAAGAACCTTCAAGAAGAAGATGATGTACCAAGAAAAAGAGAACCTGCAAATCAAACCATGTCCTTATACCACACTAACATGTGTCAAACCGTGTAAAGTAAGATTTCCTTCAACACACCCAAACTGAAAGGATATCAACATATAACCATTCAACTTGTAATGAAACATGGCAGCAATAGATTCAAACCTCTCACAAAAAGTAGATCAAACTAGCCAAACATTCCCACAACATAAGGGAATATGCCCAAAACCACTAACCATCTTCTGTACCTCTCCTACCAAATCCTGAGAACTAACCCAAGTTCAAGATCACAAGGAGAACAACATAAATACATAAAATCATGCATCTACTTCTCAACAAGCCCTCAAAAATCAACTTTCAAGACTAATGCACAAGAGAATAGAAGATACATATAAAGAATGCATATAATAATCAAGCGGGCAACACCTCTTAGATCATTCACCTACCGAGTAGATCAAGAGTGGGATACAAGATTGTCATCCATTTCCAGGTGTAGGCTCCTTGGTCTTTACTATTGAAAAACTGTCATAACAAGTAACCATTACAACACATATCTCTAAAGAACAAGAGATTTCCATCCTAACCCAAGTCTCTCTAGTATCCATGAGCACTCACCAACCAATCCATGCCAACTTCAAATGCAACCCACAAAATCATTAAGCTCCAAGCAAATGATTAATACTCAAAACCAAAGAGAACTACATCCCCTCCAAAGGAAGAACAATAACACCTTTACCAAAGACTCTAAGAGTCCTCCATGAAACAAGATGTTAAAACCTCTTCAAATAACATGAAGATAACCATACCTTGCCAAAACTCCCACTAAACTATGATACAAAGCTATACATGGCAACACGATATCATCAAACCATCACTGTCAAAAGCTCCCACTAAAACATGTTAGCAATCTATCCATGACATCGTGATAACCATCTCCTAAATGAAGATCATTAATGGCCTTAACACAATCAAAGAATCCCACTATAATGACAACAACTCTCAAAAGGTCAAGTAAACCATAATCTCCAAACCAAGAAGATAAAACACACTATGTAACCAAGAGTGTTGAGCCATTCCCATGTGTTATGTTGTTCTCGGGTTATCTTGAAGGCATCTAGGTCATGGGTGTCTTGTAAGCAAGCCTAAGGTAGGGAGGTGAGCACTCCATGTTAGATTTAGGATAGACAACTGAGAGGGGGGGTGAATCAGTTGTCCAAAACTTTCTTCCAATTAAACACTCAAATCCACTTTATAATTCAACAAAATAATAAATCAATCATGGAAACATAATGCATTAAATCAAGAGCAAAAACACATTAATGCACAAGACACCAAGATTTTGACATGGAAAACCCAGTTAAGGGAAAAACCACGGAGTGACTAAACCAAGATTGCATTCTCTATTAGAAGAATAGAAAGAACAAAAATGGCACATGCCAATTGGGGCTCACTACCCGAGCACACTACTCACAAGAGGCTCATTGCCTACAGGAGACACACTGTCTACAGAATAATAAGTATTACATACTTGAACTGAAGAATAACATCTTCACCATGCTTGAGTCAGTTCCATTTAAGTCTAATACTTGTGCTCTACCTTTCGCACTTCTCCTCTCTATCACAATCTCATCACCACATGATATCTTTGAAATGACTTTTACAACTCTTTATTTATACAAGACATTGGCTTAGGGATAATCATCCAAGTCAGCATTCATTACAGAGAATATACATAAATACAACATGACTTATTACAAAAAAGACTTCACACGGATCAACACACTGCTGGTTACACGGATCTGAGACTTCAATCTTCCTTTAGGAATGCATCATTCATACAAAACATCTTCAAGATTATCCATAGGATGTGTAACTCATTTGGTCGGCTTGACTTGGGAAGAACATCATCATCTGGAAGTAATTCTTCAATTACAAGTTCAATCTTCAATGAGGACCACCAACACAAACTAGAAACATTCCAAAGACCTCCACAAGCTTTCCTAAATCACCAAGAACATCCACACTACTTCTACTTACTGAAATCATTCTTTCCTTCATCCAGAACCTCAAGAACATAGTCTGTTATTACTGTCATGTTGGAATAGATGTTTACGGACCTCCAGACTAGGAACCAATTGAGTTGTCACTTCACATTGACTTCCTAAACACTCTACCAAATCTACAGAATAGGATATTGCATTTCTAGATCTCACCGAACCTATCTGTGTCACTCTGTCACCTCTGAACATCTCCTGAAACTAGTTTTACTTGAGTGGTAATAACTTCTTTAGATCTTCATGCGGACCTATGAAATCTTTACTGGATCATATTAAGACACATATCTACAAACCCTTCAAAGCGCATCCTCTTATATTCATCTTAGCTGGGATCTTTACCTCACTTTCTTCACTGTTCTTCTTTGTTCCTGATAGGACTAATTTTCTCAATATCCTCAGCATATAGCTCATCCAATCCTTATCATCAATGCAACAAAAGTATGTTGACATCAATGACAACACCAGTTAGGCCCATGCTTGCAATAATATCCGCCTTTGTCATTGATGGCAACATATGATGTGAAAAACTATTTTAACCATCAAGACAAGAACTTCTTCTTACTAACACAACTCCCCCTATCAACAACAACCTTTCACATGTCTTGTCTTCTTTTACTGCTCCTCCTTTGATCAACAACCACTTGTTTTTCACATGTCTTCTCTCCCCCTTTGACATCAATGGCAAAGGGCACATACTTGCATCACTTCAGAATCATACTAGCTCCTCCCCCTGAGAGGCAGCTTCCCAAACATCAATCAAGATCACAAGATATGACTGTGAGATCCACTGGATTGATGCACATCAGTGCACTTTAATTTAGAACTGGAGGGGTAATAACCCCTAACTTGATGCAGAGGCATCCACACTAAAACCTTGACATACAGCATGTATGTCCGCAACCCTTCATCATCATCATCATATTTCCCTTAACACTGTCAGCATCATCATATTTTCTCTGCCGACCGATATCCTCCTGCAGACAAACCTTCGATTCTTCGTCTGTCAGCAGCATCATCATATCCGGCTATCGGTAGCATCATCACATTCGGCAAGCGCAAACATCCTCCTGACGTTCACTGTTCATCTTACCACCCACCTCTATCTTCATCATCATGATGTTCAACATCATGTTCATCAGCAGGATATAGAACATCTGGTTCCTCCCATATATCCTGATGACGACAACCTCATGCACCCGTCCTTCGATGCTTACGTCACCCCAATATCCTGATGACGATTATCCTGATGACGATGACGTCACATGCAGCTCCTTCAATATCCTGTTGTCCCGATATCCTGATGACGATTATCCTGATGATGATGACGTCATATGCAGCTCCTCCAATATCCTGCTGTCGGCCAAACTTAACATTATCGGCCCGCGATGGTTTTATCAACCCGATCTTCTACCTTATGCCGATACGCTCCTCCTCGGCAACACCTGATGATGATCACCCCAAAACACATTCACCTTATGCAATCTACCGCATCATGCTCATCTCCACTTACTCGGATGACGCCCGAAGTAACTGCAGGATATACACAGAAATATCCTGATGATGCCGTTACGATGGATTTTCCAACCTTAGCGAATTTCGATCCGCCAAACCTCCTGGGATGACCCGATCCACTTCCTGGACAACTTTCCAGACTCTAACTATCAGCACGACCTAGCACATACCCATGCTAGGGTTCTCAACACCTCTCGACTGCGATCCTGCACACCTGCATGCAAACAAACACAAAATGCAGACTAAACCCTAAACTACTATACATAGCCATTCCACCGATTCGACGAATCAACCGGTGGAATGGATCAGCGAATCCATGTAACCACCAAAACAGCAAATCGATCACACAATGGAATCCAAACAGAGAATTGACACAATAGGATCTCTTTATTGATTTCAAAAGATGCAAATACAGTACTCTGTCTCACTCTCTCCAACCTAGCTTCTCAACATCTATGTCTAAAACCAACCGATCCTCATGCATAAATAGGATCTCTTGCGAGTACTACTGACCCGACTCCAAGTGGCTGGGAAATCTCTCCAAGCGGCTGGGAGATCCAACCGGACCTACAGCATAACAGCTGTCTAAACAAACTATCTAAAAATAGTAAAGTATGGTCAACATGACCTTATTACATGCATTGGTCTTACAAGACCTTCTTGAAAACATTAACAAGACTCAAAACAAACTAACTGCCTCATGGAGGCCAGCTGTCAGGTAGGTGCTCCTGCACCATACTCCCCAACAGAAAAGAACTCATGTCCCATGAGTTTGGTTGTGGAAGTCCTCCACCTTTACACTTTGTCATGTCAGTGTTCTGACCTGTTCCAGCTTTGTCCTCTGCTGGCTCTTGGCTGCTCCAAGACTTCTGAACTGTAACTTGCCTTCTTGCAAGTAAATCCTCATGCCTGTCAATGTAGGCCTTTCTCACACATACCTTGTGTTTGTTAGGTTGTCTGACCAGAACCTCTGTCTGAACTGCCTCTTGAACTTCTGCAATGTTCAACTCTATCTTTCTTTCAACCTTTATAGGACAAACAATAGTCCCAACTATGACAACATCCTTGTCATTCCTCTCAACTGGTTGCTATTTGTAAACCTGTTTCTGAACCTGCTGCTGACCTCTGTCAGTCACAACTGAAACTGTCTTCAACCTGTTGTCCTTAACAACTCCTTTCCCTGCAGTGTCCTCAACTGCCTTTATGCCCGCTCCTATAGGCTTTTGCACAAATTCCTTCTTTCCCACTAAAATGATTTTTGCTGCCTTCTATACTATAGCTGCTTCCTGTAATGGCATCAACATAATAGTCTTCCCATCTTTCTTGATGGTGTAGGTATTAGCATACCCATCATACAGTACCCTCCTATCAAATTGCCATGGTCTACCCAACAATAGGTGACAACATTCCATGGGCAAAATGTCACACAAAACTCTATCATGATAGGCTCCAATCTGAAAATCCACATATGCCTGTTCATAGACAAAAAGTGATTGACTATCACTCACCCAAGATGCCTTGTAAGGGTGTTGGTGTGGAATCCTTTCCAAATTCAGTTTATCCACCATTTCCTGAGATACCATGTTGTCTGTTGAACCAATATCAATGACAACCTTACATACCTTACCTTTGCTCTTGCATGTGGTCTTGAAAAGAGCTCTTCTTTGCATCATATCCTTTGATGCCTGCAAACTAATTCTCCTTAGCATCAATGCTTCTCCCTCCTCAGGATATCCATAACCGTCAGGATCCCTAGCTCCTTGATAAGTGTTTGAACTCTGCACACTTTGCTCTACTTTCTCTTCTTGCACAAGTTGTACTCTCTTGTCATTCGTTCTATCATTTCTGGATGATGAACCTTTGCTTTCTGGACATTTGAAAAATGGATGACCAAACTCACCACAGGTGTAACACTTTCCTGAAAATGTAGTAGAACCTCTACCACCTCCAAATCTGCCTCTATTACCTTTCCATCCACCTCTGAAATCAGATTGTCCCTGTCCTTTACCAGTGTCTTCTTGACCCTCATTGGTGTGCCTTGTTGTAGGGGCTGCTCCTCTTCCCCTCATATTGCTGCCTCTTCCTCTCATGGACTTATCTTGTCCTCTATTCATCTTTTCTTCAATCCTGATTGCCATTTGGTAACAATCCTCCACACTCTTAGGGTTAGCTAAAACTAACTCATCCTGTATGTTCAATCTCAAACCAGCCAAGTACCTAGCCACCTTTTCTACCTCATTCTCATGATGACCAGATCTCATACTCAATTTATAAAACTCCTCAGTATATGCCTTCACATCCATTTCCTTCTGCCTTAAAAATTGCAGCTTCTTAAACATCTGAATTTCATAATCCATTGGCAAGAATTTACCTTTGATCCTTGCTACCATCTTATCCCATGAAGTGATCTTTGACTTCCCTTGTTTCCTTCTCTCGGATTGTACATAATCCCACCAAACCAAAGCATGACCTCCTAACTTGGTCTTTGCAATCTTTACCTTCTGATCCTCAGCAACATCTTCACATTCAAAGTGATTATCAAGTGCAGCAATCCAATCAAGTAACTCATCTTCATTCAAACTTCCATTATACTTGGAAACATCAACCTATACCTTAGGTTTATCACTCTGTACCACCTTTAACAGTTTTGCAAATCTCTGGTCTTCAGCATCCAGATCTTCAGCTACCTCTTCATACTCTTCAACAGTATCTTCATCTTCTTCAGATTCACTGTCTTCCACTTCCCTCTTTTTGTTCTTTTCCAGGGCTACAAGCTTGGCTTGAAGTGCTTCAGCAAGCTCCTTCATCTTCCTCATCTCTCTGGCATGTTTTTCCTTCATCTCTTGCAATTCCCTTGCAGTACCACTACCTTTCGGAGGCATTTTGTCAACCTCTCACTCCTCTACCTCTATCCTTTCGGTGACAGAATCAACTCTACCTCTGCCCTTTCGGTGACAGAATCAACACACAACAGCCCAGACCTTTTGCTGAGCTCTGATACCACTATGATGCAGAGGCATCCACACTAAAACCTTGACATACAGCATGTATGTCCGCAACCCTTCATCATCATCATCATATTTCCCTTAACACTGTCAGCATCATCATATTTTCTCTGCCGACCGATATCCTCCTGCAGACAAACCTTCGATTCTTCGTCTGTCAGCAGCATCATCATATCCGGCTATCGGCAGCATCATCACATTCGGCAAGCACAAACATCCTCCTGACGTTCACTGTTCATCTTACTGCCCACCTCTATCTTCATCATCATGATGTTCAACATCATGTTCATCAGCAGGATATAGAACATCTGGTTCCTCCCATATATCCTGATGACGACAACCTCATGCACCTGTCCTTCGATGCTTACGTCACCCCAATATCCTGATGACGATTATCCTGATGACGATGACGTCACATGCAGCTCCTTCAATATCCTGTTGTCCCGATATCCTGATGACGATTATCCTGATGACGATGACGTCATATGCAGCTCCTCCAATATCCTGCTGTCGGCCAAACTTAACATTATCGGCCCGCGATGGTTTTATCAACCCGATCTTCTACCTTATGCCGATACGCTCCTCCTCGGCAACACCTGATGATGATCACCCCAAAACACATTCACCTTATGCAATCTACCGCATCATGCTCATCTCCACTTACTCGGATGACGCTCGAAGTAACTGCAGGATATACACAGAAATATCCTGATGATGTCGTTGCGATGGATTTTCCAACCTTAGCGAATTTCGATCCGCCGAACCTCCTGGGATGACCCGATCCGCTTCCTGGACAACTTTCCAGACTCTAACTATCAGCACGACCTAGCACATACCCATGCTAGGGTTCTCAACACCTCTCGACTGCGATCCTGCACACCTGCATGCAAACAAACACAAAATGCAGACTAAACCCTAAACTACTGTACATAGCCATTCCATCGATTCGACGAATCAACCAGTGGAATGGATCAGTGAATCCATATAACCACCAAAACAGCAAATCGATCACACAATGGAATCCAAACAGAGAATTGACACAACAGGATCTCTTTATTGATTTCAAAAGATGCAAATACAGTACTCTGTCTCACTCTCTCCAACCTAGCTTCTCAACATCTATGTCTAAAACCAACCGATCCTCATGCATAAATAGGATCTCTTGCGAGTACTACTGACCTGACTCCAAGCGGCTGGGAAATCTCTCCAGGCGGCTGGGAGATCCAACCGGACCTACAGCATAACAGCTGTCTAAACAAACTATCTAAAAATAGTAAAGTATGGTCAACATGACCTTATTACATGCATTGGTCTTACAAGACCTTCTTGAAAACATTAACAAGACTCAAAACAAACTAACTGCCTCATGGAGGCCAGCTGTCAGGTAGGTGCTCCTGCACCATAACTTCTCCCTGAGATACTCAAAAGAGTCCTTAGGTAGAGGTTTAGTAAAGATATATACAATCTAATTTTTAGAAGGCACAAACTCCAATCTAACTTCATTCTTATTCACTTTCGCTCTCAAAAAGTGAAACTTGATGGATATATGTTTAGTCTTTGAATGCAACACTAGATTCTTAGATATATTTATTACACTTGAATTATCACAGAAGATTGTGATAGGTTCCTCATACTCCACTCTGATGTCTCTTAGCATTTGCTTCATTCACAAAACTTGAGTGCAACTTCCTGCTGTTGCAATATATTCTACTTCAGTTGTGGATAGAGATATTGCCTCTTGTTTCTTTCTTAGACAAGAAACCAATCTCTTCCCCAAAAAGAATGTTCCACCACTGGTACTCTTTCAGTCATCCAAATCTCCTACCCAATCTGCATCTGTATATGCATGAAGAGAGAAATTATGATCTCTAGGATACCACAAACCATACTCAACTGTCCCTTTTAGATATCTAAAAATCCTCTTGATTGCCATGACATGAGATTCTCTAGGATTAGCTTGGAATCTAGCAACAAGACCAACAACATTCATAATGTCAGGTCTAGTTTGAGTGAGATACAATAGTCCTCCAATCATTGACCTGTACTTTCTCTGATCAGCCTTAGGAGAGTCATCATCTTTGCTCAATTTACATTTGGTTGCCATGGGAGTACTCATTGGTTTTGAGTCTTCCATCCTAAATTTCTTCAACAATTATTTCACATATTTGGTTTGAGAAATGAAGATTCCTTTCTTTGTTTGAGTGATTTGTAGACCCAAGAAGAAATTCATTTCCCCAAACATGGACATCTCAAATTCACTTTTCATTTGATTTGCAAAAGTCTTGCACATACTATCATTTCCTCTAAAAATGATATCATCAACAAACACTTCAACAATCAAGATATTTTCATGATCAATTTTGAAGTACAAATTACTATCAACAGTACCTTTGTTGAAACCAATTTTCAAAAGATGCTTATCCAATCTTTCATACCAGGCTCTTGGGGCTTGCTTCAGTCCATACAATGTTTTCTTCAACTTGTAGACCATATCACCATGATCAGACAATTGAAATCCATCTGGTCACTCAGTGTATACTTCTTCTTCCAAGTCACCATTCAGGAAGGCATATTTGACATCCATCTGATATACTTTAAAATCCTTGAAGGAAGCAAAAGCAAGAAATAATTTGACTACTTCAATTCTTGCTATTGGAGCAAAAGTTTCTTCAAAATCAACTCCTTCTACTTGGGATTAACCCTTGTAGACCAATCTAGCTTTGTTTTTGACTACTTCACCATCCTCATTCAGTTTATTTTGGAAAACCCATTTGGTTCCAATCACATTCTTGTTTTTAGGTCTGGGAACAAGATCCCAAGTGTGATTTTTCTCAATTTGCATCATCTCTTCCTCCATTGCTTTAGTCCAGTTTTCATCATTGCAAGCTTCATTCACTGTCTTAGGTTCAATCTTTAAAATCAGACAATACTCTTCTGAATCTTGAGCAATCCTTCTTGTTTGTACACCTTTTCTTTTATCACATATGATCTGATCTTCAGAGTGATTCAGTCTTACATACCTGAGAACTTTGGGAGTTTCTTGCACTTCTGATTCTTGAATAGGTTCATTCAAACTTATCTCTTCTTCTTGATTTATCAGATCAGCTTGAATCTAAATTTCAGAGGGAGCTTGGACTTCTTGAACAAAAACATCATTTTGATCATCTTCATCATATTCATAAAACCTTGAGGGTTTTTCAATACCTTCATCAACCTTCACATTTGTATTTTCCACAATCTTCCTTAATCTCTTGTTATAACACCAGTATGCTTTGCTTGGAGTAGAATAACCCAAGAATATTCCTTCATCACTTCTAGCATCAAATTTTCCTAGATCTTCATCTCTTTTAATTGAACATTTGCTACCAAAGACTCTAAAATACCTCACAGTGGGAGTGATGCCAAACCAAAGTTTATAAGGAGTCTTATCGGTATTGCTTCTGATTTGTACTTGATTGAGAGTATAGACTGCAGTGCTTACAACTTCTCTCCAATAGATCTAAGGAACATTTGCTTCCATCATCATGGTTCTAGATGCTTCCTAGATGGTCTGGTTCTTTCTCTCCACTACTCCATTCTGCTGTGTAATCCTAGGAGCAGACAAGTGTATTTTTATTCCATGTTTCTCATAGAATTCTATGAACTCACCAGATGTGAATTCTCCACCTCTATCAGACCTCAGACATTTTAATTTTAATCCGGTTTCATTCTCAACCATAGCCTTGAATATTTTGAATTTCTCAAGAGCTTCTGATTTCTCTTTCAGAAAAGTTACCCACATCATCCAGGAGTAGTCCTCAATTAATAGCATGAAGTATCTATCACCTTACACACTCCTGATTCTTGTTGGCCACACAAATAAGTATGAACTAAGTCCAATAATCTGGTAGAAGACTGTTCCTTACTTTTGAATGTGACTGCTCTACTTACCCAACTGACATTCTTTGCACAAGCTATTAGTAGGTTTCACATGTCTTGGAAAATCTCTTAAGACCTGAGTGTTGCTTATCTTGATGATATTATCAAAATTCACATGACACATTCTCCTATGCCACAACTAACTCTGATCAACTTGAACAAATAAACAACTTTTACCAGTACCAACCAAGTGGAAGATATTACCTTTAGTTTGAGTACCGGATGCAATCTCTGTTTCGAAACTTCCAAAGATCTTGCATTTTCCATTTTTGAATTGGAGATCATAGCCTTTGTCCACCAACTATCCAACACTAAGAAGATTGTGCTTTAGGCCTTCAACATACAGTACATTACCAGTTTTGTTCTTTCCATCAAAAGAAATAGTTCCTCTACCTTTGATTCTACCAACAGAATTATCACCAAATTTTACCACTCCTCTTTCATACCTTTCCAAATCTATGAACTTATTTTTGTCACCTGTCATATGGTGATAGCATCCACTATCAATGACCCAATCATCCTTTTCTTCAACTTGGGCAGCCAGAGCTCTTTCTACAATTTTATGATTGACAAATTCAGAGGGCATTGGATCTTCTTCTTTGATGGCAATGAACACCCAGTCACTTCCGGATTTGTTTCCTGTCTCTGATTCATCATTTGTAACTCCTTCATCATCATAATCTTCATGAACATAGTAACATTTCTTCTGGAACCTTGATCTATTAGGATTTGGCCTTGAAAATCTTTCCAAACATCTTGAGGCAAAATGACCAATCTTATTGTAGTTAAAACATTTAAAAGGCAATTTCCCTTCATACTTATCAGATCCTCTTGGCAGTCTTTTTGCAATAAGGGCTTCAAGTTGAGCAGCTTATGCTTCATCTTCTTCTAGGTCTTTTCTTGCTTTTTCATACCATGATAGTTTCCTTGAAGAGTTCTCTCTCGGATCAAACCTTTGTTTTCCTTTTACAGAGGCACTAGCTTTGAATGTAGATTCAGTCTTGGGGGGGGCATCTCCAAACTTGGTCAGATCAAATGCAGCCAATTTGCCAACCAATTGATCTTTTGTGATACATGAATATGATCTGAATTCTTCAATGGAAGCAACTTTATATTTGTAAGAATCAGGAAGGGATCTGAGAACTTTGCAACAATTTCATCTTCATCCAGGACTCCACCAGCACATCCAATGCCACAAACAAGCTCATTTACTCTTGGCATAAATGTAGTGATATTTTCATCTTCAGATTTTTGAATTTTCCTTTCAAACTCTGTAGCTTGGCACATTTAACATACTTGTCTCCTTCATGCAGAAGTTCCAATTTTTCCCAAATCTTAAAAGCAGTTTGTAGGTCAACAACATTTGTCAGCTCTGAATCAGACAATGCACTTAGAAGAGCTTCTTTAGTCCGTAGATTGTTTTTAGGATCTCTGATTTCATCTACAGTTCTCGGACCATTCTGTGGAGGAGTATACTTCTTTGAAGCCATGGTCCAATACTGCATTCCCATACATTGTGACATTCCATGTGACTTTTCCAAAGAGTAAAATTGGTTCCATCAAACCTCAGACTATCCTTCTTGTAGGACAACATCCTGGATCTCCTCAAGCAGTTAAGCTCTTTTAGAGGAACTTGGCTCTGATACCAATTGTTAGATTTAGGACAGACAACTAAGAGGGGGGTGAATCAGTTGTCCAAAACTTTCTTCCAATTAAACACTTAAATCCACTTTGTAATTTAGCAGCATAATAATAAATCAATCATGGAAACATAATGCATTAAATCAAGAGCAGAAACACATTAATGAACAAGACACCAAGATTTTGACATGGAAAACCCAGTTAAGGGAAAAACCATGGGGTGACTAACCCAAGATTGGATTCTCTGTTAAAAGAATAGAAAGAACAAAAATGGCACATGCCAATTGGGGCTCACTGCCTGAGCACACTGCTCACAAGAGGCTTACTGCCTACAGGAGACACACTGTCTACAGAATAATAAGTATTACATACTTGAACTAAAGAATAGCATCTTCACTATGCTTGAGTCAGTTCCATTTAAGTCCAATACTTGTACTCTGCCTTTCGCACTTCTCCTCTCTAGCACAATCTCATCACCACATCATATCTTTGAAATGACTTTTACAACTCTTTATTTATACAAGACATCGACTTAGGGATTATCATCCAAGTCAGCATTCATTGCAGAGCAAATACATAAATACAACATGACTTATTACAAAAAAGACTTCACATGGATCAACACACTGTCAGCCATACAGATTTGAGACTTCAATCTTCCTTTAGGAATGCGTCATTCATCACAGAACATCTTCAAGATTATCCACAGGATGTGTAACTCATTTGGTCGGCCTAACTTGGGAAGAACATTACCATCTAGAAGTAATTCTTCAATTACGAGTTCAATCTTCAATGCGGAACACCAACACAAACTGGAAACAATCCAAAGACCTCCACAAGCTTTCCTGAATCACCAAGAACATCCACACTACTACTTACTGAAATCATTCTTTCCTTCATTTGGAACCTCAAGAACACAGTCTGTCATCACTGTCATGTTGGAATAGATGTTTGCGGACCTCCAGACCATGAACCAATTGAGTTCTCTCTTCACATTGACTTCCTAAACACTCCACCAAATCCACAGAATAGGATATTGTATTTTCGGATCTCACCGGACCTATCTGTGTCACTCTGTCACCTCTGAACATCTCCCGGAACTGGTTTTACTTGAGTGGTCATAACTTCTTTAGATCTTCATGCGGACCTATGAAATCTTTACTGGATCATCTTAAGACACATATCTACGAACCCTTTGAAGCACATCCTCTTATATTCACCTTAGCTGGGATCTTTACCTCACTGTCTTCACTATTCTTTTGTGTTCCTGATAAGACTAATTTTCTCAATATCCTTAGCATATAGCTCTCATCCAATCCTTATCATCAATGCAACAGAAGTATGTTGACACCAATGACAACACTGGTTAGGCCCATACTTGCAACACTCCATTGTACTTGGTTGGGTTTTCTTCTTTTTACATGTTAGAAAAAATGTTTTCAAAGAAAGAGGAGCCTCTCATCCTTAGAGTAGTTGCAAACCCTTGTTATGAGAGGATCAATTTCATAGATGATGTTGGGTTTTGTTTTGAGATCCTTAGAAGGGGGTTGTAAATCCTTGAAAGAAGAGAATTTAATGTAGTAACAATGAGATGTATTAGTTTTTTTGATGTAATATATAAAGTTGTGTTGGTGAGCATAAAGTGGTATTTTTTTCTTATACTTAAGTTTAAGGGTGAATACATGATTTGTTCCTTTATTCCTAAGTAAAGAAAATAAAAGTATGTAGTTGAATTTTCTATTTTGTTCTTTGAACCAATGCATTTCAGTTGTTAACAGAGGAATAAATTTCCTCTTCCTTTAATATAAGTGTAGACACCTAAATTTGACTTTGTCCTTACGACTTCACCTAGACACCATCTTGCAACATCTTGTGATACTTTCATCCTAGGACCCTTTCATTATCCAATTAATTAAATAAATTATCTTTATTTATTTAACTAATCCTAGTCCATTTCCTAAATTAATTAAATAAATTATATTTATTTATTTAATTTAGTCCATCCTTTAGCCACATTAATTAAATAAATTTTATTTATTTCTCCCACCTTGTCCTATAATTAATTAAATAACTTTACTATTTAATTAATTATTTTTCATGTATCCTAATCATTATACACCTTTATCTATGAGTCTTAGCTGACCTCATTCAAATAGGTCATATCCTTCCCACATCCTAGATCATATAAATATCACTATCAATCATGTATTTTCTCTTAGAGCACCTACCTAGATCATCTACCTAAATCAATCCTAGAGCATTTTGAGATTCATCTAGCTGAATTGAGTATTATTATGCTACTAGTGTGAACAATCAACATTTACACATCAAATATAATTACCAAACATCATTGGAGCACATCCATCATTCATCATGTTGCATCAAGGTCTATTGTGGTAAAATTGATTCATTATTTTCATTTGATATATTCAGTCCTTTGATCATTGATTCAAGGCGATGTAGATTGTGAATAGGATCTTTCATTGTGATTGATTTCCTTTATTATTTCATATTTGTGCATCATACAATAAGATAATGTTAAAAACCCATTTTTCTCTGAATGTTCAACAAGAGTAGAAATTAATGTACCGAGTTCATTTAAGCCTTGTAATAGTGAAAGTTTGTGGTGATATGTTGTATTAGTATGTATTTGAGTTCATTATTTAAATAAAAGTGTATTGATTTTTTATTTATCTCAACTCCATTTCTCTCTCCCTAAGTGAGTTACAAGTTTCTTCTCCCTTGTGTGTTTAAGGTGTTTAAATAACTAAAACAAATAATTTATATTTTTAAAAAATGATTTGCTCCTTTGTGCATATATATATAGAATACTTTTTTAAATTCCTATATTATATACATGTGTGTGTAGACTCTTTTGTTCATATATTGTATATATTTTAATATTTGATAACTCTATTTGTTAAAAGAAGAAAAGAGAAAAACAACAAAGTGAAACTTTTTGTATATGTTGTGATAGGAATTTGAAAATTTATAGTGGTTCTATGGTCACATTTCAAATTTTGGTCATCCATTAATCCCCTTAGGCTTAGGGTTTCATTTTCCATTTTCTAGGGTTCAATCTTAGGACTAAAACATTCCTAAAACCCTATTTATGCAAAAACCCTAAGTTTCTTTTAATTCATCATTGACTTGTGTTCACTTTTGCTAAGTTGCTTAAATTATAAATTAAGTCATTGGCATCATTGGTAAGTCATCCCCTTGTTCCTAGAAAAATATTTGGTCCCATGTTCTTTTTGATTTTTGCCCTATGTCATAAGTCTGAGCAAGCAAATGTTTTAATATTTTATGTGTGCACTTTAGGCAGGGTCAAAGTATTTTATCAAAATCCCTAGGGTGTCCCCTTTTAAGTTACAACTTAGGGCACATGCTTCAATTACCCTGAGTTATGAGCGGCGTGGTCCTATATCTCATATTCTATTGGTTTTTCGTGAGCCCGCACCATTAAAATATTCAATTAAAAAGTTGTGTGGGATAATGAGCATGTGTCACATGGCATATCTTTGTATGGGCCTTGGCAGGTTCTAATCTGACGTTGATGGTGGGCCCATGATCTAAGGGTCTAGATTGATTATGAGGATTAAATCCTAACCATTCCCCACCAGCTCGTGGGGAATCTATCTGTAGACGTTGATACCTTGCAGGATAGCAGGCGGCTACCACATAGTTCCATTTGAGCCATTGATGATCCAACTCATTGGGGGATCAATAGACAAAATTCAAATTTGCTAACAATGTTGATGGATCTATTTTGGTTTGCACAAGTGAATAATAATGGTAGGGTGATCACGCACAAGGATCAACAAGCCAGCATAGTGGTGGGCTTTTTCAAATGTGTGATGAGTTCTCTTCACTGCCATTGTACAAGGGGACTAGCCTATGAGGAGATCACCTGGGTACAAGATCAACTCTTAGGGATCTGTTCTAGGCTTTAGGGTATTTCTTGCTCGTGGTGCAACATGGTTTGAACTTAGTGTGCTATTTGAAATGGAATAAGTGCTGAAACTGAGGGGCCAAGTTTGGTTTTCTCATTATGGAAATTGACAATTCTAAGTTGTGCAAAATTGACATGATGTAGAGTGCTACCTCCTTTTCCTTTTTCAACAATGTTGGCAGGTTGTTGAAGGCTTTCCATTTATGATCAATTGCTCATGGTACTAAAAAATAAAATTTGATAAGGCAAATTGAAAGAGTGTGATTATAGAAAGTATGGGAGCTTCTACAGTTTTGCTATAAATAGACACTTCTGTTTTCACTTTGTTCATTATCTCCTTCTATGCAAGCAATATGGATCTCCATCGTTTTACTATGCTATGTTTTCCATCCTCTAGTTCCTTAGGATTTTCTTCTCTATTCTCATGGTTGAGGATATGTCCTTATGTAGGATTAGAAGATTTTTCTATGGAATAGGTGGTGCATGGAAAATTCAGGAAGCAAAACATCTATTGAATCATTGTAGGCCTTTCCTTTCTCCTTGTTTTTATCCAGTCAAGGACTTTGAGTCCCAATCCACAGACTCCTATAACTTCCTATTCTTGTTGGTTTCTAGATTGGGCTCAGAGGCAGAGAGGTGTCATTGTTCTCTCTTCCCCTCCCCCAACACTATGAGTTCTAACAGAGCTTAGGCAACAATGGAAGGAGTGTTGTCCTCCTGTGTGAAGCAAGCAGAAGTGGAGGGGCAAGTTATGATTGTTGTTGCTTCCTTTCTAGCTGGAATTTTGGTACTGCCATAGCTAGCTATGAGTGGCTTTCTCTAGTTTCTATCCTATTGAGGTGGTTGGAAACCTCTGATTTAAGGTGGGAAGTCACTTGTCTATGCTTGGGACTGGGCTTAATGAAGGGAATTCTAATTTCTTGGGTTTCCTTTTGACGCTATCCATTGCAAGTATTCTTACTTCTTCATATGTGGAGATAGAGGCATAGCGAAGGATGCTTGTATTGGGAACAAGTATCTGGAAAGTAAAGGTGGAAGAAGCTGAAAGAGCATCTAACAAAATGCCACTTGTCAATATCCTATTTGCCTCCACATGAAGAGTAAGAAAGCATACAAGACAAAATTAGTTGCTCTTGTTTGCCGAAGGTGATAATTTTTTTGCAGAGAGGCATGCTTTAGTGGATGAAGACAGTTATTTTTGCATTATGTCATATTTTGGTTGTCAAGTAAAAATGTGACATCTGTCATGTGCAAATGGCCTAATGCTTGTTGCTCCCTTGTGTTATAAAAGGGATTTCAAGGCCATTTTGCAAGAGGGGATTAGTTTTTGGTTGATCTCTTGGTATAATGTTGGTAGAAAACATAGAGAATAGAGGTCGTATTTAGTTTAGGGTGTTGAGTTTGGACTGTATGTTCTCTGTAAAGGAATTTGATAGTACTACCATCTAAATGAATGTAAATGGTAAATTTCTAAGGCTGGTTGTCTCCTGAGGTGTGGTTTACATAGATCATGAAATGAATAAATCAAAGATTGTTCAGTTTGTCTCCATGAAATTTCTTGTGGTTGTATCTTTTTATAAAAGGCTCTTGTTCAAAGAATGAGTTAAATGCTTTGATAGAAATGTAGATTTGTGTGAATCTATACAAGGATATTGTAAGTATGGCTAATTTAGAAATATTGAGTATAATGTTGGAAGACAATGTTATAAATATCTATGATGTTCAAGTTGAACACTATTAATAGTTTTTGGTTACATCTGGTTTTGACTCTATACTCTTAGGCTAAGGTGCTGATTTATTGCATCTATATTTGTTCTTCAATGCCAAGGTCAAGCAAATCCAAATACCTTTAAAATTTTAATACCAGTCATAAATGTATGTTGAAGGAAAGTTTGTTTCTATTCTATGGTCTTGACAAATGCTAAAAGGATTGAGAGCTTAAGCCATGTCCTCATATTTCATAATCCTCAAGAAAATATTCATATAACACATCTTCTAGTTTAGTATTTGAAATAAATTGGTATAGAAAGTTATTAAATACTATCAAGAGATCACCCTCCCAAGTTTTGCAGAGCCTAAAGTGCAGAGGGAAAGTTATTCTAACTTTCACCTATGTGTTGGCCAACCCTTCATAATAGTTGAATATTGAAAGTGGCTAAATCATAGGCTATTTCATGAGATAAGGTTGGGAATTAAATAAAAAACACCAATAGAAATGGCAAATCCATTGGGGACGACTTTATCTATAAGTGCTAAAATCAATTCAGTAGTTTTTCATGGGTATTTAGAGTTTCCATAAGTGCATTATCACTATCATTCCATTTAGAGGGTGGTGACTCTGCTTTCTTTTGAACCGGTTGGTCAAAAGGAAAACTAACTATGTATGAGAAAATTTATGTGGCTCTGTTATTGGAGAAGACCCATAATGAAATAACTCTTTAAAAAGCTTTATGCTATTTGAAGCTTAGTCCTCTATAGGGAGGTGGTGACTCTATAAAGAAAGAACCTGATGAAAGTATGAAATAAAATTCACGATAGTTGTAGCATTATTTCCAGGTGTTTTACATACTCATAAGATGAATTTGGTTCCTTATTAAGTGAAGCTAAGCACTAAATAAAAGGAAATAGTAATAGGCTTGCATATTTGTGTATCTCTAGAAGTGCAACATGTATTTTGAAATGAAGTGTGCATATGTTTGAAGAATACTGCAGTGGGTCTTAGGTAAGCCTAGACAAGATGATGCACTAAAAAGGCTTAAGATTCTATTGTAAAAGGAAATTAAGTCTCCAATATGTAACTACAAAATTAAAGAGAGAAGTCTCTAAAGGATTAGGGAGATTGTGTTTCCACTCTATATCCTTGTATGGCCTCAAATGTGTTGCAAGTATGTGCCTAATTGGTGTTTGCATTGATGTCAACATACTCTTATTGTCATTAGTGTCAACTATATCTTAATCTATTACTTGTTTAGAAGACTTGTATGTTGAGGATATTGAGAAAATTAGCCCCTCCAGAAGAAACAAGTGAGTTACAGTGAAGTGCAGTACAGACAATGAGTGGTATGTTGAAGAACAACCTGGTAGACTACTCCACGTCTCCTTCTAGATAATGATCTAGTAATGCGGTTCTGGTATGATGTTCTCAGTTGTTTGATAGTGTTATGCCTCAGAGATTAAATCTCTGATCCTCTCTGGAAGTCATCTTAAAGAGATGTCAAAGTCTGGGCAAGCAAAGGTATACTAGGAACAATGAATAGAGTCTAGTGTAGTAGTCCACATTCCTCCACAGACAAGTATTTCGTTATGTGGTTTTGAAGTGTTGTAAACACTTATATGAAGTATCTTATTCTAGAGTTAGAAGGTCTAAAGTTTATTGGAAGGATAGCTACAAGCTGCTAAGTATCGACATAGTATTTTGATAGAGTTTGACAAAGATAGAGTCTAACTTTTGATGGTCCACATCTCACCACAAGATAATATGATGCCTTGCAGTTATAAGGGTAAGATTGGGAATGTGTAAAGAGTCCTTGAGATGTTTTTGGAAGTGTTTTGTGATCAACAATAGAATTTGCAAGTCAGCAGATGAAGTTGGCAAGCATGTTCTTGAGGAACAGGCCGACCGGTGAGATAAATCATTGAGCAGAGAAGAGTAAATATTTGGAGGACTTATGTAAGAAATTGAAAGGTTAGAGCTGACCTATATGAACATACTTGGGAAAATATTTGGGTCCGTGCAACCCATAATGCATTGGATTGAGAGAAAAGGTACATCTTTCTATGTACACATTTCACTTCTTGGATGCTGACTTGATTATGGAGTAATTCATGATGCGGATATATAAAGGTGATGAAATTTGGTTGAGTGTGCATGGTGGTGTGGTGTGTGTGATGTGAGCATGTGAATAGAAGAGCAAAGTTGAAAGAGAAGTAGTGATGAAGACTTGGGATTCAGAATACAGTTGTTAAATGACTGCACCATGGCATAGTGGTAGATGCTGAAGCAGTATTCAGATATCATGTGTGATCTACTTGGAAGAAAGTTTTTTTCATCAAAGAAGTGAGCTGGCAGTAAGCCTTTGGTAGGGTTTAATAGCACTTATTGTAATCTTGCTAGGTTTAGGGTTGAGGCAGTGAGCCTACTAAACTTAGTTGCAATTCATGGTTGTAAGCCAACATGTTCTAGGCCTGTGGAATAACCACGCCTGAACATCAATTTTGTAAAGATTGCAATATATTTATGAGAGCTAATCCTGTCCAAGGTTTTTCCCTCTTTGGTTTTTTTTTGTAAAAATCTTGGTGTTATGTGTCATGCTTTTGTGAATGTTGTTCAGTTGTATATTTTGCTTCTATTGGATTATTCTTTTGAAATGGTTAAAAGTAAAAATACATGAAAAGATTTATAGAACACTGATTCACCCCCCCTCTCAGTGTTCCTGAAATTCAACAATTGGTATCAGAGAAAGGTTCATCGGAAGAAGTTTGATAGCTTGAGGAAGATCTAGGATAGTGTAATCATGGTAGCAAGAAGGTATGGAAATTATGAAAGGTGCAACCAACTAGAAGCAACTCTTATGGATCCTGAAAACTCTCAAGTAGAAGTGAGGGATCTAAAAGATAACTTGCAACAAGCAGATGAATGCATCTTAAAGCTGAAGGAACAAGTCAAGAAATTTAAAGGCAAATACAAAGAAGTCAGTGACCAACTACTATTAGCAAATGAAGCCCTAGAGGATTTGGAAGCAGAAGTTGCAGAAAGAATAAGAGCAAAAGATGATCTAAATTTGATTATGAAGAACATATCATAAGACTATGAAAAACTTGAAAAAGAGATTATAAGTCTAAAAATAGATCTAGAAAAGGCTAGAAGCTTTGAAGGAAAATTCATGATAAGTACTGCCAAGCTTGATGAAATGATCACTAGCTAGAAGAATGTTGATGACAAACATGGCTTAGGATTTGAGAAAGGAAAAAGTTCAAACTCTGGACAAATAAGCATTGAGCCAAGGCAAAACAAAAGATACCAGTTCAGAAATCAAAGAAGAAGATCTAGAAGACCTTCGGTCAGACAACCAAATGCTCAAAGGTACCCATCTTTCAATGGTTATTGTAATTCATGCAATAAGTTTGGTCACAAGGCTACTCAGTGTAGAAGTAGAATAAATCAAAAGACTCCATTATTCTTTGGTCAGTGTTTCAATTGCAAGAGAATTGGTCATAGAGCAAATGAATGTAGAAATTAGATCAGGAAAAAGTTTAACAATGGCAGGAATGAACAATCATTCAAAGGTAAATACTTCAATTGCAATAGAATTGGTCATAAAACTGATTGCAGAAGTAAAGTAAGACAAAAATCTATTAGGTGCAATGCATGCTACAAAATGGGACACAGATCGAATGAATGCAGAAGTTCGGTAAGAACTAATTTTCAAAATATTAGGAATAGTCAACCATTCAATAAAAGGTGTTTTGCATGCAATAGATTTGGACATATGGCTAATCAATGCAGATCAAATCTAGTCAATGGAAGGATTCAAGGATAAAAGAATGTGGTATGCTTCAATTGCAACAAACCTGGACATATTGCAAAGTTTTGTAGAAGTAGTAATGTGAAGAGAAATTGTTATTCTGAAGAATGGAAAATAGAGAAGAGAAATGACAAGGGAAAAAAGAAAGTTAACCTAGTTGAAACCAAGAAAGAAATGAAAAAGGTATGGATCAAGAAGGGAGTAATTGAAGACAAAGATCAATCCTTACGAGTATCTGGTGCAGATATCTCCTCCAAGAAGTAAATTGAGAGCTCTAGCTCAGGGTGAGCAGTGTAGAAAATTCAAATCCCCCATCTAGAAATTAGGTGCCAGAATCCGGCATGAAGGTATATGATGAAACCTAATATGACACATCCCTTGAAGGAAGAACCAAAAGACAATGAGTTAACGTGACATATTGCGGAGCAGTCCTAATCAACCATATTCTACAGTGAGGGGTTTTCAATAGCCTTTTTGGAATGAGCATTCAATGGCACCTAAGTCAATCACATGGAGGGTAAAAAGGAACTTGTCTTCACTTTTGATACAACAGTGTATTAATTTGCTCTGCGAACTACATGATTCTTCAACCCGTGCCATGGAAATTCTTCTTTTGACTAAGGATAAATGATTCTATTTGCCATGCTCACATATAGAAGCCCTTGGAAGGTTGCATTTGTAGTAGTTGTAAATCAAGAAAGGACTATGGTGGATTTTGAGAATTCACTACTGGAGGTAGCTGGTCAAACTAATGCCCATAATGGAAAGCATAAGGAATCAAGCTCCAACAAAGAGGAAGCAATCTAATTCTTTTCAGATGATGGCAGCAATTCAAATTCTGATAATGATGATTCTGATGATAGAAAGACATCTGGGAAAAGGACGCCTTTAAAGAAGAGATTTGATTTTGAAAAAGAAAAAGATGATGATTCAGATAGTGATGGATTATCATTTGAGAGTACAAAGATGATGAAGATAGGGAATGGTTTCGAAAGTTGTCTAAACTAGATAGGGAGATAATTTTTGTAGAAAGAACAGAGGTGAGGGATAATTTTTGGTACGAAAGAGGGCTGAATCTCAACATGAGACTTGGAATCAGAGGGAAAAAGATGTAGGGCCACCATCTTCACGGATTCACTCTTCTATGAAAACTACCATGACAATGAAAGAAAATGCCTTAAATGAATTAGTTGCAAAGAGATAGAAGGCATGAGATTCAGATGCGTAGAGAATGTGAAGGGACACTACTGGGTCATCCAGAAGATGGGATTCTTCACCTAGCAAATGAAAGTCTCATGATAGTCCTAACATTAGTCCACCATCCTCTAGTAACTGGGATCAAATTTCAAGCAGTCATGGAAATCCAGATGACAGTGGCAGAGAATGTACAAATTTTGATATTCCCTCCTTTAAAGATATTAAGAGTATAACAATTCATGGATCAAAGCTTGCCAAGTGGTTCATTGAGCCATTCTTTGAGTAGATCATTGTGGGTTATTTTGTGAGAATTGGGATTAGTATGTCAAGGTTAGGATAGTGTATTTACTATCTTTGCATGGTTAGAAATATAGATGCAACTAAGGCTAACAAGCATTACAAATTTGAGAATAGGATTATCCACAAGTACTTGGATTATGTGATGCAGGAGCACCCAGTGGTGTAAGGGAAATCTTGCATCACCCAAAAAAAAGTTAATTCAAAATCATTGTAGTTTTTTCATTTCTTTCCATAATTAGTGTTTCTGGTTCCATAATATCTAGAATAATGATGTAGGACTTTCATTTTTTCCAAAACTGCTAAAAATAGCAACCTACCTATTTTGGAAAGTTTAACTGCCATTTTAGGAAAGTTTGAATTTGGGCATGGATTGAAGTGAAAACTTACAAAAAGTTACATAATGGAAATATAAGACCATTGGTGAAGGAATTAGGCAAAGATCATTTGAGAACTGAAAGATATTAAAGTTTTTGTTTTCTGAAAAGCCCCTAAATTTTTTTGAAATGAGATATGAGGCACTAAAACATCCCATAATGTCTTGAAAAGTTGATAGAAATCTGTTTACAGATTTTTGGCATGATAGTTCACATTGTGATATTTCTAGTGCTTAAAACAGTTCATCAATCAGACATCCAGAGCAAAAGTTATGCTTCCCAAAAGTTGACCTACTTTTGGAGGGAGTTGCAAATTTTGGAATTTAGTTGGAGGCTGCCAAAAAGTGCTATTTATGACTATTTTTGGAACCCTGGGCAGTAGTAGAGTTAAGGGAGGAAGTGTAGAGTCAAGAATAGATAGGAAAATAGAAACCCTAGCTGATTTGGGGTTACAAAAGGTAGATGATTCCAGAGTCTTGCGATAGGAAGCTATAAAGTGTTGCAGCCTGTGGAGGGTTGATTCCTCTAACTATATTTGAGCTTCTGTAATGTAATAAGTTGTCCAAATCAATAAAGAATGTTCTATTTTCTATGTGCAATTTTTGTTGTGTGTTTTATGATTTATCCCCTTCATCAAGTGGTATCAGAGCAAGGGTTCCTGAGTGTATAGATAGATCGTCGACCGTGAGGCAATTTGCATCAGGACCTGAGGTTGTGGGTTTGCTGTGGAGATCAAGATGCCTCCATGAAGAAATCATTTTGGGAGGAATGCTTTGATAGAAGAGGATTTTAGAGCCTTGTAAAGGCAAATCAATGCATTGCAAGAGGAGCTACAAAGAGAGTTTGAGCCGAGAACATGAGAGGAAAGTGAAGATGAAGCTGAAGAAGAGCTATCTGAGGAAGAATAAGAAGCTATAGGTGATCCTACAGAAGTTAGGTTGTTGAGGGCCATTTCAAAGATTGGAAAGAGGCCCTAGATCAAAGTTTCTACATATTCCAGAGATTTGAATCTAGAACAACTTATTGATTAGATCAATGACATGGAGGAGTATTTCGAGTATGAAGATGTGGGGGACCTAGATCGGGTTAAGTTTGCAAAAACAAAGTTGAAGGGTCATGCCAGTATTTGGTGGAAGGAGGTCCAATTAGAGAGGAATAAAAGAGGAAAAGGAAAGATCACCAGATGGGATTAGATGGTGGAGAAACTGAAGAAGCAGTTCATTCCTGTGGACTATGAGATGGATTTACTAAAGAAGTTGCAAGGACTAAAGCAAGGTAACAAGTCTGTTAAGGAGTATACAAAAGAGTTTTATAAAACTACTATTGGGAAAGGCCATACAGATCCCAATAAGGAGAAGGTAGCTCGTTACATTAATGGGTTGATGATGAGTATTCAAGCGGAGCTGAGCCTAGTCAGAATGACCACCATAGAAGATGCATACCAGTTTTCCCTGAAGGTGGAAGAGAAGCTGAATAAAAGATTTGACAACGAGCAAATGGGAAGAGGTCAAGGTGGAATGACTGGTGGAAGACCCTATGGGGGACGAAATGAATATTCAAAGAAAAGTGAAGAAGCCGGTATGAGTCAAATTCAGAGAGGAGACAATACCTACCGCCCTCGTGACCAAAACAATGGTGAGAAAAGAGGAAGAAGAAGAGGTAGACCTAGGCAAGGACCTGGAAGAGGAGGTTTTAGAGGAACCTGTTTCATTTCCAATGTGGAGAAGAAGGGCATGGAGCATATGAGTGCCCACAACATCAAGGAAGGACAAATCAAAGACCTAAATGTAATGCATGAGTTGCACATGTAGACGAAGATGCACAGTCAAAGAATTCTGAAGATGTTGAAAGGGGAGAAACCCTAGTTATTAGAAGAACTTTGTTGAATGAGGAGAAAGAACCAAATCAGAGGAAGAGTTTATTCCACACAAGGTGTAAATGTGAAGGTAAGTGTTATGATATTATTATTAACAGTGGAAGCACTGACAATCTTGTTTCAGAGGATACGGTTGACAAGTTGAAGTTGACAAGAAGAAAGCATCCACATCTATATCAGATTGCATGGTTGCAGAAGGACCATAGAGCTTTGGTCAATGAGCAGTGTTTAGTGAAGTTCAAGATTGGGTACTACCATGATAAGGTGATGTGTGATATCATACCGATGGATGCATGTCATATGTTGTTGGGGAGGTCATGGCAGTATGATAGGGGTGCTGTCCATGATGGCCGTGCAAACACATATTCCCTAACAAAGGATGGAGTTCATCATAAGTTGAAGCCTTTAAAGGAGGTTGAAGAAAACGTATGTAGTACTACTAAAATTTTCTTTGTATATGGTATAAATTTTTGGAGGGTATGAAGCATGAGCATCATTGCTTTGCATTGATTCCTAAGATTAGTCAAGAGAAATGTGAAGATGTACTAGTAGAAGTCTCATATATGTTGGAAGAATTTTAGGATATTATCTCTAATAATGTACCAGAAGGTTTACCACCGGTGAGGAAGATAAGTCACCAAATGGATTTGATACCAAAAGCTAGTTTGCCGAATAAGGCAACCCACAGAATGACTCCTGTAGAGAGTGAAGCGCTGAACAGACAAGTTTAAAAGCTGTTAAGGAAGGGACTAATAAGGGAGAGCCTAAGTCCATGTGTTGTACCTACAATACTAGCACCAAAGAAAGATGGAGAGTGGAGAATATGTATAGATTCTTGGGCCATCAATAAGATCATGATCAAGTATAGGTTTCCATTAACAAGAATGGATGACATAATGGACTATTTGAGTGGAGCCAAGTACTTCATGAAAATTGACCTGAAGAGTGGGTATCACTAGATCCGAATAAGAGAAGGAGATGAATAGAAGAAAGCCTTCAAGACAAAGGAGGGTTTGTATGAGTGGTTAATCATGCCATTTGGGCTAACCAATGCACCAAGCACATTCATGTGGCTCATGAACTAGGTATGAAAGAATTTCTGGGAAGTTTTGTTATTGTTTATTTAGATGATATTTTGATTTTCAGTAAGACTTGGGATGAGCATATGATGCATATCAGAAGAGTTTTAGAGAAGTTGAGGGAGGAGAAGTTGTTGATTAATCTAAAGAAATGTAGTTTTGCAAAGGAGTTGGTATACCTGGGATTTGTTGTCTCAGAGGAAGGTCTTAAGATGGACCCAGAGAAGGTGAGGGCTATCATTGAATGGCCTATGCTGAGGAGTGCTTCTGAGGAAAGATCTTTTCATGGTTTGGCAAGTTTTTATAGAACATTTATTAGGAATTTTAGTAGCATTTGTGCACCCCTAACTGAGACAATGAGAGGGGATAGAAAAGAGTTTAGATGGACTAAAGGAGAAGGAAAGAGCTTTGATACATTGAAGTAAAAAGTCATAGAACAACCTATTTTGGCACTTCCAGATTTTAATATGGTATTTCAAGTAGAATGTGATGCTAGTGGTAGTTGTATAGGAGCTATTTTAAGTCAAGAAGGTAAGCCCATTGCCTATTTTAGTGAGAAGATTAATGATGCCAAGAAAAAGTATTCTTTTTATGATCAGTAGTTTTATGCAATAGTTCAGGCTTTGAAGAAATGGAGACATTATTAGTTGTCAAAGGAGTTTGTTTTATATACTGATCATCAGGCTTTGCAGTATCTTAATAGTCAAGGAAAGTTAAATCAAAGGCACTTAAAATGGGTTAAGTTTTTGTAAATCTATACTTTTGTTTTGAAGCACAGGAGTGGGAAGTCCAATAGAGTTGCAGATGCCTTGAGAAGAAGGCAAAATTTGTTGACATAAATGAAGATAGATGTTGTTGGGTTCGATGAGCTCAAAAGTTTGTATCTTGAAGATCCTAATTTTGTAGAGGCTTGGAAAGCTTGTTTGGAACCTATTACTTTCGATAGGACAAAATGGTTGGATTTCATAATCCAAGATGGCATGTTGTTTAGAGGAACCCAGTTGTGCATTCCAAGGAGTTCCATGAGAGAGAACCTGATTAAGGAGAAGCATAGTAGAGGATTGGTTGGACACTCTGGTTGAGATAAGACCATTGCTATTGTTGGTGAAAATTATTATTGGCCGTGCAGTTGTAGTAGGATGTGAGGAAATTTGTGCAGAGTTGCAGAGTATGTCAGATGGTGAAAGGAGAAAGTCAGAATACACATCTATATCAGCCACTACCTATACCAGAGAAGCCATGGGATGATATTAGTATGGATTTTGCTCTTGGTTTACCAAGGACACATAGAGGACATAATTCTATTTTTGTGTTGGCAGACAGATTCTTGAAGATAACACATTTTATTCCTTGCAAGAAGACTAATTATGCTATTCATATTGTAGAGTTATTTTTCAAGGAGGTGGTGAGATTACATGGTCTACCAAAGAGCATAGTTTTAGATCGAGATACCAAGTTTGTTGGTTATTTCTGGAGGACGTTGTGGAAGAAGTTGAAAATAGATTTGAAGTTCAATTTTGTACACCATCCATAGACTGATGGATAGATGGAAGTGGAGAATAGGAGTTTGGGTAACCTGCTACGATGCTTAGTAGGAGATAAGCCCAAGGGATGGGATTTGATTTTACCATAGGTAGAATTTGCTTACAACAATTATGTCAATAGGAGTACTGGTAAATCACCATTCTGGATTGTATATGGAAATAGCCCAAGAAATGTTTCTAAGTTAAGGAAGTTGGACAAAGGAGAAAAGACAAGTGCTGAAGTCGAAGACTTTACAGAACATCTAAAGAATTTACATGAAGAGGTGAGAAAGCACATTAATAAGATGAATATTCAATACAAGGCTAAGGCAGATTAGAAGAGGAGGTATAAGGAGTTCCAGGTAGGATATGAAGTCATGGTTCACTTGAGAAAAGAAATGTTCCCAATTGGAACATACAATAAGTTGAAAATGAAGAAATTTGGACCATGCAGAATCCTGAAGAAGCATGATTCAAGAAATGCATATGAGGTAGAGTTGCCGAGTGGGATCAATATTTCCCCTATTTTCAATATTGCTAATTTATCAGAATATCATGAAGGTGGAACAAAGGATGGACTAACAAAAGCGTAGTGGAGTATTCTGGCATCTACTTCAATGGAGGAGATAGAAGAGATATTGGATAGTCGTGTGGGAAGAAGTACTCGGAATAGGAAATATGAAGAATATCTGGTAAAATGGAAATGAAGGCCTATTAAAAATTCTTCTTGGTTGTCTAAAGCAGAGGTCAACCATTTGGGTTTTCCTCACACAAACATCTGAGATGTGATAGGGTCACTTCTCAAATTACCCTGGGTGTCTGATGCAGGAGCATCCAATGGTGTAAGGGCAATCTTGCATCAGCCAAAAATAAGTTAATTCAAAATCATTGTAGTTGTTTTCATTTCTTTCCATAATTAGTGTTTCTGGTTCCATAATATCCAGAATAATGATGTAGGACTTTTAGTTTTCCCAAAACTGCTAAAAATAGCAACCTATCTATTTTGGAAAGTTTAACTGCCATTTTAGGAAAGTTTGCATTTGGGCACAGATTGAAGAAAAAACTTACAAAAAGTTACATAATGGAAATATAAGACCTTTGGCAAAGGAATCAGGTAAAAATCATTTGAGAGCTGAAAGATATTAAAGTTTTTGTTTTCTGAAAAGCCCCTAAAATTTTTTGAAACAAGATATAAGGCACTAAAACATCCCATAATGTCCTAAAAAGTTGACAAAAATCTATTTACGAATTTCTAACATGATAGTTCACATTGTGATCTTTTCGGAGCTTTAAACAGTTCATCAATCGGACACCCATAGCAAAGGTTATGCTTCCTGAAAGTTGACCTACTTTTGGAGGGAGCTACAAATTTTAGAATTTAGTTGGAGGCCACCAAAAAGTGTTATTTATGACTATTTTGTGAACCCTGGGTAGTAGTAGAGTTAAGGGGGGAAGTATAGAGTCAAGAATAGGTGGGAAAATAGAAACCCTAGCTGATTTGGGGTTACAGAAGGCAGATGATTCCAGAGTCTTGTGATAGGAAGCTGTAAAGTGTTGTAGCCTATGGAGGGTTGATTCCTCTAATTGTATTTGATCTTCTATAATGTAATAAGTTGTCCAAATCAATAAAGAAAGTTCTATTTTCTGTGTGCAATTTTTGTTGTTGTGTGTTTTATGATTTACCCCCTTCATCATTATGTTTGAGGCAGTAATGATAGTGTATCTAGATGGCAGATGGAGAGGGTGTCTGGTTAGCCGCCCCTTAAGAAAAAGCTTAAGAAATAAGAATGGGAAGTAGAGCACACTAAGGGCCAAATTTCAGGTAGAGCTAATGTAGAAGAGAAGAAAAAGGGACAAAAGGAAATAATTAATTTTGTCTATTCTACAGAAACTGTAAAGTAGATGTTGCAGGAGAAAAAGATGGCTTCTGCAAGGCCATCAAATATGGCTACTAAGAAGGATAGGCTAAGGAAGGAGATGGAGCTTATAGAAAGCAAACATGATTATTTAGAAGAAGGCATGATCAAAGCAAGGTTGAAAGACTTAGAAGTCCCTTCACCTCAAAGAAAAAGTAAGGATGCAAAAGCCATAATGCTTGCAGAAATGAATAAGAAAAACAAATTTGAAATTTTTAAGAATGCTTCAATGATCAAGCCTGCTAACTTTAAATATCCTTTCTCTTATGGCTAGACTAGATCGCAAAATTATTACAGTGCAAAGAGTGATGCTACAGGAGAAAACACAGAGGAAATTTAGGCAGAACTGAAATGGATTGGTCTCATGAGTATCAAACTGAGGATGAAGAAGAGAGGGAGAAAAGGAACCCTCAAAGGAGGAAGGTAGTGGGCAAATCTTCAACTAGCGAGTAGAAGGAAGAAGCTTACAAATTGACTTTAAATGAGAAAAGAAGCTCATTGCCCAAGTAGGGGTTTCATCTAATGTTTCAAGGGAGAAACAAATTGCTTCAATAAACCACAATATGAAACAAAGAAGAATAAGTGTGGACCCACTTGCAGATTCTCAGCAGGCTATGACATCCAAAGATAAAAATCATAGGCATATATATGATAGTAAAGTAAAGGAAGAGGTCAATGCAATATAAATTGAACCTATTGAGAGTAAGGCTCACATGGATATGGAAACTAAAAAGGAGGAGAGAGATGATACGGGAAGCCAACATAAGAAAATCTGCAGATAAAGTCATGTCTGAAGCTTTGAGAAGACAAAATATGTCACTTTGGAAGTGATAGCATGTGAAGGTTCTAGACATGGTCTAATGTACACTTCTGATAAAAGGAAAAAGGTGTAGCAGTGCAGGTAATAATCAGAGATGGTTGCTGAAGTCTAGAAAATTTTGAAATTATCTCCCAACAGAGGCAGGTAAATGATTCTAATATGAATCTCTGATAAAGAGTAGTAAAGTATTGTAGTGTTGTTGGCAGAGAAAACAAGACAGTAGCAGTGAGATCCTAAGGTGAGAATTGACAAGTCAAAAAGGAGAAAACTTCGCATAAAGAATCAAAGTTGTAGTCAGGAAAGCATCAAGTAAGGGGGAGTAGTCAAAAGTTTAGAAGAAAGATTATATCAGAGTAGGAAAGTGCAAGTATGTTCTCTTTTCCATTGATGTCAAAGGGGGAGAGAAGTCATGTGGAAAACTTAGAGTGTAGATGTGTAAGAAAAGGAGTGCAAATGAGTGCAGATGTGTAAGAGAAAGAGTGCAGATGTGAAAAGAGAAAGGGGGAGAATCTTGTCTTGATGGTTGTTGCAGTTTTTCACATCATATGTTGCCATCAATGACAAAGGAGGAGATTGTTGCAAGTATGTGCCTAATTGGTGTTGTCATTGATGTCAACATACTCTTGTTGTCATTAGTGTCAACTGTATCTTATTCTATTACTTGTTTAGAAGACTTGTATGTTGAGGATATTAAGAAACTTAGTCCCTCAGGAAGAAACAAGTGAGTTACAGTGAAGTGCAGTACAAATAGTAATTGGTATGTTGAAGAATAACCTGGTAGACTACTCCGCATCTCCTTCTAGATAATGATTTGGTAATGTAGTTTTAGTATGATGTTCTTAGTTGTTTGATAGTGTTATGCCTTGGAGATTAAATCCTGATCCTCTCAGGAAGTCATCTTAAAGAGATGTCTAAGTCCGGGCAAGCAAAGGTATAGCAGGAATAGTGAACAGAGTCTAGTGTAGTCATTTGCATTCCTCCATAGACAAGTCTTTTGTTATGTGGTTTTGAAGCGTTGTAAACACTTATATGAAGTGTCTTATCCCAGAGTTATAAGATCTAAATTTTATCAGAAGGATAGCTACAAGCTTATAAGTACTGGCATAGTATTTTTACAGAGTTTGACAGAGATAGAGTCTGACATCTGATGGTCTACATCTCTCCACAGGATGATATGATGCCTTGCAGTTCTGAGGGTAATATTGGGAATGTGTAAAGAGTTCTTGACATGTTTTTGGAAGTGTTTTGTGATTAGAAGTAGAAGTTTTAAGTCAGCAGATGAAGTTGGCAAGCATGTTCTTGAGGAATAGGCTGACCGGTGAGATAAATCATTAAGTGGAGAAGAGTAAATGTTTGGAGGACTTATGTAAGAATTTAAAAGATTAGAGCTGATCTATATGAACATGCTTGGGAAATGATTTGGGTCCGTGTGACCCATAATGCATTAGATTGAGTGACAAGGTACATCTTTCTATGTACACATTTCACTTCTTGGATGCCGACTTGATTATGGAGTAATTCATAATGCAGATATATAAAGGCAATGAAATTTGGTTGAGTGTGTGTGGTGGTGTGGTGTGTGTGATGCAAGCATGCAAATGGAAGAGCAGAGTTGAAAGAGAAGCAACGATGAAGACTTGGGATTCATAATACAGTTGTTAAATGACTGCACCATGGCATTGTGGCAGATGCTGAAGCAGTATTCAAATATCATGTGTGATCTATTTGGAAGCAAATTTTTGTCATCAAAGCAGTGAGCTGGTAGTAAGCCTTTAGTAGGGTTTAATAACCCTCAAGGTTTAATAACCCTTATTATAATCTTGCTAGGTTTAGGGTTGAGGTGGTGAGCCTACTAAACTTAGTTGTACTTCATGGCTGTAAGCCAGCATGTTCTAGGCCCATGGAGTGACCAAGCCTAAACATCAATTTTGTAAAGATTGCAATATATTTATGAGAGATAATCCTCTCCATGGTTTTTCCCTCTTTGGGTTTTCCATGTAAAAATCTTGGTGTTATGTGTCATGCTTTTGTGAATGTTGTTCAGTTGTATATTTTGCATCTATTGGATTATTCTTTTGAAATGGTTAAAAGTAAAAATACACGAAAAGATTTATAGAACACTAATTCACCCCCTCTTAGTGTTCTTGACATTCAACAAAATGTAATAATGAATGGTCTACAAGCTCACCTATTCTATCAAGGAAGTTGTCATGTCCCCTTTCCAAAAATAGCACTTGCTAAAAATAGTAAGTTCCCACTGTCTAGAAATAGTAAATTAGGATCACAAGACATGATTGGGAAAATAATATTTATTTAATATTTTCATTTGTGTCAGTCCAATGGCCAAACTTAAGACAAATGAATATTAAATAAAAATGAAATTAAATATTTTATTTAGCAAAGAGGCATGGGATATTTTGAGTCTTCAAGGCAACCTTTGGTAATGGAGGAATCTCACTATTTATGGCTCCTTTTTGTAACCAATAAATTTGATTAGAGAAGACATCATGCAAATGCCTTTTTTGATTAAATTTCTGATGAAGAATCTAGAATATGCATTTGGAATTATGGATGCATCATTTTGGAGCCTTTGAGGTATAATATGAAAATGCTTTCATTTTAAACTATTGCTTTTTTATCAATTTTCCTCACAGAGCTGATGTGCTTGTGTTTTCTTTAGTGGGCATTGGATCATTGGAGATGGAGACTCTTAGATGTTTATGTAGGGGTTTTAAATCATCTAAATATTTTTAGTTTCATATTCCTAAGGGTAATCTCATACAAAGATTACATTTACAGAGAAAGATTCAGTGGGTATTGAGCAGATTTGTTGTTTGGGGTTTGCAGGTTGTCGGTGTGTTCCAGATTTGTGTTTTCTTTTCATACTTGTGTTGTTGTTGTTTATGTAGAGGGTTTTCTATGTTTTTTTATGTACCCACACATTTCATGTACCATATTTGGCTGTGGGTATTTTTGGAAGAGTTTTTGTGTGGTTTTGGGTGGATTCTACACTCATATCTTGTCTTATTTTCATTATAGTTAGAGATTACATTATGGGTTTGTTTGCAGAAGTTTATAGGTGTGTATTTTCTCTTGTACCAAACATTTTTCTTCTGAAACTAGTCATTTGCAATAAAAAACAAATTTTGGGTTTATTTGCAAAGTTCTATAATTTTGCACTGAAATCTTTCAATAAATTTGGCATAGTTTATGATAATTTTTTTGTGATATTATGGATTCTTGGAAAAATCAGATTTATTGTGGTAAATAATATATTTGGGACATTTCAAGTGGTATCAGAGCATTGATATTTCCATCCTGTTGGGTTTGTGAAAGTCATGCACCCAAGTGAAAGAGAAAAAAGATACCTCCAGCGGGAGCAACAAAAATTAATTGAAAGCAACCCATCTTCAAAAGAAAGAATAAGAGAAAATAAAGGGAAAGAAAAGATGGGTGATAATGATAGTCAAGTATTTAGGAAACCTTAAAGGAGATTCATGAAAATCAAAAGAAAACTATAGATTGCCTCATGGAAACAAGAGAGGTTATGAAAATCTTGGTTGAAAAATTATAGGGTTCTGTATCTATCCATAAGAAAGGGAGTTCTTCAAGGGATTCTAGGACTACCATGGATTCAACTTTCAATTTTTTATAGCCCACATTCCTTCCGGAGGGAATGAATATGAAGTTGAAACCATGGATAATCCAGTGGAAGCTATTGCAAGTGATTTGGCTACCATATGAGCTACCTATGATAGTCAAGATGAGGCATTTAGAAAGCAGTCCCTTTTGGTGAATATGTGAACTTTATGAATACCTTACTACCAAAAGGAGGGTTTAAGGAAAATCAAGAACAAGGTGGGAAAGAGCTAAAAAGCAAATTGATTAAATTGTCAGTTCCAACCTTTGATGGAAGTGACAAAATTTCAACAAGGGCTTGTTTACAGAAACACCAAACTTTCCTTACTCTTTATAACCCTATGAAGGAGAAGGATGCTATCTAATATGCCACTCTACATCTTGAAGGCATGGCTTATGATTGGTTGAATCATGGCATGGCCACCAAAGGCCATGATTAGGTAAAATCATTTGAAGAATTTAGTAAAAAAATATTAGATAGATTTGATCTCAGGGATGAGGAGGAAGACTATGGAGAGTTATCAAAAACTAAACATACAACTACAATTAATGCATATGTAGATGAATTCAAAAAAAATACAATGATGGTACCTGACATTTTAGAAAAAAACAATGATATATATTTTCTTTAAAGGGCTTGGAGATCTCTTAAAGGGTTTTGTCAAATCTTTTGCACCTTCTACTTTACAGAAGACAATTAGGAGAAGTTTGTAGCTTGAACCTTCTATTCCAAAGAAAATTATGACTCATCAATCTAAGGGTTTTAGTCCATGGCAACAGAAAGGGCCCTTTCAGAAGAAGAATTTCCCTGCACCTGTACAGAAGAGTGCACCACCAACAACAACTAAGAAGATACATGACAAAGAAAAGAGAGAGTTGAAGAGGAAAAATCTTTGTTTCACTTGTAGAGAGCCATGGGTCCCTAGCCACAGATGCTTGGGTAAAGGGCAAGTAAATTTTATTGAAGTTGTTTCAGAACCTGAATCACATAAAGAATTTCATGACCTAGAAGATTCTATTCATGAAGAAGAAGAAAAAGAAATCAGCAAAGGGGGTTCTTTAGCAGCTTTGTTTGGAGCTCCTAGATACCATCCTTTCAGGGTTCATGGTGTCCTAGCTAGACAAAGAGTGACTCTATTGATTGATAGTGGAGCAACCCATAACTTTATTGATGAAGGATTGGTGATGAAGAGAGGACTGAAGGTGGAAGAGTTTGAAGGATTTATTGTCACAGTGGTAGATGGATTCACCATGTCTGCACAAGAGTGATCCAACAACTCAATATACAACAGGTGATTACAAGGTATGTGATGATTTTTATGTTGTGGGTATTGGAGAGACTGATGTTGTATTGGGTGTTCCATGGCTACATTCTATAGGAGGATATTACTAAAACCATCAAACATTTTATGAAGTTTAAGTTCCAATCGAATGGGAAAAAAATTATTTTCAGAGGCCTATCAAATGGAGCTCCAAGAGTGGTGACTGCAAAGAAGGTGGGAAGGACCTTTTGGAGAGGACAAGTAGCATTGGTTGCAAGTGTCTTAATTCATCCTACAGACTATCCCAAAAGACAAGGTAACTTTCATTTGGAAATTTAAATTTTTTTAGATAAGCATAGTGTAGTTTTCAATGATATGCCTCCAAGACTACCTCCAGTTAGGAGATTTTAGCATGCAATTGAATTAGAACAAGATGCCAAACCTATAGGGTACTGTCACAATAATGGGTTACACTTTCTGGGACATCCTAATTTTTGCTGAAATCACATATTTTTAGAAAATATAATGATTTAAGCCTTGAAAGGTTCCATTTAAAGGATTTTAATTGAAGAGGGTTTGATCAAACCCCCTTAGATTCAAACCCCCTTGGATAGAACCCCGTTAGTTTTAAACCATACCTATAATGGAGTCTCCTCTACACCTATTAAAATGCTGATAAAAAACTACTTTTGATTTACCTTTTGGAGGATCAAATGAATTCATTTAAAATTTATATTTTGTAATTATGTAGTCCTTATTATAAGCTTCCCAAAGAGTATAATTTTAAATATATTTAATTTGATTATTATATTTATTTTTTATTTCTTGTGAATGTAGGTTTTTCACTGAACATCAAGATCTCTATTCTACACACATGGAAAATTATTAAATTAGTGAGAAAAAATTCTAAAAAATATCTATGCCCTAGGTATTAATGTCCTTGTTCCAAACAAAAAATTGAATTTTGATACATATAGAAAAAGTTATGTTTTGTGGAATATTCCTATGTCTAAATTATAATTGGTTTGACTTCAAAACTTAATTAAAAAAATATTCAATAAAACATTATGAAACCAAATGCATGCCCTATATATTAGTGTTAACAATCTAAATTCAAAAGAATAAGAATTTATCCATTGTAGTAAAAAAGTTATGTGCTACAGAATACACATCAGTTTAAAAAAAATGTTGTTTACTATTAAAAACTAGTTATCGAAGGAGACAATTTTTTTTATAATTTAAATCCAATTTTTGTAAAAAAATATATTTAGAATCTACAAACAAAATCTCACAAATTACTAGTTCGCATCATCTTCAAATTCCTAATGGTTTAGCAGCTATAGGCGTCAGAAAGTGAAGATTTAGTTCAACATGTTGATTTCAATGTCAAGTTTGGCCAAAAAGTGTAACCAATTATTGTGGGATGAACCTATAATAACTACTCCATACTGACATCCAAGAGGTTACAAGGAAGAAATAGAAAAAACTATCAAAGAGATTTTGGATATGGGTTTCATCAGGCCAAGTTCTAGCCCATTTGCATCATCTGTAGTGCTAGTAAAGAAGAAGGATGGTACCTTGAGAATGTGCATCGATTACAGGGCATTGAACAAGAAGACAATCAAGAACAGGTACCCCATTCCAAGGATAGATGAACTCATAGATGAATTACATGGATTAGTGTACTTTTCCAAGATTGATTTGATGTTAGGATATCATCAGATTCAAATGAGAGAGAAAGTGGTGGAGAAGACAAATTTTCGGTGTCACTATGGACCCTTTGAGTTTTTAGTCATGCCCTTTGGCCTTACCAATGCTCCAGCAACATTCCAATCTTGCATGAACAAAGTATTCAATGCACAACTTAGGAAATTTGTCTTGGTGTTTTTTGATGATATCTTGATTTACAAAAAAACATGGAAATAACACTTGGAGTATTTAGATATTGTCTTGGGCATTTTGGAGCAGCAATCCTTTTATGCTAAGATGTCCAAATGTGAGTTTGGGTTAATGAAGATTTTATAGTTGGGACACATCATCAGTTCCAAAGGGGTTCAAGTAGATCCACAAAAGATTCAGGCAATCCTAGATTGGCCTCCACCAACAAACCTGACACAACTAAAGGGCTTCTTTGGATTACGTTCTTACTATAGAAGGTTTCTAAAGGTATTTTCTTAGCTTTCTGTTCCATTAACTAATTTGACAAAGAAGGGAGCCTTTGCATGGTTAGAGGAAGCACAAAAAACATTTGACAAATTTAAGGACGTAATGAGCTCATGTCCAGTGCTTGCAATTCCTAATTTTTCCTTACCTTTTGTAGTTGAATGTGATGCATTAGGAGAGGGTATAGGAGCTATCCTAACTCAAAGGGGACACCCAATAGAATCTAAGAGTAGGAAATTGAGAAAGTTAGAAAAGGGATATTCAATTTATGACAAAGAAATGTTGGCAATTATGCATGCTCTCAAGAAGTTTAGAGAATACCTTGTGTGTGGGAAATTTGTCATGAAGATTGATCACAATAGTCTTAGATTATTTCTCAATCAAAAGGACTTGAATAATAATCAATATAAGTGAGTAAGTAAACTACAATCATATGATTTTGAAATTGAATACATGAAGGGAAAGAAAAATATAGTGGAAAGAAAAATATTTACTTGATTAGAATGAACCATAATTTTATGTTTAAATTTGTGATAGTTAATTATTGGATTTGGAACTGAATATTGAATTAGAATTTCAATTGCTTTACTTGGCAAATATGCATGAAGAGAACAAAGGATAGTATAATATATTTTATTTTAATAAACAATAAAATATTATTATCTTAATTTTAATCCTAGAAATAGGATAATATAATATGGAAAAAATAGTGTTTTTACATGTAGATAAAATTTTCTTGAGAAAATATTTTTATTTTAGTGAGAGCACACACATGTTTTTGGATTAATTTTAGAGATTGAAGATTGGACTATTTTTTCCTTTCAAATTGAAGAATTATATTTTCAAGTTGGACCCTTCTTTAGTTTGTTCATGTTGCTTGTGAATGAGGTAGGATATGATTCATATATATACTACAGAAAAAAGTTCAAATTGGATAGTAATGAATTAAAATTTTTCTTGAGAAACAAGTGTTTGATCTTGTTAGAATATATGATTATTGTGAAAGAAGAAAGTGATATTGAAATTGTTAATCTATTAGAAATTTATGAGTCTAATTCAATTTTTAAATGAGATTGTTGTTTGGAGGATATTTAAGAGTGATTGGAAAACTCCACTAAATTTGATTTTCTAATCTATCAAGCTAAAAATTGAGATTTAGTGAAGAAATATTTGGCTTATTGCATAGGAGAAAACTTAGGGAAACTAGGAAACGCATAGGAATTAAGTGAGTTGGATTTGGAACTTTATCCATAATGAATATGAATAATTTGTCGAGTGACTTAACTTTTATTTTGTTTATACAAAATCAAGAAATAGATAATATGATTTGTGTACATTACAACCTTGTTCTATATGTTGAAGGCACAAGACAACTAAGAGGGGGGGAGGTGAATCAGTTGTATCAAAAATTCCAAACCCTCATTAACACAATCAAATCCACATTTGTTTACTTAAACCCTTAATCTATTATGAAGATTAAACATGAAAACCAAATAATAAAAACTTAAACACATCAACACCATGCACAAGAGAACACCAGATTTTTATGTGGAAAGCCCTAAAAGGGGAAAAGCACTGTGAGGATTAGCTCACAATATAAAGTATTAGCAACACCAAATTACAAGAGGCTCACTACCATATACAAAGAATGCTCACTGTAGGGGACTCACTATCCAAGTGGACTCATTGCCCACTGAAAAAGAGAGAAGAAAGAATAAGAGGTTTACTAATAAAATTGCATCTAACACATGCATGGGTTCAATTCAAATGAAGCACAATAACAATCACCTTCACATCTAAACTGAAAGATAGTAAACATCTTCTTCTTATTACATCTAGTCATCTAACTCATGAAAGCTCTTATTGCCCCTTTTAACACCTTCACATCACAAAATTCATCTCTGCTACCTGTGCACATGCACACATGAACTCTTAACACTTATTTATATCACCATCAACCTTGAGACAATATTCAAGGTTAGAAAAATAATCTTCAATCCTTGAAACAGTCTCCAAGGTCAACACACATACAAATTTTGAATTACGTCTGGACCTAAACATTCCACGATGCAAGGGAATGAAGGTGAACCACTCTAAGCTTTAGCTCAGACCCAAATCTATCCAAGTATGCTACACAACACTCACATGATCATCAAATCAACTCCTCAATCAATGCAAACTTCTAGGTCAGCGAATTGGTGTAAACATAGGGGTTCATCACATGCTTCCACAATCACCACCATAACTTCACTAGTAGAAAAACAACAATAAATGACTAAAAAACTACTAAAAATTGCATATAAATGACTAAGCTTGGTCACGTGACCATTAGTAGTTTATTTCTGGTCATTTATAATGCAACTAAATTTATGACTAAAACATTTTTAGTCATTTATTAGTTGTTTTGATTGATCAATTTGGTAGTATATTTAGTCATTAATTTAGTCATTGATTGTTGTTAACTGGTCATTTATTTAGTCATGGTAGTCATTTTTTAGTCACTGTAATCATTAATTTCCGTGAATTGGTACTATATTTAGTCATTTTTATTCATTAATTTTCATCCATTGGTAGTATATTTAGTCATTTGTATTAATTGATTTCCATCCATTGGTAGTATATTTAATCATTTTAATCATTATTTTGTTGTCAACTGGTCATATATTTAGTCATATTTATTCACTAATTTCTATCAATTGGTAGTATATTTAGTCAATTTAATTATTCATTGTGTAACTAACTAGTGTAGGTAGTCAACTACACATGCATTTGCATTTATAATACAAGTCTAGTTCCACACAAAAAAGCTCATTTACAATTTCTAAAAAACTTTTATTGTTACAAATATCCCCACTTGGAAAAGGTCCCACCCTCAATACATAATATATTAATGTCTACATGTGTACACTAAATGGTGCTTCACATGACATAATCACAAAGTCCTATCAACTCCATGGGATGTCAAATGCACATTCTTCAACACACACTTTGCCAGCTACATGTATTAACTCCATTCACTATAGGTACCTGCACAATTAAATATTGGTGCAAGCCTCCCTAAATAAACATAAAATCCAAATAGAATGCAGAATTCAGTCAATTCAACTTTAAAAACCTATGTAACTGACAGATACAAATTCAAATTTGAAACGCAACCACCAAATTGAATGCATTGAATTGTTAGATTCGAATAAATTAATAAGAGGGAAAGAAACCAGTGACATTCACAATTGCTAAAGTGAAGAATAGTTCTCTGCAAACTACAAAGCATCAACAGACATCCTCTGCACCTTCCTCCAATATATATAAACACATACATATAATTGTTATGTGTGTGTGTGTGATGTTTCAAGTGGTCAGGTCTAGTGGTGGATTATTTCCCATGGTGTTTTGGAGTAAAATGATTACTTCCTACTCTCCATTTCATTGCACACTCATAGTCTGGTAAACCCTCCACGGTTTCATGATTTTGTGTGAAAAAATGATGAGGCAACTCACAAGTTTGAGCATATGTCTGTAAAAAATAATGTATTTGTTTGCTTAGAACTTTTTCTTAATAACCCATGAGTATTTGTATGCATTCATATAATTTTATGCTTGGACCTACTGATTGTATTCATTCATATAATTGTACTCTTAATGTCCCAAGATTGTGTTGCCAGCTGAATACAATAGAATACATCTTAATTTTGGAGCTACTTTTGATACACACACACATATATATGTATCTATATATATATGTATATATACATACACATACATATATATACATATATATACATACATATATATATCTACATATATATATATACATATATACATATATATACATACATATACACACACATATACACATATCAAAAGTAGCTCCAAAATTAAGATGTATTCTATTGTATTCAGCTAGCAACACAATCCTAAGACATTAAGGATACAATTATATGAATGAATACAATCAGTAGGTCCAAGCAAATAAATACATTATTTTCAGCAGACATATCCTCAAACCCATGAGATGCCTCATCATTTTTTCACTATGCACATATATATATATACAGAGGGAGAGAGAGATGTCTCTCTCTCTCTCTATGTGTGTGTGTGTGTGTGTGTGTGTGTGTGTGTGTGTGTGTGTGTGTGTGTGTGTGTGCATAGTGAAAAAATGATGAGGCATCTCATGGGTTTGAGGATATGTCTGCAGAAAATAATGTATTTATCTGCTTGGACCTTTTTCTTAATAACCCATGTGTATTTGTATTCATTCATATAATTGTATCTTTAATGTCTCATATATATGCATACATATAATTGCAATTCTTCAGCACATATAATTGCAGCATATCCATTAATTCAATGAATGTGTGTGTGTGTGTATGTATATGTAGCATATCCATAAACTAATGAAATTGAAATTGTAAATTCTTCAACACAAATAATTGTAGCATATCAATAAATTAAATGAATGTGTGTGTGTGTATGTATATGCTGCATATCTATAAACTAACGTAATTGAAATTGTAAATATATATGTTTGTGTGAACATATCAGAGTACAATGAAAAAGTAAGCTATTAAGTAAAGAATATATGATACAAAGTATTGAGATTGCAACACAGGCAAAACATTTATCAATAATTACTAACACATTTTATAGTAAATGAATGCTGTTGTGTTGTATTGGACAACCAAAGGATACACACACACACACACACACACACACACACATATATATATAACATAAAAATACAAGCTAATGTGTACACTTATTTTGAATATAAAGGATTCTAATGGATGATTCTACATGTGTGCGTGTGTGTGTGTGTGTGCGTGTGTGTGTGTGTGTGTGTGTGTGTGTGTGTGTGTGTGTGTGTAACATAAAAATACAAGCTAATGTGTACACTTATTTTGAATATAAAGGATTCTAATGGATGATTTGACATGTTTATATCAATTTGTTGAATGAACAAGAGACACAGAATATAAAGGAGCCTTTTATGAAATAAATGAAAAATATAAATCCTGAGAAATAACCGAAAATGAAGATGTTCTCTACTATATTCAGTTGACATATATAAACACATTCATACACACTATACATTTTTACATGTATAGATGCATATATGTATGCATATGTATATGCATATATATACATATGCATACATATGCATATGTATGTATATGTATGCATACATATGTGTATATATATATATATATATATATATATATATATATATATATATATATAAACATATGCATATGTATGCATACATATACATATATATATATATATATATATATATATATATATATATATATATATATATAAACATATGCATATGTATGCATACATATACATACATATATATATATGTGTGTGTGTGTGTGTGTGTGTGTGTGTGTGTGTGTGTGTGTGTGTGTGTGTGTGTGTGTATTGTAACGTCGGAAATTGTCCTTCTATATAGAATGGTACAATTTCCCTCAGTTTAGCTCCTCACTTGGGTGAACTCTCAACCTTTTCTTTTTTTGGCCTTCTTGAAACCCTGATTGACTAAGTCTAGGAGAAAACTATTCACTTTTTGAGGTAACTTGTTGATAGAACTCCGAAAGAGGATTTGAGATTTGGGTCCCTAGGACCCCCAAAAATGCAGATCTGAGTTAAAAAGGGGGCTTGGACTTGGGCTCCCATGCCCTAGTCCTCCCTAGTTTCCTAGGATTTTGAATTTTGGTGGGATGCTAGCTCCCGCTGAGTGCCTCGGGATTCTGTTTTCAAATTCTCAGTTTTTGCACAATATCGAGACATTATTTCAAATTTTGAATTTCCCTAAAGATAGATATAAAAAGACATTTGAAAATCATTATATTACACACAATTCTTATGCAAGCTTGATGCCAAAACTCTGCTAAAATTGCTATTGAAGATCAGTGACTTGTTGAAGCACTTGAATGTATTTTGTATTTGCTATCATGGAGACAATGGATGGAGATTAGGAGTCAAGATCTTGAGTCTATCTTGCTCTTCCTAGGGTTTGTACACCCTTTGCATGATCGGGAGAAGGGTTGAAGCCTCCAACATCAAGCTTGGAGATCCTCCAAGGAAATTTCTGATTCGCCTTCTTGTTCATGCAAGTCTTCATTTGTTTCATCTCCTTGAGGTGAGGTTGTATGTGTTTATTGATGCAAAGCAAGTTATTGATCTTCCCTTCATTGAGACATCTAGGGTTTGATATTTCTACATGCACATTGTTAGGTTTGCACACATTTCTACAAATATTTATTTCTAGCTATTGTTGAGGTAGAAATACTTAAGATGGGGCTTGACTGAGGCAAGCTCCTATATAGCCACAACATTTTCCTTCTTTTGTAGGTGCAGATTGTCTTTTGCAGGTTTTGGTGAAAAGAAGCTACAGAAGGGAAGATATTGCGGATATAATCATGACAAATTTTTGATTTTTCAGATTCTAAGACTTATGGGACTAAGGAGCGGGTGTCCTAGTCCAACCAAGGGTTATTTCTAGGATCTAGAAGCCATTTAGCAGTCTTAGACACCTTGTACAGAAGATTTTCTAGTTCAGAAACTTTCAAGACAATGTAGCAGGTGCCCTAGTCCAAGTGGTCCTAAAAATCTAGGTACATAGTCTCTGAAACCCTCTCTCTACACTTTTGTGATCAGTTTTGCTAGTTGTTTTATCAGTTTCTGAATATTTCTGATTTAATACATAATTAGTGTTTTACTTGGTTGAAAGGAAAACACTTGATAAAACCTTATTTAGGGTCTTAGGTTTCATAACCAGACGAGCATAAGGGATAGACAAAGTGATCAGAAGCTTGTTCATGAGCTCAGTCCTTATCCTCCCAATGTTTAGTGGGGAGATTGTGGTATTTAACCTAGTTTAAACAAACTATCAAATTTCCCACTAAACATTTTGGTGAACTCGAGATTTAAAGAATTTGCATCCTTTTAAACTTTAGATCTGAAATAATTTGTTGTTCTAGAGCATAAATGGATTGAAAAACCTCTTTAGTGAAATTGCATATGTTAAATTATGGATTACATTCTTTATCATTTCACTAAAAGAGTTAGAAATTATCAGTTATTGTTGGATATTGTATTTCATTTGCAAAGGCCATCATTGTGCATTTAAATCTTGGTTTAAATAGAACATGTTAAAATGTTAGATTATTTTTTGCAATATTTTCATGCTTATGATGAGCCGTTTAGTCGTGATGACTTCGATATGTTAGATGAAGCCCTTGAGGACTTTATCTCGATTGAACATTCCACTACGACCTCTAAGCCATCATTATTTCAAAGATTTGTAAATGTAATTTATGTTCCTAAACCTAAGGAAGAGATTGAAAAACTAAAAATTGTGGTCACTCTATGTGCAAATGTGGTTCAACTGATGTAGGAGCATCCTTGGTTCAAGAGCAATCTTGCATCAACCAAAAACATTTTCATTTCAGTTTGTTTCTAGTTTGTTTCTTTTCATTTTTCTAGTTTAGTTTAGGCAGTTTAGTCAAAAGTTGTTTCAACTTTTGGTTAGGTATTCTACCATAGTTACATTTCACATCTTGCAGATCTGGACTTAGTATCTACATTCATCCATCTACATCATATCCAAAATTCATAGCATTTGGACTAGTTACTGGAAAGATATCTCTATCAGAAGATCGATTGTTTTCTCAGAGCAGAGCATCTTGACAGTCTCAGACAATCAGTTGAAGGAGAAGGCTTGTAGATCATTACTTGACTTGTGGATCTTAATGACACATCATTCAATGATTTTTGGTTTGTGGCTAACCTTCCCCAAGGGTCCACACATTATTCCATTCATTTTAGGAAGTGTTCTATGTAGTTAGGTCTAACCTATCTGTGTACACGTTACAACTCTTCATTGGAGTTTGTGATCTTCCTTGGCCGACGTGGAAGAATCTATTGGATCAGAGATGATATATATTGATGTAATAGATCCCTAGGAAAGTAGTAGTTGACATAGTGATAATTGTTAGATTAGATTTTGTGCCAAGGAGCTTCAAAGCTTTATCTTGCGCATCAGGCCTTTGAGCCCTAGTTGTAATCCCGCATGCTGTCGGCCAGATTGTCTTTGAACTCTATGATACACTGAATGACTGAATTTGCATTTTCTTTATTTCTTTGAGTTGTTTCCATTGTGTTTACTCTTGCTACATGGTCTGGATAGTTCATTATGTGAACCCTCCTACCGTGACTACACCAAGTGGTATCAGAGTGAAAGTTTGAATCTTTGGGAGCGAATTGAGTGAAGTTGGTGAGGGAATTCCGTAATATCTTGCTATGGATATATCATTGAATTGAGGTAGGTTACTTTTGTTGCAAATTATTGTTGATTGAGAGGTAGTTGTCACCTTGTAGGCCGATTGTTGAACCTGAGGTAGTTTGCACTTGATTCAAGGAAGAATGCTGCTGAGGAGAGTTGCTGATGTTGGACCAATGGTTGGTAGAATGGATGAGATGATGGAGATGATGAGAACAATGTGAATTCATTTGGATACTGTTGAAGAAGATAGGCAAAGAGGATTGACACCGAGACCTAATATTGAAAGTGATGATGAAGAAGAATTTCAATCTGCTAAACAAACTGGTGAAACCCTAGGAGGTGATGAAGAAGAAGAATCAAATCAAGTAAAGATGTTGTGATCTATTTCAAAGATTGGAAAGAGACCTAGAGTTGATGTGCCAAACTATACTAGTAATTTGAACCCTGAAGAATTGATTGATTAGATAAATGACATGGAAGAATACTTTGAGTATGAGGAAATTAAAGACCCGGAGAAGGTGAAATTTGCAAAGACAAAGTTGAAAGGACATGCTGCTATATGGTGGAAGGAAGTTCAGTTGGAAAGAAATAGAAGAGGAAAAGATAAAATTACAAAATGGGACCGGATGGTCATAAAGATGAATAATCAGTTTATACCTGTTGACTATGAGTTGGAACTATTGAAGAGGTTGCAAAACCTAAGACAAAATGAGAAACCTATGAAGGAGTACACTAAAGAATTTCATAAAATGATCACAAGGATAGGACATAACCTAAGACAAAATGAGAAACCTGTGAAGGAGTACACTAAAGAATTTCATAAAATGATCACAAGGATAGGACATAGTGAAGCAAACAAGGAGAAAGTGGCTAGATACATCAATGGACTGAGATTGAACATTTAAGAAGAACTAAGATTGGTAAGGATGACATCTTTGGAAGAAGCACATCAGTTTTCCCTGAAGGTCGAAGAGAAGATGAATAAGAGGCATGATTAGAGACAAAGAGGCAGAGGAGATAAATTTTAGAGAGGTAGGACATTTTCTAGAGGAGATAGATCATATCTGGAGTAGAACAAGTCTGACAGCCCATTTAAGAAGGAGGACAGAGATAACAGTGCTTACAGGAGAGATAACATAATTTTTTATTGGAGAGGAAACCCTAGTGCATACCAGAATGAAGGATACAGGAGAGAAGGAAGAGGATTTGATAAGAGAAAATTCAGAGGTACTTGTTTCAAGTGTGGAGGTGAAGGACATAGAGCATTTGAGTGTAATCAGGGTAGTACAAGTAAGAGGATAGAGAACAGTTGAAGAGCAACCTATGTTGAAAAAGAACCTATTGGATCACCTAGTTCTGTTGGCAAACTAGAGAAAGGAGAATCATTGGTGATGAGGAGAGCAATATTTCAAGTAGAGACAAATGAAGAACCATCGCAGAGGAAGAGTCTATTCAAGACAAGATGCAAATTAAGAGGTAAGTGTTGTAGAGTTGTAATTGATAGTGGTAGTTTAGATAACCTAGTATCAAAGGAGATGGTGACTAAGATGAAGTTGGAAAGATTGAAACACCCTAAGCCCTATCATATAGCATGGATTTAGGATGATCATAAGGTACTGGTGAGTGAACAATGTTTGGTGAAATTTCATATTGGATCTTATCATGATGACGTCTTGTGTGATATTATGCCTATGGATGTATCTCATATCTTGTTGGGTAGACCTTGGCAGTATGATAGAAAAGATATTCATGATGGGAGAAGAATACATATACTATAACAACAAATGGAAAGAGAATTACTTTGATTCCTTTGGAGGATGATCCTAAGGGTGAAGTATGTGGGAATGCTAGAATCTATCTGGTAGATGGAAGAAAATTTATGGATGGTTTGAGACATGAGAATGTGTTATGCCTTGATTCCTAAGAAACCTGAAGCATTGAAGGAGACTGGAGAATCACAATCAAAGGAGATAAGAAAATTGTTGATAGAGTATAAAGACATCATATTAGATAATCTACCTAAAGGATTGCCACCTATAAGGAGTATCAGTCATCACATGGATCTTATACTGGGAGCAAGTTTGCCTAACAAAGCAGCACATAGAATGACACTGGCAAAGAATGAAGAATTCAATAGATAGATACAAGAGTTGTTGAGGAAACGTTTGATCAGAGAAAGTTTAAGTCCTTGTGTAGTACCTGTAGTGCTTGCACCAAAGAAAGATGGAGAATGGAGAATGTGTACTGATTCTAGAGCAATAAACAAGAACACAGTTAAGTATAGATTTCCTTTACCTAGGATGGATGATATTATGCATTGTTTGAGAGGAGCAAGATATTTCAAAAAGATAGAATTGAAGAGTGGATACCATCAAATCAAAATTAGAGAAGGAGATGAATGGAAGACTACTTTAAAGACAAATGAAGGATTGTATGAGTAGTTAGTAATGCCTTTTGAATTGACAAATGCACCGAGTACTTTCATGAGATTGATGAATGAAGTTTTGAAGAAATTCTTCGGTAAGTTTGTTAATGTATACTTGGATGATATTCTAATTTTTCAATAAGACAAAAGAGGAACATTTGTGGCATGTTAGACAAGTTTTGCAGAGATTGAGGGAAGAAAAATTTCTCATAAACATCAAGAAGTGTAGTTTCATGAAGGAAGAACTAATGTATTTGGGATTTGTGATTTTTGCAGAAGGATTGAAGATGGACCCTAAGAAAGTGAAAGAAATTGTTGAATGAACTACACCAGAGAGCATTGGAGAGGTTAGATCATTTCATGGATTGGCTAGTTTCTAGCGGAAGTTCATCCAAAATTTTAGTTCAATATATAACCTTATGATAGTGACAATTAGAGTTAGGAGAAAAGATTTTAAGTGGACATCTAGAGTAGATAAAAGTTCTGAGTTGTTGAAGCAGAAAGTGATAGAGCAACCTATTTTGGCATTACCGGATTTCAATAAGCTATTTCAAGTTGATTGTGATGCGAGTAGAAATGCAATTAGATTAGTGTTAAGTCAAGAAGGTAGACCAGTAGCATGTTTCAGTGAGAAGTTGAATGATGCAAGGAAAATATATTGAGTTTATGATTAGGAGTTCTATGCCATAATTCAAGCCTTGAAGAAGTGGAGACATTACCTGTTGCCTAAGGAGTTTGTGTTGTATATAGATCATCAAGCTTTGTAGTATGAGATGGGTAGAGTTCATGCAGAGTTATACATTTGTGTTGAAGCATAGGAGTGGAAAATCAAACAAAGTTGCTGATGCATTGAGTAGGAGAAGAAACTTGTTGATAGAAATGAGAGTTGAAGTATTGGGTTTTGATGAATTAAAGAACATGTATGAGGGAGACACTGATTTTATACAACCTTGGAAAGCATGTAAAGAACCTGTTGTGACAGATAGAAGTAAGTGGTTGGACTATTTCATTCAAGATGATATGTTGTTTAAAGAAAGTCAATTGTGCATACCTAGAAGTTCAATGAGGGATAATTTGATCAAGGAGAAGCATAGTGGTGGATTGGTAGGACATTTTGGCATTGATAAGACAATGGCTTTGGTGAGCAAAAACTACTTTTGGCCTCAAATACATAAGGATGTTCAGAGATTTGTGTAGAATTGTAGAGTTTGTCAAGTTGCAAATGGGAGTAGTCAGAACACTAGATTGCATAAACCTTTGATAGTACCAAAGAGACCTTGGGAAGACATAAGTATGGACTTTGTAATGGGATTGATGAAGACACAGAGAGGACATGATTCAATATTTGTAGTGGTGGACAGATTTTCAAAGATGGTTCATTTCATACCTTGCAAGAAGACAACTGATGTAGTGCATGTAGCTGACTTATTTTTCAAAGAGATTGTGAGGTTGCATGGGTTACCTAAGAGTATAGTTTTAGAAAGAGACACAAAGTTTTTTGGATACTTTTGGAGGACACTTTGGAAGAAGATGAAGATAGATTTGAAGTTTAGTTCAACTTTTCATCCACAGACAGATGGATAGATAGAGGTAGTGAACAAGAGTTTGGGAAACTTGTTGAGATGTTTGGTTGGAGAAAAGACATGAATTTGGGATTTGATTCTTTCACAAGCAGAGTTTGCGTACAATAATTAAGTAAATAGGAGTATCAGAAGAACACCCTTTGAGATTGTTACCAGAGTAAATCCTAGAGGAGTTGCAGAATTGAGAGATATCAGTACAGAGGAAAAGAGAAGTATAGAAGTAGAAGAATTTGTAGAGCATATGAAGGCAATGCATAATCAAGTAAAGAAGCATTTGGAGGATATGAATAGTAAGTACAAAGAGAAGGCTGATGAGAAGAGAAGACATAAGGAATTTGAAGTTGGAGATGAAGTAATGGTGTACTTGAGAAAAGAAAGATTTCTAGTTGGGACATATAACAAGTTGAAGATGAAGAAGTTTGGACCTTGTAAGATACTCAGGAAATTTGATTCAGGAAATGCATATGAAGTGGAGTTACCAAAGACCTTCAGTATTTCACCTATTTTCAACATTGCAGACTCATATCAGTATAATGACATAGAGTTCAGTGACAACATGAAAGAAGACTTGAAGAAGTAATTACCACACAAAGCACTGAAGCAGATTGAGGACATTTTGGATAATAGAGTTGGATGCAACACTAGAAGAAGACAATACAAATAATATATTGTGAAGTGGAAAGGTAGACCAAAAGAAGATTCATCATGGATATCTTAGGCTGAGGTGGACCGTCTTGGTTCTCCCCTAGCTCTAGCAAAGTGAGGGACTCACTTTTTCAATAACCCTAGATATCCAATGTAGGAGCATCCCTAGTTCAAGAGAAATCTTGCATCAACCAAAAACATTTGCATTTCAGTTTGTTTGCAGTTTGTTTCTTTTCATTTTTCTAGTTTAGTTCAGGTAGTTCAGTTAGAAATAGTTTTAACTTTTAGTTTGGTATTCTACTGCAGTTGCATTTCACATCTTACAGATCTGGACTTAGTATCTACATTCATTCATCTACGTCATATCCAAAATTTAGACCATTTGGATCAGTTACAGGAAAGATATCGCTATCAGAAGATTAACTATTTTCTTAGAGCAGAGCATCCTGATAGTCTCAGACAATCAGCTGAAGGAGAAGGCTTAAGGATCATTCCTTGACTTGTGGATCTTATTGACACATCATTCAATGATTTTTGGTTCACGGCCAACCTTCCCCAAGTGTCCACACATTATTCCATTCATTTTAGGAAGTGTTCTATGCAGTTCGGTCTGACCTATCTGTGTACATGTTACAACTCTTCATTAGAGTTCGTGATCTTCCTTGGTTGATGCGGAAGAATCTATTGGCCCAGAGATGATATATATTGATGTAATAGATCCCTAAGAAAGTAGTAGTTGACATAGTAATAGTTTAGATTTTGTGCAAGGAGGATCAAAGCTTTATCTTGTGCATCAGGCCTTTGAGCCCTAGTTGTAAGCCCACATGCTACCAACTAGATTGTATTTGAACTCTATGATATACTGATTGACTAAATCTGCATTTAGTTTATTTCTTTGAGTTGTTTCTGTTGTGTTTACTCTTGTTGCACGGTCTAGATAGTTCATTCTGTGAACCCTCCTACCATGACTACACCATCAACCATCCTCTAAACCTATGCTTGTAGTTATAGGTCTTTCATCTTCTTCTCGATCTCTTGATCACATTTATGATTATGCTAAACAAATAGTGAAACAAGAATCACAACAAACCAATCATAATGTGGTTGCTCATGCATATAACACTTGGAATAATAAACAAAGTACACAACAAACAGGTGTTCTGATATCTTTACCAGCTTCTCAACCTATGCTTCCTTAAGCATCTCATTTAACATATAAAGGTGGTAAAGACTATGATCTTGTAGAGAAGCTTCATGCTACTCTTGTGAATATATCTCTTTGGGAGATTATACAAACTTCACCTACTTACCATGGAATGCTACAAGAAGCTTTACAAAAGGTGATCGTTCCTCCTATTGTTAAACCAAATGATGTTTCTGCTTTACTAGATTGTATGCATGTAACAAAAATAGCTATTTTGTTTCAACAACATGAATTACCATCTCTCAAGGTTCAGAATTAGTATGATCCTTTGGTTATCTTTATTACAATAAACAAAACATTGGTTAAGAGAGTTATGATTGATAATGGATTAGCCCTTAATGTTTGTGGCATTGATTTATTGCATAAGGTTAAAATTGATATATTTACCATCAAACCAGAATCATTAAGTATTCATGGATTTGATAATGTTGGATGACAATGCATGGGCACTATAATTGTACCTATACAAGTGGGACCTGTGATGGTGCCTACCTTGATTCATGTAATGCCTTGTTCTCTATCTTATAACATGATTCTTGGTAGACCTTGGATACATGAATTAGGAGCAGTTCCTTCTACTTTACACCATTCAATTAAGTTTATATTTAAAGGTAAATTGCATACTATCCATTCAGATCTTGAACCTAATAATTGTCTGCAAATGGAAGTGCATAAGCATGTTATTTGTGCTAAGAGTTTAAACAATCTGAAAGCTAATTTATTAGCTCCTCTTGCCTCTAAAAATGTTATGCAAGAGTCCAACAATCGAATGCATTTGTTGGTGATGCCTGGAATTTGTTAGATTTTGCATCTTCCTCCACAGGGGAGTATAAACTTAAAAACACCGTCCCCGACACATCAAATATTGCATCGATCACATTGGATGCTTTGAATGATAAAAATAAGGCCTCTTTGGTGACAAATAAGGATAATACTCTTAGTTATACTACTAACTATGAAACTTATGAAGCTCTGCCTTCCTCCAAAGAAATGGTCTCTCTCTATGGCAGAGGATTCTGAATCCTTTACAAAAATTGTGACTATGTAGGTAACGATTGTGGCATAAATCAACAAGGAATCAAAGTCCCTATAGAATCTGCTATGTGACATTGCTTAAATGGAATTAGATATAAACCTTTTAGGGAATACAAAGCCCACAAATGCCCTACTCTAAATGTGAATACAACATCAACACTTAATTTGATATTCCTTGAGATGATTGACATCAATCGTCCTCTAGGATCACTTCTATTGGATATGTTTATGGTGGATGAAGCGATAATAGAATTCCTAGGTTCTTATGATGGTATTCCTCATTATCACCATAAACGTGGCCTACCTTATTGTTTAAACAATGATGCATATTTTGGAAAGACTACTAGCACAATAATTGCTATGTAGTAGAGCATAATGAAGAACTTGAAGAACAATTACAATCCTACAATCCCCCTGACCATAGTACTCTCCTTAACGGAAAGATTGTTGATGTCATTATGGTTAAGGATAACCCTTAAAAAGTTATCCCTATTAGTGATTGTTTAAATATGGAAGAAAAAGAAGAAATGACTAAACTGTTGAATAAGTTCTTAGAATTATTTGCTTGGGATTATTTAGACATGCCTGGTATAGATCCTCAGATTGTAACATATAATATTGTGTTAAAACTAGATGTTAAGCCATTCAAACAAAAGATTTGTAAGATGAATCCTAAGATTGCTTTGCTTGTTAAAACTAAAATAGAAAAACTTTTACAAGCTAGTTTTAACTGACCTATTATTTACTCTCCATGGATCTTGAATATTGTTGTCATTGCTAAGCCTAATGGTAGTATAAGAATGTGCACATATTTCTAAGACTTAAAATCAAAATCTCTGAAAGATGATTTTCCACTCCCTAATATTGATATGATTGTTGATTCCATAGCTAGACATGAGTTGCTATCTCTCATGGATGGATTTTTGGGATATAATCAAATCCTTATAAATCCTCTCAATCAATATAAAACAACCTTTATAACACCTTGGGGTACATTTTTTTGGGTAGTCATGCCATTTAGACTTAAGAATCCAGGAGCTACTTACTAGTGTGTAATGACTCTTATATTTCTTGATTATATGCACAATATTTTAGAAGATTATGTTGACGACATCCTAGTGAAGTCTATCCATCGTAAGGATCATGTTACAGATCTTTGACAAATATTTGAGCACATACAAAAGTATAATATGTGATTGAATCCCCGTATGTGTGTTTTTGGCATAAACAATGGAAAGTTACTTGGGTCTATTGTTTCAAATCAAGGTATAGAAGTCGATACAAAAAAGATAGACGCGATTGTTAATATGCCAATAACTAAGAACATATCTCAACTTTGTAGTTTGCAGGGAAAGATACAGGCCATCCACTAATTTGTTTCACAACTCGCAGATAGGACTCACCCCTTTACATGACTACTGAAGAAAGATTCTCACTTTTAATGGAATTCTGATTGTCAAAAATCTTTCGATGACTTAAAGGATTACTTAGCTAATCTGTCTATTTTGCAAACTACCATTTCTGATAAACCATTTTTGTTATACATCTCAGCATCTAACAATGCCCTAGCAACTTTCTTAGTGCAACATAATGACGAAGGCAAAGAATGTGTTGTCTATTACATCAGTCGTAATTTGCTCAATTATGAAGTGTGATACACAGTTATAGAGAAGCATTGCTTAGCTTTAGTGTTTTCCACTCAAAAGCTTAGACATTATCTCTTAAATGCTGAAGTGCATGTAATGGTAAAATTCAACCCTTTGAAACATCACTTCGCAAGAACAGATTTATCAAGTCATCTTGTTAAATGGGTTATTCTGTTAACAAAATTTGATCTCAAATTTATTTCACAAAAAGTGATTAAAGAGCAAGCGATAGCTGATCAATTAGCTGACGCTCCCTCACCTTTTTCTATACAAAATGTCAATGCATTTTCTGACGAATAGATTTTAACAATCTCTGCAGATGAAAAATGGGAGTTATACTTTGATGGATCAAAATGTTGAACTGGCTCCAGGCTTGGTGTTATATTGATACCCCTCATTGGTAAGCTGATTCCCTTATATTACTGCTTAGATATCTTATGCACAAACAATATAGCTAAATACGAAGCTCTTATCGCAGGACTTTGTGCAACCTTGGGTCTTAATATAAAAAACATTACAATATACGGGGGTTCTCAATTAATTGTTAAACAAATAACGGGATAGTATCAAACTAAGCATGATAAGCTATCTCAGTAACATGAGTTGGATTTAGCTTTCTTAAAACAATTCACATCATATTCAATCAACACCATTCATAGGAAAGATAACTGGCATGTGGATGTAATGGCAAGCGCAGCTTCCCTTATATCCCCTGATGGTTCTCATGAGGAATTTACTTTTGTTGTTTGTAATCTTAAGACACCGATAATCGATGACCCTATAGTTGTGAATTTAGAAGTCTATGGTAATACATACATGAATGAATGGTTCTCCTACATATTCAACTATCTACGCGATGGAACCATTCCTGATTCGACATCTAAGAATGCCTGACTCTGTTTACGCAAACTAGTAGTGTGATACATTATATTATTGAATGTCTTGTATCGACAAAGTTATAATGGTGTTTTACTCTGATGTTTACGCAATTCAGAGATTCCAATAGCTTTAGAAGAAGCTCACTCTGGTGCCTGTGGGGGGCATTTTGAAGGAAAGTCATTGGTGCAAAAATTGTTATGTATGGGGTACTACTGGCAGAATATGGAACAAGATTCATTTTCTTACATCAAGAGATGCCTGCAATGCCAACAACACAAACACCTAATCCATGCTCCTGGTCAAGAGCTTCATGCCCAGGTGTCACCATGGCCATTTTCCATATGGGGTTTGGATTTAATTGGTAAAATTTCCCCACCCTCCTCTCAAGGACATATGTTTATTATTATTGCTACGGATTATTTTACAAAATGGGTTGAAGCGGCCCCTTTGCGATCCACGACCACTGATCTAATCTGTCGATTCATACCAGATAACACAATTTCTCGATTTGGAATACCTTCTTCCTTGGTTTTAGACAATGGTACACCATTTAAGAACAAGGATGTGAAAACGTTCCACAAAAAATATCATATACAACATTGCTTCTCTATGCCTTATTACCCTCAATCAAATGGCCAAGCAGAAGCTTGAAACAAGGTTATTGGATAGATTTTATAGAAAAATATTAATAAACATAAAAAAGATTGGCATATGCAATTATTCTATGCATTATGGACTTACAGAACAAGTATTCGAACAACTACGGGTAACACACCATATAATCTCATCTACGACGGAGATGCGATAATGCCTTTAGAGTTAGAAATTCCTTCCTTGCAAATTTCCCTAAGAGATATCATGGATGATGCCATAGAATGAGAGAAAAGATTACAGGAACTTGAGATGCTTGACGAAAGACGTATTAACACTCTTGAAGATCTCAAAGCTTATAAAAAAGGAGTACAATGAGCCTATAATGTGCAAGTCATACAACATTGATTTAATGTTGGGGACTTGGTTCTTTATGAAAATCAACGCAATGTAAATGCACCGTCTGGTGAAAAAGGTAAGTTCAACCCTAATTAGCTTGGATGTTATATAATCACTGAAGCCTTTGGATCCAGAGTGTATAAATTAGCTGATAGCAAGGTACGTCGCTTAAAGAACCTATTAATGCGGCGCACCTCAAAAGATTTTATGCTTAAAGATCTAATGTTCAATGTTCCTAAGCTAATTTAGCACATAGATTAGCTTCAATTTAGACAAGATAGTATTGTTTTCTCTTAATTCATTTGGCATTACATCTTTGATCAGTTAATCATTGTTGTATCATGTTTAAGTAGTATTTTCTTGCATCACTTTTGTATAACTAAATATAGCATGGAAGTTAAAGTTATGTGTAAAGTAATTAATCAGTGTGTTTGTTACTACATGTTCTTTTTAGAATTGTTAGTATATCACAATAGAATTAATTATAGCATTTAAACATCATCACTAGTTGCATTTTTACAAAAATCACATGTGATAGATCAAAATCTATTACACATAGATGAAAAGAAATAAACATCATATATGTGTCTCAGTTTCATGTATACATCCGAGTCGACTATCTCTCAAAACAAAATGGGATGTCATAGTACATAAAGTATATACATCACATAGTTGAGCCTCGATCACCAGTACCCTTAGGCCCTCATGGTGTCTGAGTGACAGAAGCCTGACCATTTTTGGCTATGGGTCGCAAATGACTCCTAGAGACACTTCACGATCGTAACTCCCTGATCTCACCTCTCATCTCTATCATCATCTCATGTGCCTCTTGGTATGTCCTTTGGTACCAGCCTCTCTTAGTCTAAACCCTATTTTTGTTAGCTCTTGCCTGCTGGACCTCCCACAGTAAGAACTCAATGATAGTTGGCTCTCCCTCTGATGTAGGGACTGCTACCGTTTGCTCTCATTGTGCCCTGAGCTTAGCCTCGGCACACTTAGTTCTTTGTCAAAATTCCTTTCTCTCTCTCTCTCTCATGTAGACTAATCTAGCATGGCCTCTATAGCAATCATGTATTTGACTATTAGCATAAATATCTTAGGGTGCCACCCAGCGGATGATCGTGGTGAATAACCTATCAGCACTCGCTGCTCTGAGACATCTATAGGTACTATGTCTCCTATGACATGACTCACAAAGTCTCGCCATGCATCAGTCCCAACTAAAAAATAGAGGATGAGATAGATGCTAGACTCCCATATAAATATCACAAATAATAAACTATACAAAACATAAAATAATAAATCAAACCTCACCTGGATCTCCATCTCAGAAGGATGGATCTCAGATTGCTGATGGTGTGATGAGATCTGCTATCTAATCTGTAGCTGGGGGAATAGACCTAGTACTCTCCCCCACTCTCTCTGACTAGGCCTTGCATCACCTGCAGGTATAGGACCATGAGCCTTGGACCGCGGTCTTGACTTGGTCTTCTCGTCAGTGTTTGCCTCTTACTGGCCATGTCGTGATCTTTCTCTTAAGACATACTATGATGGGACCTCCTCAAACTCATCCTCATCCTCCTCAAGATCATAGTATCCCACAAATCACTAATGTCATCCTCCACCCCTATGTCACTCGCGTGGCCTGCCCAAGGTCAGGCATCCCCTGTAGGGTGCCTAGGTGGAAAGATAGGTGTAGGCTGTACTGTGTGCCACTAGGTCTGATATGCTCAGGTACACCTGACATCATCTATGTTTGATGCTGGCTTTGCATCCTCGGGACCCTCATCATCACTAAGTGGCACGTCTACTACTATCAACTGTTGGATGGTATTTTCCCTGATTACACTGTGAGCAACTCATGTGTAGCTCGGATGAACTGTAGGAACATCTTGTATCTGTCTGAATTATTGTGCCACCTTGTCAAAGTAAAACCAATATATGATATGATAGAGGCAACTGGTCATCAATCGATCCCTCTACATCCTTGCTAACTATCTCTGTTGGCCAGGCCATTCGATGTAACCACGATATGGTCTCCAAATCATGTTACCAGGCTGTAATTTGTCAAATATTACTCTAGTATAGTAGATTACCATGCCTCCAACACCTAACCAGTGGATAGGCATAGACATGTAGATGGGTGAATGTTGCCTCTATGGGATAACTCACCAATTGTGTGCACCTAATGTGCTCAAAGGCCTAGACCTGTAGTATTTTGTAGACCATCAGACTATGCATCTCATAATGGACATACTGCCCTAAGTTGCGATAAAGGTCCATAAGCATACTACACCCCCATGCATAGACAGTCTGATGGTCCTCCATTGCTCTAATAGTGTGGCTGAGACCCCCATGAAGGTGAGTGCCTCATCCATCTGGTGTGATGGCTAGTGTGAAATAGTGTGACCCAAGTAGTATACCCGAATCTAATGAGTATACCCTGCTGAGCGATGTCCAACAACCCTCACTATCTCTCCTTGGATCGACAGTCGAAGGATCCTAAATACATCCTCCAGTGTGATGGTAATCTCGCATGTCAGTAAGTGGAATGTGCATGTATCTGCATCCCACCTCTCCATCAGTGCCATGAGCATCGCGTAGTGGAATCTAATTGTGGGCATATCAAACACCTAACATAGGCCCACCATCTGTAAATGCTCTCTCTGTGATAGTCAAGGTGCTAGCGTGCTCTTATAGAAGTGTCATCAGATGACCGCTTGTGTGCTCACGCATCTCAGGGACATCTTGTAGATCATAAAGCAAGCAAGAATATCATAATCCCCTCTAAAAACCAAAGTAAGCTATCAAGAACTGAACAGAGTGCCTATACCTAGGGCCTATGTCCTCCATGGACTAGGGCACCCCAGGAAGACTAGGTGCCCTAGAGGGACACTGTGCCCCTATGGGACTAGGGTGCCCCAGAGGGACTCTGGTACCCTAGGTGGACCTGGGCGCCCCTGTCTAGGATTCCTGTCCACCTTCCCCTCTTGGCATAGACATTGGTAAATGTAAAAGCAAAAGTACAATGAAAGATGACAAAAGAGTTTGATTAGGACCCTAGCTCGGCCTCAAAACATCTCTCTGCTACCCAAGCTCGGAGCATCTCCAGACATGGTGGATGATATGGACATCAGCTCGGCATGGTTGTTTTCCTATTTCTCCTTCTCTTTCTCTGCAATGATAAGAAATTAGAATGAGTTAGTGATAAGTGACAAGTCCATTTTACATAAAGTAAGTGAGTGAGAATTCATATCCCTAACTGGGTGCAAAAGTGTGCTCTTTCACTCTTGAGCCCTTTTTCTCGAGCTATGGAACTCTAATTTCAGTATCATTTGTTGTGTTGGAATCTTGGTTCCACTCTCTTTCTTACGCAATGTGTTATGTATGAGTGTTGTTTCTTCAGATGACCCTCATAACACATTTCTCATCAAGTTTCCCTTGAAATCAATGTGCGTGGATATCTCCTTGTTTCTACTCTCGGACTAAGAAAGTAGAAACAAGGGGGCATATATCCCCCTCAATTTCCTCCCTCATCATGTCTCATCACTCAACCCCCCTTAGCATTTTGATACTAACTCATTGGTGGTAGTTGTAGGTTGATTTGATTTGTGATTTTCTGACAAGTGTTCCTTTGCAAGTTGTGGTTCCTAACTTTGTGGTCTTGTAGGATTGCAGACTTGGGGCCTTCTACCTTCTTGGCGACAACACTTCAACTTCCTCTATAGTATCCTTTTGGCTATCCTTTTCATGATTGATATATTTACTTTCCTTTAGTTGCATATGCACGTAGTACCATATGACCACTAAAGTGGGGGCTAAATGTAACACCAGAAATTGTCCTCATGTATGGAACAGTATAGTGTTCCTCAGTTTAGCTCCTCACTTGGGTGACCTCTCAACCTTTTCTTTTTTTGGCCTTCCCGAAACCCTAATTGACTAAGTCTAGAAGCAAACTATTCATTTTTTGAGGTAACTTGTTGTTAGAACTTGGAAAGGGGATTTGAGATTTGGGTCCCTAGGACCCCCAAAAATGTAGATCTGAGTAGAAATGGGGGCTTGGACTTGGACGTCCATTCCCTAGTCCTCCTCTATTTCCCAAGATTTTGAATTTTGGTGGGATGTCAGCTCCCACTGAGTGCCTCGGGATTCCATTTTCAAATTCTCAGTTTTTGTGCAATTGATGCAGAGCATCCAACACTAAAACCCTAACATACAATTATCAATGTATGTTTATGCATTTCCAAATATGCACCCAAAATTTAATTTATAAAGTCCTCTTTTTGTTTGCCATCGGCCAGACAAATTAACCATGCCTCGATCACCTATGTTTCACCGATGAAGCACTTGCACTGTTTGTCAGCCAGACCAACCATCATTGGTGAAACAGAACCGTTTACCGCCGAATCCCTTTCTCTCACCAATGGATACTCGCCTTTTCACCTATCGGCGGGAGCTTCGCTATTGGTTAACACATTAAATCTCCTTCCAATCTCCTTTGTCACTCTGACGTATCGGCCACATACATACAAATTTCAACTTGCCAAACTGGTACCCTTACCTCCTACTACTGGTCACCTCTTGTATCCGCAAACCTAAAACCCTTCGAACATACATGCAGGTTGCCACCTCGACCCGTCAACCCTTGTATCTTTTGTTGTATCTTCACTGCATACAAACCAAAATATACATTCATCGAATATTCCTCAGAATATCCCTTCCGCGATTCGCTGACTATTGACTTTGTATCCACCCCATGTAGATAACCGATGTACATTTAGCACATGCAAACCGAACTTACAACCGACGGATACACAATAACTATCTTCACATGCAATTGGTGTATACACACGAACTGTCTTCGACATACAAAAGATATATACTCATAAATTGTATAACTCGATGTACATTTGTGATGTACATTCAACACATACAAACCCGCCAGATACAATTAACAGAAACACACAAATTGAAACTGACATACAAAAGAGATATACATAGGAATTGAATATCCAATATGATTTTTAACTTTGCATCTTCATAACATGCATTCTTGACCTGTTTTCTCACCCGATGCACCAGCGATGGACAAATGTGACATACACATAACATGCGAATGCGATATACACATGGATTGTATATCTTGCATACAAAAGTGATATATACACAAATTGTATATTTTTGAGAACTTCACGGATTTTCATAGTTTGATCCGTGCAATCTCTAGTGATGGCCCAATCCGTTTCCTGGGTGACTTCTCAGACCCCTTTCAACCTGCATGACCTAGCACATACCCATGCTAGGGTTCTTCAATGCATCTAAGACCCGATCCTGCAAAATTTAGCATAGACAAAAATGGAAGACAAAACCCTAACTACTATATATACAACCATTCCTCTGATTCACAGAATCAACCAGGGGAATGGATAATCAAATCCATCCGGCCACAAAACAACTAGTCGATACACAAATCAAATGATCAAAACACAAATAGAATCTTTATTTGCTTTCAGAAATGCAATTATAGTACTCTATCTTCCAACAGTCTAACATAACTTCTCACAACATAATCCCCATAGTTGATCTGTACTAGGGTATTTATCTACCTACCCACGGTAGTACAGACTTGTCTCCAGGCGGCTAGGAGAGCTAACTACCTTCATCGATCCAATGAACTTAACTGTCCTAACAAACTACAGATCAGCCAATGATCTTGGAACTTACAACTTGATCTGAAATACAACTAACTAAACATGCATTGGTCCAAATTGACCTTATTACATTTAATGTCCATTTAGGACTTTATTGGAAACAGAAAACTAAGCATAAAATGACTAAATGCCTTATGGAGGCCACTGTAGGTTAGGTGCTCCTGCACCATACTCCCCAACAGAAAAGGAACTCATGTCCCATGAGTTAGGTTGTGGAAGAATTCCACCTTTACTCTTTGCCATCTCAGTGCTCTGACCTGTTCCAGTTTTATACTCTGCTAGCTCTTGTCTACTCCAAGTTTTATGAACTGCAACTAGTTGTTTTGAAAGTAAACCCTCACGCCTGTCAATGTAGGCTCTGTTCATACATACCCTGTGTTTGCCAGTTTGTCTTACCAGCACCTCTATCTATATACCTAATTGAATAGCCTTAGGACTTGCTTTTGGAACTTCTGCAATGTTCAAAGTTGTCTTCTTTTCAATTTTTATAGGACAAACAATAGTCCCTACTATGACAACATCCTTGTCATTCCACTCAACTTGTTGCTATTTGCAAACCTATTTCTAAAACTGCTGCTGACCTCTCAGTCAAAACTAAAATCTTTTTCAAACTGTTATCTTTAACAACTTCTTTCCCTGCAGTATCCTCAACTGCCTTTATGCCTACTGCTATAGGCATCTTCACAAACTCCTTCTTTCCCACTAAAATGATTTTTGCTACCTTCTATGCTACAGCTTCTTCCTATAATGGTACCAACACAATAGTTTTCCCATCTTTCTTGATGGTGTAGGTATTAGCATACCCATCATACAATACTCTCCTATCAAATTGCCATGGCCTACCCAACAATAGGTGACAACATTCCATGGGGAATATGTCACACAAAACTCTATCATGATAATCCCTAATTTGAAAATCAACATATGCCTATTCATATACCAAAAGTGATTGACTATCACTTACCCAAGATGCTTTGTAAGGATTTTGATGTGGAATCCTTTCCAATTTTAGTTTATCCACCATTTCCTGAGATACCATATTATCTGTAGAACCAGAATCAATCACAACCTTACATATTTTACCTTTGCTCTTGCATGTGGTCTTGAAAAGAGCTCTTCTTTGCATCATATCCTTTGATGTCTTCAAGATTGTCCTTCTTAACATCAATGCTTCTCCCTCCTCCGGATACCCATAATTATCAGGAGTCTCCTTCACACTTTGTTGAGTGTTTGAGCTGCTTGCACTTTGTTTATCAGCTTCTTGGATCAGATTTGCCCTCTTTTCTCCTCCTGAACTTATTGCTTTTGTTGGACATTTGAAAGATGGATGCCCATATTCACCACAAGTGTAACACTTACCAGAAAATGTAGTAAAACCTCTACCACCTCCAAATCTACCTCTGGTACCTTTCCATCCACCTCTAAAATCAGACTGCTCTTGTCCATTACCAGTGTCTTCCTGACCCTCATTGCCTTGTCTTGTTGTAGGAGCTAAACCTCTTCCTCTTACATTGCTGCCTCTTCCTCTCATGGACTTATCTTGTCTTCTATTCATCTTTTCTTTAATCCTAATTGCCATTTGATAACAATCCTCTACACTCCTTGGGTTAGCTAAAACTAACTCATCTTGTATGTTCAATCTCAAACCAGCCAAGTATCTAGCCACCTTTTCTATCTCATTCTCATGATGACCAAATCTCATACTCAACTTGTAAAACATCTCAGTGTATGCCTTCACATCCATTTCCTTTTGCCTTAAAAATTGCAGCTTCTTAAACATTTGAATTTCATAATCCTGGGGTAAAAATTTACCTTTGATCCTTGCTACCATCTTGTCCCATGAAGTGATCTTTGACTTTCCTTGTTTCCTTCTCTCAGATTGTACATAATCCCACCATACCAAAGCATGACCTCCCAACATGGTCTTTGCAATCTTTACCTTTTGATCCTCAGCAACATCTTCACATTCAAAGTGATTATCTAATGCAGCAATCCAATCAAGTAACTCATCTTCATCCAAACTTCCATTATACTTTGAAACATCAACCTTTACCTTAGGCTTCTCACTCTGCACTACCTTTAACAATTTTACAAATCTTTGATCTTCAGCATTCAGCTCTTCATCTACCTCTTCAAATTCTTCAACATCATCTTCTTTCTCAGATTCACTGTCTTCTACCTCTCTTTTCTTGTTCATTTCCAAGGCTGCAAGCCTTGCTTGAAGTGCTTCAGCAAGCTCCTTCATCTTCCTCATCTCTTTGGCATGTTTTTCCTTTATCTCCTGCAACTCTCTTGCAGTACCATTACCTTTAGGAGGCATCTTGTTAACCTCTCAATCCTCTAACTCTATCTTCTCAGTGATAGAATCAACACACAATAGCCCAAACCTTTTGCTGAGCTCTGATACCACTATGATGTAGAGCATCCAACACTAAAACCCTAACATACAATTATCAATATATGTTTATGCATTTCCAAATATGCACCCAAACTTTAATTTATAAAGTCCTCTTTTTGTTTGCCATTGGCAAAACATCCTCCATCAGCCAGACAAATTAACCATGCGCTGATCACCTATGTTTCACTGATGAAGCACTAGCACTATTTGTCAGCCAGACCAACCATCGTTGGTGAAACAAAACCATTTACTGCCAAAGCCCTTTCTCTCACCGATGGATACTCACCTTTTCACCTATCGGCAGGAGCTTCGCTATCAGCAAACACCTTAAACCTCCTGCCGATCTCCTTTCTCACTCTGACGTATTGGCCACATACATACAAATTTCAACCTGCCAAATTGGTACCCTTACCTCCTACTACCGGTCACCTCTTGTATCTGCAGAGCTAAAACCCTTCGAACATACATGCGGGTTACCACCTCGACTCGTCAACCCTTGTATCTTTCATTGTATCTTCACTACATACAAACCAAAATATACATTCACCAAATATTCCTCAGAATATCCCTTCCGCAATCCACTAACTATTGACTTTGTATCCACCCCATGTACATGACCGATGTACATTTATCACATGAAAACTGAACATACAACCAACGGATACACAGTAACTATCTTCACATGCAATTGGTGTATACACATGAACTGTCTTCGACATTCAAAAGACATATACTCATAAATTGTATAACCTGATGTACATTTGCGATGTACATTCAACACATAAAAACCCGCTAGATACAATTAACGGATACACACAAATTGAAACCAACATACAAAAGTGATATACACAGGAATTGTATATCCAATATGATTTTTAACTTTGCATCTTCATAACATGCATTCTCGACCTATTTTCTCACCCGATGCACCAGTGATGGACAAATGCGACATAAACATAAAATACAAATGTGATATACACACGGATTGTATATCTCACATACAAAAGTGATATATACACAAATTGTATATTTTTGAGAACTTCACAGATTTTCACAGTTTGATCCACGCAATCTCCAGTGATGGCCCGATCCGTTTCCTAGGCGACTTCTCAGACCCCTTTCAACCTACATGACCTAGCACATACCCATGCTAGGGTTCTTCAATGCATCTCAGACCCGATCCTGCAAACTTTAGCACAGACAAAAATGGAAGACAAAACCCTAACTACAATATACACAGCCATTCCTCTGATTCACAGAATCAACTAGGGGAATGGATAATCAAATCCATCCGGCCACAAAACAACCAGTCGATACACAAATCAAATGATCAAAACACAAATAGAATCTTTATTTGCTCTCAGAAATGCAATTACAGTACTCTATCTTCTAACAGTCTAACATAACTTCTTAATATAATCCCCACAGTTGATCTGTACTAGGGTATTTATCTACCTACCCACGGTAGTACAGACTTGTCTCCAAGTGGCTGGGAGAGCTAACTACCTTCATTGATCCAATGAACTTAACTGTCCTAACAAACTACAGATTAGCCAATGATATTAGAACTTACAACTTGATCTGAAATACAACTAGCTAAACATGCATTGGTCCAAACTGACCTTATTACATTTAATGTCCATTTAGGACTTTATTGGAAACATAAAACTAAGCATAAAATGACTAAATGCCTCATGGAGGCCACTGTAGGTTAGGTGCTCTTGCACTAGCAATATCGAGACATTATTTGAAAATTTGAATTTCCCTAAAGATGGGTATAAAAAGACATTTGAAAATCATTTTATCACACACAATTCTTATGCAAGCTTGATGCTAAAACTCTACTACAATTGCTATTGAAGATCAGTGACTTGTTGAAACTCTTGGAAGTATTTTGTATTTGTTAACATGGAGACAATGGATGGAGATTAGGAATCAAGATCTTGAGTCTATCTTGCTCTTCCTAGGGTTTGTACACCATTTGGATGATTGGGAGAAGGGTTGAAGCCTCCAACATCAAGCTTGGAGATCCTTCGAGGACATTGCTGATTCACCTTCTTGTTCATGCAAGACTTCATTTGTTTCATCTCCTCGAGGTGAGGTTGTATGTGTTTATTGATGCAAAGCAAGTTATTAATCTTCCCTTCATTGAGACATCTAGGGTTTTATATTTCTGCATACACATTGTTAAGTTTGCACATACTTCTACAAATCTTTATCTCTATCTATTGTTGAGGTAGAAATATCGAAGACGAGGCTTGACTAAGGTAGGCTCCTATATAGCCACAACATTTTCCTTCTTTTGTAGGTTCTGGTGAAAAGAAGCTATAGAAGGGAAGATATTGCGGATATAGTCGCGACAAATTTTTGAGTTTTTGGATTATGAGACTTGTGGGACTAAGGAGGGGGCACCCTAATCCAACCAAGAGTTATTTCTCAGATCTGGAAGCCATTTAACAATCTTAGACACCCTGTGCAGAAGATTTTCTAGTTTAGAAACTTTTGAGACATTTGAGCAAGTGCCCTAGTCCAAGTGGTCCTCAAAATTTAGGTGCACAGTCTCTAAAACCCTCTCTCTTCACGTTTATGATCAGTTTTGCTAGTTGTTTTATCAGTTTCTAAATATTTCTGATTTAAGGCATAATTAGGGTTTTACTTGGTTGAAAGTAATACACTTGATAAAACCTTAGTTAGGGTCTTAGGTTTCATAACCACGTGAGCATAAGGGATAGATAAAGTGATTAGAAGCTTGTTCATGCTCAGTCCTTGTCCTCCTAATGCTTAGTGGGCAGATTGTGGTATTTAACCTAGTTTAAACAAACTATGAAATTTTCCATTAAAGATACACACACAAACATCAAAAGTAGCTCCAAAGTTAAGATGTATTCTATTGTATTCAGCTGACAATGCAATCCTAAGACATTAAGAATACAATTAGTAGGTCCAAGCATAAAATTATATGAATGCATACAATCGGTAGGTCCAAGCATACAATTATATAAATGCATAAAAATACACAACGGTTATTAAGAAACAAGACCAACCAGACAAATACTTTTTTTTTCTATAGACATATGGTATTGATCATCTATGAGGTAGCAGTCAAGGTGGTAAAAGTTAATGACAAATATAATCACTAAGAAATAACCAAAAATAGTAAATAAACACATATAATATTAAATTTGTAAATGGGATTTGTGAGGAATAACCCATTACCAAGAATGACCCTCATTTACTTATAACATATAGAAAGACGCTGCATAAATATAATTGTTAAATACACAGTTCATGAAAATAACTATAAGTAGAATGTAGAATGCATAGTTCATGAAAAAGTAAGTTGTGGAATAAAGAATATGTGATACAAAGTAATGAGCTTTAAACACAGGTAAAACAATTAGCAATAATTAATAACACATTTTATAGTAAATGAATGATAGTGTGTTGTATTCGATAGCCAAAGGATAGAAATTTCAATAGAGGTAAAACAAATACAAAATTGGGTATTCAGATATATGCCCAGAAAAATAAGCAAGGGTTTCATGATAATAATTCCTTAGTGTTGTGTGGTTATACAAAATGCCCCATTTTTCCTTGACAAAACAGGGACCCAACATTTCTTTTTGCTTGTGGCTTGTTTGTTTTCTACTTTGGGTGGTTTGGTAAAATCAGTCATGCATGTAACCTTGTAATATTTGCCACTATGATGAAGCCAATTGTCAAAGTTAGTAGTTCCCATTATTAACTTCATGGTTGGAAAGTACACAAAATTCCAAGCAAGTTTGTCTTTTAGATCACCCCAAAATTGTCTAAGGGAAGAAAGTTATGTTGAGTCAAAGTTTAGTCAAACCTGATATCCCAGGCGGGGGGGTCATATTTCTAACATTAATCATATTTGATAAGATCACCCAGATATAGAATCATCACCTGATAATCTCCAAGTGTACGATGCACAGACGTCAAATTTAAATAAGAGTCGATACCTACCTGTCGAAGGACTTCGCATTTCTTACAGAGGGTCATATTTCTAACATCAGTCATCTTACGAATATCAATCTCTTCACAAATATCACCCTATGTCAATATGATGGTGACATCATCCAATTTTGATGAATGAAAGAAATCACCCTGATGATGACATCATCATTCCATCTAAACCACGGGGGGTTATATACCTGATATTCATCATATTTCTTAATATGATGATGACATCATCAAAACATGATAACTAAACGATGTCAATGGCATGATGACATCACCCTGATCTTTCCCAAGGAAAGGGAGGGCTCATATTTTAGATCCCCCTGATCTTAGTTTCATGATGTGATACACATCATGGTTAAACGTTGACCATATCACCTGATTCTTTGCACCCAGTTATCCCACACAAAGGCGATGGGGGTCATATTATTCGGGGGGGTCATATTTTTGAATATCCCCTAATCTTTTGAAGATCACCCCCTTTAACATTAAATGCAATTAAATATGGTAGATGAACTCTCACCACTTACAAATGCAAATTGAACACTTGGCGACATCTACAGATTCCCTATAGATGATCGACAGATTTAATCAAGACAATGCCTTTTTACCCTAATCTGTCCTCTTGATTGTTTTAAAGGTAAAATTCTAAGGTCATTTTCATTCACCTTGTGATAAATCAAGAAATTACAGAGCTCCAAATTCAAACCCTCAACAGCTACCTATCAACGTGTCAGATCCTTCAACGTAACAGAATGGGTGATCTTACGCATATATAGTCCTTCCCATAATCACTCGTCTAATCCAAAAGAAAGCATTGTCCAGTAAGTAACTGCAAACCCTCCCATTGTCATTTTCTGTAATTCCAGGTAGAGTATTTCTCTTTACTAGGGTATGATCTTGTGATAATACGTAGAAAGGTAAAATAAAGAGTAATATACAGAACATACATGATGTTGTAAGAATGTATATGGATACCGTAGGGTAAAATATATCATTTTTATTGCAGGAATCCATGGCAGATGTTAGGAGAAATAGGTCTGAAGAAGAGTTCCTCAAGCCCATGTTTGTGCAACCTGAGGGAGTATAATTCAAATACGAAGTCATTGGTGATACACACCAAGGGGATACAGATCTAGCAGTATGGTCGACAAGGTTGGACAATGATAAAGACAATCCCATTCTCGATGGGGTGTTTGTCTCAGGTATGTGGCATGTAGCTGGTTTTCCCTGTGCTATGAATGCTCCAGAATTGGTAGTGGAGTGTGCAATAAATTACAACCCAGAAACTAGGTGAGTAGAGAAGTATGGAAGGATATACACTGACTTCTCAGTCAAGGGCATTACTGCCACTTTCAATTTGCCAGTTGGGAAAAAGATAGTGAATGTGGACTTGTGTAAGTTGGAAATAGAGTATAACAATAACAAGAAGAATGCGAGGAAGAGGATGTACTAATGGAGATCAAAGTTTAGTACATACACTGCCTTAGCCAAGCTACCCGTGCATTTGTACAAGTTTGATTTTGACGATGTTGAGTAGGATGACTAGCAGGCCTCATGCTCGAAATTTTGAGAATTAGATGTTTGGGATCATCTAGATGGTCTTATATACAGACAAACAACCCCTATGGTCTAAGATCATTAGTGACTCATTGGATGAGGGAATGAGGAGCCTAGGAGGACAAACATGTTTATTCTACATGACTTCATATGTAGTGTACTCTTGTGCATATAGAGGAACATTTGATGCTTTGAAAATAGTGGGTAAGGCTGGTGGTGATTCTGATGATGCACACATATGAGATCATTATCCCCAATTGCAAAGGAAGGTATACCTCCAGGACTATAAACTTGTAAATGATGCATTCTCTATGCATTTGGTTAGAACTATCGAGGAGGATAGGACTAAAAGGCTGAGCATGGAAGCTCAATAAATTATCTATTGACATGGAGCACGGTTTATCCAATTTTCCACTTTCTCATATATTGGGATCGAGGGATTTGAGGGACAGCCTCTTATGTTACCAAGATACCCTATTGATTAGGTTGTCTTGATGGAATTTGTTAGGCAGGTATCTACCATAGTTGAAGCCTATAAGGCACAGAAGAAGATACCTCTAGTTTTGTTTCCAGTAGCCATGGGTTGATACATGTGCCTAGATTTAGAGAGTATAAAACATGTCATTGGGGGGTTGAAACTGATGAATCTACAACCATTTTCTCTGGCCAGATCCTATGATCCTTATGGAAGGATACAGAAGGTACTGGGAAAACAAATACATCAAAAGAATCTAAAGGAATTTTGGACCGATTGTGATGATGAAGCTGAGGTGAGAAGAAGGAAATATCAAAGACACCTTGAATCAAGTCAAAACCTTTGATTGTATCCCGGAGCCAGCACAACTGCGTAAGGATGATGGGAAAATCATCTCTAATGAATATGAGGACAAAAAGGTGTATAATGACACCATATTGGCCCTAGATCTTACACAACAGGAGGATATATCCTTAGATCAGCTAATGCATGGGTGATCCAGCTAACCCAGGCTTGGGTAGATGTAGAGATAGCCAAACTAGAGAAAAGGGGTGTTGCCCTTATGCTTGATACTAAGAAGAAGAGACAAGAGGTGTTTGATGAGGAATACAATGATTTCCTCACTGAAAAGAGAAAATCCAATGGGGAAAGATTGCCTATAGAAAAATAAAAGAGGATCCCCCCTAAAGGTAAGAAAGGTGAAAATGAACCAAAGGGGGTGATAATAGAAAGGATTGCCACTAAAGCTATATGTGCATCGACATCAGCTCAGACATCTACATCATCGACACAACCTCTAACAGAAAAACCAAAAACTAAGAGAATTTTAAAGCCTACTATTGAAATTATAGAGATGTAGGTAGAAGGACAGATCCTACAACATGAAGTGGAAGAGGGAGACCCCTTAGAAGAGGAACAATTAAGTAAAGAACCTGAAGATCATGACTTGATGATAGCAAGCAAGAAGAGGAGGGGAATGCCACTAATGTCACCGCCTAAGAAATAGAGAATGACCATGAGGGGAGATGTCCATGCTAACCCCATCATCTTGAGAGGAGTAGGTGGTGAAGTTTTTAGGAAGGAACTGTAGTATGATGTTCCTCTTCCCACAATAATTAAATTTAAAACTGAGAAAGAGGAGAAGCAAACAAGAGAAATGCTCAGGACAAGCAAGGGGGTTTCTTTCTCTTTAGATGATACAATAGACCTATCTGATGATGAGGTGGTCTAAGAGGTGACTACTCAACAGATGGAAACTCTGGTTTCCAACACCCAAATGACTCCTCATGGAACTCCATTAGCCCAGATGAGGGTGTTGGAAGAAGTAAAGAAAATAGAGGAAATGAAAAAAGGTAGCCCGGAAATAGCAGCCCAATAGATAGGGATGGACAATTTGGTTGAGTGGGTAACTAGTCCTATAGCCATAGACTTAATGTATAGGGGTGATATAAGCCCAAGCAAATATGATGGTGCACCCAAGGAAGCTAAAAGGACTAGAGTGGCAAATCATATAGAGAAGGATAGTATTGCTCTTGATCAAGGTCAGTAACAACATGAGACACCCACAAAACCAAAAATATTAGAAGTCCAATAGAAGAGTGGGGGTGATCAGGGTATATCAGACATTGGTGTTGCTCAGGCTCAAGGAGATTTGGGAGAAGTCCCAAGGATAGAAGACAAATCAGGTCAGGAAGACCCCAAGCCACAATATATCAATGCACCGGGTGGAGAACATGAAATGACCCATGATTAGGGTGACCCTCAAGGGTAGGATACACAGGCCTCCCAAGAGGTTAATATGCAATAGGATGAGAAGGATAACAAAGAAGATGAAAATCCAAAGGAGGGAGCACATAATGAAGCACAGGATCGAAATGTAGAAATTCCATAGGATCCTCCTTTGCAGAAGGCAACCCCTCATGGTGAACTACACAAGGATGAAATCAAAAAGGTACCTTCTCCACCAAGGATAGAAGCTAACACTAGAGAGATAGACACCCATGATACAAACAAGGGCCACCAAGAATTTGGAGGTGATGTACCTCATTGGCTAGGAAAAGAAATGCATATAGAACAAGTGTCAGAAGTTCAAGAGTTTTATGTCTCTACCTTATTTGCTGAGAACATGATGAAACCAAGGAGGAAGGCCAGATTAATATATACTATAAAAAGAGATCCTACCACAGGTAGAAGAACCGCATAGATAGCCCTTCCCACAGTTGAAAAGGAAAAAGGCAAAATAAGGCTGGAGGAATTCCAAATCACAAATGTGGATCTAGGTTTTGCCAATGAAGACCAGGAAGGTCAAGAGGGGAAGGATATTATTGATTCTTTAAGCCAAAGGGTGAAGAAGGAAAAGGAGAAAAATAAAGTACATAAGGATCACATTGCTCAATTGCATTCTTTCATAAACGGGTTAATTAACCCTGATCATACACCAACTGATCCTGTAGTCCCATTGATTGTCATATCATAGGAGGAGGTTACCAAATTGGACCTGATGAAACATGAAACAATGGTGATGGAAAATGGATGTTTTTAGCGCTCACTGGGGCTGAGGATGTATTAAGAACCTCTCTGCAGAGGTGAAATTCTTTAAGTAGCCTAAAGAGGAAGGTGGATAAAATGTAGAGTGACATGGGAAGAAGGTCATTTCAATTGGAAAAGGACCTAAGTGATCTGAGTGAGATGAAGAGAATTGATTCATAGGTTCTAATAAGTAATAAGGTATTAGACAACAATATTGCCCTGCTAACATGTATATGGTATGAAGATATCGGGTTTGAGTGTAATGTGTTGAAGAAGTGTAGTAGCAAGCTCAGGGATATTAGTGTCAAGTTACACGTCATGATGGCATATGAGCCAAAAATCCTGGAGGCCTTGGAAGGGAAAATAGAAGGTAAAATTGAGAATCAAGATGCAAATTTTCCCATCAAGGATCTACATGATAATTTTAAGCTAGTGGTAGATGACCCTCTCACCCACTTGACCAAAGAGGTAATGAATAGAATTATGAGAATAAAGGTTAAACTGGAGACATACAATGAGACATTAAATAGTAGGAAATTCAAAATGGAAGCTCTCAAGGCTAAGTTCCAATCTCATAAATATGCAATAGCAAAAGCTAAAATCCAAGATTGGGGAGAGGTTGATAAAAATAGTGCAAGCATATGAACATATCAAGACACTAGTAAGGGTCCACATGAAAGAGAATGTTTATCAAAGTGATAGTGATAATGAAAGTGATGAAGATGAAGAGAACGATGAGCAAGAATAAAATGAAGAAGAAGAACATGAGTAAATGTAGGTGCATCACTAAGTGAACATATGCATGGGATACTTATAAATAGTGGGTCATACAGATGGTTGCCAACTGGGAACCTGTGCCATGGGAGAAAGTTGACTAAGTCATAGGAGGATTGTCATCCGTTGATCTAAATTGATAAATCTTGACCATTGTTCAATTATAACTTCCTCCTCACCTTATTCTATAAAAGGTGTAGGGGTGCAATCTTTTAGTCATTCCAAACTTAATTAAAATCTGATGGATGAAGAATTTGGGACTTATTTCAAAGTTATTGTGAATATACATGTTTTGCATACTTAATGAAAGAGAATCTATTTTGAGTACAAATCATTATAAATCTTGAGTAATCTGTGAGTGGAATCTTGATATATGTATTGATTAGCTGCATCCCTTGGAGTGCTTTTCAGTCTGCATATATTGTTTTCATTCCTTGTTCCTTTGAAGTTAGCATCAACCATACCTAGCTGTGGAACAACCTGGTGATCTGTGGTTTGATTTCTTCTCTCCATGAATGTATCTTGTGTGTATGTGATTCAATAACTAAAGGTTCACTAAAATTAGAAGTATTCTTTTAAATTTATTTGAATTTTATTATAGATCATCTCCATAATTGCAAATAACACACAACTAAAAGCAATTAGACATGAAATATGTAGATATCCCATAGGAAATTGAAAATACAGAGCATATTTTGAATGGAAGCATGTCAAATTGATAAATCTCATGCAAATACAGATAAATATTCATGAGGGACACATAAATATTCACTTGTAGACACATCATTTAAATAAATATGTAGTGTAGAAGAATGTGTGAATTCATGATGATCAATGATCAGAAGAATTGATTAAACTTACAAATATCATAGTAATCTTTGGAAATAGAGTAGAATTAACCCCTCTGTGGAGTGAATTTATAGGATACAGTGCAACACTAATAACCTAGGCAAATGTAAGACCCCTTGAAATGGAAAACAACATGTCACATCAACCTCTGAGTAACATCAGACGATCATGACCTAATCAACGAAGCCTTGGAGTCATTAACTTATCTTAAACTGATTGTACTTTACAAGATAATAAAGGTTTGTTGTGCAAATTTTTATGCATGTTGTTATGACTAATAATCATCATCAACACTTAGTCACATGAATACAGATATGGGTTTTCAGATATATGCCAAAATAATTGAGCAAGGGTGTCATGACATTAATTCCTTAATCGCACTTATGTTGAAAAAACCAAGCAAGAGTTTTTAGATATATGGCAAAAAAACACATGGGTTTGCATAAATATGCCGAAATACATCAACTTTGTAGATTTATGCCCAAATTCACATGGGTTATTAAGATAAAGGTCAAAGTAGCCAAATACATTATTTTATGTAGACATGTACTCAAACCTATGAGATGCCTCATCATTTTATTAGACAAAATCATGAAACTGTGGAGGGTTTACCAGACCGTGAGTGTGCGGTAAAATGGAGAGTAGGAAATAATCATTTTACCCCAAAAAAATTGTGGGAAATAATCCACCACTAGACCTAACAATGTTAATCCACCATGGCAGAAGGGGCATGAAAATGAATAATGAATTAGGTAAGAACAAGTAGTAATCTTTATTCAATCAGTGAAGAAAACCTTCACAAGTCCACAAAAATGTTGAATAAAAAGATTCATGAGTACCATTGTTTGCATTTTGAAAGGAGAATGATGTTCTTTGTTACCTCGAACTGTGGAAAGAAGACACCATTGATGCCACTCTAGAAGCTTCCAGCCTGTAAGCGCGCGGTAAAATGATGGGAATGAAGTTTTACCACCAAAAATCCTGGGAAATATTTCATCATTAGACCCAACGTGCATATGAATGCAGTGAATGCATGGTGGAGTCCAGTGTTAAGGTTAGGCATTTAATGTGTAGGTGTAGACTATTAAACCTAGCCCCACTAACCTAAACCTCCAACATTAACCAGTGAACTAGACCCAATCAATTTTGACTGCATATGAATGATAATTTTTATTTGTCAAACTAATTATTTAGACATTTGTATTTCTTTGACTACTTATTTAGTTGTGGTTTTTACCTGACAATCAAATTAGTCATTTATAGCTATGCTGCAAAAAATTAGTAGAGTGAGTAAAAGTTTTAGTCACATAGTCATTTATTTGCCAAATTCTTCTAGTTCTTGCATACCATGCCCAGAGCTTTAATACATTTTGGAAACATCCACAAACAACTTGAGATCACCTGGAAATCACCAAAATCATCTACAATAACTTTCACCTGAAGAAGGCTCACTGCCTGCTCACAACCAACACTATCGTACTCTGCTACACATAAAATTGCTTTCCAAAGCATCATACCACAAACCTTTTTGATAGAAGGTAGATAAAGACCTTATAGGATTAAATCTAGAACCAAAACACCTAAAACCACTCTATGGAGAAATACAGAGAAATATATTTTCTCCTAGACACCTCTGCACATATCAGAAATGCTGTCAAATCCTATTCTTAAACTGGTGAACACAACTTTCACTTGATAGCAATCTGGAGCACCACATTCTGGATTTAGCATCTTACACTACTTCTCAACAACATATCCAAACCACATACTTAGATCTCCAACATAGTAGAAATGCAGAGAAAAAACATGAGCAGTATACTATAAGCCAGAAGACTCCTTCAACACACTGTTTTCAGTATTATCCAAATTTTCTCAAAAGTGCTTGGAAACCCAACTAAATAGACATATTATCAAACACTTTTAGCATCTATACAAGGCATCCAAACCACCTTTTAGCAAAAAAAAAATCAAACAACACTAAACAACACTAACTTCATCAGAAGACAAAGTTGACACCAATGACAATACAAACATGTTGACATCAATGAAAACATTGATTAGCACATACTTGTCACACTATATGTAGGAAAACATGTATGAGGATTAAAAGGGGTTGATTCTAATATGTAGGAAAAGAGGGATGATGATAATGTTTGATAGTGTGATTAAATCTTGCTTTCACATATAACATTCAAGGACATTAAATTGAGTCAAGTCACAAATTTGCAAGAGGACTCAGCTACAGGTTTGGTGTCACTTGGAATGATAAGGAAATTTGGAATTTATTGATTAATTTTTTAAACACTAATCTAATTAATCCTTAAACCCTAATTATGTGAAATCATAAACAAATGCATCAAACATGACAAACACTCACAAACATGTTGACATCAATGACGACACCTATTAGCACATACTTGCAACAATCTCCCCCTTTTCCATCGATGGGAACATATGATGTGAAAAACCATCATGACATAACTCTACATTGATCTCACTCTCCCCCTTTCTTTTACACATCCTTCTCTCTTCCTCTACCTTTGTTTTTCACACAAACTCTCTCCCCCTTTGACATCAATGGCAAAGGGTGACATACTTCTTTTTTCAAAAATCTCTTCCTCTGATTGTGATACTGTACATACTTGAACTACTCTATATACTACCCCTATCTGCAATAATCATTAACACCACTACTTGCTCTCCCTGAGAGGTAGCCTCCATCATCAATCCAGAAGAGAATGAATCTTGAATCACACTGGACTGATGTATCTCCTTATCCATATAGTTCAAATAAAAAGGGGAAATAATCCCTAACTTCTCCCACAGATACTCAAATGTATCCTTAGGAAGAGCCTTGGTGAATATGTCAGCAACCTAATCCTTTATAGGCACATACTCAAGCTTCACTTCATTCTCTACAACCTTCTCTCTCAGAAAGTGATACCAAATTGAAATATGCTTTGTCTTTGAATGCATCACTAGATTCTTTGACATGTTAGTGGCACTATTTTTTTTGAACACCTAGAATACTGAGTGGGGGGGGGGGGTGAATCACTATTCTATATTAAACTAGTAGTCCATTTGCCACAAATAAAAACAAAGCAAATTAAACACAAAAGAAGCAACCACAAAGCATCACATATGAACACCTAGAATTTTACATGGAAAACCCCAAACTAAGAAAAACCATGGTGATTCTTAGCTCACAATAATTATGTAATATCAATAGAAAATTACAAGGAGCTCATTGCCTTAGAGCTCACTGCCCAAAGAAGTGTTCACTGCCAAGATAGGCTCACTACCAAGATAAGCTCACTACCTAGAGAAAGAAAGAAAGAAAGAGGGATGGCTCACTACTAGATTGAACTGCTTTGATTGCATCTACACATGCATAGTTACAACTCCAATGAAGCACATAAATACTATCTCAAAACTCTTCATCTCTGATTGCTCTGTTTCACTGCCTTGCTCTTACATGGAAATAAGATCTCTCTTCTTCTGCACTTGTTACCCTTACAAAATCACCCTACTTTACATGTTGCACACATATGCACTTATATTCACATCTCTCACATAACACAAACATTGAATTTCATCTTATATATATATATATATCTACAACACTTAGAATCTTCATATTAGGTCAGCCTACTTAGATGAAGCATATAGTTAATAAACTTGTCATTTGTCAGCCAAATCATCTCACCAAAATACAAATGGACCCAAATCACACTTGAATCACATTCTCATATGTTAGCTTCAACTATAGAATCCCTTAGGATAAAGTTTTAATCAGTAGAACTTACCGCACTTAAATCAAATTGTCATGCTTGCCTAAAACATAGACTGTTACTAACTCAGTCTATCTGTCAAACTGCAAGTTTCACTGTAGACCACAAGACCTATTCAAACTCACATAAAATATTCTTCATACATCCCCAAGCTTTCCTTTAGAACCACAAAGCATAATATCAATCTGTGGTAATGTGCAGACCAACATAACTCAGACCCTGTCATAGTCAAACACTATCAAGCCAAACAATGATATTCAGTAGCTCAAAATTATTACTCTGGTGGACTTTAGACTTTGAAACTCTATATTTAGAGACTTCATACAAGTTCTTAAAACACCCCAAAACTACATAATAAGATATGCAACACCGGAGGATGGAAGACCAAAACAAGTGAGTGTTCTGTTCTGATTACCTTTGTTCTCTTTAATGTCAGACTTAGGCTAGATGAAGATATAGTTCTGATACATATCAAAAGCTAAAAAATTAGACATACGATCTTGTAATGATTACAAAGAACCTATCGGAACTGTATGATTAGGTCTTCAACTGCGGACCAATGCCAATACAAACACTGTCTCTCTATTGCTGTCTCTATACACTGCCAACACTTAGCCAAACTAAGTCTTCTTCACCAAACCAAAATCTCTCTTCCAAACTTGTTCCTTTTCTTGTTTCCATTAGTGACAAAACCTTCAAATATCAAGCTCACTCAAATTGCCAACAATCTCCCCCTTTGGCATTGATGGCAACATTTTATGTGAAAAACTGTTATACTGCTCCCCTTACTCTTTTCACACTGCTCCCCCTAACTTCATGCTTCTCTTTTTATTTTTCAATTAATTTCTTTTTGTGTTCTTCACATACTCCATTCTCCCCCTTTGACATCAATGGAAAAGGTGTATGATATAGATATATGTACAAGTTACCAAAACTTTAAAAAATGTATGTACTGTCTGTATATTTACAAGTGAAGTCAAATTGCTTACTATTTTTCAAGGAGAATATATTTGTAGATCTTCTTCAGTTGCACCACTTATTCATCCTAATTGACCTTAGCATCTCTAAATACTAGTATGTGCCCATTAACCTGGGACATCAACTCTTCTTCTTTCTTCACAGTACTAGGGGCCTTGGTGATTTGCCTTGTCTCATTTGCTACTGCTACTAGCCTAGTCAAGGATGCAATCATGAAGCTTGCTGTCTCCCAGAGCTATCTCATTCTATGCTTTATAACCTTCCTCTGGGTCTACAATGTATGTATATTAGAATGAATGGTCTCAACTTGTGCCCTCTAATTGCCAATAGCATCTTTTACAGGGTCATACATTTTGGAGATCTTCATTATTTTATCTTCCCATCCATTTATTTTCTCTTTTATGTCTTTAGTCTTATCAAGCCATGCAAGATAAAATTGATATTGTTCACTAGATTCTTTAATGTCAATTTGTGCATACTCTATGCTCTTTTCTAATAAAATTTTATCTTGAGCAAATTTGTCAGTAAGCTCAACTAATCTCTTGTTATCAATCTCTACCCTTACCTTCTTTTCTATAGCTTGTTTAAGGGACTCAAAATGAGAATTGATTATTCCATAAGTTTTTTCAATTGAGAAGTAGGACCCAAACATGTATCTCTCTTAATTCTAGGCATTATCTTTTCAATAATTGTCGATGCATCTCCTATTAGCTCATTGTCCTTTACTTGAGATTTTAGGGTTTCTTCTTGTGTAGTAGTTTGGAAAAGTGTCCCAAGTCTCAGGTTCTGTAATGGGGACATTGTGGCAAGGTTAATTGGTTGTTGCAATAGCTTACGTGTAGTCATAATTTGAGCTTCCTTTTGCTTCTCCAAAAGCTCTCTCAAATAGTCAATTGACTCATTGTCAGTAGTGTCTCTCTTGTCTTCTTCATGAGACATTTCATTATCATGGCTTTTTGGAGGGTCTTCTTGAGTTAGTTTTTTCTCATTTACCTCTATCTCTGGAGTAGGATTGTCAATCATCTATTCATCATCTTCTTCTCTATGTTCACCTTGATCCTTCCCTACTTTCTTCCTTCATCCTTTGTTCCATCCTTCGTTTCCATGTTTGGTTGTTACTATCCTAACTGGGTGGCTTGCATGTTAACTTGGTGATCCTAAAGTTCCCAATGGTTTTTGTTACCCCCCGTGCATGCAGAGGGTTCCCCCATAGGGAACTTGTTTGGTGGTTTGGATGAGTACATGGAATCTTTCAATTTGTTCGTATGAACACTTTTGATATATGTCCAGCGCACAAGATCGCTTCTGGACCATTCTTCCTTAGGTCGGCCCAGTCCATCTACTTGTGATCACTTTGACTGGGGGTGAGGGAGAGCTAATAATTCTAATACTAAAAAGATTTCGTGTGTCCACCAAGTCAAAAGATTTTATGCATCTTATCATCAGGACAAATCAGTCGAGAAAGTCAAAAGATTTCAAATCTAATCATACGATGTGTGAACAAATCTTGTCCACCAAAGAGGGAGGATAATCATATGATCTGTCAAGAAAATCTTGTTTGAGAGAAAGGACCACCACTTTGAAAAAAAGAGAAGGGACCACCACTTCGAGAAAGAGAGAAGGGACCATCATTTTGAAAATAGAAACTCAAAAGAAGCTACCTATGTATAGTCATTAATTTGAAAGAAAGAAGTAGGCCTATTCATATTACGTATATAATCTGGCAATGTGGAAGTGGAGGTTAAGGCCAGTGGAGGTTACTATATAATCTGGCAATGTGGAAGTGAAGGTTAAGCATAGTGGAGGTTACTATATAATTTGGCAATATAATTAATTCAATTAATTAAAGACCAATATCCATTTTGAAATCTTTTCACTTTATAGGGCTAGTACTGCAAACATGATAAGATTACTACTTCAAATTGGATATGCTAAGACTGCTACTGCTTCTGCTATTGCTGACATGATAAGGTTGATACTAACAACATAATTTTTGCAAATAAAATGAGTATAGAAGCACTAAAATGACCTCCTATACCCCCGGGACAACATAATTTTTGCAATATCATTTCATACAAGACTAAATTATTAGCTCTCCCTCCCCCTCAGTCAAAGCAATCACAAGTAGATAGACTAGGTTGACCTAAGGAAGAATGGTCTAGAAGTGATCTTGTGTGCTGGATAGATACCAAAAGTGCTTATACGAACAAATATAAAGATTCCATGTACTCATCCAAACCACCAAACAAGCTCCCTATGGGGGCGCCCTCTGCATGCACGGGGGGTAACAAAAACCATTGGGAACTTTAGGATCAACAAGTTAACATGCAAGCCACCCGGTTAGGACAGTAACAACTGAATGTGGAAATGAAGGATGGAATGAAGGATGAAGGAAGCAAGCAGGGAAGGATGCACACCAAGCATTGATCCATGCATGGAACATCGAAGCAAGGAATCCAACAAGGATGATCGAAGGATGGAGGGAAGCAGGGAACGAAGGAAATGAAGAAGCCTTTTTAGAGTTCTTTTCTTCCATAGTCTCTTTTATTTCTTCAATTTTATCAGAGTTTACTGGAGGAGGTGTTCCACCATCATCCATACTCTCTTATGTATTCAATTCCTCTTCATTTCCTATGCCCACCAGAGGAGTAATTGTACTTTATTCCATGTTATGTTCCATATTCATCTTTGAAACTATATTATCACCACCAACATTCTATTCCTTTTCATTAGTGTCATCAACAGTTATGATTTGCAGCTCATGTAACACATTTAGAGTTATCTCCTTAGTCTCCTTCACCAATGTCTCAATGTCACTAGAAAGAAGAGTATTAACTCTTTTCTTTGTTCTAAACTTTTCACCAAGTATCCTAGTGACGTTGACTCTTTCTTCACTAGTTATGTTTGGGCAAAGTTTCAATATACATATTCCCTTATCTCAACATCTTTCACCATAGCACCTTATTGCCTTTCTGTCATGATGCTACCAAGACTATCCGGTAAGTCATCTATGATTTCAATTAGGGGTTTATTAAACATATCCAAGTATCTTACAACTGTTGATTCAATTATCACCTTATCTGTATCTGATCTTTCATTATACATATCAACAATGGTTTTTAGGTTTTCATGCTGGGCAAATGCACTGAATGTGGATTCCAAGGATATTGTTGCTTCATCTTCTTTGATCTTAGTCTTCTCACCTTTCTTCTTCTTATTTTCCTTAACCTTTTCTGAGTCTTCTCCTTTTTGCTTGTTATGGTCTCCTCGGTTTTTTCCTTCTTGACCTTAACTTCTTCATCAGTTTCTATCTCTTCTTCTTCTCCTCCTCCACCAAGGCTCAAATACACTCTTTTGGTGGCCTTTGCTTTCTTTATTTTTTGCCTTTCTTTGCAGGCTTTGTCTTTTCTTTCTCAACCTTAGTTATAGGGAGTGGACCAAAGCTCTTAGATGTGTCTACAGTAGAGGAGGAGGCTCTTGTTCTTCTTCTTGGGGTGGAAGCAGGCTTTTCTAATTTAGATTTCTATTTTTATTTCTTTGGAGCCTTTGTTGTTTATCCTTCTGGAGCATTTGCAGCCTTCGATACCTTAGACTTGGCTCTTTCTTCTTTTATTTTTTCATCTCTAAATCCTTTGCTTTTTCAAACTCATCTACCCACTTTCTTGCATTCCTTTTGATTTCAAGTTGTTTTAGTTCCATAAACACCTTGAGGGACTCTTCAAATGTTCCAAATGTTTCCTCATTGGGGTGCTTTGGTTTACTTAGTATTAGATCAGCTAGGCCAGTTAGAACATCTTCTGTAACCTTATATCCCATAGCTGGACCCATATTATTTTGGGTTCTACTGGCTCCATGACGCATTTATCTTTATCTACCATAAATATAATATCTTTTTCATATTTCTTCACAATCTTTTCAGGAATCCTAGCCCTAGTTTGCATTTTCTTTTGAAAATTTTTAAAGTAGCCCCATAATGCTGTATTTTGTTTATTAGTATCTCTGAAACTTTGCAAATGATTTCTAATTTGGACTTCTACAGGAGAGTGATCAAGCTAGATACTATTATCCATACTTGGTAACTCCTTCAAGAAATAGAAGAGTAGGAAAATGATTAAAGTTCCATACTTGAAGGGGTACTCTATGTCTTTTGTTCTTTTGAAGTTCTCCATTAGTTGTTGCTAAAGAAGCTTACACCAGTCATAATCTGCATTCTTCTTCACCATCTCAAATGCTATTTTTATGGCTATTTTTTAGAATGAAGTTTCCCTGTTGGAGAAGTAGACCTTGTTACCAATCACCATTGAGGAAAACGTTACCACTAGATCTTCAATATCGTTCATAGTTAGTGCCCTTTTGTCAAAATTGGCACCAGTTAATTGCATCACTATGTTATTCTTCACAAACATTAATGATAGAACTGTCCCGGTGGAGCACATGCTAGTCACAGCTTCAATGGCATCTTTAGTAATCACATGTCATATCTATCCACATAAATTCATCATGAATTTTGCTTAGGGAATGCTAAATCCAAGCATCTTCAGAAAACACAGGAAAATCAATCCATACATCTAGCTTCTTTTGATGTAGTGAATGATAAGTTCTTCTTTCAATTTAAACTTATCATCAGTCACCTTATCCAAATAGAATTCCCTAGTTTCATATGATCATGCTCTTTTAGGTTTGCATGAGTGTACGCCCTAATGTCTTCCATATGCATAACTCCATGCAGGACCTTAGAGAATGCACCATCCAGATTAGTTTCAAGTTATTTGTATGGACGCTTCTCAAATTTAGGTTAGGGTCTCTCTGTAATCTCTATCACTTGATGGGTAGACATCTTTACTGACTAAACACAAAAATCCTTCAAGAGAGAGAGAGAGAGAGAGCTATAAATACCTTTTGTTTATAGTTAGGGTTTCTTCACACCAATCGTTGAATACTTGAATTCACCTTAGCTTCACTTCTGAGATCTCCTTAGACACTTGAGGGTTTAAATACAATGTGACTTTCTTTTAGGTGATTTCCCTTTTTAACCCCTTTTCATCAAAGCCTAATCATCATAAATGATTTATTCTTGAAAAGATGTCAAACTCTTTCTCTACCAGTTACAATCAATCTAAATTGCTCTGCAATCCACCACATTAGATTCTTTTCTACTGGAATCTTCTTCAAATAATCTGTTATCATATTTTTGAGCTTATACCTTTGTGTTGAATGCTAGTACCATTTTTCTGGCTAGGGAACATGATTTTTTATTTAAGCTCCCCCTGAGCGAGAGCTCTCAATTTACTTCCTGGAGGAAGTATCTGCACTGGAGTCTGGTATGAACTCATTCTTGACTTCATGTGCTTCCTTCTTAACCCAAATCTTGATCATCTCCTTCTTGATCTCTTCTAGATCTTCCTTTTGTACCAGTTTCTTCATCTCTACCTAATTGTCCTTCTTCATATTCCTGCTTCTGTAGAATCTTGCACTATGTCCAGATCTGTGGCGATTGAAGCAAACAACATTTCTCTAACCATTGTTCCTTCCATTCATCCTTGATCTAATTTGGTTAGCCTTGTGTCCAAATCTATTGCATGCAAAGCAATTCCCATTGAAAGATTGAGCATTCCTTCCATTATTATAGTTGTTCCTTATCTGACTTCTGCATTCACTAGCTCTATGACCAAACCTCTTGCATATAAAGTAGCTACCTTTGAAAGTTTGAGCATTCCTTCCGTTGTTGTAACCATTCCTTATCTGACTTTTGCATTCATTTTTTTTATGACTTACTTTATTGCAAGTAAAGCACTAACTAGAAAATGATGGAACATTTTGATTCACTCTGCTCCTACATTGAGTAGCCTTATGACCAAACTTATTACATGCATTACAATAACCATTGAAAGAGGGGTACCTTTTAGCATTTGGTTGCCTTATCGGTGGTCTTCAAGAGGTCTATTCCATTGACTCTAGATCGGTTTGCCTTTGTTCTTTTTGATTTCTACATTATTTTCTTGACCTATTTTAGAACTTTCACCTTTCTCAAATCCCAAGCCTTCTTTGTCATCAGGACTACTCTGACTTGTAATTATTCGACCAAGTTTGGAAGCACTCACTCTAAATTTTTCTTCTTGAATCCATGCATGTTTCAGATCAACTTTTAGATCCACAACTTCTTATTCAAGCTTTGTACATTCTTTAGATTTGTTTTTCACCAACTGGTTTAGGTCTTCTTGTACTTTTGCTCTTTCTACAACTTCCACTTCCAGATCATTCAAGGTATCATTTTCTGATTTCAATTGTTCACTTAGACCTCCTTATGCTTTTCTTTGAACCTCTTGACTTGCTCCCTCAATTTTCTGATGCACTCATCTGCTTCCTTGACATTTTCTTTTAGATCCCTATTTTCTACTTTAGTCTTTTCAAGATCTTCAATAGTAGCCTTGAGTTCTTCTTCACTGACAAGCATGCATTCTTATTCTATGGTTTCAGTTGAATCAATTTATTCAGGAGGAGTATAATACCTTTTACCAACCATGTGTTCAATCTCCAAGATGTTCCTTAAATTGTTAGACTTCTTCCAAGAAACCAGAATTTGATACCAATTGTTGAACACCTAGAATACTGAGAGGGGAGGGGGGGGGGGGTGAATCAGTATTCTATTAAATGTTTTACTTATTAAACTAGTAGTCCACTTGCTAGAAATAACAACAATGCAAATTAAACACAGAAGAAGCAACTACAAAGCATCACACATGAACACCAAGATTTTTACATGGAAAACCCAAAACTGGGAAAAACCATGGTGAGTGTTAGCTCACAATAATTATGTAATATCAATACCAAATTACAAGGAGGCTCACTGCCTTAGAGCTCACTACTCAAAGAAGTGCTCATTGCAAGAAAGGTTCAATGCCAAGATAGGTTCACTGCCTAGAGAAAGAAAGAGTGAAAGAAGGATGGCTCACTACCAGGTTGGACTGCTCTGATTGCATCTACACATGCATAGTTACAACTCCAATGGAGCATATAAATACTATCTCAAAACTCTTCATCTCTAAGTGCTCTATTTCACTGCCCTACTCTTACATGGAAATAAGATCTCTCTTCTTCTACACTTGTTTCCCTTACAAAATCAGCCTACTTTGAATGTTGAACACATATGCACTTATATTTGCATCTCTCACATAACACAAACACTGAATTTGATCTTATATGTATATATATATATATATATATATATATATATATATGTAACACTTAGAATCTTCATATTAGGTCAGCCTACTTAGATGAAGTGTATAGTTAATAAACTTGTAGTTTGTCAACCAAATCAACTCAACAATATATACAACAGACTGAAATGATGCTTGAATCACATTCTCATATGTCATATTCAACTACAGAATCCCTTAGGATAAAGTTCTAATGAATAGAACTTACCGCACTTAAATGAAGCTGTCATATTAGCCTCAAACATAAACTATTACTGACTCAGTCTATCTGTTAGACTGCAACTTTCATTACGGACCACAAGACCTGCTCAAAATCACATAATAGATTCTTCATACATCCCCAAGCTTTTGTTTAGAACTACAAATCATAATATCAATCTGCGGTAAAATGCAGACCAATAGAACTTAGACCCTATCATAGCCAAACATTGTCAAGCCAAGCAACGATATTCAATAGCTCAAAATTATCACTCTGGTAGACTTCAGACTGTACAACTCTAGATTTAGACACTTCATACAAGTGTTTACAACACCTCGAAACCACATAATAAGATATACAACACTGGAGGAGTTCAGACTAAAACAAGTGAGTGTTTTGTTCTAATTACCTTTGTTCTCTATAGTGCTGGACTTAGGCTACATGAAGATATACTTCTAGTACATATCAAAATCTGAAATCATAGATATAATATCTTATGAGGACTACAAACAACATACCAGCACCACATGATTAGGTATTCAACTATGGACCAATGCCAATCCAAACACTGTATCTCTGTACATTGTGAACACTTAGCCAAACTGACTAAGTCTTCTTCACTTGACCAAAATCTCTCTTCCAACCTTGTTCCTTTTTTTGTTTTCATCAATAACAACACCTTCAAACATGAAGCTTAGCCAAATTGCTGACAGTATTATCACATAAGATAAGAATTGGATCATCATACTCAACTTTGATATCCTTCAAGGTTGGTTTCATCCATAACACCTATGTACAATAGGATGCTACTGCAATATATGCTATGCAGTAGATAAAGTTACTAAATATTGCTTCATGCTTAGCTAAGATACAACTCTATCTCCAAGAATGAATGCACCACCACTTGTCATCTATACATTCGGCCCAATTTGCATGTGTGTAGGCACTTAGTTTAAAGTCATTATTCTTGGGATACCACAAACCATGATTCAAAATTACCTTTAAATACCTGAATATCCTCTTCACTTCCATGACATATGACTCTCTAGGGTCTTCTTGAAATCTTGTCACTGGATAGACCACATGCATGATATCTAGTCTGGTAGCAGCTAGGTATAGTAGTCCTCTAATCATTGATCTATATTTGCTCTCATTAGCCTTAGGGGATTCATCATTATTACTCAGCTTGTAACCAATTGTCATAGGGGTACAAACTGATTTAGAATCTTCCATTCAAAACATCTTTAATAGTTCCTTGACATACTTTGATTGTGAAATGAAAATGCCCTTATCTTTCTGATTGATTTGCAGCCCAAGGAAGAAGTTTATCTCTCCACACATTGACATCTCAAATTCTTTTTGCATTTCATTTGCAAAGTCCTTACACATACATTCATTTACACCGAAGATTATGTCATCGACATAGACCTCAATAATCAGGATTTTATCTTTTCTTACCTTGACATACAAATTACTATCTACACACCCTTTACTGAATCCTTGCTATAGCAAGTACCTATCTAACTTTGCATACCAAGCTCTAGGAGCTTGCTTTGGTCCATACAATGCCTTCTTCAATATGCATACCATATCTTGTTTGTCTGACAACTAAAAACCATCCAGTTGCTCTATGTAGACTTCTTCCAACTCACCATTTAGAAAAGTAGACTTCACATCCATTTGATATACCATGAAATCCTTGTTGAAATACATTGGACAACTGAGGGGGGGGGTGAATTAGTTGTCCCAAAACTTGAACACTTTGTCACTTAAACATCAACCACTTATCCACATATATTATGATTTAACAATGAATGCATGAAATCAAAAACTTAAACACACATGCAACATTATACACAAGAGACACCAGATTTTTACATGGAAAACCCCAAGGTAGGGAAAAACCACAAAGAGGATTAGCTCTCAAAGTATATTGTAATCTTTGAAAAATGATGTTCAGGCTTGGTCACTCCATGGGCCTAGAACATACTGGCTCACTGCCTCAACCCTAAACTTAGAAAGATTACAATAAGGGCTATTAAACCCTGAGGGTTGTTAAACCCTACCAGAGGCTCACTACCATGATCAACATCTTCTTCATGTCTAATAATAATACATTGAAGTACAACCGGTCCTCTACTTTGCCCTGCTCTTTCTTTCTACTTCTTTCCTTATCTTCCCATCTTCGCTCAAGGACATCTTCTCCATGACTCAACTACACGTGTTTATACACTTCATCAACCTTGGAAGGATCATCAAGGTCGGTATTACAATCATCAACCATTGGAACAATCTCCAAGGTTAGAATTACAAACATTTACAAAATAGGTCCTGACCTATTACAATATTAGACAAAGGAAATGAAGTAAATATGTATGCGGATCATGCCACGCTATAGCTGGGATACAAACATGATCTTCCATACCACAACATGCTTCCACAATCTTTAAGGAATCTCTGCAATGACTAGAATTAACCAAATCGACTAAGACTGGTTACACGTTACACTATCTGGGAACAATCTTCAAACATGATCTCAAATCCTTAACATGGACCAATTTCAAGATAAGAACATGATTAGGAGACATCCGCAAGCATGTTATAATCACCAGGAGCAACTACACAAACCTTAACCACTTTATCCATAGGAATCTTCTCACATGAACACATGAACTTCACTGTCTTCAACTGACATGAAAGAAAGATATCTTGCAGACCACCAACACATGAACCACTACATTTGTAGTAAATTATCATCATCCCAAACTTCCCTCTTGAACCATAGAGAAAAATACTTCATCCCTATCACAAGACAATAATCAGAGAAAATAGGTTTTACTCTGGTAACTGCCACTCTCTCAATACTTCATACATGAGGCTCAAACTTAGGATTTAGTATCTTTAGACATCCCTTTAAATAACTTCCAATCCATAGACATAGATCTTCAAGAAAAAGGAAATGCGGAGTAATCTACCAAACTATTCTTCAACATACAACTCACTATCTATACTGCATGTCACTGTAACTCCCTTGTATCTTCCGAAGGGGGCAATTTTCTCAATATCCTCAACATACAAAGCTTCTAAACAAGTAATAGAATAGAACATAGTTGACTCTAATGACAACATAGATATGTTGACATCAATGACAACACCGATTAGGCACATACTTGCAACAATCTCCCCCTTTGTCATTGATGGCAACATATGATGTGGAAAACTGCAACAACCATCAAGACAGGATTCTCCCCCTATGTCTTTACACATCTATACTATTTCTTTCTGACTCTCTCTCTATCTCTTGGTACTCTTTCCTTCTGAGTGTTTCACATGACTTATCCCCCCTTTGACATCAATGGTAAAGGGCACATACTTGCACTCTTCTTCTCTGATCCCATTTCTCTTCTGAACTCTCTGACTACTCCCCCTAAGAAATAGCCCTAAAAGCATCAACCTGGATCTGAAGAGGCACCACAAAACTAATGCACTCTTGTGCATCTTAGTTTAGAGCATGAGGAGTAATAACCCCTAACTTATCTTTGAGATACTCAAAAGTATCCTTAGGCAGACATTTGGTGAAAATGTCTGCAATCTGATCTTTTGTAGATACATACTCCAACTTGACTTCATTTTCTGTCACCTTTTCTCTTAGAAAGTGGTATATTATGGATATGTGCTTTGTCCTTGAATGTGTTACTAGATTCTTTGATATGTTTATGGCACTTGTATTATCACAAAAGATTGCAATTGGATCTTCATACATAACTCTGATGTCCTTCAAAGTCTGCTTCATCCATAATACTTGAGTGCAACTACATGCTTCTGCAATGTATTCTACTTCCATAGTAGACATGGATATTGAATCTTGTTTCTTGCTCAACCAAGATACCAACCATTTTTCCCAAAAAGAATGCACCTCCACTTGTACTTTTCCTATCATCCATATCTTTGGCCCAATCTGCATCAGTGTATGCATTGAGAGTGAGATCATTGTCCTTTAGATACTACAAACCATAATCTATTGCGCCTTTCAAATATATTAGAATTCTCTTGATTGCCATCATATGTGACTCCTTGGGCTCTTCTTGAAATCTTGCCACAAGACAAACTACATGCATTATGTCAGGTCTAGTTTGGGTCAGATAGAGTAGTCCTCCAATCATAGATTTGTACCTTTTTTGATCTACCATAGGTGAATCATCATATTTGCTCAACTTACAACTAGTTATCATGGGAGTATTTACCGGTTTAGAATCTTCCATCCCAAACTTCTTTAGCAGCTCTTTCACATACTTAGACTAAGAAATGAAGATACCTTTATCTAATTGATTTATTTGTAGACCCAAAAAGAAATTCATCTCACCAAACATGGACATTTAAAACTCACTTTGTATTTCTCTAGCAAAAATTGTGCACATACCTTCATTGCCTCCAAATATAATGTCATCAACAAAGGCTGCTACAATTAAGATTTGTTCATCATTGATCTTAAAGTAGAGATTGCTACCTGTAGTACCTTTACTGAACCCAATCTATATCAGATACCTGTCCAACCTTGTATACCATGCCTAGGGGGCTTGTTTTAATCCATACAAATCCTTCTTTAATCTACATACCATGTTACCCTGATCTAATGATTGGAATCCTTCTGATTGTTCAACATATACTTCTTCCAATTCTCCATTGAAGAATGCAGACTTTACATCCATCTAATATACCTTAAAATCTTTGTAGACTACAAATTCCAAAAACATTCTTATAGCTTCAATCCTTGCCCTTGGTGCAAATGTTTCCTTAAAATCTATTCCTTCAACTTGAGAGTATCCTTTGCATACCAACCTTGCTTTGTTTATTACTACTTCACCATTTTCATTCATCTTGTTTCTAAAAACCCACTTGGTACCAATTACATTTTTATCTGTTGGTCGGGGAACAAGATCCCAGGTCTGATTCTTCTCTATCTACATCAATTCTTCTTTCATAGCCTTTACCCAATTCTCATCATTGCAAGCTTCATTCACAGTCTTAGGTTCAATCTTGGAAATCAGACAAAAATTTACTTGTTCCTCTACAACTCTTCTTCTTGTCAGGATTCTTTTACTCTTATCTCCTATGATTTGATCTTTAGAATGATTAAGCTTTACATACCTTGGTGTCTTGGTAGCACTTTCCAGAGCTTGATCCTCTTGATCTAAGTTGTCTTCATGCTACACCACTTCTGAAACATTTGGCTTCTCTGATTCATATGAACTTGATTCTGGAGACCTTTCCTTGCTTTCATCAACTTTGACATTAATACTCTTAATAATCCTATTTAGCCTCTTATTATAGCACTGGTAGGCCTTTCTCTTGGTGGAATAACCAAGGAAGATTCCTTCATCACACCTAGCATCAAACTTTCCTAGATCTTCTTCTCTTTTGATATAACATTTGCTACCAAAAACTTTGAGATATTTCACAGTAGGAATTTTACCATACCACAATTCATAAGGAGTCTTAGAACTGTTACCTTTGATTTGGACTCTGTTTAGGATATATAAAGTAGTGTGAATTACCTCCCTCCAATATACTTCTGAAAGATCAACTTCCTTCATCATGGTTCGAGCAACTTCTTGAACTATTATATTTTTCCTTTCAACAAATCCATTTTGTTGTGGAGCTCTAGGTACAAATAATTGTCTCTTTATCCCATGTTCTTTGCAAAAGAGATTGAATTCATTTGATGTGAACTCTCCTCCTCTATCTGACCATAAACATTTAACTCTTGAATCCATCTCATTTTCAACCATTGCCTTAAATTCCTTGAACTTATCTAGAGCTTATGATTTTCTTTCAGAAAGGTAACCCAAGTCATTCTAGAATAATCATCAATAAGCAACATGAAATACATGTCTCCTTGCAAACTTCTTACTCTGGTAGGTCCACACAAGTCTGTATGCACTAGTTTTAATAATCCATCAACTAATTGGTCCTTGCTTTTGAAACTTGTTCTTGTTTGTTTGCCAAATTGACACTCCTTACAAATAGAATTGGTAGGCTTCACAAGTTTGGGCAAATCTCTAACATCCTATGCAGTACTTATCTTCATAATGTTATCAAAATTGATATGACACAACCTTTTATGCCATAGCCAACTTTCATCAATCTGAGCCAGCAAACAATAATTACCAGTTCCTTTCAATTGGAGATATTTCCTCTTGTCTTCTTACCAGTTGCAATGATTATTTCAGAGCTTTCCCTGATCTTGCATCCATTGTCCTTGAAGCTTAGGTCATAAGCTTTATCACACATCTGGCCCACACTGAAAAGATTGTGCTTTAATCCTTTCACATACAAGACATCTTTAGTATTATGCTTGCCATCAAAAGAAATAGATCCTTTTCCACAAATCTTACCATCTATATCATGTCCAAACCTAACCAATCCACCATCATATCTTTCCAAACTTACAAACTTATTTTTTTCACCAGTCTTGTGGTGAGAGAAACCACTATCAATAACCCATCCATCTTTGTCTTAACAACCTGATAGCCAAAGCACTTTCCACTGGTCTTTCTTTCTTCATACAACTAGCAGGATTAGTAGATATAGGTTCTTCTTTAATAGCAATAAAAAAACATTCATTACTAGAAGTACTAGCATTATCTAGCTCACCATTATTTGATACTCCATCACCATCAAAATATTCAACATAATAACATTTATTTTGGATCCTAGGCCTATTCTCATATCTTTTCCTATTTCTTTCAATTCTTTTAGGACATCTAGAAGCAAAGTGGCCTACTTTATCATAGGAAAAACATTGGAAAGGTAATTTACCTTTAAACTTACTGGATCCTCTTTGTAGTCTATCCACAAAGTTGGTTTCAATTTTCTCGAACTCATCATCTGATTCTACCTTGTACTTTTATGATCTGGAGGTTTTCCTAGAAGTACTAGCCTTGAAGGCAGTCTCTACTTTTGGCAAGGTATCACCAAACTCTCTCATCTCAAACATAGTAAGTTTACCAAGCACCTGATCTCTATCAACATCTTTTACTTCCATGAATTCTTCAATTTTAGCTACCTTATGACTATAGGTCTCTGGCAGTAATCTAAGAATTTTTATTACAACTTCCTTATCACCAAGAGTTTCCCCCATACCTTTTATTCCGGTGACAAGTTCATCAACTCTTTGCATAAAGGTTGATGTGTTTCCATCTTCATTCATCTTCAAAATTTCATATTTCACCTTTAAACTTTGTAGCTTGGCCTCCTTCACAGTGTCATCTCCCTCATATAGATTTTTTAGCTTTTCCCATACCTCATTTGTAATTTCAAGATCCACCACTTTTGTTAGTACTATGTCATTTAATGAACTTAACATAGCATCTTTTGCTTTGACATCCACTTCATATTCTTTGATTTCATCTCCAGTAGTCAAACCATTCAGAGGCAAGGTGTATTTTGTTTCTATATATTTCCATACTTTGTAACCAAGACAAAGAAGATGACTTCTCATTCGTGCCTTCCAAAGAGCATAGTTCGTTCCATCAAAATGCGACACTTCCTTCTTATAAAACATTTTGGATCTTCCTCAAGCAGTTAGACTTTCTTTAGAGGAACCTCGCTCTAATACCAATTGTTGAAATGTGCCTGACAACCGAGAGGGGGCCCTGGTGAATCAGTTGTCTCAAAACTTGACCACTTTGTCATTTATACATAAACCACTTATCCACATATATTATGATTTAACAATGAATGCATGAAATTAGAAACTTAAACACATATGCAACATTATACACAAGAGACAACAGATTTTTACATGGAAAACCTCAAGGTGGGGAAAAACCATAGAGAGGATTAGCTTCCAAAATATATTGCAATCTTTGAAAAAAGATGTTCAAGGTTGGCCACTCCATGGGCCTAGAACATACTGGCTCACTGCCATGAAGTATAGCTATGTCTAGCAAGCTCACTGCCTCAACCCTAAATCTAGAAATATTACAATAAGGGCTTTTAAACCCTGAGGGATGTTAAACCCTATTGGTAGCTCACTGCCACGATCAACATCTTCATGTCTAAGACTAATACATTGAAGTAAAACTGGTCCTCTTCTCTGCCCTGCTTTGGCTTTCCACTTTGTTCCTTATCTTCCCATCTTCACTCAAGGACATCTTTTCCATGAGTCAACTACAAGTATTTATAAACTTCATCAACCTTGGAATGATCATCAAGGTTGGCATTACAATCATCAACCATTGGAACAATCTCCAAGGTCGGCATTACAAACATTTGTAAAATAGGTCTTGGCCTATTACAATATTATACAAAGGAAATGAAGTAAATATGTATTCAAATCATGCCACACCTTAGTTGGGACTCAAACACGATCTTCCATGCCACAACATGCTTCTACAATCTTCAAGGAATATCCGCAGTAACTAGAATTAACTAAGTTGGCTAAGACTGGTTACACATTACACTATCTAGGAACAATCTTCAAACACGATCTGAAATCCTTAACATGGACCAATTTCAAGATAGGAACATGAATAGGAGACATCCACAAGCATGTTATAATCATCAGGAGCAACCACACAAATCTTAACCACTTTATCCATAGGAATCTTCTTACCAGAACACATGAACTTCATTGTCTTCAACTGACATGAAAGAAAGATAACTTGTGGACCACCAAAACATGAACCACTGCATTTGTAGGCACTTATTATCATCCCAGACTTCCCTCTAGAACTGCAAAGAAAAATACTTTATTGTGAAGGAATGCAGAGAGAAATAATTCCTCCTTGTCACAAGACAATAATCAGAGAAAATAGGTTTTACTTTGGTGACTGCCACTCTCTCAATACTTCATACTGGAGGCTCAAACTCAACATTTAGTATTTTTAGACATCCCTTTAAATAACTTCCAATCCATAGACATAGATCTTCAAGTAGAAGGAAATGCAGAGTAATCTACCAGACTGTTCTTCAACATACAACTCACTATCTATACTGTACTTCACTGTAGCTCACTTGTATCTTCCGAAGGGGCCAATTTTCTCAATATCCTCAACATACAAAGCTTCTAAACAAGTAATAGAATAGAACATAGTTTTTGATTATATAGGGTGGCTAAAACAAGGGGCTGAACGCTACATTACAACAAAAAGAGACTCCAGAGGCAAAAGAACAAAAGAGCCTCGAAACAGTTACAACATAACCTGCATAACTAGTCTAAAGATAATAGATATAAAGTAGTAGAGAATAGACAGCATAATAGTAAACAGAACTAAGGAGAAACATTCTCCCATCTTTTAGCTAGAAATTTAATAAATTCATCCAACTTTTTGAAACTCTCCTCTTTTTCATCAGCAGCAGTAGTCCCAAGATCCTACAACACAAAAAGATTAAGCAACACTGTATGCTTGAGCACATTGCTTATTATCTACTCCAACTTCTCCACATGACCCCTCAGGATAGCAATGTCATGCCTGTGGCCATCACCTTCCTTAGTCTCATCAGCAACTTCCTCCACAATCATCTTCCCCCTTCGTTAGCATTGTCCTCAGAGTCACCGACAACACCTCCTGAAACATTAGTTGATTTATTTTCATTCTTTCCCTTAGTATCTTTAGAGATCTATTGAACTTCAAGGTCTTTAGCATCATCCCCCTAAGTGGAGGCCTCAGATGCACTCTCTGAATAATCAATCACTTTAGCTTTTGGTGCAGGTTTACCAGCAATCCTACCTGACCTCCTAAGCCTAGAAGAGAAACCCTCCTTTTCTTTTGCAGACATATTAGATTTACTGCTAGGTCCCACAAGGGTACTGCTAAGATTTTTAGGGGTCCCCACAGTATCCTCTTCCATCTCCCTTATTTTCCTCTTCTTACTTTTCACGCTCCCTTTAGAGACTAGAGTGTGAGCAACGGTTACCACGGTGGTCTCCTCATTGGACAGAGAAAAAGAAACACCTTTCAATTTATGAGAAGCAGGGGAAGGGCAAGGCTCTTTAGAGATGGCAGTATCATCAGGGTTGGTAGATATCTCACTGCTATGGGTCTGGATAGGCTTAGGTGACTCCAAAGCAAGATGAAAATTGTATAAACAGAGGATAAGACCTTGGAACAAGGGAATGGGTTTCTTGGAAGGTTTCTTAACTGACTTTGCTTTAGCCCTAAAGACCGAATGTTTTAGAGATGATAGTAAATAGAAAGGGAAACTAATATGAGCATTGCACCTAAAATGATTAAGCAAAGGGATGTGGTAATAATAAAACCTACTAAACTGACCCTCCAAAGTGAAGTATTTCATGAGGAGGAAGCACATTTTATCCCACAGCTTTGGCAGCTTGGCCTATTCAAACCCTCCTTAGTAGGGAACAAGTTCTTATCCTTCCCCTAAGAACAAATTCTAGTTAGAATGGTCCACCACTTTAGCTTTCCTTTGTAGCTTGGTCCCCTTAGTAGACAAACCAGTCGCCATAGAAATTACTTTCTCAGAAATCTCAAACCCAATTCTCCCAATAGTGACTCTACGGTTTTGCCAGGACCAAGCAAATTGTTCAGACAAATTTTCATCATATCCATTAAGGTGTTCCAGAAAGGGGCTAATACCACCTTCCTTACAGTAGTGCCAAACCACAACATTGTCCTTGAATTCGCAATAGGAAATTAGCTCCATTTGAATCCTATCTCCTCCCATTTTTTCCTTCCAAACAATAACGCAGAACCCCCAAAACCAGAAATTTGCAGAGTAATTGTGACAGGTAAAAGTAACATCTTGATAAAGAATTATGATAATAAGGCTACACGAATTATCATTAATTAGAGCCACCTTCCAAAAAAAAATTAAAGCTTGCCCTTCCCATGCTTGAACATAATAATCATGAATTTGCTATGATTATCAAATAAGTAACTCACCTTAACACAAGGGTGTAATAATGTGGAAATGACATTTAGCAATGAAGTACAAAGTAACTTGTACTTCGAGATACACATCGGTATCACCTCAAAAAACTAACGGAACAATTTGTCTCTCTTAGTATGATGAGTCATCCTTGACATGTCAGTTCCTTTGAATCAAATCCCTTATGTTTAAAGGAATGTTTTTAAATTGGCACCAAAATCACCAATTTGAAAATTACTGGCCATAGTCAGCAAGGGCATCAGCAAACCTATTTCCCTCTCTCTATATATGAGAGATATCAACTCTAGAGATCTGCTGCAGAAGGATTTAGATATCAACTATAATATCTTTAAGTTTCCAGCCACAAGTTGACACGTTAGTAACTGAATCTATGATCAGTTTAGAATCCCCCTGTATAAACAATTGCTAAATATCAAGTGAAATAGCCAATTTCACTCCCCATAAAAGAGCAGAGGCTTCAACATAATTATTTCTTTGAAAACCTATCCCACCAGCATAGGTAGGAGCCATCCATCCTTTGTCATCCTTGATAATCCCACCACCACTAGCCTTACCATCAGCCTTAGATGCCCCATCAAATTAAAGTTTGATCCAATGGGGCTTCGGGGGAATTCATCTGGTATTTAATCTCTACAGGTGTTTGGAATTATCATGAGCTAGGATTTGGTTTAGAATTCTCCAATTCATCACAATTTTCTCTTCTTCTTGAGTAAGAGGTTTGTCTGCAGTTTTGATGTGGGAGTTGATCACACTTTCCATGAGGATTTTTGAAAAAGATTGAAGGACTTGAGAGGAATCCCTGTGTGAGGCCTACCTTTTTACTTCTGTTCATGAGACTATTTACAGTACTATTGCTATTACTTTTATGATTGGGGGACTGTTGATCCCGGTATCTTGATTAGTAAACCTAATTGATTTGTAAGAAAAAAAATTGTGCAATGATAGATAAATGTTTGCTTTTAAGTGAATAATGAGTGGATAATATTAGAAAGGGAACTTTAATGTGATTTTAGTATGTTTATATGGTAGAATGTTTAGATATGCATGTATTTAAATTGCTTTGGCTATGATATCTTTATGTGTTATTAACTTCGAGATTGAGTGTGCAGGTATTGCTAATGAAACCACAAATACAGGAGATCATTCCACACCCTATGTTGTATCCCTTGTGAGCCGATCTAGTTCCACGAGGAACTAAGATCAACTCCGTGTATGGTGGAAATGTTGTAATGATGCAACATAAGTGAATTAGGTCTACCCTCTGATTTACTTGTATTGTGATATGTGTTGTAAGAAATGTTGTTATGAGTCTTGTTTAAGTTTATTTCTTTTAGACCCTCTTCTTGTGCTTTTACTTGACTCTGGGAGTCCTAACTAGGTTAAAATCAACCCTGGGTTATACCCCATGAGTCTAGGGACCCTTTTGACCAGGATAACCTTGGGATGACCTCCATATGGTCACTTTAACTTCACAGTGAAGTTAAGTGACGAATTTGGAAGCATGGGGATAATAGGATGAGTGGAATCCACACTCAAGCCCACTTCCAAGTCATGGAATGACTCCATGATTCCCCAAATAATGGAGTGCTTTGTCTCTTTGTGCATCTCTTTTGGTGGGACTACCCCATAAAAAGGGTGGTGTGTCATCCACTCCCTTTTTATTTCTATTTTACTTATTATATTTTATTCCTCCATGTGTTGGAAAAGGGCTATAGTGGGGGACCTCTTCAGTGGGGTTAATTGTTTAAAGTCCACTAGGGATAATTGATAAGGAGTGTGTTTAGTTTTTTTAATGCCACTTGGGAATAAGAGAAAATGGAGGGAATTTGTTTTAAAGAAGAGAGGAGGGAGAGGGTAAGGGGGTTGGATTATTGTGGAAAGAAGGAGAACTTAGAGGAGGAGACTAAGGGTGGAGCTCTTCTTCAACTACATCCATAATAGGGCTTTTAAAGGTTAGTGAGCCAATTTACTCACCTTGTATGTTTTGTTCTTGTTTGATGAATGTGGATTTGCAAGGTTGTCTATGTGTTATTTTTGTTATTTTGGGTTTGTGTTGCGTGTTTGAAAGAGCTTCTTCTAGTTGGAAGACAATGCTCATCATGTATGGGGAAGGGAAGGTGTGAACCTCCTCGGGTACATTCTTTTTCTTGGTATATGGAAGCCTTGAGGGCATGTTGGTAATTTTGAGCCTAAAGGGCTACAAGGCTTGAGAGCCTATTTGGGATATCCCTGTGATTTTTATTATTTGGATGGCTTGAGGCCATGAGAAAGAATAATTTTGTTGGCTTGAGGCCATGAGAAAAGCTATGATAAATGTTGAGAAGAATGTCACCTTGGAGTTGAGTGTGTCTACTTCCCTACCCTTTTTGAACTCACCTCAACTGCGTCTTTGTGTTGGGAGTAAAACCATGGGTGTTGTGTGTTGTTTGTTCTAATGTTGTGAAGTGTTTTTGGTCTATTCTACCCTGGGTGTGTGGATGATCTCCTTAGCTCGGGGGTGACCCTCTTGCAGGTCTATGGTAGGGAGGAGAGCTAGTTGGTTGGTGTATTTCTTCCTTGTTGTCATGCAAGTTTCTCTTGGAGCTTATGGAAGTGAAATGGGAAAGTTTTATTGTATGGGGAAAATGTAACTCATCCTTATTGGCAAGGAGAGTTTGGTTCATTAAGTTTCATCCTGGGTAAGTTTTCCTTGGAGGAGAGGTTTACCCTCTCTGAATTTGTAAAATTTGTTATTTGGCGAAAGAGAGTAATTCCTCCCTTAAAGTGTTTGAGAGTTGTGTATTTTCACAGTTGTTTTATACTTGTATAACAAACTTGTAAAGTTGTAAATGTTTTTCCATTGTATGGATCAGTGAAAATATTACATTCAAATATTTATATAGGAAGTAAAGTTGTCTTTGGGAAAGAATTAAGATTTGATTTGATTATGCAATAAAAATTCTTCAGAAAATGATTTACTTGTCTGTTATAATGAATTTTTTAAGTGAAGGATTTAATAATTTTTCTGTATTTATTTTTTAATTTCTTCTTTACATTGCATTGGAAAGTACATGTGAAAAGATGAATTTTAATTGACAATTGCATATATAAATTTTTATTTATTTCTGTTTTATTTCAAGTATTTGTCAAAATTATAAACTGAAATGCTGAAGAAAGTTATGAATTTGTATAGTTCCTATGACAAAAAAATATATATTAATATATATATATATATAAATATTTTTGGGTAAATATAAATAAACTGTGAATCTGAGAAAATATACAGTGTGATCATCTTATGTTAAATATATATATATATATATAGATGTATATATATATATTTATTTATGTCAATTTATAATTATGATCTTATGCTAAGAATATATATATATATATTTATATATTTATTTAAAAATTACGAAATAACAAATACAATGAAGAAAGAAATTTGTAGTTTACATCTCATACACAGTCGAAAAAATATATGTGGTAACATGGGGGTTTAAACCCCCACCGAAGCTTATTAACAAAGAGGGTGTGGGGATGGGTGGAGCCCCACCCACACCCCACGAAGTGGAATGTGGGTGGGGCTCCGCCCCTCCCCACACCCCCGCTTGATACATCTCCCGCAATGCATCCACAGTCCTTCGCGGCCGCAAACCCCTGTCCACTGCACCAAGCGCGGCACCCACATCTCTGCGGCCTGCGACCTTCGCCTGCCACTGTTTCCTACGTGACCATCCTTTGCCTGCGACCACCATCAAACCTCCGCCCCATGCCCATCTCCTTCGGCCCCCCTGCGCCCATCGCCATCCTCCACCGCCACCGTAGTCTTCACTACCTGCTACACATCTACCACAAACAAAAAAAAATTAGGGTTATTCAACTTCCTTACCATGAGCTGGTTTTATAACAAAGCACTCTATTTTTTTGAGTGGAGAATAATTTTAAATAATAATTTAGCAAAACTATTTATATATATATATATGTATATATATACAAGTATGTGTGTGTATATATATATATTTATATAAATTAGTGGATAGTGAGGTGTGGATACACTCACATAAGAAAAAAATTCATTTATTCATATATATATATATATATATATATATATATATATATATATATATATAAGGGTATTGTTTTTAGATATGAAAATTTTTAATTGATCGTTGCACTTATTTCATTTAAACAAATTGTGAGAGGGAGGTTTGGAAATATATATATTTAAAAATTCAACAGTTCGGTCTGTAATAGAAATTGCGATTTCAAAGTTAAATTATTACCAAATGGTAGACTATGAAAATGAGACAATTTATTGAAATAAATAGCTAATTAAATAAATAAACGATGGAATGTAACAAAAGTAGAAATGTGAGCCAGTATTGAAATAAACTAGGAAATCCAATTAAAGGTCAACCACCTACCAAGGAAATCCTAAACATGGAAAAACAAACTAACCTAAACGTAGTGATTGACATCATAATGGAGAATACATGCATGTATAGAATATTCTATTAACAACAGTATCATTGACGACTTAGACATACGCAACCGAGCATGCTTACGCGTGCGAGGGGGAAATTCAGAGTAGTAAGGGAAAATTTTTGATAGTTCGTATCATGACCACATGTCGCATGTGGACATGACACGCATGTTTGCATGTTGTGACCACATGGGAAATGTGGGCATGACACCCTGGCAGCTTCCCTAAATATTCTGTTATTTTGTTCCTTCCATAAAGTCCAACCAAGACAAGGCAGAGTTTGGTTCCAAAGCTCAACAATCCATATATGAGAGAAAGTAGGGCACAAGTTAGTAATGACTTCCCTAACATCAGGATTACAAACCTATTGAATGCCAAAATTCCATAAAATAGTATTCCAGATTTCCCTAGCAAAATCACAGTGGAGGATTAAATGAGAGACTGTTTCCTCCTTCTCAAGGCACATAAAACACCTATTCACCAGAGTGAATCCCCTCCTCTGTAAATTATCTTGAGTTAAAATTTTGTTATGAACAACAACCCACCAAAACATATGAATGTTAGGGATAAGTTTATGATTCCAAACTTTCCTTCAAAGCTCATTTTTATGCACATTAGGGATTAACAAATGGTAAGTAGACTTAACAGAAAACTGACCTTTCTTATCCAGCTACCAATACAACTCATCTTCCCTAGGAAAGAGAGGGATTCTAACCCCCAGCATCAATTGTTGAATTGAAAGAATCTTAGGAGTGAGCTCAGGGCATTGAGCACAGCAATCTAGAAGATTTTTCCAAAGCATGATACCATTAATATTGTGAATATAGTGACAAACTTTAGACCCAAAAAACTATTTAATAATGCCAGCAACAACTGCATAATCTCCTTGACCATCAAGGGCCTTATCATTCATCCAAATGTCTTCCCAGAAGTTGATAGAATTACCATTTCCCAATTTCTATCTAAGCCCTTGTTTGAGTAAGCTTCTAGATTTCAATATTTTATTCCAAATAACAGAGCCCTGAGGAAGCCCCTCGCGATGAAGGAAACTAAGGTTATCAGTTCCATGAAGATACTTGGCTTGCATAATGTCCCCCCACTCTTTATGACTATGGACCAAATTCCACTTAATTTTGGAAAGGAGGGCTTTATTCATATTCCTGATAGATCTAATGTTAAGACCTCCATGAGATTTGGGAAGACAAACTTTCTCCCAACTAACCAAAGACATTCTCTGTTTATCTTCCACACCTGTCCATAGGAATTTTCTTTGGATCTACTCTAACTTGTCAGCAATAAACCTAGGCATTTTAAAAAGAGAAAGGAAATAAGTAGGAATACCTTTTAAAGAAGCTTGTAAAAGCTGTAATTTACCAGCACTACTGAGTAGCTTCCCCTTCCAACCAACCAACTTCTTTTGAGTTCCTTCTAGAATTCCATTCCAAAATCCCTGAGAAACCTCTTTAACAGTGAGAGGGAGGCCAAGATAAATAGCAGGAAGGTCATCCTTAGCACAACTAATAATATTAATGATTTTTCATCAGAGATCAACTGGAGTATTAAAAAAATACACATTGCTCTTCTGAAAATTTATGCATTGACTAGAGGCTTTGGCATAGTCATTTAAAATATTCTTCCAACTTTGAGCTTCAACCATAGAAGAAATACCAAAGACGATGGTATCATCCACAAACTACTGCACATACAACATAGTTGACACCAATGGCAACAAAGATATGTTGACATCAATGACAACACCGATTAGGCAGATACTTGCAACAATCCTTATGTGATGCAAAAGCTAGAAACAATCTAATATCCTCCATTCTAGCTACCGGAGCAAAGGTTTCCTCATAGTCTATTCCTTCCACTTGTGAGTACACCTTACACACAAATCTTGCTTTGTTCCTTACCTCTTCTCCATTCTCATTCAACTTGTTCCTATATACCCACTTAGTTGTAATCACATTCTTATTCTTTAGTCTTGGGACAAGTTCCCAAGTCTGATTCTTCTCAATTTGCATTAGTTCTTCTTCCATAGCTTTGATCTAGTACACATCATTGCATGCCTCAACTACTATTTTAGGTTCAACTTTATAAAGTAAGCATAAATTTACCTAATCTTCAATAGCTATGCTTCTTGTCATTACACCTTTGCTCTTGTCAGCAATGATTTGATCTTCAATGTGATGCCCCTACACATATTTGGGAGTTTTAGGAGCTTTTTCTGGAGCTTCTTGTTCTTCAACTTGTACTTCTATTTCTGGAGTTTCTTAAGCTTCAACCTGCACTTCCTTCTCTTTGGTCTTTTCTTCTACTTTGCAAGAAGACTCATCTTATTCATATCCATTAATCTGTGAAAACTTCTATATATCTTCATCAAACTTAACATTAGCACTTTCAACAATCTTTCTTAGCCTCTTATTATAGCACCGGTAAGCTTTTCTTTTGTTAGAGTATCCAAGGAAAATACCTTCATCAATTCTTACATCAAACTTTCCTAGTTCTTCATCACTTTTGATAAAACATTTGCTTCCAAAAAATTTGAAATATTTAACATTGGGAATCCTTCCATACCATAGCTCATATGGAGTTTTTGTATTATTTGTTTTCACTTGTAGTTTGTTCTATATGTAGACAACAATATGAATTTCTTCTCTCCAATAGACATTCAGTAGGTTTTCTTCCTTTATCATTATTCTTGCATCTTCTTGAATAGTCCTGTTCTTCCTTTTAACCACCCCATTCCGCTGAGGAGTTCTGGGAGCAGATAGATGCCTCTTTATCCCATGATTCTCACAAAACATGTTAAACTCATTAGAAGTAAAGTCTCCACCTCTAATAGACCTCAAACATTTTATTTTCATATCCAATTCATTTTCAACCATTTCTTTAAAAGATTTAAACTTATCTAGGGCTTTTGATTTTTCCTTCAGAAAAGTGACCCAAGTCATTCTAGAGCAATCATCAATAAATAACATGAAATACCTATCACCTTGAAAACTCCTTACTCTCGTAGGACCACATAGGTTTGTATGCACCAAATCCAACAATTCGGTAGATGAATGATCCTTGCTTTTGAAGCTTCTTCTTATTTTCTTTCCAAAATGAAATTCCTTACAAACAACAGTAATAAGCTTTGTTAACTTTGGCAGATCTCTCACAACTTGAACTAAACTTATCCTTACCAGGCTATTAAAATTGATGTGACACAATCTTCTATATCATAACCAACTCTCATTGATCTAAGATGTAAGACAATAACTAACACTACCTTTGAGATGATAAACATTTCTACCTATCTTCTTACCAAGAACAATTACTATTCCAGAGCCTTTTCTAATCTCACACCCATCATTCTAAAACATAAGATTGTACCCTTTGCTACACATCTATCCAACACTCAAGAGATCATGCTTTAAACTTTTGACATAAAGAACATTGTTAGTGTTATGCTTTCCATCAAAATTGATTGAACCTTTTCCACAAATCTTAGCAGCTTCATCACCACCAAACATAACTAATCCACCATAAAAAATTTTAAGTTTAATAAACTTACTCTTATCACCTATCATATGATTTGAGCATCCACTATCAATGACCCGGTCATCCTTTTCACTCCTAGCATGAAAAGTAGATATTATAGTGCCTTTAGGGATAGCACATGCTTCCAGACTCCTTTCCTTCACACATCTTCTAGAGTTAGCATAACCAGTTTCATCTCTTGTGGCAATAAATAAGCATTCATCATCAATATCATCTTCAAAACTTGATTCATCATCAGAAACACTTGCACAGTAGTTTTTCTTGACCAACCTTCCTCTGTTTTCCTTACATCCCACAATAATGGGTTACACCTTTTGGCCAAACATGACATTGAAATGAACATTTTGAACTAAATCTTTAGTTTCTGACACCTATAGCCACTAAACAGTTAGGAATTTGAAGATGATGCGAACTAGTGATTTGTGAGATTTTTTCTGTAGATTCTGAATATATATTTTTAAAAAAATTAGAGCTAAATTGTAAAAAAATTTGTGTCTCCTTTGATAACTAGTTTTTAATAGTAAACAACATTTTTTTAAAGTGATGTGCATTTTGTTGCACATAAATTTTTTTCTACAATGGATAAAATTCTGATTCTTTTAAATTTATATTTGTAACACTAATATTTAGAGGATGTATTTTGTTGCATAATGTTTTGTTAAATATATATTTTTTAAAAATTAAGTTTTGAAGTCAAACCAATTATAATTTAGACATAGGCATACTTTGTCCAACATAACTTTTTTGTATGTATCAGAATTCAATTTTTTTTGTTGGAATAAGGACATCAATACCTAGAGGACATGTAGTTTTTAGATTTTTTTTTCTATTTTCCTATTTTTTTGTATGTGTGATACAAAGACCTTGATGTTCATTGAAAAACATACATTCACAAGAAATAAATAATAAATATATTAATCAAATTAAATATATTTAAAATTATACTTTTTGGGAAGCTTATAATAAGGACTACATACTTACAAAATACAAATTTTAAATGAATTCATTTTATCCCCCAAAAGGTAAATCAAGACTGGTTTTATATTAGCATTTTGATAGGTGTAGAGGAGACTCCATTATAGGTATGGTTTAAAACTAGTGGGGTTCTATCCAAGGGGGTTTGAACCTAAGGGGGTTGATCAAACCCTTTTCAATTAAAGTCTTCAATTAAAGGGGGTTTGAAAATATAATGATTTAAGCCTTGAAAGGTTCCATTTAAAGGATTTAAGCAAAAATCAGGATGTCCCAGAAAGTGTAACCCATTATTGTGGCAACACCCAACTTTGTATTCTTAATTCTCATAGCTCTATCTAGATGCCTTGAAGCATATTGACCTATTTTTCCACAACTGAAACATTTAAAATGTAACTTACCACTAAAATTACCAGTACCCTTTTTCATTCTTCTCACAAAGTTAGCTTCTACTTTATCAAAGTTTCCTAGATCTCATTCAATAAACTTCTCTAATTTTCTAGATTTAAAGGGATTCTCATCTTTTGTAGTTCCACTACTTGTACCAAAATATCTTATTTCAAAAGCAGTTAGAGTGCCAAGCAACTGTTCTTTGGTAAATTGATTCAAAATTTGTAATTCTTCAATAGATGAAACCTTATGATTGTAAGCTTTAGGAAGAGTTCTAAGTACCTTCAATATCACATCTTGATCATCTATCTTCCCCCCAAGTCCTTTTATATCACTAACAACTTCTTCCACCTTTTCCAAGTAGCTTGTAATGTTTTCATCTTTAGACATTTGCATAGTCTCATAAGTGAGCTTCAAATTCTAGAATTTAACCTTTTTAACCTTCTCATCTCCATCATAAACACTTTCCAACCTTTTCCAAATCTCATTAGCAATTTTCAAATCCACAAATTTTACCCATTCAGAATTAGTAAGTCCACTTAAGAGAGCATGTTTTTCCTTACGATCTATTTCCACAACTTTGATTTCATCTTCAATAATTATACATTTCTTAGGTATAGTGTAATTAGACTTGACACACGTCTAGACCTCATAACCAAGAGAAATCAGAAAGGTTTCCATCCTTACCTTCTAGAGGGCATAGTCTATTCCATCCAACAAAGGAATATCCTTCTTGTGTGCCATCCTAAATCTACCTCAAACTTCTATACTTTCTTCAAAGGAACTTTGATCTGATACTAATTGTTGAAGGCATAAGACAACTGAGAGGGGAGGAGTGAATCAGTTTTATCAAAAATTCCAAATGCTCATAAACATAATCACATCCATATTTGTTTACTTAAAACCTTAATCTATTATGAAGATTAAAGATTAAAATCAAATAACAAAAACTTAAACATATCAATGCCATGCACAATAGAACACCAGACTTTTACATGGCAAACCCTAATATGGAAAACCACCATTGGGATTAGCTCACAATATAAAGTAATAGCAACACCGAATTACAAGTGGCTCACTACCATACAAAGAAAGCTCAAGGCAGGGGACTCATTGTCCAAGTGAACTCACTGCCCACTGAAAAAGAGAGAAGAAATAAGAAGAGATTTAATGATAAAATTGCATCTAACACATGCATGGGTTCACTTCCAATGAAAAACAACAACCATCACCTTCACATCTAAACCGAAAGATAGTACACACCTTCTGATCACTGCATCCAGTCGTCTAACTCATGAAAGCTCTTACTACCCTTTTAACACCTTCACATCACAACCTTCATCTCTACCACCCATGCACATGCATATGCACACATGAAGTCTTAGCACTTATTTATATCACCATCAAACTTGAAACAATCTTCAAGGTTGGCAACACAATCTTTAATCCTTGAAATAGTGTCCAAGGTTAGCAAACATAAAAAAAATTAATTAGGTTTGGACCTAAAAATTCCACAACATAAGGGAATGAAGGCCAACCACTATAAGCCTTAGCTTGAACCCAAATCTATCCAAGCATGTTACACAACACTCACATGATCATAAAATCAATTCCTTAATCAACACAAACTTCTAGGTCAACATAACGGTGTAAACATATGGGGTTCCTCATCACACGCTTCCATGGTCACCACCGTAACTTGCGGACCATGCCCAAAGCTTTAACACATTCTAGAAACATACACAAACAACTTGAGATCAAGTAGAAATCAACAAATTAATCCACAACAACTTTCACCTGAAGAAGGCTCACTATATTCTTTCAACCAACAGTGTTGAACTCTTCTACACAATAACTTGCTTTTTGGAGAATTATACCACAAACATTTTGGATAGAAGGTAGATAAGGACCTTATAGGCTTAAATCTAGAACCAAAACACCTAAAACGACTCTACGGAGAAATGTGGAGGAATATACTTTCTCCCAGACACCTCTACACATATCAGAAACACTGTCAAATCCTGTTCTCAAACTGGTGAACATAAATTTCACTTCACAGTGATCCAAAGCACCAAAATTTGGATTTAACATCTTACACCACTTCTCAACAACATATCCAAACCAGACACTCAGATCTCCAACATAGAATAAATGCAGAGGAAAAAACTCAAGCAGTATACTGTAAGCTAGGAGACTCATTCAACACAATGTTTTTGGTATTATTCAATTTTTCTCAAAAGCACTTGGAAACCCAACCACATAGACATATTATCAACACTTTTAGCATCTATACAGGGAATCCAAAACACCTTTTAACAAATCAATTAAATCAAACAATACTAAACAACACTAACTTCATCAGAAGACAGTTGACACCAATGACAACACGTTTATGTTGACATCAATGACAACACTGATTAGCACATACTTGCAACACTATATGTTGGAAAGCATGTATGATGATAAAAAGGGCTTGATGCTATTATGTAGGAAAAGAGGGATGATGATAATGTTTGATAGTGTTATTAAATACTCCTTTCACACAACATTCAAGGACATTAAATTGAGTGAAGTCACAACTTTTGCAAGAGGACTTAGCTTTAGGTTTGGTGTCACTTGAATGATAAGGAAATTTAAAATTTGTTGATTAATTTGTTAAACCCTAATCTGATTAAGCCTTAAACCTTGATTATGTAAAATCATAAACAAATGGATTGAACATGACAAATGCTCACATAAGAAGGTAGTAAATGTAGATTAGAAACATAGTAGGATTCAGATTCTAGAAAGAAGAAACATTGGGGACACTGGGGCGAATGCCCTAGTCCAATAGGAAGATTTTTAAATTTATTTATTTATTTTTTTAAATTTAAAATAAATAAAATGAAAATTAAAAAAAACTGTGTAAATTATTTTTTTTTTTTTTTCTGTGTGATTTTTATTTTTGTATTTTGTTTATATTTTCTGTATTTTTTTGTATTTTTATATTAATCAATTAAATATTAAAAACCCAAACATCAATAGAATATGAAGGAGAAAGGAGATTTAAATAACAAAATAAATGATACTTACAACCCTTCACCTTTCGTCTTCCATTGCTTGCCTTTTCTGTCTTGATCTTAATGGAGATGAATATGGCCCTCATGAAGCTTGCTTCCTTGCTTCGAAGTCCTCAAGATGACACGATGAAGTTGGCTATGATACTTTGTGTGATTGAAGATGAGCTTCAACACACTATTGATGGATGATAGATGATATGGAGATGGGGGTGCCAAAGGCGCGCTTATGTTTCTGCAGCATAAGTTTTCTCAAACGATGGATATGAAATGAAGAAGAGGGTTGCATTTATAGAAATATGTGAGAGAAGATCAACGGTTGAGAAGAAATACAAAGATCAAAGGTTGAGAATGGTTGAGGAATGTGCGTGAATAGAAAGAGGACAAGTGTCCAAGCTCCATCATGTAATAGGGGAGTTAACAAAATTGATTGAATAGTTAATAGAATAAACCAACCAGTTAAGTGAATTGATTAGGGAGTTGACTGAATTGATTGATTAGTGAACTCGAATGATTAATTAGTTAACAGACTTTATTGATGAGTTAACTAATTTTGACTGGAGAATAAATAGGACATGTGGGTGAGGGAATATTAGCTAATTAAATATTTAAAATATTTAATTACATGTGCAACATGGTGAGGTGGAAAAGGTGCGGTGGAAAGATGAGGTGGATTGATGAGGTGGAATTATGAAATTAGGACTTAGGATAGAGGGATTTAGGATTAATTAAATAATGTAGGATTATTTAATTTATGTGAAACATTAGAAGAATTTAGGGAATTTAATTAAATAAAATAATTTTATTTAATTATGAGATAATGAACCAATCAAATAAACTTAGAATATTTATTTAATTGATAGAAGAAAATAAGAATTAAGATAAATATTAAAATATTTACTTAATTTGGCATGAGCCAATTTTAGGTGTATACATTTTGCCCCTCTTTGAAGCAATGTGTTTCATCACGTTGTTTCAAAGAATAAGAATTTTTTTGACAATGATACATGCCCTAGTTTGCCCCTAGTACAAGTTTGATGATAGGATGCCACCTCAGGAGATTGGACGGGAAGAAGACAGAAGGGCGTGAGATGGACAATCTCACAAGGAAGAAGGTGAAAAGTGGGTTAGGATGAAGAAATTGTTTGAAGAAATAGCTGAATGATATGTGATGCAAGATAGAATGATAACACACACAAGCAAGCAAGCAAGCATGCACAAATGATACAAGAACAAACAAAGTATTGCCCCTGTCAAGATGTAAACCAACTAATTAATTGATAATGATATACGACAATGTTGTCATGGCAGGGAATGATATATCCCTAGAGAAACATGAAGGATAATGTCTGGTTTCAGGAAATGAAACATGTCATGTAAGATGCGTGTATTGGTCTGATTTTGACAATGTTACATCCTGTATAAGATAAATGTTTGATTATAATTGATCGAGTTGGTTTACGACCAGACAAGGATCAAGACCACTGAGGGCACTTGGATAATTTGACAAGATTGACTTCGATTTGATTGGTATGGATTAAGGATAGACTTGCATTTGGATCATTGTTCAGATTGACTAGACAAGGATGAAAGATATGATGATAGAAATTTGATTGATAAAAGAATGACTCGATAGAAAAAATCACAAGCTTTTCTTTGTAAACATTGATATGCTACATAGAATTTTATTGCATGGGATATGGATATGGATATGGATATGAAATGTAATTGGATACGTTATGGATATGGATATTTGTCATCATTAGAGTGCAAGTACTTTGCTTTCATCATTGGGTACTTTTTGGTATTTTTCTCTTTTTGAAATGTTGTAAGAGAATACAAGCATCTAGGTATAAGTAGATCGAGATGACCTGAGTATTCCTTACATGGATTTTGTTATAGGAAGTTGATACAAGCATCTAGTCAAACTTGAATCTAGATGACCTGAGTACTTCTTGCATTTCAATAGACAAGGATTGCCCTTTTTCATGTTTCAGACCTTGGATTCCTCGATGATCTTTTTGCTGATCATGTCGTTAGACAAAAGTCATTACATTACTAAAGTTTAATCCACAAGCAGCAGACAAAGAAAAGATTATGCCCCCATCATAGCATCTCTAGATTTTGGCATCCTTGAGTAGCATAGGAAGACATAATGGCAAAAATTCAAGACTTTGTAAGTTAAACTATTTACAAAACATTCTTGGATTAGATGTGTCTTTTTTCCATAATTGATATAGAATTAGTTTGAGTGTTTTAGTATGGTGTTTTTCTTTGGACAGATTGATGTCTTTGTGTCAAGAATTTTTACTTTGGGAAGCTTGTTTTTGCTACGCTTGTTTGTCTAGTGAAAGTATCACAATCCTTTATTGGTATCCACTTAGAACATGTGGCATTCAAGAATCCAAATCCATAACTAGGTCAAGGAGTTGCCCCCAGTTTAGACAAGGATAGACTTATTTTGGGTGATAGGATGAACAAATATGGAGAGACGGACCCTAAGGGACTGACCTAGTGCCTCGGGGGCTCATTGCTAAATGGCCTTGCCTACGTGACGACGTAGAGGCAACATAGTTCGAGGTGAACCTGATGGACCTAAGACCTAGGCGATGGCAAAGGATGGATAAATAGAATGGACTTAGATTGATAGAAGGACCATATATGGGATAGACGGGATAGTGGAGTGGAGGGGAACCTCGGGGGTGCATTAAGAATGATCTTGCCTACGTGATAACTCAGAGGCGACGTAGTTCGACATTGGTTCGAATGACCTATTCAAGATGAACGATATGGAAGATACAAGAGACATGAAGTCACAATAGATGGAGGAAATGGTTTATCGCAGAATAGCGCCTGTTTACCAGGTTTTTACCACTTGCTTTTATTTGCACGGAAGCTAAAAGTACACATGACATCTGTTTGCTAGGTTTTCACCATGGTACCTATCCTAGGCACCTGTCTGCTAGGTTTTCACCATAGGATGATTGTTTTTTGCTATTTTTCCATTTTTTTTGCTTTTTTTTATTTTTTCTTGAATTTTTGCTTTTGATCATTTTTTGATTTTTTTGAATTTTTTTAGGACTCCCTTGCATTGGGGTTTAGGTGTAGTGCTTACAGAGATGCATACTGTTGATGGGATCATCAAACAGTTTACCATCAAATTTAGCCAGTTGATATGCTCTTGAGCCATAAGCTGCAATGACGACATAGGGACCTAACTAGTTGGGTTCAAACTTTCCTTTCTTTTCTCTATCTTGCTAATTTTTGGGGTTCTCTATGAGGACGAGATCACCAACTTCAAATACTCGGGGCTTTACCCTATGATTGTAGCTTTTGGACATTCATTACTGATATGCTTTTAGATGGTTAAAGGTCTATTGGCTTCTTTCTTTGAGCAGCTCCAACTCTTGAAGTCTAGTTAATCTGTATTCTTCATTAGATATGAGAACTTTTAATGAAAATCGCAAGGATGGGATCTCGACTTCAATGGGCAAGATAGCTTCATATCCATAGACCAGGGAGTACGGTGTTGCACCTATGGGTGTGTGGATGCTTGTATGGTAGGCCCACAACATAGGATTTAATTGGACATGCCAATCTCAGCCAGCATCATTGACAGTCTTCTTTAGGATTTTCAGGATAGTTTTATTTGACGTCTACACCTGACCATTACCTTGGGGGTAGTACGGGGTTGAAAAGCGGTGCTGGATATGGAATTTGTCACATAGTTCCCTGACATATTAATTTTTGAAGGGTCGTCCATTATTCGTGATAATGGAGGAAGGGATACCATAGCGACAAATGATATAGTTCAAGATAAAAGAGGCAATCTGTTTGCCTGTGATGTTGGATAAGGGCACGAATTCAATCCACTTTGGGAAGTACTCAGTGGTAGTGATTATGAATTTATCTCCGCTGGATAAAGGAGGGTGAATCTTGCCCACTAAGTTGAGTCCCCACTGACAGAAAGGCCAAGGAGTCCTTAATGGCTGCAGCTCCTATGCTGGTGCATGTATCAGGTTCCCATGGACTTGGCACTTTTTGCACTTCTTTACAAAATGATAGACATCTTGTTCCATAGTTGGCCAGTAGTATCCCACGCATATGAGTTTCTTAACTAGGGTAGGACCACTAGAGTGGGTCCCGCATAGACCATCGTGCACTTCTCTCAGGGCGGTTTGATATTCCTCACTATCGAGACATCTAAGGAGAGTACCATCGAGACCTCTATGATAGAGGGTGTTGGCGACAATGGCATACCAGGATGCTTGACGGATGAAGGTTCATTTTTGGTTACTAGAGAGGTTAGGTGGGAGGGTATTCTCTTTAAGGTAGGCAAAGATTTTTCTGTATAGGGAGGAATCAACTCTGACAATGTGGCAAATGATATGGGATTCAAGGGTGTCGTATGCAGGATAGATCACTGGCTCTACCAAGAACTCATAGCGTGCTTGATTAGCAAGAATATCGAGGAGAGATGCAATCGTTGCCATTGTGTCTGCAGCTTTATTCTCTATCCGTGGTATCTGCTTAAAAGAGATCTGGTCAAAGTATTCTTTGATGTCATCTACCATCCATTTGTAAGGGATCAATTTCTCATCTTTTGTTTGGTAGTCATCATTTACTTGATTTATGACCAGCTGTGAATCACCATACACCTGTAGTTCTTTGATATTACATTCCACTATTAGCTTGACATCGATGACTAGGGCTTCGTACTCCACCACGTTGTTAGTGCAGGGAAAGATTAGTCTGTATGACTTTGGAATAGTGTCGCCACTAGGGGTAACCAACAAGATACCTATCCCTGATCCATACTGAGTGTAAGATCTATGGAAGTACATTTGCTAGATTGTTGTAGTGACATGAAAGATAGATTCGTCTGGAAACTCAAAGCTCAAAGAGGTGTCATCTATGAGAGGTGCATCTACCAGTTGATATGCAAGCACTTGACCTTTTATTGCTTTCTTGTCTACATATTAGATATCAAACTCGCTGAGAAGCATGACCCATTTGGATAATCTACCTGTTAATGCTGCCTTGTTGAGTAAGTATTTGAGTGGATCGATCTTGGCTACTAGCTTGATAAAATGTGACAACATGTAATGTCTCCACTTTTGCGAGGCAAAGACCATAGTGAGACATGCTTTTTCAATGGGCATGTATTGCAGCTCATACCCAACAAGTGTTCGACTGATATAGTATATTGCCTATTCTTTCCCTTCATGGTTTTGTTGTGGAAGAAGAGCTCCTAGAGCTGTTGGTGTAGCTGAGATATACATTAGTAGAGGCTTACCCTAGATTGGTGGCATCAACACAGGTGGTTTCATCAAATATTCTTTTAATTGCTAAAATGCTTGCTCACATGACTAATTCCATCTAAAAGGGACATTATTATGTAGAAGGTGGGAAAATGGGTGGCACTTGTCTGCCAATTGATAAATGAACCTTATGATAGATTGTAGTTTTCCCTGTAGGGACCTTAGCTGAGTGAGATTCTTGGGAGGTGGCATTTCCATGATGGCCTTCACTTTAGCTGGATCGACCTCAATTCCATTTGCAGACACTATGTATCCCAGCAACTTTCCTGAGGTAACCCCAAATACGCACTTCTTTGGGTTGAGGCACACATTAAATTGTTCTAGTCTTGTGAAGATTTTATCCAGCACTGCCAGGTGTCCTTCTCTTGTAAGTGATTTTGCTAGAATGTCATCAACATAATCTTCCATTATGGTGTGCATCATGTCGTGGAAGATTGTGGTCATAGCTCTCTGATATGTTGCACCGTCATTTTTCAAACCAAACGGCATGACGTACCGCTCTAAAACCCTCTTCTATCAAAGCATTCCTCCAAATATGGTTTCTTCATGGAGGCATTTTGATCTCCGTAGTAAACCCACAACCTCAAGTCCTGGTGCAAACTGCCTCACAGTCAGCGATCTATCTACACACTCAGGAACCCTTGCTCTGATACCACTTGATGAATGGGGTAAATCACAAAACACACAACATAAATTACACAAAGAAAATAGAATGATCTCTTATTGATATGGGAAAAACATTACATTAGAGAAGCTCAAATATAATCAGAGGATGAATCCTCTATAGGTTGCATCACATTATAGCTTCCTATCTCTAGACTCTGGAATCATCTACCTTCTGTAAAACCCAAATCAGCTATGGTTTCTATTTTCCTGCCTATTCTTGACTCTACACTTTCCCCCTAACTCTATCACCCCAAGGGTTCCTAAAAATGGTCATATATAGCCCTTTTTCGTGGCTACTAGCTTAATTTCAAAATTTGCATCTCCCCACAAAAATAGGTCAACTTTGAGGGCCCATAACTTTCAATCCGACCGTTGGATTGTCAATTATAATATCTTTTTAGAAAGCTCTCAAAAAGATAGTTGTGTGCAAGCAATACCGAAAGGTAGACTACTTGGGTTTTCCACCAAAATTTGGGCCCATCTAGAGCCTCTAAGTGCCTCAAATTTGACTTTGAATATTTCAATAGGATTTTTGGAATTTGAAATTTTAATCTCACAAATGACAAATGATATTGAAGTGATTTCTTCACCATTAGCTTCAATTCACCATTTTAGAGGTCCGTGTAAGATTTTGTATCCAACCATACACAAATGCAAACTTACTAAAAATAGTAACCCTGCCAAATTTAGCCCTTATTGAAAAGAAACAATATTTTTTTGGTTGATGCAAGATTGCTCTTACACCCTGGATGCTCTTGCATCATTTATTTAGTAGATTTTGACAATTTTTGTAGAGAACATGGGATTGAGAGGCATAAGATTGTTTAGGGTAAAATTGGATTTTGTTAATCTTTATTGTTTAGATGTTAAAACCCTCATTTCCACTAAACATTGAAGGATCTAGGGTCGACTGATGAGCACTATCATACCCTAGGTCACTTGGAAATGAAGGGAAACTTGGATTAGGGAATTAATTATCAACTTTTCCTTCTCTTATGTCTAATTAACCATTAAAACCCTAATTATGCAAATACGACAACAAATTGACAAATAACAGAAAAAGCTCTTGTAGATAGGAGTAAAATAACAAATCACAGAATACCTGTTTTCAGGGTTCTAAGGCGCAACAGTCAAGGACTAAGGTGCGGGCACGCATGTCCAAGGTACTTACTTTTTTGAAGAATCTGGACCTCCTTCTAACATTAATTAGCCCTGTAACTTCTATTTCTTGAGCTCTGTCTACAGAGGACACTAGTGGGATCACCCAAGTCCTAGAAGTGCTCCTGTGTCTGACTTTTCTTCAGATCCTGAATCCCTGATGTCTGCCAAGCCTTCCTACAACTTCACTTTTTCTAGATGCGACACGTGTAACCTATAATCACAAGACTTGGTTTGGGGGTTGTGGTGTTTAGAGGTTTGCCTCAGTTAAACTTTGGAGGACACTTAAGTCTCTGACCACTGTTGTTAGATAAACAGGGCATACCCTTGTGAGGCAGAGGCCAAAAACCAAAGGAATCAATGATAAAAACACAATGATGTCACCTTGTAGTGAATCTCTCATGGAGGAAGATGCTCTTCATGCCATGAGGAGATTGAAGCTCAAATCTACAAATATCAACACACAAAACATACAAGTCTGCTCTTGCAACGCAATAGAAAGCCTTGAATCACCTTGAGAATACAATAGCTTGCTAGTCATCCTCTAGTTTACAAATGAATGCCTACACATGCTTATATATGCACCTACAAGCATTCCCACCAAGATTTTAAAAATCAAACTTTACCGTGTCAGCAAAAGAACCTCCTAATGGTCATAAACCGACACCTAGAAATTGGGGCTGCTCCAAAATAGAGTAGGACTAGGGCACGGGTGCCCAAGTCCTCCCCCCTATTTTGGGTAGGGTACATCTCAAGGGGTCCACCTAGGTCCTATTTGTCATGGAAACTAGGTCTCATTCCATCGGGATGCTAAAATATGAACTAAAATGTCCTAAATGCACTCTAAAGACCCAGGACCTAAACCTTATGAGGGAAAAGCCCCCAAGGGGATATTTTTTGATATTACATTTAGCCCCCACTTTAATGTATGTATGAATGCAATGCCCATACATGCATTAAAGTAAGGTCACAAACACAACAAACACACTTATCACGAAGAAGATATGCCAATCATATAAAAGACAGTAATAGGCATGCAAAACACAAATAAGACAGTTACAGTCACGCAGAACATGGAGTAGACAGTGAATGCATAGAGGACACATTAATGTATGAAAAATAGAAATGATATATTTTATTTTCTTTTTCTCATATATATGAAATGCAAATGCAAGTACTAGAAATTAAACAAACCTCCCATAATACATGATGCACTCATCGTACAGGTCTTTGTATATATGGGGCAACACACACGCAAGACACACAAAACCTCTCAAAATGCATACTACATATTTGACAACAGACATGCCAAACAAAACAAGCACACCAAAACACACACTCTTGAAGACACGAAGAAAACACGACAGACAAGCAATGAAGTGTACCTATTTCTAGGTCCAACACCATCTTAGGCACATTACAGGCACACACCGACAATTGTGCTTCACCACAACAATCACTGAAAACACACTTAAGGGTTGAGTTAGTCACAGAACTGCTCCTTGCTTCTGTAGAGGACTTTTGAAAATGCAACCCCACCTGCACCACGGAGATGCCTTATAGTGAAAAGGAAACATGGCATACCACCCCACCCACATCATGGAGATGCCTTACAATGAAAAGAAGGTATGAGTTCAAAAGTATATAACCCCACCTACATCACGGAGAAGCCTTATAGTGAAAAGGAGGTATATGCAATAGATAGATTGATTGATTGCAAACAAACTCATGATGTAGGAAGTACTCATCGTACTAGCCTACACCTGAGGACAAGCACATTGTTAACATCTACAACAAATAGCTTACCTTATATGCCCCCACCTTAAGGTGGTTGATATCATGCATTTATATCAAACACGTTAAGGTAGGAAGAAAACACACAAGGAAACACCAAATTTTGCAAAGCCCATGCCCCCTAGAGGTGACATGTACTTACGATCGCTAAATGTTCCCACAAACACATCCCTGCAAGAAACATGTTAGTGTCTACAACGTCATGATAAATAACAACATCAATGCATATGATTAATCACACATAGAGCCAAGGTTATACAATGATTCAGAGATCAAGGATAACCATGGGGCTATATCATGAAGCTCTCTGAATCGAGTACCACCAAGGCCAGATTCAAAGACAAAGGTTCACGGAGAAAAAGTATTGTTAAGGTTTGTAAATGCGATAGAAACATCATGAAATTCACTACACAGAAAGCATGAGTGCTTCCACTAGCCAAGTGTTGAATAAAATATACAAACCCATCATCATATTAGGAACTAAGTCCATTTTTTATTGCTCTCGAAAGGGACACTAGGTCCGCATCAATAAAAATGTTTGTCATCATCCGCCTGCTAGGTGGAAACACTAGAGGAAGGGAAACAATAAATAAGAGAGGAGAAACAAGTGTCATAGGGACAGTCATGTAGGAGGGTGCTCCCAGGTCACCAACCATGATTCTATGTCTGTAAGACACAACACTCAACAATGAAATCAGAGAGAGCAATGTAGAAGAATGATGATACAAATAGAAGAAGGTAACAACAAAGGTGGTCTCCTAGTATCCTGAACCTTACAGGAGAATCCAAGGTCATCCCAGGAGGCCTAAACAACATATAACACATCATGGGGGAAGCACATCACAAGAGAAATAAAGGGTTAGAAATACTTACCTAGTAGCACCATCGTTAAGAACATACACATTTAGGATATCTCTCATGTTGTTTTGATCTTGTAGAACTAACATTAAGTTTAGGACGATGAGAAGCTTTCTTTTCTTTAAAAGGATTATATCCAATGCCACTTGAGTAATGTGTTGAAGCAGATTTTATAGGTACTTTAATTCCTTGTTGATTTACACCACATCCCTTACCTACATAGTTGTTACATTTGTACAAAATTTGAAATCCACGACCGTATAGAGAGTCTAGTTCCTTAGAAGAAGGTGAGGCCTCATAGGTATCACAATTTGTAGTATAAGTGAGGGTATTGTTTTTATTTTCTACCAAGGGGATTTTAGGTTTCCTAGGTGCTTCAAAAGATTGCTTAGGTGAGGTCAATGCCACTTTTGATGTATCAAGGCTATTAATTTTATATTCCCCTATACTGCAAGGATTAAAATCTAATGAGTCCTAATTATCACCAAAGAGTGCATTCGATGGCATAGAATCTTTCACAACATCATTCATGGCTAAGAGCTTTGATGAACCAGCTCGTAAAGTGTTTAAGCTCATATGATTGTAAATTTGTTGTTGTTTTTCAATGTGTAGACAGTTATTTGGTTTAGGATCGGCATGAATATTATGAAGTTTACCTTTGAATATAAATTTGATTTAACGATGCAAGGTGGAAGGAACTGCCCCCAATGCATGAATCCAAGGTCTACCAAGAATCATGTTGTAAGACAAAGAACAAGGCATGACATGAATCAGAGTAGGCACAAGCACAAGTCCTACTTCTATAGGTAGAGTTATAGTGCCCACGGATTGTCATCCAACATTATAAAAGCTATGAATGCTAATGCCATTTGGTGTGATTTGTGATGTGTCAACCTTGATTTTTTCTAGTAGATCAATGCTACAAACATTAAGAGCTGATCCAGTGTTAATCAAACTTGTTTTACCAATGTTCTGTTTATTGTGACAAAGGTTATAAGAGGATCATATTGGTTTTGAACTTCAATTGACAATAATTCATGTGGTTGAAAGAGAATATATGTTTTTGTCACATGCATACTATCCAATACGACTCCTACATCATTAGGCTTAACAGTAGGTGGCACAATCACCTTTTGGAAATCTTCTTGGAGCATTCCATGGTATTTGGGTGATGTTTGTATCAAGTCCCAAAGAGAGATCTTAGCCTAAGTAGCATGGATCTGTTTGACAAGATAATACTCTTGACCACTTTTATGAGTAAGATGAGGTGGTGGAGGGAGCATAGATTGAGAACATGGAAGATAGATAGGCACATGCAGTGCTTGGTTACTTTGCTTGTTATTATGGGTGTTGTATGTGTGAGTAATCACATTGTGGTTTGGTTGTTGTAACACATTTTGAACACCTTGAACCATAATCACTGGTTTTAAGCAAGAGGATGCATTAAGTGCCTCTCAGACAATCATTTTAGGAATATTGCTATGAAGTCTATTAACGATTATTGAATTAACATTGTTTCCCTCTTGATTGCACCCAATATCCATCCCCAAAGGATTTAATGTGCGAGACCTATTCTCATCCACTAATGCTACATATTGGCTAGGGAGAGGAGTGGGATGAAAGGAAGGCACATCAGCATCATCATCATACTCTATGGTAGAAAAGGGATTTTCACTCTTGTCTTTCTCATGAGTATTCGTAGAGATGAATTTGGTTAAATCTTCTAATATCAAAGGATATGCTCCTATGAGTAAAGTAAGTCTACTAAAGTCATGGGTATAACAAAGTAATTGTAACTCATATGTAGAACATATAGAAGCATCAATACCACTGATATAAGCTATATGTTCTAGAACATGAGGATTCTCATTAGTGAAATTAGCAAATTTTTCAAAATCTAGGATATACTCATGTAAATATTTTAGAGATAAATAACATGAAGATGCCATAATGAAATGCAAAATCAAATTTTTATAGTTTTCTAGGAGTATGCAAAAGATAAGTGCAAACTATATGCAAAATGACCTAAAATGCTTGATTTTTTGTACTTTTTTTAATGCAAATATATGAAAAAAAGGTGTTGTAAGGATTTTTATCAGAGGAAACAAATAATATGTTTGATATCAATCCAATACAGCAATGAGATCCTTTACAACATACTTTTGATGCAAATCTAAGATGATGCCTATAGACACCCAAAATTGGCTCATTATCATTAACATTCAAACATCGCATTATCATACATCTACATTTGTCTAACACACTTGAGCAATTTCCCTAACACATATATTTCTTCTATTAATTACATAAATTCTAATTTATTTAATTAATTCATTAGCTATTTCTTCTATTTCTTCTAAGTTATAATTAAACAATTTTCAATTATTTAATTATCTTCATTCTATCTATTTTTAATTAAATAAATTTTATATATTTTATTAAAAATTCCTTTCATAAACCCACTTTCCAATTAATTAAATAAATTGTATTTATTTAATTAATTTATCTTATCATTTATCTTATGAGCCAACATGTGTGCCTCTTTCATTTAAAAAGATAAGTGGTACTACACCCTTTTATTTAATATCTTTCACATGTAGTACTTTTTATGTACACAAGCACACATGAGCCCTATCTTCCCACCACTTGTCATCTTCACATTCACCTATGTCTATCTTTCAATATTAGCCATTCACATAGCCTCCAAATCTCTACTGTTGATTGATTTTGGTTGAGTTCTATATAAACACCCTCTCATTCCATACTACAATCTATCCAGCATTCATATAGCATTACATTATCATCTTGAGCATATTGAGCATTTGAGCATCCATAGCATCCATTGAGCTTTTATCATTATCATCTATCATGGTAGCTTTTATCTTCATAATTGTTTATTGTTGATGAAGCAATCCACATCATAAACAAGGAATCACATAGTCTAGGTGATGTCGTTCTTGAATTGCATTACTCTTCGATTTCATTTAGATTAGATTCTTTGATGATGGTAGGGTTAGGTTTTCATGGCTATGCTTGATCTTATTAGCCCAATTTTTTACCTATCACATTTTGGCACACCTGGTGGGACTCATGTCTTTGATTAAATTTTCTATTTGAAGTTGTTTTTATGAAGATTAGATTTTTCAAGCGCTTACAGCAAGTTCTAGCTGCTTTTGAGCAAAAACTCATCGTTGTCTGCATACTTGCGTTGCTTTTGCACTGAAATCTGTCACCTTTAGCCATTCCTGGATCACTTATAAGCGAACAGTGATCACTTTTGATTATTTTGCATCATTTTTAGATTAACAGTGGTTGCCTTTGCATTTAACATAATCACTTTTGATCTTACAGTGGCCGCTTTTAGATAATTGAATCACTTTCTATAGAATTAGGGCTTTTTGTTACGTATTGTCTCTTTTGCAGATCCAGGTTGCTTATGAGCCGAAACCTACCGCTTTATGCTTTTTCACGTCACTTCTGAGCCTAAACAATCTACATCTGGAGTTTTTAAGATCGCTTTTGATCTGCAGTAGTTCACTGGTGATAGAAATAGAGATCGCTTCTGACAGATAGTAAATCACCTCTGGTAAACTGTGTGCTTTCAGTCTGTATAATTTGTAGTTTGTTTTCTTGGCTACTAATTGGGTTTGTGCAACATCTTATCGATTTGTCCAAGAAAAGGAGGTTATCAAACTACTAACATATCTATTGCAGATCCAATCAGTCCAAGACTTGTGGTTTTTCACTAAATTAGGAACATTTGGGCTTGGTGCTTAAAATGAATCATTGCTTGCTCCATGCTTGATTTATCTTTTTTGATTGCTTGCATGTGATTGATTGTAACCCAAATTTAATAAAAAAAGTATCCTCTCCCCTTGCCTATCAAATAGATCTTGGGTGTATGAGAACGTGTTATTATCTTTAGAGGGCCTGCCTTCTCGGTGTGAGAAGGGATATGACCCAAGTGGTAACGAGCTAAAGCCATGTCCTTCCAAGTTGCTATATAAGTAAAGTGTTTGTGTCAAAATCCACAAATAATGGGTGTTGTTACATTATACCGACAACCAACCTCCCTTAAAACCCTCCAAGGCGTAACCCTTGAAGGCTGTGAGACTCCATAATGGAGAGTAGCGCTGCTACATGTATAGCCACCCAAATGGATGCCCTTATTAGCAACTTTGTGTAGTAGCCAAAAACCCTCTATTTGTTGATGCAAAAGGTGGGACCTTTGAAGCGGCCCCAATTCATGTGGTTCTTAGAAGAGATAGTAGGGACAATCCTAAGGTTTGGTGAGGGATAGGCCTTTAAGGAAACCTAGATCTTGGTATGCATGAGAAGTGAGTGCTGTGGAGGGGAGCCAATGCTACCAAGATCCTGAAGCTATCCACTTTGAATAAGTACGACTAGAGGATTCAACAAATACAGTCCTTTCCTAGCCTAGGTTGTACAAGTTTGTGATTGTTGTGAGTGTGAGTGACTGCAATTACTATTTTCTTGTCAAAAAATCACAAATCAAACATCTTTCCTAACAGACATAGTCACTTTTAAGCCTAAACTACCTGCATATAGATAACAAAATTGCTTTAAGTCACAGTTATTCAATTTTTGCTTGAACTACATTGCCTTTGAATAGCAGTTAATTGCCTTCTGCATAAACAGAGTCACATCTGAATAGTAGTCTGTCGCCTCTTACCTGAATCAACTTGCATTTAAACAGTAGTCAGTCACCTCTACTCTGAATCAGGTCACCTTTAAACAACTATCTTTCACCTTTAGCTTAACCTGAGTCACTTCCAAATAGTAGTAAATCACTTTTGAACCAACAATTATCATCTCTGAACATTTGGATTGCCTCTGGTAAATACTATAACCTATTTCAAAACCTAAACCAGTCTGCATTTGAGCTATTACTAGTCGCCTTTAGCATTCTCTAAGTCACATATGAGCTATCACTTGCCACCTATGGTTTAATACCAGCAAATCTTAGTGACTCAGCTGAATTAGCCACAAATCCAGCTTGCTCATCTTTAGCATTATCTTTCAGACCTGTCTCTGATCATTAGCAGATACCTAGACTTTGTCTCCTTGTTTTGAGCTTACCAATCAATCGCATTTCATGAGCTTTTCATCTTTTTGAGAAGCCAAACTAGCAAACCAAACATCAAATCAGTCATTTTGATCCACCAACAAAATATTAGCTTTAGCTTCAACAAACATCAACAACTTAGCAATCTTTAGCAAACAACTTTTCCCTTGAGTGTGTGAGCTATTCTCTAGGAAAACTAGCCAACAACAAATCAGAAAACCAAGCAAAACAACACATCAACTAAAGCAAAACCAGCCAACAACAAATCAGAAAACCAATCAACCAACCAACCAGTAAACCATCACCTTTTGGGTCTCAAAACTTTGACAAGATAAGCTTTAGTTTTTTAACATCAACATCATGCCTCAAACTAGGAGCCAATATAGAGCTGAAATGGAAGCCAAATTGCAAGCTGAGATGCAACAACTTAGATCAACACCTCTTAAGGATGCAACTCAATTCATGACTGGTATGCCTCCTCATATGTTTACACCTCATGAGTATACCCTTGGAGAATCATCCTCACAACAAGTGCAACCTCCAACAGCTTTGGAAAGTTTCGAAGAACAATCCCAAGAAGACTTATTAGAATTTCAGCACACCCATGTGTGGGATCAAGTTGAGAGACTTGTTCTATCTAAGCCTAATCACTACTTCTTGCAACTTTCTCGCATGGGTGCTAAATTACCAAGAGATTTTGACATATCCGCTATTAGATAACACGATCCAAACACTCCTGTTGTTGTTGCAAAGGGACTATCCACTATAGTTACACCATCTCCCACCATATCACAAGCTCCATCTTCTACCACATCTCTTTCATTGCCTATGGTTACTTCATTTGATCTACCACACTTGGAGCACACTTTAGAACCTTTGATCATACCAACCAAGGTGCTCCCTCTCATGTCACAGAATCTAAACATTCCACCTTTCCATGTTCCTCAAAATATTCCTCCTCCTACTATGACTATTTCCATCCCTCAAGTAACACAAGCTGTCCATGTGGCCCAAGCACAAACACTCCAAACATCACAAGCTATCCCCATGTCTCATAGTGTGCAAGCCTCCCAAACTATACCAACACAACCAATCGTCTAAGCTTCACAACCATCACAATCTACCATATCCCATATACCAACTGCTAATACACTTTCCACCATCTCTATTAATCCTTCCACTACACCATATAATCCCAATGTTAGTCTTATTGATATGAGTGACCCTCTTATCATTTCTCAAGCTAATCCTAAATCTACGGTCACTTATGTTAAGCAACTTACATCCTTTCCATCATACTCTTCCAATCGTTCACACACCATCAATCCATCTTATGCTACCCAAGACTTGCCTATTGTCACCCAACACATGACACATATCAATCCCCATGTTGTCCAAAATACCAATCCAACAGTCCATCCTTATTTTGCATCTACCAATCCTTCCATCACTTACCATGTCACAAATCCAACTCCAACTTGCCAACCATTAACTAATGTCAACCCATCTTCCACTTCGCATGTGATGTAAAATCTTGGTGCCCATTCATCTCAATATACTCAAACACCACTTGTACCTCAAGGACATCAATCCTCAACTACATATGTGTCACATCCCAATCCTTTGACATATATTGTGAGTATGTAACCTCAACAAATAGTCATGGCTCCATATATCCCACAACAGCAACCTTAATATACACCATACCATGTTTCACCCCCTTTACAACAACATCAATTATCTTTAGTGGATGTTCAACAAATGATTAACCAAGTGGTAGGACAAGGCAAGAAGACATTTTCTCTAGACAACATATGCACTTATCCATTTGACAAGTCTCTTCATATGATAGCTTTTCCACCACACTTTGAAATTCCACAATTTGACAAGTATAAAGGAAAAGGAAATCCATAAGACCATCTTAGAGCATTCTTTGTGGCATGTCTTGACATTGCTTATGATGATACATATCTTTTGAGACTATTTCCTCGAAGCTTAGCAGGACAAACTCTTGAATGGTTCTCTCATTTACCTCTAGGAATCAAGTCTTTTTCAGAGTTAGCCAATAAGTTTTGATTTCACTTCACTTTCAACATTGACCATGAGATAAACATGAATGACCTTGTCAATAATAAACAACACAATGGTGAAGCCTTTTCTTCATTTACTCAATGATGGCATAATATGGCTAGCAAACTATCATGGGAAATCCCTGAGAAATAACAGCTCGATATCTTCGTTTAAAATCTTCATCCCAATCTATCATTCCAACTACAATTGCAAAGTGGTAGCACCTTTGATGAACTTGTTTCCAAAGGAACCATCATTGAACGAGATTTAATTTCTAAAGGAGCTATCAAGATCTTTCGCGATAACAAAGATTATCCTCAAAACTCCAATGATAAGTCTCACTTTTAGAACAAAAATAAGAATATTGTCAATGATGGTGTTGTCGATGCAAAACACACCCAAAATATGAAAGCTCCTATCAACATCCAAGCTGCTTCTACAACAACACAACCTTTTCAATGAATACGACAATGCCAAACTTCCAATCTGCATTGACAATTTACACCATTAGTAGAACCCATGGAAGTTATCTTTCAAAAGCTTCTCCAAGCGGGCGATATTATCTTACCGGATGCACCACCCAATGGTGAACCGCTCTTCAAAGCTCCTTGGTACAAATAAAATGAATATTGTGATTTCCATAGAGTTAAAGGACACAAAACCAATGGTTGTATGTGCTTAAAACATGTCATCCAAGATTGCATTGATCAATGTTTAATCAAGGTCACACCTCCAACAACTCAACCTGCACAACAATCAACATCAAACTATGATCTAGAGACCTTCAAGAATCCACTTCCATTTCATGACAATACAAGTAACCCTCATGCTAGAAATGCCATTCAGTATACCTATGAATCATCTACCATTGGCCACATTGACCATGCTCGCATTTCTACCATTACTATCCAAGGTAAAGCAACTGATTGCGCTATAACCACTCGAAGAGGTTGAGTTACTATTTAAGGAGCACCTATTCATCCTCCTTGACCATTCTCTAACTAAAATATCTTGGATCACCTTGGCAAAACACCCTTGCACATATCCATTCTTGAGTTGCTTCATATATCCTCTGCTCATAAAGCTATCCTTGACAAAGCTCTACAAGAATCTTCGGTGCCTAACGATATTGATATCTCGCAATTCCAATCTATGGTCGCTAGCATTGCAACCCCTTGTCATTTAACCTTTTTTGACAAAGATCTTCATCCCTCCATCCATCCTTTACACAATGAAGCCCTCCACATTGAAGTGTTTGTCAAACAATGCCATATCAAATGAATCTTGGTAGATGGTGGAGCTGGTCTTAATATATGTTCTTTGAAATTGATAAAACAAATGGGATATTCTGAGAAAGATGTTGACACCTCCAAGGTTATTACTAGTAGAGCATATGATGATTGCAAGAGAGATACTGAAGGAATTATTTTCTTGCCTATCCAAGTTGGGCCGATCACCACAGAAACCTGTTGTTAGGTCCTTGATATCGACCTTCCTTATAACATCATCCTTGGTTGTCCATGGATACATGCCCTCAAGGCAATTCCTTCCACATACCATCAATGCCTTAAATTCCCACACAACGGTGTTGAAGTTACTATCCAAGTTGATCCCAATCCATTTGAATTTTGTTGTGCCTTCCACGCTAAATGTTAGAACCCAAACTGCATTCCTATTAACACCAAGGCATATCCATCCTCATCTTATGTAGATCCATCTGACCTACTCAAGCCCTCATCTAGTAAAACCCCTTCCAATCTCTGTATCAAGTACACTGAACATGGTCCTGGTGAATACACACTGCAAGACTCTTGTTGTGTAGGCACCCTTCCCCTATCTCCTAAATCCTATGGTAAACCTTCCACATCCAAACCAACTTTAGCCCCCGCTATCATCAAATCTCCACCTACTGTATTCCTTAAAGGTGGATTCCTGGATGATGAAGACATTGATGATATAGACTCTTGGATATTCTTTGATGAAAATGACCAAGTCCAACTAGAAGTAGAGAAATATAACAATGGGTTCCGCATCATAAAGAACATGGGCTACAAAGGACATGGTGGATTGGGATCACAAGAACAAGGACCTCTGGAACCTATAATTGTGTCTAAGAAGTTTAATAAGCAAGGCCTTGGTTATCAACCAGAGGTACCGTGACTTGAGGACATTAAGTGTATTTCTGATACTGACATTAGACCTTCCTCGGTAGGAGAGACTTATAATTCGGATACTATCGATGACTCCCCCTTTCATATTACAAACCTTTTCCAAGAACATTCCATCTTCATGATCTCTGCAGCCTCCTCTAGCCATAACAATTCCTCCATTAACCTCTCACTCGTATATCCTGACCTCATCAATTGGGGCAACAAGGGGCACCGATATTAGATTCATTTGAAAATGATGAAGCTATTGCATAAATTCATGGGCTTGTGACAAGGTATTCCATTGGATGATCACAAATAGGTTTCATGATGGACTTACCTAAACTAGCATATTTTGGTGGAAGTATCAAATCCTTCAGTCGCAAAAGTGAAATAAACAAAATTAAACAAAATAGGTCACTAGGTGAAAAATGAAAGGTGCCTCTTGACCGTGAAAAAGTAAAAATAAAGGATGTATTAGCATGAGGGATTTGATCTTCCTATTGCCACTGATTATCATGAGAAATCAACAGTGCTAGTTGAACAATCACAAGAGATAAACTTGGGTACAGAGCAGAATCCAAAGATCACTTATTTGGTAGCATCACTATCAGAACAAGAAAGAAGAAACTTCACAGCATTTTTTATTAGAAGAGCTATAAATTTTGCATGGACTTATGCTAACATGTTGGGTTTAGATCCATCACTTGTGGTACATTATCTAGCAGTATCTCCTAATGCAAAACCTATCGAACAAAAATTGTACAAAATGCATCTACAGGTAGCTTTATTGGTCAAGACAAAAATTTAGAAACTGTTAGAAGCTAAGTTTATAAAGCCTATTGATTATTCAAAATGGGTTTCAAATTAGTACTTGTAGTAAAACCTAATGGACGAGTTTGTTGTTGCACAAATTTTAGAGATCTTAATAAAGCATGTCCTAAGGATGACTTTCCACTACCAAGCATAGACAACATTGTAGATCTTACAGCTGGACATGAAATGCTATCTTTGATGGATGGATTTTTAGGGTATAATCAAATCAGAATAGCAGAGGAAGATCAAGATAAAACATCTTTTATTTGTCCATGGGGCACATATTGTTGGGTTGTCATGCCTTTTGGTCTCAAGAATGCCTGAGCTACTTATCAATGAGCCATGACAGTTATCTTTCATGACCTTTTTTATACTATCATGGAAGATTATGTTGATGACACCCTAGGAAAACCTAAGACAAGAAAAGGACATCTACAGGTATTAGCACAAATCTTTGATTGATTAGAAAAATATCAAGTCGGACTGAACCCAAATAAATGTGTATTTAGCGTAACATCTGGAAAACTGTTGGGATATATTGTATCTCGATGAGGAATAGAAGTGGACCCAGCTAAAGTAAAAGCTATCATGGAAATGCCTTCGCCAACAAACCTCAAGTAGCTTTGCAATTTACAAGGCAGGTTACAGTCCATCCACAGATTTAACTCACAACTAGCAAATAAATGTCATCCTTTTCAGCATCTTCTATGTAAGGGCGAACCTTTTAAGTGGGATGAAAAGTGTCAACAAGATTTTGATAAAATAAAGGAATATCTGGCAACACCTCCTGTGTTAGTACCTCCTGTACTTGACTGCCCATTAATGCTCTACATATCATCAACAACAGTAGCATTGGGTGCCCTTCTAACTCAACATGATGATTTAGGAAAAGAACAAGCCATCTATTATATCAACATAACTCTTGTGGGATATGAACTCAATTACTCATCTATGGAAAAAGCATGTTTAGTGTTAGTGTTTTCTTCCCAAAAGTTACTACACTATATGCTGAACCAAACAACCAAGCTCATATTGAATGTTGATCCACTCAAATATCTTCTTTCCAAAGCAATTCTCACAGGAAGATTAGCAAAATGGGTCATGATCTTAAGTGAATTTGACATACAATATGTGGATCAAAAAGACATCAAAGGACAAGTCATCGCTGATCAATTAGCTGCAGCACCCATCACAGATATCCATCCAATATATCTAGAATTCCTTGATGAAGGATTGTTCAATTTAACTTCTCCAACATGGTGGTAGCTATATTTTGATGGATCATATACACAACATGGATCAGGATCAGGCATCTTGTTTGTTACCCCTCAAGGAGATTCTATACCCAAATCATACAGAATTTCATTTCCATCTACCAATAACATAGGAGAGTATGAAGCTTTAATCACAGGATTGCGCATGGCAATACAATGGGCTATCAAATAGTTACAAGTCTTTGGTGATTCTCAGCTGGTTATCAAACAGGTCTTAGATGAATATCAAACAAAAGATGAGAAGCTTCTTCCATACAAGCTAATGGTTGATGATTTTAAAAGGTACTTTGACAATATTACTTTTGAACAAATCCCAAGACTACATAATAGAGTAGTGGAGCTATGGCTATAATTAAGTCTCTCCTAGAAATGCCATCTAATACACATAAATGTAAGTTTTTAGTTGAACAACTTTTGATTCCAGCATTTGAAGTTTCATAGTCCAAGCTTATATGTGACATTATTGTTTCCAATTCACTGTGGTATGAGGATTTATACGAGTATCTCCATAATCAAACCTTTCCACTTCAACTATCTAACAACCAATGCAAAACCTTTATCTACCGAGCCTCTCATTACACTATCCTAGGAGATACCCTTTATTGCTGGAGTCTTGATGGTATCCTTCTTAGGTGTCTTAATTTTGAGGAAGCAAAAGTGGTCTTACATGACGTACATGAAGGTGTCTGTGGCTCGCATTCCACTGGCCCTGGTCTTGTTAAGAAACTTCTATGAGAAGGATACTATTGGCCAAGCATGGAAAAAGATGCACAACAATTTGCAAAGAGATGTCTACAATGCTAGAAACATGGAGATTTAATACATGCACTAGCACATGAGCTTCAGCCTATCACTACTCCATTGCCTTTTTTGCAGTGGGGACTTGATCTCATAGGTAAAATCCATCCTACTTCATCAAATGGGCATAAGTTCATTATTACCACCACAGAATACTTCACAAAGTGGGTGGAAGCCATACCAATGACTTATATCACAGGCAAGCAAATATCTAAGTTTATTCTACACTATAGCATTTGCCATTATGGGGTTCCTCAAGCTATTGTCATAGATAATGGTCGTCCCTTCAAGAATCAAGAAGTCAGAGATCTTTGTAACAAGTTTCATATCCAACATAGATTCTCTACTCTACACTATCCTCAGAGCAATGGCCAAGCTGAAGCTTCTAATAAAACAATCATCAAGATTCTCAAAAAGATGGTCAATGAAGCTAGTTAGGATTGGCATCTACAACTCCATCCTACATTATGGGCATATAGAACAAGTATGAAAACTCCCACTGGAGCCACACCTTATGCTCTTGTGTATGGCACTAAAGCTATTTTACCTATTGAGGTTCAGATCCGCTCACTGCGAGTATCTTTACAACATACCATCTCAGAGGAAGAATATAGAGTATCTAGACTCCATGATCTTGAGCTTCTAGATGAACAACATCTTACAACACTCAACCATCTCCAAGTCTATCAGAACCATCTACGCTGCAGCTACAACAAAAAAATTAGAGAACGTTGATTTCAAGTTGGGGATCTTGTCCTTAAAGAAAATCAAATGAATCAGCAACACTATGAGAAATAGGGGAAGTTTGAACCAAATTGGCTTGGTCCTTTCATCATCACAGTAGTTTATGGATCAAGTACATACACTTTCTCAACACCTGAAGGTATTCCCTTGGATGAACCAGTCAACAACACTAGCCGCTCCTCTGCATCCAGTAATTGCACCAATTGCAAATCTCTAGGATGTGGCTCCCATGATAACAAAGGTTGTAGTATATCTTTCATCATTCCATTCATCATGTCAGTCCCTTGCACTACTTAACTGCTATCCAAAATTGATCGTTTATTGCTCTCCTAGCCTGTATCTACCATAAGTGGTTCTATTTTCCATATGCGCCTATCTGTTGATCAAATGTGACCTCTTTTACCATAAGCATCTCTATCTTGTTCATAAGTGATCTATTCTGCATATGTGCTCACTGTTGGACTACATGTGCATTGAACTCCCTATGTGCTTATCTTTTGCCCATACGTGAGCTATCTACCATATGCGAGCACTTATCCTTTTTATGCGAGCTTCAACTCTATATGCACCTGCTCTCTGCCCATAAGTGACCTGTTCCTATTTATGTACGCATTTAGCCTATATCTTTGCTATTTGATTGGAAGCGACCTAGTTTTTCTGAAAGAAACCAAGCTGCACCTATAAGCGATCTAAACTACCAATAGTGACCTATCTTCCTACACAAGCAACCTGAACTGTCTATCCTAAGACCTAGTCGCTTCTAGTGAAGTGTGTGCATTTATGATGCTTCTAGCCTATCAAAATCATGCTTTTAGCAAAATTTTCTATACATACTGGTATGCCTGATCCCTCTGGTTGCCCATGTGTCCTCACTCACTCAGTACGATGATCTCTGCATGGAATCACCATCTTGATATCTCTCCAACTCTCGTCACACACCAACTCTAGGGAGCTCTAGATATCTATCACTTTCTGAGTACAACTGAGCACAAATGAGCCTATTTACCATTGCCAAACCTACTTATAATCCTATCCAAACCCTAATTCTTCTATGCCAAAGCCTATGTTTCCTCTGTTTCATCCCATCTATTCCCACCCAACCCCCATTTTCTTTGTGTCAACCTTATGTCCTAGCTTTTCTTCTATCGCGAGCCAACCCAACCCTTCCTAGTTAGCTTGGCTTACCTCTCGAGGGAGTATCACCTACCTGTTATACTATGGCATAACCTTGTTTATCAAGTGAATTATCGTATCTTCTTTGACACAACGCTCTATCAAACATTGTATCAAAGAGGGGCAAAATGTAGACACCCAAAATTGGCTCATTATCATTAACATTCAAACATCGAATTATCATACATCTGCATTTGTCTAACACACTTGAGCAATTTCCCTAACACATATTTCGTCTATTAATTAAATAAATTCTAATTTATTTAATTAATTCATTAGCTATTTCTTCTATTTCTTCTAAGCTATAATTAAACAATCTTCAATTATTTAATTATCTTCATTCTATCTATTTTTATTTAAATAAATCTTATTTATTTAATTAAAGATTCCTTTCATAAACCCACTTTCCAATTAATTAAATAAATTGTATTTATTTAATTAATTTATATTATCATTTATCTTATGAGATGACATGTGTGCCTCTTTCATTTAAAAAGATAAGTGATACTACACCCTTTTATTTAATATCTTTCACACGTAGCACTTCTTATGTACACAAGCACACATGAGCCCTATCTTCCTGCCACTTGTCATCTTCATATTCACCTATGTCTATCTTTCAATCTTAGCCATTCACATAGTCTCTATCGTTGATTGATTTGGTTGAGTTCTATATAAATACCCTCTCATTCCATAATACAATCTATCCAGCATTCATATACCGTCTACATTATTGTCTTGAGAATATTGAGCATTTGAGCATCCATTGAGCTTTTATCATTATCATCTATCATGGTAGCTTTTATCTTCATAATTGTTCATTGTTGAAGAAGCAATCCACATCATAAACAAGGAATCACACAATCTAGGTGATGTTGTGCTTGAATTACATTACTCTTTGATTTCATTTAGATTAGATTCTTTGATGATGGTAGGGTTAGTTTTTCATGGCTATGCTTGATCTTATCAACCTGATTTTTTACTTATCACAATGCCAAGTCAAATTATAGTGAAAATATGTCAAAATAAGCACTTTTTCACCAAAATTCAAATGCAAAAGAGCATGACAAAGAGTGTTGTGAGGAAGATAATGCTAGAAAACAAATAATATTAGTAATAATAGCCACTTGGTGCCAAAACACCCAACATAACATGCTTTTAGTGCTACTTAAGGTAAAACCCTAGTGAAAATATAGCAAAAATAGGCTATTTTTCATAGTTTTTTTCAATTCCAAGACCTAGCAAAGGGGTGTTGTAAGGAATTGTAGGAGGTAAATTAAATAATATCAATAATATCAGTCACTTCAATCCATAAAATTGATCACAACACACTTGGAGTGCAAACTAGGTCAAACCCTAGGGCAAAAATAGCCAGAATGTGTAGTTTTTCACCAAAATTTCACTACAAGAGCCCGTTAAAAGGGTGTTGTGAAGTTTTTTGTGAGGGGAAAAAAATTATTACCCTAATAATAGCAAATTAATTCAAAAATATTTTTCACAACACGCCTACGGTGCAAGTTTTGAGAGTCGATAAGGCCAAATTTAGTGAAAATTATTGTTTTTGAAGCCCTAGGTTTGAGTTCTTGGAACAAAACTCTATGTGAAGCTTTGAAGTATGATTTATGATGAAATTGAATTACTCTAAAAATAATTTTCAAGCCTTAACATACAAAATACCCATGCAAATTTAATGAAAATGCATCAAAATTGCTAGTTTTTATTAAAATTTTCTATGTAAAAATGCAAATATTTTAAATCTAAATGCAAATTCACTCTAAAATGTAAGACTAAATCCAAATGCAAACTTGAATGAGCCTCTAAAATCACTAGAAAAATCTGATAAAAGATTTTGCCTATAAACCCTAGATTTTGGAATTACTAGGTTATATAAAATTGTCAAAATTTCCATAAAACCCTAGCAATTAAATGATGAAAATGCAAGGTATTTTTTTTATTTTTTGTATTTAATTCCTAGGATTCTGTGATTTGTTATCTTAATCTCATCTACAAGAGCTTTTTCCATTATTCGTCAATTTGTTGTCGTATTTGCATAATTAGGGTTTTAATGGTTAATTGGGCATAAGAGAAGGAAACGTTGATAATTAATTCCCTAATCCAAGTTTCCCTTCATTTGCAAGTGATCTATGGTATGATAGTGCTCATCACTCGACCCTAGATCCTTCAATGTTTAGTGGAAAGGAGGGTTTTAATAGCTAAATAACAAAGATTAACAAAATCCAATTTTGCCCTAAACATTTTGGTGACCCGTGTCTTTGGACTTAAATTGCAACTTGCTGAGTGTTCTGAGGCGGAACAATTAGGGACTAAGGTGCAGGCACCCAAGTCTAAGGTACCTGCTTTTTCAGAGAATCTGGACCTCCTTCCGACACTGATCAGTCCTGTAACTTCTATTTCCCAAGATCTATCTGTGGAGGACACTAGTGGGAGCACCCAAGTCCTCGAAGTGCTCCTATATCCAACTTTTCTTCAGATCCTAAATCCTTGATGTCTGGAAAGCCTTCCTACAACTCCACTTTTTCCAGATGTGACACCTGTAACCTGCAATCACAAGACTTTGTTTGGGGTTGTGGTGTTTAGAGGTTTGCCTCAGTCAAATCCTGAAGGACACTTAAGTCTCCAAACACTGTTGATAGATAAAGACGGCATGCCCTTGTGAGGCAGAGGCCAAAAAGTAAAAGAATCAATTGATAAAAACACAATGATATGTCACCTTGTAGTGAATCTCTCATGGAGGAAGATGCTCTTCATTCCATGAGGAGATTGAAGCTCAAATATGCAAATATCAACACACAAAATATACAAGTCTGCTCTTGCAACACAATAGCTTGCTAGTCATCCTCTAGTTTACAAATGAATGCCTACACATGCTTATATATGCACCTACAAGAACTCTCTCCAAGATTTTAAAAATCAAACTTTACCGTGTCGGCAAAGGAACCTCCTAACGGTCATAAAATGACACCCAAAAATTGGGGCTGCCCCAAAATAGGGTAGGACTAGGGTGCAGGAGCCCAAGTCCTCCCCTATTTTGGGCAGGGTTCAACTCAAGTGGTCCACCTAGGTCCTATTTGTCTTGGAAACTAGGTCTCATTCCATCAGGATGCTAAAATATGAACTAAAATGTCCTAAATGCACTCTAAAGACCCGAGAGCTAAACCTTATGAGGGAAAAGCCCCCAAGGGGACATTTTCTGACATTACAAAGACAACTTCATATACCCCTCAATAGAATGGAGTTACAGAGATTATGAATAGAACATTGATAGAGAGGGTAAGAAGTATGCTAAGTGGAGCTGGCCTTAAACAAAAGTTTTGGGCTGAAGCTATTGCTAGTACTTGTTACCTGGTTAATAGATCTCCTACATTAGCACTCATTGATAAGACACCTATTGAGGTGTGGATTGTTAAAAAGCCTTCATTGAGACACATTTGAGTATTTAGTTGTGAAGCATATGCACATGTGCCTAAGGAGGAGATTTCAATTGGAGAACAAGACTGTGAAGTGTATCCTTATCGGTTATGGCATTGGTGTGAAAGGGTACAAGCTTTGGGATCTAGCAGTTGAGAAAGTTCTGTATAGTAGAAGTGTGATCTTCTTTGAGCTCAATCCTTCTTATGTTGTCTTGCAGCCAAAGAAAGAAGAGAAGAAAGAGGACGTGGTTCAACTTCCTTTCACCCCTGATAAAGTTGAACCAAAAACATCTATTGGACGTGATAATGAGGAGAGCTCTAGTAGCTCTAAAATTTAGAAGAAGATGAAGAACCTCAACCTCAATATTTGAGGAGGTCCATGTAGATAAGATGGCAAACTAATAGGTTTGGTTATTCATTGCATAATTCTAGTTGTATTTTTTCTTTGATTTCTAACATTGATGAGCCTAGAACTATGAAAGAGGCTATGGGTATGAAAGATGCAGGTTCTTGGAAGGAGCCCATTGAAGAGGAGATGACTTCTTTGGAAAAGAATAATACTTGGACTTGGTGCCTTTCCCTGAAGGATGAAAACCTGTTTGATGCAAATGGGTGTTCAAAAAGAAATTTGGAACAGATGGTAGTGTTGAGTGGAAGGAATTGAATACGGTGAGATTTTCTCTCCCATTGCAAAGCTGACATCTATTCATTTCTTGTTATCTCTTGCAGCAACCTATGATCTAGAAGTGGAATAGATGGATGTGAAGACAACATTCCTTCATGGTGAGTTGGAGGAGGAAATTTACATGTCACAGCCAGAGCACTACGTGGTGAAAGGTGAAGAAAATCTGGTTTACAAGTTGAAAAAGTCTTTGTATGGCTTGAAATAGTCTCTTAGGATGTGGTATTAGAAGTTTGATGCCTTTGTGTTGAGTATTGGATTTCTAAGACTGAAATTAGATTATTATGTTTATTACAAGTTTGACAATGATCACATTCTCATTATTGCATTGTATGTCTATGATATGTTACTCATTCAGAATAGTAAAAGTTTGATTTCTGATTTGAAGTCTCAGTTATTAGAACAATTTGAGATGAAAAATCTAGGGGCAGATCAGTACATTATGGGGATGGAGATCATAAGAGACAAAGCAAACAAAAACCTTTGGTTAGGCTAGAGTAAGTATGTTAACACTATGGTGGAGAGATTTAGCATGGTAGATTGTAGACCTTTGACAATTCCTGTTATGATGGGGGCAATGTTATTTGTTGCAAATTGTCTGAAGTCTCCTTAGGGATGGAGGATATGAGCAGAGTTCCTTATACTAGTGTTGTTGGAAACTTGATGTATGCTATGGTCTATACAAGACCAGACATTGCCCAAGTAGTGGGAGTCCTTAGTTAGTTTATGGCTAATCCTAGATGGGTACATTAGGATGCAGTGAGGAGAGTGTTCAAATATTTGTGGGGTACTTCTGAGTAGTCCTTATGTTATCATAGTTATCCTATAGGACCTCAACATTCACATTATATTCGAGGATTTATGGATTCAGATTGGGCAAGTGATATTGACAACAGGAGATCCACCAGTGCTTATGTATTCACTATGTTTGGTGGTGCTATTAGTTAGATGAGTAAGAGGCAACTTGTAGCCACTTTGTCTACTACTGAAGCTGAGTACATGGCAACAACTCATGCTTGTAAAGAAGCCATTTGGCTTAAGAGATTGTGTTCTGATGTTGCATTTGATGTATGGAATATTACTATTTTTTGTGCCAATCAAAGTGCCATATGTTTGCCAAATAATTCTACATTCCATGCAAGGTCTAATCATATTGATGCCCATTACTATTTTTTCATGACATGGTAGAGGATGGGGAGGTAAATGTGGAGAAAGTTGACAATTTGATGAATGTTGCATATTCATTGACAAAACCAATGAGCACAGAGAAGTTCAGATGGTGTTAAGAGTCTATGGACCTCTCAGCCTCTAGCAATTAAATCATGGTGTTGATACTCCCTTTGCTCTTGCAAGCTGTTCAATAAGTGGGAGAATGTTAATAAAAGTGTCTCAACCTCTTTGTTGACCACAAGCATGCTCAAAAACAACTTAACTTAATAGTAATCAGGGCATGACATCAAATGATGAACATCATGAACATCATGTTAAGAAAATTGTCTCAACCTTGCAACTATGAAAGATTACTATTCTTCCCAGTTTTTGTCTTTTCGAATATCCTCTGTCTTGAAGAATGGTCTAGAAATTTCAAAGTTTCCAAAAGGGATAAAAATGGTAGGACTTACTATTTTTAGTAACTCTACGTTTGACCTCAGATGGACCTAAAATTTTCCCAAATGGTGCAGAACTACCAAGTAAACATCTTAGGTGAGTTTTGACTCAAGATCATTCCTAGATTGTGAGATATTAAAGTTTCTACTTTTTTGAAACCATCAAAAAAGTTTTAACTCAATTTTGAGGTACTTAGAGGTCCTTAAACACCCCGAAAGTTATCGTAACCAGTGAAGCCAACTATAGCTTGATAGATCTCTTCCCAAGTTTTCTGACACATCAAATAGTTCATCAATCAAACACCCAAATCAAAAGTTATGGACTCTGGAAGTTAGACCTCCTATTTTTGGGAAATGTGAAAACGTGTTGGACACTTAAAAGAGTTGTAAAGGGGAGAGTTACATGTGTTGGTGTGTTATTTGGCACATCATAAGGCATCTTTGATTGGAGATAATTTGGGTGCCACTTTTGGTTGGTTTTGGCTCATGATTTTGTAATTACTGTCAATGACGGTCTAATGTATTTTATCTCCTATATATTAGGAGCTAGAGATGGAGGTTGTGGGTAAGAGTCTTGTATATGTTTAGTTACCTCTGGATCAATGGTTGATTAATACTCTTGTGAAAACTTGTTCTACAAGTATATTGTAATCTTCTTAATTCTTGAATAATATATTGGGTGGATTTGGAGTGTGGGTTTTTTATTTGAAAGGGTTTTCTCCATGTATATCTTCTATTGTGAGTTTTGCATTTGGATGTTGTTATTACATTTTTGTTAATGTGCATCTTAATCTATAACTATAAAAGTTAAAATTTTCATAAACCCTTCCTCAATAGATCACTATAGGAAGCATTTTTTGCATACCTTGTTTCCTTTCACATCACTGCATCTCACTAATTTGTAGACTAAAAGCATGCTCAAAACAACTTGACTTGACACCGATTAGGGAATGACATCCAACCATCAACATTACTATCATCACTACGCCTCTTTTACTATACTGGTATATCATCATCAACAACTGAGTGTTGACCTTACTCTAAGCGTTGACATCAATGACAACACATATTTCCAAGAATCTCCCCCTTTTTCATTGATAGAAACACACAATGCCCCTTAGATATACATTTATCTCTCTCGCCCTTTGACATCAAGGACAAAGGGAAACTACTTCTTCTTTTAGGGCACAAACTCTCCTCCTAAGGTGCACTCTCTCTCTCTCTCTCTCTCTCTCTCTCTCTCTCTCTCTCTCTCTCTCTCTCTTTCTCTCTCCCCCTTTCTTGAAGGCTCCCATTGTCAGCAACCACAACTACCTGGGCCCCCTGAGAGGTAGCCACCATAAGTCTAAGAAAAAGATATAGCATGGACTCCCCCTAGACAGATGCACCACTATGCTTCTAGTAAGAATAAGGAGGGGCAATTACCCCTAACCTCTACGAGATATCTTCAAAAGTGTCCTTGGAAAGAGCCTTTGTGAATATATCTGCAATCTGATCCTTTGTTGAAACATATTCCAACTTTACTTCCTTTCCTATAACTTTCTCTCTCAAAAAGTAGTACCTAATTGTAGTATGCTTGGTTCTAGAATGCATCATTGTATTCTTGAAAATATTGATAGCACTTGAATTATCACACAAAATAGGAATAGGCTCATCATAGAGTACCTTGATATCATTTAGGGTTTGTTTCATCCACAACACTTGTGTACAATAGGATGTTACTGCAATATACTCTGCCTCTATAGTTGATAAGGAAACTAAGTTTTGCGTGTTGCTTTGCCATGAAACTAATCTTCTTCCTAAAAAGAAAGCACCACCACTTGTACTTCTTTTATCATCAACACAACTAGCCCAATCAGCATCAATATAGGCACTTAGATCAAATTCAATTCCTCATAGGTACCATAAGCCATAATCTAGAGTTCCTTCCAAGTATTTGAATATTCTTTTCACTACCTTCTCATGTATTTGCTTTGGATTCTATTGATATTTGGCAACCATGCATACTACATGCATAATATCAAGTCTAGAAGCAGTCAAGTACAACAATCCTCCAATAATAGATCTATAGTAAGTCTAATCAACGTATGGAGACTCATCATCATTGTGCAAGTGACATCTAGTGACCATAGGAGTACTCACTAGCTTTGAATCATCCATACTAGATTTCTTCAACATCTCTTTGACATACGTACCTTGACAAATAAATATACCATCATCTAGTTGACTAATTTGAAGTCCAAGGAAGAAAGACATATCACTAATGATAGACATCTCAAACACTTTTTGCATCTTCTCTACAAACCTCTTACACACATCATCATCTCCACCAAAGATGATGTCATGATCTTAAACTGCAACTATCAATATCATATATTCTTCTTCCTTGATGTAAAGATTACTATTTGTAGTACCTTTCTTGAAGCCTTGCTAAAGTAAGTACTTACCCAACCTAGCATACCAAGCTCTAGGTGCTCACTTGAGACCATACAAATCTTTTTTTAGTCTACACACTATGTTTGGATCTTCTAATATCTAAAAACCATTTGGTTGCTCAATGTAAACCTCTTCCTCTAGATCACCATTCAAAAATGTTGATTTGACATACATATGATAAACCTTAAATTTCTTGTGAGTAGAAAGAGCAAGAAACATCCTAATTGCCTCCATCTTGGCTACCAGAGCATAAGTCTCCTCAAAATTAGTTCCTTCAACTTGATAATATCCTTTACATGTCAATCTTTCTTTGTTCTTCACAACTTCACCTTCTTCATTCAGCTTGTTCTAAAATGCCCACTTTGTTCCTAAAACATTTTTATTGACTGGTCGAGGAACCAATTGCCATGTTTGATTCTTCTCATTCAGATTCAATTCTTCTTCCATTGCCTTTATCTATCCATCATCTTTGTTAGCATCAACAAAGGTTTTGGGTTCTACCTTTGATAATGAACACAAGTTTACTTTATCATATGATTTTGCAAAACTTCTCTTGGCTAGCACACCTTTATTCTTGTCCCCAATGATATAATATATTGAATTATTCTTATCAACATACTTTGTTGGACTCTTGGATATCTATTCTAGTTCTTGTTCCTTTTCTTATTTCTCTTCTTCTTCTTCTTCAATGCATGAAAAAAAATTAGATCCGGAGTCCTCTAGTTCTTCTGAGATCTAATACAAATCTTCATCTACTTTGACATTTGTGCTTTCAATCATCTTTCCCAATCTCTTGTTGTAGCATCTATAGGCGTTTCTTCTAGTTGAGTGACCAAGAAAGATCCCTTCATCACTTCTTGAATCAAACTTTCTAAGTTCTTCTTCATCTCTTCTGATATAGAATTTTCTACCAAAGATCCTAAAGTGTCTGATAGTGGGAGGTCTTCCATATCATAGCTCATAAGGGGTCTTAGTACTATTGACCCTCAATTGTACTCTATTGGTCAAATAAACAACACTATGAACTGCTTCCTTCCAATACATGTCAAGTACATCTGCATCTTTCAACCTTGCCCTAGCCATCTCTTGCATAGTCCTATTCTTCCTTTCCACTACCCTATTTTGCTGAGGAGTCTTTGGAGCTGACAGATGTATTCTAATACCATGATCTTCACAAAAAATTATCAATTTCATTTGAAGTAAACTCACCTCCTCTAGTAGACCTTCATTGGATCTTAGTATCCATTTTATTCTCAACCATAGCTTTGAAAACCTTAAACTTATCAAAGGAATGTGATTTTTCTCTTAATAAAGTAACCTAAGTCATTATAGAATAATCATCAATAAGTAACATGAAATACCTTTAACCTTGTTGACTCTTCACTATTGTAGTCCTACATAGGTCAGTATGAATCAACTCCAATGGCATTGAAGAAGAGTACTCCTTGCTCTTGAAACTTGTCTTTGTTTGGTTTCCCATTTGGCATTCCTTGCATAATGTGTTTGCAGGATTGATTATCTTAGGCATATCTCTCACTACATGAATAGAGTTGATCTTTACCATATTTTTAAATTTGGTGTGTTCCATTCACTTGTGCTATAGCCAAAAGTCACTAGATTGAGACAATAGGCATGATCCTCCATTTACCTCCTTCAGATGATAGATATCACCATATGACTTGATGTCTTTTGCAACTAGCTTTCTAGACCTTTCCTTCCTGATTTCACAACCTTTGGCATGAAATGTAAGATTGTATCCTTTGCTACACATCTAACTAACACTAAGAAGGTTGTACTCTAGCCCTTTGACATAGAGGACATCCTCAGTCCTGTTCTTCCCATCAATAGTTATGGAACCTTTTCCACATAGTTGTGTTGTCTCATCACCACCAAACTTAATAGCTCCGCCATTCCACTTCTCAAGGTCGACAAACTTCTCCTTGTCATTAAAAGGAAGCATGGTATGTGGAAATGCTTCCTACACTGATCTACTAAGGAAAGATATATGCAAATTTTTACTTTACAGTTACAAATTAAGATGTACATTAAGAAAAGGATAATAACAACTTCCAAATGAAAACATAAAATTCACAACACAAGATATACATGGGGAAAGCCCTTTCAGGTAAAAAACCCCACACTCCAAAGATACCCAATATATTATTTAGGAATCAAGAAGATTACAATTTACTTGCAGAGCAAGCTTTTACAGGAGTATATCCAACTAGAGATCTAGGAGGTAACTCGACATCTATAAGATTTTTACACACAACCTCCATCTCTAGCTCCTGATATATAGGAGATAAAATACAATAAAATATTGCCGGTAATTACAAAACCATGAGCCAAAACCACCCAAAAGTGGCACCCAAATTATCTCCAATAAAAGATGCCTTGTGATGTGCCAAAACACACAATAACACTTGTAACTCTCCCCTTTACAGCTCTTTTATGTGTCCAACATGTTTTTACATTTCCCAAAAATAGGAGGTCCAACTTTCAGAGGTCATAAATTTTGATCTGGGTGTTTGATTAATGAACCGTTCATGCATCAGAAAGCTCGTCAAGAGATCTATCATCATGCAACCCACTCCATTGGTTATGACAATTTTTGGAGGGTTTAGAGAGCTGTAACTACCTCAAAATTGAGTTTGAAACTTTTTCAGTAGTTTAAAAAAAAAGTTTAATATCTCGTGATCTAGTTATGATCTTGAGTTGAAACTCACTTGAGATGTTTACTTATCTATTCTGCACCTTATGCGAAAATTTTAGGTCAATCTGAGGTCAAATGTGAAGTTACTAAAAATAATAAGTCCCACCATTTTTAGCCATTTTGGAAACTTTGAAAGTTCTAGATCATTCTTCAAGGTAAAGGACATTTAAAAAGACCAAAACTAAGAATAATAGTAACCTTTCGAAGTTGCAATGTTGAGACACTTTTCTTAACATTCTCCCACTTGTCTAACACCTTACAACAACAAAGGGAGTATCAACACCATGATTTAATTGCTAGGGGCCAAGAGGCCCATAGATTCTTAACGCCATCTAAACTTCTCTATGCTCATAGGTTTTGTCAAGAAATCTACAACATTCATCAAAGTATCAACTTTCTCCAAGTTTACCTTCCCATCCTCTACCATGTCATGAACAAAATGGTACTAAACATCAATATGCTTAGTCCTTGTGTGGAAAGTAGGATTCTTTCCCAAACATATGGCACTCTAACTATCACTACAAATAGTAATCTTCCCTGTATCAAACCCAACATCAGAACACAATCTCTTAAGCCAAATGACTTCTTTAAAATCGTAAGTTGCTGCCATATACTCAACTTTAGTAGTGGACAAAGTGACCACAGGTTTCCACTTACTCAAACAACTAATAGCACCACCAAACATAGTGGACACATAAGCATTGGTGGATCTCTTGCTGTCAATGTCACCTACCCAATCTGAATCCACAAATCCATGAATACAAAGTGAATATTGAGATCTTGTAGGATAACCATGATAGCATAAGGAATACTTGGAAGTACCTTGCAAATATCTGAGCACTCTCTTCACTACATCCCAATGTACCCATCTAGGATTAGCCATAAATCGACTAAGGACTCCCACTACTTTGGCAATGTCTGGTCTTGTATAGACAGTTATAAACATCAAACTAAAAAGTGCACTAGCATAAGGAACTCTACTCATATCCTTTGTCTTAGAAGGAGACTTTGTACAATCTGCAACATATAACTTTGTCCCCATTGTAACAGGAACAGTCAAAGGTCTAAAATCGACCATGCTGAATCTCTCCAACAAAGTGTTAACATACTTACTCTAGCCTAACCAAAGTTTTATGTTTGCTCTGTCTCTTTTGATCTCCATCTCCAGAATGTATTGAGTTGCCCCTAGATTTTTTTATCTCAACCTGTGCTAACAACTAAGACTTCAAATTAGAAATCAAAGTTTTACCAATCCCAATGAGTAACATATCATCGACATACAATTCAATAATGTGAATGCGATCATTGTCAAACTTGTAATAAACACAATGATTTGATTTCAATCTCAAAAATCCAATACTCAACACAAAGGCATCAAACTTCTGGTACCACATCCTAGGAGACTGTTTCAAACCATACAAAGACTTTTTCAACTTGGAAACTAGATTTTCTATACCTTTCACCATGTAGTGCTCTGGTTGTGATATATAGATTTCCTCCTTCAAGTCACCATGAAGGAATGTTGTCTTCATATTTATCTCTTCTACTTCTAGATCATACATTGTTGCAAGAGATAATAGGAACTGAATAGATGTCACCTTTGCAATGGGAGAGAAAATCTCACCATAATAAATTCCCTCCACATGAGAATACCCCTTGGGAACTAATCTAGTCTTTTATTTCTCAATACTACCATCTACATCAAATTTATTTTTGAACACCCATTTGCATCCAACAGGTTTTCGTCCTTCGGGCAAAAGTACCAAATCCCAAGTGTTATTATTTTCCAAAGAATCCATCTCCTCTTCCATGGCCTCCTTCTAGGAACCTACATCTTTCATACCCATAGCCTCTTTCATGGTTCTAGGCTCAACAGTGTTAGAAATCAAAGAAAAAATATAATTGGAATCATGCAATGAATAACCAAACCTAGTAGGTTGTTGTCTTATCCAAGTGGACCTCCTCAAAGATTGAGGTTAAGGTTCTTCATCTTCTTCTGAACTTTCAAAGCTACTAGAGCTCTCCTCATTATTAGGTCCAATAGATGTTTTTGTTTCAACTTTATCAGGGGTGGAAGGAAGTTGAACCACATCATCTTTCTTCTCTCCTTTCTCTAGTTGCAAGATAACAAAAGAAGGATTAAGCTCTCTGAAGATCACAATTCTGCTATACAGAGCTCTCCCAGCCACTAGATCGCAAAGTCTTTACCCTTTCACACTGATGTCATAACTGATGAAGATACACTTCACAATCTTGTTCTCCAACTTAGACCTCTTATCCTTAGGCACATGTGCATATGCGTCAGAACCAAATAATCAAACGTCTCTTGATGAAGGTTTTTTACCAGACCATACCTCCATAGGTGTCTTATCAACAAGTACTGATGTAGGAGACCTGTTAACCATGTAACAAGTAGTAGCAATAGCTTCAGCCAAGACTAGCTCCACTTAATATACTCCTTCCCCTCTCCATCAATGTTCTATTCATCCTCTCTGCAACTTCATTCTTCTGAGGGGTATATGGAGTTGTCTTGTGCCTTTCAATCCCTTCTTTATAGAACTTGTCAAAATTTGTTGAACAAAATCAACACTGATGTCATTCCTCAAACACTTAATCTTTCTATCCTTTTGATTCTTTACAAGAGCTTTGAACTCTTTGAATCTACTAAAGACTTCAATTTTACTTCTAAGGAAATACACCCATGTCCTTCTACTCTAGTCAATGAATGAAACAATGTAAACATATTTTAAAATTAAAGGAACATTAATTTGACCAAACACATCAAAATGAATCAAGTCCAACACCTCAGAAGATTTGTGAGAACTGGAATAAAATTGAACACAATTTTGTTTTCCTTAAATGCAATGTTCGTAGAAATCAAACTCAAGATTAAAGTCATTCATACCCTCAACAAGATTTTTATTTTTTAGGGTCCTCAAACCCTTTTCACCAATGTGACCAAGCCTTTGGTGCCATAACATTGTCTTCTCAGCTAGAAGTTTCGTCTCTAAAGAATAAGCACCATTAGGTACCTAGAAAGCATGACCATTAGAAGTAGATGCAACACTCCTCTTCACTGTTGGTTCCAATGGTGAGGATCAAGACTTTGAATCTCTCTTCTTCAAAACATATGCACTATTGCACTAAACTACATGTTGGGACAGGAAAATTTAAAATTTTCTTATATTCCTACCCACCCATGTTTGACCAAATTAGAAAACATTATGCCCAAAATCATAATGATAACTGGTATATTCCATAAAAATCACATAAATTTCATCACAAATTGGTACATCACTCATCAAACTACACTGTAATGAAGGGCTTCAATTCCTGAACTTTGCCAAGAACTCACTTTCGTTATAACGATCCATGTTTTATATGAGATAGGCTAAAAAGAGTATCGACATGAGAGTAATGATCGGGGAGAAGATTTCAAGAACTGCCGATGGAGAAAGTAACACTGATGACCTTTCATTAGAGAGAGAATGTGCAGTCACACTAAGTAAGTCAATAACAAGGACTATCGGTATAAGAAAAGACTAACGGAGAATACTCTGAAAATCGTCCTGATAGTATAAATCATACTGATGAAGGAATTTGTTACGACTCTCATTGAGCATCCCATGGAATGGAGGGAACTAGTGATCATCGGTACGAGATGAACATCAGAGAAAAAAATTAAAGATTCTTTGATATTCTAATGTCTCAGTGACTAACAAAACTGTTTCGGCATGAGTCATGCCGATATGTATGGAAGATAAGAACCATTAGCGAAACTGAACAAATTAGAATGAAGTTTATAAGTCTTTCCGAAATGATGGTCACAACGATAAAGATGTCAATGACATATTGTGAATGATCACTCTGATGAAGGATATAAAAGAGCTATCAGGGAAACAACCATGGTCGGGTAAGTTGAAATAAGTCATCTCGATTGTCATATCTTATTCTGATGACAACTATGACCACATTCATCAATAAGACTCTCATCGATAGTCATATTAGAGACACTTAAGATATCAGAGATGGAAATTTTTATTCCCACCATAATAAAGAAAGTCACATTGATGATAACCATGCCCACTTCTATATCAGGTAGATCTTGAAAATATCTTGCCGATACAAACTCACATATGAAAGATGACGTCGAGGAGATAGATGAAGGATCACAATGATTGATCCATAAGCAAATGTTTGCTCCATAAGTAGATATTAAATCACCCTAACATTACAAAAAAAATACTGATGAGAGGAGTTATGACAATGTGACATCTCACAATGATCATGAAAATTAAAACTTTGGAACAATTAATTCCAGACAAGGAAGAGATCCTCTGAAATGCCAGTTGAAATCATTGCAATTAAGTTCGAAAGAATTGTCTGAGAGGAGCATGCAAGTAGAGACTTGGAGGAGAGAACGGGGGAATTCAATCATCACCTCCAATAACAAATACACATATACAAACTTCTATGTAGTAGATTATAATTCAAATTTGCTGTCCAAGATTAAAATGGAGACTTCAGTGAAAGGAAAAGGTAGAAAACAACAGGGTGAGACTAGTAAACCTAAAAAACAAAAAATTAAGAAAAGCCTTGATGAGAAAATAAAAGACAGGAAACTAAATCAAGACTTAATTGACCAACTGTTTGGATCAACTCCCAAATCCCGAAGGTCTACACAACTTAGGGCAGAAGTAGAGAAATTGGAAGACAAATGTAAATATCTTGGCAATGTGTGGAGTCCAATAAGAGGTTACGAATTGTTCAAATTCCACTACAACAGAAGATTCAGGAATTTCCCAGTGTCTAACCCATGGCATTTGAATTTGGGAAAATTGGTCATTCCTAATATGTTTTTGAATGCTAAACTTCTCAAACTCCTAGCTAAGCAGTATAATCCAAGCCTCAAGGCCATATGCAACCTGCAAGGGGAGCCTATTATACATTTGTCTAAGAATGCCATTTGTGAAGTTTTTGACTTAGATGATTTATGTACTGTCCCCATAGTTTATGAAGATTTGGATAAAGAGTACTGGAGAAAGGATACTACATATAATGGATGGAGATTGCCTATTCACAGGCCTAGGGTAGAGGGAGAAATGGTGCCTCTCAATGAGAATGATGGACCTCCATTTCATGTGTCATTATTTGAACCATACGTACAATATACATACTACTCAGTGGGCCAAGTCCTAGGATCAGAGGTCCCTAATTTCATGACAATTCCTTTGATGGTGATAGCCACAGACATCCAGTGCCACAATGCTAGACAGTTTGACTATGCTGCTTATGTTTTTGGTAGAATTGATTCTGGTTTGACTGCAATCAAGAACAATGCCCGATTAGTTTCCTTTGAACACTACTCACTCCTCATGCACATGGTGCTTTATTATGGCCAGGAAATAGGATTATGGCCAAGTGAATTCAAAGTTGTTCCAGTGGATTAGAGGGGGCAAAAGTCACCCGTGCAAATGTGGACCAAAATATGGGATAGTAGGTATGCCCATTCTAGCTATGTTCAGTTTGAAGAATACTGTGTGAAAGCGTTATATAGATATTTTAGTCATCCCTGTGAGTATTCATTATCAAATGAAATAAAAAGGTTTCTCAGACCTAAAGATTTTAGTGGTCCTCCTACTGTTACCCACAACTAGGGAGTCTGGTATTGTTTTGAGGATGCTACCATGATCAGAGTTTATGGTTTTGATGACACCCCTTTTATATTGCCTAAGATTGTTCCTGACAAAATTGCTTACTTAGAAATACTTAGGCAAATGAATTGTTCTAATGTGATGCATTTGAGATCCTATGACAAACAATCTTTTATGCCTAGTATTTTGTTCTTTGGAGATTTTACTGTGGTATCCAAGGAGGGTTATAGTCTCATTATGGATAAACTGATGCATTACAATATGACATGTGCTGAGGCAAGAAAAGGATTTGATCCTGAGGGTTTCATGGAGTTTTCTCAGAGAAAACAAAACCTCAGTGGATACACACATGTCCCATATCCACATGATGATATCATCAAGGATATGGAAGAGACTAAAGTTGAATTAGTGGTTGAGAAATATAATAGGGACTTATATGAGAAGAGGAAACAACTTGTAGAGGTAGAGTTGTTGTCCTCTGGTGATGAAAGGCCTGTAGAAGAAGAAGAACCACATCAACAAGAAACTATGATATCTAAACAAAAAATGCAATGCTATCAGTCTCCTAGTATGGAACATGATGAGGAGGGGTTTGCTGATGAGGATCCAAGACAAGTAGAATATGATTCTTTTATTTCAGATGATAAATTTATTCATTCTAAAGAATTTAAATTATTTTTATATAAATGCAAGGGGAAAGAAATCAGGGAGTCAGTTGATGATATCTCAGCCAACAATGAAAGATAATTACTTGATATGTTGAAAACAACAGTGGATAGTGAATTGCAAGATATGACTCCTAGTAAGGGTAGACAACTCCTCAGAGAAGCAGGGTGATGATATTCCCTGGTCTAGATTTGAATTCTACTTTAGTGTTTGATATATTTTTGCATAATACAGATGATAGATATAAGGTCACTCCTGAGGGTGTCACAGAAGTGTATATGGGCACCAAATATAACAATGATGAAAATTCACTAATGATATGGGCCCTATATCCTCCCCATAAGAAGATAACCATTATAGAAACTGAGAAGGCTTTTGGGCATGTCATGACTTTGAAGGTAGGGGAAACCAACCCTTTGATCACTATAGACATTGGTATTAACATTACAAAGTTGAATAAATCACAAGCTCAGATGTTGATCAAAGAATGAGATGCATATAAACTGAGTTGTGAGAGATTAACAAAAGAAAATGATTATTTGAAAGACACTGTTAAGAGCACCTTCAGAGGGTCAGTGAAAAGATTAACTCAGGGAGAAAGCTCACAAAGTGTTGAATCACCATCTATTAACCAGATAGCTCAAGTCTAGATTGCCACCCTTGCAACAGTGCTCCAGAATAGGCATGCCAACATAATGCATTGGATGAACCAATTTTGGGATATTTATTCTCAAAACTATAAAGTGATCCAAGAGCATGAGAGGCTTCACAACAGGCTGCAGGAGAAAATCAATGAGACATAGAGTAAGGATGTTTTTGACACTATAGGTACCTCCAGTACAGAAGATTGGATTGAGCAGCATCAGAAATACTATGACCAGCTAAAGAACAATGTGAAAGAATATATTGAAGCTTCAAAAGCAGGAGTGCCCACTTTGTTCAAGAATGATAAAGAATTGAAGAGCAAAGAGGAATGGAGTAAAGACTATCAAGTGATGTTGCATGAAGCCTTAGGAGCTCTCAAGGACAAAGACTCTGCATCTGGAGAAGCCTATAAGCATCTGGAGAAGATGGTAATGATGGATGTCATCACAAGAAATGCTATTGAATTTAATGATACACACTGTAGCCAGGAGTACTTGGATCACATTGCTCAACTATACCTATGGTTGAGTAGAGCTTAAGCATTGTTATTTTTATTGTTGTCGTGTTAATCATGTTGATTCCCAAAAGACATTTTGAAGAGTTATGTCTCTTCACAAGTATTTCTATATAAGATGAAACATATGATGCTAAATTATCATCAGTAGTAGGATATAATATATAAAGTTTACAGTGTTTTAAAAGACCATGTTGCAAGCATATTATTGAAGAAGTAAATTGAAGTTCTCTGATTCCATGGTTTTATTTGAGCATCAATTATTTGTTAAAATTATTCAATTATATGATTGTCTCCAACTCAGTATTTCCTTGTTATTCAAATTAATATATCAAGTATATAGTTAATTTGTCAATACACATTTGTTGTATCTGCGTGATTGGATTAATTGGTTTCCATTAGAGGAATTAAAATCCTTTTGATCAGTCACAGTAACCTAGAAGTGTTAGTTTGGATTACTAAGAAGAACCATCTAATTAGGATTGCCATTCTGTCTCCAAGTTGATACTATCTGTTATTCTTGTATATTTCATTCAATTGGTTCCTTCAAGAAAGGATTAAATTTCCTTTTGGTGAATAACAAGAAATCTAATCTTATCTATTGGATTATTAAGAAGAGTCTATCAGTAATTTCCTTGCACGTTTATACAAGTTATAAACTAAAGTATTGTGCCAAAGAATTAGAGTTACTACCCACTATAAGCCACTGGTCTTACTTTTCCATTTGACTTTGTTTACCCAACAAGGCACTGGTCTTATTTCAATTCATCATTTAAAACCCCTTTTTTAGTTAAGCACAGTCATAAAATTCACCTTGATATTTCTAATACAATTTATACCAATCATCCATCAGATATTAGATATAGAATTAGTTAGCAAGCTTTCATCTATTATACACCATTTTCCACTGTAGGTAGATCCATTTACTTAGTCAAAATATTTACACTCAATCTGCTTTAATTTTCAAGGTTTACCTACCTAGGTTTAGCAGGACCTAAAGTATAGGGAGTCATCAAACCCTAAAGGTTGATTCCATCGCATTAGTTCAAAAATGTTGCAAATCTAAGCATAGAGCCTGGCATCCTCTTAGGATTAGCAACCTGCATTTTTGAGACCTAACACTACGCATGCATCAAGCTAAAAAAGAGTGCCAATTCAAACACCCTTAGACAACATCATAGATCCTCTAGTCATCTTACATCCTCCATTTCAGAAGACAACCTGTACACCCACATCATTCAACTTACTTATAGAAAGAAGCTTTCATGTCAAACTAGGGATATGCAGAACACCATTGATTCCCTTCACTCATCTAATAGAGAATTGAATCAAGACTCTTCCATGACCAACAATCTTCAGGTGATAATAATCACCCAAGTATAGCTTTCCCCCATCGTATTTGTCATACTTCAAAAACAAACCCCGATGTGAGGTCATGTGAAAGATGCACTAGATTCAATAAGCCACACATTCTCAGATGCATGCATTGCCAAGGCAGCAACAAATGCTTCTCCTTCCTCCTGAGAGGACTTGTCAGAATCCAAATCATAATTCTTCTTCTTTTTCTTTTTCTTCTCCTTGCACTTCTTGCAGAAGTGACCAGGTTTGCCACAGTTCCAACATAGGGCTTTGGACTTTCTAGGAGACTTAGATCTCCCACAGGATTTGGATGTTCCTTTTTCTTTCCCTTCTCTTTAGATATACCACAAACTGTAAGAGCCTCCTTAGCCAATTTGGAAGAATTTATCCGCATCTCTTCAGATAACAATGAAGAAACCACTTCATCCATCTTGAAGGTGGTAGTGGTACTCCCAATGGCCATAACAAGGTGATCCTACAAATCTAGCAAGGAACACAGTAATGTCATACATCGATCCTCCTCCATCTTCACACCAACAAAGGTCAACTGGGTAACAAGCATATTGAATGTATTTAGGTGATCAGTAACAGATCCTCCATCTTCCATCCTCAGAGAATACAATTTATTTCACAGGAATAACTTGTTCACTACGGATTTAGCTTGATAAATATCTCCAAGATTCTTCCAAAGATCTAGTGCAAGGGCACCTAACATTTAGCTATTTACAGTTCATTTTGATGTAATAAGGTCTGTTTGACCAGGTGTGTCATTTGTGTTTGTAATTTGGTTTATGTTTGTAAGTCCCTAGGACATTTATTGATCTGTCATGATAAGTTTGTTAGAGTTTGTTAGTTAGTTATCATCTGCTAGCCACTTGGAATTGTCTCCCAGCCGCTGGGAATCATGTCAGTACTACTATTGGCAAGTAGATAAATAGCTCAGCTTAGATAGATTGGGGACATAGATTGAGATTTTGGTTGATAGGGATCAAAGCAGTATTGTGCAGTTAAGTTCAAAGACTGTGAAATCAGATATTTGTATTTTAATTTAGGAAGCAATAAAAGAAGATCTTGTTTGTGTTCAATTTTCTGATTTGCAGTCAGAATGGTTCGTTAACCCATTCAACTGGTGAGATTCTTTGAATCGGTGGAATGGCTATATATAGTAGGTTAGGTTTTCTATTTTGTGTTCACAGGATCGATTATAGCATGCTTAGATAAATCCTAGCATCTTCATGTGCTAGGTCATCAAAAGGTAGAAATCTGTATGTTTGTAGGAGAAACAGTTTTGTGAAATCATGAGTGTTTTAACTGGGCTGATCGACGTAGTTAAAGTGTTACAGGTAGTTTCGATTTCATCTGGTTGAACCCATTTCAATAATTTGAGGGATTCCGGTTCAATGGAGGAAGTGTCGATGTGAGTTATAACATTGGATTCTGTTAATAGTCAAAGTCCAGATGGAAAACCTTTGGTTGAACCATTAGTGAAGGGTTCAACGGTTCGTAAGTTCATCTATGTAAATAGTGTAATGACGAAGGACTTTGGGTTTGGTCGATAGTCTATGTATCAGTGAAGGAAAGCTTTGATTGAACCTTTGAACCAATTCAACAGTTCAAAGGTTCAACGGTTAAATTAGACAATTTGGTTCAAACATTCGGCGATGGACAAAGTAGCGATAGTTGAACCATTTGTTGAACCGGTTCAGCGGTTCATTGATTCAACGGTTCAACGGGCCGGCAGTTCAGCGGTTCCGGGATTCAAAGGTGCAGCAGCAGTGATAGGTTCAGAGATAGTGCCGGTTCAATAAAGTGATGGATTTAGTGGTTCGACAGTGTAGTTGAGATTTGTCGTTAGCGATGGTCTCGTCGATAGGCACAAAATCTAATCCCCATCGACCAGAGGAAGGAGCTTGGCATGACAAAGTTCAAGCTCATAGATAGAAGTGGGTTTTTGTAGATGAAAGAACATACATAGGAAATGTATGTTGTGGGTGACTATTAACTAATCATCACAATTCCGCTACCCACTTTGCATCATAGTGGTATCAGAGCAAAGGTTTGTAGCGATTGGGACGGGGTGAAGAAAAAATGTCTGATACAGAGGGAACATCAGAATTTCCAGCAAGGATGACCAATGCTGAATTGGCTGTCCTGGTAAAGAAGTAGATTGCAGAAAGCAAAGCAGTCAGAGCTCAGAATGAGGCTTTGAAAGATGAGTTAGAGAAGTTGAGGGACAAGGTAGGAAAGGGAAAAGAAGATTTTAGTGAGGATGACAGGGATGAAGAGGAGATCCCTAGGTGAGAAGATGTTCCTGCAGACTAGAGACCCTTAATCAATGCCCTTAGGTCCTTAGAGAGAAGGACCATGGATATAAAATTGGATCTGCTAGTGTTTTTTAGGAAAGATGGATCCTGATTTAGTGATGGAGTGGATAGACTCCATGAATAATTTCTTTGAAATAGAGGAAATAACAGAACACTAAAGGGTGAAGATTGCCCAATCTAAAATGAAAGAGGATGCACTCACTTGGTGGAATTTCATCCAAGATGACAGGATGAAAGAAAGAAAGAACAGAGTTGCTACTTGGAAAAAGATGATGGATTTAGTGAAGGAAGCATATGTTCCATTAGATTATAGCATCCAATTACATAATAGGAGACAAAATCTGAAGTAGAAGGAGCTAGATGTCAGCTCATACACATAAGAGTTCATGAAACTTTGTGTCAAGGAAAAGGTAAAGGAGAGTGAGGAAGAGAAGACAACAAGATACCTTAATGGATTAAGGTTTAACATTCAGGAAGATTTGAATTTGCATAACCAAGATACAGTTCAGAAGTGCTACCAATTAGCACTCAAAGTGGAAGAAAAATTAAAGAGAAGGCAAGAGCAGAATAGTAGAGGAAGAGGAAGACAACATAGAGGGGGAAGAAGTCCATTCAGAGGTAAAGGAAATGGATTTGGACAGCAAAGTGATTACAATCTAGAGGGCAACAAAGGAGATAGTAGTCAAAATCAAAAAGGAAATTTTAGGGGCAGAAGACCACCATTTAGAGGGAGATCCTAGGGCAAAGGACCTCTCAGATGTTATAATTGTAATCAAGAAGGCCACATAGCCAGTAGATGTCCAGAAAAGGCAATAATCTCAATGGGAGAAAGGAGAACAAATCTGATCCAAGAACCTGATAGTCAAAGCATGACAAGCTCAAACACCTACCAAAGTGTGAATGCTCCTGATAGTTATGGATATCCTAAGAAAGAAGAATCATTGATGATGAGGAGAACAATGACCACCATGAAGGTGCCTAACAAAGAACCTCCACAAAGAAAGTCTCTCTTCAGAACTACTTGCAAGGCAGGAGGGAAGGTATGTAAAGTTCTGATTGATTCTGGATCTATTGAAAATTTTGTGTATGTTGAAATGGTGGAAAAGCTTAAGCTTAGGAAATTGCCACACCCTTGCCCATATAAGGTCTCATGGCTTACTCAAGGTCAGCATACAGTTGTGGAATAGCAGGCTTGGGTAGAATTTCAGATTGGAACATATAAGGATAGATTATTGTTTGACATTACCAAGATGGATGCTTGCCATCTCTTATTTGGAAGACCATGGCAGTATGACTTGAAAGCACACCATGATGGTGTTAGGAATACATATTCAATTACCAAGGATGGGAAGGTGATAGAGTTACTCCCATTAATGGAGAATGAAGTGGAATCAAAAGGGAAAGAAGTCAAGGTGATGATGGTAGAAGGCAAACAATCCATGAAAGAAATAGTAGAAGAAGATGCAGTTGCATATGCCCTAATTCCATGCCTAACAGTGAACAAGGAGCAACATCAAGAAGTCAAGGGAGAGAAGAAACAAAGGCTTATAGATCCAACTATCTAAGAGTTACTCAACAAGTACAAAGGCATCATCTCTGATGGAATGCCAAGGTCCCTACCACCTATAAGAGATATCAGCCATTGCATAGATCTGATTCTAGGATCTATAATGCCAAACAAAGCAGCATACAAGCTTACACCAGATCAAAATGTAGAGGAAGCAAGACAAATTGAGGAATTGTTGGACACAGACCTAATTTGCAAAAGTTTAAGCCCATGTGTAGTACCAGCTATACTAGCACCAAAGAAGGAAGGCACTTGGAGGCTTTGCACTGATTCAAGGGCTATTAATAAGATCACAATTAGGTATAGGTTTCCCATACCTAGGATAGAGGATTTGCTTGATTGTTTAGGGGGTGCCAAATATTTTACAAAAATAGATTTGAAAAGTGGCTATCATTAGATCAAGATTAGGCCAGGGGATGAATGGAAAACTACATTTAAGACCAATGAAGGGTTGTATGAGTGGAAGGTCACGCCTTTTGGTTTATCCAATGCTCCTAGTACATTTATGAGATTGATGAATGAGGTCTTGAGAGAATTTATAGGTAGATTTGTCATAGTATATCTAGATGACATTATGATCTTCAGTAATACAAGGGAAGAACACCTCAAACATATAGACCTATTCCTCAAAAGGTTACATGAAGAATAGTTAATGATCAACTTGGACAAGTGTTTGTTCATGTAGGAGGAGATCATCTATTTAGGTTTTGTCATCTCATATGGCAAACTAAAAATGGATCAAGAGAAGGTCAGTGCCATATTGTCTTGGCCAACTACTAGAACCATGAATGATGTTAGAAGTTTCCATGGGTTAGCACCTTTTATAGGAAGTTTATAAGAGGGTTTAGTCATGTCTGTGTACCCATGCTTGATACCATAAAAAGGAGGACAGAAGTACAGATTTACTTGGACAAAGGAAGCAGATGATTCATTTGAAACATTGAAGAAGAAAGTGGCACAACAGCCAGTGCTTGCACTTCCTAATTTTAACAAGATTTTTCAGGTTGAATGTGATGCAATTCACATGGCAATTGAAGTAGTACTCAGTCAAGAAGGGAGGCCTATTGTATTCTTCACTGAGAAACTCAATGATGCTAAGAAGAGATACTCATCATATGATTTGGAAATGTATGCTCTAGTCCAATCACTCATAAAGTGGAGGCATTACTTGATGCCAAAAGAATTCATAGTGTTCATAGATAATCAGGCCCTTAGTTTCATAAACAACCAAGAAAAGCTGAACCATAAACACATGAAGTGGGTGGAAACTTTGCAAGCTTTCACTTTCACACTCAAGCACAAGAAAGGGGTCAAGAATAAAGTAGCAGATGCTTTGAGCAAGAGGGCTCTCACTATAAATCAAATTCAATTGGAAAGTGTTGGTATTGATTCCTTAAAGACTATGTATGAGGATGATGAAGACTTTGGAGAGATCTACAAAGTATGTACTTCTTTTGAAGACAAATATCATGTTGAATATTCTAAATTTTTGATACAGGATGGATTACTTTTCAAAGGTGGATAGTTGTGTATTCCATGGTGTTCTATGTGACTGAATATCATTAAGGAAAAACATTGTGGAGCTATGGCATGACATTTTGGTCTGGATAAGACTCTTGATTTGGTGAAGAGACATTACTTTTGGCCAAAGCTACTATTAGATGTTAGAAAATTTGTGGAGACATGTGTGATCTGTTAGAAAGCAAAAGGAAGATCCACTAATGCCGGTTTATATCAGCCATTGCCCATTCCTTCTAGACCATGGGAAAGCATAAGCATGGATTTTGTGTTGGGTTTACCTAGAACAACGAGGGGATATGATAGTGTCTTTGTTGTAGTTGATAGATTCAACAAAATGGTACATTTCTTACTGTAGACACCAAAAATTGGACTGGTCTGCAAAACCAATTTCTGTACCTCTACACTAATCCACTCTCCCAATCTGCATATCCCCGGTGATCAATTAATTCACTTAATTGATTCATTTAACCTTACAACCCTATCCTATCAATTAAATGAATATTCCTAATATTCATTTAGATGATTTATCCATTTCCCTAATCCCTGTTAATTAGATAAATCCTATTTATCTGATTAACCTAGACTTAAGTTAATTAAGAAAACACTTAATTAACCTTGTCTCCCACTCATCCACTAAACTGAATTTAAAATTTAGATGCCTCCCACTCACCTCCACTCACTAAATTTTTAATTCAATTGTCATAACCCATTGTCGCCCACTCTGAATTTTTAATTCAATTGTCATAACCCATTGTCCCCCACTCTGAATTTTTAATTCAAATGTCATAACCCATTGTCCCCCAATCTGAATTTTTAATTCATCCATTATGAATTAAAGATTCACAAATAATGAGGGCCATTGATCTCATCATTGGATCCTCACCCTCCATTCTATTTTCAAAAATTCTATTTAAGATGAAGTCTACCACTTTCCATCGCAAACCCTATCATATCCCCAAAACATATGTCGCCATTCCACCTCCATCATCCTATAAATGTCAAAAGCATGTGTTCATACACCTTCCACCATCCACTTTACCTCCACTCCTTCCAACTCCCAATATCCCTCCATCCACCTTGCCACCGTTGCTTCTGACACCTAACATACCTATCATTCATAAGTATCCTTACAACCCTAAACATGGCCAACAAAAGCACACATCATTTAAGCATACAACTTCCAATCATTCCATCCACTCCACCCACCCCATGGGATTCAAAAGCAAAAAGTTTGATGCCTTTATCCATAAAGCTAAAAATCCTAATGGTCTTCATACCTTAGGACATAAAGAATCAAAATCAAAGCAAAGTTCATCTAAACAACCATCTAAACCCTTACCTCCAAATGCAAAGCCCAAAAGCAAAATGGTTTGGGTTCCTAAGAAAATAGCTAGCAAGTCAAATGAGGCATCCTCATCCACATCTCAGGAATCCCAACCACCTATATCCATCTAAAAGCCTACTTGTTGCAAGTATGAGGTGAGCCAGTGTTGTCATTGATGTCAACATACTCATATTGCATTGACAAGAAGGATTTGATGAGCTGTGTGCTGAGGATATTGAGAAAATTAGCCTCAGTCAGGAACAGTGAAGAACAGTGATGAGAAGAAGGTAAATGTACTGTATAGGATGAGAACTGGAGGATGCGGATTAAAGGGTTAGTAGATATGAGTCTTGAGATGCTACAGTTAAGATTTCAGAGGTCCGCATGAAGATCTGAAGGAGTTGTGGCTGCCGGTATAGAACCGGGTCCGGCAAGTATCTAGAGGTGACAGAGGATCACAAAAAGGTCTGGTGAGGTCCGGAATTGTATCATCCTAATCTGCGGATTGGACGGAGTGTTTGGGATGTCCTTGTGATGTGTCATCCTGATTTGTGTATGATTTGGAGGTCCGAAAGTACCTCTTTCATTATGACAGTGGCGACAGACTGTGTTCTTGAAGTTCCAGATGAGGAAGACAAGAGATCCCAGCAAGTAGAGGAAGTGCGGATGTATCCGGACCTTCAGATAGGCTTGTGAAGGTTCTTGGATCATGTTTAGGTTGTGTTGTTGGTCCGCATTAATGGTAGAGCCTGGAATTGAAGTTATTCTTTCGGATGAAGTTCTTGCTCTGTTTAGCCGACCGGATGAGTTGTTCATCCTGCGAATGTTCTTGTGATGGCCGACCGGATGTGTTATTCATCTTGCGGATACTCCTATGGTTGTTTGCCCACTTAGATGTTTGTTCCTGAGTCGATGTCTTGTATAAATAACGGTTTGTGAGTTCATTTCAAAGTGTGGTGTGTGGATGAGTGTGGCATAGCGAAGAAACGTGCGAAAGGCAGAGCAGAGATGTTGGGCTTAATTGGAACTGATCCAGACATGATAAAGATGTCATTCTCCAGTTCAAGACTATGATTTTTATCACTTTGTAGACAGTGTGTCTCCTTGTAGGCAGTGGGCCTCTTTGTGAGCAGTGTGCTCGGGCAGTGAGCCCTTATTGGCATGTGCCATTCATTTTTCTTTATTCTTCTAACAGAGAATAATTCTTGGGTTAATCACCCCGTGGTTTTTCCCTTAACCAGGTTTTCCACGTCAAAATCTTGGTGTTCAATGTGTTGATGCTTATCTACTCTTGTGTTTATGTATTATGCTTCCATGGATGATTATTTGATATGCTGCTAACTAACAACAGAGAATTAAGTGTTTGAAAGAAGAAGAAGTTTTATACAACTGAATCACCCCCCCCTCTCAGTTGTATGCCCTAGATCCAACAATTGGTATCAGAGCTAAGTTCCTCTGATAGGAGCTTAACCGCTTGAGGAGATCCAGGATGTCGTCATACAAGAAGGATAGTCCGAAGTTCGATGGAACCAACTTCACTCTCTGGAAAGGTCGCATGAAGTGTCACTTGGAATGTATGGGAAAAGCATACTTGGCTATGATTTCAAAACCATATGTACCTCCACAAGGTGGTCCGACAACTCTGAATGAAATCACAGAAGCTGAAAACAATCTACGGACCAAGGAAGCTCTTCTAAGCGCATTGAATGACTCAGATCTCTCGAATGTCATTGACCTACCAACTGCATATGAGATCCTAACTAAACTGGAACTTCTGTATGAAGGAGATGAGTTTGTCAAAAGTGCAAGATTGCAAAGTCTGAAAGGGAAATTTGAAAGATTGAAAATGAGAGATGATGAAAACATCACTACCTTTATGCCAAGAGTAAATGAGCTGGTATGTGGAATCAGAAATGCTGGTGGAACTTTAGATGAAAATGAGATTGTCTGCAAAATCCTAAGATCCCTTCCTGATGCCTACAAAATCAAAGTTGCTGCCATTGATGAATTCAGAGCCCACACAACTGTCACAAGAGAACAACTGGCTGGCAAACTAGCTGCATTTGAAATGACCGAGTTTGGAGATGATCCTCCCAAGACTGAATCTACTTTCAAAGCCAGTGCCTATGTGAAAGGCAAACAGAGATTTGATCCGGGTGAAAACTCATCAAGGAAAATGTCATGGTATGATCAAGCAAGAAGAGACATGGAAGAAGAAGAAGCAGAAACAGCTCAACTTGAAGCCCTCATTGCAAAGAGACTACCAAGAGGATCCGGTAAGTATGAAGGAAAACTACCCTTTAAGTGTTTCAACTGCAATAAGATTGGTCATTTTGCCTCAAGATGTCCGGAGAGATCTGCAAGATCTAATACTCACAGATAAAGGTTTCAAAAGAATTGCTATTATGTTCATGAAGAAGATGACAATGAAGGAGTAACAGATGATGAATCAGAACTAGGAAGCAAATTCGGAAATGAGTGGGTGTTTATAGCCATCAAGGAAGAAGATTCAATACTCTCTGAATCTGTCAATCACAAAGTTGTTGAAAAAGCCTTGGCTGCTCAAGTGGAAGAAAAGGATGATTGGGTTATTGACAGTGGATGTTCTCACCATATGACTGGTGACAAGAATAAGTTCTTAGATTTGGAAAGATATGAAGGAGGAATGGTAAAGTTTGGTGACAATTCTGCTGGCAGAAACAGAGGTAGGGGAACTATTTCCTTTGATGGTAAGAGCAAAACAGGAAATGTACTGTATGTTGAAGGATTGAAGCACAATCTTCTCAGTGTTGGTCAGTTAGTGGACAAAGGCTATGATCTCCGGTTCAAGAATGGAAAATGCAGAATCTTTACAAGCTCCGGAACTGAAATTGCATCCGGTACTCAGACAAAAGGTAACATCTTTCATCTGGTTGGTTCAAATAAAAGTTGTTTGTTTGTTCAAATTGATCAGAGTTGGTTATGGCATAGAAGAATGTGTCATGTAAATTTTGATAACATCATCAAGATAAGCAATACTCAGGCTGTGAGAGATCTTCCAAAATTGATGAAACCTACAAATAGTGTGTGTAAAGAATGTCAGTTAGGTAAACAAAGCAGAGTCTCTTTCAAAAGCAAAGATCAGTCTTCTACCGGATTGTTGGAATTAGTACATACTGATCTATGTGGTCCGACAAGAATCAAGAGTCTGCAGGGTGATAGATATTTCATGTTGTTAACTGATGATCATTCCCGGATGATGTGGGTTACCTTTCTAAAAGAAAAATCAAAAGCTTTTGAGAAGTTCAAAATCTTCAAAGCTATGGTGGAGAATCAAACTGGATTGAAACTAAAGTGTCTAAGGTCTGATAGAGGTGGTGAATTTACATCTGGTGAATTCATTGACTTTTGTGAGAAACAGGGTATAAGGAGACAGTTGTCTGCTCCTAAGACTCCACAGCAGAATGGAGTAGTTGAGAGAAAGAACCAGACCATCCAGGAAGCTGCTAGGACAATGATGTTGGAAGCAAATGTTCCTCAAATGTTTTGGAAAGAAGCTATCAGCACTGCAGTCTACACTCTCAATCGAGTTCAAATCAGAAACAACACCGGTAAGACCCCCTATGAACTCTGGTTTGGCATCACTCCTACTGTGAAATATTTCAGAGTATTTGGTAGCAAGTGTTATATTAAAAGAGATGAAGATCTAGGAAAGTTTGATGCTAGAAGTGATGAAGGAATTTTCTTGGGCTACTCCACTCAAAGCAAAGCATACCGGTGTTACAATAAGAGATTGAGGAAGATGATAGAAAGCACCAATGTAAAGGTTGATGAAGGAATTGAGAAGCCTTCAAGATTTTATGAGTTTGATGAAGATGACCAAGACAGTGTTCAAGGACCTCAATCCTCTCCGGTGAGACAGAGTCAGCCTGATCTGGTAAATCAGGAAGAAGAGATAGGTTTGAATGAGCCTGATCAAGAAACAACAGTGCTGGATACTCCCAAAATTCCAAGGTATGTAAGACTGAATCACTCTGAAGATCAGATCATAGGTGACAGAAGCAAAGGTGTACAAACTAGAAGGAATATTGCTCAAAATCAGAATGAATGTTGTCTGATTTCAAAGATTGAACCTAAAACAATAAATGAAGCCTGCAATGATGAAAACTGGACCAAAGCAATGGAAGATGAATTGATGCAAATTGAGAAAAATCATACTTGGGATCTTGTTCCCAGACCTAGAGACAGGAATGTAATTGGAACCAAGTGGGTCTTCCGGAACAAACTAAATGAAGCTGGTGAAGTAATCAGAAACAAAGCTAGATTGGTCTGCAAAGGCTACTCTCAAATAGAAGGAATTGACTTTGAAGAGACTTTTGCTCCGGTAGCAAGAATTGAAGCAGTCAGATTACTTCTTGCATTTGCTGCCTTCAAAGACTTCAAGGTATATCAGATGGATGTCAAGTCTGCCTTCCTAAATGGTGATCTGGAAGAAGAAGTCTACATTGAACAACCGGATGGATTTCAATTGTCTGATAATAATGATATGGTCTGCAAGTTGAAGAAAGCTTTGTATGGATTGAAGCAAGCCCCAAGAGCATGGTATGAAAGGTTGGATAAGCATCTTGTGCAGATTGGATTCAACAAAGGTACTGCTGACAGTAACTTATATTTCAAAATTGATCATGAAAACATTCTGATTGTTGAAGTGTTTGTGGATGATATCATTTTTGGAGGAAGAGATAGTATGTGCAAAACTTTTGCTAATCAGATGAAAAGTGAGTTTGAAATGTCTATGCTTGGTGAAATGAATTTCTTCTTGGGACTGCAAATTACTCAAACAAAAGAAGGGATCTTCATTTCTCAGACCAAATATGTGAAAGAATTGTTAAGGAAATTTGGTATGGAAGACTCAAAGCCAATGAACACTCCTATGGCAACCGGATGTAAGTTAAGCAAAGATGATGATTCTCCAAAGGCAGATCAGACAAAGTATAGATCAATGATTGGTGGATTGTTGTATCTCACTCAAACTAGACCAGATATAATGCAGGCTGTTGGTCTTGTGGCAAGATTCCAGGCTGATCCCAGAGAGTCTCATGTTATGGCAATCAAAAGAATTTTTAGGTACTTGAAAGGAACAGTTGAATATGGTCTATGGTACCCTAGAGATCCGGACTTCTCTCTTCATGCTTACACAGATGCAGATTGGGCAGGAGATGTGGATGACCGGAAGAGCACTAGCGGTGGAGCATTCTTTTTGGGGAAGAGATTGGTTTCTTGGCTAAGCAAGAAACAAGATGCAATATCTCTGTCTACAACTGAAGCAGAATACATTGCAGCAGCAGGTAGTTGCACTCAAATCTTATGGATGAAGCAGATGCTAAGAGACATCCAAGTTGAATATGAGAACCCTATCACAATTTTCTGTGATAATTCAAGTGCAATTAATATCTCCAAGAATCCGGTATTGCATTCTAAGACTAAGCACATATCTATTAAATTTCACTTTTTGAGAGAACAAGTAAACAAGGAAGAAGTCAGATTGGAGTATGTTCCCTCCAAGGATCAGATTGCAGATATCTTTACAAAACCTCTTCCCAAAGACTCTTTTGAATATCTCCGGGAGAAGTTAGGGGTCATGGCCCCTCCGGTGATGAACTAAGATGCACTGATGTGCATCAGTCCGGTGGCTATCACAGTCATATCTTGTGATCCGGACTAATGGGGAGCTGCAACTAAGGGGGAGCAGCTGGTATGATTCTGATGTATGAGAATTGCAAGTATGAGCCCTTTGCCATTGATGTCAAAGGGGGAGAGAAGACATGTGAAAAACAAGTGGTTGATGATCAAAGGGGGAGCAGTAAAGGAAGAGAAGACATTGATCAAAGGGGGAGCAGTAAAGGAAGAGAAGATATATGAAAAGTTGAAGTTCTTGTCTTAATGGCTTTTCACATCATATGTTGCCATCAATGACAAAGGGGGAGACTGTTGCAAGTATGAGGTGATCTAGTGTTGTCATTGATGTCAACATACTCATATTGCATTGACAAGAAGGATTTGATGAGCTGTGTGCTGAGGATATTGAGAAAATTAGCCTCAGTCAGGAACAGTGAAGAACAGTGATGAGAAGAAGGTAAATGTACTGTATAGGATGAGAACCGGAGGATACGGATTAAAGGGTTAGTAGATATGAGTCTTGAGATGCTACAGTTAAGATTTCAGAGGTCCGCATGAAGATCTGAAGGAGTTGTGGCTGCCGGTATAGAACCGGGTCCGGCAAGTATCCAGAGGTGACAGAGGATCACAAAAAGGTCCGGTGAGGTCTGGAATTGTATCATCCTAATCTGCGGATTGGACGGAGTGTTTAGGATGTCCTTGTGATGTGTCATCCTGATTTGTGTATGATTTGGAGGTCCGAAAGTACCTCTTTCATTATGACAGTGGCGACAGACTGTGTTCTTGAAGTTCCGGATGAGGAAGACAAGAGATCCCAGCAAGTAGAGGAAGTGCGGATGTATCCGGACCTTCAGACAGGCTTGTGAAGGTTCTTGGATCATGTTTAGGTTGTGCTGTTGGTCCGCATTAATGGTAGAGCCCGGAATTGAAGTTATTCTTCCGGATGAAGTTCTTGCTCTGTTTAGCCGACCGGATGAGTTGTTCATCCTGCGAATGTTCTTGTGATGGCCGACCGGATGTGTTATTCATCTTGCGGATACTCCTATGGTTGTTTGCCGACTTAGATGTTTGTTCCTAAGTCGATGTCTTGTATAAATAACGGTTTGTGAGTTCATTTCAAAGTGTGGTGTGTGGATGAGTGTGGCATAGCGAAGAAACGTGCGAAAGGCAGAGCAGAGATGTTGGGCTTAATTGGAACTGATCCGGACATGATAAAGATGTCATTCTCCAGTTCAAGACTGTGATTTTTATAACTTTGTAGACAATGTGTCTCCTTGTAGGCAGTGGGCCTCTTTGTGAGCAGTGTGCTCGGGCAGTGAGCCCTTATTGGCATGTGCCATTCATTTTTCTTTATTCTTCTAACAGAGAATAATTCTTGGGTTAATCACCCCGTGGTTTTTCCCTTAACCGGGTTTTCCATGTCAAAATCTTGGTGTTCAATGTGTTGATGCTTATCTGCTCTTGTGTTTATGTATTATGCTTCCATGGATGATTATTTGATATGCTGCTAACTAACAATAGAGAATTAAGTGTTTGAAAGAAGAAGTTTTATACAACTGATTCACCCCCCCCCTCTCAGTTGTATGCCCTAGATCCAACACTACTTCCATCCAAAACTTCCATTCCCTTCACAAATCCCACAAGCAAAACAAAAGCAGCAAAAATACTAAATCTATGTGGGTTCCTAAATCACTTCATCAACCATCTCCTATGCAAACATCTCCATTGCTTCCTACACCACCATATCATCAAAAGCTTCAATGTTTATCATGGTGTGTGCAGCCGTTGGTCATGGTTCCTTTCCACTTCACAACACCTCCACATAACTACATCTCCCCATCTTACATCCATTATCCTACACATCTTCCTCATCCTATGCCTATGGTCCATGCTGTTGCATAAGCCTTCCCTCCATATTCTACATCATAATCCACTATCTACCTAGGCCATATCACTTTCATATGATCCCCTACCAACATCTGTGAGCCAAAGAGGGGCAAAATGTAGACACCTAAAATTGGACTGCTCTGCAAACCAATTTTCTATACCTCGTACTAATCTAGTCCCCCAATCTGCATATCCTTGGTGATCAATTAATTCACCTAATAATCCATTTAACCTTACAACCCTATCCTATTAATTGAATGAATATTCCTAATATTCATTTAATTGATTTATGCATTTCCGTAATCCCTGATTAATTAGATAAATCCTGATTATCTAATTAACCTAGACTTAAGTTAATTAAGATGCCACTTAATTAACCTTGTCCCCCACTCATCCACTCACTGAATTTTAAATTCAGATGTCTCCCACTCACTGAATTTCAAATTCAGATGTCCCCCACTCTTCCCAAAATGGGAATTTTTAATTCATCCACTAAGGAATAAAAGATTCACTTTTATTCCTAGCCCTTGATCTAATCAGATGAATCCTGACCCTCCATCCTCATCTCCAAAATCTTATAAATAGGGACCCTCTCTAAGCCATTTAAGAGACTTCATTCTGGCATCAAATCTATGCCCAATTTTCTCTAGGAATTCTTCTTCTCCTCAATTCTCTTCTTCATACTATCGTAATGCAAAAATCATTCTAGCCATTTCTCCTTGTCATCTTGAGGAATCAAAGCAAGGAAGCAAACTCCCTGAGGGCCTATCTTCATCATTCAAGATCAAGAAAGAATAGGCAAACAATAGAAGCTTTGAAACAGGGAACGTTTGCATTGTTATTCATTTTCTTCATTTCCTTCTATCTTTCTTGTTTTCATTATTCTGTTGATGTTTGGGTTTAATATTATCTTAATTGATCAATCCATTTCCCCATTCATCTTAAGGCATCAATTGTCTTATACAGGATGTTGCATTATCGAAATCAGACCAACACACGCGTCTTACATGACATGCTTCATTTCCTGAAATCAAACACTATCCTTCGTGTTGCTCTAGGGATCCATCATTCCCCGCCATGACAACACGCCTGCCGTGTTGGTCTAGGGATATATTGTTCCCCGCCATGACAACACTATCGTATCAAATGTCTTAGACAGGATGTTATATTGTTGAAACCAGACCCAGAGTCTTATACGACATATTTCATTCCTGAAACCAGACATCATCGATCCATATCATTGGTTTACCCCCGAACTATGCTGCCTCTGCGTTGTCACATAAGCAAGGCCATCATCAATGCGCCCCCGAGGCTCTGCTATCCCATTAGTCCCATATCTAGTCTTTCTATCTATCTAAGTCCATACCACTTCTACAGATCCACCATCACCTAGGTCTTCGGTCCATTAGGGTTCACCTTGAACTACGCTACCTCTGCGTTGTCACGTAGGCAAGGCCATTATCAATGTGCCCTCAAGGCTCCACCTCTCCTCCGTTCCATGTCTAGTCCTTCTATCTATCAGAGTCCGCTCCATTTCCCGTCCATCCCATGTCTTGTCGTCCGTCCCACCAATAAGAATTGTGATATCTTCTACTAGACAAACAAGAGCAACAAATCCCACTTCCAAACAAAAATCTTGACGAAAAACATCAACCTGTCCAAGGCAAAATAGAGCAGTCAAGCTAAATCTCGTATCAATTATGGTAAAAAGACACATCTAAATACAAGAATGTTTTGTGTTGGTTAGATTAAGAGTCTTGATTTATGCTATCATGCCTTTCTATGCTACTCGAGGATGCCAAAAGCTAGAGATGCTATGACGGGGGCATGATTATTTTCTTTGTCTACGGCTTGTGGATTAAACTTTAGTAATGTGATGACTTCTGTCTAACAACATGATCAGTAAAAGATCATCGAGGACTCCGAGATCTAAACATGAAAAGGGGCAAATCCTTGTCTATTAAAAAATGCAAGAAGTACTTAGGTCATCTAGATTCATTTTTGACTAGATGCTTGTATTAGCTTGCTATATCAAAATCCATGTAAGTAATACTCAGGTCATCTAGATTCTTTTTTGACTAGATGCTTGTATTAACTTGCTATATCAAAATCCATGTAAGTAATACTCAGGTCATCTAGGTTCAATTATACCTAGATGCTTGTATTTTCTTACAGCATAATAAAGCCCCATGATGAAAGCACATCAAAATACTTGCTACATCAAGATGACAAATATCCATATCCATATCTATACCGTATCAAATTGTGTCTCATATCCATATCCATACCATATGCAATTGCAAGTCTATCCTTACTCCATGCCAATCAAGTCAAGTCAATCTTGTCAAATGATCCAATCACAATCAGTGGTCTTGATCCTTGTCTGGTCGTAAACCATATCAATCAGTCATAACTATCCTTCATGTTGCTCTAGGGATACATCACTCCTCACCATGAAAACACTGTCGTATATCGTTATCATATGTCTTAGACAGGATGTCGCATTGTCGAAACCAGACCTGGAGTCTTATACGACATGTCTCATTCCTGACACCAGACATTATTGACCTATATCATTGGTTTACCACTCGACAAGGGCAATACCTTGGTTGTTCCTGTATCATTTGGGCATACTTGCTTACTTGCTTGTGTGTATTATCATCATTCATCCCTTCTTCTGCATCCACCCATTTCATCCCCTATCAACCTATCTCATCGTGAGATTGTTCGTCTCACGCCTTCTACCTTCTCCCCGTCCAATCTCCCGAGGGGGCATCCTATCATCATAACCTGTACTAGGGGCAAACTGGGGCATATATCATTATCAATCTATTTATTCTTTGAAACAACGTGATAAAAACACATTGCTTCAAAGAGGGGCAAAATGTAGACACTGAAAATTGGACTGCTCTACAAAACTAATTTCCGTACCTCTACACTAATCCACTCTCCCAATCTGCATATCCTCAGTGATCAATTAATTCACCTAATTGATTCATTTAACCTTACAACCCTATCCTATCAATTAAATGAATATTCCTAATATTCAATTGATGATTTATCCATTTCCCTAATCCTTGTTAATTAGATAAATCCTATTTATCTGATTAACCTAGACTTAAGTTAATTAAGAAAAAACTTAATTAACCTTGTCTCCCACTCATCCACTAAACTAAATTTAAAATTCAGATGTCTCCCACTCACCTCCACTTGCTGAATTTTTAATTCAATTGTCATAACCCATTGTCCCCCACTCTAAATTTTTAATTCAATTGTCATAACACATTGTCCCCCACTCTGAATTTTTAATTCAAATGTCATAACCCATTGTCCCCCAATCTGAATTTTTAATTCATCCATTATGAATTAAAGATTCACAAATAATGAGGGCCATTGATCTCATCATTGGATCCTCACCCTCCATTCTATTTTCAGAAATTCTATAAATAGAACCCTCTCCTAAGCCATTAGAGAGGAACTTCATTTGCACCATCACTATACCCAAATTCCTCTAGGAAATCATTCTAGCCATTCTCATATCATCCTCCATCATCAGTGTGTTGAAGCTCATCTTCAATCACACCAAGTATCATAGCCATTTCTCCTTGTCATCTTGAGGAATCGAATCAAGAAAGCAATCTCCCTGAGGGCCCATCTTCATCATTCAAGATCAAGAAAGAATAGGTGACCAATGGAAGCCGTAGGGTAACAAGGTTTTAAGTTTCATGCTTTCATTTATCTATTCTTGTTATTCACATATTTCATTCTTGTTTGGGTTAATTCATCTTAATTGATCAATCTGATTTTCCCATTCACATTCAGAACTCTGTCAAAATCAGTCCACAATCTCCTAATTCTATCAAACCTCTGCCAAAATCTTGTCTCAACCCCATCCGATCCATCATCTAATCTCATCTACATTTTGTTGTGAGCACTTGAGCAAATCCACATCTACACTCTAATCAGGGAAACATCTGAGGAGCTCTACTGGGTGCAAGCTCCTTCCCACATGGATTTGTGAGGTCTTCATGAAGGTATAATCATGTTATTATGCATTAGATTAGTTATTATCTTCATTAGATTTCATTGATCACATTTTGGCGCCCACCGTAGTATTCTTGAATCTGATCGTCATTTTTTGAAGGTTTTATTGTCAGAATCTTCATTTTCTAACCCTCTTTGTGGCAAGTTTTGCAAGTTTTGGTGAGGAAGTGTTGCAAGTTGCATCCTACGCAAAAATGGACATCATGTTCGCGCTCAGGACGTCGATCCCATCAATTTTGACTATAAACTTTGATATATTTTTTGAAAAATTTTTAGGGCCATAGGCCATACCATACGAATCCGTACTGTACGGGTCCGTACAGTACAGAACCCGTGGCCCTTAGTACACTGATCCTTCATTTACTGTGTTGCAGGGATTTTTTCCTTGTTTGCAGGTTTTATGTGTTGCATTGCAAGTTTTCAAGGTTTTTTCTACTGGTTTAACGCCACTGGCTGCTTATCCACCCCCTATTAAAACCCTAACCACTGCTTCAACCACCCACAGAACCCCCCGTCACCTCCAGCTCTCCCGCAGCACCCACCATCTACCATCTGTTGCCACCACCATTTCTCTGCAGCCTCTGGTCGACACCCCTCCACCTCCCAGTCGACACCCTATCCACCACCATCTCCGGGCCCACCACCTCTCCACGCAACTCCTGTGCAGCCCCTGCCTCTGCCTTCTCGCACACTAACCCCCGTCGCCAACACTTCCATCCTCCCCCGCCTCCTGGTGAACATCTTCCCTCACCGCCTCACCCAAACTCCCTCCACCGCTCAATCTCCCAGTGCCACCACCCCTACGTGTGCCCTAACCTTGCCACCACCTCTGCACATACAAACCTCCGTTCGCCACTGCCCTAACAACCCCGCGAAAACCCTAATGCCAAACCCATTCAATCGGCCTTTTAAGCCCCCAAGTCATTTTTTTTTTCCCTCATTAAACCCCTGGTCATATGGATGACCAGGGGTGGGCTTAACTTTAACTGTCAGACATACCCTTAACTGCTGCCATAAAAAACACACATGTGATCACATTTGCATAATAGCAAGCGGTCAAGCCAAACAGTCAAACCAACCTCTAGTGCCTCCTACATGCCGAAATCGACTATTTTTTTCTTTTTCTCATAACTTGGCCATACAGAGGCAAATTTTTGCAAACAAGGACTCATCAGAAAGAGCACTCCAAGCACGTCACAGTTGTGAGGTTTTTATCAGGTGACGGTACCTTTTTCCTACCTTTTTTATCAATCGAAGTCAAACTTCATTGCAAACTTCAAATTGTCATATCTTTTGCAATTTTGATTGAATTTTGACGAATTTTTTTTTCAAATTGCATAGAATCTCCTAATGAATCTGTTTATGTAATCTATTTTCTTGTATCAATTCTTCTTTCATCAAATTTTATCAGATTATCAATTCTCGCATAACAATCTTTTTGGCTAGTCTACTTGCTCTATTTTTGGTTTCGTGACTTGCAGGTGATCATTCGAGACTAGACAAATGTCAAGAGCATCAAACACATCAATTTGGACAGCAATTTAATCAGGTGCATCCATTTTTATCCTTTATCTCTTAATCATTGCTTGCAAACACACTTTGGTTTGGGTATAAAACGAACATTGTTTGATAATCACACATTGAAATTGGGCGTAAAATCAACCAGTGTCTTCAATCACACTTTGAAATTGGGCTAAAAAGAATCATTGTTTGATGTGTTTTTCAGCACATTTCAATTTCTAAGGGGCAATTAATCAACTGTGAGTGTGAATCAAGTGGGTGTGTGTATGCTCTCTCCTCGCACCGCAAGGTGATCTTGGAGATCAAAAACACCTCACTTGATTCACTTTTGTCAATCCCTATCCTAGGAGGCCTGCTAGGGGATTTCATCACCCCTAGGGATGACCTCATTCGAGGCTAAATCGAAAGACACCCTCTTTGAAATTAGAATCCTGTCACTCTTGGCTAAGCCCCAAAGAACTTTCTACCTTTGGGAAGTGAAGGTGAAGGGTGGGTTATCCCCTTCTCCCGGCTGTGTGGCAAGATTTTGTTTTCAAATTCCCAGTCAACCTCATCAAAACATTGACCAAACCTAACTGGCCATACCTTACATCAAACTAGGCATTTAAGGCATGTTGATTTGCTTTGCAAGTGTGCTTGTTTAATCATTATCATATTCTTCCAATTCAAAATTCAAGGTTACTTGTGTCTTGTGTGAGTGCTTCTTGTTTATACATGTGATCATTTGCTAAATATTGCCAAAATCAAGTTAAACACCAAACACATAAGACAAGTCATTCAACTCATTCTTCCAAGTACACGTGTCTTGACTTGTGACACATTTGCACTCTGGTCTGACGCATTTGTTTTTGTACATCCAAACTAGTAAGCTTTTCCAGCCTTATGTCAATGGCAAACAAATTAGACTATCTTGATCAAAAACTTCAATCTTTGATAATGCAAGTAAACTTAGGTCCCTCACCCCAAGAGTGTATAGCAATTCTTCAACAAATCCAAGTCTTAAAACAAGAATTGACAAGCTTGCAAGCTGAACGGACTAGTACTAGCTATGCCTTGTCCCAAAACCATACCTTCTTTTCCCGTCTTGATGATACTATTGACAAGGCAACCACCACTTCAAGAGGGAAATCATATATCACCCCGTCTACTAGTCCTCCTTCACCATATTCTAAGACACTTATTCCAAAACATACCAGTTCTACACCAAGACCGACCTCAAGTTCCCCACCATCTAAACCGACAAACAAAACATTCTCAGATATTTTTGGGAAAGTTATGCAACATATGAAAAGCTATGGAGAATTCCAAAATCCACTCATCCATCACCTCATCCATGTACTCCTACACCTACGAAGGATGTGCTCCAAGGACTACTAGCTGAGAGTCAACCATGTCCCCAAAGTCTGGTCCTTGACCTTACCAAAGATTCTTCCCATGACTTGTCAAATCCTACAACCCCTTCATGTCATCCGCAACCCCTTGAGCTTCTCAATGAGCCTTCTACCATGCACCAGAGTCAAGGTCCGTCACACCCTCAAGTTGTTGACCACGAGCCCACCCAAGAACCCTCCACTTCCATTCAAGCAACACAAGAGGTATGTCAAGAGTTTAATCCTAAGCATGTGGAAACATTAATCCCTAGTTCAACTCAAGATCAAATCACTTTTATGCAACCCATCCATAATATGTATCTTTTCCATGATCAAGATGATAGCCATAATGATGAATCTATCCCTGAGCCAATTGATCCTATTCATACCCCTACAACTATCCATGAACAAGACACCCAAGACCTACATGCTTTATCCAATGCAAGTCTTGTTGACCTACTTCAGCATTCACCCCGTTTCATGGCCTTCCTTCAAAGCAAAGATATCTCTTCCTCTAGCCATGATCCCACAACATCCACTTGTCATGATGAGACACTTGTCCCCCAAGTAAGCATTAAAGATCAAACAAATAACTTGGATCTTAGTGAACACAATGCTAATCATGATCCTAATGATTCTCCTTCACCATCCATTATTGACCATGCTACAAAGCCTCCACCATATATCCTTGGTCTTACTACCTTCATGCATGAATGTTCTTTCTTAGAACACCAGCAACCACTATCCACTATCTTGCCTTCTCCATCCAATAAAGAACTTGTGTCTAGTGTTCCACCTACACATAATCCCGCTGTCCACCGTATACTCTAGCGTATGAACTATCATGGTAAAGGCTTAGGCCTTCATGAACAAGGTATTTTGGAACCTATCCATGTCAACGTTCCTCCACCTTCATACAGCCTTGGATACATACCCCAAGGTGCACAAACTCAAGATGTTGGTACTTCCTCCATTCCTCCTAAGTCTACCACTTTCCATCACAAACCCTATCATATCCCTAAAACATATGTCGCCATTCCACCACCATCATCCTATAAATGTTGAAAGCATGTGTTCATACAACTTCCACCATCCACTTTACCTCCACTCCTTCCAACTTCCTATTGGATCTAGGGCATACAACTGAGAGGGGGGGTGAATCAGTTGTATACAAACTTCTTCTATTTCAAACACTTGATTCGTCTTGTTAGTTAACAACATATCAATTAATCATCCATGAAAGTAAAATGCACAAACACAAGAGCAGATAATCATCAACACAATGAACACCAAGATTTTGATGTGGAAAACCCAGTTAAGGGAAAAACCATGGGGTGATTAACCCAAGGATTATTCTCTGTTAAAAGAATAAGAAAAAGAATGGCACTTGCCAATTAGGGCTCACTGCCCGAGCACACTGCTCACAAAGAGGCCTACTGCCTACAAGGAGACACACTGTCTACAAAGTGATAAGAATCACGGTCTTGAACTGGAGAATGACATCTTTACCATGTCCGGATCAGTTCCATTTAAGCCCAAAAACCTCTGCTCTGCCTTCCGCACTTCTCTTCGCTACACCACTCTCATCCACACAATCCACACTTCAAAATGAACTCACAAACCTTTATTTATACAAGACATCGACTTAGGAACAATCATCTAAGTTGACAATCAACCATAAGAATATCCGCAAGATGAATAACACATCCGGTCGACCACCACAAGAACATTCGCAGGATGAACAACTCATCTGGTCAGCTAAATAGAGCAAGAACTTCATCCGGAAGATTATCTTCAATTTCGGGCTCTACCATCAATGCGGACCAACAACACAACCTAAATATGATCCACAGACATTTCCAAGCCTACCTAAATGACCAAGTACATCCGCACTTCCTCTACTTACTGGAATCTCTTCTCTTCCTTATCTAGAACTTCAAGAACACAGTCTGTCGCCACTGTCACAATGCAAAAGGTACTTCTGGACCTCCAAATCATACACAACTTGAGATGGCACATCACAAGGACATCCCAAACACTCCTTCCAATCTGCAGATTAGGATTATACAATTTCGGACCTCACCGGACCTTTCTGCGATCCTCTGTCACCTTTGAACACTTGCCAGAACCGGTTCCACACCGACGGCCACAACTCCTTCAGATCTTCATGCGAACCTCTAAAATCTTAACTGAAGCATCTCAAGACTCATAGCTACAAACCCTTTAATCTGCATCCTCTGGTTCGCATCCTATACAATACATTTCCCTTCTTCTCATCACTGTTCTTCACTGTTCCTGACTGAGGCTAATTTTCTCAATATCCTCAGCACACTGCTCATCGAATCCCTCTTGTCAATGCAATATGAGTATGTTGACATCAATGACAACACTGGTTCACCTCATACTTGCAACAATCTCCCCCTTTGTCATTGATGGCAACATATGATGTGAAAAACCATCAAGACAAGAACTTCTCCTTTCTGTCACAGCTCCCCCTATCAGCAACATGTCTTCTCCTCATTTATTGCTCCCCTTTTGATCATCAGCTACTTGTTTTTCACATGTCTTCTCTCCCCCTTTGACATCAATGGCAAAGGGCTCATACTTGCAATTTTAACACATCAGAATCATACCAGCTACTCCCCCTTAGTAGCAGCTCCCCATCATCAATCCGGATCACAAGATATGACTGTGATATCCACCGGACTGATGCACATCAGTGCATCCTAGTTCATCACCGGAGGGGCCATGACCCCTAACTTCTCCCAGAGATATTCAAAAGAGTCCTTGGGAAGAGGTTTAGTAAAGATATCTGCAATCTGATTCTTGGAGGGAACATACTCCAACCTGACTTCTTCCTTGTTCACTTGTTCTCTCAAAAAGTGAAACTTGATAGATATGTGCTTAGTCTTAGAGTGCAATACTAGATTCTTGGAAATATTAATTGCACTTGAATTATCATAGAAAATTGTGATAGGCTCCTCATATTCAACTTTAATGTCTCTTAGCATCTGCTTCATCCATAAGATTTGAGTGCAACTACCTACTACTGCAATGTATTCTGCTTCAGTTGTAGACAGAGATATTGCATCTTATTTCTTGCTTAGCCAAGAAACCAATCTCTTCCCCAAAAAGAATGCTCCACCACTGGTGCTCTTCCAGTCATCCACATCTCCTGCCCAATCTGCATCTGTGTAAGCATGAAGAGAGAAATCTGGATCTCTAGGGTACCATAGACCATACTCAGCTGTTCCTTTCAAGTATCTAAAAATTCTTTTGATTGCCATAACATGAGATTCTTTAGGATCAGCCTGGAATCTTGCTACAAGACCAACAGCCTACATTATATCTAGTCTAGTCTAAGTGAGATACAACAATCCACCAATCATTGATCTATACTTTGTCTGATCTGCCTTTGGGGAGTCATCATCTTTGCTCAACTTACATCCGGTTGCCATGGGAGTGTTCATTGGCTTTAAATCTTCCATACCAAATTTCCTTAACAATTCTTTCACATATTTGGTCTGAGAAATGAAGATCCCTTTCTTTGTTTGAGTAATTTGTAGACCCAAGAAGAAATTCATTTCACCAAGCATAGACATTTCAAACTCACATTTCATCTGATTTGCAAAAGTTTTGCACATACTATCTCTTCCTCTAAAAATGATATCATCCACAAACACTTCAACAATCAAAATGTTTTCATGATCAATTTTGAAATATAAGTTACTGTCAGTAGTACCTTTGCTGAATCCAATCTACACAAGATGCTTATCCAACCTTTCATACCATGCTCTTGGGGCTTGTTTTAATCCATACAATGCTTTCTTCAACTTGTAGACCATATCATCATTGTCAGACAATTGAAATCCATCTGGTTGTTCATTGTAAACTTCTTCCAGACCACCATTTAGGAAGGCAGACTTGACATCCATTTGATATACCTTGAAGTCTTTAAAGGCAGCAAATGCAAGAAATAATCTGACTGCTTCAATTCTTGCCACCGGAGCAAAGGTCTCTTCAAAATCAATTCCTTCTATTTGAGAGTAGCCTTTGCAGACCAATCTAGCTTTGTTTCTGATTACTTCACCAGCTTCATTTAATTTGTTCCGGAAGACCCATTTGGTTCCAATCACATTCCTGTCTCTAGGTCTGGGAACAAGATCCCAAGTATGATTTTTCTCAATTTGCATTAATTCATCTTTCATTGCTTTGGTCTAGTTTTCATCATTGCAGGCTTCATTTACTGTTTTAGGTTCAATCTTTGAAATCAGACAACATTCATCCTGATTTCGAGCAACATTCCTTCTAGTTTGCACACCTTTGCTTCTGTCACCTATGATCTGATCTTCAGAGTGGTTCAGTGTTACATACCTTAGAATTTTGGGAGTATCCTGCACTGCTGCTTCTTGATCAAGCTCATTCAAACCTATCTCTTCTTCCTGATTTACTGGATCAGGCTGACTCTGACTTACCAGAGAGGATTGAGTTCCTTGAACCTGAACACCGTCTTGGTCATCTTCAGCAAACTCATAAAATCTTGAGGGCTTCTCAATTCCTTCATCAACTTTCACATTAGTGCTTTCTATCATCTTCCTCAGTCTCTTATTGTAACACCGGTATGCTTTTCTTTGAGTGGAGTAACCCAAGAAAATTCCTTCATCACTTCTAGCATCAAACTTTCCTAGATCTTCATCTCTTTTAATATAACACTTGCTACCAAATACTCTGAAATATTTCACAGTAGGAGTGATGCCAAACCAGAGTTCATAGGGGGTCTTACGGTATTGTTTCTGATTTGAACTCGATTTAGAGTGTAGACTGCAGTGCTGATAGCTTCTTTCCAGAACATCTGAGGAACATTTGCTTCCAACATCATTATCCTGGCAGCTTCCTGGATGGTCCAGTTCTTTCTTTCAACTACTCCATTCTACTGTGGAGTCCTAGGAGCAGACAATTGTCTCCTTATACCCTGCTTCTCACAAAAGTCAATGAACTCACCAGATGTAAATTCACCACCTCTATCAGACCTTAGACACTTTAGTTTCAATCCAGTTTGATTCTCTACCATAGCTTTGAAGATTTTGAACTTCTCAAATGCTTCTAATTTTTCTTTTAGGAAGGTAACCCACATCATCCGGTAATGGTCATCAATTAACAACATGAAATATCTATCACATTGCAAACTCTTGATTCTTGTCGGACCACAGAGATCAGTATGTACTAATTCCAACAATCTGGTAGAGGACTGATCTTTGCTTTTGAAAGAGACTGTGCTCTGTTTACCTAGCTGACATTCTTTGCACAAACTATTTGTAGGTTTCATCAATTTTGGAAGATCTCTTACAGCCTGAGTATTGCTTATCTTGATGATGTTATCAAAATTTACATGACACATTCTTCTATGCCATAACCAACTCTGATCAACTTGAACAAACAGACAACTTTTATTTGAACCAACCAGATGAAAGATATTACCTTTTGTCTGAGTACCGGATGCAATTTCAGTTCCGGAGCTTGTAAAGATTCTTCATTTTCCATTCTTAAACTGGAGATCATAGCCTTTGTCTACTAACTGACCAACATTGAGAAGATTGTGCTTCAATCCTTCAACATATAGTACATTACTTGTTTTGCTCTTTCCATCAAAGGAAATAGTTCCCCTACCTCTGATTCTGCCAGCAGAATTGTCACCAAACTTTACCATTCCTCCTTCATACCTTTCCAAATTCAAGAACTTATCCTTGTCACTAGTCATATGGTGAGAACATCCACTGTCAATAACCCAATCATCCTTTTCTTCCACTTGAGCAACCAAAGCTTTTTCCACAACCTTGTGATTGACAGATTCAGAGAGTATTGAATCTTCTTCCTTGATGGCAATAAACACCCATTCATTTCTAGATTTGCTTCCTAGTTCTGATTCATCATCTGTTACTCCTTCATTGTCATCTTCTTCATGAACATAATAACAGTTCTTTTGAAACCTTTGTCTGTTAGTATTAGACCTTGCAGATCTTTCCGGATATCTTGAAGCAAAATGACCAATCTTATTGCAATTGAAGCACTTAAAGGGTAGTTTTCCTTCATACTTACCAGATCCTCTTGGTAGTCTTTTTGCAATGAGGGCTTCAAGTTGAGCTGTTTCTGCTTCTTCTTCTTCCATGTCTCTTCTTGCTTGATCATACCATGACATCTTCCTTGAAGAGTTTTTTCCCAGATCAAATCTCTGTTTGCCTTTCACATAGGCACTAGCTTTGAAAGCAGATTCAGTCTTGGGAGGATCATCTCCAAACTTGATCATTTCAAATGTAGCTAGCTTGCCAGCCAATTGTTCTCTTGTGACAGTTGTGTGGGCTCTGAATTCATCAATTGCAGCAACCTTGATTTTGTAGGTAGCAGGAAGGGATCTGAGGATTTTGCAAACAATCTCATTTTCATCCAGAGTTTCACCAGCATTTCTAATTCCACACACTAGTTCATTCACTCTTGGCATAAAAGTAGTGATGTTTTCATCATCTCTCATCTTCAATCTTTCAAATTTCCCTTTTAGACTTTGCAACCTTGCACTCTTGACAAACTCATCTCCTTCATACAGAAGTTCCAGTTTAGTCAGGATCTCATATGCAGTTGGTAGGTCAATAACATTTGAGAGATCTGAGTCATTCAATGCACTTAGAAGAGCTTCCTTGGTCCGCAGATTGTTTTCAACATCTGTGATTTCATTCAAAGTTGTCGGACCACCTTGTGGAGGTACATATGGTTTTGAAACCATGGCCAAGTATGCTTTTCCCATGCATTCCAAGTGACATTTCATGCGACCCTTCCAGAGAGTGAAATTGGTTCCATCGAACCTTGGACTATCCTTTTTGTATGACGACATCCTGGATCTCCTCAAGCGGTTAAGCTCTTTTTAGAGGAACTTGGCTCTGATACCAATTGTTGGATCTAGGGTATACAACTGAGAGGGGCGGGTGAATCAGTTGTATACAAACTTCTTCTATTTCAAACACTTGATTCATCTTGTTAGTTAACAACATATCAATTAATCATCCATGAAAGTAAAATGCACAAACACAAGAGCAGATAATCATCAACACAATGAACACCAAGATTTTGACGTGGAAAACCCGGTTAAGGGAAAAACCACGAGGTGATTAACCCAAGGATTATTCTCTGTTAAAAGAATAAGAAAAAGAATGGCACTTGCCAATTAGGGCTCACTGCCTGAGCACACTACTCACAAAGAGGCCCACTGCCTACAAGGAGACACACTGTCTACAAAGTGATAAGAATCACAGTCTTGAACTGGAGAATGACATCTTTACCATGTCCGGATCAGTTCCATTTAAGCCCAAAAACCTCTGCTCTACCTTCCGCACTTCTCTTCGCTACACCACTCTCATCCACACAATCCACACTTCAAAATGAGCTCACAAACCTTTATTTATACAAGACATCAACTTAGGAACAATCATCTAAGTCGGCAATCAACCATAAGAATATCCGCAAGATGAATAACACATCCGATCGGCCACCACAAGAACATTTACAGGATGAACAACTCATCCGGTTGGCTAAATAGAGCAAGAACTTCATCCAGAAGATTATCTTCAATTCCGGGCTCTACCATCAATGCGGACCAACAACACAACCTAAACATGATCCACAAACATTTCCAAGCCTGCCTAAATGACCAGGTACATCTGCACTTCCTCTACTTACTGGAATCTCTTTTCTTCCTTATCCAGAACTTCAAGAACACAGTCTGTCGCCACTGTCACAATGCAAAAGGTACTTTCGGACCTCCAAATCATACACAACTTGAGATGAAACATCACAAGGACATCCCAAACACTCCTTCCAATCCACAGATTAGGATTATACAATTCCAGACCTCACCGGACCTTTCTGTGATCCTCTATCACCTCTGAACACTTGCCGGAACCAGTTCCACACCGACAGCCACAACTCCTTCAGATCTTCATGCGGACCTCTAAAATCTTAACTAAAGCATCTCAAGACTCATATCTACAAACCCTTTAATCCGTATCCTCCGGTTCGCATCCTATACAATACATTTCCCTTCTTCTCATCACTGTTCTTCACTGTTCCTGACTGAGGCTAATTTTCTCAATATCCTCAGCACACTGCTCATCGAATCCCTCTTTTCAATGCAATATGAGTATGTTGACATCAATGACAACACTGGTTCACCTCATACTTGCAACACTCCCAATATCCCTCCATCCACCTTGCCACCATTGCTTCTGACACCTAACATACCTATCATTCATAAGTATCCTTACATCCCTAAAAATGGCCAACAAAAGCACACATCATTTAAGCATACAACTTCCAATCATTCCATCCACTCCACCCACCCCATGGGATTCAAAAGAAAAAAGTTTGATGCCTTTATCCATAAAGCTAAAAATCCTACCAAAAATCCTAATGGTCTTCATACCTTAGGACATAAAGAATCAAAATCAAAGCAAAGTTCATCTAAACAGCCATCTAAACCCTTACCTCTAAATGCAAAGCCCAAAAGCAAAATGGTTTGGGTTCCTAAGAAAATAGCTAGCAAGTCAAATGAGGCATCCTCATCCACATCTTAGGAATCCCAACCACCTATATCCATCCAAAAGCCTACTTCCATCCAAAACTTCCATTCCCTTCAAAAATCCCACAAACAAAACAAAAGCACTAAAAATACTAAATCTATGTGGGTTCCTAAATCACTTCATCAACCATCTCCTAAGCAAACATCTCCATTGCTTCCTACACTACCATCTCATGAAAAGCTTCAATGTTTATCATGGTGTGTGTAGCCGTTGGTCATGGTTCCTTTCCACTTCACAACACCTCCACATAACTACATCTCCCCATCTTACATCCATTATCCTACACATCTTCCTCATCCTATGCCTATGGTCCATGCTTTTGCATAAGTCTTCCCTCCATATTCTGCATCATTGTCCACTATCTACCTATGCCATACCACTTTCATACAATCCCCTACCAACATCTGTGAGAGCACTAGACATGGTCCATTCGACAGTATCTATCTAGTGGGACTATCACCTTTCAAGGAACTCTATACTTGAGTCTTTCCATATCCACCTTCCCCAATCTCAATATTAAAAAAAAAAAAAAAAAAGAGAAAAGAAAAAAGTAAAGACAAATGCCTTCGTCCAATGGTGAAAACTTGGCAAATAGGCGCCTTGGATAAGTACCGTGATAAAAATCTAGCAAACAAGAGTCATATGTAAGTTGATCTTCTATGTTACCTACACTTGGGGGCACCTTGTCTCATCGGCATATCACTCTTCTCCTACCAGTTTCCTTTCATACCATTTCCTATCATGTCCCGTCCATCCATCCAATCTTCCTCTCCTCTATTATTTGGTCTTGATAACGATTGGGGGCACAATGTTGACAAATGTTCTAGATGTCTCTTGACATACCTTATCCCCCCACACTAGGCAAACCCTTCATTATCCTCTCATCCTCCTATTGTCCTTAGCATTGCCATGAAAAATCTGAAGTATTCTACTTACAATGGGGCACGTTATTCTTATGCAACATAGTCCTTGGAGATCACATCCTTGGTTCCTTCTACCTGACCATCTGTATCTACTATCTACCATCCATCTACATATCTGTGGTGGTTCCATGTCATCAGTATTGTTTGTTTCATATCTATTCCATATCATGTCTCATCTGATCCATATCTTGGGTCCATTAGGGTTCTTCCCGAACTATGTCACCTCTGAGCTATCACGTAGGCAAGGCTATTATCCATGCACCCCCAAGGCTTTGTTTCCCTATCCATCTCATATCTTGTCATCTATCCTCTAGTCCATCCATGGTCCAAGCCCTGAACTACGCTGCCTCTACGTTGTCACGTAGGCAAGGCCATTATCAATGCACCCCCGAGGTTCCACTTTCCCTATTCATCCAATGTCTAGTCCTTCTATCTGTCTAAGTCCACTCCACTTTCCCATCCATCCCAGGTCTTGACCCTTGTCTGGTCGTAAACCAATAATTCAATCAATCAATTGTCTTAGATAGGATGTTGCATTGTCAAAACCAGACCAACACACGCGTCTTACATGACATGCTTCATTTCCTAAAACCAGACACTATCCTTCATGTTGCTCTAGGGATCCATCATTCCCTGCCATGACAACATGCCTGCCATGTTGGTCTAGGGATATATTGTTCCTCGCCATGACAACACTATCGTATCAAATGTCTTAGACAGGATGTTATATTGTCGAAACTAGATCTAGAGTCTTATACAACATATTTCATTCCTGAAACCAGACATCATCGATCCATATCATTGGTTTAGCCCCAAACTATGTTGCCTCTGCGTTGTCATGTAGGCAAGGCCATCATCAATGCGCCCCCGAGGCTCCGCTGTCCCGTCAGTCCCATATCTGGTCTTTCTATCTATCTAAGTCCATACCACTTCTACAGATCCACCATCACCTAGGTCTTCGGTCTATCAAGGTTCACCCTGAACTATGCTGCCTCTATGTTGTCACGTAGGCAAGGCCATTATCAATGCGCCCTTGAGGCTCCACTTCTCCTTCGTTCCATGTCTAGTCCTTCTATCTATTGGAGTCCACTCCATTTCCTGTCCATCCCATGTCTTGTCGTCCGTCCCACCAATAAGTATTGTGATATCTTCTGCTAGACAAACAAGAGCAACAAAGCCCGCTTCCAAACAAAAATCTTGACGAAAAACATCAACCTGTCCAAGGCAAAACAGAATGTAGACACCGAAAATTAGACTGCTATGCAAAACCAATTTCTGTACCTCTACACTAATCCACTCTCCCAATCTGCATATCCCTAGTGATCAATTAATTCACCTAATTGATTCATTTAACCTTACAACCCTATCCTATCAATTAAATGAATATTCTTAATATTCATTTAGATGATTTATCCATTTCCCTAATCCCTGTTAATTAGATAAATCCTATTTATCTGATTAGCCTAGACTTAAGTTAATTAAGAAAACACTTAATTAACCTTGTCTCCCACTCATCCACTAAACTAAATTTAAAATTTAGATGTCTCCCACTCACCTCCACTCACTGAATTTTTAATTCAATTGTCATAACCCATTGTCCCCCACTCTGAATTTTTAATTCAATTGTCATAACCCATTGTCCCCCACTCTGAATTTTTAATTCAAATGTCATAACCCATTGTCCCCCAATATGAATTTTTAATTCATCTATTATGAATTAAAGATTCACAAATAATAAGGGCCATTGATCTCATCATTGGATCCTCACCCTCCATTCTATTTTTAGAAATTTTATAAATAGAACCCTCTCCTAAGCCATTAGAGGAGGAACTTCATTTGCACCATCACTATACCCAAATTCCTCTAGGAAATCATTCTAGCCATTCTCATATCATCCTCCATCATCAGTGTGTTGAATCTCATCTTCAATCACACAAAGTATTATAGCCATTTCTCCTTGTCATCTTGAGGAATCAAATCAAGGAAGCAAGGTCCTTGAGGGCCCATCTTCATCATTCAATATCAAGAAAGAATAGGTGACCAATGGAAGCCACAGGGTAACAAAGTTGTAAGTTTCATGCTTTCATTTATCTATTCTTTTTATTCACATATTTCATTGTTGTTTGGGTTAATTCATCTTAATTGATCAATCTGATTTTCCCATTCAAGATCAAAGCACCCCCATCCAATTTCCCACTAGGCATAACATATATCTTTTCCTTGATCAAGATACTACCGTTGATGAAGAAGCTATCCATGAGCAACTTGATCCTATGCCTGAGCTAGAGATCCAATGGCTTTTCTATGATCAAGATGATATCCATAATCATGAACCTCTCCATGAGCCACTTGATCCTATCCATCTCCCAACAACCATTCATGAGCAAGCTATCCAAATTCAATCCATCCATAACATTTACCCTCTCTATGATCAAGATCCCATCTATGATGAAGAGCATATCTACGATCAAGCAGACCATGATGATCCTCTAAGCCCACTTTATATGTCCCATGGTCCTAAGCCTATCACCCCAGCTAGTCCTACCTAAAATCCAACAACTTCCACTTCCCTTGATGAGACACTTGCCTCCCAAGCAAGTGTAGAAGATCAAACCAGTAATACTCCTCTGCCATCCATTATTGACCAAGCGACAAATCCTGTACCATATATCCTTGGTCTTACTACCTTCATGCGTGAATGTTCTCTCTTAGAACACCAGCAACCATTATCTGCTATTGCATCTTCCTCATCCAATAAAGAACTCACTGCTAGTACACCTATACATAACCCTGTTGTCCACCATATACTCCAGAAGATGAACTATCAAGGTAAAGGCTTAGGCCTTCATGAACAAGGTATTTTGGAGCCCATCCATGTCAATGTTCCCCCACCTTCATATGGCCTTGGATACATACCCCAAGGTGAGCAAACTCAAGATGTTGGTACTTCCTCCACTCCTCCTAAGTCTACCACTTTCCATCGCAAACCCTCTCATATCCCCAAAACATATGTCGCCATTCCACCTCCATCATCCTACAATTGCCAAAAGCATGGGACCATACACCTTCCCCCATCCAACCTCCCTCCGCTACTTCCAACTCCTAACATCCCACCTCCCTTATCATACACATCCCAAAAGCATGTGACCATACACCCTCCCCCATCCAAACTCCCTCTGCTACTTCCAACTCCTCATATCCCCCCATGCCATTTACCACCACTTCTTCCAACACCTTATAAATCCATCTATAAATCCTCTACATATATCATGGCCGACCAATGCACATATTGTCTCAACAAGGAGCTTTCCCCAACCTCACTTCTACCATCCCACAGGGATTCAATGACAAATATGTGGATGCCTCTACCTATAAAGTAAAAAATCTTAAGAGTCCTCATGACCTAGGACATAAAAGCCAAGAATCAAAGCATTATCCATATCAAAAGATGCATACACCCATACACCCCAATGCTAAACTAAAACATGTGTGGATCCCCAAGCAACAAATGATTACTCCAAAAGCTGCACAAAAGCTGCATACACCCAAACCCATACCTTCACAGGTACTACCTAAAAACAAAATGGTTTGGGTACCCAAACAAAAATCCCTAAAGTTACATGAGGCATCCACCTCTCAAGAATCTCAACCATCCACTTTCTCCCATTCCATCCACAAGTTTGACATTCTTCCATCCCACATGGCAAACAAAAAATAGAAAAATACTAAGTCTATGTGGGTCCATAAATTCCTAAATCATTCATCCACAAGCAAAAGTCTCCGTTGCCTCCTACACTACTTTCCCATCACCAGCTTCAATGTTTACCATGGTATGTGCAATCATTGGTCATGATTCCCTTCCATTCCACAACATTTTCATATACCTCCATCTCCCCTTCCTTCTACGACTATCCTACATATCTTCCTCATCCTATGGTCCATGCTTTTGCATAAGCCTTCCCTCCATATTCTGCATCACAATCCACTATCTACCTACGCCATATCACTTTCATGCAATCCCCTACCAACATCTGTGAGAACACTGAACATGGTCCATTCGATAGTATCTATCTAGCAGGACTATCACCTTTCAAGGAACTCTATACTTGAGTCTTTCCATATCCACCTTCTCCTATCTAAATATTCAAAAAAAAAAAAAACGAAGAAAAAAGTAAAGAAAAATCCCTTCATCCAATGGTGAAAACCAAGCAAACAGGTGCCTTGGATAAGTACCATGATGAAAACCTGGCAAACATGCGTCATGTGTAAGTTGATCTCCTATGTCACCTACACTTGGGGGCACCTTGTCTCATCGGCATATCACTCTTCTCCTACCAGTTTCCTTTCATACCATTTCCTATCCTATCATCTATCCGTTGCATGCCTATCCTGTCTCGTCCATCCATCCAAACTTCCTTTCCTCTATTATTTGGTCTTGATAAAGATTGGGGGCACAATGTTGACAAATGTTTTGAAAGGCTCTTGACATACCTTATCCCTCCAAAACATGCAAATCCTTCATCCTCCTATCATCATAAACATTGCCATGAAAAATCCTATGTATTCTACCTACAACGAGGCATGTTATTCTTATGCGACGTAGTCCTTGGAGATCACATCCTTGGTTCCTTCTACCTCTGTATCTACTATCACCCATACAACTACATATCCATGGTGGTTCATTGACATCAGTATTGTTTGTTCCATAGCTGATCCATATCGGTTCCATATCGTGTCTCATCCGATCCATATCTTAGGTCCATTAGGGTTCTTGTTGAACTACGTCGCCTCTGAGCTATCACGTAGGAAAGGCCATTATCAAGGCACCCCCGAGGCTCTGCTTTCCTATCCATCTCATATCTTGTCATCTATCCTCTAGTCCATCCATGGTCCAAGCCCCGAGCTACGCTGCCTCTGCTTTGTCACGTAGGCAAGGCCATTATCAATGCGCCCCCGAGGCTCCACTTTCCCATCCATTCCATGTCTAGTCCTTCTATCTGTCTGAGTCTGCTCCACTTTCCCATCCATCCCATGTCTTGTCATCCGTCCCACTACCCATCCGTGTCTGTACCTTTCTCTAGACAAGTGCATGCAGCAAAGCAAGCTACCAAAAAAAAAAAAAAACAACAAAAATCTTGATGCACAACATCAACCTATCCAAGGCAAAACAGAGCACCATATCGAAACAATCAAGCTAAATCTCATATCAATTATGGCAAAAAGACACATCTAAATGCAAGACTATTTTGTGTTGGTTAGATTAAGAGTCTTGATTTATGCTATCATGCCTTTCTATGCTACTCGAGGATGCCAAAAGCTAGAGATGCTATGATGAGGGCATGATAATTTTCTTTGTCTGCTGCTTGTGGATTAAACTTTAGTAATGTGACGACTTTTGTCTAACGACATGATCAGCAAAAAATCATCGAGGACTCCGAGGTCTAAACATGAAAAGGGGCAATCCTTGTCTGTTGAACAATCCATGTAAGTAATACTCAGGTCATCTCGGTTCAATTATACCTAGATGCTTGTATTTTCTTACAACATAATAAAGCCCAATGATGAAAGCGCTTCACAATACTTGCTATCTCAAGGTGACAAATATTCATATCACATCCCATATCTATACCATATCCAATTGCGTCTCATATCATATCCATATCCATACCATATCCAATTGCAAGACTATCCTTAATCCATGTCAATCAAGTCAAGCCAATCTTGTCAAATGATCCAATCACAATTAGTGGTCTTGATCCTTGTCCGGTCATAAACCAACTCGATCAGTTAATCCATCAATTGTCTTATATAGGATGTTGCATTGTCAAAATCAAACCAACACACACGTCCTACATGACATGCTTCATTTCTTGAAACTAGACACTATCCTTCATGTTGCTCTAGGGATCCATCATTCCCCGCCATGACAACACTATCATATCAAATGTCTTAGACATGATTTTATATTGTTGAAACCAGATCCGAAGTCTTATACGACATATCTCATTCCTGAAACCAGACATCATCGACCTATATCATTGGTTTACCGCTTGAAAGGGGCAATACCTTGGTTGTTCCTGTATCATTTGGGCATACTTGTTTACTTGCTTGTGTGTATTATCATCATTCATCCCTTCTTCTGCATCCACCCATTTCATCCCCTGTCAACCTATCTCATCGTGAGATTTTCTGTCTCACGCCTTCTACCTTCTCCCCATCCAATCTCCCGAGGGGGCATCCTATCATCATAACCTATACCAAGGGCAAACTGGGGTATATATCATTTTCAATCTATTTATTCTTTGAAACAACGTGATAAAAACACATTGCTTCAAAGAGGGGCAAAATGTAGACACCAAAAATTGGACTGCTCTGCAAAACCAATTTCCGTACCTCTACACTAATCCACTCTCCCAATCTGCATATCCCCAGTGATCAATTAATTCACCTAATTGATTCATTTAACCTTACAACCCTATCTTATCAATTAAATGAATATTCCTAATATTCATTTAGATGATTTATCCATTTCCCTAATCCCTGTTAATTAGATAAATCCTATTTATCTGATTAACCTAGACTTAAGTTAATTAAGAAAACACTTAATTAACCTTGTCTCCCACTCATCCACTAAACTGAATTTAAAATTTAGATGTCTCCCACTCACCTCCACTCACTGAATTTTTAATTCAATTGTCATAACCCATTGTCCCCCACTCTAAATTTTTAATTCAATTGTCATAACCCATTGTCCCCCACTCTAAATTTTTAATTCAAATGTCATAACCCATTGTCCCCCAATCTGAATTTTTAATTCATCCATTATGAATTAAAGATTTGCAAATAATAAGGGCCATTGATCTCGTCATTGGATCCTCACCCTCCATTCTATTTTCAGAAATTCTATAAATAGAACCCTCTCCTAAGCCATTAGAGGAGGATTCATTATTGCATCAAATCTATACTCAAAATTCTCTCATTCCACTTTCCAAGTATCCTCCATTATTGTGTATTGAAGCTCATCTTCAATCACACAAGGTATCAATAGCCATTCTTCCTTTGGCATCTTCAAACAAGCAAGCAAGCTAAAAAGAGCTTCTAAGGGCTTCAATCAAGATCAAAGCAAGATAGGCAACAATGGAAAACGACAGGTAAATGGGTTTTGTAAGTATTTCTACTTCTTTGGTTTGATTCCTATTTATCTTCACATTTTATTGATGTTTGGGTTTATTATGTTTTCATGTATTTGAAATAACTTTCATTTTCCCATTCACACTTGCCATGCAAAACCAATTGTGATGCTTCATATGTTGCAGATTTGTTTTTCAATGAAATTGTGAGGATACATGGATTACCATTGAGCATAGTGTCAGATAGAGATGTGAAATTTATTGGACATTTTTGAAGGACTCTTTGGAAGAAGCTTGGAACCAATTTGTCTTTCTCATCAGCTTATCACCCTCAAACATATGGATAGACTGAAGTGGTCAATCGGTCATTGGGAAACCTACTCAGATGTTTGACAAGGCAGTATGGAGAGAAGTGGGATAACATCCTCTCACAGGCCGAATTTTCTTATAATGACACCATCAATAGAAGTACAGGAAAATTGCCTTTTCATGTAGTATATGGTATTCATCCAAGAGGAATTTTGGAGCTAAGAGATATACCTACAGGAGAGTCTAGTAGTGTAGATGGAGAAGCTTTTGCATCAGCCATCAAAGAAGTCCATGATCAAGTCAAGAACCAACTCCAGCAAACTATTTTGAAGTACAAAGCATATGTTGATGAAAAGAAGAGAGATGTACAGTTTGCTATTGGAGATTTGGTATGGGTTAATTTGAAGAAGGAAAGACTCCCAAAAGGAAAAAATACCAAACTAATGCAGAGAAAGATTGGACCATGTCAGATTTTGAAGAAATATGGCAAGAATGCTTATGGGATCCAACTTCCTTCTGATCTTGGATTGTCACCTATCTTCAATGTATGTGATTTAACTCCATACAAGCCTAATACAGATATAGAACATGACTCAGTACAAGGAACAGAAGCTGATGATATTCCTAAGCATGATCCACCAAAATTACAGTAGATTTTAGACTCAAGAGTGATAAAGAAGACCAGGAATAAAGCATATATGGAATACTTGGTGGTTTGGCAAGGGAAACCAGTTTCAGAGGCAGTTTGGATGACTGAAGAGCAGATCATTAAACAGGGTGTAGATCTTAAAACTCTCATCTCAAGTGGACTTGCGATTTCTTCTCTCGGGGAGTATGGTGTAGGGGCACCTAACATTTAGCTGTTTACAATTCATTTTGATGTAATAAGGTCTGTTTGACCAGGTGTGTCATTAGTGTTTGTAATTCAGTTTATGTTTGTAAGTCCCTAGGACATTTATCGATCTATCATGATAAGTTTGTTAGAGTTTGTTAGTTAGTTATCATCTCCCAGCCACTTGGAATTGTCTACCAACCACTGGGAATCATGTCAGTACTACTATTGGCAAGTAGATAAATAGCTCAGCTCAGATAGATTAGGGACATAGATTGAGATTTTGGTGGATAGGGATCAAAGTAGTATTGTGCAGTTAAGTTCGAAGACTATGAAATTAGATATTTGTATTTCAATTCAGGAAGCAATAAAAGAAGATCTTGTTTGTGTTCGATTTCCTTATGTAATCAATTTTTTGATTTACAGTTGGAATGGTTCGTTAACCCATTCCACCGGTGAGATTCTTTGAATCGGTGGAATGGTTGTATATAGTAGGTTAGGTTTTTTGTTGTGTTTGTTCATTTTGTGTTTGCAGGATCGATTATAGCATGCTTAGATAAATCCTAGCATCTTCATGTGCTAGGCCATCAAAAGGTAGAAATCCATATGTTTGCAGGAGAAACAGTTTAGTGAAATTGTGAGTGTTTTAACTGGGCTGATCGGCACAGCTAAAGTGTTGCAGGTAGTTTTGGTTTCATGTGGTTGAACCCATTTCAATGGTTCAAGGGATTTTGGTTCAATGGAGGAAGTGTCAATGTGAGTTCTAACATTGGATTCCATCAACAGTCAAAGTCTGGACAGAAAATCTTTGGTTGAACCATTAGTGAAGGGTTCAACAGTTCGTAAGTTCATCGACGTAAACAGTGTAACGGCGAAGGACTTTGGGTTTGGTTGATAGTCTAAGTATCGGTGAAGGAAAGCTTTGATTGAACCTTTCAACTAGTTCAATGGTTCAAAGGTTCAATGGTTCAATCAGACCATTTGGTTCAAACATTCGGCGATGGAGAAAGTAGCGACAGTTGAACCATTCATTGAACTGGTTTAGTGGTTCATTGATTCAATGGTTCAACGGTTCGACGGGCCGGCAGTTTAGTGGTGCTGGGATTAAAGGGTGCAGCGAGCAGCGATAGGTTCAGAGATAGCGGTGGTTCAATAAAGTGATGGATTCAGTGGTTTGACAGTGTAGTTGAGATTTGCAGTTACCGATGGTCTTGCCGATAGGCACAAAATCTAATCCCCATTGACTAGAGGAAGGAGCTCGGCATGACAAAGTTCAAGCTCATAGATAGAAGTGGGTTTTTGTTGATGAAAGAACATATGCAGGAAATGTATGTTGCAGGTGACTATTAACTAATCGTCACAATTCCACTGCCCACTCTGCATCAAGATCCTTTGTAGTCTTCTCTTCATGGATATTCAGGAGCACTAAATTAGCCAAATAGAGTCTTATCAAACCCTTATCTTTTTGATCTTTGAGATCCCAATCATCTTGAGACATTACTATTGGTTTTTTACTAGATATGACATCCCATAAATCCTGATCTACAAGGATGTCCTCTAATTTGAGTTTCCACAACTCAAAATTACCACCATTAAACTTCTCTATCTCAAACCTCCCATATGCGCTCTCTATCTCTTACGTGTAACAAAGATTTCAAAATCCTCTGCACAAGCTACCACTGAAATGAAGATCAACTCAAAAAACCCTCTACCCAACAACTAGAACCAAAGGTGTTCAGGCCCTCATATGAACTAAAAGGAAGCAAGGTATGCTGAAATAGTTCCTACATTGATCTACTAAGGAAAGATTTATGCAATTTTTTACTTTTACAATTACAAATTAAGATGCACATTAATAAAAAGATAATAATAGCTTCCAAATGAAAACATAAAACTCACAACACAGGATATACATGGGGAAAACCCTTTTAGGTGAAAAACCCCACACTCCAAAGCCACCCAATATATTATTCAGGAATCAAGAAGATTAGAATAAACTTGCAGAGTAAATTTTTATAGGGGTATATCCAACTATAGGTCTAGGAGGTAACTATACATCTATAAGATTCATACACACAACCTCCATCTCCATCTCCTGATATATAGGAGATACAATATAGTAAACCGTTATCGATAATTACAAAACCATGAGCCAAAACCACCCAAAAGTGGTACCCAAATTATCTCCAATCAAAGATACTTTGTGATATTCAAAAACACATTCCAACATGTGTAACTCTCTCCTTTATATCTCTTTTATGTGTCCAACAGGTTTTTACATTTCCAAAAAATAGGAGGTCCAACTTTTGGAGGTCATAACTTTTGATCCAGGTGTCTGATTAACAAATTGTTTGATGCGTCAGAAAGATTACGAAGAGATCTATCACCCTATAACCCATTCCATTGGTTATGACAATTTTTGAAGCATTTAGAGACCTCTAACTACCTCAAAATTGAGTTTGAAACTTTTCAGGCAGTTTTCAAAAACATAAACTTTAATATCTCACGATCCAGGTATGATCTTGAGTCAAAACTCACCTTAGATGTTTACTTAGCTATTTTGTACCTTATGGGAAAATTTTAGGTCAATTCGAGGTCAAATGTAAAGTTACTAAAAATAGTAAGTCCTACCATTTTTGGCCCTTTTAGAAACTTTAAAGTTCTAGATCATTCTTCAAGATAAAGGGTATTTGAAAAGGCCAAAAATGGGAAGAATAGTAACCTTTTGAAGTTGCAAGGTTGAGACATTTTTCTTAACAGTCACCAATCATATGATTAGAGCAACCACTATCAATTTGGATTCTTTGTTTGCATGAAAGTTAGTCATACAACTATTGATCTATCATTTTTTTCGTCAACTTGTAAGGCGTCAATCTTTACACATTTTTTAGTATCATCCTTTTTGTTACCAACATTCAAGGCCATGAAAAGTATTTCATCATTTGAATAATCATGATCCTCATCTTTTGAAGAATAATTACTCTCTATGGAATACATGCTTCTTTTGAATTTGTGTCTCTTGTTAATACTCCTTGATTCTTTAAAAGGACATTTAGAAGTAAAATGACCAATATTTCCACAATTAAAACATTTGAAAGGTAACTTACCTATGTATTTTCTTGTGCCTTTCTTCAAAGTTCTTACAAAGTTTGCTTCAAAGTCATCATCTTGATCTGCTGCTTCATCTTCTACCTTCTTACTTGCTTTGAATGTTGCTTCCTTCTTTGGAAAGCCTTTGTGACATTCTCTCATTTCAAAATCTATGAGAGGGACAAACAATTAATCTACTGTATATGTATCCAATTCCTAAGTCTCCTCAATAGTAGATACCTTATGAATATTTAAGATTTGGGAAGATTTCCCAATACCTTCTTCATAGTTTCATCTTCTTTCACTTCACCACCAAGACCTATGATCTACCATTAACTATTTCATCTACTCAGAGCATATAACTAGAAATGTCTTCATCTTCTGTCATCCTTAGGGTCTCAAATTTGTTTTTAAATATTTACATCTCGGCTTGCTTCACTTTACTATCTCCTTCATAAATGTTTTCAAGTTTTACCTAGACATCCTTGGCAAATTTGCAACTCATTACCTTTAGAGGTTTTATATCTGATAGTCCACTCATGATAGTACTTTTTTCCTTGGCATTATTATAATACAACCTAATCTCATCAGCATATGTAGGCTCAGAACCAAGAGCAATGTAACCCTTCACAACAACTTGCCATACACCAAACCCTAGAGAAGATAGATAGGTTTCCATACTTAGCTTCCAAAAGTAATAATTTGTTCCATCAAACATAGGTACCTTCTGAGATCCATTAGGAGCCATACCAGACCTTCCTTAAGTAGTTAAGCTTCTTGTGAGTAAGTTTGCTTTGATACCAATTGTTGAACACACCAAGACACTAAGAGGGGGGTGAATCAGTAACTAAACAAACTTTAATCCTCAAGAGCATATTAAAGTTTAAACATTACAACATTAATATAAACATGAAAGATCAATACAATGTGCATCAACACATAAAATTGCTTCACATGGGCTACTATTAGTAAAGCATCGAATGAGATTCTTTTGCCTTCATCAAAAAGTATTTGCAGTGTCAACATCATAACAATCTCATTCAAGCTTGTTCCTCGTAAATTCATGCCCAGGTATCCCCTTGGCCATTTTCCATGTGGGGCTTGGATTTTGTTGGAAAAAACTCTCCTCCTTCTTCACAAGGACATAACTTCATTCTCACAGCTACCAATGACTTAACAAAATGGGTTGAAGTAGTTCCACTCTGATCCATGACTGCTTAAATAATATGTCACTTCATCCTTGATAATATCATCTCTCAGTTTGGACTTCCTTCCTCTTTAGTTACTGACAATTGTTAATCATTCAAGAACAAAGATGTGAAGAAATTTCTTGAATGATTTCACATACAACATCACTTCTCCATGCCATACTACCCAGAATCAAATCACCAAGTAGAAGCTTGCAATAAAATAATTAGACAAATCCTTCAAAAAATGGTTAATAAACACAAGAAGGATTGACATTCTCAACTCTCTTATGTATTATGGGCTTATCAAACAAGTGTTCAGATGGGTACAAGTACTACCCTACACAACCTTGTATATGGTGCTAATGTGATCATTCTCTTAGATTTAGAAATTCCTTCATTGTGAGTTTCTCTCCATGGAATTCTAGATAAAAATTTACATAGAAAACAAAGACTTCAACAACTTGAGGTGCTCGATGAACATCGAATAAATGCTCTTGAACACCTCCAAGCCCATAAAAAGAACATGCAAAACTATTATAATGGATGTGTTATCCATCATTTATTCACATTTGGAGATTTGGTTCTTTATGAAAACCTATGAAATGTAAATGCACCTCCTAGTGAAAAAGGAAAGTTTAGCCTAAATTGGTTAGGACCATACATCATTATTGAAGTCTATGGATCAGGTGCATACATGTTATTCAACATGAAAAGTATGCCTCTGAAAGAACCTATTAATGCTATGCATTTGCATTGGTACTATGCTTATATTTCATTCCTTTTACTTACAAATTATCTTCCATCTTTTAACCTATATGCTAGCATTCTTCTTTTAAAGAAAATTATCTTAGAATTACTTAAAATGGTTTTCTTCAATCACGACAAAACATATAGTTGTCATGATTTCTTATAAGTAGTTTTCTTAACTTTTGAGAATTACTTATGTTAGCATATAGTTCATTAAAAGTGCCCCATGTTAATTAATCATTGTTGTAGTTAATTAGACAATGTGGCAACATTGTCTAGTTAGACCATAATTGTATTAATTAAACATGTGTAATAATTGTACCTCATTACATATATGTGTTTGGTTGGATAACTCAATACATGTATCAGTTAAATCATTGTAACATTTATTAAATAATCACATAAGGTTGTTTAGTCAAATCATAATAGCATTTAAGTATAGCATAGATGTTGTAAACACCATATGTTACAAAAGTAAATTACATATGGTATCTAAACAAATCATCTCATAACATAATAGTCATCAACCAAAAAATCACATACATAGATAAGAGATTGAATACTTAAAGAGCAAATCCACCACTACATCAAAATGTTGTAGATATAGTTGATCTTATAGTGTAAATATCCTATGTTCTATTCTTCATATAAATGTAGAAGTAGAAGGTGTGAAATGGTTCAAATGGGAGGAGATTGGTGAACTATAGACAATAAAAAATGATCCCTAGATGCTAATGCGTTAAAGGCCTTAAAATGGTACATGTTTTTAGTAGAGGAGACTGATCACCTCCATAGGCAAGGAGTGTTGGCAAGAGACACTATATGGATTCATGGTTGTTGTCATTGATGGCAACAAAGGTCATCCCACACATCCGCAAGTCATGATGTGTCTCTACCGGAAGTCAGAATAAAGAATGTTGTGGTCCGGTGAACAAGAACAGAGCATGTGGCAAGGTCCGACAGATTGATCCGGATCTCTCAGAGGAAGTGTCTTGGTGCAGTGCGGATTTGGGGAAGTCAAGAGGACTACCTTGAGTGGTATATTCCAAGGATTTAGCCTCCGGTGATGGACAAGGAAAAAGATATGAATAGTTGAGTACCGGATTCCTGAGAGACAGTGAAAACAGAGGAAGAACTGACTGACAGAGTATCAGACTACTTTTCGGATGTGTTACTATTGATGATAGAGGTTGTGAAGGCATGAATCATGTTTGGCCGACATGATTAATGATATCTACAAGTATATGCTTGATCCGCATTGCTTGGTGAGGAAGGATTCAGCCGACAGAACAAGAGTTTGTAAGAAACTAGACTGTTCCGGATGCCGACTAGAAAGGTGATGAAATTACTTGTGCGGATATATATAGAGGATGGATTTAGTTGTGAAGTGTGTGATGGTGTGAAGATATATGCGAAGAAGTACAGAACAGAGCAGAAGTAGCAAGAAAGATCTGATATGTGAAAGGATAGCAGAATAAAGAACAGAGGAAAGATGAAGTGCAGCAGATCAGTGTACTGAGCCTAACCGGAACTGAACTCCAGCATATGCAGATGATTCCAATCAGTTCAAGACTGTGATTCTTATCACTTTGTAGACAGTGTGTCTTCTTGTAGGCAGTGGGCCTCTTGTGAGCAGTGTGCTCGGGCAGTGAGCCCTAATTGGCAAGTGCCATTTTGTAATTTCCTATTCTTCTAACAGAGAATAATTTTGGGTTAATCACCCCGTGGTTTTCTCCCTTAACAGGGTTTCCACGTCAAAAATACTGTGTTATGTGTTTCTTATTTCATGGTAATGTTTTTGTGTTTAATTCAATGCTGCATCAATTAATAAGAAACTCCAATAAGGGAAATAATTAGGATAACTGATTCACCCCCCCCTCTCAGTTATCAACAATTGGTATCAGAGCTAAGTTCCTCCTAATAGAGCCTAACAGCTTGAGGAAGATCTGGGAGTTCAAATGGATGCATATGGTTTAAGGGAGCAACTCAAGACTGCTCTTGAGGATCTTGAACAGTCAAATTCTGAAGTCAATGAATTAAAGGAAAGACTCAAACAGGCTGATGAATTCATGAGAGAATTAAAAGACAAATTAAGTCTCTCTATGAAAAAGAGAAAGGAGCTGCTCCAACAGTTGGCAAGACAAAGTGAAGAAAGCAATACAAATGAAGAATTGACTGAGCAAACCAAGTTATGTGAAAAGTTATCAAAAGAAGTCATTATGTTAAGACATGAAATGGAATCAGGAACTATAAAGTTTACTCAAGAGATTGAAGAAAAAAGAAAGGCTGAAGACAATCTAAGACAATCTCTTAAAGAAAAATCAGAAGAATGCCACCAGATGGACAGGATTATCAGACATCTTGAATCTGATCTTGAAGATGCCAAAGATAATGAAGAAAAACTTGAGGATCAAATTGCCTCTCTCAAAAGAGACCTTCAAAGAGCAAATGAATATAAAGAGAAATTCAAGATAAGTTCTGCTCAACTTGAAGTTCTTCTTGGAAGTCAAAAGAGGACAGATGACAAGTATGGTTTGGGATATGAGAAAGGAGAAAGCTCCGGATCCGGTCAGAAGAATCTTGGATCAGAAAATCCAAGGAGCAGGCCTAGAAGACCTCTGGCAAGACAGCCAAATGCTCAAAGATATCCATCCTTCAATGGATACTGCCACAGCTGCAACCACTTTGGTCACAAAGCTAATCAGTGCAGAATGAGAATGAATCAGATTAATTCATCCTTCTCCGGACAGTGCTTCAACTGCAAAAGGTATGGACACAAATCCCATGAATGCAGAATTATGCAAGTAAACAAATCATTCAAAGGTAGATGCTTTACATGCAATAGAGTAGGTCATATGGCTAATCAATGCAGATCAAGAGGATATCAGTCAAATATGCAAAGAAATGTTATTTGCCAAATCTGCAATAGGTCCGGTCATAATGCTAAAGTCTGCAGAAACAAGAATCAGGACAAAAGAGGTCCGGTGTATAATCAGAATCAAGACAAGGGTAAACAAAAGATGAATGCGGATGAAGTTAGGAATCAGATGAGCAAGATTTGGGTGAAGAAAAGTTCAGAGAATGTAGAGGTTGGATCCGCACCAGACTCTGGTGCTGATATTTCTTCCAGAAATTAAAAAGTGAGCTCAGGCTCAGGGGGAGACTCAAAGAAAATCCTGTTCCCCCAGCCAAACAAGTGGTGCCGGATGTGGCACAAGATGCGGATTAAAGGGTTTGCAGATATGAGTCTTGAGATGCTTCAGTCAAGTTTTCAGAGGTCCACATGGAGTTATGAAGAAGCTGTGATCGATCAAATAAGACCTGATCAGGGAGATGCTCCGGTATGACAAAGGATTACAAAAAGGTCCGGAGAGATCCAGAAGTGCACTATCTTGATCTACGGATTGGACAGAGTGTTTGGGATGTTCTTGTAATATGTTACCTTGATTTATTCATGATTGAAAGATCCGGATGATATTCGCAGATCAGGACTAATCCGGGATACTCCAAGCTATCCAGACAAGGCAAACCGGAATAATGTAGGTGAAGCATTTATTGCAGACAGATATTAGGGTTCGCGGAGCAATATAAGGGATTTCTCAAAAGTCATTTGCTCATTCTGCACTCAAGAAGAAGTGAATAGTGGAGCTCTACAACAAGATTCATCAAGCACACCAAGGATCTCCTGCCGAAGTCATTGCATAAAGAAATCAATCCAATCACTCCGTGCAAATCGAAGGCGCATAAGGTATTCTCCGTTTTTCATTACCTCACTGCAAATCTTTGAAGAATGGCTACTCCAAATATAGTTAAGATCTCTGATAGACCTCGCCCCTCATTCAAGAAACATCCTTACAAATCATTGGAGGTAGATCCACTAGGAGCCTTCTCTAGTGTTCCTCATGGTGTATTGCATACGGAAGATATTAGGGTTTACATCCATGCGAATCTTGAAGACTTTGGAGAAACAAAATTGATGGATATCTATCACAAACAATTGATAGATGACTCCTTTGAGATCAAACCTCAGTATAAAGCCATCCAGGACAAACACTTTGCACAGTGCATTCATTTCCCCTGTTTTGAAGAAGATGAATGGGTCCGGTATGTACTAAGTAGAGTACATGACAACTTCCTATGGTTGAACAAGCCCTTCAAGATCACCAAGGATGCAATTAGGGCTGTAACCGGTCTGCACTCATCCGGTGGATTACCTGTTCTCAAATATGTCAAAAATCAGACAGTCAGTGATGCAACCGGATCCAAGTTTGACAAGAGAGCTATGACAGTTGATGATATCATTGAACCGGATGTCAAATTTGCAGCTATAATAATTGGTTACAAAATCTATCACTCCAGTAGGGAAAATTCAGTACCGGGAACTGCAATCTACACAGCCTATCAGATGTTAAAGGAGAATGCAGACTATGACTTGTGCGAGCTTCTAGTTAACCAACTCTTTGAAAATCTGTAGAAGATTAAGAAGGACAAGAAAAACTCCTTCAAATATGGCAATCTGATCCTTTGTCTCTTCTTTTACTACATGAATGAGCTTCCCGGATCCAGTGGATGGATATGGCAGAATGACAGACCGGTTGCCATTCAAATCAGAGACTATTTGCATGGACTTGGGGATGCAAAAGCAAGAAATACAGCTCTATGGGGTTACTTCAAGAACTTCCAAAGCATGATGCATGCAAGAGAAAGAATACCCCAATCCCTTGTTGAAAAATACAAAGACACAGTATGCTTCATGGTAGAAACAGATCAGTGTCTGATGGAGGCAGTGGAGCCAAGGACTATCTGGATCATGCCCATGGGGTATGAAGTGGATGAACAGATAGTAGAGCTGCATGTTCAACACATGCTAAGCCAGCCCAAAGATCCTAAGGCAGAAAGGTTCAGAACCTTTGAGGAACTGAGTGTAAAGTTACATGTAGAACTCAGGGAACCGGAGATAAAGAGGAAGGTAAGAAAAGAAGTTGAGCATATTGCTCAAGGCCTAGGCATCTCAAAAGAGGCACTTGATGCCAGCCGAGAAAAGAGGAGGAAGGCTGAGGAAGAAGAGAAAAGTAAAGAAAGTGTTCCGGTTGAAACTCCCACCCGGACTAGATCATCAAAAAGATCTGCACCTCCCTCAACCAAAAGTTCAAAACCGGAAGTCCAGGCATCCGGTAAAAGATCCAAGACAAAAGCCACAAGGGCTTATAAAAGCCAAAAGGATGAAGAGGAAACAGAGTCAGATGAGGGAGTAAAAGAAATAAAGAAGCAGAAGAAGAAAGGATCCAGTAAACCCTCCTCAGGACAAGACAAGGATGAAATGGCAGAGGTATCTGTTGAAAAGCCCACTCTATCTCTAGAGAATGTAATCAAGTCGGTCACGGTGGATGGAAACCTTCAACCAATGACTGAATCTTATGATGACTTTAGTGAGGCTGACCAAAAGACTCTGCAGGAAGCCACAGTCAAATATCTGAACATATATAATAAGGCTTTCATTGAGATCATATCTCTTATTCCTAAAAGCCTAGAAAAGGAATTGGAAGTAAGAAAGAACAATGCTCATGCAAAAGATCTTGAGATCCGGGAGCAGATAGCTATTCAGCTATATCCTCAAATTGATCCCAAGACAATGAACATAATCTTCAAGGACTGCAAAGATGAGTTCAGAAGTAAAGCCAGGATGAATCAACTCATGCTTGGTGAGACTGACAAAGTGGCCCAAGAGACAGAAGAGATCCTCCGGAAGGCCTTCAAAAGGTTCAATCTTCCTGTTGTAGAGGACTTAGGTGCAGAAACAGCTGCGGATTTGGAATCATCTGTTCCGGAAGAAGTGGGCCCTGAACATACAAGCATCTCTCCTCTGGTTTCCCCTACAGTCTCTGGATCCAAAGAAGAAGAGCAATTACAGGAGAAGGAAGCAGTGGTGAAAGACAAAGAGGTTGACAGTTCCAAGACTGCAGAAGAAAAGAAACATTTGTCTCCGGCAAGAGACACTGCACAAACTGTTCAACAATTTTTGAGCAAAGAAACTTTAGAGATTGATGAACCGGAGCTTCTAAAAGGCCCATTCGACTTTGACTCTCTCTCTCCGGTACAAACAATGAAGATAGCTTCATTTGCAAATGCCAAGGCAAATGAAAAACTCCTGAAGTCTCATATGGAAGACTGTGAGTTGATAGAGGCTGCTTCCGGAGTACTTGTAAAGATTATGCCATCAATCCAGATAGATCCGACAGCCTCCTCTTCCGGTAATCTAAAAACCTTAGTCAGCAGTGTTGATACACATTTTGATTCTCTAGAAAAATCAGCTGAAGAAAAGGTCCGGAAGGAATTTTTGGATAAAAGATTTTCAGAAGTATTAGAATTAATCTCTAAAGATAGGAAGATTGTGAGCATTGGAATAAAGAGCTTAGAGAATGCTCTTAAGGATGGCGGTGACATCTACAAATTTTGTATATCCTGGTCAAAGGCAACAGCAGCAATTGATAAGAAAATAAAAGAGGAACAGGACAAGCTACAAAGCTTATCTCAAAGTTTTGATCCTCTCTCTTCCTCCATAATAAATCAAGAATGTCAGACTATTGCAGTCTTGAATGAAATAAAGAATCTTGAGAAGGAAAGGAAGAACATCACTAACCGGATGGGAGAACTTAGACGGATTATAATCCCTAAGTTGGAAACTATGCATGAGGCCATCAGTGATGCTCAGACCACCGCCCAAACAAATGATCCGACAGATCTCAAGAGGGCAAAAGCTTTTGCATTTTTGTTGAGTGGTCACATTTCAATTTTGGATAGAATGAAGCAAAGTTGGGCTACAGAAATGATCCAATTGCAGACATCCTTTGCAGACATTCTTCAGTATATGTGAGTATGTAAATATGCGGCTATGTATAGAAAATTTTTGAAAATTTTGATATTCGGACCCTACCCTTTGCCATTGATGTCAAAGGGGGAGTGAGGAGTAGTGAAAAATGAGGAATCCAACTAAGGGGGAGTTCTGGAAATTGTATATAAAGACAGAGCATCAGCAAAGGGGGAGCATAGTGAAAACACTTAGTCATTTTTCACTAAGTGTTGCCATCAATGCCAAAGGGGGAGATTGTTGGCAAGAGACACTATATGGATTCATGGTTGTTGTCATTAATGGCAACAAAGGTCATCCCACACATCCGCAAGTCATGATGTGTCTCTACCGGAAGTCAGAATAAAGAATGTTGTGGTCCGGTGAACAAGAACAGAGCATGTGGCAAGGTCCGACAGATTGATCTGGATCTCTCAGAGGAAGTGTCTTGGTGTAGTACGGATTTGGGGAAGTCAAGAGGACTACCTTGAGTGGTATATTCCAAGGATTTAGCCTCCGGTGATGGACAAGGAAAAAGATATGAATAGTTGAGTACCGGATTCCTGAGAGACAGTGAAAACAGAGGAAGAACTGACTGACAGAGTATCAGACTACTTTCCGGATGTGTTACTATTGATGATAGAGGTTGTGAAGGCATGAATCATGTTTGGCCGACATGATTAATGATATCTACAAGTATATGCTTGATCCGCATTGCTTGGTGAGGAAGGATTCAGCCGACAGAACAAGAGTTTGTAAGAAACTAGACTGTTCCGGATGCCGACTAGAGAGGTGATGAAATTACTTGTGCGGATATATATAGAGGATGGATTTAGTTGTGAAGTGTGTGATGGTGTGAAGATATATGTGAAGAAGTACAGAACAGAGCAGAAGTAGCAAGAAAGATCCGATATGTGAAAGGATAGCAGAATAAAGAACAGAGGAAAGATGAAGTGCAGCAGATCAGTGTACTGAGCCTAACCGGAACTGAACTCCAGCATATGCAGATGCTTCCAATCAGTTCAAGACTGTGATTCTTATCACTTTGTAGACAGTGTGTCTTCTTGTAGGCAGTGGGCCTCTTGTGAGCAGTGTGCTCGGGCAGTGAGCCCTAATTGGCAAGTGCCATTTTGTAATTTCCTATTCTTCTAACAGAGAATAATTTTGGGTTAATCACCCCGTGGTTTTCTCCCTTAACAGGGTTTCCATGTCAAAAATACTGTGTTATGTGTTTCTTATTTCATGGTAATGTTTTTGTGTTTAATTCAATGCTGCATCAATTAATAAGAAACTCCAATAAGGGAAATAATTAGGATAACTGATTCACCCCCCCCCCTCTCAGTTATCAACAAGGAGATCTAAGTGATGTTGGAGAAATTTACTTGGAAGATGAAGGCAACAAGATATCTTCTAGATTCAAGTCATTTATGCTATAAAAGAAATGGAAAGAATAATTCTTCTAAGAAAAGAATAGAAATCAATAATGTTTTATTTAACACTACAGGATACAATTAATTATGAAAATATCTAGGTAAGTTGGGTTCAGTTACCTGCCTTGCAACTTGCCTCTTCCAGCTTTCTTTTTTTGTTCAACCCCCAAAATTCTTCTTCCAAGAACACCAACTACAAAGACAATAGAAGAACCAGAATGCCTAAAATATGCTCCCAAAAGAACTCCCCCTACTTGCCTCTTCCTCCCCTCTATTTATAGGTTTTAATTATGTATTTTATTTATTTTAATTTTTATTTTGAGGATGAATTACCTCTACTAATTGAGTAATTTTTTGATAAATCAAAGATACATTGTTGCAAGTATGAGTAGTAAGTGTTGTCATTTGAATAAGTCTAAAGAAGTATATGAGGAATTGGTACAAATGCATAATTACTTTATCTCTCAAGAACAATGTAGTGTTTTGCTCCGCATATTATATAGATTGAATATCTTTTCCTACAGATTGGAACTAATTTTAAGGGATGTCTATAGATGCTATGTTTCAAGTTTGAGCCTCCGGTATGAAGATTTGAGCGAGTTGTGTTTGACAAAGTAAAAACTTATTTTTCTATGTATTTAATGGTGACAGGAAGAATGTATTATGCTCTGCATTTCTCTGCATTCAAGTTTCATAGTTGGTGGTTCTGGAATTAAGTTTGTGATGTTGTTATGTGCCTTCAGTTCCAATGGTTTGTGATTTGGTACTTTGCAAGCAATCTTTCATTTATGACAGTGGCTGACAGTAATGTTCAAGAGCTTTGGTTTGAAGAATTTTATGGATAAAGTGTTTAGAGGTTATGTGGATGTTCTTGGTGATTGTCACATTCTTGTGGGAGTCTCTAGATCGTGTTCCTACCTTTTAATTGATCCACAAAGTATAATCCAAATCATGAATGAAGCGTGTTCCTGAAAGTTTTAGTGTTAACTCTAGTCTTGGTCAACTTAGTTGTTTTCACTACTTGTGGATATGATTTGAAGATTGTGGAAGTGTGTTGCTGCGTGGAAGATTGCAATCAAGTTCCAGCTAAGCCTCGGTGTGATCTTCATTCATTTCTCTTCTCCCCTAAACTGGTTAAGTCCATACCTAATTAGACTATTCTAATGCATGTATGTTCTTGCCAACCTTCGAGACTGTTCCAATGGTTGATGATTGTAATGCCGACCTTGATGTAAATTCTAAGGTTGATGAATGTATAAAAACATGAAATGAAGTCATGAATTTGGGTATGGATGCAAAAATGAAAAGATAATTGTGAAGTGTAAAAGTAGAGAAGAGTAGAGTAGAAGACACTTATTGTGCTTCAATGGAACTAAACCTTGGCATAGTGTAGATGCTACTATCTCAGTTCACCAGTTTTGGCAGTGAGTCACCCCATTAGCAGTGATCCTCTTCTTCTAGTGAGCATTTTTGGCAGCAAGCCTCTAATTTTTGATAGTGTTATAACATATTATTTTGTGAGTTAACACTTGCCATGGTTTTTCCCCAATGGGGTTTTCCATGTAAAAATCATGTGTCTCCTATGTTGAATGTGTGAATGTGTTTAAGATTCTGTTTCATGCTTTCATGGTTAAAATACAAACACAGTGTTAGTTGGTTGATGTATTAATGGTTTTGAAATATTGGTTACAACTAATTCACCCCACCCCTCTTAGTTTTATTGCACTTTTCAACAATTGGTATCAGAGACATGTTCCTTGGAAAAGAGTCTAATAGCTCGAGGTAGATCCAAGATGGCACATAGGAGGGAGTCATCGCAATTTGATGAAATGAATTATGCCCTTTGGAAGGTATGGATGAAAATTTATCTTATCTCTCTTGGTTATAATATCTAGAAGATAATAGAGAAAAACTATACTATTCCTAAAAATGGTCCATTAGATGATGAAGTCAAACATTATGAATTTAATGGAAAATTTAGAGATGCTTTGTTAAATGCCTTATCTAACAATGAGTTGGTGAAAGTTATGCATTTGGAGATTTCTCATGAGATCTGGGATAAGTTAAAAAGTTTATATGAAGGAGATGATTTTGTAAAGAGTGCCCAATTTCAAAACCTAAAGGCGAAGTATGAAGCCCTGAAGATGAGTGAAGATGAAAACATAGCTATGTACATGTAGAGAGTTGATGAAATTGTCAATGGAATCAAAGGCCTTGGAGGTACTACTAAGGAGGAAGAGGTTGTGATGAAGAGTCGTAGGTCATTGCCTAAATCCTACAATCACAAAGTGGCAGCAATTGAAGATCTTATGAGTGTACAAAAGGTTTCAATGGATCAGTTGCTGGGGAAACTTACAACTTTTGAGATGATAGAATTTGGTGATGCTCTACCAAAGATTGAGACTACTTTCAAAGCCAACACTTTAGAAAAGACTTCAAGACTTCATAAATATGCTGTGGAATTTGATGATGACCTAGATGAGGTTGAAGCAAACTTTGTGGATAGAATGCAAAGAGGTTCTGATAAGTACAAAGGCAAATTACCATTCAAATGCTTTTCTTGTTGTAAGATTGGTCATTATGCATCTAGATGTCTGGAGAGAATTCAAAGAGGTAAGAAGAAATTTGAAAGCAAACCTAGAATTGTCAAGAAATGCTATTATGTTAGAGATCTTGATGATGATGGTGTAACAGATGATGAGTCTGATGATAATAGAACTAGTGCAAATGAATGTTTGTTTATTTCTATTAAGGAAGAACTTGTGTCTACTAATCCTACTAGTTGTGTGAAGGAAGAAAAATTAGTGGAAGAAAGTGCTTTGCCTATCCAGGTTGAGAAGGATAAGGATGTATGGATCATTGATAGTGGATGTTCACATCTCATGACCGGTGACAAAAGTAAGTTTGTAAGTTTGGAAAATTTTGATGGTGGATTGGTTAGGTTTGGAGATAATGTAGCTGGTAAGATCTGTGGAAGATGATCTATTTATTTTGATGGCAAGCATAATACAGATGATGTTCTCTATGTGAAAGGTCTAAAGAATAATTTTTTAAGTGTTGGTCAGATGTGTGAGAAAGGGTATGATCAGAGATTTAGGGACAATGCATGCAAAATCATGGAAAGCTCTGGAACAGTGATTGCAACTGGTAAGAAAACTAGAGGTAATATTTATCACTTGAGGGGAACTGATAATTGTTGTTTGTTGGATCAGATAGATGAGAGTTGGCTATGGCATAGAAGGATCACGTGTCATATAAATTTTGATAACTTAGTGAAGATAATCTTAGGTAAAGCTGTGAGAGGCTTGCCTAAACTGGTGAAGCCTGCTAATACTATTTGCAAGGAATGTCAATTGGGAAAATAGATAGACAAGTTTCAAGAGAAAAGAACAATTTTATGTTGGATTGCTTGAGTTGGTACATACAGATCTATGTGGTCCTACAAGAACAAGAAGTCTATAAGGAGATAGGTACTTTATGTTTCATATTGATGATTATTCTAGAATGACATGGGTCACTTTTCTAAAAGAGAAATTAGAAGCACTAGACAAGTTCAAAGCTTTTAAGGCAATGGTTGAGAATGAGTTAGAATTGAGGATCAAATGCTTAAGATCTGACAGAGGAGGTGAGTATACATCAAATGAATTTACCATTTTCTATGAAAAGTATGGGATAAAAAGACAATTATTTTCTCCTAGGACTCTGGAGCAAAATGGAGTTGTTGAAAGAAAGAACATGATAGTTCAAGAGGCTGCTAGGTCAATGATGATGGAAGCCAACCTACCAGAAGTGTATTGGAGAGAAGCTATACACACTGTTGTCTACATTTAAAACAGAGTCAAAGTCAAAGGTAATGGCACTAAAACTCCTTATGAATTGTAGTATGGAAGAGTTCCCACAGTAAAATATTTCAAAGTTTTTGGAAGCAAATGTTATATCAGAAGAGATGAAGAATTGGGTAAGTTTGATGCTAGATGAGATGAAGGTATTTTTCTTGGATACTCTACTAAGAGTAAGGCCTACCGGTGCTATAATAAGAGATTGAAAAAGGTCATTGAAAGTACTAATGTGAAGGTTGTTGAAGAGAAAGAAATAACATCAGATTTGAGAGGTTATGAATCAGATGAACCTCCTATCATAGTAATACAAGAAAAAGTGGAACATGAACAAAAGGATAGTCAAGATGAAGAAGAAAATTGTGATGAAGAAAAGGCTCTTGAAAGTGTTGTTGAGACTGCCAAGTATGTAAGAATTAATCATTCCAAAGATCAAATTATTGGAGACAAAAGAAAAGGGGTATTAACAAGGACAAGATCTACAAAAGAATAGGTGAACTACTATTTTCTTTCACATATTGAACCTAAAAATGTAAGTGAAGCCTCGAAAAAGAAAGTTGGGTAAAAGTCATGAAAGAAGAACTGATGCAGATAGAAAAGAATCAAACTTGGGAATTGGTCCTTAGACATGCTGATAAGAATGTGATTGGAACCAAATGGGTATTCATAAACAAGATGAATGAAAGTGGTGAAGTGGTAAGAAACAAAGCAAGACTGGTATGCAAAGGATATACTCAGGTTGAATTCATAGATGTTGAAGATACTTTTTCTCATGTGGAAAGGATTGAATCTATAAGAATGTTTTTGGCTTTTTGTTCTCATAAAGATTTCAAGGTGTACTAGATGGATGTGAAGTCTACCTTCTTGAGTGGAGAGCTAGAAGAAGAAGTTTACATTGAACAACCAGAAAGATTTTAGTTATCAGACAAAGGGGAAATGATGTGCAGATTGAAGAAGGCCCTGTATGGACTCAAGTAAGCTCCTAGAGCTTGGTATGCAAGGTTGGACAATTATTTGATGCAGTTAGAGTTTAGCAAAGGTACTGCAGATAGTAATCTCAATTTTAAAATCAATAATGATTAAATTCTGATTGTTGTAGTTTTTGTTGATGATATTATCTTTAGAGGCAATGAAGGTATGTGTAAGAAATTTGTAGAGGAAATGTAAAAGGAATTGGAGATGTCTATGTTTGGTGAAATGAATTTCTTTTTAGGATTGCAAATTACTCAATCAAAAAAAGGAATTTTCATTTCTTAGTCCAAGTATGTGAAAGAATTGTTGAAAAAGTTTGAAATGGAAGATTCTAAGCCAATATGTACTCCTATGGTAACTAGCTGCAAGCTGAGAAAGAATCATGAATCACCTAAGACTGATCAGAAAAAATATAGGTCTATGATTGGAGGACTGCTCTATCTAACCTATACCAGACCAAACATAATGCATGCAGTCTGTCTTGTGGCAAGATTTCAAGAAGATCCTAAAGAATCACATGTAATGGCAGTCAAAGAGATCATGAGATACTTGAAAGGCACTTTAGATTATGGATTGTGGTATCCCAAAGATTCTGATTTCACTCTCAGTGCCTATACAGATCTAGATTGGGCTTGAGATACTAATGATAGAAAAAGTACAAGTGGAGGTGCTTTCCTTTTGGGGAATAGATTAGTTTCATGGATAAGAAAGAAGCAAGAATCAGTTTCATTGTCTACTACAAAAGTAGAATATATTGTTGCAGCATGTTGTTGCACTCAAGTACTTTGGATGAAGCAGACATTGAAGGACATAAGAGTTCTATATGAAGAACCAATTTCAATCTTTTGTGATAATACAAGTGCCATAAACATTTCAAAGAATCCAGTGATGCACTCAATAACAAAGCATATATTAATAAGGTATCACTTTCTAAGAGAAAAGGTAACAAAAAATGAAGTAAAGATGGAGTATGTGTCTAGAAAGGATCAGATTATAGATGTTTCCACTAAGCCTCTGCCTAAAGACACTTTTGAGTATCGCAGGGAGAAGTTAGGGGTTATTACCCCTCCTTCTCTAATCTAAGATGCATAAGGGATGCATCAATCCATTGGTGACTAAAGTTTCATCTTTTGATCTAGATTGACGTTTTGAAGGCTACTCCTCAGGGGGAGTAGGTATAAGTTTTCTAATCAAGAGCTGTAAGTGTTGTAGTGTTGTTGATAGGGGAAGTTGTGCAGTAAAAAGAAATAAAATGTCTGGTACCCTTTGCCATTGATGTCAAAGGGGGAGAGAAGTTCATGTGAAAAACCTAAGAATAAGATTGGAGACAAAGAAAGCATCAAGTGAGGGGGGGCAAAGAAGCAAAGCAAGATTACATGTTTTGATGGTTTTTCACATCATGTGTTGCCATCAATGACAAAGGGGGAAATTGTTGCAAGTATGAGAAGTAAGTGTTGTCATTGATGTCAACACATAAGGAAGTCATTTGAATAAGTCCAAAGAAGTATCTAAGGAATTGGTACAAATGCAAAATTACTTTATCTCTCAAGAACAGTGTAGTGTTTTTCTCTACATATTCTGTAGATTGAATATCTTTTTCTGTGGATTGGAAGTAATGTTAAGGGATGTCTATAGATGCTATGTTTCAAGTTTGAGCCTCTGATATGAAGATTTGAGCCAGTTGTGTTCACTAGGGTAAAAATTATTTTTCTATGTATTTAATGGTCACAAGAAGAATGTATTCTACTTTGTATTTCTCAGCATTCAAGTTTCATAGTCTGTGGTTTTGGAATTAAGTTTGTGATGTTGTTATGTGTCTTTAGTTCAAATGGTTCATGATTTGGTGCTCTACAAGTGATCTTTCATTTATGACAGTGGCCGATAGTAATGTTCAAGTGCTCCAGTTTAAAGAATCTTATGGATAACATGTTTAGAGGTTGTGCAGATGTTCTTGGTGATTGTAACATGCTTGTGAGAGTCTCTAGATCATGTTCCTACCTTTTAAGTGATCCACAAAGTTTAATCCAGATCGTGAATGAAGCATGTTCCTGAAAGTTTTAGTGTTAACTCCAATCTTGGCCGACTTAGTTGTTTTCACTACTTGCAGATCTATGATTTGAAGATTGTGGAAGCGTGTTGTTGCATGGAAGATTGCAATCAAGTCCCAACTAAGCCTTGGCATGATCCACATTCATTTCTCTTCTCCCCTAATCTGTTTAAGTCCAGACCTAATTAGAATATTCTAATGCATGTATGTTCTTACCAACCTTAGAGATTATTCCAATGGTTGATGATTGTAATGCTGACCTTGATGTAAATTCCAAGGTTGATGAATTGTATAAAAACATGAAATGAAGTCATGAATTTGGGTAAGGATGCAAAAATGAAAAGATAATTGTGAAATGTAAAAGCAAAGCATAGCAAAGGATGCTTATTGTGCTTCAATGGAACTAAACCTTGGCATAGTGTAGATGATACTATCTTAGTTCACCAATTTTAGTAGTGAGCCACCCATCGGGAGTGAGCCACCCCATTGGTAGTGAACATCTTCTTGCAGTGAGCATTTTTGGCAGTGAGCCTTGAGGCAATGAGCCTCTTATTTTTGGTAATGTATTAGTTTGTGAGTTAACACTCATCGTGGTTTTTCCCCTATGGGGTTTTCCACGTAAAAATCTAGTGTCTCCTGTGTTGAATGTGTGAATGTGTTTAAGATTTTGTTTCATGATTTCATGGTTAAAATACAAACACATTGTTAATTGGTTGATGCATTAATTGTTTTGAAATATTGATTACAATTGATTCACCCCCCTCTCAGTTGTATTGTGCTTTCCAACATAGATAACTTACACTAAAAGGTAGCTATCTTCCTTAGAACTCATGAGAGGGCATGCAAACACTTTTATTATCTCAATCATGCATCAATTAGCTGGAATTCAACTGAAAATTACACTTAAATAAAGAAATTTAGTTGAATTATTTTTGCATGTAAATAATTAACAAAGAGATTTAAAGTTGATATTTATTTCAAAATATGCATTCTTTCATGTTCTTCATGATTTTCTCTCAAATTAAATAGTAACTGAACTATTTTTTGTTTTTAAAATTTTACTCTACTTAGAACATACTAGTTATCTCCATAATTAGCTCACATTTACAATTTTTATATTAGTAAAATTTAAGAGAATTATTTGTGCATGATAAATTTTAAAAATTAAAAATAAATTCTAATATTTTTTTATTAACTACAATTTAATTTAATTTAATTTATTTTAGTTGTATTATTTATTTATTTGTAAAAATTAAAAATTATCATTGTTTAATATTTATTTTATTTTTACCTTTGCTATTGTCAATATTTAATTAATTACCACTATATTTTATTTTATCAAGAAGGATTATTAGATTAATTTTGCTAGGGAGAGAGGGTTGTGACACTATGTCTATTTATCCCCACTTGGTTTGCTTCATCCAAGGTTATGTATCCAATTGGAAAGAAATAAATAACCACATATCTCAACATGTTGTATAACATATTTTTTCTTTTAGCTACTATAATTCTTGAGAAGAATACAATACAGATATTTACAAGTAAACACACTACATAGAAGTTCTTTTGTGAGGAAATGAAGCTTAAGTAAAATGAATAGTAACCATGCATTATAAATTGTTAGGAAATTAAGCTTAAGTGAAATCTAAATTTAGTAACCTATTTTTATGAGTTTCTATTCTCAACTTAAATCTCCCAAAACTTTGATAGTGTTTATTGCCATAATCATATCTCTTTAACCCTTTCAAGTTTCTTTATTCTATATTAGTTTGTTCATTGATTTAAATTTCGCATATCATCTATTTTCCAAATTATTGTCCCATATAGTGAGTTATATGCCTATTTACTCACATTATCTCTTTTTCTAGGTCTATAAAATTTTATCTATATTGAACTCTTACTCTCCTTAGTACATAATGTTGTTTCCATTCAAAATACATGTTTTCTCTCCCTCTTATAATTGTAATTTGACCAATTTAACCATTCCATTGAGGTTACAATTATTCAACTTGACCAATTAGACCAATTGTTGTTTGACCAAAATTTAACCATTTTTATATATAATAACATTAATATGACCTTATACTTTAATGTACATGTAATTTTATTTTCCTCTCACAATTAGAATTTTGACTATCAAATTAGAATTGGGACTTGCAATTAAGACATCTAATTGTATAAATTTTCCTCTTATCTAATTAGAATTAGTACTTGCAATATTACAATTAAAGACATGATAATTTTAAGTATTAAATATGAGATGAAATAAAAATTTGAATATAGATGCATAGTGGACATTCAATAGATAGTAAAATAGTCTATGAAATAGATAAAATAGTCTATGAGATAAATACTCAAATAATAATAGTCCATGCCAAAAATAGTGAAATAGTCATAGTCTATGTCTAGTCAATACTAATATAGTCATAAGATCCACATGAAATAAACACTCTAATACACGTGTAGTTTAAACATGAAATAAATATAACAAATTACAATTCACCCTAAGTTTTAACATCATCCATTTCAAGACACCTTTTGGTTCCATGTGACTTAGAGGTTGGATTGTGTTGTGTATAAGGAAAAAGAAGATTCAAATCAATTTTAATGTCAATATTGCGTGCATATTATTTAAACCAAATATTTAAAACCAAACCATGAAATTAAATTTTAAATATAGACTTGAAAATGTGTGAGCATACCACAATGTGCTCATTATCTCTCGTGTCATGCTCACCTACAACAGATGTTGATTCTGCCACACTAAAAGTTTGTGTTGCCAAATACTATATTTAAATAAAACATGAATTATGCTAGAGTATAAATACAAAATGCAAGGTCGTGATAAGAGACTTAAAAATGAAATAGGATTTAACTATAGGACTTGGAATATGGTAGATGATTCGTGCATATGTGTAGGCTCATCAATGGTAGGTGTAGACACCTAAAATTGTCCTAGCATTTCATTATTTATGCATTAAACTCATATTGCATCGCATACATTAATTTTGTCTGGACATCTTGTAGCATGTTTTGCCCTAAGCACCCATATCATCACCTAATTAGTTAAATAAATCTTATTTATTTGACTAATTTCATTTATTCCCTTTCTATCCATAATCCTATCTTCTATAATTAAATAAATTTTATTTATTTAATTATTCATGTCCATTTATCCTCTCTAATTAAATAATTATTTTTAATTGTTTAATTAGTCATTTATCTATTTTACTATAAATAAATTTTTATTTATTTAATTATCTTTCCACATCATCTCTCACCACAATCCAAAAATTAATTAAATAAATTAAATATTTATTTAATCAATTTAAAATCCTAAAAAGATCTTGCTTTCTTTCCAAAATTAAAACTCATGTGTATCTAATTAATTAATTTAATTAGATAATTTATCAATTATCCTCCCATCTTTTTCAAAAATTTATTTCCTTTTTGAGGATTTAAAACTAAAAGCAAGTCTTTTTATCTTTTTTCTATCTTATCTTGATTTATTTCCTCCTTTTTCATAAAAAAATAAAATAAAATCTTATCTTATCAAATATTCTTCCCTCCACATAAAAAATCAGCCCTTGTCTATAAATATGGCCTCTTATAAGCCATTTGATATGCAATGAGTTTTATATCCTTACTCTATTGAAATTTGCTTCCAATCTTCTTCCAATCCTCTATCTATTTTCCATCTATCTTCTTCCATCAATCTTCATCCAATTGTTATGCTGCAAATCTGAGCAACCAACATCTAAATCATTCAACCAAACTAAACATGCATGCATCAATCTGAGGTATTTGAAAAGGTTTGGACCAAGGTATTGAATTTATTTGTTTTATCTTTATATTTTGTCCAAATATTTTGGTATACATTCTGGCACACCTGTTGGGACCCACTTCGATTGATTATTTTTGCAAATTTTTGGTATAAAAATTTATGTTTTCTCTAACCCTTGTTTGCAAGTTTTGAAGGGCATCTGGCACAAGTGACCTCCGGGACAAAAATCTAACTACGCCATCGCGTCCAGGAGGCTGTTGACAAGATTTTTGACCATAAATTTGATATATTTTGGTCAAGGGTTGAATTTTTTTTACCAATTCGTACGACTCTCCGTACGGATTGGCCGTACCATTTGTCTACTTTTATCTGATATGTGGTCTAAATCCTATTTATAGGGTATAGAAAATTTAGTTTCAGGATAACAAATGTTCTTATTGCAGGTGTTGTGTTGATATCTGATGTCTATGAATTACTCTGTCGACCTCGTAAACTACAATCTATCAACCTAATCTTTGTCTCACTTAATAATATCTGTCGCTTTTAATATTCATTGTTTCTATAATCTCTTCATTTTTCAACTTTAACCATCATCTCACCCTTTATACACTTCATCGCCGCTTTCAAAGATTTTGACCCCATTCATATCTGGTTGCATTTAATTATAAATCATCAAAATTGTATGACCTCATTGCCTGGTCAAATCTTCCATTTTGGCTTTTGTCTAAAGTTAACTTTCCAAACCTTAATTTAATAAACATTCTGCCATCTCTAATAACTTAATCCTTCGACTAACATCTACTCCTCGACCCTCGACTTCCCATCGACTTCACCTCTATCACCTTAGACCCGTCAATTTCATCTCTGCTACCTTGGACTTGTCGACCTTGTATCGCTAGACCCCATCGTAGTTTCACCTTAGGTCACCTTAGGGTTTTTACTTTAGTATTTAAAGTTTTATAATGTTTCAGTAGATATTGCTTGGGCTAACTTAATTGTTGGTTGTTAAACATATTGGTTTTTGGTTGCTTTCAAATTTGCCTTTGGGCTCCTCTACTATTAGTAGTTCATCACATGCATAATTTATCTTGCAAACAGTTCACATGCCCAAAAATTTTGCAAACTAGTCAACCAGTCAACAGTCAACCTTGCCCTTTTCTTCTACATGCCAAAGTAGGTAGATTTTGTCTTTTTGCTATAACTTGGTCATACAAACTCATAATCGTGCAAACAAATACTTGTTGGAAAGAGGATTTAGACAACATCATAGATGTGAAGAAATTATTAGGTGAAAGTGCCATTTTGATGCCTTTTTTGTAGTCAAAGTCAAAGTTCATTATGAACTTTAAACAAGCATAACCTTTGCATTTTTGAACCTTTTTCAACAACTATTTTTTTAAAAGTGCATGGAATTTCCTAAAGAGTCCATTTATGAAATCTATTCTTCTGTATTAGATCATTTTCATCAAATTTTATTAGATTTCATCTTTTTCACATAACGGTTTCTTGTGCAAGTTTATTCGGTCATTTTTTGATTTTGTGACTTGTAGGTGAATCAAAGAAGCTGGAGCAACATTTGGATCAGTCACAACAACAACTTGGAAAGTGAAAATAACTAGGTGAACACATTCCATCTTTTATCTCTTAATCTTATTTGATCACACATTTGGATTTTGGGGTTAAAATGAACATTGCATGCCATCACATCATTGAAATCGGATCTAAAATGAACAAGTGTCTTCTATCACATTTGGCTTTGGATCTAAAACAAACAAGTGTCTGCATTGTCTTCCTACACACATTTCATTTCCAAGGGTTAATTAACAACTGCGATTTGTCAACCTTATCTAGGAGACCTACTAGGGAATTTCATCACCCCTAGCGACGACCTCAACCACATGTTTTGGAGGGGTATATCAAAGGGGGGAGAGCGAAAGACGTACCTCAATATAGCTTTGTAGTCATTGGGATAGCCTTGTAGCCCCGGGTGATTCTAGACACAAGGTGAAGTGGTATTTTCTTACGCTTATGCCACATCCCTTAAATAGGCTAGTGTTCATAGATTTGGGCCCCTCGTACCTTTTGTATATTGGGGACACCCCTAGTTAACCCTTATGTAGCCTAGATTAAGACTTATCAGCCATATCCTACCTAATTTATCATTAAGGCTTGTTACTATGTTTACAAGTGTTTTATTGATCATGACATTTAATCTTGAAGGAAAAATTGAATATTGTGCTTGGTGTGTGTGTTTATGCATTTACATTGTGTTTGATATTCCCCAAGTCAAACTACCAATCTTTCCTTATCATCACAACAATCACATCCTAATCAAATACTTGACACCATGTCAACATTAGAGGACCTAGCACAAGAGATCATTCACATATTTCACCAGGCATGAAAACTTCTAGACCAACAAATCATTCAAAAGGTCCATAACATCATCTCAAAACTGCAAACAAGCCAATCCTTGCACATGCAACACCTCTTAGTGCAACTCCAACACCTCTTGGCAATTTGTCAAATTAAATAGGCACATCCTCAGCCAATGCTAAATCAATCCTATGTGTCCTCTATCTCATCATTTCAAACCTATCCATCCAGCTATCATGTTACCCCCACACCAACTTATCCCATTTCTTCTAATATCAATCATTATCCATATCAATCCACCTATCAATAACCATTATCTTATGTGATCCTTCATCCAACACAACCTCAACACCTTCAACCACACCAACATCAACAACATTAACCTATCCAACAATTCCAACATCAACATGTTTAACAACAAATCATACAACAACCAATCACATCACAACACCATCCAAACCTCCAATCTATTCTATCTCAATCCTTTGTGTCATCTTCCCTGTCATGCCAACCTAACCCATCCACCTATAATGTCAATGCCATATCTACCCAACAATCTTCACCTCAAACTTATCTAATTCCTTCTTCCAACATGCCACCCCATCATCAAACCCATTCACATGGTGAAAAGGTGTTCTCACAAGAGGTACATGCAAGCCCAAATAGCCCCTTGTACATAAATCAAATGTCCTTAAGTCCACTTTTAGAGCAAGATCTAATATCCTTTAATGAGGGAGATACCTATGTGTTACCTAATCCTACTCCAAGTGGCCCCTTGTACATAAGCCAAGTGTCCCTAAGTCTTCCTATGTTACAAGACTTAATATCCTTTGATGAAGGAGATACCAATCTAGTCATTGCATCCTATGAACATCCTCCATCAGCATTCGATCACGTGCCAATACATGAGCCTACTAATGCCATCTTGACATCATCATGTGATCCCATTCCTAGTTTATTGACCCACCAACCCTCTAATCCATCTAGTCTTATTACCCCTCTATCCACTCCTAATTTGAATCCATACAAGCACATTATCCCTTCATCCAATCCAAATCCCAATCCATCTAATCACATTATCCTTCACTCCAATCCTAGTCCTAATCCTAAACCTACCACTCCATCTACTCTTATCGTCCATCCACTATATTGTCCATCTACCCATGCTCTCACAAAGGATGTGATCCATTAGATACTAGCTAGGAACAACTTATCCTCATGTCAAACACCTATCTTAGCACCTAGCAATGAGCCCTAAATAAACATGCCGAGTCCTTTAAGCCCATCATGTGATCCACAAGCCATTGAGCTAATTGAAGAGCCTCCTATCATGAGCCCAAGTCAAATTTCATCATACTCTCTTATGGATGAATACCAAGAACCCATCAAACTCATCCAAGAGCCTCCCACCTCTGCTTCCATAAAACCACACGAGTTATATCAAGAGCATGATCCTAAGTATGTGAAAACATTAGTCCCTAATCTGAGCCAAGATCAAATCCCTTACATTCCACCTATTCTATTCATCCATAATATTTATCTTTTCCATGATCAACATGATATCCTTGAAGAGCCTATCTATGAATACCTTGATCTTATCCATAATCCTATAAGTATCCATGAGAAAGATATTCAAACTGCTCCTATCCATACCCCACTTAACCCTAATGAGAAAACTTCCCCTTCTCATGATGAGACACATGCCTCCCAAATAAGCATAGAAGATTGAAAAGATACCTTAGATCCTAATGAGCAAAAGCAAGATCCTAATGGTCCTTCCACATCCACCATCAACCATGTTTCAAATCCACCATCACATCCTATTGGTCTATCCACCTTTATTCATGAATGTTCCTTCCTAGGAACACAAAAACCATTATCTTCCACCTCATTTTCTCCATCCAATAAGAAACTCATGTCTAGTGTTCCACCTGCACATCCATAGTCAACTGCATCCTCCAAAATATTCATGTCTTGAACAAGGTATTTTAGATCCAATCCATGTCAAGGTTCCTCCACTCTCATTTGGCCTTGGATACACACCCCAAGGTAAACAATCTAACAATGTTGGTACCACCTACATTCATCCTAAGTCCACCATTTCCTATCATAAATCCCATCATAATCCCAAAACATATGCTTCCGTTGCACCTCCATCATCTTACAAATGTCAAAAGCATTTGACCATACACCTTTCGCCATCCAGTTTGCCTTTGCTACTTCCAACTCCTAACAGCCCTCCATCAAATCTACCTCAACTACTTCCAACACCCGCTTATCCACTTATCAAAAAACACATTCATAATCATGACCAACAAATGCACACATCATGTAAACAAGAAGCTTCCACTCATTCCACCATGTCCAAGGGATTCAAAAGCAAAAAATTGGATGCCTCTACCTATAAAGCAGCAAATCATAAAAATCCTCATGCCTTAGGGTACAAAAGTAAAGAATCAAAGAAAAATCCATCCAAAAAGTTATCCAAGCCCATACCCTCACAAGTGAAGTTAAAAACTAAAATGGTATGGGTCCCTAAGGAAAAGGAAAGAAAATCAAATGAAGCATCCACCTCTCAAAAATCCCAACCACCCACTTCCACCTCACAAATCCTCTCCATCAAAAAGTCTCAAAGCCCTCTATCCCACAAGAAAAATAAAAGTCATAAAAATACTAAGTCTATGTGGGTTCTGTTGTGATGCTCACAACACGCCCCATTTTACCTCTTAGCAAAATGAGGACCCCTGTTGTGGCTATTGCTTTTTACTTGTGTGTGGTCTTGCTTGGTGGTGAAAGTGAAAAGGGGTAAAGGTTACAAACCATGTTGAAAATTGAAAATACTTAGCATTAAGTGCCTAAAGTAATAGAGGTGAATTCTCTGTCAAAAATGAATAAGGGTTGTTTTCTGAACCAGTAAAAAATTCCTAATATTCTGTAAGATATACGTGTTTTTGGTAAAATGCATCATAGAAGGGTTTGTATGTTGCATATATAAGGTCATTTGTATGTGGAGTCATTGTATAAGTCATATCGAGTATAGTCAGGTTTATATATCATGGTGCTTTGTATGCATTTGCTTAGTGTTTTTATTCTTTGTATACAAGTCAGGCCCGATGAGTTTCAGAAATGAAGTGGATAAATGGTTAAGTTTGCATTGTATCTTGAGTTGTATGTTTGTTTAAAAAGAGATATACATCCTGATGTACAAGGTGATATACATTCCGTGGACCCGAAGAAGATATAAAATGCTATTTTATTAAGGTGAGAAAAAGGTATGTCTCATAGTTTGTATGTTGTATGTTTTAGGTTTACATCTTTAGTATACATACAAATGCAGATTTCAAAGGATAATTAAATTGAGTGTAAGTGATGCATCATATCTTAGTGTTGTTGGAAATATGCATTCGCTTTATATACATGTATGGATCCGAAAAGGTTATACAATATGGTTAAGAACAATGAAAAGTCTGGGATGATTGTATAAGAATTTGCATTTATGGAAGGTTGTATCTAAGTCTAGATACAAGTGTTGTTGTATATTGAAAAGATACAAGAGGATAAGTAAAGCGGGTCCCACAGTTGTATCTCACAGTTGTATATTGTATAGACATATGGATATACAAGAGAATATACAAGCAGAGATGCAAAGAGGTGAAATACAACACGGATTTCAAAAGAAAGTAAAATAAAGGTAAGTCTTTGTATGTTTGGAGAATTGTATGGTGATAACATACAATCCTGATATACAAAGAAATGAAAAACACTGTCAGAGAACTAAAAGGTAAAGAGTGTTTATATGGGTCACAATTGTATAAGTGTTTATATCTATTTTACATACATTACGATATACAAACAAAAGATACAAGGGCGGATATAAAGAAAAGAGGTAACATTGTTTATAACCTACTGCATGTAGGCTTGTAGATTGAAAAGATACAAAGTGACATACAAGAAATAATATACAAGGAGACATACAGGAAGATGCAATGTATGAAAAAAGTAAACTAATAGATAGAATGTTTAAAATTAAAACATTGAAGTAGAAAGCTGAAGCTGTAGGTGCATTGATTGCTGCAATTAATGTTGAACTAACACTGAAAATGATAAAATTTAATGGGTTAGGGTAAATAAAAGGTTGTTTTTCTTTCAGATTTGCATTGTTGAAATTCAAAATTACAGAAAGAGGAACTATGGCATAAATTGAACGAAGAATTCATCGCAAGACAAAATTTTAGAAGTGGGAACAAAGTAGAAAATGGTAAAGTTGGTCAATGGTTGTAAGGTTTAGCCGTAAAAAAATATAGGTATTTATCTTGAACGCCGTTACAGTTGAGTTGATTAAAAATGCCAAGTGATTCTCAGTAATTTTGTTTTAAAATGCAAGCAAGTGTTAAGTTACTATTTTTGATAGTTAATTAGCTAGTTTGAGTTAAATAATATGAAATTCAAAACTGGAAAAGACAAACGGGGGGTTAGGGTAAATGTAAAAATAGAAAATTCATGGTAAAACCCTAGGTAAGAGAGTAAAACAACAAGTTAAAAAATGTGTTTTTTATAGGATGGCCCCATAACAAAAGGTGGCTACAAGGGGTGAAGTTAAAAAAGAAAGGAAGCCCCATAAACAAACAAAGAAGGAAGAGTTACCAATACACAGAGGTTACCCTTCATTAATCAGCACAAGCAGAGTAGGAATATACACCAGTATAGGGAATTATGACACAAATGATGTTCTGTAAAAGATTACAGTAGCAGACGCTACATTTGACATGAGATGTATATGGGAAAGGGGATTATAAAGAGCTGCAGGTTTCCCGTTAGCTATGGAAGCTAAGAAATTATGTTTGGATTGTATACACCTATATGACCTAGCTACCAGAAGTGTAATACACTAGGATAGGGTCATTGCAGACTTATCTACATAGGGGATTGCAAGAACATTTGGTTTTGAGATACATGAAAAAATGGTAGATATTGACATAGACCAATATAATGAGGATTTTAATAATAATGAGAGGGATTATAGAAGCAAGATATTTTACAATTGGTATAGTGCTGAAAATAAACCCAAGGCTGTGGCAAGAGTACATAGGATCTTGCAAAGAATAGATTTCAAAGAAGAGATACATTTGATGATAACAATGTTAAGCAAACTAGTAGGCTTAAGAGATGCCACTAAGTGTGAACCCTAGATGTTCACTGTTATTCAATTCATGAGGGAAGTGAAAAAGGAACAAGGATAAATTCACTGGTCTAAGGCTATTAGCACAGCCATATGGAAATAGACAATGTTAAGAAAACAAAAGATGATGCCTTTCTATTTGTCCTCATATGTATTATACTCATGTGCATCAATGGTTCAGCCATATATATATGGGATTGACAGAATTGCGACCCTAGGAAATGGCCTAGATCAAAATCTTGTATATGACCATTATCTAGACCTACAAGAAGATAATGCACTATGAAAATATGCTTAGTAAATGATGTATTTTATACATACATGGTCAGAGTTTTAAGAGAAAAGAAGGATAAGAGATTGTCTATAGATGCAGAGGATACAATTGGTTTGCATAGTTCCTAGTATATTCAATTCCAAAACTTCACCTATATCAGAACTAAAGGCTTTGAAGGAAAACCTTTCATGCTGCCTAGGTATCCTTCTAACAAATTGATTTTTTTAGAATTCTCAAGGAAAAACTTGAATGCCTTCAAAATTTACAAGAAGTATAGCAGAGGGAATCTTAAGCTCCCTTGGGTAATTGGTAGGTACTCATGTTATAGTAAAGAAGTTGTTGGTTACTTAGGAAAAGAGTTGAGATATTATGGATTTGAAGAATTTGAGTTGGCAAGGAGATTTGATCCTTTTCACCAGATCCAAAGTACCATTGATCCTAAGTTCAAACATCAAATACACATTGAGGATTATTGGTTAGACTGTAAGAATGATAGAGAAGTGAGAAAGAGGCCTCACAAAAGACTAACAATAGAGCAAATGAGGTCCATGGGGGAAATTTATGTACCCCCAGAGGTTAAAGATGTTAATTTATTGTATCACAGTTATGAAAGTGCCAGGCTTGCTCCTATTAGAGAGCCTAATTAGTCACAACCATGGAGTACATCTTTGGATGCATTGTCCAAACCGGTCATTTTGTTTTCTAAAACATGATTGAAGGATAGAATTGAAGAGCTTCAGGCTGAAGGGGTGGAGCCTACATATCCAAAGAAAGGCAAGAAGAGAGTGAGGGAGCATAGAGATGACCTCTACTATTTCTATAAAAAGAAAAGAAAGATTTTAGAAGCAAAGATTGTTGAGATAGACAAAAATGTTACTTTGATGGATCCTTATGCACTAGGAGTGATAGTGGTAGTATCATTAGGCACATTTGTAGAAGAAAAATCATTGGGCCATGATACCAATACAAAGCAAGCACAAGCTACTAAGGAGTTAACAGGATAGAAGGTCATGAATGCAATACCAATAGGGACATCAAAAGGAGAAACTTCAAAACAAGATGAAGTTATAGGAGCACAGAAGGTAGGTGCCAAATTAAGTAGCATACCTAGTACATCTACCTCAGAAGAAAAAAGACAAACATATGCAAAAGTGAAAATAGAATTGGCTAAAGAAAAGTTGCATGGGTCAAAGATACATGAAGCCAAACAAGTTACTGAGACTGTCAATGTTGAGGATTATAGTAGTGGAAGTGAGGTCAAGGAAGTTGATCCAAAGAAAGGAAAAGAAACTGGCATAGAGGAGGAGCAATCTAGTGAATACTCAGGTGAGGAAGAAGAACAAGATGCTCAAGCTTACATATAAGTTGAACAAGGTCCAATATCTGAACAAGAAAATGTACAAGAAGGATTGGAGGCAGTGGATCCATTTGGTACACTGGTACCTCCAGAAATCATAAGGGATGTGTAAGATGTAGCACATGAAATAGAAGAATCTGAAAAGGAGGATGCACCCGAGGAAGTAATAAAGGAAACACATGCTCAAACTAAGGAAGAAACATGAGCTAGGACTTCTAGTGTAGATGTGTTAAATATTTTGAACATGTATGGAGAACACAGTGAGGAAGAAAAGAATGTAGAAAATAAGGACAAACAAGAAAAAGAGACAAAAGAATCTGATGACATTATAGGTATACCTTCACAGGTAGAACAAATTGACATGCATGAAAAGATGCAGGAGAAAGTTGAAACAACAAAAGAGGAAATGGAAATAGTGTTGGCAAGAGACACTATATGGATTCATGATTGTTGTCATTGATGGCAACAAAGTTCATCCCACACATTTGCAGGACATGGTGTGTCTCTACCGGAAGTCAGAGTGAAGAATGTTGTGGTCCGGTAAATACGAACAGAGCATATGGCAAGGTTTGACAGACAGGTCTGGATCTCTCAAAAGAAGTATCTTGGTAAAGTGCAGATTTGGGGAAGTAAAGAGTACTACCATGAGTGATATATTCCAAGGTTTTAGCCTCTGGTGATAGATGAGGCAAAAGATATGAATACTTGAGTACCGGGTTCCTGAGTGACAGTGTGAATAGAGGAAGAACTGACTGACAGAACATTAGACTACTTTCCGGATGTGTTACTGATGGTGTTAAATGTTATGAAGGCATGAATCATGTTTGGCCGACATGATTTCTACAATTATATGCTTGATCTGCATTACTTGATGTGTAAGGATTCAACCGACAGAACAGAGTTTGTGAGAAGATTAATTGTTCTGGGTGCCGACTAGAAAGATAATGAAATCACTTGTATAGATATATATAAAGGATGGATTTAGTTGTGAGAAGATGTGTTGTGAGATGATGTATGCAAAAAAAGGGGCAGAGCAGAGCAGAAGCAGTAAGGAAGGTCCGGTATGTGAAAGGAAAGCAGCATAAGAGAAGAGGAAAGATGAAGTGCAGCAGATCAGTGTACTGAGCCTAACTGGAACTAAACTCCAGCATATGTGGATGCTTCCAATTAGTTCAAGTATTGTATAACATTCTTTTGTAGACAGTATGTCTCCTTGTAGGCAGTGTGCCTCCTTTGTGAGCAGTGTGCTCAGGCAGTGAGCCTTAATTGGCAAGTGCCATTTTGTATTTCCTTATTCTTCTAACAGAGAATAATCTTTGGGTTAATCACCCCGTGGTTTTCTCCCTTAACAGGGTTTCCACATTAAAAATACTATGTCATGTGTTTTTTCTTTTCATGGTAATGTTTGCTTATTTGAATTAATGTTGCATTGATTAATAAGAAAGTTTAGAAAAAAGAAATAATTAGGATAACTAATTCACCCCCCCTCTCAGTTATCAACAATTGGTATTAGAGCTAAGTTCCTCCTAACAGAGTCTAACAGCTTGAGGAAGATCTGGGAGTCCAAATGGATGCATATGGTATAAGGGAGCAACTCAAGACTGCCCTTGAGGATCTTGAACAGTCAAACTCTAAAGTCATTGAATTAAAGGAAAGACTAAAATAGGCTAATGATTTCATGAGAGAACTAAAAGACAAATTAAGTCTCTCTATGAAAAAGAGAAAGGAGCTACTTCAGTAATTGGCAAGACAAGGTGAAGAAAATAATGCAAATGAAGAACTGACTGAGAAGACCAAGTTATGTGAAAAGTTATCAAAAGAAATCTTTATGGTAAGACATGAAATGGAATCAGGAGTTATAAAGTTTACCCAAGAAATTGAAGAGAAAAGAAAAACTGAAGATAATCTAAGACAATCTCTCAAGGAGAAATCAGAAGATTGCCACCAGATGGATAGAATTATCAAACATCTTGAATCTGATCTTGAAGATGCTAAAGATAATGAAGAAAAACTTGAGGATCAAATTGTCTCTCTAAAAAGGGATCTTCAAACAACAAATGAGTATAAAGAGAAATTCAAGATAAGTTCTGCTCAACTTGAAGTTCTTCTTGGAAGTCAAAAGAAGGTAGATGACAAATGTGGTTTGGGATATGAGAAAGGAGAAAGCTTTGGATCTGGTTAGAAGAATTTTGGATTAGAAAATCCAAGGAACAGGCCTAGAAGACCTCCGGTAAGATAGCCCAATGCTCAAAGATATCCATCCTTCAATGGATACTGCCACAGCTGCAATCACTTTGGTCACAAAGCTAATCAGTATAGAAAGAGAATGAATCAGACTAATTCATCCTTCTCCGGACAGTGTTTTAACTATAAAAGGTATGGTCACAAGTCTCATGAATGCAGAAATATGCAAATGAGCAAATCATTCAATGGTAGATGCTTTGCATGCAATAGAGTAGGTCATATGGCTAATCAATGCAGATCAAGAGGATATCAGTCAAATATGCAAAGAAATGTTGTTTGCCAAATCTGTAATAGGTCCGGTCATAATGCAAAATTCTGTAGAAGCAAGAATCAGGAGAAAAGAGGTCCAGCATATCATAATCAAAATCAAGATAAGGGTAAAAAAAAGGTGAATGTGGATGAAGTTAGGAATGAGATGAACAAGATTTGGGTGAAGAAAAGTTTAGAGAATGTAGAGGTTGGATCAGCACTAGACTCTGGTGCTGATATTCCTTCCGGAAACTAAAAGATGAGCTCTGGCTCCGGAGGAGACACAAAGAAAACCTTGTTCCCCTAGCCAGTTAAGTGGTGCCTGAAATTGGCACATGAGAAGCTGCGGATCAAAGGGTTTCTAGAGAAACATGTAAAGAAGGTCAGGTAAAGATCTGAGAGCTTCGCAAGAAAATTTAAAAGGTTCATTTCCTTCAGAATTGGTCTGGTTAAGCAAGTCTTCTGGTAAAATAGGTTTCTCACAAGATTGGCCCGGTATGAATCCAAATTGATACAACTTGATCTGTGGATACATAAGATGATCAAAAGGACAAGTGGATATGATGATTCATCACTAACATCGATCACAATGGAATCATAATGATCTGGATGAGTTTCTTCCTCCTTGAACAAGGAAAACCAGGCAAACCAGAATGAATTATGTTGTGCATTTATTGCAGGGTGAAAATTAGGGCTTCTTGGAATAAAAGAGTTCATTTGTCTATCATTTACACACTTGTACACTCACATACGAAGAAGAAAGAAAAGGAGCTCTGCAAACAACTTCTCCCAAAAGATCAAGGCAACTCTTCATATAGCTCTATACAGATTTCTTCGTGTGCCCTAACCTGCGTAAAAGGTATTTATCATTCTTGATATCCTTCAGTAAGATTATTTCATGATGCATACTCTGAATATAGTAAAGATCTCTGATAGACCTCACCCTACATTTAAGAAACATCCATACAAATCCTTGGAGGTAGACCCCCTAGGTGCATTTTCTAGTGTTCTGCATGGCGTCTTGCACACCGAAGATATTAGGGTTTATATACATGCAAACATTGAAGAGTTTGGGGAATTCAAACTAAGAGACATATACCACAAGCAGTTAATAGATGATTCCTTTGAGATCAAACCTTAGTATAAGGGCATCCGGGAAAAGCATTTTGATCAGTTCATTCATTTCCCCTGCTTTGAAGAAGATGAATGGGTTCGGTATGTTTTAAGTAGGGTGCATGATAACTTCCTATGGCTGAATAGACCTTGCAAGATCACCAAGGAAGCAATTAGGGCAGTAACTAGTTTACATTCCTCCGGAGGAATTTCTGTCCTCAAATCTGTCAAAAACAACATTGTCACAGAGGCCACTGGATCAAAATTTGATAAGAGGGCAATGACCATTGAAGATATTACTGACCCAGATATCAAGTATGCATCTATGATAATAGGATACAAGATATATCATTCCAGTAGGGAGAATTCAGTATCCAGAACTGCAGTATACACGGCCTATGAGATGCTAAGAAAAAAATGTAGAATATGATCTCTGTGAACTTCTCTTGAGCCAGTTAATGGAAAACATACAAAAGATCAAAAAGGACAAGAAAAACTCTTTCAAATATTGTGCACTAATAGTATGTTTATTTTTCTACTTCATGAATGAGTTGCCCATATCAAATGGATGGGTATGGTAGAATGACAAATAGGTAGCAGTTCAGATCAGAGACTATTTGCATGGGCTTGGGGATGCTAAAGCAAGAAATACAGCCATGTGGGGATACTTCAAAAACTTTTAGAACATGATGCAATCAAGAGAAAGGATTCCCCAGTCTCTTGTTGAGAAATACAAGGACACAGTCTACTTTATGGTAGAGACTGATCAGTGCCTAATGGAGGCAGTAGAACCAAGGACAGTCTGGATCATGCCCATGGGGTATGAAGTTGATGAACAGATTGTGGAGCTACATGTTCAACACATGCTGAGTCAACCTAAAGATCCAAAGGCAGAAAGGTTTGGAACCTTTGAGGAGCTGAGTGTAAAGATCCATGTGGAACTCAGAGAACCAGAGATGAAAAGGAAGGTGAGAAAAAAAGTAGAACATATTGCACAAGGCCTTGGGATCTCAAAGGAGGCACTTGATGCCAACCGGGAAAAGAGACAAAAAGCTGACGAAGAGAAGAAAGAGGCAGAAAAAGGAAGCAAGAAAAGTGCTCCGGTAGAAACTTCCACCCAGACCAGATCTTCAAAGAGACCAGCACTTGTCCCAGCTAAAAGCTCAAAACTGGAAGTCCAAGCATCTGGCAAAGGAGAGAAAAGGTCAAAGACAAAAGCCACAAGGGCATATGCAAGTCAAAGAGATGAAGAAGAAACTAAATCAAATGAGGGCGTAAAGGAAATAAAGAAGCAGAAGAAGAAATGATCCGATCAGCCCTCCATAGGCCAAGACAAGGAAGAAATAGTAGAGGAATTTGTTGAAAAGCCCACTTTGTCCCTAGAAAGTGTAATCAAATCAGTCACTGTGGATGGAAACCTTCAACCAATGGCTAAATTCTATGATGATTACAATGAGGCCAACCAAAAGATCCTGCAGGAAGCTACAATTAGGTATCTGAACATTTACAATAAAGCTTTTATTGAAATTATCTCTCTAATTGCTAAGAGTCTAGAGAAGGAGTTGGAAATGAGAAAGACCAATGCCATGGCAAAAGACCTTGAGATCCAGGAACAGATAGCTATTCAGCTATATCCTTCAATTGATCCCAAGACAATGAACATGGTATTCAAAGACTACAAGGATGAATTCAGGAGCAAAGCAAGGATGAATCAGCTTATGCTTGGTGAGACCGACAAGGTAGCCAAGGACACTGAAGAGATTCTTCAGAAAACCTTCAAAAGATTTAATCTTCCTATCATAGAGGACTTGGTACTGATCCTACAAATGTTGCAGAAGAAACTCCTGAGAAAATGTCAGAAGAGGTGGGCCCCGAACAGACCAACATTTCCCCTCCAGTTTCCCCTACAGTCTCTGAATCTAAAGGAGAAGAAAAATCATAGGAGAAAGAAGTAGAGGTGAAGGAAAAAGAAGGTGACAGTGCAAAGGTTGCGGAAGGACAGAAGACTTTAGCAGAGAAAACCACAACTGCTAGTGGTAGGAATGTAGAAGGAGAGAAAACTCCAAAGGACAACTCTAAGACTACAGAAGAAAAGAAACATCTGTCTCCAGCAAGAGACACTACACAAACTGTCCAAGAATTTCTGAGCAAAGAAACAATGGAGATTGATGAATAAGAGCTTCTACAAGGTCCATTCAATTTTGATTCTCTTTCTCCAGTACAGACAATGAAGATCGCTTCATTTGCAAATGCTAAGGCTAATGAAAAAATCCTAAAGTCTCATATGGAAGACTGTGAGTTGATAGAAGCTGCATCCGGAGTACTGGAAAAGACTATACCATCTTTTCAAAAGGATCCCACAGCCTCCTCTTCCGGTAATCTCAAAACCTTAGTCAACAATGTTAGTACACATTTTGATTCTCTAGAAAAATCAACTGAAGAAAAGGTCCGAAAGGAGTTTTTGGATAAGAGATTCTCAGAGGTACAAGGATTAATCACTAATGATAGGATAAATATGAGTATTGGGATAAAGAGCTTAGAAAATGTTCTTAAGGATGGTGGTGAAATATACAAATTTTGTATCTCCTAGTCCAAAGTAACAGTAGAGATTGAGAAGAAAATAAAAGAGCAAGAGGATAAACTACTAAGTTTGTCTCAAAGTTTTGATCCTCTCTCTTCCTCCATAGTAAATCAAGAGTGTCAAATTATTGCAATCACAAATGCAATAAAAAATTTTGAGAAGGAAAGGAAGAACATGATCAGCCGGATGGGTGAACTTAGGAGGATCATTGTCCCTAAGTTAGAGGCCATGCATGAGGCCATAAGTGAAGCTCAAATCATAGCCTAGACAAATGATCCGACAGATCTAAAAAGGGCAGATGCATTTGCATTCCTATTGAGTGGGCATATCTCAATTTTGGACAGGATGAAGCAGAGTTGGGCGACAGAAGTTGTACAGTTGAAGAACACTTTTGCAGACATACTTAAGTATATGTAAGTACAACTTGTATATATATACTTATGCAGCTAATTATAGTAAATTTTTTGAAAATTTTGATGTGCGGACCCTACCCTTTGCCATTGATGTCAAAGGGGGAGTGAGGAGTAGTGAAAAACGAGGAATCCAACTAAGGGGGAGCTCCGGAAAATGTATATAAAGATAGAGCATCAGCCAAGGGGGAGCATAGTGTAAACACTTAGTCATTTTTCACTAAGTGTTGCCATCAATACCAAAGGAGAGATTGTTGGGAAGACACACTATATGGATTCATGATTGTTGTCATTGATGGCAACAAAGTTCATCCCACACATCCGTAGGACATGGTGTGTCTCTACTGGAAGTCAGAGTGAAGAATGTTGTGGTCTGGTAAACAAGAACAGAGCATATGGAAAGGTCCGACAGACAGGTCCGAATCTCTCAAAAGAAGTATCTTGGTAAAGTACGGATTTGGGGAAGTAAAGAGTACTACCTTGAGTGATAGATTCCAAGGTTTTAGCCTCCGGTGATAGATGAGGCAAAAGATATGAATACTTGAGTACCGGGTTCCTAAGTGACAATGTGAATAGAGGAAGAACTGACTGACAGAACATCATACTACTTTTTGGATGTGTTACTAATGGTGTTAAAGGTTATGAAGGCATGAATCATGTTTGGCCAACATGATTTCTACAAGTATATGCTTGATCCGCATTACTTGATGTGTAAGGATTCAGCCGACAGAACAGAGTTTGTGAGAAGATTGACTGTTCCGGGTGTTGACTAGAAAGATAATGAAATCACTTGTGCGGATATATATAAAGGATGGATTTAGTTGTGAGAAGATGTTTTGTGAGATGATGTATGCAAAAAAAAGGGCAGAGCAGAGCAGAAGCAGTAAGGAAGGTCCGATATGTGAAAGGAAAGCAGCATAAGAGAAGAGGAAAGATGAAGTGTAGTAGATCAGTGTACTGAGCCTAACCGGAACTGAACTCTAGCATATGTGGATGCTTCCAATTAGTTCAAGTATTGTATAACACTCTTTTGTAGATAGTATGTCTCCTTGTAGTCAGTGTGCCTCCTTTGTGAACAGCATGCTTGGGCAGTGAGCCCTAATTGGTAAGTGCCATTTTGTATTTCCTTCTTCTTCTAACAGAGAATAATCTTTGGGTTAATCACCCCATGGTTTTCTTCCTTAACAGGGTTTCCGCGTCAAAAATATTGTGTCATGTGTTTTTCCTTTTCATGGTAATGTTTTCTTATTTGAATTAATGTTGCATTGATTAATAAGAAAGTTCAGAAAAAAGAAATAATTAGGATAACTGATTCACCCCCCTCTTAGTTATCAACAAATAGAAGATGAGCCTAAAAGCAAGGAGAATACAGAAAATATTGGTGAAGATAATTTTGAACCTGAAAATAAAATAGGGGATGAGGACATGATAAATATGGGACAAGAAAATGAAGAAGAAGAAGAAAAATAGTCATCAGAAAGAGAAGGTCTAGAGGAAGAGTATGGGGATGGAGGACATATAGGAATTGAAGAAGATGCAAATGAGGGTGAACTTAAACATCAAAATGATCCAATGGTACAAGAACCAGCCCCTCAACAGCAGCCTCCTCCACAGCAACAAGAATAACAACAACAACAACAACAACAACAACAACAACAACAATAGCAACAATAAAAGCAAAGAGAAGTACAAAAGCCTCAAGAAGAGCTAATTAATGAAGAGAAGGCTATTGAAAGTACAAAAGAGGCTCCAGCCTAGTAAGGTACAGAAGTCAAGAGAGAAAAGGTGGACGTACAGTTAGTACTCATAGACATCAAGAGTTTATTGGGTGGTGCAATGCCAAGGAAAGAAAAGAAGAAGGCGAGAACCATGTTGGCAATAAAAAGGGGTCCTGATGGATCCAGAACACTGAATTTGGCAATACCACAGAAGAATAAAGCCAAAGGGGAAATAACAATAAATGATTATGTTGATAATTGAGAGGGAGGTGAATTAGTTATCTTAATTATTTTAGCTTTTTGAACTTTCTTAATAATTAATGCAGCATCAATTCAAATAAGCAAACATAACCGTGAAATTGAAATACACATGACACAATATTTTTGACGTGGAAACCCTGTTAACAATCACCCCAAGATTGTATTCTCTGTTAGAAGAATAGAATTACAAAATGGCACTTGCCAATTAAGGCTCACTGCCTGAGCACACTGCTCACAAGAGGCTCACTACCTACAAGAGACTCACTGTCTACAAGTTGTAAGAAGAATAACAAGATCCTTGAACTGATGAAAAGCATTCACACATGTTGGAGTTCTGTTCTGGTTAGGCTCAGTATACTGATCTATTGCACTTCATCCTTTCTCTTCTTTTATGCTGTTGTCCTTTCACATACTGGACCTTCCTTACTACTTTCCTTCTGCTCTCCTGCTATTCTTCACACACACAACACCACGACAATAAATCCCACTCTCATCGAAATCCATTTGGTATATATATCCACACAAAGGATTTTATCCTCTTTCTAGTTAGCATCTGGAATAGTCAGTATTTCCCAAACTTTAGTCTGTCAGCTAAATCCTCGCTTCCCAAGTGATGCAGATCAAAAAAGATATTTATAGAAGTCATCTAACATGTCGGCCAATCATGAATGATACCTTAGGAACCTTTATCATCATCAATATCTTATCCAGAATAATGTCTGATGCTCTGCCGGTCAGTTCTTCCTCTGTCTGTTCTGCCAAACAGGACCCCAATACTTGAATGCTCATATCTCTTCACTCCTTCATCACCGGAGGCTCAATTCTTGGAATCTATTAGTCAAGGTACTCCTCTTGACTTCCCCAAGTCCACACTTTCCAAAGAAACTTCCTCTGAGAGATCCAAACCTGACTATTGGACCTTACTGCAACACTTTGTTCTTTCTTACCAGACCACAACACTCTTCAATCTAACTTCCAGTATAGGCACACTATGTCCTGCAGATGTGTGGGATGAACTTTGTTGCCATCAATGACAACAATCATGAAGCTCCAATGTGTCTCTTGCCAACAATCTCCTCCTTTGGCATTGATGGAAACACTTAGTGAAAAATGACTAAGTGTTATACTATACTCCCCCTTGGTTGATGCTCTCTTCTAATGTACACTTTTTCGGAGCTCCCCCTTAGCTGGATTCCACATTTTTTACTGTTCCTCACTCCCCCTTTGACATCAATGGCAAAGGGTAGGGTCCGCATATCAAAATTTTCACAAACAATCTATACTTAACCGCATAAATATATATACATGCTTATACTTACATATACTGAAGTATATCTGCAAAAGATGTCTTCAACTAGGCAAATTATGTTGCCCATCCTGTCCAAAATTGAGATGTGACCACTCAACAGGAATGCAAAAGCTTCTGCCCTCTTGAGATCTGTTAGATCACTAGTCCGGGTTGTGGTCTGAGCATCAGTTAGGGCTTCATGCATGGCCTCTAACTTAGGGATAATCATCCCTCTAAGTTCACCCATTCTGCTTAATATGTTCTTCCTTTCCTTCTCAAGCTTCTTAATTTCATTCATGATTACAATAGTTTGACATTCCTAGCTTATTATGGATACAGTGAGAGGATCAAACTTCTAAGAGAGGTTTGACAGTTTATCCTCTTGTTCTTTTACTTTCTTCTCAATATCCTTTGTTGCTTTAGTCCAGGATATACAAAATTTATATACTTCTCCTCCATCCTTAAGAGCATTTTCTAAGCTCTTCATCCCAATGTCCATATTTCTCCTATCATTGGTTATAAGCCCTTGTAACTCCGAGAATCTCTTATCCAAAAACTCTTTCCAGAATTTCTCTTCTGTTACTTTCTCTAAAAAATCAAAATGTGTACTAACAGAATTTACAAGAGACTTTAGATTACTGGATGTGGATGCTGTAGGATCCTTTTGGAAGGATGGCATGATCTTTTCCAGTACACCGAATGTAGTTTCTATGAGGTCACAGTCTTCCATGTGAGACTTTAGCATTTTTTCTTTTGCCTTTGCTTGAGTGAAGGATGCTAGCTTCATGGTTTGCACCAGAGAGAGGGAATCAAAATTGAATGGACCTTGAAGTAACTCTGGTTCATCAAATTCCATCATCTCTTTGGTCAAGGAATCCTTGACTACTTCTGCTATGTCTCTTGTTGGAGACAAAATTTTCTCTCCTTCTGCAGCCTTACCACTGTCATATGTAGCTTTTTCTATCCTTGACTCTTCTTCTCTTCCCTTTGCTTGTTCTTCTTGACTGGATTTTTCTTTTATACTTTCTTCTCCTTTAGATCTAGAGATTGCTGGGGAATCCAGATTTACTTCTCCTTGAACTTCCTCTTCCGGAATAGAGGAATCCTTTTCCTTTACCTCTTCTGCTACTGTCTCAATAGATTCTTCTTTTTATCCATTTCTGAGGGATCATTACCTAAATCTTCTATAACAGGAATATTGAATCTTTTATAGGCATTCCGCAAGATTTCTTCTGTTTCTTTTGTCACTTTATCAGTTTCTCCTAGCATGAGCTAATTCATTCTGGCCTTACTCCAGAACTCATCCTTGTAGTCTTTGAAGATCATATCCATTTGTTTTGGAGTAATTGAAGGATAGAGCTGAATAGCTATCTGTCCTTAGCCTTGGCATTTTCTTTTCTCATTTCAAGTTCCTTTTCTAAACTTTTAGGAATTAGAGAAATGATTTCAATAAATGCTTTATTGTATACGTTCAAATACTTAACTGTGGTTTCCTTTAGAATCTTTTTATCTACATCATAGAATTCTATTATTGGTTAACTACATCATCTAAGGACAGAGTGGGTCTTTCAACAAACTCTTCTACCTCTACCTCCTTATCTTCACCGGATACTTTCTTCTTCTTCTTCATCTTCTTTACCTCCTCATCTGACTCAATCTCTTCTTCATCCTTTTGGCTTGTGTGAGACCTTGTTACCTTTTTCTTGGTTCTCTTCTCTCCTTTTCTGGATGTCTGAGCTTGTGGTTTTGAAGCCTTTTGACCCTTGGAAGTGGTAGGTGCAGAGCTTTTGGTTGATCTGGTCCAGGAGGGGGCTTACACTGGAGCACTTTCTTTTTCAGTTTCTTGCTTTTCTTTCTCCGTTCTTTCCATTTTCTCTCTGTTGGCAGTAAGTGCCTCTTTTGAGATTCCATGCCTCTTGGCCAATTCTTCTACTTCTTTCTCACTTTTCTCTTCATCTCTGGTTGTCTGAGCTCCACATGGATCTTTACACTCAACTCTTCAAAGGTTCCAAATCTTTCTACCTTGGGATCTTTGGGTTGACTAAGCATGTGTTGAACATGTAGCTCAACAATTTTCTCATCTACTTCATACCCCATGGGCATGATCTAGACTATCCTTGGTTCCATAGCCTCCATTAGGCACTGATCAATTTCTACCATAAAGCAAACAGTATCCTTATACTTTTCAACTAGAGATTTTGGAATTCTCTCCCTTTCTTACATCATACTCTAAAAGTTCTTGAAGTAACCCCACAGAGCTGTATTTCTTGCCTTAACATTCCCAAGCCCATGCAAGTAGTCTTTGATTTGAATGGCAACAGGTTTGTCATTTTGCCATACCCAGCTAGTGGATCCGGGCAGCTCATTCATAAAGTAGAAAAACAAACACAATATTAGTCCACCATACTTAAAAGAGTTCTTCTTGTCCTTCTTAATCTTCTATAAGTTTTCCATCAGTTGGCTTAGAAGGAGTTCACAGAGATCATAATCTGTATTCTTTCTCAACATCTCATAAGTAGTATACATAGTAGTTCCAAGTACTGAATTCTCCCTGCTAGAGTGATATATCTTATAACCCATTATCATAGATGCAAACTTGATATCCGGATCAGAGATATCTTCTATGGTCATTGCTCTCTTATCAAATTTTGATCTGGTAGCTTCACTCATAGTTTGATTTTTGACAGATTTGAGAACTGGTATCCCTCCGGATGAGTGCAAGCCAGTTACTGCCCTAATTGCATCCTTAGTGATCTTAAATGGTCTATTCAACCATAAGAAGTTATCATGTACTCTGTTCAACACATACAAAACCCATTCATCCTCCTCAAAATAGGGGAAATGAATGCACTGACCAAAATGTTTATCCCGGATGACTTGGTACTGTGGTTTGAGTTCAAAAGTATCATCTATTAAATGATTGTGATAGAGATCTGCCAACTTGGATTCCCCAAAATCTACAATGTTCACATGAATGTAAACCCTAACATCTTCTACATGCAAAATACCATGTGAAATGCTGGAAAAAGCACCTGAGGGATCCACTTCTAGAGATTTGTATGGGTGCTTCTTAAATTTAGGGCGTGGCCTATCAGAAATCTTCACCACATTTGGAGTAGCCATATTCAAAAGATTTACAGAGAGATATTCAGTAATGGAAAATACCTTTTATGCTTCTAGGGTTCGTTGAATGAACCAAATTAGTTTGCTGGATGAATCGACTTCAATGATTAATCTTTGAGAATTTGAGACAATTTGTTGTAGAGATCCTTTTCTTTTCTTCTTGAGTGCAAATGACGAACGAATGAACTCTTATATTTCTAGGAAAGCCCTAATTTCATACGGATGACTGATGAACTGGATTAGTCTTCAACCTATTCAAAACTTATTGTGAATCTTTCATCTCTTAACCAAACCTTATTTGGATGTCCCTTTGTGAACCCTTTAATCTGCAACTCGCCTTGCGCCAGTTCTGGCACCAATTAACTGGCTGGGGGAAAATGTTTTTCTTTGTGTCTCCTCCTAAGCCAGAGCTCACCTTTTAATTTTTGGAAGGAATATCAACACCAGATTCTGGTGTGGATCCATCCCCTACATTTTCTGTACTTCTCTTCACCCAAATCTTGTTCATCTCACTTTTGACTTCATTTGCATTCACTTTTCCTTTTCCCTTCTCTTGATTTTGAGTATGATGTACCGGACCTCTTTTGTCCTGATTCTTGCTTCTATAGAATTTGGCAATATGACCGGATCTATTACAATTGTGGCAAACAACATTTCTTTGCATATTTGATTGATGTCCTCTTGATCTACATTGATTAGCCATATGACCCATTCTATTGCATGCAAAACATCTACCATTGAATGAATTGTTCATTTGCATATTTCTGCATTCATGAGATTTGTGATCATAACTTTTGTAGTTAAAACACTGTCCAGAGAAGGATGTGTTAGTCTGATTCATTCTCCTTCTGCACTGATTAGCTTTGTGACCAAAGTTATTGCAGTTGTTGCAATATCCATTGAAGGATGGATATCTTTGAGCATTAGGTTGCCTTACCGGAGGTCTTCTAGGCCTATTCCTTAAATTATCTGATCCAAACCTCTTCTAACCAGAACCAGAGCTTTCACCTTTCTCATATCCCAAACCACACTTGTCATCTACCCTCTTTTGTCTTTCAAGAAGAACTTCAAGTTGAGTAGAACTTATCTTGAATTTCTCTTTATATTCATTTTCTATTTGAAGATCCCCTTTAAGAGAGATAATTTGATCCTCAAGTTTTCTTCATTTTCTTTAGCATCTTCAAGATCAGATTCAAGATGTCTAATTATTCTATCCATTTTGTGGCAGTCTTCTGATTTCTCCTTGAGAGATTGTCTTAGATCATCTTCAGTTTTTCTTTTCTCTTCAATTTCTTGAGTAAATTTCATAACTCCTGATTCCATTTCATGTCTTACCATAATGATCTCTTTTGATAACTTTTCACATAATTTGGTTTTCTCCTTCAGATCTCCATTTGTATCATTTGCTTCACTTTGACTTGCCAATTGCTGAAGTAGACCCTTTCTCTTTTTCATAGAGAGACTTAGTTTCCCTTTTAGTTCATTTATGAAATCATCAGCTTGTTTGAGTCTTTCCTTCAGTTCATTGACATTAGAATTAGATTGCTCAAGATCATCTAGGGTAGACTGAAGTTGCTCCCTCATACCATACACATCCATTTTAATTCCTAGATCTTCCTCAAGCTGTTAGGCTTTGTTTGGAGAAAATTGGCTTTGATACCAATTGTTGATAACTGAGAGGGGGGGTGAATCAGTTATCTTAATTATTTCAATTTTTTGAACTTTCTTAATAATTAATGCAACATCAACTGAAATAAGGAAACATAACCATGAAATGGAAATACACATGACACAATATTTTTGACGTGGAAACCCTATTAAGGGAGAAAACCATGGGGTGATTAACCCAAGATTGTATTCTCTATTAGAAGAATAGAATTACAAAATGGCACTTGCCAATTAGGGCTCACTGCCCGAGCACACTGCTCAAAAGAGGCTCACTGCCTACAAGAGACTCACTATCTACAAGTTGTAAGAAGAATAACAAGATCCTTGAATTGATGAAAAACATCCATACATGCTGGAGTTTAGTTCCGGTTAGGCTCAGTATACTGATCTACTGCACTTCATCCTTTCTCTTCTTTTATGCTGTTGTCCTTTCACATACCGGACCTTCCTTACTACTTTCCTTCTGCTCTCCTGCTATTCTTCGCACACACAACACCATGACAACAAATCTCACTCTCATCAAAATCCATTTGGTATATATATCCGGACAAAGGATTTTATCCTCTTTCTAGTCAGCATCCAGAATAGTTAGTATTTCCCAAACTTTAGTCTGTTGGCTGAATCCTCGCTTCCCAAGTGATGCAGATCAAAAAGATATTTATAGAAGTCATCTAACATGTTGGCCAATCATGAATGATACCTTAGGAACCTTGATCATCATCAATATCTTATCTGGAATAATGTCTGATGCTCTATCAGTCAGTTCTTCCTCTATCTGTTCTGCCAAACAAGACCCCAATACTTGAATGCTCATATCTCTTCACTCCTTCATCACCGAGGCTCAATTCCTAGAATCTATCAGTCAAGGTACTCCTCTTGACTTCCCCAAGTTTGCATTTTCCAAAGATACTTCATCTAAGAGATCTGGACCTGACTGTCGGACCTTTCCACAACACTCTATTCTTGCTTACTGGACCACAACACTCTTCAATCTAACTTCTGGTATAGGCACACTATGTCCTGCAGATGTGTGGGATGAACTTTGTTGCCATCAATGACAACAATCATGAAGCTCCAATGTGTCTCTTACCAACAGATTACAAGATAGTCAATTTTGACCTAGGCCACATTATAAGATAGCAACATATAAGTGAGTGGGAAGATATGCACCAGGTTACTGCGGAGATGTTAAAAAAAGACAAAGATAAGCATGAATATTTGAAAGGGCACATTGTCTAGTTACAACAATTCATTAAGGGGATATTTGATCCCAATGTTGCAATACTAGACTTGCCCAATGAAATAGCAGTGTTGTCAAAGGATGAAGTGAAGGACATGGAGAATAAAAGGCTTGAGGCCAATATTTTTGAAGAATGGTTCAAAACATTCATGCAAGAAGGAGAAGAGGTGACTAAACAGGTAGTGATAGGATGGGAAATGGCTACAACAGAAAAGAATAAATGCAGTGTGCTTATACATAATTGTCAGTTTAGAAGGGAAGAATGCAAGTTTGAATTGGGGAAGCTAGAGGAAATTGAAGAAAGACTAGATGAATTAATAAATGAAGGAGTCATTACTCCTCTGATGGAAAATCAAGTACCATAGGCCAGATTGGAATTAAAGTTTGAAGATGATAGTCTCAGAAGATGCATCACAGCTACCCAAGATTTAGAGGAGAAGGCGGATAGGATGATCAGGTTGCATACGAAGATAGTTGAGAAGCTCATAAACCATGAATGCATGGACATACCAGCATACAAACTACAAAGAGCATTAAAAGAGTTTAAGGCCATCTTTGTACCATGTCCAGAGAATCCAAATACTTATTTGAGTAAACAAATGATTGATTCAATAATGGAGGCGAGCGCCAAAATAAAGAAATATAAGAAAAAGGTTGAAGGTTTGGGTAAGGAAGAGAAGAAATTAAAGGAATGGGTCATAATGCAAGAATATATATGGACAAGAAGTCCAGGGGGAAATTGCACTTTGATAGAAGGTGTCATGAATAACTTCAGAATATAACTTCCGAATATACTTGAAGGAATCAAAAAGTATCAAGGCAAATAATAAGAAGGAAGGCAGGGTCCACAACATGGAAGCGATCAACATGCATCCTATTTTGAAAAGATTCTAAAGGCATCCTTTGAGGTAGGAAAAGATACCATGAAGATATTTTGGGAAACAGTTAGGAATGAATGTACACCCTTGATCAAGAAAGTATGAATTCTGACCATGGATTAAAATTTGGTAGCCGTAGCAGAACATAGCTTCAAATTCTATATAAGAAGCTTTGCTACTTGTATAATATTTACATAGGGATTTTTGAGTTGTAGCTTGCACTTGTAAATTGTTTAAACATTTGAATAGAGAGATATTTTAGTTTAGAAGAGGTCACCTGTGTCTACACTAAGGAATACATAGAATGTCTAGTTTCCTTATTGTATCTATAAAAATGTCTGTAAGTTTTTCTGGCAATTTGATTAATGAAGCAAAAGGTCATTCATACATTGTAAATTCTATATGACTGTGCTTTAAATACAAGTAAACTTGGAATTCTGCATCTATTATAGAGTGTTTTCTGACTCTTACTGGTATTTGAAGTACTATCCTTTGAAAGCTTGCAATCTTTGATGTGTGTTCGTGAAAATACTTAGGACTTCACATTTAAAGATTTAATATGTTGATTTGATTAATTTTCCATATTTCTTAAAGACTTGGGTAATAAAGCATTTAGATCCTGTAGTGAAATGATATTCAACTTGATTTTCCCTAACTTTTCCCCAAACATTTGAAATAATTAGCTTAAACATTGAAATCTTAAGGAAATTGTCTTACATTTGAAAGGAGCATTGAGAATTATGTTAATATTTGACAATTTTCATATCAATTTGAAAGGTAAATCTTGTTTCATTATAAATCATACAAAGCTTTGTAATACAGTAGCAAATTTATGCAAAGGAATGAATAATTTGTTTGTATTTACAACAATTTGTATAATTTGAGTCCAGTAAGTCAGTGATTATCTTAAATCAAGTAAGGCCCCTTGAATATTATAGTTTCACATTAACCTACTGAATTTTCCACAAGGTCAAGACCTGACCATACAGAAACTTGGGATTAAGAATTCTTAGTTGATTTCTTCATATCTTTCAAGATAGTTTAGGTTCATTTTGTGAATTTTAACTTTTGTTGTGAATGTGTAAAAACAATCATCAATAGGTTCATAAAGCACTTTATCAACCATCTTATAAGAAAACATCACCATTGCTTCCTACACCACCATCCAATCAGAAGCTTCAATGTTTATCATAGTGTGTGCAACCATTGGTTCTAATTTCTTTTTACACCTCCATCATGCCATCATTCAAACATTATCCTACATATCTACCTTATCACCTTCCTATGGTCCATGCTTTTGCATAAGTCTTTCACCCATTCCCTACATAATCCACATCATAATCCAAAATCCTTTTATCCATAATCCACATCATAATCCACTATCTACCTAATCCATCTTTCATACAATCTCCTTACCAACATCTATGATCACACTTGACATGGTCCATGCAATGACATCCATCTAGCAGGACTATCACCTTTCATGGAACTAGACACTTGAGTCTCTCCCATCCATATCCACCTTCTCCCATCCAAATGTTTCAAAAAGGAAAAGAAAAAAGTAAAGAGAAATCCCTTCGTCCAATGGTGAAAAATTGGCAAACAAGCACCTTGGATAAGTACCATGATGAAAACCTGGAAAACATACGTCATGTGTAAGTTGATCTTCTGTCACTTACACTTGGGGGCACATTGTCTCATCCATCTTATCATGTCCTATCTTGCCATATCTTATCTTACCATTCTTAGCTATTATCCTCATACCTTATTATTGTGTCCATTCATCCCTTCCTCTTTTGATCTTGACAAAGATTGGGGGAAACAATGTTGAAACATGCCTTGGATAAATCTTGATATACCTCATCCTTTCCAAACCAATCCATCCTATCATCCTATCATTGTGCCATTGTTATAAGCCTAATCCTAGCATAAGTCCTATCGTCATAAGCATTGTCATGAAAAATCCTAAGCATACTATCTAGAATGGGGCATGTTGTTCTTATGTGACATAACCTTTGAGATCACATCCTTTCTCGCTTACACATCCATCTATCATAAGCTTTCCATCTCTTATTACCCATCCTTTCATCCATCTAATCCTACCTACCTACCTCCTAGCATATAGACTTGGTTTTTTCCTTCTCACTGGTAGCTAGCACAAAAGGCTATCCCAATTGTAAATCCATTGACATCCTCAAAACATACCAAAATTCCAAAAACATACAAAAATGTCCTAAAAAAATTCCAAAAAAAATCATAAAATGTCCATACAAAAATTCCAAAAAAAAATCATAAAAAGTCCTAAAAAAATTCAAAAAAAAAATCCTCCAAATAAAAAACAATCAAATATCCAATCAAAATTCAAACAATAAAATAAATTCTTCAATCACTTCTTCCAAATTAATCCAATCATCAAATCACATCAATCACACAAATCGAATAAATTACATCAAATCAATCACATCTATCAATTCTTCTATAAGTCAAACCACTCAATCCAATCAAATCATTTCTTCTGATCCAATCAAGCCATTCAATCCAATCATTCCAATTCATCTAATCATCAAAATCATCAATCCAAATCAACCCACTTAGTCACATCTTCCAAATCAATGCCAAATCATTCCAATCAACCAAATCATCAAATCTTAAATCCAACCAATCAATTCATCCATTCTTCTAATCCAATCAAATAATCAAATCAAGCTAATCTATCAATCAATAAAAAACCAAATCAATCACTTCATCCAATCATCAAATCCATCAAAACAAATCTAATTAAATCATCAAATCCAATCATCAAAATCAATTCATCAAATCATTCCCAGTCAATCCCAATCTATCAATCAATTAAAATCACATCAATCCAATCCATATCATCACATCAACATCATATAACATCGAATCAATCAATCAATCAAAATCACAACAATCCACCTCTTCATCATCATCATAAATCAGAACTACATCTCATCTCTATCGTTAAGTGCATTGATCCTGTGGATACAGGGTATGTAGGCAATCTGGGATACGAAGGAAGTACCTAGATTCAGGCAGAGGTGATATTCCTCTTTCTTCTCTCTCATCATTTTCTTTTATCATCTATCTTCATCAATTTTTCCAATCAATTCTTCCAATCAACCAATCAAATCATTTCTTAAAACCAATTCTTCTTCAATTACTTCTTCCATCCATCCTTATCAAGTCATCCAAGCAATAAACTCAAATGTAAATCAATCTTTAAAACCATGCCAATCAAGTTAATCAAGCTTGTCAAATTATCCAATCACATCCTTGGTCTTGATCCTAATCTTGTCATAAACCAAATCATTAACTAATCAATCAATCAATCAATCAATCCATCAATCATCCTTGTGTTGATCTAGGGATATATCATTCCCCGCCATGACAACACTATCATCATCATCATCAATCAATCTATCAAAAATCAATCATTGGTTTACAGCTTGATAGGGGCATAACCTTATTTGGTTTTGTATCATTTATGCATTCTTTCTTTTTTGCTTATGTGTGTTATCATTTTTATCTTGCATTTGTATCAAATCACTATCATTCCAGCTAATATTCATATCTTGTATCTAGACAAGGTTGTATTACGCTGGGGCACGAGACACATCGTCACCTTGGTCCTTATACCTTGGTGCATAACGTCTAGTGATAAATCAAACATATGATTGCTCACATTCACTACAGCATAATGTATCCTTCATCTCTTTCCTCCACTTCATATCTTGCATTATTCATCTTATCTGTGATAAGTGAAATCAAAATGAAGATAAAACTAATCTAATGCATAAACAAAATGATTATACCTTCATGAAGACCTCACAAATCCATGCGGGAAGGAGATGCACCCAAGAGCTCCTCAAGATTGTTCTCATGATCAGTGTGACTAATGTGGATTGCTCAAAGCTTTTGAACACAAATGTAGATGAGAGACAAGTGGATGGATAGATTAGATGGGATTGAGGCAAGATTTTGACATTATGATAGTGGATGAAGGAGATTTTGGAGTGATTTTGGTAGAGATTTGATGCCTAAAGGAGTCTCTCTCAAATGGCTTGGAGAGGGTTTCATTTATAGAGTTCTTGAAAGGAGGATGGAGGGTGAGGATTGAAAACTAAGATCAAGGGCTAGGAATCAATGAGAGTTAGGGTTAGGATTGAAGCCATAGCCTTGTGACAAGTGTCACAAGGAGAGTGGATGAGGGAGATCAAGGGTTGAAACTTGGTCAATGGGATTGGAGGGCTCTCATTGAAAGTGAATTTTAAATTCACATGGGGAAAGGTGTGGAGGATTAAAATGAATAAAAGATTCATTTTGGGAAGAGGGGACATGACAAGTGAATTTTTAATTCACCTTTATGTGGAGATGTGAAGATGGTACTCTTACATGTGTAAGAGAGTGATAAATGAGGGTGTAAGGAGGATTTGACCATTTGAATAAAAGATTGATTTTTATTCAAAGGTGCATGGAAGAAGGGGATAAGCAAGGTTAATTGAGTGTTTAGCTTAATTAACCTAGGTCTAGGGGATAGGTAGGCTAGGGTAGGTTAGGGTAGGTCAATTAGTAGGCTAGATTAATTAGATAAGCATGATGCATCTAATTAATGAGGATTAGGGAAAAGGAGAATTGAACCAAATAAATATTGGAAATATTTATTTGATTAATGAGGGATAGTGTTGTAAGGTCTAAGTGATAAATTAAATGAATTAATTGATCACAAGGAATAGATAGATGGTTAGGGAAGATACGGGAAATTGATTTGTAGAGCAAGTCAATTTTAGGTGTCTACATTTGCCTCTCTTTGAGATGATGTTGCGGCTAAGTAACATCATTTCAAAGAAGTTAAAACATAAAGTTGGATTGGATAGAAAAAAGATTTTGGCTTAGAAGAATAGGGTAAGGTTTGGGGATAATTGGTAAGGGTGATGCCCCCTCAAGAGGATAAGCGGGTTGTGAGAACACGATTGTGCTCTCGAAATGGATGGAAGAGATTGGCTGAAGTGGTTGGAGGATAAGTGGTAAGATGAAAGGATGATGATGGTGGGAAATTGATTGGTGGATGATCATTGTGTTGAAAAATGATTTAGAGCAATCCTAGGTTTGATATAGCAAAGTGGATATGTTCACCAAGGTATAGAAGACTAGGGTGATGATGTGTATCCAACATTTGCATGGACTAGACATGCAAACAAAGCGATGATCCCATGCATGCCCAAGATAGTACAACCTTGTCCTGACGAGGGAAGGGGACTCATAGTATAAGTCCTTAGTACACAAAAGGTATGATGAACCTTAGATGCATAAGGGGATCAATATGCTAGAACCGACCCTATGATCAACAAGATATGAATACTAGCTTGGAATAATGAAATTAGCCCACAAGCACAGCATACAAAAGCAAGACTATGCCCCATTCTAGATGTTTTCGCCACATACCATGATATAATGAGATCAAGGTAGCTTTGATGTGATCTTCAAATAGGACAAAAGATAAAAATCAAAAACAAAAGGACCAACGAACCAAAAATGTAACCATTGTATCTCTTGCCAAGATGGATAATGATTGGATAGATTCTGCCTATCGTAGGAAGGATATATCCTAAGGCAGGAATCAATTGATGATTGGATCATGATTAGTTGATGTAAGATTGGCTCAAGATATGATGGTGACAAGTTGTGGTTGATGCTGATTTGATAGTTGATGATTTTGATTAAGGGACGATGCTTCGATAAGTGATGTGATGCCTGGATCTAGTGTAAGCTCATTGAGGATAGATGGGTGCATCTTAGGTACCTGAGTACTAGAAACTTCCTTCGTATTCCAAACTGCCTACATATCCTGTATCCACAGGATCAAGGCACATTAAGATGTGGGTGATGATGATATGTAGTTCTGATTTGTGATGATGATGTGAGATGATGATAGATGTGATGATGTGATGAATGATTGAATGATGTGTTGGATGATGAGATGTTGATGGAGCAATGTTGATTTCATGATGGATATTTTTGGGATTTTATGGATTTTTTTGATTTTTTTTGATTTTTTTTTAATTTTCTAATTGTGGAAAAGGAATGGTTTATTATGAGATGGTTGCATTGGCTTTTGTGTGGATGACCTTTATGCTAGATATCAATGACAAGGGAACACCAAGTCTAGAGGTGAGGGTGATGGGGTTGGATAGGGGGGTTGGCGATGAAAGGATGATGGATAACTGATTTGTGGTAGATGAATGGACAAGTGATAGGGATGCATGTTAGATAGATGGAAGATAGGGATGAGGATTTTCTCCAAGGGCTAGGTTGCAAGGAATCATATGCCCTAATGCTTAGAATTTTGCATGATGGGTTCATGTTTGAGTGGATGGACTTTGTAGTAGATGGATAGAGGATATACTTACAAAGGGAGTATGCCAAGAGGTGTCCAAAGCATGTTGTTGATATTTTGCCCCTTGTCTTCATCAAGATCTAAGGAGGGGGATATAGTGGATAGAATGGATGGGGAATGATAGGGTGAATAGGGGATGGTAGATAGGAACATGATAAGATAAATAGGGGATAGTGGATAGGATATGCAAAAGGATGTTATGGATTTGGATGATTAGATGGTTTTGCCCCCAAGTGTAGGGATACAAAATGGATGGAGAAGGGATTACGCATGATGCCCACAAGGGGTTTTCATCAAGGTACTTGCCCAAGGCGCCACAAGGAGTGGTTTTCACCATTGGACAGATTTTTCTCTTTACTATTTTCTTGATTTTTTTATTTTTTTTATTTTTTTGCTTTTTTGATGGGATGGGGACTCTAGCGTCTGTTTCCATAGCAAGGAGAAGATGGTACCATGTTGGATAGCATTATGGATGATGATTGCATGGATTGTTGGTAGATAGGAGAAGATGGAATGGATGGTGGATAATGTATTATGATGTGAATTATGCAAAAGCATGGACCATAGGAATGTGATGGGGAAGATATGTAGGATAGTGAACGAAAGATGGAGATATGGGGGTATGTGGGAATGTTAAGTGGTGGAGGGGAACCAAGACCAATGGCTACACACACCGTGATGTATTTGGAAGCTTGTATGTTGGATGTGGAGTTGGGAGTAATGGGGATCGGGATGGAGGATTTTTCGATGGTCGATTTGGGGTTTTAGGGACCCAAATAGATTTAGGATTTATGGGATTTTTAGCTAGGGAGGGGGATGTTTGGGATTTTGGGGTAGATTGGGATGTGGATGCCTCATTTGTTTTGATTGATCTTTTTTTAGGGACCCACACAATTTTTGTTTTTGCTTTTTCTTGTGATGGTGTGGGCTTTGATAGCCTTTTGGATTTTGGATTTTTCTTGGAAGGGGTAACATCTTTAGGCTTTTGTGCTTTATGAGTTGAGGCATTCAAATTTTTGTATCCCATGGATTTGGGGGAAGCTTCATGTTTGAAAGGTGTGTGCTTTTGTTGGTCTTGATTGGGGATTTTAGAGGATTTATGGGTGGAGGAGTAAAAAGTGGATTTATGGATAAATGGATGAGGAGATTTGAGGATGGGGATATTAGGAGTTGGTAAGATAGGAGGTAAAGTGGATTTGATAGGAATATTTGGAGTTGGAAGAAGTGGAGGTAAATTTGATGGAGGGAGATGGATGGTCACATGCTTTTACAAATGATAGGATGATGGAGGAGGGATGGCAACATATGTTTTGGGGGTGCGATGAGATGCACCATGCTTGGGATTGGATGAATGGATTTTGGAAGGCGGGTGGATTGTACCAACATGTTCATGTTGTTTGTCTTTGGATGTATAGCCAAGACCATGCGAAGATGGATGGAATGTGGTGTGGATGGGCTCCAAGATGCCTTGTTCATGAAGGCCTAAGCCTTTGCCTTGATAGTTCATGTGTTGGAGTATGCGACATGCAATGGGATGTTTGTTGCTTTGGAAACAAGACGTGAATCCATTATTTGTTGGAGATAGATAGGTGGTGGGAGGAAGTTGTTTGCCTCCTACAAGGAAGTCACCATGGATGAAAGTGCTTGTGCCAAGTGGATAAGGGGATGGATTTTGGATGGGATTGGTAGATGGATGTGAAGGATTCATGGGGGATGGTGAAGGGGTCATAAAAGATGGTGTGAGATCAATAAGTTGATCAATGGATGGTAGGGGATTGGGGATCTTATTAGATGGGATGGTGAGATCTTGATCAAGAGAAGGGGTTGATGTTTCAACATGCTTTGGATTTGATTCTTGACATGGCTCATGTGTTTGGATAGAAGTGGGAGTGACTTGGATGTATGTGATAGGTGCTTGGGTGGATGCAATAGGTGTTTGACTTATGTGTTCTTGAACATGGCTGCATGATGGTTCTTGAGTTATGATAGGAGGTTGTTCAAGAGATTTGGTGGATGTTGGATTGCATAAGGGTGTTTGATTCCTTGCTAATAGCCAATGGATGACATCCTTCATGAGTGTATGGGTGGAAGAACAATATAATGGATGGATAATGATGGTGGATGGTGTAGACATGGGATTGGGATTGGATAGGTGGGTGATAGGATTAGGTAGTGATGGTTCATGGGTAGGTTCAAGGATAGGTGTTGGATTTGATGGTGGATTAGATGGTGGATGAGTGATAGGGATTGGTGGATTGGGAGATACATAAGGTGATGGATTAAGGTTGATAAGGTTGGAGGGATATTGTGATGGGACGGTTGGAGGATGGGGATTAGGAGATGGGGGATTTGGTTGTTGATATGAGGTTTGGATTTTGGATATAAGGTGTGCGAGATTGGTGTTCCCTTGATCAAAGTTAGCATGACAAAGGTTGGGGGATGGATAAGGTGGAGGTATTTATTGGTTGGATAAGTATGATGGCATGGATGGGTAAGGGGGTGGTGATTGATATGAGGGTAAAGGTTGATATGATGAAGGTTGATATGATGGAAGTTGGTATGAGGTTGAAGGTTGATATGAGGATGATGGAGGTTGATATGATGGAAGTTGATATGATGAAGGTTGATGGGAGGTTGATGTTGTGGATATATAAGATGTAGGTTGGTATGAAGGTTGAAAGAATGACGATTGATATGATGTGGATGGGGATGATGTGTAAGATGTTTGTTGATATGATGAAGGTTGGATAGGGGATTGGGATTCTCCAATGATGAGGTGTGCTAAGGGCATATCTTTAATTGCATTTTTGAATTGTTCCTTAGCATTAGGATCCATGTTCTCATAGGCTTGTCTACGTCTTTGTAATTGTTGTATTGTTTCATAGAGATCCATTTTGTTGGAGAGAGTATGAGATGATGGGGATGATGGATGATTGTGATGGTGGGATGAAAATTTCAAGACCTTAAGATGATTTGTTTTGATTTGATTTGATTTGATGAATGGTTCTCTATGCTTAAGATAGACTAATGATCTTAAGCAAGAGGGTTGATTGGGTTGGTTTGATTAGGTGATCGATTAAGGTCTTGATTTTTGATTGGGTTGATTTGGATTTGGAGTTTGATAATGATGTGGGGGATTTGGATAATGATTGGGATTGATGTTGATTTTGGATTGGATTTGATTTGGATGAGATGGGATTAGAATGATGTTGATGAATTGGATTAAGGGTGATGAGAGTTATTAGGATAAGACTGGATTGAATGATTTTGATGATGATGTGGATAAGATAGGTGGTTAGGATGATTGGGATGAAGTGGATAAGAATGATTAGGATGATGAAGATAGATTATGACTAGAGAAGAAGTGGATTAGAATTTGATCAAGCTCAAATAAAGGGATTTGGGTAAGCTCAACGTATGGGGTTTGATAAATGGGGGGATGGTTTAGCGGTGTTGGGAGGAAAACCCAGCTTGACGTGAGGGGGTGCGGGGGGACGGATGCGACCCCCCGCTGCAGGGGTTCGGGGGCGCAGCCTTTAGACCGGAATTTTTTGAAAATGGGCTTATAAAATTGATGTTTTTGATGGGAGAATTTGATTTTTTGACATGGATGAAGAAGGCGCTAAAACAGGTGGAAAATGGCGCTGAAATAGAGAGGAAATGGCACTAAAGGATGTGAATGGTTGGATTGATGGATGAATTTGATTTTTCTTGGCAAGTAGACAAACGATCAAGCACGAAGACACAATGGTTAAAGGTTTGATTTATGAAAAATGTGACAATCAAGCATGTACAACCTTAAGGATTTGGGCCACTAAAACAAAGGTTCATAGTGGCGGAACATCCAGGGGATCGGCACCTTACGAGCATCCGATAAACCACTTAAGGTTTTGACTAGCTCTACTAGGAGTTTAATATACCTCAAGGGTACTACTTCCTTTCAAGCTAGCACCGAATGGTAAGCGCTCATACCGATTAGACTTGGCTTTCGCCTTATCCTTAATTTACATATAGCAGACCGGATGAAAGTACCGCTTGGGGTCGCCAACGAGTTCTCTGAATGGATGTGTCTCAAGGGCAGGCCCACATCCTAAAAAGAAAAATAGAATAGAACCATTTCTCTTCACCCAAGATCCTTTTGAAGGCAAGGGGAGAGGATACTTTGATTCTACCCTATGGGATAACACCAACGTCCAAGTGCACAAAACACGGCAAACAAGAGCTAATGTTTGTTTTAAGCCCAAATTGAAAATGTGCCTAAAGTTGTTTGTTGCAAGCAATGATTAATTTTAGTTGCACCAAAATCAAATGTTCTTTACACTAAGGCACTCAAAGATTCTTTTTAGGTGCACCAAAATGAAATGTTTGATTTGTAGATATCATGCAAGGGTTCATTTTAAGTTGCAAATGAAATGTTTTAAACAAAGATGAAAGAGCCCTGCAAAAAGACTTGTTAGTATCCTCAAGATGATATTGGTGACCTGCAAGCAAACTCTCAGTCAATGCACAGAACCCAAAAAATAGTCTCAGAAAATAGCGCTAATATAGATGATAGCGCTAATACAGAAAATAGCGCTAATACAAAAATAGCGCTAATACAGAGGATAGCGCTAATACATAAAATAGCGCTAATACAAAAATAGTGCTAATACAGACAATAGCGCTAATACAATAGAAAGAAAGCGCTAATACAGACAATAGCGCTAAAATAGGTCATGGAAGGCATCACTGCGCACTGTAAAGTGGTCTGATCCCAGTTTGAAGATAGCGTCATTCTGGGCAGATAGCGTCGATACGGGGCAAAAATACGTCCGGCCTACAAAAAATATTTTTTTTTTATAGAGAAATTTTGGCATAACCTCCCCTTGTTTAATCAACATTCCTACAAAAACTGAGAGCATTTTGACACAAAAATAGTAGAAAAATGATTTAAAACAGACATGTGAGTGGAAGTTAGGAAAAAAATTTCTCTGCAAAAATGGCGCTAAAACAGAGGATAGCGCTAATATGTGGTAGTGATAGCGCTATTGCGAGGAGTGGATGGCGTCACACCTGTAAAAAACACGTCTATGCACACAAAAACTCACACATCAAGTTAGATTAAGACCTTGTGGGTCCCACCGGGCATGCCAAATGTGATAAGTGAAATCAAAATGAAGATAAAACTAATCTAATGCATAAAAAAAATGATTATACCTTCATGAAGACCTCACAAATCCATGCAGGAAGGAGATGCACCCAAGAGCTCCTCAAGATTGTTCCCGTGATCAGTGTGACTAATGTGGATTGCTCAAAGCTTTTGAACACAAATGTAGATGAGAGACAAGTGGATGGATAGATTAGATGGGATTGAGGCAAGATTTTGACAAGGAGATTTTGGAGTGATTTTGGTAGAGATTTGATGCCTAAAGGAGTCTCTCTCAAATGGCTTGGAGAGGGTTTCATTTATAGAGTTCTTAAAAAGAGGATGAAGGGTGAGGATTGAAAAATAAGATCAAGGGCTAGGAATCAATGAGAGTTAGGGTTAGGATTGAAGCCATAGCCTTGTGACAAGTGTCACAAGGAGAGTGGATGAGGGAGATCAAGGGTTGAAACTTGGTCAATGGCATTGGAGGGCTCTCATTAAAAGTGAATTTTAAATTTGCATGGGGAAAGGTGTGGAGGATTAAAATGAATAAAAGATTCATTTTGGGAAGAGGGGACATGACAAGTGAATTTTTAATTCACCTTTATGTGGAGATGTGAAGATGGTACTCTTACATGAGTAAGAGAGTGATAAATGAGTGTGTAAGGAGGATTTGACCATTTGAATAAAGATTGATTTTTATTCAAAGGTGCATGGAAGAAGGGGATAAGCAAGGTTAATTGAGTGTTTAGCTTAATTAACCTAGGTCTAGGGGATAGGTAGGCTAGGGTAGGTTAGGGTAGGTCAATTAGTAGGCTAGATTAATTAGATAAGCATGATGCATCTAATTAATGAGGATTAGGGAAAAGGAGAATTGAACCAAATAAATATTGGAAATATTTATTTGATTAATGAGGGATAGTGTTGTAAGGTCTAAGTGATAAATTAAATGAATTAATTGATCACAAGGAATAGATAGATGGTTAGGGAAGATACGGGAAATTGATTTGCAGAGCAAGTCAATTTTAGGTGTCTACATTATCCCTCTTTTATCATTTTGTCTCATTTCGAGAGCATACCCATGTTTGTCCAATCCACCTATCCTCTAGAGGGGCCATTATCATCCTATCTTTCTATCATCATCTTTTTTCCTCTATCCATACCTTAGCTTCTTTGAAATGATGTTACTCAACACAAATTTTATCATCTCAAACATCATCTCAAAGAGGGGCAAAATGTAGACACCTAAAATTGTCCCATTTCATTATTTATGCATTAAACTCATATTGCATCGCATACATTAATTTCATCTGGACATATTGTAGCATGTTTTGCCCTAAGCACCTATATCATCACCTAATTAGTTAAATAAAGCTTATTTATTTGACTAATTTCATTTATTCCCTTTCTATCCATAATCCTATCTTCTATAATTAAATAAATTTTATTTATTTAATTATTCATGTCCATTTATCCTCTCTAATTAAATTATTAATTTTAATTGTTTAATTAGTCATTTATCTATTTTCTTATAATTAAATAAATATTTATTTATTTAATTATCTTCTCACATCATCTCTCACCACATTCCAAAATTAATTAAATATTTATTTAATTAATTTAAAAACCTAAAAATATCTTGCTTTCTTTCCAAAATTAAAACTCATATGTATCTAATTAATTTATTTAATTAGATAATTTATCAATTATCCTCCCATCTTTATTGAAGATTTATTTCCTTTTTGAGGATTTAAAACTAAAATCAAGTCATTTTATCTTTTTTCTATCTTATCTTGATTTATTTCCTCTTTTTATAAAAAAATCAAATCAAATCTTATCTTATCAAATCTTCTTCCAACCACATAAAAAATCAGCCCTTGTCTATAAATATGGCCTCTGATAAGCTATTTGGTATGCATTGAATTTTATATTCTTACTTTGCCGAAATTTGATTCCAATCTTCTTCCAATTCTCTATCTATTTTCAATCTATCTTCTTCCATCAATCTTCATCCAATCGTTATGTTGTAGATCCGAGCAACCAACATCCAAATCATTCAAGCAAACTAACCATGCATGCATCAATATGAGGTATTTGGAAAGGTTAGGAACAAGGTATTCCATTTATTTGTTTTAGCTTTGTATTTTATCCAAATTTTTGGGTATACAGTAGGATTAATTGAGCTTGCACCTATACTAATCTCATCCTACATATGTATGTACATGTATATAAATTCAACTCAAGAAGATTTAAAATCACAAAATTATATGTAAAGTGAATTTAAACTAAAAATGTACAATTTTTGTTGGGAATTAAGGTGTCTCAACCTTTGTAATTACTTGCATTATTTTGATTGTATTTATTTATTCATTGGCTATGATGTAAATTAATTGTAAAGTCCATATTGTCATTTTGTAGAATGTGGTACAATGATGTGTCATCCTACATGGAAGATGACAACTTGTAATTTTGTCCGCACATGAGGAGATAGGCATCCCACTTTGTGGTAGGAATATTTTTCCATGTGTTGGCATCTTGGATGTTGTGTAAGGGAATGTTGACCGAAACAGTTATGACGGATTCCTATGACGAAGTTATGACATGTAAGCATTAGAAATAGAAGCTTGTAAGACAGATGAAGACATGTGTTGAGAAGCATCTTTGGGTGCCCCAAGGTGGACTATGACATGTTGTAAGAGAATATGCTATTTATAGCCTGTGTATGAAAGATTCTCTTACAGCTGCAAGTTGTAACTGCTATGACAGATTCTATGATGGTTGTAAGAGTCGTAAGAGCATTTGTCATAGCCCATTTTAGAAATAGGTGACCTCCTTGGGATGGGGTGACTTGACAAGTGTTAGGAGCATCCCACAGAGTTGGACAAGTGTCCATGGGCATGAATTTTGGGTCATGAGGCCATGTTGGACGCCCATCCCTATGTGGATCCATATTTTCCTTGTATATTCTATATAAACAAGTGCTTTCAGGAGGAGATGTAGTATGTGATTGACAGGTACTGTTATACTACCGGATTGACTCTAGACACAAGTGTTGAAGACTATTGAAGCTTGCATTGCAAGTTTATTGTAAACCGTATTCAATTTTGATAATACATTGTGTAGGTTTTTGAGTGGGGTTTTTCACCCGATAAGGGTTTTCCCCATGATATATCTTGTCTCTCTTCTTCTATCTTCTTTCTGGTTCTATGTGTATTGCTGCAATATCTCTGTTATATGTTTCATGTTACTATAATTGTAAAGATTAAATTGAATTTGCATAGCTCTCCCCTCATTAAATTAGTGTAGGAAGCAATTTCCGCACACCTAGCTTCCTTTTAGTTGGTATCAGAGCTTGATCACCTTTGGTCCTAGTTGTTGGGTAGGGGTTTTTTGAGCTGATCTTAGGTTGAGTGGGAGTCTGTGTAGAGTATTCTAAATCTTTTTACAGCAAGGAGATGGCAAGCACATCTAGAAGGATAGAGGTGGAGAAATTCATTGGGACTAATTTTGAGTTGTGGAAGCTCAAGATGGAAGATATGCTTGTTGATTGAGACCTTTGGGAAACTATTAAAGGACAAAACTAGCTGCAATGTCACAAGCTTATTGGGATCTCAAGGATCAGAAGGCTAAGAGTCTCATAAGACTTAGTCTTGCTGATTCTGTCCTATTAAATGTCCATGACAAGGCTCCTGCAAACTTGCTTTAGAAGAAGTTGGGAGATGTGTATCAAGCCAAATCCATGGTTAACAAACTTTTTATGAGAAAGAAGTTGTATTCTTTTTGAATGGAGGATGGAGAATCTATTGTAGAACATATGAATGCTTTCAATATGTTGGTTGCACAATTGACATCCGTTGATGTGAAAATAGAGGAGGATCATTGTATGACCTTGCTTTGTTCTTTGCTGGACTCATGGGATCATCTTGTCATGGATATTGGAAGCACCACATCCACATTCAAAATGGATGAAGTGGTTTCTTCATTGTTGTCTAAAGAAATGTAGAGAAAGTCTTCTAAGGCAGCCAAAGAGGCTCTTACATTTCGTGGAAGACCCAAGGAGAAAGGAAAAAAGAAGGACAAGAAAGATGAGAAGAGAAGATCCAAATCCCATGGGAGATCTAAATCTCCTGGAAAGTCCAAGGATCTCTGTTGGAACTGTTGTAAATTTGGACATTTCTAAAAGGAATGCAAAGAAGAAAAGAAGAAGAAGAAGAACCCAGATTCAGATTCTGACAAGTCACAAGATGATGGTGATGCTTTCATTGCAGCCCTGACAATCCATGCATCTGATGATGTGTGGCTGATTGATTCTGGTGCATCATTCCACATGACCTCGCATCGAGACTAGTTTACTAAGTATGAGGAGTTCAATGGTGGAAAGGTGTACCTGGGTGACGACTCTAATCTAAAGATTCTTGATCATGGAAAAGTCTCTATGCGATTACCTAATAGACGAGTGAAGGGGATCTTTGGGGTTATGTACATCCCAGGCTTAGCATAGAACCTGCTTTCTGTAAGTATGTTGAATGATGCAGGTGTGCAGGTTGTCTTTTTGAAAGAAGGATGTAAGATGACTAGAGGAGCTATGGTGCTTGCTAAGGGTATTAGGAGAGGTTCTCTATTTCAGCTAGAAGCTTGCATTTCACAATGCAATAGTTCTTCTGATTCAAGAAAGAGGGCAGCAGTAACGAAATCTATTGTATCTAGTCTTGATGGTTGTACTCATGCCTTGGAAGTTAAGCTTCCTACTGAAAAGATAATGTTATGGCATAAGAGATTTGGCCACATTGGTGAGAAGGGCCTTAGAACCTTGAAAAATAAAAACCTTGTCGAGGGGTTAGATGATTGTAATCTTGAGTTTGACTTTTGTGAACATTACATATATGGAAAACAAAACCATGTTTAGTTTTATTCGAGTTCTCAAAAGCCTTCTGGTGTGTTGGACCTTGTTCATTCTGATGTATTTGGTCATGATGTTCCTTCATTATAAAAATCTATATATTTTGTATCTTTCATAGATGACTATAGTAGAAGGACATGGATTTATTTTCTCAGAAGAAAATCTAAAGTCTATAGTAAGTTTAAGGAGTTTAAAGTCTTTGCTAAAAATTAGACTGGTAAAAAGATTAAATGTTGGAGAACTGACAACGGTGGTGAGTTTTGTTCTATAGAATTTGATAAATATTGCAAGAAACTTGGGATTGAAAGACATAAGACAACTCTGTATACCCTACAACAAAATGGAGTTGTAGAGAGGATGAGCATGACACTGATGGAGAAGGCTAGGAGTATGTTTAGTGGAGCTGGTCTAGAACAAAAGTTTTCAGCTAAAGCTACTGCCACTACTTTCTATCTTGCAAATAGATCTCCTACATTAGCTCTTGCTGGTAAAACACCCATGGAGGTGTGGTCTAGTAGAAAGCCTTCAATAAAGCATCTTCATGTTTTTGGTTGTGAGGCATATGCACATGTGCCTAGGGAGAAGTAGTCAAAATTGGAGAACAAGGCTATTAAGTGTATCTTCATTGGCTATGGTGTTAATGTGAAAGGATATAAGCTTTGGGATCCTATGGCTAAAAACGTGTTGTATAGAAGAAGTGTCATCTTCAGAGAGCTAACACCTTCTTCCACTATTTTACAGCCAGAAGAAAAAGAAAAGAAAGAGGATGTTGTTTAGTTTTCTGCTACCCCTGGGAAGACTAAACAAAAAGACAATGTTGAACCTGATGATGAGGAGAGCTCTTACATCTCTGAAATCTCAGATGGAGATGAACCTCAACATCAGATCTTAAGGAGGTCTACATGAATAAGAAAACAACCTGAGAGGTTTGGTTATACATTGCTTGATTCTAGTTGTGCTTTTGCTTTGATTACTAATAGTGATGAACCTAGAACTATATCAGAGGCTATGGATATGAAAGATGTAGGTTCTTGGAAGGAGGCCATAGAGGATGAGATGGCTTCTTTGGAAAAGAATCAAACTTGGGACTTGGTGCCTTTACCTCCTGGATGGAAACCCATTGGATTCAAACGGGTGTTCAAGAAGAAATTTGGTGCAGATGGTAATGTTGAGAAGTATAAGGCCAGATTGGTTGCGAAGGGGTATTCACAAGTGGAGGGTATAGATTATGGTGAGATCTTCTCTCCCATTGCAAAGATAATATCCATTCATTTTCTATTATCTCTTGAAGTAGCTTATGACTTAGAGGTAGAACAGATGGATGTGAAGACAACTTTCCTTCATGGTGATTTGGAGGAAGAAATCTACATGTCACACCTAGAGCATTACATGGTGAAAGGTAAAGAAAATTTGGTTTGCAAGTTAAAGAAGCCTTTGTATGGTTTGAAGCAATCTCCTAGCATGTGGTACTTGAAGTTTGATGCCTTTGTGTTGTCAATTGGATTTGTGAGATCGAAATGGGATCACTGTGTGTATTATAAGTTTGATGGTGATCGTATTCTTATTGTTGCATTATATGTTGATGATATGTTGCTCATTGGGAAGGGTAAGAATATGATTTCTAATTTTAAATCTCAGTTGTCAGCACAATTTGAAATGAAAGATTTAGGGGCAGCCAGGTACATCCGATGAATGGAAATAATAAGAGACAGAACTAACATAAAACTTTGGTTAATCCAGAGTAAGTATGTGAAGACCATGTTGGATAGGTTCAGCATGGCAGATTGTAGACCATTGTGTGTTCCTATTCCTTTGGGGACAAAGTTGTCTGTTAGTGATTGTCCAAAATCTCCTAGTGAGGTGGAGGACATGAGCATAGTACCTTATGCTAGTGTTGTTGGCAGTTTGATGTATGCTATGGTCTACACAAGACTAGACATTGCCCAAGCAGTGGGAGTCCTTAGTAGATTTATGGCTAATCTTGGATGGGTACATTGGGATGCAATTAAGCGAGTGTTTAGATATTTAAGGGGCACTTCCGAGTATTCCATATGCTATCATGGTAATGTTATAGAACCTCCACATTCTATTGATATTCATGGATTTGTTGATTCAAATTGGGTAGGTGATATTGACAATAGGAGATCTACCAATGCTTATGTGTTTACACTATTTGGTGGTGCTATTAGTTGGATGAGTAAGTGACAACTTGTGGTTGCTTTGTCAACGATAGAAGATGGGTATATGGTAGCAACTCATGCTTGTAAGGAAGCCATTTGGCTTAAGAGATTGTGTTCAGATATTGGTGTTGATGTAGGTTAGATTACAATTAGTTGTGACAGTCAGAGTGTGATTTGCCTTGTGAAGAATCCAACTTTCCATGCCAGAACAAAGCATATTGATGTACAGTTTCACCTTGTGCAAGACATGGTAGACGATGGGAAGGTAAATTTGGACAAGGTAGATACTTTGAAGAATATTGCAGATGCATTAATGAAACCAGTTAGCACTGAGAAGTTTAGATGATGTTCAGAGTCTATGGGCCTCTCAGCCTATAGTAGTTAAATCTTGTTATTTTATTGGCTCTTACAAGGTGTTTGACAAGTGGAAGAATGTTGGGAATTAAGTTGTCTCAACCTTGGTAATTCCTTTCATTATCTTGATTGTATTTATTTATTCATTGCCTATGATGTAAATTAATTGTAAATTCCATATTGTCATTTTGTGGGATGTGGCACGGTGATGTGTCATCCTACATGGAAGATGACAACTTGTAATTCTATCCTCACATGAGGAGCTAGGTGTCCCACTTCTTGGTAGGAATATTTTTCCATGTGTCAGCATCTTTGATGTTGTGTAAAGGAATGTTGACCGAAAAGGTTATGATGGATTCCTATGACGAAGTTATGACATGTAAGAGTCAGAAATAGAAGCTTGTAAGATAGGTGAAGACATGTGTCGAGAAGCATCTTTGGGCACTCCAAGGTGGACTATGACATGTTGTAAGAGAATATGCTATTTATAGCATGTGTATGACAGATTCTCTTACAACTGTAAATTGTAACTACTATGATAGATTCTATTATGGTTGTACGAGTCGTAAGAGCATCTGTCATAGCCCATTTTGGAAAGAGGCAACCTACTTGGAATGGGGTGACTTCACAAGTGTCAAGACCATCCCACAGAGTCGGACAACTGTCCATAGGTGTGGGTTTTGGGTTATGAGGCCATGTTGGATGCCCATCCCTATGTGGAGCCATATTTGCCTTGTATATTCTATATAAATAGGTGCTTTGAGGAGGATATGTAGTATGTGATTGGTAGGTACTATTATGCTTACAGATTGACTCTAGACACAAGTGTCAAAGACTATTGAAGCTTGCATTACAAGTGTATTGTAAACCATATTTAGTTTTGATAATACATTGTGCAGGTTTCTGAGTGTGGGGTTTTTCACCCGATAAGGGTTTTCCCCAAGATATATCTTGTCTCTCTTCTTTTGTCTTCTTTTTAGTTCTATGTGTATTGCTGCAATATCTCTATTATATATTTCATATTTCTATAATTGTAAAGATTAACTTGAATTTGCATAGCTCTCCCCTCATTAGAATAGTGTAGGAAGCAATTTCCACACACCTATCTTCCTTTCAATTTTAAGCTACGCACTAAGGAATATGATGCAACCTGCATATATGATGGTGGTGGGCCAAGATGGACTGGTTGGTTTTACACAACAGTGTCAGGACCTCCCATCTACTAAATTAAAAGGTTCATCACATTTTAATAATTATACAATAATTATTAAAATCTATCCAATTTTAATTTAGAGACTAATTTTTAAACACACATTGTATTTAATGAATGGGTTAGATAGTTAAGGGCAATTTATAATACATCTACATATAAGGTTTGCCCATTTCTACAACCATCGACACTAATTCCTCCAACCGTGATGTAGTGGCCGATGGAGTCATCTATACCAATCAACACAATATATTTATTAAATAGATTGATAATTCATAATTTGATCTATATTTTTATATTAAATTTAATTTTATTAAATACAACATACATACTAAGTCCATAGGAGCAAATAATCTAGCCAAAAAGGACTCCTCTAATGTAGATGTAGGACCAAAACATGGATGATTATAATTTTGACAAAATTGTGGTGTGGACTGTAATGGTGTCAATGGCCATGAGGTGCTAGGACCAACACCAACTCCTCTAGGCTCTCCAGGTTCTCTAAGCTCTCTAGGATTGACTTCCTCTACCAAGTGGGTAGCTTGGTCAGTTAAGTTCCTTGAGAGCGACAACAAAGCTCTGAGTGCCGAGACCAGCATGCACTGGTGAAAGGGAACATGAACAGAGGACATAGAAGGAACAATAGGTACAAAGGGCAAACGTCAATTTGGATTGACACATGCCCCTGGTCTATGTTGTGGCATACCATGACCCACACCCTAAAATGATTTCGTATCAAAATAATTGAGCTTTAAGCCCATCACAAACTCAGTCCATAGTTTTTTCAAAAAATATAAAGGAACCTCAAAATTAGCATGTGGTAGATGGAAAAACACCATCCACCACTATTTCCAAAAGTTATCAGCTATCTTCTAATGTGTGCAACATTTTATTGAAATTATTTTTTTATTTGGTGTTATTGGCTGGTTTGTGGGGGATCAATGAAAAATAGGGCAATAATATTTTGTGTAATATATAAATCATTGATCTCTTTATAAGAAGACCCTCCTCATAAAGCTACCCCCTCTTCTCCTACCATGAGAGGAATGTGTCTAAATAAGTGTGAATAACTCTCATCAAATCAATAATAGTTTGCATCGTAGATGCAAACTGTGAAATATGTGGTGGAGCATACATTTGATTTTATAAAAATATATTTTTCTTGCAATATGTGAATGTTTTCATTGATGGTTTCTTGCAAGTGAGCCTCATCAGGTGGTGGTGGTGGTAGTGGTGGGGGAGTGGTGATTGGGGTGGGGAGTTTTGGGGTTGGAGCTTGGGGGGCTCAGCCATGTATAAATTAGGTAGAAGTAGAGCTACAATTACAAAATATATATATATATATATATATATATATATATATATATATATATATATATATATATATATATATTAAATTGAATGTACAACACGTGTTTAAATACATATATTGAAAACTTGGAAATACATAAATTTGCATGGTTTAAATAATATATTAAAACATTTAATCTTACATAACAATGTACATATATATGTCCAACCAAGTGACCTTTTCCAAGAAAAATATAAAAGTTAGAAAATGTAAATCAAAATTTTTGTTTAATTCCATAAATACATTTTCCTTTAAATAAATACATTTTACAAATAATACATGATTGCAACTGCAATTACAAAAAGACCAATTTAAATACATATCACCATATCTAGAGTCTAAGGTTTGCCAAGAAAAATTCCTAGATAATAGCACCAAAATTACTTCCTTGCAAACAAAAGTCATTTAATTTGATAGAAAAGGGTAATAGGTCATTTGAGGAAGATCACAAGCTAACATTTGCACCTATACCTGTAGTGCTAGATATGGAAAATGATTTTGTAGTTCACACAATTATAACCAAGAAAGGAAATCATGATATTTTAAAAAGCATTTAAATTGTCTCTCACATTCATCTAACCCTTTGATAAATTATTTAAGACCGAATTGGACCAATTTCCTATAGGCTAGCATTGCCCCACACTTGGGAAAAGATATACAATATTTTCCATATATCTATGTTATGAAAAATATATGTCTTTAACCCCACTCATATGATTGATTGGTCTCATATGAAGGGGCACATGATAAAAATCATTTCTAAGTAGAGCCAATCCAGATCCTAGATCATTACATGTTGACACTATCAACATAGCATTGAATAGGTTAAAGTATAATAGGATCAATATCATCCTAATTTAGCCACCTAGGAAGCTTAGATGAAGGAATGTGGTAACTTTATCTAAACCTATTTTTATAATTGGATTTCAAAGACAAAGTTCCCTAGGGGGTGAATTCAATACCCATTGTGTTCCTAAACTTGTAAAGGGCTAGTTATTAGATAGGAATTTTGAAGACCGTATAACTAATGTCATATGTAAATTTCCCTAAGGATTAGTCCTAAAAATGGATAGTTATTTTAATATTATAATTTTTCTAAATATGATTGATGAGCATTTAATTGAGAATTTTAGTCTTAAAATTTGGATTAAATAATTAACATAAAATTGTTACATAATAAGGATGGATGGCATGTTTGTTGGCAAAATATTTCTATTTCTACAATGGTATTCAAATGGATTAGACTTACACTATTTTCTAATGATGTCCTAAAATTTATGTACCAAGTGTTCAATAAATTGATGAAGCAAAGGGGTTGACCAAGCTAAGGGGGGTTTCTATTTTCACTAGGAAATCTTGCCAAGTATGTGCAAGTGATAGTTTAGCTAAACATCAGTGGAAGGACTAGGTTTCAAAATCCTCAAACAACATGAATAAAGTGATTGAAATAAACAAAAATGGAATCAAACCCAATGATAATACATGGGAGTATATGAGCCCAGTGAAGATCATGTGCATCGGTAGAAGTGGCATCACCTATTGGACTGCACTACTGAGTGAACAACCAATGAGGATAGCCAAAAAATTGCAAGGCATGGGAGTCTAAAAAATGAAATAATCCCCTAACATTAGAAACATGAACTAAGTGCTAATTTTGAGAATTTATGGTTCACTACCCTAATTGAGCAATAGGGTCCTAGTAGGAGGAGCTCAAAAGTGTGCATAATTAGTAGAAAGAGCCTTGTTGAAGGTTTTTGAATGTGTGAGCACTAATATGAGTTAAGGTGAAGATAAAGGAGTCAAGGAAGGATATAAAAAAGGTATAAGCTCAAGCCAAATACTAGTGTTGATGAATTATGATGACTATGCCAAGGTAGGATCTTGATGCTATTCAATTAGAGTCATATGCACATCATCTCCTTTAGCCTATCATATATCAAATTAGCTACCTCATTCTAATAGAAAGCATCCTTTCTGAAAAGTGTTTTGAGGGGTGTTGCTATGAGTCCTAATAAACCTCTCAAGTTCTAAATAGTTTCAGAATAAGCCACTCCACAATAGCCTTGATTTTATTGGGATCAACTTTACTCCTTAACTGGTCAATTATACTTGGAAATTAGGATGATGTAGATCATCTTATTCATTCATCCACTTCATCCTAATTCTTCCAACAAAATCTATCATCAATCCAAATCATTCCCTTGCATCATAATCACCCATCTAATCATCTCATCTGAATCATCTTTTTCATCCAATCAAGTTCTAACCTAGTCATCCTACTCATCCATTATTCACCTATCCTAATCATTTCTCTTATCCATTTACTATCTCTAATCATTCATTTCCACTTATCCTAATCACTTCATCCCTCTTATCATAATCATCCAACCATCTCATTCCAACTAATCCTTTCATCCAAGCTAATCATCCCTTAATTGTTTAACCCTATCATGATCATCCACCATCGTCATCCTAGTTCTAACCTAATCATATCTTCCATCCATTATCCTAATCATAATCCACTACCATAATCCAATATCATCCTACATCATTGTCTTAATCTAACTTCATCCATTTGTACTACATTATCCACAATCAAAATCCATTAATTGTCATCCAATCCTACCATTCATCACTTCCCTAGTTGTCCTCCATCCCTAATCCACATCATAATCTAGTAATCAAATCTAATCATCAGCCTTAAGCTTATCCTCCATCATAAAATTCTAATCCAATTCATTTATCCACTTAATCTCATTTTAGGCATCCATCATCCAATCCAATCAATTTTATCCAAAATATTGTTGGCCATCATGTGTTGTCATTGATGTCAACATAGCATACAATAATGTCAACATAGCATACACTGATGCATAAAATGATGCCAACACTATCAAGAAAGTAAGATATTGTTCATCGTTACATATTCCTAAGGAAGAGAAAGGTACATGGGAATTTGATATTGTTCATAAAAGCTACATTCCTAATCAAAGCAGGGTTGAGTTTGAAGCCTTATTAATATGGGAATTAGAAGCACTAAAAGAATTTGATGTTAAGGAAGGATGCTTGATAGATTGAAACATGTTGTATGATCTATCCTACTGATCCTAAGTTGTATGTGGTAATGCAATGAAGGCTTAACCTCTAGAAGCAGGTGATAGTCTTTATTTCATAATGTCTTCTCTCTGAAGACTATTCAAAAGATTGCTCCGCATTTTCATCATTGTACTATTGAGCTCCTGCTACTTGGAACATAGCTTCATACATTGTTATTTTATGTATGTTCTAAGTTTCATGATGTTTTGATCACCAGAAGCATATTTGGTGCAGGGGTACCCCTTCATCAAGTTAATTAGAAGCCTAAAGTCTTAATAGGTTGTTATGCATTTCCTATGTAATAAGGTCTATTTGACCAATGCTTGCTATTTTTAGTTTGTTTCTGTTGTTAGGACACCTGTGTATTTGCAATGACAAGCTATTAGTTAGTTATGAGTTTGTTAGTTAGTTGTGTCTCCCAGCTACTTGGAATTGTCTCCCAACCGCTAGGAATCCAGTCAGTACTACTCTCTATGGGTTGTTAAATAGCCTAAGTTCTGATCGATTAAAATATATCGATAGAGAGATAGAGAGAGATCAGAAAGGAGAAGTTAGACAGAGCAGTGATCATGAATTTGAATTGAACTGTGAAAACAGATATCTATATTCATCTTTAGAGCAATAAAGAAGATCCTATTTTCCATTAGAATTACATTTGTGTAGTCAATTTCTGATTTACAATTGAGATGGTGTTTTAACCCATTCAGCCAGTTGATTACTCTATAATCAGTGGAATGGCTGTACATATCAGCTTAGATTTTGTTTTTGCATTTTTTGTTTATGTGAGTTTTGCAGTTATAGGATCAATTGACATCATGCTGTGGTGAATCCTAGCATCCTCATGTGCTAGGATATGAAAGATTAAAATATGTGGAAGTTTAACAGAGACAGCACACATTATAGATGTGAAATTTGTTATTGGGTGAAGGATATTAGGTTTCGCTGATAACTTAAATCGGGCTGAAGTCTTTTGTTTGAACCGATTTTGGAAGTTTGAGAGTTCACTACTTCAACGGTGTTTGAAGCTAAGTGATCAGCATGATAAGTTTGGTGGAGTAAACCTTTTGGTTGAACCTTTGAACCAGTTCAATGGTCCAAAGGTTTGATGGTTCAAATAGTGACAGTCTATCGGCAGTGAAAGGAAAAGAAGCCTTTGGTTGAACCTTTGAACCGGGTCAATGGTTCAAAGGGTTCAACGGTTCAACTGTGTGTTGGTTCAGAGGCCCAGTGGAACGACAAAGATAACGAAGATTGTTAATGATCATTGAACCACCCATTGAACCAGTTCAATAGTCCAATGGTTCAATGAGCCCGATGGGTTCAATGACAGGCACTGGTTCAGCGGTTCAATGACTCACCAAGGATCAAAGGTGCAGCAAGTCGATAGTTCAACAATTTAGATGTAGTCATGGTTTCGATAGTCCACCATGAGGGCCGATAGCATTTGACACAATAAAATATTAAGTGTAGGGGTATAGTGACGCAACTACAGTCACAGCTGCATTTTTAGACTAGTTCCACCAAATTCCACTGCCCGCTCTACGTCATAGTGGTATCAGAGTGAAGGAGTATCTTCTAGGAAGATAAGAAAATAGAATGTTAGACAGAGAGGGATCATCAGTGCTCCCAACAAGGATGACCAATGTTGAGTTCGTTGTCTTTGTAAAGAAGTAGATTGCAGAGAACAAAGCAGTGAAAGCTTAGAATCAGGCTTTGAAAGATGAGTTGGAGAAATTGAGGAACAAAGTAAGTTCTGGTAAAGAAGATGATAGGGAGGAAGAGGACATCCCTAGGTGGGAAGAGATAGAGGTTCTTGTAGACTAGAGACCCTTATTAAATGCCCTCAAATCCATGGAGAGGAGAACCATGGATGTGAAACTGGATTTACCAGTGTTTACAGGAAAGATGGATCTTGATTCGGTGATGGAGTGGATAGACTCCTTGAACAATTTCTTCGAAACAGAAGAAATACCAGAGCATCAAAAGGTAAAGATGGCATAGTCCAAAATGAAAGAGGCTGCATTGACTTGGTGGAATTTCATCCAAGATGACAGAGTGAAGGAAGGAAAGAATAGAGTTGCTACTTGGAAGAAAATGGTGGCTTTAGTGAAGGAAGCCTATGTTCCATTAGATTACAACATCCAATTGCATAAGAGGAGGCAAAGCTTGAAGCAGAAAGAGTTAGATGTCAGCTCATATACTGAAGAATTCATGAAACTCTGTGTCAAGAGAAAGGTAAAAGAAAATGAGGAAGAAAGGGTAGCAAGATATCTCAATGGGTTGAGACTTGCCATCCAAGAAGATTTAAATCTGCATAGTCCAGATACAGTTCAGAAGTGCTATCAATTGGCACTGAAGGTAGAAGAGAAGTTAAAGAGAAGACAAGAGCAGAACAGCAGAGGAAGAGGAAGACAACAAAGGGATGGAAGAAGTCTTTTAAGAGGCAGAGGCAATGGATTTGGATATCATGAAGAAACCAATCAGGAAGGTAGCAAAGGAGACAATAGTCAAATTCAAAAAGGAAGTTATAATCAACAAGGAAACTTAAGGGACAGAAGGCTGCCATTCAAAGGAAGATCCCAGGGTAGAGGATCTATCAGATGTTATAGTTGTAATCAAGAAGGTCATATAGTCAGTAGATGTCCAGAGAAAGCATCAAGTTCAATGGGAGAAAGAAGAACCAAACTGATACAAGAATCTGTCTATCAAAGTGTGACAAGCTCAAACACTGGTCAAAGTGTAAGAGCTCCTGATAGTTATGGATATCCTAAGACAAGAGAATCTTTGATGATTAGGAGGGCAATGACCACCATGAAGGTACCTGACAGGGAACCCCCACAAAGAAAATCTCTTTCCAAAACTACTTGCAAGGCAGGAGGAAAGGTATGTAGAGTTTTGATTGACTCTAGATCTAAAAATTTTGTGTCTGTTGAAATGGTAGAAAAACCCTTACCCATATAAGATTTCATGGCTCACTCAAGGTCAGCAAACAGTTGTAGAAGAGCAGGCTTGGGTAGAATTTCAAATTGGAACATATAAGGACAGATTATTGTTTGACATAGCTTAGATGGATGCTTGTCATCTCCTATTTGGCAGACCATGGCAATATGATTTAGGAGCACAACATGATGGAGTAAGAAATACATATTCAATCACCAAGGATGGTAAGGTGATAGAGTTACTACCATTAATGGAGGAGGTAGGGTCAAAGGGGAAAGAAGTGAAGGTAATGCTGGTAGAAGGTAAACAGTTCATGAAAGAAATAGTAGAAGAGGGTACAGTTGCATATGCCCTAATTCCATGCCTGAAAGTAAATAAAGAACAACAGTAAGAAATCAAAGGAGAGAAGCGAGAAAGGTTCATATCTCCTGTTGTCCAAGAGTTGTTGGATAAATACAAAGGCATCATCTCTGATGGAATGCCAAGATCCCTACCACCTGTAAGGGATATCAGCCATTGCATAGATCTGATCCCAGGATCTACACCTCCAAACAAAGCAGCATACAAGCTTACTCTAGAATAGAATGTAGAAGTAGCAAGACAGATTGAAGAATTGTTGAACACAGGCCTAATTGGCAAGAGTTTAAGTCCATGTGCAGTACTAGCTGTACTAGCACTGAAGAAGGAAGGCACTTGGAGGCTTTGCATTGATACAAGGGCTATTAACAAGATCACAATCAGGTATAGGTTCCCAATACCTAGGATAGAAGATGTGTTTGATTGTTTAGGAGGTGTTAAGTATTTCACAAAAATAGATTTGAAGAGTGGTTATCATCAGATCAGGATTAGGCCAGGAGATGAGTGGAAAACAACATTTAAAACAAATGAGGGGTTGTATGAGTGGAAGGTCATGCCTTTTGGTTTGTCCAATGCCCCCAGTACTTTTATGAGACTGATGAATGAGGTCTTGAGAGAATTCATACGCAAGTTTGTCATAGTATATCTAGATGACTTTCTAATTTTCAGTAATACAAGGGAAGAGCATCTCAGACATATAGACTTGGTACTCAAAAGGTTACATGAAGAACAACTCATGATCAACTTGGAAAAGTGTTTGTTTATGCAGGAAGAGATCACCTATTTGGGTTTTGTCATTTCACAGGGTAAACTAAAAATGGACAAGGAGAAGGTAAGTGCCATATTGTCTTGGCCAACTCCTAGAACAATGAATGATGTCAGAAGTTTCCATGGGTTAGCAACCTTCTATACGAAGTTTATAAGAGGGTTTAGTCATGTCTGTGCACCCATTCTTGACACCATAAAAGGAGGACAGAAATATAGATTCACTTGGACAAAAATAACAGATAATTCATTTGAAACATTGAAGAAGAAGGTAGCACAGCAGCTAGTCCTTACCCTTCCTGATTTCAACAAAAATTTTCAGGTAGAATGTGATGCCAGTCACATGGCAATTGGTGCAGTACTCAGTCAAGAAGGTAGGCATATTGCATTTTTTAGTGAAAAGTTAAATGATGCAAAGAAGAGGTATTCATCATATGATTTGGAGATGTATGCTCTACTCCAGTCACTCAAGAAGTGGAGGCACTACTTGATGACAAAGGAATTCATAGTATTCACAAATAATCAGGCTCTTAGTTTCATTAATAGTCAAGAGAAGTTGAATCACAGACATATGAAATGGGTAGAAACTTTACAAGCTTTTACTTTCACACTTAAGCACAAGAAAGGGGTAAAGAACAAGGTAGCAGATGCTTTGAGCAGGAGAGCTCTAACCATAAATTAGATTCAATTGGAAAGTGTTGGTATTGATTCCTTGAAGACTATGTATGATGTTGATGAAGACTTTGGAGAGATATATCAAGTATGTATTTCTTTTGGAGACAAATATCATACTAAATTTTCTAAATTTCTGATCCAGGATGGATTGCTATTCAAAGGTGTACAATTGTGTATTCCAAGGTGTTCTATGATGTTGAACATCATTAGGGAAAAGCATTGTAGAGCTATGGAAGGACATTTTGGTTTAGATAAGACTCTCGAACTGGTAAAGAGACATTACTATTGGCCTAAATTGCAATCAGATGTAAGAAAATTTGTGGAGACATGTGTGATATGTCAAAAAGCAAAAGGCAGATCAACTAATGTAGGTTTATATCAGCCATTGCCCATTCCCTTGAGGCCATGGGAAGGCATAAGTATGGATTTTGTGTTGGGTTTACCCAGAACAAGAAAAGGTTATGACAGTGTCTTTGTTGTAGTAGATAGATTCAGTAAAATGGCACATTTCTTGCCATGCAAAACTACTTGTGATGCTTCATATGTTGCAGATTTATTTTTCAAGGAAATAGTGCAGATACATGGATTGCCATTGAGTATAGTGTCAGATAGAGATGTGAAATTCATTGGTCATTTCTAGAGGACTCTTTGGAAGAAGCTTGGCACAAATCTATCTTTCTCATCAGCATATCATCCTCAGACAGATGGACAAACTGAAGTGGTTAACCATTCTTTAGGAAATCTTCTTAGATGTTTGACAAAACAGCATGGAGAGAAGTGGGATAGCATCCTACCATAGGCAGAATTTTCTTATAATGATACCATCAATAGGAGTACAGGGAAATCACCTTTTCAAGTGGTGTATGGTATGCATCCAAGAGGTATTTTGGAATTAATAAATCTACCTACAGGAGACTCAATTAGTGTAGATGGAGAAGCTTTTGCAACATCAATAAAAGAGGTGCATGATCAAGTAAAGAACCAACTCTAGCAGACTACTTTGAAGTATAAAGAATATGCTGATAAAAAGAAAAGAGATGTACAATTTGATGTTGGAGATTTGGTATGGGTTTATCTAAAAAAGGAATGACTCCCCAAAGAAAAACATACTAAGCTCATGCAGAGGAAGATTAGACCATGTCAGATTTTGAAGAAATATGGACAAAATGCTTATGAGATCCAACTTCTTTCTAATCTTGTATTGTCACCAATTTTTAATGTATGTGATTTAACTTCATACAAACATAATGCAGATATGGAACAGGAAACATTCCAGGATACAGCAGATGATGAAATTCCTAAACATGATCCACCAAACTTGCAGAAGATTTTAGATTCCCGAATGGTAAAGAAGACCAGGAATAAAGAATATATCAAATATTTGGTTGCTTGGCAGGGGCAAGCTAATTTAGAAGTAGTTTGGATGACTGACGAATAGATCAAGAAACATGGAGCAAACTTACACACTCTAATCTCAAGTGGGCTTGAGATCTCTTCTCTAGGGGAGTATGGTGTAGGGGCACTCCTTCATCAAGTTAATTAGAAGCCTAAAGTCTTAATAGGTTGTTATGCATTTCCTATGTAATAAGGTCTATTTGACCAATGCTTGCTATTTTTAGTTTGTTTATGTTGTTAGGACACCTGTTGATCTGTAATGACAAGCTGTTAGTTAGTTGTGTCTCCTAGCTGCCTGGAATTGTCTCCTAGCTACTGGGAATCTAGTTAGTACTACTCTCTATGGGTTGATAAATAGCCTAAGTTCTGATTGATTAAAATATATCAATAGAGAGAGATATAGAGAGAGATCAGAAAGGAGAAGTTAGACAGAGCAGTGATCATGAATTTGAATTGTACTATGAAAACATATATCTATATTCATCTTCAGAGCAATAAAGAAGATCCTATTTTGCATTTGAATTACATTTGTGTAGTCAATTTCTGATTTATAGTCGAGATGGGGTTTTAACCCATTCCACTGATTGATTACTCTGTAATCGGTGGAATGGCTGTACATATTAGCTTAGATTTTGTTTTTTCATTTTCTGTTTATGTGAGTTTTGTAGTTATAGGATTGATCGACGTCATGCTATGGTGAATCCTAGCATCCTCATGTGCTAGGATATGAAAGAGTAAAATCTATGGAAGTTTAATAGAGACAGCACACAGTATAGGTGTGAAATTCATTTTTAGGCCAAGGATATTAGGTTTCGTTGATAACTTAAATTGGGCCAAAGTCTTTTGTTTGAACCGATTTTGGAAGTTTGAGAGTTCACTACTTCAACGGTGTTTGAAGCTAAGTGATCGGCATGATAAGTTTGGTCGAGTAAACCTTTTGGTTGAACCTTTGAACCGATTCAACAGTCCAAAGGTTCGATGGTTCAAACAGTGATAGTCTATCGATAGTGAAAGGAAAAGAAGCCTTTGGTTGAACCTTTAAACCAGGTCAACAGTTCAAAGGGTTCAACGGTTTAACTGTGTGTTGGTTCGGAGGCCCAGCGGAATGATGAAGATAATGAAGATTGTTAACGATTGTTGAACCACCCATGGAACTGGTTCAATGAGCCCAGCGGGTTCAACGACCGGCACTGGTTCAGCGGTTCAATGACTCACCATGGCTCGAAGGTGCAGTGAGCCGATAGTTCAACAATTCAGAGGTAGTCATGGTTTCGATAGTCTACCATGAGGGCCGATATCATTTGACATAATAAAATATTAAGTGCAGGGGTATAGTGATGCAACTACAGTCACAGTTGCATTTTTAGACTGGTTCCACCAAATTTCGCTGCCCACTCTGCGTCAATATTTTTGTGAAGGTATTCCTAGCAGGGTGATAGAATGCTCCACATTCCTCCAGAATTGTATATTTGGCTATGTGGTTCTGAGATTGTGTCAACAAGGCAATGAAGGTGCCACTTCCAAAGTCTCAAATCATATTTCCCTCCACTATGAAAGTTATGTATGATAGAACACCAGAATGTGCTCCGGCATAATGGTGAAGTATTGAAGACTGATTGGAATGCTCTGCATTCCTCCAGAACTAAATGAATGACCTTTTAGTTTTGTGATCATGTTCTTGGATGTGCATTGCATGCCTTTTTTCTTTAAGCTTCTTGGTGGCCTATAGCTCAGTTTTTAAATTGATAGCATGGTACAGTGTGTTCTAGATAACAGAGTAAATTTTTGAAGATGTGCAACACAATTCTTTGATCTGTGGTGGCAAAGGAGTGTATGAGGTGTTTTATGAGTCATGTGAACTCATCTGGAAAAGTTTCCTAGAGATCTTTCTTGTTTCTAGTACTTCATAAGGTTTACAAGGTGATATGGTCTTTATACTTCAAGTCTTCATATGATTCCCTTATAGTTGTCCTATATTCAAATGAGGAGAGTGTGGAGATGTCATTCCTTGGTGTTTAAAGAAGTAAAGGATGTTTTTGACCTAGTTAAGCAAGTGTTGGTGTCTGCAAGGCCTGGACCTTCTACTGGTGTAATGTGTTGTTTCAATTAGGACCTATCTTCTACATGTTTCATAGTGTGTGTTGTTTGGCTGACTTGTAAAGGTATTGTTCATGTTGTATCTGGTTGACAAGCAATGCAATCAATGTAATATCATGTATAAATAGTGAATCAAAGTGAGTGAGGTAAGGTATGATTGCAAGATGATTGAAAATGTTCTCAAGTAGAAAAAAGTAGAATAAATGCACTATTGATGTGCGACTGTGGGAGAAAGAGCAAATGTTGTTGATGTTATTTGGATTCATCTTGAAGACATATTGGTGATAGTGATCAAGTATATAGTGTGCCTAATTGATCAGATCTTCAAAAGAAAGTGTGAGGAGGTAGAAGTGCAATCATCAAAGGTATGCACTTCAATGATAGTTTTCAAATAGAAAAAAAGACTATTATACTGTAATCTTTTGTAAGTGTATTCTCATTTCAGGGAGTAGATGCTTCCTTGGGAGTAACCCTAAAACAAAGTCATCATGGAGTAGAAGCTTCCTTGGGTGTAACCCTAAACCAAAGTTACATAGGGAGTAGCAGCTTCCTTGGGTTATAGCCCCTAAAATAAAGTTACTATTTGAGCTTTATATATTGTGAGTTAATCCTCACTGTGGTTTTTTCCTTCTAAGGTTTTCCACATATATTTAGTGTTATGTGATGATGTGCATTGTGTTAATCCTCAAGCTCATGTTAATGTTGTAATGCTTAAGATTTAATCTACTCCAAATAAATTGAACTTGTTGAAACTGAAATTTGGTTGTATACTGATTCACCTCCCCTCTCAGTATACTTGTGTGTCTAACAATTATCCATATCATAACCCAAATCATCCTAATAATTCAAATCCTATCCCAAACAAATGGCCACTTAGTAATGGTTGTTTGTTATGAAAAAGTATAATGTCTTTATTATCCATGCATGTGGACATTTTAAATTATTTTAGGATAGTGGTTGGATAGTCACAAATGGCAATCCACATTCAAGCCTAGTACATCATCTAGAGTTTACCTCCTCCCTCCATTACTCTAGTTGATAATTTTTAGAGGTAGGTAGGTGTTTTCAAGTGAACTTTCCTACTTTTTTCAAGTTTTCCTCTATGTTTTAAGGTTAAAATTTAGGTTTTATGGATTAGGGTAAATATAGTTGGTTAATAGTTTTAAAGCCTACAATTCAATTTGTTGTGAATGTGCATTATGTGTGTGTGTCCATTCCATTAGTACTATGTGTGTGCATACCATAAGATAAGTTTTTTTTGTTAATAATGAATTTTGTAAGTCTCATGAACTAAGTTTTAGTTGTGATTATTATTTCTATACACCATAGTAGTAGGTATAACTTCATCAATAAGAATAAAAAAACTAAATAAGAAAAGTAATCAAGGGTCAAATAAAGGGTAAGATTATTGAATTTTTTAAATATTTGAAACTCCCTATGAATAAATATTTGAATAGAGGGTTTAGGGTTTATGGTTTAGGATTTAGGGCTTAGTGTTTAGTGTTTAGGGTTTAGGGTTTAGTGTTTATGGTTTAGGGGTTAGTGTTTGTTGGAATTAGATCAGACAACTAAGAGGGGGGGTGAATCAGTTGTCACACAAAATATTTTTTTTTTCAACTTTTAACCTTCTTTATTAACTTACTATCAGATTAATGATGTAAACATTAAAGTATAGATCAACAACATATGAGCAAAAATATAAGCAACACACCTGACACCAAGATTTTAACATAGAAACCATGTTAAGGGAAAAACCATGGTGGGGGTTAACTGACAAAGATTTGTACCCTATTAAAAGTACTTTAGAAAAGTAGAAGGTACATGCCTTCGGGCATACTTCCCAGAGCTCACTGCTAAAAAGAGAGGCTCACTGCCTACAAAATTTATTTAGAATAGAAAGAATTAACTGAGAAATAGCATCTACTTCATGCCTAGTTCAGTTCCAATGAATGCTCACAAAACTTCTTCTTTGCCCCAAATTCTTCTTCACTAATTTTTCACTCTATACTGCTTTTGCTCCTTTTCTTCTTTGCTTTGCTTTGGATCTTTTATCTATATTTTATCTATTTTTCTCAAGGATGATTTTTAACAACTCTTTAACAAGTATTTATACACTTCATCAACCTTGGAATGATCAACAAGGTCAGCTAGACGTAATGCAAATCTTTACACTGTTAGCCAAACATATCCAAGACTTGAATCTTCCTCTACTAACATGCCACACTTCATAAAATGATCTTTAGATCATCCGTAACATGCTAGGAACATCAGGTCGGCCAAGACTGGGAAGAACATCAACTTCAAAGATAAAATCTTGAATAACAAGCTAAAACTCTAATGCGGACCTCCAACATAGTAGCCACATGATCCAAAGACCTCCACAAGTGCATTGAATTCACCAATAACATCCACTCTAAACTAAATTACCAGAATCATTTGTATCTTCCTCTAGAACCTCAAGAACATTATCTGCCATGACTGTCAAACTAGAAGGATGGCTTGCAGACCTCCAAACCACGAACCACTAGAGTTGATGATACACACTGACTTCCCAAACATGTCTTCAGATCTGCAGACCATAATATTTCACTGTGGAGCAAACTGGACCAACTTACTATCACTCTGTCTCTCTTGAATACTACAAAATCTAGTTCTACTCAGATGGCCATAACTTCTTCAAATATTCATGTGTACTTCTCAATTCTTAACTAGAATAACCTCTGACAATCATCTACATAGTCATATGTTCTGCGAACATTGAGTCTTCATTAATTTTCTCAATATCCTCAACATTCCAGTCTCCTGAATAGGCAACAAAATAAGGCACAGTTGACACCAATGACAACATGAATATGTTGACATCAATGACAACACCACTTAGGCACATATTTGCAACAATCTCCCCCTTTGTCATTGATGGCAACATATGATGTAAAAAACTAATTCAACCATCATGACAAGAACTTCTCCCCCTAAATTCTACAACCACTTCCTTCATTACTCCTCCTTTCATCAGTAATTAGTTTTTCACATGTTTTCCCTCCCCCTTTATCATCAATGGAAAAGGCTGTTAGGGTTAGATGGCAGAAGATATGAATTAAATACAAATAAAGATTAAACAAAGGAATGAAAATACATAGAAATAATAACAGCGAGAGACAAGTTTTAATGTGGTTCATCCATACTCGGGCTACATCCACCAACATAGAGTCCAATATTATTATCTAGTAAATCAAACTGATTACAACCAGCAATCCTTGCAACTTAATACCATTGCAAATGCTACAATACCATATCAACAAAAAACCCTAACCCTTAGCCACTTTTGTCAAGCCTTATGTCAGTTACAAAAATAGTGTATAGTACTTGCATGATCAGTTGCCACCTACCAACAATCTCCCACTTGGAGACTGATCAGGCTCCTCACCAAACAATCTCCCACCTAGAGACTGATCCTGGGTGACACCGCTGCGCATGCAGTTCCCATTGGAAATAAGCACCCCGGACTTTGTTGTTCTAATTTTATCGTTTTAGTCCTAAAGACCAACTGAAGGTAAAGAGGAGCTCAGATTCTCCCTTGTCACTTCCCTTGTAAACATATCCACTAGATTTTCATCTGTATGTATCTTTTCCAGCCTTAACTATCCATCATCCAACACCGATCGAATAAAGTGATACCTCAACTGTATGTGATTGGTCTTTGAATGCAAGGTAGAATTCTTTGCAAGATGTATGGCACTCTGACTGTCTATATACAAAGAACTATTAGCCTATTGTTTGCCTAATTCTTCCATGAAAGATTGCAACCATATCATCTTCTTTCTTGTCTCTATTGCAACTACATACTCTACCTCTATGGTTGATAAAGCAACCACCTTTTGTAATCGTGAGATCCAATTCACTGCTGTCCCACCTATAGTAAAAACATAACTTGTAGTAATCTACCTGATATCAATATCCCCTACCAAATCTGAGTCTGCATAGCCTACTAAATCAATATTAGAGACCCCAAAACATAAATGTGTATTGGATGTTCCTCTCAAATATCTAAGAATCCATTTTATCGCATTCCAATGTTCCAATCTGGGATGACTCATATACCTGCTTACAACTCCTATAGCATGTGCAATATCTGGTCTCGTGCTTACCATGGCAACATTAAACTTCCTACAGCTGAAGCATATGGTACCTTAGACATTTTTTCTTCCTCATCTTGTGTCTTTGGACACATCTCCTTAGTCAATTTTAAATGACTAGGCAAAGGTGTGCTGATAGCTTTTGCATTCTCCATATGGAATCTCTGTAACACCTTTTCAACATAAGCAGCCTGAGAAAGAGTAAATTTTTGTGTTGCCTATCCCTACAAATTTTCATATCAAGGATTTGTTTTGCTGCCCCCAAATCCTTTATAGCAAATGACTATGCTAACTGCTATTTTAAATCTCTTATGTGATCCATGTTAGACCCAGCTACAAGCATGCCATCAACATATAAACATAAAAGAATGTATCTGTCATTATCCAACCTCTTTAAATAAATACAATGGTTAGAACTACACTGACTGTAGCCTTGCTCAGCCATACAACTATCAAATTTTAGATACTATTGTCGAGGTGCTTGTTTCAAGCCAGATAAACTCATCTTCAATTTGCACACCAATTTCTCCTTACCTTTGACCTCAAATCCCTATGGTTGTTCCATATATATCTCCTCCTCCAAATCACCATGGAGAAAGGTAGTTTTCACATCTAGTTGTTCCAAATGCAAATTTTCAGTAGCCACAATACTTAAAACAATACAAATAGAAGTCATCTTAACAACCGGAGAAAACATCTCATCAAAATCAATGCCCTTTTTCTATGCAAATCCTTTTACTACTAACCTAGCTTTAAATCTTTTCTTACCTCCATCTTCCTCTTTCAGCCTATAAACTCATTTGTTTGGTAAAGCCTTTTTACCTATAGGCAACTTACATAAATCCTAAGTCTGATTTTTCAGCAAGGAGTCCATTTCTTCTTTCATTGCAAGCTCCCACTAAACCTTGGTATCCACCTACATAGCTTCATCATACCCTTCTGGTTCACCAGCATCAGTTAATAAAATAGAATACAAAGAGTGAGAAAATATTTTAGGAGGTCTACTTAGCCTTGTTGACCATCTAACATTCATTGAAGTTTGTGGTATTTCTTATTGTTGTTGCGGAGCATGAGGGACCATTGGAACATCACTATTTGGAGTATCATCCAGCACAACATAATCCTTTTCTTTCTTCTCATGCTACTGCAACTGATCTTTGTACAACACCCTCTCATTGAATACAACATCCATGCTTCTCATAATTTTTTTATTTTTAAAATCCCAAAGCCTATAACCAAATTCATCAATGCCATATCGAACGAAGGTACACTTTTTTAATTTTTTATCCAACTTGGTTCTATTTTCAGAATCTACATGTGCAAATGCTTCACATCCGAAGGTTTTGAGAAAAGAATAACTCACCTTCTTACCTGTCCATGTTTCCTCTAGAATACCACAACCCAAAGGAACTGAAGGACATCTGTTAATTAAATATACAACGGTGTTGATAGTCTCTACCCACATATTTAAAGGCAGCCCAACATGCAATCTCATGGTCCTTGCATGCTGCAATATTGTCCTATTCATGCATTCAGCCACTCCATTTTCCTGTGGAGTCCCTGGAACCATTTTCTACCTATGAATTCTATTAAAGGAACAATAATCCTCAAATTCTTTGCTGCAATACTCACCACCATTATCAGATCTGAGACATTTTAATCTTTTACCTATCTCATTCTCAACCAAGTTCTCCATTTCTTAAATGTTTCAAATACATCATGTTTTTGCCTTAGGAAATAAATCCAAACCTTCCTAGTTGCATCATCTATAAATCTAACATAATACCGAGAGCCACCAAGAGAAGATACCTGAGCTGGTCCCCATACATCTGTATGTAAAAGCTCTAACTTTTCATTTTTCTTTTGCTTCCCATCCTTTAGAAAACTATCTCTCTTTTGTTTTCCATACACACAACTTTCACAAAAATCTATATTAATACATTTCAAACTTGGTAAAACTTTCTTAGAATGAAGTACCTTCATACCTTTTTCACTCATATGCCCAAGTCTGTTATGCTACAGTGTTGACTCAAAACCTGCAACAATTGTTTCAGTCTCTTCCTGTGAACCTGTAGCAACTGTTCTTAAACCTGTTTGTTTTTTCTTTGCAACAGCTAAAGTAGAAGGAATAGTATGACCTGTACAAAGATATAAGGTGCCTACTTTCACACCTTTTGCTACTAATAAGGCACCTTTTGAAACCTTCCAATTTTTATCAGTAAATGTAACAATCCAACCTTCTTCAGCTAGTTGCCCTGCTGAAATTAAATTCCTACTAAGTCTTGCTACATGCTTTACCTCTTGTAGTAGCCAATGATTCTGATTCTGCAACTTAATCTTGATTCTTCCCTTTCCAACAATCTGACAGGGTTCGTTATCTCCTAAATAAACCAGCCCAAAATCCCCTTGGACATAATCAAGAAAATAACTTCTATGAGGTGTAGCATGAAATGGGGCCCTTGAATCTAAAACCCATGAATCATCAGCATTATCGAGGGAAAGAATCAAAGTATCATCTTCAAATTTATTACTTACCACATTTGCCTCCTTATTGCCTTCTTGTTTGTCTACTTCTTTATTCTTTCGAGACCAACAATATTTCTTTAGATGACCTAGTTTCCCACAATACCAACAATACTTTTGTCCTCTGGATTGGGATCTCTTATCCTTTGATTTTCCTCGTGACTTCCCATGACCTCCAGAACCTTTTCCTCTCTCCTTTGATCTGGCCCTGCTTTCTACATTCAAAACACTACCTGATGTAGACCCTCCTGAGCTTTCCATCGCATTTCCTCACTAAGGATAACACCAACAACATCATCAAATTTCAAAGTGTTTGAACCAGAGATAGAGTTACTTAAAACCATTACCAAGCTATTCTAGCTTTCTGGCAAAGAACATAATACCAAGAGAGCCCTCACCTCTTCAACAAATTTCATTTTTACGGAAGTTAACTGACTGGTAATTGTATTAAACTTATTTAAATGATCTGTCACAGATCCACCTTCAATCATTTTTAGATTAAACAAATGCTTCATGAGAAATACCTTATTTGAGGCTGAGGGTTTTTCATACAATTTAGCCAAAGCTTTCATCAGTTCACTTTTTGTCTTTGCTTCTGTTATATTGAATGCCACAGATGGTGCTAGGCACAACTGAATGGTTCCCAATGCCTTTCTCTCCAGAAGTTCCCAATCCTCATCCATCATTCTTGTTAGTTTCTTAGATACTCCTTCCAATGGCCTCTATCAATCCTTTTGATAGAGGTAATCCCCCATCTGCATCTTCCATAACTGATAGTTCTTCCCATTGAATTTATCGACCTTCAATTTATCCTCATCCGCCATTGCTCCCACTTAACCATGAGATTTTCCTATAGACGATAATCAAACACAACCTGCTCTGATACCACTTGTTAGGGTTAGACAGCATAACATATCAATTAAATGCAAATAAAGATTAAATAGAGGAATGAAAATACATATAAATAATAACAGTGAGAGACAAGTTTTAACATGGTTCACCCAAACTCGAGCTACATCCACCAATAGAGAGTCCAATATTATTATCCAATAAATCAAACTAATTACAATTAGCAATCCCTACAATTCAATACCATTGCAAATGCTACAATACCATATCAACAAAAAACCCTAACCCTTATCCGCTTTTATCAAGCCTTATGTCGATTAAAAAAATAGTGTACAGTACTTGCATGATCAGTCGCCACCTACCAACAAAGGGCACATATTAGCAATATTTACTCCCCCTTTTTATTTCAGACTGATCTCCAACATTTGCATATTGACTACTCCTTAGAGTAGTATTTTCTCAACATCAATCCAGATCTCAAGATATCACTGAGAATTCCACTGGAATGATGCACCTCAGTGCATCTTAGTTCTGATTCGAAGGGGTAATAACTCCTAACTTCTCTCTGAGATACTCAAAGGTATCTTTGGGAAGAGGCTTAGGGAAGATATCTACAATCTGATCTTTGAAAGACACAAACTCCAACTTGGCTTCATTCTCATTTACCTTCTCTCTCAAGAAATGAAACTTGATAGATATATGTTTTGTCTTTGAATGCAACACTAGATTCTTTGAGATGCTTATTGCACTAGAATTATCACAAAAGATTGTGACTAGCTCCTCAAACACAATTCTGATGTCCTTCAACATTTACTTCATCCACAGAACCTAAATACAATTATTTGTTGTTGCTATTTATTATGCTTCTATAGTAGACAGAGATATTGCCTCTTTCTTTTTGCTCATCCAAGTGACCAATCTTCTTCCCAAGAAAAATACACCACCACTAGTATTTTTTCTATCATCCACATCTCCTGCCCAATCAACATCTGTATATGCATGAAGAATGAAATCATTGTCCTTTGGATACCACAATCCATAATCAATTGTCCCCTTGAGATATTTGAAAATTCTTTTGACTTCCACAACACGGGATTCTTTTGGATCATCTTGAAATCTAGCAACAAGTCCAACGACATTCATGATGTCAGGTCAGTTCTGAGTCAGATAGAGCAATCCTCCAATCAATGATCTATATCTTTTCTGATTTGCCTTGGGGATTCATCATCTTTACTTAACTTGCATTTGGTTACCATAGGTGTACCTAGTGGCTTTGAATCTTCCATTCCAAACTTCTTCAGCAATTCTTTCACATACTTGGACTGAGATATAAAGATACCTTTATCTGACTAAACAATTTATAGACCTAAGAAGAAATTCATCACTCCAAACATTGACATCTCAAATTCACTTTTCATCTGATCAGAAAATGCTTTGCACATACATTCATTTCCACCAAAAATGATATCATCAACAAAGACCTCAACAATTAGGATGTCCTCATGATTAATCTTGAAGTAAAGATTACTATCAGCAATACCTTTACTAAAACCTATCTTAAGCAAATATTTATCTAATCTTGCATACTAAGCTCTTGGAGGTTGCTTGAGTCCATACAAGGCTTTTCTCAGTCTACAAACCATATCTCCCTGATCACACAATTGAAATCCTTCTGGTTGCTCAATGTAGACTTCTTCCTCCAAATCTCCATTTAGGAATGCTGATTTGACATCCATCTGATACACTTTAAAATATCTGAAAGCAACAAATGTAAGAAACAATCTTACTACCTCTATTCTTTTCACCGGAGAAAAAGTTTTTTCAAAATCAATTCCTTCCACTTGAGAATATCCTTTGCATACCAACCTTGCTTTGTTTCTTACAACTTCACCATCTTCATTTAGTTTATTTCGGAAGACCCATTTGGTTCCAATCACATTTTTGTCCTCAGGTCTAGGAACAAGATCCCAAGTGTTGTTCTTTTCAATTTATATCAATCCTTCTTCCATTGCTTTTACCTAGTTTTCATCATTGCAGGCTTCACTTACTAATTTAGGTTCAATCTTTGAAATCAAACAAGTATCTTCTTGATCTTCAACAACTCTTCTCCTAGTTTGAACACATTTATTTCTATCTCCTATGATTTGATCTTTAGGATGATTCATTCTTACATACCTAGGGGTTTGGGGAATTTCTTGAACTTCTATTTCTTAAGCTTGTTCCTCAACATTGTACTATTTTATTGAGTTCTTAGAGTTTCTAGATCAATCTGAATCTGAGTAAGAGTTTGAACTAACCTTCCTTGACTTTGACTTTCATCTTGATCATCTGAATCATATCCACAGAACCTAAAATGTCCTTCATTGCTCTCATCAACTCTAACATTAGCACTTTCAACAATCATTTTCAACCTGTTGTTAAAGCACAGGTAAGCCTTACTTTGAGTAGAGTACCCCAAAAATATTCCCTCATCACTTCTTGCATCAAACTTGGCTAAATCCTCATCTCTTTTGATATAGCATTTACTACCAAAAACTCTGAAATATATCACAGTAGGAGGATGACCAAACCATAGTTCATAAGGGGTCTTACCAGAATTGCCTTTGATCTACACCTGGTTAAGAGTGTACATAGTAGTACTTACAACATCTCTCCAATAAACTTGAGGAACATTTTTTTCCATCATCATGGTCTTGGCAGCTTCTTGAATGGTCTGGTTCTTTCTTTCCACAACTCCATTTTTTTTAGAAGCCCTAGGATCAGATAATTGTCTTTTAATGCCATCCTTTTCACAAAAAGCATCAAATTCACCAAAAGTAAATTCTCCACCTGTGTCAAATCTCAGACATTTCAATTTTTCACCAATCTCATTTTCCACCATCACTTTGAACACCTTAAATTTGTCAAGAGCTTCTAATTTTTCTTTTAGGAAAGTTACCCACATCATCTTGGAGTAATCATCAATCAGCAACATGAAGTATCTATATCCTTGCACATTCCTAATTCTAGCAAGACCACAGAGATTAGTATGTACCAGTTCCAATCATCCACTTGAGGCTTGTTCCTTACTTTTGAATGAAATTTTGTTCTATTTCCCCAATTGACATTCTTTACACATGCTATTAGGTTTCACAAGTTTTGGAATATCTCTTACAACCTGAGTGGTACTTATTTTGACAATGTTATCAAAATTCACATGACACATCCTCCTATGCCATAACCAACTTTGATCTATCTGAGCAATCAAACAACTTTTGCCAGAACTACTTAAATGAAAAATGTTACCTCTAGTTTGAGTATTGGATGTAATTTCAGTTCTGGAGCTCTCCAAGATTCTACATTTTGCATCCTTGAATCGAAGATCATAACCTTTGCCAACCAGCTATCCAACACAAAGAATATTATGTTTCAGTCCTTCCACATACAAAACATCATTGGTGCTATTCTTACCAATAAAAGAGATGGATCCTGTACCACAGATTCTACCAGCTGAGTTGTCTCCAAATTTCACAATCCCTCCTTCATAATTTTCAATATTCACAAACTTACTCTTGTCTCTAGTCATATGATGAGAACATCCACTATTAATCACCCATTCATCTTTCTCAATAACCTGAGTAGCCAAGGCACTTTCCATATTTGCATATCTGGTAGATTTAGTAGACACCAAATCTTCTTCTTTGATAGCAATGAACACCCAATCATTTTCAAAGGAACCTCGATGATCAGATTCGTCATCTGTGACTCCTTCTTCTCCAGCTTCTTGGACATAGTAACATTTGTTCTAATTTTTGTATCTGTTAGGGTTTGGTTTTGAAAACTACTCCAGACATCTTGAGGCAAAATGACCAATCTTATTACAAGAAAAACATTTGAGTGGCAATTTTCCTTCATACTTACCAAATCCTCTTGGTAATCTTTTGGTAAGAAGAGCTTCAAGATATGTAGTTTCAATTTCAACATCTTCAAGATCCTTCCTTGTCTTCACGAATCTGTTTGATCTTGTAGAAGAGCTTTCACCCGAATCATATCTTTGTTTTCTATACACACTGGCCTTAAATGCAGATTCAGACTTGGGAAGAGAATCACCAAACAAACTCAATTCAAAAGATGAAATTTTGTCAATCAGTTGATCTCTTATAACTTCTGAGATAGTCCTGATCTCTTCTATAGCAGCAACCTTATGTTTGTGTGAATTAGGTAAAGATCTAAGCACTTTTGATACAATCTCTGATTCTTCCAAGGTTCCACTAGCACACCTGATACCACACACAAGTTCATTTATCTTTTGCATGTAGATTGTGATGTTTTCATCTTCACTCATCCTCAGAGTTTCAAATTTTCCTCTTAGACTTTGTAACTTGGCACATTTGACAAATTCATTGCCTTCATACAGATTCTCCAACTTTTTCCAGATTTCATGAACAATTTTTAGACCAAAGACATTTGTCATTTCTGAATTAGTTAGGGCACTCAAGAAGGCTTTTTTAGCTCGAAGATTATTTTCAGCATCTTTGAGTTGATCTAGAGTTGAACGACCTTTCTCTGGAAGTTAATACTCAACACTGGTTATCACCCAATATGCATCTCCCATGCATTGCAAATGGCACTCCATTCGATTCTTCCAAACAAAATAATTTGTTCCATCAAATCTCTGACTATCCTTCTTGTAGGTCGACATCCTGGTCTCCTTAAGCAGTCAAGCTTTTATAAGAGGATCTAGCTTTGATACAAATATTTAGAATTAGACCAGACAACTAAGAGGGGGGGTGAATCAGTTGTCACACAAAATAAACTTTTTCAACTTTTAACCTTCTTTATTAACTTACTATCATATTAATGATGTAAACATTAAAGCATAGATCAACAATATATGAGTATAAACATAAGAAACACACTTGACACCAAGATTTTGACGTGGAAACCCGGTTAAGGGAAAAACGATGGTGGGGGTTAACCCACAAAGATTTGTACCCTGTTAAAAGTACTTTAAAAAAGTAGAAGGCATATGCCTTTGGGTGCACTGCCCAGAGCTCACTACTCAAAAAAGAGGCTCACTGGCTACAAAATTTATTTAGAATGGAAAGAATTAACTAAGAAATATCATCTACTTCATGCCTAGTTCAGTTTCAATGAATGCTCACAAAACTTCTGCTTTGCCCCAAATTCTTCTTCACCAATTTTTCACTCTATACTGTTCTCACTCTTTTTCTCCTCTGCTCTACTTCTGATCCTTTATTTGGATTTAATCTATTTTGCTCAAGGATGATTTTTAACAACTCTTCAACAAGTATTTATACACTTCATCAACCTTGGAATGATCAACAAGGTCGGCTCAACTTAACGTGGATCTTTACACTATTGGCCAAATATAGCTGAGACTTGAATCTTCCTCTACTAACATGCCATGCTTCATAAAATGATCTTTAGATCATCCACAACATGCTAGGAACATCTGATTGGCCAAGACTGGGAAGAACACCAACTTTAAAGAGGAAATCTTCAATAACAAGCTCAAACTCCAATGCGGACCTCCAACATAGTAGCCACACAATCCAGAGACCTCCACAAGCACATTAAATTCACTAATAACATCCACTCTAGACCAACTTACCAGAATTATTTGTATCTTCCCCTGAAACCTCAAGAACATTGTCTGCCATGATTGTCAAACTAGAAGGATGGCTTGTGGACCTCCAAACCATGAACCATTGGAGTTGATGATACACACTGACTTCGTAAACATGCGTTCAGATTTGCAAACCATAATATTTCACCATGGAGGAATCCAGACCAACTTACTGTCACTCTGTCCCTCTTGAATACTGCAAAATCTATTTCTACTAAGATAGCCATAACTTCTTCAAATCTTCATGCAGACTTCTCAATTCTTAACTGGAACAACCTCTGACAATCCTCTACATAGCCATATGGTCTGCGAACATTGAGTCTTCATTAATTTTCCCAATATCCTGAACATTCTAGTTTCTTGAACATACAACAAAATAAGACACAGTTGACACCAATGACAACAAGAATATGTTGACATCAATGACAACACCACTTAGGCACATATTTGCATATGGTTTAGGGTTTACAGTTTACGGTTTAATGTTTACAGTTTACAATTTAGGGTTTAACATTTATAGTTTAAAATCATGAAAAAAAACTAAAAATGTATCTAAACAACACTTAGCATTTCAAATGAAATAACAATAAAAAACAACAAATAAAGACAGAAAATAATAAAAAACAACAAAAAATCATAGACCACCAACCTGGCACAGCTGATAGATGGTCTAGAGAAGGAGGGGAGGTCCTAGAGGTGTACAGTGGGGGTTAGGCGATCTTGGTACCCATTTTTGGCATCTATTTTCATCTTTGTCCATGGTCTGTAACTATTAAAATGAGCCCATAGGCCTATTTTAAAAAATATATATACTTTTCGAAAATGGGTACCCATTCCTTTTACGTATACCCATTTGGCTTTGGGAGCCCAATGCTAAACGGGATCCCATTCCTTAATGGGCATCAGTTTAGGTTCGGTTCTTGTTCCTAAATGAGCACCCGTTATTTTTAAAATGGATACCCATTCCAATCACTTTTTTCCTTGTGTGGAAAACTTCTGCCAAATGTGTACCCGTCTTTGTGCACTCACCCTTTAAACACCTACTAGTAGAAAAATAAAGTCAATAACTCATGTGCTTGTCACAAAATGTATTAAATAAATATTAAAAGATGTTATCCTTAAAACCACGTAACGTATTGAACATGTGTTGTATATTTTCTTGCATAACAACAAGACTAAATATATTTATTAGACATTGCACCATTTTTATTTTCTTTACATCTAATTTAATAATATTTCAAAGCAACTAATTTTCTTTACCTCTAATCTAATAATAATTTAAAGCTTCCACAATCCATAAGTTATAAAGAGATTGTTGTCAAAATGATATGATACAACTTAGTTTTTACATAAGTTTTATTTGGAAGACTAGATTTTGTGTGTGTGTGTGTGTACATACACACACATATACACCATTATTGATTTTCTTTACCTCTAATTTAATAATAGTTTAAAGCTTCCATAATCCATAAGTTAAAAAGTGATAGTTGTCAAAATGATATGATAGAAACTAGTTCTTACATAATTTTACTAGAAGATCAAATATATATACTAATTTGTATCATATCATTTTGACAACAATCACTTTTTAACTTATGGATTATGGAAGCTTTAAATTATTATTAAATTAGAGGTAAATAAAATCAATAATGCTGTATATATGTGTGTGTGTGTGTGTCACACACATACACATACACTTATAATTTAATCTTCCCAATAAAAATTATATAAAAACTAAGTTGTATCATATCATTTTGACAACAATCTCTTTGTAACTTATGGACTTCAAATTATTATAAAATTAGAGGTTAAGAAAATCAATAATGGTGTAATGTCTAATAAATATATTTAGTCTTGTTATCATACAATGAAAAATATACAACACATGTTCAATATGTTATGCTGTTTTTAGGATTAACATCTTATAATATTTATTTAATACCCTGTAGCAACAAGCACATGAATAATTGACTTTCTTTTGCTAAAAGTAAGTGTTTAAATAATTTATATACCAAAAAAATTCAAATATGTTCTTGACTTTTATTTAATATCAAATCTCTACACTGAACAAAACTTAATTCTGATCAAATCTTTATAAATAATTTAGTTTTGTTAATAAACCAAAGGCCATTTCACTTGTTAACTCTTTTTCTTGTTGTAGTTATATAATTAATTTAATGAAGAATCTGTAGCTATCCTTTGAACGAAGGTTAGGTTAGGTTGAGATTGAAATTCTTATGTATTATTATAGCTTCGTTTTCTATGAAAGCTGTGGAAAACAGCACACAATCATAGACGAAGCGAAATCATAACAGTCACGGTCCCTTGAAAGAAACTACAATCCAAACGTAAACGAGTACAAACAAATATAGAACCGGTGATTATTAAATCTCCAAAGTAAGTAGAGACGTGTGGATCTCCTTCTTTTCTCTTGTTCCACTTGTCAACAATTTTGTTAGCATTTCAGCTAAACCACTCTGTCAGATTTAGGGCTGCATTGTTTTCTGACAAAATCCTCGTCTGGTATTGATTATTGGGATGAGTGCGGTCAATATGATCTTCAATTAATGATATATTGATTTTGACATAGCTTAGGAGGCTTCAGGAGAATGGAATAAGATTTGATCGTTTAAAATATTGTCATTTCGTGCAATTTTAATTAAAAATAGGTAGGATTGAAAATGAAATTTTAACTTCAAAGAATTTTGGTCATTACAAATAGCGATCTAATCCTTTTATCTGGTGGACCACACTGCACCTTCAGCTAAAGTGGCTGTGATTTTAATGGATGATAAAAAAAATGCTTGCACAGCTTAAGAACTTTGTCTTTTCGCAGAGTCAAACATTTTGATCTCATTCATGGTGATACTGTACTTCACATTCGTTACAGTGAACCAAGAGGAGCACGTTAAACACACAAGCAATTAGGTACGTACAAAATCTTGGACCAAAATGCAATAATTTTAATAATTTATTTTAATCCTAAATGGAAACATTTTGCTTGAGATTGACATTTTTTTTATGTAAAGGCGCGAGCATCTATTAAGAAATTAATAAAACACTATTATACAAAAAAGAGTTTGGGTGGATACAAGATCACACTCTCAAAGTTTCAAACAGGCCTAGCTAGGAAAACAGCCAACATAAAAAACAAAGCCGTGGCGAGTGCTACAGCACATGGAGGTGGAGGAGGGTCACGGTCATCCAGTTTCCCCCAAACATCAGCGGTCCAGACTGACATCAAGAATAGACCAACCATTGCATGTGGATTGTAGGTGGATTAGGGTGGTATTGGTAATAATTAATAGTGATTATTTAAAAAGGGATAAGGGATTATAATATGGTCTATAACATATTATTTTAATCGAGAAAACTGTATATCTATATTTTTATGTTATAAAGTTCATTTTGATTAGAATGTTCTAAATCTAATAATTAGTTTAAAAGTGACATAATTGTTTGTGAAAATGACTATTAGCATCTCTTATCTTGATCCTATTTATCACTCTTCCCTACATTCACATTTCTAATCCATAAAACTACCTATTTTATATTCAAACTTAATAAAATGTCCTTATATTTTCCTCCTTTGTGAGATGACTTTGTAAGTTTATGTTTATTGGTATGTTTGGTTGTTTTATTTAAAAACACTTGTCCATACATTTTGAAAATAGGGAATAAATGCTAGAATGTGAAATGAAGATCTAAATCCAAGACCTAAATGGAGAATCTACTTTGCATTGTCCATTGTGACATCATCCAAAGGCTCTTGCACACTTGCTTGCTATCTACAAATCTTTGCTCAAAGTCGTAATTCCCAATTTTACAAGAGTCTAACCTAGGAGAACATGAACCTTGTGATTTGAAAGATTTCTTAGAGATGTTTCCGAACACTACATTCCTCACTTAGCTATACACATCAAAGAAATTGAGGCAAATATGTGATCATGTATTTTATATACAAGATTTGACCTAGTCAAAATTTGAAAATGACCCATATTAAATTTCATTGTTTTGCTTCCTATACATCTAAGAAGTTGTAAATCTAAGTTATAGTTCATAGTGTTTTCATTTCTATTTATTTCCTAAATTCTATTTTCTATTACATAATCTTTCATAGCTCTAAATCATGTTAACTAGATTGCATTTCTTGTTATATTCATTTATCCTAAATTTAGTAAAGGAAATCCATTTATTTCTTTACATTTTTCTGTGAACCAAAATTCCTACACTCTAAGAGCATTTGTCTTTCTTTTCAATTAAGGTTTTCAAATATGATTTTTTTTCTTTTATGTTAAATTCCAAAGGGTTTGGATCCATATTTATTTACATATACTTAGCATGGTTTCATTATAGTTTAGGAATAAATAGTGGCATACTTATTTTAATCCCATTGACCCACGTTTGGATTTTCTATTATTTATTTGCATAGGTCATGTTCTCATGTTGATTTACATGCATATATTTTTAATTTTGACATGTTCCTATCTTTTATTACGCATGATCCTTTTTTATGGAGGTTTTGCTCCACCATGTATGTGATTTTTCCTTCAAATAGTGAATTGGCACATTCCTTTTCTACTTAAATACACTTGCTTCACTCAACCATAAGCCTCATGTTGCTTCTATTTTTGCAATGACTAGTAATAGTGGTGTGAATGAGAATGATGATGATATACCTAGCAAATATACCTTCTCCATCTCTAAAGGAACTCCAGGATTATTTGGAGTTGGATGTATAATCAGGGATTATAAATGGAATTCTTTATCAACCATGCCTTCGAAGCTCTCGGATGGAACCAATAATAAAGTAGAAGCTCTTTCTCTTCTTATAGGCTTAAGACTACAAAATAGAAAGACTTTAAAAAGCTAAGAATTGAAAGAGATTCTATGGTCATTACTAATGCCGTTCAACACAAATTATCATGCAATTGGAGAATCAAAAATATATTACAGGCAGTTTGGGATCTTCTTGGGGAGTTTAAAGATTATTATTGTTGCCATAGTTATAGAGAAGACAATCGGGTTGCAGATCTTTTGGCCAATATTGCTTGTGATTTGAAGCAAGAGTGTTTAGAGCTTGATATGCAAACTTTTAGCTCTATGTAAATGTCATCCACTTTCAGAGTTGAACTGGTCAAATAGCCAATAGCATTTTTCTATTTCACTCACAACAAAAAGTGTTAAATATAGGAAAACTTTTCATTGGCCAGAATTTACCATTAAATATTGAAGTGGATGACATTTAAGATCACCCCAAACTTTTCTATTATTTTCCTAAAATTAAGGAATTAGTGAAAAGTGATCAGGAAATTATACTTAAGACTTCTCATGTATGAGGAGTCCTTTTTTCCCTAACACTTTATTGGTGTTATGGAAGGCGTATTACATTGAGTTGGCATGAAGTTGGCATAATTATTTGTCATATCTATCAGTTGACAACATGTGTTAAGTGGTGTGATAGTACACAGACAACAAGCCGAACAGATAATGTGAATCAATGCCAAAGATTTCTGTTGAGTTCATCTACCTTGTATAGGACGTATCAATTATTATCAAATGTGAGATGAAGATTATTTATGGATGCATCGAATCATGTCCAATTCACTCTTTCAATGCCCTTCAAAACTTTGTGTAATGGAGCAATTTCAAAAGAATGAGTATTTTTCTACTTCAGAAGTAGGAACTTCCTATCCATAGTTCTTTTGATTCAGTATTGTTGGCAATGGTCTTTAATATAGACTATAATGAAGTGGAGGAGGCGATAATTGAAGTCTGTGGTAGAGACTACTCAAGGATTCGTCGCGTCTTATTTACTTCTCCCAAGTCATGTCTCTTTTTCTTTCAAATGCTATGGATTTGATTTAGAATGTAGATCTCTTGAAGAGCTTGGCTATCAATTTCATTCAGGACTATTTGATTCCAGAGGAAATTTTGAATACTGCTTTGGTTAACTATGATATGCAGAAAGGGTGTTCGCTAGTAGGAGGCATGTTCACCCATCATGAAATTCAACGTAACCCTGCAACTTAGTGTGTTTACAATGCTATTATTCACAGTTTGCAGAAAAATTCTAATGTAACAGTGGAGAGCTCTCTTCACTCTCATTTTAATGAGACTGGAACGGTCAAAGTGAATAAAATTGAAGAGATGTTTCAGGATTTGACTCTTCTACTCCATCACTAACAACATTCTCCTCCACATGATGGTGAGGCAGTACCAGAAGATGCAGAAGCTGACGTTCAACCTGGTTATTTGGTGGAAGACTTGAATGTGATAGATCCCCCTATTTAGCTTTTTTGCTGAACATTATGCTTAGCTTTTGTTAATAGAAGATGTATCTATGTATTTTGTATGACCAAATTATATAGTTTTGGTGATCTCCTATACTGCTATGGAGTCTTCTGATGGACTTGTATTCCCTTTTTGGGTATTTTGTAATTATTTATATATTAATATAATATGTTCAGGTGCTTGCACCTTTTATCAATAAAAAGAACTTGCCTAGTTTTACAGTCGAGTGAGCCTCGAGTAATACTCAACAGAGATAAATACGGACGCCCATTTAATTTTATGTTTATCTCATAGCAGCCCACAAAAACACTATATTTTGCCATTACAACTTACATTCTGTAGCATTCCTATAAGAAGAGACTTGAAAAATAAGTTTGAAACTTGAGGTATTCCTGTAGCAGTCAGCACAAGAAATAGTTGTAACCTTTGGAGTAATGGCATTTATCACAGAAGCTATGTGGAGAAGGTGATTCAACTTGTGTTTAAACAAATCATTAAATAGTCGAGTTCAACCATTCTATTGCTAGTGACAGGAATGAAGAATTACAATCCTTTCTCTGCTATGATATATTATGTTGAGAGTTAGTAGTTTTGGCTTTGGCCAATGAACCATACTACTACAGACAGTTAGTTGAGTTCAACCTAGTAGACCCCAGATGGGAAAAACATAGAATTGAAATTGACATGTGGATATGGTGGTGTAGTGTGAGTGACAATGACGGTCAGAAAGAGTTGATAAATTTAACCCTCCTTTTCTATCCTCATTGGTACCCTCGTCTAGTGTTGTGTTCTACATATACTTAAAAATTTCATGGGATGCTAATTGTAGTGCCCGTCCATTTTCACCTTGGATGTATAGGTGAACTGATCAAGGCGCATGAAGATGAAGGTAAAATAACAGGAATAATTAAGGTAAGGTAAACAATTGATGTTGTACAATATAGATAGATGTTTCATCCATGTGTGGTTTCATATGATAGTTAATGTGTTTTATTGATAATCTCCATTGTGACACTGATAATGTAGGCTTTGACATTATTTTGCATTCCAATGATTAAGATGTTGATCTTACTACAATTGTTATATGCTAGAATGGATCTCATGGACTGATTCTGTTAGATTTATTTGTTATGATGGTACTTCTGAGACTTATTCAATTTCATGCACCTATATGTTCAGTGTATGGTTCTATTTAGATAATGAGGTAGATTCTATTTGGTTATGATTACATGTTATATAATCTAAATTGATATGATGTGGAGAGGATGATGTCGCATCACTTGCTTGCGAGTGCCCTGCGATGTTGTAATTCCTTTTTCACCTAGTGTCAGCTTTTGTGCATCTATACATGCTTGACTGTGTCATTTGTTGTAGGATGCAGGTATTTGGCATTGACTCCACCTGAATTAACAGGTCTGAGTGTGCCCTGAACCCAATAGATAAGTTGTTTCGGAGATAACTTAAGGTCCCACATCCCAAGTCATCATCCTTGATCAGGATGCATGACATGTCTAGTTCAACCTGTTAGTTCGGTCAATATGTCAAGTCTTGCAATTGATTTATATTTGATGGAGCTTGTTGGTTAAGTGTGTTTTGGCCTGGCTTGTGAACATGTTTGATTTGGCTTTTAACAGCTGCCCTACTCAGTGGGTTATGTTGTATGCCTAGATTTTATTATATAGTCATACTAATATTTGATCCACTATAATATTTAATAAGGTTATATAATATTCTCATTATTATTATTATTATTATTATTATTATTATTTAATAAGATGAAAATGGTAATTGATAATTACCTAGTTCAAGATAATTATTTAAAGTTGTTTGAATGTGAATTATTTTTACTATTATTATATTGATTTAGTTGAGGGTAGTTGGGGAAGTTGGTGGGCATATTGGAGAGGTAGCTATTAGAAATTTGGGGGGGAAGGAGAAGGGAAGGGGGTTTGCATTTGGAGAGTAAAGGAAATATTGGTAAAAGCTCAACAAAATTCAGGTATGCAACTGTATGTGATTTATGCCTATTGCATATGAAATTTTAATGGAATTAGATTAATTGTGTTTTCCTCCATTGATGGGATTTAGTCAGGATTTGGCATTAGATTCTTTAAAGCAGATTTGAAATTACTTTTGATCTCCAACCTATCTGTAGTATTGAGATTGTCACAAATTTCCATTTGCTTTAAATTCAATTGAATATAATTTGTTTCCCATTCACCACATCCATGCTTCCAACACAGTTTTAATTGGTGTCTCAATGTCAAGTTTAGATTACCCCAAGATAGCCTACATTGTCATAAAGATTGCAAAATTAGCCCTTACACCTATCTTTTTGCATTTGTGTAAACGTTCTACTGTTTTACTTGTAAATCTGTCTTGTGTGCACCCTACAGTCATTTTATCTACAATTGTTTGTGCACATCTGGCAATCATAACATTTGCAATTGTTCTATGCTATCTTGTGATCATCATTTTGGTGCATTCTGCAATCACCTGAGCATATCTTGCAATTATTCTTTTGGCGTTGTGTGGGGAGGGTAGATATATTAATATAGCTGATATTAGGTTTCCCTATCAAATTTTCTTGGCCGATGTCCATACCCTCTATCTTTTGTCGATCTCTTAATCATTCAAACCCCATCGTTTGGTTATTACCAATATACCATCACCTGTCTAGCGAGGCAACATCTTGTGATGGACAAATTTGAAAAAAAACACCCAACTTTTCACTCAATCTCAATTTTGAGTCACAGTAATCCTCCTTCTTTCACTCAGCTTTGACAATGACCTTGATCCAGGAATTCCACCCACAAGAGTCTTTAGTCTGAGAAATTGAATGGCAAAATTTGAACCCTGGACCCACTGCTCCTTAGAATTTGGAGATGAACTCATACATTGCACTATGAAACATCTCTGCTGCGTTTTGTCAAACATCTTTGCTGCGTTCTGTCAAATAGTACATGTGTCTTGCCAATGCTTTTACATTTTGCATGCATGTTGTTCTGATCATATCCAACTGTATTATCTAGAAAATATTCATCTTTCTTTTATGCATCAATGGATGTCATTCACTGTTTTGATACAACTTCAGCGCTGGCAGAAGGTGTGGAATTTGGCGTTCCATCTGACAGATACACTTGCCTTTAAAAGAAATTCATTTTGTGTATATCCTGCAACTATAGTAATCTTTTGATGGTAACCTCTAGTAGTGAGTCGATCCTTCCAAATACTCGGGAATATTATCATTCAATGGCTGGCATAAAGATTAAATCTCAACGGCTTGAAAGTGGTTTCATCCAATGGCCTTATCTTGTTCTACCAATACTAGAAATTGGTCTCTCACTATTGTTTTGACCTCACCTAAACGGCCTGCCCATAATTCAACTTAAACGACCTCTGCCGATCCATGTGGAGCAGATTACTATTGGGTTAGCGTCCTTAATGTTATGCTTTAACCTACTAAATCACCAAATCGGACTTGCTATTTGAATGTCTCAATAAGCCCTTGTTCATTTGTAAATTCAAGCTGAATGTAAGTCATACAGTCTTTAAAAAAAAATTAAGATTGGACAATGTTTAACAAGAGAAATAAACAGTCAGTATTTGATATGAATTGTATGAATTTACTATAGTAGATGATGAATTCACTGCCATAGTTAGATTCTCGCAGCTTGTACCAATCAGTGATTTCACCAATGTAAGTAGGAACTCAGCTTAGAAGATTTTTCCTGCACACTTGAATCAGTACGTGGATGTCCCACATCATCCTGAATGTTTTCCAAGAAGTTGTCTCTCCCAAAGCATACCAATGAGCGCATTACTTTATTTAAATATCATCATTTTCAATGGTCAAACAATTAATAACAATTTTACATCTTATCTTCAACAATAGTGGTAAATAAATGATCTATTTTTGACGAAATCTTACCTTGGGAATAAGAATAACCTACACACAAGTACATGAACATGTATATAAAAGTATCTTCTATTATAAATTAAGTATGAATCAAAAACATAGTTAAGATACATGATTTATTAGATGAGTTGTTGGAGTCTATATATATATATATATGATAGAATTATTAACTTATGAAACAATAGAAATGTAGTTGTTTTAGTTTAATACAAATGTTTATTAAACTAATCGATATGATTGCATATTTACTGTAATATGGCATTGATTCTATTATAATTGTTATGTTAGTAGAAATATGATAAATGGGTTTGGATTAAAAATGTTGTAACTAGTATTTGATCTATAAGCATTTGTAATTAATATTATCTCTGCATTTGTTTAGCTTGACGGTTATATGTAATTGATGATTGATTAATATAATAGATAGAATTAATATTAATTAAACTAGAATTCTTGGTGGAGATATAACTTGAATCGAGTTACTAATTTGATTAAATGGAATTGGATATGACAAAATAATTAGTGTAGACGAAATTTAATCTAGTTGATTTGGTTTTGTAAAGATCTTTATAATGATTTTGTTAAGTTGAAATTGGATTTAAAGTTTGGAATTAGGTTAAACAACACTGTACTTGAAAATTTAGCCTTATAAGTAAAACTTACAGGTAACAGGATAACTAAGAGATTGAATTGCTCTTGTAAGAAAAATTTATGTTGTCAATGAGTTGATTAGTTGAAATTGCTTATTGCAAGCAAAATTTTCATGTGAGTTGGTCTATGTGTAAATTGTCAAGTTTAGGTTCCAGAGGCATAAGGTAATATGATTTGATGGCATGTATTTCTATTCATAGTTGTCTTGAAATGAAGATGTTGTAAGAACATGATTTCTCTTGACTACGTATGTGGGTCTTGGTAAACAATAATGTGGGATGATGTACATACTGTGTTGTGAATATATTATGATGGGTTTAAACTCTTTCACATATGTGTTGATATCGAGCTTGTGTTTAGTATGGTAATGGGGAGATCTTGCAATCGTAATGAGAAACTATTTTGGTTCATAGCTGAGATTTGAGAGTGAGATGATCCATACCTTGCTCTGGATATGTGTTGTTATGGGTATTCCGATTGATCATCTGAAAGTTTTGGGACAATGATGTAAAGGTTGGTCCTTGTAATTATGTTTAATATGCAAGAAGGTAAATGCCTTGCATTATTTATGTATACTTATCAGTATGATAGTGATTATCTTGATTGATGGTTAGGGTTTCTAGATGCAGGTAGGGGAGTGGCTTTCAATGTGGGGCCGATGCCCAAAGTGGCTGTTAGGATAACCCATTGAAAGTTGTTAATTAAGTGAAAACCTAAAAATGAACTGGGGGAAAAGGGTAAATTACACATTAACAAGATAATTGGATTTCCCCTCCCATTCCTGTAGTGCTCATTTAGACTAAGGATGGGTAGAGAAGGCCTGGTTGGCAAGATCAACTTCCTTGTCCTCACGAAAGGAAGGTTGATTCTACATGAGTCACCCTATAGGGCCGGCGCCTAGTGAGAGGCTGTCAGGATAACCATAGATGGGGGCCAACGCCTAGTGAGAGGCTGTCAAGATAACCCATGTTAGGACCGTGCGATGACACTCTCCCTACTATAGCCTAGCATTCCCTTGTTGTATTCTCCCCATTCGTCGTGTGTTGCCTTTGGAAGTGATATTGAGTTGCTTGTGATGTTGTCATGTGTTGTAATGGTGTTATGTTTAGTCCTTGTTCCTATTAGGCAATTGTCTACCTGACTGTTTGATGTTTTGGGACCTTATGTTATCTCCTAGCATGGGGGGTGGACCTTAGGGTTACACATGGTCGGGTGGATGTGCTTTATCTCCATTGGTTTTTCCTTGCCATTATTCATGTGCAAGAAGGTTGCATCTCCGGTAGTAGATTCAGATCTTGTACCAGTCTATAAAGACAGTTATTTATGCTCACGTACTATCCTATGTATCAGATTATTCATAATGTTTGTAATCCAATATAATCAAAAGTTGATGATGTAAACAATATTATGTTGTATCCTCATGTGTACAAAAAAATTGTAGTTGTACTTGATCTGGATGATTATTTATCTGATGTCATGGAAATATATATGGTTATTCATTTTATGCAATAGTTACAGAATGAATTATTGTTGTCAGTAATGCAGCCATGGAACCCTGAGAGAACATTACTTAGTATAGATATGTTAAATGTTACCTTGTTATTTCTTGCATAATAAATAAATAAATAAATAAATTGTCCTGTTTGTATAGTGTAATTGTGTTGTTCTCTAGAGTCCCTTGGCAGGGCGTTACATCAGGTATCAGAGCAAAGGTTTGCAACACTGGGATCTCTGATTCTTGTCATTGTTTTAAGTTAAGCATTTTTTTTCCTCCTTATGGTGAGTTGGTAATAGTACCTCTCACCTAAGAGCCTTAGTATGGTATTAGAAGGATGATAAACTTACAAACTTGTTCTGGACTGTAGAGGAAATAAATCCTGTATGCTTTGTTCTACTTGTGTGTCTGTTATGCGAAAATGTTATGATATATCTAATAATATGTGTTCCCTGAACACTAGTGCTTACTGATTATTGAGGCCTCAAGTTCCTCTTGTTGTCTCTAGTGCTTTAGAAGATAGAAGCCCGGTTACTTTTAGAGCATGGAATTAGGAGAGTGTAATTTGCCCCTCTAGTGATGTGAATATCCTAAACCCATTTTAGGTGAGGTATTGTAAGGGATAGTGGTGTTTGTCTTCCCTGGTTTGGTGAAGTAACCATACCTTGTGAGGTTATGTTTAGTTATGGGTGTGGAAGCACCATACCATCTATATGTTAGTGACATTATTTGTGTAAGTATTGGAATGATTTGAATATTTGGAGGCATCATGCATTGTAAGACATGTGGTTAAGAGGTATTGTTGTGTGTGGGTATCTTAAAGTAGTAGTTTGACATCTATTTTTTTTTAGTGGCCATGACTTCATGTGGAAGTTCTTTTGTGGATTATGAAAGTTATCATTGTGTATGTATGTAAAAATCGAATGCAGGAGATCAAATTGGAGCTTGTGTTAGACCCATCTCATATAAATGTGATACTTAAAGTAAAATGTAGCCTTGATTAAGTATGTTCTTGTGTGCAATATTATCTATTCTTCCGCACATAAAGAAATTGTATTGCATTAAAGGTAGAAATTGTTGTAAATAAGTAATTATTTTGTTGCCTTAAATACTTGTATAAAAGTTGTTTAGGTATGAGGATGTAGATAACCTAATTATCTACGTGTTGGCATACATTCTCTAACACATTCTAGACCTTGTGTCCTGGGTGTTGTGTAGCGGATACTCCCTTTTGTGGCTAAAATTAGCCACATTGTGATGTGGGTTTGTTTGCAATTTGGTTAATTTGAAATTTTTGATAGTTGTTTTAGGTGTTGTTAGGGGCTAACAGTGAATTTGTTTTCTTTGAAATTTCTTATGATAGGAGTGGTCACTAAAACTCTTTTCTCTATACTTGAGTTATTGTTGGAAATTGTTGGCATTTTGTGACTTAAGATTGGATTTGGTTATTTTTCTACTTGGGTTTTCACCTTCTTTAAAAATTTGATGGTGACTATTTCGAATGTTTGTTTTTGTTAGCCCTGTATTGTGTCAAGTGTTGTTTCTATCATGTTCATTTCAAACCTCTGATAGTGTGTACAAGGGAGGACTCTGCAGAGAATTATACTTGAATGCTTGGTAATTAGTCAGAACCATGGTGGAAATAAGAAATGAGATGTAATTTTCCTTGATAATATGTAAACACAGATCCCTGAATCGAATGAAATTCTCAAAATACGTGCGATTGGTTATAAGTAGATCACATGATACACCTTAAAGGTAAGGAATTGATGTCTTTCAAGCCTGTATTGAAGGATTGTGCTTGTCTTGGGAACAATTGCTTAATGTGAATGCATATGTTGGCAATAGAAAATTGTAATACTAATATGTTATGTTTCCACCCTAGTCTGTGACTTCCAGGAGTAAGTCAAGTTTTAGGGGGGAGCATGTAGTACCCCTCTATTTTCACCTTGGATGTACAGGTGAACTGATCAAGGCACATGAAGATGAAGGTAAAATAACATGAATAATTAAGGTAAGGTAAACAATTGATGATGTACAATATAGATAGATGTTTCATCCATGTGTGGATTCATATGATAGTTAATGTGTTTTATTGATAACCTCCATTGTGACACTGATAATGCAGGCTTTGACATTGTTTTGCATTCCAATGATTAAGATGTCGATCTTACTACAATTGTTATATGCTAGAATGGATCTCATGCACTGATTCTGTTAGATTTATTTGTTATGATGGTACTTCTGAGACTTATTCAATTTCATGCACCTATATGTTCAGTGTATGGTTCTATTCAGATAATGAGGTAGATTCGATTTGGTTATGATTACGTGTTATATAATCTAGATTGATATGATGTGGAGAGGACGATGTCGCATCACTTGCTTGCGAGTGCTCTGCGATGTTGTGATTATTTTTTCACCTAGTGTTAGCTTTTGTGCATCTATACATGCTTGACTGTGTCATTTGTTGCAGGATGCAGGTATCTGGCATCGACTCCACCTGAATTAATAGGTCTGAGCATGACCTGAACCCAATGGATAAGTTGTTTTGGAGATAACTTAAGGTCCCACATCCCAAGTCATCATCCTTGATCAGGATGCATGACATGTCTAGTTCAACCTGTTAGTTCAGTCAGTATGTTAGGTCTTGCAATTGATTTATATTTGATGGAGCTTGTTGGTTAAGTGTGTTTTGGCCTGGCTTGTGAACATGTTTGATTTGGCTTTTAACAGCTGCCCTACTCAGTGGGTTATGTTGTATGCCTAGATTTCATTATATAGTCATACTAATATTTTATTCACTATAATATTTAATAGGGTTATATAATATTCTCATTATTATTATTATTGTTATTTAATAAGATTAAAATGGTAATTGATAATAACCTAGTTCAAGATAATTATTTAAAGTTGTTTGAATGTGAATTATTTTTACTATTATTAAATTGATTTAGTTGAGGGTAGTTGGGGAAGTTGGCGGGAGAGGTAGCTATTAGAAATTTGGGGGGGAAGGAGAAGGGAAGGGGGTTTGCATTTGGAGAGTAAAGGAAATTCTGGTAAAAGCTCAACAAACTTCAAGTATGCAACTGTATGTGATTTATGCCTATTGCATATGAAATTTTAATGGAATTAGATTAATTGTGTTTTCCTCCATTGACAGGATTTAGTCAGAATTTGGCATTAGATTCTTTAAAGCAGATTTGAAATTACTTTTGATCTCCAACCTATCTGTAGTATTGAGATTGTCACAAATTTCCATTTGCTTTAGATTCAATTGAATATAATTTATTTCCCATTCACCACATCCGTGCTTCCAACACAGTTTTAATTGGTGTCTCAATGTCAAGTTTAGATTACCCCAAGATAGCCTACATTGTCATAAAGATTGCAAAATTAGCCCTTACTCCTATCTTTTTGCATATGTGTAAACGTTCTACTGTTTTACTTGCAAATCTGTCTTGTGTGCACCCTACAGTCATTTTATCTACAATTGTTTGTGCGCATCTGGCAGTCATAACATTTGCAATTGTTCTGTGCTATCTTGTGATCATCATTTTGGTGCATTCTGCAATCACCCGAGCATATCCTGTAATTATTCTTTTGGCATTGTGTGGGGAGGGCAGATATATTACTATAGCTGATATTAGGTTTCCCTATTGAATTTGCTTGGCCAACGTCCATACCCTTTATCTTTTGTCGATCTCTTAATCATTCAAACCCCATCGTTTGTTTATTACCAATATACCATCACCTATCTAGCGAGGCAACATCTTGTGATGGACAAATCTAAAAAAAAACACCCAACTTTTCACTCAATCTCAATTTTGAGTCACAGTAATCCTCCTTCGTTCTCTCGGCTTTGATAGCGACCTTGATACAGGAATTCCACCCATAGGAGTCTTTAGTTTGAGAAATTGAATGGCAAAATTCAAACCCTGGACCCGCCGCTCCTCAGAATTTGGAGATGAACTCATACATTGTGCTGTCAAACATCTCTATTGCGTTCTGTCAAACAACTTTGCTGCATTTTGTCAAATAGTACATGTGTCTTGCCAATGCTTTTACATTTTGCATACATGTTATGAGCATTTCCAACTGTATTATCTAGAAAAGATTCATGTTTCTTTTATGCATCAATGGATGTCATTCGCTGTTTTGATACGACTTTAGCGCTGGCAGAAGGTGTGGAATTTAGCATTCCATCTGACAGATACACTTGCCTTTAAAACAAATTCATTTTGTGTATATCCTGCAATTGTAGTAATCTCTTGATGGTGACCTCTAGTAGTGAGTCGATCCTTCCAAATACTCGGCAATATTATCATTCAATGGCTGGCATAAAGATTAAATCTCAACGGCTTGAAAGTGGTATCATCCAATGGCCTTATCTTGTTCTATCAATACTAGAAATTGGTCTCTCACTATTGTTTTGACCTCACCTAAACGGCCTGCCCATAATTCAACTTAAATGACCTCTGCTGATCCACGTGAAGCAGATTACTATTGGGTTAGCATCCTTAATGTTATGCTTTAACCTAATAAATCACCAAATCGGACTTGCTATTTGAATGTCTCAGTAAGCCCTTGTTCAGTTGTAAATTCAAGCTGAATGTATGTCATACAGTCTTTAAAAAAAAAATTAAAGATTTGACAATGTTTAACAAGAGAAATAAACTGTCAGTATTTGATATGAATTGTAAGAATTTACTATAGTAGATGATGAATTCACTGCCACGATTACATTCTCGCAGCTTGTACCAATCAGTGATTTCACGAATGTAGGTAGAAACTCAGCTTAGAAGATTTTTCCTGCACACTTGAATCAGTACGTGGATGTCCCACATCATCCTGAACGTTTTCCAAGAAGTTGTCTCTCCCAAAGCATACCAATGAGCGCATTACTTTATTTAAATATCATCATTTTCAATGGTCAAACAATTAATAACAATTTTACATCTTCTCTTCAACAATAGTGGTAAATAAATGATCTATTTTTGACCAAATCTTACCTTGGGAATAAGAATAACCTACACACAAGTACATGAACATGTATATAAACCTATCTTCTATTATAAATTAAGTATGAATCAAAAACATAGTTAAGATACATGATTTATTAGATGAGTTGTTGGAGTATATATATATATATATATATATATATATATATGATAGAATTATTAACTTATGAAACAATAGAAATGTAGTTGTTTTAGTTTAATACAAATTTTTTTATTAAACTAATCGATATGATTGCATATTTACTGTAATATGGCATTGATTCTATTATAATTGTTTTGTTAGTAGAAATATGATAAATGGGTTTGGATTAAAAATGTTGTAACTAGTATTTGATCTATAAGCATTTGTAATTAATATTATCTATGTATTTGTTTAGCTTGACGGTTATATGTAATTGATGATTGATTAATATAATAGATAGAATTAATATTAATTAAACTAGACCTACGTTTTATGAAATTCTTGGTGGAGATATAACTTGAATCTAGTTTCTAATTTGATTAAATTAGTGTAGATGAAATTTAATCTAGTTGATTTGGTTTTGTAAAGATCTTTATAATGATTTTGTTAGGTTGAAATTGGATTTAAAGTTTGGATTTAGGTGAGACAACATTGTACTTGAAAATTTAGCCTTATAAGTAAAACTTATAGGTAATAGGATAACTAAGAGATTGAATTGCTCTTGTAAGAAAAATTTATGTTGTCAATGAGCTGATTAGTTGAAATTGCTTATTGCAAGCAAAATTTTCATGTGAGTTGGTCTATGTGTAAATTGTCAAGTTTAGGTTCCAGAGGCATAAGGTAATATGATTTGATGGCATGTATTTCTATTCATAATTGTCTTGAAATGTAGATGTTGTAAGAACATGATTTCTCTTGACTACATATGTGGGTCTTGGTAAACAATAATTTGGGATGATGTACATACTGTGTTGTGAATATATTATGATGGGTTTAAATCTCCTTCACATATGTGTTGATATCGAGCTTGTGTTTAGTATGGTAATAGGGAGATCTTGTAATCGTAATGAGAAACTATTTTGGTTCATAGCTGAGATTTGAGAGCGAGATGATCCATACCTTGCTCTGGATATGTGTTGTTAGGGGTATTGCGATTGATCATCTGAAAGTTTTGGGACAATGATGTAAAGGTTGGTCCTTGTGATTATGTTTAATATGCAAGAAGGTAAAAGCCTTGCATTGTTTATGTATACTTATCAATATGATAGTGATTGTCTTGCTTGATGGTTAGGGTTTCTAGATGCAGGTAGGGGAGTGGATTTCAATGTGGGGCCGGTGCCCAAAGTGGCTGTCAGGATAACCCATTAAAAGTTGTTAATTACTTGTGAAAACCTAAAAATGAAGTTGGGGGGAAAGGGTAAATTACACATTAACAAGACAATTGGATTTCCTCTCCCATGCCTGTAGTGCTCGTTTAGACTAAGGATGGGTAGAGAAGCCCTGGTTGGCAAGATCAACTTCCTTGTCCTCACGAAAGGAAGGTTGATTCCGCATGAGTCACCCTATGGGGCCGGTGCCTAGTGAGAGGCTGTCAGGATAACCCATGTTAGGACCGTGCGATGACACTCTCCCTACTGCAGCCTAGCATTCCCTAGTTGTATTCTCCCCATTCGTCATGTGTTGCCTCTGGAAGTGATATTGAGTTGCTTGTGATGTTGTCATGTGTTGTAATGGTGTCATGTTTAGTCCTTGTTCCTGTTAGGCAATTGTCTACCTGACTATTTGATGTTTTGGGACCTTATGTTATCTCCTAGCACAAGGGGTGGACCTTAGGGTTCCACATGGTTGGGTGGATGTGCTTTATCTCCATTGGTTTTTCCTTGCCATTATTCATGTGCAAGAGGGTTGCATCTCTAGTAACAGATTCAGATCTTGTACTAGTCTATAAAGATAGTTATTTATGCTCATGTACTATCCTATGTATCAGATTATTCATAATGTTTGTAATCCAATGTATTCAAAAGTTGATGATGTAAACAATATTATGTTGTATCATCATGTGTATGGAGAAATTGTAGTTGTACTTGATCTGGATGATTATTTATCTGATGTCATGGAAATATATATGGTTATTTATTTTATGCAATAGTTACAGAATGAATTATTGTTGTCAGTAATGCAACCATGGAACCCTAAGAGAACATTACTTAGTATAGATATGTTAAATGTTACCTTGTTATTTCTTGCATAATAAAAGAAAAAAAATTGTCTTGTTTGTATAGTGTAATTGTGTTGTTCTCTAGAGTCCCTTGGCGGGGCGTTACACTAATCACTAACATTGTGGGTGACTATGTTCTTGAATATGTCATGAAAAGATTTCCTGTCAACTGACTCGTTTTGGATTATAGTGAAGAATTCTTTGGACATCACGGTATTCACAAACAAAAAAGATTTTGGAGGACAAGGGCAAGGATGAACTATTCTTGAAGGATGCTTAGAAACCTTTGCATGTTTTCAAATTTTCTTATAGAATGTTTTGAAGGGCAAGGATAAACTATTCTAGGTTTCAAAGTTCCCTGTAAGTGTAGTAGTGTAGCTTGTTACTATTTTTTGTGACAACTGTAAACAACTATTAAAATGAGTAAAGAACTATTTTTTGTGGCCTCAAATTATTCAACAATTTTGAGAAATTGAGACAAATGTAAATGCCCATTTGGTTTTCTTTTATTGTTTTGTTTAACATCAAAAATACAATTCAAGCTTTATAAATACTAAATCTATTCCATTTGATATCTTAAATATACATGTGCAATATATATAATTGTAAAATGTATAGACTACAATGATAACTACTATAAACTTCACTTTCGTCTTTCTAACCTTCTCAAAATGCCCTATCCACAACAAAATCTTAGCTTCAAAACTTGGGTTAGATGACAAATTTAGTCAATCGGTGACATAATGGATGAGAAGTATTTCCTTCAGGATGGTGATAACATTTGTCTTTTATGTATCATGTGATGCTACGAATAATATTACCTATATTTGCATTTGGTTGGATTTCACTTCAAGCCAATCCAATAGATACCCTTCTCCTTCATACACCTTATATATTGTTTTACCCTTGTAGTAGCTGTCTAAAAAATTGGATAACCTAAGGGCTCTTTTATTTTCAATCTAAGTGTGAGATCATTGTATCAATCCTTACAATGGTCTCTACTATTTGCGATATGTAATAACATTCCTTTAGCTACCTCAACCACTTTATCCATGGCACCTTGCATCATCTCCATGATTTCTTTATTAGTTATAAATCTATATAAATTATACAAAACTTACCTCACCGATAAGTGTTCCCCTCTTATCATATTTTTTGCATCTCTCTCCATGTTGTCATACCTCTCCTTCTCCAAACTCTTTCTATTTGTCTTTGGACAAAAGAACAAAATGCTCTTAGTTGAATATCTCCCATGTATAGATTGGGATTCTAATATTTATCATCAAATGAAATAAAACTATACAAATAGAACTTGGATAATAGATTATTTTCTATCTCAGCTTCACTTCCTAAATAAGATTCAAAAAATGCTATAGGAGTATAGATAGGTTTTTTTATGATCCTCCAATTCCCCTTTTTACCTATAGCTTGTGAAACTATTCCTATAGCAATAATGAATGCTCTCTCACACAAGGTCAATACTATAGCATGTTACTCACAAGCATTAAAATTAACTGAATTCTATCCCTCAAAACCCTATTTTCCTCATTCACCTTATCATTTTCTATTTTATCCCTTCTAAATTGTTTCAATTTCTCTTTTTGATTTGTATATGTTATTCAACCAATCATTTTTTTAATTTCTCCAATTTACTCTCATGTACCTGTAGAAGACATGTTTCTTTATCCTTTACCTACAATATAGTAGCTTCTAGTTATGTAACTTTATTTTTAAGTTCTGATATCTCATCTTCTTATTTTCTGATCAATGCGTAGGCTTGCTCTAACTCCATCAAACCTATAGAAGATTCATTAAAACCTACTATAGGCCCATCCTTTTCAATATCTTTAATAACAAGATCAACAATTTCTTCTCCCTACTCTCCCATAACTTCCTTTTCTACGGGTATCATTGATTTAGGTTCTCCTAGAATAGAGCCTTTCATTACAGGCATTTCTTCTACAAGGTTCTCCATTACAAAAATTTTAGCTACAAGCATTCTTCTCTTTTGTTTAGTGCTCCATGACACTATTTCCTCTAAAATCTCCATCTCTAGATCAAATTGAGCTTGTTTCTCTAATCCTATAGCTTTTTTAGTTCCATGGCTACTAAATTCTTAAGTGTCACAGATGACCTTACATTTTATTTTGGAGTAGGATATTTTGCATGTTGTTCATCCTTGTGTTCAAATTATTATATCCAAATATGTTGTCTCAATCACTTTCTAGGATCTCTTGTTGTAGATATAGAGGGCCCCACTTTATATCTTGGAGCCATACCTATAGGAGGTATATTACTTGTTTCGATATGTTCATCATAGATAGGGGCACAATCATCTTCCTCTACAAAATCCTCTTCTTGTGCAGAATGTGTTGCAACAAACACTTCCCAAGTTAATTGGGGATGCCTTCATTTCAAGGCCTTTGTTATCACCAACTTAATTAACTAATGATGTGTCAAGTATTTGAGTTTTCTATTTGCACTTCTATAAACATCTTTCTCAAGGATTTGAGTAAAAAATAAGGCACATTCATGATTCTTTGATGTCTCAAATCCACCATTAAATGAAAATGACAACTATAGATAAATTAGCACCTTCTCTCACAAGTCACATACTGAACGAGAGCATATGCCACCTCTGACCATAGCTCTGGTAGTGAGGTCCACAAGGTGCCTTGACTAGGCACAATTTTTGTTCACTCTCCTTGCTTCAAAAACTCCTTGAGAATGCTTTTTGAATCTTGCCTACAAATGGGAAATTACTACTCCCTAGTGTTAGCCAACCTTGAAGCAACTGCAACCAACTCCACATCAAAAGGAAAATAAATGCTCCTCATTACGATTTTATCCTCTTGGCATCCCATGCCAAAATCCATGGCAACTTGGTCGTTAAATCCTTGTAATCATTTGAAAATTTTGATCCAACCCGTCGCCTTAAAAATGTGATAAATTTCTAGTTTTTCCTTCAACTTGTCTACACCTCATGACTCTCTTCAATTATGACCACCACCTAGTGTGTTCAAATATCCATCCCTTGCCCTTTGCAACCTACCTGCTCAATATGGTTTCACACCATGCCACTATTAAATTATGTGTTATCAGACGTGTCATAAATAAAAATAACAAAAAGTGACACATGTAAGGTGTCTACATTGGGATTGGACTATCTTAATAACTTGACAAGACGGGTCATAAGTACAGGTCAGTACTTTCTCTAAGAGTTAAACAGTTGCACAAGGTTTTATGAATATTTCTTATAACCTCAAATTTTGCATCATACACAAGTTGATTATTTAAAATTGAGTGTATCGCCTCATTTAATAATGTGTTACGTGTGATCTTTTCTTAAAAACATTTCATAATTTTTTACCACCTTCTTCCTAATTTTGGGAGGAGTTATGAAAACCCATCATCATGAATGACATTTGTAACATAAGTTTCATTCATTGTGTTCATCTCAAGGTTTTAAAGCCTCCTAAATGGCCCTTTAGCATTTCATTATAGGTTAAAATATTGAATATCATATATTGTTTTTGGGTTTTAAGATATTAGGGTTGTCCATTGTAATATATTTGTATTTTTAATTCTTTGGTTATACTCCAGCTAGGAGATATTTCATTGTAATATGATGATATAATGCATTTTTGGTACTTCAAGGACCTTTTAATACAATTAAATGGGTGTATAGATATTTTATCAAAAAGATAAAAACAAATGAAGACATGCCCAAATATAAATTATAATAATATTCACACTAATTGATTATATTGACTCTATTTTCAAAGGAAGAATGAAAAATTATCTATAACATAGTTTATTAATCAAGTTAATGAATTTGTCAAATATCTAGGTTGCTTGTGTTTGACATTGGTTGGGAACCATCTTCCTGTTCTTCGTCCCATGTTTCAACCAGCTCCTCTAAAGTACTATTTAAATTCTTTGGCTAGTCCCCTTCTGACTGAGACAAAATATGTGTCACACCTCTTCTTTCACAAGTGGACATCGATATTGCAATAGCTCTGTCAAGCAAAAATGTTTGGGCATTGTGTCTAGTCATATAGAGCCTCAAACAATTCTCCAATTTTTTTCAAGTTTGTTTCATAACATTGACTTCAAAAATGATAAGCTACTGAAAACTCTTTCATCCTCCACTGACCCTAGAATCATTTTTTGGCACAAATCTGCAAGTTTGAATTATTCTAAAATAGAATATTGTAGAATTTCACTCAAACTTAATTGTTCCCATAACTTAGTTATTGATCCATGTTTCAAATGAGGGTTGAGGAATTTACACTGTTTAATCATTGTTGAGGCAAACTAAATAGACTTTTCTACAAACTTTGTCTTATCTATCATTCCTTCTATCTATACTCCATTTCTTTCTACCATTGTCCTAAAATGATTAGCCAAGTACCTCACCTTACCTTGAAAATCTCATGGTGAACTAATAGAGGACACACTAATGTCATTCCATATTGAGGATAAACTATAGCCATTGCTTCCGAAAGTTCATCTCAAATAAAGTGCTCTATTATCTCAGAAGATAGAGTTCTCTCAATTTTCTACAATGTTTCCTTTACAGAAGACACAAGATCTTTAAAATCCTCTCTTGTAACACTTATTAGTCTGGCCTAAGAGCTCTGTCCAACTTTACTAAAGCAGTGTAATTCTATCATATACCCACACATTAATGCACACAAATCACATACATCATTGTACTCTAGAAAATTTTTTGAGTATTAAATGTCCATCATTATTTTCTAGCTTACAAACTTTGGGCCCGTAAATGTTTTAGATTGATTGATATATAGATTGTCCAGAGTAAAATATATCATTTTCTATACCTTTGGGTATTCTGCAATGTACATTACTATGGCTTGTGCCTTTTTGACAGAACATTCATTTCTTCCAACAAGGGAAGAATCCTAGATAGATTCAATAGTATCTCAATGTTAGTGAATAGTGCCAACATATTTGCCTGATCTACGCGGTTTTCATGGAACATGCTTAGGAATGACCAATACTCTTCAAATAATCTATTTTCCAGTCCATGTAATGATATCCACCTGGTATCCACATCCTTAAGTAGCTTGTTTCCTAGAGTAATTCCTTCAACAGATCTTTGATAATTTAAAAATATTTTTGGACTTCTACAAAAATATGTATACACCTCACACATAAGATCTTCAACTTTTTAAATAGATTGAAACTACATTACAATTTTGAAAGCCAAATTCATTCTATGGGCCATGTAGTGAATGTCGGTCATGTACGGTGAACATGATTCTTGCAAATTAACAATAACCCCATTTATGTGACCCTACATGAATGATGCCCCATCTTTACCAATATAGACCATCTTCCTTGCAATCGCTAAAGCATCCACACCTCCAATATTGATTGAACTAATTTTGGCATTTCCATAAGGTTAACAGATGTAGAATTTTCTTTCATTTTATGAAATACAAGTAGATGAGGTTGACGAATATGATTTTATACAATATAAATGTGCATACACACCTAAAAAGTATTGTCAATGGCTATCACCTCATTTAGAGACAAGGGAAATAAAGTCACACGACTCAATCTCTCCTTTTATATCCTGCTTCTCCACCATAGTCAGACACTCAACCCATTTCCAACTGTTGTGGATGGACCAATGAGAGAGTGGAATGTTGGGCACTCCAATAAATTGCATTAAATTCTTATATTCAAGAGAAAGTCTATCAATGGATAGCCTCTATTTAATATATAGAACATAATTGCAAGCTTTATAGTCTTGGATAAATGACTCACTTCGATGACCTTTCCAAGTAGATCATATATGGAACCTCCAAAAATGGAAAGTTGTTCCTATGATTGCATATATTCTTCATACTTGGCTACATTTCGAGCATGAGCACATTCATCTTTCATTTTCAAGTGTATCACTTACTTCAATTCTCTATTTACATTTACAATTTTTATAAACTTTACCTACATGCTTCTCAATAGTATCTAGTTTTAATTGCAATTTCTTGTCTTTCTTTAATTTCCATCTATAAATCTTACATCAACATACTTTTGGCATGCCCTCTCCATCTACATTCTCCATAGGTTCTATGAATGGATAATTAGAAACACATTCGAGATGAAATTTTTTTAACATGTCCCATTGACGTGCTTTACGTTTGTTCAAAATGATTTCAAACTTACGTTCACCACCACTAGTACCATGGATATTTTTCCCTTGTGTGATCACATTATCCATGCTTTCACTACCAAACTGAACCACAACATGCCTACCTCCTTCAAGATTTTCATTTGACACCTCCTCATCCTTAATGTCATTCCAATAGAATTCCTCAATCTCAGGTAAATTTTTCTCACTATTTAATATTGATGGACCATCACCCATTGCAAAATATCATTGTCATCGATTAAAATAGGACTTTATGGTGGCCTTCTTTGTCTTTGATGGGACTCCTCTCACTCTTCAATTTTTTTGATTTGAGGATGTCATCTTTCTCTGAGAGTGTTAAAAAAGTGTTAAAGTAGTGTTCTCAAAGTTACAAATTCAAAAAAATTGTGTTATGCATATGTAAATCACTAGTCAATGAAATGAAGAAAATTAAACTACTTATAAAGAAAGAGAAGAAGATGACACATGTATTTTAATATTTAATCACTATCACATAGAATCAATTTTTTAATTTAATCTTTTACATTTAATTACAAATACTGCATGCATAGCCAATTACCACATCACCATTTTTTGTCAATGGAGCCGCCTCCCACTTTGACTATTTTTATTTTATGGTTGGAGTACTGCAAGCCATCGATGCAGTTTGATCGCATGTTGTGAAATAAATAAAACATTCTTTTTTTAATACTATGGGCTCTTAAAAAATAATTAAAATTTATTGAAGTAGTAATTAAAAATAATAATATAATAATGAATATACGGTTATATAAAATAAGTAAAAATATATATAATCAAGAACATTTAATTTAATATGAAATTACTATAGGACGTGGCATCTAACACATCACTTTTTTTTTTAGTGAATGGCGCTGCCCCCAACTCTAACCATCTTTATTTTCTTGTTTGAACCCTGTGAGTCATTAATATAGTTTGCTCCAACAGTTTGGAATAAATAAAACATGTAGCTTTGGTTGATTAATATGAGTTCATTATGAATGACTGACATAAATAAAGTATTACAAGTGGGTCATAGTAGCTATGACCAATACACCAAATAACATATACGGGCCTAACAACTGACATATCACCTTTTCTAGCTAGTGGCATTGTTTCTTGCTTCCATAATCTTCATTTCCATCTTTAAGCCATGTCAAGCATTGATGCAACTTGATTTGACACCCTGAAATAAATAAAAGATGTCTGTTTAGAACTATTATATCTTAATAAATCCACACCTGTAGCTTCTACCTATACACCTATAGCAATGACCAATACCCCTAATATTGTAAGCCACATAATTGACACATGACCTTTTCTATTCAATGACATTGTCTACATGTTGTATAATCTTTGTTTCCACACTTGAGCTATGCTAGGGATTGATCCAGTTTGATCCAATGGCCTGAGATAAATAAAAGATGTATATTTAGTAATATGAGTAGTTAATAAATTTATACAAGTAAGCCTCAACAGTTAAGACCCATGCACCTATAGCTACAACCTATACACCTAATACTGTGGGCTTGACAACTGACATGTCACCATTTCTAGCCAATGACATTGTCTTCTTCTTGGATAATCTTCATTTCCACCTTTGAGCCCTAGTAGCCATTAATGCAATTTGATCTAACAGCCTAGGATAAATAAGACGTGTGTTTAGTACTATGTGCTCTTAATAAATTTATACTTGTGGACCCGAGTAGTGCATTCAAATTTGTAGACCTTTAAAATAAAATGACTACACACCCCCAATTTACATGTAAGCTTTCCTGACCAATGGCGATGCCTTCTTATCTTTGCATCTTAATTTTCTCCTTGCAACCCCACAAACTATTGATTTGGTTTGATCCGACGATGTGGGTTAACTAAAATATGTGCATTTCACCTTTCTTTGGAAAGAAGGCAAGGGACATAGAGGCAAAACCATCGACATAAATTTGTTTGGAAGGAAATACTGACTAGGGACAATAGATATAGTTTACGTAAAAAAGAAGTATAAAACTACTATTATAGAGATTAGTCATACAATAAACAATATAGAACTACTGTAAAAAATAAATATTTAAATCAGTACCAACAAATGACAAATACATAGGATTGCAAGTGCACATGAGAACTACTATTATAGAGATTAATTATACAATATACAATACAAAATGTGATGCAAATTAAAAATTATATCTTTGTTACTCACCAGGAATGGAAGAATGAAGTGAAGTTGTAGCTTGTGTCTATTCCCAAACTTTTAAGAATGTACCCTCCGATCTCATAGTTAGCAACCCATAGCTAATTGATCAAATACCACTCTAGAGAATCAGAAATTACAAATTTACAATGTAGGATGAAATGGGTGAATCCAAAATTGAATGCCTAAAGAGTGAATGGGGTATTATTTTTCATAAATACCAATCCATACTAGATAGTCATACTACATTTTACATGGCCGATTAAACACATTAACCCTTAAACACCTATAATTCTGAAATGATTGGCCACACTTTATAAGAACTGCTATAATTCAATGGCTATAATAAATGTTTTTTTTTAAAATATACCTATCATTGAATGGAAGTATTACACATTTTCCCTAAATTCACTATAATATCATTGACGATTCACCATCATTTGCCCTTAATTGATTAAAATTTCATTGGCCATCAGGCCCCCTTTTTCCTAATTTCTTGTAATTTTATTGGTGATCGCACCACCTTATGCCCATAATTTATGTAGAAAGGCAAGCGATTGAAACCTAATTAAAAGTTGCCTTTATAATATCTTGGCGATTACGACTAAACTGTAATAAATATTATGGCGATCTAATGTTATTCTAAGATTTTAAAATATCAATTCATGGGCAATCTGAAGCTACAGGCTTGAAAGTACAATCAAATTTGAATGAAAGCATATACTACCAAAGATAGTAATATTTGTAATTTTCAATCCCCTAAAAATAAAAAAAAATCACCATTTGACGACAAATCACCACTAAAATTGTCCTTGAATAAAACTAGGAATAGAAAGTATTTAGTATAATCATAGAAGAAGTGGGAGCAAAGTGTATGAAAATACTAAAGTAAAATTCTCTTCCTTTATAATAGAATCATTGAGCAAATATTCTAGGGATGTAATTAATGAAGAATGTGAGGAGCATGAAAAGGAAATAAACAAATTAAAATAAGAAATCAGGAGTCCAATTGTTGATCAACATGGTGGAGATAAATGTACAAGTATGGAATAACATTTTGAAGGTTAATGAAGCATTGAATCAACACTTTCCATTTTATATGATTTTTCAAACGTAAATAGAACGTGTTTTTGGTTTTAAAAAATCTAAACTAAATATTTTTGCAAAGTCAATCCTTCTTCCATAAATTGAGTTGGATCTAATTAATTATTTAGTAAAGGAACACAGGGTATCATTATCCTAGGAAGAAACTTATACTAAAAACACTCATGTTATTGTTCCTGTTATTGTTATTGTTATTGTTATTGTTATTGTTGTTGTTATTATTATTATTATTATTATTATTATCGTTATCATCATCATCATCATCATCATCATCATCATCATCATCATCATCATCATCATCATCATCATCATCTCATCATCATCATCATCATCATCAACAACATCAACATCATCATCATCATCATCATCATCATCATCATCATCATCATCATCATCATCATCATCATCATCATCATCATCATCATCATCAAGTATTGCAACATATACATTATCAAGTATTGTAGCATATACATTATCTTCAATTTATTCTCAAATCTAGATGTTAGAAAATGAGATTAAATAAAATATATCTTTAAATTGATCTTATAGTAGTCTTAAAGGGAAATCGCAATGAGTTAGAAGGTAGGAGTGATTTTTTAGGGAATATGGATATTGTAGAAAAAAATGGAAGAACACATGTATTAGAGATATAAATTATTGGATTATTAATGATGAAAATTAATATTTAATTGATTTTAATTAGCATTTTCTTTAGAGTGTTGGTCTTTTAAGTTAAGAGAGAGTTGAATAGGATAGCACTACAAAAGTGATCTTTTATATCAATTATTAATTCTACATAGTGGTTTGAATTCTTAAGCAAAATATTACTTGAAAAGGACAATTTGGAAAGGGCACCTAATAATTATGAATATTTCGAGGAGATTCTACTCTTAAAACATTTTTGGATTAGGTTGCCCCCTTACATTTTTTTTAATATATTTTTCATGAATCTTTGTTTATCTAACACTTTTTAAATGTATTTCTTTGGACAATCTTTTCTTTTTAAGTTATTGAGAATTTTATTTGTGATATTTGATAATTTTTGGAGAAAAAATCTTAATAAATAAGGCTACGGAATTTTAAAATAAGTTTTACTTAAATTGTGATGATATGTAATTAGGTTTGCATAGAACTCTCATAATTTCTTCTAAAGATTTTCCACAACAAATAAAAAGAATAATTGTAGTACTACATCTCAAAAGTTTCAATAAATATTTAATAAATTAATTTAGTATTACTAAATATGTTAATTAATTGATTGAAAAAACTTATTAGAACATTGTTTTGATTAATAGTTATGAATAGTCACTTTTTAACATTTAATTTGAACCCACTTAACATGTTGTGGGAATGGGAGTTTCAAACAAATGAGCAGGAATGTGGGTGGTTCTTGTGTGGATGTGGAAGGGAGGTAGACAAGGACAATGATGAGGATGTAATAAACTAGGGAAGTGATGAATAATGGATCCCCTATGATGAAGAGGATGAGCGACTCATTGACATATGGGCAGAGGCATGTGAAATTGCTCATGCCTCTTATCTATCCTAGCGTACTCCATTGAGCAAGGTTTTGGTGAAGATCCCTCTCAGAGTTGGTGCTCCTTAGGGCCTTGGTGGCTTCTTAGGACAAGATTTATGCAAAGGATTCTTTGTCCAACAAAAAATCTAGTCGCATCCTCCTCATGAGGCCAAAAGTTCCTTAGTTCAAGAGGTTAGGGATGTAGCTAAGAGTATTGGGTGGGTTCGAATGCTAGTTAACGAGATGGTGGATATCCCCAAAGTGTGCTTGTTGTCAGCTACAAGTGCTAAGAACATGTGGTTTGAGGATGTGATGGCCTCCTATCTCGATTGTGCTAGGGAACAGGTAGGTGATGGATTTGGGGATTTGGAGCAGGGGCTAATCCCCACTTTCCTAGTTTCCTAATGCCAAAATCTTGATATGCCTAAGGATTTAGGTGGTAGGGTCCCATATCTAGGGGTGGGTAAGGTTGGTTCGGTTTTTGCTATCTTTATAGGAGAGGCTCTATGTGCGAAGATTCAGGGCCTTGATTTTATTATGGAGAGAGATGTCTCCAAGATGAGGTTTTCTCATTTTGGGAAGGTTGTGGGTTTTAGACTCAGTATTGATGATTTCAGATTATGGGCTATAGGAAATTGGAATATGTTTAGGATTGCAGCTCTACATTCTAGTTCTTTTCTAATTTATTTTTCTAATTATGAAGGCACTATATAGATTTTGTTTAGTGGTCAATGGTTCTTTAGTAAAGCTAGGTTGAGCCTCAAATAGTGGGTTCCTAGTTAAGGTAACTTTTAATCAAGATCCTATTTGGGTTTGTTTTTTAGAGTTGTCTCTGGGATATTTGGATAAAGTTGCTTTCAAATCTAGTGCTAACTCCTTTGGGCATTTCATCTTTCTTGATTTAGTTACTAAATCTAGAAAACATTATATGTTTGTTAGATTTAGTGTTAATGTGGACATTGGCAAAAAACTTCCTATGTCTATCACTCTTTTGTCAAAGCTTGGAACTTGGGTGTAGAAAATTACTTATGATGGCTCTCTGAAAATTAGTCTCCACTGCCTTATAATGGGGCACTCAACATGAGAATTCTAACCCCTCGGGGGTTTTGGAGAAAGAGGATGTGAGACATTTGGATGATAGGGTCATAGGGTGTGCCCTCATTGATCATCATGTGAAGAAGGTTAAAGTGGAGACTGATTTGGGTTTTCCTTTAGATCTATGTAAGGTTTCAAGCTCTTGCAAGGATATAGGTGTTGATTCTTGTTCTAGAGATGGTGTTATTGCCCATTGTCCTCAAGAGAATTTTGATTATATGCCTCCTCGATGCCATGCCTCTCTTGGTGTCTTAAGGCTAAAAGGGTTCTAGCTCTGCTATCATTTTGTTTGAGGTGGGTTGGTTTTGTTGCCTTTGCTAGCGGGGAATTGTTGGTTTGTGGCTATTTGTTTGCCTTTATGCTGCTTGATCCATATTGTTGCTCATGGCCATTTTTTTGGTTTGTTTGTTTTGTCACTTCTATGCTTTGTTCAAGGGTGGGAAACTTCCAAAATCCTTTTTTCTAGTTCATAGCTAGGGTCAAAAGCCTTTGATAATATCAAATTAAAAACATTTTATATAGCATTTGTATCCTTAACATATTATGTCTGTGTATTAAACATATATTAACATTAATTCTTATGTTATTATTGTAAGGGAAATCTCTCTTCTAATTATAGACTAGGGAAGCCTTAAGTTATTATCAATTTAAAGGTGAAAGCAACTTCTGAGTGCTGCAATGTCTAACATCACCACCCAGTAAAACTTAGACTATTCTCTGGTCTAGGGAATAATCTTTGGTGAAATGAAGATTTCGTACCTATCCTTGATTGAAATTCTTATGTATTCATGTGTTGTTTTGTTTTGTTTTTTGTTGTTTCTTAAAAGAGGGCTGTAGAAAGCAACAAATAATCACAGACCATCTGTAATTTGATAATAGTCATGGTCCCTCAAGGAAACAAGAATAAAAATTTCATCCAATACAACAAAATTTCTTGGCCACCAAACAGGAGTGGCGGTTATTAAATCTTCAAACAAAGTAGACACGTACAGATCTCCTGCCATTCTTGTGGCCCATTTCTCAACAATTCAGCAAAACCACTCTGTCACGTTTAGGGGTGCTGGGTTTTCTCACAAAACCGTCTTGTGGTTTGGATTATCTGGAATAGCTATCTTGATTTTGATCTTCAATGAGTCATACGGAGATTTTATCATGCCCTAGGAGCTTAACGAAAATGAAATAAGATTTGTTGGTATGAAATATTGTATCATTTCGTACAATTTTGTTTAAAAGAATAAGCGTGAACAGGTAAGATTGAAAATGAAATTTTAGGTTTCAGTAGAGTGTTGATGTAGCGATGGAATCCTTATCTGGTGGACCATACTGCACCTTCAGCTAAAATGGTTGTGATTGTAATGGATGATAAATAAACATGCATGCACAGCATAAGAAGTTTGTCCTTTCGCAGAGTGAAACATTTGTTCTCATTCATAGTGATAGACAGGAGCACGTAAAACATACTACAGATAAGGTATAAGCACATAGTGTTGTACTAAAATAAAATATTTTTTAATTTTTTATGTGACATTGGAATGGTGATTTTTTTTTGGCAAGCAATAAACATTACACATGATTGGAATAAACATACATCTAATTTGTGAATTTATGAGTGAATTAGGGTGATATTGATAATAATTGTAAATTGTATATAAATGGAGTATTTTCAGTTGAGAGTGCTCATATAAGATGAACTTTATTTGTTCTTATCTATACTTATTCTTAGAGATTTGACTTAATCTTCAATTTACCCTTTCATGCTTTGGATTAGATCTACAATTGCAGACAAAAATGACCCCTGAACTTTTAAAAATTGAAATTTAAAAATGAGACCTACTTTATGTCTCTTTCTATAGTTGTGTGCCAATTCAAGGTGTGAAGGCATTTCATTTGACCTTTGTGATTAAATTTAAAGGAGTATCCCTATTTCATTTTAGGTCACCAAGACAAATCTAGATCTCTTGCATCCTATAGCTATCAACTACTTGCGTGTGTTATTGTGAGAAATTATTAGGTAATATGTATTGCATAAGCATCTTCAGAATCTTGCATGTTTGAGAGTGGTGTCTCGATTATTTACCTAGCCATTAAATTGACATCCTTACATGTTCAACACAATATAAGAAAATATGCCTATCAAATGCAAGCTATCAAACACTAGAATCAATTTTTATTCAAGAACAAATTAAAACATCAAGGCAAGTTGAAACTGATATTCTAAAGGTTTACAAAGATTAGATCCACAAAGCCTAACTAGATTTGTGAGTTAGATCAAGTCCAAATTTGCAAGATCAAATCCATAGTCACATAAATGACCCAAAGTGACAAACATAGCATTCTCTAATTCGAAACCCTTCATCCATGATCTTTAGTGATCTTTCTACACTATTTTCAAACCACATTCTTTCATTAACATACTTTTGATGTAAAGTACATTCATTGGTTTCTTCATTTTTTAGAGCATTTAATTCATCTATATGTATTACATTTCTATAAGTCTTTAATCTATTGTAAATTACGAATGCTTATTTTATTTATTTATTTTTCTTAGACTTATGGAAAATGGATTCTCCCTTTCAACAGAATAGTATTATTTATTTTATTTTTATTTTGGTGAACTACTCTACTCCTCCACCCCCTTAGGGTTTCTGCTACACCCTTAATCTTACATTGGTATGAGGTTATGAGTAGTCGGCTTGTGGCTACCTTAAATCTTAGTTAAGTTATATAATTATTAATATATAATTAGTAATATATACTTATATAGTTATTTAGGTCGGCCTAGGTGATATATTGTAGTATCTAGAAGTCAACCTAGATGATATCCAAGGCTTGAGTATGGTATATACAGGTGGTAGAGGTTACTCATTATCATCATTGTGAATTGTGTTCTTCATTGGAGACTTTTGGAGGTTGCACCCTCAAAGTGCCATATTATTATCAAGTATTTGCAACATACTTCTTATTATATTATTCTATCGTGCAAGTTTTTCATTACAAGAGGTATTAGATCTCACTTAGTCAAATCAACACTCCAATCATTTGAGGGCTAGGAACTTCATACCAAATATGGATATGAAAAAGTATTGTTATATGGAGCCTAATCAAACTTGGAGGTTAAATTTTCCCTACTTTTGTCAGCACAGTTTCCCCCCAAACTATTTTATGGGGGAGTGTTGAGGGGGGACGAGCCCCTCTTGCAGGGCCCGAGGGTGGAGCCCATGGTGGGAGTTTGGGGCGATGCCCCCAATGGGGGTTGCTAGGGGCAGCACCCCTGGTCGAGGGCTCAACGGTAGCACCCTTGAAGTAAAATTGCCTATTATTTTACAAAGGTGTCGATAGTTATTTTTTATATAAAAAAATCCTATTTTTGTAACTAACATAAGTCTTCATAAAAAAGGCTAAGGGTTAGGGTTTCGATTGGTAATGTACTTGTAGTACATTACAATAGATTTGGGTTGCATGCGATTACTAGTTGTAATCAGTTCTATTGACAGGATAATAATATTGGACTTGTCGTTGGTGAATGTAGCTCGAGTTTGGGTGAACCACATTAAAATTATCTCTCGCTATTTTATTTCTATGTTTTTTTCTTTCCTCTATTTAACATTTATCTGTATTTAATTGATATCTTCTGCATGCTATTCCTAATAAGTGGTATTAGAGCAGGTTGTATTCAATTATCATCTGCAGGAAGGTCTCACGGTTGAGTGGGAGTCTGACGGTTAAGTGGGAGCAATGGAGGACAAGGGTAAATTGAAGGTAGATAAATTCAATGGGCAGAACTATTAGTTATGGAAGATGCAGATGGAGGATTATCTCTATCAGAAGGATTTATGGAGGCCAATGGAAGGTAAACCCAAGAAACTGGCAGCAATGACTGATGAAGATTGGGAACTTCTAGACAGAAAGGCACTGGGAAGAATTTGTTTGTGCCTAGCACCATCTATGGCATTTAATATAGCAGAAGTGAAGACAACAGATGAACTAATGAAATCTTTGGTAAAATTGTATGAAAAACCCTCAGCCTCAAATAAGGTATTTCTCATGAAGTGTTTGTTTAATTTGAAGATGATTGAAGGTGGATCTATGACAGATCATTTAAATAAGTTTAATATGATTACTAATCAATTAACTTTTATAAAAGTGAAGTTTGATGAAGAGGTGGGGGCTCTCTTGGTTTTATGTTCTTTGCCAGAAAGTTGGAATAGCTTGGTAATGGATGTAAGTAACTTTGTCTCTTGTTTAAATACCTTGGAATTTGATGATGTTATTGGTGTTATCCTTAGCGATGAAATGTGACAAAAAAGCTCAGGTTGATCCACATCAGGTAGTGTTTTAAATGCAGAAAGTAGAGGCAGACCAAAAGAGAGGAAAAGGTTCTAGAGGTCATGGGAAGTCACGACAAAAATCAAAGGACAAGAGATCCCAATCTAGAGGAAACAAGGATTGTTGTTACTGTGGAAAACTGAGTCATCTCAAGAAAGATTGTTGGTCTTGGAAGAATAAAGGAGACAAACAAGAAGGCAATAAAGAGGCAAATGTGGTAAGTAATAAATCTAAAGATGATGCTTTGATTCTTTCCCTAGATAATGCTAATGATTCTTGAGTTTTAGATTCAAGGGCCTCATTTCATGCTACGCCCCATAGAAGTTATTTTCTTGACTTTGTCCAAGCAGATTTTGGGCTAGTTTATTTGGGAGATAATGAACCCTGTCAGATTGTTGGAAAGGGAAGAATTAAGATTAATTTGTAGAATGGGAATCATTGGATACTACAAGAGGTAAGGCACGTTCCAAGGTTAAGTAGGAATTTAATTTTAGTAGGGCAGCTAGGTGATGAAGGTTGCCTGGTTAGTTTAAGTGATAAAAATTGGAAGGTTTCAAGAGGTGCCTTAATAGTAGGAAAAGATGTGAAAGTAGGGACCTTATATCTTTGTATAGGTTATATTGTTCCTTCTACTTTAGTTGCTGTAGAGAAAAATCAAACAGGTTTAGAAACAATTGCTGCGGGTTTGTAGGTAGAGATTGAAACAGTTGCTGCATGTTCTGAGACAACAATGTAGCATAAACAAACTTGGGCATATGAGTGAAAAAGGTATGAAGGTAATTCATTATAAGAAAGTTTTACAAGGTCTAAAATATATTAATATGGATTTCTGTGAAAATTGTGTGTATGGAAAACAAAAGAGAGTTAGTTTTCATAAGGATGGAAAGCAAAAGAAAGATGAAAACTTGGAGCTTGTGCATATAGATGTATGGGGACGAGCTCAGGTATTGTCTCTTAGTGGCTCTCAGTATTATGTTAAATTCATAGATGATTCAACTAGGAAGGTTTGGATTTATTTCCTTAGGTAGAAATTGGATGTATTTGAAACATTTAAGAAATGGAGAAGCTTGGTTGAGAATGAGACGGGTAAAAGATTGAAAAGTCTCAGATCTGATAATGGTGGTGAGTATTGTAGCAAAGAATTTAAGGATTATTGTTTCTCTAATGGAATTCGTAGGAAAAAAATGGTAAGAAGGAATTCCTCTAATGGAATTCATAGGGATGTGGTATTCTAGAGGAAGCATGGATAGATAAGAAGGTGAGTTATTCTTTTCTCAAAACCTTTGGATGTGAAGCATTTGTACATGTAGATTATGAGAATAGAACCAAGTTGGATGCAAAATAAAAAAAGTGTATCTTTGTTGGACATGGCATTGATGAATTTGGTTATAGGCTTTGGGATGTTAAAAATATAAAAATTTGTGAGAAGCAGGGATGTTGTATTCAATGAGACAGTGTTGTACAAAGATCAGTTGCAGTGGCATGAGAAGAAAGAAAAGGATTGTGTCTGGGTGGATGACACTTTAGATAATGATGTTCTAGTGGTTCCTCATGCTCCACAACAGCAACAGGAAATATTACAAACTCCACTGAGTGTTAGACAGTCAACAAGGACAAGTAGACCTCTGGACAAGTTTTCTCCCTCTTTGTATTCTATTTTGTTAATAGATGCTGGTGAACCAGAAGGGTATGATGAAGCTATGTAGGTGGATACAAAGGTTCAGTAGGAACATGTAATGGAAGAAGAAATGGACTCCTTGCTCAAAAATTAGACTTGGGAATTATGCAATTTGCCTGCAGGTACAAAGGCTTTACCAAACAAATGGCTCTATAGGCTTAAAGAAGAAGATGGAGGTAAGAACAAATTTAAATCCAGGTTAGTTGTAAATGGATTTGCACAGAAAAAGAGCATTGATTTTTATGAGATTTTTTCTCTAGTTGTTAAGATGACTTCTATTTTTACTATTTTAAGTATTGTGGTTGCTGAAGATATGCATTTGGAATAGCTAGATACGAAAACTACCTTTCTCCATGGTGATTTGGAGGAGGAGATATATATGGAACAACTCCAAGGATTTGAGGTCAAAGGTAAGGAAAAACTAGTGTGTAGATTGAAGAAGAGTTTATATGGCTTAAAACAAGCACCTCAGCAATGGTACTTGAAATTTGATAGTTTTATGGCTGAGCATGGCTACAGTCGGTGTAATTCTGACCATTGTATTTATTTTAAGAAGTTGGATAATGATAACTACATTGTTTTATGTTTATATGTTGACGACATGCTTATAGCAGGGTCTAACATGGATCACATAAGTGAGTTAAAACAATAGTTAGAAAAATCATTTGCTATGAAGGATTTGGGAGCAGAAAAACAAATCCTTGGTATGAGAATTTGCAGAGATAGGAAGAACAAAAAATTGACTATATCTCAGGCTAATTATGTTGAAAAGGTGTTGCAGAGATTCCATATGGAGAATGTAAAAGTTGTTTACACACCTTTACCTAGTCATTTGAAATTGACTAAGGGGATGTGTCCGAAGACACAAGAGGAGGAAGAAAAAATGTCCAAGGTACCATATGCTTCAATTGTATGAAGTTTAATGTACACCATGGTATGCATAAGACCCGATATTGCACATGTTGTAGGAGTTGTAAGCAGGTATATGAGTAATCCCGGATTGGAGCACTAGAATGCAGTAAAATAGATTCTCCAATATTTGAGAGGTGCATCCAATAAACATTTATGTTTTGGGGGCTTTAATACTAATTTGGTGCAGGTTATGTAGACTTAGATTTGGTAGGGGATATTGATACCAGGCATAGTACTATAGGTTATGTCTTTACTGTAGGTGGGACAGTGGTGAGTTGGATCTCAAGGTAGCAAAAGGTGGTTTCTTTATCCACTAGGGAGGCAAAATATGTAGCTGCAACAGAGGCAAGCAAGGAGATGATATGGCTACAAATTTTCATGGAAGAATTGGGCAAACAATAGGCTAATAGTTATTTGTTTACGGATAGAAAGAGTTTCATCTACATCTTGCAAAGAATTCTACCTTGCATTCAAAGACCAAATGCATAGAGCTGAGATATCACTTCATCCGGTTGGTGTTGGAGGATGGATAATTAAGGCTAGAAAAGATATATATAGATGAAAATTCAATGGATATATTTATGAAGGTAGTTAAAAGGGAGAAGTTGAGCTCCTCCTGAGCTTTGGTTAGCCTTCAAGATTGAAAATGATAGAATCAGAACATCAGAGTCTAGGGTGCTTATTTCCAGTGGGAGCTACAGGGGTAGTGATGTTTGATTAGTCTCCAAGTGGGACATGATATGGTGTGGAGTTTGATCAATCTCCAAGTGGGAGATTGTTGTTATATGGAGACTAATTAGACTCAGAGGTTAAATTTTCCGTACTTTTTTCAGTGTGGTTTCCCCCAAAGTATTTTACAGGGGAGTTTACAGGGGCAGAGCCCCTCCTGTGGGACCCGAGGGGCTTATCCCCCTACTGGGGGCTTGGGGGCAGAGCCCACTATGGGATGCCCCCAGCGGGGGTTGCTAGGAGCAACACCCCTAGCCAGGGGCTTGGGGGCAGCATCCCCAAAGCAAAATTGCCTATTATTTTATAAAGGCATCGACAATTATTTTTCTATTGGCTGCCATAAAAAAACCCTATTTTTGTAACTGACATAAGTCTTCATAAAAAAGGCTAAGGGTTAGGGTTTTAATTGGTATTGTATCTGTAGTACATTGTAATAGATTTGGGTTGTATGAGATTACTGGTTGTAATCAATTGTATTTGTTGAATGATAATATTGGACTCACTGTTGGTAGATGTAGCCCGAGTTTGGGTGAACCACATTAAAATTGTCTCTCACTATTTTATTTCTGTGTTTTTTTTCATTCCTATGTTTAATCTTTATCTACATCTAATTGATATCTTCTGCATGCTATTCCTAACAAAAGTTTGATGGTCAAGATCCTATAAATTGGCTCTACCAAATGGAGTAATTCTTTGATATTCACCATGTTCCTTACCAACAAAATTTGGTCATGGCTTTCTTATATTTGCAACCTGACCAATTCATTTGGTATTGTTGACTTGTGAAGAAAATAAAAAGAAGGAATGTATTGTCATTTTATCCCTTTTCCAAGAGGAACTCACTACACATTGCAATGACAATTTTATGGATAGCTACATCAGCTAGATTACCAAATTAAGGAAAAAAAGTATATGTTCATGGATTATATTCATCAATTCTACAATTTATCTTTAGGAGTGGAAAATATCGCAGCAAAAAATTTGTTGGAGTTATTTCTCAGAGGCTTAAAGGATCACATCAATTATGAGGTACACATGTTCTATCCAAATTTCATCTCTCAAGCAATGATTATGCAAAGACAAGTAGAGGAAACATTTATGGTTAATAAAAGGAAAGGTTTTGTAAATGTAAGAGATAAAAGTACTCCTAGATAGTCACTTCCTTAGCCTACTAGACTTACACCACAAAAAATTGAAGAGAAGAGATAAAAAGGACTATGTCTTAGTTTTGATAGAAAAAAAACAAAGGGCATAAATGCACTGAAAATAAATTGTTTTATATTGAAGGACAATGTGAGGAAGAAGAGGAGGAGGAAAAAATATTAGAGGGTGAAAATGAGTTAGATGAGGAGTCAAGAGATACTCAACCAATCATTCCTATCCATGTGTTTTCTTGAGTTAGTGCACCACAAACTCTCAAGGTGGTGGGTTTCTTGAAGAAAGAGAGAGTAACAATGTTGATAGACTTAGGAAGCACTCACAACTTCATCACCAACAAGTTAGCTACAAGTTTGAACTATTTCATATACCCTTCTCCATAAGTTTTGGTCCAAATTAAAGGTGGAGGTACTGTCAGTTGCTTAGGAAAATACCATGGCATTAAACTTACCAAGGAAAATGTCAACTCAATTATCCAATGTTTTCTATTCCCATGGGTGCTATAGATATAGTGTTGGGAGTAGAGTGGCTCACTAAGTTGGAGACAATTGAGATGGACTTCTAGCATTTATTAATGAGATTTCACTAAGGGAATTGTAGTTGAACTAAGAGGGTTGCATGCAAAGTCCCCACACATGTTAAATTCTCATCAAATGAAAAAGATGCTTAAAAAAGGGGTGAAGGATTTGTGGCCCAATTATTTTCATTAGTAGCTTATCAGCCAAATGTTCATGTCTAGCCAAATATGCAAACAATTATAAATCATCACTAAGTGGTCTTTGGGGATATTCTCAAGGGATTTCCTCTAAAAAGAGATCAGGAACATGCCATTAAACTATTACCAAGGAGCCAACCACCAGGGATAACTTTAAGACTCCCCCCCTCGGAGAAGGTGTATAAACCTGGCAAATCATGTATACTTCCTAAGAAAAATATTAATTTTATTGGCAATTTTTTTCATTTTTCCAGGAAAAAAATAATCTTATTTTGCGAATCATTTGTAATTGCTAGAGGTTTCTGGAAAATCCTGGGGAATTGTAATTTTTTAAAATCGATAAAATATTTTCATTGGGAATTAAAACCTATTTTCAAACCAATTAAATATTTTTGTTAGCGAATTAAATTTGTTTTCAAAATAAGAAAATATTTTTGTTAGCGATTAAAATCTAATTTCAAACCAAAATATATATTTGCATTAGTGAATTAAACCTGTTTTCAAAATAAGAAAATATTTTTGCTGGCGATTAAAATCTAATTTCAAACTAGAAAATATATTTACATTGGCGAATTAAACCAATTTTCAAAGCAATAGAAAAATTATTGGCGAATTTAAATATAGTTTCAAACCAATAAAAAATTAATTGGTGAAATAAACTGTTATGCCAATAAAAAATCATATTGTATGAATGGCATTAGACTTTAGTTGAAGTCCCATTCTGGGCTGCAGTTCTGACACACCCATCTTTCTACAAAAAGTCTCTAGAATAGAGACAAGTGTCAAGTAACAACAATTTGATTAACAAAAATTAATAGATAATTATTTAATTGAGATACATAAATTGCCTTCCCAAATACGTGCAATTGTGTTTTTCATGACATTCCTTATTTATTACGAAAGGATAGAGGTCACTTCGAGTGTGGATGTCATTAAATGGAAAAAATTCTAATAGATTTTGGTTGTTAGATAATCACAAATTGATGGCATAAGTACTGACACACCTAATTTCCCAAATTTGTAGTTCTACAATTGAGGACGTGCGCTCTGCCACGCTCCCACCTTTATACAATAATCAATAAAATATATTATATATTTTATATATATGTCAATCGTTGATCTAATAATATCTAATGACTGCTAGTTGATTCTGAAGGATTTTGTTAGCAATGTGTGGTGTTGGAGATCTACCTTCTGGAATTGAACTACAACCGTTAATCTTTCATTCTAGGGTGCATCAAATGGTCAGTTGTGATATGATTGATTTGATTGAATGCACTTAACCATATAGATTAGCCAATGCTCAATTAAGTTCATTAATGGCAAGTGAGTAATGAGTCGTGACAAACCGCACATATTAGCCAATATGAATTAAATGGAGTTGCTTGTTATTTATTACGCATTTGTCACGAACGTACATGTAATGTATATATGATAGTCTTTGGTGTTTCAAACTTATATTTTATTACTAAGTTTCAGATAGGTCAAGAATCAATAGACTATAAAAGTTCAAAGTAATGGCTATCATTACAGCAACTGTACGAAGAAAGTAAGTTACCAAGTATTTATTTTGTCATCATTCATGATTTTGATTTTAATTGTGTGATAGAGTTCTCAGTTCATAGATGGAGAATAGTAATAAGAATCTAAGATGAAGGAAATATTTGTTTGTGTGTGGCTATGGAGGTTGTTTTTGCTTTGCATGTCTTGGAATGAAGAAATACGAGCATTCATCAAGTGGAATAGATCATGTCAAGAATCAACACTTTTAACATTTGTAAATGATGCATTCTATTTTGGGTGGTGGGTTGAATCTCCCACATGCATGCATGTATGAGAAACTAGAAATTCAAATTGATGCATGGAATTGGTATTGCAATTCAATTGCCAGTGACCTCGAGAAAATCAATTTAATTCTCCTTTACTGGCCTTATTGTTACCCATGCCTAGTGGTTTCTTGTACATATAATGCAAGGTTCTATAGTGAATCATTCACTGACATTGTGAATGAGCACACAATTAAATTTGTAATGAATCCATTGCCTATTAATAGGATAATTATGGACTAAAGTGAAATATTCATTACGCATTGTCGAATAGAGGAACCAAAAAGATTTTGAAGGATCAAAGAAAGGTTTGAAGGTCGAAGGATAGGAGTTTTGTTTAGAATTGAGCTTGGTTAGAGGTTCATGTATGATGTAATTCCCCAATCCTTTTGAAGGGTGATGTTAAATTTTACTAAATAATATAGAAGTAATTACGGTTTGAAATTACAATGTATACAGATCATAGATGTTTCAAAGAATAAAATTTTTAATATAAAATTATATATTATATTATATAAAATATGACATTATTATAAATTTATATATTGAATCATTGATATCGATTTCATTTGGTAGCCTACAAAATACTTTTCCCAAGCATTGATTTTTAATTTATTAAATATATGTGACAAGTTATTAAATAGCTTTTGGTAATGGTCGATCCTTATGCGAGCTAAAGATTGACACTGCAAAAAATTTGGACAACGAATAAATGAATAAATGCATGTCAGTTGAAGCGTGTGTTCATTAATGATCTTACTTTAAATCCTAGAGGTCTCCAGTAAAATGGTACTCGACTGGATTTCTCAAAATATACCATGGAGACTCCCGTAAGGCTCTACTGCAATAAGTGGCAAGTCACCTTTCTAGGTCGTATCAGAGATGGCAGACTTATGAACATTTGTAACTAGAAAAACCTATTATTCCTTGAGGCAGTGAAGATGGTCCTCGGTAAAGACTACGTGGTCTCCGAGGATAGATATAGGGTAAATTTAGATATTTCCTCATGCTTTCTGGCTTCTTTGTTGGACCTAAGAGAGGCAAAGGTGGATGCACTAATTATTCTACGGGGGTATCCACTCCAGATATTCTTTTGGATGACTTAGACGTGGTGATTGATGTAAAATTGGGGGTTGGTATCCCGTGGCCGAGAGACTGGGAGAAGCTGCTAGAGGGACAGGAGGGCATAGCTAGGCAGTCATCTTTGCTAAACATGAATTAGCAACAACTCGGAAGGCACAGACTTTGGCCAGCTTGTGGGAGGCACTTTCTTCGATGGGCAATTGGAATAGACAGAGACAATACTCTGGTATGGCTTCAATACTTTGCAGCCATTATGAATACGGGGGTATTCGACTCGTAGTGGCCATAGGAGTGGTTGGGCTCTTAGGGTCACTTTTTTGATGATTTCCATGCTGGTAGGGTGGTAAGTTTCCAAGGAGTCACTCAATCAATGAGCTAGGGATTTAAATGGTACTATGGTAGCCTCTTCGGTGCTGTATGTTTTTTGGAGCTTGGGCTGGCCGCTGGAGTGGTTTTTGTATTGATATAATTTCTTGAGTGTAAATCTTTTTGTAATAATATAATCACCCAAGTGTAAATCTTTTTGTATTAATATAATTACCCAAGTATAAATCTTTTTTGTATTAATATAATTTCTACTTATTTTATTAATATAATTTGGTCTCTGTTATGGTTAGAACTTAGAGGTTTCTAATGTTGCTTCTTATATGTTTACTTTAATTTATATATGTTGACATGGATTTGGTGATGGTCTCTGACTCTTTATTATGGTTAGAGGTTTCTAATGCTACTTGGCATTTGTTTGCTTTTTGACTCTTGAGATAGGCACAACTAAGAGAGCTATAATATATGTGAACTCTCAATCTTTTTGGATTTAATTTTATTTCAATTTGGTTGTTTTTAGATAGAATTAATCATAAAATTTTATATGCACAAGTAAAATTACACTTTCTATTGATAGTGTAGTTCATCTACATGCATGATGCTTAAAATATTTGCATAATTAGGTTTTGACACTTGAACCGTTAGATTTCCAAATATCAATGGTTGACATTTCATACGAGCAACCCTCAATGTAATCTTTTGTTGAATTCCTACCTCTGGTTGCTGGTTGCCTAAGTTTAAACTTGAGCCATCAAAACCGTGTTGTTTATCGGCCCCTTATACCTAATCTTGTTAGTCACTGCTTGGTGGGGAATCGGTTAACATAGCAAGCTAGCAGGGTCAACTTTTTAAATGTTTAAGAAGTTAATATGCGAGCAGGTTGTAGGTTAGTGAAGTCATGACTTCATGTCCTAATATTCGTAAGTTGACCAACCCCTTAATCTAATAGTCTAGAGGTTAACCGTTGTCGTCAGTTGCAGGAAGGGCGAAATCTAATGGTCGTGCAAGGGCCCATGAGGAATCTATCAGGAGAGAATATTCACTATGTGGCTGCTACAGAATGACACATGTCAAAAAATCAAAGATATCCTATCCCACTAAAGACTTGATCCAACGGTTACAGGAAGGGAAAAATCTAATGGGCACAAGCACGCATGAGGAACCAGTCAGGAGAGAATATTCACTGCGCGCCTGCGACAGAATGACACATGTCAAAAAATCAAAGTTATCCTATCCCACTAAAGACTTGATCCAACAGTTGCAGGAAGAGCAAAATCTAATGGGCACAAGGGTGCAAGAGGAATCTATCTGGAGAGAATATTCGTTGTGCAGCTATGACAAAATGACACATGTCAAAAAATCAAAGTTGGCATCCTATCCCACTAAAGATTTGATCCAATGGTTGCAGGAAGGACAAAATATAATGGTCATGCAAGAGCACATGAGGAATCTGTTAGGAGAGAATATTCGCTGAGCGGCTGTAATAGAATGACACATGTTAGAAAATCTAAGCTCGCAAAAGACGTGATCCAACGGTTGTGCATCATCACAAGGAGAATCTCTTTGGTTGGAATCTATGTTGTGCAGTCGCAACATCATGACACGTGACATTCTCTATTTTAAAAAGTGAGGCACATTAGTACGGGGTAGATAAGAGGTGGGCCATCATAGGCTATTACGCTACAAGGTGTTGCCACGTATCCGACTCATACGTTTTCAGAATGGCGACAAAGATTGTCAAATCTAGTCAGCCAATCAGGACTGTGGATTTCAGAATGGAAGGAAAACATCAATGGCCCAAATTCAAAGTTTCAAAAGAGTAATCTTTCAAAGTGCTTACAGTACGAAGTGCATTAATACAAAGAATTGTGCAGGTATTCTTGCCGCACAAAGTTAATTAATACACAGAATTGTGTAGGAATTCAAGGATTAAGGTATTCTCAAGAGTGTAACTACATTAAGAAGAAATCATCAGAACGAGTAGGAAAAAAAGTAATCTCAAGCTTCTACAAGTGTGGAAAACCAGTAAGTAATTGTTCCTCCTTTGTGCCTAGTTTTTCCAACTATAGGTTAATTCTAAAGCTTTTAGGGCCATTGTCAACCATAAAAACTCTAAGATACCTTCATCAAAGAAAAATGAGTCAGTCAAGCCAACCTTCCACCTCAAAACGAAGCTTGGATGAGGATCTTATGATCCAACTCCCTGGTTCCGCTAGAACAATTTTGAAATTGCATGGCCCAGGCGGACCCGAGGATAGATTTCTTGACTACTGCTATAATTGCTGGGATGTCAAATTACCTATCCCAAGTTGGATCCTCATTGAGCATTGACATAAGAGGATGAACTATAAGGCCCCTATCTAACATGCCTAGAAATATGATTTAGCCAAGCTCATTTGCCAATGTTTTCCCCAACCCTGACTTAATTAGGTCAACAACATCAAGGTATAATCCAACCACTAGGACAATAATAGATGGAAATGGTTCAACATTGATCAAGTTTACCAAAGGATACATTGCCACTGTATTCAACTTGGACCCTGTAGCCAGCAAACAAATTGACCTTAGGGCTTTCAAGAAAAAATACCAAACTGACATTGTGAAATGACATTACAGGGAATGTTACTTACCAAAGCACAGGATAAGGGGTGTTGGTGGGAAATTGCTAAAGATTTCAGATGATGAGGTGGAGCCTTTACATTGTAGTATGTTTAATGAATATTTTGTCAGAACCTATCACAGTCTGTGTCAAGTATTAGGAAGAGATGCTTTAGAAAGAATGTCTATTTCTTTGATGATGATGGCTATTGATATTCAGAGACCAGATGTCAAGGAACCATATGATTATGCCACTTTCATAGCTGATCGTATGCATGACCAGATGACAAAGATCAAAAATAATTTGTCTAAATTGGATGTCCAAGTTGAAATCATATGATACTCCTTGTTGTGCCATATGTACTTATTTTCTTTATCAGGGATGTGGCACCACAATTTGCATGTCAAGGATTTAGATGTTCAAGGGAACAAGCTTCCAATGCAAGTATGGACATGTATGCTAGATATGCACTGTGTCATAACAGATTATGTCATCTTTGAAGAATATTTTGTGAGGAGAATCCTTGGATTTTTGGAGCCAGAGGGTGAAATGTTGCATCTTGATGTAATTGATTTCTTACGACCTCTGGACAAGACTCCCCATCTTGGAATTGATCACAATTGGTGTGATTGGTTCTATCATGAGCATGCAACTTGCATAAGGATCTATGGATTCTAGACTGCACCTCACATACTACCCAAATATGTGCCAAAGAGGGTTGCATTTTTAGAAGTTATAAGGTAGTTAAATGATTCTAACAAAAAGCACTTTACTAACCGCAAGAAAGGTTAATTATTCCCTTCTTCCTTTAGATTTTTTGACTTTGTGATCCATGATAAGAGTGGGTTGGACCAAATTTATTTAGTTATGCAATGTTTTGGAATGTATTTGGAACAACCAAAGTCTTTTGACCCTGAAGGATTTAGCAAAACCATATTCAGAGTCAACAACTACAAGGGAAGTGTCTAGTACTTTCATTAGATGGATTACGAAGAGGACATTGCCAAGAATTATTTTATTATGAATGAAGTCCACCACTTGAGGATCAACTGGTCTACTATCATGGCCAGTGAGAATATGAAGAGAAACATGAATCCTGCATATTTGGGTGCATTTGCAGATGTGCAAGACCCAATCAAGAGAATTGAGAAAATGTTGGATAATGCAGAATAGTTGATTGCCTCTGCCCCTATAGGAGAACAGAGATATGCTTATTAGCCTGGCAGCTCAAGTGGAGAGTATGATGTAAAGAGGGAATCAGTTGGTCCCTCCCCTACCAAAAGGGCCAAGATTATTGATTTGGAGAACCCAGAGTAGATAGAGGTAGTTGACCTAGAGGGGGAGGAGGAACATGCATAAGAAACTAGAGCTTGTTTATTTGAAAGATTGAGACCTTATTCATCCCCAGAGAATAGGGCAGTGAGAGTAATGAGAAAACCTACTTTTGGTATTGAAGATGTTAGGATGATGGCCTGTGACAATTTTATGGAGGATGATGAATTTGTCAACACTCCTAAATTTTTGAGCTATGTTTTGAAAGTGAGGAGTCAGGAATTTCAGAAGAAGATTAAAGATGCCAAGTCTGGGGTAGACCCAAAGGAGTATGATGTTATTACTCAGAGGGTCCTAAAAGAAGTAGAACAGTCTATAAATAAAATGACTCCAGAGCAAGGGAGAGCACTAGTGGCAAAAAGTAATATTCTGCTTCTACCTCACTGGACTCTATTAGATGCCATTACATTTGATACAATCACTAGAGATGATTCAGATGTGACATGGGAAGAGATTGAAAGGGCCCTCTCTAGTGCAGCCTTCAACTCTAAATTGGAAACATTGGCAATGTGGGCTCTAGCCCCAAACAACAAAAAGCATAGGGTTCAATTAGGAGAGCTGATAGGGGATGTAATAATAAAAAGAGTATCCAATACCCCTACTGCTCATGTTGCAAGCCTAAATGTACAAATTGCACAATTTGTAGAAGCAACTTCTAACAAATTGCAAAAGGATTACAATCAGCTACAACTTGATTATTCTAAGGCAGTTGCAGAGATAAACATGTTGGAGCAGCAACTGTCATTAGTAGCCAGTACTTCAGCCCCTCCTCTAGTGATCCCAACTGCAGAATTTGTTCCAGTGGATACATAGCCTCTCCTTGTAGAGATTAGAGAGTTGAAGGAGGATAATAGGAGATTGAAGGAGGAAAAGGATAATAAGGTTAAAGAGATGGTCACCAACTTAACCAAGAACAAGGTGACAAACATTTTGACCAAAGTTGATGAGGCTTGGAAATCCTACTTACAGTTGAGACTGGCCTATGAAAAGCATGAGTCTTACAAATAGAGACTATTGAGCTTAAAAAAGAATGCTTACATAGAACTGAAAAAGTCAGAGAATTTCTGAGGTGTGCCAGGTATGATTCCAATGCACCTGCTAACATGCTGAAGGTGCTTAACATTTTGAAGTGTTTTTAGGATGTGGCTAGTTTCCAGATGAAATTCTATTCAGTTGTGAAAGATAGTTGAGGCTAGTTTCATGTTGTTTTTAAATGAATAATCCTTTGTTGCATGTATATGGTTATCTGTCTCCAAGTTGTGTGTGTTTTTCTTTTGTATCTAAATAGCTCAGGGTTATTTAGGATTTTGGAACATGGGCTCTTTGTGTTGATTGTTTAATTTTTATGTAATATATTATATTATCATGGGAAAGAATATGTATGGGAATTTTTGTAACATACTAATATGGCAAGGGCATAGGTGCATAGCTATAACCCAGCTGTAACAATTTCTTTGAATTAATATCAATGAATGAATGAATGAAAGTTGACATCCACGAGACCTGAAAACTCTGATTAATTTTTTATTAATATTAAATAGAATGTAATTAAATGAAAATTGTGACTGTAATTAAATGAATGAAGAAATGAAAATTATGTTTATTGTTTATATAATAAAATACTTGCCGTTCGATGAACATTTGATGGATGGTTCTAGTTGCATTCCAGAATGAAATGCACAAGACGCTAGGCTTGTGAACTTAAATTTCCAGAATGACCCTAAACCCTTAGATTTACAAAGATCAATGGTTTAGAGATTGATGTGAGCTATTAATGCAGGATAGCTGTTAGACATGTTCTAATAGCGACACATTGAAACTTGACTTGATGTTTCATTCACTAAAAAAGTCACTTCATAAAAAAGCAAACTTTCTACTTTCTACTTTTTATTGCTAAGTGATTTTATTTTTAAGTGAGATCTGATAGGGTTAGCATGCAGGGCATCAGGGAGATTTCATATTGCTTGTTGCAGTGCATCACAGAGATTTCAGATTGCTCATTGTAGTGCCATTTCCAACAAAGCTAGTAAGACAAAACACAGAAACCCTAGGTTAAGTTTTATCATTTCTTAAAATCTTATTTTGTGAAACTTTTTTCTTAAAATCTTATTTTGTTGAACTTTCCATTTAAGGTTGAGAGACTTAAGAAAAATTTCACACTATATAAGCATGTCTACAACCACTAGCAAGTACAGATAAAAAAATAGATTATTCTGAATTGCTTAAAACCTCAAGTTTGACTGATGAATACCATGATATTTATGATCCTAACATGTATGGTAGATTTACCTCAGAACTCAGATTTTCATGTGAGAATAAGGCTGCCAAGAAAAAGAAAGTTGATAGTATCAATGCACCATCAGTAATTGGATTAGGACGCATGATGTTACATAAGGTTTTCCCTTGCCTGGAATTTATCATGGTCTATTCCCATAATTATGATGGTAACAAAAGAGCAATTGTAAATAAGGATACCAAAGAAGAAATTTTATCCATTAATGCAGAAGAATTTGGAAAAGTGTAGGGGTTTACAACCCAAGAATTTGGAGACATCCACAACCGGGATAACTTTAAGAAACCCCTCCTCAAATAAGGTGTATAAACCTGGCGAATCATGTATACTTCCCGAGAAAAATATTAATTTTATTAGTGAATTTTTTCATTTTTCTGGGAAAAAAAAATCTTATTTGGCGAATCATTTGTAATTGTTAGAGGTCTATGGAAAATCCTGGCGAATCATAATTTTTTTAAAACTAATAAAATATTTTCATTGGCGATTAAAACCTATTTTTAAACCAATTAAATATTTTTGTTGGTGAATTAAACTTGTTTACAAAATAAGAAAATATTTTTGTTGGCAATTAAAATCTAATTTCAAAACAGAAAATATATTTGCATTGGTGAATTAAACCTATTTTCAAAATAAGAAAATATTTTTACTCGTGATTAAAATCTAATTTCAAACTAGAAAATATATTTACATTGGCTAATTAAACCAATTTTCAAAGCAGTAAAAAAATTATTGGTGAATTTAAATATAGTTTCAAACCAATAAAAAATTAATTGGCAAAATAAACTGTTATACCAATAAAAAATCATACTGTGTGAATGGCATCATACTTTAGTTGAAGTTCCATTCTGGGCTCCAGTTCTGACATACCCATATTTCTACATAAAGTCTCTGGAATAGAGACAAGTGTCAAGTAACAATGATTTTGATTAAAGAAAATTAATAGATAATTATTTAATTGAGCTGCATAAATAACCTTCCCAAATACGTGCAATTGTGCTTTTCACGACATTCCTTATTTATTACAAAAGGATAGAGGTCACTTCGAGCATGGATGTCATTAAATAGAAAAAAGTTTAATAGATTTTGGTTGTCAGGTGATTGCAAATTGACAGCATAAGTATTGACAACCCCAATTTCCCAAATTTGTAGTTCTACAACCGATGACTTGCGCTCTGCTGTGCTATCACCTTTACATAATAATCAATAAAATATATTATATATTTTATATATATGTCAACCATTGATCTAATAATATCTAATGGCTACTAGTTGATTCCGAAGGATTTTGTTAGCAATGTGTGGCGTTGAAGATCTACCTTATGGAATTGAACTACAACCATTCATCTTTCATTCTAGGGTGCATCAAATGGTCAATGGTGATACGATTGATTTGATTGAAAGCACTTAACCACATAGATTAGCCAATGCTTAATTAAGTTCATTAATGGCAAGAGAGTACTAAGTCATGACAAACCACATAGATTAGTCAATATGAATTAAATGGAGTTGCTTGTTATTTATTACCCATTTGTCACAGACATACATGTAATGTATATATGATAGTCTTTAGTGTTTCAAACTTATATTTCACTACTAAGTTTCAGATAGGTCAAGAATCAATAGACTATAAAAGTTTGAAGTAATGGCTTTCATTATAGAAGAAAATAAGTTACCAAGTATTTATTTTGTGATCATTCATGATTTTGATTTTAACTATGTGATAGAGTTCTCAGTTCACAGATGGAGAATAGTAATAAGAATCTAAGATGATGGAAAATCTTGTTTGTGTGTGGCTACGCAGGTTGTTATTGCTTTACATCTCTCAGAATGAAGAAATATGATTATTCATCAAGTGAAATAGATCGTGTCAAGAATCAACACTTTTAACATTTGCAAATGATGCATTCTATCCTGGGTGGTGGGTTGAATCTCCCACACATGCATGCATGTATGAGAAATTGGAAACTCGAATTGACACATGGAATTGGTATTGCAACTCTATTGCCAGTGACCTCGAGAAAATCAATTTAATTATCTTTTACTGGCCTTATTGTTCCCCATGCCTAGTGGTTTCTGGTACATATAATGCAAGGTTCTATAGTGAATCATTCACTGACATTGTGAATGAGCACACAATTAAATTTGTAACAGATCCATTGCGTATTAATAGGATAATTATGGACTACAATGAAATATTCATTACGCATTGTCAAATAGAGGAACCAAAAATATTTTGGAGGGTCAAAGCAAGGTTTGAAGGTCGAAGGATTGTTGTTTTGTTTAGAACCGAGGTTGGTTAGAGGTTCATGTATGATGTAATTCCCCAATCTTTTTGAAGGGTGATGTTAAATTTTACAAAATAATATAGAAGTAATTATGGTTTGAAATTGCAATGTATACAGATCATAGATGTTTCAAAGAATGAAATTTTCAAAATAAAATTATATATTATATTATAGAAAATATGATATTATTATAAATTTATATATTGAATCATTGATATCGATTTCATTTGTTGGCCTACAAAATACTTTTCCCAAGCATTGATTTTTAATTTATTAAATGGATGTGACAAGTTATTAAATAGCTTTTGGTAATGGTTGATCCCTACATGAGCTGAAGATTGATGCTACAAAAAATCTGGACAATGAATAATTAAATAAATGCATGTTAGTAGAAGAGTGTGTTTATCAATGATCTTCCTTTTAATCCTAGAGGTCTCTAGCAAAACAACACTCGACTGGCTTGATCAAAATATAGCATGGAGAGTCCCATAAGCCTCCACTACAATAAGCACCGGGTTGCCTTTCTGGGCTATATCAGAGATGGCAGAATGATGAACATTTGTAACCAGCAAAACCTATTATTCCTTGACGCAGTGAAGATGGTCCTCGATAAAGACTTCTTGGTCTTGGAGGATAGATATAGGGTAAATTTAGATATTTCCTCACGCTTTCTAGCTTCTTTGTTGGACCTAAGAGAGGCAAAGGTGGATGCACGGGGGTATTCACTCCAGATATTATTTTGGATGACTTAGACATGGTGATTGATGCAGAATTGGGGATTGGTATTCCGTGGCCAAGAGACCAGGAGAAGCTACAGGAGGGACATGAGGGCGTAGCTAGGCAATCATTTCTCCTAAACATGAATAAGCAACAACTCCGAAGGCATAGGCTTTGGGCCTCGTGCGAGACACTTTCTTTGATGGGAAATTGGAATGGACATAGATGATACTCCAGTATGGCTTCAATACTTCATAGACATTGTGAATATTGGGGGATTCTACTCATAGTGGCCGTAGGAGTGGTTGGGCTCTCAGGGCCACATTTTTGGTGATTTACATGTTGGGGAGGTAGGGTGGCAAGTTTTCAAGGAGTCGTTCAGTCAACATGCTATGGATTTAAATGGTACTATGGTAGGCTCTCTGGTGTTGTGTGTTTTTGGGAGCCTAGGCTGGCCACTGAAGTGGTTTTTGTATTGATATAATTTCTTGAGTGTAAATCTTTTTGTACTAATATAATTACCCAAGGGTAAATCTTTTTGTATTAATATAATTACCCAAGTGTAAATCTTTTTTGTATTAATATAATTCTACTTTTTGTATTAATATAATTTGGTCTCTGTTATGGTTAGAACTTAAAGGTTTCTAATGTTGCTTCTTATATGTTTGCTTTAATTTATATATGTTGACATGGATTTGGTGATGGTCTCTGACTCTCTATTATGGTTAGAGGTTTCTAATGTTGCTTGGCATTTGTTTGCTTTTTGACTCTTGAGATAAGAACAGCTAAGAGAGCTATAATTTATGTGAACTCTCAATCTTTTTAGATTTAATTTGATTTCAATTTGGTTGTTTTTAGATAGAATTAATCACAAAATTTTATATGCACAAGTAAAATTACACTTTCTATTGATAATGTAGTTCATCTACATGCATGATGCTTCAATGATTTGCATAATTAGGTTTTGACACTTGAACCGTTACATTTCCAAATATCAATGGTTCATATTTCATAAAAGAAACCCTCTATGTAATCTTTTGTTGACTTGCTACCTCCAGTTCCTGATTGTCTAAGTTGAAACCTAAGCCATCAAAACCGTGTTGTTTACCGGCCCCTTATACCTAATCTTGTCAGTTACAGCTTGGTGGGGAACGGGTTAACCTAGCAAGCTAGCAGGGTCCACTTTTTAAATGTTTAAGAAGTTAATATGTGAGCAGGTTGTCAGTTAGTGAAGTCATGACTTCATGTCCTAATATTCATAAGTTGACAGGCCCCTTATTCTAATAGTCTAGAGGTTACCTGCTATCGTCAGTTGCAAGAAGGGAGAAATCTAATGGTCACACAAGGGCGCATGAGGAATCTGTCAGGAGAGAATATTCATTGCATGGCTATAACAGAATGACACATGTGAAAAAATCAAAGCTATCCTATCCCACTAAATACTTGATCAAACAGTTGTAGGAAGGGCGAAATCTAATGGGTGCAAGCGCGCATGAGAAATCTGTCAGGAGAGAATATTTGTTGTGTGGCTGTGACAGAATGACACATGTCAAAAAATCAAAGTTATCCTATCCCACTAAAGACTTGATCCAATGGTTGTAGGAAGAGAAAAATCTAATGGGTGCAAGGACACATGAGGAATCTGTGAGGACAGAATATTAGTTGCACGGCTGCAACAGAACAACACATGTCAAGAAATCAAAGCTGACATCCTATCCCACTAAAGATTTGATCCAATAGTTGCGGGAAGGGTAAAATCTAATGATTGCACAAGGGCACATGAGGAATCTGTTAGGAGAGAATATTCGCTGCATGGCTGCGATAGAATGACACATGTCAAAAAATCTAAGCTAGCAAAAGACTTGATCCAACGGTTGCGCATTGTCGCAAGGAGAATCTCTTTGGTTGGAATCTACATTGTGCAGTCACAACATCATGGCACGTGGCATTCTCTTTTTTGAGAAGTGAGGCATGTTGGCACAGGATAGGTAAGAGGTGGGTCATCACAGGCTATTATGCTGCGAGGTGCTGCCATGTATCCGACTCATACATTTTTGGAATGGCGACGAAGATTGTCAAAACTAGTGAGCCAATTAGGACCATGTATTTCAAGATGTAAGGAAAAGATCAATGGCCCAAATTCAAAGTTTCAAAAGAGTCAGATTTTGAAGTGCTTGCAGCATGAAGTGCATTAATACAGAGAATTGTATAGGTATTCTTGCCACACGAAGTTCATTAATACAAAGAACTATGCAGGAATTCAAGGATTAAGGTATTCTCAAGAGTGCAACTGCATTAAGAAGAAATCATTAGAATGAGTAGGAAAAAAGCAATCTCAAGCTTCTACAAGCACAGAAAACCAGTAACTGTTCCTCCTCTGTGCTTGGTTTTTCCAACTGTAGGTTATTTCTGAAGCTTTTAGGGCCGTTGTCAACCATAAAAACCCTAAGCTACCTTCATAAAAGTAAAATGAGTCATTCAGGCTAGCCTTCCACTTAAAAATGAAGCTTGGATGAGGTTCTTCTGATCTAACTCCTTGGTTCCGCTAGAACAAATTTGAAATTGCATGGCCTAGGCGGAGATGAGGATAGATTTCCTGACTACTACTATAATTAACGGGGTGCCAAATTACCTCTCCCAGGTTGGATCGTCTTTCAGCATTGGCATAAGAGGATGAACTATAAGGCCCCCTATCTGTCATGCTTGGAAATATGATTTATCCAAGCTCATTTGTCCCAATGTTTTCCCCAACCCTGACTTAATTAGGTCTACACCATCAAGGTATAATCTAGCCACTAGGACAATAATAGATGGAAATGGTTCAACATTGATCAAGTTTACCAAAGGATACATTGCCACTATATTCAGCTTGGAACCTAGAGCTAGCAAACAAATTCACCTCAGGGCTTTCAAGAAAAAATACCAGATTAACACTGTGAAATGACATTACAAGGGAATATTACTTACCAAAGCACATGCCAAGGGGTGTTGCTGGGAAATTGGTAAAGATTACAAATGATGAGGTGGAGCCTTTACATTGCACTATGTTTAATGAATATTTTGTTAAAACCTATCACAGTCTGTGTCAAGTATTAGGAAGAGATGCTTTCGAAAGAATGTCTATTTCTTTGATGATGATCATTGTTGATACTCAGAGACCAGATGTCAAGGAACCATATGATTATACCATTTCATAGCTAGCCATATGCATGATCAGATGACAAAGATCAAAAATAATTTGTCTAAACTAGATGTCCAAGTTGAATTCATATGGTACTCCTTGTTGTGCCATATGTATTTATTTCCTTTATCAGGGATGTGGCACCACAATTTGCATGTCAAGGATTCAGATGCTTAAGGGAACAAGATGCCATTGCAAGTATGGACATGTATGCATGATATACACTGTGTCACAGTAGATTATGTCATCTTTGAAGAATATTTTGTGAGGAGAATCCTTGGATTTTTGGAGCCAGAGGGTGAAAGGTTGCATCCTAATGTAATGGATTTCTTACAACTTCTAGACAAGACTCCCCACCTTGGAATTGATCACAATTGGGATGATTGGTTCTATCATGAGCATACTACTTGCATAAGGGTCTATGGATGCCACACTACACCTCACATACTGCCCAAATATGTGCCAAAGAGGGTGGCATTTTTAGAAGTTATAAGGTAGTTAAATGATTCTTACAAAAAGCACTTCACTAACCGCAAGAAAGGTTTATTCTTCCCTTCCTTCAGATTTTGTGATTTTGTGATCCCTGATAAGAGTGGGTTGGACCAAATTTATTCAGTTATGTAATGTTTTGGAATGTATTTGGAACAACCAAGGTCTTTTGACCCTAGGGGATTCATTAGCAAAACCATATTTAGAGTCAACAACTACAAGGGAAGTGTCTACTACTTTCATCAGATGGATTATGATGAGGACATTGCAAGGAATTGTATTACTATGAATGAAGTCCACCACTTGAGGATCATGTGGGCTACTATCGTGGCCAGTGAGAATATTAAGAGAAACATGAATCTTGCATATCCGGGTGCATTTGCAGAAGTGCAAGACCTAATCAAGAGAATTGAGAAAATGCTGGATAATGCAGAACAATTGATTGCCTCTGCCTCTACAGGAGGACAAAGATATGCTTATGATCCTGGTAGCTCAAGTGGAAATTCTGATGTAAAGATGGAATTAGTTGGCCCCTCCCCTACCAAAAGGGCCAAGATTATTGATTTGGAGAACCCAAAGCAGATAGAGGTAGTTGACCTAGAGGGGGAGGAGGAACATGCACAAGAAACTGGAGCTCGTTCACCTGATAGACTAGGACCTTATTCATCCCTAGAGAATAGGGTAGTGAGAGTAATGAGAAACCCTACTTTTGATATTGAAGATGTTAGGGTGATTGGCTATGACAAGTTTATGGAGGATGATGAATTTTTTAGCACTCCTAAATTTGGGAGGTATGTTTTTAAAGTGAGGAGTGAGGAATTTCAGAAGATAATTGAAGATGCCAAGGCTGGAACAGACCCAAAGGAGTATGATTTTATTACTCAGAGTGTCCTAAAAGATCTACAATAGTCTATAAGTAAAATGACTCCAGAAGAAGGGAGAGCACTGGTGGTAGAAAGTGATATTCTTCTTCTACCTCACTAGACTCTATCAGATGCCATTGCATTTGATACAATCACCGGAGATGATTCAGATGTGACAGGGGAAGAGATTGAAAGGGCCCTCTGTGGTGCAGCCTTCAACCCTAAATTTGAAACATTGGCAATGTAGGCTCTAGCCCCAAACAACAAAAAACCTAGAGTTCAATTAGGATAGCTGATAGGGGATGTAATAATAAAAAGAGTATCTGATACCCTTGCTCATCAGGCTACAAGCCTAAATGTACAGACTGCATAATTTGCAGAAGCAACTGATAACAAATTGTAAAAGGATTACAATTAGCTACAACTTGATTATTCTAAGGCAGTTGCAGAGATAAACATGTTGAAGCAGCAACTGTCATTGGTAGCCAGTACTTCAGCCCCTCCTCTAGTGATCCCAACTATAGAATCTATTGCAGTGGATATAGAGCCTCTCCTTTTAGAGATTAGAGAGTTGAAGGAGGATAATAGGAGATTGAAGGAGGAAAAGGATAACAAGGTTAAAGAGATGGTCACCAACTCGATCAAGAACAAGGTGACAAATATTTTGACCAAAGTTGACGAGGCTTGGAAATCCTACTTACAGTTGAGACTAGCCTATGAAAAGCATGAGTCTGGCAAATAGAGACTATTGAGATTTAAAAAAATGTTTACATAGAATTGAAAAAGTTAAAGAAATTCTAAGGTGTGCCAAGTACGATGCCAATGCACCTATTAACATACTGACGGTGCTTAACATTTTGAAGAGTTTTCAGGATGTGGCCAATTTCCAATTGAAATTTGATTCAGTTGTGAAAGAGAGGTTGTGGCATTTTGAAAGGTTGGACACTAAGTGGTTACCTCCCATCTTGGATGGTGTTGGCAAAACAAAAGAGTTCGACAATTGAAGAAAGGAGAATGTAGACAATTTTTTTTATTAAATCCCACTTGTTGTAATGCAATTGCAAGTGATCCAACTATGAGTATGTAAGTACTGAGCTTAGCGTTGGACAATCTAAACACTCCTGAAAGGAATCTTTCTACATTTTCTAACCACGTAAAAAGTATGTTGGATGCTAGGTATATCAGCCATAATTGCCAAATTGAAGAAATACTTTCATTCCCTTGGCCGACAGAGGAGACATACGATGAGTGGAATGACAAATATGGAACTAAGGATTGACAAGTTTTTGTTCTCTGTATCTCTAACAATTTGAAGTATAATGTATTTGATGTTGATAGCACATTCATGATCTATAAAGGAATTGTCTTGCTCGTTGAGTCATTTCATAGGGTTGGTTGTTTTAGACTTGGCAAATTTTGACGGAATAATAAGATACATTCTTGCTGGGTGGCATAAATTTAGTAGTTTCATGTTGTTTTTAAATGAGTAATGCTTTGTTGCATGTATATGGTTATCTGCCTCCAAGTTGTGTGTGTTTTTCTTCTGAATCTAAATAGCTCAGGGTTATTCAGGAATCTGGAACATGGGCTCTCTGTCTTGAATGTTTAATTTTGATGTAATATATTATATTATCATGGGAAAGAATAAGTATGGGAATTTTTTGTAACATACTGATATGCCAAGGGTGTAGGTGCATAGTTATCCCCCAGCTATAACAATTTCTTTGAGTTAATATTAATGAATGAATAAATGAAAGTTGATGTCCACGAGACCATAAAACTGTGACTAATTTTTTAATTAATATTAAATGGAATGTAATTAAATGAAAAGTGTGAGTGTAATTAAATGAATGAAGAAATGTAGATTATGTTTATTGTTTATATCATAAAATACTCTCCATTCGATGAACATTTGATGGATGGTTCTAGTTGCATTCCGAAATGAAATGCAAAGAACGCCAGGCTTGTGAACTTAAATATTCTGAATCACCCTAAACCCTTAGATTTACAAAGATCAATGGTTTAGAGATTGACGTGAGCTGTCAATGCAGGATAACTGTCAGACATGTACTAATAGCGACACATTGAAACTTGACTTGAAGTTTCATTTACTAAAAAAGTCACTTCATCAAAAAAGCAAACTTTCTAGTTTCTAATTTTTATTGCTAAGTGATTTTATTTTTAGGTGAGAGCCGAGAGAGTCAGCACATAGGGCATTGGGGAGATTTCATATTGCTCATTGCAGTGCACCAGGGAGATTTCAGATTGCTCATTGTAGTGCCATTTCCAACAAAGCCAGTAAGACAAAACATAAAAACCCTAGTTTACGTTTCATTGTTTCTTAAAATCTTATTTTGTCAAACTTTTTTCTTAAAATCTTATTTTCTCAAACTTTGCATTTAGGGTCGAGAGACTTAAGAAAAATTTCACACTATATAAGCATGTGAGAATAAGGCTTCCAAGAAAAAGAAAGTTGATAGTATCAATGCACCATGGGTAACTAGATTAGGACGCATGATGTTACATGAGGCTTTCCCTTGCCTAGAATTTATCGTGGTCTATGCCCATAATTATGATGGTAACAAAAGAGCAATTGTAAATAAGGATACCAAAGAAGAAATTTTATCCATTACTGCAGAAGAATTTGGAAAAGTGTTGGGGTTTACAACCCAAGAATTTTGAGACGTCCACGTCAGGGATAGCTTTAAGAACCCCTCCCCAGAGAAGGTGTATAAACTTGGTGAATCATGTATACTTCTAAGAAAAATATTAATTTTATTGGTGAATTTTTTCATTTTTCTAGGAAAAAAAAATCTTATTTGGCGAATCATTTGTAATCGCTAGAGGTCTATGGAAAATCCTGGCGAATTGTAATTTTTTTAAAACCAATAAAATATTTTCATTGGCAATTAAAACCTATTTTCAAACCAATTAAATATTTTTGTTGGTGAATTAAACCTGTTTTCAAAATAAGAAAATATTTTTGCTGGCGATTAAAATCTAATTTCAAACTAGAAAATATATTTGCATTGGCAAATTAAACCTGTTTTTAAAATAAGAAAATATTTTTTCTGGCGATTAAAATCTAATTTCAAACTAGAAAATATATTTACATTAGCGAATTATACCAATTTTCAAAGCAATAAAAAAATTATTGGCAAATTTAAATATAGTTTCAAACCAATAAAAAATTAATTGGCAAAATAAACTGTTATGCCAATAAAAAATCATACTGTGTGAATGGCATTAGACTTTAGTTGAAGTTCTATTCCAGGTTGCAGTTCTGACACACCCATCTTTCTACATAAAGTCTCCAGAATAGAGACAAGTGTCAAGTAACAATGATTCTGATTAACGAAAATTAATAGATAATTATTTAATTTAGTTGCATAAATTGCCTTCCCAAATACGTGCAATTGTGTTTTTCATGACATTCCTTATTTATTACGAAAGGATATAGGTCACTTCAAGTGTGGATGTCATTAAATGGAAAAAATTATAATAGATTTTGGTTGTGAGATGATCACAAATCGACAACATAAGTACTGACACACCCAATTTCCCAAATTTGTAGTTCTACAACTGAGGACTTGCACTCTATTGTGCTACCACCTTTGCAGAATAATCAATAAAATATATTATATATTTTATATATATGTCAACCGTTGATCTAATAATATCTAACGGCTACTAGTTGATTCCAGAGGATTTTGTTAGCAATGTGTAGCATTGGAGATCTACCTTCTGGAATTAAACTACAACCATTCATCTTTTGTTCTAGGGTGCATCAAATGGTCAGTGGTGATACAATTGATTTGATTGAACACATTTAACAACATAGATTAGCCAATGCTCAATTAAGTTCATTAATGGCAAGTGAGTACTGAGTCATGACAAACTACACAGATTAGCCAATATGAATTAAATGGAGTTGCTTGTTATTTATTGCCCATTTGTCATGGACGTACATGTAATGTATATATGATAGTCTTTAGTGTTTTGAACTTATATTTCATTAGTAAGTTTCAGATAGGTCAAGAATCAATAGACTGTAAAAGTTCAAAGTAATGGATTTCATTACAACAGCTATGCAAAGAAAGTAAGTTACCAAGTATTTATTTTGTGATCAATCATGATTTTTATTTTAACTACGTGATAGAGTTCTCAGTTCATAGATGTAGAATAGTAACAAGAATCTAAGATGATGGAAAAAAAAAATTGTGTGTGGCTATGCAGGTTGTTATTACTTTGCATGTCTTGGAATGAAGAAATATAAGCATTTGTCAAGTGGAATAGATCGTGTCAAGAATTGACACTTTTAACATTTGCAAACGATGCATTCTGTTGTGGGTGGTGGGTTGAATTTCCCACACATGCATGCATGTATGGGAAACTAGAAATTCAAATTAATGCATGGAATTGGTATTACAACTCAATTGCCAGTGACCTCGAGAAAATCAATTTAATTCTCCTTTACTAGCCTTATTGTTACCCATGCCTAGTGGTTTCTTGTACATATAATGCAAGGTTCTATAGTGAATCATTCACTGACATTGTGAATGAGCACACAATTAAATTTGTAACGGATCCATTGCCTGTTAATAGGATAATTATGGACTACAGTGAAATATTCATTACGTATTGTCGAATAGAGGAACCAAAAAGATTTTGGAGGGTCAAAGCAAGGTTTGAAGGTCGAAGGATAGGAGTTTTGTTTAGAACTGAGGTTGGTTAGAGGTTCATGTACGATGTAATTCCCTAATCTTTTCGAATGGTGATGTTAAATTTTACTAAATAATATAGAAGTAATTACAGTTTGAAAGTAACTACGGTTTGAAATTGCAATGTATACAGATCATAGATGTTTTAAAAAATGAAATTTTCAATATAAAATTATATATTATATTTTATAAAATATGATATTATTATAAATTTATATATTGAATCATTGATATCGATTTCATTTGGTGGCCTACAAAATACATTTCCCAAGCATTGATTTTTAATTTATTAAATAGATGTGACAAGTTATTAAATAGATTTTGGTAATGGTCGATCCTTACATGAGCCGAAGATTGGTGCTACAAAGAATCTGGACAACGAATAAATGAATAAATGCACGTTAGTTGAAGTGTGTGTTCATTAACAATCTTCCTTTAAATCCTGGAGGTCTCCAGCAAAAGGGCACTCGACTGGCTTGCTCAAAATATAGCATGGAGACTCCCATAAGGCTCCACTGCAATAAGCGCCAGGTCACCTTTCTGGGTCGTGTCAGAGATGGCAGACTGATGAAGATTTGTAACAAGCAAAACCTATTATTCCTTGAGGAAGTGAAGATGGTCCTCGGTAAAGACTTCTTGGTCTCCAAGGATAGATATAGGATAAATTTAGATTTTTCCTCACTCTTTCTGGCTTCTTTGTTGGACCTAAGAGAGGAAAAGGTGGATGCATTGATTATTCTACAAGGGGTATTCACTCCAGATATTCTTTTGGATGACTTAGACATGGTGATTGATATAGAATTGGGGGTCGGTATCCCATGGCTGAGAGACCTAGAGAAGCTACAGGAGGGATAGGGGGTATAGCTAGGAAGCCATTTCTCCTAAACATGAATGAGGAACAACTCAGAAGACACAGGCTTTGGGTGGCTCATGGGAGACAATTTCTTCAACAGGCAATTGGAATGGACATAGACGATACTCTGGTATGGCTTCAATACTTAGCAGCCATTGTGAAAACGGGGGGATTCTAGTCGCAGTGGCCATAGGAGTGGTCGGGCTCTCAGGGCCACTTTTTGGGTGATTTACGTGCTAGGGTGGTAGGGTGGCAATTTTTGAAGGAGTCACTCAGTCAACGGGCTAAGGATTTAAATGGTACTATGGTAGCCTATTTGGTGCTATGTGTTTTGTGGAGCCTGGGCTGGTTGCTGGAGTGGTTTTTGTATTGATATATTTTCCTGAGTGTAAATCTTTTTGTAATAATATAATTACCCAAGTGTAAATCTTTTTGTATTAATATAATTACCCAAGTGTAAATCTTTTTTGTATTAATGTAATTTCTACTTTTTGTATTAATATAATTTGGTCTCTGTTATGGTTAGAACTTAGAGGTTTCTAATGTTGCTTCTTATATGTTTGCTTTAATTTATATATGTTGACATGGATTTGGTGATGATCTCTAACTCTCTGTTATGGTTAGAGGTTTCTAATGTTGCTTGGCATTTGTTTTCTTTTTGACTCTTGAGATAGACACAGCTAAGAGAGCTATAATATATGTGAACTCTCAATCTTTTTAGATTTAATTTGATTTCAATTTGGTTATTTTTAGATAGAATTAATCATGAAATATTATATGCCCAAGTAAAATTACACTTTCTATTGATAGTGTAGTTCATCTACATGCATGATGCTTGAAATATTTGTATAATTAGGTTTTGACACTTGAACCGTTAGATTTCCAAATATCAATGGTTGACATTTCATATGAGAAACCCTCTGCGTAATCTTTTGTTGACTTGCTACATCCAGTTGCTTGTTGTCTAAGTTGAAACCTAAGCCATCAAAACTATGTTGTTTACTGGCCCATTATACCTAATCTTGTCAGTCATAGCTTGGTGGGGAATGGGTTAACCTAGAAAGCTAGCAGGGTCCATTTTTTAAACATTTAAGAAGTTAATATGCGAGTAGGTTGTCGGTCAATGAAGTCTTGACTTCATTTCCTAATATTCATAAGGTGACCAGTCCCTTAATCTAACAATCTAGATGTTACTCGTTGTTGTCAGTTGCATGAAGGATGAAATCTAATGGTCACGCAAGTGCGCATGAGGAATTTGTCAGGAGAGAATATTTGCTATGTGGTTGTGACAGAACGACACATGTCAAAAAATCAAAGTTATCCTATCCCACTAAAGAATTGATCCAACGGTTATAGGAAGGGTAAAATCTAATGGGTGCAAGCACACATGAGGAATCTGTCAAGAGAGAATATTCATTGCGTGGCTACGACAGAATGACACATGTTAAAAAATCAAAGCTATCCTATCCCACTAAAGACATGATCCAACTGTTGTAGGAAGGGAAAAATCTAATGGACACAAGGGCGCATGAGGAATCTATAAGGAGAGAATATTCGCTGCACGGCTGTAACAGAATGACACATGTCAAAAAATCAAAGCTGGCATCCTATCCCACTAAAGATTTCATCCAACAGTTGCAGGAAGGGAAAAATCTAATGGTCACACAAGGATGCATGAGGAATCTATCAGGAGAGAATATCTATTGTGTGGCTGCAACATAATGACACATGTCAAAAAATCTAAGCTTGCAAAAGACTTGATCCGACGATTGCACATCATCACAAGGAGAATCTCTTTGGTTGGAATCTGCATTGTGTGGTCATGACATCGCAACATGTGGCATTCTCTTTTTTGAGAAGTGAGTCACACTGGCACGGGGTAGGTAAGAGGTGTGCCATCATAGGCTATTATGGTGTGAGGTGCTACAATGTATCTGACTTGTACATTTTTAGAATGGCGACAAAGATTGTCAAATCTAGTCAGCTAATCAGGACCGTGGATTTCAGAATGTAAGGAAAAGACCAATGGCCCAAATTCAAAGTTTCAAAAGATTAAGATTTTGAAGTGGTTGTAGCACGAAGTCCATTAATACAGAGAATTGTGTAGGTATTCTTGCCACACAAAGTTCATTAATTTAGAGAATTGTGCAAGAATTCAAGGATTAAGGTACTCTGAAGAGCGCAACTACATTAAGAAGAAATCATTAGAACGAGCAGGAAAAAAGTAATCTCAAGCTTCTACAAGCATGGCAAACTAGTAAGTAACTGTTCCTCCTCTGTGCCTGGTTTTCCAACTGTAGGTTAATTCTGAAGCTTTTAGGGCCGTTGTCAATCATAAAAACCCTAAGCTAACTTCATAAAAGAAAAATGAGTCCGTCAGGCTAGCCTTCCACTTCAAGACAAAGCTTGGATGAGGATCTTATGATCCAACTGCCTAGTTCTGCTAGAACAATTTTGAAATTGCATGGCCCAGGCAGAGCCGAGGATAGATTTCTTGACTACTGCTATAATTACCAGGACACCAAATTACATGTCCTAGGTTGGATCCTCTTTGAGCATTGGCATAAGAGGATGAACTATAAGGCCCCTATCTGTCATGCCTGGAAATATGATTTAGCCAACCTCATTTGTCCGAATGTTTTCCCCAATCCTGACTTAATTAGGTCAACAACATCAAGGTATAATCCAGCCACTAGGACAGTAATAGATGGAAATGGTTCAACATTGATCAAGTTTACCAAAGGATACATTTCCATTGTATTCAACTTGGACCCTACAGCCAGCAAACAAATTGACCTCAGGGCTTTCAAGAAAAAATACTAGACTGACACTGTGAAATGACATTACAGGGAATATTACTTACCAAAGCATAGGCCAAGGGGTGTTGCTGGGAAATTGCTAAAGATTTCAGATGATGAGGTGGAGCCTTTACATTGCAGTATGTTTAATGAATATTTTTTTAGAACCTATCATAGTCTGTGTCACGTATTAGGCAGAGATGCTTTAGAAAAAATGTCTATTTCTTTGATGATGATGGCTATTGATATTCAAAGACCAGATGTCAAGGAACCATATGATTATGCCACTTTCGTAGTTGACTGTATGCATGATCAGATGACAAAGATCAAAAATAATTTGTCTAAACTAGATGTCCAAGTTGAATTCATATGGTACTCCTTGTTGTGCCATATGTACTTATATGCTTTATCAAGGATGTGGCACCATAATTTACATGTCAAGGATTCAGATGCTCAAGGGAACAAGTTGCCAGTGCAAGTATGGACATGTATGCTGGATATACACTGTGTCACAATGGATTATGTCATCTTTGAAGAATATTTTGTGAGGAGAATCCTTGCATTTTTGGAGCCAGAGGGTGAAAGGTTGTATCCTGATGTAATGGATTTCTTACGACCTCTAGATAGGACTCCCCACCTTGGAATTGATCACAATTGGGGTGATTGGTTCTATCATGAGCATACTACTTGCATAAGGGTCTATGGATGCGAGACTATACCTCACATATTGCCCAAATATGTGCCAAAGACGGTGGCATTTTTAGAAGTTATAAGGCAGTTAAATGATTCTGACAAAAAACACTTTAGGAACCACAAGAAAGGTTCATTCTTCCCTTCTTCCATCAGAATTTGTGATTTTGTGATCCTTGATAAGAGTGGGTTTGACCAAATTTATTCAATTATGCAATGTTTTGGAATGTATTTAGAACAACCAAGGTCTTTTGACCTTGAGAGATTCATCAGCAAAACTAGATTCAGAGTCAACAACTACAAGGGAAGTGTCCAGTACTTTCATTAGATGGATTACAATGAGGACATTGCCAGGAATTGTTTTACTATGAATGAAGTCCACCACTTGAGGATCAAGTGGGCTACTATCATGGCCAGTGAGAATATGAAAAGAAACATGAATCCTGCATATTTGGGTGCATTTGCAGAAGTGCAAGACCTAATCAAGAGAATTGAGAAAATGCTGGATAATACAGAACAGTTGATTGCCTATGTCCCTACAAGAGATCAGAGATATGCTTATGAGTGTTGCAGCTCAAGTCGAGAGTTTGATGTAAAGAGGGAATTAGTTGGCCCATCCCCTGCCAAAAGGGCCAAGATTATTGATTTGGAGAACCCAGAGCAGATAGAGGTAGCTGACCTAGAGGGGGAGGAAGAAAATGCACAAGAAACTGGAGCTCGTTCACCTGATAGACTGATACCTTATTCATCCCCAAAGAATAGGGTAGTGAGAGTAATGAGAAACCCTACTTTTGATATTGAAGATGTTACGGTGATGGCCTATTACAAGTTTATGGAGGATGATGAATTTCTCAACACTCCTGAATTTAGGAGCTATGTTTTGAAAGTGAGGAGTGGGGAATTTTAGAAGAAAATTAAAGATGTGATGCAGAGGCATCCACACTAAAACCTTGACATACAGCATGGATGTCCGCAACCCTTCATCATCATCATCATATTTCCCTTTACACTGTCAGCATCATCATATTTACTCTGCCGACCGATATCCTCCTGCAGACAAGCCTTCGCCCTTTCGCATGTCAGCAGCATCATCATATCCGACTATCGGCAGCATCATCATATTCGGCAAGCGCAAACATCCTCCTGACGTTCACTGTTCACCTCACCGACAACCTCTACCTTCACTATCTTCAGCATCATGATGTTCAACATCATGTTCATCAGCAGGATAAAGAACATCCAGTTCCTCCCATATATCCTGATGATGACTACTCAACTCACGCACCTTTCCTCCGATGCTTACGTCACCCCGATATCCTGATGACGATTATCCTGATGACGATGACGTCACATGCAACTCCTCAATATCCTGCTACTCCGTAATATCCTGATGACGTATATCCTGATGATGATGACGTCATATGCAACTCCTTCAATATCCTGCTATCGGCCAAACTTAACATTTTCGGCCCACGATCAATCTGATCTTCTACCTTATGCTGATACGCTCCTCCTCGGCAACACCTGATGATGATCACCCTAATGCACTTTCACTTTATGCAACTGACTACATCATGGTCATCTCCACTTATCCGGATGACGCCCGAGGTACCTGCAGGATATACGCAGAAATATCCTGATGATGCCGTTGCGAAGGATTTTCCAACCTTAGCGAATTTTCAATTCACCGATCCTCCTGGGATGACCCGATCTACTCTCAGGGTGATCTTCCAGACTTTAACAACTAACACGACCTAGCACATACCCATGCTAGGGTTCTCAACACCTCTTGACGACGATCCTGCACACCTGCATGCAAACAAACAAACTAAATCCTAACCTACTGTACATAACCATTCCACCGACTCGACGAATCAACCGGTGGAATGGATCAGCGGATCCATGAAACCACCAAAACAGCAAATTGATTAAACAATGAAATTCAACAGAGGATGAACACTAACAGGATCTCTTTATTGATTTCAACAGATGCTATTACAATACTCTGTCTCTCTCTCGCAAAGTCTGATCGATGATATGCAATACCAACCGATCCTCATGCATAAATAGGTTTTCCTGCAAGTACTACTGACCTGACTCCAAGCGGCTGGGAAATCTCTCCTGGTGGCTGGGAGATCCAACCGGACCTACAGCATAACAACTGTCTAACAAACTAGCTAAAAATAGCAAAGCATGGTCAACATGACCTTATTACATGCATTTGGTCTTACCAGACCTTCTTGGAAACATTAACAAGACTCAAAACAAACTAACTGCCTCATGGAGGCCAGCTGTCAGGTAGGTGCTCCTGCACCATACTCCCCAACAGAAAAGAACTCATGTCCCATGAGTTTAATTGTGGAAGTCCTCCACCTTTACACTTTGCCTTTGCAGTGTCTTGACCTGTTCCAGCTTTGTCCTCTGCTGGCTCTTGGCTGCTCCAAGACTTCTGAACTATAACTTGCCTTCTTGCAAGTAAATCCTCATGCCTGTCAATGTAGGCCTTTCTCACACATACCTTGTGTTTGACCAGAACCTCTGTCTGAACTGCCTCTTGAACTTCTGCAATGTTCAACTCTATCTTCCTTTCAACCTTTATAGGACAAACAATAGTCCCAACTATGACAACATCCTTGTCATTCCTCTCAACTGGTTGCTATGTACAAACCTGTTTCTGCACCTGCTGCTGACCTCTGTCAGTCAAAACTAAAACTTTCTTCAACCTGTTGTCCTTAACAACTCCTTTCCCTGCAGTATCCTCAACTGCCTTTATGCCTGCTCCTATAGGCATCTGCACCAATTCCTTCTTTCCCACTAAAATGATTTTGGCTGCCTCCTGTGCTGCAGCTGCTTCCTATAATGGCATCAACCTAATAGTCTTCCCATCTTTCTTGATGGTGTAGGTATTAGCATACCCATCATACAGTACCCTTCTATCAAATTGCCATGGTCTACCCAACAGTAGGTGACAACATTCCATGGGCAAAATATCACACAAAACTCTATCCTGATATGCTCCAATCTGATAATCCACATATGTCTGTTCATAGACAAAAAGTGATTGACTATCACTCACCCAAGATGCCTTGTAAGGGTGATGGTGTGGAATCCTTTCCAAATTTAGCTTATCCACCATTTCCTGAGATACCATGTTGTCTGTTGAACCAGTATCAATGACAACCTTACATACTTTACCTTTGCTCTTGCATGTGGTCTTAAAAAGAGCTCTTCTTTGCATCATGTCCTTTGATGCCTGCAAACTAATTCTCCTTAGCATCAATGCTTCTCCATCCTCAGGATATGCATAATTGTTAGGCTCCCTATCTCCTTTATAAGTGTTTGAACTCTGCACACTTTGCTCTACTTTCTCTTCTTGCACAAGTTGTATTCTCTTGTCATTTGTTCTATCATTTCTGGATGATGAACCTTTGCTTTCTGGACATTTGAAAGATGGATGTCCAAACTCACCACAGGTGTAACACTTTCCTAAAAATGTAGTAGAACCTCTACCACCTCCAAACCTTCCTCTATTACCTTTCCATCCACCTCTGAAATCAGACTGTCCCTGTCCTTTACCAGTGTCTTCTTGACCCTCATTGGTTTGCCTTTGTGTAGGGGCTGATCCTCTTCCCCTCATATTGCTGCCTCTTCCTCTCATGGACTTATCTTGTCCCCTATTCATCTTTTCTTCAATCCTGATTGCCATTTGATAACAATCTTCCACATTCTTAGGGTTAGCTAAAACTAACTCATCCTATATGTTCAATCTCAAACCAGCCAAGTACCTAGCCACCTTTTCTACCTCATTCTCATGATGACCAGATCTCATACTCAACTTATAAAACTCCTCAGTATATGCCTTCACATCCATTTCCTTCTGCCTTGAAAATTGTAGTTTCTTAAACATCTGAATTTCATAATCCCTTGGCAAGAATTTACCTTTGATCCTTGCTCCCATCTTATCCCATGAAGTGATCTTTGACTTCCCTTGTTTCCTTCTCTCAGATTGTACATAATCCCACCAAACCAAAGCATGACCTCCTAACTTGGTCTTTGCAATCTTTACCTTCTGATCCTCAGCAACATCTTCACATTCAAAGTGATTATCAAGTGCAGCAATCCAATCCAGCAACTCATCTTCATTCAAACTTCCATTATACTTGGAAACATCAACCTTTACCTTAGGTTTATCACTCTGCACTGCCTTTAACAGTTTTGCAAATTTCTGGTCTTCAGCATCCAGATCTTCAGCTACCTCTTCATACTCTTCAACAGCATCTTCATCTTCTTCAGACTCACTGTCTTCCACTTCCCTCTTTTTGTTCTTTTCCAGGGCTACAAGCCTAGCTTGAAGTGCTTCAGCAAGCTCCTTCATCTTCCTCATCTCTTTGGCATGTTTTTCCTTCATCTCTTGCAATTCCCTTGCAGTACCACTACCTTTCGGAGGCATTTTGTCAACCTCTCACTTCTTTACCTCTGTCCTTTCGGTGACAGAATCAACTCTACCTCTGCCCTTTCGGTGACATAATCAACACACAACAGCCCAGACCTTTTGCTGAGCTCTGATACCACTATGATGCAGAGGCATCCATACTAAAACCTTGACATACAGCATGGATGTCCGCAACCCTTCATCATCATCATCATATTTCCCTTTACACTGTCAGCATCATCATATTTACTCTGCCGACCGATATCCTCCTGCAGACAAGCCTTCGCCCTTTCGCATGTCAGCAGCATCATCATATCTGACTATCGGCAACATCATCATATTCGGCAAGCGCGAACATCCTCCTGACGTTCACTGTTCACCTCACCGACAACCTCTACCTTCACTATCTTCAGCATCATGATGTTTAACATCATGTTCATCAGCAGGATAAAGAACATCCGGTTCCTCCCATATATCCTGATGATGACTACTCAACTCACGCACCTTTCCTCCGATGCTTACGTCACCCTGATATCCTGATGACGATTATCCTGATGATGATGACGTCACATGCAGCTCCTCAATATCCTGCTGCTCCGTAATATCCTGATGACGTATATCCTGATGATGACGACGTCATATGCAACTCCTTCAATATCCTGCTGTCGGCCAAACTTAACATTTTCAGCCCGCGATCAACCCAATCTTCTACCTTATGCTGATACGCTCCTCCTCGGCAACACCCGATGATGATCACCCTAATGCACTTTCACTTTATGCAACCGACTGCATCATGCTCATCTCCACTTATCCGGATGACGCCCGAGGTACTTGCAGGATATACGCAGAAATATCCTGATGATGCCGTTGCGAAGGATTTTCCAACCTTAGCGAATTTTCAATTCGCCGATCCTCCTGGGATGACCCGATCTACTCTCAGGGTGATCTTCCAGACTTTAACAACTAACACGACCTAGCACATACCCATGCTAGGGTTCTCAACACCTCTTGACGACGATCCTGCACACCTGCATGCAAACAAACAAACTGAATCCTAACCTACTGTACATAACCATTCCACTGACTCGACGAATCAACCGGTGGAATGGATCAGCAGATCCATGAAACCACCAAAACAGCAAATTGATTAAACAATGAAATTCAATAGAGGATGAACACTAACAGGATCTCTTTATTGATTTCAACAGATGCTATTACAATACTCTATCTCTCTCTCGCAAAGTCTGATCGATGATATGCAATACCAACCGATCCTCATGCATAAATAGGTTTTCCTGTGAGTACTACTGACCCGACTCCAAGCGGCTGGGAAATCTCTCCTGGTGGCTGGGAGATCCAACTGGACCTACAGCATAACAACTGTCTAACAAACTAGCTAAAAATAGCAAAGCATGGTCAACATGACCTTATTACATGCATTTGGTCTTACCAGACCTTCTTGGAAACATTAACAAGACTCAAAACAAACTAACTGCCTCATGGAGGCCAGCTGTCAGGTAGGTGCTCCTGCACCAAGATGCCAAGGCTAGAGCAAACCCAAAGGAGTATGATGTTATTACTCAGAGGGTCCTAAAAGAATTACAATAGGCTATAAGTAAAATGACTCCAGAGGAAGGGAGAGCACTAGTGGCAAAAAAGTAATATTTTGCTTCTACCTCACTGGACTCTATCAGGTGCCATTGCACTTGATACAATCACCAGAGATGATTCAGATGTGATAGGGAAAGAGATTAAAAGTGCCCTCTCTGGTGCAGCCTTTAACCCTAAATTCAAAACATTGGCAATGTGGGCTCTAGCCCCAAACAACAAAAAGCCTAGGGTTCAATTAGGAGAGCTGATAGGGGATGTAATAATAAAAAGAGTATCTAATACCCCTACTCCTTAGGCTGCAAGCCTAAATGTATAGACTACACAATTTGCAGAAGCAACTGCTAACAAATTGCAAAAGGATTACAATCAGCTGTAATTTGATTATTCTAAGGAAGTTGCAAAGATAAACATGTTGAATCAACAACTGTCATTGGTAGCCAGTACTTTAGCGCCTCCTCCAATGATCCCAACTGTGGAATCTGTTCCAGTGGATATAGATCCTCTCCTTGTAGAGATTAGACAGTTGAAGAAGAATAACAGGAGATTGAAGGAGGAAAAAGATAACAAGGTTAAACAGATGGTCACCAACTTGATCAAGAACAAGGTGACAAACATTTTGACCAAAGTTGATGAGGCTTGGAAATCCTACTTATAGTTGAGACTAGCCTATGAAAACCATGAGTCTAACAAATAGAGACTATTGAGCTTAAAAAAAAATGGTTACATAGAACTGAAAAAGTCGAAGAATTTCTGAGGTGTGCCAGGTATGATTCCAATGCACCTGCTAACATGCTGAAGGTGCTTAACATTTTGAAGTGTTTTTAGGATGTGGCTAGTTTCCAGATGAAATTCGATTCAGTTGTGAAAGATAGGTTGCGGGGTTTTGAAGGTTTGGACACTAAGTGGTTACCTCCCATCTTGGATGGTGTTGGCAAAACAAAAGAGTTGGGCAACTAGAGAAAGGAGATTGTAGACAATTTTTTTCGATTAATTCCCACTTGTTGTGATGCAATTGCAAGTGATCCAACTATGAGTATGCAAGTACTGGGCTTAGCGTTGGACAATCTGAACACTCTTGAAAGGATTTTTTCTACATTCTCTAAGCATGTAAAAAGTATGCTAGATGCCAGGTATGTCTGCCATAATGGCCAGATTAAAGAAATACTTTCATTCCCTTAGCCGACAGAGGAGACATACGATGAGTGGAATGACAAATATGGAATTGAGGATTGACAACTTTTTGTTCTCTATATCTGTAACAATTTGAAGTACAATGTATTCAATGCTAATAGCACATTCCTGATCTATGAAGGTACTGTCTTGGTCATTGAGTCATTTCATAGGTTTGGTTGGTTTAGACTTTGCAAATTTTGATGGAATAATAAGATACAGTCTTGCTGGGTGGCATAAATTTAGCAGTTTCATGTTGTTTTTAAATGAGTAATACTTTGTTGCATGTATATGGTTATCTATCTCCATGTTGTGTATGTTTTTCTTCTGAATCTAAATAGCTCAGGGTTATTCAAGATTCTGGAACATGGGCTCTGTGTCTTGAATGTTTAATTTTGATGTAATATATTATATTATCATGGGAAAGAATATGTATGGGATTTTTTTGTAACATACTGATATGCCAGGGGCATGGTACATAGCTATCCCCCAGCTGTAATAATTTCTTTGAATTAATATCAATGAATGAAAGTTGCATCCACGAGACCAAAAAATTGTGAATAATTTTTTTATTAATAATAAATAGAATATAATTAAATTAAAAGTGTGACTGTAATTAAATGAATGAAGAAATGCAGATTATGTTTATTGTTTATATCATAAAATACTTGTCTTTCGATGAATATTTGATGGATGGTTCTAGTTACATTTCGGAATGAAATTCATAAAATGTTAGGCTCGTGAACGCAAATCTCTGGAATCACCCTAAACCCTTAGATTTACAAAGATTGATGTGAGCTGTCAATGCAGGACAGTTGTCAGACATGTACTAATAGTGACACGTTGAAACTTGACTTGATGTTTCATTCACTAAAAAAGTCACTTCATAGAAAAAAGCAAACTTTCTAGTTTCTACTTTTTACTGCTAAGTGATTTTATTTTTATGTGAGAGCCGAGAGGGTCAGCACATAGGCCATCAGGGAGATTTCATATTGCTTGTTGTAGTGCACCAGGGAGATTTCAGATTGCTCATTGTAGTGCCATTTCCAACAAAGCTGATAAGACAAAACATAGAAACCCTAGGTTACATTTCGTCATTTCTTAAAATCTTATTTTGTCAAACTTTACATTTAGGGTTCAGAGACTTAAGATAAATTTCACACTATATAAGCATGTCTGCCACCACTAGTAGACCAGACAAAGTTTTTGGGAAAGGCAGAGCAATTACAGATAAAAAAATAAATTATTCTGAATTGCTTAAAACCTCAGGTTTGACTGATGAATACCATGATATTTATGATCCTAACATGTATGGTAGATTTACCTTAGAACTCAGATTTTCATGTGAGAATAAGACTTCAAAGAAAAAGAAAGTTGATAGTATCAATGCACCATGGGTAACTGGATTAGGGCGCATGATGTTACATGAGGTTTTCCCTTACCCAGAATTTATCATGGTCTATGCCCACAATTATGATGGTAACAAAAGAGTAATTGTAAAGAATGATACCAAAGAAGAAATTTTATCCATTAATGCAGAAGAATTTTGAAAAGTGTTGGGGTTTACAACCCAGGAATTTGGAGACGTCCACATTGACCTAGAAAAGATTGCTAGTGATTATGAAGCAGGGGATGAGAGAAGGAAAAATTCTTTCCTAAATAAAATAGTTGAAGAAAAAAACATCTTGAAAGATAACCATAAGCCTCCTTATCCTTTGAAATTTTTTAAATCATGGGCTCAGGATACTATTTCCATGCTAGCATTTTGGCTCAAATTGGATAGCAATTGGGAAGTGGATGCAAGCCTCCTTGAAATGGTATATAATATCCATTATGGTAATGGTGTACATGTCAAATATAAATTTATTGGGCACATTGTAGAATCCATGCATAAACATTTTTTAATGACTAAAGGAGGTTCCACCAAGACATTTAGGTTCACAACATACTTGTGCTATTTTTTTCTATTCAAATTTAGTGGAATGTTTTAGAACAACAAGCTTCAGATTCAGCCCTATAGCAATGCTGAGGAAAATAAAATGGCTCTAGTATATGATTGGACCACTAAGATAAGGATGCATGATTCTCAAAGGAACTACAATAATTTTGTAGACTACTTTTTGGCTCCATTGCATCAAGCAATTACAAATAGTGCAATGCCTAGATTGCCTATATCATGTAGAGATTTCATTCAACTAGGAAAAGAAATACAATTAGATGATTGGTACTTATTGGAAGAATATATTGTGCTAAGATTTTATGGATCAGAAGTAGAGCCATAAAAACTTCCAATACATGTGATAGAAAGGGTTTTTGCATTGGAATATGTAAGGCAGATGTAGAGTACTGATGAACTACACTTTACTGGTCAGCAAAAGAAGACCTTATTTTCTTCTTTACCTTTTTCATGTGGAGGGTTCACATTTGAGAGAAAAGCATTTAAGGTGGCACAAGATCTTTTGAATTTTTTTAATTTTGATGTTGTCTATCACTGGTAGTATGATCCATGTGACACCATCAAAACAATGATTGTGGCCAATAGGAATGTTGCAAGTAGAATTCAACATCAATGTAAACCCTTGCTTGAAAACTTGAGAAACAAGGATTTTTGGGATGAGGTCAAAATTCTACTACTGAGAAAGGTATTTCTTTTGAACAGTTGTCAGCAAAAATTATGGCATTGTGCTAGGTCCAAATTATAGGAGCACCAATAGAGAATGAAATCAGGAGGTACAACAATTTTTATAGAAAAAGTGATAAACCATCTATTAGAGAAAAAATACCATATTATCTAGATGATTCTGTTAGAAAAAAATCTTGGACACGGTCAAAAATTGCTGCATTTTAGTCTATGAGGAAGGATCTAGGTGAACCGAGAACTAATGAAGACTATGGAGAAATCAATGAAGATGAAGATTTTAGCAAATTGTGGAATATAAAGCATCCCAATGAATGTGAAGATGAAGAAACTAAAAGTGATAGAGATGATGAACCTAATGATGATAGGGATGAACAAATTATTTACAAACCTGGTTTAAGTCAGAACACAAAAAAATCATATACTTCAAGAGCAGTCATAGTAGAAAAGTTGGGTTATCAAGGTGGTGGTTTGGGGTCCCAAAGACAAGGCATTTGGAATCCAATAGATGTAGTCACCATGGCCAGAAAACCATTTGATAAAAGAGGCCTTGGAGCTAAATCAGCTAATGAAATACACCAAGGTCATACAAGTAGAACTGGAAGAATTGAATTTGTTATAGATTCAAATCCTAATCTTCATGGTCAGATGCAATCACATCTTGGACATGCCCATGGTGGAGAGCCTAGTGTGATTGGCATTGCCACTGGTGGAGAACTTAGTCAACATGTGCTACAACAACAGGTCCAACAACAAGTTACAAACAAGAGGACACCAATACAAGATACCACACAAACACTCAGTGATCAAGGGACACAGAAGAGATAAAGGATTATGGTTGGTCCAAGTCCAACTACCATTTCCACTACAAAGGAATTATTTCTAGGCACTCCCCCAGTTGTGGCTATAGTAGAAATTGCAAGTATTCCTATTCCTTCACCATTCAAGCATTCCCTTATTCCTGTGTCCCCGGGTTTTGATTACTTTCAAGAGTTTAAAAAGAAATCAAAATTGTATAAAAAGGATAAGAAGCAACTGATGGAGAGTGTGTCTATTGTAACTTCATATCCTACAACAACCATGATATTACCCACATTTGACACAAATACAAAATCATGGAGTACACATTTGTTGTTCCCACAGTTCAAAATAAACCAGAAAATCAGATGGATCAATCTGAATTTTAGGTAAGCAGTTTGCAATTTGATTTTTCTAGATTAAAAAATACTGACAAAATTAATATATCAAAGAAGAATAATGAATTGGTGTATACATCATTGCTAAAGCATGATAGAGAGAAAAAACGTTGTAGAATCAAATAGAAAAATTATAGTCAAATTTAGCAAATGAGAAAGCAAAGAGGAAAGCAGCAGATAACAAGAGAAATGAATTAGAAAAAAGAAAAAAAAAATCTACCTCTACATCAACAAGCAAAGAGGATAAACAAATAGAGGTGGAATTGAATGGACTGAAGCAAGAGTTAGATGAGATCAAAAAGAAATATAATGAGGAAAAATCAACTTCAGAAAAATTAACACAAAGCATTGCGAAAAAAAATGAACAGTGGGAACAAAAATTGGAGAAAGAGAGGCAAAAAAATGGAACATTGGCCGCACATCTTATGGAAGCAAAAAATGAAATAAAATCTTGTCAAAAAAAGTTAACTGAATTTTGTAGACAAACAATCAGGCACATGAAACAAAAGATTTGGGAAGAAACAATGCAGAGGTTTGATCAATTGTGTGAATTCTTTCAAGTCATTGATGCCATGAGACTAAATTTTGATAAGCTAAGCAAATATTTAATGGACAACACAAATCTGCAACTACAGGTAGAAGAGAAATCTGCAAATCAAGTTCTAGAAATAGTCTACAAAGCCAGTGACAATGAATTGATTTCAAAAGGCTTTGCTAATCAGATTGAAGCCGCAATGGAGGTGACATCTATCATTAAACAATGTTCATGAATGCATGAAACAACATAATTTATGATTGAGGCTACAACAAAGATTAAGAATGATGATGAAAGGGTAAGAAACTTGACAAAGCTTGGTTTGCCACAGGGTTTTGACACAAATGACCGATTCATTGGAAAGGATAATTTCAAAAAGAAGATGGAGGATGCAAGCAAGATTGATTTGGACCAGTTTCTTGGGAACCCAGATGAGGCAAACTTTTTGGATTTCATCAAACAACTGATACTCTTGAATGTATATTTGGTTGAAACATTCAAGTCAAACCTAGGATCCAAATTGAAATTCAATCATACATTGTTAACATAAATTCAAATTAGACAACATTAGCTAGAAGAAATGACAATTCCACCACCTAAACAGTGGAATTTGTTAAAAAAATTATTAGAATGATTTGATATTGATATTATGAGTTTCAACTTTCTGAGTTCCAACTCAGCTCTGTGCAGAGTTGTCTTTGACTCTTGAGAAAGATTTTTCATTGCCTCTATGTACTCTTTCATTTAAAAATCAATAGAAAATTCAAATTCAGTAATGTGTTGATGTTCAATTATCTGTATTATTTAATTTATCAATTGAAAATAAACTCTAGTTTCAACTACTAAATACACATTCAATGATTGCTGATGTTCATTGTTCTATATCCTACTATTGTTAATATGTTCAATTAATTTTATTTACCATATCAAATCAAAAACTAAAATTCTACTTTACTGTAAATTTTATGTTTTATGCACAAATAAAATTTAGCAAGGAAATATTGAGCATTGAGTTGAATGATGAATCACTGAGTACATGTAAAATTTATTAGTATGACATAATTAAAATATGAAATAATTAATAATATGTTAATGTATTCAATTTGATTCACAATTTCAAGGAATACAAATTTAAAATATCATCAACTATAGTTTTGGAATATAATTCATGAAATGTAGTATAAATACCTGAAAACTGCTAATTCACTTCCATTTCCCAAATCGAGTCAGGGTCCTCAAACTGACATTTAGAAAAAGAAAAAGAGTCGTCTTGATTCTGAGTCTGGTCTTCATTTTCTTCATCTTGATTCTGAGTCCCAAATTCAAATTCATCCATCATTGTGTCACTATCATTTGTCCCACCACTACCAGCGTTTGAACTTGAAGAGTTGCACAACCCTCTTCTTTCACATATGGACTTATAGATTGTAAGTGCCCTTTCATAAGGAAATGTTTTGACATTATATGCACTTCCTAACACCCTCAAGAAATTTTCCAAATTCTTGTCTAGTTTGTTTCTTATCTTTGATTTCAAAAACCCCAATGCATTGAAAACTCTCTCATCTTCCACCGAACCCAATATCATTGTTTGACATAAATCAGCAAGTTTGAAATATTCTAATATCAAATCACGCAATATTTCACTCAAGTTTTTCCAGGCCTTTGTTATTGATCCCATTTTGAAGGGATTCTCCATGGCATTAAACTGGTCTATCATACTTCTTACAAACCAACTACATTGTCCTTTAAGATTATTTCCATCTATAATTCCTTCTATTTGTTGTCCATTGCATTCTACACTTTTTGAAAAGTGTGTGGTCAATGTAGTTACGTTTTGATGAAAAAATCTTGGGCTATCTCGGTGGCCTTGAACCCAAAATTGAGGATACACAATAGACATGGCATCAAGTATTTCATCTTGAGGGAATCAATTATAAATCTCTATTGAAAGATTGCTTGCAAATTCCTTCAAATTACTACTAACAGATTTAATAATGCCATCAAAATCATCCTTTCTAATAGGTACTTCTTTGATAGAGCACTTGACTGTCTTACAATGGTGTATTGGTATCTCAAATCCATGTACAAAGACACATAACTCCCTGCTTGCATTAAACTATAAATAATTTTCATGATGATTCAAATCTATAATTATCTACCACCTATAAAAATTTGGGCTTTGAGAAGTTAGATCTAGATATAGATTATCGAGGCCCATGCATGTCATTCTACGTAGTTTTCTATACTCACAGATATACATAGTTCTATATTGGGCTTTCTTCACAAGATTGTTCATTTCATCCAGCATGGGGAGAAGACTAGCTAAAGTTAAGAGTGTCTCTATATCGTTTACCCTATGTAAGAGGTCAGGAGCTTTGTCTACTGTGTTGCGATGCTTGTACATTGTTCCAATCAAGGATGGATATTCTGAAAGAATTCATTGAACTGGTCCATGCAAGGACATCCATCTGGTATCAACATCCTTAAGAAGCTTATTTCCTACTGTTATTCCCTCAGCAAAATTTTGAAATTTCGCAAAGCGTTTGGGACTTTAGAAAAAGTATGCATGGATCTCACAGACTAGATTTTCAACTTTTGATACTATAGGAAATTTGCTTACAATTTTAAATGCTAAATTCATTCTATGGTCCATGCAGTGAATGGCAAGCATGTATGGTGCACAAGTAGTTTGTAATTTTGTGCAAAGACTGGTCCTATGACCTTGCATTACTACAGCTCCATCAGCTCCTACACACACCAACTTTTTGGCAATTGTCAAGTCATCCATACCTGCAATTTGATTCAAAGACTTCTTAACTAGTTCAAATATATGTTGTGATGTTGAATTGTCCTTCATTTTATGAACACAGAGTAGATGATCTCGGCGTACATGTTCTTTTACAGTATACACATGCATACAGACCCAAGAAGTATTATCTACCATAGTAACTTCATCTAAAGATAATGCAATGAAGTTTGAATCTTTTACATTCTCCTTTAAATATTGCTTTTCCACCACAGCAAGACAGTTTTCCCATTCCCATCTAGTATTTATTTACCAATGTGTGCTAGGATAGTGAGGAACACTCAAAAAAGATAATAAATTACTATACTCTGGGTAATCTGTCATAGGACACCTTCTGGACAAAATATGAAAAACAACACTCATCTAAACAGTTTTTACCAGTTGTACTCCTTCCATTGATTTTCAAAATTGAGCCTTGATTGTACCTCCACTTACAGCAAGCTTCGTCATTCTTTTCTTATGCTCATCATATTCCATATCATACTTCACATGAAGACATTCTTTCTTTGATTTCCATCTTACTACTGATGTTTCCTTTCCATCTATGATTTGTTTTTCATAAACTTTACCTATATGTTTTTCTATAGTGTCAAGCTTTAGCTACAATTTCTTATCTCTTTTACATTTCCAACTACAAATCACACACTTGCATTCTGTTGGTTGTTGATCTTTGTTTTCTTTCTCGACTGGTTCAATGAATATGTACTTTGATATCCAATCAAGATAAAAATTCCTTGACATTTCCCACTTGCGCCCTAGTTTTGAATCTTTTGATTTGTCTTTTGAATCTTTTAATTTGCCTTTTCTTTTCTTCTTACCAACCTCATCTACAGCACTAGGATTTTCTTGTTCATCCAAGTCAATTATCTCAATCTAGCTAATCGAGGTATCCCTTGGAACATCTTTGGCGATATTGCCATCCTCATTCTGTCTAACCAGGGTATCCCTTGGAACATCTTCTATGGTATTGTCATCCTTAGTTTGGCTAACTAGGGTATCCCTTGGAACATCTTCTACGGTATTGCCATCCTCATTCTGGCTAACCAGGGTATCCCTTGGAACATCTTCTGCGGTATTGTCATCCTCATTCTAGCTAACTAGGGTATCCCTTGGAACATCTTCTGCAGTATTGCCATCCTCATTCTGGATAACTAGGGTATCCCTTGGAACATCTTCTGTGGTATTGCCATCCTGATTCTGGCTAACTAGGGTATCCCTCAGAACATCTTCTATGGTATTGCCATCCTTATTCTAGCTAACCAGGGTATCCGTTGGAATATCTTCTGGGGTACTGCCATCCTCATTTAACTCAATGGCAATCCCACCTTGTAGTGGTGGTGAGGTATTGTGAATGGCTTCTTCATTATTATTTGGTGCAAGAGTTGATAGTGTAGCTCCATCTTGATTTGATGGATCAAAAACATTGCCAGTTCCAAAGTAAGACTGTATACTAACTCCACCTTTTCTACAATTTGTTGGCCTCCCAGTCCCTTCACCACCCTGAGGAGTCTTACCCTTGTCGCACTTGCAGCTTGACATCTTGATCTCCCACTTCAAATAAAAGATGGAAAAAATGTCTTCTTGTTTAAGGACATACTCATAGAATATAGATCTCATTCCCTACTAAATATCTTCTTTAAGATTGAATCAAGAATGGAAGAGGATAAATCCATAAAGAAATCTTAAAACACTAATACTATGAAGAAATGATCACTCACCTTTAAGTTTAGGTTTTCACTGACTTGCTATTCGCTAATGCAGGAATGCCTATGTTGTAATTTTGTAACTTTGCCTATGATCAACTTCAAGGTGCCAACTCCAACTTCTAAAATCTGAATCGAGAGCTCACAAGTCACAAGTTTAGAACTGAACAAAATGTGTAAGAATAAATGAGACTTTCGATTGTATTTATATCATTCCATATTTGGTGAATTCTGTAGGAATTCTATATGGCATATCAAAAAGATTTGGTGAATCTCACATGATTATATAAGGAATACATTTAAGTGTCAGCAAATCAAACCTCGACGGACTACATACATTGAAATTTCCAAGGTGAATATGGCCCTAAGATTAGCATGGAGGTGTCATGTAAATTGGTGAAATGACCCCTCATAATCAACTACTTGTAAATTTTAATTTGTGAAATGGGCCCTCATGTGCAGTGACCATGTAATGGGGTTGGCGAAATGGGTCCTCACACGTAGCAACCATTTAATGGAGTTGGTAAAATGTGTCCCGATACACAATGTTGTTTTAATAGTATTGGCAAATATATAGGTGATTTAGTACTTGCTTCCGAAATTCCAGGCAAAAATATTAGTCGGCCCATTTGAAACGCATAGTTTGTTATGGTGAAAATCTTACTTCATTGATTCTCATAAAATAAATCGATGGTGAGTGGATATGGATTTGACTGATAATACATAAAAACTAGGTGATTTGACCACCCTATTGGATGTGATTTATTCACCAATTGGTGAATATTTTCCACTAAAAAAATCTTTGCCAACCACCCAACATTAAAGCTTACAAGTACCCATATATGCAAAAAAATGAGATTGAGAAGATAGTTCAAGAGATGCTAGAGGTAGGTATTATAAGGCATAGCTAGAGTGCCTACTCATCTCCCATTGTGATGGTGCATGTTAGCAGGTGATCCAGAGTACCGCAAACCACACCACTAACCTTACATGACATTAATATACGCTGCAAAGGGTTTGCAGTATCTTTTAGGTCATCCCTAGACCCATTTATGGGTCATATAAGGCTTAAATAGCCTTAAACACACCCTAACACACCTTAACAAGCCTTAATATGGATAAATATCATAAAGGAGAGGGTGAATTCATGGAAAGAAGATAATTAAGAGTATTTAGGAAAGGACATAGGGGAAAGAGACCATGAAAGGGTATTAAGAGCCTATATAAAGAAGATGAATGTGAGAGAGGAGAGCATGACGAAGCATGTTGATGTGAAGAAGGATAATAAGAGAGAAAGATGGAAGATATGGGAAAGATATAGATATGATGAGAAGGGGGAATATAGATATATATGATATGAGAACTATTGTGTAATATTTGAACATTAATAATATTTATTATTAATTGAATATGATGTAATCTTAAAGCATTATGTTATCTCCTACCGCAAATATATGGTATTCTATCACTGTCACTACTGGGATATAAATAGACTACATTAGAGTAAGCTAGGCTCAAATCTCCAAACTGTGTCCTACTATTTCTCTTGCTAACATTTGGTTCCATTACGGGACCCTGGTAAGGATAGTGGAGAATAAGGAAGAAAGAAAGAGATTGAAAATTTGGTTTTCAAGAATTGCGGTAGAAGTCTCCTTAGTCCTACCCTTGTGAGAGGGGCGTAGGCACCTAAGGCATGACAAATGGAAAGGGGAAGGGACCTCAAGAGATCTTTGAAAATATGTAACCATTCAAAGTAAGTTGAACATGGGATACATGAGGATTAATGAAATACCATATCAAAAACACCCATGGCCAAGATGAAAAATACTTGGATGATGTGGTAAGATGAAGTTTATTAGGGATAATTAATATAGAAGGAAGCATGGTAATTGGAAATTTAGATCCTAGGAGTATAAGAGAAAGAACTAAATTAATAACGTTAACGAATGACATGTCTACAAACAAAAAGTGATGTCCTAGAATGAAGAGGCACTTTGAATAGTTACAAACCCCAAACCAGGAGTCACCCTTTATACCTTTTAAAAGTACAAGGATTTCCATAGAAGTAAACAAACGTTTAGATAGAGAAGAAGAGATACATCAAGAGATTGTAAGAAATTGTGAAGAACTATTGAGGAAAAATTATTTTAACATTTAGTTGACAACAGATAAAGGGAGAAAGAATAAACCTAACCAACAAAATATGGTGTAGGAACCTATAACTGACTGTAAGCAAGTAAAATAGGAGGAAATTAAGATGGACTCACCAATTAAACCACAACCACAATGCACATTTTGTAATAGTACATAAAATGACCTATTTTCATGTAACAAAGCACAACAATACTTCTGCAATGCACCACAACAATTGAAGAGTGATGAATTATAGAGGTTCAACTCACAAAAAGGTGTCTACATAATCAAGAGGGTCCCTAAAGAACAATCATAGGTAGCTAGACATTGCCAGAGAGAAACTTATGATGAAACTGATACATCTATCATTGAAACTTCTAAATAGAAAGAATATTATGACAAACTCAACTACAAACAAGAAAAACAAAAGAAAACTAAAAGGAAAAACAAAGTTGCGATACTAACTACGAAGGACACAAATACCACAAACCTTCAAAACAATGAAATTAATGAGGAAGATAGTGAGGAAGAAGAGACCATCTTCCCTAAAAAAATCAACATTATGAAATTGATAAGGCTAAAAGGAAGAATGAAGCTTTGGAAGAAATTTTGAAGAAATTAAAAAGGTAAAACAATTTGTAGAAGAAAGAAATATCAAGATTGAAAGAACATATTTATCAACTAGATTATTCACTTGTAGCATGCATGGAAGAAAGTGAATGTCTAAGATCTAAGCATGTACTTTGTCATGTTTCATGTGATACAATTTAAACTTCCATATATAAGGAGATTGGGGCTCAAGATAACAAGGTGATTTAATCTACAAATATTTTTACTGACAAAAGTAGTTATCAAAACAATCTTAGTTACACAATCATGAAAAAAATGGGATATGAAGGAAAAGGATTGCAAAAATATGGATAAGGACTTACAAGGCCCATTGAGCCAATAGTGAGACCAATGAAAAAAGGCCTTGGATATGTCAGGGGTAAAGAAAATAGAAGTTGTATCATAGGTTCAAACAAATCAGCTCATGGTATGCAAGGTATGTAATGTTATCATTGTAACAGACATGGACATATAAGAGGGATGTGTTGGGATCTTCATCCTTGTAGTATTTGTGGATCGAATAATCACCCTGAAAAGATGTGTTGGAATAAAATGTGGAAAAAAGAATCTAGGATAAATTATATGTAGATGGATTATATGATTAATTATTGACATGTTGGAAAGGAAGGACATAGGCTGAAATACAGCAAGGAAGGAACCTATGTGGAGCATAAAGAAGTCTATACTATAGTAAAAGAAGGGATAACTAGGGATTCTACCACAAAAGAAGAATAAATCACATTACAATAAAGGAAGTACTGATAAATAATTAGAGAGGAGTATAGGGTAAATACGTGTGCAGAAGGAACCAAATAAGTTCTACATATGCGGAAGGAGTTACTACCAAATCCAAGAGGGTAGAAAGTACAATGGAGAAAGATCAAAAATATCCTAACTAATTAAGTATTGAACTAAGGAAATATTCTAGGATCTTGGGGTTATTTGTAAATCTATTGAGAATGTAGAAAGTGTTGGAAGAATGTACAGTACCGTAAAAGTGCAGCAAGTGCCACCGTAGAAGGAGAGAAACTATTGCAGATGGATAAGAACCATTGTAAACTAAGAGAAATCATCGCAAATGAAAAGGAACCATCACAAAGGAAGAACTTGAGGTAGATTACAAAGAGGACTTGTTAAGACTACCGACCATTGAGGTAGTGCAATGATTTTTAAGAATAGCGTTGAACTTAGATCACTGCAAATGGGAAAGAAATTGAGCTAACCTGCAAGTTTTGTCAACAAAATGAGGTAGTTGCAATCTTGTAGACAGATCCTCAAACTAAGGTAGTTGCAAGGATTTGTGAGAAGATCACCAAACTTATCAGTTTCATGTGCAAACTTAGACCACCATGTTTTACTGTAGTTAGTTTTCTGGTCTCATGGTTTGAAGGTTAGATAGAGCTATTCCAGAGGAAGGTTTGATCCAAGTTTCAAGAGGTTTGAGTTACCAAAAAGATATTCACAGGCATCAAGGTGAAGACTATGTTATTGGGTTGCATGAAGAATGATTGTATAAATGTCTGGGAGCTTGCGCCAGTGATTTGGGATTGTGTGCCAAGAACTAAGAGCGTGCGGAGGTAATATGGGTCAAGTAGAGATTATGGTATGAAGCACATTGTGTTATTCCATTCCCACATCACCACAATTGATTTGGTGCCCACATATATATGATTATGCAGTGGGTTATACTGAGACTATTACTCCCTGAAAGAAATGAAAGAAATATTTTCTTGAGAACAAGTCAATGTTTAAGGCTTGGGGAGAATGTTAGCAGGTGATCAAGAGTACCACAAACTACACCATTGTACCTTATATGATATTATAATATGTCGCAAAGGATTTGTGGTACCATTTGGGTTATCTCTAGACATATTTATGGGTTATATCGACCTTAAATAGCCTTAAACACACCCTAACACACCTTAATAAGCCTTAACATGGATAAATATCATATAGGAAAGGGTGAATTCATGGAAAGAAGATAATTAAGAGTATTTGGGAAAGGACATAAGGGTATTAATAGCCTATATAAGGAAGAGAAATGTGAGAGAGAAGAGCATGATAAAGCATGATGATGTGAAGAAGCATAATAAGAGAGGAAGATGGAAGAGATGGAAAACATATAGATAATATATATATATATATATATATATATATATATATATATATATATATATATATATATATATATATATATATATATATATATATATATATATATATATAAGAACTATTGTGTAATATTTGAATATTTATGATATTTATTTTATATTCAAGAATATGATGTAATCTTACCGCATTATGTTATTTCCTACTATAAATATATGTTATTCTATCACTGTCACTGATGGGGTATAAATAGACTACATAGGAGTAAGCTAGGCTCAGATCTCTAGACAGTGTCCTATAATTTATCTTAACAACAATGTATAATAATGATGACATGTGATTCATGTGTCCAAACTATAGAGATCTCAAAAATTACATCATCAAAGATGAGTTTCCTATTCCAGTCATTGATGATTTACTAGATGAATTGAATGGAGCTATGTTTTTTACAAAACTAGATCATAGATCAAGTTACTACCAAATTCAAATTAAGGAAGAGGATGTTCCCAAGACAACATTTAGGACTCATGAGGGTCATTATGAGTTTCTAGTTATGCCATTTGGTCTTACTAAATCTACATTACAAAGTTTGATGAATGCCATCTTTAATCCTTTTTTGAGGAAATTCATATTAATGTTCTTTGATGATATGTTGATTTATAACAAGACATGAAAAGAACACTTTCATCATGTAGATCAAGAAATACAAGTCCTCAAGCAACACCATCTTTATTCTAAACCGTCCAAGTGTGCTTTTGGTCTCAAAGAGGTGGAGTACATGGGTCACATAGTGTCACATGAAGGAGAAAAAGTGGATCTTAATAACATCAAGGCTATGATAGAGTGGCATATTCTTAAAACCATGAAGAGGTTGAGGGCTTTCCTTAGACTCAGTGGATATTATAGAAGATTTGTAAAGAACTATGGCCATATAGCAGTACCACTTATAACTTTTTTGAAGAAAGATCCTTTTCAATGGAATGAGTTAGCTAATATATCATTTGAGAGATTAAAGGAGGTTATGTGTACCACTCTAGTTCTAGCCACTCTAGACTTCACCAAGGATTTTATTGTGGAGTTTGATGCTTTAGGAAATTGTATAGGAGTAGTTCTCATGCAAGAAGGAAGGTCCATTGCTTATGAAAGTCATCGATTGAATGATAAGAATCAAGTCAAGCCCATTTATGAAAATGAAATGCTATCTATTCTTCATTCGGTGAAATAGTGGAGGCCATATTTGATTAGTAGACACTTGAAAGTCAAGACAGATCATGATAGCCTCAATTAATTTTTGGAACAATAGCTATCATTAGAAGAGGAACAAAAAATGGGTCACTAAGATGTGGGGGTATGACTTTGAGATTGCCTATAAGTAAGGTAAAGGGAATATAGTAGTTGATGCACTATCTAGAAAGGGTGAAAAGGATGAGGTATTATTGTGTGCCATTTCAATAGTTTAAGAAAATTGGATGGAATAAGTCAAAGTAGAGTGGCAAAATGATGAGGCTACAATAAATCTCATTCAATAGCTATAAACTGATCCTAGCAATTTAGATAAGTTTCTTTGGAAGGGAGATTGTTTGTGGTATAAAGAGAGACTATACCTATGCAATAATTCTATCCTGAGTCATAAGATTCTCAAAGAGCTCCATAGTTCTCTAGTTGGGGGACATTTAGGATTTTTGAAGACATATGATAGATTCAAGTAGGATTTCTTCTGGATGGGCTTAAAGGTGATGCCAAAAATTTGTCACAGAATGTTTGATATTTTAAAGAAATAAAGGGGAAATAGTTAAGATACCTAGTCTCTTGCACCCATTAGTAATCCCCATTCAGTAGTGGGAAGAGGTCTCTATGGATTTCATCATAGGCCTTCTAAGATCTAAAGATAAGCATGTTATCATGGTAGTTGTGGATAGCCTCACCAAATATACCCATTTTATTGCATTATCCCATCCTTTTATAGAAATTATAGTGGAAAAATCATTTATGGAGAATATACAAAAGTTACATGGTATCCCAATGGTTATTGTTAGTGATCATGATCCTATCTTACTGGTAACTTTTGGACATTTTTATTCTCTTATTTGGGTATTGAATTGGCTTGCATATATCTTCATACCACCCTCAATCTGATGGGCAATCAAAGGTTGTCAATAATTTTTTGGAAGGATATATACATTGTTTCACTTCAGTTAAGCAATCTTAGTGGTTGGATTAGCTACCATGTGTAAAATGGTGATATAAAACTTCCTTCCATACTTTTGCAAAAATATCCCCATTTATGCCATTATATTGACACCATCCTCCATCCATCACATCAACATTGAAGGTGACACCAAAAGTTCAAACACTTTTAGGACTCAAGTATAATTTGGCCATGACACAAAATATAATGAAACAATAGGTAGACCAACAGTATAGTGAAAGAAGTTTTGAGGTTGGTGATTGGGTTTTCTTGAGATTATAACCCTATAAGCAAATGTCCTTGAAGCAACAAACAAATAATAATAAGTTCTCACAAAAATATTATGTACCATACCAGGGTCTACACAAGATTGGTAATGTAGCTTACAAGATTGAGTTACCTCCAATAAAGACACGTCCAATTTTTCATGTTTCTTGTTTGAAGAAGGTGATTGGTCAACAAATTCCTATACAGACCATGTTACCAGAGTTAGATGAAGAAGGAAGAATCATTTGGATCCAAAGTTAATTATCCAAACATGCACAAAGAATTTGAGGACTAGGACAATCACTGAGTATCTCATATAGTGGAAGAATTTACCAATTGAAAAGGCCATGTGGGAGGATGAAGATTTTGTGTAGAAAAATCCACAATTGATTAGAATAGAGAACAATTCCTCTTTGAAGATGAGGGGCATGCTTTGCCCTTGCTATTACATTGGTATGAGGTTATAATTAGTTAGCTTGTGACTACCTTAACTCTTAATTAAGTTATATAATCATTATTATATCCTTATATAGCTATTTAGGTGAGCCTAGGTGATATATTGTGGTATCTAAGTTCACCTGGGTGATATCTAAGGCTTGAGCATGGTATATATAAGATGTAGAGGTTAGTCATTATCATCATTGTAAATTATATTCTTCATTGGAGACTTTTGGAGGTTGCCCCCTCAAAGTTGCATATTATTATCAATTATTTGTAGCATATTTCCTATTATATTCTTCTATTGTTCAAGTTGTTTCGTTACATTTTCCAACCTTTGGGTTTTATATACAACTTTAATGATTATTTAAATGTAAGTTATTTATATTATTTTATATTTGAATATTAATTTTCACTTTAGGTTTTTTTAATGCAATGATGTACTAAATATCCTTATTTCCCTAAATATTAGAGTACTCATCTTAGCCCTCATATGGATATCCACTCAAATGACATTGATTCTCTTTTTGACATGAATATTAATAAGACTCATAGTAAGAACCATTATGATGGACATGCATAACAACAAGACTATTATTAGAATAAATATTATTGAAAATAAAATAGAAACTCAAGGTGTAAATAAATTACATTAGAAAGATAACCCTAGAGTGACACAATAAGAAGGAAACTAGAATTAGTGCAGTAAATTATACATACAAACAAAGGTAAATCCTCATTCATACACAACATATGATAAATCAATTTATACATTCACATCAAATAATTCTTATATAAATTGTCCTTTCATACCAAAATCATAGTTATATAGATCACATATTCTTGGGAGATATATCCTTTCTATCCTTCTATACTCTTATCTACATACATTTCAGTTTGCAGTATAGCTAGAACCTAATATAGCTTATACATTGTTGGCAAGAGACACTGTGTGGTTACATGAGTCTTTTCATTGATGGCAACAAAGTCTATCCCACACATCCATAGCACATAGTATGCCTATACCAGAAGTAAGATTGAAGAGTGTTTTGGTCTGGTGAACAAGAACAGAGCATGCAGCAAGGTTTGATAATCAAATTCGGATCTCTCAGATGGTGTAACTCAACAAGTTGCAGACTTGGACAAGTCAAGAGGAGTATCATGACTACTTTATTCTAGAGATTGAGCCTCTAGTGATAAAACATGGAAAAGATATGTGTATCTGAGTGTTGGGTTCCAGACAGGCAGAGTAGACTAAGGAAAAATATACCGAAAAACTCTCAAACTTCAATCCAGATGAGTAATTGATGTTGATCAAGATATTTGAGGGATCATACAGTATTGGCTAGCATGGTTGATGACTTCAATATCTATGATTTTGATATGTATCACATATCAAGCATGGATTCAGCCAATAGATTAGTAATTTGTAGATATCTTGAGTATTCTGGTTTCCGACTAGAAAGTTGTTGAAATCTTTGGTGCGGATATATATATCTGATGGATTCTACTATGAAGGTGTGTGTGTAAGATATGAGAATATAAAGTATGAAGAAAGGTAGAGATAAGTGTGGAAGCAGCAATACAAGTGCGGTATGTGACAGAGCAGTAGCACTAGAGTAGAGAAAGAATGAAGTGCATTAGATCAGTATATTGAACCTAACCAGAACTGAACTTTAACATTTTTAGATGCCTCTCATCAGTTCAAACATCTGGTTACCTTCTATAAACTTTGTAGACAGCGAGTCTCTTGTAGGCAGTGTGCCTCTTGTGAGCAGTGTGCTCAGGCAGTGAGCCCTATATGGCAAGTGCCATTTTGTACTTCTTATTCATTTAATAGAGAATACAATCTTGGGTTAGTCACCCCGTGGTTTTTCCCTTAACAGGGTTTTCCAAATAAAAATCCTTGTGTTATGTGTGATGATTTTATTTTTGTTCTTATGATCATGTATGCTTATATGTTTTAATTCTACACTAATTATTAAAGGAGAAAAGAAAGTTAAGATATTTGAGATAACTGATTCACCCCCCACTCAGTTATCTACCTTGTTTCCAACAATTGGTATCAGAGCTAAGTTCCTCTAAACAGAGCCTAACAACTTGAGGAAGATCTGGGAATCTCAATGGATATGTATGGTATGAAGGAACAACTTTAGTCTGCCCTAGATGATCTTGAACAGTCTCACTCTAAAGTTAATAACTTGAGAGAAAGACTCAAACAAGATGATGATTTCATAAATGAGCTAAAAGAAAAACTAAGTATCTTTGTGAAAAAGAGAAAGGAGGTACTTCAAAAATTAGCAAGTTAGAGTGAAGCCAATGATACTAATGAAGATCTGAATGAGAAAAAAAAGCTATGTGAGAATCTATCAAAAGAGGTCATTATGGTAAGGCATGAGATGGAATCAGGGGTTATGAGATTCACCCAAGAAATTGAAGAGAAAAGGAAAATTGAAGATAATCTAAAACAATCCCTCAAGGAGAAGACAAAGGACTGCCACAAAATGGATAGAATAATCAGGCATCTTGAATCTGATCTTGAAGAAGCTAGAGATAATCAAGAACAACTTGAGAATCAGATAGACACTCTTAAACAGGACCTACAAACAACAAATGAATACAAAGAGAAATTCAAGATAAGCTTAGCTCAACTTGAAGTTCTACTTGAAAGCCAAAAAAGGGTAGATGACAAGCGTGGCCTAGGATATGAGAAAGGTGAAAGCTCTAGATCCGGTCAGAAGAAATTTGGATCAGGAAATTAAAGAAACAAGTCTAGAAGACCTCCAGTAAGGCTACCAAATGCTCAAATATATCCATCGTTCAATGGATACTACTTCAATTCCAACAAGTTTGGTCATAAAGCAACTCAGTACAGAAGGAGAATGAATCAGACTAATCCATCCTTCTCCGGACAATGTTTCAACTGCAAAAGGTATGGTCACAAATCTCATGAATGCAGAAATATGCAAATAAACAATTCATTCAATGGTAGATGCTTTGCATGCAATCGAATGGGACATATGGCTAATTAATGTAGATCAAGAGGATATCAGTCAAATATGCAAAGAAATGTTGTTAGTTACAATTGCAATAGATCTAGTCATATTGCCAAATTCTGTAGAAGTAAAAATTAGGATAAAAAGGGTCTGGTGCATCATAATCAAAATCAAGATAAGGGAAAAGGCAAAGTGAATGTGGATGAAGTTCAAAGGGAGATGAGCAATATTTGGGTGAAGAAGAGTACAGAAAATGTTGGGGATGGATCCGTACTAGAATCTGGTGCTAATATTCCTTCCAAAAACTAAACAGATGAGCTCTAGCTTAGGGGAAGTCACAAAAATAAATAAATTCCCCTAGCCAGTCAATTGGTGCCTAAATTTGGTGAAAGGAAGCTAGGTGTGCGGAAACACTTCCTACATTAATCTATTAAGGAGAGGGCTATGCAAATTCAGGATTTACGATGGGGAAACCCCTTATCGGGTGAAAAACCCCACACTCAGAAACCTGCACAATGTATTAACAAATCTGAAAGAATGTTTACAACACACTTGCAATGTAAGCTTCAATGGTCTTCAACACTCATGTCTGGAGTCAATCCAGCAGCATAATAGTACTTGTAAACCTGTGATACAAACTCCATCTCCAAGCACCTATTTAAATAGAACATACAAGGCAATTTTGGACCTTTCTTGGAATGGGTGACCAATATGGCATCTTGGACCAAAACCCATGCCTAGGGACACTTGGTCAACATTGTAAAATGTATCTAACACTTTTCCATAGCTCCCATCCCAAAGAGGTCAAATATTTCCAAAATGGGCTATGACAGATGCTCTTATGACACTTACGACCATCATAGAATCTGTCATAGCAGTTACAACTTACAGTTGTAAAAGAATCTATCATACACATGCTATAAATAGCATATTCTCTTACAACACATCATATTCCATCTAGGGGCATGCAAATATACCTCATTCAAAGATGCTTCATGACACATGTCATTACCTGTCTTACAACCTTGTATTCTCAACTCTTAAATGTCATAGATTCGTCATAGGAATCCATCATAACTGTTTCGGTCAAACATTCCTTACATAACATAGAAGATGCTGAAACATGGCTGAATATTTCTACCACTAAGTGGGATGCCTATCTCTTCATGTGAGCACAAAATAACAAGTTGTCATAATCCATGTAGGATTGACACATCACCGTGGCACATCCCACCATATGACAAAGTGGAATTTCCAATTATTTACAACATAGGCAATTTAATAATAAATACAAACATTTAAAATATAGAGAATTACCAAGGTTAAGACACCTTAATTCCCAACATTCTCCCACTTGTCGAACACCTTGTAAGAGCCAATAGAAAAATAGGATTTAACTGCTATAGGCCGAGAGGCCCATAGACTCCGAACACCATCTGAACTTCTCTGTGCCCACTGGCTTCGTCAATGCATCTACAACATTCTTCAAAGTATCTACCTTCTCCAAATTTACCTTTCCATCCTCAACCATGTCCCTCACGAAGTGAAACTAAACATCAATGTGCTTGGTTCTAGCATGGAAAGTTGGATTCTTTGCAAGGCTAATTGCACTCTGACTATCACAATTGATCGTGATCTAACCCACATCAACACCAATATCAAAATACAATCTCTTAAGCCAATGGATTCCTTACAAGCATGAGTTGCAGCCATATACTCAGCTTCTATTGTAGACAAAGTAACAATAGGTTGTCGCTTGCTCATCCAACTAATAGCACCACCAAACAGTGTAAAAACATAAGCACTGGTGGATCTCCTGCTGTCAATGTCACCTGCCCAATCTGAATCCATAAATCCATGAATATCAATAGAATGCGGAGGCCCTGTAACATTACCATGATAGCAAATGGAATAGTCAGAAGTACCTAGTGCAGGAGCACCTACCTGACAGCTGGCCTCCATGAGGCAGTTAGTTAGTTTTGAGTCTTGTTAATGTTTTCAAGAAGGTCTGATAAGACCAATGCATGTAATAAGGTCATGCTGACCATGCTTTACTATTTTTAGATAGTTTGTTAAGACAGCTGTTATGCTGTAGGTCCGGTTGGATCTCCCAGCTGCCTGGAGAGATTTCCCAGCCGCTTGGAGTCGGGTCAGTAGTACTCGCAGGAGATCCTATTTATGCATGAGGATCGGTTGGTTTTAGATCATCGAGCTAGGTTGCACAGAGTGAGACAGAGAGAGAGACTGATCATTGTATTGCATCTTTTGAAATCAAATAAGAGATCCTGGTTGTGTTCATTTTCTGTTTGATCTCCATTGTGTGATCGATTTGCTATTTTGGTGGTTTCATGGATTCGCTGATCCATTCCACCGGTTGATTCGTTGAATCGGTGGAATGGCCATGTACAGTAGATTAGGATTTAGTTTGCATTTTGTGTTTGTTCATGTGCATGTTTGCAGGATCGCGATCGAGAGGTGTTGAGAACCCTAGCATGGCTATGTGCTAGGTCGTGTTGATTGTTAGAGTTTGGAAGATCACCCTGAAAGCAGATCGGGTCATCCCAGGAGGTTCGGCAGATCGAAATTCGCTAAGGTTGGAAGTTCGTCAAAACGGCATCATCAGGATATTTCTGTGTATATCCTGCAGTTACTTCGGGCATCATCCGAGTAAGTGGAGATGAGCATGATGCAGTCATTTGCGTAAGGTAAATGTGTTTTGGGGTGATCATCATCAGGTGTTGCCGAGGAGGAGCGTATCGGCATAAGGTAGAAGATCGGGTTGACAATTCCTTCGCAGGCTGATAATGTTAAGTTTGGCCGACAGCAGGATATTGAAGGAACTGCATGTGACGTCATCGTCATCAGGATAATCATCATCAGGATATCGGGATAGCAGGATATTGAAGGAACTGCATGTGACATCATCGTCATCAGGATAATCGTCATCAGGATATCGGGGTGACGTAAGCATCGAAGGAAAGGTGCATGAGGTTGTCATTATCAGGATATATGGGAGGAACCGGATGTTCTATATCCTGCTGATGAACATGATGTTGAACATCATGATGATGAAGGAAGAGATTGGCGGTAAGATGAACAGTGAACGTCAGGAGGATGTTTGCGCTTGCCGAATATGATGATGCTGTTGACAGGCGAAGGGGCGAAGGTTTGTCTGCAGGAGGATATCGGTCGGCAAGAGGAAATATGATGATGCTGACAGTGTTAAGGAAAATATGATGATGATGATGATGGGTTTTGGACATACATGCTGTATGTCAAGGTTTTAGTGTGGATGCCTCTGCATCAGTACCCCTCAAATATCTGAACACTCTCTTAACTGCATCCCAATGAACCCCCTCTAGGATTAGCCATAAATCGACTAAGGACTCCCATTGCTTGGGCAATGTCTAGTCTTCTGCAAACCATAGCATACATCAAACTGCCAACAACACTAGCATAAGGTACTCTGCTCATGTCCTTCACCTCACTAGGAGATTTTGGACAATCCTCAATAGAAAACTTTGTCCCCAAGGAAATGGGAACACACAATGGTCTACAATCTCCCATGCTAAATCTGTCCAACACGGTCTTAACATACTTACTCTGACTTAACCAAAGTTTTCTATTGGTTCTGTCTCTTTTGATTTCCATTCCTAGAATGTACCTAGCTGCTCCCTAAATCTTTCATTTCAAACTGAGTTGACAACTAAGATTTAAAATCAGAAATCATATTCTTACCCTTCCTAATGAGCAACATATCATCAACATATAGTGCAACAATGAGAATACGATCACCATCAAACTTATAATAAACACAGTGATCCGAGTTTGATCTCACAAATCCAACTGACAACACAAAGGCATCAAACTTCAAGTACCATCTCCTAGGGGATTGCTTCAAACCATACAAAGACTTCTTAAGTTTACAAACCAAATTTTCTTTACCTTTTACCATGTAATGCTCTGGCTGTGACATGTAGATTTCCTCCTCCAAGTCACTATGAAGGAAAGTTGTCTTCACATCCATCTATTCTACCTCCAAGTCATAAGATACTGCGAGAAACAACACGAATTGAATGGATGTCAACTTTGCAATGGGAGAGAAGATCTCACTATAATCTAGACCCTCCACTTGTGAATACCCCTTCGCAACCAACCTGGCCTTATACTTTTCAATACTGCCATCTGCACCAATCTTCTTCTTGAACACCCATTTGCATCCAATAGGTTTCCATCTAGGAGGCAAAGGCACCAAGTCCCAAGTTTGATTCTTTTCCAAAGAAGCCATTTCTTCCTCCATGGACTCCTTCCAAGAACCTGCATCCTTCATATCCAAAGCCTCTGATATAGTTCTAGGTTCATCACTGTTAGTGAGAAAAGCATAAGCACAACTAGAATCAAGCAATGTAAAACCAAACCTTTCAGGTTGCTTCCTTATCTGTGTAGACCTCCTAAAGAGCTGAGGTTGAGGTTCAACTTCTTCATCTGAGCTTTCAGAGCTGCTAGAGCTCTCCTCATCATCAGGTCCAACATTGTCTTTTTATTCAGTCTTCTCAGGGGTGAGAGGAAATTGAACAACATCCTCTTTCTTTTCTCTTTCTTCTAGATGCAAAATAGTGGAAGAGGGTGTAAGCTCTCTGAAGATGATACTTCTACTATACAACACTTTTTCAGCCACGGGGTCCCAAAGCTTGTATCCTTTCACACCAACACCATAGCCGATGAAGATACACTTAACAGCTTTGTTCTCCAACTTTGACCGCTTCTCCCTAGGCACATGTGCATATGCCTCACAACCAAAAACACCAAGATGCCTTACTAAAGGCTTTCTACGAGACCACACCTCCATGGGTGTCTTTCCAACAAGAGTTGATGTAGGAGATCTATTTACTAGATAGCAAGTAGTGGCGACAGCTTTAGCCCAAAACTTTTGTTCTAGACCAGCTCCACTAACCATACTCCTAGCCTTCTCCATCAGTGTCATGTTCATCCTCTCTACAAATCCATTTTTCTATGGTGTGTATGGAGTTGTCTTATGTCTTTCAATCCCAAGTTCCTTGCAATACTTATTGAATTTTGTAGAACAGAACTCACCACCATTGTCAGTTCTCAAACATTTAATCTTTTTACCAATCTAATTTTCAGCAAAGGCTTTAAACTCCTTAAGCTTACTATAGACTTCAAATTTGCTTCTAAGAAAATAAATCCATATCCTTCTACTATAATCATCTATAAAGATACAAAGTATACAGATTTTGATAACGAAGGAACATTAATAGGACCAAACACATCACAATGAATGACATCCAACACACCAAAAGACTTATGAGAACTTGACTAAAACTAAACACAGTTTTGTTTTCCATAAATGCAATGTTCGCAAAAGTCAAACTCAAGATTACAATCATCTAACCCCTCAACAAGGTTCTTATTTTTTAGGGTATGCAGACCCTTCTCACAAATGTGGCCAAATCTCTTTTGCCATAACATTGTCTTTTCTACACAAAGTTTAACTTCCAATGCACGATTACAACCATCAAGACTAGAAACAATAGATTTCTTCACTAGTTTAGATGGTGGGGATGAAGTGACTACTGGTCTCTTCCTTAAGTCAGAAGAACTATTGCATTGTGCAATACATGCCTCCAACTAAAATAGTGTACCTCTCTGAGTACCCTTAGAAAGCACCATAGATCCTCTAGTCATCTTGCATCCTTCTTTCGAAAAGACAACCTGCACACCTGCATCATTCAAACTACTTATAGAAAGTAGGTTCTGTGCTAAGCCTAGGATGTGCATAACCCTAGAGATCCCCTTCACTCCACCATCAGGGAATTAGATAGAGACTCTTCAACGACCAACAATCTTTAGATGAGAGTCGTCACCCAGATACACCTTTTCACCATCAAACTCCTCATACTTAGTGGACTAGTCTCGATGCAAGGTCATGTGGAATGATACACCAGAGTCGATTAGCGACAGATCATCAGATGCATGGGTTGCCACGGCTGCGATGAAAGCATCACCGTCATCTTGTGATTTTTCAAAATCTGAATCATGAGATTTCTTCTTTTTCTTCTTCTCCTCTTTGCATTTCTTTTAGAAATACCCAGTCTTGCCACAATTCCAACAAAGAGCCTTGGACTTTCCAAGGGATTTAGATCTCCCATGAGATTTTGATCTACCCTTCTCATCTTTCTTGTCCTTTTTCCCTTTCTCCTTAGGTCGTCCACGAACTGCAAAGGCTTCTTTGGCTGCCTCAAAAGACTTTCTCCACATCTCTTCAGATAATAGCGAAGAAACCACCTCTTCTATTTTGAATATGGATGTGGTGCTTTTGATTTCCATAACAAGATGATCCCATGAGTCTAGCAGAGAACAAAGTAGGGTCATACATTGATCCTCATCCTCCATCTTTACACCAATAGATGTCAATTGTGCAACCAACATGTTAAAGGCATTCATATGCTCAGCCACAGATCCTCTGTCCTCCATTCGAAGAGAATACAACTTCTTTCTGAGAAAAAGTTTATTGACTAGGGATTTGGCTGGATACACATCCCCCAACTCCTTCCAAAGGACTTTTACAATAGCCTCCTCATGGACATTTAACAACACAGAATCATCAAGACTAAGTCTTATGAGACCCTTAGCCTTCTCATCCTTGAGATCCCACTCATCTTGAGTCATTATAGATGGTTTAATTCCATTCACACTTTCTCAAAGGTCTTGGTCAACTAACATGTCTTCCATCTTGAGCTTCCACAACTCGAAATTACTGTCATTGAACTTCTCTACTTCAAACCTTCCAGATGTGCTTGCCGTCTGCTTGCTGCAATAAGATATAGAATTCTCTGCACAGACTCCCACTTGACCTAAGATTAGCTCAAAAAACCCCTACCCAACAACTAGGACCAAAGGTGATCAAGCTCCGATACCAACTGAAAGGAAGATAGGTGTGCGGAAATGCTTCCTACACTAATCTATTGAGGAGAGGGCTATGCAAATTCAAATTTATCCTAACTATTATAGTGATGTTAAACCATTAACATGAGATATAGCAGCAAAACACAAGAGCTAGAAAGAAGACAGAAGAAGAGAGACAAAGATTTACGGTGGGGAAAACCCTTATCGGGTGAAAAACCCCACTCAGAAACTTGCACAATGTATTAACAAATCTGAAAGAATGTTTACAACACACTTGCAATGCAAGCTTCAATGGTCTTTGACACTTGTGTCTGGAGTCAATCTGGTAGGATAATAGTACCTGTAAACCTGTGATACAAACTCCATCTCCAAGCACCTATTTAAATACAACATACAAGGCAATTTTGGACCTTTCTTGGAATGGGTGTCCAATATGGCATCTTGGACCAAAATCCATGCCTAGAGACACTTGGTCAACATTGTAGAATGTATCTGACACTTGTCCATAGCTCCCATCCCAAAAAGGTCACCTATTTCTAAAATGGGCTATGACAGATGCTCTTACGACACTTACGATGGTCATAGAATATGTCATAGTAGTTACAACTTACAGTTGGAAGAGAATCTATCATACACATCCTATAAATAGCATATTCTCTTACAACACATCATATTCCACCTTGGGGTGCCCAAATATGCCTTATTCAAAGATGTTTCATGACACATGTCATTACCTATCTTACAACCATCTATTCTCGACTCTTACATGTCATAGATTCGTCATAGAAATCCATCATAACCGTTTCTATCAAACATTCCTTACACAACATAGAAGATGCTGACACATGGAAGAATATTCCTACCACTAAGTGGGATGCCTATCTCCTCATGTGAGGAAAAAATAACAAGTTGTCATTATCCATGTTGGATTGACACATCACTCTGCCACATTTGCATCAAGTTTCTACAACTCTCTCAAAGATCAATTACAAATCCAATTCAACCAGCGATTTGTTTCAGCTCTTATTCTGAACCCTAAAAGTGCAAAAAGGTACTTCCATTTTGAATATCTCTCTCTGAATATTTTGCAAAAATGGCTACTCCAATGGTTGTTAAGATCATTGATAGGCCGCGTCTAATGTTCAAGAAACACACCTACAAATCCCTAGAAGTTGATCCCTTAGGTGCTTTTTCTAGCATTCTACATGGGGTTCTGCACATAGAAGATGTTAGGGTTTACATACATGCCAATATTGAGGAATTTGGAGAATCTAAGTTGATGAACATCTATCATAAACAGTTAATAGATGAAAGTTTTGAACTCAAACCTCAATACAAGGCCCTCCGGGATAAGCACTTTGGACATTGCATCCACTTTCCCTGTTTTGTAGAAGATGATTGGGTCCGGTATGTTCTTAGCAGAATACATGACAATTTCATGTGGTTAATGAATCCCTTAAATATAACAAAAGATGCCATTATGGCAGTAACTGGCATTCATCCAGTGGGTTACTTGCTCTCAAATCTATCAAAAACTAGATAGTAAGTGAAGCTACCGAATCTACATTTGACAAGAGAGGAATGACCATAGAAGACATCATAGATCTGGATATCAAATTTGCCTCTATGATAATTGGATATAAGATCTATCACTCCAGTAGGGAGAATTCTATGTGCAGGACTGGAATATATACAGCATATCAGATGTTAAGGGAAAATGCAAATTATGACCTATGTGATCTTCTTTTAAACCAACTATTAGAAAACTTGCAGAAGATCAAGAAGGATAAGAAGAACTCATTCAAGTATGGTTGTTTAATACTGTGTCTATTCTTCTAGTTCATGAATGAGCTGCCTAGATCAAGTGATTGGGTTTGGCAAAATGACAAACCGGTTGCAATACAGACTAGATACTATATGTATGGACTTGGTGATGCCAAGGCTCAAAGTACAACACTGTGGGGATACTTTAAGAACTTCCAAAGTATGATGCAAGCCAGAGAAAGGATACCTCAATCCATAGTAGAAAAATACAAGGATGCAGTGTGTTTTATTGTAGATACTGATCAATTCCTAATGGAGACAGTTGAGCCCAAAACAGTTTGGATAATGCCAATTGGATATGAGGTTGACGAGAAAATCTTGGAACTACATATTCAACACTTGCTAAGTCAGACTAAGGACCCTGAGGTAGAAAAGGTTTGGAACCTTTCAAGAACTAAGTGTAAAAATACATGTTGAGCTAAGACAACTAGAAATAAAAAAGAAAAGTTAGAAGGGAAGTAGAGGAAATTGCCAAAAGATATGGCATATCAGAAGAGGCAGTTGATGCAAACAAAGAGAAAATAGAAAGAACTAAGAAAGAGAAACAAGAAATAGAAAAAAAAAGTGTTCTGGTACAAGCCTCCTCCTAGACTAGATCCTCCAAGAGCTCTGCACCTACCACCCCTAAGAGCTCAAGAGCCTCCAAACCAGAAGCCAAGACATCCGGCAAGGGAGAAAAGAGAATGAAAACAAAAGCCACAAGGTCTTACATAAGTCAAAAGGATGATGAAGAAACAGAGTTTGATGAGGAAGTTAAGAAAATGAAGAAGACGAAGAAAACATCTGGGGAATCCTCTACCCATAAAAACAAAGAAGAAAAGGTAGAAGAATTATTGAAAATCCCACTCTTTCAATTGATGATATCATCAAAGCAGTCACTGTGGCTAGGAATCTGCAACTGGTAATAGAATTTTATGATGATTATAGTGATACTGACAAGAGAATCTTGGAAGAAGCTACAGTCAGGTACCTAACTATTTATAATAAAGCATTTATTGAAATGATTTCATTAATTCCCAAAACTCTAGAGAAGGTACTTGAACTTAGAAAAGAGAATGCTAAGGCAAAAGACTTAGAGATCTGAGAACAGATTGCAATTCAACTCTATCCTTCCATTACTCCAAAGCAAATGAACATGATCTTTAAGGACTGCAAGGATGAATTCTGGAGCAAAGCAAGAATGAACAAACTTATGCATGGAGAGACCGATCAGGTAGCAAGAGAAATAGAAGACATCTTCTGGAATGCCTTCAAAAGATTAAATCTTCCTATTATAGAGGAAATCGATGAAGAACCTTCTACCATGGATGTTGAAGGATTAAATGCATCAAAAGAAGATTCTACTAAGAAGAATATAGAATGGTCAAAAGAGATAGATGAGGAGAAGTCTAAGGACTTGGATTCCTCTATTCTGAAAGAGGAAGTTCATGAAGAAGTTAACATCTCTCCTCTGGATCCCACTGTAGACATTCCAAATTTAGGAACTGAAGGAGAAGGAAGAAAAGAGGAGAAGTGAATCAAGAAAAGGAGGTAAAGGGAAGAGAAGAAGAACAAATAAAGAATATCTCTGGTGATAGTTCTAAGATTCCAAAAGAAAAGAAGACTCAGTCTCCAACAAGAGACACTGCAGAGGCAGTGAATAATTTCTTGAACAAAGAGATGATGGAGATAGATGAACTGGAACTATTCCAAGGACCACTAAATTTTGATTCCTACTTTCTGGTCAAGACAATGAAAATAACATCTTTTGCCCAAGTTAAAGCAAAAGAAAAGCTTTTGAAGTCTCACATGGAAGACTAAGAGCTGTTAGAGATTGCATCCAGTATGTTGGAGAAGATCATACCATCTTTTCAAAAGGATCCTTTAGCCTCTTCATCCAGTAACTTGAAATCTCTAGTAAACTTTGTTAGCACTCATTTTGATTCTTTAGAGAAATTGGCAGAAGAAAGGGTCCGGAAAGAGTTTTTGGGAAAGAGATTCACTGAAGTATAAGGACTCATAGCTAATGATAGAAGGACCCTAGATATTGGGATAAAGAGCCTTGAAAATTCTCTTAAAGATGGTGGGGACATGCACAAATTTTGTCTATCTTGGTCTAAAGTGACAGAGGATATTGAAAAAAAGGTGAAAGAATAAGAAGGTAAACTGTCAAGTTTATCTCAGAATTTTGATCCCCTCACTATATCCATAATGAATCAAGAATGCCAAGCTATTGCCATTATAAATGAAATAAAAAGGTTGGACAAAGAGAAGAAGAATATAATAAGCACGATGAGTGAACTTAGAGGGATAATTATCCCTAAGTTAGAGGCAATGCATGAGGCCTTAACAGATGCTCAGACCACAGCCTGAACTACTGATCCGACAGACTTAAGAAGGGCAGAAGCTCATGCATTTTTGTTGAGTGGTCACATCTCCATTTTGGATAGGATGAAGCAAAGATGGGCCATAGAGTATGTACAGTTGAAGGCCACTTTTGCAAATATACTCAAGTATATGTAAGTATAACATGTATATACATACTTCTGCAGCTATGTATATGTCAATTTTTGCAAATTGGTGTGCGGATTCTGCCCTTTTCCATTGATCTCGAAGGGGGAGTGAGGAGTAGTGAAAAATGTGAAATCTAGCCAAGGGAGAGCTCTGGTAAAATAGTGCATAAGGTAGAGCATCAGCCAAGGGGCAGTTTGCTGTGACACTTAGTCATTTTTCACTAAGTGTTGCCATCAATGCCAAAGGGGGAGATTGTTGGAAAGAGACACTGTGTGGATTCAAGAGTTTTGTCAATGATGGCAACAAAGTCTATCCAACACATTCGTAACACATAGTATGCCTATACCGAAAGTCAGATTGAAGAGTGTTTTGGTCCGGTGAATAAGAACAGAGCATGCAGCAAGGTCTGACAATCAGGTCTGGATCTCTCAGATGGTGTAACTCAACAAGTTGTGGACTTGCACAATTCAAGAGGAGCATCATGACTACTATATTCTAGAGATTGAGTCTCCGATGACAAAACATGGAAAATATATGAGCATCTGAGTGTTGGGTTCCAGACAGGCATAGTAGACTAAGGAAAACCTGACCAACAATGTATCAGACTTCAATCCAAATGAGTATTTGATGTTGATCAAGCTATTTGAGGGATCATACAATATTGGCCAATATGTTTGATCACTTCAATATCTATGATTTTGATACGCATCACATATCAAGCATGGATTTAGCTGATAGATCATTAATTTGTAGATATCTTAAGTATTCTGGTTGCCGACTAGAAAGTTGTTGAAATCTTTGGTGCGGATATATATATCTGATGGATTCTAGTATGAAGGTGTGTGTGTGTAAGATATGAGAATATAAAGTATGAAGAAAGGTAGAGATAAGTGTGGAAGCAGCAATACAAGTCCAGTATGTGACAGAGCAGCAGCACTAGAGTAGAGGAAGAATGAAGTGTATTAGATCAGTATATTGAACCTAACCAGAACTGAACTTTAGCATTTTTAGATGCCTCTCATCAGTTCAAACATCTAGTTACCTTCTATAAACTTTGTGTACAGTGAGTCTCTTGTAGGCAGTATGCCTCTTGTGAGTAGTGTGCTTGGGCAGTGAGCCCTAATTGGCAAGTGTTATTTTGTACTTTGTATTCTTTTAACAAATAATACAATCTTGGGTTAGTCACCCCATGGTTTTTCCCTTAACAAGGTTTTCCATGTAAAAATCCTTGTGTTATGTGTGATGATTTTATTTATGTTCTTATGATCATGTATGCTTATATGTTTTAATGTTGCACTAATTATTAAAGGAGAAAAGAAAGTTAAGATATTTGAGATAACTAATTCAGCCCCCCTCTCAGTTATCTGCCTTGTTTCCAACATATATATGTTATAGCATATCACTGTCCCCATACTTGTATATTATCAAGTGTCAAGATGTACCACACATCATTTGATGTTGTTACAATGTATTTTTTGGAACCCTGAGTGACATCTAGCATGTCTTGCTCTATAAGACTTTACTTCTAGTTTTGTGACCTACCAACATCCTTGTATGACTTTAATCATTATCATGTCCTTGAGACAATCTACATCCAATTTTATTAGAAATTCAATCCACTATATCCAAAAATTCTACTAAAATAGGATCTCTAGTACCTAAAAAAGTATATAAGAGCTTTTCAAAATATTTATATCTACAATAATGGTAGTAAATGTCTGTATGTGTCTTTAGTATTCTCATAAGAAGTTTCCTAGTGTAAGATAGACTATTCAATGTATATTTTTTATGCTTGTCCTAATTTAGATGTTTTCTTTTATAGCACTTTTAGATATTTTTATGTTGCTTTTTGGTCATCGATGCAAATTCACAATATACAAACTATCATTAATAATTTCCTTCTATAATAACTTACATTTTCTAAATTTGTTTGATGTGAATATAAATGTGATTCAATTTTATTTCAGATGCTACGAGTATATGAATTGATTACAAGCTGGGTGAGAATAATTACATGAAGTGCATCTTGTATTGCCTTATATGATTGAATGTCCCTATATGTGAATTAATTAGGTAGGTGTAGGATAGAAACTAGATTTAGTGCTATAAATTATACATACAAACAAAGATAAATCCTCATTCATACACAACATAGGATAAATCAATTTATACATTCACATCAAATAATTCTTATATACATTGTCTTTTCATACAAAAAGTATAGTTATATAGATCACATATTCTTGGGTGATATATCCTTGCTATCCTTCTATACTCTTATCTACATACATTTCAGTTTGCAGTATACCTAGAACCTAATATAGCTTATACATATGTAATAGCATGTCACTATTCCCATACTTGTATATTATCAAGTGTCAAGATGTACCACACATGACTTGATGTTGTTACAATGTATTTTTTGGAACCCTGAGTGATATCTAGCATGTCTTTCTCTATAAGACTTTACTTCTAGTTTTGTGACCTACCAACATCCTTGTACGGCTTTAATCATTGTCATGTCCTTGAGACAATCTACATCTAATTTTATTAGAAATTCAATCCACTATATCCAAAAATTATACTAAGCTAGGATCTCTAGTACCTTAAAAATTATATAAGAACTTTTCAAAATATTTATATCTACAATAATGGTAGTAAATGTCTTTATATGTCTTTAGTATTCTCATAAGAAGTTTCCTAGTGTAAGATAGACTATTCAATGTATTTTTTTTATGCTTGTCCTAATTTAGATGTTTTCTTTTATAGCACTTTTAGATATTTTTTTGTTGCTTTATGGTCATCGATGCAAATTCACAATATACAACTATCATTTATAATTTCCTTCTATAATATCTTAAATTTTCTAAATTTGTTTGATGTGAATATAAATGTGATTCAAGTTTATCAGAGATGCTACGAGCATATGAATTGATTACAAGTTAGTTGACAATAATTACATGAAGTGCATCTTGTATTGCCCTCTATGAGTGAATGTCCCTATATGTGAATTAATTAGGCAGGTGTAGGATAGAAACTAGAATTAGTGCAGTAAATTATACATACAAACAAAGATAAATCCTCATTCATACACAATATAGGATAAATCAATTTATACATTCACATCAAATAATTCTTATATATATTGTGCTTTCATACCAAAAGCATAGTTATATAGATTACATATTCTTGGGTGATATATCCTTTCTATCCTTCTATACTCTTATCTACATACATTTCAGTTTGCAGTATAGCTAGAACCTAATATAGCTTATACATATGTAATAGCATGTCACTATTCCCATACTTGTATATTATCAAGTGTCAAGATGTACCACACATGACTTGATGTTGTTACAATGTATTTTTTGGAACCCTGAGTGATATCTAGCATGTCTTTCTCTATAAGACTTTACTTCTAGTTTTGTGACCTACCAACATCCTTGTATGGCTTTAATCATTGTCATGTCCTTGAGACAATCTACATCCAATTTTATTAGATATTCAATCCACTATATCCAAAAATTCTACTAAGATAGGATCTCTAGTACCTTAAAAAGTATATAAGAACTTTTCAAAATATTTATATTTACAATAATGGTAGTAAATGTATGTATATGTCTTTAGTATTCTCATAAGAAGTTTCCCAGTGTAAGATAGACTATTCAATGTATATGTTTTATGCCTTGTCCTCATTTAGATGTTTTCTTTTATAGCACTTTTGGATATTTTTATGTTGTTTTATGGTCATTGATGCAAATTCACAATATACAAACTATCATTAATAATTTCTTTCTATAATATCTTAAATTTTCTAATTTTTTTTGATGTGAATATAAATGTGATTCAAGTTTATCAGAGACACTATAAGCATATGAATTGATTACAAGCTGGGTGACAATAATTACATGAAGTGCATCTTGTATTGCCTCTATGAGTGAATGTACCTATATGTGAATTAATTAGGCAGGTGTAAGATAGAAAATGTTGATTCATTATAATAGACCATTTGGGTAATGACTTATGTACCCAAATTGTTTTCTTCCCTAGGATTTAGGTTGGAACCTAACTGAGGTTATTGCATTGTATTGATTGAAAAGTTTTAGAAAAGGGGGTTGTGTAAGGGTCACATGCATGGATATTGTGATATATGATGTGTAAGAATAGTGAGTCCATTAGTAAGCCCTACTTGTTCTAACCCTAAGATGTATTCTTCCCTATTGCATAGAGTGTATTTTGACTTGGGAAAGGTATGCTACATTGAAAGATATGTTGAGTTGGTGTGGACTAGAACCCCAACTAATTATAATTCCTTGTGAATCATGGTAGTGTGATTAACCTTATTGCATTAAGAACATGGTTATGGTGTTTTTCATACCGAAATCTTCCATTTGAGTGATGTCTTATCTTGCACTATTGTTATGTGTGCATTATGTTTTTTATATGTTTTTCAACAAGTTGTGGAGAACTTTAGCATCACATCTGGTGGGCTCCATTTCAACAACAAAGAAGAATTTCATGGAGACTCTTCCATTTGCCACATGGTAACTCTGCACTCATCCTTTTGGATGGCAGTGTTGACACTCTTTTGTGTTGCACCATTGTTTCCTGAATGATGACTCAGTTGGCAAGGCTCATTCATTGGGACTCAACAAAGCAATGAGTTTTTTGAGCCCAAACCAATTACCAGAGACATGTGGTGATTTCATGCATGCCTAGAATTTGTCAGTTCCAACAACTTCTAGATGGTGTCCCATTGGTTGGTGTTGATAATTCAACCCAATGGTGGGCTCGAGGAACCACAGGATGAGGACAAGAAAGCCAAGCACTAACACAAAAGTATGAGGTGCCATTGGCTCCTATAGGCCACACCAATCAATAAGTGGGTCTAGTCCGTTCTCCGTGAAACATCAATGATCCCAGGATGTCAATCTTGAGCCCAAGCCATTCGATAGCCCACACATTATTAAGGACCTTTCAAGGCTAACCAAGAAAGGAAGTGCATTGGTGGATGAGGTAGTTGAATTGGCCTTCAAGCCTTGCAAGGGATATTTTGGGATGGGTGGAAATCAAACTCAGAGATATGGTAGTGCATCAAAGGATTTTGGGTCTCATGTGTAGGATCTTGGTGAGTCTTGAAGGAATTAGTGCACCTGATGACTCCACCATTAAGGTAAATAAAAGATTCAATGTGGAAGTGGCAGAGTCATTGTGAATTGATGATGAGTTAGAGATAAATGACACCATGAATAAGTCTTCAATGTATAATTGGAGTGGTGGCTATTGAATAGTATAGATGTAGAAGTTGTTGAGGAAGTTGTTTCCCACTCAATGCATTTGATATATATAGGCTCCTAAGATGTATTGGAAGTTGCGTAGTATTTAGTTATTGAGCCAATTCAGGATCCTCAGAGAAGAATCAATAGGCATTTTCAGCCTTTGTGGGTGGTATTCAGAGTTGATTGAATGTTTTATGACTGTGCATCTTTCCTTTTGTAATATGTTCCTAATTTATTAATGAAGAGAAGTGACATTTTGTGCCTGTTCTTATGTCTGTTAAGTCTTCTTTCACATCTTTTGCATTGATGTTGTGCCTTTTTTCTTTGTTTCATGAATGGTTTGAGTAAATGGGGTATAATCATGCATTTTTTGCTCTTTAAAGACATGAATTAGTATTGTGAAAGAACATGAATACATTATTTCATTTTAGTATCTTTGTGAGTTTTAACATTTAGTGTATCACCTTAGGATGGTTTCATTTAATTTAAGTTTCTCTCTTCTCTTTTATCTACCTTGTTGAAATAACTAATGAGATTTTTACAAACAATTGGCTTCTAAAATCCCTGGTGGTGCCTGTATAAGCAATCAGGTTTTAAGCATTTAAATATGCAGTCCCCTTCCCAAGAATCCAAAAATTCTGACACTTTCGACCCCTGCAGTTGTAAAAAATGCAAAAAATTAGTTAAGGTGCAAGTGTCTTTGTATATACAAGGGTGTTTATGTTGATAATTGAGAGGGGGGGTGAATCAGTTATCTTAATTATTTTAGCTTTCTAAACTTTCTTAATAATTAGTGTAGCATCAATTCAAAGAAGCAAACATAACCATGAAATAGAAATACACATGACACAATATTTTTGACGTGGAAACCCTGTTAAGGGAGAAAACCACAGGGTGATTAACCCAAGATTGTATTCTCTGTTAGAAGAATGGAAGTACAAAATGGCACTTGCCAATTAGGGCTCACTGCCCGAGCACACTACTCACAAGAGGCACACTGCCTACAAGAGACACACTGTCTTCAATTTATAAAGAATGTAATACAATACTTGAACTGATAAGGAGCATCCACATATGCTGGAGTTCAGTTCCGGTTAGGCTCTGTATACTGATCTGCTGCACTTCATCTTTCCTCTTCTTTTATGCTACTCTTCTTTCACATGCTGGATCTTCCTTTCTGCTTTTATTTGGCTCTACTGCTTTTCTATGCACAACACTTACAACTACTACACTTCTCATAACTAAATCCATCTTGTATATATATCTGCACAAGTGATTTCATCACCTTTCTAGTCGGCACCCGGAATAGTCAATATTTTACCTAAACTCTAATCTATCAGCTGAATCCTTGCTTACCAAGTAATGCGGATCAAGGATATACTTGTGGAAATCATCAATCATGTCGGCCAAACATAATTTATGCCTTCATAACCTTTACCAACATCAGTAACACATCTGGAATAATGTCTGATGTTTTGCCAGTCAGTTCTTCCTCTTTTCACACTGTCACTTGGGAACTCGACACTCAAGCATTCATATCTCTTTATCCTTTCCACACTGGAGGCTCAAACCTTGGAATCTATCAATCAAGATACTCCTCTTCACTACCCCAAATCTGCACTTCACTGAGATACTTCTACTGAGAGATCCGGACCTGTCAGTCAGACCTTACTGACTGCTCTGTTCTTGTTTACCAGACCACAACATTCTTCACTCTGACTTCCGGTATAGACATACCATGTCTTGTGGATGTGTGGGATGAACTTTGTTGCCATCAGTGACAACATTCATGAATCCACATAGTGTCTCTTGCCAACAATCTCCCCCTTTGGCATTGATGGCAACACTTAGTGAAAAATGACTAAGTGTTTACACTATGCTCCCCCTTAGCTGATGCTCTATTTTTATATACATTTTCCGGAGCTCCCCCTTAGTTGGATTCCTCATTTTTCACTACTCTTCACTCCCCCTTTGACATCAATGGCAAAGGGTAGGGTTTGCATATCAAAACTTTCAAAAATTTAACTATACTTAGCCACATAAGTATATACATATGTCATACTTACATATACTGAAGTATGTCTGCAAAAGTTATCTTCAATTGAATAAATTCTATAGCCCAACTTTGCTTCATTCTATCTAAAATTGAAATATGACCGCTCAACAGGAACGCAAAAGCTTCTGCCCTCTTAAGATCTGTCGGATCATTGGTTTAGGTGGTAGTCTGAGCATCACTTATGGCCTCATGCATGGCCTCTAACTTAGGGATAATGATCCTTCTAAGTTCACCCATCCGGCTAATTATGTTCTTCCTTTCCTTCTCAAAATTCTTTATTGCATTTGTGATTGCAATAGTCTGACATTCTTGATTTACTATGGAGAATGAGAGAGGATCAAAACTTTGAGACAGACTTAATAGTTTATCCTCTTGTTCTTTTACTTTCCTCTCAATATCTTTGGTCACTATGGGCCAAGATAAGGAAAATTTGTACATATTTCCGCCATCTTTAAGAGCATTTTCCAAGCTCTTTATCCCAATTTCCATAACTCTCCTATCATTTGTTATCAGACCCTGTACTTCAGAGAATCTCTTATCCAAAAACTCCTTCCGAACCTTTTCTTCTGCTGACTTCTCTAGAGAATCAAAATGTGTGCTAACACTGTTGACTAGAGTTTTGAGATTACTGGAAGAAGCTGTGGGATCCTTCTGAAAAGATGGCATGATTTTTTCCAACACTCCAGATGCTACCTCTAAAAGCTCACAGTCTTCCATGTGAGATTTCAGTAGTTTCTCTTTGACCTTCGCATTTGCAAATGAAGCTATTTTCATTGTTTGCCCTGGAGTTACAGAGTCAAAATCTAATGGCCCTTTTAATAGTTCCGGTTCATCAATCTCCATAGTTGCTTTTGTCAAAATTTCCTTGATTGATTTTGCAGTGTCTCTTGCTGGAGACAGATTTTTCTTTTCTTCTGCAGTCACAGAACTGTCTTTTGGAGCTTTCTTCCCTTCCACAACCTTTGTATTGATATCTTCTTTTCCCTTCACCTCTGCTTCTTTCTCCTTTATTATTTCTTCTCCTTTGGATCCAGAGTCAGCAGGGGAAACCAGAGGAGTGATGTTGGTCTATTTATGGGCCACCTCTTCCAAAGTAGAGGATTCCAAGTCCTTAGCTGTTTCTGCACTGGTATTCATTACCTCTTCTATTATTTTCTCAGTAGACTCTTCTGTAACACTTGTGGTTGAGGGGTCAGTACCCAAGTCCTCTATAATAGGAAGATTAAATCTTTTGAAGGCCTTCCAGAGGATCTCTTCTGTGTCCTTGGCTACCTTGTCAGTCTCACCAAGCATAAGTTGATTCATCCTTGCTTTGCTTCTGAACTCATCCTTACAATCTTTGAATACCATATTCATTGTCTTGGGGTCGATTGAAGGATATAGCTGAATTGCTATCTATTCCCAGATTTCTAGATCTTTTTCTCGAGCATTGTTCTTCCTCATTTCAAGCCTTTTCTCTAAGCTTTTGGGAATTAGAGAGATAACTTCAATAAAAGCTTTATTGTAAGTGTTCAAAAACTTAACTGTGGCTTCCTCCAGAATCTTTTTATCTGCTTCATTATATGCATCATAGAACTCTGTTAAGGGTTGTAGGTTCCCATCCACAGTGACTGCTTTCACTACAACATCTAAGGATAGAGTGGGTTTTTCAACAAATTCCTCTTCCTTCTCTTCTTCTCCTTGACCGGTAGAGTGTTCACCGGATGATTTCTTTTGTTTCTTCACTTTCCTGATTTCTTCATCAGATTCAGTCTCCTCTTCATCCCTTTGACTGACATAAGCTCTTGTGGCTTTTGTCTTTGTTCTTTTCTCTCCTTTGCCAGATGATTGTGCTTCCAGTTCTGATGTGCTTGAGCCTTTGGTAGTGGTAGGTGTAGATCTCTTTGATGATCTGGTCCAGGTGGAAGGTTTTGCCAAAGCACTTTCCTCATTTTTCTTTTCTGCCTTCTTCTTCTCTTCCTTAGCCCTTTCCATTTTTTTCCTGTTGGCATCAAGTGCCTCCTTTGAGATGCCAAAGCCTTTGGCAACATCTTCTACTTCTTTTCTCACTTTCCTCTTGATCTCTGGTTGCCTTAGCTCTGTATGAATTTTCACACTTAGTTCTTCAAAGGTTCCAATTCTTTCTGCTTTTGGGTCCTTTGGTTGACTGAGCATGTGTTGAACATGTAGCTCTACAATTTGTTCATCGACTTCATACCCCATAGGCATGATCCAGATTGTCCTTGGCTCTACTGCCTCCATTAGGCATTGATCAGTGTCTACCATGAAACACATTGTATCCTTGTATTTCTCAACTACTGAATTGGGGATTCTTTCTCTGACTTGCATTGTATTTTGAAAGTGCTTGAAGTAACCACACAAAGCTATATTCCTTGCCTTAGTATCCCCAAGTTCATGCAAGTAATCTCTAATCTGAATTGCTACTAGTTTGTCATTTTTCCATACCCATCCATTTGATCTGGGCAGCTCATTCATGAAGTAGAAAAATAGGCATAATATTAGTCCACCATATTTAAAGGAGTTCTTCTTGTCCTTTTTGATCTTCTGTATGTTTTGCATTAATTGGCTCAAAAGAAGTTAACAAAGATCATATTCTGCATTCTTTATCTGCATCTCATAGGTAGTATATACTACAGTTTCAGATACTGAATTCTCCCTACTGGAGTGATATATCTTGTATCATATTATCATAGATGCAAACTTGATATCCGGGTCAGTAATATATTCAATGGTCATTGCCCTCTTATCAAATTTTGATCTGGTGGCCTCAGTTACAATGTTGTTTTTGACAAATTTGAGGACAAGTATTCCTCCGGAGGAGTGTAAACCAGTTACTGCACTAATTGCTTCCTTGGTGATTTTGCAAGGTCTGTTTAGCCATAGAAAGTTGTCATGTACCCTATTGAACACATACCAGACCCATTCATCTTCTTCAAAGTAGGGGAAATGAATGAACTGATCAAAATGTTTCTCCTGGATGCTCTTATATTCTGGTTTAAGCTCAAAAGCATCGTCTATCAATTGTTTGTGATAGATATCTCTTAATTTGAATTCCCCAAACTCTTCAACATTTACGTGTATGTAAACCCTAATATCTTCTATGTGCAAAACACCATGTAGAACACTAGAGAAGGCTCCTAGGGGATCTACCTCCAAGGATTTGTATGGATGCTTCTTAAATATGGGGTGAGGTCTATGAAAAATATTTACTATATTCGAAGTATCCATCATCAAGAAATCTTACTGAGAGATATCAAGAACAAATAATACCTTTTACACTGTTTAGGGCACACACGATGAAATCCGGATTGAGCTGTATGAAGAATCATCTTGATCTTTGGGAGAAGTTGTTGTAGAGCTCCTTTTCTCTCTTCTTCGCATGCGAGTGTACAAATGATGAGTGAATGAACTCTTTTATTTCTGAGAAGCCCTAATTTTCATTCGGCAATAAATGCACAACCTAATTCATTTCGGTTTGCCTTGTTTGTCTTATTCAAAGACAAAACCTTTCTAGATCACTGAGACAGATTTTGAAGTTACTCTAGGAGAGTAGTGATAATCTATCTTCCTTTCATTAGTCATTTGATCTATTTGCAGATCAAGACACCATAGTTTGAATCATACCAGACCAAACTTGTAAGGAATCTATTTTTACTGGAAGACTATTTTACCAGATCAATTCTGGTAGGATTAGATTGTTCAAATCTTCTTGTGGATCTCTCAAATCTTTACCATACCCCTTTTAATCCGCAGCTCTCCTTGTGCCAGTTCCAGCATCAATTGACTGGCTGGGGGAACAAGGTTTTCTTTGTGTCTCCCCCTGAGCTAGAGCTCACTTTTTAATTTCCAGAAGGAATATCAGCACCAAAGTCTGGTGTGGATCCATCCCCTACATTCTCTGTACTTTTCTTCACCCAAATCTTGTTCATCTCACTTTGAACTTCATCTGCATTTACTTTTTGTTTTCCCTTATCTTGATTCTAATTATAATATACCGGACCTCTTTTATCCTGATTCTTGCTTCTACAGACTTTTTCTATATGACTGGATCTATTGTAAATTTGGAAAACAACATTTCTTTACATATTTGATTGATATCCTCTTGATCTACATTGATTATCCATATGACCCATTCTATTGCATGCAAAGCATCTACCATTGAATGAATTGTTCATTTGCACATTTTTGCATTCATGAGATTTGTGACCATACCTTTTGCAGTTGAAGCACTGTCCGGAGAAGTATGTATTAGTCTAATTCATTCTCTTTCTACACTGATTAGCTTTATGACCAAAGTTATTACAGTTGTGGTAGTATCCATTGAAGGATGGATATCTTTGAGCATTAGGCTACCTTACCGGAGGACTTCTAGGCCTATTCCTTGGATTTTTTGATCTAAAATTCTTCTAACCGGATCCGGAGCTTTCTCCTTTCTCATATCCCAAACCACACTTGTCATCTACCCGCTTTTGGCTTTCACGAAGAACTTTAAGTTAGGCAGAACTTATTTTGAATTTCTCTTTATATTCATTTGTTGTTTGAAGATCTCTTTTGAGAGAGACAATTTGATCCTCAAGTTTTTCTTCATTATCTTTAGCATCTTCAAGATCAGATTCAAGATGTCTGATAATTCTATCCATCTTGTGGCAATCTTTTGATTTCTCCTTGAGAGATTGTCTTAGATTATCTTCATTTTTTCTTTTCTCTTCAATCTCTTGGGTAAACTTTATAACTCCTAATTCCATTTCATGTCTTACCATAATGATTTCTTTTGATAACTTTTCACATAACTTAGTTTTCTCCTTCAGATCTTCATTTGCATTATTTGCTTCACCTTGACTTGCCAATTGTTGAAGTAGCTCCTTTCTCTTTTTCATAGAGAGACTTAATTTTTCTTTTAGTTCTCTCATGAAATCATCAGCCTGTTTGAGTCTTTCCTTTAATTCATTGACTTCAGAGTTTGACTGCTCAAGATCATCAAGGGCAGTCTTGAGTTGATCCCTTAAACCATATGCATCCATTTGGATTCCCAGATCTTCCTCAAGCTGTTAGACTCTGTTTAGGAGGAACTTGGCTCTGATACCAATTGTTGATAACTGAGAGGGGTGGGGTGAATTAGTTATCTTAATTATTTCAGCTTTCTGAACTTTCTTAATAATTAGTACAACATCAATTCAAACAAGCAAACATAACCATTGAATAGAAATACACATGACACAATATTTTTGACATGGAAACCCTGTTAAGGGAGAAAACCACAGGGTGATTAACCCAAGATTGTATTCTCTGTTAGAAGAATGGAAGTACAAAATGGCACTTGCTAATTAGGGCTCACTACCCAAGCACACTGCTCACAAGAGGCACACTGCCTACAAGAGACACACTATCTACAATTTATAAAGAATGTAATACAATACTTGAATTGATAAGAAGCATCAACATATGCTAGAGTTTAGTTCCGGTTAGCCTCTGTATACTGATCTGCTGCACTTCATCTTTCCTCTTCTTTTATGCTACTCTTCTTTCACATATTGGATCTTCCTTTCTGCTTTTATTCGTCTCTACTACTTTTCTTCGCACAACACTTACAATTACTACACTGCTCATAACGAAATCCATCTTGTATATATATCCGCACAAGTGATTTCATCACCTTTCTAGTCAGCACCCGGAATAGTCAATATTTTACCTAAACTCTGATCTGTTGGCTGAATCCTTGCTTACCAAATAATGCAGATCAAGGATATAATAGTGGAAATCATCAATCATGTCGTCCAAACATAATTTATGCCTTCATAACCTTTACCAACATCAGTAACACATCTGGAATAATGTCTAATGTTCTGCCAGTCAGTTCTTCCTCTATTCACACTGTCACTTGGGAACCCGACACTCAAGCATTCATATCTCTTTATCCTTTCCACACCGGAGGCTCAAACCTTGGAATCTATCAGTCAGGATACTCCTCTTGACTACCCCAAATCTGCACTTCACTGAGATACTTCTACTGAGAGATACAGACCTGTCTGTCGGACCTTACTAACTACTCTGTTCTTGTTTACTGGACCACAACATTCTTCACTCTGACTTCCGGTATAGACATACCATGTCCTGCGGATGTGTGGGATGAACTTTTTTGCCATCAATGATAACATTCATGAATCCATATAATGTCTCTTGCCAACAGTTTATATATACATACAAGTCAAAATATGCATTGGCGGGTGTAAAATCTCCATCGCCCTTTGAAATCAATTAGATGCATTTCTGAGTGCATATCGGGCTCTAAATGTGCATATACAAAGGGGGAATCTTTCATAGATTCTTGGAAATATTCCTGCTTTGTATATCAGGTTGTATGTAATGGTGCATTGAAAAATATACAAGGGCGCAAATGCATTTGCTACAGTGTAGCAGGGAAGATACATGTGGTAGGGCCCGCGGGTATATACAAACGAGTTTGTATATTCAGCATACAAAGGGAAGGTGCAAAGATGTTTGCATATACAAGGATTGACATACAAGAGGGATATGCAAGGTGGACGCAGCTGAAATGTTAACAGCATTTTGAAGTATTTTGAGTTCTACCTTTGTATGTTTGGGATTGTATATTCCAAATATACATTCGAATGTACAAGGTAAAACATGCATGCAGGTCAGCAATGGTCAACGTCAGATATGGGGCCCACAAGTTGTTTGTGCATTTGCTTGTATGTTTGCATAAAAGCCGATATACAAAAAGGGCATATGCATTTCGGACCCGACGGAGATTTCAAGCTGCTGCAAAAAACATTTGGGGTCCGTTGAATGTATATCATGTCTGTATATGCACATATACAAGGAAGTATGCAGGGAAAGAGGATACAAGGTGGACCCGATTGAAATTTTCAATTTGCTCCATAATATTTTGGGGTCCGCCTTGTATATTAAACTATTGCATGTATATGCATTTTGCATATACAAAGGATTTTTGAAAGGTGAACAGTGGCGATTGTATATGCATATGTTTTTGCATATACAAGGGCGAAAAGGCAAAATGGAAAAGGAAAAGGGTCAGCGATAGAAACATGAGGTGCCTACGTGGCATGATTTCATTGGTCGATGACTTGGTCAACGTGTTTTGAGCTGTTTATCTCAGCGATTGAATCAGAATCGACAGTTGGTTTTATTTTTTGTTGCAGCGATGGTTTTCTTTATCTGTGGCCCATTTTTGAGTAGGAAAACAATAGAGGCATGTTGTTGCTACATTCCAGAAGAGGCTACGGGTAGCTGAAGCATTAATGGTAGAAATGCAGCGGTATGGGTCGATGATGGATAGGTCAACCACCTTTTTTAAGATGCAAATCTTTAAGCGACGGCTCATATCCCGAGGCCCCCTGCTCTCTTCCTCTGCTTCCCGGCTGCATTCAATTTTGAGCACCATTTCTCATGATGCACTGTGTCTGGCGATTTTTGAGTTGACTATTGTAATTTTACTGAGTTCACAGTTTTGCTATAAAAAACAGACTGTGTTACTCTTTTGTGGTTATTGAAGACCTGGGCATTTTTGTGTAAATAATGAAGAATAGGGCATGATCCTGGGTTGTTCTATCTCATTCTGGAGTTTATGAGTTGCATCATGAATGTATTTTGCATGTATATTTAGTTTCATGTTGATATAGATGAAAAATGCTCTTATGCATGTGTTTATCTATTTGTCTCCTTCGCTGCATGCATTTCCTTCTTTTGAATCTAGCTGCTAAGGGTTTCTTAGATTCTAGGGTATAGTTTTGTTGTACCACATGCCCAATCTGTAACTTCCATTCAAGGAGTGGATTAAATTGTTTTAGGTTAAGCATGAAGAAGGTTGTTTGTTAGCAGGGATATCTGTAAGTAGAGGTAGCTAAATACCCATTTTTGGGTGATGTTTGTAAGGCAAGCATCAATCCAACCCCTTGAAACTCGAATGCTAGTTGTAAACCATCTCTTGCATATGTCTAGTTGACTCCTTGCCCTAATATAGGCACCGGTCTACTCCTAGGTTAGTAATTATGACCCAAAACCCCCTGTCTTGCATCCAAACCATCAAATTCAAATCATTCCATTATACCAACCTGTTAGTTGTAGGAGTAGGATTAGGAAACCCTCACATACTCTCATACCTAACCAGACACATATGTCCAAGAATGTTGCCAAACTTGTGATTTGTCACACAAATCTTGGTCCCAAAATGAGAGTATTCTGCCTGTCATTAGAAAGCTAAATCTTTATGTCATTTGGAGAGTAAATGTTACATCTTTAGTTATAGGGACACCCCCCTTGGTGCGGCAGAACTAGAAGTGAAGGGGAGGCAGCTCACGCGACCTCCCGTAATCTATTGTTTGAATCTGCCTGTGCACTGGAACTGGCAAACCGTCTGCCGATTCTTTTCAGATGGTGCTCTGTTGGTGGAATGAACTCAGAAACATATTTGATGAGCTTTCAGTTGTTTGAAAATTTTGTCCTCTCTGGAGAGGTGGCGACTCTGCAAAAAAAATTTAAGTGCACATGAAAGGTTGATGTATGTTGTTGTGAGAAAAGAATGTTCTGTTCAGATTGTAGCATCTTGATGAGAAAAGGTACCTAGCTTCTTCCCCTTATATTTGTTGTTTTATTGCATAAGTTAGATGCTAGGGGAAGCCTTAGGTCTTAGGCAGACAAAGGATGTCTAAGAGTGAGATTTATATGAATCCAAATATGTATTCACCCATACTCAGTCAGGAGGGGGATGAAATGTTGAATAAAAGAATAGAAGAGATAAAAAATAGGTTGATATTCTTAGAGGCTAGGTAGGCCCAGTTGAATAGCAGTAACCCTGTTGTGTCTGCTAGTTAGAATGATAACCCTCTTGTCAGCCCTTTTGATCCTTTGTATGACCAATTAGATTTGTCATGGGTTGATTATCAAGTTGAAAGTATGCCTGCTAAAATTTACAATCAGATGCCCAGATTTAATGGATACAATGTGTATGATGGGGGTGCACATATCCAAAAATTTTGTAGTTTTATGGAAAGACATTCATTTAGAGATGAGGATATGTGGATGAGGATTTTTGTTAGATCCTTTGATTTAAAAGCTAGAGATTGGTATTTGAGCTTTCCAAAGAAATCCTTTGCCTGTTGGGATGAACTTGCTGACTGTTTCAAAGAGGAATTTGCAAGAGAACTTGCTGATCTTGTTGCAAGATTAATGGAAATTAGAAAACAAGATAAAGAGCCCTATATTGGTTTTAGTCATAGATTTGTAGTAGCCCTTTCACAAAGCCTTGAAGCCTTCAAACCTGATATTTCAGCCTGTGTTGGCATATATTTTGAAGCTTTTGAGGAGGGCTCTAGTGCATTGTTGAGGGAATTCAAGATAACAAGTATGCAGATGGCATACAAGTTCGTAGAAAATATAGAAAAAATGAGAAATGAGTACACGCAGAATTCCCTATCCATAGGTTTTGGTATGAATAACAGTTATAAGGCTGCAAATGACCAAGTGATTATGGCATCATGTGAAGATAAAAATGAGAATGAAAATACATCAGTTGAGCATGCCAGTAGAAGGATCAATGATAACCCCCGTTGCAAGGTTGAGGTGTCTGGTTCTGAAAATAATGATGAGGTTATGGATAGAAATGAACATCTATTTGAATGGATTTGTGGAGATGATTGTGAGTATTGTGCTCAAGATAGAGAAGAAATAAGCAAATAGAGCAGCAGTTCCATGTGTGAATCAATGCCTCAATTTCAGACACATGGAGATGATGAAGAGCAATTAGAAATTGAAACAAGTGCTAGTGTTGAGCATGATTGTTCTCCATTTGATTATGGTTTTGCTTATGACAAACAGGCTGATACTCCTCCACAAAGGGAATCCGTTAGTAATGAAGATGCATGTTCTGCTGCCTGTGAACCAGTGGCATACCATAATGAAGCTGAAACACCTGGATCACCTATTTTTGACAAATATGATGATGAGGATCTTTTTGAGTATGGTGAAAGTCTAGGCACTACTATTGATTTGGATTTTGTTTCTCATCCTGATGAAAGAGAGGCCAACATACATCATGAAGGTTATTATAGAGAGGTGCCAGAGCCTGATCTTTTCCAGCATGGTGCAACTGATGGTTGTGTGCATGATGTGCACAACTGTGAATCTGAAAGCTTTTTCTTTGATATGGCAGCTTGTGATAAGATGAACCTTGATGTTCCTAGCTGCATGGTGGACTTTGAGTGCTTTCAGTTTTCAGTCCAGCTAGGAGATCATTTTGCAATGCATAATGCTAACATAGATGATAACATGTGTTATATTTCATTTGAATATGCATTGTTTGATAAATATTGCATTCACATGTTGCCTGATGTTGAAGGTTGTTTGCATAAGGTTGAGAAGAGCCAGCTCAATGAGATAATTATATATGCAAATGACAAGGTTTGTTTGTGGTCAAATCATGGCAGTATCTCCAGGCTTGATCTAGTGAATGCAGATGAAAACAAGGTGTTTGATAAGGGGAGATATAGGTTTTTCTTTTCTTGGTGGCCTTAGGCCACCAAGTGTGTTTGGTGATGCAGGTTGGTGCAAGTTTGACTCTATTGCCCAATGGATAGGGGACTGGTCTGCATCCCAGAGATTCTGAGGTTCTCGCCATGCCTGCAAGAGGCATGTGTCCCTAGACAGAGCCATTGGTGGTGCCTACATAAGCAATCAGGTTTTAAGCATTTAAATATGCAGGCCCCTTCCCAAGAATCCAAAAATTTAAACACTTTCGACCCCTGTAGTTGTGCAAAATGCAAAAAATTAGTTAAGGTGTAGGTGTCTTTGTATATACAAGGGTGTTTGTATATGCATACAAGTCAAAATATGCATTGGTGGGTGTAAAATCTCCATCGCCCTTTGAAAAAATCAGTTAGATGCATTTCTGAGTGCATATCGAGCTCTAAATGTGCATATACAAAGGGGGAATCTTTCGTAAATTCCTAGGAATATTCCCGCTTTGTATATCAGGTTGTATGTAATGGTGCATTGAAAAATATACAAGGGCGCAGATGCATTTGCTACAGTGTAGCAGGGAAGATACATGTGGTAGGGCCCGCAGGTATATACAAACGAGTTTGTATATTTGGCATACAAAGGGAAGGTGCAAAGATGTTTGCATATACAAGGATTGACATACAAACGGGATATGCAAGGTGGACGCGGCTAAAATGTTAATAGCATTTTGAAGTATATTGAGTTCCGCCTTTGTATGTTTGGGATTGTATATTCCAAATATACATTCAAATGCACATGCTAAAACATGCATGTAGGTCAGTGACGGTCAACGTCAGATATGGGGCCCACAAGTTGTTTGTGCATTCACTTGTATGTTTGCATACAAGCCGATATACAAAAAGGGCATATGCATTTCAGACCCAACGGAGATTTCAAACTACTGCAAAAAACATTTGGGGTCCGTTGAATGTATATCATGTCTGTATATGCACATATACAAGGAAGTATGCAGGGAAAGAGGATACAAGGTGGACCCGACTGAAATTTCCAATTTGCTCCATAATATTTTGGGGTCTGCCTTATATATTAAACTATTGCATGTATATGCATTTTGCATATACAAAGGATTTTTGAAAGGTGAACAGTGGTGATTGTATATGCATATGTTTTTGCATATACAAGGGCAAAAAGGCAAAATGGAAAAGGAAAAGGGTCAGCGATAGAAACATGAGGTGCCTATGTGGCATGATTTCACTAGCTGACGACTTGGTCAACGTGTTTTTAGCCGTTTATCTCAATGATGGAATCAGAATCGATGGCTGGTTTTTTTTGCTATAGTGATGGTTTTCTTTGTCTACGGTCCATTTTTGAGCAGGAAAACAACAGAGGCACATTGTTGCTACATTCTAGAAGAGGCTACAGGTAGCTGAAGCATTAATGGCAGAAATACAGCGGTATGGGTCGATGATGGATAGGTCAACCACCTTTTTTAAGATGCAAGTCTTTGAGCAGCGGCTCATATCCCGAGCCCACCTGCTCTCTTCCTCTGCTTCCTGGTTGCATTCAATTTTGAGCGCCATTTCTCATGATGCACTGTGTCTGGCAATTTTTGAGTTGACTGTTTTAATTTTGTTGAGTTCACGATTTTGCTATAAAAAGTAGACTGTGTTACTCTTTTGTGGTTGTTGAAGACCTAGGCATTTTTGTGTAAATAATGAAGAATAGGGCATGATCCTGGGTTGTTCTATCTCATTCTCAAGTTTATGAGTTGCATCATGAATGCATTTTGTACGTATGTTCAGTTTCATGTTGATATAGATGAAAAATGCTCTTATGCATGTGTTTATCTGTTTGTCTCCTTCGCTGCATGCATTTCCTTCTTTTGAATCTGGCTACTAAGGGTTTCTCAAATTCTAGGGTATAGTTTTGTTTACCACATGCCCAATCTGTAACTTCCATTCAAGAAGTGGATTAAATTGTTTTAGGTTAAGCATGGAAAATGTTGTTTGTTAGTAGGGATATTTGTAAGTAGAGGTAGCTAAATACCCATTCTTGGGTGATGTTTGTAAGACAAGCATCAATCCAACCCCTTGAAACTCGAATGCTAGTTGTAAACCATCTGTTGCATATGTCTAGTTGACTCCTTGCCCTGAGATAGGCACCGGTCTGATCCTGGGTTAGTAATTATGACCCAAAACCCCTTGTTTTGCATCCAAACTATCAAATTCAAATCATTCCATTATCCCAACCCGTTAGTTGTAGGAGTAGGATTAGGAAACCCCCACATACTCTCATACCTAACCAGACACATATGTCCAAGAATGTTGCCAACCTTGTGATTTGTCACATAAATCTTGGTCCCAAAATGAGAGTATTCTACCTGTCATTAGAAAGCTAAATCTTTATGTCATTTGGAGAGTAAATGTTACATCTTTAGTTATAGGGACACCCCCCTTGGTGCGGCAGAACTAGAAGTGAAGGGGAGGCAGCTCACGCAACCTCCCGTAATCTGTTGGCCGAATTTGCCCATGCATTGGAACTGGGAAACCCTCTACCGATTCGGAGAAAATAACCAACAATCCCAAAGATCACCCCTAGGTTAAGTCCTACATTCATAGGATTTCCCATTGTCAATGTTAGGTTTATTTCTTAGAGTGACCTTAGGTGCAAAAATAATCACCAACAAAATGAAATGATTTAGTTCAAGGCCTATAGGCCTAGTTGGTAGTGAAAAGAAAATATTAACTTCACAGGAGAATTGAATCAAGTAGCTACATGAGAATATGTAAAAGGTAAAACAAATTGTGGGTTACACATTGTTGATTTAAGAGTTGTATACCTGCTACTAGAGTAGAAATTTAGAGATGGATACAAAACTAGATTTAGCATTAAAATTTAGAGACTTTTCAAATGTTCTTAGTGTGGAAGTAAATTCAATAATTGGGTAAGTCTTGGTAGCCCATGCTCCAAAGTAGATCATGCAATATGATTTAAATAAATGTTGTATTATTTATCAAATGACAAGCTTATTGTAGCTAGGATTAATAACTACAAAAACATTAGAATAAAAAATTAGTAAAGTATTAAGGACAAAACTACTCAAAACTACAAATCCTAATTGGCCATATTTATTCAAACCATGCAAAGGATGAGGGCACATGTGATATCGCTCATGCAACAAGGAATGTCATTGTCTTTTGGTGAAAATAAGAAATATTTTAGGAAGAAGAGTTTAAGACATTTCTCATAGAAGAGTATTCAGATAAATCATTCTTACAGGATTGGTGTCATAAACTAAGCATTATAGAAGCTCAAGTAGTTTTTAGGTGATTGGACCATCTTGAAGTTCAAGTCAAAGCCATGATTGAAAACATACAAAACATCTCCTACAAGGACACCATCTGGATTCATAAGGTATTCAAGGCCTTTAAGAAGAAGGATATTTCAATGAAAGATGATTGGAAATCATTATGGGCTTCTCTTGAGAAGCTATAGGTCAATGTTGTATTTTGTCTCATTTTTGGTATTTTGCTCCAAGGATAGGTAGAAATTGGTTTCATTCTTTATAAGGAAAACAAACCATGAGAGGCTACCAAGAATTGTAAATATTTAATTCTCCATTTGATTTAGTTTCTCAATTTTGTGAGTGGAGTACTTTAGGAGTAACATTTTCAATTTTCATAGCAATTCCTTATATTGAATTTCTTTTTGATAGTTGTTTTTCTTCTATTGCTTTAATTATTTTAGTTGTTTCCTTATGATTTTTTTCTTGTATGGCCTAGTTCCAATTAAATCATCTTGAGCCCTTTATATCTATTGATATTATAGCTTCTACATCCTTAGAGAAGGTCAAAATTTGATGTCAATAAAGTGAGGCGAAGCTTTGATCTAATAGCCCATGTACCAAATAGAAGTTAGTCTAACATCTAAATACTATTATGAAACTAGCCAAAAGTTTCATGTTATTTGATGGCCAACCCACTACCAATTTTTATAAAGATAATATTAATGCCTATAGTGTCATAAATTGTCACCCTAGATAATTTCACATCAAGTTTAGAACCTTCTTTAATGAAGTATTGGTTTAAGAGTTAATTAAGGATCTTGGATAGGTCCCCTAGCCACACACCCTTTTGGGAGCAAATTCGTGAGGACCCTAATGCCCAAGCACTAGTGTCCTATCAATTAGGCATTAAAAAGGTTTTAAATTAAAGTATGTTGGTCTTATGTGCCTTGGGTGATGCACCTTATTGACCTCAAGTCATTTGGGCCCCTGACAAGTAATTAGGATTCATATATAAACAAGACTCTCTCGCTCATTTAATCCTGATGATGCTCTAGCTAATGATTCTCTATGATAATGTTCTCTAACAAGGAATTGATCTCTTTATCTACAAGCTCTCTATTTGTGTAGATTATTGCCATGTGTACTAACTCTTATTACAAATCTTGTTGGAATCTCCTTCATCCATTCTCTCCTTATGGTAATTTGATAGTGGCATCATACCATCAAGGGTTTCATGTTCATGGTAACATATTTCCTTTATTCATGTTTACTTTGATCTTTGATTATTCATATTTGCCTCTTCCCTCCTAGGGCATGCATTCTAGATCTAATCCTTGTTGTTGTGGAGGTGGGAACACCATTCACAGGGTTTGACCTAGGAAAGCCCCTAAATAAGACCAACATTTTCCCTCTTTTATGTGTGTAGGTCGAAGACAATGTTCTAGATAGAAATGAGTGATAGAAAAATGAAAGTATAGGTGTCAAGAACATCTCAAACTTTGGACAACCTGAAACCCTAGGATGCCAATGCTTTGGCACCCTAGTCCTCTAGACCTGATCCCTAATTTTGGAAGTGGTCCCCAGCATATTTTCTCTACTCAATTTGAGTCCACTTGTTTGAGTTTTTAGTTTCGATAGGTCAGTAACTTCTGTTTTAGCATATTTTATCATAGAAACCCTAGATCTAGCCTAATTGCCTCAATCCTTATTATTACAGCAATGGGACAGAGATCTCACCAACCTAGGAAGGCTCTTTCTAAGGAGCAATAGCCTTACTTGAAGCCATTGGTGGCTTGTGTCCTAAAGTTCGCTATAAAGATTGACTAGATCTCTCTTTTAGACAAAACAATGCCATGGGGAAATGACATTAGAAAGGACAATTGGAGGATTCTAGAACCCTAAAGAATTGTTAGAACTAAAAAATTTAGGCATGCCCTAGCCCTTTAATCACTTCCAAATCTAATGGTTTATGAGTTTTGTCAAATTTTCTCATTATTCATTAGCTAGAATGCTATGAAGTTGTCAATATTGTGGTGGGATCCTCACTTTCTACCTAGGTGACCATGAATGGATGCCATTAGTAGTGATGAAATCATAAATTCTATTTGGTCTAGTTAAACATTACTTAAGTTTTGTGAGTCTTGTAAGTTCTCTTCAATGCACCATAGATAAAGATTCTACTCTATTCTAAAAAGGTAAACCTAAGCATGGGAAAAATTTGGCACTAACTAGAATATGAAACTATTTGATGATCATGCCCTAAAACATCCAATGAACTCTACTTTATTTAAATATTATGTTCAAATATTGCCAAATTCATTGTGTTATTCTCTATACCATTTTCCATAGAAGGTTGCACATAATGGTAATCAATAATTATTTATTTGTGGTTGTGGCTGCCATGATTTTGTAATTCAAGTAATTTCCCTATGTTGTGCCACAACATTTAAGATGTATTGAAGGTATATGTATTAGCATTTGTAGAATAGACGAAAAACAAGAAACTAGTGCAAGAATAGAAACTATTAATCTATAAATACAAATGATATATTGAAATAAAATAGAAAAATAAAGTTTGTCTATAAAAAGAGTAATACAAATTCTCAAGAAGAAAAATAGCATTAAGGAAAGCAGAAAAGTAAATTGCAACATGAATTATACGAATGCAAACTAGGAGAGTGGGTATTTATAGACTATTTGAGAGGTGGGAGGTTGCAAATACAACCAATAGGGAGAGTACACCAAATTACCAAAAAATAGGAAAAAGTAACTCCCATGGAAGATGCTAACACCTCACACAACTCATACTAATACCCACTTTATTAACCTAACCATGATTTTAAAAAATTATAAGAAAAAACTAGATAATAGGAAAATAAATACGTACACTAACAACCCCTTTAAGTGTAGCTTAGGTGGTTAAAGGATGGATCCTACCAAAAGAAACTTGATGAGGAACCCATGTACATAAAAATCCCCCTAAAGAGAAGAATCCCCTCCAAAGAAAAGAGAGAATAGTGCACTCCAAATAGAAAGAAAAGACCCCCAAGAGTAGAGAGAGAAAAAGGAAGGAATAAGGAGCCCCTAAAGATGAAGTCTCCCACACCTATCGTATATGCTCAACACTAGATGCTAAACATGGTCTATGTACATAAAACAACATTTCCCCCCTTAAGGAGAAATAAATCCAAAGGTGTATGCAAAATATCTTCCTATCCCTGAAAGAAATATGAGTTAAGAATGATCATAATATAAGTGTTTGGAATTTGCTCAGGTGTTTTGATGTTGTTGTCAAAAGGTGCCACAATCAAATTATGAGTCCTAGGACTAACTAAAAAATTTACAATCAATAATGATGTGAAGATGAATGTAGGACAAGATACAAATATGAAGATGTAACTCCAAGATAAATATCCTCAATGGTTTCATCTAGACCCAAAATATGGGGCTCTACAAATAGAGAAGATAATTCTTACTAAAATGTGTTCCAAAGAGGTTAATCTAGAAGACACATATAATCTTTCTACAAAGAATCATTGGAAGCTCTTGAAGAAGTGACTTTGAACTCTGAAGTAGCAACAAGTATGGGAGGAATGTCATTAAGAAATTTCATATAGCTATATACTGGCCATCCCATCATGATTTGTCCACACAAGATGTCTATGTGTGAACACCTATGGATGAATTTTCCAATACTAGAATGTAAGAGTCCTCAACTATATATGGGGTATCACCAGGAGGAGAAGGATTGGTACCACAACATGTAAGATGTTATATAATGAAGCATCATTCTTTGATGCAGAGTCAAGGTCTCCATATAGCTACTAGTTGAAAGTCCAAGCAATGAAAGGGAGCTAAATGTACTCAAGATGATGTTGAATATCCTTAGAAATAGTGTGACATATTAGTCAATAGACCATGTCATAATTGTTAAACCATGCATGCTTCTACTTATAGTCACTTGGACCAAGAATTAGTCCAAAGAGATAGGGCAGTAAATCCTACATAATGTAGTCATTCAATATCCATTTCTTTGAGGATAAATAGTTCTCTAAATTTATCCTAGAAATAGAATGATGGAATTGAATATGAAAATCCTATAGAGAATATCATGTTTATTCAATATGTTAAATACAGATACAATGCACACTTATATATAGTGTGGAGGAGTCAAACAGAATGAGAAGTTATAACCAACACTATAACCAACGTACAGAATAGTCTATAGAGTAGTTATAACCAATGTAACCATCAGTAGTTACAACAATGTAATACTATATTACACTAATATTCCCCCCTCCCCGTATTACATTGTTCCTGCAATAGTAACAAGGTACCCCCTTGAATGCTAAGATACTAAACACAATTGATTACATAATATGAATACATATTTTATAGAAGATCTTCTCCCGAAGAACAAATCCTGAACCAAGCGGGGCTCCATCATGTTGTCTTGTCTAACCTCAAAAAGGTGTAGCTTTGATTTGTGTTCTTGATCTCTTTAGTCCCGAACTCTCAAATCACAAAGTCTTAAATTATTCAACAACAATCCCTAAGAGACACGACAGATCTCTATCATTGTCTAGTGACCATGAAAGGGTATAATTCTCACTCATATACTCTGAATCTTGCTGGACAACAATTCATATTGAGCTCAACACCAAATCCCAAACCTGTCTCCAAAACAAAATCTTCACAAAACATACATTCTTCAAATACGTTAGCATCAACAAAGAAAAGAAAAACAACCAAAACCAAAAATGCTTCTCATGAAAAGCATCATCTCAAAGAGAGAAGCTGACTTGAGATGATGGAAAATCCTCCATCCTCTGATGCCCCCTTCCTCCAATTTAACATTTTATAGTACTAATGTACTATTGACACTAGTAGAAGAGCCCCATTCATTATCTGTTGAATACTCATTCTCAATGCAAGTAAGGTTTCCTTCATCTTTGATTTTTCATTTAAGCACATCACTAGCTTGAGATTTACAATCCCAAGCTCTATGACCCTTTTTCTTACAATAGAAACATTTGACATTCTATGATCTTTTGTAATTTATTTTTGAGAATAATGCTTTCTCTTGAGAATCATCTTTTGAATCTTTTGTTGTTCTCTTCTCTTTTGCTAGAAGGGCAGAAATCATACCTTCTAGAGTTTGTGAAGGTATTTGGTTGAGTGTAAAAACAACATTATTGTATTTTGAAGGCAATCTATTTAATAAGATGGCCTTAGCATCATCATCATCATCATCTACCATAGCCTTAACCTCTACTAGCTATCTAATGAGAGACTACAAGTTACTTATATGGTTTGACATTGTAATTCCAGGTTCCATCTTGAACCTGAATAATTGAAGCTTTAGGGAGAACTTTGCATTGACTGCTTTTGCTCTGAACAATTTATTCAAGTTATTCCAAATTTGATTTGATGATTTATCCAAATCAATGTGGTACAATTCAGTGTCAGAAAGAGCAAGACCAATTATAGCCTGGGCTTTATCATCTCTACTATTCGAATCTAATAACTTATTTGCATCTATAGGTGCTTGTTGGTCATGATGTTAGTCATTCACAAACATAGAATAAAAGTTACACAACAACCTTTACTCATCTTGAAAGATACGATGAATTCAGAGAACTCATGATCCCAAGTCTCTGTTGATTAGGTCTTAATCTACTGACGTTACTTAGTGGTTGATGTGTGTTGCTGTTTTCCATTCAGGGGCCTTACGTATTTTTGCAAAGTTCATCATCATTCCTCCAAATATCCTGCTCTGTATGTATGCTATACATAAATCTCCAACAATTCTACCTCTGCACTGTGAATTTAGTCAAATAATGTGCCTACAGGCTGATATTTGCATGATATTTTCAATACTACATGCATTTAACTCAAATATGCTAATGATTTTCAGTTACCTACGGGATTTCAGCATATTTCTCTATTTCTGCTTATTATTTGTCATGACTTGCAGTTATGGTGATGAATTTATGAAATTAAAATAAAGGAAAAGGTTAAAGAATGAGATTCCCAAAACTACTTGACTTAGATCACTGATCCACATACAAGCTCCCATACATGCAATGAAAAGAAGGAAACTAAAATCATACTTCACCAGGACATTCCACAAATCCGCATGATCTAGTGCAAATCTTCAAAGGAAAAGTTGATAACAACATGTAATGAAATGAAAGCACTTCCAGTTGAACACAGCATTCACCAGTACATATCCAGAAATCAACAGGAAGATTACGTAAAATTTACAATCAGGATGTAATCTGAAACTTCATATCCATTCAGTATGCTCAAGAACAGGTACATTTACAGTGATCTGAAGAAAAAACCTTGACATTTCAACAATTCTGTCTTCATTAGTCTCAGTAATCTGATCTCCTAATTGATTCTACAGTAATCGGCCTTAATTTGCCAGATGCGTCTGTGTATATCCCCCCTGTATAATAATGTCCTCATGTATCAGGATCTGGCTCTTATATAGAACAAATGCCAGAAAACAGTTACAATGATCCAAGGATCAGGATCCTCTCATAACAACCAACGGTCCAGATGAAAAGCACATGCTTCGCCAGTTGGCACATGTACAGCTGGCACAGAATATTCTAGCATCTTTGATTTGATTTGGTCTCCAGCTGGCAAACAGCATATTTGACAATATCCTCCTCACTTCTGGTTCATGTTGCCTCCTTGCGCAACTTTGCAATGCTCAACAACAGCTTTAACAGCATCATGACTTCCTGCAAATAAACAGACAAACATTAAGTTCATCATCATGTGGATAAACAACAGGAAGTAAAACATTTTATTTAACAGGCCTCAAAATGTGCAGCTACAGGCAATCAGGCTTTCAAATTTATATCGCTCTATTTTCCCACCCATTTTCTTGTATCTCGGGCTCTAAATATGATCATGTATGTATCGGCGTGACTACACACTGTCGGGATGACAAATTTTACATTAGGCCAACGGCTAAACTTATACCGACGCCAAAAATCATGATGATGTCCATCCAGCGGGAAGACATGTTCTATCGGCATGATAACTCGAGATAAGGCCGATAGCAAGACTTAAAACTTTCGTCTGCATGATATTTTGGAAATATGATGCTCCCTCTTCCAAATGTCCAGATGACGTCACCGTCATGTTTCGCTTCTGTATATTGGGGAAAAGAAAGACATCATCATCATCATCATGTCGAAGGAAAATAGGAGGATATGAAAGATGATCCTGCTGCTGAGGAAAGGAATATGATGGTGACGTCATCGTCATATTCGGGTTTCATTAAAATGCAAAAGATGACGTCACCGTCACGTTCAGTTAAGATCAGGGGATAAATGTAATATCGGGTCACCTAAGGAAGATGATCAGGTGGTGAATGTAATATGACCCCTTTGCGGCCAAGGTAACCCTCTCGAAAGATCAGGATGATGATGATCATCAGGATATCCGGGGCTTTTGTTAAACTTAGAACATGATGGCATCGTCATATTCGCGAACCAGATCATGTTTTGGAAAATATCCTGCCGAAGGGAAATGTGATGATGATGTCCAACCTAATATTTGCTTCTTCATTTTATCAGATTAGGATGACGTCATCAGGATATTTGCATAAGGTCATATTTCTCGGCAGGAGGACATTACGAAATATCAGGTAGACAAACAAGATCATGATGATCTTGACAACATGATAGGAGAAAAATATGATGATCCTCCTCATCGAATACTATGATGACGTAACCATCATATTCCATCTTCGAAGCATGAGGATGAGTTGAGGTCATCATCAGGTTAGCGCTAGGGTGATATTTAAAATATGATCATGCTAAGGAATGGAATATCACCCTCCCTTAAAAGATAGGGTGATCATCGTGATCATGCAAAAGGAGATCAAGAGGATATGATGATGTCATCATCATATTAGCGAATATCAGCACATATGACCCTCTCTTGAAAGATCAGGATGATGACCCTCCGATAGGATTTTGACGCGCGCATGCAAATATGCAGATAGTGGATTTTCTAAGCAGGGTGATATTGTAATATCAGCATGATATTATAATATCAGGTGATGTTATGATATCATGATGCTCGTATAATGAAATATCGGGTTACACTCAAAACATGATGCTCACGATGCACCTAAGGTCATTTGACGGGTAAAACACACTATCACCTAAGATTGATGTCTGGATATTGGGACTGCATGATTTTTATCGGGTGATAGATCAAGATTAGGATGACCTTGACAAAATGACTGAGGATATGAAATATGATGGTCACGTGCGATTATCAGGTTTGACCAAAACTTTGACTGTGCATAACTCCCTCATATGGACGAATTTTTAGGTGATCTAAAAGGGAAACCTGCATGGAATTTCAAGCTCTTTCTAAATATGAGGTCATAGAAACAAAATATGAACTTTGACAAACTGACCTCATGATGATGTCCTACCTCATCGAATATCATGATGATGATGCACCTGACTCATTTTTACCAAACCACCAGAAAGCAGACAACACAAGCCAAGACAAAAGCTGGGTCCCTATTTTGCCAAGTTAAAATGGGGCATGTTGTGTAACCACACAACAACTTGCCACCAAAGAAAACAACAAAATTCAAATGATTCAAGTGATATGATCATATTCATCTATAGTATTCTAATTCTTTCTAAGTAAAATCATCATGATCTTTGAATGATAAAGTTTCATCAAGGTAACAGTGCTAACAAAGGATCATGTGTGTGCATATGATTAATTATCCTCATCTTGAAAGCAAGTTGAAAATATAAGTAACTGGTGTTAAACTACATAGTTGGAGATCATCCCTCATAGCCAACCTGGATAGAGCCTTGCTGCCAGCAGGCGTCCATAGCCCCAGCAAGGTTATCTATACAATCTCCCTAAGTAGAGCCCCACTGCCAGCAGGCATCTATAGCCCCGGTAGAGTTACTTAGATGGCCTAAGTTTATTGTTTATTTAGATTTTTTTTTATTTATATATCTGATATCATCATGTCAGCTCATTTGTACAAGGTATGGTCACTTGCAGCTTTAGGTTGGAGATTGTATTGGTAGCAAGGGAGTCCCTTTAGATTTTTCACTTAACACCTATACTCATATCTTCAACAAGCCCAAGGCTGTTAGGTGTTTCATTGTGTTTGATTCACTTTGGACAAGAAAAGGCACCTGATGAAAAGATATTATAAAACCTGATCATGAATATTTATCAGAATGAATTACAATCTATATCTAATCTGATCTCATCACTTGAATCCTAACAATTTAGTTATTTTCTTAGGTGATGAAGTGCATCATCTTGACTTACCAAAACAAAAACTCAACCAAAACAACACAAAACAGAAGAAACACTATACAAACAACTAACCTAAAAAAAGGAAACAACAGAAACAGAACAAGAAAGCAAAACAAGCAGACTGTACAAACAACTAACCTACAAAATTAAATACAAACTACTACTAGGCAAACAAGAACTAGCAAACGACCCAAATACACCTGTATTTGCATACTTCTTTTGATTGTGCAAGAGCATTAGGGTATTAGTTATGGTTCTCAACCTAGCAAATTTATCTTTATATTCTGAAAAATATTCTGATATTCTGAATTCACTATTTTCAACAGAACAACTCTTGATGATCAGCAACTGAGGAAGCTCATCATGTTCATGATTAATCCATGTGCATGTCTTATCTCCTGAATTTCCATAATCAAAATAGTATTCAACATCATTTACTGTGGAAAGGAGAAATACAACCTGGTGTATTCCTGATTTTGTTGGACATGCTTCTTCATTGGCAGTTGGTCTTCCATTTGTCATTATATTTTCACTGCTTGGCTCAATGCCTGGTCTCGCTTCAAATTGAAGGATGTATGACTCTTGATGTATTAATTCTTCATCTTTACCCAGCTTTATCCCTTCATTCTGGATGTTCAGTTTATCCTCCAGTTCAGGAAACTTCTCAATATTTTCTTCAATTTCCTACACATCAGCATCTAAATAAGTATCTTTATTATCACAACCTGATATACAGAAATTTATCCCTTCTAAATCATTTGACTGTAAAAGAGAAACAACTTTCACTTGATAAGGACACTCCCCTATTTCATTCTCAAAATATTTCTAGAGTGACGTCTGATTATGCACAACAACTCCAAAGTCTTCTACATCTTCATCTTTCAGGAATTGTTCATTAAATAATTCACATCTTCTATCTATTAAAGTGTCTGGTTCCATTAACCTGCAACATTCCTGTATTTGATCATTTAATTCAAAGAAGTTAGGTAGTAAATCAGCATTTATTTTCTTTTCTATGACTCCCTGAGTTACTATCCTAGGAACTTCATCATCAGGAGTGCCTTTGGATTGTTCTACTATCTGTTTACACTTCTCTTTACCATAGAATGACTCCAGGAAAGACGTTTCATCTTCTTTATCAAAAGTATTAGGATCAGAATCACAAATATTATCCTGATGAGTGGTTTCTTCTCTAAAATTTTCACAAGATTCATACTTGCATACTAACTGATCCTTACTTGTATTAGGAAGTAGAGAACTCCTATCAATCCCACCATAAAATGAATCAAGGAAAGATGTTTCCTCTTCTTTACCTTCTGGAACCGACTCAGCTATTGTATTTTCTAGAATCTTTTTCAACATGATCAAGCAGGCGTAACAATCCCTTTCTGAATGCTCTTCATCATGTAATCTACACCAGCTTTCAATCAAGACATCATCAGTGGATAAACCTAATAATTGACTACACTGTATATTTCTAGACAAGTATAATTCAAAATCTTCAGAACGATCCACTTCAGTGTCTGGACAATTAATAACTTCTGGTGCTGCATCTGCTTGTTGCTACAGAATTTCCTCATTTTCCTGCCAGACTTCAGCCCTGAACACATCCGGAAAGAATATTAATCCTTTCAAATATAAATCCAACCTTGTAAGGAAAGTTAAACAATTTATTTCGCTGTGTTCCACAGTCTGGTGTATCCTGCAACAGGTGGATAAACCAAAGTTAGACAAACTGTGAGGGTAAAGCTACCTACTCAAAGTTTCTTGAAATAAAGGGATGTTAACTTGACAATTGCCTTCATATACATCCATCAAAATGAGACTCTATTTTTCAATTTTTTAGTATTTTGAAATTTTAATGAGATCTATCATATCTCAGACTAAAACTTGAAAGCTCAGAAAATCAAACAAATATTTGAGGCTTTGGGCTAGATCTTTGCAAAGGTGCAACCAAAACATCTCAGATAAGAGATATTTGTAGACATTTAACTCAAATGCTGAATATTTATGTAATATTTGTAGAAATCCAGAAATTCTCTGTTTAGGCCCTCCTTCTAGCGCCAATTTATGTTGGTCATGTTAGCAAGATTTAAAGTGGGCTGATAAACAGAGGCAGGGGATATCACGTCAACTGAAAAGAAATTATTTGCTGAGAAACAGCTCAGCCCTCCTTCTAGCGCCAATTTATGTTGCGTTAGAAGCGAGGGGCATGTTGATCATGTTAGCAAGATTTAAAGCGGGCTGATAAACAGAGGCAGGGGATATCACGTCAACCGAAAAGAAATTATTTGCTGAGAAAAAGCTCAGCCCTCCTTCTAGTGCCAATTTATGTTGGTCATGATGTTAGTCATTCACAAACATAGAATAAAAGTTACACAACAACCTTTACTCATCTTGAAAGATACGATGAATTCAGAGAACTCATGATCGCAAGTCTCCGTTGACTAGGTCTTAATCTACTGACATTACTCAGTGGTTGATGTGTGTTGCTATTTTCCATTCAGGGGCCTTACGTATTTCTACAAAGTTCATCATCATTCCTCCAAATATCCTACTCTGTATGTATGCTCTGCATAAATCTCCAACAATTCTACCTCTGCACTGTGAATTTAGTCAAATAATGTGCCTACAGGCTGATATTTGCATGATTTCTACCATTATTTGCAATTCTTTGCATGATATTTTCAATACTACATGCATTTAACTCAAATATGCTAATGATTTTCAGTTACCTACGGGATTTCAGCATATTTCTCTATTTCTGCTTATTATTTGTCATGACTTGCAGTTATGGTGATGAATTTATGAAATTAAAATAAAGGAAAAGGTTAAAGAATGAGATTCCCAAAACTACTTGACTTAGATCACTGATCCACATACAAGCTCCCATACATGCAATGAAAAGAAGGAAACTAAAATCATACTTCACCAGGACATTCCACAAATCTGCATGATCTAGTGCAAATCTTCAAAGGAAAAGTTGATAACAACATGTAATGAAATGAAAGCGCTTCCAGTTGAACACAGCATTCACCAGTACATATCCAGAAATCAACAGGAAGATTACGTAAAATTTACAATCAAGATGTAATCTGAAACTTCATATCCATTCAGTATGCTCAAGAATAGGTACATTTACAGTGATCTGAAGAAAGAACCTTGACATTTCAACAATTCTGTCTTCATTAGTCTCAGTAATCCGATCTCCTAATTGATTCTACAGTAATCAGCCTTAATTTGTCAGATGCATTTGTGTATATCCCCCCTGTATAATAATGTCCTCATGTATCAGGATCTGGCTCTTATATAGAACAAATGCTAGAAAACAGTTACAGTGATCCAAGGATCAGGATCCTCTCATAACAACCAACGGTCCAGATGAAAAGCACATGCTTCGCCAGTTGGCACATGTACAGCTGGCACAGAATATTCCAGCATCTTTGATTTGATTCGGTCTCCAGCTGGCAAACAGCATATTTGACAATATCCTCCTCACTTCTGGTTCATGTTGCCTCCTTGCGCAACTTTGCAATGCTCAGCAACAGCTTTAACAGCATCATGACTTCCTGCAAATAAACAGACAAACATTAAGTTCATCATCATGTGGATAAACAACAGGAAGTAAAACGTTTTATTAAACAGACCTCAAAATGTGCAGCTACAGGCAATCGGGCTTTCAAATTTATATCGCTCTATTTTCCCGCCCATTTTCTTGTATCTCGGGCTCCAAATATGATCATGTATGTATTGGCGTGACTACACACTGTCGGGATGACAAATTTTACATTAGGCCGACGGCTAAACTTATACCGACGCCAAAAATCATGATGATGTCCATCCAGCGGGAAGACATGTTCTATCGGCATGATAACTCGAGATAAGGCCGATAGCAAGACTTAAAACTTTCGTCTGCATGAGATTTTGGAAATATGATGCTCCCCCTTCTGAATGTCTAGATGACGTCACCGTCATGTTTCGCTTCTGTATATTGGGGAAAAGAAAGACATCATCATCATCATCATCATGTCGAAGGAAAATAGGAGGATATGAAAGATGATCCTGCTGCTAAGGAAAGGAATATGATGGTGACGTCATCGTCATATTCGGGTTTCATTAAATTGCAAAAGATGACGTCACCATCACGTTCAGTTAAGATCAGGGGATAAATGTAATATCGGGTCACCTAAGGAAGATGATCAGGTGGTGAATGTAATATGACCCCTTTGCGGCCAAGGTAACCCTCTCGAAAGATCAGGATGATGATGATCATCAGGATATCCAGGGCTTTTGTTAAACTTAGAACATGACGGCATCGTCATATTCGCGAACCGGATCATGTTTTGGAAAATATCCTGCCGAAGGGAAATGTGATGATGATGTCCAACCTAATATTTGCTTCTTCATTTTATCAGATTAGGATGACGTCATCAGGATATTTGCATAAGGTCATATTTCTCGGCAGGAGGACATTACGAAATATAGGGTAGACAAACAAGATCATGATGATCTTGACAACATGACAGGATAAAAATATGATGATCCTCCTCATCGAATACTATGATGACGTAACCATCATATTCCGTCTTCGAAGCATGAGGATGAGTTGAGGTCATCATCAGGTTAGCGCTAGGGTGATATTTAAAATATGATTATGCTAAGGAATGGAATATCACCCTCCCTTAAAAGATAGGGTGATCATCGTGATCATGCAAAAGGAGATCAAGAGGATATGATGACGTCATCATCATATTAGCGAATATCAGCACATATGACCCTCTCTTGAAAGATCAGGATGATGACCCTCCGATAGGATTTTGACGCGCGCATGGAAATATGCAGATAGTGGATTTTCTAAGCAGGGTGATATTGTAATATCAGCATGATATTATAATATCAGGTGATGTTATGATATAATGATGCTCGTATAATGAAATATCAGGTTACACTCAAAACATGATGCTCACGATGCACCTAAGGTCATTTGACGGGTAAAACACATTATCACCTAAGATTGACGTCCGGATATTGGGACTACATGATTTTTATCAGGTGATAGATCAAGATCAGGATGACCTTGACAACATGACTGAGGATATAAAATATGATGGTCACGTGCGATTATCAAGTTTGACCAAAACTTTGACTGTGCATAACTCCCTCATATGGACGAATTTTCAGGTGATGTAAAAGGGAAACCTGCATGGAATTTCAAGCTCTTTCTAAATATGAGGTCATAGAAACAAAATATGAACTTTGACAAACTGACCTCATGATGATGTCCTACCTCATCGAATATCATGATGATGATGCACCTGACTCATTTTTACCAAACCGCCAGAAAGCAGACAACACAAGCCAAGACAAAAGCTGGGTCCCTGTTTTGCCAAGTTAAAATGGGGCGTGTTGTGTAACCAGACAACAGTGCTTTTTCATTTCCACTCACTATTCCCCATAAATTTTTATTCATTAGTTGCATTTGAATTTTCATTCTCCAAGTATGAAAATTAAATCCAGAATATTTTTCTAATGGAATCTCCATCTCAAACAAAAATATTCAGAAAATAAATAATGCAACCAAAAAGATGCCTTATCACACTAACCTACAAATTTCAATTCACAGGCATATGCAAAATCATTCAAACATCTTTATAACCATACTTGGTCTTATGCATGATAATGGGATACAGTCACACCTTTAAGATTTCTTAAATGAATCAACACCTTACACACACCTTTTTCAAATTAGTGAAATGCCTCTTTTACACAACATTAAAACATATTTTCTTTGAAAGCATCGGCGAGCACTAAAAAACATTTAAATATTCTTTTGTAACATTTACATCGATCACAATAGAATGGTTGCAATGAATTTTCTTCATACTTTCTTCAGCCACCTAAAATGTTACACCTCCTCTAAACTCACAGGAATAAGGAGCACTTCAACTACAACTACTTCCATACCTTCTCCTATTCCTCTTAGCCAAGTTCAAACTCTCCCTTGTAGACATTTCATTGCTTCAAGTCTCCACATTATCATTTTTCATTGCCCCTTATGCAGAATTTGGTGCCTTTATAGATGACACTGGAGATCCTCGCTTATACAAGATCAATGATCTCATATAGCTCTGATACCATATGTAGAGAATATCATGTTTATTCAATATGTTAAATGCAAATACAATGCACACTTATATAGAGTGTGGAGTCGAACAAACAGAGCAGTTATAAACAATGCTATAACCAACGTACAAAATAGTTTACAGAGAAGTTATAACCAATGTAACCACTAGTAGTTACAATAATGTAATACTATATTATGCTAACAAATCCATGATGAAAACCCCCCAAAAGTGGAACTTTATCTTAGTTCATGATTAAAATACCCCAATAAATGATTCCATTATACTAATCACTAAACTGTTCAAAAAAAAAATTGACACTTTATAATTACTGTGAGTATAATTACCACTAGTAAGAAACATAAAGTGGATTTGATTTCAATGATTTACAAATGTTTGAAATAGGATATAATGTTAAAATTGTAATTCTAGAGTAGAACAAGGTTAAATAAACAGCACCACTACAAATTACACAAACAAACATACAATTTTAAAATAGATTGTACCAAAAAAGGTGCCCATATGTTTGCCAACAAAGCCTCAAAAGTTCCTAAAATAGAACTAACCAGTATCAACTATGAGAATCTACAAATTCTAGTCAAATCATGCATCAAAATATGAAAATACTTGCACCACCATGAAGAACACAAAAACAATCCTAGATCAAAGGATTTTTCTCAAAAAGTGGATCTCATATGGCCAAGAACGAATCCTTTGAAGATGGATTTCTAAAACTAAAACTACATCTATGAATGGGCAAGATTGGATGGAAGAAATGATAACATCATGATGATATCATGTTAAAGTCATTAGGAAGAAAAAGTGCATAGCTACTAAAAGATTCCCTACTCATTTGGTATATGCCCTGGTGGTGCCTTGTTGGTGATTCAATGACCAATGGGAACAGTATGGTCTAAATGGTGGAACTAGTTGCAACACCTAATGTTGGTAATGGAAAAGTGAGGTGCCTAAGAAGTAACAACTAGGGCTGATGGCAACCTAAAAATGGGCTAGATTTTAGGATAGTTCAATTCAAATCTCTATTAATGAGGACCTAAAATGGGTTGTCTTCCAGGGCCTTCTCAGGCCAAGTTGATAAAAAAAAATTATTATTTTTTTAATATATTTCCTTGAATCACATGCTTCAGAGGTTTTATAGCCTTCCCAATGAAAAAATTACCCTCAAAACTCCTAACATCCAAAATCAACAATTTTTTGTCAAAATAGGGGTTTTGAGGTCTTTTGGACACAATGGCAAGGTCCATTTGGCCTAAAAATTCTTTGAATAAAAGTTGTTCACCTTAGCCATGTAATTAAGATTATTCGTAAGTGGGTTTCCTGATCTCTAATTTTGATGAAATGAAATTTGATCTCTACTTTATTAAGCCTTATTAACACTATGGAATAGATAAAAATACTACCAATATTACTAAAAGGTTGCAATCACCTAAATTTTAGAAAATATAAGAGAAAAACCTTAGAGGTGAAAACTTTTCTATCAAACCTTTTTGATTCCCTAGATCATCCAAAGATGCTAGAGAAGAGAATATTATGTTTTTAGTAAACCTACATACAAACTTATTAGCCTCCCTAAATTTCTCAGATATGGAAATTGAAAATCTATCCTTGCACTAACAGCTCTCATCCCATGTTAGAATCTGTACAACAAATGAAAACCCAAAAACTAGTGTAGGAATATAAACTATTAGTTTGTAAATGCAAATGATCTATTAAAATCAAAATAGAAAAATAGATTTATCCTCCATGAACAGTAATGAAAATTCTCAAGAATAAAAATAGCATTAGGGGAGCATAAAAGAAAATAGTTGTGTGGAAATATACAAATACAAGTTAGTAGAGTAATTATTTATAGACTATGTGAGAGGCAAGAGGTGGCAAATACAACCAATAGGAGGAGTGCACCAAAATACCTGAAAGTGAGAAAGTGTAACTCTTATAGAAGATATTGACACCTCAAACCATGCACACTAATACCCACTTTATTAACCTAAGCAATCTTATATAAAATTTGTAGGAAAAACCTAGATAATAAGAAAATAAATACCCACTAGGAAAATAAAAACCTACAATAACAACATGTTACTACTCCACTATGAATCAATATAGAAATCATTCATATGTTGAGTAGAGGTTATTTCTCATGCAAATTTTCATGTAGTTAGTTACACATAGATCTGCTATATGATTGTGACATTTATTGCTTACTTTACTGTCATGCCCACATTTCCCATGTAGTCACATCACACATCACACGTGTCATGTCCACATGTGTCATGTCATCATGACACGAAATATGAAAAAATTTCCCACACTTCCCTAGAAACCCCCTCGCACGAGTAAGCGTGCTCGGTGGCGTACGCTTAAGGCATAAACAATATAGTTGTCAGCAGGGTAATACGCACACGTGTGCACTCCCTAACACAAGAAAGCCAACAAGGGGGTCTTCATGACGCGGTTAACGTCACTACAAGGGTTAAACTTACAAAGCTCCTAAACCCTACATTCTAGAAAATTCAGGCAGCATAACGCCTCACGGGCCTGAGTGGGATTTATTACACTAACACTAATCTTGGTCATGTGGTTTCCTAATTTAGGTTAATCTCACTAATCACTTTGGTACAACAATTGATTAAGTTGATTGATCATTTTTCAACAAAGCATGATCATCTGTTCTCCTTCACATTTTCTAAAATTTAATATTAATTTCTCCTCCTTCTGATCTTAGCATTTTCAACAAAGCCTGTTCATTTGTCCTCTCTTCCGTTTCTCTAAAATTTAATTTTGATTGTGTTTCTTTATGTTCATCCTACTTTTCTTCACTTTTTCTATCAACCAGAATTATCACTGCATCCTTTACATTATTCCTAATTTCTTGGTAGACCAGATCACTTAAACAGGGTTTACTAACTTCGCTTGATGAAGTCCCCTAGGTTTCCGTTCTGGTGTAATTTCAACGTTAGAATTAATTTTGATAATTAGTCTATCCCTAATAAGGATTAATGGATAGTTAAATCTTACTTTCTCTTAGCCCATTTCAGAATTTCTAGGGATTTTCTCCTCTTTGTTTTCACTTTTATCTTTTTTTCTCTCTTTGTCTCTCATTTTTATCAATTGGACGTTTACTCACTCTTCTAGTCGAGTTTACAGTGGCCACATATGAATTGCATATGATGGCTTAATTGCATTTATAAAAATACGCATATCTATATAAATGCAAATAAGCATATATAACATGTATATATGCTTATTTGCATTTATAATTATTGGTATATTTTTCTTTCATTTTATTTTTGGTATTTTTAAATGAGAATTATTAAACTCCAAAAATGCAATTTCCCTACAATTTGAATTAATATAAATATACATACTATTGTCAAAATATAAGGCCTATTTTATTTATTCTTTTTACAAAATTATCAATAGATAATATATATATATATATATATATATATATATAATTTGCTAATAATTTTGTAATTTCATTTAAATAATATATATATATATATATCATTTATTTTAATCTTATATTTTATATTTTTCATTATATAACATTGAATATTGTTATATTCCTATTCATTCTTTTCTTTTGAATTCCATTAGAGAAGCCCTAATTTTTTTGTGTGTTTGTATTGGCTATGCAGGGATGAGAAGGGTGGTGGTGGCGCTTGGGGCAGAGGCCGCAGGTTGGGAGTTGGCCGCAGAGGTGAACGGGCCGCAATGGTCACGGGCAGTGGTGTGGAGGGAGGTATCCGCAGAGGAGAGGTGGATCTGAGTGAGGGCCGCAGGGAATGGAGGGCATAGAGGAGGGGAACCGCAGGTGGAGGGGCGTGGAAGAGCGGCGGTGTGAGGGAGGCTACGGAGGAAGGAGGCCGAAGGGGGCTTGGGTTGGGGAAGACAGTGTGAGGGAGTCCGCAGCGGAGGCTGCATAGGGTCGAGCGGCAGCTGGGCAGCAGATCTGAGTCTCCCATGGGGTTTTGAAGTATGGCGGGGGTGTGGGGAGGGTTTCGATTCCTCCCACCATTCCTTGTAATTAAATTTTTTTTATTGTATTTTCAACGGATGGAAACTGTGAAATATGATAAATTCATTTCATTTATAAGAATTTAAATATATATATATATATATATATATATATATATATATATATATATATATATATATAACATTTCTATCAATTAAATGTTGTAAGGCAGAATAATGAATTACTTTATAATGAATTTTCTTGCAATTCTATTTTCATATACATCTCTAAAATTTACATGATAACAAAAAATATTGTACAAAGATAAATAAAATCTATTTTTTTTTAAATTTAAATTCCAATTTCAAGTCAAATGATTCAATTTAAATATAATAGGCATTTAATTAATTATAATCAAATTCAAAAGCATGACTATAATCCAAATTCATTTTTTTTTATAGTAACAAGTTTACAACTTAATATGACTCATTAAAATTAACATTTTCACTAAGCCTTTCAATGAAATAAATTTTAAACAAACTTGGTATTTTCCACAACAACTAACTTTCAACTTTACTAATAGGATTATAAGGAAATAGAAAATTCTAATATCCTTTTAAAAGCAAATTTCTTTCCTTCTTCCTCACACAAATGGTAAAATTTAATAACCACTATAATTCAAACTATTAATACATTGAAAGAGGGTTTTCTCACAACTCAAGAAGACCCAATATTACAACAAGGGAGAGAGAAATTCTCCTCTTAAAATCAACAAGGATGTAAACAATACTAAGTCCAAGCTCTTCTATAGAGCCTTAAGAGTAAAGGAAAATAAAATATTTTCCCAAAACAAAAAAAATTCTCCAATCTTCACATTAAGCTCCATAAGAACCTGCATATCACACAAGGGGAGAAAACACCACACGACTTGCCCTCCTCCCTACCGTAGACTGGCAAGAGGGTCACCCCTGAGCTATGGAGATTTTCCACACACCTAGAGAATCCAAACCACTTCACAACAAGGCAAAACAACATCCCAAAAACACAAATACACTCATGGATAATTACACAACACAAACTCAGCTAAAGTGAGTCAAAGAGGGGTAGGAGAGTGGACACACTCAACTCTAGAGTGCCACCCTTCCAAAAATTTCAACACAAATTTTATGATGGCCTCAAGCCAAACTTGTTAACAAAAATTTCCAAGGAGTTCATATTTTAGCTCTCAAGCCATATAACAAAATTTCTCAAACTCACACAAATGCCCTCATGGATTTCAACATCCCAAAACAAGGATTGAACTCAAGGAGGATCACTCCTCCCCTACCCCACACTTGATGAGCATTTCTCCCAAGTGGAAGAAGCTCTGTCAACATCCCAATAAAAATTTCCCCACAATAACAAAATGTAACACAAACAAAATACATCTCACACATTCATCGTGCAATCAAAAATTTAAATTACAAGGGGAAGGCCTTGAAAACTAAGCTTTAAAGCCCTAATAATGGAAGAAGTTGATGTAGAGCTCCTCTAAAGTCTCGTCTAACCTAAGTCACCAAACTCCCTCTATCATTTTTCCTCCGAAAAAAATAATTTCCAATAATCAAAATTTTCAAAAATTCAACAACCTTTCTCCCTATCCCAAGTGGGATTAAAATAACCCAATCCATGAGCTTAGAGGAATGGGGAGGTGACAATTGTCACCTCCTCACTCTTCCTCCAAACTACTATTGTGTCCCAAGGGATGGGTGTTGACACATGTCACTCACCCATCCCCAAAGTCTTCCTTACCCATACCACATGTCCTCTCTCCAACACATGGGAGAGAAAAGGGGAGTTGAAGAGGGAAAGGGTTACACATGTCTTCCCCTCCTTCCCTCTCATGAAGGACCACACAACTCCATGGGGACTCTCACCAATTGTGAGGGAAACTTGAAGTCAAGTCCTCCACAATTGGTGGATCTTGGAGTCATCTCTAGCCTTGGGAATTGAAAAAGGATGGGCTTGAGTGTTGGTACCACTCATCCTATCCCTCCCATGCCTCCAAATTCGTCACTTAACTTTAGTGTGAAGTTACGGTGACCATACCTAGGTTAACCAAGGGTTACCCAAGTCAAAAGGGACCCTAGATGCATGGGGTACACCCAGGGTCAAGTTAAGACACAATAAAAGGGTCTCAAAAATTTACAATTTAAAAAATAAAATTCAAAAACAATTTTTACTACACAAATCACAATTCAATTTTAAAGAGGGTAGACCTAACCCATTCAACCTCATGCAAATTAACATTACAACATTACATCAAACATAGAGTTGATCTTGGTTCCTTGTGGAACCAGATTGGCTTCACAAGGGATTACAACAATAGGTGTGAAATAATCTCCAGTATCTGTGGTTTGTTAGAATACCTACACACTCAATTTCAAGTTAATTCCACATATAAATATCATAGCCGAAGCAAATTTAAAATATGCATTCCCATAACATACCATAGTTCTCATAAGCATAAATAAAATCACATTAGAATTTTCTCTCTAACATCACCCAATTAGTTTTCCTGTAATGTAGACATCTATCTAACATCACGTAATTAGTTTTCCTATAAAATAAATATCTACCTCACATCACCCAATTAGTTTTCCTTTAACATAATAAGGTCTAAAAGTTTGGGAATCCAGGATCAACAGTCCCAAAAATATAAAAGTATCAACAAGAGTAAGGTAAATAGTCACATGAATAGAATGAAAAATGTAGGCCTCACATCCTTCCCCCTAAGACTGTACTTCCTCCTGGAAGTCATCAAAGAGGTGAGGATAAAGAGTCCTCAGTCTTGCTGCATCCTCCTATGTCATAGTGACCTCGTCATACATGTCCCACTGGACCCTAACCTGGTCCAGCTCTCAACCTCGAAGGTCCAGCGTCTAATGAGCCAATATGCAAATTGGCTCCAAAGCCAGCTGTCCATCTACCTCTACTTGAAGAGCACTCCAATCCAATACGTGAGATAAGTCAGAGATGTAACGACGTAAAAATGAAACATGAAAGACATCGTGGATACGCGATAGGATAGGTGGCAAGGCTAGACGATAGCTTACAAGTCCTATCCGTTCCAAGATCTCAAAAGGTCCTACAAACTGAGGTGCAAGCTTAGAGCCCTTTCCATAATGGATTGGACTCTTGTGCGGTTGCACTCTCAAAAATACCCTGTCACCTAGTGAGAAGCTCCAATCAGTTCTCTTAGCATTGGCATACTTCTTTTGTCTATCCTGTGCCTCCTGAAGTCTCTGTCTAATTAGTGTAACGTGTTGCTCCATATCCTAAACTATCTCTAGACCAATGGCAACCCTATCCTCTATCTAATCCCAAATCAATGGTGTCCTGCATGGTCTGCCCTATAAAGCCTGGAAAGGAGGCATATCCAATGAGCTGTGATGCCCATTATTGTAGGCAAACTCAGCCAGATATAGATACTCCTCCCATCTAGACTGGTGGTCCATAACATACATACGAAGCATGTCCTCCAACACTTGATTAACTCTCCCTGTTTGCCCATTGGTCTTAGGATGGTAAGTTGAACTGAAGTTGAGCTGAGCGCCCAACGCCTGCTGTAAGGCTCCCCAAAAAGCTAAAGTGAAAACTAAGTCTCTGTCAGAAATGATGCAGCGAGGTACTCCATGAAGTCTAACAATTTGATCTAAAAACACTCTTGCCACAGATGGTGCATTGTATGTTGTGTGCATAGGTGAGAAATGTGCCACCTTGGTCAACTTGTCAACTGTCACCATGATGGCATCATGGTGACATGATGACATAGGTAGACCAATGATAAAGTCCATGGAAATGGTGTCTCATTTCCACTTAGGTATCTTGTGAGGGTACAATAGTCCTGCTGGATGCTGATGCTCGGCCTTGACCCTCTGACATTCTAGGCAATGAGCAACATATTCTGCAATGTCATGTCTCATCCCACCCCAATGATATAACTATCGCAAATCAACATGCATCTTCTTCACTCCTGGATGTGCCGCATAGGGTGCTCTATGAGCCTCTGAAAGAATCGGTGTACATAGATCACCTGCACGGTGTACATAGATGTGCTACCAATGTCTAAGCAAACCATCAGACTCAAGGGAATATCCTATGAATTTGCCCTTAAGGGCCCTCTGATTCTGAAGTTCCTGCTACACCTCAAGAAACCACTCATTCTTAGGTAGATGCTGTAGGATATGATCTCTCAAGTCCACCCTCAATGTCAGGGTCATGATCCTTTGACTCAAAGCATCAGCAACCACATTCTCCTTCCCTTTGATGTAGTGGACATCAAAGTCATACTCACATAAGAACTCCATCCAACACCGCTGGCGGGCGTTCAAATTTGGTTGTGTGAAAATGTATTGTAAGCTATGGTGATCCGAATGGAGCTCAAAACATCAACCTAAGAGGAAATGTCTCCAACAAACAAGAGCGTGAATAACTGCTGCGAGCTCTAAATCGTGAGTAGGGTAGTTTAGTTCATGTGTCTTGAGCTTACGAGATTCATATGCAATTGCCTTTCCACCCTGCATAAGCAAAGCTCCCAAACCCTCTAATGATGCATCAGTGCAAACAACAAAATCTTCTACCAGATCTGGAACCACTAAAATGGGAGCACTGGTAAGACACTCCTTGAGGATCCCAAAGGCCCTCTCACACTGCTCGGTCCAAGTGAATCATTTCCCTTTCCACTGAAGGGAAGTGATGGGATGTGTCAATCTGGAAAAGCCCTCGACAAACCTAAGGTAATAACTAGCTAATCCCATAAAGCTCCTGACCTCTGTCACACTGGTGGGTGCTGGCCAGTCCTGAATCGCTTTGATCTTCGATGGATCTATAGAGATGTCATTGCCTGATAAGATGTGCCCCAAGTACTGTACTTCTATCATGAAGAAGGCACGCTTTGCCAGGTTGCTATAAAGCTGCTGCTCTCGTAAGCACTACAACATCTGACACAGATGGTCCACATGTTCCTCCTCGGTTCACGAATAGATCAAAATATCGTCAAGAAATATGATCACAAACTGATCCAAGTAAGTGCGGAACACCCCATTCATGAGACTCATGAACACTGCAGGGGTGTTCGTCGAACTGAAGCGTACCATTGTAAACTCATAATGGCCATATTTGGTTCAAAAAGTAGTCTTATGAATGTCTACCTTTGTGATGTGTAATTGTTGATACCCAGATTTTAGATCAATTTTTGAGAACACTCTAGCTCCCTACATCTGATCAAAGAGGTCATGAATCCTAGGCAGAGGATAATGGTTCTTCACCGTCACCTTGTTCAACTACCTGTAATCCATGCATAATCGAAGAGACCCATCCTTCTTCTTCATGAAGATAACCGGTGCACCCCATGGTGAAACGCTAGCTCAAATGTGCCCCTTCTAAAGTAGTTTCTCTAACTGTAATTTGAGTTCTGTAAGCTCATGTGTAGTCATCCTGTAGGGTGCACGAGACACTGGCTCTGCACCTGACACCAAGTCGATGTGGAAATCAACCTCTCTACATGGAGACATACCTGGTAATTCTGGTGGAAATACGTCGGCAAAATCTCTCAGGATAGGGTGATCATCTAAAGAAGCCTCAGGCTCATCCTCAGATCTGTCACTAAGCATCATAGCAAACATCTGACAACCCTTCTGTATGCAGCACTTAAGCTACTGAGCAGGTATCATATGAATAGCCGTGGGCTTCTGAATGCCCACTATCTCAACCTGTGAGCCATGATCATCTAAGCAGCTAATCATCCTCTGGCGACAGTCTAGTTTGGCTCTATGAGCTGTAAGCTAGTCCATACCCAGAACTACACTGTAGGATCCTAATGGCATAACCCTAAGGTCACATGCTGTAGTGAAGGAACCCAAGGTGATCCTGCAATCTCTAACCAAGGTATCTACTGACATTCTAGCCCCAGAGGCCAACTCAACCTCCCACCTAATGTCATGCCTAGAAGCCACCATCCTGCAACGTTCCACTAATGATGTAGACAGAAAAGAGTCAGTAGCTCTAAAGTCAAAAATAATAGAGATGGGGAAATTCCCAATCATACATGCGGTCTCAATGATTGAAGCCTAGAAATTGGCCTAGTGATTGTTAACCACTGCAAACATGCGGTGGGACCTACCTATATCACCTACAATTTTCTCAGATCCTCCTAAACGGGGCTGTCCCCCTGCTGTAAGTCCCTGTGGACACTCTCTAGCCAAATGCCCTACCCCACCACATACATAACACGGGCCCCTAGCCTATAACTATCCTGACTATGTCCTACCCATCTACTATTGTCCAGTCCGTCCAGTGGACCCCTGTGAACCTCTGTAAGATCACTGGGACCTCACGGGTCCCGCAAATGATCCCTACTATCTCTGATATCTATGTAGGCCCTGCTACTACCAACCATGGTTCTGTCCTCCCTAAACCCTCTGCTAGGGTCTAGACATCTGCTAATGCTGGTGCTACTGCTATGGAGGCCTATGAGGTAATGATGAGGAATTAAATCCTCCTCTCTGTCGTGTGGATTATGGTCTTCAAAAGTTCTGTTGTTGTTGGTGATTGTGGTCTTGAAACTGTGGGCATGAATTCTTCCCTCATCCCTAAATTTCCTCTATAATAAGAGCCTTTTCAACAACCTCACTCATATCTGGGGGTCTGCCATACATACTGGTCCTGCTATCCCGTGATTCAATCCTCTAATGAATTTGTGTAGTAGGATTTTCTCGTTGTGGAGGTACTCTGCGTAATGAGAAAGCTCAATGAATCGACTCTCATACTGAGCAACCGTGAGTCCTCTCTGCTATAAATCATGGAACTCATCTATCCAATACTATCTATAATGATCAAAAAAATATCGCGCATTAAAGTGCTCTATGAATGTGTCCCACGTAAGTGTATCTAAGGACAAAAGGTGCTTGCACTCCTCAGTATGCAACTAGGTAGCTGCTACATCTCTTAGAAGATGTACTGCCACTTGTGCTTTTGTGTTGCTCCCATAAGGTCGCAACGTGAAACACCTATCTAGACTAATAAGCCAAGCCTTGGCCACAGCACCCTCTGTAGCTCCTGCAAAGGTAGGTGGGTTGAGCCTAAGCAGGTCTCAGATGGGGTCTCCTCTATCTCTATGCCCTATAACTAGCTCATCCAACCCATACTCGTATGGTCCATGATATATCTGATCTACTCTCATGGTCTCATCTCATCTCAAAAGTCTCGGAGGACTCCTACTCCATGCATGGTAGGCTGACCCTACCTCCTCTACTGTAGTATCTGGGATCTTTACAAAAGGCTCCCTACGTGGCACCTCTCACAGATCGACACAGGGATCGACATATGGCTTAGCACATGACTCAGCACACGGCTCCTTACATGGCTCCTCTCGCGGATCAACGTGAGACTCATCACATGGCTCTGGAATAGCTGGCGGTAACCTCTCTAACATGGCCTACAGTGTCTGTAGAATCTATGGACCTATGTCAAATACTAGTGGTGCATATGGCACTGGTGGTGCCTGTGGTACTGGTCGGTCTGCTATGACTGTGGGTCCCTGTCCCTCAGCTAAGGAATCACTATGCACCTCAGCAGATGCCATGTTACGCGATTGTCCTCGTCGAACACGTCGGGGAGTCATCCTACACAACAAGGTAGACACTAATTAATCAAAGTTGTGGAATAAATAATGTGCCCAAATATGCCCAGTGTTTAAACTTGTGCTCTGATACCAAATCTCATGAACACATTTCCCATGTAGTCACAACACGCATCAGACGTGTCATGTCCACATGTGTCATGTGGTCATGACACGAAATATCAAAAATTTTCCCACGCTTCCCTAGAAACCCCCTCGCACGAGTAAGCATGCTCAGTGGCATATGCTTAAGGCATAAACAATACAGTTGTTAGCAGGGTAATACGCACATGTACACACTCCCTAACACAAGAAAGCCAACAAGGGGGTCCTCGCGACGCAATTAACGTCACTACAAGGGTTAAACTTACAAAGCTCCTAAACCCTAAATTCTATAAAATTTCGACATCATAATGCCTCACGGGCGTGAGTGGGATTTATTACACTAACACTAATCTTGGTCACGTGGTTTCCTGATTTAGGTTAATCTCACTAATTACTTTGGTACAACAACTGATTAATTTGATTGATCATTTTTCAACAAAGCATGATCATTCATTCTCCTTCACATTTTTTGAAATTTAATTTTAATTTCTCCTCCTTCTGATCTTAGCATTTTCAACAAAGCCTGTTCATTTGTCCTTTCTTCCATTTCTCTAAAATTTAATTTTGATTGTATTTCTTTATGTTTATCCTTCTTTTCTTCACATTTTCTATCAATCAGAGTTATCACTGCATCCTTTACATTATTCCTAATTTCTTAGTAGACCAGATCACTTAAATAGGGTTTACTAACTTCGCTTGATGACGTACCCTAGGTTTCCATTCTGGTTTAATTTTAATGTTAGAATTAATTTTGATAATTAATCTATACCTAATTAGGATTAACAGAGAGTTAAATCTTACTTTGTTCTCTTAGCCCATTCCAGAATTGCCACGCATTTTCTCCTCTTTGTTTTCACTTTTATCTTTTTTTCTTTCTCTTTGTCTCTCATTTTTCTCAATTGGATGTTTACTCAGTCTTCTAGTCAAGTTTACAGTGGCCACATATGAATTGCATATGATGGCTTAATTGCATTTATAAAAATACACATATCTATATAAATGCAAATAAGCATATATAACATGTATATATGCTTATTTGCATTTATAATTATAGGTATATTTTTCTTTACATTTTTTTTTTGGTATTTTTAAATGAGAATTGTTAAACTCTAAAAATGCAATTCCCCTACAGTTTGAATTAATATAAATATATATACTATTGTCAAAATATAAGCCCTATTTTATTTACTCTTTTTACATAATTATCAATAGATAATATATATATATATATATAAATCATTTATTTTAATCTTATATTTTATATTTTTCATTATGTAACATTGAATATTGTTATATTCCCATTCATTCTTTTCTTTTGAATTCCATTAGAGAAGCCCTAATTTTTTTGTGTGTTTGTATTGTCTGTGCAGGGATGAGAAGGGCGGCAGCAGTGCTTGGGGCAGAGGCCGCAGGTTTGGAGTTGGCCGCAGAGGTGAATGGGTAGCAGTGGTCACATGCGACAGTGTGGAGGGAGGTATCTGTAGAGGAGAGGTAGATTTGAGTGAGGGCCGCCAGGAATGGAGGGCACAGAGGAGGGGAACTGCAGGTGGAGGGGCGTGGAAGAGCAGAGGTGTGAGGGAGGGTACGGAGGAAGGAGGCCGAAGGCGGCTCAGGCAAGGGAAAACAGTGTGAGGGAGTCCACAGCAGAGGCCGCGTAGGGTCGGGCGGTAGCTGGGCGGTGGATCTGAGTCTCCTACTGGGTTTTGAAGTATGGCGGGGGTGTGGGGAGGGGGCAGAACCCCCACCCACATCCCACTTAGTGGGGTGTGGGTGGGGCTCTACCCCCTCCCCACACCCTTTGAACAACCACGGTGGGGGGGGGTTCAATTCCCCCCCACCATTCCTTGTAATTAAATTTTTTTTACTGTATTTTCAGTGGATGGAAACTGTGAAATATGAAAAATTCATTTTGTTTGTAAGAATTTAAAAAATATATATATATATACACATATATATATATACACACAGGAATTTCACAGAATTACAATTTATTCAGATTCACAGTTTTATTAATTAGAACAATAACTGTATAAACACAGAATATATATATTTTTGTGTGTTTGTATTGTCTGTGCAGGGATGAGAAGGGCGGCGGTGGTGCTTGGGGCAGAGGCCGCAGGTTGGGAGTTGGCCGTAGAGGTGAACTGGCAGCAGTGGTCACAGGCGATAGTGTGGAGGGAGGTATCCGTAGAGGAGAGGCAGATCTGAGTGAGGGCCACCAAGAATGGAGGGCATAGAGGAGGGGAACTGCAGGTGGAGGGGCGTGGAAGAGCGGAGGTGTGAGGGAGGCTACGGAGGAAGGAGGCCGAAGGGGGCTTAGGCGAGGGAAAACAGTGTGAGGGAGTCCACAGCAGAGGCCGCGTAGGGTCGGGCGGTAGCTGGGCGGTGGATCTGAGTCTCCTATGGGGTTTTGAAGTATGGTGGGGGTGTGGGGAGGGGGCGGAACCCCCACCCACATCCCACTTAGTGGGGTGTGGATGGGGCTCTACCCCCTCCCCACACCCTTTGAACAACCACGGTGGGGGGGGTTCGATTCCCCCCCACCATTCCTTATAATTAAATTTTTTTTACTGTATTTTCAGTGGATGGAAACTGTGAAATATGGTAAATTCATTTTGTTTGTAAGAATTTAAAATGTGTATATATATATACACATAGGAATTTCACAGAATTACAATTTATTCAGATTCACTGTTTTATTAATTAGAACAATAACTGTATAAACACAAAATATATATATATATAACATTTCTGTCAGTTAAATGTTGTAAGGCTAATAATGAATTATTTTATAATGAATTTTCTTGCAATTCTATTTTCATATACATCTCTAAAATTTACATGATAACAAAAAAATATTATACAAAGATAAATAAAATCTAATTTTTTTTAATTTAAATTCCAATTTCAAGTCGAATGATTCAATTTAACTATAATAGGCATTTAATTAATTATAATCAAATTCAAAAGCATGACTATAATCCAAATTCATTTCTTTAATAGTAACAAGTTTACAACTTAATATGACTCATTAAAATTAATATTTTCACTAAGCCTTTCAATGAAATAAATTTTAAACAAACTTGGTATTTTCCACAACAACTAGCTTTCAGCTTTACTAATAGGATTATAAGGAAATAGACAATTCTAATATCCTTTTAAAAACAAATTTATTTCCTTCTTCCTCACACAAATGGTAAAATTTAATAACCACTACAATTAAAACTATTAATACATTGAAAGAGGGTTTTCTCACAACTCAAGAAGACCCAATATTACAACAAGGAAGAGAGAAATTCTCCTCTTAAAATCAACAAGGATGTAGACAATACTAAGTCCAAGCTCTTCTATAGAGCCTTAAGAGTAAAGAGTAATAAAATATTTTCCCAAAACAAGAAAACTTCTCCAATCTTCACATTAAGCTCCATGAGAACCTGCATATCACACAAGGGGAGAAAACACCACATGACTTGCTCTCCTCCCTACCATAGACCCGCAAGACAGTCACCCCCAAGCTAGGGAGATTTCCACACACCTAGGGAATCCAAACCACTTCACAACAGGGCAAAACAACATCCCAAAAACACAAATACACCCATGGATAATTACACAACACAAACTCAACTAAAGTGAGTCAAAGAGGAGTAGGAGAGTGGACACACTCAACTCTAGAGTGCCACCCTTCCAAAAATCTTAAAACAAATTTTCTCATGGCCTCAAGCCAAACTTTTTAACAAAAATTTCCAAGGAGTTCATATTTTGGCTCTCAAACTATATAACAAAATTTCTCAAAGTCACACAAATGCCCTCAAGGCTTTCAACATCCCAAAACAAGGAATGAACTCGAGGAAGATCACTCCTCCCCTACCCCACACTTGATGAGCATTTCTCCCAAGTGGAAGAAGCTCTGTCAACACCCCAATAAAAATTTTCCCACAATAACAAAATGTAACACAAACAAAATACATCTCACATTCATCATGGAAGCTAAAATTTAAATTACAAGGGGAAGGCCTTGAAAACCAATCTTTAAAGCCCTAATAATGGAAGATGTTGATGTGGAACTCCTCTAAAGTCTCCTCCAACCTAATTCACTAAACTCCCTCTATCCCTTTTCCTCCAAAAAAAACAATTTCCAATAATCAAAATTCTAAAAAATTCAACAACCTTTCTCCCTATCCCAAGTGGGATTAAAATAACCCAATCCATGAGCTTATAGGAATGGGGAGGTGACACTTGTCACCTCCTCACTCTTCTTCCAAAGTACTATTGTGTCCCAAGGGATTGGTGTTGACACATGTCACTCACCTATCCCCAAAGTCTTCCTTACCCATACCACATGTCCTCTCTGCAACACATGGGAGAGAAAAGGGGAGTTCAAGAGGGAAAGGGTGACACATGTCTTCCCTTCCTTCCCTCTTGTGAAGGACCACACAACTCCATGGGGACTCTCACCAATTGAGAGGGAGACTTGAAGTCAAGTCCTCCACAATTGGTGGATCTTGGATTCATCTCTAGCCTTGGGAATTGAAAAGGGATGGGCTTGAGTGTTGGTACCACTCATCCTATCCCTCCCATGCCTCTAAATTCGTCACTTAACTTCAGTGTGAAGTTAAGGTGACCATATGGAGGTTAACCAAGGGTTACCCAAGTCAAAAGGGACCCTAGACCCATGGGGTATAACCTAGGGTCAATTTTAACCTAATTAGGACACCTAGGGTAAAGTTAAGACACAAGAAAAGGGTCTCAAAAATTTAAAATTTAAAAAATAAAATTCAAAAACAATTCTTACTACACAAATCATAATTCAATTTAAAAGAGGGTAGACCTAACCCATTCAACCTCATGCAAATTAACATTACAACATTACATCAAACACAGAGTTGATCTCGGTTCCTCATGGAATCAGATCAGCTTCACAAGGGATTACAACATAAGGTGTGGAATAATCTCCAGTATCTGTGGTTTGTTAGAATACATGTACACTCAATTTCAAGTTAATTCCACATATAAATATCGTAGCCGAAGCAAATTTAAAACATGCATTCCCATAACATACCACAGTTCTCATAAGTATAAATTAAATCACATTACAATTTTCTCTCTAACATCACCCAATTAGTTTTCTTGTAATGTAAACATCTATCTAACATCACCCAATTAGTTTTGCTATAAAATAAACATCTATCTAACATCAACCAATTAGTTTTCCTTTAACATAATAAGGTCTAAAAGTTCAGGAATCCAGGATCAGCAGTCCCACAAATATAAAAGTATCAGCAACAGTAAGGTAAATAGTCACATGAACATAATGAAAAATGTAGGCCTCACATCTACTTTTAGTTTACATAGCAGGTTTCTCCTTTGTATAATCAAATCTTTAAGCTCAATTGCAAGGTTAGAACGCACTATTTGTTCCCTTGTCTATAATCTCCATGGACTTATTATTTTCATATATACATTTTCTTTCAATGGCCTTCATGTTTCTAGCATTGTTCAAGTAGGTCATGACTTTGTAATTGTACACTATCACTTGATTAATAAAATAATTCATGACTAGTTTCATTCCTCTTCTATTTACTCAAATGGAGAGCCTTTTACTTATATTATGAATGCTTAAGTTATAGGTCCATTTAATGATTATTGTTCAAATCCTAACACTAAGAAATAATCAATTTATCTAGTGATTATCTCTATGAGTATTCACTTAGACTAGATTTTACTTTAGTATTTATTTTAGTAATATTCTCCTCTTTACTTACTCTAAATAGATAGAAATACTCATTAAAGATCATAAAATTAGCCAACCTTTTAATCTTTGAGGTTGTTCTACATAGTCACATCCCATACTAATAGGTTTCCCCTACTTGATGTTCAATATAGTGCAAGTTTATGAGAGAGGTAAAACATTAACATCAACACTAGTTATTAGAACATTTACTTCTATGCTTAGAAGTTATTGAGATGGAACACACATGATCAACATCAATAATTTGTATACTTTGGGTAGATCCATATCATTTTGAGTGCTTGGAAAGCATTTATTTTCCTTGTTGATTGCTTGATTTTACTTTGTCATGCATTCTCATAGTAACTTGCATGGAAGTTAATGTGAAGACACAATGTAATAGTAAAAATCACGTACCTATGCGCTTTTCGCTTATGTCTTGGGCTTGATCTGAAAAGGCTATCCTTTATGCATTGACTAATGTGCAAGATGGTGCATTTCATATGAATGGTGACAGATAACATATCCAACCCTAATCCCATCATCTCTCATCCCAAGAAATCAATCAAGATCCCTAGATTCACCATTCAGGTCCTCCTTGTTTTAGGTCCATAACTATGGAACTAATCCAAATCATTTAGCACCCATGGATTTGAACTCCAAATTTTAAAATTTTAAGTTTGCTTTTTCAAGCTGAATGCATTTTTCATTAGCAATTATAAGTTGACTAAATTGGAAATTCTTTCAAATTGCATGGTATGGTGGTGTATTTAAGGATAATCTCTAACTTTTAAATCATGATTGGAATGTGAAAAGAATACCTAGGTCATAAGAGCTTAAAGAAGAATCAATTTTCTATTGTCTACTTGTGACATCACCTTAGGAGCTTGTTGCACACCTTCTTTTTGTGCTTCATCTTGGTTCATCATTATTGAATCCATCTATCTAGGAAACTAATTGTTGAGAACATCACCTCACAATTTAATACATTCCCCAAAGGTGTTTATAAATATTACCTATTTCTTATTAGATTCTAAGTATATGCATTGAGATGAGCATGTTTCAACCATTAGTTTTTAGCTAGACTAGATCCATGTATAATAAGTTTAGATTTATATATATATATAGTGATATTTTGATCAAATATAACTTCAAGTGCCTCACATTTGCTTTATTTGTTTTCTACATTTATCATACAACTAAATACAATATCTAATATTAATCTCGGGTCTCTTTTTAAAATTAATTAATTATTTAATTACTTTATTTATTTTATTTTATATAAGAAGGTGATATTTTGCTTACAATCAAAATTATTTTTATTTATTATGATGATGAACATATTCAGAAAGGTCTCTCTTTCAAAGGTGATGACATGTACTAAGAGCTCTCTATTTAAATATCATATTCTTCAATAGTCATATAGTCAATAACAATTTTACACCTCATCCCTAAAAAAAAGTGGTAAATAGTTGTTCCACTTTTATGGGTAAAAATTTCCATTTAACCATTGAATTGAGTATGGTTTAAAAATAGCCTACTAAAGAAAAGTTGGTCAGAAAGTTTCCACCTCCATATCTTTCTTCGATGATCATAATAGATTTTTAGGTCACCGAATTTGATCTCTACTGTTAAGAAGTATTCACCATAGTCTAACCAAGGTCACACGATTTATACATAAAAAATACATTTTAAATTCTGAAAGTTACAAAAGACTTTGTTTTTGTCTGTTCAAGTTGGCTCCCTTAATATCTACGGCTACAAAACCTACAAAAGCAGGTGACAAGAATTCAAATTTAAAAGAAAAGTCGTATTGTCCATTTAATGCCATCTCTAGTATGAGTATCTTCTCAGAATATATGGTATGCAGAGGCTCTGTCAGAAAGCAATTATTGTTTCAATGGACCATTTACATGCCGCCGCCTCTATTTCATCAAAAGGAATAGAAACATGACTTTGAATGTGGAAAAATAATTGTAACCACATACACAACCAACAAATTTTGGGCTGTACAACTGTCATCTTCAATAAGAATACATCAGGAATATTTGATCAAAGATTGTGTCGCGTGTGATGGACCAATTTTTGGTGTGAGATAACGATGTCCCTACAAATTACACAGGCCATTTAAGCTTGAAAATGCTTGTATGATTTGTTTGGCCAGGCTTTCAAAATCTAATTTCCCTTTTAACTACTTTATGATGTTTATCAAAATTAGAAATGTGGCGTATGGAACTTAAAAGCATATTATCGCCTATATATTCTTGTTTTACAATGTCAAAATTGGACCCTCTTTGCAGCTTCAGCTTGTTATCAAACTTCAACTAGGAAAGTATGAATTAATTCTATTTCGTCGCCATTGTATTCTATCCAGTACAAATGATACCACCATTTGTGGTCTGAGAACAGTGATATTAATTTCGGTAATAATGGTATTGTTTTTTTCACTTGATCGTGCATGGTGGATTAGTTCAACTCTTTACTGCAATATGATAATGCATTTTGATGTTCAGGAAGTAGATATATCAGTCTGTACTATCAATTGAAGTTGTTGACAATGTCAATTGACAGCCATGATTTGTGCCATCTACATTACCTTGTCTTGTAAGGTCTTTTCAGTAGTTTGACGGATCCCGCGTCCAGATTCTAGGACATAAGCCTTAATCAGTAGCAAGAAATTGAGTTAAATGTCTCTTTTACATCTACATAGTGCTTTGCTATCATTAGTGAAGTGAACTAAAATGGATGGTTAAATATCCATATCCCATGGGCAATCCTTAATTAGGGCAATATCCTTTACTCTTTGCAACATTGAGTCTCTTCTAAATTATACCGATGAATTTCTAGATATAAACTTTCATAATGGCTTGTAAGTGAGCATACTTAATTGTAATTGCAATTTAATCCTCTAGGTCAAATATGTTTGCTAATTAGCATTTTAAAATGGATGGTTAAATATCCATATCCTATCCATATCCCATGGGCAATCCTTAATTAGGGCAATATCCTTTACTCTTTGCAAAATTGAGTCTCTTCTAAATTATATCGATGAATTTCTAGATATAAACTTTCATAATGGCTTGTAAGTGAGCATACTTAATTGTAATTGCAATTCAATCCTCTAGGTCAAATATGTTTTGCTAATTAGCATTTTAGAAAAATGCATGCCCTTTTAACTGTTTTGTAATGATTAAAGAGATACCTTTATACATTGATGAACATGCATGGCTGGTAAGTTGTAGGCAAATAAAAGCTTTTTTACTCAAAATCATATTTTAATTTTGTTTAAATTTAAAAATTAAATAACTATAATAAAATAATTTATTGAATCATGTAATTGACCTAAAATGTGGTTATCAAAATTCTATCACTTTCAATAATAATTACAAACATCTTTCATAATTGTGAATATAAGTATACACAAGTAATTATAATGTGAATTTATGAACAAAATAATTCTAATTTTATAATTATATAAGATAAAAATTTAAAAATAATATATCATTCAATATTCTATGATACAAGCTCAAGAACTACAATCCTCAATAATTACATAAGTATAAATAGACCAAAAGGTTGAACTCGCACATATAGAAAAGTGCACACACAAACATGTACATGTATATGTATGTATGTATGAAAACATACATATACTCTATGGATAGTTGGAGCTAGAGGTATTAGCTTGCATATTGATAAACGCACACACACACACACAAAACCACATACACACACATGTATCTATATACGTAAATGTATGTATGTATCTATATAGATATATATTTATCTATATATGTATGTATGTATGTATATATGTATGTATATATGTATGTATATGTATATGTGTATAGATGTATGTGTTTGTGTGCACGTGCGAATGTGTGTGTGCATGCGTGTGTGCGTATGTGCGTGCATGCATGTGTGCGTGCTTGCGTGAGTGCGTGCATGCGTGCATGTGTGCGTACGTGCTTGCATGCATGCGTACGTGCATGTGTGCATGTGTGTGTGTGTGCGCGCGCGCGTGTGTGCGCGTGTGCGTGTGTGTTCTTAAGCTTGAATTTGCAAGCTAATCACTCTATGCTCCAACTATCAATGGAGAAAATATTGAGCCTACACATTGATGGAATCTATTAAGGGAAATTATGCATGAATATCAATAATATCAAATAATACCCAATAACTAAATGAAATAAGAAGCGAAGAAGATTAAACAACCAAAGAACTCAAACCTTGCAAACCTCTTTACTTCGTGGCTTCCATTGGTCGCCTATCTCAAATGATCTTGTGTATGAATATGGCCCTCAGAAGGTGCACTTCCTTGCTATTGTCCAAGATGTCAAGTGGGAATGGCTATGATAGGTTTGCAATGAAGAGATTCTTCAACAAAATTGTAATGGTAGAAGGGTGATTGCAATCTATGGATGGATTGATGATGTAGCCAACAACATACACTCAATAAAATTGTGCCATTAATCATGTGTGAGAGCCAAAGATTTGGAACACGAAAAAAAACTTCTATTCACCAACTCTACTACTACAATGAGAGAACACTCTCTTATATCCAAGAAAACAAAAAAAAAATTAAAAAATTACATTTTTTGGCAGATTTCGACAATTGTCAGATTTTGCCATTTTAGGTAATTTTACAATTATATCTTGATAATCTAGTTTTTTCCCAAAAACATCCTAAAGCTAAGGTATGATGAAAATCCAACTAACATCCTAAATTTGAAACATGAGTTTCAAGTTATTAAGAAAGCAACTTTTAAAAAACTAGAAAAAAACACTAAATTACCATTTTGAGGGCCAAGCTGAAAGTTTGAAGCCTCAAAAAAGTGCCAAGATGAGGTCCAACTGACTAAGGTGGGTTGGGAAGCCATTGGCCACCTCATAATGCATCCACCTATAAAATTTTGTAGAAAACCTACATCCGAGTCAAAAGTTATGACCTCTGGAAGTCCCTGCATCATTCTCCTCTGGTTGAAAAGAACGCAGCTCCTGCAAGTGAGTGTCTTCAAACTACTACCATTTGACTGGATCTAACCTCTGCACTTCCCACTCTATAATCCACATGCTATCTATTGGTGGCAATCCTTCCTACTATACTAAATACTTGTTTTAATGCCCTTGTTGAGTGTAGATAGTTTTCTTATCAAGAACCTGTGCAATCTTTTCCTTCTTCCTATGGGGAATGTGGTGGTGCCATGCCACTTCTGGTTAATTATCTTCAGCATCATCCTCACCATGGAATGCATATAAATCAAAAATATTAAACACATGAGAAATATCAAGATCATCTGGTAAATTGACCTCATATGCATTATCATTTATCTTCTTTGTAATTTTGCAAGGACCAATCTTCTTGTACTTCAACTTGTGGTATGTTCTAGTAGGAAACTGCTCTTTTCTCAAATATACCATCACTAAGTCACCATCATTGAATGTCTGATGTCACCTACTAGTATCCATTGTATTCATGTACCTCTCACTATTGTCACGCAATTTTTGTCTCACTTCTTTCTGTAACTATTGAAGGTGTTCTGCAAATGCTTCCCCATCATCACTGACGCTATCTTTCATTGGTAGTTATACCAAATCTAGAACACCCTGAGGATTCCTTCCATACACAATTTGGAAAAGGGACCTTCTCGTTGATCTGTTAACAGAACTATTATAGGCAAATTTGGCCTGGGGTAATGCCACGTCCCATTGTTTTGGCTTTTCTCAAACAATACACCTCAATAAATTTTCCAGACTCTGATTCACTACCTCTATTTGCCCATCCATTTGAGGATGATAAGAACTACTAAACTGTAACTTAGTCCCCATCTTCTTCCATAAAGTCCTCCAGAAATGACTAAGGAATTTGGTATCCCTATCAGAGGTAATAGTATTTGGAACACCATGTATTCAAACAACTTCTAAAAAAAATAACTCTGCTACCCTCATTACATCATTAGTTTTCTTACAGGCAATAAAATGAACCATCTTGGAGAACCTATCAACAACTACAAAAATGGAGTCATTACCTCGTTGAGTATGTGGAAGTCCCAACACAAAGTCCATGCTTAAATCTGTCCATGGTGTAGTTGGTACTTGTAATGGCATATACAACCCTGTATTTTGTGAATGTCCCTTAGCCACTTGGCAGATTCTACACCTTGTTACATACTTAGTTATATCCCTTTTCATCTTTGGCCAGTAATATTTATCTTCTATCAAGGCTATTGTCTTGTCCTTGCCAAAATGTCTAGCCAACCCACTACTATGAAATTCTCTGATAATGTTTTCCCTCATAGAGCTAGTTGGTATGCATAGTTTTTTTTCCTTTAAATAGATACCCATCTTGCATAAAATATTCACCCCTAAAGTGATCCAAGTTACTAGATATTGGTGCCTTCAATTGTTCCACAATCTCCCAAAAATCATCATCAGACTCATACAAATTTTTGATGGCATCAAAACCAATCACCTCAATTTCTATTGTGGTTAAAAGTGCAAAATTCCTAGACTTAACGCATTTGCAACCTGATTTTATTTTCCAGACTTATGCTTCAACACAAAATTGTAACCCTGCAAGAAAGAGACCCAATTGGCATGCCTAATATTCAACTTTTTCTGTGTGTTCAAGTATCTCAGTATAATATGATCTGTAAACAATACAAACTCCAGGGGAACTAGATAATGTCTCGAATGCCTCAATGCTTGAACAATTGCATAAAATTCCAAATCACTAGTAGAAGAATTCTTTCTCACTTCATTCAACTTTTCACTAAAGAAAGATATAGGGTTTCCAGCTTGGCTAAGCACAACACCTATTCCCACATGGGAGGCATCACATTCGACTTTAAATACCTTATCAAAATTTGGCAATGCAAGTATAGGTGCTTATGTTACCTTTTCCTTCAAGTACTTAAATCTCTCCTTAGTATCCTTGGTCCATTCAAACTCCCTTCCTTTGGTACAATATGTTATAGGAGCTATAATACTATTGAAATTTCGAATGAACTTTCAATAGAAAGTGGCCAAGCCATGAAAACTTTTTACCTCTGTGATGTTGCTTGGACTAGGCCATTCTAGAATTACCCTGACCTTTTCTGGATCCATTCTGACACCATCTTTAGAAATGACAAAACCTAAAAAAACCAAACTATCCTACATGAACCTACACTTCTTCAAATTGGCATAGAGCTTCTTCTTCTTTAACACACCAAAGATGATCCTCAAGTGTTGTAGGTGCTCTTCTTTGCTATTACTAAATACCAAAATATCATCAAAATAAACTACCACAAACTTACCAATGTAAGGTCGTAGTATAGTGTTCATCAATCTCATAAATGTGCTAGGTGCATTTGATAACCCAAATGACATAACCATCCACTCATATAATCTGTCTCCAGTCTTAAAGGTTGTCTTCCACTCATCCCCTTCTCAGATCCAGATTTGGTGGTAGCCACTTCGTAGGTCGATCTTGCTAAAATATTTGGCCCCTGCAAGGATATCCATCATGTCCTCCATATGAGGTATAGGAAACTAATACTTGATGGTAATCTTATTAATTGCTCTACTATCAGTGCACATCCTCCATGTTCCATCTTTTTTTGGGGTCAACAATGCAGGTACAACACATGGGCTCATGCTCTCTCTCACCACACCTTTACTTATGAGTTATGTCACTTGTTTATTCATCTTTGCATGTTGTGTTGGATTCATCCTATAAGATACTTGGTTGGGTAGAGTTTCTCCTAGAATCAAATCAATATGTTCAATATCTCTCTTTGGCGGTAGACCATCAGGCAATTCATCAAGCAAAACATCAACAACTTCTTTCAATAGCTCTGCTACTTCTAGGGGAACTTAAATGTCTTCCTCTTCACCTTTTTTCACTACTAATGCATAGTAACGCCCTATTGCCTTCATTTCTTTAACAAGATCTCTTTAAGACAACATGGTCTCGCCTTTTCCTTCATCCTTAAGAGGCAATAAAATCACCTTAGAGCTATCTTTCCAAAAGGTGTATGTGTTTTTCTCTCCATCATGCATAAACTTTCTATCATACTGCCATGGCCTTCCCAATAACACATGACAAGCATTCATTGGGACAACATCACACCATATCTCATCCTGATAGATCTTTCCTATCTTAAACTTAATTAAGCATCTTTAGTAAACAGTGACTTCATTTCCCTTTTTAAACCATGCAAAGTGGTATGGATGAAGATGTTTTTCACGGTGTAAATTCAATTTTTCTACCATTTCTTTAGAAACCATATTTTCACAACTACCACCATCAATAATAACTTGACATACCTTGCCACCTGAAGTGCATCTGGTTCTGAAGATATTGGTTCAAAGCCATGAACCATCAGAGCTTTTGTCTTGTGTTTTCTCCTTCTCTGGAATCACCATTGCTCTTCTCATCATGAGACTTTCTCCCACATCTGGTGGAACCTCTAGTTCCATCCCTTCCACTTCATGTTGTGTTTGAATCAGGTTCACTCTAGGTTGTCCTCCTTGATTTCTTTCTTGCATGTTATAATTTGAGCATTCAAATGCCCTATGACCTTCTTCTCCACATCTGAAACAAGTGAAAGGCCTTCTCTGGTTTTCCCATCCTCTACCACCACCATAACCTCTACCTCTTTAAAATCCCCTTCCTCATTCTTGATTTAGAGGATCTTGTTGAGTGTCTACTTATTTTTCCAATCCATGGGATGACTCTCCCCTGCCATAATTCAAACATTCTCAAAATAGGGTTGATGTACCCCTTCTTCCTCCTCTATTCCTCTGATGATACTGTCTATTTTTTTCTTTAGCCTTTAGAGCCAATTGGTAAGCCTCTTCCATACTGTTGAGTTGATGCATGCTCAATTCATCTTGAACAGAGAATTTCAGGCCATTCACATATCTAGTAGCCATCTGTTCATCATTTTCTTGATGCTCTATACGTATAGACAGAGTATAAAACTCATTTTTATAATCTTGCACAGAAGAGAGGTTCTGCTTTAAATTTTGAAACCTACAAAAAAGGGTTTGCGTATGATCTATGGGTAAAAAAATTTCTCTCAACTTCTCCATTTTATTCCATGTCCTGATCTTATCCTTGCCTTTCCTTGTTCATTCCTTTTGAAGATGATCCCACCAAATCATTGCATGACCCTTTAATTTGGTGCATGCAAATTTCACCTTCTTTTTCTCTGTCATGGATTTCCATTCAAAAAAAATTCTCACGTCATTCAACTAGTCTATCAACTCCTTTGGTTTAAGACTACCTGCATAATCTGAAACATCTACCTTGATCCCTTCATTTTTCCCTTCTAAGGCCCTGAGCATCCTCTCTTCAAAACTCATGCCTTCTAATTCTTCTTCTTCATGTTTTGTATCTTGATTTGCACCTCTTTGACCTATCTCTTCATCAAATTCGTCTCCTTCTCTACCCAGTCTTTGGTTTTCCATTCGTGTTGTAAGTTCTGCCTTTTGGCTCTGCTAATTTTGTATTTCTCTATGCATCTAGGCAAGACTACCTCTTCCTCTTCCTCTCCTAGCCATCTTCTTGTTCTGATCCCAGATGATGTGGCCAACAACATACACTCAATAAAATTGTGCTATTATTCATCTGTGAGAGCCAAAGATTTGGAACATTCAAAAAAAACTTCTATTCACCAAATCTGCCGCTACAATGAGAGAAAACTCTGTTATATCCAAGAAAACAAAAAAAAAAAAATTACCCTTTTTGGTGGATTTTGACAATTGTCAGATTTTGCCATTTTAGGTAATTTTACAATCATATCTTGAGAATCTAGTTTTTTCCCAAAAACTTCCTAAAGCTAAGGTAGGATGAAAAGCCAACTAACATCCTAAATTGGAAACATGAGTTTCAAGTTATTAAAAAAAGTAACTTTTAAAAAACTAAAAAAAAATACTAAATTGTCATTTTGAGGGCCAAGATGAAAGTTTCAAGCCTCGAAAAAGTGCCAAGACAAGGTCCAATTGACTATGGTGGGTTGGGAAACCACTGGCCACCTCATAACACATCCACCTATAAAATTTCGTAGAAAACCCACATTCGAGTCAAAAGTTATGATCTTCGGAAGTCCTTGCATCAATTTTGTGCCAAAGGTGCGCTGTGAATTATGTAGAGTAAGTTTACTAAAACCTTTGATGATTGAAATGAAGGAATAGGGTTGTACTTATAAACTTGTGAGAGAGAAGATCAATGATATAGAAAGAATAAGAAGATCTACGATATAGAAAACTTGAGAGGATGTACGCAAATAGGAAGAGGACAAGTGTCACACAAAAAATTGTTTTGTTTGAGTTAACTGCTTTCTTGATAAAGATAAGATTCGATTTCATAAATTAGATTTTTTTTTCTAATTTAAGAGTTGTTGATAAAAACAAGATAGAATAAATCAATTAACTCAACTTGTGATTTGCTTTTTGTATGATTTGAAAGAAATTAAATAATAAATTCTTTAATTTTGCGTGCATGAAGAAGAAGATTTATTTTTAGAAGATTTGGAAGATTTTTGAGGAATTAGAAGATAAGAAAGAAAATTAAATAAATAAATTTATTTAATTGTTTGTGCATGCTTTGGAAGAATAAATAAAATATTTGATTGTATTTTCTTTTTAGAGATTGAGAGAATTTAAATAAATTTGATTGATTTATTTAAATTTGGAGGAATGATTTGATTTAATTAAATAATTAAAATTATTTAATTGTTTGGAAGAATGATTTTGATTTCGAAGAAATTAATTAAATAAAGGTAATTTATTCAATTAATGGTAGGAATCTGCACCAATTAAATAAATTGATTTATATATTTATTGATAGAGGAATTAAATAGAATAAGTATTAAGAATATTTATTTAGACAGAGTCATGTCATTTTTAGGTGTATACATTTTTCCCCTCTTTGATGCAATGTGTTTTATCACATTGTTTCAAAGAATAATTTTTTCTGATAATGATACATGTGATAATTTTCCCCTGCTATAGGTTTAACGATGGTAGGATGCCCCCTTGGGAGATTGGACCAGAAGAAAAGTTTGAGGGATGTGAGACCGACAATCTCACGATGAAGAAGGTAAAAAATAGGTTGATGCCTGATAAGGGATGGAATGAAAGAGAAGAATGATACATGATGCAAGATAAAATGATAACACACAAGCAGACAAGTGAGTATGCACAAATGAAACAAGAACAAACAAGGTATTGCCCCTATCAAGTGGTAAACCAATGATTAATTGATATTGATAGAAGATAGTGTTGTCATTGCGAGAAACAATATATCCCTAGATCAACATGATAGATAGTGTTGTCATGGCAGGGAATGATATATCCCTAGATCAACATGATAGGTGTGGGAAAGATACATCCCACTGATAATTATGATTGATTGATTTGGTTTACAACAAGATTAGAATCAAGACCACTAATTGTGATTGGATAATTTGACAAGATTGATTTGACTTGATTGGTATGAATTAAGGATGGACTTGCATTTGGATCATTGCTTTGGATTGACTAGATAAGGATAAAAGATACCATGATAGATAGAAATTTGATTGATAGAAGAATGACTTGACTGAAGGACTCACAAGCTTTTCTAAACACTTACACTGTGAACAGAATCTTTATTGATGGATGGTAATATGGAATGCAAATGGATATGATATGGATGCGAATACTTTTCATCTTGATGTTGCAAGTAATTTGAAGTGCTTATTTCATCATTGGCTGCTTTTTGTTTCTTTTCTCTTTTGAAATGTTGTAAGAAAATACAAGCATCTAGGTATAATTAAACCGAGATGACATGAGTATTACTTACATGGATTTTGATATGAAAGAAAGCTAGGTGTGCGGAAATGCTTCCTACACTAATCTATTGAAGAGAGGGCTATGCAAATTCAAATTTATCCTAACTATTATAGTGATGTTAAACCATTAACATGAGATATAGCAGCAAAACACAAGAGCCAAAAAGAAGATAGAAGAAGAGAGACAAAGATTTACGGTGGGGAAAACCTTTATCGGGTGAAAAACCCCACACTCAGAAACCTGCACAATGTATTAACAAATCTGAAAGAATATTTACAATACACTTGTAATGTAAGCTTCAATGGTCTTTGACACTCATGTCTGGAGTCAATCCGGCAGCATAATAGTACCTGTAAACTTGTGATACAAACTCCATCTCCAAGAACATATTTAAATAGAACATAAAAGGTAATTTTGGACCTTTCTTGGAATGGGCGTCCAATATGGCATCTTGGACCAAAACCCATGCCTAGGGACACTTGGTCAACATTGTTAAATGTGTTTGACACTTATCCACAACTCCCATCCCAAAGAGGTCACCTATTTCCAAAATGGGCTATGACAGATACTCTTACGACATTTACGACCATCATAGAATCTGTCATAGCAGTTACAACTTATAGTTGTATGAGAATCTGTCATCCACATGCTATAAATAGCATATTCTCTTACAACACATCATATTCCACCTTGGGGGGGCCAAATATGCCTCATTCAAAGATGTTTCATGTCATATGTCATTACCTGTCTTACAACCTTCTATTCTTGACTCTTACATGTCATAGATTCATCATAGGAATCTGTCATAACCGTTTCGGTCAAACATTCCTTACACAACATAGATGCCAACACATGGTAGAATATTCCTACCACTAAGTGGGATGCCTATCTCCTCATGTGAGGACAAAATAACAAGTTGTCATAATCCATGTAGGATTGACACATCACCATGCCACATCCCACAATATGACAAAATGGAATTTCCAATTATTTACAACATAGGCAATTAAATAATAAATACAAACATTACAAATGCAAAGAATTACCAAGGTTGAGACATCTTAATTCCCAACATTCTCCCACTTCTCGAACACCTTGTAAGAGCCAATAGAAAAACATGATTTAATTGTTATAGGCCGAGAGGCCCATAGACTCCGAACACCATCTAAACTTCTCTGTACCCACTGGTTTCGTCAATGCATCTACAATATTCTTCAAAGTATCTACCTTCTCCAAATTTACCTTTCCATCCTCAACCATGTCCCTAACAAAGTGAAACTGAACATCAATGTGCTTGGTTCTAGCATGGAAAGTTGGATTCTTTGCAAGGCAAATTGCACTCTGACTGTCACAATTGATCGTGATCTGACCTGCATCAACACCAATATTAGAACACAATCTCTTAATCCAAATGGCTTCCTTACAAGCATGAGTTGCTGCCATATACTCTGTTCTGTTGTAGACAAAGAAACAAGTTGTCACTTACTCATCCAACTAATAGCACCACCAAACAGTGTAAAAGCATAAGCACTGGTGGATCTCTTGCTGTCAATGTCACCTGCCTAATCTAAATCTACAAATCCATGAATATCAACAGAATGTGGAGGTCCTAAAACATTACCATGATAGCAAATGGAATACTTAAAAGTACCCCTCAAATATCTGAACACTCGCTTAACTGCATCCCAATGAACCCGTCCAGGATTAGCCATAAATCGACTAAGGACTCCCACTACTTGGGCAATGTCTAATCTTGTGCAGACCATGGCATACATCAAACTGCCAACAACACTAGCATAAGGTACTCTGCTCATGTCTTCCACCTCACTAGGAGATTTTGGACAATTCTTAATAGACAACTATGTCCCCAAGGAAACAGGAACAAACAATGGTCTACAATCTCCCATGCTGAATCTGTCCAACATAGTCTTAACATACTTACTCTGACTTAACCAAGGTTTTCTGTTGGTTCTGTCTCTTCTGATTTCCATTCCTAGAATGTACCTGGCTGTCTCTAAATCTTTCATTTCAAATTGAGCTGACAACTGAGATTTAAAATCATAAATCATATTCTTGCCCTTCCCAATAAGCAACATATCATCAGCATACAGTGCAACAATGAGAATATGATCACCATCAAACTTATAATAAACACAGTGATCCGATTTCAATCTCACAAATCCAATTGACAACACAAAGGCACAAACTTCAAGTACCATCTCCTAGGGGATTACTTCAAACCATACAAAGACTTCTTAAGTTTGCAAACCAAATTTTCTTTACCTTTTACCATGTAATGCTCTAGCTGTGACATGTAGATTTCTTCCTCCAAGTCACCGTGAAGGAAAGTTGTCTTCACATCCATCTGTTCTACCTCCAAGTCATAAGCTACTGCGAGAGACAACAGGAATCGAATGGATGTCAACTTTGCAACGGGAGAGAAGATCTCGCCATAATCTATACCCTCCACTTGTGAATAACCCTTCACAACCAATCTAGCCTTATACTTCTCAGTACTGCCATTTGCACCAAGATTCTTCTTGAACACCCATTTGCATCCAACAGGGTTCCTTCCAAGAGGCAAAGGCACCAAGTCTCAAGTTTGATTCTTTTCCAAAGAAGCCATTTCTTCCTCCATGGCCTCCTTCTAGGAACCTACATCCTTCATATCCAAAGCCTCTAATGCAGTTCTAGGTTCATCACTGATAGTGAGCAAAGCATAAGCACAACTAGAATCAAGCAATGTAAAACCAAACCTTTTAGGTTCCTTCCTTATCCGTGCAGACCTCCTCAAGAGCTGAGGTTGAGGTTCAACTTCTTCATTTGAGCTTTCAGAGCTACTAGAGCTCTCCTCATGATTAGGTCCAACATTGTCTTTCTGTTCAGTCTTCTCAGGGGTGAAAGGAAACTAAACAACATCCTCTTTCTTTTCTTTTTCTTTTGGCTACAAAATAGTGGAAGAAGGTGTAAGCTCTCTAAAGATGACACTTCTGTTATACAACACTTTTTCAGCCACGGGGTCCCAAAGCTTGTATCCTTTCACACCAACACCATAGCTGATGAAGATACACTTAACAACTTTGTTCTCCAACTTTGACCACTTCTCCCTAGGCACATGTGCATATGCCTCACAACCAAAAACACAAAGATGCCTTACGGAAAGCTTTCTACCAGACCACACCTCCATGCATGTCTTTCCAACAAGAGCTGATGTAGGAGATCTATTTACCAGATAGCAAGCAGTGGCAACATCTTCAGCCCAAAAATTTTGTTCTAGACCAGCTCCACTAAGCATACTCCTATCCTTCTCCATCAGTGTCCTGTTCATCCTCTCTGCAACTCCATTTTGTTATGGGGTGTATGGAGTTGTCTTGTGCCTTTCAATCCCAATTTCCTTGCAATACTTATCAAATTCTATAGAACAGAACTCACTACCCTTGTCAGTTCTCAAACATTTAATCTTTTTACCAATCTGATTTTCAGCAAAGGCTTTAAACTCCTTAAACTTGCTATAGACTTTAGATTTGCTTCTGAGAAAATAAATCCATGTCCTTCTACTGTAATCATCTATAAAAGATACAAAGTATAGAGATTTTGATAATGAAGGAACATTAACAGGACCAAACACATCACAATGAATAAGGTCCAACACACCCGAAGACTTATGAGAACTCAAGTAAAACTAAACACGGTTTTGTTTTCCATAAATGCAATGTTTGCAAAAGTCAAACTCAAGATTACAATCATCTAACCCCTCAATGAGGTTCTTATTTTTCAGGGTACGCAAACCCTTCTCACCAATGTGACCAAATCTCTTATGCCATAACATTGTCTTTTCTACAAGAACTTTAACTTCCAATGCACGATTACAACCATCAAGACTAGAAACAATAGATTTCTTCACTGCTCCTTCAGATGGTGGGGACGAAGTGACTGCTGCCCTCTTCCTTGAGTCAGAAGAACTATTGCATTGTGAAATGCATGCCTCCAGCTGAAATAAAGTACCTCTCTGAGTACCCTTAGCAAGCACCATAGATCCTCTAGTCATCTTTTATCCTTCTTTCGAAAAGACAACCTGCACACCTACATCATTCAAACTACTTATAGAAAGTAGGTTCCGTGCTAAGCCTGGGATGTGCATAACCTTAGAGATCCCCTTCACTTGACCATTAGGGAGTCAGATAGAGACTCTTTTATGACCAACGATCTTAATATGAAATTCATCACCCAGATACACCTTTCCACCATCAAACTCCTCATACTTAGTGAACCAATCTCAATGTGAGGTCATGTGGAATGATGCACCAGAGTCGATTAGCCACACATCATCAGATGCATGGGTTGCTAGGGCTACGATGAAGGTATCACCATCATCTTGCGATTTGTCAAAATCTGAATTAGGAGCTTTCTTATTTTTCTTCTTCTCCTCTTTGCATTCCTTTCAGAAATGCTCGGTCTTGCCACAGTTCCAACAAAGAGCCTTGGACTTTCCAGGAGATTTTGATCTCCCACAGGATTTGGATCTACCCTTCTTAGCTTTCTTCTCCTTCTTCTTCCCTTTCTCCTTGGGTCTTCCATGAACTACAAGGGCTTCTTTGGCTACCTCAGAAGACTTTCTCTGTATCACTTCAGATAACAGTGAAGAAACCACCTCTTCCATTTTGAATGTGGATGTAGTGTTTTTGATTGCCATGACAAGGTGATCCCATGAGTCCGGCAAATTACAAAGCAGGGTCATGCACCAATCCTCCTCCTCCATCTTTACACTGATAGATGTCAATTGTGCAACCATCATTTTAAAGGCATTCATATGCTTAGCCACAGAGCCTTCGTCCTCCATTTGAAGAGAATACAACTTCTTTCTCATAAAAAGTTTATTGACTAGGTATTTGCCTTGATACACATCCCCCAACTTCTTCCAAAGGAGTTTTATAGCAGCCTCCTCATGGACATTTAACAACATAGAATTGGCAAGACTAAGTCTTATGAGACCCTTAGCCTTCTGATCCTTGATACTCCACTCATCTTGATTCATTGTAGCTGGTTATTTTCTATTCACACTTTCCCAAACATCTCGGTCAACTAACATGTCTTCCATCTTGAGCTTCCACAACTCGAAATTACTGCAGTTGAACTTCTCTACTTCAAACCTTCCTGATGTGCTTGCCATCTCCTTTCTGGAATAAGATACAGAATGCTCTACACAGACTCCCACTCAACCTAAGATTAGCTCAAAAAACCACTACCCAACAACTAGGACCAAAGGTGATCAAGCTCTGATACCAACTGAAAGGAAGCTAGGTGTGCGGAAATGCTTCCTACACTAATCTATTGAGGAGAGGGCTATGCAAATTCAAATTTATCCTAACTATTACAGTGATGTTAAACCATTAACATGAGATATAGCAGCAAAGCACAAGAGCTAGAAAGAAGATAGAAGAAGAGAGATAAAGATTTACAGTGGGGAAAACCCTTATCGGGTGAAAAACCCCACACTTAGAAGCCTGCGCAATGTATTAAGAATTCTGAAAGAATGTTTACAATACACTTGCAATGCAAGCTTCAATGGTCTTCGACACTCGTGTCTGGAGTCAATCTGGCAACATAATAGTACCTGTAAACCTGTGATACAAACTCCATCTCCAAGCACCTGTTTAAATAGAACATACAAGGCAATTTTAGACCTTTCTTGGAATGGGCGTCCAATATGGCATGTTGGACCAAAACCCATGCCTAGGGACACTTGGTCAACATTGTAGAATGTGTCTGACACTTGTCCATAGCTCCCATCCTAAAGAGGTCACCTATTTCCAAAATGGGCTTTGACAGATGCTCTTACGACATTTACGACCATCATAGAATCTGTCATAGTGGTTACAACTTACAGCTGTAAGAGAATCTATCATACACATGCTATAAATAGCATATTCTCTTACAACACATCATATTCCACCTTGGGTGGCCCAAATATGCCTCATTCAAAGATGCTTCATGACACATGTCATTACCTATCTTACAACCTTCTATTCTCGACTCTTGCATGTCATAGATTCATCATAGGAATCCGTCATAACCGTTTCGGTCAAACATTCCTTACACAACATAGAAGATGCCGACACATGGCAGAATATTCCTACCACTAAGTGGGATGCCTATCCCCTCATGTGAGGACAAAATAACAAGTTGTCATAATCCATGTAGGATTGACACATCACCGTGCCACATCCCACAATATGACAAAATGAAATTTCTAATTATTTACAACATAGGCAATTGAATAATAAATACAAACATTACAAATGCAGAGAATTACCAAGGTTGAGACACCTTAATTCCCAACATGATATAGCAAGTTGATACAAGCATCTATTCAAAATTAAATCTAGATGACCTTAGTACTTCTTGTGTTTCAATAGACAAGGATTGCCCCTTTGCATGTTTAGACCTCTGAAGTCCTCAATGATCTTTTTTTATCATGTCATTAGACAAAACCTGTCACATTACTAAAGATTAATCCACAAACCACAAATAAAGAAAATGATTATGCCCCCATCATAGCCTCTCTAGTTTTTGACATCCTCCAGTAGCAAAGAAAGATATAATAACAAATATCAAGACTCTATAAGTTAACCTTCTCAAAAACACAAAACATTCTTGCATTAGATGTGTCTTCTTTCCATAATTTCGATAAAATCATTTTGAGTGTTTAGGTGCTTGTTTATTTTTCCTTTAGATAGGTTGAAGTCTTACGTCAAGATTTCTATTTTGGAAGCAGGTTTTTTTTGTGCATGTTTTGCCTAGTGAAATGGTTAAAAAATGGATAGATAGAAGGACAGACGACAAGATATGGAATGGATGAGAAGTGGAGCCTTGGGGGTGCATTGATAATGGCCTTTCCTACGTGACGACATAGATGCAACGCAGTTTGGGGTGAACCCTAATGGACCTAAGACCTAGGCGATAGGAAACAGTGTGCACTCAGATAGATAGAAGGACAAACGACACATGATGGAATGGATGAGAAGTGGAGCCTCGGGGGTGTATTGATAATGGCCTTGCCTATGTGATGACATAGAGGCAATGTAATTTGGGAGGAACCCTGATACTGACGATGGACACTAAGATATGCTGACACTATGGATATGGTACTTTAACTACCTTAAGTATTAAGGTGATAATGGTTATATAGTATCAAGCCATGATAGGTTATTGTTTAGGCTATGTAATGTGCCTGACATGACTGGATAATGGATAACTGCGGGAAGAATGGACCTAAGGTGATTGGTTTCCCAAAGATGGAGGAAGCGGTTTGCATTGTAGAGAGTGCATGTTTGCCAAGTTTTCACTACTTTACTTTTATTGCACAAGAGGAAGCAATTCAAATAGCCTAAATGCTAGATACTGATGACAAGGGAACCTCACGGGTAGGTAGATGGATGGGTGATAGTGGATAATGGATGGGTAGGTAGAAGGATGGGCAATAGTAGATAGAAGGAACACATGCGGAAAAAGAAGAAGGATGTGATCACCAAGGACTAAGTCACATAGGAATAACATCCCCATTGTAGGTAGGATACTTAGGATTTTTCATGACAAATGCTTATGATGATAGGAGGATGAGAGGATTGGATTGTTTTGAAAAAGACAAGGTATATCAAGAGTTTTTCCAAAGCATGTTTTGACATTTTGTCCCTGTATCTTTATCAAGATCAAAAGAGGAATGGAGGATGAAAGGACTCAAATTATAGGTATATGTAGGATACAGATGATAGGAGGGTGTGGTAAGATAGGATGGATGGATTTGATAGGATAGGTATGTAATGGGTAAAGATAACATGATAGGATAGGCAATGGTATGGAAGGAAATGATAGGAGAAAAGTGATATGTTGATGAGACAAGGTATCCCCAAGTGTAGGTGACATAGGAGATCAACTTACACATGACACCTATTTGCCAAGATTTCATCATGGTACTTATCCAAGGCACCTGTTTGCCAAATTTTCACCGTTGGATGAAGGGATTTCTCTTTACTTTTTTTGATTTCATAAGTTTTTTTTTTCATAAGTGCTTTTTTTTTAATATTTGGATAGGATAGGTGGAATACGAATGAGAGGAACTCAAGCATCTAGCTCCATGAATGTGATAGTGTCCCGCTAGAAATGCACGTCGCATGGACTATGTCAAGTGTTCTCATAGATGTTGGTAGGGGATTGCATGAAAGTGAGATGGAGAAGATAGATAGCGGATTATGGAGGGTGCAATAGTGAATGATGATGTGGAATATGGAGGACTTATGCAAGGATGGAGGGAAGCCTTATTCAAAAGCATTTGACCATAGGGATAAGATGGGGGAGATACATAGGATAATAGTGGAAGGAACGTGAGATGAAGATATGTGGAAATATCATGGGATGGAAGGGAACCATGAAAAATGGTTGCATATACCATGATAAACATTGAAGCTTATGATGGGAAGGTGGTGTAGGAAATAATGGAGAGTTTTGCTTGGTGGATGAGTGATTTAGGCATTTAGGGACTCACATAGATTGAGTAGTTTTCTGATGTTTGTTTGTCATGTGTGATGGATGGATTGGAGACTTTTGGATGGAATGGGATTTTTGAATGGGAAAGGAGAAAGTGGATGGTTAGGATGTCTCATTTGACTTCATGGATTTTTACTTAGGTACCCAAACCATTTTACTTATAGACTTTACTTGCAAAGGTACGGGCTTTGGTATATGCAATTTTTTGTGTAGCTTCTAAGGTAATTACTTGATGCTTGGGGACCCACACCTTTTTCAATTTTGCTTTGAGGTGTGTGGATATATGTAGCCTTTGAGATGGATAATTCTTTGATCCTTGGCTTTTGTATCTAAAGGCATGAGGACCTTTAGGATTTTTTACTTTATAGGTAGAGGCATCCATACTTTTGTTGTTGAATTCCCTTACGATGGTAGAAGTGGGGTTGGTGGAAGCTCATTGTTTAGACAACATGTGCATTTGTTGGCCATGATTGGGATTTTTAGAGGATTTATGGATGGATGGATAAGGTGTTGGAAGAAGTCGTGGTAAAATGCAAGGAGGGATATTAGGAGTTGGAAGTAGCGGAGGTAGATTGGATGGTGGAAGGTGTATGGTCACATGCTTTTGGGATGTATACAATAAGGGAGGTGGAATGGAAACATATGTTTTGGGGATATCATAGGGTTTGTGATGGAAAGTGGTAGATTTAGGAGGCATGGAGGAAGTACCAACATCGTGGGATTACTTTTCTTGGTAAATATAACCAAGGCCATAAGAGGGTGGAGGAACTTTGACATGGATAGGCTCCAAAGTACCTTGTTCATGAAGGCCTAAGACTTTACCTTGATAGTTCATATTTCAGAGTATGCAATGGACAATGGGATTATGTGTGTTTTGGACACTAGTAGTGAGCTCCTTATTTGATGGGGAAGGTGAAGTGGTAGATAGTGATCGTTGCTCTCCTAAGAAAGAACATTCATGCATGAAGGTAGTGAGACCAATGGGATAGGATAATGGATTTGCAACATGGTTGATAATGGATGGTGGAGGATCGTTAGGATCTTGATTATCATTATGCTCATTTAGATCCAAGTTATTGGTTTGATCATCTATGTGCACTTGGGAGGCAAGTGTCTCATCAAGGAAAGTGGAAGTTGTTGGATCATGGATAGGACTAGATGGAGGATGGATAGATGGGGTGATAGGATCATAACCATGGAATGCATAAAGTTGGCTAAGAGGATCATCATGGTTGGCTTGATCATAGATAGGACCTTGATCATAGACTGGAGCTTGATCATAGAGAGGATCTTGACCATATATAGGATTTAGTGTGATGGGATCAATGTGGTTATGTATAGTTTCTTCATCTATGATAATATCTTGATCATAGAGTAGATATAGGTTATGGGTGGGTTGGATTTAGATTTCTTTCTCATATATGGGTATAGGATCAAGTTGCTCATGGATAGCATCTTCATAGGTAGTATTTTGATCATGGAAAAGATAAATGTTATGGATGGGTTGGATGGAGATGTTTTGATCTTGATTTCGATAGTGGGTTGATGTTTCCACATGCTTGAAAGTGTACTCTTGACATAACTCTTAATTTTCTTGGATTGAAGCAGATGTAGATGACTCTTGGTCTACAACATGAAGGTATGATGGACCTTGACTTTAGTTCATGATAGGAGTTTCTTCAATTGGATTGCTTGGTTGTGGATTAAATGATGGGGTTGAAGCAATGGGCATGTTTGAAGGCTCTTAGATAGGCTATGGGGTAGGTGTTTTATGACATGGACATGGTTGACTCCTTGCTAATAGCCATTGGATCACATCCTTGATGAGTGCATGGGTAGATGGACAATACAACGGATAGAGAATAATGGCAGATGGATTAGGCCCATTGTGAGGATTGCTTGTGCTAGATGGGGATGAAATTGGTTGAGCAGATTTGGATTCCTCCATAGCTTTTCTTCTTTTAGATCTTGCAAAGAGTCCTTCCAAAAAACCATCTAAGGCCTCGTTGATTGATGGATTAGAGCTTGGGGAACTTAATGGCAGTGTTGGTGTAGAACTGGTATGCTTTCGGATGTGTGTTCTAGGAGATGGTGAAGGAGGACTAGTAGATGGATTGGTATATGATTTCCAGTTTGAGGTGGCACTTCCCTTGTCAAGAGTATCATTAAGATGGGTAAAGAATGTACGATCTTGGTGCAAGCCATAGCTAGTACTGCATGCTTATGTTGGGAGTGATTTGGTTCATGTGGATCTTTTCTTTCCCTATATTCATCAAACTTGGGCTCATCAAAACTAGAAGAGAAAGGTATCTTAGCCAAGATTTTATCAAATGGATAATGAAATATGCCTTCTAACAAGTATCATTTGGTGGAAGATCTAGCTTGCAAGATAGCCATTTGTTGTTGCATGGCTTGGATTTGTTTGGTAAGTGCTTCTAATTGATTTGTCATATCCACATAAACTAATACCAGGCTGGAATGGGTACCCAAAAAGGTTGAAAAAAAATTTCACAAAAGACCGGGAAATGCTCACTATTGTGGATGCGTAGCAACAGATGCGCTGGAATAGAAGGTAAATGTACAGCAAGTTAGAATATATGCACAACTCTCATAAATAATAAAAGTATAGGAACAGACAATAAATGCGTAGTAGATTGAAATATATGTACAGCAGGTCGAAATATATGCGCAGCTCTGTAGTACAAATGCGCAGCTCTGGGTTTTTGTTTGATTTTGCAATGTTTTTGGCATGTTTTTTAATATTTTTGGTTTCTTGGCTGAAAGTTGGTCTTTTTGATCCAATTTATCAATTATGAAAAGTAAGACACAACAAACACAAAGAATATTTTCATGATTTTTGATCTTTTTTAGATTTTTTTTAATTTTTTGACTTTTTTTTACTAAAACAATAAGTACAAATCCTAGGATGGTAGGGACAATATAAACTGAATTCTCATTGTTATGTGAAGCATCTTTGGAAGGTGATAATTCCCTTTCAAGCACTGGTTTATAGGGGATTTTGGCTTCTAAAATAAAGGATGATTAGTAAGTGCAACCGTTCGAGTGGTTATACATGCGGCAACTCTACTCTCCATTATGGAGTATCCCAACCTTCAAGGGTTATGCCTTGGAGGGTTTTGGGGGAGGTTGGTTGTCAGTATAACTTAACAACACTCATTGTTTGAAGTTTTCACTCCAAACACAATTTATTTATAGTGGCTAGGTAGAGCTTGGATTTAGCTTGTTACCACTTAAGGTCATTCCCACTTGGATGAAAGGATATCCAAGGGTAGGCCTTTCTAAAGGAAAAACATGTAAAATGATATGTTTGGCATTTTGTTCACCCAAGATAAGGGAGAGCATAGGCCTAGTATCATTCCAAATACACAGAAGACAATGGTTCTTTTCCCCTAGTTAAAATGAAAAAGACTAAATGAGTTAAGCTACTTGGGCACACAAGAGATTTGTTAACTTTGAAACAAGCAAGATAGCAATGGTTTGATTTTATCCTCCTAGCATTGGGACTATATTCAAGTTGTTGATGCAACAAGATCAAATCACAATCCTCCTTGTTAGAGCTAAATGAGATTTGCATGAATATCCATTTACTTTCCTTGCTAATTAGATCTAGAGATGAGTTAACAAATGCAGCTATATGACTAAACTAGCCCCTAACCTGCAAGTAGATCAGAGAATATTCCTATGAGAAATGTTAGCGTTAGTAAAAAATCACAAGAAATGACCCTAGGACCCTGTTTGAACAAACACATAGTTACAGATGTATGTGCAAGTACAGAGTACATATGCGCAGAAGTATAAATGCATAGTCACAAAGGACAAAAGTGTAGAAATAGAGAATATGTGCGTTGAAATACAAATGCACAGTTACAAAAGACAGAAATGTAGAAACAGAGCATAGATGCACCGTTTTGAATAGATGTGCTGATTCAGGAGATAGGTGGACTACTTCAGAGAATAAATGTGCCAAATTTCTAGATGCATTGAAATAGAACTCAGATGAGTGTTAGGAATGGTCATATGCATAGAATCCTCCTGTGTATGGAACCTAATGCACAAAAACTTAGTTTTGAGGTTAAATTGGGGCAAGGCCCCAAGGTGGGCACCAAAAATGTTAAGGGAAATCATGCATGAATATCAATAATATCAAATAATACCCAATAACTCAATGAAATAAGAAACAAAGAAGATTAAACAAACAAAGAACTCAAACCTTACAAACCTCTTTACTTCGTGGCTTCCATTGGTTGCCTATCTCAAATGATCTTGTGTATGAATATGGCCCTCAAAAGGCGCACATCCTTGATATTTTCCAAGATGTCAAGTAGGAATGGCTATGATAGGTTTGCAATGAAGATATTCTTTAACACAATTGTAATGATAAAAGGAAGATCGCAAGCTATGGCTGGATTTTGTGCCAAAGGCATGTTGTGAATTCTGCAAAGTAAGTTTACTAAAATCTTGGATGATTGAAATGGAGGAATAGGGTTGTACTTATAGACTTGTGAGAGAGGAGATCAATGGTATAGAAAGAAGAAGAAGATCAATGGTATATAAGACTTGAGAGGATGTGCGTGAATAGGAAGAGGACAATTGTCACACAAAAAGCTGCTTTGTTTGAGTTAACTGCTTTCTTGATAAAGATAAGATTTGATTTCATAAATTAGAATGTTTTTTTCTAATTTAAGAGGAGTTGATAAAAATAAGATTGAATAAATCAATTAACTCAACTTGTGATTTGTTTTTTGCATGATTTGATAGAAATTAAATAATAAATTATTTAATTTTGTGTGCATGAAGAAGAAGATTTATTTTTAGAAGATTTGGAAGATTTTTGAGGAATTTGAAGATAAGAAAGCAAATTAAATAAATAAATTTATTTAATTGTTTGTGCATGCTTTGGAAGAATAAATAGAATATTTGATTGTATTTTATTTTTAGAGATTGAGAGAATTTAAATAAATTTGATTTATTTATTTAAATTTGGAGGAATGATTTGATTTAATTAAATAATTAAAATTATTTAATTGTTTGGAAGAATGATTTTGATTTCGATGAAATTAATTAAATAAAGGTAATTTATTCAATTAATGGTAGGAATATAAACCAAATAAATAAATTGATTTATTTATTTATTGATAGAGGAATTAAATGGAATAAATATTAAGAATATTTATTTAGATAGAGTCGTGTCATTTTTAGGTGTATACAGAATCCAATCCTCCCTAGCCACATGTCTAGAAATGAAACACTCAATCAATAATCCAACAGTGTGAAGTACAAATACAAGACTACTTATTCTCTTTTTAGTTCATTTATCATCACTCTCTCTCTCCCTCACTCTGACATTCACACATAATCTAATATATTAGTTTAGAAAATTATCCAATGTAGACCATTTTCACATTGCATTTTCATAACATCACTAACACATCAATGAATCATACTAAGCTAACCATGTCTTTGCAACACATCAAATCAAGCCTCTAGAAAGAACAAAAGACATAAAAGTATAAGCATATACAAGATAACCATGACATGCATATAATATGAATAGACATACTCAACCACACTAATATTGATTAAATTTGAATGTGTTTAAGATCATATGCAACACCTTCAAATGATTACTCCTCACATCTCATACTATGAGGAAACTCATCATTTGATGTCACATAGCTTAAGAAATCAATACACGCTCAAGGTAGAAAGCATGTATCTCATACTACACATATTCCTCACACCTTAGCATAGCCCCTTATTCCTCTCACATAGAATCAACTTATAGTGTAAAAGAAATATAAAAACATAGAATACATGACAATATCAAGTAGGTAACATGGTTCTATAATTTGTATATCAGGATTCCTTTGTAATATGCCTTAGTTGTCACAAGTTGGACCATGGTTCTACTCAATGTTGAGCTTTATAAAGGAGGAAAAATAAGGAACAAAATGGTCCTCTCCTATAGGATGAGGTTGTCACCCCCTCATAGGGGAGCGATGGTGTGTTAGTTTATCCTCTTGTCAATAAATCCAACTTAGTAACTAATTTAGCTGCCCCTATGGCAAAGAAGAGTAAAGATTCAAAGTAAGACTAGCCCATTACCCTCCCTCTAGTTGTTGGCATTTGACCTCCAACAAGGAATGTTGTAAACTGGTATCCTTTGAAAAGAGCTCTTAGATCATCTCAATTCAACTACTGCTATGAATCCTACTACTAAGGGGATTGATTTAGTGAAGTCTTGGGATACTAGTTTAAAACAAACTTCATGTTCTTTTGTGTGGTGACATTCCCTTTGGTTTGCATTTCTCCCCATGTATGAGGTGAATTGTCTCTTGCTATTATTTTTGGTCTAGGTGCTTTGTGATCTTTGTCTCTCCTTAATATTGTTTGGATGTCAATGGTTGTCTCTTTCAATTTGTTGTTGATGGTACGACCCTCCCTTTGTATTTTTAATTCAAATCTCTGGTTGAAAGAACATACCATAATAAAAAGCAATTAGGTAGCATACTTCCAAAAATGACAAGAAGAAGAACAATAATTTAATCATAGTACACTAACAACATAACATAGTACACAAACAAGACAAGGCATTTACACTTACATTTTACAAAACCATAAAACTATGCAACCTTGGGTGCATCCCAACCATTTTAAGATCCATTTACCAACTATGTAATGTTTCCAGGTACCAACTATCTGACATAAAAGAGATGTCAAACTATATGTAATGATAACATGCCACCACTCCCAATAGCCATCAAAGTGCATCCCTATTAGTATGTAGGGAATTTGGTTCATAAAACTACTACCCATATTGGAGTAAGGGGTCTTAATATAATGTCTATAACCCATACCAGCAACTAGAGCACTATGAGCAGGTGTGTGAAGTGATGGTACTATAACATGAAGAGTACCAACCTTAAGGGGATAATGAATTCTTAGATGTTGGATATGAAGTAGAGTAGATGATACTACAATGTATTGATCAATGAAAAAGAATATCCAACTTCTCATACTGCTAGATTAATAAATGTACTCCAAGGGTAACCAAGATAACTAATATCAATATGATAAATAATTGATAGAAGTTTGTGATAGAATTTCCATTATGCACTTAACTCATCAAAAACCCATTATAACAATCCAAACTCATTAAAGACATCATTTCTATGCAAACTATTTTTGGGAATCAAGTAAAAATATGCAATCTTGCTAATAAGACAATCTCCACCAAAACTAATGTAGGGATTCAAGATAAAATTGGTAAGAAAATTGTCTTAACCTTGCAACTTCAAAAGGTTATTATTCTTTCCAGTTTTGGTCTTTTTGAACACCCTTTATCTTGAAAAATGATCTAGAACTCTCAAAGTTTCCAAAAGGGATGAAAATGGTGAGACATACTATTTTTAGTAAGTTTACATTTGACCTTAGATTAGCCTAAAATTTTTCCAGAAGGTGCGAAATAGCTAAGTAAATGTCTTGGGTGAGTTTTGACTCAAGATCATACTTGGATTGTGAGATATTAAAGTTTCTGCTTTTTGAAACTATTGAAACAAGTTTTGAACTCAATTATCAAAATCAAAACTTCTCTAAATGTTCTAGAATTTGTCATAACCATAGAATCTAGTTATTGCATGATAGATCTCTTCACAATCTTTTCGACGCATCAAATGGTTCATCAATCAAACACCCAAATCAAAAGTTATGACCTCCAGAAGTTGGACCTCTTGTTTTTGGGAAATGTGAAAACATGTTGGACACATAAAAGAGCTATAAATGGGAGAGTTACATGTGTTGGTGTGTGTTTTGGCACATCACAAGACATATTTGATTGGAGATAATTTGGGCACCATTTTTGGGTGGTTTTGGCTCATAGTTTTGTAATTACAGGTAACAATTTACTGTATTGTATCTCCTATATATCAAGAGCTGGAGATTGAGGTTGTGTGTAAGAATCTTATAGATGTCAAGTTACCTCCTAGATCTCTAGTTGGATATACTCTTGTAAAATCTTGCTCTACAATTATATTGTAATCTTCTTGATTCTTGAATAATATATTGAGCAGCTTTGGAGTGTGGGATTTTTTACCTGAAAGAGTTTTCCCCACGTATACCTTGTGTTCTGAGTTGTGTGTTTGTATTTGGAAGTTGTTATTATCTTTCTATTAATGTGCATCTTAATCTATAACTGTTAAAGTAAATATTTGCATAAATCTTTCCTTAGTAGATCGGTGTAGGAAGCATTTCCACATATCTTGCTTCCTTTAAGTTGGTATCAGAGCCTGATCACCTTTGGTTCTAGTTGTTGGGTAGGTGGTTTTTTGAGCTAATCTTCATTTGAGTGGGAGCTTGTGAAGAGGATTTTAAAATCTTTGTTGTAGGTAAGAGATGGCGAGCACATCTGGGAGGTTTGAGATAGAAAAGTTTAATGGAAATAATTTCGAGTTGTGGAAACTCAATATGGAGGACATGCTTGTAAATTGAGATTTATGGGATGCCATATCTAGTACAAAATAAATGGCAATGTCTCAAGAAGACTAGGATCTTAAAGATCGAAAAGATAAGGGTTTGATAAGACTCTCTTTGGCTGATTTAGTGCTCTAGAATATCCATGAAGAGAAGATTGCAAAGGAGATTTGGAAGAAGCTTGGAGATGTTTATTAGGCTAAATCACTAGTGAACAAGTTATTCCTATGAAATAAATTGTATTCTCTGAGGATGGAAGATGGAGGATTTGTCACTGAGCACCTGAATACATTCAATATCGACTAGGATCTTAAAGATCGAAAAGCTAAGGGTTTGATAAGACTCTCTTTGGCTGATTTAGTGCTCTTGAATATCCATTAAGAGAAGACTGCAAAGGAGATTTGGAAGAATCTTGGAGATGTTTATCAAGCTAAATCCCTGGTGAACAAGTTATTCCTGTGAAAGAAATTGTATTTTCTGAGCATGGAAGATGGAGGATTTGTCTCTGAGCACCTGAATGCATTCAATATGATTGTTGCCTAGTTAACTTATGTTGGTGTAAAGATGGAGGAGGATCAATGTACGACATTACTATGTTCCTTACTAGATTTGTGGGACCACCTTGTTATGTCCATAGGAGTACCACTACCACCTTCAAGATGGATGAAGTGGTGTCTTCGCTATTGTCTAAAGAGATGTGGAGAAAATCTTTCGAATTGGCTAAGGAGGATCTTGCAGTTCGTGGTAGATCTAAAGAGAAGGGAAAGAAAAAGGATAAGAAGAAGGAAGAAAAAGGAAGATCCAAATCTCATGGGAGATCTAAGTCTCCTAAAAAGTCTAAGGCCCTGTGTTGGAATTGCAACAAACCTAGTCACTTCCGCAAGGACTACAAGGAGGAGAAAGAGAAAAACAAGTAGAATTATGATTCGAATTTTGACAAGTCCTCTCAAGATGAAAGAGAAATGTTTGTTGCTGCCTTGGTAAAACATGCATCTGAGGATGTGTGGCTTATTGACTCTGGTGCATCTTTTCACATGACCTCACATCAGGGTTGGTTTTTGAAGCATGAATAATACAATGGTGGAAAGTTGTACTTGGGTGATGATTCTCACCTCAAGATTGTTGACCATGGAAGAGTCTTGATTCGATTCCTTGATGGATGAGTGAAGGGAATCAATGGTGTTCTACATATCCTCAGTTTGACATGAAACCTTCTTTCTGTAAATAAGTTGAATGATGTGGGTGTGCAGGTTGTTTTCTTGAATGGAGGATGCAAGATGACTAGAGGATCTATGGTGTTGGCTAACAGTGTTTGGATTAGCACTTTGTTTCAACTTGATGCATGCAAAATTCATTGCAATAGTGCCTCTATTTTGAAGAAGAGAGCTTTAGAGTCTTCATCCTCACCATTGAGCACCGAAGAAGACTATTACATCTACTTTTGATTGTTGTGCTCTCTGGGTACCTAAGGGTGCTCATTCTATGGAGATGAAAATTCTAGCTAAGAAGACAATTTTATGGCACCAAAGGCTTGGTCACATTGGTGAAAAGGGTTTGAGGACCCTAAAAAATAAAAAACTTGTTGAGGGTATAAATGATTGTAATCTTGAGTTTGCTTTCTGTGAACATTGCATTGATGGAAAACAAAACCATGTTTAGTTTAATTCCAGTTCTCACAAATTCTGTGAGGTGTTAGACATGATTCATTCTAACGTGTTTGGTCATATTAATGTTCCTTCAATTTCAAATTTTGATTACTATGTTGAGATTTTCTCTTTCATTGCAAAGATGACATCTATTTGGTTCATGTTATCTCTTTTAGCAGCGTATGATCTAGAAGTGGAATAGATGGATGTGAAGATAGCATTCCTTCATGGTGACTTGGAAGAGGAAATCTATATGTCACAACCAGAGCACTACATGGTGAAAGGTAAAGAAAATCTAGTTTGCAAGTTGAAAAAGTCTTTGTATGGTTTGAAACAGTCTCCTAGGATGTGGTACTAGAAGTTTGATGCCTTTGTGTTGAGTATTAGATTTTAGAGATCAAAATTAGATCATTGTGTTTATTACAACTTTGACAATGATCGCATTCTCATTATTGCATTGTATGTCGATGATATGTTACTCATTGGGAATGGTAAAAGTTTGATTTCTGATTTGAAGTCTCAGTTGTTAGCACAGTTTGAGTTGAAAAATCTAGGGGCAACTTGGTACATTTTGGGGATGGAGACCAAAAGAGATAGAGCAAACATAAAACTTTGGTTAGGCTAGAGCAAGTATGTTAACACTATGTTGGAGAGATTCAGCATGGTGGATTGTAGACCTTTGACTATTCCTGTTACAATGGGGACAAATTTATCTGTTGTAAATTGTCCAAAGTCTCCTTTTGAGATAGAGGATATGAGTAGAGTTCCTTATGCTAGTGCAGTTGGCAGTTTGATGTATGCGATGGTCTGTACAAGACCAGACATTGCCCAAGTAGTGGGAGTCCTTAGTCAATTTATGGCTAATCTTGGACAAGTACATTGGGATGTGGTGAAGAGAGTGTTCATATATTTGTGGGGTACTTCTGAGTATTCTTTATGTTATCATGGTTATCCTACAAGACCTCACCATTCGCTTTGTATTAGTGGATTTGTGGATTCAAATTGGGTAGGTGACATTGATAGTAGGAGATCCACCAGTGCTTATGTGTTCACTATGTTTGGTGGTGCTATTAGTTGGATGAGTAAGTGGCAACCTGTGGTCACTTTGTCCACTACTGAAGTTGAGTACATGATAGAAACTCATTCTTGTAAAGAAGCCATTTGGCTTAAGAGATTGTGTTCTGATGTTGGGTTTGATGTAGGGAAGATTACCATTTGTTGTGATAGTCAGAGTGCCATATGTTTGGTGAAGAATCCTACTTTCCATGTGAGGACTAAGCATATTGATGTCTAGTACCATTTTGTTTGTGATATAGTAGAAGATGGGAAGGTAAACTTGGATAAAGTTGATACTTTGATGAATGTTGCAGATTCCTTGACAAAACCTGTGAGTACAGAGAAGTTCAGATGCTGTTTAGAGTCTATGGGCATCTCAACTCCTAGAAATTAAATCATGGTGTTGATACTCCCTTTACTCTTGCAAGGTGTTCAACAAGTGGGAGAATGTTAATAAAAGTGTCTCAACATTGCAACTTTGAAAGTTTACAATTCTTCCCAATTTTGGTCTTTTCGAATACCCTTTATCTTGAAGAATGATCTAGAACTCTCAAAGTTTCCAAAAGGGCCAAAAATGGTAAGACTTACTATTTTTAGTAAGTTTACATTTGACCTTGGATTAGCCTAAAATTTTCCCAGAAGGTGTCGAACAGCTAAGTAAACATCTCAGGTGAGTTTCAAGTGAAGATCATACCTGGATGGTGAGATATTAAATTTTTTTTTTCAAACTACTAAAAAAGTTTTGAACTCAATTATTAGAAAGAAAACTTATCTAAATGTCCCAAAAAAATTTATAACTAGAAAAGTAGATTATAGCATAATAGATCTTTTCACGAGATTTCTAAGGCATCAAACGGTTCGTCAATCGGACACCCAGATCAAAAGTTATGACCTCTAGAAGTTGAACCTCCTATTTTTGGGAAATGTGAAAACATGTTGGACACATAAAAGAGTTGTAAAGGGGAGAGTTACACATGTTGGTGTGTGTTTTGACACATCACAGGGCATCTTTGATTGGAGATAATTTGGGCACCATTTTTTGGTGGTTTTGACTCATGGTTTTGTAGTTATTGGTAATGGTTTACTATATTATATCTCCTATATATCATGAGCTGGAGATGGAGGTTATGTGTATGAATCTTATATATTTTGAGTTACCTCTTAGATCTCTAGTTGGATATACTCCTATAAAAGCTTTCTCTGCAAGTATATTGTAATCTTCTTGATTCTTGAATAATATACTAGGTGGCTTTGGTGTGTGCGGTTTTTTACCTTAAAGCTTTTTCCCCACTTATATCTTGTGTTGTGAGTTTTGTGTTTGTATTTGGAAGTTGTTATTAGCTTTATGTTAATGTGCATCTTAATCTGTAACTGTAAATGTAAAAGTTTGCATAAATCTTTCCTCAGTAGATTAGTGTAGGAAGTGTTTCCTCATACCTTGCTCCCTTTCAAAAACAACAATGGAAGTTAAAACATTCTAAAAATGACATCAAGATTAGGATGTTGACATTCACAAAGGAACTCTTTAATACAAGACCATTAAGTGTGGTGCAGGAGCACCCGCACATGATCAGGATATAGGTCCGCATGATGACATACATGATCAGGATATAGGATAGTTATCAGCATGATGACAGGGCAGTAGGCTATTTTTAGTATGTTTGACTTTATCATGTAATAAGGTCCACTGGACCGATGCTATGTAATAGTTCAGCATAGGAGTATGTGTAGGCAGTTAGAGATCGGGATAAGGTTATCTGAGCTGTCCTCTCTCCCAGCCGCTGGGAAGTGAAGTTGGTAGTACTCGAAGGATTTGTTATATATACCTTCGATCTGTTAGGGTTTAGACACATTGAGTTCATAGTTCATATTGAGATTGATATTGATGTTGCTAGACGTACTGGTGTTGTGTTGAGTTGAGATTCAGGAGAGCAGTTCAGACATTGTGAAGCTGTATTCAGGACATTTGAATTTCAATTGAATAAGATCTCATCTTTGCATTATCTGATTGTATCAGTTGCATTTGTTTTGATTTCCTTTCCGTTTGCAAGTTGATGGGCACTTTCAACCCTTCCACCGGTTGAACCTGCAAATCAGTGGAATGGTCCTGTATCATAGTTTAGGTTGCATTTGTGTTTTCTGTTTCTGCATTGCATTGTTCAGGAGATCAGTTAGGAGCATGCTGTGAATCAGCCTAGCATCCTCATGTGCTAGGTCTAGAAGACAAGTTGTTAGATTTTGGTTTGAAGGTGATCCGGCCCAGTCGTCACATGATCTTTGTGAAATAGAGCAGTTCGGAGTGCTTACATGCAGTGGAAGGATACACAGGAGTCTGCATGTGCGTTTCCAGTCGGAACGAGCCGCATCATCATCTGCGAATCCATCGCCATCAGGATCGGGTCGTGAAGTGTTGAAGTTTGCATGTTGCAAGTGCATCATGATGTTTTGAGTTGGATATATACTCAGTGTATATATCGCAGTCAGGATCATCTCTCGGAGAAGTTCATCATCCGCATATCGCTAACGGATGCGGGTGTGCAAGTTAAGTTTTTTGGCTAAGTGTTGAAGAGTTCATCAGGATGATGTGTGACGTCATCGTCATCAGGATATGACGTCATCGTCATCAGGATATTAAGAAATCCCTCAATGCGAGTTTATTCTGTTGTCGCTAAGTGGTAAGGTATCGGTGTAGGCAGAAAGTTGTATTAGCATCATCAGGAGGTTTCGAGGAACCGGATGTTTAATATCATGATGCTGTTGCTTGTAACGTCGGGCAGTGGAGCATCGAAGGCAAGTTGTTAAAGTGCAACGTCATCAGGATATTTGGAACAACCAGATATTTGCATATCCTGCTGACGAAGGTGATATTGAATATCATGATGATGCCGCTTGTATTTGGCACCCGATGAACAGTGCAACCGGAGGATGTTTGCGCCCGTTGATTATCATGATGATGATGATAGGCGACAAACGGAGGAGGTGAATAGTAGTCGATAGGAGGATATTTGTGATCATCTAAAATATGATGATGCTGTTGAAATGTGATGATGCTGTTAGTGTCTTTAGGAAATATGATGATGATGTTCAGCCGATAGAGAATTTTATCAGGTTGTTTGTATTGTTGGCTACTCCTTCCTGTTAGTTAGCCTCCGTTGCGTCCCACTCTGCATCATAGTGGTATCAGAGCAAAGTTTAGGATCTTCTGGAAAAGATAAGCAGGATGTCAGACGAAGAAGGAACATCTGAGTTTCCAACAAAGATGACCAACGCTGAGTTGGCAGTTCTGGTGAAGAAACAGATTGCAGAAAGTAAGGCCGTGAAGGCTCAGAATCAGGAGTTGAAAGATGAGTTAGCAAAGTTGAGGAGCAGAGTAGGTTCTGGTAGAGAAGATGATAGGGAAGAAGAAGATATCCCTAATTGGAGCGAGGAGGTCGTTCCTGCAGACCAGAGGCCGCTGTTGAACGCCCTCAAGGCCATGGAGAGGAGAACCATGGATGTGAAGCTGGATTTGCCAGTGTTTACAGGTAAGATGGACCCTGATTCAGTAATGGAATGGATAGATTGTTTGAACAATTTCTTTGTAACAGAGGAGATACCAGAACAGCAGAGAGTGAAGATAGCACAGTCAAAGATGAAAGAAGCTGCCTTGACATGGTGGAACTTTGTTCAGGATGATAGAGTGCAGGAGGGAAAACGTAGAGTTGCCACATGGAAGAAGATGATGGAATTGGTAAAGGAGGCTTATATTCCTTTGGATTACAGTATCCAGTTACACAAGAGGAAGCAGAACCTGAAGCAGAAGGAGCTAGATGTCAGCTCATATACAGAAGAGTTCATGAAACTCTGTATGAAGACCAAGGTGAAAGAAAGTGAAGAGGAAAAGGTAGCCAGATACCTTAATGGATTGAGGTTTAATATTCAGGAAGATCTGAGTCTGCATAACCCAGATACAGTGCAGAAAAGCTTTCAGTTGGCATTGAAAGTGGAAGAAAAGCTGAAGAGAAAACAAGACCAAAACAATAGAGGAAGAGGAAGACAACAAAGAGGTGGAAGAAGTCCTTTCAGAGGCAGAGGACAGGGACAGGGATATCAAGGAGAGTCCAGTCAAGACAATAGCAAGGGCAACAATAGTCAGAATCAGAGAGAGAATTTCAGTCAGCAAGGAAACTTCAGAGGCAGAAGACCCTTCAGAGGAAGATCCCAGGGCAGAGGATCCATCAGATGCTACAACTGTAACAAAGAAGGCCATATAGCCAGCAGATGTCCAGACAAGGCCACAAGCTCAGTAGGGGAAAGGAGGACAAATCTGGTCAATGAACCTGATAATCAAAGCAGGACAAGCTCTAATGATTTTCAGAGTGTGAATGGTCCTGAGAATTATGGATATCCAGAAAGTGGAGAGTCCTTGATGATGAGAAGGACAGTGACTACCATGAAGGTACCTGATAAAGAAGCCCCTCAAAGGAAGTCCCTTTTCAGAACCACTTGCAAAGCAGGAGGTAAGGCTTGTAAAGTTTTAATTGATTCTGGTTCTACTGAGAACTTTGTGTCTGAAGAGATGGTGATAAAGCTGAAGCTTAAGAGATTGCCTCACCCATCTCCATATAAAGTCTCATGGCTTACTCAAGGTCAGCAGACAACTGTAGAAGAGCAGGCTTGGGTAGAATTTCAGATTGGTGGATATAAGGATAAGTTGTTGTTTGATATCACCAAGATGGATGCTTGCAACCTTTTGTTTGGAAGAGCATGGCAATATGATCTGAAGGCACAGCATGATGGTGTTAAAAACACCTATAAAATCACTAAAGATGGTAAAGAAGTAACACTATTCCCATTGAAGGAGAAAGAGAAGAAGTCTAAAGGCAAAGAAGTGAAGGTCATGCTGATGGAAGGCAAACAGTTCATGAAAGAAGTAGCAGCAGAAGGTGCAGTTGCATATGCCCTGATCCCCTGTATGAGTGTGAATAAGAAACAACCGCAAGAAGCCAAGACAGAGAAGAAGCCAAGGTTGATAGACCCAGCTGTCCAAGAGTTATTGGATAAGTACAAAGGTGTTATCTCAGAGGGAATGCCAAGATCCCTACCACCTGTCAAAGATATCAGTCATTGCATAGACTTGATTCCAGGGTCTACACTTCCAAATAAAGCAGCTTATAAGCTTACCCCAGAACAGAATGCAGAAGTAGCCAGGCAGATTGAAGAATTGATGAATTCAGGTCTGATTGGGAAGAGTCTGAGTCCATGTGTAGTACCAGCTGTACTAGCACCTAAGAAGGAAGGCACTTGGAGACTTTGCACAGATTCCAGAGCCATCAACAAGATCACAATCAGGTATAGGTTTCCAATCCCCAGAATTGAGGATTTACTTGATTGTTTGGGAAATGCTAAGTACTTTACCAAAATAGACTTGAAGAGTGGATACCATCAGATAAGGATTAGACCAGGTGATGAGTGGAAGACAGCATTCAAAACAAATGAAGGATTGTATGAATGGAAGGTTATGCCATTTGGTTTGTCTAATGCCCCTAGTACTTTCATGAGGCTGATGAATGACGTTCTGAAGGAATTCATTGGTAAGTTTGTCATAGTCTATTTAGATGACATTCTGATTTTCAGTAACACCAGAGAAGAACATCTCAGGCATATAGATCTGGTTCTCAAGAGGCTACATGAAGAGAAGCTGATGATAAACTTGGACAAGTGTTTGTTCATGAAACAGGAGATCACCTATTTAGGTTTTGTCATCTCACAAGGAAAGCTGCAGATGGATAAGGAGAAGGTGAGTGCCATATTGAATTGGCCAACTCCACAGACCATGAATGAAGTCAGAAGTTTCCATGGGTTAGCAACCTTCTATAGAAAGTTCATCAGAGGGTTCAGTCATATTTGTGCACCCATGCTGGATACCATCAAAGGAGGTCAGAAATGCAGGTTTGTTTGGACTCAAGGAGCAGATGATTCCTTTGAGGCATTGAAGAGGAAGGTGGCACAGCAGCCAGTCCTTGCACTTCCAGATTTCAACAAGATCTTTCAGGTAGAGTGTGATGCCAGTCACATGGCCATTGGAGCAGTACTCAGTCAAGAGGGTAGACCAATTGCATTTTTCAGTGAAAAGCTAAATGATGCTAAGAAAAGGTATTCATCATATGATCTGGAAATGTATGCTTTAGTTCAGTCCCTAAAGAAATGGAGGCATTATCTGTTGCCAAAGGAGTTCATAGTTTTCACAGACAACCAGGCTTTGAGTTTCATCAACAGCCAGGAGAAGCTGAACCACAGACATATGAAATGGGTAGAGACCTTACAGGCTTTCACTTTTACCTTGAAGCATAAGAAAGGGGTCAAAAACAAAGTTGCAGATGCTTTGAGCAGAAGAGTTCTCACAGTCAATCAGATTCAATTAGAGAGTGTTGGTATTGATTCACTCAAGACTATGTATGAGTCTGATGCAGATTTTGGAGAAATATATCAGGTCTGTACTTCTTTTGGGGAGAAATACCATGCTGAGTTCTCTGAATTCCTGATCCAGGATGGATTGCTGTTCAAGGGTGGACAGTTGTGTATCCCAAGGTGTTCTATGAGGTTTAATATAATCAAGGAGAAACATTGTGGAGCCATGGCAGGTCATTTTGGTCTAGACAAGACTCTTGATCTGGTCAGGAGGCATTATTTCTGGCCTAAGTTGCAGTCAGATGTCAGGAAATTTGTAGAAACCTGTGTAATTTGTCAAAAGGCTAAAGGCAGGTCAACTAATGCAGGGTTATACCAGCCCTTACCCATTCCTTCCAGACCGTGGGAAAGTATCAGTATGGATTTTGTTTTAGGTTTGCCAAGGACCAGGAGAGGATTTGACAGTGTCTTTGTTGTAGTGGATAGGTTCAGTAAAATGGCACATTTCTTGCCATGCAAAACCACTGCAGATGCCTCATATATTGCAGATTTATTCTTCAGGGAAATTGTCAGAATTCATGGATTGCCTTTGAGCATAGTTTCAGACAGAGATGTGAAGTTTGTGGGTCACTTCTGGAGAACCCTATGGAGGAAATTGGGAACCAATTTGTCTTTTTCCTCTGCATATCATCCTCAAACGGATGGACAAACTGAGGTTGTGAATCGTTCTTTGGGGAATCTACTTAGATGCTTGACAAAATAGCATGGAGAGAAGTGGGACAATATTCTGTCTCAAGCTGAGTTTTCATACAATGATACTGTCAACAGGAGCACAGAAAAATCGCCTTTTCAGGTAGTGTATGGAATGCATCCCAGAGGTATTTTAGAGTTGCGAGAGCTACCTACAGCAGATCCTGTTAGTGCAGATGGAGAAGCTTTTGCTGAAGCAATCAAAGAAGTTCATGATCAGGTTAAGACCCAACTCCAGCAAACCACTTTGAAATATAAGGAATATGCTAACAAGAAGAAGAAGGATGTTCAATTTGCTGTTGGAGATTTGGTTTGGGTTCACTTGAAGAAAGACAGGCTCCCTAAGGGGAAGTATACTAAGCTCATGCAAAAGAAAGTTGGACCATGTCAGATTTTGCAAAAGCATGGACAAAATGCTTATGAGATCCAACTACCACCTGATCTCGGTTTATCTCCTATCTTCAATGTATGTGACTTAACTCCATACAAGGCTAATCCAGATGCAGATCAGGATATTCTACAGGATACAGTTGCTGAAGACATTCCTCAACATGATCCTCCACAGATACAGCAGGTTTTGGACACTAGAGTGGTCAAACAGACCAGGAACAAGAAGTACTTGGAGTACCTCGTCTCTTGGAAGGGACAGCCGAATTCTGAAGCAGTCTGGATGACTGCAGAACAGATACAGAAACATGGTGCCGACCTCGATACTCTCATCTCAAGTGGACTTGAGATTTCTTCTTTTGGGGAGTATGGTGCAGGAGCACCCGCACATGATCAGGATATAGGTCCGCATGATGACATACATGATCAGGATATAGGATAGTTATCAGCATGATGACAGGGCAGTAGGCTATTTTTAGTATGTTTGACTTTATCATGTAATAAGGTCCACTGGACCGATGCTATGTAATAGTTCAGCATAGGAGTATGTGTAGGCAGTTAGAGATCGGGATAAGGTTATCTGAGCTATCCTCTCTCCCAGCCGCTTGGAAGCTCCCAGCCGCTGGGAAGTGAAGTTGGTAGTACTCGAAGGATTTGTTATATATACCTTCGATCTGTTAGGGTTTAGACACATTGAGTTCATAGTTCATATTGAGATTGATATTGATGTTGCTAGATGTACTGGTGTTGTGTTGAGTTGAGATTCAGGAGAGTAGTTCAGACATTGTGAAGCTGTATTCAGGACATTTGAATTTCAATTGAATAAGATCTCATCTTTGCATTATCTGATTGTATCAGTTGCATTTGTTTTGATTTCCTTTCCGTTTGCAAGTTGATGGGCACTTTCAACCCTTCCACCGGTTGAACCTGCAAATCGGTGGAATGGTCCTGTATCATAGTTTAGGTTGCATTTGTGTTTTCTGTTTCTGCATTGCATTGTTCAGGAGATTAGTTAGGAGCATGCTGTGAATCAGCCTAGCATCCTCATGTGCTAGGTCTAGAAGACAAGTTGTTAGATTTTGGTTTGAAGGTGATCCGGCCCGGTCGTCACATGATCTTTGTGAAATAGAGCGGTTCGGAGTGCTTACATGCAGTGGAAGGATACACAGGAGTCTGCATGTGCGTTTCCAGTCGGAACGAGCCGCATCATCATCTGCGAATCCATCGCCATCAGGATCGGGTCGTGAAGTGTTGAAGTTTGCATGTTGCAAGTGCATCATGATGTTTTGAGTTGGATATATACTCAGTGTATATATCGCAGTCAGGATCATCTCTCGGAGAAGTTCATCATCCGCATATCGCTAACGGATGCGGGTGTGCAAGTTAAGTTTTTTGGCTAAGTGTTGAAGAGTTCATCAGGATGATGTGTGACGTCATCGTCATCAGGATATGACGTCATCGTCATCAGGATATTAAGAAATCCCTCAATGCGAGTTTATTCTGTTGTCGCTAAGTGGTAAGGTATCGGTGTAGGCAGAAAGTTGTATTAGCATCATCAGGAGGTTTCGAGGAACCGGATGTTTAATATCATGATGCTGTTGCTTGTAACGTCGGGCAGTGGAGCATCGAAGGCAAGTTGTTAAAGTGCAACGTCATCAAGATATTTGGAACAACTGGATATTTGGATATCCTGCTGACGAAGGTGATATTGAATATCATGATGATGCCGCTTGTATTTGGCACCCGATGAACAGTGCAACCAGAGGATGTTTGCGCCCGTTGATTATCATGATGATGATGATAGGCGACAAACGGAGGAGGTGAATAGTAGTCGATAGGAGGATATTTGCGATCATCTGAAATATGATGATGCTGTTGAAATGTGATGATGCTATTAGTGTCTTTAGGAAATATGATGATGATGTTCAGCCGATAGAGAATTTTATCAGGTTGTTTGTATTGTTGGCTACTCCTTCCTGTTAGTTAGCCTCCGTTGCGTCCCACTCTGCATCAAAGTGACTAAAATATTAAACCTCTAAGATAAAAACATTGAGGTTCTCTACTCATAACCATATAGATTACTACTCATTAAGGGGTTACAAATACCACCAAACTAAGTTGGGAAAAGATGCACTCACCTGGATATTCCATCCTAAAATTTTAGTAAAGATACATCATACAACAAAAAATATTTCTATAGGAAATTCATAACTAACAAAAACATAGTATACAACACATTCTAAACTTGCATCTCAAATTTGTGATTTAGAAAAATAGAAAACAAGGATATTCAATTCTAAAAATCTCTTTTGTAGTATGCCACTTGTTGACGCCTGAATTGACTGGTAGTTTTTTTTGAAAAAATTTTTCATTCAGGCACTCTCCCTAAGTATCCAAAAAATGCTCTAAGTAACGGACCTCCTCAGTATTTTTCAGCTGCATCATCATATTTTCTTGAGGAGGAGGTCATCATCATCATGTTTGTTTCCATGAAGGTCAGCATCATCATGTTCTCCTTCGACCGGTTTCTCATCGTCATCATCATATTGAAGTATGGGGTGATGTTTGGTTTTTATCATGATGATGCTGACGAGCTGCAGTGCGCCCTTATCTGCTTGCGAGGGTGATTCTTCAAAGTCTCCGGTGATCTTCCATTTATCACCTTGCGCAGGCATGATGATGATGTTGCTTATTCTTTGAGTTGCTCGACCTAACTTGTTTTATCCTAAGGGTCGTCATCATCATCATTTTTCAGTTGTCATCCTGCTGCTTGCGGTGGTCATCATATTTTCGGCCTTCATGATATTTCGCCGGGGTGATATTTCTATCATCGGGTGATCTTGGTTATGATCATCCTGATGATGATGTTGAAGAGTTTTAAGTGCGACCCGATATTCACTAGGGTCATCATATTTTGAACGTCAGGATGATCTTAGTCAATATCATCCTGCTGATGTTGTATCACTTCTTGTTCTTTGTTTCTCATCCTGATGATGCTGACGTCATCCGTATATCAGGGTGATATTTTTCTTTCTGCCTAACTGCATCATGATATTCCGAAGGAAGGGGTGATATTTTCATATCACCCGGATATATGTTTGCTCGAGCATCATGATGATGCTGATATCAGGGAGATATCCGCCTGCTTGCTTCGCGCATTATCTACTGGGGGTGATCTTTTCAAGCAGCATCATCATATTCAGTTGTCGCCCCGATCTTACAGTGGAGCTACAGTGCAACCTGATATTTGAACATCAGGAGGATATTTCCTAATATCCGGTTGTCTTCCGAATATCATGATGATGTTAATATGATGATGACGTCATCAAGGTCCGGGGGGTCGTATTTCTAACATTGATCATCTTGAAGAGACCTCCTGATATTTGCAAACATGATGATGACTTCATCCGGATATGAGGAGGTGCGCAGTAGGCAGATATGATGATGATGTCAGCAGGATATGATGATGACGTCATCAGGATGTTCATCGGCCAGACTTTTGGTATAAGCTCAGCAGGAGGATGTTTCTCCGATGGATCCGGTTGTGCCGATGAAGGCGAATATCATGCAGTTTGTATTGCGAGATGTTGATGACGTCAGGGTGATATTTCGGGCAACAGGATATCATGCTGCTGGAGGATGATGATGATGAAGTCTATACTAGTGTCGTCAGGAGCAAAAGCGCCGACATGATATATGCTCATGACCTAGTATATAAAGTGCAAAGGAGGTTGCTGCGGGGTGCATGTGGGATAATGTTATCCTGCATATTCGAAACATCATGATGATGAATCTCGGCGGGAAGCGGTTGCGACTGTCTGTTTGATGTTCTTCCCGAGGCCGCGGGTTGGTGCGCCATCAATGGCGATTGTTGCAGAGGTATGGGCGATGGCGTGGACGAATGTTGTACCTGATTGAAGATCTGAATCCCTAGGCGGCGGCGCAAGGCTCGAAAAATCTTCCTGTCTCCTCCCCTACCTGCTGCATTCAAGTTTGAGCGCCATTTCTATGGTACTGTATATCTGGCAGGAATTTTGGTCAACCTGGTAGTTGATGCTGAAGACACCCTCCTGCTATATAATGCAGATGGTGTTATTCTTTTAAGGTTGTTGAAAGTTGTAGATTTTTGGCTCTGTAATCCAAAACCAGCTGATCTGGTTGCTCTGTACAGTTTTTCTTGTGAGTTTATGTATCTCTTGTTGTAGGACTTGGCATGAATCCACTGGTTTCATGGTTGATCTTATATGAGTAATGCTACCTTAGCATGTGTTGTGTTAATTCTGTCTCCAGTATTGCATGTATCCTTCTTCTGGATCTGGATATTTGCTTATGTTTAGATTCTAGAGCATAGAATTCCTATGTTGAATGTCTGATCTTTTAACCTCTGCTCAAGGGGCAGATTAAACTGTTTCCAGGTTGAACATTGGGAAGGGTATACTGCAGTAGGGATGCCATAAGTAGAGATAGCTCAACACTCTATATTGGGAGATATCTGTAAGGCAGATATCATGTGTATCCCCCTGAAATCCAGTTTTAGCTATTTATGCTGATCATTCACAGGTGTATGTCTACCGACTCCAAGCCCTGGATAGGCACCAGTCATGCTGTGTTCTTGTGTTATACACCATGTCCAGCTTTGCATCCAAATTCATATCAAACCATTTCACACCTCCACCTGTTAGTTGTAGGAGTAGGATTAGGAACCCCCTGTATACTCTCATACCCGACCAGACATCATGTCTAAGAATGTTGCCAGCCTTGTGATCTATCATGCAGATCTTGGTCCATACATGAGAGTATTCTGCCTGTTGTTGTCAAGTTAGATCTTTCTATCTTTGAGCTAGTCAAGGTTACATCTTGAGTTATAGGGATACCCCCCTTGGTGCGGCAGAACCAGAAGTGAAGGGGAGGAGCTCACGCAACCTCCTGTATTCAGTTGGCCTGAATCTGCCTGTGCATTAGAAGTGGCAAACCCTAATGCTGATTCAGAAGAAATGTCAACAAAATGGCGACTCCGCTGGGGAAGGATTGATAAAATAAAGAATAATACTTGTGACCCATCCGAGTCACTAACAAAATGATGCTCTGCTGGGGATCGAACCTGGAAAAGTAGCTTTCAGCTGCTGTAAATTTTGTCCTCTCTGGAGAGGTGGCGACTCTGCAAAAAAGATCCAAATGCACATGAAAGATGGATGTATGTGATGTGACAGAAATGTGTTGTTCATATTTCTGCATCTGTATGAGAAAAGGTACCTTGTTGCTTCCCCTTTTATTTGCTATTTTACTGCATAGGTTAGATGCCAGGGGAAGCCTTAGGTCTTAGACAGACAAACAATGTCTAAGAGTAAGATTTTTGTGAATCCAAGTATGAGTTATCCCACACTCAGTGGTGAAATGTTGGATAAAGGAATAGAGGAGATAAGAAATAGGTTGATATTCTTAGAGGCTGAGCAGGCCCAGTTAAAAAGCAGTAACCCTGTTGTGTCTGCCTGTCAGAAAGCTAAACCTCCTGTCAGCCCTTTTGATCCTTTGTATGACCAACTGGATTTGTCATGGGTGGATTATGAAGTAGAAACTATGCCTGCTAGGATATACTGTCAGATGCCTAGATTTAGTGGTCACAATGTATGTGATGGGAATGCACATATCCAAAATTTTCAAAGTTTTATGGGAAAATATTCATTCAGAGATGAGGATATGTGGATGAGGTTTCTTGTTAGGTCCTTTGATGCAAAAGCAAAAGATTGGTATTTGAGCTTTCCAAAGAAATTTTTTGCCTGTTGGGATGAGCTTGCTGACTGTTTCAAGGAAGAATTTGCAAAAGAACCGGCTGATCTTGTTGCAGAATTGATGAGAATCAGAAAACAAGATGAAGAGCCATGTGTTGATTTCAGTCATAGGTTTGCAGTAGCCCTTTCACATGTCCCTGAAAGTTTCAGACCTGATGTTTCAGCCTGTGTTGGCATATTCTTTGAAGCTTTTGAGGAGGGCTCTAGTGCATTACTTAGGGATTTCAAGGTGACAAGTATGCAGATGGCATACAAATTTTTAGAAAATGTAGAAGAAATGAGAAATGTACACCTGCTGAAACCCCTGTCCCCAGGCCTTGGTGTGAGGAATGGTTATGAAGCTGCAAATGACCAAGTCATGAAGGCATCATGTGAAGATGAAAAGGTGAATGTTGAGGATGCCAGTGAAAGGACTAATGAGGATTCCCATTGCAATGATGAGGCATCTGACCATGAAAATAATAACGAGGTTGTGGACAGCAATGAGCAATTTTTAGAATGGACCTGTGGAGACAATTGTGAGTATTGTACTCAAGACAGAGAAGATATAAGCAAACAGAGAAGCAGTCCTATGTGTGACCCATTGCCTACCTTTCAAACACATGGAGATCATGAAGAGCAGTCAGAAATTGAAATAAGTGCTAGTTCAGAGCATGATTGTTTTTCATTTGATGGCTGTTTTGCTTATGACACACAGGCTGATACTCCTCCACAGAGTGAATCCATTGATGATGAAGAGGTGTGCTCTGCTGCCCATGAACAAATGGCATACTCTGATGAAACTGATGCACCTGGGTCACCCATTTATGACACATATGGTGATGAGGATCTGTCTGAGTATGGTGGGGATCTAGACACTATTTTTGGCTTGGATTCTGTTTCTCATCATGATGAAAGAGGAAACAACATACATCAGGTAAGTGATTGTAAAAATGTGCCTGATTGTAAAGAGGTGTCAGAGCCTGATCTTTTCCAGCCTGGTGTACCAGATGGTTGTGTACATGATGTACACAATTGTGATTTTGAAAGCTTTTCTTTTGATGAGCCAGCATATAATACAATGAGCCTTGATCTTCCTAGTTGTGTGGTGGACTCTGAGTGTTTCCTATTTGCAGTCCAGCTAGGAGATCATGTTGCAATGCATGATGATGATATAGGTGATAAGTGCTATATGCCATATGAACATGCATTGTTTGATACATTCTGCACCCACATGTCACATGATGCTGAAGGTTATCTGCACAGGGGTGATAATGACAAGCCAAATCAGAGGATTGAATATGCAGATGACAAGATTTGTTTGTGGGTGGATCTTTGTAGTATCTCCAAGCTTGACCCAGTGCATGCAGATGAAAACAAGATATTTGACAAAGGGAGATACATGTTTTTCTTTTCTTGGTGGCCTTAGGCCATCAAGTGTGATTGGTGATGCAGGTCAGTGCAGTATTTGACTCTGTGCCCAATGGATAAGGGACTGGTCTGCATCCCAGAGATCTGGGGTTCTCGCTGCAGTCTTTCACCTGCACGTCCCCAGACAGAGCCACTGTTGACGCCTAAATTGACTGGTAGTTTTTTTTGAAAAAATTTTTCATTCAGGCACTCTCCCTAAGTATCCAAAAAATGCTCTAAGTAACGGACCTCCTCAGTATTTTTCAGCTGCATCATCATATTTTCTTGAGGAGGAGGTCATCATCATCATGTTTGTTTCCATGAAGGTCAGCATCATCATGTTCTCCTTCGACCGGTTTCTCATCGTCATCATCATATTGAAGTATGGGGTGATGTTTGGTTTTTATCATGATGATGCTGACGAGCTGCAGTGCGCCCTTATCTGCTTGCGAGGGTGATTCTTCAAAGTCTCCGGTGATCTTCCATTTATCACCTTGCGCAGGCATGATGATGATGTTGCTTATTCTTTGAGTTGCTCGACCTAACTTGTTTTATCCTAAGGGTCGTCATCATCATCATTTTTCAGTTGTCATCCTGCTGCTTGCGGTGGTCATCATATTTTCGGCCTTCATGATATTTCGCCGGGGTGATATTTCTATCATCGGGTGATCTTGGTTATGATCATCCTGATGATGATGTTGAAGAGTTTTAAGTGCAACCCGATATTCACTAGGGTCATCATATTTTGAACGTCAGGATGATCTTAGTCAATATCATCCTGATGATGTTGTATCACTTCTTGTTCTTTGTTTCTCATCCTGATGATGCTGACGTCATCCGTATATCAGGGTGATATTTTTCTTTCTGCCTAACTGCATCATGATATTCCGAAGGAAGGGGTGATATTTTCATATCACCCGGATATATGTTTGCTCGAGCATCATGATGATGCTGATATCAGGGAGATATCCGCCTGCTTGCTTCGCGCATTATCTACTGGGGGTGATCTTTTCAAGCAGCATCATCATATTCAGTTGTCGCCCCGATCTTACAGTGGAGCTACAGTGCAACCTGATATTTGAACATCAGGAGGATATTTCCTAATATCCGGTTGTCTTCCGAATATCATGATGATGTTAATATGATGATGACGTCATCAAGGTCCGGGGGGGTCGTATTTCTAACATTGATCATCTTGAAGAGACCTCCTGATATTTGCAAACATGATGATGACTTCATCCGGATATGAGGAGGTGCGCAGTAGGCAGATATGATGATGACGTCAGCAGGATATGATGATGACGTCATCAGGATGTTCATCGGCCAGACTTTTGGTATAAGCTCAGCAGGAGGATGTTTCTCCGATGGATCCGGTTGTGCCGATGAAGGCGAATATCATGCAGTTTGTATTGCGAGATGTTGATGATGTCAGGGTGATATTTCGGGCAACAGGATATCATGCTGCTGGAGGATGATGATGATGAAGTCTATACTAGTGTCGTCAGGAGCAAAAGCGCCGACATGATATATGCTCATGACCTAGTATATAAAGTGCAAAGGAGGTTGCTGCGGGGTGCATGTGGGATAATGTTATCCTGCATATTCGAAACATCATGATGATGAATCTCGGCGGGAAGCGGTTGCGACTGTCTGTTTGATGTTCTTCCCGAGGCCGCGGGTTGGTGCACCATCAATGGCGATTGTTGCAGAGGTATGGGCGATGGCGTGGATGAATGTTGTACCTGATTGAAGATCTGAATCCCTAGGCGGCGGCGCAAGGCTCGAAAAATCTTCCTGTCTCCTCCCCTACCTGCTGCATTCAAGTTTGAGCGCCATTTCTATGGTACTGTATATCTGGCGGGAATTTTGGTCAACCTGGTAGTTGATGCTGAAGACACCCTCCTGCTATATAATGCAGATGGTGTTATTCTTTTAAGGTTGTTGAAAGTTGTAGATTTTTGGCTCTGTAATCCAAAACCAGCTGATCTGGTTGCTCTGTACAGTTTTTCTTGTGAGTTTATGTATCTCTTGTTGTAGGACTTGGCATGAATCCACTGGTTTCATGGTTGATCTTATATGAGTAATGCTACCTTAGCATGTGTTGTGTTAATTCTGTCTCCAGTATTGCATGTATCCTTCTTCTGGATCTGGATGTTTGCTTATGTTTAGATTCTAGAGCATAGAATTCCTATGTTGAATGTCTGATCTTTTAACCTCTGCTCAAGGGGCAGATTAAACTGTTTTCAGGTTGAACATTGGGAAGGGTATACTGCAGTAGGGATGCCATAAGTAGAGATAGCTCAACACTCTATATTGGGAGATATCTGTAAGGCAGATATCATGTGTATCCCCCTAAAATCCAGTTTTAGCTATTTATGCTGATCATTCACAGGTGTATGTCTACCGACTCCAAGCCCTGGATAGGCACCAGTCATGCTGTGTTCTTGTGTTATACACCATGTCCAGTTTTGCATCCAAATTCATATCAAACCATTTCACACCTCCACCTGTTAGTTGTAGGAGTAGGATTAGGAACCCCCTGCATACTCTCATACCCAACCAGACATCATGTCCAAGAATGTTGCCAGCCTTGTGATCTATCATGCAGATCTTGGTCCATACATGAGAGTATTCTGCCTGTTGTTGTCAAGTTAGATCTTTCTATCTTTGAGCTAGTCAAGGTTACATCTTGAGTTATAGGGATACCCCCCTTGGTGCGGCAGAACCAGAAGTGAAGGGGAGGAGCTCACGCAACCTCCTGTATTCAGTTGGCCTGAATCTGCCTGTGCATTAGAAGTGGCAAACCCTAATGCTGATTCAGAAGAAATGTCAACACCACTAACTTTATCATGTTTTGTCTTTGAGCTAACTTGTTAGTGTTAATAGAAATCACTAATAAAAAATAGCTTTTTATAATATCAACATAGATAGATAGTCAGTAATTTTATCGTATATCAAAACCTATAAACGGGGTATTACTATTCTATTGTGAAGATTTAGCTAATTTATTTCACATATCATATAATTATTTTAGAGGAACCTAGTATATAAAATAAAAGTTATTGTAGTCAAAATAGACTTTCATTTTTCATACTTGTTTTACCTATACATTCACTTTCTTTAATTTCATAGTTACACTCAATTTGACATAGAATCAAGAGCACACTATTCTAAATCAGTAATTGAAATTTAAATATAGTTTCATAAGAATTATAAATTCATCCATTAATATCTAATAGCATCTTTTATGTCATATAATGTCCCCTAGGACTTTTACCTTCTATGTTTAGCTCCTAGGTACCTTAGATTTAATCATGCATGTTAAAAATGAATCTCAAAGAAAAAACCCCTAAAACCCCATGATAAATGGGACTTAAGGGTGTACTTTAAAGCTTAACCTAGACCAAAAATAGGCCTCTAGACTTGGGCACTTGCATACTAGTCCAGACCTATTTTGTTACGACCAAAATTTAAATTGTCAACAAAGTGACCGTTAATAGGTTTCTCTTTGTCAGCCTTGTCAATTTAATTTACAAATGTTAGTGAAAATGCATATATAAACATGTTTAGGACTTCATTTTACTCCCAGTTGATTAACACAATCTTATGATTATCAAGCACAGAGCATTCAAGACATTCATTGTGTTGTAGAGTAGTATTGTATTGTGTTTGTATGTGTTTGTTGCAGATTTTACTCCATCAACTCATTTCCTCATGACGTGAAGGCATTTCATCTCTATGAGGCTTTACACCTGCTAAGATGATTTCTACTTTGTGTTTCAATCAATCAATCTTATCATTTTCTTTTGTCTCTATCCACCAAAGACATGCACTCTATCTAGCAATGGTGTTGGAAGGCTTGAATGCCATTTTGGGGCTTGATTGAGGCAAGCTCCTTAACACCACAACCCCCAACCCCTATCTTGTGATTGCAGGTTATAGGTGCAGAATCTTGCAGAGAGAAGTTGTAGGAGATTGGAGCAGAGGATAAAGGTTCAGGATCTAAAGAAACTAGCGAAGAATATTCCTTCCTAGACAAGGTTGCCCACCCCTATGTCCTTCAGGCTGGCCTTTCAAGAAACTCCTGAGTAGGTTGTGTATACACCTAAAATTGGCTCATGCCGAATTAAGTAAATATTTTTCTATTTATATTATTTCTTATTTTCTTCTATCAATTAAATAAATATTCTAAGTTTATTTGATTGGTTCATTATCTCATAATTAAATAAAATCATTTTATTTAATTAAATTCCCTAAATTCTTCTAATGTATCACATAAATTAAATAATCCTACATTATTTAATCAATCCTAAATCCCTCTATCCTAAGTCCTAATTTCATAATTCCACCTCATCAATCCACCTCATCTTTCCACCTCACCTTTTCCACCTCACCATGTTACACATGTAATTAAATATTTTAAATATTTAATTAGCTAATATTCCCTCACCCACATGTCCTATTTATTCTCCAGTCAAAATTAGTTAACTCATCAATCAAGTTTGTTAACTAATTAATCATTCGAGTTCACTAATCAATCAATTTAGTCAACTCCCCAACCAATTCACTTAACTGGTTGGTTTATTCTGTTAACTATTCAATCAATTTTGTTAACTCCCCTATTACATGATGGAGCTTGGACACTTGTCTTTTTTCTATTCGCACACATTTATCAACCATTCTCAACCTTTAATCTTCATATTTCTTCTCAACCATTGATCTACTCTCACATATTTCTATAAATGCAACCCTCTTCTTCTTCATTTCATATCCATCATTTGAGCAAACTTATGATGTAGAAACACAAGCGCACCTTTGGTACCCCCATCTCCATATCATCTATCATCCATCAATAGCGTGTTGAAGCTCATCTTCAATCACACAAAGTATCATAGCCAACTTCATGTTGTCATCTTGAGGACTTCGAAGCAAGGAAGCAATCTTCGTAAGGGCCATATTCATCTCCATCAAGATCAAGATAGAAAAGGTGAGAAATGGAAGACGAAAGGTTAAGGGTTGGAAGTATCATTTATTTTGTTATTTAAATCTTCTTTCTCCTTCATATTCTATTAATGTTTGGGTTTTTAATAGTCAATTGATTAATCCACATTTTACCCTCACATTTTGGCACCCACCGTGGGGCCCTCATGGTCAAAGAAGAGCTAAAGAAATTGTTAGATGCCATATTCATCAGATTAATAGACTATCCTGAGTGGATTTCAAACATAGTACCAGTGGCTAAACTAGATGGCAGAGTCTAACTATGTAATGACTTCAGGGACCTGAACAAATCTTGTATGAAAGATGAGTTCCCCCTACCAAACATTGACATGATTGTAGATCTCAGGGTAGGGCACACCATGCTGTCACTAATGGACAATTTTTCCAGATATAACCAGATAAAAATTGCACCTGAAGACCAACACAAGACTACATTTTTATGTCCTTGGGGCACCTACTAGCCCTACAAAGGCAGATTGATGCATTGCAAGAGGAGCTGCAAAGAGGGTTTGATCCAAGAACAAGAGAAGAAAGTGAGGATGAAGTCGAAGAAGAGCTATCTGAGGAAGAACAAGAAGTTGTAGGAGATCTTGTGGAAGTTAGGTTGTTGAGGGCCATTTCAAAGATTGGAAAGAGACCTAGGATCGAAGTTTCTACATATTCTAGATATTTGAATTTGGAACAACTTATTGATTGGATCAATGACATGGAGGAGTATTTTGGGTATGAAGATGTGGAGGACCCAGATTGGGTCAAGTTTGCAAGAATAAAGTTGAAGGGCCATGCCAGTATTTGGTTGAAGAAGGTCTAATTAGAGAGGAATAAAAGAGGAAAAAGAAAGATCACCAGATGGGATCAAATGGTGGAGAAACTGAAGAAGCAGTTCATTCCTATGGACTATGAGATGGAGTTGCTGAAGAAGCTGCAAGGACTGAAGCAAGGTAACAAGTCTGTTAAGGAGTATACAAAAGAGTTTTATAAGATTACTATTAGGACAGGCCATGTAGAGGCCAACAAGAAGAAGGTAGCCCGTTACATTAATGGGTTGAGGCCAAGTATTCAAGAGGAGCTGAGCCTAGTCAAAATGACCACCATAGAAGATGCGTACCAGCTTTCCTTGAAGGTGGAAGATAAGATGAATAAAAGATTCGATAGAAAGCAAAGGGGAAGAGGTCAAGGCAGAAGGATTGGTAGAAGACCCTATGGAGATTGTAATGAAGATCAAAATAAAAATGAAGAGGATGGTGTTGGAACTGAAAATTCCAACTATTTTTTGTAAAATATTTCAGGCTTTTTTGTATGCAAAATGCCTTACAGTGGTGATTGCAAATTTTTTATTCTTTTAATGCCATCAATAATATAGAATTATGAGAAAGTATGACAACCTTTGAGTAGGACTATGTTTACGATAGAGAATTTGAAGTTCTTTCATTTCACCATTTGGGTAAGGTGATTTCCGATGTTAAACCTTTTGGGCTATTTTTGAAACAATTCTTTTAGACATCAAGCAATTTAAGTTTCTTGTAGAGAATGTCTCCACTTTGCCATAATGCTAGTCTCGGTCCTGCATCAACTTGTCAGCCATTGAGATTACTGTGCTTCCTCTCTTTTACAAGAATGAAGTGATAGATGGAAACTAACTTCTAAATATGATGACAATAATGTCAAATTGACTTGCCGCAGTGAAGTGGATCCCATCAAAGGAGCTTCAGTACAGAGAATTCTAGCTTGCCCTACTCATTCATTTTCAGACTGAAAATCGGTAAGGATTTCTGTTATGTGGGAACTTGTATCTAATCTGATATATTATTGGAACAAGATATATAATTGTTAGTATACTTGTGTCTTCTTGACTCAAATTTTTAAAAGAGGTACATTGGTAGTCTTAAGGTTTTGTGGTCCTTAGCAAGTTTAGGATTAGGTGTTGAAATTCATTTATGAGTAAAGTTTCCCCATACATGTCTATTAGGTTTAGAAGGTCTTTTAGGATGCAAGAGTTATAATAACACCTTTGTTTTGGAATTATTAAGGTCAAAATGGTGTCACAACTATACCCTGTGGGATTGTTAAAGATCAACATCTTTAGCATCAATTTGCAACAATGACTGAATGTCTACTGTCTCAATTTGTAGTGGAGTGGTACCAATAATAAATTTGACTAAGGAGAACCAAGCTTTTTTGAGCAGATTGTCATTTGACTGCATTAATGAGACATATGGTAGATAGACACCTGAAAACAAGGCCAGCAGCCAGTTGGCAAAAAGCCATACTTTTGTGATCACTCTTCAAAACTCTGGATGACTTCAGACAGTAGGCAACATGGGGTTTTAACTGTCATTGGAGAAAATAAATGTAGAGAATAGACATCATAAGACCATCAATGTTACTTGTTACCTTTCACTAGCTTGTACAATCAAAGTTTTAAGCTTGCTTGCATGTTTGACTTCTGCTCTGTAAAACCTCAAAGCAACCGCTCCTACAATGGCCTTCAAGAACTCAATACCACACTCCTCAATAGGATCTACAAAAGAAGGTTGTTCGCTAATTCTACCACTGCCAAAGCATCTCCCTAATTCTAACACTTCTCTATCTAGTAGTTTGTCCAGATTATAAGGTATCACTTGTTTTGTATCATTGGCGCCTAGAACCTTGGAAACAATGAGCATTTTGAGGAAGGCATCTCCCATAATCTTTATATGATGAAAGCCTAGAATGCTTTCTAGCTGTCCTCCATCATCTGATGTTGATGAAGGAAATAACAATGTCACCAGCTTCATTTTCAAATAGCTGGGCATTAATGGTACAAATTCCTCATTTATGTTCAGAAAATACTGTAAAAGCAAACTCTCATCTTCTTTGAAGAGTTAGAGGTTTTTGTGCTTGAGCATGTTATTTACAACATCGTCAAAACCAAAAATGTAGCCAACCTTGAGCATATGACATAATCCTGCAATGAGACCAGGATGTTCTGATAAGAGACCATTTGAGACGACTTGTGCAAACTCCATCACAAAGGAGGCTTTACTCTTTTGATTGAGTGGATTAGGTCTATGCATTAGGATCCGTTGCTTATCTTTTTGCCAGTGGAGAAAGGAATCTCCAGTTCTTGTAATGTTACATGGTGAATGATTTTCTGTGACTAGTGTTAGAGTATATAGGATTCCAGTGGTAAATACAGGATTCAACCAACAGATAAGTGGTTTAGGCAGAAAGAATCTTAAAACTGTGCATATGCAGCCAAAGGAAATGATGGAATTTCTTGTCCTAGTGAATCAACTTATTTGCAAATTCAAGTCTACAATGACTGGTATTCTGGAAGAAGTATTTCCATTTATTGTGGATCGGGTGTTTTCCATTTTTCCTAAGGATGGAATACCAACAGGACCTAGCAGCAATACTAAGGTGTGCATACATTAATTTACTTGCCTTAGAAATTAGGTTTATGGTATCTACGAGTTTGATATCATTTTTTTTGCTAAAGATGCCTAAGTTTAGGAACCCTGAAGAGAAATAATACCAATAAGCCTATGCAAGAGAAGCAGTGTCAACAGAATCTTAGATGTAGTAGAAAGAAATTATGGCACACTCACAAAATAGCAAGTGAATTTACCCTAGTAAACACTTTGGGAAAAAACTAGCAAAATCAACACTCACTATATTAACTCAAATCATTCACCATATAAACAAAGTTGCTGAATTGGAATTGGGCATTGGTATGAGTATGCGGGTGTGGCAATTTTTTGAAGGGGCTGGGTATGTCCATTAATTCTTAGTGACTAAAATCAACAATAAGTCCTTTTACAGACAACATTACCATCATTGTGACAGTTTTTATCAAAATACATTCCATATTCCTTTCAGTCAATTATTGTTGTCTCCATTGGAACAACTTCATTGTTGCCTTCAACATCAAAGTCCGCATAATCAAACTGTTTTAGGGATGGTGAGTGGGATTTCAAAGTCTTTAGAAATGGAAAATGCAATATTGTCAATACTCAAGCCTACTATTATTCTCCTTGATCTTGTGCCTGGTCCTGCTGTAACAGATAACTAATTCTGTAATTCCCATCTAGCACAGCAATATTTCTGTTTGTTTGACATGGGTTTCCTACTATAGTTACCATTGTGGTTGTAGACAAATCATGGGATGCATCATGCACATTCCTACACCCACATGTGGTTGTAGATTTCTCATTACTTGATTCACAATCTCTTGGGCAGTAATTATATACTCATCATTCACCTCCATACCAACTCTACCACAGTCCTTAATCCAAATTCTTAAGGAGTTGAGGTGAATGAGATGACGAAGTTGTGTGGTAAATTCTTGCGATGAAAAAGATGATGAAGTTGTGTGGTAAATTCTTTCATTATGTTCCATACATTGAGGCATTTTTCGTAACATGTGAGAAGTTGCAATCTGGTCTAACAACACCTGGTCAGTTAAAGTGCATTAGTGTCACTATTACTGAGGTAAAAGAAGCTACAAGCTTGATTGAGTCTAGCATGCAGTCCTTCTCCTCAATAGCTCAGCAAAGGAAAGTTGATGAAAAGGGTATCACTCTCATGAAGTTTGTAGAGAAGCACAAGAGACTTTTGAATGCCTTTGTCCGCCAAAATTTAGGATTGCTTGAGAAGTCCCTCTCTCTCTTGTTCAAGGTTCCACGTTTAATTGAATTTGACAATAAACGTGTATATTTTAGGTCAAAAATAAGACAACATCAAGATCATCAAAATTACAGTTCTGTGAGCATATCTATGTGAAGAGCATATGTCTTGGAGGATTCATACAATCAACTTCAAATGAGACAAGCCAGAGAGCTGAAAGGATGCTTGAATGCTCACTTTCAAGGGGAGGAAGGCATTGATGCTAGAGACGCTCAAGATATATGACTATCCAGAATTACAAGGGCTTCCCATCAAAATGAAGATTTTCTGGGAGTGAGTTAATTAAATTTACTGATGATGAATGAATGTGATAAAAAAATTATACAATGTTAAAATGTTTTCGCCAAAATATGAATGCGGATACAAGGTGAAGAATCATTTTACTTGGGGATATAATCAAATCACCAAACACAGATTCAATAATCAAATTTATTTCCACTTGGAGATAAAATATTTTCCAGAATAAATTAATCAGAGTGAGTAATCCTTTTTCAAATGTATACAAAGGTTGGTCAAACATTCTTGCCGAGGAGCAATAATTGTTTAAGGCAATAATAGTGTCACTAGCTTCATTTTCAAATAGCTGGGCATTAATGGTACAAATTCCTCATTTATGTCTGGAAAATACTGTAAAAGCAAACTCTCATCTTCTTTGAAGAGTTGGAGGTTTTCGTGCTTGAGCATGTTATTTACAACATCATCATCAAAACTAAAAATGTAGCCAACCTTGAGCATATGACATAATCCTACAACGAGACTAGGATGTTCTGATAAGAGACCATTTGAGACCACTTGTGCAAACTCCATCGCAAAGGAGGCTTTACACTTTTGATTGAGTGGATTAGGTCTGTGCATTAGGATCCGTTGCTTATCTTTTTGCCAGTGCAGAAAGGAATGTCTAGTTCTTGTAATGTTACGTGGTGAATGATTTTCTGTGACTAGTGTCAGAGTATATAGGATTCCAGTAGCAAATACAGGATTCAAGCAGCAGATAAGTGGTTCAGGTAGAAAGAATCTTAAAACTGTGCATATGCAACCAAAGGAAATGATGGAATTTCTTGTCCTGGTGAATCAACTTATTTGCAAATTCAAGTCTGCAATGACTGGTATTCTGGAAGAAGTATTTCCATTTATTGTGGATCATGTGTTTTCCATTTTTCCTAAGGATGGAATACCAACAGGACCTGGCAGCAATACTGAGGTGTGCATACATTAATTTACTTGCCTTAGAAATTAGGTTTTTGGTATCTACAAGTTTGATATCATTTTTTTCTAAAGATGCCTAGGTTTAGGAACCCTGAAGAGAAATAATACCAATAAGTCTATGCAAGAGAAGCAGTGTCAATAGAATATCACATGTAATAGAAAGAAATTATGGCACACTCACGGAATAGCAAGTGAATTTCCCCTAGTAAACACTTTGGGAAAAAACTAGCAAAATCAACACTCACTATATTAACTCAAATCATTCACAATATAAACTAAGTTGCTAAATTGGAATTGGGCATTGGTATGGGTATGTGGGTATGGCAATTTTTTGAAGGGGCTGGGTATGTCCGTTAATTCTTAGTGACTAAAATCAACAATAAGTCCTTTTACAGATAGCATTACCATCATTGTGACAGTTTTATCAAAATACATTCCATATTCCTTTCAATCAGTTATTGTTGTCTCCATTGGAACAGCTTCATTGTTGCCTTCAGCATCAAAGTCCACAGAATCAAATGGTTTTGGGGATGGTGAGTGGGATTTCAAAGTCTTTAGAAATGGAAAATGCAATATTGGCAATACTCAAGCCTACTATTATTCTCCTTGATCTTGTGCCTAGTCCTGCCATAACAGATAACTAATTCTGCAATTCCCATCTAGCACAACAATATTTCTGTTTGTTTGACATGGGTTTCCTGCTACCGTTACCATTGTGGTTGTAGAAAAATCATGGGATGCATCATACACATTCCTACACCCACATGTGGATGTAGATTTCTCATTACATGATTCACAATCTCTTGGGTAGTAATTATATCCTCATCATTCACCTCCATACCAACTCTACCACAGTCTTTAAGCCAAATTCTTATGGAGTTGCAGTGAACGCGATGACAAAGTTGTGTGGTAAATTATTTCATTATGTTCCATACATTGAGGCATTTTTCGTAACATGTGAGAATTTACAGTCTGGTCAAACAACACCTGGTCAGTTAGAGTGCATTAGTGCCACTGTTATTGAGGGAAAAGAAGCTACAAGCTTGATTGAGTCTAGCATGTAGTCCCCCTCCTCAATAGCTCAGCAAAGGAAAGTTGATGAAAAGGGTATCACTCTCATGAAGTTTGTAGAGAAGCACAAGAGACTTTTGAATGCATTTGTCTGCCAAAATTCAAGATTGCTTGAGAAGTCCCTCTCTCTCTTGTTAAAGGTTCCACGTTTAATTGAATTTGACAATAAACGTGCATATTTTAGGTCAAAAATAAGACAACATCAAGATCATCAAAATTATAGTTCTGTGAGCATATCTATTCGAAGAGCATATGTCTTGGAGGATTCATACAATCAACTTCGAATGAGACAAGCCAGAGAGCTGAAAGGATGCTTGAATGCTCACTTTCAAGGGGAGGAAGGCATTCATGCTGGAGATGCTCAAGATATATGACTGTCCAGAATTACAAGGGCTTCCCATCAAAATGAAGATTTTCTGGGAATGAGTTAATTAAATTTACTAATGATGAATGAATGTGATAAAAAATTATACAATGTTAAAATTTTTTCACCAAAATATGAATGCGGATACAAGGTGAAGAATCATTTTACTCAGGGATATAATCAAATCACCAAACATAGATTCAATAATCAAATTTATTTCCACTTGGAGATAAAATATTTTCCAGAATAAATTAACCAAAGTGAGTAATCCTTTTTCAAATGTATACAAAGGTTGGTCAAACATTCTTGCTAAGGAGCAGTAATTGTTTTCACTCAAGTGATTTAATTTTGCCAAATAAAAGTGAAAAAGTGTGTGGGTGAATGTAAGTGAGAAATTAAGTAAATATTAATAAGGCATGGGATTAAAATATTTTATCATAAAAAATGACGAAGATTAATTTAAAATATTTAATCTGGCAAAAGCAACCAATTAAATGTTTTATTTTTCCCATTCCAAAGTCCTTTTTTAAAAGTATTGCAGCCCTAAACAGGTTGTTGAAGAAATTTATTATTAAAACATTTGGGTATGATAAAGTGATAATCAGTGATAGAAAACCCTAAATACACATCAATGATAAAATATACGGAAACAAGGAAATGATACCTCACGACACAGGTCCTAAGGTTCAGAACAATACAAATCATATATTGTTTATATATTATTTATCTAATGATTAATTTGTTTTCTTTGCAGGATTAGGATTGTGTTGAATGCAATGAAGTGGTTCTCAACTGGCGGTTAAATGATCTCATCATGGAAGATTAAATATTTTATCCCAACTTCTGAGGATTGTTAAGTCTTTCAAAATCAAGTCATTTAATTTATGTAATGAATAAGGTCGGTTCAACCGATTACTAACCATCACCAAAATGAATGCAACGGGTCTGAGGCTTGTTGCATCTCTTTAAATAGAGATCCCAGGACCTGGAGAATAGAGTTAGAATTAGGTTAGAATTAGGTTAGGATTAGATTAGACACAAAGACAATTGAAACATTTTAGGATTAGATTAGGTTGGATTTGATTCAATCTGATGCAAATTTGATCCTTCTATGCAATTTCATTCTAAGAAAGGCTATGGTGCATGATACATTCTGAAGCAGCAATTGAGGATTCGAATTTGAAATACATTGTGACAGTATCATATGTTTGTTGTTTTTAATTCAATCAATTTAATTATCTCCATGTCATTCATTTTCTGATTATTCAATTTGAATGTGTTAAGGATATGTTCAAATTGTCTGATTACATTTGCTAATCCAGTATAGTTGATTTGATTGGTTTCTCAAAGAGAATTAAATCATTTCTCATCAATTATAGTAATCTTAGAATGTTGAATGGATTACTAAGTACGATTAATTGATTAGGGTTATTAATTTGTCTCCAGAGTTGATCTAATTTATTATTTTGCAAAGTTAAATTGGTTCTTTCAAGAAAGATTAAAATCCTTTTAATATTTTGCATTTAATAAAATTATGTCCTTTGGATTATTAAGAATGAATTAATAATTTCTTCCTTGCATGTTTGTACAAGTTGCAAACAGTTATATGTGCCAATCAGATCGAGTTATTACCTGATACAAGTTATTTCTTTCTGACATCCTGACTCCGTTGCCCAAATGGACAAAGCACCAGTCTAACTATTGATTTATTTTAGGTTTAAAATCCTTACTCTATTTTATTGTTATAGTTTAGATTCATTTCATTTTAGTTGTTATTTATTTCTATTAGAATTTAGATTAAATCATTTGCTTTCTTTAGAAATAGTTTACAATATCTCATTTGATTTACAAGTATGCCATTGTAATCGGATAAACTAGCAGCAAGTTAACATTGATTTAATCATACAACCTGCTTTGATAATCAAAGGTTCACCCGCCTAGGTTGTAGTAGGACCTAAAGTGCAAGGAGAAGTTGATCAATAAGGTCAAACTCTAGTCATTGGTTCAAAAACGTTGTGGATTTGACCATAGGGTTTGGCATCCCCTTAGAATCCACAACCTGTATTTTTAAGACCCAACAGATGGTACCAGTCAAAATTAGAGAGGGGATAATGCCTACCACCCTTATCACAAGAACAATGGTGAGCAAAGAGGAAGAGGAAGAGACAGACCTGGGCAAGGACCCGGAAGAGGGGGTTTCAGAGGAACATGTTTCCAATGTGGAGAAGAAGGGAATCAAGCATATGAGTGTCCTCAACATCAAGGAAGGAAAAATAGAAGACCTAAAGGTAATGCGCGAGTTACACATGTAGATGAAGATGTACAATCTAAGCATTCTAAAGATGTTGAAAGGGGAGAAACCCTAGTTGTCAAAAGAACTTTATTGAATGAGGAGAAAGAACCCAATCAGATGAAGATTTTATTCCGCATGAGGTACAAATGTGAAGGTAAGTGTTGTGATATTATTATTGATAGTGGAAGTACTAAGAATCTTGTTTCAGAGGAGATGGTTGACAAGTTGAAGTTGACAAGAAGAAAGCATCCACATCCATATCAGATTGCATGGTTGTAGAAGGACCATAGAGCTTTGGTCAATGAGCAATGTCTAGTGAAGTTCAAGATTAGGGACTACCATGATGAGGTGCTGTGTGATATCATACTGATGGATGCATGTCATATGTTGTTGGGGAGGTAGTGGTAGTATGATAGGAGCAATGTCCATGATGGTCATGCAAACACATATTCGCTAACAAAGGATGGAGTTTGTCATAAGTTTAAGCTTCTTGAATGAGGTGGAAGAAAAGATATGTAGTACTGTTAGAATTTGTTTAGTAGATAGTAGGAAATTTTTGGAGGGTAAGAAGCATGAGCATCATTGCTTTGCATTGATTCTTAAGATTAGTCAAGAGAAATGTGAAGATGTACTAGTAGAAGTTTCAGATATATTGGAAGAATTTTAGAACATTATCTCTAATAATGTACTAGAAGATTTACCACCAGTGAGGAAGATAAGACATCAAATGGATTTGATACCAGGAGCTAGTTTACCGAATAAGGCAGCCCACAAAATGACCCCTGTAGAGAGTGAAGAGCTGAATAGACAAGTTCAAGAGCTATTAAGGAAGGGGCTAATAAGAGAGAGCCTAAGTCCATGTGTGGTACCTGCAGTACTAGCACCAAAGAAAGATGGAGAGTGGAGAATGTGTACAGATTCTCGAGCCATCAATAAGATCATGATCAAGTATAGATTTCCATTACCTAGAATGGATGACATAATGGATTATTTGAGTCGAGCAAAGTACTTCACGAAGATTGATCTAAAGAGTGGGTATCACCAGATTTGAATTAGAGAAGGAGATGAATGGAAGACAACCTTCAAGAAAAAGGAGGGTCTGTATGAGTGGTTAGTCATGCCATTTGGGATAACCAATGCATTGAGCACATTCATGTAGCTCATGAATGAGGTATTGAAAGATTTTTTGGGAAGTTTTGTTATTGTCTATTTAGATGATATTTTAATTTTCAATAAGACTTGGGATGAGCACCTGATGCATATCAAAAGAGTTTTAGAGAAGTTGAGGGAGGTGAAGTTGCTGATTAATCTAAAGAAATGTAGTTTTACAAAGGAGTTGGTATACTTGCGATTTATTGTCTCAGAGGAAGGTCTTAAGATGGACCCAAAAAAAGTAATGGCTATGATTGAATGGCCTACACCGAGGACTGCCACAGAGGTAAGATCTTTTCATGGTTTCACAATTTTTTATAGAAAGTTTATCAGAAAATTTAGTAGCATTTGTGCACCCCTAACTGATACAATGAGAGGGGATAGAAAAGAGTTTAGATGGACTAAAGGAGCAGATAAAAGCTTTGATACATTAAGGAAGAAAGTCATAGAGTAACCTACTTAGGCACTTCCAGATTTCAATAAGGTATTTCAAGTAGATTGTGATGCTAGTGGTAGTGCTATAGGAGTTGTTTTGAGTCAAGAAGGTAAGCCCATTGCCTATTTTAGTAAGAAGCTTAATGATGCCAAGAAAAAGTATTTTGTTTATGATTAGGAATTTTATGCTATACTTCAAGCTTTGAAGAAATGGAGACATTATTTGTTTCCAAAAGAGTTTGTTTTATATACTGATCGTCAAGCTTTATAGTATTTTAATAGTCAAGGAAAGTTGAATCAAAGGCAATTAAAACGGGTTGAGTTTATCAAAATTATACTTTTGTTTTGAAGCACAGGAGTGGGAAGTCCAATAGAGTTACAAATACCTTGAGCAGAAGGAAAAATTTGTTGACAGAAATGAACATAGAGGTTGTTGGGTTCGATTAACTCAAAAGTTTGTATCCTAAAGATCTAGATTTTGTAGAGGCCTAGAAAGCCTGTTTGGAACCTATTACTTTGGATAGGACAAAATGGTTGGATTTCATAATCCAAGATGGCATGTTGTTTAAAGGAAGTCAGTTGTGCATTCTAAGGAGTTCCATGAGAGAGAACCTGATTAAGGAGAAGCATAGTGGAGGATTGGCCGGACACTTTGGTCGAGCTAAGACCATTGCTATTGTTGGTGAAAATTATTATTGCCCACAGTTACAATAGGATGTGAGGAAATTTGTACAAAGTTGTAGAGTATGTCAGATGGTGAAATGAGCAAGTCAGAATATAAATCTATATCAACCACCTCTTGTACCAGAGAAGCCATGGGATGATATTAGTATGGATTTTTTTTTGGTTTACCAAGAACACATAGAGGACATGATTTCATTTTTGTGGTGGTGGATAGATTCTCAAAGATGGCACATTTCATTCCATGCAAGAAGACTAATGATGCTGTTCATATTGCTGAATTATTTTTCAGAGAGGTGGTGAGATTATTGTTGTCACATGAAATTGCACCTTGCTTGGAAAGATTCCAAGCATTCTAATGACACAATGGGAATGATCTCAAAGTGTGGGACCTTGCTCAGAGAGATCAAACCTCCAGAGAAGGTCGGCTTCCTTTCCTAATTATCACCTAAAACTACTAAACTTTGAGGGGAAAAGGGAGAAGGAAAGCTTTAAAGTAAAGATTAAAAAACAAAATTTGAAACATAAAAAGGTGATGCACCAGACAGATTTAAAGAGACTTTCACAGAACTGAAAAATGCACAGCACAACCAGAGAGAGCAAGGATGTATACATAGATTAGATGATTCTAGCAGAGGCAAGAAGCAATATGATTGAGACGAACAAAGGCATTCATAGGCAACCATATCCAGATTCACACAGAACTAGAAAATTAGTCAAAGAGGTATGATAACTTGCATATATTCAGTAGGAAGGCAAGATTACAGTGGTAGAAAAAGCTCTGTTTGGAAATAGAAAAGCTTCTATGCCAAAAAATTTCCAACCCTATTTACATCATAAGCTTTCGTTTATATAGCATTCAATCTAACCTAAGTCAGTTACAAAAATTACTCAAAGAGCTACAATAAGAAAATATCTCTGAAGGGATGTCCAACTACCAGGAGTTATGGTGCAAAAGATTTGGAATTGATGTAGATGGAAGATATTTTTAGTCTTCAATTTAAGCCGATGCATCATCAACCTGCTCCCTTGAAAACGGTGGTAGATATTTTGGTATTAAATGCGAGCAGCTTGCGTGTCTATCCTCAACCATGACTGTATGCAGCGTCTGAAACAAGGTGGTGGAGAGATATTTTTTGATCATCAATGCGAGCTGCTTCCTCTTTGTGCAGTAATGAATGCAAGAAATATCTGCATCTACCCCAAAATGGTCGCTGAAACATCCCTTCAGCCAAATATGCAAATCCGGATCATGTACCTCTTCTTTGGTGCTTGAACTCCTCTTTGAAATCACACCCTGAATATGCACCTAGATCTAGATACAACACGAGCCCCTACCTTTTTGAATCGGCCTTTGTATACTTCTCCTTATGAGGGATATTATGGTGACGTCACCATCATGGACGGGCCCTATTGAAACGTGACAGGATGGCGTCATCATCATATCAAGGTGATATTTGGAGGAAGGGGTGATATTTGGATGAAGGGGTGATATTTGGATGAAAGGGGGATATTTGGAGATCGGGGTGATATTTGGAGATCAGGGTGATATTTGGAGATCGGGGTGATATTTTGAGATTGGGGTGATATTTGGAGATCGGGGTGATCTTCAAATATCACCTAACATGTGAAATATTAGGTTTGACCAGATGTTTGACCATATATAACTTCCATATTTTAGCAAATTTTAGGGTGATGTAAAAAGGAAACTTGCCTATTTTTTCAAGCTCTTTCACATGGTAAGCTTCTCCAGGCAAGTTGCAGACCTTGAGATTTGGGTTCAGACTTCAAGATCACAAACATAGCTTACATTGGGGATATGCACACTGACTGATACTACTTGAATTATTTGACTCCAGTTAGAGGGAAAAATAGGTCAACAATTTGGTGACTTCTATGGGATGTTTGCCTACTAAACATAAGATCAGTAGCCTTAAGCATCCATTGGGCATGGGGTCAAGTCTAAATCATGCTAGAAAACTGGAACCTGCCTCCAAAATACAAAAAGGGGGAAGGGCCTGCATTCTCCTAATGACAATGCAGCCTGTACAGAAGCACTTAGGAAAAGGGAAAACTAAAGTAGAAATGGAACCTACTCTAATCCTAAACTAACCAATCAAACATGACTTTAAACAAAGTCATTAACTAGTTCTTGAAAATAACTACCTTTCCTTAATAATTTACAATGTTTCACATTGATGTGGGTAGTTAAAAAGAGGTAAGGAGGGAATGTACATATGACAAATTGATAAAACACCCCCCACAAAAAGGAGATAAACTCACCTATCCACCTAGACTGATTGCTGATGTAGCTAACTTGTGGTGAATAAATGGGCTGATCCCAATCATTTTGATGCTCAACTTCATGCTTAGAGGTACGCATGACAAGTGGTGACCTCTCTTGATGTGTCTCCAGCTAGGCTAGATGCCTGATTGGGCATCCCCTTGAAGTGATATACAAATCATGTTGGATCTCATGTCTCTGCTCTGATTCTTTCTCTTCTTGCTCTTCATTTCGTATGATGGTGTCCTCCATTTGACTTTCATGTTGCTGTTGTGTGTGAAACAGCTGACTTGGGACATCATGGCTTTCTCCTTCTTCTCTCAAAGAACCCAAGAAGGTTGATACAATGTCATCATGGTTGCATTCTTCCTCTTCTTGCTGGTCTGAAAACTCTAGCTCATGTGATTCTACCACAAATATGGCTGCCCCCACCTTATGAACAAAATGCTCATGATATTCTATCTTAGGCTTAGAAAATGAGCCATGCAACTCACAATCATGCTCACTACCTCCAAGTCATTCTAGGTCTGTTGGTAGCTTGTTTTCATCATCATTTTCAATGTGGCTAGGGAAATCATCAAACAAGGCAGCATCATCTGCTTTCTAAGTAAATTCAGCAATAGCCTCCACCATAGCATACTCATCCTAGAAAAGAGCTTCTTCCAAGTCTTCAAGAGATGAAAACTCACTACCATGCTAGGCCTCCATGCATAACAAGTTATCATTATTTTTTATGTGCTCTTGTTACTACCTATCCACAATCAGCTGCTCATACCCTTCTTCTTCAACATAATCAAGTAGCTCATGTAGTAGGGCAGCATTATCCATGTCTGCAGTGACCTTAACAATACTCACAGGTGCACCTGGTTCAAACAATTCTATCTTTGTGAGTGTAGGAACACACTGCTCCTCATTAGTTCTATCTTCTTCCACATCCTCTTTTGGCTCATCTTTCCAATTATCTTGGTAGACAACAGGTCCATCCTTAAGGATTGAAATATCATCAAGGAAAGAGGTCTAAAAATCTTCCTAAATTTCTTAGAGGGGAGAGGGTTTTGAACACATTTGTTCCTGGGGAGTGATAATCTGAATTCGCATAGGAACAGAGACTTGTGAAGAGATAAAAGCATTGAAACCTGGAAAATTGTGGAGACTAGGTTGCGCTTGCTTGTGAATTGGTATGAGAGGACTAGCTTTTTCAAGGTTTGGCATTTTGTAACTAGGATGCTTGATCCAAGAAGGCTGCCATGATAGAGAAGTTTGAGCCGCCTTCATAGATTCATTTTGATTTAAAAGATGGGCTTGTTTGAAGCTAGGAATAGGCTCCTGTGGAGGCTGAGGGCCTCTAAAACTTGGGATTTGAAAACTGGGAAATGGTTTTGGAGGTGTAGAGGGACTAACCTGCCTAAAGCTTAGAATTTTAAATTTTGGGGCTCCTTCAGCAGTAGGCTGAGTAGGTGTTGTCTTTATAGCCAGGTTTTCTTAAAAAACCTCCTCTTGTACTTCTCGCTGCTGGCCACATTTTAACATTTCTATAAATTCATCAGCCTCCTTATTCGGATCTAGAGACAGCTTCTTGAGACCATACATGCTTATGATGTTGAGATCATAAAACTGCTAAGGCCGACTGTACCCTGTTGCTCTTTTGGCCTTATCTAAATTTCTATCAAGCTTTAGAAAACCACTCATGAGCTCATTGAAAGCATCAATATTCTCAGGGGCAACATTAGGGGTAGGATTGAGGTAAGCATCATGAGGATGCTGATACTCTATAGTAGCAGGGCTGTATGGCATAAAATCAGAGGCATTTGGGGACTGGTATTATTGATATGGGGGCCAATAGCATGTATTTGGATTAGGGGTAGGGGAAAATCCATGATTTCCATAAAATTCTAACGTTTTCAGCATCTAAATGCTGGATAATCATAAAAAATCAAAATGAGAGCAAAATAGGTCTGCAACCAAAGAGAAACTAGATACATACCAGAGAGGGAGTTGCCAAGTGATTGAAACACTTCTGGAAGCTAAAATAGACCAGGAAAATCACCAAAATCCTGACCTTTGATCAAATTTTAGGTACTTGGGCTACCAAAAATAGCTAACATTTGGTAGAGTCACCATGGTGTTGAATATTGCCTCCAAAAGCAAGTAATACTAGGAGAAACACCAAATCTCTCAGTATCTTGATGACAAGTTCATCAAACTTGTCCCACTAGGTGTGCCAGAAATTGTTGTCACATGAAATTGCACCCTGCTTGGAAGAATTCCAAGCATTCCAATGACACAATGGGAATGATATCAAGGTGTGGGACCTTGTTCAGAGACATCATACCTCCGAAGAAAGTCAGCTTCCTTTCCTGATTATCACCTAAAACTACTAAACTTTGAGGGGAAAAGGGAGAAGGAAAGCTTTAAAGTAAAGATGAAACAACAAAACTTGAAACATAAAAGGGTGATGCACTAGACAGATTTAAAGAGACTTTCACATAACTAAAAAATGCACGGCACAATCGGATAGAGCAACGATGTATACACAAATTAGATAATTCTAGCAGAGGCAAGAAGCAATATGATTGAGAGGAACAAAGACATTCATGGGCAACCATATCCAGATTCACACAAAACTAGAAAATTAGTCAAAGAGGTATGATAACTTGCATATATTTAGTAAGAAGGCAAGTTTACAGTGATAGAAAAAGCTCTATTTGGAAACAAAAAAGCTTCTATGCCAAAAAATTTCTAACCCTATTTACATCATAAGCCTCTGCTTATATAGCATTCAATCTAACCTAAGTCAGTTACAAAATTCACTCAAAGAGCTGCAGTAGGAAAATATCTCCAAAGGGACGTCCAACTGCCAGGAGTTATGGTGCAAAAGATCTGGAATTGATTCAAATCGAAGATATTTTTTAGTCTTCAATGCAAGTTGCTGCATCATCAACTTGCTCCCCTGAAATGGTGGTAGATATTTTGGTATTAAATGCGAGCAGCTTGCGTGTCTATCCTCAACCATGACTGTATGCAGCATCTGAAACAAGGTGGTGGAGAGATATTTTCTGATAATCAATGCGAGTTGCTTCCTCTTTGTGTAGCAATGAATGCAAGAAATATCTGCATATGCCCCAAAATGGTCGTTGAAATGTCCCTTCAGCCAAATATGTAAATCTGTATCATGTACCTCTGCTTTTAGCACTTAAACTCCTATTTGAAATCGCACACTGAATATGCACCTAGATCTGCATACAATGTGGGCCCCTACCTTTTTGAATCAGCCTTTGTATACTTCTCCTTATGAGGGATATGATGGTGATGTCGCCATCATGGATGGGCCCTATTGAAATGTGACAAGATGGCATCATCATCATATCAGGGTGATATTTGGATGAAGGGGTGATATTTGGAGATCGGGATGATATTTGGATATTGGGGTGATATTCGGATATTGAGGTGATATTTGGAGATCAGGGTGCCATTTGGAGATTGGGGTGATCTTTGGATATTGGGGCGATCTTCAAATATCACCCGATGTGTGAAATATCAGGTTTGACCAGATGTTTGACCATAAATAACTTCCATATTTTGGCAAATTTTAGGGTGATGTAAAAAGCAAACTTGCATATTTTTTCAAGCTCTTTCACATGGTAAGCTTCTTTAGGCAAGCTTCAGACCTTGAGATTTGGGTTTAGACTTCAAGATCACAAACATAGCTTACATTGGGGATATGCACACTGACTAATGCTGCTTGAATTATTTGACTCTGGCTAGAGGGGAAAATAGGTCAACAATTACACAGTCTACCAAAGAGCATAGTTTCAGATTGAGATACCAAGTTTATTCGTTATTTCTAGAGGACATTGTGGAAGAAGTTGAAGATAGATTTGAAGTTCAGTTCTGCACACCATCCACAGACTGATGGACATACGGAAGTGGTGAATAGGAGTTTGGGTAACTTGCCATGATGCCTAGTAGGAGATAATCCCAAGGGATGGGATTTGATTTTACCACAGGCAGAATTTGCTTACAACAATTCTATCAATACATAAGTACTGGTAAATCACCATTCTAGATTGTATATGGCAATAGCCCAAGAAATGCTTCTGAGTTAAGGAAGCTGGACAAAGGAGAAAAGACAAGTGTTGAAGCTGAAGACTTTGCAAAACATTTGAAGAATTTACATGAAGAGGTGAGAAAGCACATTAATAAGATGAATATTCAGTACAAGGCTAAGGAAGATCAAAAGAGGAGATATAAGGAGTTCCAGGTAGGAGATGAAGTCATGGTTCACTTGAGAAAAGAAAGGTTCCCAATTAGAACATACAATAAGTTGAAAATTAATAAATTTGGACCGTGCAGGATCCTGAAGAAGCATGATTCAGGAAATGTATTTGAGGTAGAGTTGCCTGAGCCATCAATATTTCACCAGTGTTCAACATTTCAGATTTGATAGAGTATCATGATGATGCACTTGATAAAGGAACACAGTGTGATATTCCAGCACCTACTTCAGAGAAGGAGGAGATAGAGGGCATTCTGGATAGCCATGTGGGTAAGAGTACAAGAAATAGGTAGTATACAGAATACTTGGTGAAATGGAAACGAAGGCTTGTTGAAGATTCATCATGGTTATCTGAGACTGAGGTTAACCATTCTGGTTTCCCTCTAACTCATGAGAAGTGACAGGGTCACTTTTCAAATTACCTCAGGTGTCTGACACAGGAGCATCTAGGGTGTAAGAGCAATCTTGCATCAACCAAAAAAAATGTTGTTTCTTTTCAATAAGGGATAAATTTGGTAGGGTTACTATTTTTAGTAAGTTTGCATTTGTGCACAGTTGGATACAAAATCTTAAACTGACCTCCAAAATGGTGAATTGAAGCTAATAGTGAAGAAATCACTTCAATATCATTTGTCATTTGTGAGATATTAAAATTTCAAATTCCAAAAATCCTATTAAAATATTCAAAGTCAAATTTGAGGAACTTAAAGGCTTGAGATGGGCCCAAAATTTGGTGGGAAACCCAAGCAGTCTACCTTTAGGTACTACTTGTGTAAAACTATCTTTTCGAGAGCTTTCCAAAAAGGTATTATAATTGACAATCCAGCAGTCAGATCCAAAGTTATGGCCCCGCGTAGTTGACCTATTTTGGGGGGGAGATGCAAATTTTGAAATTAAGCTGGTGGCCACCAAAAAGGGCTATATATGACCATTTTTGGGAACCCTTGGGGTGGTAGAGTTAAGGGGGAAAGTGTAGAGTCAAGAATAGGTGGGAAAGTAGAAACCCTAGCTGATTTGGGTTTTACAGAAGACAGATGATTCTAGAGTCTAGAGATAGGAAGCTGTAATGTGATGCAACCTATAGAGGATTCATCCTCTGATTGTATTTGAGCTTCTGTAATGTAATGTTTTGCCCATATCAATAAAAGATTATTCTATTTTCTATGTAATTTTTGTTGTTGTGTGTTTTGTGATTTACCCCCTTCATCAATAAAACTCACCTACCTGACAGCTGGTCTTGATAAGGCAGTTAGTAGTTTAGGTCATGTTTGTGTTTCCAAGAAGGTCTGTTAGACCAATTGCATGTAATAAGGTCATGCTGATCATGATAAGATCATGCTGACCAGGCTTTTGCTATTTTTAGCTAGTTAGTTATAACAGCTGTCATGATGTATGTTCGGTGGGATCTCCCAGCCGCTTGGAGAGTTCCCAGCCGCTTGGAGTCGGGTCAGTAGTACTCGTAGGGAAAGTCTTTATAAGCATGAGATCGGTTGATGTTGGACATACAGACAGATATCATCGATCGAGCTTGAGTGAGACTAAGAGAGAGATTGATCATATTGTATTGCATCTTTGAAATCAATAAAGTGATCCTGTTTGTGTTCTTGCTCTGGTTGCATTCCATTACTTGATTGATCTGCTGGTTTGAGAGGGTGTCATGGATTTCCTGATCCATTCCACCGGTTGACTCATCTGATCGGTGGAATGGTAATGTACAGTAGATTAGCTGGTAGTTTGTTTTCTGTTTACATGCAGGTGTGCAGGATCGCGGTCGACAGATGCTGAGAAGCCTAGCATCCTCATGTGCTAGGTCAAGTTGATAAACTGGAGTTGGAAGATCACCCTGAGGTTGGATCGGGTCATCCCTGGTGGATCGGCGAAGGGAAATTTCGCTAAGTGAAGAAGTTCGTGAAGACGGCATCATCAGGATATCTTGGTGAATATCCTGCAGACAGTTCGGACATCGTCATCCGGATAAGTGGAGAAGATCGGCATGATGTTGTCGATTGCATGAAGTGTGAGTTCGTCGGGGTGATCATCAGCAGGAGGAGCCGAGGAGTGTATCGGCATCAGGATCATCATATCGGAAGTGCCAAACATCCGCATATCGCGAGTAGATGCGGGAAAGAAAGTTTGTTTTTTCGACTAAGTGTTGAAGAGGTCATCAGGATATTGGGTGACGTCATCGTCATCAGGATATGACGTCATCGTCATCAGGATATTGAGATATCCCCCTTATGCGAGTTTATCCTGCCGTCGTTAAAGTGCTAAGGTATCGGCAGAAGTCCGTGGTAGAAGGTTGTATTAGCATCATCAGGAGGTTTCGAAGACAACCGGATAAAGTAGATCATGATGCTGTTGCTTGTATCGTCGGGTAGCGGAGCGTCGAAGGTAAGCTGCTGAAGGTGATCGTCATCAGGATATTTGGGACAACCAGATGTTGAATATCCTGCTGACGAAGGTAGTGTCGAAGGTCATGATGATGACGATAGTGTCTCGAGCCCGATGAACAGTGGAACAGGAGGATGTGTGCGCCCGCTGAACATCATGAGGATGATGTTAGAAGGAAAACGGAGATGAACAGTAGTCGGCAGGCGGATGTTTGCGATCGTCCGAAATATGATGATGCTGACTGTGTAACGAGAAGCATGATGATGCTGTTGGTGGTTTTAGGAAATATGATGATGATGGCGAAGATGATGATGATGAGGTTGGTCTGCAGACATTCATGCTATATGCGAAGGTTATAGTGTGGATGCCTCTGCATCATAGTGGTATCAGAGCTCAGCAAAACATCTGGGCTGTTGTGTGTTGATTCTGTCACCGAAAGGGCAGAGGTAGAGATAGAGTTGAGTTGTGTGTTGATTGTGAGGTTGACAAAATGCCTCCTAAAGGTAGTGGTACTGCAAGGGAGTTGCAGGAACTGAAGGAGAAACATGCTAGAGAGATGAGGAAGATGAAGGAGCTTGCTGAAGCACTTCAAGCCAGGCTGACAGCCCTGGAAAAGAACAAAAAGAGGGAGGTAGAAGACAGTGAGTCTGAAGAAGAGGCAGATACTGTTGAAGAGTATGAAGAGGTAGCTGAAGATCTGGATGCTGAAGACCAGAGACTGGCAAAAATGCTAAAGGCAGTACAGAGTGAAAAACCTAAGGTAAAGGTTGATGTTTCCAAGTATACTGGAAGCTTGAATGAAGATGAGTTGTTAGATTGGATTGCTGCACTGGATAATCACTTTGAATGTGAAGATGTTGCTAAGGATCAGAAAGTCAAGATTGCAAAGACCAAGTTAGGAGGTCATGCTTTGGTATGGTGGGATTATGTACAATCTGAGAGAAGAAAACAAGGGAAGTCTAAGATCACTTCTTGGGATAAGATGGTAGCAAGGATCAAGGGTAAATTCTTGCCAAGGGATTATGAAATCCAGATGTTTAAGAAGCTGCAATTTCTAAAGCAGAAAGATAGGGATGTGAAAGCATATACTGAGGAATTTTATCTGTTGAGTATGAGATCTGGTCATCATGAGAATGAGGTAGAAAAGGTGGCTAGGTACTTGGCTGGTTTGAGGTTTAACATACAGGATGAGTTAGTGTTAGCTAACCCTAAGAATGTGGAGGATTGTTATCAAATGGCAATCAGGATTGAAGAAAAGCTGAATAGAGGACATGATAAGTCCATGAGAGGAAGAGGAAACAATAGGGGAAGAGGAACAGCCCCTGCACAAAAGCAAATCAATGAGAGTCAAGAAGACACTGGTAAATGACAAGGACAGTCTGATTTCAGAGGTGGATGGAAAGGCAATAGAGGAAGATTTGGAGGTGGTAGAGGTTCTACTACATTTTCAGGAAAGTGTTACACCTGTGGAGAGTTTGGTCATCCATCTTTCAAATGTCCAGAAAACAAAGGTTCATCATCCAGAAATGATAGAACTAGTGACAAGAGAGTACAACTTGTGCAAGAAGAAAAAGGAGAAGAAAGTGCACAGAGTTCAAACAAAGGTCCTGAGAATTTTGGATATCCAGAGAGTGGAGAATCACTGCTGTTAAGGAAAACAAGTTTGCAGGCATCAAAGGATATGATGCAAAGAAGAGCTCTTTTCAAGACCACATGCAAGAGCAAAGGTAAGGTATGTAAAGTTGTCATTGATACTGGTTCAACAGACAACATGGTATCTCAGGAAATGGTGGATAAACTGAAGTTGGAAAGAATTCCACATCCACACCCTTACAAGACATCTTGGGTGAGTGATAGGCTGCCTATCACTCACCCAAGATGTCTTGTAAGGGTGTGGATGTGGAATTCTTTCCAACTTCAGTTTATCCACCATTTCCTGAGATACCATGTTGTCTGTTGAACCAGTATCAATGACAACTTTACATACCTTACCTTTGCTCTTGCATGTGGTCTTGAAAAGAGCTCTTCTTTGCATCATATCCTTTGATGCCTGCAAACTTGTTTTCCTTAACAGCAGTGATTCTCCACTCTCTGGATATCCAAAATTCTCAGGACCTTTGTTTGAACTCTGTGCACTTTCTTCTCCTTTTTCTTCTTGCACAAGTTGTACTCTCTTGTCACTAGTTCTATCATTTCTGGATGATGAACCTTTGTTTTCTGGACATTTGAAAGATGGATGACCAAACTCTCCACAGGTGTAACACTTTCCTGAAAATGTAGTAGAACCTCTACCACCTCCAAATCTTCCTCTATTGCCTTTCCATCCACCTCTGAAATCAGACTGTCCTTGTCATTTACCAGTGTCTTCTTGACTCTCATTGATTTGCTTTTGTGCAGGGGCTGTTCCTCTTCCCCTATTGTTTCCTCTTCCTCTCATGGACTTATCATGTCCTCTATTCAGCTTTTCTTCAATCCTGATTGCCATTTGATAACAATCCTCCACATTCTTAGGGTTAGCTAACACTAACTCATCCTGTATGTTAAACCTCAAACCAGCCAAGTACCTAGCCACCTTTTCTACCTCATTCTCATGATGACCAGATCTCATACTCAACAGATAAAATTCCTCAGTATATGCTTTCACATCCCTGTCTTTCTGCTTTAGAAATTGCAGCTTCTTAAACATCTGGATTTCATAATCCCTTGGCAAGAATTTACCCTTGATCCTTGCTACCATCTTATCCCAAGAAGTGATCTTAGACTTCCCTTGTTTTCTTCTCTCAGATTGTACATAATCCCACCATACCAAAGCATGACCTCCTAACTTGGTCTTTGCAATCTTGACTTTCTGATCCTCAGCAACATCTTCACATTCAAAGTGATTATCCAGTGCAGCAATCCAATCTAACAACTCATCTTCATTCAAGCTTCCAGTATACTTGGAAACATCAACCTTTACCTTAGGTTTTTCACTCTGTACTGCCTTTAGCAGTTTTGCCAATCTCTGGTCTTCAGCATCCAGATCTTCAGCTACCTCTTCATACTCTTCAACAGTATCTGCATCTTCTTCAGACTCACTGTCTTCCACTTCCCTCTTTTTGTTCTTTTCTAGGGCTGTCAGCCTGGCTTGAAGTGCTTCAGCAAGCTCCTTCATCTTCCTCATCTCTCTAGCATGTTTCTCCTTCAGTTCCTGCAACTCCCTTGCAGTACCACTACCTTTAGGAGGCATTTTGTCAACCTCACAATCAACACACAACTCAACTCTATCTCTACCTCTGCCCTTTCGGTGACAGAATCAACACACAACAGCCCAGATGTTTTGCTGAGCTCTGATACCACTATGATGCAGAGGCATCCACACTATAACCTTCGCATATAGCATGAATGTCTGCAGACCAACCTCATCATCATCATCTTCGCCATCATCATCATATTTCCTAAAACCACCAACAGCATCATCATGCTTCTCGTTACACAGTCAGCATCATCATATTTCGGACGATCGCAAACATCCGCCTGCCGACTACTGTTCATCTCCGCTTTCCTTCTAACATCATCCTCATGATGTTCAGCGGGCGCACACATCCTCCTGTTCCACTGTTCATCGGGCTCGAGACACTATCGTCATCATCATGACCTTCGACACTACCTTCGTCAGCAGGATATTCAACATCCGGTTGTCCCAAATATCCTGATGACGATCACCTTCAGCAGCTTACCTTCGACGCTCCGCTACCCGACGATACAAGAAACAGCATCATGATCTACTTTATCCGGTTGTCTTCGAAACCTCCTGATGATGCTAATACAACCTTCTACCACGGACTTCTGCCGATACCTTAGCACTTTAACGACGGCAGGATAAACTCGCATAAGGGGGATATCTCAATATCCTGATGACGATGACGTCATATCCTGATGACGATGACGTCACCCAATATCCTGATGACCTCTTCAACACTTAGTCGAAAAAACAAACTTTCTTTCCCGCATCTACTCGCGATATGCGGATGTTTGGCACTTCCGATATGATGATCCTGATGCCGATACACTCCTCGGCTCCTCCTGCTGATGATCACCCCGACGAACTCACACTTCATGCAATCGACAACATCATGCCGATCTTCTCCACTTATCCGGATGACGATGTCCGAACTGTCTGCAGGATATTCACCAAGATATCCTGATGATGCCGTCTTCACGAACTTCTTCACTTAGCGAAATTTCCCTTCGCCGATCCACCAGGGATGACCCGATCCAACCTCAGGGTGATCTTCCAACTCCAGTTTATCAACTTGACCTAGCACATGAGGATGCTAGGCTTCTCAGCATCTGTCGACCGCGATCCTGCACACCTGCATGCAAACAGAAAACAAACTACCAGCTAATCTACTGTACATTACCATTCCACCGATCAGATGAGTCAACCGGTGGAATGGATCAGGAAATCCATGACACCCTCTCAAACCAGTAGATCAATCAAGTAATGGAATGCAACCAGAGCAAGAACACAAACAGGATCACTTTATTGATTTCAAAGATGCAATACAATATGATCAATCTCTCTCTTAGTCTCACTCAAGCTCGATCGATGATATCTGTCTGTATGTCCAACATCAACCGATCTCATGCTTATAAAGACTTTCCCTACGAGTACTACTGACCCGACTCCAAGCGGCTGGGAACTCTCCAAGCGGCTGGGAGATCCCACCGAACATACATCATGACAGCTGTTATAACTAACTAGCTAAAAATAGCAAAAGCCTGGTCAGCATGATCTTATCATGATCAGCATGACCTTATTACATGCAATTGGTCTAACAGACCTTCTTGGAAACACAAACATGACCTAAACTACTAACTGCCTTATCAAGACCAGCTGTCAGGTAGGTGCTCCTGCACCATACTCCCCAAAAGAAAAGAACTCATGTCCCATGAGTTTAGTATGTGGAAGTCTTCCACCTCTACACTTTGCTTTGTCAATAGTCTGACCTGTTCCAGCTTTATCTGCTGCTGACTCTTGGCTGCTCCAAGACTGCTGAACTGTAACTTGCTTTCTGGCAAGTAAATCCTCATGCCGGTTGATGTAGGCTTTCCTCTCACATACCCTGTGTTTGTCAGGTTGCCTAACCAGAACCTCTTTCTGAACTGCCTCTGTGGTGTTCAACTGTATCTTCCTGTCAATCTTCATAGGACAAGCAATAGTCCCAACTATGACAACATCCTTGTCATTCCTTTCAACTGATGGTTGGTTGCACCCCTGTTTTTGAACCTGCTGCTGACCTCTGTCAGTCACAACTGAAACTTTCTTCAGCTTGTTGTCTGTAACAACTCCTTTCTCTGCAGTATCCTGAACTGCCTTTATGCCTGCTCCTCTAGGCATCTGCACATACTCCTTCTTTCCCATTAAAATGATTTGGGCTGCCTTCTGTGCTGCAGCTTTTGCCTGCAATGGCATCAACTTAATAATCTTCCCATCCTTCTTGATGGTGTAGGTATTAGCATACCCATCATACAGTACTCTTCTGTCAAATTGCCATGGTCTACCTAGCAGTAGGTGACAACATTCCATAGGCAAAATATCACACAAGATTCTATCCTGATATGGTCCAATCTGGAAATCCACATATGCCTGTTCAGAGACAAAAAGTGATTGCCTATCACTCACCCAAGATGTCTTGTAAGGGTGTGGATGTGGAATTCTTTCCAACTTCAGTTTATCCACCATTTCCTGAGATACCATGTTGTCTGTTGAACCAGTATCAATGACAACTTTACATACCTTACCTTTGCTCTTGCATGTGGTCTTGAAAAGAGCTCTTCTTTGCATCATATCCTTTGATGCCTGCAAACTTGTTTTCCTTAACAGCAGTGATTCTCCACTCTCTGGATATCCAAAATTCTCAGGACCTTTGTTTGAACTCTGTGCACTTTCTTCTCCTTTTTCTTCTTGCACAAGTTGTACTCTCTTGTCACTAGTTCTATCATTTCTGGATGATGAACCTTTGTTTTCTGGACATTTGAAAGATGGATGACCAAACTCTCCACAGGTGTAACACTTTCCTGAAAATGTAGTAGAACCTCTACCACCTCCAAATCTTCCTCTATTGCCTTTCCATCCACCTCTGAAATCAGACTGTCCTTGTCCTTTACCAGTGTCTTCTTGACTCTCATTGATTTGCTTTTGTGCAGGGGCTGTTCCTCTTCCCCTATTGTTTCCTCTTCCTCTCATGGACTTATCATGTCCTCTATTCAGCTTTTCTTCAATCCTGATTGCCATTTGATAACAATCCTCCACATTCTTAGGGTTAGCTAACACTAACTCATCCTGTATGTTAAACCTCAAACCAGCCAAGTACCTAGCCACCTTTTCTACCTCATTCTCATGATGACCAGATCTCATACTCAACAGATAAAATTCCTCAGTATATGCTTTCACATCCCTGTCTTTCTGCTTTAGAAATTGCAGCTTCTTAAACATCTGGATTTCATAATCCCTTGGCAAGAATTTACCCTTGATCCTTGCTACCATCTTATCCCAAGAAGTGATCTTAGACTTCCCTTGTTTTCTTCTCTCAGATTGTACATAATCCCACCATACCAAAGCATGACCTCCTAACTTGGTCTTTGCAATCTTGACTTTCTGATCCTCAGCAACATCTTCACATTCAAAGTGATTATCCAGTGCAGCAATCCAATCTAACAACTCATCTTCATTCAAGCTTCCAGTATACTTGGAAACATCAACCTTTACCTTAGGTTTTTCACTCTGTACTGCCTTTAGCAGTTTTGCCAATCTCTGGTCTTCAGCATCCAGATCTTCAGCTACCTCTTCATACTCTTCAACAGTATCTGCATCTTCTTCAGACTCACTGTCTTCCACTTCCCTCTTTTTGTTCTTTTCTAGGGCTGTCAGCCTGGCTTGAAGTGCTTCAGCAAGCTCCTTCATCTTCCTCATCTCTCTAGCATGTTTCTCCTTCAGTTCCTGCAACTCCCTTGCAGTACCACTACCTTTAGGAGGCATTTTGTCAACCTCACAATCAACACACAACTCAACTCTATCTCTACCTCTGCCCTTTCGGTGACAGAATCAACACACAACAGCCCAGATGTTTTGCTGAGCTCTGATACCACTATGATGCAGAGGCATCCACACTATAACCTTCGCATATAGCATGAATGTCTGCAGACCAACCTCATCATCATCATCTTCGCCATCATCATCATATTTCCTAAAACCACCAACAGCATCATCATGCTTCTCGTTACACAGTCAGCATCATCATATTTCGGACGATCGCAAACATCCGCCTGCCGACTACTGTTCATCTCCGCTTTCCTTCTAACATCATCCTCATGATGTTCAGCGGGCGCACACATCCTCCTGTTCCACTGTTCATTGGGCTCGAGACACTATCGTCATCATCATGACCTTCGACACTACCTTCGTCAGCAGGATATTCAACATCCGGTTGTCCCAAATATCCTGATGACGATCACCTTCAGCAGCTTACCTTCGACGCTCCGCTACCCGACGATACAAGCAACAGCATCATGATCTACTTTATCCGGTTGTCTTCGAAACCTCCTGATGATGCTAATACAACCTTCTACCACGGACTTCTGCCGATACCTTAGCACTTTAACGACGGCAGGATAAACTCGCATAAGGGGGATATCTCAATATCCTGATGACGATGACGTCATATCCTTATGACGATGACGTCACCCAATATCCTGATGACCTCTTCAACACTTAGTCGAAAAAACAAACTTTCTTTCCCGCATCTACTCGCGATATGCGGATGTTTGGCACTTCCGATATGATGATCCTGATGCCGATACACTCCTCGGCTCCTCCTGCTGATGATCACCCCGACGAACTCACACTTCATGCAATCGACAACATCATGCCGATCTTCTCCACTTATCCGGATGACGATGTCCGAACTGTCTGCAGGATATTCACCAAGATATCCTGATGATGCCGTCTTCACGAACTTCTTCACTTAGCAAAATTTCCCTTCGCCGATCCACCAGGGATGACCCGATCCAACCTCAGGGTGATCTTCCAACTCCAGTTTATCAACTTGACCTAGCACATGAGGATGCTAGGCTTCTCAGCATCTGTCGACCGCGATCCTGCACACCTGCATGTAAACAGAAAACAAACTACCAGCTAATCTACTGTACATTACCATTCCACCGATCAGATGAGTCAACCGGTGGAATGGATCAGGAAATCCATGACACCCTCTCAAACCAGCAGATCAATCAAGTAATGGAATGCAACCAGAGCAAGAACACAAACAGGATCACTTTATTGATTTCAAAGATGCAATACAATATGATCAATCTCTCTCTTAGTCTCACTCAAGCTCGATCGATGATATCTGTCTGTATGTCCAACATCAACCGATCTCATGCTTATAAAGACTTTCCCTACGAGTACTACTGACCCGACTCCAAGCGGCTGGGAACTCTCCAAGCGGCTGGGAGATCCCACCGAACATACATCATGACAGCTGTTATAACTAACTAGCTAAAAATAGCAAAAGCCTGGTCAGCATGATCTTATCATGATCAGCATGACCTTATTACATGCAATTGGTCTAATAGACCTTCTTAGAAACACAAACATGACCTAAACTACTAACTGCCTTATCAAGACCAGCTGTCAGGTAGGTGCTCCTGCACCATATCAATAAAAGATTATTCTATTTTCTATGTAATTTTTGTTGTTGTGTGTTTTGTGATTTACCCCCTTCATCAATAAAACTCACCACCATTGTTAGTCATCAAACACTTAATCTTTCTATCCTTCTAATTCTCTACAAGAGATTTGAACTGTTTGAATCTACTAAAGACTTAAAATTTTCATCTAAGGAAATACACCCATGTCTTTCTACTGTAATCATCAATGAATGAAACAAAGTAAACAGATTTTGAAATCGATTAGAATGAATCAAGTCCAACACCTCAGAAGATTTGTGAGAATTGGAATAAAACTGAACATAGTTTTGTTTTCCATAAATGTAATGTTCTCAAAAATCAAACTCGAGGTTATAGTCATTCATACCCTTAACAATAGTTTTATTTTTTAGGGTCCTCAAACCCTTTCCACCAATGTGACCAAGCCTTAGTTACTATAACATTAGCTTCTTAGCTGGAAGTTTCATCTCGATAGAATGAGCACCTTAGGTACCCAGAAGGCATGACCATTGAAAGTAGATACAATTGTCCTCTTCGTTGCTGGTTCCAATGGTGAGGATGATGACCCTGAAGCTTTCTTCTTCGGAATAGAGGCACTATTGCACTGAACCACACATGCATCAAGCTCAAACAGAGTGCCAATCTAAACACCCTTAGCCAACACCATAGATCCTCTAGTCATCTTGTATCCTCCATTCAAGAAAACAACCTACACACCCACATCATTAAACTTACTTACAGAAAGAAGGTTTCATGCCAAACCAAGGATATGCAGAAAACCATCGATTCCCTTCACTCATCCACTAGGGAATCGAATCAAGACTCTTCCATGGCCAACAATCTTTAGGTGAGAATCATCACCCAAGTACACCTTTCCACCATCGTATTCTTCATACATTGAAAACCAACCTCAATGCAAGGTCATGTGAAAAGATACACCAGAGTCAATAAGCCACACATCCTTAGATGCATGCATTGTCAAAGTAGTGACAAATGCTTCTCCTTCATCCTTAGAGGACTTGTCAGAATCTGAATCATAGTTCTTCTTTTTCTTTTTCTCCTACTTGCACTCTATTGGGACCTACAATAATTTTGTTCCTAGACATACCCCATTTTCCCCCCGAGTTCCATCTGAATCCCATTTTATGCCTTCAGCATTGAAACTATTGATGATAACTAATCAGACATATCTTTCATATGTTTTCATTTGTTTGCCTTTTAAAATGTAAGGGAAAAATCCCCAAAAAGTTAACTAAGTCCCATTTTCTAAGTGTTTCCTTATGTTTTGGCCTTGGTTAGAGTTTCAGAGTTTCAGGCTCCTTCCTTCCATCATGTTGTCCCTTTCGGCTCTGAGGTCCTAGGCTAAAATTTTCCTAAGTGTTAAAATTTGCAATATGTGTTTCAAAGTTTGGAGTTCATGCCTTCTTCCTTGTATTATCTATCAGCTCCGAAATCAGACTCCAAATTTTCTCTAAGTGTTATACATTGAAAAATTCTCCTAAGTGTTTTGATAGAAATACTTTAGGCCTTTTGCCTTCGGTCTTCTTCATGGAAAGTGTTAGAAAAAGCTCCGAGGTTCAAAGTATGATAGGTCTCCATGTCTAAATCCCTCTAAGTATGAAGTGTGCAGCAGAGTTTGCAGGTTAGCTCTTCTTCCCTCCTTTGAGGAAGGTGAAATGTGGAAGCTCCAACAACCAACCCCCGAAAAATGTTCCTTATATAGAAGGTAGAAGGTGAAGGTTGGGGCTTCCTTTCTCTCCCCTCTAGAAGGCATAAGGAGAAATAGTGAAGGCCTAAGGCCTAACCCACGATGCCTTTATATCTATACATAGGTGGCAGTTAAGGCAAAAGAACTTGAAAATGATGAAGGCTTGGAGTCTTAGTCTCTGGATGACGTTTTGCATCTTATCATTACAAATTTGATGGTCAAATGGATGTCTTTCACCTTTCCACGAAAGCAAATTGTAAAGGGCAAAGCATTCTCGTGGAACTGGGGAATGATGCTACGTGGATAACCTTTGGCTGACTAAGGGGTTTGCCGATCAATGTGATTGCTGATTGAAGCAAATGAAGGAGACACTAAAAATATCTAAGTAAAAGAAAGAAAGTGCAAGTATATTAGTGAAAGGCCAAGTTCGAAAACTTCATAGTTCACTGATAGAGGGTTCAGCCGATAGAGAAGTTGCCAACAAAGAAAGCAAATGTAAGTAAAGGAGGGCAAGTTAGGAAATTTTTAGATTTGCTAATAAGGTAAATAAAAGGTACAAAATTTGTGAAAATGGCTATGTAAGGAAGGGCTCATGTCGAGGAAGTGGAAAAGTCTTGAACCTTCAAAAGTTCAAATTTTTCCTAGTTTGCATACAAAACAAGATTTGCTAACAAAGGAAGCATAAAAGAAAGGGAAGGAAATCAAATTTCTGAAAAGAGTAGATTTACCTTGATAAGAAGAAAAAAGACAAATGCATGAAGTCTATTCGTAAATCGAAAAAAGGATGAACTAGTCGAATAGTTTGAAAATTTGGAGATTCACCAATAAGGTGAAAAAAGAAGAAGAAGATGGGAGAGTTAGAAAAAAGTCAAGTTTGTCGATAAGGCAAACACATTTACAATTCGACTAAGGCAAAAAAGGAAGAAAAGATAGAAAAGTATTCGGTTAGGTAATTGAAGGGAAGCAAACCTAGTAAAGTGGTTCAGATTTTTGATAGTTTGTCGATAAGGGAAATTTGCTGACAGAATAAAGAAAGAACAGGAGGCAGAAGATAACCAAGAAGAAATGGTTCAAAAATGGTCACTTTTTCCAATCAAGGATAAATAAGTAGATGTTAGTGTGAATAGGGTTATTACCTATTCGGTTTAACCTTTGTTGTGTGCATAATTCATATATTATTTAACTATTTATTCATTAAATAATACTCACACACTTGTTCACATGTTAAGCTGACATAGAAAACATTCTAGTTGTTTTCTAGATGTTTCTAGTTTGTCTAGTTGTCGATAGTGGTCATCTTATCCTATAATTGTCATATGTCATAGGATTAAGACACTTGTCACATGACTACATCATCTTGTGTTTTATCTTGGTCTTTATAACCAAGGCCTCATTATACATTATTGTATCCAGTATTGTTGTATCATGGCAATATAGTGTTCTTTTTCCTTGTATCTCTTGTGTAGAAGGTTATTTGATTTTGCAGATTTGGACCTAGTGGTTGATTGCTCCAACATGGAATCAGAGCTTTGATCCTGCAAGCCCCTTCTCATTTCTTGTTGAGAGATCTTGCCATCAACTTTTTGTTGGTGCACCCTGGCTCAAAATAGAGTTCACTATTGAATTTAGATCACCTAAATCAGTAAGGATCAACTATCCAAAACTTGATTTTGGACATAGGTAATTTTTCGACCTTTTTTTGGGCCATTATATGCATTTTTGCAGAAATTTTTTGTCCAAAAGGGAAAAAAATTAGCAGAGGGACATTTTGCCCCCTACATTTTATGCATCATTTTCTATGAAACATATAAAATTCAACTATTTTTTAAGAGATTTGGCCCAGATCTGGCCTTTGCAGGTACCATATTTTTGTTGTTGTGGGTCGATTTATTTGATGTTTCAGGGTATTTTGGCCTATTCTACTCGTTTGAGGACATTTTTTGGTTCAAGATTTGATTCCTAGATTTGGTCACCCTTTCCAATCTGTTCTCAAGATCTCAAAAGAGTTGCATTTGTGTTTATGCCTCTTTCCTGGGTGATCTGAGACTTAGGAGATCAGCTCAAACATAAGTTTGCATGTGCCTGGTTTTCTAGTCTTCAAGGCAAATATGATATTGTGCTATGGCCCATGTTTAGGGATTTGATGCAGAGGAGGCAAGGTAAAATAGGGGTTAGACTCATCAAGACTTCAAAGATTCAATGACTGATCATGCATGGACTTGATTATGCTCTCACAACACATGACTCCAATGCTAGGTAAAGACACCTCCTCTTGGTTTGTGTGCATGGGCTCCTTCCCAAACCTCCTAGATACCATGGAACACACATAATTGACTATTAAACACTAAAAAAACCATCTACAAGCTCTAACTACAAATCTTTCTAGACTTTCCCTCACAACTAGCCATACTCCCTCGTAGCCCTCCAAACAGGGTTTTTCCTTCATAACTTGAAGAAAACATGGAAAACCCACAAACCAATTGGTGTTTTAGATACCCATTTATCTCTTACATAACATATCTAACATGCAAGGGTGGTTGTTTTGGACCGAATGCCCCCTAAAATTGATTGTACCTGTTGTTCTAGGCCTAATTAGGACAACTGAAGTAGTCATTTTGTCATAACTTTTTGAAAATGACTCAAACCCACAAAAGAAATGGCTTTAAAGATACCCATTTGGCTCTTTCATAACGTATATTGAAACAAGGTAGGGTTACATTGGCATGTGTGGGCCTAAAATTGACTGTTCCTTTTCTCACTAGGCCTACTTAGGTCACTTTTACAAGGCAGCTATAGGTTAAACACACTCCCAACTCTCCAATCCTTCTCCAAGGTGTCTAACAGGTTTCAAATTAGTTGAACATGCTAGTTTTATGGATCTTAGGTCATCCCACCTCATTCTTTCACCAACTCACTCCTCTTGCAATGCTTGAAGGCCTAAAACATAGGGTTTTTAGGCATGAATGTCTTCAAAAACTCCTTTACTCCAACTCCCTGCTCTTGCATACAAAAAAAACAATGTTGCATATCCTAACCCAGTCAAATCCATCCATTTTGGAGTTATGGTGCAGGTGGAACAAGCCAAAAATCCATCTATTTGACTAAAACCCTCAAAACTAGGGTTTAAGAGCTACTTTCATAAAAACAGTGATAAAATGCTTCTAGATTTATGAAAAAAACCTTCCTACTTGATTCAAATGAGAAATTAAACCATTCCCCACATGATTTCAGATATTTGCAAGCATGACAGTACTGTACAACTGAGTGAGGTACGTTGGAACAACAAGGAAACAACAAAACTCAAAAAAATCAGAAAAATAGGGTAAAAGTTTGTATTTTTTTCAATCAAATCTCATTCTCTTTTCCTCTACGACCTGTATGTGATATAAAATAGCATGTTTACAATATATATCCTCATCCCACTACTCCACCATCATGGAAAAATAAAAAAAGAAGGCTTGAAAATAGCCTTTCCATTCAACTGTCCCAAAATAGCAGTCCTAACTTTAGGCAAAAATCAGTTTCTAAAACCTCCACTACAAGACGATGCTCGTAGTGGGCTTTATTACAACATTTAATAAGAAAACTCCACCTATGTTTCTAAATAGAGACCAAAAATTCAAAAATTGCCTAGGGAAATTCAAAAATTGCCTTGAAGTCTAGGTACCCTCATGGGTTACACTCATCACAACTTTAAAGATTCGATGATTGATCATGCATGGACATGATTGTCCTCTCACAACACATGAATCCAATGCTAGGTAAAGACACCTCCTCTTGGTTTGTGTGCATGGGCTCCTTCCCAAACCTCCTACACACAATGGACCACACATACTTGACTATTCAACACTGACAAAACTATCTACAAGCTCTGACTGCAGCTCTTTCTAGCCTTACCCTCACAACTAGCCCTACTTCCTTGTAGCCCTCCAAACAGGGGTTTTCCTTCATAAATTGTATAAAACATGGAAAACCCACAAACAATTGGTGTTTTAGATACCCATTTGGCTCTTACACAACATATCTAACATGCAGGGGTGGTTATTTTGGATCGAATGCCCCTAAAATTGACTGTACCTGTTGTTCTAGGCCTAATTAGGATAGCTGAAGTAGTCATTTTGTCATAACTTTTAGAAAACAATTCAAACCTATAAAATAAATGGCTTTCCAGATACCCATTTGGCTCTTTGATAACATATCTTGAAACAAAGTAGGGTTACTTTGGTATGTGTGGGTCTAAAATTCACTGTTTCTTTTCTCACTAGGCCTACTTAGGTCACTTTTGCAAGCCAGCTATAGGTTAAACACACTCCCAAATCTCCAATTCTTCTCCAATGTTCCTAAAAGTATAAAAATGGTCTAAAAATTCTATTTTTAGGTATCTTATGTCATCCCACATCATTCTTTCACCAACTCACTCCTCTTGCAATGCTTGAAGGCCTCAAACATCGGGTTTTTAGGCATGAATGTCTTCAAAAACTCCTTTACTTCAGCTCCCTAATCTAGCATGCAAAAAAACAATGTTGTATATCCTAACCCAATCCAATCCATCCATTTTGGAGTTATGGTGCCGGTGGAACAACCCAAAAGTCCATCGATTTCACTAAAACCCTCAAAACTAGGGTTTAAGAGGTACATTCAGAAAAATAGTGATAAAATGCTTCTAGATTTATGAAAAAAACCTTCCTGATTGATTTAAATGAGAGATTAAACTATTTCCCACATGATTTCAGATATTTTCAAGCATGACAGTACTATACGACTGAGTGAGGTACGTTGGAACAATAAGGAAACAACAAAACTTAGAAAAATCATAAAAATAGGATAAAAGTTTGTATTTTCTTCAATAAAATCTCATTCTCTTTTCCTCTATGACCTGTATGTGATGTAAAATAGCATATTTATAGTATATATCCTCATCCCACTACTCCACCATCATGGAAAAATAAAAAAAGAAGGCTTGAAAATAGCCTTTCCACTCAACTGTCCCAAAATAGTAGTCCTAACTTTAGCCAAAAATTAGTTTCGAAAACCTCCACTACAAGAAGATGCCTCTAGTGGGCTTTAATAAAACATTTAATAAGAAAAATCCACCTATGTTTCTAAATAGAGACCAAAAATTCAAAAATTGCCTAGGGAAATTCAAAAATTGCCTTGAAGTCTAGGTGCCCCTACACCAGGATTCATATCTTAGTAACCTCCATAAGCCTTGTGAACATTATGGTGGATTTCATTTAGACTTGCTAGACAATTATTTCACAGATCGACCTCTTAGTCCATGATCTGATGCGCTGTCTTGACCTCGGTCCATCCTGCACAATTCAATCGACAATGACTAGTGATATAAGGGACTTGATATCGTTGTCGGCGTTTGATAATTCTGGTCAGATCTCCCATCAACATTGACAGTCCTTGGTGACCAACAATTGCTACTCTACGGTGTCCCATAAACTATCAAAGCACCTGGTCTTTGTATCATCGAACATTGTCGATCGCATGTCAATACCCATCGCAGTACGCATCCAAAATTAGACATTTTAAAATACATCCAGTGGTTTGCATCATTTTCACAGTCTTCTAGTGACCCTTCTAGCATCTTCCTCTTTGCCTCTTTGTGTTGACATCAAAGATACATTGGACTCAGTCCATTTTTATTGGGATCGGTCTTGTTTTCAGGCTGAGATCTGGACCTGTCGGTCCATTAGTAGATCATAGCAACCGACCGTTCTTAGCCAAGATATTTTGAAGGACTCAACAGATTTGGACTTAGCACCAACCATTCATTAAAGGTTGTTGACCCCCTATAGATCACCTTTTCTAAGCTAATTGGCTTGTGTTTGTTGAGGTTCACTCCAGCAATAGATACATTTGTTCATTCCTTGGTGAGTTTTTTTGGGTGAATCCTTTGCATGGTTTAATTTCTTGTTCATGGGTATCTAGCAGTGATCTCATACCAGTAGTAGATTCATAGTCCCTATTTGGTGAGGGTGACCATGGATCTATAAGGTAGGTTTTTTTAATTTTTAAAGCAACATTTTTTAAATAAAGGTGAACTATTTTTTATTTATCTCATTTCCGCTTGTCTAAGACAGTGAGTGAGGTCTGGTTTGGTAAGAGGCCATTACCCCCTCACAAACACACTAGTTTTTTTACCTCCTTTCTTGCTAATTACATTGCCTGGTCATATAATGGTTTTTTGATTGTGTCACATGCAAGTCGATGTCGTTCACCATTTTTTACAAATTTTGACAAAGAGGGAGCTTTTTTCTTTTTGCCATATCTTGGAAAATAGGAGGCGTATTTTTTCATTCTTATAGTCATTAGAAAGGTGGTTTAGCGAGCTTTACCATGGTGCAGATGATTTTTTTCGATTTCATCATTTTTTGCCAATTTTAGCAGCTTGAAGGTATGGCTTACATTTTTCTTGCAACTGGCATAACTTTTACATATGACATCGAAATTTGGTGAATTTTTTTTGAAATTGCTCAAAAAAATTGCAAGGAATCTGATTGTAGCTTCTAAGTTTTCCCTTGACAAGATTTTTTTTCAAAATTCTAAAAATCACTATGAGTTATAAATGGTTGATTTAAGCTTTTCGATTATACAAATTATTTCATTGTACTTAGCTGGTGGGGTTGCAATTACATTGTTAATACATTTTGGGGGGGTGCCAGGCACAATTTAAGTGCCCTTGTGTCTTTGGTTCTTGGTTTTTTCTTCTGCTACACATGGCAGAAAGTGTGTCTATAAAACCACTCACTCCACATAATTATCTGACATGGAAGTTAAAAATGAAACAACTACTGCAATCTAAGGAACTTTGGCAAATGCTAAAGGATACTCCACCTAGTTTCACTAAGGAGTTTGAAAGATTTGCTTATAAGAACAAATTAGATGAAGCTATGGGAACCATAGGATTGTATGTATTAGACAACTTGTTTCATATTGCAGAGTGTAAAACACATAAGAAAATTTGGGATAAACTTGAAGAATTGTATGGTACCATTAATGAATTCTGACTCTTGCAACTAGAGGCAGAATTGGCATCACTCTCTCTAGAAAGTTTTTGTACTATCCAAGATTTTCTAGAAAAATTCAAGATGCTCTTGTCACAATTGAAAGGATCTGGGCATGATAAAACTGAAAAAGAATGTATCTTCTTGATTTTTTTGAAGCTGAAGGGCCCATTTCAGGTGTTTTCAACTACCTTCTATTCTACTATGGATGCCTTTGGGAAAGAATTTAAGATGCCTAGCTTTGAGTTGTTTTGTGACCGTCTTACTTGGGAGCAAACTAAGTTACTTCAAATGGATGCACTTCCTAGTTCTAAGAGTCAATCCTTGATGGCCTCATCCTCCAAGGGTAAAGGTAAGAATAAGAAGAAGCCCAAGACAAAAACTCCTTCTAGTAGCAAGTCTCCCTTCAAACCAAAGATAAAGAATGATCAGAAGCCCATTTCTCCACCTAATCCTTTTAAATCTGGTGAGTCTTCCTCCAAGACAAAGAAGAACAAAGGTGGCACTTGTTCTTTTTGTGGTGTAATAGGTGATGGTGACTAGTTGTCATTGATGTCAAAAAGGTTAACCACATGGGGCTAATACAGATGTCATTATTTTGGATCATCAGGGCTTACACTCTATCAGGATCATCAATCAGGAGTTGTTCATTTGGACAGGATAAGTGTTAGTCAGTATATCTCTTTCATGTGGTGTACAGGTGATGGAGTTCATTATCTTGATAACATGGCTCTATCATTTGATCTCAGTAGTCTTCATCATGTTGTTTGGCATTCTCTACAATAAGGATTGGTTTCATTATGTGTGGCATACTCTGTATCAACGATTGGTTTCATTATGGTAGAAGTGATCACAGGAGTTATAATAGCTCATATGTATTGTCACCGGTGGTCAAGATTTAATTCAAGATGTCTTCAAGTGGTAGAGATTTAATGCAGACACAATGTATTGTTTGTTTCTTCTTTGAAATCATTGATGTCTTGTAATGATCACATCATGAGAGACTTGCAGATGTGGACTTATATTCTTGGTCTTCACAGGTTTGGCCTTTTGAAGTTGATAGGTTGGTCAAGATACAATTCATATGGTTGAGATATATTTTTCCTCAGATTTTCATGTTGTGTGGATAGCTTTGGTGATGAAACTGATATGATGTGTGTTGCATAGAGCGTCAAAGTTCAACTTTAAAGGTTCACAGGGCAGAAATGATAACACTTGTTGATAAGGGAGTTCATTGATGAGTGATATGGATATTCAAAGTTTGAGTGAAAGCTTGACAAAGTTTCTATGTAGAAGTTTATCAGGACTTTATTGTTTATCATCATGTATATGAGCACACGAAGACTTGATACTATGTGTCATGATGTTACAAGATGAGTTAGAGGGATCAAACTCTAGTTCTATATTCCATTCTTTGCCTCTAAGGACCTATTTTATAACCCTCTCTTCCTATCAACATAGAAATCACTTTTTGATTTAATTGACTGTTGACCTGTTATACAGGTCAGTCACTTAAAAGTGACTTGTTAAAGGGTTTATTTCTCATGCTATCCACTGGCCTCATCAAATTCTCTTACCTTTAGCATCTGTCTATTTTCATGTATGTGGGCGCCAATAAAGGATCAAAGGATTTGTTTGAAATGTGAAGTGGGCGCGAAGCATCAAATCAATGGTTCCTATTAAAAGTTAAACTCTCCTCTTTGACAATGCACATTGACGTGCATATAAACGTCAAAGCATTATGTTGACTGCAGTTTGGTATTATTTTTGGTAGTTTATAGATTTTTGTTGAGCCTGAATAGATATAATATTTCAAGAAATTTTTTGAAAGGTTTTAGAAATAATTTTTTAAGAGATTTTGTGAAACTACTAAAAGGATTCCTTTCTAATTTTCTATATGTCATGGCAGAAAGATTTAAGGAGTTTTAGAAAAGAAATTCTTTTTAAGAAGACATTAAAGAAAAGATTTTTTGTGGAGACTTTATGCAGATGGACAAAGAAGATGCAGAGGAAGATGAAGATGAAAAAGGCAGATTGGAAGAAAATTTTGAAGATTGATTTGAAGTTTTTATTATAAAAATACCAAAGAATTTGAGGAGTTTTTTTTTTAAGAAAAAATGACATATATATTTGCATATTTTTTCATTCTTGCAGGAATAACCTAGAGATGGAAGAATATCAGAGTTTTTATTTTTAGATGAAAATGTTTATGCAGATGTCAAGGGTCAGAAGGTGAAAATGAAAAGACTAAATATTCAGTTTGAAAGAGATTTTATTTTCTCCTATAGGGCACTGATTGAAATGTCAGAGAAAATGAAAGGTTGTGAAAAATGAGGGCCAGAAAAATGTGTTGGGTTTTTTTTGGTGAATAGATATCATTTTATGAAAATGATATTTGCAAAGGAGGAGATTGATTATTTTTATGAAGAGATTTTATTTTTCTCTTTCAAGGGCAAAAATTTATTGCTGAAGATATTCAATTTAACGAAGATGAATTTTTGCAGGTGGAGCTATTTATTTTAGAAAATGAAAGTTTTTTTTGAAAAGAAAAAAATAAAAGTTTTCTTTGAAGATGAAAGGACATTTTTGTATTTCATATAAATATTGGTTCTCCAAATGCACTGTGAGTGATGTTATGCAGATCAACATGCAATGGTGAAGATAATGATTCGGATAAATGTGAAAACTAATTTGTAGTGAAGAAGACATATTTCCCTGGGATTAAAGGATAAAATGTCAGAGGATTGAAATGATGAAATGTATGTTGTAGATGAGTTGATTTGAATGGTACAAATCAGATTGAATAGCAATCAATTCTTGCACACAGAGTTTTATGATGGTAATTGTCTATTCCATGAGGCACAGTATGCCAGTGCGGCTTATATGTTAGTGAGACCTTAACATTTGTCGGTGAGACACATATTGTAGCCAGTGAGACAATTTTGGAGTGGTTTTTCTACCCCTGGAGGGTTTTCCACTCATGCAATTCTTGTGTCTTGATTCATATTGATCTTCTCTCTGTGTTTGTATGATTTACTCATGAGTTTTTATTTTTCATTCTCAGTTATGTGCATATTTGTTTGAAAAATCAATGATAGCTTTCTCTCCTTGTGTTTTGAAAGTTAAAGTTTGCAAAAAATTTGAAAATTCACACAACTCATTCACCCCCCTCTCAGTGTTATCCTTGACTCCTACAATAGGTCATGATGAGTCTCATTGTTTTAAGAAGTTAAAATCTTTGGAGCTATGAAGAAGCACAAGATTTCTATCCCCAAGCCCTCCTCTACAAGAAAAGGACATGCTCTTTTGGCACATCGCTCGCTTGCATCTTTAGATAGATAGATACTTGAATCAGGTGCTTCACATCATATGACCAATTCACTTGTTCCACTTGAGACTCTTTTTTATACTAGCACTTCTAAGATTGCAGTGGGGAACTCTTCACAGATTTCAGTCATCAAGATATGCACCTATTTTGATGCTCACAAGATGCCCCATTTTACCCTTTAGCAAAATGAGGACCCCTGCTATTGCTTTTTCTTTTCTTTTCTTTGGTTTTGTTTTCTTGGTGGTATGGGTAAAATGTCCCTAATTCTTAAAATTTGAGTCATAGAATGCCTTGTGAAAAATAGTTGTTATCAATGAGGTCCTTGTCAAAAATCAGCTAGGGTTTCCTTTTGAACGATTTAAAAATTCTGCATATTTTAACAGTTATGTCAATTTCTATGAAAATTCAACGCTGGATGGTTGGTCAACATGTATCTCATATGCATGGTTATTTGTATGTATACTATGTATTTTCAGTCTATTGGGTTATGGTGTTCATCGTGTTAAAATCTTTCTTTATGTTTGTATCTTAAAAAGGTCCAAAACATACAAGTGCAAATGCAGACCTGATAGCTATTTAAGGTGTGTTTCATAATGGTAGAAGTTTGCGGTTGTATTTACATACTTCAATGCATGTATCTTTTATACAAATCCAAAATATGCATTGGCGTCTGTCACAGTAAATTTAAAGTTAGCATATGAAGTCGCAGTTATCTCATTTGTATGGTTAATACATTGCTAGAAGTATATTTTTATATACAAGTGTAGATATAGACCCAAAAAGAAAATTCAACTAAGTATAAAGAGTGGAAGTGAGTGGTTATTTTATATGTGTCCTTGTATGTATAGGTGCATGTATCTAAAATGCAGATACAAATCCAGACACAATGAAAAAGTTAATATTTATAAACTTCAGGTGGGGTCCACGTTTATATGTTGGGATGCATGTATTAAATATACAAAAGATGCAAGATACAATTACGAGTATGTACTAAAGATTGAATTATAGAGTAAAGCATATTTATGCATAACAAGGGGTGGAAAAGTGAACATCACATATGCATGAAAAGAGCATGTATGCGATATACAAATGCAAAAGTGCAAAAAGAACCAATTTATACAAAATTCAAAATATGCATTGAACGGTAAAAGTAAAATGCAAATCAAATTGCATATATTGAATGCAACATTAAATGCATATCTACCACAAGAAATACCTAATGTCGAATGAGTAAAAAGGGAATGTTGATTGCATTAACATTACAATTTCATTTAGAATTCTATTGCATAGCATTCTACAGAGCTACGATGAATAGGGGCGAATTGTGATCTCTAAGATGGTTGTAGTAAAACTCCAACGGTAAAATTTTTCTTATCAATAGTATAAAGGTCAATGGTTGATAATTCAGGTATGTATCTAAAACTCCCACTTGTACTTAATAGAAAATGATTATGGGGAGGTTTATAGCAATCACAATAGGTTAATGGAAATGATTTAAACTTAGCTAATTATTGGAATTAATGGTAAAATTTAAACACAGTAGGGTAGCCATACATAATTCAAAAAGTAAAAAAGAAAAAGCCTTAGGGTAAAATGTTAAATGGTAAATATATATGGTAAAACCCTAAAAGATATGAGCATGGTTGTAAGATGGATATGTCTCTTTATAGAATACCATCCAAAGGAAAGAGAACTAAGAAGACATCTAGAAAAGGAGAGAAGAAAGACTCGAGGAAAGAACTTAAAGAGGAATTTCCAAGCACAAGTTATAATTCACAAATATACTCTTCATGAGGAAGGGTGATTGACACACAAATTGGGGATTTTGATTCCGCCAACCTGTTAAGGATGATTAGTGCACCTGGAGCGTCTCTAGCCATGATGAATATATGGGATGTGGGATTGTATAATTCTGCAAGATTCCCGCTTGCAATGGAAGCTAGGGATTTGGTTATCAAATGCATTCAGAGATATGACATGAACTCTAGGAAGGTGAAACACAATGGTGTTGTATATGCAGATTTGTTAGTAGAAGGGATAGCTAAGACCTTCAGTTTAAAATCACTGATAAGATGAAGAAAATAGATGTGGAACAATACTCAACTGATTTTAATAGAAATGAGGCAGCTTGCAAAAGTGCAAAATTCTATGGATGGTATTCTCAAGACAAGAAACCAAAAGTAGCTATTAGGATCCCAAAGAATTTATACAGGTTGGACTTTAAGGAAGATGTTTATATAATGATCATGTTGTTAAGAAGATTAATGGGCCTGGTAGATGTAAGTATATTTGAACCATGGATTTTCTCTGTAATTTAGTTTATTACGGAAGAAACAAGGGCAGTTCATTGGGCTTTGGCCATTAGCAATGTTATTTTTGCACAAGTCATGAGATGGAATAAGTATAAGATGTTCTTTATGTCATCTTATATAGTATACTCATGTGCAGTCAAGATGCAACTGACAAGAATACAAAAGATTGGTACATTAGGGAATGCCCCAGGGTAGATGTTATTTTATGATCTCTATCTAGATTTGCAAGAAAAGAATGTGATACAGAATTATGCAAGGGTAAATGATGTGTTTTGGATGTACCTAGTGAGAACCTTGATAGGGGATAAAAACAAAAGGTTGTCAGAGGATGAACGGAATGCAATTAATTGCCATAGTGCATGGTACATATGGTATCCTACTTTCACTTACATTAGAATAGAGGGGTTCATGGGAAAACCTTTCAAATTGCCCAGACACCCAATAGACAAAATGGTGTTGTTGGAATTCACATGACAAATACTGGATGTTTATTGGATGTATAAGGCATAGTTTAATAGAGGTAATATCAAGTTTCCTTTTGGTATTGGTAGATATCAATGTTTTAGTGAAGACATAGCTAGAGTATCAGAAGTAGAGTTGCAATATTATGACTTTCAGACTTTTGATTTGGCTAGACCATTTGACCCATTCAAAAGAATACAAAACTTTATAGACAAGAAGTTTAGACATCAGCCACATCTTGAACATTTTAAAGTTGATTGTGACAATGAAGTAAAAGTTATAAAAAGGGCTCATCAAAGACTAGCCCTTGACCAAATAAGAATGTTGGGAGTACTTGAGGTACCCTAAGAAATCAGAGATGATGATGAGAAAACATTACATACAAGTTATGGAACCAAAAAGGTAGATGATGAAGTTATAACTGAGCCAGACTGGAGTCAGCTTGAAGAGACTTCACTAGACAATATCTCAAGGCCAATCATAGCATACTCAAATGTTTGGATAAAGGATAAAATTGAGGAACTAAAGGCCAAAGGAATAACAGTCACCTACCAGGGGAAGAAAGGGAAAAAGAGAATCCTGGAAAGTGAAGACAAATTTGATGATTTTTTGAAGAGAAAGAGGCAAGTAGTCGAGGCTAAGATAACAAAAGAAAATAATGGAGCCAAATTATTAGAGCCTTATGCATTAGGGATAACAATGGCTATCTGTTTAGGAACATTTACATCTGCAAAAGGAGAGACATCATCTGCACCTACCCCAATAGAGAAGGTTCCATTACAAACACCTACCCCTGCAGTGCCTCTGCAAACACCAAGTGTCCAAGTTGCACCAACATCTCAACAAACACCCTTGGCAACCCAAACACAGCAAGAGAAAATACAAGGGTTCATCCAAGTCAAACAGGAAATGACTGAGGAGATGTTACAAAAAACATCTAAGGCCCAAGGATCTACATAGGAAAATATAGAAGTTGTGGATGTAGATGACATAAATGATGTTGAAGATGATAAAGATGAAAGTGAGGATGGAAGTAGCAATGAGAACTTGGAGATGAGTAGTCAGGAGGAAGAAATAAGACAAATACCTAAGACTCACTTCATGCTAGGGGTATTTGATGCAGGGATACCACAAAAGGTAGCAACAACACCACAAGCTCTAGAGGATGGTACTAGATTAGTAGAAGATATGGAAATGACTGATTGATTTGATAACTTGATGCCTTTAAAGACATCGTGGAGGAAGTAAAAGAAGTTGGTCAAAAGATAATGAGAAATCAGGTAGAGAGGAAATAAGGTGATAATGTTGGCAGTGTACCACCCTCTTAAGAAAAAGATGCATCAAGGCAAGAGAATGTTTTTGTAGATAGGATGGAGGAATGAAGAAATGATGATGTAAAGGATACATCACATGAGGGTCCTAATCCTAAAATACCTGATGGGGATGAACAGAGAAATGTGGAAGAATAGACTATCCAATAAGAGCAACACCCTCCACAACAACAACATGATCAACAACAAGAGCATTAAGAGCATGAGGAACAAGTGCAAAATGAAGTAATAACAAAAGAACCTCAAGATGAGGTAATGAATGACAAGGTTGCAGATACCAGCATGGTAGTACAATCTTGGGTGGGTTCTGAGGTAGGATAGGAGGCAACAGTGTAGTTAGCATCCATTGATATAAAAAACTTATTAGGTAATGTGGCCACTAGGAGAGGTAAAAGGATGGAAAGGATCATGTCTGCAATTAAAAAAGATCCTTCTAGTGCTAGAACTATGCAAATGGTTGTTCCTCAAGATGACAAAGAGAAAGGTGAAATAGGCATGGAAGATTACAATGTTATAAGTATGAATCTTGGACATGTCAACCGAGAGCAGCATATTGAAGAACTGCAAGAAATGATAGAATTAACTGCCAACAAGATGAGGAAAGATAAATAAAAGATAGTGCAATTGAAGGGGCACATTGCCCAATTGCAGCAGTTCATTCAAGGAATGATAAATCCAAAGCAAGGTTTACCTAAGTTACCTTCAGAATTGACAATTTTTTCCAAGGAGAAAATAAGTGACATTGAAAATAAAAGGCATGAAGCTAGCATATTTGAAGAGTATGTCAGGATATTTATGCAGAAAGGAGAAGAGGTAATAAATATTGCAATAAGAAATTGGGACACTACTCTTACTGAAAAGAATAACTGCCCTCTCCTTCTACAAAAATGTCAAACAAGAATAAAGAAGAATAAAGATGAGCTAAATAAACTCAATGCCATCGATGAACACATGGAATCATTGGTTAATGAGGGAGCCCTGACCATAAAGATTGTTTTTCAAATACCTCGATGGAAAATGGAGCTGAAATTTGAGGAAGGTATACTTAGACCTTGTATTATTAGTGTGCAAGATTTATAGAAAACTGCTCAAGACCTATTGGATAAACATATGAAGATGGTATAGCATTTGGTAAGGCATCCTTGTTCCAAATTTTAGGTGTATGATGTAGATACAACTACAAAGGAATTTATAAACATCTTTCAATCATGCATTGATGATCCTGTGAATAAATTGAGTGAAGAGAATAGAATTGATAATGAAATTGAGTGCCAAAATCAAGAAGTATCAGAAAAGAAAAGAGGACATGGAAGGCATGGCACAGATATTGAAGAAAAGTGTGGAGATGCAACAATACACATTAGAGGCATCTCAAAAGAGAGGTCATGCACCCATATCCACTTTGGTCGAAAGATATACAAATTATATGGGAAATACGAAAGGAGATATGTAGGTGGAAGACACCAGGGATAGCGACTAATATGCTCAGTTTATTCTTTATTTTATTATTCTTTTTTGTACCTACAAAAAAGTCAAAGACAGAAGGTCAACCATTGAAGACATTGTGACATTTCTAAAAGATTCTAAAGGCATCTTTGCAACCAAAAGAATATTCTCTCAAGATTTTTTAGGAATGACAACTGGCAAAGAGTATATTCCAAGGATATTCCTATGTGTCGACTGGTGCATAGTTGATCACTCCTCCCCTACCCCACACTTGATGAGCATTTCTCCCAAGTGGAAGAAGCTCTGTCAACATCCCAATAAAAATTTCCTCACAATAACAAAATGTAACACAAACAAAATACATCTAACACATTCATCGTGCAAGCAAAAATTTAAATTACAAGGGGAAGGCCTTGAAAACTAAGCTTTAAAGCCCTAATAATGGAAGAAGTTGATGTAGAGCTCCTCTAAAGTCTCGTCTAACCTAAGTCACCAAACTCCCTCTATCATTTTTCCTCCGAAAAAAATAATTTCCAATAATCAAAATTCATTAGGAAGAAAAAGTGCATAGCTACTAAAAGATTCCCTACTCATTTGGTATATGCCCTAGTGGTGCCTTGTTGGTGATTCAATGACCAATGGGAACAGTATGGTCTAAATGGTGGAACTAGTTGCAACACCTAATGTTGGTAATGGAAAAGTGAGGTGCCTAAGAAGTAACAACTAGGGCTGATGGCAACCTAAAAATGGGCTCGATTTTAGGATAGTTCAATTCAAATCTCTATTAATGAGGACCTAAAATGGGTTGTCTTCCAGGGCCTTCTCAGGCCAGGTTGATAAAAAAAATTATTATTTTTTTAATATATTTCCTTGAATCACATGCTTCAGAGGTTTTATAGCCTTCCCAATGAAAAAATTACCCTCAAAACTCCTAACATCCAAAATCAACAATTTTTTGTCAAAATAGGGGTTTTGAGGTCTTTTGGACACAATGGCAAGGTCCATTTGGCCTAAAAATTCTTTGAATAAAAGTTGTTCACCTTAGCCATGTAATTAAGATTATTTGTAAGTGGGTTTCCTGATCTCTAATTTTGATGAAATGAAATTTGACCTCTACGTTATTAAGCCTTATTAACACTATGGAATAGATAAAAATACTACCAATATTACTAAAAGGTTGCAATCACCTAAATTTAGAAAATATAAGAGAAAAACCTTAGAGGTGAAAACTTTTTTATCAAACCTTTTTGATTCCCTAGATCATCCAAAGATGCTAGAGAAGAGAATATTATGTTTTTAGTAAACCTACATACAAACTTATTAGCCTCCCTAAATTTCTCTAGTATGGAAATTGAAAATCTATCCTTGCACTAACAGCTCTCATCCCATGTTAGAATCTGTACAACAAATGAAAACCCAAAAACTAGTGTAGGAATATAAACTATTAGTTTGTAAATGCAAATGATCTATTAAAATCAAAATAGAAAAATAGATTTATCCTCCATGAACAGTAATGAAAATTCTCAAGAATAAAAATAGCATTAGGGGAGCATAAAAGAAAATAGTTGTGTGGAAATATACAAATACAAGTTAGTAGAGTAATTATTTATAGACTATGTGAGAGGCAAGACGTGGCAAATACAACCAATAGGAGGAGTGCACCAAAATACCTGAAAGTGAGAAAGTGTAACTCTTATAGAAGATATTGACACCTCAAACCATGCACACTAATACCCACTTTATTAACCTAAGCAATCTTATATAAATTTGTAGGAAAAACCTAGATAATAAGAAAATAAATACCCTCTAGGAAAATAAAAACCTACAATAACAACATGTTACTGCTCCACTATGAATCAATATAGAAATCATTCATATGTTGAGTAGAGGATATTTCTCATGCAAATTTTCATGTAGTTAGTTACACATAGATCTGCTATATGATTGTGACATTTATTGCTTACTTTATTGTCATGCCCACATTTCCCATGCGGTCACATCACACATCACATGTGTCATGTCCACATGTGTCATGTCATCATGACACGAAATATAAAAAAATTTCCCACACTTCCCTAGAAACCCCCTCACACGAGTAAGCGTGCTCGGTGGCGTACGCTTAAGGCATAAACAATATAGTTGTCAGCGGGGTAATACGCACACGTGTGCACTCCCTAACACAAGAAAGCCAACAAGGGGGTCTTCATGATGCGGTTAACGTCACTACAAGGGTTAAACTTACAAAGCTCCTAAACCCTACATTCTAGAAAATTCAGGCAGCATAACACCTCACGGGCCTGAGTGGGATTTATTACACTAACACTAATCTTGGTCATGTGGTTTCCTAATTTAGGTTAATCTCACTAATTACTTTGGTACAACAATTGATTAAGTTGATTGATCATTTTTCAACAAAGCATGATCATCTGTTCTCCTTCACATTTTCTAAAATTTAATATTAATTTCTCCTCCTTCTGATCTTAGCATTTTCAACAAAGCCTGTTCATTTGTCCTCTCTTCCGTTTCTCTAAAATTTAATTTTGATTGTGTTTCTTTATGTTCATCCTACTTTTCTTCACTTTTTCTATCAACCAGAATTATCACTGCATCCTTTACATTATTCCTAATTTCTTGGTAGACCAGATCACTTAAACAGGGTTTACTAACTTCACTTGATGAAGTCCCCTAGGTTTCCATTCTGGTGTAATTTCAATGTTAGAATTAATTTTGATAATTAGTCTATCCCTAATAAGGATTAATGGATAGTTAAATCTTACTTAGTTCTCTTATCCCATTTCAGAATTTCCAGGGATTTTCTCCTCTTTGTTTTCACTTTTATCTTTTTTTCTCTCTTTGTCTCTCATTTTTATCAATTGGACGTTTACTCACTCTTCTAGTCGAGTTTACAGTGGCCACATATGAATTGCATATGATGGCTTAATTGCATTTATAAAAATACGCATATCTATATAAATGCAAATAAGCATATATAACATGTATATATGCTTATTTGCATTTATAATTATTGGTATATTTTTCTTTCATTTTATTTTTGGTATTTTTAAATGAGAATTATTAAACTCCAAAAATGCAATTTCCCTACAATTTGAATTAATATAAATATACATACTATTGTCAAAATATAAGGCCTATTTTATTTATTCTTTTTACAAAATTATCAATAGATTATATATATATATATATTATTTGCTAATAATTTTGTAATTTCATTTAAATAATATATATATATATATATATATATATCATTTATTTTAATCTTATATTTTATATTTTTCATTATATAACATTGAATATTGTTATATTCCTATTCATTCTTTTCTTTTGAATTCCATTAGAGAAGCCCTAATTTTTTTGTGTGTTTGTATTAGCTATGCAGGGATGAGAAGGGTGGTGGCGGCGCTTGGGGCAGAGGCCGCAGGTTGGGAGTTGGCCACAGAGGTGAATGGGCCGCAATGGTCACGGGCAACGGTGTGGAGGGAGGTATCCGCAGAGGAGAGGTGGATCTGAGTGAGGGCCGCAGGGAATGGAGGGCATAGAGGAGAGGAACCGCAGGTGGAGGGGCATGGAAGAGCAGCGGTGTGAGGGAGGCTATGGAGGAAGGAGGCCGAAGGGGGCTTGGGTTGGGGAAGACAGTGTGAGGGAGTCCGCAGCGGAGGCTGCATAGGGTCGAGCGGCAGCTGGGCAGCAGATCTGAGTCTCCCATGGGGTTTTGAAGTATGGCGGGGGTGTGGGGAGGGTTTCGATTCCCCCCACCATTCCTTATAATTAAATTTTTTTTTACTGTATTTTCAACGGATGGAAACTGTGAAATATGATAAATTCATTTCATTTATAAGAATTTAAATATATATATATATATATATATAACATTTCTATCAATTAAATGTTGTAAGGCAGAATAATGAATTACTTTATAATGAATTTTCTTGCAATTCTATTTTCATATACATCTCTAAAATTTACATGATAACAAAAAATATTATACAAAGATAAATAAAATCTATTTTTTAAAAAAATTTAAATTCCAATTTCAAGTCAAATGATTCAATTTAAATATAATAGGCATTTAATTAATTATAATCAAATTCAAAAGCATGACTATAATCCAAATTCATTTTTTTTATAGTAACAAGTTTACAACTTAATATGACTCATTAAACTTAACATTTTCACTAAGCCTTTCAATGAAATAAATTTTAAACAAACTTGGTATTTTCCACAACAACTAACTTTCAACTTTACTAATAGGATTATAAGGAAATAGAAAATTCTAATATCCTTTTAAAAGCAAATTTCTTTCCTTCTTCCTCACACAAATGGTAAAATTTAATAACCACTACAATTCAAACTATTAATACATTGAAAGAGGGTTTTCTCACAACTCAAGAAGACCCAATATTACAACAAGGGAGAGAGAAATTCTCCTCTTAAAATCAACAAGGATGTAGACAATACTAAGTCCAAGCTCTTCTATAGAGCCTTAAGAGTAAAGGAAAATAAAATATTTTCCCAAAACAAAAAAATTCTCCAATCTTCACATTAAGCTCCATAAGAACCTGCATATCACACAAGGGGAGAAAACACCACACGACTTGTCCTCCTCCCTACTGTAGACTGGCAAGAGGGTCACCCCTGAGCTATGGAGATTTTCCACACACCTAGAGAATCCAAACCACTTCACAACAAGGCAAAACAACATCCCAAAAACACAAATACACTCATGGATAATTACACAACACAAACTCAGCTAAAGTGAGTCAAAGAGGGGTAGGAGAGTGGACACACTCAACTCTAGAGTGCCACCCTTCCAAAAATTTCAACACAAATTTTCTCATGGCCTCAAGCCAAACTTGTTAACAAAAATTTCCAAGGAGTTCATATTTTAGCTCTCAAGCCATATAACAAAATTTCTCAAACTCACACAAATGCCCTCATGGATTTCAACATCCCAAAACAAGGATTGAACTCAAGGAGGATCACTCCTCCCCTACCCCACACTTGATGAGCATTTCTCCCAAGTGGAAGAAGCTCTGTCAACATCCCAATAAAAATTTCCCCATAATAACAAAATGTAACACAAACAAAATACATCTCACACATTCATCATGCAAGCAAAAATTTAAATTACAAGGGGAAGGCCTTGAAAACTAAGCTTTAAAGCCCTAATAATGGAAGAAGTTGATGTAGAGCTCCTCTAAAGTCTCATCTAACCTAAGTCACCAAACTCCATCTATCATTTTTCCTCCAAAAAAAATAATTTCCAATAATCAAAATTTTCAAAAATTTAACAACCTTTCTCCCTATCCCAAGTGGGATTAAAATAACCCAATCTATGAGCTTAGAGGAATGGGGAGGTGACAATTGTCACCTCCTCACTCTTCCTCCAAACAACTATTGTGTCCCAAGGGATGGGTGTTGACACATGTCACTCACCCATCCCCAAAGTCTTCCTTACCCATACCACATGTCCTCTCTCCAACACATGGGAGAGAAAAGGGAAGTTGAAGAGGGAAAGGGTTACACATGTCTTCCCCTCCTTCCCTCTCATGAAGGACCACACAACTCCATGGGGACTCTCACCAATTGTGAGGGAAACTTGAAGTCAAGTCCTCCACAATTGGTGGATCTTGGAGTCATCTCTAGCCTTGGGAATTGAAAAAGGATGGGCTTGAGTGTTGGTACCACTCATCCTATCCCTCCCATGCCTCCAAATTCGTCACTCAACTTTAGTGTAAAGTTACGGTGACCATACGTAGGTTGACCAAGGGTTACCCAAGTCAAAAGGGACCCTAGATGCATGGGGTACACCCAGGGTCAATTTTAACCTAGTTAGGACACCCAGGGTCAAGTTAAGACACAAGAAAAGGGTCTCAAAAATTTACAATTTAAAAAATAAAATTCAAAAACAATTTTTACTACACAAATCACAATTCAATTTTAAAGAGGGTAGACCTAACCCATTCAACCTCATGCAAATTAACATTACAACATTACATCAAACATAGAGTTGATCTCGGTTCCTTGTGGAACCAGATTGGCTTCACAAGGGATTACAACAATAGGTGTGGAATAATCTCCAGTATCTGTGGTTTGTTAGAATACCTACACACTCAATTTCAAGTTAATTCCACATATAAATATCATAGCCGAAGCAAATTTAAAATATGCATTCCCATAACATAGCATAGTTCTCATAAGCATAAATGAAATCACATTAGAATTTTCTCTCTAACATCACCCAATTAGTTTTCCTGTAATGTAGACATCTATCTAACATCACCTAATTAGTTTTCCTATAAAATAAATATCTACCTCACATCACCCAATTAGTTTTCCTTTAACATAATAAGGTCTAAAAGTTTGGGAATCCAGGATCAACAGTCCCAAAAATATAAAAGTATCAACAAGAGTAAGGTAAATAGTCACATGAATAGAATGAAAAATGTAGGCCTCACATCCTTCCCCCTAAGACTGTACTTCCTCCTGGAAGTCATCAAAGAGGTGAGGATAAAGAGTCCTTAGTCTTGCTGCATCCTCCTATGTCATAGTGACCTCGTCATACATGTCCCACTGGACCCTAACCTAGTCCAGCTCTCAACCTCGAAGGTCCAGCATCTAATGAGCCAATATGCAAATTGGCTCCAAAGCCAGCTGTCCATCTACCTCTACTTGAAGAGCACTCCAATCCAATACGTGAGATAAGTCAGAGATGTAACGACGTAAAAATGAAACATGAAAGACATCATGGATACGCGATAGGATAGGTGGCAAGGCTAGACGATAGCTTACAAGTCCTATCCGTTCCAAGATCTCAAAAGGTCCTACAAACTGAGGTGCAAGCTTAGAGCCCTTTCCATAATGGATTGGACTCTTGTGCGGTTGCACTCTCAAAAATACCCTGTCACCTAGTGAGAAGCTCTAATCAGTTCTCTTAGCATTGGCATACTTCTTTTGTCTATCTTGTGCCTCCTGAAGTCTCTGTCTAATTAGTGTAATGTGTTACTCCATATCCTAAACTATCTTTGGACCAATGGCAACCCTGCCCTCTATCTAATCCCAAATCAATGGTGTCCTGCATGGTCTGCGCTATAAAGCCTAGAAAGGAGGCATATCCAATGAGCTGTGATGCCCATTATTGTAGGCAAACTCAGCCAGATATAGATACTCCTCCCATCTAGACTGGTGGTCCATAACATACATACGAAGCATGTCCTCCGACACTTGATTAACTCTCCCTGTTTGCCCATTGGTCTTAGGATGGTAAGTTGAACTGAAGTTGAGCTGAGCGCCCAACACCTGCTGTAAGGCTCCCCAAAAAGCTAAAGTGAAAACTAAGTCTTTGTCAGAAATGATGCAGTGAGGTACTCCATGAAGTCTAACAATTTGATCTAAAAACACTCTTGCCACAGATGGTACATTGTATGTCATGTGCATAGGTGAGAAATGTGCCACCTTGGTCAACTTGTCAACTGTCACCATGATGGCATCATGGTGACATGATGACATAGGTAGACTAATGATAAAGTCCATGGAAATGGTGTCCCATTTCCACTTAGGTATCTTGTGAGGGTACAATAGTCCTGCTGGATGCTGATACTCAGCCTTGACCCTCTGACATTCTAGGCAATGAGCAACATATTCTGCAATGTCACGTCTCATCCCACCCCAATGATATAACTATCGCAAATCAACATGCATCTTCTTCACTCCTGGATGTGCCGCATAGGGTGCTCTATGAGCCTCTGAAAGAATCAGTGTACATCGATCACCTGCACGGCGTACATAGATGTGCTGCTGATGTGTAAGCAAACCATCAGACTCAAGGGAATATCCTATGAATTTGCCTTTAAGGGCCCTCTGATTCTAAAGTTCCTGCTACACCTCAAGAAACCACTCATTCTTAGGTAGATGCTGTAGGATATGATCTCTCAAGTCCACCCTCAATGTCAAGGTCCTGATCCTTTGACTCAAAGCGTCAGTAACCACGTTCTCCTTCCCTTTGATGTAGTGGACATCAAAGTCATACTCGCATAAGAACTCCATCCAACACCGCTGGCGGGCGTTCAAATTTGGTTGTGTGAAAATGTATTGTAAGCTATGGTGATCCGAATGGAGCTCAAAACATCGACCTAAGAGGAAATGTCTCCAACAAACAAGAGCATGAATAATTGCTGTGAGCTCTAAATCGTGAGTAGGGTAGTTTAGTTCATGTGTCTTGAGCTTATGAGATTCATATGCAATTGCCTTTCCACCCTGCATAAGCAAGGCTCCCAAACCCTCTAATGATGCATCAGTGCAAACAACAAAATCTTCTACCAGATCTGGAACCACTAAAATGGGAGCACTGGTAAGACGCTCCTTGAGGATCCTAAAGGCCCTCTCACACTGCTCAGTCCAAGTGAATCATTTCCCTTTCCACTGAATGGAAGTGATGGGATGTCTCAATCTGGAAAAGCCCTCGACAAACCTAAGGTAATAACTAGCTAATCCCATAAAGCTCCTGACCTCTGTCACACTGGTGGGTGCTAGCCAATCCTGAATCGCTTTGATCTTCGATGGATCTACAGAGATGTCATTGCCTGATAAGATGTGCCCCAAGTACTGTACCTCTATCCTGAAGAAGGCATGCTTTGCCAGGTTGCCATAAAGCTGCTGCTCTCGTAAGCACTACAACATCTGACACAGATGGTCCACATGTTCCTCCTCAGTTCACGAATAGATCAAAATATCGTCAAGAAATATGATTACAAACTGATCCAAGTAAGTGCGGAACACCCCGTTCATGAGACTCATGAACACTGCAGGGGTGTTCGTCGAACTGAAGCATACCACTGTAAACTCATAATGGCCATATTTGGTTCAAAAAGCAGTCTTATGAATGTCTACCTTTGTGATGTGTAATTGTTGATACCTAGATTTTAGATCAATTTTTGAGAACACTCTAGCTCCCTACATCTGATCAAAGAGGTCATGAATCCTAGGCAGAGGATAATAGTTCTTCACCGTCACCTTGTTCAACTACCTGTAATCCATGCATAATCGAAGAGACCCATCCTTCTTCTTCATGAAGATAACCAGTGCGCCCCATGGTGAAACACTAGCTCAAATGTGCCCCTTCTCAAGTAGTTCCTCTAACTACAATTTGAGTTCTGTAAGCTCATGTGTAGTCATCCTGTAGGGTGCACGAGACACTGGCTCTGCACCTGATACCAAGTTGATGTGGAAATCAACCTCTCTACATGGAGGCATACCTGGTAATTCTGGTGGAAATACGTCGGCAAAGTCTCTCAGGATAGGGTGATCATCTAAAGAAGCCTCAGGCTCATCCTCAGATCTGTCACTGAGCATCATAGCAAACATCTGACAACCCTTCTGTATGCAGCACTTAAGCTACTGAGCAGGTATCATATGAATAGCCGTGGGCTTCTGAATGCCCACTATCTCAACCTGAGCCATGATCATCTAAGCAGCTAATCATCCTCTGGCAACAATCTAGTTTGGCTCTATGAGCCATAAGCCAGTCCATACCCAGAACTACACCGTAGGATCCTAATGGCATAACCCTAAGGTCACATGCTGTAGTGAAGGAACCCAAGGTGATCCTGCAATCTCTAACCAAGGTATCTACTGACATTCTAGCCCCAGAGGCCAACTCAACCTCCCACCTAATGTCATGCCTAGAAGCCACCATCCTGCAACGTTCCACTAATGATGTAGACAGAAAAGAGTCGGTAGCTCTAGAGTCAAAAAGAATAGAGATGGGGAAATTCCCAATCATACCTGCGGTCTCAATGATTGAAGCCTAGAAATTGGCTTGGTGATTGTTAACCACTGCAAACATGCGGTGGGACCTACCTACATCACCTACAGTTTTCTCAGATCCTCCTAAACGGGGCTGTCCCCCTGCTGTAAATCCCTGTGGACACTCTCTAGCCAAATGCCCTACCCCACCACATACATAACACGGGCCCCTAGCCTATAACTATCCTGACTATGTCCTGCCCATCTACTATTGTCCAGTCCGTCCAGTGGACCCCTGTGAACCTCTGTAAGATCACTGGGACCTCGCGGGTCCCGCAGATGATCCGTGCTGTCTCTGATATCTATGCAGGCCCTGCTACTGCCAACCATGGTTCTGTCCTCCCTAAACCCTCTGCTAGGGTCTAGACCTCTGCTAATGCTGGTGCTACTGCTATGGAGGCCTAGGAGGTAATGATGAGGAATTAAATCCTCCTCTCTGTCGTGTGGATTATGGTCTTCAAAAGTTCTGTTGTTGTTGGTGATTGTGGTCTTGAAACTGTGGGCGTGAATTCTTCCCTCACCCCTGAATTTCCTCTATAATAAGAGCCTTTTCAACAACCTCACTCATATCTGGGGGTTTGCCATACATACTGGTCCTGCTATCCCGTGATTCAATCCTCTAATGAATTTGTGTAGTAGGATTTTCTCATTGTGGAGGTACTCTGCGTAACGAGAAAGCTCAATGAACTGACTCTCATACTGAGCAACCGTGAGTCCTCTCTACTATAAATCATGGAACTCATCTATCCAATACTGTCTATAATGATCTAAAAAATATCGCGCATTAAAGTGCTCTATGAATGTGTCCCACGTGAGTGTATCTAAGGACAAACGGTGCTTGCACTCCTCAGTATGCAACTAGGTAGCTGCTACATCTCTCAGAAGATGTACTGCCACTTGTGCTTTTGTGTTGCTCCCATAAGGTCGCAACGTGAAACACCTATCTAGACTAATAAGCCAAGCCTTGGCCACAGCACCCTCTGTAGCTCCTGCAAAGGTAGGTGGGTTGAGCCTAAGCAGGTCTCGGATGGGGTCTCCTCTATCTCTATGCCCTATAACTGGCTCATCCAACCCATACTCGTATGGTCCATGATATATCTGATCTACTCTCATGGTCTCATCTCATCTCAAAAGTCTCGGAGGACTCCTACTCCATGCATGGTAGGCTGACCCTACCTCCTCTACTGTAGTATCTGGGATCTTTACAAAAGGCTCCTTGCGTGGCACCTCTCACGGATCGACATAGGGCTCCACATATGGCTCAGCACATGACTCAGCATGCGGCTCCTTACATGGCTCCTCTCGTGGATCAACGTGAGGCTCATCACATGGCTCTGGAATAGCTGGCGGTAACCTCTCTAACATGGCCTACAGTGTTTGTAGAATCTATGGACCTATGTCAAATACTAGTGGTGCCTATGGCACTGGTGGTGCCTGTGGTACTGGTCGGTCTGCTATGAATGTGGGTCCCTGTCCCTCAGCTAAGGAATCACTATGCACCTCAGCAGATGCCATGTTACACGATTGTGCTCGTTGAACACGTCGGGGAGTCATCCTACACAACAAGGTAGACACTAATTAATCAAAGTTGTGGAATAAATAATGTGCCCAAATATGCCCAGTGTTTAAACTTGTGCTCTGATACCAAATCTCATGAGCACACTTCCCATGCAGTCACAACATGCATCAGACGTGTCATGTCCACATGTGTCATGTGGTCATGACACGAAATATCAAAAATTTTCCCACGCTTCCCTAGAAACCCCCTCGCACGCGTAAGCGTGCTCAGTGGTGTATGCTTAAGGTATAAACAATACAGTTGTTAGCAGGGTAATACACACATGTACACACTCCCTAACACAAGAAAGCCAACAAGGGGGTCCTCACGACGCAATTAACGTCACTACAAGGGTTAAACTTACAAAGCTCCTAAACCCTAAATTCTAGAAAATTTCGACAGCATAACGCCTCACGGGCGTGAGTGGGATTTATTACACTAACACTAATCTTGGTCACGTGGTTTCCTGATTTAGGTTAATCTCACTAATTACTTTGGTACAACAACTGATTAATTTGATTGATCATTTTTCAACAAAGCATGATCATTCATTCTCCTTCACATTTTTTGAAATTTAATTTTAATTTCTCCTCCTTCTGATCTTAGCATTTTCAATAAAGCCTGTTCATTTGTCCTCTCTTCCATTTCTCTGAAATTTAATTTTGATTGTATTTCTTTATGTTTATCCTTCTTTTCTTCACATTTTCTATCAATCAGAGTTATCACTGCATCCTTTACATTATTCCTAATTTCTTAGTAGACCAGATCACTTAAACAGGGTTTACTAACTTCGCTTGATGACGTCCCCTAGGTTTCCATTCTGGTTTAATTTCAACGTTAGAATTAATTTTGATAATTAATCTTTCCCTAATTAGGATTAACAGAGAGTTAAATCTTATTTAGTTCTCTTAGCCCATTCCAGAATTGCCACGCATTTTCTCCTCTTTGTTTTCACTTTTATCTTTTTTTCTTTCTCTTTGTCTCTCATTTTTCTCAATTGGATGTTTACTCAGTCTTCTAGTCAAGTTTACAATGGCCACATATGAATTGCATATGATGGCTTAATTGCATTTAAAAATACGCATATCTATATAAATGCAAATAAGCATATATAACATGTATATATGCTTATTTGCATTTATAATTATAGGTATATTTTTCTTTACATTTTTTTTTGGTATTTTTAAATGAGAATTGTTAAACTCTAAAAATGCAATTCCCCTACAGTTTGAATTAATATAAATATATATACTATTGTCAAAATATAAGCCCTATTTTATTTACTCTTTTTACATAATTATCAATAGATAATATATATATATATATATATAAATCATTTATTTTAATCTTATATTTTATATTTTTCATTATATAACATTGAATATTGTTATATTCCCATTCATTCTTTTCTTTTGAATTCCATTAGAGAAGCCCTAATTTTTTTGTGTGTTTGTATTGTCTGTGCAGGGATGAGAAGGGCAGCGACGGTGCTTGGGGCAGAGGCCGCAGGTTGGGAGTTGGCCGCAGAGGTGAACGGGTAGCAGTGGTCATAGGCGACAGTGTGGAGGGAGGTATCTGTAGAGGAGAGGCAGATTTGAGTGAGGGCCGCCAGGAATGGAGGGCACAGAGGAGGGGAACTGCAGGTGGAGGGGAGTGGAAGAGCAGAGGTGTGAGGGAGGGTACAGAGGAAGGAGGCCAAAGGGGGCTCAGGCGAGGGAAAATAGTATGAGGGAGTCCACAACAGAGGCCGTGTAGGGTCGGGCGGTAGTTGGGCAGTGGATCTGAGTCTCCTACAGGGTTTTGAAGTATGGCGGGGGTGTGGGGAGGGGGTAGAACCCCCACCCACATCCCACTTAGTGGGGTGTGGGTGGGGCTCTACCCCCTCCCCACAACCTTTGAACAACCACGATGGGGGGGTTCGATTCCCCCCCACCATTCCTTGTAATTAATTTTTTTTTACTGTATTTTCAGTGGATGGAAACTGTGAAATATGATAAATTCATTTTATTTGTAAGAATTTAATATATATATATATATATATACACACACACACACAGGAATTTCACAGAATTACAATTTATTCAGATTCACAATTTTATTAATTAGAACAATAACTGTATAAACACAGAATATATATATTTTTGTGTGTTTGTATTGTCTGTGCATGGATGAGAAGGGTGGCAGCGGTGCTTGGGGTAGAGGCCGCAGGCTGGGAGTTGGCCGCAGAGGTGAACGGGCAGTAGTGGTCACAGGCGACAGTGTGGAGGGAGGTATCCGTAGAGGAGAGGCAGATCTGAGTGAGGGCCGCCAGGAATGGAGGGCATAGAGGAGGGGAACTGTAGGTGGAGGGGCATGGAAGAGTGGAGGTGTGAGGGAGGCTACGGAGGAAGGAGGCCGAAGGGGGCTTAGGCGAGGGAAAACAGTGTGAGGGAGTCCACAGCAGAGGCCGCGTAGGGTCGGGCAGTAGCTGGGCGGTGGATCTGAGTCTCCTACAGGGTTTTGAAGTATGGCGGGGGTGTGGGGAGGGGGCGGAACCCCCACCCACATCCCACTTAGTGGGGTGTGGGTGGGGCTCTACCCCCTCCCCACACCCTTTGAACAACCACGGTGGGGGGGGTTCGATTCCCCCCCACCATTCCTTATAATTAAATTTTTTTTACTGTATTTTCAGTGGATGGAAACTGTGAAATATGATAAATTCATTTTGTTTGTAAGAATTTAAAATGTGTATATATATATATATATATACACACAGGAATTTCACAGAATTACAATTTATTTAGATTCACAGTTTTATTAATTAGAACAATAATTGTATAAACACATAATATATATATATATATATATATATATATATATATATATATAACATTTCTGTCAATTAAATGTTGTAAGGCTAATAATGAATTATTTTATAATGAATTTTCTTGCAATTCTATTTTCATATACATCTCTAAAATTTACATGATAATAAAAAATATTATACAAAGATAAATAAAATCTAATTTTTTTTTAATTTAAATTCCAATTTCAAGTCGAATGATTCCATTTAACTATAATAGGCATTTAATTAATTATAATCAAATTCAAAAGCATGACTATAATCCAAATTCATTTCTTTAATAGTAACAAGTTTACAACTTAATATGACTCATTAAAATTAATATTTTCACTAAGCCTTTCAATGAAATAAATTTTAAACAAACTTGGTATTTTCCACAACAACTAGCTTTCAGCTTTACTAATAGGATTATAAGGAAATAGACAATTCTAATATCCTTTTAAAAACAAATTTATTTCCTTCTTCCTCACACAAATGGTAAAATTTAATAACCACTACAATTAAAACTATTAATACATTGAAAGAGGGTTTTCTCACAACTCAAGAAGACCCAATATTACAACAAGGAAGAGAGAAATTCTCCTCTTAAAATCAACAAGGATGTAGACAATACTAAGTCCAAGCTCTTCTATAGAGCCTTAAGAGTAAAGAAAAATAAAATATTTTCCCAAAACAAGAAAACTTCTCCAATCTTCACATTAAGCTCCATGAGAACCTGCATATCACACAAGGGGAGAAAACACCACATGACTTGCTCTCCTCCCTACCGTAGACCCGCAAGACAGTCACCCCCAAGCTAGGGAGATTTTCCACACACCTAGGGAATCCAAACCACTTCACAAGAGGGCAAAACAACATCCCAAAAACACAAATACACCCATGGATAATTACACAACACAAACTCAACTAAAGTGAGTCAAAGAGGGGTAGGAGAGTGGACACACTCAACTCTAGAGTGCCACCCTTCCAAAAATCTTAAAACAAATTTTCTCATGGCCTCAAGCCAAACTTTTTAACAAAAATTTCCAAGGAGTTCATATTTTGGCTCTCAAACTATATAACAAAATTTCTCAAAGTCACACAAATGCCCTCAAGGCTTTCAACATCCCAAAACAAGGAATGAACTCGAGGAAGATCACTCCTCCCCTACCCCACACTTGATGAGCATTTCTCCCAAGTGGAAGAAGTGCTGTCAACACCCCAATAAAAATTTCCCCACAATAACAAAATGTAACACGAACAAAATACATCTCACACATTCATCATGCAAGCTAAAATTTAAATTACAAGGGGAAGGCCTTGAAAACCAATCTTTAAAGCCCTAATAATGGAAGATGTTGATGTGGAACTCCTCTAAAGTCTCCTCCAACGTAATTCACTAAACTCTCTCTATCCTTTTTCCTCCAAAAAAAATAATTTCCAATAATCAAAATTCTCAAAAATTCAACAACCTTTCTCCCTATCCCAAGTGGGATTAAAATAACCCAATCCATGAGCTTATAGGAATGGGGAGGTGACACTTGTCACCTCCTCACTCTTCTTCCAAAGTACCATTGTGTCCCAAGGGATTGGTGTTGACACATGTCACTCACCTATCCCCAAAGTCTTCCTTACCCATACCACATGTCCTCTCTCCAACACATGGGAGAGAAAAGGGGAGTTCAAGAGGGAAAGTGTGACACATGTCTTCCCTTCCTTCCCTCTTGTGAAGGACCACACAACTCCATGGGGACTCTCACCAATTGAGAGGGAGACTTGAAGTCAAGTCCTCCACAATTGGTGGATCTTGGAGTCATCTCTAGCCTTGGGAATTGAAAAAGGATGGGCTTGAGTGTTGGTACCACTCATCCTATCCCTCCCATGCCTCTAAATTCGTTACTTAACTTCAGTGTGAAGTTAAGGTGACCATATGGAGGTTAACCAAGGGTTACCCAAGTCAAAAGGGACCCTAGACCCATGGGGTATAACCTAGGGTCAATTTTAACCTAGTTAGGACACCTAGGGTAAAGTTAAGACACAAGAAAAGGGTCTCAAAAATTTAAAATTTAAAAAATAAAATTCAAAAACAATTCTTGCTACACAAATCATAATTCAATTTAAAAGAGGGTAGACATAACCCATTCAACCTCATGCAAATTAACATTACAACATTACATCAAACACAGAGTTGATCTCGGTTCCTTGTGGAATCAGATCGGCTTCACAAGGGATTACAACATAAGGTGTGGAATAATCTCCAATATCTGTGGTTTGTTAGAATACATGTACACTCAATTTCAAGTTAATTCCACATATAAATATCATAGCCAAAGCAAATTTAAAACATGCATTCCCATAACATACCACAGTTCTCATAAGCATAAATGAAATCACATTACAATTTTCTCTCTAACATCACCCGATTAGTTTTCCTGTAATGTAAACATCTATCTAACATCACCCACTTAGTTTTTCTATAAAATAAACATCTATCTAACATCACCCAATTAGTTTTCCTTTAACATAATAAGGTCTAAAAGTTCAGGAATCCAGGATTAGTAGTCCCACAAATATAAAAGTATCAGCAACAGTAAGGTAAATAGTCACATGAACATAATGAAAAATGTAGGCCTCACATCTACTTTTAGTTTACATAGCAGGTTTCTCCTTTGTATAAATCAAATCTTTAAGCTCAATTGCAAGGTTAGAACGCACTATTTGTTCCCTTGTCTATAATCTCCATGGACTTATTATTTTCATATATACATTTTCTTTCAATGGCCTTCATGTTTCTAGCATTGTTCAAGTAGGTCATGACTTTGTAATTGTACACTATCACTTGATTAATAAAATAATTCATGACTAGTTTCATTCCTCTTCTATTTACTCAAATGGAGAGCCTTTTACTTATATTATGAATGCTTAAGTTATAGGTCCATTTAATGATTATTGTTCAAATCCTAACACTAAGAAATAATCAATTTATCTAGTGATTATCTCTATGAGTATTCACTTAGACTAGATTTTACTTTAGTATTTATTTTAGTAATATTCTCCTCTTTACTTACTCTAAATAGATAGAAATACTCATTAAAGATCATAAAATTAGCCAACCTTTTAATCTTTGAGGTTGTCCTACATAGTCACATCCCATACTAATAGGTTTCCCCTACTTGATGTTTAATATAGTGCAAGTTTATGAGAGAGGTAAAACATTAACATCAACACTAGTTATTAGAACATTTACTTCTACGCTTAGAAGTTATTGAGATGGAGCACACATGATCAACATCAATAATTTGTATACTTTGGGTAGATCCATATCATTTTGAGTGCTTGGAAAGCATTTATTTTCCTTGTTGATTGCTTGATTTTACTTTGTCATGCATTCTCATAGTAACTTGCATGGAAGTTAATGTGAAGAAACAATGTAATAGTAAAAATCACGTACCTATGCGCTTTTCGCTTATGTCTTGGGCTTGATCTGAAAAGGCTATCCTTTATGCATTGACTAATGTGCAAGATGGTGCATTTCATATGAATGGTGTCAAATAACATATCCAACCCTAATCCCATCATCTCTCATCCCAAGAAATCAATCAAGATCCCTAGATTCACCATTCAGGTCCTCCTTGTTTTAGGTCCATAACTATGGAACTAATCCAAATCATTTAGCACCCATGGATTTGAACTCCAAATTTTAAAATTTTAAGTTTGCTTTTTCAAGCTGAATGCATTTTTCATTAGCAATTATAAGTTGACTAAATTGGAAATTCTTTCAAATTGCATGGTATGGTGGTGTATTTAAGGATAATCTCTAACTTTTAAATCATGATTGGAATGTGAAAAGAATACCTAGGTCATAAGAGCTTAAAGAAGAATCAATTTTCTATTGTCTACTTGTGACATCACCTTAGGAGCTTGTTGCACACCTTCTTTTTGTGCTTCATCTTGGTTCATCATTATTGAATCCATCTATCTAGGAAACTAATTGTTGAGAACATCACCTCACAATTTAATACATTCCCCAAAGGTGTTTATAAATATTACCTATTTCTTATTAGATTCTAAGTATATGCATTGAGATGAGCAAGTTTCAACCATTAGTTTTTAGCTAGACTAGATCCATGTATAATAAGTTTAGATTTTCATATATATATATATATATATATATATATATATATATATATATATATATATATATATATATATATATATATATATATATATATATATATATATATATATATATATAGTGATATTTTGATCAAATATAACTTCAAGTGCCTCACATTTGCTTTATTTGTTTTCTACATTTATCATACAACTAAATACAATATCTAATATTAATCTCGGGTCTCTTTTTAAAATTAATTAATTATTTAATTACTTTATTTATTTTATTTTATATAAGAAGGTGATATTTTGCTTACAATCAAAATTATTTTTATTTATTATGATGATGAACATATTCAGAAAGGTCTCTCTTTCAAAGGTGATGACATGTACTAAGAGCTCTCTATTTAAATATCATATTCTTCAATAGTCATATAGTCAATAACAATTTTACACCTCATCCCTAAAAAAAAGTGGTAAATAGTTGTTCCACTTTTATGGGTAAAAATTTCCATTTAACCATTGAATTGAGTATGGTTTAAGAATAGCCTACTAAAGAAAAGTTGGTCAGAAAGTTTCCACCTCCATATCTTTCTTCGATGATCATAATAGATTTTTAGGTCACCGAATTTGATCTCTACTGTTAAGAAGTATTCACCATAGTCTAACCAAGGTCACACGATTTATACATAAAAAATACATTTTAAATTCTGAAAGTTACAAAAGACTTTGTTTTTGTCTGTTCAAGTTGGCTCCCTTAATATCTACAGCTACAAAACCTACAAAAGCAGGTGACAAGAATTCAAATTTAAAAGAAAAGTCGTATTGTCCATTTAATGCCATCTCTAGTATGAGTATCTTCTCAGAATATATGGTATGCAGAGGCTCTGTCAGAAAGCAATTATTGTTTCAATGGACCATTTACATGCCGCCGCCTCTATTTCATCAAAAGGAATAGAAACATGACTTTGAATGTGGAAAAATAATTGTAACCACATACACAACCAACAAATTTTGGGCTGTACAACTGTCATCTTCAATAAGAATACATCAGGAATATTTGATCAAAGATTGTGTCGCGTGTGATGGACCAATTTTTGGTGTGAGATAACGATGTCCCTACAAATTACACAGGCCATTTAAGCTTGAAAATGCTTGTATGATTTGTTTGGCCAGGCTTTCAAAATCTAATTTCCCTTTTAACTACTTTATGATGTTTATCAAAATTAGAAATGTGGCGTATGGAACTTAAAAGCATATTATCGCCTATATATTCTTGTTTTACAATGTCAAAATTGGACCCTCTTTGCAGCTTCAACTTGTTATCAAACTTCAACTAGGAAAGTATGAATTAATTCTATTTCGTCGCCATTGTATTCTATCCAGTACAAATGATACCACCATTTGTGGTCTGAGAACAGTGATATTAATTTCGGTAATAATGGTATTGTTTTTTTCACTTGATCGTGCATGGTGGATTAGTTCAACTCTTTACTGCAATATGATAATGCATTTTGATGTTCAGGAAGTAGATATATCAGTCTGTACTATCAATTGAAGTTGTTGACAATGTCAATTGACAGCCATGATTTGTGCCATCTACATTACCTTGTCTTGTAAGGTCTTTTCAGTAGTTTGACGGATCCCGCGTCCAGATTCTAGGACATAAGCCTTAATCAGTAGCAAGAAATTGAGTTAAATGTCTCTTTTACATCTACATAGTGCTTTGCTATCATTAGTGAAGTGAACTAAAATGGATGGTTAAATATCCATATCCCATGGGCAATCCTTAAGTAGGGCAATATCCTTTACTCTTTGCAACATTGAGTCTCTTCTAAATTATACCGATGAATTTCTAGATATAAACTTTCATAATGGCTTGTAAGTGAGCATACTTAATTGTAATTGCAATTTAATCCTCTAGGTCAAATATGTTTGCTAATTAGCATTTTAAAATGGATGGTTAAATATCCATATCCCATGGGCAATCCTTAATTAGGGCAATATCCTTTACTCTTTGCAACATTGAGTCTCTTCTAAATTATATCGATGAATTTCTAGATATAAACTTTCATAATGGCTTGTAAGTGAGCATACTTAATTGTAATTGCCATTCAATCCTCTAGGTCAAATATGTTTTGCTAATTAGCATTTTAGAAAAATGCATGCCCTTTTAACTGTTCTGTAATGATTAAAGAGATACCTTTATACATTGATGAACATGCATGGCTGGTAAGTTGTAGGCAAATAAAAGCTTTTTTACTCAAAATCATATTTTAATTTTGTTTAAATTTAAAAATTAAATAACTATAATAAAATAATTTATTGAATCATGTAATTGACCTAAAATGTGGTTATCAAAACTCTATCACTTTCAATAATAATTACAAACATCTTTCATAATTGTGAACATAAGTATACACAAGTAATTATAATGTGAATTTATGAACAAAATAATTCTAATTTTATAATTATATAAGATAAAAATTTAAAAATAATATATCATTCAATATTCTATGATACAAGCTCAAGAACTACAATCCTCAATAATTACATAAGTATAAATAGACCAAAAGGTTGAACTCGCACATATAGAAAAGTGCACACACAAACATGTACACATATATGTATGTATGTATGTATGTATGTATGTATGTATGTATGAAAACATACATATACTCTATGGATAGTTGGAGCTTAGAGGTATTAGCTTGCATATTGATAAACGCACACACACACACACACACAAAACCACATACACACACATGTATCTATATACGTAAATGTATGTATGTATCTATATAGATATATATCTATCTATATATGTATGTATGTATGTATATATGTATGTATATATGTATGTATATGTATATGTGTATAGGTGTATGTGTCTATGTGCACGTGCGCATGTGTGTGTGCATGCGTGTGTGCGTACGTGCGTGCATGCATGTGTGCGTGCTTGCGTGAGTGCGTGCATGTGTGCATACGTGCTTGCATGCGTGCGTACGTGCATGTGTGCATGTGTGTGTGTGTGTGCGCGCGCGCATGCGCGTGTGCGTGTGTGTTCTTAAGCTTGAATTTGCAAGCTAATCACTCTATGCTCCAACTATCAATGGAGAAAATATTGAGCCTACACATTGATGGAATCTGTTAAGGGAAATTATGCATGAATATCAATAATATCAAATAATACCCAATAACTAAATGAAATAAGAAACAAAGAAGATTAAACAACCAAAGAACTCAAACCTTGCAAACCTCTTTACTTCGTGGCTTCCATTGGTCGCCTATCTCAAATGATCTTGTGTATGAATATGGCCCTCAGAAGGTGCACTTCCTTGCTATTTTCCAATATGTCAAGTGGGAATGGCTATGATAGGTTTGCAATGAAGAGATTCTTCAACAAAATTGTAATGATAGAATGGTGATCGCAATCTATGGATGGATTGATGATGTAGCCAACAACATACACTCAATAAAATTGTGCCATTAATCATGTGTGAGAGCCAAAGATTTGGAACACGAAAAAAAACTTCTATTCACCAACTCTACTACTACAATGAGAGAACACTCTCTTATATCCAAGAAAACAAAAAAAAATAAAAAAAATTACATTTTTTGGCAGATTTCGACAATTGTCAGATTTTGCCATTTTAGGTAATTTTACAATTATATCTTGATAATCTAGTTTTTTCCCAAAAACATCCTAAAGCTAAGGTATGATGAAAATCCAACTAACATCCTAAATTTGAAACATGAGTTTCAAGTTATTAAAAGAAGCAACTTTTAAAAAACTAGAAAAAAACACTAAATTACCATTTTGAGGGCCAAGCTGAAAGTTTCAAGCCTCAAAAAAGTGCCAAGATGAGGTCCAACTGACTAAGGTGGGTTGGGAAGCCATTGGCCTCCTCATAATGCATCCACCTATAAAATTTTGTAGAAAAACTACATCCGAGTCAAAAGTTATGACCTCTGGAAGTCCCTGCATCATTCTCCTCTGGTTGAAAAGAACGCAGCTCTTGCAAGTGAGTGTCTTCAAACTACTGCCATTTGACTGGATCTAACCTCTGTACTTCCCACTCTATAATCCACATGCTATCTATTGGTGGCAATCCTTCCTACTATACTAAATACTTGTTTTAATGCCCTTGTTGAGTGTAGATAGTTTTCTTATCAAGAACCTGTGCAATCTTTTCCTTCTTCCTATGGGGAATGTGGTGGTTCCATGCCACTTCTGGTTAATTATCTTCAACATCATCCTCACCATGGAATGCATATAAATCAGAAATATTAAACACATGAGAAATATCAAGATCATCTGGTAAATTGACCTCATATGCATTATCATTTATCTTCTTTGTAATTTTGCAAGGACCAATTTTCTTGTACTTCAACTTGTGGTATGTTCTAGTAGGAAACCACTCTTTTCTCAAATATACCATCACTAAGTCACCATCATTGAATGTCTGATGTCACCTACTAGTATCCATTGTATTCGTGTACCTCTCACTATTGTCACGCAATTTTTGTCTCACTTCTTTCTGCAACTATTGAAGGTGTTCTGCAAATGCTTCCCCATCATCACTGACGCTATCTTTCATTGGTACTTATACCAAATCTAGAACACCCTGAGGATTCCTTCCATACACAATTTGGAAAAGGGACCTTCTCGTTGATCTGTTAACAGAACTATTATAGGCAAATTTGGCCTGGGGTAATGCCACGTCCCATTGTTTTGGCTTTTCTCGAACAATACACCTCAATAAATTTCCCAGACTCCGATTCACTACCTCTATTTGCCCATCCATTTGAGGATGATAAGAACTACTAAATTGTAACTTAGTCCCCATCTTCTTCCATAAAGTCCTCCAGAAATGACTAAGGAATTTGGTATTCCTATCAGAGGTCATAGTATTTGGAACACCATGTATTCAAACAACTTCTAAAAAAAATAACTCTGCTACCCTCATTACATCATTAGTTTTTTTACAGGCAATAAAATGAACCATCTTGGAGAACCTATCAACAACTACAAAAATGGAGTCATTACCTCATTGAGTATGTGGAAGTCCCAACACAAAGTCCATGCTTAAATCTGTCCATGGTGTAGTTGGTACTTGTAATGGCATATACAACCCTGTATTTTGTGAATGTCCCTTAGCCACTTGGCAAATTCTACACCTTGTTACATACTTAGTTATATCCCTTTTCATCTTTGGCCAGTAATATTTATCTTCTATCAAGGCTATTGTCTTGTCCTTGCCAAAATGTCTAGCCAACCCACTACTATGAAATTCTCTGATAATGTTTTCCCTCATAGAGCTAGTTGGTATGCATAGTTTTTTTCCTTTAAATAGATACCCATCTTGCATAAAATATTCACCCCTAAAGTGATCCAAGTTACTAGATATTGGTGCCTTCAATTGTTCCACAATCTCCCAAAAATCATCATCAGACTCATACAAATTTTTTATGGCATCAAAACCAATTACCTCAGTTTCCATTGTGGTTAAAAGTGCAAAATTCCTAGACTTAACGCATTTGCAACCTGATTTTGTTTTCCAGACTTATGCTTCAACACAAAATTGTAACCCTGCAAGAAAGAGACCCAATTGGCATGCCTAATATTCAACTTTTTCTGTGTGTTCAAGTATCTCAGTATAATATGATCTGTAAACAATACAAACTCCAGGGGAACTAGATAATGTCTCGAATGCCTTAATGCTTGAACAATTGCATAAAATTCCAAATCACTAGTAGAAGAATTCTTTCTCACTTCATTCAACTTTTCACTAAAGAAAGATATAGATTTTCCAGCTTGGCTAAGCACAACACCTATTCCCACATGGGAGGCATCACATTCTACTTTAAATACCTTATCAAAATTTGGCAATGCAAGTATAGGTGCTTATGTTACCTTTTCCTTCAAGTACTTAAATCTCTCCTTAGTATCCTTGGTCCATTCAAACTCCCTTCCTTTGGTACAATATGTTATAGGAGCTATAATACTATTGAAATTTTGAATGAACTTTCAATAGAAAGTGGCCAAGCCATGAAAACTTTTTACCTCTGTGATGTTGCTTGGACTAGGCCATTCTAGAATTACCCTGACCTTTTCTGGATCCATTCTGACACCATCTTTAGAAATGACAAAACCTAAAAAACCAAACTATCCTGCATGAACCTACACTTCTTCAAATTGGCATAGAGCTTCTTCTTCTTTAACACACCAAAGATGATCCTCAAGTGTTGTAGGTGCTCTTCCTTGCTATTACTAAATACCAAAATATCATCAAAATAAACTACCACAAACTTACCAATGTAAGGTCGTAGTATAGTGTTCATCAATCTCATAAATGTGCTAGGTGCATTTGATAACCCAAATGACATAACCATCCACTCATATAATCTGTCTCCAGTCTTAAAGGTTGTCTTCCACTCATCCCCTTCTCAGATCCAGATTTGGTGGTAGCCACTTCATAGGTCGATCTTGCTAAAATATTTGGCCCCTGCAAGGATATCCATCATGTCCTCCATACGATGTATAGGAAACTAATACTTGATGGTAATCTTATTAATTGCTCTACTATTAGTGCACATCCTGCATGTTCCATCTTTTTTTGGGGTCAACAATGCAGGTACAACACATGGGCTCATGCTCTCTCTCACCACACCTTTACTTATGAGTTATGTCACTTGTTTATTCATCTTTGCATGTTGTGTTGGATTCATCCTATAAGCTACTTGGTTGGGTAGAGTTTCTCCTAGAATCAAATCAATATGATGTTGAATATCTCTCTTTGGCGGTAGACCATCAGGCAATTCATCAAGCAAAACATCAACAACTTCTTTTAATAGCTCTGCTACTTCTGGGGGAACTTAAATGTCTTCCTCTTCACCTTTTTTCACTACTAATGCATAGTAACACCCTATTGCCTTCATTTCTTTAACAAGATCTCTTTAAGACAACATGGTCTCACCTTTTCCTTCATCCTTAAGAGGCAATAAAATCACCTTAGAGCCATCTTTCCAAAAGGTCTATGTGTTTTTCTCTCCATCATGCATAAATTTTCTATCATACTGCCATGGCCTTCCCAATAACACATGACGAGCATTCATTGGGACAACATCACACCATATCTCATCCTGATAGATCTTTCCTATCTTAAACTTAATTAAGCATCTTTTATAAACAGTGACTTCATTTCCCTTTTTAAACCATGCAATGTGGTATGGATGAGGATGTTTTTCACGGTGTAAATTTAATTTTTCTACCATTTCTTTAGAAACCATATTTTCACAACTACCACCATCAATAATAACTTGACATACCTTGCCACCTGAAGTGCATCTGGTTCTGAAGATATTGGTTCAAAGCCATGAACCATTAGAGCTTTTGTCCTATGTTTTCTCCTTCTCTGGAATCACCATTGCTCTTCTCATCATGAGACTTTCTCCCACATCTGGTGGAACCTCTAGTTCCGTCCCTTCCACTTCATGTTGTGTTTGAATTAGGTTCACCCTAGGTTGTCCTCCTTGATTTCTTTCTTGCATGTTATAATTTGAGCATTCAAATGCCCTATGACCTTCTTCTCCACATCTGAAACAAGTGAAAGGCCTTCTCTGGTTTTCCCATCCTCTACCACCACCATAACCTCTACCTCTTTAAAATCCCCTTCCTCGTTCTTGATTCAGAGGATCTTGTTGAGTGTCTACTTATTTTTCCAATCCATGGGATGACTCTCCCCTGCCATAATTCGAACATTCTCAAAATGGGGTTGATGTACCCCTTCTTCCTCCTCTATTCCTCTGATGATACTGTCTATTTTTTTTCTTTAGACTTTAGAGCCAATTGGTAAGCCTCTTCCATACTGTTGAGTTGATGCATGCTCAATTCATCTTGAACAGAGAATTTCAGGCCATTCACATATCTAGTAGCCATCTGTTCATCATTTTCTTAATGCTCTATACGTATAGATAGAGTATAAAACTCATTTTTATAATCTTGCACAGAAGAGAGGTTCTGCTTTAAATTTTGAAACCTACAAAAAAGGGTTTGCGTATAATCTATGGGTAAAACATTTTCTCTCAACTTCTCCATTTTATTCCATGTCATGATCTTATCCTTGCTTTTCCTTGTTCATTCCTTTTGAAGATGATCCCACCAAATCATTGCATGACCGTTTAATTTGGTGCATGCAAATTTCACCTTCTTTTTCTCTGTCATGGATTTCCATTCAAAAAAATTTCTCATGTCATTCAACTAGTCTATCAACTCCTTTGGTTTAAGACTACCTGCATAATCTGAAACATCTACCTTGATCCCTTCATTTTTCCCTTCTAAGGCCCTGAGCATCCTCTCTTCAAAACTCATGCCTTCTAATTCTTCTTCTTCATGTTTTGTATCTTGATTTGCACCTCTTTGACCTATCTCTTCATCAATTTCGTCTCCTCCTCTACCCAGTCTTTGGTTTTCCATTCGTGTTGTAAGTTATGCCTTTTGGCTTTGCTAATTTTGTATTTCTCTATGCATCTAGGCAAGACTACCTCTTCCTCTTCCTCTCCTAGCCATCTTCTTGTTCTGATCCCAGATGATGTGGCCAACAACATACACTCAATAAAATTGTGTCATTATTCATGTGTGAGAGCCAAAGATTTGGAACATTCAAAAAAAATTTCTATTCACCAAATCTGCTGCTACAATGAGAGAAAACTCTGTTATATCCAAGAAAACAAAAAAAAAATTACCTTTTTTGGTGGATTTTGACAATTGTCAGATTTTGCCATTTTAGGTAATTTTACAATCATATCTTGAGAATCTAGTTTTTTCCCAAAAACTTCCTAAAGCTAAGGTAGGATGAAAAGCCAACTAACATCCTAAATTGGAAACATGAGTTTCAAGTTATTAAGAAAAGTAACTTTTAAAAAACTAAAAAAAAATACTAAATTGTCATTTTGAGGGCCAAGATGAAAGTTTCAAGCCTCAAAAAAGTGCCAAGACAAGGTCCAATTGACTATGGTGGGTTGGGAAACCACTGGCCACCTCATAACACATCCACCTATAAAATTTCGTAGAAAACCCACATCCGAGTCAAAAGTTATGATCTTCGGAAGTCCTTGCATCAATTTGGTGCCAAAGGTGCGCTGTGAATTATGTAGAGTAAGTTTACTAAAAGCTTTGATGATTGAAATGAAGGAATAGGGTTGTACTTATAAACTTGTGAGAGAGAAGATCAACGATATAGAAAGAATAAGAAGATCAACGATATAGAAAACTTGAGAGGATGTACGCAAATAGGAAGAGGACAAGTGTCACACAAAAAATTGTTTTGTTTGAGTTAACTGCTTTCTTGATAAAGATAAGATTCGATTTCATAAATTAGATTTTTTTTTCTAATTTAAGAGTTGTTGATAAAAACAAGATAGAATAATCAATTAACTCAACTTGTGATTTGCTTTTTGTATGATTTGAAAGAAATTAAATAATAAATTCGTTAATTTTGTGTGCATGAAGAAGAAGATTTATTTTTAGAAGATTTGGAAGATTTTTGAGGAATTAGAAGATAAGAAAGAAAATTAAATAAATAAATTTATTTAATTGTTTGTGCATGCTTTGGAAGAATAAATAAAATATTTGATTGTATTTTCTTTTTAGAGATTGAGAGAATTTAAATAAATTTGATTGATTTATTTAAATTTGGAGGAATGATTTGATTTAATTAAATAATTAAAATTATTTAATTGTTTGGAAGAATGATTTTGATTTCGAAGAAATTAATTAAATAAAGGTAATTTATTCAATTAATGGTAGGAATCTGCACCAATTAAATAAATTGATTTATATATTTATTGATAGAGGAATTAAATAGAATAAGTATTAAGAATATTTATTTAGACAGAGTCATGTCATTTTTAGGTGTATACATTTTTCCCCTCTTTGATGCAATGTGTTTTATCACATTGTTTCAAAGAATAATTTTTTCTGATAATGATACATGTGATAGTTTTCCCCTGCTATAGGTTTAACGACGGCAGGATGCCCCCTCGGGAGATTGGACCGGAAGAAAAGTTTGAGGGATGTGAGACAGACAATCTCACGATGAAGAAGGTAAAAAATAGGTTGATGCCTGATAAGGGATGGAATGAAAGAGAAGACTGATACATGATGCAAGATAAAATGATAACACACAAGCAGACAAGTGAGTATGCACAAATGAAACAAGAACAAACAAGGTATTGCCCCTATCAAGTGGTAAACCAATGATTAATTGATATTGATAGAAGATAGTGTTGTCATTGCGAGAAACAATATATCCCTAGATCAACATGATAGATAGTGTTGTCATGGCAGGGAATGATATATCCTTAGATCAACATGATAGGCGTGGGAAAGATACATCCCACTGATAATTATGATTGATTGATTTGGTTTACAACAAGATTAGAATCAAGACCACTAATTGTGATTGGATAATTTGACAAGATTGATTTGACTTGATTGGTATGAATTAAGGATGGACTTGCATTTGGATCACTGCTTTGGATTGACTGGATAAGGATAAAAGATACCATGATAGATAGAAATTTGATTGATAGAAGAATGACTTGACTGAAGGACTCACAAGCTTTTCTAAACACTTACACTATGAATAGAATCTTTATTGATGGATGGTAATATGGAATGCAAATGGATATGATATGGATGCGGATACTTTTCATCTTGATGTTGCAAGTAATTTGAAGTGCTTATTTCATCATTGGCTACTTATTGTTTCTTTTCTCTTTTGAAATGTTGTAAGAAAATACAAGCATCTAGGTATAATTAAACCGAGATGACATGAGTATTACTTACATGGATTTTGATATGAAAGAAAGCTAGGTGTGCAGAAATGCTTCCTACACTAATCTATTGAAGAGAGGGCTATGCAAATTCAAATTTACCCTAACTATTACAGTGATGTTAAACCATTAACATGAGATATAGCAACAAAACACAAGAGCCAGAAAGAAGATAGGAGAAGAGAGACAAAGATTTACAGTGGGGAAAACCCTTATCGGGTGAAAAACCCCACACTCAGAAACCTGCACAATGTATTAACAAATCTGAAAGAATATTTACAATACACTTGTAATGCAACCTTGAATGGTCTTTGACACTCATGTCTGGAGTCAATCCAGCAACATAATAGTACCTGTAAACCTGTGATACAAACTCCATCTCCAAGAACCTATTTAAATAGAACATAAAAGGCAATTTTGGACCTTTCTTGGAATGGGCGTCCAATATGGCATCTTGGACCAAAACCCATGCCTAGGGACACTTGGTCAACATTGTTGAATGTGTTTGACACTTATCCACAACTCCCATCCCAAAGAGGTCACCTATTTCCAAAATGGGCTATGACAGATACTCTTACGACATTTACGACCATCATAGAATCTGTCATAGTAGTTACAACTTATAGTTGTACGAGAATCTGTCATCCACATGCTATAAATAGCATATTCTCTTACAACACATCATATTCCACCTTGGGGGGGCCAAATATGCCTCATTCAAAGATGTTTCATGACATATGTCATTACCTGTCTTACAACCTTCTATTCTTGATTCTTACATGTCATAGATTCATCATAGGAATCTATCATAACTGTTTCGGTCAAACATTCCTTACACAACATAGAAGATGCCAACACATGGCAGAATATTCCTACCACTAAGTGGGATGCCTATCTCCTCATGTGAGGACAAAATAACAAGTTGTCATAATCCATGTAGGATTGACACATCACCATGCCACATCCCACAATATGACAAAATGGAATTTCCAATTATTTACAACATAGGCAATTAAATAATAAATACAAACATTACAAATGCAAAGAATTACCAAGGTTGAGACACCTTAATTCCCAACATTCTCCCACTTCTCGAACACCTTGTAAGAGCCAATAGAAAAACATGATTTAATTGTTATAGGCCGAGAGGCCCATAGACTCCGAACACCATCTAAACTTCTCTGTACCCACTGGTTTCGGCATGCATCTGCAATATTCTTCAAAGTATCTACCTTCTCCAAATTTACCTTTCCATCCTCAACCATGTCCCTAACAAAGTGAAACTGAACATCAATGTGCTTGGTTCTAGCATGGAAAGTTGGATTCTTTGCAAGGCAAATTGCACTCTGACTGTCACAATGGATCGTGATCTGACCTGCATCAGAACACAATCTCTTAATCCAAATGGCTTCCTTACAAGCATGAGTTGCTGCCATATACTCTGCTTCTATTGTAGACAAAGAAACAAGTTGTCACTTACTCATCCAACTAATAGCACCACCAAACAGTGTAAAAGCATAAGCACTGGTGGATCTCTTGCTGTCAATGTCACCTGCCCAATCTAAATCTACAAATCCATGAATATCAACAGAATGTGGAGGTCCTAAAACATTACCATGATAGCAAATGGAATACTCAAAAGTACCCCTCAAATATCTGAACACTCGCTTAACTGCATCCCAATGAACCCGTCCAGGATTAGCCATAAATCGACTAAGGACTCCCACTGCTTGGGCAATGTCTAATCTTGTGCAGACCATGGCATACATCAAACTGCCAACAACACTAGCATAAGGTACTCTGCTCATGTCCTCCACCTCACTAGGAGATTTTGGACAATTCTCAATAGACAACTGTGTCCCCAAGGAAACAGGAACAAACAATGGTCTACAATCTCCCATGCTGAATCTGTCCAACACAGTCTTAACATACTTACTCTAACTTAACCAAAGTTTTCTATTGGTTCTGTCTCTTCTGATTTCCATTCCTAGAATGTACCTGGCTGTCCCTAAATCTTTCATTTCAAACTGAGCTGACAACTGAGATTTAAAATCATAAATCATATTCTTGCCCTTCCCAATAAGCAACATATCATCAGCATACAGTGCAACAATGAGAATATGATCACCATCAAACTTATAATAAACACAGTGATCCGATTTCAATCTCACAAATCCAATTGACAACACAAAGGCATCAAACTTCAAGTACCATCTCCTAGGGGATTACTTCAAACCATACAAAGACTTCTTAAGTTTGCAAACCAAATTTTCTTTACCTTTTACCATGTAATGCTCTGGCTGTGACATGTAGATTTCTTCCTCCAAGTCACCATGAAGGAAAGTTGTCTTCACATCCATCTATTCTACCTCCAAGTCATAAGCTGCTGCGAGAGACAACAAGAATCGAATGGATGTCAACTTTGCAATGGGAGAGAAGATCTCACCATAATCTATACCCTCCACTTGTGAATACCCCTTCACAACCAATCTAGCCTTATACTTCTCAGTACTGCCATTTGCACCAAGCTTCTTCTTGAACACCCATTTGCATCCAACAGGTTTCCTTCCAGGAGGCAAAGGCACCAAGTCTCAAGTTTGATTCTTTTCCAAAGAAGCCATTTCTTCCTCCATGGCCTCCTTCTAGGAACCTACATCCTTCATATCCAAAGCCTCTAATGCAGTTCTAGGTTCATCACTGTTAGTGAGCAAAGCATAAGCACAACTAGAATCAAGCAATGTAAAACTAAACCTTTTAGGTTCCTTCCTTATCCATGTAGACCTCCTCAAGAGCTAAGGTTGAGGTTCAACTTCTTCATTTGAGCTTTCAGAGCTACTAGAGCTCTCCTCATGATTAGGTCCAACATTGTCTTTCTGTTCAGTCTTCTCAGGGGTGAGAGGAAACTAAACAACATCCTCTTTCTTTTCTTTTTCTTTTGGCTACAAAATAGTGGAAGAAGGTGTAAGCTCTCTAAAGATGACACTTCTGTTATACAACACTTTTTCAGCCACGGGGTCCCAAAGCTTGTATCCTTTCACACCAACACCATAGCTGATGAAGATACACTTAACAACTTTGTTCTCCAACTTTGACCACTTCTCCCTAGGCACATGTGCATATGCCTCACAACCAAAAACACAAAGATGCCTTACTGAAAGCTTTCTACCAGACCACACCTCCATGCATGTCTTTCCAACAAGAGCTGATGTAGGAGATCTATTTACCAGATAGCAAGCAGTGGCAACATCTTCAGCCCAAAAATTTTGTTCTAGACCAGCTCCACTAAGCATACTCCTATCCTTCTCCATCAGTGTCCTGTTCATCCTCTCTGCAACTCCATTTTGTTATGGGGTGTATGGAGTTGTCTTGTGCCTTTCAATCCCAATTTCCTTGCAATACTTATCAAATTCTGTAGAACAGAACTCACTACCCTTGTCAGTTCTCAAACATTTAATCTTTTTACCAATCTAATTTTCAGCAAAGGCTTTAAACTCCTTAAACTTGCTATAGACTTTAGATTTGCTTCTGAGAAAATAAATCCATGTCCTTCTACTGTAATCATCTATAAAAGATACAAAGTATAGAGATTTTGATAATGAAGGAACATTAACATGACCAAACACATCACAATGAATAAGGTCTAACACACCCAAAGACTTATGAGAACTTGAGTAAAACTAAACACGGTTTTGTTTTCCATAAATCCAATGTTTGCAAAAGTCAAACTCAAGATTACAATCATCTAACCCCTCACTGAGGTTCTTATTTTTCAGGGTACGCAAACCCTTCTCACCAATGTGACCAAATCTCTTATGCCATAACATTGTCTTTTCTACAAGAACTTTAACTTCTAATGCACGATTACAACCATCAAGACTAGAAACAATAGATTTCTTCACTGCTCCTTCAGATGGTGGGGATGAAGTGACTGCTGCCCTCTTCCTTGAGTCAGAAGAACTATTGCATTGTGAAATGCATGCCTCCAGCTAAAATAGAGTACCTCTCTGAGTACCCTTAGCAAGCACCATAGATCCTCTAGTCATCTTTTATCCTTCTTTCGAAAAGACAAGCTGCACACCTGCATCATTCAAACTACTTATAGAAAGTAGGTTCCGTGCTAAGCCTGGGATGTGCATAACCTTAGAGATCCCCTTCACTTGACCATTAGGGAGTCAGATAGAGACTCTTCTACGACCAACGATCTTCATATGAAATTCATCACCCAGATACACCTTTCCACCATCAAACTCCTCATACTTAGTGAACCAATCTCAATGTGAGGTCATGTGGAATGCTGCACCAGAGTCGATTAGCCACACATCATCAGATGCATGGGTTGCCAGGGCTACGATGAAGGTATCACCATCATCTTGTGATTTGTTAGAATCTGAATTAGGAGCTTTCTTATTTTTCTTCTTCTCCTCTTTGCATTCCTTTCAGAAATGCTTGGTCTTGCCACAGTTCCAACAAAGAGCCTTGGACTTTCCAGGAGATTTTGATCTCCCACGGGATTTGGATCTACCCTTCTTAGCTTTCTTCTCCTTCTTCTTCCCTTTCTCCTTGGGTCTTCCATGAACTACAAGGGCTTCTTTGGCTACCTCAGAAGACTTTCTCTGTATCACTTCAGATAACAGTGAAGAAACCACCTCTTCCATTTTGAATGTGGATGTAGTGTTTTTGATTTCCATGACAAGGTGATCCCATGAGTCCGGCAGATTACAAAGCAGGGTCATACACCAATCCTCCTCCTCCATCTTTACACTGATAGATGTCAATTGTGCAACCATCATGTTAAAGGCATTCATATGCTTAGCCACGGAGCCTTCGTCCTCCATTTGAAGAGAATACAACTTCTTTCTCATAAAAAGTTTATTGACTAGGTATTTGCCTTGACACACATCCCCCAACTTCTTCCAAAGGAGTTTTGCAGCAGCCTCCTCATGGACATTTAACAACACAGAATTGGAAAGACTAAGTCTTATGAGACCCTTAGCCTTCCGATCCTTGATACTCCACTCATTGTAGCTGGTTATTTTCTATTCACACTTTCCCAAACATCTCGGTCAACTAACATGTCTTCTATCTTGAGCTTCCGCAACTCAAAATTACTGCAGTTGAACTTCTCTACTTCAAACCTTCCTGATGTGCTTGCCATCTCCTTGCTGGAATAAGATACAGAATGCTCTACACAGACACCCACTCAACCTAAGATTAGCTCAAAAAACCCCTACCCAACAACTAGGACCAAAGGTGATCAAGCTCTGATACCAACTGAAAGGAAGCTAGGTGTGTGGAAATGCTTCCTATACTAATCTATTGAGGAGAGGGCTATGCAAATTCAAATTTATCCTAACTATTACAGCGATGTTAAACCATTAACATGAGATATAACAGCAAAACACAAGAGCTAGAAAGAAGATAGAAGAAGAGAGATAAAGATTTACAGTGGGGAAAACCCTTATCAGGTGAAAAACCCCACACTCAGAAGCCTGCACAATGTATTAAGAAATCCGAAAGAATGTTTACAATACACTTGCAATGCTAGCTTCAATGGTCTTCGACACTCGTGTTTGGAGTCAATCTGGCAGCATAACAGTACCTGTAAACCTGTGATACAAACTCCATCTCCAAGCACCTGTTTAAATAGAACATACAAGGCAATTTTAGACCTTTCTTGGAATGGGCGTCCAATATGGCATGTTGGACCAAAACCCACGCCTAGGGACACTTGGTCAACATTGTAGAATGTGTCTGACACTTATCCATAGCTCCCATCCTAAAGAGGTCACCTATTTCCAAAATGGGCTTTGACAGATGCTCTTACGACATTTACGACCATCATAGAATCTATCATAGTGGTTACAACTTACAGCTATAAGAGAATCTATCATACACATGCTATAAATAGCATATTCTCTTACAACACATCATATTCCACCTTGGGTGGCCCAAATATGCCTCATTCAAAGATGCTTCATGACACATGTCATTACCTGTCTTACAACCTTCTATTCGCGACTCTTGCATGTCATAGATTCGTCATAGGAATCCGTCATAACCGTTTGGGTCAAACATTCCTTACACAACATAGAAGATGCCGACACATGGCAGAATATTCCTACCACTAAGTGGGATGCCTATCCCCTCATGTGAGGACAAAATAACAAGTTGTCATAATCCATGTAGGATTGACACATCACCGTGCCACATCCCACAATATGACAAAATGAAATTTCCAATTATTTACAACATAGGCAATTGAATAATAAATACAAACATTACAAATGTAGAGAATTACCAAGGTTGAGACACCTTAATTACCAACATGATATAGCAAGTTGATACAAGCATCTATTCAAAATTAAATCTAGATGACCTGAGTACTTCTTGTGTTTCAATAGACAAGGATTGCCCCTTTGCATGTTTAGACCTCTGAAGTCCTCAATGATCTTTTTTTATCATGTTTAGACAAAACCTGTCACATTACTAAAGATTAATCCACAAACCACAGACAAAGAAAATGATTATGCCCCCATCATAGCCTCTCTAGTTTTTAACATCCTCCAGTAGCAAAGAAAGACATAATAACAAATATCAAGACTCTATAAGTTAACCTTCTCAAAAACACAAAACATTCTTGCATTAGATGTGTCTTCTTTCCATAATTTTGATAAAATCATTTTGAGTGTTTAGGTACTTGTTTGTTTTTCCTTTAGATAGGTTGAAGTCTTACGTCAAGATTTCTATTTTGGAAGCAAGTTTTTTTTGTGCATGTTTTGCCTAGTGAAATGGTTCAAAAATGGATAGATAGAAGGACAGATGACAAGATATGGAATGGATGAGAAGTGGAGCCTTGGGGGTGCATTGATAATGGCCTTTCCTACGTGACGACATAGATGCAATGCAGTTCAGGGTGAACCCTGATGGACCTAAGACCTAGGCGATAGGAAACAGTGTGCACTCAGATAGATAGGACAAATGACACATGATGGAATGGATGAGAAGTGGAGCCTCGGGGGTGTATTGATAATGGCCTTGCCTATGTGATGACATAGAGGCAACATAATTTGGGAGGAACCCTAATACTGACGATGGACACTAAGATATGCTGACACTATGGATATGGTACTTTAACTACCTTAAGTATTAAGGTGATAATGGTTATATAGTATCAAGCCATGATAGGTTATTGTTTAGGCTATGTAATGTGCCTGACATGATTGGATAATGGATAACTGCGGGAAGAATGGACCTAAGGTGATTGGTTTCCCAAAGATGGAGGAAGCGGTTTGCATTGTAGAGAGTGCCTGTTTGCCAAGTTTTCACTACTTCGCTTTTATTGCACAAGAGGAAGCAATTCGAATAGCCTAAATGCTAGATACTGATGACAAGGGAACCTCACGGGTAGGTAGATGGATGGGTGATAGTGGATAATGGATGGGTAGGTAGAAGGATGGGCAATAGTAGATAGAAGGAACACATGCGGAAAAAGAAGAAGGATGTGATCACCAAGGACTAAGTCGCATAGGAATAACATCCCCATTGTAGGTAGGATACTTAGGATTTTTCATGACAAATGCTTATGATGATAGGAGGATGAGATGATTGGATTGTTTTGAAAAAGACAAGGTATATCAAGAGTTTTTCCCAAGCATGTTTTGACATTTTGTCCCTGTATCTTTATCAAGATCAAAAGAGGAATGGAGGATGAAAGGACTCAAATTATAGGTATATGTAGGATACAGATGATAGGAGGGTGTGGTAAGATAGGATGGATGGATTTGATAGGATAGGTATGTAATGGGTAAAGATAACATGATAGGATAGGCAATGGTATGGAAGGAAATGATAGGAGAAAAGTGATATGTTGATGAGACAAGGTATCCCCAAGTGTAGGTGACGTAGGAGATCAACTTACACATGACACCTGTTTGCCAAGTTTTCATCATGGTACTTATCCAAGGCACCTATTTGCCAAATTTTCACCGTTGGACGAAGGGATTTCTCTTTACTTTTTTTGATTTCATAAGTTTTTTTTTTCATAAGCACTTTTTTTTTAATATTTGGATAGGATAGGTGGAATACGAATGAGAGGAACTCAAGCATCTAGCTCCATGAATGTGATAGTGTCCTGCTAGAAATGCACGTCACATGGACTATGTCAAGTGTTCTCATAGATGTTGGTTGGGGATTGCATGAAAGTGAGATGGAGAAGATAGATAGCGGATTATGGAGGGTGCAATAGTGAATGATGATGTGGAATATGGAGGACTTATGCAAGGATGGAGGGAAGCCTTATTCAAAAGCATTTGACCATAGGGATAAGATGGGGGAGATACATAGGATAATAGTGGAAGGAAGGTGAGATGAAGATATGTGGAAATATCATGGGATGGAAGGGAACCATGACCAACGGTTGCACATACCATGATAAACATTGAAGCTTATGATGGGAAGGTGGTGTAGGAAATAATGGAGAGTTTTGCTTGGTGGATGAGTGATTTAGGCGTTTAGGGACTCACATAGATTGAGTAGTTTTCTTATGTTTGTTTGTCATGTGTGATGGATGGATTGGAGACTTTTGGATGGAATGGGATTTTTGAATGGGAAAGGAGAAAGTGGATGGTTAGGATGTCTCATTTGACTTCATGGATTTTTACTTAGGTACCCAAACCATTTTACTTATAGACTTTACTTGCAAAGGTATGGGCTTTGGTATATGCATTTTTTTGTGTAGCTTCTAAGGTAATTACTTGATGCTTGGGGACCCAGACCTTTTTCAATTTTGCTTTGAGGTGTGTGGGTATATGTAGCCTTTGAGATGGATAATTCTTTGATCCTTGGCTTTTGTATCTAAAGGCATGAGGACCTTTAGGATTTTTTACTTTATAGGTAGAGGAATCCATACTTTTGTTGTTGAATTCCCTTACGATGGTAGAAGTGGGGTTGGTGGAAGCTCATTGTTTAGACAACATGTGCATTTGTTGGCCATGATTGGGATTTTTAGAGGATTTATGGATGGATGGATAAGGTGTTGGAAGAAGTCGTGGTAAAATGCAAGGAGGGATATTAGGAGTTGGAAGTAGCGGAGGTAGATTGGATGGTGGAAGGTGTATGGTCACATGCTTTTGGGATGTATATAATAAGGGAGGTGGAATGGAAACATATGTTTTGGGGATATCATAGGGTTTGTGATGGAAAGTGGTAGATTTAGGAGGCATGGAGGAAGTACCAACATCGTGGGATTACTTTTCTTGGTAAATATAACCAAGGCCATAAGAGGGTGCAGGAACTTTGACATGGATAGGCTCCAAAGTACCTTGTTCATGAAGGCCTAAGACTTTACCTTGATAGTTCATATTTAAGAGTATGCAGTGGACAATGGGATTATGTGTGTTTTGGACACTAGCAGTGAGCTCCTTATTTGATGGGGAAGGTGAAGTGGTAGATAGTGATCGTTGCTCTCCTAAGAAAGAACATTCATGCATGAAGGTAGTGAGACCAATGGGATAGGATAATGGATTTGCGACATGGTTGATAATGGATGGTGGAGGATCGTTAGGATCTTGATTATCATTATGCTCATTTAGATCCAAGTTATTGGTTTGATCATCTATGTGCACTTGGGAGGCAAGTGTCTCATCAAGGAAAGTGGAAGTTGTTGGATCATGGATAGGACTAGATGGAGGATGGATAGATGGGGTGATAGGATCATAACCATGGAATGCATAAAGTTGGCTAAGAGGATCATCATGGTTGGCTTGATCATAGATAGGACCTTGATCATAGACTGGAGCTTGATCATAGAGAGGATCTTGATCATATATAGGATTTAGTGTGATGGGATCAATGTGGTTATGTATAGGTTCTTCATCTATGATAATATCTTGATCACAGAGTAGATATAGGTTATGGGTGGGTTGGATTTAGATTTATTTCTCATATATGGGTATAGGATCAAGTTGCTCATGGATAGATTCTTCATAGGTAGTATCTTGATCATGGAAAAGATAAATGTTATGGATGGGTTGGATGGAGATGTTTTGATCTTGATTTCGATAGAGGGTTGATGTTTCCACATGCTTGAAAGTGTACTCTTGACATAACTCTTAATTTTCTTGGATTGAAGCAGAGGTAGATGACTCTTGGTCTACAACATGAAGGTATGATGGACCTTGACTTTAATTCATGATAGGAGTTTCGTCAATTAGATTGCTTGGTTGCGGATTAAATGATGGGGTTGAAGCAATGGGCATGTTTGAAGGCTCTTAGATAGGCTCTGGGGTAGGTGTTTTATGACATGGACATGGTTGACTCTTTGCTAATAGCCATTGGATCACATCCTTGATGAGTGCATGGGTAGATGGACAATACAACGGATAGAGAATAATGGCAGATGGATTAGGCCCATTGTGAGGATTGCTTGTGCTAGATGGGGATGAAATTGGTTGAGCAGATTTGGATTCCTCCATAGCTTTTCTTCTTTTAGATCTTGCAAAGAGTCCTTCCAAAAAACCATCTAAGGCCTCGTCGGTTGATGGATTAGAGCTTGGGGAACTTAATGGCAGTGTTGGTGTAGAACTGGTATGCTTTCAGATGTGTGTTCTAGGAGATGGTGAAGGAGGACTAGTAGATGGATTGGTATATGATTTCCAGTTTGAGGTGGCACTTCCCATGTCAAGAGTATCATTAAGATGGGTAAAGAATGTACGATCTTGGTGCAAGCCATAGCTAGTACTGGCATGCTTATGTTGGGAGGGATTTGGTTCATGTGGATCTTTTCTTTCCCTATATTCATCAAACTTGGGCTCATCAAAACTAGAAGAGAAAGGTATCTTAGCCAAGCTTTTATCAAATGGATAATGAGATATGCCTTCTAACAAGTATCATTTGGTGGAAGATCTAGATTGTAAGATAGCCATTTGTTGTTGCATGGCTTGGATTTGTTTGGTAAGTGCTTCTAATTGATTTGTCATATCCACATAAACTAATACCAGGGTGGAATGGGTACCCAAAAAGGTTGAAAAAAAATTTCACAAAAGACCGGGAAATGCTCACTATTGTGGATGCGTAGCAACAGATGCGCTGGAATAGAAGGTAAATGTACAGCAAGTTAGAATATATGCACAACTCTCGTAAATAATAAAAGCATAGGAATAGACAATAAATGCGTAGTAGATTGAAATATATGTACAGCAGGTCAAAATATATGCGCAGCTCTGTAGTACAAATGCGCAGCTCTGGGTTTTTGTTTGATTTTGCAATGTTTTTGGCATGTTTTTTAATATTTTTGGTTTCTTGGCTGAAAGTTGGTCTTTTTGATCCAATTTATCAATTATGAAAAGTAAGACACAACAAACACAAAGAATATTTTCATGAATTTTGATCTTTTTTAGATTTTTTTTAATTTTTTGACTTTTTTTTACTAAAACAATAAGTACAAATCCTAGGATGGTAGGGACAATATAAACTAAATTCTCATTGTTATGTGAAGCATCTTTGGAAGGTGATAATTGCCCTTTCAAGCACCAGTTTATAGGGGATTTTGGCTTCTAAAATAAAGGATGATTAGTAAGTGCAACCGTTCGAGTGGTTATACATGCGGCAGCGCTACTCTCCATTATGGAGTATCCCAACCTTCAAGGGTTATGCCTTGGAGGGTTTTGGGGGAGGTTGGTTGTCAGTATAACTTAACAACACTCATTGTTTGAAGTTTTCACTCCAAACACAATTTATTTATAGTGGCTAGGTAGAGCTTGGATTTAGCTTGTTACCACTTAAGGTCATTCCCACTTGGACGGAAGGATATCCAAGGGTAGGCCTTTCTAAAGGAAAAACATGTAAAATGATATGTTTGGCATTTTGTTCACCCAAGATAAGGGAGAGCATAGGCCTAGTATCATTCCAAATACACAGAAGACAATGGTTCTTTTCCCCTAGTTAAAATGAAAAAGACTAAATGAGTTAAGCTACTTGGGCACACAAGAGATTTGTTAACTTTGAAAGAAGCAAGATAGCAATGGTTTGATTTTATCCTCCTAGCATTGGGACTATATTCAAGTTGTTGATGCAACAAGATCAAATTACAATCCTCCTTGTTAGAGCTAAATGAGATTTGCATGAACATCCATTTACTTTCCTTGCTAATTAGATCTAGAGATGAGTTAACAAATGCAGCTATATGACTAAACTAGCCCCTAACCTGCAAGTAGATCAGAGAATATTCCTATGAGAAATGTTAGCGTTAGTAAAAAATCACAAGAAATGACCCTAGGACCCTGTTTGAACAAACACATAGTTACAGAAGATGTATGCGCAGGTACAGAGTACATATGCACAGAAGTATAAATGCACAATCACAAAGGACAAAAGTGTAGAAATAGAGAATATGTGCATTGAAATACAAAATGCACAGTTACAAAAGACAGAAATGTAGAAACAGAGCATAGATGCACCGTTTTGAATAGATGTGCTGATTCAGGAGATAGGTGCACTACTTCAGAGAATAAATGTGCCAAATTTCTAGATGCATTGAAATAGAACTCAGATGAGTGTTAGGAATGGTCAGATGCATAGAATCCTCCTGTGTATGGAACCTAATGCACAAAAACTTAGTTTTGAGGTTAAATTGGGGCAAGGCCCCATGGTGGGCACCAAAAATGTTAAGGGAAATCATGCATGAATATCAATAATATCAAATAATACCCAATAACTCAATGAAATAAGAAACAAAGAAGATTAAACAAACAAAGAACTCAAACCTTGCAAACCTCTTTACTTCGTGGCTTCCATTGGTTGCCTATCTCAAATGATCTTGTGTATGAATATGGCCCTCAAAAGGCGCACATCCTTGATATTTTCCAAGATGTCAAGTGGGAATAGCTATGATAGGTTTGCAATGAAGATATTCTTTAACACAATTGTAATGATAAAAGGGAGATCGCAAGCTATGGCTGGATTTTGTGCCAAAGGCTTGTTGTGAATTCTGTAAAGTAAGTTTACTAAAAGCTTGGATGATTGAAATGGAGGAATAGGGTTGTACTTATAGACTTGTGAGAGAGGAGATCAATGGTATAGAAAGAAGAAGAAGATCAATGGTATATAAGACTTGAGAGGATGTGCGTGAATAGGAAGAGGACAATTGTCACACAAAAAGCTACTTTGTTTGAGTTACCTGCTTTCTTGATAAAGATAAGATTTGATTTCATAAATTAGAATGTTTTTTTCTAATTTAAGAGGAGTTGATAAAAATAAGATTGAATAAATCAATTAACTCAACTTGTGATTTGTTTTTTGCATGATTTGATAGAAATTAAATAATAAATTATTTAATTTTGTGTGCATGAAGAAGAAGATTTATTTTTAGAAGATTTGGAAGATTTTTGAGGAATTTGAAGATAAGAAAGCAAATTAAATAAATAAATTTATTTAATTGTTTGTGCATGCTTTGGAAGAATAAATAGAATATTTGATTGTATTTTATTTTTAGAGATTGAGAGAATTTAAATAAATTTGATTGATTTATTTAAATTTGGAGGAATGATTTGATTTAATTAAATAATTAAAATTATTTAATTGTTTGGAAGAATGATTTTGATTTCGATGAAATTAATTAAATAAAGGTAATTTATTCAATTAATGGTAGGAATATAAACCAAATAAACAAAATTGATTTATTTATTTATTGATTGAGGAATTAAATGGAATAAATATTAAGAATATTTATTTAGACAGAGTCGTGTCATTTTTAGGTGTATACAGAATCCAATCCTCCCTAGCCACATGTCTAGAAATGAAACACTCAATCAATAATCCAACAGTGTGAAGTACAAATACAAGACTACTTATTCTCTTTTTAGTTCATTTATCATCACTCTCTCTCTCCCTCACTCTGACATTCACACATAATCTAATATATTAGTTTAGAAAATTATCCAATGTAGACCATTTTCACATTGCATTTTCATAACATCACTAACACATCAATGAATCATACTAAGCTAACCATGTCTTTGCAACACATCAAATCAAGCCTCTAGAAAGAACAAAAGACATAAAAGTATAAGCATATACAAGATAACCATGACATGCATATAATATGAATAGACATACTCAACCACACTAATATTGATTAAATTTGAATGTGCTTAAGATCATATGCAACACCTTCAAATGATTACTCCTCACATCTCATACTATGAGGAAACTCATCATTTGATGTCATATACCTTAAGAAATCAATACTCGCTCAAGGTAGAAAGCATGTATCTCATACTACACATATTCCTCACACCTTAGCATAGCCCTTTATTCCTCTCACATAGAATCAACTTATAGTGTAAAAGAAATATAAAAACATAGAATACATGACAATATCAAGTAGGTAACATGGTTCTATAATTTGTATATCAGGATTCCTTTGTAATATGCCTTAGTTGTCACAAGTTGGACCATGGTTCTACTCAATGTTGAGCTTTATAAAGGAGGAAAAATAAGGAACAAAATGGTCCTCTCCTATAGGATGAGGTTGTCACCCCCTCATAGGGGAGCGATGGTGTGTTAGTTTATCCTCTTGTCAATAAATCCAACTTAGTAACTAATTTAGCTGCCCCTATGGCAAAGAAGAGTAAAGATTCAAAGTAAGACTAGCCCATTACCCTCCCTCTAGTTGTTGGCATTTGACCTCCAACAAGGAATGTTGTAAACTGGTATCCTTTGAAAAGAGCTCTTAGGTCATCTCAATTCAACTACTGCTATGAATCCTACTACTAAGGGGATTGATTTAGTGAAGTCTTGGGATACTAGTTTAAAACAAACTTCATGTTCTTTTGTGTGGTGACATTCCCTTTGGTTTGCATTTCTCCCCATGTATGAGGTGAATTGTCTCTTGCTATGATTTTTGGTCTAGGTGCTTTGTGATCTTTGTCTCTCCTTAATATTGTTTGGATGTCAATGGTTGTCTCTTTCAATTTGTTGTTGATGGTACGACCCTCCCTTTGTATTTTTAATTCAAATCTCTGGTTGAAAGAACATACCATAATAAAAAGCAATTAGGTAGCATACTTCCAAAAATGACAAGAAGAAGAACAATAATTTAATCATAGTACACTAACAACATAAAATAGTACACAAACAAGACAAGGCATTTACCCTTACATTTTACAAAACCATAAAACTATGCAACCTTGGGTGCATCCCAACCATTTTAAGATCCATTTACCAACTATGTAATGTTTCCAGGTACCAACTATCTAACATAAAAGAGATGTCAAACTATATGTAATGATAACATGCCACCACTCCCAATAGCCATCAAAGTGCATCCCTATTAGTATGTAGGGAATTTGGTTCATAAGACTACTACCCATATTGGAGTAAGGGGTCTTAATATAATGTCTATAACCCATACCACCAACTAGAGCACTATGAGCAGGTGTGTGAAGTGATGGTACTATAACATGAAGAGTACCAACCTTAAGGGGATAATGAATTCTTAGATGTTGGATATGAAGTAGAGTAGATGATACTAGAATGTATTGATCAATGAAAAAGAATATCCAACTTCTCATACTGCTAGATTAATCAATGTACTCCAAGGGTAACCAAGATAACTAATATCAATATGATAAATAATTGATATAAGTTTGTGATAGAATTTCCATTATGCACTTAACTCATCAAAAACCCATTATAACAATCCAAACTCATTAAAGACATCATTTCTATGCAAACTATTTTTGGGAATCAAGTAAAAATATGCAATCTTGCTAATAAGACAATCTCCACCAAAACTAATGCAGGGATTCAAGATAAAATTGGTAAGAAAATTGTCTTAACCTTGCAACTTCAAAAGGTTATTATTCTTCCCAGTTTTGGTCTTTTTGAACACCCTTTATCTTGAAAAATGATCTAGAACTCTCAAAGTTTCCAAAAGGGATGAAAATGGTGAGACATACTATTTTTAGTAAGTTTACATTTGACCTTAGATTAGCCTAAAATTTTCCCAGAAGGTGCGAAATAGCTAAGTAAATGTCTTGGGTGAGTTTTGACTCAAGATCATACTTGGATTGTGAGATATTAAAGTTTCTGCTTTTTGAAACTATTGAAACAAGTTTTGAACTCAATTATCAAAATCAAAACTTCTCTAAATGTTCTAAAATTTGTCATAACCATATAATCTAGTTATTGCATGATAGATCTCTTCACAATCTTTTCGACGCATCAAATGGTTCATCAATCAAACACCCAAATCAAAAGTTATGACCTCCAGAAGTTGGACCTCTTGTTTTTGGGAAATGTGAAAACATGTTGGACACATAAAAGAGCTATAAATGGGAGAGTTACATGTGTTGGTGTGTGTTTTGGCACATCACAAGACATATTTGATTGGAGATAATTTGGGCACCATTTTTGGGTGGTTTTGGCTCATAGTTTTGTAATTACAGGTAACAATTTACTGTATTGTATCTCCTATATATCAGGAGCTGGAGATTGAAGTTGTGTGTAAGAATCTTATAGATGTCAAGTTACCTCCTAGATCTCTAGTTGGATATACTCTTGTAAAATTTTTCTCTACAATTATATTGTAATCTTCTTGATTCTTGAATAATATATTGAGCAGCTTTGGAGTGTGGGATTTTTTACCTGAAAGGGTTTGCCCCACGTATATCTTGTGTTCTGAGTTGTGTGTTTGTATTTGGAAGTTGTTATTATCTTTCTATTAATGTGCATCTTAATCTATAACTGTTAAAGTAAATATTTGCATAAATCTTTCCTTAGTAGATCGGTGTAGGAAGCATTTCCACATATCTTGCTTCCTTTAAGTTGGTATCAGAGCCTGATCACCTTTGGTTCTAGTTGTTGGGTAGGTGGTTTTTTGAGCTAATCTTCATTTGAGTGGGAGCTTGTGAAGAGGATTTTAAAATCTTTGTTGTAGGTAAGAGATGGCGAGCACATCTGGGAGGTTTGAGATAGAAAAGTTTAATGGAAATAATTTCGAGTTGTGGAAACTCAATATGGAGGACATGCTTGTAAATTGAGATTTATGGGATGCCATATCTAGTACAAAATAAATGGCAATGTCTCAAGAAGACTAGGATCTTAAAGATCGAAAAGATAAGGGTTTGATCAGACTCTCTTTGGCTAATTTAGTGCTCTAGAATATCCATGAAGAGAAGATTGTAAAGGAGATTTGGAAGAAGCTTGGAGATGTTTATCAGGCTAAATCACTGGTGAACAAGTTATTCATGTGAAATAAATTGTATTCTCTTAGGATGGAAGATGGAGGATTTGTCACTGAGCACCTGAATACATTCAATATCGACTAGGATCTTAAAGATCGGAAAGCTAAGGGTTTGATAAGACTCTCTTTGGCTGATTTAGTGCTCTTGAATATCCATTAAGAGAAGACTGCAAAGGAGATTTGGAAGAATCTTGGAGATGTTTATCAGGATAAATCCCTAGTGAACAAGTTATTCCTGTGAAAGAAATTGTATTCTCTGAGGATGGAAGATGGAGGATTTGTCTCTGAGCACCTAAATACATTCAATATGATTGTTGCCTAGTTAACTTATGTTGGTGTAAAGATGGAGGAGGATCAATGTACGACATTACTATGTTCCTTACTAGATTTGTGGGACCACCTTGTTATGTCCATAGGAGTACCACTACCACCTTCAAGATGGATGAAGTGGTGTCTTCGCTATTGTCTGAAGAGATGTGGAGAAAATCTTTCGAATTGGCTAAGGAGGATCTTGCAGTTCGTGGTAGATCTAAAGAGAAGGGAAAGAAAAAGGATAAGAAGAAGGAAGAAAAAGGAAGATCCAAATCTCATGGGAGATCTAAGTCTCCTAAAAAGTCTAAGGCCCTGTGTTGGAATTGCAACAAACCTAGTCACTTCCGCAAGGACTACAAGGAGGAGAAAGAGAAAAACAAGTAGAATTATGATTCGAATTCTGACAAGTCCTCTCAAGATGAAAGAGAAATGTTTGTTGCTGCCTTGGTAAAACATGCATCTGAGGATGTGTGGCTTATTGACTCTGGTGCATCTTTTCACATGACCTCACATCGGGGTTGGTTTTTGAAGCATGAAGAATACAATGGTGGAAAGTTGTACTTGGGTGATGATTCTCACCTGAAGATTGTTGACCATGGAAGAGTCTTGATTCGATTCCTTGATGGATGAGTGAAGGGAATCAATGGTGTTCTACATATCCTTGGTTTGACATGAAACCTTCTTTCTGTAAGTAAGTTGAATGATGTGGGTGTGCAGGTTGTTTTCTCGAATGGAGGATGCAAGATGACTAGAGGATCTATGGTGTTGGCTAACAGTGTTTGGATTAGCACTTTGTTTCAACTTGATGCATGCAAAATTCATTGCAATAGTGCCTCTATTTTGAAGAAGAGAGCTTTAGAGTCTTCATCCTCACCATTGAGCACCAAAGAAGACTATTACATCTACTTTTGATTGTTGTGCTCTCTGGGTACCTAAGGGTGCTCATTCTATGGAGATGAAAATTCTAGCTAAGAAGACAATTTTATGGCACCAAAAGCTTGGTCACATTGGTGAAAAGGGTTTGAGGACCCTAAAAAATAAAAAACTTGTTGAGGGTATAAATGATTGTAATCTTGAGTTTGCTTTCTGTGAACATTACATTGATGGAAAACAAAACCATGTTTAGTTTAATTCCAGTTCTCACAAATCCTGTGAGGTGTTGGACATGATTCATTCTAACATGTTTGGTCATATTAATGTTCCTTCAATTTCAAATTTTGATTACTTTGTTTCATTCATTGATGACTATAGTAGAAGTACATGGGTGTATTTCCTTAGAAGTAAATCCGAAGTCTTTAATACATTCAAAGAGTTCAAATCTCTTGTAGAGAATTAGAAGGATAGAAAGATTAAATGTTTGAGGACTAACGATGGTGGTGAGTTTTGTTTAGTGGATTTTGAAAAGTTCTATAAAGAACAAGGGATTGAGAGGCACAAGACAACTATGTATACCCCTCAACAAAATAAAGTTGTTGAGAGGATGAATAGAACATTGATGGAGAGGGCAAGGAGTATGCTAAGTGTACCTAGTCTTGAACAAAAGTTCTAGGTTGAAGCTATTGCTACCACTTGTTACCTAGTTAACAGGTCTCCTACATCAGCGCTCATTGATAAGACACCTATGGAGGTATGGTCTAGTAAAAAGCCTTCATTAAGACATATTTGAGTATTTCATTGTGAGACATGCACATGTGCCTAAGGAGAAGAGGTCTAAGTTGGAGAACAAGGATGTGAACTATATCTTCATCAGTTATGGCATCGGTGTGAAAGGGTACAAGCTTTGGGATCCAATGGATGAAAGAGTTTTGTATAGTAGAAGTGTGATCTTCAAAGAACTCAATCCATCTTTTGTTGTCTTGTAGCCAGAGAAAGAAGAGAAGAAGATGATGTGGTTCAGTTTCCTTCCACCCCTAAGAAAGGTGAACCAAAAACATCTATTAGACCTGATAATGAGGAGAGCTCTAGTAGCTCTAAAATTTTAGAAGAAGATGAAGAACCTCAACCTTAATCTTTGAGGAGGTCCACATGGATAAAAAACAACCTGATAGGTCTAGTTATTCATTGCATGATTCTAGTTGTATTTTTTCTTTGATTTCTAACACTGATGAGCCTAGAACTGTGAAAGAGGCTGTGGGTATGAAAGATGCAGGTTCTTGGAAGGAGGCCATGGAAGAGGAGATGGCTTCTTTGGAAAAGAATAATACTTGGGACTTGGTGCCTTTGCCTAAAGGATGAAAACTTCTTGGATGCAAATGGGTGTTCAAAAAGAAATTTGGTGTAGATGGCAGTGTTGAGAAATATAAGGCTAGATTGGTTGTGAAGGGATATTCTCAGGTGGAGGGAATTGACTATGTTGAGATTTTCTCTTTCATTGCAAAGATGACATCTATTTGGTTCATGTTATCTCTTTCAGCAGTGTATGATCTAGAAGTGGAATAGATGGATGTGAAGATAGCATTCCTTCATGGTGACTTGGAAGAGGAAATCTATATGTCACAACCAGAGCACTACATGGTGAAAGGTAAAGAAAATCTAGTTTGCAAGTTGAAAAAGTCTTTGTATGGTTTGAAACAGTCTCCTAGGATGTGGTACTAGAAGTTTGATGCCTTTGTGTTGAGTATTAGATTTTAGAGATCAAAATTAGATCATTGTGTTTATTACAACTTTGACAATGATCGCATTCTCATTATTGCATTGTATGTCGATGATATGTTACTCATTGGGAATGGTAAAAGTTTGATTTCTGATTTGAAGTCTTAGTTGTCAGCACAGTTTGAGTTGAAAAATCTAGGGGCAACTTGGTACATTTTGGGGATGGAGACCAAAAGAGATAGAGAAAACATAAAACTTTGGTTAGGCTAGAGCAAGTATGTTAACACTATGTTGGAGAGATTCAGCATGGTGGATTGTACACCTTTGACTATTCCTGTTACAATGGGGACAAATTTATCTATTGTAAATTGTCCAAAGTCTCCTTTTGAGATAGAGGATATGAGTAGAGTTCCTTATGCTAGTGCAGTTTGCAGTTTCATGTATGCGATGGTCTGTACAAGACCAGACATTGCCCAAGTAGTGGGAGTCCTTAGTCAATTTATGGCTAATCTTGGACAAGTACATTGGGATGTGGTGAAGAGAGTGTTCATATATTTGTGGGGTACTTCTGAGTATTCTTTATGTTATCATGGTTATCCTACAAGACCTCACCATTCACTTTGTATTAGTGGATTTGTGGATTCAAATTGGGTAGGTGACATTGATAGTAGGAGATCCACCAGTGCTTATATGTTCACTATGTTTGGTGGTGCTATTAGTTGGATGAGTAAGTGGCAACTTGTGGTCACTTTGTCCACTACTGAAGTTGAGTACATGATAGAAACTCATTCTTGTAAAGAAGCCATTTGGCTTAAGAGATTGTGTTCTGATGTTGGGTTTGATGTAGGGAAGATTACCATTTGTTGTGATAGTCAGAGTGCCATATGTTTGGTGAAGAATCCTACTTTCCATGTGAGGACTAAGCATATTGATGTCTAGTACCATTTTGTTTGTGATATAGTAGAAGATGGGAAGGTAAACTTGGATAAAGTTGATACTTTGACGAATGTTGCAGATTCCTTGACAAAACCTGTGAGTACAGAGAAGTTCAGATGGTGTTTAGAGTCTATGGGCATCTCAACTCCTAGAAATTAAATCATGGTGTTGATACTCCCTTTACTCTTGCAAGGTGTTCAACAAGTGGGAGAATGTTAATAAAAGTGTCTTAACCTTGCAACTTTGAAAGTTTACAATTCTTCCCAATTTTGGTCTTTTCGAATACCCTTTATCTTGAAGAATGATCTAGAACTCTCAAAGTTTCCAAAAGGGCCAAAAACGGTAAGACTTACTATTTTTAGTAAGTTTACATTTGACCTTGGATTAACCTAAAATTTTCCCAGAAGGTGTCAAACAGCTAAGTAAACATCTCAGGTGAGTTTAAAGTCAAGATCATACCTAGATGGCGAGATATTAAATTTTTTTTTCAAACTATTAAAAAAGTTTTGAACTCAATTATTAGAAAGAAAACTTATCTAAATGTCCCAAAAAATTTTATAACTAGAAATGTAGATTATAGCATAATAGATCTCTTCACGAGATTTCTAAGGCATCAAACGGTTCGTCAATCAGACACCCAGATCAAAAGTTATGACCTCTAGAAGCTGAACCTCCTATTTTTGGGAAATGTGAAAACATGTTGGACACATAAAAGAGTTGTAAAGGGGAGAGTTACACATGTTGGTGTGCATTTTGACACATCACAAGGCATCTTTGATTGGAGATAATTTGGGCACCATTTTTTGGTGGTTTTGACTCATGGTTTTGTAGTTATTGGTAATGGTTTACTATATTATATCTCCTATATATCATGAGCTGGAGATGGAGGTTATGTGTATGAATCTTATATATTTTGAGTTACCTCTTAGATCTCTAGTTGGATATACTCCTATAAAAGCTTTCTCTGCAAGTATATTGTAATCTTCTTGATTCTTGAATAATATATTAGGTGGCTTTGGTGTGTGCGGTTTTTTACCTCAAAGCTTTTTCCCCACTTATATCTTGTGTTGTGAGTTTTGTGTTTGTATTTGGAAGTTGTTATTATCTTTATGTTAATGTGCATCTTAATCTGTAACTGTAAATGTAAAAGTTTGCATAAATCTTTCCTCAGTAGATTAGTGTAGGAAGTGTTTCCTCATACCTTGTTTCCTTTCAAAAACAACAATGGAAGTTAAAACATTCTAAAAATGACATCAAGATTAGGATGTTGACATTCACAAAGGAACTCTTTAATACAAGACCATTAAGTGACTAAAATATTAAACCTCTAAGATAAAAACATTGAGGTTCTCTACTCATAACCATATAGATTACTACTCATTAAGGGGTTACAAATACCACCAAACTAAGTTGGGAAAAGATGCACTCACCTGGATATTCCATCCTAAAATTTTAGTAAAGATACATCATACAACAAAAAATATTTCTATAGGAAATTCATAACTAACAAAAACATAGTATACAACACATTCTAAACTTGCATCTCAAATTTGTGATTTAGAAAAATAGAAAACAAGGATATTCAATTCTAAAAATCTCTTTTGTAGTATGCCACTAACTTTATCATGTTTTGTCTTTGAGCTAACTTGTTAGTGTTAATAGAAATCACTAATAAAAAATAGCTTTTTATAATATCAACATAGATAGATAGTCAGTAATTTTATCATATATCAAAACCTATAAACGGGGTATTACTATTCTATTGTGAAGATTTAGCTAATTTATTTCACATATCATATAATTATTTTAGAGGAACCTAGTATATAAAATAAAAGTTATTGTAGTCAAAATAGACTTTCATTTTTCATACTTGTTTTACCTATACATTCACTTTCTTTAATTTCATAGTTACACTCAATTTGACATAGAATCAAGAGCACACTATTCTAAATTAGTAATTGAAATTTAAATATAGTTTCATAAGAATTATAAATTCATCCATTAATATCCAATAGCATCTTTTATGTCATATAATGTCCCCTAGGACTTTTACCTTCTATGTTTAGCTCCTAGGTACCTTAGATTTAATCATGCATGTTAAAAATGAATCTCAAAGAAAAAACCCCTAAAACCCCATGATAAATGGGACTTAAGGGTGTACTTTAAAGCTTAACCTAGACCAAAAATAGGCCTCTAGACTTGGGCGCTCGCAAACTAGTCCAGACCTATTTTGTTAGGACCAAAATTTAAATTGTCAACAAAGTGACCATTAATAGGTTTCTCTTTGTCGGCCTTGTCAATTTAATTTACAAATGTTAGTGAAAATGCATATATAAACATGTTTAGGACTTCATTTTACTCCTAGTTGATTAACACAATCTTATGATTATCAAGCATAGAGCATTCAAGACATCCATTGTGTTGTAGAGCAGTATTGTATTGTGTTTGTATGTGTTTGTTGCAGATTTTACTCCATCAACTCATTTCCTCATGACGTGAAGGCATTTCATCTCTATGAGGCTTTACACCTGCTAAGGTGATTTCTACTTTGTGTTTCAATCAATCAATCTTATCATTTTCTTTTGTCTCTATCCACCAAAGACATGCACTCTATCTAGCAATGGTGTTGGAAGGCTTGAATGCCATTTTGGGGCTTGATTGAGGCAAGCTCCTTAACACCACAACCCCCAACCCCTATCTTGTGATTGCAGGTTATAGGTGTAGAATCTTGCAGAGAGAAGTTGTAGGAGATTGGAGCAGAGGATAAAGGTTTAGGATCTAAAGAAACTAGCGAAGAATATTCCTTCCTAGACAAGGTTGCCCACCCTATGTCCTTCAGGCTGGCCTTTCAAGAAACTCCTGAGTAGGTTGTGTATACACCTAAAATTGGCTCATGCCGAATTAAGTAAATATTTTTCTATTTATATTATTTCTTATTTTCTTCTATCAATTAAATAAATATTCTAAGTTTATTTGATTGGTTCATTATCTCATAATTAAATAAAATCATTTTATTTAATTAAATTCCCTAAATTCTTCTAATGTATCACATAAATTAAATAATCCTACATTATTTAATCAATCCTAAATCCCTCTATCCTAAGTCCTAATTTCATAATATCACCTCATCAATCCACCTCACCTTTTCCACCTCACCATGTTGCACATGTAAATAAATATTTTAAATATTTAATTAGATAATATTCCCTCACCCACATGTCCTATTTATTCTCCAGTCAAAATTAGTTAACTCATCAATAAAGTTTGTTAACTAATTAATCATTCGAGTTCACTGATCAATCAATTCAGTCAACTCCCCAACCAATTCACTTAACTGGTTGGTTTATTCTGTTAACTATTCAATCAATTTTGTTAACTCCCCTATTACATGATGGAGCTTGGACACTTTTCTTCTTTCTATTCGCGCACATTTATCAACCATTCTCAACCTTTAATCTTCATATTTCTTCTCAACCGTTGATCTACTCTCACATATTTCTATAAATGCAACCCTCTTCTTCTTCATTTCATATCCATCATTTGAGCAAACTTATGATGTAGAAACACAAGCGCACCTTTGGTACCCCCATCTCCATATCATCTATCATCCATCAATAGCGTGTTGAAGCTCATCTTCAATCACACAAAGTATCATAGCCAACTTCATGTTGTCATCTTGAGGACTTCGAAGCAAGGAAGCAATCTTCGTAAGGGCCATATTCATCTCCATCAAGATCAAGATAGAAAAGGTGAGAAATGGAAGACGAAAGGTTAAGGGTTGCAAGTATCATTTATTTTGTTATTTAAATCTCCTTTCTCCTTCATATTCTATTGATGTTTGGGTTTTTAATATTCAATTGATTAATCCACATTTTACCCTCACATTTTGGCACCCACCGTGGGGCCCTCATGGTCAAAGAAGAGCTAAAGAAATTGTTAGATGCCAGATTCATCAGACCAATAGACTATCCTGAGTGGATTTCAAACATAGTACCAGTGGCTAAACTAGATGGCAGAGTCTGACTATGTAATGACTTCAGGGACCTGAACAAATCTTGTATGAAAGATGAGTTCCCCCTACCAAACATTGACATGATTGTAGATCTCAGGGTAGGGCACACCATGCTGTCACTAATGGACAATTTTTCCAGATATAACCAGATAAAAATTGCACCTGAAGACCAACACAAGACTACATTTTTATGTCCTTGGGGCACCTACTAGCCCTACAAAGGCAGATTGATGCATTGCAAGAGGAGCTGCAAAGAGGGTTTGATCCAAGAACAAGAGAAGAAAGTGAGGATGAAGTCGAAGAAGAGCTATCTGAAGAAGAACAAGAAGTTGTAGGAGATCTTGTAGAAGTTAGGTTGTTGAGGGTCATTTCAAAGATTGGAAAGAGACCTAGGATCGAAGTTTCTACATATTCTAGAGATTTGAATTTGGAACAACTTATTGATTGGATCAATGACATGGAGGAGTATTTTGGGTATGAAGATGTGGAGGACCCAGATTGGGTCAAGTTTGCAAGAATAAAGTTGAAGGGCCATGCCAGTATTTGGTTGAAGGAGGTCCAATTAGAGAGGAATAAAAGAGGAAAAAGAAAGATCACCAGATGGGATCAAATGGTGGAGAAACTGAAGAAGCAGTTCATTCCTATGGACTATGAGATGGAGTTGCTGAAGAAGCTGCAAGGACTGAAGCAAGGTAACAAGTCTGTTAAGGAGTATACAAAAGAGTTTTATAAGATTACTATTAGGACAGGCCATGTAGAGGCCAACAAGAAGAAAGTAGCCCGTTACATTAATGGGTTGAGGCCAAGTATTCAAGAGGAGCTGAGCCTAGTCAAAATGACCACCATAGAAGATGCGTACTAGCTTTCCCTGAAGGTGGAAGATAAGATGAATAAAAGATTCGATAGAAAGCAAAGGGGAAGAGGTCAAGGCAGAAGGACTGGTAGAAGACCCTATGGAGATTGTAATGAAGATCAAAATAAAAATGAAGAGGATGGTGTTGGAATTGAAAATTCCAACTATTTTTTGTAAAATATTTTAGGCTTTTTTGTATGCAAAATGCCTTACAGTGGTGATTGCAAATTTTTTATTCTTTCAATGCCATCAATAATATAGAATTATGAGAAAGTATGACAACCTTGGAGTAGGACTATGTTTACGATAGAGAATTTGAAGTTCTTTCATTTCACCTTTTGGGTAAGGTGATTTCTGATGTTAAACCTTTTGGGCTATTTTTGAAACAATTCTTTTAGACATCAAGCAATTTAAGTTTGTTGTAGAGAATGTCTCCACTTTGCCATAATGCTAGTCTCGGTCCTGCATCAACTTGTCAACCATTGAGATTACTGTGCTTCCTCTCTTTTACAAGAATGAAGTGATAGATGGAAACTAACTTCTAAATATGATGACAATAATGTCAAATTGACTTGCCGCAGTGAAGTGGATCCCATCAAAGGAGCTTCAGTACAGAGAATTCTAGTTTGCCCCACTCATTCATTTTCAGACTGAAAATCGGTAAGGATTTCTGTTATGTGCGAACTTGTATCTAATCTGATATATTATTGGAACAAGATATATAATTGTTAGTATACTTGTGTCTTCTTGGCTCAAATTTTTAAAATAGGTACATTGGTAGTCTTAAGGTTTTGTGGTCCTTAGCAAGTTTAGGATTAGGTGTTGAAATTCATTTATGAGTAATGTTTCCCCACACATGTCTATTAGGTTTAAAAGGTCTTTTAGGTTGCAAGAGTTGAAATAACACCTTTGTTTTGGAATTATTAAGGTCAAAATGGTGTCACAACTATACCCTGTGGTATTGTTAAAGATCAACAACTTCAGCATCAATTTGCAACAATGACTGAACGTCTACCGTCTCAATTTGTAGTGGAGTGGTACCAATAATAAATTTGACTAAGGAGAACCAAGCTTTTTTGAGCAGATTGTCATTTGACTGCATTAATGAGACATATGGTAGATAGACACCTGAAAACAAGGCTAGCAGCTAGTTGGCAAAAAGCCGTACTTTTGTGATCACTCTTCAAAACTCTGGATGACTTCAAACAGTAGGCAACATGGGGTTTTAACTGTCATTGGAGAAAATAAATGTAGAGAATAGACATCATAAGACCATCAATGTTACTTGTTACCTTTCACTAGCTTGTACAATCAAAGTTTTAAGCTTGCTTGCATGTTCGACTTGTGCTCTGTAAAACCTCAAAGCAGCCGCTCCTACAATGGCCTTCAAGAACTCAATACCACACTCCTCAATAGGATCTACAAAAGAAGGTTGTTCTCTAATTCTACCACTGCCAAAGCATCTCCCTAATTCTAACACTTCTCTATCTAGTAGTTTGTCCAGATTATAAGGTATCACTTGTTTTGTATCATTGGCGCCTAGAACCTTGGAAACAATGAGCATTTTAAGGAAGGCATCTCCCATAATCTTCATATGATGAAAGCCTAGAATGCTTTCTTGCTGTGCTCCATCATCTGATGTTGATGAAGGAAATAACAGTGTCACCAGCTTCATTTTCAAATAGCTGGGCATTAATGGTACAAATTCCTTAATTATGTTTGGAAAATACTGTAAAAGCAAACTCTAATCTTCTTTGAAGAGTTGGAGGTTTTTGTGCTTGAGCATGTTATTTACAACATTGTCAAAACCAAAAATGTAGCCAACCTTGAGCATATGACATAATCCTGCAACGAGACCAGGATGTTCTGATAAGAGACCATTTGAGACCACTTGTGCAAACTCCATCACAAAGGAGGCTTTACTCTTTTGATTGAGTGGATTAGGTCTATGCATTAGGATCCATTGCTTATCTTTTTGCCAGTGCAGAAAGGAATCTCCAGTTCTTGTAATGTTACGTGGTGAATGATTTTCTATGACTAGTGTTAGAGTATATAGGATTCCAGTGGTAAATACAGGATTCAACCAACAGATAAGTGGTTCAGGCAGAAAGAATCTTAAAACTGTGCATATGCAGCCAAAGGAAATGATGGAATTTCTTGTCCTAGTGAATCAACTTATTTGCAAATTCAAGTCTACAATGACTGGTATTCTGGAAGAAGTATTTCCATTTATTGTGGATCGAGTGTTTTCCATTTTTCCTAAGGATGGAATACCAACAGGACCTAGCAGCAATACTAAGGTGTGCATACATTAATTTACTTGCCTTAGAAATTAGGTTTATGGTATCTACAAGTTTGATATCATTTTTTTTGCTAAAGATGCCTAAATTTAGGAACCCTGAAGAGAAATAATACCAATAAGCCTATGCAAGAGAAGCAGTGTCAACAGAATCTTAGATGTAGTAGAAAGAAATTATGGCATACTCACAAAATAGCAAGTGAATTTACCCTAGTAAACACTTTGGGAAAAAACTAGCAAAATCAACACTCACTATATTAACTCAAATCATTCACAATATAAACAAAGTTGCTGAATTGGAATTGGGCATTGGTATGAGTATGCGGGTATGGCAATTTTTTGAAGGGGCTGGGTATGTCCATTAATTCTTAGTGACGAAAATCAACAATAAGTCCTTTTACAGATAGCATTACCATCATTGTGACAGTTTTTATCAAAATACATTCCATATTCCTTTTAGTCAGTTATTGTTGTCTCCATTGGAACAACTTCATTGTTGCCTTCAACATCAAAGTCCACATAATCAAACTGTTTTAGGGATGGTGAGTGGGATTTCAAAGTCTTTAGAAATGGAAAATGCAATATTGTCAATACTCAAGCCTACTATTATTCTCCTTGATCTTGTACCTGGTCCTGCCGTAACAAATAACTAATTCTGTAATTCCCATCGAGCACAGCAATATTTCTGTTTGTTTGACATGGGTTTCCTACTACAGTTACCATTGTGGTTGTAGACAAATCATGGGATGCATCATGCACATTCCTGCACCCACATGTGGTTGTAGATTTCTCATTACTTGATTCACAATCTCTTGGGCAGTAATTATATCCTCATCATTCACCTCCATACCAACTCTACCACAGTCCTTAAGCCAAATTCTTAAGGAGTTGAGGTGAACGAGATGACGAAGTTGTGTGGTAAATTCTTGCGGTGAAAAAGATGATGAAGTTGTGTGGTAAATTCATTCATTATGTTCCATACATTGAGGCATTTTTCGTAACATGTGAGAATTTGCAGTCTGGTGAAACAACACCTGGTCAGTTAGAGTGCATTAGTGCCACTGTTACTGAGGTAAAAGAAGCTACAATCTTGATTGAGTCTAGCATGCAGTCCCTCTCCTCAATAGCTCAGCAAAGGAAAGTTGATGAAAAGGGTATCACTCTCATGAAGTTTGTAGAGAAGCACAAGAGACTTTTGAATGCCTTTGTCCGCCAAAATTTAGGATTGCTTGAGAAGTCCCTCTCTCTCTTGTTAAAGGTTCCACGTTTAATTGAATTTGACAATAAACATGTATATTTTAGGTCAAAAAGAAGACAACATCAAGATCATCAAAATTACGGTTCTATGCGCATATCTATGTGAAGAGCATATGTCTTGGAGGATTCATACAATCAACTTCGAATGAGACAACCCAGAGAGCTGAAAGGATGCTTGAATGCTCACTTTCAAGGGGAGGAAGGCATTGATGCTGGAGACGCTCAAGATATATGACTATCCAGAATTACAAGGGCTTCCCATGAAAATGAAGATTTTCTGGGAGTGAGTTAATTAAATTTACTAATGATGAATGAATGTGATAAAAAATTATACAATGTTAAAATGTTTTCGCCAAAATATGAATGCGGATACAAGGTGAAGAATCATTTTACTTGGGGATATAATCAAATCACCAAACACAGATTCAATAATCAAATTTATTTCCACTTGGAGATAAAATATTTTCCAGAATAAATTAACCAGAGTGAGTAATCCTTTTTCAAATGTATACAAAGGTTGGTCAAACATTCTTGCCGAGGAGCAGTAATTGTTTTCACTCAGGTGATTTAATTTTGCCAAATAAAAGTGAAAAACTGTGCGGGTGAATGTAAGTGAGAAATTAAGTAAATATTAATAAGGAATGGGATTAAAATATTTTATCATAAAAAATGATGAAGATTAATTTAAAATATTTAATCTGGCAAAAGAAACCAATTAAATGTTTTATTTTTCCCATAACAAATTGAATAGTCATTCCAAAGTCCTTTTTTAAAAGTATTGTAGCCCTAAACAGGTTGTTGAAGAAATTTATTATTAAAACATCTGGGTATGATAAAGTGATAATCGGTGATAGAAAACCCTAAATACACATCAATGATAAAATATATGGAAACAAGGAAATGATACCTCACGACATAGGTCCTAAGGTTCACAACAATACAAATCATATATTTTTTATATACTGTTTATGTAATGGTTAATTTTCTTTCTTTGCAGGATTAGGATTGTGTTGAATGCAATGAAGTGGTTCTCGACTAGCGGTTAAATGATCTCATCATGGAAGATTAAATATTTTATCCCAACTTCCGAGGATTGTTAAGTCTTTCAAAATCAAGTCATTTAATTTATGTAATGAATAAGGTCGGTTCTTATGGTTGGTTCAACCGATTATTAACCATCACCAAAATGAATGTAATGGGTCTGAGGCTTGTTGCATCTCTTTAAATAGAGATCCCAGGACCCAAAGAATAGAGTTAGAATTAGATTAGAATTAGGTTAGGATTAGATTAGACACAAAGACAAGTGAAACATTTTAGGATTAGATTAGGTTAGATTTGATTCAATCTGATGCAAATTTGATCCTTCTATGCAATTTTGTTCTGAGAAAGGCTATGGTGCATGATACATTTTGAAGCAGTAGTTGAGGATTTGAATTCGAAATACATTATGACGATATCATATGTTTGTTGTTTTTAATTCAATCAATTTAATTATCTCCATGTCATTCATTTTCTAATTATTCAATTTGAATGTGTTAAGGATATGTTCAAATTGTCTGATTACATTTGCTAATCCAGTATAGTTGATTTGATTGGTTTCTTAGAGAGAATTAAATCATTTCTCATCAATTATAGTAATCTTATAATATTGAATGGATTACTAAGTACGATTAATTGATTAGGGTTATCAATTTGTCTCCAGAGTTGATCTAATTTATTATTTTGCAAAGTTAAATTGGTTCTTTCTGGAAAGATTAAAATCCTTTTAATATTTTGCATTTAATACAATTATGTCCTTTGGATTATTAAGAATGAATTAATAATTTCTTCCTTGCACATTTGTACAAGTTGCAAATAGTTATATGTGCGAATCAAATCGAGTTATTACCTGATACAAGTTATTTGTTTCTGACATCCTGACTTTGTTGCCCAAATGGACAAAGCACCAGTCTAACTATTGATTTATTTTATGTTTAAAATCTTTACTTTGTTCTATTGTTATAGTTTAGATTCATTTCATGTTAGTTGTTATTTATTTCTATTAGAATTTAGATTAAATCATTTGCTTTCTTTAGAAATAGTTTACAATATCTCATCTGATTTACAAGTATGCCATTGTAATTAGATAAACTAGCAGCAAACCAACATTGATTTAATCATACAACCTACTTTGATTATCAAAGGTTCACCCGCCTAGGTTGTAGCAGACCTAAAGCGCAAGGAGAAGTTGATTGATAAGGTCAAACTCCAGTCATTGGTTCAAAAACGCTATGGATTTGACCATAGGGTTTGGCATCCCCTTAGAATCCACAACCTGTATTTTTGAGACCCAACAAATTGGTAACTCTGCTAGGGAGAGTTTGCCCAAAAATCTAAAACCATTTGTTATATAGTCAAATCCAAAGTTTTAATTAAAAGACTCCACTGGGAAGGAAAGAATTTTAATTGTCCTACTTGAAAAAAGTAGGTGGCGACTCCATTCTAGTCACAGATTTTAAACAAATATTATTTTTACAAACATGAACGGCATAAATAAATCATTTTCCTACTTATGAAAAGTAGATGGCAGGTCTGAAAAGATTTTAATATTATCCAACCATGGATGGAAGAAAATCAGGAGGGTTTATTGACCGCCTTGTTGTTGACTATGATAACATGACCAATCAGGAGATTGAAGAGCATTTAGAATGGCTAGAACAATGGCTTAGGAGATCACAGATGATACAAAAAAGTAAGGAACTAGATAGACAAATAGTAGGATTAGATAGACAGCTGGCACAATTGGGCCTCTAGGTACTGGAACCACCAAAACCTATCCCTCCACGTAAACAAAGTGGTGATGTCAATTCACATGCACCCTCTCAGAACACATACGCTCCATATACTCCAAGAGTACCTCATGATCCATACCATAACCCTATCCAGCATAATAAGCCACCACAAGAGCCCCAGCTTATAAATGCAAGTAACATTCCCCAATACTATTCACCACTAGGACAACACTATACCCCGCAACACCAGCAATATGTGCCGCATCGTAATGCTTACTATCAATCTTTATATAAGACAGAGTTTTTACCCACCCACCCACCGCCATATATGGATCAGCAGTGTTGGGAGGAAGAGGAAAATAACCAACAGTGTTGGGAAGAAGAGGGGAATGAGTATTTGCAATCAGGACAAGATGACAATGAGGAGGAAATATACATGTCTGAGGATAATTTTTAGGTTTGTTCAAATCCATTGTATGATAACATGGTAAAAGAAGATGAGGTGATACTTTTCCAAGATATTCCTGAACAAGAATTTCATGTGCATTCAGATCTAAATTATGAGAGGGATGAAGTGCCTTTAGATAACCAAAGTGATGTGTCATCTTGTAAACATACTGACAAAATAGGTGTATCTGATTTTAATGATCTTGAGCATTGTGGTAATGTTGAAAGAGATGAAGAAAATGTTGGAAACATGATGGACGAGAGGCATATTCACTTGACAGTGATCAAATCTCACAGTTACTCACCATAGAATATCAAAAATATGCACATGGGGGTGATTTGAAAGTTTCATGTCCATCATACATATGCTTTGATAGTGAGGATACTTTGCATGATAGTAGACCATACGATTGGAGTGAAAGGATAACATCAAGATCATATTCAGTTGAGGTAGAAACATCTAGTGATTATGAGTTTCATAGCAATGATTATCTAGAGATAAGTTCTATCAAACCTTGTAATAATGAAGTTTGGGTATCACAATTGTATGAGGAAAATACATATAGTGCTGAAGGTAGTGGTGACGACTTTGAATATGATATAATACCATTAGATGATGCTAACATTAAAAAAAGTGAATATCAAATACAGTCTGATTTTGCCTATTTTTCAGTTCATATAGAAAATTATCATTTGGAAGATGACAGCAAATACGGTTACATAAAACATCACACAGAGATTGTGTCTAGCATGTCATACAAGTGTAAGGTTATAGATGGTTTTCAAATGCATAATGGTGAAGAATTTACCAGCATCACTAATCAGTTAAATATGGATATGACCAATCATACAAACTTAAATGATATGTTTAAATTGGTTTCATTAAAACATGATCAAAACAAGGTGTTTGACAGGGGAAAGACATGGATTTTCTTTTTTGATATGGTCTTTTGACCATATCAGTTTTAGGACAAAAGTAGACACTATCGCCCAATGGAGAAGACACTGGTCTACACCCCAGAGATCTAGGGATCTTGCTATGCCCACAAGAGGCATGCATCCTTAGACAGAGCCACTATTGGAACTGAAAATTCCAACTATTTTTTGCAAAATATTTTAGGCTTTTATGTATGCAAAATGCCTTAAAGTGGTGATTGCAAATTTTTTATTCTTTTAATGCCATCAATACTATAGAATTATGAGAAAGTATGACAACCTTTGAGTAGGACTATGTTTACGATAGAGAATTTGAAGTTCTTTCATTTCACCTTTTGGGCTATTTTTGAAACAATTCTTTTAGACATCAAGCAATTTAAGTTTCTTGTAGAGAATGTCTCCACTTTGCCATAATGCTAGTCTTGATCCTGCATCAACTTGTCAGCCATTGAGATTACTGTGCTTCCTCTCTTTTACAAGAATGAAGTGATAGATGGAAACTAACTTCTGAATATGATGACAATAATGTCAAATTGACTTGCCGCAGTGAAGTGGATCCCATCAAAGGAGCTTCAGTACAGAGAATTCTAGCTTGCCCCACTCATTCATTTTTAGATTGAAAATTGGTAAGGATTTCTATTATGTGGGAACTTGTGTCTAATCTGATATATTATTGGAACAAGATATATAATTGTTAGTATACTTGTGTCTTCTTGACTCAAATTTTTAAAATAGGTACATTGGTAGTCTTAAGGTTTTGTGGTCCTTAGCAAGTTGAGGATTAGGTGTTGAAATTCATTTATGAGTAAAGTTTCCCCACACATGTCTATTAGGTTTAGAAGGTCTTTTAGGATGCAAGAGTTATAATAACACCTTTGTTTTGGAATTATTAAGGTCAAAATGGTGTCACAACTATACCCTGTGGGATTGTTAAAGATCAACATCTTCAGCATCAATTTGCAACAATGACTGAATGTCTACCATCTCAATTTGTAGTGGAGTGGTACCAATAATAAATTTGACTAAGGAGAACCAAGCTTTTCTGAGCAGATTGTCATTTGACTGCATTAATGAGACATATGGTAGATAGACGCCTAAAAACAAGGCCAGCAGCCAGTTGGCAAAAAGCCTTGCTTTTGTGATCACTCTTCAAAACGCTAGATGACTTTAGACAGTAGGCAACATGGGGTTTTATCTGTCATTAGAGAAATTAAATGTAGAGAACAGACATCATAAGACCATCAATGTTACATGTTACCTTTCAGTAGCTTGTACAATCAAAGTTTTAAGCTTGCCTGCATGTTAGACTTGTGCTCTGTAAAACGTCAAAGCAGCCGCTCCTGTAATGGCCTTCAAGAACTCAATACCACACTCCTCAACAGGATCTGTAGAAGAAGGTTGTTCACTAATTCCACCATTGCCAAAGCATCTCCCTAATTCTAACACTTCTCTGCCCAGTAGTTTGTCCAGATTATAAGGTATCACTTGTTTTGTATCATTAGCACCCAGAACCTTGGAAACAATGAGCATTTTGAGGTAGGCATCTCCCATAATCTTCATATGATGAAAGCCTGGAATGGTTTATGGCTATCCTCCATCATCTGATGTTGATGAAGGCAATAACAGTGTCACTAGCTTCATTTTCAAATAGCTGGGCATTAATGGTACAAATTCCTCATTTATGTTTGGAAAATACTGTAAAAGAAAACTCTCATCTTCTTTGAAGAGTTGGAGGTTTTCGTGCTTGAGCATGTTATTTACAACATCATCGTCAAAACCAAAAATGCAGCCAACCTTGAGCATATGACATAATCCTACAACGAGACCAGGATGTTCTGATAAGAGACCATTTGAGACCACTTGTGCAAACTCCTTCGCAAAGGAGGCTTTACTCTTTTGATTGAGTGGATTAGGTCTGTGCATTAGGATCCGTTGCTTATCTTTTTGCCAGTGCAGAAAGGAATGTCTAGTTCTTGTAATGTTACATGGTGAATGATTTTCTGTGACTATTGTCAGAGTATATAGGATTCCAGTAGCAAATACATGATTCAAGCAGCAGATAAGTGGTTCAGGTAGAAAGAATCTTAAAACTGTGCATATGCAGCCAAAGGAAATGATGGAATTTCTTGTCTTGGTGAATCAACTTATTTGCAAATTCAAGTCTGCAATGACTGGTATTCTGGAAGAAGTATTTCCATTTATTGTGGATCATGTGTTTTCCATTTTTCCTAAGGATGGAATACCAACAGGACCTGGCAGCAATACTGAGGTGTGCATACATTAATTTACTTGCCTTAGAAATTAGGTTTTTGGTATCTACAAGTTTGATATCATTTTTTTTCTAAAGATGCCTAGGTTTAAGAACCCTGAAGAGAAATAATACCAATAAGTCTATGCAAGAGAAGTAGTGTCAATAGAATCTTACATGTAATAGAAAGAAATTATGGCACACTCACGGAATAGCAAGTGAATTTCCCCTAGTAAACACTTTGGGAAAAAACTAGCAAAATCAACACTCACTATATTAACTCAAATCATTCACAATATAAACTAAGTTGCTAAATTGGAATTGGGCATTGGTATTGTTATGTGGGTATGGCAATTTTTTGAAGGGGCTGGGTATGTCCGTTAGTTCTTAGTGACTAAAATCAACAATAAGTCCTTTTACAGATAGCATTACCATCATTGTGACAGTTTTATCAAAATACATTCCATATTCCTTTCAATCAGTTATTGTTGTCTCCATTGGAACAGCTTCATTGTTGCCTTCAGCATCAAAGTCCACAGAATCAAATGGTTTTGGGGATGGTGAGTGGGATTTCAAAGTCTTTAGAAATGGAAAATGCAATATTGGCAATACTCAAGCCTACTATTATTCTCCTTGATCTTGTGCCTAGTCCTGCCATAACAGATAACTAATTCTGCAATTCCCATCTAGCACAACAATATTTCTGTTTGTTTGACATGGGTTTCCTGCTACCGTTACCATTGTGGTTGTAGAAAAATCATGGGATGCATCATACACATTCCTACACCCACATGTGGATGTAGATTTCTCATTACATGATTCACAATCTCTTGGGTAGTAATTATATCCTCATCATTCACCTCCATACCAACTCTACCACAGTCTTTAAGCCAAATTCTTATGGAGTTGCAGTGAACGCGATGACAAAGTTGTGTGGTAAATTATTTCATTATGTTCCATACATTGAGGCATTTTTCGTAACATGTGAGAATTTACAGTCTGGTCAAACAACACCTGGTCAGTTAGAGTGCATTAGTGCCACTGTTATTGAGGGAAAAGAAGCTACAAGCTTGATTGAGTCTAGCATGTAGTCCCCCTCCTCAATAGCTCAGCAAAGGAAAGTTGATGAAAAGGGTATCACTCTCATGAAGTTTGTAGAGAAGCACAAGAGACTTTTGAATGCATTTGTCTGCAAAAATTCAAGATTGCTTGAGAAGTCCCTCTCTCTCTTGTTAAAGGTTCCACGTTTAATTGAATTTGACAATAAACGTGCATATTTTAGGTCAAAAATAAGACAACATCAAGATCATCAAAATTATAGTTCTGTGAGCATATCTATTCGAAGAGCATATGTCTTGGAGGATTCATACAATCAACTTCGAATGAGACAAGCCAGAGAGCTGAAAGGATGCTTGAATGCTCACTTTCAAGGGGAGGAAGGCATTCATGCTGGAGATGCTCAAGATATATGACTGTCCAGAATTACAAGGGCTTCCCATCAAAATGAAGATTTTCTAGGAATGAGTTAATTAAATTTACTAATGATGAATGAATGTGATAAAAAATTATACAATGTTAAAAATTTTTAGCCAAAATATGAATGCGGATACAAGGTGAAGAATCATTTTACTCGGGGATATAATCAAATCACCAAACACAGATTCAATAATCAAATTTATTTCCACTTGGAGATAAAATATTTTCCAGAATAAATTAACCAAAGTGAGTAATCCTTTTTCAAATGTATACAAAGGTTGGTCAAACATTCTTGCTAAGGAGCAGTAATTGTTTTCACTCAAGTGATTTAATTTTGCCAAATAAAAGTGAAAAAGTGTGTGGGTGAATGTAAGTGAGAAATTAAGTAAATATTAATAAGGCATGGGATTAAAATATTTTATCATAAAAAATGACGAAGATTAATTTAAAATATTTAATCTGGCAAAAGCAACCAATTAAATGTTTTATTTTTCCCATAAGGAATTGAATAGTCATTCCAAAGTCCTTTTTTAAAAGTATTGCAGCCCTAAACAGGTTGTTGAAGAAATTTATTATTAAAACATTTGGGTATGATAAAGTGATAATCGATGATAGAAAACCCTAAATACACATCAATGATAAAATATACGAAAACAAGGAAATGATACCTCATGACACAGGTCCTAAGGTTCACAACAATACAAATCATATATTGTTTATATACTATTTATCTAATGATTAATTTGTTTTCTTTGCAGGATTAGGATTGTGTTGAATGCAATGAAGTGGTTCTCGACTAGCGGTTAAATGATCTCATCATGGAACATTAAATATTTTATCCCAACTTCTGAGGATTGTTAAGTCTTTCAAAATCAAGTCATTTATTTTATGTAATGAATAAGGTCGGTTCTTATGGTTGGTTCAACCGATTACTAACCATCACCAAAATGAATGCAACAGGTCTGAGGCTTGTTGCATCTCTTTAAATAGAGATCCCAGGACCTGGAGAATAGAGTTAGAATTAGGTTAGAATTAGGTTAGGATTAGATTAGACACAAAGACAATTGAAACATTTTAGGATTAGATTAGGTTGGATTTGATTCAATCTGATGCAAATTTGATCCTTCTATGCAATTTCATTCTAAGAAAGGCTATGGTGGATGATACATTCTGAAGCAGCAATTGAGGATTCGAATTTGAAATACATTGTGACAGTATCATATGTTTGTTGTTTTTAATTCAATCAATTTAATTATCTCCATGTCATTCATTTTCTGATTATTCAATTTGAATTTGTTAAGGATATGTTCAAATTGTCTGATTACATTTGCTAATCTAGTATAGTTGATTTGATTGGTTTCTCAAAGAGAATTAAATCATTTCTCATCAATTATAGTAATCTTAGAATGTTGAATGGATTACTAAGTACGATTAATTGATTAGGGTTATTAATTTGTCTCCAGAGTTGATCTAATTTATTATTTTGCAAAGTTAAATTGGTTCTTTCAAGAAAGATTAAAATCCTTTCAATATTTTGCATTTAATACAATTATGTCCTTTGGATTATTAAGAATGAATTAATAATTTCTTCCTTGCACGTTTGTACAAGTTGCAAACAGTTATATGTGCCAATCCGATCGAGTTATTACTTGATACAAGTTATTTCTTTCTGACATCCTGACTCCGTTGCCCAAATGGACAAAGCACCAGTCTAACTATTGATTTATTTTAGGTTTAAAATCCTTACTCTATTTTATTGTTATAGTTTAGATTCATTTCATTTTAGTTGTTATTTATTTCTATTAGAATTTAGATTAAATCATTTGCTTTCTTTAGAAATAGTTTACAATATCTCATTTGATTTACAAGTATGCCATTGTAATCGGATAAACTAGTAGCAAGTTAACATTGATTTAATCATACAACCTACTTTGATAATCAAAGGTTCACCTGCCTAGGTTGTAGTAGGACCTAAAGTGCAAGGAGAAGTTGATCAATAAGGTCAAACTCTAGTCATTGGTTCAAAAATGTTGTGGATTTGACCATAGGGTTTGGCATCCCCTTAGAATCCACAACATGTATTTTTAAGACCCAACAGATGGTACCAGTCAGAATTAGAGAGGGGATAATGCCTACCACCCACATGACAAGAACAATGGTGAGCAAAGAGGAAGACGAAAAGACAGACCTGGGCAAGGACCCGGAAGAGGGGGTTTCAGAGGAACATGTTTCCAATGTGGAGAAGAAGGGAATCAAGCATATGAGTATCCTCAACATCAAGGAAGGAAAAATAGAAGACCTAAAGGTAATGCGCGAGTTACACATGTAGATGAAGATGCACAATCTAAGCATTCTAAAGATGTTGAAAGGGGAGAAACCCTAGTTGTCAAAAGAACTTTATTGAATGAGGAGAAAGAACCCAATCAGATGAAGATTTTATTCCGCATGAGGTACAAATGTGAAGGTAAGTGTTGTGATATTATTATTGATAGTGGAAGTACTAACAATCTTGTTTCAGAGGAGATGGTTGACAAGTTGAAGTTGACAAGAAGAAAGCATCCACATCCATATCGGATTGCATGGTTGTAGAAGGACCATAGAGCTTTGGTCAATGAGCAATGTCTAGTGAAGTTCGAGATTAGGGACTACCATGATGAGGTGCTGTGTGATATCATACCGATGGATGCATGTCATATGTTGTTGGGGAGGTAGTGGTAGTATGATAGGAGCAATGTCCATGATGGTCATGCAAACACATATTCCCTAACAAAGGATGGAGTTTGTAATAAGTTTAAGCTTCTTGAAGGAGGTGGAAGAAAAGGTATGTAGTACTGTTAGAATTTGTTTAGTAGATAGTAGGAAATTTTTGGAGGGTAAGAAGCATGAGCATCATTGCTTTGCATTGATTCCTAAGATTAGTCAAGAGAAATGTGAAGATGTACTAGTAGAAATTTCAGATATATTGGAAGAATTTTAGAACATTATCTCTAATAATGTACTAGAAGATTTACCACCAGTGAGGAAGATAAGACATCAAATGGATTTGATACCAGGAGCTAGTTTACTGAATAAGGCAGCCCACAGAATGACCCCTGCAGAGAGTGAAGAGCTGAACAGACAAGTTCAAGAGCTATTAAGGAAGGGGCTGATAAGAGAGAGCCTAAGTCCATGTGCGGTACCTGTAGTACTAGCACCGAAGAAAGATGGAGAGTGGAGAATGTGTATAGATTCTCGAGCCATCAATAAGATCATGATCAAGTATAGATTTCCATTACCTAGAATGGATGACATAATGGATTATTTGACTCGAGCAAAGTACTTCACGAAGATTGATCTGAAGAGTGGGTATCACCAGATTTGAATTAGAGAAGGAGATGAATGGAAGACAACCTTCAAGAGAAAGGAGGGTCTGTATGAGTGGTTAGTCATGCCATTTGGGATAACCAATGCATTGAGCACATTCATGTAGCTCATGAATGAGGTATTGAACGATTTTTTGGGAAGTTTTGTTATTGTCTATTTAGATGATATTTTAATTTTCAATAAGACTTGGGATGAGCATCTGATGCATATCAAAAGAGTTTTAGAGAAGTTGAGGGAGGTGAAGTTGCTGATTAATCTAAAGAAATGTAGTTTTACAAAGGAGCTGGTATACTTGCGATTTGTTGTCTCAGAGGAAGGTCTTAAGATGGACCCAAAAAAAGTAAGGGCTATGATTGAATGGCCTACACCAAGGAGTGCCACAGAGGTAAGATCTTTTCATGGTTTCACAATTTTTTATAGAAAGTTTATCAGAAAATTTAGTAGCATTTGTGCACCCCTAACTGATACAATGAGAGGGGATAGAAAAGAGTTTAGATGGACTAAAGGAGCAGATAAAAGCTTTGATACATTAAGGAAGAAAGTCATAGAGTAACCTATTTAGGCACTTCTAGATTTCAATAAGGTATTTCAGGTAGATTGTGATGCTAGTGGTAGTGCTATAGGAGTTGTTTTGAGTCAAGAAGGTAAGCCCATTGCCTATTTTAGTAAGAAGCTTAATGATGCCAAGAAAAAGTATTTTGTTTATGATCAGGAATTTTATGCTATACTTCAAGCTTTGAAGAAATGGAGACATTATTTGTTTCCAAAATAGTTTGTTTTATATACTGATTGTCAAGCTTTATAGTATCTTAATAGTCAAGGAAAGTTGAATCGAAGGCAATTAAAATGGGTTGAGTTTTTGCAAAATTATACTTTTGTTTTGAAGCATAGGAGTGGGAAGTCCAATAGAGTTACAAATACCTTAAGCAGAAGGAAAAATTTGTTGACAAAAATGAACATAGAGGTTGTTGGGTTCGATTAACTCAAAAGTTTGTATCCTGAAGATCTAGATTTTGTAGAGGCCTAGAAAGCCTGTTTGGAACCTGTTACTTTGGATAGGACAAAATGGTTGGATTTCATAATCCAAGATGGCATGTTGTTTAAAGGAAGTCAGTTGTGCATTCTGAGGAGTTCCATGAGAGAGAACCTGATTAAGGAGAAGCATAGTGGAGGATTGGCCGGACACTTTGGTCGAGCTAAGACCATTGCTATTGTTGGTGAAAATTATTATTGCCCATAGTTGCAATAGGATGTGAGGAAATTTGTACAAAGTTGTAGAGTATGTCAGATGGTGAAATGAGCAAGTCAGAATATAGATCTATATCAACCACCTCCTGTACCAGAGAAGCCATGGGATGATATTAGTATGGATTTTTTTCTTGGTTTACCAAGAACACATAGAGGACATGATTTCATTTTTGTGGTGGTGGATAGATTCCCAAAGATGGCACATTTCATTCCATGCAAGAAGACTAATGATGCTATTCATATTGCTGAATTATTTTTCAGAGAGGTGGTGAGATTATTGTTGTCACATGAAATTGCACCTTGCTTGGAAGGATTCCAAGCATTCTAATGACACAATGGGAATGATCTCAAAGTGTGGGACCTTGCTCAGAGAGATCAAACCTCCAGAGAAGGTCAGCTTCCTTTCCTAATTATCACCTAAAACTACTAAACTTTGAGGGGAAAAGGGAGAAGGAAAGCTTTAAAGTAAAGATTAAACAACAAAACTTGAAACATAAAAAGGTGATGCACTAGACAGATTTAAAGAGACTTTCACAGAACTAAAAAATGCACAGCACAACCAGAGAGAGCAAGGATGTATACATAGATTAGATGATTCTAGCAGAGGCAAGAAGCAATATGATTGAGACGAACAAAGGCATTCATAGGCAACCATGTCCAGATTCACACAGAACTAGAAAATTAGTCAAAGAGGTATGATAACTTGCATATATTCAGTAGGAAGGCAAGATTACAGTGGTAGAAAAAGCTCTGTTTGGAAATAGAAAAGCTTCTATGCCAAAAAATTTCCAACCCTATTTACATCATAAGCTTCCATTTATATAGCATTCAATCTAACCTAAGTCAGTTACAAAAATTGCTCAAAGAGCTACAATAAGAAAATATCTCTGAAGGGATGTCCAACTGCCAGGAGTTATGGTGCAAAAGATTTGGAATTGATGTAGATGGAAGATATTTTTAGTCTTCAATTTAAGCCGATGCATCATCAACCTGCTCCATTGAAAACGGTGGTAGATATTTTGGTATTAAATGCGAGCAGCTTGCGTGTCTATCCTCAACCATGACTGTATGCAGCGTCTGAAACAAGGTGGTGGAGAGATATTTTTTGATCATCAATGTGAGCTGCTTCCTCTTTGTGCAGTAATGAATGCAAGAAATATCTGCATCTACCCCAAAATGGTTGCTGAAACATCCCTTCAGCCAAATATACAAATCCGGATCATGTACCTCTTCTTTGGTGCTTGAACTCCTCTTTGAAATCACACCCTGAATATGCACCTAGATCTGGATACAACACGGGCCCCTACCTTTTTGAATAGGCCTTTGTATACTTCTCCTTATGAGGGATATTATGGTGACATCACCATCATGGACGGGCCCTATTGAAACGTGACAGGATGGCATCATCATCATATCAAGGTGATATTTGGAGGAAGGGGTGATATTTGGACGAAGGGGTGATATTTGGATGAAAGGGGGATATTTGGAGATCGGGGTGATATTTGGAGATCAGGGTGATATTTGGAGATCAGGGTGATATTTTGAGATTGGGGTGATATTTGGAGATCGGGGTGATCTTCAAATATCACCTAACGTGTGAAATATTAGGTTTGACCAGATGTTTGACCATACATAACTTCCATATTTTAGAAAATTTTAGGGTGATGTAAAAAGGAAACTTGCCTATTTTTTCAAGCTCTTTCACATGGTAAGCTTCTCCAGGCAAGCTGCAGACCTTGAGATTTGGGTTCAAACTTCAAGATCACAAACATAGCTTACATTAGGGATATGAACACTGACTGATACTACTTGAATTATTTGACTCCAGCTAGAGGGAAAAATAGGTCAACAATTTGGTGACTTCTATGGGATGTTTGCCTGCTAAACATAAGATCAGTAGCCTTAAGCATCCATTGGGCATGGGGTCAAGTCTAAATCATGCTAGAAAATTGGAACTTGCCTCCAAAATACAAAAAGGGGGAAGGGCCTACATTCTCCTAATGACAATGCAGCCTGTACAGAAGCACTTAGGAAAAGGGAAAACTAAAGTAGAAATGGAACCTACTCTAATCCTAAACTAACCAATCAAACATGACTTTAAACAAAGTCATTAACTAGTTCTTGAAAATAACTACCTTTCCTTAATAATTTACAATGTTTCCCATTGATGTGGGTAGTTAAAAAGAGGTAAGGAGGGAATGTACATATGACAAATTGATAAAACACCCCCCACAAAAAGGAGATAAACTCACCTATCCACCTGGACTGATTGCTGATGTAGCTAACTTGTGGTGAATAAATGGGCTGATCCCAATCATTTTGATGCTCAACTTCATGCTTAGAGGTACACATGACAAGTGGTGACCTCTCTTGATGTGTCTCCAGCTGGGCTAGATGCCTGATTGGGCATCCCCTTGAAGTGATATACAAATCATGTTGGATCTCATGTCTCTGCTCTGATTCTTTCTCTTCTTGCTCTTCATTTCGTATGATGGTGTCCTCCATTTGACTTTCATGTTGCTGTTGTGTGTGAAACAGCTGACTTGGGACATCATGGCTTTCTCCTTCTTCTCTTAAAGAACCCAAGAAGGTTGATACAATGTCATCATGGTTGCATTCTTCCTCTTCTTGCTGGTCTGAAAACTCTAGCTCATGTGATTCTACCACAAATATGGCTGCCCCCACCTTATGAACAAAATGCTCATGATATTCTATCTTAGGCTTAGAAAATGAGCCATGCAACTCACAATCATGCTCACTACCTCCAAGTCATTCTAGGTCTATTGGTAGCTTGTTTTCATCATCATTTTCAATGTGGCTAGGGAAATCATCAAACAAGGCAGCATCATCTGCTTTCTAAGTAAATTCAGCAATAGCCTCCACCATAGCATACTCGTCCTAGAAAAGAGCTTCTTCCAAGTCTTCAAGAGCTGAAAACTCACTGCCATGCTAGGCCTCCATGCATAACAAGTTATCATTATTTTTTATGTGCTCTTGTTACTACCTATCCACAATCAGCTGCTCATACCCTTCTTCTTCAACATAATCAAGTAGCTCATGTAGTAGGGCAGCATTATCCATGTCTACAGTGACCTTAACAATACTCACAGGTGCACCTGGTTCAAACAATTCTATCTTTGTGAGTGTAGGAACACACTGCTCCTCATTAGTTCTATCTTCTCCCACCTCCTCTTTTCGCTCATCTTTCCAATTATCTTGGTAGACAACAGGTCCATCCTTGAGGATTGAAATATCATCAAGGAAAGAGGTCTGAAAATCTTCTTGAATTTCTTAGAGGGGAGAGGGTTTTGAACACATTTGTTCATGGGGAGTGATAATCTGAATTTGCACAGGAACAGAGACTTGTGAAGAGATAAAAGCATTGAAACCTGGAAAATTGTGGAGACTAGGTTGCTCTTGCTTGTGAATTGGTATGAGAGGACTAGCTTTTTCAAGGTTTGGCATTTTGTAACCAAGATGCTCGATCCAAGAAGGCTGCCATGATAGAGAAGTTTGAGCCGCCTTCATAGATTCATTTTGATTTTAAAGATGGACTTGTTTGAAGCTAGGAATAGGCTCCTGTGGAGGATGAGGGCCTCTAAAACTTGGGATTTGAAAACTGGGAAATGGTTTTGGAGGTGTAGAGGGACTATAGAATTTTAAATTTTGGGGCTCCTTCAGTAGTAGGCTGAGTAGGTGTTGTCTTTATAGCTAGGTTTTCTTTAAAAACCTCCTCTTGTACTTCTCGCTGCTGGCCACATTTTAACATTTCTATAAATTCATCAGCCTCCTTATTCAAATCTAGAGACAGCTTCTTGAGACCATACATGCTTATGATGTTGAGATCATAAAACTGCTAAGGCCGACTGTACCCTGTTGCTCTTTTGGCCTTATCTAAATTTCTATCAAGCTTTAGAAAACCAATCATGAGCTCATTGAAAGCATCAATATTCTCAGGGGCAACATTAGGGGTAGGAGGGAGGTAAGCATCATGAGGATGTTGATACTCTATAGCAGCAGGGCTGTATGGCATAAAATCAGAGGCATTTGGGGACTGGTATTACTGATATGGGGGCCAATAGCATGTATTTGGATTAGGGGTAGGGGAAAATCCATGATTTCCATAAAATTCTGACGTTTTCAGCATCTAAATGCTGGATAATCATAAAATATCAAAATGAGAGCAAAATAGGTCTGCAACCAAAGAGAAACTAGATACATACTAGAGAGGGAGTTGCCAAGTGATTGAAACACTTCTGGAAGCTAAAATAGACCAGGAAAATCACCAAAATCTTGACCTTTCATCAAATTTTAGGTACTTGGGCTACCAAAAATAGCTAACATTCGGTAGAGTCACCATGGTGTTGAATATTGCCTCCAAAAGCAAGTAATACTAGGAGAAACACCAAATCTCTCAGTATCTTGATGACAAGTTCATCAAACTTGTCCCACCAGGTGTGCCAAAAATTGTTGTCACATGAAATTGCACCCTACTTGGAAGAATTCCAAGCATTCCAATGACACAATGGAATGATATCAAGGTGTGGGACCTTGCTCAGAGACATCATACCTCCGAAGAAAGTCAGCTTCCTTTCCTGATTATCACCTAAAACTACTGAACTTTGAGGGGAAAAGGGAGAATGAAAGCTTTAAGGTAAAGATGAAACAACAAAACTTGAAACATAAAAGGGTGATGCACTAGACAGATTTAAAGAGACTTTCACAAAACTAAAAAATGCACAGCACGACCGGATAGAGCAACGATGTATACACAGATTAGATAATTCTAGCAGAGGCAAGAAGCAATATGATTGAGAGGAACAAAGACATTCACGGGCAACCATATCCAGATTCACACAAAACTAGAAAATTAGTCAAAGAGGTATGATAACTTGCATATATTTAGTAAGAAGGCAAGTTTACAGTGATAGAAAAAGCTCTATTTGGAAACAAAAAAGATTCTATGCCAAAAAATTTCTAACCCTATTTACATCATAAGCCTCTGCTTATATAGCATTCAATCTAACCTAAGTCAGTTACAAAATTCACTCAAAGAGCTGTAGTAGGAAAATATCTCCAAAGGGACGTCCAACTGCCAGGAGTTATAGTGCAAAAGATCTGGAATTGATTCAGATGGAAGATATTTTTTAGTCTTCAATGCAAGTTGCTGCATCATCAACTTGCTCCCCTGAAATGGTGGTAGATATTTTGGTATTAAATGCGAGCATCTTGTGTGTCTATCCTCAACCATGACTGTATGCAGCATCTGAAACAAGGCGGTGGAGAGATATTTTCTGATCATCAATGCGAGTTGCTTCCTCTTTGTGTAGCAATGAATGCAAGAAATATCTGCATCTGCCCCAAAATGGTCGTTGAAATGTCCCTTCAGCCAAATATGTAAATCTGTATCATGTACCTCTGCTTTTAGCGCTTAAACTCCTCTTTGAAATCGTACACTGAATATGCACCTAGATCTGCATACAATGTGGGCCCCTACCTTTTTGAATCAGCCTTTGTATACTTCTCCTTATGAGGGATATGATGGTGATGTCGCCATCATGGATGGGCCCTATTGAAATGTGACAAGATGGCATCATCATCATATCAGGGTGATATTTGGATGAAGGGGTGATATTTGGAGATCGGGATGATATTTGGATATCGGGGTGATATTCAGATATTGAGGTGATATTTGGAGATCAGGGTGCTATTTGGAGATTGAGGTGGTCTTTGGATATTGGGGTGATCTTCAAATATCACCCGATGTGTGAAATATCAGGTTTGACCAGATGTTTGACCATAAATAACTTCCATATTTTGGCAAATTTTAGGGTGATGTAAAAAGCAAACTTGCATATTTTTTCAAGCTCTTTCATATGGTGAGCTTCTTCAGGCAAGCTTTAGACCTTGAGATTTGGGTTCAGACTTCAAGATCACAAACATAGCTTACATTGGGGATATGCACACTGACTAATGCTCCTTGAATTATTTGACTCTGGCTAGAGGGGAAAATACGTCAACAATTACACAGTCTACCAAAGAGCATAGTTTCAGATTGAGATACCAAATTTATTGGTTATTTCTAGAGGACATTGTGGAAGAAGTTGAAGATAGATTTGAAGTTTAGTTCTGCACACCATCCATAGACTGATGGACATACGGAAGTGGTGAATAGGAGTTTGGGTAACTTGCCATGATGCTTAGTAGGAGATAATCCCAAGGGATGGGATTTGATTTTACCACAGGCAGAATTTGCTTACAACAATTCTATCAATACATGAGTACTGGTAAATCACCATTCTAGATTGTATATGGCAATAGCCCAAGAAATGCTTTTGAGTTAAGGAAGCTGGACAAAGGAGAAAAGACAAGTGTTGAAGCTGAAGACTTTGCAAAACATTTGAAGAATTTACATGAAGAGGTGAGAAAGCACATTAATAAGATGAATATTCAGTACAAGGCTAAGGAAGATCAAAAGAGGAGATATAAGGAGTTCCAGGTAGGAGATGAAGTCATGGTTCACTTGAGAAAAGAAAGGTTCCCAATTAGAACATACAATAAATTAAAAATTAATAAATTTGGACCGTGCAGGATCCTGAAGAAGCTTGATTCAGGAAATGCATTTGAGCTAGAGTTGCCTAATGCCATCAATATTTCACCAGTGTTCAACATTTCAGATTTGATAGAGTATCATGATGATGCACTTGATAAAGGAACACAGTGTGATATTCCAGCACCTACTTCAGAGAAGGAGGAGATAGAGGGCATTCTGGATAGCCGTGTGGGTAAGAGTACAAGAAATAGGTAGTATACAGAATACTTGGTGAAATGGAAACGAAGGCTTGTTGAAGATTCACTATGGTTATCTGAGACTGAGGTTAACCATTCTAGTTTCCCTCTAACTCATGAGAAGTGATAGGGTCACTTTTCAAATTACCTCGGGTGTCTGACATAGGAGCATCTAGGGTCTAAGAGCAATCTTGCATCAACCAAAAAAAATGTTGTTTCTTTTCAATAAGGGATAAATTTGGTAGGGTTACTATTTTTAGTAAGTTTGCATTTGTGCATAGTTGGATACAAAATCTTAAACGGACCTCCAAAATGGTGAATTGAAGCTAATAGTGAAGAAATCACTTCAATATCATTTGTCATTTGTGAGATATTAAAATTTCAAATTCCAAAAATCCTATTAAAATATTCAAAGTCAAATTTGAGGCACTTAAAGTCTTGAGATGGGCCCAAAATTTGGTGGGAAACCCAAGCAGTCTACCTTTAGGTACTACTTGTGTAAAACTATCTTTTCGAGAGCTTTCCAAAAAGGTATTATAATTGACAATCCAGTAGTCGGATCCAAAGTTATGGCCCCGCGTAGTTGACCTATTTTGGGGGGGAGATGCAAATTTTGAAATTAAGTTGGTGGCCACCAAAAAGGGCTATATATGACCATTTTTGGGAACCCTTGGGGTGGTAGAGTTAAGGGGGAAAGTGTAGAGTCAAGAATAGGTGGGAAAGTAGAAACCCTAGCTGATTTGGGTTTTACAGAAGACAGATGATTCCAGAGTCTAGAGATAGGAAGCTGTAATGTGATGCAACCTGTAGAGGATTCATCCTCTGATTGTATTTGAGCTTCTGTAATATAATGTTTTGCCCATATCAATAAAAGATTATTCTATTTTCTATGTAATTTTTGTTGTTGTGTGTTTTGTGATTTACCCCCTTCATCGATAAAACTCACCACCATTGTTAGTCATCAAACACTTAATCTTTCTATCCTTCTAATTCTCTACAAGAGATTTGAACTGTTTGAATCTACTAAAGACTTAAAATTTTCATCTAAGGAAATACACCCATGTCTTTCTACTGTAATCATCATTGAATGAAACAAAGTAAACAAATTTTGAAATTGATTAGAATGAATCAAGTCCAACACCTCAAAAGATTTGTGAGAACTGGAATAAAACTGAACATAGTTTTGCTTTCCATAAATGTAATGTTCTCAAAAATCAAACTCTAGGTTATAGTCATTCATACCCTTAACAATAGTTTTATTTTTTAGGGTGTCCTCAAACCCTTTCCACCAATGTGACCAAGCCTCAGTTACTATAACATTAGCTTCTTAGCTGGAAGTTTCATCTCGATAGAATGAGCACCTTAGGTACCCAGAAGGCATGACCATTGAAAGTAGATACAATTGTCCTCTTCGTTGTTGGTTCCAATGGTGAGGATGAAGACCCTGAAGCTTTCTTCTTCGGAATAGAGGCACTATTGCACTGAACCACACATGCATCAAGCTCAAACAGAGTGCCAATCTAAACACCCTTAGCCAACACCATAGATCCTCTAGTCATCTTGTATCCTCCATTCAAGAAAACAACCTGCACACCCACATCATTAAACTTACTTACAGAAAGCTTGTATCCCCCATTCAAGAAAACAACCTACACACCCACATCATTAAACATACTTACAGAAAGAAGGTTTCATGCCAAACCAAGGATATGCAGAAAACCATCGATTCCCTTCACTCATCCACTAGGGAATCGAATCAAGACTCTTCCATGGCCAACAATCTTTAGGTGAGAATCATCACCCAAGTACACCTTTCCACCATCGTATTCTTCATACATTGAAAACCAACCTCAATGCAAGGTCATGTGAAAAGATACACCAGAGTCAATAAGCCACACATCCTTAGATGCATGCATTGTCAAAGTAGTGACAAATGCTTCTCCTTCATCCTGAGAGGACTTGTCAGAATCTGAATCATAGTTCTTCTTTTTCTTTTTCTCCTACTTGCACTCTATTGGGACCTACAGTAATTTTGTTCCTAGACATACCCCATTTTCCCCCCGAGTTCCATCTGAATCCCATTTTATGCCTTCAGCATTGAAACTATTGATGATAACTAATCAGACATATCTTTCATATGTTTTCATTTGTTTGCCTTTTAAAATGTAAGGGAAAAATCCCCAAAAAGTTAATTAAGTCCCATTTTCTAAGTGTTTCCTTGTGTTTTGGCCTTGGTTAGAGTTTCAGAGTTTTAGGCTCCTTCCTTCCATCATGTTGTCCCTTTCGGCTCTGAGGTCCTAGGCTAAAATTTTCCTAAGTGTTAAAATTTGCAATATGTGTTTCAGAGTTTGGAGTTCATGCCTTCTTCCTTGTATTATCTATCAGCTTCGAAATCAAACTCCAAATTTTCTCTAAGTGTTATACATTGAAAAATTCTCCTAAGTGTTTTGACGGAAATACTTTAGGCCTTTGGCCTTCGGTCTTCTTCATGGAAAGTGTTAGAAAAAGCTCCGAGGTTCAAAGTTTGATAGGTCTCCATGTCTAAATCCCTCTAAGTATGAAGTGTGCAGCGGAGTTTGCAGGTTAGCTCTTCTTCCCTCCTTTGAGGAAGGTGAAATGTGGAAGGCCCAACAACCAACCCCTGAAAAATGTTCCTTATATAGAAGGTAGAAGGTGAAGGTTGGGGCTTCCTATCTCTCCCCTCTAGAAGGCATAAGGAGAAATAGTGAAGGCCTAAGGCCTAACCCACGATGCCTTTATATCTATACATAGGTGGCAGTTAAGGCAAAAGAACTTGAAAATGATGAAGGCTTGGAGTCTTAGTCTCTGGATGACGTTTTGCATCTTATCATTACAAATTTGATAGTCAAATGGATGTCTTTCACCTTTCCACAAAAGCAAATTGTAAAGGGCAAAGCATTCTCGTGGAACTGGGGAATGATGCCACGTGGATAACCTTTGGCCGACTAAGGGGTTTGCCGATCAATGTGATTGCTGATTGAAGCAAATGAAGGAGACACTAAAAATATCTAAGTAAAAGAAAGAAAGTGCAAGTATATTAGTGAAAGGCCAAGTTCGAAAACTCCATAGTTCACTGATAGAGGGTTCAGCCAATGGAGAAGTTGCCAACAAAGAAAGCAAATGTAAGTAAAGGAGGGCAAGTTAGGAAATTTTTATATTTGCTAATAAGGTAAATAAAAGGTACAAAATTCGTGAAAATGGCTATGTAAGGAAGGGCTCATGTTGAGGAAGTGGAAAAGTCTTGAACCTTCAAAAGTTCAAATTTTTCCTAGTTTACAGACAAAACAAGATTTGCTAACAAAGGAAGCATAAAAGAAAGGGAAGGAAATCAAATTTCTGAAAAGAGTAGATTTACCTTGATAAGAAGAAAAAAGACAAATGCATGAAGTCTATTGGTAAATCAGAAAAAGGATGAACTAGTCGAATAGTTTGAAAATTTGGAGATTCACCAATAAGGCGAAAAAAGAAGAAGAAGATGGGAGAGTTAGAAAAAAGTCAAGTTTGTCGATAAGGCAAACACATTTACAATTCGACTAAGGCAAAAAAGGAAGAAAAGATAGAAAAGCATTCGGTCAGGGAATTGAAGGGAAGCAAACCTAGTAAAGTGGTTCAGATTTTTGATAGTTTGTCGACAAGGGAAATTTGCTGACAGAATAAAGAAAGAACAGGAGGCAAAAGATAACCAAGAAGAAATGGTTCAAAAATGGTCACTTTTTTCCAATCAAGGATAAATAAGTAGATGTTAGTGTGAATAGGGTTATTACCTATTCGATATAACCTTTGTTGTGTGGATAATTCATATATTATTTAACTATTTATTCATTAAATAATACTCACACACTTGTTCACATGTTAAGCTGACATAGAAAACATTCTAGTTGTTTTCTAGATGTTTCTAGTTTGTCTAGTTGTCGATAGTGGTCATCTTATCCTATAATTGTCATATGTCATAGGATTAAGACACTTGTCACATGACTACATCATCTTGTGTTTTATCTTGGTCTTTATAACCAAGGCCTCATTGTACATTATTGTATCCAGTATTGTTGTATCATGGCAATATAGTGTTCTTTTTGCTTGTATCTCTTGTGTAGAAGGTTATTTGATTTTGTAGATTTGGACCTAGTGGTTGATTGCTCCAACATGGTATCAGAGCTTTGATCCTGCAAGCCCCTTCTCATTTCTTGTTGAGAGATCTTGCCATCAACTTTTTGCTGGTGCACCCTGGCTCAAAATAGAGTTCACTATTGAATTTAGATCACCTAAATTAGTAAGGATCAACTATCCAAAACTTGATTTTGGACATAGGTAATTTTTCGACCTTTTTTTGGGCCATTATATGCATTTTTGCAGAAATTTTTTGTCAAAAAGGGAAAAAAATTAGCAGAGGGACATTTTGTCCCCTACATTTTATGCATCATTTGCTGTGAAACATATAAAATTCAACTATTTTTTAAGAGATTTGGCCCAGATCTGGCCTTTGCAGGTACCATATTTCTGTTGTTGTGGGTCAATTTATCTAATGTTTCAGGGTATTTTGGCCTATTCTACTCATTTGAGGACATTTTTTGGTTCAAGATTTGATTCCTAGATTTGGTCACCCTTTCCAATCTGTTCTCAAGATCTCAGAAGAGTTGCATTTGTGTTTATGCCTCTTTCCTGGGTGATCTGAGACTTAGGAGATCAGCTCAAACATAAGTTTGCATGTGCCTGGTTTTCTAGTTTTCAAGGCAAATATGATATTGTGCTATGGCCCATGTTTAGGGATTTGATGCAGAGGAGGCAAGGTAAAATAAGGGTTAGACTCATCAAGACTTCAAAGATTCAATGACTAATCATGCATGGACTTGACTACGCTCTCACAACACATGACTCCAATGCTAGGTAAAGACACCTCCTCTTGGTTTGTGTGCATGGGCTCCTTCCCAAACCTCCTAGACACCATGGAACACACATAATTGACTATTACACACTAAAAAAACCATCTACAAGCTCTAACTACAAATCTTTCTAGCCTTTCCCTCACAACTAGCCATACTCCCTCGTAGCCCTCCAAACAGGGTTTTTCCTTCATAACTTGAAGAAAACATGGAAAACCCACAAACCAATTGGTGTTTTAGATGCCCATTTATCTCTTACACAACATATCTAACATGCAAGGGTGGTTGTTTTAGACCGAATGCCCCCTAAAATTGATTGTACCTGTTGTTCTAGGCCTAATTAGGACAACTGAAGTAGTCATTTTGTCATAACTTTTTGAAAATGACTCAAACCCACAAAAGAAATGGCTTTAAAGATACCCATTTGGCTCTTTCATAACATATATTGAAACAAGGTAGGGTTACATTGGCATGTGTGGGTCTAAAATTGACTGTTCCTTTTCTCACTAGGCCTACTTAGGTCACTTTTGCAAGGCAGCTATAGGTTAAACACACTCCCAACTCTCGAATCCTTCTCCAAGGTGTCTAACAGGTTTCAAATTAGTTGAACATGCTAGTTTTATGGATCTTAGGTCATCCCACCTCATTCTTTCACCAACTCACTCCTCTTGCAATGCTTGAAGGCCCAAAACATAGGGTTTTTAGGCATGAATGTCTTCAAAAACTCCTTTACTCCAACTCCCTGCTCCTGCATACAAAAAAAACAATGTTGCATATCCTAACCCAATCAAATCCATCCATTTTGGAGTTATGGTGCAGGTGGAACAAGCCAAAAATCCATCTATTTCACTAAAACCCTCAAAACTAGGGTTTAAGAGCTACTTTCATAAAAACAGTGATAAAATGCTTCTAGATTTATGAAAAAAACCTTCCTACTTGATTCAAATGAGAAATTAAACCATTCCCCACATGATTTCAGATATTTGCAAGCATGACAGTACTGTACAACTGAGTGAGGTATGTTGGAACAACAAGGAAACAACAAAACTAAAAAAAAACAGAAAAATAGGGTAAAAGTTTGTATTTTTTTCAATCAAATCCCATTCTCTTTTCCTCTACGACCTATATGTGATATAAAATAGCATGTTTACAATATATATCCTCATCCCACTACCCCACCATCATGGAAAAATAAAAAAAGAAGGCTTGAAAATAGCCTTTCCATTCAACTGTCCAAAAATAGCAGTCCTAACTTTAGGCAAAAATTAGTTTCTAAAACCTCCACTACAAGACGATGCCCGTAGTGGGCTTTATTACAACATTTAATAAGAAAACTCCACCTATGTTTCTAAATAGAGACCAAAAATTCAAAAATTGCCTAGGGAAATTCAAAAATTGCCTTGAAGTCTAGGTACCCTCATGGGTTACACTTATCACAACTTTAAAGATTCAATGATTGATCATGCATGGACATGATTGTCCTCTCACAACACATGAATCCAATGCTAGGTAAAGACAACTCCTCTTGGTTTGTGTGCATGGGCTCCTTCCCAAACCTCCTACACACAATGGACCACACATACTTGACTATTCAACACTAACAAAACTATCTACAAGCTCTGACTGCAGCTCTTTCTAGCCTTACCCTCACAACTAGCCCTACTTCCTTGTAGCCCTCCAAACAGGGGTTTTCCTTCATAAATTGTAGAAAACATGGAAAACCCACAAACAATTGGTGTTTTAGATACCCATTTGGCTCTTACACAACATATCTAACATGCAGGGGTGGTTGTTTTGGACCGAATGCCCCTAAAATTGACTGTACCTGTTGTTCTAGGCCTAATTAGGATAGCTGAAGTAGTCATTTTCTCATAACTTTTAGAAAACAATTCAAACCTATAAAAGAAATGGCTTTCTAGATACCCATTTGGCTCTTTCATAACATATCTTGAAACAAAGTAGGGTTACTTTGGTATGTGTGGGTCTAAAATTGATTGTTTCGTTTCTCACTAGGCCTACTTAGGTCACTTTTGCAAGCCAGCTATAGGTTAAACACACTCCCAAATCTCCAATTCTTCTCCAATGTGCCTAAAAGTATAAAAATAGTCTAAAAATGCTATTTTTAGGTATCTTATGTCATCCCACATCATTCTTTCACCAACTCACTCCTCTTGCAATGCTTGAAGGCCTCAAACATCGGGTTTTTAGGCATGAATGTCTTCAAAAACTCCTTTACTTCAGCTCCCTAATCTAGCATGCAAAAAAACAATGTTGTATATCCTAACCCAATCCAATCCATCCATTTTGGAGTTATGGTGCCGGTGGAACAACCCAAAAGTCCATCGATTTCACTAAAACCCTCAAAACTAGGGTTTAAGAGGTACATTCAGAAAAATAGTGATAAAATGCTTCTAGATTTATGAAAAAAACCTTCCTGATTGATTTAAATGAGAGATTAAACTATTTCCCACATGATTTCAGATATTTTCAAGCATGACAGTACTATACGACTGAGTGAGGTACGTTGGAACAATAAGGAAACAACAAAACTTAGAAAAATCATAAAAATAGGGTAAAAGTTTGTATTTTCTTCAATAAAATCTCATTCTCTTTTCCTCTATGACCTGTATGTGATGTAAATAGCATATTTACAGTATATATCCTCATCCCACTACTCCACCATCATGGAAAAATAAAAAAAGAAGGCTTGAAAATAGCCTTTCCACTCAACTGTCCCAAACTAGTAGTCCTAACTTTAGCCAAAAATTAGTTTTGAAAACCTCCACTACAAGAAGATGCCTCTAGTGGGCTTTAATAAAACATTTAATAAGAAAAATCCACCTATGTTTCTAAATAGAGACCAAAAATTCAAAAATTGCCTTGAAGTCTAGGTGCCCCTACACCAGGATTCATATCTCAGTAACCTCCATAAGCCTTGTGAACATTATGGTGGATTTCATTTAGACTTGCTAAACAATTATTTCACAGATTAGCCTCTTAGTCCATGATCTGATGCGCTGTCTTGACCTCAGTCCATCCTGCATAATTCAATCGACAATGACTAGTGATATAAGGGACTTGATATCGTTGTCAGCGTTTGATAATTCCAGTCAGATCTCCCATCAACATTGACAGTCCTTGGTGACCAACAATTGCTACTCTACTGTGTCCCATAAACTATCAAAGCACCTGGTCTTTGTATCATCGAACATTGTTGATCGCATGTCAATACCCATCGCAGTACGCATCCAAAATTAGACATCTTAAAATACATCCAGTGGTTTGCATCATTTTCACAGTCTTCTAGTGACCCTTCTAGCATCTTCCTCTTTGCCTCTTTGTGTTGACATCAGAGATACATTGGACTCAGTCCATTTTTATTGGGATCGGTCTTGTTTTTAGGATGAGATCTGGACCTGTCAGTCCATTAGTAGATCATAGCAACCGACCGTTCTTAGCCAAGATATTTTGAAGGACTCAACAGAACTGGACTTAGCACCAACCATTCATTAAAGTTTGTTGACCCCCTATAGATCACCTTTTCTAAGCCAATTGGCCTGTGTTTGTTGAGGTTCACTCCAGCAATAGATACATTTGTTCATTCCTTGGTGAGTTTTTTTGGGTGAATCCTTTGCATGGTTTAATTTCTTGTTCATGGGTATCTAGCAGTGATCTCATACCAGTAGTGGATTCATAGTCCCTATTTGGTGAGGCTGACCATGGATCTATAAGGTAGGTTTTTTTAATTTTTAAAGCAACATTTTTTAAATAAAGGTGAACTATTTTTTATTTATCTCATTTCCGCTTGTCTAAGACAGTGAGTGAGGTTTGGTTTGGTAAGAGGCCATTACCCCCTCACAAACACACTAGTTTTTTTACCTCCTTTCTTGCTAATTACATTGCCTAGTCATACAATGGTTTTTTTATTGTGTCACATGCAAGTCGATGTCGTTCACCATTTTTTGCAAATTTTGACAAAGAGGGAGCTTTTTTCTTTTTGCCATATCTTGGAAAATAGGAGGCGTATTTTTTCATTCTTATAGTCATTAGAAAGGTGGTTTAGCGAGCTTTACCATGGTGCAGATGATTTTTTTCAATTTCATCATTTTTTGCCAATTTTAGTAGCTTGAAGGTATGGCTTACATTTTTCTTGCAACTGGCATAACTTTTACATATGACGTCGAAATTTGGTGAATTTTTTTTGAAATTGCTCAAAAAAATTGCAAGGAATCTGATTGTAGCTTCTAAGTTTTCCCTTGACAAGATTTTTTTTCAAAATTCTAAAAATCACTATGAGTTATAAATGGTTGATTTAAGCTTTTCGATTATACAAATTATTTCATTGTACTTAGCTAGTGGGGTTACAATTACATTGTTAATACATTTTGGGGGGGTGCGAGGCACAATTCAAGTGCCCTTGTGTCTTTGGTTCTTGGTTTTTTCTTCTGCTACACATGGCAGAAAGTGTGTCTATAAAACCACTCACTCCACATAATTATCTGACATGGAAATTAAAAATGAAACAACTACTGCAATCTAAGGAACTTTGGCAAATGCTAAAGGATACTCCACCTAGTTTCACTAAGGAGTTTGAAAGATTTGCTTATAAGAACAAATTAGATGAAGCTATGGGAACCATAGGATTGTATGTATTAGACAACTTGTTTCATATTGCAGAGTGTAAAACACATAAGAAAATTTGGGATAAACTTGAAGAATTGTATGGTACCATTAATGAATTCTGACTCTTGCAACTAGAGGCAGAATTGGCATCACTCTCTCTAGAAAGTTTTTGTACTATCCAAGATTTTCTAGAAAAATTCAAGATGCTCTTGTCATAATTGAAAGGATCTGGGTATGATAAAACTGAAAAAGAATGTATCTTCTTGATTTTTTTGAAGCTGAAGGGCCCATTTCAGGTGTTTTCAACTACCTTCTATTCTACTATGGATGCCTTTGGGAAAGAATTTAAGATGCCTAGCTTTGAGTTGTTTTGTGACCATCTTACTTGGGAGCAAACCAAGTTACTTCAAATGGATGCACTTCCTAGTTCTAAGAGTCAATCCTTGATGGCCTCATCCTCCAAGGGTAAAGGTAAGAATAAGAAGAAGCCCAAGACAAAAACTCCTTCTAGTAGCAAGTCTCCCTTCAAACCAAAGATAAAGAATGATCAGAAGCCCATTTCTCCACCTAATCCTTTTAAATCTGGTGAGTCTTCCTCCAAGACAAAGAAGAAGAAAGGTGGCACTTGTTCTTTTTGTGGTGTAATAGGTGATGGTGACTGGTTGTCATTGATGTCAAAAAGGTTAACCACATGGGGCTAATACAGATGTCATTATTTTGGATCATCAGGGCTTACACTCTATCAGGATCATCAATCAGGAGTTGTTCATTTGGACAGGATAAGTGTTAGTCAGTATATCTCTTTCATGTGGTGTATAGGTGATGGAGTTCATTATCTTGATAACATGGCTCTATCATTTGATCTCAGTAGTCTTCATCATGTTGTTTGGCATTCTCTACAATAAGGATTGGTTTCATTATGTGTGGCATACTCTGTATCAACGATTGGTTTCATTATGGTAGAAGTGATCATAGGAGTTATAATAGCTCATATGTATTGTCACCGGTGGTCAAGATTTAATTCAGGATATCTTCAAGTGGTAGAGATTTAATGCAGACACAATGTATTGTTTGTTTCTTCTTTGAAATCCTTGATGTCTTGTAATGATCACATCATGAGAGACTTGCAGATGTGGACTTATATTCTTGGTCTTCACAGGTTTGGCCTTTTGAAGTTGATAGGTTGGTCAAGATACAATTCATATGGTTGAGATATATTTTTCCTCAGATTTTCATGTTGTGTGGATAGCTTTGGTGATGAAACTAATATGATGTGTGTTGCATAGAGTGTCAAAGTTCAACTTTAAAGGTTCACAGGGTAGAAATGATAACACTTGTTGATAAGGGAGTTCATTGATGAGTGCTATGGATATTCAAAGTTTGAGTGAAAGCTTGACAAAGTTTCTATGTAGAAGTTTGTCAGGACTTTATTGTTTATCATCATGTATATGAGCACACGAAGATTTGATACTATATGTCATGATGTTACAAGATGAGTTAGAGGGATCAAACTCTAGTTCTATATTCCATTCTTTGCCTCTAAGGACCTATTTTATAACCCTCTCTTCCTATCAACATAGAAATCACTTTTTGATTTAATTAACTGTTGACCTGTTATACAGGTCAGTCACTTAAAAGTGACTTGTTAAAGGGTTTATTTCTCGTGCTATCCACTGGCCTCATCAAATTCTCTTACCTTTAGCATCTGTCTATTTTCATGTATGTGGGCGCCAATAAAGGATCAAAGGATTTGTTTGAAATGTGAAGTGGGCACGAAGCATCAAATCAATGGTTCCTACTAAAAGTTAAACTCTCCTCTTTGACAATGCACATTGACGTGCATATAAACGTCAAAGCATTATGTTGACTGCAGTTTGGTATTATTTTTGGTAGTTTATAGATTTTTGTTGAGCCTGAATAGATATAATATTTCAAGAAGTTTTTTGAAAGGTTTTAGAAATAAGTTTTTAAGAGATTTTGTGAAACTACTAAAAGGATTCCTTTCTAATTTTCTATATGTCATGGCAGAAAGATTTAAGGAGTTTTAGAAAAGAAATTCTTTTTAAGAAGACATTAAAGAAAAGATTTTTTGTGGAGACTTTATGCAGATGGACAAAGAAGATGCAGAGGAAGATGAAGATGAAAAAGGCAGATTGGAAGAAAATTTTGAAGATTGATTTGAAGTTTTTATTGTAAAAATACCAAAGAATTTGAGGAGTTTTTTTTTAAGAAAAAATGACATATATATTTGCATATTTTTTCATTCTTGCAGGAATAACCCAGAGATGGAAGAATATCAGAGTTTTTGTTTTTAGATGAAAATGTTTATGCAGATGTCAAGGGTCAGAAGGTGAAAATGAAAAGACTGAATATTCAGTTTGAAAGAGATTTTATTTTCTCCTATAGGGCACTGATTGAAATGTCAGAGAAAATGAAAGGTTGTGAAAAATGAGGGCCAGAAAAATGTGTTGGGTTTTTTTTGGTGAATAGATATCATTTTATGAAAATGATATTTGCAAAGGAGGAGATTGATTATTTTTATGAAGAGATTTTATTTTTCTCTTTCAAGGGCAAAAATTTATTGTTGAAGATATTCAATTTAACGAAGATGAATTTTTGCAAGTGGAGCTATTTATTTTAGAAAATGAAAAGTTTTTTTTGAAAAGAAAAAAAAAAAGTTTTCTTTGAAGATGAAAGGACATTTTTGTATTTCATATAAATATTGGTTCTGCAAATGCACTGTGAGTGATGTTATGCAGATCAACATGCAATGGTGAAGATAATGATTTGGATAAATGTGAAAACTAATTTGTAGTGAAGAAGACATATTTCCCTGGGATTAAAGGATAAAATGTCAGAGGATTGAAATGATGAAATATATGTTGCAGATGAGTTGATTTGAATGGTACAAATCAGATTGAATAGCAATCAATTCTTGCACACAGAGTTTTATGATGGTAATTGTCTATGCCATGAGGCACAATATGCCAGTGAGGCTTATAGGTTAGTGAGACCTTAACATTTGTCGGTGAGACACATATTGTAGCCAGTGAGACAATTTTGGAGTGGTTTTTCTACCCCTGGAGGGTTTTCCACTCATGCAATTCTTGTGTCTTGATTCATATTGATCTTCTCTCTGTGTTTGTATGATTTACTCATGAGTTTTTGTTTTTCATTCTTAGTTATGTGCATATTTGTTTGAAAAATCAATGATAGCTTTCTCTCCTTGTGTTTTGAAAGTTAAAGTTTGCAAAAGATTTGAAAATTCACACAACTCATTCACCCCCCCTCTCAGTGTTATCCTTGACTCCTACAATAGGTCATGATGAGTCTCATTGTTTTAAGAAGTTAAAATCTTTGGAGCTATGAAGAAGCACAAGATTTCTATCCCCAAGCCCTCCTCTACAAGAAAAGGACATGCTCTTTTGGCACATCGCTCGCTTGCATCTTTAGATAGATAGATGCTTGAATCAGGTGCTTCACATCATATGACCAATTCACTTGTTCCACTTGAGACTCTTTTTGATACTAGCACTTCTAAGATTGCAGTGGGGAACTCTTCACAGATTTCAGTCATTAGGATATGCACCTATTTTGATGCTCACAAGATGCCCCATTTTACCCTTTAGCAAAATGAGGACCCCTGCTATTGCTTTTTCTTTTCTTTTCTTTGGTTTTGTTTTCTTGGTGGTATGGGTAAAATGTCCCTAATTCTTAAAATTTGAGTCATAGAATGCCTTGTGAAAAATAGTTGTTATCAATGAGGTCCTTGTCAAAAATCAGCTAGGGTTTCCTTTTGAACGATTTAAAAATTCTGCATATTTTAACAGTTATGTCAATTTCTATGAAAATTCAACGCTGGATGGTTGGTCAACATGTATCTCATATGCATGGTTATTTGTATGTATACTATGTATTTTCAGTCTATTGGGTTATGGTGTTCATCGTGTTAAAATCTTTCTTTATGTTTGTATCTTAAAAAGGTTCAAAACATACAAGTGCAAATGCAGACCTGATAGCTATTTAAGGTGTGTTTCATAATGGTAGAAGTTTGCGGTTGTATTTACATACTTCAATGCATGTATCTTTTATACAAATCCAAAATATGCATTGGCGTCTGTCACAGTAAATTTAAAGTTAGCATATGAAGTCGCAGTTATCTCATTTGTATGGTTAATACATTGCTAGAAGTATATTTTTATATACAAGTGTAGATATAGACCCAAAAAGAAAATTCAACTACGTATAAAGAGTGGAAGTGAGTGGTTATTTTATATGTGTCCTTGTATGTATAGGTGCATGTATCTAAAATGCAGATACAAATCCAGACACAATGAAAAAGTTAATATTTATAAACTTCAGGTGGGGTCCACGTTTATATGTTGGGATGCATGTATTAAATATACAAAAGATGCAAGATACAATTACGAGTATGTACTAAAGATTGAATTATAGAGTAAAGCATATTTATGCATAACAAGGGGTGGAAAAGTGAACATCACATATGCATGAAAAGAGCATGTATGCGATATACAAATGCAAAAAGTGCAAAAAGAACCAATTTATACAAAATTCAAAATATGCATTGAACGGTAAAAGTAAAATGCAAATCAAATTGCATATATTGAATGCAACATTAAATGCATATCTACCACAAGAAATACCTAATGTCGAATGAGTAAAAAGGGAATGTTGATTGCATTAACATTACAATTTCATTTAGAATTCTATTGCATAGCATTCTACAGAGCTACGATGAATAGGGGCGAATTGTGATCTCTAAGATGGTTGTAGTAAAACTCCAACGGTAAAATTTTTCTTATCAATAGTATAAAGGTCAATGGTTGATAATTCAGGTATGTATCTAAAACTCCCACTTGTACTTAATAGAAAATGATTATGGGGAGGTTTATAGCAATCACAATAGGTTAATGGAAATGATTTAAACTTAGCTAATTATTGGAATTAATGGTAAAATTTAAACACAGTAGGGTAGCCATACATAATTCAAAAAGTAAAAAAGAAAAAGCCTTAGGGTAAAATGTTAAATGGTAAATATATATGGTAAAACCCTAAAAGATATGAGCATGGTTGTAAGATGGATATGTCTCTTTATAGAATACCATCCAAAGGAAAGAGAACTAAGAAGACATCTAGAAAAGGAGAGAAGAAAGACTCGAGGAAAGAACTTAAAGAGGAATTTCCAAGCACAAGTTATAATTCACAAATATACTCTTCATGAGGAAGGGTGATTGACACACAAATTGGGGATTTTGATTCTGCCAACCTGTTAAGGATGATTAGTGCACCTGGAGCGTCTCTAGCCATGATGAATATATGGGATGTGGGATTGTATAATTCTGCAAGATTCTCGCTTGCAATGGAAGCTAGGGATTTGGTTATCAAATGCATTCAGAGATATGACATGAACTCTAGGAAGGTGAAACACAATGGTGTTGTATATGCAGATTTGTTAGTAGAAGGGATAGCTAAGACCTTCAGTTTAAAATCACTGATAAGATGAAGAAAATAGATGTGGAACAATACTCAACTGATTTTAATAGAAATGAGGCAGCTTGCAAAAGTGCAAAATTCTATGGATGGTATTCTCAAGACAAGAAACCAAAAGTAGCTATTAGGATCCCAAAGAATTTATACAGGTTGGACTTTAAGGAAGATGTTTATATAATGATCATGTTGTTAAGAAGATTAATGGGCCTGGTAGATGTAAGTATATTTGAACCATGGATTTTCTCTGTAATTTAGTTTATTATGGAAGAAACAAGGGAAGTTCATTGGGCTTTGGCCATTAGCAATGTTATTTTTGCACAAGTCATGAGATGGAATAAGTATAAGATGTTCTTTATGTCATCTTATATAGTATACTCATGTGCAGTCAAGATGCAACTGACAAGAATACAAAAGATTGGTACATTAGGGAATGCCCCAGGGTAGATGTTATTTTATGATCTCTATCTAGATTTGCAAGAAAAGAATGTGATACAGAATTATGCAAGGGTAAATGATGTGTTTTGGATGTACCTAGTGAGAACCTTGATAGGGGATAAAAACAAAAGGTTGTCAGAGGATGAACGGAATGCAATTAATTGCCATAGTGCATGGTACATATGGTATCCTACTTTCACTTACATTAGAATAGAGGGGTTCATGGGAAAACCTTTCAAATTGCCCAGACACCCAATAGACAAAATGGTGTTGTTGGAATTCACATGACAAATACTAGATGTTTATTGGATGTATAAGGCATAGTTTAATAGAGGTAATATCAAGTTTCCTTTTGGTGTTGGTAGATATCAATGTTTTAGTGAAGACATAGCTAGAGTATCGGAAGTAGAGTTGCAATATTATGACTTTCAGACTTTTGATTTGGCTAGACCATTTGACCCATTCAAAAGAATACAAAACTTGATAGACAAGAAGTTTAGACATCAGCCACATCTTGAACATTTTAAAGCTGATTGTGACAATGAAGTAAAAGTTATAAAAAGGGCTCATCAAAGACTAACCCTTGACCAAATAAGAATGTTGGGAGTACTTGAGGTACCCTAAGAAATCAGAGATGATGATGAGAAAACATTACATACAAGTTATGGAACCAAAAAGGTAGATGATGAAGTTTTAACTGAGCCAGACTAGAGTCAGCTTGAAGAGACTTCACTAGACAATATCTCAAGGCCAATCATAGCATACTCAAATGTTTGGATAAAGGATAAAATTGAGGAACTAAAGGCCAAAGGAATAATAGTCACCTACCAAGGGAAGAAAGGGAAAAAGAGAATCCTGGAAAGTGAAGACAATTTTGATGATTTTTTGAAGAGAAAGAGGCAAGTAGTCGAGGCTAAGATAACAAAAGAAAATAATGGAGCCAAATTATTAGAGCCTTATGCATTAGGGATAACAATGGCTATCTGTTTAGGAACATTTACATCTGCAAAAGGAGAGACATCATCTGCACCTACCCCAATAGAGAAGGTTCCATTACAAACACCTACACCTGCAGTGCCTCTGCAAACACCAAGTGTCCAAGTTGCACCAACATCTCAACAAACACCCTTGGCAACCCAAACACAGCAAGAGAAAATACAAGGGTTAATCCAAGTCAAACAGGAAATGACTGAGGAGATGTTACAAAAAACATCTAAGGCCCAAGGATCTACATAGGAAAATATAGAAGTTGTGGATGTAGATGACATAAATGATGTTGAAGATGATAAAGATGAAAGTGAGGATGGAAGTAGCGATGAGAACTTGGAGATGAGTAGTCAGGAGGAAGAAATAAGGCAAATACCTAAGACTCACTTCATGCTAGGGGTATTTGATGCAGGGATACCACAAAAGGCAGCAACAACACCACAAGCTCTAGAGGATGGCACTAGATTAGCAGAAGATATGGAAATGACTGATTGATTTGATAACTTGATGCCTTTAAAGACATCGTGGAGGAAGTAAAAGAAGTTGCTCAAAAGATAATGAGAAATCAGGTAGAGAGGAAATAAGGTGATAATGTTGGCAGTGTACCACCCTCTTAAGAAAAAGATGCATCAAGGCAAGAGAATGTTTTTGTAGATAGGATGGAGGAATGAAGAAATGATGATGTAAAGGATACATCACATGAGGGTCCTAATCCTAAAATACCTGATGGGGATGAACAGAGAAATGTGGAAGAATAGACTATCCAATAAGAGCAACACCCTCCACAACAACAACATGATCAACAACAAGAGCATCAAGAGCACGAGGAACAAGTGCAAAATGAAGTAATAACAAAAGAACCTCAAGATGAGGTAATGAATGACAAGGTTGCAGATACCAGCATGGTAGTACAATCTTGGGTGGGTTCTGAGGTAGGATAGGAGGCAACAGTGTAGTTAGCATCCATTGATATAAAAAACTTATTAGGTAATGTGGCCACTAGGAGAGGTAAAAGGATGGAAAGGATCATGTCTGCAATTAAAAGAGATCCTTCTAGTGCTAGAACTATGCAAATGGTTATTCCTCAAGATGACAAAGAGAAAGGTGAAATAGGCATGGAAGATTACAATGTTATAAGTATGAATCTTGGACATGTCAACTGAGAGCAGCATATTGAAGAACTGCAAGAAATGATAGAATTAACTGCCAACAAGATGAGGAAAGATAAATAAAAGATAGTGTAATTGAAGGGGCACATTGCCCAATTGCAGCAGTTCATTCAAGGAATGATAAATCCAAAGCAAGGTTTACCTAAGTTACCTTCAGAATTGAAAATTTTGTCCAAGGAGAAAATAAGTGACATTGAAAATAAAAGGCATGAAGCTAGCATATTTGAAGAGTATGTTAGGATATTTATGCAGAAAGGAGAAGAGGTAATAAATATTGCAATAAGAAATTGGGACACTACTCTTACTGAAAAGAATAACTGCCCTCGCCTTCTACAAAAATGTCAAACAAGAATAAAGAAGAATAAAGATGAGCTAAATAAACTCAATGCCATTGATGAACACATGGAATCATTGGTTAATGAGGGAGCCCTGACCATAAAGATTGTTTTTCAAATACCTCGATGGAAAATGGAGCTGAAATTTGAGGAAGGTATACCTAGACCTTGTATTATTAGTGTGCAAGAGTTATAGAAAACTGCTCAAGACCTATTGGATAAACATATGAAGATGGTATAGCATTTGGTAAGGCATCCTTGTTCCAAATTTCAGGTGTATGATGTAGATACAACTACAAAGGAATTTATAGACATCTTTCAATCATGCATTGATGATCTTGTGAATAAATTGAGTGAAGAGATAATAGAATTGATAATGAAATTGAGTGCCAAAATCAAGAAGTATCAGAAAAGAAAAGAGGACATGGAAGGCATGGCACAGATATTGAAGAAAAGTGTGGAGACGCAACAATACACATTAGAGGCATCTCAAAAGAGAGGTCATGCACCCATATCCACTTTGGTCGAAAGATATACAAATTATATGGGAAATACGAAAGGAGATATGTAGGTAGAAGACACCAGGGATAGCGACTAATATGCTTAGTTTATTCTTTATTTTATTATTATTTTTTGTACCTACAAAAAAGTCAAAGACAGAAGGTCAACCATTGAAGACATTGTGACATTTCTAAAAGATTCTAAAGGGATTTTTGTGACCAAAAGAATATTCTCTCAAGATTTTTTAGGAATGACAACTGGCAAAGAGTATATTCCAAGGATATTCCTATGTGTCAGCTGGTGCATAGTTGACAAGTCTGCTTCCACCGTTGATACTATATTTTAAATCTCAGCCCTTGATGGGATTTTGCACCTTTTACAAAGGATCTAAGTCTATATAAGGATCTTTGCTGCACATATTTTAGTACACATGGCTGCATAGAAAAGCATACCAAAGTGTCTGCAAGATATGTGACTAGGGAGAGTGCTTTGAGAATAAGTAGTTTGAGAGGAATTTGCCTGTGTCCGTAGGAAGCATTATGTGGCATATCCTGTTTGCTTTCTACATCTCTAAAACATCTATATGTTTTGATGATTTTGTTGATACATTAAGAAGACTTGAAGTCATGAAACATTGTAAATTTAAAATGGCTAGCATATATCGGTAAATGCAAATATCAAATTTCTGCATCTAGTCTAGAGTGTTATTTGATGGATGTGTTTCTAATATATTTCTTTTAAAGATTGCAATTTTTTATGTGAATTTGTGAAATGATCTAGATTAACATATTTGAATTTACTTACTTCTAAGTTGTCCAGAAAAATCAAAGTTTGTACACGTGAGTAACAGAGCATCATATTCTATCTTAATCATGTTTCCAACCTTAGCTTTTTACCTTTCTTTTACCAAATAGTTTTAAATAAATAATTGAAATGTAGTCATCTAAACAAAATTGTTGAAGATTTTCATAAATACATGTGAATGGTAAAGATCTTTAAGGATTTTCATAAAGTTTCAAATACTGAGCATGTTTCTTTGAAATTCATGTAAAGATTAGCAACAAAGTTACAAATATAAGAAAATGATCAACATTGTGAGTAATTCAAAGTTATTTGTAAAAATTGAGTAGTAATAGCTAGTAAACAATGATTAAATCACATAAGGCCCCTTGTTAAATAGGTTCACATCGAACCTTTGAGTAATCTAACACAGTCATGACCTGACTAATGAAGCCTTGGGATTGTGAATTATTATTTGATAATTTGCCATATCTTTCAAGATAGATTAAGTTCATGGTGAATTTATCTCATGTTGTGTGTGCATAATATCCACATCAATAGTTTTTGGTCTAGAAGGAGGGCCTAATAGGATTTAAGGAAAACTTCTAGAAACTAGCTAATAGGACTAGTCGAATGACTAGGACTAGGTCAAATCTAGGGAATATTTTCATGCAATTACTTGACAGATGAGGTAAAGGTATAAATAATCCCCTAATCTTAATTCTTAGAACTTTTCAGCAAGGGAGTTCATCACATACTCCTCCAATTCCAAGTTCACCTTTCATTCAACCTAATTTAATAAGTCTGAATGTATCTGCATTCAAACAACTAAATTTTGGTTTAAATCCTCAAAATCAACCAAACTTTGGCTTATTTCCACCTAGGGGTTCAGTTATGGCATTGTTCAATGTAGAATCACCTATACACTTTGCAACATATCATGACATGCCAAAGAATCTAGACAAGATATTGTTGGCAAGAGATACTACTTTGCATTGATAGGTGTTGTCATTGATGACAACTAGGATCATCCCAATCATCCACTTAATACAACTTGTTCATACCAGAAGTCAGATTCATAATTTGTCTAAGTCTGGGTAGCTAGGAATAGAGAAGTAACAGGGTCTGATATTTTGGGTCTAATATTTTGGTCTAGACCTCTCCGGTGGGAAGTCATGATTAGTTGCGGATCTAGGGGAGTCATGTGCATTGCCAAGATAGTCTAACTCCCAATTTTTGTCCTCTGGTGATGAAGGATTCAAAAGATATTAGCCTCTGATTACTAGTTCCAATTTGTTAGAGCAAACAAAAGAAGAACAAGTTGACCTTGCAGAAGGTCTTAATTTCAGATGTATGGAAGTTGTTTGTTGGACAAATGATAATGATCAGTGACAATGGCCAACATGAATGATGATTTTCTAGATCAAGTTTTGGTTTACAACTTAATTTATGCATAGATCTAGCTGACAGAGAAGAGCATTCATAAAAGTTTTTATGATGAGTGATTTTACACATTCATAACAAAAGTTAAAATTCACAAAGGAACCTTATCTCTCTTGGAAGGAATTGACTAGAATTCTTAATCTCAAGTTTCTATATGGTCAGATCTTTCCTACTCATCAATGATCTGAGCTTCAAATACTTCATTACAAATGAGAAAGTATACAATTTGTTGATCTCCTTCAAATACTTGAAAATGAGTAACATTATCAGTTATACTTGGGACATTCACTAATTCAACGGTAAATCATTTTAAATCTAACAATGTTAAAGGCTCTAAAGTGCTAGCAGTAACTACTAATGTGTCTAGTCTTTGATTCAGTTCTCTAGGGATATGCTCAATGTTAAACGGATCAAATGATTCAATCAAATCCCATACCCTGTGCCTATAACACACCATTTTCTTGTAATTACACACATACAATTTCCTAACCTATTTGACCACTAACTTAGAGTCATAAAAAACTCTGATCACTCTTACCTTCTTCTTAATAGCCATAACAAGTCCATAAATTAGGGCTTTGTATTCTACTACATTATTAGTGCAAGAAAATTATAGCCTATATGCTACTAAAATTGGTTTACTACTTGGATCAATAAGTTCAAACACGGCTCCTACTCCTTTCTTAGACTTAGATCCATCACATTTTAATGTCCAAATGCCATGTTTATTCTTTTGACCTTTCACCTTAGCACACCCTACTTTATCTGTTACCTGTGTTGTAACATCCTATTTATCTCCAGGTGCATCATTTTGAATTACCTGTACATTGGCATTTTCAATTTGTAAATTAGAATAATTGACAATTTTCTCTTATTTCTCCCTTCAAAGCTTGGATTGGCTCATTTATGTCATCATGAAAATACAACTTAGGTTTATCTAGATTAACTTTTCCCTCTTGTAGTTCCATCCCCTTTATGTATTCTCCATATTGATATTCTATGATATCTCTGCATATTCCACAATTCTCTTCAGGATGAGGCTTATTATGAACTCTACACAAACTTTTGTACAACTTACAATGAACTAGAGATTTTTGCTTAATGTACTTTTCTATCTCCTACCTTATGATTTGACCAAAGCTATTTACAACATTGTTCTCTTTATCAGAAGAATTACAATCAGATTCAATGAATATCACTGTTTCCTTACTAATAGGTTTTACCTTAAAATCCAACACCAAGATTTCTTCTATTTGCACTCCTCCGTTAGTCACTCTATAAACACTTGGCTCAATTTATGCATATAATATCTCATTTGTTTTGTTATACTCTATAATCATGTGTTTCATTCTAGGCTCAGCTTCTATCCTAATCTGATTTGGGACACCTCTCCAAGGTAACCACATGTGTGAAAAATTAGTGGCCATATATCCATTCAATGTCTTGGACCAGTCCCTACTTAGTAACATGCCATAATTAAGTGGTATATCTATGACTTGGTTATCAATAAATTGGCTTACTGTAGGATCTGAAGCTAATTGCATCTGAATGTGCATTAATTCACTTATCACATTAACTTCAGTTTTATCCAGCTGAGTAACAACCTCGGCAGATTTGGTGGGAGTTAGCCCTAAAGTTTTACATATTCCTAGAGGCATAAAGTTAGCTGAGGCTTCTAAATCCACCATACAATTGTGTATATTCTTTCCAAACATTTTAATGGTTAACAAAAAAGGAGAATCTTCCTTCTTTTTTGCATACATGACAACATTAGTGCTATAAAGTTGTTCAATTTTCTTACCTTTATCCTTGGACTGTGCATCTCTACCAGGAGCATCTATGTCAATAAAAGCTTCCTTTACCATAGATGTATCTAAAGATTTTATGAAGGTAGTCCGTACCCCTAGACTTCTTAACAACTCATGTAGAGGTACACTAACCTTGATTTTTCTTATTTCTTCAGACAAATAGTTCATTAATTTTATTGTTTCCATAGACTCTATTTTCTCTACTTGAACCTTTGACGTTGGTGTCCCACCTGTCCCATGATGATTAGCTTTTAAGATTGCAGGGTTATTACTAGCATGTTGATCTGGAGGAGTATTGAAATTGTTAGGAGTGGAGGTAGTAAAAGGACCTTCAGGATTAATGTTGCTTCTCAGATTATAAGTATGATTCCTGTTAGATTACTGAAAAGCGTGCACCTCTTCTGGTTCACATAATACTTCATTTTTAGTTTCAAAGGGAAACTAAAAGGCATCCAACACTAGAGCTGACTCAAGATACAAACTCTCACAAAAATAAGGTTCATCTTCTACCATTTGATTCTCTTCTTCCCTAGTTGTAAAGGTGAAACTTTCCAAGACCAAAGCAGACTCAAATCCTAAAGGTACTATTTCATTCCCATTGGGAATGAGAAATTTAGATGTAGGAGCTTGTACTTCAACATAGAAAATGCTAACAAAAAGATGAAACTAAGGACAATCAAGCTCAACATGTGCATTTGTATTATGAATCCTACACCAATTTTTTAATGCTACATTAGCCATTTGAATTCTGGCTAGTTGTTTCATTTCATGATTATCTAGACTCTCAAATGGAGATGCTAGAGTGCCATTATTTGGTCCTGTGTTCCATGTCCCGGATGACTTAGGTTGATTCTGATTTCTATTGTTATCAACCTAGGATTTGTTGTCTCCATTATATCCCCTGTTTTGTATCCCTTGTCCCTGATTATGATTTTGTCCTTGGTTATGATTCTGATTTTGATTTGAACCTTAACCTTGACTATAATTCATATTCTAGTTCTAATTGTGTCCCTGAGTATTTCTACAATATAAATTTTCATTTCTCAATTGTGTCATCTCAGTAGTTAATCTTCTTAAATGTGCAGTAACTTCCTTTATTTCCTCTCTATCCTCTTGTATTTTTTCTACAAATATATCTTGAGGAGGTTGGAAGAAAGACTGATTATTAGTCTAATTATTATTGGTATTATTACCAGTATAAGGAACTATAGCTTGAATGGGGGAAGGATTATACACTGATGTATATGTAGGAATTGGATTTAATAATGGAGTATGATGCATTGAAACTCCATTCCATGGTTTTTCTTGATTTTGCATCCCAGGGTTTCCTTTGTCTAGAAAAGGATTATATGTCGTTTGTCTCATCTCCTAGTTTACAGTAGCCACTTCCTTATAAGCTTTTTATATAGTATCTATGTCAACCTTTCTCTTGACAAACATTGCAGTGAACGGATCTAGGGCAACATAATACATTGCTAATATGGCTTCAGGAGTTACAATATAAGGAGAGACTAACCTAGAGAAAGCCTTTTGGAACCTATCATTGAAATTATCTATGAGCTCTCCCTCACCTCTTTTAATTGCTCCCAATTTATGATATAAGGTAGAAGGATCCACTAGTCCTCTAAACTTAGACAAGAATGCCTCTTCCATGAGTTCCCAAGAAGAGACATAACCATTCAGAAAGTTGACATACCAATTAGAAGCCTACTCATTGAAGGTGTACAAGAACAACCTACACACCACATCTTCATGTTCTAATCTTGCTCTAAAGCATGCTTCCTTAAATATCCTAATATGATCCTCTGGATCTTGATGGAACTAATATTTAGGCCAAATCTTCTCAGGGTTTTTTGTCTTTCCATGATAATTTTAAAATGCTATAGGAGAATTGACATCAAAATATGCCATTGTAGGACCATAGGGTGGGCTAGGACCTCTTGGAGTAGCTAGATTTATAGGAGGACTAGGACCTCTAGGAGGACTTGGACCTCTAGGAGTACCTAAACAAGGATTTAAGGATCTAAATGAAGAACTATCAGGACTCACTATATTAATTATGTTAAAAGGTGATCCAGGAGGAGTTCCTGATGAACCTCCTACATATAATATTCTAGGATTCCAGATCAAAGGGCTTTTACTCTATCTTTTGTCAGGCAATTGTATGAAAATATCATCTGAATTAGACCTAGACCTAGTCACTCAACCACTATTATGAGCCAGATTTACACAAATCCTACCTTAATTCCAATCAGCCCTCCTTCTAGTGCCAAAAACTATTGATGAGTGTTTTTACAGATTCATAACAAAAGTTAAAATTCACAAAGGAACCTTAGCTGTCTTGGAAGATATAAAGAGTTGACTAGAATTCTTAATCTCAAGTTTCTGTAATGTTCAAGGGGCCTTACACAAATTAAAGTAATCAATGACTACTAGACTTCAAATTATGCAAATTGTTACAAATATCATCAAAGTATTCATTCTTTTGCATAAATTCACTATTGTATCACAAAGCTTTCCATGAATTTTAGTAAAACAAACTTTGCATTTCAAATTTATATGAAAATTGTCAAAGATCACTGCAATTCCTCATTCTTTATTCAAATGTATGACAATTTCCTACATATTTTTACATTTAAGCTAATTATTTACCAATTGTTGGAGAAAAGTTAGAAAGACTCAAATTAAAATACCATTCCATACAGGATCTAAATGTTCTTCTATTCATGTTTTAAAGAATACAGTAATCTGAAAAATTCAACATAAACAAATCTACAAATGTAAAGTCCTGAGCATTTTCATGAACATACATAAGAGATTGCAAACTTTCAAAGAATAATACTTCAAGTAAAAGTCTGAATCAGAAAACACTTTGTAATAGATGCAGAATTCTAAGTTTACTTTTATTTAAATTACAAAGTCATACAAAATTTACAATGTAATAATGACTTCTGTTTGATTGATCAAATCTCCAGAAAAACTTACAAGAGCTTTGACAGATACATCTAGGAGACTAGACATTCCACATACTCCTTAATGCAGACATAGGTGACCTCCTCTCTAAAACTAAAAGAAATATCTTCTATATTTCAATAAAATTTGCCAATTACAACTTCAAACTAAAAGTTCAAAATCCCTGTGTAATATGATACAAGTAGTAGAGCTTCTTATATAGACTTTGAAGCTTCTTCTCATCCCACAATAATGGGTTACACTTTTTGGCCAAACTAGACATTGAAATCAATATTTTAAACTAAATCTTCAAGTTATAACACCTATAGCCGCTAAACCATTAGGAATTTGAAGATGATGCAAACTAGTGATTTGTGATATTTTCTTTAAAAAATTGGAGTTAAATTGTAAATTTTTTTGCATCTCCTTTGATAACTAGTTTTTAATAGTAAACAACATATTTTTAAAGTGATGTGTATTCCGTAGCACATAACTTTTTTTCTACAAAGGATAAAATTCTAATTCTTTTTAATTTAGATTGGTAACATTGATATACAATGTATACATTTAGTTTGATAATGTTTTGTTGAATATATATTTTTTAATTAATTTTTGAATTCAAATAAATTATAATTTAGACATAGACGTATTCCATAAAACATAACCTTTTCTGTATGTATAGAAATTCAATTTTTTTCTTTTGTTGAAACAAGCACATCAATACCTAGTGCATAGATATTTTTTAGAATTTTTTTTCAGTAATTTACTAATTTTCAATGTGTGTAGAATAGAGAATTTGATGTTCGGTGAAAAACATACATTCACAAGAAATAAAAATAAATATAATAATAAAATTAAATATATATAAAATTATATTTTTTGGGAAGCTTATAATAAGGACTGCATACTTACAAAGCATAAATTTTAAATAAATTCATTTGATCCCTCAAAAGATAAATCAAAATTGGTTATTTATCAGCATTTTGATAGGTGTAGAGGAGACTCCATTATAGGTATGGTTTAAAACTAGCGGGGTTCTATCCAAGGGGATTTGATCAAACCCTCTTTAATTAAAATCCTTTAAATGGAACATTTCAAGGCGTAAACCATTATATTTTCTAAAAATATGTGATTTCAGCAAAAATCAGGATGTCCCAGAAAGTGTAACCCATTATTGTGGCAGCACTATAGTTACAAAATTAAATCAATGATCAACATTCAAATCTTCTAGATCAATGGTAGGAATCATTTCCTAACCGTTCCCAAAATATCCCAATGGTATCTTTACTCGGTTCAAAGGATGCCTTTAGAATCCTTTCAAAATAAAAGATACCCACTAACCTTTTTCTATTTGTTGACTTTTGGCCGATGATACTCTCCAAGCACATTCTTATTTAGCATATCCTCCTTTCAATATCTTTCTACTCCTTTAGGCACTCTACAAAATTACCTATCATCCCCTTAATGGAAGTACGATCACCTTCTTGACTTTTTGTCCATGTATACTGTTGTGCTTTAGTTCCTTCTTTCAATTTCTTCTCTTTTGTTACCAAACCTTTAACCCTTTTTTGATACTTCTTGATCTTAGCATTCATTTCCATTATTGAATCAATCATCTTCATACTAAGATGTGTTGCAGGGTTCTCCAAACATGGTGAAAAAATAGCCTTAAATTCCTTCAATGCCTTTTCCAAGCCATATGCTGGTACATCTAGGAATTCATGCCCAATGAGTTTTTCTATTATTTTCATATGTATTCTTATCATATTATCAGCGACCTCTTCTAGGTCTCTAGTATTCATGATATAGTTTTTAAGAATGTCCTCTTCAAATTTTAATTCAAACTTTGTTTGTGGAAATTGGTTAGACATTCAGGGAGTAATGACTCCTTCATTTATCAATTCTTCTACTCTCTCCCCATTTCTTCAAACTATTTTAATTCTGATCTGCATTCTTCCTTTCTGAATTGACAACTATGTAAAATAACATTACATTTATTTTTCTTTGTCAAAGCCATATCCCAACCTGTCACTGCTTGCTTTGTTACCTCTTCTCCTTTCTGTATGAATTCCTTGAACCATTTCTCAAAAATATTAGCTTCAATCTTTTTATTTTCCATTTCTTTCACCTCATCTTTTGATAATACTGCCATTTCAATAGGTAATTCTAGTATGGTGGCATTGGGATCAAACATTCCCCTAATGAATTGTTGTAATTGGACAATATGTCCCCTCAAATACTCATGTTTATCCTTATCCTTCTTTAGTATTTCAGCAGTGGCCTTGTGCATACCTTCCCATTCATTTATATGTTGTTCCCTAGTCATGCGGCCTAAATCTAGATTAAGTAATTTATAATCTTCCATAGTCATTTCTCTTTTCGATTTATCCTTTTGTGGTATAGCTAGATCCAAAATTCTAGATTCAGAAGGACCTCTTTTAATTACTGATATAGTTCTAGCTTTTCTTTTCTCCTTATGTGGTGTAGAACCACCCAGTAAACTCTTGATATCAATGGGTACTAATTGTACTGCTACCTTCTCTCTTCTGACCTTGGAGGCTAACCAGGTTGGAGCCTCCTTGGTAGCTTCTGCTATTTTTTCTTCATTTATCACCTCTTCCTAAGGTTTCTCCATTTCTACCCATTCTGTGTGTTGTTCTTGTTGTTGTTGAGGTGATTGAGGTTAAGGACCATGCTCTAAAACAAGTGGATCATCATGTTGTTGTGATTCTCCTTCATCATTATCTTCTTCTATTTTAGTATCCCATCCCTCATCTTCTGGGTTTTCTTTTTCTAAAAATTCCTCTTGTTTTTCTTTTTCTTTATCATTTGGTTCCACATTCCCTCCATCCATACTTTCTTTTTGCTCTTCATACTCAATATTATCTTTGGAAATATTTTCTGTGTTATCCAAGCCTTCTTTAAGATTACCTGATATCCGTACCGATTCCTTTGTTGTTTCAACTTGTTCTTGTACTTTTTCAAGCATATTTGTTTGATCCATCTGTGAGGGTGAACTTTAGACTTTATTAGGTTCCTATGTATCCTTTTCGTTCTCAGGTTTTCTTTCTGTGTTCTTCCCTTCTTCTGTATTTTCTTCCTATTCACTTTGTTCATTATACATATTGAGAATAACCAAGACATTAGTACTAGAAACATTTATCTCTGTCTCCTCCTTAGTTTGGACTGGTGTTTCTTCTTTCTCAAATTCTTCTATTTGTTGTGCCACATATTGCACTTCCTTTATAATCTCAGGTGGCACTAGTGTACCAAAAGGATCAACTGTATCTATCCTACCCTGTATATTTTCTTCTTCTAATTTTGGGCTTTGTGTTGTTTCCATACATACATGAGCATCTTGTTCTTCTCCTATATCAGAATACTCACTTACTTCCTCTTCATCTTTTCCAATTTCCCCCTTTTCACTAGGATCAACCTCCCTAACTTCACTGTCACTATTGTCATCTTCTATATTTACCATCTCACTTACCTTTTTTACTTCATGAAGTTTTGACTCTTGTAGCTTCTCTTCAGCCAATTCTTTCTTAACCTTTGCATATCCTTGTCTTTTCTCTTCTGATGTGGATTCACTATGTATCCCACTCAGCCTAGTACCCACCTGTTGAGAACCTATATCTTCACCTTGTTCTAGTGTTTGTCCTTCTGAGGTTTCAATTGTTATGGCTCTCATAATTCTTTGTCATGTTGGCCTCTTAGTAGTTCGAGTCTTCTCTATACTAATGTTATGTCCTGATGACTCTACCTCCATGAATGTCCCTGAAGATATTCCTACTATAATACCCAAGGCATAGGGATCCATTAATGTTGCATTTTTATCTTTTTAACTGATTTTGTCTTCTACAATCCTTCTTTTCTTTTGATAAAAGCACTACAGCTCATCTTAATTCTCTCTTACCCTCTTCTTACCCTTTTTCTGAAGTGTAAGCTCAATCTTTTTAGCTTTGAGTTCTTCTATTTGATCTTTTAACCATGTTTTAGAAAATAAAATAATTGGTTTGGATAATGCATCCAAAGATGTTTCCCATGGCTTTGTCCAATCAGGTTCACTAATGGGAGCAAGCCTGGCATTCTCATAAATGTGGTGTAACAACTTATTATCATCTTTAATTTTTGAGGGCACATTAATTTATCCCATAGTCCTCATCTGTTCTATAGTTAACCTTTGATGATCTCTTTTTCTCACTTCTTTGTCATTCATACAATCTGACCAATAGTCTTCAATATACACTTGATGTTTATATTTAGAATCAATAGTTCTTTGGATCCTATGGAAAGGATCAAAGTGTCTAGCTAACTCAAATTCTTCAAAACCATAGTATCTCAACTCCTTTTCTAAATAACCGGCCACCTCCTCACTATAACATGAATATCTTCCAATAGCCTAGGGAAGTTTGATATTTCATCTGCCTCACTTCTTTTTATACATCCTAAATGCATTCAGGTTCTATCTAGAAAACTCCAATACAATCAATTAGTTTGATGGATACCTAGACAACATGAATGGCTTCCCCTCAAAACCTTTAGTTCTAATATATGTAAAATTTAGGAATTGTATATACCTGTTGTGATGTTCACAACACGCCCCATTTTACTCCTTAGCAAAATGAGGACCCCTGCTGTGGCTTTTTGCTTTTTGCTTGTGTGTGTTGTTTTGCCTGGTGGTAAAGGGAAAAGAGAGTGAAAATTGCAAACCTTATTAAAAATAGAGAGAATACATTTTTAGTACCAGGACATAATATGGTTGGATTCCTTGTCAAAAATGAGCCAGGGTTGCTTTTTGAACCATCTCAAAATTTGCCATATTTTGCAAGTTACGTTCATTTTGGTAAAATGTACATTCAGGTTTGTATATCACTTTGCATATACAGGGTCGTTTGTATATGCAAAGGGTTTGTTTTTGTACTTAGTCGCATTTGCAATCAGGTCCATATTTAAGGTTGTTTGCATATTGGGTTGCTTGCATGTTAAATATATAGGGGCCTTTGTATATCACTTTCATATACAAAGTCGATCGTATGTCTTTTTACCTTGTATGCATTTTAAAAATGTTTTATGCGTACATACAAGGTGGACCCGAAATGGTTTTAGAATTGAGATGAATGTTTGGTTCAAATCTGCCATTCATCTTTGGTTTGTATGTCTCTTACATACATTCGCCATATACATTGCTTTATACGTTGCCCAGATTTGAAATTTTATGAAGTAGGGTTAATTCAATATATATCGGGCTTGTATATTCTTATATACAAGCCGATATACATTGCGATACATACAAGTTGAAATCCAAATGAATCTAAAGTCAGATTTAAATGCTTGTATCACATCTGAGTTGAATATCTAAAAGATACAAATGCACTTATACATTGCATGGACACGAAGGAAGGTTACAAAGGGCTAAATCGATGTATGCGTCCGACTTGTATATAATTTACATACATTGCACTATATACATTATAAGCATACAAGGGCAGAATCCAAAAAGGCTTGAAATATGATATAAATGATGCATTGGAATTCATTGTATGCTTGGATACATATGTTTGATATGCATACAATGCGGAATCAAAAGGGTTTTGAAGTAGGATTAAATCGTTGTATGTATCCTTGCTTGTATGTGAGGTTAGATACAAAGTAAACAGTGCGTAGGTCCCAGGACTCATCGGCCTAACATGTAACATCAGCGGAGTCTTGCGTGGTCCTAGCAATAGGTTGTGTATCTCCGATGAGAGCCTATTTCACTGTGAGTTAAACGATCGGTTGAGAAATTTTTGGACTCGCCGATGAGGGTAAGTGTTGCTGATGAAAAGAGGAATGTATGCCGAATGAAAAGGGACATCGACCAGAAAGGGTCGATCAGTAGATAATTTTCTAGCAGTGCTGATAAGGTATATCACATTGATAGCGAAAGAAAAATGGCGAGAAGGTGAAGCAATTGGATTTTTGAATCCATTTTTGAAGCCCGAGTGCATGTTTTGGTCAACGATGGTTGACCTAACTAGTTTTAACATCGTATATGCATTTTTGATGCACAATTTTCATAATTTTAGGGCTCGATGGCTGTGTTTGTGCATTTGGAGCTTGTTTTAGCATAAATGTTCATTTTTCCTGTTGACTTACCAAACGATGATGCTTATTCCTGCTTATTTATTGCAGATTGTTGGAGTAGCTGAAGAAGTAGAGTTGCCGACATAGTGGCGGCGTGCAGGTGAACATAAGGACAGAGCTTTGAGTGGCGATGACATCACATAGGATAGCACTGGATCTCAAGAGGCCAAACACACCAGAAGAGGAGGGGCTTTCAATGTGAGATGGTTTGCAGATGGAGACATTATTGTTGGAGCGACACCCTATCTGGGTATGCTACTCAATTTCTTGGCGTGATTCATTTCTCACTGTTTGATTCTGCATTTCAAGATGTTGACCATTGATCTCCTAGGGTTTTGGGTGCTAGATTGGGGAAGAAACCAAAGATATGTATATTGAGCCCCTGTATTGTATAAAAAAGGGAGAGGTCAATTATACAAAAAAATCAGACCTGTAGTAGTTTTATAAAGAGATCGGATTATTGAGACTAGTGAGGATTGGATTGTTGAAATAATCAAGGTCCTTTCCTTAGATCATTGTAAATGTACCTATTTTATGAACATACTGTCTGGAGCTGAAGCTTCAGACTATATCCTGATTGTAAACCTTAAGTAGTCTTCAAGTTGATTTCTGGATATGTACTGGTGAATGCTGTGTTCTATAGAAGTGCTTTCATTTCATTGCATGTTGTTGTCAACTTTTACCCTTGAAGATTTGCACTAAATCATGTAGATTTGTGGACTGTCCTGGTGAAGTATGATTTTAGTTTTCATCTCTTTATTGCATGTATGGGAATATGTATGTGGATCCATGATCTCAATCAAGTAATTTTAGGAATCTCACTCTCTAACCTTTTTGCTCATTTTAATTTCATTGAAATCACTTTCATAAACTACACATCATGATAAATATTAAGAAGAACAGAGAAATATGTTGACATCCCGAAGATAACTAAATATCATTAGCATATTTTGAGCTAAATGCATGTAGTATTGAAAATGTCATGCAGTGAATCACAAATAAGGGAAGAACTCATGCAAATATCAACTTAGACACATCATTTCGAGATATATGCTGTGTAGAGTAACCTCCATGTATAGCATTATTGTAGAAATAGAATCTATAGATCTACGTAAGACCCCGAAATGGAAAACAACAATACACATCAACCACTGAGTAACATCTGCAAATTATGAACTAATCAACGGGGACTTGGGATCATGAATTCTATGAATTCATTGTATCTTTCAGGATAAACAAGGGTTGTTGTGTGACTTTTGTTTTGTGTGCTTGGTTGTGACTAACATCATCGCCAACATTAAAACTGGCGCTAGAAGGAGGGCCTGACAAAGGGAACTGTAGATTCCTGTTTACATTGCTTAAACATGCTGTTAGTTTCAAAATCTAGCCATAAACTCACCATTTCACCTTGAAAACTTGAGAAATCCTAGCTTTCAGGCCAAATACTAGGTCCAGATCTAGTGGACTCTTCAAAGAACTACCTATCAGGGGATTTAGACCCAGAACTATGGACATTCATCACACCCCTGATTCTAGTGCGACAGGAGCCTCACTAGAGCATGCTCCTATAATCCCTATTGGCTTTCAAATACCCACAGGACCACCTGTCACACCTCAGGCCCAGCCTCAGCCTGTCACATCCCAAATTCAACCCCTGCCCTCTCCAATGTCATTCTTTGCTGCAGAGTCACCGCTGGCCTTCAATGCATATCATGTTTTGCCTAAAAATCTAGATAAAATTTTTCTTAGGTACCATCCATACCAAGACGCTGATGATCATGTCAAGACCTTCAAGGAAGCTTGTTGTAGGGCTAGAATTGAGTATGAAGATGTGGTATGCAGATTGTTTCCATTCTCCTTAGGGGAAGAGGCCTATTCCTGGTATACCAGTCTAGGTCAGGGTTCAATCCATTCATGGGATGCCTTAGAGAAAGCTTTCAAGGATAGGTTCAAGGTGCCTATAGATCCTTCAATGAACTATCATCTATTTGCCACTATCAAGAGGTGTGAAGGAGAACCTATTGCAAACTTCAATGCTAGATTCCAGTAGATGGTGTCTAAGCTAATTGCTCCCTACGTTGTAATAGACGAAGTTACTAGGAGCATCTATTATTCAGCTTTAGATCCCCTGACCTCCATGTTTATCAGAAGAACACACCCTGGTGTAACAACCTTAGCACAGGCTTTTGAGGAAGCTATCAAAGTCAGTCAACAATTGGCTCCTGCCCCCACACCAAACATTGCCTTGTCTACACTTCCTGGTTATCCTACATATCCTGCCTACCAACTGACCAATGGAGCCATGGTACCTTTAGCTGTGATGCCAACCCCCTTGAAGATACCTCCACTCAGTGTCATGCCACCACTAAGTGGGGATAACCAAATGTTACCATATCAGACACAAATGCCTCAGGCTATAGAACAATCCAACAATAACAATGGGTCTTCCTTTTTCAAGCCCCAGACAGAGAATGTGATGGCCAAGGTTTAGGAAGAGAAGGAAGAAATCAAAGAAATATTAGCTCAGTTAAGGAAACTTACTACTGAGGTCACTCATCTGAGAAATCAGAATTTCTACTCTCAACCTAATCAAAACAGAGGTTATGCCAATGATAGACTTAATTATCCTGATAGGGGGTACGACAACAATTACAATAACAACAATGGCAACAATAATCCCCCTAGACAGCCTAGAGTGGGGAACACTAGGTCAAACAATGGTTCCTTGCCTTCACCCCTAGACAATTAGCCTCCTAGTGAACCTAAACAGACCACCGGAGTAAACCTTGTAGAGGCAGCACTTACGAATTGGTATAGGATACATAACACCAATGCTCATGTAGAGTTGGACTATCCTCAATTCAGAATTGCTGCTAGCATATTCCAAGCCGAAGTGGCTAGTACCTCAGGTAACCCACCTTATGTAGAGGGAAATGAAATTGCCCCCTGTGAGTACGATTCTGCCCTAGTACTAGAAAGCTTCATGCATTGTCCTTATCAGTGGACCATATCATCACATCAGGATTACACCTCAACATGTGAGGAATTAGCCATGGCTTTTGAGTCTAACAATGTTTTCCCCTTTGAGGATGAGAATGAGCCATCAATTGAGCATGAGGAAGTCAATGCTTATCAACAGCAACCTTAGGGTAGGCATAACTATAACTTGAGGAATAACCCAAGCAGATCTACTGATCCTTTGACTACCTCATTGCCTCCAAACAATTTCAATACTCTACCTAATCCTAAGGCAAGTAATAACCCTGGACTCCCTAAGGTCAATGCTCAATATTTGACACCACATAATACAGCACCAAAAGCTGCAAACCTACCTCCTGGATCTAACAAATTGGTTACGTATCTGGCAGATGAAATGAAAAAGGTAAAGATCAGCCTGCCGATGTCAGAGTTGCTTAAAACCCCTGCTATCAAGAATGCTTTCATGAAATCATTGTATTGTTCTACTCAAAAGGAAGATAGCCATACCCCAGGCCAATTTGGAAATAAAGATCATGCTGCCAAGGACGTTAATGTCAAACTTAAAACCTCAGCCACTATTCAAGATGCAGATACCTCCCACATGACCCTATACAAAGACAAGAGTGAGTCACCTCCTTTCCTCCTTACTATAAGGATGTTTGGTAAAAATTTGCACAATTGCTTAGTGGACTTAGGAGCATCTACCAATGTAATGCCCCTATCCATATGCAATGCTTTAGGGTTACATCCTGCTAAATCATTGAAGAAGGTGACACAATTGGACAAAATAGAAGTAAGTGTGGTAGGGGAACTGACCCACATTCACATGCAGCTAGCATCGGATCCTAGAATCCAACACTATATTGATATTCAGGTAGTTGATATACCTGATACATATGGAATGTTACTCAGCAGAGATTGGTCAAAAACCCTCAATGGATACATGTCAACTAATTTCAGCCATATGTGGCTACCTTGGAAGGGTATACCAAATCAGATAAAGATCGAAGCCGAACCTCACATGAGACACATGATCACCGAATCTAACAGAACCAATGAGATCATGTATGTGGATGTGGAACCTGGAGTTTACTCCATCAAACCTCAAACCACCAGCATAGAAGAGATCTTGATGCTTGACATACATGATCATAATGGTGACCTTTGGAGTGATGAAATAAATTCAGAGCCTAATTGTAATCTTGAAAATAAAATAGAACTAGAACATTTAAAGAAATTTGAGATGCATTTATCTAGACAGGTGGAATGATGTCAGTTATTAAATGTGCCTATTCATGATATTCTGATTGATGGATGGTACAGGTTGCATGATGAAGCTCATTCTGAAAAAACTTGTGATGCATGTTTAGACATGTTGGAGTTGGAACAAGCATACGGCAAAGCTTCTTCACCCATGGTGAGTTCCACAAATAATGATAATGATACTAAATTTTTATTTGTCTTCTACAGGAACAGGAGGATGCGCATAGAAAGATGAAAGTTCTGTTCATATGACAAAAGAGATACTGGTATGTAATGGGGGTAATGATAAGAACAAGAAGAAAATCACCCCTGGGAGTGATTGTTTAGTGGAGTCAGATTACAAGTTATCTGATGAGGATAGTGGAAGTAATCTATCCAAGTTCGAGGAGTTTCTATCGAAAGAAATCTAAAAGATGATGTAGCAGCATAGGCTTCCCTAGGATGCCTTGATTGAGAAGTGGTGCAGGTTGCATGAGGCACCTCACTCGGAGATGTCTTTCTCGTTGTGCCTACATATCTTGAGAAGGCATACACTGCCTAGTCCAGAGAATGTTCCTCCTGATGATAAGAGAAAAGAAGAAATATTAGCTCCCCATAAATCCGATAAGGTGGTGTCTACGAAGGCTGGGACACCAAAGCTAAAATAGATATCCAGTGGTGCAGCTGCCTAAGACAAAAGAAAGAAGGAAGCACCAGACAAGCTTTTAGATGAAGATAATCCATGGATCCTCAGGTTTGTTGGATCCAAACCAAAGCAAGGAGCTGGAGTAGGAATAGACCTCATTGACCCATCTGGAAAATCCTACTTGGCAGCATACAGATTGTAGTTCCCATGTGCAAACAATACGACAGAGTATGAATCTCTAATTCATGGGATACTGTTTTCTCTTAGAAAGGTTAGAATTCTACATGTCTATGGGGACTCAGAATTAGTTGTTAGATAGGTAAGGGGTATATACTCTTGCAATTACAGAAGGCTGTCCAATTACAGACATAGGGTGTGGGACTTAATAGAAGAGTTTGATGCATTCAATATCACCCATGTACCTAGAGAGCAAAACCACAGAGCAGATGCTTTGGCCAAGGCTGCCAGTACTCTAGAGCCATTGTCCATATCAAGTTTAAAAATATTCTTAGTTGAATTAGTATTAGTGCCTTCAGTACCTGATAATGTAACTAATCTCCAAGTATTTGATGATGATCAGCATATATTGGATTTTATTTCCAATAGAGGTGTTTTTGAAGCATAGATCATTGATGAAAAGAATCTAGAAGATCACGTCTGGGAGGAAGAAGAAATCCTAGAACTGCCAAGTAACAAAATCCCTAGGGGAATGATAAAGCTAGAAAGAGCATTTGATCTAGACAGCATGCTGAAACAAAGGGATCTTCAAAAGGCTGATGAGGGATAGTATTCGCAGGTTGACATTGGGCAAGGTGATAAGAGAAGAAATGTTCTGATTGGGAAGGTCTGTATAGAAGAAGAGTTGAAAGGGATAACCCAGGCCCTCAAAGACTACATCCATGTTATTGCCTGGATGTATGATGAACTAAAAACCTTTAACACATCAGTCATCACTCATACGATACCTTTGAAGCCAAATTCCAAGCCTTTTTGGCAAAAGCAAAGACCCATCAATGCTTTACTGGAGCCAATCATTTTCAAAGAAGTTAAAAGACTGCTTGACGCCAAGATCATATTTCCTGTGAGACACTCCATGTGGGTGGCAAACCTGGTCCCAGTGAGGAAGAAGAATGGTGACATCAGACTGTACGTAGACTTTAGGAACTTGAATCGATCTTCTGAAAAGGATAATTATCCTTTGCCTTCTCTAGATGAAGTCTTGCAGATTATGAATGGCGCCAAGATGATGTCCTTCTTGGATGGTTTCTCTAGAAACAACCAGGTGATATTGGACATAATTGATAGATTGAAAACCGCATTTACCACGAGATGGGGGATTTTCGCCTATAGGCGCATGCTGTTTGGATTGATAAACACTAGAGCCACATTTCAGTGAGCAATGGACATAGCCTTCAGAGGCTTGGTTGGTAAGTGCATAGTAATATACATGGATGACTTAATGGTGTTCTCCAAAGATAGAGGAAACCATGTGGAGGACCTAAGAAAGGTGTTGAAGAAATGAAAGCAATACGAGATATCCTTGAATCCCAAGAAGTGCATATTTGGGATGACCACAAGGAAATTGCTAGGCCACTTGATAACTGAGAATGGGATCATCATTGATCCTGATAGAATAAAATCCATCATGAAGATACAACTGCCTGGAAGCAAGACGGAGCTCAAATCTTACTTTGGTAAGATTAATTTTGTTGGAAAATTTATCACTGGCTTTGCGAGGATTATCAGGCCATTGAATGCCATGCTCAAGAAGGACGCTAAAATTGAATGGACATCAGAAGCTAGAGCAGCTTTTGAAGACATTAAGAAGGCCATATCAAATGCTCCAGTTCTAATCAGTCTAGATTACACCAAGGACTTCTACATCTACTTGTTTGCTTCAGAGCATACCTTTGCAGCAGTGCTGACGCAGAAAAATGAAGGAAAGGAAGAAAAGCCTATAGCATTCATGAGCTACCCTTTCAGAGATGCAGAACTCAAGTACATGGACATTGAAAGATAGGCACTTCTTTGGTCTGGACAATCAAGAAGTTTAGGCACTACATCCTGAGAAGTAAGGTGCTTGCTGTAGTACCTGATGCAGAAGTGAAAATGTTGTTAATGCAAAGTGAACCAGGTGAGAAAAGGGCTAAATGGATCACTGTCCTCCAGGAGTATGATATGGACATTACCCCTATGAAGCTGGTAAGATAGCAGACATTAAGCCAGGTGATATCAGAGATCGATCCCGGTATCATGAGCCAGCAGTACGTTGTAAATGTAAAAGATGATGGAGGGTGCTATTCAAACATCAGGCACATCCTGATCACTGGAAGATGTCCCTCTAGACTACAGGCCTAACAGAGGAGAGCCCTGAAGATAAGGTTGTTGAAATATATGTTAAAAGGAGGAGTCCTTTTCAAGAAAAACTATGAGGGGATATACCTAAGATGCTTAGAAAGATCAGAAGCAGATAAGGTGCTAGCAGAATTACATGATAAATTTGGGACTACACATGGGTCGTCCTTAGCCATCACTCATGCTATCCTTAGGGCAGGGTATTATTGGCCCACAATTTTCAAAGATACAGTTGGACACATCAAATGTTGTCATATGTGTTAGGTTGCTGCAAATAGAGAGAAATATGTTGCTCAACCTTTGCAGCCAGTGATGGAGATGTGGCCCCTTTGCTCAATGGGGAATGGACTTCATAGGACTTATCAATCCTCCATCATCCTCAAGCCATAGGTATGTTTTAACTATTACTGATTACTGCACCAGGTGGACTGAGGCTGTCAGCAGCAAGACATGCAATGTTGAAGATGTCATTAGTCTTCTGGAAACCAATATAGTGACCAGGTATGGAGTTCCATATGCTTTGGTATGTGATAATGGACCTATTTCTGCTTCAATTAAGTTATCGGGTTGGGCTTTTGATCATGGGGTCATTTTAAAATTCTCCTCAAACTACTATCCCCAAGGGAATGGATTAGCAAAATCCACAAACAAGAACCTATTGAACATCATTAAAAAGCTGATAGATAAGAACCCAAGGGAATGAAACACTCTATTGAAATATGCCTTGTGGGTAGATAGAACTAGGAATAAAGCTGCATTATGAAATTCACCTTTTCACTTAGTAAATGGGGTGGATCCCATCCTCCCTGTCAACTTAAAGATTCCTACACTACAGTTTGCACAAGAGTACCTAGGCATAGATAATAAATAGGAAGTTAGATTGCTACAACTAATTCACCTAGAGGAAAAAAGAAGTGTAGCAATTAACCAATTCGCTAAACATCAGGCTGTTGTCAAGCATTGGTTTGACAAAAAAGCCAGAATCAAGGCTTTCAAGATCTCAGATCTAGTCCTGATGTGGGACAAAGCACATGAAAAGAAGGGTGATCATGGTAAATTTGACAAACTTTGGATAGGCCCCTTTCAAATTTCTAAAATTTTAGGAGACAACACCTATAGGCTCAAATCCTTAACCGGCAAGGATGTTCCATTACCAGTTAATGGACAGTTCCTCAAACACTATTTTTTAGGCCTAAAGTTGCATCATGACAATCATGTGTATCATAGTGTATATTTTTGTATAGTTGTTTGTATAGTGTGTGTTGTTTTCCTTGTTTTGTTTTGGTTGCTTTGTTTCCTCAGCAGGGATCTTTCTTTTGATTTAGAGTATGAAGGAGCAGATTAACAACCACTGAAAACAATGGAAAATTTAGGTCATTAAGGTTAATTATTTGAAATTCAGGCATAGCTTGTTGTAACTATCATGAATGTAGAAAGTTCTTTAACTTGTGAAATTTTGTATTCAATAAGAATGGCTTGAGTATTCAAGGAATGTTTCTCACAATGACACACCTAAAATCCTTGGGTTTGTTGAACTTACCAATGTAGATATTAGGTGAAAAACCAGAGGTCACCCTTGCTACCATTACAATTCTCAGCTTAATTTCAGCAAGTGACCACTCCTTGCATCATGAAGTTACAAATGCAATATCTTATGAAGTTCTATCAAATAATAAAATATAAATAAATAAATAAAATGGATTATACTAAAAATCGAGATTAAGACATCTAAGTAACTCTACCGGGGCTATGGATGCTCGCTGGTAGTGGGGCTCTACTGAGGAGAATTGTAACAATAACCTTGCTGGGGCTATGTGTTGCAAGTATGGGCCTAACCAATGTTGTCATTGATGTCAACATACTCATGTTACATTAATGAGAAGGATTAGATGAGCTGTGTGCTGGGGATATTGAGAAAATTAGTCTCAATTAGGAACAGTGAAGAACAGTGATGACAAGAAGGTAAAAGTCCTCACTAGGTTGAGGATCAGAGGATGCAGTTTAAAGGGTTTGTAAATATAAGTCTTGAGATGCTCCAGTCAAGTTTTCAGAGGTCCACATGAAGATCTAAATAAGTTATGGTCGCTTAAGCAGAACTGGTTCTGGCAGGTGTTCAGAGGTGACAGAGTGTCACAGATAGGTCTGGTGAGATCCAAAAATTCATTATTCTGTTTTGCAAATTTGAGGGAGTGTTGAGGATGTCCCTGTGAAGTATCAAATAGATTGGTTCGTGGTTTGAAGGTCTGGAAGAGACTATTCATTTGTGACAGTAATGACAGACTGTGTTCTTGAAGCTCTGGATGAAGGAGAGAAGAATTCCAATAGGATGATGAAGTGCAGATGTTCTTGGTGATTCAGGGAAGGTTATGATGATCATTGAATCATGTCCAGTTCATGTTGGTGGTCCGCATTGAAGTTAGAGTTTGGATTTGAAGAATAACCACTAGATATTGGTGTTTTTGAGACTGGCCGACCGGATGTATTACACATCTTGCGGATGTTCTTGTAGGTGTTTTCTGACTTAGATGATTGTTCCTAAGTCAATGCCTTGTATAAATAAGGGATTGTGAAGTCATTTTGAAGTGTGTCTTGTGGTGATGAGGGTGTGGTAGTGAGGAGAAGTGTGAAAGGCAGAGTAGAAGTATTGGGCTTAAATGGAACTGATTCAAGCATGGTGAAGATGCTATGAAAGTGATACTTATTTCTTTGTAGATAGTGTGTCTCTTGTAGGTAGTGAGCCTCTTGTGAGCAGTGTGCTCAAGCAGTGAGCCCTAATTGGCATGTGCCATTTATTCTTTCTATTCTTCTAATAGAGAATACATTCTTGGGTGAATCACCCCGTGGTTTTTCCCTTAACTGGGTTTTCCACATCAAAATCTTGGTGTCTTATGTGTTGATATGTTTTTGCTTTTGATTTGAATGCATTATGGTTCATGATTAATATTCTGCTAATCACTAAAGAAGATTCAAGTGTTTAAGTTGAGAAAGTTTCACACAACTAATTCACCCCCCCTCTCAGTTGTGTGTCCTAAGTCTGACAATTGGTATCAGAGCTAAGTTCCTCTAAAAGTAGCTTAACCACTTGAGGAGATCTAGGATGTCGTCATACAAGAAGGATAGTCTGAAGTTTGATGGAACCAACTTTTCTCTTTGGAAAGGTCGCATGAAATGTCACTTGTAGTGTATGGGAATGGCGTATTGGTCTATGGTCACAAAAGCGTATGTAACTCTACAGGGTGGTCCAATAACCCTAAATGAAATCACATATGCTGAAAATAATCTACGGACCAAAGAGGCTCTTCTAAGCGCATTAACTAACTTAGAGCTCTCAAATGTTATTGACCTACCAACTGCCTATGAGATCTAGATTAAACTGGAATTTTGCATGAAGGAGACAAGTATGTTAAATGTGTAAAGTTACAGAGTCTAAAAGGGAAATTTAAAAAATTGAAGATGAGAGATGATGAAAATATTACCACTTTTATGCCAAGAGTGAATGAGCTGGTTTGTGGAATTAGAAATTCTGGTGGAGTCTTGGATGAAAATGAGATTGTTGGTAAAATTCTCAAATCCCTTCATGCCTATTACAAAATCAAGGTTGTTGCCATTGATGAATTTAGAGCCCATATAACTATCACAAGAGACCAATTGGCTGGCAAACTGGCTGCTTTTGAAATGACCAAGTTTGGAGATGATCCCCCCAAAACTGAATCTGCATTCAAAGCCAGTGCCTCTATGAAAGGTAAACAAGGATTTGATCTAGGAGAGAACTCATCAAGGAAACTGTCATGGTATGAAAAAGCAAGAAAAGACCTAGAAGAAGAAGAAGTAGAAACTGCTCAACTTGAAGCCCTCATTGCAAAGAGACTGCCAAGAGGATCTGGTAAGTATGAAGAAAAATTGTATTTTAAGTGTTTTAACTGCAATAAGATTGGTCATTTCACCTCAAGATGTCCAGAAAGATTTTCAAAGTGAAATCCTAACAGATCAAGGTTCCAAACGAATTGTTACTATGTTCATGAAGAAGATGATAATGAAGGAGTAATAAATGATGAATCAGAGACAGGAAACAAATCCAGAAGTGAATGGGTGTTTATTGCCATCAAGGAAGAAGAACCAATATCCTCTGTATCTATCAATCATAAAGTTGTAGAAAGAGCTCTGGCTACCCAAGTTGAAGAAAAGAATGATTGGGTCATTGACAGTGGTTGCTCTCACCACATGACAGGTGACAAAAATAAGTTCATAGACTTGGAAAGGTATGAAGGAGGAGTGGTGAAGTTTGGTGATAATTCTGTTGGTAGAATCAGAGGAAGAGGAACTATTTCTTTTGATGGAAGAAACAAAACTGGTAATGTACTGTATGTTGAAGGTTTGAAGCACAATCTTCTCAATGTTGGACAGTTGGTGGACAAAGGCTATGATCTCTGATTCAAGGATGGAAAATACAAAATCTTTGAAAGATTTGGAATAGAGATTGCATCCAGTGCTCAAACTAAAGGTAATATCTTCCACTTGGTTGGTACTGGTAAAAGCTTCTTATTTGTTCAAGTTGATCAGAGTTGGTTATGGCATAGAAGGATGTGTCATGTAAATTTTGATAATATCATCAAGATAAGCAATACTCAGGATGTAAGAGATCTTCCAAAATTGGTGAAACCTACTAACAACTTGTGCAAGGAATGTCAGTTGGGTAAGCTGAGTAGAGTCACATTCAAAAGCAAGGAACTATCTTCTACCATATTATTGGACTTAGTTCACACTGATCTTTGTGGTCCGACAAGAACTAGAAGTATTCAAGGTGATAGATACTTCATGCTTCTAATAGATGACTATTCCCAAATAATGTGGGTAACCTTTCTAAAGGAGAAATCAGAAGCTCTTGAGAAATTCAAAATATTCAAGGGTATGGTAGAGAATGAAATAGGAATAAAGTTGAAATGTCTAGGGTCTGATAGAGGTGGAGAATTCACATCCGGTGAGTTCATAGAATTCTGTGAGAAACATGGAATTAAGAGACAGTTGTCTGCTCCGAGGACTCCAGAGCAGAATGGAGTAGTGGAGAGAAAGAACTAGAGCATCTAGGACCATGATGATGGAAGCAAATGTTCCTTAGATCTATTGGAGAGAAGCTGTCAGCACTACAATCTATACTCTTAATCGAGTTCAAATCAGAAGCAATACCAGTAAGACCCCTTATGAACTCTGGTTTGGCATTACTCCTACTGTAAGATATTTCAGAATCTTTGGTAGCAAATGTTACATCAAAAGAGATGAAGATTTAGGCAAGTTTGATGCTAGAAGTGATGAAGGAATATTCTTGGGTTACTCTACTCAAAGAAAAGCATACCAGTGTTATAACAAGAGACTAAGAAAGATGATAGAAAGTACAAATGTGAAGGTTGATGAGGGAATAGAGAAACCCTTAAGGTTTTATGAATATGATAAAGAATATTAGAATGGTGTTCTAGTTCAAGGAGCTGAATCCTCTTTTGAAAGTCAGATTTAGACTAATCTGATAAATCAGGAAGAAGAGATAGGTCTGACTGAGCCTGATCAAGAAGCAAAAGTGCAAGAAACTCCCAAAGTTCTAAGGTATGTAAGACTTAACCACTCTAAAGATCAGATCATAGGTGACAAAAATAAAGGTGTGCAAACTAGAAGGAAAATTGCTCAAAATTTAGATGAATATTGTTTGATTTCAAAGATTAAACCTAAGAGAATAAATGAAGCCTGCAATGATGAAAACTGGACCAAAGCAATGGAGGAAGAGTTGATGCAAATTGAGAAAAATCACACTTGGGATCTTGTTCCTAGACCTAGAAACAAGAATGTGATTCGAACCAAATGGGTCTTCCGGAACAAACTAAATGAAGTTGGTGAAGTAATCAGAAATAAAGCTAGATTGGTTTGCAAAGGCTACTCTCAAATAGAAGGCATTGATTTTGAAGAAACCTTTGCTCTGGTGGCAAGAATTGAAGCAGTCAGATTATTTCTTGCATTTGCTACCTTCAAGGATTTCAAGGTGTATCAGATGGATGTCAAGTCTGCCTTCTTGAATGGTGACGTAGAAGAAGAAGTGTACATTAAACAACCAGATGGTTTTCATTTATCTGAGCATGGTGATATGGTCTGCAAATTGAAGAAGGCACTGTATGGACTAAAGCAAGCCCCAAGAGCCTGGTATGAAAGATTGGACAAACATCTTTTGAAGATTGGTTTCAACAAATATGTAAAAAAATTGTTGAGGAAATTTGGAATGGAAGATTCAAAGCCAATGAACACTCCCATGGCAATCAAATGTAAGTTGAGCAAAGATGATGACTCCCCTAAGGCAGATCAGACAAAATACAGATAAATGATTGGAGGATTATTGTATCTCACTCAAACTAGACCAGATATAATGCAGGTTGTTGGTCTTGTTGCGATATTCCAGGCTGATCCCATAGAATCTCATGTCATGGCAATCAAGACGATTTTTAGGTACCTAAAAGGAACAGTTGAGTATGGTCTGTGGTATCCTAGAGATCATAATTTTTCTCTTCATGCATATACAGATGCAGATTGGGCAGGAGATGTGGATGACAGGAAGAGTACCAGTGGTGGAGCATTTTTTTGGGGAAAAAGATTGGTTTCTTGGCTAAGCAAGAAACAAGAGGCAATATCCCTATCTACAACTAAAGTAGAATACATTGCAGCAGCAGGTAGTTGCACTAAAGTTTTGTGGATGAAGCAGATGCTAAGAGATATTAAAGTAGAGTATGAGGAGCCTATCACAATTTTCTGTGATAATTCAAGTGCAATTAATATTTCTAAGAATCCAGTGTTGCATTATAAGACTAAGCATATATCTATCAAGTTTCACTTTTTGAGAGAGCAAGTGAACAAGGATGAAGTTAGATTGGAGTATGTGCCCTCAAAGGATCAGATTGCAGATATCTTTACTAAACCTCTTCCCAAGGACTCTTTTGAGTATCTCAGGGAGAAGTTAGAGGTTATTGCCCCTCCGATGATGAACTAGGATGCACTGATGTGCATCAATCTGGTGGATATCACAGTCATATCTTGTGATCCGGATTAATGATAGTGAGCTGCTACTCAGGGGGAGCAACTAATATATTAAGAAGTAATGGAGTTGCAAGTATGAGCCCTTTGCCATTGATGTCAAGGGGGAGAGAAGACGTGAAAATAAGTGGTTTCTGATCAAAGGGGGAGCAATAAAAGAAGAGAAGACATGTGAATAGTTGTTGCTATTAGGGGGAGTTGTGACAGCAAGGAGAAGTTCTTGTCTTGATGGTTTTTCACATCATATGTTGCCATCAATGACAAAGGGGGAGATTGTTGCAAGTATGGGCCTAACCAGTGTTGGCATTGATGTCAACATACTCATGTTGCATTAATGAGAAGGATTAGATGAGCTGTGTGTTGAGGATATTGAGAAAATTAGTCTCAATCAGGAATAGTGAAGAATAGTGATGACAAGAACGTAAAAGTCCTCAATAGGTTGAGGATTAGATGATGTAGTTTAAAGGGTTTGTAGATATAAGTCTTGAGATGCTCCAATCAAGTCTTCAGAGGTCTGCATGAAGATTTGAAGAAGTTATGGTCATTCAAGTAGAACCGGTTCCGGCAGGTGTTCAGAGGTGACATAGTGTCACAGATAGGTCCGGTGAGATCTAGAAATTTATTATTTCATTTTGCGGATTTGAGGGAGTGTTGAGGATGTCTTTGTGAAGTATCAAATAGATTGGTTCATGGTTTGAAGGTCTAGAAGAGACTATTAATTTGTGACAGTAATGACAGACTGTGTTCTTGAAGCTCTGGATGAAGGAGAGAAGAATTCCAGTAGGATGATGAAGTGCAAATGTTCTTGGTGATTCAGGGAAGGTTATGATGATCATTGAATCATGTCTAGTTCATGTTGGTGGTCCACATTGAAGTTAGAGTTTGCATTTGAAGAATAACCACTGGATATTGGTGTTCTTCTTGAGACTGGCTAACCAGATGTATTACACATCTTATGGATGTTCTTGTAGGTGTTTGTCGACTTAGATGATTGTTCCTAAGTCGATGCCTTGTATAAATAAGGGATTGTGAAGTCATTTTGAAGTGTGTCTTGTGGTGATGAGGGTGTGGTAGCGAGGAGAAGTACGAAAGGCAGAGCAGAAGTATTGGGCTTAAATGGAACTAATTCAAGCATGGTGAAGATGCTATTCTCCAGTTCATGAAGGTGATACTTATTTCTTTGTAGACAATGTGTCTCTTCTAGGCAATGAGCCTCTTGTGAGCAGTGTGCTCGGGCAGTGAGCCCTAATTGGCATGTGCCATTTGTTCTTTCTATTCTTCTAATAGAGAATACATTCTTAGGTTCATCACCCCATGGTTTTTCCCTTAACTAGGTTTTTCACGTCAAAATCTTGGTGTCTTATGTGTTGATATGTTTCTGCTTTTGATTTGAATGCATTATGGTTCATGATTAATATTCTACTAATCACTAAAGAAGATTCAAGTGTTTAATTTGAGAAAGTTTCGCACAACTGATTTACCCCCCCTCTCAATTGTGTGCCCTAAGTCTAACACTATGGATGCTCGCTGGCAGCAAGGCTCTATCCGGTCAGCTATGAGGGAATGTCCTCACCTACGTAGTCTAATATTAGTCACTGGTTTGTTCAACTGATCTTCAAGATGAGGCTTATTAATCACATGCACCCACTTAAAATGAATTGAAAATTCAGGCACCTTATTGAATACATTAAGTCCCAAGTTGAATGATGATTTGCAAGAAAGATAGTTGGAAGTTATGAATTTATTTCATTTGGTTTTCTTTAATGGGTTGAATGTGATTGTTTTGTTTGGTTTCTAGTTGTTGTGATGTTCACAACATGCCCCATTTTACTCCTTAGCAAAATGAGGACCCCTGCTGTGGCTTTTGGCTTTTTGCTTGTGTGTGTTGTTTTGAATAGTGGTAAAGGGAAAAGAGACTGAAAATTGCAAACCTTATTAAAAATAGAGAGAAAATACATTTTCAATACTAGGACATAATATGGTTGGATTCCTTGTCAAAAATGAGCTAGGGTTGCTTTTTGAACCATCTCAAAATTTGCCATAGTTTGTAAGTTACGATCATTTTGGTAAAATGTACATTCAGGTTTGTATATCGCTTTGCATATACAGGGTCGTTTGTATATGCAAAGGGTTTGTTTTTGTACTTAGTTGCATTTGCAATCGGGTTCATATTTAAGGTTATTTGCATATTGGGTCGCTTGCATGTTAAATATACAGGGGCCTTTGTATATCGCTTTCATATACAAAGTCAATCGTATGTCTTTTTACCTTGTATGCATTTTAAAAATGTTTTATGCGTACATACAAGGTGGACCCGAAATGGTTTTTAAATTGAAATGAATGTTTGGTTCAAATCCACCATGCATCTTTGGTTTGTATGTCTCTTACATGCATTTGCCATATACATTGCTTTATACATTGCCCAGATTTGAAATTTTATGAAGCATGGTTAATTCAATGTATATCGGGCTTGTATATTCTTATATACAAGCCGATATGCATTGCGATACATACAAGCCAGAATCCAAATGAATCTGAAGTCAGATTTAAATGCTTGTATCACGTCTGAGTTGAATATCTAAAAGATACAAATGCACTTATACATTGCGTGGATGCGAAGGAAGGTTAAGAAGAGCTAAATCGATGTATGCATCCAGCTTGTATATAATTTACATACATTGCGCTATATACATTATAAGCATACAAGGGCAGAATCCAAAAAGGATTGAAATATGATATAAATGATGCATCAGAATTCATTGTATCTTGGATACATACGTTCGATATGCATACAATGCGGAACCAAAAGGGTTTTGAAGTAGGATTAAATCGTTGTATGTATCCTTGCTTGTATGTGAGGTCGGATACAAGGTAAACAGTGCATAGGTCCCAGGACTCATCGGCCTAACATGTAATATCAGTGTAGTCTTGGGTGGTCCTAGCGATAGGTTGTGTCTCTCCGATGAGAGCCTATTTCACTGTGAGTTGAACGATTGGTTGAGAAATTTTTGGACTCACCAATGAGGGTAAGTGTTGCCGATGAAAAGAGGAATGTATGCCAAATGAAAAGGGACATCGGCTAGAAGGGGACGATCAGTAGATAATTTTCTAGCAGCCCCGATAAAGGATATCACGCTGATAGTGAAAGAAAAATCATGGGAAGGTGAAGCGATTGGATTTTTTAATCCATTTTTGAAGCCCAAGTGCATGTTTTGGTCAACGATGGTTGACCTGACTGGTTTTAACATCGTCTATGCATTGTTTATGCATGATTTTCATAATTTCAGGGCCCGATGGCTGTGTTTGTGCATTTAGAGCTTGTTTTAGCATAAATGTTCATTTTTCCTGTTGACTTACCAAATGATGATGCTTATTCCTGCTTATTTATTACAGATTGTTGGAGTAGCTGAAGAAGCAGAGTTACCGACACAGTGGCAGCGTGCAGGTGAACATAGGGACGGAGCTTTGAGTGGCAATGACATCACATAGGCTAGGACCGGATCCCAAGAGGCCAAACACACCAGAAGAGGAGGGGCTTTCAATGTGAGGCGGTTTGCAGATGGAGACATTATTGTTGGAGCGGCGCCTTGTCTGGGTATGCTACTCGATTTCTCGGATGGATTCATTTCTCACCGTTTGATGCCGCATTTCAAGATGCTAACCATTAATCTCCTTGGGTTTTGGGCACCAGATTGGGGAAGAAACCAGAGATATATATATTGAGCCCCTGTATTGTACAAAAAAGGGAGAGGTCAATCATACAAAAAAATCAGACCTATAGTAGTTTTATAAAGAGATCAGATTACTGAGACTAGTGAGGACTAGATTGTTGAAATAATCAAGGTCCTTTCCCTAGATCATTGTAAATGTACCTATTTTATGAACATACTTTATGGAGATGAAGCTTCAGACTATATCCTAATTGTAAACCTTAAGTAGTCTTCAAGTTGATTCCTGGATATGTACTGGTGAATGCTATGTTCTATAGAAGCGCTTTCATTTCATTGCATGTTGTTGTCAACTTTTACTCTTGAAGATTTGCACTGAATCATGCAGATTTGTGGACTGTCCTGGTGAAGTATGATTTTAGTTTTCTTCTCTTCATTGCATGTATGGGAGTATGTATGTGGATCCGTGATCTCAGTCAAGTAATTTTAGGAATCTCACTCTAACCTTTTTGCTCATTTTAATTTCATTGAAATCACTTTCATAAACTACACATCATGATAAATATTAAGTAGAACAGACAAATATGCTAACATCCTAAAGATAACTCAATATCATTAGCATATTTTGAGCTAAATGCATGTAGTATTGAAAATGTCATGCAGAGAATCAAAAATAAGGGAAGAAATCATGCAAATATCAACTTAGACACATCATTTGGAGATATATTTTGTGTAGAGTAACCTCCCTGTATATCATTGTTGAAGAAACAGAATCTACAGATCTACGTAAGACCCTGAAATGGAAAACAACAATACACATCAACCACCGAGTAACATCAGCAGATTATGAATTAATCAATGGGGACTTGGGATCATGAATTCTATGAATTCATTATATCTTTAAGGATAAACAAGGGTTGTTGTGTGACTTTTGTTTTGTGTGCTTGGTTGTGACTAACATCATCACCAACAATACCATGAACTATGTAACCCAATAGTATTCTTTGCTTCTTCAGATAACCTCTTATCTTTTTCCCTAGTTAAAATCCTTACCATGTAAGTATAAAACACATCATTTACCAAGGCATACTTCATCAATGTATTATCCTCTTGCAAATCTGGATAACGATCATAAACTAATTTCTGATCTGGGTCATTTCCCATGGTCCTAATTCTATCAATCCCAATTATGTAGGGCTGGATCATAGATGCATAGGAATACAACACATATGATGACAAATAAAATGGCATCATTTTCTGCTTTCTCAACATGGCTTGCTTCCATATGGCTATACTGATAGCCTTGGCCCAGTGAATTTTTCCATCTTCCTATTTTGCTTCCCTCATAAATTGAATTATAGTGAACATCCATGGTTCACACCTGGTTGCATCTATCAACCCCACTAGTCTACTTAGTATTGTAATCATTACATGTATTTCCTCTTTAAAATATATCCTGTGAAGGTTCTTTGTGTTGGAAAGAGACACTATATGGCTTCATGAGTGTTGTCATTGATGTCAATAAAGTTCATCCCACCCATCTGCAGAACATGGTGTGCCTATACCAAAAGTCATATTAAGAAGTATTGTGGTCTGGTAAGCAAGAACAGAGCATGCAGCAGGGTTTGACAGTCAGGTCTGGATCTATCAAAGGAAGTATCTCAGTATAGTGCAGATTTTAGGAAGTCAATAGATTCCAAGAATTGAGCCTCTGGTGATGGAAGAGTGAAGAGACATGAGCACTTGAGTGTTGGGTTTCTGTTTGGCATAGTAGATAGAGGAAGAACTAACCGGTAGAGCATCAGACCTAAATCCAGATGAGATATTGATGGTGATCAAGCTTCTTGAGGTATCATTCATGTCTGGCTAACATGATTGATGACTTCTATAAGCATCTCTTTGATTTGGATTACTTGGTATGCAAAGATTCAGCTGATAGATCAGAGTTTGGGAAAATATTGACTATTCCGAATGCCAACTAGAAAGACGATGAAATCCTTTGTACGAATATATATACCAAATAGATTTGGATGTGAATGTGTGTGTATTGTGTGGTGCGAAGAAAAGCAGAAGAACAGAGTGAAGGCAGTAAGACAGGTCCGGCATGTAATAGGACAACAGTACCTAAGAGAATAAGAATGAAGTGTAGCAGATCAGTATATTGGGCTTAACCAGAACTGAACCTCAGCATATGTGGATGCTTCTCATTAGTTCAAGTATCTAGTTTCCTTGTATAAAATATTGTAGGCAGTGAGCCTCTTGTGAGCAGTATGCTTAGGTAGTAAGCCCTAATTGGCAAGTGCCATTTTGTACTATCTTATTCTTCTAATAGAGAATACAATCTTGGGTTAATCACCCCATGGTTTTCCCTTAACAGGGTTTTCCACATCAAAATCATTGTGTCATGTGTATTGATGTTATTTCCATTTCATGGTTATGTTTACCTAGTTAATTTAATGGTGCACTAATTGATAAGGAAATTCAGAAAGCTGAAATAATTTAGATAACTGATTCACTCCCCGCCTCTTAGTTATCAACAATTGGTATCAGAGCCAAGTTCCTCCAAAAATAAGAGCCTAACAGCTTGAGGAAGATCTGGGAACTCAAATGGATGTGTATGGTATGAGGGATCAACTTTAGTCTGCCCTAGATTTTAAAACAGAATATTCAAATTTGAAGCTTTAGGAGAAAACAATAGCATCTATATTTTTTTTTGAAAATAAAATTAAATAGGTTACTCTTTTCATTTTGGCAGCAGTATAAAAAAAACACCAGACTTCTCATACACTTTTTTTTTTGAAAGTAGAAATATAAAATAAGGGTACTACCCATTTATTTTTTTTCTAAACCCATTTCAATAGCATTGGTTTATTTACTTTCTTATTCATAGCATACAACAATTTCAACTATAACATATGCATTTTTGATCATTTTATTTTGAATACAAAAGAACAACAACTATATATTTTTCTTTTGGCAACTATTCACACTCATAAACATAATAGTGACAATAATCATATTCTTAACATCACAATGAGAGGCCTTTTACAATAATTTTCTTCCAACCACTAGTAAAATGGAAAGTAGTAATAAATTTTATAGCCAAAATAATAAGGGTATTGCACATTAAAATTTCTTACATCAGAAAACCCAAGAAGAGTAATAGTTTTGAAAAAAAAAATACAATAAGGCCTCTAAAGCCATGGCTCACAACAGCCAACCAAAATAATGCAAAAGGTAAAAGAAAATGGACTTCCCTAAAGCTCCATTTCTCCATTAAAAGGCCTGCAAAACATAAATACAAAAGGGGAAGCTAATCCACTAAGGAATGCCCTCCTCCCTACCATAGACCAGCTAGTGGGTCACCCCCAAGCTGGGGAGGTAGGAATCACATGGTTGCACACACACATCACAATAAAAGAAATTTTCCAAACACACAAAAGAATGCTCCCAAGGATTTGCACAATACTAAACTCATTAAAATGAGTTTGAAGGGGGGTAGGCGAGTGGATCCCTCAACTCAAGAGGTCACTCCAACATCTCAAAATCACCAAGTCTCAAGGCCTCAAGCCATAACCACATAATACATATCTCCAAATATCTCAAAAAAGCTATCATGCACTCTTGCCATCAAAAATTCTCTCAACACCATAGAAGAGCCCTCAAGGCTACAAGTAACACAACAATAAGGAGGTGACCTCGAGGAGGTTCACTCTCTCCCACCCCATACAAGTTGAGCCTTACCTCCAAATGGAGGTGCTCTCACCAACTTCCAACCCACATAAAATGAAAACAATCATCAACATAAATTCACAACACAAACATGAAATGAAATATATAAGGGAAAATGGCCATAGCCATGGAGCTTACCTTCAAAATCCCTAAGAATGGAAGCACATTTAGTGAAGAGCTCCAAACTTCTCCAAGTCTCCCAATCTCCAAATTTCTCTAACTCCCAAAAAGAGCTCCAAGAATAGAAAAAAAATACAAAATGCAAGAACCCCACAATCCTCTTCAAGAGGAGATAATATAAGCCTTCCAATTTGGCCTTGAGGAATGAGAAGGTGACACTTGTCACCTTCTCCTTCCTCATCCCATGCCACTTGCAAGGGAGAGGAAGTGTGAGGGTGACAAGTGTCATCCTCCAATTCCATCCTATCCCTCACCTTATCAACTTGTGCTCTCACACATGTGTTAGAGACCAAGTGGTGAGGTGGCAATTCCCTTCAAGCCTCCATGAGGATAAGAGATGCCATATGGCATCCTCTTATTCTCCAAGAGAGCCAGCTCCCTCCAAGATGCTCTCACATGTGTGTGAGAGTCTTGGAGGGAGATCCCACACAATTGGGAGTCTTAAATACCTCCCAAGTCTTCTTGTTGAAGGGATCCCCAAACTTTGGGAAGGGAGATGGGTCTTTCCCAAAGCATGACTCATCTCCCACCCTTAGCCATTTCAAAATTCGTCACTTTGACTAAACCTTAGTTTAGAGTAACCAAAAGTGAGTTACCCCAAGTTTTAGTTAGTCAAAATTGACCCTAGACCCAAGGGTAACCACCTACGGTAAGTTTTGGGACACTAATGTACACTTAGGGAGTCATAAATTCACTTTAAATGGCCCAAAAATGAAAACAATACCAAGTGGTATAAAACAATAAAAATATATAACACTTGATATAAATTAATTTAACAAAAGGGGTACTAGGCCAAAATAATAAATTAAACAAGTACTTAAACAACATCCGATCAAACGTGATCCTCATCCCTCTTGAGAATGGATCAGTTTCACAGGGAATAACATATGTATGAACACTACCTCTGATTTCCCATGGCTCGGGAATATAATCTTGCACAACTAGATCAAGTGTCAATCACATCATGTATAATCATAGCCGAAGCAACTAAAATTAAATTCATGTCATTGCATACAATATTAATCATTCACAACATAATTCAAGATTAAACTACATTTTCTATCTAATGTCACATATTCATCATCAATTAATGAATCCACATAATCAAATAGAAATCACATCAATAATCATCATCTAATATATCTTGCATGTTTAATCTCAACATAGCATCAAAATATGATCAAATCAAATCACCACATGTCTAATAAATGTCAAACCAGAAATCAGGAGATATAATCTAATCTGCATAATGGAACAATAGTCTCTAAAAGTCTAATAATGTCACCAACTATAATGTAAAATGATCAAAATAGGGAAGTGAAAATAATCAACCTCACATCCTCCCCCCTAAGACAAAACTTCCTCCTAGAAGTCATCAAAAAGGTAAGGATAGAGTGCCCTCAAACTAGCTGCATCCTCTGAAGCAACTGTGACCTCGTCATAGTGATCCCACTAGACCCTAACCTAGTCTAGCTCTCAACCTCGGAGGCCCAACATCTGAAGAGCCAATATGCGAATTGGCTCCAATGCCAACTACCCGTCCACCTCTACTTATAGAGCACTCCAATCCAATACATGAGATAAATCAGATATATATCATCTTAATACAGAAATATGAAAGACATCGTGGATACGTGACAGGCTAGGTGGCAATGCTAGATGGAAGCTATAGGTCCTATCTGCTCCAAGATCTCAAAAGGTCCTACAAACCATGGTGCAAGCTTAGAGCCCCTTCCATAATGGATTGGACCCTTGTGTGGTCGCACTCTAAGGAATACTCTATCCCCAACTGAAAATCTCCGATCAAGTCTCTTAGCATCGGCATACTTCTTCTATCTATCCCATGCCTCATGAAGTCTTTGCCTAATAAGTGTGACCTACTGCTCCATACCCTGAACTAACTCTGGACCAATGGCAACCCTGTCCTCTATCCAATCTCAACTCAATGGTGTCCTGCATGGTTTGCTATATAAAGTCTGGAAAGGATGCATACCCAATGAGCTGTGATGCCCATTATTGTAGGCAAACTCAACTAGATACAGATACTCCTCCCATCTAGACTGATGGTCCATAACATACATACGAAGCATGTCCTCCAACACCTAATTCACCCACTCTGTCTGTCCATCTATCTCGGGGTGATAAGCAGAACTAAAGTTGAGCTGTGTGCCCAATGCCTCCTGCAAAGCTCTCCAAAAGGCTAAAGTGAACACTAAATCCCTTTCAGAAATGATGCGGTGAGGTACCCCATGTAATCTCACAATATCATCCAAGAATACTCTCACCACTACTGGTGCATTGTACATTGTGCGTACAGGTGAGAAATGTGCCACCTTGGTCAACTTGTCGACAATCACCATGATGGCATCATGCTAACGCAATGACATAGGAAGACCAATAATGAAATCCATGGAAATGGTGTCCCATTTCCACTCAAGTATCTCATGAGGGTACAAAAGACTTACTAGATGCTAATGCTTGGCCTTGACCCTCTAGCACTCAAGGCATTGAGCAACAAACTCTACAATATCCCGTCTCATACCTGCCCAATGGTACAACTGTCATAGGTCAACATGCATCTTCTTCACCCATGGATGTGCTGCATATGATGCTCTATGAGCCTTTGATAACACTATAGTATGTAAGTCACCTATGCAGGGTACATAGATGCACTATTGATGATGAGGCAACCCATCTTCCTCCAGTGAGTATCCTACCAACTTACCCATAAGGGCCCTCTATGAACGGATCTCCTGCTACACCTCAAGAAACCACTCATCCTTAGGCAGATGTTGAATAATGCGTCCTCTCAAGTCCACACTTAGATTCAAGGTCAAGATCTCATGGTGGCTCCGAGTCAATGCGTTAACAACCATGTTCTCCTTCCCTTTGATGTAGTGGACATCAAAGTCGTACTCGCAAAGAACTCCATCCAATGTCATTGACGGGCATTTAGATTCAGCTGTGTAAATATATACTGAAGGCTGTGATGATCTGAATGAAGCTCAAAGTGACGACCCAATAAGAAATGTCTCCAACGAACTAGAGCACGAACCACTACTATGAGCTCCAAATCACGAGTGGGGTAGTTTAGCTCATGGGTCTTGAGATTTCGCGACTCATACATGATCGCTCTATCACCCTGCATAAGTATGGCTCTCAAACCCTCAAGTGAAGTATCCATGGAAACCATAAAATCTACTACTGGATTAGGAACTACTAAAATGGGAGTGCTGGTAAGATGCTCCTTAAGGACCCCAAAGGCCCTCTCATACTGCTTAGTCCAAAGAAAACTCTTCCCTTTCTGCTAAAAAACCCTCAACAAATCTACGGTAATAACCAGCTAACCCCATAAAGCTCTTGACTTCTGTCACATTGGTAGGTGTTAGCCAATCTCTAATAGCCTTGATCTTCAATGGATCTACTAAGATACCATCGCTAGATAGGATGTGCCCCAAGTAATACAACTCTGCCCTGAAAAATGTATACTTCACCAAGTTCCCATAAAGATTCTACTCCCTCAAACACTTTAGAACCTTACATAGGTTCTCCTCATGCTCCTCCTCGGTTTGTGAATAGATCAATATGTCATCAAGGAAAATAATCATGAACCGATCCAAGTAGGTATGGAACACCCCATTCATGAGACTCATGAACACTGTAGGGGTGTTCGTCAAACCAAAGGGGACCATAGTGAACTCATAATGGCCATATCGAGTCTGAAAGGTGGTCTTATGGATATCCGCCTCTGTGATATGCAACTGATGGTAACTGGACTTTAGGTCAATCTTAAAGAACACCCTGGCTCCCTACATCTAATCAAAATGATCTTCAATCCTCGACAGAGGATAACGGTTCTTCACAGGTCACCTTATTCAACTACCTATAATCCATACATAATCAAAGAGACCCATCCTTCCTCTTCATGAATATGACATGAGCACCCCAAGGTGAAATGTTCGATTAAATGTGCCCCTTCTCAAGAAAGTCCTCAAGTTGTAACTTGAGCTCTGTGAGCTCATGAGTGGTCATCCTGTAGGGTGCATGAGACACTGGCTCGACCCCCAGCACTAAGTCAATATGAAATTCTACCTCACGACGGGGTGGCATCCCTGGTCACTCTAATGGAAACACATTGGCAAACTCTCTTAGGATGGGCTGGTCATCCAAAGATGCCTCAAGCCTATCATCTGATCTATCACTCACTATAATAGAGAACATCTGGCATCCCTTCCACATGCAGCACTTAAGTTGCTGAGCGGATATCATGTGCACTTCTCTGGGCTTTTGAATGTCCACTATCTCTACTAAGGTACCATGATCATCTAAGTAGCTAATCATCTTTCAGGGAAAATCTAACTTCGATTGATGAGCCGCAAGCCAGTTCATACCCAAAACCACATCGTAGGATCCTAATGTCATAACTCTAAGGTCACATACTGTGGCAAAGGGTCCCAAAGATATCTCACAGTCGTGGACTAAGACATCTACTATCATCTTGGCCCCTGAGGCCAACTCAACCACCCACCTATCACCTTGCCTAGAGGCCACCAACCTGCAATGCTCCACTAATGATAGAGATATGAAAGAGTGAGTAGCACTAGAGTCAAAAAGAATAAAAATGGGGACACCCCCTATCATACCTAATGTCTCAATCACTGATGCCTAAAAATTAGCTTGGTGGTTATCAACTACTACGAACATACAGTGGCACCTACCCACATCTACAACTGTCTGCTCTGATCCTCCTGAATGAGAGTACCCCCTATTGTAATACCCTGTGGGCATTCTCTAGCTAAATATCCCACTCCACCACACACATAACATGGGCCCCTATCCTATACCTATCCAGTTTGAGTCCTACTCGACTGCTACTATCCAGATCTACCTGTGGACCCCTATGAACCCCTATATGACTGTTGCAACCTCGCGAGTCCTGTAGGTGGTCACTACTGCCTCTGATCTCTATGTGGGCCCTATAGTTGCCAACCTTGATTATGCCCCCATGTGCCCTCTGTTGTGTCTTGGATCTCAGTTTTTTATATGGTTGTTGCTGTTATGTGGGCCTAGGAGGTAAGAATGCAGAACTAAATCCTCCTCTCTGAGGTGGCAGTGGTGGTCTACAATAACTCTGATGATGTTGTTGCTTCCCATGATCCTAAAACTGAGGGCATGAACTCTATCCTCATCTCTGTATCTCCTCGGCTATGTATGCCTTCTCAGAAGCATCACTCAATGTCTGGGGATCTGCCATGTGTATAGGCCCTGCTATGCTATGGTTCAATCCTCTAATAAACTTATGAACCAGGAGTTTCTCGTCATGGAGATACTCTACATATCGAGACAACTTAGTGAGTCTACCTTCATATAGAGCAACGGTAAGCCCTCTTTGCTAAAGGTCATGAAAATTATCTATACGATGCTGCCTATAGTGATCTGACAAATATCACTCATTGAAGTGCTCAATGAAAGTGTGTCCACTGATAGATGGCACTTGCACTCCTCAGTGAACCATTAAGTAGTTGCTACATCTCACAACAGGTGGACTACCACATGTGCCTTCATGTTACCCTCATATGGATGTAACATGAAGCATATGTCTAAGTTGATGAGCTAGGCCTCTGCCTCAGCTCCCTCTATGGTCCTGACGAGTGTAGGTGGATTCAACCTCAACAAATTCCTAATGGGATCTCCATGGTCTCTTTGCCCTTTAATAGGCTCATCCGCATAATAATCATAAGGCCTGTGAACAAAATTCTCCACTCGTACTACCTCCTCATGCCTAGCTTGACGTGGAGGGCTCTTGCTATGGGCCCTATCAGCTGATCCAAGCTCCTCTACTATCATATATGGTACCTCAGTATATGGCTCCACATGTGGTGCCTCTTGAGGCTCGACATGGGGCTCCACATGCGGCTCAACATGTGACTCTACTCGTGGCTCCACCTGTGGCTCCTCTCATGGATCAACATGAGGCTCAACACATGGCTCTATGCGTGGCTCAACTATGGCTGGTGGTAGTCTATTTAACACTGCCTGTAGAGCCTGCAATATCTATGGCCCAATATTTGGTATGGGTAGGGCTAGTGTTGTTTGTGTTACCTATGGGGTCGGTCATGCCTATCTCTTAGCTAAAGAGTCACTATGAACCTCTACAGACTCCATGCGGTGTGAACGTGCTCACCAAACTCGTCGAGGATGCATCCCACAAAGAATGAGGTAACTACAAATTAATCAAAGTTGTAGAATAATAATGTGCCCTAAACAAGCCCAGTGTTTAAACTTGGGCTCTGATACCAAATGTCATGCCCACATTTCCCATGTGGTCACGACATGCAACACATGTGTCATGTCCACATTTGACATGTGATCATGACATGAAATATCAAAAACTTTTCCACGTGTCCCTAGAAACCCTCTCACATGCATCAGCGTGCTTAGTGGCAATACACATAAGGCGTAAACATGTCAATCATAGTTAAGGAAGAACATTTACTAATGCAATCCCCTATGTGATGATAACTAACTAGGGGGTTATGCGACGCAATGAGCACTGCTACTAGGGTTAGAATCAATTTAATTCAAAACCCTAAGTTTTCTAGGTGAGTGAAATGATTTTGACAGAATCAAAATCAACTCTAATTCTAATACAAAAATAAAATCAAATAAATAAAATATGAAATCAATGGCATGATGGTTACATGATAGGATGGAGTGATTAAAATAAAACTCAATAAAATGACAAAAAAAAAACCTTGAATTCTAGGAAAAATTTGGCAGCATAACGCATTATCAATAATTAAAATAAATATTTTAAAAATAAATTCCCCAAGAGATAATTAAGGCAAAATTTAAAATAAATGAAGTATACGTATAAATGAAAAAATTTCCAAAGGTCAAAATAAAAAAAATTCACTACTCAACAAAATATAAAACTTGAAATTAAGTAAATGACCAAATTAAATTTTCAATAATAAAGTCCTTTAATAAATATAATTGTGACAATTATATTTATTAAATAACTCAAGTAACAAAATTAACCAAAAAGAGAATAAATTAAAACATTCCCTACAAAATAAAATTGATTAAATTAAAATAAATTCAATAACAAGATTCCCCCCAAAACATTAAAATTGTAACACACTAGATAATTGAAAAGGAATGCCCAAATTAATTTAAAAGGCAAGGTATCAAAAATCCCAATAAATCAAATTCCCATTCCCATTTAATTAAATCCCACATGAAAGTACAAATATCACACTCCAAAAGAAAATTATAAATCAAAATAAATTTAAAACACTATGGGAGGCAATAAATCCAAAAGTCAAAAAGTAAAGAATAGAGAGAAGTTTGAATTCCTGTGCACAAGAATAAATGGGGAAAAATAAACAAATTAGTAAAAACTAATTCCCTCTCATCCTCCACTCAACCCCAACTAAATATTTTATTATACCCAACTAGAGTTATCCTAAGAATATTTTATCATTTCCTTAAGGTAAACCCTATCTTGTTCTTTTGTTTCCTTGTCTTTTGTTTTACCTCCATTGTTTGTGTGTCAATCTCTTTTGTAGGTTTGGGGTTTCTACTTCCATGGCTGCCTTGGTTTTTCTTTGTTTAAGCAGAGGTATACTCGGAAGATAAAATGAATATATGTATTTTGTATATATATATATATACTATTTTTTTATTAAATCTGGAAGTGTATTTTTTTTTGTCTTTTGATATACCTTTATTTGTATATCAAAAGACAAAAAAAAATACACTTTCGGATTTAATAAAAAAAAGTATATATATATAATATAAATGGTATATATATATATATTTTCTAGACTGTTATAACATTAAAAATGATGCAGGATGGGCTGAGGACTAGCGATGGCACTGAGGAGAAGGGCCTATGGCCTCATTTAAGATTCTCACCGCCGCTGTCATCGTAGGATTTAAGGGAGGGAAGGAGGTGTGGGGAGGAGGTCGTGCCTCCACCCACACCCTCGGTTGTGGGTGGGGGCATGACCCCCTCCCCACACCCCACTGTTGTTGCAAAGAAGGTAGTGGGCGGTAGCTCTGGCTACCGTCCACTACAAAATTTTGTTTGTTTGTTATTAAAACTACAACCCTAAGTCTAGGGTTTGGAAATGCATAAGCTTCGCTACATATGTATTACTCTATTTCAAAACTAAAATATGTGTATTATTCTGAGATAAATGTCATTCTATTATTCTACAAATAGTTTGCTATTATATATATATATATATATGATTTATGTGCAGAATATACACAGTTCTTTCTTTTTTTTTTGCATAATATTATATTCCTAATATAGAGACATATATAACTCTATTATATATATTTTTTATATATAAACCCATTCTTCTTATTGGGTAAGAATAATTTAGATGGGTAAGTTTATTCAGCTAGACACAATCATATATTTTAAAATAGAATATTCAGATTTCAAGCTTTAGGAGAAAACAATATCATCTATATTTTTTTTTTAAAATAAAATAAACAAGTTACTCTTTTCATTTTGGTAGCAGTATAAAAAAATACCAGACTTCTCATACACTTTTTTTTTAAAGCAGAAATATAAAATAAGGGTACTACCCATTTATTTTGTTTCTAAACCCATTTCAACAACATTGGTTTATTTACTTTCCTATTCATAACATACAACAATTTCAACTATAACATATACATTTCTAATAATTTTCTTTTGAATACAAAAGAACAACAACTATATATAGATATATATATTTTAATGAAAAGACAACAACTATATATTTTTCCTTTGGCAACTATTCAAACTCATAAACACAATAGTGACAAAATAATCATATTCTTAACATCACAATGAGAGGTTTTTTACAATAATTTTCTTGCAACCACTAGTACAATGCAAAGTAGTAATAAATTTTATAGCCAAAACAATATGGGTATTGCACATTAAAATTTCTTACATCAACAAACTCAAGAAGAGTAATAGTTTTGACAAAAAAATACAATAAGGCCTCTAAGGCCATGGGTCACAACAGCCAACCAAAATAATGCCAAAGGTAAAAAAAAATAGACTTCCCCAAAGCTCCACTTCTCCATTAAAAGACCTGCAAAACATAACACAAAGGGGAAGCCAAGCCACTAAGGAATGCCCTCCTTCCTACCATATACCAGCTAGTGGGTCACCCCCAAGCTGGAGAGGTAGGAATCACACGGTTGCACACACACATCACAATAAAAGAAATTTTCCAAACACACAAAAGAATGCTCCCAAGGATTTGCACAATACTAAACTCATTAAAATGAGTTTGAAGGGGGGTAGGGGAGTTGACCCCTCAACACAAGAGGTCACTCCAACATCTCAAAATCACCAAGTCTCAAGGCCTCAAGCCATAACCACATAATACATATCTCCAAATATCTCAAAAAAAACTATCATGGAACTCCTTCCATAAAAAATGCTCTTAACACCATAGAGAAGTCCTCAAGGCTACAAGTAACACAACAATAAGGAGGTGACCTCAAGGAGGTTCACTCTCCCCCACCCCATACAAGTTGAGCCTTACCTCCAAATGGAGGTGCTCTCACCAACTCCCAACCCACACAAAATTAAAACAACCATCAACATAAATTCACAACACAAACATAAAATGAAATATACAAGGGAAAATGGCCATAGCCATGGAACTTACCTTCAAAAGCCCTAAGAATGGAATCACATTTGGTGAAGAGGTCCAAGCTTCTCCAAGTCTCCCAATCTCCAAATTTCTGTAACTCCCAAAAAGAAGTCCAAGAATAGAAAGAAAATCCAAAATGTAAGAACCCCACACTCCTCTTTAAGAGGAGATAATATAGGCCTTCAAATTTGGCCTTGAGGAATGAGAAACTGACACTTGTCACCTTCTCCTTCCTCATCCCATGCCACTTGTAAGGGAGAGGAAGTGTTAGGGTGACAAGTGTCACCCTCCAATTCCATCCTATCCCTCACCTTATCCACTTGTGCTCTCACACATGTGTGAGAGACCAAGTGGTGAGGTGGCAATTCCCTTCAAGCCTCCATGAGGATAAGGTATGCCATATGGCATCCTCTTATTCTCCAAAAGAGCCATCTCCCTCCAAGATGCTCTCACATGTGTGTGAGAGTCTTGGAGGGAGATCCCACACACTTGGGAGTCTGGAAGACCTCCCAAGTCTTCTTGGTGAAGGGATCCCCAAACTTTGGGAAGGGAGATGGGTTTTTCCCAAAGCATGACTCATCTCCCACCCTTAGCCATTTCAAAATTCGTCACTCTGACTAAACCTTAGTTTAGAGTGACAAAAAGTGAGTTACCCAAAGGTTTCATTAGTCAAAATTGACCCTAGACCCCAGGGTAACCACCTAGGGTAAGTTTTGGGACACTAAAGTACACATAGGGAGTCATAAATTCACTTTAAATGGCCCAAAAATGAAAACAATACCAAGTGGTGTAAAACAATAAAAATATATAACACATGATATAAATTAATTTAACAAAAGGGGTACCAGGCCAAAATAATAAATCAAACAAGTACTCAAACAACATCCGATCAAACGTGATCCTCATCCCTCTTGAGAATGGATCAGTTTCATAGGGAATAACATATTTGTGAACACTACCTCTGATTTCCCATGGCCTGGGAATATAATCCTACATAACTAGATCAAGTGTCAATCACATCATGTATAATCATAGCCAAAGCAACTGAAATTAAATTCATGTCATTGCATACAACATTAATCATTCACAACATAATTCAAGATTAAACTACATTTTCTATCTAATGTCACATAATCATCATCAATTAATGAATCCACATAATGAACTAGAAATCACATAAATAATCACCTAATATATCTCGCATGTCTAATCTCAACATAGCATCAAAATTTGATCAAATTGAATCACCACATGTCTAATCAATGTCAAACAAGAAATTAGGAGATATAATCTAATCTGCATAATGGAACAAATGTCTCTAAAAGTCTGATAATGTCACCAACTATAATTTAAAATGATCAAAATAGGGAAGTGAAAATAATCAGCCTGACAAGCCCAATGGATAGGCACCAACCTGAGTAGCCTTAGATTGCCCAATCTTTAAAACAAAACAATACATCTTATCTTTAGAAGTAGTAATGGTTTTTTGCATCCTCATTCTATAGGATTTCCATTATTAGCTATATAGGGGTCTTATAACAACCAACTGTTCTTACTCCAGTGACAGATTTGGGGCTAAGGAAGTGTTTTGGGTTTGGTTTTTAATATTTTTAGGTGTTCATCTAGTTTGATTTCAATAGCTACTTAGGTATACCCCTTGGAATATCCCTCTGGACTTTAAGCTAAGCTCAAAGAGAAGAGGAGTCTACCCACTCCTGTTAGTTGGCCAAGATCACCCAAAACTTGTTGATAAGCTCTTCTATTACCCTAGTGACAGTCCCTGGCCTAGGTCATTTAGGAATGTTTTAAAGTTTTTTGTTGCTATTATTTTGGGTCCAAACACATTCCTTGCAAAAGTGATGAGGTTTTCTATAATTCTAACATAGAGCCTTGGACTTTCTAGGAGACTTATATCTCCCATGGCATTTGGACTTCCTTTTTCTTCCTTATTCTTATCATTTTTCTTTCCCTTCTCTTTAGATCTACCATGAACCGTAAGAGCCTCCTTAGCTGATTCGAAAGACTTTGTCTGCATCTCTTTAGATAATAATGAAGAAACCACTTCATCCATCTTGAAGGTGGTAGTGGTACTCCCAATGGCCATAACAAGGTGATCCCACAAATCTAGAAAGGAACACAGTAATGTCATACATCAATCCTCCTCCATCTTCACACTAATTGAGGTCAACTAGGTAACAAGCATATTGAATGTATTTAGGTGATCAACAATAGATCCTCTATCTTCCATCCTTAGAGAATATAATTTCTTTCACAGGAACAACTTGTTCACTAGGGATTTAGCCTTATAAACATCTCCTAGCTTCTTCCAAAGATCTTTTGTAGTCTTCTCTTCATGGATATTCAAGAGCACTGAGTTAACCAAATAGAGTCTTATCAGACCCTTAGCCTTCCGATCCATTATATCCCAATTTTCTTGTTTCATGTCTGATGACATGGATCTGGATACTGCAAGCCATAGATCTCTATCCACCAATAAGTCCTCCATCTTGAGTTTCCATAACTCAAAATTGCCTCCATTAAACTTCTTTATATCAAACCTCCTAGATGTTCTCGCCATCTCTTTCCTATAATAAAAATTTCAAAATCTTCTACACAAGCTCCCACTCAAATGAAGATCAACTCAAAAAACCCTCTACCCAACAACTAGAACCAAAGGTGATCAAGCTTTGATACCAACTGAAAGGAAGCAAGGTATGCAAAAAAGGCTTCTTACACTAATCTACTGAGGAAAGATTTATGCAAATTTTAACTTTTACAATAATAGATTAAGATGCACATTAATAGAAAGGTAATAGCAACATCCAAATGCAAAATTCAAAACATAAGATATACGTGGGGAAAACCCTTTCAGGTAAAAAACCCCACACTCCAAAGCCACCCAATATATTATTTAGGAATTAGGAAGATTACAATATACTTGCAGAGCAAGCCTTTATAGTAGTATTAATCAACTAGAGATCCAGAGGTAACCAAACATTTATAAGACTCTTATACACAACCTCCATCTCTAGCTCCTAATGTATAGGAGATACAATATAGTAAACCGTAAACAGTAATTAAAAAACCATGAGCCAAAACCACTGAAAAGTGGCAACCAAATTATCTCCAATCAAAGATACCTTATGATGTACCAAATCACATACTAACATGTGTAAATATCCCCTTTACAACCCTTTTAAGTGTCCAACATGTTTTCACATTTCCCAAAAATAGGAGGTCCAACTTCTGGAGGCCATAACTTTTGATTTGGGTGTCTGATTGATGAACTGTTTGATGCATCGAAAAGATTGTAAAGAGATATATCAATCTATAACCCACTTTACCAATTATGACAACTTTTGGGGCATTTAGGGACCTCTAAGTGCCTCAAAACTGAGTTCAAATTTTTTTTAACAATTTCAAGAAAGAAAAAATGTTAATATCTCACAATCTAGAAATGATCTTGAGTCAGAACCCACCCGAGATGTTTACTTATAAGTTCTACACCTTTTGAGAAATTTTCAGGTCCATCTGAGGTCAGGTGCATGTAGAGTTACTAAAAATAGTAACTCCCTCCATTTTTAGCCCTTTTAGAAACTTTTAAAGTACTATACCATTCTTCAAGATAAAGGATATTCAAAAAGGCAAAAATTGGGAAGAATAGTAACCTTTCATAGTTGCAAGGTTGAGACAATTTTCTTAACATGATGTTCATTGTTGGATGTCATGCCCTGATTAGTGTTAAGTTAAGTTGTTTTTGGGCATGCTTTTGGTCAAAAAAGATGTTGAATAATGAAATATTAAGATGGGAATTAGAAGCACGAAGATGAATGATGAAATATTAAAATGGGAATTAGAAGCATAAAGATGAATGGTGAAATATTATGATAGGAATTAGAAGCACTAAGATAAATGATGATACATTAAGCTATGTTGATGTTGAAAAGATGTTGTTGATGGCCTGTTGCATGTTGTATGATCCTTCTTGTTGTTTCTAAGGATGTATATGTTGTTATTTGAAGGTCTTGGCCTCTAGAAGTTGGTGAAGGTTTCTGTTGTAGAGAATCGCTTGGAAAGATTGTCTGGTAAAATGCTCTGTAATCCTCCACATTTGAAGATATGGTCATGTGGTTCTTAAGTTAAGTTAAGGATGTTGTAAAGGTGATAAATCAAAAGTTTTAGATCATTTATCCCTCTGTAGTGAATGTTATGAAAGATAGAGTTCTAATCTATGCTTTAACAAAATTAAGTAATGATGAAGACTATTTGGAATGATCTACATTCCTCCACAGTGATAGATATGGCTATACAGTTTTGAGGATATGTTCATAGTAGTGTATGAGTCCATCCACATGAGTTTCAGCTATTTTGGAGGTTCACAAGCTCAGTTTTCAGTTGACAGTTGTGATATAGGTAGTTCTGTATGTCTGGCTATTCTCAGGACATATGCTGATGATGTGTGCTAACTTGTTATGCAATGAAATGGTACATGGACTAATGGAAGATAGTCGTCATGATCTTGTATTATCTCCCATTGCTTTGCAAGGTGTTTTTCTATTCTCTCCAGAACTAGTTGAGGTCTAGAATGATAGTATTGCTAGGCTATGCCTTTGTTTGGCTGACTAAAGAATGTTGAAGATATGAGCCACAAGTTATTGCTATGTGGATTTCATGGAATGTTTGAGGATGTTGTATAGGTCGTACTGACTAATATGGAAGAAGAACAAGCAATGTCTAAGCATTCATGAGTAACTCCAGGATTGTGAAGACCATTGTGCTACAAGTTTCATGTGGTCTTATTTAAGGGTGGCCTAATACGAATTTGTGTAATGTGCAGATGTTACTCCTTGATGAACGATTCTATGAAGAATGTTTAATACCAGACTAAGCATGTATTGGGATCCACAAGGCATGTGTTTTCTTCTAGAGTATCATGTTGTTCATAATAGGGCTTGCCTTATGCATGTTTCATGTTGTATGATCTTTGGAGGACTTGTAAAATTTAATATTCTTATTGTATTGGCTGACTTTTAATGAAATCAATGTAGTGTCATGTATATATTGTAAACCTAGTTGGTCTAGGTGAGGTATGATTGTGAAGATGAAAATATCAATGTGTAAAGAGTAGAGTATGAACGTTACATGAATTATGATGTGTGACTGAAGGAGAAAGACCAGAAGAGTTAGAGGCTATCTTGATTCATCTCAAAGATATTTTCATGATAGGAGGGTCCAAGATAAGAGTGTGCCTAACTAATACAATCATTAGAAGAAAGTGTAAAGAGGTATAATTGCAATCATCAAAGGTGTGACCTTCAATGTCAGTTTTTAGAAAGTAGAAGGACTGTCATGTTGTAACCTTTCCTGAGTTCATTCTTAGTTTAGAGAGTAGTTTCTTATGTTGTTTGTAGCCCTAAAACAAATTTAGCATGGAGTTGTAGCTTTCTTGAGAGTGACCCTAAAGTAAAATTTTTAGGGAGTAGTAGCTTCCTTGGGTTACATCCCTAAAACAAAGTCATTAGGGAGTAGTAGCTTCCTTGGGTTGTAGCCCTAAAACAAAGTTGTTATTTTGAGCTTCATATACTATGAGTTAATCCTCATTGTAGTTTTTCCCTTCTTGGTTTTTCCACGTATATCTAGTTTTATGTGTTGATGTACATTGTCTTGATCTTTCATGTTTATGTTAATGTTGTAATTCTTAAGTTTTAATCTACTTTGAAGGATTCAAAGTTTGTTTAGATACTGATTCATGTACCCCTTCTTAGTATCCTAGTGTGTTCAATAGTTTAGGAGTCATCGAGGATGATTTTGCTGAGATGAAGTCATCAAGGGCTTCATCTAACATATAAAAATCATCACTACTAAACAACTTATTAAATGCACTAAAATATTGAATAAAGAGATCTCACATTGTTGTACACCTTAGTTTTTACAAACACAAGTACCTATTATGAAATAGATGATATATAAAAACAATAATGTCTAAAATAATTAATCAGCTAATTAAACATATATAAGATGAAAAGCATTGTAAGCTCATCAAGTTCACCAAAACTAGATTTAACCTCCTTCTTACATAAACATTGGGACACAAACCGATCTTATCTACAGTCCTGATAGGAGAGCCAAGCTACAAGGGTTCTATCCCTTTGTTGAATTTCAAAAAAAATGATGTAAAATGACTTAGATCTAGGGTTTTAACTATGAAATATACCAAAACAAAGATATTGCACCTTACAAAACTAGAAACCCAAAAAAAAGAGGTTGGAATAAGTAGAGTAGACTTGTCAAATGTCACTACCAAAAATTAGGGAAAATTTAGCTGGAAAAAGTTGACCAAGTGTAAGTGTCCTTGGGTTTTAGGCCCTCTAAAAGAGGTTTTCCAAGAGTTGGGGCATATATTCATCAATCAGCTTCCAAATCTTGTGTATCTATTCCCAATCTTCCATGATCTGAAAATAGCAAGAGAAGGAAGGGTTGTGGCTATATAGGAGTTTTCCATATTTACACCCTTGTTATGGTATTTCTACCTCACGAATAGCAAGATTAGATAAGATCAAATAGTGTGTACTCCTAATCTTGTGTACATCTAAGATTGTAATGAGCAGCAAACCAAATGATTTATCACAAATCCAAACTCTTTATGACTCGAGCATATATAATGATCTACTCAAGAGAATTATTTCATTCAAGCAAACACTAACCTTCTACTCAAGGAAGGTGGAATGATTTCAAGTCTACAAAATAAGAAGGCACTACAACCATACTAAATTTTGATGATCTAGCTACTCAAGCCAAACTCAAGTTGGTGGCTCCAACCTTTCTCTCAAACCTGCAAAGAGGAACAAGATATACTCAAGATATTGCCTCCAAATCCACCACAATCTTTTCCAAGAGTATTAGTATTCCAACATCAATAAAACCTATAATAATTCATCAATCTACAATAATATTCAAATAGCTAATAGTTCTCTCTAGATTCCTTTAAGTATTTTCAAAGTCTTGTTTAAGTATGAAGCCCAAGGAGGGAAAATATTTGAAATTTAGAGGCTGACAAAGCATGGAACCTGAAGTGTCAAAATCAAGGTCACATCACACAAGACAAATCTAACACCATCAGGGGATTTAAATCTTTACAAGATATGTGAGGACACTAGTGCTTGGGTGCTAGTTTCCTAGTCAAATCACTCCCGCAAGTTAGCATTGCCTCAGGACATTTCCAGGACCTTAAAACAACCCTATATTCTATCTTTTGATTAAAAGAAGTAGTTTAGTGAAGTTTAGGAAGATTTAGCAAGGTTTAGGAAAGGTGGAGAACTTCTCTTGAGTCAAGGGTAAAGCCAAGGCTAGAAAGTGGTCCTAAAAGTGGACTAATGAGATAGATAATAAGGTGGGTGCTAAATAGAATGTTAAATTGTTCGTGCAATATCAAGGAGCATAGTTTACAACACAACACTTACTATTTTTAATAATTCTATATCTAGAAGCAGTTGGGCCCAAAATTGTCCCCAAATATTGGGAATAGAAACATAAGCATTATTGGTAAATTTTAGCCAGTGTCTAAATTTCAAGATATTAAAGTTTCATTTTTTGAGGTTCATGAAAAAAGTTTTAGAATCAATTTTGAGGAAGTTATAGGCTTTGTAATGACCCAAAATTGGCCAAAAATTAAAATGTCCCTAATCAAAATTGTTCATTTTGACAAATTTTAAAGAAATTCCAAAGGTAACCCAAACTAAAATCTAAGGCTCTATCTATCTATGACCATATTTGGGATTACTAAGGGTCAAAAACTATTGCTTCATGATAAGTTCACATTTTATTGTTATCACCAAAGAAAGCGCAAAGAAGAAAACACAATCATAAGAAAGAAAGAAAGTGGGGTCCTCAATGTGTTGGAATAAAGATGGGGCTTGTTGTGAGACTACACAACAAGACCATCTGGGAATAATTATGTGGATATAGCCAAACCTGTTAATGATAAAATGAAAAAGAAGAAACAAAAGATGACTTTCATAGTCCTCAATTTGAACTTGGTGCCTCTACTCACAAGGGAGATATTCATAATTTTCAAATTTTACTTCCCAAATTGGTTTAGAGAACTAAACAAAGAAAAGGTGGCTAGATAGTAACTGGAAGAGAAGATTCAGATTTTGACATCATATATCAAATCTATCATAGGTACATCTACTTAGCCTTTAAGTACACCACCATTAACCTCATAGAATGTGAATATAAAAGGAGTTGATGAGAATGCTATAGAATAGATTAGAAAATATCAAGCATATGGGAATAGTAATTGATGGTCTTTTATGTATTGAGGAAGCTATAAAATTAAATCAAGAGGCTGATAGTAAAGTGAATTAACTAAATGAAGAAGTCACTACAATTAAGAAGGAAGGTACTGTATAGAAACTTGTAGATAAAGATTTAGAAGAAATGTCAATATATTTGCAAAGACTGGTCAATTTTTTAAAAATTCTTGGTTAATCCTAAAGAATAAAGTAGAGTGGAATGGTTAAAAAGTGTCAAATGGAAAATGATGATTATTAGAAAACCATCTCTTAAATCAAAAAGATTATAAATAAATATGAACAAATCAAGTTTGAAATTACCATAGGTTGCTTAAGTTTTGAAGTAGATATGTTGAAAAGATACAACTAAGGTATTAAGGATCTTCAAATTATCAAGAAACCCTTCAAGGATCATATTTCAAAGGAACTATTTTATAAGGAGGTTCTTGACACAAATACATTAAAGAAGCTAGCCTTAATGTCAAATATAACAACCAACTATTAGCAATATTTTTTTGCATTTTATGTGAAAATAAAAGAGATAGAAGAATGTTTGATGACTTGGAAATTGAGACTACTTAATACTACAGTTCTAGGATCAAAATTAATGGCACTAGTGGTCAAGCAGTTTAGAATCTATAAAATATTATTGTCTTCCTTAGAAAAGTCTGAGGCTACTAAAGAAAATGTGTTGAAAAGTAAAGTTCAAGACCTAGTTATTTTCTATAAGTCCTCTATTTCCTTTTCAAATGTAACATAACACCATTTAATATGACTTTATAAAGTGACTCTATTTTATAACTTTATGTGGAAAATGTTAATGACTCTTTTATATTTTGTTATTAAAGTCTTAAACTAAAAGTGGTTATGAGATAGTCATTAAAAGAAAAGCATATTTATAGAAGGCTAGAATGTAAAGTATGAACTTTTGGATCCTCTCATTTTGACAAACAAAAGAAAATATGTGTATTTTCCTTTTGAAAATTAATATAGGGATAATAGTACTAGTCAGTGAGCCTATGTATTCTCTTCTTTTTGCTATTTTCTTTCCTATATGAGAATAATAGTCTTTATCGTTGGGATTATTTGTTCTATGACTAGAAATATTAGTCATCTTTTATTATAAATTGTTTGGTGTGATTTTAGATTGGTGTGAAATAGTTTTTTTCAATCTGTGCATTGTGAAAAATACCAAGTTTTACTCTTTCTTAAGTTAGAGTATAAATTCGTATAATCAAACACTTATTACACCCTCTTGTCCAATAAAATTTCATAGAGATAAATCTAAGAGTTTGTCTTTGTTTATATTATAAATATTTTTCTATTGTTCTAGAAAATCTAAAGTTTAATCTTCATATAAGTCAACATAGGGTTTTGTTTTCTCTTTTTAAAAACCTTTAAAGTTCATTTAAATAGGTTGCATTTCCTACTTTTTCATATAAAGAATACGTAGAAAATGAAATTATCATATGAGGAAGCTACTCCTTTCAAACATAGAGGAAGGTTGTTTTTGAATTACAACCTCTCAAATTCTTGGAATAATAGTCACTACTTCCTTTAGCAATTCACATTATAATTTTGTAGCGAAAAATTTATTTACAATAGAGTAAATGATCTAATTCCAATAAAAGGTGGAAATTTCTTGTTTGTAGTGAAAGTTATGCAATATTGAACAATGTTTCTAAAAAAATAAAATAATAAAATAAAAAATTGTAGAAATAATTCCTTAAAAATTTTAAAATTATAGCTTGAATCTACATAGAAAATGCCACAACTCATTAGTTTACATCATCCTTATATTTTTATTGTTTATTTTCTATGGTTTACACAAATTTAAAATAGCTAAAAATGTTGATTTTGAGCATCCCACTTAGGCAAAAAAGTGTGACACACTATAGTGGGATCACCCAATGATAGACATAAAAATGTTAGATGCAAGCTTGAATCGTATACTAAAGAATTAAAATTACAAAATCAAGAACATGTAGATGAGATGAGAATAAGTTGTGCCTAAACATCTCAAGATGAGGAACATTTATTAAGAAGAAAAATACAAAGACAAATGAATTTAGATGAACTCGCTAAGATTGAAAGAAAAGAAAGACAAGGATAAAATAGTCAAGTAGTTTGAAGATATTAGCGTCAGTCAAATGTGAATGTTGATATTGATTATGAAGTAACTTTAATATCACTAGATTGTATACTTGTAAAATTAGAGAATACACCTCAAAATTCTACTCTATAGTCCTTATTTTGTCTTAAATGTTTTTGTCCATTCATTTTCATCTCTAATTTTGATCTAGTGATAACTAGTATTCAAGTTTATGTTGATAAATATTTTGTACCATTCAAATAGTCCACCAAATCACCCATCGTTAGCAATAGGAATATATACTCGATTATAATCTTATTTACTACTCTAGAGTCTATACACATTCTCTACTCACCTCCTTTCTTTGGTCCAATTACTACTTGTACTATACATGGACATAAAACTCTCTAATCAAACTCTTTTTGAACACCTCCTATAGTTGCCTATTCAACCCTTCATTCTCTATTTGCATCATTGTATATGTACCATTATAGAAAATTTTGATCCTAGGATCAAATTTGTAATAAGCCTAATTCTCCTCACTAATGATAGTTAATTGGACATATTATCTAATACGATATCATTATGTTCTATTAACAACTTTGAAATTTCCATCTATTCAATTTTATTTCCATTTGTGCCACCACATACACTAGAAATCAATGTAAAACGTGTTTTCTCATATCTTGGACCATCTATGAACTTTGTTCTTTCTACCAAAAAAATTAGAATATTACCATAAAATTTCTTTGCTTTCTCCTTCTTGGCACTAAATTATGTTTTCTACAATCCAATCATCATAATGTAAGTATTTACTCTTCCATCATATATAACTTTCCTACTATATCAACATGGTCTTCCAAGTTATATATGATATACATCAATTAGTGTAACATCATGTTGGTAGGTAAAACCATGTCGCTACTTGCATAATATACATAAAGTAGAAATAATGTGGTACCTTTAGTTTAGATATAGTACATCTAGGAGACATCTCAAGGGATAAAGACATGTCTCTCCATGTATGTATACACACACACACACACACACACACACACACACACACACACACACACACACACACACACTCACACACACACACACATATATATATATATATATAAATGTATGTATGTATGTATACACACACACATTTATATATGTGTGTTTGTATGTTTGGTTGTGTGTGTGTATCTATATATTACAAGGAAATAGATAAATAAAATAAGATAGGTAGGTATGATGAGATACAAGAGGCTACCCAAGCATATTTGATATTTATATCTATGCTTGTGGTAAAGGATGTACATTGTATGAGGAATCTATGATGAATATATTAAAAGACCTATCTTATGGTAGTAATGAATGGATAAAATTATTTGTCTTTATGTTACGCATATGTTACTACACTCTTTTGATTTCCTTCTTACTACATACCCCTTCGGTTAATTTATTTGAGATAGTACATGCCTTAAGTCTAGATTTTATTGCCAACATTTGTTTTTGTTATCAGGTGCCCGACTTTTGGTGTGTAAGAAAAGAAATTATAGAAACAAGAAATATTTTTTTCGAGGTAAATAATACTACTAAAAAGGTGTATTAATGATACCCATTGTAGTAAAAAAGAAGTGCGGTAGATCTCACTATGTTCTAGCCATGTGATAGAGGGTTTGACACCTAGGGGTGATAAATGGAATAGGGGGATCTTGAAAAGGTTCCTAAAAATATGAATTCACTAAAATTAGGTCTAGAGTGTGCCATTAAAGACAAATAAAAGGATTAATTAAAATTCAAATAAAAACACCTATGGAAAAAGGAGACATGAAAAGATTCAAAGATTTTTTTGAAGAGATTAAAATGGATTATGAGATGTATATGGAAGAAGAAAGAACGTTGAAACAAACCCAAGAATGATATGAAATATATCACAAAATAATAGAAAAGTATAGAGAGTCCTAAATTGATAATGACAAGAGGGTTGCTACAAAAAAATGATGTGGTTCCATCAATAGAGCAATATATAATTACTATACCACCCAATAACAATGAAACATCTAAATAAATAACTAAATCCATAGAAAAAGAGTAGAAGAAAATTTAACCTAATTAGTAGATATAATAAAATAATGTAATAAGTTTAGGGAATTGTTAGAAAACTAGCATAGAAGTAGAAGTGGTCCATGAGATGAATTCATCACACCATAGTGTAGAAGTAACAATGCTCTAGAAATTGAATTTTTAATAAGAAATATATATTCTAATATAGATCTATCTAATATCTAGGACATAAGTGATGGATAATTTGAGGGTTTATTAATCCCAATATAAAAAAAACCTCTAAATTTGAGTGAAGAATATTTAGACAAGGTAGTATGTAAAGGTGTATATTTACAAAAGGAGAAAATGATGAAAATTTTAAAATTCAAAGAAAGGAATATAGAAAAAGAGGATATTAGGGAAATGTGAAACTAATTAGCCATGGTTACAATTGAAGATATTGAAGAAGAATGGGAGAAACCCACTTTATTTAATCAAATGTCATTAACAAATGACAATTTACCAAAAGTTACATCTCCAAAGATGAGAAGACACCTTAACAAGTTGAATCGCTAGACCAAGAGTCACCCCCATGCCAAACAAGTCAATGAGAGTTTATAAAGAAGAGATAATTATTGAATCTTTGTTGAGGATAGAAAGAGAAAGCATGAGAAGAAACTATATTAAAATTTTTGAAGAGATATTGGGTATCAAGTACTTTTGAATTCAACTACCTAGAGATAGAGGCATAAGAGAAAGATTAGTGAAGCAACAAAGTAAAACTAGGTAGAGAAGATCTATAGAAAACAAAGGAAGAGAAATAAGGGTAGAAGACACATCAAAAGGAAGGAAAAACATAAATCCATAAAAGGACAAAGAAAAAACACCTTCAAGGATGGCCTCAAATGGGACAAATCTTCCTATGTTTGGAAGAGTTACTAATGATGGAAATAAGCATCTATTCAATGTGGAAAAGAGCTTATTGATGATGCTAAGACTAGATTATATGAATTTGTGGAGACACTAAGAGATGACAACTTCAAATGGCAAAGCAAGGTGTTGGTTTATAGATTTCCCACCTAACTCTATATTCTCTCGCCCAAAAAGGTGACAAATGTATCAATAGTTGAATCGATTGTAATGATATTTTACAATGATTCTTTGCTTAGTTGACAAGGCACAACTACCTTCTTATGATATCCAATGAATGAAAACTTGAATTTCTTTTAACCAAAAAGGAAAGAAAAGGTGGTGCTTTTAACCAGAAAGAATAAAATGCAATATATCCCAATATCAATTGAAATCAAAGAAGTACAAAGACTTCCACAGTAGCAACCATAATGAAATAATAAAGAATTACACCATGTACTATACAATCACCACCATAAACCATTCACTAAAAGATAAATACTTCACAACAGTGAGCAAGAATTAAACATCCAACTACTTCAATACAAAAAGATAACCAATCAACAACAGTATAGTCAACATAGGAAGAATAAGAAATCAAAAAACCATAACATAAGGTTTATGATCACCCAAACTCCATAGAATTGATTTCTATTCATATATCAAAGCAATCGAACATGAAAGTAACACAACAAAATTGGATCTATCACCAAAGAAAAGTTTTCCAAAAGATCCTAAACATGGATAGGCTAACTAAATTTATAGCCTTGTCACCCAATAATTGTCCTTCCAACTAACAACTTCTTGAGGATAGCCAATTTAAAAGAAGTTTTAAAATTAAACACAATTTAAAGAAAGGGCTCTCCGGAGCCAATAGTTTTTTTTCAAATATGAAATTACTAAAGCATCAAAAAAGTAAATCAATTGATTATTGCCACATTCTCCTCCTCAGTAGTGTCCTTTTGTGTCACTACCTTTTCTTTCATCCATCTGTCTTCATTACACAAGTTAGTATTTGATTCTTGAGTTGCCTGTGCCCTTAAATTTGCCTTATAAGCTCGGTACCTGTTGATGATTGATGATAAAGCCATGTCTCTTGGACTTCCAGTTATGTTGACTCAAAGTTTCTTCTTACTTATTTTCCTATCAAAATGAGTCACCCTTTTATACATGTCATCTAGTTCATTTTTTAGCGTTTTGATGTAGGCGACTATTCTTGCAACTCTTCCAATTGATTCTCCTATGACTATATCATAATTCACCATTTCTTCAGTCACCATCTTTTTGAATTTTTTCTTGATCTCCTTAACTTCAAGCAACTTTTCATCATCACCAATGACTTCTATTTCTAGGATGGAAAAATTACTTTTGAGGTCCCTTAATTCTGCATAATAGAGGGCAAGATTGCTTCTCATTTCTTCTTCGAGTGCCCCCACAACAGACAATTTCCACTCAATTATATCGGCCCAAGTAGTAGAATCCATTTCCTTTGTGTCTTTGAACACCTACTCATCAACCAGCGTATTGACATCTATATCAGCCATATCTTGTATTTATTTGGAGACCAAGGACAAACTATTGTTATGATTTATGACTGTTTGAAATTCAACTATAATGGGCTCCCTCTTGCTAGAAATGGAGTTAAATAACTTAAAAGATTCCTCTATAAATATGAGGCCATCTAAAGTCACTTTCTCTATCCATTGTTCTACTCAGAGCTTGAGATCATTTAATTTGTTTTAATAAATTTGGGTCGGGACAACTAACACTCAAGTTGGGCAAGGCATCTACTGACTATGTTGTATTCTTCAAAATAGACTAAATAAAAATAGACAAGGAACTTACTTGTGCTCGTAATTTGGTATTTTCCTCTTGTTCCTTTTTGACCCTTTTTGATAGATTACTAACTGATAATTTCACATGATAGATACATCCCCTTCAATAGTTGAGGGTCCTATGTCCACTCTACTCGAATTAAAATCTTGTTCAATTACATTGTCTTCATTTTTTTTTCCCATTGGGTCAGCAATCTATAGAATATGGTATCCTATGGCAGAATCGTCCACCATCCTTAACATTCTCCTAGCCTATTTAGGCTTAGTAGTTTCTTGTAGGAGCTTGGCTATAGTATCTATCCTAAAGTCCACCATAGAAGTGTATTGTTTCTTTTTCTCTACTGCCTTTCTTAGCCAGCTAGGGAGGAAAAGGATGCATTAGTATTTCTAACCATACTCATCACACCTTCTGAACACACAGGTGGGGAATTGTGCTCTGGAGGATTACTTACATTGGGTGAATTTGGAGTACATAGAAAAGATTGAAGCATATTGTCTTCTCCCAACTGATTAAAAATTAAAGAATCATTATCACTTACAAAAGGGTTCATAGGGGGCACATGGTCTTCTTGTGGTTGCGAAGCAGCTAATCTAGTATTACTCATTACAGATTGACCATCTTGTTCATAGGTTGTCTTCAGCTTGCTAACATCCTGAGGCTTCTCACCATCTCCATATAATCGTGAGCCAACTCTATGAAGAGTTGGGTCCAAACTAGATGACCTCCTTAAGGTGTGAGTGGTTTGAGACTTGTTTTGTTCTCAAGTAGAAGAGTCCCTTAGTGTTACAAAACTAGCAAGTTCTCTCAATTTTCCTTTCAACCATTTTTTTGTTCTTTTCAATACATGGAAATAGTAGAACATAACATCGGTAATTTCTCTATCTAACCATTTTATCAGAGGCAGAGATTGCAAACAGGCATTGTGATAACCCTCATCTAGAACATTTGAATTATCATCAACCAACTCATGAACCTACATTGGTAGCTCAAAAGCACAGACATGGTCAATGGTTAGTTGCATCCAACTCCTTCTCTGTACTTCCCTCTCATCTAAATAATTTTCCCAAAAATCTTTGATTTGAGGCTTGTACAAAGTATGAACGACAACTGTGCATGTTTCTCTTCACAAATTTTTGTTGTCAAAAGCTACTTGGACAAAACAACCTATGAAAATTGAATTATGCCAGTAATTTCTCCACAAATTTTGCACTATCATTACTCTTACAGGAATAGAAAGAAATAGACATAGGGAATTAATATCCCTTCTTTTTCATTGCATGGTATTTTGTATTTACAACTTCCATTTGATGACATAACTCAAAAAACATAAGGTAGTCTGATGGATACCTCAGTAGTTTCAATGGGGCATTTTCATAACCCCCTATCCTCAGGTATGAGAAGTGGTTGAATTGAATGTAGAAACTTCCAAACTTCATAACAAGGGCAGCCGCTTCTGCCAAAAATCTCCACTCTAATAAACCTTCGATTCTTTTCGCAAGAAACATAGAAAAGGCATCATTCACTATATGAAAAAGCTTCATACTGACACTTTTCTACAACTATGGAAAGGTTTGATACATAGGTGTGTCCAAGGTGGGAGCTCCTTGAGCCCTTAAATGAGGCTAGACAACCTCTTTATTAGACAATACATATGCTAGCTAAGAACACATGTAATCTCACCTTTTGTAGGAAATTCACCAATTGTTTGTGCATGCATTCACTGATTATCTTTGCCCAGTCTATGTGATAATCTCTTCAAATAAGTAAGATGAATTGACACATCGAGTACTCAAAGGAATCAGAGTCAGAGCACAATAAATGGGAAACCCCCAGCTCAATCCAAACTACTGCTTATAATTTTATTGGCCAGAGAAGTTCTTCCTTTAGGTTGCATTCTCCTCCCAAAATCTTCTAGTTCAATGTGGTCGAGCTCTGTGTCTTTCACACTTGACAAACCATTCTCAACCATAGGAACCATAGGAGCTCCATGAAATTCGTATTTCATTTTAACTAACTTGAAAATCTACTTAGCCAAAAACTCAGAAACATTCAAGAACACAGTAGAAGTCCACAATTCATTTATAGGAGAAACACTATATAGATTCATGAAAAAGATATGATTCCTCCACCTAATGAATTATGGTATTTTTATAGCAAGAGAGAGAAAAATGGAAGAGGAAAAGCCAACTAAGTGAACCTATAAACCAAAAATTATGTGAACTCTTCGTGTATGGTGAATTGGTATCTTCACTCTACAATGTATCTCCTTTGTGAAATTATGAAAGATTTCATTGTAGGGTGACTAACTTATTCAAGTTTTATATCACCTTCAATTAATTCACTCAAAATTCAATTTATTATTGGTGGCGTATAAAACTTTGAAATTCATAATATCTCCTTTGGTTTTCCTCTAAAAAGAGTACCCATGTACTTACACGCATTCCAAATTAAATGCGAGGTGATAGGTGTCATTTCTCCTTATTACTCACCAACTCAGAAGGAGGTGTCATGGGAGTGTTGATAACTGAGAGGGGGGGTGAATCAGTTATCCTAATTATTTCTTCTTCTAAACTTTCTTATTAATCAAAGTAGCATTGAATTAAACAAACAAACATTATCATGAAATGAGAAACACATGACACAGTATTTTTGATGTGGAAACCCGGTTAAGGGAGAAAACCACGGGGTGATTAACCCAAAGATTATTCTCTGTTAGAAGAATAAGGAGTTACAAAAATGGCACTTGCCAATTAGGGCTCACTGCCCGAGCACACTGCTCACAAGAGGCACACTGCCTACAAAGAGACACACTGTCTACAAAGAATGTTATATAATACTTGAACTGATTGGAAGCACCTACATATGCTGGGGTTCAGTTCCGGTTAGGCTCAGTATACTGATCTGCTGCACTTCATCTTTCCTATGTTCTTTATTCTGCTATCTTTTCACATACCGGATCTTTCTTACTACTTCTGTTCTGCTCTGCACTTATTCATATATATCATCACACAATCACACTATTCACAACTAAATCCATCCTCTATATATATCCACACAAGTAATTTCATCACCTTTCTAGTCGGCATCCGGAACAGTCTAGTTTCTTACAAACTCTGTTCTGTCGGCTGAATCCTTGCTCACCAAGCAATGCGGATCAAGCATATACTTGTAGATAATCATGTCAGCCAAACATGATTCATGCCTTCACAACCTTTACCATCAACAGTAACACATCCGGAAAATATTATGATGCTCAGTCAGTCAGTTCTTCCTCTGTTTTCACTGTCTTTCAGGAATCCGGTACTCAGCTATTCATATCTTTTTCTTTGTCCATCACCGGAGGCTAAATCCTTGGAATATACTGCTCAAGGTAGTCCTCTTGACTTCCCCAAATCCGTACTGCACCAAGACATTTCCTCTTAGAGGTCCGGACCAATCTGTCGGACCTTGCCACATGCTCTGTTCTTGTTCACCGGACCACAACAGTTCTTCATTCTAACTGCTGGTAGAGGTACACCATGACTTGCAGATAAGTGGGATGACCTTTGTTGCCATCAATGACAACAACCATGAATCCATATAGTGTCTCTTGCCAACAATCTCCCCCTTTGGCATTGATGGCAACACTTAGTGAAAAATGACTAAGTGTTTACACTATGCTCCCCCTTTGCTGATGCTCTATCTTTATATACAATTTCTGGAACTCGCCCTTAGTTGGATTCCTCATTTTTCACTACTCCTCACTCCCCCTTTGACATCAATGGCAAAGGGTAGGGTCCACACACCAAAATTTTCAAAAATTTTCTCTATATAGCCACATATTTACATACTCACATAAATTGAAGAATGTCTGCAAAAGATGTCTTCAGTTGGATCAGTTCTGTAGCCCAACTTTGCTTCATTCTATCCAAAATTGAAATGTGACCACTCAACAAAAATGCAAAAGCTTCTGCCCTCTTGAGATCTGTTGGATCATTTGTTTGGGCGGTAGTCTGAGCATCACTGATAGCCTCATGCATAGTTTCTAACTTAGGGATTATAATCCTTCTAAGTTCTCCCATACGGTTAGTGATATTCTTCCTTTCCTTCTCAAATTTCTTTATTGCATTTGTGATTGCAATAGTTTGACATTCTTGATTTACTATGGAGGAAGAGAGAGGATCAAAACTTTGAGACAAACTTTGTAGTTTGTCCGGTTCCGCTTTTATTTTCTTATCAATTTCTACTGTTGCCTTTGACTAGGAGATACAAAATTTGTAAATATCACCACCATCCTTAAGAGCATTTTCTAAGCTCTTTATTCCAATACTCATATTTCGCCTATCATTAGAGATTAATCCTAATACTTCTGAAAATCTTTTATCCAAAAATTCCTTCCAGACCTTTTCTTCAGCTGATTTTTCTAGAGAATCAAAATGTGTATCAACACTGCTGACTAAGGTTTTGAGATTACCGGAAGAGGAGGCTGTCGGATCTATCTGGATTGATGGCATAATCTTTTCAAGCACTCCGGAAGCAGCCTCTATCAACTCACAGTCTTCCATATGAGACTTTAGGAGTTTTTCATTTGCCTTAGCATTTGCAAATGAAGCTATCTTCATTGTCTGTATCGGAGAGAGAGAGTCAAAGTTGAATGGGCCTTTTAGAAGCTCCGGTTCATCAATCTCTAAAGTTTCTTGGCTTAGAAACTTTTGAACAGTTTGTGCAGTGTCTCTTGCCGGAGACAGATGTTTCTTTTCTTCTGCAGTTTTGTCCTTAGGAGTCTTATCTCCTTCCACATTCTTACCACTTACAGTTGTGGTTTTCTCTGTTGGATTTTTCTCTTTCTCTGCATCCTTGGTGCTGTCAGCCTCTTTTTCTTTTTCTGCTACTTCTTTCTCCTGTAATTTCTCTTCTTCTTGGGATCTGGAGACTGTAGGAGAAGTCGGAGAAGAGATGTTAGTCTGTTCTAGTGTCACTTCTTCTGGAGCAGATGATTCCAAGTCCGCAGCTGTTTCTGCACCTAAGTCCTCTGTAACAAGAATATTGAACCTTTTGAATGTATTCCGGAGGATCTCTTCAGTGTCCTTGGCTACTTTGTCGGTCTCACCAAGCATAAGCTGATTCATCCTTGCTTTGCTTCTGAATTCATCCTTGCAGTCCTTGAATATCATGTTCATTGTTTTGTGATCAATTGAAGGATATAGCTGAATAGCTATTTGTTCCCTGATCTCAAGATCTTTTGCCATGGCATTGTTCTTTCTTATTTCTAGTTCCATCTCTAGACTCTTTGGAATTTCAGAGATAATCTCAATAAAAGCTTTATTGTAGATGTTCAAGTACTTAATTATAGCTTCTTGCAGGATCTTTTGATCTGCCTCATTGTAGTCATCATAGAATTCAGCTACCGGTTGAAGGTTCCCATCCACAGTGACTGATTTGACTACACTGTCTAGAGATAGGGTGGGCTTTTCAGCAAATTTCTTTGTCATTTCTTCCTTGTCTTGGCCTGAAGAGGGTTTACCGGATCCTTTCTTCTTCTGCTTCTTTATTTCTTTTACTCCCTCATCTGACTCAGTTTCTTCTTCATCCTTTTGGCTTTGATAAGCTCTTGAGGCTTTTGTCTTAGATCTCTTACCGGATCCCTAGACTTCCAGTTTTGAGCTTTTGGTTCTGATAGGTGTAGATCCTTTTGATGATCTGGTCCGGGTTGAGGTTTCCACCGGAGCACTTTTCTTGCTTTTCTTTTCTGCCTCTTTCTTTTCTTCCTCAGCCTTTCTTCTCTTTTCCCGGTTGGCATCAAGTGCCTGCCTAGGCCTTGAGCAATATGCTCTACTTCTTTTCTCACCTTCCTCTTTATCTCAGGTTCCCTCAGTTCTATATGGATCTTTACACTCAGCTCCTCAAAGGTTCCAAACCTTTCTGCCTTTGGATCTTTGGGCTGACTTAGCATGTGTTGAACATGCAGTTCCACTATCTGTTCATCCACTTCATACCCCATGGGCATGATCCAGACAGTCCTTGGCTCCACTGCCTCCATTAGGCACTGATTAGTGTCCACCATAAAGCACACTGAGTCTTTGTATTTTTCAACAAGAGACTGGGGAATTCTTTCTCTTGCTTGCATCGTGCTTTAGAAGTTTTTGAAGTATCCCCATAGGGCTGTATTTCTTGCTTTGGCATCCCCAAGCCCATGTAAATAATCTCTTATCTGGACTGCAACAGGTTTGTCATTCTGCCATGCCCATCCACTTGATCCGGGCAGTTCATTCATGAAGTAGAAAAACAGACATAATATAAGAGTACCATACTTAAAGGAATTATTTTTGTCCTTCTTGATTTTCTGTATATTTTCCATTAATTGGCTTAGGAGCAATTCGGAGAGATCATAATCTGCATTCTTCCTTAGCATTTCATAGGCAGTATACACTGCAGTTCCGGATACAGAATTCTCCCTGCTGGAGTGATAGATCTTGTATCCTATTATCATGGATGCATACTTGATATCCGGATCCGAAATATCTTCAATGGTCATTGCCCTCTTATCAAATTTTGATCCGGTGGCCTCAGTTACAATGTTGTTTTTGACAGATTTGAGGATAGGTATCCCTCCGGAAGAGTATAGACCAGTTACTGCCCTAATTGCCTCTTTTGTGATTTTGCAAGGTCTATCCAGCCATAGGAAGTTGTCATGCATTCTGCTCAATGCATACCGGACCCATTCTTCTTCCTCAAAGCAGGGGAAATGAATGAATTGATCAAACTGTTTCTTCTGGATACCCTTGTACTCTAGTTTAAGCTCAAAAGCATTGTCTATCAGTTGTTTGTGATAGAGATCTCTCAATTTGAATTCCCCGAATTCCTCAATGCTTGCATGTATGTAAACCCTAATGTCTTCTGTGTGTAAAACTCCATGAGGAACACTGGAAAATGCTCCTAAGGGATCTACCTCCAATGACTTGTATGGATGTTTCTTAAATTCAGGTCGGGGCCTATCTGAGATTTTTACTATATTTGGAGTAGCCATTTCTTCAAAAGATTTGTAGCAAGATATCGAAAGTGGAAAATACCTTTTGCGTCTTCGGTTACACGGAGTGGCTGGATTGATTTCTGTATGTAATGACTTCGGCAGGAGATCTTCGGTGAACTTGATGAATTTTGTTGCAGAGCTCCGCTTTTCGCTTCTTCTTGGATGTGGAATGATCAAGTGATTGTTGAGAAATCCCTTATATCATTTCGCAAACCCTAATATCTATTTGCAATAAATGCTCCACCTGCATTATTCTGGTTTGCCTTATCCGGATAGCTTGGAGTATCCTGGATTAGTCCTGATCTATGAACATCATGCGGATCTTTCAATCATGAACAAATCGAGATGACACATTACAAGAACATCCCAAACACTCTGTCCAATCCATAGAGTGAAATAATGCACTTCCGAATCTCTTTGGACCCTTTTGTAATCCTCTGTCATTCCGGAGCATCTCCCAGAACAAGTCTTACTTGATCGATCACAACTTCTTTATATCTTCATGCGGACCTCTGAAATCTTATCTGGATTATCTCAAGACTTATATCTTCAAACCCTTTACTCCGCATCTTGTGCCATATTCGGCACCACTTGATTGGCTGGGGGAACAGGATTTTCTTTGAGTCTCCCCCTGAGCCAGAGCTCACTTTTTAATTTTCGGAAGGAATATCAGCACCAGAGTCTGGTGCGGATCCAATTTCTATATTCTCTAAACTTTTCTTTACCCATGTTTTGCTCATCTGATTCCTAACTTCATCCGCATTCATCTTTTGTTTACCCTTGTCTTGATTCTGATTATACACCAGACCTCTTTTGTCCAGATTCTTGCTTCTGCAGACTTTAGCATTATGACCGGACCTATTACAGATTTGGCAAATAACATTTCTTTGCATATTTGACTGATAACCTCTTGATATGCATTGATTAGCCATATGACCTACTCTATTGCATGTAAAGCATCTACCATTGAATGATTTGTTTACTAGCATATTTCTGCATTCATGAGACTTGTGTCCATACCTTTTGCAGTTAAAGCACTGTCCGGAGAAGGATGGATTAGTTTGATTCATTCTTTTTCTGCACTGATTAGCTTTATGACCAAAGTGATTGCAGCTATGGCAGTATCCATTGAAAGATGGATATCTTTGAGCATTGGGCTGTCTTGCCGGAGGTCTTCTAGACCTATTCCTTGGATTTTCTGATCCAAAATTCTTTAGACCAGATCCGGAGCTTTCTCCTTTCTCATATCCCAAACCATACTTGTCATCTGTCTTCTTTTGACTTCCAAGAAGTACTTCAAGTTGGGCAGAACTTATCTTGAATTTTTCTTTATATTCATTTGCTGTTTGAAGATCTCTTTTGAGAGAGACAATTTGATCCTCAAATTTTTCTTCATTATCTTTGGCATCTTCAAGATTAGATTCAAGATGTCTGATAATCCTGTCCATCTGGTGGCATTCTTCTGATTTCTCTTTAAGAGATTGTCTTAGATTGTCTTCAGCTTTTCTTTTTTCTTCAATCTCTTGAGTAAACTTTATAGTTCCTAATTCCATTTCATGTCTTAACATAATGACTTCTTTTGATAACTTTTCACATAACTTGGTTTTCTCAGTCAATTCTTCATTTGTATTGCTTTCTTCAGTTTGGCTTGCCAATTGTTGGAGTAGCTCCTTTCTCTTTTTCATAGAGAGACTTAATTTGTCTTTTAGTTCTCTCATGAATTCATCAGCCTGTTTGAGTCTTTCCTTTAATTCATTGACTTCAGAATTTGACTGTTCAAGATCCTCAAGGGCAGTCTTGAGTTGCTCCCTTAAACCATATGCATCCATTTGAACTCCCAGATCTTCCTCAAGCTGTTAGGCTCTATTAGGAGGAACCTTGCTCTGATACCAATTGTTGATAACTGAGAGGGGGGTGAATCAGTTATCCTAATTATTTCTTCTTCTAAACTTTCTTATTAATCAAAGCAGCATTGAATTAAACAAACAAATATTATCATGAAATGAGAAACACATGACATAGTATTTTTGATGTGGAAACCCGGTTAAGGGAGAAAACCATGGGGTGATTAACCAAAAGATTATTCTCTTTTAGAAGAATAAGGAGTTACAAAAATGGCACTTGCCAATTAGGGCTCACTGCCCGAGCACACTGCTCACAAGAGGCACACTGCCTACAAAGAGACACACTGTCTACAAAGAATGTTATATAATACTTGAACTGATTGGAAGCACCTACATATGCTGGGGTTCAGTTCCAGTTAGGCTCAGTATACTGATCTGCTGCACTTCATCTTTCCTCTGTTCTTTATTCTACTATCTTTTCACATACCGGATCTCTCTTACTACTTCTGTTCTGCTCTGCACTTATTCATATATATCATCACACAATCACACTATTCACAACTAAATCCATCCTCTATATATATCCACACAAGTAATTTCATCACCTTTCTAGTCAGCATCCGGAACAGTCTAGTTTCTTACAAACTCTGTTATGTCGGCTGAATCCTTGCTCACCAAGCAATGCGGATCAAGCATATACTTGTAGATATCATTAATCATGTCGGCCAAACATGATTCATGCCTTCACAACCTTTACCATCAACAGTAACACATCCAGAAAATATTCTGATGCTCAGTTAGTCAGTTCTTCCTCTGTTTTCACTATCTTTCAGGAATCCGGCCCTCAACTATTCATATCTTTTTCTTTGTCCATCACCGGAGGCTAAATCCTTGGAATATACTGCTTAAGGTAGTCCTCTTAACTTCCCCAAATCCACACTGCACCAAGACATTTCCTCTTAGAGGTCCGGACCAATCTGTCGGACCTTGCCACATGCTCTGTTCTTGTTCACCGGACCACAACAGTTCTTCATTCTAACTTCTGGTAGAGGCACACCATGACTTGCAGATAAGTGGGATGACCTTTGTTGCCATCAATGACAACAACCATGAATCCATATAGTGTCTCTTGCCAATAGGGAGTAGTGAGCACGTTTAGTTGGCAAGTCGATAATGTAAAGAACTTTTGAACCACAAAATTTGAAAGTTCAAAAGTTCAAAGAACCTCTGATTTGCCAAAATCAAAGAGTTTACTATCAACAAAGTGACTAATACCAACAAAGAAAGGATCTTCAGATGCTAGGCTTGAAGACTAGTCAGGGAGTTGGGTGGTTCATGAACTTTTGAACACGCTAACTTTGGTTCAAAAATTTAAGGGATTTCCAACAATGCATGAAAATGACTAAGTAAAGGACATGACTTGGGGAAAAGACTGTGAATAATGGAAAATAAAGAATAGAAACTTCTTAAGACATGAATGCTTTAATAAAATTCAAACATGGGGTAATAACATGCTCTAATCAGGGACAAGGAGTAAATAGGATGCAGAGAATCTAGAAAAACTTGGCACAAATCCTAATTCCAGAAGGGCAATAAAGTCACACCAAAAACACAAAAAAATAGGGAAAGACAAGGAAAGAAACTATGATACAGGGAAAGACTTAAGAACATCACTAGTTAAATAACTTGAGATCTTTCCCACTGTAGGCAAGAGGTAACAGTGTCCCATTAGGATATGCTAGCAAGAATACATTCTCTCCAATGACTTGTCTGATCAGGAAGGGTCCTTTCCAAAGAGAATGAAACTTCTTATGAGCCCCATTTGGCTCTCTTCTTCTATCCCATAAAAGCACAGAGTCTCTCACAACAAAACTTCTTTACTTGGCTTTTTATCAAAAAATTTCTTCACAGCCTGCTGGTGTTTGTTAATCCTATCCACAACCACTTCTCTCTATTCCTCTAACTTGCTCAAGTACATTATTCTCTTTTAAATGTAGATTGAAATTATTTGCCTTTAATTGCTTTCTATAAATTTAGTGCAGATAATTCCAAAGGGATGGGTATTGCACTGTAAATTCAATATAGTAGTTAAAAAGAAGACATATCGATGTCTCTCTTATAATTGATTATATCTTCCCAAAGAGCATCATATAAAATTTTATGCCACCCTCTCTATTTTTCATCCACTAGCTTCATGATAATTGAAATTAGGTTTTTGTTACTTGATTCATCTTGTTGATTGCCTTGTGGATAATAGTTAGATGAATGGGCAAGCATGATACCCTAATCATAATAGAAAAGAGTAAATTTAGAAGAGGGGAAACTATTGGCATTATCTACGACAACCTTTTTTAGGTACACCAAACCTAACCAAGATATTCTCTTTGAGGAAATTGTAGACTACTTTAGAGCTCATATGTTTCCTAGGGATTGCTTCCACCCACTTAGTAAAATAATGTGTTGTTGTTAAGGTATGGGTGTGTCCAGCACTGGAAAGGCTCATCAATCACTAATAGTCTCAGAGGCAATGCAGCTAACTAAGGTCTGCTAGTAAACTTTGAGCACTTATCGCATTTAGACACCCATTCATAGCCATCTTTGAACATACCTAGCTAATAAAAACATTGCCATAGGAGTTTTAAAGTAGACATAGAAGCTGAGAAATGTCCTTTACAGGATTCATTATAAAAGGTTTCCAATAGCTTCTTCTGTTGTTCCTTATCTACACATCTTTAAAATGTTCCATCCACCCCTAGAGAACATACTTGCTAGCTTTAAGATTCAAATTCCTCTTCTCCTTAGTGGACAGGTGGGGTGGACAATCGCCATATGTTAGTAAATAATAAATATTAGAAAACCATTCATCCATAGTGCTTGTGAAAAGAAATAGAGGCAATTCTTCATCTTCAATAGCTTTATTCTCAACAATCATTCTACATAGACCTTTACCTTTGACCAAATTTGTAGGTTTGATTTCAATATCATATTCCTATACTTTAGCTATCTAGGCTCCTCTTTTATTACAACCAATTTCTTGTTGGGTAAGGATACTTTTTACAACAGAATTAGGAACAGAGACAACAACATGAGAGTGTAAAATATAAAACTTGAAACTTTTCAAAGCTTTCACTACAATGTATGCATGTTTCTCAAGTGAAAAGTATTTCAACTCATACTTCTTTAAAGGCATAGTCATGAAAGTGATTGGAGCTATGATCTCCTATTCATTATTTTGTAACAAGATGGCTAACAGAGTGTGTTTTGATGCATATCAATAGATAATAAAATCCTTCTCAAAATTAGGAAGCACTAATGTAGGTGCATTGGCAATGGCTGTTTTAATATCTTCAAAGGCCTATTTACCTTCATCATTCCATTTGAAAACAAGATGGTTTTCATCATCTTAGCAATATGTCTCATCAACTTAGCAAAATCAAGAACAAACCTTCATAGAAAGTTCACTTGACCGAAGAAAGATATGGTATACCTTTAGTTGTAGGTAGGCTCAGTTGCTGAATTACTTTGACCATTTTAGGATCAATTTTGATACCATCCTTGGAGACAATGTGAACCAATGGTTTCCCCTTAGTTACAATGAAAATTGACTTTTTAGGATTTAAGGAAATACCATGTTCTCTACAATGTTGCAATAACACTTCCAGATCATGTAAGTGATCAGACATTTTCTTAGAGAAAACTGTTAAATCATCCAGGTAAATGACAATAATCTTATTCTTCAAATCACCAAATGTTAAATCCATTGCCCTTTGAAAAGTTGCCCCTACATTAATAAGGCCAAATGACATCCAATTATAAGAAAAATATTGATTGGCGTAGTGAAAGTTGTTTTGTGTTGATCTTTCGGGGCTACCTTGATCTGATTATACCTCGAAAAACTATCTAGCATAGAGATCATTTTTGAACTAGATATTATTTGTAATAGATGATCCATCATGGGTAATGGATAATTATCTTTTAGAGAAGCTTGGTTCAAATTTCTGAAATCAACACAAATTCTGATGTCCCCATTCTTCTTTCTGATAGGAACAATATTTGGCACCCATGTGGAGTGGTGAATGGGGTAGATAATTTTACCTTTCAACATCTTGTCTATTTCACTAAAAATAGCCTCAGCTACTTTAGGATTGTAAGTCCTTTATTTCTACCTAAAAGGTGAAGTACCGAGCTTCAATGGAATGTGGTGATGCATTTCTCCATTTCTAAATTTCTACAGATCTACATAGCACCATGTTAAGACATCTTTGTAATGAATAAGAAAAAAAAATAGATGCTCTCTCTCTTTGGGAGAGAAACACTTCACAATACAAACAATCTTTTAGTCTTCTTCAGTACCAATATTAACTTAATCATAATCAATCAATGATCTAATTAAAACTTTTCTCTTCTGCTTTATATACTAATTGGTTAAAAAGGTCCTCAAGAGAGACCAAACCCTTGGGATTTTTATTACCTTTCAATTGGATCACTTTAGACTCCTGGCCATTGTGAGAATTGGCCACTCCTAAGACATCATTACTTTCATCAAAACTCCCCTCAAAGAACACGTTTGCAAAGGACTCATCTTTTTTAGAAAAGAGATCATTTTCTAGTCAATGTTAAATACATGCTAATGGTTGACGTTGTTAGGTACACTGGGCCGATAGACCACCTCAACTCTATAAGGTCCGTCTTTAAAATCTGGATGTGGTAATAGGAGAGATGTAAATACAACCAATGAATCAGCCTGAGTATTCTGATCTCTAGGCACAACTTCTATTGAGAAGGTGTCAAAACCTTTTATATAGTCCCACACCCTATTTCTATAGTGCCTCAATCTCTTATTTTTCATTGTATATATCTTCCTTACTTAATTGACAATCAATTCGGCATCACCCCTAGCTCTTAGCTGCTTAATACATTTCTCCTTAGCTAATGCTAGCTGAAGCAACAAAGCCTCATATTCAATAGTGTTATTGGTGTTGTCTAATGGCAACTTATAAGAAAAAGGAAACTTGCAATCATCGGGAGAAACCAAAAATACTCTAGCACCTAAACCAATAGTAGAGCAATTGCCATTAAATTCCAAGGTCCACACTTCATTGGCCAGGTCAAGACTTATTAGATTTGCATCATCTTCAACTATCAAGGTGCACATATATGTGTCAGACCTAGTTTCTACATACAAAATGTCTGCCCTTGGGTCCCCTGACTTCAGCACAGTGAACTTGGCCTTAGGTTTAGGATTTAGATGAACTCTCTTCTAATCCACTGATATCAAAGCATGAGACCAATTCATATGTATTTCTCCCCGTAAGTCTCCACAAAAACTACAGCTCAAAATCATCCCATAGCTTGCAAGTATATCCACCACTAAGATGGTTAGCTTTAATCTCTTCTTAGGATATGTTGCAAGGACAACTTATGCATCTTTAATTTGACCTAAAATCAGTACTAGTGAACCATCCATGGAAAAGAATCTACCATGAAAGGAGGTATAGGATAGACCTATGGCCTTAGCAACCTAGGTAGGCATGACATTATCTAAGGCTCTAGAATCAATGACAGTTACTTAATTTATAACTAGCAATGTACAATGATACATAGAAAGGCTCTAGTTTTTCAAAGGGATTTTGAGGGTTGGGATCTTGAGAATGAGAATTTGAGTAGTTTTATTTTTCATCATGGACTTCATTCTCATTAGACACCTAGGCATTGCAGTGAGAAAGGGAGGGGTCTTGTTTGACATACCTAACTACTCTATCTAGCTTAGAAGGATTGAGACTATGGTATCTAGCTAGTAAAATTTGGATTTTAGTATTCTTACAAGAGTCAACTATGTCAAAAGAGCTAGAAACAAAAACTTTAGGAGAAGAAGTAGAGGGTACCTCAAAAGATGAAACTTTGGGTGTAGCACTCTTTGTCTTCTTAGAACTAGCACCGATATGTCTCGACAAAATATATTTTGGAGTAGAAGAAGAACCACAAGGATGGCCTCTAGAATCTTGTCCCTTTTGTTCTTGTTGTCCCCTAGTAAACATACACAATTTGAATTGTCTATCCCAGTGTACACTTCTTCTCTAGCTTTAGGGTCTGATTCATATTCAAAGAAATTAACGCTGGCATCACCAGATTGACTAGGTTCTTCGACATAAGGTTTCTCTATATGCTCATTCATTGAGAGCATCTGTGTGAACCTAACCATCTCTAGACAGGATGCTCCATCATGATCTGAAGTTAAATGAAGGTTGCACATCATATGATTATTCTTACTAGTAGAACGACCACCTTCAATTGTCAATCTCTAAGTTAGACCAGTAAGGGAAGTGTTATGTTATAGTTCCCCTAGGAACTATGATCTTTTCTTGATATATCTTGATAAAAAGGTTGTTGAGAGGCTTTAGGCATCTATCTCTTTAGGGTGATAATGTCATTGGCCAGTCTCTATATGACAAGATCAGTCTAGTTAATTGCTCAAGGTTTTCCCTTCTGTAAGTCCCTATTCCATTTGCCAGTAGTTATAAGATCATCCTTAATGGAAATGGCCACAGTTTGGGCCACTACCAAATCAGTAGCACCTTCCCTCTTTATAGGAAAACTAACATTATGAGGGAGAGAATTTATAAAGAAACATTTCAAAAAACCATCATTGGGCCTCACATCATCAATGATTCTATTTGCAAGCTTGTTGAACTTAGACACAAACTCTCTCATTTGTTCATGCACTTCTTTCTTCATAGAAGAGAGTTGGGCTACCAAAGTGTGTTCATTATCAATAGTTTTGAACCTATCTTCAAAATGTTGCCTCATGGTGGCCCAGTCTTGGATAGATGCATTAGGTAAATGGTAAAAATAGTCAACTACAACATTGGTGAGAAACTCAATAAACAGTCTGACAAATGTATCTTCATGCTGCACCCCCAAGATAGAACATGCTATGAAGAAGGCATTTATCTATTCATCTAGGGTGACTTTTTCATCCCCTCTAAATTTTGGTACAATTTTACTAGATCCTCTAGGTAAATAATGAAGGTTTTCTCCTAACCTTAGAGGACCTATGGTAGCTCCCCATGGTACAAGAGGTGGTTGAGCCATATTGAAGGGATTATGAAATGGGAACTTAACTTGTACAGATACAACAATACTGTCAAGGGTTAAGACTTGACAATAGGAACTTGTAGACTCTCTTACAGGCAGAGGGGAAGATGGTCTACTTAAAGACTTGGCTTTACATTTAAGAGGAAAACGAGCAAGTTAAAAGGTTGAAGTATGTCAAAGTGAAAATCAAAGATACCCTTTTTTCTATCACCATGAGTATATCTTTTCATTGCCAATTTTCATAGATATGTGTATATATAAAAACAATAGTGTAGAGTCACCAAACAACTTACTGGTTGTTACAAGGAAGGACTTTTTGGGCACGCACTTGGTTCCTCCATTTGTTAGTAGGGTTTGTCTGTCTATTATCAGGGACTGCCTGAATTTGAAGGGGTCTTTATCTCTTAGGCATAGGGACTATGCCTTTAACAAAAAAAATCTCCTAAGCCTCACCAAAGTGACTATTGAAATTAGGGCAGAAAACTAGGGGTGAATCAGTTGTCACAAAGCTTTATCTTTTTTTGCATTTAATCTTCTTTAGAACTTATTAATAGATTAATGATATAACCATGAAAGCATGAATCAATAACACATGAGTAGAAACATAATCAACACACATAACAAAAGGATTTTTACGTGGAAACCCAGTTAAAGGAAAAACCATGGTGGGGGTTAACCCACAAGATTTATTCTCTATTAAAAGAATAGAAAAATGGGAAGGCACATGCCTTTGAGTGCACTACCCAAAGCTCACTACTCAAACGAGGCTCACTACCTACAAAAATATTCACATGGTTAACACCAAAAGGTTGAACTGAGAAACAACATCTTCTCCATGTCAAGGTTCAGTTCCATTGAAGCTCACAACACCTCTGCTCTACCCCTAAACACTTCTTCATTACCTCCACATCTTCACATCCTTCAACAACTTTACACAACTTCATTACACTTATTTATACATGACATCAACTTTGGAATGAACATCAAAGTTAGCCTTACAATCTTCTATCTGGAATGTTCTCCAAGATAGACATTACGAGCATTTACAATCACAAGACTTGACTTAAAACAAAATACTAAATATGAACCACTACACTATCCTCCAAACATAGCTGGGACTCAAATCTTCTTCAAACAACATGCCATACTCCATAGAACTTCTCTTACATCATCCACAACATGCACCAAGCATCCGGTCGGCCAAGACTAGAAAGAACATCAACACCCAAGGAGAAATCTTCAACTACAAGCTCAATCCTCAATGCAAACCACCAACACAATAGGTACGTGATCCAAAGACCTCCACAAGCACAATGAAATCAACAAGAACAACCAAACCACCTCAAATCACCAAAATCACTTGTATCTTCATATGGGAACTTAAGAACTATAACTGTCATGACTGTCACACTAGAAAGATTGCATGTGGACCTCCAAACCATGAACCACTTGAGTTGAGGATACACACCAACATCCCAAACATATCTCTAGAATTGTAAACCATAATATTCCAATGCGGAGCAATCTGGACCAAATTATTGTCACTTTGTTACCTCTGAACAACTGCAAAACCTGGTTCTACTCAGATGGCCATAACTTCACCAATCCTCCATGTAGACCTCTCAAATCTTAACTAGAGTAACTTCAGACAATCCTCTACAAAACCCTTAAGGCTGTGGACTCTGATCTTCATCTAACTGGGAATGTTGATCAATATACTTTACTAAACTACACTGTCTTCACTATCTCTGACAAAGAGATATGTTGACATCAATGACAACATATCATAAGCACATATTTACAACAATCTCCCCCTTTGTAATTGATGGTAACATGTGATGTGAAAAATTGATTCAACCATCAAGACAAGGACTTCTCCCCCTTTCTCTTATCACACTTGCAACCACTTTCTCCTTTGATCCCCCTTTCACTCGCAACTACTTAATTCTGAGTTTTTCACATGACATCTCTCCACCTTTAACATCAATGGAAAAGGGAACATATTTGTAATCATCTATCCCCCTTTTTATTTCTTAGATAAAGCCAAATTGAACTCCAAAATTAACATACTGACTACTCCCCCTGAGTAGCATCCCATTAACACCAATCTGAATCACAAGATATGACTGTGAGTTCCACTAGACTGATGCATACTAGTGCACCTTAGTTCTTAATAGGAGGAGTAATAACCCCTAGCTTCACTCTGAGATACTCAAAAGTGTCCTTGGGTAGAGGCTTAATGAAGATATCCACAATCTAATCCTTTGAAGGAACAAACTCTAATCTGACTTCATTCTCATTTACCTTCTCTTTGAAAAAGTGAAACTTGATGGATATGTGCTTTGTCTTTGAATGCAACACCAGATTCCTTGATTTGTTTATTGCACTTGAATTATCACAAAAGATTGTAATAGGCTCTTCAAACACAATTCTAATATCCTTCAACATTTGCTTCATCCAAAAAACTTGAGTATAATTACTTGTTGCTGGTATATACTCTACCTCTGCAGTACATAGAGATATTGCCTCCTACTTTTTGCTCAACCAAGAAACCAATCTCTTTCCTAAGAAAAATGTACCACTACTAGTACTCTTCTTGTCATCCACATCTCCTTGATTAGACAATTGGAATCCTTCCAACTACTCAATGCAGACTTCTTCTTCCAATTCTCCATTTAGAAATGCTGACTTAAAATCTGTTTAGGGAAAAATTGGATAGTTTGTTTAAACTAGGTTAAGTGCTACCATTTCTCCACTAAGCATTGGGAGGACAAGGACTAAACTTATGAACAAGATTCTAATCACTTTGTCTGTCCCTTTACACTTGAGTGGTTATGAAACCTAAGACTATAACTAAAGTTTTATCAAGTGTTTTCTTTTCAACCAAGTAAAACCCAAATTATGCTTTAAATTAGAAATATACAAAAAATGATGAAACAACTGGGAAAACTAATCACAAAATTGTAGAGAGAAGGTTTTAGAGATAGTGCATCTAGATTTTGAGGACCTCTTGGACTAGGGCACCCACTTCTATGTCCTGAAAGTTTCCAAATTGGAAAATCTTCTTCATAGGGTGTCTAAGATTACTAAATGGCTTCAAGATCCCAGAAATAACCCCTAGTTGGACTAGGGCAACCACTCCTTAGTCTTGCAAGTGTCAGAATCCAAAAATTTGAAAGTCTGTTGTGAATGTATCCTCAATATCTTCCTTTATGCAGCTTCTTTCTGCTGGAACCTGCAAAACACAATCTGCACCTACAAAAGAAGGAGAATGTTGTGGCTATATAGGAGCTTGCCTCAGTCAAGCCCTGTCTTTGGTATTTCTACCTCAACAATAGCCAGAGAAAAGGGATTTGCAAAAGTGTGTGCAAATCTAACAATGTGTATGCAAAAATATCAAACCCTAGATGTCTCAATCAAGGGAAGATCAACAACTTGCTTTGCATCAATAAACACATACAACTTCACCTCAAGAAGATGAAACAAATGAAGACATGCATGAACAAGAAGATGAATCAGCAATGTCCGTGGAGGATCTCTAAGCTTGTTGTTGGAGGCTTCAACCCTTCTCCTGATCATGTAAAAGGGTGTACAAACCCTAGGAAGAGCAAGATAGTCTCAAGATCTTGATTCCTAATCTCCATCCATTGTCTCCATGATAGAAAATACAAAATACTTCTAAGAGCTTCAACAAGTCACTGATCTTCAATAGCAATTGTGGTAGAGTTTTGGCATCAAGCTTGCATAATAATTGTGTGTGATAAATTGATTTGCAAATGTCTTTTTATATCTAGCTATAGGGAATTCAAATTTCCAAATAACATGTCGATATTGCACGAAAACTGAGAATTTGAAAACAAAATCCCGAGGCACTCGATGGGAGATGACATCCCACCAAAATTCAAAATCCTAGGAAAAAGGGGAGGACTAGGGCATGGGTGCCCAAGTCCAAGCCCCCAATTTCTACTTAGATCTACATTTTTGGGGGTCCTAAGAACCCAAAGCTCAAATCCCCTTTCCAAGTTCTATCAACAAGTTACCTCAAAAAGTGAATAATTTACTTCTAGACTTAGTCAATCAGGGTTTTGGGAAGGCCAAAAAAGAAAATGTTTGAGAGGTCACCAAAGTGAGGAGCTAAACTGATGGAAATTGTACCATTCTATGGAAGAGGACAATTTCTGATGTTACATTTAGCCCCTATGATGCAGAGGGATCCACACTATAACCTTCGCATATAGCATGGATGTCTGCAGCCCAACCTCATCATCATCATCTTCGCCATCATCATCATATTTCGGACGATCACAATCATCCTCCTGCCGACTACTGTTCACCTCCTCCGCTTTCCTCCTAACATCATCATCATGATGTTCAACGGGCGCAAACATCCTCCGGTTGCACTGTTCATCAGGCACCGAACTCCATCGGCATCATCATGACCTTCAACACTCTCTTCGTCAGTAGGATATCAAATATCCGGTTGCTCCAAATATCCTGATGACGATCACCTTCAGCACCTTCCCTTCAATGCTCCGCTAGCCGACGATACAAACAACAGCATCATGATATGGTTTATCCGGTTCTCTCGAAACCTCCTGATGATGTTAATACAACCTTCTGCCGATACCTAAGCACTTTACAATGGCAGGATAAATTTGCATAGGGGGATATCTCAATATCCTGATGATGATGACGTCATATCCTGATGACGATGACGTCACCCAATATCCTGATGACCTCTTCAACACTTAGTCAAAAAAACTAAACTTTCACTCTCGCATCTACTCGCGATACGCGGATGATTGGCACTCCCGATAGGTGATCCTGATGCCGATACGCTCTTCCTCGGCTCCTCCAGATGATGATCACCCCGACGCACTTGCACTTCATGCAATCGACAACATCATGCTCTCCTCCACTTATCCGGATGACGATGCCTAACCCGACTGCAGGATATTTGCAGAAATATCCTGATGATGCCGTCTTGACCAATTTCCAGCCTTAGCGAAATTTCACTTCGCCAATCCTCCAGGGATGACCCGATCCACTCTCAGGGTGATCTTCCAACTCAACCTTATCAACTCGACCTAGCACATGCTCATGCTAGGGTCTTCAACACCTCTTGACGGTGAACCTGCACACCTGCATGCAAACAAACAAACTACAACCTAACCTACTGTACATGACCATTCCACCGATTAGATGAGTCAACCAGTGGAATGGATCAGTGAATCCATGAAACCACCCAAACCAGCAGATCGATTACACAAAGGAGATTAAACAGAAAACGAAACAGGATCTTTATTGATTTCAAAGATGCAATACAATGATCAATCTCTCTCTCAGTCTCACTCTCTGCAACCTAGCTCGATCGATGATATCTGTCCGTCTATGCAATATCAACCGATCTCATGCTTAAATAGATTATCCTACGAGTACTACTGACCCGACTCCAAGCGGCTGGGAACTCTCCAAGCGGCTGGGAGATCCAACCGATCATACATCATGACAGCTGTTATAACCAACTAACTAAAAATAGCAAAAGCCTGGTCAGCATGATCTTATCATGATCAGCGTGACCTTATTACATGCAATTGGCCTTAACAGACCTTCTTGGAAACACAAACAAGACCTAAAACTACTAACTGCCTCATGAAGGCCAGCTGTCAGGTAGGTGCTCCTGCACCATACTCCCCAACAGAAAAGAACTCATGTCCCATGAGTTTAGTATGTGGAAGTCCTCCACCTCTACACTTTGCTTTGTCAATAGTCTGACCTGCTCCAGCTTTGTCTGCTGCTGTCTCTTGGCTGCTCCAAGACTTCTGAACTGTAACTTGCTTTCTGGGAAGTAAATCCTCATGCCTGTTGATGTAGGCCTTTTTCTCACATACCCTGTGTTTGTCAGGTTGTCTGATCAGAATCTCTGTCTGAACTGCCTCTTGAACTGCTGAAATGTTCAACTCTATCTTCCTGTCAATCTTTATAGGACAAGCAATAGTCCCAACTATGACAACAACCTTGTCATGCTTCTGAACTGGTTGCTGTTTGTACCCCTGTTTCTGAACCTACTGCTGACCCCTGTCAGTCACAACTGAAACGTTCTTCAGCTTGTTGTCTGTAACAACTCCTTTCCCTGCAGTGTCCTGAACTGCCTTTATGCCTGCTCCTCTAGGCATCTGCACAAATTCCTTCTTTCCCATTAAAATGATTTGGGCTGCCTTCTGTACTGCAGCTTTTGCCTGCAATGGCATCAACTTAATAATCTTCCCATCCTTCTTGATGGTGTAGGTATTAGCATACCCATCATACAGTACCCTTCTGTCAAATTGCCATGGTCTACCCAACAGTAGGTGACAACATTCCATAGGCAAAATATCACACAAAATTCTATCCTGATATGCTCCAATCTGGAAATCCACATATGCCTGTTCAGAGACAAAAAGTGATTGACTATCACTCACCCAAGATGCCTTGTAAGGGTGTGGATGTGGAATCCTTTCCAAATGCAGTTTATCCACCATCTCCTGAGATACCATGTTGTCTGTTGAACCAGTATCAATGACAACCTTACATACCTTACCTTTACTCTTACATGTGGTCTTGAAAAGAGCTCTTCTTTGCATCATATCCTTTGATGCCTGCAAACTAATTCTCCTTAACATCAATGATTCTCCACTCTCTGGATATCCATAATTCTCAGGACCTCTGTTTGAACTCTGTGCACTTTCTTCTACTTTCTCTTCTTGCACAAGTTGTACTCTCTTGTCATTAGTTCTATCATTTCTGGATGATGAACCTTTGTTTTCTGGACATTTGAAAGATGGATGACCAAACTCACCACAGGTGTAACACTTTCCTGAAAATGTAGTAGAACCTCTACCACCTCCAAATCTTCCTCTATTACCTTTCCATCCACCTCTGAAATCAGACTGTCCCTGTCCTTTACCAGTGTCTTCTTGACCCTCATTGGTTTGCTTTTGTGTAGGGGTTGTTCCTCTTCCCCTATGGTTTCCTCTACCTCTCATGGACTTATCATGTCCTCTATTCATCTTTTCTTCAATCCTGATTGCCATTTGGTAACAATCCTCCACATTCTTAGGGTTAGCTAACACTAACTCATCCTGTATGTTAAACCTCAAACCAGCCAAGTACCTAGCCACCTTTTCTACCTCATTCTCATGATGACCAGATCTCATACTTAACAGATAAAATTCCTCAGTATATGCTTTCACATCCCTGTCTTTCTGCTTTAAAAATTGCAGCTTCTTAAACATCTGGATTTCATAATCCCTTGGCAAGAATTTACCCTTTATCCTTGCTACCATCTTATCCCATGAAGTGATCTTAGACTTCCCTTGTTTCCTTCTCTCAGATTGTACATAATCCCACCATACCAAAGCATGACCTCCTAACTTGGTCTTTGCAATCTTTACTTTCTGATCTTTAGCAACATCTTCACATTCAAAGTGATTATCAAGTGCAGCAATCCAATCCAATAACTCATCTTCATTCAAGCTTCCAGTATACTTAGTAACATCAACCTTTACCTTAGGTTTATCATTCTGCACTGCCTTTAACAGTTTTGCCAATCTCTGGTCTTCAGCATCCAGATCTTCAGCTACCTCTTCATACTCTTCAACAGTATCTTCCTCTTCTTCAGACTCACTGTCTTCCACTTCCCTCTTTTTGTTCTTTTCCAGGGCTGTCAGCCTGGCTTGAAGTGCTTCAGCAAGCTCCTTCATCTTCCTCATCTCTCTAGCATGTTTCTCCTTCATCTCCTGCAATTCCCTTGCAATACCACTACCTTTCGGAGGCATTTTGTCAACCTCTCAATCAACACACAACACACAATTCAACTCTACCTCTGCCCTTTCAGTGACAGAATCAACACACAATAGCCCAGATGTTTTGCTGAGCTCTGATACCACTATGATGCAGAGGGATCCACACTATAACCTTCGCATATAGCATGGATGTCTGCAGCCCAACCTCATCATCATCATCTTCGCCATCATCATCATATTTCGGATGATCACAATCATCCTCCTGCCGACTACTGTTCACCTCCTCTGCTTTCCTCCTAACATCATCATCATGATGTTCAACGGGCGCAAACATCCTCCGGTTGCACTGTTCATCAGGCACCGAACTCCATCGGCATCATCATGACCTTCAACACTCTCTTCGTCAGCAGGATATCAAATATCCGGTTGCTCCAAATATCCTGATGACGATCACCTTCAGCACCTTCCCTTCGATGCTCCGCTAGCCGACGATACAAACAACAGCATCATGATATGGTTTATCCGGTTCTCTCGAAACCTCCTGATGATGTTAATACAACCTTCTGCCGATACCTAAGCACTTTACAACGGTAGGATAAATTTGCATAGGGGGATATCTCAATATCCTGATGACGATGACGTCATATCCTGATGATGATGACGTCACCCAATATCCTGATGACCTCTTCAACACTTAGTCAAAAAAACTGAACTTTCACTCTCGCATCTACTCGCGATACGCGGATGATTGGCACTCCCGATAGGTGATCCTGATGCCGATACGCTCTTCCTTGGCTCCTCCAGATGATGATCACCCTGACGCACTTGCACTTCATGCAATCGACAACATCATGCTCTCCTCCACTTATCCGGATGACGATGCCTAACCCGACTGCAGGATATTTGCAGAAATATCCTGATGATGCCGTCTTGACCAATTTCCAGCCTTAGCAAAATTTCACTTCGCCGATCCTCCAAGGATGACCCGATCTACTCTCAGGGTGATCTTCCAACTCAACCTTATCAACTCGACCTAGCACATGCTCATGCTAGGGTCTTCAACACCTCTTGACGGTGAACCTGCACACCTGCATGCAAACAAACAAACTACAACCTAACCTACTGTACATGACCATTCCACTGATCAGATGAGTCAACCGGTGGAATGGATCAGTGAATCCATGAAACCACCCAAACCAGCAGATCGATTACACAAAGGAGATTAAACAGAAAATGAAATAGGATCTTTATTGATTTCAAAGATGCAATACAATGATCAATCTCTCTCTCAGTCTCACTCTCTGCAACCTAGCTTGATCGATGATATCTGTCCGTCTATGCAATATCAACCGATCTCATGCTTAAATAGATTATCCTACGAGTACTACTGACCCGACTCCAAGCGGCTGGGAACTCTCCAAGTGGCTGGGAGATCCAACCGATCATACATCATGACAGCTGTTATAACCAACTAACTAAAAATAGCAAAAGCCTGGTCAGCATGATCTTATCATGATCAACGTGACCTTATTACATGCAATTGGCCTTAACAGACCTTCTTGGAAACACAAACAAGACCTAAAACTACTAACTGCCTCATGAAGGCCAGCTGTCAGGTAGGTGCTCCTGCACCACCCTACTTTAGTGGTCATATGACACTACGTGCATATACAACTAAAGGAAAGTAAATACATTAATCATGGAAAGGATACCCAAAAGGATATTGTAGAGGAAGCTGAAGTGTTGTGTCCAAGAAGGTAGAAGCCCCCAAGTCTGCAATCCTACAAGACCACAAAGTTAGGAATCACAACCTACAAAGGAACACGTTTTAGAAAAATCAAAACCAAATCAACCTACAACCACCACCAATAAGTCAGTACCAAAAAAACACTAAGGGGGTTGAGTGATGAGACATGATGAGGGAGGAAATTGAGGGAGATAAATGCCCCCCTTGTTTTTGCTTCCTTAGTCTAAGAGTAGAAACAAGGAGATATCCACATGCATCAATTTCAACAGAAAATTGATGAGAAATGTGTTATGAGGGTCATTTCAAGAAAAAATGCTCAAACATAACACATTGGGGAAGAAAGAGAGTGGAACCAAGATTCCCACGCAACCAATGACACTAAAATCAGGGTTTCACAGCTCAAGAAAAGTGCTCAAGAGTGAAAGAGTGCACTTTTGCACCTAATTAGGGATAGGAATTCTCACTCACTTACTTTATGTAAAAGGGAGTTGTCACTTATCACTAACTCATTCTTCTTTCTTGTCATTGTAGAGAGAGAGAGAAGGAGAATAGGGGAATGACCATGCTGAGCCGATGTCCATATCATCCACCATGACTAGAGATGCTCCGAGCCCGAATAGTAGAGAGACGTTTTGAGGTTGAGGTAGGGTCTTGAACCAACTCTTCTATCATCTTTCATTATAATTTTGCTTTTATGTTTATTAATGTCTATGCCAAGAGGGGAAGGTGGACAAGGGTCCTAGATAGGGGCACCCAGGTCCACCTAGGGTGCTAGAGTCCCTCTAGGGCACCCTAGTCCCACAGGGGTGCTAGTGTCCCTCTAGGGCACCCTAGTCTTCCTGGGGCACCCTGGTCCATAGAGGACACAAGCCCTAGGCACATGCATTCTATTCAATTTTTGATAGCTTACTTTAGTTTCTAGAGGGGATTCTAATATTTTTGCTTTCTTTTCGATCTGCAGGATGTCCCTAAGATGCGTGAGCATATAGGTGGTCGTCTGATGGCACTTCTACAAGAGTGCGCTAGTGCCTTGACTATCGTAGAGAGAGCATTTATAGATGGTGGGCCTATGGTGGGTGTTTGATATGCCCACAATCAGATTCCACTATGCTATGCTCATGGCACTGATGGAGAGGTGGGATGTAGTACATCCATATTCCACTTACCGACAGGTGAGATTACCATCACACTGGAGGATGTATTTAGGATACTTTGACTATCGATCCGAGGAGAGATAGTGAGGGTTATACTCATGAGAGTTAGCTATACTGCTTGGGTCGCATAGTTTTGTAGGCAAAGCAAGGACATATTCAACTCTGTTTGCTAGAGCAGGGATGCAGAGACATTCCCTTACTATGGAGGATCATGATTGTCATAGTTACACTAGCCATCACACCAGATGGATGAGGCACTCACCTTCATGGGGGTCTCATTCACACCATTAGAGCAACGGAGGAGCATCAGACTATCTATGCATGGGGGCATATTATGCTTGCACACCTTTATCATGACTTAGGGTGATATATCCTTTATGAGATGCATAGTTTGATGGTCTACACATTACTATAGGTCTAGGCCTTTAAGCACATCAGGTGCACATGACCAATGGGTTATCCTATAGAGGCAGTATTCACCCATCCACGTGTGTACTCTTATCCACTAGTCAAGTGTTGGAGGCTCAGTGATCTGCTATACTGGAGAGTAGTATTTAGCAAATTATAGCTTGATGACATCATTTGATGACCATATCATGGCTACATTAGATGGCCTGGCCAGTAGATAGTTGGCAAGGATACAGAGAGATCGACCGATGTCCAATTTCCTTGATCATATCATATCTTGGTTTTACTTTGACAGGGTGGCATGACAATTTAGACAGATACAGGATGTTCCTATAGTTCATTCAAGCTACGCATAGGCTACTCATAGTGCAGTCAGGGCAAATACCATCTGACGACTGATAGTAGCAAACATGCCACTTAGTGATGACGAGGGCCTTGAGGATGTAGAGGTAGTGTTAGACATAGATGATGTTAGGTTTACCTGAGAATATCAAACCTGGTGGCACACAGTGCAGCCTGCACCCATCTTTTCACCCAAGCATCCTATAGGGGATGCCCAACCTTGGGCTGATCACGCGAGTGACACAGGGGTGGAGGATGATGTCAGTGATTTTGTGGGATACTATGATCTTGAGGAGGATGAGGACAATAATGAGGATGAGTCTGAGGAGGTCCCATCATAGTACATCTTCAGAGTGAGATTGCGACAGAGCCAGCAGGAGGTAGACACTGATGAGGAGACCGAGTCAAGACCGCGGTCAAAGGCTCATGGTCCTACTCCTACAGATGATGTGAGGCCTAGTTAGAGAGAGTGGGGGAGAGTAGTAGGTTAGTACCCCTAGCTACATATGAGATAGAAAAGCTCATCACACTGTCAGCGCTCCGAGATCCATCTTGGTGAGATGGAGATCTAGGTTTGGTTTGATTTATTATTTCATGTTTAATATAGTTTATTATTTGTGATATTTATATGTGAGTCTAACATCTATCTCATCCTCTATCTTTTAGTGGGGATGGATGCATGGAGAGACTTTGTGAGTCATGTCATAAGAGACAGTACTAATAGATGCCTCAGAGTAGCGAGTGTGGGCAGGTTATTCACCATGATCATCCATTGCCCGGCATACTGAGATATTTATGCCAATAGTTAGATATAGGACTGCTATAGTGGCCATGATAGAGTAGTCTACATGAGAGAGAGAGAGAGAGAGGAAATTTGATAGAGAATTGAGCATTCCAAGGCTAAGCTTAGGGCACAATGAGAGTAGACAGTAGCAGTTCCTACATCTGAGGGAGAGCCCGCTGTCAGTGAGTTCTTACTATGGGAGGTCTAGTAGGTTAGAGCTGATAGAGATAGGGTTCAAGCTAAGATAGACTGATAACAAAGGATGTACTATGAGGCACATGAGTAGATGATAGAGATGAGAGGTGAGATCAGGGGGTTATGATCGCGAAGCATCTCTAGGAGTCATTTGTGATCTATAGTCACACATGGTCAGGCTTCTGTCACTCACACACCACGAGGGCCTAAAGGTACTGGTGATCAAGGATCAGCTATGTGATGTATAAATTTTAGGCACTATGACATCCCATTTTATTTTAAGGGATAGTTGACTTAGATGTATACATGAAACTAATATATATATATGATTATTTCTTTTTATCTATGTGTAATGGCTTTTGCTCTATCACATGTGATTGTTGTAAAAATGCAACCAGTGATGAAGTCTAAGTGCTATAATTAATGCTATTGTGATACACTTATAATTCTAAAAAGAACATGTAGTAACAAACACAATGATTAATTATTTTACACATAACTTTAATTTCCATGCTACATTTAGTTAATACAAAAGTGATCTAAGCAGTTACTATTTAAATACAATATGACAATGATCAATTGAACAAAGATGTAATGCCAAATGAATTAAGACAAAATAGTGATATCCTGTCGAAAATGAAGCTAATCTATGTGCTAAATTAGCTTAGGAACATTTAACATTAAATCTCTAAGCATAAAATCTTTTAAGGTGCACTACATTAATAGGTTCTTTAAGTGGCATACCTTGCTCATCAGCTAATTTATATGCTCCAGATCCAAAGGTTTTAGTGATTATATATGGTCCAAGCCAATTAGGGTTGAACTTACCTTTTTCACCTGGCAGTGCATTTACACTGCGTTGATTTTCATAAAGATCCAAGTCCCCAATGTTAAATGAACATTATATGACTTGCACATTATAGGCTCGTTGTACACTCTTTTGATAAGCCTTGAGATGTTCAAGAGCATTAATACGTCTTTCATTAAGCATATCAAGTTCCTATAGTCTTTTCCCTTATTCTTTCATCATCCATGATATCTCTTAGGAAGGAATTTCTAACTCTAAGGGCATTATCATGTCTACACAGTAGACGAGATTATACAATGTGATACTAGTAGGCATTTGAATACTTGTTCTGTAAGCCCATAATGTATAGGATAATTGTGTATGCCAATCTTTTTGATGTTTATTAATAGTTTTCCATAGAATCTATCTAATAACCTTGTTTGAGGCTTCTTCTTGGCCATTTGATTGAGGGTAATAAGGCATAGAGAAGCGATGTTGTATATGATACTTTTCGAGGAAATTTTTCACATCCTTGTTCTTAAATGGCGTACCATTGTCTGAAACCAAGGAGGAAGGTATTCCAAATCAAGAAATTATGTTATCTTGTATGAATCGATGGATTACATCAGCAGTCATGGATTGTAAAGGGACTACTTCAACCCATTTTGTAAAATAATCAGTAGTAGTAATGATAAATGTATGTCCTTGTGAGGAGGGTGGGGAAATTTTATTGATTAGATCCAAGCCCCTAATAGAGAATGGACATGGTGACACCTGGACATGAAGCTCTTGAGTAGGACCATGGATTAGGTGTTTATGTTGTTCACATTGTAGGCATCTCTTGACGTAAGCAAAGGAATCTTCTTCCATATGCTGCCAATAGTATAGCATACATAACAATTTTTGCACCAGTGATTTTCCACCAAAATGCCCCCCCACAAGCACCAGAGTGAGCTTCTTCTAAAGCTATCAGAATCTCTAAATTACTTAAACATCAAAGTAAAACACCATTATAACTTTGTCGATACAAGACATTTGATAATATAATATATCACGCTGCTAGTTTACATAAATAGAGTCAGGCATTCTTTGATGTCAAATCAGGAATGGTTCCATCACGTGGATAGTTGAATATATAGGAGAACCATTCATCCATGTATGTATTGCCATAGAGTTCTAAATTCACAACTATAGGGTCATCAATTATCGGTGTCTTAAGATTACGAACAATAAAAGTAAATTCATCAGGAGAACCATTAGGGGATATAAGGGAAGCTATGCTTGTCATTGCATCTGCATGCTAGTTATCTTTCCTGGGAATGGTGTTGAGTGAATATGATGTGAATTTTTTTAAGAGAGATAATTCAAACTCATGTTACTAAGATAGCTTATTGTGCTTAGTTTGATACAATCCCGTTATTTGTTTAACAATTAACTGAGAATCAATGTATATTGTAATGTTTTTGATATTAACAGCCAAGGCTACATGAAGTCCTATGATAAGAGCTTCATATTTAGCTATATTGTTTGTGCATAAGAAATCTAAGTGATAGGATAAGGGAATTGGCTTACCAATGCGAGGTATTAATATGACACATCCCCGGAGCTAGTTTGACATTTTGATCTGTTAAAGTATAATTCCCATTTTTCATCCACAGAGATTGTTAAAATCTGTTCATCAAGAAATGCATTGACATTTTTTATAGAAAAGGGCAAGGGGGCGTCAGCTAATCGATCGGCTATCACTTGTCCTTTAATCACTTTTTGTTAGATAAATTTAAGATCAAATTTTGTTAACATAACCCATTTAGAAGGACAACCTGATAAATCTATTCTTGTGGAGAGATGTTCCAAAGGGTCAAATTTTACCATTACATGCACTTCAGCATTTAAGAGATAATGTCTAAGCTTTTGAGTGGAATACACTAAAGCTAAGTAATACTTCTCCATAACTGTGTATCACACTTCATAATCGAGCAACGTACAACTGATGTAATAGACATCACATTCTTTGCCTTCAGCATTATGCTATGCTAACAAAGCTGCTAGGGCATTGTTAGATGCTGAGATGTACAACATAAATGGTTTATCAGAAACCACAGGTTGCAAAATGGGTGGATTAGCTAAGTAATCCTTTAAGTCATTGAAAATGTTTTGATATTCAGAATTCCATTAAAAGTGAGAATATTTCTTAAGTAGTTGCATAAAGGGGTGAGTCCTATCTGTGAGTTGTGAAACAAATTGGCAGATGGCCTGTATCTTTCCCTACAAACTATGAAGTTGAGATATGTTCTTTGGTATTTGCATATTAACAATCACATCTATCATTTTCATATCAGCTTCTATACCTTGATTTGAAACAATAAACCCAAGTAACTTTCCACTATCCACACCAAAAACACACTTATGGGGATTCAATCACATATTATACTTTCGTATGTGTTCAAATATTTGTAACATGATCCTTACGATGGATAGACTTTGCTAGGATGTCATCAACATAATCTTCTAAAATATTGTGAATATAATCATGAAATATAAAAGTCATTGCACGCTGGTAAGTAGCTCCTACATTCTTAAGTCTAAATGACATGACTACCCAACAAAATGTACCCCAAGGTGTTATAAAGGCTATTTTATACTGATCGAGAAGATTTATAAGGATTTGATTATATCCTAAAAATCCTTCCATGAAAGATAACAACTCATGTCCAGCTATGGAATCAACAATCATGTCGATATTAGGGAGCGGAAAATCATCTTTCAAAGATGCTGAGTTTAAGTCTCAAAAATCTATGCACATTCTTATATGATCATTGGGTTTAGCAATGGCGACGATATTCGAGATCCACGAAGAGTAATCAATAGGTCGGATAAAACCATCTTGTAAAAGTTTTTCTATTTCAGTTTTAACAAGTAAAGCAATCTTAGGATTCATCTTATAAATCTTTTGTTTGAATGGCTTAACTTCTAGTTTCAACATGATATTATGCATTACAATTTAAGGATCTATACTAGGCATGTCTGAATAATTCCAAGTAAATAATTCCAAGAACTCATTCAACCGTTTATTCATTTCTTCTTTTTCTTCTACATTTAAACAATCATCAATAGGGATAATTTTTTTGGGGTTATCCTTATCCATAATGATGTTGACAGTCTTACCATTAAGGAGGGTACTATGGTCTGGTGGATTGTAGGATTGTAATTCTTCTTCAAGTTCTTTATTATGATCTACTATAGCAGTTATTGTGCTAGTAGTCTTTCCAAACTATGCATCATTGTTTAAACAATAAGGTAGGCCATGTTTATGGTGATAATAAGGAATACCATCATAAGCACCTAAGAATTCCATTATCGCTTCATCCAACATAAACATATCCAATGGAAGTAATCCTAGAGGACAATTTATGTCAATCATCTTAGGGAATATCAAACTAAATGTTGATGTAGTATTCACATTAAGAGTAGGGCATTTATAGGCTTTAGACTCCCTAAATGGATTATATCCAATTCTATTTGAGCAATGTCGTGTAGCAGATTCTATAGGGACTTTGATTCCTTGTTGATTTATGCCACAACTATTACCTACATTGTCACAATTTTTGTTAAGGATTCAGAATCCTTTGCCATAAAGAGAGACCATTTCTTTAGAGGAAGGTGGAGCTTCATAAGTTTTATAATCATTAGTATAACTAAGAGTATTATCCTTATTTGTAATCAAAGAAGTCTTATATTTATAATTTGAAGCATGCGATGTGATCGATTCAATATTTGATGTTTCGGGGACGGGGTTTTTAAGTTTATATTCTACTGTGGAGGAAGATGCAAAATCTAGTGAACCCCAGTCATCACCAACAAATGCATTTCATTTCTTGGACTCTTGCATAAAATTTTTAGAGGCAAGAGGAGCTGATAAATTATCTTTTAGATTTTTCAAACTCTTAGGACAAATAACATGCTTATGCACTTCCATTTGCAAACAATTATCAGGTTCAGGATCCGAATGGATAGTATACAGTTTACCTTTAAATATAAACTTAATCAAATGGTGTTAAGTAGAAGGAACTACTCCTAATGTATTTTTCCAAGGTCTACTAAGAATCATATTATAAGATAGAGAACAAGGCATTACATGAATCAAGGTAGGCACCATCATAGGTCCCACTTATATAGGTACAATTATCGTGCCCACGTATTGTCATCCAACATTATCAAAGCCACAGATACTTAATAATTCTTGTTTGATGGCAGATATATCAATTTTAACCTTATGCAATAAATCAATGCCACAAACATTAAGGGCTAATCTATTATCAATCATAACTCTCTTAACCAATGTTTTGTTGATTGTAATAAAGATAACCAAAGGATCATATTGATTCTGAACCTTGAAAGATGGTAATTCATGTTGTTGAAATAGAATATATGTTTTTGTTGCATGCATACAATCTAGTAAAGCGGCAACATCATTTGGTTTAACAGCAGGAGGAACAATCACCTTTTGTAAAGCTTCTTGAAGCATTCCATGGTAAGTAGGTGAAGCTTTTTTAAGTTCCCAAAGAGATATCTTTGCAGGAGTAGCGCGAAGATGCTCTACAAGATCATAGTCTTTACAACCTTTATATGTTAAACAAGGTACTTGAGGAAGCATAGGTTGAGAAGCTGGTAAAGATATTAGAACACTCATTTTTTGTGTACTTTGTTTGTTATTTCAAGTGTTATATGCATGAGAAACCACATTATGATTTCTTTGTTGTGAGTTTTGATTCACTATTTGTTTTGTATAATCATAAATGTGATCAAGAGATCAAGGAGAAGATGAAAGACCTTTAACAACAAGCACAAGTTTAGAGGATGGTTGAACCACATTTGCACATAGAGTGACCACAATTGTTAGTTTTTCAATCTCTTCTTTAGGTTTAGGCACATAAATTTCATTTACAAATCTTTGAAACAATGAAGGCTTAGAGGCCGTAGTAGAATGTTTAATCAAGATAAAGTCCTCAAGGGCTTCATCTAACATATCAAAATCATCACGACTAAATGGCTCATCATAAGCATGAAAATCTTACAAAAAATAATTAGACATTTTAACATGCTCTTTTTAACCAAGATTTAAATGCACAATGATGGCCTTTGCAAATGAAATACAATATCCAACAATAAATGATAATTTCCAACTCTTTTAGTGAGAAGATAAAGAATGTAATCAATAATTTAACATATGCAATTTCACTAAAGAGGTTTTTCAATCTAATTATGCTCTAGAACAACAAATTATTTCAAATCAGAATTTTAAAAGGATGCAAATTATTTAAAGCTCAGGTTCACCAAATTGTTTGGGGGAAAATTGGATAGTTTGTTTAGACTAGGTTAAGTGCTACCATTTCTCCACTAAGCATTGGGAGGACAAGGACTGAGCTTATGAACAAGCTTCTAATCACTTTGTCTATCCCTTTATGCTTGCATGGCTATGAAACATATGAATCTAACTAAGGTTTTATCAAGTCTTTTCTTTTCAACTAAGTAAAACCCTAATTATGCCTTAAATCAGAAATATTCAGAAACTATTGAAACAACTGATAAAATTGATCATAGAAGTGCAAAGAGAAGGTTTTAGAGATAGTGCACCTAGATTTTAAGGACCACTTGGACTAGGGCATCTGCTCCTGTGTCTCGAAAGTTTCTGAACTAGAAAATCTTTTGCATAGGGTGTTTAAGATTGCTAAATGGCTTCCAGATATTGGAAATAACCCCTGGTTGGACTAGGCCGCCCACTCCTTAGTCTCAAAAGTGTTGGAATCCAAAAATCTGAAAGTTTGTCATGATTGTATCCGCAATATCTTCCTTTCTGTAGCTTCTTTCCGCTGGAACTTGTAAAACATGATCTGCACCTAAAAAAGAAGGAGAATGTTGTGGCTATATAGGAGCTTCCCTCAGCCAAGCCCCATCTTTAATATTTCTACCTCAACAATAGCTAGAGAAAAAGGATTTGTAGAAATCTGTGCAAACCTAACAATGTGTATGCAAAAATATCAAACCCTAGATGTCTAAATCAAGGGAAGATCAACAACATGCTTTGCATCAATAAACACATACAACTTCACCTCAAGGAGATGAAACAAATTAAGAATTACATGAACAAGAAGGTGAATCAACAATGTCCACAGAGTATCTCCAAGCTTGTTGTTGGAGGCTTCAACCCTTCTCTCAATCATGCAAAAGGGTGTACAAACCCTAGGAAGAGTAAGATAGTCTCAAAATCTTGATTCCTAATATCCATCCATTGTCTCCATGATAGAAAATACAAAATACTTGCAAGAGCTTCAACAAGTCACTGATCTTCAATAGCAATTGTGGCAGAGTTTTAGTATCAAGCTTGTATAAGAATTGTGTGTGATAAAATGATTTGCAAATGTCTTTTTATATCTAGCTTTAGGAAATTCAAATTTTGAAATAACGTTTTGATATAGCGTGAAAATTGAGAATTTGAAAATGGAATCATGAGGCACTCGGCAGGAGCTGACATCCCGCCAAAATTCAAAATCCCAAGAAATAGTGGAGGAGTAGGGTGCGAGCACCCAAGTCCAAGCTCCTAGTTTCTGCTTAGATCTACATTTTTGGGGGTCCTAGGTACCCAAATCTCAAATCCCCTTTCTGGTTTCTATCAACAAGTTACCTCAAAAAGTTAATAATTTGCTTCTAGACTTAATCAATCAAGGTTTTAGGAAGGCCAAAAAAAAGGGTTTGAGAGGTCACCAAAGTGAGGAGCTAAACCGAGGGAAATTGTACCATTCCATATAGGAGGATAATTTTTGACGTTACAACATACATCTGGTAAACTTTGAAATCTTTGTAAGCATCAAAGGCAAGAAATAATATGACCACTTCAATTCTTGCCATCGGAGCAAAAGTTTCTTCAAGATCAACTCCCTCTACCTAAGAATATCCTTTGCACACCAATCTTTCTTTGTTTCTCACAACTTCACCATTTTCATTCAATTTATTTCGGAAGACCCATTTAGTTCCAATTGCATTTTTGTTTTTAGGTCTAGGAACAAGATCCCAAGTATGATTCTTTTCAATTTGCATTAATTCTTCTTGCATTGCTTTTACCCAACTTTCATCATTACAAGCTTCATTCACTAATTTTGGTTCAATCATTGAAATCAAACAATACTCCACTTGTTCTTCAACAATTCTTCTTCTAGTTTGAAAACCTTTATTTTTATCTCCTATGATCTAATATTCAAAATGATTCAACCTTACATACCTAGGAGTTTTGGGATTTTCTTGATCTTCTGATTCTTAAACTTGTTCCTTAGCATTTGCACTAGCTTCTTGAGTCACTGGATTCTCTAGAGCAATCTGAATCTAAGTTTGAGTTTGAACTTGCTTTCCTTTTTTTGGACTTTCATTTTGATCATTTGATTCATATCCACAAGACTTGGAAGGTCTCTCCTTACTTTCATCAACCTTGACATTAGCACTTTCAACAATCTTTTTCAATCTCTTGATAAAGTATTGGTATACCTTGCTTTGGTTAGAATAACCCATAAATATTTCTTCATCACATCTTGCATCAAACATGCTTAGATCTTCATCTCTCTTTATATAGCATTTACTACCAAAAACTCTGAAGTATTTCATAGTAGGAGCATTACCAAACCATAGTTCATAAGGTATTTTACCAGTATTACATTTGATCTGCACATGGTTAAGAGTGTAGACAATAGTATTCATAGCCTCTCTCCAATAGACATGTTGAAAATTTGCCTCCATCATCATGGTTCTAGACACCTCTTGAATAGTCTGGTTCTTCCTTTCCACAACTCCATTCTGTTGAGGAGTCCTAGGAGTAGATAATTGTCTTCTTATTCCATGCTCTTCACCAAATGCATTAAACTCACCGGAGATAAACTCTCCACCTCTATCAGATCTTAGACACTTTATTTTCACACCAATCTCATTATCCACCTTAGCCTTGAACACATTGAATTTATCAAGAGCCTCTGATTTCTCTCTCAAGATGGTGACCCACATCATCTGGGAGTAATCATCAATCAACAACATAAAGTATCTATCTCCTTGCAAACTCCTAACTCTAGAAGGACCACACAAATTAGTGTGCACAAGTTCCAATAATCCATTTTTAAATTATTCTTTACTTTTGAATGTATCTCTATTCTGTTTGCCCAAATAACATTCCTTACATATGTTATTAGCAGGTTTCACAAGCTTTGGAAGATCTCTCATAGCCTGAGTAGTACTTATCTTGACAATGTTAACAAATTTTACATGACATATTCTCCTATGCCATAACCAACTCTGATCAATCGGAGCAATCAAACAACTTTTACTAGTACCACTTAAATGAAAGCTATTACCTGTAGTCTGTGTACTAGATGCAATCTCAATTATGAAGCTTCCCAAAATTCTGCATCTTCCATACTTGAATTGGAGATCATACCCTTTGTTAGCCAACTGTCTAACACTGAGAAGATTATGCTTCAACCCTTCTACATACAAAACATCATTAGTGTTATTCTTACCATCAAGAGAGATGGATCCTCTGCCATGGATTCTACCAACTGCATTGTCTCCAAACTTCACAATTCCACCTTCATATCTTTCTAAACTTACAAACTTACTTTTATCACCAGTCATATGATGAGAACATCCACTGTCAATCACCCATTCATCCTTTTCTTCAACCTGAGCAGCCAAGGCACTTTCCACATTCACACAGCTAGTAGATTTAGTAGGCACTAGATCTTCTCCTTTGATAGCAATGAACACCCATTCATTTCAAGAGGTACTTCCCATATCAGATTCATCATCTGTGACTCCTCCATTAGCAACTTCTTGGACATAGTAGCATTTCTTCTAAACCCTAGGTCTATTAGGGTTTGTCTTTGAAAGCCTCTTCGGACATCTTGAAGCAAAATGACAAATCTTATTGCAAGCAAAACATTTGAAAGGAAACTTTCCTTCATACTTACCGGATCCTCTTGGTAATCTTTTGGCAATAAGGGCTTCAAGTTCTTCAAGCTCAGATTCATCTTCTTCAAGTTCCTTCCTTGCCTTCTCATATCTGGTTAGTCTTCTTGAAGACCTTTCACTTGGATCAAATCTTTGCTTTCTGAAAACACTGGCTTTAAATGCATATTCTGATTTAGGAAGAGAATCACCAAACTCACTCATTTCAAATGCTGAAAGCTTGCCAACCGTCTGATCCCTTGTAACATATGTCACAGTCCTGATCTCCTTAATAGTAGCAACTCTGTGCTTGTATGAAGTAGGTAAGAATTTGAGCACCTTGCCAACAATCTTTGATTCTTCCAGTTTTCCACCAGCACACCTGATACTGCACACAAGTTCATTCACCTTCTGCATGTAGGAAGTGATGTTTTCATCTTCACTCATCCTCAAACATTCATATCTACCCTTCAGGCTCTGTAGCTTAGCACATTTGACATATGCATGACCTTCATATAGAGTTTCCAACTTCTTCTAGATTCCATGACTAGTTTACAATTCTAAGACATTTGTCATTTCTATGTCTATCAGGGCACTCACTAATGCTTCCTTAGCCCGAATGTTGTATTCAGCTTCTTTGATTTGATCTGGAGTTGTAGGACAATTCTGCGGAGGAGTATACTTATTCTTAGATATCAACCAATAAGGATCACCTATGCATTGCAAATGACACTCCATGCGATTCTTCCAAAGAGAGTAATTTGTTCCATCAAATCTCAGATTGTCCTTGTATGCCAACATCTTAGATCTCCTCAAGCAGTCAAGCTTCTTTTAGAGGAACCAGCTCTGATACCAATTATTGAAATTAGGGCAGACAACTAAGAGGGGGGTGAATCAGTTGTCACAAAATTTTATCTTTTGCTACATTTAATCTTTTTTACCACTTATTAATAGATTAATGATAAAACCATGAAAGCATGAATCAAAAACACATGAGAAGAAACATAATAACCACACATAACACAAGGATTTTTATGTGGAAACTCGGTTAAAGGAAAAACCATGGTGTGGGTTAACCCATAAGATTAATTCTCTATTAAAAGAATAGAAAAATGGGAAGGCACTTGCATTTGGGTGCACTTCCCAAAGCTCACTGCTCAAAGGAGGCTCACTACCTACAAAAATATTCACATGGTTAACACCAAAAGGTTGAACTAAGAAACAACATCTTCTCCATGCCAAGGTTCAGTTCCATTGAAGCTCACAACACCTCTATTCTTCTCCTGAACACTTCTTCATTACCTTCTCATCTTTACATCCTTCAACAACTTTACACAACTTCATTACACTTATTTATACATGACATCAACTTTGGAATGAACATCAAAGTTGGCCTTACAATCATCTATCTAGAACATTGTCCAAGATAGGCATTACAAGTAATTACAATCACAAGACTTCACTTAAAACAAAATGTTACATGTAGACCACTATACTATTGGCCAAACATAGCTGGGACTCAATTCTTCCTCAAACAACATGCCATGCTCCATAGAACTTCTCTTAGATCATATGCAACATGCACCAAGCATCTGGTTGGCCAAGACTGGAAAGAACAATAATAGCCAAGGAGAAATCTTCAACTACGAGCTCAATCCTCAATGCGGACCATTAACACAATAGGCACACAATCCAAAGACCTCCACAAGCATAATGAAATCAACAGGAACAACTACACCACCTTAAATCACCAGAATCACTTGCATCTTCATACGGGAACTTATGGACACTAACTATCACAACTGTCACACTAGAAAGATTTCTTGCAAACCTCCAAACCACGAACCACTTGAGTTGAGGATACACACCAACATCCCAAACATACCTCTAGAATTGTAGACCATAATATTCCAATGCAAAGCAATCTGGACCAAATTCCTATCACTCTGTTACCTCTGAATAACTACAAAACCTAGTTCTACTTAGATGGCCATAACTTCACCAATCGTCCATACGGACCTCTCAAATCTTAACTGGAGAAAATTCAAACAATCGTCTACAAAACCCTTAAGTCCACAGACTCTGATCTTCATCTCACTGGGAATGCTGATCAATGTACTTACTAAACTGCACTATATTCAATATCTCTGAGAAAGAGATATGTTGACATCAATGACAACACATTATAAGAACATATTTGCAACAAGAAACATGAATTTTCTCTTATGATATCACCAAGTTCTTCCTCTTCCTCAAGTACCTTGTCAACTTAGTAATATTATGAGTTCATTCTCCTAGTTTGCTAGGCTACAACTTGTAGACTAGTATAATGTCTTCTTGGTCACCAACAAGCTAGTCTACGTTAGGTTGCAGAATTGGTGCATGTCTTCCATGGAGAACCATAAAGTCCAATGAAAAGGCAACTCACAAAATATATATAGTTATTGTCATCGAATCCCTAGTAGAGTCACCAAAAATCTATTGGTTTATAGATTTGCCATCTAACTCTAAGTTCTTGAGTTACCCACAAAGGTGAAAAATGTATTAATAGTTGAATCAATTGTAATGATATTTTACAATGATTCTCTACTTATTTGACAAGGTGCAACTACCTTCTTATGATATTTGATGAATGAAAACTTGAATTACTTTTAACTAAAAAGCATAAAAGGCAATATATCCCAATATCAACTGAAATCACAGAAGTACAAAGACTTCCACAACACCAACCATAATGAAATAATAAATAATTGCACCATGTACTATATAATCACCACCATAAACCATTCACCAAAAGATAAATACTTCACAATAGTAAGCAAGAATTAAACATCCAACTACTTCAATATAGAAAGATAACCAATCAACAACAATATATTCAACATAGGAAGAATAAGAGTTTAAAAAACCATAACACAAAGTTTATGATCACCCAAACTCCACTGTATTGATTTCTATTCATATATCAAAGCAATCAAATAGGAAACTAACACACCAAAATTTGATCTATGACCAAAGAAAAGTTTGTTGAAAGATCCTGAACATCAATAGGATAACTAAATTTATAGCCTTGTCTCCCAATAACTATCTTTCTGAATAACGACTTCTTAAGGACAACTGATTTTTAAAAAGTTTTAAAATTAAACACAATTTAATGAAAGGACTCTCCAAATCTAATTATTTTTTGTAAGTATGAAATTACTAAAGCATGAGAAAAGTAAATCAATTGATTATTGCCACATCCTCCTCCACATCCTCCTCCTCAACAGTGTCCTTTTGTGTCACTTCCTTTTCTTTCACCTGTTCGTCTTCATTACACAAGTCAATCTATGCTACTTGAGTTACCTGTGTCCTTAACTTTTCCTTATAAGCTTAGTACCTATTGATGATTGATGATAAAACCATGCCGCTTGGACTTCTAGGCATGCTGACTCGAAGTTTCTTCTTACTTATCATTCTATCAACATGAGTCACCCTTTTATGTAGGGCATCTAGTCCATTTTTGAGCATTTTGATGTAGGCAACTATTCTTACAGCTCTTCCAATTGATTCTCCTATGACTATATCATAATGCACCATTTATTTAATCACCATCTTATTGAAATTTTTCTTGATCTCCATAACTTCAAGCAACTTATCATCATCATCGCCAATGGCTTCTGTTTTCAGAATGGAAAAATTACTTTTGAGGTCCCTTTATTCTAATTAATAGAGGGCAAGAGTGCTTCTCCTTTCTTCTTTGAGTGCCCCCACAACAAACAATTTCCACTTAAATATATCGGTGCAAGCAATAGAATCTATTTCCTCAGGGTCGTTCAACACCTTCTCGTCCACCAAAATATTAACATCTATATCATCCATTTCTTGTATTTATTTGAAGAACAAGGACAAACTATTGTTATCATTTCTGATAGTTTGAAATTCAAATATCATGGCCTCCCTCTTGGTAGAATGGAGTTAAATAACTTAATAGATTCCTCTATAAATATGAGGCCATCTAAAGTCAGATTCTCTATCCACTGTTCTATGGCACTACTTAAAGCTTGAGATCATTTAATTTGTTGTAATAAATTGGGGTTAGGATCACTAACACTTGGAGGCATCTGTTGAGTTTGTTGTAATCATCAAAATTGTCTGATTAAAAAGAGATAATGAAATTACTTGTTCTCACAATTTGGCATTTTCATCTTGCCCCTTTTTTACCCTTTCTGACAAATTATTAACTAAGAATTTTGCATGATCGATGTCCCCTTCAATAGTTGAGGGTCCCTTGTTGACTCTACTCAGATTGAAATCTACTTTAGTTACTTCATCTTTATTTTTCTTTCCCATTGGGTCAACAATCTCCAAAATATGGTGTCTTGTGGCAAAATCGGCCACCATCCTTGACATTCTCCTAGCCCGTTTAGGCTTAGGTGTTTCTTGTAGGAGCTTGGCTATAGTATCTATGCTATTTTCTACCATAGAAGTGTACCATTTCTTTTTCTCTACTAACTTTCTCAGCCAAGTAGGGGAGCAATAGGAGGCATTAGTATTGCCAACCATACTATTACACCTTTCGAATGTACAGGTGGGATATTGTGCTCCAAAGGATTACTTAGACTAGGTGAATTTGGAGTACTCAACAAAGATTGAAGCATATTGTCTTCTCCAAACTGATTAAAATTTAACGAAACATTATCACTTAGAAAAGGGTTCACATGGGGCACATGGTCTTCTCGTGGTGGTGAAGCAACCAATTTGGTATTACTCATCACCGATTGATCATCTTGTTCATAGGTTGTCTTGAACTTGCTAACATCCTCGAGATGCTCACCATCTCCACTAGATTGTGAGCCAACTCTATGAAGAGTTGGGTCTAGACTAGATGATCTCCTTAGGGTGTGAGTGGTTTGAGACTTGTTTTGTTCTTGAACAAAAGAGTCCCTCGGCATTGTAGAACCAACCTATTCTCTTAATTTTCCATTCAACCATTTTTTGTTGTTTTCAACACTTGGAAAGAGCAAAACATAACCTCAGTAATTTCTCTATCTAACCATTTTATCAGAGGCAGAGGTTGTAGAGAGGTATTATGATAACCCTCATCTAGAATATCTAAATTATCATCAAACAACTTGGGAACCTACATTGGTAGCTCAAAAGAACGGACTTGGTCAATGGTTAGCCACATCCATCTCTTTTTCTACACTTCTCTCCCATCTAAATAGTCTTCCCAAAAACATTTGAGTTGAGGCTTTTGTAGAGATTAACCACCACCATGCATGTTTCTCTTCACAAAATTTTTTCTATCAAAACCTACTCGGACAAACAACCTATGAAAATTGAATTCTGCCAGTAACTTCTCCACACTTTTAGCACTATCATTACTCTTATAGGAATAAAAAGAAATAGACACATGGAATGGATATCCCTTATTTTTCATTGCATGGTATTTTGCATTTACAACTGCCATTTGATGACATACCTCCAAAAATATAAGGTAGTTTGATGGATGTCTTGGTAGTTTCAATGATGCGTTTTCATAACCCCCTATCCACAGTTATGAGAAGCAGTCGAATTGAACATAAAAACTTCCAAAATTCATAATTACGGTAGCCACTTCTACCAGAAATCTCCACTCTAATGAACCTTCAATTCTTTTTGCAAGCAACATGGAAAAGGCATCATTCACCTGATGAAAATCCTCGATACCGACACTTTTTTGCAACTGTGGAAAGGTTTGATACATAGGTATGTCCAGGGTGGGAGCTCTAGGCAAGACAACCTCTTTAGCAGCCATCACATATATGGGCTAAGAACACATATGGAAGCTCACCTTTTGTGGGAAATTCATCAATTATTTGTGCATGCATTCAATTATTATATTTGCCCAGTCTATATGATGTACTGGCAGAAAAGTTAGCCTCCCCCTTTGGGATTCATGACATGGCTTAACTGCCTCCTGCTGGTCCTTATTTGGGATGGTAGTAGTTTCCTAGAAGGTGTGCCTTTTGGGAAAAACAACCAGCTCAACACCCAACAAGTGGTATCAGAGCCAGGTCATGGGTTTGAATCCCCTCGAGTAATGTTGAGGGGGGATTGTTGGAAAAAATGTCAACATCCCCCTTCGAGATTCATGACACAGCTTAACCACCTCTTGTTGGTCCCTATTTGGGATGGTAGTGGTTTCCTGATAGTTACGCCTTTTGGGAGAAATGGCCAGCTAAACACCATACATGATGATCTCTGCAAACAAGTATGATGAATCGACACATCCAGTACTCAAAGGAATTAGATTTAGAGCTCCCAACCATGTGATGTAGCAAGGTGATCATATCAAAAATCTCCTCTTTGCAATCAAATTGGTGGGAAGTCTCAACTTTCCTTTCTTCTTAGCCTCTAACCAAGTTTTGGCAATGTAGGTCTGGCACCAATCCTTCTTCTCATTCTAAAACCTCCAAGTAGAGGATAGGGAAACATCAACATTCTCTTCATAATCATCCAATTTTAGAGAAAGAGCAATGGATTTTGAATAGATCCTATCTAGCACAGAGTGATCCGGAGCTCTTATTTGTTATGAATCTAGAAAACAATTATTAGCACAAGCAAAAATCAAGTCAAGACAATGTATAGCAATTCAAAAACCCCCAGCTCGGTCCAAACTATTGCTTACAATTTTATTGGCTAGAGAAGTTTTGCATTCAAGGTACATTCTCCTCTAGAAATCTTCTAGGTCAATGTAACCTAGCTCTATGTCCTTCACACGTGACAAAACCATTCTCAACCATAGGAACCATAGCAGCCTCTTGAAATTTGTATTTCATTTTAACTAACTTAAAAATCCAGTCAACCAAAAACTTGAAAACATTCAAGGACACAGTAGAAGTCCACAATTTGTTTATAGGGGAAATACTATATAAATTCATGAAAAATATATAGTTCATCCACCCAATGAATTATGGTATTTTTGTAACAAGAGAGAGAAAAATGGAAGAGGAATAGCCAACTGAGCTAACCTGTAAACTAGAAATTCAATGAACTCTTTGTGTATGGTGAACTAGTAGCTCCACTCTACAATGTACCTCCATGAAATTATGAAATCTTTCTTTGCAAGGTGACTAACTTATTTGAGTTTCATATCACCTTCCATTAATTTGCTCATAAATTTCATTTATTATTGGTGGTGTATCAAACTTTGAAATTCATAATATCTCCTTTGGTTTCCCTCCAAAGAGAGCACCCATATACTTACACTCAATCCAAATTAAATGTGAGTTGACAGGTCTCATTTCTCTATATTACTCACCAGCTCAGAAGGAGGTGCCGCAGGAGTAGTGAGCACATTCAGTTGATAAGTCAGGAATGTGAAGGAACTTTTGAACCATAAAGTTTGAAAGTTTAGAAGTTCAAAGAACCTCTGATTTCCCAACAACAAAGGCTTTACTTTCAACAAAGTGACCAAGACCAATGAAGAAGGGATCTTAAGATGCTAAGTTGTGTGACTAGTTGGGGAGTCAGGTGGTTCATGAACTTTTGAACCTACCAACTTTGGCTCAAAAACTTAAGGGATTTCTGACAATACATGAAAATGACTATGTAAAGGATGCAACTTGGGAAAAGAATGTGAATAGTGGAAAATAAAGAATAGGAACTTCCTAAGACATGAATGTTTTAGTAAAATTCAAACATGGGGTAACACAAGGTAAGCCCTGAACATGATGAAAATGGGAGGATGTAACAAAACTATTCTTAACAAACCTCTATTCACCTACTGCCCCAATTGAGAGTGTAAGAAAATGAGGGAGATGGTACAAGAGAAGAATGAATTGATGAAATAACTTTTTTATTACACATTTAAAATTCAAGTCCACAAATTGGAAGAACTACTAATAGAAAAATAGAACATAGAATGGTTTACATTAAGTTTGAAACTACAAATTAGAGCTAAAGTAGATGGAAAATAATTTTATACCTATAATGAAGGTAGTAAAAGTAGTGACCATAATAGACGCCCAACCTCAAAAGAAAGATTTGAGTGGAAATGAATAATAAAAAAAAAGAATTGGCAATATTAAAAATACAATAGAAGATTATAGTAAACAGTGGGATAAAAGATACTTCTCCCTCAATACAAAGTAACTATATCTGGTGTACCTATTAGAGTAGAGAACATATGAGAAATGAATGCCTAGTTGTAGGAGGTACAAAAACAAAAAATGCATTAAGGGTTGATTTTGATTAATCATGAGAAGTGTAGTAAGTTTCTATTGTGCTATATACAAACAATGGGATATGTTGCATATGTCTTGTTATTGATGTCAATAGTAGTGTGGAGTGTTGATCAGTGATGTTCAAAGTTGCCAAAGAATAGTGAAGATCAGAGGAGAAGACAAAGGAGAAATGATCAGAGATGGATCAGAGAAGTTGTGAAGTGAAGGGTAAGGTGATGAAAGTCTTGCACTATGTATACTAATTGGATTAGTAACATCTATACGCTATTGTACCCTATCTTCTCAAGTTCATAAACAAATGTTGTGGTAACAAGAAAATTCTTGTTGTGATTGAAAAGAATTGTGAATTGTTATTGTATGATGTTGTGTATGAAGTCTTTGTGTGGCAAATGATGTATTCATTATTTCTTGAGGAAAAGCATTACTTTAGTTTTGAAATAAAGTTTTAGAAAGTTCAAGGGACTGGATGTTGCACTGAAGAAGTTCAGGAGAATGCTTTTCATTCATTTGTATTTGAAGGTATGGCCTTATGGTTTGGATGTTATCCAGAGACATGTGTGAAGAAGGTATGTTCCTAATTTTAGGTCACAAAAGTTATTGAAGAAGATTCTAGAGCTAGCAGAGCAAAGATAGTGGTTTAGAGTTATTACAGTCAGGATGAGTCAGAGAAATTCTTTATTTTTCTCTGCATTTGAAGATGTGGTCCTACAACTTGAAGGATAGTTGGATATAGGTGAGAAGAATAATATATTCAAGTTTTAGATAATAATGTGTACTGCAGAGGTTCTTTGGAGACACCAGATTAAAGATACATCATATTGCTAATTAGGGTTGTCTGGAGGAGAAAGAAAAAGCCACCACATTTCATTAGCTGACTTTGATGTTTGGAGAATGGGTTTAGTTAGTCTCTGTGTTTTTTCATTTTAGGTTTAAGGTGTTGAAGTTTATTACAAGTTGGTTTTTCAATGTTCTATGTCAATACTATATGTTCAATGTTTGTAACTGATGCTAGGTTTAGTATTTGCTTGTTTGCGCTAGAATGAAAAATGTACAATTTAGAAGAAGGAATGTTTGAGAAGGTTGGTGCAATTCTTCTGTTGCTTGTGAAGTGATCCACGTGATGGTAATTGGTCTATCCAGTACCACTTTAGTTATGGAGCTATTTTGTGGAAGGATAAGTGATTTCTAGACCAACTTGTTATGTTTTGATGATCCCACCAGATGTTTGGAAGTGTGTTCTAGATTGGAAGAATGTGTTAAGGAAGAATAGGTCTTGGTTATCATTTGGCTTGAAACGTATTGGATTTCTACATCATTTGACACCTAACTTGTTGTGCCCATTACACATTTCATGTTTGGATGTTTTATCTTGGCCAACGAAGGAGAAAGATTTTGATGCTTCCTGAGGATATAAATAAAAGTTCTTGTTTGGTGTGAAAAAAAGAGTGTGTGAGAGTGTGCAAGGTTGTGTGAGTGAGTGAGGAAGTGAGTGAGTGAGTGACTCTCTCTCTCTCTCTCTCTCTCTCTCTCTCTCTCTCTCTCTCTCTCTCTCTCTCTCTCTCTCTCTCTCTCTCTTTGTGTGTGTGTGTGTGTGTGTGTGTGTGTGTGAAGGTGTGTTTATTGAATGCAAAATACAATTGAGATGGGGGTGAATTAGTTGTATCATAAAATTCAAACCCTCACAAACATTCAAATCCACATTAACCTTTAAACTTGTTATGATGATTAAGAATGAAAATAAAATGATAGAAATTGAATCATAAAAACATCAAACACAAGACAACACTAGAGTTTACGTGGAAAACCCAAAAAGGGAAAAACAATGGTGAGGATTAGCTCACAATATAAAGTAGTAGCAACACCAAATTATAGAAGGATCACTATTAGAGGGTTGACTGCATAGGGCTCACTACCCAAAAGAAAGAAAGAAAGGATCACTACCAAAGTAGTCACTACCCAAAAAAAAGAGATAGAAGAGGAGGCTCACTGCCAAAGATGAACTGATATAATTGCATCTAACATATGCATGGAGTACAATTCAAATGAAGCTCAATATTCACAACACAAACATCACCTTTCCAAAAACACTAAAAAAATAGTAGACACCTTCTTCTCACAACATCTAGTATCCTAACACATGAAAACTCTCAATGCACTAATCAAAATTGCATCACAAATATCATATTCATCACACATACATCCAGTCACAAATTATTGACACTTATTTATACCATCATCAACCTTAAAAATATTCTCCAAGGTCGGCAACACATCTTAACCCAGAAAATTCAAATTAGGTCTAGACCAAAACATTCCCCCAGAGTGGTGCAGGAGCTTCAGTTTTAGTCATTTTTTTGACTATATCATTTTGTTATCTTTGTATTTTGGTTTTTCCTAAGGCTTTGAAAGCCATTTTCATGCTATGTAATAAGGACTTAGTTTATTTAATTAACTAGTCCAATATGGAGATAGCTTAGGCCTATTCTATAGGTTTCTCCTTTTAGAAACTTGGTGTTTTATAGAAAAAAAGCTTTTCCCATCATTTGACTGCCTCTCATGGTAGTTGTATGGATAGAATGGGAAGTGGAAAGGTTAGAAAACTTTCTATAAACTTCATTTTGTATAAACATGGCAAAATGGAATAGAGAGGAGGAGTTTTATAAGGAAAAAACTATATTTTTCTATTTTTTTGTTGGAAACAGCCTTCTTGTATGGCCTGGTATAGACAGTAAGAGGTCCATGGTCTAGAAACTGTGGTTATACGTTGAATCACCTTTCATTTGCATTTACTTAGAGCTTTTGAAATGCTTCTATTGCTTTGTTTGATCCCATTCTGTGCAAACTGGTTTTTAACCCTCCATAGCTAGGGTTTGGACAAAATGCTCCATTCTTCCTCTGTCCTTTGAAGGTGGTCACCCATTTCTTGGTGGGATGGAGGAAGGTAGAGTAGATTTAATGTTTTCTTGTGGTTGGCAGATTAACTCCTTCTCTGCAAGGTGTATGGCATGCATCTAACTAGTCTCACTAGTGACTAGTTGAGAAATTGGAGGTGGACTGTATTATGACAGTGAAGATAGTCGATTTGTTTTGACAAATGCAAGGTGGAGTCTATGCTTGATGGTGGAGATTGACTAGTATAGGACCTGGTGGACCTTGTGCATGCATATTGGATGCATTTTCTTTCCCATTGCTTTCAATTTAGGCCTTTGTTTTCAAGAAAAAGATAATTTGTTGTTTCTAAACTCCAACAACATAGTACGGTTCTGCATGTGTGGGGTGGATTGCATATTCATGTTGGGTATTTGGATTATACATTGAGAAGTGGTGATCATATGGAGTTATGAGTATTTAGTGGTGTAAGTATTCTCTTGGGTTACATGGTTTAATCCTCTTTAAACACTGTTTCTTTAAGACAGTCACAAGATAGTTTTTGTTCTCTGACAGAGTAAGTACGGAGGTGAGGTGTTGGGTCAGTGAATTCATGTTGATCCTGCCTTGGTAAGTGCATGTTGTGTTTAGATCCTTGTTGGTAGAGGAGTTATGCTGGTTTAGTTAATGCTAGGCTAGAAGATATAAATTGTCATCTTAACACTATCCTAGAACAGTCTTACTGTAGTTGCTATCCACTACCCTAGAGAATACAGAAATTAGTCTTTTGGTCAGAGACCTCATGATAGTCATGATTTCTTTACAAGTATGTGTTAGCAGTTATATGTGGACACTGTTGGTAGAGGTGTGGGTAGTAGGTTGTGAGTCCTTAAAAGGTGGATTGTGCATAGAGATTGGATTAAGCAGTGACTCTCCAAGATGAGAAATGGGTAGCCTGTGAGGAGGACACTAGATAGTGGTCCTAGGCTAGGTCAATCTTAGTAATAGTCTAGAGTAGGCTTTGACTTCACAAACACCTTTGTGAATCTCTTAAAGAAAACATTGAGATTTAAGTTCATTGAGTGAACTTCAACAAATCTATCTTTACCCTCTGCATCATATTGGTATTAGAGCCAATATTCTGATTGGAAGCAAGTGTATGTCAGAAGAGGAAATTGAAATAGAGGCTAGTACAATGCCTCCCAAGACAATGAGTCAAGATGCCATCAAGAAGTTGGTGGAAGAGATGGTTGAAGCAAGACTGCAAGAAGCAAGATTGCAAGAAGCAAAATTGCAAGAAGAGAAGAAGTCTAAGGGCAAGACCAAAGAAGAGGGAAGCTCTTCTAACACAAATGAAGAAATAGAGGTAGAAGAGGATCCTCTAGAGCAGGATATGTCTGCAGATCAAAAAGCCTTCTTGAATGCACTTAAGGGTGCTCATGGAGATAGTGGTGATCCCAAGATGGATGTGCCTACCTTTCAGGGCAAGTTGGATGGAGATGTTCTCACCGACTGGATAGAAGCTATGTGCAACTTCTTTGATTACAAGGAGTTCAATGATAGCAAAAAGGTCAAGTTTACCAAGACAAGGCTACAAGGTTCTGCACTTGTATGGTGGAACTATTTGCAGAGTGAGAGGGAGAAGATTGGGAAGAATCCCATCACTAAATGGAGTAGAATGGTGGCTATGCTCAGAAGCAAGTTCATGCCACCTGACTATGAGATTCAAATCATAAGGATTTGAGACAAAAAGACATGGATGTGGCTGCCTACACAGAAGAATTTCATAGACTCAGTATGAGGGCCAATCATAATGAAGATGAAAAAGGGATGGTGGCTAGGTACCTGAATGGACTGAAATACAATCTGCAAGATGAGATAAGTTTGGTGTTACCAAAGACAGTGGATGAGTGTTTCTTATTGGCCTCTAGAGTAGAGGAAAAGCTAAGAAGGAAGGGTGAACAAAGTGCCAGAGGTAGAGGTGGCAAAAACCAAAGAGGAAGAGGCAATTTTGGCCGTGGACAGTTCAACAAAACTGAAAATAATAGTCAGCAAGAGACACATTCAGAAATAGAGCATAGAGGAGGCTTCAGAGGACAGAGAAGTCATAATGTCAGGGGTAGAAATGGTGGAGGTGGTAGAGGACCAGGAGTCTTCACTAGAAGATGTTATGGTTGCAACCAAGTTGGCCATACAATGAACAAATGCCCAAGGAAAGCCAACAACTCTCATGACAGTGGGAAGGGAAATCAGTTCATGAAAGATGATGACTGTGAAAGTGTGAATTCACCAATGGGAAGTGCTACACTTATTCTAGATGGAGAGAGTATGATGATCAAAAGGGCTATGTTGAAGATTCCATTGAAGCAAGAGCCCCCTCAGAGAAAGAATCTTTTCAGAACCCAAGGCCTAGCTTATGGGAAACTTTGCAAAATTATAGTGGATTTAGGGTCTACTGAGAATGTGGTATCCACTGAGATGGTTGAGAAGTGCAAGTTGAAGTGGCTGCCTCATATCAGTCCTCACAAGATCTCTTGGTTGAACAAGAACCAAAGTTTCATGGTGGAGGAACAAACTTGGGTTGAATTTGCAATTGGTGACTACAAGGACAAAGTGCTATGTGAAATCATCCCTATGGATGCATGTCACCTGCTTCTTGGTCATCCATGGCAGTATGATGTTAAAGCTTAGCATGATGGTGAGAAGAACACTTATGTCATCACAAAGAATGGAAGAGCATTCAAAATGGATCCTTTGTTGGAGCAGCCCAAGGGAAAGGAAAATAACAGTAGTGTCATGTTGGTGAATGGCACTGAGTTCCTAAACATCTTGAAGGAGAATGACAATCAGGGGTATGCCTTGGTCATGAAGCCCAAGAGTGGAACAGATCAACAAGAACAAAAATAGAAGGAGATTCCATTGGAAGTACAACAACTTCTAGATAAGTATCAAGACCTTGTGGTAGAGGAAGTTCCCAACTCCTTACCACCCATGACGGATATTAGTCATCAAATTGACTTAATACCTGGTGCTACATTGCCTAACAAAGCTGTATACAAGCTGACTCCACAGCAAAATGAAGAGGTGGCAAGGAAAATTTAAGATCTCCTAGAGAAAGGGCTGATTAGGAAGAGTCTAAGTCCTTGTGCAGTCCCAAGTGTACTTGCTCCTAAGAAGGATGGAAAGTGGAGGCTATGCACAGATTCAAGGGCCATAAACAAGATCACCATAAGGTACAGATTCCCAATGCCAAGGATTGAAGATCTCTTGGATTATCTTGGAGGATCATGCTATTACTCAAAGATTGATTTGAAATCTAGATATCATCAAATCCAGATCAGACAGGGAGATGAATGGAAGATTGCTTTCAAGACCAATGAAGGTCTTTATGAATGGCTTGTTATGCCATTTGGTCTTAGCAATGCGCCAAGTACATTTATGTGCCTGATGAATGAGGTATTAGTTGAATTCATTGGTAAATTTGTTATTGTTTATCTTGATGACATACTAATCTTCAGCAGGACGAGGGAAGACCATGTGAAGCATGTTGGTCAGGTGTTAGAGAAGCTGCATGAACACAAGTTGATGATCAACTTAGACAAATGTGAGTTCATGAAAAATGAACTTGTATACTTGGGATTTGTCATTTCTAATGGTTGTTTGAAGATGGATCCCTCTAAGGTTGAGGCTATTCTCAGTTGGCCTACCCCAAAAATAGTGGGAGATGTGAAAAGTTTCCATGGATTGGTGACTTTCTATAGGAAGTTTATTAGAGGTTTTAGTCACATTAGTGCTCCCATCCTCAACACCATCAAGGGTGGAGTCAAATGTAGATTCCAATGGACAAAGGAAGCTGATGATAGTTTTGAGTTGTTGAAAACAAAGGTGGCTGAGTTACCTACCTTAATACTCCTTAATTTTGATAAGGTGTTTGTTGTTGAGTGTGATGCAAGTCAGCAAGCTAGTGGTGTTGTTCTCATCCAAGAAGGACATCCAATGGCATTCTTTTTAGAAAAGTTGAATGAAGCCAAGCAAAGGTATTCTACCTACAACTTAGAACTCTATGCAATGGTGCAAGATCTTAAGAAATGGAGACATTATTTGCTGCCCAAAGAATTTATTGTGTTTACTAACAATCATGCTTTAAGCTTTCTTAATAGTCAAGAAAAATTGAACCATAGACATGTTAAATGGATGGAACAGCTACAAGTTTATACCTTCACAATCAAGCACAAAAGAGGTGTCTCTAATAAGGTAGCTGATGCATTGAGTAGGAGGCTGCTTCTTATTCATGAAATCTAGTTAGAAAGCATGGGTATTGGCTGTTTAAAGGAGTTGTATAAAGAAGATTCTGATTTGAAAGAGGCTTATGATGTTTGTGTGAACTTGGCTAACACATTCCATTGAGAGTATGCAGATTTTGTTTTGCAGGAAGGCCTCTTGTTTAAAGGCAATTTGTTGTGTGTCCCTAAGTGCTCCATGTGGGACAACATCATCAAGGAGAAGCATAATGGTTCTTTAGGAGGACATTTTGGCTTAGACAAGACACTAGAACAAGTCACAAGGTTCTATTTTTGGCCAAAGGTGCAATCAGATGTGAGAAAATATGTAGCTAGTTGTGCAATCTGTCAAAGAGCCAAAGGTGTGTCTTCAAATGTAGGTCTATACCAGCCCCTTCCCATTCCCAACAGACCTTGGGAAAGTATTAGCATGGATTTTGTGCTTGGGTTACCCAGGATAGCCAGAGGGGTGGATAGTGTGTTTGGTATTGTTGATAGGTTCATCAGGATGGTTCATTTTGTGCCATGTAAATGCACAAATGATGTATCTCATATTGCAGGTCTATTTTTCAGAGAGGTAGTAAGGATACATGGTTTACCATTGTCCATTGTAACTGACAGAGATTCTAAGTTTGTAGGTCACTTCTGGAGGACCTTGTGGAAGATGCTGGGCACACAGTTGTCCTTTTCATCAGCCTACCATCCACAAACTGATGGTTAGACTGAGGTGGTTAATAGATCACTTGGAAACCTTCTAAGATGCCTTACAAAGTAGCATGGTTTGGCATGGGACTTGGTTATCAGTCAGGCTGAATATGCCTACAATGATTCAAGGAATAGAAGCACTGGTAAAAGTCCTTTTGAGATAGTTTATGGCTTTCATCCAAGAGGGCCACTTGAGCTAAAGGATCTCCAAGGTTGGGATAGAACGAGTGCACTTGGTGAAGAGTTTACTGCCTCCATTAAATAGTCCATGATCAAGTCAAGTTGCAACTAGAAAAATCAGTCACAAAGTACAAAGAAAAGGTAGATTTGAAGAAAAGACAAGTACAGTTCAAAGTTGGTGACTTAGTTATGGCATATCTGAGGAAAGAAAGGTTGCCAAAGGGTCAGCCAACTAAACTCCTGATGAAGAAGATTGGACCATGCAAAATAGTGCACAAATTTGGTCTAAATGCATATGAGATTGAGCTACCAGTTGGCTTTGGTATCTCTCCAATTTTCAATGTTTGTGATCTTTTTCCTTTCAGACCTCCATTGCCTAATGAAAGTGGATCAGATGTGGTGGCTAAAGATGCTGATTGGATCAAGGATTTGCCTCCAAGAAAACTTTTATAGTTGGAGTGCATTCTAGATTCCAAGGTTGTCAAGAAGACTCGGAGAGGTGTCTATAAGGACTACTTGGTGAAATGGAAGGATCTCCCTGACTCAGAGGCCACCTGGATGACTGAAGTAGATATCTTGAAGCATGGCATGACACTTCAACAATTGGCAACTCAAGGGACTTGAGTTTTTCCCATAGGGGAGTATGGTGCAGGAGCTTCAGTTTTAGTCATTTTTTTGACTATATCATTTTGTGATCTTGGTATTTTGGTTTTTCCTAAGGCTTTGAAAGCCATTTTCATGCTATGTAATAAGGACTTAGTTTATTTAATTAACTAGTCCAATATGGAGTTAGCTTAGGCCTATTCTATAGGTTTCTCCTTTTAGAAACTTGGTATTTTATAGAAAAAAAGCTTTTCCCATCATTTGACTGCCTCTCATGGCAGTTGTATAGACAGAATGGGAAGTGGAAAGGTTAGAAAACTTTCTATAAACTTCATTTTGTATAAAAATGCCAAAATGGAATAGAGAGGAGGAGTTTTATAAGGAAAAAACCATATTTTTCTATTTTTTGTTGGAAATAGCCTTCTTGTACGGCCTGGTACAGACTTTAAGAGGTCCATGGTATGGAAAATGTGGTTATAGGTTGAATCACCTGTCATTTGCATTTACTTAGAGCTTTTGAAACATTTCTATTGCTTTGTTTGATCTCATTGTGTGCAAACTAGTTTTTAAGCCTCCATAGCTAGGGTTTGGACAAAATGCTCCATTCTTCCTCTGTCCTCTGAAGGTGGTCATCCATTTCTTCATGGGATGGAGGAAGGTAGAGTAGATTTAATGTTTTCTTGTGGTTGGCAGATTAACTCCTTCTCTGCAAGGTGTATGGCATGCATCTAACCAGTCTCACTAGTGACTAGTTGAGAAATTGGAGGTGGACTATATTATGATAGTGAAGATAGTCGATTTGTTTTGATAAATGCAAGGTGGAGTATGTGCTTGATGGTGGAGATTGACTAGTGCAGGACTTGGTGGACCTTGTGCATGCATATTGGATGCATTTTCTTTCCCATTGCTTTCAATTTAGGCCTTTATTTTCAAGAAAAAGATAACTTGTTGTTTCTGAACTCCAATAGCACAGTACGGTTCTGCATGTGTGGGGTGGATTGCATATTCATGTTGAGTATTTGGATTATACATTGAGAAGTGGTGATCATATGGAGTTATGAGTATTTAGTAGTGTAAGTATTCTCTTGGGTTACATGGTTTAATCCTCTTTAAACATTGTTTCTTTAAGACAGTCACAAGACAGTTTTTGTTCTCTAACAGAGTAAGTACAGAGGTGAGGTGCTAGGTCAGTGAATTCATGTTGATCCTACCTTGGTAAGTGCATGCTGTGTTTAGATCCTTGTTGGTAGAGGAGTTATGCTGGTTTAGTTAATGCTAGGCTACAAGATATAAACTGTCATCTTAACACTGTCCTAGAACAGTCTTACTATAGTAGCTGTCCACTGCCCTAGAGAATGCAGAAATTAGTCTTTTGGTCAGAGACCTCATGACAATCATGATTTCTTGACAAGTATGTGTTAGCAGTTATATGTGGACACTGTTGGTAGAGGTGTGGGTAGTAGGTTGTGAGTCCTTAAAAGGTGGATTGTGCATAGAGATTGGATTGAGCAGTGACTCTCCAAGATGAGAAATGGGTAGCCTGTGAGGAGGACACTAGATAGTGGTCCTAGGCTAGGTCAATCTCAGTAATAGTCTAGAGTAGGCTTTGACTTCACAAACACCTTTGTGAATCTCTTAAAAAAACATTGAGATCTAAGTTCATTGAGTGAACTTTAACAACTCTATCTTTACCGTCTGCATCATAGAGGAAAAGAATGAATGCAAACTATACCACATCTTAGCATGGAACTAAATCCACTTTTACATGTTATTCCATGCTTCCACAATCAATGAAGCATAACTGCAGTTAGTATAAACAATCAAGTCAGTCAAACTTGTGTTAAGACTATGAACTTTTAAGTGCACGTTTCCTCAAGACCAAAAGAGGATATACGGACCACACACCAAGCTTGAATATGATCTAGAAACATCTACAAGCATTAGAAAACCAACAAAAACCTTTGTAACATCTTTCACCTTAAGAAAGTTCACACTAGAGCACTTAGGTTACTCTATCATCAACTACAACTTAAGAAATGGACTTGCAGAGAACCAAATGGTATGAACCACTTAAATTGAAGAAAGATATAAGCATTATTAGCATAAATTTATAACTAAAAAGTTAGAAACAAATCTGCGAAGAAATGCAGAGAGAAACAATTTCTCCCAAACACCTCTACATAACTCAGAAACATAGTCCACACACTGGTAAATGCAACTTTCTATGCACAACAAACCAAAGCACCAAATTTGGAATATAACATCTCTAAACACCTCTAAACAACATATTCAAACATAAAAAGTAAATCTTCAATAAGGAAGAAATGCGGAACATAACTAGAATATTGCTCTATAGGTCAAAACACATCTTCAATGCACTATTTCTTTTATTAATTAAATTTTATCAAAAGAACTTGGAAACCAACCATTAGAAGAATATTACTAATATCTTTAGTACCTCTACAAGGCAACTAAATCATCTTCAACAAATCATCTCAACCAAACACTTCATGCACTTACAACAGTCTCATCTCTACTCATCCAGTAGATAGAGTTGACACCAATGACAATGTAAGCTTGTTGACATCAATGACAACACTGATAGCACATACTTGTAACAATCTCCCTCTTTGTTATTGATGGAAACACAAAATGTGAAAAACCATCAACACACAAATCTACACCAACTTCTTTTATTTATTACTCTCCCCCTTTCTTTTACACATCTTACTTTCTCTCCCTGATCGCTAATTCTTTCCTTTTTCACATTTCTCTCTCTCCCCCTTTGACATCAATGGAAAAGGGAAACACACCACTTCTTTTACTCTTATAAGGTCACATGATCTTTTCTTTTTAATTCTCTAAATACTCCCCATTAGGAGTGCACACCAAATTGTATCAACTCTTACTCCCCCTGTTTGCAACAATCATCATGACCACTACCTACTCCCCTTGAGAGGTAGCCTCCAATATCAGTCTAGATAAGAATGAATATTGAAGTCCACTGGATTGTTACATCTAATTATGCATCTAGTTCAAAGAAGGAGGGGCAATAACCCCTAAATTTTCCTAGAGATAATCAAATGTATCCTTAGGAAGAGCCTTAGTGAATATGTGAGCAACTTGATCCTTTGTAGGCACATACTCAAGGTTCACTTCATTATCTGCAACCTTCTCTCTCAAAAAGTGATACCTAATTGAAATATTCTTTGTCCTTCAATGCATCACTAGATTCTTTGAAATGTTCAGAGCACTTGTATCATCATAGAAAATAGAAATTGGCTTATCATACACAAATTTGATATCCTTTATGGTTTGTCTCATCCATAATACCTGTGTGCAACATGATGTTGTAGCAGTATATTCTGCCTATGTAGTAGATAAAGACACTAAATCTTGTTTCTTACTTAGCCAAGACATCAATCTACATCTAATAAAGAATGCATCACCACTTGTTCTTTTCATGTCATCTACACAACCAGCCCAATCTGCATCTGTATAAGCACTTAGATTAAAGTTAGTATCTTTTGGATACCACAAGACATGATCCATAGTGCCCTTTAAATATCCTAGAATCCTTTTCACTGCCATAACATGTGACTCTCTAGAATCTTCTTGAAATCTAGCCACAAGACATACTACATTTATAATATCTGGTCTAGTAGCAGTCAGATATAGTAATCCTCTAATCATTGATTTGTACTTCCTCTAATCTATTAGGTCTCAAAAATGTAGGTTGCAAATCCTAAGAGGATGCCAAGCTCTATGCTTAGATTTGCAATGTTTTTGAAATAACGAAATGGAGTTAACCTATAGGCTTGATGACTCCCTACACTTTAGGTTCTTCTAGACCTAGGTGGGTGCACCTTACTAATGAAGTAGATTAAATAGATGTGTGATTTCAGCTAAGCAATGGATCTACCCACAGTGGCAAATGGTGTGGAATAGATGATTAACTGCTACCTACTTTTACTTGTAATGTTTGAACAATGATTGGAAATGGTGTGATCCTAATTTGGCATAAATTGTACAAGCAATATCAAGGCAAAACTAATGGATATGTTCAACTAATGAAATGAGTAAGACCAATGCCTAGACCTATTAGGCTATTTGAGTCAGTGAATGAAAATAGATGTATGTGATTGATGAGCTTATCTCCTAGCTTAACTCTAACAGTTGGGCACTTTGAATATTTACAACTTGTGTAAAAGTGCCAGTTTGTATGTGATAGTGCTCTTCTTATATAATCTCAATGATATTCCCTTGAATTACTATGAAATTATGAAGGAATTTAATTCTTGAGTTGATGGAAACCAATCACAATAACTTCTTCAAAAGGATTTAATCTTTAACAAGAACCAATTAAACTCAATTAAAAGAAATGATTTTAAATTCACATCAACCAGAAACTAATCAAAGAACTTCACAAAGTGACAACAAATGTGCCCTGACAAATGTAAATCTGAATAATCCAACATACCACTCTGGAGACAACACAATAACATATGATCATGAAAACTAACACAGCTGTTGAACACTAGAAATAAATCACCATATATGAATATTCTGCTCCATTATGTTTTCAATAAATAAACATGTGTAATAGAGGTTTCTTCAATTAAAATAGAACTGGTAATATATATCTTCTTCTTATATACAATATATGCAGTCTTCTTCTAATTAGAGAGAGACCCTACCATCATGCCCTTGTGACCATCATAAGTTTCAACCTTTATATCAATATTAATGAAGAGATCATGCCTCTTCATAGTGTCTTTTGAGAATTAACAATATTATGAAACTAAAACAAATACAATTACTACTAAGCCATATTAAGCCATAAGTAGATTTGAGAAAGATGATCGAAATATTTCTATCTCAGTATATTCAATGGCATCCCTAACATCCACCTATATCGAAACCATTTTCTCCAGATGTGAGCAAGCTCCCTTGGATGCCAAATCCTCATGTTTTACAATTTCTAGGGCTTCTTCCAATATTCTGACACTCCTTGACCCATTCATCCTTGCTTTTTAAATCTTTGTCAATCTTGAGTAACATAGGTATACCTATCTATGAAGTCTCCATGCATTGTTTTACTTCATTCTGGAGCTTGTCATGATACTTCTTGTGCTGCTTAATAAGACTGTCAGCATTAGATGTGCTTGCACTATTAGAGGCCTATTTACCCTATATCTCTTGCAACCTAATTCTTACCCTATTACTTAGTCTCTCATGTTCTTGAATGACCGTTTAATTCTCAAAGAAAATATGCCATTATTTACACATCCATTTCATTAGATGAGCATGCCTATTCTACAAGACTATAGTAAGTGTATCTATTCTGACCTGTGCTATCTAATCTTTTGAAGGTGATTGAACTTGTTGTGAACTTTCTACCTATGTAATCATTTAAAGAGGGTCTGAATCCTTTAAAAATTCATTTTCTTTTTTCAACCTTTCCCAACTCATTTTTTAGGTATCCCTCTCCTTTATCAACAACTAAATCTAGGCTTTGTTTAGCTTTTCTACATTTACTCCAAGTTCTACTATGACAACTGGATCAATTTCTCCAGCTCTCAATGTCATAAAATGGCCAAAAGCTTTTTCAATGTCAATGATTGCAAGCTTTTTGTTTGGTGGGTATAGAGCCCATATCATGAGAGAGTTATCATCTAGATTGTATTTTGTTCCAGTATATACTTCAGCAACCTCTTCAGAACTAAGCTTGTGTTTTGTATTATTACTATGTAAAAAACTATCAAAAACAAGTGTTGAATTCAAATCAAGTCCTAGGAAGATCATTACACTGGATTCTCTGAGCAACTCTCTTCCTTTCTCAGGAGTCATATCTTCCATCTCCTTTTCAACTTCTTCTTTGAAAGCACTCATCAACTGTGTTTGGTTATCTAGTGTAATGTCTGGGACTGATTCTCTGATAGCCTTCCCCTTGTGTTTGTATAGAAAAGATCTGAACTCAAGGGTATGAACAAATTGATCATCTGAAATAAAAGATTTATATGGAACCTTTCTAGCATCATTATCACTTGTCTCTTCAATCTCCAATTCTCTTTCATGGGGTTGATATGGTTCAATTCTACATTTTGAAATTGTATTAGAAAAGTTATGGGGTTTAGATGTCAAAGATCCTTCACTGTTAGAGGAAAGAACTTCAATTTCTTGTGTTTCTCTTCTCACTTTCTGGTTATACTCATTAATGTCTACTTCAGTATCTACTTCTTCCAAATTTCTGATTACATCAACATGAGGGAATGGTACATGATCATATCCTCCAAGTTTTTGCTTTTTTCTAGCATAATCAATAAAGCCTTCTAGGTCAAAAAATTTCCTTGTATCCCTTTCCCAAGATTAAAATGAGACAATTTATCAAGAATGAGATCATAACCTTCTCTAGCCAACATAGTGAAGTCAACAAAACATAAGGTGCTTGGCATAAAGGATTGTTTATTATATCCACTGAGATTCATCACATTTGAGTAGTCAAGTTGTTTGACTATTTCCAAGTATGCCACCCTGTCTGGTACAATTTTTGGCAATAGAAAAGGGGTATCCTCAAACCCATATACTTTGATCATTGTGGAATCATAAAAACTATACCAATCCCCCCAATTGTGGTTCACAGTAGGTGGCCCACCAAAATCCCTGGGTCTTAGAAACCTTTTAATTTCTTCTGACAAAGTGTAACTGTATGGGTAGCCGTAACATCTATATAGAGTTTTCACAAAGAATTCTTCAAAATAAACATAACTAGAATTTTTGAACCTACTGTCCCAAATAGAGGTCCATAATTGTGGGGGCAGAGGTTGACCATTTTTATCAATTTGTGAAACTTTCAGCTGCTCTAGCCATAGATTCAATTCTTGTCAAAAATACAAAACCATATACATGAGAATAGAATAGTCTCTAAAGCCTACTGTAGGGGAATTATTCTTTAAGGCCTTCAAACCCGAGTCTATTTATTTAAAAATAAAAGTAACATAATCAAATGTCCTAGCTTGATGGCACTAGATATCTGTAGCAAAAACCATAGGTACTATAGACATAAACTCTATAACTTCAGTCCCTAATACCTATCCCACTGAGTAATATGTGTATCTCAGGTAAGGTTCAAACAATTCTACATGAAACGATGGTTCATCCCCTTCTTCAAATGGCACCAAACTCCCCTCATTCCATGGCCTATGTAATGGCTGTCTATAGCCCTTATATGTAGTATCTAATTTGAAATATTCTTTTTCTAGGGTTTCATGCACAATTGGGGTGTTGTATGTGTCATTTAAGTCAAACACTTCATAGATTGCATTTTTAGATACATGAAACAAGGGCTTTCCTTGTAGATCACATATGGCCTTTTGGTTGGGGTCATAATGGTATGCTAGTAGTTTCAAAAGGTCAATATTGATAAAAAACATCTATGACTATGAATTTCCCCAAATTTAGTTGCCAGGGGTTGCAGACGGGTTCCATCCTATATCTTCTATGATAGTGGAACAAGCATAATTCATAGCCTTGGATAGGAGTCCATATATTTCCTATGTATTTGTATTTGTCTTCAATTTTTTCTAGATTCACCCTTAATTGTGCAGTTCTTCTGGCCTTGGGCCCAAAACTGGGCAATTGGTCCACAAGGCCTTGGTTTAGTTTCCTTTCTGGTGTTGTCTCTCCCTTCTCTGTGTCAATTTTTTATTTCTTTCCCTTGGTTTGGCTCTTTTCAATGTGTTGCCTTTTCTTTGTTTTAGAGGAGCCTTCCATTTTTGGTGACTATTAGAACTTGACTATACCAGAGAGAGTTCAAGGACTTACCTGTATGCACTATGCACAAGTTTTCCTAGCTCCCGATGAACTCCTTCTTCGTCTGCAACCCTCGTATTATTTTTAATTGGGCTTAGTCTAGTTTATACATTTTATGTTTAATTAGTCATTAATAGCTACCACCTGAATTGAATGTCGGGAGTTCATGAATTTGAAAATGTCAGGACAAAGCTCTTTTTATCATATCGATTAGACCATTCCATTCTTTTTTTTATCTTCATATTGTATTGGCGCCATCTTCTTTCATATGTTTCTAATTGGTCACCAAGGGTACGTTGGTGTCTCCCTGAAATAGTCTTTTGAACTTTCCTAGAGTTATGGATTTTTTATCATCATTTTAGGAAGATATTATAATTTTCATCCCAATGACATTTGATCAAGTTGGGCGAATGCTCATTTTGGCATCGGTGAGTGTTTCTCTGATAGATAGGGATTACTTTGCCTTTATCAGCATGACAATCTTTATCACTAAGAAAATATGATAGTCTCTCAATGGGTCATGTCTTCTCGATGGTCTTATCTCCATCTCTCAATTTTACTAGAACATATCAGTGAGAGTCTTGCCGAAAAAGTCCTTTGGTCCTTATGTCAGGGTGACTTTTAAGATTAACAAAGCTTAAAGATTTCATTCCAACTCTGTATGTCACACCGATAGTCTTAACATTATGCATTGAGGAAAGATTGCTTGTCTTCGTACCGATAAGTTATTGATCAGTGTGACTTAAAGGCTCAATGTGACCTTAGGATTTCACTCTAATTTTTCTACTCATGCTGATGAGTATGCATCGGTGATATATACAAAATGTCTCCCCAAATTTTTTAACATATGCAATTTTCATCTTTTAGACATCAATCATCTCTCACCGATTATCATATTATACTTCCAAAATGTATTTTTCCATTCGGGGTGAGTTACTTAAGGTCTTGCTGAGATGGATGAACTAGTATCAGAATTGAGCTATGGTCACAGAGCTAGGTATGTTCATGGTATCTTTTATGTGTAGACTCTGATATGGATCTTGTCACACAATTTTAGTGGTTGGTCTTGGAATGAGGGACATTAGTGAATTTTTTAGCAGATGAAAAATGTGAAATTTTTAGTTCCAACAGTGGCTCTTTCTATGGATGTATACTCTCTGGAGAGTTTGACAAGAATTTAGATCTTTGGGAGAGCAGACCAAGTATTTTATTTATTGGAAGGGATAATTTGATGGTATCTTGGAAGTAGATGTGAATGGATGGGAATAGATTGAAACCCTATACTATTGTGCATGAAAAATATGTTTGCAACATGTATTTTGACAATTGTCCATGCACTAGCAATTTTTTTACCTTTTCATAAACTATTGTGCATGGAAAATTAAGAAAATAAATGTTTCAAGAATTGTCCATGCACTGGCAATTCCTAAATTTCTCCCTACATATTTTGTAGATAATATGAATCTTCTCCTCCCTTGCTAGTGATAACAAATGGTCCTACCCATAATGCTTCAAACTTGCCATGTTTCTCCTTTTCTTATGCTTTAGCATTCCACATGAGGACTATGTCATTTTCCTTAAATTTTCTTTGTTTGGTTTTCTTGTAAAAAAGATGTTTTCCTTGTAACTGCAGCTTTTTATTTTGTTGTTGTGCTTGATCTCTGATTTCATCTAACTCGATCAATTGCTCCATTCTTTCTTTTATTGGCTCAAGGACTTCCCCATTTTCTTGCATGTTGAATTTATACACTAGCAACAGATTGTGGATAGGGAGCCTAAATTGAGTCCCATACACGAGTTCAAAGAGTGATATTCCAGTAGCCTTTTTCACTGTGATTCAGTCTGCCCACAATGCCAGTTTCATCTTGGAATCCCAAGCCCTTTTATTGTTGTCTAACATCCTTTTTATGATTTTCAAAATACTTTTATTGTTGGATTCAGCCTACCCATTAGCCTATGGATGATATGGCGAGGAATATGAAATTGTTATACCATGGGATTCACAAAATGCCTTAAATTCATCTGATTTAAAGCATATTCCATTATCATTTATGATTCTAACTAGTACCCCAAATCTAGTGATGACATTTTCAATCAAAAAATTTGTCACAACTCTACTGGTTGCATGTTTTGTAGGTACAACCTCTATCCATTTTGTAAACTAGTCTGGGGCCACCAATGTCCATTTATGCCCTCCACTAGATTTTTCTACAATTTCACCTATAAAATCAATTCCCCACTGGTAGAATGGGGCATCAACCTGCATAGGTCTTAAGGGTAGTGCTCCTTGATATTTCAATTTTCCAGAGAACCTTTGACATGCCTCACATTTCCTGGTATAGTCATAAGCATCATTGAACACTTTAGCCGAATAATAGCATGCCCTCAATATTTTATGTGTAGTGGTTTTTGCTAAGAAATGCCCACCACACACTCCTTCATGCATCTCTATCAAAGCATGTCTTGCATGATCTTCATCTAGGAATAATAGTAGAATGCCATCCTTATTTTTCCAATAATGGTCACCCTCTATGAGTACATATTTTAAGGCATGGAGTTTAATTGTTCTTTTTCTATTGTCATCAAATCCCTCAAGGCATTTTAAATGTTTAAGATAGTATACAATATTAGTATACCATAGAGTTTTTTCAATACTTGTGACCATAATCTTTTCATCATTCATACTACATACTTGGGTAGCTTCCAAATTTGTTTCATTCATTAACTTTTATAGCCCTTGTCCTCTCACAAGTTTTGTAATTTGAATTTCAATGTCAAATTCTTGGATCCAGTTAATCCATCTGCATCTTTTTCCTGTCACCTCACTTTGCATAAATACATCCTTGACTACAGTGTTTGGTACATAGGCTATTATTTTTGCGCCAACCAAGTATTGTCTGAATGCTTTTATAGATTTCACCAATGCATAGGCTTGTTTCTCTATGATGTCATAATTTAATTTTGCACATTGGAGAGATTTGCTGAAAAATGAAATGGGCTACTCATACCCCTCAACATTTTTCTGTAACATGACTGTTGCAATTGTGTGAAAGGATGCAAATGAGACGATCTAGAATGGTTTACCAAAATTAGGAGACTTTAAAACTAGAGCCTCTTTGATTGCTTTCTTGATAGTGGTAAATGCTTCTAAGGCTTCAGCCATCCAACTTATTTCAGCATTCTTTTTTTAACATTTTTGATATAGGATTAACTATCTATGCAAAATTTGGTATGAATCTCCTAACGAAGTTGATCTGGACAAAGAAAGATTGTATAGCCTTCATAATTTTAGGGATTGAGATTTGGTCAATGGATTTTACTCTTTCATGATTTATTCTCACTCCATCTTTTGAAACTATGTGGCCAAGCAACTTGCCCTTTGTGACTGCGAACTGACACTTCTTAGGATTCAACAAGATCCCATACTCCAAGGCTCTGATAAAAATTCTTTCCAAGTGTGTACAATGATCCTCAACCTTCTTCAAATATGTGGTCAACCCATCTTGATATACCACCATGATTTCATTAATTAGTCCTGCAAAAGCTACATCCATAGCTCTCTAGAATGTTGCTCCAGTGTTTGTGAGCCCAAATGGCATTCTGGTGCAGGGCACCTAGGAGCAGTTTGATCCCTACAAGCATTGTGCTAGCATCTTTGATAAGTTGAGTTTTTGTTTGATGTGTTTTGTAATAAGGCTTTTTCATAGCCATGTTGGAAGTTCTATTCTTGTGTGGTCAAGAGGTCTGGGGTAACTTTATAAACCTCATATCCTTCTTAGTCCACTTGGACCTAGTTGTGCCACTTAGGCCTAGAAGGTCTAATATTGGATTTTTGAGTTTGTTTGAGTTGTCTTAGTGTTTTAGCATGGTTTAAGGAGTATGAGGGTGGTTTGATTCCATTGGACAAGTAGAACAAATTGCCATCCTTTGGAAAATGGAAAAACTCCATAATGTCTATTGTTGCCAATGTTGCTAATGACACATTGGCCGTTGAAACTTAGTTTGGGCAGTTGAATCTACCTTTGGAAGTTAGATACCAATTGGAATGGTTGTAAAAACATGGTAACTCACTCCTGTATGGCAAAGGACATCTGGTACGGAGTTTTGGGGCATTGAAACTACAGAAAATAGTAAATTTTCCTACTTTTCTCACTGTGCACAGAATATATAGACTTTTCACATGTGTAAATATCATTTTTCTGAAATTCCTTGGAGTCAGGGTTCCAATGAAACTAGTTTGAGGTCCTGAAGTGGTCGGGATCAAAAGTTATTGATTTTTCTTTCAAAAGAGGTCTAGAAACCCTATTTTCTAGCGTAGCCATAGAAATCCGGCCCTAGAATGCATTCCCACCAATGAAAATTCACAAAAACTAGTGAAATGGAGGCTAGGGATGTGTATTATAGGATTCCAAAAGCATTTTGCTAGGAGATGTTGTTTTTGATTTTTAAGGTGATGCCCTAGGTCAAGTATTTCATTGTATTTGGCCAAATTCATGTTATTTGAGGTTGTAGATGATAGAATCCTATTAGGGTGAGCAAATAAATGATGGATTTGTGTTGTAGGGACATGGTAAAAGCATTACAAATTCCTGCCCCTGACCTATGCACCCAATTTTGAGCACTTGCTTTGTAACCTAGCCTAAATTGATCAATTAGGCCTAGAAGACCAAATGAGTGTTTTGGATTGCTGGACTAGAGTTGGAACAGGAGACTTGGGAGTTTGATAGGGTTCCATAGAGGGTATCTAAAACCATCATTTTCTTGCCTAGTCATTTGTGATTTTGTCATGTTTTGTTGAGAAAACTTAGTTTGGAGGGCTAGTAGCCTTACTAGTCAAGGTATAGGTTGAAGAGTTTTGGGAAGTTGGAGATCAAACCAACTGCATAGAAGGTGTTTGTTGATTTGTCCTAAGGTGTTGGAGAAGCCTAGAAGGTGGATCCATCACTAGGATACCAAATCCTTCATACATCCTTGAATGTGCCTTTGGTTGCTTGGTTAAAGGCTATTTGAAGTGGGTGAGTGGGCAAAGGACAGTAGAGGAAACTCTTGTGTGTTGCTTCCCTTGTGTCACCTCTACATCAGGTGGTATAAAAGCCATCAAAGAGATGGGAGATAGAGAAGAACATGAAGAAATTCCTTCAAAGGTGACAAATGCTGAATTGGCAAAGATAGTGAGAGAACAAGCAGCCAAGAACAAAAGGATGGTGGCTGAGATAGAAAAGTTGAAGAAAGACAAAGACAAGAAGAAGCAGCCTGTAATGAAACAACTTGCACAATATCTGAATATAATAGTAAATATGCTGAAAATACTTGATAATAATATGCCACTTTGAGGGGGCAACCTCCTAATCCACTTCGAGGGGGATACCTCCAATAGTCTTCAATGAGAACATAATACTGAATATGATATGAAATGAGACTCACTACCTCCTATATATACCTATTTATGCCTAGGATATCACCCAGGCTGACTTAGATAGACCTATAGAAGCCTTAGGCTGACCTAAACAACTAAATAACAATATAATAATGATAATATGACTTAATTAGGAGTTTAGATAGCCACAAGCCAACTATTCATAACCCTATGTACACCAATATTAAGGGCGTATCATGCCCCCCCTCTTTAAAGAAGCATTGTCCTCAATGCTAACCAAGTGTGGATTCTTTTGAATGAACTCCTCATCCTCCCATGTGGCCTCTTCAACTAGTAAATTCTTCCATTGGATCAGATACTAAGTGAGGGTTTTATTCCTCGGCTTCTTTGTGCGAGTTTGAAGAATGCCCTCTAGTTCCAAAATTATTCTTCCTTCTTCATCGAGTTCTGGTAGTACTGTTTGAGTAGGAATATTCTGCCCAATTACCTTCTTCAAACAAGAAACATGAAAAACTAGATGTATCTTTGTTGTTGGTGGCAACTCTAGCTTGTAGGCAACACTACCAATCTTTTGCATGATTTGGTATGGCCCATAATATCTTGGAGACAACTTATTATTCTTTTTGTGTTGCTTCATTGAGATTTGTTTATAAGGCTGCAATCTCAAGAAGACCCAATCCCCAACTTCAAAATTTCTTTCACTACGATGTTGGTCCGCCTGTTGTTTCATTCGATTTTGTGCCATAGCTAAATTCTCCTTGAGTCCTGAAAGTACCTGTTGTTGATGATGCAAGTGGTCCTCTACTGCTTGAACTCTTGGTGACACCTTTAATGATGATGTGATGGAAGGAGGATGATATCCATAAAGTGACAAAAATGGAGACATTTTTGATGAGCTATGAAAAGAAGTGTTATACCACCATTCTGCCAGTGGTAGCCAATCTACCCATTGAGATTGCTTTTCTGAAGTGAAACAACATAGATATCCTTCCAAACATTTATTAACAACCTCAGTTTGCCCATCTGATTGAGGATGGTATGAAGAACTATGAGCCAATTGAGTACCCAAACATGAGAATAAATTCTTCCAAAAGTGACTAGTAAAGATAGGATCACGATCACTGGCAATAACCTTAGGTGTACCATGTAGCTTTTGGATATTCTCCAAGAAAACTTTTGCCATTGCACTTGCTATAAAAGGATGTGATAATGCAATGAAATGTGCATATTTAGTGAGGCGATCAACTACTACCATGATGACATTATGACCTTTAGATTTGGGAAGCCCTGTGATGAAGTCCATGGATACCTCTTCCCAACGCTGGCTAGGAATAGATAAGGGCTACAAGAGACCTGGTGTCTTAATTGTCTCCCCCTTATTTCTTTGACAAACCAAATATTCAGCCACAAATTTTTGAACATCACCTTTTAACCCTTCCCAAAAAAAATCTTGCTTGACCCGATGATATGTCTTCAAAAATCCTGAATGACCACCAACTGGGGACTCATGTAGCTCTGTGAGAATCTTGTGTTTAAGAGTGGAATTCTTGTAGAGATACAAACGCTCTTTATACCAAAGAATATCTCCCTTCAAATAAAAATTATCTGAACTACTAGGATCACTTTTTAATTGTTGGATGAGATTACTTGTTGCAACATCATTTTGCCATTCTACTTTGGCTTCTTCCACCCAATTTGCTTGTAATATTGAAAGGGCACACAATAAGGCTTCATCTTTCTCATCCTTCCTAGAAAGTGCATCAGCCACAATATTTTCCTTCCCTTTCTTATATACAATCTCAAAGTCATATCCCAACATCTTAGTGACCTATTTTTGTTTCTCTTCAGAGGATAGTCTTTGTTCCAAAAAATATTTTAGGCTGTCATGATCTGTCTTAACCTTGAAGTGTTGACCCATTAAATAAGGCCTCCATTGTTTAACTGCGTGAAGGATTACTAGCATTTCCTTCTCATAAATAGGTTTGAGCTGAGTTTTACCCTTTAATTGACGACTCTCAAAAGAAATTGGTCAACCTTCTTGCATGAGAACTGCTCCCATCCCATTTCTAGAAGCATCACATTCCACAATGAATTCATTGGTGAAGTTCGGAGTGGCAAGCACTGGAGTTGTACACATAGCCTCCTTCAATTGCTCAAATGCTACATTAGCAGACTCATTCCAATGAAAAGAATCCTTCTTCAAGAGAGTGGTGAGGGGTGCTGCTATATGACCATAATTCTTCACAAATCTTCTATAGTACCCTGTCAATCCCAAGAAACCCCTCAGTTTCTTAATGGTTTTTGGAATAGGCCATTCCATGATAGCCTTAATTTTGTTAGGGTCCACCTTTACTCCGTCATGTGAAACTATGTGTCCCAAATACTCCACCTCCTTAAGACCAAAAGTACACTTGGATGGCTTAGCATAGAGTTGATGATCTTTGAGTAATTGTAATGCTTGATCTACATGCTACAAATGTTCTTCCCAAGTCTTGCTATAAATCAATATATCATCAAAGAACACTAACACAAACTTTCTCAAGAACTTCTTAAAAATGGAATTCATCAAACTTTGGAATGTAGATGGTGCATTGGTAAGGCCGAATGGCATCACCAAAAATTCATAATGACCCTCATTAGTTCGGAATGCTGTCTTACAAATATCTTCCTCCTTAATCTGAATTTGGTGATAACCAGATCTAATATCTAACTTGGTAAAATACAGAGCTCCATTTAATTCATCTAGTAAATCATCAATGACTGGAATAGGAAACTTATCTTTAATGGTGTACATGTTGAGCACTCTATAATCTGGACACATGCGCCAAGTTTCATCCTTCTTACGTACCATCACCACAAGCGAGGAGTAAGCACTTTGGCTATGCCTGATAATTCCTGCCTCTAGCATCTCCTCAACAATTTTTTCTATCTCACTTTTTTGTATGTGTGGGTACCTATAAGGCTTGATGTTTGGTGGTTGGCTCCCTGGAACTAGTTGTATAGCATGGTCATGATCCCTCTTAGAAGGAAGTCCCTTAGGCATGTCTCCAAGAACCACTGAGTGACGATCAATTATTGCTTGTAAATCTAGATGAGTAGGAGCATTAGATTGAGAGACTTCTAATGAACATAGCTGGGCCACAAATCCATCTGCTCCTTTCTTAAGCAACTTTTGCATTTGATGAGAGCTTACCATCTGTGGGGATTTTGCCTTCAACCCCCTTAGCTCCACTACCTTTCCTTCTGATTGAAATCTCATGAATAGTTCTTGGAAGTTCATCTCAATTGTTCCCAATGTAGTAAGCCATTGTACTCCCAAAACAATATCTGCTGCACCCATGGATATTGCATACATTGGGGTATCAAGTTGATAATCTCCCATGGATAATTTAATGCTATGACACTTCCCTGAACAACTAACTGTACCCCCATCTGCAATCAAAACCTAAAACTCTGGGGCTGGATATATAAAATAATTTAGACGAGTTGCCAACTTTTTGTTGATGAAATTATGAGTACTACCTGAGTCGATCAACACTGTTACTTTCTGCTTCTTTAAGAAACCCACTACCTTGAGAGTTTGTGGTGCACTGAAACCTGAGAGTGCATGACAAGAAATGATTGGCTGAGAATCATGTGATTCCTCACTTGACTCCCTATCCTCCTCTAATATGGGTTCCTCCTCTTCTTCCTCACTTGGACCTTCAATATAGAACAATTTCTTTTCACTACATTTATGTCCTCAACTGTATTTGCTATCACAATTGAAACACAACCCTTTTTCTCTTTTCTCCTCAATTTGCTGTGGAGTCAACCTAGTAGGTTGAGGAAGAGAAGGTGTTGAATATCCTTTCTCTCTTGTCATATTAGCCCCTTGCTTTCTAGGAATCAAATATTTCTCCTCTACCCTGCGTGCCAAGATAAAAGACTCATTTACTGAGCTAGGACTAAACATACGTACCTCATGTTGAATGTAATCCTTGAGACCACCCAAGAATAAATCATTCAAGTTCTCCTCTGTAATTGTATCCACTCTTAATGATAGATTTTGGAATTTTTGAATATAATCCTTAACTGATCCTGTTTGTTGAAGTTTAGCAAGCTGGCTGAAGAAGTTGTCTGTCACACTATTGCTATATTGTGCTTAGAGTTCTTCTGTAAAAATTGACCATGAGACGGTGAGACCCTTTTTTCTCTGATGAGTACAAAGCCAACGATACCAAATGAATTGATCTGGTTCTAGATATAGGGAAGCCATCGTGACCTTTTGTCCATATGGGATTTGATGTACTTAAAAAAAATTCTCCATTTGGTTAATCCATGTTAGAGGATCCTTACCATCGAACTTGCGCATATCCACCTTAGGAAAGAAATTCCTAGATCCCATAGGAGTATTAAAATTTGTGTCATTATTAGCCAACTTGAAAGTTTCACCTTGGTTGCTTGAGAACTCCTTTCTTGGTTCATTCATATAGGCGTTGAACATGCTTCATAGATCTGATATATCTCCTCTTAGGTCACACATATCCCTCTTAATTGAGGACACATCTTCTTTGACCTTACTCATTTCCTCATTGGGATTACTATCCTCTATTATTTCCTCATCCTTATCAGAGGATTTCCCCGGTGTGGCAGCATTCTTTTTGCCTCTTGTTGCAGGCCCCATCATGATGGAAACCAATATTTTTGAAATAAATCACACAAATGAAATGTAAATTTTCTGAAATTTTTATTGTAACTTTCTAAGGCCAAGATACCACTTACCCAGAAACAAATCCAAAAACTTAGCAAATTTGCTACCTTGAGAGCGAATTTGTTGGAAACCCTAATTTTGTAATAACTCACTTATTTTTACTTCACTTCCTCTGAAATCTGGATTGTATCTTCTTTAATATGGTCTTCAAAAACCCTTTAAAAATCTTTAAAAAATTCGCTAAAATCTGAAAGTTATGCTCTTCCCAAAATCTCCTCCAATGTTGAGAAAAAATCTTGCCTCTACGGTGCCAAGATCATGCTCTGATACCACTTGTAATGAAACAACTTGCACAATATCTGAATATAATAGTAAATATGCTGAAAATACTTGATAATAATATGCCACTTCAAGGGGGCAACCTCCTAATCCACTTCGAGGGGGATACCTCCAACAGTCTTCAATGAGAACACAATACTGAATATGATATGAAATGAGACTCACTACCTCCTATATATACCTATTTATGCCTAGGATATCACCCAGGCCGACTTAGATAGACTTATAGAAGCCTTAGGCCGACCTAAACAACTAAATAACAATATAATAATGATAATATAACTTAATTAGGAGTTAAGATAGCCACAAGCTGACTATTCATAACCCTATGTACACCAATATTAAGGGTGTAGCAAAGCCAGAGGTCATCTTGGATTCAGATGAAGAGGATCAAGATGAGAAAGAAGAAGTGCCAATGGAAGAGCCATAAAGAGGCATGTCAGAGAGACAATTCCTAGATGTACTTGGAAAGTTGAGTAGGAAGGACACTAAGGCAGACTTACCTATGTTTCCTGGTAAGATGAATCCAGAGGAGTGCCTTGATTGGATTGAGGCAATGGAGAACTATTTTGAATGTAAAGAAGTGGCAGAAAATCAGAAAGTGAGGATTACCAAATCAAGAATGAAAGGACCAGCCTTGAGTTGGTGGAATTTTATTCAAAATGAAAGGATAGAAGATGATAGGAATCCTATCTCTACATGGAGCAAGATGGTACTTGAGATCAAGAAGCAATTTGTCCCTGAAGATTATGAAGTCAACTTGAACAAGAAGTTGTACAACTTGAGACAGAAGGACATGGATGTGAGCACCTACATAGAGGAGTTCCACAAGGTGACATTGAAAGCCAAGATGCCTGAGAATGAAAAATAGAAGCTTGCAAGGTATCTCAATGGCCTTAAGTTCTCCATTCAAGATGAATTAACTCTCTTTAACCCAGAAACAGTCCATAAGTGTTTTCAAATGGCATTGAGAATTGAGGATAAACAAAGAAAGAGAAGTGATTCAAATAGCAGTAGTAGAGGTAGAGGAAATCAAAACTTTAGGGGCAGACGTAGATTCCAAAACAGAGATAATTTCTCTAGACCCCAAGATAGTAGATCACAAGAAGGCAGCCAAGGGCAGGCTGATAAAAACAATGCTAATCAAGGTCCATTTAGAGGGAGAGGTAATGGCAGAGGAAGAAGTGGGGGTAGAGGTCCCGATGTGTTTACTGGAAGGTGTTTCTATTGTAATCAGATTGGACATCAGTCCTTTAGGTGCCTGGAGAAGATAGGAAACACTGCTGCAAATCAGAAAGAAAGAAGAGTACAACTCCTTCAAGAAGAGGATTGTCAAAGCACAACAAGTTACCAAACAACCTCTTCCAAGTCTGTAGTACCCGAGAGTGGAGAATGCATCATGTTCAACAGGTCACTCATCATGCCAGCCACCAAGGAGCAGCCCCAAAGAAACAACTTGTTTAGAACCACTTGCAAGGTGGAAGGAAAAGTTTGCAAGGTAATAGTAGATTCAGGTTCTTCTAAAAATTTGGCTTCTAATGAAATGGTGACTAAGTTAGGATTGGAAAAAATGCCTCATCCTAACCCCTATAGAGTCTTTTGGCTAACCAAGGAGTAGCAAATTGTAGTAAAAGAGCAATGTTGGGTTGAATTCAAGATAGGTGAATATCATGATAAGGTTCTTTGTGAGATAGTGGATATGGATGCATGCCACCTTCTTCTTGGAAGGCCTTGGCAACATGACACAAGTGCCCAACATGATGGTAAGAACAATGTAATTCATTTGTCCAAGAATGGTGAAAAGTTTACAATGACTCCTTTGATTGATGATTGCAAAGAGAAAGTCATTTCTAGTTCAGTTATGTTGGTAGGTGAAAAAGAGTTTTTGGCTAACCTCAAGGAAGAGAAAGTGCCATGTTTTGGAGTAGTCATCAAGCCCAAGGATGTGAATCCCAAGAAGGTCAAAGTGCAGCAACCTCTTAGGAGGATTGGACCAAAGGAAGTGGAAGAACTATTGGAAAGGTTCCATGATGTGATAGCCGATGAGAGTAAGGATGCCCTTCCACCAAATAGGGAGATTAGTCATTGCATTGATCTTATCCCAGGATCCACCCTACCAAACCAAGCAGCCTACAAGTTGACCCCCAGAGAAAAATGCTAAAGTGGCAAGACAAATCCAAGACTTGTTGGATAGAGGGCTTATCAGGAGGAGTATTAGCCCATGTACAGTACCTATAGTAATTGCACCCAAGAAGGAAGGAACATGGATGCTATGCACTGATTCTAGGGCCATCAACAAGATTACTATTAGGTATAGATTTCCAATGCCTAGAATAGAAGATTTAATGGATTGCTTGGGTAGGGCTAAGTATTTTACCAAGATGGATCTAAAAAGTGGTTACCACCAAATTAGGATAAGGGAAGGGGATGAGTGGAAAACCGCCTTCAAAACCAATGAAGGACTATTTGAATGGATTGTCATGCCTTTTGGCTTGTCAAATGCACCAAGCACCTTCATGAGATTGATGAATGAAGTGCTAAAACCTTTCCTTAACAAGTTTATTGTTGTGTATTTGGATGATATATTGATTTTTAGTGACAGCAAGGAAGATCACATAAGGCATATCCATCAAGTGCTCAGAGGCTTCAAGAGGAGAAGTTGAGAATCAATCTTGACAAATGTGTCTTCCTACAAGAAGAGTTGATATTCTTGGGGTTTGTCATCTCTAAGGATAGCCTAAAAATGGATCCAAGTAAGGTTGAAGCCATTCTTAATTGGCAAACACCTACAACAGCCTCGGAGGTAAGAAGTTTCCATGGTTTGTGTAGCTTTTATAGAAAGTTCATTAAGGGGTTTAGTGGTATTTGTGCTCCACTTGTTGACACCATAAAAGGGGGTAGGAAATGTGTATTTGTATGGACAAATGAGGCCAATCAAGCCTTTGAATTGTTAAAGAAAAAAATATCAGAAAAACCAGTCCTAGTGCTACCTAATTTTGACAAGGTCTTTGTGGTAGAGTGTGATGCAAGTAAGAGGGCTGTTGGGGTAGTCCTAAGTCAAGATGGGAGGCCTATAGCATTCTTTAGTGAGAAGTTAAATGAGGCAAAACAAAACTACTCCACCTATGATCTAGAGTTATATGCCATGGTTCAATCATTGACGAAATGGAGACACTACTTATTGCCAAAGGAATTTATAGTTTTTACTAATAACCATGCATTAAGCTTCTTGAACAGGCAGCAAAAATTGAATCACAGACATGTCAAGTGGATGGAGTACATCCAAGCATACACCTTCTCTATAAAACATAAGAAATGAGTGGCCAATAAGGTAGCTAATGCCTTGAGTAGGAGGAATCTTGTTATACAGACCATACAGTTGGAAAGTATATGTATTCAAGCCATCAAGGATCAGTATGCAGTAGATGAGGACTTCAAAGAACCATACCTCTCTTGAAAGGCCATGACAGGAAGGTATAATACTAATTTTTCTGATTTTTTGTTGCAAGATGGATATCTTTTCAAGGGTAGCATGTTGTGTATCCCAAGAGGGTCTGTTAGAGAAAATATAATCAGGGAAAAGCACTGTGGCAGCATGTCAGGTCATTTTGGTATTGATAAGACCCTAGAATTGGTTAGGAGGTACTATTTTTGGCCAAAATTGCCAACAGATGTAAGGAAGTTTGTTGAAACTTGTCAAATTTGCCAAAGAGCAAAGGGGTATACATCAAATGCAGGTTTATACACTCCTCTACCTATTCCTTCAAAGCCTTGGGATTCCAACAGCATGGACTTTGTACTTTATTTTCCTAGGACCAAGAATGGACATGATAGCATCTTTATGGTTGTTGATAGGTTCTCAAAAATGGCTCACTTCATCCCTTGTAAGACCACACATGATGCCTCACACATAGCAGGTCTTTTCTTTAAAGAAATAGTCAGGTTACATGGTTTACCTTTGTCAATCATCTCCGACAAACACCCCAAGTTCATAGGACACTTCTAGAGGACACTGTGGAAGAGACTAGGTACAAACTTGTCATTATCATCTGCCTATCACCTTCAGTCTAATGGAAAAATAGAGGTGATTAATAGGTCACTTGGCAACCTTCTAAGATGCCTAACAAAGGAGCAGGGTGCTAGTTGGGATTCCATTTTGGCTCAGGCAGAGTTCTCATACAATGACACTGTTAATAGAAGCACCGGCTTGTCTCCTTTCCAAATTGTTTATGGCACTCACCCAAGGGGTATTTTGGAACTAAGGGAGGTTAAAGGACTAGAAAATAGTAGTGCCTTGGCTGAAGATTTCGTTCAAGTCATGAAGGATGTCCATGAACAAGTACAATAGAAATTGCTATCCACTTCATAGAAGTACAAACAGTTTGCTGATAGGAAAAGAAGGGATTTGTAGTTCAAGGAAGGTGATTTCGTAATGGTCCATCTGAAGAAGGAGAGGCTCCCTATAGGTAAACATACCAAGCTGCTCATGAAGAAGATTGGGCCTTGTGAAGTGCTCAAGAAATGTGGAGAAAATGCCTACAAAATTAGACTTCCAGATGGCATTGCTTTGTCTCCTATTTTCAATGTTCCAGACCTTTATCCCTATAAAGGAACTGATCCTTAGACTACTGTTGAAGAAGATCACACTGATCAGACACTCTAGGAACTCATTCCTTCATCTCCTGATCAGATTGAGTACATTTTGGACAAGAGGATTGCAAAAAAAACTAGAAGGCACACCTATCATGACTATTTGGTGAAGTGGCTACACAAACCTCAGGAGGATGCCACTTGGATGAGTAAAGCAGACATTGAGAAGGCAGGTTTCACATTTGACACCATTCCAACTCAAGAGACTTGAGTTCTATTTGACAGTGGGTGTATGATGTAGGGAACCTAGGAGCAGTTTGATCCCTACAAGCATTGTGCTAGCATCTTTGATAAGTTGAGTTTTTGTTTGATGTGTTTTGTAATAAGGCTTTTTCATAGCCATGTTGGAAGGTCTATTCTTGTGTGGTCAAGAGGTCTAGGGTAACTTTATAAACCTCATATCCTTCTTAGTCCACTTGGACCTAGTTGTGCCACTTAGGCCTAGAAGGTCTAATATTGGCTTTTTGAATTTGTTTGAGTTGTCTTAGTGTTTTAGCATGGTGTAAGGAGTATGTGGATGGTTTGATTCCATTAGACAAGTAAAGCAAATCGCCATCCTTTGGAAAATGGAAAAACTCCATAATGTCTATTGTTGCCAATGTTGCCAATGACACATTAGCCAGTTGAAACTTAGTTTGGGTGGTTGAATCTGCCTTCAGAAGTTAGATACTGACTGGAATGGTTGTAAAAACATGGTAACTCACTCCTGTACAACAGAGGGCATCTGGTACGGAGTTTTGGGGCATTGAAACTACAGAAAATAGCAAATTTTCCTACTTTTCTCACTGTGTATAGACTGTACAGACTTTTCACATGTGCAAATGTCATTTTTCTGAAAATGCTTGGCGTTAGGGTTCCAATGAAACTAGTTTGAGGTCCTGAAGTGGTTGGGATCAAAAGTTATTGATTTTTCTTTCAAAACAGGTCTAGAAACCCTGTTTTCTAGGGCACCCATAGAAATCTGGCCCTAGAATGCATTCCCACTAGTGAAAATTCACAAAAACTAGTGAAATGTAGGCTAGGGATGTGTATTATAGGATTCCAAAAGTATTTTTCTGGGAGATGCTATTTTTGATTTTTAAGGTGATGCCCTAGGTCAAGTATTTCATTGTATTTGGCCAAATTCATGCTATTTGAGGTTGTAGATGATAGAATCCTATTAGGGTGAGAAAATAAATGATGGATTTGTATTGTAGAGACATGGTAGAAGCATTCCAAATTCCTGTGCTTGACCTATGCACCCAATTTTGAGCACTTGCTTTGTAACCTAGCCTAAATTGATCAATTAGGCCTAGAAGACCAAATGAGTGTTCTGGATTGCTAGAGTAGAGTTGGAACAGGAGACTTGGGAGTTCGATAGGGTTCCATAGAGGGTATCTAAAACCATCATTTTCTTGCCTAGTCATTTGGGATTTTGTCAGGTTTTGTTGAGAAAACCTAGTTTGGAGGGCTAGTAGCCTTACTAGTCAAGGTATAGGTTGAAGATTTTTGGGAAGTTGGAGATCAAACCAACTGCATAGAAGGTGTTTGTTGATCTATCCTAAGGTGTTGGAGAAGCCTAGAAGGTGGATCCATCACTAGGATACCAAATCCTTCATAAACCCTTGAATGTGCCTTTGGTTGCTTGGTTGAAGGCTGTTTGAAGTGGGTGAGTGGGCAAAGGACAGTAGAGGAAACTCTTGTGTGTTGCTTCCCTTGTGTCACCTCTGCATCACATTCTCACATAAACATATGTTCCCCATGGTGTGGTGAGGGTAGTCTTATATTGTTTTGATTCCTTGACCTTCACTTGATTATATCCTGAGAAACCATCCATCATGGCCAATAGTTCACAGCTTGTGACCTTTTGCAGTACTGCTTCCATGTTAGGAAGGGGGTAATTATCTTTAAGTGAGGATTTATTTAAATTTTTGAAATCCACACATAGTCTAATATCACCATTCTTCTTTCTGACAGGCTCCAAGTTAGAAACCCAAGAAGAGTGCCTAATGGGTTTAATAATGGGTTTAATAATAGCCCCATCCCTTAGTTTTGTTAGTTCCTCAAGCATGTTCGAGGCTAGCGTGGGATTGATAGGCCTCTACTTTTGCCTGAATGGTTTGGCATCTAGCTTCAATGGTATTTCATGTTGAAAAAGATCTTCCGGATATGCTTTCAAGTCATCATAGGACCATGCAAATACATGTCTATATTTTTTGAGCAAGTTGATGAGCACATGCTCCTAATTTTGGGATTCAATTTTCTCCCAATGTATACATTCCTTGGAGTCATTTGTGTTCCCTAATTTATTTCTTCAAGATCATTTTGTATTATGAATATAATTTTTGTTTTAAACCAGTCATGTCCATCAAATACTTTCTCCAATGCTATGAGTCCCTTAGGTATTTTATTTGTTTTTAGTTGAACTATCTCCTGACCAAAAAGAGTTTCTTTTCCATCATGTTCCTCCACAAATGCATTGATATCAATTTTTTGGCTTTCATAATGATCAAAACAATGTAAGAATTTGATTAGATCTGTGTCATCGTTAAAGACTTGCCAACTATGGATGTTATCTAGGATAGTAGGTCTGGCTTTGAATTCTACTTCGGTGATACCTGCTAATGTGATATCATCCCTTTTCAATGCAATGTTTTCCAAGAAATCTGTCATTATATTTTTTGACCTATCTATCCAGTTAATTGAGAAAACATCAAATAACTCAATGTCATCCCAAACAACATTTTTGTATTGTTTCAATATTTTGTTTTTACATGAGTACTTTCGTCTAACTTTAGAGGTAACTAACTCAGAGTCTCCATATACAACGAGGTTTCTTATTTTATACTTTATTACAATGTTCAAATGGATGAGTAGGGCCTCATATTCTACCACATTGTTGGTGCATTCAAACGTCAACATTAACGAGTATTTGAAGGTTTTACCCATTGGTGAGATAAATAGTACTTCTGCCCCATTTCCCATTTTGTTGCATGCACCATCAAAATACATTTTCCATACATCGTATTCATCCCTTTGAGCTTCTAGATGCATTGGATCAGTGTTTTGTAATTTTGGTTGACCTTTTTCAATTCTAAATGCACCAAGGTCTGTGTCACAGAAAAAAATTACTTGATTCTAGTCAATGCATTCTATGATGTTCTCATATCTTGGTTCTCTACATAACTTAATTTCCTTTTATCCTACAGGGATAGTAGTATAGGATAGATCTAACTAAACATTCCCCCTGCCATTGCAACCCATTGTCTTGATAACATCCTCCCATAGTAAGGTGGGATATCCACTATGGTGATGTCAATCTTATAAACTGCTTTAGGATAGGTAGCTAATTTGATCTCTACATCCCTCATAATACCCACAACTACGATGGATCTATTGTCCATAGTGTAACATCTACCGTATGTAGTGTCAACCCACATTCCTAATTCCTTCATGACCACTATCGACATGATGTTCATGGCAGCCCCTGAATCAATCATACAGTTCCTCACCAGCTTCAATTTGGACATTATTTATTGTGATTTTAGGCTTTTCTTGTTTCTTTTTTGGTATAGCTAAAATCATTTTAACCACTCTATTCCTGTATTGATCTATCTTCATTATTTTGAGAAGTGGTACTAATATTTTCACTTGAGATACTGCTTGAGCTATGTCAAATGTGGGAGTTATTGTTTGATCATCTTTTTTGTTTTGTTATGCCCTTTTTCTCCAACTGGTATTTTGTCTTTCAGCTTGCCTTGCTCAGTTTTTTTGGCTCTTTTGATGTATTTTTCATATTATTTTTATTATAGTTTTGATCTTTTATAAATACACTCCCAGGTGTTCCTTGATCGACGTTGACTGTCCTATTTCTTAGATTATAGTTGTTCTTAGCCTATGCTACTATACCCATTGTAAGAGCTCTCCTTTCTTTTTCAATAGGTTTTCTCCATTGATGATGTGGTGGCTTGTCAAGATTATAAGTACCTTCCCTGTAGGTGTTAACTTGATCCGAGAAGACTTCTTGTCTTCCCGTATTAACATTGTAGTTTTGATTCCCTACATCGTACTCATATCCATCTTCTTCTGTAGAGGAATACTCTTCATTTATCTAGTAAGATGATATCTCTAGCATATTTATGGTATGGCTGTCTCTTTCATAGCTAGAAGATATTTCTTCTTGGTGTACCAATTCGGCCACTATACAATATTCAGGTGAATGGGGCAAATTACATACCAAGGACCATGGATTTGTTGGCAAGAGACACAATATGGATTCATGGTTGTTGTCATTGATGGCAACAAAGGTCATCCCACATATCCGCAAGTCATGATGTGTCTCTACCGGAAGTCAGAATAAAGAATGTTGTGGTCCGATGAACAAGAACAGAGCATGTGGCAAGGTCCGACAGATTGGTCCGGATCTCTCAGAGGAAGTGTCTTGGTGTAGTGCGGATTTGGGGAAGTCAAGAGGACTACCTTGAGTGGTATATTCCAAGGATTTAGCCTCCGGTGATGGACAAGGAGAAAGATATGAATAGTTGAGTACCGGATTCTTGAGAGACAGTGAAAACAGAGGAAGAACTGACTGACAGAGCATCAGACTTCTTTCCGGATGTGTTACTATTGATGATAGAGGTTGTGAAGGCATGAATCATGTTTGGCCGACATGATTAATGATATCTACAAGTATATGCTTGATCCACATTGCTTGGTGAGGAAGGATTCAGCCGACAGAACAAAAGTTTGTAAGAAACTAGACTGTTCTAGATGCCGACTAGAAAGGTGATTAAATCACTTGTGCGGATATATATAGAGGATGGATTTAGTTGTGAAGAGTGTGATGGTGTGAAGATATATGCGAATAAGTCCAGAACAGAGCAGAAGTAGCAAAAAGGATCCGGTATGTGAAAGATAGCATAATAAAGAACAGAGGAAAGATGAAGTGCAGCAGATCAGTATACTGAGCCTAACCGGAACTGAACTCCAGCATATGTAGATGCTTCCAATCAGTTCAAGACTGTGATTCTTATCACTTTGTAGACAGTGTGTCTTCTTGTAGGCAGTGGGCCTCTTGTGAGCAGTGTGCTCGGGCAGTGAACCCTAATTGGCAAGTGCCATTTTTTGTAATCTCCTATTCTTCTAACAGAGAATAATTTTGGGTTAATCACCCCGTGGTTTTCTCCCTTAACAGGGTTTCCACGTCAAAAATACTGTGTTATGTGTTTCTTATTTCATGTTAATGTTTTAGTGTTTGATTCAATGCTGCATCAATTAATAAGAAAGTTCAAAAAGGGAAATAATTAGGATAACTGATTCACCCCCCCCCTCTCAGTTATCAACAATTGGTATCAGAGCTAAGTTCCTCCTAATAGAGCCTAACAGCTTGAGGAAGATCTGGGATTTCAAATGGATGCATATGGTTTAAGGGAGCAACTCAAGACTGCTCTTGAGGATCTTGAACAGTCAAATTCTGAAGTCAGTGAATTAAAGGAAAGACTCAAACAGGCTGATGAATTCATGAGAGAATTAAAAGACAAATTAAGTCTCTCTATGAAAAAGAGAAAGGAGCTGCTCCAACAGTTGGCAAGACAAAGTGAAGAAAGCAATACAAATGAAGAATTGACTGAGAAAACCAAGTTATGTGAAAAGTTATCAAAAGAAGTCATTATGTTAAGACATGAAATGGAATCAGGAACTATAAAGTTTACTCAAGAGATTGAAGAAAAAAGAAAGGCTGAAGACAATCTAAGACAATCCCTTAAAGAAAAATCAGAAGAATGCCACCAGATGGACAGGATTATCAGACATCTTGAATCTGATCTTGAAGATGCCAAAGATAATGAAGAAAAACTTGAGGATCAAATTGCCTCTCTCAAAAGAGACCTTCAAACAGCAAATGAATATAAAGAGAAATTCAAGATAAGTTCTGCTCAACTTGAAGTTCTTCTTGGAAGTCAAAAGAGGACAGATGACAAGTATGGTTTGGGATATGAGAAAGGAGAAAGCTCCGGATCCGGTCAGAAGAATCTTGGATCAGAAAATCCAAGGAGCAGGCCTAGAAGACCTCCGGCAAGACAGCCAAATGCTCAAAGATATCCATCCTTCAATGGATACTGCCACAGCTGCAACCACTTTGGTCACAAAGCTAATCAGTGCAGAGTGAGAATGAATCAGATTAATTCATCCTTCTCCGGACAGTGCTTCAACTGCAAAAGGTATGGACACAAATCCCATGAATGCAGAATTATGCAAGTAAACAAATCATTCAAAGGTAGATGCTTTACATGCAATAGAGTAGGTCATATGGCTAATCAATGCAGATCAAGAGGATATCAGTCAAATATGCAAAGAAATGTTATTTGCCAAATCTGCAATAGGTCCGGTCATAATGCTAAAGTCTGCAGAAACAAGTATCAAGACAAAAGAGGTCCGGTGTATAATCAGAATCAAGACAAGGGTAAACAAAAGATGAATGCGGATGAAGTTAGGAATCAGATGAGCAAGATTTGGGTGAAGAAAAGTTTAGAGAATGTAGAGGTTGGATCTGCACCAGACTCTGGTGCTGATATTTCTTCCGGAAATTAAAAAGTGAGCTCAGGCTCAGGGGGAGACTCAAAGAAAATCCTGTTCCCCCAGCCAAACAAGTGGTGCTGAATGTGGCACAAGATGCGGATTAAAGGGTTTACAGATATGAGTCTTGAGATGCTTCAGTCAAGTTTTCAGAGGTCCGCATGGAGTCATGAAAAAGATGTGATCGATCAAATAAGACATGTTCAGGGAGATGCTCCGGTATGATAAAGGATTACAAAAAGGTCTGGAAAGATCCGGAAGTGCACTATCTTGTTCTACGGATTGGACAGAGTGTTTGGGACGTTCTTGTAATATGTTACCTCGATTTATTCATGATTGAAAGATCTGGATGATATCCACAGATCAGGACTAATCCGGGATACTCCAAGCTATCCAGACAAGGCAAACCGGAATGATGTAGGTGAAGCATTTATTGCAGATAGATATTAGGGTTCGCGGAGCAATTTAAGGGATTTCTCAAAACTCATTTGCTCATTCTGCACTCAAGAAGAAGCGAAAAGTGGAGCTCTGCAACAAGGTTCATCAAGCACACCAAGGATCTCCTGCCAAAGTTATTGCATAAAGAAATCAATCCAACCACTCCGTGCAAACCGAAGGCGCATAAGGTATTCTCCGTTTTTCATTACCTCACTGCAAATCTTTGAAGAATGGCTACTCCAAACATAGTTAAGATCTCTGATAGACCTCGCCCCTCATTCAAGAAACATCCCTACAAATCATTGGAGGTAGATCCACTAGGAGCCTTCTCTAGTGTTCCTCACGGAGTTTTACATACTGAAGACATTAGGGTTTACATACATGCAAGCATTGAGGAATTTGGGGAATTCAAATTAAGAGACCTCTATCACAAGCAACTGATAGACAATGCTTTTGAGCTTAAACCAGAGTATAAGGATATCCAGAAGAAACAATTTGAGCAATTTATTCATTTCCCCTGCTTTGAAGAAGATGAATGGGTCCGGTATGTACTGAGCAGGATGCATGACAACTTTCTATGGCTGGATAGACCCTGCAAGATCACAAAAGAGGCAATTAGAACAGTAACTGGTCTATACTCTTCCGGAGGGATACCTATCCTCAAATCTGTCAAGAACAACATTGTAACTGAGGCCACCGGATCAAAATTTGATAAGAGGGCAATGACCATTGAAGATATTTCGGATCCGGATATCAAATATGCATCCATGATAATAGGATACAAGATCTATCACTCCAGCAGGGAGAATTCTGTATCCGAAACTGCAGTATACACTGCCTATGAAATGCTAAGAAAGAATGCAGAATATGATCTCTGCGAACTACTGCTAAGCTAATTAATGGAAAATATACAGAAAATCAAGAAGGATAAGAAGAATTCCTTTAAGTATGGTACTCTTATTGTATGTCTATTCTTCTACTTCATGAATGAGCTACCCGGATCAAGTGGATGGGTATGGCAGAATGACAAACCTGTTGCAGTCCAGATAAGAGACTATTTGCATGGACTTGGGGATGCAAAAGCGAGAAATACAGCTCTATGGGGATACTTCAAAAACTTTCAGAGCATGATGCAAGCAAGAGAGAGAATTCCCCAGTCTCTTGTTGAAAAATACAAAGACTCAGTGTGCTTTATGGTTGACACTGATCAGTGCCTAATGGAGGCAGTGGAGCCAAGGACTGTCTGGATCATGCCCATGGGGTATGAAGTGGATGAACAGATAGTGGAGCTGCATGTTCAACACATGCTAAGTCAGCCCAAAGATCCTAAGGCAGAAAGGTTTGGAACCTTTGAGGAGCTGAGTGTAAAAATACATGTAGAACTCAGGGAACCTGAGATTAAAAGAAAGGTGAGAAAAGAAGTAGAGCACATTGCTCAAGGCCTAGGCATCTCAAAAGAGGCACTTGATGCCAGCCGGGAAAAGAGGAGGAAGGCTGAGGAAGAAGAGAAAAGTAAAGAAAGTGCTCCGGTTGAAGCTCCCACCCGGACCAGATCATCAAAGAGATCTGCACCTCCCACAACCAAAAGTTCAAAACCGGAAGTCTAGGCATCCGGTAAGAGATCCAAGACAAAAGCCACAAGGGCTTATGGAAGCCAAAAGGATGAAGAGGAAACAGAGTCAGATGAGGGAGTAAAAGAAATAAAGAAACATAAGAAGAAAGGATCCGGTAAACCCTCCACAGGCCAAGACAAGGATGAAATGGCGGAGATATCTGTTGAAAAGCCCACTCTGTCTCTAGAGAGCGTAATCAAGTCGGTCACGGTGGATGGAAACCTTCAACCAATGACTGAATCTTATGATGACTTCAGTGAGGCCGACCAAAAGACTCTGCAGGAAGCCACAGTCAAATATCTTAACATATATAATAAGGCTTTCATTGAGATCATATCTCTTATTCCTAAAAGCCTAGAAAAGGAATTGGAAGTAAGAAAGAATAATGCTCATGCTAAAGATCTTGAGATCCAGGAGCAGATAGCTATTCAGCTATATCCTCAAATTGATCCCAAGACAATGAACATTATCTTCAAGGACTGCAAAGATGAGTTCAGAAGTAAAGCCAGGATGAATCAACTCATGCTTGGTGAGACTGACAAAGTGGCCCAAGAGACAGAAGAGATCCTCCGGAAGGCCTTCAAAAGGTTCAATCTTCCTGTTGTAGAGGACTTAGGTGCAGAAACAGCTGCTGATTTGGAATCATCTGTTCCGGAAGAAGTGAGCCCTGAACAGACAAACATCTCTCCTCCGGTTTCCCCTACAGTCTCCGGATCCAAAGAAGAAGAGCAATTACAGGAGAAGGAAGCAGTGGTGAAAGACAAAGAGGTTGACAGTTCCAAGACTGCAGAAGAAAAGAAACATTTGTCTCCGGCAAGAGACACTGCACAAACTGTTCAACAATTTTTGAGCAAAGAAACTTTAGAGATTGATGAACCGGAGCTTCTAAAAGGCCCATTCGACTTTGACTCTCTCTCTCCGGTACAAACAATGAAGATAGCTTCATTTGCAAATGCCAAGGCAAATGAAAAACTCCTGAAGTCTCATATGGAAGACTGTGAGTTGATAGAGGCTGCTTCCAGAGTACTTGTAAAGATTATGCCATCAATCCAGATAGATCCGACAGCCTCCACTTCCGGTAATCTAAAAACCTTAGTCAGCAGTGTTGATACACATTTTGATTCTCTAGAAAAATCAGCTGAAGAAAAGGTCCGGAAGGAATTTTTGGATAAGAGATTTTCAGAAATATTAGAATTAATCTCTAAAGATAGGAAGATTGTAAGCATTGGAATAAAGAGCTTAGAGAATGCTCTTAAGGATGGCGGTGACATCTACAAATTTTGTATATCCTGGTCAAAGGCAACAACAGCAATTGATAAGAAAATAAAAGAGGAACAGGATAAGCTCCAAAGCTTATCTCAAAGTTTTGATCCTCTCTCTTCCTCCATAATAAATCAAGAATGTCAGACTATTGCAGTCTTGAATGAAATAAAGAATCTTGAGAAGGAAAGGAAGAATATCACTAACCGGATGGGAGAACTTAGAAGGATTATAATCCCTAAGTTGGAAACTATGCATGAGGCCATCAGTGATGCTCAGACCACCGCCCAAACAAAAGATCCGACAGATCTCAAGCGGGCAGAAGCTTTTGCATTTTTGTTGAGTGGTCACATTTCAATTTTGGACAGAATGAAGCAAAGTTGGGCTACAGAAATGATCCAATTGCAGACATCCTTTGCAGACATTCTTCAGTATATGTGAGTATGTAAATATGCGGCTATGTATAGAAAATTTTTGAAAATTTTGGTGTGTGGACCCTACCCTTTGCCATTGATGTCAAAGGGGGAGTGAGGAGCAGTGAAAAATGAGGAATCCAACTAAGGGGGAGTTCCAGAAATTGTATATAAAGACAGAGCATCAGCAAAGGGAGAGCATAGTGAAAACACTTAGTCATTTTTCACTAAGTGTTGCCATCAATGCCAAAGGGGGAGATTGTTGGCAAGAGACACAATATGGATTCATGGTTGTTGTCATTGATGGCAACAAAGGTCATCCCACATATCCGCAAGTCATGATGTGTCTCTACCGGAAGTCAGAATAAAGAATGTTGTGGTCTGGTGAACAAGAACAGAGCATGTGGCAAGGTCCGACAGATTGGTCCGGATCTCTCAGAGGAAGTGTCTTGGTGTAGTGCGGATTTGGGGAAGTCAAGAGGACTACCTTGAGTGGTATATTCCAAGGATTTAGCCTCCGGTGATGGACAAGGAGAAAGATATGAATAGTTGAGTACCGGATTCTTGAGAGACAGTGAAAACAGAGGAAGAACTGACTGATAGAGCATCAGACTTCTTTCCGGATGTGTTACTATTGATGATAGAGGTTGTGAAGGCATGAATCATGTTTGGCCAACATGATTAATGATATCTACAAGTATATGCTTGATCCGCATTGCTTGGTGAGGAAGGATTCAGCCGACAGAACAAAAGTTTGTAAGAAACTAGACTGTTCCGGATGCCGACTAGAAAGGTGATTAAATCACTTGTGCGGATATATATAGAGGATGGATTTAGTTGTGTAGAGTGTGATGGTGTGAAGATATATGCGAATAAGTCTAGAACAGAGCAGAAGTAGTAAAAAGGATCCGGTATGTGAAAGATAGCAGAATAAAGAACAGAGGAAAGATGAAGTGCAACAGATCAGTATACTGAGCCTAACCGGAACTGAACTCCAGCATATGTAGATGCTTCCAATCAGTTCAAGATTGTGATTCTTATCACTTTGTAGACAGTGTGTCTTCTTGTAGGCAGTGGGCCTCTTGTGAGCAGTGTGCTCGGGCAGTGAGCCCTAATTGGCAAGTGCCATTTTTTGTAATCTCCTATTCTTCTAACAGAGAATAATTTTGGGTTAATCACCCCGTGGTTTTCTCCCTTAACAGGGTTTCCACATCAAAAATACTGTGTTATGTGTTTCTTATTTCATGTTAATGTTTTAGTGTTTGATTCAATGCTGCATCAATTAATAAGAAAGTTCAAAAAGGGAAATAATTAGGATAACTGATTCACCCCCCCCTCTCAGTTATCAATAGGATTATCTTCAACCATGTGTGCCTTATTTTATTTTAGAGGGTCAGGAGTATCCTTGCCATAATTTTGCCTTCTGATATTTTCAACAGGTCTTCCATCCTTCCAATTTGTATTATAGGGCATGTCATGTAACAGAGGTCTTTCATTTATGTACTGACTCTCTTATTTATTCTAGTGATTATTCGAGCTTTGAGGAATTCTAAGGTTATCTCTTTTGCTAATCATGCCTGTAGCCTTCCTATTATTTTCAATACTGATAGCTTCTTTTTGTGCCTTTGTCAAGGTCATGGGAGCCCTATTTCTGAGCTCATACCCAGTCTTTGGATCAAACGCTTTTAGAAAAATACTTAGAGCTGTTGAGTCTGTCAATTTGGATCCATGCGGTATCTTATTATGCAATTTGGAAAATCTTTGATTGAAGTCATATACTGACTCATTCTAATTTTTTTGGATGCTTATCAGTTCATGTAGGGCAAATTCAGGGGCATATTGATTTCTATATTGTTCTTTGAACTGGTCATGAAAATCTTCTATAGAATAAATTGAGGAATTTCATAAATTATTAAACTAATCCCTTGCATCTTTAGTTAGAGACATCATGAACAATCTCATTTTTACATCCTCATGTTCCATACCAATGTCTTGTACAAAGGCATTGAAATTTCTAATATGATCTTTAGCTAATATTGTATTATTTCTAGTTAATTTGGGGACCATATTTCTCTAACTATTGTCGATAGGGTAGGGATATAATTGATATCCTTTTAGATCAAATTGTCTACATATATTCATGAGATTTTGTGGAGGCATATTCATTGGTGGTGGATTGGGGTAATACTGATATGCATATGGAGGTTGATGATAAGCATGTTGCTATATAGGTTGTAGGGGTTGTATATTCTAAGGTGGTATATGCTGGTGATGTTGTGGAATGCCATGATGACCTGGAGGTGGGTGATATTGGGGAATAGCTCTAGTATTTGGCATTTGGGGTCTATGTGATGGCATGTTGTGATGTCTTGAATTTCCTCGTATATTAGGAAGCACTCTTGGAGCAGTTGTATTATGATATATCCCATGTGAACTAGTTTTATTACTTTTTTTGTGTGGAGGGACATATTTTAGAGGTTTTGATGCCTAGATGTCCAATTGTGCCAATTGTCTACCTAGTTCTTGACTTTCTTGTATCAACTGTTGTTTCCTCCTAATCTACTACATTTACCACTCCATATGTATTTCAATTTCTTGATTACTCATAGCACCAGAATAAAAAATATGGTCTATAGAACATTCTTAGTTTTCCTCTCTCTATTGTGATACAAATCCCCTTTCTGACTCTGCATGTTTCTGCCCCCCTTCTTCATTCAACCTTTCCTCAAATTTAGTTACTTTTTGAGAATCGGTCCTATAACTGAGGATAATATCATTTGTATTGATCTTTTTAGGAGGTGTTGATGGATTCCTATCATCACTTTATATTGAGGAGTTAAATACTCTAAAATGTTGTTCTGATGTGTTGTCCTCATGTTGCTTGGGTGCTACTTCACCATTATTTGCATTGTTTTTTCCTCAAGGAGGTCCCTGCTTATCTGTGAATCTAACAATGTTTTTCTTGGGGCTTTCTTGATGTATAGACCTCCTTCCATTGATGTTTGATGGTATAGTATATCTCTGATGTCTATCATCTATTTTTTCTGAAATGATATTTATTTCATTAGTCACAAAATTTTAGATTCACAACCTACCTCTTTGTATGAAAATGATTGCAGTTCTTTCCACTAGAGTCTTAAATATGTTATGATGCTTTGAGATAACTCTATGATGGAAGGATTAGGTTCAAAATGGGCTTACTCCCTAGCAGAGTCACCAATTTCGTTAGGTCTCAAAAATGCAAGTTGCAAATGCTAAGAGGATGCCAAGCTCTATGCTTAGATTTGCAATGTTTTTGAACTAATGAAATGGAGTTAACCTATAAGGTTGATGACTCGCTACACTTTAGATTCTGCTAGACCTAGGCAAGTGCACCTTACTAATGAAGTAGATTAAATAGATGTGTGATTTCAGCTGAGTGATGGATCTACCCATAGTGGCAAATGGTGTGGAATAGATGATTAACTGCTACCTACTTTTAATTCTAATGTTTGACCAATGAATGAAAATGGTGTAATCCTAATTTGGCATAAATTGTATAATCAATATAAAGGCAAAACTAATGGATATGTTCAACTAATGAAATGAGTAAGACCAGTGCCTAGACCTATTGGGCTATTTGAGTCAGTGAATGAAAAAAGATGTATGTGATTGATGAGCTTATCTGCTAGCTTAACTCTAATAGTTGGGCACTTTGAATACTTACAACTTGTGTAAATGTGTCAGTTTGTATGTGACAGTGCTCTTCTTATATAATCCCAATGATATTCCCTTGAATTACTATGAAATTATAAAGGAATTTAATTTTGGAGTTGATGTAAACCAATCACAATAACTTCTTCAAAAGGATTTAATCTTTAACAAGAACCAATTAAAGTCAATTATCAAAAAGGATTTTAAATTCACATCAACCAAAAACCAATCAAAGAACTTCACACAATGACAACAAATGTGCCCTGACAAATGTAAATCTGAATAATTCTACAGAACCACTCTAGAGACAACACAATAACATATGATCATGAAAACTAACACAACTATTGAACACTAGAAATAAATCACCATATATGAATATTCTATTCCATTATGTTTTCAATAAATAAACATGTGCAACAGAGGTTTCTTCAATTAAAATAGAACTGATAATATATATCTTCTTCTTATATATAATATATGCAGTCTTCCTCTAATCAGAGAGAGACCTTGCCATCATGCCCTTGTGAACATCATAAGTTTCAACCTTTATATCAATATTAATGAAGAGATCATGCCTCTTCATAGTATCTTTTGAGAATTCACAATATTATGAAACTTAAACAAATACAATTACTACTGAGCCCTACTAAGCCACAAGTAGATTTGAACAAGATGATCCAAATATTTCTAGCTCAGATGTGTCTCAGTATATTCAATGGCATCCCTAACATCCACCTCCATTGATACCATTTTCCCTAGATGTGAGCAAGCTCCCTTGGATGCCCAATCCTCATGTTTTACAATTTCTAAGGCTTCCTCCAATATTCCCTGACACTCCTTTACCCATTCATCCTTGCTCTCTAAATCTTTATCATTCTTGAGTAACACAGGTACACCTATCTACGAAGTCTCCATGCATTCTTTTACTTCATCATGGAGCCTGCCATGATACTTCTTGTGCTGCTTAATAAGACTGTCAGCATCAGATGTACTTGCACTGTCAGAGGCCTGTTTACCCTATATATCTTGCAACCTATTTCTTACCCTATTATTTAGTCTCTCATATTCTTGAATGACCATTTGATTCTCAGAGAAAATATCGCATAATTTACACATCCATTTCATCAGATGAGCATGCCTATTCTGCAGGACTATAGTAAGTGTATATATTTTGACCTTTGTTATCTGATCTTTTGAAGGTGATTGAACTTGTTATGAGCTTTTTGCCTATGTAATCATTTTAAGAGGGACTGAATCCTTTAAAAGTTTATTTTCTTTTTTCAACCTTTCCCAACTCATTTTGGAGGTATCCCTCTCCTTTATCAATAGATGAATCTGGGCTTTATTTATCTTTGCTACATTTACTCCAAGTTCTATTGTGAGAACTAGATCAGTTTCTCCAGCTCTTAGTGTCATAATATGGCCAAAAGCTTTTTCAGTGTCAATGATTGTAAAGTTTTTGTTTGGTTAGTATAGAGCCCATATCATGAGAGATTTATCATCTAGATTGTATTTTGTTCCAATATATACTTCAACAACCCCTTCAAAACTAAGCTTGTGTTTTGTATTATTATTCTGCAAAAAACTGTCAAAAACAAGTACTGAATTCAAATCAAGTCCTAGGAAGATCATTACACTAGATTCTCTGAGCAAATCTCTTCCTTTATCAGGAGTCATATCTTCCATCTCCTTTTCAACTTTTGCTTTGAAAGCACTCATCAATTGTGTCTAGTTATCTAGTGTAATGCTTGGGACTGATTCTCTGATAGCCTTCCCCTTGTGTTTTTACAGAAAAGATCTGAACTCAGCGTTATGAACAAATTGATCATCTGAAGTAAAGGATTTATATACAACCTGTCTAGCATCATTATCACTTGTCTCTTCAATCTCTAATTCTCTTTCCTAGGGCTGATATGGTTCAATTCTATATTTTGAAATTATATTAGAAAAGTTATGGGGTTTAGATGCCACAAATCCTTCACTATTAGAGGAAAGAACTTCAATTTCTTGTGCTTCCCTTCTCACTTTCTGGTTATACTCATCAATGGCTACTTCAACATCTGCTTCTTCCAAATTTTTTATTACATCATCATGAGGGAATGGTACATGAGCATATCCTCCAAGTTTTGATTTTTTCTAGCATAATCAATAAATCCTTCCAAATCAAAATTTTTTCTTTGTATCCCTTTCCAAAGATTAAAATGAGACAATTTATCAAGATTGAGATCATAACCTTCTCTAGCCAATACATTGAAGTCACCAAAACATACGGTGCTTAGCATAAAGGATTATTTATCATATGCACTGAGATTCATCACATTTGAGTAGTCAAGTTGTCTGACTATTTCCAAGTATGCCACCTTGTCTGTTATAGATTTTGGCAATAGAAAATGGGTATCCTCAAACCCATATACTCTGATCATTGTGGAATCACAAAAACTACACCAATCCCCCCAATTGTGGTTCACAGTAGGTGGTCCACTAAAATACCTGGGTCTCAAAGACCTTTTAATTTCTTCTGACAAAGTGTAACTGCATGAGTAGTTGTAACATATGTACAGGGTTTTCACAAAGAATTCTTCAAAATAAACATAACTAGAATTTATGAACCTATTGTCCTAAACAGAGGTCCATAATTGTGGGGGTAGAGGTTGACCATTTTTATTAATTTGTGAAACTTTCAGCTGCTCTAGCCATAGATTCAATTCTTTTCCAAAATACAAAACCATATGCATGAGAATACAATAGTGTTTGAAGCCTACTGTAGGGGAATTCTTCTTTAAGGCCTTCAGACCTGAGTCTATTTCTTCAAAAATAAAAGAAGCATAATCAAATGTCCTAGCTTGATGGCACTGGATATTTGGAGAGATAACCATAGGTATTATAGACATAAACTCTAGAAGTTCAGTCCCTAATACCTATCCCACTGAGTAATATGTGTATCTCAGGTAAGATTCGAACAATTCTACATGAAACAGTGGTTCATCCCCTTCTTCAAATGGCACCAAACTCCCCTCATTCTGTGGCCTATGTAATGGTATTCTCTAGCCCTTATATGTAGTATCCAATTTGAAATATTCTTTTTCTAGGGCTTCATTTACAATTGGGGTGTTGTATGTGTCATTTAAGTCAAACACTTCACAGATTACATATTTAGATAGATGAAACAAGGGATTTCATTATAGATTGCATATGGCCTTTTAGTCAGGGTCATAATGGTATGCTAGTAGTTTCAAAAGGTAAATATTGACAAAAACATCTGTGACTATCAATTTCACCAAAATGAGTTCCCAGGGGATGCAGATGAGTTCCATCCTTTGTCTTTTGTGATAGTGGAACATGAATAATTCATACCCTTGTATAGGAGTCCATATATTTCCTATGTATTTGTATTTGTCTTCAATTTTTTCCACATTCACCCTTAATTGTATAGTTCTTCTAGCCTTGGGCCTGGACTTGGGCAAGTCCACAAGGTCTTAGTTTAGTTTCCTTTCTAGTGTTCTCTCTCCCTTCTCTATGTCAAATTTCTATTTCTTGCCCTTGGTTTGGCTCTTCTCAATGTGTTTTCTTTTCTTTGTTTCAAAGGAGCCTTCAATTTTTCGTGACTATCAGAACTTGACTATACTAGAGAGAGTTCAAGGACTTAGCTGTACACACTCTGCACAATTTTTCCTACCTCATGATGAACTCCTTCTTGTCTATTTGCAACCCTTGTATTAATTTTAATTGGGTTTAGTCTGGTTTATACATTTTATGTTCAATCAGCCATTAATGGCTACCACTTGAATTGAATGCTAGGAGTTCACGAATTTCAAAATGTCAAGACAATGCTCTTTTTATCTTATCAATGAGACCATTCCATTCTTTTTCCGATCTTCATATTGTCTTGGCACTATTTTCTTTCATATGTTTCTAATTGGTCACCAAGGGTACGTTGTTGTCTCCTCGAAATAGTCTTTTGAACTTTCCTAGACTTATGAACTTTTTATCATCATATCAGGAAGATATTATAATTTTCATCCTGATGACATTTGATCAAGTTGGGTGAACATTCATTTTGGCATCAGTGAGTGTTTCTCTGACATACAAGGATTACTTTTCCTTTATCAGCATGACAATCTTTATCGCTAAGAAAATATTATAGTGTCCCAACAAGTCATGTCTTCCCGATGGTCTTATCTCCATCACTCAATTTTACTAGAACTTATCGGTGAGAGTCTTATTGAAAAAGCCCTTTGTTTCTTATGTCGGGGTGACTTTTATGATCAGCAAAGCTTAAAGATTACATTTTGACTGTGTATGTCATGCTGATAGTCTTAACATTATGCATCAGGGAGAGATTGTTTGTCTTCCTACCGATAAGTCATTGATCGGTGTGACCTAAAGGCTCGGTGTGACCTTAGGATTTCACTCTAATTGTTCTACTCATGCTGATGAGTATGTGTCAGTGATACATACAAAATGTCTCCCTAAATTTTTTAAGATATGTAGTTTTGATCTTTTAGACATCGATAATCTCTCACCGATTATCATATTATACTTCCAAAATGTATTTTTCAATTCAGGGTGAGTTACTTAAGGTCTTGCTGATATGGATGAACTAGTATTAAAATTGAGCTATGGTCACAGAGCTAGGTATGTTCATGAGATCTTTTATGTGTGGACTTTGATATGGATCTTGTCACACAATTTTAGTGGTTGGTCTTGGAAATGAGGGACATTAGTGAATTTTTTAGTAGATGAAAAATGTGAAATTTTCAGTTCCAACATGATCAACCTTAGGAGATTCATCATTCTTTCTCAACTTACAATGAGTAACCATAGGAGTGTAAACTAGTTTAGAATCTTCCATTCCAAACTTATTTAACAACTCTTTTACATACTTTGACTGAGAAATGAAAGTACCCTTATCTATCTAATTGATCTATAACCCAAGGAAGAAGTTCATTTTCCCACACATGGACATTTCAAATTCTTTCTGCATTTCATTTGCAAAACTTTTACACATACCTTCATTTCTACCAAAAATTATATCATCTACATACACTTCCACAATCAGAATTTCATCTTCACTTATTTTGATGTACATATTTCTATCTACAATACCTTTATTGAATCCTTTCTATAATAAATATCTATCTAATCTTGCATACTAAGCTCTAGAGGCTTGCTTTAATCCATATAGTTCCTTCTTCAACCTACAAACCATATCTGGCTTATCTGAAGACTAAAATCCTTCTAATTGTTCTATGTACACTTCCTCTTCCAACTCGCCATTTAAGAAAGTCAACTTCACATACATTTGATATACTTTGAAATCCTTATGTGCTACCTAAGATAAAAACATCCTAATGGCCTCCATTCTTTCCACCGGAGTATATGTTCCTCATAGTCTATTCCTTCCACTTGTGAGTAGCCTTTACACACAAGTCTTGCCTTGTTCCTTACTACTTCCCCATTTCCAATCAATTTATTTTGGAATACACACTTAGTTCCAATTACATTTTTGTTCTCTGGTCTTGGGACAAGTTCCCAAGTCTGATTCTTCTCAATCTGCATTAGGTCTTCTTCCATAGACTTGATCCAATACTCATCCTTGCATGCCTCAACCATTGTTTTAGGTTCAACTTTAGAAAGTAAACATAGATTTACCCATTCTTTAGTATCTCTCCTTCTTGTCAATACACCTTTTCTCTTATCACCAATGATCTAGTCTTAAATGTGATGCCTCTGTACATACTTGTGAGTTTTAGGGATTTTTTTTGGAGCTTCTTATTCTTCAACTTGTACATATTTTTCTTTAGTTTCTTCTTCTTCTTTGCAAGAAGACTCATCTGATTCATATCCATTAACCTCTAAAATCTTCTTTATATCTTCATCAACCTTAACATTAGAAATTTCAATAATTTTTCTTAGCCTTTTGTTGTGGCACTAGTAAGCTTTGCTTTGAGTAGAATACCCAAGGAAAATACCTTCATGACACCTTGCATAAAACTTTCCTCGCTCTTTATCTCTTTTGATATAACATTTTCTTCCAAAAACTTTGAAATTTTTAACAGTAGGAGTCCTTCCATACCATAGCTCATAGTGAGTCTCTGTGTCATTTACTCTTACTTGTACTTTATTCTATATGTAGACAGTAGTATGAATTTCTTCTCTCCAGTAGACTTCCAGTAGGGTTTCTTCTTTTATCATTGTCCTTGCAGCTTCTTGAATAGTCATGTTATTCCTTTCAACTAGTACATTCTACTAGGGAGTCCTAGGGGCAGATAAATGCCTATTTATCCTATGATCCTCACAAAATGTATTAAACTCATTTGAAGTAAATTCTTCACCTTTGTCAAATCTCAAGCATTTGATTTTCATATTCATTTCATTCTCAACCATAGCTTTAAATGCCTTAAACTTATCTAGAGCTTCTAATTTTTCTTTAAGAAAGGTAACCCATGTCATTCTAGAATAATCATCAATTAGTAACATGAATACCTATCACCTTGAAAACCCCTTACCTTGGTAAGACCATAAAGATTTGTATGTACCAATTCCAAAAGTCTAGTAGATGATTGTTCTTTGACTTTAAAACATCCTCTCACTTGCTTTCCAACTTGAGATTCCTTGCAAATGGCATTGATAGGCTTTGTAATCTTTGGTAGATCTCTCAAATCTTGAATTGAACTTATCTTTACTAGGATATCAAAATTGATGTGACACAATCTTCTATGCCATAGCCAGCTTTCATTGATTTGAGTCATTAAGCAACATCCATAAACATGTTTGAGTTGATAAACATTTCCATATGTCCTCTTTTCAGCATCAATCACTGTTTTAGAGCATTTTTTGATCTCACAGCCATTATCCTGAAACATAAGATTGTAACCATTGCTACACATCTGTCCAACACTCAAGGGATTATGTTTTAAACCTTTAACATAAAGAACATCATTAGTGTTATGCTTTCCATCAAAACTGATTGAACCTTTTCCATAGATCTTAGTAGCTACATCATCGCCAAACCTGACTACTCCACCTTCATATTTTTCAAGTTTAATAAACTTATTCTTGTCACTTGTCATATGCTTTGAGCATCCACTATCAATGACCCGGTCATCTTTTTCTTTTCTAGCATGAAAAGAAGACATTATAGTGCATTTAGGGTTAGTACTTGCTTCCAGACCCTTTTCCTTCACACAGCTTCTAGAGTTAGCAGAAACAGTTTCATCTCTTAGGGCTATGAATAAGCATTCATTATCATTATCATCCTCATAATCAGATTCAACATCAGATATACTTGCATCTTCTCTAACATAGTAACTTTTCTTAACCATCTTACCTCTATTTTCCCTATTCTTATTTCTCAAAACTCTATATGGACATCTTGAAGCATAATGGCCTATCTTTCCACAACTGAAACATTTACAATGCAACTTACCACTAAACTTTACAATACCCTTTCTCATCATTCTCACAAAGTTAGATTCCACTTCATCCAGGTCTTCCATATCTGATTTGACAGTCTTCTTTGATTTTCTAGCCTTAAAAGTAATCTCAACCTTTGGCATTCCACTAGTTGTACCAAACTGTCTTATTTAAAAAATAGTTAAGGTGCCAAGCAACTGATCTTTAGTAAACTGATTCAAAATTTTTAATTCTTCAATAGCAGAAACCTTATGACTGTAAGCCTTAGGAAGATTTATTAGTACCTCCACTATCACTTCTTTATTATCTATATTTACACTAAGTCCTTTGATGTCATTGACAACTTCATCCACCTTCTGTAAGTAGCTTGTGATGTTTTCATCTTTAGACATTCACATGGTCTCAAACATGAGTTTCAAATTCTGTATTTTAGCTTGTTTGATATTATCATCTCCTTCACAAACACTTTTCAACCTTTTCCAAATCTCATTAGCAATTCTTATACCATTCTGAGATATAGTGTAATTAGACTCAATGGATTTCCAAATCTAATAATCAAGAAAAATTAGAAAATCTTCCATCCTTACCTTCTAGAGTGCAAATTTAGATCCACCAAATAGGGAAACATCATTCTTATGCGCCGTCCTAGATCTACCTCTATAACATCACATTCCATAATGCTAAAAAATTAACACAAGTAATCATCTTAACCAAGAATTAGATTACATCATGATTACCCAAAACAAAGTTAAACAAGAATGATTCATTTCATTTCAATAATTAAGCATGTTTTCCAAAACTAGGATAAAACAAAACTTACAATTACAATATCCAATTACATCTCATTAGTGAATAACCTTCACTATGCATATATAAAGCTATGCTCAATGCATCAAATATCAAATTATACATAATAACTGACTATCAAGTCATGTAATGAAAATTACTACATCTAGATCTCTTGACATCTGTCTTCATAAGTCTCATCTTGTTTAATGCTTGAGAAGGAGAGCATCATCTAAGTACTTTTCCTCCAACCACAGATCGATGATCCCCCACATAACTTCCTACCTGGAAGAGTCCCTACCCATCATGGAAGGTATAGATATTAGTAATCATTAGGTTTTCCATTTGAGTATCTGGTGTTGTGTTCTTCACAATGCCTCTTAGTCATGAAAATATAGATCCACTCTAACTATGCATGACACTACTGAAGACATTATGCCATCTAGAGCACTATGGACTAACAATGCATGCAGAGATAGATGCATTACTTTACCTAAAGATTTACATACATGTACGTTATGCAATAAAAATCATCATATGCCCACCACCCTAACTCAGCTTAAAATCTATATCATCCTACAATATGCTTATATTTACCTCTCTCTAGGTCTAGTATGAGTGGATTCAATTTGTTTCATTGTCCTATACCATGATGGTTGAGTCCCAACTTAGGAGTATACCTGATGCAGGAGCATCCAATGGTGTAAGGAAAATCTTGCATCACCCTAAAAGATGTTGATTCAAAATCATTGAATTTGTTTTCATTTCTTTCCATAATTAGTGTTTCTAGTTCCATAATCGCTTGAATAATGATGTAGAACTTTCAGTTTTTCCAAACTGCTAAAAATAACAAACTGCTATTTTTGGAAAGTTTGCATTTAGGAATGGATTGAAGTGAAAATTTGCAAGAAGATTCATAAATGAAATATAATACCTTTGGCAAAGGAATCAAGCAAATATCATTTGTGATATAAAAAATATTAAAGTTTCTATTTCCCAAAAAACCCCTACAAATTATTCAAATTTAGGTTTGATGCACTAAACGGCCTTGTACAACCTTGAAAATAGATGAAAGTGGTAGAGCTAGTTCTTAGTACGTAGAGCGCTCCACAAGATTTACAACACTTTAAATGGTGTGTCAATCAAACACAAATATCAATAGTTATGGCCTTAGAAGTTGACCTATTTTTTAAGGGAGATGAAAATTTTGAAATTTGGCTGGTGGCCGCCAAAAAGGGCTATTTATGGCCATTTTTGGGAATCCTTTGGAGTAGTCAAGATAAGGGAGAAAGTGTAGAGTCAAGAATAGGTGGAAAAATAGAAACCCTATCTGATTTGGGGTTACAGAAGGCAGAAGGTTTCATAGTGTGGTGACAGGTAGTTGTAATGTGTTGCATCCTGTGGAGGATTGATTCCTCTGATAGTGTTTGAGCTTCTATAATGTAATGAGTTGTTCATATCAATAAAAGAACATTCTATTTTCTGTGTACAATTTTTGTTGTTGTGTGTTTTATGATTTATCCCATTCATCAAGTGGTATCCGAGCAAGGGTTCCTGAGTGTGTAGATAGATTGCCAACCATGAGACAGTTTGCACCAAGACCTGAGGTTATGGGTTTGCTGCAGAGATCAAGATGCCTCCACCTAGAAATGGTGTTGGAAGAAATACTTTGATGGAAGAGGCTTTTAGAGCCCTACAAAGGTATATTGATGCATTGCAAGAGGTATTGCGAAGAGGGTTTGAGCCAATAACAAGAGAAGAAAGTGAGGATGAAGCTGAAGAAGAGCTATCCGAGGAAGAACAAGAAGCTCTAGGAGATCCTATAGAAGCTAGGTTGTTGAGGGCCATTTCAAAGATTGGAAAGAGGCCCAGGATCAAAGTTTCTACCTATTCTCGAGATTTGAATCTGGAATAGCTCATTGATTGGATCAATGATATGGAGGAATATTTTGAATATGAAGATGTAGAGGACCCAGATCGGGTCAAGTTTGCAAAAACAAAGTTGAAGGGCAATGCCAATATTTGGTGGAAGGAGGTCCAGTTAGAGAGAAATAGGAGAGGAAAATGAAAGATAACCAGATGGGATCAGATGGTGGAGAAACTAAAGAAGCAATTAATTCTTGTGGACTATGAGGTGGAGTTGCTGAAGAGGCTGTAAGGATTGAAGCAATGTAACAAGTATGTTAAGGAGTATACATAGGAGTTTTATAACATTACTATTAGAACTAGTCATGTAGAGGCCAAAAAGGAGAAGGTAGCCTATACATTAATGGGTTAAGGCCACGTATTCAAGAGGAGCTGATACTGGTCAGAATGACCACCATAGAAGATGCATACTAGTTTTCCCTGAAGGTCGAAGATAATCTAAATAAAAGATTTGAAAGAAAGAAAAAAGGGGAAGAGGTCAAGGTGAAAGGACTTGTGGAAGGTCCTATGGAGGCAGAAATAAAGATCCAAAGAGAAGTGAGGAAGATGGCACCAATCGAAATCAGAGGGGAGATAATGCCTACCACCCTTGTGACCAAAACAATGGTGAGAAAAGAGGAAGAGTAAAAGGCTGACCTGGGCAAGGACCTAGAAGAGGAGGTTTTGGAGGAACCTATTTCCAATGTGGAGAAGAAGGGCATTGAGCATACGAGTGTCTGCAATATCAAGGAAGGATGAATAGAAGACCTGAAGGTAGTGCATGAGTTGCACATGTAGATAAAGATGCTGAAAGGGGAGAAACCCTAGTTAGAAGAACTTTGTTGAATGAAGAGAGAGAACCAAATCAGAGTGAGATTTTATTCTGCACAAGGTGCAAATGTGAAGGTAAGTGTTGTGATATTATTATTGATTGTGGAAGCACTGACAATCTTATTTTAGTGGAGATGGTTGACAAGTTGAAGTTGACAAGAAGAAAGCATCCACATCCATATCAAATTGCATGGTTTCAGAAAGACCATAGAGCTTTGGTCAATGAGCAGTGTTTAGTTAAGTTCAAGATTTGGAAGTACCATGATGAGGTGATGTGTGACATCATACCGATGGATGCATGTCCTATGTTATTGGGAAGGACGTGGCAGTATGATAGGAGTGCTATCCATGATGGCCATGAAAACACATATTCCCTAACAAATGATGGAATTGATCATAAGTTGAAGTGCTTGAAGGAAGTGGAAGAAAAGGTATGTAGTACTACCAGAATTTTCTTGGTAGATGGTAGAATTTTTTTTGAGGGTATCAAGCATGAGTGTCATTGCTTTGCATTGATTCATAAGATCAGTCAAGAGAAATGTGAAGATGTACCAGTAGAAGTCTCAGATCTGTTGGAAGTGTTACGTCAGAAAATATCCCCTTGGGGGCTTTTCTCTCTTAAGGTTTAGCTCCTGGCTCCTATTTATACATTTAGAGCATCTTTCATGATAATTTGACATCCCAATGAGAAAAACTTGATGTTTCATGGAAAATGGGACTTAGGAGGTGCACTTGACATGATTATTGCCTAAAATAGTGGGGAAGACCTGGGCACCTATGCCCTAGTCCTACCCTATTTTGGGTCAGGGCCGATTTTGAAGTGTCGGTTTATGACCATTATTTAGGTCCTATGTCAACACGGTAAATTTCAATTATAAAAATCTTATCAGGAATGTTTGTAGTTGCATATATAAGCAAGTTTAGGCATTCATTTGAAAACTAGATGGTCATTTTGATTGATGAGCTTATGTGAATGTGACTCAAGGCATTCATTGTGTGTTGCAAAGAAGAATTTATGTTGTTCTTATGTTTCTATTTGCATATTTGGCATCCATCTCCTCATGGCATGAAGGGCATCTTCCTTCCATAAGATCTTCACGACAATGTGATATCAATTATGTTTTCAATCATTTATCATTTGGATTTTTTATCTATCCCACATGGATATGCACTCTTTATCTGACAACAGTGTTTGGAAGACTTAAATGTCTCTCTAAGGCTTGACTGAAGCAAGCCTCTAAACACCACAACCCCCAACACACTCCTTGTGATTGCAGGTTATAGGTGTTACATCTAGAAGAAGTGGAGTTGTAGAGAAGGTCAACAGGCATCAAGGATTTAGGATCTGGAAAGAAGCTAGACATTGGAGCCTTTCCTAGACTCATGCACTAGTCCCAGTGTCCTCCGTAGTTGAATTCCTAAAAATAGAAAATACAGTACAGATTAGTGTCAGAAGGAAATCAGGATTCCACAAAGAAAGTATGGTACTAGACTAGGGCGCCTGTTCATTAGTCCCCAACTATTCCACTTCCTAAACTTTGAAAAATGGTATGCATTTGATTATTAGTTAGTATCTCTATGTGTGAGCATTTTCTATGATTTTTCTATTTGCTTTTGAATTTGCATAATTAGGGTTTTGAGCATAATTGGGCTTAACTGAACAAATAAATCACACAGTTCCAATTTTCCCTATGTTGCAATTGACTAAAAGCCTGATAGTAGACTTCCTACTTGTTGGTTATGATGTTAGGCATAAAAACACATAGATAAAGAAATGCACATCAAACCTTTATCATCTTTAAAGATACGATGAATTCAAAGAATTCATGATCCCAAGTCTCTATGGATTAGTTCATAATCTACTGATGTTGCTCATTGGTTTGATGTGCCTTGTTGTTTTCCATTCAAGGGGTCTTACATTTCCAATTCCAAGAACTAATGTCTAGACATCTAGAATTTCACATGCTTTCTATAAATCTTTCAACAAACTATTTTAGGTGAAAATTGGATTTGTTAATGTTTAAGTGTTTAGATGTTTGAATTCTCCTTTCACCCTTAACATTTAAGGATCTAGGGTTGAGTGGCAATGCACTATCATACCCTAGGTTGCTGTGAGATGCAGGGAAGCTTGGATTAGGGTGTTTAATTATCAAATTTCCTTCTCTTATGCTTAATTGACCATTAAAACCCTAATTATACAAATACAACTATAAATGAAAGAATAATAGAAAAATCTCTTACAAAGGGAAGTAAAATATCAAATCACGAAGTAACTGTTTTCAAGGTTTAGAGACGGAAAAGTCAAGAACTAAGGAGTGGGTGCCCAAGTCCAAGATACTAGTTTATTTGTGGGGTCTTGACCTCCTTCTAACACTGATCTGCATTGTAACTTATGTTTCTAGAAATTCAACTGCAGAGGACACAGGGACTAGTGCCCAAGTCCTGAAAAGGTTCCGGTGTCCTGCTTCTCTTCAGATCATGAATCCTTGATGTTTGTTGATCCTTCCTACAACTCCACTTTTTACAAATGTGACACCTATAAACTACAACCAAAAAACTTTGGGAGGGGGTTGTGGTGTTTAAAGGCTTGCCTCAGTCAATCCCTAGAGGTCACTTTTGTTAGATAGAGAGTGCATGCTCTTGTGAGGTAGAGGCAAAAACTAAAGGAACTGATGTTGAAAATACAATATAATGTCACGTTGTAGTGAAGATATCATGGGAAGAAGATGCTCTTCATTCCATGATGAAATGGATGCTCAAATCTGCAAACACAAACACATAGACCACACAAATCTACTCTTGGAACATAATGAAACCCTTGAATCACCTTGAGAACACAATAGCTTGCTAGTAATCATCTAATTGAAATCTAGTTTACAAATGAATTCCTAACCATGCTTTTATATGCAACTAAAAAGACTCCCACCAAGATTTCATAAATTCAAACTTACCGTGTCGGTATAGGACCCAAATAACGGTCACAAACTGACACCCAAAAATTGGGACTGTCCCAAAATAGGGTAGGACTAGGGTGCAGGTGTCCAAGTCCTCCCCCCTTATTTTGGGCAAGGTCAAGCTCAAGGGGTCCTCCTAGGTCCCATTTGTCATGTTACCTAGGTCTCATTCCATTGGGATGCCAAATTATGAATTAAGATGTCCTAAATGCATGCAAAAGACCCAAGAGCTAAACCTAATGAGGGAAAAGCCCCCAAGGGGACATTTTTTGATGTTACATTTAGCCCCCACTTTAATGTATGTATAAATGCAAGGCCAATACATGCATTAAAGTATGCTCACAAACATAGAAAACATGCCAAGCATGGAGAAGACATGCCAATCACATAAAACATTAACAGACACACAAAACATGTAGAAGACAGTTACAGTCATGCAAAAAATAGAGATGACAGTCAATGCATAGAAGACATATTAATGCATGGAAGACATAAATGATATCTTTTTTTTTTCATATAAATGAAATGCAGATATTGGAAAGTAAACAAACCTCCCATAATACTTGATGCTCTCATCACATAGTTCTTTGTATATATGGGGCAACACACATGTAAGACACGCAAAACCTCCCAAAATGCAGGAAGCACAACCTAAGGCACTAGTGTTTAGATTGCATATGGGGCAACAAACACGCCAAACAAAGCAAGCACACCAAACACACACACTTGAAGACATGGAGAAAACATAGTAGACAAGCGATGGAGTGTACCTATTTCTAGGTCCAACACCATCTCAGGTACATTACAGACACACACCGACGATTAGGCTTCGCCACAACAATCACTGAAAATACACTTAAGGGTTGAGTTAGTCACAGAACTGCTCCCCACCTCCACAAAGGACTTTTGAAAATGACAAGATGATGCAATCTTCTCTAAGAAATTCACCATCCCTACCTCTGTAGATGGGTTAAAATGGAAAAGGATATATGTGATATCCCACCTCCACTGACGGCTTACATGATTGATTGATTGATTGATTGAAAACAAACTTAGAGTGTAGGATATGCTCCTCGCACAAGTCTTTAAACTGCACCTGAGGACAAGCACATTTCTAATATCTACAATAAACATTTTACCTTATATGCCCCCACCTTAAGGTGGTTGATATCATGCATCGATATCAAGCATGTTAAGGTAGGAAGAAAACATACAAGGGAACATAGAATTTTGCAAATCCCATGCCCCCTGGAGGTGACATGTACTTTACAATTGCCAAATGTTCCCACAAACACATCCCTGCAAGAAACATGTTAGTGTCTATAACATCATGATAAACAACAACATCAATGCATATGATTAACCACATAAAGAGCCAAGGTTATACCATGAATTTAGAGTTTGAGGATAACCATGGTGCTATATCACAAAACTCTCCGAATTGAGTACCGCCAAGGTTAGATTCAAAGATAAACAAAGGTGCACAAAGAAGTAGTATTGTCAGGGTTTGTAAATGAGATAAAAACATAACCAAATTTGATATGTGGAAATCACAAGTGCTTCCACTAGCCAAGCGTCAGATAAAATATACAACCCCATCATCATAATAGGAACTAAGTCCATTTTTTGATTGCTCTCGAAAGGGACACTAGGTCCGCATCAGTATAAATATTTTTCATCATCCACCCACTAGGTGGAAACACTATAGGAAGGAAAACAATAAATAAGAGAGGAGAAATAAGTGTCTTAGGGATAGTCATGTAGGAGGGTGCCCCTAAGTCACTAACCATAGTGCTATGTCCGCAAGACACAACACACAACAATGAAATCAGAGAGAGAGGCAATATAGAAGAATGATTATACAAATAGAAGAAGGTCACAATAGAGGCAGTCTCCTAGTATCCCAGACCTTACAAGAGAATCAGGGGTCATCCCAAGAGGCCTAAACAACACATAACACATCACAGGGGAAGTACATCACAAGAGAGATAAAGGGTCAGAGATACTTGCTTGTAGGATCTTTGTATTATGTTTTGGAACTTGCAAACCTCTTGGAGAGGCACTCAATCATGTTTAATGCAAAATTTGAGTGGTTCTTATGATTTTTTTTTTATTATCATATGATGTTTGTTTTGTAATTTCTTGTTGAAATGAGACTTTTTGTTGCTTATGAGGGGGAGAACCACTATTATTTCTAATCGTTGATTGTTGTCTTACTCTTTTCTAATTTTTAGAAAGTTTTCTTTGTTGAATCTTTCTAGAATGGTAATGGGAATCATCCTATATCATTGTACTCATCTGTATCGGTTGTTGTTATTGCTTTTATGATATATTCTGATTATCCCTCGATCCATATAAGGATAATGGAGGAGGAACCTTGGCATAAATTCTATTTCTTAATGGGTGAGTTGGATTATCCACTTGTTTCTTATCTACTTCAATCATTCCCATGATACTATCATAGTCCAAGTAATCATCTTCATCTACTTCTATTATACCCTGTTCCACCATACTATTTTTAGTATGTTTAGGGAAAGGATTAGAGAAGATTTGTAAATTCTGATTCGGCGGAACAACTGACTTGTTTCCATTATCATTCATGCCTGATACCTGGATGACATTTGAATCAATAAGGTCCTGTATCTCATATTTAAGATGCATACATCATTCAGTGTCATGTCCTTGTGTCCAATGATAATGACAAAAGGCATTGGCATCAAAGTAAGGTCTTTGTTTACTAGGATCAACAGGCTTGATTAGGTGAAGCTTTAGAATGTTATTACTCACATCTTGATTCAAGATAGAATGATAAGACTTAGATATCAGAGTAAACTTTCTTGGTTGATACGATGCTTTCTTTGGATTAGTGATAGCTGAAACATTTGAAAAGTTGTTCATATTTGGTCCATTAATCTTGATGAAGCTCCTATTATTATTATTCCTCTTAAAGTTGTTTTGTGATGATCCACCCATGGATTGACCAACTTGAACCAATGAGTTTTGGTTTTCATATTGACTAGACGAAAGTTGATAATCACAAAGGGCAGTGCATAAATGTTGAAAGGAGTTATATTTCATCAAGAGGATCTTATCATGAATATTAGGTTGTAGATTTGTAATAAATATCTTTTGAACATCCTCACCTTTCATCTGATATTGAATCTATGCATAAAGTCCTTGATACTGACTAATGAATTCAGTTAACTTTCCTTTTAGACCTTGTTTGCATTGAACCAAGTCAATAAGCGTGACTTGGGGTTTGATAATTGCTTGAAAATGTTGTAAAAAATGATCAATCAATTACAAAAAGGAGTGTATTGAATTCAGAGGCAAAGAGAAAAATCATTCTAAAGTAGTATCTTTGAGAGATCATGGGAAAAGTTTTGACAACAAATCCTATTCAAAATAAAAATCACTACACATAGCTGTAAATGCTGCCACATGAATATTAGGATCACCTTTTCCACCATATTTTTCAAAGCAGGGAGTCTCAAACCTCTTAGGCATAGGAGTTCTCAAGATTGCATAGGAAAGGGTATTACGGGAATGATATGTTGGTAGACTAGGTTGCAAAGAATTTGTAAAGTTTGTTACCTTTTGTTGTGAAGTAGTCATGCCCTTTAAAAGTTGGTTTAGGATGGCATCATTTGGAGATGTGGTTTGTTGTGAGGAATTGGAACCAAAGTGAGGAGGTGAATGAGTTTGAGATATGATAGGTGGAGGCTGAGAATATGTCAATGGTGGTTGGACATAGTGATAGGTGGAAGATGGTTGTGAGTAGGTAATAGGTGGTTGGAAATGAGTGGAATAGATAGGTGGTTGAGAACACTTATGCATAAAGGAGGTCCCCTTAGAAACCAATTTTTGATAATCAAATCCTATTGATTTGTAATTAGTGCCATTAGATACTCCAATACCAGTGGTAGCATTACTACAATTATTTGCATCAGTTGTTAAGATCATTGATGTAAAAGTTGATATTCCTGTAGTCGGTATAGGGATGGATACTTGAGTATGAGATGGTGATAAAGTGTTATATATCACTTGTGCACATTCAGTCACTAGCATGATATTGGTTTGTACAATATGTAATAGACCACGAATTGCATTAACACAATCTTTTCCCTCTTTTATCAATTCTCTTATATTATGAATCGTAGGGACAACTTCTTCAACTATTCTCTCATTTTCCATAAATGATTGAAATTCAGCTAGCTCTTTATCCTTTTTTTATATTTCCTCATTAGATACATATCTTGTTTCCTCAATAGTATCATCAACATCATGAAAATTTTGTTCTTCCATTGTGGTTGGAGGATGTATAATATCTTGTGCAATTTGCGTTTCTCCCTTTGTAAAGAAGGTGTTCAATGGATTATTAGAGTTAGGAATGTTGTTTTCTCCATAAGCACTAGATCCCATTAACCTTTTACTTCTTCTTAAAGGGATATTGTTTTCAATACAGCATGTCATAAATCTTATACAAAAGAATACAACACACAACACACAAACTAAGAGAAGGATATGATTGAAGGCCAAAAATGCTTGGTTTGTTGTACTTTTTCAATGCAATTAAGTGAAACAAATGGTGTTGTAAGAATTTTGATCAGGGGCAGCAAGTTATATGTTTGATATCAATCCAAAACAACAATATGATCCTTCTCAACACACTTTTGATGCAAATCCAAGATAATACCAAGTCAAACTATAGTGAAAATATGTCAAAATAGACACTTTTTTCATAAAAAATTAATGCAAAAGAGCATAAAAAAGGGTGTTGTGAGGAAAGTGATGATATACAGAAAATTATATCAGTAATAACAGCAACTTAATGTCAAAATATCCAATACAACACACTTTTAGTGCCACTTAATATAAAATCCTAGTGAAAATATAGCAAAAATAGGCTATTTTTCATTGTTTTTCAATTCCAAGACCTAGCAAAAGAGGCGTTGTAATGAATTTGAGGAGGTGTAAAAAATAAAATCAATTATTTTAGTCACCTTAATCCATAAAATTGATCACAACATGCTTGGAGTACAAACTAGGTTAAACCCTAGGGCAAAAATAGTCAAAATGTGTAGTTTTCCACCAAGTTATCAATACAAGAGTCTATTAAAAGGTTGTTTTGAAAATTTTTAGGAGGGGAAGAAAATTATTACCCTGATAAAATACAACTAATGCAAAAATACCCTTCACAACACACCTATGGTGCAATTTTAGAGAGTCGATAAGGCTAAATTTAGTGAAAATCGGTGTTTTTGAAGCCCTAGGTTTGAGATCTTGACACAAAATGCTATATGAATATTTTAAAGTCTAATTTATAATGAAAATGAAATGGTCTTAGATATTAATATGAATTCCAAGATATAATATGAAAAATGCCAATGCAAATCTAATGAAAATGCATGAAAATTGCTAGTTTTTGTTGAAATTTTCTATGCAAAAATACAAATATTTTAAATCTAAATGCAAATTTACACTAAAATGCAAGACTTCTAAAAAATTATAATTTGAATGAGCCTCTAAAATAAGTATAAATATATGAAAGAAGATTTTGCCTACTAACCCTAGATTTTGGAATTACTAGGTTTAATGAAAATTGTCAAAATTTCTACAAAAGCCTAGCAAATTAATGATGAAAATGCAATGCAAATTATTTAATTTTTCTGTTTTTCTATAGTTTATATCAAATATGATGAAAAAACCATGAATTAGGGAAATTTAGAAAGAATTGATGCAATTTAGTGATCTATATGAAAATGCAAGCTAGGGTTTTCAAATTTTTGCAAATTTTTCAATTTTTTTGTAATTTTCTCAATGCAATAAGATGAAAGGCTATATGAATGAATGAAATCAATCCAAATCTGAAGACAAACACACTCAACAAGTTGTAATTTAAGTCCAAAAATATGGGTTCACCAAAATGTTTAAGGTGAAAATTTGTTTTGTTAATGTTTAAGTGTTTAGATGTTTGAATCCTCCTTTCACCCTTAGCATTCAAGAATCTAGGGTTGAGTGGCAATGTACTATCATACCCTAGGTCACTATGAGATGTAGGGAAGCTTGGATTAGGGTATTTGATTATAAAACGTAATGTTCCAAATGGATTATTTTCCCAAATGAATTAAAATAAAATAAATCACATGTATCTCAAACCCTCATGGAATTATTTTCAAACAAGTCATGAAAAAATGCACATAAAATTCCAACAACTACTTCATACTATTGTTTCTAGATTGACACAAAATTGCACAACAATTACTGGGACTCCTTCTATTGATTATGTAAATACATGAAATATACTGCTACGGTAGAAAAATGTATAGCAACACCAACAACAACAAACTGTGAATGAATTTCTACACCAATACTCACAAAAACTGTAAATCTTCACAACACTGCCGACAACCAATGAAATTCAAAACACATGAGAACAGTCGAACACTAATTTATAAGATTTTATGATGCAAACCACATGTAAATAGGTTTGATACAACTGATAATCACAGCAGAAAACTTCTAAAAAAATACCAACAACACCAACTACAAACTACACAAAGATTGAATTATACAGTGTGTATTTCAACACACAAAAACTTCACATGCAACACTCCTAACACTAAACCAGCAATACCCAACTCACCAAATCTAATCCAAACCTCAAGAATGAATTAAATACACCTTCTACACCAACATGCAATGACATGCAAAACCTACAACAACACAAATGCTCCACAAACACCAAAATCTACTCCTACACACAAAATGCTAAAAACTACCAAACTATCCAAATTCCTTCAACACAAATGCAAGGTCTAGATGAGATTGGCTCCTTTGAGCAAAGGGTTTTCATCCTTTGTCCATTTGATGCTCATGGGTTTCCCTCCACAAGCCTCTACTCCAGCAGAGTTTCGTCCATTGAAGAAGTATTCTGCAAATATGCAAGTTTGAGAGAAAATATGATATCAACAATACCCCCAAATGATATAATTTTCATATTTTGTATCAATCTTCCTTGGGATGGATACTTTCACAAGTCTCCCATGTTTTTGTTGGATTCTTTTCTATTTTGGGATATGATAGTTGTCATAAGTTGTCATACAATGTCATAAATTGCCCCACCACTTGTAATTTCCCAATATTTTCAAAATCTTCATGCAAATGGACACCTCTCATGACACAAAACCCAATGTCTCTTTTTAGCCTCAAAATATTTAATTTAATATTTAATTGTCCTCAAGAATTGAATTATATTTGGACAATAACAAATATTAAATTATTTATTCTTCCTATGCTTGCCCAATTAACCCACAGAAGAATAAAATGGGTTAATAATGATCATTAATCCAATATTAAGAAAAGGGGACATGACAAGTCCTCCCTCCTCAAGATTGCTTGTCTTCAAGAAATGCAAACCAAGATGCTCTAGAATTATGATAATGATGTGATGAGTCATGCAAAATTGTCCATAGAGCCTGGATGCCATACCTATCAAGTGAGCTAACTCTTACCATATAACACTATGCAATCCTGAAAACTCAAACTCATATGTGACAATGTCATGAAACCCAAAAAAATATCCATGCAAACCTTTTATACATTCACTCCAATCCAAAATCTAAACCACACCTTCCAAAAGAAATTCTTTAAACTCACCAAATGCCTCCCATTGTATATAAGCACTAGCATGTGATAAATCAAACATGAAACTTCTGCGACCTCTCCCAATGATATAGATTTGATTTTTGCAGCCATTAGGACCATTATAGAATCCATTATATGGTTTATAATAGAAAGTACATATTTGGGAAAAAACAACCACTTCTGGTTTCAAAACACTGAAATATATACATTGTTGAATTACACACTAGTGAGCCCAAACTTTACCTCAACTCGAGGGATGGTACTTTCAACTCCATTAGCTGATCTATAATAGGAAAATATCCATAGAGGGATAGCAATTAACATCATGTAACAATAGAATTTACACCACCATTTCTCAAAGATTGGATTTGCAAGAAAAAGTTTATTCTATTTCCATTGTATGTATGCACTAGCACTAGGTAGTTTGTACTAGAAATATCTGAAACTTCTTATCATGTCACAAATCTAATTTGTACATCCCATAGGACTGATAGGACAGTAAATAAATCCATCACAATGGCAAGTAGACAATTGAGGAGCAATTACCCTTTTTACCTTTGTATTGTGCAGATACACCCTACTGAAAACAACACTAATTATTTCAGACTTTGCCTCAACTTCAAGAATGTTAAATGCAACTTCAGGATCTGATCTAAAACATAAATGGTACTATTGACTAACATCAATTAACATCATATAACAGCAGAAAATATACCATCATTTCCCAAAAATTAGATCTATAAGCAATAGTTCATTCTGGTAGAAGACTGTCCACCTTCTGTGTCCATTCACAAGAACATATTGATCACCCAATACACTTCCCAAAATGATAGTTGCAAGTACATCATTAGCATATCCTATCATTTTAAAATTGATCCAACCTTTATCCACAGATTCCTTCCAAGTCACTTTTAAGTGTACATATAAATTTCTATGCTGACTAGTTAGTAAAGAAACAATAATATTGATGATAAATTTCTGTTTTGTAGACTTCCAAGAAATCTTCCCTTGGTTATTATTGATCTCTAATGAGGAACAACAACAAAGGGGTATATTATAGCATAACATCACCACCATAAACTTTTGTAGCAAAATCATAAAGATCTATATACAAAATAGACCAAACTGCCAAATAACATAGTGTATTTTTCTCCCTACATAGTCAACCCTTATCAACAACAAAAAGTGCCCAACCTGGAAATATATAGTTTCCAACACTTGGAATGGATTTGGAGCATAAAAAACACATTCACACACATCACCAATATCACATAACACTCTTGTATGAAATTTTTTTATTGAAGTAACATAACCATGCTCATACCTTGACTTCCTGATATCTACGATGACTTCTCCAAAGATAGGAGGATACTCAAGACAACTCCTTAACTCAAAATAGTGATGGTAATTACTAATTCTTGAAAAACTCATATATGTGAGTATAAACACCATACAAGGTTGATGCAACACAAAGAAAACTTCATCATGAAAATGTACCTTAACTAGTTCCAAAATATTGTATACCTTGATCTCAATCCATGAGTCATCCAAAAGTTGAGCCTTCACAAAATTAGGAATGATGAAGCCTCCATGCATCCACACATTCCATATGGAAACCTCATCTTGAACCACATTAGTACATTCTTCATTAGGTGGCCTTCCTAAAGAATTACCAACAATAAGTTTGCTGCACTTTTGCACATTATTTTGCACCTTCGCACGTGAACATATAAACCATCTATGGTGGAAATCCCTCTCCATAAGTTTGCATTCTTGTTGCTCTTTCCAAGTTCTATCTATATGCTGCAATATTCTATCTAGTAACAATTTTGGGAACATATTTCTGAGCACCATTTTTTGCTGATTTGGAATCAATTGAATAACATAGGATAGTTTATGTTGCTTACCAAAGAACAAAATAATTTGCATGCTCTCCTTCATTACACAACTTGCTGCCCATAGAGCTTGTCCTTTATGAGTAGTCCCTTTAACTATGAATTCTTCTCTTAGACCATGGATTATGCCAAGCATCACACCTTTGTCTTCAATTGTAGAATTAAGTTCCAAGGAGTAATTCATGAATTGCAAACATTGAACTCCTAAAACTTCATTAGAACTTATAAGATAACCTTGATGGTTCATGAATTTCCTTTCCATTCCCATGCAAGATATGAAGAATTCAATAACGATATCAAATCCTCTATCCTCATTTCCCTTCATAACATCACTTAGATCCCAAATGCAAAAACAATCTTGAATTTGAATCAATGAATCTACATGTCCTATTTTGAAAACTGTATCTATTAATCTATTCTCATTTTTAGCATGCTTCCTTTGGTGACAAAATTTTTGTATTGGCATAGAAAGAGGCAACAAATCTGAAAATTGAGAATATTTTTCATACCTTGGGCTGCCATTAAGGAATTCATCCTCTTTTCCAAAACTAAAAGTTGTGGATACATCACCATGCTTCCATTGTGCTACTCTCTTGCAACTATAAGTGGAGAGTCTTGAGCTATAAAATATTTTTGTAGATATGACATTAAAACCACTAACATTTTCAGTCTTCATTACTTTCTTGAAGTTCAGTTTATGTATCTTTTTATTTGTAGCTCCAGGATCCCACACCATTATGGATGAATAAATTTGAATTTGAGAGAAAAAATCCTCTTTCCATTTTGCTCCCTTCATCTCTTCATAACCATTAGGATACTTCTTATTATGATGAGAATGATATAATAACTTCATATCAAAATGCTGCAATAATTCCTCACTTCTCCTTTCATCCTTATTCCTTGAGTTGTAATCAAATAAACAATCAAAATGTTTACCTCCTTTCACAGACTTGGAAATTTTTGCAGCATTTGTAGTAACATTGTCATTCTCACATGACATTGGCTCCTTTTCAATGCTAAGAATTTTTTTAGGTGTCTCTTGGGTCTCTTTGGGATCAATTGGTACATTTCCTTCTTTATTTTCCACATGCAAATCTGATTTATCATTAACTCTATTGAGACAAATATTGTCCTACCAATTAAACCCATTAGGAATCATTAAATTTTTTTCTATAGATAATATCTCTTTACCTTTATCTTGCAAATCTTATTTTTTTTCTTTCTCACACTTTGCCAACACAATTTCTTCCTTGATCTTACCACTATTGAATGGGGAATAGTTCTTGATCAAATTTTTATCTTCTTCTGCAACAACCAAAGTAGATTCTTTATATTCTTTCTTGATGGCTTGCTCTAAAATAACTTGTTGTGGCTGAGGTGTATCTGCCACTATCTCTAATTCCATTATCTTCTTTTCTGGCACTTCATCTAACTTTCCTTCAACATTCACTAGAACTTTCTTCAAAAACATTTTCTTTATTTCTGGATCCTTCATTAATGCTAATAGATTCTTCTGAGTTTTTTGAAATTCTTGCATCATTTCCAACATGGATTCTTGAAATACCTTCATCTTTATGTATAAAAATTTGCTTTCTACCACTTCTAAACTAACATGCAATAGCTAATACCACACATGAAACCACTAAGAATTGATATGCAACTATTAAAACTAACATGCAAGTCCCGATCACTAACATGTGACCCCAAATCTTGACATACAACATGCATAAACTGTAACAACAATTATCTTCTCCAACAAGATGGCAAGATCATGCTCTGATACCACTGTAATGTCCCCAATGGATTATTTTCCCAAATGAATTAAAATAAAATAAATCACATGCATCTCAAACCCTCGTGGAATTATTTTCAAACATGTCATGAAAAAACCCACATAAAATTCCAACTACTTCATAGTATTGTTTCCAGATTAACACAAAATTGCACAACAATTACTGGGGCTCCTTCTATTGATTATGTAAACACATGAAATATGCTGCTACAACAGAAAAAATGTATAGAAACACCAACAACAACAAACTGTGAATGAATCTATACACCAATACTCACAAACTGCAAATCTTCACAACACTGTCGACAACCAATAAAACCCAAAACACATGAGAATAGTTCAACACTGATTTATTAGATTTTATAATGCAAAACACATGTAAATAGGTCTAATACAACTAATAATCATAGAAGAAAACTTTTGGAAAAATACCCACAACACCAAACTATAAACTACACAAAGATTGAATTACACAGTGTGTATTTCAACACACAAAAACTTCACATGCAACAATCCTAAGACTAAACCAGCAATACCCAACTCACCAAATCTAATCCAAACCTCAAGAATGAATTAAATACACCTTCTACACCAACATGCAATGACATGCAAAACTTGCAACAACATAAATGCTCCACAAACACTAAAATCTACTCCTACACACAAAATGCTAAAATCTGCCAAACTATCTAAATTCCTTCAGCACAAATGCAAGCTTTGGATGAGATTGCCTCCTGTGAGAAAAGGGTTTCTATCCTCTATCCACTTGATGCCGATGGGTTTTAATCCACAAGCCTCTACTCCAATGGGGTTTCATCCATTGAAGAAGTATTCTGTAAATCTGCAAGTTTGAGAGAAAATATGATATCAACAATACCCCCTAATGATAGAATTTTCATATTTTGTATCAATCTTCCTTGGGAGGGATGCTTTCACAATTCTCCCACATTTTTCTTGGATTCTTTTCTATTTTGGGATATGACAGTTGTCATAAGTTGTCATACAATGTCATAAATTGCCCCACCACTTGTAATTTCCCAATATTTTCAAAATCTTCATGCAAATAGACACCTCTCATGGTACAAAAACCAATGCCTCTTTTGAGCCTCAAAATATTTAATTTAATATTTAATTGTCCACAAGAATTGAATTATATTTGGACAATAATAAATATTAAATTAATATATTCTTTCTATGCTTGCCCAATTAACCCACAAAAGAATAAAATGGGTTAATATTGATCATTAATCAAATATTAAGAAAAGGGGAAATGATATCAAATTTTATTCTCTTATGTTTAATTGACCATTAAACCCTACTTATGCAAACAAGAATGTAAATGGAAGAATAACAGAAAAAGATCTTACAGAGGGAAGTAAAATATCAAATCACAGAGTACCTATTTTGGGGGTTCAAAGATGGATAAGTTAGGGACTAAGGAGTGGGTGCCCAAGTCCAAGGTACCACTTTCTTTGCGGGGTCCTGACCTCCTTTCGAAACTAATCTGCACTGTAACTTCCATTTCTAAAAATTTCAACTGCGGAGGACACAAGGACTAACGTCCAAGTCCCAAAAAGGCTTCGGTGTCCTATTTCTCTTCAGATCCTAAATCCTTGATGTCTATTGATCCTTCCTACAACTCCACTTTTTTCAGATGTGACACCTGCAACCACAAAACTTTGTGATGGGGTTGTGGTGTTCAGAGGCTTTCCTCAGTCAAACTTTGGACGACACTTAAGTCTCTGAACACCGTTGTTAGATAGAGAGTGTGTGCCCTTGTGAGTTAGAGGCAAAAACCAAAGGAAATAATGATGAAAACACAATATAATGTCACCTTGTAGTGAAGATATCATGGGAGGAAGATACTCTTCATTCCATGATGAAATGGATTCTCAAATATGCAAACACAAACACATAGACCAAACAAATCTTCTCTTACAACATAATGAAAGCCTTGAATCACATTGATGACACAATAGCTTTCTAGTAATCATCTAATTGAAATCTAGTTTACAAATGAATTCCTAAACAAGGTTTTATATGCAACTACAAACACTCCCGCCAAGATTTTGTAAATTCAAAACTACCGTGTCAACATAGGACCCAAATAATAGTCACAAACTGACACCCAAAAATTGGGACTGCCCCAAAATAGGGCAGGACTAGGGTGCGGGTGCCCAAGTCCTCCCCCCTTATTTTGGGCAAGGTCAAGCTCAAGGGGTCCTCCTAGGTCCCATTTGTCATATTACCTAGGGATCATTCCATCATGATACCAAATTATGAATTAAGATGTCCTAAATACATGCAAAAGACCCAGGAGCTAAACCTTATGAGGGAAGAGCCCCTAAGGGGACATTTTTTGATGTTACACAAACAAGGTTACTCCTATGGTATTTAAACAAATGATGAGGATATTTTCTAAGTTTGATCAATTCTTCTGTTCCTCCACTTATATGAGTTAAATTTCATCTCTGCACTATAAATTAACCTAAATGATGTGCCTATAGCCAGGTATTTACATGATTATTGTCATTATTTATGTTTACTTGTATGATATTTATCATTTCAACATGTTGTTTATCTCAAATATTGTATGGATATTCAATTACCTATGAGATATCAACATATTTACTGTATTTACTTAATATTTTAAGTGAATCTACAATTGTGATAGTGATTTTAAATTGAAATCAAACAAATTTGAATGAATGCTTGCTAAATCTTGTTAAAATGAGTGAATATTTAGCTATTGATCCATATGCATTCCCGATATTGTCATAAAGAGAAGGAAATCAAACCATATGTTTGATGCTAACCTCGATGGAAAAGGAACGAATAAAATGTTCACAACATGAAATGCACTCCAAGGGACGTAACAAATCAAAGTACAAGTCAAGAATCCATTCACAGATTACTCAAAGTTTATGATTGTATGTAATCTAGAGCTTCTTCTTCATTAAGTATGCCAAAAGAGATGTACATTTGCAATTAACCTTAAGAATTAGTCATGATGCTTCAACAATCTAATCTCAATTAAGTTTAGAATGATTGCAAAATGCATTCCATCTCCCTTTTATAGAACAAGAGGAGGTGGTTACAAAATGATCCTAGGATCATGATTTATCTATTATGATCAACGGTCCAGATTACTCCCTGACCAAGTCAACAAGTAGACACATGGAATAGGTTGCCAGCTAGCAACCATCTGGTAGCATATCATACACATGATCATGTTCATCATGTTTATTCTTCATATTCCTCATTAGTGGATAAATCATCTTCATCCACAGGCACACTTATCACTCCCCTAATGGGCTCATATGCTCATACTATCCTTTCAATTTCTCCTCCATCTTGGACTTTAGATTTGGTGACTGCATGTTCTTGTGACTTCAATTGTGTTTACAATGCATACCACTTGTTCTTTCTGCTATTCAACATTTCATTATATTTTTCTACCTTTTCTTTCATCCTCATGGCCTTGTTGATAGTATTCTCTGATAACTCATTGAGGGGATCATCAATACTAGGCTTGAAATTGTCTTGGAAGGATTTAACTACAAAGTCTGCATCTTGATTTTCAATCTTCCCTTCCACCTTTTCCTTAAGAGATTCTAAGATTTCTACTTCATCAGATAAGAGTTTATGTAATCTGACGTTGATATCTCTGAGTTTTTCATTGCACTTCCTAAGGATATCACTCTCAAATTTGGTATCTTCATACCATATGCTCAACAACTTTGATGTCTAATTATTCAATATCTTGTTGTAGACAAGGACATTGACATCTATGTGCTTCATTTATGATAGGGTAGTCAAATGTTTCTCAATCTTGATGGACCTTTGCCCAACTTCCTTCTGCAATTTATCAACCTTGCTCTTCAATGTGCTAAGTAGGTTCCAATTATTAAGAGAGGCCCTTATCACCTTCTCTACCTCTGCAATGAATTGGATGAACCAATTATCCATCATATGTGCTTTGTGCTTCATAATATCAAACCTTGTCACCTCATCCTATGATATGATGGTCAGTGGGGTGGATGTACTAACTGACATATTATTGTGATCTATCAGCTCTTTTATGAATGTGTGCAATTGAGAAATGTGCTCCTTGTGCACCTTATTTTTATTCTTCTCTCTCTACACTTTTCAATAGAGAATCAATTATATGTTTGTCCTCTTGACCATCTTGTTGCTTTGTAGAAAAGCCTAAATCAATAGTAGTCATTTAAAATTCACTGGCACTGATCTCACCTTTGTCTGATCTCTCTTGATTGCCGATGTGGTCCTAGCCCTTCTCCTTGTCTTGGCCATATTGGCCAAAAATAATGAAGCAATATCAAACTTTGATGCAACACTAGGTGGATATGCTTTTACCTCTTGTTGCATCCAGTATGGCACATCATCTATAGACCCTTGCTAGTTTGTATGTTCAATGTAAATATCTTGTGATTCTGTATTATGCTCCACCCTTGGTGGTGATTGTTCTCTTTATTTCTCATCAGGTACTTCCTCATCATTTTCATCCTCATGTGCTAGGACAGCTTGTGTTACCTTTTCATTCTTATCCTTCTCGTCTTGTGATGGTGGTGGATCTATATGAGGGTTTGGATTACTCTTATCTAGAATATCCTGATGATCCTTTTGACTTTTTTCATTCACATCTTCTTTCTTTTCTTGGTCATCACCTTCCTAAGGGCCTTGTTCCCCATCTTTTGTCATATCTGCCTCTTTAGAATCTTGTGTTTTGTCTATCTCCATTTTATTGGTCTCCCTCTCAAGTACTTGTTCATTCTCCTGACCATCATTTTGATCAAGTACCTCTTCATCCTCCATGTGTACATTGACTTCTATTTTAGTTTTCCATAGAGGCATGTCCTTGTCTTTACTTTGGTCATCCTTGCCTTGATATGCCAAGTCTATTACTATTGGGCTAGTAACCTGATCTACTAATCCCGCCAAATCAATTTATTGTGCTACAATTTTATGATTACCCTCTATTATCTCTTCTTCCTCAACCTCCTTTTGTACTATGGGGGTGCCACGAGGGGTCACCTTGGTGTTCTTTACTAGTGTCTCAATAGGACTAGTAGATACTTCATTCACAACATCATCATCTGATAATTCTACTATTTAGTCCAATGGAAAAGATTGATCAGCTCTTCTATTCTACATTTCTTTTCTCTACTCTTTTGCGGATACTATCTTGAAATGCACTATGGTAGGAATAGGAACTTCATGCTGTAGATATTTCTTAATACCTTCACCACCCTTTCCTTTCAGTATGATGGTGGGATTCTTTTCCACTATCCCCTCATTGTAGATACCCACTTCTTTTGGGGTGTTTCCTAAGTTTTCTTTTTCTTCCTACTTATCAGGAGATCATCATCATCATCTGTGCTTCCCTCTTCAACCTCATAAGTAGGAGCAGGATTTGTAATTGGCTTTTACTATTCTGTAGGTTCCTGACATGTGGTGGCAGTAGAAGTTCAGGCCAGGTCCTCCTTATGTTGAGGATGCCGAATGATTCTTACACCAACTACTTGGTTTCCCTTCTTAGATATGTCTTGTTGCCTTTCTCATTTAGATTCCCTCTTTTATTTGAGGAAATCATCATATTCCTCGTCTGTCAATTCTTGTCTCTTCCTCTTCTTATCAATAGTGAGAGGTATCCCCTTTTTCTTCAAATTTGTGACCTCTGCATCTACCCAATCTTTGGTTAACAACATAACCTTTTGTGTTATCTATTCTAATGATGTCTCTTCTAGATGACTCTAGTCAGGGGATAATATTGTTTCATTGTGTATTTTCTTGCTCTCATATTCATGAGACATGATGTTCCCATCATCTTCATGTAATTGCATTGGCACTAGTATGCAGTCCAATGTATGGATTTGTTTCAGAGTAAGCCTTTGATAACCTCTCCTTCTCACTTCCATTTCATCATCACAATCAACCCAATAGTCCTCAAGATGCATCTAATGCATTGGCTTCTTATGTAGTGCCTACATCCTACCATATGGGTCATATTGCCTGGATAGTGAAAAAGGTTGTAAAGAAATCAACTACAATCCCCCCATCACCTCCTTGGCACTCTCTTTATCAGGGCACATATGCCATCCAATCATGATTGGGAATAAGATATTTGGTATCTTGCCCCTCTCAATATAGGCCTCAAATGAAGACAATATATGCCTAGCCATATCCATTAGGATGACCTTATCAGTTGGGTATCTTGGCAACATGAGAGGTTTCCTAGTGAAACCTTCTATTCTTATATATGTGAATGTGGGGAAATGGATGAACCAAGCCCCATGCTTGTATATTATGGCTTGAGCTGACATGCTCAACCTCTTTTCTCTATCTTCTTCCATAGTTCTTTCTAAATACATGGAAAATGAATCATTCACTCTCTAGTAATGTTGGAGAGACTCTCTCTATTTCAACTGTGGGTAGTGATCCTATATGTTCACATCTCTAGGGTTACTTCCAACCCTACCCACTGTCTGCAAACCACTAAATGTCCCCTTGAATGCACATCCATAAACACCATATGAGGTCATATGGAACATATTGGTCTTTCCTCCTAGCTTCATCATTCCTTCATCCAAACTATCACTTATGATCTTAGCCCACTGGGGTTTTTCATCAGTACCTGCTACCATTCTTATGAGTCCATACATCTAGTTTTTGAAATATCCAACATTTGGTTTTCCTATCATGTGGCTAAGCATCACCATCATGTACTAATATTTATGGGTGAAATCAAACTTATACAAATGCACAAGTAGCGTTACAGAAGCCTTATAGGTGCTATCATTAGCTCTCCATGAGTACATGACTTTTATACACCCCTTTACAGTTATATTGTACTTCTTTTCTAACTTTTCCAAGTTTATCCTACACACTTGAGGTCCTTTGGGTAGATTGAAAGCTGTAGTAATGCCCTCAACTAAGAAGTTTGCATATACCCGCATATGTTTCTCTACGTTTCTGGTGTTGGTATTGTAATTATGAGCACACTCTATTACCAGCTTAGTGGCCTCCATTGCATAAGGGTATCCTCCCACATGCCTGAGTTGTAAATGTTAATGAGAAGGGGTTGTTCGCTCCGCTTTTCTGACAATGTTGTCCATGTATCCAGATCAATATTTCCTAGATGAGTATCATTTATCTGACCATATTCGAATGCTTTTCCCTTAGGTTGTACACACAGGTTTTAGGAATTATGCATCTGACCTGTTCTTGCGGACTACCATTGAATCCTGTGATAAAACACATGTATTTCTTCCCCTAACATATTATGTGATTACACAAATTAATGATTATATGAATATCCTAATGTTTTGATTCTTATTCAATTCATTTCCTACATCATCATATTTATATACTGTGGTAAAAACAATTTTTACCTGTTCATTTTATCCATAAACAGCAAAAGAGGGTTTTGTTGTTAATTACTTGATATTTATTACCTTTAAACTATTTAGTTGATATCTAGTTGTGCACATTCACCTTTTAGTTACCCTCGTCTATTTGTTGTTTGAATCTACACTCCATTCTATTGCATTCATAGATTGTTGTAATGTCGCCTTAATCACATAGTAACTCTATAACCTTTGCTGGAATATGTGATAAATTCAAAATGAACTCAAATCCTTGTTTTTAATTAAAAACATTATCAAATTAGGGAGTGATTAATTCCAATTTGTTGATAATAATTGATCGACACCTAAGCATCAGAGATGTTAACAGGTGGCATGCAATTATTCAAAATTTTGAAGGTTTAACCACCGTTAAAATGGCATTTAATACGAGTAGGCACATTTGCAAATATCAGGGATATTAAGAAATATGACCCCTAAAAGATGGTGACATCATCATGATGTTGACCAATCGTTGACCAATGATCAAAGTCGGGTCATTTAAACCTTTGTTTAATGATTATGATAACATAGGATGGTGATATGATTGGTTCAATGTGCCACATGGCAGCAAACTATTGGTTTGTAACAATCTATGTGTTATACATCTTAAAAGTGGATATGAGGGATATTAAGAAATATTAGGGTTCTTAAGTATGTGAAACATCCCCACATTCAAAGATTAGGATGACGTCAACATCCTTCATTAATACTTCAAACTGGAGCCTAAGTGACATCATTGTCACATTGGCAAAGATTAGGGATCTTAGATTATGTGTGGGATATTAAGGTTTTCCTTTACTTTGTGTTTGGATCAGGATATTAACAAATATCTAGGATATTGGGAAATAGATTACCCCTTTCAATGTTAGTAATATGATGGCATCATTGTCATATTGGGTCTTTATATCGGGTTAGGATGATGTCATCATCATAATAAAGAAGATTGGGGATCTTAGATAACATAATGGATATTAAGGATTATACCGATATCTACTATCTATATTATATCTAAGATGAGCCATCACATTAGTGAACATCAGGGATATTAAGGAATATCACCCTTCTGGAGCATGCACGAGTTCTTGACGGGTAAATGCCTCCTACATTTAAATTTGACGTCTGCATATTCATAATCACTTGTCAAGAACCAGGATATTTATGAATATGCAGACGTCAAATTTAAATGTAGGAGGCATTTAAAAACTAGGAAATTAGTGAACATCAGGGATATTTGTAAATGTGATGATCTTCCCTAAGTGACTAGTTTGACCAAATTTTGACCGAACATAAATTTCTATCCTTAAGTAATTTTAAGGTGATTCAAAAGGCAAAGTTGCTTAGAATTTTGCACTCTTTAACTTGGTGTGGTTCATGACAATAGAATTTGACTTTGGCACTTAACTTACCTTTGATGAGGACTATACATACATAGGGTGATATCTTATCATTGCATCTAATACTTAACTTTTACCATGCCACCCAAAGTAAGAAAAGCACAGAAAAAGCTGAAAAAAGTTGGGTCCCTATTTTGTTAAGGTAAAATGGGGCATGTTGTGCAACCACACAACAATTTGCCACTAAAGAAAAACAATGAAATTCTAATAATGCAAGAGATGAGCATAAGTTAGAACACAATGTTCCATCTCTTGATAAGCATAAGAAGCATAATCTTCTGAATGGTATCATGTTCATCAATGTTTCTATGTATTGAAAAGGGATCACGTATGTGCATGTCATTCATTATCCCTCATCTTGATGATGATTTGAAAACACTAGTGATGGGTTTAAGATACATAATTTGGTTTATCCCTCATAGCCAACCTAGATAGAGCCTTGTTGCTAGTAGGCATCCATAGCCCCGACGAGTTTATCTTTGCAATTCCCCTAAGTAGAGCCCCATTTCCAGTCATGCATCTATAGCACTGGTAGAGCTACTTAGATGGCCTAATTTTCTATTTAGATATTCAATATATTTCTTTTCTTTTGTATTCATAAGATGTCATCATGTAATCTCATTTTGTAAGGTGTGGTCACTTGCTAATTTAGGTTGGGAATTATAATGGTAGAAAGGGAAACCTTTTGATTTCTCACTTAACTCCACACTAATGTGTTCAATAAACTCAAGGATGTTATGTGTGTCATATGAAGATCTCATTGAGAAAGAAAAGCAATACTGATGAATAGGATATCAGAGACCTGATTAGGGACATTTGTTAACATGAGTCACAACCTATGTATAAACTTATATCCAACTCTTGAATTCTAACAATTTCAATAGTGTTCTATGGTAAAAAGGTGCATCATTTTGTCTAACCAAAGCAAGGACTCAACGAAAACATGCAAAAAGAAAACACATAAAACAAACTATACAAATAGCTACACAAAATGTACATTATTGTACAATATCATAACATGACCCCCTCTAAGCTTGGAAATAATGTTTGAGAAATCTTCCATCAACTAGCAATGGAACATCCTCACCTATTAGGGTCTTGAGTCTATAGGTACTGTCACATAGGATCTTTGAAATTTGGAAATGACCTATCCAAAGTTTATCAAATTTTCCATGATCACCTTTCTTTTCATGTGTTTTGTTCGATGCTAGGACAAGGTCTAAAATCCTAAAAGATTTTACTTTAGCCCTCTTATCAAGCCAATGTTTAATAGTAGCTTGGTGTTTGGTGAACTGGTTAATCACCCTATCTCTTTTTTCTTCTAGGTGCATGAGTTGTGTTGGTTCTCAAAAATGCTAGTTTTTAAACCACAAGAGGGTGCCAATCTCTTGATACATTTTTGGTCAACAAGACAGGGTTTATATAACAAAACTCCCTACTCTTTTGGCACTGCCAAACCTAGATGGGTAAACCTAATCAATAAGGCAGATTTGGAAATATAAATGGATTCTGACTTGGGGAATTTTACTCACTATGGCACACAAATGTGAGATAATTGCATAGCTTGTTTTCTAATTCCTAATAAAAGATTGAAGTATAGAATATGTGAATTAAATTTGTATAAAGAGTTCTAGAATGGGTCAATGCCTAATCTATTGGGTGGATAGAGTCAGTGGATAAACAATGACAATGGAGATAGATGCATAGGATTGGTTGGTTTCCTTCTCATCTTAACTCTAACTGTTGGGCACCTTTTATGTGTCTGTACCTTATGTAGATGTGCAAGTTTGTAAGTTACTATACTCTTATTACCAAATCCCAGTGATATTCCCCTAGATTATTGTGAGCAACTGAAAGAAATTTTAATTCTGATAAGAAGGAAACCTAACCAAGACAGTTTGTTTTAAGGTTTTTAACTCCAGGCAAAGACCAATGAACATAAACTTACTTGGGAGGACTTAAATCAACCTCTCTTTAGAAACCAACCAAATTAACCACACACCAATAGAAAATGAATTGTGCCAAATTATGTTAATTTGAATAAATTGAAGGAACCACTTTGGAGATAGTATAGAAGCATATAATTATAAGACTTCAATCACAAAAATTGAACACTAGAAATGAATCAACATTCAAGAATATTCTGCTCCATTGTATTGCCTAAAAATATTAACATTAATTGCAAAAAAGTCTGAAGTATGTAAAGATGTGTTGCTAAAAGTCTACTATATATAATTTTATTTCTCTCTATCTCCTTTTTCTCCACAATGTCTTGACTTAAATAGTTAGATGAAGAAGAGACGCATCACTTCATAAGTGTCTTTTGAACATTAATTAACAATTACACAAATTAACTAGGCCTTAACTAGCCATAAATGGATCATAGTGATATGATCCAGGTACCTTTGGCTCAAATGCATATCTGCACACTCCACAGTATTTTTTGTAGTGAACTCCATGGCAATCATTCTTTCCATGCATGCACAAGCTGTTAGATCTAGGGCACACAACTAAGAGGAGGGGGGTGAATCAGTTGTACAAAAACTTGCTTCTACTTCAAACACTTGATTCTTCTTTGTTAGTTAATAGCATATCAGTTAACCATTCATGAAAGCATAATGCATAAACACAAGAGCAAATAACCATCAACACATTAGACACCAAGATTTTGACGTGGAAAACCCGGTTAAGGGAAAAACCACGGGGTGATTAACCCAAGGATTATTCTCTGTTAGAAGAACAAGAAAAATGAATGGCACATGCCAATTAGGGCTCACTGCCCGAGCACACTATTCACAAAGAGGCACACTGCCTACAAGAGACACATTGTCTACAAAGTGATAAGAATCACAAATTTGAACTAGAGATTGACATCTTTACCATGTCTGGATTAGTTCCATTTAAGCCCGAGATACTTCTACTCTGCCCTTCACTCTTTCGCTATATCACTCTCATCTGCTTCACACACACTTTGAAATGAACTCATAAACCTTTATTTATACAAGGCATCAACTTAGGAACAATCATCTAAGTCGGCAATCATCCACAAGAGCATTCACAAGTCAGCAATCATCCACAAGAACATTCGTAAGATGAATAACTCATCCGGTCGGCTAGTCTGAACAAGAATATCTTCATCCGGAAGAATATCTTCAATTTCAGGCTCTAACACCAATGCGGACCAACAACACAACCTCAACATGATCCAAGAACCTTCACAAGCTTGCCTGAGTGACCAGGTACATCTACACTTCCTCTACTTACTGGAATCTCTTCTCCTCTTCATCTGAAACTTCAAGAACACAATCTGTCACGATTGTCAAACTGAAACAGGTTCTTCCAGACCTCCAAACTATGTGCAAACTGAGATGACACATCACAAGGACATCCAAAACACTCCTTCCAATCCGTAGAGTCTGACAATGCACCTCCGAATCTCACCAGACCTTTTTGTAACAATCTGTCACTCCGGAGCATCTCCTAGAACCGGTTCTACGTGATCGATCACAACTTTTTCATATCTTCATGTAGACCTCTAAAATCTTAACTGGATCATCTCAAGACTCATATCTACAAACCCTTTAATCTGCATCCTCTGATCCTCAACCTATTGAGTACATTTGCCTTCTTCTCATCACTGTTCTTCACTGTTCCTGATTGAGACTAATTTTCTCAATATCCTCAGTACACAGCTCATCCAATCCTTCTTACCAATGCAATATGAGTATGTTGACATCAATAACAACACTGGTTAACCTCATACTTGCAACAATCTCCCCCTTTGTCATTGATGGCAACATATGATGTGAAAAACCATCAAGACAAGAACTTCTCTTTTCTGTCACAGCTCCCCCTATCAGCAACAACTCTTCACATGTCTTCTCTTTCTTTACTGCTCCTCCTTTGATCATCAACCACTTGTTTTTCACATGTCTTCTCTCCCCCTTTGACATCAATGGCAAAGGACTCATACTTGCACTTGTAACACATCAAAATCATACCAGCTGCTCCCCCTTAGTAGCAGCTCCCCATCATCAATCCAGATCACAAGATATGACTATGAAATCCACCGGACTGATGCACATCAGTGCATTCTAGTTCATCACCGGAGGGTTCATGACCCCTAACTTCTCCCTGAGATACTCAAAAGAGTCTTTGGGAAGAGGTTTAGTAAAAATATATGCAAGCTGATCGTTGGAGGGCACATACTCCAATCTGACTTCACCCTTGTTCACTTGTTCTCTCAAAAAGTGAAACTTTATAGATATATGCTTGGTATTAGAATGCAATACCAGATTCTTGGAAATATTTATTGCACTTGAATTATCACAGAAAATTGTGATAGGCTCCTCATATTCTACTTTCATGTCTCTTAACATCTGCTTCATCCATAGGATTTGAGTGCAACTGCCTGTTGCTACAATATATTCTACCTCAGTTGTAGACAGAGATAGTGCCTCTTGTTTCTTGCTTAGCTAAGAAACCAATCTCTTTCCCAAGAAGAATGCTCCACCACTGGTGCTCTTCTGGTCATCCACATCTCCTACCGAATCTGCATCTGTATATGCATGAAGAGAGAAATCCTAATCTCTAGGATACCATAGACCATACTCAACTGTTCCTTTCAAGTACCTAAAAATTATTTTGATTGCCATAACATGAGATTCTCTAGGATCAGCCTGGAATCTTGCCACAAGACCAATAGCCTGCATTATATCTAGTCTAGTCTGAGTGAGATACAATAAACCTCCAATCATTGATCTGTACTTTGTCTGATCTGTTTTAGGAGAGTCATCATCTTTACTCAACTTACATCTAGTTGCCATAGGAGTGTTCATTGGCTTGGAATCTTCCATTCTAAATTTTCTCAACAATTCTTTCACATATTTGGTTTGAGAGATAAAGATACCCTTATTTGTCTGAGTAATTTGCAGAACCAAGAAGAAATTCATTTCACCAAGAATTGACATTTCAAACTCACTTTTCATTTGATTTGCAAAGGTTTTACACATATTGTCTCTTCCTCCAAAAATGATATCATCAACAAATACTTCAACAATCAAGACGTTTTCATTATCTATTTGGAAATATAGATTATTGTCAGCAGTACCTTTGTTGAAACCAATCTACACAAGATGCTTATCCAACCTTTCATACCATGCTCTTGGAGCTTGCTTCAATCCATATAGTGCTTTCTTCTACTTATAGACCATATCATTATGATTAGACAATTGAAATCCATCCACTTGTTCAATGTATACTTCTTGTTCCAAATCACCATTTAGAAAGATAGACTTGACATCCATCTGATATACCTTGAAGTCTTTGAAGGCAGCATATGCAAGAAATAATCTAACTACTTCAATTCTTGCCACCGGAGCAAAGGTTTCTTCAAAATCAACTCCTTCTATTTGAGAGTAGCCTTTGCAGACCAATCTGGCTTTATTTCTGATTACTTCACCAACCTCATTTAGTTTGTTCTGGAAGACCCATTTGGTTCCAATCACATTCTTGTTTCTAGGTCTGGGAACAAGATCCCAAGTGTGATTTTTCTCAATTTGCATCAACTCTTCCTCCATTGCTTTGGTCTAGTTTTCATCATTGCAAGCTTCATTTATTATCTTAGGTTCAATCTTTGAAATCAAATAGTATTCATTTGAATTTTGAGCAATTCTCCTCCTTCTTTGTACCCCTTTCCTTTTGTCACCTATGATTTGATCTTTAGAATGATTTAGAGTTACATACCTTGGAACTTTGGGAGTCTCTTGCACTGCTATTTCTTGATCAGGTTCATTTAGACAAACGTCTTCTTCCTAATTTATCGGATCAGTCTGAATCTGACTTTCAGGAAGGGATTGAGTTCCTTGAACTAGAACACCATCCTGATCATCTTCATCATATTCATAAAACCTTGAGGGATTCTCAATTCCTTCACCAACCTTCACATTTGTACTTTCTATCATCTTTCTCAGTCTCTTATTGTAACACCGGTATGCTTTGCTTTGAGTGGAGTAACCCAAGAAAATTCCTTCATCACTTCTAGCATCAAACTTTCCTATATCTTCATCTCTTTTGATGTAACACTTGCTACCAAATACTCTGAAATATCTCACAGTAGGAGTTATACCAAACCAAAGTTCATAAGAAGTCTTACCGGTATTGTTTCTGATTTGAACTTGGTTGAGAGTGTAGACTGCAGTGCTGACAACTTCTCTCCAAAACATCTGAGGAACATTTACTTCCATCATCATTGTCCTAGAAGCTTCCTGGATGGTTCAGTTCTTTCTCTCAACTACTCCATTTTGCTGTGGAGTCCTAGGAGCAGACAACTATCTCTTTATGCCATGCTTCTCACAAAAGTCTATGAAATCACCAGATGTGAATTCACCACCTCTATCAGACCTTAGACACTTCAGTTTCAATCTGGTTTGATTCTCTACCATAGCCTTGAAGATTTTGAACTTCTCAAAGGCTTCTGATTTCTCTTTCAGAAAGGTAACCCACATCATCTGGGAATGATCATCAATCAGTAACATGAAATATCTATCACCTTGTATACTCTTGATTCTTGTCGGACCACATAGATCAGTATGAACTAATTCCAATAATCCAGTAGAGGACTGATCTTTGCTTTTGGAAGAGATTTGACTCTGTTTACCTAGCTGACATTCTTTGCACAAACTATTTGTAGGTTTCACCAATTTTGGAAGATCTCTTATAGCCTAAATATTGATTATCTTGATGATGTTATCAAAATTTACATGACACATCCTTCTATGCCATAACCAACTTTGATCAACTTGAACATACAGACAACTTTTATTTGAACCAACTAGATGGAAGATATTACCTTTTGTTTAACTACCAGATGCAATCTCAGTTATGGAACTTTCAAAGATCTTGCATCTTCCATTCTTGAACCGGAGATCATAACCTTTGTCTACAAACTAACCAACACTGAGAAGATTGTGCTTCAATCCTTCAACATATAGTACATTACTAGTTTTTCTCTTTCCATCAAAAGAGATAGTTCCCCTACCTCTGATTCTACCTGCAGAATTGTCACCAAACATTACCATTCCTCCTTCATACCTTTCCAAATCTAAGAACTTGTTCTTGTCACCTGTCATATGGTGAGAGCATCCACTGTCAATAACCCAATCATCCTTTTCTTCAACTTGGGCAGCCAAAACTCTTTCTACAACCTTATGATTGACAGATTCAGAGGATATTGGTTTTTCTTCCTTGATGGCAATAAACACCCATTCATTTCTAGATTTGTCTCCTATCTCTGATTCATCATCTGTTACTCCTTCATTATCAGCTTCTTCATGAACATAATAACAGTTCTTTTGGAACCTTTGTCTGTTAGAGTTTGACCTTGCAGATCTTTCTGAACATCTTGAAGCAAAATGACCAATCTTATTGTAGTTGAAGCACTTAAATGGTAACTTTCCTTCATACTTACCAGATCCTCTTGGCAATCTCTTTGCAATGAGGGCTTCAAGATGAGTTGTTTCTACTTCTTCCTCTTCCATGTCTTTCCTTGCTTGATCATACCATGACAGCTTCCTTGAAGAGTTTTCTCCTGGATCAAATCTTTGTTTGCCTTTCAAATAGGCATTGGCTTCGAATGTAGATTCAGTCTTGGGGGGATCATCTCCAAACTCTATCATTTCAAATGCAGCTAATTTGCCAACCAATTGCTCTCTTGTGACAGTTGCATGGGCTCTGAATTCATCAATGGCAGCAACCTTGATCTTGTAGGTAGGAGGAAGGGATCTGAGAATTTTGCAAACAATCTCATTTTCATCCAGAACTCCACCAGCATTCCTGATTCCACACACCAGCTCATTTACTCTTGGCATAAAAGTAGTGATATTTTCATCATCGCTCATCTTCAATCTTTCAAATTTTCCTTTGAGACTTTGCAACCTTGCACTCTTAACAAACTCATCTCCTTCATGCAAAAGTTCCAGTTTAACCCAGATCTCATAGGCAGTTGGTAGATCAATAACATTTGAGAGTTCTGAGTCAGTCAATGCACTTAGAAGAGCCTCTTTGGTTTGCGAAATGTTTTCAGCATCTGTGATTTCATTTAGAGTTGTCGGACCACCCTGTGGAGGAACATTTGCTTTTGTGACCATGGACAAGTATGCTTTTCCCATACACTCCAAGTGACATTTCATGTGGCCTTTCCAAAGAGAGAAGTTTGTTCCATCAAACTTTGGATTGTCCTTCTTATATGACGACATCCTGGATCTCCTCAAGCGGTTAGGCTTCTTTCAGAGGAACTTGGCTCTGATACCAATTGTTACATCTAGGGCACACAACTAAGAGGGGGGGTGAATCAGTTGTACAAAAACTTGCTTCTACTTCAAACACTTGATTCTTCTTTGTTAGTTAATAGCATATCAGTTAACCATTCATGAAAGCATAATGCATAAACACAGGAGCAGATAAACATCAACACATTGGACACCAAGATTTTGACGTGGAAAACCTGGTTAAGGGAAAAACCACGGGGTGATTAACCCAAGGATTATTCTCTGTTAGAAGAATAAGAAAAATGAATGGCACATGCCAATTAGGGCTCACTGCCTAAGCACACTACTCACAAAGAGGCACACTGCCTACAAGAGACACATTGTCTTCAAAGTGATAAGAATCACAAGCTTGAACTGGAGATTGACATCTTTACCATGTCTGGATCAGTTCCATTTAAGCCTGAGATACTTCTTCTCTTCCCTTCGCTCTTTCGCTATATCACTCTCATCTGCTTCACACACACTTTGAAATGAACTCACAAACCTTTATTTATACAAGGCATCAACTTAGGAACAATCATCTAAGTCGGCAATCATCCACAAGAGCATTCATAAGTCAGCAATCATCCACAAGAACATTTGCAAGATGAATAACTCATCCGGTCAGCCAGTCTGAACAAGAATATCTTCAATTCTAGGCTCTAACACTAATGCAAACCGACAACACAACCTCAACATGATCCAAGAACCTTCACAAGCTTGCCTGAGTGACCAGGTACATCTGCACTTCCTCTACTTACTGGAATCTCTTCTCCTCTTCATCTGAAACCTCAAGAACACAGTCTGTCGCGACTGTCAAACTAAAACAAGTTCTTCTCGATCTCTAAACTATGTGCAAACTGAGATGACACATCACAAGGACATCCCAAACACTCCTTCCAATCTGTAGAGTCTGACAATGCACCTCTAGATCTCATCAGACCTTTTTGTAACACTCTCACTCCCGAGCATCTCCCAGAACCAGTTCTACTTGACCGATCACAACTTTTTCATATCTTCATGTGGACATCTAAAATCTTAACTAGATCATCTCAAGACTCATATCTACAAACCCTTTAATCTGCATCCTCTGATCCTCAACCTATTGAGTACATTTGCCTTCTTCTCATCACTGTTCTTCACTATTCCTGATTGAGACTAATTTTCTCAATATCCTCAGTACACAGCTCATCCAATCCTTCTTACCAATGCAATATGAGTATGTTAACATCAATGACAACACTGGTTAACCTCATACTTGCAACACAAGCTCCCTCCAATGTTTGATCATCACTTTTTATAGCTTCTAAGGCCTCATGTAGGATCATCTAGCACTCCTTCATCCAATCTTTCTGGTACTTTAGGCTTTTATCATCATTAAACAATGTAGGCACTATTTGGGAAGCTTCAATAAACTCTACAACTTCTGCCTAAAGGTCTCTGTGGAAGTTTGTGTGAACCTTAATCAAGCCCTTAGTATTGGAGATAGCCTCAGTGTCTAAAGTACCTCTGCTCTGTATCTCCTGGAGTGTTTCCTCAAGTTTGGTAGCCAACTTATTGTGTTCTTGAAGAGCATTTTGATTCTTTGAATAAGTGATCTAGAATTTATCCATCCATGCCATCATATTATTATGCCTTCTTTTGAACATAGTTGTGAGTGCATCAAATCTCTGTAGTGTTACCCAGGTGTTTACCTATGTTATTTCAACCATGTCTATTGTTCATGAGCCTTTTCCTTAGATTAACATTTTGGGAGGGATTGAATCCTTTAAGAAATCATTTTCATTTTTTTCTCTTTCCTCGCTCATTTTATACATATGCCTTTCCTTAATAAGCATCTAAATTTGAGCTTTATTTAACTTAGCCACATTTATTCCGAGGCCTGCTATGACAACTAGATTAATTTCCCTAGCTTTTAATGTCATTACATGGCCAAAGGCTTTTTTAGTGTCAATAACATCAAGCCTTTTGTGTGGTGGGTACAAAGCCCAGATCATGAGAGAATTCTCATCCAGATTATATTTTATCCCAATATACACTTCAATCACTCGTTCTGAAGTGAGCTTGTGTTTTAGATTATCATTACGCAAGAAACTATCAAAGACAAGTACTGAATTCAAAGCAAGACCAGGGAATATCATCACACCAGATTCCTCTAGTAATCTTCTTCCCTTTCTATAGTCATATTTCTCATCTCATTCTCCACATCTATTTTTAATGTATTTAATAATTGTGTCTCATTATTCAGTGTAATGTCTAAGGTTGATTCCCTAATAGCCTTGCCTTTGTGTTTATACAAAAAAGTCTTGAATTTAGGAGTGTGAATAAACTGGTCATTAGAGATGAAGGATTTGTAAGCTATCTTCCTAGCATCATTATCACCTATCTCCTCAGTTTCTAACCCTCTCTCTAGAGACTAATATTGTTCAATTCTGAATTTGGGATTTGTGTCAGATAGGTCATTGGGTTTTGATGCAATAAATGCTTCACTATCAGAGGAAAATATCTTGACTTCTTGTGCCTCCCTCCTCTTTTCCACTTCTTGGTTATATTCATCAATAGCCATTTCAAGATCTACTTCTTCCAAATTTCTTATAACATCATCATGAGAAAAAGGGTGCATGAGCATATCCACTCAAATTTAACTTTTTCCTAGAATAATAAATAAAACCTTCTCGGTCAAATCCTTTCCTGTGTACTGCTCTCCTAAGATTAAAATGTGATAATTTGTCAAAAATGAGATCATAGCCCTCTTTTTCCAACATAGTAAAATCACTGAAACATAGTGTACTTGGCATAAATGATTTTTTGTCATATGAATTAAGATTCATCACATTAGAGTAATCAAGCTGTCTGACTATTTCTAAGTATGCCACTGTGTCTGGCATAGTTCTTGGTAACAGAAAAGGGGTATCTACAAACCCATACACCCTAATGATGGTGGAATCAAGAAAATACTACCAATCACCCCAATTGTTGTTTACAGTGGGTGGCCCATCAAAATCCTTGGGTCTTAAAAATCTCTTTACTTCATCTGACAAGGAATAACTGCAGGGATAATCATAACTTCTATACAAAGTCTTAACAAAGAATTCTTCAATATGGCATAGCTAGAATTTACAAACCTACTATCCCATATAGAAGTCCATAATTGTATGGGCAGTGGTTGACCATCCTTATCAAGTTGTGAAAATTTCAATTGTTCTAGCCATGGATTCAACTCTTGACTATACTATAAAATCATATGCATGAGAGCAGAGTAGTGTCTGAAGCTTATTGTTGGGGAACTGTTCTTAATAGCCGTCAGACCTGAATCTATTCCTTTAAAAAGATACACAGCATAGTCAAATGTTTTTGCATGGTAGCACTGAATGTCTATTGAGATGACCATGGGTGTTATGATAATGAACTCTGGAACTTCAATTCCCAACACCTGCCCCACTGAATAATATGTATATCGCATGTAAGGTTCAAATAAATCAACATGGAATGGTGGTCCATCCCCTTCTTCAAATGACACTAAATTTCCCTCACTTCGTGGTCTATGCAGTGGTAGTCTCCAACCCTTATAGGTGGTGTCCAATCTCAAATATTCCTTTTCCAGATCTTCATGTGAAATAGGAGTATTATATGTGTCATTCAAGCCAAAGACCACATAGATTGCATTCTTGGATATATGAATAAAGGGTTCTCCTTGCAAATTGCATATAGCTTTTTGATCAAGACTATAATGGTATGCCAACAGTTTTAAGAGGTCTATATTCACGAAAATATCCGTGACAACTAATTTCACCAAATTAAGTTGCTAATGGTTGCACACAGGTTCCATCCTATTCCTCCGATGGTAATGGAACATGAATGGCTCATATCCTCTGATAAGGGTCCATATGTTCCCCACATACTTATATTTGTCCTCTAGTATTTCAACATCTACCCTTAGCTACACAGTTTTCCTACCTCTGGGTCTAGAACCAGGCAATTGGTCTATGAGATCTTGGTTAAGTTTCCTCTTCTGTGTTTTCTCCCCTTTTTCCATTTCAACTTTTTGTTTTTTATCCTTGGTTTGGCCAGTTTCAATTTGTTGTCTTCTTTTTGACTTCGAAGAACTTTCCATTTTGTGATAAACACTAGAATTTCACTGTATTTTAACTACAAAGAGGTCTAGAGGACTTACCTGTATATCTTTTGCGTGAATTTCTTGTCTTTTGATGAATTCCTTACTCCTCATGTGCAACCCTTTGATTTTTGACTTTTGTTCAATAGGGTTCAGAATAACTCATATAACATCATGTTCAATCGGCCATTAATGGCTGCCTCCAGAATTGAATGTAGAAAGTTCATGAGTTTCAAAATGTCAGGGCAGTGCTTTTTTATATCAGTGAGACTTCTTTAGTTTCATGTTGATCAATATGTTGTGTTTAGCCCCATTTTATTTCATATGTTCGTAACATAGTCGTCAAGACTATGTTGGTGTCTTTACGAAGTGTCCCTTTGATTTTTTATTTTGATCAAGGAGACCACTTAGCAATTTCATCGATTCAGGGAGACATTATGATTCTCATCCTGACAACATGGTGATCAGAATCGATGAGTACTCTTCTAGGTGTTGGTGAGTGTTTCTCTAAAAAATGGAAGTCATTTTATCATTATCAGGCTAACAAATGCTATCGTTAGAAAATATAACAATTTCCCAATGTGTTAAGTCTTTCCGATGGTTTATCTCCATCGCCCAACTTTATTGGAATAGATCAGAAAGACTTTTATTGAAAACATTCTATCTTCTCATGTCGGGGTGACTTCTATGGTTGGGAGGAGTTAAAGAATTTACTTTGATCATATATGTCATTCCGATGAACTTATTACTTTATGTCAGAGAAAGATCACTGGCTTCTTGGCGATAAGATATCAGTCGGTGTGACTTATAACCTCGATATGATTCTAGGATTTCACTCTGACTTATTTACTCACACCGATGACCTTTCATCGGTAATACATATGGAATGTCTCCCCGATCATCAGGTAACTTTTACATATGAGATTTTGATCATTAATACATTGATTATTTCTTACCAATATGTATATTAGACTTAAAAGTATATCTTTCTATTTGGAGAGAGGTGTTCAGGGTCTTGTCAATAGAGAGGAATTGCTATTATAATTAAGCTGTGATTAGAGGACTATGTATCTGAAAGGATATATTCATGAAATTGCTATTTTGTGGGCTATCAGATGGATCTTGTCACACAAATTTTGGTAATCATATTTGATCAAGGAGTCAAAATGATGGACATTACTCAAGGTATGTGAAGGATAGGTGGATTTCTAGCAAATGAAGAGTGTGAAATTTTTCCAGTTCTAATAACAGCTCTTTTTGGGGATGTATACGGTCCCCTGTGGGTATAACAAGGATCCAAATTTTTAGGTTAAGTAGACCAAATTTGCATGGAATAGGAGTTGCTATGGAAGGGAGATGGGATGGAGTGATGGCCTTTTGAAATGGGAGTTGGTATGGATGAGGAATGGAAGATGGAATGAAAATCCTATACTACTATGCATAGAAACTTTATTGCAAAAAAGGTATTTTTAAGAATTGTCCATGCACTAGCAATTCTTGACCTTTTCCTAGACTACTGTGCATGGAAATTTTAAGAAAAGAAATGCTTTAGGAACTGTCCATGCACTGTCAATTCCTAATCTTTTCTTGCCATATTTTGAAGATAGTATGAGTCTCCCCCAGCCTTGCCAACAATGACAAAGGGTCCTAACCATAGGGCTTCAAACATTCCATGCTTTCCCTTGTCTTGACTCTTGGCATTCCACATTTGGACCATATCATTTATGTCAAATTTTCTATTTGTAGCTCTTTTGTCATACAAGTACTTCATTTGCAATTGCTTCCTTCTATTGCATTCTTGTGCTTGATTTATAACCTCATCAAGATCCATTAATTCTTCAATCCTTTTCTCCATAGGTTCAGGAATTTCCAAATCTTCTTGTAAAATGAATTTGCACACTAGAAATAAGTTATGAAAGGGAGTCTTTCTTGAGTTCCATACACTAGCTCAAAGGGTGATTTTCCTATAGACTTTTTTATAGTGATTCTACCTGCCCATAGGGATAGGCTTAACTTAGAATCCCAAGCCTTTGTATTGTTATTCAACATTCTTTTTATGATTTTCAAGATGCTTTTGTTACTGGATTTAGCTTGCCCATTCACTTGTGGGTGATATGGTGAAGAATATAGAATCGTTATTCCACAAAAGTTGCAAAATGTTTTGAACTCCTCTGATTTGAAACACATTCCATTATCAGTTATAATCCTTGCCTACACACCAAATCTAGTGATAATGTTTTCAAGTAGGAAATTCATTACAAATTTACTGGTTGCTTGTCTTGTGGGTATAGCTTCTACCCATTTCAAGAAATAATCTATAGCTAACTAGTATCCATCTATATCCTCTAGTGGATCTTTTAGTGATTTCTCCTATAAAATCTATCCCCCACTAGTAGAATGGAGCCTCAACTTGTACGAGCCTTAAAGGTACTACCCCTTGGTATTTCAATTTCCCAAAAAATCTTTGGCATGCCTCACACTTCTTGGTAAAATTATATGCATCATTGAAAACCTTAGGCCAGTAGTATCATGTCCTTAATATTTTGTGAGAAGTAGTTTTTACTGAAAAATGCCCTCCACATATCCCCTCATGCATTTCTTTCATAACATGTTTGGCTTGATATTCATCTAGACATAATAGCAGAATACCATCCTAATTTTTCCAATAAAGATCCCCTTCTATGAACACATATTTTGAATCTTGTAATTTAAGTGTCCTTTTCTTGTTATCATCATATCCTTTAGGGCACTTCATATATTTTAGGTAGTATATGATATCAGCATACCATGATGTATGCTCAATGCTAGAAATTATGTTATCTTCATCATTAGAATTACATATCTAAGCAGCTTCAAAATTGGTCTCGGCCATTAGTCTAGCAAGACCCTGTCCTCTTACTAGCTTGGTAATTTGGATTTCAAAGTTAAATTCCTAAATTATGTTAATCCATCTACACCTTTTGCCAGTAACTTCAGTCTAAACAAATGCATCCTTCACTGCATCATTAGGTATATAGGCTATTATTTTTTCTCCCACTAGGTATGGCCTAAATGATTTGACTACTTTCACTAATACATATGCCTATTTCTCAATTACATCATATTTTAACTCTGCATTCTAGAGGGACTTACAAAAGAATGAGATGGGTTGTTCATATCCCTTAGTTTTTTTCTATAACATCATTGTTGCAACTATATGATAGGAAGCAAATGAGAAAATATGAAATGGTTTACTTAAGTCAGGGGATATTAGGACTGGGGCTTCCTCAATTGCTTTTTTTATTGACATGAATGCATCTAGGGCCTCATCTGTCTAGTTAACTTGTGCATCTTTCTTTAACATTTTGGATATTGGATTCACTATTTCAGCAAAGTTTGATATAAATCTTCTTACAAAATTAATCTACCCAAAGAAAGATTGAATGGCTTTGACTATTTTAGGAGTAGGAATGTTGTCTATAGCCTCGAATCTTTTTGGATCAATCCTAACTCCATCTCTGGACACTATGTGCCGTAATAGCTTTCCTTTTGTTACTGTGAATTGACACTTTTTGGGATTCAGGGAAATACCATACTTCAATGCTTTCAAAAAGATCTGTTCAAGGCGTGCACAGTGGTCTTCTACTTTTTTGGAATAGGCAGTAATATCATCTTGGTATACTACCATTATGACATTGATTAAATCAACAAAGGCAACATCTATAACTCTCTGAAAGGTAACACCAACATTTGTGAGTCCAAATGGCATTCTAACATACACATAAGTGCCCCAAGGAGTGATAAATGTAGTTTTGTATTGTTCTAATTCTTTCACTTTCACCTGATTATAACCTGAAAATCCATCCATCATAGATAACAACTCACATCCCGTGACTCTGTAAAACTGCCTCCATATTTGGGAGTGGATAGTTGTCTTTAAGAGATGCGATATTTAGATTTCTAAAATCTACACATAACCTTATGTCACCATTCTTTTTTCTAACTGGTACTAGGTTTGAAACAAATGTAGAATGTCTAATAGGCTTAATAATACATCCCTCCTTGAGTTTCACAAGTTCTTCATACATTTTGGGCTACAAGGTTGGGTTTATAGGTCTCTATTTTTGTCTGAGAGGTTTTGCATCAGGTTTGAGTGGGATTTCATGCTAGAATAGATCCTCCCTGTATATGCCTTAAGGTCATCATAAGACCAAGTAAAGATATGTTTATATTTTCTCAATAGAGAAATCAACATTTTCCTGATTGTAGGGTTTATCTTTTCCCAATATATACCCTTTTCGGTGTCATTTCAGTACCCAAATTGATTTCTTCAAGGTCTTCTCTCTTTACTAGTATTTGCTTCATAAGAGCTCAGTCATGTCTATCAAACACCCTTTCTAGTGCCACAAGCCCCTTGGGTATCTTATTAGTTTTAAGTTGGATGATTTCTTTACCAAATAAAGTTTGTTTGCCATCTACTTCTTCCACAAATGCATTGAAATCAATCTCTTGGGCCTCATATTGGTCGATGCACTATAAGAACTTTAGCAGATCAGTATCATCATTGAAAACTTGCCAATTATAGACATTATCTAGGATTGCAGGCCTAGTTTTAAACTCAAATTCAGTAATGTCTGCCAATGTGATATCATCCCTTTTCAAGGCTATATTTTCTAAGAAGTCTGCCATTATATTTTTTGATCTGTCTATCCAATTAATGGAGAAATCATCAAACAATTCAATATCATCCCAAACAACATTCCTATATTGTTTCAATCTTTTATTCTTGGATGAATACTTCTCTCTAACCTGAGATATAATTAGTTTTGAATCTCCATACACAACAAGGCATATTATTTTGTGCTTTATGGTAATGTTTAGTCCAATGAGCAAAGATTCATATTATGCCATATTATTGGTACACTTAAATGTCAACATGAATGAGTATTTGAAAGTTTTACCAGTTGGTGAGATAAACACTACTCTTGCTCCATTACCATTCTCACTACACGCACCATCAAAATACATTCTCCATATATAATATTCATCAGTTTGGGCTTCTTGGTGCATTGGGTCAGTGTTCTATAATTCTGGTTGACCTTTTTTAATTCTAAATGCACTAAGGTCTGTATCATAGAAGAAATTTACTTGATTATGGTCAATGCCTTCTATGATGTTCTCATACCTTGGTTCTCTGCATAACTTAATTTCCTTTTCTCCCACGAATATGGTAGAATAGGATAGATCTAACTAAACATTCCCTCCAGCCATTGCAGCCCATTGTCTTGATAATAGCATCCCATATTATGGTGGGATATCCACTACAGTGATGTCAATATTATAAACTGCTTCAAGATAGGTAGCTAACTTTATCTCTACATCCCTCATAATACCTACAACTGGGATGGATCTGTTGTCCATAGTGTAACATTTATCATATGTAGTGTCAACCCACATTACTAATTCCTTCATGACTGCTATTGGCATGATGTTCATGGCTGCCCCTGAATAAATCACACAGTTCCTTACCAACTTGTTTTTTATCAACAAGGTAGTGTAGAAAGGATCTACTTGAGATGGATTTTTTGTCAATGTATCACCCAAATATACTTCTAGAATTTTAGTAGCTTAAGTTTGAACATTATTTACTATGATTTTAGGCTTTTCTTGTTTCTTTTTTGGTATATCTGAAATCATCTTAACCACCATATTCCTGTATTGATCTATCTTCATCATTCTAAGAAGTGGTACTGATATTTTGACTTGAGATACTGCCTAAGCTATGTCAAATGAGGGAGTTATTGTTTGATCAGATTTTTCTATTTTGTTATGCCCCTTTTCTCCAACTGGTACTTGGTCTTTACCATGCCTTGCTCATTTTTTTCTTTCTCTTTTGATGTATTTTTCATATTAATTTTATTATAATTTTGATCTTTTATAAAGACACTCCCAGGTGTTCCTTGATCCATGTTGACCATCCCATTTCTTAGATTATAACTATTCTTAGCTTGTACCACTGCAACCATTGTAAGAGGTTTGCTTTCTTCTTCAATAGGTTTTCTCCATTGATGATGTGGTGGCTTGTTAGGATTATAAGTACTTTCCATTTAGGTGTCCTCCTGATCCAAGAAGACTTATTTTCTTCCCATATTAACATTATATTTTTGAATCCCTACATCATACTCATATCTGTCTTCTTTCGTAGAGGAATACTCTTCATTTATCTGGTAAGGTGATATTCCCAACATATTTATGGTATGGCTGTCTCTTTCATAGCTAGAACAAATTGCTTCTTGCTGTATTGATTTGGCCAATATACAATATTCAGGTGAATGGGACAAATTACATATCGAGCACCATGGATTATCTTCGACCACGTGTGCCCCATTTCCTTTTAAAGGGTCAGGAGTATCCTTGCCATAATTTTGCCTTGTATTATTCTCCACAGGTCTTCCATTTTTCCAATTGGTATGATATGGCATGTCATGCAACCTTGGTCTTTCATTTCTATATTGACTCTTGTTTATTCTGGTGATTATTAATGTTTTGAGGAATTATGAGGTTATCTATTTTGTTAATCATCCCTGCAGCTTTTCTATTATTTTCAATACTAATACTTGTTTTTTGCACCTCTGTCAAGGTCATGGAGCCCTATTCCTAAGTTCATACCCAGTCTTTGGATCAAAATCCTTCAGATAAATACTTAGAGCTATTGAATTAATCAATTTGGATCCATGTGGTATCTTATTATGAAATTTGGAAAATCTTTGATTGAAGTCGTATACTGACTCATACTGATTTTTCTGGATGCTTATTAGCTCATGCAAGGCAAATTTTGGGGCATACTGATTTCCATATTGTTCTTTGAACTGGTCATGGAAATCTGGTATAGAATAAATTGAGGAATCTGGTAAGTTATTGAACCAATCCCTCACGTCTTCAGTTAGAGACATCATGAATAGTCTCATTTGTATGTCCTCATGTTCTATACCAATGTCTTGTTCAAAGTCATTGCAATTTCTAATGTGATCTTCAGTTGATATTGTATTATTTCTAGTGAATTTGGAGACCATGTTTCTCCAATTGTTATCTATAGGGTATGGATATAATTGATATCCTGTTAGATCAAATTGTCTACATACACTCATGAGATTTTGTGGAGGCATATTCATTGGTGGTGGATTGGGGTAATACTGATATCCATATGGAGGTTGATAATAAACATGTTACTGTGTGGGTTGCTGGGGTGGTATATGCTACTGATGTTGTGGAATGCCATGATGACCTGGAGGTGGGTGATATTGGGGCATAGTGCTAGTATTTGGCATTTGGGGTCTCTATGATGGCATGCTATATTGAGCGTGTTGTCTTGATTTTCCTCCTGCATTAGGAGGCATTCTTGAAGTACTCAGAGCAATTGTATTATGAGTTATCTCATGTGAACTGGTATTATTACTTTGCTTGTGTGGAGGGACATATTTTGGAGGTTTTGTTGTCCAGATATCTAATTGTGCCATTTGTCAATTTAATTCCTATATCATCTGTTGTCTCCTCCTAAGCTATTGCCTTTGCCACTCCAAATGTATTTCAATTTCTTAGTTACTCATAGCATCAAAATCAATAATATAGTATACAAACCCTTCTTGGTTTTCTTCTCCCTGTTGTAATAAAAATCCCCTATCAGGCTCTGCATGTTTCTGTCTCCCTTCTTCATTCAACCTTTCCTCAAATTTAGCTACTTCTCAAGAATTAGTCTTGTAACTGTAGATATTTTTAGGAGGTGTTGAGGGATTTCTACCATCATTGTATACTGGGAGTTGAATACTGTAAAAGGCTATTTTGATGTGTTTATATTGTCTTTAGGTTGTTTTGGTACTACTTCACCCTTATTTGTATTGTTCTTTCCTCGAGGAGGTCCCTTCTTGTCTGTGAATCTAACATTGTTTTTCTTGGGGCTTTCTTGATGCATAGACCTCCTTCAATTCATGTTTGATGGTATAGTATATCTCTGATGTCTATCATCTATTTTTTCTGATATGATATTTATTTCATCAGTCATAAAATTTTAGAGTCGCCACCTACCTTTTTGTAGGAAAATGATTGTAGTTCTTCCCAACAGAGTCTTAAATATGTTATGATGCTTTGAGATAACTCTATGATGAAAGGCTAAGGCTCAACATGGGCTTATTCCCTACTAGAGTCGCCAGTTTGTTGGTTCTCAAAAATCTAGGTTTTTAAACCACAAGATGGTGCCAATCTCTTGATATGTTTTTGGGCAACAAGACAGGGTTTATATAACATAACCCCATGCTCTTTTGGCACTGCCAGACCTAAGCAGGTAAACCTAATCAATAAAGAAGATTTGGAAATATAAATGGATTCTAAGTTGGGCAATTTTAATCACTATGGCACATAGATGTGAGATAATTGCATAGCTTATTTTTTAATTCCTAATAAAAGATTGAAGTATAGAAGATGTGAATTAAATCTGTATAAAGAGTTCTAGAATGGATCAGTGCCTAATCTATTGGGTGGATAGAGTCAGTGGATAAATGATGGCTACAGAGATAGATGCATAGGATTGGTTGGTTTACTTCTCAACTTAACTCTAACTGTTGGGCACCTTTTATGTGTCTGTACCTTATCTAGACGTGCAAGTTTGCAAGTTACTATACTCTTCCTACCAAATCCCAGTGATATTCCCCTAGATTATTGTGAGGAACTAAAAGAAATTTTAATCCTAATAAGAAGGAAACCTAACCAAGATAGTTTGTTTAAAGGTTTTTAACTCCAGGCAGAGACCAATGAACATAAACTTACTTCAGAGGCCTTAAATCAAATTCACTTTAGAAACCAACCAAATTGACCGCACCAATAGAAAATGTATTGTGCCAAATTATGTTAATTTGAATAAATTGAAGGAACCACTTTGGAGATAGTATATCAGCATATAATTATAAACTTCAATCACAACAGTTGAACACTAGAAATGAATCAACATTCAAGAATATTCTGCTCCATTGTATTGCCTCAAAATATTAACATTAATTGTAAAAACATTAGAAGTATGTAAAGATGTGTTGCTAAAAGTCTACTGTATATAATTGTATTTCTCTCTATCTCCTTTTTCTCCATAATGTCTTGACTTAAATAGTTAGATGTAGAAGAGATGCATCTCTTCATAAGTGTCTTTTGAACATTAATTAACAATTACACAATTTAACTAGGCCTTAACTAGCCATAAATGGATCTTAGTGATATGATCTAGGTACCTTTGGCTCAAATGCATATATGCACACTCCACAGTACTTGCAGTGAACTCCATGGCAATCATTCTTTCCATGCATGCAAGGCTCCCTCCAATGTTTGATCATCACTTTTTATAGCTTCCAAGGCCTCATGCAGGATCATCTAGCACTCCATCAAATCTTTCTGCTACTTCAAGCATTTACCATCTTTGAACAATGTAGGCACTATTTGTGAAGCTTCAATAAACTCATCAGCTTCTACTTGAAGGTCACCGTGGAAGTTTGTGTGAACCTTAATCAAGCCCTTAGTATTGGAGATAGCCTCAGTGTCCAAAGTACCTCTGCCTTGTATCTCCTAGAGTGTTTCCTCAAGTTTTCTAGCCAACCTATTGTGTTCTTGAAGATCATTTTGATTCTTTGAATAAGTGATCCAGAATTTATCCATCGATGCCATCATATTATTATGCCTACTTTTGAACATAGTGGCGAGTGCATCAAATCTCTCCAGTGTTACCCAGGTGTTTACCTATGTTATTTCAACCATGTCTATTGTTCATGAGATTTTTCCTTAACATTTTGGGAGGGATTGAATCCTTTAAGAAATCATTTTCCTTTTTTTCTCTTTCCCAGCTCATTTTATACATATGCCTTTCCTTTAAGAAATCATCACTTTTTATAGCTTCTAAGGCCTCATGCAGGATCATCTAGCACTCCTCCATCAAATATTTCTACTACTTCAAGCTTTTACTGATGCAGAGTGGCACAAAGGAAGCAACAAGGTTTTCTCTTCTCTGCCCACTCACCCACTTCACCACTTCATTCAACCAAGGTCACACCTATGGCAAATTAGGGATTTGTTATCCAGGCTGTTATCCAATCCTCAAGACTCCTTCCACACCTTAAGATAGGTCTACAAACACCTTTCCCATAGTTGGTTTGATCCCCAACTTCTCACAACTCTCCAACCCTTACTTGGCCTAGTGAGGCTACTAGCCCTCCTAATCTGGTTTTCACTACACAACTTGACAAAACCCTTAAGAGTCAGGCAAACAAATGGTGGATTCAAATACCCTTTATGGAACTCCAATAGACCTCCAAGCCTCTAGTTCCAACTCTACTCCAGCAACTCAACACACCCACTAGGTCTCTAGGCCTAATTGATCAATTTAGGTCTAGGTTACAAAGCAAGTGGTCTAATTTGGGGTCATAAACCTGGGATAGGAACTTGGATCACTTCCACAACCTCCAAACATCTCAACAACCACTATCCATTCATCCACCCTATCAGATATTGTCAATTACGTCACCAAATTACACAAATTTGGTCAAATACATAGAGATATTTGACCTAGGGCATCACTCCAAAAGTTGAGGATTGTTCTTCCCAACAAAATGCTTTTAGAATCCTATAATATACATCCCTAGCCTGCATTTCATCAAGTGGCATGAAGTTTCATCGTTAGAATGCATTCTAGGGCTAGATTTGTATGACAAACCCTCAAAATGAGGGTTTTAGACCAGTTTGAATTCAAACTCCAATATCTTCCTACTGCAATCACTTCAAAACCCCAAACTTGATGCATTAGAACCCTAATTCAACCTAGTTTCAAAAAAACCACATCGATCCACTTGACCAATCCATACAGGCCATACACCAATAGGAATTCTTGGAAAAATAGTCAGTTTTTAATCAATTTTGTCCCCAAATCTTCGTACAGAATCTTCTCTCTCGTATTGGAGTAAGAAGACAAAAATATGAACCGATCCAAATCGGTAGGCAACTTCCAAAAATAGTTTCAACTGTCAAAAATGAGTTGCAACTGGCCAAGTGTGTTATGACACCATTGACAACATTGGACAACTATGGCATTTTACATTCACACAAGGATCCTGATTGGTTCAACATGTCCAATGGAACCCAAACAACCACCATACTCCCTAAAACATGCCAAAACACAAAAACTACCAAATAGACTCAAAAAAACCATCATTAGACCTACTAGGCCTAAGTGACACAACTAGGGTCCAAATGGACTAAGAATGATTTGAGGTTTAAATGGTTACCCCAAACCTCTTGACCATACAAAATGGACCTTACAATCATGGCTAGAAAGCCTTATTACAAAACCACACTGAACAAGAACCTCAGCTTATCAAAATACTCTTAGGAATCAAAATGCTCCTAGGTGCCCCGCACCATTTACCATCTTTGAATAATGTAGGCACTATTTGCAAAGCTTCAATAAACTCATCAGCTTCTGCCTAAAGGTCTCCATGGAAGTTTGTGTGAACCTTAATCAAGCCCTTAGTATTGGAGATAGACTCAATGTCCAAAGTACCTCTGCCCTATATCTCCTGGAGTTTTTAATCAAGTCTGCTAGCCAACCTATTTAGTTCTTGAAGAGCATTTTGATTCTCTGAATAAGTGATCTAGAATTTATCCATCAATGCCATCATATTATTATGCCTTCTTTTGAATATAGTGGTGAGTGCATCAAATCTGGCCTATGTTACCTGGGTGTTTACCTGTGTTGTTTTACCCATGTCTATTGTTTCTAAACTTTCTCCTTGGATTAACATTTTAGGAGAGATTAAATCCTTTAAGAAATCATTTTCCTTTTTTGCTCTTTCCCAACTCATTTTATACATATCCTTTCCCTTATTCAACATCTGAATTTGAGCTTTATTTAAATTAGCTACATTTATTCCAAGGTTTGCTATGACAACTAGATCAGTTTCCCCAGCCTTCAATGTCATTACATGGCCAAAGCCTTTTTTAGTGTCAATAATAGCAAGCCTTTTGTGTGGTGGGTACAGAGCCTTGATCATGACATAATGCTCATCCAGATTATATTTTGTCCCAATATACACTTCAATCACTCCTTCAGAACTGATATTGTGTTTTGGATTATCATTATGCAAGAAACTATAAAAGACAAGTGCTGAATTCAAATCAAGACCAGGGAATATCATCACACTAGATTCCTATAGTAATCTTCTTCCCTTTTCTAGAGTCATATTTCTCATCTCATTCTCCACATATATTTTTAATGTATTTAATAATTGTGTCTCATTATTTAGTGTAATGTTTGAGGCTAATTCCCTAATAGCCTTGTCTTTGTGTTTATATAAAAAAGTGTTGAATTCAGGAGTGCTAATAAACTGGTCATTTGAGATGAAGGATTTGTAAGCTATCTACCTAGCATCATTATCCCCTATCTCCTCAGTTTCTAACCCTCTCTCTAGAGATTGATATTGTTCAATTCTAAATTTGGGAATTGTGTTAGACAGGGCATGGGGTTTTGATGCAACAACCCTTCACTATCATAGGAAAATACCTCAACTTCTTGTGCTTCCCTCCTTCTCTTTTCCACTTCTTGGTTATATTCATCAATAGCCCTTTCAACATCTGCTTCTTCCAAATTTCTTATAACATCATCATGAGAAAAGGGCACATGAACATATCCACTGAGATTTTGCTTTTTCCTACCATAATCAATAAAACCTTTTGGGTCAAATCCTTTCATGTGTACTGCTCTCCTGAGATTAAAATGTGATAATTTGTCAAAAATGAGATCATAGCCCTCTTTTGCCAACATAGTAAAATCATCGAAACATAGTGTACTTGGCATAAATGATTGTTTCTCATATGCACTGAGATTCATCACATTGGAGTAATCAAGCTATCTAACTATTTCTAAGTATGCCACTCTGTCTGGCATGGTTCTTGGTAACAGAAAAGGGGTATCTTCAAACCCATATACCCTGATCATGGTGGAATTGAGAAAACAATACCAATCACCCCAATTGTGGTTTATAGTGGGTGGCCCATCAAAATCCTTGGGTCTTAAAAATATCTTTATTTCATCTGACAAGCAATAACTATAGGGATAACCATAACTTTTTTACAAAGTCTTAACAAAGAATTCTTCAAAATGGGCATAGCTAGAATTTACAAACCTACTGTCCCATATAGAAGTCCATAATTGTATGGGCAGTGGTTGACCATCCTTATCAAGTTGTGAAATTTTTAATTGTTCTAGCCATAGATTCAACTCTTGACCATAATATAAAATCATATGCATGAGAGCATAGTAGTGTTTGAAGCTTATTATTGGGGAACTATTCTAAATAGACATCAGACCTGAATCTATTCCTTTAAAATGATACACAACATAGTCAAATGTTCTTGCACAGTGGCACTGAATGTCTGCTGAGATGACCATGGGTGTTATGGACACGAACTCTAGAACTTCAGTTCCAAACACCTACCCCACTAAATAATATGTATATCTCATGTAAGGTTCAAATAAGTCAACATGGAATGGTGGTCCATCCCCTTCTTCAAATGGCACTAAATTTCCCTCACTTCATGGTCTATGTAGTGGTAGTCTCCACCCCTTATAGGTGGTGTCCAATCTCAAATATTCCTTTTCCAGATCTTCATGTGAAATAGGAGTATTATATGTGTCATTCAAACCAAATACCTCACAGACTACATTCTTGGATATATGAATAAAGGGTTCTCCTTGCAAATTGCATATAGCCTTTTGATCAGGATTGTAATGGTATGCCAATAGTTTTAAGAGGTCTATGTTCACGAAAACATTCATGACAACCAATTTCACCAAATTAAGTTACCAAGGGTTGCACACAGGTTCAATCATATTCCCCTAATGGTAATGGAACATGAATAGCTCATATACTCTGATAGGGGTCCATATGTTCCCTATAATACCCCGCCAAGAGACCCTAGAGAAAAAAACTCAACTAAGCAATTTAAAAAATACAATTTTTTTTTTAAATAAAGAAATATCAATGATATGTAGATTATATTTATAAAAACATCTAAGTTGAGCTTTATCCTCTAGGGGTTACACGACTGCATTACTAAATAACAAGATCTAAATAACATTATGAGTTACCTACCAACCATAGATCATTCTAAGTCTATTTGTATCAGATGAATATGCACATACAATTCCTTATTATAACATCAGATAAGTAATCATCAATATCCTGCATATAGGTTTAGAAGAACATATACAATTTCCTTTACAAGAGAGTACCCATTATATTGTTTACAATATCTTTTTTTTCCTAATTACATTGCAGTACATATGTTAAGATAATAGCACATGAATCAATTGATACACATGACTAGAATATGAACATAATTACGGTCTCCTCAAGCAAGAACATGATCTGGATCATGTTATAGAAGATACCTTCTTTACACGCAAATGTCAGCAAGGGAACAAACCCAATAGAGTTAAAGCACTTCCACCCAACCATGTGGAACCCTAAGGTCCACCCCCTGTGCTAGGAGATAACATAAGATCCCACAACAACAAAATAGTCAGGTAGATAGTAGCCTATTTGAAGCAATGACTACACATGACTCCAATGCAAAATGGGTCAATATCACAAGTAACTCAACACCACTTCAAGAAGAAATCATACTACAAATGAGAAGAGCACAACCAGGGAAGCTAGGCTATAGTAAGGAAAGTGTCATCACATGTCCTAACATGGATTACCCTAACACAAGTGGAACCAATATTCCAAGTATGTATAGATAGCAGACGGCATACTTTTATAACTTCATTATCTCAAGACATTTATCAATTAAATACATGAAATCAAGACATAATATCCTATGCCTCTAGAACTAAACCTTGACAACTTACATATAGCCCTATTACAACCAATTATCCAACTCACAATAAACTAATCAACTCATTGATCACATAGCAGTAAAGGAATTATTGTTTAAAAACCATTACATAAATGTAATTAAAATAAATTTCTTTTCCCTCTATCTAATTATCTAACCTACCCAACTTTACAAATGTATGTATATAATTAAATACATATCTATAATAAAGAACATCATCCATAATTTTATACAAGATGGCATATTCGTACAATATACATCTTCTCAAGGTAACATTCATGCATTTGAAGAGAAAATATGCAATAGAAGCTTCTCCATGCATTTATGACAATATAAAAGTAAATAATCAAGCAAATGGTTCATATGAACAATCAACATCCAATATTCATACATGAAAATATAATATTCTCTAATTGAGTGAAAGATTGATATCTTCTTAAAATTAATCAACTGGATAGGCAACCAAAAAAAATCAAGTACTTAGTCTCATTTCTATTTTAAATCTAATAATCCTTTGGATAATTAACCAAGTAAGAAAATAGCCAATCATATTTAGTATAACAGAACATATCAAAGTACTTTTAATAATGAAATTAAATGCCATACAATTTTTTTTTTACACAGGCTAAAATTTATTTCAAAAACAATATATTTATAGAATAAAGTATATATTCTTTCTAGTTATCTAAACAAGGTAATACCTTATTTAATAGTTACAAGTTGACTTCATACAAATTCATTCTCATTTATATATGTTAAAATAATTTTTAATTTCATGGAAAAAAAAAACATAAAATAATTAAATGCTAAATTAGACTAATCTACTTACTAAGGGTAAAATTCAATCCCATACTTAATATCTAATAATAACTTTTATTTCCTAATCCATTCCATCTCATTTTAGTAACATATATTATAATTCCTAGTTCCAAATTAACTAGATTTAAATTAATAGTTTAAGTCTAATTACTAGAAAATTCTTTTCAAGTTCAAGAAAAGCTTTTTATTTAAACCTGACAAATTTCTTTCTTTTTTCATAAAAGATACCTCATAAAAAAAAAATTCCTAATCCATTAAACAAAATATCATATTCTACAAAGAAATAGGATTCCTTAATAAGTTTAAATAAGAAACATTCGGAAAGAACATGTGAAAATTGGAATCGATAAGGTAAAGGAAGGATAAGTAAATGGCACACATATATATGAACTTAAATGCCAATATTTGACTGTTCTAAATGTAAAGTTTTAAGGATATCTAACACTTATTTATGGCTGATAAAATATGTTAAATATATACAAACCTAATTCTATTAAATGGTAGATAAAATCATTAACTATATGCACGTCTCTCGCTAATGGCATGCATTAAAGTAGATGTAGATTTATTGCCAATATTTGGCAGAATTTAATAGAGGATTAGTTGAAAAATCAATACCAATATAGATAACAGTTTTATCATAATAGTATACAGATCTGGATGATATTATTTAGTTAATCTATATATCTTGATGCCAATATATATGACAGTTACTTATTCTAAAATAAAAGATCTTAGCGCCAATAAGGACAAGCATAACATCCTATTTTAGCGCCAAAATGGAAGCTATGCCATAGAGTGTGGATATCAATCGACCATATTGGGAAGACAATTTTATTTAGATAAATTATTTGGGAAACCTCTAACTAACATATAGAAAAATGTTGATAGACAAGCACATGAATTGTTTGACAGAATGTCTCAAGAGATGTTATCTCATGGAATTCTATGATTGCGGTTTGCATAATATATGTTTGCTGGTCATGTTTCAAAAACTTTCAAGCATTTGCATTTGATAGAGGGTGATATTCCATATTTTACATAATATGATATTTCTTTTTAGATAATAAAAAATCTCTAAGAATTATCCTCAAGGAGAGACTAAGGATCAAAAATCCATATCCCATCTAACTAGTCGCGGGTTCAATAACAATGGCCAAGTTGTTTCAAGGGAAGAAAATCAAAATGAATTTTTTATTCTATCCTTAGAGCTTAAACAAATATAAGTAAAACAACATTCTCTACTCCTACCCTAGGATGTACATAAGAAAGGTTTGGTTGATTTCTATGTGAGCAAGGTAGACCATGATGACAATGTTGTATAACAAGAAGATGTTATGATAAGGATTTCTATCAAGGTATAATAGAAGGGAGATCTTTGTCAAATATTGTAATAGCAAGTGTACTGGCTGACATGCGTTTGATTAGGAAAAGCATAGATAATGCATGATAACTATATGACAAAAACCCTCAAGAAAATGTCGCCTCAAGAATGCATTCATGCACAGGTTTACACAAAAAAGGAATTTATTGAAAATAAATTTAGAAGATTTTAAGCAAATGGAACAGGTGAGCTTTAAACTAGATTCTGTAACTTTAGGCACATCCTCCCAGGTAGAGCGTGCAACTAGGAATAGGGTATGGATATCTATCAAGTATAATGGATCGGAAAAGAATTTTATTACATTTAAAATTTGAAATGCTCTACCATATGCAAAATGTAGAAGAGGAGAGGCATGCGATCTGCTGAAAGAAAGCCTCAAAAAGATGTCTTCTTCAATCTGAATACAATGGTTATAGGATATGCATAAAAATGGATTTGTTGGGAAGGATTTAGAAGCTTTCAAGCGAAAGGGACCGGAATAAAACAATAACACAAATTCAAATCGCTATAAAAATAATTCTGAGTGACATGCATGCAAAACTAGAATGCATGGATAAGGCACACAATTTGTTTACTGAAGCCACAAATAGATTTGATAACTATCTTTAACCTTCTCAAGCACATAACAAACGATAGAAAATATCATGAAACAACATTTTCTTCAGAGAAAATTTAGACAGATATTAGAACCAAAGGAACCTGATTTCGTTTGCTTAACTCAGTTGAAGATTCGACTACTACAGCTCCAAAACTAGACTCTCCAATCTCCTTTCTCTGAACCACCCTTCCTCTACTGCCCCCTAAAGACTAACTCTTATTTATTACAGAGAATCCTTTTTGAAACACATGCTCCAAGATGCATTAAATTCTCCCATCATTTTTAAATGCCATCCAACACAACATTTAATTATAATAATATATTTATTTATCTCTGATTTACAATTACATTTATTATTATTATTTATTAACTTAACTTCTAATGTAATATACTTTCCATAAATTAAATTTACATAAAGCATTTATATTTAATTATCAAAATACCTTCATAACTAATAATATTATTGTAATGCAACGATTAACCACATCATCAATCAAACAATCCAACTAAAATAACTCCAATGCCAAACCATACCTGACACAATGCACAATCGAAAACATGACCACAATGATAGTGACTGACCATTACATCCATATAGACAACATTGACTGAGTGTAAAACCAGATACTCATCCTTTTCAAGGATGATGGCTAACTAGGGGACCAAGTGCTATCTCCGATCAACTAATCCATTAGGTTTTAAGGTACTTTCAAACCTGCCGATTCAACTGGAGACGTAACCTACTACCTGTTCACTCATCCATACCAATTAGAGCACAAATTCTCAATAGCTGAAGCACTTGGAAAGGAACTCTAACATTAATATCTCATTCCCGTATGTCCCCCATATGTTCAATGGTATGATGTCACCCTTTCCACTTATCCTAACAATATACTATTGCATCACCTAACTATCCAAATAATTCTCTGCATAAAAATAATAACTTAACAATATGTATCATACCCACAAACATACTAGCAGAAGCTCTTGTTCCATCTTCATCTTCAAGTTCCTTAGCCAGACTACCTCCACAACCAAAGTGAGCATGGAGGGGTACTACATCCTCCCACCCTAAAACTTGACTTACTCTTGGAAGTTGCAAACTAGGGTGGAAACATAAGACGTTAGTACCAACATCAAGGTTGATTCATGTCATAAAAAAGATAATATACACTAGTTTGCCTATGGAAAGAATTTATCTCACTAAAATATAAACTTATATACTCTTTTTCAACATAATCTACCCTTCTAATTTTCAATGTCTCAATAGTAACACAATCTATACTTTCATTTCAAAATGATTCCATGTACATAAACCACTCAAATCCTTACATGTTAGCATTGACACCCATCAATTTCTTTTAGGACAAGGAAAAAATTGCACTCTTTCAATCCTAACTAGTAGAAATTCGTATCATAATCATATAAAGTATTCAATTTTCTATACACCATTATTGAAATTCCTCTACCAATTTGCTGTTAAGTAATCAATAGGCTAGGATGCAACATATCAACATATTTTTACACGTAAAAGATAGATTTTCCAATAATTATCCATCATTTATAAACAAGATATTTCAGTATCATTATTGTACCATACTAAATCCAAACACAATTTATCATTTCATAAGTACAATTTTCATAATTTACCATATATTCTTCACATACACACAAATTAACATTATCGGGATTCACATCACAAGGCTACACATTGGTCCACATGGATACCAAGAACAACATACTAATCCATGAGCCAAGACTCAAAATCCATCTCACATAATCTATACCTCACACTTAGTGGTTTGTTGGTGTTAGGCCACACACACAGGGTGAAACCATCCAAACGAGACCACAATGACCTCTCTCTTATTGTATAAGGTGATTAGCCTCCAAAAGATAGTCATCACACATAGGTGAGTAGTGGGTCCTAGCTGTATAATAGACTCACATATCCCCATCCTCAAGGTTCCCTACATTTTCTTCCTCATATACGCTCACCAAGTCTACCTCATACATCCTTGGAGAACAATCATAATACAACACATGGCTGACATTGAAAACAATATAGATAAACTAGTTTAGCCACCTAACTTATGAAGAAAGATTTAATAAAAATTCAATTTCAACAATAAGGTAAGAAAAGCGAACAAGTTCAACACTAAATCAAATGTAATCATGAGGGTTACTTGCAAACAAGATCACAAAGTGTGGCTAAACCATCATAATCAAATAGAAACAAAGTGTCGACCTTCACAATCAATAGAAAATCATTAATAACCATAAAGAAAGTCCACAATCTTCAAAATTGCACTGAACAACACTGTGTGACTAGATACTAGCCACCCAACAAGGAAGGAGGGAACAACATCAGGCTATAGTAGTAGCCCTCATGTGGTGCGAAGTAAACGCCATCCACATGGCTCAGAGTATACTCCTCAGCTACACCCTGCATCATGTCGTCACGTGGCATGGACTAGCCAAGTGGCCCACACACTCCTTGGGTGCTCGCATGGAATGTACACATCAGTCACATCTTACATCGCGTCTCAGTGCAGCATGGTCATACGCCAGCCAGAGAAGGCACGTATTGGCGATATACCACATGGTAGTGTGTTTGTGGCTTCATGGAAATAGGCACGCACAGAACACACCCCTCATAGCAACATCTCATGGAAAAGGCACACACAGGTACTCACCATAGCCAGAGGTATACATGGCTAGGACATACCCATATGCTAACATGAGTATCCCTCTACAAGTGTCTGAGGCCCCATCATGCTCATCACACAAGTAGGCTATAACACAATCTCATAGTGCACCTTCACATGTCTAAGCACATGGCATTGTGTCCTCAAGCCTAGTTTGCTACCATTAGCAACATGGCATCATCACTAACATTGTGTCAGAACATCAGTGGGGTGTAGCATCATACCTGTTGCATCATGTCAGAACATGTGCAAATACAGGATCTGTCTCAGCATGGGTAACAAATCTCCCTCCATATGCTAGACCTTAAAATATACATGGGGCACATGGTCTCACTTGGGTTATCCATGCAGGTCCTAGACTCTGGCCCCCAAGTGATGACTCATGTCATCACATAGTTCTAGTCAGGTTGTCCATACAGGTCCTAGACCCCGGTCCCCAACTGACAACTCATGTGGTATATCATACCTTTCGTGAAGACAAGGTAAATGATCCTCCAAGAAATACCATCCAGATGCTCAAAAACTATGGGGATTAGGCTAACACATATGGAACAATTACCCTGATCCATTATAAGGGGAAGTAGTGAGTACGTTTCCTCAAGTTCAGTTGAGTGAGGGACCGTTCTGTGCCATCATAAGCATACGTTGCACACTCTGCCCAAGGAACTTTGTGGCTGCCACTACCCCTTCATAGACTAAGGGACTAGAGAACCAAAAGAAGAGAATATATGAATCTAACTTTTGGCTACTCTTTTATATATATATTTTCAACCACACAAGGGTTGGCCCTCAATCAGGTAACAAACATACAAACACACATAATGGTATGGTTAATTCCACACCTAAAATACACATATTCCCCATGGATGGGTACCCAGTATCACCATCCCATGAGCACACAAAGCAAGTACGGGGTATTCACAACACGCAACCAATGTACAGTTACTGGTTTCCCACATTTACAGTGGAATATATACATTTACATACATAATTCCATAACTACTTGAGGATCCCATACCAAAGTACATTTATTTCCTTTATCAAAGTGATTCCCTTTGCATACTCATAACATTACTTTTTATCCACTTCCCTTTTCCAATTTTCTTTCAATCTACTTTTTCCTACATATCACATGATGTTGAAAGTCAATATCATGATCATCTATCCCATACATAAAGCTAGGTGTTAAGATCAAAGCATGGCATCCAACACAAGAGTTCCTATCTCATGCATAAGAAGTATTACTATAACTAGATGCGGGCAACAACATTAACCAGAGATCCCAATGCTGTAACATGGCTTTTATACCAAATGTAATTGCCCGCTAAGAAACCCTAGGGAAAAAAACTCAACTAAGCAATGCATAAAAAACATTTTTTTTTAAAACAGAGAAATATCAATGATATGTAGATTATGTTTATAAAAACATCTAAGTTGAGCTTTATCTTCTAGGGGTTACATGGCTGCATTACTAAATAACAAGATTTGACTAACATTATGAGTTACCTAACAACCATAGATCATTCTAAGTCTATTTACATCAGATGAATATACACATACAATTCCTTATTATAACATTAGATGAGTAATCATCAAGATCCTGCATATAGGTTTAGAAGAACATATATAATTTCCTTTACAAGAGAGTACCCATTACATTGTTTACAATATCTTTTTTTTTTCCTAATTACATTGGAGTACATAGGTCAAGATAATAGCACATGAATCAATTGATACACATGACTAGAACGTGAACATAATTACTATCTCCTCAAGGAAGAACATGATCTGGAATCTGTTATAGAAGATACCTCCTTTACACATGAACGTCAGCAAGGGAACAAACCCAATAGAGTTAAAGCACTTCTACCCAACCATGTGGAACCCTAAGGTCTGCCCCCCATGCTAGGAGATAACATGTGGTCCCACTACAACAAAATAGTCAGGTAGATAGTAGACTATTTGAAGCAAGGACTACACATGACGCCAATGCAAAATGGGTCAATATCACAAGTAACTCAACATTACTTCAAGAAGCAATCATACTATGAATGAGAAGAGCACAACCAAGGAAGCTAGGCTGCAGTAAGGAAAGTGTCATCACATGTCCTAACATGGATTACCCTGACACATGCGGAACCAATATTCCAAGTATGTATAGATAGCAGATGACACACTTTTATAACTTCATTATCTCAAGACATAATATCCTATGCCTCTAGAACTAAAGCTTGACAACTTACATATAGCCCTATTACAAACAATTATCCAACTCACAAATTTCAATTTCATAGAGCAATTCAACTCACAATAAACTAATCAACTCATTGATCACATAGTAGTAAAGGAATTATTGTTTAAAAACCATTACATAAATGTAATTAAATTAAATTTCTTTTCCCTCTATCTAATTATCTAACCTACCCAACTTTACAAAGGTATATATAATGAAATACATATCTATAATAACAAATATCATCCATAATTTTATACAAGATGACATATTCATACAATATACATCTTCTCAAGGTAACATTCATACATTTGAAGAGAAAACATGCAATAGAAGCTTCTCCATACATTTATGACAATATAAAAGTAAATAATCAAGCAAATGGTTCATATGAACAATCAACATCCAATATTCATATATGAAAATATAATATTCTCTAATTTAGTGAAAGATTGATATCTTCTTAAAATTAATCAACTGGATAGGCAACCAAAAAAAATTCAAGTACTTAGTCTCATTTCTATCTTAAATCTAATAATCCTTTGGATAATTAACCAAGTAAGAAAATAGCCAATCATATTTAGTATAATAGAACATATCAAAGTAGTTTTAATAATGAAATTAAATGCCATACAATGTTTTTTTTACACAGGGTAAAATTTATTTCAATTTTTTTTTTTTATAGAATAAAGTATAAATTCTTTCTAGTTATCTAAACAAGGTAAAACCTTATTTAATAGTTACAAGTTGACTTCATACAAATTCATTCTCATTTATATATGTTAAAATAATTTTTAATTTCATGGAAAAAAAATAAAATAAAATAATTCAATGCTAAATTAGACTAATCTACTTATTAAGGGTAAAATTCAATCCCATACTTAATATCTAATACTAAGAACTTTTATTTCCTAATCCATTCCATCTCATTTTAGTAACATATATTATAATTCCTAGTACCAAATTAACTAGATTTAAATTAATAGTTTAAGTCTAATTACTAGACAAATTCTTTTCAAGTTCAAGAAAAGCTTTTTATTTAAACATGACAAGTTTCTTTCTTTTTCATAAAAGATACCTCATAAAAAAAGATAATTCCTAATCCATTAAACAAAATATCATATTCTAAAAAGAAATAGGATTCCTTACTAAGTTTAAATAAGAAACATTTGGAAAGAATATGTGAAGATTGGAATCGATAAGGTAAAGGAAGGATGAGCATATGGCGCACACACACACACAGATATATATATATATATATATATATATATATATATATATATATATATATATATATATATATATATATATATATATACATACATGTATATGTGTGTATATATATATACATACATGTATATGTGTGTATATATATATACATACATGTATATGTGTGTATATATATATACATACATGTATGTGTGTATATATATATACATACATGTATATGTATATATGTATATATCTATATACATGTATATATACATATATGTATATATATGTATATATATACATGTATATAGATATCTACATATATATATACATATATATGTACATATATATGTATACATATATATGTAATGTACATATATATGTACATATATATGTGTACATATATATGTGTACATATATATGTATACATATATATGTGTACATATATATGTGTACATATATATGTACATATATATGTATACATATATATGTACATATATATGTATACATATATATGTATATATATATATATATATATATGTATATATATATATATATATATATATATATATATATATATATATATATATATATATATATATATATATATATATATATATATATATATATATATATATATATATATATATATATGGAAGGAGCAAATATGGAAGGAGCGAAAAAGCAGGCAGGGGTGAATAAGTAGGTAGAAGGAATTTTCACGGTGAAAGGTGGCGAAAAAAGCGAAGGAAGAGAAGCGATATGCAAACTAAATGAGGAGGCAACATTCGCCCGTAGTCCCGATTAACAAAATAAGGAGAAGCTATTCAGATATTACCAAAGGGCAGATAGATACGCAGCAGGAGGAAGAGGTGACAATCGATGTTAAAGACAAAGTGGATAAAGACATAAATGCGCTAGAACAAACAGCTCTGATAGGAAGGGTGATAGGAAGAAACAAATCCAAACAACAGGTCAAGGAATGGATTGAAGAAAACTGGACAAAAGCAGAAATGATTCATTTCATACCCAAACAATTCTTTGTGGTCGATTTCCAAGAAGAAGCTGAAAGGGATAAAATTCTGGATAATGCGCCATGGAAAATAGGGCTAGATTATATTTACACACAGAAATGGAGGCCAAATTTTAATCCAAATAACTTTGATCCTTACAAGGAACCAATATGGATAAGATTATACAATTTACCATTTGAATATTGGTTAGGAGGTTGTCTATACCAAATTGGAGATACCTTAGGAAATATAGTAGAGTTGGATATGGGAGATAACGACTCAATTTATTTCGCCAAAATCAGTTTAATAGCAATCAACAAGATTCCAAGAAAGATAATGTTGATCACTTCAGCAGGGACCTGGGAACAGGTTATAGAAATCAAGGAGAGAAAATATTTCTGTCTTGAATGTAGAAGCAGAAGACATATGGAAAAAGGATGCCCTAAAATCCTTGCCGGGAAAAAAGCAGATGACAATGTGGACAAGAAGGAGAAACCGAAGCAAACAGAAAAGGAAAAGCAAGGGATTCAGGACATAGGAGGAGACACAGAAATACCAGTAGAGTCTTCAAACATAAATCCTAATTCTCCAATTCTTCAAGAAAATGAGTCACCAACGTCAGACACAGAAACAAAATCAGAGGATCGACATATGGAAATCATGAAGAAACTTGAGGAGGGACATAATGCTTCGTTGGAAGAATCCAAGGACTCGGCAAGAGTTGATAGGCAGGAAGAAAAAGATGAATACAATCCAGAGATAGTTAGAGAGAATCTAGAAGCAGAAAAAGGGCCTAACGATGATTGGTTCGATGAAGAAGAGGCTATTGAGGATAGAGAGGAAATTGGAATTATCGACCCTCGACACATCAGCCAAACTGGAGCAAGAGGAACTACGGGCAATGGGAAGAAGTTAGGAAGGAAAACGGATAAGGAGAAAAGAGAGGAGTATGTGGCAGACAAGGGACTTCCGAGCATCAAGAAATACATGCTAAGATCCAAGGGAGGAAACACCTCCCTTGGGAAGCCATGAAGATACTTTCATGGAATGTTAGGGGCTTAAACGCCCCTAACAAAAGGTGCGCAATCAAGCACCACCTCTCTAAGTTAATGTTGGATATAATTTTATTACAGGAAACCAGATTGATGCAGGAAGAAGCGGAGAAGTTTACATAGCATTGTAGGCCTTTAACAGGTATTTTCAGTGAACCCAGGGGTACTGCAGGAGGTGTGGGCCTAATGTGGAACCCTTCCAAGGTAGATGTCAAGGAAGTAGAGGTAAGTCAAAGTTGGATAACAGGAAAAGTCATTTTATATCATGTCAATATCTCTTTCTGGATTTGTTGTGTATATGGGCCAACTAAGACAGAGGAAAAAAAGGAAGTTTGGAATAGCATTTTAGGTAAAATGCAAGGGCTTGGTGAAGAAAGGGTGATTCTGGGAGGAGATTTTAATGCAATTCTAAATTTGGAAGAAAAAAGAGGAGGTTTGAGAATAGTAAACAATGCAACAAAAGATTTTAGGGAATTTGTTGAAGAAGGAAGGTTAATTGATTTCCCTCCTAAAGAAGGAAGCTTTACATGGACTAATAGGAGGGAAGGCTTTACAAACATTGCTGAAATATTAGATAGATTTCTTTACAGTTCGTACTGGTTGGAAATAGATTTAGGAATTGAATCGAGCATTTTGCCATGTTCTTTGTCAGACCATTACCCCATAAAGCTCGAAATAGGCCAATTACTTAAGCCGAAAAACTCATATTTCAAATTCAAAAAAATGTGGTGGTGAAACGAGGAACTGATAGAGTGTATAGGGAAATGGTGGTTAGAGATTCCAAGAAAGGGAGGATCGGTAAGCTATGTTTTTTGTCAAAAGTTAGCACATGTTAAAAAGAGATTGAAGGAATGGAACAAAAACACTTTCAAAGACATATTTGCAGAAAAAAATAAAGTTGAAGAAGAACTGGAGGGGCTTAATCAGAAAGTTATAAGGGAGGGGATGTTTCAAAATGATTACAAAAAAGAGAAAGATCTTATGGCCGAATGGGACAAATTGTTAGCTAGAGAAGAAGAATATTGGAGAAGTAAAGCCAGAGAAGTGTGGCTAGAAGTAGGCGACAAAAATACAAAAATTTTTCACAACTCAGTCAAATCCAAAAGAATAGTGAACAAAATTTCAGAGTTGACCATTGGGAATGGTATTATAATAAACAAAAAAGAAGAAATTGAAAAAGAAATAGTTAACTATTTTCAAGCTTTTTTGGCACCAGAGGAGGGTTTTGATTGGTTAAACATAGAACAAGCCACAAATTACATAGATAAGATATTAAACAATGAAGAAAGGGAAGCATTAGAAAAGCCTTTCACAGAGGAAGAAGTCAGGAGGGCAGCATTCCAATTGCACCCAGATAAAGCACCAGGGCCGGACGGTTTTCCCACTCTTTTTTATCGGAAGTGTTGGCCTATTGTGGGTAAGGAGGTCTGGAACATTCTGGAAGACTTTAGAAAGAAGAAAAGATTTGTAAAAGAAATAAACAATACAGTAATTGCGCTTATTCCAAAAAAATCAAAATGCAGGAGGGTTAGTGATTTCAGGCCAATCTCATTATGTAACATGGTTTACAAGATTCTCGCCAAGACAATCGCTAACAGACTAAAACCAATTTTGGGGAGAATTATTTCAGAAAATCAAAATGGTTTCACGCCAGGAAGAGAAATTGCGGACAGCATTATCCTAGTAAACGAAGTTATCCACTCGATCAATCAAAATAGACAGAAGAGTATGCTAATCAAGTTAGATGTGAGGAAGGTGTACGACAGAGTTAGATGGAACTTCCTTCTAAAGATCTTAGAGAAAATGGGCTTCGGCAAGTCATGGCTTGAAGGCATTGACCAGTGTATTTCCACTCCACGAATGTCAGTAGCAGTGAATGGATTGCTGTGTGGTTTTTTTGAGATATCACAAGGGTTGAGACAAGGTGATCTGTTATCCCTGTACCTTTTCGTTTTAATGGCTAAGGCAATGGGGAAAATGATTCAACATTGTCAAAGATCAGGGGGATGGAAAGGAGTCAGGGTAGCTCGAGGATTAGCACCAGTTACACACACTCAGTTTGCAGATGACACTTTACTATTCAGGGAAGCTAACCCAGCAGAAGCAGAGGCGATCCGAAGAGTGTTAGACACTTACACGAATCTATCAGGGTAGGTGGTAAACAAAGAAAAGACAAGAATGTTTTTCTTCAATACCTCTCAAAGATGGAAACACCAGATATCACAAATCCTGGGATGCGAAGTAGATACCTTACCAACCAAACACTTAGGGGCTCCTATGTTTAGTGGACAGAACAAGTCTCAGCTTTGGGAGCAATTAATCGCTCAGTCTAAGAATAAAATGGACACTTGGAAAGGAAGATGGTTAACATTAGTAGGAAGGATTACCATGCTAAAATCAGTGCTAGGGGCAGTCCCGATCCATATGATGTCCTGTCTTCAGGTTCCAAACAAGGCCAGAACCAACTTGGAGAGTGGTTGGAAAAAGTTTCTATGGGAAGGATCAAGAGATATTAAAAGAATACCATTAATTGGATGGGACAAAGCCATGTGCCCCTTAGAAAAGGGTGGGATGGGAATGAGAGAACTGAAGCTCTAGAATGAAGCACTGGGAGCTAAATTGGTATGGAAATTGGCAAAACAACCACAGAAACTTTGGTGCAGAATAATGCAAAGCAAATATTTAGATGATTCAGATCCTAATAGAATTTTGACCATAGCGAATCCAGGGGGGCTCACCAATATGGAATTTCATTAAAAAATGCAGACCGATAATTTTAGATCATTTGACGTGGAGTATTAATAATGGGAGAAATGCCAACTTTTGGACAGATTCATGGGAAGGATGGCCGTCGCTAGATAGCTTGCAAGAATTATCAAGGTTAAGAGAACAAATGATTCAAGATAGAGGAGAAAAGGTGGCAGACTACTTCGAAGGAGAAGACGAGGAAGGCTTAGTCAGATGGGTGGATCCTAGTACGTACAATGTAGATACGGACACCAAAAAGAAGTATGCGGAAATACTTAATGAAAGAAAGATTTGGAAAAATAATGACAACGATGAGATCATTTGGTGTGGTGCAAAGTCCAGACAATACACAGTTAAGATAGGATATCAATTATTGAAGTCAGATAGAGAGAGCAATTTATCACTAGCCAAAAAAGATTTATTGGGACAACCAAGTACTGCCCAAGGCAGGAGCCTTTCTTTGGATGGTGCTTCATAGAAGTATTCTAACAGGGGACAGGTTGCAGAAGCTAGGGATCTCTGGCCCAAGCAGATGTACACTATGCAAGAAACATGAAGAGACTCTTGACCATTTATTTTTAAGAAGCCAGGTAGCTGAGAAGGTATGGACGTATTTCCTTAGCCTGTTAGAATAGAAAGGAGCCATGAATCCAACAATAGTGGACTTCTTGAAAAGTTGGCCAATTCTACAACGGAAAGGTTTCTAGGGGAGCATCTGGATAACTATGCCATCCATGATAGTTTGGCAGATTTGGAAGGAAAGGAATCAGCGAATATTTGAAGAAAAAGAATTTTCTACAGATAAACTAATAAAGAAAATAGAAATTGGCTTAGTTGAAATACTAAACTCCAAAGCAAGTAGTAGGGGAAGCTGTAAGTTTACATGTTGGGATGAAGCAATCATGAAATTATGGCCTGACCTTAAAGTACCGAAAGGATTAGCAGGAGGGAAGAAAACAAGAGCTCAAACAAGATGCCTGGCTCCTCCAAGGGGTAGACTCAAATTAAATTTTGACGGGGCCTCCAAAGGCAACCCGAGAAAAGCAGGATATGGTTATATTATCAAGAATGAGAGGGGAGATTTTGTTTGGGCAGCATCAGGTGATTTGGGAGTGGCTTCAAATAATATGGCAGAATTAGAAGCACTATCTAGAGGTGTGGTGGATTGCGCCAAGAAAGGATGGACAAACATAGACATAGAGGGGGACTCCCAAATAATTATTAATGCTATTATTAGAAACAATGCAGCAAATTGGATTTTAAAAAAAGGAGTGAAGAGAGTCAAGGACGTCCTACAAAACATGAACTTTTCTATCAGACACATTTATAGAGAAGCAAATAAAGCTGCAGATTTCCTGGCTAACCAAGGGATCATGAGGGGAGGAAAGGATGTCAGCGATTCAGACATAGCAAGCTGGAATGGGCTTGATGCGGTACTTTGCTCAGATAAGGAAAATTTGTAGAAGGTGGACGATCTGAGGAATCACACATCCGATGGCAGAGTTTAGATAGACTAATACTAACATTTGTTAGGATGATTTGGATATCCATGAGATTTCAATTTCTTCAGCGCGGCAATGATGAACGAGACAATAGTTTTGCATATTTTAAGTTAGTCGAAGCCTTACCTGGGAATAGAGTGGTGGAAGAGGTAGAGATGGCTAGAATAATGGGAGTGCAGTGCCGCTGTCTGGAGGAAGGAAAGGAGCAGCAGGTGGGGTGTCTATTTAAACTGAAAGAAGAAGTAGCCAGAACAACGATTTTGCAAATCATTGGAGGAGGGTCGTGGAGTGGCGGTCATGTACACGATGGCCAAGTATATCAACTCTTCTTCGCCAATATCTCACTGGTCATGGGTGGCTCTTTCTATGGAGTGTGTTGGGGAGCATGGTTGGTAGGTCAAGCCAACCACACAGTGGTGATGGGGGAGATCGATTCTATTGGAGGTGACCGCGCGGAGGAAACTCTGAAATCTGCCTATGCAAGGGGAATAGGATCCAAGAAGGCAAGAGATATCCTCGCTGCTTACAAAGAAGGCATCAAAAATAGGAACATGGAAATCTTCCATAAGATGCTTCAAGAAAACAAAGGGGAATTTACAGACGGACAGATAGGAAGGCTTCTAGAGATGGCGGAAGGCATTATGATGATAATGCACGAGATCATGTAACACATTGGACTGATGGAGATGTGGTTAAAGCTAAAGACATAGTAGTTTTTAGCTCTAGACTTGTAAGCTATTTTGTATGGCATTTCGGGAAGGAATTAGCCAATAAATAAAAACAACGTTTTTATTTTATTTTATATATCAAAGGGAGCCATCCCCATGATGGCACTTACCAAACAAATATATATATATATATATATATATATATATATATTTAAATGCCAATATTTGACTATTCTAAATGTAAAGTTTTAAGGTTATCTAACACTTATTTATGGCTGATAAAATATGTTAAATATATACAAACCTATTGCCATTAAATAGTAGATAAAATCATCAACTATATGCATGTCTCTCGCTAGTGGTATGCGTTAAAGTAGATGCAGATCTATTGCCAATATTTGGCAGAATTTAACAACAGATTAGTTGAAAAATTAATGCCAATATAGATAGCAGTTTTATCATAACGGTATATAGATCTGGATGCTATTGTTTAGTTAATCTATATATCTTGATGCTAATATATATGGCAGTTACTTATTCTAAAATAAAAGAAGATCTTAGCACCAATAAGGGCAAGCATAACATCCTTTTTTAGCACCAAAATGGAAGCTATGCCACAGAGTGTGGATATCCAATAACCATATTGGGAAGATGATTTTATTTAGATAAATTAGTTGGGAAACCTCTGACAGACGTATAGAAAAATGTTGACAGACAAGCACATGAATTATTTGACAGAATGTCTCAAGAGATGTTATCTCATGGAATGCTATGATTACGGTTTGCATAATATGGGTTTGTTGGTCATGTTTTAGAAACTTTCAAGCATTTGCATTCGACAGAGGGTGATATTCCACATTTTACATAATATGATCTTTCTTTTTAGATAATAAAAAATCTCTAAGAATCATCCTCAAGGGGAGACTAAGGATCAAAATGCCATATCCCATCTAACTAGTCATAGCTTCAATAACAATGGCCAAGTTGTTGCCAGGGAAGAAAATCAAAATAAATTTATTATTCTATCCTTAGAGCTTACACAAATATAAGTAAAGTAGGATTCTATACTCCTACCCTCAGATATAAATAAGAAAGATTTGGTTGATTTCTATGTGAGCAAGGTAGACCATCATGACAATGTTGTATAACTAGAAGATGTTATGATAAGGATTTTTATCAAGGTCTAATAGAAGGGAGATCTTTGTCAGATATTGTAACAACAAGTGTACTGGCTGACATGTGTTTGATTAGGAAAAGCGTAGACAATGCAAGATAACTATATGACAAAAACCCTCAAGAAAATGTCGCCTCAAGAATGCATTCATGCGCAGGTTTACACAAAAATAGAATTTATTGAAAATAAGTCTAGAAAATTTTAAGCAAATGGAAAAGGTGAGCTTTAAGTTTGATTCTACAAGTTTTGGCACATCCGCCCAGCTAGAGCACACAACTAGGAATAGGGTATGGATATCTATCAAGTATAATGGATCGAGAAAGAATTTTATTGCATTTAAAATTTGAAATGCTCTACCATATGCAAAATGTAGAAGAGAAGGAGAGGCACACGATCTACTGAAAGAAAGCCTCAAAAAGATGTCTTCTTCAATCTGAATACAATGCTTATAGGATATGCATAAAAATAGATTTGTTGGGAAGGCTTTAGAAGCTTTCAAGCGAAAGGGACTAGAATAAAACAATAACATAAATTCAAATCACTACAAAAATAACTCTAAGTGACATGCATGCAAAACTAGAATTCAAGGATAAAGCACACAATTTGTTTGCTGAAGCCACAAACGGAATTGATAACTATCTTTAACCTTCTCAAGCACATAACAAATGACATAAAATATCATGAAACAACATTTTCTTTAGAGAAAATTCAGACAGAGATTAGAACCAAAGGAACTTGATTCCATTTTCTTAACTCAATTGAAGATTCGACTACTACAGGTTGAAAACCAGACTCTTCAATCTCCTTTCTCTGAACCACCCTTCTGAATCCCTTCCTCCGCCACCCCCGCAAAGAATAACTCTTATTCATTATAGAGCATCCTTTTTTAAATGCAAGCTCTAGGATGCATTAAATTCTCCCATCATTTTTAAATGCCATCCAACACAATATTTAATTATAATAATATATTTATTTATCTTTGATTTACAATTACATTTATTATTATTATTTATTAACTCAACTTCTAATGTAATATACTTTCCATACTTCATAACTAATAATATTATTCTAATGCAACGATTAACCATAGCATCAATCAAACAATCCAACCAAAATAACTCCAATGCCAAACCATACCTGACACAATGCATGATTGGAAACATGACCACAATGACAGTGACTGACCATTACATCCATACAAACAACATTAACTGAGTGTAAAACTAGATACTCATCCTTTTCAAGGATGATGGCTAACTAGGGGACCAAGTGCTATCTATCATCAACTAATCCATTAGGTTTTAAGGTACACTCAGACCTGCCAATTCAGGTGGAGTTGTAACCTAGTACTTGTTCACTCACGCATACCAATTAGAGCACAAATTCTCAATAGCTGAAGCACTTGGAAAGGAACTCTAACATTCATATCTCATTCATGTATGTCCCCCATATGTTCAATGGTATGATGTCACCCTTTCCATTTATCCTAACAACATACTACTGCATCACCTGACTATCCAAATAATTCTCTGCATAAAAATAATAACTTAAAAATATGTATCATACCCATAAACATACTAACAGAAGATCTTGTTCCATCTTCATCTTTAGGTTCCTTAGCCCGACTACCTGCACAACCAAAGTGAGCACAGAGGGGCACTACATTCCCCACATACTTATATTTGTCCTCTAGTTTTTCAACATCTTCCCTTAGTTGCGTAGTTCTCCTAGCTTTGGGTCCAGAACCGAGCAATTGGTCTATGAGATCTTGGTTATGTTTTCTCCCTTGTGTTTTCTCCCCTTTTTCTATTTCAACTTTTAGTTTTTTATCCTTGGTTTGGCTAGTTTTAGTTTGATGTCTTCTTTTTGACTTCGAAGAGCTTTCAATTTTGTGATAAACACAAAAAATTTGACTATATTTTAATTGCAAGGAGGTTCAGAGGATTTACTTGTATATCTTCTGCATGAATTTCTTGTCCTTTGATGAATTCTTTACTCCTCGTGTGCAACCCTTTGATTTCTAACTTTGGTTCAATAGGGTTCAGAATAATTCATATAACATCATGTTCAATCAACCATTAATGGCTGCCACTAGAATTGAATGCAGCAAGTTCATGAGTTTCAAAATGTTAGGGTGATGCTTTTTTATATCGGTGAGACTTCTTTAGTTTCATGTTGATCAGTATGTTTTGTTTAGCACCATTTTCTTTCATAAGTTCATAACTTAGTCGTCAAGACTGTGTTGGTGTCTTTACGTAGTGTCCCCTTATTTTTCTATTTTGATCAAGGAGACCACTTAGTAATTTCATCAATTTAGGGAGACATTATGATTCCCATCCCGATAGCATGGTGATTAGAATCAATGAGTACTCTTCTGGGTGTTGGTGAGTGTCTCTTCGACAAATAGAAGGCATTTTACCATTATCGGGCAAACAAACATTATCGTTAAGAAAATATGTCATGTCCAAATTTCCCATGCAGTCAAGACATGCATCACACATGTCATGTCCACATCTGTCATGTGGTCATGACACAAAATATAAAAAATTTACAATGCTTCCCTAGAAACCCCCTCACACATGTAACTGTGCTCGGTGGCATTACGCATAAGGTGTAAACATGATAGTTGAATGTGGGGTAATACGTTCACTTGCACATACCATTCACAAAGAAGGCCAACTAGGGGGTCAATGCAATGCGGTTAACGTCACCAATAGGGTTAGGGTCAACAATCGAAACCCTAAACTTTAACCTATGTGAAAGATGGCATTTTGACGTAAGTCAAAATTAAAAGCCAAATTCAAGTGCATGAGAAGGATATAATTTAATACAAAAATCTAATGTCGATAATTGACAAAAAACAATAATATAATCCTAAACAAGGTTAAATTTCACTAACCTAGCTAAACCCTAAATTCTAGAAAAATCTGGTAGCATAACACCTCACGGGCATGATTAGGGTTTATTATAATAAAACTAATTTTGATCGAATGTTTACTGGTTTGGTGTTAAATTACCTATGTAACATCAGTTAAATTGGTAGATCAGTCGAATAGATTAATTGTACATTTTTCAACAAAGCTCGATCAATTTGTTCTTCTTCACGTTTTCTATAATTTAATAACATTTTTCAACAAAGCTTGATCAATTTGTTCTTCTTCACATTTTCTATAATTTAAAACATTTTTCAACAAAGATCAATCAATTTATTCTTCATGTTTTCTATCAATCAGAGTTATCACTGCATCCTTTACATTATTTCTAATTTCTTGGTAGACCAGATTAAGGAAACATGTTTTACTAACTTCATCTAAATAGTTTACTAGGTTTCCAAGTTGGTTTGAACTACGTCTTTATTAAATTAATAAAATCGCTCTAGATATAATTAAAAAGGAATATTAAATTAATAACATTCTAGTTATATATTAACCTCATCAAATTTAGTTTTATAATTAAAGGTTTAACCCAATTGTTTAAAATCAATACATCTCAATATTTAAATTGGTGTAATCATTAAATAAAACAATTAAAAACCCCCCTTCAATAGTGGAATTAAAATTAATTAATGATCAATTCCCTCTAGTCATAAACTATTCTGAATATTACCATACCACTACAATTAAACACAACACTCCCCAAAAGAATAAAAATTATCCATTCATTATTATCTCAAAACCCCAATTTAAAATAAAAACACAAAACAAATGAATAACATAATAAAAGGAGTGGAAGTCATAAAAAAATGAATTTTAAATTTACCTTTCCCTAAAATTCTCCAACAATAAAATATAATTTCCTTAAGGGAAAAAAGCCCTAACCCTATTTTTTTAAAGTCTCATTTTCTTTTCTCCTTGTTTGTTTTTCCTCTTTTTTTTTTCTTCTCTCATTTTGTTTTGGGTTGTGTTTGCAGGTTTAATGGAGGACCATTCATGGCCACACCAAGTAGTGAATATGCTAGGCATGTGTGTGTGTGTGTGTAAATTTTATGTACTATAGGGTGGAGTTTACTACACACAGAGGGGCCAAAGGGGAGAGTAGCACTGCTGGGGTGGCGGCAGCAGTTAGTGGACTGTGGCAGAGGTGTGGTGAATGTGGAGCGGTGGAGGAGGGACGGTCACAAGGTTTGGAGGGACCGCGGGGAGTGTTGGGCACGGGGGTGGTGTGGTTTGTGGAGGTTACAACAGTAGGGTTGGAGAGGCCTACGGGGCTGAATGGTGAAGGGGGAGTGTGGGGAGGGGGGCAAAGCCTACACCCACATCCCATATAGTGGGGTGTGGGTGGGGGCTCCATCCCCCTCCCCACACCCATATAAAAACTATGGAAGTGGGGGATTCAACCCCCCACCAAAATGTCTTTTTTTTTCTCTGTCAAAAAAAAAAATCAGCATCTGCAAAAAATGCAGTCCCTCCTCATATACTCAGCATTCATTTTTTTATTTATATTAAGTTTTATTTAAAATATATATATATATATACACACACACACAACAAGACACAATTTATTTAAAAATCACAATTTATTTTATAATAAAATATAACAAAAGAAAAGTATATATATATATATATATATATATATATACTACTGTACATACAATAGTCTCTATTTTTTTTTTAATTCAACAGTATATTAAAAAGAACCTAAATTTAAATATATGAAATATAAACACACAAATGTGTGTGTGTGTGTGTGTGTGTGTGTGTGTGTGTGTGTGTGTGTGTGTGTGTGTGTGTGTATTCTATATAAATTTACTTGAAATAACTGAAATTTCACACAATTTCCTTTTTAAAATCAAATAGCAAAAGATATATATATATATTTAGATCAAATTTATATAAAGCAAGGGAACATTTTTTTTTGTAATAACATATTTCTCATAATCATTCCTTCAAAGAATTTATTCATTATATAATTATTAAAAAGCAAATGCATTTAATTAAATACTTCTATTACATAGCATCAACTAAATTTCTTTATTCTAAAAGTAAACGTACAAATAGAATGGTAATGAGACCATATCATTCTTTCATTACTGTATACTTTTTTTTTCTTCATTCACAAATCAACTAAAATCAGCAATAAAACTTTTATTTCCAAGTGCAATAAGTTTTAAACACAACTCAACTAAAATATAGGACTTTACATTCCAAGAGAGGAAGATTTCTCCTCTCTTCTAACTATAACATTTAGATAAGGCCAAACATGGCCATATCCTCTCATGAGTTCAAAATGACAACACAAGAACGAAGTTTCATTTTCTCCTACACTTCATAGCTCAAAGAACCCACAATAACACAAAAAGGGAAAGAAGCCACAATAACTTGCTCTCCTCGCTACCATTGACTCACTCATGAGTCACCCCCGAGCTAGGAGGTCATCCCCACACTAGGAAAACTCACACCTCATCACAACATTGCATTCAACACCTAAAAACAATTTACTCCCATTGCTAACACAACACAAAACTCACTTAAAGTGAGTTCAATGGGGTAGGGGAGTGGACATCACTCAACTCAAGAGTGCCACTCCAAAACTTCCCAATACAAATACCTCTCAAGGCCTCAAGCCAAGACTTCTACACATAGTTACACAAAGCTTTCTTTTGTCTCTCAAGCCATTTCACATATTACACATATACACATATTTCCCTCAAGTCTACAACTCCACAAAATCTAGGACGTGACACCAAGGAGGTTCACTCCTCCCCCACCCCACACATGTTGAGCATCTTCTCCCAAGTAGGAGAGGCTCTTACAACTCGCTTACAATTTTTCCCCACAACATCAAGTAAAAAACTCAAAATGGAAACTCACACATAGCATCACACAAGTAAATAAAAACATAAGGGAAGGCATCAACCTTGAATTCCTACCTTATAGAGCACCATTGGGAGATGGTTGAGAAGAGCTCCTCTAACTCCTTCTCCAAGTTGCCACCAAATTTCCTCCAACTTTTTCCTGAAAATAATTAAAATCAATAAAAATTGCCCAAAAATTTAACAACCCCATCCCTCCCTTCAAGAGGGATTAAAATAGGCTCTTGTCATGAACCTTGATGAATGGGGAGGTGACACATGTCACTTCCTCACTCCTCTCAACTACAAGCAAGACCCTTGGAAAGAGTGGTGACACGTCATTCACTCATCCACCAAGTCTCTCTCCCTTCCACTTATCCTCTCTAAAACATGTGGCAGAGAAAAGTGGAGCTTAAAAGGGAGTGGGTGCCACATGTGCCCCAATTCTCTCCTCCTAAGAAGGACCACATAACCCCAAGGTACCCTCACCAATTGTGGGAGAGACTTGGAGTAAAGTCCTCCACAATTAAGGGGCCTTAGAGACTCCCCCAATGTAGGGAAGAGGAAAGGAAGAGGTTGAGTGTTTGACCCACTCATCCTCGCCCTCCCAAGCTTCCATTTTCGTCACTTTACTTTAGGGTGAAGTTAAAGTGACCAAATGGAAGCTTACCTAGGGTTACACAAGCCCAAATGACTCCTAGACCCTAGGGGTACAACCCAGAGTCAAGTTTAACCCAAATTTAGCACCTTAGGATATAGAAAATCACATGAAAAGGGGTCACAAAAAAATAAAACAAAAATTGAGTCAAATAATCATTACACATTTACAACACCAAAATACAATCAACTAAAAAAAGGTAGACCTAGCCCAAAGGAAACCATACACAAACATCATGCAATTACATAGTTGATCTTGGTTCCTCTTGGAACTAGATTGGCTTCACAAGGGAAAACAACACAATGTGTGGGATGATCTCTGAATTTATGTGGCTTCATTAGAAACACCTGCGCACTCAATTGAAATGTTAATCTGACATGTATATGATAGCCGAATCAAGTGAAACAAGCACATACAACATCACATGTTCATATAAACATCAAGGAAATCACATTATAGTTAAATTCTAAATTTTGCATTTCAAACATTCATCCCAAGATAGAATCACATAATACATTACTAACTAAAATCAAATGCATAATATTCAAATAACATCATAATTTAAGTCATATGTATAACATTGTTAGTAAATCCATATCAAGTTCTAATCACATCATAATCATGCTAAACATAATAAATCCACGTACAACATAAGGTCTAATAGTTCTGGAAATCAGGATCAATAGTCCCATAAGTCTAATATGTATCACCTATAGTCAAAATAAAGTAGTCAAATATATAGGAATGAAAAGTGTAGACCTCACATCCTCCCCCCAAGACTGTACTTCCTCCTGGAAGTCATCAAAGAGGTGAGGATAAAGGGACCTAAATCTCACTGCATCCTCCCATGTCATCGTGACCTCGTCGTACATGTCCCACTAGACCCTAACCTGGTCTAGCTCTCAACCTTAAAGGCCCAGCGTCTGATGAGCCAATATGCAAATTAGCTCCAAAGCTAGCTATCCATCTACCTCTACCTGAAGAGCACTCCAATCGAATACATGAGATAAATCAGATATGTAACGCCATAAAACTGAAACAAGAAAAATATCGTGGATACACGACAAGCTAGGTGGCAAGGCTAGATGATAGGCTATGGGTCCTATCTACTCCAAGATCTCAAAAGGTCCAACAAAATGAGGTGTGAGCTTAGACCCCTTTCCATAGCAGATTGGACTCTTGTGTGGTCGCACTCTCAAGAACACTCTGTACGCAACTGAGAAGCTTTGATCTACCCTCTTAGCGTCGACATACTTCTTATGTCGATCCTGTGCCTCCTAAAGTCTTTCTCTAATCAAAGTCACCTACTACTCCATATCCTACACCAACTTTGGCCCTATCGCAACCCTGTCCTCAATACAGTCCCAACTCAAGGGTGTCCTGCAAGGTCTGCCATATAAGGCCTTAAAAGGAGGCATACCCAATGATTTGTGATGCCCATTGTTGTAGGAAAACTCAACTAGATACAAATACTCCTCCCATCTACTTTGATGATCCATGACATACATACAGAGTATATCCTCAAAAACTTGATTAACTCTCTCTGTCTGTCCATCGGTCTTAGGATAATAAGTGGAACTAAAGTTGAGCTGTGTGCCCAATGCCTACTGTAAGGCTCTCCAAAAGGTTAAAGTGAACACTGAATCCTTGTCACAAATAATATGGTGAGGTACCCCATGTAGCCTAACAATTTGATCCAAGAATACTCTCACCATAGATGGCACATTGTACATCATGCGTGCAGGTGAAAAATGTGCCACCTTGGTCAACTTGTCGACCATCACCATGATGGCATCATGGCATCGTGTTGACATAGGAAGACCAACAATGAAGTCCATGGAAATGGTGTGCCATTTCCACTTAGGTATCTTATGAGGGTATAAAAGACCTGCTAGATATTGATACTAATCCTTGACACTTTGGTACTCAAGGAAATGAGAAACATATTCTGCAATATCTCGTCTCATACCTGCCCAATGGTATAATTGTCGCAAGTCGACATGCATCTTCTTCACCCCTAGGTGTGCTGCATAAGGTGCTCTATGAGCCTCTGAAAGAACCACTGCATGAAGGTCACCCACACGGGGTACATAGATGCACTGTCGATGTCTAAGAAATCCATCTGACTCAAGGGAATATCCTACAAATTTGCCCTTAAGGGCCCTTTGTTTCTGAATCTCCTACTGCACCTCAAGAAACCACTCATCCTCAAGCAAATGCTGTATGATGTACTCTTACAAGTCCACACTTAAGGTCAAGGTCAAGATCTCGTGGTGTCTCTGACTCAAAGTGTCAGCGACCATGTTCTCCTTCCCTTTGATGTAGTGGACATCAAAGTCATACTCGCATAAAAACTCCATCCAATGCCACTAGCGGGCATTCAAATTCAGCTATGTGAATATGTACTAGAAGCTATGGTGATCTGAATGGAGCTCAAAGCGACAACCCAAAGGAAAGTGTCTCCAATGAATAAGAGCATGTACCACCACTGTGAGCTCTAAATCTTGAGTAGGGTAGTTTAGCTCATGTGTCTTGAGCTTGCACAACTCATATGCAATCACCCTACCACCCTACATGAGCACGACTCCCAAACCCTCAAGTGATGCATCTGTGTAAACTACAAAATCCTCTACAGGATTTGGAATTGCTAATATGGGAGTGCTAATAAGACGCTCCTTGAGGACCCCAAAGGCCCTCTCATACTACTCGGTCCAAGTGAAATTCTTCCCTTTCCGCTGAAGTGAAGTGATGGGGTGCACTATCCTAGAAAAGCCTTCTACAAATCTATGGTAGTAACTGGTTAATCCCATGAAACTCTTGACTTCTGTCACACTGGTGGGTGCTAGCCAATCTCTAATAGCTTTGATCTTCAATGGATCTATGGAGATGCCATCACCTAATAGGATGTGCCCCAAGTACTATACCTCTATCCTGAAGAAGGCACATTTCACCAGGTTGCCATAAAGTTACTGCTCTTGCAAGCACTACAAACTACCTGACGCAAATGATCCACATGCTCCTCCTTGGTCCACGAATAGATCAAAATATCATCAAGAAAAATGATCACGAACTGATCCAAGTAAGTGCGGAATGTTCATGAGACTCATGAACACTACAAGGGCATTCATCAAACTGAAGGGTAGCACTATGAAATCGTAGTGGCCATATCTAGTTCGAAAAGTAGTCTTATGAATATCTACCTGTGTGATGCACAATTGGTGATACCTGGACTTCAGATCAATTTTCAAGAACACTCTGGCTCCCTGCATCTGGTCAAAAAGGTCATCAATCCTAGGCAGAGGGTAACGGTTCTTCACCGTCACCTTATTCAATTGCCTATAGTCCATACAGAAGTGAAGAGACCCATCCTTCTTCTTCACGAAGATAACCGGTGCGTCCCGTGGTGAAACACTAGGTCAGATGTGCCCCTTCTCAAGTAACTCCTCAAACTGTAATTTAAGCTCCATGAGCTCATGTGTAGTCATCTTGTAGGGTACAGGAGACACTGGCTCTGCACTTGGCACTAGATCGATATGAAATTCTACCTCATGATGGAGTGACATCTCTAGTAGCTATAGAGAAAACATGTCAGCAAACTCTCTCAAGATGGGGTGATCATCTAGTGATGCCTCAGGGTTGTCTTTTGATCTATCGCTAACTGTGATAGCGATAATCTGACATCTCTTCCACATGCAGCGCTTAAGCTACTGAGTGGATATCATACAAAATATCATAGGCTTCCGAATGCCCACTATCTCAACTGGTGCACCATGATCATCTAAGCAGCTAACCACATTTCGATGATAATCTAGCTTGGCTCCATAAGCCGTAAGCCAGTCCATACCCAAAACCACACCGTAGGATCCTAATGGCATAGCTCTAATGTCATAAGATGTAATGAAGGACCCCAAAGAGATCTCACAATCCTGAACCAAGGTATCTACTAACATCCTAGCCCCAGAGGCCAACTCAACCTCCCACCTAATGTCCTGCCTAGAAGCCACCAGCCTGCAATGCTCCACTAACATCGTAGATATAAAGGAATCAGTAGCACCAGAATAAAAAAAAAAGAAATGGGGCACCCCCGATCGTACCTGATGTCACAATCATGGATGTGTGATAGTTAGCCAGGCGGTTATCAACTACTGCAAACATGCGGTGGGACTTGCCCACATCTCCTACCGTCTGCCCTAACCCTCTTGAACGGGGTTGTCCCCCTACCGTGAAACCCTGTGGACACTCTCTGGCGAAATGTCCTGCCCCACCACAAACATAACATGGGCCCCTAGCTTGTATCTATGCTGACTGAGTCCTAGCACCATGTTGCTGCCCAGTCCATCCTGTGGACCCCTGTGAATCCCTATATGACTACTGTGACCTTGCAGGTCCCAAAGGTGGTCTCTGATGTGTCTGATCCCTACATGGGCCCTACTTCTGCTAACCACAATTCTATCCTCCCTATTCCCTCTGTTGGTGTCTAGACCTCTACTGATGCTACTACTGCTGTAGAGGTCTAGGAGGTAATGATGGAGAACTAAATCCTCCTCTTTGTGGTGGTGGTGGTCTATGAAAGTTCTGCTGTTGCTGATGACTATGGTCCTGAAACTACAGGCATGAATTCTACCCTCATCCTGAATCTCCTTTACAATATAAGCCTTCTCGGTAGCCTCACTCATAGTCTGGGGGTCTACCATATGCACTGGTCCTGCGATCCCCTAATTCAAACCTTTGATGAATTTGTGCACTAGAAGTTTCTCATCGTGGAGATACTCTACATAACAAGAAAGCTTAATAAATTAGTTCTCATACTATGCAACTATGAGTCCTCTCTACTATAAGTCATGGAACTCATCTATCCAGCACTGCCTATAATGGTATGATAAGTAAAGTGCATTAAAGTTCTCTATGAATGTGTCCCATGTGAGTGTGTCTAATGATAAACAACACTTGTATGCCGCAATGTACCACCAAGTAGTTGATGCATCTCTTAGGAGGTGTAATGCCACACATGCTTTCATGTTGCTCCCATAAAGTCACAATGCAAAGCATCTGTCTAGACTAATGAGCCAAGCCTCAGCCTCGGCTCCCTCTGTAGCTCCTGCCAAGGTAGGTGGATTAATCCTAGGTAGGTCTCTGATGGGATCTCCTCTGTCTCTATGTCCTATGACCACCTCATCCATACCATACTCATAGGGTCCATGATGTACCTACTCTACACTCAGAGTCTCATCTTGTCTCGCATGTTGCGGAGGGCTCCTACTCTGTGCTCTATAAGCTAACCCTACCTCCTCCATAGTAGTATCTGGTATCTCTACAAAAGGATCCACACGTGGCACCTCTCACAGATCAACGCAGGGCTCTACATGTGGCTCAGCTCATGATTTAGTATGCGGCTCCTCATGTGGCTCCTCTCGCGGATCAATGCGGGGCTTGTCACGTGGCACTAATATAACTGGCAGTAGCCTCTCTAACATGGCTTGTAACATCTGTAAAATCTAATGTCCTATATCAAGTCCTGGTGTTGCCTATGGTATCAGCTGATCTGATAAGACTGCTAGTCCCTGACCCTCTACAGAAGAATCACTGTGCACCTTGGTGGATGCAGTGCGACATGATCGTGCTTGCTGAATACATTGGGGAGGCATCCTACAAAAATAAGGTAGGCACTAATTAATCAAAGTTGTGAAATAAGTAACGTGCCCAAATAAGTCCAGTGTTTAAACTTAGGCTCTAATACCAAATGTCATGCCCACATTTCCCATGCGGTCATGACATGCATCACATGTGTCATGTCCACATTTGTCATGTGGTCATGACACGAAATATAAAAAATTTTACCATGCTTCCCAAGAAACCCCCTCGCACGAGTAAGCGTGCTCAGTGGCATTACGCATAAGGCGTAAACATGATAGTTGAATGCAGGGTAATATGTTCACTTGCGCATACCATTCACAAAGAAGGCCAACTAGGGGGTCGATGTGATGCAATTAACATTGCCAATAGGGTTAGGATCAACGATCGAAGCCCTAAGTTAACCTATGTGAAAGATGAGATTTTGATGTAAGTCAAAAACAAAAGCTAAATTCAAGTGCATGAGAAAGATATAATTTAATACAAAAATCTAATGTCGATAATCAGTAAAAAATAATAATATAATCCTAAACAAGGTTAAATTTCACTAACCTAGCCAAACCCTAAATTCTAGAAAAATCTGACAGCATAACGCCTCACGAGCGTGATTAGAGTTTATTATAATAAAACTAATTTTGATCAAAAGTTTACTAGTTTGGTGTTAAATTACCTACATAACATCAGTTAAATTGGTAGATTAGTCAAATAGATTAATTGTATATTTTTCAACAAAGCTTAATCAATTTGTTCTTCTTCACATTTTCTATAATTTAAAAATATTTTCAACAAAGCTCGATCAATTTGTTCTTCACGTTTTCTATAATTTAAAACATTTTTCAACAAAGTTCAATCAATTTGTTCTTCTTCACGTTTTCTATCAATCAGAGTTATCACTGCATCCTTTACATTATTCCTAATTTCTTCGTAGACCATATTATAGAAACATGTTATAGTAACTTCATCTAAATAGTTTACTAGGTTTCCAAGTTGGTTTGAACTACATCTGTATTAAATTAATAAAATCACTCTAGATATAATTAAAAAGGAATATTAAATTAATAACATTCTAGTTATATATTAACCTTGTCGAATTTGGTTTTATAATTAAAGGTTTAACCCAATTGTTGAAAATAAATACATCTCAATATTTAAATTGGTGTATCATTAAATAAAACAATTAAAAATCCCCCTTCAATAGTTGAATTAAAATTAATTAACGATCAATTCCCTCTAGTCATAAACTATTCTGAATATTACCATACCACTACAATTAAACACAACCCTCCTCAAAAGAATAAAAATTATCCATTCATTATTTATCTCAAAACCCCAATTTAAAATAAAAACACAAAACAAATGAATAACATAATAAAAGGAGTGGAAGTCATATAAAATAAATAAATTTTAAATTTACCTTACCCTAAAATTCTCCAACAATAAAATATAATTTCCTTAAGGGCAAAAAGCCCTAACCCTATTTTTTTTAAGTCTCATTTTCTTTTCTCCTTGTTTGTTTTTCCTCCTCTTCTTTTTGTTCTTATCTCATTTTGTTTTGGGTTGTGTTTGCAGGTGTAATGGAGGACCATTCATGGCCACACCAAGTAGTGAATATGCTAGGCATATATGTGTGTGTGTGTGTGTGAATTTTATGTGTTGTAGGGTGGAGTTTATTGCCCACAAAGGGGACAAAGGGGAGAGTAGCACTACTGGGGCAACTGCGGCGGTTGGCGGACTGTGGTGGAGGTGTGGTGAGTGTGCAGCGATGAAGGAGGGACAACCACAGGGTTTGGAGGGACCGTGGGGAGTGTTGGGCGTGGGGGCAGTGTGGTCTGTGGAGGTTACAGCAATGGGGTTGGAGAGGCCTGCGAGGTTGAATGGTGAAGGGGGAGTGTGGGGAGAGGGGCAGAGCCCCCACCCACATCCCATACAGTGGGGTGTGGGTGGGGGCTCCATCCCCCTCCCCACACCCATATTAAAACTACGGAAGTGGGGGGTTCGACCCCCCACCAAAATGTCTTTTTTTTTCTCTGTAAAAAAAATAATCAGCGACTGCAAAAAATGTAGTCCCTCCTCATGTACTCAGCATTCATTTTTTTATTTATATTAAGTTTTATTATAATACACACACACACACACACACACACACACACACACACACATAGCAAGACACACTTTATTTAAAAATCACAATTTATTTTATAATAAAATATAACTAAAAAAAAGTATATATATATATACATACAATAGTCTCTATTTTTTTTTAATTCAACAGTATATTAAAAAGAACCTAAATTTAAATATATGAAATATAAACACACACACACACATATATTTTCTATATAAATTTACTTGAAATAACTGAAATTTCAATTCTTGTTTGCCATTCTAAAAGCTCACAGAATTTCCTTTTAAAAATCAAATAGCAAAAGATATATATATTTTTTATATCAAATTTATATAAAGCAAGGGAACATTTTTTTTTTGTAATAACATATCTCCTATAATCATTCCTTCAAAGAACTTATTCATTATATTATTTTTAAAAAGCAAATGCATTTAATTAAATACTTCTATTACATAGCATCAACTAAATTTCTTTATTTTAAAAGTAAACATACAAATAGAATGGCAATAAGACAATATCATTCTTTCGTTACTCTATACTTTATTTTTCCTTCATTCACAAATCAACTAAAATCAGCAATAAAACTTTTATTTCCAAGTGCAATAAGTTTTAAACACAACTCAACTAAAATATTGGACTTTACATTCCAAGAGAGGAAGATTTCTCCTCTCTTCTAACTATAACATTTACATAAGGCCAAACTTGGCCATATCCTCTCATGAGTTCAAAATGACAACACAAGAAAGAAGCTTCATTTTTTCCTACACTTCATAGCTCAAAGAACTTGTAATAACACAAAAAGGAGAAAGAAACCATAACAACTTGCTCTCCTCCCTACGATTGACTCACTCATGAGTCACCCTCGAGCTAGGATGTCATCCACACACTAGGAAAACTCACACCTCGTCACAACATTGCATTCAACACCCAAAAACAATTTACTCCCATGGCTAATACAACACAAAACTCACTCAAAGTGAGTTCAATGGGGTAGGGGAGTGGACATCACTCAACTCAAGAGTGCCACTCCAAAACTTCCCAATACAAATACCTCTCAAGGCCTCAAGCCAAGACTTCTAAACATAGTTTCACAAAGCTTTCTTTTGGCTCTCAAGCCATTTCACATATTACACATATACACATATTGCCCTCGAGGCTACAACTCAACAAAATCTAGGAAGTGACCCCAAGGAGGTTCACTCCTCCCCCACCCCACACATGTTGAGCATCTTCTCCCAAGTAGGAGAGCCTCTTACAAATCCCTTAAATTTTTCCCCACAACATTAAGTAAAAAACTCAAAATGGAAACTCACACATAGCATCACACAAGTAAATGAAAACATAAGGGAAGGCATCAGCCTTAAATTCCTACCTTATAGAGCCCAATTGGGAGATGATTGAGAAGAGCTCCTCTAACTCCTTGTCCAAGTTGAGCCACCAAATTTCCTCCAACGTTTTCCCCAAAATAATTAAAATCAATAAAAATTGCCTAAAAATTCAACAACCCCATTCTGCCCTTCAACAAGGATTAAAATAGGCTCTTCTCATGAGCCTTGAGAAATGGGGAGGTGACACATGTCATCTCCTCACTCCTCCTCCCAAATACAAGAAAGACCCTAGGAACGTATGGTGACACATGTCATTCACCCATTCACCAATTCTCTCTCCCTTCCACTTGTGCTCTTTAAAACATGTGGGAAAGAAAAATGGAGCTTAAGAGGGAGTGGGTGCCACATGTGCCCCAATCCTCTCCTCCTAAGAAGGACCACACAACCCAAAGGTACCCTCACCAATTGTGGGAGAGACTTGGAGTAAAGTCCTCCACAATTAAGGGGTCTTGGAGACTCCCCCAACCTAGGGAAGAGGAAAGGAAGAGGTTGAGTGTTTGACCCACTCATCCTCTCCCTCCCAAGCTTCCATTTTCGTCACTTTACTTTAGGGTGAAGTTAAAGTGACCAAATGGAAGATTACCTAGGGTTACACAAGCCCAAATGACCCCTAGACCCTAGGCGTACAACCCAGGGCCAAGTTTAACCCAGATTTAGCACCTTAGGATGTAGAAAATCACATGAAAATGGGTCACCAAAAAAATAAAACAAAAATTGAGTCAAATAAACATTACACATTTATAACACCATAATACAATCAACTAGAAAAGGGTAGACCTAGCCCGAAGGACACCATATACAAAAATCACAAAAATTCATCATGCAATTACACAGTTGATCTTGGTTCCACTTGGAACTAGATTGGCTTCACAAGGGAAAACAACACAGTGTGTGAGATGATCTCTAAATTTTTGTGGCTTCATTAGAAACAACTGCGCACTTAATTGAAATGTTAATCCGACATGTATATGATAGCCAAAGTAAGTGAAACAAGCACATACAACATCACATGTTCATATAAGCATCAAGGAAATCACATTATAGATAAATTCTAAATTTTGCATTTCAAACATCCATCCCATGATAGAATCACATAATAAATTTTTAACTAAAATCACATGCATAGTATTCAAATAACATCATAATGTAAGTCATATGTCTAACATAGTGAGTAAATCCATATCAAGTTCTAATCACATTGTAATCATGCTAAACATAATAAATCCACATACAACATAAGGTCTAATAGTTCTGGAAATTGGGATCAACAGTCCCATAAGTCTAATATGTATCACCTATAGTAAAAATAAAGTAGTCAAATATACGAGAATGAAAAGAGTAGGTCTCAAAAAATATAACAATTTTCTGATGTGTTAAGTCTTTTTGATGGTTTATCTCTATCACCCAACTTTATTGGAATAGATCGGCAAGACTTTTACCAAAAACATTATGTCTTCTCATGTCAGGGTGACTTATATGGTTGAAAGGAGTTAAAGAATTTACCTAGATCATATATGTCATTCTAATGTACTTATTGCTTTATGTCAGGGATAGATCACTGGCTTCTTGGTGATAAGATATCAGTCAGTGTGACTTATAAACTCGGTATGATTCTAGGATTTCACTCTAACTGATTTACTCACACTGATGAGATTTCATTGGTAATACATATGGAATGTCTCCCCGATCATTAGGTAACTTTTACATATGAGATTTTGATCGTTAAGACATTGATTATTTCTTATCGATATACATATTAGACTTAAAAATATATCTTTCTATTCGGATAGAGGTGTTTAGGGTCTTTCCGATAGAGAGGAATTGCTATAAGAATTAAGTTGTGATTAGAGGACTATGTATCTTAAAGGATATATTTATGAAATTTTTATTTTGTGGGCTATGAGATGGATCTTGTCACACAAATTTTGGTAATTAGTTTTGATTAGGAAGTCAAAATGAGGGACACTATTCAAGGTATGTGAAGGATAGGTGGATTTCTAGCAAATCAAGTGTGTGAAATATTTCCAGTTCTAACAAGTTGAAGCAACCTAACTTCTTGTTTATTGTCTATGCCCAAATATTCTTGTACAAAATGCAGTGTGGGGATCTTTAGGTTAATAGGGAGGATGTGATCCACCTCATACACCAACTGGTAAGGAGAATTTCATAAAGTAATTTTTATTCTGGTTTTGTATACCCATAAGGCATACTTGAGCAGGGTATTCCATTCCCTCGGGTTCTTTTCTATCAATTTCTTTATGATGTTCAATAAATTCTTATTTGTTGACTCTGCTAAGCCATTTCCTTGGGGAGAATAGTTTGAAGAAAATTTCAAAATTATTCCATAGTCAAAAGTCCAACTTGACAATCTTAACGATGTAAAAGCTAGTCCATTATCACACACAAGGGCAAATGGGACTCCATACCTAGTTATTATGTTGTTCTCTAGAAATTTAATCACATCTTCTATGGTGCAAGCCTTGTTGTTGACTACTTTAGTCCACCTGGTATAGTAATCAATAATTGTCAAAACATACCTGTGCCCTGAAGATGATGGAGGATTGATAGGGCCTGTGAAATCCATGCACCATTGGGCAAATGGGTGCATCTCCATACTTGGCCGTAAGGGTTGAGAAACATATTTCTCCTTGTTAGCAGCAACCTGGCAAGTATGACAACATTTGATATGCTCAGTAGTGTCTTTAAAAATTGTTGGCAAGTACTATCCTACTCTTAGGATTGTGTGTGTAGTGGCTAAATGGGAGCCATGTGCTATTCCAAATTTGTCATGTAACTCTTTGAGGACCTTATCTACTTCTAGTCTGTCCAAACATCTAAGGTATATTCCTTCATAATTCTTCTTGAAAAGGACTCCTTTGATCATGTATTTTGTGATCTTATCTTCAAAGTTCTCCTCTGAGAAGCTTGCATCTTCTGTGGACATCTCCCAATGATTAGAATATGTTTGATATCTAAGTACCCTTATTTGTTTTCTTTTGTCTTCACAACATATTGTTGGTTCACTATATTAGGATTAATCTCAGAAATCATCTGGCTCTAGGCTTGACCACTGACCAGTTTCATGGGTGTTATGTCCATGTCATATTCTTGGAGGACCATTATCCATTTGGCTCTTTTCTCTCCAGGTTAACTCTGGATCAAGAGCATTTTAACTGCTACATCTGGTACTACAACGATTATCTTGCTTCTCAAGATGTAGTGTCTAAATTTCTTTACTGCTTTTACCAAAGCAAGAGCTTGTCTTTCAACGTCCATTTATCTAAGCTCTATATCTCTGAATGGAGAACTCATGAAAGATATGGGCTTTTCTTCCTTGTCTTCATGTCTTTGTGTTAGGACTGTTGCACATGTATGCTCTGAAGCAAATGAATAAATGTAAAACTCTTCGGTGTAATCTGGGATGATCAAGACATGTGCATCTGATATGGCTTTCTTTATGTCCTCTAATGCAACCTTTGCTTCAGGTATCCATTCGATCTTGGCATCTTTTTTAAGCATTGCATTGAGTGGTTTAACAATCTCTGCAAACCTTGTGATGAACTTTCTTACAAAGTTAATTTTACCAAAATAAGATTTGAGTTCTTTTTTACTCCTAGGAAGTTGTAACTTCATGATGGATTATACCCTAGTAGGGTTAATGGTAATCTCCCTTTCTGATATTAGCTGACCAAGTAACTTACTTGTGGTTAATCCAAATATGCATTTCTTTGGGTTTAAGGAGATACCATATTGCTCACATTTCTTAAGCACCTTTCTAAGGTCTTCTATGTGATCACCCCTCTTCTTTGAGAAGATATTCAGGTCATCCATGTATATGAATATGCATTTGCCCACCAAGCCTCTAAATGCTATGTCCATTGTATGCTGAAATGTGGCTCCAACATTGATCAAGCCAAAAGGCATGCGTGTATAAGCGAATATACCCCACTTGGTGATGAATGCTTTTTTTAACCTATCCACTTTATCCACCATTACTTGGTTGTATCCTAAGAAACCATCTAGGAAAGACATCATTTGAGCTCCATTCACTATTTGTAAAACTTCATCCAATGAGGGTAAATGATAGTTATCCTTTTTTGAAGCCCTGTTCAAATTCCTGAAGTCTACACACATGTGTATGTCACCATTCTTTTTTCTTACTGATGCCAGATTGGCTACCCATGTTGAGTGTTAGATAGGAAATATGATCCTAGCATTCAACAATTTCTTGACTTCTTAAAAAATTATAGGCTCAAGTAATGCATTGACTGGCCTTTGTTTTTGCCTAAAAGGCTTGGCATCTGGCTTCAATGGAATAGTGTGATTGATAATTGATGTACCATATGTATTTAGCTCATCATAAGTCTAGGCAATAACATGAATATAATCTTTTAATGCTTCAGTTATCCATGCCTTTTCTTCTTTAGAACAAACTTTTCCAATCAAGACATTCCTTATGTCTTTATTTTGTCCTATGTTGACTAGTGAATATTCTCCTCCATCTGTCTTGGGGATATTCTTGTGTTTCTTCATGTTATGTAGATCAAAGGCCTTTTCTAATTCTATCATACCTTTAGGGATCCTATTGTTTAGCAAGTCCATAATTTCTTCCTCTTCCCATACATGATCTTCTAAGTTCTTTTCATCTAGGATTTGTGCATCAAATACATCCCAGTTTGCTATGAAATCTAGGATATGTTGATTATCATCAAACACTTGGAGATTACTGACATTATCAGGTATGGAGGGTATTGATATCAGCTCAACTAAAAATCTCTTTAATCAAGAGATAGACAAAGGTTCCAATGTACTGGCAGCTTGTGCCAAAGCATCTGCTCTATGATTTTGTTCTGTAGGAACATGTGTTATATTAAATGCATTAGATTCTTGAATTAGATCCCAAACTTTATGCCTATAGGTGGACAACTTCTTGTAATTACAAGCATAGATACTCCTCACTTGTCTCACCACCAATTATGAGTCTCCATAGATGTGCAAAATTTGAACTTTCTTCTTAAGAGAAAATAATAGCCCATGAATCAAGGCTTCATATTCTATCACATTATTAGTGCATGGGAACTGCAATCTGTATGATGCCAAAAAGGATCTTCCTACTAGGTCAATAAGGTCTATACCTACCCCATCTCCTTGTTTGGATTTAGAACCATCAAACCTGAGGATCCATGGCTATCTTCTGTCAATGGCTTATCAAGACCTTTTATTTTATTTTTGGCTCTAGCAACTACACCACTTGATATCCATTTTAGCTTCAGAGGCTTGCTCTTTGTCACTTCTGGTGTCTGATGTGAACATGATACATCTTTTCTTTTCATTTCTATAATATCATCATTATCACTATCTGAATGTACTTCAACTTATTTCCTCTTGTCTTTAGACATAATTTAGATATCAGATAACTTGTTCCTTAGATATAGATGTTCTTCCTTATTCAATACATGTAGGCATAAAGTACATGTGGTCTCTGAATCTAGTGCCTCATGGATTCTACACCAACCTTCAATTAAAGAATGGTGTGGAGAAACTTCCTACAATGTAAGCCTTTGAATTTTCTTGGATAGGAATTCCTCAAACTTTGTCAAGTTACTTCTTGTATCCTCATCTGACAATTCATAATTTGATTCAATTAAGCAGTCAGTCCCTGGGGTGATATCACTTTCTTATCCATGAGTATTTTCATCATACATCAAGATCTCTTTTGGATTGTCCATGTAAGCCTTGTCCTGATGTGCATTTTCTTCAAGTTCTCCTGTATCTAAAAACAATAAATTAGAGTCAGTATCATCATAACTAGCTATTGTACTTACCTCGGTTGAAGATGACTCTATCTCACTATAAGTTATTTTCAATTCAACTATGTCTAAGCATGCATCACAGTCATTTTTTGAATGTGCTTGGTCATGTAACCAACACCAACCTTCAATTAAGATATCTTTTGTGGGTATACCTAATATCTGGCAACATTGCATTTCTCTAGATAAATAGTTTTCAAAAATTTTAGATGATCTAATTCATCATCATTAGTTGAACTGTGATTAGATTCTATGATCATCCTATTCTCTTGATCAACATTTCTATGTATGTGCATGATGTACATTAACACTTATTCTATCTGAACCATTTGGGGTCTTATAGTATATAGCCCTGGTTCAACATCCACATATAATATTTCATTGGTATTGTTGTATCTAGTGATCATATGTTTCATCCTAGGTTTAGCCTCTATCCTTATTTGATTAGGAATCCCCTTCCAGGGAAACCACATGTGACTAAAATCAGTGGACATGTAACCATTGAGTGTTTTTGACCAATCTTTGTTGAGCAGCATCCCATAAGTATCAGGGATATCCACCACTTGAATGTCAATGTAATACTGGACCCTAGGATCTGACGCTAATTGCATGTGGATATGTGTTAACTCCCCTACCACACATACTTTAATTTTATCTAACTGTGTTACTTTCTTAAGAGATTTGGCTGGATGTAATCCTAAGGCATTGCAAATGGACAGTGACATCACATTTGTTGATGCACCTGAATCCACTAAGAAATTATGTAAGTTCTTTCCAAATATTCTTAGTGTGAGTAAGAATAGGGGTGATTTAGTTTTGTCTCTATACAGAGTCATATGTGATGTCTCAGTGGCCTGAACAGTAGCTTGTACTTTATGTTTAACATTGTTCTCTTTGGACATAGGATCTTTAGTCAGGATTTGATAGGGATTATGATTGTGATTATCATCCTTTGGCGTGGACTCATCTAAGGATTTTAGGAAGGCTTTCTTGATGACTGGAGTTTTAAGCAATTCTAATGGGGATAAATTGATTTTAATCTTTTTCATCTCCTAAGCCAGATATGTGACTAATTTGTCAGATTAAGGCAACTGATTGTGTTGAATGAATATTTTGTCATCAACTCACTGATAGCAAAATGGTTATCTCAACCACAATGTGATGAGATGAATCTCTCCTCTTAGCAAGGGTATGCTCCCTTCTTACAGTTTATTGAAACAAAATTACACTACTTTAAGATAACAATATTTACACTAGCTCTAACCATATAGGGGGTGTGTTACATTCATCCTTTTCTCTTCTTTTAGAAAAGAATTTTACAATGTTTCATGGTAATATTCAATAATGCTTCTATACTTCTAATATTAACCTAAACAGTAATCACCAATATTCTTGATTAACATGTGAATAATCAAAGAGTACCAGTATACATATGTGATAAGAGACCGGAAGACACGCAAAAGCACAAAGTCTTTTCATTGCCTTCAATGAGAGTTTTATAATAACAAATGACGTAAGTTGAAGCACAAAGTCTTTCAACTTACTTCACAAAAAGATTCATGAACTAAGTGAATAATCTCAAGTGCAAAGTCTTCAAATTATCCCAAAAAAGATTTTAAAAGTAACCATATCACCAATTGGAGCACACAGTCTATCAACTAACAATACCACTGATCCATGCAAATGTAATTACAAATCATAGTACAAAGACTACTAGTCCTCAATACAATTCATGTACAAAGTGAACAACTACAAGCTCAAAGTCTTTATAATCCTTCACCAAGAAATGCTTTCAACACACATATATTCAAGGAAATAATATAACACAAAGTTTATATAACTTATCTTGAATGTCCTCCAATCATAATAACCAAACACCACTTTCTCCAATCAATCAACAAGAGAAATCAACAAAAATGTCATATGTACATCTTCACTCATACAAATTCAATTCAACACAAAGTTTGATATCAAAACTCACCTTCTTTATTGATTGGAATTGATCATACAATTTCAACACAAAGTCTCAAAGTTGAGTATCAACTTGGGTAGTACTTCATTGCATAAGATTAAAGATAGAAATTACAATAGAGGCCCTCTTTATTTATAGGGAGGAGCCTAGAGCAAAAATAGGAAATCTACAACTACTTTGACTTATTCAACAAAAGAGTCCTATTTGACTGAGGACTTCCTTTGTTCCACATGTAATTACATTTTGGAAAAATACATATGGATATGTCTGGAACTAATTACAAATTACATATGCAAAAACTACGAAAAATAAACCAAGGCATGATCACTTTCATCAACTCTCATTCCCATCCTTCTTCAAAAAATCCTCAAACATTTTCAAAGTTGTTTGCATCTCAAGGTTATTTGGTCCAAAAGTGTTCTTGGAAATGACATGAGTCCTTGCTACTGAATCTTTCATGGAGGTAGTAGCCTTCTCATGTTTATCCAAAACTACCTTGAGAATGTCTAAGGTCAACTGTATATTTGACAAATTATCCATAGAAGCCACTGAGAAAGATTGATATTTGAACTCCTTTGGATCATGTTATTGAATTCCTATATCATTTCATCTTTGGAGAAAAACTTTTTGTTTCTTTGACTAGAAATTACAGTAGCGAGGGAGAACCGAGCAGCTGCATGGGCGTTAGGGGCTAAAGTGTGATGAAAGCAAGAAGTGGACTAAAAGCGGGAAATGGTTAATAAATGCAAAAAATTCCACTGAGTTAGAGAATTTTTGGAGGATAATGGATGGGCGGAAAAAATCGCTGCCCCTACATGTAAAGGGAATTGCATTTATGCACAGGTGGAAAAAATTGTTGCCCTTGCATGTTACAAAGGGACCAACATGCATGGGTGGAAAAAATCCACGCCACTTCATGTAACAAAGAGACTAACATGCACAGGCAGCAAAAATCCCCACCACTGCATGTAAATATGCACAGGCAAAAAAATTCCCTGCCACTGCATGTAAATATGCATGAGTGGAAAAAATCCCCACCACTACATATACAAAAAAATTACTAACTCCCAAAAAGTGAAAATTTCAATTTAGACTTGTTTTGCAAAATTCAAGAAACCCATGCATGGACAAAAAAAATTGCCGCCCTTGCATGTGATGAAGGGACCAAGTATGGGTGGTAAAAATAATCGCCCTTGCATGTTACAAAGTGATCAACATGCATGGGCGATAAAAATCCCTGCCACTACATGTAAATATGCATGGGCAGAAAAAATCCCCATCACTGCATATACAAAAAATTTACTAACTCCCAAAAAGTGAAATTTGCAATTAGACATGTTTTGCAAAATTGAAAAAACTGACACAAGTTGATGCTCAAAAGGACGTTCCTAGGCTAGGAGACCATGCACAAGGGCAAATGTGATTCACCTCATTTAACGTGTTTAGGGTTGTAGGCTAGAAAACAGACAAGTTTTGTAGGGGTCATCCTACAAATTAAGTGCAACTAAATTTAAGGATAACAAATTGATGGCTTTTGATATTGTATTTTGGGGCATGAATTATTAAGTACCAGCCTTGAGAGGACCAAGATTATTACTTGCCTTGGGATCAGGTGTAGTGTTAAAATTGTTGGGAGGAACTGATGTAGTCAAAGGACCAGATGGTCTATTAGGATTACTCTTGAGATTGTAATTATGTCTACCCTAATATTGCTATTGATAAGCATGAACCTCTTCATGTTCTAGTTTTGGTTTGTTTTCACTATCAAATGGGAACACATAATTTTTCTCAAATGCTAAGGTAGACTCCTCACATGCTAATGCATAATTCTCATGAGTGGAAGTCATGTGATGATGCTCATGACTTCTTGAACTTTCTAACATCAGGACGGACTCATACCCTAAAGGAACAATCTCATTCCCTTCAGGATGAAGAGAATCTCTTGCATTATTAGACACTTCAGCTTGGAAAATATTATTTGCTATTTTAAACTAGGGGCAATCTAACTCTACATGTGAATTAGTATTGTACATCCTGCACCAATTAGTGAGTATAGCTTCTGCTAGGTTCACCCTAGTTGTTTGTTTAGGTTCATTAGGAGGTTGATTATCTAATGGTGATGGTAATGAACTATTGTTTGGTCTAGCATTCCATGTTCGAGGTGCCCTAGGAGCCATATTGTTGTTATTTTTGTTGAAATTTCTTTCATTGTTATCCCTTTATTAGGATATCTAGGTCTATCATTATTATTTCCATATCCTCTATTAGGATACCCTCTATTCTGATTTGATTGAGAATAGAAGTTTTGGCTTCTCATATGTGTAATCTCAGTGGTCAACTCCCTTAATTGTGCAAATATTTATTTAATGTCATTGTTCTCTTCCTAAACCTTGGCTACTACATTTTCTTGCTAAGGTTTGAAGAAGGAATTGCCATTATTGTTTTCCCTACATCCTGAGGTGTTTGTCTAGGATGAAGTCTCATATGGGCATTTCCATTTGGAGGAGTCATAATACTAAGTGGAGGTACCTGTAGGGGACTAGGCATGATGGATGGAGGTATCATAACTCCACTACCTTACAGTTGCAAAGGATATGCATGGTATCCAACATTAGGTGTAAAGCCTAGTGTTAACTACTGATTGACTTTAATGGCTTCTTCAAAAGCACCTGCTAGTGAAGTGATAGTTGGATGTGTTCTTTTGATGAACATGGATGTTAAGGGATCTAAAGATGAATAGTATATGGAACTGGCTACCTCATTAGCTACATTGTATGGATCAACTAGCTTGGAATACATTTTGTAAAACCTAGCATTGAAGTTAGATATCACCTCTCTTGATTGTGGAAAATGTGTGATAAGTGATGGCTAGATCTACTAGTATCTTAAATCTTCCTATGAAGGATTTCTCTAAGGCATCCTAGGTATGGATGGTTGATTCAGTAAGATAGATGAACCAGCTATAAGCTTCTTCTCCTAAGGAGTAGAGAAATAACCTGCACACAACATCCTCATGTTCTATTCTTTCTCTAAAGTAGGATTCCTTATAGGTTCTAATGTGGTCTTCTGTATTCTGATAAGGATGATACTTTGGACATATTTTATCAAGATTTTTGGACAAAGGATGGTATGCCATAAACTGAAGTCATGATAGAGTTGCAAAGAAAGACATTGTGACTGGTGCTTGAGGTATTTGAGGTATAACTAGGGATCCTAGAGGTGTCTGAGATACAGATGGAGACACTAGAGGTGTTACAGTATGTCTAGATGAAGACGTTGATACACTAGACTCATGACTATGATGAATAGTAGTTGTACAGGGTCTACGTCCATGAATAGGCAATTCTTCAAAGAGTCCAAGGGATCTGGACCTGGCATTAGGCCTGTTAGCTAGGATTCTACAACTTAAGATAGAATGTGAATATTTTGGCAGAATCTTTACAAAGATCAAGGGATATGATCCTGTAGGATGGATACTTAGGATAAAAAATCTATAGTAAATATCAAATTATCTGATCATGAGGATGGGATACTACAGGATATTTCCAAGAAAACCTAAACAGTGACTTAATATTGAAGACTTCAAACAATTGATTGCAAAGATCAAAGTATTCATGCACAAGACTAAGATATTTATGATCAGAATTCTTAAATCAACGTGAAACAAGTGAAACTTTGCACAAATATGTAAAGTATGACCAACTCTTATGAAATTTGACAAGATCACCTTGTGTAAATGTAGAGATGATGTCCAAGTGACTGATTCAGGGAGTAGGAAAGTGCCGACTCTCCTTCTAGTGCCAATTTATGTTGGTTATGATGTTAGGCATAAACACACATAGACAAAGAAATGCAAATCAAACCTTTATCATCTTGAAAGATATGATGAATTCAAAGAATTCATGATCCCAAGTCTCCATTGATTAGTTCATAATCTACTGATGTTACTCATTGGTTTGATGTGCCTTGCTATTTTTTATTCAAGGGGTCTTATGTTTTCAATTCTAAGAACTGGTGTCTAGACATTTGGAATTTCACCTACTTTCTTTAAATCTTTCAACAAACAAGGTTAATCCTATGGTATTTAAACAAATGATGATGATATTTTCTAAGTTTGATCAATTGTTCTATTCCTCCACTGATATGAGTTGAATTTCATCTTTGCACTGTAAATTCATCAAAATGATGTGCCTATAGGTAGGTATTTACATGATTATTGTCATTATTTATGTTTACTTGCATGATATTTATCATTGCAACATGCTGAACATTTAGCTCAAATATGCTATGGATATTCAATTACCTACAAGATATCAACATATTTTACTATATTTGCTTAAGATTTTATGTGAATTTGCAATTACGATAGTGATTTTAAAATTAAATCAAACAAATTTGAATGAATACTTGCTAAACCTTGTTAAAATGAGTGAATCTTTAGCTATTGATCCATATACATTCCTGATACTATCATGAAAAGAAGGAAATCAAACCATATGTTCATCAAGATGTTCCACAACTAGATATTTTTGATGCCAACTTCGACGGAAATGGAATGAAAGCAACATGCACAATATGAAATACACTCCAAGGGACACAGCAAATCAAAGTACATGTCAAGAATCCATTCACAGATTACTCAAAGTTTACGATTGTATGTAATCTAGAGCTTCTTCTTCATTAAGTATGCCAAAAGAGATGTACATTTACAATTAGCCTTGAGAATTAGTCCTGATGCTTTAGCAATCTAATCTCAATTAAGTTTTGAATGATTACAAAATGCACTCCATCTCCCTTATATAGAACAAGGGTAGTTAGATGTTTCTCAATCTTGATGGACCTTTGCCCAACTTCCTTCTACAATTTATCAACCTTGCTCTTCAATGTGTTGAGTAGGTTCCAATTATTCAAAGAGGTCCTTATCACCTTCTTTGTCTCTATGATGAATTGGATGAACCAATTGTCCATCATATGTTCTTTGTACCTCATAATATCAAGCCCTATCACCTCATCCTGTGATATGATGGTAAGTGGGGTGGATGTGCTGACTGACATTTTATTGGGGCCTATCATCCCTTTTATGAATGTGTGTAATTGAGCAATGTACTCTTTGTACACCTTATTTTTATTCTTCTCTTTCTAGACTTTTCAATAAAAAATCAATTATATCTTTGGCCTCTTGACTTTCTTGTTGCTCTGTAGCAAAACCTAAATTAATAGTGGTCATTTGAAATTCACTGGCACTGATCTCACCTTTGGCTTTGTCTACCACAGGTATAGCTACTTCAGCTATCCTACTACCTGTTGTCTAATCTCTCTTTATTGCCGATGTGGCCCTAGCCCTTCTCCTTGGCTTGGTCGTATTGGCCAAAAATAATGAAGCAATATCAAATTTTGATGCAACACTAGGTGGATGTGCTTATACCGCTTGTTATAGCTAGTATGGCACATCATCTGTAGACCCTTTCTTGTCTGTATGTTCAATGTGAACATCTTATGATTCTATATTCTACTCCACCCTTGGTGGTGATTGCTCCCTTTCTTCCTCCTTAGGTCCTTCCTCATAATTTTCGTCCTCATCTGCCAGGACATCTTGTGTTACCTTATCATTCTTGTTCTACTCATCTTGTGATGGTGGTGGATTTGTATGAGGGTTTGGATTGCTCTAATCTATCATATCCTGATGATTTTTTTCCTTTCTTCATTCACATCTTCTTTCTTTTATTTATCATGACCTACCTGGGGCTCTTGTTCCCCATCTTTTAGCATATCTGCCTCTTTATAATCTTGGGGTTTGTCTATCTCCATTTTATAAGGCTCCCTCTCAGGTTATCTCCATTTTATCAATGTACCTCTCAAGTACTTGTTCATTCTCTTGACCATCATTCTGATTAGGTACCTATTCATCCTCCATGTGTACATTGACTTCTGTTTTAGTTTTCTCTAGAGGCATGTCCTTGTCTTTACTTTGGTCATTGTTGCCTTGATATGCCAATTCTATTGCTACTAGGCTGGTAACCTAATCAACTAATCCTACCAAATCAATTTATTGTGCTACAATTTTGGGATTACCCTCTATTATCTCTTCTTCCTTAACCTCCTTTTGTACTATGGGGGTGCCACAAGGGGTCATCTTGGTGTTATTTACTAGGGTCTCCATAGGACTAGCAAATACTTCATTCACAACATCATCATCTGATAATTCTATTGTTTCATCCAATGGAAAAGATTGATCATCTCTCCTATTCTGCATTTCTTTTCTCTGCTCTTCTGGCAGTTCTGTCTTGAAAGGCGTTATGTTGGGAATATGTACTTCAAGTTGTAGATCTTTCTTAATACCTTCACCACCCTTTCCTATCAGTATGATGGTGGGATTCTTTTCCACTGTCCCCCTCATCGTAGATACCTACTTCTTTTGGGGTGTTTCCTTAGTTTTCTTTTTCTTCCTACTTAATAGGAGTTCATCATCATCTATGCTTTCCTCTTCAACCTCATAAGTAGGAGTAGGATTTGTAATTGGCTTTTACTATTTTGTATGTGCCTGAGATGTTGTGGAAGCAGAAGTTGAGGCCAAATCCTCCTTAGGTTGAGGATGTTGAATGATTCTTACACCAACCACTTGGTTTCCCTTCTTAGATCTATCTTGCTTCCTTTCTCCTTTAAATGCCCTCTTTTCTTTGAGGAAATTGTCATATTCCTCATCTATCAATTCTTGTCTCTTCCTCTTCTTATTAATAGTGAGAGCTACCCACTTTTTCTTTAATTTTGTGACCTTTGCATCTACCCAGTCTTTGCCTAACAGCATAACCTTTTGTGTTATTTGTTCTAATGATGTCTCTTCTAGCTGACTCCAGTCAGGGGATGATATTGTTTTATTGTATATTTTCTTGCTCTCATAGTCCTGAGACATGATGTTCCCATCAGCTTCATGTATTTGCATTGGCACTAGTATGTAGTCCAATGTATGGATTTGTTTTTAGAGTAAGCCTTTGATAACCCCTCCTTCTCACTTCCATTTCATCGTCACAATCAGCCCAATAGTCCTCAAGATGCATCTGATGCATTGGCTTCTTATGTAGTGCCTACATCCTACCATATGGGTCATATTGCCTGGATAGTGAAAAAGGCTATAAAGACATCAACTACAATTCCCTGATCAGCTCCTTGGCACTCTCTTTGTAAGGGCACATATACAATCCAATCATGATTGGGAACAGGATATTTGGTATCTTGCCCCTCTCAATATAGGCCTCAAATGAAGGAAATACCTAGCCATCTCCGTGAGGATGACCTTATCAATTGGGTATCTTGGCAACATGAGAGGTTGCCCAGTGAAACCTTCTATTCTTATATATGTGAATGTGGAGAATTGGATGAACCAAGCCCCATGCTTGTATATTATGGCTTGATCTTCCATACTTCGCCTCTTTGCTCTGTCTTCTTCCATAGTTATTACTAAATGCATGGAAAATGAATCATTCACTCTCTGGTAATACTGGAGAGCCTTTCTCTATTTCAATTGTGGGTAGTGATCCCATATGTTCACATCTGTAGGGTTACTTCGAACCCTACACACTGTCTACAAACCACTGAATGTCCCCCTAAATGCACATGCATAAACAACATATGAGGTCATATGGAGCATATTGGTCTTTCCTCCTAGTTTCATCATTCCTTCATCCAAACTGTCACTTATGATCTTAGCCCACTGTGGTTTTTTAGCAATATCCTCTACCATTCTTATGAGTCCATACATCTAGTTTTCAAAATATCCAACATTTGGTTTTCTTGTCATGCGGCTAAGCATCACCATCATGTATTGATATTCAGGGGCAAAATCAAACCTATACAAATGCATAGATAGCTTTACAGAGGCCTTATAGGTGTTATCATTAGCTCTCCATGAGTACCTAATTTTGCTACACTCCTTTATAGTTTTATTGTACTTCTTTTCTAACTTTTCCAAGTTTATCCTACACACTTGAGGTCTTTTGGGTAGATTAAAAGCTACACTAATGCCCTCAACTGAGAAGTCTGCATATACCTAGCCATGTTTTTCTACCTTTCTAGTGTTGGTATTGTAATTATGAGCACACTCTATTACCAGCTCGGTGGCCTCCATTGCATAAGGGAATCCTCCCACATGCAACATGCCTAAGTTGTAAATGTTAATGAGTATGGGTTGTCTGCTCGCCTTTTCTGACAATGTTGTCTATGAATTCATATCAGTGTTTCCTGGATGAGTGTCATTTATTTGATCATATTTGAATGCTATTCCCTCATGTTGTACACACATAGGTTTTAGGAATTTTACATCTGACCTGTTCTTGTGGACTGTCATTGAATCTTGTGATAAAACACATGTATTTCTTACCCTAACAAATCATGTGATTATGCAAATTAATGAATATATGAATATCTTGATGTTTTGATTCTTATTCAATTCATTTACTACATCATCATATTGATTTATTGTGGTAAAAATAATTTTTACCTATTCATTTTATCCATAAACGACAAAAGAGGGTTTTGTCGTTACATACATCATATTTGCTACCTTTAAACCATTCAATTGATATCTAGCTATGCACATTCACCTTGCAATTACCCTCCTTTGTTTGTTGTTTGAATCTACACTTCATTCCATTGCTTTCATAGATTGTTGTAATGTCACCTTAATTGCACAATAAATCTGTAACCTTTTCTTGAATACGTGATAAATTCAAAATGAACTCAAATCCTTGTTTTTAATCAAAAACATTTGTCGGATTAGGGCGTGATTAATGTCAATTTTTTGATACCCATTGATCGACACCTAAGCATCAAAGATGTTAACAGGTGGCAGGAAATTATTTGAAATTTTGAAGGTTCAACCACCATTAGGATGGCATTTAATACGAGCAGGCACATTTGCAAATATCAAGGATATTAAGAAATATGACCCCCAAAAGATGATGACATCATCATGATGTTGACCAATCATTGACCAATGACCAAAGCAAGGTCATTTGCCTTTGTTTAATGATCATGATAACATAGGGTGGTGATATGATTGATTCAATGTGCCATGTGGCAGCAAACTATTGGTTCGTAACGATTTGTGTGTTATACGTCTTAAAAGTGGATATGAAGGATATTAATAAATATCAGGGTTCTTAAGTATGTGAAACATCCCCACATTTGAAGATTAGGATGGCGTCGGCATCCTTCATTAATAATTCAAACTAGAGCTTAAGTGACATCATCGTCACATTGGCAAAGATCAGGGATCTTAGATAATGTGCAGGATATTAAGGTTTTCCTTTAATTTGCATTGGATCGGGATATTAACAAATATCTGGGATATTGGGAAATAGACGACCCCTTTCAATGTCAGGAATATGATGGCATTATTATCATATCAGGTCTTCTTTATATTGGGTTAGGAAGACATCATCGGCATATTAATGAAGATCAGGGATCTTAGATAACATGATGGATATTAAGGATTATACCGATATTGAGTATCTACATTATATTTGAGATGAGCCCTCACATTAGTGAACATTAGGAATATTAAGGAATATCACCCTCTTGGAGCGTGCACAGGTTCTTGACAGGTAAATGCCTCCTACATTTAAATTTGATGTCTGGATATTAATGAATATGTGGATATTAGACTTTCTTGTGTCAAAACATATATCTGAGATATTAGTGAACATCAAGGATATCTGTAAATGTGATGATCTTCCCTAAGTGACTGGTTTGACCAAACTTTGACCGAACATAACTTTCTATCCTTAAGGAATTTAAGGTGATTCAAAAGGTAAAGTGGCTTAGAATTTTACACTCTTTCACTTGGTGTGGTTCATGATAGCAAAATCTAACTTTTGGACTTAATTTACCTCTAATGAGGCCTATGCATACATAGGGTGATATCCTATCACTACATATGATACTTCACTTTTACCATACCACCCAAAGCAAGAAAAGTAGGGAAAAAGCTGAAAATAGTTGGGTCCTTGTTTTTCTAAGGCAAAATGGGGTGTGTTGTGCAAACACACAACACTACTAGGTTGAAGTCCTTGAATGTTTGAGGTGAAAGGATGATTCATACAAACTAACCCTAAACATTAACAAATCCTCTTGAATCAATGTTCACCTTAAACATTTTGGTGAACCCGTGTTTTTACTGAATTTTGTACCTTGCTGAGTGTTGCACTTTAGATTTACATTCATTTCATTTATTCATTTCATTTTTCATCTTATTGCATTTGGAGAATTACAAAAAATTTGAAAAAATTGGCATTTTTGGCTTGCCTTTTCAAATAATTGGAATAATTTGGCATTTAATTTCATTAAATTTCTATCATTATCATTAGATCTGATTTAAATTATAAAAATGTTTCATTCATCATTCATTTAGATTGCATTTTCATGCTTAAATTGATAAAAATTGCTTGAAATTGTGCATTTTTTCATATAACATAGTTTTGCATTAGCTAGGGTTTGTAGTCAAAATATTGTTTTATATTACTACCTTTTTAAAACACTCATTAGGATCTATTTGTAACTGTAGTGTTGCATCATAGTGGTTTTCTTGCAAAATTTCATCCCTAGGGTTTGAAAACCTTGATTTTTCACTAGATTTGGCCTTATTGTCTCTCTAGATTTGCATCATAGGCATTTTGTAAAGGATTTTTATTTACTAATTGTCTGTTATAAGGGTTATTATCTTCTTCCCCTCCTAAAATTATTTACGATACCTTTTTATTGTCCTCTTACAGTGAAAATTTGGTAAACAAATTGTATATTTTAGCTATATTTTCCCTAGGCTTTGACCTTGAGTTGCATTATAAGCATGTTGTGATGAATTTTTTTGCATTAGATGGATTTTATTACTGTCCATCATCATTTTCCTCACAACACCCTTTGTCATACTTTTTTGCATTGAAATTTGGTGAAAAATTGCATATTTTGGCTATATTTGCCCTAGGGTTTGACCTAGATTTACACTCCAAGCGTGTTGTGAAAGATTTTATGGATTTAGGTGACTAATATTACTTCTATAATTTTTCTTACCTCCTAAATTCTTTACAACACCCCTTTTGTTGGGTCTTTGCATTGAACATTTGTGAAAAATTGCATGTTTTAGTGTATTTTCACTAGGTTTTGACATGTCATCATCCTAGGGTTGCATCAAAAGTGTGTTGTGAAGGATTTTATGGATTTATTGAACTAATATAAGACATATTATTTTCTTCCCTTGATCAATTGCCTTAAAATACCTTTTTTTTCACTTATTTGCATCAAAAAAAGTCAAAAAATAAAGCATTTTTTAATCTTAAAAATGTCCTTCTCTTAGGGTTTGTTCTATTAATTTGTGCATTAAGAATTGCATGCCTCTGTATGAATATTATAACTTACTACCCTAATATAAATATCCCTTTAAGAAGAAGCATAAGACACATGGGATCTAGTGCTCTTGAAGAAGTTGACATCCCTACCTCTGAAAATTGAATACCTTCTTTACAAAAGGAGACACAAATTTTGCAAGATATCATACTTCCTATAACCACTATGGAAGATCAAGTATTTCATGATTTTGACAACACTATTGAGGTAGTTACACATGTACCCAATGAGAAAATAAACATACTTGATAAAGAGTTAGGCAATTTTCAAGCATTTGTTGAAATAAAAAGAATAGTGGAAGAAGTTGTACCTATGATTCACCATGTAAGAGAATTGATAAAAGGACAATATGGTATTGATGTTATCCGAGGTTTAACACATATTGTACAAACTAATATCATGTCAGTGACTAAATGTTAAAAAGTTATCAACAACATGTCATCACCGTCTTATATGCAAGTATTGGCACCTATACTGACTACTAGAATATCCACATTCACATCAACAATTTTAACAACCAATGCAAATGCTTGTAGTAATGCTACCACATGTATTAGAGTATCTAATGGAACTAGTTCATAAAATTACAAAGTTGTGGGATTTAATTATCAGAATTTGGTTTCTAAGGGGACCTTTTCTATGAATAATTACTCTTAACAACCTATCCATCCCACCTATTCTCAACCACCTATTACATACAATTATTTGCAACCACCTACCACCTATCATTATGTCCAACCACCATTGACCTATTCACAGCCTCTACCGATCACAACTCAAGCTCAATCACCTCCTCACTTTGGTTATAATTCCTCGCAGCAAACTACATCTCCCATTCATGCCATCCTAAACCAACTTTTGTAGGACATGACTACTTTACAAAAAAAAGTGACAAACTTGACAAATTCTTCACAAATATGCCAACTTATCATGCCCTTAATCCCCTATCCTACCTGAGAGGTTTGAGACCCCTCGTTTTGAAAAATATGGTGGAAAAGGTGAGCCTAATACTCATGTGGCAGCATTCACAGCTATGTGTAGTGATTTCTACTTTGAAGAGGACTTGTTAGCAAAATGTTTCCCACGATCTCTCAAAGATACTACTTTAGAATGGTTTTGCTCTTTGCCTTTGAATTCAATACACTCCTTTTCATAATTGGTTGATAAATTTTTACAACATTTTCAAGCAAATATTGGACCTCAAGTTTCTTTGATTGATTTAGTTCATTGCAAGCAAGGTTTGAAAGAGAAGTTAATTGATTTTATTAGTTAGTATCAGTCTCTCTATGCACAAATTCAATATCAGATGAAATATGAGGATGTTCAGAAGGTGTTTATTACAAATCTACAACCTAACATTCGTGATAAGATTCTCTTGATGAAGTATAACTCCTTTCAACATTTATGTACTGCCCTTCGTGATTATCAACTTTCATCTAGTTAGTATGAAAACCAAAACTCATTGGCTAAGGTTAGTCAATCCATGGGTGGATCATCGTAAAACAACTTTAAGAAGAACAATAATAGGAGTTTCATAAAGATTAATTGACCAAATTCAAATAACTTTTATCAAGTGTCTGTTAACACTAATCCAAAGAAGGCACCACATCAATAAAGAAAGTTTACTCTGATATCTGAGTCTTACCATTCTATCATGAATCAAGATATGAGTAATAATCTTATGAAGCTTCCCCTAATTAAGCCTTTGGATCCTAACAAACCTGAAGGACCTTACTTCAATTACAATGCCTTTTGTCATTATCATCAAACACAAGGACCCGATACTGAATGATGTATGCGTCTTAAACATGAAATACAAGACCTCATCCACTCGAATGTGATACAGGTATCAGGTGTTAATGACAATGGAAATTAAGTTGGTTTCTCCATTGAATTAGAATTTACAAATCTTTACTAATCCTTTCCCTAAGCATACTGATACAAATATGATGGAGCATGGCTTAGTATAAGTAGACGATGATGATTATTTAGAATATGATAACATCGTGGGCATAATAGAAATGGACAAGGATAAGTTGGATCACCAACCTTGTCCATGCTAAAATGGAATTTATGCTGAGGTTCCCCCTTCGTTATCTTTACAAGGATCGGGAGATAACCAAAATGCATCAGAAAAATAAGTAAAACAATGGATACAAACAACTATAACAAAGGAAAAGAGTGAGATAGTACAAGATGATTCTTCTTACTATGGTAGATGAAATCAACAATGAAAACTTGCTAAAAATTGGAATACAGTAAGATGATTATCATCAATTGGATATAATAGTGGTTCTCCTCCTCATAAGCAACAAAAGGTCTCACTTACACAACTATATGAGAAACAAGCATTACAAGGATTTTCTAACAATAAAAAAGACTCTCATATGAACCACTCAACCTTCACACAAAACTTGATTGAGTACCTCTCCAAGAGGTTCATAGGCTCTAAAATTTAGATTGATGGTACTACCAGGTAAGTATTTCTAACCCTTTTTCTCTTATGATGTGTTTCCCCCGTGATGTGTTATGTGTTGTTTGGGCCTTCTAGGATGGCCCTTGATTCTCTTGTAAGGTCCATGACACCAAGAGACCACCTCCATTGTGACCCTTCTTTTATTTGTATCATCATTCTTCTATATTGCTTCTCCTCTATTTTCACTGTTGTGTGTTGTGTCTTATGGACATAGCATTCTGGTTGGTGACTTGGGGGCACCCTCCTACGTGACTGTCCCTAAGGCACTTGTTTCTCCTCTCTTTATTTATTGTTTCCCTTCCTCTAGTGTTTCTATCTAGTGGGCGGATGACATAAAACATTTTATACTGATGCAGACCTAGTGTCCTTTAACAAGAAATCAAAAATTGGACTTGGTTCCTATATGACAATGGGGTTGATATATATATTATCTAACACTTGAATAGTAGAATCACTCTATGCACATTGTTGTGTGATCATGATGATGTCTTATCTCACTTACAAAACATAACAATATTGCTACTCCATGCACTTTGTTTGTCTTTGAATCTCACCTTGGGTACACTCAGTTTTGAGATTTTCGCAGTATAGCCCCACGGTTATACTCAGTCTCTAAATTCATAATATAACCTTGGCTCTTTGTGTGATTGATCATATTCATTATTGTTTATCATGATTATTTGGACACTAACACTTTTCTCGCAGGGATGTGTTTGTGGGAACATTTGCTGATTGAAAAGTACATGTCACCTCTGGGAGCATGGGCCTTGCGAGAGCTCATGTTCCCTTGTGTGTTTTCTTCCTACCTTAACATACTTGATATCGATACCTGATATCAACCACCTTAAGGTGGGGGCATATATAAGGTAAGCTATCTATTGTAGATGTTAGCAATGTGCTTGTTCTCAGGTGCAGTCTTAAAGACTGGTGGCGATGAGTCCTTCCTGCACTCTGAGATTTGTTTGAAATCAATTTTTTAAGCCCTCATCATGAGGTGGGGATATCGCATCAATTTTCTATCTTAAGCCCTCTGCGGAGGCGGGGATGGTGTAATTCTCATGGAGACTACACATCTTGTCATTTTCAAAAGTCCTCATCACGAGGAGGGGAGCAGTTCTATGACTAACTCAACCCTTAACTGTGTCTTCGGCGATTGTTGTGGCAAAGCTCAATCATTGGTGTGTGCCTATACTGTGCCTAATATGGTGATAAACCTAGAAATAGGAACACTCGATCGCTTGTCTGCAGTGTTTTCTCCATGTCTTCCAAGTGTGTGTGTATTACATGTTTGTTCCCAAGCATAGTCTTAAAGACTGGTGGCGATGAGTCTCTCCTATGCTTTGGGATTTGTGTGGTGTGATTGATTTGTATGGCGTGCTTGATTTTTTGGGTGTGTGTCTTTCTCCATATGCAGTCTTAAAGACTAGTGGTGATGAGTCCCTCCTGCATTATGGGTGGTGTGTTTACTTTCCTGTACTTGCATCTGTATTTCATATATATGCAAATGAAAAAGAAAAAGAAAATCATCTTTCTCTTCTCTACATTTACCATATTCACTGTGTTTTACGTGTCTTCAATACTGTATTCTCTATGTCTTGCATGACTGTAACTGTCTTCTCTATGTTTTGTGTGCTTGTTACTATCTTCTCTGTGATTGGTGTGTCTTCTCTATGTTTGGCATGTTTGTTGTATTTGTAGACCATACTTTAATGCATATATTGGCCTTGTGTTTATACATACATTAAAGTGAGGGCTAAATGTTACATCAAAAAAATGTCCCCTTGGGGGCTTTTCACTCTTAACGTTTAGCTCCCGGGTCCTGTTTATGCATTTAAAGCATCTTTCATGATAATTTGACATCCTGATGAGAAAACCCTAATGTTTCATGGAAAATGTGACTTAGGGAGTGCACTTGACATGATTCTTGCCTGAAATAGGGGGGAGGACATGGGCACCCGCACTCTAGTCTTGCCCTATTTTAGGTCAGTGCCAATTTTGAAGTGTTGGTTTATGACTGTTATTTAGGTCCTATGCCGACACAGTAAGTTTCAATTATGAAATTCTTAGCAAAAATGTTTGTAGGTGCATATATAAGCATGTTTAGGCGTTCATTTGAAAATTAGATGGACATTTTGATTGATGAGCTTATGTGAAAGTGATTCAAGGCATTCATTGTGTGTTGCAGAGTAGAATTTGTGTTGCTCTTGTGTTTGTATTTGCAGATTTGGCATCCATCTCCTCATGGCATGAAGAGCATCTTGCTTCCATGAGATCTTCACTACAAGGTGATATCAACTATGTTTTCAATCATTTATCATTTGGATTTTTCCTCTATCCTATAGGGATACACTCTTTATCTAAAAACATTGTTTGGAAGACTTGAATGTCTCTCTAGGGCTTGACTGAGGTAAGTCTCTAAACACCAGAACCCTCAACACACTCCTTGTGATTGCAGGTTATAGGTATTGCATCTAGAAGAAGTAGAGTTGTAAGGAAGGTCAGCAGGCATCAAGGATTCAGGATATGGAAAGAAGATGGACACTGAAGATTTTTCTAGACTCGGGTGCTAGTCCCAGTGTCCTCTATAGTTGAATTCCTAGAAATAGAAGATACAGTGCAGATAAGTGTCAGAAGGAGATAAGGATTCTACAAAGAAAGTATGGCAGTGGACTAGGGTGCCCACTCATTAGTCCCTGACTATTTTGCTTCCTAAACTTTGAAATCTAGTATGCATTTGATTATCATTTAGTATCATTGTGTGCGAGCATTTTTCGTGATTTGTCCATTTGCTTATGAATTTGCATAATTAAGGTTTTGAGAATAATTGGGATTAATTGAATAACTAAATCACACAATTCTAATTTTCCCTACATTCCAAGTGACTAAAAACCTAATAGTAGACTTCCTACTCGGCTAAAGTCCTTGAATATTTGAGGTGGAAGAAGGATTCATACAAATTAACCCTAAACATTAACAAATCCTCTTACATCAATTTTCACCTTAAACAAGAAGAATTTTAGAATATTGTCTCTGATAATGTTCCAAAAGGTTTACCACTGGTGAGGAAGATAAGTCATCAAATGGATTTGATACCAGGAGCTAGTTCACCAAATAAGGCAGCCCATAGAATGACTCCTGTAGAGAATTAAGAGCTGAACATACAAGTTCACGAGTTGTTAAGGGACTGATAAGGGAGAGCCTAGGTCCATGTGTGGTACTTGTTGTACTAGCACTGAAGAAAGATGGAGAGTGGAGAATGTGTACAGATTCTTGAGCCATCAACAAGATCATGATCAAGTATAGATTTCCATTACCCAAAATGGATGACATAATGGATTGTTTGAGTGGAGCCAAGTACTTCATGAAGATTGACCTGAAGAGTGGGTAGCACCAGATCTGAATCAGAGAAGGAGATGAATGAAAGACATCCTTCAAAACAAAGGAGGGTTTGTATGAATGGTTATTCATGCCATTTGGGCTAACCAAGACATTGAGCATATTCATGCGGCTCATGAACAAGGTATTGAAAGAGTTTTTGGAAAGTTTTGTTATTTTTTATTTAGATGATATTTGTTTTTCAGTAAGACTTGGGATGAGAATCTAATGCATATTAGAAGAGTTTTGGAGAAGCTAAGGGAGGAGAAGTTGTTGATTAATCTGAAGAAATGTAGTTTTGCAAAGGAGTTTGTATACCAAGGATTTATTGTCTTAGAAGAAGGTTATAAAATGGACCTAGAAAAAATAAAGGCTATCAACGAATGCCCTATGTGAGGACTGCTACAGAGGCACGATCTTTTCATGGTTTGGAACATTTTTATAGAAAGTTTATTAGGAATTTTAGTAGCATTTGTGCACCCCTAACTAAGACAATGAGAGGGGATAGAAAAGAGTTTAGATGGACTATAGGAGTAGCCAAGAGTTTTGATACATTAAAGAAAAAAGTTACAGAGCAACCTATCAGCACTTCCAGATTTCAATAAGGTACTTCAGGTAGTTTGTGATGCTAGTGGTAGTGCTAGAGGAGTTGTTTTGAGCCAAGAAGGTAAGCCCATTGCCTATTTCAGTGAGAAGCTTAATGATTCCAAGAAAAAGTATTTTGTTTATGATCAGGAGTTTTATGCAATAGTTGAGGCTTTGAAGAAATAGAGACATTATTTGTTGCCAAAAGAGTTTGTTTTATATACTGATCTTTAGGCTTTACATTTTCTTAATAGTTAAGGAAAGATAAATCAAAGGAACTTAAAATGGGTTGAGTTTTTGTAGAGTTATACTTTTGTTTTGAAGTAAAAATGCGGGAAGTCCAACAACATTGCAGATCCCTTGAGGAGAAGGAAAAATTTGTTGACAAAAATGAAGATAGAGGTTGTTGAGTTTGATGAGCTCAAAAGTTTGTATCATGAAGATCCATATTTTGTAGAGGCTTGGAAAGCTTGTTTGGAACTTGTTACTTTGGATATGACAAAATGGTTGGATTTCATAATCCATGATGGCATGTTGTTTAGAAGAAGCCAGTTGTGCATTCTAAGGAGTTCCATGAGAGATAACCTGATTAAGGAGAAGCATACTGGGGGATTAGCTAGACACTTTGGTCAAGATAATACCATTGCTATAGTTGGTGAGTATTATTATTGGCCACATTTGTAGTAGGATGTGAGGAAATTTGTATAGAGTTGCAGAGTGTGTCAGATGGCAAAAGGAACAAGTCAGAATATAGGGCTATATCAGCCACTACCTATACTAGAGAAGCCATGGGATGATCTTAGTATGGATTTTGTTCTTGGACTACCAAGGACACAAAGAGGACATGATTTCATTCTTGTGTGGTGGAAAGATTCTCAAAGATGGCACATTTCATTCCATGTAAGAAGACTAATGATGTTGTTCATATTGTAGAGTTATTTTTCAGGGAGGTGGTGAGATTACATGTTCTACCGAAGAGCATAGTTTCAGATCGAGATACCAAGTTTGTTGGTTTTTTTCTAGATGACATTGTGGAATGAGTTGAAAATAGATTTGAAGTTCAGTTTTGCACACCATCCATAGACTAATGGACAAACGGAAGTGGTGAATAGGATTTTGGGTAACCTGCTACGATGCTTAGTAGGAGATAAACCCAAGGGATGGGATTTGATTTTACCACAGATAAAATTTTCTTACAACAATTCTTTCAATAGGAGCACAGGTAAATCACCATTACATATTGTATATGGAAGTAGTCCAAGAAATGCTTCAGAGTTAAGGAAGCTTGACAAGGGAGAAAAGACAAGTGCCGAAGATGAAGACTTTACAGAACACCTAAAGAAATTGCATCAAGAGGTGAGAAAGCACATTAATAAGATGAATATTTAGTACAAGGCTGACATATTAGAATAGGAGATATAAGAAATTTCAGGTTGGAGATGAAGTCATGGTTCACTTGAGAAAAGAGAAGTTCCTAATTGGAACATATAATATATTGAAAATGAAGAAAATTGGACCATGCCAGATTCTGAAGAAGAATGATTCAAGAAATGCATATGATGTAGTGATGCCGAGTGGGATCAACATTTCACCTATGTTCAACATTGCTGATTTAATAGAATGTCATGAAGGTGTCACAGAGGATGGACCAATAGAAGAACAGTGGAGTATTCTAGCATCTACTTCAACGGAGGAGATAGAAGAGATCTTAGATAGCCGTGTGGGAAGAAGTACTTAGAACAAGCAATATGAAGAATATCTAGTGAAATGGAAAGGAAGGCCTATTGAAGATTCTTCTTGGTTGTCTAAGACAGAGGTTGACCATTTAGATTTTCCTCAAACAAACACTTGAGATGTGAAAAGGTCACTTCTCAAATTACCCTAGGTGTTTGATGTAGGAGCATCTAGTGGTGTAAGGGAAATCTTGCATCACCCAAAATGATGTTGATTCAAAATCATTGAAGTTATTTTCATTTCTTTCCATACTTAGTGTTTATGATTCCATAATCACTTGAATAATGATGTAGAACTTTTAGTTTTTCCAAATTGCTAAAAATAGAAAACTGCTATTTTTGGAACGTTCGTATATGAGCACATATAGAAGTGAAAATTTGCAAGAATCTTCATAAATTAAATATAATATCTTTAGAAAAGGAATTAGGAAAATATCATTTGTGAGGTGAAAAATATTAAAGTTTCTGTTTCCTGAAAAACCCCTTAAAATTATTCAAATTCATGTTTGAGGCACTAAATGGCCCTGTACGGCCTCAAAAATGGACAAAATTGGTAGAGCATGTTCTTAGTGCATAGAGTACTATGTACTCTTTCTAATGCTTCAAACAATGTATCAATCAGACACCCCAATCAAAAGTTATGGCACTCGAAAGTTGACCTATTTTTAGAGGGAGTTGCAAATTTCAAATTTGGCTGGCGGGCGCCAAAAAGGGCTATTTATGACAATTTTTAGGAATCCTTTGGAGTAGTAGAGATAAGGGGGAAAGTGTAGAGTTAAGAATAGGCCAGAAAATAGAAACTCTATATGATTTGGTTTTACAAAAGGCAGAAGGTTCTAGAACCAAGTGATAGGTAGCTATAATGTGTTGCGGCCTGTGGAGGATTGATTCCTCTGATAGTGTTTGAGCTTCTATAATGCATTGAGTTGTTCAAATCAATAAAATAATATTCTATTTTCTCTGTGCAATTTTTGTTGTTGTGTGTTTTATGATTTACCCCCTTCATCAATACCAAACATAATGGGTTACTTTCATAATGAGGAACTTGTGACTCCTCATCTCCTTGTTCCATTACCCATCATATTAAAAGTCAAACCAAGTTTTCCAATTTAGGTTTATCATGGGTGATAGTTTCATTGTGATCTACCATATGGGTTAGATTCGTATTCATGATACCCTAGGCATACATTGCCTTATATATTTAAATGGGTTATAATATTAGACAATAACTCAATACCGATGTGGGTCTTTATTGATAAATACTCTCCTCATGGAGTTCGATCATAAGTGATTAAAAGAGTTTTTATTCACATTAGAATAATCATATAATACTTAATCTATATATATGCTTCCTAAGTCTTAATTATTACAACAATAAGAAGAGAATCCTCTCTAATGTATTGGCATGCATGCAAAGTTGCAATGGATTAAAACAATAATCTTTTGTACTACCAACCTCTTCTTTTATTGAGGGTAGAAAAATACTTCCTTAGGTTATCATAATAACCTTTTAATAGCAGTTGAGTTCGATGTATGAAAGTTCCAAGCATGTTGTTAAGTGCTATTAGCACAGTCTAATGTTAATATTTCAAAAGACCATCATAATAGTTCATGGTTAGTGCCTTGACCAGATGCAGGCTGAGCCATTGAACATAGACTTTACAAAATTGTTTATCGAGCACCATGAGTGTTATCAGCTCATCATATGAGTCTTCGTGCTATCTTTAAATTATTAACAATGTTGCCATGTCAGTACTCGACATGAGTATGCATCAATAGTTTTCATCTCGGCCTTAAAGGCCTTGAGCAACTGCCATGATGAAAGATATAGTCCATAATATCTTATTATACATTTATCATAGTCGACCCAATGACCTATAGATTTATATCTTATGACACATATATCATATTTGGCCAGTGGCCTGTAGAATTATAACCTATGATACATATATCATATTTGGCCCATGGCCTAGAGATTTATTTCCAAATAGAAACCATTTATAGTCTAACACAGTAACTTAAAACTAAAGTATGATATAATAAGCTAGCTATGGCCACATAGTTTCAAACAAATAACACAAGTACATTATAAGATAGTCAATACAGTCGATGCTTGTGCTTCAAGAAAACACTACTGTTAGCAAGCATTTAATGATAAAGCTCTTATAGGCTTTGTTTCTACCTAAACAAAGTCATTTGATGCTCTCAACTCAGACAAACAGGTCATGACCGAGAGCTACATATCGTTCCTATGGTATCTCCTAGGGTTTTCCTGACGACTGTGATTTCCTTGCTCTTGTTCTATCTTTTTCCCAATGCAGAGAGCAATCCATAACCATAGATAATAATCATAATATTTATTGATAGCATTCATTAATAGAAAAACTTGCTATGACTGCCTTTCTTGGTGTGCTGATCATGCAGGGAACTACCACCCACACCCATGATGTGGTGGGTGGTTTCCCCAGTCTGCCACCTATGGTTTCTCATGAGCCTTTTGATCATGACCTTGATATTTGCAAGAGATTGGTGAGCATGAAGCTTCGCATTGGTTGAAATAACATCTCATCACTCCACTACTGTGGGTGATGTTAGCCCATTAACAAATAGTTAAGCATATTAGTATTACATGGAATTCAATATTAGATTTAAATAGTCATAGCATAATATAAATTTCATACATCTCTTTGATGTATGAAGATACTTATATCAATCAAGATGTCATCATACGACATCATCACCTACATGGTGGCATAGTCAACATGTGATTTAGGGGTCGAGTACTACGTCCCCTTCTTCTCTTAGAAACCCAAAGAAAAATATACCAAGAATAATAGGTTTAAAATTCTGATTCGGGAATAAATGGAGAAAACAAGAAGGTATCCCGCCACATTGTGGGACCATCTCTCGACTCACGATGACATTCTTAAGAATATCATTTGGTCAGATTGATGCAACCATTGTTGAAATGACTCTATCAACAAGATGACACTAATGGAAAATTAACTATCAAAGAAAAGACGTAACTTATGCCAACTTACAAGGGTTTATAAGGACATAAAGTCTAACACTCAAATGGCAATTGGACCCATTTCCTGACATCTATATCTTTCTCCTAGATGATATGCTCCTTCCATCTTCGAAGGATATTTCATTTCTTGTTCACACTCAGCATCATAAAACTATGATCAGTGCATCATTATTTAATTAAATATTCATATGAAGAAGTAATTCATAACTAACTATCATTAGTTAGTATTCTCATAATCAACATTTTAATCAGATATTTCCACATCATCTAATCATTAAACTATGGTTAAACTTCTTGATTACCACAAAAAGTAAAGATTAAGCCTAATCATAAGTTGGGGATGTAATATATCTCCCCCCATAAGAATCATCATCCCTAATGATTTAATGTCTTCATAGTCAGTCAACATAATAAAAAATGTTTTGACAGCATAATAAAAAGTTTTTTAGAAAACATGAGAAAATCTCACATAGAGATCATCATAGTTTTCGAAGGTGGTACTTTCCTCTGCATTTTCTTCTTATTATATGTTTGGATAATGAATGTGTTCATATGAAAAGATGTCCATGTGAATACATTAGAATGATATTACATTAGAATCATTAGATTGTTTTGGTTATTATCATAACCACCATATTCTACCTTTTTAGGGAATATTTCTAAGATTTAATTGTTTGATATCTTTCCACTTGCACCCTATAGTACTTGTATGACATACTAATTGCATGATGTATTCGACCTTGAGAACTGAGGTTTGTGTATGTTAGTCAACAATAGAACAACTAATATGTGATGACCTAGTTATAGGTCAAGTCATGCCAAGTAACATTATCGATATGATGTTGTTTTTAGAAGAAAATAATATATTGAGAGGGGTGGTGAATCCGTATATATCAAAACTCATTCTAGTTTAACATTCTCAATCAAAACTTCTAACTTCTCTAACCAGAAGATCAGTAAATTAAATCAATTAAGGAATAACACATATGCACACAACCATAACACCATATTTACATGGACAATCCAAGAAGGGAAAAAACCACAGTGAGCAAGTTGCTTGGATCAACTGTCCAAATCTAACCTCACAAATAAAAATAGGATTACAATATTATTTATGGGCTACAACCCAAAGGAAGCTACAACTCCCTGACATACAATTCAATAGCACTTATAGAATGAGGTTACAACCTTTAGATATTACATTCAATTGATCTTACTGAACAAAACACCTCTGCATCATCTGCACACTTCACTTTGTCTAAAAAACTCACTTTCTCTACACATCAAACTCTTCTACCTTCAACACACCTTCATAAACATACTCAATCTATTCACATATCTTCACACACCCTCACATGCTCTTACATTCCTCAAGAAACAAGATCTTTGATATATATTTATACCTTTGGCAAATTAGAAAAATTTTCTACCATGTCGGCCAAGATGAAACGTGTATAAATGAAATGTGCAAGGCCACACTAAGTCGGCATCAAAAAGATGTAGAAAAGTAATGTAGTTCAAGCCAAGTGATAACTAGGCCCTATTTTCATCAACACATTCCAAGTAGGTACACACTTCAAATCAATTGCCTAAACAACAAAACATATGAAGTCAGCCTAGCAAATGCTTATTCTTCCACACAATAGCTCCAAACCAAAAGTGTTACTAGAGGGATCAATTAACATCATGCAGATCATCACACAAGCAAAATAAGACTTATACAAACCTTATCAACTAATCCTTCCTCTGAAATATATGATTTCTTTCTAGTGTGCAAACAAACAAAAATTGAGCCTCGTATCATAAACAAACACTAAACAAATAGTCTTAAGATAGAACTTAAAAAATAAACTTGTGGTGCACTTCAACACCTAAAAATTGAATTGAATAATCCAAGTGAATATCTAAACTCATCCTCCAAACATCAAAGCCAAAGAATAAACTGTTGTGAAATGTGGTGGCTTCTGCTTTCTCCTCCAAACAATCCTAGTCAGTAGCAAGATATGTCCTTGTTCTGCTGACCTTGGAGGACCTCTTTAGTGTACCTTAGCAACTAAAACTTAAATATTACCATCTTGTCATCTATAAATGATCATCCTTCAAATCGTAGGACCTCAAATTGAAAAGCCAAGAAATGTGGAGCATTTCCCATACGCATCCTAACTGCATCAACTTTGAACAACTGTCTTCACTCTATGAGCTCTAGAATATTTTGTGTTAACATTCAAGATCTGAAATTCAGAACATATGATCTTCATGCATGTCTTTAAAAAACACCCAAACTACAAGGCCATATCATCAAGTGTAGAGGAATGTGGAGCATTCTCCTAAGCTTATTCTGTGCAAACTCCAGTGCCTTGGACAATCTTCAATCTTCCTTTTAAAATTAAAGTAATGCTTTTCCTCAGGAAAGAATGAATACAATATTTACTATGTATCAGATACTTCATTCTCAAATTCATATAACAGCAACAAACTATTTTCTCTAAGCAGGAATCTTCATGTTAGTACAATCTTTGTCTTTGAACTTCAAGAGATAGTGTACAATTGTGTACAAATGATACTGGTCAAATCAATATACATAGTATATGACATACATTCATCACCTTACCCTTCTCATCACAACTTCTTTGATATATCTTCTTTGTCTTCTTCTCTAATCACATTACCACAAACTTCCTTTGACATTACCTCTTGTTCACTTTACTTCTAGTCTTCTTCATTACAACACTACTGACAACTCTTTTGAACCTCACACTGTTGGCACCAATAACAACACATATGCAACACTTGTATCCTTATTATGGCTTCAATAAGAGGGCCTATATTCCTTCCATGGATATGGGTTAGAACTAAATATTGTTCCAATATGAACAAATCTATTTAATTCAACCTAATCAAGTTGAATGTCTAGAAGGTGAACCACGGAGCCTCTAATCATGTTATGTAGGCAAGGCCATATTATATGAGTCCCCAAGGCATAGGTCTAGCTCTTAGGTCCTACTTCTTTTCTATTTCATGTATCTGAAATCTAACATGGTTATTTTATTTATTTGGAGAGACTAATTATTTTATATAGTTTTTCAATGGGAACAGGCTATTGGAGGCAAGAAAGTTTTTTATTAATGTTGCAATGTAAAATTAAAGGTCTAATGTATTAATTAATCATTATTTTCATATGGTTGAATTTAAGGATTTAAATCTATTCATCTAGTTTTGAACTTTGTTATGTTTTATTGAACCATATGTGTTTCAAGCTAACTTATGTGAGATATTATAATATTTGTTGTTAGTTATGGTTATTTTGTGTTGTGGTCATAATGGAATGTGTTGGGCATGAGTTCCTTTTTTTTTTAAAGTTTATGATTGTTTACATGGATGATATTGTAATTTTCAATAATTTTAAGGATGAACACCTAGAGCATATTAGGATAGTACTATAGAGATTGAAAGAAGAAAAGTTCTTGATTAATTTGAAGTGTAGCTTCATGAAAGAAGAATTGGTGTGTTTAGGATTTATGATCATAGCTGAAGGTTTTAAGATGGATTGGGAGAAATTCAAAGGCTTTGTGGAATGGTCTACACCAACAAATGTTGGGGAAGTAAGATCTTTCACAGACTAGAAAATTTCTATAGAAAGTTTATTAGAAATTTCAAAAGTATTTACGTGTTGTTGACTAAGACAATGATGAGGGACCAAAAAGAATTCAATTGGACTATTGAAGTAGATTAGATCTTTGAGTTGCTAAAGAAGAAGGTGATAAAATATCTAGTTCTAGTTTTACCATATTTTAATAAGCTATTTAGATTTACTATGATGCAAGTGTAAATGTAATTAGAATGGAACTAACTTAGAAGGAAAGACCAGGGTAAGTGCAAGAAGTTGGGTCTATTTTTTGGCAAAAAAGTGTAAGTCGTTTTCTTGAATATTAAAGTTTGTCATAATTGGTGTAAACATTTGAAGCACTTAGACATTAGATCTTTCAAAGGCTTTGTGGAATGGTCTACACCAACAAATGTTGGGGAAGTAAGATCTTTCACAGACTAGAAAATTTCTATAGGAAGTTTATTAGAAATTTCAAAAGTATTTACGTGTTGTTGACTGAGACAATGATGAGGGACCAAAAAGAATTCAATTGGACTATTGAAGTAGATTAGATCTTTGAGTTGCTAAAGAAGAAGGTGATAAAATATCTAGTTCTAGTTTGACCATATTTTAATAAGCTATTCAGATTTACTATGATGCAAGTGTAAATGTAATTAGAATGGAACTAACTTACAAGGAAAGACCAGGGTAAGTGCAAGAAGTTGGGTCTATTTTTTGGCAAAAAAGTGTAAGTCGTTTTCTTGAATATTAAAGTTTGTCATAATTGGTGTAAACATTTGAAGCACTTAGACATAGAATATCAATATGATGTAAAAGAATGTTCAATGTAGGATTTTGTTTGTAGTTTTAAAATATGTAATTTATTCTAATACCTAGATGATAAAGTTGGTTTTGTATAGGATGTATAAAAACTATCTTTTTAAAAGTCATATGTTTTGGGCCAAAATATGCATGTGTACAGACAACATAATTTGACCTAAATGAAAGTATTTTTCTAATTCCTTTTGTGCAAAGATGTATATGATGTTGAAGTTTGGTCAGGTTTTTTTGTAATTTTTTATATATAATTATTTTTTAATTAATTTTTTACTAGCCCTAATTTGTGTTTTTCAAAACCCCTTATGTACAACAAACATAATTTGACCCAAACTAATTGTAACATGATGAAAATTTATTATTTCATTGTGTATATAATGATGTCTAGATTGTTCAAACATAAGTATTTTTTTAAAAAAAATTATAAATAAAAACTTATTAAAAATATTAATATATGTTATTTCAAGTTTATGATAGTTTTTGTTTAAAAAATAACTAATAAATAGAAAATGATGTTCAACACTAAAAAAATTATATATTTGAAATCTAGATATTGTCATCTATAATGGATATTAATTTTAGCTAAAAATTCTAAAAAAAAAGTCCTCATCCATATTGCCAAAGTCCATTCCTTCCAAAAAAATTGAAGCTTTTTGTTTAAAAAATAAATAATAAATTAAAAAATATATTCAAAAAAGTAAAAAAATTACATGTTTTAAATCTAGACATTTTCATCTAAAATGGGTTTTAATTAGAAAAAAATATCAGCTGTATTGCCAAAATCCATCCCTTCTGAAAATATTTTGCCCCAAGTGTAGCACTAAAAGTGAATCCAACTTCTTGCATTTACCCACCAATAGCCTACTTCGATAAAAAGTTGAATAATGGTAGGAGATATTTAGTTTATGATGAAAAATTCAATGTCATAGTTCATGTGCTAAAGAAATGGTTGCATTATGCATTATCCAATGTTTTTTGTATTTTACACTAATCACTGACAATACATGAATATCCAAGGTAAGTTGGAGCAAAGACATATGTGATGCATTGAATTCATCCAGATTTACAATTTTATGTTAAAATATAGTAGTCAAAGTCAAAAAAAGTTGTTGATGCATTGAATAGAAGATATAATCTAGTAACAAAGATGAGAGTAGAAGTAGTAGGTTTTACAGAGATAAAACATTTGTATGAATCTGACCTAATTTTACAAAGGCATGGAAGATATTTATAAAGCTGATAAGAAAGGATATGAGTAAATAGTTGGACTATATGATTCAAAATGATATTTTATTCAAAGGTAGTCAATTATGTATACCAAGGAGCTCCATTAGGGAAAATATAATTAAGGAAAATCATTATAGAGGTTTAGAGAGACATTTTGAGTTATAGAAGATGGTTGCCTCAATTAGTGAGAACTATTTTTTACTACAAATATAGAAGGATGTAAGGAAATTTGTTCAACATTACAAAATTTTCCAAGTTGCCAAAGGACAAAGTTAGAATGTTGGACTATATTAGACATTACCACTACTAGAGAAACCTTGGGAGGACATAAGTATAAATTTTCTATTGGGATTGCCAAGGACACAATGGGGGAATAATTGAATACTAGTACTGGTGGATAGATTTTATAATATGGCACATTTCATCCCATGTAGGAAGAATAATGATGTGATACATAGAACTGATCTATTTTGTAGGATGGTTATATAGTTTCATGCTTTAAGGAACAAAGTTTTAGAGAGGGATACTAAGTTTCTAGGATACTTTTGGAGAACCTTGCGAAGAAAGATGAAGATAGATTTGAAGTTCAATTTAGTATGTCACCCTCAAATTGATGAGCAAATAAACATTGTGAACAAGAGGTTGGGAATCTTACTTAGATGCCTAGATGGAGAAAAGGTAGGAAATTGGCACATGGTTCTATCTCAGCTAAAGTTTTCATATAACAACTCAATAAATAGAAGTACCAAAAAATCACCATTTCATATTATCAGTGGTAGGAGTCCAAGGAATGTATCAAAGTTGAGGGATATTAGTAAGAAAAACAAAAGTAGTGCAAAGGCAAAGGAATTTGTAGAGCACATGAAGAAAGTGCACATGTAATTAAGGAGTCACTTGGAGAAGATGAACGATAGATACAAGTAAGAGACTAATAAGACAAGAAGACATGAAGATTTTGTGGTGAGAGATGGAGTAATGTTGTAACTTATAATTTTAGTTGGAACATACAATAATTTGAAGATGAAAAGGTTTGACCACTATAGGATTGTAAGAAGACTTGATTTGGGCATATCTCTAGGTTTCAAAATTATAGACACCTACCAATATTATGAGGGAGACATAGCAAGTAGTAGCATAGAAGAACAATGAAAAATCATCTTACCACCATAACCAAAAGATGAAACTCAATAAATATTGGATAGTAGAGTTGGGATGAGAACTAGGAATAGGAAATATGAGAAATATTTGGAGAAATCGAGAGGAAACCTAAAAGAAAACTCAAGATGGATTTTTAGGGCTAAGATAGATAGTCACAATTTCCCTCTAGTTAGTGGAAAGTGATGGACTCACTTCTTAGATAATCTAGGGTGTCTGATGTAGGAGCATCAACTAAAAATATTTTCTTTTACTTTATTTGTTTATTTGCATGTTTTCATTTACCAGTTAATTATAAGGAAAAGCCATCAAGTTCTTTACTACAAGTTTACATTAAGAGTCATGATTTTGGGGTTATGTTTTCTATATATTCAAATCATATTCATATGTTAGAAGAATTGGATCACTGGAAGAGCATAAATTGGTTCATGAACATTTACCAGACTGATATAATCACACATTTTAATCTATTTTAATTTACACTAAGTTTTTAAGAGTTTGCACCAATAAAAAAATACATATGAATATTACTTGGACCTAGGAGGATGAATGTTAAGCATCACACATATTCCCAATTTTGTTACCACCACTTTGACCGAAGAACTTGTTTACACTGGCTGACTACATGTTTCATGTAGCATTAAACTTTGTGCAACCTAGAAGCTAACATAAATCATTTTGGAGCTTTGAGATTTGTATATATGTCACTCAAAAATATTTTAAATCATCAAGGAGAGTTAGGAATAACTTGGCAGAGAGTTGGATGTTTTAGTTTGAATAAAAGGGTGAAGGTTCAAGATGGATTTTGAAGATGAGGAAACAAATGTCATAAATTGTATTGAATCTCATTTTAGTGTAGTAATTTCCACATTAGTAATCAAACAAATGTTTCCTAACATGTAGGAAGCTCATTCCAATCGATTGTAATCATTTTATACTTTGAATTAAAAAAAGATCATGTTAATTATTTCATTGAGTTGTGTTGTGAGTGTTGTATGTTTTGATTTTTGTTGTATCATTGGACGCTCTTTCATTGGATCCTCTGTCCATAATTCAATAAGTGGGTAGGGTGCTATATTTTTTTTTGGAATTTGGCTTTACCCTTTTCAATTGTATTTTCTTGAAAGTTTGTAAAGGCTTTTTAAAAAATATATTTTTGCATAACCTACAATCATCACATTCTTAGATCACATTTCTTAGAGGCTTTATGTTGAAAGTCACTACCTTGTCTATGCTTCTACATTTTTCATACATGTCTCCTAGAGCATTTCCAAATATGTGGTTAACTAAATTTATTAATCTATTTTCTACCTTATTTTGGAATTAGTAAAAAGTAATCATGTAATAATGTTATAGCATATGCATCCCAAGCTCATGTACAATTATATAGGGAAAATAATCTTTAAAAGCTTCAAATATAGATAGAATTTTTGCAATTGTGAAATACAAAAAGTAAAAGAAAATCACATTGAAGTGAAAAAATACACATCCCCTCTTATTATTCAATACATTAGAGTTGCCATTGAGAAGATAACAAACCAAAGAAAAAAGTAGTGACACCATGATTGCAATCAATATTGTATTATGTGGGAAACTCTCAAATTGAGATAGGTTGCATGTTAAGCACAATTTTGAAACTTTCCTAGAACAAGGAAAATTAACAAAGTGACAAGAGGTGATAAATATATATTTGAGTTACTTGGATGAGCTCTACAATTTCTTCTAGCTATTGTCACTTCATAAAATCTAAAGAAGAATGTGTTTACAAAACATGCAACTAGCTCCACTCTCTAGTTAAATGCCTATTTCCATCTTCGTAAAAAAAAAGTGTACAAAAACAAAAAATATTTGAAATAAACAAACCAAGCCACCAAAAAAATAGAACAATTGTGGGAAAATATAGATCACACATCTTGTTAGAGTGTAGAAGCCTTACATTGTAAGAAAACAATATGCAAGAATGAACTCATGTGCAAAAACAAGCATATCCACTTAAAGTTTGTAGAGCACTATGTGTTGATCCATTAAAATGTAATGTAATCACTATTTTATTTTGGTAGCTATAGATGGCATGAGGGAGGAGCACGTATGCTACAAAAAATATTCAATAGTAGCCATGTGCATCCATACATGTCCTAGTATAACTTTCTACCTACACTACATCAAAACCCTAACCACGTGTCTCCCAATATGCTCTCTAAAACCTATAGCAAAACTATACAAATATTTTTAATTTCTACCATCCAACACATTACAAATGGCATCAATCTTCCTTCTACTACTTCTGATTGATTTCCCATATTTTTCTAATCTAAACAAATGAAAACAATAACAAGTGCCATATAGTGGCCAGTACCTGCCTTGTAGTGTTCTAAATATAGTATGTGTTTTAGTTGTAATTTTTTTCTTAGATTGAATATTTGTTGTATAGGGAAATTGCATTCAAATTAGATAAATTAACTAGTTGAATACAAAATCTTGGAAAGACTAAATTACATTGTAATTAGCTAAATTACAATCACAATGAAAATGCATTATAGAATGTATTATTCCCCATTCTATCATGTGTTGTACTAGGGTTTATGTGTATGTTAGATGGATCTGTGTGCCAGTTTCTCTTTTAGGTTCATGAGTTTCCTAGTTTGCTGATAAACTGATGACATTGTGCCTAGTCATTAGTTGAGTTAACCATTAGTCTCAAAGTCAAGAGATTTCAAAACCTATGAACTAGTTCTAAAACCTTAGGTTCTTCTAATGGGAGATTTGCCGATAAGGCTTCGCCTTAACAAAAAATGAAGATTTTATTTGAAACAAACTATGCCTTGTTATCACAAGTGAAGAGATTTGAAAATGTAGGAACTAGTTCTAAAACATTAGGTTCTTCGGATGGGAGTTCACCCAATAATGCTTTGCAATATCAATTAATATAATATATTAACAAGTGTTTTTTTAAGAAAAAGGTGACAAGAACCTGTATAATATATATTAATATAAAAAGAGTTTACAAAAAGGTAGGATTATAGCTAACCTACACCAGATATACAACATTACAAACCTCCATAACCAAGCAAAAAAAACCACTTAGCCTAGGACTACAAGCCTAAAAGGCCTTATAACATAATTTCCAACAGGAGAATGGATCGAATCCCTAACAAAATAGGAAGGAAACAAAATCTACCCAGTCTAAAACATTACAACTGCATATACATCAAATAAAAGTGGGCAATATATTAGGCATCCATAGTAGAATTGAGGTCTTGTAACAGATAATTAACGCCACCATCACCATCACCATCACCATTACCATCTTCGTCTGTCAGGGAATCGGAAGGAGGTGAAACATGAGGATGATGTTGAATGAGAAGCAATAAAGCTTGAAACTTTGCATCAATTTGATTACTGACCATCTCCCCAACATCGTTACTGTGAGCACGAATAGAGAAATGTAGAATTTCCTCACACTCATGGTTAATGGCAACACGCATAGCATTAAAAACACAATTATGAGAAGAAACATGCATAACTTGGCATTAATTGAATAACCCTCCAATCAAAGCACCAAATTTAAACAAATCATATTTCTGAAAGGCCATTTCCAAGAGATCCTCAAAAAAGAGAAAGTGACGAACAAACTTGTTGACCAAAAACCTTACCAAGTTCGGATCTTGAGAAATATCCATTACATTCGAAGAAAACATAGAGAAAATTTGAGACAGATACAGAGCCCACACTTGAGCTTCTAGAATTTCCTTACCAACTACTTCTTGAAAGGCCTCCTCAACATTCACATTGTCGATAGAAAAATAGAAGCCAGACCATCAAAATCCACAGATCCAAAGAAAGCCTTTTCCCACTTCTAGATAGGGAAGAACAACATCTTATTCAACTGAATTTCCATCTTAACCAAAACACAGGTGCACATAAATGTCGAATGAAGAGGGTATAAAAAGAGAAAGCTCATTAAAAAGTGATTACAATCATACAGAACCATATCCATTGATGACAACATTTGCATAAATCCACAATGAATTAAGAGATGATATAGATATGACCTCAAGGGAGAGATTACAACCATTAATAGGCATGCTTCACAATACATAAACCATGTGTGGAACCTACAAAACACATAAAAGTTAGCAAAAAAATAACGGTGGCGATCAAGCCACACAAGCTTGCCAATCCACTACCATGATTTCACAAAGTTTAGGGAGGTCTTTGACAATTTATCAGACCACACCACCAAAATAGGTCCCTCCACAATAAAGGCCAAATTAGTTAGAGCATCAGCTAAAGTATTACCCTCTCTATAACAATGAGAGATGTAAAAATTCTCAAAAGAATTTAACAATGCCCAATCTTCTTGAAGAAAATAATGAAGGTTCCAACTCAACACAAATTTCCTTTTGAGAGCATTAATAACCACTAACGAATCCCCTTATATATACAACTTAGAGATTTGAAGATTACTAGCCAACTTAAGACCCTCCACTAGAGCCATAATCTCTACTTGATTATTAGTCATTTCTGGAAGATTGATTGTAAACTTGCCTTAATAATTTCCCCATTAGCCTTTCTCAAAACACCCCCCATAGAAGAAGGGCCTGGATTACCTCGAGAGGCCCCATCAAAGTTGAGTTTGACAAAATCTATAGTAGGAAGTCTCCACTTAATCACACTTCTGTCAATTTTCACAACTGGAAAACCCAGATCGGGAGATGGTTTCAAAAACTTCCAATCCTTTAAAATATTATCTTCCCAAAAGGAGAACATCAAATTAGAAGACCCATTTTCAAATAAAAAAATTCATGACCAATTTAGAAATGGATTTCTCAATGACCAATAGAATAACATCCAACTCCTGACTAACTTTTCTAAAAACTCTTCTATTTCTCTCTAGCCAAATACTCCAAACCACTATAGAAGGAGAAACTATCCAAATAGAGGGGAACATATAATCCTTATAAGAATGGGCTAGCTTCTAAAAAGATCAATAAGAGAGTTGGGCATTGGAGCATACCAACTTAATTTGGAAAAAAATCAATACCAACAAGCTGAAGCAAAGGGGCAAAGGATAAAAAGATGATTAGGATCCTCTTCTGCATTTCCACAAAAGACAATTAAAAGCTTCTGAGAAACCCAAATTTTTCAATCTATTACTAGTCAAAATATTTTTCTTTACAGCTAACCAAGTGAAAGCCCCAGCCTTGGAAAGACAAGCTACATTCTGATGTTCAAAAAATAGAAGGCCAATCAGAATACAATTCCACCTTAGAAACAGACAAAGATTTGTAACCATCTTGAACATTATAAGAACTTGACTTAGAAAATTTCCAAGATAATTCATCTCCTTTACTAGAAAAAATAATTCTTCTCTTCTGCAAATGGGCAAAAAGAAACTCCTTCTGAGTTTGAGGAAATGGACAAGCTGAAGAATCTTTCCAAACAACTCAATAAATAGGAACCTCCTCCCTGACTATAAAGTAATCTTTTACTCTCCTTCCCCAAGCCAAAGAACGAAATTCTTTAGCCTCATCTAACCCAAGAATTTGAGATTGAGGAAGAATAACCTCTCTACAAGAGACCAAGAAGTTCCACATATTTGAACCTTTAGGGAGGTTTTCCATTGTAAAGATTGTATCTTAACTCACTCAATCTAAATACTTAAATTACATCAACCTACACCACTTGGCATTAGGATTAGAATACACTTTACAAGACACCTCAGCTCCTAAAGCTTTAGTCTGATATGAAATGTCATTAGTTCATGCACCTCCAAAAGGTTTTGGAACACACACCTTATCCCAAGCAATTAAAGGAACTTTATTAATACCATATGAACTTCCCTTCTAGAAAAAAGATCTCAAGATTTCTAAATATCCTAGATGATTCCCTTGGGGACATTTAAGATAGATAGCATATAAATTGGAATAGCTAAAAGGATAGATTTGATCAACACTATCCTGCCTGCCAAAGTAAGCCATCTTCCCTTCCATGTTGAAATTCTCTTATGAATGGATTGAGTTATTTTGGACAAAAAAGATTTTTTATGAACTCCAAAAAATAAAGGAATACCCAAGTATTGACTAGGTAAACAATGAGTTGTATACTTCAAAAAATTAATGATTTTATTTTGCAATACAGGTTTAGTGTTGAAAAAATAAACTTTTGACTTATCTAAATTCACAATCTGATTTGAAACTACTATACTTGGAGATAGTACTTTGAATACATTTATCCTCCTTCAAAGAAGGAAATTGAAAGAGGAGGGTGTCATCTGCATAAAGGGTGTGAGAGATGGAAAAAGGTATATGAGGAATAGAAATACCTTTCCAATTTGACAATCTACATTGTTCAGAAATTTCTCTACTGAAAGAGTCAACCAAGAAAATAAAAAGATAAGGGGATAAAGGATCCCCTTGTCTAATCTCCTGAGACACTCCAAAAAACACTAAAGGACTACCATTTATCAACATAGCTAATCTCACCCCGCAAATGTAAGAAAAGATTCATTTACACCACTTTCTACTAAAACCAAAATTGAAAAGGACCCTATTAATAAAATCCCAAGAAACCCTATCATAAGCCTTCATCATATCTAGCTTTAAAAGCATTATAGGTAGTTTTAAATCAATAATTGAATGAAGAACCTCATGACCTAAAATTTCACCATCTGCTGTTTCTTTACTAGGAACAAAACCCCCTGCTCATCTGAAATAATTTTAGGAATCAAAGAAGCTAGCCTCATAGTAATTGCTTTCGTAAATATTTTATACAGAGTATTACACAAAGAAATGGGCCTAAAGTGAGCAAAAGAAGAAGGAACACTAGTCTTAGGAATAAGAGCTATAAAAGTTGCATTCAATTCCGTCAAAACATTTATATTTTTCCTAGATTCTTCCAAAGTTACCCATACATCTCTACCAATAAACTCCCAACATTTTTGGAAAAAACAAAGGGGTGAAACCATTAGGGCTAGGAGCCTTATTAGGATCTAAATAGAAAACCACACCTTTCACTTCCTCCAAAGTGAACTCTTTAAGGAGCATAGAATTATCTTCCTCAGAAACTAAATTAGGAATGTTACTAAGCATTGCTAAAATGTCTTCTTCTGAAGGATCCTCTTTGCTTTTAGATAAAAGATTAGAATAAAAAAAGAAACAAATTCCTTTTGAATGGACAAAAGATCCAAAACCAACTCACCTTCTGAACTTTGAATATGATGAATTTTTCTAAGCTTCCTGTTCATTTTTGTAGAAGCATGAAATTTTTTTGTATTTCTATCTCCAGCCTGCAACCAAGTTTCTCTAGATTTTTGTCTCCAAAAAAATTCCTCTCTAGCTAACACTTCCTCTAAATTAGATTGTAAAGACTTTTGTAATTCAAAAGACTAACTATCAATGCCTTGTTCAATGATTTACGAATTCAAAAACTAAAGTTTATCTAACAAAATTTCTTTTTCCCTGAAAATGCTTTTGAAATGAGTAAGATTCCAAAACCTGATTTTGCTCTTCAAAAGTTGAAGTTTTTTAAAGATCTGAAACATTCTTGAACCCTCAATAAAAGGAAGAGATTCCCACCAAGATTTCAAAGAAGGAACAAAATATGGATCACAAAACTACATAGCTTCCACCTTAAAAGACCTTTTATAATTTAAAACTGGACCATCGAACTCCACTTCTAACTAAATCAAAAAATGATTAGACCCAAAAAAAGAAAGGATAGAGGAAACAAACAAACTTTCTGCAGCCAACCATGAATAAGATAAAAGTAACCTATCAAGCCTTTTAGCAATGTTAAGAAAATCATTTCCCCTATTTGACCAAGTAAACTTGCCATTAAAAGGAGGAGTATCAATCAAACCATTATCATTTACGAAATTTGAAAAGTCTATCATTGATTTAACCAGTGGGATTATACCTCCATATTTTTCATCTAAACTAAGGATAGCATTAAAATCACCCCCAATAATTATCCTTTCTTCTAGCATACTTTGAATTATCTTAGTCCAAGAATCCCACAAATTTTTCTTATCAAATATAGAAGAGGGTCCATAAGTTCATTCAAAATCCAAAAATGATGAATACCAAATACCACCTTAACAAAAAGCCAACTACGAGAACCTAAAATAAAAATGACATCTACCTTCAACTTATTCAACAACAAAGCCAGACCACCTGAAACTCCCAAAGCTGGAAGACAAATAAAATTCCATTTCTTCCATTTTTTGAAAATATTATCTGCTGATTGCTTGGAAAGCTTAGTTTCTTGTAGAAAAATTACATTAGTACCTAATAAATCCAATTGATGTTTTATCAGGAACCTTTTGTTAGGGGCATTAATGCCCCTAACATTCCAAGATATCACCTTCATTGGACTCAAGGAGAGCTACAAGCTCTCCTCAAAGTAGATCTAGTTAACATTTTATCAAGAGTAGACTGAACACCATCTTGAATTTCTTCCTCAATAATTTTTGATTTAGACTTCCTACCCCTTGGCTTTGTTGCAGACACAAAATCAACCTCTTCCACTAAAGGGATTTGAGTAATGGAAGACACAACATCACTCTGAGACTCTTGTTTAGATGCTACTTCATCTGAAATTTTAGCAATGAGCTCCTTACCAACTTATGAGATCAATTCATCAACAAATTTCTTTGCCTCTTCTAGGGGGAAAGAATCCTTTAACTCCTGAACCTTCTGATATAAACATCTTAAACTATCAATTAAATCTTCATGACATAAATCTTGAGTTGAATGATCTTCAATGGGAGTATCGTGATCTTCAAAGGGAGTATTCAAATTAGCTAAAACTTCTTTTCCCTCCTGATCTGAATAAATAACCAAATCCTTCTTGTGGAAATCTTCCTCCATAGTAGAATATGAAATATACTTGTCAAAAACAAAATCTTGAGAAGGCATCTCATTCATATGAAAATGCAATGAATCCTTATCCTAAAATTTAGAGTGAATTTCAACTTCTCCTCCCGAAACCAAACCAGAAGACTGCACATTAACTAAATAATCAAGGGATAATTCCTCTGTTGGGGAGCCTACTTCAGATAACAAAACCCCATTTACCTCCTTTGACCCCTCCTCAGAAAGATGGATCTAACAATTTAAATCATCATTAACAATCTCCCCTTCTTCTAATAATAAATTAGCTTTCCTCTTATCCAAATCAAAACTCTTCTTTGAACCTCCCATTCTAATTAAAGAACCCTTATTTTCTACTTCATCCATTTCCTTTTCCTTTCCCCAAGTTAACAGAAATAGACAACTCTGGAAAGGAATCTAACTTATAAAACTCAAAAATTGTTGAAGGATCTTCAAATTCTAATTTTTGTTTCCAAACACTCTTTGAAGTTTGCAAAATCACCACCTCTAGCAATGGAAACGAAGTAATCATAACCAAACATGTGCGAGCCTGAAGACTGGGATTTTTAAAGGTCAACAAGTCATGATTTACAAAAAAACCCAAGTGATCAACCATGAATATAAGAATTCTGAGGTCCCTATACTCCAAAGGAAGATTACGTACCTGCTTACCCAAAACGGGAAAAAAATCAAAAATTTTGAAGTAGGATCAAAATTAGGGCACCATTCCTGAACAAAAATCCCTTTCCCCTTAAAAAACCAAGATTTAATCGATAAAATTTTATCCCTGGCTTCCTTATTTGCAAAAATAATTGCAAAAAATCCCTACTCTAAAATACAAAAATTTGACACAAAAGCCCACTTTACCCTAACCCAAGCTTCCAAATCCTCCCAATCTGAAGAATGATTCTAGATCTCACCTATCAATGCATTCTGACTAAGATCTTACACATGAAGTCTGATCAGATCATCTAGAATTGCAATCTCAATCTCCTTAGATGAACCCTCCAACTTCTTATTCTTCTTTTCCTTCTGAATCCAAATCTGTTTGAGTAGTGGCTTGGAACGATCTACAAATTTGAGAAACAACTTGGAACAATATGTAGATCTATGTGGATTACCAAACCTTTGAGATCTGGATTTGAAACCTTCTCTTCCTAAAGCCAGGTTTCTGAAGCGACCAAAAGCAAAAAGATTTTTGAAAAAAACTCTCGATCCCTAACACCAAAAAAAGCATGCCTCTCTTTTTCCCTAACAAAATTTGCAAACAAATTATCTTGAGACCATAGTGGTCTCCTTCCAGTAACCGCAAAATTTCTTGCCATATATATCAATAAGTGTTATAATAAATTTTAATAATATAATTAATACTATTGTTACTATCATAACTATAAATAATACTGATTTTGTTGGTTTCACAAAAAAGTAAATTTGAAGTTTACCTATCATAGTTCATCGATATCATAGTTCATCAAAGTGAATATTTCTTGATATTAATATTTAAAAATTAATTAATATTTGTTAATTTTTTTTAATTTAATATTTATTCTGAAATTATATATATCTATATATATATATATATATATATATATATATATATATATATATATATATATATATATATATATATATATATATATATATATATATATATATATATATATATTCTTATTCACCCATATCATAGTTCACCAATATGAATATTATATATATATATATATATATATATATATATATATATATATATATATATATATATATATATATATATATATATATATATTCTTATTCACCCATATCATAGTTCACCAATATGAATATTTCCCGATATTAATATTTAAAAAATTAATCAATATTTGTTAATTTTCTTATTTCAATATTTATTCTAAAACTAAATAAATATATTTAAAAAATAATTAATATTTGTTAAGTTTGATATTATATTAGTTTACCATATCATAGTTCACATTATATTAGTTCATCGATATAAGATATCATAGTTCACCAATATGAATATTTACCAATATTAATATTTAAAAATTACTTTGCCTTGGTAAGGCTTCACCTTAGCAAAAATTGAAGATTTTCTTTCAAACACACTATGTGTTGGCAAGTCGGGAGATTTGAAAATGTGGAAACTAGTTCAAAAACATTAGGTTCTTCCAATGGGAGTTTTCCTGATAATGCTTTGCAATATCAATTAATTTAATATATCGTGTTATAATAAATCTCAATAATATAATTAATATTATCATTAATATTATAGCTATAAATAATAATGATTTTGTTGGTTTGACAAAAAGTAAATTTGAATTTACCTATCATAGTTCACTGATTAATTAATATTTGTTATGTTTCTTATTCACCGATATCATAGTTCACCCATATGAATATTTCTAGATATTAATATTTAAACTTAATTAATATTTGTTAAGTTTCTTATTTCAATATTTAAAAGAAAAATCCATAGACAAGCCAGAAACAACGCTTTAACAATAGATGGAGCAAATCCCAAAAGGCTAACCTACAAGACAACAATAAACCTGACCTAGCAGGTCGAATGCCCTTGGCTCGTGTGTGGTTTTGTGAAACATGTTTGGGAAGACCTCTCTTCCTCCTTTGGACAACAATCCAAAAAATGACATTATCTCCATCCACATAAATAGGAGATGAAGGAGGTGAAATTCTCACCATATCCGTAAAAGGGGCAGAGCCTGGGGCACAACAAAACCAACCCCAACATCAAACTATGCACCTATAGTAGCAGTTCAAGACACAACAACATCAATAGGTGAGAACCCTGCAATAGTCCTAGTTGCAACAGCAACAGTAACAGCAACAACAGAGGAGATCTCTACAACAGTCCCATCAATAATAGCATCAGGGGAGGTCCTTGACAACACATCAGTAACGCCAACAATAAACAGAGCCCCAACAACTATAGAAGTCCCAATAGTAGTCTCAGCAGCAGAACCATCAACAACAACCACAACCTCAGAATGGACTGCCAAAGCAGGAACAATAGAAGAAGTCATAGTAGAAGTCTCAGCAGTAGAACCATTAGTAACAACCACAACCACAGAATGGATTGTTGGAGTAGAAACCACCAAAACCAAAGGGACCGATGAATCAAAAACCCCCACAGCATCAGCGATAGAGCCATCATCATCATCAGAGGAAGAATTAGCCTCCACTGAACTAGGAGTATCCCCACCAACATCAACTGTAGGAAGATTAGGTGAAGCATTCTTCCACCAAGAGGAAGGATGAGGGATCTTCAAACAAGGGCATCTAGAAGCCATATGGCCTGTAGTGAAGCACCTACAAAACTGGAAGGGAATACCTTCATAGTCTAAAACCTACCTCCAAGAACTATCAACAACCTACAACACAATCTCTGTAGTGAGAGGCTTAGAGAGATCCAGATCCACAAGAACATGAACATATGTGGTATAAGAGAACAACGTAGTCACTTGATCCACCATAATAAAAGTACTCAAAGGATTACCAATACCCATATAACAAGAATTACATCAAAGATGCAGCAGAATATTCGGGAGGCAAATCCAAACAAGCATTATGTTGAAGGAATCGGTCAAAGGGTTAAAAGAGGGAATCCAATGCTTGAAAAGAAGGCATGTTGGCCCTAGAACCAAGCAAGAGTATCAAGAACAATATTCTGATCAGAAAATAAATAAAAAATGACTACAAAGAAACCCTTTGCACAAGGGTAAATTTCTATTTTCTCCTCCGTGATAAGGCACCAATGCTTAGAAATCTAGGGGTTTAAATCTTCAAGCTTAGGCCGCAATCTGTCAAAATTTGCAGATCAAACCCTGCTGAGAAAATAGTCCAAATTTTTTAAAAATAGTTCAGGCATGTGTAAATTTCAATTCCTCCTAAACCCTACACAAAAATAGAACCACCATTTCATATTAATGTAATACTAAATGAATTTTATATTTCATAATTATATGGACACCAAATGTTCCGCCATTGATGCAAGAACAACAACAGATGGTTCATATTTCAAAACCTTGTTTGGAGCAACTACAGTTTCATCCTCATCGTCATATAGCATCTTTGGCTGCACCATCATTTCCCACCTTCAGTTTTGGAGCAATCTTAGAAAATCTAATTGAGAAGAATGACAAAAAATATGAAGAAATTAAATTATCAGGAGCATGACTTTGAAGATAAGGGCATTGGGTGTTTCCAATCAATCTATGTGCCATGTGGCCAATTCATCAACAACAAATCTAAAAGGTAAAATGTATGAGAGTGGATCTTTCACAAAAGATCGAGCCATTTACCTGCAATAACAATCCAAGTAAATATTAATATCTAAAATTTTGGAAAAGATCAAATAAACCAGGCAATGCAGGGACATAATTGAAGTGAAGACACACCCAATTGCAGATATGCATATCTCTATAAATACCATTGAGCATCCCAAAACACACTAAATTAAAAAAGTAGGAAACTGTTCACCTCATCCACATAACGATTTGCATGTTGAAACTTCCCGCAAGAATTTATTCACTGATAATAAATTTTAAAAAGTTAATAACAATTTGTTTTAAATAACCCCAAAGATAACTAACTTTAAACCTATAAATGGTTTACTATTAAAGATAGATTAAAAACAAATTAATCATATAAATACAAATATTACACAATATAATATATTAATATTTACATCTAAAATATATTAATATTACAAATTTATATAGTATTTCATTTTTACTATAATATAACATAAATATAAATACAATAAGCATAATTCCTTTGATATGTAAAATCAATAATCCCATAATAATAATAATATTATTATTATTATTTTATTCAATAGAAAGTAAATTATCATATTAAAATATGATAATAATATAATATTACACTATATATACATATCACTACAATATCTTAATAATTATATTGTTCTATTCAAATGACATTAATATTAAAATAATAATACAACATGATACAATCTAATAATAATAATAATAATTAAAAAAATTAAAAACATAAATTATATCATTATACATTATAATATAAATATTACAATAATATTATAATATAAATATTACAATAATATTATAATATAATCATTTAATAACCAAAAGTTAATTGTTTCATAACCAATTTCTCGTAAATATTGACTCACTCATAATAATTTTAAAAGAGATAGTTTTCACATTGCCATCTCCTCCCCTCCAACCTGATTACATTTTTAGGTATTTGTTTCACTATCTCCTAAAATCCACCGACAAGAGGTCATTTTTCTGAGCCAATCACAATAGACAGAAAATAATTTTTAATGATTTTTTCTTAAAAATTTATCATCTTGACATAGGAAAAGTTCAAATTTAAATCAAATTTGCTTGACATGAAAAATAATCCTATGTTTTGATTGATTTATAATCCATAGATTAATAACTAGATAAATGCAAACCCATTGCAATAGTACTGCCACGGGTACTAATAAGAGAAAAAAGATATTGGAAAACTAAAATAAAAAATAAGAAAAATAGAATGACAAAATATGAAAAAAAGATATTGGAAAACTAAAATCAAAATAATAATAAAGCATTACGAAATGATATGAATTTGTAAGCCAACAATAATTAGGAAGAGTCTAAACTTTAGGAAAGCAAATGTTTTATACGAGACAGTTTCTAAAATACTACTGATATCTTAAATGACAAGATGAAAACATAAATTCCCAAATTTACCACGCTATTGGAGCAGGGAATAACAACCACCTTAAACATTTTTAAGGATAAAGAACATTACTTCATACTTTTTATTGTCTAGCCTCTTTCTTCTCACAGTGATATCACATCAGAGCATACAATCCCATATACCTATGTGATAAATTACCGTCGATTTGCAATGGTTACCAGCATCGCATCAATCCACTTACAGCCAAAATGTATGTTTATACCAACCATTTATTATTTCTGCCAGAAGATTTCATAGTTTAAATAAAAATAAAATTTTATTGTATCTATAGTTCTCAACACTTTGTACGTAGCTAATGGTTTGTTCAGCGTGCCCCTGTCGGTGCACTATAAGGACTGTTAAGTACACTATCCGTATGAATGATTGAGAGAATGAAGCAATTTTCAGCCACCCGTGAGAGAATAAAATGTTTGTCTCTGCGAAAAGACAGAGCTCTTGAGCTTTGCATGCATATTTCTTTATCATCCATTACTGTCACAGCCATTTTCGCTGAAGGTGCAGTGTGCTCCACTGGATAAGGATTCCATAGCTACATGCAATGGACAAAATTGTTAAACGTTAAAAGTTTCAATTTCAATCCTATTCTCTGCTGTGCTGTCTTGAATTTTTATGTTCTGCAACTTCAAATAATCTGTGAAAAAATCTATTAACCAAAGCTTCAGATGTTTCATGTAACATTGAACTTTGTGCCACCTAGAAGCTAAGACAGATCATTTTGGAGGTTTGAGATTTGTATATATCAGTCACTCAAAAATATTTTAAACTATTACAGAGAGTTAGGAATAACTTAGCTGAGTTGGATGTCCAAGTTTGAACAGAAGGATGAAGGTTCAAGATGGAGTTTGAAGATGAGGAAACAAATGTCATAAAATGAATTGAATCTCATTTGAATGTAGTAATTTCCACATTAGTAATCAAACAAATGTTTATTAAAATGTAGGAAGCTCATTACAGTCTATTGTAATCACTTTAAACTTTGAATTCAATAAAAATCATGTCATTATTTCATTGAGTTGTGTTGTGAGTGTTGTAAGTTTTTAATTTTTGTTGTATGGTTGGACAATTTTTCATTGGATCCTCTGTTCGTGTTTCAAATAGTGGGTAAGGTATTGAAATTTTTTTTAGAATTTGACTTTACCCTTATCAATTGTATTTGCTTGAAAGTTTGTAAAACCTTTTTTAAAAATCCATTTTGTGCATAACTTACAGTCATCATATTCTTTTCATCACATTTCTTGGAGGCTTTATGTTGAAATAGGTCATTACCTTGTCTATCCTTCTACATTTTTCATACATGTCTTGCAGAGCATTTCCAATTATGTGGTTAACTAAATTTATTAATCTATTTTCTATCCTATTTTGAAACTAGAGCATTTCCAAATTATGTGGTTAACTAAATTTATTAATCTATTTTCTATCCTATTTTGAAACTAGTAAAAAAAACAAGTCACAATGTTATAGCATATGCATCCCAAGCTCATGTAAAATTATACAGGGAAAATAATCTTTAGAAGCTTCAAATATAGATAGAACTTTTACAATTGTGGAATACAAAAAGTACAAAAAAAATCCCATTGAAGTGAAACCCTGATAGATTCCTTCCTATTAACCAATACACATCCCCTCTTCTCACTCAATACAATAGAGTTTCCATTGAAAAGAGAACAAACCAAAGAAAAAATAATGACACCATGATAGCAACCAATATTGTATTATGTGGGAAAATCTCAATTTGGATATGTTGCATTGTAAGTACTATTTTGAAAATCTTATAGAACAAGGAAAATAAACAAAGCCACAAGAGGTGATAAATATATATTTGAGTTACTTGGATGAACTCTACAATTGCTTCCATCTATTGGCACTTGATAAAGTCTAAAGAAGAATGTGTTTGCAAAACATACAAGTAGCTCCAGTCTATAGGTAAATGCTTTTTTTCAATCTGCCTCAAAAAATAGTGTAGAAATGCATAAATATTTGAAATAAACAAACCCAAGCCACAAATAGATAGAACAATTGTGGGAAAATATAGATGACACATCTTGTTAAAGTGTAGAAGCCTTACACAGTAAGAAAACATTATGCAAGAATGAACTCATGTATGAAAACAAGCCTAGTATCTACATAAAATTTGTAGATTGTGAGATGTTGATCCATTATAGTGTAATGTAATCACTATTTTGTTTTGCAAGCTATAGATGGCATGAGAAAGGAGCACATATGTGAAAAAAAAAATTAATAGTAGCCATGTGCATCCATACATGTCCTAATATAACGTTCTACCTAGCACTACATCAAAACCCTAATCACATGTCTCCCAATATGCTCTCTCTAAAACCTATAGGAAAATTGTAAAAGACCATGCAACAGATTACAAATGACTTTAGTTTTCCTTTGTACTTCTTCTGATTGATTTTCTATATTTTTCTGATCTAAACAAATGCAAACAATAATAAGAAAAATAGAACGAAAAAATAAGAAAGAAGGTATTGGAAAACTAAAATCAAAATAATATAAAGCATTAGGAAATGAGATGAATTTGTAAGGCAGTAATAATTACCAAGAATCTACGCTTTAAAAGAGTAAATGTTTCTGATGAGGGTGGACTCCCCCAAAACACATACAACAACAATTTATAGATTTGAAATAGACAAGAACAAGATCTCAAGAAAGATTAGTTAAACAATCTACAAACTGATTTAGAATTTCTTCATTAAACTTGTCTGTAAAAGGATACAAATCTAAAATACAATTTCCAAGGTCATATGCCTACTTATTACAGCAATATGGATTGTGTTACAATAGAAATATCTGACTTATAGAGTCTTCTGATATCTATCTGACCTCCTGATTCACATGAACAAGACTTGACAATCACTTCCTCTAACCACTGCCTTCAGAACTATCCCAAGATAGGCTTTAAATACACATTGAAACTATTTAGTGTAATTTCCCCAATGTTGGCTTGCTTTGAAATATGTGACTCCCATTTGGGTAACAAAATAAACCCAGCTTCTCTCTTCCCGCCCACAAAGGAATTTTCAAAATTTAAAATTTGGTAGTACAACTTCCGAGAACCGTAACTTTTGATCTGGATGTCTGGTTACCTTCTGTGTTGATGTTGATAGGTTCTATAGGTTCTACCATAATTTGTGACTTCTCTTGATACATGTTGTTGGGAAGAGTGTCAAGCCTTCCATCGTCTACATTTCTATTGGCAAGTCTATTGGTGACCATCACCACCCATTTATCCAATCACATACACACACTAGGGTATTCTTCCATGTAGACCAGGGATTAATACTATAAATTTACTTTATTATTGTTGGTCTTAGTCCTAGATACTCATAGGATAAGAGAACAAACATTTACCATTACTTCTCTATCATTGGCTGCCCATGGAGGTTGAAAAACCAAAATAGGGGCTTGACTATTCGTGACAAGCTCCTAAGAAACCCTAACCATTTTTCTTATCCTAACTGTTTTAAGCATTGGAATGCTCAAGAAGTGAACTATGACACCAAAAATTCGTAAACAAATTTTCGTAAAGTTTTTGGGGCATTATGGGATGTTTAAGTACCTCAAATTTGATTTCAAAACTTTTTTTGGGACCTCACAAAATTTGACACTTTAATATCTTGAAATCCAGACATGATCTTGAGGTGAAATTTACCAAGAATGCTTATTTAACTATTCCAAAGCTTTGGGGAAAATTTTAGGCTCAACCGCTTCTCTGATATAGGGTTAATAAAAATATTAAGTTCTGGTATTCTTATCCTTGTTGGAAACTTTGAATATTATGAATTGTTATTCAAGCAATGGGTATCTAGAAACACAAAAATTGAGAAGAACAAAAAAAATCGTTATTTTTTTAGATGATGCAAGATTGCCCTTACACTATTGGATGCCCCCACATCACAAACCTAGGGTAATTTGAGAAGTGACCTTGTCACATCTCAAATGTTCGAGGAAAACCCAAATGGTCAACCTTTGCTTAGACTACCAGGAAAAATCTTCAACAGGCCTTCCTTTCCACTTCACCAGTTATTCTTCATATTTCCTATTCTAAGTAATTCTTCCTACACGACTATCCAATATTTCTTCTATATCCTCCTTTGGAGTAGAGGTCTGGATTGATGCAAGAGCATCCAGTGGTGTAAGGGCAATCTTGCATCACCCAAAAACAAGTTGATTCAAAATCATTGCAGTGGTTTTCATTTCTTTCCATAATTAGTGTTTCTAGTTCCATAATCTATTGAATAATGATGTAGGACTTTCAGTTTTTCCAAACTAATCAAAATAGAAAGTTTGTATTTGGGCACGGATGGAAGTGAAAATTTATAGGAAGCTTCGTAACTAAAATATAATACCTTTGGTGAAGAAATCAGGTAAAGATCATTTCTGAGCTAATAGATATTAGAGTTTTTGTTTTCTGAAAAGCACCTAAAATTTTTTGAAATGAAATATGAGGCACTAAAATGTCCTATAAAGTCCTGAAAAGTTGATGGAAATCTATTTACGCATTTCCATCATGATATGTCACATCGTGAGCTTTTCGGGGCTTAAAACAGTTCATCAATTAGGCACCTGGATCAAAAGTTATGCTTCCCGGAAGTTGACCTACTTTTGGAGGGAGCTGCAAATTTTGAAATTGAGCTAGAGCCCGCCAAAAAGTGCTCTTTATGACTATTTTTTTTGGGAACCCTGGGTAGTAGTAAAGTTAAGGTGAAAGGTGGAGTCAAGAATAGGTAGGAAAATAGAAACCCTAACTGATTTGGATTTACAAAAGGTAGAACATTCTAGAGCCTGTTGATGGTAGCTGTAGTGTGTTGTAGCATGTGGAGGATTGATTCCTCTTATTGTAATTAAGCTTTTGTAATGTAATGAGTTGTCTAAATCAATAAATAAATATTCTATTTTCTGTGTGCCATTTTTTTGTTGTGTGTTTTATGATTTACCCCCTTCATCAAGTGGTATCAGAGAAAGGGTTCCTAAGTGTGTAGACAAATAATCAACCATGAGGTAGTTTACACTAGGACCTGAGGTTGTGGGTTTCCTACAGAGATCAAGATGCCTCCACGAATAAATTATATTAGGAGGAATGGTTTGACGGAAGAGGGTTTTAGATCCCTACAAAGGCAAATCGATCCATTGCAAGAGGGGCTACAAAGAGGGTTTGAGCTGAGAACAAGAGATGAAAGTAAAGATGAAGCTAAAGAAGAGCTATCTAAGGAAGAACAAGAAGCTGCAGGAGTTCCTGTAGAAGATAGGTTGTTGAGGGCCATTTTGAAGATCGCAAAGAGGTCCAAGATCGAAGTTTCTACATATTCTAGAGATTTGAATTTGGAACAACTTATTAATGGGATCAATGACATGGAGGAGTATTTCAAGTATGAAGATGTGGAGGACCCAAATTAGGTCAAGTTTACAAAAACAAAGTTGAAGGGCCACACCAGTATTCGGTGGAAGGAGGTCTAATTAGAGAGGAACAGAAGAGGAAAAGGAAAGATCACCAGATGGGGTCAGATGGTGGAAAAACTGAAAAAGCAATTCATTCCTGTGGACTATGAGATGGAGTTGCTGAAGAAGCTGTAAGGACTAAAGCAAGGAAACAATTCTATTAAGGAGTATACAAAAAGAGTTTTATAAGATTACTATTAGGACAAGCCATGCAAAGGCCAACAAGGTGAAGGTAGCCCATTACATTAGTGGGTTGAGGCCAAATATTCAAGAGGAGCTGAGCCTAGTTAGAATGACCACCATAGAAGATGCATACTAGTTTTCCCTCAAGGTGGAAGAGAAGCTAAATAAAAGATCCGATAGAAAGCAAAAGGGAAGAGGTCAAGGTGGAAGGACTAGTGGAAGATCCTATGGAGGCCATAATGAAGATTAAAAAAAAAGTGAAGAAGTTGGTACCGGTTGACATCAGAGAGGGGATAATGCCTACCGCCCTTGTGACTAGAACAATGGTGGGTAAAGAGGAAGATGAAGTGGCCAACTTGGGCAAGGACCTAGAAGAGGAGGTTTTAGAGGAACCTATTTCCAATGTGGAGAAGAAGGGCATCGAGCATACGAGTCTCTGCAACATCAAGGAAGGACAAATAGAAGACCTGAAGGTAATGCACGAGTTGCACATGTAGATGAAGATGCACAGTCTGAGCATTCTGAAGATGTTGAATGGGGAGAAACCCTAGCTATTAGAAGAACTTTGTTGAATGAGGAGAAAGAACCCAATCAGAGGAAGAGTTTATTCTGCACAAGGTGCAAATGTGAAGGTAAGTGTTGTGATATTATTATTAATAGTGGAAGCACTGACAATCTTGTTCCAGAGGAGATGGTTGACAAGTTAAAGTTTACAAGAAGAAAGCATCCACATTCGTATCGGATTGCATGGTTGTCAAAGGACCATAGAGCTTTGGTCAATTAGTAGTGTTTAGTGAAGTTCAAGATTGGGGACTACCATGATGAGGTGTTGTGTGATATCATACCAATGGATGCATGTCATATGTTGTTGGAGAGGCCATGGCAATATGATAGGAGCACTATCCATGATGGCCATGCAAACACATATTCCCTAACAAAGGATAGAGTTCGTCATAAGTTGAAGCCCTTGAAGGAGGTGGAAAAAAAGGTATGTAGTACTACCAAAATTTGCTTGGTAGATGGTAAGAAATGTTTGGATGGTGTGAAGCATGAGTGTCATTGCTTTGCATTGATTCCTAAGGTTAGTCAAGAGAAATGTGAAGATCTAGCAGAAGAAGTTTTAGATATGTTGGAAGAATTTTAGGACATTATCTCTGATAATGTATTAGAAGGTTTACCACCAGTGAGGAAGATAAGTCATCAAATAGATTTGATACTAGGAGCTAGTTTGCCAAATAAGGTAGCCCACAGAATAACTCTAATAGAGAATGAAGAGTTGAACAGACAAGTTCACGAGTTGTTAAGGAAGGGATTGATAAGGGAGAATCTGAGTCCATGTGTGATACCTACAATACTAGCACCAAAGAAAGATGGAGAGTGCAGAATGTGTACAGATTCTTGAGCCATAAATAAGATCACGATCAAGTATAGATTTCCATTGCCAAGAATGGATGACATAATGGATTGTTTAAGTGGAGCCAAGTACTTCACAAAGATTGACCTGAAGAGTGGGTATCACTAGATCCGAATCAGAGAAGGAGATTAATGGAAGACAACCTTCAAGACAAAGGAGGTTTTGTACGAGTGGTTAGTCATGCCATTTGGGCTAACCAATGCACTGAGCACATTCATGTGGCTCATGAATGAGGTATTGAAAGAATTTTTGGAAAGTTTTGTTATTATTTATCTGGATGATATTTTGATTTTCAATAAAACTTGGGATGACATCTATTGAATATCAGAAGAGTTCTAGAGAAGCTGAGAGGAAAAGTTGTTGATTAATTTGAAAAAATGTAGTTTTGCAAAGGAGGTTGTATACCTAGGATTTGTTGTATCAGAGGAAGGTCTTAAGATGGACCCAGAAAAAGTAAGAGCTATCATTGAATGGCCTACACCAAGGAGTACTACAAAGGTAAGATCTTTTCATGGTTTGGCAAGTTTTTACAGAAAGTTTATTAGGAATTTTAGTAGGATTTTTCTACCCCTAACTGAGACAATGAGAGGGGATAGAAAAGAGTTTAGATGGACTAAAGGAGCAAACAAAATCTTTGATACATTAAAGTAGAAAGTCATGGAGGAACCTGTTTTGGCACTTCCAGATTTCAATAAGGTGTTTCAGGTAGATTGTGATGCTAGTGGCAGTGTTATAGGAGCTATTTTGAGTCAAGAAGGTAAGCCCATTGCCTATTTTAGTGAGAAGATTAATGATGCCAAGAAAAAGTATTCTATTTATGATGATGAATTTTATGCAATAGTTCAGGTTTTGAAGAAATGGAGATATTAAATTTGTTACCAAAAGAGTTTGTTTTATATATTGATCATCAAGCTTTGTGGTATCTTAATAATCAAGGAAAGTTGAACTAGAGGCATTTAAAATTGGTTGAGTTTTTGCAGAGTTATACTTTTGTTTCGAAGCACAGGAGTGGGAAGTCCAATAGAGTCGCAGATGCCTTGAGCGAAAGGCATTGAAATTTGTTGATAGAAATGAAGATAGAGGTTGTTGGGTTCGATGAGCTCATAAATTTGTACCTTGAAGATCCATATTTTGCAGAGGCTTAGAAATCTTGTCTAGAACCTATTACTTTGGATAGGAGAAAATGGTTGGATTTCATAATCCAAGATCGCATGTTGTTTAAAGGAAGCCAATTGTGCATTCTGAGGAGTTCCATGAGAGAGAACCTGATTAAGGAGAAGCATAGTGTAGGATTGGTTGGACACTTTGGTCGAGATAAGACCATTGATATTGTTGGTGAAAATTATTAATGGCCACAGTTGCAGTAGGATGTGAGGAAACTTGTGCAAAGTTGTCGAGTATGTTAAATGGCGAAAGGAGCAAGTTATAATACAGTTCTATATTAGCCACTACTTATACCAGAGAAGCCATGGGATGATATTAGTATGGATTTTGTTTTTAGTTTACCAAGGACATAGAGAGGACATGATTCCATTTTTGTGGTGGTGGACAAATTCTTGAAGATGGCACATTTTATTCCTTGCAAGAAGACTAATGATGTTCATATTGCAGAGTTATTTTTCAGGGAGGTGGTGAGATTACATGGTCTACCAAAGAGCATAGTTTCAGATTGAGATACCAAGTTTGTTGCTTATTTCTAGACGACATTGTGGAAGAAATTTAAGATAGATTTGAATTTCAGTTATGCACACCATCCACAGATTGATGGACAGACGGAAGTGGTGAATAGGAGTTTGGGTAACCTGCTATGATTCATAGTAGGAGATAAGCCCAAGGGATGGGATTTGATTTTACCATAGGTAGAATTTGCTTACAACAATTTTGTCAATAGGAGTACTGGTAAATCACCATTCCAGATTGTATATGGAAATAACCCAAGAAATGCTTCTGAGTTAAGGAAGCTAGACAAAGGAGAAAAGACAAGTGCCGAAGCTGAAGACTTTGCAAAACATCTAAAGAATTTGCATGAAGAGGTGAGAAAGCACATTAATAAGATGAATATTTAGTACAAGGCTAGGACAGATCAGAAGAGGAGATATAAGGAGTTTCAGGTAGGAGATGAAGTCATGGTTCACTTGAGGAAAGAAAGGTTCCCAATTGGAACTTATAATAAGTTGAAAATGAAGACATTTGGACCATGTAGAATCCTGAAGAAGCATGATTAAGGAAATGCATAGGAGGTAGAATTGCCAAGTGGGATCAATATTTCCCATATTTTCAACATTGCTGATTTATCAGAATATCATGAAGGTGGAATAGAGGATGGACCAACAAAAGAATAGTGGAGTATTCATGCATCTACTTCAACGAAGGAGATAGAAGAGATCTTGGATAGCCGTGTGGGAAGAAGTACTCAGAACATGAAATATGAAGAATATCTAGTGAAATGGAAAGGAAGGCCTATTGAAGATTCTTCTTGGTTGTCTAAGGTAGAGGTTGACTATTTGGGTTTCCCTCAAACAAACACTTGAGATGTGACATGGTCACTTCTCAAATTACCCTGGGTGTCTAATACAGGAGCATCTAGTGGTGTAAGGGCAATCTTGCATCACCCAAAAAGAAGTTGATTCAAAATCATTACTGTTGTTTTCATTTATTTCTATAATTAGTGTTTCTGGTTCCATAATCTCTTGAATAATGATGTAGGACTTTTAGATTTTCCAAACTGCCAAAAATAGCAAACTTATAGTTTTGGAAAGTTTAACTATTATTTTAGGAAATTTTGTATTTGGGAATGGATGGAAGTGCAAATTTACAGGAAGTTTTGTAACTGAAATATAAGACCTTTGGCAAAGGAACTAGGCAAAGATCATTTGTGAACTAAAAGATAGTAAAGTTTTTATTTTTTGAAAAGCCCCTGAAAATTTTTGCAATGAGATATGAGGCACTAAAATGTCCCATAACATCTTGAAAATGGATTTCCGACATGATAGTTCACATCATGAGCTTTCTGATGCTTAAAACGGTTCATCAATTGGACACAAAAGTGCTATTTATGACTATTTTTTGGGAACCCTGTCTAGTAGTAGAGTTAAGGGGGAAGGTGTAGAGTCAAGAATAGGTGGGAAAACTAAAACCTTAGTTGATTTGGGTTTACAAAAGGTAGAAGATTCTAGAGCCTAGTGATGGTAGCTATAGTGTGTTGCAGCCTATGGAGGATTGATTCCTCTTATTGTAATTGAGCTTCTATAATGTAATGAGTTGTCTAAATCAATAAAGAAATATTTAATTTTTTGTGTGCCATTTCTGTTGTTGTGTGTTTTATGATTTAACCACTTCAGCAAGGATACTCTATGGTTCTTCTATTGGTCCATCCTTTGTGCCACCTTTATGATACTTTGTTAAATCAACAATGTTGAACACAGGGGAAATGTTGATCCCACTTGGGAACTCTACCTCAAATGCATTTCTTAAGTCATGCTTCTTCATGATCCTACATGGTCTAAATTTTTTCATTTTCAACTTATTATATGTTGTCATTAGGAACCATTCTTTTCTCAAATGAACCATAACTTTGTCTCCAACCCTAAATTGTTTAAGCCTCTGCTTCTAGTCTTCCTTTTATTTGTATTGAATATTCATCTTATTAATATGCTTCCTCACCTCTTTGTGCAAGTTCTTCAGGTGTTCTACTAAGTCTTTGGCCTCAACACTACTTTTCTCTCCTATGTCTATCTTTCTCAACTTGGAAGCATTTCTTGGATTGCTTCCATATATAATTTGGAATGGGGATTTGACACTACTCCTATTGACAAAATTGTTGTAAGAAAATTATGTCTATGGTAGAATCATATTCCATCCCTTGGTCTTATCTTCTACTAACAATCTCAGTAGGTTGTCCAAACTTTGATTCACTACCTCTGTCTATCCATCAGTCTACGGATGATGTGCAAAACTAAACTTCAACTCAGTCTTCAACTTCTTCCATAAGGCCCTCCAAAAATACCCAACAAACTTGGTATCTCTATCTAAAATTATAATCCTTGGTATACCATGTAGTTTAACCACCTCTCTGAAAAACAAGCTTGCAATGTGAACATCATCACTAGTTTTCTGACACAGAATAAAATGGGCCATCTTTAAAAATCTGTCAACCACCATAAATATCGAATCATATCCTCTCTGTGTCCTTGGTAAACCAAGAACAAATTCCATGCTAATATCCTCCCATGGTCCCTCTGGTACAGGTAATGGTTGATATACCATAGTATTTTGACTCACTCATTTGGCCATCTAGCATACTCTATAACTGCACAAATTTATTCACATCCTAGTGCAACTGTGGCCAATAATAATTCTCACTAACAAAAACAATGGTCTTATCTTTACCAAAGTGTCCTACCAACCCTACACTATGCTTCTTCTTAATCAGATTCTCTCTCATGGAACTCCTCAGAATACACAAGTAGCTTCCTCTAAAAAACATATCATCTTGGATTATATAATCCAACCATCGTGTCTTATCCAGGGTAATAGGCTTCGAACAAGCCTTCCAAGACTTTGCAATGTTTGGATCTTTAAGGTACAAATTTTTGAGTTCATTGAACCCAACAACCTCTATCTTCATCTCTATCAACAAAATTTGCCTTCTAGTCAAGGCATCAGCAACTTTGTTGGACTTCCCACTCCTATGCTTAAAAAAATAGTATAACTTTGCAAAATCTCAACCCATTTTAAGTGCCTTTGATTTAACTTTTCTTGACTATTAAGATACTACAAATCCTGATGATCAGTATATAAAACAAACTCTTTTTGCAACAAATAATGTCTCCATTTCTTCAAATCCTGAACTATATCATAAAAATCTTGATCCTAAACATAATACATTTTCTTGGCATTGTTAAGATTCTCACTAAAATAGGCAATGGGCTTACCTTCTTGACTCAAAACAACTCCTATAGCAATGACACTAGCATCACAATCTATCTGAAATACCTTGTTGAAATCTGGAAGTGTCAAAACAGGTTGCTCTATGACTTTCTACTTTAATACATATCCAAACTCTTGGCTACTCCTATAATCCATTTAAACTCTTTTCTATCCCCTCTCATTGTCTTCGTTAGAGGTACACAAATGCTATTGAAATTCTTGACAAATTTTCTATAAAAAACATGCCAAACCATGAAAAGATCATACCTCCATCGCACTGCTTGGAGTAGGCCATTCAATGATAACCCTAACTTTCTCTGGGTCTATTTTAAGACTCTTAGCTAAGATAACAAATGCCAGGTACACTAACTCCTTATTCACAAAACTACATTTCTTCAGATTAATCAACAAATTTTCTTTCCTCATCTTCTCAAAAAAATGTCAAACATGCATCAAGTGCTACTCCAAAGTCTTACTAAGAATCAAAATATCATCTAAATAAACAATGAAAATTCTACCCAAAAACTTTTTTAGTACCTCATTCATGACCTGCATAAAAGTACTCGGTGCATTGGTTATCCCAAATGGCATGACTAACCATTCATATAGGCCCTCCTTAGTCTTGAAGGTTGTCTTCCATTCACCTCCTTCTTTGATTTGGATCTAGTGATATCCAGTCTTCAGATCAATTTTCGTAAAGTACTTGGCTTCAATCAAGCAATCCATAATATCATCCATCCTTAGCAATAGAAATTTGTACTTGATTATAATTTTATTGATGTCTCAGGAATCTATACACATTCTCCACTCCCTATCTTTCTTTGGTACTAGTACTACATGTATTGCACATGGGCTTAGGCTCTCTCTTATCAATCCTTTCCTTAACAACTTGTGAACTTATCTATTCAACTATTCATTCTTTGTAGGAGTCATTCTATGGGCTACCTTATTTGGCAAACTAGCTGCTGGTGTCAAATCCATTTGGTGACTTATCTTCCTCACTGGTGGCAAACCTTCTGGTACATTATCAGAGACAATGTCCTTAAAATTTCCCAACAGATCTGTGACTTTTGATTTTACATCTTCATACTTGTCCTAGCTGATCTTACGAACCAATGTAAAGCAATGACACTCGTGCTTCATATGATCTAAAAATTTATTACAATCTACCAAGCAAATTTTGGCATACTTACTACATACCTCTTCTTCCACCTCCTTCAAGGGTTTCAACTTATGATTAACTCTATCCTTTGTTAAGGAATAGGTGCTTGAATGGCCATCATGGAAAACACACCTATCATACTACCATGACCTTCCCAATAGCATATGACATGAATCCATCGGTATGATGTTACACAACACTTTATCATGGTAGTCTCCAATCTTGAACTTGACTAAACACTGTTCACTGATAAAAGCTCTATGGTCCTTCAGCAATTATGTGATCCGATACGAATGTGGATGCCTTCTCCTTGTCAACTTCAACTTGTTAAGCATCTCCTTTGAGACAATATTATCAGTGCTTCCACTCTCAATAATAGTATCACAACACTTACCTTCACACTTGCACCTTGTGTTGAATAAACTTTTCCTCTGAGCTAGTTCTTTATCGTCATTTAACAAGGTTCTTCTGACAACTAGTTTCTCACCTTTTAACATTTTAGAATGCTCAAATTGTGCATCTTCAATTACACATGTGTAACTTGTGCATTACCTTCATGTCTTCTATTTGTCCTTCCTTGATGTTGTAAACACTCGTATTCTCAATGTCCTTCTTCACCACATTGGAAATAGGTTCCTCCAAAACCTCACCTTCCAGGTCCTTGCCCAAGTCTTCCTCTTCCTCTTTGCTCACCATTATTTTGGTCACGAGGGCAGTATGCATTATCTCCCTTCTAGTTTCGACCCGTGCTTGCTTCTTCACTTTTCTTTTTATCTTCATTTTGGCCGCCATAGGATCTTCCACCATTCCTTCCGCCATGACCTTTTTGCTTGCTTTCAAATCTTTTATTCAACTTCTCTTCCACCTTCAGTGAAAACTAGTACGCATCTTCTATGGTGGGCATTCTAACCAGGCTAAGCTCCTCTTGAATACTTGGACTAAACCCATTAATATAATGGGCTACCTTCTCCTTGTTGGCCTCCACGTGGCTTGTTCTGATTATAATCTTATAAAACTCTTTTGTATACTCCTTAACAGACTTATGGTTACCTTGCTTCAATCCTTGCATCTTCTTCAATAACTCAAACTGATACTTCATAGGAATAAACTTCTTCTTTAGTTTATCCACCATTCGATCTCATCTGGTAATCTTTTCTTTTCCTCTTCTATTTCTCTCCAACTGGACCTCCTTCCACCAAATACTGGCATGGCCCTTCAATTTTGTTTTTGCAAACTTGACCCATTTTAGATCCTCAGCATCTTCATATTCAAAATATTCTTCCATATCGTTCATCCAATTAATAAGCTCTTCTAGATTCAAATCTCCAGAATATGTAGAAACTTCAATCCTAGGCCTCTTTCTAATCTTTGAAATGACCCTCAACAACCTAACTTCTATAAGATCCCCTACACCATCCTGTTCTTCCTCAGAGAACTCTTCTTCTTTAGCTTCATCTTCACTTTCTTCTCTTATTCTTGACTCAAACCCTCTTCATAGCTCTTCTTACAATGCATCGATCTACCTCTATAGGGATCTAAAATCCTCTTCCCTCAAAGCATTTCTCCCACCTTGGTTTCTTCATGGAGGCATTTTGATCTCCAAAACAAACCACAACCCTAGGTCCCAGTGCAAACTGCCTCACAGTCAATGATCTGTCTACACACTATGGAACCCTTGCACTAGTACCACTTGATGAGGGTGGACTCCACCCAAAACACATACAACAACAATTTATAGATTTCAAATAGACAAGAACAAGTTTCCAAGCAAAATTAGTTAAATAATCTACAACCTGATTCAGAATTTCTTAATTAAACTTGTCTGTAAAATACTACAAATATGAAATACAATTTCCAGGGTCATATGTTAGCTTATTACAACAATATGGACTATCTCACAATAGAAATATCTGACTTACAGAGACTTCTGATATCTATCTGACTTCTTAATTCACATGAACATGACTTGCCAATCACTTCCTTTGACCACTGCCTTTGGAACTATCCGAAGATAGACTTTGAATACACATCGGAACTAGTTAGTATAATTTCCCCAATATCGACTTGCTTTGAAATGTGTAACTCCCATTTGGATGCCAAAATGGACCTAGCTACCCTTTTCTCGCCCCCGAAAGAATTTTCAAATTTTAAAATTTGGTAGCATAATTTTTAGGAACCATAACTTTTGATCTGGGTGTCTAATTAACAAACAATTTGAAGTTTTGGAAAACTCGTGAAGTGAACTACGATGCCAAAAATTCGTAAATGAATTTTCGTAAACTTTTTGGGGCATTATGGGATGTTTAAGTACCTCAAATCTGATTTCGAAACTTTTTCAGGGACCTCACAAAATTGAAACTTTAATATCTTGAAATCCAGACATGATATTGAGCTGAAATTTACCAAGAATTCTTATTTGACTATTCCGAATCTTTGATGAAAATTTCGGGCTCAACCACATTTTTAATATAGGGTTACTAAAAAAAATATATTCTGGTATTCTTAGCGCTATTGGAAATTTTGAAGGTTGTAAATCATTATTTAAGCAAATGGGTATATGAAAAAAAATAAAAATTAAAAATTAAAAAAAAATAAAACATAAATTTTTGGGTGATGCAAGATTGTTCGTACACCATTAGATGCTCTTGCATCAATTTCATACCAGACAGATTCTAAAATACTACTAATATCTTAAATGTGAAGATGAAAACATAAATTTCCAAATTTCCCACGCTATGTGAGAAAGGAATAAGAACCACCTTAAACATTTTTAAACATAAAGAATATTACTTCAAACTTTTTATTGTCTAGCCTCTTTCTCATATCACATTAGAACATGCAATCCCATATCCCTATCTTATAAATTACCGTCGTTTTAAAATTGTTACCAGCATCACATCAATCCACTTACAACCAAAATGTATGTTTATACCAACATTTATAATTTCTGCCAGTAGATTCCATAGTTTAAGTAAAAATAAAATTTTATTGTATCTATAGTTAGAACACTTTGTACGTAGCTAATGGTTTGTTCAGCGTGCTCCTGTCGGTGCACTATAAGGACCGTAAGTACACTATCCGTATGAATGATTGAGAGAATGAAACAATTTTCAGCCACCCATGATAGAATAAAATGTTTGTCTCTGCGAAAGACAGAGCCCTTGAGCTTTGCATGCATATTTCTTTATCATCCATTACTGTCACAGCCATTTTCACTGAAGGTGCAGTGTGGTCCACTAGATAAGGATTCCATAGCTATATGCAATGGACAAAATTGTTAAAAGTTAAAGTTTCATTTTCAATCCTATTCTCTGCCGTTCTGTCCTGAATTTTTATGATCTGCAGCTTTAAATAATCTGTGAAAAACTCTATTAACTAAAGCTTCAAGATATGATATAATGATTTAATCTAACAAATCTAATTTAATTTTCCTTAAGCTATCCTTGGTATGTTAGAACAGCTGTGCAATCCATTGAAGATTAAATTCTCAAGAGATATTCCATTTAATCACAAACCAGACGAGGATTTTGTGAGAAAACCATGCAGCCCTGATTCTGATAGAGTGGTTTGGCTGTAGTGCTAAAGAAATTGTGGACAAATGGACCAGGAGAAAAGCATGAGATCTATATCTGTCTACTTTGTTTGTAGATTTAATAATTGTTGTTTCTATTATGGGGCCTATATTTGTTGTATTTATTGAAGTTTTGAGGGTTGTATCTTTGAGGCTACAATGAGTGTTATAACGCCATTTGGTCTATGATAGCAGGTTGCTTTCTACATCTTAGTTTAAACAGACTAGACGAATAATTAATCATTTCAATCTCAACCTAACTTCGAATCGTCTTCTTGTAGGCGAAATAAATTAACCCATGTATGAGTCAGATGTTTGTTCCATAACAATGATAACTCTAGTTATAAGTGAGGTGGGTTGTCATTTAATTTAGATGCCTATAAGGGATGATAAACAACCCATTGAACTCATATATTAAATTAAGTGGAGTTAAGCTTGATCAATGAAAATTGAGATCTTAAATAAGTTAAGACTGAAATATATAAAAATGATTCAGCTGGATAAGGATTTACATTGAAATCATATTAATGTAGATACTGACTACTGACAGAAATTTGTAATTAGTTTGAAGAAAAAGTATTTAAGATAAATGTTTTTTTTTTTTCAAATGAAAGAATAGAATTATGATCACAATTTAGTTTTGGCATACCATTGCAAAACAAAATTTCATTCTATATATAATTTATGGTTTAGTACTTACAGAAAAATATTTGTCTAAAGTGTAGTTATGAGAAGCATTACTAGGACTTTGCTATGTAGACAGGGAATTATGAATCTTCCATGATGGAAATTAACCCTCTAGGTTAGTTTGACCATATTGAAAAAGAGATTAAAAGGGCAATTGTTACCAATTAGCTGATCCGTGTGTCCACTGTTAGCTTAGTCTAATGCAAGTTATGTTTGATACAAGTGATTAATAATTTCATTCAAATGATTCTTTGACAATGAAGATTGAAATAGAGACAAACTAACAAAAGATAAAACTAAATTCTTTATTTTTTGTGTTTTGCGCCAACTGAGGTTAAACTATGACTAATTCCAATTGACACTAATGTGTGTGATATTCTGCGTGTTATCCCTTTTTCATGTGATTGTATATTTTTTTTTAATTGATAATCTAGAATGGTGTCTTTAAATACACAACTATAGGCATGTAATTTGAATTTTTTGGCACTCACTCTAATGGGAAATAGTTGTATCTTAGGACTGTCAACCTTAAAAGGTGAGAGTCTTGCATTTTGAAACTAGGAACTAGATTATACCAATGATCTAGTCCATGTTAGAAGATAATCCCTGCAATCTAGTCAAGGAAGAGAAATTTTCTAGGATTGAAGTCAAACATATTATAAATTGGAGGATTTTAAATATCAAAATATAGAGTAAAAAGTGGGATCTAATGAGTATGCCAAAAACATCTAATTTAAGTACTAATATTATACATCATTAACATGAATGTAAAGTGACATATAACTGAAACAAAAATGTTGAAAATATATAAAATACAAACTTTTTCCCTTTACACTTTTAAATATTATATAAAAATTAGCTACTAAATATCCATTTCATCAACATTATTTGCTACCTCAAGAAGTATATGTTAACTCTTAATTAAATAACTTTAATAGATAAAAGAGTGGTTAGTAGAGCTACACTTAATACCAAGTCATCCTGTCAAACATTGCATGAGTAATTCAACTTTTGAAGTGAAATCTAATTTAATCATGATTTAAGTTTTGCATTGCCCATAATTAAAAGAAATCTCTCTTAGATAATAATACTATGCCAAATTTTATTTTTGATGCAATCTGTATAGTTAGACCAACTCTTTAACAAATATATTAGAATTGTTATTGAAATGATATATTAAACACAATAGATCATATATAATGCCAAGTTGCTTTAAACTGAATATTACTATTAACAATTTTTAATGAAAACTAGACTATAACAAGTTTTTAAAAATGAACTTATTAATTAAAATAGTATTTAATAATTTAAAACTCAAAATAAAGCAATCTATATAATATTCTAAGAAGGTATGGTGAGAATATACCTTTAAAATGCCCCTTTTCTCACAAATGGTGGCAAATATTTCCTTTGAGTATTGCCAAGAGTATACATTCCTTATCACACTAAGGAAAACGATAGAATTGATATTTGTCCATATAAAACTTACTCTATTAAAAGTAAAATTTTGTAAAGTTCAACGGATACTTGAATAAAATATATAATGACATTCCACAAAGATTTAAGGAATGAATAGTCTCCCATTTTGTATGCTCTCATAAGTGGAAACTAAATAATTCCTTTTCTCTCAACATATATAAATGACAAACACACATACATAGCATTACTTACATGGCACATCTTATCACGTCCCCTTGAATAAAAATTAGGGGATTCTCAAGACCCTAGATACGCGAGAATTGGAGATTCCATATTCGCATTTGGAACAACACAACGAGGAACTTAGCTATGGTCGACAAGAGAAATGTCTATACAACACTAAAAACTAGTCATGAAGAAGGGATAGAGTACCATTTCATATTCAATTTATTAGATAAACATGCAACTTTCATCCCTTTGCCGAGTAGATTTCTAACATAATTTAAATGGTATTTTTATTATGTTACCATAAGAAAAGATTACATAAAACTAATAAGATTCAAAGATCATCAATGACATACAATCCAACTCAAGTTGATAAAAAATAGATGTACACTACTACATAATACAAAAATAATAATATTAACCATTAATAATTCCATAACATAGTCCAAAGCGGCCCTATCATCCCACAAATAGTCCTCAAACAACTATTCACTATTAAAAACCAAAAACAATGACTATTCATCATTAAAATAGGTATTTAGGCATATAAAATAAATAAAATGAAAGGTAGTCACAAATAGAGAAAAATAGAATTGCAATAGTCATGGATGAGAGGTAGATGGAAGAATATTAGTTTCGTTTACAAGCTGAGAGTTTTTTGAATTGAAGTCTTCATGCTACCCTTCCAAGCTCTAAAGTTGATTTTGAAGATAGTATATTTGATTTAGTGTTTCTTTGATCATCTTTAGTTGTTCATTGAGGATTACAAACAAGTTTGTTATCTCAAGCAACAAATTAGCACTTATCATTTCAACTTTAATCTCTAAGAGGAATTTAGACTGAGGGAGAGTATTTACATTACAACATAACTTGATAATAAAATGGGAGTAGGTATCAGATATAGCATTATGGGACATTGCCAAACCTAAAAGAATGGATTTTTGAGATCCATTATGGGGGAAAGAGTGGACACAAAATATATGAGACAATACCAAATCTTGTAAGAATTTGGGTAAAACACAAATATATATCCTCAATAGACTCAAGAAAATTACAAAAGAAATAGTTAGATAGTCGGTTGATTAATTTTAAATACACATTAATTACCAATTTAGACTAAATTAGTTTCTAGGTGGTGAGTTATGATTATGCACTTACTTTTATTTGCCAAATATGCTTAGTTTATTTCAAGTGGACCTTGGAACTTGCACATCCGTTTAGTGTTAATATATTATGCAAGGGAAAGAAATTGTATGAGAAGTCTATAAGTGGATGAGGAGAAATAATTTGATGTTATGATTGTTAAACCATCTTCAATCCTTCATGATACAATGTGCAAATCAAGATGATGTGGGAAGGATGAGCTCACTATTACATGTTTAGCTTTGGTTGGTTGTCACAATAACTGAGAAGAAATTGATGTTTTCGTTGCTAGCATGTTTTCCATTTAAAGTTAGAAAGATACACATATCCTGGAACACTCAAATGCCCTTTCAATATCCATTCTTGGATTTAAATTCATGACTCTTACCAATAGGTTTGTGATCATATTGGATCAGCCTATTCAAGTAGATGAAAGACATGGAAAAGCTTAAACCCTTATTTAAGTTTTTATTGGACGAAGCCAATGCAATGACACAATCTTTCGCGGCTCGCAAATGTTATTGAACGGGTCTAAGAAATGAGTCTGTAAGAATGGTGTTAAAAGAGCCTTACCATTTTAGTTCACAAAAGTCCAATGGTGTCGAAAAGTAGTAGATCACAGATTAACCAAATGTTATTTTGCAGTAGCTCTCCATTTAAATCTCTAACTACCAATTTAGTTGTTAAACACACTCCGTGGTAGAAGCGGCCATTGTTTCCAAGGCCCCATTTGTCTTTTCGTTGAATACAATAGAACTAAAAAGTGGTTAGCAACCCTCTCTTATTCACCCACTAAATAAAAAAAAGCTCCGTATAAGTTAATTAATTGTAGTAGTTGTTTGAGGGAAACAACCATGATGAAATGTACACATGGTTAGTGTCGTTCCTTGCATAAATGCCAAATTTTGATCATGTAAAATGTGGACCCTCTCTTTGCCCCTATTTTGAGTGATCTACCTTAGCTGTGCTTTTAGCTGAGGTTGTTGGTACCCTTATGCATTTTTAGATTTTAATTTATGTAAGTTTTAGTGGTCTTATGGAAATACATTTTAAAGTTCAGGTGATTAGAAAAATGTTTGGAAAGTTTAACAGTGTTTTAGGAAGTGTGGTTTAAGTTTTCTTCAGCCTTTGCTAGATAGTAAAATTTCCAAAGACTTTTAGACTTCTAGATTTTGGTAAAAAATTCTGAAGTCCCTTGAGTTTCTACATCTATCATTATTTTTGTTTCTCCCTCAATGCGTAATGTAAGTTTGCAAAGTTCTATTTTTCAAGATTTTGACTAACATCCTCTACTCCAACATTTAAGCTAAATTTTGAGTCTCCCAACTAACTCTACAAATATGTATTGTTCCAAATGAGTTGATTTGCATGAATTTCATGGACTTCCTCCAATTTTCATTTTTTAGCTACCACATCTTCCACTCTTCAACCCACCTATTAGGTTGGAGTAGTGGTTCATTCATGTGAATGTTACCTTTATAAAACTTAAAATTTCTCTATCATTCTTACCTTTTGCGAAATAATTTCTCAAGCTCTATCACTTTCTGCACACCTCAAATTCATCAATTTTTCCATTAAAGATTCTATCATTATATTTGTTGTTGATTGTTGAGTTTAAGAGTGATTTGAAGTTGATATAGATTATATTTTAAGTGTCTAGAACAACTAGTTAAGTTTTAGGGCATCATTGGAGTCAATCTTTCTTGTCTAAGCATTTAAAAACTAGTAAATTATTTACCTCCATTGAGATTTTCTTTTCTAATTTTTAAATACTACTTGATTAAATGTTCTAGGGATTCTAATTTTGTGGTAATGGTTTTATTTGAGTATTTTAATTGGTTATATACCTGTTCATGATTAGTGTTTCATGTTAATCATGTTTTATTAACTATTAAACCCTAGTCTATCATGTTTAATTGTTTTAAATGGTAAATCTTAGATCCCTTAGGGTACATGAAAAATATGTGCTTCTATTATTGAAAATGCTAGAAAGTTAGATTTCCTAAAGAAAAATTATAACATTTAGTTGAAAAGTGTCTAAGTCTTGAAAATGTCTAAATACCTATTAGGATCCTAGAAATGTTCTACTAGATGGTAGCTTGTAGACTTATGGGTTTTTGAAGGACCTTTCCCTAGTTTGAAATTCTTTACTTAGTCATATTATTTCATAAATGCAAGTTTGTGGGATTGTAGGATTATTGTGGACTTCTACATTCCAAATTTGAAGTCTCAAATCCTTAAGTCTCAATGGTTCTTGCAACTCAATGTAAAGATAATAATTCATCTCCTAGGTCCATGTCTACATAAAGAAATATTTTTGAAGAGTGCAAGTTTTCTATAGACTTTTAGAATTGAAACTTTAAGTCTATAATCCCAAAGTCTTGACAAATCCTAAATCTCTTTTCCTTTGGAATTAAATTCAAAGTTACAATCTTAGTAAACTTTCAAAATTTCAACTTATAATCAAAGTTCCTAACATTCTAGTGAACCTTGCACTCTTGAGCTATCTAGTTTAACTATTGTTCACAAGATTGTAGGAGTTTGGCTAATGTATTCCACTCTTCCTTTTGGTCCTAAATCCTAATGTTTGGATAAACCTGACATATCTATGCAGAGATAGAAAACACTCTAATACTTTAGAATTTGAATATATTCTCCTTCTAACATTTTCTTACACAATGTTTAGTTTTTGTAGGTTAAATTCATGACTTCCTAAGATTGAAAAATGAAGTATGAATTTCAAGGAGTCCCTCCTCTATCCAAGAGTAACTCAACCCTAGATGATGTATTTGATAGAGACATAAGTCACATTAACCTAGATGATTTATGTGATGTTCAAAATGTGATACGAACACAATATGGATGAGTTAGATTCCCAATAGTACACACATTACATCCTTACTAAAGGTATCGGTCTAGTCACCTCTAGTCTTCTAGGAATAACTTGCTAGGTAGAGATGAATCAAACTAATTACTCTCTTGACATGGAAGAAGAGTGTCATGTGTGACAGTGAAATTGTTTAGTTATATGTAGACCTATTGAATTTGTGTACCTTATGATGTAATTGATGGAGCCTTGCTAGTCACAGATTACTCACCACTTCACAATGACTTCAAGAAAACAAAGATTCAGGTGCAATGACAGGAGATGAATCAACGATTAGACAAAATGACAAGAAGTATGAATAAGAAGATTTTACAAATAGAGAAATCACAAAAACTAAAAGTAGAAACCCAACACCTCAATATTCAATTTCATTAGCAAAGCATTGCAGAGTCTACAAATGGCCTGCAACAATCAGCCTAGACTATGAACATTACAACAATCAATTTCCTATTCTTTAATCTATCTTCTGTCTTCCCATTTTTCACTCTCTCTGCATTCACTTCTGTCATCTTTCCATTCTGCATATTCAACCCTTTTTCTTTGAATGCAATGCCATCCTTCTAGATGCTTCTCAGCCATTCCTGCTATCGTTTCATCTTCTATAGAAATTGGGTCTGTAACCGTCGCTAGAGGAATATCAACAGTTTGTAAACATCTATCTTCTAACACTTGCCAGAGCTCTTTTGACTTCCAATACTCTCAATTGTCTTCAACAATATGTCGTGGCCCTTCAGCTTCTCCGAATGATTCCAACTATCCATCGAGTCAGGAATATAAACTAACAGAAGAAAAGAAACACCCTCTTAAGAGTTGAGTTTCTATCACACAGGCGATCAGAGATAAACAAAACTTAATTCCCAAGCAAGTGATAGGACTATATGTGCGACAGGAGAAGAAAAATACATGCCGATAGGAACTCCTCAATGAGTTTTTAGTTTCACAAGGAAGGAGTTACAAGATAAGGAGAAAATATAGAAAGACACCACCAAAAACTAAGAAAAGCTAACAAAATGAAAAAAACCAAAACAACAAAAAGAAAGAAAACCAAAATTGTAGGCATGATGCTCTGCATCAAACTCCCTGGGCAGAAAGAAATCATGAGCTCTTGCTCATGAGGTCTACAACTGAATGACCCTATTTGATAATCTCCTCCTTAGTGGTCCATGAAGCATCTTCAACTAGATGATTGTTCCATTTGAAGAGATACTTGAAGTACTCATGCTTCCATGTCTTCTTAAGCAATTGTTTATCCAGAATGCATTAAATTTGTGGTGGAGCAGTGACTATCTTGGATTGTTCTCCATGTGTTGAATCAAGTGCTTCAGCTTCATCTACCTCTTTATCCCCTTTGTATGGATATAAATCTGCTACATTAAAAATGGGAGATATATTCAACTCGGCAGGGAGTGATATCTCATAAGCATTGGCAGAAAACTTCCTAAGGATTTGGCATGGACCAATCTTCATCATCTGAAGTTTATTGTATGTTCCTATAGGAAATCCCTCCTTTCGAAGATGTGTCAATATAAGGTCTCCAACTTGAAACTACAACTCTCTTTTCCTTTGATCAACATGCTTTTTGTACTATATATTGTTGTCCTCAATGTTATACTTCACCTTTTCTTGAATGTCATGAATGACTTGAGCAAATTCTTCCCCATTTGCACCCCTCTTCTCCATTCTAGCAAGATCATGTAGTTCAAATACACCTCTTGGAGGCATACCATACACCAGATAGAAAGGATTGAAACATATGCTTGTATTTGGGGAATCATTATATACAAATTCAGCTTGGGCCAACATGAGATCCCAAGTCCCAGGTGAACTACCAACAAGGCATCTTAACAAATTGCCAAGGATTCTATTAAAAACCTCAGTCTATCCATCCGTTTGTGGATGCTAAGCAAAACTAAAATTCAGATTTGTACCCAATTTCCTCCATAGAGTCCTCCAAAAATGACCCACAAACTTAGTATCCCTATTAGAAATTATACTTCTTGGTATACCATGCAGCCTTACAACTTCTTTAAAGAACAAATTGGCAATGTTAGTGGCATCATTAGTCTTCTTGCATGGTATAAAATCCACCATTTTTGAAAATCAATCTACTACAACAAAGATTGAATCACTACCCCTTTGTGTATGAGGCAAACCCAAAACAAAATCCATACTCACTGAATCCCAAGGTTTGGTTGGAACTAGTAATGGTTGATAAAGCCCTATATTTTGACTTCTTCCCTTAGCATGTTGACAAATTCTACACCTTTCCACATATCTTTTCACATCTGCCTTCATCTCTGGCCAATAATAATGAGTGCTCAATTGTAGGAAAGTTTCATCCTATCCAAAGTGATCAACAAGACTACCACTATGTTTTTCCTTCAACAAATTATCTCTCATGGAGCCTCTAGGAATACACAACTTATTTTCTTTAAATAAAAAACCTTCTTGAATCATGCAATCTCTCCATGGCTCTCTATTCTAACAAATAGGATCATTGCAAGCTACAAATGCTTCTCCAAAATTTGCATCTTCTGCATACAACTCTTTCAAACTTTCAAACCCCACATAGTTAGTTTGTATTTCACTCAACAATAAACTCTTTCTAATTAAAGCATCAACAAATATATTCATTTGACCACTCTTATGCTTCAAAACAAAATTAAAACTCTGAATATACTCAACCCATTTAGCATGCATTTGATTCAATTTATGTTGGTTGTTTATAAACTACAAAACATGGTTATCTGTATACATAATGAACTCTTATGGCAATAGATAATGTCTCCATTTCTTGAGGGACTAAACCAAAGCATAAAAATCCAAATCATATGAAGAATACTTTCTATTTGCCTCATTTAATTTCTCACTAAAATATGCAACCGGTTTTCCCTCTTGACCTAGGATTGCCCCAATAGCCAAACCACTAGCATCACACTCAACTTGAAACACTTTATCAAAATTATACAAAGTAAGTATCAGTTGTTCACTCACCTTCTTCTTGAGAAATCTGAAATTTTCTTCAGCTTCCTTGGTCCAAACAAATGGTCTCTTATGTCCTTTGATAGTCTCCAAAATAGGTGCTACAACATGACTAAAATTTGTTATAAACTTTCTATAAAACCTAGAAAGACCATGAAAACTCCTTACCTCCATGACACTTCTTGGTGATGGCCAATCAAGTATGGCCCAAACCTTCTCCTTATCCATTTTCAGCTCTTCTTTTAACACCATGAAACCCAAGTAAACTAGCTCAGTCTGCATAAACACACACTTCTTCAAATTAATCTGCAAATTTTCTTCATGTAATCTCCTCATAACCTGCCTCAAATGCTCTATATGTTCCTCCTTAGACCTTCTAAACACCAAAATTTCATCCAAATATACAACCACAAATTTACAAATAAATGGTTTGAAAACCTCATTCATTTACCGCATAAAAGTACTAGGAGCATTAGACAACCCAAAAGGCATAACAAACAACTCGTACAACCCATCACTAGTTTTAAAGGTTGTCTTCCATTCATCCCCAGTATGATTCTTATTTGGTGATAGCAACTTTTCAAATCTATCTTAGAAAAATACATAGAACCAATATACTTTCTTTCAGAAAGAGATATAATATCTAGGGCATATAATACCAGTTGAAGGAATTTTAGTAGAACCTACAAAGATCAAAGCTATATTTGAGTGGCTTGTGCCAAAGAATGTGGATGAAGTGTGTAGTTTCATGGGGTTAGCTAGATATTACAGGATGTTCATTTTGAACTTTCCTAAGATTGCAAACCTAATCACTTTGCTTCAAAGAAAAGGAAAACATTTTGACTAGTCAAAAAAATGTCAAGAGACATTTATTCAGTTACAAGAGAGGTTGACAACTGCACCAATATTAAAAGATCCTGAGTCAAAAAGTCAATTTGTTGTAATCATTAATGCCTCAAGAGAAGGTTTAGATGGAGTACTTACGTAGAATGGGTGAGTGCTAGCCTATGAATCCATAAAGATGAGAGCATATGAGGAAAATTATGCCCCTCATGACTTAGAGTTAGTAGCAATTGTGCATGCCTTGCAAGTGTGGCAACACTACTTGCAAGAAAATCCTTTTGAATTGAAGTTGGACCATCAAGGTCTTAAGTATATATTCTCCCAACCTCATTTGAATGTTTGACAAAGAAGATGGTTGGAATTGATATCCGACTATGACTTTGAGATAAGTTATATTAAAGGTAATGAGAACTAAGAAGTAGATGCTTTGAGTCAATGGAAACATATCTCATCAATTGTCTCTATCCACTCAAACTTCAAAGATTTTGTACTACATAATTCTGCAGGTTATGAGTACTATGAGCAAGTTAAGCAGGCTCTCTCAGTAAATCCTCAAGCCTCAAGGTATGATGGGTTCTATTTTGAACCAGATGAGCTTTTAAGATACAGAGGAAGGATAGGTGTCCCAAACTCTATATAATTAAGGGACCTTATGTGGAAAGGAGTTCATTCCACACCATATTCAATTCATCCTGGAGTAACCAAACTCCTAGCCGATTTAAAATTCATTTATTTATGGAAAGGAATGAAGAATGATGTTGTAAGATTTATAGAAAGTTTCTTAGAGTGCTAGAGAGTCAAGGCTAAGCATCAACATCCAATAGGACTTCTATATTTGCATGATATTCGAGAGTGGAAGTGGCAGGTCATTAGTATGGACTTTGTACAAGGTCTTCCAATGTCTCAAAATAAACATGATGCTATTTTAGTTTTCAGTCGATAGGCTCACCAAGGTAGCACATTTTATTCTTGGGAATCTAATAGATGTCCAACACCAATTATAGCTCACAATTTTGTGCAAGAAGTGTTTAGATTACATGGAGTTCCTGAGAAAATTATCTTAGATAGATATGTGCACATGACATCAAGATTTTGGCAAACTTTGATTTCAGTACTAGGAACTCAACTCAAGATAAGATCATCTTATCACCCTAAGATAGATGGTTAGACTGAGAGGATAAATCAAATCTAGAAGATTTGTTGTGGATGTATTGCATGGATCAACAATACAAGTGGAAATAATACCTACTTGTCGAGTTTGCATATAATAAGTCCTATCATTTTGCTATTAAGATGTCTCCATTTAAAGCATTGTATGGAAGAAGATGCCAAAATCCTATAAGCTGGGATAAGCTAGAGGATAGGATTAGCATTGGTTCTAAATTGTTATCAGAAATGGAGGAATAGATCAATCTGATCAGAAAAAGTGAGTAGAAGCAAATGATAGACAAAAAAGTTACACTGATGTCAAGCATACACCAAGGCAATTCTTAGTCAGAGAAAAAGGTTCCTTTGAGAGTTAATCCTCATAAGAGTTCCATAAAGTTTGGGGAGCCTTCCAATCTAGCTCCTTGATATGTAGGACCCTATGAAGTTCTTGATGTGATCAATCCAGTTTCCTACAGAATCGCTCTACCACCAGCTCTTGCTAGGATGCACAATGTTTTTCATGTTTCATATTTGAAAAAATATATAACAAGTGATAATCATATTCTTGATTGGAATTCTTTAAAGGTATAGTACCCCAGAGTGGTGATGATCAAGCCTCTCAAGGTGCTTGAAGTTTGCAAGGTCTGCTTGCGTAATAGAGGTTAATTAGTGCAAGGTCTAGTGGGACCAATATGCAAAGGATAGTGCCACATGGGAAGATTAACATGATTTTTATCAGAAATTTCCTCATTTATTTCATGTTTTTTAAAGCTAAACAAAAACTTTACCTTATTATTATTTTTGATACACTGGATCATTGAGGACGATGAATCTTATGTGGAGAGATATGTCACACCCCAAATTTTGACTATGTTTTACTTTTTACTTCTATGTAATTAGTAGTTGTTTATGCATGAATTAATGATTTGAGGTTATGTGAGAATGTTAGGATAAATTAATGATATCATGCATTTATGTTTATATGATGTCATGATTATTTATTCATAAGGTTTATAAATTGACTAATGATGCACTTATCCTGGAGTTTGGCGATTGCAAGTTGTAACCAAGAAACATGTTTTCCACCCTCTGAGAAATAGAGGGAGAGCATCATCGGAGAAAAGAGAATAGAGGTATGGATAAAAAAATTGTTTCCATCTAATTCTCATGCTCTCATAGTTTAGTGAACCTTCATTTAGTTTGGTTTTGACTCGACAAATCATCGATTGCCAATTAGATCCATTAAGCTGAGGTTTTGTAGAAAACTAAGTCAGGATATAATATGACTATTGACAAGGGATTGTCGATAGTTGTTAATTCTTGTGTGATATGAATATAGATTGTATTCAAGAGAAAATATCTTTCTAGTGGTTAAACTATTTCTTATTGGTAATTTTCAATGGGAAATCTATTATGATAACCTATCTATTTTGATGTTTAAGCAAGCTAGAGAGGGGCAGAATACCTTGACCCCATTCTTGTATCATGTCAAGTGTGTGAAACAATGTAGGTATACATTGTAAATAGAAATATTATCTTGGAGTATATATATTTATTTAATATGAATTATTGGTTTTAACCTATTGTTTGGTTGATGTTGAGTTTCTTAGAGAAGGTGGTATAATTGCAAATAAATGCAACCACTTCTTGTTAAGATTTGGAGGCTTGACCCCTTTTCCTACACAATGGCTAGGAGGGTTTGGAGGAGCTCTTAATTAGATGGGGAGTGATCTGAATGATCGTTCACTCCACCATGGAACTGCTTGCACCATGATGAGTAATAATAGGCTTGTATTTTGCAAGGAATCTCCATGAGTAAGGGAGAGTAAGCCTTGAAAAGGTCATATTATCATGGAATAAGCATAGATCAGGGGGGAAAATCATTTTCTTGGGTGTATCAAGCAATTGATTGACCCATTAAAATGGGAGAGAAGGTGTAGGGAAGCATAGAACCAAGTTGGTTTGAGTACACTGTTAAAAATTGAGAGCTTGGACTCATATAGAAGCTCCGTTATCATTTGACATCCTCATAAATGAGTTATGTTACCATTTGATATCCTCTTACAAAAGTTTTGTTACCATTTGATATCCTCATATAGAAGTTTTGTTACCATTTGATATCCTCATACAGAATCTATGTTATCATTCAATATCCTCATTTAGAAGCTCTATTGGCATTCGATATCCATAGAGAGAAGCTCTGTTATCATTTCTTTTTCTCAGGAATATTAATGTTATCTTACTTGTAGTGAGAAAGAGCTTAGTGAACCCCTAGACTCACAGGATAACACTGAGGGAGGTCATTGTTATCATATCTACAGCAAGAGAGAATGTGGAGATCACCAATCATACGCGAAAGGTGAATCAATTGTGTGGAAAAGCACACTATAGCACAACATAAGAGGTATGATTATTCTTGTTTTTAACTATTATTTTATTCTTATACTATGAATAAGTATATGGTGTAAACTTGTAGAGATGTTCATACATAGAGTAAAGTATTTAGACTCATGTAAAACATCAAACTTGTAATCATAGCAACTGTGTAATCATCCAGTTTCATAGGAGAATAGTTAAAATTATCTTGCCTATCTATGATATGGCACTCAAAGTATGTGTAGAAATAGATCCTAAAGTATGATAAGAAAAATGTCATCAAACAGTAGCCTAAAACCACAATGGGTAACTATAGAATGTATCAATTTATAACTAGGAAGCTATATAAATTATCTTTTTATGTCATTGTATTGTATTCTCGAACCTATAGAGAGATTTTTTTCTTAGTTAGCCTCAAGTTTTGGATGAATGTACGAAAAACATTTGTGTCTGAAATTTACAAAAATAAACTCAGATTCAACATAGGAGTTATGAGGAGTAAAATTGTAGAAAGTTTCAGGCAGAGATAGATTAATTTTCTCATTGGAATATATGTAGAAGTTTTATTGTTTACTATCAAAAGATTTGTGATAGATATTCCATTATTTTAGAAGATATATAATGATCCTTATGTCATTAGAAACACTAATGGATATTGATATTTTATAACAAACCTTCTATAACAATGATAAGTATTATCATTTCGAAGGATAAACTATATGAGATTAAAACCTATCATTTATAGAGAGTTAGTGGACTTGAGAAGACTAGGAGGTTGATAATTTTCTTATTATAGACTCAAGCTTATCTAGGATGAAAAATTTGACTTATTCAAGATATTAGTTATGAAAATGATAGTATATTATATAAAAAGGGTATACCCCATCTGCTATGCTTTTACATGTTACGAGAAATGTAAATTCAAACAATACCCAATTGGTCAAGAGAAGACTACAGGTTTTTGTTATCATGTTATATTATTATAAACTTTTACTTTTGGCAAAACAAAAGTATATGTTATACAATGAGTATGGGATAAAGAAGTTAAATCCTAGAATCAACCCAGAAGGGTTTAGAGAACTTAAAACTCTCAAGTCGATTTTGACATTGTTCTAGTTTATTGTATATTATGGTCGATAGAAAATAGTCGATAAACCATTGATCAAGAAGATATAAATTAGAAAGAGGCTAAGTAGAAATTTGATAAATTTAAATGATTTCTTGTTAGTGTCAAAACTTGACCGTTAGCACAAGAGTGCTTAATCTTTGAGTCTTTCAGTAGAATGACAGGAAGTCATAGGCCCTAATATTGCAAAAATTCATGTCTAAAGAGTTACTAGTCAAGCAAGTCAAACTGTAGGATGAGGTATTTTGCAAGTCAAGTTAGAGGTGTGTGAACACATGACTACATTTATTACAAATGTCTATTTATATCAAAACTTTGGTCAAAGTGATGAATTTGTCTCTACATGCATTAGTCGGTTCACAATGTCTAGATGATGTGACATGTCAGAATGATCATACTTAGCTAGAAGATTGTCTAGAGTTGTATAGTCGATTGAGTTATGTAGAAAACAATACTAGAACTCAGATGGAAAGTTGTTGCTTCCTTCTATCTATAGTTTTCGTGAAGGGTAGGGCCACTTCTAGGAAGGAAGGTGTGTGGGGACCACCAGTCTATGGTTGGAGGTAAAGCACTCAGATGATCCTCTCCCTCTGCATTAGATGACTCACCGAGACTTGTGAGATAGGTAACAAGATTCTATATGTAGTGTACTTCATTTTATGACTTATGATAGTCAAACTTATGTAAAACTATTCTTTTTCCAAGTGTAGATTATTTGTAATTGTAAAGTGATATGATTTCACTATGATTCTATCTTTGAATATAATGTATTTTAAAGGTTGAAAAATATTCAGAAAAGATATTATTTATTTCTTTAATGTTATGCAAATTTTCATTCATATTTTAGCATGTTCATTTAATTTCTTAGTAAATTGTGTACATAATTCCATGTAATACGAGATGGCATGTTATAATTATTATGAATCTTGAGGATGAAAATTTTTTGCACGATGTGAGTTTTGTCATAACCCATTCTTTGGAGAGAGGGGGAGAGAGAGAGAGAGAGAGAGAGAGAGAGAGAGAGAGAGAGAGAGAGAGAGAGAGAGAGAGAGAGAGAGAGAGAGAGAGAGAGAGAGAGAGAGAGAGAGAGAGAGTATGTTGATTACATACATGTTATTGATCACATGACATGTTTAATAGAATAATCTTGAACATGGATTACTTGGTAAAGGGGGAGGTCACCTTGTTTAGTGATGTCATCATTTAAAGGTAACTTTAAAAAATCAAATGTTGAAGAAGAATGTCATTTTATTGGAGTAGTTTCAAGTAGATTGCCTAAATATAAGGCATTGAGAAGAGAATTATTTTAAGTAAGATAACTTTGGAGAAGTTCTAGTATTTGGGAAAAAAATCACTCACTAGTGGAGTCTCATTCTTAGGTAACACAAATTTCTTGATCTCTATCCAACTCTACATGGTTTAGCATTTTTTGATTGAAGGTGATTTTAGCCTAGTTTTGTTGAAAACTTGTGGGACAATTTCATTTGTCTTATGAGTGTAAGAATGTGTCTGTGGATGCTCATTGTTGATCTTTTGGGAGACATTGGATGATTTTGTTATAATTTCTATAATTTGAATTGTCACCACTGCTACTTTCACAAAATATGTAGTAACATATGGGAGTGTAGTGACATGTTGATTTATTATTTCTATTTATTCATTATCTTGGTTAGAACTAGTTTATAGTGTTTACATCCATAGTGTGATCAAATTCATCTTGAGGGTGGAGGAGTATATTTATTTTCCTCTAGGAGGTTTGATATGAAGTGATAGTACTCCTAAATGACTCAATATCATACCCCCTTCTCTTGTAAAATGGGTAGTACTTATCATGATCATAATTTTGAGGCTTGCAATGATTGTTGTGTGATTGCTCATTTTGTCTACCTTTTCCTCCCAATTGATTTTCTAGTGATAGTTAATGATGTTGACACTTTAGTTCCCCAAATTCATATAATCATTATAATCATCATCATTATTGTAGTTTCTATTGTTAATATCATTTTATGGTGGAATATTTGTTGCATCATCTATTTTCTTATTATTTTTCAAAATTTTTAATGTTAAAGTATCCTTGCTTCTATCATGGTTTACCAACCTTCCATTGGTATCATGTACTCCTTTCTTCCACTATTGATAGAAAATTGGTCAATTCTAAGAGCACTCTGAACTACCTCTTTATATGATTTATAATGGAGATTTTGGGTTCCTTCTCATGTGTCCCTATTGAGAGCATGCAGGAGGAGATCATAGAGTTTCCTATGACCTATGTTTGGTGCACTTGTTGAAGAATAGAGAACTCACCTCCATTGTTTGATAAAATGTGTGACTAACTCATTGGTTTCTTGTTTGATCATTAAAAATTATTATATTCATATTTTGATCAATTGGTTAATGTTAAAGGCAACCACAAATTGATCGATGAGCCACGTAAATAAGATCCATTTTTATATAAGTTGATAGTACCAATCTAGAGGAATTCCTTCCAAGGTATTCAAAAAATTATTTGCTACCACTCCATCCAAAGGAATTAGTTCCCACACTATAGTGATCCAGGCCTTGATATGATAGTTTGGGTGATTGTCCCTTCCCTAAATTCTTGAAATTTAGGTAGAGGATGTGGTACTATGAAATTATGAATGTTGTAGTCAAGAGGCTCCTTTAAATACTCAACATATCTTCCTAAAATGGGGTTATACGCAGATGGTTTTGTTCTTCCAAATATTAGCCCTACAAGTGGAGATTTATACAGTTGTTGTATTTGAAAGGGCATGCTAGATTGTTGACATCCAAAGAGGGTTAGATAACCATATGACATTATGTCTATGTTTTAAAATTTGGGTTAGGTTATTTGTGGTTGATTTTACATCATAGGAATGTCACCTATTTAACTATAAGTTTAGATGAATGCTTAATTACTTATGTTGTGAGAATGGAAGTTTAGATGAGGGGGATTTTGGGTTTCCCCCTAGTTTGATTCAATTTGGTTAGCAAAAGGATTTCCCTACACCCTCGGTATTTCCTCAATTCTATTTTGGCAAGGTTATCCAATACCTCTACCCTCAACTGTCCTGATCTATTGGACCAAGGTTGCTATATGGTCTACAAAGTGGCTTCCTCCATTCTTTGATTTTTTCCACCAGGTGAAAGTTAAAACTTGTGTCACACTTTAATAAGGAAATGACTAACACTTTTTAACTTGAATCACTACAAAGTAACATATATGTTTTCAATTTTAAAATAATGTAAAATAATAAAACGTAGATTTTTAATGTACTTTCTATTTATTTTATTAAAAAATATTTTAATACAGTTTTTTTAAAAATTGAAACTATAATTTAGTTATTGATAAAATGCTAAAAAATAAGGTTATGCAGGATGTCATTCTTTATATAGTAAATTTCATTCTTCTCCTTCAAATTTCTTTCTGTGTATTTATACTTGAAACATTAGTGCATGGATTAATTTTCTCCCATTTTGATAAATATGTTTTTTGACTAAATCTTCAATGTTGCATTTAATGAAAAACAAGTACTTTAATGGCATGTCACTTTTTTCCCTAACTATTTAACTAAACTAGGATAAACATTATATCATCTTGACATTGAATCTCTCCTCTAGTGCATCATTTTTTTTTCAAAATTTTAAAGTAAAATTTAGTATTTTCCCTTGAGAGAAGAATCAACATTATATTTTTGTGTTGATGACCTAGTTTTAGTAAAAATTAAAAAAAATATAAACACTAATTTAAATATTAAAAAAATTATAAAATACACTTATAGATCTACAAAGGGGTTGTTTACAATTAAAACAAAGATTATTTACAAGAGTGGAAGTTGTTAGAACATCATTTTTTTAAAAAATTTCATTTTTTGATAAATTAGCCCCAAAGTGATTCTGAATATGTATTTAGTGGACCCTTTTAGTTGGAAAATTTATGCCCTAGATTTGATCCAGCTATAATGAATTTAACTAGAATATATGTTTCACCAAAATTAACTCTTAGTAGGAATTGCTTAAATTCATTTATGCTGATAAGTTGGCCTAAAGTGTGACAAAACTTTGAACTTTCACCCTATCTTATAATGGATTGTTTTGCATTGGGTTTTGAGTGGCCCCATTTTTTCCTTATAATGACACTTGATGTATTAGAAATCTTTCATCTTTATATGATATGTGGATGGCTTCTCATGCTTCACAAGCTTCTTGCAAGTTCCTCCTATTGAAGCACAACACAATTGAGAGGGGGGGTGAATTAGTTGTATCAAGAATTTCAAACCCTCACAAACATTCAAATCCACATTAACCTTTAAACTTGTTATGATGTTTTAGCATGAAAAGAAAATAACAAAAGATGAATCATAACAACACTAAAAACATGACAACACTAGATTTTATGTGGCAAACCCAAGAAGGGAAAAACCACAGTGAGGATTAGCTAACAATATAATGTAGTAGTAATATTGAATTACAAAAGGGTCACTGCTAATGGGCTCACTACCTAAGGCTCACTGCCTAAAAGAAAGAATGCTCACTCCAAGTGGACTCACTACCCACTGAGAGAGAAAGAGAGAAGAGAAGAGTGGCTCACTTCCAAGATTTAAATTGATATAATTGCATCTAACCTATGCATGGAGTTTAGTTCCAATGAAGCTCAATATCCATCACAACACAAATAATACCTTCGCAACAACACTAAAAAATAGTAGGCAGCTTCTGCTCACTACATCCAGTATCCTAACACATAAAAGATCTTACTGCACTAATCAAATTTGCATCACAAACATCATCTCCATCACGCACGCAACACTCACTAATCCTTGACACTTATTTATACCACCATTAATCTTGAAAACATTCTCCAAGGTCGCCAACACAACTTAACCCATAAAATTCAAATTAGGTATGGACCAAAACATTCCCATAGAGGAAAGGAATGAATTTAGACCACATCATGCCTTAGCATGGACCTAAATCCACTCTTACATGCTTCATCACACTTTCACAATCAATGAAGCACAACCACAATTAGTGTAAACAACCAAGTTGACCAAACTTGTGTTAACACCATGAACTTTTAAGGGCATGCTTCCTCAAAACCAAACAATATCATGCAGACCATAAACCAAGATTGGATATGATCTAGAAACATCCACAAGTACCTAAAAACTATCAAATTCCTTTGCATTATCTTTCACCTAAAGATAGTTCAGACCGCAGTATTAAACCAACTCTATCATACTTCTGTTATCAATTGCAACTCAATAAATGAACTTGCAGAGCACAAAACAATGAACCCCTTGAATTGAAGAAGGATATAGACCTTATAAGCATAAATCCAAAACCACAAAGCTAGAAACAAATCCACAGAGAAATGTGGAGCAAAAGAGTTTCTCCCAAACACTACTACATAACTCAAAAACATTGTGTGCATACTGGTGAACATAAATTTCTCTACACAATGAACCAGAGCACAAAATATAGAACATAGCATCTCTAAACACCTTTGAACAATATATTGTAACCACATAATTAGATATTCAATTAGGAAGAAATGTGTCTAGAGCACAACTCGATCACCACTCTGTTAAGCCAGTTAGTCTCTTCAACACACTGTTTCCTTTATTCATCAAATTTTATCAAAAGCAATTGGAAACCAACCATCGAAAACATATTCTTGACACCTTCACCACTTCTTCAAGGCAATCAATCATAGCAACTCAATCAAATAAAAACAACATCAAAGACACAGTTGACACCAATGACAACAAAGCTTGTTGACATCAATGATAACACCAATTAGAATATACTTGAAACAATCTCCCTCTTTGTCATTATTGGATACACATAATGTGAAAAACAATCAAGACAAAGCTCTACACTAAACTTCTTTACTTTGTTACTCTCCCCATTTCTTTTACACATCTTACTCTCTCTTTGATCACTGATTATTTTCTTTTTCACATTATTCTTTCTCCCCCTTTATTTTTCACATGAACCCTCTCCCCCTTTGACATCAATAGCAAAGGATTACCAAACTTTCCCCTTTTATGATGCTGCACATACTTGCACTGCTCACTATTGCTCTACAACATCTTTTTCTTTCTGATGAAGGAGCATCCCTAGTTCAAGAGCAATCTTGCATCAATGAAAAACATTTGCGATTCATTTTGTTTACAATTTATTTTATTTCTTTTCAATTTCTAATTCAGTTCAGGAAGTTTAGTCAGTAGTAGTTTCTATATTTTGGTCTGCATTCTATTGCAATTGCATTTCATATCTTGCAAAGCTGGACTTAGCATTTAGATTCATTCATCTACATCATATCTGAACCTTAGAGCATTTGGATTAGTTACCATAAAGTTATCGCTATACGAAGATCAATCATTTTCTCATAACAGAGCATCCTGACAGTCTTAGACACATCAGTTGGAGGAGAAGACTTGCAGAGCATTCCTCAACTTGTGAAGCCTAATTGCACATCATTCAATATTTTTTGGTTTGTGGCCAACCTTCCACGAGATTTGCACATCATTCCATGCATTTGTGTAGGTGTTCTACATGATTAGGTCTGACCTACCTATGTACACATGTTACAACTCTTCATTAGAGATGGTGATCTTCCTTGGCCGACCCGGAGGAATATTTTGTTCTAGAGATGATATATATTGATGTAATAGATCCCTAAGAAAGTAGTTAGAATAATTCTAAGGATTTAGAAGATAGATAGTTTTTTCTCTTTCGCAAAGGGACTCCAAAGCTATATCTTGTGGATATTTTGATATTATGTAATTAGGGTTGTGAGCCCTAATTTATAATCATCCATGTTGCTGACCAGATTGTATTTGAATTATAGGATATACTAAATGACTAAATTTGCATTTGTTCCATATCTTTGAGTTGTTTTTGTTGTGTTTACTCTTGCTACACAGTCTGGACATTTCATTTTGTGAACCCTCCTACTATGACTGCACCAAGTGGTATTAGAGTGAAAGTTCAAATCTTTGGCAGTAAATTGTGTGAAGTTGGCAAAGGAATTCCATAAGATCTTGTTGTAGACAAATTGCCAAATTGAGGTAGGTTACTTGTGTCGCAACTGATCGCCAATTGTGAGGCAGTTGTCACCTTGTAGCCTGATCATTGAACTTGATGCAATTTGTACTTGATCCTAAGAAGAATTCTACCAAGGAGAATCCCTATTGTTGGAACAATGGTTGGTAGAATGAATGATATGATGGAAATGATGAAAATAATTAGAACTCAATTGGATGTTGTTGAGGAACATAGGCAAAGAGGATTGACACCAAGACCTAATGTTGAAAGTGATGATGAAGAAAAATTTCAATTTGTTGAAAAAATTGGTGAAACCCTAGGAGGTGATGAAGAAGAAGAATTAGATCAAGTCAAGATGTTGCAAGCTATTTTAAAGATTCGAAAGAGACCTAGAGTTGATTTATCAAACTATACTGGTAATTTGAACCCTAAAAAACTAGTTGACTGGATAAATGACATAGAAGAATACTTTGAGTATGAAGAAGTTGAAGATTAAGAGAAGGTGAAATTTACAAAGATAAATTTGAAAGGACATGCTACTATATGGTAGAAATAAGTTCAGTTAGATAGAAACAGAAGAGGAAAAGAAAAGATTACAAAGTGGGATATAATGGTAACAAAATTGAAAAATCAATTTATACCTGTTGACTATGAACTGGAGTTGTTGAAAGGATTGTAGAACCTAAGACAAAAGGAGAAATTTGTGACGGAGTGTACTGAAGAATTTCATAAGATGATCATAAGGATAGGACATAGTGAAGCAAGTAAGGAGAAAGTGGCTAGATACATCAATGGACTGAGATTGAACATTCAAGATGAACCAAGTTTGGTAAGGATGACATCCTTGGAGGAAGCATTTCAGTTCCCCCTAAAGGTTGAAGAGAAGTTAAATAAGAGGCATGATCAGAGATAGAGAGGTAGAACATTTTCTAGAGGAGACAGATCACATGTAAAGTAGAACAAGTTTGACAGCCCATTTATGAAGGATGATAGAGATAATAGGGCTTACCAGAGAGATGATAGAAAATTTTACTGGAGAGGAAACCCTAATGCATACTGGAATGAAGGATACATAAGAGAAGAAGAGGACTTGATAAGAGAACATTCATAGGCACTTGTTTCAAGTGTGGAGTGGAAGGACATATAGAATTTAAATGTAATCAGGGGAGTACTAGTAAAAGGATAGATAATAGTGGAAAAGAAGTCTATGTTGAAGAAGAACCTATTAGATCACTTAGTTTAGTTGGTAAACCCGAGAAAGGAGAATCACTGGTGATGAGGAGAGCACTATTTCAAGTAGAGACAACTAAAGAGCCACCAGAAAGGAAGAGTTTGTTTAGAACAAGATGTAAATCTGGAGGCAAATGTTGTAAAGTTGTTATTGATAGTGGTAGTTCTGATAACCTAGTTTCAGAAGAGATGGTGACTAAGATGAAGTTGGAAGGATTGAAACACCCTAAGCCCTATCAGATCGCATGGATTCAGGATGATCATAAGGTACTGGTGAGTGAACAATGTTTGGTGAAATTTCATATTGGATCTTATCATGATGAAGCCTTGTGTGATATTATGCCTATGGATGTATGTCATATCTTGTTGCGTAGACATTAGCAATATGATAGAAAAACTATACTTGATGGGAGAAAGAATACATACACTATAACATCAAATGGGAAGAGAATTACCTTGATTCCTTTGGAAGATGATCCTAAGAGTGAAGTATGTGGGAATACTAGAATCTGTTTGGTAGATAGAAGAAAATATCTGGATGGTTTGAGACATGAGAATATGTGTTATGCTTTGATTCCTAAGAAGCCTAAAGCATTGAAGAAGGAGACTGAAGAATCACAACCAGAGGAGATAAAAGAGTTGCTGATAGAGTATGAGGACATCATATCAGATAATATACCTGAAGAATTACCACCAATCATGAGTATTAATCATCACATGGATCTTGTACTACGAGCTAGTTTGCCTAATAAACCAACACATAGAATGACACCAATAGAGAATGGAGAACTAAATAGACAGATACATGAATTGTTGAGGAAAGGTTTGATTAGAGAATGTTTGAGTCCTTGTGAAATACCTACAGTGTTAGAACCTAACAAAGATGGAGAGTGGAGAATGTGTATTGACTCGAGCAATAAACAAGATCACAGTTAAGTATAGATTTTCTTTACCTAGGATGGATGATATCATGGACTGTTTGAGTCAAGAAAAATATTTCACAAAGATAGATTTGAAGAGTGGATACCATCATATCAGAATTAGAGAAGGAGATGAATGGAAGACTTCCTTTAAGACAAATGAAGGATTTTATGAATGGTTAGTGATGCATTTTGGATTGACAAATGCACTGAATACTTTCAATTATTGTATATTTGGATGACATTCTAATTTTCAGTAAAACAAAAGAACATTTGTGGCATATTAGACAAGTTTTATAGAGGCTGAGAGAAGATAAATTGTTGATCAACATCAAGAAGTGTAGTTTCATGAAGGAAGAAATGGTATATTTGGGATTTGTGATTTCTGCAGAAGGATTGACGATGGACCCTAAGAAAGTGAGAGCTATTGTTGAATGGCCTACACCAGAGAGCATTGGAGAGGTTAGATAATTTCATGGATTGGCTAGTTTCTATTGGAAGTTCATTAGGAATTTCAGTTCAGTATGTAACCCTATGACAGAGACAATGAGAGGTGACAAAAGATTTTAAGTGGACATCAGAAGTAGATAAACGTTTTGAACTGTTGAAGCAAAAGGTGACAGAGCAACTTGTTTTAGCATTACCAGATTTCAAATAGGTATTTCAAGTAGATTGTGATGCATGTGGGAGTGTAATTGGAGAAGTGTTGAGTCAAGAAGGTAGACCTATAGTATATTTTAGTGAGAAGTTTAATGATGCAAGGAGGAGATATTCAGTTTATGATCAAGAGTTCTATGCCATAATTCAAGCCCTGAATAAATGGAGACATTACTTGTTGCCTAAGGAGTTTGTGTTGTATATAGATCATCAAACTTTGTAGTATTTGAACAATCAAGGTAAGTTGAATTAGAGACACATGAGATGGGTAGAGTTTATGTAGAGTTATACATTAATATTGAAGCATAGGAGTGGTAAATCAAACAAAGTTACTGATGCATTGAGTAGAAGAAGAAACTTGTTGACAGAGATGAGAGTTGAAGTGATAGGCTTTGATGAATTGAAGCATATGTATGAGGGAGACATTGATTTTGTAGAACCTTGGAAAGCATGTAAGGAACCTATTGTGATAGATAGGAGTAAGTGGTTGGACTATTTCACTCAAGAAGATATGTTGTTCAGAGGAAATCAATTATGCATACCTAGAAGTTCAATGAGAGATCATTTGATCAAGGAGAAACATAGTGGTGGATTGGCAAGACATTTTGGCATTGATAAAATAGTGGCTTTGGTGAGTGAAAACTACTTTTGGCCTTAGATACATACGGATGTTAGGAATTTTTTTTCAAATTTGTAGAGTTTCTCAAGTTGCAAAAGGGAGTAGTCAGAATACTAGATTGTATAAACCTTTGACAGTGCCAGAGAGACCTTGGGAAGACATTAGTATGGATTTTGTGATGGGATTGCCCAAGACACAGAGAGGACATGATTCAATATTTGTAGTGGTAGATAGACTTTTGAAGATGGCTCATTTCATACCTTGTAAGAAGACAACTGATGCAGTGCATGTAGCTGACCTATTTTTCAAGGAGATTGTGAGATTGAATGGATTACCTAAGAGCATAATTTTAGATAGAAACACCAGATTTCTTGGATATTTTTTGAAGACACTTTCGAAGAAGTTGAAGACAAATTTGAAGTTTAGTTCAGCATTTCATCCAGAGACTGATGGACAGACAGAGGTAGTGAATAGGAGTTTGGGAAACTTGTTGAGATGTTTGATTGGAGAGAAGGCGGGAAGTTGGGATTTGATTCTTTCGCAAGTAGATTTTGCATAAAATAATTTAGTAAATAGGAGTACCAGAAGAACGCCTTTTGAGATTTTTACCAGAGTGAATCCTAGAGGAGTGACATAACTAAGAGACATGGGTATGGAAGAAACAAGAAGTGCAAAGGCAGATAAATTTGTAGGACACATGGAGACAGTGCATAATCTGGTTAAGAAGCATTTGGAAGCTATGAAGATCAAATATAAGGAGAAAGCATATGAGAAGAGAAGACCCAAAGAATTTACAGTTGGAGATGAAGTGATGGTATACTTGAGAAAAGAAAGATTTTTAGTTGGGACATCTAACAAGTTGAAGATAGAAGTTTGGACCTTGTAGGATACTCAGAAAATTTGATTCAAGACATGCATATGAAGTGGAGCTACTGGAGACATTGGGTATATCACCTATTTTCAATATTGTAGACCTAGACCAGCATCATGAAGTAGAGTTCAGTGACAGCATGGAAGAGGACTTGAAGAAGCAATTACCACAACAAGCACTGGAGCAGATTGAAGACATTTTGGACAATAGAGTTGGATGCAACAGTACAGGAAGATAATACAAAGAATACCTTGTGAAGTGGAAAGGCAAACCGGAAGAAGATTCATCTTGGATTTCTTAGGTTGAGGTGGACCGTCTTGGTTTTCCTCTACCCCCATCAAAGTGAGGGACTCATTTCTTTCAATAACCCCAGATGTCTGATGCAGGAGCATCCCTAGTTTAAGAGCAATCTTACATCAACCAAAAACATTTGCAATTCATTTTGTTTGCAATTCAATTTGTTTCTTTTTGGTTTCTAGTTCAGTTAGTAGCAGTTTCTATATTTTGGTCTACATTCTGCCGCAGTTACATTTCAAATCTTGTGGAGCTAGACTTAGCATCTAGATTCATTCATCTACATCATATCTAAACCTCAAAGTATTTGGATTAGTTACTGGAAAGTTATCTCTATCAGAAGACAAACTATTTTCTCAGAATAGAGCATCTTAACAGTCTTAGACACATCAGCTAAAGAAAAAGACTTGCAGAGTATTGCTCAACTTATGGAGTCTAATTACACATCATTCAATATTGTTTGGTTCATGGTCAACCTTCCCTGAGATCCGCACATAATTCCATGCATTTGTGGAGGTGTTCTACATGATTAGGTTTGACCTACCCATGTACACACGTTACAACTCTTCATCGGAGTTGGTGATCTTCCTTGGCTGACGCAGAGGAATCTTGTGTTTCAGAGATGATATATATTGATGTAATAGATCCCTAGGAAAGCAATTAGCATAATTATAAGGATTTAGAAGATAGATAATTTTTTCTCTTTCACAAAGGGACTTCAAAGCTATATCTTGTCCATATTTTGATATTCCATAATCAGGCCCGTGAGCCCTAATTGTAAGCCCACATGTTGCCATCCAAATTCTATTTGAATTCTATGATATACTGGATGAGTATATCTACATTTGTTCCATATCTTTGAGTTTTTTCCGTTGTGTTTACCCTTATTGAATAGTCTGGACAATTCATTCTTTGAACCCTCCTACCGTGACTGTACCACTTTTACTGCTCTGAATGCTCCCCCTTAGGAGTGCACACCAAACTATATCAAATCTTAGTCCCCCTGACTGCGATAATCATCATGACCACTACCTATTCCCCTTTAGAGGTATCCTCCAACATTAGTCTAGAAAAGAATAAATTTTAAAATCCATTGGACTGGTGCACCTCCTTATGCATCTAGTTCAAAGGAGGGGAAATAACCCCTAACTTCTCCCAGAGATACACAAATGTATCCTTAGGAAGAGCCTTAATGAATATGTCAGCAACCTGGTCCTTTGTAGGCACATACTTAAGCTTCACTTCATTTTTGCAACCTTCTCTCTCAGAAAGTAATACCTAATTAAAATATGCTTTGTCCTTGAATGCATCACCAGATTCTTTAAAATGTTAATAGCACTTGTATTATCATAGAAATAAGAAATTGTCTCACCATACACAACTTTGATATCCTTCAAGGTTTGTTTCATCCAGAACACCTATGTTCAGAAAGATGTTGCTGCAATGTATTCTACCTTTGCAGTAGATAGTGATGTTGAATACTGCTTCTTACTTAATCATGACACTACTCTGCCACCAAGAAAGAATCCTCCACCACTTGTACTTTTCATGTCATCTACACAACCAACCCAATCTGCATCTATATAAGCACTTAGAGAAAATTTATTATCTTTTGGATACCACAAGCCATGATCTAGAGAGCCCTTTAAATATTTGAATATCTTCATAACTGCCATAACATGTGACTCTCTAGGAACTACTTGAAATCTAGCCACAAGACAGACCGCATGCATAATATATGGTCTAATAGCAGTCAGATATAGTAATCCTCCGATCATTGATGTATACTTGCTCTGATCAGCCTTAGGACATTCATCATTCTTTCTTAGCTTAAAACCAGTAACCATAGGATTACAAACTGATTTAGAATCTTCCATTTCAAACTTCTTCAACAACTCTTTTACATATTTTGACTAAGAAATGAAAATACCCTTATCTATCTGACTGAGTTGTGACCCAAGGAAGAAGTTCATTTCCCCACACATTGACATTTCAAATTCTTTCTGCATTTCATCTTCATAAGTTTTACACATACCTTCATTTCCACTGAAATTTATGTCATCTACATACACTTCCATAATCAGAATTTGATCCCTACTTACTTTGATGTATAAATTACTATCTTCAAACCCTTTATTGAATCCTTGTTGTAATAAATACCTATCTAGACTTGCATACCAAGCTCTGGGGGCTTGCTTCAATCCATATAGTGCCTTCTTCAACTTGCAAACCATATCTGGCTTATCTGACAATTAAAATCCTTCTAGTTACTCTATGTACAGTTCCTCTTCTAATTCACCATTCAAGAAAGTACACTTCACATCCATTTGATATACTTTGAAATCCTTATGTCTTGCAAAATGAAAAAACATCCTAATGGCCTCCATTCTTACCAGTGGATCATAAATTTCCTCATAGTCTATTCCTTCCACTTGTGAGTAACCTTTACATATAAGTCTTTCCTTGTTCCTTACCACTTCTCCATTCTCATTCAATTTGTTCTGGAATACCCACTTAGTTCAAATTACATTTTTGTTCTCTAGTCTTGGGACAAGTTCCCACATCTAATTCTTCTCAATCTGCATTAGTTCTTCTTCCATAGCCTTGATCCAATTCTCATACTTGCATGCCTCAACCACTATTTTAGATTCAAATTTAGAAAGTAAACACAAATTTACCTGTTCTTCAGTAGCTCTTCTTCTTGTTAATACACCTTTGCTCTTATCACCATTGATCTAATCTTTAGGGTGATGCCTCTGCACATACTTAGGAGTTTCAGGGATTCCTTCTGGAGCTTCTTGTTCTTCAACCTATAGTTCATTTTCTTTAGCTTCTTCTTCTTCTCCACAAGAAGACTCATCTCATTCATATTCATTAACCTCTCAAATCTTCTATATATCTTCATCAACCTTAACATTAGCACATTTAATAATTTTTCTTAGCCTTTTGTTGTAGCATCGGTAAGCTTTGCTTCTGGTAGAACACCCAAGGAAAATACCTTCATCAAATCTTGCATCAAACTTTCCTAGTTCAACATCTCTTCTGATATAACAATTGCTTCTAAAAACTTTTAAATATTTAATAGTAGGAATTGTTCCATACCATAGCTCATAAGGAGTCTTTGAGTCGTTTGCTCTTACTTGTACTATGTTTTGTATGTAGACAGTAGTCTGAATTGCTTCTCTCCAATAGAATTCTGGTAGGTCTACTTCTTTGATCATTGTCCTTACATCTTCTTCAATAGTCATGTTCTTCCTTTCAACCACTCCATTTTGCTAAGGAGTCCTACAGGCAGATAAATGCCTCTTTACCCCATGATTCTCAAAAAACATGTTAAACTCATTAGAAGTAAATTCTCCACCTCTGTCAGAGCTCAAACATTTGATCTTCATATCCATTTCATTTTCAACCATTGCTTTAAAGGCCTTAAAATTATCTAGGGCTTCTAATTTTTCCTTAAGAAAAGTGACCTATGTCATTCTAGAACAATCATCAATAAATAACATAAAATACATGTCACATTGAAAAATCCTTACTTTGGTAGGACCACAAAGATCTGTATGTACTAGTTCCAATAGTCTAGTAGACAACTAATCCTTGAATTTGAAGCTTCTTCTTATTTTATTTCCAATCTAACATTCCTTATAGATAGCATTGATGGGCTTTGTAATCTTTGGCAGGTCTCTCACTGCTTGAACTAAACTTATCCTTACCAAGATATCAAAATTGATGTGAAATAATCTCCTATGCCATAGCCAACTCTCACTAATCTGAGTTATAAATAAATAACTAACACCACCTTTGAGATGATAAACATTTCCACATGTCCTCTTTCTAGCAGTAATCATTATTCTAGAGCCTTTTCTTCTCTCACAAGCATCATCCTAGAACATAAGATTGTAACCCTTGCTACACATCTGTCCAACACTCAAGAGATTATTATTTAATCCTTTGACATAATGAACATCATCAGTGCTATACTTTCCATCAAAATTGATTGAACCTTTTCTGCAAATCTTAGTAGCTTCATTACCACCAAACCTAACTACTCCACCATCATATCTTTCAATTTTAACAAACTTACTCTTATTTGAGCATCCACTATCAATAATCTAGTCATCTTTTTCTCTCTTTCCATGAAAAGTAGACATTATAGTGTCTTCAGGGTTAGTACTTACTTCCGAACCCTTCTCCTTCACACAACTTCTAGAGTTAGTAGAAACAGTTTCATATCTTATGGCTATGAATAAGCATTCATTATCATTATCATCCTCATAATCAGACTCAACATTAGATACACTTGTATCTTCTCTAACATGGTAATTTTTCTTAATAATCTTACTTCTATTTTCCCTATTCTAAATTCTTAGAGCTCTATCTAGACATCTTGAAGCATAATGACCTATTTTTCCACAACTAAAACATTTAAAAAAAAACTTACCACTACACTTTCTAGTACCCTTTTTCACTCTTCTCATAAAGTTAGCTTCCACTTTATCAAGGTCTTCCAGATCTGATTCCATAGTCTTCTCTGAGTTGCTAGCCTTAAAAGCAATCTCATCCATTGTAGTTCCACTAGTTGTACCAAACTCTCTTATTTCAAAAGTAATTAGGGTGCCAGGTAATTAATCTTTGGTAAATTGATTCAAATTTTGTAATTCTTCAATAGTAAAAATCTTATCACTATAAGCTTTAGGAAGAGTTCTGAGTACATTCAATATCACTTCTTTATCATCTTTATTTCCACCAAGTCCTTTGATGTGATTGACAACTTCATGCACCTTTTTTAAGTAGCTTGTAATGTTTTCATCTTCAAACATTCACATGGTCTCAAATGTGAGTTTCAAATTCTGCATTTTATCTTGTTTGACATTATCATCTACTTCATTAACACATTCAAGCTTTTTCCAAATCTTATTAGCAGTTTTCAAATTCACAACTTTCACCAACTCAGAATTAGTATGTCCACTTAAGAGAGTCTGTTTTGCCTTACTATGTATTTCAGCATCTTTGATCTCATCTTTAGTAGTTATACCATTCTCAGGTATAGTGTAATTAGACCTAACTAATTTACAAATCTCATAAACAAGAGCAATTAGAAAGGCTTCCATCCTTACCTTCTAGAGTGCATAGTTGGATCTATCAAACAAGGGAATCTATTTCTTGTGCGCCATTACATATCTACCTCAAGGTATTAAGTTTTCTTCAAAGGAACCTCCCTCTGATATCAATTGTTGAAGCAAAAGAAAAGTGAGAGGGCGGCTAAATTAATTGTATAAAAAATTTCAAACCCTCACAAACATTTAGATCCATATTAATCTTTAAACTTGTTATGATTTTTTAGCATGAAAAGAAAATAACAAAAGCTAAATCATAACAACACCAAACACATGACAACACTAGATTTTATGTGGAAAACCCAAGAAGGAAAAAACCATGGTGAGGATTAGCTCACAATATAATATAGTAGTAATATTGATTTACAAAAGGCTCACTACCAATGGGCTCACTACCTAGGGCTCACTACCCAAAAGAAAGAATGCTCACTACAGGTGGACTCATTGCCCACTAAGAGAGAAAGAGAGAAGAGAAGAGTGGCTTACTACCAGGCTTTCAACTAATACAATTGTATCTAACCTATGTATGGAATTCAGTTCCAGTGAATCTCAATATCCATCACAACACAAACAACACCTTCACAGCAACACTGAAAAATAGTAGGCATCTTCTCCTCACAACATCTAGTATTCTAACACATGATAGATCTTACTACACTGATTGAATTTGCATCACAATTATCATGTCTATTGCACACACAACACTCACAAATCATTGACACTTATTTATACCACCATCAATCTTGAAAACATTATCCAAGGTCGACAACACAACTTAACCCATACAATTCAAATTAGGTCTGGACCAAAACATTCCCACAGAGGAAAGGAATGAATGTAGACCACATCAAACCTTAGCAAGGACCTAAATCCACTCTTACATGCTTCATCATGCTTTTACAATCGACGAAGCACAACCACAATTAGTGTAAACAACCAAGTCAGCCAAACTTGTGTTAACACCATGAGCTTTTAAGAGCACACTTCCTCAAAACCAAATGATGTCATGCGGACCATACACTAATCTTAAACATGATCTAGAAACATCCACAAGTATCTAAAAACCAACAAATTCCTTTGTAACATCTTTCACCTAAAGAAAGTTCACACTAGAGTACTTAACCAACTCTATCATACTTCTGTCATCAACTGCAACTCAATAAATGAATTTACGGAGCACCAAACCATGAACCACTTGAACTATAGAAAGATATAGACCTTATAAAGATAAACCAAAAACTACAAAGCTAGAAATAAATCTGCAGAGAAATGTGGAGAAAAAAACTTTCTCCTAGACACTACTGCATAACTCAAAAACATTGTCCACACACTGGTGACCATAACTTTCTCTGCACAATGAACTGGAGCATAAAATCTAGAACATAACATCTATGAACACCTCTGAACAACATATCCAAACTACATAATCAGATATTCAATTAGGAAAAAATGCAGAGCACAACTCGATCACCACTCTATTAAGCTAGTCAATCTCTTCAACACATTGTTTCCTTTATTAATCAAATTTTCTCAAAATCACTTGAAAACCAACCATTAGAAACATATTCTTGACACCTTCACCAGTTGTTCAAGGCAATTAAATCATCCTCAACACAACAACTCAATCAAACAACAACAACATTAGAAGACACAATTGACACCAATGAAAACACAAGCTTGTTGACATCAATGACAACACCAATTAGCACATACTTGCAACACCTCTCTAGATGGCTTATCTTATTTTCCATTTGGGTGGTCATTTTCTTATATCTTTTCATGGATTGATCTTGTTGATGAATCTCAAACCGAATGCTTACTCTATGTGTTTTTATTTGGTTAGGTTGAAGGGCTATGTCTTTTATGTTGGGTTATTAAAAAACAATAAGGTATATGAATTTCATAAAATGCTCTCTAAATATAAGTCTTTAAAGTTAAATTTATTTGAAGCTAGAGCTATTGGATCTAAACGTGTGATAGTTTCATTAGAGGTGAAGTTACCCTAAACTCTATGTAATTTTGACCTAGTTTGTGGGTGGAGGAAACATCACAAAATAAATGAAATGAACATGGAAGAGAAAGAGAAAGATGAAAGTGGAATAGAAGAAATGCATTAAAATATAAAAGAGCCAGATCAAAAAGATTTTCACTTCATGTCAGGTTCACCAGAACATGTGATGTTAAAATTGTGACTCAAACACAACATGGGTGAGTCAAATTTTATATAGCACATGTATTTAACCCTTGTTAAAGGAATTAGTTGAGTCACACCTACACTTCTAAGAAAATCTAGCTTGGAAAAGATGAAGTAGACTAATTACTCTCTTTACATGGAAGAAGAGTGTTACAAGTGATAGTGAAGTTGTGTTGTATGTTGAATTTGTGTACCTCATGATGAAATTGAGGGTTTTTTTATTTTTCTATCTAACTATTTTGAAATTTGAAATTTTGATTAACCTTGTGATAGGACTGAGGGCTTCTTTAAGGTTTAAATTTTTAAATGTTGAATGTTTACAATGTTGTATGCATTGTGCTGAAATCAAGGGCTTAAATAATGCGTGCTTTCAAATGTTCAAAATGATTTTCTAAATATAGTTAATCTAAATGAATCCATGCCCTTTTGATTCATTTTCCAATTTTTTTGATGATCTAATTACTATGAAAAGAAATATGAATGCAATTCTATATGACATTTTCCTAATGTAATGTAAGTATGTTTTTATGTTTTTGAGTTTTAAATTCTATTATAATAAGAATAATTGCAGTTACTCTAAGAAGAATAGAAAAATTATTCTAAGAAAACAAAATAACTATATTCGATCTATATATTTTATCAAAAGTAAGAGAAATGATGTTTTACTTTGTCAAGAGAAAAATGTGAGCTAATTACTAATAAAATAATAAAGAAAATGTGATAATGGGTGCCAATGCCAAGCTATGCCCTCAAACGTCCCATGGAAATTGTCTCCTCCTTTGTAGTAGTGGACTCCTCCTAGTTGAAATAGAGATAAAAATGGGGACTTAAGGAAATGAAAATTAGGCTTAGAAGTAATAAAAAAGCTTGTAGAAAAAAGATGTTGTCTAGGTCTTCTATGAGCATAAAAATCCTTAGGGGAAGAAGCTATGTATAAGCATTCAATGAACATAAGAATGCATTGAAATGATCTTCTCCTAAGGCAATGATAAAGATAAATTATTGAAAATATTTGAAGTGTCTATCCTAAAATAAGTTAAAAGATTTGAAGATGTTAGAGCTTCCTGAAAAGAGAAGATTAAATGAGCATTTGAAGATGCTAAAAAATGAATAATGAAGGGGTATTTATAGGTGGAAATGAGAGGGAAGGGATGAAGAGTTAAAAAGAAAAGAATGAGTTAAATAACCAAGAAATAGAAGCTTTGCTAAGAATAGATGATGGGATAAGAAGAAAATAAGAAGAAAAGTAGAGAAAACTAAAAGAAAACTATCTATAGAAAACAAGAGACAAGAAGAAATTAATTAGGAAACAAATTTGAAGAGGTAACATCCAAACAATACTTTTAAATGGAAATAAAGTAAGAAGAGGACTAGTTAGAGTGGAAAATGTGAGGAAAAATAGGATGAAAATAAAAAAGAAAAACTAAAATTAAAAGTTATTTCACACATCCAAAAATTATAGAATTGCCTCTTTCAGGAAGTGGGTCTCTCTTTTTACTAGCTAGGGTCACCTAGGTGACTCTACAACTTAAGGATGGATCACTTGGATGACATAAAAGGTCAAAGGGGTGACCCTATGGAAAAGATATAAAAGGCTTCCTTATGTAACTAGAAAGTTTGGAATATCAATTTGGAGGTTGAAGAAGATGGTCAAGGAGGGGAAAAACACAAGGGACATGTCACTAAGAGTGAAACTACTGAGAAGAGTGTAATTCAATTCTATGTAGCCATGATTATGAACCTCTTTATCATTATTAGACTACCATGTAGCTCTACACAGTTTTTGGTACTCACAATTTCAAGGAAAAAATATATGGAGATGCTCCCACTAGCAAAGCTACATGTATTTTCAACAATACGATTGCTTAGATATCTAGTTTCTCAACATTCATTCAATCTCCTAAACTAGTAATGACTTCTACCATGTACTATAAAGTTGGGAAAAAAATCACGAGCCTTGAAATACAAATGCTTATAAATCTAACACTTGAGGCCATAACTAAGATAGTTTAGATCCCTTAGTACGCCTAGGTTACCCTTCTTAAGCTCAATTATGACCTAAACTTCTTCATTGAAGATGTGTATACATACCTAAAGGAATTGAACAAAGCATCATTGGAAAAAACAAGATTCACTATCTCTAGGCTCCCAAAGCTAATGGTTATAAGAGGCTTCCAAACTAAAATGGAAGGCACGATCACCTTGCTAAACAATATAATGGAACTACTAGTAGATTCTACCTTAGCCACATGGATGTTAAAATTTATATCTATCATTTGGAAGAATGAAGAGATGATTGACTAGGCTTCTCATATTATTGAAAACATTCATGGGTAGCTCACCAAGGCATTGGAAAGTAGGAGGTTCCTCATGATCTTGTACCTAGTCCAATCTATGAATAGGAGGGTTGTGTTCCCAAGATTAGAAAAGATTGGTGTTCTTGGTATGGCTTGAGGTTAGGTTAAGGTTTGTGAATACTATTCCCATATGACTCTAAAGGAAACCCAAAAGGATTTCATAAGGGGTAATGATGCATTCTTTTTATTTTTGATTAGGATAGTGGAAGGAAACTTGAACAAAAGGTTATTCAAAGAGGCCACCAATATTATTGCACAAGTTAATTGGTTTATCCAATTCCACAAATTTATATACATTAGAGAAGGAGAATTCACTAGATCTGATTATAAGCTACCCAAACAAGTTAATAGCAAAGCTAGTCTCTTTGTGTGGACTAGAGTATTGTGTGAAGTCCACAAGGAATTAGTAGATAAGAATAGGATTGCAATCCAATTTCCTACAATAATAGAAGTTTTTACCTAGGCTTCCTCATAGAATGCTAGAGTTTGATGCAGAGATTCAAAGATATAACTTTCATCTATATGATGAGAGACTATCCTTTGACCTAAAAGGAAATATGGAGAAGCATTTTATCTTTTCCCTAAATCATGTGCCTCATCTTGAGTATTACTTGGCTAATTGTAGTAATGAGCATGAGGTGTGAAAAAGGAAATTCTTTACTTACCTACCACATGATGAGATTTGGAATTGCACAAGTTGTTGATAAGGTATTAGATGATGATAAGGTACTTATGGATGTTCATAATGAAAAGGGAATATTTTCACATCCCATCTGTAATGGCCCAATCCTTGTTAGACCAATTTATCACTATTTTTTTCTTCTTATTTATTAACCATTAATTAAGTTGTTAGTGTTCAATTTAATTGTATACTAAGGTACTTCTATCCAAACTAGATAGGTATTTGTCCAATTAGGATAAGATCCTCTCATTATAGGATAGGCATGATGCAGAGGAAGGAATGTTCTTCCTGATAAAAGACCCAAATGACAAAGTGATCTTGCATGCTCCTCACTGCTACTCCTATGTGCAAACTTCCAAAAATGACTCCAATGAACAAAGACAAACAATCATGTTATGTTTCAACTCCTCAAAACTAACATGCAGAGAAAAAAAGGACTGTTCTAGCACAAGTTTACTCCCCCATACCCTTCACACAATGACTCGTTTTAGCCAATGCCTAAAAGCTTCCTAATACACATGAAAACATGGGACATCAACCTAATGGCATTCCATAATTGAGGACATCATGAAACAAGGGCAAGTTGTTGTATTTCTACCTATTTTCAACATACTTTAGGGTTTTCCCAAACATGCATGACCCTTACACTTGTTTGACACAATGTTCCAAACAATAATGGATTGTTGTCACTAGGTGCAACAAATCAGACCTTTTTTCTCATAACTTTTCAAAAAGACCTACAAATCGAAATGTAAAACTTGTTTTGGATACCCTTTTGGCCCTTACTAAACATATGCCAAAATGGAATAGGGTTTCTGTTGATGCATAAATTTGTGGGTCTAATCCAACAGCAACATGGGAAGTTTCTGAGATGTGGGATGCTTCTCAGAATCAACCTCCAGATTTTAGCGAAGCTGGCTCTTCTATTCTTCAATGGGGGATTTGGGAAAAAGGTTAGAAATGGAACTTGATTGTAGAAAACAAATGCATAATCTATGGTGATCTACCGGATTTGAAACAATTAGTTGCACAGTGTTAACTTTGAAAGATTTAACTAGAATTAAATAGCATCAATGCATGATTAAGACTTAGTTTAAGAAACATGCTTAATAGAGGCAGAGAAATAGAGAAATTAAAAGAAAGAAATAGAGATATCCATGTATGCACATAACACATCTCATTATTTGAATAACAACAAGTTACATAGGTAAAAGGTGCTGCACAAAATAATTGTTACATTCTCATAAAGAAAGAATTGCAAAGGCAAAAGAAAATCTATGTCTATTGCTCCAAAATTTAATCTAAAAAATGTAGAAATCTATATGTATATATCTATATCCTGAAACTGTGTCTCAGATCTACCCATTTATAGCCTGAAAGACTCAACAAAATCTCAATGGCCTCTGGCAATCTTTTCAACTGAAACTCCACAAAATCCAGCATAAATCTGGCAAATGCAATTGCAACTAAAGTGGCAACGAAAAATCAAAAGTGAACGATGCCTTTCTGTTACTTCCATGGCTGAAAATATCTATGTACTTATCTTTTACCTACATGAAGAGGAAATACTTCCCGCCACTATCCTCCTGTAGATTATTATAAAATGAAAATGGCTACTCATATTTTAGGGTTTCACTTCCTTTTCACTTTTGTTTCACATGAGTCAAAAATTTAAGCCTCACTTTATAACTTGGATTCCACATTTTAAATAAAGATAAATCTTTATTTAAAACTGAAATTAACATCTCCCGTGGCATGAGAGGCATTAATACTTGAACAAAAAATAAAGTTTTGACTTTATGAGAGGGGCCAACCATATTTTATGAGAGACTTTAGATTAATAAAAGACACATCTTTTTAACACTCCCGTGAATCATATTTAGTTAAATGAAACATTTAATTCTCCTTTACTCGGCATTAACCATGTGGCTTTCTCTGCAGCATTCTTTTTGGCTCTCTCTAATGCTTCGAGTGCTGAGAAGTGGCTTTCTCCGCATACTTCTTATTTCCTATAGCTTGCCTTAAAAGAAATAACGCACGACTTTATTAATTTTAGGGCAACATTTATTTGCACCATGAGGTAAAAATGGTGAGGTAAAAGATATTTTTTTTAATGAAACTTCCTTTGCTTCGGGTCCCACCATTTGCATTATGAGGGACTTAATATTTAACAAAGACACAACTTTTAAAACTCCCATAACTCATGACACATTTAATAAAATAAAATTCTATTATCTGTGTTGTGCTTGAGCTGCTCCACGTGGTGGCCTCCACATCAATTTTAAGTTTCTCTCATGAAAAGAAATAAAGTGGCTACTGGGACCCACCATTTAATTCTTATTTTTAATAAAACTCTCACTTCTCGTGTCTTTTAAATGAAACAAGTTTAATAAAGCACATAGCTTTATGTAACGGCCCCACCATTTAATTCTTCATTTCTCTTTTAACTCTTTAAAGTTATCCCTAACATATGATGCATTAAATAAAATGAAACAATAATTTATTTACTGCCTTTGGGTTGCTTCATGTGGTTGTCTCTGCTACTTTCTTTTTTCTCACTTTGTAGTGCTTCACCCACGTGGTGCACTCCGCATCAATTTTAGCTGCTCTTTATTGCCTTCCTCTTTTGACATCTAGCAACCTCTGTTGCTTTCTTTATCTACTCTCGTGTCTCCATATGATGTATTTATTAAAATGCAACAAAACATTTTATTTTTCTATGCTCTGCTTGACCCACATGGGGAAGTCTGCATTATTTTTCCTTTTCACCTAAAGCTTGTGTTGCTTCAATCTGTCAAGCTTTGTTGCCTTGTTGAGTTGCTCTCTTATTTTTTCTGAGCCATTAGATTTCTTTGTATCAACAGTTCCTATGCATCATAATTTTCAAAAAAAGGTTTTCAAAAAAATGGTGTGTAATATTACATAATAGTTCTTGGTGACAAGCTGGAAAAGTGAGCCTGCTCACTCCAAACCCAAAAAATATGGTTTTGTAGAGTGGCCTTATCCATTGGGCAATAGAGTCTATCATGCTAAAACTGAAAACCCATACATAAAAAAAATGGCAACCACTGCTTATGCAAGCAATCTGATACTAAACTACCCAAAAAGCCTAGCGAATCTGAATCTGAAACATTGCTAAAAACACACTTTGCAAACAAAACCAACCAACCATAACTGAAACTAACAACTGAAAACACATACAACAGAAAAAATTGCAACCACTACTTATGCAAGCACTCTGATACTGAACTACCCAGAAAGCTTGGCGAGTCCGAATCTAAAACATTGCTTAAAACACAGTTTGTAAACAAAACCAACCAACGATAACTAAAATTGACAACTAAATCTAGGACATGAGACAAGCTGAACCATAGATCTTTTATTCCAGGACATGATCGAAACATAGAGACTAACCAGATCCCCATAGCAGTAGAAACTTATTGAAAGAAAACTAACTGAAATGAAAACTAATGCTGATGTTGTAGCTTTATTTTAACTTCTGGTTCTAACTTACTGACATATTAAACATACAAGAACATGCCCATTCACAGGAGTGGCAAAATAACTACCACCTCTGAATATCCTTCTCCACTAAATCCTCATCAAACTGAAAATGAACCAGACAAACTGTATGAAAAAATATAACAAGATTTTGTACTTTTTTACTTCTCTGCACTCGGAGAGTCTTTCTTTGCTTCAAAACACCAGTCAGGCTTATTTGCATGATGTTCTTTCTTCAGAGGAGGGTGGGAAGGGAAAATAAAGCACTGAAACTCTTTCCTCTATTTGTTTTTGAAAACTTCTATTGCCAGAAACTCATTAGTGACCTCTTTTGTTGACTCTTCATCTGAATGATGATCCATGATAGCATCAAGATCTAGCTGACAAGTGACAGAACTGCCTAGAACAGTCCTAAATCTGATTGGGATCCCTTCGTGCAAGAAGAAATGTGTAGAATCTAATTCTATTTGTGACATCATATGTGGTTCTACACTATGACAAATGTCTCTCTGAATCTCATCATCTTGTAGAGGTGAAACTTCATCAAGAAGAAGGCAATAACCATTTGCCAAAATAGTAAATAATTCAGTTCTTGATACTTCCTTTGTGTCAACATTTTCTTGATGATCTTCTACAAGCCTTACAAATGAACCTTGTACTTTCTCAATTGCAAGATCTTCCTCATTTAGTAGCTGATAGCCTTGTTGCAAAAGTGAGAACAAATCCTCATCATGCCCCAAATGTTGCTCATGCATCTCTGTGCCTTCCTCCTATAGGTGTGAAACTTCATTACAATAATAAAGACACTCATCTGGTATAATGTCATTTGTAACCTTTTCAAAATGGAATATAGAGGCAGCATCACCATGGACCCAGTACTTTTCAACTTCAAATCACTTCTTGTAGTACTTTTCAGCTTCTAGAAACCTCACCTCATAAGCATCTTCTGAATCTGATTTAAGATTTGACAATAACACTAGATCTCCCTTTGCCACATATCCTTGATGCTAGTAACTCGAAGGACACACAGGAGCCACTTTCTTGCTTGTAATTTCATTCTTGATATTTGATTCTTCTTGAATGTCAAAGTGACATAGAACCTGGTCAATGGCTTCTATGGAATGACTAGCAGCTATAGAAGTTTGTAAAGGGTAATTTTCAAGACAATTGGGTATTCTCTAGATATATTCATATGGTTGTTCATAAGAATCTTAAGGTATTAAACATAGATCAGCATGGTACAGGTTTTTTCCTTTTAACTCATTGATCTCATGGGGGAGGGTTTTAATTAGTTCCTTCACAGCACTCATCTCCTCATGATTTATCAAATCAGTAGGGAGGGTGGGTGGACTAAAATTTGCATGCATCTAGCTATAGGAAAGGGCGTGAGACAGGCTATTTGTATGAGGCATCAGCTATTTCAAGGGCAGAGGAGGCAGTTTACTAGACAATATGAGGCTACTTTTAGCCTTAATGGCAAGATCATATGATTAAGGAAGAGTTTCACCTCCTAAGGATTGTATCATGACAGAGATCTCAAGGTCTAAAGCCTTTAAATAATACAAGAAAGCAAAGACTGGAGGGGGCCTTAGGTCTGTAGAAATTTTTTTCCATACCTTGTCAAATCTTGAATTGAAATCATGTATGGGCTCCATAGGATGCCTCTTGATGGTGATAAGACTCTGAGTGAGAGTGTTGACATCCATCTTGTCTTTGAACTGATTATAGATGAGTCCTCCAATTTGATCCCATCTAGTGATCAAACCAAGATGCAAGCTTCTGTACCATTCTTCTGCTTTGCCCTTGAGGGATGATGCTAACAATAGGAGAGCATGATTCTCATTTGTGACATTATGAATAGATCATAAACTAGCAACATCTTGGATGTGATCTTCAGGGAAAACAGAGCCATCTCCAAGAAAGTGAGGTAGTGCCTTCCAAGCTATGTCAAGAACTTGACCCTATTGCTAGAGAACCAGAGGACTTGAATCCCAAGTCACAAAGGGCAGATCTCTTTGAATATTCAGGTGCACATAGATACCAGGGGTTGCCATGGTCTGTAAGAGCAAAGATCTAAGAAAGAAACCTTAGTAGAGTCGCTAGATGGATGATTCATGCTCCTATGAGCAGATATTTCTATGATTTTCCATCAAAACCACAGAATACAGGACAAAGATTCACTAGAAATAAAGAACAAAGTCTTAGAATCCAGTCCCACCGAGCATACCAAAAACTATTGATGCATAAATCTGTGGGTCTAATCCAACAACAACATGGAAAGTTTTTGAGATGTGGGATGCTTCTCAGAAACAACCTCCAGATTTTAGGGAAGCTGGCTCTTCCATTTTTCAATGGGGGGTTAGGGAAAAAGGTTAGAAAGGGATCTAGATTACAGAAAACAAATGCCTAATCTATGGTGACCGGATTTGAAACAATTAGTTGCACAGTGTTAACTTTGAAAGATTTAACTAGAATTAAAGAGCATCAATGCATGATTAAGACTTAGTTTAAGAAACATGCTTAACAAAGGTAGAGAAATAGAGAAATTAAAAGCAAGAAACAAATATATCCAAGTATGAATAGAACACATCTCATTATTTGAATAACAACAAGTTACAGAGGCAAAAGTTGCTGCATAAAATAACTGTTACATTGTCATAAAGAAAGAATTACAAAGGCAAAATAAAATCTGTCTGTTGCTCCAAAATCTGATATGAAAAATATAGAACTCTGTATGTGTATATCTATATCCTTAAACTATGTCTCAAATCTGCCCATTTACAGCCTGAAAGACTCAACAAAATCTCAACAACCTCTGGCAATCTTTTCAACTAAAACTCTGCAAAATCTAGCATAAATCTGGCAAATGCAACTGCAACTAAAGTGGCAATGGAAAATCAAAACTGAACTATGGCTTTCTCTTACTTCTGTGGCTGAAAATATCTCTATACTTATCTTTGGCCTGTGTGAAGAGGAAATACTTCCCGTCACTATCCTCCTGTAGCTCATTATAAAATGAAAATGGCTGCTCATATTTTAGGGTTTCATTTCCTTTTCACTTTTGTTTCACATGAGTCAAAAATTTAAGCCTCACTTTGTAACTTGGATTCCACATTTTAAATAAAGATAAATCTTTATTTAAAACTAAAATTAACATCTTTTGTGGCATGAGAGGCATTAATACTTGAACAAAAAATAAAGTTTTAAGTTTTGACTTCATTTACACACTCAAAGATTTCATTAATTTCAAAATAATGAGACTTACTTGCCTCCGCATCTCTTCCCTTAGATGGCTTGTCAAGTACTTTCAGCCACCTTCTCAATCTATTGGCTTCTTGTTGCTTCCTTCTATTTTCCATCATTTTGTTAAGAGTCCACTTCACCATTTTCTTAACCTCTTTAAAGAATCCATGTGATCTTATTCTCTACAGTAGCTCCAGTATGATGTCCAACTTGTCCAAACTCTCTCTTATTTCTTTTATCTATGCTTCAACATCCTGTTGTGGCTTGGGCTAGTTCCTTTTACTTTCGTTATGCAGTATCTCTTCCATAAGCTTCATCACTATAAGAAATTTTTTTAGTTACATTTTTTACCTCACCTGATTCTTTTTCACCCTAGTTTGTTGGCAACTTCTCTTTTGGGCATCACTTGTGCTCTTCTCCTTCCTTCAAGCCTATCTAGGCTTCTCCTGCCTGAACCACCCACACAACTTGCCACACAAAGCACACCGTGCAAACTGATTAATACAACAAAACTATTACAACCTCTTGTATCTTTAACTTATTTCTTCCTACCATCTAGATCTTCTATTCTCTGATACCAATTAGATGCTAAGGAATGATTGTTCTTCATGATAATAGACCCAAATGACAAAGTGATCTTGCATGTTCCTCACTGCTGCTCCTATGCAAACTTCCAAAAATGACTCCAATGAAAAAAGGAAAACCATCATGTTATGTTTCAACTCCTCAAAATTGACATGCAGAGAAAAAAAGACTATTCTAACACAACTTTACTACCCTCATACCCTTCACACAATGACTCATTTCAACCAATGCCTAAAAGCTTCCTAATACACATGAAAACATGGGATAACAACCTAATGGCATTCCATCATTGAGGACAACAAGAAGAAAGGACAACTTGGTATATTTAGACCTGTTTTCAACATACTTTAGGGTTTTCTCAAACATGCATTACCCTTACACTTGTTTGACACAATGTTCCAAACAACAATCCATCGTTGTCACTAAGTGCAGCAAATCAGACCTTTTTGGTAATAAATTTTCAAAAGAAACTGCAAATGGAAATATAAAACCTATTTTGGATACCCTTTTAGACCTTACTAAACATATGTCAAAATGGAATAGGTTTTCTTTGTACAGACTAGGGTAAAAATAAGACTATTCATGTGCAAACCGTAGGACTGTTAAAGAACTGCTCTCACCAAAAATGACATAACTCATTCAAAACTTAATAAATTTTGCTCAAACCAAAATCATATGAAACTAGACTAATTCCTTCAACTTTTATAATTGGTTTAAGTCCCTTAATATACTATACATGGTTTTACTAGTATGTCTTCACACTACAAATTCTAGAAAACATTTTTAGATTAGGGCAGCATTCACCAAAATGGCCACAATGTTCACAAATCTCAATGAAAATTGATGAAATAAAAAGATAAATGAAATAGATTCACATTACTACATGATCCAATTGATTTTAAGTCATTACCTAGGCTGTATAGGCTAGACATAGCAATAGAACAGGACTGCAATGTTAAAAACCACAAAATAACTTGCTTCTATTCACCAAAATCACAAAAATCCATTCTTCTCTCTCTCTCTCTCTCTCTCTCTCTCTCTCTCTCTCTCTCTCTCTCTCTCTCTCTCTCTCTCTCTCTCTCTCTATTTGACTTTTGAGGGTTTATTTATGAATTTACAATCAACCCAATGGTTTATAACCATTTATTTCTTGCATGTTACCATTTTCTTGATTTTTGCCACCTTGCTAAAGTTACATGACACTTTTTAGCAACTTTCCCCATTTTAAAACCAATGACCCAATAAACACATCAAAAATAGATTAATATGATTCCAAATGGTCATAAATGACCTTATTAAACACTAAAACACACCATTAACCTAAAAACCAAAAAATGTCAAAATTAATCTTATGAGACACCTGATGCCCCCGCACTAAGGCATCTCTCCATAAGGGACAGGTATTTCTCCAACATCTATCCTAATGGGATTGGGCATCCATCTATAAAGGATAGGAATGTCCTCTAGCCAGATACTTAGGCCAATCATAAATCAAATGGATCCCGAGCCACTCGTTGTAGACTACACCCTCAAACTAATGGGAGTGCACTGAGGTCGTCGTCATTCAGGAGTAATTTATAAGTTTAATGGCTTGAGTCCCACCTTGAAATTTGGCCTAATACCTCAAGGAGTTAAGTGAATCCATTCGTGATTCTTCTAAGTTATACGTTGAATGTTTTTTTATATTATTTTTACATTAAGGTTTTACCTTTTATTCTCTTGTTGAAAACATATGTTGAAAGGTTGAATCAATAGAATGAGCATTTACACACTTCCCAACCCCGTGCCTAAAAACTTGCACACTCAGAATATTCTTTGTTCCCTAAGGTGGCTACATACTCGCTTCCAAATGAGATCAAGGTGTAGTTTACATGTAGTTTTGTTTACTATTCTATGTTTTTATGTGAATTGTTTAATATGGGTAAGGAGCCCTTTCTATGGCCCTATTTCCCTAGATAGTTCCTTTGTGACTACTACCCATCAAGGGAGAAATTAATAAGTATTTGGTCTTCTCAACCAATATGTGTTTACTAAATTCACTACTTCCTAATCCTATCAAAATAAAACTTTACATCCACACATTTAATCATCCCTTTTTCCCCCTTTTAGATATTATGCTCTATTGCACAGAAAATGTTCTAATTTAGATAATGCTATAAGGTGATTCCAAATTCTCTTTAAAGTAAAATTGTGTCACGGGAGATATCTTCTAAGTTGGATCAATTCATTTCTTCAAGAAATTAATCTTTTTATTTTGGTGTCTGATGGAGATTACTGGTCCCTCGAACTTAACATCATAGTGTTCATTATTAGTCCCTGACGATTTAAAGGGTCGATGCCATAGATGTTATTATAGCTATGTTAAGAAGTATGGAAACCAATTAGGGTAGATGTTATTTAAATAAGATTCTTCATAGTACTAGTATTCATAGTTTCTTTATTAAAAATAACTATTCTCTGATCATTTCCTTGAAACCTTTCTTGATAGACTGAGCATGTGCTAATTCAACTTCACTTTCTCTATTTATATCAACATTAGGAGATAGGTATTTATCTCAGATATCAAAATTTATCTAATCACACATCTTGGGGATCCTTTTTAATTATATTATTATTTTCTTGAAAATCAAAATTTCCACTCCACTTATGAACCAAGAAATTGTGTCATATTCATTAGCCTTGTTGATGACCTTCTCAAAGATTAATATGTTGACATCAATTTGGGCATTTCTTGCAAATCGTTGATAAATCCTTGCCATATGACATCTTTCTTCTTTGTCACTTCAATCTCTACATCTAGTTCTTTTTCATATCATCGACCTTTTGATACAATTTTACTATCTGTTTGATAAAAGTTAGGCTTCAAAGGGCAATTTCCTCAACCATAGATATAGCTATTCTACCATAAGATTGATATTTGTTAATTTTCTCAATATTCTCCTTTCTCACATTTCCCATGATTGAGCTAGTCGAAGCTAATGATTATATTGTTAGAGGTTGAGTAGATGTGTCGATGATGGATTTAATGTATGAAGTTAAAACACATATATTCTCTTCCAATTGTTCTCTAGTTTCTTTCTCCTTTTCTGTCCTTTCTACCATGTTGGATACAAACACTTGAAAATTATGAATATCTCTCTCATTTGTGGTTGAGGAAATATTTAACAAAGATACTTTGTAATCAACCCCTTGTTAGAACACAAGCAATTTCTTGAGAGGGGGGTGAATAAGTACGTCAATAAAACATAAAAATTCAACCCTCTAGTATTCAAATTAAATTAATTTTCAATGTAGTAATATCAACAATAAGAAAACATGCACACATTAACACCAGATTTACATGGAAAACCTAATGTGGGAAAAACCATGGTGAGAAAATGCTGGTAGGATCTATTGTCCTAATTCAACCTCACAAATTAAACCTTTGATTACAAAACTTAAGAGCACCAACTCTAAGGAATCACCAAATCCCTAATTTAAGAGCACCAACTCTAAAGAGACTACTATCCCCTGATTTGAGCACCAACTTAGTCCAAAGCAGGCACCAAGCTTACTAAATTTTTACACTTTCATGTATGTATCCATTTGGTTGTTCATCAACCTCAATTGCACCTTTTAATTCAATGTCATCTCCTCTCACTTTGCTCACTAAGATTTGCTCTGCATCTTAGTTATACTCATGCCTACATCAATTCATCTCTATAACATAGTAACATCAGTTTATATCTAGTTGCTTATATTTGCCATTTGCATGTGTGCATTGTACTTCTAATTTTTGCATGATTAGAAAGCTTCACTGAAACTCGCCCATCTATTTTCTTGCACTCCAGTCGTGTGCATGTGAACACTTCACTCATTTACATGAAAAACACTCCAACTTTGCATGCTTAACCCTTCAATTATCTTCAGTACTATATCAATGCATTCACTTGGTATTCACGTTGATTTTGCATTCTAAAATTATGCCACTAATCTAGCTGTTTATTCTTCTCTTTTATCCCTAAATTTATCATTTCTCAATTTTTTTCTTTTAGCCCTTTATTCGCAATTTTCCAATTTTCTGAACTTTCTATTTTTATCTTCTTTATTCTCTTTATTGGCTACTTTTATCTTTTTCAAACCTTATCTAACTTTGTCTCTATCCCTCCTCTATCAGTGAAGATTATTTTTTCAGAACTTTGACAATTGTCAGTTTTATCAGCGATTTCCACTATATTTGCACTACCTCCTTTTCCTTATATCGACAAAAGTTTAGTTCTTCAAACTTTGCCTTATTTCCTTTCAATCACCTTTATCGCATTTATTAGAAAAGTTTACCAACCATGAACCTTGGCACTTGTTTGCTTGTTATTAGCAAACATCACTTTCTTCAAACTTTGCTTTATCAACTAAACAAGCTTTTTACTAGCCATCGTCTATATCACCTTTATTGGTGAAATCAACTTTTCATGAACTTTGTCTTTGTCTTCAACAATCTCTTTATCGCCTACTCAGTGAATCAAACAATATTTGAACTCCTAAATGAGTTCAAGAAATAACAAATTCCCTAAGCAAGTCATTCCCCTGACTAAGTCTCTTTCTTAAGCACTTTCTCTCTATCGATGAACTGGTCAAACCATGAACTTTTGACTTTGGGAGCCACTTGTCTCCCTATCAGCAAATTGGCAAAATGCCAAACTCGAGAACCAATTCTCAAAAAGAGAACTTTCTCAACTAATTCCTTTGAATGCCTTTCAACTCTTCTTTTCATTCTCCCTTTTATTGTTAGCAAATCGACAAAAAATTGTAACTTAAGAACTAGTTCTCAAAATGATAATTGTTCCAACAAAGAGAAAATTAATCAAAAAATACTTAAGTTTTTCTTTCACTGCTACCACATGTTGCCTGATCAGAAAATCGGTGAACTTTAGAACTCTTGAACTAGTTCTCAAAAAGAGAACTTTGCCAATAACATTACTTTTCCTTCTAAGTCCTTAGCTTTTATTCTATGTCTTTTTTTAAAGACTTTCTACTTTGTCCACTTTTGCCAACTAAGGCAAAACACATAGAGTTCTAACTTGGCCAATTTTGCCAACTAAAGGCAAGACATAAAGAGTTCTTAATTGGCCATTTTTGCCGACTAAGGCAAAATACAAAGCATTCTCATTTGGCCATTTTTGCTGACTAAGGAAAAATACAAAGATTTCTCAATTGACCATTTTTTGCCGACTAAGGCAAAATTTACAAAGTACTTGGTCATTTTTATCGACATACATCCAACTTTGACATCAATGAAAATATATCAACAATCTCCCCCTTTATCATTGATGTCAACACTTATGCATAATCTGATCTTTGTGCTACTCTCTTTCTTCTTCTATTTTCTCTAGTGTTGCTCTCCCTTACTCTTATTCTCCCCCTTTGTCATCTGTTGAAAAGGTTGGCAATCAACCTCCTTTCTAAAAACTAACTACAAATGTCTAAAATGCTTCTCCTCACCATGTCACATGAACTTGTAACATCCAACCTACCAACTATCTACCCGGACCCCTGAGAGGTAGTCACTATCCAAAACAGGGATGAAAAATATGCCTTGATCTGTTCTCCTTGGACAATTGTCACAACTTTACTTATATTTGTGAGAGGAAGGAGCAATAACTCCTAGCTTCTTCTTGAGATATTCAAAAGTATCCTTTTGGAGTGGCTTGGTGAAGATGTCTGCAATATGTTCTATTGTGGGGACATACTCCATCTTCACCTCTTGATCTACAACTTTTTCTCTCAAGAAATGATATTTAATGGTAGTGTGCTTCGTTATTGAGTGCATCACAAGATTCTTTAAGATATTGATTACACTAGTATTATTGCAAAGAATGGAAATAGGATCAGAAAACTCTACCTTTATATCCTTGAGTGTCTACTTCATCCATAAAACTTGTGTACAACATGAAATAGTAGCAACATATTTTGCTTCAGTAGTAAACAATGTAACTGAATCCTACTTTTTGTTGAGCCATGATACCAACCTATCACCAAGGAAGAAATCTCCACCACTGGTGGTTCTCCTATCATCTATACTTCTTGCCCAATCATCATCTGTATATGCTATCAAGGTAAAATCATTATATCGAGGATACCATAATACATAATTCTCAGTACCTTTCAGATATCCAAAGATTCTCTTGACAACCTGAACATGTGATTCCTTAGGAGCAAGTTGAAATCTAGCCACCATGCATATTGCTTGCATGATATCTGGTCTAGATGCAATTAGGTATAGCAAGCTACCTATCATTGATCTATACAAAGTCTAATCTGAATGTAGTGATTCATTATTCTTTCTTAACTTGCATCCTGTCATCATGGATGTACTCACAAGCTTACAGTCTTCCATCTTGAACTTCTCGAGCATCTCCTTTGCATACTTGGTTTGAGATATAAATATACCTTGGCTTAACTATGTTATTTGTAAACCGGCAAAGAAAGAAAGTTTTCCAAGCATGGATATTTCAAATTCCTTCTACATCTGATAAGAAAATTCCTTTGTCATCTTGTCATTACTTCCACCAAAAATAATGTCATCAACATAAAGAACAACAATCAACAAGTGCTCACCTTTTGATTTGAAGTACAAGTTGTTGTCTACACACCCTTTTCTAAAACCTTGCTTCTTAAGGTAATTATCCAACTTAGAATACCAAGCCTTAGGGGCCTGTTTCAAACCATACAAGGGTTTTTTTAGTTTGCAAACATAGTCTTCTTTCTCTAACAGATAAAATCCTTGAGGTTGCTCAATATAGACTTCTTCATTAAGGTTTTCATTTTGGAAAGTATATTTAACATCCATTTGGTAAACCTTGAAATTCTTATAAATTGAAAATGCCAGAAACATTCGAATGGCTTCCAATCTTTCTAGTGCAAATGTTTCTTCAAAGTCTATGCCTTCTACCTGAGCGTATCCTTTACAAATAAAATGTTTTTTATTCATAACAACTTCTCCATCCTCATTCAGTTTGTTTTTAAAAACCCATTTGGTGCCTATTACATTCTTTTCTGAAGGTCGTGGAACCAATTCCCATGTCTGATTTTTCTCAATCTGATTGAGTTCCTCTTCCATTGCATTGATCCAACCTTCATCTACACTAGCATCATTAAATGTTCTAGTTTCAATTTTAGATAGGGGTAAGTGGAAGAAGATGAGTTCACTTTTTGGCCAAAAAGTGGAAGTGCTTTTCCTATTTTTCAAATTTTGTCGTACTTGGAGTGACAATTTGAAGCACTTACACATAACATATTAAGATGATGTAAAAATAAGAAATGTCGAATTTTGTTTCTAGTTTTGAAATATGTATTTTTTTCAAATACCCAGATTATGTAAGTTGGGTTTTTATTGGATGTACAAAAAGTGATTTTTTAAAAGTCCCCTATTTTTTGCAAAAGCATGCATGTGTATGACCAACATAATTTGACCTAAATTAATGTATTTTTCTAATTCCTTTTGTAGAAAGATTCCTAGGATGTCGATTTTCGGTCAGGATATTTTTTTGTAAATTTTTTATAAATATTTTGTTTATTTTAATTTTTTTAATGAGCCTAATTAGTATTTTTTAAAACCCCTCGCGTACATCCAACATAACTTGAGATAAAATAATCAATTCAGTAAAAAAACAAAAATTCATCATGTAGAGAATGATGTCTAGTTTGGTCAGACATAATTTTATTTTCAAGAAACTTTCAAAATCAAAAGTTATTAAAAAAATAGTAACCTGTGTTATTTCAAGTTTATGAGTTAGTTTGTTTAGAAAATAATTAATAAATAGAAAATTATATTCAATGGTAAAAAAAATTACATATTTGAAAAAACTAGACATTCAGATCTATAATGGGTTTTAATTTTGTTAAAATATTCTGTAAAAAAAAAGTTGTCAGCCACAGTGGTGAAACTAGTTTTTTCTCTAATTGTTTTCATGGCTTCGTAGTTGCAGGTTGGTTGCAGGTTTAAGGCTTAGGCTTAGGTTTCCAAGCCTTTACCAATCCTAAAACCAAGGCAAATTGGTAGGTGTCACATTTCAAAAAATAAGAAATGGGTACCCGTTCACAAACGGGTACCCGCTCATAATGGGTGCCCGTTTGCAAATGGGTACCTGCTCATAACAGGTTTCCATTCGTAAATGGGTACCCGCTCATAATAGGTGCCCATTACAAATGGGTACCCATTTTATTTTCCTTTTCACAAAATGGGTCCCTATTTCTTCTTTTTTAGAATGAGTACCCGTTTTAAAATGGGCACTCATTTCTATTTTAGCCGTTATTTTTTTTTTTCATAAATTCATAGTATGACCTAAAACCTACAACATTCTGTTTTACCAGTATGGAAGACAATGACATATTCTGTGATTTTTTTATGTGCAAAGTGTTGATTCGAGCTCTGAACAGGGCATATCTTATGCAATTTTTATAGGGATTCAATCATAAGGAGAATTTTCAGATGGAATGAAGTAGAATTTTTTTTTACAGGCATTCAACTTCTTGGAGAGACATTCATTTTTACCAATACACCGACAGTGACAAATTCTGTGACTTTTTTATATGCAAAGTGTTAATTCAATCTTTTAAGAAGACATATTTTATGCATTTTTTTCATGGATTCAATCATTAAGAGAATTTTTAGATGTGATGAAGTAGGAAATCCATTTTTTTGAAGGATTCATTTTCTTGGAGAGATCAAACAAATATCAAGAAACTATCATATTGAACAAAGGATCTATTTCTACTTGTATTTCATACAAATTTTAAGAAGAGATCCAACACATTTTGATAATCATGGGATCAAATAAACATCAACAAAAAAGGAAGAGGAAGGATATGATAGTTGAAGAAATTGAAGTACATCGAGAGAAAGAGGCAAAATGACAAAGAGATAGGAGAGAGAGGATTAAAAAAATGAAGAATGATGTAGCATCCAGTTCGATGACTATTGAAGAGGAAACTAATTTGAATGAAATGAATGTAGAGTATGCAAATGCAGAAGAGGTCAAGAACATGGAAAATGCAAATATAAGAACGAATCCAGTTATGTCTTCGAATGATCCATTCTATGATAATGAGATTAAAGATTTAAAGCAAGCTGGATATAATGTTGATGACTTAAATGCTTCAACTAGAAACAAGAGAATAAAAAATTAAAATGAAAACCCTTGTATGCATGAAAATGAAAACACTTGTATGCATGAAAATGATTTTTTTTTTTTAAATTGAAAGTAATATTTTGAAGGATCTTCCTGGTAAGATATCCTAGAGATAAATTAGAACACATGCAAATACATTGTACAAATAATTTTTTTATAGAAAAACTCTTAGATTTTAATGTCAACTTGTATTACAATTGATGAGAATGACAAAAATGAGAAAAGTAAAGAAAAAATTAGGCATTTTTGTAAAATCCAAAAAGGTGGATGAATCAATGGAACAAGTTATATCTAGTGTTGCTAATGCTATTGGTTCTATAGGAAAAAATAGTCGATCTAAGGATAAGAATGCAGCACGTAGAGCAATAACAACTGCTTTAGTTAATAAATCAGTTGTGAGCAAAATAATGATATGTAAAATAAGTGGATATTTAAATGTGCATGCTATAACTTTTAGAAGAGCAGCAAAGAGAAGACTAAGTATTGAAGAGGATCCAGTCAACCAATGTTGGACTTTTAGTGGTAGACTCCCAAAGTCTGACATGAAATTAGGTCTTTGATTGAAAAATATTGGCATGATAATTCAAGGGTTTCATCAAATGCTTGAGATGTTTTGAAATTAAGGGTGGGGTCAAAAAATCGTGATCCTCATCTAAAACATCTTTTAGACATGACTCAAATAGAATTATATAGAAAATTTCTAGACGATTCAGTTATAGAAAATTTTAGTATAAGTCAAAGATCATTTGAGAAATGCAAACCTTGGTATCTCAAGATTAATAAGCAATGAATCTCTTGTTGTAAAACTCATGTGCAATTTCATTATTTTTATGATATTTTTTGAAATACACATTGTACTTTGCATACTGACCAAATTATGCAGGAATGTGGTATTAATATGCCACCTACAACAGTTAAGGATTTTATAACAAGTATACTTTGTGAAAGAACTGAGGGGAAATTCTATTTTTCAAAACCATGTGTTTTTGGACAATGCAATAGATGTGGTAACCTTTCATTGTTAGGAGAATGGATGCATGAGAGTAGTTCATATAATTTTGGACAATAGTTAGTGGAGGTGAAGAGGTTCACCAATGTTCAATATTCATTAAAGGATTGAAAAATTGGAAAGTCTTGTGATTTAGTCATAGAACAAAGTAGTGTACATGCATTCATCACAGAGTTTAAGAATAAGATTGTGTATAAATATGTCAAACATTTTCAATATGCTCAGTGGCTTGATGAACAATTCCACAGATGTAAGAACACATTTCCTATTGGAACTATACTTTTAGTGGTTGACTTTGCATAAAACTATACACTTGCTTCACAAGAGGAGATTCAATCACAAACTCAGTACAAGTGGCCATATTTATTCATATTGTATACAGACATGTAGTTGATAGTATAGAAGATGATAGGAAAATTTTGAGAGAGTACCATTTCTATCTAAGTGATAACTGATTACATTCATTAGAGTTTGAGCAGTGTTGTTTCAAAGTATTTTACAACAACTTAAAAGAAAGACAAATCCAGATGACAGAACATTTCATATGGTCAGACAATTGTACAAGACAATTCAAAAATTCTTGAATGTTTTCATGGTTAAGTAGGGTCCATAAAGAAAACAATATCCAACATATTTGAAGTTTCTTTGAATATGGACATGGTAAAGGAGAACATGATGGAGCTGGAGCATGTGTGAAAAGGGCTCTTGCTAGGGAGCAACTCAAATTTCATGATGCAGCAAAGTTTCAAGATGCACGTGCAATTATGGATTGGCATAATGCAAAATTGACTACAGGATCAAGTGAGAAGTCTAAAGTTCACGGGTTTTTTTGGTTGGTTGAAGAAAAAAATATTCATCCCTAATTTGATTGTGATACAATTAGTGGATCAGCAAAATGGCATTCATTTAAGAGTTCAAATGCAAGAACATGGACTCTATGGACTAGGGAGCTCGCATGTTTTTGTCAGTTTTGTATCATAGGTGAGTGGGAAGCATCTGAAAATACAGATTGGCTTGAAGAATGGCAACAAATGTCTTTAACACCTCTACAAACACATGATCAAAATGAGATAACATTTGAGGAGAATAATCATTTGCAAGCATCAGATGACTATGACTGCATTTTAGACCTCGTACAAGAAGGTACAAATTCATTCAATATTTCTTTTTGATACATTTTTTGGAAATATATATTTAGTTGTACATATGTATGTATGTATATTTTTGTGATTTACTGAATTTGAAATGTTTATGCAGGACATGTGTATGTTGTTGTTGCACCCGAGGGTAATGAAGAGGAAATAGAGTATTGGTTGGCTTGGTGTGTTGAGGCAAAACATAAGTTATTACAACCTAGAGTAGATGATGATAACTTTGAGTGTCCAACAGGTTCTGTGGTTGTTACTGGCACTTGGCTAGGTAAATATTTGATAAGGAGGAATTGTATACCTGCATTTGAAGATTATGAAAGACATAAGAAAATTTTGCACTACTCTCATCTGATTATGGCAACAAATATACAATTAGTGAGATATAGAGGGAAACCTGTCACAAAAGAATTATGGACACTTTCTATGGAAGAGCATGAGGCAATCATAGATGCAATACAAAAAAGAGAGGATGCAGATGGTACAATCGAGTAAATGTTTTAAATGATTAACAGGTATGTAGAAATTTTTAAACTTTTAATCTTTGTCTAGGATGTGAGTTTAGGATTTAATAAGATTGATAACTTAACTAATTGATTGTATCTCCCCTTAAGCCATCCTCTTAAGTCCCCTTTAGACATACCTTAGTTATGCTCCATAAGTTAGGTAAGTCATATCCCTAATTGATTACATATCCCCTTAAGACATTCTCTTAACTCCCCTTAAGCCATCCCCTAACTAAATGATATAAGTTAGTGCATGTACTGTTACCAAAAATACTATAGTTGATTGGACCATCTCCCTTTAAGACATTCTCTTAACTCCTGTTAAGCCATCCCCTAGCTAAATGATATAAGTTAGTGCATGTACCCTTACCAAAAATACTATAGTTGATTGGACCATCTCCCCTTAAGACATTCTCTTAACTCCCATTAAGCCATCCCCTAGCTAAATGATATAAGTTAGTGCATGTACCCTTACCAAAAATACTATAGTTTATTGGACTATCTCCCCTTAAGACATCCTCTTAACTCCCCTTAAGCCGTCCCCTAGCTAAATGATATAAGTTAGTGCATGTACCCTTACCATTTAAATACTATAGTTGATTCCATCCCCCCTTAATCCATCCTCTTAACTACCCTTAAGTGTTCATATTAATATTTCTAATTTATTTAAAGATCATTACACATTCTAACTTTTTTATAATACATTACATGGTGTAGGAGATGTTTTTTGCAGTCATAATAGAGGCTAGAAACATTTAACCTGTGTTAAATTTCACTTACACTTTATTTTAGGTATTCACTAGATCTATACTATTAATTATTTTAATTTATGTTTCAATAGTTCTTTCCTTTAATTATAATTTAAATGGAACTTCTGAACAAATTCTATCTTTAAATAAAATGATCTCTAGAGACCTTCTAATTTTTTATATATGTTTCATCATGGCCTGACCTCTATATTTGTTTTTGCAATTTTTCACATGTAGTGTTGAAAGGATTCAAATCTATTGTTTCTTGTTGCATAGGTATGATCTCTACACATGTTTCATATCTATAGTCTTCAACTTCTCTAGGTGTCAAGTATAAAATCTTAGATGATCTAGACTTAGAGAATAACATTGTATAAAATCTAGGTGTCTTGGGTTCTAACTATATAATACCTATGTCTCTACCTATGTCTTAGGGATTCTATACGTCAACTAGGTAGATAGAAACTAGAATAAGGTTATAATTTAATCAATATAGCTTAGGTAGTTACTAGATATGTCAACTAGGTCTACCATGTAATAGGTGTCTAGAGCCTATGTCTTAGGTAGAAAGTTATAATTTCTAGGTGTCTATACAATATGTGTCTTAGGTGTCCTACATAGAACTAGAATACATGTGTCTTAGGTCTTAGGTGAGGCCACATGAGCTTCCACCTTCACGTGGTTGACCTTGTCAGTATAGAATATTTATATTTCTTGAAGCTAAGGGGAGCTCTTTTTATTGTACATAGAAGTTATGAAAAACTAACTAATGCAAATTGATTAAAAGTTATTATTTAGTGTAGATTGATGAAATTACATTCAAAAAGCTAATTTTTTACTTTGTTACTTTCTTTGACATGAATAAGCTAGTTAAAAGTACACGATTAGAGAATTCCCTAGTGTCAAATAGGACCCAAATGAGTTAGTGGCCCATTTCATAACTAGATGGAGATTAGTGCTTTACTCTTCAACTAGTGTGCCACACATGGACCACATGGATCTTTGTGATGTTTTCTTGCATGCCCTAAATAGGGAGACACAAGAGGAAGTTCAAAATCTCCAATATAAATCCTACAAGAAATCTTTTGAGTGCATTTTGAGAATTGATGGATGTATAATCATCAAAAGAAAAACATTTATTCATGGACACATGTAATCATCTCTAAGACACCTCGAACCATAATTTCCTATAGCCCTTCACCACTCAAATCTCCAATTTGTGGATCTACCAAAATTGATTCCCACCATGTAAGGACAAGAATACTTTGAATCATCTCATTCATCCCAATCCCTCCACATCTAGATCAATAGTTGTCTCTCACCTAGCAGGATCTAACACCCCTCAAATGGTGATAAAGGTGGAGACCAAAATGTTCTGATTAGTTGAATTAGTTCAAAATGATGAAAACCAAGAACCTTGGGCATCTACAAAAGTGGAGTATCACATGTACGCAGTCTCCATGGTTGACCCCACTCCTAATTCTATTGGTCCTTGCAACTTGGTGGATGACCTCAAAAAGATGTTCACAGAAAACTTGTTCATTGACAGAAAATCCTCATCATACCATGTATCCCTTCTAGAGGCCATCAAATTGAAATATGTAAACCATATAACACCACCCCCAAAAAGATCTTATCAACCAAGTTGACCTAATTTGAGCCCACCCAACACTGATTTACACAATCTAGATTTCTTTTGAAACCTCAAGAAAATCCCTACAAATGTTGAGTAGCTAGAAGAGGAGACCCCTCAACCTATATTTACAAGTTTGGAATGGATGATGGGGCCATGGTCAACATCATTCCCTTATCCCTCTTGGAGAGTGGGATATTGCCACACCAATATCATTGCATGTAGAGAGACCTTATGTGGCTCTGACAACTTAAAGGTAACCACTATTGGTAAAATTAGGATTTTGATTTCCACTTTGATGGAGCTAGATGTAGGACAAGAGCTAGAGTTGGGGTAGTTCTAACTTGAGAAAATGGCAGAGTAGAACTCCCATTCCCCTTTTAATTAGACTTCCAAAAATGTTGTTGACTAAAAAGCTCTTTCCTTGGAAGTCATGTTAGCTTTGAAATTGAGAACTCAAAACATTTGCCTTTGAAGATTCTTAACTACTGGTAAATTAGGTTTCTGAGAACTATGAGATGAAGTTGGAATGATTACAACCATACAAAGACATGATTTGAAATCTAATCCAGTAGTTTGTCTACTTCAGGAATCTTATTATTTAATGTTCTTGATGAAATTGATTAAGTTATTATTATGTTACATGTAAATTGCTCTATTTTTCTTTTGATAGACTAAATAATTCTCTAATTTTCAAAATTTCTTAAATTTTAAATTTAAACAATACAGGTATTTCTCTAATTTTATTTAAATTCTTTTCATAAATTTATAGGGAAGGTATTGATCTATGAAATGTTTAATCTAGAATTAAAAATAAATTGATTAAACATGTTTATGAGATTGAAAAATCTAATCAATAAAATTTTCCTAAATATTTAACTATTAAAATTTAACACAAGTGTCCCAACATTTGACTGATGTAAATCCAAACATATTCATTCTAGTTCAACAACTTGTTAATTTTCATTTTATTTTTTAAATTCATTTAAGGAAGGTACATTTAGTCTATAAACTATCCAACCTAGCTCGTCTGTATCTAATAAATCTTTAATAAATTAAATCAATTGAAATTTTTCTCTTATCTAATTAGAATTAGTAAATTTACAATTTTATGTAATTAAACACGTGATTTAATTTGAAGTGTTAAATATGAGATATATGAAATTAAAGTTTGAATATAGACATGTATATAGTGGAAATTCAATAAATAGCAAAATCTAGTCTAGATGAAATAGTCTACAAGATATAAATACTGACATAAGAATAGTCCATGGAAAAATAGTAAAATAGTCATAAAACATATACATGTCTAGTCAATACTAAAATAGTCATGAAATAGTCAATACTGAAATAGTCATAAACAATCTAATACATCATGTCATCATCGCCATCCATCAAACTAAAACATGTGTGCACACTAAGTTTGATCATCATCCATTTCAAGCTAACTTTTGGTCCCATGCGGTTGAGAGGGCAACTCATGTTGTGTACAAGAAAAAGAAGCTTCAAATCAATTTTAATGTCAAAACTACATCCTAAATAAATTTAAATCAAATATTTAAAACGAAACCATCAAATTAAATTTTTAAATCTAAAATTCAAAATGTCTAAGCATACCACAACAAGCTTATCATCTCTCCTTCCATGCTCCTGTGCAATAGATGGTGCCAATTCAAATGACAGATTGAATGTCCGTGTCGCCAATTCATGTATTTCAATAAAACACTTGAATGAACTAGTTAGGCTCTAGAGTATAGATACAAAATGCAAGGTTGAATGATATAAAAGACTTTGAAGTCACATAGGATTTAACTATAGGACCTGAAATATGAGACATGTCTCATGCACCTGTGCAGGGTCATCAATGATATGATGAATTGAGCCTACACCTAAACTAATCTCATCCTACATATATATGTGTACATGTATATATAAATTCAACTTTAAAGACATGAATTTAATAAAATCATGAAATTACATTGAAATTCAAATTTAAACTAAAAATGTTCAATTTTAAGATATGAAGTAGGCTCCTCTATAGATGATATCCACTAGTCCTAGATGACTAGGTTGGTTTGACACAAGAGTGTCAGGACCTCTCGTCTACTTTAAATTAAAATGTCACATTTCTGCATTAAATTATATATTATTAAATTAGATATATCCAATTAAATAATCTTTAGAGGTCCTAATTTTATACCTCATTCGTATAAGGTTTACCCATCTCTACTGCCATTGACACTAAATGGTCTAGCCATGATGAAGTGGCGGCAATTGATGGAGTCATCTGTACTAACCAACATGAACATATATATTTATTAATATATATTTAAATTTTTTAAAAAAGATTGATAATTAAAAATTGTCTAAATCTATATTAATTTGTATTAATTTTAATTTTATTAAATGTGGCATACATACTAAGTCCATAGGAGCAAATAATGTAGCCAAAAAGGACTCATCCTATGAAGCAGATGTAGGACCAAAACATGGTTGATGACAATTCTGATAAAAATGCGATGTGGACTACAATGGTGTCAATCTAGGCGATGCATCAGGACCAGCATCAGATGCTCCTCTAGGCTATGCAGGCTCTCTAGGATTGACTTCATCTACCAAGTGAGTAGCTTGGTCAGTTAAGTTTTGTGAGAGTGATGATAACACTCTGAGTGCTAAGAGGACCATCTGCTGGTGAATGGGCATGGGAACAGACGGTGGAGAAAGGACAATAGGTGCAATGGGCAAATGTCGATTTGGATCGACACATGCTCTTGGTCTATGCTATGGAATTCCACCACCCACGCCCTAAAATGATCTCATATCAAAATAATTGGGCTTTTGGCCCATCTCAAACTCTGCCCATAATTTCTTTAGAAAATAAAAGGGAACCTCAAAATTAGCATGAGGTGGATGGTCAAAGACCATCCACCATTAATCCCAAAAATTTTCAGCTATCTCCTGATGTGTGCATCATCTAATTGAAATTCTCTTTTTAGTTGGTGTTATTTGTTGACCTGTGGACGGATCAATGAAATATGGGGCAATTATAGTTTTGGTAATATGTAAGTCATTAATCTGTTTATATGAGAGACCATCTAAATAAAATTGCCTCCTCTCTTCTCGCCATGAGTGGAATGTGTCTAGATCCATGTGGGTAGCTCTCATTGAATCAACAACAGTTTGTATCATAGATGCAAACCGTGAAATGTGTGGAGGGGTTTGGATTTGGATTTGTAATACATTAATTTTTTCTTACAGAACATGTATGTTTTCATCAATTGTGGCTTGCAAATGAGCCTCATCATGCGGTGGTGGTGGTGGTGGTGGTGGTGGGGGGGGGGGCGTGTTGGGGTGGGGGGTCCTGTGGGGGGTCATGGGGGGGGGGGGGTTGTTGGGGTGGGTCATAGGCTAGATCAACCATGTTTAGAAATAAGGTCTACAAGTAGAGCTACAATTACAAAAAAATATAGATTAAATTGCATGCACAACATATGTTTAAATATATACATATACATATAAATTGAAAACTTGGAAATGTAAAAAATTGTGTGGTTTAAACAATATACATTAAAACATTTAATTTAACATATACATTCATTCAAAATTTAAACTTACATTATAAAATGTTTAAAATCAAAATTTATACATATAAGAATTATGACATGAATGAAAAAATTATGTCCTAGTATCTAGTCAAAATTTATATGCTCATGTATTACATTCAAACTCCTAAACATGTCACTAAGTTCACGACCTATTGGCTACAACTACTCCAAAACACATGTCACTACATTCATGTCGACCAATTGGCTACAACTACTCCTAAACGTGTCACTAAGTTTTTTGTCAACCTATTCAATCTTTGAACCCATTCTATGTACACTCAACATTATTTTAATTTTTTTCAGGATTGTTGTTGTCTCCTTTACCCCTTTGTTAAAAGCATCAAGTTCTCATAGATATATGGAAATATGTTTAAATTAAAGATTTAAACATAATAAAATGACTTCTAGTTTTTTAGGTTTAACGATTTAATATAAGTCATTTAGGTTAGGTCTACAAAAAGATATATTAGGGTCCTATCCTGTCCAATGTGTTGGTTTTTAGCTTCATGTGAAAAGAGTTTTACAAATGGTTAATTTAGGATTATGAGACAAGCATCAGGAACATTAAAAGTCTAGAAGACTAAAGAATAAGAGGAAAAGACCTAGTAGGCGAGATATAGTGGAAGAACATTATAAGAACATATAACTAGTTCAACGTCTAGATGTAGGGTAAAATACCTAATAGGTGAGATAATATATGTGCATTTAATGCCCAATATTTTTAAAAGTTTAGTAGAGTAGTTATGACTTTAAGCTTGTTAGTGAATTGTACTATATAACTACTAAATATTTAATGACTAAATAACCAATCATACATGGTATCAGTCCACCAACAAAGTCTTAATAGATGGTTAAACTTAGAGTTCCTTTCATTCCACAAAGTCTTGATAAATTTTAAGGAGGAGGCCTCTAAAGGGAAGAAATTTATTCCTAGTCAAAAGGCCAAGAAAACATATAAGAGGAAAACTATAGGAGCATAAGGAGATGTGGAGGAAGAAGAAATTCCTTTGAGGAAGAAGATGAGAGGGACAACCAAGCCACCTCCTTAGAAACCTTCCACTATTGAAAACCCTGTCTAAGTTCTATCAAACCCGGTATATGAATATTGAACGTTTAAATTAAAGATTTAAATGTAATATATATGTCCATATGTTTAAATTAAAGATTTAAATGTAATAAAGTGAAGTTTCTAGGTTTTAGGTTTTAAAGAATAGGTTAGTTTAGTTAATGAAACCCTAGTTTATGAATTAGGGTTTCTAGTGTTTATGAATTATGGTTTAGTGTAAATATGAATTAGGGTTTTACATTTTACTATTTTTGAAACCCTAGTTTATGAATTAGGGTTTTATGTTTTACTATTTTTGAAACCCTAGTTTATGAATTAGGGTTTTACAGTTTAGTCTTTATGAAATAGCCTAGTTTACCATTTCTGAATTAAAGGTTTATAGTTTATGCATTAGGGTTTACTTGTTTTTAATTTTAGGTTGAATATATATAGCTGAACATTGCAAAAACAACAAAATAGAAAGCAAAAAACAATATAAATCAACAAAAATGGACGTGGACAACCAACCTAGGGCACTGCGGAATCGATCTAAGGAGGCAGGGATGCTGTGGAGGTTGAAAGTAGGGTCAGAAAATGCAAGTACCCATTTTTTGGCATCACTTTCCTTGATGTCTAGCGGCATGTAGCTGTTAAAATGAAGCTACAAGCCTGTTTATTAAAATAAATTATACTTTTCAAAAACGGGTGCCCATTTGAAATGGGTACCCATTTCATAACGGGTGCTCATTTTTGCTTCGGGTGCCCAGTCATAAACGGGTACCTGTTTTGTAATGGCACTTGTTCCAAGCGACATTTTCCACTCGCAGAGAACTTCTGCAAAATGTATACTCATCTCCTTGCTACAACCCATAGCTATGAAAATTTTACCTGTTCTTTTGACTTTAACAACTTTCTTCTTGTTTGAACTCTTTTAGTCTTGTCTCCTATTATCAGTTGTTCAAGATGTTCTTTTTGTACATACCGAGCAGGTGCTTTACTAGTTATTTCTTTAGATTCTTCTTCAAAAGGCACATCCTCTTCCTTAGGAGTCACATCTTCTTCTTCATCTATTATAGTTGATTCAACTAAGTAGCTATCCTTATTCTGAGTTGGATGTGGTTGGTCCTCATCTACCCTAACATTAGAGCTTTCCATGAGTTTATGCAATTGATTATTGTAACATTTATGTGCTTTGGATTTGCTATAGTAACCCAAAAAATACCTTCGTCACACCTTGAATCAAAGTTTCCAAGGCTGTCCTCATCTCTTCTAATGTAGCATTTGTTACCAATTACTCAAAAATATTTGATTGTAGTGGGTCTTCCATTCCATAACTCATACAGTGTCTTCTCAGCATTTACTGTCAATTACACTTTGTTGAAAGTATACACTAGTGTGTGAATAGCCTCTCTCTAATAAACATCCATCAACTTTACCTCATTTAGCATAGTTTTTTCCATTTCCTTTATTGTTCTATTTTTCCTCTCCACAACACCATTTTTTTGTTGAGTTCTAGGTGCACAATATTATCTCTTTATGTCGTGCTTTTCACAATATTCCACAAACTCGTTAGAGATGAATTCTCCACCTTTGTCTAATCTTAGGCATTTGATTCCTAGATGAATTTCCCTCTCAATTAAAGATATAAAATTCTTAAATCTCTCAAAGGCTTCTAATTTATCCATTAGAAAGGTTACCCATGCCACTCTTGAAAAATTATCAACTAATAACATGAAATATCTCTTACTATTTAATCCTTGCATCCTGGTTGGACCACATAGGTCAGTATAAACTAACTCCAAGAGTCTTGAAGTGGAGTATTTTTTTGTTTTGTAGCTTGACCTTGTGTTCTTTCCATGCTGACATTCCTTAAAAATTATATTTTTTGGCTTGGTGATTTTAGGCAAATGCCTAACTACAGTTTTTGAACTAACCTTCACAAGGTTGTAAAAATTAATATGTCCCAATCTGTTGTGCCACAACCAACCTTCATCAATTTGTCCCATTAAGCAACTTCTAACTTGAACCTCCTTGAGATTGTAAAGGTTATTATCTATTCTACTTGCTTCAGCAACTATCTTCCTAGAACCTGCTTTTCTAATTTCATAGCCTTTAGCATTAAAAGTCAGATTGTATTCCATTGTCACAATGTGACATACACTCAGTAGATTGTACTTCAGTCCTTCCACATAATAGACATTGTGTGTCTTGGCTTTTCCATAAATGCTTAGTGTTCCTTTTCTACAGATCTTCATGGTTGTGTTGTCACCAAACATAATTGAGCCTCCATCCAATTCTTATAGAATTATAAACTTACTCTTGTCTCCTATTGTGTAATTGGAACAACCACTATCTATCACCCATGGATTTTATCTCTTAGCATGACATGTTGTTTAGACTATCAAAGATGTCTCTTTCTTCTAATCATCCTTCATCTTATTCAAGACATTCTTAGAGTGCTTATTCATAAGAGAGTCTAATGTATTATCTTCCTTAGGAGGAACATTCTCCTTTCTTTCCTGTTTTTTAGTTTTAACAAAGTTTTTTCTACAAAATTTTGCAATATGACCAATGTTATTGCATTTATAACAAACTACTCTAAAATTTCCTATAGGTGCAAAATAATTTGTGTGGATAAAATCAGCTCTTCTCCTAGGAACAATTCTACAACTAACAACCCTATGACCATATTGATTACATGAATAGAAATAGCCATAAAAGGATTGAGGAAACCTGATTACACTAGAATGTCTTGTAGGAGGGGAACCTCTGAATCTTCTCTCTTTTAGATCTATGACTTTGTGAAGCCATCACCTTCCTTCTGTTGCTTCCTCTCTTTAGTCTTTTTAGGAGGATTATTAGATTTCGAATGCTACCCTTGTTCAAAACCTAATCCGGTCTTGTTCTTTGCAAATCTATGTTTACCTATCATTTCATTAAGCATGTTTTTGCTCTTATCAAATTTCAGACTTAGGTCAATCTTATCCTTATTCTTTTCTAGTTCTTTTCCTAGAAATACCACTTCAGACATTCTTCTTACTTATCTTTCAAATCAGATTTAATGATCTCTTCTATTCTTCTGGCTTCTTGAACTTGTGTCTTTAATTTTACAATCAATTCTGCTTATCGAACAAGATTCTTCGACACAATATCCTCTTGAAGTTGCAAATTTAGTTTAGATTTTTTCTTCCTAAGTAACTCAATTTCTTCTAAAGCACAAACTAGCTCTCCTTCCAAATCTACTTCTATTTCTCCTTCATTATTAAGATCTTCTAGATTAGCAATGTTATGATCTTTATCAGAAGTTTCTACTATCATAAATAAATATTCAATTTCATGAGGCTCAGAAGTGCCTTCATTGTTGTCTTATGAATTGAGGCTTTCATTAGAGGAATTGTTGTGACCTTTTGTGTAAACAATTTTCTTGTTCTTCAAAAAACACTTCTTTGGAAAGAACTTCTTGTTACTTTTCTTATTGTCATGTTCAATACTTTATCTTTTTCTCCAACAAGACATTTAGCAGAAAAGTGGCCAACCTTTCCACAATTAAAGCACTTAAAGGGTAACTTACATCTATACTTCCCATATCCTCTTTTCATCCTTCTTACAAAGCTAGCTTCTTCTTCATTTGTACTAGATTTAGGTTCTACATTCTTTGACTTTTTCGATGCCTTGAATATTGCTTCTTTCTTGGAATTCTTAGTACCACGAGTCCTCATTTCATAGGAAATAAAAATACCATGTAGCTCATCAATAGTTATCTTATCTAGTTCTTTTATTTATTCTATAGTAGAGACTTTAGCATCATACTTCGAAGGTAAAGATCTAAGTACATTCTAAACAATCACTTGCTCTTTTACTTCTTCATCTAGTCTTCTCATATCATTCACTACTCAAGCAACACTGAGTAGGTAATTAGCAATATTTTCTTCCTCTCTCATCTTTAGGATTTCAAATATTCCTTTAAATGTCTGCCACTTGGCTTGTTTCACCTTTGTATCTCCTTCGTAGATGCTTTGAAGTTTATCCTAGATTTGTTTCTAGCAGAATTGCAATGCATCACTTTCACAAATTTAGAGTTAGATAAACTAGATAGAATTACATTCTTAGTCTTAGCATTATTCTCACATTCCTTCTTCCATGGTTGATCTATTAAAGGCATTGGACGAGTAGTATAACCATCTATGATAGGTTGCCAGACATCAAGCCCGATTGAAATAAGGTAGGTTTTCATACGTATACTCCAGAATGCATAATTTGTTCCATAATACAATGGTGCTTTGTTTGAGTGAGCTCCTTCTTTAATGGCCATGTGTTCAATCTCCTAGATCAACCTTTAACTGTTATGCTTCTTCCAATGAACCATGCTTTGATACCAACTGTTAGAACACAAGCAATCTACTGAGAGGGGAGTGAATCAGTACATCAATAAAACTTAAAACTTAAACCCTATAGTATTGAAATTAAATTAACTTTCAATGCAGTAATATCAACAATAAGAAAGCATGCACACATGAACAATAGATTTACATGGAAAACCCAATATGGGAAAAACCATGGTGAGAAAACACTATCATGATCTACCATCTTAATCTAGTCTCACAAATGAAACTTTTGATTATAGTATTTAAGAGCACCAACTCTAAAGAATCACCAAATCTCTTATTTAAAAGCACCAACTCTAAGGAGACTACAATCCTCTGATCTAAGCACCAACTCAGTCCACAGCATGCACCAACCTTACTAAAATTTTACACTTTCATGTAGTAGCCATTTGGTTCTTCATCAACCTCAATTGCACCTTTTAATTCAATCTTTTCTCCTCTCACTTTGCTTGCCCATATTTGCTCTGTACCTCAATTCTACTCGTGCCTGCATCAATTCATCTCTATAACACAGTAAAATCATTTTATATCCAATTTCTTATATTTATATGAACTAACTCTGCATATACTCGGCATTTGCATATGTGCATTGCACTTCTAATTTTTGCATTATCAGAAAACTTCACTTAAACTCGCCCATCTATATGCTCGCACTCTAGTTGTGTGCATGTGAACACCTCAGTCATATACATGAAAAACACTCCAACTTTGTATGCTTAACCCTTTAGTCATCTTCAATATTCTATCCATGCATTCACTTTTTATTCATGCTAATTCTACATCCTGAAATCGTGCCACTAATCTAGCCATTTATTGTTCTCTTTTGTCATTAAATTTATCATTTCTCAATTTTTGGATTTAAGCCCTTTATCGGTGATTTTCCAACTTTCTAAACTTTTTTTTATTTATCTTCTTTATTCTCTTTATCAACTATGTTTGTCTTTTTTGAACCTTATCTACCTTTGTCTCTATCTCTCCTCTATCGGAAAAGATTACTTTTTAGAACTTTGGTAATTGTTAGGTTTATCAGTGATTTCCATTATATTCGCACTGTCACATTTTCCTTATATCGGAAAAAGTTCATTCCTTTGAACCTTGCCCTATTTACTTTCAATCACCTTTATCACCTATATTAGAGAAGTAGCCCAACCACGAACCTTGACACTTGTTTCTTTGTTATCGAAAAAAAATAGTTTCTTCAAACTTTGCTTTATTAGATAAACAAGCTTTTTACTAAACGCCATTTTTTTGATAAAGACCAGAGTGTGAGATTTTGATATGTTTTAGAGAAGTGTTTGAAGATGCTAAATCCAAAATTTGTTGGTCTGGATTGTTGTGCAGTGGAAGTTATGTTCACCAAATTGAAGACTATAATTGACAAAGTTTCTGACTTGTGCTGAGGTGTCTGGGAGAAAGTATTTTGCTCTGCATTTCTCGATAGAGTAGTTTTAGGTGTTTCAGTTTTGTACATATGTTTATAAGGTCCTTAGTTATATTTATTCCAAAGGATTTGTGATTTAATTCTCTGAGAAGCAAGTTCTTGTGTAGCAGAGTTTAACAGTGTTGTTTGTGAGCAAACAATGAACCTTCTTCAGGTGAAAGGTGTTGTAGATGATTTTGTTGGTTCTCAGGTGACTTAATATTTTTTGTGGATATCTCTAGATTGTATTGAAGGCTTGTTCCTAATCCAAAAGCTACGATTGTGTTCTTGGAAGCTTGTGCCTAAGTGTTCTTGGTGTTTGCGCTAACACTACTTGTGGATGTGCTTGATGGATTGTGGAGGTATGTTGAAGTGTGTGAAGATGTATTTAGGTCCAAGCTAATCTATGAAATGTTCTTCTTGCATCTCTTTTCTTTGCAAGACTATTTAGGTCTAGACCTAATTTGAATTGTGTATGTTTGTCGACCTTGGAGACTATTCCAAAGGTTGTACAATGTGTTACTGACCTTGATGTATGTTTTAAGCTTGATGATTGATATAAATAGGTGTAAAGGATTCACGTGTATGTGTGAAAATGCAAAGATGATGATGCTAGTGTTGTGAGGCTGTAAAGGTGATATGTATTGTGCTTCATTGGAATTGAACTCAGGCATGATGTAGATGCTATTATATTAGTTCATGGAAATGAGCCCTCTTGGAAGTGAGCTCTTTCGGTAGTGAACCTTTTTTATAGTGACCCTATTGCAATGAGCATTTCATTAGACTATGAATCCTTAAGAAGTGAGCCTCTTTGCAATTCAGTATTGATACTACTATATATTGTGAGCTAACCCTCACTATGGTTTTTCCCTTTTAGGGTTTTCCATGTAAACATTTGGTGTTATATTGTGCATGTTGTTGATGTGATTAAGTTTCTATTATCTATTTTTCATGTTTAATCTTCATAACAGAATTAGGGTTTAAGTGAATTGATGTGGATGTGTTTATGTTTGTAAGGGTTTAATGTTTTTGATACAATTGATTCACCCCCCCTCTCAGTTGTCTTCTGCATTCAACAATTAGTTTTAGAGTGAGGGTTCCTTAGAAGAAAGCTTAAAAGATGGATGTAGATCTGGGATGGTGCACAAGAAGAATGTTCACCTATTTGATGGATCTTCAAAAGATGAATGTATGTCTGTTAGTAGTGAAGAACTAGAGGTTGCTCTTGAAGACCTAGAGAGGACTAAAGAGGAAAATTAGGATCTAAAGGAAAATGTCAAGGAAGTAGATGAGTGCATTAGGAAGTTGAGGGAGAAAGTCAACAAGTTCAAAGAAAAACATAATTGGCTTAGGGAATAATTGAGATCAGCAAATGAAACATTAAATGATCTAAAAGTATAAATCAAGGAAAAGGTAAAAGTTGAAGAATATCTAAATCAAATGGTAAAAGGCAAATCTAAATACTATGCAATGTTTGAAACAAAAGTTATGAACTTGAAGTTAGATTTGGAGAAGGTAAAGATCTATGAAGAAAAAATCAAGATAAGTTCTGCAAAACTTGATGAGATGATTGGTAGCTAGAAGAGCCCTGATGACAAAGAAGGCTTGGGATTTGAGAAAGATGAAAGTTCCAAATCAGGTCAAGTAGTGAATGCTAAGAACAAGAAGGACAAAGGAAAGTAGATCTGGAGTCAAAAGAATGGACCCAGAAGACTAGTGGTCAGGTAACCAAATGCTTAAAGGTACCCATCTTTCAATGGTTATTGTTATTCATGCAATAAGTTTGGTCATAAGGCTACTCAATGTAGGATCAGAATAAATCAAAATGTTTCATCTTTCTTCGATCAGTGCTTTACATGCAAGATAATTGGTCATAGAGCTAGTGAATGTAGATGCTGGATAAGGAATGACTATAACAATGGAAGGAATGCTTAATCTTTCAATGGTAATTGATTTACATGCAATAGATTTGGACATAAGGTTAACCAATGTAGATCCAAAATAAATGAAAGGAACAACGGTCAAAGGAATGTTGTGTGCTACAATGAATAGTTCTAGACATATCTCTATGTGAACTGTAGAAGCAAAAGCATGAAGAAGGATAATCCAGTAGAGAAGAATGAACTAGTATAAAAAGTTGATCTGGCAGAGACTAAGAAGGAGATGAATAAGATTTGGATAAATAAGGAAGTAACAAAGGTGAATGATGAACTTGTACTGACATCTAGTGCAGATGTTCCCTCTAGGAATTGAGATGAGAGCTTTGGCTTAGGGGGAGCTTTAATGGAAATCATGTCACCCCTTCCAAAGGAGTGGTGCTAATAAAGTAAATGATTCTCAAAAAAGGCTCAAGATAGGTAGAAGACTATGACTGAAATGGATAAATGTAGAGTTGTGTAGATTAGCCTAGTTGTGGAAGAAAACTTGATCAGAGGAGTGTTTATGTTGACTAAAGTTGTTTAAAGATATTCAGAGAATCTTAGAGCCTAATGGATACATGAATCAGATGAGATTGCTAATATAGAAGAAGTTGAAGAAGACAAAGACAAGGAAGTTCACATTTACGAAGAAGAAACTCTAGAAAGAGTTCATAGAACCCCCAAGTATGTGCAAAAGAATCACTCAAAGGATCAAATCATTGGTGACAAAAAACAAAGAAGTTTTGACAAGGAGAGTTATAGAAGTATAGGTAAATCTCTATTTAATTTCAAAGGTTGAACCTAATACAGTCTCTGAAGCATATAAAGATGAACATTGGGTCAAGGAAATGGAAGAAGAATTGATGCAAATTGAAAAGAACAAGACTTGTGAACTTGTCCCCAGGCCTGCAGATAAGAATGTTATTGGAACAAAGTGCAATTTTAGGAATAAGTTGAATGAGAATGGACAAGTGGTCAGAAACAAAGCTAGACTTGTATGTAAAGGCTACTCACAAGTGGAATGAATAGACTATGAGGAAAATTTTGCTCTGGTGGCAAGACTAGAAGCTATCAGGTTGTTTCTATGTTGTGCACTACGTAAGGACTTCAAAGTATATCAAATGGATGTAAAGTCTACTTTTCTTAATGGTGAGTTAGAAGAGGAAGTATATATAGAGAAACTGGATGAATTTCAGTTATCGAACAAACTAGATATGGTATATAAATTGAAGAAGGAATTGTATGGATTGAAATAAAATCCCAAAGATCGGTATGCTAGATTAGACAAGTATTTGTTGCAGTAGGGATTCAGTAAAGGGTCTACAGATAGTAATCTGTACATCAAGGTAAGCAAAGATCAAAATCTGATTATTGAGGTCTATGTGGATTATATAATCTTTGGTGGAAATAAAGGTATGTGTAAGAACTTTGAAGATGAGATGTAAAAACAATTAGAGATGTCAATGTGTGGTGAGATGAACTTCTTCCTTGGGCTGCAAATTAATCAGGCAAATAAGGGCATTTTCAATTCATAATCAAAGTATATCAAGGAGTTGTTGAAGAAGTTTGGAATGGAAGAATTTAAACTAGTTTGTAATCCTATGACACCTGGTTGCAAGTTGAGTAAAAATGATCAATCCCCTAAGGCAGATTAGAATAAAGATAGGTTAATGATTGGAGGATTACTATACCTAATTGTTACCAGACCAGATATCATGCATGTAATCTATCTTGTGGCAGGATTTCAACCAGATCCTAGAGAGACACATGTCATGGCAGTAAAGGGGATATTCAAGTATTTAAAGGGCACTGCAAAACATGGTTTGTGGTATCCTAAGAATAATGACTTCACCCTAAGTGCCTATACAAATGTAGATTGGGTGGGATGTGTAGATGACAGGAAAAGTACAAGTGGTGGTGTGTTCTTTTTAGGAGACAAAGTTGTGTTGTAGCAAAACAAGAAACAAGACTCTGTATCCTTATCTATTGCAGAGGCAGGGTACATTGTAGCAACACCATGTTGTACATAAGTGCTATGGATGAGACAAACTCTGAAGGATATCAAAGTTGAGTATGAGGATCCAATTCCTATTTTCTATAATAATACCAATACCATTAACATTTCAAAGAACTCAGTGATGCATTCAAGAACAAAGCATATTTCTATTAGGTATCACTTTCTGAGAGAGAAGGTTGCCAAGAAAGAAGTGAAGCTTGAGTATGTGCTTATAAAAGATTAGGTTGCTAACATATTCACCAAAGGTCTTCCCAAGGACACATTTCATTATCTCTGGGAGAAGTTAGGGGTTATTTCCCCTCCTTTGCTGAACTAGATACATAAGGCAGTACATCAATCCAGTGTGATTTAGGAGTCATTCTTTTCTAGACTGATGATGGAGGTTGCCTCTTAGGGGAAAAGGTAGTTGCATTGAAGAGTGTTGCAATTAGGGGGAGGTATTCAGAGCAGCTAAGAATAGTGCAAGTATGGGCAGTATCATATTTAGGGGGAGAATGCTTGAAGAAAAGTATGTCACCCTTTGCCATTATGTCAAAGGGAGAGAGGATGTGTGCAAGAAGTTGAGTCCACTTTTTAGGCAAAAAGTGGAAGTGTTTTCCCTGATTTTCAGAATTTGTCACAATTGACCTAAAAATTTGAAGCACTTAAAGGTGGAATCTTGGAAAAAGTCAATAAATATGAAATGTAGTACTCGGAGTCTAGTTTCCAAATATGTAATTTTTTTTAATACCTAGATGATACAAATTGATTTTTAATAGTGTTTCTAAAACCACTATTTAAAAGTCATTTTTTTTACTATATCATGCACATGTACGTCGTCCATATTTTGACCTAAATAATCATATTTTTCTAAATCTTTTTGCGACAATATTTGTAATTCACTAAAGCATGCTTTCCATTTTTTTGTAATTTTTTATTGAATATTTTATTTTTATTAATTTTTTATTGGCCATTTTTGGTGTTTTAAAAAATTGTCGTGTACGTCATGCATAAGATGACCTAAACTTATCTTTTTTATTTTTATTTTTTGAATTGAAAAGAATTGTCTGAAGTACGTTTTCATACAATTTTTTTTACAAAAAAATATTTTAATAAAATTTATTAAAATACTAAAAAAAACTTGATAATTCAAGTAACTTATGGACCTGTTTTATTAGAAATTAAGTGAAAAATAGAAAAAAAAATCCAATTGTAAAAAAAATTACATATTTGGAATCTACAATGTCTCATCTATAATGGGTTTTAATTTCATCAAAAAATTCTACAAAAAGGCCTTCAAACATATGCCCAAAGTCACTATTTTGTTGTGACATTGATACGACCACCAACTTTCAAGTCAAACCAGGTCCAAAGCCATGGGTCAGGTTCCCAAGCCTTTTTTTCTGACCCAAAACCCACAACAAAAATTGGGTCAGAAATTCAAATTTATGAAACGGGATCACGTTTTGAAATGGGGTCTTGTTTTAAAATAGGATCCTGTTTCAAAATGGGATCTTGTTTCAAGAAAATGAGATCCCACTTTTGGCTTGGGAACCCAAAGAAAAATGGGACCTCGTTTCATAAAAAGTGGGATCCCATTTTGGTTTACTTGATTCAAGTTTTTTTCTCTGAAACTTCCACCTTAAGTGGACTCATCTTTGTGCATTTACCCAAGAGAGTTCATGTGAAAAACAAAGAGAGAGTAAGATGTATAAAAGAAAGAGGGAGAGTGACACTAGTGCAAAATTATGTCATGATGGTTTTTCACATCATATGTTGCCATCAATGACAAAGGGGGAGATTGTTGCAAGTATGTGGTAATCGGTGTTGTCATTGGTGTCAACTATATCTTCTAATGTTGTTGTCATTGGTTGATTAAATTATTGTGTTAAGGTGATATGAATGACTTGAAGAGGTGTTAATGATGTTACCACATTGTTCCTATTGCTAGGTTTCCAAGTGCTTTTGAGAAAATTTACTCTCCAGAGGAAACAATGTGTTGCAGAGTATTCTGGCTTGCGTGATACTGTCTGAGTTTTGTCTCTGCATTTCTTCTGTGTTGAAGACTGGAGTGTGAGATTTGGATATGTTTTAGAGAAGGGTTTTTATGATAAATCTAGAATTTGGTGGTCCAGATAATTGTATAGTGGAAGTTATGTTCACCAGTTTGAAGACTGTAATTGACAGAGTTTCTGAGTTGTGTAGAGGTGTCTGGGAGAAAGTATTTTTCTCTGGATTTCTCCATAGCATAGTTTTAGGTATTACAATTCTAGACATATGTTTATAAGGTCCTTAGCTATCTTCATTTCAAAGGATTTCTCATTTGATGCTCTAGAAAGCAAGTTCTTGTGTAGCAAAGTTTGACAGTGTTGTTTGTGAGAAAACAGTGAACCTTCTTCAGGTGAAAGGTGTTGTGGATGTTTTGTTGGTTCTCAAGTAACTTAAGGTTGTTCATGGATATCTCCAAATTGTGTTAATGGCATGTCCCTAATCCGCAAGATATGATTGTGTTCTTGGAACCCTATGCCTAAGAGTTCTTGATGTTTACACAAGTTTAGCTGACTTGGGTGCTAACACTAATTGTGGATGTGCTTCGTGGAATGTGGAAGTGTGTTAAAGTGTGTGAAGATGTATTTAGATCTAAGATAAGCTGTGAAATGTTCTTCTTTCATCTCTTTTCTTTGAAATATTGTTTAGGTCTAGACCTAATTTGAATTGTGTATGTTTACCGACCTTGGAGACTATTCCAATGGTTGTAGAATGTGTTGTTGACCTTGATGTATATTCCAAGGTTGATGATTGATATAAATAGGTGTAAAGGATTCCTGTGTATGTGTGAAAATGCAAAGATGAGGATGTTTGTGTTGTGACACTGTGAAGGTGATATGTATTGTGCTTCATTGGAACTGAACTAAGGCATGAGGTAGATTCTATTATATCAGTTCATGGTAATGAGCACTCTTGGCAGTGAACCCTTTTGGTAGTGAGCCTATTGCAATGAGCATTTCTTTAGATAGTGAATCCATGGGCAGTGAGACTCTTTGTATTCGGTATTGATGCTACTATATATTGTGACGTAATCCTCACCATGGTTTTTCCCTTTTAGGGTTTTCCACATAAAAATCTGGTGTTCTCTCGTGCATGGTGTTGATGTGATTAAGTTTTTGTTATCTATTTTTCATGTTTAATCTTCATTATAGAATTAGGGTTTAAGTGAATTGATGTGGATGTGTTTATGTTTGTAAGCATTTAAAATTTTTGATACAATTGATTCACCCACCCTCTCAGTTGTCTTGCGCATTCAACAATTTTTGTATGCAAAGTAGCAATGATGGGTAAAATTCATGTAGAACCATGTTAATACTTTTGGAGTCTTTAGATTTAGCAACAAGTAAAATAATAGGGTTTTTAATTGTAAAAACAATGTATGGAAATTTTTATAATAATTTCAAATGGAATGTATTCAACCTACCTCAAAGATGTAGACTGAGATTGGTGGAAAGAATTTCTATTCTAGAAAACCATGCCAATGGTATGTATTTGGTCAAGTGGTAGAGCTCCTTCATCATATGAATACTTTGTGATTATGAATGAGCCTACATGAACCCCTTTGGTTTTTTAATTTATTGACATTTTTGAGATGTGCAAAACCTTGTCAATGACTTAGAGTGTCGTAAACTTAAAAATATGCCACTACTTATATTACAAGTTATGAACTATGCCTTTTTGACATCTTGTTAGTGTTTTTGAAAGTTTTGAAACTTTCAACAAAAAATTAACACCTTATGTTTGGAAGTGAACAAAAGGAGTTGTCAAGATTTGACAACATTTCTTGACTTTGTTAGTGATTTCAATAAACTTTAAAGTTACTGACATATGACCTTTACAAGTTTCTTTGTCAAAGTTTATGAAAACTTTAAAACTTTGTCAACATTTTAGAAGGTTCACAAACCTTTGAAATTATTGGCAAACTCTTCAATTTACATTGTTTTATTGAAAGTTTTAAAGTTTTAAAGTTTGCAACTCGCTATCATTTCCTTTTTTTAAAAGTTTGCAACTTTTGATTAGAAGTTTGGTCTTTAGGAGAACCTTTGTTAGTGATTTTAGAGGTTCACATACCACAAGAATCACCAATGCCTTTTTTTGTCATATTTTTACAAGTTTTGAAATGTTTGAAAAGAGTGACAAGCCCTTAAGGGAGTATCTATCAAAGATTTGGAAATTTTGGGAACTTATGAAAACACTGACAAAGGTTTTAAAAGAGACTAGTTAGGGTTCCAAGAGGTTTAAAACTTATGAAACCACTAACAAACTTTAGAGAAAACTCAAAAGGGATGATAAATGAAGAAAAGACTTATGATATCTATACACTTTGGAATTTTTTGAAGTTGAAATGCATCAAGATCCTATAATGAATAACCCAACAAGGTACAAAGGATGACCAAAATTTCTAAAAAGGATAGATGAAATTGCAAGAAACACAGTAGAAATTGCATACCTGGTGAGCCCAAATTTTTAGATAGAGAGTGGTTGAGGACACTAAGAATAGAAAAGGAAGATGATATGATGAAGAAGTTAAATTTAGGTTGTTGGAATATGTTACAAGGATTTTTATTGTATAAGATAAGGTAGAAATGATTCCAAACTATGATACTAATCTTGATATCAAAGTTGGGAATTGAAAAGGAACTCAAGAAGAAAGAGAAGTTTATAAATCAAAGAAGGAGAAAGGAAAATCTATACCACAGAGATTATTTAATGTTTAGGAAAAGATTAATCTATTCAACCATATGCTCACAATAATACTACAAGGAAGTTTGACTAGTGGGTTTCTCAAATAAGGGATTACTTCAACCTTTAAAAAATGTCTCTACACCAACAAATATATTTTCTTTCATTGAATACATTTTGGGCATGATCTCATGCGGTATGAGAGCTCTACACACACTTTGTAAATTTAGAAAGAGGCACCTAGATCTCTAAGTGGTATGATTTAAAAAAAGTTAATACATAAATAATTTTACCCTATATGCCATCACTAGGAAAGGGTAACACAATGACATTACTTAAATCAAAGGCAAGGAGAAATTTACAAACATATACAAGTGAATTTAGGAAGAGAATTGTACAAATGGATATAGATGTTATGGATTATAAGGCCATGGTGAAATACATATGCATTTTGTTTTGTTATTGAAAGAGACATGTCTTTATGGAAAATTCCAAGGCATTGATGAAGATTGTAGTTAATCCCATTACCCAAGTTAAATAAGAGGGACAAATTTTGTTATAATTAAAATTATTAGGGTGAAGAGCAACATCTTTGTGGTGAGAAGAACAAAGATAATACTAAGGGTAATAGAAAAAATAATTCTACTATTAATATTCATTCGTAGGAAAAATTTAAGGGTGATTCTCATTATTCCCATTGTGACAAAGATGGAGATACAGACAATAAGTGTTTGAAGATACACCCATATTTAGTACCTTCATAGGCAAAGAAGAAAAAATATAAGAGTGTTGCATGTGGGTTTAAAATAATAAAAATGGAGTGGATCTCATATGTGGATGAAATATTCACTCAAGTTGCACTATTAGAAAGGGTGTACAAAATGTGGGTGTTGAATTTCATGGCGAAGATCTCACTCAACTTTTCAATATCAAGATTCAAGTGAGAGGTAATAAAATAGATGATGTGTTTGATTCATGTTCCTAAGAAAATCTCATTTCATATCAAATGGGTGGTGATCTTAGATTTAAGATTGTGTACTGTCTACATCAATATGTTTTACAATTTTTCAATAGGAGTTGAAATAAACATGACCGAACAATCTAAGTTGTATTTTGGGCTAAATGAAATGAAGTGTAAAGATTTAGTCATAATGAATTCCATATCTTTAGATGTTTTTTATGTCCTTTTGGGAACTCATATAAATAAGATTGAAATGATGTTTACTTTAAAAGAAAGAATTAGTATAGGTTGAGCATTGTTGCAAGGTGTGTGCCCTTGGTCTCCTTATGTTGTGTAGCACAGTGCTTGGGTTCATGACAAGGCTTAACTACCTCATGTGGATTCATTAAGTGTGGTGGTTGTATCAAGCATTAACAAGTTGATCTTTTGGTGCAACGGCAATCGTCTTTCCAACAATTGGTATCAGAGCTTGGGTCATGGGTTTGAACCCTCGCTTGCATTTGGGGGAGGGTTGTTGCAAGGTGTGTGCCCTTAGTCTCCCTATGTTGTGGAACATAGCGCTTGGGTTCACGACAAGTCTTAACCACCTCCCATGGATTCATTAAATCTGGCAGTTGTATCGGGCATTAACAGGTCGATCTTTTTGTGCAATGGTAGCTATCTTTCAAACAAGCTTGACTACAAAAAATGATAAGTTACACTCCTATGTTGGGAACTCCAAGGTAACTTTGAACTTAGAACATCAAGATGCTTGAAGATAATTAGTGCTAATGGGTAGTATGTTCTTTCATTAGTGGGTGGACAATAAGTTTAAAAGTGATCTTGGATTCTAAATATGTAAGGGCTTCATTCTTAGAAGAAGTCAATAGAACCTAGAGAATAGATTCATTAATGTCCCAATTTGCCTCTTGAGTCTATATGTGTCAAAGTTGACATGCATATCATCTGTGAGATGGGTCAAAGAAAGCCACAAAGAGATGTGATGAATGACTCAAAACAAGCCTCTAAAGGAATCAAAGGAGTAGCTTCAAGAAGATAAACTCCAAATGTCTTGTCTTTCCTAAGGAGTTAACTTGCTAAAGAGGTACTTGACTTGGAAAACAATTTATATCATGTGGAAGAAATTTGAAAGGTTGATGGAAAGTTCTAAAGCTACCAAGAATTTTGTAAGATTGTAATGATGTAATATTGAAATGTTACCAAATTGTAAAATTATAAAGTTTCAAGAATGCAAAGTTGTAAGAAACTAGTGTAAGATGTCTTTGTATTTGGAGAATGTTTACAATGCTAATTTTATTTATAGATTTAACTCAAATGTTTGATTATTTTAATTTTAGTGTCTTGTTCTGTAATGTTTCACAACCTGAATTATTGCATAGTGAGATTTTATTTCTTTTGTTTTAATAGTTTGAGAATTGTGTGTTAATAAAATGTTGCTTTAGGTTGAATGTTGCCTTTGTTGTTTGTTGTTTGGTTAAAGTTGAATGTTTATTATTATTTGATGTTTATGTAAATACGTAGGTTGGAAATGTGGAAGGAGAAAATGAACTACTCTAAGAAAGCTATTAAATAATAATCTAATCTAACAAGATAACAAAAACTAATTATTGATTGTTTTAACTAACTAGAAACTAATAATTAAGAATCAAATCTAACTATGAACAATTAACGAAAGATAACTACTGAAATCAAATAAACAAAACTACATATGTATATTATAGTAGTTTACTTGATATTAGGAGTAGAATCTAAAGAGAACTAGATATGCCTCACATTGTGTTGATGGTGTCCTCAAGATAACCTTCATCCTTCCAAGTCGATGGTGTATGGATAACCATCCAGAGTTTCCTAGAATGAAAAAGGAGAGGAAGAAGACATTCAATAACAAAATAATAGACATGGATAGTGACATAGAATAGATTTCTAGAATGTAGATAACAAGTTGCTAGTACGCAAATAAGGTGGCATGAAAAAAACAATGAAAGATAATGGACCATTGTCAAAGGGATGTACTTGCAAATAATTGATTACAATTTAAGGAAAGAAAACAAATGTAGATAACTAACATGAAAGAGATGAGTAGTAGAGTAACAGCTACTTCCTTGAATGAAAGGATAATTTGTAGATAAATAAAGGATGAATGGAAAATGACAAATTCCTTTCTCCTAGCAACCAAATAATTCATATATAGGTGAAGGGTTCAAAAAACATTAAAATCCCATTCCCAAGAAGGAAAACAAACTTCGCACGAAGGTAAGAATCAAGAAATGTTGATTACGATGCTTTCAATAGATAGGTGGTATGAAATCTACGATGGCATATGAAAAACCCATCACAATGGATATGAAATCATTGTAGGTAATTGAGAAATCACCACAATAGTTTGACAACCTCATCTTACTAAAAGCAATGGTTACCATATATGATTGGAAAATAAAGTAGGAAGTGTAGAGAAACAAAACATTGACCAAAAAAGATAAAAGGATAAGCATAGAAGGTGACTCCTAGATAACAATGAAAAGTACAAAGAAGTTAAGTTTGGATAGAAAACATGCTAAGGAAGACTTTGGAGACACAACTGATTGAGGATATGCTAGGAATCAAGATTAGTTATCTCCTTTTATGTTGTAATGTCTTAGGATAGTTGTTTCATCATCATCAAACATGGATTTGTTAACCCATGCAATGAAACCAAACAAAGTCTAAGGGAATACAATCTTATGGAGGTAGATACCATGAGGTTTAATAGACACTTCATAGGATTTGTGTGAATAGGTTTTCTTTTAGTTTTTTTGATATGAGATTAATAAAGAAATATATGAAAGCCCATCAATATTAGTATATAGGAAAAGTTGGCTTGAAGGTGTTGTTTCATAGCAATGCCAAGTTGAGTTCTAGGGTCATCTCACAATAATGGGTTACACTTTTTGGCCAAACTTGACATTGAAATCAACATTTTGAACAAAATCTTCACTTTCTGACACATATAGCCGCTAAACCGTTAGGAATTTGAAGATGATGTGAAATAGTGATTTGTGAGATTTTGTTTGTAGATTCTAAATATATTTAAAAAAAAATTGGAGTTAAATTGTAAATGTTTTGCATCTCCTTTCATAACTAGTTTTTAATAGTAAACAACATTTTTTTAAATTGCTGTATATTCTGTAGCACATAACTTTTTTTCTACAAATGATAAAATTCTGATTTTTTTGTATTTAGATAGGTAACATTGATATGTAGGGCATGCATTTGGTTTCATAATGTTTTGTTGAATTTTTTTTTTTAAATTAAGTTTTCAAGTCAAACCAATTATAATTTAGACATAGGCATATTTCGTAAAACATAACTTTTTCTGTATGTATCAAAATTCAATTTTTTTTTTGTTGAAACAAGGACATCAATAACTAGGGCATATATATTTTTCAGATTATCTTTTCACTAATTTACTAAGTTTCCATGTCTATAGAACAAAGAATTTAATGTTCAATGAAAAACCTACACTCACAAGAAATAAAAATAAATATAATAATCAAATTAAATATATTTAAAATTATACTTTCTATAAAGCTTATAATAAGGACTATATACTTACAAAACATAAATTTTAAATGAATTCATTTGATCCCCCAAAAGGTAAATCAAAAGTAGTTTTTTATCAACATTTTGATAGGTGTAGAGGAGACTCCATTATAGGTATGGTTTAAAACTAGCGGGGTTGTATCCAAGGGGATTTGAATCTAAGGGGGATTGATCAAACCCTCTTTAATTAAAATCTTTTGAATGGAATCTTTCAATGATTAAATCATTATATTTTTTAAAATATGTGATTTCAACAAAAATCAGGATCTCCAAGAAAGTGTAATCCATTATTATGGCAGCACTCTCTAAACAAGACATGGGAAAAGGAGTTTCTCACTTGTTGAATCTATGATCTTTTAGGGAACAAAAGCTCAATATTAGGGAGGAGTGATCTATAAATTTGGATCAAGATGTTGGACCATTAGGGTCGTGATGTCACTTTCAAATGAGAAGACACCTGAAATTCATGGAAACATGAATGCCAGAGGTTGTCTTCCCAAGAGGACTATATTCCTATTATAGGAATGTCTAGTGTGATATGTGGTACCATAGGAATGACTTGAAATAAAAGTGTTAGTCTTCAAAATATATGGAAAATTATTTTGATCAAAATCATCATTTTATATAGGTAATGACTTTTTCACTGACACAAAAACACTCTTGTTACTTGGTGGGAGTAATGGAATTCTCACAATTGAGGTAGAGAATGGAATATGAAAGGTATTTATCATTTCAACTTTCTTGTCCAATGGTATATCTTGTGTTATTTGCATTTAAAGGATATAGGGAAAAATTATGCATCTTGTAGAGGTTGTTGGAGGTTGTTAGAAAGTTAATCTCTTATTATTTACACTTTGTATCATTTTTCTTAGACTATATGGTAAGCATCAAGATAGGGTTTTTTATGATAGGAGGCATATTAGAGGTGGCTTGCAGCTTATTGTAGCATTGTTAGAGATCATATTTCCCTTGGTGGAGATTGTAATAATGTGTACTAAATTGGAACTAGTGGAATAAAGATCTTTTCTTTCTTCTAGAGTTTTCTTCTCTTTTGAGGGTTTCTCTAGGTGTATCTTGTATTTTAGTTGTGTGTGTGTGTGTGTTCTATAGTCTTCTTTTATATTTGTCTTAAATTATGTATTAAACTACAATGAACATGTTTAGGTTGTTATAGAATTTATTTAAGGTGAAGAAATAATATGTTGAGGATTCTTTCTAGGTTTATGCTACAATATCTATTGGTAATGACTAGTGTAGCATAACTACCCTATTTTATGAATCATATGTCCATTGGTAAAAAAAATACAATTAAAATGTTAAAAAATGGATTTTTTTCTTCATTTCTAAATACATACATGATGTAGTGGTGAGACACAAGATAAAACAACCTCTCCAATATGTATCCCTTTTCCAAGGAGAACTCACAAAAATAACATGTAGGAAAAATTGGAGTATTTGCTTTCAACCAAGGTTATTAGCTAAAAAATTAGCTACTTGTTAGCCAATGTCAATAGAATTAAAAATATATTGTGTAGGAGAAAATAGAGAACTTTTTTCATTTTTAAATAGATTAGTGACCTAGCGGTAAGACATAGCCATCAAGATTGGAAAGTTGCAATGTAGAGTCTTCATGAATTGGTACTATTTTTTGTCTTCAACCTTGTCTAGTATTTTTAGAACCCATGAGTAGCAAAACCTCATATATCTTAAATATACATATGCTAGATCTTTTTAAATGTAGGAGACACATACACTCAACCGTTTGTAACTAGTTGTTAGGTTTGTGTTTAATGCATCCATAGTAGCTAAGTACATCTTCCATATGCAGTAAGGGTAAAATAAATGTGAGGTTACCTCAAACACAAATGCATGGCTTTGATTTGGTATAGTGTAAGATTTTGTTATCCAATTCATTAAATTCATTACTTCTCATTGACTGTTAAGAACTAGTGGTATTTGAAAATACTTGGGGAAATTGTTGTTACAAGATCCAAGTTCTCCTAGGTCAACCTCCTTGATTGGACCCACTATATACAATCATGACAAAGGTTAGTAGATTGTCAACAAGCATGCAACTAATCTTGACGTTGATTGTGATGGAATGTATTATTCATTTTAGTGTTTCAATTGTAAATGTTCCTAGAGTTGTTCCTTTTAATTATGAATGACAATGAGATGATTATATGTCAATTTATGTTCAAATGAATGTCCTTAAATACCAACACATGATGTTGCTGGAAAAACATGTATTGAGTTGGCTCCCAATGGTTAGTGAAAAAGAGTCAAAGTTGAGAAATTTGAATATTGAAATTCTGTTTTCATTTAAATCGGCTCTATGCCCAATCACTCTTACATGTCATGAAAATGACCCAAAACAAGCAATATAAAATTTCCAAATTAAGTATGAATGTATTAATATTCAACTAATTAATAGTTGGGATACATATAAATAAACATATAAAAATGTATATAAGTGAAAATAACTCCAAAATCCTGCCAAGTCCTCCATTTTCTACATTTAAATTGACAAACACGAGGATTAAATGGGGACACGTTAAAGAAGTCAAATCTGCAAGAAGTTGAAAATGCAAAAAAACAGCCTGCACACAAGTTCGGCACACAAAGTGCCGCCTGTTTATTGTGAGAGCCAATGTATCACTATATAATATTATTACATTTTGCCAAAATAACTCCGAAACGAAATTAAAATCGAATAGATATGCTAATTCTAAACCGGAGCGACATTCACGATATAAAATTTCTATCGTTGCGTGTTATGGAGAAAGAGTTCAATTTGTGTTTCGCTTTCAATACAAGTTTTACCTGGGATTGTTGTAAACGTTGATTCTATGTCTGGAATCTTTTTACCATAACAGTTGTCAGTAGTAGTTGAGACCAAAAAATTGCAACACCACAGCTAGTTTGCCTGTCATTAAACCTGCTAAATTAGGCTCTCCTTAATGATATATCGGTTTCTATCTTCGACAGATAAAACAGTTAAATGTTTCGAACCCATCACCTCTTACATTTACCACGTCTTGCCTAGGAATCTAACTGTACAATCATTCACCTAACCAAAGTGATAGAAAGTTCTCATATTACTATACCATCCAAAATGGACATTCAGATTGAAAAATGTATCGATTCGTGATTGATGGGTTACCGATAATTCAAATCACGAGAGGCTTTCTGGTCAAACAAGGAAGCGGATCTAAATATGACAAAGACAGCGATTTTGGCTCACATCAACGAATTCTGAAAAAATAGACCAGAAGAAAAAGAGGAGAGTTATTTATAATTGTCTACATTTGCTAGGCAGTCATAGGAACAGACATTCTGTTTTTTTTCCCATTTTACATTGATTATCATGAATGGGAATAAAATGTTTTAAGTACAGGGTTTTCAAGTCGATTGCGAGTGATGCAGAGTGGGACGCAACGGAGGCAACCTAACAGGAAGGAGTAGCCAACAATACAAACAACCTGATAAAAATGTCTATCGGCTGAACATCCTCATCATGTTTCCTAGAGACACCAACAGCATCATCACATTTCAACAGCATCATCATATTTCGGGTGATCGCAAATGTCCTCCTGTCGACTACTATTTACCTCCTCCCTTTGTCGCCTATCATCATCATCATGATAATCAACGGGCGCGAACATCCTCCGGTTGCACTGTTCATCGGGTGCCAAATACAAGCGGCATCATCATGATATTCAATATCACCTTCGTCAGCAGGATATCCAAATATCCGGTTGCTCCAAATATCCTGATGACGTTGAACTTCAACAACTTGCCTTCGATGCTCCACTGCCCGACGATACAAGCAACAGCATCATGATATTGTTCATCCGGTTCCTCGAAACCTCCTGATGATGCTAATACAACTCCCTGCCTTCGCCGATACTTAACCACTTAGTGACAACAGGATAAACTCGCATTGAGGGATTTCTTAATATCCTGATGACGATGACGTCATATCCTGATGACGATGACGTCACACATCATCCTGATGAACTCTTCAACACTTAGCCAAAAACTTAACTTTCACACCCGCATCCGTCAGCGATATGCGGATGATGAACTTCCCCGAGAGATGATCCTGACTGCGATATATACACTGAGTATATATCCAACTCAAAACATCATGATGCACCTGCAACGTGCAAACTTCGACAACTTCATGACCCGATCCTGATGGCGATGGATTCGCAGATGATGTTGCGGCTCGTTCCGACTAGAAACGCACATGCAGACTCCTGTGTATCCTTCCACTGCATGTAAACACTCCGAATCACTCTATTTCACAAAGATCATGTGACGACCGGGCCGGATCACCTTCAAACCAAAATCTAACAACTTATCTTCTAGACCTAGCACATGAGGATGCTAGGCTGATTCACAGCATGCTCCTAACTGATCTCCTGAACAATGCAATGCATAACCAGAAAACACAAATGCAAACTAAACTATGATACAGGACCATTCCACCGATTTGCAGGATCAACCGGTGGAAGGGTTGAAAGTGCCCATTAACTTGCAAACAGAAAAGGAAATCAACACAGAAACAACTGATCAACTCAAATACTGCAAAAGATGAGATCTTATTCAATTGAGATTCAATGTCCTGAATACAGCTTCACAATGTCTGAACTGCTCTCCTGAACCTCAACTCAACACAACACCCATACATCTATCAACATCAATATGAACTATCAATATGAACTCAATGTGTCTAAACCCTAACAGATCGAAGGTATATATAACAAATCCTTCGAGTACTACCAACTTCACTTCCCAGCGGCTGGGAGCTTCCAAGCGGCTGGGAGAGAGGACAACTCAGACTATCTTATCCCGATCTCTAACTGCCTACACATACTCCTATGCTGAACTAATACATAGCATCGGTCCAGCGGACCTTATTACATGAAGAAGTCAAACATACTAAAAATAGCCTACTGCCCTGTCATCATGCTAATAACTATCCTATATCCTGATCATGTCCAGGTGCTCCTGCACCATACTCCCCAAAAGAAGAAATCTCAAGTCCACTTGAGATGAGAGTATCAAGGTCGGCACCATGCTTCTGTATCTGTCCGGCAGTCATCCATACTGCTTCAGAAGTCGGCTGTCCCTTCCAAGAGACGAGGTACTCCAAGTACTTCTTGTTCCTGGTCTGTTTGATCACTCTAGTGTCCAAAATCTGTTGTATCTGTGGAGGAGCATGTTGAGGAATGTCTTCAGCAACTGTATCCTGTAGGATATCCTGATCTGCATCTGGATTAGCCTTGTATGGAGTTAAGTCACATACATTGAAGATAGGAGATAAACCGAGATCAGGTGGAAGTTGGATCTCATAAGCATTTTGTCCATGCTTTTGCAAAATCTTACATGGTCCAACTTTCTTTGGCATGAGCTTAGTATACTTCCCCTTAGGAAGCCTGTCTTTCTTCAAGTGAACCCAAACTAAATCTCCAACAGCAAATTGAACATCCTTCTTCCTCTTATCAGCATACTCCTTATATTTCAAGGTAGATTGCTGGAGTTGGGTCTTAACCTGATCATGAACTTCTTTGATTGCTTCAGCAAAAGCTTCTCCATCGGCACTAACAGGATCTGCTGTAGGTAGCTCTCGCAGCTCCAAAATTCCCCTGGGATGCATTCCATACACTACCTGAAAAGGCGATTTTCCTGTGCTCCTGTTGACAGTATCATTGTATGAAAACTCAGCTTGAGACAGAATATTTTCCCACTTCTCTCCATGCTGTTTTGTCAAGCATCTAAGTAGATTCCCTAAGGAACGGTTCACAACCTCAGTTTGTCCATCCGTTTGAGGATGATATGCAGAGGAAAAACATAAATTTGTTCCCAATTTCCTCCAAAGGGTTCTCCAGAAGTGACCTACAAACTTCACATCTCTGTCTGAAACTATGCTCAAAGGCAACCCATGAATTCTTACAATCTCCCTGAAGAATAAATCTGCAATATATGAGGCATCTGCAGTGGTTTTGCATGGCAAGAAATGTGCCATTTTACTGAACCTGTCCACTACAACAAAGACACTGTCAAATCCTCTCCTGGTCCTTGGCAAACCTAAAACAAAATCCATACTGATACTTTCCCACGGTCTGGAAGGAATGGGTAAGGGCTGGTATAACCCTGCATTAGTTGACCTGCCTTTAGCCTTCTGACAAATTACACAGGTTTCTACAAATTTCCTGACATCTGACTGCATCTTAGGCCAGAAATAATGCCTCTTGACCAGATCAAGAGTCTTGTCTAGACCAAAATGACCTGCCATGGCTCCACAATGTTTCTCCTTGATTATATTCAACCTCATAGAACACCTTGGGATACACAACTGTCCACCCTTGAACAGCAATCCATCCTGGATCAGGAATTCAGAGAACTCAGCATGGTATTTCTCCCTAAAAGAAGTACAGACCTGATATATCTCTCCAAAATCAGCATCAGACTCATACATGGTCTTGAGTGAATCAATACCAACACTCTCTAACTAAATCTGATTTACTGTGAGAACTCTTCTGCTCAAAGCATCTGCAACTTTGTTCTTAACCCCCTTCTTATGCTTCAAGGTAAAAGTGAAAGCCTGTAGTGTTTCTACCCACTTCATATGTCTGTGGTTCAGCTTCTCCTAACTGTTGATGAAACTCAAAGCCTGGTTGTCTGTGAAGACTATAAACTCCTTTGGCAACAGATAATGCCTCCATTTCTTTAGGGACTGAACTAAAGCATACATTTCCAGATCATATGATGAATACCTTTTCTTAGCATCATTGAGCTTTTCACTGAAAAATGCAATTGGTCTACCCTCTTGACTGAGTACTGCTCCAATGGCCATGTGACTGGCATCACACTCTACCTGAAAGATCTTGTTAAAATCTGGAAGTGCAAGGACTGGCTGCTGTGCCACCTTCCTCTTCAATGCCTCAAAGGAATCATCTGCTCCTTGAGTCCAAACAAATCTGCACTTCTGTCCTCCTTTTATGGTATCCAACATGGGTGCACAAATATGACTGAACCCTCTGATGAACTTTCTATAGAAGGTTGCTAACCCATGGAAACTTCTGACTTCATTCATGGTCTGTGGAGTTGGCCAATTCAAAATGGCACTCACCTTCTCCTTATCCATCTGCAGCTTTCCTTGTGAGATGACAAAACCTAAATAGGTGATCTCCTGTTTCATGAACAGACACTTGTCCAAGTTTATCATCAGCTTCTCTTCATGTAACCTCTTGAGAACCAACTCTATATGCCTGAGATGTTCTTCTCTGGTGTTACTGAAAATCAGAATGTCATCTAAATACACTATGACAAACTTACCAATGAATTCCTTCAGAACCTCATTCATCAGCCTCATGAAAGTACTAGGGGCATTAGACAAACCAAATGGCATAACCTTCCATTCATACAATCCTTCATTTGTTTTGAATGATGTCTTCCACTCATCACCTGGTCTAATCCTGATCTGATGGTACCCACTCTTCAAATCTATTTTGGTGAAGTACTTAGCATTTCCCAAACAATCAAGTAAATCCTCAATTCTGGGGATTGGAAACCTATACCTGATTGTGATCTTGTTGATGGCTCTGGAATCTGTGCAAAGTCTCCAAGTGCCTTCCTTCTTTGGTGCTAGTACAGCTGGTACTGCACATGGACTCAAACTCTTTCCAATCAGACCTGAATTCATCAATTCTTCAATCTGCCTGGCTACTTCTGCATTCTGTTCTGGGGTAAGCTTATAAGCTGCTTTATTTGGAAGTGTAGACCCTGGAATCAAGTCTATACAATGACCGATATCTCTAACAGGTGGTAGGGATCTTGGCATTCCCTCTGAGATAACACCTTTGTACTTATCCAATAACTCTTGGACAGCTGGGTCTATCAACCTTGGCTTCTTCTCTTTCTTGGCTTCTTGCTGTTGTTTCTTATCCACACTCATACAGGGGATCAGGGCATATGCAACTGCACCTTCTGCTGCTACTTCTTTCATGAACTATTTGCCTTCCATCAGCATGACCTTCACTTCTTTGCCTTTAGACTTCTCCTCTTTCTCCTTCAGTGGGAATAGTGTTATATCTATACCATCTTTAGTGATTTTATAGGTGTTTTTAACACCATCATGCTGTGCCTTCAGATCATATTGCCATGGTCTACCAAACAAAAGGTTGCAAGCATCCATCTTGGTGATATCAAACAGCAACTTATCCTTATATCCACCAATCTGAAACTCTACCCAAGCCTGCTCTTCTACAGTTGTCTGCTGTCCTTGAGTAAGCCATGAGACTTTATATGGAGCTAGATGAGGCAATCTCCTAAGCTTCAGCTTCACCACCATTTCTTCAGACACAAAGTTCTCAGTAGAACCAGAATCAATCAAAACCTTACACGCCTTACCTCCTGCTTTGCAAGTGGTTCTGAAAAGGGACTTTCTCTGAGGGGCTTCTTTATCAGGTACCTTCATGGTAGTCACTGTTCTCCTCATCATCAGGGACTCTCCACTTTCTGGATATCCATAATTCTCAGGACCATTCACACTCTGAAAATCATTAGAGCTTGTCCTACTTTGATTATCAGGTTCATTGACCAGATTTGTCCTCCTTTCTCCTGCTGAGCTTGTGGCCTTGTCTGGACATGTGCTGGCTATATGGCCTTCTTTGTTACAGTTGTAACATCTAATGGATCCTCTGCCCTGGGATCTTCCTCTGAAGGGTCTTTTGCCTCTGAAGTTTCCTTGCTGACTGAAATTCTCTCTCTGATTCTGACTATTGTTGCCCTTGCTATTGTCCTGACTGGACTCTCCTTGATATCCCTGTCCATGTCCTCTGCCTCTGAAAGGACTTCTTCCACCTCTTTGTTGTCTTCCTCTTCCTCTGTTGTTTTGGTCTTGTTTTCTTTTCAGCTTTTCTTCCACTTTCAATGCCAACTGAAAGCTTTTCTGCACTGTATCTGGGTTATGCAGACTGAGATCTTCCTGAATATTAAACCTCAATCCATTAAGGTATCTGGCTACCTTTTCCTCTTCACTTTCTTTCACCTTGGTCTTCATACAGAGTTTCATGAACTCTTCTGTATATGAGCTGACATCTAGCTCCTTCTGTTTCAGGTTCTGCTTCCTCTTGTGTAACTGGATACTGTAATCCAAAGGAATATAAGCCTCCTTTACCAATTCCATCATCTTCTTCCATGTGGCAACTCTACGTTTTCCCTCCTGCACTCTATCATCCTGAACAAAGTTCCACCATGTCAAGGCAGCTTCTTTCATCTTTGACTGTGCTATCTTCACTCTCTGCTGTTCTGGTATCTCCTCTGTTACAAAGAAATTGTTCAGACAATCTATCCATTCCATTACTGAATCAGGGTCCATCTTACCTGTAAACACTGGCAAATCCAGCTTCACATCCATGGTTCTCCTCTCCATGGCCTTGAGGGCGTTCAACAGCGGTCTCTGGTCTGCAGGAACGACCTCCTCGCTCCAATTAGGGATATCCTCTTCTTCCCTATCATCTTCTCTACCAGAACCTACTCTACTCCTCAACTTTGCTAACTCATCTTTCAACTCCTGATTCTGAGCCTTCACGGCCTTACTTTCTGCGATCTGTTTCTTCACCAGAACTGCCAACTCAGCGTTGGTCATCTTTGTTGGGAACTCAGATGTTCCTTCTTCGTCTGACATCCTACTTATCTTTTCCAAAAGATCCTAACCTTTGCTCTGATACCACTATGATGCAGAGTGGGACGCAACGGAGGCAACCTAACAGGAAGGAGTAGCCAACAATACAAACAACCTGATAAAAATGTCTATCGGCTGAACATCCTCATCATGTTTCCTAGAGACACCAACAGCATCATCACATTTCAACAACATTATCATATTTCGGGTGATCGCAAATGTCCTCCTGTCGACTACTATTTACCTCCTCCCTTTGTCGCCTATCATCATCATCATGATAATCAACGGGCGCGAACATCCTCCGGTTGCACTGTTCATCGGGTGCCAAATACAAGCGGCATCATCATGATATTCAATATCACCTTCGTCAGCAGGATATCCAAATATCCGGTTGCTCCAAATATCCTGATGACGTTGAACTTCAACAACTTGCCTTCGATGCTCCACTGCCCGACGATACAAGCAACAGCATCATGATATTGTTCATCCGGTTCCTCGAAACCTCCTGATGATGCTAATACAACTCCCTGCCTTCGCCGATACTTAACCACTTAGTGACAACAGGATAAACTCGCATTGAGGGATTTCTTAATATCCTGATGACGATGACGTCATATCCTGATGACGATGACGTCACACATCATCCTGATGAACTCTTCAACACTTAGCCAAAAACTTAACTTTCACACCCGCATCCGTCAGCGATATGCGGATGATGAACTTCCCCGAGAGATGATCCTGACTGCGATATATACACTGAGTATATATCCAACTCAAAACATCATGATGCACCTGCAACGTGCAAACTTCGACAACTTCATGACCCGATCCTGATGGCGATGGATTCGCAGATGATGTTGCGGCTCGTTCCGACTAGAAACGCACATGCAGACTCCTGTGTATCCTTCCACTGCATGTAAACACTCCGAATCACTCTATTTCACAAAGATCATGTGACGACCGGGCCGGATCACCTTCAAACCAAAATCTAACAACTTATCTTCTAGACCTAGCACATGAGGATGCTAGGCTGATTCACAGCATGCTCCTAACTGATCTCCTGAACAATGCAATGCATAACCAGAAAACACAAATGCAAACTAAACTATGATACAGGACCATTCCACCGATTTGCAGGATCAACCGGTGGAAGGGTTGAAAGTGCCCATTAACTTGCAAACAGAAAAGGAAATCAACACAGAAACAACTGATCAACTCAAATACTGCAAAAGATGAGATCTTATTCAATTGAGATTCAATGTCCTGAATACAGCTTCACAATGTCTGAACTGCTCTCCTGAACCTCAACTCAACACAACACCCATACATCTATCAACATCAATATGAACTATCAATATGAACTCAATGTGTCTAAACCCTAACAGATCGAAGGTATATATAACAAATCCTTCGAGTACTACCAACTTCACTTCCCAGCGGCTGGGAGCTTCCAAGCGGCTGGGAGAGAGGACAACTCAGACTATCTTATCCCGATCTCTAACTGCCTACACATACTCCTATGCTGAACTAATACATAGCATCGGTCCAGCGGACCTTATTACATGAAGAAGTCAAACATACTAAAAATAGCCTACTGCCCTGTCATCATGCTAATAACTATCCTATATCCTGATCATGTATGTCATCATGCGGACCTATATCCTGATCATGTCCGGGTGCTCCTGCACCAGCGAGTATATCGGTGATGATTATGAAGCTCGTGGAAATGTTGTATCTCCAATGTCAAACTAATATTGTTGGAAATGGCTTTTCATATATGATTTAAATATTAGCAACTGTTCTTGTAAGGGTTATAGGTAATACAAAGAATATAGATAGGTGTGCATTTATGTGACATTTGTTGGGATTAGGTGTGTTATGTACTTTGTAAGTCTTAATATTTGAAATATTGATTTATTTGTATTTATTATGCACACAGTTTTTGGGCATCTCTCTTGGAGTGACATTATATGTCACTTGTACTTTGTATTTGGACAATTTATATTTATGGCTTAGTGTCATGGAAGTTTCTAAATGCAACTATTACAACTTGTAATGTGTGTAGGAGTTGGTAGAATGGAAAGAGCTTGAAAGAGAGAGTTACCTTTGAAACTTGACAAACATGATTTTAGGAGATAGTGGAAGCATGGTTTTAGGAGCAAAAAATAGAGTGCAATATTTGGAGATTCAGTTATAATTTAATACGTGTAACATTTTAGGAGGATATTTCCTACCCAATTTCAGCACCACATTTGAGGGTGGTATTAGCTCATGGTTTTGGTTTTCATTTTGGTGGTTTCTTGTATTGAAACTGCTATAAATTGAATGCTTGAGGAGTCATTTGTGAGAAGTGTTTTATGTAGAGTTATGTTGTCAGTTTTCTGCGGAGAAGCAAGATGTAAATCTCCATGTTAAGGCTTTGAGCCTCTAAGTGTATTGTAACATGTTTGTTGTTGCAAATTAATACATTGATTTGATGTTTTAGTGTGGGGTGTTTTACCCGAAAGGTTTTTCCCCACGTATATTGGTAACTTTTCTCTTCTACATATTTTCCTTCTATTCGTCTTCTTTCATGTTCTTAAAGCATTAATTTACATGCCATTATGCTACCGAAATTTAGTTAGATTTGTAAGCTACATTATCTTTCCTCTAATAGTTAGTGTGATGGGAAATCATCTATGTTTGTTTCCACTTTAAGGGCATAGTAGTATGTGCTCGTATCAAGTTATTAAATATCTAATTAAGAAAAACATAGGATACTAGAAGGTTCATATTGGGTTCTCTTTCTCTTTCAATTGGTATCGAAGTATGGTGGTTCTATGTTATGTGTTGGTTCCATGGTGTTTAAGGTTTGGGGTATTTCTTCTGTTGTTATTTCTTAGCTTGGCAAGCTTGATGGAATACGGAGGAAGGAATTGGTTGATCTTATAATCCTCGTTTCAGTGGATGTTTTGTAGTTGATTTTGTTTTTTAGACTACAATAGGTATTTGAACAATGGATAAGATAGAGATTTTTAGAGTTGATCATGTGGTTACATTTAATATGATATTGATCTAGAGCTCTTGTTTGATAGTATATAATAACCCTCATGCATGGTGGTTTTGTTATTTCATTCTATGGTCACTTGTAGTAGAGTATTCATGTTGGATGTTTGTTCTTGGCTCCCTAATCACATGGAGAAACTTGTGTTATCATGACTATGCTGCTTATGTTGGATTCTTGGCTTTAGTCTTTGGCATTTTAAGGCATTGTTTTGTTAACCTCGAATACATGTAGGATAAGAAGTTGATCATTGGATAATATGAAAGTTTCTGGAACAACCTAGCTCCTCCATATGCTTGTGCATAGTGGTGGTTGTGAAACTGACCTACAAGTGGGCTTGGAGTTCTTAGATGTCTTCTTCCTTTTAGTTAGTTGTAGTTGCATGTCTCAGTTTCATATTGATTTGATCTAAGGGTTTTGTAGATTTTCTATTTTAAATCTATGGTTATGCTTAAATTTATGTTATTCTATTATTCTAGTTTAATGGCTTTGGTAATTTTTAGACTTGTGGGTCTTCTAGATAAGTGGATATGAGTTTGCCTTGGTTTAATGGATATTTTAGGCTCTAACCTAGCATAGAAACCTAAGTGGATCAATGTTCCACCTTGTACAATCAATCTCAATTGTCACAAATCTATTCTTGATTTATGGAATTGGTCGATGACATGTGGGGAAGATTTCACAAAAAAATACTCTATTGGAATCCATTTACCTATGCTTACTAGATATTAGGGAAGTTAAAGTGGGTTCTAGAGACACCATTGATGAGCTTGCTCACTTGATTGTAAACGAGTTCTCCAAAATCAAAACTCTTGTTGGACTAAATTAATGGTGATGGAAAAGAAAGGACTATTTAGGGTGGTTTGAACCTGAGCTAAGAGGTGCAATTTCATCAACTATTCGACAACAATATAGTGATAGGTGTTAAAGTCATATGGAACACTTTACATGTGGACAAGAGTGTGATAGATGTCAAATTCATATGGTGCCAAATGCCAATTCGATATGGTTGGTAGAGCATGTGACATGTAGATGCAACTAGGTGTTGCACTCATATTGTGCTAGACTAGACATATCCAAGTGTAGGCATGTTTTCATATGTGTAAGACTGAAGTATGTAGAAAAGAGAACCTATGCAAATATGCATAGAAGTTGTGCACTATGTATGAAGACCAATAAAATTGTGTGTCTAACATAGGATATAGAGGTTGTGAGGAAGTGCTAAAAAATTATGGGCCATGTTTAGAGACTATCATGGTTAGAGTTCTCAAGTGAAGATAAACATGGTTGAATAAGATGTAGATAATTTTGGGCACTAGAATGGTCTTCTTAAAAGTCACCATGATGGATATCTTAGAGGATCTATTGATCACAACACCTACATAGACATCTTGGCATTTGATTGTTGGTAGGCCATTGAGAAAATCCATGTTAATTTACTCCTATGGGCATTGGGGAACTATCAGAGGAGTATAGATCCCTATTATCTTGTTTGAAGGCTTCATAATACAACATGGTATGTGGGATTTGAGGTTGTGATTACTTTCTCTACATATGTGAATCCAATAGAAGCATTGTTGAAGTGTAACAAGCATCTTGGTGATGACAAGGTGATCCATTATTTTGGAATAATGTGCTTTCCAAATGAAGAATCACTAGGGTGCATTGGTAGGGACATAAAGATGTTCAATCTTGTAAAGAAGCCCATTGGAAATATAAAAATATCCCATGGCTGTACCTTGCATTAGAATGTTAAATATTTTCTCTCTTGAGTATAGTGATCCCTAGTCAGAAAAATTATGGCCACATGCACCTCTAGTATAATAGAAAGTGCATGGATATGTGACCATCTAAGGAAATCCATAGCCTTGTTGTCATTCCCTTCTTATTCTTGATAATCATGTGAAATTTTTGTAGATGTGTCATCCATTTCATATGCTTTGACTTTTCTAGTTCAGTTTGTGTGTGGAGGAATTGAAGTGGCTAATGATCAAAGTGATTAATCCTCTCTTTGCTAAGAATATAATGGGGTGATTACTTGATAGCATATACTATTAAGTAGAATTTCTTTTTATAAGTAGGGTAATGTTGCACAATATCACTCAATGTTTTAGAATGATAAGCCATAAGATGGCCATGATGGAGTAGTATAGTGCTAAGGTAATTCTAATGCATCTACCTACATATGATGTTTGAGTTTATCAAAGGCACATTGTTGCATAGGCATCTATTATAGTGTTGCCTAGGCATGTATAATTTACTTAAGTGGAAAATTTTTAAGTGAGAATAAAGCTACACAATTCTATGAGATTGCTTAGAATAGGTCAATTCTGAATCACCTTGATTTTCTTTGGGTCAATATGAATTCTAGAGTGGTTGATGATATAACCACTTGCGTAACATTGAAAATTGCATACCCTTGCATTTTCACACTATATTTTGTCCATGATTTAGTTTCCATTCCCTTAGTTTGTTTGTAGGCTCATTTTAGCCCTTGTATTAGCCTTTTTTCCCTCCCATGGTGCTTATGCCTTAATTTCAATGTTATCTTTTCATCAAGTTTTGTTTTCACTTTTGTGTTAGTCATGTGATGTTTTAGTTCCTCATAGTCTTAGAGCCTAAACAATCTAGACACTAGCGCTTCACATAGACATTTGCATGATGCACTAGCATCCCATGATAGTTTTTTTGTTTGGTGGCTATTTCTAAGCATTTTCCCACATGTTTCCTTTTGCTTGTCAGTTGTAATGCCTAAAGAATATTTTGAATTCCTTGTTGGCTCCTTCCTCTTCCCTCCTCTCTTTTTGAACCTCTCTTTCAATATGGCATTTCTCTTGGCTCTCTTGGATCTCTTTCACAACTTTATTGCATGCTAGGATTTTCTACAGTGCTCCTACATCATCTACTTTCATCTCTCTTACTTTCTTTGGCTTCTTCAAGCCCTTTCTAGGTGATATTTTTATTTTTTGTTGCTAACATTTATTTTTTGTGCTCTTGAGCACCTTAGGATTTCCACATCCTACTAGTTTTCATTTTAGTCACTTTTCTTATTTCTAGACACACTTAGATTAAGAACACATGCTTTTATATATATCTATCTATTGGCTACTATGGAGGTAGAAATACCAAAGCAAGGGTTTGACCTAAAGGAAAAACTTCAATCAACCCCAACCATTTTTCTTGTTCTGTGTTGCGCAAGTTGAAGAAGAAGATTTGAATGCATGAGAGTTTGATCAATTCTATCTTTTTGTATTTTCATTCTATTATCTAAATTATCTTTCATTTAAATGCATTACCTTATCATTTTCTTTGTGTACTATGTTGTTGCGTACTCATTTTGGCCCTGTGTGCTAACAAGATGAAGTTCAGACCCAAATTAGACCGTACAATATAGATTTTTATTGTATTTCTACTGTTTGGATGATAGCATGATGCACATGTGTCCTCATGATGCGCTAGTATCCTAGACCAATACTCCCATCCTTTGGTGCTAGGTTCTTCTTTTCTTCCTCTTTCCTTCTCTGTAACTTGTTTCTGAAAATGGTTACCTAGTTTTCTATAAATTAGTATTTTCTTTCCCTATTCATATGAATGTGATGTAGAAAGTAATAGTATTTTCATTTTTATATTACACCAAGATATTGAATCTTTGTGGTGCCAAAAGTGCATTTGTTGAGGTTAGGTTAAAGCTTGTGCTAGAAAAATGTATCTAGTACCAATGCACCTTGTTCCACATGTTCATCCTAGCTCCTACTAAAGATGAGGGTATCATCCAGGTAGATAATGATAAATGAAATTATGAATGCACATAAAACACCATTCATCAAGTGCATTAATGTCATAGGAGCATTACTTAGAGTAAAAAGCATAATCATCTTCATAGAGACCCTCTTGAGTTTTGAATGTAGTTTTCTAGATGCCTTCTAATTAGACTACAACCTAGTCATAACTTGACTTGTGATCAACTTTAGTGAAGTAGCATGCTCTATGAAATTGATCCAAGAGATTATCGATGTGCAAAAGTGTATACTTGTTTTTCCTCTAAACTTTGTTGAGTGCATTGTAGCTAATGCAACATCATCATGCACCATCCTTTTTGGTGATAGTGTAATTGAACATACACAAGGACATGAACTTGTATTGAATTATAATTAATCAACCAAATTTTCAACTTGATATTAGTTTTATCATTCTTCCATACTGATCTATGGTATAGATAAAAGAGGAGATTTAAGAATCAAGTTGATTTTGTGTTCAACAAAGTAGTGCATAGGGACACTCATTTGATCAACAAAGAATTCATTATATTGACTCAAAACAATGTCAAGTTGGAATTTCTATAACATAGTAGGCATGTGGTTTCATGCCATAAGAGCATGTTTACCTATTTGTGTAGGTTTTTCTACTTAAACCATCGGAATAAAAAATTTCCATGTGTGTACAATTATCTTACTACACTATTTGGCTAATACTAGGGTCAATCTAACCTAAATATCAATCATGACATGAATTCTCTAACATTATGATTTTCCATTGTAAGTACCCTTGTAATCATAAATAAATGATCTACCAAGAAAAATATCACAAACTTTTAGATGTTCAATGTCACAATTCACTATGTTACACATAGGTTTAACAACATAATTAATTATACATTGGAGACTTGTATTTCCCTGACATGCTATAACCATACAAAAGAGTAGGGAGTTAGATGACATTGGTGTGCATCTTAGGAATTGCATAAAATTCTTTGTGATGATGTTATTTTGGTTCTACTATCAATGATGACATGTGTAGGATTACCATTCATCCAATACTTCATGTAGAAAGGTCATTCTTGCTCTCTTGAAGTATTAGTTTTTTTCCTTGCATTGTGGCACTAAATGTTTGATTGGTCTCCTCATCATCAACATGATTTGGTGTGGCCTGCATAGTAAGTGTTTATTGCTCATAGTAGTTGAAGTCACTATGAGAGTGGGAATGGTGATAGGTGCATCCTTGTGAACTTTATAATTACTTCTCTTTATCCCTATTTGGTATAGATTTATTGCGAGACATGGGGTGGGCATGTTCAAAAGTTTTGTTGTCATCTTTTGTTAGGTGTCTTCTAACATGGTATGTATGAACATAAATTTTCTTGCACAAATATGCCTTTGTGTAGAAACAACCATTTTTTCTTAATCTTTGAATTTATTTTAATTTTGGATGCATTAAAAAATTCTTGACTCAAAGTATCTAATAGAAAGAAGTCCATTTTAGTGTAGATAGGAGGTGGAATCCCACTAATATTTTTGAGCACTCAAAGATGTTTTGGCATTTCATCAAATAGGCACATAGAGTAATCATGAAACTCATTGGTGTAAGACTCCATAGTTTGATCTCTATATTAATGCAATTCTTAAAACATTATGTAGTCATCTTGATGATCTTTGAGAGGATAGTACTCAACTTGCAAAGTGTTGGGAAAGTCACTCCAAGTTTAGATGGGATTGTGATCTCTATCCTAGTATGCTCTACTTACTTGCCACTAGTGATAATTGAAACCAAATTTTTTATACAATGAACAAATTTTCTCTACATCATTGAATTTGTTTATGGAAAAAAAAGGACTCAATTTGTTTAGTCTAGTTGTCTTGTCCTATGGTGTCAATTTTACATGTACAAATATTGGAATGTAAAGATTTATTTGCACTCTAAAGGGATTGTGGTGCAGTCACGGTAGGAAGGTTCATAGAGTGAACTGTCTGGACCATGTAGCAAGAGTAAACACAACAGAAACATTCAAAGAAAATGGAACAAATGTAGATTCAATCTTCCAATATATCAAAGAATTCAAAATGGAGATCCGCCGACAACATGTGGGCTTACAATTAGGGCTCACAGGCCTGATTACATACATGCGCAAGATAAAGCTATGAGGTTCCTTTGCACAAATCTAACTATCAGATCTTTCTTATGTGAATAGCTTCCTATCTCCTTTCTTGACGATCTATTACATCTTTATATATCATTTTCAGACCAATAGATTCCTCCAGGTCAGCCAAGGAAGGTCACAAACACTAATGAAGAGTTGTAATGTGTTCACAGATAGGTCAGACCTAAATGCATAGAACACTTCCTCAAATGAATGAAACGATGTGTAAACCCTTGGGGAAGGTCGGCCATGAACCACAAGACATTGAATGATGTGTCATTGAGATCTACAAGTCAAGGAATGATCCACAAGCCTTCTCCTTCAACTGATTGTCAGGAACTATTAGAATGCTCTGCTATGAGAAAATAGTCAACTTTTGATAGCGATATCTTTCCAGTGACTGATCTAAATGCTCTAAATTCTTGATATAATGTAGATGAATGAATGTAGATGCTAAGTCTAGATCCGTAAGATGTGAAATGCCAAAACTAGACCACAAGATGAGAATTGCTACTGACTGAACTACTTGAACTAAACTGGAAAATGAAAGAAACAAACTGAACTACAAACAAACTGGAATGCAAATGTTTTTGGTTGATGTAAAATTACTCTTGAACCAGGGATGCTCCTACATCAGACATCCAAGGTTATTGAAAAAGTGAGTCCCTCACTTTGCTGGGGCTAGGGGAGAACCAAGACGGTCCACCTCAGCCTGAGAAATCCATGATGAATCTTCTTCCGGTTTGCCTTTCCACTTCACAAGATATTCTTTGTATTATCTTCCTCTAGTGCTGCATCCAACTCTGCTATCCAAAATGTCTTCTATTTGATTTGGTGCTTGTTGTGGTAACTGCGTCTTCAAGTCTTCTTCCATGCTGTCACTAAACTCTGCTTCATGATAATGATAAAGATCTGCAATGTTGAAAATAGGTGAAATACCCAATGTCTCTGGTAATTCCACTTCATATGAATTTCCTGAATCAAATTTCCTGAGTATCCTACGAGGTCCAAACTTCTTCATCTTCAACTTTTTATAAGTCCTAACTAGAAATCTTTCTTTTCTCAAGTATACCATTACTTCATCTCCCACTTCAAATTCCTTATGTCTTCTCTTCTCATCTGCCTTTTCCTTATACTTACTATTCATATCCACCAAATGCTTCTTCACCTGATTATTCACTGTCTGGATATGATCTGCAAATTCTTCTGCTTCTGTACTCCTCTTTTCTTCTCTACTGATATCTCTCAATTCTACAACTCCTCTAGGATTCACTTCGGAAACAATTTCAAAAGGTGTCCTTCTGGTACTCCTGTTCACCAAATTATTGTATACAAACACTGCTTGTTAAAGAATCAAATCCCAACTTCTAGTTTTCTCTCCAACCAAACATCTCAACAAATTTCCCAAACTCCTATTCACTACCTCTGTCTGTCCATCTGTCTGTGGATGAAAAGTAGAACTAAAATTTGAATCTATCTTCATCTTCTTCCAAAGTGTCCACCAAAAGTATCCAGCAAACTTTGTATCTCTGTCTAAAACTATGCTCTTAGGTAATCCATGCAATCTCACAATCTCCTTGAAAAATATATCAGCTACATCCACTGCATCAGTTGTCTTCTTACAAGGTATGAAATGAGTCATCTTTGAAAATCTGTCAACCACTACAAATATTGAATCATGTCCTCTCTGTGTCTTAGGTAATCCCATTACAAAATCCATGCTTATGTCTTCCCAAGGTCTCTCCGGTATTGTCAAAGGTTTATACAATCAGTATTCTGACTACTCCCTTTTGCAACTTGACAAAATCTACAACTCTGCACAAATCTCTGAACATCCTTATGTATCTGAGGCCAAAAGTAATTTTCACTTACCAAAGCCACTGTCTTATCAATGCCAAAGTGTCCTTCCAATCCACCACTATGCTTCTCCTTGATCAAATTATCTCTCATTAAACTTCCAGGTATGCACAATTGACTTCCTTTGAATAACATATCTTCTTGATCGAAGAATCGAACCACTTGCTTCTATCTATCACAATAGGTTCCTTACATGGTATCCAAGGTTCTGTAAAATCAATGTCTCCCTCATACATGTTTTTTAATTCATCAAAACCCAACACTTCAACTCTCATCTTTGTCAACAAGTTCCTTCTTCTACTCAAGGCATCAGCAACTTTGTTTGATTTACCACTCCAATGCTTCAATACAAAAGTATAACTCTACATGAACTTGCCTCTGATGCCTTGAGTAGAAGAATTATGATTCAACTTACCTCTCATCTCTGATTCAACTTACCTTGAATATTCAAATATTGCAAATCTTGATTATCTGTATACAACACAAACTCTTTAGGCAACAAGTAATGTCTCCACTTTTTCAAGGCTTGAATTATGGCATAGAACTCTTGATCATAAATTGAATATCTTCTCCTTGCATCATTCAACTTCTCACTAAAATAAGCTACAAGTCTACCTTCTTGACTTAACACTACTCCAATTGCATTTCCACTAGCATCACAATCAACTTGTAATACCTTATTAAAATCTGGTAATGCCAAAACAGGTTGCCCTATCACTTTCTACTTCAACAACTCAAAACTTTTATCTGCTCCAAATGTCCACTTAAAATCTTTTCTGTCACCTATCATTGTCTTTGTCATAGGGTTACAAACTGAACTAAAATTTTTTATGAACTTCTGGTAGAAACTAACCAATCCATGAAATGATTTAACCTCTCCAATGCTCTCCATTGTAGGCCATTCAACAATTGCTCTCACTTTCTTAGGGTCCATCTTCAATCCTTCTATAGAAATCACAAATCCCAAGTATACCAACTCTTCCTTCATGAAACTACACTTCTTGATGTTTATCAACAATTCCTCTTCTCTCAACCTCTTCAAAACTTGTCTAATATGCCACAAATGTTCTTCCTTTGTCTTACTTTAAAAATCATAATATCATCCAAGTATACAATCACAAACTTACCCAATAATTTCTTTAGAACTTCATTCATCAATCTCATGAAAGTACTTGGTACATTTGTCAATCCAAAAGGAATCACTAACCACTCATACAATCCTTCATTTGTCGTAAAATTAGTCTTCCATTCATCACCTTCTCTGATTCTGATCTGATGGTATCCACTCTGCAAATCTATATTTGTGAAATATCTTGCTCCACTCAAACAGTCCATAATATCATCCATCCTAGGTAAAGGAAATCTATACTTAACTGTGATCTTGTTTATTTCTGTAGAATCAGTACACATTCTCCATTCTCCATCCTTCTTCGGTGTAAGCAATGCAGGTTCTGCACAAGGGCTCAAAATTTCTCTGATCAAACTTTTCCTCAACAACTCTTGTATCTATTTATTCAATTCTTCATTCTCTGCTGGTGTCATCCTATGTGTTGCTTTGTTAGGCAAACTTGCTCCTGGTATAAGATCCATATGATGACTGATACTCCTTACAGGTGGTAATCCTTCAGGTACATTATCTGATATGATGTCTCCATACTCTGTCAACAACTCTCTTATCTCATCCAGTTCAGCTTCTTTCTTCACTACTTCAGGTGTTTTAGGAATCAAGGCATAACACATACTTTCCTATTTCAAACCATCCAAAAAATTTCTTCCATCTACCAAACAGATTCTAACATTTACACATACCACATCTTCAGGATCATCTTCCAAAAGAATCAAAGTAATTCTTTTTCCATTTGCTGTTATAGTATATGTGTTCTTTCTCCCATCATGTATAGCTTTTCTAGCATATTGCCAAGGTCTACCCAACAAGATATGACAAACATCCATAGACATAATAGCACACAAGACTTCATCATGATAAGATCCAATATGAAATTTCACCAAACATTGTTCACTCCCCAGTACCTTATGAGCATCCCAAATCCATGCTATTTGATAGGGCTTAGGGTGTTTCAATCTTTCCAACTTCAGCTTAGTCACCATCTCTTCTGAAACTAGGTTATCTAAACTACCACTATCAATTACAATTTTACAGCACTTACCTTCGGATTTGCATCTAGTTTTGAATAGAGTTTTCCTCTGTGATTGTTCGTCATTTGTCTCGACTTGAAATAGTGCTCTCCTCATCACCAATGATTCTCCTTTCTCAGGTTTACCAATAGAACGAGGTGATCCAACAGGTTCTTCTTTAACATAGGCTGCTCTTCCACTGTTCTCTGTCTTCTTGCTTGTACTACCTTAATTACATTCAAATGCTCTATGTCCTTCACCTCCACACTTGAAACAAGTACCTCTGGATATCCTCTTATCAAATCCTCTTCCTTCTCTTCTATATCGTTCATTCCGGTATGCACTAGGGTTTCCTCTCTGGTAAAAAAGATTGCCATCTCTTCGGTAAGCATTGTTATCTCTTTCATCCTTCTTAGATGGGTTGTCAAACTTGTTCTGCTCCACAAATGATCTATCATATCCAGAAAATGCTTTACCTCTCTGAAATTTACCTCCTCTACCTCTCTATCTTTGATCATGCTTCTTATTCATCTTCTCTTCAACTTTCAAGGCAAATTGATATGCTTCTTCCAAAGATGTCATCCTTACCAATCTTAGTTGTTCTTGAATGTTCAGTCTCAGTCCATTGATGTATCTTGCCACTTTCTCCTTGCTTGCTTCACTATGTCATGTCCTTATGATCATCTTATGAAATTCTTCAGTATACTCCTTCACAGATTTCTCCTTTTGTCTCAGGTTCTGCAATCTTTTCAACAACTCCAACTCATTGTCAGTAGGTATGAACTGATTCTTCAACTTTGTCACCATTCGGTCCCACTTTATAATCTTTTCTTTTCCACTTCTATTTTTTTCCAACTAAACTTCTTTCCACCATATAGCAGCATGTCCTTTCTACTTTGTCTTTGCAAATTTTGCCTTCTCTAGATCTTTAATTTCCTCGTATTCAAAATATTCTTCCATATCATTTATTGAGTCAATCAATTCTTCAGGATTCAAATTATTAGTGTAGCTTGGTACATCAACTCTAGGCCTTTTTCCAATCTTTGAAATAGCTCGCAACATCTTTATCTAATCTGAATCTTCTTTTGCATCACCTTCCAGGGTTTCACCAATTTGTTCAGCTGATTGAAATTCTTCCTCATCATCACTTTCAACATTAGGTTTATGTGTCAATCCTCTTTGCCTATCTTCCTTAAAAACATCCAAATGAATTCACATTATTCTCATCAATTCCATCATCTCATCCATTCTATTAACCATTGTACCAATAGGAGGAACTCTTTGCGGCAGCATTCTTCATAGGATCAAGTGCAAACTACCTCAAATTCGGCGATCGAGCTACAAGCGACAACTGCCTCTCAATCGATGATCAGTTGAGAACAAGTAACCTACCTAAGACTGGTGATCTACTTACAACAATATCTTACAGAATCCCTTTGCCAATTCACTTGAAAGAATCAAATTTTCACTTTGATACCACTTGGTGTAGTCACGGTAGGAGGGTTCACAAAGTGAATTGTCTAGACCGTGCAGTAAGAGTAAACACAATGGAAACACTCAAAGAAAATGGAACAAATGTAGATTCAGTCTTCTAATATATCAAAGAATTCAAAATAGAGATCCACCGGCAACATGCGGGCTTACAATTAGGGCTCACGTGCTTGATTACATACATGCACAAGATAAAGCTTTGAGGCTCCTTTGCACAAATCTAACTATCATATCTTTCTTATGTGAATATCTTCCTAACTCCTTTTCGAAGGATCTATTACATCTTTATATATCATTTCTGGACCAATAGATTCCTTTGCATTGGCCAAGGAAGGTCACAAACTATAATGAAGAGTTGTAACATGTTCGCAGATAGGTCGGACCTAAATGCATAGAACACTTCCTCAAATGAATAAAACAATGTGCAGACCATTGGGGAAGGTTGGACATGAACCACAAGACATTGAATTATGTGTCATTGAGATCCGCAAGTCAAGGAATGATCTGCAAGCCTTCTCCTTTAGGTGATTGTCAGGAACTATTAGAATGCTCTACTCTGAGAAAATAATCAACTTCTGATAGCAATGTCTTTCCGGTGACTGATCCAAATGCTCTAAATTCTTGATATGATGTACATGAATGAATGTAGATGCTAAGTCTAGATCCGTAAGATGTGAAATGCCAAAACCAGACCATAAGCTGAGAACTGCTACTAACTGAACTACCTGAATTGAATTGGAAAATGAAAGAAACAAACTAAACTACAAACAAATTGGAATGCAAATGCTTTTGGTTGATGCAAGATTACTCTTGAACTAGGGATGCTCCTGGATCAGATTGTGATGAAGTGATATCACTAGTTAGCTAGGCTATGTTAGCACTAGTCATGAAATCATGAAACTATCTAAAAAGTTCTTAGTGTTGTGTTTCTGATGTCAAATTGAGTAGTTATTGCACTTCTGCTATATTTATATAGCTACACATTTGTCTACCATTATCTATTGTTCTCAGTGTTCACATGGTTCTCAAATATAAGACTAGGGATGTGATCCTTTTACTCTAAGCATGTATGAATGGACATAAAAATGTTTTTGAGAAGAAAAAAATACTTGCTTCGATACAAATGGTCGAAACCTTAGGAGGATTGAACATAAAACTTACAAATTAAAGGAAAAACTTACAAAATTTATAGAATATGAATAAGAGACTCTAAACTAGTAGGTGTATGCACATTCAACAAGACTAGATGACTTTCTAATGTAAATATATTACATGAAATAAGGTCTATATAGTAATATGTATGTAGAAATTACTTGTATGAACTTATTTACCCATCTCTTATATAAGAAAAAAAGTTATACATATGGGCCATTAGATAGGCCTATAAAAATATACTAAAAAATATAAAAAGAATATGGAATACCTTACATGTGAACAAAAGTTTGACATGTGTTGAACTCATATGCTACCAAGTGTTAATCCTGTGCAGTTGGTAAAACATTAGGTATAGACATGGCTAGGTGTTGGACATATATGGTGTAAGGCTAAACATATTGAAGTGTAGACATATGTTCCCATGTGTGACACTAAAATAGATGAGCAAGAAAAGCTATTAAAATATACACAAGAGTTGTGTGCTGAAATGATTTTCAAAGATGCCCAATGATTGTCTTTTGACTAGTGCATGTAAAGGTCCTACACAAAGCTATGACATGGTTTCTTGGTAGGCATTTAGTCTAGACAAGCACATAGTTTAAATGAATGGGTGATACTACAATTGTGTAAGTGATTGTGCCCAAATGACCTATTTTACAAATCATATGTCGATTGGTTACAGACACACATGCACACCCACATGCACATGCACACGCACACACACACACACGTACACGCACACATAGAGGATACATCGACTAATGGACATATGATCCATAAAATAGGATAGAAATAATAAAATAGAATATGTTATTCATTTCTAAACATATACATGAGGTAGTGGATACACATAAGTTGCAAGTTAAGAGGGCATAAAATAAAATCACCTAGGTAATCTATAACTACTTTGTAATAACTCACAAAAATAAGATGAAAGACAAATTAAAATATTTGATTCCAACCAAGGGTTGTGGTTAAAATATCACATACTTGTTGGTTATGGTTAGTAGACTAAATTCAATATATAATGTAGAAGGTAATAGAATACTATGTTCATTTCTAAATACATTCATGACCTAGTGATAAGACATAGGCATGTAGATTGAGAGGTCAAAAGATAGCCTTCATCAAATGGGCTACTATTTTTCATGTTTTCAATCATATTGCTACACACATTATCTAGCATTTAAAACCTACAATTAGCAAAACCTCATATATTTTATATATCCATACTAGATATATTTTAGCTTATAAATCATTTATATATAAACTTATTTTAGATAGTTGTGATCCTTAATTTTGATAAATAGATGGTCATCTACAAATCATAATTATTTGTTTTTTATCATAAAAAAAATTGAGACATGAATATGTTTATTTATTTTTAGATATAGCTAAATTATTTTAAACATAGGAGACATGTAAACTCAACCATTTGTAATTACTTGTTTGGCTTGTGTTTATTGCATGCAATATAACCAAGAACATTGCCCTTATGGAGTAAGGGAAAAACAAATTTGAGGTTTGCCAAAAATATATATATATATTTAATTTGTTCATGCATTTATTTAATTGGCCAATACAATCAAATAATTTTAGCCTTTACAATAGTAGATTAGACAAAAACAAATTCCATTATAATTTATTTTCCTCTCTTTAAGCTTGTTAAATTAGGTTATTTTTAATGGTTGACAATAGATGGTTAATATGTCACACCTCTAATTAATTATATAAGAAATGTGGTCTATAATGTATTTGTTTTTTAGAATTTTTTCTCGTTAATTATATATTAGTTTGAATAGAATAAATGTCACTACTTCAAATCCATTTTTTTATTAACTAAATCAATATGTCAAATATGTCACCTTCTATAATAACACCTGTTACTTACTAATCCAACAATACACTCATTCACAAAAAAATAGAAGATAGTCATCAACATATAAGAAATTTGGTCCACTACAATGCACATGGTGTCTAAGCTTTCTATTTAATATTTTAAATCTGTCGCTTCCTACAAAAATGATTTTTTATTAACTAAATCAATATTTCAAATTTGTCACCTCCTACAATAACACCTATTACTTACTAATCCAATGATACACTCATTCACACAAAAATAGAAGATATTCATCAACATATAATAAATTTGGTCAACTACAATGCACATGGTGTTTAAGCCTTCCCTACAATTTTTCAAATCTGTATCTTCCTAAAAAAATGAATTTTATATTAATTAAATTAATATTTCAAATCTTTCACCTCCTACAATAACACCTATTACTTACTAATCCAACAATACACTCATTCACACAAAAATAGAAGATAGTCATCAACATATTAAAAAATTAGTCCACTATAATGCACATGGTGTTTAAGCCTTCTCTTCATATTTCAAATCCATCACTTCCTAAAAAACAGTTTTTAAATTCACTAAATCAATATTTCAAATCTGATATCTCCTACAATAACACCTATTACTTACAAATCCAACAATACACATTCACACAAAAATAAAAGATAATCATCATCATATAAGAAATTTGGTCCACTACAATGCACGTGCCTTCTTTTCAATATTTCAAATCTGTCACTTCCTATAAAAACGGTAGATAGTCATCATATTGATGAATCATCAAAAACGGCCATAAAGGTTGAAAGATTCCTCATAATCCAAATCATGAAAGGCTAATTTGTCAAATCAGGATGTGGATCTAAATATAACAAAGACAAAGCAGTTTTGGCTGATATATAATGGAAATTCTAGAGAAATAGACCAGGAGAAAAAGAGCAGATCTATAATTGGCTACATTTTAGGCACAGACGTTCTGTACTTTTGCCATATCACGTTGAGTTCCATGAATGGGAATAAAATATCATGTACAGGGTTTTAAAAACGACGAAACGATGTCACTATATCGGTGATAAATGTGAAACTTATTGAAATGTTGAATCTCCAATGTCAAGCTAATATTGTTGAATATTCAAATATAATTACACTAAGAGGTGTTCTACACTCACATAAGGGCTGAAAGATCTAAATTTCCGTAACCAATTAAAATTCAGATTTTTAAGTAAACAAAATTTATAAAATGTGTAAATAAATAAATTTGTGGAAGCTAAATGGATAGAAAAATAGAAAAACTTGGGCAGTTATGGAGTGAAATCTTTATCACGTTAAACAAAAAAAACAAATAAATTCATGGAAGCCAAATAGATAGAAAAATAGAAAAACTTGGGCAGTTATGAGTGAAATCTTTATTACGTTTGAAGAATATTAGAAGGATATCTCTGCGTACATATTAGTTTAAATATTATTAATAGTTCTTCTAGGTGTCATAGTAATGCTTATATGTAATATAAATAATACAGATGATTTATGCACTTATGTATATAAAGTCAACACACTTTACAATAATATTTTAGAGTAAATTAATTAAATTACAATGATAAAAAGTGTGATTTAGGTGTCACAATAATGCTTATATGTAATATAAATAATACGGATGATTTATGCACTCATGTATATAAAGTCAACACACTTTACATTAATATTTTAGAGTAAATTAATTAAATTACAATGATAAAAAGTGTGATTTAGGATATAGAATTCAAATTGAAATGGAGATTGATAAATAAATAAATGTAATAATAAATAGCTATTAATTAATTAAATGTATTTAGTATTAAACTTGCTTTAAATTTGATGTTCATGTGACTATAAAAGATTGTGTACAATGATTTGTTATTATATATGTTGATGGCATGTTAAATATAAATATACTAGTTTATTTATCAATCTCAATTTCAATCTAAATTATATATTTATAGTTTTCTATCCATTTGTCTTCCACGAATTTATTTATTTACACATTTTATAAATTTTATTTACATTGAATCTGAATCTTAATTATTTACAGGAATCTAAATCTTTCAGCCCTTGCTGTGAGTGAAGAATGCCTCTTGGCGTAAAGAACACCTCTCGACGTAAAGAACGCCTCTCAGCGTAAAGAACGCCTCTCGGCATAATAAATGTAGTAATAAATAGATATTAATTAATTAAATGTATTTAGTATTAAACCTACTTTAAATTTGATGTTGATGTGACTATAAAAGATTGTGTACAATGATTTGTTTTTTATTATATAAGCCAGCAAAAACTATGGCCAAACCCTTACGTTAAGACAAAAGGAGACCGCAGAGGCTCAAGCACAAAAAGAGCCACAAGACCACTACACCATAAACAACATAACCAGCCTATAGACGGCAGATAGTAAGTAGTAGAAGATAGACAACATAAAAAGAAACAGAACTAAGGAGATACATTGTCCCAACCTTTAGCCAAAAATTTAACAAATTCATCAAGTTTTTTGAATTTCTCCTCCTCTTCATTAGCACAAGTCCCAAGATCCTATAACAGAGAGAGGTTAAGCATCACCATACGACTAAGCATGCTAGTAATGAGTTCTCCCATAGAAGAAACCTTCTGCTCCAGATCCTCCACATGACCCCTCAAGACAACAAGATCATGCCTGTGGTCATCCCCTTCCTCAGTCTCGTCACCAACCTCCTCCATGATCATCCTCTCCCCTTCGTTAGCATTGTCCACAGGATCCCCGTCAGCACCTCCCAAATCATCAACCTGTTTCCTTTCAATCTTATCCACATCATCTTTAGAGATCTCTTGAACATCAAAATCTTTAGAATTTAGTTGATCATCCCACTGCGTGGAGGCATCAGAAGCACTTTCAGAGTAGTCAATCAGTTTAGCTTGCAGTGCAGGCTTACCAGCAATCCTACCCAACCTCTTTACCCCAGAAGAGAATCCCTCCTTATCTTTAGTAGACAAATTAGCTTTATGTTTATTGTCAGGTCCCATAGGGTCATTGCTCAGATTCTTATGGGTCCCCACAGAGTCCCCCAGAATATCCTCATCCAACTCCCTACTTTTTCTCTTCTTGCTTTTCACACTCCCTTTAGAAGCTAGAGTATGAGTAACCTTCACCGTGGTAGTCTCCTTAGTGGTCATAGAGAAAGAAACCCCTTTCATTTTGTGTGAAACAGGGGAAGGGCAAGGTTCCTCAGAAGTGGCAAGATCAAGGGGGTCAGGGTTGGCAGAAACCTCACCACTAGGAGTGTAAATTGGCTTAGGTGGCTCCAGAGCAAGATGAAAATTATATAAACAAAGGATAAGACCTTGGTGCAAAGGGACATACTTTTTAGAGGGTTTCTTATCCATCTTAGCTTTAGCCCTGAAAATGGAGTCTTCAAGGGATGACAATAAATAGAAAGGGAAACTGATAAGAGCATTACACCTAAAATGATTAAGCAAAGGGAGGTGTTAATTATAAAACCTGGTAAACTGATCCTCCAATGTGAAGTATTTCACGAGAAGGAAACACATTTCATCCCACGTCTCTGCCAGCTTGGCCCGTTCAAACCCTCCCTGGTAGGGAACAAGTTCCTCTCCTTCCCCAAACAATAGCTTCTGGTTTGAATGATCAACCACTTTCACCTTCCTTTGCAACTTAGTTCCCATAGTAGACAAACTAGTCGCCATGGCAATGACTTGCTCAGAGATCTCAAAACCAATTCTTCCTACAGTAACTCTATGATTTTGCCAGGACCGGGCCAATTGCACAGACAAATTTTTATCAAACCCATTAAGGCGTTCCAGAAAAGGGCTGATTGCACCTTCCTTGTAATAATGCCAAACCACAGTGTTATCCTTCAATTCATAGCAGGAAATTGGCTCCATGCGAATCTAGTCTCCCCCCATTCTCTCCTTACACTCAAAGACATAGAAAAAACAAAGCCAACAATTCACAGAGTGTTTTTGAAAGGTAATTGTAACAGCTTAGGAAGGAATAATGAAACATGGGTCATCATTATTTAGGAATGCCTTCCTAAAAACCAAATGATGCCAACCCTTCCCATGCTCGAGAATGATAATCATAAATTTCATATGATTACCATATAACCAACTCGCCTTAACATGAGTGATAAATAAAGATGAAATGACATTAAACAAAGAAGTACAATAGAGCCCGTACTTCAAAATACACATCAGCAATGCCCAAAAAAGCTAACTGAACAGGCTGGCACCCTCTATATGATGAGTCATCCTTGACAAGTCATATCTTTTTGAATCAGTTCCCTTATATTTGTAGGAATATTTTTAAATTGGCGCCAACATTGCCAATTCAAAAATTGTAGACCATACTTAGCCAGGGCATCAACAACCCCATTCCCCTCTCTATAAATATGAGAGTTCCACTCTAGAGATCCTCTACACAAGGATTTGGATATCCACAATAATGTCCTTGAGTTTCCACCCACATATCGATGCCTTAGTAACTACATCAATGATCAGTTTAGAATCCCCCTGGATATGCAAACGTGGAATGTAAAATGAAATAGCCAATTTCACCCCCCATAAGAGAGAAAAAGCTTCAACATAATTATTACTTTGAATACCTATCCCACCAGTATAGGCAGCAACCAACCTCCCTTTATCATCCATGATAATCCCACCACCACTAGCCTTACCATTAGACTTAGAAGCTCCATCAAAGTTAAGTTTGAACCAATGGGACCTCAGAGGGATCCATCTAGTATTTAATCTTTAAATCTATTTAGAGTTATCATATGCTAGAATTTGGTTTAAAATTCTCTAATTGACTGCAATTTGTTCTTCCTCTTGAGTAAGTGGTTTGTCAGCAGTTTTAATGTGGTAGCTAACAACACTTTCAATGGGGATCTTAGAAAAAGATTGGAAGACTTGAGAGGAATCCCTGATAGCTTCCCTAAATATTTTGTTATTCCATTCCTTCCATAAAGTCCAACCAAGGAAGGGAAGAGTTTGGTTCCAAAGCTCCACAAGCCAAGGATGAGAGAAAGTAGGACACTAATTAGCAATGACTTCCCTAATATCAGGATTACAAACCCATTGAATGCCAAAGTTCTTTAAAATTGAACTCCAAATTTCCATGGCAAAATCACAGTGAAGAATTAAATTAGAAATAGTTTCCTCCTTCTCAAGGCACATGGAACACCTATTCACTAGAGTGAATCCCCTCCTCTACAAATTATCTTGGGTTAAAATTTTATTATGAATAGCATTCCACTAAAACATACTCACTTTAGAAATAAGCTTATTATTCTAAACTTTCCTCCAAAGCTCATTTTTGTGAACATCAGGGTTCAATAGATGGTAAGCAGAGTTAACCAAAAAATGACCTCTCTTATCAGGCCACCAATACAACTCATCTTCCCTAAGAAAGAGAGGGATTCTGACACCTAGCAACATTTGTTGAATAGAACTCATCCTAGGGATAAACTCAGGGTGATGAGTACAACAATCAAGAAGACTTTTCCAGAGTTTGATACCATACTCACTATGGATATAATGACAAACTTTTGACCCAAAAAATTGTTTGGCAATACTAGTAACAATCCCATAATCCCCCTAAGCATCAAGGGCCTTGTCATCAACCCAAGTGTCCTCCCAGAAATTTATAGAACTACCATTCCCTAATTTCCACCTAAGCCCTTGTTTGAGTAAGCTTCTAGACTTCAGCATTTTGTTCCAAATAACAGAGCCCTGAGGAAGCTCCTCCCGATAAAGGAAACTAAGATTGTCAGCTCCATGTAAATACTTAGCTTGTATAATGGCCACCCATTCTTTATGGCTATGGACCAAATTCTAGTTAATTTTGGTAAGGAGGGATTTATTCATAATTCTTATAGATCTAATATTAAGACGCCCATGAGATTTCAGAAGGAAGACTTTCTCCCAACTAACCAGAGACATTCTCTTTTTATCTTCCACAATTGTGCATAGAAAATTTCTTTGGATCTGCTCCAATTTGTCAGCAATAAACCTAGGCATTTTAAAAAGAGATAGAAAATAAGTAGGAATACCTTGAAGAGATGCTTTTAAAAGTTGTAATTTACTAGCACTACTCAAGAGCTTCCTCATCTAGCCAATCAACTTCTTTTGAGTTCGTTCCAAAATTCCATTCCAAAATCCCTGAGAGACCTCTTTAACAGTGAGAGGAAGGTCAAGATAGATAGTAGGAAGATCAGCCTCAGCACAACCAATGATATGAATAATTTTTCTCCGGAGATCACCCTGAGTGTTGAAAAAATACACATTGCTTTTCTGAAAATTTATGTATTGACTAGAAGCTTTGGCATAGTCATTGAGAATATTCTTCCAGCTTATAGCTTCAACCACATATGAGATACCAAAGAGGATGGTATCATCCAAAAACTGCTGCACAGACATAGGAGCTATAGAAGAAGCAGTTTTAATGCCCACAATTGCCTTAGAGGTAATCTTAGAGTGAACATATCTCCCAAGGCCCTCAGCCATCATGATAAAAAAATATGGGGAAAGAGGGTCTCCCTATCTAATCCCCTTTGTGGAAGAGAAAAAGCCTCTAGGAACCCCATTAACCAAGACTAAGAATTTAACAGTGGAGACAACTTCCTGAATGAGAAGGGAGAGTTTATCATTAAAATCAAATTCTTGAATAACCTTAAAAAGAAACTTCCATGAAAATCTATCATAAGCCTTAGAGATGTCTAGCTTTAGAACCATACCAGGGATCCTGCCCTTTTCCATAGAATGGATAGTTTCATGAGTGGATATAACAACATCTAAAATTTGACGACAGGGACAAATCCTTTCTAAGAAGGGGAAATAATTTTATCCAGAAAAGGTTGGAATCTCATAACAACCAATTTAGTACATAGTGTATAGATGGTATTGAACAAGCTAATAGGTCTAAAATCAGTAAGGTGCATAGGATTTGGCTTCTTAGGAACAAGAACAATAAAAGTATTGTTGATCTGCTTTAGAAGTTTACTAGTTCTGAAGAAATCCCTAACAGCAGTAGTTACATCAAAGCCCATAATATCCCAATATTCCTGGAAAAATATTAGAGGAAAGCCATTAGGGCTTGGAGCTTTGAAAGGACCCATGGAGAATAAGACAACCTGAACCTCTTCCTCAAAAATTGGTTTTAACATTTCTATGTTGTCCTCCTCCGTAATCAATGAGGGGATTTTATCAAGGATCTGATCCATAATCTGCGCATTGACAGTATTATCAGTTTGTTCTGCCAACAAATTCTGAAAAAACAAAGCAACTTGATTCTCAAGCTCATTGTCCTCTATGATAGTATTGCCATCCTCCAAGCATAATTTAGATATAGAATTATCTTTCCTATGCTTCATAGCTAAAAGATGAAAAAAAACTGTATTTCAATCCCCTTCTTTGAGCCACTGAACTCTGGACTTCTATTTCTAGAAAATTTCTTCTTTTACTCATAGGGTTCTTCCAGTCAGAAGTCAGATTACTTTCCTCTTAGGCAATGTCTTCTATAATAACTCCTTGACCCATTAAATTTTGAAGGTCAGCTAATTTACCAGAGATAGTCTTCTTCTGAACAAACACATTACCAAAACTATATTTATTCCAGCCACGAACCTCTTACTTAATATGTAGGAGCTTCTTGACCAGCCTAAACATAGGAGTACCCTGAACTAGAATTTGCCACCAATAAGTCAGAAGACTCCTAAAATCTTTATGTTTAATCCACATAGCTTCAAATCTAAAAGGGAAGGGACCACACCTATGCTGGGCCATCCAATTAAAGAGAATAGGATTATGATTAGAAATGGTTCTTGATAAAGCCACCAAACTCAGATTAGGGTGATTATCCCAATTGTTTGATATATGGAATCTGTCCAACTTAACTTGTATCATTTGATCCCCTCTTCTTCTGTTAGACCAAGTAAAATTTTGATTCTGAAGCTCCACATCCAACAACCCAAAGGTATTGATAAACTCAGCAAAATCAAACATACTATCAGAATAGTCAAGGATACCCCCAATTTTCTCTTAAGGATATAAAGGAGTATTAAAGTCTCCAGCCAACATCCAAAGAGAATGAGGGGAAGTGGAAAGGAGATTAGACAAATCTATCTAGAAGGTTTTTCGTAGAGCCCTTGTGTTTGGGGCATAAATATTTATTAGGGACTAGTTAAAAGAAGGCAAAGAGAAGTTGACAATCAGAAAATACTTACTCGAAACAATAACAGTACCATGAATTTTAGCATCATTCCACATAGTGATGATCCCTCAAGAGGCACCCATAGCAAGGCTGATGCAAAAAGTAACATTGGGCCAGATTCTATCAGCTATCATCTTAAAGTTCTCCTCAATGATTTTAACCTCCTGAAGTAAAAGAATATCTATTTTATGATCCAAAATACAGTTCTTAACTTCAAACTGTTTGATGGGGCTATTAAAACCCCTCATATTCCAAGAAAGAATTCTCATTTAGGAAGTTTTTGAGATTAAATCTCTAGTGTTTTTTGTTTACCACTGGCAATCTCCCTAGCAATCTCTCATTGCCTTGTTTCTCTAAGGGTTGGTCTTCCTTGCCTAGAGTCTGTTCCAACTTAAGTAGACTTTTTAGTCCTGCGATTCTTTTTCTTAGGGGTAATCCACTCATCTTAGTCATTACAAATACCACTAGGTCCGATTCTAGTGGTCAGGGAAGGAATAACAGACTAATTCTCATAAAACCCCTCCTTCAGGGTCCCAACAGTGGTCCTATCTATGGCAGGAGAAGAACTCTGCTTGGAAGAAGGTTGAACAGTATCAACACTATTATTGCAATCAGATTATAGGATTTGGGCATTCAACACATTAGTTATAGGGGACCCTTCGCCATCATCAGCAGCCTCAGCCGACTGGGATTGAATCTCACCATCTTCAAGCACTAGGGGATTCTTTGTATCCTACTGATCAAGGTTCTAGTAGTCAACATGGTTAGCCCTCGGAGCACCCAACTCCATATTCCTCTCAGTAGTCTCTTGTGCAAGAAGATTTTCCTCACTATCCCCCATTCCTTGGGTGTCAGGGATGTCTTCTTTGGATGAGTTATCATCTCACTCTTTATTACGATCAACATTTTCCCCAACTTTCTTAAGCTTACAATGGGTCATTAAATGACCCTTCTTCTTACAGATCTGGCAAAATGTAGTAGCATTTTCATAAAGGATCGGCTGAGTCTAGATCTTATATTTAGAGTTCAGCTCTATGGTCATGGGGAGGGTTTTGTGAATCTCCACATGAACACAAAATCTAGCATACACACACCGAGATTTAGACCAAGTGGTGTTATCCAAAGTCACATACTAGCCAAAAGTATTACCAATAGTAGAAAAGATCTTTTCATCCCAATATTCTAAAGGAAACCCCGGGAGCCTCACCCAAATTGGGGCAATCTGGTTCAAATCAGTGCTAGGATCAAACCCAAGTCTGCAAGTACATAGAGCAAGAGAATGAGTGCCATATAGCCATGGCCCTCCCGCCAAAATGGCTAACATATCCTCTCTACTAGTAAATTTAAAGAGAAACAATCCTCTCGCCATAGCTATGACAGATACACTGCCGTTGACCTTCCATCGATTAGACACCCATTTCTGCACCATCTCAATATTAGGGCGAAAAGAAAAAACTTACCAACCAGAGCCAGGTCCATGGCTGCCATGATCTCCTTAACCAGATCATCAGGTATGTCCAACACCATACCTTCCGCTGATTCCTTTTGAACTGGAACCCCAAAAGTGCTTTTAGGAGAAAGATTCTCCTTTCTTGTCAAAACCCCTTTCCATCCCTTGGAACAATCCTCACCCACCAGCGGCTGGGTCCCCAAGGTACTGCTCGAGGCAGTAACCTCCATCAAGAAAGGACAAAAAAAAAATAGAAACACTAGAAAACCCTAGAAATCCATAGAAAGCAGATCAAAAGCAGAGATCCAACAATTTTTTAGCTCCATGTAGAATTTAATGGATCAGGCCTATAATCAATTAACATTTCTTTAAAAAATTTACGAGGAGGTTTGAATCTAGGTTGTTAGCTCTATAGGCCGAAGCCCCACTATTTTACCCATGAGCTTGTTACTTCCCTGTAAGTGAGCTGAATTTCAAAATTTTACTAACTTGTTATTATATATGTTGATGGCATGTTAAATATAAATATACTAGTTTAAATATTATTAATAGTTCTTCTAGGTGTCACAGTAATGCTTATATTTAATATAAATAATACAGATGATTTATGCACTTATGTGTATAAACTCAACACACTTTACATTAATATTTAAGAGTAAATTAATTAAATTACAATGATAAAAAGTGTGATTTAGGATATAGAATTCAGATTCAGATTGATATTGATAAATAAATAAATGTAATAATAAATAGATATTAGTTAATTAAATGTATTTAGTATTAAACTTGATTTCAATTTGATGTTGATGTGACTATAAAAGATTGTGTATAATGATTTGTTATTATATATGTTGATGGCATATTGTTTATTGGGAACACCAAGGAAATTATTAGAGTACTCAAGACAAAATGATTTAAGGCCTGTCTAAAACATCTTGGGGATTGATATCAACATAAATAAATTCATCGTAAAGATTTGGCTTAGTTAGATTAAGGATGTGGATACTCTTTTGTAGTAGATCAGTATGCATGATTGTAAGTCATTGAGTATTCATGTACCTCTTGGCACTAAGTTATCTTTTGATCAAAAATCGAAGACCAATAATGATTTTGAGAATATGTATAGTGTTTCTAATACTAGTGTCATAGTTAGCTTTATGTATGCAATGTTATGGACTAAACTAAATGTTGCCTTAGCAATGTGAGTTCTTATAAGGTTGTTGTCTAACCCTAGTAGAGAGCATTAGAATTATGTTACAAAGGTGTTTAGATATTTGTGAATAATTTCTAATTACTATTAATGTTATAATGGGACTAATTATGTAGGCAAGATGTTGGACGCATAGGGCTTAGTTGATTTAGATTGGACTAGTTATTTGTGTAGAAAACCAAGATCATGGAATAGACTAACAAGCACATGAATTGCAATAGAATTGACCCAATGTATTAGTCAATAAGGCAAGTATAAATAGAGTTGTCTTAGGTACCCAAATCTCTATGAAAATAGGATATGACTCCTCTATCACAGAGCTGTGGCGAGTAACCTCCCACAAACATAGCGTGAGGTGTCAATGCAAGTCAACACCTCTCAAAATAGCTCCAACTACTTTGAAAAGTTCAAATGAACATGTGCCAATATGCCTAAGTAGGCTTAACTACAAATGTGTATGCCTAGTGATTAAGGTATACACTAACACCCCCCCTTAAGCATAGCTTAGGTGAGTATTATGAAAAAAATAGGTCCTGGCTATAAGCCTGGTGAGGTACCCATGTACAACGCAAAATAAAAATGAGTCCTAGCCATGAAGCCTGATAAGGTACTCAAGTACATTGCAAAACTCTCTAAAACTAGAGTAAGAGAGAAAACCTAGTGGGAAAAAATTATCATCCAAAAAGAGAGAAATTATACAGGTGAAGAAGTTCTACTTCTTTCACTGAGTACAATATAAGTTTCCCCCCATAGGAGAGAAAATCATAGAAGGTATATTAGACCCCCCAATAATACATGTCATGTTGCAATGATGCTGAATAGCTGACAAAGGATGCAGATGTAGATCCAAGAATACCGAGCAATGTTCCTTCCCTTGGGAAGAAAAAAAACCACCTGAAGACGTAGGATATCTTCCCATGTGAGAAGATGTATGTATGATCTTGAATCATGCTAAAGCTGATCCAAGGATGATGGTGCCCATGTTGATGCATTTAAATAGTGCTCAGGTATCCCCACATCAATGCCGAAGGAAGCCATAATTAAATCAGGTGGATGCACAATAGATGAGGATGATGACAATCCAGAACCATGTGTACGATGATGTAGAGGATGAATATCTGATGAGGACAATGGAGATGCAGCTTCATCAAAACTATCATCGAAGAGAAGATTGATGTCCTCAATGTGTGCTTCCATGTCAGCAATGCAGGACTCTACAAATAGACAAGTGATGTCAGGTCGAAATCTGTCCCAGTCAACAATGCTAGGAAGACTAATATCTTGTTGCAAAGAAGCAAGTGAAGCTTTTGAGGAAGTGATGAAGGGGGTAAATCACAAAAAACACAAAAATAAAAATTGCACACAGAAAATAGAATGTTATTTTATTGATTTGGACAACTCATTACATTACAGAAGTTCAAATACAATCAGAGGATGAATCCTCTACAAGCTACAACATATTATAGCTTCCTATCTCAAGACTCTGGAATATTTAGCCTTTTGCAACCCCAAATCAGCTAGGGCTTATGTTTTCCCTCCTTTTCTTGACTCTACACTTTTCCCCTTATCTCTACTACTGCCAAGAGCTCTGAAAAATGGTTATTAATAGCCTTTTTGGCAGCCTCCAACCAAATTTTGAATTTTGCATCTCCCTCCAAAAACTGGTCAACTTCTGGGAGCCATAACTTTTGATCCAGGTGTCTGATTGACGAACCGTTTGAAGCGTCAGAAATATCATGGAGTTCTCTACATGCTAAGAGCTTGATCTTATGGTTGTGTCCATTTTTGGGCCCGTACGGGGCCATTTAGTGCTTAAAGCCTGAATTTGAATATTTTTTAGGTGTTTTTCAGGAAACAAAAACTTTAACATCTTTCAACTCACAAATGATCTTTTTGTGATTCTTTCACCATAAGTCTTATTTTTAATTTATGAATCTTCCTATAAATTTTTTCTTCAATCCATGCCCAAATGCAAACTTTCAAAAAATAGTAGTTTGCTATTTTTAGCAGTTTGGAAAAACTGAAAGTTCTACAGAATTATTCAAGCGATTATGGAATCAAAAATACTAATTTTGAAAAGAAATGAAAACATGAATGATTTTGAATCACCATATTTTTTTTTGGGTGATGCAAGATTGCCCTTACACCACTGGATGCTTCTGCATCAAATACCCGGGGTAATTTTGAGAAGTGACCTTCTCACATCTCAGGTGTTTGAGGAAAACCCCAAATGGTCAACTTATGCCTTAGATAACCAGGAAGAATCTTCAATAGGCCTTCCTTTCCACTTCACTAGATATTCTTCATATTGCCTATTCTGAGTACTTCTTCCCACATGGCTATCCAAGATCTCTTTTACTTCCTCCTTTTAAGTAGATGCCGGAATACTCCAATATTCTTCTGTTGGTCCATCCTCTGTTCCACCTTCATGATATTCTATTAAATAAGCAATGTTGAATATAGGGGAAATGTTGATCCCACTCAGCATCTCTAACTCATATGCATTTCCTGAGTCATGCTTTTTCAAGATTTTGCATGGTCCAAATTTCTTCATTTTCAACATATTATATGTTCCAACTAGAAACCTCTCTTTTCTCAAATGAACCATGACTTCATCACCTACCTGAAATTCCTTATATCTCCTCTTCTAATCTACCTTAGACTTCTACTAAATATTCATCTTATTAATGAGCTTTCTCAGCTCTTCATACAAACTCTTTAGGTGTTCTGCAAACTCTTCAGCTTCGACACTTGCCTTTTCTCCCTTGTCCATCTTCCTTAACTCTAAAGTATTTCTTGGACTATTCCCATAAACAATCTGGAATGGTTATTGTTTTGTGCTCCTATTGATAGAATTGTTGTAAGCAATTTTTTCCTATCGTAAAATCAAATCTCATCCCTTGGCATTATCTCCTACTAAGCATCATAGAAGGTTACCCAAACTCCTATTCACCACTTCTATCTATCCATCGGTATGTGGATGATGTGCAGAACTGAACTTCAAATCTGTCTTCAACTTCTTCCACAGTATCCTCCAGAAATAACCAAGAAGCTTGGTATCTTGATCTCAAACTATGGTCTTAGATACACCATGTAGTCTCACCACCTCTTAAAAAATAACTCAGTAATATGAACAACATCATTAGTCTTCTTACAAGGAATAAAATGCTCCATCTTCAAGAATTTGTCCACCACCACAAAAATGGAATCATGTCCTCTCTATGTCCTTGGTAAACCAAGAGCAAAATCTATGCTAATATCGTCCCATGGCTTCTCTGGTATAGGTAGTGGCTGATACAACCTTGTATTTTGACTTGTTCCTTTTGCCATCTGACACACTCTACAACTCTGCACAAATTTCTTCACATCCTGCTGCAACTGTGCCCGATAATAATGCTCGCCAACAATAGCAATGGTATTATCTCGACCAAAGTCTCTAGCTAATACCCCACTATGCTTCTCCTTAATCAGGTTCTCTCTCATGGAACTCCTCGGAATACACAACTAGCTTACTATAAACAACATGCCATCTTGGATCATGAAATCCAACCATTTTATCCTATCCAAAGTCACAGGTTCCAAACAAGATTTCCAAGCCAATGCAAAATTTGGATCTTCATGATACAAACTTTTGAGTTCATCAAACCCAACAACCTCTATCTTCATTTCTGTCAACAAATTTTGCCTTCTACTCAAGGCATCTGCAACTCTATTGGACTTCCCACTCTTGTGCTTAAAAAAAAAGTATAACTCTACAAAAACTCAACACATTTTAAGTGCCTCTGGTTCAACTTTCCTTGACTATTAAGATATTGTAAAGCCTAATGATCAGTATATAAAACAAAATTTTTTGGCAACAAATAATGTCTCCATTTCTTCAAAGCCTAAACTATTGCATAAAACTCCTGATCATAAACAAAATACTTTTTTATTGGCATCATTAAGCTTCTCACTGAAATAGGCAATGGGCTTACCTTCTTAACTCAAAACAACTCCTATAACACTGCTACTAGCATCACAATCTACATGAAATACCTTATTAAAATCTGGAAGTACCAAAATAGGTTGCTCTCTTACTTTCTACTTCAACGTATCAAAACTCTTAGCTGCTTCTATACTCCATTTAAACTTTTTCTATCCCCCCTCATTGTCTTAGTTAGGGGTACACAAATGCGACTAAAATTCCTAATAATTTTTTTATAAAAAATTGCCAAACCATGAAAAGATCATACTTTTGTAGCACTCCTTGGTGTAGGCCATTCAATGATAGCCCTCACCTTCTCTGGGTCCATCTAAAGACCTTCCTCTGACACAACAAATCCCAGGTATACCAAGTCCTTTGCAAAACTACATTTCTTTAGATTAATCAACAACTTCTCCTTCCTCATCCTTTCTAAAACTCTTCTGATATGCATTAGATGCTCATTCTAAGTCTTACTGAAAATCAAAATCTCATCTAAATAAACAATAACAAAACTTCCCAAAAAATCTTTCAATACCTCGTTCATGAGCTGCATGAATGTCCTCGGTGCATTGGTTAGCCCAAATGGCATGACTAACCATTCATACAAACCTTCCTTTGTCTTGAAGGCTATCTTCCACTCATCTCCTTCTCTGATTTGGATCTGGTGATACCCACTCTTTAGGTCAATCTTTGTGAAGTACTTGGATCCACTCAAACAACCCATTATGTCATCTATTCTAGGCAATGGAAAATTGTACTTGATCATGATCTTATTGATGGCTCAGGAATATGTACACATTCTCCAATCTCCATCTTTCTTTGGTGCCAATACTCCAGGTACCACACATGGACTTAGGCTCTCCCTTATTAGTCCCTTCCTTAATAGCTCATGAACTTGTCTATTCAACTTCTCATTTTTTGCAGGAGTCATTCTATGTGTTGCCTTATTCGGCAAATTGGCTCCTAGTATCAAATCCATTTGGTGAGTTATCTTCCTCACCAGTGTTAAACCTTTTGGTACATTATCAGAGATAATGTCCTAAAATTCTTCTAATAGATCTAAGACTTTTGTTGGTACATCTTCACAAAATTCTCTTGACTGATCTTAGGAATCAATGCAAAGCAATGACGCTCATGCTTCATACCCTCCAAAAATTTCCCACCATTTTCCAAGTAAATTCTGGCAGTACTACATACCTTTTCTCCACCTCCTTCAAGGGTTTCAACTTATAATGAACTCCATCCTTTGTTAGGGAATATGTGTTTGCATGGCCATCATTAAAAGTGCACCTATCATACTACCATGACCTTCCCAATAGCATATGACATGCATCCATCGGTATGATGTCACACAGCACCTCATCATGGTAGTCCCCAATCTTTAACTTAACTAAACACTGCTCATTAACCAAAGCTCTATGGTTCTTCTACATCCATGCAATCTGATGTGGATGTGGATGCTTTCTTCTTGTCAGCTTCAACTTGTTAACCATCTCCTCTGAAACAAGATTATCAGTGCTTCCACTGTCAATAATAATATCATAAGACTTACCTTCACATTTGCACCTTGTGTAGAATAAACTCTTCCTCTGATCTGGTTCTTTCTCCTCATTCAACAAGGTTCTTATGACAACTAGGGTTTCTCCACTTTCAACATCTTTAGAATGCTCAAATTGTGCATCTTCATCTACATGTGCAACTCAGGCATTACCTTTAGGTCTTCTATTTATCCTTCCTTGATGTTGCAGACACTCATATGCTCGATGCCCTTCTTCTCAGCATTGGAAACATGTTCCTCTAAAAGCCCCTCTTTTAGGTCCTTGCTCAAGTTGGCCTCTTCCTCTTTGTTTACCATTGTTCCGGTCACAAGGGTTGTAGGCATTATCTCCTCTCTAATTTTGACTAGTGCCAGCTTCTTCACTTTTCTTTTGATCTTCATTTTAGCCTCCATAGGATCTTCCACCAGTCCTTCTACCTTGACCTCTTCCTCTTTGCTTTCTTTCAAAAATTTTATCAACTTCTCTTCCACCTTCAGGGAAAACTTGTATGCATCTTCTATGATGATGATTCCAGGACCAGGCTTGACTCCTTTTAAATACATGGCCTTAATCCATTAATGTAACGGGCTACCTTCTCCTTGTTGGCCTCTGCATGGCTTGTCCTAATGGTAATCTTATAAAAATCTTCTATATACTCCTTAACAGGCTTGATGCCTTGCTTCAATCCTTGCAGCTTTTTCAGCAACTCCATCTCATAGTCAATAGAAATGAACTACTTCTTTAGTTTTTCCACCATCTAATCTCATCTAGTAATCTTTCCTTTTCCTCTTCTATTCCTCTCTAACTAGACCTCCTTCCACCAAATATTGGCATGGCCCTTCAACTTTGTTTTTGTAAACTTGACCTAATCTGGGTCCTCCTCATCTTCATACTCAAAATATTCCTCTATGTCATTGATCCAATCAATAAGATGTTCTCGATTCAAATCTCTAAAATAGGTAGAAAATTTGATCTTGGTCCTCTTTCCAATCTTTGAAATGGCCCTCAACTACCTAACTTCTACAGGATCTCCTACAACTTCTTGTTCATCCTCAGATAGATCTTCTTCAGCTTCATCTTTGCTTTCTTCTCTTGTTCTCGGCTCAAACCCTCTTCACAGCTCCTCTTGCAATGTATCAATTTTCCTTTATAGTGCTCTAAAACCCTCTTCTATCAAAGCATTTCTTCCAACATGATTTCGTCATGGAGGCCTTTTGATCTCCATAGCAAACCCACAACCTTAGGTCCTAGTGCAAACTGCCTCATGGTTGGCGATCTATCTATGCACTCATGAACCCTTACTTTGATACCACTTGATGAAGGGGGTAAATCCAAAAACACACAACAATAGAAATTGCACATAGAAAATAGAATGTTATTTTATTGATTTGGACAACTCATTACATTACAGAAGCTCAAATACAATCAGAAGATGAATCCTCTATAGGCTGCAACACATTATAGCTTCCTATCTCAAGAATATGGAATCTTCAACCTTCTACAACCCCAAATTAGCTAGGGTTTTTGTTTTCCCACATTTTCTTGACTATACACTTTCCCCCTTATCTCTACTATTGCCAAGGGTTCCCAAAAATGGTTATTAATAGCCTTTTTGGTGGCCTCCAACTAAATTTCAAATTTTGCATCTCCCTTAAAAAATAGGTCAACTTTCAGGAGCCATAACTTTTGATCCGAGTGTCCGATTGATGAAGCATTTGAAGCATTGAAAATCTCGGGGAGTGCTATATGTGCTAGGAATTCACTCTGCTAGTTTAGCCCATTTTTGGTTCGTATGGGGCCATTTAGTGTCTCAAACTTGAATGTGAATAATTTTTAGGCATTTTTTGGGAAACAAAAATTTTAATATCTTTCAGATCACAAATGATCCTTGTGTGATTCCTTCACCACAGTTCTTATTTTTCATTTACGAATCTTTTTGTAAATTTTTGCTTCAATATGTGCCCAAATGGAAATTTTCCAAAAATAGCAGTTTGGAAAAAATGAAAGTTCTACATCATTATTCAAGTGATTTTGGAACCAAAAATAATAATTTTGAAAATAACTGAAAACAACATCAATGATTTTGAATCGTCATTTTTTTTGGGTGATGCAAGATTGCCCTTACACCACTCGATGCTCCTGCATTAGCAAATGACTCTGGAATCTGATGAAACAATAGTAGGAGTGATGACTTCTTCTATGTCACTGGAACATTATGTTTTTTATATCATGTTTAGGGATGTGAGTTGTGATCAAGGAAGGATTATGTGGGAATGGAGAAACTTTTGAGTCTCCATATAGCTCACAAATGTTGATCCATAATGCATGTGGACAGTCAATATCTATGATGGCATACAAAGCAAGATCTGGAATATGTAAATTGATCAATCCAACAATGTGATCACGATGATTAAACCACTTAGCCTTCTGAGATTGTTTACTAGGTTCAGTGACAAGTCCATAAAGATGAGGTATGAGATTATGGAACTTGAGGTGTTTCAAGATGCGTTCACACCAGGACTTATAGTTTCCCTTGTTTAGGTTGATTATAGAAGAGTGAGTTTCATATCCCATGATTAGAACATGTTAATTCATCTAGACAATAGAAATCAACACATTAGGTAATCTAGATTAGTTAGATCCCTAATTAAACTTTATGTAAATTGGCACTTTATAAGTTGAGTGCATGATTTTGCTTAATTTCCCTCATTAAGGTGAACACTTTATAAAGTTAGTGGCTTGTGAAAAATGAAAACACAAGACCCCACCTTAATTATGTATTTCCCCACCAAATTTGGCACTTTATAGAAGGAGTGCTTTAGGTCACCCAAAAAGAGCATAAATAGACACTTTATAATTTCAGTGTGATTTTATGCTAGTTGGATTTCTGACAAAAAAACATTCACTTTTGCAAAAAGAAGCACTCGATTTTAAGTTGATTTCTAAAATATATTGAAGTTACAAGATTTATGCAATTACAAAAAAACCTTCTTGAGTAAAAAAAAATTCAAATTTTTAGAAAATAAATTTTGCATGCAAAAATTTTGAGTGAGAAAAAATTTTTTGGAGGAAATTTAAGCCCCCTTGGGCTATGCATAACTAGGGGCTAAAACCTCATGTGACCAGTGGTGTGTGAAAGATGTCATGGGTTGCCTGTGTGAGAAATGGCCATGGGTCGGCCAATATGAAGGTGGCTCCACTGGCCAATTGCAGGCCTTGCTAGGAGGGACACATAAATTGTATTCGTCGAGCATGTGGTGGAGCTGATGGTTGGCCTTCACCCCTGTGCCTGGCAATTGATGAGGACAGGGCCAGTTTTGAGATGGGGTCGTGGGTCGGCCTTTGTGTGCACCCTAGTTCCAATATAGGTGTTGAGCCTTCTCAACAAGCATCTTCCATCCTCTTCAAATCCCAAACAAAAACTCACATAGTTAATAAAAATAATCAAACCAAACAATAAACAAAGCCTCACAGTATGAAGCTCAGCGTGAATGGGGGCGAGTAGCAGAGAAAGCAAATAACAACTCAAAACTAATCCAAGAAGTTCTGATACCATGTAGAAAACCAAGATCATGGAATAGACTAACAAGCACATGAATTGCAATGGAATCGACCCAATGTATTAGAAAATAAGGTGAGTATAAATAGAGTTGTCTTAGGTACCTGAATCTCCATGAAAAGAGGATAGGACTCCTCTATAATGGAGTTGCGGCAAGTAACGTCCCACAAACATAGCGCGAGGTGTCAATGCAAGTCGACACCTCTCCAAAAAGCTCCAACTACTTTGATAAGTTTAAATAGACATGTGCCAATATGCCTAAGTAGGCTTAACTACAAATGTGTACGCCTAGTGATTAAGGTATACACTAACAATTTTGTATAGTAGGAGGTCTATTAATGATTATGTGTTTTCTTTGTTTGAAGAAGCTATTAACTGGATGAGTAATAGGACAGCAATAATTACTTTATCTATGATAGAAGTAGAGTTCTTGGCTACAAAGGTTGTGGTTAGGTATTACTTTTGATTGTAAGGTTGTGAAGATCATTTTTAACAATTATCTATTTGATGAAGAATCCCTTGTACGACAACATAATCATACTTTAAGTATATATATGTTCAATATCACTTTGTTCTTTAGATGAATGATAATGATAAGGTCATGATATAGAAGGTGGACACTTTAGATAATATTTTGCATTCTCTTATGAAACCAATGAACATGGATAAGTTTTGTTTGTGTAGGGAGGCTATGGCCCTTGCCTCTTCTCATATCTAATTCATTTTATTTTCTTTATTATTGCATTGCAGTGTCAATATTAAGTGGGAGAATGTTAGGGTTATTGTACTATTCACTTGCAATCTTATGTGTAAAGTTATTTTTTTCAAATACCTTCTAGATGGTATAACTTTTGATTTAGAGCTTTAAATTTTTATTTTTATTTTAAATTAGAGATCTCTATGAGCTAGATAGATTCAAAAGATCAAATGTTGGTTTTGGGATTGTTAGAATCCTCAAAACCCTTTACAAAGTGATAAAATAAGTTATAAAGTTCACTAGTGTGATACTTGAGAAAAAAAAGGGTAATAGGTGTAAAGTCATAAGGAGGCTAGATCTACGGGCTACAAATAAAAATCTAGATATAGATGGGATATTATTGTAATAATATTGAATAGGGAGGTCATGTTAAAAGGTTGAAATTTAATTTAGGAAGAGTCGAGAATCTTTTCATTAATTGGTTTTGTATCTTGGGTATATGGTTCAATGCATAGTGACACATAAATTTTTAGTTATGGAGCATAATTTTTGTACTCACTAGTTTACAAAAACCACTTGGTGGTTTCTTGTTTCCTTTCCTCTATATATTGAGTCTATGAGATGGATGTTCCATCGTATTATTTAGGTGAAGTAGTGTTATGTACCTAGAATTCTATTAAATTGAATAGTATTGAGTAGATTGTATTGGTGTAGTCTTGTTCTTATGACTAATATAAGGCTGGAATCACTTTAGTAATGGATTTTTTTGAAAGTGATCCTTCATGTAAATCTGATGTTATGTGTTATTAATGTTTTCTATTTATTCTTCTTCATGTTATAATTGATGTTTTGTTCACATGTACTAATTTTTTAATCAAATGTGTGCACTATTGTTTTATACTTTCATCATATCTATTTACCTTATTCTCAACAAAAAGGACATCTTGAATTATGCAAAAGGAAGGAATGCGGAGGCTAAAATTTTTAAATGTGTAATAGACAAGGATGCAATAGAATAAGGAGTTGCAACAATAAATTGTAGTAAAAATAGATAAGGTAATGTAGACATGTAACTTACATTGATATTGATGAAATATGATCAAAAGGCTCAAGGATTGACCGAGGCAAGTTAGTGTAGTAGGTGAAGGATAGGAAAAGGGGGCCTTGAGAAGAATAGTGGTATATAACATGTTATAGTTCATACAATTGTCCAATCAATTACCTAAGGAAGGAAAGTAGAAAAATGCTTTAGATATTGCACAAAATGAAGTGGACTATTTGACAATAGACACTATTAGGACATCCTCAAAATACCAACCAATTAAGTAGGAAGGATGGTTGAATGCTAAGGAATCCAAGGACTATTAATAGACTGTGGGATGGAGAGCATCCTCACAATTATTAGTTGGATAGAAAGTGAAATGAGGACTTCAAAGAAAGGTTGATTCCTTAAGAAGCCTCACAAATAAAATTTTGAAAAACCCTAAAATATATTAGTGCCCAAAGAACACCAAAGTTGATTAGTACATATGGTTTACGACTAAATGATAATGCACAAAAAAGGGTGATTAGTGTATCATGTTGTAATGGAGAAGTGATGTGAAAATATTTTTTGAAGGACAACTTTAGGGTGGAAAGGAGAAGGATTCTTGAAGCATTATATGATAAATTATAGGAATTTCAATGTGTATACGGCCATGCCATATTTTGATCCTAAGGGTATAATCAAGAAATTGGTGGATTCTATGTTTGATTATGAACCTATGTTGGGAGATTTCTAGGAAAATTATCATGGTGATTTTTATGCCAAAAAGATGAGCTAATGCTAGTTGACTTCCTATGAAATGAAAGCATTCAATATTGAATAATATATTCCTTCTTCACTTTTAGATGATGGACATGTTTTTAATCCTATATATGATCTCTAGAGAGTTGACAACCAACCACTCCCAAATCTGAATTTGTCATTGAAAGAAGATTTATCTATTGAGACAATAAGCAAAGTTATGTTGGAGTTCATCTCCTCTTGGTTGAAATCCAAGATTTCATACTTAGATAAAGGAAATGAAAATACATATAAGAAGATGAAAAAAGAAGATGGGTCCTCCTCTAAGCCCAAGGTCTACAAGAAGAGCAAGAAAGTTACAAGGAAAGAAAAGACCAAGGAAACAAAAGGTGATGTGACCCAAGAGCAACTGCAAGAAGCCTTGTTAAAGGCTAAAATATTATATGATGCAACCAATGCAGGGTGGTAGCAAGCTTAGTGGTTACTCCACTGACACAGATTATTTCTATTCAAGTTTCAATGGGACAAATTCCTACCATTGCATCATCACAAGATCTAAACCTCCTAGAAGTTACAAAGAAAGGATGTAAGCCAATTTCATCTCCAAAAATGACACCCTCTCTTATACACCAAATATATACTACTCCACCTTCTCCACAACCCCAAAGGGAAATTGATCAGAAAACCCAAGAAGAGGGTATTAAGATGGTAGAGGAGGTATTTGAATAACTTAAAAGAGGAGAGAAAATCCTGTAAAGCCTTCTCCCACCACCCATCATTAAGAATGTAAGAGAATTTTCCTTAGTCCCTTATTGTTCCTTCTCCTCCTAAGAAGGATAAAGCTGAAGAGATGCTTTTGTAGGAGAATGTAAAGGCAACACTTGAAGAAGATGAGAAAGATAAACAAGAACAATTGCAAATGGAAGAGGTGAAAGATATATCTATAGATGAAGAAGAAGGACCTCAATTAGATGGTAAGGAAGAAATATCTATAGGTGAAGAGATTCTTCAAGAAGAAAGGTCAAAGGAAATCCAGGGGGAAGAACCTTAGGTAGAGAAGGAAAAAGAGAAGATTCAAATGGACAAATATAAAAATGTTCTTGAGGAAAGAGATAAACAAGAAGATTCTCGAGGAGGATGTTCAAAACAAAAAAACAAATATCTGCATATGACAATACTGAAGAGACTCATAATCAGTCCAAGCAAGGGATAAACAAGAGAAGGCTATTGATAAAAAAAGATAAGCATAAGGAGACAAATGAACAAGATGTTTTTCATGAAGAAAGAATTCTTGAAAAGGAGGTTCCAAAGACTGAAGTTCATCAATATGATCAACAGAAAGGAGGGGAAATATGAAAGCAAATTGATCAAGCATACAAAGTTGATCCTTCACTCCAAACATAGCTCAAGATTAATTTATAAGAGAGGCTGAAAGTGGTGGTAAAACCACTTGATATCCAGGTCATTGCAATCTAAGTGGATAGGGATAGACACACAAAGAAACCTAGAACTCTTTCTACTATAAGAAGAAATAAATTGAGAAGAGAGTAGAAAAAATAGAAAATCTAATGGTGGAAAAATATGATAGAGACTTCACCCCTAGAAAAGTCAAAGGAAATCCATGAGGAAGAACCTTAGGTAGAGAAGGAAAAAGAGAAGATTCAAATGGACAAATATAAAAATGTTCTTGAGGAAAGAGATAAACAAGAAGATTCTCGAGGAGGATGTTCAAAACAAAAAAACAAATATCTGCATATGACAATACTGAAGAGACTCATAATCAGTCCAAGCAAGGGATAAACAAGAGAAGGCTATTGATAAAAAAAGATAAGCATAAGGACACAAATGAACAAGATGTTTTTCATGAAGAAAGAATTCTTGAAGAGGAGGTTCCAAAGACTAAAGTTCATCAATATGATCAATAGAAAGGAGAGGAAATATGAAAGCAAATTGATCAAGCATACAAAGTTGATCCTTCACTCCAAACATGGCTCAAGATTAATTTATAAGAGAGGCTGAAAGTGGTGGTAAAACCACTTGATATCCAGGTCATTGCAATCTAAGTGGATAGGGATAGACACACAAAGAAACCTAGAACTCTCTCTACTATAAGAACAAATAAATTGAGAAGAGAGTAGAAAAAATAGAAAATCTAATGGTGGAAAAAGATGATAGAGACTTCACCCCTAGAGATTACCAAATATCTAGAGTCAATCTAGGTAAATAGAAAAGGGAAGAGGAGATTGCTTCTTTGGGTTCTATAGTGGATACCATGGTTTCAAGGATGCACAAGGATAGGAAGACTAAAGAAGAATTGAACGAGCAATTAGAACAAATAAAAGTATTTATTAAAGAACTAATCACTCCTTTATCTTAGCAAGAGGCTCTCCCTACTAGTGCTCCAATTTTTATAACCAAGTAAGAGGTAGATTCTCAACAAAATATGAAGAAAAGGTCAAATACAATTAATTAGTGGATTTCTGAGTTTTTGAAGGGTGCTACCAAAGTTTTAGACAAGGGATGTCAACTACATAATCAATTTGTTCAATTAAAAATGAGATAAATTAGATTATTCAAGAATTACAGAATGAAAAATAAATAAATATGAACAAAACCTCCTAGATTTGTAAACCCCAAATTATACATGTTTATCAAAATTAAAAATTGAAGACATTTTGATAGGATGATGACCTAGATTTTGTAAGAAAATGTATCAACATAATAGCCTTTAGAATAATTGTAGTAATTGAATATAAATGGAAAAATTTGCAAGCACAAAAGGATGTATGCCAAGCCATGGGAAATTTTAAAGATTTTGTATCTTAGGTCATAAGCCATTAATTGATGAAATTAGAAGGACATGAAACTAGTGCAATGGAAATAATCAAAGAAAGCATCGAGAAGAAACTAGAGGAGGAATTGAATTAGGATGAGGATTTTAATAATACTACTTTAGATAATTGTTTGGAAACTAGAACCAATGTTAGGGTTATAGAAAAGGAGATTCTAATGATGAAGACATAGATAGATAATGCACAGAAGGATTTTGAGGATTATAAATTTAGACTAAATTTCTTGGATGAGCCTAACGTGAATCAGTTGTTCACAAGTATTTAGTAGCTTTTGGAGAGTATAAATAGAGATAGAGTGCTAAAGATGTTTCTGGTAGCACAAAAGGATGTATGCCAAGCCATGGGCAATTTTAAAGATTTTGTATCTTAGGTCATAAGCCATTAATTGGTGAAATTAGAAGGACATGAAACTAGTGCAATGGAAATAATCAAAGAAAGCATCGAGAAGAAACTAGAGGATGAATTGAATTAGGATGAGGATTTTAATAATACTACTTTAGATAATTGTTTGGAAACCAGAACCAATGTTAGGGTTATAGAAAAATGAGATTCTAATGATGAAGACATAGATAGATAATGCATAGAAGGATTTTGAGGATTATAAATTTAGACTAAATTTCTTGGATGAGCCTAACGTGAATCAATTGTTCACAAGTATTTAGTAGCTTTTGGAGAGTATAAATAGAGATAGAGTGCTAAAGATGTTTCTAGTGTTAAAATTTTGAATTTAAAAATTTGAATTCTATTTTAGTAAGACATGCATTATATTTAATTCAATTTTAAGTGTTATTTGGTTTCTATAATTGTAAAAACTGGGTCCCACTAAAACTATAATGTGGTTCCTAATTTCGAATAAGAAAATACTCTGCATGTAGTTGACTTGGCTATCTCCATAAGCCTTGTCTCATATTAGGAGTTATCTTCTATTTTTTCCCAAGTGCTTGAAAACATATAGACAAGGAACATTGCATGGAGATTTTGGAGATTGTCAACTCCTAGCTAGAACTAGGGCATTAAGGTTTTCTTTGGTCCTATAAAAGGTAGGTGACAGGCATGTAAAAGGGATATTTTTGTGAGAATTATTGTAAGCTTTAGACTTGGATATTCTTTTTCAAAGTTTAGTAGTTAGTTGGAGGAAGATCTTTTGAAGAAGGGAACCAAATTTTTAGTGTAGTCATCTTGATATAATTGTAGTAGTTTCTTATCAAATAAATAAATGGTTCAAACTTCTCCTCTGATGGTGAAGTTCCTAAATTACTTTTTATATAATTGATTACTTGATGAAATGTTATTGGATGTTTAATGATAAATCTTATGTGAATGAGTTGTAGGTGCAATACATAGAACTTGCGTGTGAAATACAACAACTTTATATGTCTTTATTTATGTTTCTCATTGATTTATACTTAAAATCTTGCACTTGTGATATGAATGTTAGAGTTTAAACTAATCATTGCATTATTTGTAAGTTTGATTTCCCTAATTTTCACTATAAGAATTGAACTTGAAACTACACACCATATCTCCTAGAAATCTTCAAACTGTCTTTTTTTAACAAATCATTAAAGTAGAATTAGATTAAAGATTATCCAACATTCAAGGCCAATAGAGAAATGGATTGGAGAGCATAAAATTCATCTCTAGTTTGATTCAAATCGATATAGACCCCTTGAACAAATAGGCAATATTGACCACTATGTTTACATAGCATAGCTGTGACCTAACTTTCGAGACCTTAGACATAGCTGATTTTAAGATTAGATATCTTTTGAGGAGAGGTAACATAGTTTTCACTCTAGTTGTGTTGCATATGTTAATTTGGCCATCAACACCACCTATTACTAATCCAACAAAACATTTACTTACACAAAAATAGTACATAGTCATCAACATTAATGTACAGTAATTAACCTAATAATTGATTATATAAAAAAGTTAATCTATACAACACAACCCCTCTTTAAACCCATCCTTTTTTAATTATACATCAATTCTTAATTTCCATTTAGTCAAATATTTCAAATCCAACACCTCTTACATTTAAGACCTATTACTTACTAATCCAACAATACACTCATTCACACAAAAATAATAGATAATCATATTGATGAATCATCAAGAATGGACATGGAGATCTAAAGATGTATCAATTCGTAATTCATAGATTCCTGATAATCCAAATCATGAGAGACCCATGAGAGGCTTCTTTGTCAAATAAGGATGCCAATCTAAATATAACAAAGACAAAGCAGTTTTGGCTAATATACAGAAGAAATAATGGAGAAATAGACTAGGAGAAAAGGATGTGATCTATAATTGTCTACCTTTTAGGCATCGACGTTTTGGTTCTTTCCCATCTCCCATTGAGCATCATGAAAATGTCATGTGAAGGGTTTTAAGAACACTGAAGCACCATATCAGTGATAAATGTGAAGGTTATGGAAATGTTGAATCTCCAATGCTAATCTAATATTGTTGAAAATGGTTTTTCAAATACAATTTAAATATTATAAATAGCTCTTATGTGTGTTAGGTTAAGGCCTATAGGAAATATAAATAATACAGATGATTTATGCATTTATGTATGGTCATTGACAAATAGAAACATTCAGATAAATTTGCTTAGTTTGTTTTGATAATTTTTTTGTTTTCAATCATCTGAATGTAAAAGATGAATTTGTTAATTTGTAACATTGAAGAAGCTACAAAATGGTACTATTTATACTATGGGGTAAAGAAGAAATTATATAAAGTAAAAATGATTTGAATTATTGTAGTGAGTGAAATGATTTTCAATCACACTCTATATCAATATTTTAGTGTAAATTAGTTAAATTATAATGATAATAAGTGTGACTGATGATATAGAGATGAGATGCATATTATAAATAAATGTAATAATAAATAGAAAAAATTTCAATAAAATAAATAAACATATTTAGTTTTAAATTTGATATTGAGGTGATTATAAAAGATTGTGTAGAGTGATTCATTATTTTATATGTTGATGGTAATGTTGTTTATTGGGAGTAATAAGCAAATGATTATGAAACTGAAGACATAGTTTTTTACTGTATTTGAAATGATGGATTTAGGGGCTGCCAAATGCATCTTACAGATAGAAATTAGTGGAGATCGGATTTGTAGAAAGTGTCATGCCCACATTTCACATGCGTTCACACAAGAGAGTAGTCTTGTTCACCAACCTTTCAAAGCCCAATTATGGAACAAAATTTGATGAAGAGCTCCTCTCTAGCCTCCTTCTCCAAAATCTCCTTCTTTCCACAATAATCCAACCCCCTTACTCTCCTCCTCCTCTCTCTTTTAAAAACTAATTCCTTCCATTTTCCTAATTTCCCAAGTGGCATTAAACAACTCAACCCCCAACTCATCCATTATCTTAGTGGTCTTTTAAACAATTTACCCCCACTCAAAAGATCCCCCATTATAGCCCACATGTAGACATAAAATACAATAAGTAAACTAAAATAAGAGAGAGTGGGTGACACAACACCCTCATTAAGGGGAACCCCACCAAAAAGGAGGCACATGGAGACAAGCACTCCATTATTAGGGGATCATGGAGTTGCTCCATGACTTAGAAGTGGGTCTGAATGTGGATTCCACTCATTCCATTGTCCCTATGCTTCCAAATTCGTCACTTTACTTCACCCTGAGGTTGAAGTGACCATATGGAGGTTAACCCAAGGTTACCCTAGTCAAAAAGGTCCCTAGACCCATGGGGTATAACCTAGGATTGTTTTAAACCTAGTTAGGACTCTCAGACTCAAGTAAAAACACAAGAAGAGGGTCAAAAAGAAATAAAGTTAAAACAAGATTCAAAACATCATCTCTTACAACACATATCACAATAAAATTAATTCAGAAGATAGAACTATTTCCCTTAACCTCATGCATCATTACAACAATTCACAAAACACGAGGTTGATCTTAGTTCCTCGTGGAACTAGATCGGCTCACAAGGGATACAACATTAGTATGGGATGATCTCTTGTATATGTGGTTTCATTAGTGATACCTACACACTCAAACTCAAAGTCAATAACTCATAGAGATATCATAGCCAAAGCAATTAAAATACATGCATAACTAAACATTCTACCATAGAACATACTAAAATCACATTCTAACATTAACCATTCATTATTTACTTAAATACAACATCTAACTATCATTGCACAATTGTTTTCTTAAAATCACTTAGGTTTAATAATCAAGAATTTGGGATCAACAGTCCCCCAATCATAAAAGTCATAGCAATAGCACTGCAAATAGTCTCATGAACAGTAGTGTAAAAAGTAGGCCTCACAGAAAGATTTGGCTCAATTAGAGTAAGTATGTGGAGACTATTTTTTAGTAGATTGTTGTGAACAATTGTAAGTATTAGTATTCATTTGCTTGTTGATACTAAGTTATATTTATATTAGCATCCTTACTAAAATAATGTTTCTGGGGATATATAATTTTCTTATGCTAGTGCTATAAGTAGCTCGATGTATGCAATAGTCTGTACTAGACTAGATATTACCTAAGTAGTGAGAGTTTTTATTAGGTGTATGTCTCACCAGGGTAGATAGCATATGAATTATGTTAAAATGGTGTTCAAATACTTGCAAAGAACTTTTGATTACAAGTTATGTTATCATGGGATTAATGATCTAGGAATGATATTGGGCATACGTCTTTGTTGATTTAGATTAACCTAGTGATTAGGATAGTAGGAAGTCAACAAATAGTCATGTGCTTTCTTTGTTTGGAGGAGCTCTTAGTTGGATGAGTAAGATGCAACCAATAATTACTTTATCTATGATAAAATTAGATTACATGGCTACCTTACATACCTATAAGTAGATGGTTTGGTTATAAAAGTTGTGTTCAAGTATTTGATTTATTTGCAAGGTTTTCAAGATAAATTTTGATAGTCATAGTGCTATCCGTTTGGTGTAGAATTCTATGTACAATGCTCATACAAAGCATATAGATGTTCAATATCAACTCGTTCATGAGATGATTAATAATGGTAAGGTCATGGTATAAAAGGTGGACACTTAAGATAATGTTTCAAATTCTCTTGTGAAACTAATGAGAATGGATAAGTTTTGTCATTGTGAGGCGTCTATGGGCTTCTCACACTTAATTCCTTCTAAGCTTCCTATTATGTCTTTTCAATCTAAATATTAACAGGAAGAAATTTAGGAAATGTTTGATATTCTTTGCATTCATATGTCTAAAGGTATTTTATTGAAAGACCTTCTAGAGTGTATACGCTTTGATTCAAAGCTCTAATTTTAGTGATATTTTTAAAATTAAATATTTTGATGAATTGAACACATTACAAATATCAAAGATTGGCTGGAAGTTTGTTAGGACAATAAAAACCCCTTACAAATTGAGAAAATAAGATCCAAAGTTTCACAATGTGATACTTGATAAAAAAAAGGGGTAGAGGTGGAAACTCCTAAAGAGGCTAGATCTTTGGGCTACAAATGAAGATTGAGAGATACTTTGGATATTATTGTAATTGTACTGAATAGGGAGGTCATCATAAAAGGTGAACATTGAGAGTTACATTGAGAAGAGTGAAGCATCTTGTCATTTGTTGATTTCTAACTTGGGTACATGTTTCTATGCATAGTGATACATGGGATTTTTGCTTTTGGACCATGGTTTTAGTGGCCACTACTTTAGAGTAACTACTTGGTGATTTCCTATTTCCTTTGCTCTATATATTGAGTGTATGGGATACTGGTTTCATAGTGTTCTGAAAGTTAAGTACTATTATGTAGCTTGAATTCTTTAGTGGATTGTATTGGTGTATTGTGTTATTAAGATTAATACAATTGTGGTATCTCTTTGGTGGTAGAGTTATTTTTTTAAAAGGCTTCTTCACATAAATCTAGTGTTATGTATTATTGTTGTTTTTTATTTTTCCTCATGTTCTATTTGATGGTTTGGTCACATGTAATAATTGGTTAATCAAATTTAAGAACTATTTGTTTATACTTTTGTTGTATCTTTTTACCCCATTCTCAATATTAGGGAGATCTTAAGTTATCCAAAACAAAGAGAGGAAGAGGCTTCTATTGTTAAATGTGTCATAGAGGAGGATGCAATAGCATAGAATGGATTTGAATAGGAAATTATACAAAAAAAAGAAAAGGTAGTGTAGACATGTAAGTTCCATTAAATCCAATTAAGTATGATCAAAATTTTTAAGGATTGATTCAAGCAAGCTAGTGTAGTAGGTGTAGGAGAGGAAAATGATGCCTTGAAGAAAATAGTGGTGAATAACATGTGGAAGTTCATAAATTTGTCAAAAGGAGTACCTAGGGAAGGAAATTAGAAAAATTCTTTATAGTTTGCACAAAATGAAGTGGTTCATTTGGTAGTAGATAATATTAGGTGTTTCCCAAAATACCAACCAATTAAGTAGAAAGTATGGTTGATCCATAAGAAATTCAAGGACTATTAGGAGAAATTGTGGGATGCAGAGCATGCTCACAATCAATAGATGGATAAAAGGGTGAAACAAGGACTTAGAAGTAATGTGATTCCTCAAAAAGCATCATAAAGGAAATTTACAGAAAACCTAGAGGAAACTAGCACTTGAAGAACACCTAAAGTGTATTAGTACATATGGTCTATAATAAATAGATAATGCAATAAAAGTGATACTACTATGGTATATTGTAATGGAGAAATCTTATATGAGGAATTCAAATTATATTTTTTGGAAGATGTGGCATCAAAGGGAGAAAGTTGTAGGATTGAGGACAAGTCTATATTGTAGAAATTAGTGGATGTGCAAGTTTAGGGTAGCAAGGTTCATTTAAGGAAGCACTAGAAATAACCAAAATTAGAGGAATGTCTCAAAGATCTATATTATGGGGGCACAAAAGAAGTACAAAATACCATAAGAATAATGTTGTAGAATGATTTAGTTGCTAGATAGTGAAGGAAGGTTAGTGTCTCTAAAATTGTTAGTGATATCTATTGAAGGAAGGTGCAAATTGTGTAGGAAAGAAAGAGAGTGGTGCAAGAGAAATTTGTGAGGTTTGTGTTAGTAGGTAATATTGTTAGTGATTTCCAACATAGAATAATGAAGGCACAGGAAAATAAAGAAGCCACTATCATAATCAAACTGGATGAAGATTTGTTAGATAGTAAAGTGGAAGTCTTGCAATAGTGCATATCAACATAAGAGAGAGATAGTAGGAGGAATATTTTTCCCCAAGTTTGACTTAATGATAGTTCCTTGAAGTAAATCATGCAATTGATTAATCAATGTTCCAACTTTAGAGAAAAATATGGTTGTGTGTGGAGAAGTGTTAGAAGGAATTTTTTTTAGAAGAATCCAAATATCTATTGTAAAGGAAATAAAATAATACTTTATAAGAGATCCATGTTTTGAGATGATAATTGAAGGAAGTAGATGGATTGGAAAGTGTTTAGTCATCAAGGAGTGAGAAGTGTAGAAGTGCATAACTTACTAGATGATTTTGGGACAATTCCTAGCTGTTATCCTAGAAGCTAGAAGAGGAAAAGTAAGAAGCCCTAACTTATTTCCTAAAGACTATCAAAGTGTTGGCTGTGCACTAAATTTGGATCACTAGTTGAATCTATAACTCAACCCTTATTTGTGGCAAATAGTCAAATAAATTTCCTACTTGGGGTATTTTATACAAGAGCATCCCCAATGCATTGACCAAAAGAAATGTTTTTCTCTTCTATGTTTTTTTTATTTTGTAGGTTTCACTTTGTGCATCATGAGAAAGAGTGTACACTTTCTCCCAGTGATCATGATGCTTTCAGGATTGTGTTACCTTGATGGAAAGGGATATAGTTTGTATTTATTGCTAGACATATTCATAGAGGATTCATTAAGGTCTTATCCTTAATTTGATAGTTTGAATCTTATGGTATTAGAATGGTGTGATCATGCTTCATTTCCATTAATTGTCTTCAACTTTGTATAGCATTACTTCATTTATTTATTACTCAAGACTATCACAATCAAGTTTCATTATGCATGATTTCATTCTCAAAGATGTTATCCTAGCTTGCACTAGTTTGAGTTTAAATGTAACTCTATATCAAGACATGAGACATTTTACATCATGATCCTTGGATGTTATTCAATGACAATAACTTATAACATGTTATAAAGAATCTACACTCATATTGACCTACCTAGATACATCATGAGTACATCTTAATGGTGTAGTTAATTATCAAGGTTTTCCATATCTCTTGGAGATTGTAATAGGTTTTTTAATCTCTTGATGTGCATAAATACTCATTCTTTCGGTCATTGTAATTATCACTCACATCATAAAAGTCATACCTTTCAAAAGTTGGAAGATTTCTACATTTTTTTATATTCAACCTTGTTCTAAGTTGTAGGTCTATAAATTATGTTGCAATAATTCAATCATTAATAGTAATAGTGATCCATGTTATTCCATTCCTTTCTTAATATCCATATCAATTTTATTTGTTTTAAGGTAAGCTACATGGTTTAGTAGTCCCTAGTTGGACTCTCAAATCTTGCACTAGATCAAGAAATGGTGCCATATATATGGTAAGAAAGGGGTTTTAATTGGTCCCAATTCATAGATAGTGTGGACATTCCACTCTAGGTTAATCAAAAATATATTTCTACATGTCAATCTTCTTAAAAAGGACTTTTAAAGAACATTGCTAATTGAAATTTTAATGAATAACACAATACTTCAGTGAAATGCAATATGTAGACATCAAAGAAGCATGAAAACAATGATAATTGCATAAAGGGAATGCCTAACAGTGACACACAAAACATACCTTAGAGAAACCCTAAAAGGTAGAAAAATATAGCAAGAGTGAGTTTTAGATCCTTGTCTAACTATTATGAATCATTTTAAGATTGTGGTAGATGGGGACATGCCAAAACTAAGCTATCAACATATTTCAAAGAATTGACAACATGCATCTATAAATAGTTATCTCACATTGTAAGAAACTTTGCAAAGTAGCTAAAACATGAACATAACAAGAGATCCAACCTTCAACTCATGTCATTGACAACATCATATTATTGAATTCTCATGCATGTAGTGGCACCAAAGCACATTTCCCAATATTTAGAAGCTAAAATGAGTCAACAAAATCCTATAAATTCCTTATCTTATTTGAACTATGGTGAAATTGCATCTTTGTTCAAGAGTCATTTGCATAATTTTCATCATGTTAGTGCTTTAACCAATGGGTGTCTATGTAATTGTTATGGCATATGATGTTTTCATCACACTCAATGGCATTTCATTGCCTATGGAGATCAATGAAAATATCATAATTAAAAAAACCGTCATGTTCTAATGCCTACACACTTGTCCTTTGCCTACTATAGGATGCCTTGAATCATCCAAATGTATCAACTTACTCATATACAAGATTCTTAACATTTGAAGTTAATGAAATCTGATCTCCATTTGATGTTAAGTCCTAACACACTTCTCTATAAATGATGTAGTGTACAACTGATCACTTTATCATGAACTTGACCTGCTTTGACATATTAGGATGGCCTTTTGAGTTGACCCCCTTTGGGCATTCTATAATTAACATGTCACCCTTCCCCATTCCTTTTCCCCACTACCACCCTATAAGGGAAGGATATCTTTATCCTCTTGGAGCACTATCGATTTGTGCGATGAAGAAAAAGGTGTTCCTAGCAACGTAAGAAGTTTAAATGGGGTAGAAGTTATATTTGGACCACAATTATAAGATTTTCCTTACACATAGCAGTATTTCTCTAAAAGATCTAGATCTAGATTTACAAGGAACCCCTTTAAGAGGTATTTCCTAGAGGTTGACAAGTAGAAGTAAACACATTACTATGCTTAACCTTGGATTTCTTTGTAAGATAGATGAAAGTAGAGACATTAGGATCACAGAACATGTTTTATTACTTGGGCCATATTAGATGACAAAGTACACCTAGTTGATGATGGACACCCAAGATGGTGTATCATTAATAATCACAAGAATGTTTGTGATAGGATCTGCTGAATGGCCACTAAAGAATGAAAAATGTGAAACATAAGAAGAACACACTCTAGGCCATCTATTGAAAGAGTACAAAAAATATTTCCCAATAATAATATAACAAAAGATAAATATTAACTAGAATAATTTGTTATTGTAAAAAATGTGTAAACAAATATATTTGGAATGAAATAAAGTCTGAAACATCATCATATACATGTAAATAAGATGAATCAATTACAAATAGTACAAAAAATACATCAAAGAAATCCTTGTGAAACATTTAATTAATATATAATTAAATCACATAAAAGTTCAACAAACTATATAATAGTATATGAAATATAAAATGAAAAGAGCAATTGTTTTTTCCTTTGTATTTAAAATCTTCATTTCTACATAAACAATATTTCAAATAATCCAAATATGTAATATTACTAATACAACATATTATTAATCCTAAAATTTCAAATATAGCAAATGGCCAAAATAAACTATAATTATTACTCAATCAGATATTTTGCACTTGTAGTCTTCTATGTTTCAATTACTATATCTATCTATCTATTTAGCACTTGTAGTGAAATCTAATGTATGTTCCTTAAATGATCATATGGGGCTGAGCCTATCATTCCATTTAACACTTATTTTCATCAAGTAATTTCAATGGAAGTTTTCCAAATGAAGACAGCACCAAAAAATATTGCAAAACCTATTTTGACGTCCAAATACATGTATGCAATTGTCTCTTGTGAGTTAAAGGAAACGACGCTCACATGGGTACCTGCTTTCGAAGCTTTATAGAGAATAGATCCAAGATTTACATTATCTTTAAGAAAGGCGCTCAGACAATGTTGTTAAGACTGGAAGCACAACTCAATTACAAAAAAGAGTAATAAACAGTGTAATGCCCCTCACCCTTTTGGCTTGTGTTAGATGTTATTTCTATTTTTGCTCTCTGTCAGTGTGGGAACAATTGTTAGTCTTATTTTGCATATTCTCAGTTTCGAGACATTTGGACTAGTATGTTATGGTTTATGTTTTCTTCGATCTTGATGGATTATGTTCGATGGATGTATTGAGACATGTATTATGAGTTTTTGATGACATTATGATTACTTCAGTTATGATGAGATGAATATGCTTAGTGATGGTTAGAAAATATCATGTTTATGCATCTGATTATAGTCTTGTTTTAGAGTGGGGATGGTGTAGTACTGCTCAGATCGAGCACCCTACTACGCCGTGATTCCCTGTCTTAGTGCGTGTGATACTTATCAGTTGATCATAGATAAGCATTGATTTTCATGCAGGTTGCAGGTACCGGGCCTCGACTCCACCTGATTTAGCAGGTCTGAGCATGCCCTACACCATGGATATTGTGACGGAGATAACATGAGGTATTATACCACTAGGACAATTCCAGTCCTTGTCGTAGTCTTGCATTCTTGTCATCATCTTGTGTCCTTTTCGTAGTCTTGTGCGTGATGCGACGTTGCTCCTTAGTTTCTATTATTGGTCGTCACCTGTAGTGGAGTGTTGTTGAAGTTGTTTAGTCATGTCTATGTGTCCCTTGTATCTTTATGACCTTATAGTATTTGGTATAGTTATAAAAATTGGAATATTGTTCATGTAAAGCCTTTTATTGACATAATCACTTATTGTAAGGTTTTAATGTCTATGATTCTTAAGTTGTTGTTGAGAGGTAATTAGTATATATTTGACTTATTATTTATTTTGGGGGAATAATTTAAGTAAGGTTGTTAGTGTCAGATATAATTAGAGATCTGAGAATCTCTATGTTAGGAAAAAAATTTCAAATTTTCCTTATGTAGTGGGATTGTGTTATTAATTGGGAGTTATTGGATTTAATGGCAGTTACCTATTTCTGGTCAGGGAGAAATTGGCATAGGTGGGGGTTTTGTTTTAGGTGGGTGGTTTTGTTTGTCTGGGAAAGTTTTTTTTTTGGAGGTTCTGGGTGGAAGCATGAGCTGCGGGGGTTGGATTTGGAAGTAGCAACGACTCCTAGCCATCAAGTATTCGTATTTCAGGTTTTATCTCTGCACGACATGATCTTTGATTTTATTTTGATTGCATACTGGGATTATACATGGTCTTGGTTTGATTTTTCTTGAGAAAAGGTTGTTTACATGATCTGTTTGCATGCCATGAATGATTTCATAATTTGATCTTTAGGGAAATTTCTATCTGTATGTTTTGGGAATTAGTCGCTTGCTTCACTTCATATTCTGCATGCTTACCCAACGAATTATTCTTGTATCTTCCGGCAATCATTGTTCCGCTTAGAAAAAAAAAAAAAGAATTTAGACCCCATATCTTTCATCTTGTAACAAATTTGAAGTTAAACCTATTTATTTTGTGTGCCATCAACATTCGCTTAAAATTTTTAACTCCTCCATTAGTTCATTGTTCTGTCAATAGGATTGTTTTTCCCCTTTCTTTAAATTGATCTTCCTCATTGAACACAGAAGCATGTCTTTTCAAATGAAAACACTAGTGCGGCAGCGGTAGAAGAAAACATTTGAAGTATTTGTTGGTATAACCAGCTGCCATCGCTTGTAGGTTAGATTAGGTAGAGAGCCAGCCTTTATGTTGGATTAGTGGCATTTAGTGCACATCTCTTATCTATGCTTCTCCATTTTAAGCTTAGGTTTTCCAAGCAATTGCAACTCCAGTATCTATCAAAATGTCTCTAGCATTTGCATGATGGATGCCCATTTCTGTCCCAAAACTCCCATTCTGGTACTCGTGGGAAGGACGTTAGCAAAATTGAATTTACCCCTACTAGATGTATTGCCTATTCAACAAATCCATTTTGTTCTTACCCTAAGATCATTGCTTTTCATGACATCTCTTTGAAGCTTTCCATCAAGAAATCTATGTGCCTCGCCTATTATTATGTAGTGCATGCGTAGTGTGTTCTAATGGTGTCAGCCTTGCATTAATTTTTTTTGTTAGTATTACGACTACCTGGTTAGTGTCTCAGCATTGTCTGAGGATTAAAAACTCAAATTCATTAGAGGAGCGATGCAAACAGGTTACTTCTCCTTCAAATTTTGTTGGCTTACCTCTGCCACTACCCCTGTACGTTTGATTGCTCGAATCTGTCTTGAAACCTTGCCTGTAGGATCGTACTCTCTCTCTCTCTCCCCTTCTCTCCTTGAATGATTTTTCCAGAAATCCATGCTCTTCTTCCTTCCTCGACGACTCTGGGCGATCTTTTGTCTTCTATAGAAAATGACGTAACACCACTTTCATGCCTCATGGTTTCTTAAAATACTTATGGGTTTAAAATTAAAAGTTAGTAATTAGTGGTTTTAGGAAGTTTCTAAATGAACTCTTTGAGTATCCTTATAACTCAGAATAGAAACAGATTTTGTGGAGGTGTTATATTTGTTTATAAAAAAATTCTGTGTAATGCCGACTCTATGAGTCGATTAGAATTAAACTAGATGTTCATTAGATCCCTTCTAGCATCTCTTAGGAGAGAATCCTAACTCGTAGTATGTTTAGATTTCTAGAAGCTAGTTGGATGTATTAGAGTATCGTATACAGCATAACTTCTCCTTCTTCCATGGAAAGATAAATTCTTAAATGATAGTGAGATGGAGTGGTGCCTTCTATTAAGAGTAGTTCTTGGTCTTAGTAATAAGTTTTCTTTCTTTGTAGTTAATACTTTTGTGTACCGGTTTAGAGACCTGAGTTACCTCTAAGTCAGGTGTAGTACCTGTTAAGATTCATGTACCAATAGTATTAGTATTAATTATATTATGTCTTGTCCTATTCAGAGTATATGGAATTAGAAGATTGGTAAGGAAGTTTTTTGTGCTTGAAGAGATTAGTTTTAATAGTCATCCTACTTTGCAATAAGATATTTCCTACTTTAGTAGAAAGAGACCATTTTAGATAGGCATAGTCTTCATGGCTTGATGTTAGGAAGTTGACAATTTAGTAGGTAATTAATATTAAGTGATTAACCATGTTCGTAATTGTAGTACCTTCCTCTTTAAATCTTTTGTATATTTTCTTTCACTAGACATTAGAATGTAATAAGGTTATTATTAGGACCATAGTAATTCTTTATTATTGTCTATCATAATAATGGGAATTCAACTAATTTAGATATTTAATTTTTATTCTGAGGTTTAAGCATTCCTCTATTTGTTTCTTGTTAGGATTTATTTTCAACTAGTTATTTTCTCTTAGTGCCATCTTGTATTTAAATGTGTCAATAGTGCTTTGCTAGGTTTTGTATGATTCCTAGTGCCTTTTTCTCTGAGATAAATCTTTAGTGAATCTTGGTCGTATAAGAAACAAAGGAAAATTATGATTCCTTGAAAGTTTAGTATGAGGAGCTTGTTGTTGTTATAGTTGTGTAAAGGTTTTGGTTAAGTGATAATATGGTTGTTTCTAATGCATGGGAGTGAGAACTTTTGGGGTAGAGAATGTGACATTGTATCTATCTTTTGATGTTATGATTTCTTTTATGCAAACCATGGCGTGAAGTCATCCTTGTGTAAATTTGATTATTTTGTCATATTAAAGTAAGAATGTATGGTGTTAATTACCTCCTTGTCATTTTTCTAAGGCGCCATGGTCCTAGAAAATCTAGTTCTCACAACATGGTAAAGTGTCCTGTCACCGACTCTAGAGGTTAACTTTTTGGTCCTCACTATTGGTACTTGGGTCTTTTGTCACTTGAGGTTTTGTTTGAGTTGAGAAGGGTAATGGGAATTGTAGCATTATGACCAAGTGAATGGCACTTATATTGGAATAGAATCTCTTTTGTACCCTTTATTCTTATATGTTGTGGATTGTCTAGTTGGTCAAGAGAATGCTAAGGGAGTGGCTTCCATGGTGGGGCTGGCACCTAGTGAGAGGTTGCCTGGGTAATCCCATGGAAGTTGTAAGCAAGTGGAAACCTTAAAAAATGTATTTAGGAGGGTTGGGTAGTAGTACACTTAACAAGATAAATAATGTGACCTCACCCATAACTTGAGTGCTTTCATAGGCTAAGGGAGGGTTGAGAAGGCCTAGTTGGCAAGGCCGTCTCCTCGTCTTCATGAGAGGACATGTCAGTTCTACATGTGTCACCCTATGGGGCCAGCACCTAGTGAGAGGTTGCCAGGGTAACCATAGATGGGGGCCAGCTTCTGGTGAGAGATAGCCTAGGTAACCCATGCTAGGGCCATGCGATGACAATCTCCTTACGTGATCCATTACCTTATCTTTTTCTTTGTTGGTACCTCTGGAGTGTAATTTTGGTTTCCTGATTGATCTAGTCTGATGTTTTGATCTATCTCGTTGAAGTATTGTCGGGTCTGTGCAGTCCTGTCGTCCTGTTGTCTTCTTGGTGTCTGGTGTTAGTATTGTGTTTTTGGCTACAACCTTGTCCTAGTGGTACACCTCATTGTTATCTCCTAGCTTGGTGGGGTGGACCTCAGGGTTCCACATGGTTGGGAGGTAGAGCTATCCATTGGTGTTCTTGGAGGTTTAGATTTAGCCTTGTGGAGATGTTCCTGTACCAGTCAGCTTTATATCTTCAGCAGTGTTGTATACTTCCTTATGTACTCTTTTGTAAATCGACAAGATCGATCTTGCAATCTTGTATTCTTGCAATCTTGTAATTTGGAACTGAGATCTTGTATTCAAACTATATTGTTGTTGTAAAAGTTATTAGGTTCTTTATTTCGACAGTGTAATGTTTATTACTCATATGGTTTAACTTATATTCTGATGTAGTTATGTTGCCCTAGGGTGGTTAGAAGGGTACTTTCTTTATGTTGTGTATTATGATATCTTTGGATACTGTTGTTGCACTTTATTGCTTTCAAATTTTTTTTTTTGTAAATTTGCACTTGTTAGCCTAACACTCTAGGGTTGCATGACAGGGCATTACAAACAGTGCACAGATTAATTAGAAAGTAAAAAATAAAAGAGACACCAGATTTATCATGGTTCACCAAACTTGGCTATATCCACACTGAGCAGAGGAATTATTATTGATAATGAATTGAATTTTACAATGTGATATCCAACATATATAATGCTTCATCATACATCAAACAAGGAATATGAATAGACAAACAATTGGCGAGAAAATAATGTGTCCGTTGGTCTTCATTTCCTTACAATCTCCCACTTGAAGGTCAACGAATGTTGCAACTCACCAATCATTTTCCTGATCTAAACTTTTAGTCACTTCTTCTTAACCAGACCAAGAGAAGTCCTAGCACATTTGAACTTCTCTTTAGGAACAACCTTGGTGAAAATGTCTACCGGATTGACCTTAGTGTCAATTTTTGCAACTTGTAACTTGCCCTCATCAACCACATGACAAATGAAATGAGCATGTATGTCAATATGTTTAGAACAATGCTGAAATGAATGATTGTGAGCCATAAAAATGGCATTGCGACTATCACAAAACATAACATAGTCACTTTGTTGACATCTCAAATCACTAAACAATCGCTATAACCAAAGCATCTCGCTAGCACCTTCAGAAAAAGCCATGTACTCAGCTTCGGCAAAAGAAAGAGAAATGGAATGTTGCAACCTCAAGACCCAACTAATGGCAGCTCTAGCAAACATGAAAACATAGCCAGTAGTAGATCTCCATTTATCTAAATCTCCAGCAAGATCAGAATCAGTGAAACCTTATAGTTGTACCTTACTACCACCAAAACACAGCATAATCAAAAGTACCTTTAAGATACCTTAATATCCATTTGATGGCTTCCCAATGAGGCTTACCAGGATTGCTCATGAACCTACTCACAACTCCCACTACATGAGCAATATCGAGATGAGTGGAGACCATAGAATACATAATGCTACCAATAGCCAATGTATAAGGAACACCTTGCATAAACTCTTTATCCTCTTGTTTTTGTGGACACAAATCAGAAGAAAAATGAAAATGGGCAGCAAGAGGAGTAGAAACAACCTTCGCATTAGCCACACCAAATCTATCTACAACCTTGTCAATGTATGCCTTTTGTGACAACATGATCTCCTTCTTTTGTCCATCCCTAGTGATGGTCATTCCAAGAATCTTCCTAGCTGGGCCTAAGTCTTTCATAGCAAATCTCTTAGCTAATTGTGATTTCAATTCAGAAACAATCCTCATGCTTGTACCGGCTACCAACATGTCATCAACATAGAGCAAGAGAATGACAAACTCACCATTAGAAAGTCACTTATATTAGACACAAGGATCTGATTCACATCTCAAGAAGTTTTTCTCATTCATTAAGTGATCAAACTTGAGATACCATTGGCGTGGGGCTTGCTTAAGCCCATACAAGCTGCACTTTAATCTGCAATAAAGATGTTCTAGTCCCTATTTTTTAAATCCTTTCGGTCATTCCATGTACAGCTCTTCATCAACATCACCATGTAAAAACACTGTCTTGACATCCAACTGATCAAGTTCAAGATCCCAAACTACAACCAAACCCAAAACTACCTAGATTGTGGTCATTCTCACAACTGGTGAGAAAATATCATTAAAATCTATACCTTTCTGTTGATCATACCCTTTGACAACCAGTCTAGTACGATAGCATTTGTTGCCCCTATCTTCCTCTTTCAACTTGTATACCTAGTGATTCTTCAAGGGTCTTCAATTAGGTGGAAGTCGCACTAAATCCCAAGTGTTATTAGCCTGCAATGAACTCATTTCATCTTGCATTGCCTCTTGCCATTTAAAAGAGTCAACTGCCTTGCAAGCCTGTTTATAGGTAGCTGGTTTAGGTTGATCAAAAATCAAAAGTTCAGGCTCTGCTTCCTCTGAATACAACAATTCATAATCTAAAAATTTGGAAGGGCATCTCCTCTCCTGGGTAGACCTCCTTAAGTGAGAAACCTCCTCTTGCAAATTTGAATCATCCAAATTCATTCTGTGTAACTGGTTTTGAATATTTGCTATCTCATTTTGCAAATTAGCTCTGTTCTAAACATTTTCTTCATGACTCTACCTCTGTATATTTACAGTCCCCTGTGCTTGCACATTTCCTTGTGCTTGTACAATTTCTTCAATGTTCTGCCCCTGCACACCAATCAGCTGAGGCAACAAAAAATGAGAATGTACCAGAGGTAGCATATGGGCCATATGAGGTTGTGATGACACATGTGGCAGCGCTCTATCCAAAGCAGGTTGTGTATGTGTTAGACCAGGCAGCGAATGTGTTTGAAGAGGCTGCATGTGGGTGTTGGGAGGCAGCTATGAGTTTAGTGAGGGCTACGTTTCACATAAAGGTAGCAAACATAAGTTTGGGGGCAGCGAAATATCAAAAGGAGGTAGCATATATGTTAGAGGTAGCGGGGGATTTAGTGAAGGTAGCGGGTGATTTAATGAGGGCAGCGATCCATCACTTAGAGGCTGTGATTCATTCAGAAGAGGCTGTGAACATGTTTGAAGAGGCTACGTTGGAGTTGGGGGAGTCAGCATTTGACTAAGTGGTAGTGATTCAGCATGTAGAGGATGTGTTTGTCCATAATTAATAGGTTGCACACTAATATGTGAAGAGACACTAGCACCCAAAGACTGTGAACAAGTAGTAAGAGGCTGAGAAAAACAAATACCATTGTCAAACAAATCAACTGATATATAATCTTTTGAAGATGTGTTTTTTTTGTGCAAACCTGGGAAAACTTTTTCATTGAAGACGACATCCTGACTGCAAGTGACCTTTTTGGCGATGAGATCCCACAACCTGAATCCATACTAATCCTCGCCATAGCCAACAAAAATACACTTTTGTGATTTGGGATCCAATTTGGATTGTTTCTCATGAGGAATAAGAGCAAACGCTTCACATCTGAACACCCATAGATGATTATAAGAAATACACTTGCCCAACCACCTTTCATCGGGAATGTCAAGATTTAACCGAGATGAAGGAGCTCGATTAATGAGATAAACCACTGTGTTGCAAGCTTCTACCCAGAATTCTTTTCCCAGTCCACCATTGGAAAGTATACACCGTGATTTTTCCAAAATTGTTCTATTTAACCTCTCCGCAGCCCCATTTTCTTGCGGTGTATAAGGAACAATTTTGATTCTTTGAATACCATTGTCAGCACAAAAAGTATCAAACTCTAGTGAACAAAATTCACTGCCATTATTAGTTTGCAAACACTTGATATTATGCCCACTCTGATTTTCAACTAGAGATTTAAAAATTTTGAATTTGTTGAACACTTTAGATTTTTTATTGAGCATAAAAATCCAAACTTTCCCAGTGCAGTCATCAAGGAAAGTCAAAAAATAATTAGAACCTCCAAGAGAAGTTACCTCGGTTGGCCCAAAAACATCTAAATAAACCAGCTCCAAAGGTGAGGTGTTCTTCTCATGACCCGTCTTTATGAAGCTAATCCACTTCTGCTTGCCATAAAAACAATGTTGGCAAAAATCCAAATCCACAGATTTCAACCCTAGTAATTGTTCTCTTTTGTTCATGACTTCAAGATCTTTCCTACTCATATGTCCAAGCCGTTGGTGCCAAAGATCGGTTTCACTGTTTGTCAGTGTCATAGCAACTACCACTTGAGAGTCATTTTCAAAAACATATAAACCGCCCTTTCTATTTCTTTTGGTAATCTGTAGAACACCTTTAGTAACCTTCCATGAATCTGGATAGAAGGTAGTATTGCAGCCTTGTGAAAATAGTTGGGTTATAGAAATCAAATTCTTTTTCAATTTTGGGGCATGCCTAACATCTTGCAAAAACCATTTGCTTCCATTTTTGGATTGTAGGAGAACATCACCTTTACCAATGATGTCCAATGAATTGTTATCCCCCAAGTAGACCTTCCCGAACTGGAAGCAGAACTCAATTGCAGAAAAGAGTAATAAACAGTGCACAGATTAATTAGAAAGCAAAAAATAAAAGAGACACCAGATTTATCGTGGTTCACCAAACTTGGCTACATCCACACTAAGCAGAGGAATTGTTATTGATAATGAATTGAGTTTTACAATGTGATATCCGGCATATATAATCCTTCATCATACATCAAACAAGGAATATAAAGAGACAAACAATTGGCGGGAAAATAATGTGTCCATTGGTCTTCATTTCCTAACAAATGTCTCGTTCCTTTCAAACCAATCTTTTTGCAGAAGCACTGAATTAATTTGTCCCTATCTGATTATGTCTTCTACAAAATAGTTGTAAGATAGATGAAAATTTACGTGGGATTTTAAATGAATACATAGTAGTAAACTTACTACAATCTATTCCAATACACCAAACTTTTGAAGACTGACAAAACAAAATCAATTTTGATTCCCATCCCATACATTAATGTCTTAACATAGAAAACCTAGATGAGTTATGACAAATGTGTCATCTTGAGAAAAGTGTTGATCTAAATGCATCTATACATCTCAATCCGAAAACCCTTGCCACACCAACTCTAACATTGAATCCCCCTAATAATAGATATTTTAGTTATAGTATATATGTCAATCTAAATTATAATGGAAGGGTTTTAAAGATCCCCAGTAATTCTTCTAGGAAGGGTTGTCACATTACCAAAAGGTGTTCAATAAGTGGTTTTAGGAAGCCTCGTAAAATTGTACTAAACTTGCATGATCTTGTCCTAACCATTGTTTCCTTTGTTAACTACATTAGAGTTGGGATTAACAATCACCTTTAGAATTATGAGATTGTAGGATCGTATATGATGAGCCCTAGTATTGTGCCTATTATATGCTTTTTATTTTTATTTTATCCTACATTCTTCAAAGAACTGAACTCCTTAAATAGACTTTTTATTATATATTCCCACAAAGCACAATGTTTAATATATTTAGTATTTATGAATGGTTATGTATTTAAGACTAGTTGTTTTTAGTGCAATATAGCATTTTTTTTAGTTATGATATTTTCATATGATCCTAAAATGTTGGAATGCAGTAAAACAATTATCATTGAGTAAGTAACTAACCTACAATTGAGCCTGTAGTGGACCTGTAGCCAAGCCTATAGTGGACTTGCAGTTGAGCCTAAACTATCACATACATAAGAGGAGCTTGTATGAGGACAAATGAGATAACAAACTTAGCCTCATTTCTCTCTAACAGATCCTCCATTATCCTATTTTTGAGTATAAGAAGTTTAGTGATGTACAGTCCTAGTAGGTGAATGACTCTTACTTGACTAGGAAATTAGTTTCCTAACTTTGTTTTGGTTTCTATAAAGGATCCACTCTCCACATGTCTAGAGAAGTGGAATGAATGTATATATCTTAGACAAAATCTAAGGAGGCAAAAGGAAGAAAATCTAGATAAAGGTATTGTAAGAGATTTTATGATCAATACAATATATTTTTTCTCTCCATTATAGCACAGTACATTATTTTTAAGCAATTCTAATTCACTTGTAGTAGAGTAAAAATGGAAAGAATAAAGCTAAATTTTATCCAAGCAAGGGCCCACTTGTGGTGGACTGAAGTTGAATTTATATCCCAAGTAATTTCTAATTCCTTCATGCTTTCAGTAGAACTTCCAATCATAGTATCTTAGCCTATAGCCATTAGCTTGTATGTGCATGATTAAGATTTCACTTGTAGCCATTAGTTTCAATATAAATTTTCCATGTGTGCGGAGTGTAATGCCCCGCCATGAAACTTTAGAGAACACCACATTTATGCTATAAGCAATAGGATAATTTTTTTTAATAGAGATAGAAATAACAAAGTAATATTAACACATCATTTAAACTAATGACTTGTCCTCTAAGATAACATGGTTGCATTACTAGACAAAACAATTAACATAATCTAACACACATCATGAATTAACATTAGTAACTCATTGTAAACCTAATGCACTAAATCAATAAACATTTACATTTACATAACATCATATAAGTATTCATCAGGATCCAGTACATAGTCACAATTTCTCCCGACATATGAATACAACATTACATCATTACATTATCATCTTCTAAATACATATGAATACATACATAATGAATCATCTGATACACAGGCCAGTACATGAGCATAATAACTATCTCCATAAACAAGTACACGATCTGAATCTGCTATAGGAGTTACCACCTTCTTGCACACAAACAAAGGCAAGGAGAAACCAATGGAGATAAAGCACATCCACCCAACCATGTGGAACCCTAAGGTCCACCCCCATGCTAGGAGATAACATAAAGTCCCAAAACATCATACAGTCAGGTAGCTAATTGCCTAACAGGAACAAAGACTAAACGAGACTCCATTACAACACATGACAACACCACAAGAAACTCAAAATCACTTCCAGAGGCAACACACGATGAATGGGGAGAGCACAACTAGGGAATGCTAGGCTGCAGTAGGAAGAGTGTCATCGCATGGCCCTAACATGGGTTACCCTGACAGCCTCTAGCTAGACGCCAGCCCCCATCCTTGGGTTACCCTGACAGTCTCTCGCTAGGCGCCGGCCCCCATCTATGGTTATCCTGACAGCCACTCACTAGGCGCCGGCCCCATAGGGTGACACATGCAGAATCAACCTTCCTTTCATGAGGACAAGGAAGTTGATCTTGCTAACCAGGCCTTCTCTACCCATCCTTAGTCTAAACGAGCACTACAGGCATGGGAGAGGAAATCCAATTATCTTGTTTAATGTGTGGTTTACCCTTCCCCCCAGTTCATTTTTAGGTTTTCACTTAATTAACAACTTTCAATGGGTTATCCTGACAGCCACTTTGGGCGCTGGCCCCACATTGAAAGCCACTCCCCTACCTGCATCTAGAAACCCCAACCATCAAGCAAGACAATCACTAGCATACTGATAAGTATACATAACCAATGCAAGGCATTTACCTTCTTGCTTATTAAACATAATCACAATGACCAACCTGTACATCATTGTCCCAAAACTTTCCATTGATCAAACGCAACAACACATATCCCGAGCAAGGTATGGGTCATCTTGCTCACAAATCTCAACCATGAACAAAATAGTTTCTCATTACGATTTCCAAGATCTCCCCATTACAATACTAAACACAAGCTCGATATCAACACATACATGAAGGAGGTTTAACCCCATCATAATATATTCACAACATAGTATGTACAACATCTCACATTATTGTTTACCATGACCCACATACATAGACAAAAGATATCACATTCTTACAACATCTTCATTTCAAGACACCTATGAACAGGATACATGCCATTGAATCATATTACCTTATGCCTCTGGAATCTAACTTGACAATTTACACAAAGACCAACTCACATGAAAATTTTGCTTGCAATAAGCAATTTCAACTAATCAACTCATTGACAACATAAACTCTTCTTACTAGAGCAACTGGATACAAGTTATATCTCCACAAAGAATTTCATAAAACCTAGGTCTAGTTTAATTAATATTAATTCTATCTATTATATTAATCAATCATTAATTGCATATAACCGTCAAGCTAAATAATGCATAGATAAAATTAATTACAAATACTTATAAATTAAATGCTATTTACAACATTTATAATCCAAACCCATATAACATATTTCTACTAACAAAACCATTATAATTATGTTTAAGAACCATCATTCAATAACTAATAAATGCATAATTTACAAATATGAATAATTGAATCTCTTAGTGCATCTCCTATAAAAGTTAGTAAAAGATCTAACAATGTCTCTAATTTTGAACTAAATAGATCAAAAGAGTCTACACCTACTACCCATCACAACACACACGCATGACCAATTTGATACAACAATATCATGGAAGAAAACTAGAAACCAACTGTGTGCATGCATAAACCATCCAGGCTAAACAATAATTAACTATTGATCAATAAGGATCATGTACGCTTGGCAATAATCATAATAGAAGTCAAAGGGTCCATTTTGCATCATATAGCCTCAATGTAAAACATTAGCATAATGACCATGAAGTGACATCATAGATTAAAATCATTAAAACTCTCAAACCTAAGAAGTTCAATACTAAAAGCTATACCTTCAAACTTGTTTTCTATTAATTCATAGACTCCATCATGATTGGTAAACCATTTCCATTAATATTGAATTAACATTTAAGAGTATATACTTAGCCCTAGATACTATTTATATCATCTCTAATTCACTATATGAAACCTAGATTCATTTTATTTCTCTATCTATAATATTTCTTGTTTGAAATAAAGAAGAATTACAATTTTAAATTCCAAATACTATAAAAACATAGCTCATTGATTGACTAAAATAATTACATAAATAGGATATACTTACAAGCACAAATTCATGAATTAATCAATTAACAATAGTGAAAATATCTATTTGAATCTCTTAACCAACTTACAACATCATAAAAGGAACCCAGGTCTAGGGTATAACTATCTCACTAGATCTCACATCTAAATTTTATCCTAAGTGAAAGATACAAGCATAAAGACAAGGACAACTCTATCTGAAATAAATTAATACAATCCTCTACAAATATTACACTTAATTCTACTTAGAGCATGAATAATGGTCCTTCATTAGATATATACTAATTGTCGAGGTATTAATAATCAAGGTATCTATAGATCACATTCTTGGCTCCATACAAATTTATATGAGTGCAGAAATAACTATATATTGAGCCTATACAAATATAGGCATGTGATCATTGTAGTCTAACACCTAAGTAAGAATAGGTTCAAGACATTTATTAAATACTTGGCAGAGAATAACTTCAGATCACTAGATGATAAGGGAATGAGTAAATATATTGTGTTAGTAAGAGCATAGACTTACATATATTCATATATGCTCTACATGAATCTAAAGCATAATGGAAGGGTAATAGAAGTGGTAGATAGAAGTGTCATGGCAAACATGCATGTGAAAAATAGATTCATAGACTACACACATGATCTCTTTGACATAATGCCTCAAGAAGATGGAATGTAACGATTGCAGGATGAGTGTGCAGGTTCAATGGTTGTGAGTTGTACTTTCTTCAAACACATGAGTTTCACTACAACAATGGTTGATTGTTATGTATGCATGGAATCTTAGACAAGTACATGAATTGTTGACAACCCCCTTAAAAGATGTCAACTCAAAATTGTAGGGGTCACTGGATTAATTGGAAAGACTTGAGAAAGTTTCAAGAAAATGCAATAGGCAAATGTAAAGCCAGACTTTGAAACCTTTCCCAGCATCCTACTAGTGCCAAAATGGTGGTATAGACGAGGAACATGAACTGGTTGACAAAATGCTTCTAAGACTGTTTGACATAATGCCATTATTGTAGGATATACAAAATGCGGAAGCATAGACAAGGCGCACGATCTGTTTGACAGAACACCTCAAGAGATGTCATTTCATGGAATTGCAATGCTTGTAAGATGCACGCAAATTGGATTTGTTGAAAAGTCTTTAGAAACTTTTAAATAAATGCAATTGTAAAGCAAAATGCTAAAATCCTTTGCCAGCATTCTCCCTGCGTGTGACAAAATGCGATATTTGGAGCTGGGTATGGATGTCCATCTTAGCATAATGGAATGCAGTTTTTGGTCAGATATCATAGTGGAAATACTCTGGTAGACATGTATGCAAAATGTAGAAGTGTAGACAAGGCACGTATAATGATAATGCTTAGCAAAAAAATGGACATAGCACTTGCATCTATAAGAGGTTCGAAGCACAATCAATGAGTTTAGAAAAGATTCTGGCATGAGGCTTATGGAATACGCAGGCAGGAGCAACAGACGAGTTTAAAAAGTTTCCAAGCATGAATTAAAATTTTATCTGAAGTAAATTCTTTTTACACTGTGGGAAAATTTTTGAGCACTATGACAATAATATACTAGCCGAACTAATGAACAGATTTAAGATGTCCTAACCATATTAACCCCAAATTGTCTTAAACCCAAGCTAATTAGAAACCTAAAGATACGGCCAGGTTAAATACCGCTAACTACCTTTAGCATCCTTTGATCCTAATTTTCATTCTCCTCAAAATCATCACAAGGAGTCACTTGGTGCCAAGGAAGTATTGGGAAACAACTGGTTGCACAAGAAAATCATGACACTAGCAATAGAAACTACCTCAGCCTATTGCAGATATCACAACATGAAGTCAAAACAATAATGAATGCTCCATGATGAGAGATATCACCATGACCAAATAGGAGTAAAGACCAGTGCACAAGTTAGAATAAATTGATTTTTGTTTTGAGATTCTAAAAGATATGAGATTTGTTTGTACAACATGAATTCCTATTTATATGGAGCATGAAATAGATTTCCTTCACAAAAACAATAAGAACATTATCTAGCATAATGTATACAATGCTCACATATAGATATTCACAATAACTAAAAAATATTAAACTAAAATTTTCATAGTACGAGACATACCCAGATTTTCACCTCAAGTTCCCTCTTTACTTCTCTCTGAATTTCCAACAATAGCCCTCTGAATTCCCCCAAAAGAGAAATCGAATCCAATCTTTATACCTCTCCATCCAAAAATGTTTCGGGAGGAGGCAAGGTACGGGAAAAAAAACAACCAACTCCAACTAATCATGCTAAAATTAAATTTATTAAGCCCATAGTTATAAAATAATTACCAATTACTCCATTCTAAATTTATTCATGTAAACAGGTAATTTATTTACCCCACACTTACACATGCAAACAATTAATTGTTTACCCAATTACATTCTATTTATACAACATATTATTATTATCATTAATAATAATTATTATTTAAAATAATATTACACTACACATTAACAATAATTTATTTATATTTATTGGTTCACAAACAACTTAATAACTCTTAATAATAATAATATGATATAACCTTGTTAAATATTATAGTGGGTTAAATAATAATATAGTATATGCTATAATAATTTCTATTACACCACAACAAAATCTAGGCACGTGTCATTAACCCACTAAGCAAGAAAGATCTCGAATGCAAAATCAAACTTGATCATTATCTAGAGCCAAAACACACTTGACCAACAACTCAATTAAATGAAGTCAAATGTCAATCAATTACCTGACCACTAACCTGGCTTGAAAAGCAAGGCTTCAACCAACACTGCCTAACCATGACAAAACTGACAGGTTGAATTGAACATAACACACATCCTCATCGAGGATGATGACTTGGGTTGTGGGACCTTAAGTTATCTCTGGAACAACTTATCCATTGGGTTCAGGGCATGATCAGACCTGTTAATTTAGGTGGAGTCGATGCCAGATACCTGCATCCTACAACAACTGACACAGTGAAGCACATATAGACACACGAGCTGACACTAGGTGAAAAAGGAATCACAATATCGCAGGGCACTTGCAAGTGAGTGATATGACATTGTCCTTTCCACATTATATCAATCTGGATTAGATAACACATAACCATAACCAAATCAAATCTACTCCATTATCTAAACAGAACCATACATTGAACATATAGGTGCATGAAATTGAATAAGTCTTAGAAGTACCATCATAACAAATAAATCTAACAGAATCAGTCCATGAGATCCATTCTAACATATAACAATTGTAGTAAGATCGACATCTTAATCATTGGAATGCAAACAATGTCAAAGCCTTACCATAATTATTCCTGTTATTTTACCTTCATATTCATGTGCCTTGATTAGTCCACCTGTACATCCAAGGTGAGAACGAAGGGGCACTACATGGAGTATTTACTTTTCTAAGTCTTATATTTTCTTTTTCTTCCTATGCATAATGTTATAATATTAGCCTCCATAAGAACTCAGAGTCGTACTTATAATATGAACACCATGTCAATAAAAATGCCCCTGAGTTGATAAGTGAATGTAGCACAACATGAACTAAGTGGCTACTTGGTCATTGGATAGCTTATTCATCTGGTTGTGTGTAAGCCATAGCTACACTAGGATTAATTAGGAGTTGTGTGAGCTTAACATTTTTGGTGTTGATGTTGGGGATGGTGTCAAGCCTTGAACTCTTAGGATTTTGAGATAGGTTCCATTGTTTTTCTAGGATTAAAAATTGATTTCCTATAGCTTAGCATTAGATATAAGAAATTCCAAAACATCCAGACATAATTCCTTTTAACTAACATTTTGTAGAGGAGAAGTCACTTTACAACTCCAAAATAAGTTGCATTAATACATGCAAAAGGGACTAGTTGGGATGATTTCTTCAAAAAGACACCGATATCCTAGCCACTAATATTTATAATGAAGCACCCATATCCATAGACACCTCCCATACTAGGGAAGTTGCATCCACGGGAGTACCAGCACAAGTGATAGGGATCCAACAGTAAGATAGATAATTGAAAGAAAAATTCCCAAAAGTTACCCAAGAAGTAGCCACTACTCACGAGACAAGTACCTTGTTAGCTCATAATCCATTTCTCAAAGCCCACAACCAACCTATCATATCCCCTAAAACCTTGTTTGGAGAATCTTCATTACAAATATCCAATCCTTTAAAAGTTTTCTAACCTAAAGTAGTTAGGCATAGGATGGTCAAAGAAGCTATTCAAAATAATACCAATTTGATCCTTCCACTTTTGAATTCTCCATTTCTAAGTAGGAAGGGGAAGAAACAATGAAAAATATTTCACCCTCTGCCTTGTCAAATTTTCATGGCCTAATCACTGAAGATCCTAATACCTTCTTGTTTGAATTTGATGTGCTTTTCCAAACTTATGATTAGACCACATATGCTCATCATCTGAAATTCTTTCTAGCAACTCTCAAAGATGCTACACTCAAGTGTTTCATGGGGCTAGGCAAGGATACCATCACAGGCTTGAATGTGATGAAGGGGAATTTCTTGCTAAAATAATAGGATTATTGTAGAAGGAACATGCAAGGGGATGACATCTTTAGAATTACTCAGAAGGAGGATGAGCCATTGGAGGATTACGTGGAAAGATCTTTGTTTTGTTTACAAAAATATAAATAGAATAACTTCTCTCCTAAATCACTTACACTTATATTCTTGATAGGAGTTAATGAAGAGCGTGCTTTAACTCTAGACCTAATCAAAGGAGATGATGTATCCCAATTTCCATTTGATGATATTTGCACCATCTGTAGAAACTATTCAAGGTCAACTATGAAGAAAACCTGCAGCATCAGAGCTATGCCTTCTTCCAAGAATACTATAGGAGTTTTAGGATTAGAAATTGGAAATTTGTTGAAGGAGATGAAGTAGGATATCATCAATCATATGGCCACCCAATTAGACACATTACATACATGAAGGGAACAAGAAGTAGAGGTGGCATTAGCAAAATATTGTCCACACTATTAGAGGTAAAGACTAATTATAAATCCAAAAAGTTAGCCAACATCATAGAAGGTAAATGAACATAAAATTTCAAACTAGTGAAAGATGAGGAGGCAAAAGTATTCTATGTGACACAATGATGACCATCGCAATCAACACAAGGTATGCCCCAACGTCCCTTATCCTTCAATTTTCTATTTGACAATGCATACACAAATCCTGGCAATTGGTATAATGCTTCATATAATTACATGCCACCTCATTCTTGGGATAACTCAATGCCACCCCAAAATTGGATGTACCAACAAGGACAACATCAACAATAAGTATACCAACCATAGGTCCATAACTAATAGTGGAAAACACAAGTTGCTCCATGGTCACAGCCATGGAGGGGAAACCAACAATGGTTTCCTCCAAACATTGGTTTGCAACAATAGTCCTTGCCTGAACAACAACCACTAGCATTCATTCCAAATACTGCTAGACCTAATTCACCTAGAGATACTCAAGTACCTGTTGATGATTATTTTTACACATTCATAACAAAAGTTAAAATTCACAAAATGAACCTAATTGTCTTGAAAGATATGAAGAAATCAATTAAGATTACTTAATCCCAAGTTTTTGTATGGTTAGGTCTTGACCTTGTGGATAATTTAGTAGGTTAATGTGAAGCTGTAATATGCAAGGGGCCTTGATTTAAGGTGTTTTATGACTCACTAGACTCGAATTATGCAAAATATTACAAATATCAACATTTTCTTCATTCCTTTGTGTAAATTTGTTACTGTATCACAAAGCTTTATATGATTTATATTAACACAAGCTTTTCTTTTCAAATATTATGAAAATTTCCAAATATTAGATAATCTCCTTTAAATCTCTATGTTTAAGCTAAGTATTTCAAATGTTTAGGAAAAGTTAGAGAAATCTAAATTAAATTTCATTCTGCTATAGGATCTAAATGCTCTGTTATTCACGTTGTAAGCAGTACAACAACTTGATTAAATCCATAGACTAAACCTTTAAATGTAAACCCTGAGTATTTTCATGAACATACATTCAAGATTGCAAGCTTTGGAGAGATAATATTTCAAATACAAATAAGAGCCAGAAAACACTCTTAAAGTAGATGCACAATTCCAGAGATATTTATATTCAAAATAAACAATCATATATGATTTATAATGTATGAATGACTCGTTTCATTAATCAACTTATAGAAAACTTACAAAATGTCTTACAGATATAGTAAGGAAGCTAGATGTTCCACACATTCCTTATTGCAGACACAGGTGACCTCCTTCTATCCTAAACTAAAATGTTCTTCTATTCAAAGTGCTAAGACAAAATACAATTTCTAGCTCTGTTCTATAAATCCCTATGTAACTCATTACAAAGTAAAGGGGCTCAATATATAGATTTGATTATCCCCAATACGGTTCCAAAGCCCTAGTGAATCAACGGTCCATATCCCAAGTGCAGCAGCAATGGTGGAAAACAAATCCCGCCAAAAAATCTCTAAGCAGCATACCCATACTGAGCGTAAAGATCCCCTTTGGAAACCCTAACAATCATCAAAATATCTTCACCATTAAAATATCTTTTGTTGCTTTTCCCTTTTAATATTACTTCTTTCTATCTGTATATCTCTTCTTACTGAAATCTTTTGCTTCTTTTACGATCCAATCCGCCCTTCGTGATGTCATCACCATTAAAGCTCTGCCATTATATCTACCTGCATACCTACCAACAGACATAAAAAATAGGTTTAAAATTCATGCTGCCTTCGTTAATTTACACTTCTTCAGAATGTTAGATGGGCATTAATTACAGGAATTAATGCGCCAAAGTTCAGCCTTCTACTGTAGTTTTTACGTTTTCAAACTTTTTTACCGTTAGTTTAATTTTGCATACATACCTTTTTCCAAATATGTTTTCTTGTATGTTTTGTTTGTATGTCTTATTTGTATCTTTAAACATACAAGCGCTTTATGCAAGAAATCAAACTAAAGTTCCCTCCCTTTTCCACTTTTTCCGTACTTATATTTCGCTTTGTATATTATGCTTTGTATGTCTCAGTATATACAAGCACATAAAAAAAAACATGTACAAACGCTCTTTTACCTTTTATTTCTTTTGATGCTTTTAATTTCTTTGTATCTCAGATTATGTATATCATAAACATACAAGCATTCCAAACATACAAAGACTCTTATGTATTTAATTCTCTTTTTGCATCCATGTTGTATCTTTAACTTGTAGTTTTCGCTTTGCATATTAGCCTATATGTCGAAAATATACATTGTTATTATGCAAATCCACTATGCAAGTGGAGGGACCCACCCTACTTTTCATTTGTATCTCTGTGATACAACAACACTTGTATCAAACCTTTATATACAAAGCCCAAGATACATACAAAATCCTTTGTATGTCCTTTCGGACTTCAACTTTCATAAACCACATTTTACTCATTTTTCAGCTCCGCGACATGTATATAAAGTGGAATGCATCTTTTAATATACATTAAGTCATGATGCATCGTCTTAACCAAATTTTAATATTTCCTGAGTTCCGCATTGTATGTATATTGAAATGTATGTAACCGAAAGCAAACACATACAAAGTGCGAAACATACAACAATAAAACCAACTTTAATACTTTTTCAAATCCACAACATGTATATTATGTTGTACATTTCCTTGTATATTTCCTTTCACTCAAACATACAAACCCCTATATACAAAGGACTTTGTATATGCAACATACAAACCCTTTTATTGTGCATCTACCAAAAACACACATAACTTGCAAAATATTGGGAATTTTAAAATGGTTCAAAAAGCAACCCTCACTCATTCTTGACAAGGAATTCACCCATATTCAGCTCTAGTACTTAATGCTATTTTTTATTTATTTTCAACAAGGTTTGTCACTTCTACTTCCTTTTCCCTTTTACCACCAAACAAACCCACACACAAAAGCAAAAAGCCACAGTCACAGCAGGGGTCCTCATTTTTCTAAGGGGTAAAATAGGGTATGTTGTGAGCATCACAACAACTAGCAACCAAATAGAACAATTAAATTAAAACCATTAAAGAAAACTAAATGAAATAAATTCATAACTTCTAACTATCATTTTTGCAAATCATCATCCAACTTGAGACATAATGTATTCAATAAGGTGCATGAATCTTCCTTTCAGTTTAAGTGGGTGCATGTGATTAATAATCCCCATCTTGGAAATCAGTTGAACAAACTAGTGACTAATATTAGCCTACATAGTTGATGTCATTCCCTCATAGCCAACCGGATAGAGCCTTGCTGCCAGCAAGCATCCATAGCCCCGACAAGGTTATCGTTACAATTCTCCTAAGTAGAGCCCCACTGCCAGCAAGCGTCTATAGCCCCGGTAGAGTTACTTAGATGGCTTAATCTAGATTTTTAGTAAAATCCACTTTATTTATTTATTTATTTTATATTTTGTATTTGATAGAGATTTCATAAGATATTGCAGTTGTAACTTCATGATGCAAGGAATGATCACTTGCTGAAATTAAGTTAAGAATTGTAATGGTAGCAAGGGCGACCTCTAATTTTTCACCTAATATCTACACTGGTAGGTTCAACAAAAGGGCGACCTCTAATTTTTCACCTAATATCTACACTGGTAGGTTCAACAAACCCAAGCATTTTAGGTGTGTCATTGTGAGAAACTTCTTTTGAATACTCAACCCACAGTTATTGAATACAAAATTTCACAAGTCAAACAACTTTCTACATTCATGACAGTCACAACAAGTTATGCATAAATTTCAAATAATTAACCTAAATGTTCTAAATTTTCTATTGTTTTTAGTAGTTGTCAGTCTGCTCCTGCATACCCTAAATCAAAATAAAGACCCCAGCACATAGGAAAACAACAAAGCAAACAAAACAAATGGACTGTACAAACAACTAACTATGAAAGGAAACAACACAGAGCAAGACAAGAAAACAAAAAAAAAAAAAACCACCCCCCCAAACTATACAAGACACCACTGGGCAAATAAAACCTAGGAAAAGACCCAAAGACACCCACACTTGCATACTTCCTTAGATTGTATAGGAGCATCAGGGCACTAGTTATAGTTCTCAACTTAGCAAATTTATCTTTGAATTCTGAAAAATACTCATTTATTCTAAATTCATTGTGTTTAACAGAATAATTTTTGATAATCAGCAATTGAGGAAGCTCATCATGTTCATGACTAATCCACATGCATGTCTTATACTTTGAATTTCCATAATCAAAATAGTATTCAACATCATTTACTATGGAAAGGAAAGATACAACCTGGTGCATCTCTGGTTCTGTTGGACATGCTGTTTCGCTGCCAGCTGGTCTTCCATTTGACTTTGCATTTTTGTTGTTTGGCTCAATGTCAGGTCTCCCTTCATCTTGAAGAATGTATGACTCTTGAAGTATTAATCTGTCATCTTTATCAAGTTTTGTTCCTTCATTTTGCATGTATATCTGATTCTTGACTTCAAGAAACACCTCAATGTTTTCTTTAATTCCTTGCACATCAGTATCTAAATGAGTATCTTTGTCATCATAACCTGATATACAGAAATTTATCATTTCTAAATCATTTGACTGTAAAGGTGAAACAACTTTCGATTGATAGGAATACTCCCCTATTTCATTTTCAAAATGATATTGGATTGGCATCTGATCCTGTACAACAACTCCAAAGCTTTCTGCATCTTCAATTTTCATGAATTGTTCATCAAATGCTTCACTTATACCATCTAGTAGAGATTCTGATTCCATTGACCTACAACATTCTTGCACTTGATCAGTCAATTTAAACAAGTTAGCTAGTAAATTAGCATTTATTTTCTTTTCTACAACTCCCTAGGTTACTATCATAGGAACTTCTTCAGTAGCAATGAATTTAAATTCTTCCACCTATCTACATTTCTTTTTACCATAAAATGACTCAAGGAAAGATGTTTCACTATCCTTATTAGAAGTATTAGGATCATAATCAAAGACTTTATCCTAACAAGGAGTTTCTTCTCTACAAATTTTGAAAGATTTATACCTACACTCCCCTTTACCCGTATTAGGAAGTAGAGAACTCCTATCAATCTCACCATAAAATGACTCACGGAAAGATGTTTCCTCATCTTTACCTTCTAGAACTGATTCAGCTATTGTATTTTCTAAACAACTCATGATTATGGGTGTTGTCTCTTCTTGCTATTCCAGAATTTCTTCATTTTCCTACCAGACTTCAGCCCTATACACATTTGAGAAAGAGATCAGTCCTTTTAAAGCCAAATCTAACCTTGTAAGAAAAGTCAGACAATTAATTTCACAATGCTCTGTAGACTTATGTATCCTACACCTTCCACATAAACCAAAGTCAAATAAATTATCAGAATAAAGTTTCCTATTTAAAGTTTCCTGAAAGACAGGAATATTAACCCAAAAATTGTCCTCATATGAGTCCATTGAAAATGGCACTCTACTTTTTAGATTTTTGAAATTTTATGAGATCTAGCATATCTCAGAATAAAACATTAAAACTCAGAAAAAATTAGAATAGACCCTGAAGTTTAAGCAGTACCCTTGCAAAAAAAACATTCAAATTATTTCAAACAGAAGATGTTTGTAAATCGAACACTCAAATTTCCAAGAACCAAAATGATCCTTTTGGCCAGCCTACACAAAATCAACCTTAAATCCTATTAGGCCCTCCTTCTAGAACCAAAAACTATTGATGATTGTTTTTACACATTTATAACAAAAGTTAAAATTCACAAAATGAACCTATCTTGAAAGATATGAAGAAATCAATTAAGATTACTTAATCCCAAGTTTCTGTATGGTTAGGTCTTGACCTTGTGGATAATTTAGTAGGTTAATGTGAAGCTGTAATATGCCAGGGGCCTTACTTGATTTTGTTGATAACTGAGAGGGGGGCTGAATCAGTTATCTTATTTATTTCAGCTTTCTGAACTTTCTTAATAACTAACACAGCATCAATTCAAATAAGCAAACATAATCATGAAATGGAAATACACATGACACAATATTTTTGACATGGAAACCCTATTAAGGGAGAAAACCACGGGGTGATTAACCCAAGATTGTATTCTCTGTTAGAAGAATAGAAATACAAAAATGGCACTTGCCAATTAGGGCTCACTGCCCGAGCACACTGCTCACAAGAGGCTCACTGCCTACAAGAGACTCACTGTCTACAAGATGTAAGAAGAATAACAAGATGCTTGAACTGATGAGAAGCATCCACATATGCTGCAGTTCAGTTCTAGTTTAGGCTCAATACACTGATCTGCTGCATTTCATCCTTCCTCTTCTTATGTGCTGCTATCTTTTTACATGATGAACCTTCCTTACTGCTTTCACTCTGCTCTTCTACTTTTCTTTGTACTTCACCACACACAACTTCCCCTTTCCTCATCAAAATCCATTTGGTATATATATCCACATAAAGGATTTCATCCTCTTTCTAGTCGGCATCCGAAATAGTCAATATTTCCCAAAATCTAGTCTGTCAGCTGAATCCTTGCTTCCCAAGTGATGCGGATCAAAAAGAAACTTATAGAAGTTATCTAACAAGTCGGCCAATCATGAATGATACCTTAGTAACCTTTATCACGATCAACATCTCATCTGGAATAACTTCTGATGCTCTGCCTATTAGTTCTTCCTTTATCTGTTTTACCAAACCGAACCCCAATACTTAAATGCTTATATCTCTTTACTCTTCCATCACCGAAGGCTCAATTCCTGGAATCTATCAGTCAAGGTATTCCTCTTTCCTTCCCCAAGTCTGCACTTTCCAAAGATACTTCCTCTGAGAGATTTGGACCTGACTATCGGACCTTGCCACATACTCTATTCTTGCTTACCAGACCACAACACTCTTCAATCTGACTTCCGGTATAGGCACACCATGTCCTGTGGATGTGTGGGATGATCTTTGTTGCCATCAATGACAACAATCATGAAGCTCTAATGTGTCTCTTGCCAACAATCTCCCCCTTTGGCATTGATGGCAACACTTAGTGAAAAATGACTAAGTGTTATACTATACTCCCCCTTAGCTGATGCTCTGTCTCTATATACATTTTATGGAGCTCCCCCTTAGTTGAATTCCTCATTTTTCACTACTCTTCACTCCCCCTTTGACATCAATGGCAAAGGGTAGGATCCGCATGCCAAAATTTTCAAAATTTCAACTATACTTGGCCACATAAGTATATACATATGGCATACTTACATATACTGAAGAATGTCTGCAAAAGTTGTCTTCAATTGGACAAATTTTGTTTCCCAACTTTGCTTCATTTTGTCCAAAATTGATATATGACCGCTTAACAGGAATGCAAACGCATCTGCCCTTTTTAGATCTGTCAGATCACTGGTCTGGGCTGTGATCTGGGCTTCTTTTATGGCCTCATGCATGGCCTCTAACTTAGGCATAATTATCCCTCTGAGTGCACCCAACCTGCTTATTCTATTTTTTTTTCCTTCTCCAACTTCTTGATTTCATTCAAGACTGCAATAGTCTGACATTCTTGATTTATTATGGAAGATGAGAGAGGATCAAAATTCTTTGATAGATTTGTCAGTTTGTCCTCCTATTCTTTTACTTTCTTCTCAATATATGTTGTTACTGTGGTCCAGGATAGACAAAATTTGTATACATCTCCTCCATCCTTAAGAGTATTTTCCAAGCTCTTTATCCCAATATTCATATTTCTCCTATCATTAGCTATTAACCCTTGTACCTCTGATAATCTTTTTGCCAAGAATTCCTTCTAGACCTTATCTTCTGTTGACTTCTCTAGGGAATCAAAATGTGTGCTAACACTATTGACCAGAGATTTGAGATTACCAGATGAGGAGGCTGAGGAATCCTTCTGAAAAGATGGCATGATCTTTTCTAAAATGCCGGATGCAACTTCTATTATCTCACAGTCTTCCATGTGAGACTTCAGGAGTTTTTCTTTTGCATTTGCATTGGCAAATGAAGCTATCTTCATTGTTTGAACCGGGGAGAGAGAGTCAAAGTTAAATGGACCTTGAAGTAACTCCTGTTCATCAATCTCCAACATTTCTTTTGTCAAGAAGTCCTTGATAGTTTCTGCAGTGTCTCTTGTTGGAGACAGAAATTTCTTCTCTTCTGCACTGTCACTTATGTTCTTCTCAGCTTGACTTTCTTCTCTTCCTTTCGCTTCTTCTTCTTTCTCCTCTATTCTTTCTTCTCCTTTAGATCTGGAGACTGTAGGGGAAACTGAAGGAGAGGTATTTGTTTGTTCATGGGCCACCTCTTTTGGAGCAGAGAATTCCAAGTCCTTACCTTTATCTTCCCTTGTCTCCTTAACCTCTTCTGCTACTGTCTCAGTAGCTTCTTCTTCAATATCTATAGCTGAGGGATCATCACCTAAGTCCTCTATAATAGGAATGTTGAATCTTTTGTATGCATTCTGGAGGATCTCTTCTATCTCTTTTTCTACTTCATCAGTTTTTCTAAGCATAAGCTGATTCATTCTAGCTTTGCTCTAGAATTCATCCTTACAATCTTTGAAGATCATACTCTTCTGCTTAGGAGTGATGGAGGGATAAAGTTGAATAGATATCTGTTCCTAGATCTCCATATCCTTCTCTTTGGCATTATTCTTCCTCAATTCAAGTTCCTTCTCAAGGCTTTTAGGAATTAAAGATACAATCTCAATGAAAGCCTTGTTGTAAATGTTCAGATACTTAACTGTGGCATCCTGCAGAATCTTTTGATCAGCTTCACTGTATTCATCATAAAATTCTATTAATGGCTTCAGATTTCCATCCATAATAATTGCCTTAACTATATCATCTAAGGATAGGGTGGCCCTTTCAACAAACACTTCTGCTTCTGCCTCCTTGGTTTCACTGGATATTTTCTTCTTTTTCGTCATTTTCTTCACCTCCTCGTCTGATTCAGTTTCTTCATCATTCTTCAGGCTAACATAGGACCTTGTTACCTTTTTCTTTGTTCTCTTTTCTCCTTTTCCGGATGTTTGGACTTCTAGTTTTGATGTCTTTGAGCTTTTATCAGAGATAGGTGCAGCCCTTTTAGAGGATTTGGTCTGGGAGGGGGTTTCTACCAGATCACTTTCCTTTTCTGCTTCTTCCTTCTCTTTCTCTGCCCTTTCCATCTTTTCTCTATTGGCATCAAGAGCTTCTTTTGATATGCCATATCTTTTGGCAATATTCTCTACTTCTTTTCTTACTTTTCTCTTTACCTCCGGTTGTTTAAGTTCCACATGAATTTTTATACTCAATTCTTCAAAGGTTCCAAACCTTTCTGCTTTGGGATCCTTGGGTTGACTAAGCATGTGTTGGACATGCAGCTCCACAAGTTTCTAATCCACCTCATACCCCATCAGCATGATCCAAATTGTCCTTGGTTCCATAGCTTCCATTTGGCACTGATCAATTTCAACCATAAAATAAACTGTATACTTATACTTTTCAACTAGAGATTTGGGAATTCTCTCTCTTGCTTGCATCGAGTTTTGGAAGTTCTTGAAATAACCCCACAGAACTGTATTTCTTGTCTTTGAATCTCCAAGCCCATGCAAATACTCTCTAATTTGGATTGCAACAGGTCTGTCATTCTACCAAAACCAACCACTTGATCCGGGCAGCTCACTCATGAACTAGAAAAATAGACACAATATTAGCCCACCATACTTGAAGGAATTTTTCTTATCCTTCTTGATCTTCTGTAGATTCTCCAATAGTTGGTTTAGAAGTTCACACATATCATAGTCAGTATTTTCTTTTAGCATCTAATAAGTTGTATAAACTACAGTTCCCGGTACTAAATTTTCCCTACTGGAGTGATAAATCTTGTAACCAATTATCATGGATGCAAATTTGATATTCGGATCAGTGATATCTTCAATTGTCATAGCTCTCTTGTCAAATTTTGATCAAGTTGCATCACTCACTATCTGATTCTTGATAGATTTGAGAACAGGTATCCCACTGGATGAATGCAGACTGATTACTACCCTAATTACATATTTGGTGATCTTAAATGGTCTATTCAACCATAAGAAGTTATCATGTACTCTACTCAACACATACCGGACCCATTCATCTTCTTCAAAATAGGGGAAATGAATGCACTGTGCAAAATGCTTATCCCGGATGGCCTTGAACTGAGGTTTGAGCTCAAAAGAATCATCTATTAACTGATTGTGATAGATATCAGCCAACTTAGATTCCCCAAATTCTTCTATATTCACATGAATATATGCTCTAACATCTTCTACATGCAGAAACCCATGCGGAATGCTTGAAAAAGCATCGAGGGGATCAACTTCTAGCGATTTATATGGACATTTCTTAAATTTAGGGCATGGCCTATCAGAAATCTTCACTATATTTGGAGTAGTCATCTTTTAAAGATTTGCAGAGAGATATTGAGAATGGAAAATACCTTTTGCGCTTCTAGGTTTCACGGAGAGAGCTGGATCAATTGCTGGAAGAAATAGATTCTGTAGATGATTTTTGATGGGCTTGACGAATTTCGGTTGTAGAGCTTCTTTTCACTTCTTCTTGAGTGTAAAATGAGCAAATGATTGATAATAGAAACCCTTATATTACTCCGCAAACCCTAATACCAAGTTGCAATAAATGCTTGACCTAAGTCATTCTGGTTTTCCTTGTTTTCCTTATTTGGATGACTTGAAGAACCGAATCAATCTTGATCTAATCCTCTTGCGGATCTTCCATATCTTAACCATAGTTTATTTAGATGTTTCTCTTATGAACCCTTTAATCCGCAACTCTTCTTGTGCCAGTTCCGGCACCAATTGACTGGCTGGGGGAAAGTGGTTTTCTTTGTGTCTCCCCCTGAGCTAGAGCTCACTTTTTAATTTCTAAAAGGAATATCAGCACTAGAGTCTGGTGCAGATCCATCCCCTACATTCTCTGTACTTTTCTTCACCCAAATCTTGTTCATCTCACTTTGAACTTCATCCGCATTCACTTTTTGTTTTCCCTTGTCTTGATTCTGATTATGATGTACCGGACCTCTTTTGTCTTGATTCTTGCTTCTACAGAATTTGGCAATATGACCAGATCTATTGCAAATTTGGCAAACAACATTTATTTGCATATTTGATTGATATCCTCTTGAACTGCATTGATTAGCCATGTGACCCATTCTATTGCATGCAAAGCATTTACCATTGAATGAATTGTTCATTTGCATATTTCTACATTCATGAGATTTGTGACCATACCTTTTGCAGTTAAAACACTATCCGGAGAAGGATGTATTAGTCTGATTTATTCTCTTTCTGCACTGGTTAGCTCTATGACCAAAGTTATTGTAGTTGTGGCAATATCCATTGAAGGATGGATATCTTTGAGCATTAGGCTACCTTACTGGAGGTCTTCTAGGCATGTTCCTTGGATTTTTTGATCTAAGATTCTTCTGACCGGATCTAGAGATTTCTCCTTTCTCATATCCCAAAACACTCTTGTCATCTACCCTCTTTTGACTTTCAAGAAGAACTTGAAGTTGAGCAGAACTTATTTTGAATTTCTCTTTATATTCATTTGCTATTTGAAGATCCCTTTTAAGAGAGACAATTTGATCCTCAAGTTTTTCTTCATTATCTTTAGCATCTTCAAGATCAGATTCAAGATGTCTGATAATTCTATCCATCTTGTGGCAATCTTCTAATTTCTCCTTGAGAGATTGTCTTAGATCATCTTCAGTTTTTTATTTCTCTTCAACCTCTTGGGTAAACTTCATAACTCTTGATTCCATTTCACATCTTACCATAATGATTTCTTTTGATAACTTTTCACATAACTTGGTTTTCTCCTTCAGATCTCTATTTGTATCATTGGCTTCACCTTGACTTGCCAGTTGCTGAAGTAGCTCCTTTCTCTTTTTCATAGAGAGACTAAGTTTCTCTTTTAATTCATTTATGAAATCATTAGCCTATTTGAGTCTTTCCTTCAATTCATTGATTTCAAAATTTGACTGCTCAAGATCATCTAGGGCAGACTTAAGTTTCTCCCTCATACCATACATATCCATTTGAATTCCTAGGTCTTTCTCAAGCTATTAGGCTCTATTGAGAGGAACTTGGCTCTGATACCAATTGTTGATAATTGAGAGGGGGGGTGAATCAGTTATCTTAATTATTTCAGCTTTCTGAACTTTCTTAATAATTAATGTAGCATCAATTCAAATAAGCAAACATAACCATGAAATGGAAATACACATGGCACAATATTTTTGACATGGAAACCCTGTTAAGGGAGAAAACCATGGGGTGATTAACCCAAGATTGTATTCTCTGTTAGAAGAATAGAAATTCAAAAATGGCACTTGCCAATTAGGGCTCACTGCCCGAGTACACTGCTCAAAAGAGGCTCATTGCCTACAAGAGACTCACTGTCTACAAGATGTAAGAAGAATAACAAGATCTTTGAATTGATGTGAAGCATCCACATATGCTGAGGTTTAGTTCCGATTTAGGCTCAATACACTGATCTGCTGCACTTCATCCTTCCTCTTCTTATGTGCTGTTGTCTTTTTACATACCAAACCTTCCTTACTGCTTTCACTCTGCTCTTCTACTTTTCTTCACACTTCACCACACACAACTTCCCCTTTCCTCATCGAAATCCATCTAGTATATATATCCACATAAAGGATTTCATCCTCTTTCTAGTCGGCATTCGGAATAGTCAATATTTCCCAAAATCTAGTCTGTCAGTTGAATCTTTGCTTCTCAAGTGATGCGGATCAAAAAGAAACTTATAGAAGTTATCTAACAAGTCGGCCAATCATGAATGATACCTTAGTGTATACGCCTAAAAATGACACGATTCATCCTAAATAAATATTCTAAATATTTATTCCCTTCTTCTATTAATTAAATAAATATTCTAAATTTATTTAATCGATTCACTGTTCCATAATTAAATAAATTTAATTTATTTAATTAAAATTCTTCTAAATGTCCTACATGATTAAATAATCATAAATTATTTAATTAATCCAAATTCCTCTATCCTAAGTTCTAAATTCTAAAAATCCACATCACCTTTACACCTCACCTTTTCCACCTCACCTTGTCCACCTCATCGGGTTGCACATGTAATTAAATATATTTAATATTTAATTACCTTATTTTCCCTCACCCACATGGCCTATTTCTTCTCAAATCAGAGGTTAGTTAACTAATCAATCAAAAGTGTTAACTAACCTGTCAATTGAGTCAAATCCTCAATCAATTCAGTCAGTTCCATAATTTATTCTTCTAACTGATCAATCAAGTCTGTTAATAGACCAGTCAATGGAGTTAACTCTCCAATCAGTTTTGTCACATCCCCTCTTTCATGATGGAGCTAGGACACTTGTCACATTTCTACTGGTTGCACATTCCTCAACCATCCTCAGCCGTTGATCTTCACATCTCCTCTCAACCGTTGATTCCCATTCTTCCAAGTCTATAAATGAAGCTTCATCCTTCCATTCTATTCATCCAGGCTTTTGACATTGTTACTCTGCAGAAATATCACGAGCGCACCTTTGGCACCCTTTTGTCATCTACAAGCTTGAGATCACATACTTGCATTGGAGCTCATCTTCATTGCGTATCAGCACAGCCATTCACTGTCGACTTCCTATAAACTGCTAAAAGATTGCATTCTCTGAGGGCTCACTTCATCTGCAAAAGGACGATCTATGATAGGCAAACAACAGAAGTATAGAAACGAGAAAGGTTTGCTCTGTATTTGTACATTGCTTCGTTTATTGAATCCTTCTTGTTTCACTATTCTGTTGATGTTTGGGTCTTGTTTAATTCATTTGATTGATCACTATTTTACCCTTACATTTTTGGTGCCCACCGTGGGGCCTTTGCCCCTTTATTTTACCATTTCTGAGCTTTTTTGAAGGCAGGTTCCGTACAGGTTATGCAAAGTCACATACAGATTACTTCGGCGCATCTATTCATTTCCACGGCGCATATAAAGACTGTTACGATGCTTTTGTTGTTTCTGTGCATCTGTGTATTTTCGCTGTGCTTTTGCGCACTGTTACGGTGCTTTTATTCTTTCTACGCATCTGTGCATTTGTGCTGTGCTTTTGAAGACTGTTACTGCGCATTCATTCCTTTTAACTGCGCATGCATTCAATATTACGGCGCATTCATTATTCTGGCGCTTCTATTGATCACTTCTGCGCATCTGATCACTGAAGCTGCGCATTTGTAACAGGCTAAGGTTTTAGTACTTTTCTAGGGGAAGTTACTAACACTAACCTTTTCGCAGGTGTTTGCTGGAGTGGTTTTACAGGATAGGTACGGGTTTAGTTCCATGTAGTTGCATCTAATTAGTTCACATTTCATTTTCTAAGGGAAAGTAAAAAATTAATGTTCATTCAAATCTTCATCTAGTTCTAATTAGGGAGGAAGTAACTGGATTATTTCTTGCTTTCATTGCAAACACCTTCCAAGTTATTGCTATCTAAAGATTAAAATTGAACTCATCAATGATCTTGAAGTTAAAATGAATCATTGCTATATCGTGAGACCTGAATTTCAAAGTTAACAATCTCGTGCTACGCGGTTTAAAAATTGAACTCACTACTACTTTCTAAAGTTAAAATGAACCATTGCTATATCGTGAGACCTAAATTTCAAAGTTAACAATCTCGTGCTACGCGGTTTAAAAATTGAACTCACTACTGCTTTCTAGGATTTAAAACTGAACCACTGCTATATTGCTGAAATCACTTCAAAGTTCTGTTTGAGTAGATTAGCCCATTTAGTTTTTCACTTTTAACTAGGGTGGATTAATCAGTGTATTCTGTGCTTGCAAATGATAATAGGCTTATGCTCTCCCCTCTTCTGGGTGATCAGAGTGCCAGACTTGTCATTCTATCTGTTTAACCTTTAGGAGGGGCCTGCCCTTGGATGCACACTTGTCCAAGTGGGAACGACCCTGAGTGGTAACAGGCTAATGCTAAGCCCTACCAAGCCACTTAAAATAAATTGTGCTTGAGGTGAAAACTTCCTGCAACAAGTGCTGTTATGTTACACCGACGGCCAACCTCCCCCAAAGCCCTTTCAGGCGCAACCCTGTGAGGCTGGGAGACTCCATAACGGAGAGTAGCGCCACCGCATGTGTAACCACTTGAACGGTTGCCCGAATTAAATACCTCTTGTTTTAGTGGCCCAAATCCCTTATAATCCATTTCTCACCTAGGATTTTGTGCTTGCTTTTGTCCAAAATAGAGTCAAAAAAATTACAAAAATAATGAAAAACTACAAAATATTCTTTGTGCTTGCTGTGTTTTCTTGCTATTAAATTCATAATATCAGTTCTAGCCAAAAAATACCAAAAACAGAAGAAAAGCTAAAAATTTTGCAAAAATTTTAGAGCTGTGCATTTACACATTTCTGCTGCGCATTTACAGAGACTTGTTGCTCCTTTGTAATGACTTGCTGCGCATGTACCTTTTCTATTGCACATGTATGCACTGTTGCTGTGCATATATAATCCACCAGACTGGCGCATTTGTCCATTTATGCTGCGCATCTGTTTCTGCGCATATGCGACAGTGAGCACTTGCCCTATTTTTGAGGAGATATTTTCACCTGATCAGGGCACCCATTCCAGCCTAGTTTCACTTTCCGAGATCAGAGTCAACCTTGCAGTCAATCTCCATCCATTTCACCCAACTCTTTCTCTTTCGTCCATTGTCTCACTCACTTTCGGTCCAAATCACTCTTATCCCAAAGTCAGCCTATCCCATATCGATTCGGCATAAGTCCTTCTTCGTTTCATTAGTGAATTCACGTAAGCCTAGTAGGTCACAGTACCTTTGCTAGTAATCTTGTTGAACGACTAAGCCCTACACAGTAAGACTGGTATCGACTACCCTTGCTAGTGGCTAGAGTCTTGTGTCAACCGTCTTACTTGAAGTCATTGAGTAAGAGAACCCTTTGTCCAAGTCTTATCCTAGGTATCCCATTCATAACAGCCTCAGTCGGCACCTTGCCAGAATTTCTAGTCCTCACCCCCTCCATCCCGCGTCACCTTGCATGGTTCTTACTTGATCCCAACACAACAAGCAAATAGAAATGGCCGACTCATCCGATCACCTTCTCCCACCACGTGATGGTGAAGAAGAGATTTCTCATGAAGAATTAGTGGCGCACATGCAAGATAGAAAATTCCAATGCGTCGTAGAGAAGATGATCCTTGAAGACCCCCATAAGTATTTCCATCATCTTGCTAGTCTCAGAATCAAACTCCCCGTAGACTTTGACATTAGCTCCATCATGGAAAATGTAGACAATGATCATGAGAGGGGCACAAATGACACAGTCCCACATGTGCATGAGAGAGGCACAAATGACACTGTTCCCCATACAAATGAGAGAGGAAAGCAACCCGTAGATCCAACTGCTCCTATGGCAGACGTGAGACAACAAATCAAAAGTCTAAAGCTCAAGATATCCAACCTTAAGACCGGTACAAGTTCTAAGAACTACTCTTTGGAAGATATAGCACCGTACCCCTTTGACAGAAATTTGATCATGAAACCATTCCCCTTTCAGTTCAGAGTTCCAAAATTTGACAAATATAAAGGGAAGGGGGACCCTGGAGATCATATCAGGGAATTCATTGCAGCATGTTTAGAAGTAGCTCACAATGAGACCTACTCAATCAGACTATTCCCGCGATCTTTGGGCGATCAAGCTATGGAGTGGTTCTTGCATCTCCCACCAGGAATCAAAACTTTTGATGAACTTTTCAGTAAATTTATAATGCACTTCTCTTACAACATAGAACACGAGGTATCTATGCTAGATCTATGCAACACCAAGCAGAAGAGTGGTGATTCATTCACCGCCTTCCTACAATGATGGAGACAGCTAGCTAGTAAGTGTTCTTACGATATGCCTGAGAAGCTGCTATTGAAAATGTTTGTCCACAATCTAAACACTGATCTTAGCTATCAGATTCAGATACAATGCCCTACCTCGTTCGCCAAAGTCATTGAAATGGGCCTCTTCATTGAAAAGGCTATGATCACTAAAGGAACTCTCAAGCTCTACAAGGACACACCTCCTTCCAATTACACAACAGATAAATCAAAGTTTTGGACCAAGAACAAGAATGTGGTCAACGATGGAGTAGTGGACGCCAAGGCGGTAGCCCCTAAGCAACAACCCATATTCACTCTTAAGGGAGAAGCAAATACCGGTGCACTCAACAAGCCACCCCCTTGGGAACCTAGACCTTGGTTCAATTCAAATCCAAGGAGAAAATTCACGCTGTTGGGGGAATCTCAAGAGTCTGCCCTCAGGAAGTTGTTGGCTAACAATGAAATTTCTCTACAGCCAACAAGTGACTATGAGCCTATCGTCAAACCTCCCTATTGGAAGGACACAGATTATTGTGAGTATCATCAAGGAAGGGGGCACATGACTAACAATTGCATCCACCTCAAGAATGTCATATAGGATATACTAGATCAGAATCAGGGAGGGACACAACAGCATACCTCCAATGAATCTCATGTGGCCTACCGGGATCCTCTTCTGAACCACAACCGGCCGTATAACAACAATCGCAACAATGGCCACAACAACAACAATGGTCACAACGGCAACAACTCCAATGGCAATCCCAATAATGACAACAGTCACAACCGGCCAAATCAGAACAGCGGGTCGAGTAATGCTAACTATGCAAGCATTCCATTTGAGTACACCATTAACTACATTTCTGAGCATATTCCGCAGGTCAATGTCACCTCCCCCGACCAACAACCAAGACCTAACAGAAATAGTTGTAGTATAATTACTCACAGTGGTAAAGTCATGATCAATACCACCCCTCCAAGGTCATCACCATCTTCGTCCAACTCCCGCCCATACAATGTCATCGACCAGTTACAAAAAACTCCAGCTCACATTTCTATATTGGAGCTCTTGCGTCTATCTCCTTCTCATAAGGAGATTCTTGAGAAAGCCTTAGTGGAAACTACTGTCCCCACTAACCTAGCCCAAGAAAAGTTTCAGACCATGGTAGGCAATTTGATATCCTCCACTTCCATCTTATTTACAGAGCAAGATGACCTTTCCATATCTCAACACCACAACACCCCTCTACACATTGTTGCATTCATGCACAAGCACCGCATCAAGAGGGTTCTCATTGATGGGGGTGTCGGTTTAAATATTTGTACTTTGAAGCTAGTCCTTGCACTGGGGTTCTCCAAACAGGCAGTTGATCCAAGACGGAAAATTACCATCAAAGCCTATGACGAGGAGGAAAGAACCACAAAAGGAACAATTGTCCTACCCATTCAAGTGGGACCAGTAATTAAAGATGTGGCGTGCCAAGTCCTTGATCAGGAGCTTGCTTATAATATTCTACTAGGGAGACCATGGATCCACGCCATGAAGGCTGTCCCCTCCACCTATCATCAATGCATTAAGTTCCCACATGATGGCAAGCAGGTCACCATACAAGGCGACCCCGACCCCTACCAACACTGCAATTCTTTCCAAGCAAAATCTGAAGGTGTCATTCCCAACAACAAAGCCTACATTTCCCCTACTCCGCAACAAGACCATACCGCCGAGGCTTCCTCCTCGAGGCCCAAACCGCTGAAACTTACCATAAAAGAAAATGGCATGGGGGAGTACTCCATTGAGCACAGCCTTAACCTTGCCACCATGCCTTTGTCTCCTCGCTCCTTTGGCAAACCCAAGCATCAACCTAGGCATTTTCCAAAGCCATCTACTCCTCCTATAACTCCCGCAAATCCCTTTGTAAAATGGGGGACCTTATCTGATGAGACAGAGGAGCGAGATCTCCTGCAATGGCTTTATGCTGAAGAAGAAAACACACCCCAAGAGCCGCCTAGACTCCCTATAGAACTCTATGGATGGGGTGAAACTATTTTGCACAGGATGGGGTATGAAAGACAAGGTCCCATAGGCCTCAGAAAAGAAGGAATCGTTGAACCTATACAACCTTCTTCATCCTCTTCGGCTAGAAACACAACTGGCCTAGGGTACAAAGGCAAAGGTAAAGCCAAGGAAAATGCCTGCCTTGTGGAGACAATTCAAACACTCCAAGTGGATAGTGACACAGATTCAGATGATTCGAATGAGTATGAGTGGGACGAGCTAACAGAGCACTCCTACGATGACAAAGAGATTGACACCATCCAAACTCTTAACCCCTACCATGAGGGACAAACGCAACGGGACAAACCACTGGAGTCTGATTTGCCCCTCCCTAAGATTATGGCTTTTGGGGAAAGTTTAGATTCCATTGCAATAAACAACTTGGAGGAAAGTACCACCCAGAACACTACCCCCACCAATGCTCATAACATTTCCATTCACACCATTAATGAATCAGATCTCTCATCTGACTCCCTTCCCCTCTTACACCCTGAGCTTATTGACTGGGATCTGCAAGGAACCCCCCAATTGGATATGTTCCAGAATGATGATGCCTACATTGACTATATGGAACTTAGGGATCACTTACCAAAAGGAGATCATAAAGCAAGTTTTGCTATCGAACTCAATACCGTGGCTTACTTCAGGGAGGGTGCCAAGCCTTCTAGTCGCAAAAATATCAAGATCAAAAATGGATCTGACGGTGAAAACTGCCTTGCGGCAGTGTCAAATCATAAAACAGTAAAAAGAAAGGATGTATCCGAAGGTGAAAACCCAACTGCGGCACCTGACGATGGAAGGCTTGACACCCTCCCTAGTGATATGTACCAAGAAAGGTCATAGATTGTGGTGGAGCCAACAGAACCAGTAAATATTGGAACTAAAGAGCAGCCCAAGATTATCCACTTCGTAAAATCTCTCACACCACCAGAGAAAACCAGGTTTGTACCATTCTTTAAGAAGAAGAGAGGCAGCTTTGCTTGGTCATATGCTGACATGGCAGGTTTAGACCCGAACCTGATTCTGCATCATTTGCCATTGGATCCAGGGGTGAAGCCCGTAAAGCAGAAACTGAGAAAGATGCATCCTCATATAGCCCTTTTGGTCAAGGAAGAACTCAAGAAATTGCTAGATGTGGGGTTCATCAGAGCCATAGATTATCTCGAATGGATATGAAACATTGTGCCAGTGTCTAAACCAGATGGCAGGGTTTGACTGTGCAATGATTTTTGAGACTTAAACAAAGCATGCCGCAAGGATGACTTTCTGTTGCCAAACATCGACATCATAGTTGACCTTACTGCAGGACATACAATGGTATCACTCATGGACGGATTCTCCGGGTATAACCAAATCAAAATAGCATCAGAGGACTAACACAAAATGGCTTTCACTTGTCCATGGGGTACCTTTTGCTGGAATGTCATGCCTTTTGGGTTGAAAAACGCAGGTGCTACATATCAGCGGGCCATGACAGCTATATTCCATGACATGATGCATGTGACGATGGAGGACTATGTTGATGACATCTTAGCAAAATCTCTCACAAGGGACTCACACTTGGACATATTAGAAAAAGCCTTTCAACAGTTGGATCAATTCCAAGTCAAACTGAACCCAAAGAAGTGTGTGTTTGGGGTAACATCGGGCAAGCTACTAGGCTTCATCGTGTCAGCAAACGGAATAGAGGTCGACCCGGCCAAGGTCAAAGCAATAATGGACATGCCACCGCCCAAGACTCTAACACAGTTGAGATCCTTACAGGGCAAGCTGCAGGCCATCCGAAGGTTCATCTCATAGTTGGCAGACAAGTGCCAACCTTTCAGCCACCTCCGACATAAGAATATTCCATTTAAATGGGATGAGCAGTGCGAAGAGGCATTCAACAAGCTAAAGGAGTACCTTATGAACCCTCCTATACTCATGCCTCTGATCCAAGGAAAACCTTTGATTCTCTACATTTCTGCTACACCTACTGCTCTTGGGGCTCTCCTAGCGCAGCAAGACTATGAGAACAAGGAAAGAGCTATATACTACATCAGTCGAACCTTAGTGGGCTACGAGTTACAATACTCACAGGTAGAACGATCATGCCTTGCAGTGGTTTTTGCTTCACAAAAACTCTGACACTACATGTTGGCACATCCTGTCAAACTCATTGCCAAAATTGACCCACTAAAGTATCTTCTCAGCAAAGCAGCTCTCACAGGTCGACTAGCAAAGTGGGTTATGCTTCTTAGTGAATATAAATGGCAAATCATAGCTGACCAACTAGCCGAGGCACCATTACAGGACACTTCACCAATGCAGTTTGAGTTTCCTGATGAGTCTTTATTCACTCTGTCAACATCTCCTTGGAAACTCTACTTCGACGGGTCTTACACCAACCATGGATCGGGGGCAGGTATCTTATTTATCACTACCCAAGGTGACACAATTTGAAAGTCCTACAGGTTGTTATTTCCATGCACTAACAATATAGCAGAATATGAAGCCTTGGTAATTGGTCTCAAGATGGCCACTGAGTGGAAAATCCAAGCACTATGTGTCTACAGTGATTCTCAGCTTATCATAAATCAGGTCAACAATGAATATCAAACCAAAGATGAGAAGCTCATCCCATACAAACGGATGGTCGATAACCTCAAAGAACACTTTGGGACCATCTCCTTTGAACAAATACCCAGGATCAAGAACAAAGCAGCAGATGCAATGGCTACCATAGCCTCTCTTCTTGAAATACCTGAATACGAGTCCCAGTATGAGTTCTTAGTAGAAACCATTCGGCAACCGGCTTATGATCTCCTCGAAACCCATTCCATTTGCCTCCTAGTAGGATCTGATTCACCTTGGTATGGTAAGACCTACACTTACCTCAAGGACAATATTCTTCCACCAGACCTCTCTTCCAACCAAAAATGGACTTTCATCCGACAAGCCTCCCGTTACACCATCATAGTTAATACCCTTTACCGACGTGGTCTGGATGGTACTTTACTCCGTTGTCTAGAACAAGAAGAATCCATAACGGCCTTGCGAGACATACACGAAGGGATCTGCGGAACACACTCCAGCGGTCCTTCCTTAGCTAAGAAACTCATGCATTTGGGTTATTACTGGCCCAATATGGAAATGGATTCATATCAGTTCGTCAAAAAGTGCAAACAGTGCCAAATACACAGGAACCTGATTCATGCACCTGCTTAGGAGTTGAAACCTTTAACGACACCCTGGCCCTTTTACCAGTGGTGACTTGACCTTGTGGGAAAGATTCATCCACCTTCTTCCAACGGCCATAAATTTATCATAACCGCCACTGAGTACTTCACCAAGTGGATTGAAGCCGTTCCCCTAACCACCGTCACAGGAAAGCAAATTTCCTCGTTCATTCTGAATTACATTATCTGCCGATATGGCATCCCTTCATCCATCATAACGGATAATGGGAGACCATTCAAAAATCAGGATGTCCAGGAACTTTGTGAGTGTTTCAAAATCCAACATCATTTCTCCACTCCATACTACCCCCAAGGTAACGGCCAAGCTGAGGCATTGAATAAAACCATTCTGAAAATCCTAAAGAAAACTGTCAATGAAGCTGGTCGCGATTGACACATCCAACTCAATCCCGCTCTGTGGGCCTACAGAACCAATATATGCACTCCCAGAGGTGCTACACCCTACGCCCTTGTCTATGGTTCCGAAGCCATCCTTCCCATTGAGGTCGAACTCCCATCCCTCAGGGTGTCGTTGAAAGGTCTCATATCAGATGAAGAATACAGAGTCTCCAGGCTACAAGAACTAGAGCTGCTAGAGGAAAGGCGCCAGAAAGCTTTTGACCATCTCAAAGCCTATCAACAGATGATGTCCAGAAGCTACAACCACAAGGTTAGACCAAGGTGCTTCAAGGTTGGGGACCTAGTTCTAAAAGAGAACCCTCGCAATCAACAGGATAGAGAAAAGAAAAGTAAGTTCGAGCCTAACTGGCTTGGGCCCTATGTAATTGTAGCTACTTACGGATCGGGGGCATATTAGTTGGCCACATTAGAGGGTGAGTTGTTTGATGATCCAATCAACAGCATGCACCTTCGCCGGTTCTATACCTAGGAGAACCCCAATGCAAGGGGGCACAATAAAATCAAAAATCACAAAATCAAAAAAAAAAAATTTGAAAAGAGAAAATACAAAAAAATTAGAAAAAAATAGAAAGCATACAAAAAAATCATCCTTTGGTGAAAACCTGGCAAACAGGCACCTTGGACAGGTATCGTGATGAAAACCTGGCAAACAGGCATCATGTTACTCTCTAGCTCCTCGTGCAAATAAAAGCAAGTGATGAAAACCTGGTAAACAGGCGTTACTTGTGATAAACCGACGTCTCCACCTTTGCGAATCCAATCACCTTGAGTCCATTCTTCCTTCGCTCATTTTCCATTCAACCCATATCTACCCCACAATAAACACTTGACAGTTACCTATCATGGCTTGATACTCACCTTGTGGCCTTGTCAACCAAGGTTTTGTCCCATACCGTCTCCTCAATGTGAGCCTACATAGTGTCTCTCGTTGGTGTCCATAGTCCAAGTCTATGAACTACGTTGCCTCTGCGCCATCACGTAGGCAAGGCCTTTATTCTAATGCACCCCCGAGGCTTCCATTTCTTCCATGGTCCCATTCATCCTCTTTCTTGTCTTCATTCTTGTCGTCTTTCTTCTAGTCCATCCATGGTCCATTAGGGTTTACCCCAAACTACGTTGCCTCTGTGTCGTCACGTAGGCAATGCCATTTAGCAATGAGCCCCCGAGGCACTAGGTCAGTCCCTTAGAGTCCGTCTCCCCAATAAGGATTGTGCAATCTTCTCACCAAACAAGCAAATGCAAGCAGAACCCGCGCTTCAAGCAGAAATTTTGACTATGAGCATCTTAACCTATCTAAAGCAAAGCAAATACCCAAGGTCTTTTAACTGATTCTATCTAAATCATGGCAAGAAAAACACATATAAATGCAAGATTGTTTTGTGGATTGGCACCATGGTTAAGTTACAGAGTCTTGATTTTTGTTATCATGTCTTTCTATGCTACTCAAGGATGCCAAAAGCTAGAGACGCTATGATGGGGGCATGATTACTTTCTTTGTTTGCTATTTGTGGATTAAACTGTAGTAATGTGAAGCCTTGTCTAAGGACATGATCGGCAAAAGATCATCGAGGACATCAAAGGTCTAACATGAACAGGGGCAAATCCTTGTTTGTTGAAACGCAAGGACGTACTCAGCTCATCTAGATTCAATTTTGACTAGATGCTTGTATTAACTTGCTAAATCACAATCCATGTAAGCGGTACTCAGGTCATCTCGGTTCAATTATACCTCGATGCTTGTATTCACTTACAACATTTCAGAAAATGTACCAAAAACAAACTACCCAATGATGAAATAAAGCACTCTAAAAGCAAAGCATCCATCCTATATCCACATACACATCCATGCAATCCTCATTATCCAAACTATGCAGAGTAACGATATCAAGTAAAGTTTCTAAGTCATCTTATCACAACCATTCTTCTATCTGTCTATCATGTCATTCTTGTGTCGATCAAGTACATTTGGACTTCACAAAAACAAAGCATATAAGAGCATATCAATCATTCGTAGGACTAGTCATGCACATGCTTAGGTTCGTAGAATACACCATCCAATGCATTAGGTCACCAATACATTTGCATCACATCACATCTTAAAGCACAGATAATCACATCAAACTCATATCACATACGCATACATTGGCATTAGATCATATAGACGTCCCATAACACAGTTGCATCATCACATAGAAATCATAACACATATGCATACATTTACATTAGAACATATACACCTCCCATAACAAAGTTGCCTCTAACATAGAAATCATATTACATTTTGCATTCATTTGAAAACATTAAATCACATAGACATCATATAGCAGCATATCATAAAGCATCTCATATAGCATTAGATAGACCATCTAACTATGCACATACATCACATCATACAATAGAAATAAATCTTCATCGCATAGCACATGCAATAAATACACAAAGCTGCATCATCATTTATACTATCATATAAAAGAGGTCCAAATGTACAAAATCATCATCTATCTCTAGAATAAAAGTCTCATATACAATATGCATCCAAATGGATGGTGATACATGTCCCAAAATGTACAAAATCCAGTCTGTGTCTATCCTTGCTGCTGTGGGCCACCACTGCCAGCTCCTGACTACTGGGGACCCATCACGGAGGCCCCTGACTGTGATGGACCTGCTCTATGAGTCGCCCCAGACTGACTCCTGAAGCTCCCTGCCCTCTGGCTCGATGCCATGGCACCATGGTATAACCCTCGGTAATACTGAGCCTGGGACTGTGCTCTGGCTAGATCTGTCTATGCCTGTGCCAACTGCATCTACAACTAGCCATCCTGTGCCTATGCCTGCTGCACCTGCCCAACCAAAAATGAACTCGCTGCATCTGTCCCCATAGCGGCCACAGCGGTGTCCTGCTCTACATGGATAATACGTACCCGTGCGTCTGCCATGTCTCTCTCGTGAGTCAACCCAGTGATCACCACTGCGTCTGTATCTCACCTCCTCTCTACCCTCCTCAGCTGTGCCTGCAGCTCTCGCACCTGTCCCCTCAGGCTGGCTATAGTCCTCTCATGAGCCTCTCCCTGTACTGGCCCCTGTGCTGCTTCCGCCTATCCTGGCCCCTGTGGCTGGGGCACCTATTGTTGTGGTACCTGCTGGGGTGGTGGCATCTGTGCCTACTGAGGTATCTACTGCTGTGCCTCTACTTGCCCTAGCACTGCCTGCTTAGCCTGAACTATCCTCCTCTGCTGTCTCGGCCTCTCTCCGGCCCTACCACCCCGTCGTCCTCGTCCTCCTCTAACTCCCCTCCACCCTGGGCCAGCCTCTCCCTCCTCCTCTGAGTCTGCCTCGTCAATACAAGGCACCAGCATGCCGGGTCCTGAATATCTCGAGAAAGGATGTGCAGTGATCTAATCCTTGTACTCCTGTGTCACCCCCGCATCTGCTATCTCTCTCCTCATGTCCCATGCCACATACGGTGTCTACTGGAACTCTGCCAGAGCCTCCTCATATGAAGCCATCGGCCCCCATCAGACCCTCTCTACATGCGTCCGTGTGAACATAGCCTGCCCCTGTGGCGTGCCCTGCCTCCTGCCGAACTGTCTCAACACTCGGCCCACCATCTGCCTCTCCAGTATATGCCGTGTCCGGCCTATCAGCCACCTTGTCTGGAAGTAGTATGGTAGCTCGTCTCCCTCGTCGTCCCAAGGCTCACAATCCAGATAGGGTCGCCAGATGACCACATCCACTCCGTCCAAGGTGTGTCTCCAATACTCTAGCTTCCCCAGCCTATGCTGGGAAATCACTCCTGCATAGCCATAACTGTATGGCTCTCCTCGCTGCCTCGCGAAGACACATATCAGCCTAGTCACCGCTATGTGCTCCCACAGCCAGAACTGTAACAGCAACACCCCAGCCGATAGACTCATGCTGTGGTGGTACACCACCTGATGCATGTCATGGTATAAATGGGCCAGTATGCAGACTCCCCATGCATATCGGGTGCCCTCAGTCAGCATCCACTCCATGATCCTGCCCCATCCAATGGGGAACCCATGAGATCTCCTGTCCGGGCATACAGCACCCCCGATCAGTCTAGCCACAATCCCAAGGAAGTAGTCATAGTAGTCGTATTTATCCTGCCACGGGATAACCTGTCCAGTTAGCTCCGGATCATCAAACACCCGCTAGCACTCGGTGAGTCCCACGTCCCGCTATGCATCATACTCTACTAACTCACCTACCACAGGCAAGTGCAGTATCCGGTAGACGTCCTCCAAGGTCACCGTCATCTCTCCTGTCAGAAAGTGGAAGGTCCCGTCCTCACTGTGGAATCTCTCCACAGCAGTTGTCAGCAGTCCACAGTTCACCCACACCTCGGGCATGAAGCATACATAATCCAAACCCACGGCACCAAGCGCCACTCTATCAGTCTTTGTCAGCATATATCTCTGCAATAGGGGCATGGGAAACGTCTCCCTCAACTCCAGTGTGTCCCAAATCTCCTCCTGCAAGCAAGCAAGGCAAAGAGTCAGTCTCAAGCGACATATACCATACTCAACATACCTACTAAACTATATCAACTAAACTTAGCATTTCAAATTGATCAAAATAGCACACTACATCTCTTGACTAGATTTCTGCAATCTCGAAGATAGGTCATCGATTACTGCGTCAAACAGGATGCTAACCGAGTCAATTTGGCTAAGTCCTTTGCTATCCACAACAAATGCGCCACTACAGGTGGTAAAAGCATCATTTTTTGGTATATGCACCGCTAAAATCGGCATATGCGCCGCCTCACACAAATGCACCGCCATAGTGCACATGTGCGCAGATCCAGCAGATGCGCTGCAACATTCGGCATATGCGCCGCCACATTATGAAAGCACCGCTACAATCGACATATGCGCAGCATTCACAAATGCGCCGCTACTTTCCACATATGCGCGGCTTAAATACACATGCACCGCCAAATTACATAAGCGTAGCTACAGTGCACAGATGCGCAGCTTTCATGTATGTGCCGCCGAAACCAGCATATGCGCCGTGCAACGACAAAAGCGCCGCTTCGCGAGACATATGTGCCATTCTGCATTTTGGCGCATGCATTTGACCTATTTTCTAAGTGCATTTATGACATCCTAAATCGACCCTAGGAGAAATTTTTTGATGCACATACTAGGGGTCCTGCCTCTGCTGGCCGCCCGAATCGACGGACTCGCTCGAATCCATGCTCCTCACGTGGAATGTCTGTTGCTCTGGCTGCCATGCTGCTCCAAGTTTGCTCTAGGCTCTCTCACTCCAATCCAGAGTAAATAAGTGTACAAAATGACTATTCTTGTGGACCCAACTCCTATTTATAGCCTCCAAACCCTAATTCTGGCTAGGTGCTGACTGTGACTACTTCCCGTGCCCGTTTTTCTTCCCATTTTCTTCCCACCTCCCTGACCGTGTCCCTTTTCCTCCAACCTATCCTAACCCCTTCGCCTTCGTGAGATTGTCCGTCTCTGTTTCTTTCACCCTTTTCCCATCCAATCTCCCGAGGGGGCATCCTATCGTCATTGAACCTATACCAGGGGCAAACTGGGGCATGTATCATCATTCGGACTATCGAATTCTTTGAAGCAACGCTGTAAACTGCATTGCATCAAAGAGGGGCAAAATGTATATGCCTAAAAATGACACGATTCATCCTAAATAAATATTCTAAATATTTATTCCCTTTTTCTATTAATTAAATAAATATTCTAAATTTATTTAATCGATTCACTGTTCCATAATTAAATAAATTTAATTTATTTAATTAAAATTCTTCTAAATGTCCTACATGATTAAATAATCATAAATTATTTAATTAATCCAAATTCCTCTATCCTAAGTTCTAAATTCTAAAAATCCACATCACCTTTACACCTCACCTTTTCCACCTCACCTTGTCCACCTCATCGGGTTGCACATGTAATTAAATATATTTAATATTTAATTACCTTATTTTCCCTCACCCACATGGCCTATTTCTTCTCAAATCAGAGGTTAGTTAACTAATCAATCAAAAGTGTTAACTAACCTGTCAATTGAGTCAAATCCTCAATCAATTCAGTCAGTTCCACAATTTATTCTTCTAACTGATCAATCAAGTCTGTTAACAGACCAGTCAATGGAGTTAACTCTCCAATCAGTTTTGTCACATCCCCTCTTTCATGATGGAGCTGGGACACTTGTCACATTTCTACTGGTTGCACATTCCTCAACCATCCTCAGCCGTTGATCTTCATATCTCCTCTCAACCATTGATTTCCATTCTTCCAAGTCTATAAATGAAGCTTCATCCTTCCATTCTATTCATCCAGGCTTTTGACATCGTTACTCTGCAGAAATATCGCCAGCGCGCCTTTGGCACCCTTTTGTCATCTACAAGCTTGAGATCACATACTTGCATTGGAGCTCATCTTCATTGCGTATCATCACAGCCATTCACCGTCGACTTCCTATAAACTGCTAAAAGATTGCACTCTCTAAGGGCTCACTTCATCTGCAAAAGGTTGATCTGTGATAGGCGAACAACAGAAGTATAGAAACGGGAAAGGTTTGCTCTGTATTTGTTCATTGCTTCGTTTATTGAATCCTTCTTGTTTCACTATTCTGTTGATGTTTGGGTCTTGTTTAATTCATTTGATTGATCACTATTTTACCCTTACACTTAGTAATCTTTATCACCATCAACATCTCATCCGGAATAACTTCTGATGCTCTGCCTGTCAGTTCTTCCTTTATCTATTTTACCAAACTAGACCCCAATACTTAAATGCTTATATCTCTTTACTTTTCCATCACCGGAGGCTCAATTCCTGGAATCTATCAGTCAAGGTATTCCTCTTTCCTTCCCCAAGTCTACACTTTTGAAAGATACTTCCTCTGAGAGATACAGACCTGACTGTCAGACGTTGCCATATACTCTGTTCTTGCTTACCAGACCACAACCCTCTTCAATCTGACTTCCAGTATAGGCACACCATGTCCTGCAGATGTGTGGGATGATCTTTGTTGCTATCAATGACAATAATCATGAAGCTCCAATGTGTCTCTTGCCAACAAATTTAAGGTGTTTTATGACTCACTAGACTCGAATTATGCAAAATATTACAAATATCAACATTTTCTTCATTCCTTTGCATAAATCTGTTACTACATCACAAAGCTTTATATGAGTTATATTAACACAAGCTTTTCTTTTCAAATATTATGAAAATTGCCAAATATCAACTCAGTTGTTCAGGTTTCCTTCAAATATCAGACAATCTCCTTTAAATCTCTGCGTTTAAGCTAAGTATTTCAAATGTTTGGGAAAAGTTACAGAAATCTAAATTAAATTTCATTCTGCTATAGGGATCTAAATGCTTTGTTATTCACGTTGTAAGTAGTACAGAAACTTGATTAAATCCACAGACTAAACCTTTAAGAACATACATTCAAGATTGCGAGCTTTGGAGAGATAATATTTCAAATACAAATAAGAGCCAGAAAACACTCTTAAGGTAGATGTACAATTCCAGAGATTTTTGTATTCAAAATAAAAAGTCATATATGATTTACAATGTATGAATGACTCCTTGCTTCATTAATCAACTTATAGAAAACTTACAAAATGTCTTACAGATACAGTAAGGAACCTATTGGCAAGAGACACTATATGGATTCATGAATGTTGTCATTGATGGAAACAAAGGTTATCCCACACATCTGCAAGAGATGATGAGTCTCTACCAGAAGTCAGATTGAAGAAGTGTTATGATCCGGTAAGCAAGAACAGAGCAGTCAGGTCCAGATCTTTTAAAGGAAGTATTTCAGTGACGTACGGATTTGGTGAAGTCAAGAGGAGTACCTTGACTAATAGATTCCAAGGATTTAGCCTCCGGTGATGGAAGGGTGAAGAGATATGAACACTTGAGTGTTGGGTTCCTGTCTGATAGAGTAGACAGAGGAAGAACTGTACCTGCAGAGTATCAGACTCGAATTCGGAAAAGAGATTACTAATGACTAAGTTTCTTGAGGTATCATTCATGATTGACTGACATGATTGAAGATTCTACAAGCATATTCTTGATTTGTATTACTTAGTATGCAAGGACTCAGCTAACAGACCAAAGTTTGAGATAATATTGACTATTCTGGATGTCGACTAGAAAAGTGTTGAAATCACTTGTGCGGATATATATACAAGATGGATTTAGATGTGAAGGTGGGTGTTGTGTACGAATGGAAGTACGAATAAAAGAAGAATAGAATAAAAGGCAGAAAAGAAGATTTGGAATGTAAAAGGATAGTAGCACTTAAGGAGATTAAGAATGAAGTGCAACAGATCAGTCTATTGAGCTTAACCAGAAATGAACTTCAGCATGTGTGGATGCTTCTCATCAGTTCAAGTTTTCTTTGTGTATACAGTAAGTCTTTTGTAGGCAGTGAGCCCTAATTGGCAAGTGCCATTTTGTATCTTCTATTCTTTTAACAGAGAATAATATCTTGGGTTAATCACCCCGTGGTTTTTTCCCTTAACAAGGTTTCTACGTCAAAATCATTGTGTCATGTGTATTGGTGTTATTTCCATTTCATGATTATGCTTACTTATTTGATCTGATGTTACATTAACTATTAAGAAAGCACAAAAAGTTAAAATTATTAGGATAACTGATTCACCCCCCTCTTAGTTATCAACAATTGGTATCAGAGCCAAGTTCCTCCTAATAGAGCCTAACAACTTGAGGAAGATCTGGGAATTCAAACGGATGTATATGGTATAAGGGAGCAACTCAAGACTGCCCTTGATGATCTTGAGCAGTCAAACTCTGAAGTCAATGAATTAAAGGAAAGACTCAAACAAGCTGATGATTTCATAAAAGAACTAACATACAAATTAAGTCTCTCTATGAAAAAGAGAAAGGAGCTACCCTAGAAATTGGCAAGTCAAGGTGAAGCCAATGATACAAATGGAGATCTGAAAGAGAAAACCAAGTTATGTGAAAAGTTATCAAAAGAAATCATCATGGTAAGACATGAAATGGAATCAGGAGTTATGAGGTTCACCCAAGAAATTGAAGAAAGAAGAAAATCTAAAGATGATCTAAGACAATCTCTCAAGGAAAAATCAGAAGACTGCCACAAGATGGATAGGATAATCAGACATCTTGAATCTAATCTTGAAGATGCTAAAGATAATGAAGAAAAACTTGAGGATCAAATTATCTCTCTTAAAAGGGATCTTCAAACAGCAAATGAATACAAAGAGAAATTCAAGATAAGCTCTGCTCAACTTGAAGTTCTTGAAAGCCAAAAGAGGGTAGATGACAAGTGTGGCCTGGGGTATGAAAAAGGTGAAAGCTCCGGATCCGGTCAGAACAATTTTGGATCAGAAAATCCAAGGAACAGGCCTAGAAGACCTCTGGTAAGGTAGCCTAATGCTCAAAGATATCCATCCTTCAATGGATACTGCCACAACTACAATAACTTTGGTCATAAACCTAATCAATATGGAAAGAGAATGAATCAAACTAATACATCCTTCTCCGGACAGTGTTTCAACTGCAAAAGGTATGGTCACAAATCTCATGAATGCAGAAATATGCAAATAAAAAATTCATTCAATGGTAGATGCTTTGCATGCAATAGAATGGGTCATATGGATAATCAATGCAGATCAAGAGGATATCAATCAAATATGCAAAGAAATGTTGTTAGCCAAATTTTTAATAGATCCGGTCATATTGCAAAATTCTATAGAAGCAAGAATCGGGACAAAAGAGGTCTGGTATATCATAATCAGAATCAAGATAAGGGAAAACAAAAAGTGAATGTGGATGAAGTTCAAAGTGAGATGAACAAGATTTGGGTGAAGAAAAGTACAGAGAATGTAGGGGATTGATCCACACCAGACTCTGGTGCTGATATTCCTTCCGAAAATTAAAAAGTGAGCTCTAGTTCAGGGGGAGACACAAACAAAACCTTGTTCCCCCAGCTAGTCAATTGGTGCCGGAACTAGCACAAGGAGAGTTGTAGATTAAAGGGTTCATAAAAGAAACATCTAAATAAACTATGGTTAAGATTTGGAAGATCCGCAAGATGTTTAAGATCAAGATTAGATTGATCTGGTTCTTCAAGTCATTCGAATAAGGCAAACCAGAATGACTTAGGTTGAGCATTTATTGCAACTTGATATTAGGGTTTGTGGAGCAATATAAGGGTTTTCTCATTAAGCATTTGTTCATTCTGCATTCAACAAGAAATGAAAAGAAGCTCTACAAAAGAAATTCCTCAAGCCCATCAAAGATCATCTGTAGAATCTGATTCATCCAGCAATTAATTCAGCTCACTTCGTGAAGCCTAGAAGTGTAAAAGGTATTTTCCATTCTTAATATCTCTCTACAAATCTTCCTAAAAGATGTCTACTCTGAATATTGTGAAGATCACTAATAGGCCTTGCCCCAAATTCAAGAAACATCCCTACAAATCCTCTAAAGTAGATCCCCTAGGTGCTTTTTCTAGTGTTCCGCATGGTGTCTTACATACAGAAGATATTAGGGTTTACATTCACGCAAACATTAAAGAATTAGGAGAGTCCAAATTAAGGGATATCTACCAAAAAAAACTAATAGATGATTCATTTGAGCTCAAACCCCAATACAAGGCCCTCCGGGAGAAGCACTTTGCACAATGTATACATTTACCCTATTTTGCTGAGGACGAATGGGTCCGGTATGTCTTGAGTAGAATACATGACAACTTCATGTGGTTGAATGGACCATTCAAGATCACAAAAGATGCCATTAGGGTAGTTACCAGTTTGCACTCATCCGGTGGTATATCTATTCTCAAATTGATCAAGAATTTAACTGTAAGTGAGGCTACTAGATCTAGGTTTGATAAAAGAGCAATGACAGTAGATGACATCACTAATCTGGATGTCAAGTTTGCATCCATGATCATCGGCTACAAGATATATCATTCTAGCAGGGAGAATTCAGTACCTGGAACTGCTATCTACACTGCCTATGAAATGTTGAGAAAAATTGTAGACTATGACCTTTGTGAGCTCCTTCTAAACCAACTCTTGGAGAACCTACAGAAGACAGAGAAGGACAAGAAGAATTCCTTCAAATTTGGTGGCCTAATACTCTGTCTATTCTTCTACTTTATGAATGAGCTACTCGGATCCAGTGGATGGGTATGGCAGAATGACAAACCGGTTGCCATACAAATTAGGGATTATTTGCATGGACTTGGTGATGACAAAGCACAAAACACAGCTCTCTGGGGTTTCTTTAAAAACTTTCAGAACATGATGCAAGCTAGAGAGAGAATTCCCCAATCTCTAGTTGAGAAATACAAAGACACAGTATGTTTTATGGTAGAGACTGATCAATGGCTGATGGAGGTAGTGGAACCAAGAACAATGTGGATCATGCCAATGGGGTATGAGGTGGATGAGAAAATCGTAGAGCTACATGTTTAGTACATGCTTAGTAAACTAAAGGATCCCAAGGTAGAAAGGTTTGGAACCTTTGAAGAATTGAGTGTGAAATTCCTCAAGCCCATCAAATGCACAGCCCCGATAGCAAATGTTATGCCGATACCTCACATCGGCCACAGTCTCACCAAAGCTTTCGAACTATTGAACCATTGAACCAAAAAAAGAGGTTCAATGTGCAGGTTCAAACCTATGAAAAAACAATTCTAATGAATAAATAATGGTGACCACAGTGTTTGATGCACTCCCTGCAAAACAATCAAATGCAACATACAGAGTGGAACCCAGACAAAATTGCCCACGACCTAGAACCACTAAGTATGAATTTTCGAAGTTTAAAACCAATGCCAACAAGAAAAAAGGCAAACAACTGACTGTTTACTATGCAAAACCTGATAGTACATTTTACCTAAATGATCATAACTTGCAAAATATGATGAATTTTAAGATGGTTCAAAAAGCAACCCTGGCTCATTTTTCACAAGGAATCCAACCATATTATGCAATGGTACTGCAAATGCAATTTTCTATATTTTTTAACAAGGTTTGCAAATTTGACTCTCTTTTCCCTTTACCACCAGACAGAACAAACACAAACAGAAGCAAAAAGCAAAGCGACAGCAGGGGTCCTCGTTTTGCTAAGGAGCAAAATGGGGTGTGTTGTGAACATCACAACAACTAGCAACCAAAACAAAACAATTAAATTCAAAGTGTTCAAGAAAACTAGATGAAATGAACTCATAACTTCTGACTATCTTTCCTGCAAATTACTATTCAGCTTGAGACTCAAAGTATTCAATAAAGATGCATGAATTTCCATTTTCAGTTTAGTTGTGTGCACGTGATTAATTATCCTCATCTTGAAGATCGGTTGAACAAACCAGTGACTGACATTAGCCTACGTAGGTGAGGATATTCCCTCATAGCTGATCGGATAGAGCCTTGCTGCCAGCAAGCGTCCATAGCCCCGGTAGAGTTACTTAGATGGCTTAATCTGGATTTTCAGTATAATCCGCTTTATTTATTTATTTATTTTTTATTATTTTCTAATTTTGAAAGACTTCATAAGATATAACAATTTGTAACTTCATGATGCAAGGAGTGGACACTTGCTGAAATTAAGCTGAGAATTGTAATGGTAGCAAGGGTAACCTCTGATTTTTCACCTAATATCTACACTGGTAAGTTCAACAAACCCAAGGATTTTAGGTGTGTCATCGTGAGAAACTTGTTTCGAATTCTCAATCACATTTATTGAATACAAAACTTCAGAAGATGAACAACTCTCTACATTCATGACAGTAACAAGTTATGTTAAATTGCAAATGATTAACTTGAATACCCTAAATTTTATACTGTTTTGAATGGTTGCTAGTTTTGCTCATTAATACTCTAAAGTAAAATAAAGATCCCTGCTGAGGAGACAACCAACAAACCAAACAAATGGGTTGTACAAACAACACAAAAAAAGAAAAAACTGTACAAACAGAAAGAAACAAAAAGGAACTATACAAACAGCTAACCTAAAAAAGAAAACAGCAAAAGAAGAACTGTACATTACCCTCAGCACTTTACATTAAGAAAAAAGGACTGCCCCCCTTTTACCTCAAGCCTGGAAGTAGTGTTTCAAATGCTGGCCATTAACTGGTAATGGCATATCTTCTCCAGTCAAGGTCTTAAGTCTAAAGGTGTTATCTCCTATTATTTCTGAGACTTGTAATGGACCCAGCCATAGTTTATTGAATTTTCCATGGCTTCCTTTCTTTTCATGTGCTTTGTCCCAGCACAACACTAAGTCTGATATCCTAAATGTCTTGACTCTTGCCCTTTTGTCAAACCACCTCTTAACAACCACTTGGTGTTTGGCAAACTTCTCGAGGGCTTGACCTCTTTTCTCCTCTAGTTGTAACATTTGCACTATTCTGGCTTCCCTATGGTTATCAAAGCCTAGATATTCATTAGCAAACTTCCAGGTTGGTATTCTCAGGTTAACCAGAAGTATGGGATCAGTCCCATAAACTAAGTGATAAGGTGTGCTACCTAAAACTATTTTAAACTTGGTCCTGTCAACCCATAATGCATATCTTAACAGGGTATTCCACTCTCTAGGACTTTTGGCAATTAACCTCTTGATTATGTCTAATAAAATTTTGTTTGTTGATTCAGCCAGTCCATTACCTTGAGGGTAATAATTCAAAGAAAACCTTGGAATAATCCCATATTCAAATGCCCATTTAGAAAATTTTAAAGAAGAGAAAGCAAGGCCGTTATCACATACCAATGAATAGGGTGTTCCAAACCTGGTGATAATGTTTTCTTCAAGGAACTTGATAACTACCTCAGTTGTAGAAAATTTGCAGTAGGTGGCCTCAGTCCACCTTGTACAATAGTCTGTTACCGTCAATATAAATTTGTGTCCTGCAGAAGATGGGGGATTGATGACTCTGATAAAATCCAAGCCCCACTGTGCAAACAGTCTGGATTCAATCACAGGTTGCAGTGGATTGGCCGGATTTCTCCCTTTGTCTGCCGCAGTCTGACAGGTGTGGCAACTTCTGATGTGACTCTTAGTATCTTTGAACATAGTGGGCCAGTAATAGCCCGCCCTCAGTATTTTGTGTGTTGTAGCTAAATGGGAACCATGGCCGGTTCCGTACTTGTCATGTAGTTCTGTCAACACTCTATCAGCTTCAGTTCTGTTTATGCATCTCAGATAAATTCCATCATGGTTCTTCCTGAATAGAAGACCTCCTTGCACCATATAATTTTGTGCCTTAATCTTGAAAGCTCTCCTCTGAGGAGCCTTCATCCTGCTTGGGTACTTTCCAGCTATCAGGAAGGTGCTTAAATCATCGTACCAGCCTGATGCGTCTTGGGAATTCAATACATATTGTTGTTTTATCAGATTTGGATCCATGTTTGCTATTGTCTGCACCAACACCTGCCCTCTGACCAGCTTTGCGGGAATGATCTCCATGTCAAATTCTTGCAGTGTGGTGATCCATTTGGCTCTTTTTTCTCCAGGCTCGTTTTGCATCAGCAACATTTTTACTGCTGCGTCTGGTACTATGGCTTTGATTTGACTGCGCAGAATGTAGGGTCTAAATTTTTTCACAGCCTTTACTAATGCGAATGCCTGTCTTTTGATATCTAGATATCTTAGTTGTGCATCCTTCAGAGGTGCACTCATAAATGCTATGGGCCTCTCTTCATTATTTTCACCTTTCTGTGTCAAGGCAGCCGCGACAGAATGAGAAGATGCAAAGGAGTAGATGTAAAACGGGCTTGTGTAGTCTGGACTTGCCAATACAGGGGCATCAGAAATTGCCTCCTTGATATCTTCAAATACGGCTTTGGCCACTGGCATCCATTCCATCTGTGCATCTTTCTTCAACATAGCATTCAACGGCTGCACAATCTCTGCAAAACCTGTTATAAACTTCCGAACAAAGTTAATTTTACCAAAAAATGATTTCAACTCTTTCCTACTGTTTGGTATTTGCAAATTTTTTATGGATTCTATTCTATCCGGATCAATTGAAATTCCATTTTCAGAAATGACATGGCCTAATAATTTACCTTCAGTTACGCCAAATATACATTTCTTAGGATTAAGGGAAATCCCATACCTTTCACATCGCTTGAGCACTTTTCTGAGGTCTTCAACGTGGGTGGATGCATCCTTGGAATACACAGTTAAATCATCCATATACACAACAATGCATTTACCTGATAATCCACGGAATGCAACGTCCATGGCCCTCTGAAAAGTGGCACCTTCATTGATCAGACCAAAAGGCATTCTTCTATACGCATAATTTCCCCATTTGCAAGTGAAGGTGGTTTTTAGTCTATCTTCCCTATCAATTAAGACCTGATTATAACCTGAAAAACCATCTAAAAAAGACATCATCTTTGCACCATTTACTGCTTGCAGTACTTCATCTATTAGGGGCAAAGGATAATTATCCTTTTTGGATGCCTTGTTTAAATTTCTAAAGTCTACGCACAACCTGATGTCTCCGTTTTTCTTCCTCACTGGTACTAAGTTAGCTACCCAGACAGAATGTCTGACTGGGAAAAGTATTCCAACGGACAGTAATTTTTTAACTTCCTCAAAGATTAAAGGCTCTAGAATGGCATTTACAGGCCTTTGTTTCTGCCTAAATGGTTTGACTTCTTTTCTTAAAGGTATTACGTGAGTTATGATGGACTCATCAAATGTTTTCAAGTCTTCATAAGTCCATGCTATGACATGTTTATATTCTTTCAGAACATCCAGAACCTCTTTTCTAATTTTCTCAGAGCAAGCTTTCCCAATTAGTACACTTTGTGGATTTAGCTCAGTCCCTAAGTTATGTAAATCACACCTACCCCCTTCTGTTTTGGGTAAGTCTTTCTGTCTTATTACCCCGTCGAAGTCAAAGATGTGTTCTAATTCAATTACTCCTTTTGGTAAGAAGTTGCTCTTTAAGTTGATCATATCTTCTTCGCCCCATGTTACTTCAGGCCTTTCTTGTTCATCAATGATTTGGGCCTCAAATGCCTCATTACAAGTCAGAAAATTAATAATTTGCTGATCCTCTCCAAATACCTGAAAGTGTGTAACGTTGTCTGGTATACTGGGCACGTTAACTAGCTCAACAGCAAATCATCTTAATCCTGACAGTGTCAATGGTTCTAATGTACTAGCAGCAACTGCTAATGCATCTGGCCTATGGTTCAGCTCTCTAGGAATGTGCTCTATGTTAAAAGCATCAAACGAATCCATTAAACCCCATACTCTATGTCTGTAACTAATCATTTTCTTACAATTGCAGGCATATAGTTTCTGTTGGCAAGAGACACTATATGGATTCATGGTTGTTGTCATTGATGGCAACAAAGGTCATCCCACATATCCGCGAGTCATAATGTGTCTCTACCGGAAGTCAGAATAAAGAATGTTGTGGTCCGGTGAAGAAGAACAGAGCATGTGGCAAGGTCCGACAGATTGGTCCGGACCTCCCAGAGGAAGTGTCTTGGTGCAGTGCGGATTTGGGGAAGTCAAGAGGACTACCTTGAGTGGTATATTCCAAGGATCTAGCCTCCGGTGATGGACAAGGAAAAAGATATGAATGGTTGAGTACCGGATTCCTGAGAGACAGTGAAAACAGAGGAAGAACTGACTGGCAGAGTATCAGACTGCTTTCCGGATGGGTTACTATTGATGACAGAGGTTGTGAAGGCATGAATCATGTTTGGCCGACATGATTAATGATATCTACAAGTATATGCTTGATCCGCATTGCTTGGTGAGGAAGGATTCAGCCGACAGAATGAAAGTTTATAAGAAACTAGACTGTTCCGGATGCCGACTAGAAAGGTGATGAAATTACTTGTGCGGATATATATAGAGGATGGATTTAGTTGTGAAGTGTTGTGTTGTTGAAGAGAAATATGCGAATAAGTCTAGATAAGAGCAGAGGTAGCAAAAAGGATCCGGTATGTGAAAGATAGCAGAATAAAGAACAGAGGAAAGATGAAGTGCAGCAGATCAGTGTACTGAGCCTAACCGGAACTGAACTCCAGCATATGCAGATGCTTCCAATCAGTTCAAGACTGTGATTCTCATCACTTTGTAGACAGTGTGTCTTCTTGTAGGCAGTGGGCCTCTTGTGAGCGGTGTGCTCGGGTAGTGAGCCCTAATTGGCAAGTGCCATTTTTGTAATTTCCTATTCTTCTAACAGAGAATAATTTTGGGTTAATCACCCCGTGGTTTTCTCCCTTAACAGGGTTTCCACGTCAAAAATACTGTGTCATGTGTTTCTTATTTCATGGTTAATGTTTTGTGTTTGATTTTATGCTGCATCAATTAAAAGGAAAGTTCAATAAAGGAAATAATTAGGATAACTGATTCACCCCCCCTCTCAGTTATCAACAATTGGTATCAGAGCTAAGTTCCTCCTAATAGAGCCTAACAGCTTGAGGAAGATCTGGGATTTCAAATGGATGCATATGGTTTAAGGGAGCAACTCAAGACTGCTCTTGAGGATCTTGAACAGTCGAATTCTGAAGTTAGTGAATTAAAGGAAAGACTCAAACAGGCTGATGAATTCATGAGAGAATTAAAAGACAAATTAAGTCTCTCCATGAAAAAGAGAAAGGAGCTGCTTCAACAGTTGGCAAGACAAAGTGAAGAAAGCAATACAAATGAAGAATTGACTGAGCAAACCAAGTTATGTGAAAAGTTATCAAAAGAAGTCATTATGTTAAGACATGAAATGGAATCAGGAACTATAAAGTTTACTCAAGAGATTGAAGAAAAAAGAAAGGCTGAAGACAATCTAAGACAATCTCTTAAAGAAAAATTAGAAGAATGCCACCAGATGGATAGGATTATCAGACATCTTGAATCTGATCTTGAAGATGCCAAAGATAATGAAGGAAAACTTGAGGATCAAATTGTCTCTCTCAAAAGAGACCTTCAAACAGCAAATGAATATAAAGAGAAATTCAAGATAAGTTCTGCTCAACTTGAAGTTCTTCTTGGAAGTCAAAAGAGGACAGATGACAAGTATGGTTTGGGATATGAGAAAGGAGAAAGCTCCGGATCCGGTCAGAAGAATCTTGGATCAGAAAATCCAAAGAGCAGGCCTAGAAGACCTCCGGTAAGACAGCCAAATGCTCAAAGATATCCATCCTTCAATGGATACTGCCACAGCTGCAACCACTTTGGTCACAAAGCTAATCAGTGCAGAATGAGAATGAATCAGATTAATTCATCCTTCTCTGGACAGTGCTTCAACTGCAAAAGGTATGGACACAAATCCCATGAATGCAGAAGTATGCAAGTAAACAAATCATTCAAAGGTAGATGCTTCACATGCAATAGAGTAGGTCATATGGCTAATCAATGCAGATCAAGAGGATATCAGTCAAACATGCAAAGAAATGTTATTTGCCAAATCTGCAATAGGTCCGGTCATAATGCTAAAGTTTGCAGAAACAAGAATCAGGACAAAAGAGGTCCGGTGTATAATCAGAATCAAGACAAGGGTAAACAAAAGATGAATGCGGATGAGGTTAGGAATCAGATGAGCAAGATTTGGGTGAAGAAAAGTTCAGAGAATGTAGAGGTTGGATCCGCACCAGACTCTGGTGCTGATATTTCTTCCGGAAATTAAAAAGTGAGCTCAGGCTCAGGGGGAGACTCAAAGAAAATCTTGTTCCCCCAGCCAAACAAGTGGTGCCGGATGTGGCACAAGATGCGGATCAAAGGGTTTGTAGATATGAGTCTTGAGATACTTCAGTCAAGTTTTCAGAGGTCCGCATGGAGTTATGAAGAAGCTGTGATCGATCAAATAAGACCTGTTCAGGGAGATGCTCCGGTATGATAAAGGATTACAAAAAGATCCGGAAAAATCCAGAAATGCACTATCTTGTTCTGCGGATTGGACAGAGTGTTTGGGATGTTCTTGCAATATGTTACCTTGATTCATTCATGATTGAAAGATCCGGATGATATCCACAGATCAGGACTAATTCGGGATACTCCAAACTATCCAGAAAAGGCAAACCGGAATGATGTAGGTGAAGCATTTATTGCAGACAGATATTAGGGTTCGCAGAGCAATTTAAGGGATTTCTCAAAGGTCATTTGCTCATTCTGCACTCGAGAAGAAGTGAAAAGTGGAGCTCTGCAACAAGGTTCATCAAGCACACCAAGGATCTCCTGCCGAAGCTATTGCATAAAGAAATCAATCCAACCACTCCGTGCAAACCGAAGGCGCATAAGGTATTCTCCATTTTTCATTACCTCACTGCAAATCTTTGAAGAATGGCTACTCCAAACATAGTTAAGATCTCTGATAGACCTCGCCCCTCATTCAAGAAACATCCCTACAAATCATTGGAGGTAGATCCACTAGGAGCCTTCTCTAGTGTTCCCCACGGAGTTTTACATACCGAAGACATTAGGGTTTACATACATGCAAGCATTGAAGAATTTGGGGAATTCAAATTAAGAGACCTCTATCACAAGCAACTGATAGACAATGCTTTTGAGCTTAAACCAGAGTATAAGGATATCCAGAAGAAACAATTTGAGCAATTTATTCATTTCCCCTGCTTTGAAGAAGATGAATGGGTCCGGTATGTACTGAGCAGGATGCATGACAACTTTCTATGGCTAGATAGACCCTGCAAAATCACAAAAGAGGCAATTAGAGCAGTAACTGGTCTATACTCTTCCGGAGGGGTACCTATCCTCAAATCTGTCAAAAACAACGTTGTAACTGAGGCCACCGGATCAAAATTTGACAAGAGGGCAATGACCATTGAAGATATTTCGGATCCGGATATCAAATATGCATCAATGATAATAGGATACAAGATCTATCACTCCAGCAGGGAGAATTCTGTATCCGGAACTGCAATATACACTGCTTATGAAATGCTAAGAAAGAATCCAGAATATGATCTCTGCGAACTACTGCTAAGCCAATTAATGGAAAACATACAGAAAATCAAGAAGGATAAGAAGAATTCCTTTAAGTATGGTACTCTTATTGTATGTCTATTCTTCTATTTCATGAATGAGCTACCCGGAACAAGTGGATGGGTATGGCAGAATGACAAACCTGTTGCAGTCCAGATAAGAGACTATTTGCATGGACTTGGGGATGCAAAAGCGAGAAATACAGCTCTATGGGGATACTTCAAAAACTTTCAGAGCATGATGCAAGCAAGAGAGAGAATTCCCCAGTCCCTCATTGAGAAATACAAGGACTCAGTGTGCTTTATGGTTGACACTGATCAGTGCCTAATGGAGGCAGTGGAGCCAAGGACTGTCTGGATCATGCCCATGGGGTATGAAGTTGATGAACAGATAGTGGAGCTGCATGTTCAACACATGCTAAGTCAGCCCAAAGATCCTAAGGCAGAAAGGTTTGGAACCTTTGAGGAGCTGAGTGTAAAAATACATGTAGAACTTAGGGAACCTGAGATTAAAAGAAAGGTAAGAAAAGAAGTAGAGCACATTGCTCAAGGCCTAGGTATCTCAAAGGAGGCACTTGATGCCAGCCGGGAAAAAAGGAGGAAGGCCGAGGAAGAAGAGAAAAGCAAAGAAAGTGCTCCGGTTGAAACTCCCACCCGAACCAGATCATCAAAGAGACCTGCACCTTCCACAACCAAAAGTTCAAAACTGGAAGTTCAGGCATCCGGTAAGAGATCCAAGACAAAAGCCACAAGGGCTTATGGAAGCCAAAAGGATGAAGAGGAAACAGAATCAGATGAGGGAGTAAGAGAAGTAAAGAAACAGAAGAAGAAAGGATCTGGTAAGCCCTCCACAGGCCAAGACAAGGATGAAATGGCAGAGGTAACTGTTGAAAAGCCCACTCTGTCACTAGAGAGCATAATCAAGTCGGTCACGGTGGATGGAAACCTTCAACCAATGACTGAATCATATGATGACTTCAGTGAGGCCGACCAAAAGACTCTGCAGGAGGCCACAGTAAAATATCTTAACATATATAATAAGGCTTTCATTGAAATAATATCTCTTATTCCTAAAAGCCTAGAAAAGGAAATGGAAGTAAGAAAGAATAATGCTCATGCTAAAGATCTTGAGATCCGGGAGCAGATAGCTATTCAGCTATATCCTCAAATTGATCCCAAGACAATGAACATTATCTTCAAGGACTGCAAAGATGAGTTCAGAAGCAAAGCCAGGATGAATCAACTCATGCTTGGCGAGACTGACAAAGTGGCCCAAGAAACAGAAGAGATCCTCCGGAAGGCCTTCAAAAGGTTCAATCTTCCGATTGTAGAGGATTTAGGTACAGAAACAGCTGAGGACTTGGGACCCTCTGCTCCAGAAGAAGTGGCTCATGAACAAACTAGCATCTCTCCTCCGGATTCCCCTACAGTCTCCGGATCCAAAGAAGAAGAGCAATTACAGGAGAAGGAAGCAGTGGTGAAAGACAAAGAGGTTGACAGTTCTAAGACTGCAGAAGAAAAGAAACATCTGTCTCCGGCAAGAGACACTGCACAAACTGTTCAACAATTTTTGAGCAAAGAAACTCTAGAGATTGATGAACCGGAGCTTCTAAAAGGCCCATTTGATTTTGACTCTCTCTCTCCGGTACAAACAATGAAGATAGCTTCATTTGCAAATGCCAAGGCAAATGAAAAGCTCCTGAAGTCTCATATGGAAGACTGTGAGTTGATAGAGGCTGCTTCCGGAGTACTTGTAAAGATCATGCCATCAATCCAGATAGATCCGACAGCCTCCTCTTCCGGTAATCTAAAAACCTTAGTCAGCAGTATTGATACACATTTTGATTCTCTAGAAAAATCAGCTGAAGAAAAGGTCCGGAAGGAATTTTTGGACAAAAGATTTTCAGAAATATTAGAATTAATCTCTAAGGATAGGAAGATTGTAAGCATTGGAATAAGGAGCTTAGAGAATGCTCTTAAGGATGGCGGTGACATCTACAAATTTTGCATATCCTGGTCAAAGGCAACAGCAGCATTTGACAAGAAAATAAAAGAGGAACAGGATAAGCTACAAAGCTTATCTCAAAGTTTTGATCCTCTCTCTTCCTCTATAATAAATCAAGAATGTCAGACCATTGCAGTCTTAAATGAAATAAAAAATCTTGAGAAGGAAAGGAAGAACATCACTAACCAGATGGGAGAACTTAGAAGGATTATAATCCCTAAGTTGGAAACTATGCATGAGGCCATCAGTGATGCTCAGACCACCGCCCAAACAAAAGATCCGACAGATCTCAAGCGGGCAGAAGCTTTTGCATTTTTGCTAAGTGGTCACATTTCAATTTTGGATAGAATGAAGCAAAGTTGGGCCACAGAAATGATCCAATTGCAGACATCCTTTGCAGACATTCTTCAATATATGTGAGTATGTAAATATGCGGCTAAGTATAAGAAATTTTTGAAAATTTTGATATGCGGACCCTACCCTTTGCCATTGATGTCAAAGGGGGAGTGAGGAGCAGTGAAAAATGAGGAATCCAACTAAGGGGGAGTTCCGGAAATTGTATATAAAGACAGAGCATCAGCAAAGAGGGAGCATAGTGAAAACACTTAGTCATTTTTCACTAAGTGTTGCCATCAATGCCAAAGGGGGAGATTGTTGGCAAGAGACACTATATGGATTCATGGTTGTTGTCATTGATGGCAACAAAGGTCATCCCACATATCCGCAAGTCATAATGTGTCTCTACCGGAAGTCAGAATAAAGAATGTTGTGGTCCGGTGAAGAAGAACAGAGCATGTGGCAAGGTCCGACAGATTGGTCCGGACCTCCCAGAGGAAGTGTCTTGGTGCAGTGCGGATTTGGGGAAGTCAAGAGGACTACCTTGAGTGGTATATTCCAAGGATCTAGCCTCCGGTGATGGACAAGGAAAAAGATATGAATGGTTGAGTACCGGATTCCTGAGAGACAGTGAAAACAGAGGAAGAACTGACTGGTAGAGTATCAGACTACTTTCCGGATGGGTTACTATTGATGACAGAGGTTGTGAAGGCATGAATCATGTTTGGCCGACATGATTAATGATATCTACAAGTATATGCTTGATCCGCATTGCTTGGTGAGGAAGGATTCAGCCGACAGAATGAAAGTTTATAAGAAACTAGACTGTTCCGGATGCCGACTAGAAAGGTGATGAAATTACTTGTGCGGATATATATAGAGGATGGATTTAGTTGTGAAGTGTTGTGTTGTTGAAGAGATATATGCGAATAAGTCCAGATAAGAGCAGAGGTAGCAAAAAGGATCCGGTATGTGAAAGATAGCAGAATAAAGAACAGAGGAAAGATGAAGTGCAGCAGATCAGTGTACTGAGCCTAACCGGAACTGAACTCCAGCATATGCAGATGCTTCCAATCAGTTCAAGACTATGATTCTCATCACTTTGTAGACAGTGTGTCTTCTTGTAGGCAGTGGGCCTCTTGTGAGCAGTGTGCTCGGGCAGTGAGCCCTAATTGGCAAGTGCCATTTTTGTAATTTCCTATTCTTCTAACAGAGAATAATTTTGGGTTAATCACCCCGTGGTTTTCTCCCTTAACAAGGTTTCCACGTCAAAAATACTGTGTCATGTGTTTCTTATTTCATGGTTAATGTTTTGTGTTTGATTTTATGCTGCATCAATTAAAAGGAAAGTTCAATAAAGGAAATAATTAGGATAACTGATTCACCCCCCCCCCTCTCAGTTATCAACAGTTTCCTCACTTGTCTGACTACTAATTCAGAGTCTGAAAATACTTTGATGGTTTTTACCCCTTTCTTGATGGCCATGACAAGTCCTAAAATTAGGGCCTCATATTCAGCAATATTGTTAGTGCAGGAAAATTGTAATCTATATGCTGCCAAATGTGATTTACCTTGAGGATCTATGAGTTCAATACCCACACCTGCGCCCTGTTTTGATTTGGCCCATCACATTTTAACGTCCACATGCCATCTTTACTTTTCTGATCTTTTACCTTGGCATACTTTGTCCCTTTTATTGCCTGTGGGGTGTTGTCTTGTTTATTCATGGTTTTTTTCGTTTGGTTATCTTGCATATGTGTGTTTTTAGTTTGCAACTCAGAAAGATAACTACCCTTGTCCTCTATTTCTTTTCCTAAATCTGGAATCAAGGCATCTATATTATCCTGAACATATCTCTGTGTTGGATCAGGATTCTCATTTTCCTCTTGTGATTCTACCCTCCCTATGCACTTTTTGTATTCATATTCAATGATGTCTTTGCATATTTCACAATTCTCCTCAGAATGTTGCCTATCATGGACTCTACACCTATTTTTATATAACTTACATTGGACTAGGAGATTGTGTGTAACGCACTCTTCCACCTCTTGTCTAATGGCATGACCAAATTTGTCTATTGCATTGTTTTCTTCATCTGAAGAATTTCCGTCAGACTCAATGAATAGTGCCGTTCTATTGCTGACACACTTTTTTCTAATGTTTAACATCATAATCTCTTCAATCTGCATCCCATTGTTGGTAATTCTATAGACACCTAGTTCAACAGCAGCATATAATATTTCATTAGTTTGATTATACTCTGTTATCATATGTTTCATTCTAGGCTCTGCCTCTATTCTGATCTGGTTTGGGATGCCTCTCCAAGGTAACCACATGTGTGAAAAGTCAGTAGCCATATATCCGTTTAATGTCTTGGACCAATCTCTACTTAGCAACATTCCATAATTTACAGGTATATCCACTACTTGAATGTCAATGATTTGGCTTACCCTAGGGTCTGAAGCTAATTGCACTTGAATGTTCATGATTTCTCCTATCACGCTAACCTCGGTCTTATCTAATTGCGTGACAACCTTGGCAGATTTGGTGGGAGTCAGCCCGAGAGTTTTACATATTCCTAAGGGCATTACGTTGGCTGAAGCACCAGAATCTACCATGCAATTGTGTATATTCTTCCCACATAACCTAACAGTTAACAAGAAAGGGTGAGTATCCCTCTTATCCGCATGTATTACCACATTTGTATTGGAAGGCTGCTCAACTTTCTTACCTTTCTCCTTAGGTGGTGAATCACTATTAGGAACAGCTATATCAGCAGACACCTTGTTTGTTATGGATGTATCCAAGGATTTTAAAAAAGCATTTATGATCCCTGGGGTCTTCAATAATTCATTTAGAGGTATACTGACCTTAATTTTCTTTAATTCCTCTGATAAGTAATTCATTAATCTTGTTGTCTCTATTGCTTCTATCTTACTTGTTTGATCCTTTTGCACTGTTGTTCCATTATTTGTGTGCTGACTAGCTTTAAGTATGGCAGGATTGTTGCTAGCATTCTGATCTGGGGGTGTATTGATGTTATTCGGAGGAGTGGAAGTGGTGAAAGGTCCTCCCGGCCTAGGGTTGTTCCTCAAATTGTAGGTGTGGCTTTTATTTGTCTGTTGAAAGGCCTGCACCTCTTCTGTTTCATTTAATATCTCATTTTCAGATTCAAAAGGAAACTAAAAAGCATTTAACACAAAGGCTGATTCAGGATAAAGACTTTCACAACAGCATGGTTCATCCTCTAGCAATTCATCCTCTTTCTCTTTTGCAGTTGTAAAGGTAAACGTTTCTAAGACTAATGCCGTGTCATATTCTGAGGGTACTACCTCATTACCCTTAGGAATGAGAAATTCAGAGGTAGGAGGCTGTACATCTATGTTGAAAATACTAGCTGCCAAGTGGAACTGTGGACAGTCGTGCTCAGCATGGGCATTGGTATTGTGAAATCTGCACCAATTTTTGGGTGCTGTACTGGCCATTTGTATGCTAGTCGTTTGTTTTGCACCATGATTATCTGTATTCTCAAAAGGAGAAGCCAGAGTACCGTTGTTGGGCCCAGTGTTCCATGTCTTGGGTGGCCTAGGTTGATTCTAATTTCTGTTATTATTGCCCCAGGTCCTATTATCTATCACTGGCCCCCTATTTTGCATTGGTTGCCCCTGACTGGGGCCTTGATGCTGATTGTAGTTTTGGTTCTAATTGTACTGCTGATTTTGATTGAGACTATAATTCTGATTTTGGCCTTGGTTGTGATTTTGATGTGGATTGTAGTTTTGGTTGCTTCTTCCATAGAGGTTCTCATTTCTTAGCTGTGTCACTTCGGTTGTTAATCTTTTCAAATGCGCAGTAATTTCTTGGATTTCTTCCCTATCCTCTTGTGCTTTTGCCACAGTTACATCCCTAGGAAGTTGGAAGAAAGGCTGACCATTATTTTGACTGTTATTGGAAGTACTAGCCATGTAAGGAGTTATAGCTTGGATTGGAGTAGGATTATACACAGGTGTGTAAGAAGGAACAGGATTTACTAGTGGAGCGTGCTGCACAGGGACTCCATTCCATGGGTGTGCCTGATTCTGCACCCCAAAATTTCCTCCATTGACAAATGGACTATAAGTTGTATGCCTCATTTCTTGGTTCACTGAGGCTGCCTCTTTATAAGCTTTGGATATTGAATCTATGTTAGGTTTTCTTTTGACAAACATGGCAATTAAAGGATCCAAGGCAGCATAGTACATAGCCAACAAGGGAGCATCATCTATGGTATAAGGGGGTACCAGCCTAGAATAGGCCTTTTGAAACCTGTCATTGAAATTATCAATTAGCTCTCCCTCACCTCGTTTTATAGCAGCCAATTTATGATACAAAGCGCAAGGGTCAATGGGTCCTCTAAATCTTGACAGAAATGCTTCTTCCATAAGTGCCCAGGAAGAAATGTAACCATTGGGTAAGTTTACGTACCAGCTAGAGGCCTGCTCATTAAAGGTGTAAGGAAACAATCTACACACAACATCCTCGTGCTCTAACATAGCCCTAAAACATGCTTCCTTAAATATTCTAATATGATCTTCTGGGTCCTGATGCAACTGGTATTTGGGACATATCTTTTTAGGATTTTTGGGCATCTCATGATAATCATTGAAGAGTATGGGAGAATTGACATCGAAATAAGCCATTGTAGGTGTTTGAGCTTGACTTGAACTTGCAGGAATACCTGGATTGATAGGTGGATTAGGATTTACAGGAGGATTGAGACCTCCAGGAGTGCCTGAACCAAGATTTAAAGATCTGAACAGTGATCTGTCAAGAGTCACAATACTACGGATGTTAAAAGGTGACCCAGGAGGTGTTCCAGATGAACTTCCCGTTTGCGATATCTTTGGATTCCAAATTAAAGGGTTTTTACTTCGCCTTGTATCAGGTAGTTGCACAAATATATCTCCTGAACTAGATCTAGACCTAGTCACTCTATTACTGTCGTTAGCCAGTTTGAAATGAAACCTAACCCAGGAAGGCCCTCCTTCTAGCGCCAGAAAACTGTTGGTGATTGTTTTGATGAAATCATAACAATAAGTTAAAATTCACATATAATGAACTGAAACTATACTTGAAAGATAAGAAGGAATCATTTAAGATTCAACTAATCCCAAGTCTACAATGGTTCGGTTGGTCAAGTTCAGTTGGTCAATGTGAAGCTGTAATGTTCAAGGGGCCTTACGTAGTTTAGGTTTGTTTGGTGGTTTACTGGACTAAGAATATGCAAAAGAATCATAGATTTCAACAAGTATTTTGTTCATTTACACACAAGTGTTACTGTGTTGCAAATTCAGATGATTTTCTTGAATTATTACAGCTTTCTCCTTTATGCACTTATGAAAACTGTCTACTCTTAACTCTGTTATGCATGCTTCTTCTAATTTGAGACAATTTCCTTTAGATTTCTATGTTTTCAGCTAAATATTTTAGATGGGTTGGGAAAAGTTAGAAAGATCTAATCTATACCTCATTAATTCTACCGAAGGATCTAATTGTTTCTGTTATGCACTATGTAAATACCACAGTAATTTGATCAAATCCACAGTAAAAACCTTAAATGCAAGTTCTGAGCATTTTCACAAACATACATTTAAAATTGCAAGCTCTCAAAGAAAATATTTCAAAACACAAAGAAGAGTAGGAGAACACTTAGAAGATAGATGCAGAACTCCAGATTCTATTGTATTAGAAACGAATAGTCATACATGATTTACAATGTAGGAATGACTCTTAGTTTCATTGATCATACTACAGAGAACTTACAAGCTTTATAGATACAGTAAGGTAGCCAGACATTCCACGCGCACCTTACTGTAGACAAACAGGCGACCTCCTTCTTCTACTTCTAGACTAAACTAAGCTAACTTGCTGTATGTTCCTAAAAAATCCCTGTTATAGCCCCTGTTGTAAAGTATTACAGTGTAGAGAGGCACAATATAAAGACCCTCTGGTTGTCCTCACTACAGCAAAAAACCTAACTAAACCCCTGGTTCAAACCCCTGGTTACAGCAATAAATACAGGTGAACCAGTTCTTCAAATATCTCTGAGCAATGTCAAATCTTGGGCAAAATATTGCCCCTTCTGAGAAGTTCTGGCAGCTTGGCAATAACTTTTGTTTGTCTGTTGCAATAATGCTCTCAACTGCAACTTTGTTCTTCACTTGAATGGCCTTGACTTCCTCGCACTTCATCCTTAGCCTCCTGCTCCTGAGATCGGATTTCCTTCCTCCATGATGTCACTGTGATCAAGTTCCAGCTGCTTCCTCAACTGCAAGCCTGCAAGACAAGACAAGCAATAAGTATCAAGTTTATCGAATGAACAGCAAGAAACTTAAAATAATCGTTTAGATCATGGTGACTATGCAAAATTGTGGAAATCAGGTCCCAAAATTAGTAGAAACCGCGTTCAAAATGTACACAGACTGTTCAAAACCCATCGGGTCAACTATCGCTGACCAAAAAATGCTACTGGCAGCCAAAAATATAGTTTAAAATTTCCATCGCATTCCATCCTTCCCACCCATCGGCGTGACTATCGCCATCGGTACGTCCGAAAATTGCCTGGCTGATCATCGCTATTTGGCCGATGGCCTTTTGCTTCATTTATCCTCCATCGGCGAGAGTTATGCTGATACAGCCCTTAGTTGTTTGTATTTCCTTCCCATCGGCGTGAGATTCACCATCGGCGAACTCCAAATCTTTTCCGCCGATGCCCATACCTTGGCCGATGCTCTTTCGTCGGCCTGACTTCTGCCGACGACCCCTTCGCTGATTGCCATCGGCGAGAGATCGCCCATCGGCGCCTCATAATTTCCCTCCGCCGATGGCCTTACCTTGGCCAATACCTTTATCGGCGAGAGTGTTGCCGATATCGCCCTCGTTGTTCGCCATCGGCGTGAGACTCTTACATCGGCGAAGGCAAAAAACACTTGGCTGACATTGTAAGCTATGCCGATGACAATATCATCGGCGAGAGATACCCCCTCGGGGTGACAATTTCAAACACTGCCGATCGCATTTGTTACACCGATGGTAAAAGGCCATCGGTATGTCTTTGTTTTATCGGCGAAAGCCTAATGACAACCCCGATAGCAAATGTTATGCCGATACCTCACATCGGCCACAGTCTCACCGAAGCTTTCGAACTATTGAACCATTGAACCAAAAAAAGAGGTTCAATGCGCAGGTTCAAACCTGTGAAAAAACAATTCTAATGAATAAATAATGGTGACCACAGTGTTTGATGCACTCCCTGCAAAACAATCAAATGCAACATACAGAGTGGAACCCAGACAAAATTGCCCACGACCTAGAACCACTAAGTATGAATTTTCGAAGTTTAAAACCAATGCCAACAAAAAAAAAGGCAAACAATTGACTGTTTACTATGCAAAACCTGATAGTACATTTTACCTAAATGATCATAACTTGCAAAATATGATGAATTTTAAGATGGTTCAAAAAGCAACCCTGGCTCATTTTTCACAAGGAATCCAACCATATTATGCAATGGTACTGGAAATGCAATTTTCTATATTTTTTTTAACAAGGTTTGCAAATTTGACTCTCTTTTCCCTTTACCACCAGACAGAACAAACACAAGCAGAAGCAAAAAGCAAAGTGATAGCAGGGGTCCTCGTTTTGCTAAGGAGCAAAATGGGGCATGTTGTGAACATCACAACAAGGGAGAAGATGGAAAGAGTAGAGAAAGAGAAGGAAGGTACTGAAAAGGAAAGTGGTCCAGTAGAATCCCCCACCCGGACAAGATCCTCTAAGAGGTCTGCTCCTACCACTGACAAGAGCTCAAAGACATCAAAACTGAAAACAAAATCATCTGATAAAGTAGAGAAAAGAACTAAGACAAAGGCCACAAGGTCTTATATTAGTCAAAAAGATGAAGAAGAGACATAATCTGATGAAGAAATCAAGAAGATGATGGAGAAGAAGAAAGTATTCGGTGCAGATAAGGTGGCAGAGGCAGAAGAATTTGTTGAAAAGCCCACTCTGTCCCCAAATGATGTAGTCAAAGTTGTTACTATGGATGGAAACCTACAACCAATAACATAATTCTATGATGCATATAATGATGCAAATAGAAAAATCTTGGAGGAAGCCACAGTTAAGTACTTGAACATATACAATAAAGCCTTGATTGAAATAATTTCTCTAATTCCTAAAAGTTTGGAAAAGGAACTTGAAATGAGAAAAGAAAATGTTAAGGCTAAGGACTTAGAAATTAGAGAACAGATAGCTATTCAGCTCTACCCTTCAATTACTCCAAAACAAATGGATATGATCTTCAAAGATTGCAAGGATGAGTTCTGAAGTAAGACTAGAATGAATCAGCTCATGCTTGGAGAAACTAATAAAGTGGCAAAAGAAACAGAAGAAATCATGCGGAACGTATACTCAAGATTCAACATTCTTATTATAGAGGACTTGGGTGTTGATCCCTCAGCTACAAGTGTTGAAAAATAATCTACTGAGGCAATGACAAAAGAAGTAATGGACTCCGGTGAAGGTAAAGTCAAGGGCTTGGAATCCTCTACTTTGGAAGAGGTGGCTCATGAACAAACAAACATTACTCCTCTGGTTTCTCCTGCTGACTCCGGATCGAAAGAAGTAAAGGGAAAAGAAGATGACAGCTCTAAGACTGCAGAAGAAAAGAAAACTCTGTCTCCAGCAAGAGACATTGAAAAAATTGTCAAAGATTTCCTAAACAAAGAGACAATGGAAATTGATGAATCGAAACTTCTACTAGGACCATTTGATTTTGATTCTCTTTCCCCAGTACAAACAATGAAGATAGCTTCATTTGCTATTGCAAAGGCAAAAGAAAAACTCCTGAAGTCTCACATGGAAGACTATGAACTAATAGAAACTACATCCGGTGTTCTTGAAAAGATCATGCCATCCTTTCTGAAGGATTCATCAGCTTCCTCATCAGGTAATCTTAAATCTCTTGTTAGTTTAGTCAGCACTCATTTTAAGTCCTTAGAGAAATCAGCTGCGGAAAAGGTCTGGAAAGAGTTTTTGGATAAAAGATTCTCTGAAGTACTAAGTCTAATATCAAATGATAGAAGAAATATGGATATAGGGATAAAGAGCTTAGAAAAGGCTCTTAAAGATGACAGGGAAATATATAAATTTTGTCTATCATGGCCCAAAGCAACAATGGAGATTGAGAAGAAAATGAAAGAACAGGAGATCAAACTAACAAAAGTTTCTCAAAATTTTGATCCATTTACCTCATCCATAGTAAATCAAGAATGTCAAACTATTGTAGTCTTGGATGAAATTAAGAAGCTAGAGAAAGAAAAGAAAAACAAAATCGGCAGGTTAAATGAGCTTAGAAGAATAATCATTCCTAAGTTGGAGGCCATGCATGAGGCCCTAAGTGATGCTCAAACCACCGCCAAGACTAATGATCCAATAGATTTGAAGAAGGCAGAAGTTTTTGCATTCTTGTTGAGTGGTCACATACCAATTTTAGACAGGATGAAGCTGAGTTGGGCAACCGAAGTTGTAGAATTGAAAAACACTTTTGCAGACATACTAAAGTATATGTAGAGTACAACTGGATGATATACTTATGCGACTAAGTTAATTTTGGAAAATTTTGGTGTGCAGACCCCACCCTTTGCCATTGATGTCAAAGGGGGAGTGATGACCAGTGAAAAATGATGACTCCAGCTAAGGGGGAGCTCCGAAAAATATACATAGAGACAGAGCATCAGCCAAGGGGGAGTATAGTGTGACACTTAGTCATTTTTCACTAAGTGTTGCCATCAATGCCAAAGGGGGTGATTGTTGGCAAGAGACACTATATAGATTCATGAATGTTGTCATTAATGGCAACAAAGGTTATCCCACACATCTGCAAGACATGATGAGTCTCTACCGGAAGTCAGATTGATGAAGTGTTTGTTGCAAGTATGAGGTGAACCAGTGTTGTCATTGATGTCAACATACTCATATTGCATTGACAAGAAGGATTTGATGAGCTGTGTGTTGAGGATATTGAGAAAATTAGCCTCAGTCAGGAACAGTGAAGAGCAGTGATAAGAAGAAGGTAAATGTACTGTATAGGATGAGAACCGGAGGATGCGGATTAAAGGGTTAGTAGATATGAGTCTTAAGATGCTACAGTTAAGACTTCAGAGGTTCGCATGAAGATCTGAAGGAGTTATGGCTGCCGGTATAGAACCGGGTCCGGCAAGTATCCGGAGGTGACAGAGGATCACAAAAAGGTCCGGTGAGGTCTGGAATTGTATCATCCTAATCTGCGGATTGGACTGAGTGTTTGGGATGTCCTTGTGATGTGTCATCCTGATTTGTGTATGATTTGGAGGTCCGGAAGTACCTCTTGCATTATGACAGTGGCGACAGACTGTGTTCTTGAAGTTCCGGATGAGGAAGACAAGAGATCCCAGTAAGCAGAGGAAGTGCGGATGTATCCGGACATTCAGACAGGCTTGTGAAGGTTCTTGGATCATGTTTAGGTTGTGTTGTTGGTCCGCATTAATGGTAGAGCCCGGAATTGAAGTTACTCTTCCGGATGAAGTTCTTGCTCTGTGTAGCCGACCGGATGAGTTGTTCATCCTGCGAATGTTCTTGTGATGGCCGACCGGATGTGTTATTCATCTTGCGGATACTCCTATGGTTGTTTGCCGACTTAGACGTTTGTTCCTGAGTCGATGTCTTGTATAAATAACGGTTTGTAAGTTCATTTCAGTGTGTGGTGTGAGGATGAGTATGGTATAGCGAAGAAACGTGCGAAAGGCAGAGCAGAGATTGTTGGGCTTAATTGGAACTGATCCGGACATGATAGAGATGTCATTCTCCAGTTCAAGACTGTGATTTTCATCACTTTGTAGACAGTGTGTCTCCTTGTAGGCAGTGGGCCTCTTTGTGAGCAGTGTGCTCGGGCAGTGAGCCCTTATTGGCATGTGCCATTCATTTTTCTTTATTCTTCTAACAGAGAATAATTCTTGGGTTAATCACCCCGTGGTTTTTCCCTTAACCGGGTTTTCCACGTCAAAATCTTGGTGTTCAATGTGTTAATACTTACCTGCTCTTGTGTTTATGTATTATGCTTCCATGGATGATTATTTGATATGCTGCTAACTAACAACAGAGAATTAAGTGTTTGAATGAGAAGAAGTTTTATACAACTGATTCACCCCCCCCTCTCAGTTGTATGCCCTAGATCCAACAATTGGTATCAGAGCCAAGTTCCTCTGATAGGAGCTTAACCGCTTGAGGAGATCCAGGATGTCGTCATACAAGAAGGATAGTCCAAAGTTCGATGGAACCAACTTTACTCTCTGGAAAGGTTGCATGAAGTGTCATTTGGAATGTATGGGAAAAGCATACTTGGCTATGATTTCTAAACCATATATACCCCCACAAGGTGGTCCGACAACTCTGAATGAAATCACAGAAGCTGAAAACAATCTGCGGACCAAGGAAGCTCTTCTAAGCGCATTGAATGACTCAGATCTCTCGAATGTCATTGACCTACCAACTGCATATGAGATCCTAACTAAACTGGAACTTCTGTATGAAGGAGATGAGTTTGTCAAAAGTGCAAGGTTGCAAAGTCTGAAAGGGAAATTTGAAAGATTGAAAATGAGAGATGATGAAAACATCACTACCTTTATGCCAAGAGTAAATGAGCTGGTATGTGGAATCAGAAATGCTGGTGGAACTTTAGATGAAAATGAGATTGTCTGCAAAATCCTAAGATCCCTTCCTGCTGCCTACAAAATCAAAGTTGCTGCCATTGATGAATTCAGAGCCCACACAACTGTCACAAGAGAACAACTGGCTGGCAAACTAGCTGCATTTGAAATGACCGAGTTTGGAGATGATCCACCCAAGACTGAATCTACTTTCAAAGCCAGTGCCTATGTGAAAGGCAAACAGAGATTTGATCCGGGTGAAAACTCATCAAGGAAAATGTCATGGTATGATCAAGCAAGAAGAGACATGGAAGAAGAAGAAGCAGAAACAGCTCAACTTGAAGCCCTCATTGCAAAAAGACTGCCAAGAGGATCCGGTAAGTATGAAGGAAAACTACCCTTTAAGTGTTTCAACTGCAATAAGATTGGTCATTTTGCCTCAAGATGTCCGGAGAGATCTGCAAGATCTAATACTCACAGACAAAGGTTTCAAAAGAATTGCTATTATGTCCATGAAGAAGATGACAATGAAGGAGTAACAGATGATGAATCAGAACCAGGAAGCAAATCCGGAAATGAGTGGGTGTTTATAGCCATCAAGGAAGAAAATTCCATGCTCTCTGAATCTGTCAATCACAAAGTTGTTGAAAAAGCCTTGGCTGCTCAAGTGGAAGAAAAGGATGATTGGGTTATTGACAGTGGATGTTCTCACCATATGACTGGTGACAAGAATAAGTTCTTAGACTTGGAAAGATATGAAGGAGGAATGGTAAAGTTTGGTGACAATTCTGCTGGCAGAATCAGAGGTAGGGGAACTATTTCCTTTGATGGTAAGAGCAAAATAGGAAATGTACTGTATGTTGAAGGATTGAAGCACAATCTTCTCAGTGTTGGTCAGTTAGTGGACAAAGGCTATGATCTCCGGTTCAAGAATGGAAAATGCAGAATCTTTACAAGCTCCGGAACTGAAATTGCATCCGGTACTCAGACAAGGGGTAACATCTTTCATCTGGTTGGTTCAAATAAAAGTTGTTTGTTTGTTCAAATTGATCAGAGTTGGTTATGGCATAGAAGAATGTGTCATGTAAATTTTGATAACATCATCAAGATAAGCAATACTCAGGCTGTGAGAGATCTTCCAAAGTTGATGAAACCTACAAACAGTGTGTGTAAAGAATGTCAGTTAGGTAAACAAAGCAGAGTCTCTTTCAAAAGCAAAGATCAGTCTTCTACCGGATTGTTGGAATTAGTACATGCTGATCTATGTGGTCCGACAAGAATCAAGAGTCTGCAAGGTGATAGATATTTCATGTTGTTAATTGATGATCATTCCCGGATGATGTGGGTTACCTTTCTAAAAGAAAAATCAGAAGCTTTTGAGAAGTTCAAAATCTTCAAAGCTATGGTGGAGAATCAAACCGGATTGAAACTAAAGTGTCTAAGGTCTGATAGAGGTGGTGAATTTACATCCGGTGAATTCATTGACTTTTGTGAGAAACAGGGTATAAGGAGATAGTTGTCTGCTCCTAAGACTCCACAGCAGAATGGAGTAGTTGAGAGAAAGAACCGGACCATCCAGGAAGCTGCTAGGACAATGATGTTGGAAGCAAATGTTCCTCAAATGTTTTGGAAAGAAGCTATCAGCACTGCAGTCTACACTCTCAATCGAGTTCAAATCAGAAACAACATCGGTAAGACCCCCTATGAACTCTGGTTTGGCATCACTCCTACTGTGAAATATTTCAGAGTATTTGGTAGCAAGTGTTATATTAAAAGAGATGAAGATCTAGGAAAGTTTGATGCTAGAAGTGATGAAGGAATTTTCTTGGGCTACTCCACTCAAAGCAAAGCATACCGGTGTTACAATAAGAGATTGAGGAAGATGATAGAAAGCACCAATGTAAAGGTTGATGAAGGAATTGAGAAGCCTTCAAGATTTTATGAGTTTGATGAAGATGACCAAGACAGTGTTCAAGGACCTCAATCCTCTCCCGTGAGACAGAGTCAGCCTGATCCGGTAAATCAGGAAGAAGAGATAGGTTTGAATGAGCCTGATCAAGAAACAGCAGTGCTGGATACTCCCAAAATTCCAAGGTATGTAAGACTGAATCACTCTGAAGATCAGATCATAGGTGACAGAAGCAAAGGTGTACAAACTAGAAGGAATATTGCTCAAAATCAGAATGAATGTTGTCTAATTTCAAAGATTGAACCTAAAACAATAAATGAAGCCTGCAATGATGAAAACTGGACCAAAGCAATTGAAGATGAATTGATGCAAATTGAGAAAAATCATACTTGGGATCTTGTTCCCAGACCTAGAGACAGGAATGTAATTGGAACCAAGTGGGTCTTCCGGAACAAACTAAATGAAGCTGGTGAAGTAATCAGAAACAAAGCTAGATTGGTCTGCAAAGGCTACTCTCAAATAGAAGGAATTGATTTTGAAGAGACTTTTGCTCCGGTAGCAAGAATTGAAGCAGTCAGATTACTTCTTGCATTTGCTGCCTTCAAAGACTTCAAGGTATATCAGATGGATGTCAAGTCTGCCTTCCTAAATGGTGATCTGGAAGAAGAAGTCTACATTGAACAACCGGATGGATTTCAATTGTCTGATAATAATGATATGGTCTGCAAGTTGAAGAAAGCTTTGTATGGATTGAAGCAAGCCCCAAGAGCATGGTATGAAAGGTTGGATAAGCATCTTGTGCAGATTGGATTCAACAAAGGTACTGCTGACAGTAACTTATATTTCAAAATTGATCATGAAAACATTCTGATTGTTGAAGTGTTTGTGGATGATATCATTTTTGGAGGAAGAGATAGTATGTGCAAAACTTTTGCAAATCAGATGAAAAGTGAGTTTGAAATGTCTATGCTTGGTGAAATGAATTTCTTCTTGGGTCTGCAAATTACTCAAACAAAAGAAGGGATCTTCATTTCTCAGACCAAATATGTGAAAGAATTGTTAAAGAAATTTGGTATGGAAGACTCAAAGCCTATGAACACTCCTATGGCAACCGGATGTAAGTTAAGCAAAGATGATGATTCTCCAAAGGCAGATCAGACAAAGTATAGATCAATGATTGGTGGATTGTTGTATCTCACTCAAACTAGACCAGATATAATGCAGGCTGTTGGTCTTGTGGCAAGATTCTAGGCTGATCCTAGAGAATCTCATGTTATGGCAATCAAAAGAATTTTTAGATACTTGAAAGGAACAGTTGAGTATGGTCTATGGTATCCTAGAGATCCGGATTTCTCTCTTCATGCTTACACAGATGCAGATTGTGCAGGAGATGTGGATGACCGGAAGAGCACTAGTGGTGGAGCATTCTTTTTGGGGAAGAGATTGGTTTCTTGGCTAAGCAAGAAACAAGATGCAATATCTCTGTCTACAACTGAAGCAGAATACATTGCAGCAGCAGGTAGTTGCACTCAAATCTTATGGATGAAGCAGATGCTAAGAGACATCAAAGTTGAATATGAGGAGCCTATCACAATTTTCTGTGATAATTCAAGTGCAATTAATATTTCCAAGAATCCGGTATTGCATTCTAAGACTAAGCACATATCTATCAAATTTCACTTTTTAAGAGAACAAGTAAACAAGGAAGAAGTCAGATTGGAGTATGTTCCCTCCAAGGATCAGATTGCAGATATCTTTACAAAACCTCTTCCCAAAGACTCTTTTGAATATCTCCGGGAGAAGTTAGGGGTCATGGCCCCTCCGGTGATGAACTAAGATGCACTGATGTGCATCAGTCCGGTGGCTATCACAGTCATATCGTGTGATCCGGACTAATGGGGAGCTGCAACTAAGGGGGAGCAGCTGGTATGATTCTGATGTATGAGAATTGCAAGTATGAGCCCTTTGCCATTGATGTCAAAGGGGGAGAGAAGACATGTGAAAAACAAGTGGTTGATGATCAAAGGGGGAGCAGTAAAGGAAGAGAAGACATATGAAAAGTTGAAGTTCTTGTCTTAATGGTTTTTCACATCATATGTTGCCATCAATGACAAAGGGGGAGATTGTTGCAAGTATGAGGTGAACCAGTGTTGTCATTGATGTCAACATACTCATATTGCATTGACAAGAAGGATTTGATGAGCTGCGTGTTGAGGATATTGAGAAAATTAGCCTCAGTCAGGAACAGTGAAGAGCAGTGATAAGAAGAAGGTAAATGTACTGTATAGGATGAGAACCGGAGGATGCGGATTAAAGGGTTAGTAGATATGAGTCTTGAGATGCTACAGTTAAGACTTCAGAGGTCCGCATGAAGATCTGAAGGAGTTATGGCTGTCGGTATAGAACCGGGTCCGGCAAGTATCCGGAGGTGACAGAGGATCACAAAAAGGTCCGGTGAGGTCCGGAATTGTATCATCCTAATCTGCGGATTGGACTGAGTGTTTGGGATGTCCTTGTGATGTGTCATCCTGATTTGTGTATGATTTGGAGGTCCGGAAGTACCTCTTGCATTATGACAGTGGCGACAGACTGTGTTCTTGAAGTTCCGGATGAGGAAGACAAGAGATCCCAGTAAGCAGAGGAAGTGCGGATGTATCCAGACATTCAGACAGGCTTGTGAAGGTTCTTGGATCATGTTTAGGTTGTGTTGTTGGTCCGCATTAATGGTAGAGCCCGGAATTGAAGTTACTCTTCTGGATGAAGTTCTTGCTCTGTGTAGCCGACCGGATGAGTTGTTCATCCTGCGAATGTTCTTGTGATGGCTGACCGGATGTGTTATTCATCTTGCGGATACTCCTATGGTTGTTTGCCAACTTAGACGTTTGTTCCTGAGTCGATGTCTTGTATAAATAACGGTTTGTAAGTTCATTTCAGTGTGTGGTGTGAGGATGAGTATGGTATAGCGAAGAAACGTGCAAAAGGCAGAGCAGAGATTGTTGGGCTTAATTGGAACTGATCCAGACATGATAGAGATGTCATTCTCCAGTTCAAGACTGTGATTTTCATCACTTTGTAGACAGTGTGTCTCCTTGTAGGCAGTGGGCCTCTTTGTGAGCAGTGTGCTCGGGCAGTGAGCCCTTATTGGCATGTGCCATTCATTTTTCTTTATTCTTCTAACAGAGAATAATTCTTGGGTTAATCACCCCGTGGTTTTTCCCTTAACCGGGTTTTCCACGTCAAAATCTTGGTGTTCAATGTGTTAATACTTACCTGCTCTTGTGTTTATGTATTATGCTTCCATGGATGATTATTTGATATGCTGCTAACTAACAACAGAGAATTAAGTGTTTGAATGAGAAGAAGTTTTATACAACTGATTCACCCCCCCCCTCTCAGTTGTATGCCCTAGATCCAACAGTGTTATGATCCGGTAAGCAAGAACAGAGCAGTGAGCAAGGTCTAATAGTCAGGTCCAGATCTCTCAGAGGAAGTATTTCAGTGAAGTGTGGATTTGGTGAAGTCAAGAGGAGTACCTTGACTAATAGATTCCAAGGATTTAGCCTTTGGTGATGGAAGGGTGAAGAGATATGAACACTTGAGTGTTGGGTTCCTGTCTGACAGAGAAGACAGAGGAAGAACTATACCGGCAAAGTATCAGACTTGAATCCAGAAGAGAGATTGCTAATGACTAAGTTTCTTGAGGTATCATTCATGATTGGTTGACATGATTGAAGACTTCTACAAGCATATTCTTGATCCGCATTACTTAGTATGTAAGGACTTAGCCGATAGACCAGAGTTTGAGATAATATTGACTATTCTGGATGCCAACTAGAAAAGTGTTGAAATCACTTGTGCGGATATATATACAAGATGGATTTAGATGTGAAGGTGGGTGTTGTGCATGAATGGAGGTGTGAATAAAAGAAGAATAGAACAAAAGGCAGAAAAGTAGGTTTGAAATGTAAAAGGATAGCAGCACTTAAGGAGAGTAAGAATGAAGTGCAATAGATCAGTCTATTGAGCTTAACCGGAACTGAACTTCAGCATGTGTGGATGCTTCTCATCAGTTCAAGTTTTCTTTGTGTATACAGTAAGTCTTTTGTAGGCAGTGAGCCTCTTGTGAGTAGTGTGCTCCAGCAGTGAGCCCTAATTGGCAAGTGCCATTTTGTATCTTCTATTCTTCTAACAGAGAATAATATCTTGGGTTAATCACCCCGTGGTTTTTTCCCTTAACAGGGTTTCCACGTCAAAATCATTGTGTCATGTGTATTGGTGTTATTTCCATTTCATCATTATGCTTGCTTATTTGATCTGATGTTACATTAACTGTTAAGAAAACACAAAAAGTTAAAATTATTAGGATAACTGATTCACCCCCCCTCTCAGTTATCAACAGAAGCTAAATGTTCCACGCATTCCTTATTGCAGACACAAGCAACCTCCTTCTATTCTAAACTAAAATGTTCTTCTATTCAAAATGCTAAGACAAAATACAATTTCCAGCTCTATTCTATAAATCACTATCCTACAAATCCCTGTGTAACTCATTACAAAGTAAAGGGGCTCAATATATAGATTTGATTATCCCCAATATGGTTCCAAAACCCTAGTCAATCAATGGTCCATATCCCAAGTGCAGCAACAATGGTGGAAAACAAATCCCACCAAAAATCTCTGAGCAGCATACCAATACTAAGAGTAAAGATCCCCTTTGGAAACCCTAACAATCATCAAAATATCTTCACCATTAAAATATCTTCTGTTGCTTTGCCCTTTTAATATTGTTTCTTTCTATCTGCATATCTCTTCTTACTAAAATCTTTTGCTTCTTTTGCGATCCGATCCGCACTTCGTGATGTCATCGCCATTAATGCTCCGCCATTATATCTACCTGCATACCTGCCAACATACATAAAAAATAGGTTTAAAATTCACACCGCCTTCGTTAATTTACACTTCTTCAGAATGTTAGATGGGCATTAATTACAGGAATTAATGCGCCAATTTTCGGCCTTCTACTACAGTTTTTACATTTTCAAACTTTTTTACCGTTAGTTTAATTTTGCATACATACCTTTTTCCTTTTATGTTTTCTTGTATGTTTTGTTTATATGTCTTCTTTGTATCTTTAAACATACAAGCACTTTATGCAATAAATCAAACTAAAGTTCCCTCCCTTTTCCGCTTTTTCTATACTTGTATTTCACTTTGTATATCGCACTTTGTATGTCTCATTATATACATGTGCATATACAAAAACATATACAAACCCTCTTTTACCTTTTATTTCTTTCGATGCTTTTAATTTATTTGTATCTCAGATTATGTATATCATAAACATACAAGCATTCCAAACATACAAAGACTCTTCTATATTTAATTCTCTTTTCGCATCCGTGTTGTATCTTTAACTTGTATTTTTTGCTTTGCATATTGGCCTATATGTCGAAGATATACATTGTTATTATGCAAATATGCTATTCAAGCGATGGGACCCACCCTACTTTTCATTTGTATCTCTGCGATACAACAACACTTGTATCAAACCTTTACATACAAAGCCCAAGATACATACAAAATCCTTTGTATGTCCTTTCAGACTTCAACTTTTATAAACCACAGTTTACTCATTTTTTGGCTCTGCAACATGTATATAAAGTGCAAGGCATCTTTTAATATACGTTAAGTCATGATGCATCATCTTAACCAAATTTTAATATTTCTTGAGTTCCGCATTATATGTATATTAAAATGTATGTAACCGAAAGCAAACACATACAAAGCGCAAAACATACAACAATAAAACCAACTTTAATACTTTTTTCGAATCCACGACATGTATATTATGTTGTACATTTCCATGTATATTTCCTTTCACTCAAACATACAAACCCCGATATACAAAGGACTTTGTATATGAGCGACCCGATATACAAAGGACTTTGTATATGAGTGACCCGATATATAAAGGACTTTGTATATGCAACATACAAACCCTTTTATTGTGCATCTACCAAAAAACACACATAACTTGCAAAATATTGGGAATTTTAAAATGGTTCAAAAAGCAACCCTCGCTCATTTTTGACAAGGAATTCACCCATATTCAGCTCTAGTACTTAATGCTATTTTTTCTTTATTTTCAACAAGGTTTGTCACTTTCACTTCCTTTTCCTTTTTACCACCAAACAAACCCACACACAAAAGCAAAAAGCCACAGTCACAGTAGGGGTCCTCATTTTGCTAAGGAGTAAAATGGGGTGTGTTGTGAGCATCACAACAGTACCTACTCAACTTAGACCTAATCCAAATAATAAGTCATCTCACACAACATATAAAATGAAAGTACTACAAGACCTGACCTATGCAATTAAGGTGAGTGACATTCAACTTTATTCGAGAAATGCACTTAACACCCCTACCACTCTAATAATTATTAAGCTACTTAAGGATCCTCGAGTTATAGAAACCAATCCCTAGCAATTTAATAACCCATCCAATCCCAAACCAAGCACATCGAAGATCAATATCACAAACATGAACTCTCCATTTCTAGAAAGATTGACCATGTAAAAACTAGAGACAAAACTTGACTTTGATTTCTTGGGGTAGCTAAAGAATGTTTTCATTAAGATCCCATTATTACAATATATCAAGAATTGTGCCTTGAGAAGCTTGGACAGAATATTAAGAACCCACCAATTAAGGTTCCCATTTACACTGTTAGGGAATTGTGCCTTAAGAATCTTGGACAAAATTATAAGGACCCACCAACTTTCCAATTAATTAGACAACTTGTTGATATGATGTTGTGAAAGGTCATACTGCCTAGGTAGAGTGACCCAAATACTCTTGTAGTTAATTTCAACATCATGTCATTGTCATACAGAACACCTTGATTGATTTAGGGATAGCAATAAATGTCATGACAAAAGACACCTATGCAAAACCTACAACTCATGTGAATCTTTTCCCTACTCCCAGAGTATTACAATTAGTATACCAATCAACCATTAAGCTTGAGGGAGTGATTTAGGACTTAGTAATCTCTCTTGATTTGTGGGAATATCCTATAAATTTCATGGTCTTACATCCAAAATCTCGTTTGGCAAGGTATCCTCTTATTCTTTTGAGATCCTAGTTGTCTATAGATGATGCATTTATTGGCTATAGGTTAGGAAGTATGACCATTAATAATGGTAATGTGACAAAGAAATTTCTATTATGCCCATCATCCGAACCATCCTTGGAAATAGAGAAACCAATGTGTTGGAAGTTGGGAAAAATGACCAATCATCAATACAAACATTTATGACCATTGAATTCAACACTCCATTAGACACTCAAGATGATGATATGATTATTTTGAATATTGTGTAGAATACATACAACATTGACCCTCGAATTGATCACTTTTTGAGATGTATGACTTGTCCACTTAGCAATTTGTTCCCTACAATAGAGGCTTCAAATTTCACAATGAGTATTTCTACTTTTAATCAATTATTGTCTCATAGCTACATACTTAGTATAATGTCAAATCACTGAATCAACACCATCTCTATTCAAGAAAGTGGAAATCTTCTTTGATAAACCACTCAATATTAATAGTAGGTTAAACATACAGAAATAGGGTCAATTAAATTCCATGCGCAAGTGTCAAGAAATAGCCTTTGCATGCGATTACCATGACATTAAAGGGACCAAACTAAAGCTTTGTACTTACCATATATACATCAAAGAGGATTATAGACCTGTTAGGCAACCACAAATATGGATGAACCCTATGATCTAGGATATTGTAAAAATATAGTTACAAAAACTCTTGGATGTAGGGTTCATCTATCCTATCTCTGAAAGGCAATGGATATCACCTCTTGTCATTGCACCTATAAAAGGAGGAAAGTGGTCTATTTGTTTAGACTATAGGTTGTCGAATGCTACTACAATGAAGGATCATTTTCCCCTTTTATTGATCACATTTTGGACATATTAGCTGGTAAACAATACTTCTCCTTTTTGGATGGTTTCGGTGGATACAAATAGATCAGAATTGCACCAAAAAATTTAGATAAAACTACATTCACCTTGCCGTGGGTACTTATGCATATGCCATCCTTTCTTTTGGATTGTGTAATGCTCATGCTACCTTCCAGTTGTTCTAGATATCTTTTCTAATCTTACCCCCAATTGTGTAGTAGTCTATATGGATGGCTTCATAGTCTATGAGAATTCATATGATGAAGCCCTTAAACATTTGGAGAATGTTTTACAATGCTTCCAGGATGACAACTTATTTTTGAGTAATGAAAAATGTTAGATGATGATCAGTGAAGGAATTCTGCTAGGACACTACATTTCTCTAGTAGGAATACCTACTAAGATTGAAGTCATCACAAACTTCCCAACACCACAAAAATAAAATGATGTTAGGAGCTTCCTAGGACATGTTAGATACTACAAATAATTTATCAAGGATTTTAGAAAAATAGAAACAACCTTATTTGTATTACTTGTTAAAGATGTTAACTTTATCTAGATGCAAACATGTCCAAAAGCATTCCAATTTCTCAAAGATTTGTTGACTACAACTCCAGTCCTACAAGGACTAGATTGGAAACTCCCTTTTCTTATCCATACTAATGTATCAGATACAACTATAAGTGTTTGATGCAAGAACATCTATGTCCACCAGCAATCGACATCAACCAAAAAAAATTTGAGTTTGTTTCGGTTATGTTTATGTTTATTTTTAGGTAGTTTGCTTCAGGAAGATTTTTAGTCTCAAATTGCACAAGTGAAGAGCATCATCATGTATAAGAGCCAATTGGGTATCCCCTATTTCAATTTGGTTAAATTTGGCTAAAATTTAGCTAAGTTATAGCTAGTCGGTGATTTCCCTAGTTTGCGAACTATCTGGTTCATGAACTTCTCAGTTTGCTGACTTGGCAGTTTGTTGATTTGATAGTTTGCCGATAGGTGATTCCTCTGACCAAGCCTTCAAGAGAAGTTTGATTTTTTTCTAAGTCTTCTTTAGTTAGTTGTTTCAAATTTTAGTGAATTTGAATGAAGTTTCTTCATTACCGACAAAGTTGCAAGATTGCGAACTTAGCTGGAAAAATGACTAGTTTGCAAACCCATAGGTTCACCAATGACTTACTTCACTGATAAAGTATTAGGAACATGTTTTAAATGAAGTCTTTTATTATGGGGAAAGTTGCAAGATTTCACACCTAGTCATCAAAGCTACTAGTTCACGAACCCTTAGGTTCGCTGAGGCTTCATTTCACCAATAAAGGCTTTCATGGGGAAGTCAAATTTCCTTAGTTCATCAAGAGAAGAAATTGCCAATAAGCAGAAAATGTTGAGTGTTCAGCCAGTTCACGGTTTCTACAACTTGCCAATTCACCAACAAGGGTTTAACAAAGCTTTTGGTAAGTTTGTATAGATGGAGTTTTACCGATAAAAGGAGATTAAAGGCTTGCGAATATGTATCGACAAACCTTTTGGTTTGTAAAAATCTTTTTTGCCAATAGTTTGTGTCAGGAAAATCTTTAAGTTTGTGAAGTACAATTTTTAGTGATAAACTCTTCCTAATGGTGTTTTGTGAATGCCTAAGTTCCCAACTCCTGAAGAACAGCGATGAAGACATTTTGACCGAGTTTGAGGAGAGTATGTTTTGCTGATAAAGGGGATGGATGACTAAAGGCTTTATATCAACAAACCTTTTAGTTTGTGAAAGGCCTAATTTGTTGATAAGTAATGATAGTGGACTTTAAGTTTGCAAAAAGCTTCATTTGCTGATAAAGAATTCCTTGGTTCGTAGAAGATAAATTTTGTTGATAGATGATACAAGGAGATTTAAAGTTTGAAAAGGCTCCACATTGTTGATGTATGGGACTTTATTAAAATATGTTTATTTTAATCATACAATGTTATTAATCTATTTGGCAACCATCAAGTGGTTGTTGGAAACCTATCTATTCAGTTCTCTAATGGAATATTTTCATAAGTGTTTAACTTCCCTGAAGGAAAAATAAAAAGGTGATTGTCATTTTGTTTTTGGGGGATTTCTTCTTAGAACAGAGGTGAGATGATTGTAAATTGGAAGGGGCTGATTTCTGTGTTGAAGGAAGATGAGGTAGAGAATTATATCAAGGGGATTGTTGTTGGTAGGCTAGTGACACCCAGAATAATGGAAGAAGAGTAAGTTGATTTTGTATTCCTTCAGAAGTTGCATAACTAAATAAAATTGTTATTTTGTTGTGATTGTGGATACTACTATGGCATAGAGATATAAGTTATTAAAGATTTAAAAAAAATTGATTGAAATATGTGTTGTTTATGAGTTTATATTTTTGTTTTGTTGTTGTGCTGTGTAATTAGGCTACCTGATAAGGTTCCCTAGTCATGACTGCACCAAATGGTATTAGATCTATGGTCTTGAGTGTGTAGATAGAGCATCGAATGTGAGGCATTCTGCACCAGGACCTCTGAGTGGAGAGTGAAGTGGATATATTGTCTGATGAGCTCGAGATAATTGTTGCAGCTGTGTGAGGAGTCCTAAGCACTTGAGAAGTGAGAGAAGACATTGAAGCCATGAGAGAGGGTTGGTTATGAGTGTGATTTTGTTGCAGGAAGGATCTGTAACTTGAAAGGGTTTTCTGAATTGATGAGTACCTTTAAGAGTGTGCAGGTTGTAGAGAGTTGGTTTTGTGAGTGTGTAGGAGAGTGTTGGACAAAATGTCTTGGAAGTCAAGAGAATGTTTTATGATGAAGAATGAATTTTTGAAGCCACAAAAAGAGAAGCAAGAGCCCATCCAGAGGAACAATGTGTTTCAAACTATTTGCAAGTTAGGTGGAAAGTACTGTTAGTTTCAAGACAGACAATGGTGAATCAGTTGTCCCAAAATTTTTCTTTCGTTAACCACTTAAAACCTTCTTGTAATTCAGCAGCATAATAATAAATCAATCATGGAGACACAATGCAATAATTCAAGAGCAAAAACACATTAACACATATGACACCAAGATTTTAACATGGAAAAACCAGTTGAGGGAAAAACCATAGGGTGTCTAACCCAAGATTGTATTCTCTATTAAAAGAATAAAAGGAACAAAATGGCACATGCCAATTAGGGCTCACTGCCCGAGAACACTGCTCACAAGAGGCCCAATACCTATAGGAGACACATTGTCTATAGAATAATAAATATTACATAATTGAACTGGAGATTAGCATCTTCACCATGCTTGAGTTAGTTCCATTTAAGCTCAAAACTTCTGCTCTACCTTTCACTCTTTTCCTCTCTACCACACTCTCATCTTAACCATGGATAACTTTGAAATGACTTCACAACTCTTATTTATACATGACATTGACTTTGAGATAATCATCAAAGTCAGCACACTTTATTCTATTACAGAGCAAATACACAAATACAACTTGACTTATTACAAAAGACTTTATATGAATTCACCACTCTATCGGCCACACATATGTGGGACTTCAATCATCTTTGAGGAGCACACCATCCTTCATAGAACATCTTCAAGCTCATCCGCAAGATGTATAAATGATCCGGTCAACCAAGGAGGAAGAACATCATCATCTGGAGGTAATTCTTCAATTACAAGCTTAATCTTCAATGTGGACCACCAACACAAACTGGACACAATCTAGAGACCCACACAAGCTTGCTTGATTCACCAAGAACATCCACACTACTGTAACTGAAATCATTCTCTTATTCATCCATAATCTTAAGAACACAGTCTGTCATCACTGTCATCTTGAAATAGATGCTTGCAGACCTCCAGACCATGAACCAATTGAGTTGTCAATTCACATTGACTTCCTAAACACTCCACCAAATCTGCAGAACAAGATATTGCATTTCTGGATCTCACCGGACCTATTCGTGTCACTCTGTCACCTCTGAACATCTGTTAGAACTAGTTTTACTCATATGGCCATAACTTCTTCAAATATTCATGCGGACCTCTCAAATCTTTACTGGATCACCTTTAGACACATATCTAAAAACCCTTTGATTCGTATCCTCTGATCTTCATCTTAGTTGGGATCTTCACTTCATAGAGCTTCATTATCTTCATTGTTCTTCTTTGTTTCTGATAGGACTAATTTTCTAAATATCCACAGCACACAACTCATCCAATCCTTGACATCAATGACAACACCAGTTAGGCCCATACTTACAACAATCTCACCCTTTGTCATTGATGGCAACAATGATGTGAAAAACTATTTTAACCATCAAGACAAGAGTTTCTCCTTTCTGACTGACATAGCTCCCCCTATCAACAACAACCATTCACATGTCTTCTCTTCCTTTACTACTCCCCCTTTGATCAGTAACCACTTTTTCACATGTCTTCTCTCCCCCTTTGACATCAATTGCAAAGGGCACATGCTTGCATCACTCAGAATTATATAGACTGCTCCCCCTTTGTAGTAGCTTCCTATCATCAATTCAGACCACAAGATATGACTGTGAGATCCACCGGACTGATGCACATTAGTGCACCTTAATTCAGAACCGAAGGGGTAATAACCCCTAACTTTTCCCTGAGATACGCAAAAGAGTCCTTAGGTAGAGGTTTAGTAAAAATGTCTGCAATCTGAACCTTGGAGGGCACAAACTCCAATCTAACTTCATTCTTTTTCACCTACTCTCTCAAAAAGTAAAACTTGATGGATATATGTTTTGTCTTTGAATGTAACACTGGATTCTTTGAAATGTTTATTGCACTTGAGTTATCACAGAAGATTGTGATAGGTTCCTCACACTCCACTCTGATGTCTCTTAGCATTTTCTTCATCCATAATACTTGAGTGCAACTACCTATTGATGCAATATACTCTGCTTCTGCAGTGGACAGAGATATTGCCTCTTGTTTCTTGCTTAGCCAAGAAACCAATCTTTTCCCTAAAAAGAATGCACCACCACTGGTACTCTTCCGGTCATCCACATCTCTTGCCCAATCCGCATCTGTATATGCATGAAGAGAGAAATCATGATCCCTAGGATACCATAAACCATACTCAACTGTTCCCTTTAGATATCTAAAGATTCTCTTGATTGCCATGACATGAGATTCCCTAGGATCAGCTTGGAATCTGGCAACAAGACCAACAACATTCATAATGTCAGCTCTAGTTTGAGTAAGATATAGTAGTCCTCCAATCATTGACCTGTACTTTTTCTGATCATCCTTAGGAGAGTCATCATCTTTGCTCAGTTTACATCCAGTTTCCATGGGAACTTATTCATTGGTTTTGAGTCTTCCATCCCGAATTTCTTCAACAATTCTTTCACATATTTGGTCTGAGATATGAAGGTTCCTTTCTTTGTTTGAGTGATTTGTACACCCAAGAAGAAATTCATTTCCCCAAACATAGACATCTTAAATTCACTTTTTATTTGATTTGGAAAAGTCTTGCATATACTATCTCTTCCTCAAAAAATAATATCATCAACAAATACTTCAACAATCAAGATATTTTCATGTTCAATCTTGAAGTACAAGTTACTGTCAGTAGTACCTTTGTTGAAACCAATCTTCAAAAGATGCTTATCCAGTGTTTCATACCAGGCTCTTAGGGCTTGTTTGAGTCCATACAGTTCTTTCTTCAACTTGCAAACCATATCACCATGATTAGACAATTGAAATCCATCCAGTTGCTCAATGTATACTTCTTCTTCCAAGTCACCATTCAAGAAGGTAGACTTGACATCCATCTAATATACTTTGAAATCCTTGAAGGCAGCAAGGCAAGAAATAATCTGACTGCTTCAATTCTTGCCATTAGAGCAAACATTTCTTCAAAATCAACTCCTTCTACTTAGGAATAAACCTTGTAGACCAATCTCGATTTGTTTTTTACTACTTCACCATCTTCATTCAATTTATTCTGGAACACCCATTTGGTTCCAATCACATTTTTGTTTCTAGGTCTAGGAACAAGATCCCAAGTGTGATTTTTCTCAATATACATCAACTATTCCTTCATTTCTTTAAACTAACTTTCATCATTGCATGCTTTACTTACTGTTTTTGGTTCAATTTTTGAAATCAGACAATACTTTTCTGAGTCTTGAGTAATCTTTCTTCTTGTTTGAACACCTTTGCTTTTATCACCTATGATCTGATCTTCTAAATGATTCAGTATTACATACCTGGGAGTTTTGGGAATTTCTTGCACTTCTCTTTCTTGGACAGGTTCATTCAAACTTATCTCTTCTTCCTGATTCTCTGGATTAGTCTGGATCTGAATTTAGAAGGAACATGAACTTCTTGGACCAAAACATTATTCTGATCATCTTCTTCATATTCATAAAACCTTGAGGGTTTTTCAATACCTTCATCAACCTTCACATTTATACTTTCTATAATCTTTCTCAATCTTTTGTTATAACACCGGTATGCTTTGCTTTGAGTAGAATATCCCAAGAATATTCCTTCATCACTTCTAGCATCAAATTTGCCAAGGTCTTCATCTCTTTTAATGTAACATTTGCTACCAAAGACTCTAAAAATACTTCATAGTGGGAGTGATACCAAACCAGAGTTCATAAGGGGTCTTACCAGTATTGTTTCTGATTTGTACATGATTAAGAGTATAGACAGTAGTGCTTATAGCTTCTCTCCAGTAGATCTAAGAAACATTTTCTTCCATCATCATGGTTCTAGATTCTTCCTGGATGGTCCAGTTCTTTCTCTCTACTACTCCATTCTGCTGTGGAGTCCTTGGAGCAGATAACTATCTTTTATCCCATGTTTCTCATAGAATTCTATGAAATCTCTGGATGTGAATTCTCCACCTCTATCAAACTTGAGACATTCTATGTTTAATCCGGTTTCATTCTCTACCATAGCTTTGAATATTTTGAATTTCTCAAGAGCCTCAGATTTTTCTTTCAGAAAAGTCACCCACATCATCCGGGAGTGGTCATCAATTAATAACATGAAGTATCTATCACCTTGCAAACTCCTGATTCTTGCCGGTCCACATAGATCAGTATGTACTAAATCCAACAATATGGTAGAAGATTGTTGTTTACTTTTGAATGTGACTCTTCTCTGCTTACCCAACTGACATTCTTTGCACAAACTATTAGTAGGTTTCACTAGTCTTGGAAGATCTCTTATAGCCTAAGTGTTGCTTATCTTGATGATATTATCAAAATTCACATGACACATTCTCCTATGCCACAATCAACTCTGATCAATTTGAACAAATAAACAATATTTGCCAGTACCAACCAAGTGGAAGATGTTACCTTTTGTTTGAGTACCGGATGCAATCTTTGTTCTAGAATTTTCAAAGATATTAAATTTTCCATTTTTGAATCATAGATCACAGCCTTTGTCCATGAACTATCCAAACACTGAGAAGATTGTGCTTCAGGCCTTCAACATACATCACATCACTCGTTTTGTTCCTTCCATCAAAAGAAATAGTTCTTCTACCTCTGATACTACTAGTAGAAATATCTCCAAATTTAACAACTCCTCCTTCATATCTTTCCAAATCTATGAACTTATTTTTATCACCTGTCATATGGTGGGAGCATCCACTATCAATGACCCAATCATCTTTTTTTTCAACTTGGGCAGCCAAAGCTCTTTCTATCATTTTATGATTGACAGATTCAGAGGACATTGGATATTCTTCCTTGATGACAATAAACACCCAGTCACTTCTAGATTTGTTTCCTGTCTTTGATTCATCTTCTGTTACTCCTTCATCATCATCATCTTCATGAACATAGTAACACTTCTTTTGAAATCTTGATCTATTAGGGTTTGGCCTAGAAAATCTTTCTGGACACCTTGAGGCAAAATGACCAATCTTGTTGTAGTTAAAACATTTGAAAGGCAATTTTCCTTCATACTTACTAGATCCTCTTGGTGGTCTCTTTACAATGAGGGCCTCAAGTTGTTCAGCTTCTAATTCATCCTCTTCCAAATCTTTTCTTGCTTTCTCATACCAAGATGATTTTCTTGAGGAACTTTCTCTTGGATCATATCTCTGTTTGCCTTTTATAGAGGCACTAGCTTTGAATGCAGATCCAGTCTTGGGGAGTGCATCACCAAACTTAGCTAACTTGAATGCATATATCTTACCAACGATTTGATCCCTTGTGATAGTTGTTAAGGATCTGATTTCCTCAATAGCAGCAACTTTGTGTTTATAAGGAGGTAAGGATTTGAGAACCTTAGCAACAATTTCATCTTCATCCAGAATGCCACCAGCACATCTGATTCCACAAACAAGCTCATTTACTTTTGTCATGTAAGAGGTGATATTTTCATCTTCACTCATCTTTAAGTTTTCAAACTTTCCTTTTAGACTTTGTAGCTTGGCACACTTAACATATTTGTCTCCTTCATATAGATTTTCAAGCTTTGTCCAAATTTCATAGGCAGTCTTCAAACCCATAACATTTGTCAGCACTGAATCAAACAAGGCACTTAGTAGGGCTTCTTTAGCTTGAAGATTATTTTCTGCATCTCTGATTTCATTTAGAGTTGTAGGGCCATTTTTTGGGGGAACATATTTAATTGAGGTTATGTTCCAATACTAATATCCCATGCATTGTATGTGACATTCCATGCAGCTTTTCCAGGCAGTGAAGTTTGAACCATCAAACCTTGGACTATCCTTCGTGTAGGTCAACATTTTGGATCTCCTCAAGAGGATAAGCTTCTTCTAGAGGAACTTAGCTCTGATACCAATTGTTAGCTTCAAGATAGACAACTGAGAGGGGGGGTGAATCAGTTGTCCCAAAATGTTTCTTTCATTAACCACTTAAATCCTTCTTTTAATTCAGCAGCATAATAATAAATTAATCATGGAGACACAATGCAATAATTCAAGAGAAGAAACACATTAACACATAGGACACCAAGATTTTAATGTGGAAAACCCGGTTAAGGGAAAAACCATGGGGTGACTAACCCAAGATTGTATTCTCTATTAAAAGAATAAAAGGAACAAAATGGCACATGCCAATTAGGGCTCACTACCTGAACACACTGCTCACAAGAGGCCCACTGCATACAGGAGACACTCTATCTACAGAATAATAAATATTACATACTTGAACTAGAGATTAGCATCTTCACCATGCTTGAGTCAGTTCCATTTAAGCTCAAAACTTTTGTTCTACCTTTTGCTCTTTTCCTCTCTACCACACTCTCATCTTAACCATGGATAACTTTGAAATGACTTCACAACTCTTATTTCTACAATACATCGACTTTGAGATAATCATCAAAGTTGGCACACTTTATTCTATTACAGAGCAAATACACAAATACAACTTGACTTATTACAAAAGACTTTATGTGAATCACCACATTGTTGGCCACAAATATCTGAGACTTCAATCATCTTTGAGGAGCATGCCATCCTTCACAGAACATCTTCAAGATCATCCGCAAGATGTGTAAATCATCTAGTCAGCCAAGGAGGAAGAACATCATCATCCGAAAGTAATTCTTCAATTATGAGCTCAATCTTCAATGTGAACCACCAACACAAACTAGACACAATCTAGAGACCACCACAAGCTTGCCTGATTCACCAAGAACATCCACACTACTTCTGATAACTAAAATCATTCTCTTATTCATCTAGAATCTTAAGAACATAGTCTGTCATCACTATCATATTGAAATAGATGCTTTCAGACCTCCAGACCACGAACCAATTGAGTTGTCAATTCACATTGACTTCCTAAACACTCCACCAAATCCGTAAAACAAGATATTGCATTTCTATATCTCACCAAACCTATTTGTGTCACTCTGTCACCTTTGAACATCTGCTATAATTGGTTTTACTCAATAGGACATAACTTCTTCAAATCTTCATGCCGACCTCTCAAATCTTTACTGGATCACCTTTAGACATGTATCTAAAAACCCTTTGATTCGTATCCTCTGATCTTTATCTTAGCTGGGATCTTCACATCATAGAGCTTCACTGTTCTTCTCTATTTCTAATAGGACTAATTTTCTCAATATCCTCAGCACACAACTCATCCAATCCTTGACATCAATGCAACATGAGTATGTTGACATCGATGAGAACACCAGTTAGGCCCATACTTACAACAAGTACTACAAAGTGGTTGTGGATAGTAGTAGCACAAATAATTTAGTGTCCCTAGAGATGGTTGAGAAGATGAGTTTGAAGAGAAGAAAGCATCCTAACCCTTACAGTATTTCTTGGTTTTAAGGAGATCGTCAGATATGGGTAAGTGAACAATATATTTTTGATTTTCAGATTCATAGATATAAGGATGAGATTGTATGTGATATAGTACCTATGGATATATGTCATGTTTTGTTGGGTTAACCTTGCCTTTGGGATAGAGAAGCTATGCATGATGGTAGGAAGAATATGTATAGCATAATAAAGGATGGAGAAGAATATGTTTTGAGTCTGTTGCAGGATAGGTAGGAAGAGGTGGCGAAACAAGTTGAGGATGTGAAGATTGAAGAGGAAAATATGGGTATGAAGGAGTCCCATTATTTTTTCTGACAAAGATGTGTTTGCAAGTGATGATGTGTATGCAGGTAAAGAGGAAGAAGAAAAAGTTGCAATAGTATCCCCTGATGGAGGCATAGAAAAAGAGGTTGAGGAACAGGAAGGTGTAGCAATGGCTGACAATGAGAAGAGGAATGTAGATAATGAGATTGCAACAGTTGAAGGTGAGCATATTATTGTAGAAGTTGAGGACGTGAAGATAGTGATAGCAATGGATGGTGAAAATGAAAGCATTGTGATGAATGGTGAAGAAGGAAATGTTGTAGCAACAAAGAAGGATGAGGTAATTTTTTATTTTGAATTCAATTATGATGATTTACCTTCAATGGTGGGAGTAGAAGAGGATGTCAAAAAGGAGATAGTGAATCTACGAGAGGAAATGGATGTATTCCATTTATATTTGTGTGCAGATGTTGTAGGTTGTGGTGTGGATGAGATATTTTGCAATGAGTAACTTTGGTGGAGGAGGTTAGGTAATAATGGGTTGGATCCCATGAAAGGGGACAGAAGAGGAGAGAATATTTGGAGCAAGAACATGCAAACTTGGTGGAGGAGGATGAAAAGTGTCCCAGCCAAATGCTGGAAGAGGTGAAGGAAGAAAGTTTCCAATGAACCTGTTACAGTGATGGAGATTACTGCAAGTTGTTGCAACCTACAAGGGTAGTTCTACTATTCATCTCTATTTTGTGAGTCCTGGCTCACAATTTTTACTCGGTGTGTCTGATGTAGGAGCATCCCAGTCCAGGAGTAATCAGCATCAACCAAAAAAAAATTGGGTTTGTTTGACGTCTATTTTTGTTTACTTTTGGACAGTTTGCTTCAGGAAGATTTTCAGTCTCAAATAGAGCAAGTGAAGAGCATCATCATGTCGAAGAGCCAATTGGGTATCTCCTATTTCAATTTGGTGAAATTTGGCTAAAATTTGGCTAAGTTATAGCCAGTCAACGATTTCCCTGGTTCAGGAATCGCTCAGTTCATCGACTCGGCAATTCATCGATTTGATAGTTTGCCGATAGGAGATTCATTTGAACAAGCCTTGAAGGGAAGTTTGATTTTTTTGTAAGATTTCTTCAGTTAGCCATTTGGAATTTTAGTGAATTTGAATGAAGTTTCTTCATTTGTCAATGAAGTTGCAAGATTGTGAACTTAATCAACAAAATGTCTAGTTCATGAACCCATAGGTTCGTCGATGACTTACTTCGCCACTAAAGCCTGAGGGGCAAGTTTTGAATAAAGTCTTTTGTTATTGGCAAAGTTGTAATATTTCAAACCTAGTTGGCAAAGCTACTAGTTCACGAACCCTTAGGTTTGCCGAGGGTTCATTTCACCGATGAAGGCTTCCAAGGTGAAGTCAAATTTTATTAGTTCATGGAGAGAAGAAATCACTGATAAGTAGAAAATATTAAGTCTTCGACTAGTTTTTGGTTTCTACAAGTTGCTGATTTGCCAACAATGGTTTAATGAAGCTTTTGGTAAGTTTGTATAGTTGGAGCTTTACTGATAAAAGGAGATTAAAGGCTTGTGACTATGTATTGGCAAACCTTTTGGTTTACAAACAAGCTTTTTCATTGATAGTTTATGCTGGAAAACCTTTAAGATTGTGAAGTAATTTTTTTACCGATAAACTCTTCTTAATAGTGTGTTGTGAATGCCTAAGTTCCCAACTCCTAGAGAACACCAATGAAGACATTTTGACCAAGTTCGAGGAGAGTGTGTTTTTCTAATAAAGGCGATCAATGACTAAAGGCTTTATACCGACAAACCTTTTCATTTGTGAAAGGCCTAATTTGCCAATAAGTAGTGATAGTTGACTTTAAGTTTGTGGAAATCTACATTTTCCAATAGAGACTTCCTTGGTTCATAGAAGAGATATTTTCCCAATAGCCGTTACAAGGAGATTTAAAGTTTGAAAAGGCTACACATTGTTGATGTATGGAACTTTATTAAAATATGTCTATTTTAATCAAACAATGTTATGAATCCATTTGGCAACCATCAAGTGGTTGTTGAAAACCTGACTATTCAATTATGTAATAGAATATTTCCATAACTATTTAGATTCCCTAGAGTAAGAATAAAAACGTGATTGTCATTTTGTTTTGTGGGGATTTTCTCTCAGAAGAGAGGCGAGTCGATAGTGGATTGGAGTGGGGTGATTTGCCTAGTCAAGGAAGATGAGGTAGAGAATTATGTCAAGGGGGATGCTATTGATGGGTTGGTGATGCCCAGAATAATGGAAGAAGAGGGTGTGTGCAAGAAGTTGAATCAACTTTTTGGCCAAAAAGTGGAAGTGTTTTCCCTGATTTTTAGAATTTGTCACATTTGACCTAAAATTTGAAGCACTTAAAGATTGAATCCTAAAAAATTTAGTACTATGAAATATAGTACTTGAAGTCTAGTTTGTAAATATGTAATTTATTTTAATATGCAAATGATACAAATTGATTTTCAATAGGCATGCCTAAAAATCATAGTTTAAAATTGTTGGGTTTTTTCCAGCTGATTGTCCTGAGTTTCCCTACAAGTTAGCCATTTCTTATCAACAATATCCTCATGTTAGTGGCCAACAATATAGGAGACTGACTCTGAGTCTCCTCTGCTTCTTCATGCTCTACAAAACCTAAGGGGGTATTCCCTACTCAATACCTATAGGATAAATCTTTGTTTGAGATCAAGTATTGACACAAAGAAGATGAATCCTTTCTGATGAAGGCCAAAATTGTAAGATGAATGCAAAGGGGCTAGCTTTTGACCCTACTATAGTTGTGAACCAAAGGATTTTCAAACCCTAAAACTACTCCAAAAATCCTAAAGGTTTGTAGATAATGTTATGGTTTTGTTGTATACTTCGCTGGAAGATTAGGGTTTTGACTAACAAACTCAATACAAACTCTAAGCGGTGCTTATCCTAATGGCATGAAGTCAAATAGACGTATATGTGTGAATGATTCTCATAAACTAAACCAACACTCAAGTTTCAAGGGGTTTAATTAGCATTTGTCTTAAAAACACTACCCAAGATAGAGTATCATATTAACTCTGCTTACATATATCCCTGTTGCAATGTGTTCTTCCTCATATGTAACCTTTGACATTTAATCTATTCCTTGAATAAAAGTAAAAGATTAAGTATGCAATATAGTAAACCTATATTATAGAATCTAAGATAACCCTTAGTTATTTGATTCAAAAGAAAAACACATACAACCATGGATACAATTAACAAGACACATGTATACAACATTTTTCATTTACATCAACATGAAACTAAATAAAATTTATGTAGAAATATATTCAACACACAACTCATAGACCTACAAAACAAGAGATGAAGCAACTGAGAGAAACTTGTATTTTATTTACTCCTCAAAATTCCAAAATCATTCAACAACCTTACAAAGTGAGGCAACCAGCTCCTTATAGACACAAAGCCTAGCGCCAACATTCATTACATGTGTTGATTAGGTGAGAATACAATGCAAAGTGCCACTCAAGGGCATTGAGACATTTATTACATTGAGCACAAAGAAAAATAAAAAACAATATATCACATGGGACCTAAAATACCTAAGGAGTTCATCCATATAAATGTAGAGGAGTAGTTGCTTGTCTGCTTCAGGTACATCTATTTGTATCTCTCCACCCACTTAGCATACGACCCTTTTGATGGCCAGTGAAATGCAATCAGCTTCAAAATCTTGTCATTGTGTCCTACGTACCGTGCATCCATCAAAACCTTTGCTTCCTTGCAAAATAACTCAAAATTTATTGCTAATATGTGCAATTTGTCCAAGGTTGAATTCAAAATTGCCAACTTGGGATCACCATTGGTGCAACAAGTAGAAATGAGTTTGTTAACATTGTTATTGAAATCAATCTTCCACCTATCAAGGCTCTTGACTTGCCCATCAGCCTCTTATATACTAGGCATATATTTCTTATCTATCCTTTCCATAAATAATTTCTTTTCACCTAGTACCTTATCCAATTTTAATTGGAAAGCTACAACCCCTTCAAGTATTTCCAACATCTCAAGGATTAGCTTCATTTTTGGTGGTGCCTATGCATCAAACCTTGCATATCTGATCATGTCCCTCAATTCACTCATCCTTCACAACCACGATATTTGCATTGTTTTAAGATGCTTTTTGTCCTTCTCATGCTTATCTAATGCATCCATTAAATTAGAATAAGACCTCCATGTCTCATCTATCCTTGCTACAATTTTTGTCACTTTGTAGTTTATCAAGTTAGTGACTATCTCTTTGAATGAACTTTCCTTTTCCTCCTTCAATCTCTTCACCTCCTCCTTCATCTCCCTGATTTCAGTCAATAAAGGCTATGTATCAAATGGAAAGGACTCTGCTGTTAGGATTACAGGTGGGGGAGTGGAAGTACCAGCCTTCAATGATAGCTGCTCCTTCCATTTATTAAGTTCTGCAATTGCCTGAGCATAATGTAGCAACAACTCATGATGTTCCTTCTGCAGCTTGTTTGTGACTACATTAGGAAATTATGCAGTCTGTACATTCAAACTTGTAGTCTGGGGGGCAGGGGTGTTAGATATCCTCTTAATTATTACATCCCCTACAAATTCCCCCAATCCAAAGCTAGGCTTGCTATTATTTGGGGCTAGAGCCCATATAGCCAATGTTTCATACCTAGGATTGAAGGTTGCACTAGAGAGAGCCTTCTCTACTTGTTCATCTGTCATATCGGAATCTTCCCTAGTTATTGTGTCAAATGCAATGGCATATGACAAAGTCCAGTGAGGAAGGAGTAGGATATTGCTCTTAGCAACCAATGCTCTCCCTTCCTCTAGAGTCATTAAACTGATGGCCTTATTAACTTCTTTTAACACCCTTTGGGTGATGGCCTCATACTCAAAGGGGTTTGCTCCACTCTTGGCATCTTCAATCCTTTTTTGGAACTCCTCACTCCTTACTTTCAACACATTGCTCAGGAATTTAGGAGTGTTTATGAATTCACCATGCTCTAAAAATTTGTTACAAGCCATTATTCTGACATCTTCAATATCTACATTCTAGCTTCTCATTGTTCTCATTGCCCTATTTTTAGTGAATGAATAGGGCCTTACTCTGTCAAGTGAATTTATCTGATGGGTAGTTTCCTACACCTGCTCTTCTATTTCACCCTCAAGGTCGACCACCTCAACTTCCTCTAGATTCTCTAAATCAATAATCAGTGCTTTCTTGGCAAGGGAGGGGTCATTTGATTCCTTCTTAGCAGTATATCCTCCCCTAGTACTTCTAGGCTGATATGATGGCCTCTCTTCTCCTTCAGGAGCACTAGAAATTAGTTGTTCTACATTATCCAACATCTTTTGAATCCTCTGAATGGGGTCCTGCACCTCCGCAAAGGCACCTTGATATGCAACATTTATATTCTTCCTCATTCTTTCACCTACCATTATGGTGTCCCACTTGATCCTCAAGTGGTGGACATCATCCATTCTGGAGCAATTTATGACAGGATCGTCAATTAGGTCAAAAATCCCTCTTATCTTGTTGATGAAGCCCTCAGGGTCAAAAATCCTTGGATGCTCCAAATACATCCCAAAATATTACATCACTAAATAAAGCTGATCAAGCCCACTCTTATCAGCTATCAGAAAATCACTAAATCTGAGGGAGGTAGGAAAAAATGAGCCCTTCTTATGTCTCCTCAGGTGCTCCTTATCTGATTCATTCAATTGCCTGATGATCTCTAAGAATGCAACTCTCTTAGGTACATACTTAGGCAAAATGTGGGATGGGGCCTCAAACCCATAGACCCTGATGCAAGTAGTGTGCTAATGAAAAAAACCAGTCACCCCAATTATGATCAATCCCTAAGTGAGGAGTCATGTCCAAAGGCCTTAGAAAATCCAATACATCTGGGTGTAGCCTCTCTCCATCTGGCTCCAAGAAACCAAGAATCCTCCTCACAAAATATTCCTCAAAAATTATATTTAATCAACACTAGTACAATGCATATCTATCATGCAGGTCCATATTTGCACTGGCAACATGTTTCATTGGGCATCTATTATTTTGACATGTAAGTTTTGGTGCCACATTCCAGAAAAAGGAAATAGAAGCATATGACACAGCATGGAATACCATGTGAATTCAACATGAGCATCCACAGTAGATAGCTTGCTCTTGATTTCTGTCATCTGCTTGTGCATCATATCTACAATATAGGAGGCATAATCATATGGTTCTTTGGTCTCTTAACTCTGAATATCAACTGCCATCATCATCAGAGATATGGACATTTTGTCTGAGGCATCCCTACCTAGCACTTGACATAGACTGTGATATGTTCTGATATAATAATCCATGAACAAACTGCACTGAAAGGGTTCCACTTCACTAGCTAAAATCTTCACCAGTTTGCCATCAACACCTCTTGGCCTATGCTTGTCCAAGTTGAAGTCCCTATAGGCATGTTTAACAGTTTGGTATTTCTTCTTCAATCCACTTACGTCAATTGTCTTATTAGCCATAGGGTTCAAGTTAAATACAGTGGCAATGTACCCTTTGGTGAATTTGATCAATTTTGTACCATTTCCTGCTATGACTATTCTTTTGTGAGGATCATATCTCAATGCTATTGCTCTAAGTCAGGATTAGGGAATACATTGGAGCAAATGAGCTTGGCCAGATCAAATCGCCAAGCATGGCAGATAGGGGACTTATAATCCATTCTTTTGTGCTAGTGTTCAAATAGGACCCAACCAAGAACAGGCAGTCTGGCATCTCTACAACTGTAACAAAAATCAAGGAACTTATCATTTGGTCCGCTAGGACCATGCAGATTCAGGGCTCTTCTAGTAGAACATGGCAGTTGGACCATGAGGTCCTCATCTAATCTGTGCTTAGAGGTGGAGGACTGACTACCTTGACTCATTTTTTTAAACTGATCGTAACAAGCTAGGGTTTCTTACATATGCAATTATCTACCTCCTTAATCAAGCAGTCAACTTAAAATATGTTGGGTATAATCATATAGGATGAACTTACTAGTTTATGTTTGCAGGAGTCTATATTTTGTTCTTTTCTCTCTTGAGAATCCGCTATGCATCTGAACTTTGTATGTGCTTGAAGAAATGATGCACAAAGCCCTAACTGTTCTTACTTTTAAGCTTCGTAGCATAGCCTCTGATGCATTAATGGAGGTAGCCTTGGCTTTAACCTTTCATTCATGTCACAGGGTGCCTTCAATGTTCATCACAAAAGTTTAAACTTATGTTGTTGATTTGAGTTCATTCCTGCAAGATCCACGGCCATCATTTACTTGTGAGATTTAAAAATATCAGTCATCATAGTTGAAAAGTCCTTGACCTATCAAGATGAGCCACATCAGATGTACTTCCTTTATTGACTGCATCACCTTTTGTCTGGTCTAGACATGTGGCATCACTTCGCAGCGTCGCAGCCGATAGTGGGCCACCACTTTACCTACCCTGTACAGGTGCGATGAAGCCTCCACATGTCCACCCTTCATTTGTTTTTCATTTCTTTGATAAGACAAGGCCATGTGTCACCATCTCATGACCTCACAGCAATGATATGCAACCATTTGATTAAAACTTTCCCTTGATCCACTTTTATATTGACATTTGGCAACATACAGTTGGCTAGTGCAAGATTCCTAATGTAATAGGATGTAAGCATAGATCCTTTGATAGGTCTCACCATGTCGCAGCCACGTAGCAGGGTGGTGACATCATTGATGATGTGCTACAACACTGTGATATTCATTTTATTAAGCCTTATAACCTACGGGAAGACTTAGGACCTGGGTTTAATTTTACGGTCCATAGGTGGAAAGACCTAGGAAATGGGGCCAGTCACCTAACGGGCACAAAGGCTTAAAGTCATAACTTAAATGACCGGAAACCTACCACGAGCAATCAATAAGGAATTAGAAATATAGGGCATGAGCCTAGGGACTTAGGTTTAATGGATTTTAAAGGGCAAAGACTTATAACTTTATGAACCTAACACCCTAAACCCTAATGGGTATCACCAAAAGTCACTTTTTTTAACCATAGCATGCACCTATACATCAACCATATTTTGACCTAAATAATTGTATTTTTATGAATCCTTTTGGGAAAAGATCTATAACACACTAAAGATTGTGCATGATATATTTTTGTAATTTTTTTGAATATTTTTTATTCAAGTTTTAATTTGCCATAATTGTTGTTTTGAAAATTCCTTGTGTACGTCACGCATAAGATGACCTAAGCTCATCGTTTTTTGATTTTTTTTCAAGTTGAAATGAATTATCTGAAAATTGTGCACGTATAATTTGTTTTCCAAAAAATTATTTTAATAAAAAGTTACTAAAATAATAAGAAACCTGAGATTTAAAGTTTATGGACCACTTTCATAAAAAAATATTTCAAAAATAGACAAAATCATCCAATTGTAATAAAATTACATATTTGGAATCTACACAATCTCATCTATAATGGGTTTTAATTTGATCTAAAATTTCATAAAGAAAGTTGTCAGCCATTTTGCCAAAGTCCATTTCTTGAAAAAATTTGAAGCTTTTTGTTTAAGAAATAAATAATAAATACAAAAATATGTTCAACACTAAAAAATTTATATATTTTAAAACTAGACATTGTCATCTAAAATGGGTTTCAATTTCATCCAAAATTCTAAAAAAAAAATTGTCAACCATATTGCCAAAATCCATCACTTTTGAAAACATTTTTCCCTGAGGATTCCACTAAACGTGGACCCAAATTATTCCACTTACCCAAGAGTAGATTGATTTTTTATTCCTGTAGAAGCTACATAATTAAATAAAATTGTTATTTTGTTGTGATTCTAGATATTACTATGGCATAGAGCTCTAAGTTAGAGATTTGAGTAAATTCAAATGAAATATCTATTGTTTATGAGTTTATACTTTTGTTATGTTGTTGGGTTGCATGATTGGGCTGCCTGATAAGGTTCCCTGGTCATGACTACAAGTGGTATCAGAGATATGGTCTTCAGTGTGTAGACAAAGCACCAAATGTGAGGTAGTCTGCACTAGGACCTGCAGGTGGAGAGTGAAGCAGATGTGTTATCTGAGGAGCTCGAGAGAATTGTTGCAGGTGTGTGAAGAGTCCTGAGAAATTGTGAGCTGAGAGAAGACATTGAATCCATGAGTGAGAGTTGGTTGTGAGTGTGATTTTATTATAGGAAGGACCTATAAATGGAAAGGGTGTTTTGAATTGTTGTGTACCTTTAAGTGTGTGCAGGTTGTAGAGAGTTGGTTTTGTGAGTGTGTAGGAGAGTGTCGGACAAAATGTCTTGGAAGCCAATAGAATATTTTATGATGAAGAAAGAATTTTTTAAGCCACAAAAAGAGAAACAAGAGACAATCCAAGGGAACAATGTGTTTCAAAATATTTGCAAGTTAGGTGGAAAGTGCTATAGAGTGGTTGTGGACAGTAGTAGCATAGATAATTTGGTGTCCTTGGAGATGGTCGAGAAGATGAGTTTGAAGAGAAGTTCTTTATTGTAAGGAGATTGTTAGATATGGGTAAGTGAACAATGTATTGTTGATTTTTAGATTCATAGATATATGGGTATGAAGGAGTCCCATTATTTTTTTGACAAAGATGTGTTTCCAAGTGATGATGTGTATGCAAGTAAAGGGGAAGAAGAAAAAGTTGTAGCAGTATGCCCTGATGGAGGCATAGAAAAAGAGGTTGAGGAAGAGGAAGGTGTAGCAATGGCAGAGTATGAGAAGAGGAATGTAGATAATAAGACTGCAATAGTTGAAGGTTCCCTGGTCACGAATGCACCAGTGTTTTCATAAGATAGGAAGATAGCTCATTAGAATATACAATATATTTTATTAGTAAGAATCTACAAGCACCAAGCTTGATTACACAATCACTAGAAAAGAGTATTTAGCAATAGTGTAGGCATTTAATAATTTTTGTCACTATATCACTGGTTATCTTGTTTTTGTTCATATTGATCATTCAATGACTAGATATTTTCTAAACAAACTTGTGGTGAGTGGTAGAATAAATCATTGGTTTGTACTACTATAGAAATTTGATATTGTCATTTTAGACAAACCTGGTAGGGCCAATGTTGTTGCAAATTTTCTTTCTTGCATTACTTCTATTGAGGACAACCCTATCATAGATGACACTTTTCCTAATGAGCATTGTTTTTCACTAACAACTCATGCTCCATGGTATGTAGATATTCCTAACTATTTGGCTGCAAGAAAGACCCCTCCACACTTTTAGCAAAAAGAAAAGCACAATTTAGTGGAAAATAGTATTCCCTACTCTTTAGTATTGGGATATCTCTTTCATACTGCACTTAAAAATGTCATGATCTATTGTATATGGGAGGATGAGGTCTTTTACATCCTCTGTGCTTGTAATGATGAACCTTGTGGAGGATATTTTGCAGCCAAAAGGATAACTTCCAAAGTATTGACTACAGGTTACTACTAGCCCACATTACATAAGGATGTTATTCAGTACATAAGGTGTTGTGATCACTTCCAAAGGATGGACAAGCCCACTCACTCAGATGAAATGCTTTTGTAGCCACAAATAGTCATGGATCCATTTGATAAATGAGGCCTAGACTTTATAGGACCCATTGATCCACCGTGCTATAGGAAGGAGTACATCTTAGTCTACATAGATTATCTGACCAAATGGGTCAATGTAAATGCTCTCACACATGCTAGGGATGAGAAGGAAACTAAGTTTCTGTATGAGGAAACATTCACATGTTATGGTGTTCCAAGGGAAATAGTTACTAATTGGGACCCATAGTTTACTTCAGACCTAATTACTACTCTTATTTGTGAATATTGACTACACCATAAAAAGTTTATGCCATATCACCCACAATCCAATGGACATTTAGAAGCTACAAATAGAGAGGTGGAGATTGTTCTTACCAAGATAGTTTCTCTACATCATAGAGATTGGGAATCACATCTTCTAGAAGCTATATGGGCATACACAATTACATGGAAGACAACAATAGGGTTTACACCCTACAAGTTAGTCTATGGCAAGAAATTTATCCTCCATATTGAGTTTGAACATAAAACCCTACATGCTACCTTTGAAATAGGATGGACTTGTCTTCAACACAAAAAGAGAGAGTCATGCAATTGAATGCACTAGATGAGATGAGGAAGAAAGTAGTTCATCATGCTGAAATTGTGTAAAGATAAGATATGAAATGGAATGATAAATTTATGAAACGAAAATAGTTTCAACTAGGAGTTTAGGCATTACTCTATGATTCAAGATATAGGGACCATAAATAGAAGTTACAAAAATGTTGGCTTGGTCTTTATGAAGTAAAGGAATTGTTTCCTAATATTTCAGTCAAGATGACAACCATTGGTCTAGTTTAGTTTCATCTGATGGTGAATGACCATCACTTAAGCTCTATAAGAAGCCATTGGATAAGGAATCCTTCATTCAAAGGTTCCTTCAAACTAGCCTACCTCCTGCCCACATAGAACTCTATGAGTTAGTTCATTATAAAATAATGGTCACATTAGTGAAGGATCTCACAACCTCAAACACTACCTCCCACTAAGGTTTGTTTTCTTCCACTGTATATATATACATAAAATAAAATATATATATTAGAAAAAATCTTGTTTTGATAATAATGGCACAATGGTTTTTAGTTCCTACAGTGCTACATGGTAATAGTGCATTACTTTAACTGATGCAAGATACATGTAATTCTCTATAGGCATACCTAAAGCCACTCTACAAGTACATTCTTTTGATTTCTGGTACAAGCACACCTACAACCACTATTCTAGTACACTGGTTTGATAGCTATTAAAGGCCAACCCATAGTAACTATACTAATCCAATGTTATGTTACGTGCTACAGGGAAACCAACAACAACTATACTAATGAACCTGTAGTAGCTTCATAAAAAAAAATCAACAATAATCTCATCACCATAATGCAGCAACCCTACTCCTTTTGGACTAGTCTTTCTTCTCCAATAAAACACTAATTTTCACTAGTTTGTGCTAGAACTTATCCACTCTACCCATACCATACACTCAATAAATGGAGCTCTATATTCCTTTTTCCCATCATTACACTTGTTCAAATTCCCATTTACCCTTCATATTTCCTAATTCTCATTCCTCTTCATTTCTCACTCCAACGATAAAGGTCATTTCACTATCATCATAGATTCATCCCTTCTGACACGTCAACAATATTCTCTATTCAGTGATTCCATTGTCATACTATGCCAACAATCACATCATCAGTTGTTGATCATTTATGCCACATCACATCATTACCATCGGTAATCATGTAAATATCATTAAGATAGGTTTGTTGAATATACTTTTTATAATTACATTTTATGCATTAATTATTCAATAACATAAACATTTAAACAATGTTCTTTTAACCACTACTTCCACATGACCATTTTTCATAACTTCCCATCGATGACGCTTATTCATACATCATAGTCACTCCTCCATGTCACTTGAGGGCAAGGGACTATTTATTGGGGGGTGAGAGCATGTAATTGCTAAAATGACCATAACTACACCTTACACCTATAAACTAGGATGTACAAATAATCATCATCATGACGAGTTATGGTGGTAATATCCTTGCATGAATGACCAATCCAATTTTATTTCCATTATGCATGGATATACCTTCACATTTTTGCTTTTTCTTAGAGATCATGTTAATTATATAAAGATATTAGTTGTACTTTGAGCCTAAAGCTGCAATCTCCTCTCATCATCTCTGGAAATTTTCAAACTCACTACTCCAAGCCTAAATCATTCCCTACTATAGGTTCACTTGTAGCCATGGGAGGTGACATTATTAGAAGAAAGCCCACTGACCATATAGTCTTTCTATAAGATCATGTAGTACTTGCCTTATTTCAATGAGTAGGCTAGATGGATTATATTAAAAAACTCCAGGATTACAATGATGAACTTGCTCATCAATTTTATCAAACACTAAGCAATTATGTGGAAATAGTTAGAGGGATTAGAGTATAAATTTTGTAGACCACTATAGCCAAAGTTACCAGATTACCTATTGTTGGAGAACTCTAGTCATTGAGGGGTGATGTAGTGGTGGCAAGGAATGAATTTATAGCATTGACGGAGCAGTTTGATTCTTCTTCACAAGGAACAAAATGGTCACCACTGTTAATATTCTAGGAAGGGGTCAACATGCACATTATTAGACATCTTATGTTGAAAACTAAGATCATGGAATATACTAACAAGCACATGAATTCCAATGGAATCGACCAAATGTATTAGCTAATAAGGTGAGTATAATTAGAGTTGTCTTAGGTACCCAAATCTCCATGAAAAGAGTATAGGACTCCTCTATCATGGAGTTCTGGAGAGTAACCTCCCACAAACATAGTGCAAGGTGTCGATGCAAGTTGACACCTCTCAAAATAGCTCCAACTATTTTGACAATTTCAAATGAACATGTGCCAATATGCCTAAGTAGGCTTAATTATAAATGTAAACACCTATAGATTAAAAGTATACAATAACAGCCCCCTTAAGCATAGCTTAGGTGAGTATTATAAAAAGTGGGTCACGGATATAAGCCTGGTGAGGTACCTATGTATAACTCAAAAGAAAAATGAGTCCCAACCATGAAGCTTGATAAGGTACTCAAGTACAATGCAAACTCTCAAACTGGAGAAAGATAGAAAATAGAGTGGGAAAAAACTATCCTCCAAAAAGAGAGATTATACATGTGAAGTACTACTTCTTTCACTAAGTACAATACAAGATCCCCCCCATAGGAGAGAAAATGATAGAAGGTCTATGAGACACCCCATAATACATGTCCTACTGTAGTAATGTTGAATAGTCAAAAAAGGATGTAGATGTAGATCCACGAATATCGAACAACGTTCCTTCCTTTGGGACAAAAAGAAACTGCCTGAAGATGCCAGATATCTTCCCATGTGAGAAGATGTATGTATGATCTTCAATCATGCTAAAGTTGATCCAAGGATGATGTTGCCCATGTTGATGCCTTCAAAGAGTGCTCAAGTGTCCCCATGTCAATGTCGAAGGATGCCATAATCAAATCAGGTGCATGCCCAATAGACGAGGATGATGACATTCTAGAACCATGTGTAGGATGATGTAAAACATGAATATCCAAAGTGGATAACATTGATGCAGCTTCATTGAAATTGTCATCAAAGAGAAGACTGATGTCCTCAATGTGTGCTTCATGTCAGCAATGTGGGACTCTACAAAAAGACAAGTGATGTCAGGTAGAAATTTGTCCCAATCAGCAATGATAGGAAGACTGATATCTTGTTGGAAAGAAGCATTAGAATCTTTCAAAGAAGTAATTCTGGAATGTAATGAAGCAATAGTAGGAGTGATGACTTTTTCTATGTCACTAGAACATTTTGTTTCTGTATCATGATTAGGGATGTGAGTTGTGATCAAAGAAGGATCATGTGGGAATGGGGAAATATTCAAGTCTCCATATATCTCCCAAATTTTGATTCAAAATGTATGTGGACAGTCAATATCCCTGATGACACACAAAGCGGCATCTGGAATATGTAAATTGATCAATCCAACAATGTGATCATGATGATTAAACCACTTACCCTTCTGAGATTGTTCACCAGGTTTAGGGACAAGTCCATACATATGGGGTATGAGATTATGGAACCTGAGGTGTTTCAAGATGCCTTCACACCGAGACTTATAGTTTCCCTTGTTTAGGCTGATTACAAAAGAGTGAGTTTCATATACCATGATTAGAACAAGTTAATTCATCTAGACAAAAGAAAGTCAACACATTAGGCAACCAGATTAGGTGACCCCCCAATTGAACTTTATGTAAAGTGACACTTTATAAGTTGAGTGTGTGATTACTCTTTGCTTAATTTCCCCCTTAAAGTGACACTTTATAAATTTAGTGCTTTGTGAAAAATTAACATACAACACTATCCCCCCTTGATTATGTATTCCCCCCCCCCCCAAATTTGGCACTTTATAGAAGTGCTTTAGGTCACCTAAAATGAACATAAATAGGCACTTTATAATTTTAGTGTGATTTTATTGTAGTTGGATTTGTGATGTAAAAACATTCACTTTTGCAAAAAGAAGCACTCGATTTCAGGTTAATTTGCAAAAGTTATTTGAGTTGTAAGATTATGCAATTACAAAAAAAAAACCTTCTTTAGGAATAAAAATTTTGAGATTTTTAGAAAATAAGTTTTGCATGGAAAATTTGTGAGACAAAAAAAAATAGGAGTAAATTTAAGCCCTCTTGAGCTGTACATGACTAGAGACTAAAAATTTCATGTGACCAGGGGCTAGAATTTTTAGATGGTTTCCCTACTGACATCACCCCACCATTTTCTTACCTCAGCAAAATTGACATTTTTGTCTATGAATAGTACTATGATGTGTGCAAATAACTTTAATGCTAATTTCTTACCTAACGACCCCAATGAATAGGATGTCAAGGTATGCAATGTGGGTAGAAGAAGGCACTTTACATGTAGCTAAGCAAGGGCCCATTAAAGGTGTTGGTTACCAAATCTGTAGAGGGTTTGCCAACTCCAATGCACAGGTAGATTCAGCTAACAGATTACGGGAGGTTGCATGAGCTGCCTCCCCTTGACTTCTGGTTCTACCACACCAAGGGGGGTATCCCTATGACAAAAGATGTAACCTTGACTAGCTCAATGACATAAAGATTTAGCTTGACAGCAATAGGCAGAATACTCTCATGTATGGACCAAGATCTGCATGGTAGATCACAAGGTTGGCAACATTCTTAGACATATGTGTCTGGTTGGGTATGAGAGTATGCAAGGGGTTTCTAATCCTACTCCTACAACTAACAGGTGGAAGTGACGAGATGGGTGGACATAATGTCTTGGATGCAAGACAAGGGGTTTTGGCTCATAACTACTGACCCAGAAACAAACTGGTGCCTATCCATTGGGCAAGGAGTCAACTAGACATATACAATAGATGGTTTGCAACTTTCACTCAAGTTTCAGGGGGTTGGACTTAATGCTTGCCTTACAAACATCACCTAAGAATGGGTATCTAACTGCCTCTACTTACAGATATCCCTGCTGACATGCAACCTTCCTCATGCTCAACCTAAAACAATTTAATCCACTCCTTGAATGGAAGTTAGAGATCAAACATATGATACAGAAAACCATATCCTAGAACCTGAGAAACCCTTAGCAACCAGATCTAGAAGAAGGAGAATAACATGCAGCAAATGGAGACAAGCAGATAAACACATGCAATGAAGCATTTCTCATATAAAATCAACACTAAAACTGAAATATGTGCAAAATACATTCATGCTACAACAAATAAACTCCAAAATAGGATTGAACAACTAGGAACACGCCCTGTCTTTCGTTATTTACACAAAAAAATGCCCAAGTCTTCAACAACCTTAAAAATGGGTCACACAGTCTGCTTAAATAGCAAGAAAATGTACCCAGCAAAATTAATTACATGGCAAGACAAAAATCTGCCAGATACAGTACATCAGAAAATGGCACTCAAAAGAGTAAATGCTATAGAGGGACAAAGAGGAAGGAGTAGGTGAGATTGGGACTCGAGCCGCCGCTCAGGGACATGCATCATCAATTCAGGTGGTTGAGCCACCAACTCGACCCATGCCTCTGTAACAACTGCCATTAATGTTTCACCAACCTGTAGCCCCTGGAATGTTGCAATGGCATGCCTCTAGAGTTTCTCCTACCTAAAAATGATTTCAAACACTCAGGAAAAGACCCACGCTGTAGGCTCAAAATGTGACCGTCGATCATCCTCCTGTCGCTACAATCAACGGTGTCAAAATCTGTTGAAAAATCACCTACTAACCAAAATGTGCCATGTAGGCACTTCAAGTTTCCATCGTTGGGTCCATTCCCTCCATTTTGCCTTTGAGAAAGGGACATGTGGCAGCTTCTGCAGTGTCTCTAAAACATAAAGACCCTTCCAAGAAACTCCAATGGAAGCTGACATGTGTCACTTTCCACGCTACACTTGAGAAACACTTGTAACACTTGAGACTCTCACGGAGATCGACACCTGGCAGGTTCCACAACCTCTTGAAACTCAAAGAAACTTTATAGAAACTTCGGTGGAAGCAGCCACATGTCGAGACCTGTGATACTCTACCAAACTGTGTCAGAAGTTTGAAGTGGTCCCCATTCATGACACTTGTCGCAATCTGTGGCTTTGAAACTTGAGGCACATTAAGAAACAGGGCCCACCACCACTTGCACCAAACCCTGAAGCAAAAAGGAACAACACGGAGGCTAACACTTCTCAGCTCCTGTAGTAACCACAAGGGACACATAGTGCTCTCCGTGCTCCCACTGAAACAAAAGAAACTGCCCCCGCTCACGACACTTGGCGGCTTCCGTGCTCATAGAAACATTATAAAAGGGGCTCTCAAAACTTAGGCGAAGGTTGCCACTTGGCATCATCTGCAGTAGCTTAGAAACTTAGAAGAAACCTTTTGAAACATGGGTGAAGGCCGCCACTTGGCATCATCCGCAGCAGCAGGGACACATAACCGGGACCCACCATGTCTTCGCCAAACTATGAAACAAATAGAAACCAACACAGAAGCTGACACTTGTTAGCTTCTGCAACAACTACAAAGGACACGTGGCATGCTCTTCCCCTGCTTGGAAAATTTTTAGAAACTTCAACGTAGAGTGACACATGGCGATTTCCTTGAAAGCTTGAGAAACATAAAGGGTCCCTCAGAAGCTCACATGGGGATCGACACCTGGCACCGTCCATGGGGAGTAATTTGAAACACAAAGGAAACATTTAAAGGGTCTTTGAAGCCCCGGCAGAGACTATGAAACTTTTAGGGTCTTTCAGGTGCCTCCACATGGTGCCTCCCGCGGCACTCTTGAAACAAGATAGAAACTTTATAGAAACTTTGGCAGAACTCAGTCTGAAGCTAATACATGGTGCCATCCACGCATTCAACTTAGAAACAAAACAGACACAACATCTGCTACGTGGCACACTCCACGTTAAAGCTACACTTGAGAAACATTCACCGACACTAAAAACTGTGACCCGAAGCAGTGACCCGATATGCATTTTTTATGCATTTGACCTAATTTTTAACATTCTTCAAGGGTTGATGGAAATTTTAGACCCACCACAACATTTTTTGACTTGCACCTTAACTAATTTCTAGCACTTTTAACAACTACAGAGGCCAAAATATGTCAGGATTTTTGGATTTTTGGGAGGAGATCTGACTCAAAACCCCAAACATAAATTATTACTAACAGTGGCTCTGATTGGGGATGCATGCCTCTTGCAGGCATGGCGAGAACCTTAGATCTCTGGGATGTAGACCAGTCCCTTAGCCATTGGGCACAGAGTCAAACTTGCATCAATCTGTATCACCAAACACATTATTTCAAAATAAACATGGTGGCCCAGGGCCACCAAAAAGGAAAAACCATAATTTTCCTTTGTCAAACACCTGATTTTCTTTTAATTTCTTCAAATGAAGCCTAAAAGCATTTAACTGTCTGCAGCAAGCCCCTTGGCAATTATTTGTGCTACTGCTCATTTCTTTTTCTTCAACAAATCTACAACTAGCTTTATCAGCATACATTATTATCAGTTGTAGAATATCATCATCATATGAGTCACTAATTTTGCTTGGAAAAATAATAGACTCACATGAAACAAATGAATCCACATTAGAATTTTGCCCTTCCTCAAAAAATAAGAGCTCCTCTATATCAAACATGGAATATTCAGCCACAAGCAACATCTCATAATCAAGTTTATCTTTATAAGTATACATATATTCATCATCATTGTGTTCAGCAATTTTATCATTTATGTCCACCTGGAATGTCTCAAAAGAAGGCATAGATAACTCAGAATGCAACCCTATGTCAAAAACTTCATAGTCACCCCTGCAACCAACACTATCCCCAACTATATGAGCACACACATCTGCAACCTTCCCATCCACTTCTAAATAGTGACCCTGTTTTTCCTCTTCACTAATGCCCTGATGATCAAAAGAAAATTTTTCAACCTTTGCATTGTAGAGGTGGTCACAATCCTCAAGGAAACACTCATACTCAGCATCCAAATATATTTCATCATCTGAAAGGCTCATACATGCATCTGAATGCTGACAATCACTAATACATTCACTATCATCCCTTGAAGCAACATTTTCTATATTCAGAGTGAAGCTCTACACATCCACCTCATATAGATAATCAGGAATAACTGGGATATGCCTATCACTGCAGGATGCAACTTCATGTATATCTTTCATTTCATCATTTAAAGAGCATTTTGCATCTGCAGGCTTTTCTTCTAGATGCAGACAACAATCTTTGTTTTCATTATTACAAGATGTGCTTACATTTTCTACAACATTTTCTTCATGCATTACATCATGGCTACACACATTATTCTGAAATATATTTCCCCCTACATAATCATTTAACAATGAACATACTGGAATAGCAGAAATATATTCACTTTGATAACTATTCTGACAACTTGCAGCCATGAAACCTACTGGCATTCCATATTTCTCATTGTTTTCTTTATCCATAGCAAATTGGAAAGCTTGGTGAAGTGTGACTGGTTCTTTATCTCTCAATAGATAACTCATTTCTTCATCAAATGCAACCAAATAAATTGTCAAGCATAATGCATTATTGGGTCTCATATATTCAGGAATTTGCCTGAGCAACTTAATAAATCTAAGATTAAAGGCTGGAACCAATTCCTCATCTCCCCTTTGGATATTCATAAACTATATGATCAGAGAGGCCACATCAAACCTTTCACCAAACTGTTCTAGGAATGCAACTTCTAAATCTATCCATGAAGAAATTGAACAAACAGGCAGGTCTGAAAACCATATCCTAGCATCATCTTCTAATGACTGAACAAAGAGTCTCATTACTACATCTTCATCCTCTACCTTATAATCTTCTATCAAATTACAAATTTTTTGCAGATGTTTGTTTGCCGATTCAAAATCTGATCCACTATATTTTGGCAAACATTTTCTAATTTTATTGGGAATAACATCTGGGTAACCACCTATTCCTGTGAAATTTAGGGCTTTATACCTTTCAATAAAAAATGGTCTCCTTTGAGAACATACCAAGGCCTACTGTTTTAAACTTGACATTTTGAATTAAAGATGAATACTTGGAAATATGTTGCAGCATTGATAGGTTCAATTAACAGAGTCGCCACCTCTCACAGAGAGGACAATATATCAACAAGGCCATTTTGTTTTCTGGATTCACCACGCCAGTAGAGCACCATATGGTTACTATTTTGCTGCAACAATTTCACTAGAAACTAGATCTTCCAGCCTTCAAATCACTTGACTCTCTCTTCCCAGCAGAGTCACCAAAATCTGTTGGTGACTTAGATGGGCCACAAATATATCACTAGAGACGACTGGATAGTACATTGACTTCACATCCCCAACAGAGTCACCAAAATCTGTTGGTGACTCAGATGGGCCACAAATATATCACCAGAGACAACTGGATAGTACTTTGACTTCACATCCCCAGTAGAGTCGCCAAAATCTGTTGGTTACCAAATATGTAGAGGGTTTGCCAGCTCCAATGCATAGGCAGATTCAGCCAATAGATTACGGGAGGTTGCGTGAGCTGCCTCCCCTTCACTTCTGGTTCTTCCGCACCAAGGGAGGTATCGCTATGACAAAAGATGTAACCTTGACTAGCTCAATGACAAAAAGATTTATCTTGACAGCAACAGGTAGAATACTCTCATGTATGGACCAAGATCTGCATGGTAGATCACAAGGTTGGCAACATTCTTGGACATATGTGTCTGGTTGGGTATGAGAGTATGTAGGGGGTTCCTAATCCTACTTCTACAACTAACAGGTGGAGGTGATGAGATGGGTGGACATAATGTCCTGGATGTAAGACAAGGGGTTTTGGCTCATAACTACTGACCCAGAAATAGACTGGTGCCTATCCATTGGGCAAGGAGTCAAGTAGACGTATACAGCAAATGGTTTGCAACTTTCACTCAAGTTTTAGGGGGTTGGACTTGATGCTTGCCTTACAAACATCACCCAAGAATGGGTATCTAACTACCTCTACTTACAGATATCCCTGCTGACATGCAACCTTCCTCATGCTCAACCTAAAACAATTTAATCGACTCCTTGAATGGAAGTTAGAGATCAAACATGTGATAAAGAAAAACATATCCTAGAACCTGAGAAACCCTTAGCAACCAGATTCAGAAGAAGGAGAATAACATGCAGCAAATGGAGACAAGCAGATAAACACATGCAATGAAGCATTTCTCATATAAAATCAACACTGAAACTGAAATATGTGCAAAATACACTCATGTTGCAACACATAAACTCCAAAATGGGATAGAACAACCAGGAACACACCCTGTCTTTCATTATTTACACAAAAAAATGCCCAAGTCTTCAACAACCTTAAAAATGGGTCACACAGTCTGCTTAAATAGCAAGAAAATGTACCCAGCAAAATTAATTACATGGCAAGACAAAAATCCGCCAAATACAGTACATCAAAAAATGGCACTCAAAAGAGTAAATGTTGCAGAGGGACAAAGAGGAAGGAGCAGGTGAGATTGGGACTCGAGCTGCCGCTCAGGGACATGCATCATCAATTCAGGTGGTTGAGCCACCAACTCGACCCATGCCTCTGCAACAACTTCCATTAATGTTTCACCAACCTATAGCCCCTAGAATGTTGCAATGGCGCACCTCTGGAGTTTCTCTTGCCTAAAAATGATTTCAAACACTCGGGAAAAAACCCGCGCTACAGGCTCAAAATGTGACCGTCGATCGTCCTCCCGTCACTACGATCAACGGTGTCAAAATCTATTGAAAAATCGCCCACTAACCAAAATGTGCCACGTAGGTACTTCAAGTTTCCATCGCTAGGTCTGTTCCCTCCATTTTACCTTTGAGAAAGGGACATGTGGCAGCTTCCGCAGTGTCTCTAAAACATAAAGATGCTTCTAGGAAACTCCAACAGAAGCTGACATGTGTCGCTTTCCATGCTACACTTGAGATTCTCGCAGAGATCGACACCTGGCAGGTTCTACAGCCTCTTGAAACTCAAAGAAACTTTATAGAAACTTCAGCAGAAGCAGCCACGCGTCGAGACCCGCGATACTCTACCAAATTGTGTAAAAAGTTTGTAGTGGCCCCCGTTCGTGACACTTGTCACAATCAGTGGCTTTGAAACTTAAGGCACATTAAGAAACGGGGCCCACCACCTCTTGCGCCAAACCCTGAAGCAAAAAGAAACAACGTGGAAGCTGACACTTGTCAGCTCTCGTAGCAACCACAAGGGACACACAACGCTCTCCACACTCCCGCTGAAACAAAAAGAAACTGCCCCCATTCGCGACACCTGGTGCCTTCTGTGCTCATAGAAACATTATAAAAGGGGCTCTCAAAACTCAAGCGGAGGTTGCCACTTGGCATCATCCGCAACAGCTTAGAAACTTAGAAGAAACCTTTTCAAACATCGATGGAGGCTGCCACTTGGCATCATTCGCAACAGCAGGGACACATAACCAGGACCCACCATGTCTTCGCTAAACTATGAAACAAATAGAAACCAACGCAGAAGCTGACACTTGTCAGCTTCCACAGAAACTACAAAGGACACGTGGCACGCTCCGCCCCTGCTTGGAAACTTTTTAGAAACTTCAATGGAGAGTGACACATGGTGCTTTCCACGAAAGCTTGAGAAACATAAAGGGTCCCTCAGAAGCTCACGTGGGGATCAACACCTAGCACCAACCGCGAGGAGTAATTTGAAACACAAAGGAAACATTTAAAGGGTCTTTAAAGCCCCAACGGAGACTATGAAACTTTTAGGTTCTTTCGGGTGCCTCCACATGGTGCCTCCCGCGGCACTCTTGAAACAAGATAGAAACTTTATAGAAACTTTGGCAAAACTCAGTCGGAAGCTGACACGTGGCGCCATCCACACATTTAACTTAGAAACAAAACAGACATAGCATCCGCTACGTGGCACACTCTGCATTAAAGCTACACTTGAGAAACATTCACTGACACTGAAAACTGTGACCCGAAGCAGTGACTCGATATGCATTTTTTATGCATTTGACCTAATTTTTAACATTCTTCAAGGGCCAATGGAAATTTCAGACCCGCCACAACATTTTTTGACTTGCACCTTAACTGATTTCTGGCATTTTTAACAACTGCAGAGGCCAAAATGTGTCAGGATTTTTGGATTTTTGGGAGGAGATCTGATTCAAAACCCCAAACATAAATTATTACTAACAGAGGGCGTGTGAGGCCTACTCGTGAGGGCACTTTGAAGGTGCTTGTGTGAGGCTCCTCTATGTTTGATGGTGCTTGGAGGAACTTGTGTGATGCTCCTCTGCCAAACCCCATGTGCCTTTGAAGATCCTCTCTTGTGCCCCCGGTATGGGCAATCTGGTGTTGACGGAACATACCCTTCTATGGTCATTTCAAGGCATTGATAAAGCACTTTATGAGGGTGTTTGGCACACTGTGAAACTCCCCTTATGTGGGCATTTAAAGACAATGAAACACTACCATGTGTGGACATTTCAAAGAGTCTGTTACATAGGCCTTTGTAAGGGCATCAAATGCTAATCTTTGTCAGCTATTCAAAACAATCCAATACAGTTAATAGCAAACAAACCAAACAAGCAAAACCTCACAGAATGAAGCTCAGTGAGAATGGGGGCAAGTAGCATAGCAACAAGTTGTTTAGGGTGAAATTGTAGATTTGTCTTAATAGGATTAAGTACTAATTTTTCACCATGCTAAGCATTGGGAGGAAAAGGATTGGGCTTGACGTTAATCTACTAATTACTTGTCTATCCCTTATGCTCGCTAGGTCTTATTCAAGAATCTAATTAAGGTTTTATCAAGTGTCTTTACTCATTAATCAAAGAAACCCTAATTATGCCTCATAATAGATATTTCTAAAACCAGATGATGAAATAGGTAACACAGATCATAAAAATGCAGAGAAAGAGTTTCAGAGACTGTGCACCCAAAATTTAAGGGCCAACTAGACTAGGGCACCCACTCTTTAGTCCTACAAATTTCTGTCATAGAGAATCTTCTGCATAGGTTAACTGACAACCCCAAATGGCTCCCAGATCTTAGAAACATTCCCCAGTTGGACTAGCGCACTCACTGATTAGTCCCACAAGTGTCAAGATCTAGAAATCCAAAAGTTTGTGATGACTGTACCTGTAATATCCTTCTTTCTGTAGCTTATTTCCACCATAACCTGCAAAACACAATCTACACCTACAAAAGAAGGAGAAAGATGTTCTGGCTATATAGAAGCTTGCCTCAGTCAAGCCCCATTTTTGGTATTTCTACCTCAACAATAGCCAGAGATAAAGATTTGCAGAAGTGTGTGCAAACCTAACAATGTGTATGCAAAAATATCAAACCCTAGATGTCTCAATCAAGGGAAGATCAACAACTTGCTTCAAATCAATAAACACATACAACTTCACCTCAAGGAGATGAAACAAATGAAGACTTGCATGAACAAGAAGGTGAATCAGCAATGTCGATCGAGGATCTCCATGCTTGATGTTGGAGGCTTTAACCCTTCCCCCGATCATGCAAAAGGTATACAAACCCTAGGAAGAGCAAGATAGACTCAAGATCTTGATTCCTAATCCCCATCGATTGTCTCCATAATAGAAAATTCAAATAAATTTCAAGAGCTTCAACAAGTAGCTGATCTTCAATGGCAATTTTGGAAGAGTTTTGGCATTAAGCTTGAATAAGAATAGTGTGTGATGAAATAATTTTTAAATGTCTTTTTATATTTAGCTTTAGGGAAATTCAAATTTTGAAATAACGTCTCGACATCGCACGAAAAATGAGAATTTCAAAGTGGAATCCCAAGGCATATGGCGGGAGATGACACCCCGCCAAGATTGAAAATCCCAGAAAATAGGGGAGAACTAGGGCATGGGCACTTGAGTCCAGGCCCCCATTTTTTTATTAGATCTACATCAAGGGGGTCCCAAAGGTCCCCATTTCAGATTCTCTTTCTAGGTTCTATCAAAAGGTTATCTCAAAAGGTGAACATTTTGCAAATAGACCTAGTCAATTAGGGTTTCGGGAAGGTTAGAAAGAAAAAGGTTGAGAGGTCACCAAAGGTGAGGAGCTAAATTGAGGGAAATTGTACCATTCCATACAGAAGGACAATTTCCAATGTTACATTTAGCCCCCACTTTAGTGGCCATATGACACTACGTGCATATGTAACTAAACGAAAGTAAATGCATCAATCATGAAAAGGATACCCAAAAGGATATTGTAGAGGAAGCTGAAGTGCTATCGCTGAGAATGAAGAAGCCCCCAACTCTGCAATCCAACAAGACCACAAAGTTAGGAACCCCAACCTGTAGAGGAACACTTTATCAGAAAATAAAAAATCAAGTCAACCTGCAACCACCACCAATGAGTCAGTACAAAAACACTAAGGGGGTTGAGTGATGAGACATGATGAGGGAGGAAATTGAGGGAGATATATGCCCCCTTGTTTTTGCTTGCTTAGTCTGAGAAGTAGAAACATGGAGATACCCACACACGTCAATTTCAAGGGAAACTTGATGAGAAATGTGTTATGAGGGACATTTGAAGAAAGAACACTCAAGCACAACACATTGGGTAAGAAAGAGAGCAGAACCACAATTCTAATGCAACAAATGACACGAAAATTGGAGTTTGATAGCTCAAGATAAGGGTTCAAGAGTAAAAGGGGTTGATATTGCACCTAGTTAGGGATAGGAATTCTCATCCACTTACTTTATGTAAAGGGAGTTTTCACTTATCACTTACTCATTCTTATTTCTTGTCTTTGTAGAAAAGGTAGAGGAGAGAGAGAAGGAGAAGAGGAGGACAACCATGCCGAGCTGACACCTATATCAGCCCCCACGACTGGAGATGCTTTGAGCCTAAGTAGCGGAGAGGTGCTTCAAGGCTGAGGTAGGGTTCTAATCTTGTGATTCTGTCATCTTTTAGTTTACTTTTGTTTGACTTTATCATTTACTGTGTTGAAAGAGAGAGAATGGACTGGGGTCCCTAAGAGGGGCACTTAGGTCCACCTAGGGTGCCAGAGTCTCTCTAGGGTGCCCTAGTCCCATAGGGGTGCCAGTGTCTCTCTGGGGCACCTTAGTATTCCTGGGGTGCCCGGGTCCATAGAGGACATGAGCCCTATGCACAGACACTCTTTTCTATTTTTGATAGTAGCTTTCTGTTTCACGAGGAGATATTGATATCATTATTTGCTTTTTGACCTATAGGACGTCCCTGAGACACGAGAGCAAATAGGTCATCACCTGATGATGCTACTTCGAGAGTGTGCTAGCTCCTTGTCTACTGTAGAGAGAGCACTTGTAGGTGGTGGGCTTATGGTGGGTATTTGATATGCCCACAATCAGATTCCACTACACTATGTTGATGGCATTGATGGAGAGGTGGAATGCAAATACTGTTAGACTTAGGGCACACAAGTTGGGGGGGTGAATCAGTTGTGCAAAACTTTCTCCAATTTACACACTTAAATCTTCTTGGTGATTAGTAGTATATTAAACATGAAACATAATGCATTCAAATCAAAAGTAGAAACTCATCAACACATAAGACACCAAATTTTTGACGTGGAAAACCCGGTTAAGGGAAAAACCATGGGGTGATTAACCCAAGAATGTATTCTCTGTTAGAAGAATAGAAAGAACAAAATGGCACATGCCAATTAGGGCTCACTACCCTAGCACACTGCTCACAAGAGGCTCACTGCCTACAAGAAACATACTGTCTACAAAGAAAATAAGTACCACATACATGAACTGGAGAATAGCATCTTCACCATGCTTGAATCAGTTCCATTAAGCTCAATACTCCTGCTATGCCTTTTGCTCTGTTCTTCACTACCACACTCTCATCTCTACAAGACACACTTTGGAATGACTTCACAATCCATTATTTATACAAGACATCGACTTAGGAATAATCATGTAAGTTGGCAAACACCTACAAGAACATCCACAAGACGTGTAATACATCCAGTCAGCTAGTCTCAAGAAGAACACCAATATCCGGTGGTTATTCTTCAAATGCAAACTCTAACTTCAATGCGGACCGCCAACATGAACTGGACATGATCCAATGATCATCATAACCTTCCCTGAATCACCAAGAACATCCGCACTTCATCAGCCTACTGGAATTCTTCTCTCCTTCATCCGGAGCTTCAAGAACATAGTCTATCATCATTGTCACAAAGGAATAGGCTCTTTTAGATCTTCAAACCACAAACCAACCTAGTTGATACTTCACAGGGACATCCTCAACACTCCCTCAAATCTATAGAATGGGATAATGAATTTTTGGATCTCACCGGACCTATCTGTGACACTCTGTCACCTCTGAACACCTACCAGAACTGGTTCTACTTGAGCGACCATAACTTCTTCAGATCTTCATGAAAACCTCTAAAAACTAGACTGGAGCATCTCAAGACTTATATCTACAACCCCTTTAAACCGTATCCTCTGATCCTCAACCTATTGAGGACTTTTACCTTCTTGTCATCACTGTTCTTCACTGTTCCTGATTGAGACTAATTTTCTCAATATCCTTAGCACACAACTCATCTAATCCTTCTCATTAATGCAACAGGAGTATGTTGACATCAATGACAACACCAGTTAGACCCATACTTGCAACAATCTCCCCCTTTGTCATTGATGGCAACATATGATGTGAAAAACCATCAAGACAAGCACTTTTCCTTACTGTCATAGCTCCCCCTATCAACAACAACTATTCACATGTCTTCTCTTCCTTTACTACTCCCCATTTGATCATCAACCACTTGTTTTTCACATGTCTTTTCTCCCCCTTTGACATCAATGGCAAAGGGCTCATACTTGCAACTCCACTACTTCATAATCATACCTGCTGCTCCCCCTGAGTAGTAGCTTCCCATCATCAATCTAGATCACAAGATATGACTGTAATATCCACCAGACTGATGAACATCAGTGCATCCTAGTTCATCACCGAAGGGGCAATAACCCCTAACTTCTCCCTGAGATACTCAAAAGAGTCCTTGGGAAGAGGTTTAGTAAAGATATCTGCAATCTGATCCTTGGAGGATACATACTCCAATCTAACTTCATCCTTGTTCACTTGCTCTCTCAGAAAGTGAAACTTGATAGATATATGCTTAGTCTTAGAATGCAACACTGGATTCTTAGAAATATTTATTGCACTTGAATTATCATAGAAAATTGTGATAGGCTCCTCATATTCTACTTTAATATCTCTTGGCATTTGCTTCATCCACAAAACTTGAGTGCAACTACCTGCTGCTGCAATGTATTCTGCTTCAGTTGTAGACAGATATATTGCCTCTTGTTTCTTGCTTAGCCAAGAAACCAAACTTTTTCCCAAAAAGAATGCTCCACCACTGGTACTCTTCCTGTCATCCACATCTCCTACCCAATCTACATCTGTATATGCATGAAGAGAGAAATCATGATCTCTAGGATACCACAAACCATACTCAACTATTCCTTTTAGGTACCTAAAAATCCTTTTGATTACCATGACATGGGATTCTATAGGATTAGCCTAGAATCTCACAACAAGACCAACAACCTATATTATATCTGGTCTAGTTTGAGTGAGATACAATAATCCTCCAATCATTGATCTATACTTTGTTTGATCTACCTTAGGGGAGTCATCATCTTTGCTCAACTTACATCTGGTTGCCATGGGAGTATTCATTGGCTTTGAATCTTCCATTCCAAATTTCCTCAACAATTCTTTCACATATTTGGTCTGAGAAATAAAGATTCCTTTTTTTGTTTGAGTAATTTGCAGACCTAAGAAGAAATTCATTTCACCAAGCATTGACATCTCAAACTCACTTTTCATTTAATTTGCAAAGGTTTTACACATACTGTCTCTTCCTCGAAAGATGATATCATCAACAAATACTTCAACAATCAAGATGTTTTCATGATCAATTTTGAAATATAAGTTACTGTCAGCAGTACCTTTATTGAAACCAATTTTCAAAAGATGTTTGTCCAGTCTTTCATACCAGGCTCTTGGAGCTTGCTTTAGTCCATACAGTGCCTTCTTCAGTTTTCAGACCATATCACCATGCTCAGATAATTGAAATCCATCTGGTTGTTCAATGTACACTTCTTCTTCTAAGTCACCATTTAGGAAGTAGATTTGACATCCATCTGATACACCTTGAAATCCTTGAAGGCAGCCAATGCAAGAAATAATCTGACTGCTTCAATTCTTGCCACCAGAGCAAAAGTTTCTTCAAAATCAATTCCTTCTAATTGAGAGTAGCCCTTGCAGACCAATCTAGCTTTATTTATGATTACTTTATCAACTTCATTTAGTTTGTTCCAGAAGACCCATTTGGTTCCAATCACATTCTTGTTTCTAGGTCTGGGAACAAGATCCCAATTGTGATTTTTCTCAATTTGCATCAACTCTTCCTCCATTGCTTTGGTCCAGTTTTCATCATTGCAAGCTTCATTTATTGTCTTAGGTTCAATCTTTGAAATTAGACAATATTCATCTAAATTTTGAGCAATTTTCCTTCTAGTTTGCACACCTTTGCTTTTGTCACCTATGATCTAATCTTCAGAGTGGTTTAGTCTTACATACTTTGGAACTTTGGGAGTTTCTTTCACTTCTGTTTCTTGATCAGGCTCATTCAGACCTATCTCTTCTTCCTGATTTACCAGATCAGTCTAAATCTGACTTTTAGAAGAGGGTTGAACTCCTTGAACCAGAACACCATTCTGATCATCTTCATCATATTCATAAAACCTTGAGGGTTTCTCTATTCCCTCATCAACCTTCACATTTGTACTTTCTATCATCTTTCTTAGTCTCTTGTTATAACACTGGTATGCTTTGCTTTGAGTAGAGTAACCCAAGAATATTCCTTCATCACTTCTAGCATCAAACTTGCCTAGATCTTCATCTCTTTTGATGTAAGATTTGCTACCAAAGACTCTAAAATATCTTACAGTAGGAGTAATGCCAAACCAGAGTTCATAAGGGGTCTTACCAGTATTGCTTCTGATTTGAACTCGATTGAGATTATAGACTACAGTGCTGACAGCTTCTCTCCAATAGATCTGAGGAACATTTGCTTCCATCATCATGGTCCTAGATGCTTCCTGGATGGTCCGGTTCTTCCTCTCCACTACTCCATTCTGCTGTGGAGTCCTCGAAGCAGACAATTGTCTCTTAATTCCATGTTTATCACAGAACTCTATGAACTCACTGGATGTGAATTCTCCACCTCTATCAAACCTCAGATATTTCAACTTTACTCCTGTTTCATTCTCTACCATAGCCTTGAATATTTTGAATTTCTCAAGAGCTTATGATTTCTCCTTTAGAAAGGTTACCCACATCATCCAGGAATAGTCATCTATTAGTAGCATGAAGTATCTATCACCTTGAATACTCTTGGTTCTTGCCGGACCACAAAGATCAGTGTGAACTAAGTCCAATAATCCGGTAAAAGACAGTTCCTTGTTTTTGAATGTGACTCTGCTCAGCTTACCCAACTGACATTGCTTGCACAAGCTGTTAGTAGGTTTCACCAATTTTGGAAGATCTCTTATAGCCTGAGTATTGCTTATCTTCATGATATTATCAAAATTCACATGACACATCCTTCTATGCCATAACCAACTCTGATCAACTTGAACAAATAAGCAGCTTTACTAGTACCAACCGAGTGGAAGATATTACCTTTAGTTTGAGCACCGAATGCAATCTTTGTTCCAGAACTTTCAAAGATTTTGCATTTTCGATCCTTGAATTGGAGATCATAGCCTTTGTCCACCAACTGTCCAACACTGAGAAGATTGTGCTTCAAACCTTCAACATACAGTACATTACCAATTTTGTTTCTTCCATCAAAAGAAATAGTTCCTCTTCCTCTGATTCTACCAGCTGAATTATCACCAAACTTCACCACTCCTCCTTCATACCTTTCCAAATCTATGAACTTATTTTTGTCACCTGTCATGTGGTGAGAGCAACCACTGTCAATGACCCAATCATCCTTTTCTTCAACTTGGCTAGCCAGAGCTCTTTCTACAACTTTATGATTGATAGATACAGAGGATATTGGTTCTTCTTCCTTGATGGCACTAAACACCCATTCACTTCCGGATTTGTTTCCTGTCTCTAATTCATCATCTGTTACTCCTTCATTGTCATCTTCTTCATGAACATAGTAACAATTCTTTTGGAACCTTGATCTATTAGGATTTGGCTTTGAAAATCTTTCCAGACATCTTGAGGCAAAATGACCAATCTTATTGCAATTAAAACACTTAAAAGGTAATTTTCCTTCATACTTACCGGATCCTCTTGGCAATCTCTTTGCAATGAGGGCTTCAAGTTGAGCAGTTTCTACTTCTTCTTCTTCCAGATCTTTTCTTGCTTTTTCATACCATGACAGTTTCCTTGATGAGTTCTCTTCTCCCAGATCAAATATTTGTTTACCTTTCACAAAGGCACTAGCTTTGAATGTAGATTCAGTCTTGGGGGGATCATCTCCAAACTCAGTCATTTCAAATGCAGCCAGTTTGCTAGCCAATTGGTCTCTTGTGACAGTTGTATGGGCTCTGAATTCATCAATGGCAGAAACCTTGATTTTGTAAGAGGCAGGAAGGGATCTGAGAATTTTGCCAACAATCTCATTTTCATCCAAGACTCCACCAGCATTTCTAATTCCACAAACCAGCTCATTTACTCTTGGCATAAAAGTAGAAATATTTTCATCATCTCTCATCTTTAGTCTTTCAAATTTTCCTTTTAGACTCTGTAACCTTGCACATTTAACATACTGGTCTCCTTCATGCAAGAGTTCTAGTTTATTCCAAATCTCAAAAGTAGTTGGTAGGCTAATAACATTTGAGAGCTCTGAGTCCGATAATGTGCTTAGAAGAGCCTCTTTGGTCCGCAGATTGTTTTTAGCATCTGTGATTTCATTTAGGGTTGTCGGAACACCTTGTGGAGGTACATACGCTTTTGTAACCATGGACCAGTACGCCATTCCCATACACTGTAAGTGACATTTCATGCGACCTTTCCAAAGGGCAAAGTTGGTTCCATCAAACTTCAGACTATCCTTCATGTAAGATGACATCCTGGATCTCCTCAAGTGGTTAAGTGCCTTTTAGAGGAACTTGGCTCTAATACCAATTGTTAGACTTAGGGCACACAACTAAGAGGGGGTGAATTAGTTGTGCAAAACTTTCTCTAATTTACACACTTAAATCTTCTTGGTGATTAGTAGTATATTAAACATGAAACATAATGCATTCAAATCAAAAGTAGAAACTCATCAACACATAAGACACCAAGATTTTGACGTGGAAAATTGGGTTAAGGGAAAAACCACAAGGTGATTAACCCAAGAATGTATTCTCTATTAGAAGAATAGAAAGAACAAAATGGCACATGCCAATTAGGGCTCATTGCCTGAGCACACTACTCACAAGAGGCTCACTGCCTACAAGAGACACAATGTCTACAAAGAAAATAAGTATCACATACATGAACTGGAGAATAGCATCTTCACCATGCTTGAATCAGTTCCATTAAGCTCAATACTCCTGCTCTGCCTTTAACTTTATTCTTCGCTCCCACACTCTCATCTCCACAAGACACACTTTGGAATGACTTCACAATCCCTTATTTATACAAGACATCAACTTAGGAATAATCATCTAAGTCGGCAAACACCTACAAGAACATATGTAAGACGTGTAATACATCTAGTCGGCCAATCTCAAGAAGAACACCAATATCTGGTAGTTATTCTTCAAATGCAAACTCTAACTTCAATGCAGACCACCAACTTGAATTGGACATGATCCAACGATCATCATAACCTTCCCTGAATCACCAAGAACATCCACACTTCATTAGCCTATTGGAATTCTTCTCTCCTTCATCTAGAGCTTCAAGAACACAGTCTATCATCACTATCACAAAGGAATAGGCTCTTCCAGATCTTCAAACCATGAACCAATCTAGTTGATACTTCACAGGGACATCCTCAAGACTCCCTCAAATCCGTAGAATGGGATAATGAATTTTCGGATCTCACCGGACCTATCTGTGACACTCTATCATCTCTGAACACCTGCCAGAACTGGTTCTACTTGAGCGACCATAACTTCTTCAGATCTTCATGTGGACCTCTGAAAACTTGACTGGAGCATCTCAAGACTTATATCCATAACTTGTTTAAACCGCATCCTCTAATCTTCAACCTGTTGAGGACTTTTACCTTCTTGTCATCACTGTTCTTCACTATTCCTGATTGAGACTAATTTTCTCAATATCCTCAGTACACAGCTCATCTAATCCTTCTCATTAATGCAACAGGAGTATGTTGACATCAATGACAACACTGGTTAGACCCATACTTGCAATAGATACATCCACTTTCCACTTACCTACAAGTGAGATGACCATCACACTAGAGGATGTATACAGGATCCTTCAACTACCTGTCTGAGGAGAAACATTGAGGATAGTCAGACATCACTCAGCAGAGTATACGCATGAGAGTTAGTTATACTATTTGGGTCACCTTGTTTCTCAGGTAGAGAGAGGACACATTCAGCTTTGACTTCTAGAGCAAGGATGCATTGACATTCCCTTGTTGCAGAGAATTATGATAGTCAATGTTGCACTAGCCATCATACCAGATGGATGAGGCACTCACCTACATGGGGGTCTTGTTCACACCATTAGGATGATGGAGGAGCATCAAATTGTCTATGCATGGAGGCATAGTATGCTTGCGCATCTGTACCACAATCTAGGATGGTATGTCCATTATGAGATGCATAGTCTGATGATCTGCACACTACTACATGTTTGGTCCTTTGAGCACATTAGGTGCACATGACCAGTGGGTTACCCTATAGAGGAATCATACACCCATCCACATGTTCACACCTATCCACTGGTCAGGTATTGGACACATGGAGATTTGATATACTGGAAAGTTATATTTGATAGATTACAGCCCAGTGACATTATTTGGAGACCAGATCATAGCTATATCATATGGCTTGGTTAGTAGAGATAGTTAGTGAGGATGTAGAGGGATCAGTTGATGGCCAGTCACTTCGATCATGTCATGGATTGCTTCTATTTTGATAGGGTGGCATGACAATTTGGATAGATATAGGATGTTCGTGCAGTGCGATCAAGCTACGCACGTACTGTGTGCAATGTAGTCAGGGTGAACACCGTTTGATGATCGACAATAGAAGACATACCTATTGTGATATTCACAACACGCCCCATTATGCTCCTTAGCAAAATGGGGACCCCTGCTGATGTTTTGCTTTTTGCTTCTGGTTGTGTTTTTCTGCTTTCTGGCGGTTTGGTAAAAATGAAGGTCAGGTGCATCATCATCATGATATTTGGATAAGGTTGGTCATCATCATGAGGTCAGTTTGTCAAAGTTCATATTTTGTTACTGTGACCTCATATTTAGAAAGAGCTTGAAATTCCATGCAGGTTTGCCTTTTACTTCACTTGAAAATTCGTCCATATGTGAAAGTTATGCACGGTCAAAGTTTTGGTCAAACCTGATATTCGCAGGAGGATCATCATTTTTTTTATCCTAAGTCATGTTGACAGGGTCATCATGATCTTGGTCTATCACCTGATAAAAATCATGCAGTCGCAATATCCGGACGTCAATCTTAGGTGGTAGTGCCCTTTACCCGTCAAATGGCCTTATGCATAATCAGCATCATGATTTTTTTTTAGGAAGGTCATATTTTATATAAACTCGGTTTTGCTGTATAAAGAACATCATCATCATCATATTTGAAACGCCCCCCCCGATAATATCCTGAGGTTCAAATATCATGATGACGCCAGCTTTAAGTCATAGTAGGTTCTCCCCGTCGAGTGGTCTTTTGTATCGCGAGCATCATCATGATATTTCAACATTACCTGATCTTATACTATCATGCTGATCACCCAGACTTAGAAAAATCCACTTTCGGCATATTTGCATGCGCGTGTTATAATCCTATCAGAGGGTCATCATCATGATATTTGCTGAAGTTCGAAATATGATGACGACGACTTCATATCATCCTGATCTTTCACGAGGGTCATTCGCTAAAATTCGCTAAGTGATAGAGACATCATCATCATAATTCGATAAAGAGGATCATCATATTCATATCCTCCTGATCGCTTTTTTTGCAATATCATGATGATCACCCTATCTATTAAGAACAAGTCGATATTGCATTCCTCAAAAACCATGATCATATTTTACAATATCACCCTAGCACAAATATCATGATGACCTTAACTCATCTTTGTGCTCCGAAGACAAATTATGATGATGACGTCATCTGGATAATTCGATAAGGAGGATCATCATCATATATTTTTTATCCTGTCATATCGTCAAGATCATCATGATCTTGTTTGTCCACCTGATATTTCGCAAAGTCCTCCTGCCGATGAAATACAACCTTTTGCAAGTATCCTGATGATCATCATCATCACATTTTCCCTTCGGCAGGATTTTTCCCCAAACATGATCCGGTTAGCGAAATATCATGATGACGTCATGTTTTAAGTTTAACAAAAGCCCCGAATATCATGATGACGTCATCCCGATCTGATAAACGAAGAAGTAAATATCCTGATGATCATCATCATCACATTTTTTCCCTTCGGCAGGATATTTTCCGAAGCACGATCCGGTTCCCGAATATGATGATGACGTCTTATTCTAAGTTCGACAGAAGCCCCAAATATGATGATGATCATCATCATCCTGATCTATCGAGAGGGTTACCTTGGCTGCAAAAAGGATCATATTATGTTCATCATCCTGATCATGCTCCTTAGGTGACCCGATATCACAATTATCCCCCTGATCTTAACTGAATATGATGATGACGTCATCCTTAGCATTTCAATGAAGCCCGAATATCATGATGACGTCACTATCATCTTCCTTTCCTCGGCAGCATGATCATATTCATATCCTCCTATTCTTCTTCAACATGATTATGATGATGATGTTGTTCTTTTCTCCAATATGCAGAAGCAAAATATCATGATGACGTCATCTGGACCTTCAGAAGCAAGAGCATCATATTTCCCGAATATCATGATGATGAAGTGAATATCGACTAACCTGTTTTTTGACACGCCGATGGCGATGGTCATGCTGATGGGCGGGAAATGAAGCGGTGGAGTTTTAAAGTGTTTTTTTTGGCGCCTCTGGCATTTTTCGGTCAGCGATGGCTGACCCGTGAACTTTGAGTAGTCTGAACGCATTTTGGACGCGTTTTGAGGAGTTTTCTGGATCCGATCTCCACAATCTTGCGCTGTCACCTAGATTTAAATGCTTATTTTAATTTCATGCTATTTATGTGATAAATGTGAAACTTATTGCTTGTCTTGTCTTGCAGGCTTGCAGTTGAGGAAGCAGCTGGAAAGTCAACACAGTGACCTCATGGAGGTAGAAGATCTGATCTCAGGAGCAAGAAGATAAGGATGAAATGTGAAAAGTCAAGGCCATTCAAGTAAAGAAGAAGGTTGCAGCTGAGAGTATTATCACAAAAGACAAACAGAAGTTATTACCTAGCTGCCGGAACTTCTCAGAAGGGGCAGTATTTCGCCCAGATTTGACACTGCTCAGAGATATTTTTGAGAACTGGTTCACCTATATTTATTGCTGTAACCAGGGGTTTGAACCAGGGGTTCAGTTAGGTTTTTGTTGTAGTGAGGACAATCAGAATGTCTTTATATTGTGCCTCCCTACACTGTAATACTTTACACAGGGATTTTAGGATTTTGCCAGAATTGTAGAGCCTTTCTGGGCATAGTTTAGAGGTAGAAGAAGGAGGTCGCCTATTTGTCTGCAGTAAGGTGTGCGTGGAATGTCTGGCTGCCTTACTGTATCTGTAAAGCTTGTAAGTTCTCTGTAGTATGATCAATGAAACTAAGAGTCATTCTTACATTGTAAATCATGTATGACTATTCGTTTCTGATACAATAGAATCTGGAGTTCTGCATCTATCTTCTGAGTGTTCTCCTGCCCTTCTTTGTGTTTTGAAATATCTTCTTTGAGAGCTTGCAATTTTAAATGTATGTTTGTGAAAATGCTCAGAACTTACATTTAGGGTTTTTACTGTGGATTTGATCAAATTACTGTGGTATTTACATAGTGCATAACAGAAACACTTAGATCCTTCGGTAGATTAAATGAGGTATAGAGTAGATCTTTCTAACTTTTCCCAACCCATCTGAAATATTTAGCTGAAAACGTAGAAATCCAAAGGAAATTGTCTCAAATTTGAAGAAGCATGTATAACAGAGCTATAAGTAGACAGTTTTCATAAACAGATAAAGAAGAAAGCTGCAAGAATCCAATAAAACCCTCTGAAACTTGCAGCACAGTATCACTTGTATGCAAATGGACAGAATACTTGTTGAAATCTATGACCTCTTTGCATATTCTTAGTCCAGTAAACCACAAAACAAACCTAAACTACGTAAGGCCCCTTGAACATTACAGCTTCACATTGACCAACTGAACTTGACCAACCGAACCATTGTAGACTTGGGATTAGTTGAATCTCAAATGATTCCTTCTTATCTTTCAAGTATAGTTTCAGTTCATTATATGTGAATTTTAACTTATTGTTATGATTGCATCAAAACAGTCATCAACAGTTTTTTGGCGCTAGAAGGAGGGCTAGAAGGCTGTATATTGTAATCATCAACAGTTTTTTGGCGCTAGAAGGAGGGCTAGAAGGCTGTATATTGTAATCATCAACAGTTTTTGGCGCTAGAAGGAGGGCTAGAAGGCTGTATATTGTAATCATCAACAGTTTTTGGCGCTAGAAGGAGGGCTAGAAGGCTGTATATTGTAATCATCAACAATACCACTCAATGATGACGAGGATCCTGAGGATACAACACCAGTGTCAGATGCAAACAATATCAATTGTACCTGAGCATATCAAACCTGGTGGCATACAACATGGCCTGCTCCTATCTTTCCTCCTAGTCACCCTACAGGTGATGCTCGACCTTGGGCTAGTCACGCTAGTGACACAGGGGTAGAGGATGATGTGAGTGATTTTGTGGGATACTACAATCTTGAGGAGGATGTGGAGGATGATGAGGATGAGTCAGAGGAGGTCCCATCACAGTACCTTTTCATAGAGAGATCATGATAGGGCCAGCAGGAGGTAGACACTGACGAGGAGGCCGAGTTGAGACCATGGTCTAGGGCTTGTAGTCCTATTCCTGTAGGTGATGCGAGACCTAGTCATAGAGAGAGAGGGGAATATAGTAGATATGTGCCCCCAGCTGTACATCAGATTGAAGAGCTCGTCATCCTTTCAGCAATTTGAGATCCATCCTGGCGAGATGGAGATCCAGGTTAGCTTTGAGTTATTGTTTTTGATGCTTTGTATGTTTATTAGTTGTGATATTTATATGAGATTCTAATATCTATCCTATCCTTTGTTTTGCATTTGAGATGGACCCTTGGTAAGACTTTGTGAGTCGCGTCATAGCGGACATAGTACCTTTGGATGTATGAGAGTAGCGGGTGTGGGTAGGGTATTCACCATGATCATCTGCTAGGTGACATGTAGAGATATTTATGCCTTTTGTTAGATACAGGACGGCTATAAAGGCTATGCTAGACCAGTTTACACAGGAGAGAGAGGAGTTACATCAGATAGCTAAGCACGCCAAAGCTAATCTTAAGGCGTAGCGAGAGAAGATGGTAGCGGTACCTTCATCAGATGGAGAGCCATCTATCAGTGAGTTCTTACTGCATGAGGTTCATTAAGCGAGAGCTGACAGAGACAGAGTTCAAGTTGAGAGAAACTAGCTCTAAAGGATATACCAGGAGCCACATGAGCAGATGATAGCTAGATGAGAGGGAGATTAGGGGGTTATGATCACAAAGTGTCTCTAGGAGTCATTCATGTTCTATAGCCACACTTGGTTAGGCCTCTGTCACTCACACACCACAAGGGCCTGAGGGCATGGACGACTGAGGTTCAGTGATGTGATGTATAGATTTTATGCACTACGACATCCCATTTTGTCCTAAGGGATAGTTGACTCGGATGTAAATTTGAAACTAAAGATATATATATATATATATATATATATATATAATGCTTACTTTTTTGTTTCTATCTATGTGCAATGGGTTTTTGTTAATCTATCATATGTGATTTTGTAAAATGCAAGTAGCGATGTTATCTGAAGGTTAATATGGAAATGTAATTAATGCTAATGTGATATACTAACAATTCTTTAAGAGACCATATAGCAATAAGCACAATGATCAAGAATTTCACACATAACCCAAATTTCTATGCTATATTTAGTTAATACCAAAGTAATCTAAGCAAAGAATACATAAGCAGGACACAACAATGATTAATTGAGCAAAGATGTAATGTTAAATGAATTAAGACAAAACAATAATATCTTATCAAAATTGAAGCTAATCTATGTAATAAATTTGCTTAGGAACATTTAACATCAAATCTTTAAGCATGAAATCTTTTGAGGTGCGCTACATTAATAGGTTCCTTAAGTGACGTACCTTGCTCATTAGCTAGTCTATACACTCCTGATCCAAAGGCTTCGGTAACTATATACGGTCCAAGCCAGTTAGGGCTGAACTTACCTTTTTTCTCCAGGAGGTGCATTTATGTTGTGTTGATTTTCATAGAGGACCAAGTCTCCAACATCAAATGAACGTTGTATGACATGTTCATTGAAAGATCATTGTATACTTTTTTGATAATCCTTGAGGTGCTCAAGAACATTAATTCATCTTTCATCAAGCATCTCAAGTTCTTGTAATCTTTTCTCGCATTCTATGTCATCATCCATGATGTCTTAGGGAAATTCTTAGTGAAGGAATTTCTAATTCTAAGGGCATTATCATGTCTGTGCCATAAACAAGATTATACTGTCTATTACCAGTAGGCATACGAATGCTTGTTCTATAAGCCCATAACATGTAGGATAATTAAGAATGCCAATCTTTTTGGTGTTTATTAATAATCTTTCGTAAAATCTATCTAATAACTTTGTTTGAAGCTTCTACTTGGGCGTTTGATTGAGGGTAATAAGGCATAGAGAAGTGATGTTGTATATGATATTTTTTGAGGAACTTTTTTTCATCCTTGGTCTTGAATGGTGTACCATTGTCTGAAACTAGGGAGGAAGGTATTCGAAATTGACAAATAATGTTATCTTGTATAAATCAACAAATTACGCCAGCAGTTGTGGATCGCAAGGGGACCGCTTTGACCCACTTTGTAAGATAATCAGTGGTAGTAATGATAAATGTATGCCCTTGAGAGGAGGGTGGAGAATTTTTTTCCAATTAGATCCAAGCCCCAAATAGAGAATGGCCATGGTGACACTTGGACACAAAGCTCTTAAGTGGGAGCATGGATTAGGTGTTTGTGTTGTTCACATTATGGGCATCTCTTGACGTAAGCAAAGGAATCTTGTTCCATGTGCTGCCAATAGTAGCCCATTTGTAACAATTTTTGTACCAATGATTTTCCCCCAAAATGCCCTCCACAGGCACCATAGTGAGCTTCTTCTAAAGCTATCAGAATCTCTGAATTACTTAAACATTGAAGTAAAACATCATTGTAACTTTGTCTATATAAGACAATCGATAATATGATGTATCACGTTGCTAGTTTGTGTAGGTGGATTTGAGCATTCTTAGATTTTGAATTAGGAATAGTTCCATCATGCAAATAATTGAATATATGGGAGAACCATTCATTAGTGTATGTATTACCACAGAGTTCCAAATTCACAACTACAGGATCTTCAATTGTTGATGTTTTAAGATTATGAACAATGAAGGTAAATTCCTCAAGGGAACCATCATGGGATATAACGGAAGTTGTGTTGGTAAGAGACACTATATGGATTCATGGTTGTTGTCATTGATGGCAACAAAGGTCATCCCACATATCCGCAAGTCATGGTGTGTCTCTACCGGAAGTCAGAATGAAGATTGTTGTGGTCCGGTGAACAAGAATAGAGCATGTGGCAAGGTCCGACAGATTGGTCCGGATCTCTCAGAGGAAGTGTCTTGGTGTAGTGCGGATTTGGGAAAGTCAAGAGGACTACCTTGAGTAGTATATTCCAAGGATTTAGCCTCCGGTGATGAACAAAGAAAAAGATATGAATAGTTGAGTACCGGATTCCTGAGAGACAGTGAGAACAGAGGAAGAACTGACTGACAGATTATCAGACTATTTTTCGGATGTGTTACTGTTGATGGTAAAGGTTGTGAAGGCATGAATCATGTTTGGCCGACATGATTAATGATATCTACAAGTATATGCTTGATCCGCATTACTTGATATGCAAGGATTCAGCCGACAGAACATAGTTTGTGAGAAGATAGATTATTCCGGGTGCCGACTAGAAAGATAATGAAATCACTAGTGCGGATATATATAAAGGATGGATTTTAGTTGTGAAAAGTGTGATGATGTGAAGGTGTATGCAAATAAATATAGAGCAGAGTAGAAGCAGTAAGAAATATCCGGTATGTGAAAAGATAGCAGAATAAAGAACAGAGGAAAGATGAAGTGCAGCAGATCAGTATACTGAGCCTAACCGAAACTGAACTCCAGCATATGTAGATGCTTCCAATCAGTTCAAGTATTGTATAACATTCTTTTGTAGACAGTGTGTCTCCTTGTAGGCAGTGTGCCTCTTTGTGAGCAGTGTGCTCGGGCAGTGAGCCCTAATTGGCAAGTGCCATTTTGTAATTCCTTATTCTTTTAACAGAGAATAATCTTTAGGTTAATCACCCCATGGTTTTCTCCCTTAACCGGGTTTCCACGTCAAAAATACTGTGTCATGTGTTTCTTATTTCATGGTAATGTTTGTTTGTTTGATTCAATGCTGCTTTGATTAATAAGAAAGTTCAAAAGAAGAAATAATTAGGATAAATGATTCACCCCCCCCCCCTCTCAGTTATCAACAATTGGTATCAGAGCCAAGTTCCTCCTAATAGAGCCTAACAGCTTGAGGAAGATCTGGGAGTTCAAATGGATGCATATGGTTTAAGGGAGCAACTCAAGATTGCCCTTGAGGATCTTGAACAGTCAAATTCTGAAGTCAATGAATTAAAGGAAAGACTCAAACAGGCTGATGAATTCATGAGAGAACTAAAAGACAAATTAAGTCTCTCTATGAAAAAGAGAAAGGAGCTGCTCCAACAATTGGCAAGACAAAGTGAAGAAAGCAATACAGATGAAGAATTGACTGAGAAAACCAAGTTATGTGAAAAGTTATCAAAAGAAGTCATTATGTTAAGACATGAAATGGAATCAGGAACTATAAAGTTTACTCAAGAGATTGAAGAAAAAGGAAAAGCTGAAGACAATCTAAGACAATCTCTTAAAGAGAAATCAGAAGAATGCCACCAGATGGACAGGATTATCAGACATCTTGAATCTGATCTTGAAGATGCCAAAGATAATGAAGAAAAACTTGAGGATCAAATTGTCTCTCTCAAAAGAGATCTTCAAACAGCAAATGAATATAAAGAAAAATTCAAGATAAGTTCTGCCCAACTTGAAGTACTTCTTGGAAGTCAAAAGAGGACAGATGACAAGTATGGTTTGGGATATGAGAAAGGAGAAAGCTCCGGATCCGGTCAAAAGAATTTTGGATCAGAAAATCCAAGGAATAGGCCTAGAAGACCTCCGGTAAGGCAGCCCAATGCTCAAAGATATCCATCCTTCAATGGATACTGCCACAGCTGCAATCACTTTGGTCACAAAGCTAATTAGTGTAGAAAGAGAATGAATCAGACTAATTCATCCTTCTCCAGACAGTGCTTTAACTGCAAAAGGTATGGACACAAGTCTCATGAATGCAGAAATATGCAAATAAACAAATCATTCAATGGTAGATGCTTTGCATGCAATAGAGTAGGTCATATGGCTAATAAATGCATATCAAGAGGTTATCAGTCAAATATGCAAAGAAATGTTATTTGCCAAATCTGTAATAGGTCCGGTCATAATGCAAAAGTCTGCAGAAGCAAGAATCAGGACAAAAGAGGTCCGGTATATAATCATAATCAAGACAAGGGTAAATAAAAGATGAATGTGGATGAAGTTAGGAATCAGATGAACAAGATTTGGGTGAAGAAAAGTTCAGAGAATGTAGAGGTTGGATCCGCACCAGACTCTGGTGCTGATATTTCTTCCAGAAATTAAAAAGTGAGCTCTGGCTCAGGGGGAGACTCAAAGAAAATCCTATTCCCCCAGCCAATCAAGTGGTACTGGATGTGATACAAGATGTGGAGTAAAGGGTTTGAAGATATAAGTCCTGAGATGATCTAGACAAGATTTCAGAGGTCCGCATGAAGATGCAAAGAAGTTGTGATCGATCAAGTAAGACCTATTCCGGGAGATGCTCCGGAATGACAGAGGACTACAAAAGGGTCCGGAGAGATCCGGACGTACATTATTTTGCTCTGCAGACTGGACAAAATGTTTGGGATGTTCTTATAATGTGTCATCTCGATTTATTCATGATTGAAAGATCCGCATGATGTTCATAGATCAGAACTGATCCGAGATACTCCAAGCTATCCGAATAAGGCAAACTGGAATAATATAGGTGGAGCATTTATTGCAAACAGATATTAGGGTTTGCAAAATGATATAAGGGATTTCTCAACAATCACTTGATCATTCCACATCCAAGAAGAAGCGAAAAGCGGAGCTCTGCAACAAAACTCATCAAGTTCACCGAAGATCTCCTACCGAAATCATTACATACAGAAATCAATCCAGCCACTCTGTGCAACCGAAGACGCAAAAGGTATTTTCCACTTTCGATATCTTGCTACAAATCTTTTAAAGAAATGGCTACTCCAAATATAGTAAAAATCTCAGATAGGCCCCGACCTGAATTTAAGAAACATCCATACAAGTCATTGGAGGTAGATCCCTTAGGAGCATTTTCCAGTGTTCCTCATGGAGTTTTACACACAGAAGACATTAGGGTTTACATACATGCAAGCATTGAGGAATTCGGGGAATTCAAATTGAGAGATCTCTATCACAAACAACTGATAGACAATGCTTTTGAGCTTAAACCAGAGTACAAGGGTATCTAGAAGAAACAGTTTGATCAATTCATTCATTTCCCCTGCTTTGAAGAAGAAGAATGGGTCCGATATGTATTGAGCAGAATGCATGACAACTTCCTATGGCTGGATAGACCTTACAAAATCACAAAAGAGGCAATCAGGGCAGTAACTGGTCTATACTCTTCCGGAGGGATACCTATCCTCAAATCTGTCAAGAACAACATTGTAACTGAGGCCACCGGATCAAAATTTGATAAGAGGGCAATGACCGTTGAAGATATTTCGGATCCGGATATCAAGTATGCATCCATGATAATAGGATACAAGATCTATCACGCCAGCAGGGAGAATTCTGTATCCAGAACTGCAGTGTATACTGCCTATGAAATGCTAAGGAAGAATACAGAATATGATCTCTGCGAACTGCTCTTAAGCCAATTAATGGAAAATATATAGAAAATCAAGAAGGACAAGAAGAATTCCTTTAAGTATGGTACTCTTATATTATGTCTATTCTTCTACTTCATGAATGAGCTGCCCAGATCAAGTGGATGGGCATGGCAGAATGACAAACCTGTTGCAATCCAAATAAGAGACTATCTACATGGGCTTGGGGATGCCAAAGCAAGAAATACAGCCCTATGGGGATACTTCAAAAACTTCCAAAGCATGATGCAAGCAAGAGAAAGAATTCCCCAGTCTCTTGTTGAAAAATACAAAGACTCAGTGTGCTTTATGGTGGACACTGATCAGTGCCTAATGGAGGCAGTGGAGCCAAGGACTGTCTGGATCATGCCCATGGGGTATAAAGTGGATGAACAAATAGTGGAGCTGCATGTTCAACACATGCTAAGTCAGCCCAAAGATCCAAAGGCAGAAAGGTTTGGAACCTTTGAGGAGCTGAGTGTAAAGATACATGTAGAACTCAGGGAACCTGAAATAAAGAGGAAGGTGAGAAAAGAAGTAGAGCATATTGCTCAAGGCCTAGGCATCTCAAAAGAGGCACTTGATGCCAGCCGGGAAAAGAGGAGAAAGGCTGAGGAACAAAAGAAAAGTAAAGAAAGTGTTCCGGTTGAAACTTCCACCTGGACCAGATCATCAAAAAGATCTGCACCTCCCACAACCAAAAGTTCAAAACCGGAAGTCCAGGCATCCGGTAAAAGATCTAAGACAAAAGCCACAAGGGCTTATGTAAGCCAAAAGGATGAAGAGGAAACTGAGTCAGATGAGGGAGTAAAAGAAATAAAGAAGCAGAAGAAGAAAGGACCCGGGAAACCCTCCACAGGCCAAGACAAGGAAGAAATGGCAGAGGAATTTGCTGAAAAGCCCACTCTATCTCTAGACAGTGTAGTCAAATCAGTCACTATGGATGGGAACCTTCAACCGGTGGCTGAATTCTATGATGACTACAATGAGGCAGATCAAAAGATCCTGCAAGAAGCTATAATAAGGTACTTGAACATCTACAATAAAGCTTTTATTGAGATTATCTCTGAAATCCCAAAGAGCCTAGAGATGGAATTAGAGATAAGAAAGAACAATGCCATGGCAAAAGACCTTGAGATTAGGGAACAGATAGCTATTCAGCTATATCCTTCAATTGATCACAAAACAATGAACATGGTATTCAAAGACTGCAAGGATGAATTCAGGAGCAAAGCAAGGATGAATCAGCTTATGCTTGGCGAGACTGACAAGGTAGCCAAGGACACTGAAGAGATTCTTCAGAAAACCTTCAAAAGGTTTAATCTTCCTGTTGTAGAGGACTTAGGTGCAGAAACAGCTGTGGACTTGGAATCATCTGCTCTGGAAGAAGTGGCCCTTGAATAGACTAACATCTCTCCTCCAGTTTCCCCTACAGTCTCTGGATCCCAAGAAGAAGAGAAACTACAGGAGAAAGAAGCAGCAGTTAAAGAAAAAGAGGTTGACAGCACCAAGGATGCAGAGAAAGAGAAGACCCCAACAGAGAAAACCACAACTGAAAGTGGTAAGAGTAAGGAAGGAGAAAAGATTCCAAAGGACAAAACTGTAGAAGAGAAGAAACATCTATCTCTGGCAAGAGACACTACACAAACTGTTCAAGAATTCTTGACAAAAGCCACTATAGAAATTGATGAATCGGACCTGCTAAAAGGACCATTAGATTTTGACTCTTTGTCACCGGTACAAACAATGAAAATAGCCTCATTTGCAAATGAGAAAGTCAAAGAGAAACTACTGAAATCTCACATGGAAGACTGTGAGCTTATGGAGGTAGCATCTGGAGTGCTGGAAAAGGTCATGCCATCTTTTCAGAAGGATCCCACAGCCTCCTCTTCCGGTAATCTCAAAACCTTAGTCAGCAGTGTTAATACACATTTTGAATCTCTAGAAAAATCAGCCGAAGAAAAGGTCCGGAAGGAGTTTTTGGATAAAAGGTTCTCCGAGGTTCAGGGTTTGATCATTAATGATAGGAGAAACATGAACATTGGGATAAAGAGCTTAGAAAATGCTCTTAAGGATGGCAGTGAAATATATAAATTTTGTATCTCCTGGTCCAAGGTAACAGTGGACATTGAGAAGAAAATAAAAGAGCAAGAGGACACACTACTCAGCTTGTCTCAAAGTTTTGATCCTCTTTCTTCCTCTATAACAAATCAAGAATGTCAGACTATTGCAGTCTTGAGTGAAATCAAGAAATTGGAGAAGGAAAGGAAAAATAGAATAAGCAGGTTAAGTGAGCTCAGGGGGTTAATTGTCCCGAAGCTAGAGGCCATGCATGAGGCCATAGCAGAAGCTCAAATCACAGCCCAGACAAGTGATCCGAAAGATCTAAAAAGGGCAGATGCATTTGCATTTTTGTTGAGTGGTCACATTTCAATTTTGGATAGAATGAAGCAAAGTTGGGCTACAAAACTGATCCAACTGAAGACATCTTTTGCAGACATTCTTCAGTATCTGTGAGTATGTAAATATGCAGCTATGTATAGAAAATTTTTGAACATTTTGGTGTGCGGACCCTACCCTTTGCCATTGATGTCAAAGGGGGAGTGAGGAGCAGTGAAAAATGAGGAATCCAACTAAGGGGGAGTTCCGAAAATTGTATATAATGATAGAGCATCAGCCAAGGGGGAGCATAGTGTAAACACTTAAGTCATTTTTCACTAAGTGTTGCCATCAATGCCAAAGGGGGAGATTGTTGGCAAGAGACACTATATGGATTCATGGTTGTTGTCATTGATGGCAACAAAGGCCATCCCACATATCCGCAAGTCATGGTGTGTCTCTACCGGAAGTCAGAATGAAGATTGTTGTGGTCCGGTGAACAAGAACAGAGCATGTGGCAAGGTCCGACAGATTGGTCCGGATCTCTCAGAGGAAGTGTCTTGGTGCAGTGCGGATTTGGGGAAGTCAAGAGGACTACCTTGAGTAGTATATTCCAAGGATTTAGCCTCCGGTGATGAACAAAGAAAAAGATATGAATAGTTGAGTACCGGATTCCTGAGAGACAGTGAGAACAGAGGAAGAACTGACTGACAGAGTATCAGACTATTTTCCGGATGTGTTACTGTTGATGGTAAAGGTTGTGAAGGCATGAATCATGTTTGGCCAACATGATTAATGATATCTACAAGTATATGCTTGATCCGCATTACTTGATATGCAAGGATTCAGCCGACAGAACAGAGTTTGTGAGAAGATAGATTATTCCGGGTGCCGACTAGAAAGATAATGAAATCACTAGTGCGGATATATATAAAGGATGGATTTTAGTTGTGAAAAGTGTGATGATGTGAAGGTGTATGCAAATAAATACAGAGCAGAGTAGAAGCAATAAGAAAGATCCGGTATGTGAAAAGATAGCAGAATAAAGAACAGAGGAAAGATGAAGCGCAGCAGATCAGTATACTGAGCCTAACCGGAACTAAACTCCAGCATATGTAGATGCTTCCAATCAGTTCAAGTATTGTATAACATTCTTTTGTAGACAGTGTGTCTCCTTTTAGGTAGTGTGCCTCTTTGTGAGCAGTGTGCTCGGGCAGTGAGCCCTAATTGGCAAGTGCCATTTTGTAATTCCTTATTCTTTTAACAGAGAATAATCTTTGGGTTAATCACCTCGTGGTTTTCTCCCTTAACCGGGTTTCCATGTCAAAAATACTGTGTCATGTGTTTCTTATTTCATGGTAATGTTTGTTTGTTTGATTCAATGCTGCTTTGATTAATAAGAAAGTTCAAAAGAAGAAATAATTAGGATAACTGATTCACCCCCCCCCCTCTCAGTTATCAACAAGTTGTGCTTGCCATTGCATTCGCATGTCAATTGTTTTTCCTGGGAATAGTATTTATTGAATATGATGTTAATTGTTTTAAGAGAGATAATGCTAACTCATGGTATTGAGATATCTTATCATGCTTAGTTTGATATGATCCAATTATTTGTTTTACAATTAGATGAGAATCACCGTATATTGTAATGTGTTTGATGTTAAGAGCCAAGGTAGAATGAATTCTTGCAATGAGAGCTTTGTATTTTGCTATATTGTTTGTACATGAGAAGTCTAAGCGGCAAGAGAGAGGAATCAGCTTGCCTGTAGGGGGTATCAATATAACACTAGCCCTTGAGCCAGTTTGACATCTTGATCCATCAAAGTATAGTTCCCATTTATCGTCTTTAGAAATTGTTAAAATTTGGTCATTAGGAAATACATCCTGATGCTCTATAGCAAAAGGTGAAGGAGCTTCAGCTAACTGATTAGCTAATGCTTGTCCTTTAATTGCTTTTTGAGAGATGAACTTAAGATCAAATTCTGTTAATAACATAACCCATTTAGAGAGATGACCTAATAAATCTATTTTTACAAAGAGATGTTTCAGGGGCTCAAATTTTACCATCACATGTATTTCAACATTTAAGAGGTAATGTCTAAGCTTTTGAGTTGAAATACTAAAGATAAGCAATGCTTCTCGATAATAGTGTATCTCACTTCATAATTGAGCAAAGTTTGACTGATATAATAGACAACGCATTCCTTTCCTTTAGCATTATGTTGTGCTAACAAAGCTACTACGGCATTCTTAGATGTTGAAATGTATAATAGAAATGGTTTATCATGGACAGCGGGTTGTAGAACAGGAGGATTAGCATGCCGATTGTCCTTCCTGGGAATAGTGTTTATTGAATATGATGTTAATTGTTTTAAGAGAGATAATGCTAACTCATGGTATTGAGATAGCTTATCATGCTTAGTTTGATATGATCCAATTATTTGTTTTACAATTAGCTAAGAATCACCATATATTGTAATGTGTTTGATGTTAAGAGCCAAGATAGCACGAAGTCCTATAATGAGAGCTTCGTATTCAGCTATATTGTTTGTGCGAGAGAAGCCTAAGTAGTAAGAGAGAGGAATCGGCTTGCCTATGGGGGGTATCAATATAACACTAGCCCCTAAGCTAGTTTGACATCTTGATCCGTCAAAGTATAGTTCCCATTTATAGTCTTTAGAAATTGTTAAAATTTGGTCATCAGGAAATACATCCTGATGTTGTATAGCAAAAGGCAAAGGAGCTTCAACCAACTGATCATCTAATGCTTGTCCTTTAATTACTTTTTGAGAGATGAAATTAAGATCAAATTTGTTAATAAAATAACCCATTTAGTGAGACGACCCGATAAATCTATTTTTCCAAAGAGATGTTTTAGGGGGTTGAATTTTACCATCACATATATTTCAGCATTGAAGAGATAATGTCTAAGCTTTTGAGTTACAAACACTAAAGCTATGCAATGCTTCTTGATAAAAGTGTATCGCACTTCATAATCGAGCAAAGTTTGACTGATATAATAGACAGTGCATTCCTTGCCTTAAACATTATGTTGTTCTAACAAAGCTGCTAGGGCATTGTTAAATGCTAAAATGTATAATAGAAATGGTTTATCATGGCCAACAAGTTGTAGAATAGGAGGATTAGCTAAGTAATCCTTTAAGTCTTTGAAAGCTTTTTGACAATTAGAATTCCATTGAAATTTCAAATCCTTCTTCAATAGTTGTGTAAAAGGGCGAGTCCTATCTACAAGCTAGGAAACAAATCGGTGGATGGCCTGTATCTTCCCCTGCAAACTATGTGTTGGTACCCATTTTGGCCTAGAGGTTGAGCTTGCATGTTGGAGGGTTTCTTCACTTAAACCCTGTGTATTCTTTCCCATCGGCGTGACCTCGCAGGCGTTTTGCCGATCAGGTTGGTGGTAATGATGTGCTATCGGCGTGACATACACCATCGGCATATCTTTTTTCTGGTTCCCCGACGGGATTATTCTTACTGATGGTGCCATCGGTGTGATGTATACTATCGGCGAAGCATTTTCCTATTCGACCGACGATGGATGTTTGGCCGATGAAGTGTCATCGGCATGTGTCTCGCCGAGGGATATGTGTACCGGGGTAAGTCATGTATTCATCGGCAGGAGTGGGAGCTGTCGGGTGAGCGGTCAGATGTTGGGCTGACAGTGTAGTGTCTGGCTGATAGGAGTCATCGGCGTGTGTCTGGCCGACGAAAGGGCAGAGTGTGGCTTGTTGGTTTTCGGTATGACGTGAGGTATCAGCCAGGGTTTTTTCAGTTGTTCCGACAATGGTGGTCTCACCGACGGAGGTGGGCTATCGGTAGGAGTTGGGCCGATGGCTTGATGGTGGATGGCTCGAGGATGTTCATCGGCATGACTGGCTGTGTCGGCGATGGAACTTTTTGCCAGGCCGACGGTGTTGGTCTGGCCGATGGCAGTGGTTTGGTAACCGCTAACGGGGTGCGAGCTGGCCATCGGAGTAACTTGGCTTCGGTGAGACTAGTGGTGTCGGCGAGGGATCTTTTGGATGGGCCGATGGTTAATCTCTGGCCGATGAAGGGAATGTGGAGTTTGTGATCAGCCAGACTACTATTGTCGGTGGGAGATTTTTGAGGTAAGCCGATGGCTTAGGTCTGAGCGATGGGTTTTTGACGAAGGCATGTGTGTCGAGCGCAGCAAAAGCGCTCGACACTTAGTTTGCATGTGGCTATGTTTATAAAGTGCTGGTGTGTTCTCCTCACCATGCATGTGGGATTTTTCCCCTTGCATTATTTTTGAACCTGCGAAGGACGTGTTTTGGCAGGAAATCCTTTTTGACTACAGCGACAGTCTCTAAGTGAAATGTGGGTGGTTGAGCCATCATTGACGGTCGTGCAGGGGTATGGGCGATGAATACAAATGGTCAGGCTGCCTGATTGAGAACGAAGACTTCCAGATAGTGGCGCGTGGCTCGAGGCCCCCCTTTGCCTGCTGCATTAACACTTCTGAGCGCCATTCTTCCTGTGTGATCTGTATCTGGCAGATTTTTGAAAGCCTTGTAATTAATTGCTGTGGTACACTTTCTGGCTATTATAAGCAGACTGTGTTACCATTTTTCAAGTTGTTGAAAACTGGACATTTTGGCTCTGTAATAAGATACAACTAGTTTTGGTTGCTCTGTGCAGCTAACTTGTGAGTTTAGGTATCTCCAGTTGTATGTTTTTGCATGAATCCACTGATTTCATGGTTAATCTTATATGAACAATGCTATATTTGCATGTGTTATGCTGACTCTGTCTCCAGTTTTGCATGTATCTTTCTTCTGAGTCTAGGTATTCAAGGAATGTCTGAGATTCTAGAACATAGAATTCCTATGTTGAATGTTTAATCTTTTAACTTCTGCTCAAGGAGTAGATTAAATTGTTTTCAGATTGAATATTGGGAAGGGTATACTGCAATAGGGATGCCATAAGTATCGACAGCTTAACACTCTGTATTGGGAGATGTCTGTAAGGCAGGTATCATGTGTATCCCCCTGAAATCCAGTTTTAGCTGTTCATGCTGATCATTCACAGGTGTATGTCTACTGACTCCAAGCCCTGGATAGGCACCAATCTATCTCTATGTTGAGGTTATACACCAGGTCCAGGTTTGCATCCAAACATCAAATCAAACCACCTCATTCTTCCACCTGTTAGTTGTAGGATTAGGATTAGGAACCTCTGCATGCTCTCATACCCAACCAGACATCATGTCCAAGAATGTTGCCAACCTTGTGATTTGTTACACAAATCTTAGTCCTTACATGAGAGTATTCTGCCTACTGCTGTCAAGTTATATACTTCTGTCATTGAGCTAGTCAAGGTTATACTTTTATCAAGTAGGGAAACCCCCCTTGGTGCGACAGAACTAGAAGTGAAGGGGTGGAGCTCACGTAACCTCCTGTATTCAGTTGGCTGAATCTGCCTGTGCATTAGAACTGGCAAACCCTAATGCTGATTCATAAGAAAAACCAACACTACGTAGTTGAGATATGTTCTTAGGTGTTGGCATGTTAACAATTGTGTCTATCTTTTTCGTATCCAGTTCAATACCACAATTTGAAACAATAAAGCCTAATAGCTTTCCATTGTCTACACCGAAAATACACTTACGAGGATTTAGTCGCATGTTATATTTCCTTATGCGCTCAAATATTTGTCAAAGATTTGTACCATGATCCTAATGGTGAATAGACTTTGCTAAGATGTCCTCAACATAATCTTCTAAAATATTGTGCATATAGTCATGAAATATAAGTCATTGTACGTTGGTAAGTAGCTCCTACATTCTTAAGTCCAAACGGCATGACTACCCAGTAAAATGTACCCCGATGTGTTATAAAAGTTGTTTTATACTCGTCTTGAGGATTTATCAAAATTTTATTATATCCTGGGAAACAATCCATGAAAGAGAGTAATTCATGGCCAGCTATAGAATCGACAATCATATCAATATTAGGAAGTGGAAAATTGTCTTTCAATGATGCTAGATTCAGATCTCAGAAATCTATGCACATTCTTATATGACCATCAGGTTTAACAACGGTGAAATATTCAAAATCCAATGTGAATAATCAATAGTGTAGATAAAAACTGCTTGTAGAATCTTTTCTATCTCAGTTTTCACATGCAGTGCTATTTTAGGATTCATCTTACGAAGATTTTGTTTAAATAGATTAGCATATGGTTTTTAGGTGATATTATGTGTTGCAACCTAAGAAACGATACTGGGCATGTTAGAATAGTTCCAAGCAAACAATTCTGAAAATTCATGCAATAACTTAGTCATTTCTTCTTTTTCTTCCACACTTAAACAATCACCAACGGGGATAACTTTTTCAATGTTATCCTTATCCATAAAAACATCAATAGTCTTTCCATTAAGGAGGGTACTGTGGTCTAAGGGATTGTATGATTTTGGCTGTTCTTTAAATTCTCCATTGGACTCTAGAGTGGTATTTATTGTGCTAGTAGTTTTTTTCCAAAATATACATTGTTGTTTAAATAATAAAGTAAGCCACATTTATGATGATAATGAGGAATATTGTCATAAGCATCCAAGAATTCTATTATTGCTTCATCTGTTGAGAATACATCCACTGGGAGTGGTCCTGGAGGACAATTAATGTGTATCATCTTAGGGAATATCAAACTAAGTGTTGATACTATATTCACATTAAGACTAAGGCATTTACAGGCTTTAGATTCCTTAAAAGGGTTATATCCAATGTCATTTGATTAATATTGCGAAGTTGACTCTATAGGGACTTTGATTCCTTGTTGATTTATACCACAACCATTACCTACATAATCACAATCTTTATAAAGGATTCAGAATCCTCAACTATAAAGAGAAGCCATTTCCTTGGAAGAAGATGGAGCTTCATAAGTTTCATAATTAGTAGTATAAGTAAATGTATTATCTAAGTTTGTTATCAAAGAATTTTTATGTTCATCATTTGAAGCATGCGATGTTATTGATGCAATATTTGATGTTTCAGGGTTGGGGATTTTAGGTTTGTATTCTCCCGAGGAAGAAGATGTAAAATCTAATGAACCCCAATCATCACCAACAAATACATTCGATTGTTTAGACTTTTGCATAACATTTTTTGAAGCAAGATGGGTTGACATATCAAATTTCAAATTATTTAGATTTTTAGGACAAACAACATGTGTATAAGTTTCAATTTGCAAACAATTATCAGGTTCAGGATCAGCATGGATAGTGTGCAGCTTATCTTTGAATATAAATTTAACTGAACAATGTAAAATAGAAGGAACTGCTCCTAATGCATGTATCCAAGGTCTACCAAGAATCATGTTGTAAGATAGAGAACAAGGAATAACATGAATTAGGGTAGGCATAATCACAGGTCCCACTTGTATAGGTAAAGTTATAGTGCCCACATATTGTCATCCAACATTGTCAAAACCACAGATACTTAACATTTCTGGTTTGATGGCAGATGTATCAACTTTAATCTTAGGTAATAAGTTAATGCCACAAACATTAAGAGTTGATCCATTATCAATCATAACTCTCTTAACCAATGTTTTATTTATTGTAATAAAGATAATCAAAGGGTCATACTGATTCTGAACTTCAAGAGATGGCAATTCATGTTGTTGAAACAAAATGTCTATTTTTGTTGCATGCATACAATCAAATAGAGATGCTACATCATTTGGTTTAATAGTAGGTGGGACAATCACCTTTTGTAAAGCTTCTTGATGCATTCCATGGTAAGTAGGCAAAGTTTGTATAAGCTCCCAAAGGGATATCTTTGCAAGAGTAGTACGAAGTTGCTCTACAAGATCATAGTCTCTACCACCTTTATATATTAAACAAGGTGCTTGAGGAATCATAGGTTGAGAGGCTAGTAAAGATATCAGAATGATTGATTGTTGTGTGCTTTTTTTATTATTCTGAGTGTTATATACATGAGCAACCACATTATGATTAGTTTTTTGTAAATTTTGTTGTGCTATTTGTTTAGCATAATCATAAATGCGATTAGGAGGTCAAGAAGAGGAAGGAAGACCTCTAACAGTGAGCACTAGTTTAGAAGATTGTTTAACCACATTTAAACATAAAGTGACCACAATTTTTGTTAGAATCTGAAAAGATTAATAACCGAGAAAACTAGTGCAAATGAATAGATATCTAAACTATGAATACAAATGATAAGAAATCAAAATAGTAACACAGAGTTAGTCTCTAAGAGAGTAATGCAAATGCTAGAAGGAAAATAGCATTAAGAGGATACAAAAGCAAAAGATACAAAATACAAGCTAGGTAGCATGCTTATATAGACTAGGAAGAGGGAGGAGGTGGCAACACCAACCAATCAAGAGCAACCATCTATCGAACTAAAGATAGCAAAGTATCTTCCCAAGATAGCTAATGGATGCTCACATGTAGGAAGATGACACCTCGCAACCACTCACATAATAAGACATGCTTTATTAACCTAAGCGAGATTAAAAGAAGTGTAAGAAAAACCAAGGAATATAGGGAAAAATAAATAACCCAACTAGGAAATAAAAACCTACACTAACACCCCCCCATAAGCGAAGCTTAGGTGGATGTAGAAATGGATCCTAGCAAATTAAGCCTAATAAGGTACCCATGTACATAAAATCCCCCCCCAAAGAGAGAGAAAAGCCCCCCCCACCAAAATAGAGAGAGAAGAGACCCCCCCAAAAGTAGAGACTCAAGACTCTGAGTGAGAGGAAGAAGCCTCCCAAGAAGATGAAGCATCTCGCATCCCCAGCAAAGCTCACAAATGAAGGAACTTGTTCTCAGTGAAGGGTTTGGTGAAGATATCAGCAACCTGCTCAGAAGTCAGACAGTAGCGAAGGTCGATGATGTGGCCATGGATGAGCTCCCAGATGTAGTGCATGTGGACCTCTATGTGTTTGGTCCACTGATGATGGACCAGATTCTGTGAGATCTGAATGGCACTCTGGTTGTCACAAAATATGACTGATGGCCATCTGATCTAGATACAAAACTCAGTGAGAAGATTTTGAAGCCAAATGGCCTTAGTGGCAACATTTATAGCCCCCTGATACTTGGCCTTAGTAGAAGATAGAGCAATAGCAGACAACTTCTTGCTTGACCATCAAACAAGACCTGAACCAAGTGAGAAGTTGTAACCTGAAGTAGACTTGCGATCTTGAGAATCACCCACCCAATTTGAATCTATGTAGCCCACCAAGTCAAGCTCAATGCCCGTTGCGTAGTGAATCCCAAAACTGTGAGTACCTTGAATGTAGTGAAGGATTCGGTTGGCTGCTTTCCAGTGCAACTCATGAGCCTCCTACATGAATCGAGAGACCATGCCTACACCATATGAAATGTCAGGTCTCGTATGAGTCAGATAAATGAGACTCCCAACAAGTTGTTGGTACAAAGTGCCATCAACAAGTGGAGAAGAACATTGAGCCTCAAGTTTGACTCTAGAAAGGAAGGGAGCCAGAGCAAGCTTATAGTCAACCATATGAAACCTTGAGAGCAAATCTAGCGCATACTTGGACTATGTGATGGTGATCCTAGAACCAAACTAGTAGATCTCAATCCTGAGAAAGTAATGCAACAAGCCCAAGTCAGTCATCAAAAACTTGTCACGAAGGGTAGTTTTGACAGGCCCAATGGTGGATGAAGAACTCCCTATGATCAGCAAGTCATCAACATACAAAACCAAAAATAGGAATGAATCATCTTGCTACAGAATGTAGACATTGGGATCAGAATGGTACTGAGTGAACCCAACTGATAGAAGGAAGGAGTCCATCTTGGCATACCAGGCCTGAGGAGCCTATTTGAGGCCATAGAGAGACTTTCAAAGATGGCAAACAAGTGAAGAATCCTGAATGAATCCATGTGGCTGCTCCATGTAGATCTCCTCCTGAAGGTCACCATGAAGAAAAGTACTCTTCACATCCATCTGGTGTACTTCCCAATGATTGGCTACAGCAATGGCAAGAACAAATTGGATGGAATTCATTCAGGCAACTAGCGCAAAAGTCTTAGAGTAGTCAATCCCAAGAACCTAGGAGAATCCTTTGGCAACCAAGCAAGCCTTATGCTTATCAACTAACCCATCTGCTACAAATTTTGTCTAATAGATCCACTTACATAGAACAAGTTTTCTTCCCTTAAGAAGAGGGACAAGATCCCAAGTGCAGTTCCTCATCAAGGAACTATACTCCTCCTGCATAGTTGTATCCTACTCATGAATACTAGAAGCCTCATGAAAAGACTATGGATCTAAGGCAGTAGCAATGAAGACATGTGGAGTATCCTGGAACTATGAATGAGTCTGCCTGGTGTTTGATGGATCCCCAACCCAATCACCTGCAGACTGCAAGGTCTGTCTAGCCCAAAGTGGACTGGAAGATGGAGAATCTGGAGGAGAATAATCAACCTCTGAATGATGACAAGGAGAGTAAGGAAGTGAGTCCTCTGAATCGCTCTTTGCATCAGAAGTGGAGGTAGAAGACTACTCAGGTGAATCTAACTCATCAGAAGATCTATCATGTATCCCAAGTGACTCCAATGTCAAAGTAGAAGGAGTTGGAGAGGTGATAGAAAGTGATCTCAAAGAGCCCTCCTCAAATTTAACACTCCTCTCAATGAACAACTCATGTGTAGTAGGGTGGAGCAACCGATAACCCTTCACACTATCAAGATAACCTACAAATATGCAAGGTTTGCTCTGCAGATCCAAGGCCTTGCATTTCTCTATAGGAATGTGGGCCCATGCAGGTGAACTAAAAACTTGAAAGTGCTTAATTGATGGTTTTTGACTAGTCCAAGCTTCAAAAGGAGTGACTCCCTTCAAGGCTTGGTGAGGAACATAGTTTTGGATATAACAAGCATAGTTAATGGCCTCTGTCCAATATTACGATGCAAGAGATCTGGAGTGAATCATGCAGTTCACCATTTCCTTCAAGGATCTATTCTTCCGTTCTATAACACCATTCTGCTGAGGATTGTATGAAACTGAATGCTACAAATCAATCCCCTCTAAAGTGTAAAACCTCTCAAACTGATGGTTGACATACTCACCACCATTGTCAATGTGCAAAACTTTTATGGCTTTCCCAGATTGCTTCTCTACAAAAATTTTGAAGTCTTCAAAATGATCAAATACCTCTGACTTCTATTTGAGAAAGTACACCCAAGTATACTGAGAAAAGTCATCAATGAATGTGAGGACATATCTAGCCTTGCTGAAATAAGGATGATGAAATGGACCAGCCAAATCACAATGAACTAACTCCAGTATCTATGAAGCTCTCCATGCCTTACCTTTGTCAAACATTTCCTTAGTATGCTTACCAAGAATGCAACCTTGGCAAATACCACCTGAAAACTTAAATGAAGGCAACCCTGTGACCATGCTCTGCTGTTTGAGCTGCTGTAAGTAGTGGAAATTAAGATGGCCAAACCACTCATGCCATAATCTACTCACATCATCAAAATGAGTGAGCAAAATAGTCGAAGGAGAATCAAGAACAAAGTGAGAAAATAGATAGAGTCGTGACTGATGATCTGCTCTCCCAACTACAACTATAGAACCACTGTGCAACTCATGAATCCCACTGAATCAGGAGTGAACTCAACCTGCTTGCCTAAACTTGTGTGATTGATCTAGTATACCGATAGGAGATTAGTTGATAATGAGGGCACACAAAGAAAATCATGGAATGTGCCATCTCCCACATCAATAGACCCTCTCCCACATGCCTCAATAGGAGTGTCATCACCCATCAAAATAGAAGGCATAGTACATGGTTCCAAAGATGCAAGTTCTTCCTTAGATGAAGCCATGTGGTGCGAAGCACCCAAATCAAGAACCCAAGTGGATGGTGAAGAAGCAACTACAACAAGGGCCTTGCCCTTTCCTTTCCCCTTATTTTTTTTTTTTCCTTATTAGACCCCTCATTAGAACTCTGTTTGATAGACTCAGGAACATTGATATTATTCTTCTCAAAAATGTGTGTCAAGTGATCAATTTGTTTCTTCAGACATTTATGTTCATCATGACCCTGTCTTTTAGAATAGGCACATTGGACCCTCTCTTTCGTAGGCTTGTCACCCTTGGAAGATTGGGTCTCATTAGTTGCTTTTGAAGCAACCGGTATCTGATCCTTCTTTTCCTTTCTCTTCTTCTATTTCTTATCCTTACTATTGTTGTTACTACTTTGTCCTTTTTGTTCTTTTGTGCCTTGGTTGGCAGCCAAGGCATGCAACTTAGAGGACTTAAGAGTGCTCATCTGGATTAGCTTGTCATGTTCCCAAGTGAGATTGATAGCAAAATCATCTAAAGATGACATGGTGAATTGAGTACCAAGCGCACCCTTAGTAGCATAGAAGGTAGAAACAAACATAGAATATTCTGAACTTAGCTTAGAGAGAATACTAAGAATTAGTTGTTCATCTTTCTTTTCAATTCCACATTGTTTGAACTACAGCCTTAGTGATTTCAATTTAGTGAAGAAATCCTGGATTGTGTTGAAATTGCTTGGACTTAAACTAATTAGTTCATTTTCCAACATATGACCCCTCATTAAATCTTGTGTGCCAAATAGTGTTTCTAGCTTTGTCCAGATTTCATTTGGTGAATTCAAAGACTCAATGTGAAAGAGCAAATAAGGAGAAATAGAGAAACACAATGTTCCATATGCCTCATCACATTTGTTAAACCACTTAGGCTTATCTTCATCTTTAGCAGGTCCAGTTTCAAGTCCCATAGTTATCCTATGTAATCCATCTTTCCTTAAGTGAATTGTCATGCGTGATTTCCACTCAAAGTAATTGTATGGAGTTAGGATGGGCAAATTTGTTTGATCCATGATGAAGAAATGTAGAGAAGAAATGCCGAAACGAAGAGAACATAACCAAGACAACCCCCCATTTTCACTCAATCAAAGAACCCCCCCAAGAAATTATGATTTGGCACTTTATATTAGTGCGTTTACAACTGCCACTAGCAAGAAATAATAAGTGGTCTTGATTTCAATGCATTACAAACCCCTCACAAAGAGCATATGCTGGAAATACAACTTTGGCACAATGCCCAGAGAAATAAACAGCACCACTGCAATTTACTTGAAAAATCACGCACTTTCAAAAAAAGAATCACCTCAGTACGAGGTCGTATGTGAAAGTTATGATCCTCTGAAGTTCTCAAAATGAGAACTATGTAGTGTCATGACCGAAAATCTGTAATTTCTAAAATATCTCTACATCAAAATCAAAAGATGACTGCACTAGTGCATAGAGCACAAAAAAATAGCCAAAATAAAAAACAATTCCGTGGGAAACAAAGTCTGTATGAGAAAGAATGGAGCATTTGAAAAATGCCTTCAAAACTACATCTGCCAATGGAGAGGGGTCATGTTGTATCTTTTTGAGTGTGTTTCTACAAAATATATAGCCTGCATGCAAAAACTAAAACATACTCAGATGGTTTTTCTATGCTGCAAACAAAACCCAGAAGGCATTTTTCTTGATGATGTATAGAAGATGTTGATCCAATGTAAACAGAATGCCTTTAGATATAAAAGATGACCCTAGTAACCAAAAAATGGCATGCAAAGGCTGAATTAGTTACCTAAGACAAGCAAAGGCATGCTAGAACCTGCAATATTGATTGAAAACACCAAATATGCAAGTTGGTTGTCAGATTCGAGCTTGAAACCCTAGTTCCGCAACTGTGTATGACGATCTCTGATTTCGATGAAACGAAAGCCAAATCTGACTTTCTCAAGCCTCTTGGATGCATTGGAACAACTAGAAATGCTGCTAGTATAACTAGAAATGCTGCAATCACCTAGATTTCATAAAACACATGTGCAAACCCCAGAGATTAAAAAAGTTTCCGTCAAACTTTTTTGATTCTCAAGATCATCCGAAGATGCAAGAGAAGAGCATACTAGGTTTCTTGAAAAGCTGTAATAAGATTTACTAGCCCCCCTGAATCTCTAAAATATGGAAACTAAAAGCTACTCTTGCACATAGAATAGCTCTGATACCATGTTAGAATATGAAGAGATTAATAACCCAGAAAACTAGTGCAGATGAATAGATATCTAAACTATGAATGCAAATTATATGAAATCAAAATAGCAACACAAAGTTAGTCTCCATGAGAGTAATGCAAATGCTAGAAGCAAAATAACATTAAGAGGATGCAAATGCAAAAGATACAAAATACAAGCCAGGTAGCATGCTTTATTGACTAGGAAGAGGGAGGAGGTGGCAACACCAACCAATCAAGAGCAACCATCTATCAGACTAAAGATAGCAAAGTATCTTCCCAGGATAGCTAATGGATGCTTACATGTAGGAAGGTGACACCTTGCAACCACTCACCTAATAAGACATGCTTTATTAACCTAAGTGAGATTAAAATAAATGTACGAAAAACCTAGGATTATAGGGAAAAATAAATAACCCAACTAGGAAATAAAAACCTACACTAACAATTTTTAGTTTTTTTAGGTTCTTCCTTAGATATAGGAACATAGATCATATTTGCAAATATTTGAAATAATGACGGCTTAGAGGCCGTAGTGGATTGGTCAATAAAGATAAAGTCCTCAAGGGCTTCATCTAACATATCGAAGTCATCACAACTAAACTACTCATCATATACATGAAAATCTTAAAAAAAATAATCTGACATCTTAACATTCTCTATTTACCCCAAGGCTTAAATGTAAAATAATGGCCTATGAAAATGAGATACCATACACAACAGCAATAAATGATAATCTCCAACTCTTTTAGTGAAAAGATAAAGAATATGATTCACAATTCCATGCATACAATTTCACAAAAGAGAGTTTTTCAATCTAATTATGCTCTAGGATAGAAAATTAGTTCAGATCTCAAGTTTAAAAGGATGCAAATTCTTTAAAGCTCGGGTTCACCAAAATGTTTAGGGTAAAATTGTAGATTTGTCTTAATAGGATTAAGTACTACTTTTTCACCATGCTAAACATTGAGAGGACATGAATTGGGCTTCATGTCAATCTACTGATTACTTGTCTATCCCTTATGCTCACTAGGTTTGATTCAAGAACCTAATTAGGGTTTTATCAAGTGTCTTTACTCATTAATCAAAGAAACCCTAATTATGCCTTATAACAGAGATTTATGAAATCAAATGATGAAATAGGCAAAACATATCACATAAATCAAGAGAAAGAGTTTCAGAGACTATGCACCTAGAATTTGAGGGTCAACTAGACTAGGGTACCCGCTCTTTAGTCCTGCAAATTCCTGTCACTGAGAATCTTCTGCACAGGCTTACTGATAACCCCAAATGGCTCCTAGATCTCAGAAATATTCCCTAGTTGGACTAGGGTGCCCGGTCATTAGTCCCGCAAGTGTCAGGATCTGGAAATATGAAAGTCTATGACAATTATACCCACAATATCCTTCTTTCTATAGCTTCTTTTACTATAACCTATAAAACATGATCTGCACCTACAAAAGAAGGAGAAAGATGTTGTGGCTATATAGGAGCTTGCCTCAGTCAAGCTCCGTTTTTGGTATTTCTACCTCAACAATAGCCAAAGATAAAGATTTGCAGAATTATGTGCAAACCTAACAATGTGTATCTAGAAATATCAAACCCTAGATGTCTCAATCAAGGGAAGATCAACAACTTGCTTCAAATCAATAAACACATACAACTTCACCTCAAGGAGATGAAACAAATGAAGACTTGCATTAACAAGAAGGCAAATCAGTAATGTCCGTATAGGATCTCCAAGCTTGATGTTGGAGGCTTCAACCCTTCTCCTGATCATGCAAAAGGTGTACAAACCCTAGGGAGAGCAAGATAGACTCAAGATCTTGATTCCTAATCTCCATCCATTGTCTCCATGATAGCAAATTTAAATAACATTCAAGAGCTTCAACAAGTAGCGGATCTTCAATGGCAATTTTGGCAGAGTTTTGGCATCAAGCTTGCATAAGAATGGTGTGTGATGAAATAATTTTCAAATGTCTTTTTATATCTAGCTTTAGGGAAATTTAAATTTTGAAATAACATTTTGATATTGTGCGAAAAATGAGAATTTAAAAGTAGAATCCTGAGGCATACGGCGGGAGCTGACACCTCGCTGAGATTCAAAATCCTAGAAAATAGTGGAGGACTAGGGTGTAGGCGCCCGAGTCTAGGCCCCCATTTTCTGATTAGATTTACATCAAGGGGGTCCCAGAGGCCCCTATTTCAGACTCTCTTTTCAAGTTCTATCAAAAGGTTATCTCAAAAGGTGAACATTTTGCAACTAGACCTAGTCAATCGTGTTTCGGGAAGGTTAGAAAGAAAAAGGTTGAGAGGTCACCAAAGGAGAGGAGCTAAACTGAGCAAAATTGTACCATTCCATACAAGAGTACAATTTCTGACATTACACAAGTGATGGCTCGAAACTAATTCAAGAAGCTCTGATACCATATAGAAAACCAAGATCATGGAATAGACTAACAAGCACACGAATTGCAATGGAATCGACCAAATGTATTAGCCAATAAGGTGAGTATAAAAAGAGTTGTCTTAGGTACCCAAATCTCCATGAAAAGAGGATAGGACTCCTCTATCATGGAGTTGTGGCGAGTAACCTCCCACAAACATAGTGTGAGGTGTCAATGCAAGTCGACACCTCTCAAAATAGTTCCAACTAGTTTGACAAGTTCAAATGAACATGTGCCAATACACCTAAGTAGGATTAATTACAAATCTGTATGCCTATAGATTAAAGGTATACACTAACATCTTGCCTATGAATGGATATAATCTCTACTTTATCTAATCCATTTAAACCTCCTTAGCCATCTACAACACAACAGTTTAGTAAATGTTCCCAACATTTTATTGAATTTACTTTGAAGAATGGCTAAAGAATCTCCTAGAGAGAGACCTAATGCATTGTCCCATCATTATCTCATTCTACTATTAATCAAAAAAACTTTTCAAGATCCATTTCAAAACTTTACATGGGATGGATTTTCAGCAGTAGATGACACTAGGGAATTAGACCACCTCGCATTAGGGCTCCATGGTAGAAGGTTAAGAGAAAGGAGGAGGGTAAGGTCTCAATATAGTTTAGAGGAGGAAATATAAGGAAACGAAGAACTAGGACATCCAAATTATTCATCATTTAGAATTGTAGCTTCTCAGACTAAACTTGTGGCATCTTAGGCTGAGCTTGTAGTATCCCCATGCACACTTGCTACACTGTAGATGGAACCTATAACAACACCAACTAAAGAATATGGTTATGAATAAGGCAATATACATGTAACTGGAGACATTTCCTCTTCCTTTACTCCTATGAGGAAGAAGTAGAAAGTAACCTATAGATCTAATACTTCAAGGCTAAAGTGTTCTCACAAAATAAGAGGATAGGGAATAATAAAAAGTATTCCACAACATCAGTTACTTGTGTAATAATAGATAGTGATATAGTAGCCATATGGGAGACATAGTTGTAGAAACATTTAGCAACTTTGGGTTTCATCACTCGAGATCATCCATTGGGCCTACAATAGAGGAATTAGAGATAGGGAAAGCCTCTGTAGAAGAGACAGAGATGCATGAATCTCTAAGAAAAAATGCACAATTAGACCTATAGTAATACAAGAATGGAAATGAAAAATTGTCCATCGTCTGACATAGTTGGAAGAGGATGAAATGGGAAGAGAAGAACTTAGGGAATTTTTTCAAGCATAGCTAGCAAAAATAGCTATCATAGGTGATGGGATGGTAGACCATTTATTATTGCTTGATGTTTCAATTGTTAAAGAACCAACCTCTATAGAAACACAAACTAATGGCCCTAACATAGAAAAATTATTGTGGAAGAGGAATGTGGCCATTAAATCCATGATGAAAGAATTAGATCAGCAGTAGAAAAAATTCAAGGAAATGTTTAGCAAGGAATTGAGTGAGAAGAAGGAAGAAATCAGCAAACTAAGAAAAAAAGTTGAACACATGGCACAAAATTATTGTGAAAATATTAGAATGTAGGCTCCCAATTAAGGTTTATGCTTTGTGTTTATAAGAAATTTTTTTGAGTTTTAAGTTGATGCCAATTTACTTCGATTTGTCCCTAGTTATTGAAATATCAAAATAATTTTTTAAGGGCTACAAGAAGAATGCAATGGAAGTTAAAAATTAGTTATGTGAGTTTTACCTTAATGACCTTGTTATTGTATACAACTCATAATAGAATCATAATTTATATTTAGGGTATTTGTATCTAAGAGCGTTTAGTTCTTACATGCAAAATGAGAAAATGAGAGGAGAGCAAATGAGATCATATTTTGAAAAGGGAAAATCTACTTCTCTTAGGATTCAAGGTGTTTAAAGATGCTAATAAAGTTTTGGATGAATAGATTAAATTGATGAACCAACCTGAAGTTGCAAATCCAATTGTGTGTGACCAAGTCACTACACAAAATCAATATTTAGAATTGGAACAACAAGTAGGTTAGGACTTATTCAATTACTAGAACTAGAGATGGAGGAGATAATGCCTAAGTTATGAAAGAAGGAACCCCATTCTATATAGAACTTTAGAGGAACTATATAGAGGGTTAGAAGACACATAAACTTAGCCAAATGATACGGAATAGTTTGGTTACCATTGGAATATCATCTGCCTCTATTTTGGTTTCCTCTCACTTGGAAATGTGACTAAGGGATCAATACAGTAGAAGAGGATGAAAGATGGCATAGGATTGAGGATTGAAAGGGATTTTTTTGAAGCAAGTTGAAGGTGTTATAGAACCATTTAGTTTTAGATAATTTTCCTTGAAGTTTATGTAGAGGTTCTAACTTGCTTGGGGAAAAGCAACAACTTCAATTAGGGGGAGTGATGATCCCCAGTATTGTGCCTATTATATGCTTTTTATTTATATTTTATCCTACATTTTGTATAGAATTGAACTCCTTAAGTGGACTTTCTATTATATATTCCCCAAAGCACAATGTTTAATATGTTTACTATTTATGAAGGGTTGTGTATTTTAAAGTGGTTATTTTAGAGTAATATAGCATTTTCTATTTTAGTTATGATATTCTCTTATCTCCTAAGATGTTGGAAGGTAGAAAAACAATTATCATTAACTAAGTCGCTAGCCTACAATTGAGCCTAGAGTGGACTGATAGCCAAGCATATAGTGGACATGCAACCAAGCCTAAAGCCCATCTACAGTAGGGACAAATGGTAGACTCCAAAGTCTCACATGTTTAAGAGGAGTTTTTATAAGGAAAAATAAACTGACTGACTTATCTGCATTTCTCTCTAACAGATCCTCCATTATCCTACTTTCAAGAGTAAGGAATTTAGTGACGTACAGTCCTTGCAGGGGAATGACTCTTACCTACCTAGAAAATTAGTTTCCTAATTTTGTTTTTTTCTTTCTAGAAAAAGGATCCACTCTCTACATGTCTAAAGAAGTGGAATCCATGTAAATATCTAAAACAAGATCTAAGGAGGAAAAAGGAATAAAATCTAGAAAAATGCATTATAAGATATTTTGTGATCAATACAATATATTTCTATTTTCTCTCCATTACAACATAGGACATTATTTTTATGCAGTTCTAATTTAGTTGTAGTCTAGAAAAAAGGGAAAGAATGAATCTTGATGTTATCCAAGAAAGGGGCCACTTGTGGTGGACTAAAGTTGATTTTGTATCCCAATCAATTTCCACTTTGTTCATGCTTTTGATAGACCATACATTTAAAGTATCTCATCCTGCAACTATTAGCTCATGTGTGTATGAGTAATATTTTAACCTATAGCCATTAGTTTCAATATAATTTTTCTATGTGTGTGGAGTATTTACTTTCCTAAGTCTTATATTCCTTTTTCTTCTTGTACACAACATTATAATCTTAGCCTCCATAAGAACTCAAATCTGTACATATAGTACTGATAACATGTCAATAAAAATGCCCCTAGATTGACAAGTGAATGTAGCACAATATGCACTAAGTAGCTTCCTAATCATTGGATAATTTATTCATTAGGTTGTATGTAAGACAAAGCTACACTAATTTTCATTTGGAATTGTGTAAGCTCAATGGTATAAGACTATGGTTTAGAAAAAGACAGTTTAATCAACATGGAAAAACCAACATAATGAATGGAATTTCCTTTGATTGACCTATGCAATGTGATTTGTAGAGGAATTGGAATGCCACTTATAAATATGTCACCCTTCTATGTTTTCTTCATATTGGGACCCAATTTAAAATTTGTAGATTTGCCTAGGTCTAGTGCTCCCTTGTTGCATTAGCCATGTTTTCACATCACTTATAATTGATTTTAAAAATCTTTGATAGCCCCTTTGATCAAGAATATACTTGTTGTTATTTTCCTTTCCTTATGTTTTTGTCACAAATCAAGGTTGTGAAATTCTGAAAGGATTCTAAGTTTGGGAAGTATATTTCAAAGAAGGATGTAGGGGACAAATTAGATATCAATGCTACAATTATTCCTACCTATAGTATATCCATGTGCAAGGCTTGTTATTGTGAATGAAGGAAGTTTTGGGTGTTCCTAGTAGCATTAATGAAAACTACAACCATAGCACATCCAAATGCAGGTACTAGGCTACCCTATTTTGGTTGAGAGTCATAAATGTGTGATTTATAGCTTGCCCTGCACTTGGCTCACGACATACTTTGAGTGATTTTCTATACCATACTTGTTTATTGACACAATTCATAGTGAATCATGTTTGTTCATGTGAGATTCAAGGGCATGATCTGAGACATATTATTCTATGGATCTAGAATGTAAAAATAATGATATTTGTCTCTATTTTATCCTCCAAGAATGTGTGATAGTTAGAATCTACATAGGGTATGTATTTTGTACATGCCCAGATTGTTAGGTACCAAATCTAGAAGGCCAATTTTTCTATTGAAAAATAATACTGCATTTATCATGTTGATTGGTATGTGCATTGCCTGAATCTTGATGTGAGCTACAAAGTAGCATGATTCTAAAGTGTTATATATAGAAGAAAAAAATGTGTAATAGATGTTGGTTAATCAAGCCAATTTTTCTAATTATAAATGTCTCAAACTAGTTTTAGGGCATCAATTTATGTTAGTCTAGTCTATAAGGGGATGGGATACATTTTGTAAATCATAGGAAGGGTATTTAATGGACATAATGCATATAAGTGGTATGTCTTCATGGTAGTTTGTAATGATTTATGGGGATGCTCGAACCTAGTTGTGGATCATCTCTTGGCACATTTTTTGGTATGACTATAAAAAGGGTTATATTAATGTACGATAGCATTATAATTCATTGCAAAGACTTTGTGATGGTATCTCCTTTGTTTAATGTGGGTTATTGTAGTACTAAAATGGATTATTATGTATGTCTGTTTGTGTGAAGTGCTATCTGTAAGTTGTATGTATATGCACATCTGGTTCTAGTTATAAGTTGCAAATGCATCTTCTTATTCCTTGCAAGTCATGACTATATTACCTAATGGAGTAGGCACCAATATGATTAGTGAGAGACCAAACATCTTTGTATTATATCCTCCCTTGTTAGTTGTAGAAGTAGTTTATATATCACCATACTTGTATGATTCAAGATTGTTGAAGGATTATGCTGTTATGTTCTTCCTCCTTGTCCATGTGTATGCAATGTTAAGTGGATTCATTTGGTGGCCAAATAGTACAATTGTTATTTTTTGTTTCATAGAAAGAGTGAGTTGTTGACATCTACCTATTTGAGGTCTTGTAGGTCTTTGTGTAGTCAATGTTAACTTGAACTTAGTGACAAATCTCAAGGTTCTTAGAGTTTTGGGGCATGTGCATAAAGATGGGTGACCAAAAAAGTGGCCAAAATTACTTTTTGGTCCATTGTGAATATAAAATGAGCATGTTATAACACACTCATATTATAACACACTCACATTATGGCCTAGTAGTAGCTCGATCACTACCAAGACATAACATGATCACATTATAATGCACATAAAAAATACACTATTTTTTGTATAACGCAACTGTATTATAATGTGAGCACATTATAACATGCTCACATTATAATTTACCTTAGAAACCACCAACCCTTAGGGTTGGATTTTCCTTGGGCATCCAACCCAATAGGTTGGACTTGCATATCAATGCCCAAAGGCATGTTTTCTACAAAATATAGAAAAACAACTAAATGTCGAGCATTCTCTCCATTAGGTTTGTACATTTTGCATTGTTGATCTGAAAACAATGCCATAGTAACATCAAGTTGTCTTATAACTTTCTAAACATTTTTTTTTTTACATTTTGAATATGTTAAGGTTTTGATCTTCAATTTCTTTTACTAGTGTCTTCCATTTTTTCTAAAAACCTATGTATAGTATGTTTGGTTTCATTTTTTATCCATTCATCCAAATTTAAAACAAGTTACATTTTTACATTCCAGACTCCATTCTATACATATTGAAAAAACTAAATTTTGATTAGTTTTCAAAAACATTATGGGGAAGCATGCTCAAGTTTTCATTTTTTAGGATGTGTCCACTTTAAAAATTAGTAACAATCATATTTTCATTAATTAGTTAGAAGAAAAATTAGGCATAATCTACATGATGTTAGATAATTTTCCACTAAAGTGATTTACAAAATACTTTAAAAAGTCAACATTTTAAGGGGAGCACACCAGATGCTATGTTATATTTTTCCAACAAAAACATGAGCACTTTGTGTGCTCTCCCTATTTGAACTTCATAATATCCACTATTTTTAAAAAAAATGGTAGATTAGAAACTAGATTCCAATCACTACAAATTTTATTCTTATCGCATCTTCAAAATTTGACCATGGCTATCTTCAATTTCTCATCCAATTTCGACACCCTTTGGTCCCCCGTCTTCAAATTTTGAGCATGGCTATCTTTAATTTCTCATCAAATGTTGTTCATATCACATCTTCAAATTTTGTTCTTACTAATTTCAAAAAAAAAGTGGCCACTTTTGACCCCCTTTTGGTCCCCCATTTCCATACACATATGTAGGAGTCAAGGACAACACTAAGGGGGGGGATGAATCAATGTTATGTGAAATTTCTAATCTTTTTAAAAACTTTAACTTATAGAGTACAAGGAGAGAGAGCTATCATTTATTTCTCAAATAAATGTGCACATAACTAGGAATGACAAACAAAAGCTCATGAGTAAAGCATACAACACAGAAAGAAGATCAAGACACAAGAATTACACGAGTAGAAAGCCCTCCAGGGGTAGAAAAACCACTCTAGAATTGCCTCACTGGCTTAATTGAAAAACATTCCTCACTGGCAATACAAATTATATCTAGGAGTACCAACTCCAATACCAACAGAAGCACCCACTTCCAACACTAATATACCTCACTGGTAAACAAATAGGTCTCACTGACCTACAAGCCTCACTGGCTAATACAAGGCCTCACTTGCAAACTGAATCTCAGAGGGACACTCTGTTTCATTCAATACAAAACATATGTCTGTCAAATGGCCATTCTATTAAAAAAAATCCTTTTTCTAGATCCTCTCAACCATACTGCATACTTTGTATGTTTCATCTCTGTCTTACTAGTTTCAATGTCTTGATCAATCAAATTCATGATTCATGCACCTGATTGTCATTGCAATTGCATATTCTCTTTCTGATCATCTTGTCAATCTCTGTATCTGTATTTGATCCCTGTCAATTCATCATAGATCTGCACAACATCTCTCACACAATCTTATTAATCCACCTACAAAGCCATTATATCGTTTTAATCATTTACATCTTCTTTTCAAACAAAACATTTCACCTTCTCTCTGTAAATCAAAAACCCTTTCATTTGTAATAATAAAAACATCAAGAAATCCAAACACCAATCCATCTGCAAGATCTTTTCATATTCCTTCAATAAAATCATCTCCTCAATCTGTAAGATAATACCAAATTGTCTTCTCATAAAAATATTTCATTTTGAAATTCCCTTCAATCTGCTCAAATTTTGATTCATATTCCTACAAAAAACACATTCTCATTCTCTGATTGCAAATAAATAAATAAATCTTCATTTATTTTCTCACAAGAAAATCTTTCATATTATCTTCATAATCCTTTCATTTCTTTTCAACAAGACTTCAAAAAATTATTTTGCCTTTGCATTGAATGTCCTTCAACTTTTTGTTTTATCTGCAAAAAATCTTTCATCCTCTCTGTATCTCCAAAAAAAATCTTTATTTTGCAAAAAAATTTCCAATTCTCCATAGATATTTTGGCTTCAAGAAAAATCTCTTCTAAAAAAATGTTGATGTTTATCTCTTTTCTGACCTCACAAAAATCTTTTCAAAAAGATTTTTCTCTTTTAGAAAAAACAATAAAAATCTCCTTATAAAAAAAATTCCTTATTTATCACATAATGGACCAACCAAAGATTTAGAAGGAAATTACTAAGTTTAAAAAAAAAGGAAACTATTCATCTTTGATTTCGGGCTTCAAAAAAGATTCTAAACTCTTCTCAAATTTTCAAGGAAGACTAAAAGCCTTTTCCTTAATGCATAAACCCGTGCCCTCTTGACTTTTTTGAGATGATAAGATTTTAAATTCAAAAAACATTTGAAATCCCGCCCACTTCATCTTTCAAACAGACTTTGATAAGCTTTTGCCCGCTTACAACATATACCTTTAACCTGAAAGACCGGTTTTCTTAGCCATGGGGCTGATGGATAGATGTGATGAAGCCCTTTAGCAGGTCCACTTAAGTGGAATGACCTCTGATAGGAAGTCAACTTTAAATTATAAAATAAAGTCCTTTAAAGAATGACAATTAGGAAAGTGTGAAATGGATAACATCAAATGTAAGACAAATATCAAACCTTCACCTTCACTGATGCAATACTGAGTCCCAAAAATACCTCTTCTTTGTCTCATGATACAAAAAGTGTCAAAGTGCCACTAAATGATACAGAGGATGTCTTCACTGTTCATTCTACGGAATACTCATCACTGAGATCAAATGACAAGAATACAAACCAAGCCACTACCATTGCATATCATACTTTATACAACTCTGGATGAAGCAAGAGCAAAAAATCTGACAAAGATCAACACATGTTATCAAGATAAAAAACTCCATCACTTGTACAATCGGTGACAATACATATGAACTAGTATAACTCCTCATAACACTTGACGATCTTGATGACCAACATCCATGACAACCTGATATGAAGATCAACTTCTCAATCATTTTGCAACTTGTTCATGCAACATGGAGACATTGAAAAACATGATCCTCAACCATCAACAAGCATCATGAAAACATATCATAAAGCAAGATCCCACTGTCTTGAGCACAACCTGTGACTTTTAAATTCACAACAAGAGACCTCAAATGTATGACATCAATTTTCCAAACTTAAGATCAATGGCATCAATACTCTTACCATCATTACACTAAACCAATTTCCATAACTCTGTAAACTATCTCCTCCTGATGTCCTGCAACAACTAAGGTAACTCTTGCATTGCACCAACTCCTCCTAATATGAACACACTTTTGACATCAATGACAACCTGACACCATCAACATACCCTTTGGGTATGGCTACTTAAGAGCCTTGAGTCTAAATTTTCTCTCTCTTTATTTTTTCTATTGTTGAGGCCTTAGAGAAGACTTCCCATGGCCTTGTAGAGCCCAAAGATGAAGGTAAATTTTCTCACTCATAATAGTTAGCCTTGATCATCCATACTCTATTGATGAGTTATTCGTTAATCTTCATGAAGATGAATCCCTAGCATTGAAGATAGATTAATACTTTACTTTAGTATTTTGAAGCTACAATTTTAGGTCCCAACACTTTCAAATCCCTAATACCTATCCATATCACATCAATTAAATTTTCCCCTTTCCCCCTAATACTAAAGCGATATATTAGGATAGATTTTAGTTATTAAAAATCTCAAATATACATACACATGATAATAAATTACTTTAGAGATAAATCCCCAAAATGATCACTAAACTTAAAAAAAGTATAATATAGGAGAAACTAGGATACTTTTTTTTTTAAAACACATTCATGACCCGATGATAAGATATAAACATGTAAATCAAAAGAAAAAAATCTTTATCAATTGGAATACTATTTTTCAAGTTTTAATCATATTATTACACATTATCTAGTAATTTCAAAACCCATAGATAACAAAAAATCATATATCTTTGTACCAGATCTTTGTAAATGTATGAGACACCTATACTCAACCATTTATAGTTAATTTTTTGGTTTTTTTTTAATACATGCATTATAACTAAGTACATCATCTTATTACCTATAGGTAACAAAACATTATATATATTTATACTAGATCTTTGTAAATGTATGTGATAGCTAGACTCAACCATTTATAATTACTTGTTTGATTTGTGTTTAATACTTGCATTATAACCAAGTACATCATCCATATATAATAAGGGAAAAACAAATGTGAGGTTTCCTAAAAACAAAATCATTTAATCTATGCAGGCATTTATTTAATTGCCTAATAAGCTCACATTCATTTTCACTATAGTCCACCTACAGAAGACTTAGGAGAGCTCTATGTTGATGCATATTATGCATATTATGGAAAAGAAGTATAATTTGTAAGTGGCTTCCAATACAAGGTTTACACATTAACTTTAAGTTTAGAAACTGAAAGAATTTTTTTCTCTATTGTAATTTATTTGTGTCTCTTTTAAGTTTGTTACATTATTTTTTGATAATGGCTGATAATAAATAATTAGTATATTGTAATTAACACATTGATTTTATACGTATATGATCAATGAATAATGGCCTAGGGGGCCATTCATGTTAAATAGAAAATCTAAAACTAGCAGAGAAACGTTGGCCTAGAGGAGGGCCATATACAAATTGCACCTTGGGTAATTGTATTACTTAAAATGTTGTTCATGTTGCAAGTATGGGTTTAACCGGTGTTGTCATTGATGTCAACAGACTCATGTCACATTAATGAGAAGGATTAGATGAGCTGTGTGCTGATGATATTGAGAAAATAAGTCTCAATCAGGAACAGTGATGAACAGTGATGACAAGAAGGTAAAAGTCCTCAATAGGTTGAGGATCAAAGGATACGGTTTAAAGGGTTTGTAGATATAAGTCTTGAGATGCTCCAGTCAAGATTTTAGAGGTCCGCATGAAGATCTGAAGAAGTTATGGTCACTCAAGTAGAACCGGTTCCGGTAGGTGTTCAGAGGTGACAGAGTGCCACAGATAGGTCTGGTGAGATCTGGTATTTCATTATCCCGTTCTGTGGATTTGAGGGAGTGTTGAGGATGTCCCTATGAAGTATCAACTAGATTAGTTCATGGCTTGAAGGTCCACAAGAGCCTATTCATTTGTAACAGTGATGACAGACTATGTTCTTGTAGCTTCGGATGAAGGAGAGAAGAATTCTAGTAGGATGATGAAGTGCGGATGTTTTTGGTGATTTAGGGAAGGTTATGATTATCGTTGGATCATGTCCAGTTAATGTTGGTGGTCCGCATTGAAGTTAGAGTTTGCATTTGGAGAATAACCATGGATATTGGTGTTCTTCTTGAGACTGGCCGACCAGATGTATTACACATCTTGTGGATGTTCTTGTAGGTGTTTGCTGACTTAGATGATTGTTCCTAAGTTGATGCCTTGTATAAATAAGGGATTGTGAATTCATTTTGAAGTGTGTCTTGTGGTGATGAGTGTGTGGTAGTGAAGAGAAGTGCGAAAGGCAGAGCAGAAGTATTGGGCTTAAATGGAACTGATTAAAGCATGCTGAAGATGCTATTCTCCAATTCATAAAGGTGATACTTATTCCTTTGTAGACAGTGTGTCTCTTGTAGGTAGTGAGCCTCTTGTGAGCAGTGTGCTCAGGCACTAAGCCCTAATTGGCATGTGCCATTTTGTTCTTTCTATTCTTCTAACAGAGAATACATTCTTAGGTTAATCACCCCGTGGTTTTTCCCTTAACCAGGTTTTCCACATCAAAATCTTGGTGTCATACATGTTGATATGTTTCTGCTTCTGATTTGAATGCATTATCATTCATGATTAATAATATACTAATCACTAAAGAAGATTCAAGTGTCTGAAAGAGAAAGTTTCGTACAATTGATTCACCCCCCCTCTCAGTTGTATGCCCTAAGTCTAACAATTGGTATCAGAGCTAAGTTCCTCTAAAAGGAGCTTAACCGCTTGAAGAGATCCAGGATGTCGTCATACAAGAAGGATAGTCCAAAGTTTGATGGAACCAACTTTTCTCTTTGGAAAGGTCGCATGAAATGTCACTTGCAGTGTATGGGAAAGGCGTACTGGTCCATGGTCACAAAAGCATATGTACCTCCACAGGGTGGTCCGACAACCCTAAATGAAATCACAGATGTTGAAAACAATCTACGGACCAAAGAGGCTCTTCTAAGTGCATTAACTGACTCAGAGCTCTCAAATGTTATTGACCTTCCAACTGCCTATGAGATCTAGATTAAACTGGAACTTCTGCATGAAGGAGATGAGTATGTTAAATGTGCAAGGTTACAGAGTCTAAAAGGGAAATTTGAAAAACTAAAGATGAGAGATGATGAAAATATTACCACTTTTATGCCAAGAGTGAATGAGCTAGTTTGTGGAATTAGAAATTCTGGTGGAGTCTTGGATGAAAATGAGATTGATGGTAAGATTCTTAGATCCCTTCCTGCCTCTTACAAAATCAAGGTTGCTGCCATTGATGAATTTAGAGCCCATACAACTATCACAAGAGACCAATTGGCTGGCAAACTGGCTACTTTTGAAATGACTGAATTTGGAGATGATCCCCGCAAAACTGAATCTGCATTCAAAGCCAGTGCCTCTATGAAAGGTAAACATGGATTTGATCCAAGAGAGAACTCATCAAGGAAATTGTCATGGTATGGAAAAGCAAGAAAAGACTTGGAAGAAGAAGAAGTAGAAACTGCTCAACTTGAAGCCCTCATTGCAAAGAGATTGCCAAGAGGATCTGGTAAGTATAAAGGAAAATTGCCTTTTAAGTGTTTTAACTGCAATAAGATTGGTCATTTTGCCTCAAAATGTCCGGAAAGATTTTCAAAGCCAAATCCTAATAGATTAAGGTTCCAAAAGAATTGTTACTATGTTCATGAAGAAGATGATGATGGAGTAACAGATGATGAATCAGAGGCAGGAAACAAATCTGGAAGTGAATGGGTGTTTATTGCCATCAAGGAAGAAGAACCAATATCCTCTGTATCTATCAATCATAAAGTTGTAGAAAGAGCTCTGGCTGCCCAAGTTGAAGAAAAGAATGATTGGGTCATTGACAGTGGTTGCTCTCACCACATGACAGGTGAGAAGAATAAGTTCATAGATTTGGAAAGGTATGCAGGAGGAGTCGTGAAGTTTGGTGATAATTCAGCTGGTAGAATCAAAGGAAGAGGAACTATTTCTTTTAATGGAAGAAACAAAACTGGTAATGTAGTATATGTTGAAGGTTTGAAGCACAATCTTCTTAGTTTGGACAGTTGGTGGACAAAGGCTATGATCTCTGATTCAAGGATGGAAAATGCAAAATCTTTGAAACATCTGGAACAGAGATTGCATCTGGTACTCAAACTAAAGGTAATATCTTCCGCTTGGTTGGTACTGGTAAAAGCTGCTTATTTGTTCAAGTTGATCAGAGTTGGTTATGGCATAAAAGGATGTCTCATGTGAATTTTGATAATATCATCAAGATAAGCAATACTCAAGATGTAAGAGATCTTCCAAAATTGGTGAAACCTACTAATAGCTTGTGCAAGGAATGTCAGTTGGGTAAGATGAGCAGAGTCACATTGAAAAGCAAGGAACTATCTTCTACTAGACTATTGGACTTAGTTCACACTGGTCTTTGTGGTCCGGCAAGAACCAGAAGTATTCAAGGTGATAGATACTTCATGCTGCTAATAGATGACTATTCTCGGATGATGTGGGTAACCTTTCTAAAGGAGAAATCAGAAGCTCTTGAGAAATTGAAAATATTCAAGGCTATGGTAGAGAATGAAACAGGAATAAAGTTGAAATGTCTGAGGTCTGATAGAGGTGGAGAATTCACATCCGATGAGTTCATAGAGTTCTGTGAGAAACATAGAAGTAAGAGACAATTGTCTACTCCGAGGACTCCACAGCAGAATAGAGTAGTGGAGAGAAAGAACTGGACCATCCAGGAAGCATCTAGGACTATGATGATGGAAGCAAATGTTCCTCAGATCTATTAGAGAGAAGTTGTCAGCACTGCAGTCTATACTCTTAATCGAGTTCAAATCAGAAGCAATACTGGTAAGACCTCTTATGAACTCTGGTTTGGCATTACTCCTACTATAAGATATTTCAGAGTCTTTGGTAGCAAGTGTTACGTCAAAAGAGATGAAGATTTAGGCAAGTTTGATGCTAGAAGTGATGAAGGAATATTCTTGGGTTACTCTACTCAAAGCAAAGCATACCAGTGTTATAACAAGAGACTAAGAAAGATGATAGAAAATACAAATGTGAAGGTTGATGAGAGAATAGAGAAACCCTCAAGGTTTTATGAGTATGATGAAGATGATCAGAATGGTGTTCTGGTTCAAGGAGCTCAATCCTCTCCTAAAAGTTAGATTTAGATTGATCCAGTAAATCAGGAAGAAGAGATAGGTCTAAATGAGCCTGATCAAGAAGTAGAAGTGCAAAAAACTCCCAAAGTTCCAAGGTATGTAAGACTGAACCACTCTAAAGATCAGATCATAGGTGATAAAACCAAAGGTGTGCAAACTAGAAGAAAAATTGCTCAAAATTTAGATGAATATTGTCTGATTTCAAAGATTGAACCTAAGACAATAAATGAAGCCTGCAATGATGAAAATTGGACCAAAGCAATGGAGGAAGAGTTGATGCAAATTGAGAAAAATCACACTTGGGATCTTGTTCCCAGACCTAGAAACAAGAATGTGATTGGAACCAAATGGGTCTTCCGGAACAAACTAAATGAAGTTGGTGAAGTAATCAGAAATAAAGCTAGATTGGTCTGCAAAGGCTACTCTCAAATAGAAGGAATTGATTTTGAAGAAACCTTTGCTCCGATGGCAATAATTGAAGCAGTCAGATTATTTCTTGCATTTGCTACCTTCAACGATTTCAAGGTGTATCAGATGGATGTCAAATCTACTTTCCTAAATGGTGACTTAGAAGAAGAAGTGTACATTAAACAACTAGATGCATTTTAGTTATCTGAGCATGGTGATATGGTCTGCAAATTAAAGAAGGCACTGTATGGTCTAAAGCAAGCCCCAAGAGCATGGTATGAAAGACTAGACAAATATCTTTTGAAGATTGGTTTCAACAAAGGTACTGCTGATATAACCTATATTTCAAAATTGATCATGAAAACATCTTGATTGTTGAAGTATTTGTTGATGATATCATCTTTGGAGGAAGAGACAGTATGTGTAAAACCTTTGCAAATTAAATGAAAAGTGAGTTTGAAATGTCAATGCTCGGTGAAATAAAATTCTTCTTGGGTCTGCAAATTACTTAGACAAATAAAGGAATCTTTATCTCTCAGACCAAATATGTGAAAGAATTGTTGAGGAAATTTGAAATGGAGGATTCAAAGCCAATGAACACTCCCATGGCAACCGGATGTAAGTTGAGCAAAGATGATGACTCTCCTAAGATAGATCAGATAAAGTACAGATCAATGATTGGAGGATTATTATATCTGACTTAAACTAGACTAGATATAATGCAGGCTATTGGTCTTGTGGCAAGATTCCAGGCTGATCCTAGAGAATCTCATGTCATGGCAATCAAAAGAATTTTTAGGTACTTAAAGGGAATAGTTGAGTTGGTCTATGGTATCCTAGAGATCATAATTTTTCTCTTCATGCATATACAGATGCAGATTGGGCAGGAGATGTGGATGATAGGAAGAGTATAAGTGGAGGAGCATTCTATTTGGGAAAAAGGTTGGTTTCTTGGCTAAGCAAGAAACAAGAGGCAATATCCCTATCTACAATTGAAGCAGAATACATTGCAGCAGCAGGTAGTTGCACTCAAGTTTTGTGGATGAAGCAGATGCTAAGAGATATTCAAGTAGAATATGAGGAGCCTATCATAATTTTCTGTGATAGTTCAAGTGCAATAAATATTTCTAAGAATCCGGTGTTGCATTCTAAGACTAAGCATATATCTATCAAGTTTCACTTTCTTAGAGAGAAAGTGAACAAGGGTGAAGTTAGATTGGAGTATGTGCCCTCCAAGAATCAACTTGCAGATATTTTTACTAAACCTCTTCCCAAGGACTCTTTTGAGTATCTTAGGGAGAAGTTAGGGGTTATTGCCCCTCTGGTGATGGACTAGGATGCACTGATGTGCATCAATCCTGTGGATATCATAGTCATATCATGTGATCCAGATTGATGATAAGGGAGCTGCTACTCAGGGGGAGCAGCTGGTATGTTATGAAGTAGTGAAGTTAAAAGTATGAGCCCTTTGCCATTGATGTCAAAGGGGGAGAGAAGACATGTGAAAAATAAGTGGTTGTTGATCAAAGGGGAGCAATAAATGAAGAGAAAACATGTGAATGACTGCTGTTGACAGGGGGAGTTGTGACAGTAAGGAGAAGTTCTTGTCTTGATAGTTTTTTACATCATATGTTGCCATCAATGACAAAGGGGGAGATTGTTGCAAGTATGGGTTTAACTAGTGTTGTCATTGATGTCAACATACTCATGTTGTATTAATGAGAAGGATTAGATGAGCTGTGTGCTGAGGATATTGAGAAAATAAGTCTCAATCAGGAACAATGAAGAACAGTGATGACAAGAAGGTAAAAGTCCTCAATAGGTTGAGGATCAGAGGATGCGGTTTAAAGGGTTTATATATATAAGTCTCGAGATGCTCTAGTCAAGATTTTAGAGGTCCACATGAAGATATGAAGAAGTTATGGTCGCTCAAGTAGAACCGGTTTCGACAAGTGTTCAGAGGTGATAGAGTGCCACAGATAGGTCTGGTGAGATCCAGTATTTCATTATCTCATTCTGTAGATCTGAGGGAGTGTTAAGGACATCCCTATGAAGTATCAACTAGATTAGTTCATGGGTTGATGGTCCAGAAGAGCCTATTCATTTGTGACAGTGATGACAAACTATGTTCTTGTAGCTTCGGATGAAGGAGAGAAGAATTCCAGTAGGATGTTGAAGTGCAAATGTTTTTGGTGATTCAAGGAAGGTTATGATGATCGTTGGATCATGTCCAGTTAATGTTGGTGGTCCGCATTGAAGTTAGAGTTTGCATTTGAGGAATAACCATAGATATTAGTGTTCTTCTTGAGACTAGCCGACCGGATGTATTACACATCTTGCAGATGTTCTTGTAGGTGTTTTCCGACTTAGATGATTGTTCCTAAGTCGATGCCTTGTATAAATAAGGGATTGTGAATTCATTTTGAAGTGTGTCTTGTGGTGATGAGTGTGTGGTAGTGAAGAGAAATGTGAAAGGAAGAACAGAAGTATTGGGCTTAAATGGAACTGATTCAATCATGCTAAAGATGCTATTCTCCAGTTCATAAGGGTGATACTTATTCCTTTGTAGACAGTGTGTCTCTTGTAGGCAGTGACCCTCTTGTGAGCAGTGTGCTCAGGCAGTGAGCCCTAATTGGGATGTGCCATTTTGTTCTTTCTATTCTTCTAACAGAAAATACATTCTTGCGTTAATCACCCCGTGGTTTTTCCCTTAACAGGGTTTTCCACGTCAAAATCTTGGTGTCATATGTGTTGATATGTTTCTTCTTTTGATTTGAATGCATTATGGTTCATGATTAATATTATGCTAATCACTAAAGAAGATTCAAGTGTTTGAAAGAGAAAGTTTCGTACAACTGATTCACCCCCCCTCTCAATTGTATGCCCTAAGTCTAACAGTTCATTGCATTATAACTTCTAGGTTATAAGCTATATCAGACCTATATTATATACTCTTATTACATTGCCTAACTCCAGAAAACCTTATCTAGATATATCTCTGCTTCATTCCATATCACCACCTATTGCTCCACTTACACTAGTGTCCTCCTCATCCATCTCCAAGCCCCTCAAGACAACGGTGAAAGACCAATCCACTTCTGTCACTTCAGACACACCTACAACCAATTTCAGGAAATTAACACCCCACTTTTCTTTCTACCTTCATGCTATTTCATCATGACCCACCACTACAATTACAAATAGAGCCCATGGCTCATTGTAGGAGGCATAAATAACTGTCCAAGTACCTCTATTAGTCACAAAACCTAGCACCACTACCATTGCATCTAGAACCTCCTTCAATCAACCACGCCATCTAGGGTATACCAATGCTTCCATTACCACCCTAATAACCTCTTTCAATTCCCCTAAGTCCAATAAAATAGCAAACAACATTGAAGAGTTGTCAATGTTTACCCAACACCTATGGGAGGTGGCAATAAAGCACTCTACTTAAATATCATCCATTTTAATGGTCAAATAGTCAATAGCAATTTTACATATCATTCACAATAAAAAGTGGTAAATATCTGTCCTTTTTTTATTGGTCAAAATTGACCTTTGACTATTGAAGTGGATGATATTTAAGAATAACTGCAGGAAAGGCATCTCAAAGGATCATTTGAATGGCATGTATAATGATTCCTGACTTGGTCTTGAAGATCTTTTTCAGCCTATCATCTAAGATGCCCCCCCTTAAATCCATCTACCACTTCTTAACCTTCAAACCCTCCATTAAATAGATAGTTACCATTGTTGTTTCAAATGAGGGCTGAAAACATAATAAATCTATTGCTAACACAAATGGTATGCAATAATCATTAATGCTTCATCCCTTCATGCTACCACCTTCATCCTTAACCAACTAATCCTTCACAAAGTTTAATTGTTTATAATAAAACTTTCATTTCCAAGGGTGTGAAGGGAATGATTCACTAGCTCCAAATTCTCCCAATCTCTCACATTATTTGTGATGAAGTAATTGAGTTGCATGGCAATTTCCACATTGGTGTATGAATTGACCTCCATGTTCACCTCCCAAAAGACATGTGACACATGTTAGTGATTGTAGCTGTGAGAGGCATTTTATAAGAGAAAAGTAATGCAAAGACTAGTCGGCCATAGCAGCAGGTTCATCAATTTGGTATATATAGGAGATAGAATCTCCTTATTTTGATATATTCAATACAATTACTCCATTCTATTTCTGTAGTAGAAGGTTGGCATTATTCAACAGTAGATCCATTTCAAGGAGAAGTAACATTAGTTATTATATGAGACTCGGCCTTGTCTAGGGCTTGATTTCTTTGTATGTAGTTTCTGCTTTTTCTCTCTCAAGTAGGAGGGTTTTCCCAGGGTAAATTATTGTATTCATTGATATGTGTTTTTGTATTTTTGCTTATTTCATTTCAAATCATAAAACTAATATGGTATGAGAGCGGGTCTAAGAAAAGATCTGATCAGTTTTGTTTAAGCAATCAAGTCAACTTTTCATCTAGGGAAAATCTTGAAGGCAAAGTATTGCAGATCTAAAGTTGCCGCTAGAGGCTAATGTTGCTCTTGGAAAGTAAAACAAGGTCTCTCAGTTTGTGGATACAAGTGTTCTGATTGCTTTTGGAGATGTGTGTTGGAGAGAAGGCATAGTGATGACCATTCTTGCATGGGGAGTCATTCGTGCATAAAATGTTGCAGTTGCTGTGCCCAAGAAGGAGACAACTACAAGGATGGTTTTCACCAAGGATGGATTGCAAGTTCACTACCGGGGTGTGAGGAAAAGGTCGTGGGGTCGATTCACAGTAGAGATCAGAGATCTGTTGATCATGATGTTAGTCATAAACAAACATAGAATAAAAGTACACATTAACCTTTACTCATCTTGAAAGATATGATGAATTCAGAGAATTCATGATCTCAAGTCTCCGTTGATTAGTTCTTAATCTCCTGACGTTACTCAGAGGTTGATGTGTGTTGTTGTTTCCATTTTGGGGCCTTACGTAGAACTCATCAGTAAGATATTGTTTCTTGTAATGATGTTGTAAAGATAGTTATTCTACACAGGATATACTTCAAATATTATGTCTATCTTCAAAACTTTGCATGATATTTGTCATTGTGACATGCTTTAACCTCAAATATGCTGAATATGTTCATTTATCTATGGGATGTCTGCATATTTGTACTATTTGCTTAAGATTGTCAGTTTGTAATTGTGATGATGAAATTCTCTGAAATTTAAAGAAATTGAAAGAAATACTTCAAATTAAAGTTGAACCTTTAGTTATTGATCCACATACATACTTGATACTATCATGAGGAGAAGAAATCAAACCATATGTTCACCAGGATATTCCACAGCTAGATACAGTTGATGCAAACTTCAGAGGATGATGAATGAAAACAATACATGCAAAATGATGAGCACTCCAAGGGACGCAGAAAATCAAAGCACATATCCAAAATTTAGACACAGATTACTCAAGATTTATGAAGATTTGTGTATACGCCTAAAAATGACACAAATCATCCTAAATAAATATTCTAAATATTTATTCCCTTCTTCTATTAATTAAATAAATATTCTAAATTTATTTAATCGATTCACTGTTCCATAATTAAATAAATTCTATTTATTTAATTAAAATCCTTCCATTTGTCCTTCACAATTAAATAATTATAAATTATTTAATTAAGCCTAATTCCTCTATCCTAAGTTCTAAATTCAAAAATCCACATCACCTTTACACCTCACCTTTTCCACCTCACCTTGTCCACCTCATCAGGTTGCACATGTAATTAAATATATTTAATATTTAATTATCTTATTTTCCCTCACCCACATGGCCTATTTCTTCTCCAATCAGAGGTCAGTTAACCAATCAATCAAGTCTGTTAACTAACCTGTCAGTTGAGTCAAATCCTCAATCAATCCAGTCAGTTCCACAATCCACTCTTCTAACTGATCAATCAAGTCTGTTAACAGACCAGTCAATGGAGTTAACTCTCCAATCAGTTTTGTCACATCCCACCTTTCATGATGGAGCTGGGACACTTGTCACATCTCCACTGGTTGCACATTCCTCAACCATCCTCAACCGTTGATCTTCATATCTTCTCTCAACCGTTGATTCCTATTCCTCCGGGTCTATAAATGAAGCTTCATCCCTTCATTCTAATCATCCAGGCTTTTGACATCGTTACTCTGCAGAAATATCACCAGCGCGCCTTTGGCACCCATTTGTCATCCACAAGCTTGAGATCACCATTGTTGCATTGGAGCTCACCTTCATTGCATATCACACTACAGCCGTTCACCATCGACTTCCTCCAACAGCTTTTAAAAGATTGCACTCTCTGAGGGCTCATCTCATCTGCGAAAGGACGATTCGTGATAGGCGAACAACAGAAGTTTCAAAACGGAAGAGGTTTGCTGTGTTTGTTCGGTGCTTTGTTCATTTGAATCTTCTTTGTTTCTCTATTTTGTTGATGTTTGGGTCATCTGTTATTCATTTGATTGATACACTATTTTACCCTCACATTTTTGGCGCCCACCGTGGGGCCGTTGCCCCTTTATTTTACCATTTTTGAGCTTTTTTGAAGGCAGAATTCCGTACAGACCCCGCAGAGTCACGCACAGGTTCTTTCGGCGCATCTGTTCATTTTTACGGCACTTTTGAAGACTGTTACGGCGCTTTTGTAAAACTGCGCATTTGTTGACTGTAACGACGCTTTTATAGACTGTTGCTGTGCTTTTGTTGAAACTGCGCATTTGTTGATTTTTGCTGCGCTTTCATATAATATTGCTGCGCATGCGTTAAAACGGCGCATCCGTTGTATGTTACGGCGCTTATGACGACTGTTGCTGCGCATACGTTAAAACTGCGCATCTGTTCATTTTAACGGCGCATCTGTTCATTTTTACGGCGCATTCGTTAATGTTGCGCTTCTGTTGATCACTTCTGCGCATCTGATCACTGAAGCTGCGCATTTGTAACTGACTCAGGTTTTGGTTCTTTTCTAGGGTATTTTGCTAACGCTAACCCTTTTGCAGGTGTTTGCTGGAGCAGTTTTGCAGGTTAGGCTCGGGTTCAGTTACATGTAGTTGCATCTAACTAGCTCACCTTTCATTTTCTGGGAAAGAGTAAAATGACTGTTCATTACAAATCTTCATCTAGTCTTAATTAGGGAGGAAGTAACTGGTTTATTTCATGCTTGCATTGCAAACAAACTTCCAAGTTATTACTATCTAAAACTTAAAATTGAACTCACAACTGCATTCTGGAGTTAAAATGAACCATTGCTATATCGTGAGACCTGAATTTCAAAGTTAACAATCTCGTGCAACGTGAACTTAAAATTGAACTCACAACTGCATTCTGGAGTTAAAATGAACCATTGCTATATCGTGAGACCTGAATTTCAAAGTTAACAATCTCGCGCAACGTGGATTTAAAATTGGACTCACAACTACTTTCTGGGACTTAAAATTGAACCACTGCAATATTGTCAAAATCACTTCAAAGTTTTGTTTGACTAGCTTAGCCCATTTAGTTTTTATCTTTTTAACTAGGGTGGATTAAATCAGTGTATTCTGTGTTTGCGAATGACAATAGGCTTATGCTCTCCCCTCTTCTGGGTGATCAGAATGCCAGACTTGTCATTCTACTTGTCTAACCTTTAGGAGGGGCCTGCCCTTGGATGCACGCTTGTCCAAGCGGGAACGACCCTGAGTGGTAACAGGCTAACGCCAAGCCCTACCGAGCCACTTAAAATAAATTGTGCTTGAGGTGAAAACCTCCTGCAACGAGTGCTGTTATGTTACACCGACGGCCAACCTCCCCCAAAACCCTCTCAGGCGCAACCCTGTGAGGCTGGGAGACTCCATAACGGAGAGTAGCGCCGCCGCACGTGTAACCACTTGAACGGTTGCCCGAATTACAAACCTCTTGTTTTAGTGGCCCAAATCCCTTATAATCCATTTCTCGCCTAGGATTTTGTACTTGCTTTTGTCCAAAATAGAGTCGAAAAACTACAAAAACAATGAAAAACTACAAAACATTCTTTGTGCTTGCTGTGTTTTCTTGCTAAATTAATTCATAAAATCATATCAGGAAGACTTATTCCAGCCAAAAATTACCCAAAAAACAGAGAAAAATCCCAAAAATTTGCCCAAAAATACCAGAACTGCGCATATATCCATTTCTGCGGTGCATATACAGCGACTTGCTGCGCTTTTGTACCGACTTACGGCGCTTTTGTACTTTCTGCTGCGCATATACTCTGTTCTGCTGCGCTTTTTCAGCGACTTGCTGCACATATACGCCGACCTGCTGCGCATATACTTTTCTGCTGCGCATTTGCATACTGTTACCGCGCATACATACCTCACCAGAGCGGTGCTTATACTACGACTTACTGCGCATTTACCTATTCTTGCTGCGCATCTGTTTCTGCGCATGTGTGACAGTGAGCATCTGCTCTATTTTTGAGAAATTTTCGTCAGTTGTTCAGAGTACCCATTTCAGCCTAGTTCCATTTTCCGAGGTCAGAATCAACCTTGCAGTCAACTTTCACACATTTCACCCGTTTCTCTCTCTTTCGACGGTCGTCCCCATCACCTTCTGTCCTGGTCACTCTTACCCCATCGTCATTCTGTCCCATACCGATTCGACATAGGTCCTTCTTTAGTGAGTTCACGTAAGCCTAGTAGGTCACAGTACCTTTTGCTAGTAGTCTTGTTGGACGACTCAGCCCTACACAGTGAGACTGGTATCGACTACCCTTGCTAGTGGCTAGAGTCTTGTGTCAACCGTCTTACCTGAAGTCATTGAGCGAGAGAACCCTTTGTCCAAGTCTTGTCCTAGATATCCCATTCATTACAGTCTTAGTCGGCATCTTGCCAAAATTTCTAATCCTTGTCCATTCCGTCCCACCCCACCTTGCATGGTTCTTACTCGATCCCAGTACAACAAGCTAACTGAAATGGCCGACCCTTCCGATCACATCGCCCCACCATGCGATGATGATGAAGAATTTTCTCGTGAAGAATTAGTGGCACACATGCAAGATAGCAAATTCCAACGCCTAGTGGAGCGAGTACTCCTTGAGGATCCCACCAAGTATTTCCATCATCTTGCTAGTCTCGGACTCAAACTCCCCGCAGACTTTGACATTAGCTCCATCATGGAAAATGCAGACAATGAACATGAGAGGGACACAAATGACACAGTCCCAAAGGCACATGAGAGAGGCACAAATGACACGGTCCCCCAGGCCAATGCAAGCGGAAAACAACACATAGATCAAAATGCTCCTATAGCGGATGTGAGACAACAAATTGAGAGTCTCCAGCGAGAAATCTCCAACCTTAAGATCGGCACCAGTTCCAAGAACTACTCCTTGGAAGATATAGCACCATACCCCTTTGACAGAAGTGTGGTCATGAAACCTTTCCCCTTTCAGTTCGGAATCCTGAAATTTGACAAATACAAAGGGAAGGGGGATCCTAGAGATCATATCAGGGAATTCACTGCAGCATGTTTAGAAGTAGCTCACAACGAGACCTACTTAATGAGACTATTCCCAAGATCTTTAGGGGGTCAGGCTATGGAGTGGTTCTCACGTCTTCCACCTGGAATCAAAACTTTTGATGAACTTGTCAATAAATTCATAACGCATTTCTCTTACAACATAGAACACGAAGTATCTATGCTCGACCTATGCAACACCAAACAAAAAGGTGGAGAGTCTTTCGCCACCTTCTTACAACGATGGCGACAGCTAGCTAGCAAGTGTTCTTACGACATGCCTAAGAAACAACTATTGGAAATGTTTGTCCACAATTTGAATCCCGATCTTAGCTATCAAATTCAGATACAATGCCCTACCTCATTCACCAAAGTCATCGAAATGGGGCTATTCATTGAGAAAGCTATGATCGCTAAAGGAACTCTCAAGCTCTACAAGGACACGCCTCCTTCGAATTACACAACCGACAAGTCAAAGTTTTGGACCAAGAACAAGAATGTGGTCAATGATGGAGTAGTGGATGCCAAGGCGGCAGCCCCTAAACAACAACCCATATTCACTCTTAAGGAAGAAGCAAATAGTGGTGCACTCAACAAGCCACCCCCTCGGGAATCTAGACCTTGGTTCAATTCGAACCCAAGGAGAAAATTCACGCCGTTAGGTGAATCTCAAGAGTCTGCTCTCCGGAAGTTGTTGGCTAACAATGAAATTTCTCTACCGCCAACAAGTGACTATGAGCCTATAGTCAAACCTCCCTATTGGAAGGACACAGACTATTGTGAATATCATCGAGGAAGGGGGCACACAACCAATAATTGCATCCGTCTTAAGAACGTCATACAAGATATACTGGACCAAAATCAGGGAGGAACACAACAACATACCTCCAATGACTCTCATGTGGCCTACCGAGATCCTCTCCTAAACCACAACCGGCCCTATAACAACAATCACAACGGCGGCCACCACAACAATGGTTACAACCACAACAATGGTCACAATGGCAACAACTCCAATGGTCATAACAATAATGACAACAATCGTAACAGGCCAAACCAGAACAGTGGGTCGAGTAATGCTAACTATGCAAGCGTTCCCTTTGAGTACACCATTAACTGCATTTCTGAGCATGTTCTGCAAGTCAACGTCATATCCCCCAACCAACAACCAGGCCCTAACGGAACTGGTTGTAGTATAATTACCCGCAGTGGTAGAGTCACGATCAACACCACTCCTCCAAGGTCATCGCCATCTCCGTCCAACCCCCGCCCATATAATGTCATCGACCAATTGCAAAAGACTCCGGCTCATATTTCTATATTGGAGCTCCTGCGTCTATCTCCTTCTCATAAGGAGATTCTTGAGAAAGCCTTAGTGGAGACTACTGTCCCCACTAACCTAGCCCAAGAAAAGTTTCAAACCATGGTGGGTAATTTGACATCCTCCCCTTCCATATCATTCACAGAACAAGATGACCTTTCCATGTCTCAACCCCACAACACTCCTCTACACATTGTCGCATTCGTACACAGGCACCGCATCAAGAGGGTTCTCATTGATGGGGGTGCCGGTTTGAATATTTGCACTTTGAAGCTAGTCCTTGCATTGGGGTTCTCTGAACAGGCAGTGGATCCACGGAGAAAGATTACCATAAAGGCCTATGACGAGGAGGAGCGCACCATGAAGGGCACGGTTGTCCTACCCATTCAAGTGGGACCGGTTATTAAAGATGTGGTGTGCCAAGTCCTTGATCGGGAGCTTGCTTACAATATTCTACTAGGGAGACCATGGATCCATGCCATGAAAGCTGTCCCCTCCACCTACCATCAATGCATAAAGTTCCCACACGATGGCAAGCAGGTCACCATACACGGTGACCCCGACCCCTACCAACATTGCAGCTCATTCCAAGCCAAACCGGAATGTGTCATTCCCAACAACCGAGCCCATATCTCCCCCACTCCGCCACAAGACCATACTGCTGAAGCTTCCTCTTCACAGCCCAAACCAATGAAAATCACCATAAAAGAAAATGGCGTGGGGGAATACCAGATTGAGCATAGCCTCAACCTTGCAAAAATGCCCTTGTCTCCTCGCTCCTTTGGCCAGCCCAAACATCAACCCAGGCATTTTCCAAAGCCCTCTACTCCTCCTACAACTCTCGCAAACCCCTTTGTAAAATGGGGGACCTTATCCGATGAATCAGAGGAGCGAGATCTCTTACAATGGCTCTATGCCGAAGAAGAAAACACATCCCAAGATCCACCCAAACTCCCTACAGAGCTCTATGGGCGAGGTGAAACCATCTTGCATAGAATGGGATATGAAGGACAAGGCCCCATCGGCCTCAGAAAAGAGGGGATCATCGAACCTATACAACCCTCTTCCTCCTCTTCGGCTAGAAACACGACTGGCCTAGGCTACAAAGGTAAAGGTAAAGCCAAAGAAAATGCCTGCCTAGTGGAGACAATTCAAACACTCCAAGGAGATAGTGACGCAGATTCAGATGATTCCAATCAGTATGAATGGGACGAGCTGACAGAACACTCCTACGATGATAAGGAGATTGATACCATCCAAACCCTTAGCCCATATCATGAGAGACAAACGCAACGGGACAGACCACTGGAGTCTGATTTGCCCCTCCCCGAAGTTATGGCTTTCGAGGAAAGTATCGATTCCATTGCGATAAACAACCTGGAAGAAAGTACCACCCAGAACACTACCCCCACCTGTGCTCCTAGTATTTCCATCCACACTATCAATGAATCAGGTCTTTCATCCGACTCCCTTCCCCTCTTACACCCTGAGCTTATTGACTGGGACCTGAAAGGGACCCCTCAATTAGATGTGTTCCAGAACGATGATGCCTACATTGACTATATGGGACTTCAAGATCATTTACCAAAAGGAGATCATAAAGCTGGTTTCACTATCGAACTCAATACTGTAGCATACTTTGGGGAGGGTGCCAAGCCTTCTGGTCGCAAAAATGTAAAGATCAAAAAGGGATCTGACGGTGAAAACTGCCATGCGGCAGTGTCAGATCATAAAACAGTAAAAAGAAAGGACGTATCTGAAGGTGAAAACCCAACCGTGGCACCTGACGATGGATTGCTTGACACCCTCCCAAGTGACATGTATCAAGAAAGGTCGCAGATCATAGTAGAACCAATAGAGCCAGTGAACATTGGATCTGAAGAGCAGCCTAAGATAATCCACTTTGCAAAATCTCTCACGCCACCTGAGAAAACCAGGTTTGTACCATTCTTTAAAAAGAAGAGAGGCAGTTTTGCTTGGTCATATGCCGACATGCCAGGTTTGGACCCAAACCTGATTCTACATCACTTGCCATTGGATCCAGGGGTGAAACCCGTAAAGCAAAAACTGAGAAAAATGCATCCCCATATTGCCCTCCTGGTCAAGGAAGAGCTCAAGAAATTGTTAGACGTGGGGTTCATCAGGGCCATTGATTACCCCGAATGGATATCAAACATCGTACCAATGTCTAAACCAGATGGCAGGGTTCGACTATGCAACGATTTTAGAGACTTAAACAAAGCATGCCGCAAGGATGACTTTCCCTTGCCTAACATCGATATCATAGTCGACCTCACGGCGGGACATACAATGTTGTCACTTATGGATGGATTCTCAGGGTACAACCAGATCAAAATAGCACCAGAGGATCAGCACAAAACCGCTTTCACTTGTCCATGGGGCACCTTTTGCTGGAATGTCATGCCGTTTGGGCTGAAAAATGCAGGTGCTACATACCAGCGGGCCATGACAACTATATTCCACGACATGATGCATGTGACCATGGAAGATTATGTTGACGACATCTTGGCAAAATCACTCACCAGGGACTCACACCTGGACACATTAGAGAAAGTCTTCCAACGGCTGGACCAATTCCAAGTAAAATTGAACCTGAAGAAATGTGTGTTTGGGGTCACATCAGGCAAGCTGCTAGGCTTCATCGTGTTAGCAAACGGCATAGAGGTAGACCCGGCCAAGGTCAAGGCAATCATGGACATGCCTCCGCCCAAAACTCTAACACAGTTGAGATCCTTACAGGGCAAGCTACAGGCCATCTGCAGGTTCATCTCACAGTTGGCCGACAAGTGCCATCCTTTCAGCCACCTTCTACATAAGAACGTTCCATTTAAATGGGATGAGCAGTGCGAAGCGGCATTCAACAAACTCAAGGAGTACCTCACGAATCCTCCTATACTCATGCCACCGATCCAAGGAAAACCTTTGATCCTCTACATATCCGCTACACCTACTGCTCTTGGGGAGCTCCTAGCGCAGCAAGACTATGAGAACAAGGAAAGAGCTGTGTACTATATCAGTCGAACCTTAGTGGGCTACGAGCTGCAGTACTCACAGGTGGAACGTTCATGCCTTGCGGTGGTTTTTGCCTCACAAAAACTCCGACACTACATGTTGGCACATCCTGTCAAACTCATTGCCAAGATCGACCCACTAAAATATCTTCTCAGCAAGGCAGCTCTCACAGGACGACTAGCCAAATGGGTTATGCTTCTTAGCGAATATGATATTGAGTATGTGGATAGAAAAGCCATCAAGGGGCAAATCATCGCAGACCAACTAGCTGAGGCACCATTACAGGACACTTCACCAATGCAGTTTGAGTTCCCCGATGAATCTCTATTCACTCTGTCCACATCTCCTTGGAAACTCTACTTCGACGGGTCTTACACCAACCATGGATCGGGGGCAGGTATCTTGTTTATCACTACCCAAGGTGACACAATTCCAAAGTCCTACAGGTTGTTATTTCCATGCACTAACAATATAGCAGAGTATGAGGCTTTGGTAATTGGTCTCAAGATGGCCACTGAGTGGAAAATTCAAGCACTACATGTCTATGGTGATTCTCAGCTTGTCTTAAACCAGGTCAACGACGAGTATCAGACCAAAGATGAGAAGCTCATCCCATACAAGCGAATGGTCGACGATCTCAAAGAACACTTTGGGACCATCTCGTTTGAGCAAATACCCAGGATAGAGAACAAAGCAGCCGACGCAATGGCAACCATAGCCTCTCTTCTTGAGATACCTGAACAGGAGTCACGGTATGAGTTCCTAGTAGAAACAATTCGACAGCCAGCTTATGATCTCCTTGAAACCCATTCCATCTGCCACCTAGTGGGATCTGATTCACCTTGGTACGGTAAGACCTACACTTACCTCAAGGACAATATCCTTCCTTTGGACCTCTCTTCTAACCAAAAACGAACCTTCATCCGACAAGCCTCCCGTTACACCATCATCGCCAATACCCTTTACCGACGTGGTCTGGATGGTACTTTACTCCGTTGTCTAGAACAGGAAGAATCTATAACTGCCTCGCGAGACGTGCACGAAGGGATCTGCGAAACACACTCCAGCGGTCCTTCCTTAGCTAAGAAACTCATGCGTTTGGGTTATTACTGGCCCAATATGGAAATGGATTCATATCAGTTCGTCAAAAAGTGCAAACAGTGCCAAATACATGGGAACCTAATTCATGCACCTGCTCAGGAGTTGAGACCTCTAACGACACCCTGGCCCTTTTGCCAGTGGGGACTCGACCTCGTAGGAAAGATTCATCCGCCTTCTTCCAACGGCCATAAATTCATCATAACCGCTACTGAATACTTCACAAAGTGGATTGAAGCCGTTCCCTTATCAACCGTCACAGGAAAGCAAATTTCCTCTTTCATTCTGAATTACATTATCTGCCGATATGGCATCCCTTCATCCATCATAACGGATAACGGGAGACCTTTCAAAAATCAAGATGTCCAGGAACTTTGTGAACGGTTCAAGATCCAACATCGCTTCTCCACCCCATATTACCCCCAAGGTAACGGCCAAGCTGAGGCATCAAACAAAACCATTCTGAAACTCCTAAAGAAGACTGTCAATGAAGCCGGTCGCAATTGGCACGTCCAGCTCAATCCCGCTCTGTGGGCCTATCGAACCAGCATACGCACTCCCACAGGTGCTACACCCTACGCCCTCGTCTATGGTTCCGAAGCCATCCTTCCTATTGAGGTCAAACTCCCCTCCCTTCGGGTGTCGTTGAAAGGTCTCATATCAGACGAAGAGTACAGAGTCACCAGACTGCAAGAGCTAGAACTGCTAGAGGAACGACGCCAGAAAGCTTTTGACCATCTCAAAGCCTATCAACAGATGATGTCAAGAAGCTACAACCACAAGGTTAGACCAAGATGCTTCAAAATTGGGGACCTCGTCCTAAAAGAGAACCCTCGCAACCAACAGGACAGAGAAAAGAAAGGTAAGTTCGAGCCTAACTGGCTTGGACCCTATGTAATTGTAGCAGCTTACGGATTGGGGGCATATCAGTTGGCCACATCAGAAGGTGAGTTGTTTGATGATCCCATCAACAGCATGCACCTTCGCAGGTTCTATACCTAAGAGAACCCCAATGCAAGGGGGCAAAAAAAAAAAAATAAATAAATCGTCCTTTGGTGAAAACCTGGCAAACAGGCGCCTTGGATAGGTATCATGGGGAAAACCTGGCAATCAGGCGTCATGTTACTTTCTAGCTTCTCGTGCAAATAAAAGCAAGTGATGAAAACCTGGTAAACAGGCGTTACTTGTGACAAACCGCATTCTCCATCTTTGGGCATCCAATCACCTTGAGCCCATTCTCTCTCTATTTTCCCCATTCGACCCATATCCATCCCACAGTAAACACTTGACAGTTACCTATCATGGCTTGATACTCAGCTAGTGGCCTTGTCAACCAAGGTTTTGTCCCATATCGTCTCCTCGAAGTGAGCCTAGCGTAGTGTCTCTCGTCAATATCTGTGGTCCGAATCCGTGAACTACGTTGCCTCTGCGCCGTCACGTAGGCAAGGCCATTATTCTAATGCGCCCCCGAGGCTTCCATCTCTCCCAAAGTCCCATTTGTCCCCCCTCTTGTCTTCATTCTTGTCGTCTTTCTTCTAGTCCATCCATGGTCCATTAGGGTTTACCCCGAACTACGTTGCCTCTGCGTCGTCACGTAGGCAAGGCCATTTAGCAATGAGCCCCCGAGGCACTAGGTCAGTCCCTTAGGGTCCGTCTTCTCAATAAGGATAGTGCAATCTTCTCACCAAGCAAGCAAATGCAAGCAAACACCCGCGCTTCAAGCAGGAACCTTGACTATGAGCATCTTAACCCATCCAATGCAAAGCAAATACCCAAGGTCTTCTAAATGATTTTATGAAAATTAAGGCAAGAAATAAACACGTATCAACGCAAATGTGCTTTTGTAGATTTGAACCTAGGGTTAAGTCACAGAGTCTTGATTTTACAATCATACCCTCCTATGCTACTCAAGGATGCCAAAAGCTCGAGATGCTATGATGGTGGCATGGTTACTTTCTTTGTTTGCTATTTGGGGATTAAACTTTGGTAATGTGAAGCCTTGTCTTAGGACGTGATCGGCAAACGATCATCGAGGACATCAAAGGTCTAACATGAACGGGGGCAATCCTTGCTTGTTGAAACGCAAGCGATACTCAGGTCATCTAGATTCAAATTTTGACTAGATGCTTGTATTAACTTGCTCAATCACAATCCATGTAAGCGATACTCAGGTCATCTTGGTTCAATTATACCTCGGTGCTTGTATTCACTTACAACATTTCAAGAAAATACCAAAAACAAAATACCCAATGATGAAATAAAGCAATCTAAAAGCAAAGCATCCGTCCTATATCCATACACCCATCCATACAATCCTCATTAATCAAACTATGCAGAGTAATGATATCAAGAAAAATTCCTAAGTCATTCTTTCGCAACCATCCCTCTATCCATCATGTCATTCTTCTGTCGATAGCGTACATTTGGACATCACAAAAACAAGGCATATAGGAGCATATCATATCATTCGTAGAAACTAGTCATGCACATGATTAGGTTAGTAGAATACATCATCCAATGCATTAGGTCACCAATACATTTGCATCACATCTTAATCTTAAAAGCCCAGAAAATCAAACAACATAGCTAAGTACATCACATGTATAGTTACATCACCCCATAGTACTCATGTTACAAATGCATACATTCAAAGCATTACATCATATAAGTATCTATACAACATCATAACATAGAAATCATGTTCCATACACACATCTGCATTAGCTCATTTATACACCACATATATAGCATCATAACATAGAAATCATGTTTCATATGCGTACATTTGCATCATCACAAGAACATCATATTAACTTTGCATTCATTTGTCACATTAAATCATATAGACATCATATAGCAGCATATCAAAGTATTTCTCATATAGCACCATATAAACCATCTAACTATGCAATAGAACCACATCATGCAATAGAAATAATCATCTCATGAACGCATGCAATAGATACACAAAGCTGCATCATCACCCATACTATCATATACAAGGATGTCCAAATATACAATATCACCATCTCTCTCAAAATCAAAGTGTCATATACAGTGTACGTCTACATAGACGGTGATACATGTCCCAAAATGTACAAAGTCTGGTCTCTGACTACCCCTGCGGCTGTGGGCCACCACTGCCGGCTCCTGACTGCTGAGGTCCCATGACCGATGCCCCTGACTGGGATGGGCCTGCTCTGTGAGCCACCCCAGACTGAGTCCTGAAACTCCCTGCCCTCTGGCTAGATGACACGGCACCATGGTACAAGCCTCGGTAGTACTGTGCCTGCTGCTGCACTCTGGCTAAGTCTGTCTGTGCCTGTGCCAACTGCGTCTGCAACTGGCCTACCTGTGCCTGTGCCTGCTGCACCTGCCCAACCAAAAATGTACTCGCTGCATCTGTGCCCATGGCAGCCACTGCTGTGTCCCTCTCTACTCAGATCAGACGTACCCGGGCATCTGCCATGTCTCACTCGCGAGTCAAACCAGCGATCACTGCTGCATCTGTATCTCGCATCCTCTCCACTCTCCTCAGCTGTGCTTGCAGCTCCCGCACCTGTCCTCTCAGGCTGGCTATGGTCCTCTCATGGGCCTCACCCTGCACCGGCCCCTGTGCTGCCTCTGCCTATCCTAGCCCCTGCTGCTGGGGCACCTGCTGCTGGGGCACCTACTGCTGTGGTACCTGCTGGGGTGGTGGCATCTGTGCCTGCTGCTGTCCCTCCCCCTGTCCTGGCACTGCCTGCCCAGCCCGGTCTATCCTCCTCCGCTGCCTCGGCCTCTCTGCAGCTCGGCCACCACGTCCTCGTCCTCCTCTAGCGGCCCTCCGCCCTGGGCCAGCCTCTCCCTCCTCCTCTGAGTCCGCCTCGTCAATGCGAGGCACCAGCATACCAGGTCCTGAATATCTCAGAAATGGATGTGCAGTAATCCAATCCTCATACTCCTGTGTAACCCCAGCATCTGCAATCTCTCGCCTCATATCCCATGCCACATAAGGCAACTGCTGGAACTCTGCCAGAGCCTCCTCGTAAGAAGCCATCGGCCCCCATCGGACCCTCTCTGCATGTGTCCGTGCAAACATGGCCTATCCCTGCGGCATGCCCTGTCTCCTGCCGAACTGTCTCAGTACTCGGCCCACCGTCTGCCTCTCCAAGATGTGCCGTGTCCGGCCAATCAACCACTTGGTCTGGAAGCAGAAAGGTAGCTCATCTCCCTCATCGTCCCAAGGCTCGCAGTCCAGATATGGTCGCCAGACGACCACATCTATCCCATCCAACGTATGCCGCCAATACTCCAGCTTCCCCAGCCTGTGCTGGGAAATCACTCCTGCGTAGCCATAGCTGCACGACTCTCCCCTCTGCCTAGCAAAGACACATATCGGCCTGGTCACCGCTATGTGCTCCCACAGCCAAAACTGTAACAGCAGCACCCCAGCCGATAGACTCGTGCTGCGGTGGTACACCACCTGATGCATGTCGTGGTATAAGTGAGCTAGCACGCAAGGTCCCCACGTGTATCGAGTGCCCTCAGTCACCATCCGCTCCATAATCCTGCCCCATCCAATGGGGAACCCGTGCGATCTCCTGTCAGGGCATACAACACCCGCAATCAGTCCAGCCACGATCCCAGGGAAGTAGTCGTAGCAGTCATAGATATCCTGCCAAGGGATGACCTGTCCCACCAGCTCGGGATCGTCGAATACTCGCTGACACTCGGCGAGTCCCGCGTCCCGCTGTGCATCGTACTCCACCAACTCGCCTACCACGGGCAAGTGCAGTATCCTATAGACGTCCTCCAACGTCATAGTCATCTCTCCAGTAGGGAAGTGGAAGGTCCCGTCCTCGCTGTGGAATCTCTCCACGGCAGCTGTCAGCAGTCCTCAGTTCGCCCGCACCTCGGGCATGAAGCAAACGTAATCTAGGCCCATGGCACCAAGCGCCACTCTATCAGCCTCCGTCAACATATGTCTCTGCAGTAGAGGCATAGGGAACGTCTCCCTCGACTGCAATGTCTCTCATATCTCCTCCTGCAAGCACGCAAAGCAAGGCGTCAGTCTCAAACCGCATATACCATACTCAACATATCTATTGGACTATATCAACTAAACTTAGCATTTCAAATTGATCAAAACAGCACACTACATCTCTCGACTAGATTCCTGCAATCTCGGAGATAGCTCATCGATTCCGGCGTCAAACATGACGCTAATCGAGTCAGTTTGGCTAAGTAATTTGCCATCCCAAGCAAATGCGCCACTACGGGTGGTAAATGCGCCATTTCTGGTATATGCACCGCAACAATCAACGTATGCGCCGCAAAAATGCATATGCGCCGCAACAGGGCACATATGCGCCGTTCTGACGCATGCGCCGCATAAAGCCACGTATGCGCCGCTAAATTATGTATGCGCCGCAGGAAGTCACATATGCGCAACTTCAGCAAATGCGTTGCTACATTTCACGCATGCGCGGCGCAAATACAAAAGCGCCACTTAATTACGAAAGCGCCGCCAGAGTGAACACATGCGCAGCTTTCACGCATGCGCCGCCGAAACAGGCATATGCGCCGCGAAATCACAAAAGCGCAGCTTCGCGGGGCATATGCGCCATTCTGCATTTCGGCGCATTCATTTCACCTATTTTCTATGAGCATTTATGACACCTAAACTCGACCCTAGGAGAATTTTTTCGAAGCACATACCGGGGGTCCTGCCTCTGCTGGCCGCTCGAATCATCGGACTCGCTCGAATCGATGCTCCTCGCGTGGAATGTCTGCTGCTCTGGCCGCCATGCTGCTCTAGGTTTGCTCTGAGCTCTCCTTCTCCAATCCAGATCAACCAAGTGTGCAAATGACTATTCTTGTGGACCCAGCTCCTATTTATAGCCTCCAAAACCCTAATTCTGGCTAGGTGATGACTGTGACTACTTCCCGTGTCCGTTTTTCCTCCCATTTTCTTCCCGCATCCCTGACCGCGTCCCTTTTCCTCCAACCTATCCTAACCCCTTCCTCGTCGTGAGATCGTCCGTCTCCAAAACTTTCGCCGTTTTTCCCGTCCAATCTCCCGAGGGGGCATCCTATCGTCATTTAACCTACACCAGGGGCAAACTGGGGCATGTATCATCATTCAGACTATCAATTTCTTTGAAGCAACACTGTAAACTGCATTGCATCAAAGAGGGGCAAAATGTATACGCCTAAAAATGACACAAATCATCCTAAATAAATATTCTAAATATTTATTCCCTTCTTCTATTAATTAAATAAATATTCTAAATTTATTTAATCGATTCACTGTTCCATAATTAAATAAATTCTATTTATTTAATTAAAATCCTTCCATTTGTCCTTCACAATTAAATAATTATAAATTATTTAATTAAGCCTAATTCCTCTATCCTAAGTTCTAAATTCAAAAATCCACATCACCTTTACACCTCACCTTTTCCACCTCACCTTGTCCACCTCATCAGGTTGCACATGTAATTAAATATATTTAATATTTAATTATCTTATTTTCCCTCACCCACATGGCCTATTTCTTCTCCAATCAGAGGTCAGTTAACCAATCAATCAAGTCTGTTAACTAACCTGTCAGTTGAGTCAAATCCTCAATCAATCCAGTCAGTTCCACAATCCACTCTTCTAACTGATCAATCAAGTCTGTTAACAGACCAGTCAATGGAGTTAACTCTCCAATCAGTTTTGTCACATCCCACCTTTCATGATGGAGCTGGGACACTTGTCACATCTCCACTGGTTGCACATTCCTCAACCATCCTCAACCGTTGATCTTCATATCTTCTCTCAACCGTTGATTCCTATTCCTCCGGGTCTATAAATGAAGCTTCATCCCTTCATTCTAATCATCCAGGCTTTTGACATCGTTACTCTGCAGGAATATCACCAGCGCGCCTTTGGCACCCATTTGTCATCCACAAGCTTGAGATCACCATTGTTGCATTGGAGCTCACCTTCATTGCATATCACACTACAGCCGTTCACCATCGACTTCCTCCAACAGCTTTTAAAAGATTGCACTCTCTGAGGGCTCATCTCATCTGCGAAAGGACGATTCATGATAGGCGAACAACAGAAGTTTCAAAACGGAAGAGGTTTGCTGTGTTTGCTCCCACAGCCAAAACTGTAACAGCAGCACCCCAGCCGATAGACTCGTGCTGCGGTGGTACACCACCTGATGCATGTCGTGGTATAAGTGAGCTAGCACGCAAGGTCCCCACGCGTATCGAGTGCCCTCAGTCACCATCCGCTCCATAATCCTGCCCCATCCAATGGGGAACCCGTGCGATCTCCTGTCAGGGCATACAACACCCGCAATCAGTCCAGCCACGATCCCAGGGAAGTAGTCATAGCAGTCATAGATATCCTGCCAAGGGATGACCTGTCCCACCAGCTCGGGATCGTCGAATACTCGCTGACACTCGGCGAGTCCCGCGTCCCGCTGTGCATCGTACTCCACCAACTCACCTACCACGGGCAAGTGCAGTATCCTATAGACGTCCTCCAACGTCACAGTCATCTCTCCAGTAGGGAAGTGGAAGGTCCCGTCCTCGCTGTGGAATCTCTCCACGGCAGCTGTCAGCAGTCCTCGGTTCGCCCGCACCTCGGGCATGAAGCAAACGTAATCTAGGCCCATGGCACCAAGCGCCACTCTATTAGCCTCCGTCAACATATGTCTCTGCAGTAGAGGCATAGGGAACGTCTCCCTCGACTGCAATGTCTCTCGTATCTCCTCCTGCAAGCACGCAAAGCAAGGCGTCAGTCTCAAACCGCATATACCATACTCAACATATCTATTGGACTATATCAACTAAACTTAGCATTTCAAATTGATCAAAACAGCACACTACATCTCTCGACTAGATTCCTGCAATCTCGGAGATAGCTCATCGATTCCGGCGTCAAACAGGACGCTAATCGAGTCAGTTTGGCTAAGTAATTTGCCATCCCAAGCAAATGCGCCACTACGGGTGGTAAATGCGCCATTTCTGGTATATGCGCCGCAACAATCAACGTATGCGCCGCAAAAATGCATATGCGCCGCAACAGGGCACATATGCGCCGTTCTGACGCATGCGCCGCATAAAGCCACGTATGCGCCGCTAAATTATGTATGCGCCGCAGGAAGTCACATATGCGCAACTTCAGCAAATGCGCTGCTACATTTCACGCATGCGCGGCGCAAATACAAAAGCACCGCTTAATTACGAAAGCGCCGCCAGAGTGAACACATGCGCAGCTTTCATGCATGCGCCGCCGAAACAGGCATATGCGCCGCGAAATCACAAAAGCGCAGCTTCGCGGGGCATATGCGTCGTTCTGCGTTTCGGCGCATTCATTTCACCTATTTTCTATGAGCATTTATGACACCTAAACTCGACCCTAGGAGAATTTTTTCGAAGCACATACCGGGGGTCCTGCCTCTGCTGGCCGCCCGAATCGTCGGACTCGCTCGAATCGATGCTCCTCGCGTGGAATGTCTGCTGCTCTGGCCGCCATGCTGCTCTAGGTTTGCTCTGAGCTCTCCTTCTCCAATCCAGATCAACCAAGTGTGCAAATGACTATTCTTGTGGACCCAGCTCCTATTTATAGCCTCCAAAACCCTAATTCTAACTAGGTGATGACTGTGACTACTTCCCGTGTCCGTTTTTTCCTCCCGTTTTCTTCCCGCATCCCTGACCACGTCCCTTTTCCTCCAACCTATCCTAACCCCTTCCTCGTCGTGAGATCGTCCGTCTCCAAAACTTTCGCCGTTTTTCCCGTCCAATCTCCCGAGGGGGCATCCTATCATCATTTAACCTACACCAGGGGCAAACTGGGGCATGTATCATCATTCAGACTATCAATTTCTTTGAAGCAATGCTGTAAACTGCATTGCATCAAAGAGGGGAAAAATGTATATGCCTAAAAATGACACAAATCATCCTAAATAAATATTCTAAATATTTATTCCCTTCTTCTATTAATTAAATAAATATTCTAAATTTATTTAATCGATTCACTGTTCCATAATTAAATAAATTCTATTTATTTAATTAAAATCCTTCCATTTGTCCTTCACAATTAAATAATTATAAATTATTTAATTAAGCCTAATTCCTCTATCCTAAGTTCTAAATTCAAAAATCCACATCACCTTTACACCTCACCTTTTCCACCTCACCTTGTCCACCTCATCAGGTTGCACATGTAATTAAATATATTTAATATTTAATTATCTTATTTTCCCTCACCCACATGGCCTATTTCTTCTCCAATCAGAGGTCAGTTAACCAATCAATCAAGTCTGTTAACTAACCTGTCAGTTGAGTCAAATCCTCAATCAATCCAGTCAGTTCCACAATCCACTCTTCTAACTGATCAATCAAGTCTGTTAACAGACCAGTCAATGGAGTTAACTCTCCAATCAGTTTTGTCACATCCCACCTTTCATGATGGAGCTGGGACACTTGTCACATCTCCACTGGTTGCACATTCCTCAACCATCCTCAACTGTTGATCTTCATATCTTCTCTCAACCGTTGATTCCTATTCCTCCGGGTCTATAAATGAAGCTTCATCCCTTCATTCTAATCATCCAGGCTTTTGACATCGTTACTCTGCAGAAATATCACCAGCGCGCCTTTGGCACCCATTTGTCATCCACAAGCTTGAGATCACCATTGTTGCATTGGAGCTCACCTTCGTTGCATATCACACTACAGCCGTTCACCATCGACTTCCTCCAACAGCTTTTAAAAGATTGCACTCTCTGAGGGCTCATCTCATTTGCGAAAGGACGATTCGTGATAGGCGAACAACAGAAGTTTCGAAACGGAAGAGGTTTGCTGTGTTTGTTCGGTGCTTTGTTCATTTGAATCTTCTTTGTTTCTCTATTCTGTTGATGTTTGGGTCATCTGTTATTCATTTGATTGATGCACTATTTTACCCTCACAATTTGTAATCGAAATATTCTTCTCTTTCATTAAGTATGCAAAAGACATGTACATATACAATAGCTTTGAAATGAGTCCTGAATACTTCAGCAAACATATTTAAATTAAGTTTTGAATGTTTAAAATGAGGCATTCCTACACCTTTTATAGAATAAGGTGAGGGATTCATTGAAATCTACGATTTACATTTCATTGACTAAGTCAATCTTTTCCACATGGCACAGGTTGCTAGCTGGCAACCATCTGAAATACTTATATTCTTTCATTAAGTATCTGATGCATATATTCCCTTTATGATGTATCCTCATCAGGTTCTTTGTCATCATCATGACTTTCACCACTTTCGCTATCTTCATCATCATCATGATGATTGTTCTCTTGAATATGGACCTGTATAGCTGTCCTGATATTCTCATATGCCTGCACTATTCTGTCCAAATCTCCACTGTCTTGAGTTTTTTCTTTGGTGATGGCATGATTATGCACTTGATACTTGCTCTAGAGAGATTCTAACTTATTCTTCCTATTGTTGGCAGTTTCATTATAATCTTCCACTCTGACCTTTATTCTCATTACTTTATCTAGCACTTCTTCTGTCAGGTGGTTAAGAGGGTCTTCAGCAACTAGCTGGAAATTACTATGTAGAGCTTTGATGACAAACTCTTCATCTTGATTCTCTATCTTGCCTTCTACATCTCCCTCTAATATTTCCAAAACTTCATCCTCATGGGACATCATATCATGCAGCTTCATGCTAATTTCTCTCAACTTATTTTTGCATCTTTTGAGTACATCACATTCAAATCTGATGTCCCTATCCCAGATATCAATGAATTGGGTTGTGTTATTACTCAGTACATGGTTCTTTTTCAGGATCTGTGGAATCAATCCTCTTCATTTTATCCAAAATGTTGATAACCTTTTCTATCTGAAATGACCTCCTACCGATTTCCATCTGCAATTTATCTACTTTTTTCCCGGAGGTGACCAAAGAATTCCACCTCTTCAAAGAGGTCTTTACTACTTCCTCAGCTCCATCGAGCATGGATGACATCCATTTCAACATTATTGTTGATTCATGCTTCATGAGGTTCAACATGTTGACCTCCTCATGAGAAATAGTAGTCAATGGGACTACATGATCACTGGTTGTATCGTCAAAGTTAATTAACCCTCTTATATATGCATGCAGCTAAGCAATGTGCTCTTTATGCTGCTTATTCTTTTCTTTCTCTCTCTTAACTCTTTGAGTTAATGAATCAATAATGTCCTTACCTTCTTGGCCTTCCTGATCCTCATTGGCAAACCCCAAATCTACTGTAGTAATCTAGAATTCATCCAGAGTGATCTTGCCTTTTTCTTTATCAACTACAGGAACAACTACCTGGGTTGTTCTCCTACCTGTATCAGGATCCCTTTTGTATGGCAGAAGTTATTCTAGCCTTTCTCTTTGGCTTTATTAGATTTTTTGTAAATAATGTGGACACATCAAATTCTTGTATCCGTATGTCTGACTCTTTGCCAACTTCTTTCTCCAGCCACAAAGGAACTTGATCTTTTAACTATTGGTCTCCATCAGCATCATGACGACCACCCTGATCTTCGGTATCCACCATCATGTCCGATGGTGAGGGTGATCTCCTTATTTCTTCCTCATGATGCTACTCATGAGAGTGATCTTTGGGTATATCCTCCTGCTAAGGACCTTCTTTTTCTAGAGGGTGATCCTATTGATCATCTACATGTTTATCATGATCTTGATTTTTTGCTTCCTCCATGGGTATGTTATCTACCTTATTGATTTCCTCATCATGAGGCACATTTGTTTCCATAGATATTACTGCATCTACCTTAGGCTTGTCCACCTAATCTGCAGCTGCAATTTGTTTTGCAGGTGTAACAATTACCTCATGTACTTTTAGGGCAGGATCATTTGTTATATCTATCTTTTCTCCTCCCTTGTCTTGTACTTCAACTATCTTGAGCCCAACAGGTATTTCCTCTTGCTGTTGCTCACCCATATCCAAAGTATGGCTCTCTATCTCTGCCATCTTTGCTTCTTCAACATTTATTTCTTTATCTTGAAAATTTCCCTGATTTTTAGGACTTGCATCATGTCTGTAGGTGAGATCAATTACTGCAGGAATAGTTACCTACTTAATCAATGTATCAAGCCCTATCTCTTGGGCTACCTTTTTCAGGCTCTTTTCCATTTCTGATTCCACTTGCTTTATCTCCATCATTACTGTTTGTACTGATGGAGTTCCATGAAGAGTTATCCGGGTGCCAGCAGCAAGGGTTTTCATTTTCTATGAAGCTACATCCTTCACTACCTCATCATCGGATAGGTCAACTGTTTACTCCAATGAAACAATACCACTTTGGAGTATCCTAGAGGTTTCTTTTACTTGTTCTTCTGCTAATTCAGTTTTAGATTTTACAATGGTGGGAAGTAGAACATTATGCTGCAGCTCCTTCTTGAATACCTCCCCACCGGCTCCCCTCAGTGATATGGGAGTTTGTCTTATTTCACCTCTCATAGCAGTCCTTGGTTTCTTAGGTGTAGTGGTTACCACCTGAGGTGCTCTTCTCTTCCTTGTGAAGGACAGAGGACCTTCTTCTTCTTCTTCAGATTCTTCCTCTAAAGGAATATCCTTCTCCTTATTCTTCTGTGAGGCTTGATCCTCCTCATATGTAGCAATAGGCTGTGAAGTTGGCCTCTGGATTTGTTTGGCTTTTTGTTTATCTTGAGGAGGCTGTGCTAATGCTTGCCTAAATCCTGATGCATCTTCAGCAGGCACTATCACTCTTTCCACTATAACCCCTTTGGGTTTAGGATCAGTCTTCTTACCTCTTGAAGACCTCTTGCTTTTTTCAGGAGGTGGTGCCTTCTCTCCTTTGGATTTCCTTTTATCAACCAAGAAATCATCAAATTCACCCTCAGGCACTTCTTGTCTCCTCTTCTTATTATCAACAGTCATGACCACTCCTTTCTTCTTCACTATATTTATCTGCTCATCTACCCAAGCTTGGGTCAGATGTAATATCCTGCCTATGAATGGATCCAAGGAGATATCCTCCTGTATGGTGAGATCTGGTGCAGAGATGGTATCATTATAGATCTTTTTCTCTTCATATTCGTCAGCCATTACCTTTCCATCATCTTTCTTCAGTTGTGCTGGGAGGGAGATGCAATCAAAGGTCTTTATTTGGTTCAGTGTTAACCTTTGGTATCTTCTTCTTTGGGCTTCAACCTCATCTTCACAATCTGCCTAGAAATCTTCAAGGTTCCTTCGATGGATGGGCTGTCCCATGATCTTCTGCATCCTCCCAAATGGATCATATGATCTTACAAATGGAAAGGGCTGGAAATTCATCATTTTCAAACCAGCTATGGCCTTCTTGATATTCTCAGAGTCTGGGCACATATACCAGCCCATTGTGATTGGAAACAAAACTGGTGGAAGCTTGTTGTTTGCCTTATAGGCATTCAATATTGTTTCAACTTGCCTCATCAACTCCTTTAACACTACAGCATCAGTTGGATACCTTGGGAGCATGAGGGGCTCCTCCTTAAAACCTTCAATCCTGATGTATGAAAAGGTGGCAAATTGAATAAACTAGGCTCCATGCCTATAGACAACCTCTTGAGCTTCCATGTTCAGTCTCTTAGTTCTATCTTCTTCCATGGTCCTTACTAGATGCATAGAGAATGCATCATTCACTAATTTATAATCTTGGAGGTAATTTACCCTTTGCAGCTGGGGATGATGATCCCATATGTGTGCATCATTTGTGGTGTCTCCAATTTTTCCATCTGTAATCAATGCATCAAATGTACCCTTGTAGGCACATGAATAAACAATGTATGATGTCATATAGAAAGAACAATTTGGACCCCCAAGGCTCATTAGCTGCTCATCCAGAGCATCACTTATCATCTTGGCCCACATTGGCTTTCTATCCATATAGAGACACATCAGGATGATTGCATACATCTAGTCCCTGAAACTTCCAGCATCATGCTGGCGTGTTACTCTGTTCAACAGTGCTATCATGTATTGATACTCATCGTCGAAGTCATATTTATATAGATGAACCAGAAGTTTAGCTGCCGTTGGATAGGGGATATTCTTTGCCCTCCATTGATACATTTTCTTCCTGGCAGACTTCTTGTTATTCTCATACTCTACTTCTAATTTCGTCAGATCTATGTTTGCAACCTTCTTGCCCATTGACAAACCAAATGTAGCAGCAATACCCCTAATCAACAGATCAACATATATCTTGCTATGCTTTTCTACCCTCCTAGTTTTTGGGTTGTAATTCCTTGCACATTCTATCACCAGCTCAGGAGTTTCCATAGAGTATGGAAACCAGCTGCATTCCACATTCCTGATATGAAGATGGCATCTAGTAGGGTGTTGTTGTTTTTCTCATCACTCATTTTGGCTGACCATGCAGCCAGATCTGTATTCCCTTGGCGCGTATCAGTGATGGCTCCATACTTGAATTGGACACCCTCAGGATGAGCAAACATAGGCTTTGAGAATTCATCCTTTGACTTAGCTAATCTTTTATCTACCATGAGTGCCTGCAATTAACACAACTTGGTCTTACAACTGATACAATATACGACCATGCATATATGTTACATATCCATTATTCATCATGCATACTATTATTCCTTCCATATTTCATTTATCCTGACATGCATAACTTGAAGTTTCAAACCAAAGACTCCACAGTACCTGAATATGCAGAACATGACAACAAGAGGGTTTCAATTACTTGATGCGCTTATTCTCTTACTTATACCCTAGATTATCCAAAAGTGATCTTGATACTGCTAATAATTGATTTCTTCATTCTGCTGCAAGCCATGTGTGTCAGGATGTTGTTCGTCTGAAGGTCTGCAAGCTTTGCTCTCTATAAAAAACTGGTTTATCGCAATGTAAATGTAAAATACCTTGTAAATTCACTTTTAACCCCTAAATTGAGTCACTTAGGGTAAAATTAGGGCAAATCTACCATAATCATTAAGTTTTTGCACAGAAACCTGCAGAGGTTGCCAGGTGTGAGCATCACGTTAACCATTAGCGGGATACACCTGGCATATTAATGAGCATTCAATGTCACATGGCAAGAAGAGGAGAATGATCATTTGAAATATCAGGTGATGTTTTGGATATCGGGTGATATTCAAAATATGACCGTCTCGTGATATGATCATCCGGGTCTTAGTGGGAAACACTTATGTCGGTATATCAGGTTATTCTCAGACCATCGGGTCATGTTATAAAAGATCAGGCGATGTTCAAAATATTGGGTGATATTTCAAAAAAGATGATGACCCTATGCACTGCTTAAATAACTTCTCTCAGAGTATCATGATGATGCCACAATGATATTGGTTTAGTCTATCGTTGAAGCACTATGATGTCATCGTCATGTTTTATGAAAGGGTGATTTTAGGAAATATACCTTCGCGAGGTAAAGATGATGATGACTTCATCATAATTTTGATTCTCTTTGTTATCAGGTTGAATGATGTCATTAGGATAAAAGGTTCTAGGGTGATATTTGGCGACCGGATGATATTTGAAAGATAAGGTTATATTCAAAATATCGGGTGATGTTTCGAAATATCATCCTCGCAGGATATATGCTGTTATTTGATGGATAAGTATCACGACCACCTAAAATGACGTCCGCAGGTCACGAACAGATAATTTATCAGGTGATAAATTGAATCAAGGTGATATTTCGTAAGATGACTGATATTGAGAAATATGATGATGACTTACCTCCCCCTTTCATGAATATCAGGTTTGACCAAGACTTTGACTATTCATAACTTTCACATCCTAAGGAATATCAGGGTGATGTAAAAGGCAAACCTTCATGGAATTTAATGCTCTTTCCAAATATGAGGTTAATGAAATGAAATATGAACCTTGACAAACTAACCACATGATGATGACTTCCCTAGCCATTGCACAGGATTATCTGTATTGATTGAATTTTACCAGACTGCCAGTAAGCAAAAGAAAAAACACCCAAGCAAAGCCAAAAGGTTGGGTCCTTGTTTTGTCAAGTCAAAATGGGGCATGTTGTGTAACCACACAACAACTTGCCACCAAAGAAAACACCAAAATTTCAATGATTCAAGTGATGTGAACACATTATAACATAGCATTCTAACTCTTTCTAAGCATAAGCATCAGAATCTTTCTGGATGGTAAATTGTCCTCATGGTAACAATGCTAACTAAGGATCTGTAGTGTGCAAATGATTAATTATCCTCATCTTGAAAGCAAGTTGAAAACATGAGTAACTGATGTTAAGCTACATAGTTTGAGATCATCCCTCATAGCCAACCTCAATAGAGCCTTGCTGCAAGCAGGTGTTCATAGCCCTAGCAAGGTTATATATGCAATCCCCCCAAGTAGAGCCCCGCTGCCAACAGGCATCTATAGCCCTAGTAGATTTACTTAGATGGCCTAATTTTATTATATATATATTTTTTTCAATATTCATACTTCACTTGTTGTTTTAGGTTGGAGATTGCATTGGTAGCAAGGGAGTCCCTTTAGATTTTTCACTTAACACCTATACTTGTATTTTCAACAAATCCAAGGATGTTAGGTGAGTCATTGTGAAGAAATCACTTTGGTTAAAAAGGTACCCTGATGACAGGATATCACATACTTGATCATGATGACTTTCTCAAAATGAGTCACAACCTATGTATAAATGTGTTTTCATCACTTGAATCTTAACAATTTTGTTATTTTCTAAGGTGATGAGTTGCATCATCTTGACTAACCAAAACAAAACTCAACAAGCAAACAAAGCAAAAACAAAACAAAACACTGTACAAACAACTATACAAAATATACATTATGATACACATGACTGACCTAAAACTACTTAGGCCTCGAAATAATGTTTGAGAAACTGTCCATTAACTGGTAATGGAACATCCTCACCTGTCAAGGTCTTAAGCCTGAAAGTACTGCCTCCTAAGATCTCAGAAATTTGGAAGGGACCTATCCATAATTTGTCAAACTTACCATGGTCTCCTTTCCTCTCATGGGCTTTATCCCACATCAGGACTAAATCTGATATCCTAAAGGCTTTAACTTTGGCTCTTTTGTCAAACCAGCATTTGACAACAGCCTAATGTTTGGCAAAATTGATCAATTGCATGACTTATTTTCTCTTCCAGGTGCATCAGCTGAAGCAACCTGACTTCTTGGTTATTGTCTATGCCTAGGTATTCTTGGGCAAACTAAAAGGTAGGAATCTTCAGGTTAACAGGGAGGATTCGATCTACCCCATAGACTAAATGATAAGGTGAGTTTCCTAATGCAGCTTTGTTTCTGGTTCTGTCTACCCATAAGGCATATTTCAGAAGTGTATTCCATTCCCTAAGGTTCTTGTCTACTAACTTCTTTATGATATTTAGCAAATTTTTGTTAGTGGATTCTGCCAATCCATTTCCTTGGGGATAATAATTAGATGAGAACTTCAGTATGATCCCATAATCAAATGCCCAACTTGACAATTTAGTTGAAGTAAAAGCAAAGCCATTATCACTTACCAGAGCATATGGAACCCCATACCTGGTGATTATGTTACTTTCCAGAAACCTGATGACATCTTCTGCACTGCAAGTCTTGCTGCTAGTGGCCTCAGTCCACCTGGTACAATAATCAGTAATTGTTAGAACATACCTATGGCCTGATGATGATGGAGGATTTATAGGTCCTATGAAATCCATGCCCCATTGTGCAAATGGGCATGCCTCCATCACTGGTTGCAAAGGTTGTGCAGCATATCTCTCTCTGTTGGCATCAACCTGACATACATAATAGCATTTAATGTGTTTAGCTGTATCTTTGAAAATTGTAGGCCAATAATATCCTACTATGAGGATTGCATGTGTAGTGGCCAAGGATGAGCCATGTGCTGTTCCAAACTTGTCATGTAATTCTGATAAAACTTTGCTTGCCTCTGGCTTTTCTAAGCATCTCAAATATATGCCTTCATAATTTTTCTTGAAAAGTACTCCTGCTTTCATCATGTACTTTTGGGATTTTATCTTCAAGGCTCTTCTCTGTGAAGCCTGCAGTCTAGGAGGACATCTTCTAGTAATCAGGATGTGCTTGATATCTGCATACTACTCTTCATTGTCCCTAGCATTGATAACATACTGTTGACTTACTATGTTTGGATCAATCTTTAATATCATTTGGCTTAGAGCCTGTCCTCTTACCAGCTTCATGGGTGTGATTTCCATGTCATATTCTTGTAAAACTGTGATCCACTTAGCCCTTTTTTCACCAGGCTCACTTTGCATTAACAACATCTTCACTGCTGCATCTGGCACCATAGCAATCACCTTGCTTCTCAAGATGTAATACCTAAATTTCTTTACTACTCTAACCAAAGCAAGTGCCTGCCTTTCAACATCTACATATCTCAATTCAGCATCTTTGAAAGGGCAGCTCATGAAGGCATTTGGTTTCTCTTCCTTTTCTTCATTTCTCTGAGTTAGAACTACTGCAAAGGTGTGTTCTGAAGCAAATGAATAAATATAAAAGTCTCTGGTGTAATCTGGACTGATAAGGATAGGAGCATCAGAAATATCCTACTTTATGTCCTCAAAGGCTACCTTGGCTTCTGATGTCCACTCAATCTTTGCATCCTTCTTCAGCATAGCATTTAAAGGTTTGACTATTTTTACAAAGCCAGTGATGAATTTTCTGACAAAATTTATCTTACCAAAGTAAGATTTGAGCTCTTTCTTGCTTCTTGGAAGCTGTAATTTCATAATGGACTCCACCCTGTCAAGATCAATGATAATCCTATTTTAAGTTATCAGGTGGCCCAACAACTTTCCTGTTGTCACCCTGAATATGCATTTCTTGGGGTTCAAGGATATCCCATATTCTTCACACTTTTTCAGTACATTTCTGAGATCTGCTACATGGTTTCCTCTCTTTAGAGAACGCTATTAAGTCATCCATGTAAATGACTATACATTTTCCTATTAAGCCTCTGAAGGCTACATCCATTGCTCATTGGAATGTTACTCCAGCATTTATTAGCCCAAATGGCATGCATCTATAAGCAAATATCCCCCACTTTGTGGTGAAGGCAGTCTTCAGGCTATCAATCTTGTCAACCATGACCTGATTGTAGCCAGAGAAGTTGTCTAGAAAGGACATCATTTTAGCTCCATTTACAATCTGTAGAACTTCATCCAATGAGGGTAAAGGATAATTATCCTTCTCTGATGTTCTGTTCAAGTTCCTGAAGTCTACACACAGTCTGATGTCTCCATTCTTCTTTCTTACTAGCACTAGATTAGCCACCCAAGTGGAGTGCCTCACAGGAAATATGATCCTGGCATTTAACAGCTTCTTGACTTCTTCAAAAATTATTGGCTCAAGCAAAGCATTGACTGGCGTTTGCTTTTTTCTGAAGGGTTTAGAATCTGGCTTGAGAGGTATAGTGTGAGTTATGACTGATGTGTCATAGGTCTTCAACTCATCCTAAGTCCATGCTATTACATGTATGTAAACCTTAAGAGCCTGAGTTATTCCTTCTAACTCTTCTGGTGTGCAAACTTTACCAATCAAGACATTTCTCTTGTCATCATGTTGTCCAATATTCACTTGTGAATACTGTCCTCCATCAGCCTTGGGAAGATCCTTCTGCTTCAGCATATTATCCAGGTCAAAAGCTCTTTCTAATTCAATCATACCTTTGGGAATCTTGTTGCTTGGCAACTCTAATATTTCATCTTCTTCCCAGACATGCTCTTCTATATTGTTCTCATCTATGATCTGAGCATCAAATATGTCTTTGTTAGAGATGAAATCAAGGATATGCTGATCATCATCAAAAACTTGGAGGTTAGTAACATTATCAGGTACTGATGGTACTGAAACCAGCTCTACTGAAAATCTCTTTAGGCCTAATATGGACAAGGGCTCTAATGTACTGGCAGCCTGTGCTAAGGCATCTGCCCTATGGTTCTACTCTCTAGGTACATGGGTGATATTAAAGGCATCAAAGTCTTCAATCAAATCCCACACTCTATGTCTATAATTTGACAATTTCTTATAGTTGCAAGAGCAAATTCCTCTTACCTATCTTACAACTAATTCTGAGTCCCCAAAGACATGTAGAATTCTTACCTTCTTCTTGAGAGCAAACAGTATCCCGTGAATCAGAGCTTCATACTCTGTCACATTATTAGTACAGGGGAACTGTAATCTGTAGGCAGCTAAGTAGGACTTTCCTGATGGATCATTGAGATCAATCCCTACTCCAGCTCCTTGTTTGGACTTGGATCCATCAAATCTAAGGATCTAGGGTTTATCTTCAGCAGGATATTTAACTGAACTTTCTCTTTTCTTTGCAGCTCTGGCAGCTGCTCCACCTTATATCCACTTTAATTTAGGAATTTCAGTACTCTTAGACTTTATCTTTCCTTTCTTTTGTGAATCTGACTCATTTTCTTTCTTTTTAGCATCAAGAGGATGATCCACTGGATCAGGCACTGTATGCTTCTTTAAAATATGTAGGCACACCAAACAGGTAGTGTCCGAGTGAGGTGCCTCATGCAACCTACACCATCCTTCCATCAGTGCATCCTGTGGATGTTTCTTTTGTTCTATCATCTTTTCAATTTCTCCTGATAAAAACTCTTCGAATCTGGTCAGGTTACTGCCTCTATCTTCATCAGACAGTTCATAATCTAACTCCATCAGACAATCACTCCCAAGGGTGATTTTTTCTTTCTTCTTAACATTTATCTAGTTATATACCAGAATTTCTTCTGTTCTCAAAACTTTATTTCTATCATGATCTGTAACCTTCTCTGTGGTTCTTGCAGAAGACAAACAAGAATCAGTATCATCATCATCACTAGATGTAGACCTTACCTTGGAATATCTAAGCATGTTTCACAAGTTTTCTCTGAATGCACCTCGTCATGTAATCTGCACCAACCATCAATCAAAATGTCATGAATAGGTATATCTAACAATTGACAACGTTTTACCTGCTTGGACAGATGCATCTCAAAATTTTTGAAGTGATCTATTTCATTCTCATTCTCAAAATTGCTATCAGTTTCTACAACCGGCATGTCTTCCTGATGATCATCATCATGATGATGATGAAAGTCAAGCATCAGGATCTCTTCTATCTTGATAGTTTGCGGTCTAATGGCATAAACTTTGAGTTCAACATTCACATACATGATCTCATTTGGTTTGTTATACTCGTGATCATGTGCTTCATTCTAGGCTCAGCATTTATTCTTATCTGATTCAGTATACCTTTCTAAGGTAACCACATGTGACTGAAGTCACTAGCCATATATCCATTGAGGGTTTTAGACTAGTCTCTGCTGAGCAACATCCCATATGTATCAGGTATGTCTACCACTTGGATATCTATGTAATATTGAATCCTGGGATCTGATGGTAGTTGCATGTGGATATGAGTTAGATCACCTACCACACTTACTTTGGTTTTATCTAGCTATGTCACCTTCTTTAAGGACTTAGCAGGATGCAGTCCTAAAGCATTGCATATAGACAGGGGCATGACATTTGTAGATGTACTTGAATCTACCAAACAATTGTGTAAGTTTTTGCTAAACATCCTTATGATGAGGAGGAAAGGTGGTGACTCACTTTTGTCCCTGTACAAGGTCATGTGGGAGGTTTCTGTAGTTTGGATAGTAGCTAGCATTTTATGTTTGACAGTGTTATCTTTAGCAACATGATCTCTATTGCTAGGCTGACCTAGGGAATGACTATCCTCTCTAGGAGCAGGATCATCTAGTGACTTCATAAATGCCTTCTTAATTGTAGGAGTTTTCAACAACTCTGATAGGGAGAGGCTGATCTTTACCTTCTTCATCTCATCTGCCAGATATGTGACTAGTTTGTCTGATTCATGAGGTAGACCAACAACTTTTGATACTGTGCATTTACCTTTGGAAATCCTGGATTGTTACTTGCTTTGGGATCAGGAGGTGTGTTAAAATTATTTGGAGGAAAGGAACTAGTTAATGGACCAGAAGGTCTATTGGAGTTACTTCTTAAATTATAATTATGCTTACCCTGATATTGCTACTAGTAAGCATGCACCTCTTCATGTTCATTGGATGGCTCGTTCTCATCCTCAAAGGGGAAAACATAATTTGACTCAAAAGCCATGGCAGATTCTTCACATGCATGGTTATAATGCTGGTGGGATGACACAGTCTGCTGATGATGCTGATCAGTAAGCTCTCTAATACAAATGCAGAGTCATATCCACAAGGGACAATTTCATTTCCCTCCACCTGAGGTGGATTTCCAAAAGTATTAGAGACTTGTGTTTGGAAAATGCTAGCAGCAATTCTAAATTGTGGACAGTCTAATTCTGCATGGGCATTTGTATTGTGTATTCTGCACCAATTGGTGAGGGTAGCCTCAGCAAGATTGACTCTAGCAGTCTATTTGGCTTCACCAGGTGGCTGATTATCTAAAGGTGATGGTAGTGAGCCATTATTTGGCCTGGAATTTCATGTTCTAGGCTGTTTGGGAGGATTGTTGTTATTTCCACCACTATTGTTGAAATTGTTGTTGTTGTACCCCATATCAGGATAACTAGGTCTGTCATTGTTATAGCCTCTATTTTGGTTAGGCTAAGAATAGAAGTTCTAATTTCTCAGATGAGTGACCTCTGTAGTTAGTTTTCTTAGTTGAGTAGAGATTTCTTTGACTTCTTCTTTCTCCTCCTAAGATTTAGCTTTGGCTACTACATTTTTAGTTTGAGGCTTGAAGAAAGAGGATCCAGTGTTATTGTTCTAATCCACACCCTAAGGTGTTGGTGCTTGTGCAGGATACTGAGGCACTTGACCATTCCCATTAGGAGGAGGAGGCATGATACTCAATGGATATACCTACAGAGGTGCTGGCATTACTACTGGAGGCATCATATCTCCATTGTACTATGGTTGGGGAGGATATTGTTGAGCTGGATATGCAGGATATTCTAGAGGATATGTTGGATACATGCTAGGCAATGTAGGGAATGCAATATTTGGAGTAGGAGTAGGAACTAACTACTGATTCACTTTGATAGCTTCTTGGAAAGCTCCTATCAAGGTTGTGATTTCAGGATGTGTTCTCCTAATGAACATGGATGTCAGTGGATCCAGAGCTAATTCATAGATACTCCTAGTAGCAACATCTGCTACAGTATATGGGGTAACTAACTTGGATAGCATTTTCTATAACCTAGCATTGAAGTTGGCAATAGGTTCTCCCTCAAACCGCTTGATTGTGGCAAATAGGTGATAGTTCATTGAAGGATCAATAGGTACTTTGATCCTATCAGTAATAGCTTTCTCTAGGATAGCCCATGAACCAATAGAACTCTAAACAAGACTAATAAACCAATTATAAGCCTCTTCCCCTAAGGAAAAAGGAAATAATCTACATACAACATCCTGATGTTCTATTCTAGCCCTACAGTAGGCTTCTTTAAAGGTTTTGATATGATCATCAGCATCCTGATAAGGATGATATTTTGGACAAAGCTTGTCCGGATTCTTTGGTAACTCGTGATATGCAGTGAAGGTCAATGGTGACTCTGTTGCAAAGGACATTACAACCGGAGGAGGTTGAGCCTATGGTACAGTTGACTAAGGTTGGACCTGGGGTTGAGGTTGGACAGGAGGTGTCACAGATAATCCATAAGGTATTTGCAAACCAACAGGAGTTACAGGAGGAGGTTCTGGTGATGCTCCTGATGCACTAGATCCTAGAGTTTGATGGATGTCTACAGTTCTAGGTCTGAACCCTCTAACAGGTAATTCTTCAAAGATTCCACTAGGTCTAGACCTGTGATTTGTCCTGTAAGTCAGGATTTCTCAATTTTGAGGCAAATTGGCTGGAACTTTGTAAAGATCGATTGGAATATACCAGCAGTGACTATATTTTGGTCAGGATTGGAAATTGACCTGGTATTTATGGAATATTTGTAGCTATACTACAAATATGAGGTGATTATTGGTTTGGCAACACTTAACAACTTAATATCGGGTTTCTAGAACAAGATATCTCAAAGTTTTGACAAATTTACCCAAAATAAGGCTGATCTTTGCAAATACATGATGATCTACTATAAAGATTGTAATATTTATGATTGATTTCAAAATCTTTACATAGGATTAGTGTATGTCGACTCAGAACTACAAATATTTGCGTTTAGCTTGGAAATTTATCAGTGTTTGAGTGTTACCTTACAATCTTTGTTGTCACCTGAACTACTGATGATGATCTTCATCTTGTAGCCCTCCTTCTAGCACCAATTTATGTTGATCATGATGTTAGTCATAAACAAACATAGAATAAAAGTACATATTAACCTTTACTCATCTTGAAAGATATGATGAATTCAGAGAATTCATGATCTCAAGTCTCTATTGATTAGTTCTTAATCTCCTGATGTTACTCAGAGGTTAATGTGTGTTGCTGTTTCCATTTTGGGGCCTTACGTAGATCTCATCAGTAAGATATTGTTTCATGTAATGATGCTGCAAAGATAGTTATTCTACACAGGATATACTTCAAATATTATGTCTATGTTTAAAACTTTGCATGATATTTGTCATTGTGACATGCTTTAACCTCAAATATGCTGAATATGTTCATTTATCTATGGGATGTCTGCATATTTGTACTATTTGCTTAAGATTGTCAGTTATTTGCAATTGTGATGGTGAAATTCTCTGAAATTTAAAGAAATTGAAAGAAATACTTCAAATTAAAGTTGAACCTTTAGTTATTGATCCACATACATACTTGATACTATCATGAGGAGAAGAAATCAAACCATATGTTCACCAGGATATTCCACAGCTAGATACAGTTGATGCAAACTTCAAAGGATGATGAATGAAAACAATACATGCAAAATGATGAGCACTCCAAGGGAAGCAGCAAATCAAAGTGCATATCTAGAATTCAGACATAGATTACTCAAGATTTATGAAGATTTGTAATAGAAATAATCTTCTTTTTCATTAAGTATGCAAAAGACATGTACATATACAATAGCTTTGAAATGAGTCCTGAATACTTCAGTAAATAGATTCCAATTAAGTTTCGAATGTTTAAAATGAGGCATTCCTGCACCTTTTATAGAATAAGGTGAGGGATCCGTTACAATTGATCTATGATCAAGATTTATCTATTGAAATCTACAGTTTACATTCCATTGACTAAGTCAATCTTTTCCACATGGCACAGGTTGCCAACTGGCAACCATCTGAAATACTTATTTTCTTTCATTAAGTATCTGATGAGTATATTCCCTTTATGATGTATCCTGGTCAGGTTCTTTGTCATCATCATGACTTTCATTGCTTTCACTATCTTCATCAACATCATGATGATTGTTCTCTTGAATATGGACCTACATAGCTATCCTGATATTCTCATATGCCTACACTATTGTCTCCAATTCTCCCCCGTCTTGAGTTTTTGCTTTGGTGATGGCATGTTTATGCACCTGATACTTTCTCCAGAGAGATTCCAACTTATTCTTCCTACTGTTGGTAGTTTCATTGTAATCTTCCACTCTGACCTTTATTCTCATTACTTTATCTAGCACTTCTTCTGTCAGGTGGTTGAGAGGGTCTTCAGCAACTAGCTAGAAATTACTATGTAGAGCTTTGGTGCCAAACTCTTCATCTTGATTCTCTATCTTGCCTTCTACATCTCCCTCTAATATTTCCAAAACTTCACCCTCATGGGACATCATATCATGCAGCTTCATGCTAATTTCTCTCAACTTATTGTTGCATATTTTTAGTACATCACATTCAAATCTGACGTCCTTATCCCAGATATCAATCAATTGGGCTATGTTATTACTTAGTACCTGGTTCTTTATTAGGATTTGTGGATCAATCCTCTTCATTTCATCCAAAATGTTTATAACCTTTTCTATCTGAAATGACCTCCTACCGATTTCCATCTGTAATTTATCTACTTTTTTCCTGGAGGTGCCCAAAGAATGCCACCTCTTCAAAGAGGTCTTTGCTACTTCCCCAGCTCCATCAAGCGTGGATGACATCCATTTCAACATTATTGTTGATTCATGCTTGATGAGGTTCAACTTGTTGACCTCCTCATGAGAAATAGCAGTCAATGGGACTTCATGATCACTGGTTGTATCATCAGGGTTAATTAACCCTCTTATATATGCATGCAGCTAAGCAATGTGCTCCTTATGCTGCTTATTCTTTTCTTTCTCTCTCTTACCTCTCTGAGTTAATGAATCAATAATTTCCTTATCTTCTTGGCCTTCCTAATCCTCATTGGCAAACCCCAAGTCTACTGTAGTAATCTAGAATTCATCAAGAGTGATCTTGCCTTTTTCTTTATCAACTGCAGGAATAGCTACCTGGGCTATTCTCCTGCCTTTATCAGGATCCCTTTGTATGGCAGAAGTTATTCTAGCGTTTCTCTTTGGCTTTATTAGAGTTTCTGTAAATAATGTGGAAACATCAAATTCTTGTATCCCTATGTCTGACTCTTCACCAACTTCTTTCTCTAGCCACGAAGGAACTTGATCTTTTAACTGGTTGTCTCCATCATCATCATGATGACCACCCTGATCTCTGGTATCCACCATCATGTGTGATGGTGAGGGTGATCTCCCTATTTCTTCCTCATGATGCTACTCATGAGAGTAATCTTTGGGTATATCCTCCTGCTCAGGACCTTCTTTTTCTAGAGGGTGATCATGTTGATCATCTACATGTTTATCATGATATTGATCTTTTGCTTCCTCCATGGGTATCTTATCTACCTTATTGATTTCCTCATCATGAGGCACATTTGTTTCCATAGATATTACTGCATCTACCTTAGGCTTGTCCACCTGATCTGCAGCTGCAATTAGTTTTGCAGGTGTAACAATTACCTCATGTACTTTTAGGGCAGGATCATCTGATATATCTATCTTTTCTCCTCCATTGTCTTGTACTTCAACTATCTTGAGCCCAACAGGTATTTCCTCTTGTTGTTGCTCACCCATATCCAAAGTATGGCTCTCTATCTCTGTCATCTTTGCTTCTTCAACATTTATTTCTTTATCTTGAATATTTCCCTGATTTTCAGGACTTGCATCCTATTTGTAGGTGAGATCAATTATTGTAGGACTAGTTACCTACTTAATCAATGTATCAAGCCCTATCTCTTGGGCTACCTTTTCCAGGCTCTTTTCCTTTTCTGATTCCACTTGGTTTATCTCCATCATTACTGTTTGTACTGATGGAGTTCCATGAGGAGTTATCTGGGTGCTAGCAGCAAGGGTTTCCATTTTTTGTGAAGCTACATCCTTCACTACCTCATCATCAGATAGGTCAACTGTTTCCTCCAATGAAACAATACCACTTTGGAGTATCCTAGAGGTTTCTTTTACCTGTTCTTCTGCTAATTCAGTTTTGAATTTTACAATGGTGGGAAGTGGAACATTATGCTGCAGCTCCTTCTTGAATACCTCCCCACCAGCTCCCCTCAGCGATATGGGAGTTTGTCTTATTTCACCTCTCATAGCGGTCCTTGGTTTCTTAGGTGTAGTGGTTACCACCTGAGGTGTTCTTCTCTTCCTTGTGAAGGACAAAGTACCTTCTTCTTCAGATTCTTCCTCTAAAGGAATATCCTTCTCCTTATTCTTCTGTGAGGCTTGATCCTCCTCATATGTAGCAGTAGGCTGTTTAGTTGGCCTCTGGATTTGTTTAGTTTTTTGTTTATCCTGAGGAGGTTGTGCTGATGATGTTAATGCTCGCCCAGATCTTGATGCATCTTCAACAGGCACTATCACTCTTTCCACTATAACCCCTTTGGGTTCAGGATCAGTCTTCTTACCTCTTGAAGACCTCTTGCTTTTTTCAGGAGGTGGTGCCTTCTCTCCTTTGGGTTTCCTTTTCTCAACCAAGAAATCATCAAATTCACCCTTAGGCACTTCTTGTCTCCTCTTCTTATTATCAACAGTGATGACCACTCCTTTCTTTTTTAGCATATTTATCTGCTCATCTACCCAAGCTTGGGTCAGATGTAATATCCTACATGTGAATGGATCCAAGGAGATATCCTCATGTATGGTGAGATCCGATGCAAAGATGGTATCATTATAGATCTTTTTCTCTTCATATTCGTCAGCCATTACCTTTCCATCATCTTTCTTCAGTTGTGCTGGGAGGGAGATGCAATCAAAGGTCTTTATTTGGTTCAGTGTTAACCTTTGGTATCTTCTTCTTCGGGCTTTAGCCTCAACTTCATAATCTACCCATAAATCTTCAAGGTTCCTTCAATGGATGGGCTATCCCATGATCTTCTGCATCCTCCCAAATGGATCATATGATCTTACTAATGGAAAAGGCTAGAAATTCATCATTTTCAAACCAGCTATGGCCTTTTTGATATTCTCAGAGTCTGGGCACATATACCAGCCCATTGTGACTAGAAACAAAACTGGTGGAAGCTTGTTGTTTGCCTTATAGGCATTCAATATTGTTTCAACCTACCTCATGAACTCCATTAACACTACAACATCATTTGGATACCCTGGGAGCATGAGGGGCTCCTCCTCAAAATCTTCAATCCTGATGTATGAAAAGGTGGCGAATTGAATAAACTAGGTTCCATGCCCGTAGACAACCTCTTGAGCTTCCATGCTCAGTCTCTTAGTTCTATCTTCTTCCATGGTCCTTACTAGATGCATAGAGAATGCATCATTCACCAATTTATAATCTTGGAGGTAATTTACCCTTTGCAGTAGGGGATGATGATCCCATATGTGTGCATCATTTGTGCTGCCTCCAATTTTTCCATCTGTAATCAATGCATCAAATGTACCCTTGTAGGCACATGAATAAACAATGTATGATGTCATATAGAAAGAACAATCTAGACCCCCAAGGCTCATTAGCTACTCATCCAGAGCATCACTTATCATCTTGGCCCACATTGGCTTGCTATCCGTATATAGACACATCAGGATGACTGCAAACATCCAGTTCCTGAAACTTCTAGCATCATGCTGGCCTGTTACTATATTCAACAATGCTATCATGTATTGATACTCATCATTGAAGTCATATTTATATAGATGAACCGGAAGTTTAGCTGCCGTTGGATAGGGCTATTCTTTGCCCTCCATTGATACATCTTTTTCCTGGCAGACTTCTTGTTATTCTCATACTCTACTTCTGATTTCTTCAGATCTATGTTTGCAACCTTCTTGCCCATTGGCAAACCAAATGTAGCAGCAATACCCCTAAGCGACAGATCAGCATATATCCTGCCATGCTTTTCTACCCTCCTGGTTTTTGTGTTGTAATTCCTTGCACATTATATCACTAGCTCAGGAGTTTCCATAGAGTATGGGAAACCAGCTGCATTCCACATTCGTGATATGAAGACGGCATCCAACAGGGTGCTGTTGTTTTTCTCATCACTCATTTTGGTTGACCATGTAGCCAGATCTGTATTCCCTTGGTACGTATCAATGATGGCTCCATACTTGAATTGGACACCCTCAGGATGAGCAAACATAGGCATCGAGAATTCATCCTCTGACTTAGCTAATCTTTTATCTGCCATGAGTGCCTACAATTAACACAACTTGGTCTTACAATTGATACAATATACGAGCATGCATATACGTTACATATCCATTATTCATCATGCATACTATTATTCCTTCCATATTTCATTTATCCTGACATGCATAACTTGAAGTTTCAAACCAAAGACTCCACAGTACCTGAATATGCAGAACATGACAACAAGATGGTTTCAATTACTTACTTGATGCGCTTATCCTCTTACTTATACCCTAAATTATCTTAAAGCGATCTTGATACTGCTAATAATTGATTTCTTCATTCTGCTGCAAGCTGTGTGTGTTAGGATGCTGTTCGTCTGAAGGTCTAGAAGCTTTGCTCTCTATAAAAAATTGGTTTATCGCAATGTAAATGTAAAATACCTTGTAAATTCACTTTTAGCCTGTAAATCGAGTCACTTAGGGTAAAATTAGGGCAAATCTACCATAATCATTAAGTTTCTGCACAAAAATCTGCAGAGGTTGCCAGGTGTGAGCATCGCGTTAACCATTAGCAGGATACACCTGGCGTATTAATGAGCATTCAATGTCACATGGCAAGAAGAGGAGGATGATCATTTGAAATATCGGGTGATGTTTTGGATATCGGGTGATATTCAAAATATGACCGTCTCGTGATATGATCATCCGGGTCTTAGTGGGAAACACTTATGTCGATATATCAGGTTATTTTTAGACCATCAGGTCATGTTATAAAAGATCAGGTGATGTTCAAAATATTAGGTGATATTTCAAAAAAGATGATGACCTTATACACTGCTTAAATAGCCTCTCTTAGAATATCATGATGACATCACCATGATATTGGTTTAGTCTATCGTTGAAGCACTATGACGTCATTGTCATGTTTTATGAAAGGGTGATTTTAGGAAATATACCTCCGTGAGGTAAAGATGATGATGACTTCATCATAGTGTTGATTCTCTTCATTATCGGGTTGGATGATGTCATCAGGATAAAAGGTTCCAGGGTGATATTCGGAGACTAGATGATATTTGAAAGATAAGGTTATATTAAAAATATCGGGTGATATTTCGAAATATCATCCTCATGGAATATATGATGTTATTTGACGGATAAGTATCACGACCACCTAAAATGATGTCCGTAGGTCACGAACAGATAATTTATCAGGTGATAAATTGAATCAGGGTGATATTTCGTAAGATGACTGATATTGAGATATATGATGATGACTTACCTCCCCCTTTTATGAATATCAGGTTTGACCAAGACTTTGACCGTTCATAACTTTCACATCCTAAGGAATATCAGGGTGATGTAAAAGGCAAACCTTCATGCAATTTAATGTTCTTTCCAAATATGAGGTTAATGAAATGAAATATGAACCTTGACAAACTAACCTCATGATGATGACTTCCCTAGCCATTGCACAGGATTATCTATATTGATTAAATTTTACTAGACCACCAGCAAGAAAAAAAAAACACCCAAGCAAAGCCAAAAGGTTAGGTCCCTATTTTGTCAAGTCAAAATGGGGTGTGTTGTTTAACCACACAACAAGATCCTACAAAGAAACAAATATTTTGGATCAACACTTTTGTTACTGCTAAGGAAGCTAAGGCTTATGACACCGCCACCATTTTTTTTTTTTAAAGTTGCAAAGGCTAAATCTAATTTCTTCTACACTTCCTCTGTAGGAAGCAAGAACACCACCCAAAATGGCGCCCTTGAGTTAGCCTCTTGCTCTACAGTGAAGCATTTTATAAATCCTAGCTCTTCCTTTTCTACTCCAAATACTTCCTAACCTATTGTTGAGATGCTAATTTTCTTGTTTGAGAAAGCAGATCTTGTTTTTTTTAGATAGTAGATAGATAGCCTCTATGAAGAAGGGGTTGGAAATCGAGCCATGAAATGGCCAGAGCAGTTATGATTTAGAAGCTAAAGTAAAAACCAAAACGGAGGCTAAGGCTAGATGGGTAGGTCCTTATATAGCTGGAGATGATCAATTTGGATCATTCACCTATACTTTCTCTCAAGGCATTATGCCGGCAAATATTCAGCTGGAAACAAGAATGGCAAGATATCAATCCCCCTATTTATTTGAAACCCTTTCTAGATGTGATCTGTTCTAATGAGACAAGGGCACCTATTATTGGGCTTGCATTGTCTATTCTGTACAAGTTTTTTACAATGAAAGTCTTTGATCTACGCGCTATGCATGTTGACCTTGTGATGCATTCCATAGTGGATGTTGTGAATGGTTGCCCATTTGAGGTAACAGATCATGCATCTGAAGAGGTGGTATTGTTGAAAATACTGGAAGCGCTTTTGGCTTGTATGAAAAGCAAGATGTCTAAAGTTCTCAGAAAGATGAGATAAAGGTTGCATCAGTTGCTTATAGTTATAGGCATTGGATGAAGATATATCATTGATTGTAAGGTGTGAGGTCCACAGTGTTATGGATTTAAAAAGCCAAACATGGTTTCTCACTTTGAATGCTCTGAATGAATTTGATCCTAAGTTTTCTGGAGTTGGTTGGCGACAGAAACTTGACAAGGTGTTGTTTTAGCAACCAAACTCAATAACAATAGAGACAAAGAATTAGAATCTACCCCAAAACTGAAGAAGAAGAAGGATCTCTCTCACATTCAGTGTTTCAGGTGTGACAAGTATGGTCACTTTGCTCGAGATTACAAATTAAGGTCTACACAACTTGTTTCTTCTATGGAAATTCCCATGGAGACATCTCAGAAGGAGCCAAGCTTTAAAATTGATTCAGAAGGTTTCTTATTCTAAAGTCGATCAGTTTCTTTGATCAGGAAGAATTAACATTCAAAGGGAGTGTGACAAACCAACAGAAGCAACCTTGGTCGAGGAGGTCAGGAGGTTGATGTTAGTACTTGGAGCTTCAGAGGGAGTCACATCATCATGAAGGTTCCTTGTAGTGTATATTTCTCTAAGACAGAGAAATATGAGGTGAAAGCCCTTGTAGTGTATATTTCTCTAAGACGGAGAAATATGAGGTGAAAGCCCTTGTAGTGTATATTTCTCTGAGACTAAGAAATATGAGGTGAAAGCCATTGTAGTGTATATTTCTCTGAGATGGAGAAATATGATGTGAAAACCCTTGTAGTGTATATTTCTCTGAGATGGAGAAAAATGACGTGAAAGCCCTTGTAGTGTATATTTCTCTGAGATGGAGAAATATGAGGTGAAAGCCCTTGTAGTGTATATTTCTCTAAGATGGAGAAATATGAGGTGTAATCCCTTGCTCCTCTCTGAGACTTAGATGAGATGCCATGTTGAGAGACTCCATGATGACATCACGTTGAGAGACTCCGTGATGAATCCTTTGTACTTGTGTTTATGCACACATGGGAGTAGCCATGGTGGACGTCATGTTGAGAGACTCCATGATGACATCACATTGAGTGACTCCATGATGGGCACTTGTACATATGTTTCTTTCTATCCTCTGGGAGTAGCCATGGTGGACGTCATGTTGAGAGACTCCATGACGACATCACATTGAGTGACTCCATGATGGGCACTTGTGAACATGTTCCTTTCCACACATGGGAGTAGCCATGGTGGATGTCATGTTGAGTGACTCCATGATGATATCACATTGAGTGATTCAATGATGAACATTTTTTATCAAATGGGTGTAGCCATTGAGGGTGTCATGTTGAGAGACTCCATGACATGGATATCTAGAAAATACCTCCCTAGCTAAGAGGGAGTTTTAGTGATTGTAGCTGCAAGAGGCATTTTATAAAAGAAAAGTAATACAAAGACCAGCCGGCCCTAGCAACAGGTTCGCCAGTTTGGTATTTGTAGGAGATAGAATCTCCTTATTTTGATATATTTAATACAATTACTCCATTCTAAATTTGTAGTAGCAGGTTCGCATTATTTAGCAGCAGATCCATTTCAAGGAGAAGTGACATTACTTATTATATGAGACTCATCCTTGTCTAGGACCTGATTTCTTTGTATGCAGTTTCTGCACTTATTCATCTGATATATAAGAGATCATTTTTGCTAGGTTTTTCTCCCTCAAGTAGGAGGGTTTTCCCAGGGTAATTTGCTGTATTCATTGATATGTGTTGTTGTATTTCTTCTTATTTCATTTCTGATCATAAAACTAACAACACCTTATAATCTACTAAATGATTCAATAGTTTCCAACATCTCTTCAAAAAGTTATGTATTTTCTAGTTCAGAGTCAACTGCTTCCTTATTGAATTTATTATAAGCTAGGAATCGCCTTCAAGGTGAATCCTTAATAGATTCAAATCCATACATGTCTGAAGGCCAAGCAATATGGTTTGCGCTTTAGCCTCATTGTTAGTGTTGTCAAGCAATTTCTTGGCCACAGAGACTACCATCTCTCTGATATGATTTCTTATAATATATCCTGCCCCTGACTTCCCTAGATTCCCCTTGGTGACATTGTCGAAATTCATTTAAAACCATCCTTCTTCAAGAGGAACCCATCTAGAATTTACTCCAGAGTTGTGAATGAGATGAGCTCGAGCCCAGGAGAGTACAAAATATTTATTGTTTAAATTATTTAAACTTTTTTTATTTTCTTTATCATATTAATTGATTAAGTGAGAAAATTGGTACAATATAATATCCACTCTTTAAGCCTTCATTTCTTAATTATATATCAATTTTTATTTTTAGATTAATTAAATATCAATATTTCAAATCAGTCACCTCCTACATTTACCACCTATTACTTGCTAATCCAACAAAACATTTATTCACACAAAAATAGTACATAGTCATCTAATGTATTATAGTTAACCTAATAATTCATTATATAAAAAAGTTAATCCATACTATACACCCTGTTTAAACCTTTACTTTTCATTATACATCAGTTACTATTTTCCAATTAGTCAAATATTTCAACTCCATCACCTCTTACATCTAAGACCTATTAGTTACTAATCCAACAATACACTCATTCACACACAAAAAAAATAGATAATCATATTGATGAATCATCGAAAATGGAAATGGAGATTGAAAGATGTATGGATTCGTAATTGATATGTTTCTGATAATCCAAATCACGAGTCATATTTGTCAAATCAAGATGCGGATCTAAATATAACAAAGACAAAGCAGTTTTGGCTGATATACAGACCAAATTCTGGAGAAATAGACTAGGAGAAAAAGAGGTGATCTATAATTGTCTACATTTTCGGCACCAACGTTCTGGTTCTTCCCCATTTCCCATTGAGTATCATGAAAATGTCATGTACAAGGTTTCAAGAACGTTGAAGCACCATATCAGTGATAAATGTGAAGCTTATGGAAATGTTCAATCTCCAATGCTAATCTAATATCTTTGAAAATGGTTTCTCAAATACAATTTAAATATTAGCAATGGTTCTTCTGGGTGTCAGGGTAAGACCTATAGGAAATATAAATAATACATTCAGGTTAAGGTTTATGCACGTATGTATGGTCATTGGCTAAAAGAAACAGTCATATGAATTTGGTCATTTTCTTTTGATAATTTATTTTTGTTTTCAATCATCTGAATGTAAAAAGAAGAATTTGTTAATTTGTAACATTGAAGAAGCTGCAAAACGGTACTATTTATACGAAGTGGTAGAGAAGAAAATATATAAAATGAGAGGGACCGGCCTGGCATGAAATCTGACGGTTAAGACTTCCTCCAGAAGGATTGCAAGACGATGAAACTCATCACTGTCGTCTAATTGTCCAATTTCCCGTGGTTGCTTTTCTCCTGTCAGGTCTTGTCATTTTTGTCACCCCTGCAAAGTTTCTAAAGTAGTCATTTTTGTTAAGTTTTTGGCTATTCTTAAATATCATCCACTTCAATAGTCAAAGGTTAGATTGGACCAATAAAAATAGGACAAATATTTACCACTTTTTATTGTGAATGAGGTGTAAAATTGCTATTAAATGTTTGACCATTGAAACAGATGATATTTAAGTAGAGTGTTTTTGTTACACGAGAGAAAAACATTTCAAAAAAATTCACGAAAAAAGAAAACAGTTGAAAGCAGATCACTCAGGCGAGCATATAAAATTGAACATTTGAGGTGAGCTGAAGTGCAGCGCGAACAGAAAACAAATGAATCGCCTTCCAAGGAATCGATCGAAGGGCGTGGAGGAAATAAATTTTTTTGGAAGGTATTTGCATCAAAGGTATTGTACGGGACGATGCGCATCCACTTCAAACTCTCTGGAATGAATCTGCACCTTACATGTTTGAGGAAATAGTTACCTAAAACATTTTTGGTTTCAAGTAGAAGCACCATCTGTGACAAATGATTGGGCTTCCTTTTGACTTTGCATTGTGCTTTAAAATGTTTTTATTGGAATTTTTTTTATTTAATGATATTTTATATTAAATTTTTTCTTTTAGATTATAAAATATACTTCAATTAAATATTTTTAATATAATATTAAATCAAATTAAATATAATAAAAAAATATATTATATTTAAATAGTTTTAATATAATATCATATTACAAGATTTTATATTTAAATTAAATATACTAAAATCAATCCACTCTGCACTTTTTGGATTATATGACACATTTTCCTAACCTTTTGCAAATATAATTTAATATTTACATATTTATTTATATATATTTATTACTCCAAATTACTAATATAATATAATATAATTTCATTTAATTTATTCTTAATATATTTAATATTTATATATATTTATTACTCAATTTTATATTTATTTTACAGATAAGATATATTATAATTATTATATATTATATATTCCATAATATATATTACTAAATATAGAAATAATATTTAATATTTACATATTTATTCATTTATTTATTTATGTATATTTATATATGTTTAATTTTATATAATCTTAATATATTTAATATTTATATATATTTATTACTCAATTATATTTATTTAACATATAAGATATAATATAATTATTATATTTATTATATATTGCATACTTTATAATATACATTATTAAATATAAAAATAATAGATTATATAGTTAATATATATATTTTAATATAATATTGTTTAAATTAACTTGAGAGAGAGAAGGGATATATAGGAAAATAGAGAAAGAGAGGGGTTTTCAATTAGTTGTTTCTTTTCAACAATCCAATGATGAAAAATGTCCATGGGGAGCTCTTCTCGGGACAACACATTAAATATAATATAACTATATTTTTTATACATGAAGTACACTTACATGAATAAGAGTTATGTTTAAATATTTACACAAAAGAGGTTCCAACACATATATACATATACAGATACATGTGTGTGCTAAATTGAAATGAGAGTCTTCCACCTAAGATACTCCAATATGGTTTGATCACATATTATAGTGTTCCACTAGTTTAAGAGGAATCAGAAAAAAAATTAAACAAAGCAAGGAGACAAATAGAACAAGAAGGATAGATAGACAGGGAGAGAGATAGAGGGAGATTGAAGGAGAGAAGATAGAGATAAGTGTGTGTGTGTGTGTGTGTGTGTGTGTGTGTGTGTGTGTGTGTGTGTGTGTGTGTGTGTGTGTGAGAGAGAGAGAGAGAGGGGGAAAGATATAACACTATGCCAAGGGTTATATTTATAAAATTTTGTCCTCTCTCTCTCTCTCTCTCTATATATATATATATATATATATATATATATATATATAGAGAGAGAGAGAGAGAGAGAGAGAGGACAAAATTTTACAAATATAACCCTTGGCATAGTGTTTTGATATCATTTAGATTGCATTGTAGGGATTTGTAGGCTTTAATTTAGGTCTAAGTATCAACATGCTACTAAAGTGTTAACACATGGGCTACAACATTAGATATAACACTATGCCAAGGGTTATATTTATAAAATTTTGTCCTCTCTCTCTCTCTCTCTCTCTCTCTCTCTCTCTATATATATATATATATATATATATATATATATATAACCCTTGGTATGGTGTTTTGATATCATTTGGATTGAATTGTAGGGATTTGTAGGCTTTAATTTAGGTCTAAGTATCAACATGCTACTAAAGTGTTAACACATGGGCTACAACATTAATGGAGTTTCTTAATCTATTGTAAGCTTATTTTGAAGGAATATATTAAGGTTTATTTTTGGTGGTGGGTTTCTTACTCAAAGGGGTTTTCCCAAGTATATATGTCATCTTATATTCTCTATTTCCTTCACTTATTCTTCTATGGTTAATTAAGGTTACATGTGTTTTAGATCAACAAATTTTATTGCGGAGATAAGGTCTATGCAGTCCAAATATGCCATAATTCAATAATGACTATGTGGCATTGTAATGAATTAATTAAAATGGAACCAATTGATAACTTAAATGTGAGAATCACTTATAACATTTATAAATCTAAGACAATGTAGTTACCTTAAAGAAGGTTCAGAATTTTTACGAAATCATTTTAGAAGGATATTTTGCATCCACATAAAAAGATAGTGACATCTTGTGCGTGACATAATTAATTAATTTACTTCATCAATCTTCTTGTTGGCAACATAGTCAAGAGACACTGCTGATAAAATGTTGTCATTGGTGGCAATAAGGTTTGGTAAAGGTCTGGAAGACTAACTTAGTCAAAATGGCTAAGTAATGGGTAATCTACAGAGTATCCGAGATTGGGTTAGTATGCCTCCGCAGTTGAAGATCATTACATGTAGTTCAGGTATGTTGTTCATTGATATTTGGTGATCACATTTTCTAGTGTTCAAGTTCTAATTTCCTCTAGAAGTCATATGGTGAATTGTCTAAGTCCGGATGAACAGAGTTAAGCCTAAAACAATGTAAAGCATCTGAGTATTTTGGTCTGTATTCCTATGTTGTTGAGTATTTTGATTTGCAGTTAAAAGGCAATGTAGACACATATCATAAGCATATAAATTTAGATTTGTAGTGCTTGAAGTCCACTAGATCATATTTGACAAGTTCTTCAGTATTGGCTTCTAGTCTGATAGTATTTCTCTATCAAGGAACAATAGTTCTAAGATCCACATTTCTCTATCAAAGAATATTATGCTTTGCAGTTCTGAAGGTATTCTAAGAGGTCCTTAATGAATGTTGTCTATGATTTTCAGAGTCTCATATGGTCCACATTGGAAGTTTTGATGTGACAGTTGAATTGGTCATGTGTGTACTTAAGGGATAAGCCAACAAGCATGTTAGATCTATATGCGGTGAGGATATATTGTTTGAAGAATTAATAAAGTGGATAAATGATTGATGCCGACCTATATGAAGACTATTATATGTTTTCTTTGGTTTGCATTCATGTTTTTGCACAAGATCAAGTTGACAAGGTATAACACTTGTATACACATTTCATGTCTGGCTTGCCGACCTGATTGTGAGATGAATCTTGTTGTGGATATATATACTCAATAGATTTCAGTGTTGGGGAGTGAAAGTGTGTGAAAAAGAATGTGAATTCAATGATTGTGTGACCTAAGGCAGTTTTGTGATTAGCAAAAGGACAGTAAAGGCAGAAGGACAAAAGTATATGTGAAGCAGAGTAGAAAAGCAGGGCAGACAGTATGAAGTCCTTTGAATCTGTATACTAAGCAAATTGGTACTGCACCACAACATTTTGTAGATGCACCTATAGCAGTCCTCTCCTGGCAATGAGCCACTTCTTTCTTTATTCTCTTCTCTTCTATTTGGAAGTGAGCCTCTTGCAGTGAACAGTTCTTTGGACAGTGAATCCTTGGGTAGTGAGCCCTAAGGTAGTGAGCCTTCTTGTAATTTGGTATTACTATCATAATATATTGTGAGCTAACACTCACTATGGTTTTTCCCTTTTTGGGTTTTCCATGTAAAATCCTAGTGTCTATGTGTTATGAATTTGTGGCTACTCTTCTTGTGTTTACTTTTCTTTCATGTTATTGAATTTGGTAAATGGATTAATGAATGTGTGAATGAAAATTTTTTTCAGAATACTAATTCACCCCCCTCTCAGTATTCTTTGTGTTCAACAATTGGTATTAGAAAAAGGTTCCTTTGAAGAAGTCTAACAACTTGAGGATGATCTAGGAAAGAATACTCATGGCAACTAGAAGGTATCTTACTGCAAGTAGTGTCACAACTTATCAAGAATTACAAGCTGCTCTTGAAGATCTTGAAAAGTCTAACGCAGAAGTTAGGGATCTAAAGGCAAATATCCAAGAAGCTGATGAATGTGTTCTAAAGCTAAGGGAGCAAGTCAAAAAGTTCAAAGAAAAGAGCAAGGAGTTAAGTGAACAATTGAATGAAGCAAATGAAACCCTAAACAACTTAACATTGGAAGTTGAAGGGAAAGAGGAAATTGAAAAACATCTGAATCAAGTTGTAAAAGATAAGTCTGAGGAATGTGAAAAATTGGCTAAAGATGTTTTACTTCTGAAATAGGATCTTGAAGCAACAAATAGCTATAAAGAAAATTTCAAAATAAGCTCAGCAAAGCTTGAGGAGTTGATTGAAAGTCAAAAAAGTTCAGATGACAAGAAGGGCTTGGGATTTGAAAATGGAGAAAGTTCTAAATCAAGTCAAGAGAACATTGAGATGAAGAAAAACAAAGACAACCATTTTCAGAATCAAAGAAGAAGACCTAGAAGACCTTCAACCAGGTAGCCAAATGCTCAAACGTGGGCCCATCTTTCAATGGCCATTGTTTTACTTTTAATAAGTTTGGCCATAAGGCTACTCAGTGTAGGAGTAGAATGAATCATAATGTTCCATCATTCTCTAGTCAATGTTTTAATTGCAAGAAAATTGGTCATAGATCAAATGAATGTAGAAGTCTGGTAAGGAATGGTTTTAACAATGCAAGGAATACTCAATCCTTCAATGGAAAGTGTTTTGAATGCAATAGATTTGGGCATATTGCTAACCAATGTAGAACAAGAATGAATCCAATCAATAGAAGGAATCAGGGAAAAAGGAATGTGGTATGCTACAATTGCAATAAGTTCAGACATGTTGTAAGATTCTGCAGATAAAAGAATGAGAAAAGAGACTATCCTACAGAGGAGAGGAAAACTGAGAAGAGAGAAGATGAAGGTAAGAACAAGATTGATCCAGTGGAAATCAAGAATGAAATGAGCAAGGTATGGATTAAGAATGACGTTAATAAGCTCAGGGATGGATCTAGACTAGCCTCTAGTACAGATACTTCCTCTAGGAAGTAAATTGGGAGCTCTGGCTTAGGGGGAGTTGTACTAAAAATCCAAATCCCCTAGTCAGATAATCAGTGCTGGGATTTGGCACGAAGATATGATGTGAAGCTTCATATGATAGATATTTTAAAGGTAATTCTAGAAGAAAAGAATCAAATGTAGAACATTGCAGAGAAATCTTGATTGACTGAGCTTAACAAAGAAGTGTTTGATAGCGTTTTGAAGGACTGCATTTATGACAACTTAGGTTTTCATATCAAGGGTTAAAAAGGAACTCATTTGACATACAGGTCACTTTGCATTCAATCTATCAAGTGTCCAAGAGAAACTAAAAGTGATTTCCAATGATTTCAATGATCTCCAGAGGTACAAAGTGACACAGAGTGATTTAAGTAAAGGAAACCCTAATACGGCAAAAGAGATATTTTCTAATTAAAACCCTACTGTAAATTTGTTTAAGTCTTTGTGGAAATGGCAACACCACAAGTGGTTGATATAACTAAGAGACCTAGACCAAAATTCAAGAAACACCCCTTCAAATAAATAGAAGTCTATCAAATAGGTGCATTTTCAGGTATACCATACAATGTAATGCATGTGGAGGATGTTAGGGATTACATTCATGTTGCCCTAGAAGAACATGGTGGCAGTACATTCATAGATTTATATCTAAAACATTTAAGTGGTGACCAATTTGAGTTGAAAGGAGAATATAAAGCTTTGGAAGTGAAGAAATTCATTTAGTACAAAGACTTCCCAACATTCGTAGAGGAAGAATGGGTTTGGTATGTTCTGAACAGAATCCATGATGAATTGGTGTGGCTGGAAAGACCATTCATGATCACAAAGGAGGCAATAAGAGCTATGACTGGATTAATCTCCACCAGTACAATACCAGTATTAAAATATGTAAAGAATGAAATAGTGATAGCGGCCACTAGAGCCAAATTTGACAAAAGGGCATTGACAATCAATGATATTGAAGATCATGCTGTAAGGTTTGCATCCATCGTGCTAGGTTACAAAATCTACTTCACAAACTAGGAGAATTCTGTCTCTAGTACTTCTATATACATTGCTTACCAGATGATCAAGGAGAATGCTGACTATGACCTCTATGAATTACTATGACAACAATTAATGGAAAACTTGAAGAAGACAAAGGATAAAAAATACCCCTCCAAGTTTGGTAAGTTGATGATCTGCTTATTATTCTATTTTATGCATGAATTACCAAGTATGAAGAATCTATTCTGGTTAAATAGTCAACCAGTTGCAGTACAAATTAGAGATTATCTAAGGGGTATAGGAAGTCATGATGCACAGACTATAGCCCTATCTAGGGCTATTTCAAGAACTTCCAAAGGGTAATGCAATCTAGGGAAAAGATCCCTAAGACAATTGTGGAAAAATATAAAAATGATATATGCTTCATTGTCAACAAGGATCAGTGCATGATGGAGGTTGTTGAGCCTAGAATAGTCTGGATTATGCCAATGGGGTATGAAGTGGTAGCTAATGTGCTAGATGGATATGCCCAACACATGTTAAGAAAACCTAGGGATACCTTAGAGGAAAGGTTTGTCACATATGAAGACCTATCTGTAAAAGTTCATGTTGAACTAAGAAAATCAAAAATCCATAAATGGCTAAGAAAATAGCAAAAGAATATGCATAAAGCAAAGGATTCACCAAAGAGCAAATATCAACCACAAGAGCTACAGTTGAAGTAGAAAGAGTAGCTAAAGAAAAAGAGAAGGAGAAAGAAAAGGAAGCTAACAAAGCTCCAGAAGTTCAAGAGGTGCAACAAGAGGCACCTGCTGCACCAAAGAAAAGAGAGGTGCAAGTTCCTCTGGAAAACCATCTAAATCCTCTGATATTCCCTCCTCAACAACTGTAGAAGCACAAATAGACAAAAGGAAGAAGACCAAAGGTAAGAGAGTGTATGTTAGTGTTGGTATAGTTGATGATGAGGAAACTGAGACCAATGAAGAGGTGAAGAAGATGAAGGTATAGAGTGCACCACCCTCCATTTCTCAGCAAGACAAACCCTCTGGTGCCACAATAAGGAAGACCTCTGGTAAGGATATAGGGAGAAAGAAGGATAAGACTGAAGCACCTGCAAAAGACTAGACTACAATGAGTTTGGAGGAAGTATTGAAGGCCATTAAAGTTGATGGCAATCTAAAACCTATTGCCCAACTGTATGATGATTTCAACGATGCAAATAAAAAGGTCATTGAGGCTACTGTCATCCAATACTTGGATATATACAGTAATGCTCTCATTGAAATAATTACTAATCTCCCAGAAAGCTTGGGAATTATAATGTCTGCAAGGAAAGAAGCCGCTATGGCTAAGGACGTTGAGCTTAGAGAGCATACATTAATAAAGCTATGTCCTGAAATCACCCCAAAAGAAAAGGCAAAAATCTCCAAAGCACTTCATAAAGAATTCAGAACAAAGAGGAGAATGAACACTTTAATGGCAGATGACATTGAGAAAGTAGTCAAAGAAACCGAGGAGATCACCCAAAGAGTGTTGATGGAATTTCATCTCCCAAGCATATATGATAATGATGAAACAAATGTTGGAGATGACATATCTATTTTGGATGTTAGCATGGACCAAGGACCAGACAAAAAATAATGAAGAGAAGAAAGAAAAGGAAAATCAAGCCCATGTTGCTAGTAATCTAGACCCTACAAGGAGGGACCAAACTGAAATAAGTCCTCCTCCAGATCAACAGATTGATGAGAATATTGATGAGTAGATCAAAGTTGATGATCAAGATAAGATGAGCCCTGTACTAGAGAAAAATGCTAATGGAAATGAGGCTATGGATCTAGATCCTCTGAAGAAAAATAAAGAACAAGAAGTCTCTATTATAGCAAGAGACACTACTGAGTCTGTCAAGGAATTTTTGGAAAGAGAAAAACAAGTCTTGGATGACCCTAAGTTTTTGCAAAGTCCAATAAACTTGGACTCAAAGTCCCCTTTGTAGAAATTTAAATTGGTATCAATTGTGCAAGCAAAGGCACGGGAAGAAATATTGAAGTCACATATAAAGGACAATGAAGTCATTGGTGCGACATCCAACATTTTGGAGAAGTTGATGCCATCATATCAAAATGATACATAAATGTCTCTAACAAATCAACTCAAGGGACTCATAAACTCAGTAAGTGTGCATTTTGAATCTTTTGAAAATCTGTAGAAATGAAAGTAAGAAAAGAGTTTGATGAGAAGAGATTAACTGAGTTGAAGACCATGTTGATCAATGATAAAACTTTATTTGATGATGGAATAAAATGTACACAGAGTGCTATTAAAGAAGCTTGTGATTTGTACAAATTTTGTTTATCATCGCTGGAAGCCACAAAGGAGTTAGAAGAAAAGATCAAGGATCTGAAACTGTAGCTGACAAATATTTCTATGTCATTTGATCCGGCAATTGAGTCAGTAAGCAACAAAGAGATACAAGTTATCAATATTCATAATAACTTAAGTAATCTGATGAATAAGAGGGATCAAATGAAAAATAGAATGTGTCAGTGGAGAGGACTAATAATTCCTAAGATCGACTCAATGTCAAATCTTGCAGCAGAAGCACTGCAGGTAAGTGCACTAATTGACACACCCTCTAGTATACAAATGGCAGAAAAATTGGTCTTCCTAATAAATAACCATAATCAAAATTTGGAAAATACAAAGAAGAGTTCGGATGTAGAACTAGCTCATTTCGAGACCATTTTCAATGACATCTTGCAATCCACAACAAATTAAGTTGAAGATTGTACCTATACATATGCAGTAGAATATAACAGTTTTTGCTATCTTAACACAATTTTGACTCTTGTACATGCACCTTTGCCATTGAAGTCAAAGGGGGAGAAGAAAACCAGTGAAAATTTGACAAAAACCAAAAGGGGGGAAAGAAAAATAGGGTGTATATACTAATGGGGAGAAGATAAGTATTTTTTACAAAGTGTTGCCATCAATGCCAAAGGGGGAGATTGTTGGCAACATAGTCAAGGGAAACTGCTGATAGAATGTTGTCATTGATGGTAACAAGGTTTGTTAAAGGTCCAGAAGACTAACTTAGTCAAAATGGCTAAGTAATGGATAAGCTACAAAGTATCAGAGATTGGGTCAGTATGCCTCCGCAGTTGAAGATCATTACATGTGGTTCAGGTATGTTGTTCATTATATTTAGTGATCACATTTTCCAGTGTTCAAGTTCTGACTTCCACCAGAAGTCATATGGTGAATTGTCTAAGCCCAGATGAATAGCGTTAAGCTTGAAATAGTGCAAAGCATCTGAGTATTTTGGTTTGCATTCCTCCACTGTTGAGTATTTTGATTTACGGTTCTAAGGAAATGTAGACACATGTCATAATCATCAAAATTTAGATTTGTAGTGCTTAAAGTCCACTAGACCATATTTGACAAGTTCTTTAGTATTGGCTTCCAGTTTGATAGTATTTCTCTGTGACAGAACAATTGTTCTAAGATCCACATTTCTCTATGAAAGAATATTATGCTCCATAGTTCAGAAAGGTATGCTAAGAGGTCCATAATGAATGTTGTCTATGATTTTTAGAGTCGCATATGATTCGCATTGGAAGTTTTGATGTGACAGTTGAACTGGTCAAGTGTGTACTTAAGGGATAAGCCAATAGGCATGTTAGATCTATATGTGGTGAGGATACATTGTTTGAAGAATTAATCCAAGTGCTTGAATAATTTATGTCAATCTATATGAAGACTATTGTATGTTTGTTTAGGTCCGCATTCCTATTTGTGCAAAAGATCAAGCCAACAAGGTATAATGTACTTGTATACATGTTTCATGTCTAGCTTGCCAACCTGATTGTGGGATGAATCTTGTTGCGGATATATATACTTGATGTATTTCAGTGTTGGTGGAGTGAAAGTGTGTGAAAAAGAATACAAATTCAATGATTGTGTGACCTAAGGTAGTTCTGTGATTAGCAAAACTATAGTAAAGGCAGAAGGACATAAGTATATGTGAAGTAGAGAAGAAAAGTAGGGCAGACAGTATGAAGTCTTTTGAATCTGTACAGTGAGCAAATTGGTACTACAGCACAACATTTTGTAGATGAACCTGTAGCAGTCATCTCTTGGTAGTGAGCCACTTCTTTCTTTATTCTCTTCTCTTCTATTTAGCAGTGAGCCTATTCCAGTGATCACTTCTTTGGATAGTGAGTCCTTGGGCAGTGAACCTTCATGTAATTCAATATTTCTATCATAATATATTGTGAGCAAACACTCACCATGGTTTTTCCCTTTTTGGGTTTTTCCACGTAAAATTCTAGTGTCTATGTGTTATGAATTTGTGGTTACTCTTCTTGTGTTTACTCTTCTTTCATGTTATTGAATTTGGTAATGGATTAATGAATGTGTGAATGAAATAATTTTTAGAATACTGATTCACCCTCTCGTCTCAGTATTCTTTGTGTTCAACACTTCTAAATTATTTAAATAATATTATATGGAGGGAAATAGAGACAAAGAGAGAAAAATAAATAGAGAGATAGAGAGGGATATATACATACATATATGTGTGTGTGTGTGTGTATCCCTCTCTATCTCTCTCTCTCTATATATATATATATCCCTCTTTCTCTCTCTCTCTCTCTATATATATATATATATAAATATATATACAGAGAGAGAGAGCCTTTCAATTTCAAGTAGAGAACATGGATACAAAGATAGAGGAGAGAGAGAGAGGAAGAGAGGAATATGTACAAAGTAAGGAAGGAGAGAGACAAAGATATAGATAGAGAAGGATAAAGAGATAGGTACGAATATAGAGAAGTATAGAGATAAATAAAAAGAAATAGAGAGCTAGAGAGGGAAACAAAGATATATATAGAGGCCTAGAGGGATAAATAGAGGGAGAGAGGTACCAAGATACAGGAGGGAGAGATATAGAGAGGTACCAAGATAGAGGAGGGAGAGATATAGATAGGTACAAAGATAGAGAAGGATAAAGAGGTACAAAGATAGAGAAGGATAGAGAAAGATATAGATAGAGGGATAGAGAGCGAGGTAAAGAGCTAAAGAGGGAGATAAATAGAGATAGAGACAAAAATAAATAGAGAGCTAGAGAGGGATAATTCCTATGAATAATCATTTCCAAATTTTACCTTTACCATCCATCGTAATTGAAGAGACATTTCCTAGAACAAAAAACATTACCTATCATAGAATTACAAAACTAAGATTAATTGCATAAACATAGTGACAAAAAAGTGTCCCATTGTGTGATATACTTGAGGTTATAGTCAAGAATTCCAATAGAAAACAATACATTAAAGATCAGGCTATGGTACTTTTACAATGTAAAAAGTGGAGCTTTGTATGTGTTGGTCCAAATCATCTAATAAAACTTTACTTACCACTATAGAACAACAACACACATCATTACATGGTTTCAATGTTCAAATGATGACCATGATTCAACAAACCAAAATTGACCCAAAAAATTAATGCAAATATTCTCTATACTCTCTTTTTGAAAATACTGATATTACAAACAAACAAAAACTTCCTCTTTGCTACTCTTACAAATATGCCCTCTCATTTATTGCTCTTACCAACTCAATTTTACAAAGTATGTATATTTTAAGTTTCCCATATCTAGAATAACATTTTCTTTTATCCACACAAAACTCCTTTCCGCATGCATTTTCAATGTACCCATTGGACACTAAGGTACGATTTCGAGTATAAAGTAAAAATCATCTAAATTATTGTAGTGAGTGAAATATTTTTCAATCACACTCTATATCAATATTTTAGTGGAAATTAGTTTAATTATAATGATAATGAGTATGACATGGGATATAGAGTTGAGATCAATATTATAAATAAATGTAATAATAAATAGAATTTTTTTCAATAAACAAAATAAATGTATTTAGTTTTCAATTTAATGTTGAGGTGATTATGAAAGATTGTATGGAATGATTTGTTACTATATATATGTTGATGATATTTTGCTTATTGGTAATAATAAGGCAATGATTACGAAACTCAAGACTTGATTTTTTAGTGTATTTGATATGAATGATTCAAGAGCCATCAAATACATCTTAGTGATGGAAATTAATTGAGATTGGATTCACATAAAGATTTATCTTAGATAGAATACGTATGCAGGGACTATTTTGTAGCAATTTGTTGTGCACAATTGTAAGCCAATGAGTATTCATTTTCTTGTTGATACTAATTTATCTTTAATTAGTATTCTAAGTTGGATAATAATTTTGAGGATATATAATTTTTCTTATGTTAGTGCTATAAGTAGCTTGATGTATGCAACAGTATGTAATCGACTAGATATTACCTAGATAGTGAGAGTTTTTATTAGGTTTATGACTGACCATGGTAAATTGCATAGGAATTATGTTAAAAAACTGTTCAAATACTTGTAAGGAACTTTTGATTACTAGTTATTTTATTAGGGGACTAATGACCTAGACACGATGTTGGACATATAGGTCTTTGTTGATTCAAATTGAGCTGGTGATTTGGATAGTAGGAGGTCCATTAATATTTATGTGTTTTGTTTGTTTGGAGGATCTATTAGTTGGATGAGTAAGATGCAACCAATGATTTTATGTTTAATATGCTAGAAGTAGATTACATGGCTACTTTACATGCCTATAAGGAGATAGTTTGGTTATAAAGGTTTTGCTCAAGTATTTAATTTAGCTACAAGGTTGTGAAGATGAATTTGACCATCATAGTGATATCTGTTTGGTGTAGAAGTCCATGTACCATGCTCCTACTAAGAATATACAAGTTTAATATCACTTTGTTCATGAGATTATTGATAATAATAAGGCCATGGTATAAAAGGTGGACACTTCAGATAATATTTCAAATTCTCTTGTGAAACTAATTAGAATGGATAATTTTTATTATTTCAGGGAGGCTATGGGCCATATTTATTCTCATATATGTAATTTATTTTAGGTTTCCTATTACGTCATTGTAATATAAATATTAAGTGGAAGAATGTTAGAATTAGTGTCTTAATAGTTTGCAACCCTATGTCTAAAGTTATTTTCTTAAAATACCTTCAAGAAGGTATAATATTTGATTCAAAGCTCTAATTTTAGTGATTTTAAAAAAAATAAAGATCTTGATTAGCTGACCACATTAAAAAGATCAAAGAATTGTTGGAAGATTGTTAGAACATTAAAATACCCATTACAATTGAGAAAATAAGATGCAAAGTTTCACAATGTGATACCTAAGAAAAAGGGTAAGAGATGGAAACTCCCAAGGAGGATAGATCTTTGGGGTACAAATAAAGATCAAGAGATATTTGGGATATTATTGTAATTGTACTAAATAGGGAGGTCATGGTAGAAGACCAATAACAAGAGTTACTTTGGGAAGAGTGAAGCATCTTGTCATTAGTTGATTTCTATCTTGGGTACATGTTTCAATGCATAGTTATATGTGGGAATTTTTTTCTTGTGGACCATTGTTTTTGTGGCAAGTAGTTAATAGAAACCTCTTGGTGGGTTCTTGTTTCCTTTGCTCTATGTATTGAGTGTATGTGATATAGGCTTCATTGTGTTGTGTTGCTAATGTACTTTTATGTATCTTGAATGCTTGAGTGGTTGGTCTTGGTATAATGTTGTTCTTAAGATTAAACCAAACTCGGTAGGTAGTAGATCTTTTTTGAAAGGGTTTCTTCACATAAATCTAGTGTTATTTTGATATTGTTGTGTTCTATTTATTCTTCTTGTTCTATTTGATGGATTGATCACATTTATTAATTGATTAATTATATTTAAGAACTATAATTTATTTATACTTTCATACACTTTTATTGTATTTGTTTACCCTATTGTCAATATTAAGGAGATCTTAGGTTATGCAAAAAGAAGGTAGGTGGAGGCTATAGTTGTTAAATGTGTCATATAGGATGCAAGAGCATAGAAGGGGATGAAATAGGAAATTATATTAAAAGTAGAAAAGTTAGTGTAGACATGTAACTTCCATTAGATTCAATTAAATGTGATCAAAGGGAGTACGGATTGATTGGGGAAAGCTAGTGTACTAGGTGTAGGATAGGAAAAGGATGCCTCAAAAAGAAGAGTAGTTCATAACATGTTGAAATTCAAAAATTTGTCCATAGGAGTACCTAGGGAAGGAAAGTAGAAAAATGATTTATATCTTACACAAAATGAAGCTGATCATTTGGTAGTAGACACTCTAACGTGTTTCTCAAATTAACAACCAATTAAGTAAGAATGATGGCTGATCCCTAAAAAATCTAAGGACTATTAGGATAATTTGTTAGATAAAGAGCATGCTCACAATCAAATTTTGTATACAAGAGTGAAATGAGGACTTAGACACAATGTGCTTCTTCAATAAGCATCACGAAGGAAATTTGACCATAGGAGTACCTAGGGAGGGAAAGTAGAAAAATGTTCTACTTTCCTTCCCTAGGTACTCCTATAGAAAATGTAGAGGACACTAGCACTTGAAGAACACCTAAACTTGATCAGTACATATGATCTATAATCAATAGAGAATGCACTTAAATTGGTATTACTATAGAGTATTTTAATGAAGAAGCATTATATGAGAATTCAAGTCAAAGTTGTTGGATGATGTGGCATCAAAGGGAGAAATTTACAAGATTGAGAAGAAGTCTATAATGTAGAAATTAGCGGATGTCCATGTTTAGGGTGGAAAGGTTCATCTAAGAAAGGACTAGAAACAACTAAAATTTAAGTACTTCTTAAAAAAACTAGATGCCGATGGCATAAAAGTTGTACAAAATACCATAAGAATAATGTTGTAGAAAAATGTAGTCCCTAGATAGTGAAAGAAGGTTCATGTCTATGAAATCGTTAGTGATATCTCGTCAAGGAAGTTACAAGTTGTGTACAAAAGAAGAGAGTAGCACAAGATAAATATGTGAGGCTTATGTTAGCAGGTAATATTGTTAGTGATTCCCAACATAGAATAAGAAGGCATATGCAAAAAAAGAATCCACAATTAAATTCTAAGTGGATGAATATCTATTAGATAGTAAAAAAAGAAGTCTTGAAATACTGCATATCAACATAAGGAAGAGGGTGATAGGAGGAGGATTTTCCCATGTGGATAGGTTTTTGAAAGATATCTTATTATAATAATATAACTACCTATGTTAAAGGAAAGAAAATAAGACTTTATAATGTATCGAAGTTTTGAGATGATAATTGAAGGAAGTGGATAGATCCAGAAGTGTACAAGTGCAAAAATTAATAGATGATTTTGGGACAATTTGTAGCTCTTGTCCTAGAAGATAGAAGAAGCAAAGTAGGAAGATATAACTTATTTCCTAAATCCTATTCAAGTGTTCAAGGTGCATTGAGTTTGAATCATTAGTTGAATCTACCACTCAAACCTTATTTTTGAGATCTAATCAAAGAAATTTTGTATTTGTGGTGTTTTATGCAAGAGCATACCTAATGCTGCATTGACCAAAAAAATGTTTTTTCATCTATTTTTTCCTATTTTGTATGTTTGAGTTTTTGCACCATGAGAAAGAGTTTACACTTTCTCCTAGGTGATCATGATGATTTAATTGTGTTACCTTGATGCAAAGGGACTTGGTTGTGGCTTTCTTGTTATACTTATTGATAGAGAATTCATTAAGTTCCTCGCCTTAATTCCATATTTTAGATCTTATGGTATTAGAATGGTGTGATCATGCTTCTTGTACACTAATTGTCTTTAGCTTTGTATGACATTAATTCATTTATTTATTACTCAATATATTTGTGATCAAATTTTCTTGTGCATGATTTCATTCTAGAAGATGTTATCTTTACTTGCACTAGTTTGAGTTTAAATTTAATGTTCTATGCCAAGACATGAGATAATTTTACATCATAATCCTTGGATGCTAGTTGATGACAACAACTTCTAACATGTTATGAAGAATCTACACTCATATTAATCTACCTATAAATCATGAGCATCTTAATGTTGTGGTAAACTAGCAACGTTGTCCATATCTCTTGGATATTGTAACAAGTTTGTTAAGCACCTTATGTGTATAAATAGTCATCCCTGAGATCATTTTAATTATCACTCACTTTATAAAAATCATAGCTTTCAAAAATTAGAAGATTTCTAGAATTCATTATATTCAACCTTGTGCCAAGTTGTATGCCTATAAACTACATTGTAATAATTCAATGATTAATAGTAATAAGGATCCATACTATTCCATCTCTATTTCACTATTTATACCAGTTTTGTTTGTGATAAGCAAGCTACTTCATTTAGTAGTCTCTACTTGGACTCTCAAATATTGCACTAGATCAAGAAATGGTGCCACATGGAGGGTAAGCAATAGGTGTAATTGCTCCTAATTTAGAGAAAGTGTGGATTTCTACTCCAAGTTCATCAAAAATACGTTTCTAGATGCCAATATTCTTAAAAGGGCTTTTAAAGAACATTGCTAATTGAAAATTTAATGAATAACACAATATATCAATGAAATGTAGTATGTTGACATTAAAGAATCCTAAAAATAAAGATTATTACATAAGGATAATGCCTAATAGTCATTGTACACACAAAACTTATACTAGAGAAACCCTAAAAGGGAGAAATATCTAGTAAGAGTGAGTTTTAGGTCCCTATCTAGCTAATATGAATTATTTTAGATTGTGGTAGATGGAAACATGGAGAAACTAAGCTATCAATGTATCTCCAAGCCTTGTAAATTTGTAATAATGTCTATTATACTGGGTTACACTTTTTGGCCAAACTTGACATTGAAATGAACATTTTGAACTAAATCTTCACTTTCGAACACCTATAGCTACTAAAATGCGAGGAATTTGAAGATGATGCAAACTAGTGATTTGTGACATTTTATTTGTAGATTCTAAATATATATTTTAAAAAAATTTTGAAATCAATTTGCATTTCTTTTTCCATCTCTTTCGATAACTAGTTTTTAACAGTAAACGCCATTTTTAAAGAGTGATGTGTACTATAAACCACATAAATTTTTTCTATGAAGGATAAAATTCTAATTTTTTTGAATTTAGATTTGTAACTACAATATCTAGAGGATGCATTTGGTTTCATAATGTTTTATTCAATATTTTTTTTAATTAAGTTTTGAAGTCAAACCAATTACAATTTAGATATAGGTGTACTATAAAGAGCATAACTTTTTTGTATGTATTGGAATTCAATTTTTTTTGTTGGAATAAGGACATAATACCTAGAGGACATGTATTCTTTAGATTTTTTTTCTATATTTTCCTATTTTTTTTGTATGTATGAAACAAAGACCATGATGTTCATTGAAAAACCTACATTCACAAGAAATAAAAAATGAATATAATAATCAAATTAAATATATTTAAAATTATACTTTTTGGAAAGATTATAATAAGAAATACATACTTACAAAACATAGATTTTAAATGAATTCATTTGGTCCCCCAAAAGGTAAATCAAAAGTGGTTTTTTATCAGCATTTTGATAGGTGTAAAGGAGACTCCATTATAGGTATGGTTTAAAACTAGCGGGGTTTTATCCAAGGGGGTTTGATCTAAGGGGGTTTGATTAAACCCTCCTCAATTAAAATCCTTTAAATGGAACCTTTGGAGGCTTAAATCATTATATTTTCTAAAAATATGTGATTTTAGCAAAAATCAGGATGTCCCAGAAAGTGTAACCCATTATTATGGCAGCACATCTTACATTGTTAAAACCCTACAAAATGAGTGAAACATGAAGATAACAAGAGAGCCAACCCTTGATACATGCCACTAACAACAACATATTATTGTCTTCTCATGACTATGGTGGCACAATGACACGTTTTCCAATGCTTGGAAGCTAAAATGAGTCAACAAAACCCTACAATTTCCTTATTTTATTTAAACTGTGGTTTAATTTTGACTTTATTCAAGAGGCATTTACATAATTTTTACAATGTTAGTGCTTTCACCATGGAGTGTTTGTTTAATTGTTGCAATATATGATGTTTTCATCACTCAATGATATTTCATTACCTATGGAAATAAATGAAAATATCATAATTAAAAACCCATCATGTTCTAACGCCTACACACTTTTCCTTTGTCTTCCATAGGATGCTTTGAATAATCCAAATGTTTCAAATTACTTATATTCAAGCTTTTTAACATTAGAAGTTAATGAAGCTCGATCTCCATGTGAAGTTAAGTTTCAATGCACCTCTTTGTAAATGATGTAGTGTAAAAATGATCACTTTATCATGAACCTAACCTACTTTCATAAATTAGGATGCCCTTTTGATTGGATCCCCTTTATGCATTCTACAATTAAGACGTCATCCTCCCCCATTATTTTCTCCCACTAACACCCTGTAAGGTAAGGATATGCTTATCGTCTTGGAGCACTAAAGGTTTTCTCAAAGATTAATAAGGTACCCCTAGCATCATAATATGTTTAAATTGGATAGAAGTTATATGTGGACCACAATTATAAGATTCTCCTTGAACCACTATTGGTATAAAAGATCTAAATCTAGATGTAGAAGGAACTCTTCGTAGAGGTGGTACCTAGAGGTTCACAAGTAGGAGTAGACACATTAGCATGCTTAACCTTGGGTTTGTTTATATGATGGATGAAATTTGAGACATTAGGATCACATAACATGTTTTATTACTCAAGACATATGAGATGACCAAGTAGATTCAGTTGACAATGGACATGTCAAAGATGGTGTACCATTAATAATCATAGCAATGCTTGAGATAGGATCTAAAGAATGGCCACTAAAGAATGAAAAACATGAAACATAAGAAAAACACACTCTTGACCATTATTTGAAAAAATACAAATTAAGTATTTCCCAACAATAATATAACAAAAGATAAACATTAACTAGAATAATTTGTTATTGTAGAACATGTGCAAACAAATATATTTGAAATGAAATCAACTTTGAAACATCATTGTATATATGTAAATAAGATGAATCAATATAGTACATTAAAAACATCATTAAAAAAATCCATTTGAAACATTATGTATCTAAGAAATTATATCACATTAACGTTCAACAAATTATATAATGGTATATACAATATAAAATGAAAAGACCAATTTTTTTGGTTTGCATTTAAAATCTCCATTTCAGAATAATCAATATTTCAAATATGTAAAAATTATTAATCTTAGTTGATTTGTCGGCCAAAATAACCTGTAATTCTTACTCAATAAGATAATTTGCATTTGCACTGTGCTGTGTTTCAACTACGATATCTATCTATCTATCTATATTGCGCTTGTAGTGAAATCTAATGTATGTTCCTTCAGTGATCATATGTAGTGAAATATGTTCCTTCAATGATCATATTTCTTTTAACACTTCTTTTATTCAACTAATTTCAATTCCGAACGAAGACAGGCCCTGAAAAAATTTCACAATCTATTTTGACGTCCAAATACGTGTATGCAATTGTCTCTTGTGTATTAAAGGAAACGGCGCTCACATGGGTACTGCTTTCCAGAACGGCTCTCAGACCATGTCTCGTTCCTTTCAAACCAATCTTTTTACAGAAGAACGAATTAATTTGTCTGTGTATGATTATGTCTTCTCGGAAATAGTTGTAAGATGGATTAAAAAATTGCTTTTCATTGAATACAAGTTACTTGGGATTTTAACTGAATGCATGGTACTAAACTTACGACAATCTATTCCACGACACCAAACTTCTGAAGACTGACAAAACAAAAAAACAAAAACAAAAAAATTAATGGGAATGATTCAACACAATGGTTTTAAGGCTTTTGTTAATTATGGGAGTAAAATATATTTTTCAGGTGGTGTATACATTATATACATACTGGTTTTTCATTTCCAATCTTGTGTACGTGTTAGTAGTAAGATGTAGATCAGGGTGAGAGGCTGTAAGATAAAGAAGAACTACTCCAAGTCTATATACATATTACAAATTTAGTGTGTACATGTGCATGTGCATGCATAAGTGCACCATAGTTTTAAGGCTTTTGTTAATTATAGGAGTTAAATATATTTTTCAGGTGGTGTGTACATTATATACATATTAGTTTTTCATTTTTAACTTTGTGTTCATCCTAGTGCTAAGATGTAGATAAGGTTGACAGCTTGTAAGATAAGAAGAACTGCCCCAAGTTTTTATACGTATTGTAAAAAAATTGTGTGTGTTTGGGGTGGGGATAAGACTGCATACCATGTTTTACTTTTTGTTTTTAGTATTGTTACAAATACAATGATGGACTCTTTTGTGTATAAGTTTATGTTAGCTTATTTTTTTATTATTTTGAATATTTAAACTTTTTTAATATAACATGGTTGATTTGAGTTTATAGAATTCTCAACTTTTTAGATTAGAGGTTTGGTATGGATTTATTTGGTAGACTAATCTGCATCATAATTATGTCTCAGCATATCAAATTCTAAATTGTTCCTTTTAAAGCCAATAGTTATGGAAATTGATAATTGTCTATCAATTTGTAAGCCAATAAAATTTGAATTAAACATCTAGGATCTCATTTTTTAAAATAGTTATATGTCACTAATTATAATTAGATCATTGAAGAGTTTTGTGAACATTAGAGCATATAGAGCTTCCATTAGTACTTGCATCAACAGATATTATATTGCATCATCATCTTAGGTACTTCCATGCTAGCTTTACATGTCTTCACTTATTTATCATGAGCAAAGGGGATTGACTCATCAACAAGAAAGTTCCAGTTCCCCTAAGTTTCTCTTAACTACTACTTGTTTCAAATATCAAACAAGCTTATACCTTAGATTAGGTACAAAATAGCAAAGTAGTAGACAATAGATCTAGATAATGATAGTGTCCCAAGACATTCATGAATTCATCTTTGAGAAGGGAAGAATCATTAAGTAATATTGTTATTGTTAGAATAGTGCAAGTCCAATGTTAGAACCTAGAACCTAATTGTCAATCAGGCTACATATGAAAGTATCAATCATCAACTACACAAAATAAACAAATAAAGTTAATCGGTACCTAACCCTCTCATTTATAGATAATTTTATCAATCTAAGCTCATATTAATTTAGGATTTCTTGTCATTTATTATTTAATGCTTTAAGTAGAACTAGATTAATTTAGGGTGTGTTTATTTTCCCTATAGTAGGGAAAGAATAAATTGCATGGTTTAAGCTAAGGACTACACTTTTAGAAACACATGTTTGTTGGTTGATGTCAATTCAATTAAAAAATACCCAATGTAATAAAAAATTCATTATCATTTTAATTTTTAAACACTTGAGGTATTAAAACATAGGCTTGTGGGTTGGGAGGTTATGTAATAGAATTGCCCACTCTAATTTATATATCTAGGGGATTCTCTTAATAAATCAATGTCATAGCATCTACATTCATAGGGTAGTAATAAACACCAATAGTTTCATTTATACCCATCAAATTTATGGTTTTGATACATCCTCTATATATAGTAGTATGATTAAAATACCTCCCAATTTTCACTAGGTTTTCTATGTACCTATTTTTGTATTATATTTTTGTATCCTCTTACTATTTCTCTCATATCAACTAAGGACACTTCCCACACCTACATTTGAGTCAAAACTAGTTTTGATTTCCATCCCACACATTAAACCTTCACAAAAATACCTAGATGGGCTATGACAAACATGTCATCTTGTAGAAAGCTTTGATTTAGAAGCAGTTATGAATCTAAAGCCCCAAACCCTTACCACACCAAATTTTAATAGTGAATCCTCCTAATAAAAAACATCTCAACTATAGTATACATATTAATCTAAATTATAATGGAATGGTTTTAGAAATACCTAGTGATTCTTTTGGTTAGGGTTTTGGATTTACTGAAACTTGTCCAATAACTAGTTTTAGGATTGTGTTGAACCTTCACAACCTTGTTGTGACTATTGTTTCCCTTTTTAACTACATTAGAGTTTGGGATTGAGAAATTTCCCTTTATGAGGCTTTCACACGATATAAGGCAATGGGGTGGAAAATAAAGACAACTTCACAACCCTAGCAAGACCCATCATAATTTCTTATTTTATTTGAACCATGGTTAAATTGCCACTTTGTTCAAGAGGCAATTACATAATTGTCGTGCAGTAGTTGTGTTTTTGCCAAGGTGTGTTTATTTAATTGTTGTGATATATGGCGTTTTCACCACACTCAATGATATTTCGTTGCCTATGGAAATAAGTGAAAATATCATAATTAAAAAACCCATCACATTATAATGCCTACACACTTTTCCTTTGTCATCCGTAGGATGCCTTGAATCATCCAAATGTGTCAACTTACGTATATACAACTTCTTAACATTTGAAGTTAATGAAACCTGATCTCCATGAGAAGTTAAGTTCTGACATGCTTCTTTGTAGATGATGCAGTGTACAACCACTCACTTTATCATGAATCTAACCTACTTTCATATATTAGGACGCCCTTTTGATTAGATCCCCCTTTGACTATTCTACAATTAAGATGTCACCTACCCCCATTCCTTTCCTCCACAAACACCCTTCTAGGTAAGGATATCTTTATCCTTTTAGAGCACTAAAGGTTTGCACAAAGGAGAATAAGGTGATCCTAGCAACATAAGAGGCTTTAATGGGATGGAAGTTATATTTGGACCACAATTATAACATTCTCCTTGAAGCACTATTGATGTAAAGGATGTAAATCTGGATGTACAAGGAACCCTATCTAGAGTTGTTTCTTAGAGGTTGACAAGTAGGACAAAACACCTTACCATGTTGAACCTTGGGTTTCTTTGTATGATGGATGAAAGTAGAGATATTAGGATCACATAACATGTTTTATTACTTGAGACATGTGAGATGACAAAGTAGATTCAATTGACGATGAACATGTCCAAGATGGTGTATAATTAATAACCATTGGAATGTTTGTGATAGGATCTAATGAATGGTCACTAAAGAATTAAAAATATTAAACAGAAGAAAAACACAGTCTTAGTCATTATTTGAAAAATACAAATTAGTATTTCCCAACAATAATATAACAAAAGATAAACATTAACCAGAATAATTTGTTATTGTAAAATGTATGTAAACAAATATATTTGAAATGAAATCAACTTTAAAGCATCATTATATACATGTAAATAAGATGAACCATTTACAAATAGTACATAAAAAAATCATTAAAATATCCAAGTGAAACATTATATATCTAAGAAATTATATCACATCAAAGTTCAACAAATTATATAATGGTATATGAAATATAAAATGAAAAGACCAACTTTTTTTTCCTTTGTATTTAAAATCTCCATTTCTAAATAAACATTCGAATATGTAAAATTAATAATGCTAGATATTATTAATCTTAGTTGATTTGCCACAAAAGACATAGCATACGGCCAAAATAAACTGTCATTCTTACTCAATAAGATATTTTGCACTTGCACTGTGCTTTGTTTCAATTACGATACCTATCTATCTGTATAGCAGTTGTAGTCAAATATAATGTATGTTCCTTCAATGATCATATGGAGCTCAGCTTGTCATTCCTTTTAACACTTCTCTTCTTAAGTAATTTCAATGGAACTTTTCCGAAAGCAGGCCCTGAAAAAATTGCACAATTTATGCTGACGTCCAATTATGAATATGCAATTGTCTCTTGTGTATTAAAGAAAACGGCACTCACATGGGTACCTGCTTTCGAAGCTTTATAGTGGACGGCGCTTAGACCATGTCTCGTTCCTTTCAAACCAATCTTTTTGCAGAAGCACTCAATTGATTTGTCTGTGTATGATTATGTCTTCTCAGAAATAGTTGTAAGATGGATTTAAAAATTGCTTTTCATTGCATACAAGTTACGTGGGATTTTAACTGAATACATAGTACTAAACTTACGACAATCTATTCCACTACACCAAAATTCTGACAAAAGAAAAAACAAAAACAAAAAATTGTATGGCGAATGATTCAACACCATGGTTTTCAGGTTTTTTTGGACACGTGGTTTTAAGGCTTTTGTTAATTATGGCAGTTATATATATATATATATATATATATTTTGGCTTTTCATTTCTAACCTTGTGTACGTGGTTTTAAGGTTTTTTTTTTGACACATGGTTTTAAGGCTTTTGTTAATTAGGGCAGTTAAATATATTTTTCAGGTAGTGTGTACATTATATATATATATATATATATATATATATATATATATATATATATATATATATATATATATATATATATGGCTTTTCATTTCTAACCTTGTGTACATGCTAGTGGTAAGATGTAGACCAAGGTCAAAGGTTGTAAGTTAAGAACTATTCTTAAGTCTATATACATTATGTGTGTGGATGAACCTATTCACATGTGTAGGTGAGTGCGTCCGTGAGCGTGCGTGCGTGTGTGTGTGTGTGCGGGCACGCGCATGCGTGCTGGGATAAGATTGCATATCATGTTTTACTTTTTGTATTTTTGTATTCTTACAAATACAATGGTACACTCTTTTGTGTATAAGTTTATGATAAAAATTTATTTATTATTTTGAATATTTGAATTTTTGTTATATAACATGGTTGATTTGAGTTTATAGAAATCTAAACTTTTTAGATTAGAGGTCTGGGTATGGATTTATTTCATAGACTAATTTGCATCATAATTATTCCTCACCATATCAAATTCTAAATTGTTTTCCATCTTGCCTTGGGCTTGGCTCAAGATATACTTTGAGGGATTTCTATACCATGATTGTTTATTGCAACAATTCATAGTGAATTATGTTTGTTCAGATAAGATTGAAGGGCACAATTTGATGCGTACTAATTTTGTTATGTAGGATGTAAAACTATTGATGGTAATCTCTATTTTTCCTCCAAGAACATGTGATAGTTAAAGGATATGCATAATTTTCATTTTTTGCATGCCCAGATCATTAGGTACCTGATCTAAGGATGATTTTGCTATTGTAGGATGAATAGTGCATTAATCATGTTGATTGGTATGTGCATCCTAGAAATCTTGATGTGCAATAGAGTAACATAATTCTAAATTGCTATAAATACAAGTGAAAAAATATGTAACAAATGTTGGTCAATTGAGCCAATTTTCTTGATTGTAAATGTCTCAAACTAGTTTTAGGGCATCAATTGATGCTAGTCTGATATATAAGGGGATGAAATACATTTTATAAACCACAGGAAGGGTATTCAATCAACATATTTCATATAAATGATATGTCTTCATGGTAGTTTGTAATGATTCAAGAAGATGCTCGAACCTAGTTATGGATCCTCTCTAGCCACATTTTTTGGTATGACTATAGCAGGAGTTAGATTAACATATGATAGCATTATAATTCATTGCAAAGATTTTGTGATGGTCTCTCCTTTGTTTCCTATGGGTTATCACTATACTAAAATGGATTATTATGTATGTCCATTTGTGTGAAGTGCCATCTTTAACTTGTATGCATATGCACATCTGGCTCTAGTTAGAATTTGCAAATGCATCTTCTTATTCCTTGTAAGTCATGACTCTATTGTCTAATGGAGTAGACACTAGTCTAATTAGTGAGAGACCGAACATCTTTATTGTATCTCCTCCTATGTTAGTTGTAGAAGTAGTTTAGATGTCACCATACTTGTATGATTTAACATTGTTGGAGGATTATGTTGATATGTTTTTCCTCCTCTTCCACGTGTATGCAATGTTAAGTGGATTCGTTTTGTGGGGAAATATTATAGTTGTTATTTTTTGTTGCATAGAAAGAGTGAGCTATCATCTACCTAGTTGAGGTCTTGTAGGAGGCCTATATGTAGTCAATGTTGACATGAACTTAGTGACAAATCTCAAGGTTCATAAAATTTTGGGTATAGCTACTTAAGTGCCTTGAGTCTAAATTTTCTCTTTAATTTTTCTATTTTTGAGACCTCAGAGAAGACCCCTCATGGCCTTGTAGATCCCAAAGATGTAGGTAAGTTTACTCACTCATAATAGTTAGCATTGATCATCCATACTCTACTGATGAGTTATTGGTTTATCAATGAAGACAAATCCCTAGCCTTGAAGATAGATTAATACTTTAGGATTGTGATGCTACAATTTTAGGATCTAACACATCAAAACCCCCAATACCTATCTATATCACATTAATTAATTTGTCCCCTTTCTGCCTAATACTAAAGTGATATATTGGGTTAGATTATGGTTATTAAAAAACTCAAATATACATACACGTGATAAGATATTTCTTTATAGATAAATCCTCAAAATGATCACTAAACTATATATATATATATAGAGAGAGAGAGAGAGAGAGAGAGAAAATAAAATACTCTTTATTTTTAAATACATTCATGACCTAGTGATAAGATATAAACCTATAAATTAAAAAAAGGAAAAAATCTTTATCAATTGGAATACTATTTTTCATGTTTTAATTGTATTATTACATATTATCTAGGAATTATGAAACCCATAAGTAACAAAACATCATATATATATATATATATATATATATATATATATATATATATATATATATATATATATATATATATATATGCTAGATCTTTGTAAATGTATGAGACACCTAGACGTGAGCAGTTATAATTACTTGTTTGGTTTGTGTTTAATACATGAATTATAACCAAGTACATCCTCCATATGCAATAAGGGAAAAATAAATGTGAGATTTCTTAAAAGCAAAATCATTTAAATTATGCATGCATTTATTTAATTGCCTAATAAGTTTACATTCATTTTCACTATAGTCTAGCTATAAAAGACATAGAAGAGTCATATATCCCTGCATTTTATGGAAAATAAGTATAATTTGTATTTGGCTTTCAATACAAGTTTTACGTGGAATTTTTTTAACATTAAATTTATGTTTAGAAATTTTTAATATAATTATTGTAGATGGGAAAAAAATTTCTCTCTTACAGTTTATTTGTGTCTCTTTTAAATTTTTTAAATTATTTTTTTGTAATGGTTGACAATAAATAATTAGTATATTGTAATTAACACATTGATTGATAATGTAAAAAATTTAGTCCATTACAATTATATTTTCTATTTAAATTATTTAAGCCTTTTTTATTTTTGTTACCATATTAATTGATTTTGTGAGAAATTTGATACACTATAATATATCTACTCTTTAAGCCTTTCCTTTCTTAACTATACATCAATTTTTATTTTTAGAGTGATTAAATATCAATATTTCAAATCCATCACCTCCTACATTTACCACCCATTACTTACTAATCCAACAAAACACTTGTTCACATAAAAATAGTACAGTCATCAATATTGATGTATTATAGTTAACCTACTAATTGCATAGAATACACCTCCTGTTTAAACCTTTCCTTTTTAATTATACATCAGTTGTTATTTTCCAATTTAATCAAATATTTCAAATCCATTAACTCTTACATTTAAAACCTATTACTTACTAATCCAACGATACACTCTTTCACACAAAAGATAATAGAAAATCATATTGATGAATCATCGAAAATGGACATGGAGATTGAAAGATGTTGTATCGATTCGTAAATGATAGATTCCTGATAATCCAAATCACGAGATGCTTATTTGTCAACTCAGGATGCGCATCTAACTATAACAAAGATAAAGCAGTTTTTGCTCATATACAGACGAAATTCTGGAGAAAGAGACCAGGAAAAAAGGAGGTGATCAATAATTGTCTACATTTGGGCACCGACGTTATGGTTCTTTCCCATTTCCCATTGAGTATCATGAAAATGACATGTACAGGGTTTTAAGAACGCTGAAGCACCATATCAGTGATAAATGTAAAGCTTATGGAAATGTTGAATCTCCAATGCCAATCTAATATCGTTGAAAATAGTTTTTGAAATACAATTTAAATATTAGCAACAGTTCTTCTGGGTGTCAGGTTAAGGCTTATAGGAAATATAAATAATACAGATGATTTGTGCACGTATGTATGGTCATTGACAAAAAGAAACATTCAGATAAATTTGGTCATTTTGTTTATTAATCATCTGAATGTAAATAATGAATTTGGTAATTCGTAACATTGAACAAGCTGCAAAATGCTACTATTATACTGCGGGGTAAAGAAGAAATTATATAAAGTAAAAATAATTTGAATTATTGTAGTGAGTAAAATGTTTCCCAATTATTAATATTTTTGTGTAAATTATCAATAAATTATAATGATAATAAGTGTGGCTTACCATATAGAGATATAGACTGATATTATAAACAAGTGCCACGTAGTGGCGAGTACTTGCCTTGTAATGTTGTAATTGTAGTATATGTTTTAGTTATAATATATTTGTTAGATTGATTTTTTGTTGTATAGAGAAATGGCAATCCATAAACTGTAAATTAAGTAGTTGAATACAATATCTTGGAAAGTCAGAAATTATGTAGTTAAATACAATGTTAAGCTTTTATATCAAATAGACTGTGTTGTTATCTCGAAGTCGTGAGATTTGGGAACCCACGAAATAGTTCTAAGATGTTCGGGTCTACCGATGCAAGTTTTGCGGATAAGGCTTTGCCTCAGGATAGTTTAAGATTTTGGAACAAACAAAGTAGTCCTCAAATCTGCGGTTCTTCTTATAGGAGTTTTGTTGATTTAGCTTTGTTGTAGGACAACATATAGATTTTTTTAGAAATGGACTATGTCTTGTTATCGGCAAGTTGAGACATTTGAGAACTCAAGAAGTAGTTCTAAAACGTTTGGTTCTTTGGATGGCAATTTTGTCGAAAAGGATTTGTCTTAGGAAACTTTAAGCTTTTTTTGAAATGGACTATGGCTTGTTATCGGAAAGTCGGGACATTTGGGAACTCAGGAAGTAGTTATAAAACATTCGGTTCTTTTGACTGAAGTTTTTTGAATCAGGACTTGTCTTAGGAAACTTTAAGCTTTATTTTGAAATGGACTATGCCTTGTTATCGGCAAGTTGGGTGATTTTGGAATGTAGGAAGTAGTGCTAAAACGTTTGGTTCTTCCGATTGAAGTTTTACCGATAAGGCTTTGTCTTAGAAAACTTAATGTTTTTTTTTTAAAATGAACTATGGCTTTTTATCGAGGAGTCAAGAGATTTCAGAATGTAGGAAGTAGTGCTAAAATGTTTGGTTCTTCCGATAGACATTTTTTTGGTAAGGCTCTGTCTTAGAAAGTTTTTTTTTTTTTAAATGGACTCTGCCTTGTTATCGGCTAGTCGGGAGATTTCAGAATGCAAGAAGCTGTTCTAAAATGTTTGGTTCTTCCGATGGAAGTTTTGCCAATAAGGCTTTGTCTTAGGAAATTTTAAGCCTTTTTTGAAATGGACTATGCCTTGTTATCGGCCAGTCGGGAGAGTTGGAAACTCAGGAAGTAGTTCTAAAATGTTGGGTTCTTCCAATGGAAGTTTTGCTGATAAGGCTTTGTCTTAGGAACCTAGGAAGTAGTTCCAAAACGTTCGGTACTTCCAATTGAAGTTTTGCTGATAATGCTTTGCATTAGGAAACTTTAAGATTTGGGAACGAAAAATGTAGTTCTAAAATCTACAGTTCTTCCGATGGGAGTTTTGCTGAAAAGGCATTACTTTAGGAAAACATGAAGCTTTTGTTACAAAAGGACTATGCCTTTTTATCGACAAGTCAAGAGATTTGGGAACTGAACAAGTAGTTCAAAAACATTTGGTTCTTCCAATGGAAGTTTTGCCGATAAGACGTTGCCATAGGAGACTAAGATTGGGGAATGAAGAAAGTAGTTAGAAAATCTTCAGTTCAACCAATGGTAGTTTTCCTGATAAGGCTTTGATTTAGGAAAACTTAAGCTTTTGTTTCAAATGGATAAAGGCTTGTTATCAGAAAGTCAGAAGATTTGGGAACACAGGAAGTAGTTCTAAAACATTCAGTTCTTCTGATGGGAGTTTTGCTGATAAGGATTTGCTTTAGGAAAACATCAAGCTTTTGTTTCAAAAGGACTATGCCTTGTGATCGGCGAGTTAGAGATTTCAAAACTAAGGAAGTAGCTTGAAAATGTTTGGTTCATCAGATGGAAGTTTTGCTAATAAAACTTTGCCTTAGAAAACTTTGAGCTTTTGTTTGAAATGGACTATGGCTTGTTATCAGCAAGTTGGGAGATGTGGGGACCCAGGAAGTAGTTCTAAAATGTTTGGTTCTTCCGATGGAAGTTTTGCTAATAAGGCTTTGCCTTAGGAAACTTTAAGATTATGGAACAAAGAAAGTAGTTTTAAAATACTCAGTTCTTTCAATGGGAGTTTTGTTGATAAACTTTGCTTTATAGGAAAACTTAACCTTTTGTTTCAAATGGATTAAGCCTTGTTATCAGGAAGTCGAAAGATTTGGGAACGCAGGAAGTTGTTCTAAAATGTTCAATTCTTCTGATGGAAGTTTTGCCAATAAGAGTTTCCTTTAGGATACTTTATGATTTGGGAATGAACAAAGTAGCTCCAAAACTGTAGGTTATGTCATTTGTAGTTTTCCCAAGAAGGCATTCCTTAAAGGCTTTGGTTGAAATGGACAATGCATTGTGATCGGTGACTCGACAGATTTGGGAACCAATGAAGTAGTTCTTAAACTTGAGGTTCTTCCAATGTGAATTTTCCCAATAAGGCTTTACCCTAAGCTTCAGTTGAAATGGGGTATGCTTTGTTATTGGCAAGTTGGAAGATTTGGGAACCAACGAAGTAGTTCTTCCGATGGGAGTTTTGCTGATAAGCTTTTGTTTGAAACAGACTATGTACTTTATTGAAAGTTGTCCAAAATAAGGTGGGTTTTCTCTTGAAAATAAGTTAAAACTAAAGATGAAGTTGTTTAGCTAAGTTGAAATATCTGTATTAAATGAGCTCAATTAACTTCTCTCCTTTATAAAGCCGATATTGGAATTGTAAAATCATTTTCTAAAGTTTACAAGAAGAAGAAATTATGAAGCTTAACGGAGCTATCTATCTTCATCGTCTCATCGAAGTGTCAACATTCAGGTAAGCCCAATGACATGTTTTGAGTTTGAACATTATTGCATGGTTGTCAAATAGTGTGGGGTAGGGTAAAAATTGAATTTGTATGCATTACAGTTTATAAGATTTGAGGCCCTAATTTTGATCACTGAGACCCATTGTGTGCCATCTTCTGATTTGAAATTGAAATCCATAATCGACATCCTAATTTGAATTATAGAGACCCATTGTCTGGAAGCTTAGTATTTGAAATTGTTATCTAATACTAAAACCCCAATTCCTTTAGACTAGTCCCGTGACAGTTATCAAAATTAAGTGTAAATACAAGCTATTGGATATCTCTTTCATAATTGGAAATGAATTATCATGGCTATGAGACATAGATTTTAGTCACATAAATCTGTGTGAATTCTGGCAGAGAATGAATAGAAACCCTAGACCACCAATCACACAGAAAGTATTTGATAGTGGATTGGTGCATGCTTGAGGCTTCCTACCAGCTGTAAAATGTTGTGACTTAATAATGGCATGTATACAAAACTATCATGTCGAAAGAAGAGAGATTAGAACTGTTAGCAGGCAAAACATTATGTCACTGAATGTTGACTCAATTGTTGATAGATTGGGGTTATCCACTCATTAGGTTTATGCAAAAGTATCTATAGAGAAAGTTATGAATTTTTTTATTGATGGCAAAAAGAAATGTAAAGACATGATAGCGATGACGTGGTTGAAGAATCCTAAGAAGGAGGGTCTAAGTTACCTCAAAATTTGGTTAGAGGGCATTTCGTGGATGAAATGTCTGATATTATAACTCTTTTGCACAAAGTTAGTGGGAGTCAAGAGTGTGATAGTTTTGAATACTAGTTAGAGTACATTATGATTATTTGTATAGGAACATAATTTGTTGACTTGTCTAGACTAATAAGTGATCAATTACATGAACAATTGACAAAATTTTATAATAAGAGGAAATTGCACATATGTTCTTATCTTATTTATTTATTGGACAGAATTCAACCCAGATGGCTAGGTTTACAGGTCCTTTGACAGTTGAAACAAAGGTCTATGACTATTTTCCTCAAATAAGGGAAGTAGATTGGAACAGAGTATACAAAAGAGTCAATGATGCATTTTTAATGTTGATGGTTAGAAGAATATGGGAAAACCATGAGGTCAGAATTTCCACAGAAGCTACCAATTATGTGATGACTCTCGATAGTTATTTTATACAATATGATAAGTTTACATACATCAGAATTGGGGGTTTTGAGTATCCTCTACTGAAACTACCAAGATATGCTTCAAACTATGTAGTGTTTTTTGAAATATGTAGACAAGCTTATTTTGCAGGATAAAGGTATTATACTACAAAGAAGAAGGGGTACCCATTTCCCCTAAAATTGACACATTACACTTGTAGTAAACCTGAAGATGTGAAGAATGCTGATAGGATACCAAATCATTTTCATTTTGAAATATTTTCGTATGTGAAGTCTATTGTAGAGACAAACTCTCAGCCTTTAAGTGTTATGTATGGACCCCCTAAAGGTCTCGGTGCTAAGGTTTTAGACCAAATCAATAGATACAAATATTTGGGAAGTACAATGGAAGAATGGGTAAGAAAAATGATATTTGATGGTACACATTTTCTTCATAATGCTTATACTCTTTATATGCTAAGTTTTCTAAAAAGCAGTAAGAAATTTTAAATTATATCAAAGCAATTAGGACATAACAGACTATGCTTGGTGTTGCAAAAAATATTTTTGAAGCCATGGCCAAGATGGATTCTAGTACCTTGTTGGCAGAAAAGGTTATAGACAAGTTAGAAGAAAATGAGTCAGGCAGTTGGGCAATGGCTGTTGATTGGAAAATTTACATGCAAGTATAATGTACCAATGACTTGGAAAGCCTGGCTAAGAACAATAAGTCTTATGTGTCTGATATCTGCAGTGCTTTTGTTTCCCTTGGGGTAGACTTGTTGGATGCAACTCAAACTAGTTTGGTAGATTTGGATAGCATAAAGAAAACTTTCAAGGAAAGGATGAATGGAGAACTAAAGATTAACGAAGATATGAAAGGAGATAAGATGGAAATACTTAGTAATGTATCAGCTTGCCTATCAAATTTTAGGAAAGACCTTCCTGAAATGGAAACCAAAGTCACTGAAGTAGGCCATGTGTTGTAAAAGTGGAGGACAAGACTTGGCATTACCGCAGTTCCGAATACGAAAGGATGCTTGCTATTGTGGGAAGGTTTAAAGCTATGCAAACAAAATTGAATACTACTCAGAAGAAGGGAGATGGACTAGATAAGGAAACACATGATACAGCTGTAAAGTTTAATGTGATAGAAGAGGAGGCTGAGAATACAATTCCATAATCGCCTTCTGATGTATTGGATGCTTTTTGAACTACTTTATTGTTTGTCAATGTAATGTTTGTTCTTCAATGATCTGTTAGTTATTCTACTTGCATACAAGAACAACAATTGCATTATATTTCTCTATATATTAGAAATGTATGGGGGAAAGGCATATTTACTGTTTGCCTTGAAGGGAGTTTCATTAAAGTGGACAAAATTATCTTTCTCTCAATTCTTAAAAAGGGGGATACTTTGATCATATTTTGTGGTGAAATGAAATTAATTTTTGATTGAGTATTGGTTGTTTGTTAATTACTTTATTATCAATTATTTGTTCTTTGTATGTCGAGTGGTTTTTGTTTAAATCATGAGATCTGTTTAAAGTTGCACATGGTATTCATAACATGTTTTTTGTTTGAGCTATAATGAGCTGAAGTGTGAATATTTGTATGCTAAATTTTGATGGTACTATAATCTTCAAGTTTGAAAAATTACAAATTTTTTTCTTTCATTCGTACATCTATAATATAGATTTTTGGCTATGTTATGGTAGAGGACAAATCTCAAAGGAGAAGGAAAGAAGATGCCCTCTTATGTTATAGTGACTACCCTAGCAAGGTATTTATAAATATTGTGAATCGCCAAATATTATCAATGGTAGAAGTAATCAAGACACCTAAATTCGCAGGTAGATGAAAATCTGTCTGCAAAATCTGACGTAAGCTCTTTCAATATACAATGAAGGGAAAATATGGTTCATCCCAGAATGAGCATATGAGATCAGTAAGTGTCTATAGTAACAATCATTCTCTCTGATTGCCTCAAAACACATACTACTATGCCATAAAGCAGAATCAAACATAGTTCATTTCCCACATTAACCCTTAGAGGAAAGTGATTGTAATTTAAACCAGTTTCAACAACATACATTAAACAGATTTAATAAATAGAATCACTAAATATGAAAGATAGAGTAGAAGACAAGAACACAAAGACTTACATGGAGAAAACCCTTTCGGGTAAAAAACCCCACACTCCAAAACATAGAGCCATTGTATTATTCAGCAACAAGCATACAAGTTACAATACAATATCAAGCTCATAGCCTTTACTAGAGATTTACATCTTGTTCCATCTCTGGAGAAAATCTGGCAACATTTCATTACATCCAGTCACACCTCATAGTTGGTTACAATGCACTGTCACATTAATATAGACTTCACAAACGTTCTAGGAAAACTATCACTTCAACTTCCACACTAGACTAACCATCACAAGTAGCTTATCCATCTTTACTTGTCATTTCCAGTCATTACCACAATACCGCAGCCTACCACTATATCGCAACCCTTCCAAAAGACCAACACGGTGTGGCGGGGTCTATACCACACCATTGAAGCCTTCCCCCAGACTGTCGTGGGGTGGCAAGCTACGCTGTAACACTGCAGGCACAATCCTCTGACCATCGTGGGACCGTGGTATGTATACCGCATTGCCACAGGAAATCTTATAGACAGTCGCGAGGGTGGCATGGTAACTCCCACTCTATACAACCACCAACAATAGATCCTCATGGGATGATGAGGTAACTCCTCTACCGCCGGCACTAACCAATGTCACTTCAGGGTTGCAGGTTCCTGCACTACCTCTAGTCATTCCATAGACCACTGTTGGATAGTGGTATGGCCCCACACAAGCTGATGAAGACTCCCATAGGATAACAGTTAACACCGCCAGCCCACACCTCTCTTGTCTGCACCGTGCAGGACTGATAAAGGCTGAATGCAACACTTTCAGGAATATGTGTTTTGATGGCGACTAAACTAGGATTTTACTAGTGAGTTTGAGACACAAATTCTCAACATTCTCCCACTTGACAAAGAACTCACTGCGTCATCCCATAATAATGGGTTACACTTTTTGGCCAAACTTGACATTGAAATCAATTTTTTGAACTAAATCTTCATTTTCTGACACCTATAGATGCTAAACCGTTAGGAATTTGAAGATGATGTAAACTAGTGATTTGTGAGATTTTGTTTGTAGATTCTAAATATTTTTTAAAAAAATTTGGAGTTAAATTGTAAATTTTTTTGTGTCTCCTTTGATAACTAGTTTTTAATAGTAAACAACATTTTTTTAAAGTGATGTGTATTCTGTAGTACATAACTTTTTTTCTACAACCTATAAAATTATGATTCTTTTGAATTTAGATTGGTAACACCGATATATAGGGCATGTATTTGGTTTCATAATGTTTTGTTGAATATTTTTTTTAATTATGTTTTGAAGTCAAACCAATTATAATTTAGACATAGGCGTATTCCATAAATCATAACTTTTTCTGTATGTATAGAAATTCAAATTTTTTTTTGTTGAAACAAGGACATCAATACCTAGGGCATAGATATTTTTCTAATTTTTTTTTACTAATTTACTAATTTTCCATGTGTGTAGAATAGAGAACTTGATGCTTGGTGAAAAACCTACATTCACAAGAAATAAAAAAAATATATAATAATCAAATTAAATATATTTAAAAATAACTTTTTGGGAAGCTTATAATAAGGACTACACACTTACAAAACATAAATTTTAAATGAATTCATTTGATCCCCCAAAAGGTAAATCAAAAGTGGTTTTTTATCAGCATTTTGATAGCTGTAGAGGAGACTCCATTATAGGTATGGTTTAAAACTAGCAGGGTTCTATCCAAGGGGGTTTGAATCTAAGGGGGTTTGATCAAACCCTCTTCAATTTAAATCCATTAAATGGAACCTTTCAAGGCTTAAATCCTTAGATTTTCTAAAAATATGTGATTTCAACAAAAATCAGGATGTCCTAGAAACTGTAACAGAAACCCCTTCCAATGCTTGAAGTCACTAAATCACATCATCACAGCCATACATGCAATCTCAAGAATCTCAAACAATTCTTTCATGGTCCAATCAAGATACCTGCAACAACATCCAAGATTTCCACCATCTCAGGCAACAGTTCTAGCCATCCACCAAAGGAAAAGGAACGAGCCAAGGTGTATATGCACTAGTCTAAAGAACACAAACATCAAATCCAATTGATAGCAAAGGATACAGAATACTGCCACGACTCTACTGTGCTCACAAGCTATACAAAATCATCAACAACATCAACTTCAAAGATTCAACCTAAACACAACTGTGGGGTGATCCCACAATAGTGGATTACACTTTTTGGCCAAAGTTGACATTGAAATGAACATTTTTAAAAAATCTTCACTTTTAAACACCTATATTTGCTAAACCATGAAGAATTTGAAGATGATGTAAACTAGTGATTTGTCACATTTTGTATGTAGATTATAAGTATATATTTTTAAAATTTTTTGGAATCAAATTGCATTTCTTTTTCCATCTCCTTCAATAACTAGTTTTTAACAGTAAACACCTTTTTTAAAGAGTGATATGTACCATGTAAAACATAACTTTTTTTCTATGAAGGATAAAATTCTAAATTTTTTGAATTTAGATTTTTATTTATGATATTTAGAGGATGCATTTGGTTTCATAATGTTTTATTGAATATATTTCTTTTACTTAACTTTTGAAGTCAAACTAATTATAATTTAGACATAGGTATACTGTGTAAAGCATAAGGTTTTTATTACGTATCAGAATTCATTTTTTTGTTGGATCAAGGACATGAATACCAGAGGATAGATATTTTTGATAATTTTTTTTGGTAATATACTATTTTTTCACATGTGCAGAATAAAGAGCTTGATTTTCGATGAAAAATCTATGTTTAAAACTAAAAATAACAATTATAATAAAACCACAATATATCAAAATTATACTTGATAGAAAGCTCATTTCGAGGACTATAATCCTCCAGATGGGTTTGTCAAGTTGCTTCCATTTTGATCCTCAACCTGAGCTTTGAAGCCCAAAAATCTGCATAAAATTGCAGTTGGAGAGGGGCAAGGGCAAAATAAGGGGTTTCGATCGAATGGGTGTTCGAATGAAGCCCTCATGACCCATTCGATTGAACTGGGGTTCGATTGAACCCACCTATTTAGAAATAAAAAAAATCATAGTAGGGGGGTTCGATTGAACCCCCTCATTTAAGAATAAAAAAGATTATACGAGGGGGGTTTGATCGAACCCCCATTTTATTAATAAAAAATCATACGGGGGGGTTCGATCGAACCCCCTTAATGACTTGGGCTGACATAGTGTTCAATCAAATGGGGAGGTTCAATCAAACCCATTTTTGGGTTCAATCAAACACACCCATTCGATCAAACCCAATCATTTTTGTTTTTTGAGGCACGAGCAATTTTCCTTCCTTAATGCAATTGTAACCCAGTTATGTGGGTTCACCCTGTGAAGACATCCTCTAGAAAACAAGATAGCACATCAGTTAGAACAACAACAAGGAAACTAACTGCTCTCATCCTACTGATTAACCCATGTGACTGAAAATAGCACACATAGCAAGTGCTAATCCATTCAATCACCCATACCTCCAAGGTATACAAAACATAGTAAACTCATGCCATAAATATATACACCCATAAACTGCATTCATAAACTCCATGTGCAAACCTATCAAAGAATGACATACACATCCATGAGCTCCTACTGCATGGGTAATACAAATCTAAAAAAGATCAAGGCAAACCAAGTCTACCAATATCGACATATAGAAAGTGTAAACAACAACATGTAGTAGCAAGGAATCATCCACAATGATATGCAAAACTTGTAAATCAATAACCTGTAAGAACAACTCTCACCACAAGTCTCCATAGCTCTCCCAGGGTCTCCACACCTAGCAAAGGAAAGAGATAAAGGAACCTCCATGTCATCACCCAAGAACATAAGTGAAAACACATGACCACAAACTAGTGATCATAATAGCTCCAACCAAACCTCAAACAAATGTAATGTGAAACCAACCATCCAAGAAGATAACTGAGACAAAGAGAGAAACTATGCACATCATATACCTATAGAAAATCCTCCTACATACACCTCTAAGTGCCAACTGTGTCAAGTATGACCTCCTCCATAAAACCCCAAAGAGAACAACATAACAACACTCAAAATTGTTCAATCTCAAGAGATCAAACACAACATATGTATCATGTAACTACATGGATGTAAGCTTCTCAAAGAAGATCAAACTACTCCATTTCCCATCTCAGGAAATTAGCCCATAAACCATCTCCTAATAGTCCTCATCAATGAATGATATCTCAAACTCAAATGCACAAGGAGATAATCATTCCAAACATCCCTCAAATGAATCCTCCAGAACTAACTATAGGTCAAGATCCATATCCATGAGAAATAAAAGCATAAAACAAAATGAATTTGAAATAACATGGGTAATACCTATCAAAACATTTTCTACCGAGTAGACCAAGAGTGGGGAAGAGTGAGGAAGAGTGAGTGTGAGATCATGATGGGCCAAATAGTGGAAATGGAGAAAAAACGTGTTGGATGAAAAAGTACTAACATTTAGACTAATATTTGGATTTGGATGGAAAAGATGTTAATATTTATAGCTCAAATATGGATTCCCTCTAAAAATGCCTTAGGATTCCCTCATATTTAGGCAAGTGGGAGTCCCAAAACTTGCCAAAGAAAGTTGCAAAACCACCCGTTTAGTGTTATCCTAAATTTTTCAACAATTTCATCCTTGAAGCTAACAGACTTTTTTTAACTAAATTGAATCAAATGAAAAGGGTTTATAGAGGAAGCTATTAAGATTATAAAAATATAATATACGCCTCATAATAATTTTAATAGGTAATTATTATTAATTTTCTACATACACTCTGTTTGATTTCCTTATAGATATAAATATTGAAAAACATCCATAACTTTCAACATATTAAATCTTTTTTAAATGCAAAAGATGCATCACATTCTAGGATTTATTGGGTACACATTAAAATTTTAAATTTTTGATTTTCATATATTTTTGACCAAGTTAGGTTGGCTGAAAAATTAATTTTAAATATTTTTAAAAAGTCACCGTAAAAAATTCATAAATAATTATTTGTTTACATAAAAATTTGAAAATAATATGTATCACATCCGATCATGTGTCCGTTACTTAAATCCAAATTATGGAGGAAAAATATTATATTTTTCTCATACTTAGGTTGGCTGGAATGACACCTACTTTTTACATTTTTTCTAAAAATTTTAGTAGTGCTTCATTGAAATATCCAATTTTCACCTAACTATTTTTAAAATTTTCAAAAAAAAGTAGTAGCCCATAAACTAAATTCAATTTATTACAAATTTAATTACTAACTTATTTCTTGATTGTGTTGATAACTCATTCAATTTTTGACATGAAGTTACTTCAGTCTTTTTTTCACATTTACATTGCTACTTAGGGGTAGTGTTTGGCCCATCATGATCCTGCACTCACCCGGAATGAGAATGCTCCTCCAGAATATGCAATCCATCATGACTCCTAGAAAAACAATCTCCTCATAGGTCTCTATTGAACTCATGTCCAACCAAGGTGTAGGCTCTTCAAACTTTTTGTTGAAATCTCATCAAGAGTAACCATCTCAACAATACTTCTCTCATCTTAAAAGAAATACAACCTCACCTCATTCTCCATGTATCCATGAGCACTTGCAAACAATCATCTCATGTTAAACTCCAAATGCATCACTGCACCATCATGAAGTTCTCAGGCATATGACCAATGCACCCAAAACATAGAGAATCACTAGACCACTGTCAAAGCTCCAATCATCTGAATCAGGAACTTGTCAGGACATATGATCTTACCATCCCCATTAGGAGATTCCATGCTTCAAGTGAACATAGTATGGTCTAAAGAGAAATGTATCATGCCAAAACTCTAATGCATAAAAAAGAGTATACCATGACATAAAACAAACAAACTCTAAACCAACATCACCTGTCGCGCACCACTAACACCTCAACCAAAGACTCCATGAGTCCTCCATGGCTCCAAGATGTTACACATCTTCAATATCATGAAGATGACCCATCTCCAAATAGTGTCCATGCAAATGGGAAAGAACCCTTCTACAGAAACATGATATAAGAGCTCCTCCTAGTAACATCTGCAACACTAAAGAAGATCATCCATCACCAAGTGATGAATTCACATCACTGCCAAAGCTCCCACTGAATCTTTGATATTGAGCTTATCTAGGCATCATTACAACCATCCTCTTAATGAAGATAATACATGGCTCTAACACAATTAGATAATTCACCTACAATATTAGCCGTACTAAAGAATAAAGTAGAACCAAGATCTTTGAGTCAAGAAGATAAAACCATCAATATAAAAAGCTCACACTAAACTATGTAACCAAGCTATTTATGACATTGTGATAAACATGCTACAAGTCCAAATAACCAACTATTAAGGTACTCTAATCATCCATCCTCTCATCTCAATGCAACATACCAATGCACAAATGACCACAGACAAGGCCAACTAACAAAGTATGCATAAATACTAAATCAATCTTGTGGACATAGATAGTCCACATCTGACTCATCCCATTGCAATCAAATAGGTGATTAGCCCACAAAACTACATAACTCATACATCCCAAACATGAAACATGCAAACTCATCATCACATTAGTAACCTATAAACTAGGATAACAAGAAGATAACATGTAGACCATAAGACTTAAACATCAAATCAACCACGGATTTGATTTGCCAAACTAGTCCACATATGAGTAACCATAGTCAAGGAACCCATCAAGCAAGTACTATAGAAATTATGAGTGACTAATCACATACCAACATCTCCACACTGAGAAAGCTATCAACCTCCTCACACCATGCACAAAGAACACATGCAAACCTACAACTATCTTACATCTAGAACACTCCCAAGGAATCATAATATGAAAAATAGTTTATCCGCAGATCTACAACTCCACATGTTTTGATTAACCATGTAAAACCTGCAAAACCACCATGTCATTGACATACATGCAAATCCATATCCACTTATCATCTAGAAGACCCACAAGTCTGAAAAATTACCATAACAGCTATACCAAAACAATGGATTAACATAGATAAGCATAACCATAGATTTTGAACATAAAATCTACAAAACCCTCAGATCAAATCAATATGAAACTGAGACACACAAGTACAACCAACCAAAAGGAAGTAGAGGTCTAGGAACTCCAGGCCCACTTGTATGCCAACTCCACAACCACCAACATGCACATGCATTCGAGGGAGACATGCTATTATAGAAGCTTCCAAATCATCCAATGATAAACTCCATAGCCTATATGTAATGCCCGCCTTGAACACCTTAGAGAAATACACATTTATGCTACAAGAAACAGGAACATTTTTTTTTAAATGATTAAGATAACAAGTAATGTTAACATAACTAATTACGACATATTCTCTAAGGATACAAGGCTGCATTACTTTACAAACCAACTAACATAATTTAACATTCATCAGTAACTGATTTGAATCCAATGCACAATAACTAATTCATAATCGTTGCATGTCGACAAATAATGTAATACAATCTACATAATTAAATACATAACTGAAATGCTTTCCTTACTCATAAGTACATCATGACATCATTACATTGCCATTTTCAGACTACATCAAAATTACATACATAATGAATGTTCTATTACACAAATCTGGTACAAGATAATACACATACATCTTCATCAACTGGGACAAGTACAACTGTCTGAAAACTGGGGTAAATCTTTTCTGCATATGAACTTCGACAAGGAATAACCAATGGATAAAATAGCTCTTCCACCCGACCATGTGGAACCCTAAGGTCCACCCCCCGAGCTAGGAGTTAACATGAGGTCCCAAACAATGATAGTCAGGCAGACAAAAGACAAACAAGAACAAAGGACGGCCAAACGCCAATACAACACATAGCAATAACATAAACAACACAACACAACTTATCTTCCAGAGGCAACACATAATGAATGGGGAGAGTATAACTAGGGAATGCTAGGCTGCAGTAGGGAGAAGTGTCATCACATGGCTTGTCATGGGTTGTCCTGGCAAGCCTTCCTAGGCCTCGGCCCCCATCTTGGGTTGTCCTGGTAGCCTCTCTCGACTCCCGGCCCCCATACAATGCTCATGCAGAATCGACATACCTTTCATGAGGACAAGGTAGTCGATCTTGCCATTCCAGGCCTTCTCATCTCATCTCAAGCCTAAACAAGCACTTGAGCCATGAGTGAGGCATCCACTTATCTTGTTTAGTGTGCTTAACTACCCAACCCCCTAATTCATTATTTAGGTTATCACTTGATTAATCTACTTCCAACGGGTTATCCTGACTGCCACTTTGGGCGTCGGCCCCATGTTGAAAGCCACTCCCCTACCTGCATCTAGAAGACCCTACTCAACAACATAGCAAACATCATCATGACGATGATGATACATAAACCATGCAAGGCATTAACCATCTTGCATAACCATTATTCTGATATGAGCATATACATGTAATAATGCAAGGCATTCACCTTCTTGCATATCATCTCAATTACAAGGACATACTTTTAATACATTTTTCATGGCTTCCAATGAAGTAACTCATAAGAAAAATACTTTTTCATGAATATCGATGTCTTCCCATTGTATAATCCAACACAACATCCCAAACAAATAAATAAATCAATCACAACATTCATGAAAAGTCTTTCTACACAACAAGATGCATTCAGAATATTTACATTCTTCCACTACACCATAACCAAATTCCTTATACATGACAAAAGGTGACACGACTTCAATAACTCAGGACACTTATCAACACTTTACATGAAGTCGAAACACAACAACCTTGGCCTCTGGAAATGAACCCTTGACAACTTACACTTTGACCATTTCATACAATTTCAATTCACACTAACTAATTATCTAATACCTTTAAATCAAATTCCCAATACAATAATTATATACCTAATCCTTAACCCATTATCTTAACAAAAAGAAGAAACCATATTAAAACCGATGTCAATCTAAATCAAATTTCATTAACCATAATAAATAATCACAACGATTTTCTTTTAATCAAATAAATAATGACAACATTATTCTACATTCCCAATTTATTTGGCTTTTAAAACAATCAACTATACTTTTGAAATAATAATAATAATAATAATTATTATAATTATAATAATGATACTAATAATAACATTGATATTAATAGTACTACTATTAATACACACATGCATTCAACACATTGTAAAGAAAATAAATATTCCTTAGGGTTAATCTAAGCCAATCAAATGAAATGCATACAAGAAAGCACGACTAACCTAGATTAACAATGACGGGTTTCTGCAGACTAGGATTGAAACGATAAATCTTAATGCACGGAAAGTAAATAGGAAAACACTGTTTCTGCCTCCAAAATGTGACTTCTTCTCAGTGAAGTGCATTAGATTCTGCGCAGAGTTTGTGAGCTGTCTGTGGTTGCGTCTACAACTACAGATTTGCCTTCTACTGCTAGATTTGTCCCCTACTTAAAGACTGCTCCTATTCTATTACAACTGAGGATCCACATGCAACCAAATGCCATTTACATTTCCCTATCACCCCAGGTAATGGTACCAAACTCATGCTTGACTTACCCTCTTGTATAATATAGACAATAAAACATACCCTGGGCAGTCTTGCGGCACAAACTTGGACATCTTTGCACAGCACCATACCATGATGCCTGGATATCGATGCATTGATAGGCAGTCTGGGGAATAGCCCTCCACGAATTTTCCATGGAGTCACAAACTTGTATATTGAGTACACATCACAACAGGGAGATGATGATCACTATGCAAGCTGGATTATCTGGCCATTGTTAACCAGGTCGGGAAGGCATACGGGAAGCAATGCACAGCTAGGGTGCAGAGAAAAGCAACACGAGATGCTTGTGCAATGGTAGCCGAATCCTGATACAATGTTTGTACAGGCCGAACACCATTTCTAAATTCTGCCGGGAGGCTGCATTTGGAATTGGAACCAGTGTCCGTATACACTATGGAAAGGATGGTCCAAAACTGGAGAAGCCGTGACACAGGATTTATGGAGAACAAAATTACAAGGACTGCATATATAGCCATCCCCGTGCCCATACACTCCGCAACTGCTACATTTAAACAGCCCCCCCCCCCCCCCCCCCGTTTCCATATTGTGCAAAATAGCTGAGGTAGTGCCACGGGTGGCTCGGATGCTAGATGTTCTGCCACATCTATAACAGCAAATCAATAAGATGTCGTCGCCCAGCTGCTATAAAAGAAAATAGAAAACGATACTTTACATTCATTTTTTTTACCAGAGCGCGACGAATGCAATATATTCAAAAATAAAGCAGATCTTTCGTGGCAGCATATCGAATTGATGGAACCTATTGAATTGCATAGCCATAGACGAACTTCTGAGGGACCGTAAGTAGTGATTATTTCCTAGATTGTGAATTCGAGTCTCTTCAACAAGCTTATTCTTCTTTGGCTTTCACCTTCTTCATTCTCAGCTGTTGTAGTATGTTCCGGTGAGAGGAATAGATTTACCATTTTTCTGTTGAGTGGCAACAAAACTGATCGAAGTCTTCTGAATTTGTGAAGAACACAAAAAAAAAAAAATTTAAGGACTCCAATATTTATAGTTGGTCTACAGGGGTTTCAGCTACGCTCCGATATTTATACCGTGCGGTAGTAATCAAACATCATATGGCGTTCGCTCAGGTTAAACAGTGCTCTGACGGAAATGATTGCAGAAGTATACGCTGGAAGAGATAAATTGTATTTTGACCTATTTATACCCTACACTTATCATTGAGGTAACAGTTGGATCTGCGGAATAGGACTGACGGCTTGCAGATCGATCCAACTATAAACAGTGATCTACAGATATAAACTCCTCGCAGGATATATATACAAAATGGGTTTGTTGCAAGGGCAGCGTTTACATTAAGATACCTATTAAATCTACTATGGTTGTTCCAGCCACTTCATAAAGGCATTACTCAGACCAATACAAGAATGCTGGATGCTAGGTTTTGGTGATAGTCCAATTTAGTTTATGCGCGCTTAAAGACAGACGTCTCTGCAGATTATGATTTGGTCATCTTTCAGCTGATGAAAACAGTGGTAATTTCTGATTAAAATTCCAGATCTCATAGCATAACAAACACGACTCCTTCAACATGATCCGAGAGTATGAAAAATCGAAGGAATCAATTCTTTCTAGTCTAAAAGAGCACTAGATCTACAACATTACCCCAACCAGTAATAGAAACTAGTGATAAACCATTTAGTGGAAATGTTAAGATATATATCTCAGATTAAACATCGGAGGGACGCAGAAAACAGCTTAATTGCAAATTGAAATATCTCTTGAAGCATAAATTCAACCAAGACAATCCATTTAGAATCAAGGAAACAATCAACACCCACAGATACAAAATTTAGAGGAAAGGAATTATGCATTTAAAGGAACCTGGCTGTGGCGTCAAATCGACGAGTCTGCTTCAGTTGCTGCAGTTCCAAGCTTCTTATTCCCGTCTTCTTCTCTCTGCTTCTTTCACCTGTAATGCTGTCCTCTTTGCCTCAACAAGCCTTTTCTTTTATAACACAGTCTCTCTCATCTACCAAGGACTTGGCACGCGATCCCGTACATCTCCTTTCTAAAAATATACTTTTATTTAATTTAATGATCCCAAGAGGTTACTCTTTTTAAATATTAACACACAATTCCAACAATATTTAATTATTTTATAGCCGACCAAGCATATTTTATTTAATAAAGTTATAACATTACAACAATCCATAATTGTACAACTATATATTAATTTATTTTATTAATTTAGTTGTAAATCACTAATTACAACATAACTTACAACTATTTTATTTATTTAAATATTTATTGTAAATAATATTATATTAAATAATACAAAATTTCTTACAATCTATATTTAACAACTATACTTCTAATAAAATAATAATTTATTTACAACAATAATTAACAACTATCAACTCAATATTATCTTTTATCAATACATTTAATTATCAACATTATACTTTCCGTAATATGATTCTAATTAAAGCACAGCGATACCTTACACACTTAGACATTTTCTAACCTAGTTAGACTCCAAGGTGCAATATTACTTGTCCGCAAATCATGATCAAATGACAGACAACGACCAAAAGGATAAACTAACAACCAGACCACACTGACATGGGACCTCACGTTAACTCCAAACAACTAATCCATTGGCGAAGGCACACTCAGACCTGGTAATTAGGTGGAGTCGATGCCTAGTACCTGCATTCTTGTAACAACACACGGTTAAGCATAACAATATATATATATATATATATATATATATATATATATATATATATATATATATATATATATATATATATATATATCCACATGTAATCCTATAGTGAATGGAAATCACAGTGGGGTAGGGTACTCGAGAGCGAGTAATACGACACTGTTCCATTCACGTTTATGAATAAATGATTAACTATGTTGAACAAGGTATCCGATATTAATCAACAACATTAAACATTCAATCCTCTTACAATCCAATATCATAATTAATATCAAAACATCTGTAACATCTAGTTTATTTGTCAAATTCTAAAGCATAAAATAACCTATTCCAACATCAATATCTGTTATCATCACAATTAGGTCCATAATAAATTAGCAAAATAACAAGAGATCCATCATCTATGGTCTAAGACACTATCATAAGGTCTAAGCAAACATCAATCTGATGGACAACGAGATGAGGGGCACTACACTATATGCAATTGGGGTAACAAAAAATAGTGCCTTCCAATACCAAGAATAAACACCCAGCATAAGCACATTACTTCGTAGTTGAAAAGCAACACAAGATTCTCCATATCACCAGGGAGCTTCTCACACAAACAACTAATATGAAAGCTTTGCTGCAACACAACCACAAAGCAAAAAATCCCACCCCATGCATCAGAATTATTTTGCTACCTATCAAGAGCTTCAAATCAACATGATTTCAAAGTGACCAACTCCATTTTATCCATCTTCACCATCCTTCAAGCTGTGTGTTGTCTCCTAAAACTAATACAAAAAGAGCAAACAACTTTCACTCAACAAATGATCAATCTTCAACTAAGTCCTTCACATTTCCTCAATCTTGCGAGACTAAGAAATCTTCATAGAAGGAATACCCAAAACCAAAAACCATGGCTCTAATACCAATTGAAGGGAAAATACAATTCATCCCAGAATGAGCATCTGAGATTAGTAAATGTCTACATTAACAATCATTCTCTGTAATTGCCTCAAAACACATACTACTATGACATAAAACGGAATCAGACATAGTTCATTTCCCACATTAACCCTTAGAGGAAAGTGATTGCAATTTAAACCAGTTTCAACATCATACATTAAATAGAATCAATAAACAGAATCACTAAACATGAAAGATAGAGTTGAAGACAATAACACAAAGACTTATGTGAAGAAAACCCTTTCAAGTAAAAAACCCCACTCCAAAACATAGAGCCATTGTATTATTCAGCAACAAGCATAGAAGTTAGAAAACAATATCAGGCTCATAACCTTTACTAGAGATTTACATCTTGTTCCATCTTTGGAGAAAATCTGACAACATTTCCTTACATCCAGTCACACCTCATACTCGGTTACAATGCACTGTTGCATTAATATAGACTTCACAAACATTCCAGGAAAACCATCGCTTCAACTTCCACACTAGACTAACCATCACAAGTAGCTTAACCGTCTTTACTTGTCATTTCTAGTCGTTACCGCAATGCCGCAACCTACCACTATATCGCAGCCCTTCCAAAAGACCAATTACTTATGGCAGGGTCTATACCACACCACTGAGTAAAAGCACAAAGTTGTGTCACACTTTTAGCCAACTTATCAGCACAAGTGAATTTAAGTATTTCTAACTAAAAATCAATATTGGTCAATCATATGATCTTGTAAGATTCATTCTAGCTAAGTTAGATATGTCCACAACTTTTTCAACTAAAATTGTTGGCTAAATACATATGTAGCACCACTATGAGGCCAATTTACCAAAAAAATTAAATTATTTGAAAAAATTGATATTTCAACAACTTCTACTCATGTAAATAATATTTTTTAAAAATATTAAAATACCCTTTTGTAGATCTATAAGTTTAGTTTTCAAAAATATATATATTTTAATAGTTTAATTATTATTTATATTTTCCTTTCTATTTTTACTAAAAGTAGGTTATCAGCACAAAACATTAGGTCGATTACCATGTCAAGGAAAAACAGTAAAATTTATTAAAAAAATTTGAAAAAAATATGATGCACTAGATAAAAGAATCTATATCAAGATGGTATAATTTTTTTTCTATTTTAGATAAATAGTTAATATAAAAGTTGACATCGAGTGGAAACAACTACATTTTATTACATGCACATTTTATTATTTATTTAAAAATATATATTTATCAAAATTGAAAAAAAAATATATCCGTGCACTAAAATTTCAAGTTATAAATACATAAAAAAATTGAAGAAAAAAAAAATTTACTATATAAATATTGACGTCCATGTAACTTGATTTTTTAGCATTTTATCAGCAACTAAATTATATTGTCAATTTATTAAAAACTATATTCAAATAATTTTTAAATTTTTTTCAAAAAATACAAATATAAAATATACTAGAAAACAAAATATTTTATTAGTTTACATCATTTCAAAATTCAAAACATATATGTCACTTTTTAATGATTCAAGTTTAAAAGTTGGATCAACGTTGGTTATTTCCTCTATAAAAGTGTGACACAGCTTTGTGCTTTTACCCCACTGCAAGCCTTCCCCTAGACTGTCGCTGGGTGGCAGGCTACATCGTAACACTACAGGCCCAATCCTCTAACCACCGCGGGACTGTGGTATTTATACTGCATTGCCATGGGAAATCTTATGGACTATTACGGGGTGGCATGGTAACTCCCCCTCTACCACAACCACTACCAAAAGATCCTTGTAGGACAGTGGGGTAATTTTTGCTCTACCATCGGCACCATCCAATGTCACTGCGGGGTTGCGGTCTCCCACACTATCACCAATCATTCTACAGACCATTGTGGGATAGCGGTATGGCCCCTCACAACCACACAAATTAATAAAGAATCCTATGGTATGGTGGTTAACATCACCAACTCACACCTCTCTTGTCTTTCAGGACTATGGTAAAGACCAAATGTAACACTTTCAGGAAATATGTGTTTTGATGACGACTGAACTAGGATTTTACCAGTGAGTTTGAGACACAAATTCTGAACATACAATATCAAGAGTTTCTCCATTTCATCGATATTACTACATTTGTATGCATATAGTTGCATGTTTTAACTTGATTTTTACGAAGCTACTAATGTTTATGATTCAATGCATTTTCTAACTTTCTTTGCCAAAGAGATGGATTACCTTGATGGTGAGACATTGAGTATGCATTTAATAATGTTCATAGTTTCATTGTTTCTGTTCATCTGCAGTTGTCAACAAAATTTAGTATTACTCTTTATATTTATGAGTGTTATAGTTATTCGTAAAGTATGTAAATGGTTCTATGGTCTTGGTGGAAGTTGGAAGTGTACTTGGTCATGTAGTTTAGGTTTAGGTGAAAATAAGGATGGTGTTGTGGTTGCAACTGGCACCATTATGACTGTTGTTTTCATAGCACAACTGTCTCCAGGCATATGCATGAGTCTAGTGGTTTTGTGTCAGGAATATGAATTGTTGTAGTATACAAGGATGATGAGATTCATAGGAATATTCTATGGTCTATTCAACTTATCTGCTCAGTTATATATATATATATATATATATATATATATATATATATATATATATATATATATATATATATATATATATATATATATATATATATATATATATATATATATATATATATATATATATATATATATATGATAGGTAAGTTACTACATGTATTATATATTAGAAAAAGGATTATATGGTTCTAGTAGCAGAGAGTAAGAAATACATAATTTGTCAGATTCATAGCTCTTCTAAGTGGATGATTTATAGATATTAGACCAGCTTAAGAAGATAATTACAAAACAATTGTAGATCTTGATGGGTACAAAAAGGTGTTGTATATTAGAAATAGTTCAAACTTGAAAATGGTTATTTTGAAATGCTTTATGATGTGTACAAATAATACTTAAATAAGCAGAGCCTTTGATGTTTATTGTCAAATGGTCAAGAATATTAAATGTCATCGTGACCATTACAATGTAAATTAAATGAAAATTGTTCAAATGGGGAAGAATTACATAATTTACTATTTGCAACATAAAGCTAAAGATCATTACAAAGTTTAGAGTGCAAATAGAAGTGGATTATTTATACAGATTAGACCAGGTCAAGAAGAGTATTACAAAACAATTCCAGATCTTGACAGGCATAGAAAGGTAATGTATATTACAAGCAGTTCAAACTTGAGAACATTTACTTTGAAATGCTTTAGTATGCGTTTAAACAATTCTTGAGTAAGGAGAGTCTTTGATCTGCTAAACAATTAAAGATTGTTATGTTACAACTATCCACTTAAACAAAATTAGTCACCCAACTGTTTGTTTTATGAGGATGGTTTCCTGTGACAAAAAACTGAGAAGCCAAACTACATAAACAAGAAAAGAATGATGTCTTTTGGGTCATTGCATTGCAAAGTTCATTCTCAACAAACAATACTATGTTTGTAATGACACATCCTAATCTTAAGAAATGATTCTGATTTGGCAATATTGCATCAGTATACTTGGTTGGAGTGTCCACTGAAAATACAAATTAAACCATTTCCTTAATGTCTTTGAAATATTATTGTGCCTTTTGGAATTTGCATACTTCCTTTTGCGCATTAGCTGTTGGTGGTCTTGAACATGAAAAATAAAATTTTGTGAACCCACCAAAACATCTGCAACCAATTCAAGAATAATGCACATAACTAAATACCACATATTTTCATAGTTGAATGGTGAAGAATATTACATCCTTGATAAACAAAACTTTGTTTCTAATACTTTGTCCTGATCTCAAGAAATGATTCTGCATTGGCGATGTTGCATCAACATACCTAGCTCAAGTGTCCATAAAATAATAGAAATGAAGCCATTTCCTTAATGTCTTCAAAATATATTCGTGCCTTTTGGAATTTGTCCACAATTTGCTTTAGGGCATTAGGTGTTGCTAGGCTGGAACATGAAAAATAGAAAAGTTTGAATGCGCCAAAACAACTACAACCTATTAAAGCACAATACACATTAGCAAATATCACACATTTTAATAGTTGAAAGGTCAAGAATATTACATATGATCACCACCATTGCAATGTGAATTAAATGAAAATGTTCAAATGGGGAATAATTATAGAATTTACCGCTTCTCTAAATTTGTTTAATAGAAGGCAGAGAGTGTTGACTTTTTCATGATAGGGTTACAAATAATAGAAAGTTGTTAATAGAGTTGCACTTATATAAGGAACATGAATTGACATTTACATAAATAAATAAGAAGGGAATCATCTCATTAATATGAGCTAGGATGGTTGAACATGATTTGAGAAGGTCACAGTAAGAGAATTTAGAGTAGCTGTCGAAAGGCATAAATGAATAGTGAACACATTCTAGTAGGTCTTTTTGTATAGAAGATAGAATGTTGCATATAAACGACGTGTTGCACAATTGATGCATTAGCAATATTGTTTTCAAAGGTATGCAACAAACTCAAGTTGGAAGGAGTGTGCATATTGTTTCACAAATATTAGATCATTAGAGACTGGAACACAGCTACTTAGTTGTTAAATGTGTTTTTGAATCCATCTAAGAAACAGAAAATAGTTTAACCTTCATATTGATTACCTTGTTAAGACTTGCAAACGTCGAACCACAGAAGTGATGTACCAAAACCTTGTTACATATGTGGTGGAATTATCAGGTACAATATTTGAACTTGGGTCATACTCTACTAATGTGAGACTCTTATGGATTATCATATAATAGCACAAACCATATGAAGTTGTCTGACACTTTTATAAATAAAACAAGACACGAGTAGCATAATGCATTACAGGCAAAAAATAGTGTTGTATACACCTAAAAATGACATGACTCTACCTAAATAAATATTTTAAATATTTATTTCATCTTAATATCCCTCTATCAATAAATAAATAAAAACAATTTATTTATTTGATTCAGTTTCTCCCATTAATTGAATAAATTATATTTATTTAATTAATTTCATCAATATCAACTTTATTCTTCTAAACATTTAAATAATTTTAATTATTTAATTAAATCATTCATTCTTCCAAATTTAAATAAAATGTAAATTTATTTAAATTAAATATCAATCTCTAAAAATAAAATATAATTAAATATTTTATTTATTCCTCTAAATCTTGGACAAAAAATTAAATAAATTTATTTATTTAATTTTGCTTTCTTATCTTCCAAATCTTCTAAAAATAAATCTTCCTTGTCATGCAAAAGCAAAAGCTGAGTTAACTGATTTAAAGCAACTTTGTTTTATCAACAAAACTCTTAAATTAGAAAATATATTCTAATTTATGAAATAAAAGCTCATCCTCATGAAGAAAGCAGTTAACTCAACAAAGCATCTTTTTGAATGACACATGTCTTCTTTCTATTCGCGCACGTTCTCTCAACCATTCTCAACCATTGATCTTGTTATTTCTTCTACACCATTGATCTTCTCTCACACAATCCTATAAATACCCCTCTATTCTTCCATTTCATATCAAGAAGCTTTCAAGTCAACTTATGCTACAGAATCCATAGTGCGCCATTGGCACTCCCACTCTCACATCATTTATTATCCATTTCATATTGTGTTGAAGCCCACCTTCAACACAAGTATCTGAGCCATTTCTCCTTGTCATCTTGAGGAATCAAAGCAAGGAAGCAAGCTTCGTGAGGGCTACATTCATCACCAAAAGATCAAAAGAGAATAGGCGAACAATGGAAATCATGAGGTAACAAAGGTTGTAAGTATCATTCTTATTTTAAATCTTTTGTTATTTGCACATTTCATTGATGTTATTGGGTGTTTTATAATTAATTTTATTATCCCATTTTACCCATAACAAGTGTCTCTCTATCTGTGTACTACAAAAAATTGTATAAATGGTACACTCACAAATTGAAATGATCTTTATTTGTATAGTAGTGTCATAAATTATCATGCATTTAAATGGTTTCAATAGATATAGCTTTACATATATTACCCAGACGATCACTAGCAAGTAGAAACTAGTCCATGCTGTTTATGTGATAGAAACTAGTACAAAAAGGACACTCCCACAAACTCTATTACTGATAGTTTGAGAACATGATCAATTCATATTTCTTGGTTAGTTACTACCACTGAAAAAGTAAACAAAATTGAAATATATTTTATAAATCAAATGTGTATTGGAGAATTAGATGAAACAAAGTTTTACTGATAAGGTTGTTTAATTTATGTTATAATTGGCAAAGGCATATTATTTTATACTACAAAATAAAGATAATATCTTTAAACACAAGGTAAATAACAGAAGGAAGGAAGTAAAGCATAGCATAACAGAAAATTGAAATTGTTACCAATAAAAAGCTTTCATATATATAAACTGTACATTTGTGGTATATAAAACTAGTCTAGACCAGAAAACTTACATATCTATAAACTATACTAATATGGTATATAAAAGTAGTCGAAACCAAAAAACTATTTCAAGTTATCAGTTAGATCTGAAGAGTGGAAGACCAGACTTAAAGAGTTTAGTAAAAGTATTTTGTTCACTAAAATATCTTAAAAAAAAATCTAAATGTTTAAATCTCATCTTTTTTATAATTTTAGATGACAGAAGCTTGCAGTTGCACCAGTGGATGGGTACGAAACCGAGGCATACAAATCTGCAAAGAGATTGTGGATGTTGATTAGATTTTTATAACTTTCTATTAAAAGAAATAATAAGTCTAGAAATTGTAACTTGTAAAGAAATTGTATAGTTGGGATGTCCATACCTTTTCATTGTTGATTTTCTTGTATATTAAGAATGTCATTATTATGATCTAGCGTGAAGTGTCCCTAAAGTTGAAAGGCATGGAGAATGAAGATGACTATTGACTTATCAGGAATGTAATTTTCATAACTGATTTGTTGAAGCTCTTGAAGGAACCAATTGAACATATCCTTTTTAAGATTGCACTACAGACTTATATTCTTATTTGTTATTATTATGCATTTGAGATTATGTGTATATGTGTAGACAATGTTCTTCTTGTATTTGTTGTAGTTAGCAGTTTCATTTTTTAGTTTCCCAAAGTTGAAAAATGTGTAATTGCATAGTGGACAGGTCGGCTGGAATGAAATAGAAAATCATTTGCAGCTTTCAATTTTCCATATACCCATCAATAAGATAACAAAGAATGAAGGTATCATACATTTGTAGTTCCATGGAAAATAGTACATGTATAGTTAAATTGTAAATAATTAAAATTTTGTAATGTCTGTAATTTATAAAAAATAAAGGTAAACAGTTCAACTTAGAACCTGGAAAATAATGAATTTAATGATAAAGCAATAGACAAAATAAGGTAAGAGAAGAGAAATTACCTAGTATGTTGTTTCGTGCAGATTTTGAAGATGAGTCAGTGTTGGATGATTTGTTGGATAAGCAATATAAGTTGACTGGAAGTTACGAAGAATGCGGTCTTTTGCATCAAACCACTTGATAATATTTTTGAATAGTATGAATGAAAATTCTTTTTGTAAGACATGTTCTTCAATAAAGGAAAATTATTCCTGCAAGTTCGAGTGCAATTGTATTTTTTACAATACATAATACTTAATTTGTCAAAGAAAATTGACGATGTAATTTGTAAGAAAAATAAAATTTGAGTACATAGAAGACGAGGAAAAAACTTCTTTAATACCTGTGCCTTGTCATATTCTATCTCTCCATCTTTAATTTCCAATAAAAATTGAAACGATGTTCATTTGGAAGATAGTACAATTGCGCCAACAGTGCCAACCGTATAATTATCACTACTTTCCAACATAATTTTTATAGTTGTGCTTGGTATAAATGAGTATTCATCACAAATATGAGGGATGGTTTCTATAACACTCAATTGTTTCAATAAAAGAATAGATTCACAGCCACCATGATCATATTTTGTTTTAGGTACAATTATGAAACTAGTTATACAGACACTTGCATGTGGGGAAATCTTATTTTCAAATATCTGGACCCGATTTCTAGTCAAATTCATAGTTATTGTCATTTCTGCTTTTTTGTCAGTCAAATCAGCACGAAAGACTTCAAGTGTGTTTTTTGATTTGTCTAAATGAGTTTGATAGGTGACAATGACTCCAGCTTCAAAAACGTCTCCAAATTTATGTGCATTTATGTCTTCTATGGAAAGTACTTTCGAAGGCTCTTTTTTGGACCTATAAAGCAATGAAGCATAATAAATTTCAAATAATAAATACAAATGTTGTAAAATTTTTGTTATAAATCAATACTCACATCTTGACTTGTTCCTAGTGCATAATGGCTCTGTCCTTTTCTTCTCTTTTCTTATTTGTCATTAGGACTGCAAAATAGTTAACAAACTATGTTAATGAGAGAGCGGGTTTGAAATAAATATTATAAAAAAAATTGACTAAAAAACTTGTGGGGGATTTCTATAATTTTATCGAATAACTAAGAAATGAATGTAGTTCATAATTTGTAGAAGTGGTTGCATGATTTCCAAATATATAACAATTTTGTAAATATAATTTATTAAACATATATAATTAAAAAGTTGTAATTTTTTTCTCATTCCAAATCATATATTAAAATAAATTTTAATAGTTTAGACAGTAATGTTGTTATGAGAATGATTAGAATGGCTACTTGTTTTTCTTTAATGTTTTCTTTTGTCAAATATCAAGAAGAAGACAAATAGTGTCATGATCACTCCAATATGTGTCAATTTTGATAATCTTGTATTTTTCTTTGTTAATATTTGACCAGACATGGTCACTGACCGATGTTTATAAATGATTTTTTTTGTCAAGTAGGAAATGTATATTCTTGTTGTTAAGATATGTTTCTAATCTGTTTGTTTCAACATTTTTTTGTTCCATATCGATATTGAAATCACCAAGAATAATTATATTGTTTGTAAGGTGCATTTCAAGAATTGCTTGGTCAATTATATTGATAATTGTAGACGTGTTTGTAGTAGGTTGTGCATATAAATTTATTATTGTAATTTCAAAGTTGTCAATAAGAATGGTTGCTAAAATGGCTTCTATGCTATTAGTTTTGTAAAGATTGGACTGTAAAATGTGCATTTTGTTATTTACCCATATTGCAACTCCGTAGTTATTGTACATGGAAAGAGATTGGAAATTTTGTAGTTGACTGTATTGAGGTAAATGTGATACATGTGTTTCTTGTAAACATATTATGTTTGATTCGATGAAGTCATAGTCATTGACAATATCATGAATATGATTTTTTAGAATTCATGTGTTCAAGGATAAAATAGATATGGTCATGTTTCCCATAGTTTTCTTTTTACAATATTGTACCTCCCATTTTGATTTTGTTTTTAATATTTACATTTCATTTGTAACTTTTTCTTTTACCTTGAAGTCTTGTGAACTCAGTGGATTCAACAAGTACACTGATTCTATATCTCGTACACGTGAAAGTGTTGTATACACCAATCCATGTGATTTTAATCCTAACAGATCAAATGCAAGTGCTTCCAATGTAAGTCCTTGTCATCTATGTATTGTTTGTGTACATGCAAGCTATACTAGAAATTGTTTACAGATTTGTAATTGTGATGGATGTTTGCCTCTTGATAGAGACTTTGTTATTCATAGTATAGGTGCTCATTCTTTTGGAATAGTATCTATATATAGTTGTGCTAGTTTTGGAGATGGTTGTCTATGAATTTTTGAGTCACTGAATTGAATCCATATGACATCTATTTTTTTAATACTTGTATATGCTTTGAATATTCCATTGGCACCATTTACCAATCCATCTTCTATGCTATAGTTTCCAACAAATAATTCAACCAACATGTCTATTTTTAGTATAATTTGTTTTGGTAGTGTTGTATTTGAATAACTTGTTATATTGCCATAGTTTTCTTCTATATTGTCAATTGCACCAATGATAATTGGCTGTCCTAGAATAGATGCTACCATTTTTGTGTTGTGTGAAGCCACTTCCTTGTTTGAATGGAAAAGATATGGAAATGTACTATCAATTGAGGCAGGTCGAAGACATTTAGTGTTGAGATATTCTATATCACTATTAGATTGTGAATTAGTTTGGATCCTATTCAGTATAGTGATAAATATTTCTTTTCTCTTACACATAGTAGTTTGCAATTCATAGTTCTTTGTTAATAATAGGATTTTCAAAGATAATATTATCTTGTATTGGTTGTGCTTGGTAAAAGTCACCGCAAAAGACCATGTTAATATTGCCAAAGAATTTTGTTGGGATACATTTTATGTCTCTTATTCGTTTATCAATAGAATATAAGAATCGAATTCCTATCAAAGAAACTTCATCTATTAGCAACAGTTGTAATTGTTCATAATGTTTTTGCAATGAATCTAGTGTTTCATTGCTAAGTGGAATTAAAGTAGACTTGTTAAAGGGCATTAGTAATGCAGAATGAATTATTGTTCCACCTGCATTATATGTTGCTTTTCTTGTATATGCCATTATCAGGCCTTTGCAATTGGAAAATTGCTTTATCTATAAATGTGTTTCTGGTTCCTGCACCACCGATTTAGACAATGTACAATGGTTTGCATATGTTTACTTTTTTTTTCATTGCAATGCCTTTTAGAATTGCTTGTTGCTCTTTGTTTAACATTCTTCTAAGCTTATAGTATTCTAAGTTTTCAAGTAGAGTTGCATTAGGTACAATTTGAAAACCAATATCTTTATTTATTTATTTTTTTCGTATTTCTTGCAACCATTGCAAATCGGTACGTAGGTCATATGTGTCAATATTATTGTTATCATCAATTTTTTTGTTATGCCCATTCATAGTTAATGTTTCATTTTCTTCATTTTCTTTATATACATTGTCAAGATATCTCCATATGGTGTTGAATTTGTATGTATATCTACATTCATTTTGTTCGACAATGTTGTCATAAAATACATATGCATCTACAAATGTTTTGAATTTTTCTTTCAATATATCATCATTATTTTGAAAAGGAACATATAGCAATAATTTTTCTCTACAATAGTTTTCATAGTCAATGTGCTTGTTGTATTTAACAAATCTAATAATGTTATGTATTTTGCACTTTATGTATTTGATTTTGATAATTTTGAACTCTGTAGCGAATTGAGCTAAGCATATGTGTTTCAATTCTTTTGGCTGATGTAGACAACGATCGATAATTGACTGACATATTATATTTTGTGATTTGTCATCTTCTTTCTTAAGTAGTGATGTAGATTTCAGAATGAATGTTAGTTCTTCAGGTCAAGATGTGTTTATGAATACGCATTTTCTAGAGCTTGAATTTAATGGTAGTGATACGACTATGTGTGTGCAAGCTAAGAAGACATTTTTTGAAGATTTAGTAATGTGTTTCCAAGAGTCCTGATCATTTGTATGGAATCAATTTTTCTCATTTTGTGTTCTTTGTGTATTCTTTTAAAAGATGTAGTCATAGATTTGTCCACTTTCATCATGTATAATGAGCAATACGCGGCAGTAGTATATGCATTGAGAACAAATTGTGTTTTAGTATTTGCTTGCCACAACTATGGTATCTTTCTACAAAAACTATTATTCCAAATATGGGATGGATTTCTTTCTAGGAAAATAGTTGTTTTATTGAGTGTTGATTGTATTACTTTTGTTTATTAAATTTCACTTATTTTAATTTCATTTAAAAAGTCATCAAAAGACATCAACTCGTTGTATTGATTTTGTTCAATTATTGTTTGGATTTTAACAACATTATTCATGACAGTTTGTTCTGTACATGAGATCGGTTCAAGTATTGTTGTTTTTCTCATTGGTGGAATTGAAAAATTATATCTACAATGTGTTTTTTTTCCTACAACTTCTTGTGTGATAGTGTGGATGTAGCTTTGCAAGCTTGTTGTCAATAAAATTTGTGTTGCATGTAATATATTTGTCTACAAACATTTCAATTTTAGAAAGATTGGATTTTCCATATATAGGAGCATCTTGTACCCAAAATAGAGAATGATCATGTTCATTTCCCCTATTCTAAAATTTAGTTACAAAGTAGTCAGTGATATTTCCAAGAATTGTATGATCTTTACATAATAGTTTCTTTAGGGAATTTATTCGATGTCGATAGTAATGACTACAAGTAACATGGTGTTTTCTAATAAGTGAGTCAATTTTGTATTCTTGTTTTTCTTCATTTTCCTTGTTTTTTGAACATAGTTTGGTTGATGCATCTACTAAAGGTCTCCATTCATGATCTACACTTGAAAAAGTTAAAAAGAATGTTGGAGGTCCTAGTTGTCATATCATTGCCAATATGTTTTTTTTTATTTGATGAAAATAATCTAGAGAGATACAAACATGTTTGAACTCCATGTATCTAATATCTCATTTCAAAATTTTGTCCAAATTTGGCTTATGTTTAACATCTTTTGCAAGTAGAGCTCGTCCTTTTAATTGACCTTTTCTAATTCTTATTGATATACTTGAAATGATTTTATTTATGATGATACACATTGTTTTTGAAAAATAAATTAGCTGTATGGTTTCTAAAGTCATGGCTTGAATGTAATAGCTCCCATTTTGCAATTTTTTCATATGTGAATCTTTTGGTTATGTCTTCATCTCTGGGATGGCCAAAGAATAGGGTTGGAAAATTCATCTCTTCTGCATATTTGTCCTTGAATATTCTGATTGGTTAATTTTTTTTGCCAGGTGCTATTTCAATTATCTTATCATGTAGATCATACAAAAATCTAGATTATGTAAATCCATGAACAAGTGTATTAGTATGTGTTTCACATTCATCAGCATTGTTCCTATTGTTGCTATCTATATCACTACTAGAAGACATTTGGATTATTTATGAGTCCATATTATGTCTTGTTTTGAAGCAGTTTTTCCACTCGTAGTCAATAGAAATGTTTTCCATCTTATATAAATGTGTTTGACTTAATACTTTTGATGCTTTCATGATAATATTGGGATAAACATTCCCAACTTGATATGGATTCTTGTATTGCAATTTCATTTTCAATGTAATTGCAACTATAATTGTTTCATCAATTAATCATGGAAGTACTTTTGGACAATGTTCATATTTGTAGGCACATTAATTATTGATCCAGTCAATCCCATTTGAGACCGTTTGTGTCCTCACTGTCTAATTTGTGCAAATACAATTCGAGGCAATATAAGTATCTCATCAAGTTCTGACAAAGATGATAATATTTGTAGTGGTTTGTTTTTTCTTATTAATTATGGAGTTGCAAAGAATGGTAGTTTACCATTATACAGTGTTCTTTGAATGAGGAACAAACTTGTTGAAATGAATTTACCATATTTTGTTTTGTTAAAGTTTGATAGGTTTGTTGTTCATTTTTTGTAGCTTTTTCCATTGTATGTGAAAAATGTAACTGTTGGTAGATAAAACATTCATGTTGAGGAGTATCATCAATGGCTTTCAAATATCTTTGTTTTGCAGTCATACATTTTTTGTACATTGTTTTGAAAGAAAGTTAGTCTTTTTCTTTTCTAGTATTGTGTAATATCTTCTTTAATTGATTGAGCGATATTTTATTTTGATATCGAGTTTGTGATTGAATTTGGAATAGTAGTTGTTTAGTATGAGTATAATCCATTTGCAATGCACTTTAAGAATTTACTTGAGATGCTCTACTAACATGTTTTACTATAACCGGTATGTTCTATACACATGAAGTGTTTACTTGCTCTATATTTTTTATATTTGTGTGCAATGTCTTCTTGAACTGATATAGTGATATTTTCTTGTTATCTTGAATGTTTTTTCCATTCACTTGTGATTACACTTGTATCCATAATTGTTCGGTATGAGTAAAATCCATTTCCAATGTATTAGAATAATTTATTTTAGATGGTCTATTAACATGTGTTGCTACTAGTGGCTCATAGTGTATGTGCATTGTGTTTGTTTTAAATGATATTATGTTGTATGTCTTCAATGTATTTGTTTGAGTGCAATATTTTTTTTCAATTTGTTTACTATCTGAAGACCAAAATTGAAATGTAGTGTTCAATATGGTTGTTATCCATTGAAAACAAAATGGGCCTCCTTTGATCTTTCCTTTCGAATATGGCATTCCTTTGTTTATAATATAGCCTTCCCAGTTTGTAATGCATGGAGTTGCTTTCAAGATGTCATCTTGTAAGTAGTCCTCTAAGAAATTAATTGCACTATAATGGTCGCCTTTTTTCACATTACAAAAAGATTGTCCAATGTAAAGTCTTAAAGATTAAACATCAAATTCTCCTTCCATTAAATAACATATAGCATTGAAAAGGCTCTCCCCATAGTCAGAGGTGGTAACTGTAGCTCTTCTCAAACCATAAAGTTGTGTTTGAGCTGAAAGATACTCGAAATAAGTTTCTAGGCTTGCACAAAAAACTGAAATGCAGTTTGATGAGATGGGTACATTTGTTGCCAATGCTTTTTACAAAACAATGGCTCATAATGATCGCAAAGAGGATTCTCATCATGAAATAATATTGAATAAGGATTTTTTTACATATTTGTGTTGAAATGTAATTATTTCTATTTTATTGTTGTGGACCACAATGCAATTGATATATTCAACCATTCGGAGATGTATCATATATAAAACGTATCACCCCAAAGCCCTCTTTCTATTTCAGAAAGAGACGCTGAAGCTGACAATCACATTCTAGATAAATATGTATTGACATTATAAATACCCTGCATCTCATTCAACATTTCTAGATGTAATTCATATGCATACGCGTGCAATGCATCATAGTCATGTTGTGCTTGACATAACAAAAAGTGATCAATTAATCCATTACACAATTCAATAAAGGTATAACGAAAATGTAGGAGAACTTCAAGTGTGTCAAATAAACAATCTCTTGGGGTGTAGACAAATGAATCTATCCTAAATAAATGTTCCTTTTTCAAGGCATCATCAACGTCAAGTGTACAATGTTACATTTACGTACCCTATAGCTTTAAACATTCAAAAGATTTTCCATTGTCTGTACTATAGGTAAAAGGAAATGTTTTTAAAGTATAAAAGTATTTGTTATATTGTTCAGAATACAACCATAAGAGGAAAACAAAGAAATAATAGTTACCTGATTTGCAAGAATACAATATATTTTGTGGAAGATGTAAAGAGCATCACAACCAATAAAAAAGTACTAGCCTTATTGAATAGCCAAAAGAAATACATAACTTTGCATGGTTATTTGTATACTATTATTGAATACTTTGTAAAAGAATTTAGAAAATAAAAGGATAACAAAGATGTCTTAATCATGGAAGAGTGAAATTTGTAAATTGTTAATTTCAGATGTATACATTTAAAATACTAATTTTGTTTCATCTAGAAAAGATGTCCTCTATACTTTATACTTCTACTTCTAACTATTTCATTACCAGGTTTCTAGAACACAGTACAAAATTGACTAATGAACAACTTCATTTATGAGAATTATTGAATTTTAATTAGTCTACACATCTACAACAGAGCAAAACTACTTGGTTACTATTTACAACAACTATTTTGCATGCATAATAACAATGCTTAATTTGTTTCGTTCCTGATATTTTTATGTGCTCTAAAACCTACCAGTCATAATATAGTATTAATGTTCCTAGGATCTATTGGTCATGATGTTATTCATAAACAAGCATAGAATAAAAGTACACATTAACCTTTATTCATCTTGAAAGATACGATGAATTTAGAGAATTCATGATCCCAAGTCTCCGGTGATTAGGTCTTAATCGTCTGACGTTACTCAAAGGTTGATGTGTGTTGCTGTTTCCATTTTAGGGCCTTACGTCGAGTTCATCATCATGACATCATTTCTGCAAAGATTCTTCACAAAGAGTTCATTTATACAGTCCTTTGATCAAAGGATAAAGTTATACCTAGATATTTATATGAAATTTATCAATTAAACATGCTTTGGCTTCAAATATGCTAACTATTTTCAATTATCTATGAGATGTCCACATATTTGCATTATTTGCTTAAGATTATCAGTTATCTACAATTATGAAGGTGAAATACTCTGAAATTTAAAGAAATTGAAAGAAATGCTTCAAAGGAATGTTGAACCTATAGCTATTGAACTACATGTATATCAGATACAGTCAAGAAGAGAAGAAAAACCAAACCATATGTTCACCAGGACATTCCACAGCTAGATACAGTTGATGCTAACTTCAAAGGAATTGTATTAAAACAATATATACAAGTAGACATGCACTCCAAAGGATGCAGAAAATCACCACATATATCCAGAATTCACACACTGATTACTCAGGATTTACTATGAATTGTAATCACAACAGTCTTCTCATTCATTAAGTATGCAAGGATATAAATGTATACAAAAAGCTTTGAAATGAGCCCTGAATGTTTCAGCAGGTAGATTTCAATTAAGTTTCGAATGTTTAAAAAAGGGGATTCCTGCACCTTTTATAGAATAAGGTGAGGAATCCGTTACAAAAAGATCAACGATCTCGATTTGTCTATGCATATCCACGGTCAATATTTCCTTTTGACTATGTCAACCTTACAAAATGGCACAAACTGCCTGCTGGCAACTATCTAGACTACTTATCTTCACTAAGTATCCGATGCTGATATTCACTCTATCGTGCATCATCATCTACTTTATCTATGTCGTGTGCCTCTTCACCAAGTGCATCACTTCCTGAACTTTCATCATGATGATGATGATGACCTCGCATATGAGGCTGCATGCTGCTCCGGATCGGCTCATATAGCTGCACAATTTTCTCTATTTCTTCACCATCTTGAGTCTTTGCTTTGATGATGGCGTGCTTGTGTGCCTCATATTTATGTCTGTTGCTGTCCAGCTGGTTCTTCCTGTTATTCAGTGTCTCGTTGTAATTCTCCATCTTGACTTTGATTCTCATTATTTTATCTATGACTTCTTCTGTCAAGTGAACAAGTGGTTCTCTTGCTACTAATTGGAAGTTGCCGTGTAAAGCTTTGATGGCAAATTCCTCATCTTGATTTTCTACTTTCCCTTCCACTTTTCCTTCTAATGTCTCTAACATTTCTACCTCAATAGACATTACATCATGCAATTTCATGCTGATATCTCTCAATTTATTATTGCATGTCTTTAGCACTCCACATTTGAATTGAATGTCCTTATACCATATGTCTACCAACAAGGCAGTATTACTGTTTAGTACCTGTTTCTTGATGAGCAGCTAAGGATTTATCCTCCTTATCTCTCCCAGGATGTCTAATACTTTTTCCAATTTGTAAAACCTTTTGCTTGTCTGCATCTGCAATTTATCTACTCTTGTCCTAGAATCATTGAGAGTGTTCCATCTTTTTAAAGAGGCCTTTACTACTTCCTCCGCAGTATCCAATGTGGATATCATCCATTTCCTTAGCACAGATGCCTCATGTTTCATGAGATCTAATTTATTCACCTCCTCTCGAGAAATAGCAGTCAATGGGACTGCATGTTCAGTTGAAGTATCATCAGGATTAGTGAGCCTCCCTATGTAGGCATGCAACTGAGCAATGTGCTCTTTATGTTGCTTATTTTTCTCTTTCTCTCTTTTCACTTTCTAAATTAAAGAATCAATAATATCTTTGCCTTCTTGACCCTCTTGGTCTTCATTGGCAAACCCTAAGTCAACTGTGCTGATTTGAAACTCATCTAAGGTAATTTTACCTTTTTCCTTCTCTACAGTAGGTACTGCAATCTAGGCAATCCTTCTCCCAGTCATTAGATCTCTTTTGATGGCCGAAGTCATTCTGGCCTTCGTCTTAGGTTTTATTATATTCTCAGAAAATAAAGTGGAGACATCAAATTCTTGAATTTTGAATTCTTCCTCTGCATTTACCTCATTCTCCAACCACGAAGGTACCTGATCATGTTTCTCCGCATCATCATGATGTTCACCTGTATCTCCTATTTCTGTCAGTAGATGTGATGGAGAAGGTGATTTCCTTAGTTCTTCTTCATGATGCTCACTTTGTTGTTGATCCTGTGGCACATCCTCCTGTTGAGGAACTTCTTTCTCTGAAGGAGCATCTTCCCGAGGTGGAGGATCTTGTGATGTATCTATCTGTTGATCGTGATGATCATGATCTTTTTCTGTTATCACCTCATCCACTTTCAACTTCTCCTGTTGAGGAACATTCTCAGTCGTGGATACTTGGGAAGTCTCCTTAGGTGCTGACGCTGGTTCTGTAACCACGATTTGTTTTGCACCTAAACTACTTATTTCTTGAACATTGGTGGCAGGATCTTCTACCACATCTTTCTCATCAGCCTTCTTTTCTTGAACCTCTACTATAACAGGTTCTGTTGATGTATCCTTTTGGCTTATCTCTGAAGTATGGCCTTCTAGTTCTACCATCTTCACTTCTTCTGCAGGTTGCCCCTTGTCAGGTGATCCTGCTAGATGTTCAGGATTCACATCCTATTTCTCTGTTAAGTCTATCACTGTAGGATTTGTCACCTCTGCAATCAATGTATCTAACCCCATTTCTTGGGCTATCTGCTCTGGGCTCTTTTCTTTCTCAGTTTCCACTTGCTTTATCTCCTCTAGTATAGTTTAAACTAGTGGAGTCTTGTGAGGGGTCATGTGTGTACCTGCAGCAAGGGTTTCCATCTTTTGTGAAGCCACTTCCTTCACAATCTCATCATCAGACAAATTTATTGTCTCATCCAGTGAGATGTGACCTTCTCTATGTGTCTGGGAGGTTTCTTTCATCTGTTCTTCTACAAGCTCAGTGTTGAACTTGACGATGGTAGGAAGTGGAACGTTGTGCAGAAGTTCCCTATGCACTTCACTACCTACCCATTGTAACAATATAGGGGATTGTCTTATTTCACCCCTCATGGAGGTTCTTTGTTTCTTAGGTGGGGTAGATACCACTACCTGTGGAGCTCTCTTCTTCCTTTTGAATAATAAAGGAGCCTCTTCTTCTTCAGGCTCCTCCTCCATGAGGATATCCTCCTCATCATGTTTTCTTGAGGATTGACCCTCTTCTAGGGTCTCAGTAATTCCAGCCTCTATTGTCTTACTCTTCTTTGATTTTCCTTTTCTTGTCCTTGGAGGTGATGCTGATCCAGATCCAGATCCTGATCCTGATGCTGCTGCCTCCTCAGCCACAAATACTGCCCTTTCAATAATAACCCCTTTGGGTTCATTATCTACTTTCTTGCCCTTTTGGGGGTCTTTTGCTCTGTTGTTGTTGTGGAGGGAGCCTAACTCCCTTAGACGTCCTCTTCTCATTTATGAAGTCATCATATTCCCCTTCAGGAATATCTCATCCTTTCTTTTTGTTGTCCACCGTAATGGCAACACCTTTCTTCTTCATAGCCTTTATCTATTCATCAACCCAAGCTTGGGTTAGCTGTATGGTCCTGGCAATGAAGGGGTCCAAGGATATGTCCTCTTGTATTGTGAGGTCAGGTGCAGAAATGGTATCATTATATATCTTCTTCTGCTCATACTCATCTGTAATTATCCTGCCATCATCTTTCTTCAATTGTTGGGGAATGGGGATGCAATCAAAGGTTCTAATTTGATTCAAAATTAGCCTTTGATATCTTCTTCTTCTTGCTTCTGCTTCATCTTCACAGTCAACCCAAAAGTCTTCTAGGTGCCTCTAGTGAATAGGCTTTCCTATTATTTTCTACATCCTACCATAAGGATCATATGGTCTTGTCAGCGGAAAAGGCTGCAATTTCATTTTATTTAAAGTGACCATCACCTTCTTTATGTTCTCTAAATCTGGACACATGTACCAGCCAATGGTGACTGGAAACAAAATTGGTGGTAGCTTCTTTGCATCCTTGTATGTTTTTAACATTATGTAGCTTTGCCTTATGAACTCCATAAGTATCACTGCATCAGTGGGATACCTTGGCAGCATGAGGGGATGTCCCTCAAAACCCTCAATCCTTATGTAGGAAAAGGTGGCAAATTGTATATACCATGCTCCATGCCTGTAAATTATCTCTTAAGCCTCCATGCTCAATCTCTTTGTTCTATCCTCCTCCATGGTTCTCACTAGATGCATAGAGAATGCATCATTTACTAGTTTGTAGTCTTGGAGGTAATTAGCTTTTTGCAGCTGGGGATGATGATCCCAGATATGCACAGCATTGATTGTTCCTGTGACTTTCCCATCTGTAACCAGTGCATCAAATGTGCCTTTATAAGCATAGGAGTAGACAATGTAGGATGTCATATAGAAAGCATGATTTGAACCTCCTAGGTTCATCAGCTGCTCATGCAGAGCATCACTTATTAGCTGGCCCCACAGTGGCTTGATATCTGAATACAAACACATCATAATCACACCATACATCCAGTCTCTAAAACTACCAGCATCAGGCTAGCCTATTACTCTTCTCAGTAGTGCAATCATGTATTGATATTCATCAGCAAAATCATATTTGAATAGGTGCACAGGAAGTTTGGCGGCTGCAGGATATGTACTGTTCTCAGCCCTCCATTGATACATATTTTTCCTGGCTTGTTTCTTGTTGTTTTAATATTCTTTCTCTGATTTCTTCGGGTCCACACTTTTGACCTTCCTAGCCAATGGCAGTCCAAACGTCTGGGAGAGACCCTTGATGGATAGTTTTTCATATATCCTCCCATGATTCATCACCTGCCTGGTCTCTGGGTTATAGTTCCTGGAACACTCGATGACTAGTTCCAGAGATTCCATAGAGTATGGGAAACCAGCGGCATTACACATCCTGGATATGAAAACTACATCCAGCACAGGACCCTTGTTCTTCTCATCATTCAGCCTAGCTGACTAGGCTTCTAGATTAGTACTCCCCTAATGGGTATCCGTAATTGCACCATATTTAAATAGGACGCTCCTCTGAGATGAAAACATGGGCCTACTGAATTCAACCTTACACCTAGCCAACCTCTTATCAGCCATGGGTCCCTGCAATCGACAAAATCTTGTCTTACAATGGGTATACACATGCATGCATATTACAATTAACTTTACTAATTATCATGCCTACTATGTCTATTCAACATTACTTAATCATGTGGATGCATAAACCAGAACTTCAGACTAACAACCCATACCTGACTATTATAGAAACAACAGGATGAGGGTTTCATTTACTTACCTGGATATGCAAATTTCCTTTTATACCAGTGGACTTTTGAAAATGCACTTAATTTTACTGATGATCACACACTTCCTCCTGTTTGTGGGCTCGATTTGTACAACTAGCGCCTGTATGAGGATATGGAAGCAGGGGCTCTGTAAAAACAAATTTATCGTAAGATAAAAATGAAATGACGGTGAATTCACCTTTTAACCATGTACTTAGGGTGAAATTAGGGCAAACCCTGATAGATTGGATCTTATTCGTTAATTTTCCGCATGGAAAGTCAGAATTTCGCCAGCTGTTCCATCAGGTCTTGTGATCGGCGGGAACTACCTACCATGTCTGCACGCATTAAATGATAATGGCAGCAACGGGAGTGGGGTGATATTCACAAGATATGATGATATTCAAATTATTGGAGGATATTCACAAATATCATCCTGAGTTTAATGTGATCATCCTCCTCGAGAGGAATAACTATTGTTGACAAGATCGGGTGATGAACGCACCCTTTGGTTATGTTTAGTACATCAGGAGGATATTTGGATATATCAGGTGATGTTTCAAAGATGATGATGACCGAACAAACTTACATGTCTCTCTTTTGGAATATCAGGATGATGTCATCCTGATATTCACTCAGTGTATCAGCAAGGCATCATGACATCATCGTCATGTTATATAAGCAGGATCATGTTTAAGAAATATGCCCCCGAGAATTAAAAAATGATGATTACATCACCGTCATGTTCATTTCCTTGTTTATCGGACCTGAATGACATCATTAGGATATTGGCTTAGGGGGATATTTCATGGTAGGAGGATATTAAGAAATATCAGGTTACTTTGAAAAATATGATCTCTGCGAAATGTATAAGGCTACTGACGGGTAAAGGTTACTATCACCTAAATTTGACGTCCGGATATTTGGACGGTGTTGGTTTTTCTTCTGAATCAGCATTAGGGTTTGCCACTTCTAATGCATAGGCAGATTCAGCCAACTAATACAGGAGGTTGCGTGAGCTCCTCCCCTTCACTTCTGGTTCTGCCGCACCAAGGGGGGTATCCCTATAACTCAAGATGTAACCTTGACTAGCTCAAAGATAGAAAGATCTAACTTGACAACAATAGGCAGAATACTCTCATGCATGGACCAAGATCTGTATGATAGATCACAAGGTGGGCAACGTTCTTGGACATATATGTCTGGTTAGGGATGAGAGCATGCAAGGGTTTCCTACTCCTAATCCTACAACTAATAGATGGAAGGGAGAGATGGTTTGGAATGGTGTTTGGATGCAAAACTGGACCTAGTGTATAACCTCAACACAGAGCTAGATTGGTGCCTATCCAGGGCTTGGAGTCGGTAGACATACACCTGTGAATGATCAGCATGAATAGCTAAAACTGGATTTCAGGGGGATACACATGATACCTGCCTTACAGATATCTCCCAATACAGAGTGTTAAGCTGTTGATACTTATGGCATCCCTATTCCAGGAAGAAAGATACATGCAAAATTGGAGACAGAATCAGCATAACACATGCAAACATAGCATTATTCATATAAGATTAACCATGAAATCAGTGGATTCATGCCAAAACGTACAACAGGAGATACATAAACTCACAAGTTTTGCTGCACAGAGCAACTAAAACTAGTTGTATCTTATTACAGAGCCAAAATGTCTAGTTTTCAACAACCTTCAAATGAGCAACACAACCTGCTATATACAGCAAGGAGGTGCTCAGCCTTAATTACATAGTTGACCAAAAAAACCTGCCAGATACACAGTATCATCAGATTGGCGCTCAAACATTCAATGCAGCAGGTGGGAGAGAAGACAGGAAGAAATCTCGAGCCTTGCACCGCCGCCTAGGGATCCACATCTTCAATCGGGTACTAGATCCGTCCACACCATCGCCCATACCTCTACAACAATCGCCATTAATGGCGCACCAACCCGCGGCCTTGGGAAATGCAGAATACTGTGTGTCGCAACCGTTTCCCGCCAAGATACATCGTCATGATATTTGAAAATATGCAGGATCGAATTATCCCACGTGCACCCCGCGGTGACCTCTTTAACACTTTATATACTAGGTCATGGGCATATATGATGTCGGTGCTTTTGCTCCCGACGACACTAGTATAAACCTTCATCATCATCCTCCAGCAGCATGATATCCTGTTGCTTGAAATATCACCTTGACATCAGCATCATATCGCAATATCACCTGCATGATAATCGCCTTCATCGGCACAACCTGATCCATCAGAGGAAGATCCTCCTGCTCAGCCGATACCAAATGTCTGGCCGATGAACATCCTGATGACGTCACCGTCATATCCTGCTAACATCATCAGCATATCTGCCTATCGCGCACCTCCTCATATCCGGATGACGTCATCGTCATGTTTGCAAATATCGGGGGATCTCCACAAGATGATCAGTGTTAGAAATATGACCCCCTCGGACCTTGATGACGTCACCATACATCGGCATCAGGATGATATTCAGAAGATAACCAGATATTTGGAAATATCATCCTGATGCACACATATCATGCTGCACTGTAGCTCCACTATAAGATCGGGGTGATATATGAATATGCCAGATATTTGAAAAGATCACCCCCCACTAGATAATGCATGAAGCCGACAGGCGGATATCTCCCTTCGGAAATATCATGATGCAGACAGGTAGAAAAACGGATATCACCCTGACATAAGAATGACGTCAGCATCATCAGGATGATAAAACAACGAACATGAAGTGATACAACAACATCAGGATGATATTGACTAAGATCATCCTGACGTTCAAATATGATGACCCCAATGAATATCGGGTCACACTTAGAACTTTACAGCAACATCATCAGGATGATCTTAACCAAGATCACCCGATGTTAGAATATCACCCCCGCGAAAGATCATGCTGACAGAAAATATGATGACCCTCGTAAGCAACATCAGGGTGATGACCAGAAATATGATGATGATGATGACCTCCTCCTCGAAGAAAATATGATGCTGCAGCTGAAAAATGTTGAGGAGGTCCAACACTTAGAACATTTTTTGGATTTTTAGGGAAGGTGCCTGCATGAAAATTGCTCAGAAACTGATAGTGAAATCAGGCACCAACAGTGGCTGTGTCTAGGGACGTGCAGGTGCAAGACTGTAGCGAGAACCCCAGATCTCTGAGATGCAGACCAGTCCCTTATCCATTGGGCACAGAGTCAAATACTACACCGACCTGCATCACCAAACACACTTGATGGCCTAAGGCCACCAAGAAAAGAAAAACATGTATCTCCCTTTGTCAAACACTTTGTTTTCATCTGCATACACTGGGTCAAGCTTGGAGATACTACAGAGATCCACCCACAAACAAATCTTGTCATCTGCATACTCAACCCTCTGATTTGGCTTGTCATTATCACCCCTGTGCAGATAACCTTCAACATCATGTGACATGTGGGTGTAGAATGTATCAAGCAATGCATACTCATATGGCATATAGCACTTGTCATCTATATTAGCAATATGCATTGCAACATGATCTCCTAGCTGGACTGAAAACTGAAAACACTCAAAGTCCACCATACAACTAGGAAGATCAGAGCTCATTGTATCATATGCTGGCACATCAAAAGAAAAGCTTTCAAAATCACAATTGTGCACATCATGTACACAACAATCAGCAGCACCAGGCTGGAAAAGATCAGGCTCTGACACCTCTTTACAATCAGGCACATTTTTACAATCACTTACCTGATGTATGTTGTTTCCTCTTTCATCAGGATGAGAAATAGAATCCAAGTCAAAAACCATGTCAAGACCCTCACCATACTCAAATAGATCCTCATCACCATATGTGTCAAAAATGGGTGACCCAGGTGCATCAGTTTCATCATAGTATGCCATTTGTTCATGGGCAGCAGAGCATGCATCTTCATCACCAATGGATTCCTTTTGTGGAGGAGTATCAGCCTGTGTGTCATAAGCAAAACAACCATCAATCAAAGAACAATCATGCTTTGCACTAGCACTTATTTCAATCTCTGACTGCTCTTCATGATCCTCATGTGTTTGAAAGGAAGGCAATGGGTCACACATGGGACTGCTTCTCTGTTTGCTTATATCTTCTCTGTCTTGAGTACAATACTCACAATTGTCTCCACAGGTCCATTCCAAAAATTGCTCATTGCTGTCCACAACCTCATTGTTGTTTTCATGGTCAGATGCCTCATCATTGCAATGGGAATCCTCATTAGTCCTTTCACTGGCATCCTCAACATTCATCTTTTCATCTTCACATGATGCCCTAATTATTTGGTCATTTGCAGCTTTACAACTATTATTCACACCAAGGCCTGGGGACAGGGGTTTCAGCAGGTGCACATTTCTAATTTTTTCTATCTTTTCTATGAACCTGTATGCCATCTGCATACTTGTCACCTTGAAATCCCTCAGTATTGCACTAAAGCCCTCCTCAAAAGCTTCAAAGAATATGCCAACACAGGCTGAAATATCAGGTCTGAAGACTTCTGGGATCTGTGAAAGGGCTACTGCAAACCTATGACTGAAATCAACACATGGCTCTTCATCTTGTTTTCTGATGTTCATCAATTCTACAACAAGATCAGCAGGTTCTCTTGCGAATTCTTCCTTGAAACAGTCAGCAAGCTCATCCCAACAGGCAAAGGATCCTTTTGAAAAGCTCAAATACCAGTCTTTTGCTTTTGCATCAAAGGACCTAACAAAAAACCTCATCCACATATCCTCATCTCTAAATGAATGTTTTCCCATGAACTCATGAAAATTTTGGATATGTGCATTCCCATCACATACACTGTGACCACTAAATCTGGTCATCTGATAGTATATCCTAGCAGGCATAGTTTCTACTTTATAATCAACCCATGACAAATCCAGTTGGTCATACAAAGGATCAAAAGGGCTGAGAAGAGGTTTAGCCTTCTGACTAGCAGACACAACAGGGTTACTGCTTTTTAACTGGGCCTGCTCAGCCTCTAAGAATATCAACCTATTTCTTATCTCTTCTATTCTTTTCTCCAACATTTCACCACTGAGTATGCGATAATTCATACTTGGATTCATAAAAAACTTACTCTTAGACATCCTTTGTCTGCCTAAGACCTGTAACCTCCCCTGGCATCTAACCTATGCAGCAAAACAATAAATATATAAAGGGGAAGGAACAAGATACCTTTTCTCATAAAGATGCTGAAATATGAACAGCACATTTTTGTCACATCACATACATCCATCTTTCATGTGCATTTAGATCTTTTTTGCAGAGTCGCCACCTCTCCAGAGAGGACAAAATTTACAGCAGCTAAAAGCTATTTTTTCCAGGTTCATTCCACCAGCAGAGCATCATTTTGTTAGTGACTCAGATGGGTCACAGATATAACACTTTTTCATCAATTTTCTCCCCAGCGGAGTCGCCATTTTGTTGGTGACTCGGATGGGTCACAGATATATTACTCTTTTTTTTATTAGTCCATCCCCAGCGGAGTCACCATTTTGTTGGTGACTCGGATGGGCCACAAGATATAACACTTTTTCATCAATTTTCTCCCTAGCAGAGTCGCCATTTTGTTGGTGACTCGGATGGGTCACAGATATAACCCTTTCTCAAATTTCTTCCCCAGCAGAGTCGCCATTTTGTTGGTTTTTCTTCTGAATCAGCATTAGGGTTTGCCACTTCTAATGCACAGGCAGATTCAGCCAACTAATACAGGAGGTTACGTGAGCTCCTCCCCTTCACTTCTGGTTCTGCCGCACCAAGGGGGGTATCCCTATAACTCAAGATGTAACCTTGACTAGCTCAAAGATAGAAAGATCTAACTTGACAACAACAGGCAGAATACTCTCATGTATGGACCAAGATCTGTATGATAGATCACAGGGTGGGCAACGTTCTTGGACATATATGTCTGGTTAGGGATGAGAGCATGCAAGGGTTCCTACTCCTAATCCTACAACTAACAGATGGAAGGGAGAGATGGTTTGAAATGATGTTTGGATGCAAACCTGGACCTGGTGTATAACCTCAACATAGAGCTAGATTGGTGCCTATCCAGGGCTTGGAGTCGGTAGACATACACCTGTGAATGATCAGCATGAATAGCTAAAACTGGATTTCAGGGGGATACACATGATACCTGCCTTACAGATATCTCCCAATACAGAGTGTTAAGCTGTCGATACTTATGGCATCCCTATTGCAGGAAGAAAGATACATGCAAAACTGGAGACAGAATCAGCATAACACATGCAAACATAGCATTATTCATATAAGATTAACCATGAAATCAGTGGATTCATGCCAAAACGTACAACAGGAGATACATAAACTCACAAGTTTTGCTGCACAGAGCAACCAAAACTAGTTGTATCTTATTACAGAGCCAAAATGTCCAGTTTTCAACAACCTTCAAATGAGCAACACAACCTGCTATATACAGCAAGGAGGTGCTCAGCCTTAACTACATAGTTGACCAAAAAAACCTGCCAGATACACAGTATCATCAGATTGGTGCTCAAACATTCAATGCAGCAGGTGGGAGAGGAGACAGGAAGAAATCTCGAGCCTTGCGCCGCCGCCTAGGGATCCACATCTTCAATCGCGTACTAGATCCACCCACACCATCGCCCATACCTCTGTAACAATCGCCATTAATGGCGCACCAACCCGCGGCCTTGGGAAATGCAGAATACTGTGCATCGCAACCGTTTCCCACCAAGATACATCATCATGATATTTGAAAATATGCAGGATCGAATTATCCCACATGCACCCCGTGGTGACCTCTTTAACACTTTATATACTAGGTCATGAGCATATATGATGTCAGTGCTTTTGCTCCCGACGACACTAGTATAAACCTTCATCATCATCCTCCAGCAGCATGATATCCTGTTGCTTGAAATATCACCTTGACGTCAGCATCATATCACAATATCACCTGCATGATAATCGCGTTCATCGGCACAACCTGATCCATCGGAGGAAGATCCTCCTGCTCAGCCGATACCAAATGTCTGGCCGATGAACATCCTGATAACGTCACCATCATATCCTGCTGACGTCATCAGCATATCTACCTATCGCGCACCTCCTCATATCCGGATGACGTCATCGTCATGTTTGCAAATATCAGGGGATCTCCACAAGATGATCAATGTTAGAAATATGACCCTCAGACCTTGATGACGTCACCATACATCAGCATCAGGATGATATTCGGAAGATAACCAGATATTTGGAAATATCATCCTGATGCACACATATCATGCTGCACTGTAGCTCCACTATAAGATCAGGGTGATATATGAATATGCCAGATATTTGAAAAGATCACCCCCCACTAGATAATGCACGAAGCCGACAGGCGGATATCTCCCTTCGGAAATATCATGATGCAGACAGGTAGAGAAACGGATATCACCCTGACATAAGAATGACGTCAGCATCATCAGGATGATAAAACAACGAACATGAAGTGATACAACAACATCAGGATGATATTGACTAAGATCATCCTGACGTTCAAATATGATGACCCCAATGAATATCGGGTCACACTTAGAACTTTACAGCAACATCATCAGGATGATCTTAACCAAGATCACCCGATGTTAGAATATCACCCCCGCGAAAGATCATGCTGACAGAAAATATGATGACCCTCGTAAGCAACATCAGGGTGATGACCAGAAATATGATGATGATGATGACCTCCTCCTCGAAGAAAATATGATGTTGCAGCTAAAAAATGCTGAGGAGGTCCAACACTTAGAACATTTTTTGGATTTTTAGGGAAGGTGCCTACATGAAAATTGCTCAGAAACTAACAGTGAAATCAGGCACCAACAGACGGCATGATTTATCAGGTGATAAATTAGATCGGGGTGATCTTCTGTAATATGATGGATGTTACGAATTATGAGCCTCCCCTAGAAATATCAAGTTTGACTCAAACTTTGACCATGTATAACTTTCACACCTTAACGAATATCAGGGTGATACAAAAGGCAAACCTGCATGACATTTGATGCTCTTTCTAAATATGAGGTCACTAGAATGAAATAGGAATTTTGACAAACTAACCTCATGATGATGACTTACCCAGCCTTTCCATGCATGATGATCTGCATGACTTACTTTTACCAAACCGCCAGAAAGCACAAAACAAGCCAAAAAGTTGGGTCCCTGTTTTGCCAAGTCAAAACGGGGCATGTTGTGTAACCATACAACAACTTGCCACCAAAGAAAACAAACAAATTTCAATGATTCAAGTGATGTGATCACATTCATCCATAGTGTTCTAATTCTTTCTAAGCATAAGCATCATGATCTTCTGAATGATAAAAGTTCATCATGGTAACAATGCTAAGAAAGGATCATGTGTGTGCAAATGATTAATTATCTTCATCTTGAAAGCAAGTTGAAAACCAAGTAACTGGTGTTAAACTACATAGTTGGAGATCATCCCTCATAGCCAACCTGGATAGAGCCTTGCTGCCACCAGGCGTTAATAGCCCTGGCAAGGTTATCTATACAATCTTCCTAAGTAGAGCCCCACTGCCAGAAGGCGTTCATAGCCCCGGTAGAGTTACTTAGATGGCATAACTTTATTTCTTTTCTGATTTTCTTTTTAAAATTTGTATCTAATGTCATCATGTTAGTTCAGTTGTACAAAGTATAGTCACTTGCAGATTTAGGTTGGAGATTGTATTGGTAGCAAGGGAGTCCCTTTAGATTTTTCACTTAACACCTATACTTATGCGTTTAATAAACCCAAGGTTGTTAGATGTTTCATTGTGACTGATTCACTCTAATCAAAAAAAGGCACCCTGATGAAAAGACATCACAAATCTGATCATGAATACTCCTTAGATTGAATCACAACCTATGTCTAAATCTGATCTCATTACTTGAATCCTAACAATTTGTTAATTTTCTATGGTGATGAGGTGCATCATCTTGACTAATCAAAACAAAAACTCAACCAAAACAAAACAAACAACAAAACTGTACAAACAGCTATACAAATATACAATATGATACACATGACTATCATGAAATCACTCAGGCTTGGAAGTAATATTTGAGGAATTGTCCATTGACTGGCAATGGGACATCCTCACCTGTCAGGTTCTTAAGCCTATAAGTGTTGTCTCCTAGTATCTCAGAAATTTGAAAGGGACCGATCCATAATCTGTCAAATTTGCCATGGTCACCTTTCCTCTCATGGGCTTCATCCCACATCAGGTCTAAATCAGATATCCTAAAAGCTTTAACTTTGGCTCTCTTGTCAAACCAGCGTTTGACAACAACTTGATGTTTTACAAACTAGTCAATTGCTTGACTTCTTTTCTCTTCCAGGTGCATAAGCTGAAGCAACCTGACCTCTTGTTTATTGTTTATGCCTAGGTACTCTTGGGCAAACTGCAAGGTAGGAATTTTCAAGTTAACATGGAGGATGGGATCCACCCCATATACTAATTGGAAAGGTGAGTTTCCTAGTGCAATCTTCATTCTAGTTCTGTCTACCCATAAAGCATATTTTAGAAATGAGTTCCAGTCCCTAGGGTTCTTTTCTATTAATTTTCTTATGATATTCAACAAATTTTTATTGGTGGATTCTGCCAATCCATTCCCTTGGGGATAGTAATTGGATGAGAACTTGAGTATGATCCCATGATCAAAAGCCCAACTTGACAGTTTGGTTGAAGTGAAGGCTGAACCATTATCACTTACCAGAGCATAAGGAGTTCCATACCTGGTAGCAATGTTGCTCTCTAGAAACTTAATGACATCATCTGCAGTACAAGTCTTGCTGCTGATAGCTTCAGTCCATCTGGTACAATAATCAGTAATTGTTAAGACATACCTATGGCCTGAAGAGGATGGGGGATTGATTGGTCCTATGAAGTCCATGCCCCATTGAGCAAATGGGCGCTCTTCCATCACCGGCTGTAAGGGTTGAGCAGCATACTTCTCTCTATTGGCAGCAACCTGACATACATGACAACATTTAACATGATCAACTGTATCTTTAAAGATTGTAGGCCAATAATATCCTACTCTGAGGATTGCATGTGTTGTGGCTAGGGCTGATCCATGGGCTGTTCTGAACTTGTCATGTAGTTCTGATAAAACCTTACTCGCTTCTAGTTTTTCTAAGCATCTTAGGTATATTCCTTCATAATTCTTTTTGAACAGGATTCCTCCCTTCATCATATATTTTTGTGACCTTATCTTCAAGGTTTTTCTCTGTGAAGCTTGCATTCTAGAGGGACATCTTCTAGTAATCAGGATGTGCCTGATATCTGAATACCAATCCTTATTGTCCTTTGTATTGATGACATATTGATGACTTGTGATGTTTGGATCAATTTCAGATATCATCTGGCTTAAGGCCTGTCCTCTTACCAGTTTCACTGGTGTAATTTCCATGTCATACTCTTGCAATACAGTAATCCACTTGGCTCTTTTCTCACCAGGTTCACTCTGCATTAGTAGCATCTTCACTACTGCATCAGGCACTACTGCAATCACTCTACTTCTTAGTATATAATGCCTAAACTTCTTTACTGCTCTGACTAATGCAAGTGCCTGCCTTTCAATACTCACATATCTCAGCTCAGCATCCTTGAAAGGATAGCTCATGAAAGCTATTGGTTTTTCTTCATTTTCCTCATTCCTTTGAGTCAATACTACTGCAGAGGTGTGCTCTGAGGCAAATGAATAGATGTAGAAATCCCTTGTATAAACTGGACTGATAAGGATAGGAGCATCTGATATGGCCTTCTTTATGTCTTCAAAAGAAGCCTTGGCCTCTGTTGTCCACTCAATCTTGGCATCTTTTTTTAGCATAGCATTTAATGGTCTGACTATCTCTGCAAAACCAGTGATGAATTTTCTCACAAAGTTAATCTTACCAAAGTAAGACTTAAGTTCTTTCTTACTTCCAGGGAGTTGTATTTTCATGATGGACTCCACTCTAGCAAGATCAATGATGATCCCATCTTCAGTTATCAAATGACCTAGTAATTTGCCTGTTGTTACCCCAAATATGCACTTCTTAGGGTTCAAGGATATTCCATATTCTTCACATTTCTTCAGTACACTTCTGAGATCTGCTACATGATTTCCCCTTTCTTTGGAGAATACTATCAAGTCATCCATGTAGATGACTATGCATTTTCCTATTAAGCCTCTGAAGGCTGTGTCCATTACTCGCTGGAATGTAGCTCTAGCATTTATAAGTCCAAATGGCATACGTCTATATGCAAATATCCCCCACTTGGTGGTGAAGGCAGTTTTCAATCTGTCAATCTTATCAACCATCACTTGGTTGTAGCCTGAGAAACCGTCCAAGAAGGACATCATCTTAGCTCCATTTACAATCTGCAGAACTTCATCTAATGACGGTAAAGGATAATTATCCTTCTCTGATGCTCTGTTCAGGTTCCTGAAATCCACACATAATCTAATGTCCCCATTCTTCTTTCTAACTGGGACTAGATTGGCCACCCAAGTGGAGTGCCTTATAGGAAATATTATCCTGGCGTCTAACAACTTCTTGACTTCCTCAAAAATTATGGGTTCAAGCAAAGCATTGACTGGCCTTTGCTTTTGTCTGAAAGGTTTAACATCTGGCTTGAGGGGAATGGTGTGAGTTATGACTAATGTGTCATATGTCTTCAGCTCATCATATGTCCAAGCTATTACATGTATGTAATCTTTGAGAGCCTGAGTTATTCCCTCTAACTCTTCTGGTGTGCAAACTTTACCTATCAGGACATTTCTTTTGTCTTCATTTTGTCCAATATTCACTTGTGAATACTAACCTCCATCAGCCTTGGAAAGATCCTTCTATTTCAGCATATTATCTAGATCAAATGCTCTTTCTAATTCAATCATACCTTTGGGAATTCTGTTGCTAGGCAACACTAATATTTCATCTTCTTCCCAAACATGATCTTCCACATTATTTTCATCTATGATCTGAGCATCAAATACATCTCTGTTAGCAATAAAGTCAAGGATATGCTAATCATCCTCAAAGACCTGGAGATTAGTGACATTATCAGGTACTGATGGTACAGATACTAGTTCTACTAAAAATTTCTTTAGACCTGATATGGATAATGGCTCTAATGTACTGGCAGCCTGGGCAAGTGCATCTGCCCTATGATTCTGTTCTCTAGGAACATGAGTGATGTTAAATGCATCAAAGTCTTCGATCAAATCCCACACTCTGTGTATGTAATTTGACAATCTCTTATAATTGCAAGAAGAAATTCCTCTTACCTGTCTGATAACTAATTCTGAGTCTCCAAAGACATGCAGAATCTTTACCTTCTTGAGAGCAAACAGTATCCCATGAATCAGAGCTTCATACTTTGTCACATTGTTAGTACAGGGGAACTGTAATCTGTATGCAGCTAGGTAGGATTTTCCTAATAGGTCAATGAGATCAATCCCTACTCCAGCTCCCTGTTTGGACTTGGATCCATCAAATCTTAATGTCCAGGATTTGTCTTCAGCCAAAGGCTTGGCTGAACCTCCTCTTTTCTTTGCAGCTCTGGCTGCTGCTCCGCCTGATATCCACTTTATTTTAGGAATTTCAATGTCTTTGGATTGCATCCTTTCTTTCTTTGGTGAATCTGACTCATTCTTTTCCTTTCCAACATCAGGAGGATGATCCTCTGGATCTGGGACCGTATGTCCTTTTAGAATGTGTAAACAGACTGAGCATGTGGTTTTTGAATGAGGTGCCTCATGCAACCTACACCAACCTTCAATTAGTGCATCATGTGGATGCTTCTTTTGTCCTATCATCTTTTTGATTTCTCCTGATAAAAATTCTTCGAATCTGGTCAGGTTGCTACCTTTGTCTTCATCAGACAACTCATAATCTGATTCCATAAAGCAGTCACTTCTTGAAGTGATTTCTTCTTTCTTCTTAACATTTATCTAGTCATCCATCAAAATTTCTTCTATTTCTTGCACTTGACCTTCATCATGATTTGTCACTTCTTCTGTGATATCTGCAGAAAATAAGCAAGAATCAGAATCACTATCATTTTCACTATCTGATGAACTTACCTCCGATGGTGATGATGCATCACTATATGTTTGTTCCAGCATCATCATGTCTAAGCATGTTTCACAAGTCTTTTCTGAGTGAGGTTCATTGTGTAATCTACACCATCCATCAATTAAAATATCATTAGCAGGCACATTCAGTATCTTACATCATTGTATTTGTTTGGATAAGTGCCTTTCAAAATTTCCAAAACAATCTCCTTCATTTTCACTTTCAAAATTATTATCAGGTCCTACACAAGGTATATCCTCATGATGATCATCATCAAAAGGATGATGAAAATCAAGCATCAGGATCTCCTCTATCCTGACAATCTATGGCCTAATAGAATAAACTCCAGGTTCCACATTTATGTACATTATCTCATTTGTTTTATTATACATAGTTATCATGTGCTTCATCCTGGGTTCAGCATCTATTCTTATCTGGTTAGGTATACCCTTCCAAGGCAACCACATATGACTGAAATCTATGGACATATAACCATTCAAAGTTTTTGACCAGTCTCTGCTGAGGAGCATCCCATATGTATCAGGTATATCAACTACCTGAATATCAATGTAATATTGGATCCTGTGATCAGATGCTAGCTACATGTTTATATGAGTCAGTTCACCTATCACACTTACCTCTCTGTCTTATCTAACTATGTCACCTTCTTTAGGGATTTAGCAGGATGTAGTCCTAATGCGTTACATATGGACAAGGGCATCACGTTGGTAGAGGCACCTGAATCCACCAGACATTTGTGTAAATTCTTGCCGAACATCCTTATGGTAAGAAGAAAAGGTGGTGACTCAGTCTTATCTCGGTATAATGTCATATGTGAGGTTTCTGAAGCTTGGACAGTAGCTGGCACCTTAGATTTGATATTGTTATCTCTAGCAGCATGATCTTTACTACTAGATTGACCTGAAGGATGCATATCCTCTTTGGGAGCAGGATCATCTAGTGATTTCATGAATGCCTTCTTGATTGCAGGGGTTTTCAATAACTCTGATAAGGATAAGCTAATCTTTATCTTTTTCATCTCATCCGCCAAGTATGTAACAAGTTTATCAGACTCATGAGGCAAGCTGACAGCCTTTGATGCTGTATTCTGAGGTGACAGATATTGAGCATTTACCTTGGGAAATCCAAGATTATTACTTTCTTTGGGATCAGGAGGTGTGTTAAAATTGTTTGGAGGTAGAGATGAGGTCAATGGACCTATAGGTCTATTGGAACCACTTCTCAAGTTATAATTATGCTTACCAGGATATTGTTGCTGGTACGCATGCACCTCCTCATGCTCAGTGGAAGGCTCATTTTCATCTTCAAAAGGAAAGACATAATTTGACTCAAAAGCCATGGCAGACTCTTTACATGCTTGTGAACCATTTTGATGATCAATATAACTTTCTAGTACAAATGCAGAATCGTATCCATAAGGATGATTTCATTACCTTCCACCTGAGGTGGATTTCCAGAAGTGTATGAAACTTCTATCTGGAAAATGCTTGCAGCAATTTGAAATTGTGGACAATCTAGCTCTGCATGAGCATTTGTATTGTGGATCCTGCACCAATTGGTGAGGGCTGCCTCAGCAAGATTGACTCTGGTAGTCTGTTTCGTTTCACCAGGTGATTGATTATCTAAAGGTGATGGTAATGAACCATTATTTGGCCTGGAATTCCATACTCTAGGCTGTCTCTGAGGATTATTATTATTTCCACTAGCATTATTGAAATTACTATTGTTATACCCTCTGTCAGGATAACCTGGTCTATCATTGGAATAACCTCTATTTTGGTTAGGCTGAGAATAGAAATTTTGATTTCTCAAATGAGTCACTTCTGTAGTGAGTTTTCTTAGCTGACCAGAGATTTCCTTAATTTCTTCCTTCTCTTCTTGAGCTTTAGCTACTACATTTTCAGTTTGGGGCTTGAAGAAAGAGTATCCATGGTTATTGTTGGATAGATCAGCACCCTGAGGTGTCTGAGTTTGTGTAAGATATTGTGGGGTTTGGCCATTTCCATTAGGAGGTGGCATGATACTCAATGGAGGCATTTGCAAGGGTGCAGGCATGACTATTGGAGGTATCACCGCACCATTAGGATATTGCTGAGCTAGAAATTGATGTGCAGAATATACAGGATATTGTGGAGGATAAGTTGGATACATGCCAGGCAATGTAGGGAATGCAACATTTGGAGTCGGAGTAGGGACTAGCTGCTAATTCACCTTGATAGCTTCTTGAAAAGCTCCAACCAAGGTTGTGATTTCAGGGTATGTTCTCCTGATGAACATAGAAGTTAATGGATCCAGGGCTAAATAGTAGATACTCCTAGCGGCAGCATCTGCTACTGTATAAGGAGCAACTAACTTGGATAACATTTTCTGGAACCTAGCATTGAAATTGGCAATAGGTTCTCCTTCAAACCATTTGATAGTGGCACATAGGTGATAATTCATTGAAGGATCAATTGGTATTTTGAACCTATTAGTAAAAGCTTTCTCTAAGACAACCCATGAATCAACAAAACTTTGACCAAGACTAATAAACCAATTATAAGCCTCTTACCCTAAGGAAAAAGGAAATAATGTGCATACAACATCTTGATGCTCTATTCTGGCTACCTTACAGATGTATTCGGGTTACCTTACTCTCTTCATCATCAAACCTGAAAATAATGATGATGAATGTCTCATTTCAGATGGAGGCCCTTCTTCTAGCACCAATTTATGTTGGTCATGATGTTATTCATAAACAAGCATAGAATAAAAGTACACATTAACCTTTATTCATCTTGAAAGATATGATGAATTTAGAGAATTCATGATCCCAAGTCTCCGGTGATTAGGTCTTAATCGTCTAACGTTACTTAGAGGTTGATGTGTGTTGCTGTTTCCATTTTGGGGCCTTATGTCGAGTTCATCATCATGACATCATTTCTGCAAAGATTCTTCACAGAGAGTTCATTTATATAGTCCTTTGATCAAAGGATACAGTTATACCTAGATATTTACATGAAATTTATCAATTAAACATGCTTTGGCTTCAAATATGCTAAATATTTTCAATTATCTACGAGATGTCCACATATTTGCATTGTTTGCTTAAGATTATCAGTTATCTGCAATTATGAAGGTGAAATACTCTAAAATTTAAAGAAATTGAAAGAAATGCTTCAAATGAATGTTGAACCTTTAGCTATTGAACTACATGTATATTAGATACAGTCATGAAGAGAAGAAAAACCAAACCATATGTTCACCAGGACATTCCACAGCTAGATACAGTTGATGCTAACTTCTAAGGAATTGTATGAAAACAATATATGCAAGTAGACATGCACTCCAAAAGACGCAGCAAATCACCACATATATCTAGAATTCACACATTGATTACTCAGGATTTACTATGAATTGTAATCACAACAGTCTTCTCATTCATTAAGTATGCAAGGATATAAATGTATACAAAAAGCTTTGAAATGAGCCCTGAATATTTCAGTAGACGGATTTCAATTAAGTTTCGAATGTTTAAAAAAGGGGATTCTTGCACCTTTTATAGAATAAGGTGAGGAATCCGTTACAAAAAGATCAACGATCTCGATTTGTCTATGCATATCCATAGTCAATATTTCCTTTTGACTATGTCAACCTTACAAAATGGCACAAGCTGTCAGCTGAAAACTATCTCGACTACTTATCTTCACTAAGTATCTAATGCTGATATTCACTCTATGGTGCATCATCATCTACTTTATCTGAGTCATGTGCCTCTTCACCAAGTGCATCACTTCCTGAACTTTCATCATCATCATGATGATGACCTCGCATATGAGGCTGCATGCTGCTCCGGATCGGCTCATATAGCTACACATTTTTCTCTATTTCTCTGCCATCCTGAGTCTTTGCTTTAATGACAGCGTGCTTGTGTGCCTCATATTTATGTCTGCTGCTGTCCAACTGGTTCTTCCTGTTATTCAGTGTCTTGTTGTAATTCTCCATCTTGACTTTGATTCTCATTATTTTATCTATGACTTCTTCTGTCAACTGAACAAGTGGATCTCCTGCTACTGATTGGAAGTTGCCATGTAAAGATTTGATGGCAAATTCCTCATCTTGATTTTCTACTTTCCCTTCCACTTTTCCTTCTAATGTCTCTAACATTTCTGCCTCAATAGACATTACATCATGCAATTTCATGCTGATATCTCTCAGTTTATTATTGCATCTCTTTAGCACTCCACATTCGAATTGAATGTCCTTATACCATATGTCTACCAACAAGGCAGTATTACTATTTAGTACCTATTTTTTGATGAGCAACTGAGGATTTATCCTCCTTATCTCTCCCAGGACGTCTAATACTTTTTCTAATTTGTAAAACCTTTTGCCTGTCTGCATCTGCAATTTATCTACTCTTGTCCTGGAGTCACTAAGAGTGTTCCATCTTTTTAAAGAGGCCTTTACTACTTTCTCTGCAGTATCCAATGTGGATATCATCCATTTCCTTAGCACAGATGCCTCATGTTTCATGAGATCTAATTTATTCACCTCCTCTTGAGAAATAACAGTCAATGGAACTGCATGTTCAGTTGAAGTATCATCAAGATTAGTCAACCTCCCTATGTAGGCATGCAACTGAACAATGTGCTCTTTATGTTGCTTATTTTTCTCTTTCTCTCTTTTCACTTTCTGAATTAAAGAATCAATAATATCTTTGCCTTCTTAACCCTCTTGGTCTTCATTGGCAAACCCTAAGTCAACTGTGCTGATTTGAAACTCATCTAAGGTAATTTTACCTTTTTCCTTCTCTACAGTAGGTACTGCAATCTGGGCAGTCCTTCTCCCAGTCATTGGATCTCTTTTGATGGCTGAAGTCATTCTGGCCTTCCTCTTAGGTTTTATTATATTCTTAGAAAATAAAGTGGAGACATCAAATTCTTGAATTTTGAATTCTTCCTCTGCATTTACCTCTTTCTCCAACCACAGAGGTACCTGATCATGTTTCTCCGCATCATCATGATGTTCACCTGTATCTCTTGTTTTTGTCAGCAGATGTGATGGAGAAGGTGATTTCCTTAGTTCTTCTTCATGATGCTCACTTTTTTGTTGATCCTGTGGCACATCCTCCTATTAAGGAACTTCTTTCTCTGGAGGAGCATCTTCCCGAGGTGGAGGATCTTGTGATGTATCTATCTATTGATCGTGATGATCATGATCTTTTTCTGTTATCACCTCATCCACTTTCAACTTCTCCTCATGTTGAGGAACATTCTCAGTTGTGGATACTTGGGAAGTCTCCTTAGGTGCTGACACTGGTTCTGTAACCACGATTTGTTCTGCACCTAAACTACTTATTTCTTGAACCTTGGTGGCAGGATCTTCTACCACATCTTTCTCATCAGCCTTCTTCTCTTGAACCTCTACTATAATAGGTTCTACTGATGTATCCTTTTGGCTTATCTCTGAAGTATGGCCTTCTAGTTTTGCCATCTTCACTTCTTCTGCAGGTTGCCCCTTGTCAGGTGATCCAGCTGGATGTTCAGGATTCACATCCTGTTTCTCTGTTAAGTCTATCACTGCAGGATTTGTCACCCCTGCAATCAGTGTATCTAACCCCATTTCTTGGGCTATCTGCTCTGGGCTCTTTTCTTTCTTAGTTTCCACTTGCTTTCTCTCCTCCAGTATAGTTTGAACTGGTGGAGTCATGTGAGGGGTCATGTGTGTACCTGCAGCAAGGGTTTCCATCTTTTGTGAAGCCACTTCCTTCACAACCTCATCATCAGACAAATTTATTGTCTCGTCCAACGAGATGTGACCTTCTCCATGTGTCTGGGAGGTTTCTTTCATCTATTCTTCTGCAAGCTCAGTCTTGAACTTGACAATGGTAGGAAGTGGAACGTTGTGCTAGAGTTCCCTATGCACTTCACTACCTGCCCCTTGTAACAATATAGGGGATTGTCTTATTTCACCCCTCATGGAGGTTCTTTGTTTCTTAGGTGGGGTAGATACCACCACGTAAGGAGCTCTCTTCTTCATTTTGAATAATAAAGGAGCCTCTTCTTCTTCAGGCTTCTCCTCCATGAGGATATCCTCTTCATCTTGTTTTCTTGAGGATTGACCCTCTTCTAGGGTCTCAGTAATTCCAGCCTGTATTGTCTTACTCTTCTTTGATTTTCCTTTTCTTGTCCTTGGAGGTGATTTTGATCCTAGTCCTAATACTGCTACCTCCTCAGCCACAAATACTGCCCTTTCAATAATAACCCCTTTGGGTTCATTATCTACTTTCTTGCCCTTTGGGGGTCTTTTGCTCTATTGTTGTTGTGGAGGGAGCCTATCTCCCTTAGAATTCCTCTTCTTATTTATGAAGTCATCATATTCTCCTTCAGGAATATCCTGTCCTTTCTTTTTGTTGTCCACCGTAATGGCAACACCTTTCTTCTTCATAGCCTCTATCTGTTCATCAACCCAGGCTTGGGTTAGCTGTATGGTCCTGGCAATGGAGGGGTCCAAGGATATGTCCTCTTGTATGGTGAGGTCAAGTGCAGAGATGGTATCATTATATATCTTCTTCTGCTCATACTCATCTGCAATTATCCTGCTATCATCTTTCTTCAATTATTGGGGAATGGGGATGCAATCAAAGGTTCTGATTTGATTCAAAGTTAGCCTTTGATATCTTCTTCTTCTTACTTCTACTTCATCTTCACAGTCAGCCCAGAAGTCTTCTAGGTGCCTCTGGTGAATAGGCTTTTCTGCATCCTGCCATAAGGATCATATGGTCTTATCAGCGGAAAAGGCTGCAGTTTCATTTTATTTAAGGTGACCATCAGCTTCTTTATGTTCTCTAAATCTGGACACATGTACCAGCCAATGGTGACTGGAAATAAAATTGGTGGCAGCTTCTTTGCATCCTTTTATGTTTTTAACATTGTGGAGCTCTGCCTTATGAACTCCATAAGTATCACTGCATCTGTGGGATAGCTTGGCAGCTTAAGGGGATGTCCCTCAAAACCCTTAATCCTTATTTAGGAAAAGGTGGTGAATTGTATATACCAGGCTCCATGCCTGTAAATTATCTCTTGAGACTCCATGCTCAATCTCTTTGTTCTATCCTCCTCCATGGTTCTCACTAGATGCATAGAGAATGCATCATTTACTAGTTTGTAGTCTTGGAGGTAATTGGCTCTTTACATCTAGGGATGATGATCCCAGATATGCATAGCATTGATTGTTCCTATGATTTTCCCATCTGTAACCAATGCATCAAATGTACCTTTATAAGCAGAGGAGTAGACAATGTAGGATGTCATATAGAAAGCACAATTTGAACCTCCTAGGTTCATCAGCTGCTCATGCAGAGCATCACTTATTAGCTGGCCCCACAGTGGCTTGATATCTGAATACAAACACATTATAATCACACCATACATCCAGTCTCTAAAACTACCAGGATCAGGCTGGCCTGTTAATCTGCTTAGTAGTGCAATCATGTATTGATATTCATTAGCAAAATCATATTTGAATAGGTGCACAGGAAGTTTGGCAGCTGCAGGATATGTACTGTTTTCAGCCCTCCATTGATACATATTTTTCCTGGCTTGTTTCTTGTTGTTTTCATATTCTTTCTCTGATTTCTTCAGGTCCACACTTTTGACCTTCCTACCCAATGGCAGTCCAAACGTCTGAGAGAGACCCTTGATGGACAGGTCTGCATATATCCTCCCATGTTTCATCACCTGTCTAGTCTCTGGGTTATAGTTCCTAGCACACTCGATGACCAGTTCTGGAGATTCCATAGAGTATGGGAAAACGGTGGCATTCCACATCCTAGATATGAAAACTACATCTAGCACAGGACTCTTGTTCTTCTCATCATTCAGCCTAGCTGACCAGGCTTCCAGATTAGTACTCCCCTGATGGGTATCCATAATTGCACCGTATTTAAATAGGACGCCCCTCTAAGATGAAAACATGGGCTTACTGAATTCACCCTCACACTTAGCCAACCTCTTATCAGCCATGGGTACCTGCAATTGACAAAATCTTGTCTTACAATGGGTATACACATGCATGCATATTACAATTAACTTTACTAATCATCATGCCTACTATGTCTGTTCAACATTACTTAATCATGTGGATGCATAAACCAGAACTTCAGATTAACAACCCATACCTGACTATTACAGAAACAATAGGATGAGGTTTTCATTTACTTACCTGGATATGCAAATTTCCTTTTATACCAGTGGACTTCTGAAAATGCACTTAATTCTGCTGATGATCATGCACTTCCTCCTGTCTATCGGCTCGATTCGTACAACTATCACTTGTATGAGGATATGGAAGCAAGTGCTTTGTAAAAACAAATTTATCGCAAGATAAAAATTAAATGACAGTGAATTCACCTTTTAACCATGCACTTAGGGTGAAATTAGGGCAAACCCTAACAGGTTGGATCTTATTTATTAATTTTCCACACAGAAAGTCAGAATTTTGCCAGCTATTCCATCGGGTCTTGTGATCGGTGGGAACTACCTACCATGTCTGCGCATGTTAAATGATAATGGCGGCAATGGGAGCGAGGTGATATTTGCAAGATAGGATGATATTCAAATTATTGGAGGATATTCACAAATATCATCCTGAGTTTAATGTGATCATCCTCCTCGAGAGGAATAACTATCATTGATAAGATCGGGTGACGAATGCACCCTTTGGTTATGTTTAGTACATCAGGAGGATATTTGGATATATCAGGTGATGTTTCAAAGATGATGATGACCAGACAAACTTACATGTCTCTCTTTCGTAATATTAGGATAACGTCATCCTGATATTCACTCAGTGTATCGGCAAGGCATCATGATGTCATCATCATGTTATATAAGCAGGATCATGTTCAAGAAATATGCCCCCGAGAATTAAAAAATGATGATTACGTCATTGTCATGTTCATTTCTTTGTTTATCGAACCTAAATGACGTCATCAAGATATTGGCTTAGGGGGGTATTTCGCGGCAAGAGGATATTAAGAAATATCGGGTTACTTTGAAAAATATGATCTCCACGAAATGTATAAGGCTACTAATGCGTAAAGCTTACTATCACCTAAATTTGACATCTGAATATTTGGACTGCATGATTTATCAGGTGATAAATTAGATTGGGGTGATCTTTTGTAATATGACGGATGTTACGAAATATGATCCTCCCCTAGAAATATTAGGTTTGACTCAAACTTTGACCGTGTATAACTTTCACACCTTAACGAATATCAGGGTGATACAAAAGGCAAACCTGCATGAAATTTGATGTGAGGTCACTAGAATGAAATAGGAATTTTGACAAACTAACCTCATGATGATGACTTACCCAGCCTTTCCATGCATGATGATCTACATGACTTACTTTTACCAAACCGCCAGAAAGCACAAAACAAGCCAAAAAGTTGGGTCCCTATTTTGCCAAGTCAAAATGGGGCGTGTTGTGTAACCACACAACATGATCTTAAAGGAATCATCTTGATGATTGCAAGATGAGAGAAGGGACTGGAACCCTAGCAAACTAGCACAACAAAAGCCTTGAATTCACATAGCTGGACCAAATACCATACCACAGGAATTACAAGCTGCTACCTGGGTGTGATAACAAAATAAACTTTTCCCAAAGCAAGACATAGGGACTAATTGGATGAAAATATGCAGCTATACATAAACCTAATAGAAACCCATAGATAGACTATAAACATAGCCCACTCAAAAACATGTAAAGACCTTACAAATTGGAAGTTAAATAATTAGCAAACTAGCACAAGAAAAGTTCTTGAATCATACACCTAGACCAATCATGATACGAGAGAGATTCAAACCCCTTGTTTGAAGAAAAACCATTGCTTCTTATGATTTCCTCCCATTCCTTGAAAGCACCATCTTCACAACAAATCACAGGCCTCATCCAAAAAAATACTTCCTCTGTTGGATGAAAATCGCAAACCTCGACGAAAATCCTTAAAATCTTCCATGAATGATCCTCGTACAATCGACAAACTACATACACACCCCGCTCTCTCTCTCTCACTCTCTCTGTGTTGTGATAAAAATTAATTCTATAGAATATGATATACCCACGATGTATAAAGGTAAAATTTTCAAGTCCTCTTGGAAAGATTGCCTTTAAATATTTATATTTAATATAGATCAATTTTAAGAATGTTCGCGTACTTTATGTGCTATAATCAGCTTATCAACAAACTATGGAACTTATGGATTTAGGAACCAAAAAGAAAGTTTGAATATAGAAACAGAAGCCGATAAAGCTAAACAAAATATGACTTAAGCTTTGTCAGTGAACTGTCTAGGTCAAGATATACAACTTTCACCAATAAAATAAAGATGGGTTCTTTCTCCGATACGTTTACCAACTAACATAAAATTTTCAAGTCCTACTGGGAAAACCATTGGCTTAAATTAGTTATATTTAATATGGATTAGTTTAAAACAACCTTCCTTACTTTATCTGGTATAATCGGCTTATCGGCAAACTAGAGAACTTATAGAACTAGGAACAAAAAAAAGTTCCAATATAGAAAAAAGAAGCTGATAAAGGTAACGAAAATATGAAACAAGACTTGTCCGACATATTGGATACAGACCCCGCTATCTCTCTATCACTCTATCCACGTTATGAATAAAATTAATTCTATAGAATACGATATACCAATGATGTAGATAGGTAAAATTTTCAAGTCCTCTTGACAAATTCATTGCCTTTAAATATTTATATTTAAGATAGATCAATTTTAAGAACATTGTCATACTTTATGTGCTATTATCAGCTTATCAGAAAACCGTGGAACTCATGGATTATGGAACCAAAAACAAAGTTCAAATGTAGAAAGAGAAGTGGATAAAGCTAAAGAAAATATGAGAAAATATGACTTAAGAATTGTCGGGGAAGTGTCTAGTTCAAGATATACAACTTTCACTGATAAAAGGAAAGATAGGTTCTTTCTCAAATACGTTCGGTGACTGATATGTAAAATTTACAAGTCCTATTAGGAAATGCATTGGATTTAAATATTTATATTTTATATAGACTAGTTTAAAAGAACCTTTCCTTACTTTATGTGGTATAATCGGCTTAACGATAAACCAGGGAACTTTGAAAATTAGGAACAAAAAACAAAGTTCAAATATAGAAAAAGAAGCTGATAAAGGTAAACAAAATATGACACAAGACTTGTCTGCCAAGTGTCTTGTTCGAGATATATACAACTTTCACCAATAGAAGCAAAGATAGGTCTTTTACAGATAGGTTCACTGACTGAGATTTATCGTCTAAAGTCTAAATCATATACTTGTCAACAAAATGAGAAAATCACATACTGTATTAGAAAATAGTTTAGTATGAACCAAAAACAAAGTTTGAATATATAAGAAAAAGATGATAAATTTAAAAATAATAATAATTCAAGTCTTCTTGCCAAAATCTCATAAAATGAAATAAAACATAGTTCATAAACCCTAAGTTTTGCCGATAAAGCCTAAGTTAGGAAAGTTAACTTTCACTAAAGTGCATGATTGCTTATTAGCATACTAAAAATTAAATTGTTAATGAAAACTTTAAATCTTGAAGAATATTGAAAATTGATCACATTAAATATTTATATCTTGAATGAATGTTGTACTTGTTAATCATGTACCTTCATTCCAATTTTTTTGTCTTATAAAACATAACTCGCCTCCAAATAGAACTACGTGTTTGATTTTCAATCAGATATGTTATTATCTTTTTTTTGTAATATTCATCCTCTACCAAAACAAAGCCACAAATAAATATTAATTAATTTAGTCAGTGAATAAAAAAACTAAAGAGCTAGTTCAAAATTATTAAAACCCATAATATCCCAGCACTATATAGTAGAAAAATTTATTAGCACTCAAACTAAGAAACCCAATATGAATTTGAAAATGATGATATGCCCCATACTTTTATGCATTCTTCTATTCTAACGTAAACATAGCGGATTTTTTTGTTCAGTGGAGTGCATGCATGCTTATTATCATACTGACATTATTTTTCTAAAATTTTAAATCTTGAACAATATTGAAAATTTAACATCAAATCTTTAAATCTTCAAACAATGTCATACTTATTATTCATCTATCTTCATTCTAATTTTTTCCTCCTATAAAACATAGCTCACTTGGAAATAGTATTGTGCATTTAATTTCCAAACAGATGTCTTCTTCTTTTGTCCTTTCAGAATTGTCCTCTAGAAAAAGAAAACCACAAATAAATATTTTTTTCTTTAGTCACCCAATAAACAAACTAAACAGTTCTGAATTTTTTATAACATATTAAAAAAAATTAATACAACCACTAAACAGAGAAGTTAATACAACCACTAAATAGAGAAGTTCACTTGTACTAGTAAACAAGCATAAACAGAGCTTAGAACAACTATCGTGCTCCTATAGTTCAAATATTAGCTCTCTGTTAATAACAATTTGTTTTAAATAATCCCCTAATTTTTGAGAGATAACTAACTTTAACCCGATAGATTCAAACGGTTTACCAATAATGCAGATAGATTAAAAACATATTAATGATATAAATACAAATATTACACAATATAATATATTAATATTTACATCTAAAATATATCAATATTAAACAAAAATATTATTATTATTATTATTATTATCATTATTATTATTATTATATTGTTTTATTCAATACAAATTAAACTATGACATTAATATTAAAATAATAATACAACATGGCACAACTCAAATCCAATTTGAATTTGCGATGAAAATGAGTGTGCGTTCCCACAAATCATGATGATTAACAAAACATATAAGGCAAAACCAAATTCCCCCCAAAAGTTAATTCATTTCCATTGCCACCTCCTCCCTTCTAACTAGATTTTTCTCCTCATTTTTAGGTGTCTATTTCACTCAAAATAGTATCTCCGAAAATTTGTCGAAAAGAGGTTTTTTTTTAACCAATCAGAATAGAGATAAATCATTTTTCAATGATTTTTTGTTAAAATTTTATCATCTTAACATAGGAAAAGTTCAAATTTATTTCAAATTTTCCCGACAAGAAAAATAATCATGTGTTTTTGGTTTACAATCGATAGATTAATCACTAGATAAGCATCCAAAATGAAAAATGATTGCAATAGTACTGCTGAAGGTAGGTACGAATAAATGTAATAATAAATAGACAAAATTTCAATAAACAAAATAATTGTATTTAGTTTTAAATTTGATGTTGAGGTGATTCTAAAAGACTATGTAGAACGATTTGTTACTTTATATGTTGATGATATGTTGTTTATAGGGAATAATAAGGCAATGATTATGCAACTAAGACATGGTTTTTTAGTGTATTTGATATGAAGGATTTAGGGGCTGCCAAATGCAACTTAGAGATAGATATTAGTGGAAAGTGGATTGACATAAAGCTTTGGCTCAACTAGAGTAAGTATGTGGAGACTATGTTGTACTACTTTGTTGTACACAATTGTAAGTCAATGAATATTCATTTTCGTACTGATACTAAGTTATCTTTAGATTAGTATCCTAAGTCCAATAATGATTTTGAGGATATATAATGTTTCTTATGCTAGTGCTTTAAGTAGATTGAGGTATGCAATAGTATGTACTAGACTAGACATTACCCAAGTAGTGAAAGTTTTTGTTAGGTTTTGTAGACACCTAAAAATGACCCATTGTATTATTCAACTTGTATACATCAATTCTTCCTAAATCACCTGCATTTAACATTAATTAAATAATCTAATTATTTAATTAATTTCATCAATTTCCTCTAAATCACTCAATTTCAATATTAATTGAATAAATTCTATTTATTTAATTAATTTCAATAAAATCCACCTTATTCTTCAAAATTAAATAATCTTAATTATTTAATTAAATTATTTTCAATCTTCAAATCTACATTAATTAAATAAATAAATTATTTAATTAATTAATCTCTCAAATTCCTCTTATCCAAAATTAAATAATTTTTATTTATTTAATTAGCTTTTTATTCCTCCAAATTTAAGTTGATTTTATCTTCTAAAAATAAATAAAATTAAGATTTTATTTATATCTTATCTTTCTTCAATCATGCACAATTAATTAAATAAATTTATTTATTTAATTCTCAATTATCTTTCACATTCTTCTAAAAATATCATTTTCCTCTATGTGAACAATCAATCTTAGTTTTAGAGCTTCAAAAAAGAAAATCTTAAGTTAAGTTAATTGGATTTAATTCTTATTGTTTTTATCACGAACTCATAAATTAGAAAAAAACATTCTAAATTTATGAAATCAAATCCTATCTTTATCCTAGCAAGTAGTTAACTCAACAAAACAACTTTAGAATATTCTTTTAAACATGACACATGTCGTGTGCACATTCATCATGCCCTCTCAACTCATCTTGATCATTGATTTCATTGATTTATCTCCACCATTGATTGATCTTTTTCTTAAACCTATATATACCCCCATCACTTCATTAAAATCCTCTTCGATCATTTAAGCTTTGGCATTCATACAACCCTTTACCATATATTGCATCGTTGAGCACATTGTATCTTTGAGCACACAATTATCATCATATATCTGCTTGTTACAACCATGGGTATGCAATATATTGAACAATCCACAAAGAACCAAGAGATCAATACAATTTAGGTGATAACTTTATATTATTTTGATTTGCACATTCATTGATTTGGTTATTGTTTAGATCAATCTTTTAAGGGTTATAAGATGGAGTTATTGTTCATTGTTTGATTTTTTAAAATCTTGATTTTACCTATACACACTTTTGTATGCCCAGTGGGACACACTAGCCTTTGCTTTTTTACAAAAAAATAATTTTTTAAAGTATAGGTATGGAAAAAGCACAAACATCACAGAAAAATGCATTTGAACAATAGTGAAGCGTATCTTAGCTGAATTAAAGTGCCTTCGGGCAACAGTGAAGCACCTTTGGTATGCAGGAAAGCACTTTTGCATTATCTTAAAGCACTTTTGCAAGGTTTCAAAGTGCATTTGGTTTTTGAGACATTGAGTTGCTTTTCTAAGTTTTAAGGGGTTTTTCATATCATACTAATTATCTATTGTGTATACAAGATGATTTATTTGTCTTACAATCATCCTAACATACTCCTTAAGCTGATTTATTTAAGGGTATTGTCATTGTTTTTGAGCTAACCCATCATTTCACAATTTGTTTTAGTTCTTTCTTGTTGCAGATTTATAGCTTTCATCATCCAACATCCTAGGTCATCATACAATCACTCAAAAATAATTTGACCAAGCTTTTTAACATAGTGTAACATCATAAACTATCCCCTTGGGGGCTTTTCCCTCTTTAGGTTTAACTCCTGGGTCTTTAGAGTGCATTTAGGACATCTTACTTCATAATTTGGCATCCCGATGGAATGAGCCCTTGGTAACATGACAAATGGGACCTAGGAGGACCCCTTGAGTTGTACCTTGCCCAAAATAGAGGGGGAGGACTTGGGTGCCCACACCCTAGACCTGCCCTATTTTAGGGTAGTCCCAATTTTTGAGTGTCAGTTTATGACTATTATTTGGGTCTTATGCCAACACAGTAAGTTTTAATCACGAAAATCTTGGCAAGAGTGTTTGTAGTTGCATATATAAGCATGTTTAGGCATTCATTTGTAAACTAGATGGCAATGGTGATGTTCATGCATTCTCAAGGTGATTCAGGGCTTTCATTGTGTTGCAAGAGTAGATTTGTGTGGTTTATGTGTTTATATTTGTAGATTTGAGCATCCATTTCATCATGGAATGAAGAGCATCTTCCTCCATGAGATCTTCACTACAAGGTGACATTATATTGTGTTTTCATCATCATTTCCTTTTGTTTTTCTCTCTACCTCACAAGGGCACGCACTCTCTATCTGGCAATGGTGTTCTGAGACTTAAGTGTCCTCTAAGGCTTGACTGAGGAAAAACTCTAAACACCACAACCCTCTCCCAAAGTTTTCATGGTTGTCGGTTACAGGTTGTGGAGCTAGAAAAAATGAAGTTGCAGGAAGGCATCTTGAATTGTTGGAATTACAGAACAAAAGGAAAAATAGCACCCTGGACTTGGGCACCTGCTCATTAGTCCTCCAAGTTCTGTGACAGGAAAATCTCTAGAATAGCGGGACAGAGTTGCAGACTGACTTTCCAGATCCGAACAAAAAGCAGGGCATTGGACTTGGGCACCCACTCTTTTGCCTCTAAAATTTCCACCTTGAAACCCCAAAAATAGGTACTTTGTGATTTGGTATTTTACTTCCCTCTGCAAGAGCTTTTTTTGTTATTCTTCTGTTTACAGTCGTATTTGCAAAATTAGGGTTTTAATGGTTAATTAAGCATAGGAGAAGGAAAATTGATAACTAAATTCCATAATCCAAGTTTCCCTACATCTCACAGTGACCTAGGGTATGATAGTGAATTTCCACTCGACCCTAGATCCTTGATTGTATAGGGTGAAAGGAGGATTCAAACATTTAAACACTTAAACATTGAACAATCCCAATTTTACCCTAAACATTTTCGTGAACCCATGTTTTTGGACTTAAATTGCAACTTTATAAGTGTATGTCTTCAAATTGGATTGATTTCATTCATTCATATAGTCATTCATTTTATTGCATTGAGAAAATTCAAAAAAATTGAAAATTTTGAAAAATCCAAAAAAATTGCATCAATTCTTTCTAAATTTGCCTAATTCATGATTTTTGCATTAGATCTGATATATACTATATAAAAACACAAAAAATCAATAATTTGCATTGCATTTTCATCATTAATTTTCTAGGCTTTTGTAGAAATTATGATAATTTTCATTAAACCTAGTAATTCCAAAATCTAGGGTTAGTAGGAAAAATCTTCTTTCAGATTTTTCTACTGATTTTAGAGGTTCATTCAAATTTTCATTTGGCTCTAGTCTGGTATTTTAGTGTAAATTTTTATTTAGATATAAAATCTTTGCATTTTTGCATAGAAAATTTCAATAAAAACTAGCAATTTTCATGCATTTTCAAAAGATTTGCATTGGTATTTTGCATATTAGAGCTTGAAAATAACTTTAAGATCTAAGATTAATTCATTTCCATAATAAATTAGACTTCAAAAAATTCACATAGCATTTTGTCCCAAGATCTCAAACCTAGGGCTTCAAAAAATCAAATTTTCACTAAAATTGGCCTTATCGACTCTATAAACTTGCACCATAGGTGTATTGTGAATTTTTTTTTTACATTAATTGGCTGTTATTAGGGTAATAATTTTCTTCCTCTCCTAAAAATATTCACAACATCCTTTTAACGGGCTCTTGTATTGAAAATTCGGTGAAAAACTACATATTTTGACTATTTTTGCCCTAGGGTTCGACCTAGTTTGCACTCCAAGCATGTTGTGATCAATTTTATGGATTGAGGTGACTAATATAATCAATATTATTTTCTTTACCTCCTAAAATTCCTTACAACACCCCCTTTTCTAGGTCTTGGAATTGAAAAATCATGAAAAATAGCCTATTTTTGCTATATTTTCACTAGGGTTTGACCTTAAGTGGCACTAAAAGTATGTTGTGTTGAATATTTTGACATTAAGTGGCTATTTTTACTGATATAATTTTCTCTCCATCATCATTTTCCTCAAAACACCCTTTGTTATTCTCTTTTAAAATGAGTTTTGGTGAAAAAAGTGCATATTTTAGCATATTTTCACTATATTTTGACTTATTGTCATCTTAGATTTGCATCAAGAGTGTGTTGTAAAGGATATTATTGATGTATTGGACTTATATCAGACATATTATTTTTTTCTCCTAATAAAAATCCTTAGAACACCTTTTCTTTCATATATTTGCATTGAAAAAGTACAAAAAAATCAAGCATTTTAGGTCATTTTTGCATATAGTCTTGCACTTAATTTGAAAATCTTTTAAAAATCTAATTTTACATTGAAAAAAATGCAATGGCACCTTCATGTCATTTTTCTATGGTATCTCTGCATGCATTTATCAAAGATCTTGATTTTGAAAAATTCCTAATCCTCATGAGTGAACATCCTTTGATATTAGAAGGTTTAACCAAATTCATCTCTAGGAATACTCATGAGAAAGATGAGAGTGAAAAGCCTTTTTCTGCCTTAAAGTATGATGATGATGAGGTACCTTCCTCTCATCCCATTTCTCTCCCTAGCCAAGATGTAGTATTAGTGGATGAGAAAAGGTCTCTCACATGAAATACTTTAGGGATGGATGTTGGGTGCAATCAAGAGGGAAACAATGTTAATTCAATCTTCATTAATAGACTTGGTACCAATATTCTTAAGATGATTGTGCAGGTGCCACCTAGTGCACCTTCTTTCTTAAAACCAGTGATTACGGTTCAAGGTGTTCAAAATGTGTTACAACAACCACATCACAATGTGGTTTCTCACACATATAACACCCGTAATAACAAACAAAGTAAGCAAGCACCGCATGTGCCTGTCTCTCTTTCATGTTCTCAACCTATGCTCCCTCCACCACCTCGTCTTACTCATAAAAGTGGTCAAGAGTGTGATCTTGTTGAATAGCTTCACGCTATTTCGGCTAAGATCTCTCTTTGGGATTTAATACAAACATCACCTACATACCATGGAATGCTCCAAGAAGCTTTGCAAAAGGTGATTATCCCACCTATAGAGAAGCCTAATGATGTAGCAGCTATATTGGATAGTATGCATGCAGAAAAAATAGATATTCTCTTTCAACCATAGGAATTACCATCAGTCGAAGTTCAAACCAATATGATCCCCTCGTTATCTTCATCAAAATAAACAAATCATTGGTTAAGAGAGTTATGATTGATAATGGATCAGCTCTTATGTTTGTGGCCTTGACTTATTACATAAGATTAAAGTTGATATATCTGCTATCAATCCAGAATTGTTAAGTATCCATGGTTTTGACAATATTGGACGACAATCCATGGGCACTATAACTTTACCTATACAAGTGGGACCTATGATTGTGCCTACCTTGATTCATGTCATGCCTTGTTCTTTATCTTACAACATGATTCTTGGTAGACCTTGGATTCATGCATTGGGGGTAGTCCCTTCCACTCTACATCTTTCAATCAAATTTGTATTCAAAGGTGAACTTCATACTATTCATGCTGATCCTGAACCAGATAACTATTTACATATTGAAAAGCAAAAACCAGTTTACAACCATATGAGCTTAAACAATTTGCGAGGTGATCCATCAATGACTAATGTTGTGCAAGACTCTCAACCATCGAGTGCACTTGTTGGTGATGATTGGGGTTCATTAGATTTTAATCCTTATGATTTAGGGGAACACAAACTTAATAACCTCAACACATCAAAAGTCGCATTGATCTCATCTAGGCAATCTTTTGAAACATCTGAGAAAAACAAAGTCTCCTTGGTTGAAAATAAAGACCATACTCTCATTTATACTACAAATTATGATACCTACAAGGCTTCACCTTCTTCTAAGGAATTGAACTCTTTATATGGTCGTGGATTTAAAATATTGTACAAAAATAATGACTATGTAGGCAATGGTTGTGGTGTAAATCAACAAGGAATTAGAGTACCTTTACACGTTGCTAGAATTAACTACACGTCCGATATAGGATACCGCTCTTTGAAACCCACCAAAGTCTCTTGTTGTCCTAAACTTAATGTTAACACAATATCAACACAACATGAGAGATATTCTAGATATGTATGTTCTTAACGATGGTGCTACCAGGTAAGTATCTCTAACTCTTTATCTCTCTCATGATGTGCTTCCCCCATGATGTCTTATGTGTTATTTAGGCCTCCTAGGTTGACCCTTGATTCTCTTGTAAGGTTTAGGATACTAGGAGACCGCCCCTGTTGTGACCTTCTATTTGTATCATCATTCTTCTATATTGTCTCTCTCTTTGATTTCATTGTTGTGTGTTGTGTGTTATGGACATAGCATTGCGGTTGGTGACTTAGGGGCACCCTCCTACATGACTGTCCCTAAGACACTTGTTTCTCCTCTCTTATTTATTGTTTCCCTTCCTCTAGTGTTTCCATATAGCAGGCGGATGATGAAAAACATTTATACTGATGCAGACCTAGTTTCCCTTTTGAGAGCAATCAAAAAATGGACTTAGTTCCTAATATGACAATGGCATTGTATATCTTATCCGACACTTGGCTAGTGGAAGCACTCATGCTTTCCGCGTAGTGAATTTAATGATATTTCTATTGCATTTTTAATCCTTAACAATATTGCTGCTCTATGTACCTTTGTTTGTCTTTGAATCTAGCCTTGGCAGTACTCGATTCAGAGAGCTTTGTGATATAGCCCTATGGTTATCCTCAAACTCCAGATTCATAGTATAACCTTGGCTCTTTATCTGATTAATCATATGCATTAATGTTGATGTTTATCATGATTTTGTAGACACTAGCATGTTTCTTGGAGGGATGTGTTTGTGGGAACATTCAGTGATCATGAAGTACATGTCACCTCTGGGGGGCATGGGCTTTGCGAAAGTCAGTGTTCCCTTCTATGTTTTCTTCCTACTTTAACGTGCATGATATCGATACCTGATATCAACCACCTTAAGGTGGGGGCATATATAAGGTAAGTTGTCTGCTATAGATGTTAGCAATGTGTTTGTCCTCAAATGCAAAGACCTGCATGATGAGTGCACCATGCATCCTGAGTTTGTTTACTATCAATCAATCAATCATGTAAGCCCTCTATAGAGGAAGTATATTAAGCATATCCTTTTTTCTTAAGCCCTTTACGGAGGTGGGAATGGTGTATTTCTTAGAGCAGATTGCATCATCCTGTCATTTTCAAAAGTCCTCTACAGAGGTAAGGAGTGGTTCTATGACTAACTCAACCCTTAAGCGTGTCTTCGGCGATTGTTGTGGAAAATCCCAATCATCAGTGTGTGCCTATAATGTGCCTGTGATGGTGATGAGCCTAGAAATAGGGAACACACCATTGCTTGTCTTTCGTGTTTTCTCTGTGTCTTCAAGAGTGTGTTTTGGCTTGCTTGCTTTATTTGGCATGTTTGTTGCCCCATATGCAGTATAAAGACCAGTCCCTTACAGTTGTGCTTCCTACATTTTGGAAGGTCTTGTGTGTTTTGTGTGTGTGTTACCCCATATATACAAAGACATGCACGATGAGCGCATCATGTATTATGGGAGGTTTGTTTACTTTCCAGTACTTGCATCTGCATTTCATATATATGAGAAAAAGAAAAGAAAAGAATCATGCCTGTCTTCTATGCATTCATGTGACTTCTATGCATTAAATTTATTCTCTGTGTTCTACGTGACTGTAACTCTCTTCTCCATGTTTTGCGTGCCTGTTACTATTTTCTATGTGATTAGCATGTCTTCTTTGTGCTTGGTGTGTTTGTTGTGTTTGTGACCTTACTTTAATGCATGTATTGGCCTCATGTTTATACATACATTAAAGTGGGGGCTAAATGTAACATTGGAAAATGTCCCCTTGGGGGCTTTTCCCTCTTTAGGTTTAGCTCACGGGTCTTTAGTGTGCATTTAGGACATCTTACTTCATAATTTGGCATCCCGATGGAATGAGCCCCAGGTAATATGACAAATGGGACCTAGAAGGACCCCTTGAGTTGTACCTCACCCAAAATAGGGGGGAGGACTTGGGCGCCCGTACCCTAGTCCTGCCCTATTTTTGGACAGTCCCAATTTTTGGGTGTCAGTTTATGACCGTTATTTGGGTCCTATACCGACACGATAAGTTTGAATCCTAAAAATCTTGGCGAGAGTATTTTTCATTGCATATATAACCATGTTTAGGCATTCATTTGTAAACTAGATGGAAATGGCGATGTTCATGCATTCTAAAGGTGGTTCAAAGCTTTTATTATGTGGCAAGAGTATATTTGTGTGGTTTGTGTTTGTGTTTGCAGATTTGAGCATCCATTTCATCATGGAATGAAGAGCATCTTCCTCCATGAAATCTTCACTACAAGGTGACATCATATTATTTTTTCATCATCATTTCCTTTGATTTTTGCCTCTACCTCACAAGGGTACGCACTCTCTATCTGTCAATGGTGTTCGAAGACTTAAGTGTCCTCCGGGGGTTGACTGAGGCAAGCCTCTAAACACCACAACCTCCCAAAGTTTTCATGGTTGCAAGTTACATGTTGTGGAGCTGGGAAAACTGAAGTTGTAGGAAGGCATCTTGAAGTGTCAGAATTACAGAATAGAAGGAAAAACAACACCCTAGACTTGGGTACCTGCTCATTAGTCCTCCAAATTCTGTGATGAGAAAATCTCTAGAATAGCGAGATAGAGTTGTAGACTGACTTTCCAGATCTAGACAAAAAATAGGGCATTGAACTTGGGTGCCCCCTCTTTTGTCCCCAACTTTTCTGCCTTGAAACCCCAAAAATAGGTACTCTATGATTTGGTATTTTACTTCCCTCTGCAAGAGCTTTTTCTATTATTCTTCTATTTATAGTTGTATTTGTGAAATTAGGGTTTTAATGGTTAATTGAGCATAGGAGAAGGAAAATTGATAACTAAATTCCCTAATCTAAGTTTCCCTACATCTCACAGCGACCTAGGGTATGATAGTGAATTGCCACTTGATCCTAGATCCTTGAATATACAGGGTGAAAGGAGGATTCAAACATCTAAACACTTAAACATTGAACAATCCCAATTTTACCCTAAACACATATATCCTTATTTTTTGTAGGCCTATTATTGAAAAGCATATATGCACAACAATCAAGTTCTTTTGGTCAAAAACACAATGCATCTACACAACAATCAAGCTTTTTTGGTCTAAACAATGTGCATCTGCACAATATCTAAGTGCTTTTGGTCTAAAACAAAGCACACTTGCACATCAGTCAAGCGCATCTGGTAAAGTCTTAAGCACCTTTGCACAAAAGTTAAGTGCTTTTGGGTTAATTGTTTTTTTCTAATTACTTAGTTTGTGTGGAACTAATATCACTTGTTGTAGCATCTTATCACAGATCAAAAAAGGTTTCTAACATATTTTTGCAAGACATTTCTTGAAGACACCAAATTTATCATACTAAGTCTTAGAAACACTTCAAATTTGTTAAAGGAATTAACAATCATCATATTGTATTGCATCTTGTGTGGTTAGTATAGTAGAACTTAGATTAATCTAGAAGGTAAATGAACAAGTGTTTTCCATTCTTGTGAGGTGATAGGTATATGCTCTCCCCTTGTGTAAAAACTTGGGTGACCAAAAAAATAGACCCGCTTCTTTTTATTTTTGTTTATCCCTTAGAAGGGCCTGCTTTTGGATTGTGTTTCCTCCAAAAGGGATGACCCTAAGTGGATTTTTACTTTGGTCTGCTATAAAAATTGGTCAAGGATAAAGCCAAGTCCTAACTAGCATTAGCCTTTACCATACAATGCCAATTTGAAAGGAGGCATACAAACACTTTTGTGTTGTGTATATTACACTCTCGTAGAGTTGGTTAAATCTTTTAGTAGCTTGCCAAATGCTCGCAAGGCGTTGGTCCCCAAAAGCAACTAAAAGCCACATAGCTAGTGACTACTTGATCTACCTCTAAACATTGTGATAATTATCAATGCAAGGGTACGACACCCCCAAGATTACTCACGATAAGGCTCCCTTGAGATGAGACATAAATCTCTACCTTAGCATAAGCTACTAGTAGCTTTCTGGGGAAAGGGTGATTGGGTCATTCTACCAGTCCTGGAGGTCCATATCTGTCCTCTCTCATAAAGATGAAATAGTATACACATCAACATTAAGTGTGATAACACTTGATTCGACGGAGATTCCAAGTTGTGAGCTGAATTTATCACAGCGAAGCTTCTCCTTAGGTATAAAAAGTGCTTGATTTGTCTTCAATTGTGTTATACCAATGGAAATTTGGGCTTTTTACGAGCCTTGAACATACACTTATTGTTGTCTTCAACCATCTTGTTTACTGTGTTTGTTCTCTTGTAAAGAGTAACCCAATCAAAATCTAATCAACATTTATCAAATTTGACCTTGAAAACATCACTGTCACAAAAAAGCGTATCTAAGCCACAATCCAGCACATCTGAGCCATAGTTCAGCGCATTTGAACCACAGTCTAGTACATATGAACCATAGTCCAACACATTTGAGCCATAGTTAAGTGCATTTGAGCCACAGTCCAGAGCTTTTGGTTTATGTCTGTCACCATTCATCCATTTAGCCCAGAACATAGCAAACTTCAAATTTGATCAATTTTAACCTTTGAGCTAGCATTCTACAACACTGTTAGACCTATGCCAACAACCATCAGACCATTCTCATCATAATCCAAATCTAAATCATCCAATCCAACCATAATCTGATCCCATTCTTGAAACCCATCTAATCCATCACTTGTGAAAATGGTTCTGATCATCAACAAACCTAAGTCAAATGCAAAACCCAAAATCACACTTTGAAGAGGCTATCCTTCTAGCTCCAATGATCATGAGAACCTTGTAGCTAATGAGGCATATCTTGAGGAACAAGCTAAAATATGAAGACTTCAACACATGTGTAACTCCATGCCAACACTAGACAACACGATCCTAGCACCAAAACTACAAGGCATCATCCAAGAACTTCACCAAATACCACAACCCCTAGATCAACAAACCATACAAAGACTACAAACCATCATCCAAACACTTCAACAAAAACAATCACCTCTAATACAACAACTCCTAGTCAAACTTCAATAACTTATAGCCACTCACCAATCCCAAATCCAACAAACACAAACACAATATCAACAAATTCCCACTCAATCCTATGTGTCAACCCCCTCAACTTCATACCAACCTAACTCACCTATATGTCATCACATTCCACAACAACAATATCAACACATTCAACAACAACAATTCAAACCACAATACCAACAATTCTGACCTAACCCACCTACCTATCAACACACTCCACAACAATAATAGCGCATTTCACAACAACAAGAATTCCAACCCCAACCTCAACAAATTACACCTCAATCCCATGTGTCACCCCCATTATCATATCAACCTAACCCATCTACATACCATGTCAATTCCATGTCAACCTATCCCATTGATACCAAACAACATCCACCCCACGATCATCCAATTCCCTATTCAAACATTTCAACCCACCACCAAATTCATTCACAAAGCTATCAAGTTCCTTCACAACATGAACACACAAGTCCAAGTAACCCTTTGCACAAAACTCAAGTGTCCTTAAGTCCTTATGATACCTTTAACAAAGGGAACACCACTATAGCTTATACATCCTATGGGTAGCCTACATCGTCATCCAATCATATACCAATACAAGAGCCTACTAGTCCTATCCCCACACCACCATATAGTCCTTATCATAGTCTAGTGGTCCATGAACCTTCTAATACATCAATCCCTTCATTACTTTCATCCCCATGTTCCTCCAGTCATCCACAAAAAGATCCATGGGAGGCAACCCTACAACAATTGGTCCAAGAACAATTACTTGAGTTACCCTCGATAAAACCATCCATGTTCAATCCAAGTATGTCCAACACCCCTATTATCCCTCCACCTAATCCTCATCCTAAGCCTACAACACCATCCACTGTTATTATCCATCGATTATATTGTTCATCCACCTATACACTTATGGAGGATGTGCTCCAATGGCTATTAGGAAGGAATCAACTATCTCCATGTCACCAAACACCTATTCAAGAGCTTATCAAGCCTATTGAAGCGTATCCTACCATGAGTCCAAGTCAAGATTCATTGTACCTTCACATTGTTGACCATCAAGAGCCTATCAAGCCTATCTATGAGTCTCCCACTTCCACTTCCATTCAATAAAATTAAGAGCTATGTCAAGAGTATAATCTAAAGCATGGGGAAACATCAACCCTTTATCTAAACCAAGGTCAAAGCACCTCCATCCAACCCATCCATAACCTATATCTTTTCTATGATCAAGATATTATCTTTGATGAAGAACCTATACATGAGCAAATTGATCCCATCCATATCACAGTTAATCCTATCTATGATCAAGATCCCATCTATGATCAAGATCCTATCTATGATCAAGAGAACCATGATGATCCTCTAAGCCTACTTTATGCATTCCATGGTCAAGAGATTATAATCCTACCTATCCATAATCCCACGCCTATCCATGAGCAAGCTATTCACACTACTCCTATACATTATCCACCTAGCCCTATCCATGATCCAAAAAAATTCAATTCCCTTGATGAGACACTTGATCCCCAAGAAAGCATTGACAATCAAACAATTCACTTGGATCCCATCCCTTCATCTACTACTGAGCATAATTTTGGTCAAGATCCAAGCATCCCAAGTCGTCCATTACATGATCCCACATTGTCTCTTGTGGATCCTCCATTATCTCATGTTGATCCTATAACCAAAAATTTTTGACAAATCAAAAGATAAAACAAAACATGCAATACCTTAGTCCAAATCCTTTCGAATACCTTAGATGATGCTTTGAAAGATAGATGCATGCATGTTTGATTTGCTTGAATGATTGGATGTTTATTGCTTAGGTTCACAACATAATGATGATAGGATGAAGAAGATAGATGGAGATTAGATAGTTGATGGATGATGGATGAAAGATTAAGGAGATATTTCAATAGAGTAATGGTACTTGAAAAGCTCATCCATGCAAATGGCTTGGTTGTGGGTTAATTTGTAGGCAAAGGAGAGAGGATGGAGGGATAAAACTTCAATTTTATGAGCGGTAGTGGAATTGGAAAGTTGATCATGCAACAAGTTAGAAGAAATGGAAGGTGAAAGAGTTAACTCGAGAGATGATTTGAGTCATCTTAAGAGATGAAACTTGAAGGTGAGCTCAAATAATTTAAATAATTTAATATTAGTTAAATCATGAGGAATGTGAGGATAAATAAATAAAATTATTTATTTATATAGGGATGAATCAAAATAAAATAAAAGATTTATTTTATTTTATTCAAGAGGAAAGGGGATTAACTAAATAAATAAAATTTATTTATTTAATAATGTGATGGGATGGGATAAATTAAATAAATGTTAGATTTATTTAATTTATTAGAGGAAGTGCTAATTAGGTGATAATATGGGTGCTTAGGGAAAAACATGCTACAAGATGCCTAAATGATGTAATGTTGTGACAAAGTGGACATTTTTGGGTGTCTACATTTTGTTCCTCTTTGAGATGATGTTCAAGATGATGAAATTTGTGTTGAGTAACATCATTTCAAAGAAGATAAGTTATGGATAGAGGAAGAAATATGATGAAGGAAAGATAGTATGATGATGATGTAAAGATATGATGATGGGATGATGATGCCCCCTCGAGAGGATAGGCAGGTTAGAAGAACACGGGTATGCTCTTGAAATGAAATGAACTGATAAAGGAGGGATAAGATGAATGATGCAAGATAGGAAATAGGTGAAGGAGATGAATGATATGTTATGCTGCAAGAAAAGTGAGCAACCATGATGTTTGATATAGCACTAGATGTTATGCACCAAGGTATAGAGACCAAGATGACGATGTATCTCATGCCCCAGCATAATACAACCTTGTCTAGGTACAAGATATGAATATTAGCTGCGTTGGATTTGATGCAAATGCAAAAATGATAACACACACAAGCAAGCAAGCAAACATGCACAAATGATTCAAAAACAAACAAGGTATTGCCCCTGTCAAGTTGTAAACCAATGATTAATTGATTGATTGATGATGATAATAGTAGTGTTGTCATTATGGGGAACGATATATCCCTATATCAACACAAGGATGATTGATGATGATGATATTGTTGTCATGGTGGGGAATGATGTATTCCTAGATCAGCACAAGGATGATGATGATTGATTAGTTGATTAATTGATTGGGTTTACAACAAGATTAGGATCAAGACCATTGATTGGGATTGGATAATTTGGCAAGATTGATTAACTTGTTTGGTATGGTTTGAGGGTGATTGACTTGCATTTGGATTTTATTGGATGGATGATTGATGAATTGGAAGAAGTGATTGAAGAATTGATTTGACTGATTGATTGGAAGACTACATGATAGAAGAAATGAGAGATGGATAAAGATCATAATTGGAAGAGGATTAGAAGAAGGATGGAAGATGGAAATGGGCTATCACCTGTGCCTGAATCTAGATATTTCCTTCATACTCTAGACTGCCTACATACCCGTGTCCACAAGATCAAGGCACTTAACGATAGAGATGATATGTAGTTCTGATTTATGTTTTATTTATGGTAATGATGAAGATGGATGGATTGATGTGATTTTCATTGATTATTTAGATTGATTTACTTTGATTTGATGATGTGATTGATTTGATTGAATGGGTTGATTCAATGATGAGGATTGATTTTATTGTTTGGATTTTTGTAGGATATTTTGATATTTTTTGTATCTTTCAGGATATTTTATGATTTTTTTTTGTATTTTTTTCAGGACATTTTTTTTGTGTTTTATTCATGACATTTTATGATTTTTTTGGTTTTTTTTAGGACATTTTATGATTTTTTTGTATTTTGATATGTTTTGATGTTTTTTTGTAATTTTGTTAGGACTTTTTATGATTTTTTTGAATTTTGCGATGTTTTGATTTTTTGTAATTTTTTCAGGACTTTTAATACTTTTTTTTTGGATTTTTGATATGTTTTAGTTTTTTTGTGTTTATGGGATATTTCAATTTTTTTGTATTTTGATATGTTTTGGGATGTCAAATGGATTTACAATTCGTGCAACCTTTATGCTAGATACCAATGACAAGGGAAAACCAAGTCTAGGTGCAAGGAGGTAGGTGGGATGGATAGATAAACGAATAGGCGATAGTGGATGGGATAGAAAGATCATGATAGATGGATGGGTACAAGGATAAGCTATAGTGGATGGATGTATGCCTCATGATGGAGCTAGCATGTGATCTCCAAAGACTATGTCACATAGGAATAACATGCCCCATTCTAGGTATAGTACATGATTTTCATGACAAAGCGTATGACGATAGGATAGTGATAGGATTGGATGGAAAGGATTGAAGTATATCAAGAGATACCCAAAGAATGTTTCAAAATTTTGCCCCCAATATTTATCAAGATCAAAAAAGGAAGGGATGAATGGACTCAATATGATAGGTATGTGTATGTAGATGGATAAGGACATGTTAAGAGAGGATATGATGGAGAATGATAGGAAGTGGTATGATATGATAGGTTAAAAATGATATGGTGGATGAGACAAGGTGACCCCAAGTATAGGTGACATAGAAGATCAATTTACACATGATGCCTATTTGCCAGGTTTTCATCACGGTACTTATCTAAGGTGCCTGTTTACTAGGTTTTCACCATTAGATGAATGGATTTCTCTTTACGTTTTTTTTTTAAAAATTTTGACTTTTTTGATTTTTGACTACTTGGATGGGATAGGTGGATATGGGCGAAAGGGACTCAAGTGTCTAGTGCCATGAAAGGTGATAGCCCCACTAGATGGATGTCGTCACATGGACCATGTCAAATGCTCATAGATGTTGGTAGGGGATTGCGTGAAAGATGGATTAGGTAAATGGTGGATTACGATATGGATTATGGATGGAAGAATAGTGGATTATGATGTGGATTATGTAGGAAATATGGATGGAGGGCTATGCAAAAGTATGGACCATAGGGAAGTGATGAAGTAGATATGTAGGATAGTGGATGAAGGATGGGGAGATGGAGGTATGTGGAAATGTTGTGGGATGGAAGGGAACCATGACCAACGGTTGCACACACTATGGTAAACATTGAAGCTTTTGAGTGGATGGTGGTGTAGGAAGCAATGGGGTTGTTTTCTTAGGGTATAGGTGACGAAGTGTTTTAGGAACTCACATAGACTTACTATTTTCATGTCTTTTATTTTACTTGTGGGATTTTTGGGATATTTGACTAGAATGGGAATTTTGGATGGAAGTGGATGGTTGGGATTTTTGAGAGGTGGATGCCTCATTTGACTTTCTTTCTTCTTTTTTCTTACAGACCCAAACCATTTTGCTTTTAGACTTTGCTTGTGAAGGTATGGGTTTGGATTGGTTTTTGGATGGATTGGGCTTTGATTCTTTGCTTTTGTGTCCAAAGGCATGAGGACCCTTAGAATTTTTTGCTTTATAGGTAGAGGCATCCAAAATTTTGCTTTTGAATCCCATGGGTTTGGTGGAATGAGTGGAAGCTTCATGTTTAGACAATATGGAAATTTGTTGGTCATGATTGGGATTTTTAGAAGACTTATGGATAGGTGGAAAACAGGATTGGATAATGGGGATATTAGGTGTTGGAAGTAGTGGAGGTAAAGTTGATGTAGGGATATTTAGAGTTGGAAGTAGCGTAGGCAAATTGGATGGGGGAAGGTGTACGGTCACATGCTTTTGACATTTATAAGATGATGGAGGTGGAATTGCAACATATGTTGTGGGTATGTGATAGGAATTATGGTGGAAAGTGGTGGACTTAGGATGCCTAGAGTAATTACCAACATCTTTAGATTGCTATCCTTGGGGTGTGTATCCAAGGCCATGTGAGAGTGGAGGGACATTGACATGCATGGGCTCCAAAGTTCCTTGTTCAAGAAGGCCTAAGCCTTTACCTTGATAGCTCATGTTTTGAAGCATACGATGGACAATGGGACTATGTATAGGTGGAACACTAGACATGAGTTCCTTATTAGATGGAGGGGGTGAAGTGGAGGACAATGGTTGTTGGTGTTCTAAGGAGGAACACTCATGGATGAAGGTGGTAAGACCAATAGGATATGATGGTGAATTTGAAGTGGGATCTATGGTGGGTATGAAAGGACCATTAGTATAGATTGATTTTGCTCATTAGGATCCAAGTTATTGGTTTGATCTTTTATGTATGCTTGGGAGGCACATGTCTCATCATGGGAAGTGGATGCTTGTGCATTAGGGTTAGAAGGAGGATGGATAGGAGAAATTTGGATATCTTGCCCATGGAGGGGTATAGGATTATGAATAAGATCAAGGTGCTCATGGATAGATTCTTCATAGGTAATATCATCTTGATCATGGAAAAGATAAATGTTATGTATGGGTTGCATGGGTGGAATGTAAGGGATTTGATCTTGACTCGGATTAGGGACTAATGTTTTCACATAATTAGGATTACGTTCTTGATATAACTATTGATTTGCTTGAATGGAAGTGAAAGTGGGAGGCTCTCGGATTAGTTTGATGGGTTCTTGATATTCATCCATAAGAGAGTATGATGGACTTTAACTTAGGCTCATGATAGGAGGCTCTCCAATTGGCTCAATGGCTTGTGGGTCACATGGTGGGCTTGGAGAGCTAAGGATGTCATTTGAAGGCTCGTTGCTAGGTGCTAAGATAGGTTTTTGAAATGGGGATAAGTTGTTCCTAGCTTGTAGCTAATGGATCACATCCTTCATTAGGGTATGTGTGAATGGACAATATAGGGGATGGACAATAATGGTGCATAGTGTTGTAGGCTTATGATCATGATAAGTTTGAGGGATAATTAGATTGGATGAATTGGGATTTGGATTGGATGGAGGGATAATGTGATTGGATGGCTTGGGATTTGGATTGGATGGAGGGATAGGAGGACTAGATGGATTAGGATTAGGATCACATGGTGGTACCAAGATAGGACTAGTAGGCTCATTTGTTGGCATGTGATTGGATGGTGGATGTGGCCCATAGGATTTATTGACTAGATTGGTGTCTCCCTCATCAAAGGATATCAAATCTTGCTCCAAATATTGACTTAAGGACACTTGATTTATATACAAGGGACCATTTGGAGTAGGATTAGGTGACACATAGGTATCTCCCTCGTCAAAGGATATTAGATCTTGCTCCAAAAGTTGACTTAAGGACGTTTGATTTATGTACAAAGGGCTATTTGGGCTTGCATGTATCTCTTGTGAGAACACCTTTTGGCCTTGGACATGGGTTTGATGGTATGTTGGAAGGTTGGAATGAGGAATTGGATGGTATTGGGTTGATATGGCATTTACATAATAGGTAGATGGGTTAGGTGATACATGAGATTGAGATAGCATGTGATGAGGTTGGCCTTGTTGTGTTATGATTTGTTGTTGAATGTTTTGATGTTGGAATTGTTAGATAGGTTGATGTTGTTGTGATTGAAGGTGTTGATGTGTTGGATGAGGGATCACATAAGATAATGGTTGTTGATAAGTGGATTGATATGGATAAAGGTTGAAATTGGAGGAAGTGTGATAGGTTGATGAAGAATTGATGTGACATGTGGATTGATAAGGTTGATATGATGGGATAGGTAGCACATAGGATTGATTTAGCATTGGTTGAGGATGTGCTTGTTGGATTTTACATGTGGCCAAGAGGTGTTGCATATGCAAGGATTGGCTTGCTTGAAGTTAAAGTTGTTGAATCATGCCATGGACTTGTTGAAGGATTTGTTGGCTTAGAGGTGATTGGCTTGTTTGAGATTGGTGAAGTATGTGAATGAGCTCTTGTTCTAGGTCTTCTAATGTTGACATGGTGTCAAGTGTTTGATTGGGATGTGATTGCTTAGATGATAAGGAAAGATTGATAGTTTGATTTGGGGAATATCAAACACAATGTAAATGCATAAACACGCATGCCAAGAACAATGTTTAGATTTCCTTCCAAGATTAAATGTTATGATTAAGCAAACACTTGCAAACACAACAACAAGCCCTAATGATTAATTAGGTAGGGTATGGTTGATAAGTCTTAAGCTAGGCTGCACAAGGGTTAACTAAGGGTGTACCTGATATACACAAGGTACAAGGGGTCCAAATCTGTGAACACTAGCCCATTGAAGGGATGTGGCATAAGCATAAGCGAATACCGCTTCACCTTGTGTCTGGAATCACCCAGGGCCACAAGGTTGTCTCAATGACTACGTAGCTAGATTGAAGTACAACTTTCACTCTCCCCCCTTTCATATACCCCACTGGAACACGTGGTTGAGGTTGTCCCTAGGGGTGATGAAATCCCCTAGTAGGTCTCCTAGATAGGGTTTGACAAAAGTGAATCAAGTGTTGTGTTTTTGATCTCCAAGATCACCTTGTGGTGTGAGGAGAGAGCATACACATGCACATGATTCACACTTGCAATTGTTAATTAACTCTTGGAAATGAAATGTGTGATAAGAAGACAATGTAGACACTTGTTCATTTTAAGATCGTAAAGCCAAATGTGTAGGAAGACATTTGTTTGTTTTAACCCAATTTCAATAATGTGATAGCAAACAAGATTGGTTTTAAGCCCCAAATCAAAGCGTGATAGCAAGCAATGTTTAGAGATGAGAGATGGATTGATTTCACCTGATTGTTTTGCATCCTTAAATCTACTATGTATGCTGATGCCCCTATTGTTCCAACTCATTAGATGCCCCTGAAAATCACCAAGACAAGAAGAAAACTGAACTTGCAAGCCAAAAGTGGATTAGGTCAAAAAGATGTGATTTGTTAAAAATCTGATATGGATGATCTAATAAAAAAATAGACTGCATAAACAGAAAGTTCAAATGATTCTAAGCAATTTAAAAAGAAAATCTCTGACATTGGATATGTTTTGCTCAAGATATGCTTGATTGAAGTTTTAAAGAAGATGAAGTTTGAAAGAGATATTACCTGATGAAATGATAAAATTACTTGAAGCCTTTGATGCTACTGCAAAGTTCGTTGAACCAGCTTTACTACAACTATAGAAACTTAAAAATCTGACATGATTTGCAAAAGTTATGGTAGTTTAAAAAAAAACTATTTTAAGCTTTAAAGAAAAAACACTATTCACAGCTTGAAAACACTGTTCATGGCATGAGAACACTGTTCACTACCTAAGAACACTGTTCACTGCCAAAAACACTATTCATTGCAGAAAAGCATTGTTGACCGCTGGAAAGTACTGTTCATCACCGGAAAGCAATGTTCACTACCAGAAACACTATTGATCACCCTACAAGCATTTGTTTAAATTTGACCTGCACCAAAAAGGGTCAAATTATATGTTTTTATTTAGCTCTTGGCCCTTCTAGACGCAACCATGATGTCTGTTTGAGCCCAAGAGGTTGCCTATAACAATCATTTGGAAAACTTGCCAAACAAGGGTTAGAAAGATGCAAATTTTTACAACAAAAACCTGCAAAAATCAAGAGACGCGGGTCCCGTCAGGCATACTAGAAATGTAACTGAAAAATTTGGACAAATCAAAAGATAAAACAAAACATACAATACCTTAGTCAGAATCCTTTTGAATACCTAATATGATGCCTTGAAATATAGATGCATGCATGTTTGATTTGCTTGAATGATTGGATGTTGATTGCTCATGTACACAGGATAATGATGATAGGATGAAGAAGATAGATGATGGATGATGGATAAAAGATTGAGGAGATATTTTGACAAAGTAATGGTACTTGAAAAGCTCATCCATGCAAATGGCTTGGTTGTGGGTTAATTTATAGGCAAAGGTGAGAGGATGGAGGGATAAAATTTCCATTTTGTGAGTGGTAGTGAAATTGGAAAGTTGATCATGCAACAAGAGAGAAGAAATGGAAGGTGAAAGAGTTAACTAGAGAGATAATTTGAGTCATCTTGAGAGATGGAAATGGAAGGTGAGCTCAAATAATTTAACTAATTTAATACTATTTAAATCATGAGGAATGTGAGGATAAATAAATAAATTTATTTATTTATAAGGTGATGAATCAAAAAAAATAAAAGATTTATTTTATTTAATTCAAGAGGAAAGGGGATTAAATAAATAAATAATATTTATTTATTTAAAAATGTGATGGGATGGGATAAATTAAATAAATGTTACATTTATTTAGTTTTTTAGAGGAAATGCTAATTAGGTGATGATATGGGTGCTTAGGGAAAAACATGCTACAAGATGCCTAAATGATGTAATGTTGTGACAAAGTGGACATTTTTGGGTGTCTACAGATCCTCCACCATCTCCCATCGATCCCATTCCAAATCCATTACCCTATCCCCTTGGTCTTACCACCTTCATCCATGAATGTTCTTCCTTAGGAGAACAACCACCACTATCCACCACTTCACCTTCTCCATCTCATAATGGACTCGTGTCTTGTTTCTAAAACAAGCATCCCATTACATACCGTATGTTCCAAAACATGAACTATCAAGGCAAAGGTTTAGGCCTACATGAACAAGGTATCTTAGAGCCCATCCATGTCACAATCCATCCTTGAGCACATGGTCTTGGTTTTTCATCCCAAGATAAACAAGCCAGTGATGTTGGTACCAACTCCATGCCTCCTCCAACTACTTCTTCCCCTCCATATCCTTGTGGACCTTATTGCACCTTTCACTTATATGTCGCCATCCCTCCTCCATCATCATACCAATTGCAAAATCATGTGAACATACATCTCCCTCCATCCACTCTTCCTCCACTCCTTCCAACTCCTAATATTCCCATCCTTCCATCCCCTAATCCCTTCATCCATCAATATACTCATTCCTCCATCCACACATCTCATCCCCTTATATCCCATATTAGTCCTAATCATCTCCAATGAATGCACACATCACCCCTATATGAAGCTATTCCTAACCCCATGAGATTCAAAATTAAAAATTTGGATGCTTCCACATATATAGCAAAATATCTGCAAAAGCCTCAAGAATACCATGCCGTAGGGCATCAATACAAAAATTCAAAGCTAAATCCATCTCAAAAGTTTTATACACCCACACACCTTAAAGAAAAAATGAAAATGGTGTGGGTCCCCAAGAAACAAGAAATTACCTCAAAAGCTACATAAAAGTTGCATACACCCACACACCTCAAAGAAAAAATGAAGGGTCCCCAAGCAACAAGCTATTAAGTCAAATCAAGCATCCACATCTAAATCTATCCCCGAATTCCAAAATTCCTGCTCCCAATTAAAAAATATTGCAAATCCTAAGTCCATTCAGGTTCCAAAATCCCTAAATTGATGATTCCCAAATCCCCTATCTTGATTTCCATTACTCCCCATCCTAGTCAAAGGCTTCAAAATCTATCACGATGTGTACAACCATTGGTCTTGGTTCCCCATAATTTCATTCAATTTCCACATACTTCCATCCCCCATCTTCCATCCCTTATCCAACACACTTCCCCCATCACACCTCTATGGTCTATGATTTTGCTCCATCACCCATTTATCCTTCCATCTCCCTCCATTATCCACCATCCATTCTATTTCCATATTCCCACATCTACCAATAATCCATGCACATAACGCTACTTTATATAGTCCATGTACAAATGTGCATTAATGTGCTAACATACTACCTTGCTATTGGAAATAGACGCTTCAGTTCTCGTCCTCCATCCCATCCAAAAAAAGAGAGTAAAAAAAAGTCAAAAAAATCAAAATAGTAAGAGAAATCCTTCGTCTGATTGTGAAAACTTGGCAAACAGGTGCCTTTGATAAGTACCATGATGAAAACCTAGCAAACAGGTGTCATGTGTAGATTGATTGTCTATGTACCTCACACTTGGGGGCATGTTGTGTCATCTACCCATCCTATCATTCCTTGTACTTATCCTTCCTATCATTTCTTACTTATCCATTATATCTACATAATTATACCCTTGATCCAAATCCATCTCCGTTTCCTCCTTTTTAATCTTGATAAAGATAGGGGCAAAATTTTGAGTCAAGATTTGAAAATCTCTTGATATACCTCATCATTTCCAACCAATCCACTCAATCCTATCGTCATAAGCTTTGTCATGTAAAATTCTAAAGCATTATACCTAGAATGGCTCATGTTATTCCTATGCAACATAGTATTTGGTGATCACCTCCTAAGCACCTCATCCATTCCATCCACTATTGCCTATTCTTTTATTCCTACTTCTATCATGAGTCTTCCATCCCATTTTCTATCACCCATCTTTTTGTTCACTTATCTAATCCCATCTTTCTCCTTACATCTAGAACTGGTTTTCTCTTTTCATTGGTATCTAGTACTAAGGCTATCCAAATGCAATCCAATGCCACCTAGTCATCCAACAAGGTTCTATTATGTCTAGTAGATATAAGTTCAAACCATTTGTTTACAGAGTCAATGTCCTATGCATTGGATACATCGTCACCTTGGTCTTCTATACCCTAGTGCATAACATCCATTGCTATCTCAAAAATAAGGATTGCTCTTATAAATATTTGCATAACCGTTGCAACTTCATCCTATCCATCTCACCCATACTTCCTAATAAAATCTATATCTTTCATGAAGATCGATCAATCTGATATCAATTTTTCTATTCTTTTCATCTTCCATCTTTTATCTAACTTTTCATCTTCATCTCTTCTTTCATTTTGAGAGCAGAATTGTGTTCTTTGAACCCAACTTTCCTCTCAAGGGGGTATCCCCATTATCATCATCATTAGTCTTATCGATATATCTCATCCTTTCCATACCAGTCTAGCTAACCAATCTAGCCAAATTATCTAATCATGTCCTTTGGTCTTGATCATAATCTTGTCGTAAACGAAATCAATCAATCAATTGTCTTATATAGGATGTTGCATTGTCGAAACTAGACTAGACATCTTCTATGACATGTTTCATTTCCTGAAACCAGACATTATCATCAATCAATCACTCATATCAATTGTCTTATACAGATTGTCACACTCTCGAAACCAAACTAGGCATCATATACAAGGTGTTTCATTTATGAAACCAGACACTATCATCCTTGTGTTTCTCTAGGGATATATTGGCCCCACAATGATATCACTATCCTTACCAATCATTAGGGATTAATCATTCGTTTACAACTTGCTAGGGGCAATACCTTATTTGTCCTAGAATCATTAGAATCATCATTCATGTTATTCATTAACTTACCATTATCTCTCCTTGTCACCCTCACTTTGAGTGACTAGGGCATCACCATCTCTAATCCAATCATTTTCTTCCAACCATATTCTTCTAAATCAATCTTCTCATACCAATCAAACACTATGTTTTAAACTTCTTTGAAATGATGTTACTTCACAACACCATCTCAAAGAGGGGCAAAATGTAGACACCTAAAAATGGCCCATTGCATTATTTGACTTGCATACATCAATTCTTCCTAAATCACCTGCATTTAACGTTAATTAAATAATCTAATGATTTAATTAATTTCATCAATTTCCTCTAAATCATCTAATTTCAACATTAATTGAATAAATTCTATTTATTTAACTAATTTCAATAAAATCCACCATATTCTTCCAAATTAAATAATCTTAATTAGTTAATTAAATCATTTTCAATCTTTAAATCTACATTATTAAATAAATAATTTATTTAATTAATTCATCCCTCGAATTCCTCTTATCAACAATTAAAGAATTTTTAATTATTTAATTATCTTTTTGCTCCTCCAAAATTAAATAAATTATTCAAATTTATTTAAGTTTCAATCTTATCTTCTAAAAATAAATAAAATAAATATTTTATTTATATCTTATCGTTCTTCAATCATGCACAATTAATTAATTAAATTTATTTATTTAATTCTCAATTATCTTTCACATCCTTCTAAAAATATTATTTTCCTCTATGTCCACAATTAGTCTTATTTTTAGAACTTCTAAAAAACAAATCTAAAGTTGAGTTAATTGGCTTTAATTCTTATTGTTTTTATCACCAGCTCATAAATTAGGAAAAAACTTTCAAAATTTATGAAATCAAATCCTATCTTTATCCTAGCAAGCAGTTAACTCAACAAAGCAACTTTAAAATATTTTTTTAAACATGACACATGTTGGGTGCACATTCATCATGTCCTCTCAACTCATCTTGATCATTGATTTCATTGATTTATCTCCACCGTTGATTGATCTTTTCCTGAAACCTATATATACCCCCTTCACTTCATAAAAATCCTCTTCGATAATTTAAACTTTGACATTCATATAGCACTTGAACATACATCACATCATTGAGTACATTGTATCTTTGAGCATGCAATTATCATCATATATCCGTTTGTTGCAACCATGGCTACACAATATATTAAGAAATCCACACAGAACCAAGAGATCAAAACAATCTAGGTGATAGCTTTCTATTGTTTTGATTTGTGAATTCATTTATTTGCTTATCATTTAGATCAATCTTTTGAAGGTTATAGGATTGAGTTATTGTTCATTGTTTGATATTTTATAATCTCAATTTCACCTATTCATAGGTTTATGTTTGACCATAGTAGATAGCATAGGAATTATGTTAAAAGGGTGTTCAAATACTTGTAAAGAACTTCTAATTACTAGTTATGTTATCATGGGATTGATAATGTGGGAAACATATTAGACATATAGGTCTCTGTTGATTTAGATTAATCTAGTGATCTGGATAGTAGGAAGTCCACAAATAGTCATGTGTTTTCTTTGTTTGGAGGAGCTATTAGTTGGAGGAGTAAGATGCAAATAATAATTACTTTATCTATTATAAAAGGAGATTGCATGGCCACTTTACATTCCTATAAGTAGATAGTTTGGTCAAAAAAGTTGTGTTCAAGTGTTTGATTTTACTACAAGTGTGTGGAGAGAAGTTTTGACAGTCATAGTATTATCCACTTGGTGTAGAATTCCATGTACAATGCAAATTCTAAGAATATAGATGTTCAATATCACTTTGTTCACAAGATGATTAATAATGGTAAGGTCATGGTATATAAGGTGGAAACTTAAGACAATGTTTCAAGTTCTCATGTGAAACTAATTAGAATGGATAAGTTTTGTTATTGCTCGGAGTCTATGGGCCTTATATATTCTCATACTTAATTCCTTTTAAATTTCCTATTATGTCATTGCAATCTAAATATTAAGTGGAATAATTTTAGGACAAGTTTTCTATTCAAGTTTACAATCATATCTCTAAAGTTGTTTTCTTGAAATACCTTCTACAGGGTGTAAGTTTTGATTCATGGCTCTAATTTTAGTGATTTTATTTAAATTAAAATTTTTGATGAATTGAACACATTAAAAATATCAAATATTGGTTGGAATATTGTTAGGACAATGGAAACCCCTTACAAATTGAGAAAATAAGATCCAAATTTTCACAATATGATACTTGATAAAAATGGGTAAGAGGTGGAAACTCTTAAAGAGGCTAAATCTTTGGGCTACAAATGAAGACTGAGAGATAATTGAGATACTATTGTAATTGTATTGAATAGGGAGGTCATGATAAAAGGTCAAAAATGAGAGTTACATTGGGAAGAGTGAAGCATCTTGTCATTAGTTGATTTCTATCTTGGGTACATGTTTTAATGCATAGTGATACATGGGTTTTTTTTCTTGTGGATAATGGTTTTAGTGGCTAGTACATTACAAAAACTACTTGGTGGTTTCCTATTTCCGTTTCTCTATATATTAAGTGTATGGGATAGTGGTTTCATAGTGTTATGCAAGTGGAGTACTATTATGTAGCTTGAATGGTTGAGTGGATTGTATTAGTGTCATGTTGTTCGTAAGATTAATATAATCCTGGTATCTCTTTGGTGGGAGAGTTTTTAAAAGGGTTTCTTCACATAAATGTAGTGTTATGTGTTATTGTTTTTTTAATTTATTATTCATCATGTTCTATTTGATGGATTGGTCAAATGTAATAATTGGTTACTCATATTTAAGAACTATTTGTTTATACTTCCATTATATCTTTTTACCTCATTCTAAATATTCAGAAGATATTAAGTTATACAAAAAGAAGGGAGGCAGAGGACACTATTGTTAAATGTGTCATAGAAGAGGATGCAATAGCATAGAAGGGATTGCAATAGGAAATTATACAAAAATTAGAAAAGGTAGTGTAGACATGAAAGTTCCATTAAATCCAATTAAGTATGATCAAAAGGCTTAATAGTGGATTGAGGCAAGCTAGTGGTAGGTGTAGGATAGGAAAATGATGTTTTCAAAAGAATAGTGGTGCATAACATGTTGAAGTTCATAAATTTGTCCAAAGGAGTACCTAGGGAAGGAAAGTAGAAAAATGCTTTATATCTTGCACAAAATGAAGTGGATCATTTGGTAGTAGATACCATTAGGTGTTTCCCAAAATACCAACCAATTAAGTAGGAAGTATGGTTGATCCATATGAAATCCAAGGACTATTAGGAGAATTTGTGGGATGGAGAGCATTCTCACAATTAATAGTTGGATAAAAGGGTGAAATGAGGACTTAGAAGCAAGGTGATTCCTCAAGAACCATCATAAAGGAAATTTGTAGAAAACCTAGAGGACATTAGCACTTGAAAAAACCTAAATTTTATGAGTACATATGGTCTATAATCAATAGAGAATGCACTAAAAGTGGTATTACTATGGTATATTGTAATGGAGAAGTGTTATATGAGGAATTCAAGTTAGACATTATGGAAGATGTGGCATCAAAGAGAGAAAGTTGTAGGATTGAGGACAAGTCTATAATGGAGAAATTAGTGGATGTGCAAGTTTAGGGTAGTATGGTTCATTTAAAGGAGAACTAGAAATAACCAAAGCAAGAGGACTTGTTCAAAGAACTAGATGATGAGGGCACAAAAGAAGTATAAAATAACATAAAAATAATATTGTAGAATGATTTAGTCCCTATATAGTGAAGGAATGTTGGTGTCTATGAAATTATTAGTGATATCTAGTCAAGGAACATGCAAGTTGTGCAAGAATGGAAGGGAGTGGTGCAAGAGAAATTTTTGAGGTTTGTGTTAGTAGGTAATATTGTTAGTGATTTCCAACATAGAATGAGGAAGGCACAGGAAAAAAAAAGCCACAATCATAATCAAACTAGATGAATACTTATTAGACAGTAAAAGTAAAAGTCTTGCAATAGTTCATATAAACATAAGAGGGAGATAGTATGATGAATATTTTGCCCCAAGTTTGAGTTTCTGATAGTTCCTTGGAGGAAATCACAATGTATTGATCAATGTTCCAACTTTAGGGAACAATAGGGTTGTGTGTGGAGAAGTGTTGGAAGGTTTTCTAATTAGAAGAATTCAACTATCTATGTTAAAGGAAATAAAATAATACTTTATAGGAGATCCAAGTTTGTAGATGATAATTGAATGAAGTAGATAGATTGGAAAGTGTTTAGTCCTCAAGGGGTGTGAAGTGTATAACTTAGTAATTGATTTTGGGAAAATTCCTACCTATTATCCTAAAAGCTAGAAGAGGCAAAGTAAGAAGTGCTAATTTCTTTCCTAAAGACTATCAAAGAGTTGGACGTGCACTAAATTTGGATCAATAGTTTGATCTACCACTCAACCCTTATTTGTGAGAACTAATCAAAGAAATTTCCTACTTCGGGTGTTTTACACAAGGGCATTCCCAATGCATCAATAATCTAGCATCAACCAAAAGAAATATTTTTTCTTCTATTTTGTTGTATTTTGTATCTTTCAGTTTGTGCATCATGAGAAAGAGTGGGCACTTTCTCCCAAGTGATCACGATGCTTTCAAGATTATGTTGCCTTCATGTAAAGGGTTTTGGTCATGGCTTTATTTCTAGACTTATTCATAGAGGATCCATTAAGTTCTTATTAATTTGATAGTTTGAATCTTATGGTATTAGAATGGTGTGATCATGCTTCATCTCCATTAATTGTCTTCAACTTTGTATAACATTACTTCATTTATTAATTACCTAAGATTGTCATGATCAAGTTTCCTTATACATGATTTCATTATAGAAGATGTTATCCTATCTTGCACTAGTTTGAGTTTAAATGTAACTCTATGCCAAGACATGGCACTGTTTTACATCATGATCTTTGGATGCTAGTCAATGACAATAATCTCTAACATGTTATGAAGAATTTGCATTCATATTGACCTACCTAAATAGATCATGGGTATCTTAATTATGTGCTTAATTAGTAGGGTTGTCCATTACTATTGGAGATTTAGTAGGTTTGTTAAGCTCTTGATGTGTATAAATACTCATCCCTGAGGTCATTGTAATTATCACTCACTTCATAAAAGTCAAACCTTTGAAAAGTTAGAAGATTTCTACTATTTTTTATTTTCAACCTTGTGCATAGGCCTATACACTATGTTGCAATAAGTCAATCATTAATAGTAATAGGGGTCCATGTTATTCCATACCTATCTCAAAGTCCATATTAGTTTTATTTGTGTTAAAGCAAGCTACTTGGTTTAGTAGTCCCTACTTGAACTCTCAAATCATGACCTAGATCAAGAAACACTGGGACATAGATTATAAAAAAGGGGGTCTAATTGGTCCTAATTCATAGATTGTGTGGATATTACACTCTAGGTTCATTAAAAATATATTTTTAAATGTTAGTTTTCTTAAAAAGGGCTTTGAGAGAATAGTTCTAATTGAAATTTTAATGAATAACACAATATTTGAATGAAATGCAATATGTAGATATCAAAGCAGCATGAAAAAAAAGATAATTACATAAGGGCAATGCAAAAAACATACCTTAGAGAAACCCTAAAAGGGAGAAAACTATAGCAAGACTGAGTTTTAGGTCCTTGTCTATCTAATACGGATCATTTTAAGATTGCGGTAGATGGAAACATGCCAAAACTAAGCTATCAACATATTTTGAAGCCTTAACAACGTGCATCTATAAATACGCGTATAAAATTGTCTCTTGTGAGTTAAAGGAAACGGCGCTCACATGGGTACCTTCTTTCGAAGATTTATAGTGAACAGATCCAAGATTTACATCATATTTCAACAACGGCGCTCAGACCTTGTCTCGTTCCTTCAAACCAATATTTTTGTAGCAGCACTCAATTCATTTGTCTGTGTATGATTATGTCTTCTACGAAATACTTGTAAGATAGATTAAAATCTATATATTCTTTTTATCGAACGGAACGTACTAAACTTACGACAATCTATTCCACTACACCAAACTTCTGAAGTGTGTCTGTGTTTTGGTCTTGGACTCGTTAAGACTTTGGGGTGTCCCTTTTCCATCCAACCTTTTTTCTTTTTTCTTTCTTTTCTTTTTTTTAAAGATATTATAACTTCTATACTTTATACATAGATTTTTGGAATATTCATAAAAAAATAGGACGGGACTTAAAAAAATTATATGGTAAATGATTCAACACCATGGTTTTAAGGCTTTTGACAATTATGGGAGTTAAAGTATATTTTTCAGGAACTGTGTACATCAAATACAAAGTCTGGCTTTTCATTTCTAATCTTGTGTATGTGCTAGTGGTAAGATTTAGATCATGATGAGAGCTTGTATGATAAGAGGAACTAGGGGATAGGGCCTAATAGTGATGTGGGTACCTCTAGTCATCATAGGACTGGTGTTGAACACCCAGAATACTGAGAGGGGGGTAGGGTGAATCAGTATTCCCTTAAACCAATTAAGCATAAAACATTTCAATCCATTTAGCATATTCAGTTGTAGCAAAGTAAGTTATGCATGAAACATGAAACCATAAACCATAACACATAGACACCAGGATTTTTACGTGGAAAACCCAAAAAGAGAAAAACCCACAGTGAGGATTAGCTCACTATATATTATAACTGGTTAAGGTATTATAGAAGTGCTCACTGCAAGTGAACTCACTATCCAAGTGGACTCACTGCCCACTAAGAAAAAAAGAGAGAAAAGAAGGAAAGAAATGGCTCATTGCCAATAACAAACTGGTACAATTGCATCTACAAATGCATGGAATACAGTTCCAATGAACCACAATCAAAATCTTCTTGCACTGATCTGAATTGCCACTCTACTCTACTCTACAATCACATTGTCTACTCTTTTCTTCCTCAATTCGTATCTTTAGGCACTTGTCGCATCGTCCTGAATACATATACATATCAAATTCTCCTCATACACACACAAAGCATCGAACACGAACCTCTATATATATCTACTTCTTTTACAACCTCAACAAGGTCATCTCAAATGGATGTATTGTGCAAAACATGTCAGACCCCAACTTTACATATGCACTTCACGCCAAGATTTAATCTTGAAACTAGGTCAGGGTGGACCTAAATTAGCCCCTTCACAAAACATGGTTACCTTCTTTTAAGTCCGCTTTATGCATATCATCAATTAGGTCGGCTTGCTTGAGTGTAACATCTAGAACAACACTAGTCAGCCTCAAAATGCATTGTGGAGAGAACCAAAACTTGGAACACATTCTCTTAGGTCAGCATGATCCATGGAACCTCTTAAGACAATACTCCTATCTTTGAAATGCTCTGCACGAGGTACACTTCATCAGGTTAGCTTCATAAGCAGGGTAACACAAGTGTATACTGACTGTCAAAGCATAACTCAACATCTGGACCTCCAAAACATCTCAAACCTAGAATATACAATCTTTAAACATCTAAAATTACATCCCCAGATCTGCACAATAAAATGTCTCCATGCGGTGATATGCAGAGTACTGAAACTTGGTCTCTGTCACAGACTAACACTGTTTAACCATGTAGTGATACTCTGACAAACTTATCTATCACTTCGAAAGACTTCAAACACTGAAACTTTAGATTTACGCTCTCTAAACATATGCCAACAACACTTTAGAACCGCAAAAGGAAATATATTATACCAAAAATATGCAGACCAAAACAATTGTAGCTCTATACACTAAGTGTAGAATTCTGATACTTAGCCAATTTTCACCACATCTTTTGTATCAAAACTTTTTGTGTAGGTGACTTTGATAGGATAGGGACATCTAGTGAGGGATATTAATATAACCTCACAACTCAGTTTTGGTCTCTAAACTTTGTTTCCATCAATGACAACACTTCATGCTTATTAGTATATCAGCAGTGTGTCTATCAATGACATCTCCAACAATCTCCCCCTTTGGCATTGATGGCAACACATGATGTGAAAACCATCAAAACCAAATCTTTGAATATTCTCCCTCTGAGACAAGTATTTTCTACATCTACATCTTTCCTTTAGAAATAACTTTTTCACATATGCTTCTCTCCTCCCTTCACATCAATGGCAAAGGACATGAACTGTTTACTGGATCTCCCTTTAGAGCATGAGTATATGCAAACTAAAGTTTGCTCTCCCTAAGTAATTAATTTCTATGTACATCAAAATATCAAAATTATTTTCTCTAACCTTCCGCATATATACAAGAAATCAAGAACTTACTGATTCTTAGGAAATATAGCACTGTAGATATTCTTCAGTTGTACAACATCTGAATCCCATCATGCCTTTGCATAGATCAAAAACTGTACATACCCATTAATCTAAGATAGAAGATCTTCCGCCTTATCTACTATGGAAGGGGCCTCTGTCATCTTCCTTACTTTATCTGCTTCACTGATCAAACCAATCATAGAAGCCATCTTAAAGCTTACAATTTCTCTTAATTGGCTCATTTGATTTTTAACTGTCTCCTTTTGATTCTGTAGATTCTTGATTGTTGCATGAGGTTCCTCTATTGTAGCTCTTAAGTTTCCATTAGGATCATTCATTGAGTTATAGGTACCTGAAATTTTTACAAGCTGATTCTCCAGACCATCAATCTTATCCTTTATATCCTTAGTTGTTATTGGCCATGATAAACAAAATTTATACACAACATTTGCATCATTGATAGTTGTTTTAACATACTCGATGCCATTATCTAACACAATTTGTGCCTTAGAGCATTTTTCAGTTCGCTCTACTAGCCTCTTATTGTCAATCTCTTTTCTGACTTTCTTTTCTATTGCTTGTTCAAAGGATTCAAAATGACTACTCACTGACTACATAAGCTTCTTAATTTTCAAAGTAAGAGTCATAGATACATATCTCTCTTAACATCTAGCATAATGTTTTCAAAAATTATCATTGCTTCCTCTACAAGCTTATTGCCTTCAATATGTGACTTCAAAATCTCCTCTTGAGCGGTGGCTTGGAAAATTGTCCCCAATTTTAGCTTCTGTAAGGGAAACATACTAGACAAATTTATTTGTCCATCTAATGATGGCACTGATGGAGTTAGGTTGTCATTGATGTCAAAAAGGTGTCCTCAGTTTGTTTGATGTCATCAGGACTTGGTTGATCAGGTTTGGCCTTCAATGTGTTTTCTTATGAAGTCACAAGGTGATTTGTTTAGGGTTGTCAAATGTTGACAAATGTTTATCATTTATGTTTGGACATAATATGCTTAGAAGTCATCTCAGGATGTGTTCATCTATGTTGTTAGGAGTTCCTCAAGGCATGCTTGTTATTGCTAGGAGTTGCATAACAAAGGGTCTCAACACATTACATGTTGCTAATGATCACCATGGAATCATTGTTCATTCATATGGCAGTATTAGTTTGTCACAGTTGATGGTTGTTATTGCTCCTCATTGAAGGGTGTGATGTTCCTTTGTGTGGTGTCAGAAAATTAGGGTGCTGATGTGCTGAGGAGGTTGTCTCAGAAAGATCTTAACTCTGCCAATAATTTCATTTGATTATGCTTTCTCATACTCCAAAGTATTGTATGTCTTAATACTCTCAAGATATCCTAGAACATATTTAGTTAAGACTGTCATATAAAGAAATGACCTTTTGTTATAAACAGTTGGTGACTTGCAAGTGCAAGTCATATAACTAATGATGACTGGCCAAAGGGTTGAGACACATTGTGACCACCGGCCCCATCTTTCTTTTCACTGAATGTGTCGGTTATGAATTTGGGCGGGCTTCCAATTTAAAATTTTATCACCGCCAAAAGTGGAGCGGGATTCTCTTAGAGTTTTCTTTATGAGTTTAAAACTATTGAATATACTTTGTGAAGAGCCCGCAGTGTGAATAAGTTTAAGTTTTGACTAGCCCGATCCATAATTTGCATCGAATTTTATGGTAGGTAAAGGTTTTTGAAAAGCACCGGTGGTTTGTATTAAAAGAAACATTCTTTATAAGAATGTTAGAGCCCGATTTCTTTTAGTTTAAAAAGCATTTGGAGTGATTAATAAGTTTTGTTAAATGCTTTTTTGTTTTATTCGAAAGGGGAGATAAGGATAAGCTATATTAAAAGCTTTGTTAAAAATAAAAACTTTGTATTTAAATTACTCCCTTTATGTCATATGACATTTATATTAAAAGGCCACCAAATATTTTTTGGAGATGATAAGTTTTTTTTAAAAATAGAAACTTAAAATCTTTTTCCTCCTAAATTGTTAAATCCTTGAGATCTCATCTAGTAAAGTGATTTTTTGAGATTTTTTATGAGGAGTTATTTTGAGATGGAAGATTTATTTCTATTCTTGAGATTTGGATACAAATAAGGTGATTTTCTTTTGAAAGGCAGATTGGATAAAGAGTTTGAATGTAGGGATTTGCAGAGAAGGAGATGAAAATGAAAAGACTAAATATTCAAAGAGATTTTATTTTTCTCCTACAGGTCCTGATTAAAATGTTAGAGAATATGATATGATCTTGATTGACAAATTGGTGGAGCCATTTTTCAAATTGAAGATATTTTGCAGAGAAGGAGAATGAACTTTTGAAGGAATGTGAAAAGTCTTATGAAAGATTGATTTTATTCTTGCAGGATGAAAAAGAAGAAAAGATTGATTTTGTTCTTGCAGGATTAAAAAGAAGAAGAAAATGAACAGTCATGGGCATGAAGAGAAAATTAATTTCTTCACAGATGGAAAATAATTGTGTAGAATGTGAAAGGTTTTTCACATTGTTTATAATAGTTTTTCAGGTGCATTGATTGAATAACTGGTAAGGCAAAGATGAAACATACAGAGTAAAGTAGTGTTGTTGAGCATATCAGAATACAGGATTGATATGCAGTGTTGTTGAATGGATTAGAATACAATGTAGTGTTGTTGAATGGAATAGAATACAAGATTGATATGCAGTGTTGTTGAATGGATTAGAATACATGATTAATTTGTAGAGAAAATTGTTTATAGAGATTTGTATATGGAGCTTGTTTGCAGAAGTATGTAAAAGAAAATGGTCTTGATTTGAAAATCAAACAGGAGGTATAAGGTTGTATATAATGGTGCAAATCTGATTGAACAGCAATCATGTCTTGCACACAAAGTTTGATGTTTTGTTTATAGTGATTGTGTTTGCCAGTGAGGCACAGTATGCCTATGAGGCTTGTGGTCAGTGAGACCTCTGTATATGTCAGTGAGACATTTGTAAGAAGATTTTTCATTTAAGCCAGTGAGGCAGTTCTGGAGTGGTTTTTCTACCCCTGGAGGGTTTTCCACTCATGCATATCTTGTGTCATGATTCATATTGATCATCTTTGTGTGTGTTTGATTTACTTATGAAGTTTTGTTCTTTTTCTGTATTCACAGTCATGTGAATTGTACAAATCAATGGTATCTTTCTTTTGAGCTCTGAAAGTTGAAGTTTAAACAAAGGTTTTGAAAATTCACACAACACTGATTCACCCCCCCTCTCAGTGTTGCCCTTGATTCCTACAGGCACTGACAACAACTCAGGGGTGGACACACTTTGTGACTCTCTTTGTTTAGCCAAAAATTCTCTTAAAGAATCCAAAGGTGATGCAACTTAGCTCTCACTAATAGTGTCTCTTCTCTCATCTCCAGAAGACACTTGTACAGTAGGAATTTCTAGAGGATCTTCTCCTACAGTTGTTTGTTGCTCTACCAGGTTCTCCGGACCAGGAGTGTCATTCACTTGTTTTGTAGGTTCCCCATTCTACTTTTCTTTTTCTTTAGCAAGCTTCTCCTCAGCTAGTTGCCTTATTTCTTCACTATTCTATAAGGTCATAGGAGGAGGGATCACACCTTGATCCACTATATTTGTAGGAGGTGGTGGAGATGGTACAATTTTCTCACAAACCACATCAAGGACTGCACTCGACGTGCCAACATTAGATTTTATTTACTCTTCTTCATCTATTTCTGCAACAGTTGGAATTTGAAGTTCATTAAGCACATTTAGGGTTATCTCTGTAGTTTCCTTTTCTAACCTCTCAATTTCTTTCTTTTTCTTTTGCCTATTCTCCAAGAATAGTAGAGTCGTTTTCTTTCAAGACCAAATTCTCTTCTTCTTGTTCTTCCTCTTCTTCTTCACCACCAAAAGACAGAGCAAATGACCAAAATAAACTGTACCCCTTACTCAATGAGATATTTTGTGCTTGCACCCTGCTTTGTTTCAATTACTACCTATATGTATCTATCTTTCTATACAGCACTTGTAGTGAAATCTAATGTATGTTCCTTAAATGATCATATGGAGCTGAGCCTATCATTCCTTTTAACACTTCTTTTATTCAAGTAATTTCAATTGAAGTTTTCCAAACGAAGACAGCTTCGGAAAGAATTGCAAAACGTAATTTGACGTCCAAATACATGTATAAAATTGTCTCTTGTGAGTTAAAGGGAACGGCGCTCACATGGGTACCTTCTTTCGAAGATTTATAGTGAACAGATCCAAGATTTACATCATATTTCAACAACGGCGCTCAGACCTTGTCTCGTTCCTTCAAACCAATATTTTTGTAGCAGCACTCAATTAATTTGTCTATGTACGACTATGTCTTCTACGAAATAGTTGTAAGATAGATTAAAATATATATATTATTTTTATCGAACTGAAAGTACTAAACTTAATTTAAATGAATACATAGTACTAAACTTACGACAATCTATTCCACTACACCAAACTTCCGAAGACTGACAAAACAAAATAGGCCGGGGCATAAAAAAATTGTATGGTGAATGATTCAACACCGTGGTTTTAAGGCTTTTGATAATTATGGGAGTTGATGTATATTTTTCAGGCGGTGCGTACATTAAATACAAAGACAGGCTTTTCATTTCCAACTTTGTGTACGTGCTAGTGGTAAGATGTAGATCAGGGTGAGAGCTTGTATAATATGAAGAACTAGGGGAGAGGGCCTAATAGTGGTGTGGGTACCTCTAGTCATTATAGGACTGGGACATTGAAAGTTCAATATTTTAAATAGTATGGTGTTAGTATTTCTAAGAGAGGATTCAATAGTTGAATAAAATATGCCCACTACATTCAAAATGCAACAAATCATATGATGTCACGTTGACACACTAAAAAACATGATTTAATGCACAACTATTTGTTTAACTTTTCTGGGGGGTCTATTATGACACCTCAACAAAAATCATGTTGATGACAGCTTTTCTCTAGGTCTATATGGGTGAAACGAAATATTTAAGTTGTCCATATCCCTAGTTGTTCGGGGATATAATTTTTTAGTGCCAATATTACACGTGTGTTGCTATGTCAACCCATAAAGTTAGGGTGCACCACTATTGGGCTCTATCCCTTACTCCATGTCCGAAATTATTTTGCGGTATTGTTGCAAATTTAATGATGCACTATTTTGTGTGTAAGTTTATGTTAATTTATTATCTATTATTTATGCACATGTTTTATGGGTTTTCATGAGGTTGAGGAATCTAGAATAGATCAATTTGGATCCCACTAGGCCACACAAGACTCATCTCACGAATGATGGTCAACCAAAACATAAATAAGAATAAACATTATTACCTAAGGTGGTCATCTCCAATTAAATCACCATTGGAGAAACTTGCTCTCGCACAGTCAATTAATAGATTAGGAATGTATACACAACAATATATAGTCGAAGCCAAAACCCTCTTTGGACCAATCTCGAATTGAAGGGGAAAATGTTTGGGATAAACATATGGGATCTGCCATTAAATCTAAACCCCCTCAAAACAAGATAAAGGGAAAGCTACTCCCAAATCCCATGGGAGGAAATCTAATTCTCAAGTGGAAGTTGTTATTGGTCTCTGCCCCCTTAAGCAAGATTCTATTAAACAAGGGGAAAAGCCTTCTGCCAAAAGGAACCTAAACAAGGAAATGAAGTGGATCATTTGGTAGTAGACACTATTAGGTGTTTCCCAAAATACCAACGAATTTAGTAGGAAGTATGGTTGATCCATAAGAAATCCAAGGACTATTAGGAGAATTTTTGGGATGGACAACATGCTCACAATCAATAGCTGGATAAAAGGGTGAAGTGAGGACTTAGAAACAAGGTGATTCGCCAAGAAGCATCATAAAGGAGATTTGTAGAAAGTAGAAAAATGCTTTATATCTTGTACAGAATGAAGTGGATCATTTGGTAGAAGACACTATTAGGTGTTTCCCAAAATACCAACCAATTAAGTAGGAAGTATGGTTGATCCATAAAATATCCAAGGACTATTAGGAGAATTTGTGGGATGAACAACATGCTCACAATCAATAGCTAGATAAAAGTGTGAAGTGAGGACTTAGAAGCAAGGTGATTCATTAGGAAGCATCATAAAGGAAATTTGCAGAAAACCTAGAGGACATTAGCACTTGAAAAACACCTAAAGTTGTTCAGTACATATGGTATATAATCAATAGAGACTACACTATAAGTGGTATTACTATGGTATATTGTAATGGATAAGTGTTATATGAGGAATTCAAGCTAGAGTTTTGTTGTGATGTTCACAACATGCCCCATTTTACCCGGAGGCAAAATGAGGACCCTTTGTTTGCTTTTTGTTTTTGGTGTGGTTTAGTGTGTGGGGATGGTGTAGGCAAAATATGCAGGGTGCTTGAAAGTCAACATGAACATACTGCTTGGTGACGAATGGATTTGGCCAGTAAAATTTACATGATAATGAACTAGGGTTGCCTTTTGTATCATTTGGAAATTCCTTATATTTTGAAAGTTATGCAATTTTCGTGAAAATACAATGGTCGAGTGAATTTGTATTTCATATACAAAATTTTATTGCCATATTTGTTGAGTGCATGATTTCGTATTTGTTAGGTTGCAATGTGTATGTGGTTGGTCTTGTATAAATGTTGGTATCTTGGGTTGTATTTGGCATATGGTATACAAATCTAGACCCTGCGAGTTTTATGCCATGTTTTATGAAATTCAAATACACATTTGTATGTATAGCTGGCTAAAATCCATAGATGTATCGGGTATACAAATCTTGGGTGTGCATGTACGGACCCGAAAGCATATTCAATTAAACTTAAAGAACATGAACATATGCATATTTGTATGTATAAGTGTTTGCACATGTTATACAATTTCAGATGCATTTTCAGATGTAGGACAAAGGAGTTAAACAGTATAAACTTTTGGTTGATGTCCACTGTTGTATGTCGACTATGTGTGTGGCTATAAAAGATAATATACAATCATGGATATGAGATAAAAATTGAATCAAACCTAAGAGTACGTTGATGCATAAAGAAAGGAAAAGAGAGTCAGTGTTTTTTTATTTTTTATTCATGGGTAAACGCTTTTGACCGGAGCTATGAACCGGTTACAATTATCAGGTGGGCAGGGGGGAGACAGGACCTTGTGACCATCTTTACCGCAACGGAATTACTTAGCCAATCGAGCCAGTGCCCCTGCCCCAAAGAGAGTCAGTGTTAACATAGTTATGTATTGAGATTTGTTTGTATGTTGTGTTCTCTTGGGATATGCAATCTAAATGTACAACAATATATACAAAAGGGTAATGCAGCAGGTTGTATACAAAGACGGAACCGAGGACAATTTTAAATTTAATTTATAATGGTATGGGGTCCGGATTTGTATGTCCTTAGATTGTATGTGATATACAAAGCCATATGCAAGGCGTGATACATGTTATTTTATATATTGGGTCGGAGTCAAAACAAATTTTAGTTTAATTTTGTAGACTTGTAGAATCCACATTTGTATAGTGTATTATTGTATGAGATAAGTATTAATTTAGAGAAAACTGTATGTGGATGGTGTGCCTACATAACCTGAGCCGAGAGTAGTTTTCAACTCAATTTATAAACTTGTGATAGCTAGATTTGTATATATTATGTTTGTATTCGATATAAAATGATATGCAGAACATGAGATATAATGATGGAACTAAAAGTAATTTCAATTTATTTCATAAGTCAATGGGTTCAGTTTTGATTGTGGTCATTTTGTATGTGATATACATTGATTTATGTAGGGGTAATATACAATGGCGGATTTGATAGGAGTTCCAATGCATTTTATAAACTGATGGTGTCCGTTGTTTATGTTTTGTATCAGGTATACGGACAAGATACAAAAGCAAAACTAAAAGGTATACAATGGGTATGCAAAAATCAAGGTGATAGAGTTGCAAAGGCAAAAGAACTTTCAAGGATCGAATCAAATCGAGAGGTCATGGAGGTTGAAGGAAGGCCGAGGCAGAGAAGGCCAACTAGGAATATATTTTGAATAAATTTCAGAAATAAAAGGATTCCTAAATCATCTTTGGTGTTGGGGAATATACTTCTCAGATCTTTTGGCAAATTTTTTTTCTTCACCGTTGATATTGCAGTTGGAATGTGGACCATCGATTGATCTCATTTTGTAACCGTAGCAGTGGGATTTCAAATCTATATAAGGAACCTTTCTACGTGTGTTTCATTTACACAAGGATTCAAAACTTTTAGCTTAAGATTGTAATTGATAATTTTGTTGCAAAAGGAAGTAGTTCATCTTGAATACTTTGAGCATTTAGTGACTTTAGGGAGGAGGTCGCATCAAGGACTACGAGGAATGCCCTGTCTCTTTTATGTATCTGTCATGACATTTGTAAGTTTAGTAATTTTGGTCAATACAACAAAGGTCATTACTATATTGTAAATTTTTTATGGCTTTACACTTCAATTGAAAGCAAATTCAGAATTTTGCATCTATTACAAAGTGTTCTGTGATTCAGGCTTTTATTTGATGTACTTTCTTTGAAAGATAGCAATTCCTTATGTATATTCATGAAAATGCTCAGGATGTTACATATGTGGATTTAATTGTGTTTAATTATTCAGGATTACTATATTTTTTAGTACGTGGATAACATAGCATTTAGATCAAGTCTAAAATGATGTTTCTAACCCTAGTCTTTCTAACTTTTCTATAAAAAAAGCATAAATACTTAGCCTATGTGCAGCTATTTTATGTAGATTGCTATTGATTTGTGTAAAGGATTGCAATTTTCTAAGATCTTTAGTGATCTACATACATAATTTTAGAGTACAGAGCATGTTTAGTAATTTATACGAAAACTTTATACAGATAGCAAATGCATGCAAAGGATCACTAATTGTAGTGTAATTTGTAGTTATTTGCACAAATAGAACAAGTCCAATGAGTGACAAATTACTTTAGTTTACGTAAGGCCTCTTGAACATTACAGCTCACAACAAACCACTAAACTATCCAGCACAGTCAAGAACTGACTACAAGAGCCTTGGAGTTGAGAATTATCTTTGTATAATTCTCTATACTTTTCAAGATAGACTGAGTTCATTGTGAATTTATCTCATGTTGCTTATGTACTTTACATACATCAACAGCTTTTGGTGCTAGAAGGAGGGTCTGATTGGATTTAACATATATTTTGTGTGAACTGGCTAATAAGATCCTATCATTATTTGATCATTTTGAGTTTAATGATTGTAAATATCTATTGTCTGAGAAAATTTGAATGTATATTTTTTTCAAAAGTTCAACTCAAAATTTCAAGGATTATTATGATTTTCTGAGCTTTTAGGTTTTATTCTGAGATATGTTAGATCTCATAAAATTTCAAAAAATCTAAAAATTTGAAAATAGAGTGTCATTTTCGATGGACTCATATGAGGGTAACTTCCAGGTTAATATTCTATCCTTGCAAAGGATCTTAAATAGGAAGCTTTATCCTCATAATTTACTTTAGTTTGTCCAGAAGGTACAAAATACATAATTCTGCAGAACATGGTGAAATTAATTTCTAGACTTTCCTAACAAGGTTAGATTTAGCTTTAAAAGAGTTAATTCCTTTCTCAGATGTGTATAGGACTGAAGTTCAACAGAAAAATAAAGGAATTCTAGAACAGCAAAGAGGTACAACCTAGGAATTCATAAATTGTGCAGAAAAAGCAAAAGTGGAGCCAATTCAAGGAAATAAGGATAGCAAAATGTCTTTCCTTGAATCGTATGATGGTAAAAATTCTCCAAATGTCTGTCAGAGTTCAAATGTGAGTAAAACCGATTGCAGGTATAAATCTTTTGAGGAATATAGGGAAGAAATTATACCTCATTTTTAGTCATTTGATGATAAGCAAAGAAGATTTAATGAGAAGGAAAAGAAAAGTGAAATTGATCTTGCTACATTAGATAAATATATTATATTATTAAGAAATGCTTGTCAATTAGAAGTCTCTGGATCTGGTTTGAAGAATTTTGATGAAAATGATTGGATAAAGAAGTGTAAGCAAGTGGTGACAGAATTTAGATGCACTAAAGATAAAGATATTTTATACCAGCAACTAAAGGAATCATAGAGAAGGGAGTAAATCTTGATTTATTATTTGATTTCTTTAAATTGAATGACCAAATACAAGATTATTGCAGGAAAATGGAACTAGACACATTTTTGGATGATAGAAAGGACTTATTTGAAGAACAATTTATGAAAATTAAAGATACAAAGGGCTCTATAATTGCTATACCTAATCAGATGTCAATCCAGCACTATTTTGAAAATGAAACAAGGAAGTATTTTTATCAATCAAATGTTGTTTCACATTTACAATCAAATGATTTAGAAATAATAGATGCATGCATGTCAAATTTAGATGATAATGATACTCATTTAGATGTTGATGTGTAGGAAATTAAAGAAAACATTGAGGTGTTCCCTAAGATTACAAATCAGATAAGCTTGCAGATTGAAGAGGTGGAGTTGGATGAAGATGAAGAAGTAGTATATCAGGAGTTATACGTCTTCAAAATTGAATTGGGGCAAGATATTGAGCTAAGTGATGAAAATGCAAAATCAAATGAAGGATTAGCTGGCAACGAAAAACCATGTCCACCAAAACCGAGAATACACCAGGTCGTATTTTTCTTTTCCCCAATGATTGATGTTGATTATTATTTTGATTATGGAAATTCAAGGGATAAAACATGTAAATGGATCAGTCATGAACATCGTGACCTTTCTCAGTTGTTGATCATTAAGGATTATTTTGTCAAGTATGAAAAATTCAAAATAAATAAATATTTTTTAGAATTCAAAGATAAATTTGCTAGGATGAGAACTATAACTAATGCCCTAATGCTCTTGATTAGATTGAAAGGACATGTAAATATGAGTGTTTTTGGTGTTGTCATAAGTTTCTTTTGTCTTGTGCTTGTCTTATATATAGTCAGGTGGAGTAGTTGTTCCTTTGGTTGGTTTTATTTGTTGGTTTGGTTGGCATTTTGTTGGTTTGTTGTTCTGTTTGTTGTGGTCCTCATTTTGAGTATGGGTATACTAGAGCAGGCTGTAACCATTGAAAATAGTGGAATTTATTAAGCTAAGAGAACCATTTGAAATTTATGTATAAGTTGTGACTTTTGGGGTGTAAATTGTTTGTTTGTTCTTTTAAGATTTTATTCACCATCGACAAATCAGGACATTCAAAGAATCATGCAAGTACACATCTTTAAGATTCTAGGAGTGGGTTTAAGGAATAGTGGACATTCGCATTAAGTGAAAAATCTAAAGGTTTGCTCTTGCTACCAGTATAATCTCCAGCTTGTATGAACATGATTGTATTATATGTTAAAAGTTGAACTTTATTGTAAATATCTGAAATAAATTTGAAACACATGAGGGCTACTAGATAACTTCACCGGGGCTATAGACGCTTATTGGCAGTGGGGCTCTATTTGGGGAGATTATAGCGATAACCTTGTCGGGGCTATGGATGCCTGTAGCAAGGCTCTATCCATTTGGCTTAGAGAGTTAAATCAATCTATGTAGGTTAATGTAATTGTTGCTATTTTCTGAATTTGATCCAAAGAATGGGAATAAATCATTGCACACACGTAAATTATTTTGAAAGTTTTATTTTAATGTTAGTGAATACATTCTTTCTATGGTTGAGAAACATTCTGGATATAAAGAAGGAAATTATAATTTATTTCATCTTTTTATTTGAGTTTTGTTGAATTTGGTTGTTTTATTTGGTTGCTAGTTGTTGTGATGTTCATAACTTGCCCCATTTTACCCGGTGGCAAAATGAGGACCCTTTGTTTGCTTTTTGTTTTTGGTGTGGTTTTGTGTGTGGGCACGGTGTAGGAAAAATATCCAGGGTGCTTGAAAGTCAACATGAATATAGTGCTTGGTGACGAATGGATTTGGCTGGTAAAATCTACATGATAATGAACTAGGGTTGCCTTTTGAATCATTTGGAAATTCCTTATATTTTGAAAGTTATACAATTTTCGTGAAAATACAATGGTCAAGTGAATTTGTATTTCATATACAAAATTTGATCAACATATTTGTTGAGTGCATGATTTTGTATTCATTGGGTTGCAATGTGTATGTGGTTGGTCTTGTATAAATGTTGGTATTTGAGGTTGTATTTGGCATATGGTATACAAATCTGGACCCTATGAGTTTTATGCCATGTTTTATGAAATTCAAATCTACATTTGTATGTATAGGTGGCTAAAATCCATCGATGTATTGGGTATACAAATCTTGGGTGTGCATGCACGGATCCAAAAGCATATTCAATTAAACTTAAAGAACATGAACATATGCATATTTGTATGTATAAGGGTTTGCCCATGTTATACAATTTCAGATGCATTTTCGGATGTGGGACAAAGGAGTTAAACATTATAAACTTTTGGTTGATGTCCGTTGTTGTATGTCGACTGTGTGTGGGGGTATACAAAATAATATACAATCATGGATTTGAGATAAAATTAAACTGAACCTAAGAGTACGTTGATGCATAAACAAAGGAAAAGAGAGTCAGTGTTAACATAGTTATGTATTAAGATTTGTTTATATGTTGTGCTATCTCGGGATATGCAATCTAAATGTACAAGAGGATATACAATGGAATATACAAAAGGGTAATGTAGGTGGTTGTATACAAAGACGGAACCGAGGACAATTTTAAATTTAATTTATAATGGTATGGGGTCCGGATTTGTATGTGCTTAGATTGTATGTGATATACAAAGGTGTATGTAAGGCATGATACATGTTAATTTATATACCGGGTCAGCGTCAAAACAAATTTTAGTTTAATTCATAGAATTGTGGAATCCACATTTGTATGCTATATTATTGTATGCGATAAGTATTGATTTATACAAAACTGTATGTGGATAGTGTGCCTACAGAACTAGAGCTAAGAGCAATTTTCAACTCAATTTATAAACTTGTGATACCCGAATTTGTATATATTATGTTTGTATTCGATATAAAATGATATGTAGAAAATGAGATACAATGATGGAACTAAAAGTAATTTCATTTTATTTCATAAGTTGATGGGTTCCGTTTTGATTGTGGTCATTTTGTATGCGATATACATTGATTTACGCAGGGGTAATAATTTATATGATGGTAGAATTGACAGGAGTTCCAATGCATTTTATAAACTGATGGTGTCTGCTATTTATGTTTTGTATTAGGTATATAGACAGGATACAAAAGAAGAACTAAAAGGTATACAGTGGGTATGCAAAAATGAAGGCGATAGAGTTGCAAAGGCAAAAGAACTTTCGAGGATTGAATCAAATTCAGAGGTCGTGGAGGTTGAAGGAAGGCCAAGGCAGAGGACAACTAGGAATATATTTTGAATAAATTTCAACAATAAAAGGATTCCTAAATCATCTTTGGTGCTGGGGAATATACTTCTCAAATATTTTGGCAATTTTTTTTTCTTCACCGTTGATATTGTAGTTGGAATGTGGACCATCGATTTATCTCATTTTGTAACCATAGAAGGGGGATTCTAAATCTATATAAGGAACCCTACTACATGTGTTTCATTTAAACAGGGATTCAAAACTTTTATCTTAAGACTATTATTGATAATTTTGTTGCAAAAGGACATAGTTCATCTTAAATACTTTGAGCATTTAGTGACTTTAGGGAGGAGGTCGCCTGTGTCTGCATCAAGGAGTATGAGGAATGTCATGTCTCCTTTATGTATTTGTCAAGACGTTTATAAGTGTAGTAATTTTGGTTAATACAACAAAGGTCATTACTACATTGTAAATTTTGTATGGCTTTATACTTCAATTGAGAGCAAATTCATTATTCTGCATCTATTACAGAGTGTTTTATGATTCAGGATTTTATTTGATGTATTTTCTTTGAAAGATTGTAATTCCTTATGTATATTCATGAAAATGCCTAGGATATTACATATGTGGATTTAATTGTGTTGAATTATTCAGGATTACTAAGTGTCATGACTGACTCCCCCTGCTGTCTACACTTATATATTTTTCCACTGCTCCCCCTTTGATGGATTCTTCATTTTCTTTCATTTTTCACTGTCTCTCACTCCCCCTTTGACATCAATGGCAAAGGGTGGGACCTGCAAACCAAAATTTACACAAGAAAGCTCTATACAAGGCTGCATATGTACAATTAATCCATGTATTATATTTACATGAACTTGAGAATATCTACAAAACTATTTTTCAACTGCACAAGTTTAGAGGCCCAACTTCTTTTCATCCCATCCAAAATTGAGATGTGTCCACTTAGTAGGAATGCCTGTGATTCTTTGTTCTTCAGATCTGAAGGATCACCTGTTCGGACTGCAACTTGAGCTTATGATAAAGCAATAAACATTGTTTCTAACTTGGGGGAAATCAATCCCCGGAGCTCACACATTCTCTCCACAATATTGCTCTTTTCTTTAACAAGTTTCTTTATTTCATCAGTCAAGGTGATTTCTTGACACTCCTAACTTACCAGAGAAGCTATTAGAGGATCAAAATTTTGAGATAGCTTCAACAATTTTTGTTCTCGCTCCTTTATCTTCTTCTCAATATCCTCAATAACTTTGGGCCTAGATAGACAAAATTTGTATACATCACCTCCGTCACTGAGAGCATTTTGAATACTCTTTATACTAATATCAAGTACCTTTCTATCATATCCTATTATCCCCTTTAGCTCACTAAATCTCTTATCCAAAAATTCATTCTAGACTTGAATCTCTGCAGACTTCTCAAAGGACTCAAAGTGTGTACTTACAGAATTTACAAGGCTCTTCAAATTTTCAGAGGGAGAATCAAATGGATTCTTCTCAAAAGTTGACACTATCTTCTCCAATATGCCAGATGTAAGGCCTAATAGCTCACTATCCTCTATTTGAGATTTCAATATCTTTTCTCTTGCCTTGTCTTGTGTGAAAGATGCTATCTTCATCATTTGGACCGGAGAGAGAGTATCCAGATTGAGTGGTCCTTGAATTAGTTCTGGTTCATCAAACTCTAGCATCTCTTTACTTAGAAAACTCTTCACTACATCTGCAGTGTCTCTTGCCAAAATTTCTAGACCACCTTCCTTTCCTTGAGTTTTCTTAGTATCAGGACTATTTTGTTTGGGTGCATCAACATTTGCACCATCTTCTTCTGCTTTATCTTCCTTACCTTTGACTTCTTGTTCTTTCTCTACTTCTCCTTTCTCTTGTCATCTGCAGGGGGATTCTTTCTTTTGTCCTCACTATTTGCAATCTATTCCAGAGAATCTTGTGTAGCAACAATATTCTCAACATTGTCTTCTTTTTCAGATTGATCAGGAAGAGCTAGAGTATCTCCTGCATCATCAGTTTTATCCACCATCTCTGTAGATCTTCCTTGTTTATTTGCTCCACTTCCGAAATTGAGGATTCATCAACCTTGGTTTGTTGCTCATCAATTTTCATTTCTTCAATATCCGAGATTGATGAATCAATCCCATCATCAATCTCCTCCTCAACAAATGGAAGATTGTGTCTCTTCAATGCACTTAGAAGTATTTCCTATGTTTCTTTAACTATTTTGTCTAATTCTCCAAGAATTAGTTTGTTCATTCTCTTCTTGCTCTTGAATTCATCCTTCACTTCTTTGAATATCATATTCATTTGAACTTGACTGATCTAAGGCCATAGTTTTATCAATACATGGGTGTGTGCAAGAAGTTGTGTCCACTTTTTGGCCAAAAAGTGGAAGTGTTTTTCCTGATTTTCAGAATTTGTCACATTTGACCTAAAAATTTGAAGCACTTAAATGTGGAATCTTGGAAAAAGTCACTAAATATGAAATGTAGTACTCGGAGTCTAGTTTCCAAATATGTAATTTTTTTCAATACCCAGATGATAGAAATTGATTTTGAATAGGCGTTTCTAAAAACCACTGTTTAAAAGTCACTTTTTTTTTACTATACCATGTACGTGTACGTCATCCATATTTTGACGTAAATAATCATATTTTTCAAAATCATTTTGGGAAAAGCTTTGTAACTCACTGAAGCACATTTTCCATATTTATTTGTAATTTTTTATTGAATAATTTTTTTTTATTAATTTTTTATTGATCATTTTTTGTCTTTTAAAAAATCATCGTGTACGTCACGCATAAGATGACCTAAACTTAACATTTTTTGAATTTTTTTTTTTAAATTGAAAAGAATTGTCTAAAGTACGTTTTCATACAATTTTTTTTACAAAAAAATATTTTAATAAAAAGTTATTAAAATATTAAAAAACCCTAATAATTCAAGGTTATGAACCTATTTCATCATAAATTGATTAAAAAATAAAAAAATAATTTAATTGTAAAAAAAATTACATATTTAGAATCTACATTGTCTCCTCTATAATGGGTTTTAATTTCGTCAAAATATTCTGCAAAATAGACCTTTAAATATATGCCCAAAGTCACTATTTTGTTGTAACATTGATAGGGCCTTCAAGGTGCAAGTCAAACTAGGACCAGAGGTCAGGGTCGGGTCCCCAAAGCATTTTCCGAAGCGGGTTACAAAGCAAAACCAGAGCCTAAAATTCAAATTTTGAATAACGGGATCCCGTTTATAGAACGCGATCCCGTTTATAAAACGTGATCCCGTTTACTACTCCATCGGTCGTGAATAAAACGGGATCCCGTTTAATAAACGGGATCGCGTAGTAAACGGGATCCTGTTTATTAAACGGGATCCCGTTTTATATAACGAGATCCTGTTTTATATAACAGGATCCCGTTTTTTATTTGCCCATTTTTTTAATAAGACTGTACTATGACTGTCATTTCTGCAACTTGCCCTACAATACGGCCGACAGTGACTCTTACAGCATTCTTTGGCATATTTCTTTCTTTTACAGGTCCATTAACTTGAAGTATTGTTGGTATTTTGATAGAAGCCATCATGGAGACGTTATTTGAGTGGAATTTTGTTGAATTGGTACTTGTTTGAAGGATTTGAAACACATTCAAGTTTTTGACATTACATGCTTCATAAATTTTTTAATCATGGGATCACAAAGTCGTAATAAGAGGAAAGATAGGAAGCTATTAACCCCTGAAGAAATTGAAGCAAAGAGAGTGAAGGAGGCAAAAAGGCAAAGAGATAGAAGAGTAAAGATTCAATCAATGAACAATGCTGAAGCATCCAATTCCACAACTATTGAAGATAAAAACATTGAGGAGACCATGGATATAGATGATGCAAGTTTGCAAGAGGTGAATGTGGAAACTAATACGATTATGCAAACTACTCCTGGTATGTCTTCAAATCCCTCTATTAATGCTATGGAGAATGTTTCAATGGGCACAAATCCAGGTACTTCTTCAAATCCACTTTTGAATGAAATGGAAATAGTGTTGATAGGAGATTTAAAACAAGCTGGATATAACAATGTTGAGATTGATAATATTCGTAGAGATCAAAATTTGAAACAAATTGTAGTTGAAAATGAAAATGAAAATCCTTTTGTTGAAAATGAAAATGAAAATCCTTTTGTTGTTGAAAATGAAAATGAAAACCGTTTTGTTGTTGAAAATGAAAATGAAAACCGTTTTGTTGTTGAAAATGAAAACGAAAATCCTTTTGTTGAAAATGAAAATGAAAACCGTTTTGTTGTTGAAAATGAAAATGAAAATCCTTTTGTTGAAAATGAAAATGAAAACCGTTTTGTTGTTGAAAATGAAAATCGTTTTGAAGTTGAAAATGAAAATGAAAATCTAGGAAGTGATGTTGAAAATGAGAAATATTTTTTCAAAATTGAAAGAGATGTTTTGGATAATCTTCCTGGTAAAATTTCTTGGAGACAAATAAGAACACATGCCAATAGATTATATAAGGAATTTTTTTATCATAAAAAACTATCATTTCAATGTCAACTAATGATGCAATTAATGAGAATGTGGAAAATGAGAAAAGTAATGAAAATGTTAGGCATTTTTGTTAAACCAAGAAAAAAGGATCAATCACTAAAACATGCTATGTCTATTGTTGCTAGTGCCATTGAGTCTATTGGAAGTAATAGTCAATCCAAAGATAAAAATGCAGCAAGACGAGCTATAACAACTGCTATAGTGAATAAAACAACTTTGAATAGAAGAATGGTAAGCAATATTAGTGGAATTCTAAAAATACATCCTAAAACATTGGTAAGAGCAGCAAAAAGAAGAGAAAGTATAGAAAATGATCCAATTAACCAATGTTGGAGTTTTAGTGGTCGACTCCTGAGATCTGACATGAAACTAAATGTTGAAATCAGATCTTTGATTGAAAAATATTGGCATGATAATACTAGGATATCGTCTAATGCTAGAGATGTTTTAAAATTAAGAGTGGGGTCCAAAGTTCGCGATCCTCATCCAAAACACCTATTAGATACAACGCAAACTAAATTTTATAGAAAATTTTGTGATAAATTAGTGTTACCTGGTAATATTAAAATAAGTCAAAGATCTTTTGAAAAATGCAAACCATGGTATGTAAAGATTAATAAGGAACGAATATCTTGTTGTTGTAAAACGCATGTTCAATTTCGTTATTATTATGATGTGTTTCAATATATACGTTGTACTTTACATCATAACATGATTATACAGGAATGTGATATTAATATGCCAACTGAAGCAATAAAAGAGTTTATATCAAGTTTGTTCTATGAAAGATCTAATGAAAAAGGTTTTTATTTAAGTTCATGTATTTCTGGACAATGCACTAGTTGTGGCAATCTTTCTTTGTTAAGAGTTTGTATGCATGAAAGTGTTGAAAATGATTTTGGACAACAATTAGTGGACGTTAAAAGATTTAACAATGTTGAATATTCTTTAAAAGATGGAAAATTTGGAAAGCGTTGTGATTTAATTACAGAAAAGGTTAGTGTGCATGCATTCATATCAGAATTTAAAAGTAAAATTGTACCAAAATATGTTAAGCACTCTCAACAAGCTCGATGGCTTGATGGACAATTTTGTGAATGTAGAAACACATTTCCAGTTGGTACTATACTATCAGTGGTTGATTTTGCAGAAAACTATACTTTAGCTCCGCAAGAGGAAATTCAATCACAATGTTACAATTTAGTGCAGGTTGCTATGTTTGTTCATATTGTTTATAGACATGCAGATGATAGCACAGAGAATGATAGAAAAGTTTTGAGGGAGTATCATTTCTATTTGAGTGACAACCGGTTACACTCGTCAGAGTTTGTTCAATATTGTTTCAATATATTTTATACAAATTTAAGAGAAAGAGGAATCCAGATGACTGAACATCTTATATGGTCAGATAATTGTACGGGGCAGTTCAAGAATGCTCGAATGTTCTATTGGTTATGTAGGGTTCACAAGGAGAATAATGTCCAACATATGTGGAATTTTTTTGAAGCTGGACATGGTAAAGGAGAACATGATAGAGCTGGTGCATGTGTTAAAAGAATTCTTGCTAGACAACAATTAAAATTTGAGGATGCAGTAAAATTTAAAGATGCACGTGGGATTGTAGATTGGTGCAATACAAGATTATGTACACCTAGATCAAGCGAGTACTCTACAGTTCGTCGATTCTTTTGGTTGGTTGAAGAAGAAAATATTCTACCTAGACTTGATTGCCAAACAATCAGTGGATCTACTAAATGGCATTCATTTAGGAGTTTGAATGCAAGTACATGGACTATCTGGATAAGGGAGCTTGCATGTTTTTGTTAGTTTTGTATTTCAGGAGATTGGGAAGCATGTGAGAATACAGAATGGGTTGAAGAGTGGAAACAAAGACCATTGACACTTGCACAAGCACATAATCAAAGTGAAACAACAATTGAAGACAATGATCAACTATTTGTATCAGACGATTATGACCGTGTTTCAGACCTTGTACAAGAAGGTAATTTAATTCAAATCATTTCATTTTATTTCACTTTGATTACTAATTTGTAGTGCTTTTATTTATTTATGTGTACATATGAATGCATGTATGTTGATTGGTCAAATTTTATGGACATGTGCAAGTTATTGAATCAAAATTTGTTTTGCAGGACATGTGTATGTTGTTGTTGCACCAAAGAATAATGAAGAGGAAACTGAATATTGGTTGGCTCGTTGTGTGGAGACTAAACATAAGTTAACAGCACCTCGAGAAGATGATGATGGCTTTCCTTATCCAACAGGTTTGATGATCCCCTTAAGACATCCCCTTAAGCATATTTTAAGAACTTCTTTGATCCCCTTAAGCAAATTTTAAGTATTTCTTTGATGATGCCTATCATTATCCAATAGGTTCAGTGGTGGTTGTTGGCACTTGGCTACGGAAATACCTAATAAGGAAGAATGGTTTGCCTGCATTCGAAGATTATGAAACACATAAGAAGATTATACACTACTCACATTTGGTGTTGGCAACAAATATAAAACTGGAGAGGTATCGCAGAAAACCTACAAATAAAGAGTTATGGAACATTTCTATGGAAGACCATGAGACAATCATCGATGCGTTGGAAAAAAGAGAGGATGGAGATGGTACAATGGAATAAGTAAATACAGGTAAATATAGTTAAATAGATTTATATTGTTGTTTTAAATATGTATTAAATACATGTTTTGATATTTCTTGTGCGTTATTAGTTGAAATTGATTTAATTTATCATTTTATTTCCTCAGGCCATCATCACAAATTCATCAAATACTTTGAAACAAAAACTTGAGAGGCACTCATAAATACAGGTACAAATTGTGTATATCTAGATAGTTTTATATAAATAATACATGTTTTGATTCAGATATATTGATAAATTGCTTGTATTATTTTTATATCAGGTGGCATGAAGACCTGCTACATTCTCCTCAAGTTTTGGATTTTCTTGAGATGGCATATAACGACATTTTGTATTTACATTATTTTGAGTTGGCATATATGTACATACACAATTACATTATTACACATTTTGTTCAGAAATTTGTATACATGTGTATGTACACAATTTTATACTCTACAGTATTAAATTTATCAAAATTATTATTTTATGTATTTTATTTCTTAAATGTCCATGTTTTTCTACTTAGAATTTACTTTAAATTTGATTTATTATAGTGTTCAATTTGGTTGCCTTGGGCAACTTCACCAAATTTTGAGAACTTAAGACGTCCCCTTAAGACATCGTAAATTAGGACCCCTTAAGACATTCAAAAAGTTAGCATAGCTTCTCTCATTAAGGTTATGTGGAATTAGTATTTGTGGCTTGAAACTCCTAACATTTGTTATCTATAAGTAGTAAAATCACATCAAGCCTACATGACAATTTGATGATGATAAATAAGTCCTAATCATAGTCATGTAGGTGTGAATTACACTCCTACCAGTAGTTTCACTCTTGGTGGCATGTCCTGTGTGTTCTTCCCCCTCTTGAGCATCTTTTTCAACCCCCAAATTGACCTTCCCTACCTCACATTTTTACCTAGTGCCCCCTTCATTTTTCCTACTTAGGGTCACCTCTTTGTGTCTTAGGGTTGCCCCTAGTGTCTCTAGGTTACTTGAGTGACCTTAATTAGTAAAAGTGGTGACCTTATTCCTAAAATGGGTGACCTTGTGGTTTTTAATGCATGAAATAACTCATATTTTTATCTTTTCTTCTTGATTTTTAACCCATTTTAACTCCCATTTTTTGTGCTAACTTGTGCTTTTCCTCACTTTATTTCTATTTTGAACTCATCATATTTTTGAGGGGTCCACCGATGTTAAGAGGAATTTGGAGGAAATATTACATCATATCATGTCCATTGAAAGTCATTAATGGTGGTCCTAAGTCATGCAGGGGAGTACTTGGGGTGGGTGGAATCTTTTGAAGAAGTTGTAAAAATTTGACTTGGGACAGGGTATATGAACTTGGCAAACTTTTGCAAAAAATGTTACAAAACTTCAAGTGGGAATTGGATGAAATGAATTGAAGAAAGGAATGATTTCTTCAAGGTAGTTAGGCTTCTACAATTAGGAAGAAATGAGTGTTTCGATGTTATGGGGAAATGATGTAAAACTAGACAATAGGATAGGAAGTGGGATGGGATAAATCATATCCTAAAGTTAATCTAGCTTTCACAAAGTGGAGGGAAGGGAAGATACAAAGGAATATAAATTGTGGGAGAACCATATGGGACCATAGCTAGGAAGTGGAGGGGAGAAATAGATGAGATCCAGGGCCTTTTGTCTAAAAATGTAAAGTATTAAGATCTTATAAGTTCCTACAGACCTAAACTTATTTTAAAATTTGATTCACATCCTGAGTTTGTGTTCATAGGATGAAACATGTCAAGCACAAGATTTCCTTGAGTCCTAATGGACACTAAAGATCGTATTAAAAGGACTAAGGGAAGTTCTCATTTTAGTAGTTACACTAAGATTTGAAATTAAAGTTGACAAATCCTAATTAAAGTTACACTAAGGTTTCATTTTGTAAAATATTGGAATATCCCATCAATTTTCTTTGCATTAATGAAGTAAATCTATGATGAAATCTTTTGTCTTGTAAATTAAGTTGTTTATTAATCAACTTATCAAATCAAGTGATTTCTCATGATTATTTCTCAAATACATGTATATGAATCTTATTGTGGAGAAGACTGTGAAACAAAATAAGAAGTCAACTAGAACCAAAGTGATGAGAGTTTATTCAACTATAAATAGTTTGTGTAGAAGCATAAATGGAATCTAAGTTACTAGATTGCAAGGACACTCCATGATACCCACATAAGGCCTTGGGATTTAATTTAATATAATATTTCTTCATAGATTAGCTAGAGGACAAAGGAGATGTAGTCACAAATGTTGGTAGGTTAGAGCATCCTACTTACATAGGCTGGATAGAAAATTTGATGTGTTTAACTTTTTAGATATCTTGCTAGATACTTTTAGGCATTGTACCATAAATGTAGACTATATCAATAATGTAGAAAATTAGACTATAATAATGGTGAGAGAAGTAGTTTTCAAATAAATGTTGAATTCACTTGAACCCACTTTGAGGTACAATGTTATAGTTGCAAGGTAATGGTCTCAAGAGTATAATGTAATTGAAGTGTTAAAAGATTGGGCTAGTCCTAATGTGGATTTAAAAAGTTAAGGAATGTGGAGGATTACACAATTGTAAGTTTTCCTAGTGAAATGAAAGAGGCCATGATTATGATGTGCAAACTATTTGGGAACAAAGACTCAATACATTTAAATGCTAGATGGGTGTCATTATTAGACATGTGATTTTGGAAAGGCTAATGATTCATAACTATGGGGAGTTGAGATCATTGTAGATCTCTAAATAGGTAATTTTTGTAGGCTACCAAAGGGGAAGATTTCTACTAACTTCATTCCTAATTTGTGTCATTTATGCTACAATGAAATTCCCACCTCCACTAATAAATTGTAGGCCTAGTTCCAAAGTTATAGTTCACATGTTTTTTTAGCAACAATTATCCTTGTAGGCACTCCTCCACCCATTTGGTGAAGAAGTTGTGTCCACTTAAGACATCGTAAATTAGGACCCCTTAAGACATCTTAAATTACATGATCAACACAAGATGTTCAAGCACCAAGGCACTTGGATAAATATAACTATAACCATGCTAGGATCATTTAATATAACTTAGTTGATCTCTAGATGAGAAGATGTGAGAGATTGATCCCTCCTAGTAGGCAAGAGATCCTCATGAACTTATCTCACTTTTTAATGCTTTGTTTTGATTTGCTTACCATTTTATTGCTTAAAATTTGACCAGGACCTAAATATGCATACCATGAATGAATGGAGGAACTTTATTAGGACCTCATCACTACATAAATTCTTTCAATGCAATTTCTTCATTAAGCGCAAATCTAGATCAACACTCTGACACTTGTAGATTTATATATGACAATTGATTATTTCTATTGATTTCAATCTATATATCTTATTATGGTTGATCTCAAATGTTTACATTTCTTTTCCTTCATGCACATGGTTCTAGATTAGTGTTTGATTTATGATTAAATTTAGGGATGCTTGTATATAGATATGTATGTGATGTTATGCTTTTATAGTTTATGATGTATATGCAATGTATGTATGCATGGATAACATATATATAAATATGGATGCACCTAAACTAACATGATGGTTTTACATGATTATTACTTTGACATGTGTATGATTTTGAACTACGACAAGATTGCATTTATTGTGTGACATGTAAAAATATATAGTCCAGGTTCAACAATATATATATAAAGTCCAGGTCCATGTTCAAAAAATATATAAAGTCCACATGTTCAACAATATATATATAAAGTCCATGACAAATAGTATATAACAAATAGTCCATGAAATAGTCAAATATATAAAGTCCAGGTCCATGTTCAAAAAAATATATAAAGTCCATGTGTTCAACAATATATATATATATATATAAAGTCCATGACAAACAGTATATAACAAATAGTCCATGAAATAGTCAAATTATACATCTAGCCTATGTTTGAAATAACCTATCACATACTATCTCTATCATCAAGAGTCCTCTTCACACCATGTGAACTACTCAGATGACCTGAATCACTCTGCAAAAGAGAAAGATTTATATGAAATTAGATGTAAGATGATAAGGAAATAGATAATTTAATGACAATTTTTAAATTTATAATTTATATCATAAAATTAAATTATCGTGTGAGGCTGAGAGGCATGCTCTGGTGCACTTGGACCTGTGTCTCCATGCTCTGAATCAATCTATTTAATACAAGAGAAAGTTCAAGTTGAAATTAGATATACTTGACGATTTTAAAAATGATTTAATTGAATTTAATTTATAAGAACTATCATATTTAAAAATTATTATACCGTAAGAGGAACTTGTTGTGAATCCTCTATTCCAGGACCTGTCTCTACAGGCTTAGCTCCATGACATGTATCGAGCTATAATTTAAGAAAATTTTTTTTTGAATGTACATGTCAACATATATATATATATATATCAAGAAATTTACTTTAAGTTCACACGTATATTTTAATTGTTCAATTTAAATCTAATCTAAATTTTAAATTATACCGTATCAGGTTGCCCATCTCCTCTGTCCTCCTGCTCTGCATGTGCTGTGTGTTGCTCATGAAATGCGTCACTAACAAGCTCCTACAATGTCATTTATATTTAAGTTAGCACATGTGTGTACAAATCAGGTTTTAAAACATATATATAATTGACTTACAGTGTACATGTTATTAAATACATTTTTCAACAACCTGAAATGCAGTCGACTCCTGATATAAACTTGGATTATCCAAGTGTGCTACAATGCCCATCCTCATAGTTGTGTCAACCTGCATAGACATATTTATAAAATATTAAATAGTACATGTGCACGTTTTTAGATACACTAATATCAAAATAGAAAAATTTAAGTATATATATACAGTGTTTTAAAACAATATGTGTACATACTATAAGAGTGTCATGTGAGATGCCCAATGATGGAGGAGCGCTCGAGACACCCTGAGATGGAGGATTCAATGTGGAAGAACCCTGAACCAGTTCATAAATAAGTTCATAAATATTTAAATGCACGTGTATCTATCAAAATAGAAAAATTTAAGTATATATATACAGGGGCATAACCTAGCTAGTGAGGACAGCTACTTGAGTATATCAAAAGTTACATAAATGTTGGCTTCATTTCATTCTTAATTAGTTGGCTATCACAAAAACTGTAAAATTTTCTCAATTCTTGATTAGTTCTGGTTGTCTCTAAATGTTTGATTATGAAGGATGTGATAACTTGGTTTTATTATGGTTTGTTGTAATTTTTTTACATGATAGTTAGCTATTCAATAATGCCTTTAAAATACAATGACATACATTGTTATAAGTAAATTTTATAAAAACCAAATATACATATCATCCCAATTTGCTATATAATTTTTGACAGTTTGTTCAAAATCTCTCCTTTCATATGATACAATCGTTTCAAAATTTCAATTGCATTTTCCAGCTAAAATGTTTAAATACAGCTATTCAACACTCAAATTGAACTCAAATTTTGACAGTTTGTTCAAAATCTCTCCTTTCATATGATACAGTATTTTCAAAATTTCAATTCTATTTTACAGCTAAAATGTTTAAATAGAACTATTCAACACTCAAATTGAACTCAAATTTTGACAGTTTGTTCAAAATCTCTCCTTTCATATGATACAGTATTTTCAAAATTTCAATTGTATTTTACAGCTAAAATGCCTAAATATATCTATTCAATTCTCAATTTTAAACATAATTTTGACAATTTGTTCAAATTCTAACATTTTATATGATATAGTCTTTCAAAATTTCAATTGTATTTTACATCTAAATTGTCAAAAATTAACTACTGATTTTATAAACCCTAAACCCTAAATAACAATTCAAAATTTAAATTTTGATTGTATTTTACATCAAAACAAACAATGGAAGGTATAAACAATTGATGGGTAATTTTTACAAGTGGAAAAATCCACTTACTTGGCTGGATGCTCTGAGAACTCGGGATCCCGTTTTCCTCTGTCGCCTGTCGCTGTTGAAAATGGGGTCTCTGCTGTTTTTTAAAAAATTTAATACTTTCACAAACGGGATCCCGTTTTATAAAACGGGATCCCGTTTTATATAACGGGATTGCGTTTATGGCCTCTAGGTTCGGGATCCTGGGAAAAATGGGATCATGTTTTTGGTTCTAGGCTCGGGATCCCGAGGCAAAACAGGATCGCATTTTATATAAATGGGATCCCGTTTTATATAAACGGGATCCCATTTTTCGTTCCCTGATTTCGGATCTTTTTCTAACTTTGAAACTTCCACCTTAAGTGGACACAACTTCTTGCATCTACCCACATGTTCCCTAAGCTCTATATCCTTGCTTTCTACATTTTCTTTCCTCAATTTCAAAATGTATGGAAGACTTTGAGGGATCTCAGAAGTTATTTCTATCAGGGCCTTATTATAGATATTCAGATATCTAATAGTTGCTTCCTCTAACAGCGTCTTATCTGTATCATTGTATTCATCATAAAATTCAGTCATGGGTTTCAAATTTCCATCCACAGTGATTGATTTTATTACATCTTCCACAAAAAGTGTGGGCTTCTCAACATATGTATCTATCTTGCCCTTTTGCTTCCAGAGGTTTTTCCTTAGTTACCTTGGATGTATTTGTACCTGAGGCCTTCAACTCTTTGATCTCAATATCAAAGACAATTTCTTCTTCATCATTTTCCATGCTTTTATATGTCTGGGTGGCCTTAATTTTCACTCTTTTTCCTTCTTTTCTGGATGATTTTCCTTTTGGTTTCTCAAGATTTGTAGGTTTTGGGGAAACAAGAGTAGTAATAGAGCTTCTAGTAGTCCTTGATGTGGAGGAGGATTCTACCATAGCACTTCCTTGTTTCTTATCCTGCTTCTCCTTCTCTGCCTTTTCAGTTCTTTCCCTAAATTACCTCACAGCTTCCTTTGTGAGGCCTAGATTTTTAGCCAACTGCTCAACTTCTTTTCTTACTTTCCTTTCAGTTTTAGGTTTTCTGAGCTCATCATGTAGTTTTACACTTAGCTCCTCATATGTCCCAAATCTTTCAACTGTTGTGTCTTTTGGCTTCCTCAAGAGATGTTGATCATACATATTCAAGATTTTTTCATCTACTTCATATCCCATTTGCATGATCTAAATAGTTCTAGGTTCTACTACTTCCATTAAGCAGTGATTAGTGTCCACCATAAAATAGATATCCTCCTTGTATTTCTCAACAATAGTTTTAGGGATTCTTTCCCTAGAATGCATCATACCCTAAAAATTCTTGAAGTATCCCCAGATTGTAGTTTTCTATACTTTATACTCACCAATGTTGTGTAGATGATCTCTAATCTCAATAGCAACTTGTTCGTCATTAGTCCAGTGTACACCTTTTACTCCAGGTACCTCATTCATAAAGTAGAAAAATAAACATAGAAGTAATGTACCATATTTAAAGGTGTTTTTCTTATCTTTATTGATTTTGTTCAAGTTGTCAATTAGTTGGTTCTACAATAATTCACACAAGTCATAATATGTATTTTCCTTTAACATTTTGTATGCAGCATATATGGTCATTCCAGAGACAAAGTTCTCCCTGCTGGAATGATAAATTTTGTAGCCAATTACCATTGAAGCAAACTTGACATCCGGATCAATAATATCATTGATAGTCATTGCCCTTTTGTCAAATTTGGCACCGGTTGCATCAGTTACAGTCTGGTTCTTCACATATTTTAGCATGGGTAAACCACCAATTGAATTCAACCCAATCACAATCTTGATAACATCCTTTGTAATTTTGAATGGTTTCAACAGCCACAAAAATTCATCATGCATTCGGCTTAAAACATACTGGACCCACTCATCTTCATCGAATGTTGGAAACCCCATAATCTTAATGAAACGTTTATCATGTAGTGCCTTATACTCAAGTTTAAGGTCATTATTTTCATCCCTGCGATGACTCTCAAACAAATCTAGATATCTTGAGTCCCCAAATTCATCTATGTTCGCATGAATATAGACCCTAATATATTCAACATGTAGCACACCATACGAAACACTTGAAAATGCACCTAATGGGTCGACTTCTATTGATTTGTGTGAATGCCTTTTAAATTTGGGTCGAGGCCTTTTAGTAATATCAACAACCAAAGGTGTAGGCATTACAAAAGATTTTAGGTTCAAAGCTTCACAGATAAATACCTTTTTCACAAAATTAGGGTTGGCAGACAAATTCATGGGTCGCACTTCAAATCCTTGAAATCTCTACTCAGACGCTATTCTTCTTGCTCTCTTTGCATGCAAAGTGATTGAAATGAAGAGTGAATGACCTTTTTATACTCCGCAAAACCTAATTTACCTTTTTAATAAATGTTCTGCCCTAACACATCTAGTTACACTATTTCTACATACAGTCGATCTTCAATTGCTCCGTAAATCATCATATCCACTTCTTATCTTCCAGAAATCTTTTCAAATGATCTGTAATAATCCAAATTATTTTCTCTCATCATGCCAAATTTAGGCACCCACTTACTAGCTAGAGGAATTAGATTTTTATTGCAGCTCCCCCTGAGCCAGAGCTTCAAGTTTAATTATCGCAAGCATTATCAGCACCTAATTCTAGTGCTGACCCATCACCACTATTCATTACACCTTTCTTCACCCAAATTTTGTTCATTTCACTCTAAATCTCATTCGCATCCACTTTGCCCTTTCCTTTGTCTTGTTTCAGACCTTTTCCATCATTGTTCCTACTTTTGCAGAATCTTGCAATATGACCAGATCTATTGTAATTAGAGCATACAATATTTCTTTGTTTATTTACTTGATTCACTCTTGATCTACACTAATTGGCCATGTGTCCAAATCCATTGCATGCAAAGTAGTACCCATAAAAAGAATTGTCATTTCCTTTATTGTTAGGGTTATTTATTATCATACTTCTACATTCATTGGATCTATGACCATACCTCTTAGAATTGAAGCATTGACCAGAGAAGGATGAACTACTTTGATTTACTTTTCTTCTGCATTGAGTAGCTCTATGACCAAATTTATTACAATTGAAACAATTTCCATTGAAAGATGGATATCTTTGAGCATTAGGATGTCTTACCGGACGTCTTCTAGGTCTATTTCTCCCATTTCTTGATTGAAAATTTCTTTGTCTAGATTCAAAGCTTCCTCCTTTCTCATACCCAAGACCATGCTTATCATCAACCTTCTTCTGACTTTCAATCATTGCTTCAAGTTTAGCTGAGCTTATCTTGAACTTCTCTTTGTAATCATTTGAGCCTTCTAGGTCATGTCTGAGAATGACAATTTTCCTTTCAAGTTCTCCCTCGTTATTTCTGCTTTCTTGTAGATCAGACTCTAGATGGCCATCTATTCCGTCCAGTCTACAACATTCTTCTATTCTTTCTTTCAGAGTTTGTTTCAAGTTTTCCTTAGTCTTCTTTCCTCAATTTATTTGGTTAACCTCATCACCCCAGATTCCATTTCTTATTTTAGAACATAAACTTCTTTGGTTATCTTCTCACATTCCTTTGTCTTCTTCTTTAGAGCCTCATCTATGTCATTGTCTACATTATGATTTCCTTGTTGAAGAGGTAGCTTCTTTCTCTTTTCATTAGATTTGCTCAATTTTTCTTTTAAGATCTCAATGAAGCCGTCAGCATTTTGAAGGTTTTCTTGTAGTACTTTGACATCTGCTCTGCTCTAGACTGATCAAGATCTTCTAGAGCAAGTTTAAGTTGATTTTGAAGATTGTATGAATCCATTTTTATACCTTCCCAGATCTTCCTTAAGCTGTTAAACTTCTTTCAAGGAACTTGTCTCTGATACCAATTGTTGGAATTAGGGTTGATAACTGAGAGGGGAGATGAATCAGTTGTCTTGAAACTTTAATACTTGCTACAGTTAATTCTTCTTTACCACTTGATAACAGATTAATGATATAAGGAAGAATCAATAGCACATGAGTAGAAACATAAATAACACACTTGACACCAAGATTTTTAACATGGAAACCCAGTTAGGGGAAAAACCACGGTGGGGGTTAACCCAGAAAGATTATACTCTATTATAAGTATTACAAAAAGGGAAGGCACATGCCTTTGGGCTCACTGCCTACAAGGATGATTACAAAAGGATTATAGATTGTTTGAACAATGAATAACATTTGCCAATGCAAGAACTCAGTTCATGTTAAGCACAAAATGTTGATCTTACACATTTCATCTTTACTCTGCCCTATTTACTAATCTGCCATAATCCAGACCTTAGATCTCTTCTCTTTTGCACTTCTAGCTGCCCTTTTTGTACTTACTCCATATTTGCATGTTGACACACCTCAAATACACTCGAATCCATCGGCTATATATATCTGCCTCAAGAAATTTAATCACCTTTCTATAGTCCTTATGAAGAACTTAACAAACAATACAAGTACTATGTTCTGTCAGTCGAATCCATACACCAATATTGATGTGTACTAGAAATAACACTTGTAGGTCACCATACATGTTAGCCACTAACATTATATCCCATACACAACTCACCAAAACACTTCTACTAGATCTGCACAAGGATCTAACTTGAGTTGGCCTGTTCTTCACTGAGTTGTTCTGTCATATTAGGACCCGGTACTCAGATGCTCATAAGTTTTAATCCCTTTGTCACTAGAGGCTAAAATATTGGATTTACATTGTCCTAACATTCATCTACACTCCCTCAGATTTGCAACACACAATGATTAACTGGAGAGATCCACTGACCAAAATACTAAACTCTACCATATACCCTGTTGCTATCTATCCAGACTTGACTAATCTTGGAACTAACTTTTAGTATGATCTGATACTACACTACAGATGTGTGGAATGGACTTAGTTGCCATCAATGACAACACACGACATGCCTTGCATTGTCTCTTTCCAACAAAAAGAGCATTTAGATCCTGTCTAAAATGATGTTTCTAACCCTACTCTTTCTAACTTTTCTATAAAAAAAAGCATAAATACTTAGCCTACACATAGATATTTTAAGTAAATTGCTATTGATTTGTGTAAAGGATTGCAAATTTCTAAGATCTCTAGTGATTTACATACATAATTTGAGAGTACAAGCATGTTTAGTAATTCATACGAAAACTTTATAAAGATAGAAAATGCATGCAAAGGATCACTAATTTTAGTGTAATTTGTAGTTATTTGTACGAATAGAACAAGTCCAATGAGTCACAAATTACTTTAGTTTACATAAGGCCCCTTGAACATTACAGCTTACAACGAACCACTAAACTGTCTAACATAGTCAAGAATTGACTACCAGAGCCTTGGAGTTGAGAATTATCTTTGTATAATTATCCATACTTTTCAAGAGAGGCTGAGTTCATTGTGAATTTATCTCATGTTGCTTATGTACTTTACATACATCAACAAGTTTTTGGAAGATGTGGCATCAAAGGGAGAAAGTTGTAGGATTGAGTACACATCTATAATGGAGAAATTAGTAGATGTACAAGTTTAGGGTAGTAAGATTCATTTAGGGAAGAACTAGAAATAACCAAAGAAAGAAGACTTGTTCGAAAAACTAGATTATGATGAAACAAAAGTAGTTCAAATTACCATAAGAATAATGTTATAAAATGGTTTAGTCACTAGATAGTGAAGGAAGGTTGGTGTCTATGAAAGTTTTAGTGATATCTTGTCAAGGAACATGCAAGCTGTGTAGGAATGGAAGATAGTGGTGTAAGAGAAATTTTTGAGGTTTGTGTTAGTAGGTAATATTTTTAGTGATTTCCAACATAAAAGAAGGAAGGCATAGGAAAACAAAGAAGCCACAATCATAATCAAACTAGATGAATATTTATTATATAGTAAAAGTGGACATCTTGTAATAGTGCATATAAACATAAGAAGGAGATAGTAGGAGGAATATTTTGCCCCAAGTTTGACTTTGTGATAGTTCCTTGGAGGAAATAACAATGGATTGATCAATGTTCCAACTTTTGTGAAAAATAGGGTTGTGTGTGCAGAAGTGTTGGAAGGGTTTTTAATTAGAAGAATTCAACTATCTATGTTAAAGGAAATAAACTAATACTTTATACAAGATCCTAGTTTTTAGATGATAATTGAAGGAAGTAGATAAATTAGAAAGTGTTTAGTCATCAAGGGGTGAGAAGTGTAGAAATTAGTAATTTATTTTGGGACAATTTCTATCACTTATCCTAGAAACTATAAGAGGCAAACTAAGAAGCGCTAACTTCTTTCCTAAAGACTATCGAAGATTTGGGCATGCACTTAATCTGGATCAATAGTTGAATCTACCAATCAACCCTTATTTTTGAGAACTAATCAAATAAATTTCCTACTTGGGGTGTTTTATACAGGGGCATCCCCAATGCATCAATAATCTTACATCAACCAAAAGAAATTATTTTTTCCTCTATTTTTTTTCTATTTTGTGCCTTTCAATTTGTGCATCATTAAAAAGAGTGTGCACTTTCTCCCAAGTGATCATGATGCTTTCAAGATTGCGTTACCTTGATGTAAATGATTTTGGTCATGGATTTCTTTCCAGACTTATTCATAGAGGATTCATTAAGTTGTTATCATTAACTTGATAGTTTCGATCATATTGTATTAGAATGGTGTGATCATGCTTCATCTCCATTAATTGTCTTCAACTTTGTACAACACTATTTCATTTATTTATTACCTGTGATTTTCATGATCAAGTTTCCTTCTGCATGATTTCATTCTAAAGGATGTTATCCTAGCATGCACTAGTTTGAGTTTAAATGTAACTCTATGCCAAGACATGGGATTGTTTTACATTATGATCCTTGGATGCTAGTCAATGACAACTTATAACATGTTATGAAGAATCTAAACTCATATTAAGCTGCCTAAATAAATCAGGGGTATCTTAATGATGTGGTTAATTAGCAGGGTTGTCCATTTCTGTTGGATATTGTAATAGGTTTGTTAAGCTCTTGATGTGTATAAATACTCATCCATGAGGTCATTGTAATTATCACTTAATTCATAAAATTCAAACATTTGAAAAGTTAGAATATTTATACTATTTTTTTATATTCAATCTTGTGCATGGGCCTATACACTATGTTGTGATAATTCAATCATTAATAGTAATAGGGATCTATGTTATTCCATCCCTATCTCAATATCCATATGAGTTTTATTTGTGTTAAAGAAAGCTACTTGGTTTAGTAGTCCCTACTTGCACTCTCAAATCTTGCACTAAATCAAGAAACTGTGCCACATAGACGGTAAACAAGGTGGTCTAATTGATCATAATTCATAGATAGAGTGGATATTATGTACTCTAGGTTCATCAAAAATATATTTCTAGATGTTAGTCTTCTTAAAATGGGCTTTAAAAGAATATTTCTAATTGAAATTTTAATGAATAACACAATATTTCAATGAAATGTAATATGTAGACATGATAAAAAAAAAAAAGATAATTGCATAAGGGCAATGCCTAATAGTACCTTTACACAAAAAAATTACCTTAAAGAAACTCTAAAAGGGAGAAAACGATAGCAAGAGTGAATTTAAGCTCCTTGTCTAACTAATATGAATCATTTTAAGATTGTGGTAGATGGAAACATGCGAAAACTAAGCTATCAACATATTTCTAAGCCTTAACAACATGCATCTATAAATCGTTATCTCACATTTTCAAAACCCTACAAACTAACTAAAACATAAGAAAAACACACTTTAGGCCATCTATTGAAAAAATACAAACAGGTATTTCCCAACAATAATATAACAAAAGATTAACATTAACTACAATATTTTTTTATTGTAAGACATTTGTAAAGAAATATAGTTAAAAAGAAATAAACTTTGAAACAACATCGTATACATGTCATTAGGATGAATCAACTACAAATAGTACATACATCATAACAAAATCCTTGTAAAATGTTATATATATAATTATATTAAACCGCATAAAAGTTCAACAAACTATATAATGATATATGAAATATAAAATGAAAAAAAATAACTTTTTTTATCCCTTGTATTTAAAATCTTCATTTTCAAAAAAACAATATTTCAAATAATTCAAATATGTAAAATTAACAATACAACATATTATTAATCTTAAAATTAAATATTAGTTGATTTGCCCCCAAAAGACAGAGCAAACGACCAAAATAAACTGTACTCCTTACTCAATGAGATATTTTGCACTTGCACCCTGCTTTGTTTCAATTACTACCTATATGTATCTATCTTTCTATATAGCACTTGTAGTGAAATCTAATGTATGTTCCTTAAATGATCACATGGAGCTGAGCCTATCATTCCTTTTAACACTTCTTTTATTCAAGTAATTTCAATTGATGTTTTCCAAACGAAGACAGCTTTGGAAAGAATTGCAAAACCTAATTTGACGTCCAAATACATGTATAAAATTGTCTCTTGTGAGTTAAAGGAAACGGCGCTCACATAGGTACCTTCTTTCGAAGATTTATAGTGAACAGATCCAAGATTTACATCATATTTCAACAACGGCGCTCAGACCTTGTCTCGTTCCTCCAAACCAATATTTTTGTAGCAGCAGTCAATTCATTTGTCTGTGTATGATTATGTCTTCTACGAAATAGTTGTAAGATAGATTAAAATCTATATATTCTTTTTATCGAACGGAACGTACTAAACTTACGACAATCTATTCAACTACACCAAACTTCTGAAGTCTGTCTGTGTTTTGGTCTTGGGCTCGTTAAGATTTTGGGGTCTTTTCCATCCAACCTTTTTCCTTTCTTTCTTTTCTTTTTTTTTTTTTGATATTATAACTTCTATATTTTATATATAGATTTTTGGAATATTCATAAAAAATATAGGATGGGATTTAAAAAAATTGTATGGCGAATGATTCAACACCGTGGTTTTAAGGCTTTTGACAATTATGGGAGTTAAAGTATATTTTTCAGGCACTATGTACATCAAATACAAAGTCTAGCTTTTCATTTCTAATCTTGTGTATGTGCTAATGGTAAGATTTAGATCACGATGAGAGATTGTATGATAAGAAGAACTAGGGGATAGGGCCTAATAGTGGTGTGGGTACCTCTAGTCATCATAGGACTGGGGTTGAACACCCGGAATACTAAGAGGGGGGCGGGGTGAATCAGTATTCCCTTAAACCAATTAAGCATAAAACATTTCAATCCATTTAGCATATTCAGTTGTAGCAAAGTAAGTTATGCATGAAACATGAAACCATAAACCATAACACATAGACACTAGGACTTTTATGTGGAAAACCCAAAAAGAGAAAAACCACGGTGAGGATTAGCTAACTATATATTATAACTGGTTAAGGTATTATAGAAGTGCTCGTTGCAGGTGGACTCACTACCCACTGAGAAAGAAAGAGAGAAAAGAAGGAAAGAAATGGCTCATTGCCAATGATGAACTGGTACAATTGCATCTACAAATGCATGGAATACAGTTCCAATGAACCATAATCAAAATCTTCTTGCACTAATCTAAATTGCCACTCTGCTCTACTCTACAATCACATTGTCTTCTCTTTTCTTCCTCAATTCGTATCTTTAGGCACTTGTCGCATCATTCTGAATAAATATACATATCATATTCTCCTCATACACACAAAGCATCGAACACGAACCTCTATATATATCTACTTCTTTTACAACCTCAACAAGGTCGTCTCAAATGGATGTATCGTGCAAAACATGTCAGACCCCAACTTTACATACACACTTCACGCTAAGATTTAATCTTGAAAATAGGTCAGGGTGGACCTAAATTAGCCCCTTCACAAAACATGTTTACCTTCTTTTAAGTCTGCTTTATGCATATCATCAATTAGGTCAGCCTGCTTGAGTGTAACATCTAGAACAACACTAGTCAGTCTCAAAATGCGGAGAGAACCAAAACTTGAAACACATTCTCTTAGGTCAGCATGATCCATGGAACCTCTTAAGACAATACTCCTATATTTGAAATGCTCCGCATAAGGTACACTTCATCAGGTCAGCTTCATAAGCAGGGTAACACAAGTGCATACTGACTATCAGAGCGTAACTCAACATTGGGACCTCCAAAACATCTCAAACCTAGAATATACAATCTTCATACATCTAAAATTACATCCCCAAATCTGCACAATAAAATGTCTCCATGCGGTGATATGTGGAGTACTGAAACTTGGTCTCTGTCACAAACTAACATTGTTTAACCATGTAGCGATACTCTGACAAACTTATCTATCACTCTAGAAGACTTCAAACTCTAAAAATTTAGATTTACGCTCTCTAAACATATGCCAACAACACTTTAGAACTGCAAAAGGAAATATATTATACTGGAAATATGCGGACCAAAACAATTATAGCTCTGTACAATGAGTGTAGCATTCTGATACTTAGCAAATTTTCACCACATCTTCCGTATCAGAACTTTTTGTGTAGGTGACTTTGTGAGGATAGGGATATCCAATCAGGGATATTACTATAACCTCACAACTCAGTTTTGGTCTCTAAACTTTGTTTCCATCAATGACAACACTTCATGCTTATCAGTATACCAATAGTGTGTCTATTAATGATATCTCCAACAATCTCCCCCTTTGGCATTGATGGCAACACATGATGTGAAAACCATCAAAACCAAATCTTTGAATATTCTCCCTTTGAGACAAGTATTTTCTACATCTACATCTCTCTTTAGAAATAACTTTTTCACATCTGCTTCTCTCCCCCCTTGACATCAATGGCAAAGGACATGAACTGTTTACTGGATCTCCCTTTAAAGCATGAGTATATGCAAACTAAAGTTTTCTCTCCCTAAGTAATTGATTTCTATGTACATCAAAATATCAAAATTATTTTCTCTAACCTTCCACATATATACAAAAAATCAAGAACTTACTGATTCTTAGGAAATATAGCACTGTAGATATTCTTCAGCTATACAACATCTAAATCTCATCATGCCTTTGCATAGATCAAAAACTATACATACCCATTAATCTAAGATAGAAGATCTTCCACCTTATCTAATATGGAAGGGGCCTCTGTCATCTTCCTTACTTTATCTACTTCACTGATCAAACCCATCATAGAAGCCATCTTAAAGCTTACAATTTCTCTTAATTGGCTCATTTGATTTTAACTGTCTCCTTCTAATTCTATAGATTCTTGATTGTTGCATGAGTTTCCTCTATTGCATCTCTTAAGTTTCCATTAGGATCATTCATTGAGGTATAGGTACCTAAAATTTTAACAAGCTGATTCTCCAGACCATCAATCTTATCCTTTATATCCTTAGTTGTTATTGGCCAAGATAAACAAAATTTATACACAACATTTGCACCATTGATAGTTGTTTTAACATACTCAATGCCATTATCTAACACAATTTGTGCCTTAGAGTATTTTTTAGTTAGCTCTACTAACCTCTTATTGTCAATCTCTTTTCTGACTTTCTTTTCTACTACTTGTTCAAAGGATTCAAAATGACTGCTAACTGACTCCATAAGCTTCTTCATTTTCAAAGTGAGATCCACAGATACATATCTCTCTTAACTTCTAGCATAATATTTTCAAAAATTGTCATTGCTTCCTCTACAAGCTTATTGCCTTCAATATGTAACTTCAAAATCTCTTCTTGAGTGGTGGATTGGAAAATTGTCCCCAATTTTAGCTTCTGTAAGGGAGACATACTAGCCAAATTTATTTGTCCATCTAATGATGGCACTGGAAACAACTGAGGGGTGAACACACTTTGTGACTCTCTTTGTTTAGCCAAAAATTATCTTAAAGAATCCAAAGGTGATGCAACTCAGCTCTCACCAGTAGTGTCTCTTCTCTCATCTCCAGAAGACACTTTTGCAATAGGAATTTCTGGAGGATCTTCTCCAATAGGTGTTTGTTGCTCTACCAAGTTCTCCGAACTAGGAGTGTCATTCAATTGTTTTGTAGGTTCCTCATTCTACTTTTCTTTTTCTTTAACAAGCTTCTCCTCGGCTAGTTGCCTTATTTCTTCACTATTCTGTGAGCTCAATGGAGGAGGGATCACACCTTGATCCACTATATTTGTAGGAGGTGGTGGAGATGGTACAATTTTCTCACCAACCACATCAAGGATTGCAGTTGAGCTGCCAACATCAGAGTTTATTTTCTCTTTTTCATCTATTTCTACAACAGTTGGAATTTGAAGTTCATTAAGCAAATTTAGGGTTATCTCTGTAGTTTCCTTCTCTAACCTCTCAATTTATTTCTTTTTCTTTTGCCTGTTCACCAGGAACAGAAGTCTTTTTCTTTCAAGATTAAATTCTTTTCTTCTTCTTCTTCTTCCTCTTCTTCTTCACCACCACCATGACTAACATATACATTTTTGTGGCCTTTTCTCTTGGCTCTTTTCCTCTTTACTGGTTCAGAGGCACCGGTCTCCATATTCTTCTCTACAGTATCAATAGTAGAGGCTCCACAGGCCTTAGATGCACTAGCAGGGGAGGATGAGGTTCTTGTTGTCCTTCTAATACTAGGTGTAGGCTTTTTTCCTTCAGTTTTCTCTTCTAGTTTCTCTGGAACACCACCCTCTTCAACAACTTCTCTCTTTGATCTAGCTTGTTGTACTCGTTATTTGGTTATCCCTATGCTTTCAGTATACTCAACCATTCTCTATACTTTCCTCTGAGAATGTGGCTTGGTTTCCTCAAGATGGATTTTCATGGACTTTTCTTCATAAGTACCAAACCTCTCTTCTATGGTATCATGAGGTTTGTTGAGCATCAGTTCTGCCAGATTTACAAGAGTATCTTCAGAAACCTCATATCCCATCTCTAGGTTCCACATTGTTCTAGGCTCAACTACTTCCATCGAACATTCATCTTTTGTTACCATGAAAGTGATGTCATTTTTGTATTTTTCAACAACCCTTCTAGGGATTATTTCCCTAGCTTGCATATTTTTTTGGAATAACTTGAAGTAACCCCACAAAGCTACATTTTGTGCATCATCATTGCCAATCCTTTTTAGGTGATCTCCAATTTGTGTAGCAACTGGAATATCTCTCAACCACATAACATTTTGCATTCTAAGTAGCTCTTTCAAATAGTAAAACAATAAATAAATAATGAGAGTACCAAACTTGAATGGATATTTGGAATCCTTAGTTTTCTTCAAGTTTTTTGAAAGCTATTGCCAAAGCAACTCACAAAGATCATAGTCCACATTTTCTTTTACCATCTAATGTGCAATGTATATGCTTGTAGCTGATACAAAGTTTTCTCTATTAGTGAAGTAAATTTTGTAACCAATCATCATAGAGGCATACTTGACTACCAGATCCTCTATGTGACTCACTATTAGAGCTCTCTTGTCAAACTTAGCTCCTACGAGATTCATCACCATATCATTCTTCATAGATTTTAGTGCTAGTATAATGCTGGTGGAGTATAAAATTGTCACAACCTTGATGGCCTCCTTGCTGATCATGTGAGTGACATCCAACCACATGAACTTGTCATGGATTCTACTTAGCACATATCTCACCCAAGCATTTTCATAACATAAAATGGGAATGTTATTCTATACATCCAACTTTTTCTCTACTAGGGCACTGAATTCTATCTTCAGACCAAAATTATCATCTATTAATTTATCCAACCAAACTTGCCCTAATTTGACATGATTGAATTCTTCCATATTAACATGAATATATGCTTTGATGTCCTCATTGTGAAAAACACCATAGGGTATGCTTGAAAATGCACCTTTCAGATCCATTTCCAGATTTAAATGGGTGTTTCTTAAATTTAGGTCTAGGTCTATCTATTACTTCAATCACTTGAGGAGTAAACATTTTCACTGCCCATCTTCTTAGGTCAAGAGTAGAAACCTGTAAGTACCTTGACAAAAGTTTTTGGTTAGGGTTTGTACCTTGAAAACACTGAATGTAATGAGTTCTTAGTTGTGCTACCCAAATCTCCTTTTTCGCTAGAATGTTTGTTTGCAATGTGAGTTTCCATTAAGTGAATTTGCTTATAACCCTTTTCCATCAAAATCTAATTCGTCATAAATGCTATGTTTCAAAAAGTTGTGAACATTTCCACTGTAACTCACAGTCGATCTTAATTGCTTCGTAATCTTCCACAATAGAGTATTTTCTGCCAGCATTTTCTTTGAATGATCGATCATATCAATCTTCAACTCATATCTTCATTCTTACCTCAGCACCACTCTTTTGGTAGAGGGAGGAAAGATTTCTATTATCAATGCTCCCCCAGAGCCAAAGCTCTCAATTTAGTTTCCATAGTAAACATCTACACCAGAAGCTAGTATAGACAAATCCTTAGCCTCTGTTAAATCTATTAGGAACCTGTGTTTAACCCTTCTCTTTACTTTGTTAGTATATTACTTTTAGACACATATGCTTTGTAAGTCATCCCATGAGTATATTGTATTATCCCACATTCATGGGAAGTAATAGTTGTTTACATTAGACTTAGTATATAAGTACGTGTTGAGGCCAATGAAGGCATCCATGAATTTATTGTATTGAGCTTGCTCAAAGGAGGTTGCCCCCTTGAAGTGGCCTATGATCAATAAATTCCTTCTGTGTTTCTGCTATTTATATATTTCTATTATTTCATGAATTTTCATTATATTGTTGCAGGAGGTTCCTCTCATCTAGTATCAAAGCGCTTTCTTGGGCTCGCTGGGTGGAATTTCTGTCAATTTTTTTTTTTGTAGTGGCCTCCAAGTGTTGTGATTATTGCAGTAGTTCTTTCTTTTTCACATCTATATTGTTTATTTCAATTGTAGGTTCGAATCAGGGAATATCTCTATCGACTTAACTATGGGAAGTGCTTGGGCATATAGCCCTAAAACTCATTGTGAGGAGTACCATAGGAACCCCAAAGTAGCTGGCCCATTGAGAGGACCTGCTAGCGAAAAGGGCAATAGCCCCTACCTAATTTTTTAGTTCACATCTGTGAGGTAAACCAAGAGATGCCATTTGTGGCAAAATGGTTATCAGTCTTACCTAAGCTGTGGAGTGAGGAGTACTACCCCAATACGTAAATCGTTAGACAACATTGGTGCCTAAGTGACTCCCGTGAACCTTTAGGAAGCCGAACATACTTGGGGCCCATATCTATTAACAGCCAGAAAATCACATATTGAATCCATCCAGAGCAGTTGGCAGATCGTTACTCCTAGTTATGGTTGTCACTCGCACAGGAGAAAAAAACATGGAGGATGAACTTGTAGCCCTCAAGACCAAAATCCAAGATCTGGATGAAAAAATTCTCGGCCGCAATCTTCAGTATTCAGCCATGCACAATAGATGGCAGCCAGAGTCTTCTGCAGACACTGGGTTCTCTTCTTCCAGCAAATTTTGTGGGCTGAAGCTTGATTTTCCTTGCTTTAATGGTGATGATCAGATTGAATGGATATACTGGGTAGAACAATATTTTAGTCTACATAATACTTTTGATGTCAACAAAGTCCCACTTGCATCCTTTCATTTGGAACATGAAGCCCTTCAATGGTTCCGTTGGTACATCAAGTCTCATGAAGAGCCAAAACAAACAGATTTTTGCAAACTCATTTTGCAATGCTTTGGCCCTAGGGCTTTTGATGACTTCACAAGAGCACTCATTAAACTTCACCAAATAGGCACTGTGAGAGAGTATTAGATAGAATTTAAAAAATTGGCCAATCACATAGAGAGATTGTCTAATGAATTCTTCAGGAGTTATTTTGTTAGTGGTCTGAAGTGTTGGTTTTAGGACAGACAACTGAGAAGGGGGGGTGAATCAGTTGTCAACAAAACTTTCCTTTCTGTAAACACTTAAATCCTTCTTATATTTCTATAGCATAATAATGATTTAATCACGGAAGCACAATGCAATATCTCAAGAGCAAAAACCTATTAACACATATGACACCAATATTTTAACGTGGAAAACCTGATTAAGGGAAAACCCATGGGGTGCCTAACCCAAGATTGTATTCTCTATTAAAAGAATAAGAAGAACAAAATGGCACTTGCCAATTAGGGCTCACTACCTGAGCACATTGCTCACAAGAGGCCCACTACCTACAAGAGACACACTGTCTACAGAATAATAATATAAATATTACATACTTGAATTGGAGATTAGCATCCTCACCATGCTTGAGACAGTTCCATTTAAGCTCAACACTTATGCTTTTCTTTTCACTCTTCTCCTCTCTACCACTCTCTCATCTTCACCATTGATACTTTGAAATGACTTCACAAATCTTATTTATACAAGGCATCAACTTTGGGATAATCATACAAGTTGGCACGATACATACTTTATCTTATTACAGAGCAATTACACAAATACAACTTGACTTATTACAAAGCTTCATGCATGTCACCACACTGTCAGCCACACATATCTGGGACTTCAATCTTCTTTGAGGAACATGCCATGCTTTGTAGAGCATCTTCAAGATCATCTGTAAGATGTGTAAAACATCTGGTTGGCCCTGATTAGGAAGAACACCATCACCCGAGAGTAATTCTTCAATTACGAGCTCAATCTTCAATGTGGATCGCCAACACGAACTAGAAACAATCTAGAGACCCCCACAAGCTTGCCTGAATCACCAAGAACATCCACACGACTTCTACTTACTAAAATCATTCACATCTTCATCTAGAACCTCAAGAACACAGTATGTCATCACTGTCACATTAGAATAAATATTTGTGGACCTCCAGACCATGAACCAATTGAGTTGTCAATTCACATTGGCTTCCTAAACATTCCACCAAATCTACAGAACAACATATTACATTTTTGGATCTCACCGGACCTATTTGTGTCACTTTGTCACCTCTGAATAGTTTCCAGAACTAGTTTTACTCATATGGCCATAACTTCTCCAAATCTTCATGCGGACCTCTCAAATCTTCACTGGATCATCTTTAGACACATATCTACAAACCCTTTGATACGCATTCTATGATCTTCATCTAGCTAGGATCTTCACTTCATAGAGCTTCACTGTCTTCACTTTTCTTCTCTGTTTCTGATAGGACTAATTTTCTCAATATCCTTAGCACACAGCTCATCCAATCCTTGACATCAATGCAACAAGAGTATATTGACATCAATGACAACACTAGTTAGGCCCATACTTGCAACAATCTCCCCCTTTGTCATTGATGGCAACATATGATGTGAAAAATTATTTTAACCATCAAGACAAGAACTTCCCCTCACTAACTAACATAGCTCCCCCTATCAACAACAATCATTCATATGTCTTCTCTTTCTTTACTGCTCCCCCTTTGATCAGCAACCACTTTTGTTTTTCACATATCTTCTCTCCCCCTTTGACATCAATGGCAAAGGGCATATACTTGCATCAATACTTCAGAATCATACAGACTGCTCCCCCGGAATGGCAACTTCCTATCATCAATCTGGACCACAAGATCTGATTGTGAGATCCACCAGACTGATGCACATCAACGCACCTTAATTTAGAGTTGGAGGGGTAATAACCCCTAACTTCTCCCTGAGATACTCAAAAGAGTCCTTAGGTAGAGGTTTAGTAAAAATATTTGCAATCTGATCCTTTGAGGGTACACTTACTCCAATCTAACTTCATTCTTGTTCACTTACTCTCTTAAAAAGTGAAACTTGATGGATATATGTTTTGTCTTTGAATGCAACACTGGATTTTTTGATATATTTATTGCACTTGAGTTATCATAGAAGATTGTGATAGGTTCCTCATACTCCACTATGATGTCTCTTAGCATTTGTTTCATCCACAATACTTGAGTGCAACTACCTACTGCTGCAATATATTCTGCTTCTGCAGTGGACAGAGATACTGCCTCTTGTTTCTTGCTTAGCCAAGAAACCAATCTTTTCCACAAAAAGAATGCACCACCACTGGTACTCTTCTAGTCATCCACATCTCCTACCCAATCAGCATTTGTATATGAGTGAAGAGAGAAATCATGATCCCTAGGATACCATAAACCATACTCAACTATTCCCTTTAGATATCGAAAAATTCTCTTGATTGCCATGACATGAGATTCTCTAGGATCAACTTAGAATCTGGAAACAAGACCAACAATATTCATAATGTTAGGTCTAGTTTGAGTAAGATACATTAGTCCTCCAATCATTGACCTATACTTTTTCTAATCAGCCTTAAGAGATTCATCATCTTTGCTTAGTTTACACCCGGTTGCCATGGGAGTATTCATTAGCTTTGAATCTTCCATCCCAAATTTCTTCAACAATTCTTTCACATATTTGGTCCGTGATATGAAGATTCCTTTCTTTGTTTGAGTGATTTGTAGACCTAAGAAGAAATTCATTTCCCCAAACATAGACATCTCAAATTTACTTTTCATTTGATTTGTAAAAGTCTTGCACATACTATCTCTTCCTCCAAAAATGATATCATCAACAAATACTTCAACAATCAAGATATTTTCATGATCAATCTTGAAGTACAAGTTACTATCAGCAGTACCTTTGTTGAAACCAATCTTCAAAAGATGTTTGTCTAATCTTTCATACCAGGCCCTTGGGGCTTGTTTGAGTCCATATAGTGATTTGTTCAACTTGTAGACCATATCACCATGATCAGACAATTGAAATCCATCAGGTTGCTCAATGTATACTTCTTCTTCCAAGTCACCATTCAGGAAAGCAGACTTGAAATCCATCTGATATACTTTGAAATCCTTGAATAGAAAAAGCAAGAAATAATCTGACTACTTCAATTCTTGCCACCGGAGCAAAAGTTTCTTCAAAGTCAACTCCTTCTACTTGAGAATAACCCTTATAGACCAATCTGGCTTTGTTTCTGACTACTTCACCATCTTCATTCAGTTTATTCTAGAAGACCCACTTAGTCCCAATCACATTTTTGTCTTTAGGTTTGGGAACAAGATCCCAAGTGTGATTTTTCTCAATCTACATCAATTCTTCCTCCATTGCTTTAGTCCAGCTTTCACCATTGCATGCTTCACTTACTATTTTTGGTTCAATCTTTGAAATCAGACAATACTTTTCTGAGTCTTGAGCAATCTTTCTTCTTGTTTGAACACCATTGCTTCTATCACCTATGATCTGGTCTTTAGAATGATTTAGTCTTACATACCTAGGAGTTTTAGAAATTTCTTGCACTACTATATCTTAGACAGGTTCATTCAAACTTATCTCTTCTTCTTGTATTTTAGGATTCTTTGGATCAATCTAGATCTAAATTTCAGAAGGGGCTTGAACTTCTTGGATGAAAACATCATTCTGATCATCTTCTTTATATTCATAAAACCTTGAGGGTTTTTCAATGCCTTCATCAACCTTCACATTTGTACTTTCTACAATCTTTCTCAATCTCTTGTTATAACACCAGTATGATTTGCTTTGAGTAGAATAACCCAAGAATATTCCTTCATCACTTCTAGCATCAAATTTGCCAAGGTCTTCATCTCTTTTAATTTAACATTTACTACCAAAGACTTTGAAATACTTTACAGTGGGAGTGATGCCAAACCAGATTTCATAAGGGGTCTTACCAGTATTGCTTCTGATTTGTACGTGATTAAGAGTATAGACAACAGTGCTGACAACTTCTCTCCAGTAGATCTGAGGAACATTTGCTTCCATCATCATGGTTCTAGATGCTTCTTGGATGGCTTGGTTCTTTCTCTCCACTACTCCATTCTGTTGTGGAGTCCTTGGAGCAAATAACTATCTTTTTATCCCATGTTTCTCACAGAATTCTATGAACTCTCTGGATGTAAATTCTCCACCTCTATCAGACCTAAGACATTTTATGTTTAACTCGGTTTCATTCTCTACCATAGCCTTGAATATTTTAAATTTCTCAAGAGCCTCATGTTTCTCTTTCAGGAAAGTCACCCATATCATTTGGGAATGGTCATCAATTAGTAACATGAAATATCTATCACCTTACAAACTTTTGATTCTTGCCAGTCCACATAGATCAGTATGTACTAAGTCCAACAATCTGGTAGAAGATTGTTCCTTACTTTTGAATGTGACTCTGCTCTGCTTACGCAACTGACATTCTTTGCACAAACTATTAGTAGGTTTCACCAATCTTGGAAGATCTCTTACAGCCTGAGTGTTGCTTATCTTGATGATATTATCAAAATTTACATGACACATTCTCCTATGCCACAGCCAACTCTGATCAATTTGAACAAAGAAACAACTGTTTCCAGTACCAACCAAGTGGATGAACCTTTTGTTTGAGTACCAGATGCAATCTCTGTTCCAGAACTTTCAAAGATCTTACGTTTTCCATTTTTGAATCAGAGATCATAGTATTTGTCCACCAACTACCCAACACTGAGAAGATTGTGCTTTAAACCTTCAACATATAGTACATCACTGGTTTTGTTCTTTCCATCAAAAGAAATAGTTCTTCTACCTCTGATTTTGCCAGCAGAATTATCACCAAAGTTTACAACTCCTTGTTCATATCTTTCCAAATCTATGAACTTCTTTTTGTCACTAGTCATATGGTGGGAGCATCCACTATTAATGACCCATTCATCCTTTTCTTCAACTTGGGTAGCTAAAGCTCCTTCTACCATTTTATGATTGACAAATTCAATGGGCATTGAATCTTCTTCCTTGATGGCAATAAACACCCAGTCACTTCCAGATTTGTTACCTATCTCTGATTCATCATCTGTTACTCCTTCATCATCATCATCTTGATGAACATAGTAACATTTCTTTTGAAATTTTGATCTGTTTGGATTAGTCCTTAAAAATCTTTCCGGACACCTTGAAGCAAAATGACCAATCTTGTTGCAGTTGAAACATTTGAAGGGCAATTTTCCTTCATACTTACCAGATCCTCTTGGCAATCTTTTTGCAATAAGGGCTTCAAGTTGAGTAGATTTTGCCTCATCTTCTTCTAGAACTTTTCTTGCCTTTTCATACCATGAAAATTTCTTTGAGGTGTTCTCTCTTAGATCATACCTTTGTTTGTCTTTTACAGAGGCACTAGCTTTGAATGCAGATTCAGTCTTAGGGGGTGCATCTCCAAACTCAGCCAATTTAAATGCAGCTAATTTTCCAACCAATTGATCTCTTGTGATATTTGATAAAGATCTGAATTCTTCAATAGCAGCAACCTTGTGTTTGTAAGAAGGAGGTAGGGATATGAGAACTTTGGCAATAATCTCATCTTGATCCAAGGTTCCACCAGCACACCTAATGCCACAAACAAGCTCATTTACTTTTGGCATAAATGTAGTGATAATCTCATCTTCATTCATCTTCAGGTTTTCAAAATTTCCTTTCAGACTCTGTAGCTTGGCACATTTAACATATTTGTCTCCTTCATGAAAAAGTTCCAGCTTTGACCAAATCTCATATGCAGTTTTTAAATCCATAACATTTGTCAGCTATAAATTAGATAAGGCACTTAGTAAGGCTTCTTTATCTTGAAGATTATCTTCAGCATCTCTGATTTCATCTAGATTTGTCAGACCATTCTTTGGAGGAACATACTTCTTTGTAGTCATGGTCCAATTTTGCATTCCCATACATTGCAAGTGACATTCCATGCAGCTTTTCCAAAGAGTGTAATTAGTTCCATCAAACCTCAGACTATCCTTATAGGAAAACATCTTAGATCTCCTCAAGTGATTAAGCTCTTTTAGAGGAACTTAGCTCTAATACCAATTGTTGGTTTTAGGAAAGACAACTGAGAGGGGGGGTGAATTAGTTGTCACCAAAACTTTCCTTTCTGTAAACACTTAAATCCTTCTTATATTTCTACAGCATAATAATGATTTAATCATGGAAGCACAATGGAATATCTCAAGAGCAAAAATATATTAACACATATGACACCAAGATTTTAACGTGGAAAACCAAGTTAGGGGAAGAACCACGGGGTGACTAACCCAAGATTGTACTCTCTGTTAAAAGAATAAGAAGAACAAAATGGAACTTGCCAATTAGGGCTCACTGCCCAAGCACACTGCTCACAAGAGGCCCACTACCTACAAGAGACACATTGTCTATAGAATAACAATATAAATATTACATACTTGAACTAGAGATTAGCATCTTCACCATGCTTGAGACAGTTCCACTTAAGATCAACACTTTTGCTCTACTTTTCTCTCTTCTCCTCTCTACCACTCTCTCATCTTCACCATGGATACTTTGAAATGACTTCACAAATCTTATTTATACAAGACATCAACTTTGGGATAATCATCCAAGTCGGCACAATACATACTTTACTTTATTACAGAGCAATTACACAAATACAACTTGACTTATTACAAAACTTCATGCGTATCACCACACTGTCAGCCACACATATCTAGGACTTTAGTCTTCTTTAAGGAACATGTTGTGCTTTGCAGAGCATCTTCAAGATCATCCACAAGAGGTGTAAAACATCTGGTGGGCCATGATTAGGAAGAACACCATCACCCAAGAGTAAATCTTCAATTACGAGCTCATTCTTCAATGCATACCACCAACATGAAATGGATACAATCTAGAGACCCCCACAAGCTTGCCTGAATCACCAAGAACATCCACACCACTTCTGCTTACTAAAATCATTCGCATCTTCATTCGGAACCTCAAGAACATAGTCTGTCATCAATGTCACATTAGAATAAATGCTTGTGGAGCTCCAGACCATGAACCAATTGAGTTGTCAATTCACATTGGCTTCCTAAACATTCCACCAAATCCACAGAACAAGATATTGCATTTCTGGATCTCACTGGACCTATTTGTGTCACTTTGTCACCTCTGAACAACTGCCAGAACTAGTTTTACTCATATGGCCATAACTTCTCCAAATCTTCATGCGGACCTCTCAAATCTTGACAGGATCATCTTTAGACACATATCTACAAACCCTTCAATACATATTCTCTGATCTTCATCTAGCTGGGATCTTCACTTCATAGGGCTTCAATGTCTTCACTGTTCTTTTCTATTTCTAATTCGACTAATTTTCTCAATATCCTCAGCACATAGCTCATCCAATCCTTGACATCAATACAATAGGAGTATGTTGACATCAATGACAACACCAGTTAGGCCCATACTTGCAACATGAAGGATGCAATCTGATCTGAGGTTAAAATGTTCCATCCCATCACAATGATGTAAGCCCTAGGGTTGGCTAAGTTAGCAGAGGACAAGATCACAGCTCAACAGTAATCCAAATCCAATTTTGATCCATTTAGAAATACAGTTTCCCAAAGATCTCCAATCATGCCAGCTCCTAGAACAACTCCTATCAAGCATTTGATTGAAGCAGAGAATAAAAGCTTTGTTATAATTGTGATGAGAAATTCACTTGGAGACATAGATGTGTTGAGAAAAAGCTCTATCTCTTAGATGTGGATTCTCTTCCTGCAACTGAAGTTTATGAAGATTGTCAAGATACAGTAGATGATCAAGTTGAAACTCAACAGCCGCTTGTTTACCCTACTTCTTAGGAAGACCACCCAGATATCTCTCTCCATGCTTTAGCAGGAGTCACCACCCCACAAACCATGTGGGTCAAGGGTTACTTCAAGAAGCTCCATCTTATAATACTTATTGATTCTGGTACCACTCATAACTTCATTTACCCTCAAATCACCAAACAAGCTGATTGTTTTGTCCATCCTTGCTCCAGGTTTGAAGTCATGATTGCCAATGGGGGTACATTACCTTGCAAAGGGAAGTGTCGCAATGTGTGTATCTCTATTGGATATTATAACCTATGCTCCAACATGTTTTCCTTTCCCTTAGGTGGATGTGATGTGGTTTTGGGTGCCCAATGGTTATGCACACTTGGACCCATCTTATGGGATTTTCCTAAACTTTGGATGCATTTTTTAGACAATGGGCAAAAACACACATTGAAGGGCTTAGAACCAGGGTCTCTCAGCATCATAAGTTCACATCGTATGAAAAATCTTCTTAAGAAGAATTCAGATGGTGTCATCATTCAACTCCATTCCATTCAGATGCAACCATTAGTGGTCTCCACTACTCCTTCAGATCTACAATGAATTTTTGATAGGTATGCATGTGTCTTTGCTGAACCCATGGGATTGCCACCTTCACGACTAGACGACCAGTATTTAGCTCCTTCCTAGAAGCGTTTCTCCCAACATCGGGCCCTACCACTACCCATTTAACCAAAAGACATAGATTGAGATGCTCATTCAAGACTTACTGAAGCAAGGTATTATTCACCCTAGTACCAGTTCCTTTTCTTCACAAGTTCTTCTTGTCCAGAAAAAAGATGGGTCATGGCACCTCTGCATTGAATTCCGAGCACTTAATCACATCACAATCAAGGATAAGTTTCTGATTCCTGTTGTTGATGAGCTTCTTGATGAGCTTCATGGCGCTCATTTTTTCTCTAAGTTGTTTCTTCATTTTGGGTATCACCAAATTTAGGTTCATGAGGATGATATCCCTAAAACATCTTTCCACACGCATGATGGCCACTATGAGTTTTTGGTCATGCCCTTTGGCCTCACTAATGCTCCTTCAACATGCCAGGCATTGATGAAGAAATATTTTGGCCCTACCTATGAAAATTTATTCTAGTCTTCCTCGATGATATCCTCATCTATAGTAAAACATGGGCTGAGCATCTCCAACATCTGGATATCATATTGCAACTTCTCTCTAATCATCATCTCTGTGCAAAATAGTCTAAATATGTTTTTGGTCGGGAAAAAGTGGAGTATCTCGGGCATATTGTTTCAGCCCAAGGGGTTCAAGTGGATCCTGCAAAAATAAATGCCATGAAAAATTGGCTGCATCCTCACACACTCAAGAGCCTCCATGGTTTTTTGGGACTAACTGTCTACTATTGCAAGTTTTTCAATGATTACGGGAAGATTGTTGCTCCATTAATAGCTATATTGAAAAGGGACACTTTTACATGGACGCATGTTGCTGAGTGTGCATTTGAAAAACTGAAACAAGCTATGTGTACTACACCTGTTCTAGCTATGCTAGATTTTTCCAAGACCTTCACTATTGAGAGTGATGCTTGTAGAAATGGACTTGGTGTTGTTCTCCTTCAAGATGAACATCCCATTGCATTCACTAGCAAATCCCTTTCTAGAAAGAATTTAGTACTATCTACATATGAGAAGGAAATGATGCCTATTTTGCATGTAGTACAAAAGTGGCAGCCATACCTACTAGGGAATCATTTCTGCAACAAGACTGATCACCAGAGTCTGAAATATTTCTTGGAACAATGGGTCTCCTCCCTAGGCCAACAGAAATGGGTTAGCAAACTCATGGGTTATGACTATGAGATCACTTACAAGAAGGGTGAGGACAATATTGTGGTGGATGCTCTTTTTCACACATTTGATGACCAAGCTTCTCTTTCATCTATTTCTATGACTATTCCAAATTGGTTGGAATCTATCCAGCAGGGCTATGTCAATGACTCTTCATTATCTCAAATCATTCAACAGTTGGCCAATAACCCTTCTTATGTACTATGTTACTCTTGGGATGGTGCTTCTCTAAGATACAAGGGTCATCTGGTGCTTCCCCATAGCACAGATCTTCAGCAGGTTGTCTTCTATGAACTCCATGCTTCTCCATCGACAGGGCACTCTGGGTTTCTCAAAACTTATCAGTGGGCATGACATAACTTCTTTTGGAAGGGAATGAAAAGGGAAATTCAATAGATGGTGGCTAAATGTGATATCTTCCAATGCAACAAGGGTGAAATGACACTCCTTGGATTGCTTAAACTCTTGCCTATCCCTACACGGATTTGGATAGATATTTTTATGGATTTCATTGAGGGGCTCTCTAAATCTGCAGGGAAGACAATGATCTTGGTTGTGGTTGATCACCTCTCCAAATATATTCATTTTTGTGCCCTCAGCCATCCCTATACCATCTCCTCAGTCGCACAAATTTTCATGGACCATATCTTTCTTCTTCATGGCATCCCTTCTTCCATTGTCTCAGATCATGATGCAACTTTCACCAGTCATTTTTGGATAGAACTATTTTGACACACTGGCACCAAACTGAATATGAGTTCGGGGTATCACCCACAAATAGATGGTTAGACTGAAATTATCAACAAATGTTTGGAAACTTATCTTCATTGCTTCACCTCAAAACAATAGCATCAGTGGGCAAAGTGGCTCCCTCTTGCTGAATGTTGGTACAATACATCCTACCACACTGCATCTAAAATGACCCCATATGAAGTAGTCTATGGTCAGGCACCACCAATTCTCCTTCCATACACCCCCAGTAGTTCACCTGTTTAGGCAGTCGACACAGTTCTCTAAACCTGGGATTAGATTCTTCACATCTTGCAGGATAGTCTTCACATGGAAAGAAATCAAATGAAACAACAAGCCAATCAGTATTATTCTTAGTGCACTTTTCAAGTAGGTGATATGGTTTTTCTTCATCTACAGCCATAAAAGAAATCATCCTTGAAACTCCAAAGGCATCATAAGCTGGATCCAAAGTTCTATGGGCCATATAAGGTTCTTCGGAAGATTGGGTCATTTGCTTATAAATTAGAGCTTCCTCCTTCGTCCCACGTTCATCTAGTATTTCATGTCTCTTGTCTAAAGAAAGTTCTTGGCACCAACATCAAAGCACAAACTATTTTACCAAAACTAGATAATGAAGGATCCATCATTTTGGAGCCAGAGGCAATCCTTGGCAGGTGCACTCGTCATCTTCGCTCTTGATCCATCACAAAGGTATTAATTCAATGGCATGAAATGTAATCAGAGGATGCTACATGGGAACCACTCCTTGAGATTCATCAACAATTTCCACATCTTACACTTTGAGGACAAAGCTTTTCTAAGAGGGAGGGGATGTTAGGAACCCATGTTTAACCCTTCTCTTTACTTTTTTAGTATATTACTTTTGGACACATATGCTTTGTAGGTCATCCCATGAGTATATTGTATTATCCTGCATTCATGGGAAGTAATAGTTGTTTACATTAGACTAAGTATATAAGTACATGTTGAGGCCAATGAAGGCATCCACAAATTTATTGTATTGAGCTTGCTCAAAGGAGGTTGCCCCCTCAAAGTGGCCTATAATCAATAAACTCCTTCTTTGTTTCTACTATTTATATATTTTTATTATTTTGTGCATTTTCATTATATTGTTGCAGGAATTTCCTCTCAAAATCCTTCTTAACCCAAATCTTACTCATCTCATTCTTAGTCTTTGTCAGATCAACCTCTTATACTGGTTTGTTTGTCTCTACCGGAATGTCCTTCTTGATGCTTTTGCTTCTGTAGTATATTACAATGTGTCTAGGTCTATTGCAATTGTAGCACACAATATTCCTTTGACCATTATTTCTCCCATTTATTCTAGATCTATATTGGTTAGCTTTGTGCCCAAATCTATTCCATGTAAAATAGTAGCCATTGAATGATTGAATTATTCTATCATTGTTATAGCCATTCATCCTTTTACTTTTGAACTTACTAGCTTTATGACCAACCTTCTTGCATGTAAAACATTGACTAGAGAAAGATGGAACATTTTGATTCCTTCTGCTCCTATATTGTGTAGCCTTATGTCCAAATTTATTGCAGGAAACATAATAACCACTAAAAGATGGGTACCTTTCAGCATTAGGTTGTCTGACCAGTGGTCTTCTTCCTCCTTTCTTTTGATTCCAGATCTACTTGCCATTGTTCTTCTTATTTTCAACTTTTGGTGCTTGACCTAATTTTAAACTTTCGCCTTTTTCAAACCCTAAGCCTTCTTTGTCATTGGAATCTTTCTGACTTGTAATCACCTCATCAAGCCTTGCAGAACTTATCTTAAATTTGTCTTCATACAATTTTTCCTTCTCTAGATCTTATTTTAGTTTCACAACTTCTTGTTCAAGCCTTATGCATTCTTTTGATTTACCTTTCATCATTGAATTCATATATTCCTCAATTCTTGCCTTTTCTTCAACTTGCACTTTTAGACCATTTAGGGATTCATTTGCCAGCCTCAATTGTCCACTAACCTCCTTATGCCTTTCTTTAAACTTCTTAACTTTCTCTCTTAGTTTTCTGATACATCCATCTGCTTCTTTGACATTCTCCTTTAGATCATTGATTTCTTCATCAGTTCTCTCTAGGTCTTCAAGAGCAACCTTGAGTTCTTCACTACTAACAGATATGCATTCATCTTTTTCAAATTCAATAGTAGGAATCTCTTCTAAAGGAGTAGGAAACTTTCTAACTCCCATGTGTTCAATCTCCAAGATCTTCCTTGAGCGGTTAGGCTTCCTCCAAAGAACCTAGCTCTAATACCAATTATTGAACACCCAGAATACTAAGAGGGGGGGTGAATCAGTATTCCCTTAAACAAATTAAGTATAAAACATTTCAATCCATTTAGCATATTTAGTTGTACCAAAGTAAGTTATGTACGAAACATGAAACCATACACCATAACACATAGACACTAGGATTTTTACATGCAAAACCCCAAAAGGGAAAAACCACGGTGAGGATTAGCTCACTATATATTATAACCGGTTAAGGTATTACATAAGTTCTCCCTGTAGGTGGACTCACTGTCCACTAAGAAAGAAAGAGAGAAAAGAAGGAAAGAAATGGCTCACTGCTAATGATGAACTATTACAATTGCATCTACAAATGCATGGAATACCACTCCAATGAAGGACAATCAAAATCTTCTTCCACTGATCTGAATTGCCACTCTGCTCTGCTTTGAAATCACATTGTTTGCTCTATTCTTCCTCAATTCACATCTTTAGGCACTTGTCGCATCATTCTGAATACATATACATATCATATTCTCCTCATACACAAACAAAGCATTGAACATGAACCTCTATATATATCTACTTCTTTTACGACCTCAAAAAGGTCGTCTCAAATGAATGTATCGTGTAAAACATGTCGGACCCCAACTTTACATGCACACTTCACACCAAGATTTAATGCTAAAGATAGGTCAGAGTGGACCTAAATTAGCCCCTTCTCAACTTCACAAAAGATGTTTACCTTCTTTTAAGTCCACTTATACTCATCATCAATTACATAGGCCTGCTTGAGTGTAACAGTAGTTGGCCTCAAAATGCACTGCGAAGAGAACCAAAACATGAAACACATTATGTTATGTCAGCATGATCTATGGAACATCTTAAGACAATACTCCTATCTTTGAAATGCTCCTCACAAGGTACACTTCTTCAGGTCAGCTTCATAAGAAGGGTAACATAAGTTCATACTAACTATCAGAGCGTAACTCAACATCTCGACCTCCAAACATCTCAAACCTAGAATATACAATATTTAGACATCTGTAATTACATCCCTCGATCCACACAACAAAATGTTTCCTTGTGGTGATATGCAGAGCACTGAAACTTGGTCTCTGACACATACTAATACTATTTAATCATGTAGCGATATTCTGACAAACTTATATATCACTCCAGAAGACTTCAAACTCTGAAACTTTGCATTTAGGCTCTCTGAACATATGCCAACAACACTTTAGAACCACAGAAGGAAATATATTATACCAGAAATATGTGGACCAAACAATTGTAGCTCTGTACACTGAGTGTAGCATTCTGATACTTAGCCAATTTTCACTATATCTTCTTCTGAATCCGAACATTTTGTGCAGGTGACCTTATGAGGATAGGAACATCCAGTGAGGGATATTACTATAACCTCACAACTTAATTTTGGTCTCTAAGCTTTGTTTCCATCAATGAAAACACTTCATGCTTATCAGTATACCAACATTGTCTCTATCAATGATATCTCCAACAATTGGGATGTTGAAAGCCCAATATTTTAAATAGTATGGTGCTAGTAGTTGTAAGAGATGACTCAATAGTTGAATAAAATATGCCCAATACATTCAAAATACAAGAAATTGTATGATGTCACATTAACACACTAAAAAACATGACTTAATGCACAACTATTTGTTTAACGTTTTCAGGGGTCTATTATGACACCTCAACAAAAATCATATTGATGACACCTTTTCTCTAGGTCTATATGGGTGAAACAAAATATTTAAATTGTCAACGTCCCTAGTGTCTCAGGGATATAATTTTTCAGTGCCAATATTACATGTATGTTGCTATGTCAACCCATAAAGTTAGGGTGCACCACTATTGGACCCTGTCCCCTAGTCCATGTCCTAATTTTTTTTGTGGTATTGTTGCAAATTCAATGATGCGTTGTTTTGTGTATAATTTTATGTTAATTTATTGTTTATTATTTATGCACATGTTTTATGGGTTTTCATGAGGTTGAGGAATCTAGAATAGATCGATTTGGATCCATTCTCACTAGGCCAAATAAGACTCATCTCACAAATGAAGGTCGAGTGAAACATGAATAAGAATACACCATTTTTACCTAAGGTGATCATCTCCAATTAAATCCCCATTGGAGAAACTTGCTCCTGCAAACTCAATTAATACATTAGGAATATATACACAACAATAGATAATTGAAACACAATATACAGCAACCAACAACATAATAATCAAATGATGACATCAATATCTATATCTAGCTAAAAATTATTTAACACTAGAATGATTTAAATATAATTATGTACAATAATTATCACAATACTAAACTCAGTCATATGAGAATAATATAGTATATTCTAGTGAAAATAGAGAAGCATATAAAATCCATAAATTTGGATCAAGATACTAGAACATTTGGGTTATGATATCACTTTCAATCAAGAATATAACATGAAGCCATGGAATTGTGAGTTCAGGGGGTTTTTGTTAGAAAGACAATTTTTTTATTAGAGGAGTGCCTATGGTGATCCATAGTAGTATAGGGATGACTTGAAATAGAAGTTTAGGTATTCAAACTATGCATAAACTAATTTATGAAAATCATCACTTTTTGCAAGTGGTGATTTCATCATTACTCTTGATTATTTTTGTCACAACCATGTGATGAAAACATATTTGACACCTAGTAGAATTTATGAAATCATCATAGCTAAGGTAGAGCATACAATATAAAGGATTTTTTGCATTTTAAGTTACTCTTCTAACATTAGATCTTGGACTGTTTTGGCTTATGCATCCTTTAGCAGTTGTTGAATGTTGTTATTAGATTTGGACTTTCATGCTTTAGCCTTTATATCATCTATGTTTGACAATTGTAAGACTTAGACTAAGGGTTTTTTTGGTAGGAGACATATTGCATGTTGTTTGGAGCTTGTTGTAACATTGTTGGAGCACACATTTGCCTAGATGGCTATTGTAAGAACTTGTAATAAACTAGAACTACTGGCATGTAGATCTTGTGCACTCTTTTGGATTTTTATTCCCTTTTGATGATTTCTTAAGCTATATCTTGTGCTTCATATATTGTTGCTTCATTTTTAACTTCCATGCATTGAATTGCTATAAACTTTTTTTGTTGTTTTAGTATACATATGTGATGGAGAAATAATGTACAGTGAGGGTTCTTATAGTGTTGTGTTGTAGCATCCATTGGTGATGAGCAGTGTGTGGCATAGCTACCCTATTTTACAAATCAAATAGTATTCAAAAAAAATTTATAGCCTATGATTGTGAGAAATATATTTTTTTGTTGATTAGTATTAATTTATACCCTACATGAGATCTAATGTGAGTAGAAACTTGGTACCTTACAATCCAAAAATTTGAACTAAGATTGGTTGAGGACAATGAGAATGGCAAGGGAAGAAGATGATGGAGAAAATCATTTTAGGTAGTTGGAAGAAGATGTTACAAGGATTTTAGTGTTGAAGAGAAGGTAGATAGACTTTAAAGCATCATGTTAGTCTTAATATCAAACTTAAGAACTCAAAAGGGACTCAAAGAAGAAAGACGACATAATAAATCAAAGCAAGAAAAAATAGGGTGGGGCTCAAAACAATTGTATGGCAAATGATTCAACACCGTGGTTTTAAGGCTTTTTATAATTATGGGAGTTAAAGTATATTTTTCATGGCAGTGTGTACATTAAATACAAGCGATGGGATTTTCATTTCTAACCTTGTGTACGTGCTAGTGGTAAGATGTAGACAAGGACTGTGAGAGCTTGTATGATAATAGAAACTAGGGCAGAGGGCCTAATAGTGGTGCGGGTACCAATACTCGTCATAGGACTAGGACATTGAAAGCCCAATATTTTAAATAATATGGTGCTAGTTGTTGTAAGAAAGGACTCAATAACTGAATAAAATATACCGATGACATTCAAAATGCAACAAATCATATGATGTCACATTGACACACTAAAAAACATGACTTAATGCACAACTTTTGGTTTAACATTTTTGGGGTTCTATTATGACACCTCAACAAAAATCACGTCAATGACACCTTTTATCTAGGTCTATATGGCTGAAACATAATATTTAAATTGTCCACATCCCTGGTTTCTCAAGGATATATTTTTATAGTGCCAATATTACACATATGTTGCTATGTCAACCCATAAAGCTAGGGTGCACCACTATTGGGCCCTCTCCCCTACTCCATGTACTAATTTCATTTTGGTATTGTTGCAAATTAAATGATGCACTATTTTTTGTATAAGTTTATGCTAATTTATTATTTATTATTTATTCACATGTTTTATGGGTTTTTCTGATAATGAATCTCCTTGTTCTATGTAATGAATCACCCAAATAATGTTCAAAAAGGAGATGTATTATTTATATGTACATGTTTTATCTAGGTGATCCTTCGATGTTTTAATGTTTTATGGTGATCTTCACATCTTCTTATCCTTGCCTCTATATGCAAGTGATTCTATGTACATTTTTAAAATACTTTGTATGATATTATTCCTATCTTTCATTTTCATGTTTGTGGATTGTTTGATCTTGCAAGTTGATCTTGGCTACTCCAACATGGTATTAGATAAAGATTGCAAATCCTTTAACAAATTGGCTTGAATTTACAAGATACATATTTTTTATGGGGTTTTGGGCACCTAATTTAATATGGTGCATCCTAGAGGAAAACCAACCTCACATTTGTGCTTAGAAGGTCCATAAATTGACATTTTCATATAAGGAATGATATAGGGTTTGGTGAAAAAAATATAGAGGTCTTATAAGGGGCTCCATTAGTGGCCATAAAAAAATTCGTACTATTTGTATCGATCCATATGATCATATGGATAATATTGGTTGTACAAGGTTCTGTCATCATTTTTCTAGCCTACACCTACATGTGCAGGCTCTACGTCATCAATTGGTGGAAACTTTTTTTTAATATTTTTTAATGTTTTATAGGGTACAACCAAGTGCCCAGATGATTTTAGCCATCAACCTGCATAGGGATGACACCTACAGACATTAGTACTTGGGAGGTATATCGTAGGATTTTCCCTTACCCAACGGTCTTTTTTTTTTATGCGGATGATATCCATCGATCCATCTATTTGACCTTACACTCACCACTACCATCAGTGTTGGATGCCCAAAAAATTGCCACTACCAAGGATCATACCCTCTACCCTACTTAAGCACAACTGTACCTAGTAGAAGCTCTATCATGGCCACTTCACCCCACCCCCACCCATGTGCAACCTCCACAACACCTATGCCATTGTCACAAGTTCTACAACCCACTGACCACCTTGTCACCACTACCACTATGTCTAAGGGAGAGAGACCACTCTTTCACCACTACAGGGCCACAAAGCCTCCTTTCAATTCCTGTAAGGGAATATCTTTTTCTTTTCTACATAACTTGGGCATATGAAGTCAGATTTTTGACTTATTATAGGAATTGGAAATCTTGTTCTAAGCACTTCACTATGGTGTAATTAATTATTTTTCATCTTGATATATTTTTCTAGGAATTGGCTATAAATGTCTATTTTGCACACCTTTTTTGACATTTATTCAACAAGGTATAACTTTTGTCCACAATGTTGAAATTTATTAGAAAAACAAAAAGAATATTATTGTACATGTAATTTATTGTCTTTGATAACCTATTTTCGTAGAAAATTGTAAAATCACTATGTTATAAATGGTTGATTTAGGCTTCCAAATTTCAGAAATTTTACTCCAAACATGTAATTTTTCTAGTGGGGCATCTTTTATAGCACTCTTTGTTTTGGGGTGTTTATTTTTTTAGGTTTTATTTTTTTCCTTAGGTTTTTAAGGCATGTATGTACTATGTCATACTTTGATTACTTTCACACCTCATTACATAAATTAGAACTCTTGTCATTTTTGGACACTTGTAAAAACTCTAAAACAACACATTTGTTTGTAAAGTATCTAACATAAAGTTCCATATCTAATTTGCGTTCCTAATTGGGGGAATTTTTGTACATCACAGTGTTCCTTTTTTATACTTGAACTACCTATAAAGTGCCATGGGGGGTTTGTTCTATGTGCCTTGTTTTTTAATCAAAACCTTGTCTACCTTAATGTGAGTGTCCCTTGGTTTTGCACATCCTTTTCAATTGCTTGTACATCATATTAGATGTGATGTTGAATCCCTTTGCACACCGTTGTGCCACATTTTATTTGATCAACTGATATCTCACCCTTGTCAGCATTAAGGGGTATTATCACATGGTTATGCTACTAATGATTCCTTAGTTACATTCTGGAGTGGGCTATGTATCTGGTTTTTGTTCCTATGTACTAGGCGAATGTAATAGTTGGTTACCCATGAATTCTGGTGAGATGCAACACATAAAATATAGAAACTCTTGAATTCCTAGTTATGGAGATGGCATTCTACCTTATTAATTTGATCAGTATTCATGAGACTCTAGTATGGTATCTTTGTAGAGAACCGCTTGCACATTTTAGTAATGGTGATGGGGTCACTCGTGTAGTTCTTTTGTGTCTCTTTAATCATTGTAGTACCATTATATTTTTCACTTCACATATTGTTTTGCCTTTGTGCCATTTGTGCATTTATTCTTGATTTTCCACTTCATAGATAAATTTTCCTCTATGTCATCTATGCATATATGGTTGAATAGTGTTATTGAGGGAGCTAATACATAGTTTTTCTCCTCATTTATCCTAATCTTCATTCAATGGATGGTTATTTGATTCTAGTATAGATTAGTTCTTCTTTAGTAGAGTTTACAACTTCTACATGATTTAGGAGTTCTTCATGTTCCTATCTTTCAAGGACAACTTTTCAGGGGGCTTATTTTACCTTCTCATTCTCTCTTTTGGAGAGGAGTTTTTCCCACTAGGTTTTCTCCTTTTCTCTATTTGTGAGAGTTCTTTTATACATGGGTATGTCATTACTATGCCTTGTTCTTGAGACCCATCGATGCATATTTGTATTTTTTAATGTTTAGTTTTCTCCCTAATTATCACTTAAGCAGGGATATTAGTGCACGAACATGTTTATCTATAGTTTTTTGCCTCATTTATCCTAATCTTCATTCAATGGGTGGTAATTTTATTCTAGTAGACATTAGTTCTTCTTTGGTAGAGTTTACAACTTCTACATGGTTTAGGAGTTATTCATGTTCCTATCTTTCAAGGGCATCTTTTGAGGAGGCTTATTTACCTTCTGATTCTCTCATTTGGAGAGGAGTTTTTCCTGCTAGATTTTCTCATTTTATCTATTTGTGAGAGATATTTTATACATGGGTACGTCATTACTAGGCCTTGTTGTTGAGACCAATCCATGTATATTTGTATTTTTTTAATGTTTAGTTTTCTCCCTAAGTATCACTTAAGGGGGACTATTATTGTCAACATGTTTATCTATCTATCCTGACTATGTCCTATTTATAGTACATTTAAGTTCACTTATAGAGAATATTCTACTTTTGTCTCACCTCATGTGGACTCAACACATGTTCTCACACTTGTCCCAACTGAGCCCACATGTGTCACACTTTTGGGGGGTAGTCAAAAATTTAGGCCTACCTTCTCACTTCCTCATCCTTTCCTTTATATGCAAGGGCTTCTATATACATTTTGACATAATTTGTATGATATTACTCTTATCTTACATTTTTTGTTTATGGATTTGAGTGCTGAGATAGTAGGACTAAAATTTTGACTAGCCCACCAAAGGTGTGATACATGTGGGCTCTCTTGGGACAAGTGTGAGAATATTTGTTGAGTCCACATGAGGTGAGAAAAAAGTCTCTTTAAGTGTGCTTAAGTGTAGTGTGAGTAGGACCTAGTCAAGCTAGATAGTTAAACAACATGTTCACAATAACACTTGAAAAGTGTCCTATCTCCATAGAAGCACTCACCTCTTAGTGAAACATAGAAAATATGAAATTGAATGTGAAACTAAGAGATCCAAATGGAAATATTTTGTGGTTTCACTTGACAAATGGCATCATGGGCTTATAAAAATATTATTGGCTACTGGTAATAGGATGTAAGGGTGTCCCAAGAGATTTCAATTCTTGACCTACAAAGCAAATCATAAAATAAATAGAAAATCTAGTGTTACTAAATGATGGAAAAAGTGAAATCAAATCTACATATCAGAGCATTTTCAATAGATTAAGTTCTTGTTTCTAATTATGATTGAGTTCTATAGACTGACATGGACCTATGATAACAAATTGGGCCTAAAATTATTATTTTAAGGTCTAAAAACAACAAGTAGTAGACTACTAGGTGCCCTTGAGCTTGTTTAATAGCCAACAAGGTATCCCCAACCTTTTCAAATTTTCATTTGGAACTTTTGTAAGGCATTCTTCATCAAATTTGAAGCATTACTTTTGTTACTTTTTCTACAAGTCAATAGAACTCTCTAAAACTAACCTGTAACTTCACTTTATGAGTGGAGACATTCCAAAAATAAGTGACTAAGGGGGATTCTAGCTCATTCAATCCCCTTATGGAATTTGAAGCTCAATCCACATTAGCATACTAGGAAATAATAGGTTAGGGAATTGATCTATGCCATGAAATCATTTTACATAGAATGACAACCATGGAACTGTTTACAAAAATACTAGTGAATAATAGAAACAAACAAAAATACTAGTGAATAATACTAGTGGGAGAAAGGTTTGGAATAAAGGTGATGGTTTAAATAAAAAGACTTTTTAGGATTTAAAGAGGACTTGTATAATAATGGTAAAGAAAATTTCGAAAGTACTCAAGTGAGGGTCTTATATGGAAATGGCTAACACTTCTCAAAGGTGACAAACAATGGCTTCAACTCACAAATATGTGATGAGAAATATAGTAAAATAAAAAATTGGATAAATGAGGGCTTAGGGAAATGAAAGAGGTTGGGATGAGGTCTAAAATTTAGGAAATGGAGATGGGTTAATTGAGATTATGAGGGAAAACCAAGAGGAAATGGAATCACACAAGGATTATGGCTTCAATAATCTAAATGGTGAAAACAAGTGATGTAAAAATGGATTACAATAGTATTGGAACATTTGGGTGGAATAGATTGGAGGGGTGTGGGGGAGATGATCCTATAGAAAAGTTAAAGGAGTAAAAAAATTCCAAATAAAACCCATAGAAGGAAATGGATCACCCTATTGAAAGACTTGCAAATTATCCACCTACAATAATAGATCTTGTTGTAGCATTATCAAATACCCAAATAAAAATTATGTAAGACTTGGGGAGTGAATATATATAAATCATAGAATGTTTAGAGAAATGTTTAGGTATTGTCATTGAGAAAAGATAACAATAAAATAAAATGGACAACTTAGATTTTTACCTTTTATATGTTAAAATGAGGCAAATGTGGATAAATTTAATGATCATGCTAAGAGAATTCAAGTATGGAAACTTACTAGGTGGGAAACCCTAAAAATTACATTAAAAAATGGTGGTGGCAAGATGAAAAGTCAAGGTCACCCTATTACATGGCAAACTATGGGCATTGATTACAAATGAAAATTAGGCCCAATTTTTAGGAATCTTGAAGGGTGTCATATTATGATGGGTGGTCAAATTTAATTTAAGGTTGAAAATGTAGGATTTAGGAAGGGGAAAGATGGGAATTTAACATAGGATGGTTCTAGGAACAATATTTAATGCTTTGGCAAGGGAATAAAGGAGGATTAATGGTAGGTAAATTAATGTTGGGGCTACCACATGGAAGGCATATAAAAATTAAATGAAAATAGACACATAGGAACTCTAAAAAAGACCATGGGAAAGGCATACAAAATAAGACATGGATGGCTAGGAATAAGAGACCAAAACAACACAAAAAATGTACACACATGAGATTGGACTAAAATGAACACAAAACTGTAACAATGAAGTTGGAGGGTATGTAGTTTCTATTATTACATTTTTCCCTCACTTTAGTAGACTTAGAATAGACTACATGAGGAAGTCTATTAAGGAAAGAGTAGAGTAATATAAATCAATAAATCCAAACAATACTGGAGACTAGTCTTTAGCTTGTCTTTTCTCTTCACTCTTTCTCGTATACATGTTCCTACAAAACATGTAAAGAGAGTTGTCATTGTATGATAACAAATAAAACTAGGATAACAAATAAAAATAGGAACTAACATAATCATAAAGGATTCACATGCTTACATAATAAAAATTCATAATTTCTAGCCCAACTTTGGAACACACCTAATAACGGCATGGAAACAAGACTAAGCTTATTAACTTTAATTTTGGATGTAGAGATTTATGGATATATACTCATTAATTAAATCTAAGCATGGAAGGTGTGGTAGTGACCCATACTAGAAATTAGAGAATTAGAGACCTAGGATGATGGAAACATAAGTGAGGGCTATCAAGGAGCCTCCTATAAAAGATGCTAGGATAGGCCTATGGTGAGGAGCTAATGTCAAAAATTGGAACTAGAAATTTAGTAATTTGATGGGACCTACCCCATGGATAAATATGGTATTTGACCCTTTGGAAATTGGAAAATACTATGGTGATTTTACAAGACCCACTCCGATACTAAAGATAGTAGTTTACCCAATCTAAACTAGAAACTAAAAACTAAAATTGATCTATTGTGTTGGAGAGTATGGGCATAGATCAAAGATTTAGAATTAGGCACTTCAAATGTTGTATTTATACCCTAGTTTTGAGGATAAAAGGAGGATCATAGAAAGTGCAACAAATTACAAAAGGGTGCAATAAGAAAGAAATGCAATTTTAATAAAACATAATTACTAACAACCATAAAATTCACCATATTACATTACATATGAGTCTCACCAACTTGCAATATATTATATTTATCCAAATAGATCTATTAAAATATCAATTCATGTCTCATATACATATGAGAATTATCTATCTTCTCTATCATATTCATATCTATTTCCTACCTATTTTTCTCTATTTTGTCTGACTATCTATCTCTTCTTTTCTACTTGTCCCTCTATTTCATACTTATATATATTTTAAATTTATAGAGTCATTATTTAAACCCAAGTATGAGTATCAAAGAGTGTGTCTTCTTGTATTCATTGTGTATTTTGGATGTGTTGATGTTGTAATCCTTTTGCAGTGGATGATTCCTGTTGTAAATTCATTTCAATCCTACTAACATCATCCCCACATTGAAATGATGCCCTCTCCTCAAAACATCTTGGCTATTTCCTAACAAAATTGGAAATGTCTTGTAATCAAAAATTAAGATTAGAAACCATAATTTCCTTAGGGTAAGAACTATTTGTATATCCACTTTAGGTGGTTCTATGTGTTTTCCCACTATATGATCCCTTTTTGTAGTAGCAATATTTTCCCATTGATACCTATAGGATCTATTCTCCTTCCTCCAATGTATTCGATATCTAGATATGCATTATAACCTTTTTTGCTTTTTCTTAGAGAGTTGTTATATGAGATATATAGAGGCTAACCACTTTCCTAAGATTTTTATTTGTGGCCTTAGTCCGTCCCTATCATCATGAACCTACTGATATTGGTTATGTAGAGTCTCAATGTGTGCCTACTAGCTACCACCTCAAATGTTTTATACATCATTAGTTGATGCCTACTATATTATTTTGTTTTCATTGTCTTCAAGCCTACTACATTATTTTGTGGCAGCCCATCCAAGGAAAAATTGGTATAAGGAGTTCATATTTCATGCATTATTTGCATATTCCTAACTTCAACTTTTTACTTGGTGTGTGGTCGTACACTTCCTCATTATTTTTTCTACATATTCTTAACATCCTCCACCATTTTTTGTCTAATCTTGTCTTCTTGTTTTTGAACCTACCATACCATGGAATCTATGAATTGCTTGAGCTATTGTCCCATAGTGGTATAAGTGTCCCTTGTGATCTATGGAGATGTTTCTTGTAGTGTATTTAGAACATTATCTATTGTATCCCCTATATCTATTTTATTCTTAAGAAAGTTTTCTCTTTATTTTTGTAACATGCCCCCTAATTGGAACTTTTATAATGAGGATATCTATGCTAAGTTGTTATTCATAATTGCAAAATTGAAGTGGATGGTAATGACTACAACTTCCGCTGTTCTATCAAAAAATATTTTACCTGTATTAAATTAAGTGATTGAGATCATTGAGTTATGGTAGGTGGCTTAGTGAAGGAAGCTCCTATCATGTAGCTTTTGCTCTACACGCTCTTTTTCCTATTGTTTTACTTTCTCTACCTCATATTCCATCAATTGTTTCTATTACTTTTACTCTAGAGTTTCTCCCTATTGTATTATTTTCTCTTTTTCTTCTTGAAACATGGTGGTATAGTGGTGCAGGAGTACATTCTCTGTAGTGCAGGATCATCTTTTCTTTTGTTGTCTCATAAGGCTCTTAAGCCATTTCATTTTGTAATAAGGGTCAATTTGGTCCCATGAATGTAATTGTGCAAGGCACACATGTAGTTTTGCTTGTATGACGGGTAAACCAACGGCTAACTGATTTGAAAATCAGTTTGCACGGTTGGAGGGGATAACTGCTGTCTCTACATCTTCTTTAGAGGCAGGTTGTATGTCACACGGAGCAGAGAGAGAAGTGTGTATTACAACAAGTTCTTTTTTGATAACTGAATAAAGAGAGTTCTGGGTATGATCTGTGTTGATTTTCTTGGTTGTTCTTAGTGATTTGATATCTTTATCCTGATTTTGTAAATAGAACCCTAACCGGATGCTATCCGTCAATCCATAGTGACTCTGTAGTGTGCAGACGGTGTAAAACCCACGGTTCCACAGTGGCTGGTTCGTAACCTAGGAGTAGGGTTTTGATTCATACATGGAGGCCCTTTCCTCTGTCCACTGAAGCCCTGTATAGTAACAGTGGGATGGGGGAAAGACTTCTCACGTTTGTTGTTGTTGAATTCTTACCCAGGAAGCCAGCGAACTCAGTCAAGTTCGACTAGACATCGTCATGTGGCTAGTCGGGAAATCGGAGTGAAATTGGACAGTTTTGATGTGGGATCAGATTGCTACAAGTGATCGAGGGTTTGATAAATGAAACGGCCTAATTCCGTTGTTCTGTCGAAGGGAATTCTGGTTCGGCGCCTCAGAACAGTTGGAGATCCATCAGCGTGAAAGGCCCTCCATCTTGCCGAAGATTGGTATAGTGCCGGAGACACATACCATCATTGTTCACATCGGTGAGAGAAACGATATCGGGCTAAGGAAAATATACTTAGCCGACGGTATAAAGTTTCACCGATCGGTGAGACATCCTCGGAGTATTGCCGATAAAGAGTATCGGCGTGAGGAACCTTGTCGGGGGAAGCCGAAGAAGTCACGGCGACCGTGAGAGTCCCGCCGATAAAAGTTCATCGGAAGGAGTTCGAGAAGTCTCAGCGACAAAGGACTCGTCGGAGTGAGATGAACCATCGGGACCTCGAACCGAAGTCTTACCGAAGCAGGAGGTCTGGCCGATGTGCCTGACGATATCGGCGAGAGACAAGGTGTCGGTGTAGGTGAAAGAAGCTTCACCGAAGGAGGAAGTCTGGCTGACAAAGATTGGTCATCGGCGTGACGGAGTATATCGGCATGAGAAATTTCTCGTGGTCCGATAGAATGAGGTGTTGCCGATAGGCAACGAACCACTAAGGAGATATCGGTGAGAACTTGGCCATCGGGATAAAAGAATAAGGTTCGGACGATAGTTCATGTCTTTCCGATAGCGAAGACATCCTTGACTTCGGCGAAACACTGGAGGACCTCTTGCCGATAGGGAAGATATAGTCAAATCTTCATCCGCTTCTGCTGGGCACTCTGCATCAAATTGGTATCAGAGCCAATATTCTGAATCACAGCTGTGTATGTCAGACGAAGAATTGGAGATAGAAACAGAGGCTAGCACAATGCCTCCCAAGACGATGAGTAAAGCAGCCATCCAGAAGATGGTGGAAGCAATGCTCGAAGAGAGACTGAAGGAAGAAAGATCCAAAGAGAAGGATGGAAGCACTTCTGAGTCAGAGGAGAATGAAGAAGGAGAAACTGGGGAGAATCCTCAAGGAGAAGGTATGACTGTTGATCAAAAGGCATTTCTGAATGCACTCAAGGGTCATGGAGATAGTGGTGATCCGAAACTGGATGTTCCCACGTTCAATGGGAAACTGGATGGAGGTACTCTTGTGGACTGGATTGAAGCCATAAGTAATTACTTTGACTTCAAAGAGTATAGTGACAGTAAGAAAGTAAAGTTTGCAAAGACCAGACTGAGAGGTTCTGCATTGGTTTGGTGGAACTACACTCAATGTGAAAGGGAGAAGGTTGGAAAGAGTCCAATCACCAAGTGGAGCAGAATGGTGGCCATGCTGAGAGCCAAATTTCTACCATGTGATTATGATCTGCAGACTATCAGAAAGTTTAATCATCTTAGGCAGAAAGATATGGACGTGGCTACATACACTGAAGAATTCCACAGATTGAGCATGAGAGCCAATCACAGAGAAGAAGAAAAAGAGATGGTGGCCAGATACCTGGATGGACTGAGGTACAATATACAGGATGAGTTCAGTATGGTGGTTCCCAAGACTGTGGATGAATGTTTTCAGTTAGCCTCTAGGGCAGAGGATAAACTGAAAAGGAGAGGTGATCAAAATAACAGAGGAAGAGGTGGCAGGAACAATAGAGGAAGAGGTAATTTTGGCAGAGGACAGCCAAACAAAGGTGAAAGTTCTAGTCAACAAGAATCACGTTCTGATACAGAACAAAAAGGTGGTGGTTTCAGAGGTTGGAGAAGACCTAATGGCAGAGGAAGAGATGGTGGTGCAGGCAGAGGACGTGGAGTCTTCACTGGAAGATGTTACAACTGCAATCAAGTAGGCCACACTGCAAGTAAGTGCCCTGAGAAGGCGTCTAGCTCTCATGACGGTGGGAGAAGGAACCAACTATTGCAGGAGGATGATTGTCAAAGTGTAAACTCACCAATTGGTAGTGCTGCACCAGTGCTTGAAGGAGAGAATATGATGATTAAGAGGACCCTCGTGAAGATGCCATTGAAGCAGGAGCCCCCACAAAGGAAGAATCTCTTCAGAACCCAAGGAATAGCATATGGTAAGCTCTGTAAAATCATTGTTGATTCAGGTTCTACTGAAAATGTAGTGTCTACTGAAATGGTAGAAAAGTGTAGACTGAAAAGATTACCCCATCTCAATCCTCACAAAATATCTTGGTTGAATAAGAATCAGAACTATTTGGTGGAAGAACAAACTTGGGTAGAGTTTGAACTAGGTGATTATAGGGATAAGGTGCTATGTGAAATTATTCCTATGGATGCTTGTCACCTTCTTCTTGGACGACCTTGGCAGTATGATGTGAAGGCACTGCATGATGGTGAAAAGAATACATATATGATCACCAAGAATGGTAAGAAGTTTCAGATGGATCCCTTACCAGAGCAGGTTGGAGAGAAGAGCAATGACAACAGTGTCATGTTAGTGAGTGGCAAAGAGTTCCTACAACTCATGAAGGAGAAGGATACCCAAGGGTATGCACTGATGATGAAGCCTGTATCCAATCAGCAAAGCAAACAGCAGAAGGAGATCCCATTGGAAGTGCAACAATTACTGGATAAGTACCAAGATCTTGTGGTAGAGGATACTCCTAACTCCTTACCACCTATGAGGGACATAAGTCATCAGATTGACTTGATTCCTGGAGCCACATTACCCAACAAAGCTGCCTACAAGTTGACACCACAGCAGAATGGAGAAGTAGGTAGACAGATTCAAGAACTTTTGGAGAAAGGTTTGATTAGGAAAAGTCTTAGTCCATGTGCAGTCCCTAGTGTACTTGCTCCTAAGAAAGATGGAAAATGGAGATTATGCACAGATTCAAGGGCTATCAATAAGATCACCATAAGGTATAGATTTCCTATGCCAAGAATTGAGGATCTGTTGGACTATCTTGGTGGTTCATGTTACTATTCCAAGATTGATTTGAAATCTGGTTATCACCAGATCAGAATAAGGCAGGGAGATGAATGGAAGACTGCTTTCAAAACAAATGAAGGTCTCTATGAGTGGCTTGTCATGCCATTTGGTCTCAGTAATGCTCCAAGCACATTTATGCGGTTGATGAATGAGGTACTTGTAGAATTTATTGGAAAATTTGTTATTGTTTATCTTGATGACATATTGATTTTCAGCAGGACCAAAGAAGAGCATGTGAAGCATCTTGGACAGGTGTTAAAGAAATTGCATGAGAGTAAGTTGATGATCAACTTGGATAAATGTGATTTTATGAAAACTGAACTAGTGTATCTTGGATTTGTGATTTCCAATGGCTGTTTGAAAATGGATCCTACAAAAGTTGAGGCTATTCTCAATTGGCCTACTCCTAAGACAGTAGGAGATGTAAGAAGTTTTCATGGTTTGGCAACTTTTTACAGGAAGTTCATTAAAGGGTTCAGTCACATAAGTGCTCCTATTCTCAATACCATCAAGGGTGGAGTGAAGTGTAAATTTCAATGGACAAAACAAGCAGATGATAGTTTTGAACTGTTGAAACAGAAAGTGGCCGAGTTACCTACGTTGGTACTCCCTGATTTTGACAAAGTATTTGTTGTGGAATGTGATGCAAGCCAACAGGCTATAGGTGCTGTTCTTAGTCAGGAAGGACATCCAGTAGCATTCTTTTCAGAGAAGTTGAATGAGGCCAAACAGAGGTATTCTACCTATGACCTAGAGTTGTATGCAATGGTGCAAGCTCTAAAAAAATGGAGACATTATTTACTGCCAAAAGAGTTCATTGTTTTTACTGACAACCATGCTCTTAGCTTCCTAAATAGTCAAGAAAAGTTGAATCATAGGCACGTTAAGTGGATGGAACAATTGCAGGCCTATACCTTCACTATTAAGCATAAGAAAGGTGTTGCCAACAAAGTGGCAGATGCTTTGAGTAGAAGGATACTGGTCATACAGGAAGTACAAATGGAACATATGGGTCTAGAATGTCTGAAGGAGTTGTACAAGGATGATGCAGATTTCAAGGCTGCCTATGAAGTGTGTGCAAGTTTGGCTAACACTTTTCATGGTGAGTATTCTGATTTTGTGCTGCAAGAAGGGCTCCTATTTAAAGGTAGTTTGTTGTGTGTTCCTAAATGTTCAATGAGGGACAATATCGTCAAGGAGAAGCACAATGGAGCCTTAGGAGGACATTTTGGGTTGGACAAGACTTTGGAACAAGTCACCAGGTTCTATTATTGGCCCAAGGTACAGACAGATGTAAGGAGATATGTTGCAAGCTGTACCATATGTCAAAAGGCCAAGGGTATGTCTTCTAATGCTGGTTTGTACCAACCACTGCCCATTCCCACCAGACCTTGGGAAAGCATTAGTATGGACTTTGTGCTTGGTCTTCCTAGGACAGCAAGGGGTGTAGACAGTGTTTTTGTCATTGTGGATAGATTCAGTAAGATGGCTCATTTTGTGCCATGCAAATGCACAAATGATGCATCTCAGATTGCTGGTCTCTTTTTCAGAGAGGTGGTCAGAATTCATGGTTTACCCCTATCAATTGTTACTGATAGAGATTCCAAATTTGTTGGTCATTTTTGGAGGACCCTATGGAGAAAATTGGGCACTCAGTTGTCTTTTTCATCAGCCTACCATCCCCAGACTGATGGTCAGACTGAGGTTGTTAATAGGTCCTTGGGAAACCTTTTGCGATGCCTTACCAAACAGCATGGATTAGCATGGGATTTAGTGATCAGTCAAGCTAAATATGCTTATAATGATTCAAGAAACAGAAGTACTGGGAAAAGCCCTTTTGAAATAGTTTATGGTTTCCACCCAAGAGGACCACTTGAACTCAAAGACCTCCAAGGATGGGATAAAAGGAGTGCTCTAGGAGAAGACTTTGCTGCTACCATGAAAACAGTACATGATCAGGTCAAGCTTCAGTTGGAGAAAACTGTCTCCAAGTACAAGGATAGAGCAGATCTGAAGCGAAGGGAGGTACAGTTCCAGGTAGGAGATTTGGTGATGGCCTACCTCAGAAAGGAAAGATTACCTAAGGGGCAACCAACCAAATTGTTGATGAAGAAGATAGGACCTTGTAAGGTAGTGCATAAATTTGGTCCAAATGCATATGAAATAGAATTACCATCTGGCCTTGGTATCTCTCCCATTTTCAATGTTGCAGACCTGTTCCCTTTTAGACCTCCATTACATGCTGAAGATAACTCAGATGCTGTGATTGAAGATGAAGACTGGATCAAAGATTTACCTCCAAGTAAGCCTTTGCAATTGGAATGCATTTTGGATTCCAAAATTGTCAAGAAGACAAGAAAAGGGGTATACAAAGACTACTTGGTCAAGTGGCAGGATCTTCCTGATTCAGAGGCAACCTGGATGAGTGAAGCCGATATTCTAAATCATGGGAAGACACTTCAGCAGTTAGCAACTCAAGGGACTTGAGTCTTTCCTGCAGGGGGAGTATGGTGCAGGAGCACATTCTCTGTAGTGCAGGATCATCTTTTCTTTTGTTGTCTCATAAGGCTCTTAAGCCATTTCATTTTGTAATAAGGGTCAATTTGGTCCCATGAATGTAATTGTGCAAGGCACACATGTAGTTTTGCTTGTATGACGGGTAAACCAACGGCTAACTGATTTGAAAATCAGTTTGCACGGTTGGAGGGGATAACTGCTGTCTCTACATCTTCTTTAGAGGCAGGTTGTATGTCACACGGAGCAGAGAGAGAAGTGTGTATTACAACAAGTTCTTTTTTGATAACTGAATAAAGAGAGTTCTGGGTATGATCTGTGTTGATTTTCTTGGTTGTTCTTAGTGATTTGATATCTTTATCCTGATTTTGTAAATAGAACCCTAACCGGATGCTATCCATCAATCCATAGTGACTCTGTAGTGTGCAGACGGTGTAAAACCCACGGTTCCACAGTGGCTGGTTCGTAACCTAGGAGTAGGGTTTTGATTCATACATGGAGGCCCTTTCCTCTGTCCACTGAAGCCCTGTATAGTAACAGTGGGATGGGGGAAAGACTTCTCACGTTTGTTGTTGTTGAATTCTTACCCAGGAAGCCAGCGAACTCAGTCAAGTTCGACTAGACATCGTCATGTGGCTAGTCGGGAAATCGGAGTGAAATTGGACAGTTTTGATGTGGGATCAGATTGCTACAAGTGATCGAGGGTTTGATAAATGAAATGGCCTAATTCCGTTGTTCTGTCGAAGGGAATTCTGGTTTGGCGCCTCAGAACAGTTGGAGATCCATCGGCGTGAAAGGCCCTCCGTCTTGCCGAAGATTGGTATAGTGCCGGAGACACATACCATCATTGTTCGCATCGGTGAGAGAAACGATATCGGGCTAAGGAAAATATACTTAGCCGACGGTATAAAGTTTCACCGATCGGTGAGACATCCTCGGAGTATTGCCGATAAAGAGTATCGGCGTGAGGAACCTTGTCGGGGGAAGCCGAAGAAGTCACGGCGACCGTGAGAGTCCCGCCGATAAAAGTTCATCGGAAGGAGTTCGAGAAGTCTCAGTGACAAAGGACTCGTCGGAGTGAGATGAACCATCGGGACCTCGAACCGAAGTCTTACCGAAGCAGGAGGTCTGGCCGATGTGCCTGACGATATCGGCGAGAGACAAGGTGTTGGTGTAGGTGAAAGAAGCTTCACCGAAGGAGGAAGTCTGGCCGACAAAGATTGGTCATCGACGTGACGGAGTATATCGGCATGAGAAATTTCTCGTGGTCCGATAGAATGAGGTGTTGCCGATAGGCAACGAACCACTAAGGAGATATCGGTGAGAACTTGGCCATCGGGATAAAAGAATAAGGTTCGGCCGATAGTTCATGTCTTTCCGATAGCGAAGACATCCTTGACTTCGGCGAAACACTGGAGGACCTCTTGCCGATAGGGAAGATATAGTCAAATCTTCATCCGCTTCTGCTGGGCACTCTGCATCATATAGGCTTTCTAAGTAGCCTCCTTGGTCCTTGTCTAACACTTTATATTTCTTGTTCCATTTAGGAAAATAGAGTTTGTCCACTTTGTGTTTTGACTTTAGTTCTTCTTGTTGTAGCTTCTTTAATCTCTCTTTCCTTTTTGGGCATAGATCTTTCACAATTTCTTTTAAGGGCTTGTTTCTTATTTCCTCTTTAATCCTTATGACTTGTTCCTTTTTCTGCCTAAGGACTATTGATAATTCTTCTAGAAAATTTTCAATTATCTCTTCAAATGTTCATGGTGTAGGTGAATTAAAATCTAGCATATATTTTTCAATTATTTATAATTATTTTCTCCTACAACAAAGTACATATGTGAAGTAGTGACAAGGATACATGGAGTGAATAATGATCTAAACCATGTTTTTGCATCCATTATTTATTATTTTTCTTCTACTTTTGCTCTTGTTTATCCTTTACTTGTTTATCTACTTTCTATTATTTTTCCTCTTGCCACTTTTGCTCTTTTATTGTAGAAAATACTTCTTATGGATATCACTTTGATTTCTTTGGAGGTGGTTTCTCTATACCTACCTCTTCTTCCCCTACTACTATATCACCTTATATTGTGTCTATTGGGTATGTTTTTACAAGAGTGTACTTCCTTTTACTTTTTTGCTTCTTTCTAGGTTGGAATGTTTCACCTTTCTTCCTCTCATTACTCATTTGTGAAAGAGCCTTTGTTGCTTCCCTTGTGGTAGGCTTAGGTTGAGGTGTTTGACTTTGCAATGTGGATATACATATATTTTTACTCTTGTGGTGATTGGTGGTAACCTCTTCTCTAGTTCTTCTTCCCCTGATGATTTTTGAGTTTGTGATTCCATGATTTCAAATATTGGTGACTCTAGTTTGAAACACTCTAACTTGCATACTTGTGATCACCTACCCTCTTATGTAGTAGGGGAATTTGAGAGTAATGTAACATCTAGTTTTGTAGGGTCTTGATGCAATCTTTAGGCTTCATGTAACTTGTCTTTTTCTTGTCAAAGTGCTCTTCAAACATCTTATTTGCATATTTGCCAATGATTTCCATGTAGGGTCCAAATCTCTTCACCTTTGGGTGCATGCGGTGGGCTAGTAGTGCTTTTATGGTTGCTTCTACAACTATATCATATATTTTGTATGGGAGAGGAGGTATCCAAGAGGTTTTGGGATCTATTGCCTCTATAAATACATCATCTTTGTCAATGATAAATGTTAATTGATTTGCATATTTTCTAACTATTTTGTATGATACCTTGTCCCTTTTTTGCATCTCTTTTTTAATTTTCTTTAAAAAACTCTAAAATACATTAGTATAGGAGATTCTATCCTAAAAATGTTGTACATATTGACTAATTTGTGTGGCCATGTTGGACAATCTTGGCTCCATACTTTACCAAAAATTAAGGTAATCTATTCATAAAATACAATGTGAGGTAGATAATGTGTGAACCATGCCAAAATGGATAGGTGTTGGTGTTCTTCATGCATTGAATATTTTCCATCAGTTGGTCCCTTAATACTTTGCACAAGTCTATTATTTTATTTGTACAACCATCCAATAAGTGGTGAAGATGGTAGTTCCCATTGTAGAGCCCTCCTAGTTGGTGTAGTATATTTTGTGTGTTATCTCTAGGGTTGCATATTATATGAGAGGGTTTGTGATTTTTGAAAGCACAAAGTTCCTTCCATCTACCATGTTTCTAGTTAACTAGGTGCTTGTTGCATTTTTTATGCTCTTCTTTGATGCCAAATCCCCTTTGTTGTGTAATAGTATCACTGCATGTAGTACCTCTTGGTAATTTAGTAGGTTTTTTCTAAGTACATTTAGTCATCATGGATATGACTAAGTATTATTTGCACCCATGCATATTCTACTATGAAGTCAAGGAAATCTTTCCCAAAATCAATATTTGAATTAGAAATTTGTTGATATTGTGGTAGATATTCATACTACCTTGACTTTATTAAAGTCCTATGGAGTGGTTCAAAGGATGTATACTCTATTTTTGTTACAAGAACATGTATGTATTTTCTCACATATTGCATGTACAGGACATATCTAGGAACAAATAAGAGTGTCACACCCCAAATTTTAACCATACTTTATTTTTTACTTTTATGTAATTAGTGGATAAACTCACATGGATGAATGATTTGATGTTTAGACAAATATCATGAAAAATCAATGATTTCCTGAGTTATGACTAAATGCATAGAATTTAAAATGTGATTACATGTTATTGAGATTATCTATTTATGATGATTAAATATTTAATAATGATACACTTATCAGAGTTTGGTGATTATGAGTGGTAACCAGGGAATAGATTACCAACCTCCGAGAAGGGAGGGAGAGCATCATCTAAGATAAGTGGATAGACATTGGAAAAGACAAGTTATTACCACCTAAGTTATGTGCTTTTTAAACCTAGTTGATAGAGGTAAGTCATGTTCAACTCACATAGTCAGTAATTGAGTCTCATCTCAATAGTTGTCGATTAGCTAGTTTGGAAAGGTTTTCTAACATTTGATCTTGTTTGATATGGATAAAGTGTTGATTAGGAAATATTAATGTTGTTAAGAGTTTAACAATTTTCCTTGTTGGAACTTTTTGATATATTTTCTAGTGATTACCTATTTAATTGTGTTGACGTCAGCGCAAGGTTATGAGGGGGGAGAAAACCTCAACCCCATATTCGTACCTTATCGAATGACTAATACCAACATCCATAATTGTGGTGATGCTACAACTATATTGAAATATGTTATATTGATTCATTTGTATATTAATAATGTATATTGTAGAAGTGATTTTGTTTGTTAAATTCTTATGTTCTTATCATAGTGTGATAAGCTTGCAATCGATGGCAAACCACTATGTTCACATAGTGGTGTGCGATCTCATACTCCACAATAATGTGGAGAGAGTGGGAAAATACCATTGATGGTTTGAAGAAATAACATCTCCACGATTGCATGTCCCTTTTCATGGAGATTTCATATGAGACTGGGTAGTTATTCCCACGGGCATGAGAAGTATATTATGTGTTAATAAAAACCTTCAGGGAGTTAGGAGGATTACAGGTAGAGATAAACAAAAAGGAATCTATAGAATAGAAAAAGGAGCACGATAAGTCTTGGAAGAAGAACATCAGAGAGGGATTCGAAGCTAGATAGAGTCTGTGAGTGAACTTTATATAGGTACATTTATATATACATAAGTTATAGTCAAATCTTTGCGTGAAGCATGTCTTTATTTATCTCTACTGTCAAAGCATGTCTTTATTCATCTTTACCATCGATGCATGTATATACGGTGGTGTTTAACTAGTGCCTGTATAGGCTGATAACCTTATACTGTGTATTTCAAACCTTGCTATAGTTGGTCAATATCTACAGTACATTGGTAACATCTTAAACTATTTCCATGAGACTCCCATTGAGAATAGTAGTTGATGTTAGATAAAATGATAACCAAGGGTTTTTTCTGTAGAATGATAAGAAGTTATCTGTGACTACATGAGACTATTCTTTGCCACAGGTTTTTATACCTAGAGTCTATGCAAAATGATATTCCTGACTAGCTCGGTGATAAAACAATAGCATTAGCATATATTGAAGCCATTTGATTGATTATCAAACCTTTTTGTGAGTTGAGGTTACTGGAAATCTAGTTTTTAACTAGAAGTTTTTAGGTGTTATCATCTATTCTAAATGGATGAGAGAATTCTGAAAGTTGATATAGACTCTCTATTTTATTTATGATTGATGAAACTATCTTGTGTTAGTAAACAAGAATGTTATTTGAAGAATAACAATTTGAGACTTAGACTCTCGAGCTCCATATTATAAGATATCAACTTGAGAGAAGAATAATACTTGTTACAAAAATATATTACTGTGAATAATAGAAACTTTTGTGCTACATTATAATATCAAGATGAACAATATAATAGTAGTATAAGGAGGACTAGTGGTTGATATAACAATGTCATATGATTATGCTTGCTTGACCTTGATTGGTAAGTACTCTAAATGAAAATTTGAGTAGAAGAGTTGGTTCTTGACACCTAGTGCAAAATTGGTTATTATGGTGGTTTGTCAAGATATTCTCTTTACCTACACACAACAAGAGTTTCAATGTTATTTTGTATGATGGGTTAGAGAAGATAAATCTCTAAGAATAACCCAGATATTTTTAGTAAATATAAGTTTCTTCTTGTGGTTATGTTGTTGACTTAAAACAAATGTATTTATTGTCAATAAGGATTAGTTGAGAGTCCTTAGACCAAGATAAGTACCTTGGATGAATTTAGAATCTATTGATAAGTATTTTCTCTATGTTGATATTTGACACCAAAACCAAGAATATAAACTTTTGAACAAGGAGTAGAGTGACAGAAAGTCATAGATTCGGTGTTGGAAGTTACAACGAGAGGCTTTTCAAAAGACTATGTCCTCATTTTGAAACCATCCTTGGTATTGTATTCTAGAATTTGGGAACAAATTCTAAGTCAGGTGGACTATGGGTGAAACTTAGTCAAGTCACTCTATGACTAGTATTAGTCAAAATAAATTCAATGTAGGATGAGATAGTTTCTAAGTTGAGTTAGAGGTGTGTGAACTCACGACTACATTTATTGTGAATCTCTATTTATATTGAATCTTTGGCTGAAGTAATGCATCCATCTCTGCATGCATTAATCGGTTCATTGTGCTCTAGATTCACATAACCATCCAGTAGTGTCATACTCAGTTAGAAGGAGTCTATAGTTGTATGACCGTGTTGGTTATATAGGACACAACACTAGAAACTCATATGAAAAAAATTGTTGGTTCCTTATATCTATACTCTTCATGAAGGGTAGGGCCACTTCTAGGAAGGAAGGTGTGCAAGGGTTCACTGATTTGTGGTTGGAGGTAAAGTGCTTGGGTTCAATTCTCTCTCTCCCAAGTAGAAGACAAGCTGAGACTTGTAAAAATAGATATCAAGATTCTAAATGCAGTATATTTCATGATTATGACTTTTGACAGTCAAATTTATGTAAAACTATTATTATTGACAAGAGCAAAATATTGTAAATATAAAGTGAAAGATTTCACTAAAATGCAATCTTTGAATATGTTGCAATTTTAAGTTTTAAAAATATTCAGAAAATTTATTGTATTATTTCCTTGTCATTATGCAAATATTATATGTTTATAAACAAGTGTTTGTGTTAATTATGTTCATTCACCTTTCTAGTAAATTTGGTGTGTAACTTAGAGTAATATATGAGAAGGTATGTTCTAGAGAGTGCACCATGAATGGGTATTTCATATGCTTGGGCCATGGATTATGCTCTACTCTACTAAGGATTGGAGTAGCCATTACTGTAATTTTTTATTTTCCCCTTCTCATACTTCTTTCTCTTTCACTAATCATTCATAAGAAAACTTAGTTCTCCTTTCTTTTTGGTGCAATCATGGATGGAGGGTCCTGATAAGAGACTATCCAACCATGTAGCTAGAGTAAACACAATGGAAACAACACAATAACAGAATGCAATGGAAGAGTTTTATGCTCAATATATCAAACAATCACAATGCTTATATTCCAGCAACATGTGGGCTACAATCAAAGGGCTCACATGCATGTTCTTCAGGTTACAATATACATGAAATGTATGGCATTGAAGTGCCTCCAGAAAGAAACTATCTATCTAATCTATCTTGTCAACTAACTTCACTAACTCACCCCTTCCTAATGCATCTAGGAGATGTATATATATCATCCTCCAACTCATTGAATCCTCTACATTGGCTTTAAGGGCTCTCAAACTCCAATGAGTGATGAAACATGTAGAAGTCATGTAGGTCAGCCTACAATGCTTGGTAATGATCTGCAAATGAATGAAACTTGATACAGGTCTCCATGAAGGTCTATCTGGTCCTACTTTACCTTGTGTGATGTTCCATTAGGATCTACAAGTCACATAACTTCTCCACAATCACTTTTGATAGTGATAAATTTCCACAAACATTTCCAAATCTCCTAAAATATAAGTATGATGTGGCTGACACGACATAGAAACTAAATGCTATTCCGCGAGCTCTTAAATGAAGATGCAGTAGAATGTGGTAGGAAATGGTAAACTGTAAATGTTGAACTACGAATAAAATGCAAGAAAAGAAAAGAAAGCAAATATTTTTGGTTGATGCAATATTACTCTTCAACCCAGGATGCTCCTGCATCAGACACCTAGGGTTGTTGAAAAAGTGAGTCCCTCACTTTGTTGGGGCTAGGGGAAAACCAAGGTGGTCTACCTCAGCCAGAGAAATCCATGATGAATCCTCTTCTAATGTTCCTTTCCACTTAACCAATTACTCTTTATATTGCTTGCCTCTAGTACTGTGTCCAACTCTACTATCTAAAATTTACTCTACCTTCTTATGTTGTTGTTGTGGTAACTAGTCCTTCAATCCATCTTCAAGAATGTCACTTGATTCTTACTCATGATACTGATATATATCTGTAATGTTGAATATAGATGATATACCAAATGTCTTTGTTAGCTCCACTTCATATGCATTACATTCAAGTTAAAATTCTTAAGAATCTTACATGGTCCAAACTTCCTCATCTTTAGCTTGTTGTATGTAGGTCCACTAGAAATCTCTCCTTTCTTACATATGCCATAACTTCATCACCAACTAAAAATTCCTTATGTCTCCTCTTCCCATCTTCTTGTTCCTTATACTTATTATTCATCTCCTCCAAATGCTTCCTAGCTTGATTATGTACCATCTCCATGTATCTTGCAAATTCTTCTACTTATTCACTCCTTTTGTTTTCCATACTGATGTCTCTTAGTTTTTCTACTCCTCTAGATTGTACTCCTATCACAACTTCAAATGGTGTATTCCTTGTACTTTTGTTCACTAAATTATTGTGTGCAAACTCTACTTGTGGTAGAATTAGATCTCAATTTCCTACTTTAACTCCTACCAAACATCACAACAAGTTACCCAAACTCCTATTTATCACTTCAGTTTGTCCATCTATCTATGGGTGAAATGTTCAACTGAACTGTAGGTCTGTCTTCATCTTCTTCCACAATGTCCTCCAGAAATATCCTATGAATCTTATATCCCTGTCTAAAACTAATACATGCAATCTCACAATCTCCTTGAAAAATAGGTCAGCAACATGCACTACATCATTTGTCTTCTTACAAGGAATGAAATGTGCCATCTTTGAAAATTTGTCCACTACTGTAAATATAAAATCATATCCCCTCTATGTTCTTGGAAAACCTAATATGAAATCCATGCTTATATCTTTCCAAGGTCTCTTCGGCTAGACTACTCCCTTTTGTAACTTGACAAACTTTGAAACTCTAAACAAATTTCCTTACATCCTTATATATTTGAGGCCAAAAATAATGTTCACTTACCAAAGCTACTGTCTTGTAAATTCCAAAATATCCTACTAATCCCCCACTATGCTTCTTCTTGATCAAATTATCTCTCATTGAACTCCTAGCTATACACAATTGATTTCCTTTGGACAACATATCCTCCTGAATGAAATAATCCAACCACTTACTCCTATATGTCACAACAGGTTCCTTACATGTTTTCCATGTTACTGCAAAATCAAGATCCTCTCCATACATATGCTTTAGTTCTTCAAATCCTAGTACTTCTACTCCAATCTCTATCAACAGGTTCCTTCTTCTACTCAGTGCATCTGTAACTTTGTTTAACTTCCCACTCCTGTGCTTCAATATAAATGTGTAACTCTTGAAAGGAAGCTAGGTGTGTAGAAATGCTTCCTACACTAATCTATTGAGGAGAGGGCTATGCAAATTCAACTTTATCCTAGCTACTACAGCAATGTTAAACCATTAACATGAGATATTGCAGCAAAACATAAGAACAAGAAAGTAGACAGAAGAAGAGAGACAAAGATTTACAGTGGGTAAAACCCTTATCAGATGAAAAACCCCACACTCAAAAACCTACACAATGTATTCACAAATCTGAAAGTTGTTTATAATACACTTGCAATGCAATCTTCAATGGTCTTCGACACTTTTGTCTAGAGTCAATCCAATAGCATAACAATACATGTAAACATGTGATACAAACTCCATCTCCAAGCACCTGTATAAATAGGAAACACAAGGCAATATTGGACCTTTCTTGGAATGGGCATCCAATATGGCTTCATGGACCAAAACCCATGCCCAAGGACACTTGGTCAACATTGTAGAATGTGCTTGACACTTGTCCACAGCTCCCATCCCAAAGGGGTTGCCTATTTCTAAAATGGGCTATGATAGATGCTCTTACGACACTTACGACCGTCATAGAATCTATCATAGTGGTTACAACTTACAGCTATAAGAGAATCTATCATACAGATGCTATAAATAGAATATTTTCTTACAACATGTCATATTCCACCTTGGGGCACCCAAATATACCTTATTCAAAGATGCTTCATGAAACATGTCATCACATGTCTTACAACCTTCTATTTTTGACTCTTACATGTCATAGATTCGTCATAGGAATCCGTCATAACCGTTTCGGTCAAACATTCCTTACACAACACCATGGAAGATACTGACACATGGTAGAATATTCCTACCACTAAGTGGGACACCTATATCCTCATGTGAGGACAAAATTACAAGTTGTCATAATCCATGTAGGATTGACACATCATCGTGCCACCTCCCACAATATGACAATATGGATTTTCTAAATATTTACAACATAGGAAATTAAATAATAAATACAAACATTACAAATGTAGAGAATTACCAAGGTTGAGACACCTTAATTCCCAACATTCTTCCACTTGTCGAACACCTGCCAATAGAAAAATAGGATTTAACTGCTATATGCCAAGAGGCCCATAGACTCCGAACACCATCTGAACTTCTCTATGCCCACTGGTTTCGTCAATGCATCTGCAACATTTTTCAAAGTATCTACCTTCTCCAAATTTACCTTTCCATCCTCAACCATGTCTTGCACGAAGTGAAACTGAACATCAATGTGCTTTGTTATAGCATGGAAAGTTGGATTCTTTGCAAGGCAAATTGCACTCTGACTGTCACAACTAATTGTGATCTGAACTGCATCAACACCAATGTCTGAACACAATCTCTTAAGCCAAATGGCTTCCTTACAAGCATGAGTTGCTGCCATATACTCAGTTTCTTACATGGACAAGGCAACAACAGGTTGTCGCTTACTTATCCAACTAATAGCACCACCAAATAGTGTAAACACATAAGCACTGGTGGATCTCCTACTGTCAATGTCACCTGTCCAATCTAAATCCACAAATCCATGAATATCAACAGAATGCAGAGGTCCTGAAACATTACCATGATAAAAAATGGAGTACCCAGAAGTACCCCTAAAATATCTAAACACTTGCTTAACTGCATCCCAATGAACCCATCCAGAATTAGCCATAAATCAACTAAGGACTCCCACTGCTTGGGCAATGTCTAGTCTTGTGCAGACCATAGCATACATCAAACTGTCAACAACACTAGCATAAGGTACTCTACTCATGTCCTCCATCTCACTAGGAGATTTTGGACAATCCTCAATAGACAACTTTGTCCCCAAAGGAACAGGTACACACAATGGTCTACAATCTGCCATACTAAATCTGTCCAACATGGTCTTCACATACTTACTCTGGCTTAACCAAAGTTTTCTGTTAGTTCTGTGTCTTCTAATTTCCATTCCTAGAATGTACCTGGCTGCCCCTAAATCTTTCATTTCAAACTGAGCTGACAACTAAGATTTAAAATCAGAAATCATATTCTTACCCTTCCCAATGAGCAACATATCATCAACATACAATGCAACAATGAGAATACGATCACCATCAAATTTATAATACCCATAGTGATCCAATTTCAATCTCACAAATCCAATTGACAACACAAAGGCAGCAAACTTCAAGTACAATCTATTAGGGGATTGGTTCAAACCATACAAAGACTTCTTAAGTTTGCAAACCAAATTTTCTTTACCTTTCACCATGTAATGCTCTAGATGTGACAGGTAGATTTCTTCCTCCAAGTCACCATGAAGGAAAGTTGTCTTCACATCCATCTATTCTACATCCAAGTCATAAGCTGCTATGAGAGACAACAGGAATCGAATGGATGTCAGCTTTGTAACGGGAGAGAAGATCTTGCCATAATATATACCCTCCACTTGTGAATACCCCTTTGCAACCAATATGGCCTTATACTTCTCAACACTACCATCTGAACCAATTTTCTTCTTGAACACCCATTTGCATCCAACGACTTTTCATCCAGGAGGCAAAGGTACCAAGTTCCAAGTTTGATTCTTTTCCAAAGAAGTCATTTCTTCCTCCATGGCCTCCTTCTAGGAACCTGCATCCTTCAGTTCTAGGTTCATCACTGTTAGTAAGCAAAGCATAAGCACAACTAGAATCAAGCAATGTAAAACCAAACCTTTTAGGTTGCTTTCTTATCTGTGTAGACCTCCTCAAGAGTTGATGTTGAGGTTCAGCTTCTTCATCTAAGCTTTTAGAGATGCTAGAGCTCTCCTCATCATCAGATCCAACATTGTCTTTCTATTCAGTCTTCTTTGGGGTGAGAGGAAACTAAACAACATCCTCTTTCTTTTCTCTTTCTTCTGGCTGCAAAATAGTGGAAGAAGGTGTAAGCTCTCTGAAGATGACACTTTTGCTATACAACACTTTTTCAGCCATGGGGTCCCAAAGCTTGTATCCTTTCACACCAACACCATAGCCGATGAAGATACACTTAACAACTTTGTTCTCAAACTTTGACCGCTTCTCCCTAGGCACATGTCCATATGCCTCGCAACCAAAAACATGAAGATGCCTTATTGAAGGCTTTCTACCAGACCACACCTCCATGGGTGTCTTTCCAACAAGAGCTAATGTAGGAGATCTGTTTACCAGATAGCAAGTAGTGGCAACAGCTTCAACCCAAAACTTTTGTTCTAAGCCAGCTCCACTAAGCATACTCCTAGCCTTCTCCATTAGTGTTATATTCATCCTCTCTGCAACTCCATTTTGCTGCGGGGTGTATGGAGTTGTCTTATGCCTTTCAATCCCAAGTTCTTTGCAATACTTATCAGATTCTATAGAACATAACTCACCACCATTGTCAGTTCTCAAACATTTAATATTTTTACCAGTTTGATTTTCAACAAAGGCTTTAAACTCCTTAAACTTTCTATAGACTTCAGATTTGCTTCTGAGAAAATAAATCCATGTCCTTCTACTGTAATCATCTATAAAAGATGCAAAGAATATAGATTTTGATAACGAAGGAACATTAACAGGACCAAATACATTAGAATGAATGAGGTCCAATACACCAGAAGACTTATGAGAACTCAAGTAAAACTGAACACGGTTTTGTTTTCCATAAATGCAATGTTCGCAAAAGTCAAACTCAAGATTACAATCATCTAACCCCTCAACGAGGTTCTTATTTTTCAGGATATGTAGACCCTTCTCACCAATGTGGCCAAATATCTTATGCCATAACATTATCTTTTCTGCAAGAAGTTTAACTTCCAATGCACTATTACAACCATCAAGACTAGAGACAACAGATTTCTTCACTGCTCATTCAGATGGTGGGGATGAAGTGACTGCTACCCTCTTCCTCGAGTTAGAAGAACTATTGCATTATAAAATGCATGCCTCTAGCTAAAACAAAGTACCTCTCCTAGTACCCTTAGCAAGCACCATAGCTTCTCTAGTCATCTTGCATCCTTCTTTTGAAAAGACAACCTGCACACCTGCATCATTCAACATACTTACAGAAAGCAAATTCTGTGCTAAGCCTGGGATGTGCAGAACCCTAGAGATCCCCTTCACTCAACCATCAAGGAATTGGATAGAGACTCTTCCACGACCAACGATCTTTAGATAAGAATCATCACCTAGATACACCTTTCCACCATCGAACTCCTCATACTTAGTGAACCAGTCTCGATGCGAGGTCATGTGGAATGATGCACCAGAGTTGATTAGCCACACATCATCAGATGCATGGGTTGCCAAGGCTACAATGAAAGCATCACCATCATATTGTGATTTGTCAGAATCTAAATTAGGAGCTTTCTTCTTTTTCTTCTTCTCCTCTTTGCATTCCTTTCAGAAATGCTCGATCTTGCCATAGTTCCAACAAAGAGCCTTGGACTTTCTAGGAGATTTGGATCTCCCATGGGATTTGGGTCTACCCTTCTCAGCTTTCTTGTCCTTCTTCTTCCCTTTCTCCTTGGGTCTTCCACGAACTGCAAGGGCCTCTTTGGCTACCTCAGAAGACTATCTATGCATCTCTTCAGACAACAGCGAAGAAACCACTTCTTCCATTTTGAATGTGGATGTGGTGCTTGCAATTGCCATGACAAGATGATCCCATGAGTCTAGAAGAGAACAAAGCAGGGTCATACACCAATCCTCCTCCTCCATCTTTACACCAATAGATGTCAATTGTGCAACCAGCATGTTAAAGGCATTCATATGCTCAGCCACGGATCCTCCATCCTCCATTCGAAGAGAATACAACTTCTTTCTCAGAAAAAGTTTATTAACTAGGCATTTGGGTTGATACACATTGGTGCAGGAGCACCTAATCCATAGTGGCCTCCATGAGGCATTCAACTATCTAATGTTCATTTTTGTTGTTTCCAATAAGGTCCTAGAAGACCATTCATGTAATAAGGTTTGTTTGACCAATGCATGTCATTTTAGTTTGTATCTAGGTTCATTTTGTAAGTCCCAAGGACACTTGGAAATCTATAATCACAAAGGTTGTTAGATGGTTGTCTCCCAGCTGCTTGGAGTCAGGTTGGTACTATCAAGTTGGTACTACTCATGGTGAGTGGATAAATGCCCAGAGGAGATCTAAGTAATCAGTTGTAGTAGAGATTAGAAAGATCTGAGAGGAGTGTGATTTGCAATTGTGAAACAAAGTATCTGTGTATGCACATTTCTAAAAAGCATAATAAACAAATCTTGTTCTATGTATCTTTCTGTCATTCTGGATTCGTTAGGTTTTCTCTGTATAAATCAAATTACTTTTTTGTGGTTGATATGGACTCTTAGTCCATTCTACTGGTTAGATTTCTTTGAAATCAGTGGAATGGCTATACAGTTCTTTTGTTTTTGTTTTGTTTGTTTGGTTTTGTGTTTGTAGGATCACGTGCAACGATGTTGATAGATCCTAGCATCGTCATGTGCTAGGTTGGCAGAGTAAAAGATCTATGTAGTTGTGAAGTTGCAGAGGGTCGAGACCATCATAGGAGAATTGGTAGTTAGGCCGAAGGTGCTTTGTATGACAGGCATAGGAAGTCGGGTGAAGATTTGTTGAAAAGTCCTTTAGAAAGAAACCTTGTTTAGATGCATTGATTTACCTTTGATCGTCAGTGCTATGCTTGATCATGCTTTGGATGACCAGTTGTGAACAGTTAAGTTATGCATCGAGAGGATTGGAGGTGTCAGAGAGAGTTGTGATGTCAGGATAACAACTTCGAGGGTTGCTGATGGTGATGGTTTGGCCGATAGGAGTCAACTATGAAGTGATCGGTATTGTTAGGACCTTGATAGGGGGGTTTTAAAACCATTTGAACATTAATCAATTTGAACTGTGGGCATGATGGGTATTTCACCCTTGTTTAAAGTGCTTTCACTATGTGCTCTACATAAAATTGGTATTAGAGCCCAGTAAAAGGTCTGGGCAGTTGTGTGTTTAGTTATGTTATTGAGAAGGCAGAAGTAGAGTTGAGGAAGAATTGAGAAGTTGCAAAAACAAGTTAGCAAGATGCCTCCGAAAAATGGTGGCACTGCTAGAGTTGCAAGAGACAAAGGAAAAGCATACTAAAGAGATGAGGGAGACGAAAGAGTTTGCAGAAGCCCTTCAATCCAGGCTTGCAGCCTTGGAGACAAACAAAAGAAGGGAAGTGGAAGAAAGTAAACCAAAAGAAGAAGAGAATGGTGAAGAATTTGAAGATGTAGATGAAGATCTGGATCTTGAAGATCAGAGATTTGCAAAACTGTTAAGGGCAGTCAAGAATGACAAACCTAAGGTAATGATTGATGTTCCAAAGTATAGTGGGAGTTTAAATGAGGAAGAGTTACTTGATTGGATTGCTGCATTAGATAATCATTTTAAATGTGAGGAGGTTCCTAAAGAGCAGAAAGTAAAGATTGCAATGACCAAATTGGGAGGTCATTCCTTGGTATGGTGGGATTACTTACAATCAGAGAGGAGAAAGCGGGGAAAGTCAAAGATTTCTTCATGGGACAAGATGGTAGCAAGGATCAAAGGTAAATTCTTACCCAAGGATTATGAATTTCAAATGTTTAAAAAGCTTCAATTTTTAAGACAAAAGGAAATGGATGTGAAGGCATATACTGAGGAATTTTATAAATTAAGTATGAGGTCTGGTCATCATGAGAATGAGATTGAAAAGGTTGCTAGATACTTAGCTGGTTTGAGATTGAACATACAGGATGAATTAGTTTTGGCTAATCCTATGAGTGTAGAAGACTATTATCAAATGGCAATCAAGATTGAGGAGAAGATGAAAAGGAGACCAGATAATTCCATGAGGGGAAGAGGCAGCAATATAAGAGGGGAAGGATCAGCCCCTACAACAAGACAAGCTAGTGAGAACCAAGAAGAGACTAGTAAAGGACAAGAGCAGTCTGATTTCAGGGGTGGATAGAGAGGCACAAGAGGCAGATTTGGAGGTGGTAGATGTTCTAATGTTTTTACTAGGAGATGTTATCATTGTAATGAAATTGGTCACCCAACATTCAAATGTCCAGAAAGGCAAGGTTCATCATCAGGAGGTAATAGGAAGAATGAAAAGAGGGTTCAATATGTGCAAGAAGAGGAGGTAGATGAAAGTGTTAACTTTCCAATTGGGAGTGCAGTCCTAGTTCAAGATGGAGAAGCATTGATGCTAAGGAGAACACTTTTGAAGACATCCAAGGACATGATACAAAGGAGAGCACTTTTTAGGACCAATTGCAAAAGCAAAGGTAAAATATGCAAGGTAGTAATAGATTCTCATTCAATGGATAATATGGTATCTCAGGAAATGGTGGATAAACTGAACATAGAAAGGATTCCTCATCAAACCCCTTACAAAGCATCTTGGCTAAGTGATAGTCAATCACTTTTGGTATATGAACAAGCATATATTGATTTTTCAGATTAGAGAATATTAGGATAGGGTTTTATGTGACATTTTGACCATGGAATGTTGTCACCTACTTTTAGGTAGGCCATGGCAATTTGATAGGAAAGCATTGTATGATGGATATGCTAACACCCACACCATCAAGAAGGATGGGAGAACTTTTGTGATGACACCATTACAGGAGGATGCTGAAGCAAAGAAGGTAGCCAAGGTCATCTTGGTGGGTAAGAAAGAGTTTGTGAAGCTCAATGAAGAAGACACAAAGAAAGTTGAGGATACCTCAAGGAGTAGGGTTGCTAAGGATCAAAGTTTGAAGGTGATTTCAGTTTTGGATGATGGAGATCAGATGGATCAGTAGAAGGTCCAAGAGCAGGTCTACAATCAGCCACAAGTTGATTGGAAAGACAAAGATGCTATCATAGTAGGGACTATTGTTTGTCCTCTAGAACCAACAAGAGTTGAAAGGAAAACATATTTTACCATAGCAGCAGTACAAGAAGCATTACCCAAGGTTTCCAATGCAAGTGTTTAGGAAGAGATAATAGTAAGACAGAATGGCAAGCAAGGGATAGGTTTGGTGGCAAGCACTCACTCATGGCAAGGGGTAAGTAAAGCCTACAATGCCAGGCATGAGTCTTTGATTCCATGGAAGCAGGTTGCAGTCGCAAGATCATGGGGAAGACATGAGATAGGAGAGGATAAAGGTAGAGAAAGACAAAGATTTCACCCATGGGGCATGAGTTCTTTTCTCGGTGGGGTGTATGGTGCAGGAGCACCTAATCCTCAGTGGCCTCCATGAGGCATTCAACTATCTGATGTTCATTTTTGTTGTTTCCAATAAGGTCCTAGAAGACCATTCATGTAATAAGGTTTGTTTGACCAATGCATGTCATTTTAGTTTGTATCTAAGTTCATTTTGTAAGTCCCAAGGGCTCTTGGCAATCTGTAATCACAAAGGTTGTTAGGCAGTTAGGAGGTTGTTAGACGGTTGTCTCCCAGCCACTTGGAGTTAGGTTGGTACTATCAGGTTGGTACTACTCAGGGCGAGTAGATAAATGCCTAGAGGAGATCGAATGTAATCAATTGTAGTTGAGATTAGAAAGATCTGAGAGGAGTGTGATTTGCAATTGTGAAACAAAGCATCTGTGTATGCACATTTCTGAAAAGCATAATAAATGAATCCTATTCTGTGTATCTTTCTGTCGTTTCAAATTCGTTAGGTTTTCTCTGTATAAATTGAATTACTATTTTGTAGCTGATAAGGACTCTTAGTCCATTCCACTGGTTAGATTTCTTTGAAATCGGTGGAATGGATGTATAATTCTTTTGTTTTCATTTTGTTCGTTTGGTTTTGTGTCTGCAGGATCACATACAATGGTGCTGATAGATCCTAGCATCGTCATGTGCTAGGTTGGTAGAGTAAAAGATCTGTGTAGTTGTGAAGTTGCAAAGGGTCAAGACCATTAGAGGAGAATCAGTAGTTAGGCCAAAGGTGCTTTGTATGACTGGCACAGGAAGTTGGGCAAAGATCTGTTGAAAAGTCCTTTAGAAAGAAACCTTGTTTAGATGCATTGATTTACCTTTGATCATCGGTGATATGCCTGATCATGCTTTGGATGACCGGTTGTGAATGGTTAAGTTATGCATTAGGAGGACTGGAGGTGTCGGAGAGAGTTGTGATGTTGGGATAACAACTTTGAGGGTTGCCGATGGTGATGGTCTGGCCGATAGGAGTCAACTATGAAGTGATTGGTATTGTTAGGACCTTGATAGGGGGTTTTAAAACCATTTGAACATTAATCTATTTGAACTGTGGGCATGATGGTTATTTCACCCTTGTTTTAAGTGCTTCCACTGTGTGCTCTGCATCACACATCCCCCAACTTCTTCCAAAATTTTTTTGTAGTAGTCTCCTCATGGACATTTAACAACACAGAATCAGCAAGACTAAGTCTTATGAGACCTTAGCCTTCCAATCCTTGAGATCCTAATTAGCTTGTGACATTGTAGCTAGTTTAGTTCCATTCACACTATCCCAAAGGTCTCGGTCAACTAACATGTCTTCCATTTTGAGCTTCCACAGCTCAAAATTACTACCATTGAACTTCTCTACTTCAAACCTTCCTGATGTGCCTGCCATTGCCTTGCTGCAATAAGATACAGGATGCTCTATACAGAGTCCCACTCAACCTAAGATTAGCTCAAAAAACCCCTACCCTACAACTAGGACCAAAGGTGATCAAGCTCTGATACCAACTGAAAGGAAGCTAGGTGTGCTTAAACGCTTCCTACACTAATCTATTGAGGAGAGGGCTATGCAAATTCAACTTTATCCTAACTATTACAGCAATGTTAAACCATTAACATGAGATATTGCAACAAAACATAAGAACCAAAAAGTAGATAGAAGAAGAGAGACAAAGATTTACGGTGGGGAAAGCCCTTATCAGGTGAAAAACCCCACTCAGAAACCTACACAATGTATTAACAAATCTAAAAGTTGTTTACAATACACTTGCAATGCAAGCTTCAATGGTCTTTGACACTCATGTCTAGAGTCAATCTGACAACATAACAGTACATGTAAACCTATGATACAAACTCCATCTCCAAGCACCTGTATAAATAGGAAACACAAGGCAATATTGGACATTTCTTGGAATGGGCGTCCAATATGGCTTCATGGACCAAAACCCACGCTCAAGGACACTTGGTCAACATTGTAGAATGTGCCTGACACTTTTCCATAGTTCCCATCCTAAAGGGGTCACATATTTCCAAAATGGTCTATGACAGATGCTCTTACAACACTTGCGACCGTCATAGAATCTGTCATAGCGGTTACAACTTACAGCTGTAAGAGAATCTGTCATACACATGCTATAAATAGCATATTCTCTTACAACATGTCATATTCCACCTTGGGACACCCAAATATGCCTTATTCAAAGATGCTTCATGATACATGTCATCACCTGTCTTACAACCTTCTATTTCTGACTCTTACATGTCATAGATTCGTCATAGGAATCCGTCATAATTGTTTCGGCCAAACATTCCTTACGCAACACGAAAGATGCCAACACATGGAAAAATATTCCTACCACTAAGTGGGATGCCTATCTCCTCATGTGAGGACAAAAATATAAGTTGTCATAATGCATGTAGGATTGACACATCATTATGCCACATCCCACAATATGACTGGATTTTACAAATATTTACAACATAGGCAATTAAATAATAAATACAAACATTACAAATGCAGAGAATTACCAAGGTTGAGACACCTTAATTCCCAACAACTCTGCATGAACTCTACCCATCTCATATGCCTTTGATTCAACTTATCCTAACTATTCAAATACTGCAAAGCTTGATGATCAGTGTACAAGACAAATTCCTTTGGCAACATGTAATGTCTCCACTTCAAAGATTGAATTATGGCATAGAACTCTTGATCATAAACCAAATATCTACTTGCATCATTCAACTTCTCACTAAAATATGCTACTGGTCTCCCTTCTTGACTTAACATTGCTCCTATCACATTCTGATTGGCATCACAAATAACTTGAAATACTTTGTCAAAATCTGGTAGTGCTAACACTAGCTGTTATGCCACCTTCTATTTCAATAATTCAAAACTCTTATTTGCTCCTGATGTTCACTTAAAATCCTTCTGGACACCCCTAATTGTCTCTGTCATTGGTGTGCATAAAGTACTGAAATTTTTGATGAACTTCTGATAGAAACTTGCTAGTCCATGAAATGATCTTACCTCTCCAATGTTCACAGGTGTTGGCCACTCAACAATTTCTCTAACTTTCTTAGGATCCATCTTCAATCCTTCTATAGAAATCACAAATCCCAAGTATACAAGTTCTTCCTTAATAAAACTACACTTCTTGATGTTTATCAACAAATTTTCTTCTTTCAACCTCTGTAATACTTGTCTAATATGCCACAAATGTTCCTCCTTTGTCTTACTAAAAATTAGAATATCATTCAAGTATAAAATAACAAACTTACCCAAGAATTTCTTCAAAACCTTATTCATCAATCTCATGAAAGTACATGATGCATTAGTTAATCCAAAAGGCATGACTAACCACTCATACAATCCCTCATTTGTCTTGAATGTAGTCTTCAACTCATCTCCTTCTCTTATCCTAATCTGATGGTATCCACTCTTCAAGTCTATCTTTGTGAAATATTTTACTCCACTCAAATAATCCATGATGTCATCCATCCTTCGCAATGGAAATCTATACTTAATAGTGATCTTGTTGATGCCTCTTGAGTCTGTACACATCCTCCATTCTTGATCTTTCTTCGGTGCTAGTACTGTAGGTAATGCACATGGGCTTAAACTCTCTCTGATCAATCCTTTCCTCAATAGCTCTATATTTGTCTATTCAACTCCACATTTTCTGCTGGTGTCATCCGGTGTGATACTTTGTTAGGCAAACTTGCTCTAGGTATAAGGTCCATATGATGTCTGATACTCTAGATTGGTGGCAATCCTTTAGGTACATTCTCTGAAATGATATCTTGGTACTTTATCAACAATTCAGTTATTTCCTCTGGCAGTGGTTCATCCTCTTTTGCGGTAGTTGTTTCTACACTTGGGGTTCTACACTTCTTCGAAATCAAAGCAAAATAGATATTCTCATGTCTCAATCCATCCAAACATTTCCTTGCATCCACCAAATAGATTCTAGCATTCCCACATACTTCACTTTTAGGTTCATCTTCCAAAGGTATCAAGATATGTTTCTTTCCATTTGATGTTATAATATAAGTATTCTTCCTCCCATCATGTATTGCCTTTCTAGCATATTGTCATCGTCTCCCCAACAATATATGACATACATCCATTGGCATAATAACACACAATACCTCATCAACATAAGATCCTATATGTAATTTCACCAAACATTGTTCACTCACTAGTACCTTGTTCTCATCTTGAATCCATGCTATCTTGTAGGGCTTCAAATGTTTCAATCACTCCAGATTTAGCTTGGTCACAATCTTTTCTAAAATCAAATTACCAGTACTACCACTATGAATGATAACTTTACAACAGTTACCTCCTGATTTGCATCTTGTTCGGAACAAACTTCTTTGTGGTGGTTCTTGAGTTGTTTCTACTTGAAATAAAGCTCTCCTCATGACTAATGATTCTCCTTTCTCTAGCTTTCCCACTGAACTAGGTGATCCAACCGGTTCTTCCTCTGCATAAGCTGCTCTTGCACTGTTCTCTATCCTTTTTCCGGTACTCCCTTGATGATATTCAAATGTTCTGTGTCCTTCACCTCCACACTTGAAACATGTTCCCTTGAATGATCTCTTGTCAAATCCTCTTTCCTCTCTCCAGTGTCCTTCATTGTGGTGAGAATTATGATTCCCTCTGCCGTTATAGTAGAAACTCATGTCATCTCTTTGGTATGAATTTCTATCTTTGTCTTCCTTCCAGTATGGGCTACTCTCCTTTTCTCTTAACCACATAAGGTCTCTCTCCTCTAGAATATGTTCTACCTCTTGGAAATTTTCCTCGTCTACCTCCCTGCCTTTGCTCATGTCTCTTATTTAGCTTTTCTTCAACTTTCAATGCAAACTAATATGCTTTAGAACTGTTGTCATCCTCACCAACTCAGTTCTTCTTGAATGTTTATCCTCAATCCATTTCTGTACCTTGATACTTTCTTCTTTCTTTCTTCACTATGTGCATTTTTGTTAATCATCTTATGAAATTCCTTAATGTACTCCTTCATAGATTTCTCCTTTTGTCTTAGGTTTCGTGATCTCTTCAGTAATTCCAACTCATAGTCAACAGGTATGAACTGGTTCTTCAACTTTGTCACCATTATGTCCCATTTTATGATTTTCTCTTTTCCTCTCCTATTTCTATCCAATTGAACTTCTTTCCACCAAATATTAGCATGTCCTATAAACTAAGTTTTAACAAATCTCACTCTCTCCAGATATTCAATTTCCTCATATTCAAAGTATTCCTCCAAGTCATTTATCCAATCAATCAATTCCTCAGGGTTTAAGTTTCTAGTATAGTTTGATACTTCCATCCTAGGCCTGTTACCCATCTTATAAATAGCTTTCAACATCTTTTATTGATCCAATTCTTCTTCTTCTAGCATTTCTTCATTTTGGTCAGCAGCTTGAAATTCTTTATCATCACTTTCAACTTCATGTCTAGGTTGTAGTCCTCTTCTTCTATCCTCTTCTATAGCATCCAACCTAACTTTCATTATCCTCATCATCCCTATCATTTCTTCCATTCTTCTAGCAACATTGTCCATAACAGGCATCCTTCTTAGCAGCATCTCTCCCTAGGATCTGGTTTAATTGCCTCAATTCAGAGATCTGAATACAGGGTTGAAACTACCTAACAATTGGCGCTCTGCTGATAAACATAAGTAGACTACCTCAAGTTAGTATTCTGTTCACCACAAGATCTTCTGGAACACCTTCACTCCTAGAGGATTCACAAACCTACTCTAATACCACTTGGTGCAATCATGAATGGAGGATCCTGATAAGGGATTGTCCAACCATGTAGCTAGAGTAAACACAACATAAACAACACAATAACAGAATGCAATGGTTCAAGAGTTTTATGCTTAATATATAAAAAAATCACAATGCTTATATGCTGGAAACATGTAGGCTACAATCAAAGGGATCACAGGCCTACTCTTCTGGTTACAATATACATGAAAGATATGGCATTAAAGTGCCTCTAGAAAGAAACTATCTATCTATTCTATCTTGTCAACTAACTTCACTAACTCACCCCTTCCTAATGCATCTAGGAGATGTATATATGTCATCCTCTAACTCATTGAATCCTCCATGTTGGCCTTAAGATCTCTCAAACTCTAATGAGTGATGAAACATGTAGAAGACATGTAGTTCAGCCTACAACGCTCGATAATGCTTTGTAAATGAATGAATCTTGATGTGGTTCTCCATGAAGATCTATCTTGTCCCAATTTGCATTGTGTGATGTTCCATTAGTCTCTACAAGTCATGTAAGTGCTCTGCAAACCTTTTATGATCATGTTGACTGATGAATGCTCTATTCTGTGAAGGATGATGATTTTTTTATAGCGATAACTTTCCACAAACAAGTCCAAATCTCCTGAAATCTGAGTATGATGTGGCTTACATGGCATAGAAGCTAAATCCTACTCCGCTAGCTCTGATATTAAGATGTGGTAGAATACGGTAGGATATGGTGAACAATAAATGACTGAACTACAACTGAAATACAATAAAAGAAAAGAAAGAAAATGATTTGTGTTAATGAAAGACTACTCTTCAACCTAGGATCCTCCTGCATCACTTTTAGTGCACACTTACAAAATTTTCTATGAGTTAGTTTTTTTGTCATTCTATGTTGGTTTTATAGATCTGTAACAATATGTTTCTTCATTTATTTCTCTTCACCTACCCTATCCTTTCTACAAGCATTTTTTTGTAGTATTCTTTACCTCATTTCTTTTATGTCCATGTTACATTATGGTACAAAATATGATACTTTTTCTTCCTTTGTCATTTGTATGTCCCTTCATGATAAATTTTCAATCTCATGCCATTTATGAATCACTTTATTAGTACATGTTGTAGTGTTTCAAGTTTAATGGATACATTATATTATGATAACTCCATAATTTTCTAGGGTCCTAACCATCTCATTTTTTTAATCATTTAATGCTTTTGACCAAGACTATGAACTGGTGACACCACAACACAAGGGACCTTATCTCTTCGCATGACTACTTGACATGAATGATGGTAGTTCAAACCCATGATCTCATTGGCCCATTGGAGGTTTTAATCCTACAAGCTCATTGGTCCAATAGGGGACTTGCATGAATGCAAGGCCTACAAGCTCATTGTCCTAGCTAGGCTCAAAGCCTATGAGCTCTTTAGCCTAGTAGGGATTTGAAACTTGGTGATAATATCAACACTACCACGATTTAACCATCACATTGTTTCATGAATGACCTAGCCATCTTTTTTTTTATCTTCCTTGGTTCTTGAATTTGCTATCATAGAGGAGGAGGATTGTATTGCCAATTTGAAAAGTCTTATGCCACAAATTTCTATCATGCTATGCTTTTTAGCACTTCCTCTCTGGACTTTCATGATTGGTTTCTAACAATCTTTTCTCATTTATTTTTTCTAATTCCCTTAGTCTTTCTTGTAGATACTCTTCATCACTCAACCATAATGTATTGGCTAATCTTAAGCTTGGTACAATGTCTAGAAATTTTTAAACATAATAGTAGTAGTTGAGACAAAAAAAATTGCATCGCCATAGCTTACTTGCTTCGAATTAGACCTACTATATCAGTTTGTATTTCTTTGACATTTAAGACAGTTAAGTGTTTCGAACGTATCACCTCTTACATTTACATCATAAGAATCTACTTGTATAGTAATTCACATAACCAAAGTGATAGATAGTTCTCATATTACTATATAATCCAAAATAGACATTGAGATGGAAAGACTTATCGATATGTGATTGACAGATTCCTAATAATTCAAATCATGAAAGGCTTTTTAGTCAAACAAGTAAGTGGATCTAAAGATTACAAAGATAGAGTGATTTTGCCTCATACATCAATGAATTTTGAACAAATATACCAGGAGAAATAGAGGAGATTTATAATTGTCTATATTTGTTAGGCAGTCGTAGGTACAAACGTTCTAGTTTTCTACCATTTTACAGTGACTGGGAATATAATGTCATGTATAGGGTTTTAAAATTAATGGACCATTATATTTGAAATGAATATCAAGTTTGTGGAAATATTTTTTATTAAATCAACTAGAGAAGAGAGTCCAGAGCCCTATACAAAATAGCCCCTGGGCTACAGACTATTAACAAGCCAAAACCAACACATTAACAACACATTAATAGCAAACAAAAACTACCCAATCAAAAATAGCAAAAACAACAAAAGAAACTAGAAACTAAGGACTATCATATATACTAAACTTGACTAGGAAATCAACCATGTCTTTGTAGTCTCCAAGGCTATCGAGCCCCACCTGCTTGACCTTGTCATCTATGTCCTTGACAGCCTTGAAGATCGACGCCACACAATTCAGGGCCTTAACAGAAAACTCAACCATAATCTTCCACTTCTTCTGCATTCCCTCCATCTTCCTCTACAGGTGCCTCAAATCCTCAACAGTATTAATACATAGGGAGAAATTCCCCTTGCTATCTTGTCCCCCAGAAACCCTAACAACTTCACCCAAGTCCTCGTAACTGGACTTGTTCATGGAGACAATGTGACTCGCTCTTTTGACTTCATACATAGACTCAGTGGGGGTTTCCTCACCTCCTTCCTCTATTGTTTCCTCAACAAACTTTGTTTCATCAGAGATCTCCACCCTCTAGGGGTTTGCAGAAGGTTTGCCAGCAATGTGGGTAGACTGATAAACCCTCAGGTTAGTAGCCTCCACTCCTTCACTTCTACCAACAAGTTTATGCCCAGTGTCTAGCTCAACAATTTTCATAGGCTTAACTGAAGTCATAGCCTCCTTACCCTTTTTAGCTTTTTTCTTAGTAGCAGTCCCTTCATCCTCTGAATCCAGTCTATCTCTTTTGGCTAACTTTTTTTATGGCCCCAGGGTGGCACATTGTTGGGGCTTCTTTTTAGAGGTGGCAAGGGTTCCAATAGGGATATCATCCACAGTATGGGGATCACCCTTAGGGGTTTTAAGAGAAATCTTAGGGGTCCCTACACAGGTCTTAACCTTGGCTTTAGAACCAGGAGAGATGCTTGGCTAGGGGTCCTCAAGCAGCTTAACCTTGATTTTCTTCAGGGGGTACAGGGCAAGATGGAACTTGTAAAGTCTCAGAATGAGACCCTAATGAATGGGAATAAGTAGGTGGTGAACATTTTTATCCCTAAGCTCCCTAACCGACTTGATAGAGTTATCCAGGGAAGAAAGAAGAAAAAAAGGAAAACTAATTTCTATTTTATTTCTAAAGTGGTTAAGGAGAGCAAAGTGGTAGTGGTAAAAAACCTTGAATCTCCCTTCCAGCATGAAGAACTTCATAATCATTAAGCAGATATGGCCCCATGGCTCTAGCAACTTTTCTCTCTCAAACCCACCATGCAACTTCACAGCAGCCTCCCCCTCCCTAAAGAAGAGAGCCATATGTTCAGGGTCTAGCACCTTGCTGCATCTTTACTGCTTCTTCCCTCTGATAGGAAGCCCCGTAGCCTGCCCAATCACTTCCTTAGACACCTAGAACCCATGCCACCAATCTTGACTTCTTTGGTTTCATCATCCCAATTCTCCACAAACTGGCATAAAAGGTTCTCATCATGGCCAAGCATCCCTTCTAAAAAGGAAACCACCTCCCCTTCTTGAATGATATGCCACACTATAGGGTCATGTTTGAATTCCTCCATCAAATTGGGTTCAATCTTGACAATATCTCTGCCCATCACGATAGTTTGAAACTTGCAGAGGTAACTGAGTTTGGAATTGTTAAGGCAGCTAAAATTCAAATAGGTAGTATTGAAAATAACAAGCAGCCTATTAAAATGGGAAATCCACGGCAAGGAGATAATAATTATAGTGTAATTAATGAGGTGATACGCCACATCCTTGCCACTCAAAAACATCTCCTTGGGGAGAGCACTCAGCCACCATCTCGTGTGATACTAGACATCACCAGCCATGACCATTAACAAAATATAATTACCCATCTGTAAAACCGTCTAATCAGTTCTTCGTAATCCTACCAACGGACCATGTGGCATCCTTATTATCGAGCCATGCCTAACCACCAGATAGCCCCTAGTCCTGATGTCTATATATCTAATGATTTGCCAACTTGTCCTCTTGGTCATCCACTTATTGACAAGGGGGGAGGTGGCACTCTAACAATCCATGTAAGTCTCAATCCCAAAGAACTTAGGAAATCTAGTCCGTTGATTGGACCACGGCCCATCCAAGGCACCTGTATTCCTGCCTCTGCAATTTTGAAGGGTCAAATTCCCACTAACATAATTTTGAAAATTCAAAAGCTTGGACCCACCACTTCTACAAACCAGACCACAACCCTCCCTTGACTGGCCACAAATAGAAGCACCATTCCTGCCACCCTCCCGCCAACACCAGAGAATGACAACAATCCCAAGCCACCTAAACCTTGTAGCTATCACCATCCTTCAGAATGAGATTATGAATCTCTTTAGGCAGGCTAGAAATACTCTTCCAGCAATGCCATCCTTCTCTGCCACTACCCACATTGGGCAAGGCATCAGTGACATCATTCCCTTCTCTGTTTATATGTGAAATCTTGAAATCCTTCATTCCGTTGAGGAGTAGTTTGATATCTCCCATGATGTTTGCTAAGTTCCACCTGATCTGGGTCAAACCCAGGGTGACATTAACCACAAGCTAAGAATCTCCTTCCACATGAAGAAGCACGATGTTTAGACAAATAACCAGCTTGATCCCCCACAACATAGCATATGCTTCTGCCTCATTGTTTCTCTTTATACCAATGCCACTTGAAAAGGTAGCCACAAAAGTTCTTGTGTCAGTTCTAATAATTCCTCCTCCACTGGCAACCTCTAGGTTCCCCTTAGTAGCTCCATCAAAATTGAGTTTGAACCACCCTTGTTGAGGTAAGGCCCATTTGGTCTTGGCCCTAGCTATCCTTTTAGAATTGTCAACCCAGCAAGAGTCCGGGTTGATGTTCCATTATTTTAAGAGCCTCTATTCTTCTCCTCCTAGAGAACAAACCATAGCTTTAAAATTGCAAGAGTTGATGTTATCCACAATCAGTTTGGAGAAGCCCAAGAAAACTTCCATAGGTGTTCTACAATTCTCCCTAAAAATTATACTTTTGCATTTTTTCCATAGGCTCCAAGTTAAATGGGGAGGAATTTGGGACCACATCTCCTTAGAAGCTGGGAGAACAAATCTAAAGGGGAGCGTCCAAAATCTAGACCAAGGCTTGTAAATTGTTGTTCAAGGATCAGTTCATATTAATTTTTTCAAAGGTTAAACCCCACACCTCCCAAGAAAAGCTACAATGAAGAAATATATGGTCAGTTGTCTCTTCCTCAGAACCACAAAGAATGCATCTACTCGACATTTGGAACCCTCTCTTTCTCAAATTATCAATAGTCAAAATTCTATTGTGCATTAGGATCCACTAGAAGAAATTAAATTTTGGTAAAAGTTTGGGCATCTAGACTTTCCCCCATAACTGGTTCACACCTGGGTCTAACAGTAGTCCATAGGCACTTTTGATGGAAAACAAACCACTGTTGTCCTTATCCCAGATCATCCTATCTCTCTTGCAGAAGATACAGAGTCTGTAGTCATCCAGTTCCCTTTGGAGCCGAAGCGCTAACACCCTAACCTCATCACCCTCTGAGCCACCAATAGACAAGACCATCCATCTCCCGAGACACCCGTTATTCCTTATGTAATCAACCACTTTAGAGTTAAATACCCTATAGGCCCTATCCACACTTCTGCCATACTCCAACTCAATCAGGGGTTTGTCCTTCAGCCATCTATCCTTCTAGAATTTAACGTCCCTACCATCTCCTATTTTCTACCTAATGCCTTGATGAAGATGGCCACAGGTCTTGAGAATCCCATTCCAGATGACCGAGCCTTTGGGGAGACTAGCCTCTGATAGTAATCTCCTGTCCTTATCCCCATTGAGATACTTGGCCACCATGATGTCCCCCTAGTCAGGGTTACCTCAAATAAGGTTCCACCCCACCTTGGACAAGAGGGCACGATTCATAAGATGAATTCTTCTTAGCCCTAGACCTCCTTGATATCTGGGAGTACAAACCTTTTCCCATACCACCAGAGAAATTCTCTATTTCTCTTCAACACCAGACCAGAGGAATTTCTTTTGGATTTCTTCAATCTTCTCTGCCACAAACTTAGGAATCTTGAAGACACTTAGAGAGTAGTTGGGCATCCCTTGGAGGGAGGCTTTGAGGAGTTGGAACCTCCCTGCATGACTCAAAAGAGCCCCTTTCCATCTTGCCAATTTCCTTTGCATTCTCTCCAACAACCCTTTCCAAAATTCAACAGAGGCTTTAGTAGTGGTAAGGAGGAGGCCCAAGTAGGTGGCTGGGAACCTTTCACTCGAGTAACCTAGGACTCTAGCAATCTTTTGCTACAAATCCTCTAGGGTATTAAAAAAATAGATATGACTTTTCTCAAAGTTAATCCTCTGACTCAAGACCCACTCATAGGTTTTGAGGAGCTCCTTCCATCTTCTAGCTTCCACAATAGAGGCTTTCCCAAACATAATAGTGTAATCCACGAACTATTGTATGACTGTAATCTGAGTAATAGAGGTAGGTTTGATACTTCAGAGAGTCCCCTGCATCAATAAATTACAATCATTCCTACCCAGCACATAAGCAAGCAATATAAAAAGATACGGCAAAAGAGAGGCACCTTGCCTAAGGACCCTCCCAAAGGGAAAGAATCCTCTGGCAGAACCATTGACTAGCACTAAGAAGTGCACTGTAGAAATACACTCTTTAATAATATTTACAATCCTCTCATTGAAGCCAAATTTCCTGAGGACTTTAAACAAAAATTCCCAATTCACCCTATTATAGGCTTTGGAGATATCCAATTTAAATATCATACCTAAGTTGTTGCTCTTGTGGATGGAATGGATAATTTCATGGGTAGTGATGGCCACATCCATAATTTGTCTCCCTAGAACAAAGCCCTTTTGGTTCAAAGAAATGAGTTTATCCAGGAGGGGTTGTATCCTAAAGACTAAGATTTTGGTGAATACTTTGTACACAGTATTGCAGAGACTAATAGGCCTGAAGTCTATCATAAGCTTAACATCAAACTTCTTTGGAATTAAGACAATAAAGGTGCTGTTCAACTACCGCAATAGTCTACCCCTGCTCAAAAAGTCCTTGGCTGCATTGAAGACATCATTCACAACTATCTCCCAGAAGGTTTGGAAGAAAGCCGAGGGGAAACCATCCAGGCCTGGGGCTTTGAAGGCACCCAATGAAAAACAAGAGTTTTAACCTCCACCAAGATGGGTTTAGTCAATGAGCAATTATCATCCTCTAAAAGTATGGGTGGAATGACCCTTAATAGGGAATCAATGTCTTTAACAAAGGCACTGGTATGCTGGTTAGCTAGCAGAGATTCAAAGTGATTGGAAGCTAAACCCTCGATCTCCCCATCCTCTTCAAGCTCCCTCCCTTGCTCATCTCTAAGCATCCTGATCGTATTTCTCTTCCTATGCCTTAGGGTGGATTGATGGAAGAAAGAAGTGTTCCTGTCCCCTTCCATCAACCATTGGACCCTGGACTTCTGCTTCCAGCAGATCGCTTCTTCTTTGAGTATTCATGCCCATTCCTTAGATAGGTTATTCTCAAGGGGTTGCAAATCTTCCGACCTATCCCCTTGCTCCATTTTACTTTACACCTCCTTAAGTTGCTCCATGAAACTTTTCTTCCTAGTCAAGACATTACCAAAAGTGTACTTATTCCATACTTTCACCTTGTTCCTCACGTTAGCCAGTTTCTGAGCCAATTTGAGCATCGTCGGTCCTTGGAAAGAAATATTCTACCACCCCAAGAGACAGTCCCTAAAATCAGAATGAAGAGCCCACATCATTTTAAATCTGAAGGGGAAGGGGCATCTTCTACACCTTTCAAACCAATTAAGCAACAAAGGGTTATGATTTGAGCCCACCTGGGGAAGGGTCGATAGATGCACTAGATTCGTAATGGCCCAATAAGAGGAAATTGAGAATCTATCAAGCTTTACTTGGATAAGGTTGCTCCCTGGTCTCCTATTGGACTAGGTAAAAGCTTGCCCCATTAGATCAATATCCATGAGTCTATCATTTCCTAAGAAATCAGCAAGGTCTGACATACTATCAGAGTAATCTGTAAGTCCCCCATTTTTTTTGAAGGATAGAGGGGGGAGTTAAGATCCCCTGCAACCATCCAATTGGTGCCTCTATTATTCTTAATTTTATTAGCCATGCTATCCCAGATCTCCTTCCTACTGCTATGGGTGTTAGGAGCATATACATTAATAAGGTTCCACCTGTCAGTATGACATTGGAATGAAACTTTGATATAATGCCTAGCATAGGATATCACATTGCCAACAATATTATGATTCTAGAAAGTAGTGATACCACCTAAAGCACCCTAAGCCCCACTGATAGCATAGTTCATGTTGGGCCAAATGTTATTTAGAGCAAGTTTGAAGTTTTCCTTTGTCATTTTAATTTCCTAAATAAGGAGAATATCAACTTTATTATAAAAAATACAATTTCTTACTAGTAACTATTTTTGAGGGCTATTGAGCAGGGTCTTATGTTCTAAGAGATAATCTTCATTTCTTGATCCTTCTAGGGGGGCCGACAAGGTGGCCTACTTTCCCCTAGGAATTTCTCGTTCCATCTCTCTCTACCTGGTCTTCATATGCGAGGGTCTGCCTCTGCTACTATCTCCCCCCACATTAGTTGTTTTCCTACTGCTTCCCTTTCCCTTCTTTTTCACAATAGACCAACCCTCCTGGTCCTCTACCTCCTTGCTCAGACCTGCACCTAGGGATGGGGAGAAGTTCTTCTCTAGACAGCTCATTCCAAGTTTGGAAAAGCCTATTTTCTCACCAGGGTTGTTCACTCCATTTACCATGTTCTGTTGTGAGAAGACACCCTTCTGAGAACTGGAATCCAATCCAAGTTCTCCTTCTTCCAAATCCTCATGTCCCCTATCAACTGCAATGGCCTCAACCTCCAACTATTTAGGAGTTTCCTCTGACTCTTGTCCATTAGCCTTCTGGGTCTCCTCATTGACAAGCATTAAGTCTTTAGCTACCTCTGGGGGGACAATTGCCAAAGACTGAGCCTGCTCCACAGGGGGGTCCTCTGGTGTGACCTCCTTCGAGACCTCCTTAGATTTCCCCGGGGAGGCAAGGGGGAGTCCACTATTTTCAAGATGTCATCTTTGAAGGGGTAGTCTTCTGGGGCCTCATATGAAGCCATCAACATCTCCTTCAAGGGTGGGGGATCCTTAGGGTCCCTACACTAGGTGAAGACATGACCAGGTTTCATGTAGTTCTGACAAAAGACTCTAGAGTTCTACTGAATACTTTAAGTCAACTTCCTGTATTTGGATTCCAAAATAATAAAGGTAGGAAGGACTTTAAGGACATCCACATTAATGCAGAACTGAACATAAACAAGCCTTGCCTTGGCCTTAGTGACTTTATCCACCGTCACGTAATCTCCAAAGGTATTTCTTATGTAGAAAAAAATTTCCTCATCCCAGAATTCTAAGGGAAGACCCAGCAAGTGCACCCAAATAGGAGCTGACTAGTTGAGATCTACCTTGGGGTCAAATCTAGGTTTCGACTTGCATAACGAGAGTGAGTTCTTCCCATATAGCCATGGGCCACCTGCCAAGATCAACAAGTCTTTCTGAGAGGTGAACTTAAACAAAAACAAACCTCCCACCATAGCACTGGAAGAGGTACTCCCCTTAAGAGACCATTTGGCTGCCATGCAATGATAGACCAGGTCAATATTGAGCCTAAAGGTGAAGAATTTGCTGACAATGGTGTTATCCATAGATGCCACCACTCTCAAAATCATCTGATCACGAAGCTTGAGTGCCTTGGCTCCTTCAGTCTCAAAGATTACCTACAGGCTGACCGAGCAATCAACCTTTCCATTAGCAACACCCACAAGTGCCTCCTTCCACTTCTTGGGATTGGGTCACAGGGCTCTCCCTGGACTGTCACCATCCATTCCCACCCAGTACCAAATTTAAACAAGAGCGAGATAGTTGCAGAGCCAAAAATTCAAACCTTGTTTCTAATGTTGCAATGTTAAGTTTGTGGAAATGTTGAATCTCCAATGTCAAACTAATATTATTGAAAATGGCTTTTCATATATTATTAAAATATTAGCAACAGTTCTTCTTGTTGTTTTGGTAAGCGATATAGGTAATATAAAGAATATAGATAGGATGGGTGTGTGTAGATGTACATGTGTATCTATATGACATTAGAAAATAGATGATAGTCACTTGGACAAAAGGATTCAATACACCTAGGTGGATCGATGTTGCACTTTGTACAACTAATTTTGATGTCACAAACCTATTCTTGATTTGTACAATTGGTGTGTAAAATGTAGGAATGATCTGATAAAAAATGTCTGTTTGGAATCCATTCACCTATGCCTTTTAGATATCAAGGAGTTTAAGGTGGTTTTTAGAGACATCATTAAGGAACTCACTAACTTGATAGTAAATGAGTTCTGCAAGGTCAAAACCTTCAATTGATTGTGTCAATGGCAATGAGAAAGATAGGATTGTCTATGGTGATCTAGAGTATCCTAGGGGTGACTTGAAACATAATTGTGTGTCTTCAAAGTATGTGGAAAATCAATTTGAGAAAAATCACTACTTTGTGTAGGTGGCAATTTCATCATTAACCCCATAAATTTTATCATGACCATGACAAAACTTAAAAGTCCATCTAGTGCAAGTAGGGAACTCATCATATTTGAGGAATAATATTGAATATGAAGGGTTTTTTGCAATTCAAATTCCTTGTTTGACATTAGATCTTCTATTTGCTTGCATCTCAAGGTGATGGGAAAGGCTTATGCATCTTCTAGATGTTCTTGGGGGTTATCAAAGAGTTTGTCTCTTATGCGTTAGTCTTCATATAATTAATTTTCTACTATTGTAAGCATTGGAGTAGGGGATTTTGTGGTTGGATGCATATTAGAGGCTTGGGGCTTCTTGTAAGATTGTTGGAGCTCATATTTTCCTTGGTGGCTATTGGAATCAATTGTATTGAATTAGAATTAGTGGCATGAAGATCTTGTGCTCACTTTTCAAGAGTTTTCTTTCCTTTTGAGGCTTTCTACAAATATATATTGTATTTCAATTTTGGATTCTTCTTATACTCTTATTTCATGTATTAAACTATAGTAAACATGTTTAAATTATTATAATATTCATTTGAAGTAAAAAAAAATTATATTGAACGTTCTTTCAAAGTTTGTATTATAATATCCATTCCTGACATAACTACTCTAATAATTTGAACCCTAGAAGGATTGAATGAAAAACCTACAAATTAAATTAATAACCTATAGAAATTGTAGAATATGTATAAGTGACTCTAGACTAGTAGGTGATGCACATTCAATAAGAGAAAAAAAATTGTAGTGTAAATTTATTGCATGAAAGAAATTTTGTAAAATAATATATATGCAACAACTACTAGTAATAAATTCTCTACCTATATCTTATACAAGACAACTATTTTTATACAAAGATTATTAGCTAGGTCTTCAAAAATATACTAATAGGTGTCCACCGTGTATGGAAAATTTTATATGTGAACAAGAGTGTGATAGGTGTTGAACTCATATGGTGCCAAATGTCAATCATGTGTGGTTTGTAAAACATGTGTAGATGCAACCAAGTTTTGGACTTGTATCGACTAGATCTATCCAAGTGTATGCATGTGTTCCCATGTGTCTGACTGAAATATTAAAGAAAGAAAAGATATGATAATATGCATAGAAGTTGTGCATTAAAGTGTTGTTCAAATATGGGTACATATTATGCACTGAGTAGTGCATTGAAAAGTCCTATGCAAAGTTATGATGTGGTTTTTTAGTGCACATTGAGTATAGACAAGCATATTATTTAAATGAATGAGTGAGACTACAATTTTACATGTTACTATGCTTGAATAATTCACCCACTGAAAAGGAATGGTCTCCATCACCTCTAACCTAAGTGTGGAAAACTAAGAGTTGTTCCAAGTTGTACCATTTTTCTTGGTTGACATGCTACTTGGACAAGTGACTATATGGAATAGTGAATGACTACCTAAGTGAGTACTAGTTGTGTTCATGTCAATAATTGAATCCTTTACTAATGAATTGGCATGAAAAACATCTAGGTCTATTGGATGTTACAATTGTGCCTACTCCAAAAGTGGAGGAAAATATAGTTTGAGTAGCTCTGTATTGAAAATAAGATGTAGACCCAAATACTATGGTATGTCAAGAACAAAATCATTCTCACTTATGTGTGGGATAGTGTATGACTATAGTGTAAATGTTTGATCTTGTCATGTGTAACACATAAATGTTCCCTTTGAAGATGAGTCCATACTTTGTCACCAACTTGGAAGATATGTGGCACAAAATGGGTGTTATGGAATTCATTGTATTTCTATTGTGGGCGTTGAAGAATTTCTTGGATCTATTGATGAAGGCTTTAAATTCATTGGGTGAATTATTGATTTTTACCTACTTCTCTTTCATGTGTGCATGTTTTTACAGTGACCAATGTAGAGTAAGAAATGTTGAGGAGTGTTACAAGTTAGAACCTAAGAGATGTTTGGAAAGGGCTATGACACGTAGAGCTATCTAGTGCTTTATTATAAGTATATTGGATGAAAGTAGGACTACCATCCTATGTACATGTACATGTGCACTACAATAAATTTGAAGAAGATAAACATGAATCACCACCTTTACCTACCCATCAATAAGTGGGCACAACAATTTATAGACCATTCTGGTTGTGGGTCTAACATCAGCTAGAGAGATTGCCAAAAAGTGTTGACAAATATAGGGTCATAATGTGGAGGGTGGAAGCCTAAACTAAATATAGACATGTCTGAAGAAGATGTACACAATTTTAGGCGCAATAATGGTCTTGTTGCAAGTAGCCATGATTGCCATTTTAGAAAATCTATCAGCCACAACAAATATAGATTGATTTTGGCATTTCTTGGTTTAGAGGACACTAACAAAATCCATGTTAATTGACTCCCATCAACATTGAGTTATTGTAAAATTAATATAGAGCCCTAAAGTCTTGTTTGAAGGCTTACTGATGTAGCAGGGTATGTGGGAATTGAGGTGGTGCTCACTATGTGTACACATGTGAGGCTAGTAGAAGTGGTGTTGAAGTGCAAAAAACATCTTAGAGATTCTAAAGTGGCCTATTATTTTAGAATAACATGCATTCCATGTCAAGCATGGCTAGAATGCATTAGTAGGGACTCAAAGATGTCCAATCTTGTAAATAAGCCCCCTCAAATATGAAAAGATCCCATTGATGTATATTTTATTAGCATGTCAAATGGTTATACAAAATCCTTCTCCTGGTTATAGTGATCCCTAGTTAGGAACATTTTGGTTGCACAGCTTCAATATGGTGGTAAGTGCTTGAATTTATGGTCAACAAAGCAAATCCATATCCTTTTTTTCATTGCCCATTCTTATGCTTGATAATCATGTAAAATTGTTGTAGATATGTCATCTTTATATTCCTTGTGTTTTCTAGTTTAGCTTGTGGGTGGAGGATTTGAAGTGGTTGGTGATCAAAGTTAATAATTGTCTCTTCGCTAAGAATATAGTGTTCCCATTGCTTGAAAACATGTAATATTTAGTAGATTTTCTTTTGGTAAGTATAGTAACATTGAACAATACAATTGAATGTTTTAGAGTGATAGGCGATACGATGTCCATGCTAGAGTTTTACAACATTGAGGCCATATTATGATGTATCCATCTATAGGTGATGTTTGAGTATATCAAAGGTGCATTGTTGCACAATCATCCATGGGAATGTACATTTTTATGTATAATCTAGTTGTGTGGCCACATAATATGTGAAAATTGAAGGAAAAAACTTCAATAGAAATTGGCAATCTGAGAATGCTACACAATTCTTCTAGATTATGTGGAATAATCTAGTGTTCAATCACCTTGATTTTCTTTGGGTCAATATGAATTCTAGAGAACTTCTTATGACATAAAAAGGATACTAAATATCCATGGTACCAAAAGTACATTTGTTTTATGTTGTAAATGTCCCCCTAGGACTTTTACCTCCTATGTTTAGCTTGCAGGTCCTTTGTTTTTCATTATGCATGTTCATTTTAAATCCTGATGCAAAATCCCTGAAAAACCATGTCAAATGGGGCTAAGGGGACCTTGTTGATCTTGTTCCTACCTTAAAAATGGGGCTTAGTGCTTGGGCGCTCGTGCCCTAGTCCTAACCTATTTGGTCGGACCAAAATTTTAAATGTCGGTTATGTGACCGTTAAAAGGTTTTGTTGCCAACATCTTAAGTTTGAATTACGAAATTTGTATTAGGAATGCATATATAAGCATCTTTAGGGTTTCATTTGTAAACTAGAAGATTATTATGAACTTTTGGTGAACTTATGATTTTAGAGCATTCAAAGCATTCATTGTTGTAGAGCATAATATTGTTGTTGTGTTTGTTATACAGATTTGGCTTCATCTTCTCATGTGTTGAAGGATTTTCATCTACATGCAAGCTACACCTTTGAGGTGATATCTATTTGTGTTGGATCAATCATTTATCAATTTATCAATTGGTTTTTGTCTCTATCTTGCAGGAATACACAATCTTTATCAAACAACAATGTTGGAAGTCTTGAATTCCATTCTGGGGCTTGACTGAGGAAAGCTCCTAAACACCACAACCCTAAACCCCATTCCTTGTGATTATAGGTGGGTATCATATAGTGTAGAGTGGAGTTGTAGGAGGCTCTGACAAAGAGTATAGAATCTAGATTAGAGAAGAAAAAAACTATTTGGGCTTGGGAGCCCATCCTAAAGCCCTCTAGATTTGCAGGCATGAAAACCTCTGGGACATTGATAATCAGTAGCAAGCAACTTCCAAAAATCGACGCAGAAGTTCCTACCCTAGGCTTGGGCACCTGCTCTTTAGGCCCTGACTTTTTAACATCCATAATCTCAAAACCTGGTATGTATCTACTCTGAATATTACATCTATGTTGCGAGCATTTATCGGGATTCATCTGTTTGTTTATGATTTTACATAATTAGGGTTTTAAGCATAATTGGGCATTAAATTAATACATTAATAAGAAAATTCCAAATATCACTATCATTACAAGTGACAACTAACCTGTAGGTGAATCCTCTTGCAAAAGTTGAGATTCAACTTGGTTAAATGTCCTTGAATGTTAGTAGTGAAAGGAGGATCTAGACATATCATTCATTAAACCCTGTTCCCTCTTTTCGTACTAAACAATTTGTTAAGGTTAGCTTAAATCTTGTGTTGGTACAATCTAAATCTAGTACTAATGCAACTTGTTGCACATGTTCATGCTAGGACCTACTAAAAATGTGGATATCATCCAATTAAACAATGAAAGATAAATTGATGAATGAATAGATGACATCATCAATTAGGAACATGAATGTCACAGTAGCAATAGTGATACTAAAATACATAACCATCAATTCATAGAGCCCCTATTGTGTTTTTAACAAAGTTTTCTAAATGTCTTCTAATTGGAATAGAACGCAATGATAATGTAGTACTTGAGATTAATTTTGGTGAAGTATCACACACAACAAATTTAATCCAAGAAATCATTTATTTGCAAACGAGGATACTTGTTCTTCCTTAATATTTTATTAGGTTCATAGTATCTAATGCAACATCATTACGTGCCACTATCATTTCTCATGATGATCTTGTTGGAGATAAAGTTGATTCTTTCTTTAGAGATATTCTTCATGATCCTGGAGGTAATCCTGATCTTCTTCCTCAATTGTTGGAAGTTATTCCAATAGTTTTTTCTAAGAATGATAATGCTAAACTCAAGGTCAAAGATATCACTAAAGAGGAAGTGAGAATGGTTGTTTTCTCTTTTGGGGATTTTAAAGCTCCCACGCCTGATGGGTTCTCTCCTGCATTTTTCCAAGAATATTGGGATATTGTCAACAAAGATATTATTGTTCTTGCTAAAGATTTCTTTAAATCAAGTCAACTCCTAAAACAATTCAACTCTACTTTTAATGTTTTAGTTCATAAAAAAGGAGAGCCTCTCACTCTTTCTGATTATAGACTTATAAGCCTTTGTAATACTGTCTATAAGGTTTTCTCCAATCTTATTGTCAATCGTATGAAATCTTTTCTTGAAGATCTTATTTAAAAAAATCAAAATGGCTTTGTTCAATGTAGGTAGGTTTTGGATGTTGTTTCTACTCATCGAATCATTCATTCCATCAATAACAACAAAAAAGAGGCATGGTGCTTAAACTTAACATCTCAAAGGCCTATGATAGAGTCTCTTGGTCTTTTCTATTTGTGGTTCTTCAAAAGTTTGGCTTTCAAGGCAAGTTTTAGAATTTGATCAATGTGTCACTAATGTGTCACTACCACTAAGTACTCTATAATGGTAAATGGGATTCCAAGGGATTTTTTCAATAGCAATAGATGTTTGAGGTAGGGATATCCTATCTCCCCATATATATTTATCTTGGTGGCCAAAGTTCTTGGTAGAAATATCACTAAGATGATTAATTCTTGAACTCTCATTGGTGTTAAGGCTGCTTCCTCTATCCCCTCTACTTCTCATCAAAAATTTATTGATGACACCATCATGTTTGGTACCTCTTTTGTTGTTGAAGCTAAAAATTGGAAACTCTTGCTTAGTCAATATGCTGAAGCATCTCGGCAACACATCAACTATGACAAAAGAAAACTTTATTTCTTCAATATTGAAGAGGGTCTCCAAAATAAGATTTTTCAGGATTCTTGGATGTAGTAAAGCCACTCTCCCTACTACCTACTTAGGGCTCCCTCTTACTACTAAAAAAACTCAAATAATTATTGGTTTGGTATTATAGAAAGAATTCAGAGAAAGTTGGATGGCTAGAAAGGTAAACTTTTGAGTCATGCTGGTAAGTTTCAATTGCTTAAAGATTCTTTACAAAATATTCTGATTTACTATTTTTGCTTCTTTAAGGTGCCTTCTTCTATTGCTGAAAAAATTAAACAAATCCTAAAGAAAATTCTTTGGATTGGTGTCAAAGAAAAGCAAAGGATAGCCCTTTTTTCCTGGGAGACTGTTCACAAAACTAAATGAAATGGTGGATTAGGGATCAAGAAACTCCAACACTTTAATAAAGCTTTGTTATCTAAAATTGGTTGGGGACTCTTGAATGATGATAAGGATTGGGGAAATATTATCAAAAGTAAGTATTTCCAAAATCATGATCCTATTTTCTTTCTCCATAACTCAAATTTGTCTAATGGCTCTGTTATATGGAATGATCTCAAGAAGATTAGGGGGATTCTCAAGGAACGTATTAGATGGAGAATTGGGAATGGAAATAGGGTTCACTTTGGGGAGGATATATGGAAGGATGATACTCCCCTATCTTCTCATCCTTAATTTGTTGTTCTTAAAGATAGTATGGTGAGGTGTTTTGACCATTTATTCAACAATTATGCTTCTTTTGAAGGTCACATTACTCATTGGAAGAATTTTTCTAGTTTCATGAATTATGGTGGGCCTCTACTTGCCCAATTTCAGAGTTTTTTGGGGAGTTGTAATTTTTTCAAAGACTACAGAGAGGATTAAATTATATGGCCCTTAGCTCTTATTTTATTTTCACTGTTGCTTTTGCCTATAGTATGATTGCAAATACTTGTCAACTTGATAACTCTAATTGGAACATTGTGTGGAATCATAGAGTTATACCTAAAGTCAATTTCTTCTCATGGGTGGAAAATCATAACAAGATTATCACTATTGATAATCTTATAAGGAGAGGATTCAAATTTCCCAACAGATGGCAACTTTGTTTTGCTAATGAAGAGTTGGTGAACCATTTGTCATTTCATTACATCTTTTCTACTAATATATTGGAGATGGTTATTCAAAAGTTTGATGTTTGTTTGGTTATGAAGTTTTTGATATCAATTTGTTTAAAGACACTTTGAAAAACTCCCCCTATACTCATCTTGCCATTAAGGAAATTTGGGATCAAACCCCTCTTCATGTTACCTGGGGCCTATCGAGGTTAAGGAATAATAGAATATTCAGGGATTCTATTTCTAATGCTCAACATGTCTTTCAAGAAATTTATGGTGCTATCCAAGAAAACATCAATGCTGCTAAAATTAGAAAGTCTATGCTTTCCCCTTTAGATCTAGAGCTGAGAATTTGTAAAAATTGGGGAATCTCTCATGATCTGAATAATATTGATTAGAAAAAAACATTCTTGAGAAGTCATACTACATGGAAGTGTCCTTCTCCTAGCTGGGTTAAATTAAATTTTGATGGGTGTTCAAAGTGAACCCAGGACCCTCATATATGGGAGGTATACTTAGAGATGATAAAAGGCTCTTGATTGAAACTTGTTCTAAGCATATTGGTTGGAAACATAATAGCCAAGTTGAGGTCTATGCCTTGTGGTGGGGAATTAAAAGAGCTCAGTTTCAAAATATTGAAGTGGAAGGGGACTCTAAGGTTATTATTGACCTTGTAGAAAACTCTTCCCCCTTGGAAAGTCAAAGATTACATTGAAGATATAAGGGATATGCTAAAAAGTTTTAACTTTGTAAATATACATCATATTTATAGAGCAGACAATACTGCAATAGACTATGTTGCCAACCTTGGACTTAATTTTCATGAATGGTGGTATTGTTTTAATATCCACGATATTCCTTCAGAGGTGACAACTATTATTAATCATGAAAGGCTATAGTTGTTCATGTGACTTCCATTTAGTGATTAATAATCTTTTAATCACTTATTTTACTCAGCTTAGTTTTTGGAGTGTCACTTGAACGAATCATCAGGAATCCAAGAATGATCATTCTGACCAAAGGCCATGTGAAGATTACATCATTTGTCTGTAATATAGGGATTGTGATCATGATTTTAGTTTAGATGGTGCTAGAATTAATCTACATTCAACCACCTCTCAATCTTTCATTTGTTTTGCCTTTCTTTAGACTCTTCATTTTATTCAACACTACTTCTTCTTAGGGTTTTCTTCTATCAATATGGGAGGGTAACTCAAACGGGTGGAACCAATTAATCACATTACCTTATAGAGAAATTTTAAGTTGTGGGAGATTTTTCAGAATGGGAGATTGCTTCCTATATCACTGGTATGCATGGTCACGATGCTAACCTTATTGCTCAGTTCATCAATGCTTCGAAGAAGAGAGTAGTATCTATTGTTGGTATTACTTTTACTGTCACTAAAAATTTAATTGCCAAAGCCACTAGCTTGAGTACTGAGTGTATGAAGATTCTAAGAGTTGGTAAGGGGGATTAAAGTCATTTCATCCAGAGTTTTTTTGAAGAAGGTAGAAACTTGGTTGTGTTTCAAAATGGGTATAGTCATATAGAGTTGCCTTCCCCGTGGGCCATGGTCAGGTATCATCTGATGTGGTACTTTACTTTGTAGGGAAGATATGGTATAGTTTATGGCTACCACTTTACTTTTCTTGACCACCTTCGCCATGGTAATACTATAAGATTTCCTTTTTTCTTTCTTTCTTCTTTGGAATCCAGTATTAAGGAAGGGGTGAATCCTCTTTTGCATGAATGGTTGATGAATGTTCTTTACCAGTACAACTTGAGTATTACCCTTGTGATGAATTTTGGGTCTAAACATAAGGCCATGCTAACTGAGAACCCTAGGGTTTCCCATAAGTCTAAGGAGGAAGATAAAAATGTGGTAGTTGTTATCAAAACTAAACCCACTATAGTTGATATTGGTCCTAGTAAGAAATCTCAAGTTTCTCTTGTTGAATCGGATGTCACTTTTGATAAAAGTCAAGCCTCTCCTCATGCTGACCCTATACCTTTCACTCTTGTCAAGAAGAAAATAAATCTAAAGGAGGCCATGGAATCACCAGAATCTATCCTATTGTCTCTAAAGAAGAAGGGGGATGGGGCTGGCCCTTCTGATAGGAAGAAAGTTAGAATTAAATCCTCCTTAGCCAAGATTGATTTGGATGTGAGATTTGAGGACCCTAACCCCAAATAAACCATGCAAGATATCTACTCTTACATCTCTAGGAGGTCAGCCCATATTGCTAAAATTTTCATTGGTAAAAATAAACCAGTCAAAAACCCTAAACCTGATGTCTTTTCTACTGAAGAGATCATCGACTCTCTGTCTACGAATATGGATTATCATAGGGTAGTGAATGTGGAGTATGAGGAAGCAGATCAAAGGATGTATATGGACAAAGACATTCATATGGAGGAGGAGGATGTTTTTGACAAAATGGATATGGGGGATAAGGGGGATATGAATCCTGTTGCCAAAATTGGTGAGTTTGATACTCTCTCCTCAGAGGATGATTATTATGAGGATTTAGCTGCTGAAGTTGGGATTTTTGAAAGTGGTCTCTATTCTAAGGATAAGGATTGCTCAGCCACCCATGACCTTCATTAGAGAGTTTGTTACTTGGAGGATATGCTCACCAAAAGGGCTAACTACACTACTTGGCAGGAGAGTTGGGGGAGTATGTATGTTATGATGAAACTATTTTTAGCACATCTTGAACAAAATGGAGAAAGGTATGTCTAATATGGTCAATTTACATGGAGATATGATGAAGCATGTTATTATACGTGTGATGACACTTTAGGATGAACTGCACAAGAGGAAGTCTCTACAGGGGACTAATATGCAGGGACAAATGAAAAGAGTTATGAAATAGAAAGAGCTGGATATGGGCGGTCCTTCCTAGAATAATTCTATGAGGTCTCTTCAGAGGGACTGGGAGATCCTACTTTAAGAAAGTAGGAAGTAAATTATGTTTTTGTTGTTGTGTGTGTTGTTTTTTGGCTATTCGTGTCCTATCTAGTCTTTGTTTTATTTTTTGGCCCAATGCTTTATTTCCTGGGTAGTTCTATCGATGAAGTTCTATCTTATATATTCCAATGTTGATACAATGAATCTTTAATATTACTTGTGAGAGACTGGGACCCTCTTTCCCAGTTGAAATCAATCAAAAATATCATCACGTGCCATCCCTTTTTCATACTAGCAAAATTAAACTTTCATAGTGAGATGAACTTCACTTGATTTTTTTTTTATAAACTAGTCTGCAAACTTGACATTATATGTTTTCATTCTCCAATACTGATCTATGGTATAGAGAATTATTTAGAAGAGGAGGTTTTGGAATTAAGTCATTTTTATATTGTACTAAGTAGCATGCATAGGGAGGCTCACATGACTAGTGAAGACTTCATTGTATCAATGAAAAATAATGGTGAGTTGACATTTCTATGGCATGTTATTCATGGGTTTGTATGTTGTAAAAATATTTTTTCTTAGATGTGTAGGTTTCCCTACATGAACCATTTGGTGTGCACAATTATCTTATTGTACTATTTGGCTAATACCAAGGTTAGTTTGGATTGTTTTTTTTGATAAATCATGGGTGATTAAGTCACCTTCTATTATATTTAAAGCAGAATTAGAAAAGAGGTAGCTTGAAGAAGAAAATGGCTATGCCCACCAGATTAGAAGTAAGATAGACTAACAAAAATGAAGGATACAACATCAACAAGAGATAGCCATAAGAACCATTAAAGTGAATAGGCTCAAGAGTTGCAGCTACTAGAAGAACTATCACCACAAATAGAATCCACTTTGTCATCAGCAGCATTCGAAGGACCAACTTCAGGAGGTAGAGGAGGGTGTAAGAGGCCCTTTTCCTCCACGTATTTCAAAAGGTTAGTCTAGATTGTTGTGACATTTCTCATAACCTAAAACATTAATCATCAATGTGAATTCTCTAGCATTATGGTTTTCCATCATAACTACCCTTATGATCATAGAAAAATGGTGTGCCAAATAAATTATAACAAACTTCTAGAGGTGTGATCCATAAGTCACTGTGTTGCACATAGGTTTAAGAACACACTTAACTATGCATTGGCAACTTGTCTTTCCTTGTCATCTTTCAGCCATTCCAAAGAGTAGGGAGGTGTATGAGCATTGGTATGGAGACCAAGGAATTGTATTGCATTACTTGCAATGAGGGTCTCTTAATTGTTGTTTTCAATATGACATGTGTCTACTTACCATTGTTGAAATGTCATTCTCATTCTCTTGAAGTATATATTAGTTTACTCACATTGACGCACTAAACTTCTAAATTGGTCGCCTTATCATTGAAAATATCTAGTGTGTATTGTGCAATAAGTGTTTGTTGTTCACAATGGTTGAATTCTTCATGATAGAGGTAATGGTGATAGTTAGACCATTGTCAACTTTTTCATCTCTTTTCTTTATCCCTATTTGGTATAGATGTGTAAGAAGACATGGGGTTGGAAGATGATGGTCAAATTTTTTTCTATAGTCTTTTGTTATGTGTGTTCTAATGTGGTATGTATGAACATAATTTTTCTTGAACAAATATGTCCTTGCACAAAGATAGCCATTGTTTCTTAATCTTTGCATTTGCTTCGATTTTGGATATATTAAAAAATATTTGACCCATGGTATCTAATGTAAGGAAGACCCTTTTAGCATGGAAAAGAGGTGAAAGACCGCTAATATTTTTTATCATCAAAGGTATTTTGGAATTTAATCAAATAGATACATAGAGTAAACATGGATCCCACTGGTGTAAGACTCCACTATTTGATCTAGCTACACTAACATAATTGTTGAAAATTTATATATTAATCCTCATAAGGTCTAAAAAGATTGTACTCATCTTGTAGATTTGTGATGAAGTCATTCCAAGTTCCAATGGAATCATGCTCTCTATCCTTCTCTGCACTAGTTACTTGCAACAAGTGATGGAGTGTGACTAACATTTTATGCATGCAACTAAATTTGCTGATGGAAAAATGGAACTTGAGTTGTCATATCTAGTTATCTATTATTGTGGCATTGATTTTACCCATGAGTATTAGAATGTCAAGATTGATTTCCACTCTAAAGAGATTGCAATGATGTGATGTAGCTAATAGGCTAGGATGTATCAAAATTGGTCCAAGCTTAGTCATGAAGTCATGAAACTATCTAATAGTTATTGGTGTTGTGTTTATGAGGCCAAATTGAGTAGCTATTCTACTTTTTCTAAAAGCATAGGTAGACATTTGTCTGCCATTGTCATATGTTCTCAATGTCCACATGGTTGCTCACATGTTAAACTAGGGACATGGTCCTTCTACTGTGAGCATGTTTGAATGGGAATAAAAATATTTTTGAGAAGAAAAATTTATTTCTATAATACCAATGATTTGGACTATAGAAGGATCAGAGGGAAAACCCACAAATTAGAGTAATAACCTATGAAATTTGTAGAATATCCATATGAGACATTAGAGTAGTAGTTGTATGCACATTCAAGAAGAGTAGAAGACTTTCCAATGTAAATGTATTGCATCAAAGAAGTTTTGTACACTAATCTCTTTGTACTAAATACTTCTATCAAATTCTCTCCTATTCTATCTATTTATGAAAACTAGATTTATACATGAGGACCATTAGATAGGCCTACAAAATATGCTAAAATATATTAAAGTCATATCTAGAATAGGTTATGTATGTGAATAGGAGTGTGATACATCTTAAAATTTTATGGTGACAAGTGTTAATCATGTATGGTCCATAAAAAATGTGGTGTAGATGTGGCTAGGAGTTGCAAAAAATTATGATGCCAAACTAGACATATTGAAGTGTATACATGTGTTCCCATGTATGAGACTAAACTTTGCAAGAAAGAAAGGGTATGGAAATATGAACAATAGTTGTGCTTTAAAGTGATGTGCAAAGATGCACAATGATTGTGCATGGAAAGCTTATGCACAAAGTTATGATGTGGCTACTTGGTGTGCATTGAGTATAGACAAGCACATAAATTGAATGAATGGGTGAGACTACAATTGTGCATGAAACTATACTCATATCACCTGTTTTTGCAAATCATAGGTCCATTTGTCAATACTATATAGTATTGACATTAACCAATGGACATGTGATCTATAAAATAGGATTAAATATATATAGTATTGATATTGACCAATGGACATGTGATTTGTAAACTAGAATATATATACATATACATTGACCAAAGTACATATGATCCATATAATAGGAAAAAGATTAAAAAAATAGAATGTATTTTTCATTTCTAAACATGTACATGATGTAGTGCTAGGACATAGGTTGTAAGTTATCAAGGCATATAAAACCACCTATCCAATCTATAAACCCTTTGCAAGGAGAACTCACATAATACAATGTAGGACAAATTAAAATATTTCATCCCAACCAATTGTCATGGTTAAAATATTACATACTTGTTTGTTATGGTCAATAGACTAAAAAATATGATGTAGGACAAAATAGAATGATGTTTTATTTCTAAACACATTCATGACCTAGTTATAAGACATAGGCATGTAGACTGAAAGGTCAAAATATAGAGTTTTCATAAAATGGGGTACTATTTTTAATGTTTTCAATCATATTACTACAACCATTAGCTAGCATTTTCATACCTACAATTAGAAAAAACTCATATATATATATATATATATATATATATATATATATATATATATCATTCTTTATGTGAACCATTTTTAGTAAGTTGTTGTCCTCAATTACTATAAATCATGAATACATTTATTTATTTTGACATGCAACCAATTAATTATAAATGTATGAAATAGGTAAACTCAACAATTTAGAATTATTATTATTTATTTATATTTCATGTACACCACCCATATGCACTTAAGGAAAAAAAATGTGAGGTTGCCCAAAAACAAAAGGACTTAAATTGTGCATGCATTTATTTAATTACACAATACAACCACATGCTTTTTCTATGAAGTCCACCTACAAGAGAATTAGAAGCTATAATTTACTAAAAAAGTAAACAACACTTTCAATTTGTCTATGTGAAATTTTGCATACATTCATTTTAAGTTCAAATTATATATTCCCTATAGTAGTAGATTAGAGAAAATTTTGCTCCATTACAATTTATTTTCCTGTATTTAACTTTTTAAATTATATTATTTTTCATGGTTGATAGTAAGTAGATAGTATCTAAATGCACTAATTAGTTATATGAAAATTTTATCTATTATATGTATTTGTTACTTAAGTTCTTTTTACTTTAGTATATATATCAATTTGGATTTTTGGTAGAATAAATTTCACTATGTCAAATCTGTCACCTCTTAAATTAACACCTATTACTTACTAATCCAATGATATTTTCTTTCAAGTAGAAATAATAAATAGTCATCAGCATTACTGTATTATAATTAACAAGCCAATTGAATATATAAGAAATTTGGTCCACTATATACACCCAAGGTGTAAGCTTTTAAATTCTTAACCATACATAAGTTACATTTTTTCATTAATTCAATGTCATATTTCAAATCCATCACTTCCTACATTTAACATCATTTAACATCTATTATTGATCCTTTTTTTAAGGCTAAATGTTTTTAACCACACTTCAGTTTATATGCACCCAAGGTTTAAGCTATTTTTCTTAATCATACATCAGTGTATATTTTTTCATTAATTAAATGTTATATTTCAAATCCATCTCTTCCTACATTTAACATTTATTATTAATTGATTTTTTTTAAGGTTAGATGTTTTTATCTAAGCTATGAAAAGTATATGAAATAACAATGCTAAGATATACATTGAACACATTAATTAACAATAATATGTTTTGAAGGAATTTTTGAATCTTAATCTCCATCATGAATTAATCTAACAATACAGTCATTCACACGAAATGATAAATAGTCATCATATTGATGAATCATCGAAAATAGACATGGAGATTCAAAGATGATGTATCGATTCATTATAGATTCCTCATAATCCAAATCACGAAAGGCTTATTTGTCAAATCAGGATGCGGATCTAAATATAACAATGACAAAGCAGTTTTGACTGATATACGGACGAAATTTTGGAGAATAGACTAGGAGAAAAACAGGGGATCTGTACTTATCTACATTTTTGGCACTGACGTTCTGGATTTTTCCCTTTCACATTCAGTTTCATGAATAGGAATAAAATATCAACTACAGGGTTTTAAGAACCATGAAGCACTATATCGGCGATAAATGTGTAGCTTATGGAAATTTTGAATTTCCATTGTCAAGCCCATATCGTTGAAATTGTTTCTTTCAAATATAGTTTAAATATTAGCAATAGTTCTTCCGGGTGTTAAGTTAAGACCTATAGGTAATATAAATAATACAGATTATTTATGCACGTATGTATATCTATCGTCATTGACTTAAAAAAACTTTCAGATAAATTTGGTCGTTTTGTTTTAAATTTGATAAAAAAAAAAGTCACTATGTGCTCATGCAACTTAGACTATTCTTAAAAAAATTAGCAATGTCCATACTAATCTAACATCGTGATCATATCTCCATAATATAAATATGCAATTCAAAGAGTATCTTCAATAATATGACCATTGGGTGCGAGAGAGCTTGCAAGAGAAAGGGCGGGCCTCACACTAGGGGTAACTCCTCTACTAAATCCCCTACCACGTAGACATCTAAATCCAAACCTAGGCTATCTTACAACATTATGTCTATTCTCCCTATAAGTCTCTACATTGCTACTAGTGGCACCATGTCTCACTGGTATACCATCTGCCCTCTAATCAAGATCTAGAGTATTCTCGACACGTCCTCGAGTGTCATTATCATCTCCCCTTTAGGAAGATGGCATGTACTCATCTCTAGGTGCAATCTCTCTACTAAGGTTGTCAACATCATCATATCTTCCCTCAACTTCAACATTTGTGCAATATAGTATAATGCCGCCACCTCTAATAATCCATAATCTCCCTCACTAAACTATCTCATCAAGCCTAGTACTCTTGACTACCTATCTTGAGCCACAATGATTGGTAGTTGTGTTGGCACCTGAAAAATCAGTCCTCAAATGCCCTTTTTTGCCCCCAAAGATCCAAAATTCCTATGCAAACCTCTTAGCAAGTATCATCATTGGATAGAGAATTCAATTCTAAGCAACTTTGCCTTTTGAACTATCTCGACATTCCTTAAAACGAAGAAGTTATCCTTAGTCAAAGTTTGGTTTTTATGTTTCGCCTTTGAGTCCAAAAAAACCCATATTTTATATCCAATCAGAGATTATTTTTTAATGGGTTCCCATCATAGAAGTCTTCTAAGTATTTGCCCCCTCTTTTTTTTGTTTTCTTGGCTAGTGATTTTCTTCAATTTTTACCCTTTGTCGGCAAATCGACAAATTGTTGAACTTGCTAACTTGTTCGTAAGTTTGATTTTTTGCTGGTTCACTGACAACAATATTCACCGACAGTGATGAATGAAGGGCAAGGGGTGGCATGTGTTCTCTTAGTGGGAGAAGAGGAAACAAAACACTAAAGTGCCTTTGTCGATGAAAGTGTTGGTTCATGAACCAACAGGTTCGCCAACATGTACATTCGTTGATAAAAAGAAAGAAAGTGGTGGTCGCGGCATAAATCAAAAGGGTTCTAAGGCACAATGGATGAAGGAGAGGCTTTGTCAGTGAATTTGGAGGTTCGTGAACCTCCAAGTTCGTCGACTGAAGGTTTGGTGGACGAGGTTTTTGCCGATAGAGAACAAAGAGGCCGCGGTAAGAGGGAGCTTCATCGACGAATTGGAGGAAAGCCTAACTTGGAAAGTAGTTTGGTTTTCTTATGGTATGTTAATGGGTGAAAAGGCCAACAGTGAGGAAAATGACACGGTAGACTTGGTTCTAAAAAGTGAGGATTCGCCAATAGGAATAATAAAGCAAAGACAAGGTAAAGTTTGGTAGAATGGGTTTTTGTCGATAAGAGGCAGAAATAGGTGGCAAAGAGGTAGGGTTCGGTAAAATATTTTTTTGTTGACAAAGGCAAAATTGACTAAGGCATGAGAGGAAAAAATGGTGCTTTTTCAGGGAATCGGTAGAAGGCCGAACTAATGAAATAGTTTTGGTTTTTTGGCAGTTTGCCAATAAGTGATTTGGCTGACAAGGCAAAAAGAAGATGAAATTTAAGTGGTTTGGCAAAAGGCCTTTTAGCCGATAAAGGAGAAGTGGCACCCAAGGCCTGCGGTTCTAAAAGGGGCTAGTTTGCCGGTAAAGGGAAAAAGGACTAAGGCATGGTATTATCGACAAACCAACTAAAGACTAAACTTTTCAAAAGTTCGCGTTTTTCATATTTTGCCGATAAGGCGATAGAAAGGGCTAGAGGGAAAAGTCAAAAGTTTGTGATTTGGCATTTTTGCCAATAAGGAAGAGTTCCAAGGGCAAGTTTGATAAATTTAGGATTTGCCGATAAAGAAAATAGGAGCAAAAGATGAAAGTTTGGCAAAGTGGGTTTTTTCCAATAAGCAAAAGAAAGAAGCCAAAGTTCCTAAGGTTCTGAATAGAAAGAATTTGCCGATAAAGGTGAAATATCTCAAGTTTGGCAAAGGTGAAAGTTGTCGATAAAGTAGAAAAGAATACAAAGGAGGCCCAGTTCGAGAAAGTTGACATTTGCTGACAAGGCAAATAAAGAGGATGAAAAGTGAGGTTTGGAAATGTATAATTTGTCGATAAGGGTGAATTAGCCAAACAAGATAGAATTCGGCAAATTGAAGATTTGCCGACAAAAAGGGGAAAAATGCCAAGTTCGTGAAAGGTGAGTATTGCTAATAGAGGCAAGAGAAAGTGCAAAAGGAGACAAGTTCTCATTGGAGTACTTTTGCCGATAACGTAAAATTGAAATGCAAAATTAGATGTAAAGCATGAATTTGTATAGTGTAAAGGCTTTAAAATTTTAAAGTGTTGTAAAAGCTTTACAAACACAATTAGCGGGCTCTTATTTAAAGGTGCCTTTTTGCTCTTTAGCTGCCATGAAAGTGTGAGGTTGCATAAATACAAATGTCATGTGATCCTTGGAATAGTGAATGTTGTCAATGTGTATGTATAGAAGTTAATATGGATATGGTGTGTTTCAACATCCATACTTTTTGCAGGTCCTCTCAAGGATGCAAGATCAATGTGCAGGGCATTAGTGCCTACAAAGTCTGACGAGTTTTTTGACAGAGGCCATGCACCGCATCCTATGTTGCAGCGATGGCTTGTTGACCTAGTTCTTCAATGTCCAGTGTTGTGCAAGGTTGAATGAATATATATGCCTCATTTTTTTACATTCTCAGGGTTGGTCTCTGAGCCAATTGTCTAGTCTGGGAGAGCCTAAGGAGTTTCTCTAGCATTAACACATGATCTGTCTAGTTTGTTAGTAAATGATTTATTCAGCATAGAGTAGGAAGGTTGTATAATACAAATTTGATTGTAATGGTATGTATCCACAGGAGTTTGTATTGATTTTGGTAAATATATATTCACAGTTGTATATTTTTCCTTGCCACATTTGCTGGTATGATTGTAACAGAGGTTTGGAGGTGTGTGACAACATCTAAGTTAATACAAGGCTTTGTATTTTCTATTTCTTTGTTGCATATGAATCATTACAGGTCTCTTTTGCATCATTAAGTATGTCCATTGTATGAAGATCTATCTAAAAGTCATATATGTAAATGTATTCCTAATTCTGTTGATCCTTTGTTGTGTCTTTCCTTTCCTCCTTACATTCTATGACTCTGTTGCCCGATAGAATAGGCACCAGTCCATATTGGAGAGGGATCAAACACTCTTGATAAATCAAATAAATCATTCAACTGTGATTTAGGGTAAAAACCATCAGATATGTGCAGGATCATGATGGGCCAAACAATACCTCTAAGTGGCAATGAAAATGCTAAAGAAACAACCTTAAGCAACTTCATGAGAAAATTTGAATGGATTACCTACATAATTTGAAAAATATATAGTAATAAAATTTGTAGGAAATTGAATGTAGTTTATGGGCTACTATTTTTTTTGAAAAAAAATAAATTTATTTTGTGAAAATTGGGTATTTCAATGAGGCACTACTTCAATTTTTGAAAAAAAAAAAAAGTAGGTGTCATTCTGGCCAACCTAAGTATGAGATTTTTTTTTGTTTGAATCTTTAGATACAAGTAAAGGACACATGCTTGGATGTGACGCATATTTTTATGAATTTTTTTGTAAGTAAATAATTAGTTATGAATTATTTACTACAACTTTTTAAAAATATTAAAAAGTAATTTTCTAGCCAACCTAACTTGGTCAAAAATATAAGAAATTCAATTTTTTCACTTAGACCTGTACTTAATGAAGTGTAGAGTGTGACACAACTTTCGGATTTGAAAAATGTCAAACGGTTTGAAAGTTATGCATGTTTTTCAATCAGTGTGTCTCTTAGGAATTCAGACATAGTGTAGGTAGAATATTATTAATAATTACCTATTAAAATTATAATATAATCAGACATAAATTATATTTTTAAAATCTTGACAGTGTCCCGAATATACCCTTTTGATTTTATCGAATTTGGATAAAAAAAGTCTGTTAGCATCAAGGGTGAAGTCGAGGAAAATCTGTAAAAACATATGAATTCTTCATTCATGTTGAAAACGCAGGTTTGGATTCCCAAGCCTAAATTTTGGGGGGAAAATTTTTTAAATCAAAATAGAAGAAATGGATATCCATTTTGAAGAAACATATATCTGTTTCCAAAATGGATATCCGTTATGGAAAAATTCTTAAAAAAAACATTTTTCCAAATGGATATCCATTTTCAAAATAGATATCCATTTTGGAGAAACAAATATTAGTTTCCAAAATGGATATCCATTTTAGAGAAAAGGATATCCATTTCCAAAATAGATATCCATTTTAGAGAAATGGATATGATATCTGATATCTATTTTGGAGATACCCATTTTGCAAACGAAGATCCGTTTCTCAAGGGATATGCTTGAAAATGGATATCCATTTTCTGAAAATGGATATCCATTTTGAGAAAACTTCCCCAGCCTAAATCCAAGCCTAAAAAAGTGTTTCACGATTTTGGCTAACACTTTCATGCAATTTTTTCTCCATTGCCACTGTTTGGCCCATCATGATCTCACACACATTCCATCTTTCCTATGCATGTACATTCGCATAGTTGAATCAAGTATATAGGGGTTATGTGACAGCCAGTCATTCTTGACTTAGTGACAGCTTTTTGGAGTCAAGATAATGAGTTGGGTTTGGTTTTCTAATATTTTTAGTTGTTCATCTGGTTTGAACTCAATACCTATTCAGGTATACCCCTTGGAATATCCCTCCAGATTCTAAGTTGAGTTCGAAGTGCATATGAGTCTACCCACTCCTGTTAATTGGCCAAAATCCCCCTTAACTTGTTGATAAACCTCTTCCTTTCACCTTGATGACAAACCCCGGCTTGGGTGTTTTAGGAATGTTTTAGAGTTTCAAGTTGTAGTTATTTTGGGAACGAACAAGTCACTTCTATAATCATGAAAAGAAGAAGTCACAACTCATTATTTTCATCATAAGACATAGATACTACACAATGAAATGAAGATGACACACCAATTACATAAATCCTACACAATAGGACATAGATGCTAAAACTACACAAATGGTGTTCTAAGTGCATACACATTGTGAACCAATATGTAGATAATGCAACCCTTAATGTAGATGTTGAAATTATGCAGATGACACCCCTACATGTGCAAGCGTCATGACCTAATACATAGACATTGTGACCTTTATGGTAGATCCATTTTGTGAACATGCAAATGTCATAGGGCAAAATTAATCTTATAGCATCTAAGTTTCCCCTAATTTTTCCCCTTATAAATGCACCTAAAACCTAACTTTCAAATTTGAAATGTATCACTTATTGGATATGACCACCATCTTGTCATTGGTATTCCCTCACTCACTCCAGTGCTAATGTTGTGGAATGAGACATATCTTTGCTCTAGTGCTCAATCGATGGTTAGCACTCTAATTAGTATTTAGCCAAGGGTGAAAATGAATATATTTTTACTCTCCGCCCACCTTCCTATTTATTTAACCCTTTCCCTCCATTTTACCCTAACCTAGCCACTTTTTACCCTACCCTTCATGCCTTCATAACCTTGTTTTCCTTTTGAGAACCCACCCACGATTCTTAAACCTACATATTATCTCAAGGGGTCATCCCTAGTCAAACCTTAACACTTGGGGCATCCTACCACAAATTTTTCCGTACTAGACATCTATATTTACTTTGATTAAAACATTGTTACATCTTTTAGTTGCAATGCCATTTTAAATATGGAAAAATGTAGGCACTTAAAATTAACCATCATCTAACACTTATTTTGATGTTACTTCCTAAGATCATTTTTAACACCATGTCAACACCACAATGCTAGTTTATTAATTTTGACACCCCCACCATGCCAACATCATCCTAATGAAATTAATTCCATGCCACCAATATATTTTCGTTCACTAATAATACCACATAATTAATTAATTAATTAATTTGTATTATTTATTTAATTAATCCATTTTTTCTAGTTAGATAAATAATTTTTTTTATTTAGTTAATTAATCTAGTTTTTCCATTCAGCTAAAAGAAATTATTATTTAGTTAATTAACCAATTTTCTTCCATTATTCAAAATAAATAACTAAATCCATTTCCATCTATTATCCATAAATAAACAAATAAAAACTCAACTATTCACTTGTCCACCTACACTCATCTCAATCAATCTCCACCATTCATGTACAAACAATCTTGACCTTTATCTTTTGTCATTCTCTATAAGCTAATAAAAATAGTAAAATTACCATAATGCATCTAAACCATCTATTTCCATACATCTTGAAATCTTAACTCTTTACATCCTCAATAAAAAATCTATAAATCCAACCCTCATAACATCAAACTGCATCTCCTTTTGAACAAGTACATCTAGGAGCTACACCAAGATCAATCATCTCCATAGGGAAAAATTCATCTTATAACATCTAAGTTTCCCCTAAGTTTTCACCTTATAAATGCACCTGAAACCTAACTTTAAAATTTCAAATGCATCACTTATTGGAAACTACCTCCATCTCTTTGTTCGTATTCCCTCGCTCACTCCAATGCTTATGTTGTGGAATGCAACACATCTTTGCTCTAGTGCTCACTTGATGGTTAGTGCTCTAATTAACATTTAGCCAAGGGTGAAAATGAATATATTTTTACCCCCCACCCACCTTCCTCTTTATTTAATCCTTCCCCTCCATTTTACCCTAACCTAGCCGCTTTTTACCCTACCCTTCATGCCTTCATAACCTTGTTTTCTTTTTGAGAACCCACCTACATTTCTTAAACCTTAATATTATCTCAAGGGGGCATCCCTAGTCAAACCTTAACACTTGGGGCATCCTACCACTTATTTTTCCCTACTAGATATCTATATTTACTTTGATTAAAACATTGTTACATCTTTTAGTTGCAATGCCAGTTTAAATATGGGAAAATGTAGGCACTTAAAATTAACCATCATCTAACACTTCTTTTGATGTTACTTCCTAAGATCATTTTTAACACCATGTCAACACCACCATGCTAATTTATTAATTTTGACACCCCCACAATGGTAACATCATCCTAATCAAATTAATTCCATGCCACCATTTTATTTTAATTCACTAATAATACCACATCATTAATTAATTAATTTTTATTATTTAGTTAATTAATCCATTTTTTCTAGTTAGATAAATATTTTTTGTTATTTAGTTTATTAATCTAGTTTATTCCATTTAGCTAAAAGAAATTATTATTTAGTTAATTAACCAATTTTCTTCCATTATTCAAAATAAATAACTAAATCCATTTCCATCTATTATCCACAAATAAACAAATAAAAACTCAATTATTCACTTGTCCATCTACACTCATCGCAATCAATCTCCACCATTCATTTACAAACAATCTTGACCTTTATCTTTTATCGTTCTCTAGAAGCTAATAAAAATAGTGAAATTACCATAATGCATCTAAACCATCTATTTCCATACTACATCTTGAAATCTCAACTCAAGTTGCATCCTCAATAAAAAATATATAAACCCAACCCTCATAACATCCTTAATAAAAAAATCTATAAATCCAACCCTCATAACATCAAACTACATATCGCTTTGAACAAGTACATCTAGGAGCTACATCTAGATCAATCATCTCCATAGGGCAAAATTAATCTTATAGCATCTAAGTTTCCTCTAATTTTTCACCTTATAAATGCACATGAAACCTAACTTTCAAATTTCAAATGCATCACTTATTGGATACTACCTCCATCTCTTCATTGGTATTCCCTCGCTCACTCTAGTGCTTATTTCATGGAATGCAACACATCTTTGCTCTAGTGCTCACTTGATGGTTAGCACTCTAATTAGTATTTAGCTAAGGGTGAAAATGAATATATTTTTACCCCCACCCACCTTCCAATTTATTTAACCCTTCCCCTCTATTTTACCCTAACCTAGCCACGTTTTACCCTACCCTTCATGCCTTCATAACCTTGTTTTCCTTTTGAGAACCCACCCACATTTCTTAAACCTTCATATTATCTCAAAGGGGCATCCCTAGTTAAACCTTAATGCTTGGGGCATCCTACCACAAATTTTGCCCTACTAGACATCTATATTTACTTTGATTAAAACATTGTTACATCTTTTAGTTGCAATGCCATTTTAAAGATGGGAAAATGTAGGAACTTAAAATTAACCATCATCTAACACTTATTTTGATGTTACTTCCTAAGATCATTTTTAACACCATGTCAACACCACCATGCTAGTTTATTAATTTGGACACCCCCACCATGCTAACATCATCCTAATCAAATTAATTCCATGCCACCAATCTATTTTCATTCACTAATAATACAGCATCATTAATTAATTAATTAAATTTTATTATTTGGTTAATTAATCCATTTTTGCCAGTTAGATCAATATTTTTTGTTATTTAGTTAATTAATCTAGTTTTTCCATTCAGCTAAAAGAAATTATTATTTAGTTAATTAACCAACTTTCTTAATATATTCAAAATAAATAACTAAATCCATTTCCATCTATTATCCATAAATAAACAAATAAAAACTCAACTATTCACTTGTCCACCTACACACATCTCAATCAATCTCCACCATTCATTTATAATCAATCTCGATCTTTATCTTTTATCTTTCTCTAGAAGCTAATGAAAATAGTAAAATTACCATAATACATCTAAACCATTTATTTCCATACTACATCTTGAAATCTCAACTCTTTACATCCTTAATAAAAAATCTATAAATCCAACCCTCATATGTCCTCAATAAAAAAATCTATAAATCCAACCCTTATAACATCAAACTACATCTCCTTTTAAGTGCATCTAAATGCTACATCAAGATCAATCATCCATCAATGATTGATAGGTACATGTTGACAAAATCAGGAAAGAATCTTGAGAAATTACATATCATGAGAAAATCCATTCAACAAAGGACATCCAAATTACTTTGATCTTCTATATTCACATGATGTAGGAGCATCCTTGGTTCAAGAGAAATCTTGTATCAATCAAAAAACATTTGCATTTCAGTTTGTTTGCAGTTCAATTTGTCTCTTTCATTTTCAATTTAGTTCAGGCAGTTTAGTCAGAAGTAGTTTCTATATTTTTATCTGCATTCTACCGCAATTGCATTTCAGACCTTACAGAGATGGACTTCACATATAGACATGTTCATCTACATCATATCTAGAATTCGGAGCATTTGGTTAAGGTACCAGAAAGTTATCTCTATTAGAAGATCAATTGTTTTCTCATAAGAGAGCATTATGGCAGTCTCAGATAATCAGTTAAAGGAGAAGACCTGCGGAGCATTTCACAACTTGTGAAGCTTAATGACACATCATTCCATATGGTTTGGTTTGTGGCTGACCTTTCCAGATATTTGCACATCATTCCATTCATTTGCAGACGAACTCTATGCAATTAGGTCCAACCTATCTGTGTACACATGGTACAACTCTTCATTGAAGTTTGTGATCCTCCTTGGCTAACACGGAGGAATCTTTGGTTTGAGAGATGATATATATTTATGTAATAGATGCCTAGGAAAGTAGTTCTCAAGTTCATGAGATAGAGATAGTTGATAGTTTAGATTTTGTGCGAAGGAGCTTCAAAGATTTATCTTGTGCATATTCTCATATTCTGTAGTTAGGTCTTTGAGCCCTAATCGTAAGCTTGCATGGTGCCGGCCAATTTGTATTTTAATTCTATTATATACTGAATGACTGAATTTGCATTTGTTTCATATCTTTGAATTATTTCTGTTGTGTTTACTCTTGCTACATGGTCTGGACAGTTCATTCTATGAACCCTCCTACCGTGACTACACCAAGTGGTATTAGAGCAAAAGTTTGAATCTTTGGGAGAGAATTCAACAAAGTGGACAAAGGAATTCTATAAGATCTTGCTATGGACAGATCATTGAATCTGAGGTAGGTTAGTTGTGTTCCAACTGATCACCAATTGTGAGGCAGTTGTCACCTTGTAGCTTGATCACCGAATTTGAGGCAGTTTGCACTTGATCCTAGGAAGAATGCCGCCGAGGAGAATCCCTGTTGTTGGAACAATGGCTGGTAGAATGGATGAGATGATGGAAATGATGAAAATGATGAGAATTTGATTGGATGTTGTCAAGAAAGATAGGCAAAGAGGATTGACACTTAGACATAATGTTGAAAGTGATGATGAAGAGGAATTTCAAATTGTTGAACAAATTGGTGAAACCCTAGGAGGTGATGAATAAGAAGAATAAGATCAAGTAAAGATGTTGTGAGCTATTTCAAAGATTGGGAAGAGACCTAGAGTTGATGTACTGAACTACACTAGCAATTTGAACCTTGAAGAATTGATTGACTAGATAAATGACATGGAAGAATACTTAGAATATGAAGAAGTTGAAGATCTGGAGAAGGTGAAATTTGCAAGACCAAGTTGAAAGGACATGCTGCAATATGATGGAAGGAAGTTTAGTTGGATAGAAAATAGAAGAGGAAAATAAAAGATTACAAAATGGGATAGAATGGTGACAAAATGGAAGAATCAGTTTATACTTGCTGACAATGAGTTGGAATTATTGAAGAGATTGCAAAACTTGACAGAAAAGGAGAAATCTATGAAGGTGTATACTAAAGAATTTCATAAGATGATCATAAGGATTGGACTTAGTGAAGTGAGAAAGGAGAAAGTGGATAGATACATCAATGGACTGAGATTGAACATTCAAGAAGAACTAAGATTGGTAAGGATGACATCTTTGGAGGAAGCATATCAATTTGCCCTGAAAGTTGAGAAGTTGAACAAGTGACATGATCAGAGACAAAGAGGTAGAGGGGGTAATTTTCAGAGAGGTAGAACATTTTCTAGAGGAGAGAGATCATATCTGGAGCAGAACAAGCTAGATGGGCCATTTCAGAAGGATGACAGAGATAGTAATGCCTATTGGAGCAATGACAGAAATTTTCATCACAAAGGTACTTACAATTCATACTGGAATGAAGGATACAGGAGAGAGGCAAGAGGATTTGAAAGAGAACATTCAGAGGCACTTGTTTCAAGTGTGGAGGTGAAGGACATAGAGCATTTGAATGTAATCAAGGGAGTACAAGCAAAAGGATAGAGAATAGTGGAAGAGCAACCTATGTGGAAGAAGAGCCTATTGGATCACCCAGTTCAGTTGGCAAACTTGAGAAAGGAGAATCACTTGTGATGAGGAGAACACTATTTCAAGTAGAGACAAATGAAGAACCACCGCAAAGGAAAATTTTGTTTAGAACAAGATGCAAATCAGGAGGTAAATGTTGTAAAGTTTTCATTGATAGTGGTAGTTTAGATAACCTAGTTTCAGAGGAGATGGTAACTAAGCTGAAGATGGAAAGATTGAAACACCCTAAGCCCTATTAGATAGCATGGATTTAGGATGATCATAAGGTACTGGTGAGTGAACAATGTTTGGTTAAATTTCATATTGGATCTTATCATGATGAAGTCTTGTGTGATATTATGCCTATGGATGTTTGTCATATTTTGTTGGGTAGACCTTGGTAGTATGATAGAAAAGCTATACATGATGGGAGAACAATACATACACTATAATAGAAAATGGAAAGGGAATTACTTTGATCCCTTTCAAAGATGATCCTAAGAATGAAGTGTGTGGGAATGCTAGAATTTGTTTCATAGATAGAAGAATATTCTTGGATGGTTTGAGACATGAGAATATGTGTTATGCTTTGATCCCTAAGAAACCTGAAACATTGGAGAAGAAGATTGAATCACAATAGGAGGAGATTACTGAATTGTTGACAGAGTATGAGGACATCATATCAGATAATGTACCAGAGGGATTGTTGACTATAAGGAGTATCAGTCATCACATGGATCTAATACCTTGAGCTAGTTTGTGTAACAAAGAAGCACATAGAATGACACCAACAGAGAATGAAGAATTGAATAGGCAGATAGAAGAGTTGTTGAGGAAAGGTTTGATCAGAGAAAGTTTGAGTCCTTGTGTAGTACTTGCAGTTTAGTACCAAAAAAAGATGGAGAATGGAGAATGTTTACGAACTCTAGAGAAATAAACAAGATCACAGTTAAGTATAGATTTCCTTTACCTATGATGGACGATATCATGGATTGTTTGAGTGGAGCAAAATATTTCACAAAGATAGACTTGAAGAGTGGATAACATCAGATCAGAATCAAAGAAGGAGATGAATGGAAGACTACTTTTAAAACAAATGAAGGATTGTATGAGTGGTTAGTGATGCCTTTTGGATTGACAAATGCACCTAGTACTTTCATGAGGTTGATGAATGAAGTTCTGAAGAAATTCTTGGGTAAGTTTGTTAGTATATATCTGGATGACATTTTAATTTTCAGTAAGACAAAGGAGGAACATTTGCAACACTTGAGACAAGTATTGCAGAGACTGAGAGAAGAGAAATTGTTTATAAACATCAAGAAATGTAGTTTCATGAAGGAAGAACTAGTGTATTTGGGATTTGTGATTTTTGTGGAAGGATTGAAGATGGCCCCTAAGAAAGTAAGAGTAATTGTTGAATGGCCTACACCAGAGAGCATTGGAGAAGTCATATCATTTCATGGATTAGCTAGTTTCTACGGGAAGTTCATCATAAATTTTAGTTCAATTTGTAACCCTATGACAGAGACAATGAGAGGTGACATAAAAGATTTCAAGTGGACATCAAGAGCAGATAAAGTCCTTGAGTTGTTGAAGCAGAAAGTGACAGAGCAACCTATTTTGGCATTACCAGATTTCAATAAGGTATTTCAAGTAGACTATGATGCAAGTAGAAATGCAATTGGAGCAATATTAAGTCAAGAAGGTAGACCTGTAGCATATTTTAGTGAGAAGTTGAATGATGCAAGGAGAAGATATTCAGTTTATGATCAAGAGTTCTATGCCATAATTCAAGCCTTGAAGAAGGGGAGACATTACTTGTTGTCAAAGGAGTTTGTGTTGTATACAAATCACCAAGCTTTGCAATATTTGAATAGTCAAGGTAAATTGAATCAGAGACACATGAGATGGGCATAGTTCATGCAGAGTTATACATTTGTATTGAAGCATAGGAGTGGAAAATCAAACAAAGTTGTAGATGCATTGAGTAGGAGAAGAAACTTGTTTTCAGAGATGAGAGTTGAAGTGATAGGATTTGATGAGTTGAAGAACTTGTATGAGGGAGACACTGATTTTGTAGAACCTTGGAAAGTATGTAAGGAACCTGTTGTGACAGATAGAAGTAAGTGGTTGGATTATTTCATTGAGGAAGATATGTAGTTCAAAGGAAGTTAGATATCAATACCTAGGAGTTCAATGAGATAATTTGATCAAGTAGAAACATAGTGGTGGATTGGTAGGACATTTTGGCATTGATAAGATAGTGGCTTTGGTGATTAAAAATTACTTTTGGCCTCAGATACATAAGGATGTTAGGAAATTTGTGTAGAGTTGTAGAGTTTGTCAAGTTGCAAAAGGGTGTAGTCAGAATACTAGATTGTATAAACCTTTGACAGTACTGAAGAGACCTTGGGAAGACATAAGTATGGATTTTTTAATGGGATTTCCAAAGACATAGAGAGGACATGATTCAATATTTGTAGTGGTAGATAGATTTTCAAAGATGGCGCATTTCATACCTTGTAAGAAAACAACTGATGTAGTGAATGTAGTAGACCTATTTTTCAAGGAGATTATGAGATTCCATGGATTACCTAAGAGTATAGTTTCAGACAAAGATACAAAGTTTGTTGGATACTTTTGGAAGACACTTTGGAAAAAGATGAAGATAGATTTGAAGTTTAGTTCAGCATTTCATCCACAGACTGATGGATAGACAGAGGTAGTGAATAGGAGTTTGGGAAACTTGTTGAGATGTTTTCTTGGAGAGAAGACATGAAGTTGGGATTTGATTCATTCACAAGCAGAGTTTGCATATAAAAATTCAGTGAATAAGAGTACTGAAAGAACACCTTTTGAGATTGTTACCAAAGTAAACCCTAGAGGAGTTACAGAGTTGAGAGGTCCATTATTATGGAAGAAAATAGAAGTGCAGAAGCAAAAGAATTTGTAGAACATATGGAGACAGTGCATAATCAGGTGAAGAAGCATTTGGAGGATATGAACAGTAAATATAAAGAGCAAACAGATGAGAAGAGAAGACATAAGGAATTTGTAGTTGGAGATGAAGTTGAAGATGAAGAAGTTTGGACCTTGTAGGATACTCAGAAAATTTGATTCAATAAATGCATATGAAGTGGAACTACCAGTGACATTGGGTATATCACCTATTTTCAACATTGCAGACATATATCAGTATCATGAAGCAGAGTTCAGTAACAACATTGAGGAAGACTTGAAGAAATGGTTACCACAACAAGCATCCTAGTAGACTGAAGACATTTTGGACAGTAGAGTTGGATACATCACTAGAGGAAGACAATACAAAGAATAACTTGTGAAATGGAAAGGCACATGAGAAGTAGATTCATCGTGGATTTCTCAAGTTGAGGTGGATCGTCTTGGTTTTCCTCTAGCCCCAACAAAGTGAGGGACTCACTTTTTCAATAACCTTGGATGTCTGATGCAATAGCATCCTTAGTTCCAGAGTAATCTTGCATCAACCAAACAAAATTTGCATTTCAATTTGTTTGTAGTTCAGTTTGTTTCTTTCATTTTCAGTTCAGTTCAAGTAGTTCAGTCAGAAGCAATTTCTATATTTTGGTCAACATTTTGCCATAGTTGAATTTCAAACTTTGCGGAGCTAGACTTAGCATCTAGACATGTTTATCTACATCATATCTAGAATTCAGAGCATTTCGTTAAGGTACCGTATAGTTATCGCTATAAAAAGATCGACTATTTTCTCAGAATAGAGCATTATGACAGTCTTAGATAATCAACTAAAGGAGAAGATCTACGGAGCATTTCATAACTTGTGAAGCTTAATGACACATCATTCCATATGGTTTGGTTTGTGGCTAACCTTCCCCAAGATCTACACATCATTCCATTCATTTGTGGAGGAACTCTATGTAATTAGGTCTGACCTAACTGTGTACACACGTTACAACTCTTCATTGAAGTTTGTGATCTTCCTTGGGCAATGCGGATGAATCTTTGTTTCTGGAGATGATATATATTTATGTAATAGATGCCTAAGAAAGCAGTTATCAAGTTCATGAGATAGAGATAGCTGATAGTTTAGATTTTGTGCGAAGGAGCTTCAAAGCTATATCTTGTGCATATTCTAATATTTTGTAGTTAGGCCTTTGAGCCATAATTGTAAGCCCGCATGTTTCTGGCTAATTTGTATTTGAATTCTATGATATACTGAATTACTGAATCTGCATTTGTTTCATATCTTTGAGTCATTTCCATTGTGTTTACTATTGTTGCATAGTCTGGATAGTTCATTCTGTGAACCCTCCTATCATCACTGCACCATCACAATTGGAGGCTATAGTACGATTGGAATAGGAATCATAGTTTTCTTTAGTTTCATTTTGTTTTGTTCTAAATTTTGTGTATACAATGTGCATTGTGTATAGACAAGAATGCAATTTGAATGAATGGGTGAGACTACAATTGTGCATGTGACTATGCTTAGAACACCTATTTATGGATCATATGTCTATTAACATTGACCATTAGACATATGATCCATAAAATAACATAGTAATAATAAAATGGAATATATTTTTTATTTCTAAACAAATAGATGATGCAGTGGTAAGAGACAAACTGAAAGTTAAGAGGGTGTAAGATAAAACCATCTAGCCAATCTACAACCCCTTTTCAAGAAAAATTCACAAAAGTACCATGTAGGACAAATTAAAGTAATTCATTTGAACCAAGTGTTATGTGTCAATTATTACATGTTTTTTAGTTAATGTAGGTAGACTAAAATACATCTAATAGATGATATATTCATGAACTACTAATAAGACAAGGGCATGTAGATTAAGAAGTTAAAAGATAACGTCTTCATCAAATGAGGTATTATTTTTCACGTTCTCTATCATATTGCTACACATATTATCTAGCATTATTATAACCCATAGTTAGTAAAACCTCATATATTTTAGATATATGAATGCTAGATATCCAACCATTGTTTATGTAAACATAAATTAGTAAGTTGTAGTCCTTCATTTCTATAAATAGATGGTAATCTAAAACTCATAACTAGTTATTTTTCTATCATCCAAACAATTGAAGCATGAATTTGTTTATTTATTTTCACATACAACATACTTATATGAGACACAAAAACTCAACCATTTATAATTTCTTGTTTGGTTTGTGTTTAATGCATGCATTATAACCATGAATGTTGCCCATATGCAACAAGGGAAAAGCAAATGTGAAGTTGCCAAAAACAAAAGCATTTTGGTTGTGCATGCATTTATTTAATTGCCCACTCATGTATATTTTCTCTAAATTCCATCTACAGGACAATTAGAAGCTATAATGATTGCATCATTACATAATATAGAAAAGGCTTAAATTTGTTAAATATATAATTATTTTTTGATACACAAGTTGCTATCATGGGACAACTACCTTAATATAATATAAAAGGAAAAATACATTTGAATCCACTAACAAATATTCAATGCATATGGTTATGAAGGTGTAAAGCATGTAGGCTCACCAATATTTTATTTTTCCAAAACCATTATCAAACTTCAAGGATTAAAATTCTTTCTCATTGTTATTGGATTTATATCCTCCTTATGTATTATTATGTAATAAATAAAAGCCTTCAACGGATTATGTTAGTTATTTGTTATGTTCCTTTGTGAGGAGTTACTGATTACCTTCTAAGTGAGCCCAAAAATCTTCTAGAGAGCATGAGACCAGTCTTGTACATAGCATGTTCACAATTCTTTCATCTCTATAATATCTACTAGAGATTTAATGGGGAAGACTCCATTTATATTGTCACTATTCTTGGTTACAAGGTGAAAGTTCAAAGATATGTCCCACTTCAATCCAACTTATCAACATAAATGAATTTAACTATTTCCAACTAAAAGTCAATTTTGGTCAAACATATGTTCTAGCTAGATTCATTCCAACTAAATTAGATCTAGGACACAACATACTTAGCTTCAAGTGTCCACTAGATACACATGTAGCATCACTTTGGGACTAATTTAGGGAAAAATGAAACTATTTGAAAAGCTTAATGTTCTCACAATTCCCACTCACATAAATGAAATTTACAAAAAAATCTAAAAAATACCTTTTGTAGATCTATAAGTGTACTTTTAAATAGTATATTTTTTTAATATTTAAATTGGTATTTTAATTATTTGTACTTAAGGCAAGTTGTTAGCAAAAAATATAAGATTGATTGTCTTCTTAAGAAAAATACCAAAGATTATAAAAAAAATTAAAAAATATGATACAGTGAAGGGTAGATTCCATGTGAAGATGATACAAAATTATTTTCTATTTTAGATAAATTTTTAAGACAAAAAATGGTGTCCCATCAAAATAGTTGTGTTTCTTTTTTCTTTATTCATAATAGAAATTCTATATTAAAAAGTATGCCAAAAAGATACATTTCCTCAGCCCTTTCATGGCTGGCAGTATGATCAAACCTAATAACCTTCCTAGACTATGAACTTGTATAAGAAGACCACACAGGGTCAGCACTGCTAATAACCAAAGGAGACTATATACATACTAGGACTAGCTAACTTTTGGCTTCAACTATACAAAATGAAGCCACAGTGTTACACTGAATCTACTAATTATCATATTCACCTAGCTTCAGGCTGAAATCCTCCACCCACTGGAGACCTTCGACCATGACCAAGCCAACACCCTTTTGATGAAATCCACTGCCACCTGCACCTACTCCTTCAACACCACAAGATCAAACCCTTTGACATCCAAAATAAACAGATACAACTTAATCACTGCTTCGGGATCATTAAGGAGACTCCAATCCTTTGGTCGAGGGATTCCAATACCAATGTTGGCTACCTGCAAGGTCATTTCCAATTCACCTAAATGCGCTAGATTGAAAATGCCTCTCATAATGGATTTCGCCTCTACCTTCGACGTATTCATTTCCAATAACATTGCTAAGACCCTCAAAGAGATATCTGTGTCCACCTTGTATCTTTCTTTGTTCTCCATAAAGTCTTTTCCCAGAATCATTCTAATAGCCCCCACAATTAGATCATCTAACCTGCGAAGCATCCTCTGTAGTCTGAGGTCAGTGATACTGCCAATGAAGGCCATTTGCCTCTTTCTACTGACCAGTCTGATTGGCATATCCATCCCCCCATAGTGGATGGACTCTACCGAGATTATCACTACAAAGTGAGAAGGCATTTGCCATCAAACAGAGAAAGAAACTACAGAATGGAGAAACTTCCTTCCCTAATATCCTTCTCCCAGACTTCACACTGAAGTTTCTCGAAGGCATTCCTTGGAATGATTACCTGCTAATGCCAAGGCTTGGCACATAAGAGAATTAATGTCAACCTCCCCTCTACCCATGCCATCTTGGAGCATTACAAACCATGATTACCTGACTCTTCTACCTTGGCCTTGCCACCCATGCTGATGTGGGAAGGCTCTCTCCCAACCTCCCACCAAAATAGTTGTGTTTTTAGTAGACACAACTTTCAAGATTTATTTAAATAAATATATTTATTGAAATGAGAAAAAAATAATCTACGCACTAAAGTATCAAGTTATAAACATAACAAAAAATTGAATAATGAAAAAATATTACTATAGAAAAGTGGCATCCCACTTAACCCCAGTTTTGAGCATTTTATGAACAACTACAATATAGTGTCAATTTTATTTTAAAAAAACATTCAAATAATTTTTTCTTTAGGAAAGAATACAAACATGAAATATAATAAAAAAATCTACATTTCATTAGTTTATATCATTTCTACAATTAAAACATATATGTCACTTTCTAGTGATTCAAATAAAAAACCTAGATCAGTGTTGTTGATTTCCTTTTATAAAAGTGGGAGATAGCTTTGAACTTTCACCCTACATCATATTCGTCTATGGATTTAATAGCATCACTTATATACTTCTTCTGAACATAATTTGTTGCCATCAACTTTGCAAAGCTCTTGTCATAGAGAATGTCAATGCTATTGGACATGAAGAGTTACATCATAGTTTAGTCATGTAGATGTGCTTCCTACATTGCAAAAATATTATTCCCAATAATAACATGTATTTTCTTTGTTAGGTAGAAAAGAGAGATCTAGCTTAAAAGGTTAAACTAGTTCAAACCCTCTTCCATTAACATTGAGACACAAACTAAGCTTGACTTCTACCCTTCAGTGAGAGACAAACTACAGGGGTTTTGCCTCTGTTCTTAATAGATGAGAAGTCAATGAAATTCAACCTATCACACTAGGAATAAAAGATCAAACCCTAAATGAGAAAGATTGAACTACAATCGATTGTTAGAAATAGAAACAAAAATTAGAATGCATAGTAGAGATGAGGAAATAGAGCAAAGAAGGAACCTAGAGTCAAAATGTCAAAAAGACCAGGGCATTGGGCGCCCTAGACCCTTTTTAGGATTTTGCAGAAAATCTAAACTTCACTCAACCTATACCTGCAAAACTTTCGTTCTTCCTGGATCTTGTCTTCTGAAACCTGTTACTTCAACCTGCACACATAAAAGAAGGGAAAATGGTTGTGGCTATATAGGAGCTTGCCTTCGTCAAGCCCCCATTTTGGTATTCCTATCTCACGGATAGCCAAGAATAGAACAAGATGTTGTGTGTGCTCAAAAACCCTAAGTGTGAGTAGTAACATGCACTTGATCTAATCAAATACTATCAAACCCTAATCCTAAATGACAAGAAAATAGGATAGATTGATACAAAAGAATGTTTCACTCAAGGAAGCTCAGAACTTCACCTCGTGGATGGAGATTCATCGAAGGTTTACTGAATAAGAATGTGATGCAACCATACCCTTGGAGGGTACTCAAGCCAATATCAAGTTGGTGGTTCCAATCCTTCTCCCAATCATGCATAGTTCTTCAACCTAGGAACAAATGAGATAGACTCAAGATCTCACTTCCTAGCATGCATACTGTACTAGGAAAATGTCGATAATATCAATAATGACTAAATAACCCAATAACTTAATAGAAATTGCAATAATCAAGATTAAAAACAAAGAACAGACCTTGCAAGCCTTATTACCTCATGGCTTCCATTGGGCGCCTAATCTCAATTGATCTTTCATGTGAATGAAGCCCTCATAAACCACACTTGCTTGCTTTGTTCTTCAAGATGGCAATAGAGAAACGGCTATGATATTTCTTGTAATAAAGATGAGCTTCAATACAATAAAAAGGGTGATCGCAAGCTATGGAGATGGTGTTGGTGCCAAAGGCACGTTGTGATTTCTACAGAGTAAGTTTACTAAAAGCTTGGATGATTGAAATGGAGGAATAGGGGCTGTATTTATAGACTCATGAGAGAGAAGATCAACGGTATAGAATGAATAAGAAGATCAACGATTGAGGAAACTTGAGAGGATGTGCGAGAATAAGGAGAGGACAAGTGTCCTACTCCTTCATGCAACAAGGGAGTTAACAAAAATAGATTGAAGAGTTAACTAAGTAGATTGATCAGTTAACAAAATAGACTAACTAGTTAACATATTTGATTTATGAGTTAACTAATTGCAACTGGAGGATAAATAGGACATGTGGGTGAGGGAACAAATAATTAAATATTAAAATATTTAATTAAATGTGCACATGGATTTGCATGGATTAATTTTGGTGTTAATCCATTTTTAAGAGGAAATAGATAATCTAAATAAATGTTTTGATTTATTTAAATATAGATGATGTTATGTTTAGAAGAACTAATTAAATAATTGGACATTATTTAATTTAGAATGACTTTAGAATTTAGAAGAGGTAATTAAATAATTTGATATTATTTAATTTAGAGGAATTTTGGAAGAATTAATTAAATAATTTGGTATTATTTAATTTAGAAGAATTTGGAGGATTTTAATTAAATAAATGATTTTTTTTAATTTGGAGGAATATGAAGGATTTAATTAAATAAATGATTTTATTTAATTTTGTGGAGGAATGTGAATCAGATAAATAAATTGATTTGTTTATTTATTGATAGAGGAACTAGATTGAAATGAATATTAGAAATATTTATTTAGACAGAGTCATGTCACTTCTAGGTGTATACATTTTGCCCCTCTTTGATGCAATGTGTTTTATAACATTGTTTTAAAGAATAAGATTTTCTGATAATGATACATGCCCCAGTTTGCCCCTAGTACAGGTTTAACGATGACAGGATGCCCCCTCGGGAGATTGGAAGGGAAGAAAAGGTTGAGGGCATGAAACAAACAATCTCACGATGAAGAAGGTTAAAAAGTTAGGTTAGGGTGAAGAAAACAGGTTATAGATTGAGAAAATTCAGTTGACGTAAGATAAGGGATGGAATGAAAGATCTGAATGACACGCGATACAAGATAAAATGATAACACACACAAGAAAGCAAGTATGCACAAATGATACAAGAACAAACAAGGTATTGCCCCTATCCAACTATAAACCAATGATTAATCGATAATGATTAACGATAGTGTTGTCATTGTGGGGAACGATATATACCTAGATCAACATGATAGGCATGTGAAAGATATATCCCACTGATAATTATGATTGACTAATTTGGTTTACAATGAGATTAGGATCAATACCATTGATTGCGATTAGATAATTTGACAAGATTGATTAACTTGATTGGTATGGATTAAGGATGGACTTGCATTTGGATCATTGCTTGGATTGATTGGACAAGGATGAATGGATCACATGGATAACTAGAAGATACAATTGGATAAACTGTCAAAAAGGACTTGGATTGTTTGACACTTTGAAAAGTTCTTACTCAATTGATGCAGAAGAGACCTGACAACAATAAACAAAAATTTGATTGACAGAAGAAAATGCGAATGAAGGAATCACAAGCTTTACTTGCAAACACTGGTACTTCAAGTACAATCTTTATTATGGGTGGTATATGAAATGCAATTGGATATGATATGGATGTGTATTGTCATCTTGTTATTGCAAGTATTTTGAAGTGCTTGTTTCATCATTGGGCACTTTTTTTGTGTCTTTTTGTGCTTTCAAATGTTGTAAGAAAATACAAGCATCAAGGTATAATTAAACCAAGATGACCTAAGTATTTCTTACATGGGTTTTGATTTATCAATTTAATACAAGCATCTAGTCAAAATTGAATCTAGATGACCTGAGTATTTCTTGCGTTTTAATAGACAAGGATTGCTTCTTTTCATGTTTAGACCTCTGGAGTCCTCGATGATCTTTTACTGATCATGTTGTTAGACAAAAGTCATCACATTACTAAATATTGATCCACAAACAACAGACAAAGAAAATGATGATGCTCCCATCATAGCTTCTCTAGTTTTGTTGACATCCTTGAGTAGCATAGAAAGACATAATAATAAAAATCAAGACCCTATAACTTAACCTACTCACAAACAGAAAACATTCTTGCATTAGATGTGTTTTCTTGCCATATTTAGGTAAAATCATTTGGAGTGTTTTTAGGCCTTTGTTTATTTTGCTTTGGATAGGTTGATGTCTTACGTCAAGGTTTCTATTTAGAAGCGTGCTTTGTTGCACTTGCTTGTCTAGTGAAAGGTATCACAATCTATATTGGTGTCCTCCTAGAACATGTGGCATTCAAGAATCCAATTCCATAACGAGGTCGATGACTTGCCCCCAGTCAGATAAAGGATTGACTTATTATGGATGAACTGACAAACAGACACGAAGAAATAGGCCCTAAGGGATTAACCTAGTGCCTCGGGGGAGCATCGATACAGGATGGCCTTACCTACGTGATAGCTTAGAGGCAACGTAGTTAGAGGTGAACAGTGTGGACCTATGACCTAGGTGATGGGAAAAGGTACAGATGCAGATGGACTAGGGGATGGGTGATAAGGTATGGAATGGAAAGAAGCCTCGGCACGCATCGATATAGGATGGCCTTTCCTACGTGATAGCTTAGAGGTGACGTAGTTTGACAAGACAAGATACTAACAATGGATGCTATGATAGGCTCACACTGTGGATAGGATACTAGATAAACCTTAAGTAGTTAAGGCAACAATGTCAATAGAGTATCAAGCCATGATAGGTTATTGTTAGGTGGTTTGGTGAAACGGATACAATCAGATGATGGATGACAGTAGGAAGGATGGATGCAATGTGTACTTCTACTGAATGCCACGAGATGTGACATTGAACTTTATTGCTTTGAGACTTTTTATGATTTTGGCACGAATGCAATGTGGAACAAACAAAATGACTGCTCTTAAATATGATTTTTGATTCAGGGCATGGTAGGTTGTCCTGATATAATAGACCTATTCAAGGCTGTGAAATAGGATTTAGGGAAAACTCAAGTGGGGAGTGAAATGAATTACGATGTGTTTCTGATTTCTAGGTTTTGCTAAAGGCTAAACACTGATCCTTATCTAGATAAGACAATCAGACAAGCTTTCAACTTAGAAAAGTAACAAATTTTATTGATGTTCACTAGACTTAGATCATAGATGGCAAGCAAGATAGACCCGAGGTAAGGGATATTCGGGGAAGAACAAGGGTCCCTAGATAGAAGATGATCCTAGATGCTACTAGACTTGTTGGTTTAGCTCAGCTAGTTTGTGTGTGTGTGCTTTGTACCTTTCTTTCTCTGTTAGAATGTCACTCTTGAGGCTTCAAGCTGAGACTAATCTCCACCCAAGAGTACAGACATTCAACAATCTTCTCTCCTTCACTCTTTTTTTGTATCTCTTTTTTTTTTCTTTTCACCTTTTTCTTTGTATTTTCCTCATTTGACGTTTCTCATTTTTTGGATTTTGATTTTTCAAGAAATGAATGCTTTCAGGAACTTTGATACGCAATACTTTGATCTCTCAATTTTCACTTTTTGACACTCTTATTTTGATCACTCATTTTTTATTCCCCTAAATTTTAGATTGCTTCCTTTAGAGTTTTGATCTTCCTGATGTTTTTGGCCAAAAAAGATAAGGGGCTGAGTGCCACCTAAAGTTTTCGTAATCCAGTCGGACTTCTCGACTACTAGGGAAGAAACGGGAAGGTCTACTTGAAAGATTTCTTTGAACACTGTAGGTTTGAATACTGATTCCATTTAGACCTAAAATCTTGACTCATTAAGATTGGGATTAGTGTAATGCTAAGAGCTAGGCTTTGATTAGAATCACTGGGAATGAAGGGGGATAATGGCAATTGTCAAAAATGAGGGATCTCTAGGTCCTGAAAGGATGACGAATATCCAAGAAACCCAAGGTACCTTATTGCAAGGAAAATAGCATAAGAGCAAATCACTGACAATCATGCAAGATGAACAGAATGATACAGAAATGCAAGAAACAAATTGTTTTTGACATTTTTTAGTTTTATAATCTTTTTGGTCTTTTATGTTTTTACAATTTTTTTTTGGTTTTTTAGACATAATATTTCCTGAGGTGAAAGGCATATACCGCCTCACCAAATTCCTCTACCACCATTGTGTACAAGAGATAAGCACCATTTCTGATATCTTCTTTAACCATGTAGGGGCCTTTCCAGTCTTCTAAAAAGACTCTTTTTCATCTTTTTTTCTTATTTTTTGTGCTACCTCTTCTCAAGAACAATTCTCCGATTCTGTAGGGTTCATCACTTGAATCCATCGATGTTAACTCAGTGGTTTCCCTTGGCATTGTGAGATGCAGTAAATCTTGAAAGGCATGTTTAGGGGAGGGGGTCCAATACATGGCTCCTTCACATTTGAGTAATTCTGTCAACAGATCAAATTGTTCTTGCATGTAGATTTTTATTTCAGGCCTCTCTTGGATTCTTTGTAAGAATTGGAATAGTTCAAGAGGAGTTTGTGGCTCCCTTTGTTCATCAGGAGGAACAAAGCTTATACTCATCCTCCCATTGGGCTCTAGTCATACATCCATGGCATATCCTATGTAACTGTGTGGGAGTTCAAAGATGACAGGGTCATCAACACCGACTGTCACTTGCATCTTCCATTCTATGTGAAAGAGGCCTTTGCTTTCTTCATCCTTGCCAGGGAGTCATTTGACCATTTTGATTTCAACCTAAGGTGCTTCCCATTCACCAAGTTCATTTGATTGAACCAAGGTAGAGGTGGTTGGTTCATCTCACAGTTTGGATACCATGAACATCCTTGGTAGCATTCCTATGACATTGGTTGATTCATTATCACTAGAATGCACCTCTTCCATGGGCATTACTTGTTTAGAAGATCCTGTTTCATCTAGTGTGTCGAGGATGCGTGACTTGAATTTAATGGTGATAATTGTGTGTAACCTTTTGATATGTCCTCCTCAGCATCTTAGAAAGCGTGTGAGTCTACATTTCTCAGATCTAACATGGTGGTTTCAAACATTGGGCCTTCAGTTCTGTGTGGCTCCTCTCCTATACAAGGGAAGAGTTTGTAGGCTTCTTGGCTATCGATCATGAGTACCTCTAAGGGGGTTAGGAGTGGTTCATCCTGCTTAATCAATTCCATGATCTTGATAGGATTATCCTTGGGCACCATTTCTCTTTGTTTTGGTAATGGTTTGTCCTTGAGAGTTTTGATTTCTACAGTGTTTGTGGTCTTTATTATGCTAAAAGGTTCCGGATCCCCCTTGGTGACATATATTTTCCCTAAATGGAGGAATCAAGCTTCTTGAAATAATGTGGAGGGTATAGATTTCATCCTGTGTATCCACGGTCTACCTAGGAGAATGTTATATCCTGTGTCTTTATTGATGACGTAGAATGTGGTAGGAATGGTCTTAGGTCCCAAGGTTACGGGGAGGGTAATCTTGTTGATGGTGGCAGTTTGCAGATTATCGTATCCGCGTAGAGTATCTTGTGAAGCGGTGATATTAGTGTGCCCATATCCCATCCTCTCGAAGAGGGAGAAAGGAACTATGTTAACTGCTACCCCATCATTGATTAAGGTCTATTCGATACATGTATCGTAGATCGACACTTGCAGGTATAACGCAAGGTTTCCTTGTTTTGTTAATTCTACCTCAGAAGGCATCTGTTGTAAGTCAAAGAAGAACTCTAGATCTTCAAGTTCTGAGATTGGTGTGATGGCATAGTCTACATGCTTTAGATTGTACTCTTGACATAGATCTTAACTTCCTTGAATGGAAGTGGAAGTGGGAGACTCTTGGATAAGTTTGATAGCTTCTAGGTGGTCGACAACATGAGGGTAGATTGGAATGTGGCTCAGACTCATGATAGAAGATTCTACAATAGGCTTGATTAGTAATAGATTACATGATGGAGTTGGGGCAATGGACATGTTTGGAGGCTCTGCGATAGGATCTTGACGTATAGACTTTTCAATAGGTTCTTTGATAGGCTCTTCGTTAGGTGTTTTATGATACGGGTATGGTTGATTCCTTTCTAACAACCATTGGATCACATCCTTCATGAGTGTATGTGTAGATAGATAATACAATGGATGTCGTATAATGGTAGATCATGGTGCAGGTAATGGCCTTGGAGGGACTGTGTGCAAGGTCATTTTTTCACTACAGGTGGTGATAGTGCAATCAGAGTTGGTATTGGAATCTGATAGTGTGTTAGATGTGGGCACATTGATTTGCAGGATATGCTCTGATATGTGATTAACAATATACTTGAACAACAGACTTGTGTAGTTAGCATCATTGTTCCCATTATTGTGATTTTGTCATGTGTTATTACTGTTGTTGTTGTTGTTGTGATTGTTCTACCTATCGTGGTTAAGGAGTGGATCCTTGTACACCACATGTGATTCGTTAGATGGGTGGTCTTTTGTGTCGTCACAATTTTGGTCTCACAAGTCTTTAATGGTGTGTTTGAGTGCAATACAATCATTGGTTTTGTGTCCCTTGTTTCAATTATATTCACAGAAGTCACTGTCATTCCACCAAGGAGGTTTGACTTGAGGTTCATAGTTCCTTGTGGTGGGGAGGGTGGTCTCATTATTTGCCAATAACTTTCTCAAGGAAGACTCATATGACTCTCCCAGTGGTGTAAAGTTTCATCTAGGAGGATAGTTGTTTCGTTGTCTCAATTCGTTTGACGAAGGTTTTCTCAGTCTTGCATTGCTTAAGGCTCTTGAGAGATTGAAAATTGGTTGTTTTGGTGCCACATGTTTGGCATCAACCACCCCATCATTCATGACGTTCTTATTCTTAGTCCAAAATCATGGTTTATCTATGTTGACATTTGTACTAGGAGTGTCCTTATAAAGTTTGATTTGACCTTTCGCTATCAACGCCTTTTGGATGAGTAAACCCATCTCAATGACCTTGCTAAAAGAAGCAAGGCATTGTATTTGAATTTGGTAGCTGAGGTTAGTGTAGAGGTTGTGGACAAACATTTTGAGCATTTATTTTTCTAGTATTTGATGTGGACATTTGCTTGCCAATTGTCTCCATCTTTGTAAGAAAAAGGCAAAGAAATCTCTGCCTTTTGTTTAATGTTACAAAGATCTAACAGTGAGATGTCATGCTCAAAATTGTAGGAGAAGTGTATGACAAACTTATCCACAAGTTCGTTGAAGATTCGAATGCCTGGAGGTACTCGATAGAACCACTCCATAGCTTGTCCTCCCAAGCTCCTTATGAATAGTCACATGAGATAGGTGTCATTGTGGGTGACTTCAAGGCATGTTGCACTAAACTCTCTGATGTGGTCTCATGGATCACCCTTTCTGCGATGTTTATCAAATTTTGGTACCTCAAACTTTGAGGGGAAAGGTATCATGATCAAGGTCTTGTCAAAAGGATATGGTGAGAGAGAATAGTGTTTTGTAGATGCTCTTGTTTGAATGTCTACAAACTGTTGCTATAAGGTTTGGATTTGTTGAGTCAATTAGTCTAGAGGGTTTTTGAGAGTCAATGGTTGACATGCCATTGTCTATGTTTCTTTCCTCTCGTTTGCTTTCCTCAGGGATTCTTTCTTCTTCAGTTTCCTTTAACGCGTTGATTTCAAAGACTTTGGGGAGTTTGGTTCCTTGTGTCGCTAGGTAATGAAAGAATTTGCTAGGGTCTTGTTTGAGCAATTTGTCCATCATACATTGGAACTTTCAGTCTTGTTGAGCATCTAGAATGTCCTCAGGAGTAAACTCCTCATCACTATCATGAGGGGATGGGGCAATCTTGTTGGTTGCGTCACCATTTGAAGTTGTTTTTGATTTTGGGATCTAGTTAAGACCATGTAATTTGACTTGGGATGGGGTGGACTGACATTGGAAGCTTTGACAAGGTGTTCTAGGAGGTTGTGGTGAAGGGGATACTTGTGGTGATGAGGTTCAAAGAAGGGTTTCCTTAGACCAATGGTGTCAAACAAGTTGGTTGATACAAAATGGTCGCCAAAGGTAAGGATGTTTGGAATCCAATTACTTGATGTAGACTAGTTTTGCACAAGCCAATAGTGAAGTTCCTAGAGAGAAGGCTAATAGATCCTTGATAGTGGATACTTACTTGGTTTGTTTGAGGTTGATATCATCTAGAACTGCTTTGTACTAACCTAGTTTTCATACTTGGTTTGATTTTAGGACATTTTGTGGATGTTTTGGATGAGGTGAGTGTTGAAAAAGTGGCTATGTTGTGGAAATGGACAAGATAAGTGATGTGCGCAGTTAATCTGATGTGGGAAACTAAAATAATGTTGAAATGGGTATCCATAAAGGTTGAAATTTTTCTCTCAAAAGGCCTGGAAGTGCTCACTATGATATATGCATAGCAATAATGTGCAGTTACAGAAGGTAAATACGCAACAAGTTGAAATATATGTGCAACTCTGGTGAAGGATAAAAGTACATGAACAATCCATAAATGGACAGCAGGTCGAAATGTATGCACAACTCTATGTAACAAATGCACAGCTCTGTGCTTTTTACTGATTATTGTAATGTTTTTGGCACTTTTTTTATGTTTTTAGTTTTCTTTGGCTAAAAGTTGGTCTTTTTGAATTAATTTTTTCAACTATGGCAAGAAGACACAGTAAAAACAAAGAATATTTTTCATGGTTTTTGATTTTTTTAGATTTTTGACTTTTTTGATAGAAAACAAGTACAAATCCTAGGATGGCAAGGGCAATATAAACCAAATTCTCACTTGGTTTTTACACCAGCTACGCTATTCAAAGTAGATAACATAGCAACTTGGGACATGAGCTCCCTCTTACAAGTGCACAAACTTCTTAGGTACACCAAGTTCCAGGTTCCCAAGGCTCGTAAACCTTGAGATTTCCTTGTTATCTCTACTATTGAATTGTAAGTACGTGAGCTGTCTTAGGAAGATGATAATCACTCTTTCTAGCATCGGTTTATAGGGGATTTTGGCCTCTAAAATAATGCATAAGTAATAATGGAAACTGTTCGAGTGGTTATATGTGTAGCAGTGCTACTCTCCATTATGGAGTCTCCTAACCTTCAAGGGTTGTGCCTTGGAGGGTTTTGGGGGAGGTTGGCTAGTGATATAATTAATCAGCACTCATTGCATGAAGCTTTCGCCTCAAGCACAATTTATTTATAGTGGCTAGGTAGAGCTTGGCTTTAGCTTTTTACCACTTAAGGTCATTCCTACTTGGATGGAAGGATATCCAAGGGCAGGCCTTTCTAAAGGTTAAACATGCAAAATGATAGGTTTGGCATTCTGGTCACCAAAGAAAGGGGAGAGCATAGGCCTACTATCATTCTGAAAACATGGAAGACAATGGTTCTTTAATCCTATTTAAAATGAAAAAGACTAAACGAGTTAAGCTACTTGGGCACACACATGATTTGTTAACTTTGAAAGAAGCAAGATAGCAATGGTTCAATTTTATATCTTTCTAGTAGGGGCTATATTTGAGTTGTTGATGCAACAAGATCAAATTACAATCCTCTTAGTTAGAGCTAAATGAAATTTGCATGAACAATCCAATTGCTTTCCTTTGGCTAATTAGATCTAGAAATGAGTTAAAAAATACAGCTATATGACTATCCAGCCCCTAACCTGCAAGCAAATCTGAGAATATTCTTGCGAGAAATGTTAGTGTTAGTGAAATCACAAGAAATAAGTCCAAAATCACTGTCAAAACAAATGCACAGATACAGAGCATATATGTGCAGAAACAGAACACAAATGTGTAGATCTAGGATATGCATTGTTACATAGAATAAATGCACTTTCAGAGAGAATAGATACATAGTTATGATATATGCGTAGTTATAGATGATAAAAGCATAGTTACAGAATACACATGCGCAGGTTGGATAAATACACTGTTATAGAGCACAGAAGCACCGTTACAGTGAGTAGATGCGCCAAATCTCCAGATGCATTGAAGCAAAGCTCAAATGCATGTTAGAAATGAACAGATGTGTAGAATCTTCATGTGTACCAAACCTAACACATAAAAACTTAGTTTTGGGGTTAAATTGGGGCAAGGCCCCATGGTGGGTGCTAGAAATGTACCAGGAAAATGTGGATAATATCAATAATGATTAAATAACCCAATAACTCCATAGAAATTACAATAATCAAGATTCAAAACAAAGAACAAACCTTGCAAACCTTATTACCTCGCGGCTTCCATTGGTCGCCTAATCTCAATTGATCTTTTGTGTGAATGAAGCCCTCAGAAAGTGCACTTCCTTTCTTTGTTCTTCAAGATGGTAATAGAGAAACGACTATGATATTTCTTGTAATGAAGATGGGCTTCAATACAATAAAAAGGGTGATCGCAAGCTATGGAGATGGTGTTGGTGCCAGAGGCGTGTTGTGAATTCTGTAGAGTAAGTTTACTAAAAGCTTGGATGATTGAAATAGAGGAATAGGGGTTGTATTTATAGACTTGTGAGAGAGAAGATCAATGGTATAGAATGAATAAGAAGATCAATGGTTGAGGAAACTTGAGAGGATGTACATGAATAGGGAGAGGACAAGTGTCCTTCTCCTTCATGCAACAGGGGAGTTAACAGAAATACATTGAAGAGTTAACTGAGTAGATTGATCAGTTAACATAATAGACTAACTAATTAACAGATTTGATTTATGAGTTAACTAATTGGAACTGGAGGATAAATAGGACATGTGGGTGAGGGAACAAATAATTAAATATTAAAATATTTAATTAAGTGTGCACATGGATTTGCATGGATTCATTCTGGTGTTAATCCATTTTTAAGAGGAAATAGATAATCTAAATAAATGTTTTGATTTATTTAAATATAGAGGATGTTATGTTTAGAAGAACTAATTAAATAATTAGACATTATTTAATTTAGAATGACTTTAGAATTTAGAAGAGGTAATTAAATAATTTGATATTATTTAATTTAGAGGAATTTTGGAAGAATTAATCAAATAATTTGGAGGATTTGAATTAAATAAATGATTTTATTTAATTTTGTGTAGGAATGTGAATCAGATAAATAAATTGATTTGTTTATTTATTGATAGAGGAATTAGACTAAAATAAATATTAGAAATATTTATTTAGACAGAGTCATGTCACTTTTAGGTGTATACACATAAAAACCTTTCCAAGAGCAAAGATGAACTCCACTTGAACAAATAAAAACCTACAATAATTCAATAGCATAGGAAGTATAATAATAGAGAGCTTTTATCAAGACCACCTCTAACATCTCGCAATCTAATTTCAAATGAAGAGGTGACTTGATTTTAGAAGGCTCTAGGAAACGAGTAATTGGAATTAAAGAGCTGACAATACGCACGAAAAAGAAAATTTGATTTTAGGGTCGGCCTAGCCATCATTAAAGTTGACTTGTGGAGCTAATTTTCCTCCCTAAAAACACACGATGGATTAGGGCGTTAGGCGCCCTAGTCCCTTAGGGAAAATTAAGGTACACGTTCATAATTAATGTGGTGTTAACTCTAAATTTTAAGTTTATTTTCGGGTTATGGTAAAACTTTAACTGAAATCATGACATTTCATAGAATCAGGGCCCAATCAGGAGTTTAGGGTAGACCTAAAATTGAACTAGGCTTGGGATCGCTAAAGGGAGGAGCTAAATATAGTGAAATTGTGCTTACACAACCAAGGAGCAAAATTTACAACATACCATTTAGCCCCCATTTTAGTGGTCATATGACACTACGTGCATATGCAAGCTAAAGGACATGAAAGTAAAACATATTGTAAAAATGATATCAAAAAGGATATTATAGAGGATGGAAATCATTGCTGAGCATGAGGGTGAAGCCCCCATTTTGTGATCCTGCAAACCACAAAGTCAAGAAATCAAATCCTGTAACAAGAATCGTTAGCGAGATAAAATCATCCTGCAACCAAAAAATGTATGTGTTAATCCAAAACACGAAAGGGGAAAGGTGATGATACATGATCAAAGTGAAATTCACAGGTAATTTGTCATGCCCGCATTTCCCATGCGGTCACAACACACAACACACGTGTCATGTCCACATTTGCCATGTGGTCATGACACGAATTATGAAAAAAATTTCTACATATCCCTAGGAACCCCCTCACACGCGTTTGCATCCTTGGTGGCAGTACGCATAAGGCTTAAACATGTCAACATAATTCAGGGAGGTACATTGTCCCACGCAGTCCCCTGCGTAATGATAGCCATCTAGGGGGTATGCGACAGGAAATGTGTTGCTTGTAGGGTTAGACTAATCTAATCTGAACCGTAAGTTTCCTAGGTGTGAAGATGATTCCGTTAGCATCGAAACATAACTCTAATTCAGGTCCAAATGAAAACGAGATAACGATTAAGTAAAATGGCATGATGGATGCATGATTAAAGTGGAGTGATGGAATGAAAATTAATAAAATAATGCAAAATTAAAACCTAAGAAATCTAGGAAAAATTTGACAGCATAACACGTTTTCAATAAACATAATAAAAATTTTAAAATAAAACTCCAATAAGAAATTAAATAAAATTTAAGAATAAAATTTAAAATAAAACTTAAGAATCGATTTAAAACAAATTAATATAACAGAAAGGAATAAAAATTTGAAATAATAATGACAAACGCCAAATTGGATTTTAAAATTAAGTCCATAAATAAATATAATTTTCGGCATTACATTTATTAACGAACTCAGAATAAAGAGGAGGAAGGAGATTAAAATACTCCTCGTAAATTAATAGTAAAATAGATAAACAAATAAAATGATTAAATGACACTAGAGAAAATAAAATAATTACCCCATCTGAAATGAATTTAATATATTCTTCCCAAATTAAACAAACTCAATCCCTCCAAAATAAAATTAACCCACAAGGAAAATAAACAAAAATACAAAACCACATTAAAAATTAGAAATCTATTTAAATGAGCACAAGAGATAAACTAAAAAAAAACAAGGCAAAAATAGAGGTTTTTAAATATAGAAAATAAAACCATCCCTCACAAAATCATCACAATTAAAATATTGTTACCAAAAATAAAAACAACCCTAATCCCCATTTAAAAATGGGTTATCTAAATAAAAAACCCTAAGTTATAATTTATTGCTTTCTCTTGAGGAAAACCCTAACTTCTTATCTCATTTGCCATGTTGCCCTAATTGTCTAATCTTATTCTCTCTTTTCTTTTGTTTTTGTGTTTCCTTCATGTTGCAGGTTAGTGTCTCAAATGCAAAAATGGAGGCCAAGAATTGGAGCATGCTGCTACCTCTCATGGAGGTATACATAGCAAGGTTTAAACAATTTTCTATTTTTTTTAAAGTTTGTATATATATCAATATATATACAAACTACAAGTGTTAAAAACTTGTTTCATTTCGTAGAGATGAAGTACTTGGCAAAGTGTCGCCACCACAGGGTATGGATGGATCATCATAGGAGAGGCAGAGCCTGAAGGGGGTGTATGGCCATGGAGGCGGGGGTTTCCAATGGCGTCAAGTGAATGGTGCAGAGAGGGTCTAGAGTTGGGGGAAATGATGGAGAGTGGACAATGAAGGGGAGGTGCACTGGGAGCACTGCGAAAGGGGGAGACAGGGTGTGGGGACAGGGCAATGCCCCCACCCACACCCACAGGTGTGGATGGGGTCATCGCCCCCTCTCCACACTTTCAAGGAAACAACTCTGTGGGTGGTGGTTTGGGCCGTCACCCACAGTCCTATTTTTTTTGTTTCAAATAGTTTACACCCAACAAAAAATGCAATCCGCTGTGCATAAATTTCAATCTCTTTTTTCTTGTTAAAAGAATTTTTGATATATACATATGTGTGTGTGTGTGTGTATATATGTGTGTATATATGTATATATATATACTCAGCATGATATACACAGTTTAACTAAAATATCAGAGTATGGTTATATTTTCATCCATTGTATATTTAAATACATATATATTATATATACACTTATATATATATATATATAAGTGTATATGTATATATATTATAATATATCCAGCAAGTAAACGATATCTATATTTATTTTTCTATCTCAGCATATACATAGTATTCTTAAAATCAAAAGAACAACCAGCTATATTCATAGAATAATAAGACAAACCAGTGGATATATATATATATACCCATGGCACTCATTTTCTCAACAATATTATAAAATAGAATATTAACATTCAGATTTAACTCTATATTTTTTTTTATGAATACTATTATTTCATTTCTACATAATAAATAGATAACTTAGTATTAACTTCTTCTTTTTTTTAAACATATAATAGCAGATTTTTTTTTTTTTGAAACAGTTAAAATACACAGAATACATTTTTTTTTGAAGCAACATTAAGGTAGAAGTCTAAAATTTCATATAAATTTCTAACAGCTCTTTTCATAATAGCACCTATAAATAGAAAATATCAAGCCACTTACAAAAATTAAATCTCTTAAAATTTCTATCTTCTTTTCTGGTAAGCAATAAACTATAAAAAGCAATTGATGCCTATTTTTTTTGAAAGAAACAATGACAACAATAATAGAACTCATGCCTTTTTTTTTTTAAAGAAACAATGACAGCAATAATACAACTCATGCCTATTTTTTTTTAAAGAAACAATGACAACAATAATACAACTCTTGTATTTCTCTAAAACACACAAACTCCACAATATAAGAATAAATAGTTTTCAAATAAATAAAAAGATTGTTTACATTACAACACATATTTCAGCCAACTCCATAGTGACATAACTTGACAGAATTTACAAAAGGGCCACAAGGGCCAAGGCTCAAACAGCCAACAACATAGAACTATAGAACACAAAACTAGTCTTCTCTCAACTCCATTTCTTCATTTAACACCTGCAAATAATATCACAACAAGGAGAGAAAACCAAGCCACATCTAAATGCCCTCCTCCCTACCGTAGACCTGCAAGAGGGTAACCCTCGAGCTAGGGAGGTAGGGATTCACATGGTAGCAACAAACCATAACAAGTATCAAACACAACAACAAAAATAAAACCCTAAGGATAAAAACATAACACAACTCATGAAAACGAGTTTGATGGGGGTAGGGAATGGACCCCTCTACTTCAAAGGCCACCCAAAATACTAAAAAAAATATCAATCTCATGGCCTCAAGCCAAAATCTCCATATACACAACTTCCTCAAATATCCTTAATAAACTTCTATGTCACTCTTGCCATTCAAATAATCTCCACAACAAGTAGGAGCCCTCAAGGTATAAATGACACCAATATGGGAGTGACCTCAAGGAGGTTCATTTCCCCTACCCCAAACAAGTTGATCCTTACCTCCAAATGGAGGTGCTCTCACCATACTCCCATCCCACACAAAATAAAGAAACAATAACCAACAAATTACAAACACATCACAATAAATAAGCATGGGTAAAAACATAGTCATGAGGCTTACCTTCAAAGCCCTATAATGGAAGCACGTTTGGTGATGAGCTCCAAGCTTCTCCAAACCTTCCAATCTCCAAGACTTCCTCTAACTTTCCCAAAATTGCTCAAAAATAGAAAAGAACTCCAAAATGCAAGAACCCCACACTCCTCAACAAGAGGAGGTAATATAGGCCATCAATTTTGGCCTTAAGGAATGAGAAGGTAACACTTGTCACCTTCTCCTTCCTCCTCCAATGTCACTTGCAAGGGAGAGGAAGTGTGAGGGTGACAAGTGTCATCCTCCAATTCTATCTCAATCCTCACCTTATCTACTTGTGCTCTCACACATGTGTGAGAGGACAAGTGGTGAGGTGGCATTCTCATTCAAGCCTCCAAGAGTATAAGGGATGCCATATGGCATCTTCTTATTCTTTCAAAGAGCCATCTCCCTGCAAGATTCTCTCACACATGTGTGAGAGTCTTGGAGGAAGATCCCACACACTTGGGAGTCTTGGAGACCTCCCAAGTCTTCCTAGGGAAGGGATTCCCAAACTTTGGGAAGGGAGATGAGTCTTTCCCAAAGCATGACTCATCTCCCACTTTATCTAATTTCCAATTTCGTCACTTTGACTAAACCATAGTTTAGAGTGACCAAAAGTGAGTTTATCCAAGGGTTAGTTAGTCAAAATTGACCCTAGACCCATGGGTAATCACCTAAGATAGATTTTAGGACACTAAGGTTCACCAAGGGGGTCATAAATCAACTTTAAATGGCCTCAAAAATAAAACAAATACCAAGTGGTGTAAGTCAATAAAAATTATACAACACTTAATATCAATTAATTTAAATAAAGGGTACTAAGCCAAAATGATAAAATTAAAACAAGTACTTAAATCAACACTAAATTTTCAAACGTGATCCTTATCCCTCTTGGGAATGGATCGGTTTCACAGGGAATAACTGTTATCGCCCAGATTTGCACCCTCTGCTATAGCTGTGAAACTTCAGCAATCTGTAGTAACATGGGAATGACCTTTAAGTGTGGGACTTTGCTAAATGAGATCAGACCTCCGGAGAAGGCCGGCTTCCTTAACTGGTTATCACCTAAAACTACTAAATCCTCAGAGGAAAAGGGAGAATGAATGCTTTTGAATGAAAGATGGAATGAAATAACCTGAAAAGTAAAGGGTGATTCACCAAGTTAAATAAAAGAACTCATACAGCACTAAGAAAATGCACAGGATAACCAAATATAGTAAGTATGACATACACAAATTTAACTGATCCTAGCAGAGGTGAGAAACAAAATGATTGAAACTTGGAATAGGATGTTCACAAGCAATCACATGCAGATTTACACTAAATTAAAACTCAGTCCAAAGAGGCAAAATAACTTGCATATATTTGATGGGAAGGCAAAGTTACAGTAGTAGAAAACTCTATCTGGAAACAGAAAAACCTCAATGCTCAAAAAATTTCCAACCTTATTTACAACATTCGAATGCATATATATAGCATTCCAAACTAACCTAAGTCAGTTACAAAATTTGCTCAAAGAGCTGCATCTGAAAATATCTCCTTCGAATGATTGTCCACCTACATCAGTTATGGCATCAAATATTTGGAACTGGGCAGATAGAAGATATTTTGGTCTTCAATGCAAGAAACTGGATCATCGATCTGCACCCCTGAAATGGTGGAAGATATTCTAGGCATTGAATGCGAGCAGCTTCCATTACCTACAGACATGAATGCAAAAAAAAATCTACATCCTGCCCCAAAAAAGTTGCCGAAACATCTAGTGACCCAAAATATACAAGACCAGATCCAAAACTTGAAAGTGAAAATATCCTACTGAAAACCCCGCCAAACGAAAGAGGAGACAAAAATGAGCATTTTTACCTCCTGCGGCATGTCAAAATTCACCAGGATGGCAGAGATACAGGTGGTCAAAGTTTTGGTCAACCACCTGTATATATCACTTTGGCATCTATGTATATATCGCTTGAATTTGCTGCCTGAATCACCATTTAAAACCTTCTCTGCAACTCCCTTTGCATATGCCAAGTGCTTGTATATCGGGCCCCACTAGTTGTATCTCCTTTGTATCTACAAACATACAATCCGTGGACTCCAAAATGACCACTAGCTGTATTTGATTGCCCTGTCGGGTCCGGCTTGTATCACCTTTCCTTGTATGTGCAAATATACAAAGCACTTATACATACAAGCTACGTACTTGACACCTGAATATGCCAGAATTTGATCTTCAAGTCAGGTCCACATTACATACTTCCTTTGTACCTTCGACTTGTATATCACATTATACAACTGCAAATATACAACCTAGACTTCAAATCATTTATTAAGCTTTCTGAAAAATACCTTTGGGTTCGGCTTGTATGCTAGGAATGCAATGCTTTGCTTGTATGTCCAAACATACAATCACAAAAAATGTACAACCTTCTGCCACGGACTTCTGCCGATACCTTAGCACTTTAACGACGGCAGGATAAACTCGCATAAGGGGGATATCTCAATATCCTGATGACGATGACGTCACCCGATATCCTGATGACCTTCTCAACACTTAGTCAAAAATCCGAACTTTCTCTCCCGCATCTACTCGCGATATGCGGATGTTTGGCACTCCCGATATGATGATCCTGATGCCGATACGCTCCTCGGCTCCTCCTGCTGATGATCACCCCGACGAACCCGCACTTCATGCGCTCAACTGCATCATGTTCATCTTCACTTATCCGGATGATGATGCCTAACCCGACTGCAGGATATTTGCAGAAATATCCTGATGATGCCGTCTTCGTGAACTTCTTCACTTAGTGAAATCTCACTTCGCCGATCCACCAGGGATGACCCGATCCAACCTCAGGGTGATCTTCCAACTCAATCAGCTTATCAACTCGACCTAGCACATGAGGATGCTAGGGTCTTCAACACCTCTTGACCGCGATCCTGCACACCTGCATGCAAACAAACAAACTACTACCTACCCTAATGTACATTACCATTCCACCGATCAGACAGATCAACCGGTGGAATGGATCAGGAAATCCATGCAGTCTCTCAAACCAGCAAATCAATCAAGTAATGGAATACAACCAGAGCAAGAACACAAACAGGATCACTTTATTGATTTCAAAGATGCAATACAATATGATCAACCTCTCTCTCAGGTTCACTCTCTGCAACTAGCTCGATCGATGATATCTGTCTGTCTCTTCAATATCAACCGATCTCATGCTTATAAAGATTTCCCTACGAGTACTACTGACCCGACTCCAAGCGGCTGGGAACTCTCCAAGCGGCTGGGAGATCCCACCGAACATACATCATGACAGCTGTTATAACTAACTAGCTAAAAATAGCAAAAGCCTGGTCAGCATGATCTTATCCTGATCAGCATGACCTTATTACATGCAATTGGTCTAACAGACCTTCTTGGAAACACAAACATGACCTAAACTACTAACTGCCTTATCCAGACCAGCTGTCAGGTAGGTGCTCCTGCACCATAGACAGCATATCATTTATCTTTTTCAATATCCTGATTTATGTGAGTCAGTAGATCATTTATCTTTTTCCTCTGCATATCATCCTCAAACGGATGGACAAACTGAGGTTGTGAACCGTTCCTTGGGGAATCTACTTAGATGCTTAACAAAACAGCATGGAGAGAAGTGGGACAATATCCTGTCTCAAGCTGAGTTTTCATATAATGATACTGTCAACAGGAGCACAGGAAAATCACCTTTTCATGTAGTATATGGAATGCATCCCAGAGGTATTTTAGAGTTGCGAGAGCTACCTACAGCAGGTCCTGTTAGTGCAGATGGAGAAGCTTTTGCTGAAGCAATCAAAGAAGTTCATGATCAGGTTAAGACCCAACTCCAGCACACCACCTTAAAGTATAAGGAGTATGCTGACAAGAAGAAGAAGGATGTTCAATTTGCTGTTGGAGATTTGGTTTGGGTTCACTTGAAGAAGGACAGGCTCCCTAAGGGGAAGTATACTAAGCTCATGCAAAAGAAAGTTGGACCATGTCAGATTTTGCAAAGGCATGGACAGAATGCTTATAAGATCCAACTACCACCTGATCTTGGTTTATCTCCTATCTTCAATGTATGTGACTTAACTCCATACAAGGCTAATCCAGATGCAGATCAGGATATCCTACAGGATACAGTTGCTGAAGACATTCCTCCACATGATCCTCCACAGATACAGCAGATTTTGGACACTAGAGTGGTCAAGCAGACCAGGAACAAGAAGTACTTGGAGTACCTCATCTCTTGGAAGGGACAGCCGACTTCTGAAGCAGTCTGGATGACTGCAGAACAGATACAGAAACATGGTGCCGACCTTGATACTCTCATCTCAAGTGGACTTGAGATTTCTTCTTTTGGGGAGTATGGTGCAGGAGCACCCGCACATGATCAGGATATAGGTCCGCATGATGACATACATGATCAGGATATAGGTCCGCATGATGACATACATGATCAGGATGTAGGATAGTTATCATCATGCTGACGGGATAATCTATTTTTAGTATGTTTGACTTATCATGTAATAAGGTCCACTGGACCGATGCTATGTAATAGTTCAACATAGGAGTATGTGTAGGCAGTTAGAGGCAGTTAGAGATCGGGATAAGGTTATCTGAGCTGTCCTCTCTCCCAGCCGCTTGGAAGCTCCCAGCCGCTGGGAAGTGATGTTAGTAGTACTCGAAGGATTTGTTATATATACCTTCGATCTATAGGGTTTAGATATAGTTTGATATAGTTTTGATATTGATGTACTTGTGTTGAGTTGAGATTCAGGAGAGCAGTTCAGACATTGTGAAGCTGTATTCAGGACATTTGAATTTCAATTGAATAAGATCTCGTCGTTTGCATTATCTGTTTGCATTTGGGTTGATTTCCTTTCCGTTTTGCAAGTTAATGGGCACTTTCAACCCTTCCACCGGTTGATCCTGCAGATCGGTGGAATGGTCCTGTATCATAGCTTAGATTGCATTTGTGTTTTCTGTTTATGCATTGCATTGTTCAGGAGATCTGTTAGAAGCATGCTGTAAATCAGCCTAGCATCCTCATGTGCTAGGTCTAGAAGATAAACTGTTAGATTTTGGTTTGGAGGTGATCCGGCCCGGTCGTCACATGATCTTTGTGAAATTATGCGGTTGTGAGTGTTTTCATGCAGTGGAAGGATACACAGGAGTCTGCATGTGCGTTTCCAGTCGGAACGAGCCGCAACATCATCTGCGAATCCATCGCCATCAGGATCGGGTCATGAAGTGGTTGAAATTTGCATGTTGCAGGTGCATCTAGATGTTTTGAGTTGGATATATACTCAGTGTATATATCGCAGTCAGGATCATCTCTCGGGGAAGGTCATCATCCGCATATCGCTAACGGATGCGGGTGTGAAAGTTGAGTTTTTTGGCTAAGTGTTGAAGAGTTCATCAGGATGATGTGTGACGTCATCGTCATCAGGATATGACGTCATCATCATCAGGATATTCAGAAATCCCTCTATGCGAGTTTATCCTGTTGTCGCTAAGTGGTTGAGTGTTGGCGTAGGCAGGAAGTTGTATTAGCATCATCAGGAGGTTTCGAAGAACCGGATGAACAATATCATGATGCTGTTGCTTGTATCGTCGGGCAGTGAAGCATCGAAGGCAAGTTGTTGAAGTGGAACGTCATCAGGATATTTGGACAACCGGATATTTGGATATCCTGCTGACGAAAGTGATAGTGAATATCATGATGATGCCGCTTGTATTTGGCACCCGATGAACAGTGCAACCGGAGGATGTTTGCGCCCGCTGATTATCATGATGATGATGACAGGCGACAGTCGAAGGAGGTAAATAGTAGTCGACAGGAGGATATTTGCGATCATCAGAAATATGATGATGCTGTTGAAATATGATGATGCAGTTGGTGTTGTTAGGAAATATGATGATGAGGTTCAGCCGATAGAGAAGTTTATCATGCTGTTTGTTTTGTTGGCAGCTCCTTCCTGTTAGGTTGCCTCCGTTGCGTTCCACTCTGTCAATATGCCTTATCTCAATATCCTGACTCACATCAGTTTGTCCATCCATCATGAGTCAAGATATAGCTGACTGTCAGGAGCACCTACCTGACAGCTGGTCTGGATAAGGCAGTTAGTAGTTTAGGTCATGTTTGTGTTTCCAAGAAGGTTTGTTAGACCAATTGCATGTAATAAGGTCATGCTGATCAGGATAAGATCATGCTGACCAGGCTTTTGCTATTTTTAGCTAGTTAGTTATAACAGCTGTCATGATGTATGTTCGGTGGGATCTCCCAGCCGCTTGGAGAGTTCCCAGCCGCTTGGAGTCGGGTCAGTAGTACTCGTAGGGAAATCTTTATAAGCATGAGATCGGTTGATATTGAAGAGACAGACAGATATCATCGATCGAGCTAGTTGCAGAGAGTGAACCTGAGAGAGAGGTTGATCATATTGTATTGCATCTTTGAAATCAATAAAGTGATCCTGTTTGTGTTCTTGCTCTGGTTGTATTCCATTACTTGATTGATTTGCTGGTTTGAGAGACTGCATGGATTTCCTGATCCATTCCACCGGTTGATCTGTCTGATCGGTGGAATGGTAATGTACATTAGGGTAGGTAGTAGTTTGTTTGTTTGCATGCAGGTGTGCAGGATCGCGGTCAAGAGGTGTTGAAGACCCTAGCATCCTCATGTGCTAGGTCGAGTTGATAAGCTGATTGAGTTGGAAGATCACCCTGAGGTTGGATCGGGTCATCCCTGGTGGATCGGCGAAGTGAGATTTCGCTAAGTGAAGAAGTTCGCGAAGACGGCATCATCAGGATATTTCTGCAAATATCCTGCAGTCGGGTTAGGCATCATCATCCGGATAAGTGAAGATGAACATGATGCAGTTGAGCGCATGAAGTGCGGGTTCGTCGGGGTGATCATCAGCAGGAGGAGCCGAGGAGCGTATCGGCATCAGGATCATCATATCGGGAGTGCCAAACATCCGCATATCGCGAGTAGATGCGGGAGAGAAAGTTTGGATTTTTGACTAAGTGTTGAGAAGGTCATCAGGATATCGGGTGACGTCATCGTCATCAGGATATTGAGATATCCCCCTTATGCGAGTTTATCCTGCCGTCGTTAAAGTGCTAAGGTATCGGCAGAAGTCCGTGGCAGAAGGTTGTACTAGCATCATCAGGAGGTTTCGAAGACAACCAGATAAAGTAGATCATGATGCTGTTGCTTGTATCGTCGGGTAGCGGAGCGTCGAAGGTAAACTGCTGAAGGTGATCGTCATCAGGATATTTGGAGCAACCGGATGTTGAATATCCTGCTGACGAAGGTAGTGCCGAAGGTCATGATGATGACGATAGTGTCTCGAGCCCGATGAACAGTGGAACAGGAGGATGTGTGCGCCTGCTGAACATCATGATGATGATGTTAGAAGGAAAGCAGAGATGAACAGTAGTCGGCAGGCGGATGTTTGCGATCGTCCGAAATATGATGATGCTGACTGTGTAACGCAGAACATGATGATGCTGTTGGTAGTTTTAGGGAATATGATGATGATGGCGAAGAAGATGATGATGAGGTTGGTCTGCAGACATTCATGCTATATGCGAAGGTTATAGTGTGGATGCCTCTGCATCATAGTGGTATCAGAGCTCAGCAAAAGGTCTGGGCTATTGTGTGTTGATTCTGTCACCGAAAGGGCAGAGGTAGAGATAGAGTTGATTGTGTTGTGTGTTGATTGAGAGGTTGACAAAATGCCTCCTAAAGGTAGTGGTACTGCAAGGGAATTGCAGGAGATGAAGGAGAAACATGCTAGAGAGATGAGGAAGATGAAGGAGCTTGCTGAAGCACTTCAAGCCAGGCTGACAGCCCTGGAAAAGAACAAAAAGAGGGAAGTGGAAGACAGTGAGTCTGAAGAAGATGCAGATACTGTTGAAGAGTATGAAGAGGTAGCTGAAGATCTGGATGCTGAAGACCAGAGGTTGGCAAAACTGTTAAAGGCAGTGCAGAGTGAGAAACCTAAGGTAAAGGTTGATGTTTCCAAATATACTGGAAGCTTGAATGAAGATGAGTTGTTAGATTGGATTGCTGCACTGGATAATCACTTTGAATGTGAAGATGTTGCTGAGGATCAGAAAGTCAAAATTGCAAAGACCAAGTTAGGAGGTCATGCTTTGGTATGGTGGGATTATGTACAATCCGAGAGAAGGAAACAAGGGAAGTCTAAGATCACTTCATGGGATAAGATGGTAGCAAGGATAAAAGGAAAATTCTTGCCAAGGGATTATGAAATCCAGATGTTTAAGAAGCTGCAATTTTTAAAGCAGAAAGACAGGGATGTGAAATCATATACTGAGGAATTTTATCTGTTGAGTATGAGGTCTGGTCATCATGAGAATGAGGTAGAAAAGGTGGCTAGGTACTTGGCTGGTTTGAGGTTTAACATACAGGATGAGTTAGTGTTAGCTAACCCTAAGAATGTGGAGGATTGTTATCAAATGGCAATCAAGATTGAAGAAAAGCTGAATAAAGGACATGATAAGTCCATGAGAGGAAGAGGAAACAATAGGGGAAGAGGAGCAGCCCCTGCACAAAAGCAAAACAATGAGGGTCAAGAAGACACTGGTAAAGGACAAGGACAGTCTGATTTCAGAGGTGGATGGAAAGGCAATAGAGGAAGATTTGGAGGTGGTAGAGGTTCTACTACATTTTCAGGAAAGTGTTACACCTGTGGAGAGTTTGGTCATCCATCTTTCAAATGTCCAGAAAACAAAGGTTCATCATCCAGAAATGATAGAACTAGTGACAAGAGAGTACAACTTGTGCAAGAAGAGAAAGAAGAAAGTGCACAGAGTTCAAACAAGGGTCCTGAGAATTTTGGATATCCAGAGAGTGGAGAATCATTGATGTTAAGGAAAACAAGTTTGCAGGCATCAAAGGATCTGATGCAAAGAAGAGCTCTTTTCAAGACCACATGCAAGAGCAAAGGTAAGGTATGTAAGGTTGTCATTGACACTGGTTCAACAGACAACATGGTATCTCAGGAGATGGTGGATAAACTGAAGCTGGAAAGGATTCCACATCCACACCCTTACAAGGCATCTTGGGTGAGTGATAGGCAATCACTTTTTGTCTCTGAACAGACATATGTGGATTTCCAGATTGGACCATATCAGGATAGGATTTTGTGTGATATATTGCCTATGGAATGTTGTCACCTACTGTTGGGTAGACCATGGCAATTTGACAGAAGGGTACTGTATGATGGGTATGCTAATACCTACACCATCAAGAAGGATGGGAAGATTATCAAGTTGATGCCATTGTAGGCAAAAGCTGCAGTACAGAAGGCAGCTCAAATCATTTTAATGGGAAAGAAGGAGTTTGTGCAGATGCCTAGAGGAGCAGGCATGAAGGCAGTTCAGGACACTGCAGAGAAAGGAGTTGTTACAGACAACAAGCTGAAGAAAGTTTCAGTTGTGACTGACAGAGGTCAGCAGCAGGTTCAGAAACAGTGGTGCAAATAGCCACCAGTTGAGAAGAATGACAAGGATGTTGTCATCATTGGGACTATTGCTTGTCCTATGAAGATTGACAGGAAGATACAGTTGAACACCACAGAGGCAGTTCAGAAAGAGGTTCTGGTCAGACAACCTGACAAACACAGGGTATGTGAGAAGAAGGCCTACATCAACAGGCATGATGATTTACTTGCCAGAAAGCAAGTTACAGTTCAGAAGTCTTGGAGCAGCCAAGAGACAGCAGCAGACAAAGCTGGAGCAGGTCAGCCTATTGACAAGGCAAAGTGTAAAGGTGGAGGACTTCCACATACTAAACTCATGGGACATGAGTTCTTTTCTGTTGGGGAGTATGGTGCAGGAGCACCTACCTGACAGCTGGTCTGGATAAGGCAGTTAGTAGTTTAGGTCATGTTTGTGTTTCCAAGAAGGTCTGTTAGACCAATTGCATGTAATAAGGTCATGCTGATCAGGATAAGATCATGCTGACCAGGCTTTTGCTATTTTTAGCTAGTTAGTTATAACAGCTGTCATGATGTATGTTCGGTGGGATCTCCCAGCCGCTTGGAGAGTTCCCAGCCGCTTGGAGTCGGGTCAGTAGTACTCGTAGGGAAATCTTTATAAGCATGAGATCGGTTGATATTGAAGAGACAGACAGATATCATCGATCGAGCTAGTTGCAGAGAGTGAACCTGAGAGAGAGGTTGATCATATTGTATTGCATCTTCGAAATCAATAAAGTGATCCTGTTTGTGTTCTTGCTCTGGTTGTATTCCATTACTTGATTGATTTGCTGGTTTGAGAGACTGCATGGATTTCCTGATCCATTCCACCGGTTGATCTGTCTGATCGGTGGAATGGTAATGTACATTAGGGTAGGTAGTAGTTTGTTTGTTTGCATGTAGGTGTGCAGGATCGCGGTCAAGAGGTGTTGAAGACCCTAGCATCCTCATGTGCTAGGTCGAGTTGATAAGCTGATTGAGTTGGAAGATCACCCTGAGGTTGGATCGGGTCATCCCTGGTGGATCGGCGAAGTGAGATTTCGCTAAGTGAAGAAGTTCGCGAAGACGGCATCATCAGGATATTTCTGCAAATATCCTGCAGTCGGGTTAGGCATCATCATCCGGATAAGTGAAGATGAACATGATGCAGTTGAGCGCATGAAGTGCGGGTTCGTCGGGGTGATCATCAGCAGGAGGAGCCGAGGAGCGTATCGGCATCAGGATCATCATATCGGGAGTGCCAAACATCCGCATATCGCGAGTAGATGCGGGAGAGAAAGTTCGGATTTTTGACTAAGTGTTGAGAAGGTCATCAGGATATCGGGTGATGTCATCGTCATCAGGATATGACGTCATCGTCATCAGGATATTGAGATATCCCCCTTATGCGAGTTTATCCTGCCGTCGTTAAAGTGCTAAGGTATCGGCAGAAGTCCGTGGCAGAAGGTTGTACTAGCATCATCAGGAGGTTTCGAAGACAACCAGATAAAGTAGATCATGATGCTGTTGCTTGTATCGTCAGGTAGCGGAGCGTCGAAGGTAAACTACTGAAGGTGATCGTCATCAGGATATTTGGAGCAACCGGATGTTGAATATCCTGCTGACGAAGGTAGTGCCGAAGGTCATGATGATGACGATAGTGTCTCGAGCCCGATGAACAGTGGAACAGGAGGATGTGTGCGCCCGCTGAACATCATGATGATGATGTTAGAAGGAAAGCGGAGATGAACAGTAGTCGGCAGGCGGATGTTTGCGATCGTCCGAAATATGATGATGTTGACTGTGTAACGCAGAACATGATGATGCTGTTGGTAGTTTTAGGGAATATGATGATGATGGCGAAGAAGATGATGATGAGGTTGGTCTGCAGACATTCATGCTATATGCAAAGGTTATAGTGTGGATGCCTCTGCATCAGATTGTAAGGCTAAAAAGGCCTCTAATTCACATGTTGCCTAGTACCCTGATAATTGATTTGATAAGAAAGCATGTTGGCATGATATGGTTGGTTTTGCCCTTGATAAGGCTGATTTTGCCTTTGACTGGTTGCTGATAAGGCTATCTATTCTGGGACTGTTGTTTTTTTTATATTTACTAGCTCATTCCCAAAGGTTTGTAGTATATTCTCTATTTTTTGTTGGCTATTTTCAATATATTTTAACTCTTGGGATGAGCTAGAAGTAGCAGGTTCAGAATTGGCAGTGCTTGGTAATGTTGTAGTAGTAAGTAAAGGGGTAAAATATGGGATTGACAAAGGCATTGAAGCTTGAATCTCAGGAAAGATGGGCACTGGTGGTCTGTTGTGTGGTTACACAACATGCCCCATTTTGAGTTGGCAAAACAGGGACCCAACTTTTGTTTGGCTTGTTCTGTGCTTTCTGGCAGTCTCGTAAAAGTAAGTCATGCAAATCATCATGCAAGAAAGGTTGGGTAGATCATCATCATGAGGTCAGTTTGTCAAATTTCGTATTTCATTCCAAAACCTCATTTTTTAATAGAGTATCAAATTCCATGCAGGTTTGCCTTTTACATCACCCTGATATTCATTAGGATGTAAAAGTCATGAATGGTCAAAGTTTGAGTCAAACCTGATATTTCCAGGGGAAGGATCATATTTCGTAACATCAGTCATATTTCAAAAGATCACCCCGATCTACTTTATCACCTGATAAATCATGCGGTCTGAATATTCGGACGTCAATTTTAGGTGATAGTAGCCTTTACCCGTCGGCGGCCTTATGCATTTCGTGACGATCATATTTTTCAATGTAACCTGATATTTCCTAATATCCTCCTGCCGTGAAATATCCCCCTAAGCCAATATCCTGATGATGTCATTCAAGTTCGATAAACGAAGAAATGATATGATGATGACATCATCATCACATTTACCTCTCGGTAGGATATTTCATAAACATGATCTTGTTCTAACATGATGATGACATCATCATGCTTTAGCGATATAATAAACGAATATCTAGATGACATCATCCTGATATCTTGAGAGGAAGAAAGAATGACTTCGGTCATCATTACCTAAACATCACCCGATATTTTTAAATAGCCACGTGACGTTTAAAGCACGACCTAATGGTGCGAACATCACCCGATATCTAAACATCACCCAATATTTTTCAAATATCATCATGTCGTTTAGATATCACCCCACTCCCATTGCTACCATTAACATTAAATGCACACTGAGGTGGTAGGTATTTCCTACCAATCATTAAACCTGATGAAACAACTAGCAAAATCCTGACTTTCCGTACAGAAAATTAACGAATAAGATCCAATCTGTCAGGGTTTGGCCTAAATTTACCCTAATTGCAAGGTTAAAAGGTAAATCTAATGTCATTTTTACATTTACCTTGTGAAGAAATTACTGTTATAGAGCACTAGCTTCCATATCCTCAAATAGGTGATACAACGACGAACGAGGTTTGCAGGTAGTAAGAAGTGTGTGATTATCAGCCGAATTAAGAGTATTTTCTAGGAATTCACTAGTATAAAAGAAATCTGCATAACCGGGTAAGTAATTGAAAGCCTCATCCTGTTGCTTTTGCACACTCAGGTATGATGTTGTAGGTTCTAGTTTATGCACCCCCATGATGGGCTTATGCTGAATAAATGTAGTAGGCATGATGAATATTAAAGATAAATTGCCATATGCATGCATGTGAGAACCCATTGTAAGACAAAATTTTGTTAATTGCAGGTATCCATGGCTGATAAGAGGTTGGCTAAGTGTGAGGCTGAATTCAGTAAGCCTATGTTTCCATCTCAGAGGGGCGTCCTGTTCAAATATGGCACAATTAAAGATACCCATCAGGGGAATACTAATTTGGAAGCCTGGTTAGCTAGGTTGAATGATGAGAAGAATAGGAGTCCTGTGCTAGATGACATATTCATGTCCGGAATGTGGAATGCCACCAGTTTCCCATACTCCATGGAGTCTCCGGAGTTGGTTATCGAGTGTGCCCAGAACTACAACCCAGAGACCCGACAGGTGATGAAGCATGGGAGGATATATGCAGACCTGTCCATCAAGGGTCTCTCCCAAATATTTGGACTGCCAGTGGGTAGGAAGGTCAACAGTGTGGACCTAAAGAAATCAGAGAGAGAATATGAGAATAACAAGAAACAAGCCAGGAAAAACATGTACCAATGGAGGGCTTAGAACAGCACATATCCTGCAGCTGCCAAACTTCCTGTGCATTTATTCAAATATGATTTTAGTGAGGAGTACCAGTACATGATTGCACTATTGAGTAGAGTCACAGGCTAGCCTGATGCTGGTAGTTTTAAGGATTGGATGTATGGTGTGATCATGATTTGTATATATTCAGATATCAAGCCATTGTGGGGCCAACTAATAAGTGATGCTCTGCATGAGCAGCTGATGAACCTAGGAGGTTCAAATTGTGCTTTCTATATGACATCATACATTGTTTACTCCTGTGCTTATAAAGCCACATTTGATGCATTAGTTACAGATGGAAAGCTTACAAGCACAGTCAATGCTGTGCACATTTGGGATCATCATCCCCAGCTGCAAAGAGCCAATTACCTCCAAGACTACAAACTGGTAAATGATGCATTCTCTATGCATCTGGTCAGAACCATGGAGGAGGATAGAACAAAGAGATTGAGCATGGAAGCTCAGGAGATAATCTATAGGCATGGAGCTTGGTATATACAATTTGCCACATTTTCATACATGAGGATTGAGGGTTTTAAAGGACCTCCCCTCATGTTGCCAAGGTATCCCACTGATGCAGTGATACTTATGGAGTTCATAAGGCAGAGCTCCACAATGTTAAAAACATACAAGGATGCAAAGAAGTTGCCACCAATTTTGTTTCCAGTCACCATTGGCTGGTACATGTGCCCAAATTTAGAGAACATAAACAAGGTGATGGTCACCCTGAATAAAATGAAGTTACAGCCTTTTCCACTAATAAGACCATATGATCCTTATGGCAGGATGCAGAAAATAATAGGGAGGCCTATTCACCAAAGGCACCTAGAAGACTTCTGGGATGACTGTGAAGATGAAGCAGAACAAGAAGAAGAAGATATCAAAGGCTAATACTGAATCAAGTCAGAACCTTTGACTGCATCCCCATCCCTCAACAATTGAAGAAAGATGACGGTAGGATAATTACAGACGAGTATGAGGAGAAGAAGATATATAATGATACCATCTCTGCACTTGACCTCACTGTACAAGAGGACATATCCTTCATTGCCAGGACCCAACAGCTAACCCAAGCCTGGGTTGATGAACAGATAGAGGCTTTGAAGAAGAAAGGTGTTGCCATTACTGTGGACAACAAAAAGAAGGGGTAAGATATTCTTGATGGAGAGTAGATAATGAACCCAAAGGGGTTATTATTGATAGAGAAGTGTTTATAGCTGAGGAGGCAGCAGCATCAGGATCAGGATCAGGATCTGCATCACCTCCATGGACAAGAAAACAAAAGTCCAAGAAAGAAAAGACAGCAGAGACTGGAATTACTGAGACCCAAGAAGAGGGTCAATCCTCAAAGAAACCAGATGAAGAGGATATCCTCATGGAGGAAGAGCCTGAGGAAGAAGAGGCCCCTTTGTTATTTAAAAGGAAGAGGAGAGCTCCACAGGTGGTGGTATCTACCCCACCTAAGAAACAAAGAACCTCCATAAGAGGTGAAATAAGACAACCCCCTACATTGTTACAAGGGGTAGGTAGTGAAGTGCATAGGGATCTTTAGCACAATGTTCCACTTCCTACCATCGTCAAGTTTAAGACCGAGCTCACAGAAGAGCAAACAAAAGAAACCTCCTAGACACATGTAGAAGGTCACATCTCGCTAGACAAGACAATAAATTTGTCTGATGATGAAGTTGTACAGGAAGTGGCTTCACAAAAGATGGAAACCCTTGCTGTAGGTACACACATGACCCCTCACAAGACTCCACCAGTTCAAACTATACTGGAGGAGATAAAGAAAGTGGAAATTGAGAAAGAAAATAGCCCAGAGCAGATAGCCCAAGAAATGGGGTTAGATACACTGATTGCAAAGGTGACAAATCCTGCGATGATAGACATAATAGAGAAACAAGATGTGAATTCTGAACATCCAGCAGGATCACCTGACAAAGGGCACCCTGTAGAAGAAGTAAAGATGGTAGAACCAGAGGGCCATACTTCAAAACTTAGCCAGCAAAGCCAGCAGGATATGTCAGCAGAGCCTACTATAGTAGAGGTTCAAGAAAAGAAAGTTGATGAGAAAGATGTGGTAGAAGATCTTGCCACCAAGGTTCAAGAAATAAGTAGCACAGGTGCAGAACAAATCGTGATTGTAGAACCAACATCAGAACCTAAAGAGACTTCCCAAGTATCCATGACTGAGAATGTTCCTCAACAGGAGGAAAAGTTGAAAGTGGATGAGGTGATGACAGAAAAGGATCATGATCATCATGATCAACATATAGATACATCACAGGATCCTCCACCTCAGGAAGATGCTCCTCCAGAGAAAGAAGTTCCTCAACAGGAGGATGTGCCACAGGATCAACGTCAAAGCGAGCATCATGAAGAAGAACTAAGGAAATCACCTTCTCTATGACATCTGCTGATAGAAATAGGAGATACAGGTGAACATCATGATGATGCGAAGAAACATGATTAGGTACCTCCGTGGTTGGAGAAAGAGGTAAATGCAGAGGAAGAATTTGAAATTCAAGAATTTGATGTATCTACATTATTTTTTGAGAATATAATAAAACCTAAGAGGAAGGCCAGAATGACTTCGACCATCAAAAGAGATCCAACAACTGGGAGAAGGACTGCATAGATTACAGTACCCACTGTAGAAAGAGAAAAAGGTAAAATTACCTTAGATGAGTTTCAAATCAGCACAGTGGACTTATGATTTGCCAATGAAGACCAAGAGGGTCAAGAGGGCAAAGATATTATTGATTCTTTAATTTAGAAGGTGAAAAGAGAGAAGGAGAAAAATAAGCAACACAAAGAGCACATTGCTCAGTTGCATGCCTACATAAGAAGGCTGACCAATACTGAAGATACTTCAACTGAACATGTAGTCCCATTGACTGCTATTTCTCAAGAGGAGGTGAATAAATTAGATCTCATGAAACATGAGGCATCTGTACTAAGGAGATGGATGTCATCCACATTGGATGATGCGGAGGAAGTGGTAAAGGCCTCTTTGAAGAGGTGGAATACTCTCAATGACTCCAGGTCAAAGGTAGATAAATTACAGATGCAGACAGGTAAAAGGTCTTACAGATTGGAAAAGATATTAGACATCCTGGGAGAAATAAGGAGGATAAATCCTCAGTTGCTTATCAACAAGCAGGTATTGAACAATAATACTACCTTGTTGGTTGATATATGGTATAAGGACATTCAATTTGAATGTGGAGTACTCAGAAGATGCAATAATAAACTGAGAGATATCATCATGAAGTTGTATGATTTAATGTCTGTTGAGGTAGAAATGTTGGAAACACTGGAAGGAAAAGTGGAAGGGAAAGTAGAAAATCAAGATGAAGAGTTTTCCATCAAATCTTTACATGGCAACTTCCAATTAGTAGCTGATGATCCACTTGTCCACTTGACAGAAGAAGCAATAGACAAAATAATGAGAATCAAAGTCAAGATGGAAAATTACAATGAGATGCTGCAAAATAGGAAAGACAAACTGGACAGCAGTAGACACAAATATGAGGCACACAAGCATGCCATCATCAAAGCAAAGACTCAGGATGGCAGAGAAATAGATAGAATTGTGCAGTTATATGAGCAGATCCAGAGCAGCATGCAGCCTCATATGCGAAGTCATCATCATCAGGATGATGAAAGTTCGGGAAGCGATGCACAGGATGATGATGCACATGAATTAGATAAGGTAGATGATGATGCAGCATAAATTAAATATCAGCATTAGATACTTAGTGAAATACATTTTTTAGATAGTTGCCAGCTGGCAACTTATGCCATTTTGATAAGGTTGATGTAGTCAAAGGAAAATCTTGACCGTAGATATTCATAGACAAATCAAGATCGTTGATCTTTTTGTAACGGATTCCTCACCTTGTTCTATAAAAAGTGGTGGAATACCTCTTTTCTATTATTCGAAACTTAATTGAAATCTGTCTGCTAAAGTATTCAGGGCTTATTTCAAAGCTTTTTGCATACATCTATATCTTTGCATACCTAATGAATGAGAAGACTATTTTGATTACAATTCATAGTAAATCTTGAGTAATCAGTGTGTGAATTCTAGATATATGTTGTGATTTGTTGCGTCCCTTGGAGTGCATGTCTACTTGCATATGTTGCTTTCATACAAATTCCTTTGAAGTTAGCATCAACTGTATCTAGCTGTGGAATGTCCTGGTGAACATATGGTTTGGTTTTCTTCTCTTCATGATTGTATCTGATGTGCATGTGGTTCAAAAGCTAAAGGTTCAACATTAATTTGAAGCATTTCTTTCAATTTCTTTTAAATTTCAGAGCATTTCACTATCACAATTGCAAATATTGAAAATATGTGGACATCTCATAGATAATTGCAAATATTTAGCATATTTGAAGCTAAAGCATGTATCATTGGTAAATATCATGCAAAGATTTGAATATCCCTGCATCATTTGATCAAGCAACTATGTAAAATGACCTCTCTGTGAAGAATCTTTGTAGAAACAATGTCATGATGATGAACTTCATGTAAGGCGCCAAAATGGAAACAGCAACACACATCAACCTCTGAGTAATGTCAGAAGATTAAGACCTAATCACCAGAGACTTGGGATCATAAATTCTCTGAATTCATCGTATCTTTCAAGATGAATAAAGGTTAATGTGTACTTTTATTCTATGCTTGTTTATGACTAACATCATGACCAACATAAATTGGCGCTAGAAGGAGCTCATGAGCTGTTTCTTAGCAAAGAAATCCTATTCAATTGAAGTGATATCCCCTACCTCTATTTATCAACCCACTTTAAATCTTGCAACATATCTAAAGGCTCCTCGCTCCTAATGCAACCTAAATTGGCGCTAGAAGGAGGGCAAACTGGAAAGAACATATAGCTTTAGTCATCATTCATTGAGTGCAGGGTCCTCGCTCCTAACGCAACATAAATTGGTGCTAGAAGGAGGGCCTTTATCCGAAATTGGACGCTCATCATCATTATTTTTAGGTTTGATGATGCAGAGAGTAAGGTAACCCCAGTGCATCTGTGAATTCCAAATATTGTCTAAATATTTACGGTAACAAGCTTGTAGATGCTCATTCTGTGTAAAGATTTTTAGATTTAACACAAATATTGCAAGCTTTACAGTAGATCATTATGAATTCACAAATATCAGCCAATGTTAAGTAAATTTGTTCAAATTTTGAGAATTTTTTCCTTATAAGCTTGATATCCTGTGGTAAGAGTCATCGTGCCCCGATATCACCTCATATTTGCAGTATTGTTGCAAATATTTCACAAATATCCAGTCAGATCAGTCATTTGATCATAAATATTGTCTCAGCTGGTGAAATTCATTCAATATTTATGATCATCCAGTTAGTTTGCCTCAAAATTGAGAAATCCTAGCTCACAGGATAAATACCAGGTCTAGATCTAGTGGAGTCTTTGAAGAATTGCCTATTAGAGGGTTCAGACCTAGAACTGTAGACATCCATCATACTCCTGGGTCCAGCGCATCAGGAGTTTCACTAGAACCTCCTCCTGTAACTCCTGTTGGTTTGCAAATACATTTTGGGATATCTGTGACACCTCCTGTTCAACCTCAACCCTAGGTCCAACCTCAGCCAGCTGTACCACAGGCTCAACCTCCTTCGGTCGCAATGTCTTTCTTTGCAGCAGAGTCACCTTTGACCTTCACTACATATCACGAGTTGCCAAAGAATCTGGATAATCTTTGTCCAAAATATCATCCTTACTAGGATGATGATGATCATATCAGGACATTTAAAGAAGCTTGTTGCAGAGCCAAGATAGAACATCAGGATGTTGTATGTAGATTATTTCCTTTTTCCTTAGGGGAAGAGGCTTATAATTGGTTTATTAGTCTTGGTCAAGCTTCTGTTGGTTCATGGGTTGTCCTAGAGAAAGCATTTCTTGGTAGGTTCAAGGTTCCTATTGATCCATCTATGAATTACCACATGTTTGCTACAATCAAAAGATTCGAGAATGAACCTATTGCCAATTTTAATGCTAGGTTCCAGAAAATGTTATCCAAGTTAGTTGCTCCATATGTAGTGGCAGATGCTTCTGCTAGGAGTATCTATTATTCAGCCCTGGATCCATTAACTTCCATGTTCATCAAGAGAACACATCCTGAAATCACTACCTTGACAAGAGCTTTTCAAGAAGCTATCAAGGTGAATCAGCAGCTAGTCCCAGCTCCTACTCCAACTATTGCATTCCCTACACTGCTTGGCATGTATCCACAATATCCTCCATCATATCCTACATCATATCCTGCACAATATCCTAATGGAGCTATGATATCTCCACCAATCATGCCTGCACCTTTGCAAGTTCCTCCATTAAGTATCATGCCACCTCCTAATGGGAATGGCCAAACTCCACAATATCCTGCACAAACTCAGACACCTCAAGGTGCTGACCCGTCTAACAATAACACTGGATCCTCTTTCTTCAAGCCTCAAAGTGAGAATGTAGTAGCCAAAGCTCAAGAAGAGAAGGAAGAAATTAAAGAAATCTCTGCTCAACTGAGAAAACTCACTACAGAAATGACACATTTGAGAAATCAAAGTTTCTATTCCTAGTCAAATTAGAATAGAAATTATTCCAATGATAGACCAAATTATCCAAACAGAGGATACAATAACAATAATAATTTCAATAATAGTGGTGGAAATAACAATAATCCTCAGAGACAGCCTAGAGTATGGAATTCTAGGCCAAATAATGGTTCATTACCATCACCTTTAGATAATCAGCCACCTCGTGAAGCCAAACAGACTACTAGAGTCAATCTTGCTAAAGCAGCCCTCACCAACTGGTGCAGGATACACAACACAAATGCTCATGCAGAGCTAGACTGTCCACAATTTCAAATTGCTGCCAGCATTTTCCAAACAGAAGTGTCTAATACTTCTGGAAATCCACCTCAGGTGGAAGGTAATGAGATAGTTCCTTGTGGATATGATTTAGCCCTAGTGCTAGAAAGCTATACTGATCATCAAAATTATTCTTATGCATGTGAAGAATCTACTTTAGCCTTTGAGTCAAACTATGTCTTCCCTTTTGAAGATGAGAATGAACCATCTACTGAACATGAGGAAGTGCATGCATACCAACAGCAATATCCTAGCAGACATAATTATAATTTGAGAAGTAGCTTCAACAGACCTACTGGTCCATTGACATCATCTCTACCTCCAAATAATTTTAACACACCTCCTGATCCCAAAGCTAGCAATAACCCTGGGTTCCCCAAGGTAAATGCTCAATATTTGTCACCTCAGAATACAACATCAAAGGCTGTCAGCTTACCTCCTGAGTCTGATAAACTGGTCACATACTTGGCAGATGAGATGAAGAAGATAAAGATCAACCTGTCTCTGTCAGAATTACTGAAAACCCCTGCAATCAAGAAGGCATTCATGAAATCACTAGATGATCCTACTCCCAAAGAGGATATGCATCCTTCAGGTCAGTCTAGTAGTAAAGATCATGCTGCTAGGGATAGTAATACCAAGCCTAAAATGTCAGCTACTATCCAAGCTGCAGAAACCTCACATATGACATTATATCGAGATAAGAGTGAGTCACCACCTTTTCTCCTTATCATAAGGATGTTTGGAAAGAATTTACACAACTGTTTAGTATATTCGGGTGCATCTACAAATGTGATGCCCTTGTCCATATGCAATGCTTTAGGAGCATCCTGCTAAATCCCTAAAAAAGGTGACACAATTAGATAAAATAGAAGTGAGTGTAATAGGAGAACTAACTCACATACACATGCAGCTAGCATCTGATCCCAGGATCCAGTATTACATTGATATCCAGGTAGTTGAAATACCTAATACATATGGGATGCTGCTTAGTAGGGACTGGTCAAAGACTTTGAATGGATATATGTCCACTGACTTCAATCACATGTGGCTACCTTGGAAAGGTATACCAAACCAGATAAGAATAGATGCTGAACCCAGAATGAAACACATGATAACCGAGTATAATAAAATGAATGAGATCATGTATGTTGACATTGAGCCTGGAGTTTATGCCGCTAGACCATAGACTATCAGGACAGAAGAGATCCTGATGCTTGATTTTCATCATCATCATCATCATGATCATCAAGAGAACATGTTGGTTGTAGAAACCGATAATAATTTTGAGAACGAAAAATGAAATAGATCACTTCAAAAACTTTGAGATGCATCTGTCCAAGCAGGTAAAGCATTGTCAATTGTTAAATATACTTGCTAATGATATTTTGATTGATGGATGGTGTATATTACATGACGAAGCGCATTCAGAAAAGACGTGTGAAACATGCTTAGACATGATGATGCTGGAGAAGACATGTAGTGAGGCATCATCATCATATTCTGAGGTAAGCTCTACATCTGGTGATGATGATGATATTGATTCTTTTTTGTCTTCCGCAGGAACCATAGAAAAAGTGATAGATCATGATGAAGGTCATGTACAGAGAATAGAAGAAATTCTAGTATACAATCAAATAAATGTTAGCAAAAAAGAAAAGATCACCCCAGGGAGTGATTGTCTGATGGAGTCAGACTATGAATTGTCTGATGAAGACAGAGGCAGTAACCTGACCAGATTTGAAGAATTCTTATCAGGAGAAATTAAGAAAATGATAAGACAAAAGAAACATCCACAAGATGCACTAACTGAAGGTTGGTGTAGGCTGCATGAGGCACCTCATTCAAAGACTACCTGTTCATTGTGTTTACACATTTAAAAAAAAAATACAATACCAAATCCAGAAGATCATCCTCCTGATGATGGAGAACAAGAAGAAAAGTTAGATTCACCAAAGAAAAAAAAGGTGCAGTCCAAGGATACTGACATCCCTAAGTTAAAATGGATATCAGGTGGAGCAGCTGCCAGAGCTGTAAAGAAAAATAAAGGTTCAACTAAACCTCATGCTGAAGATAAGTCTTGGATCCTTAGATTTGATGGATCCAAATCCAAGCAAGGAGCTGGAGTAGGGATTGATCTCATTAATCCATCAGGAAAATCCTACTTAGCTGCATACAGATTACAGTTCCCCTGTACTAACAATGTGACAGAGTATGAAGCTCTGATTCATGGGATATTGTTTTCTCTCAAAAAGAAAGTGAAGATTCTGCATGTCTTTGGAGACTTAGAATTAGTTGTCAGACAGGTAAGAGGAATATACTCTTGCAATTATAAAAAATTGTCAAATTATAGACACAGAGTGTGGGATTTGATTGAAGACTTTGATGCATTTAACATCACACACGTTCCTAGGGAACAGAACCACATGGAAGATGCACTTGCCCAGGCTGCCAGTACACTAGAGCCACTATCTATATCAGGTCTAAAGAGATTTTCAATAGAACTGGTATCTGTACCATCAGTACCTGATAATGTTACCAATCTTCAGGTCTTTGATGATGATTAGCACATCCTTGATTTCATCTCCAACAGGAATGTATTTGATGCTCAAATCATAGATGAGAATAGTATGGAAGATCATGTCTGGGAAGAAGATGAAATATTAGAGTTGCCTAGCAACAAGATTCCCAAAGGCATGATTGAATTAGAAAGAGCATTTGATTTGGATAATATGCTGAAATAGAAGGATCTTCCCAAGGCTAATGGAGGTCAGTATTCACAAGTGAATATTGGACAGGATGATAACAAGAGAAATGTCTTGATAGGTAAGGTTTGCACACCAGAAGAGTTAGAAGGAATAACTCAGACCCTTAAGGATTACATCTATGTAATTGCATGGACTTATGATGAGCTGAAGACATATGACACATCTGTCATAACTCATACTATACCTCTCAAGCCAGATGCTAAACCTTTTAGATAGAAGCAAAGGCCAGTCAATGCTTTGCTTGAACCAATAATATTTGAAGAAGTCAAGAAATTGTTAAATGCCAGGATAATCTTTCCTGTGAGGCACTCCACTTGGGTGGCAAATCTAGTGCCAGTTAGGAAGAAGAATGGAGACATTAGGCTATGTGTAGACTTCAGGAATCTGAACAGAGCATCAAAAAAGGATAATTATCCTTTACCATCACTAGATGAAGTTCTGCAGATTGTAAATGGAGCCAAGATGATGTCCTTCTTGGATGGCTTTTCAGGATACAACCAAGTGATGGTTGATAATATTGATAGGCTAAAGACTGCCTTCACCACCAAGTGGGGGATATTTACATATAGATGTATGCCATTCGGACTTATAAATGCTGGAGCAACATTCTAGCGAGCAATGGACATAGCCTTCAGAGGCTTAATAGGAAAATGTATAGTCATCTACATGGATGACTTGATAGTATTCTCCAAAGAAAGGGGAAACCATGTAGCAGATCTCAAAAATGTGCTGAAGAAATGTGAAGAGTATGGAATATCACTGAACCCCAAGAAATGCATATTTGGGGTGGCAACAGGAAAGTTACTAGGCCACTTGATCACAGAAGATGGAATCATCATTGATCCTGACAGGGTAGAGTCTATCATAAAAATACAACTCCCTACGAACAAGAAAGAACTTAAGTCTTACTTTGGGAAGATAAACTTTGTGAGGAAGTTCATCACTGGTTTTGCAGAAATAGTCAGACCACTAAATGCTATGCTGAAAAAAGATGCCAAGATTGAGTGGACAACAGAAGCTAAAGCTACTTTTGAGGACATAAAGAAAGCCATATCAGATGCTCCTGTCCTCATCAGTCCAAACTACACAAAGGATTTCTACATCTATTCATTTGCCTCAGAACATACTTCTGCAGCAGTGTTAACTCAAAGGAATGAGGAAAAAGAAGAGAAACCAATAGCCTTCATGAGCTATCCTTTCAAGGATGCTGAACTAAGATATGTGGATGTTGAAAGACAAGCACTTGCATTAGTCAGGGTAGTAAAGAAATTTAGGAATTATATACTGAGAAGCAAGGTGATTGCAGTAGTACTTGATGCAGCAGTGAAAATGCTGCTCATGCAGAGTGAGCTTGGTGAGAAAAGTGCCAAGTGGATTACTGTATTACAAGAGTATGACATGGAAATTACACCAATGAAGCTGGTAAGAGGACAGGCTTTGAGCCAGATGATATTCAAAATTGACCCAAACATCACAAGTTAGCAGTATGTTATCAATGATAAGGACAATAAGGAATGGTATTCAGATATCAGGCACATTCTAATTACTGGAAGATGTCCTCCAAGATTGCAAGCTTCACAGAGAAGAGCCTTGAAGATAAGGTCACAAAGATATATGATGAAGGGAGGAACCCTATTGAAGAAGAATTATGAAGGAATATACCTCAGATGCCTAGAGAGGCCAGAAGTAAATAAGGTTCTGTCAGAGTTACATGACAAGTTCAGAACTGCACATGGATCAACCTTGGCCACAACACATGCAATCTTCAGAGTAGGATATTATTGGCCCACAATTTTTAAAGATACAGCTGATCATGTTAAATGTTGTCATGTATGTCAGGTTGCTGCCAACAGAGAAAAATATATTGCACAACCCTTGCAGCTAGTGATGGAAGAGCGCCCGTTTGCACAATGGGGCATGGACTTCATAGGACCAATCAATCCTCAATCCTCCTCAGGCCATAGGTATGTCTTAACAATTACTGACTATTGTACCAGATGGACTGAGGCTGTCAACAGCAAGACTTGTACTGTAGATGATGTTATTAAATTTTTAGAGAGCAACATTGTTACCAGGTATGGAACTCCTTATGCTTTGGTGAGTGATAATGGTTCTGCCTTCACTTCAACTAAATTGTCAAGTTGGGCTTTTGATCATGGGATCATACTTAAATTTTCATCCAACTACTATCCCCAAGGGAATGGATTAGCAGAATCCACCAACAAAAATTTGCTGAATATCATAAGAAAATTAATAGAGAAGAACCCTAGGGAATGGAACTCATTTCTGAAATATGCCTTATGGGTAGACAGAACTAGAATGAAAACTGCATTAGGAAACTCGCCTTTCCAATTGGTATATGGGGTGGATCCTATCCTCCCTGTAAACTTGAAAATTCCTACTCTGCAGTTTGCCCAAGAGTACCTAGGCATTGATAATAGATAAGAAGTCAGGTTGCTTCATCTGATGCACCTGGAAGAGAAAAGGAGTCAAGCAATTGACCAATTTGCAAAACATCAAGCTAATGTCAAACACTGGTTTGATAAGAGAGCCAGAGTTAAAGCCTTCAGGATATCTGATTTAGTCTTGATGTGGGATAAAGCCCATGAGAGGAAAGGTGACCATGGCAAATTTGACAGATTATGGATAGGTCCCTTTCAGATTTCTAAGATATTAGGAGACAGCACTTATAGGCTTAAGAGCCTGACAGGTGAGGATGTCCCATTGCTAGTCAATGGACAATTCCTTAAACATTATATTCTAGGCCTGAGTGACTTCATGACATTCATGTGTATCATATTGTACATTTGTATAGTTGTTTGTACAGTTTGTCCTGTTTTGTTTGTTTTGTTTTGTTTTGGTTGAGCTTCTGTTTTAGTTAGTCAAGATGATGCACCTCATCACCACAGAAAATAACAAATTGTTAGGATTCAAGTGATGAGATCAGATTTAGACATAGGTTATGATTCATTCTAAGAAGTATTCATGATCAGGTCTATGATAGCTTTTCATCAGGGTACCTTTTCTTGATCAAAGTGAATCAATCACAATGAAACACTTAAAAGCCTTGGGTTTGTTGAACACACAAGTATAGGTGTTGAGTGAAAAATCTAAAGGGACTCCCTTGCTACCAATACAATCTCCAACCTAAAGCTACAAGTGACTATACCTTGTATAAATGAGCTGACATGATGATATCATATTCAAATTTTAAAGAGAAAATTAGAAAAGAAATAAAATTAGGCCATCTAAGTAACTCTACCGAGGCTATAGACGCCAGCTGGCAGTGGAGCTCTACTTAGGGAGATTGTATAGATAACCTTGCCGGGGTTATAGACGCCTGCTGGTAGTAAGGCTCTATCCAGGTTGGCTATGAGGGATGATCTCCAACTATGTAGTTTAACACTAGTTACTTATGTTTTCAACTTGCTTGCAAGATGAGAATAATTAATCATTTGCACACATCTGATCCTTTGTTAGCATTGTTACCATGAGGAAATTTTATCATTCAGAAGATCATAATGCTTATGCTTAGAAAGAATTAGAATACTATGGATGACTGTGATCACATCACTTGAATCACTGGAATTTGTTTGTTTTCTTTGGTGGCAAGTTGTTGTGTGGTTACACAACATGCCCCATTTTGAGTTGGCAAAATAGGGACCCAACTTTTGTTTGGCTTGTTCTGTGCTTTCTGGCGATCTAGTAAAAGTAAGTCATGCAGATCATCATGCAAGAAAGGTTGGGTAGATCATCATCATGAGGTCAGTTTGTCAAAGTTTGTATTTCATTCCAAAACCTCATTTTTTAATAGAGTATCAAATTCCATGTAGGTTTGCCTTTTACCTCACCCTGATATTCATCAGGATGTAAAAGTTATGAATGGTCAAAGTTTGAGTCAAACCTGATATTTCCAGGGGGAGGATCATATTTCGTAACATCAGTCATATTTCAAAAGATCACCCCGATCTACTTTATCACCTGATAAATCATACGGTCCAAATATCCGAATGTCAATTTTAGGTGATAGTAGCCTTTACCCGTCGGCGGCCTTATGCATTTTACGAGGACCATATTTTTCAATGTAACCCGATATTTCCTAATATTCTCCTACTGCAAAATATCCCCCTAAGCCAATATCTTGATGATGTCATTCAAGTCTGATAAATGAAGAAATGATATGATGATGACATTATCATCACATTTACCTCTCGACAGGATATTTCATAAACATGATCTTGTTCGCATAACATGACGATGACGTCATCATGCTTTAGCGATATAATAAACAAATATCTAGATGACATCATCTTGATATCTCGAGAGGAAGAAAGAATGACTTAAGTCATCATTATCTAAACATCACCCGATATTTTCAAATATCCTCTTGACGTTTAAAGCACAACCTAATGGCGTGAACATCACCTGATATCTAAACATCACCCAATATTTTTCAAATATCATCCTGCTGTTTAGATATCACCCCACTCCCATTGCTACCATTAACATTAAATGCACGTTGAGGTGGTAGGTATTTCCCGCTGATCATTAAACCCAATGAAACAGCTGGCGAAATCTTGACTTTCCGTACAGAAAATTAACGAATAAGATCCAATCTGTTAGGGTTTGCCCTAAATTTACCCTAATTGCAAGGCTAAAAGGTAAATCTAATGTCATTTTTACATTTACCTTGCGAAGAAATTATTGTTATAGAGCACCAGCTTCCATATCCTCAAACAAGCGATACAACGACGAACAAGGTTTGCAGGTAGTAAGAAGTGTGCGATTATCAGCCGAATTAAGAGCATTTTCTAGGAATTCACTAGTATAAAAGAAATCTACATAACTGGGTAAGTAATTGAAACCCTCATGTTGTTGCTTTTGCACAATCAGGTATGATGTTGTAGGTTCTAGTTTATGCACCCCCATGATGGGCTTATGCTGAATAAATGTAGTAGGCATGATGAATATTAAAGATAAATTGCTATATGCATCCATGTGAGAACCCATTGTAAGACAAAAATTTTTTAATTGCAGGCATCCATGGCTAATAAAGGTTGGCTAAGTGTGAGGCTGAATTCAGTAAGCCTATGTTTCCATCTCAGAGGTGCATCCTGTTCAAATATGGCACAATTACAGATACCCATCAGGGGAATACTAATTTGGAGGCCTAGTCAGCTAGGTTGAATGATGAGAAGAATAGGAGTCTTGTGTTGGATGCCGTATTCATGTCTGGAATGTGGAATGCCACCAGTTTCCCGTACTCCACGGAGTCTCTGGAGTTGGTTATCGAGTGTGCCCGGAACTACAACCCAGAGACCCAGCAGGTGATGAAGCATGGGAGGATATATGCAAACCTGTCCATCAAGGGTCTCTCCCAGACATTTGGACTGCCAGTGGGCAAGAAGGTCAACAGTGTGGACCTGAAGAAATCAGAGAGAGAATATGAGAATAACAAGAAATAAGCCAGGAAAAACATGTACCAATGGAGGGCTGAGAACAGCACATATCCTGCAGCTGCCAAACTTCCTGTGCATTTATTCAAATATGATTTTAGTGAGGAGTACCAGTACATGATTGCACTATTGAGTAGAGTCACAGGCTAGCCTGATGCTGGTAGTTTTAAGGATTTGATGTATGGTGTGATCATGATTTGCATATATTCAGATATCAAGCCATTGTGGGGCCAACTAATAAGTGATGCTCTGCATGAGCAGTTGATGAACCTGGGAGGTTCAAATTGTGCTTTCTATATGACATCATACATTGTTTACTCCTGTGCTTATAAAGCCACATTTGATGCATTAGTTACAGATGGAAAGCTTACAAGCACAGTCAATGCTATGCACATTTGGGATCATCATCCCCAGCTACAAAGAGCCAATTACCTCTAAGACTACAAACTGGTAAATGATGCATTCTCTATGCATCTAGTCAGAACCATGGAGGAGGATAGAACAAAGAGATTGAGCATAGAGGCTCAGGAGATAATCTACAAGCATGGAGCCTGGTATATACAATTTGCCACATTTTCATACATGAGGATTGAGGGTTTTGAAGGACCTCCCCTCATGCTGCCAAGGTATCCCACTGATGCAGTGATACTTATGGAGTTCATAAGGTAGAGCTTCACAATGTTAAAAACATATAAGGATGCAAAGAAGTTGCCACCAATTTTGTTTCCAGTCACCATTGGCTGGTACATGTGCCTAGATTCAGAGAACATAAAGAAGGTGATGGTCACCCTGAATAAAATGAAGTTACAGCCTTTTCCACTAATAAGACCATATGATCCTTATGGCAGGATGCAGAAAATAATAGGGAGGCCTATTCACCAAAGGCACCTAGAAGACTTCTAGGCTGACTGCGAAGATGAAGCAGAAGCAAGAAGAAGAAGATATCAAAGGCTAACACTGAATCAAGTTAGAACCTTTGACTGCATCCCCATCCCTCAACAATTGAAGAAAGATGACGGCAGGATAATTACAGACGAGTATGAGGAGAAGAAGATATATAATGATACCATCTCTGCACTTCACCTCACTATACAAGAGGACATATCCTTGGACCCCTTCATTGCCAGGACCCTACAGCTAACCCAAGCCTGGGTTGATGAACAGATAGAGGCTTTGAAGAAGAAAGGTGTTGCCATTACTGTGGACAACAAAAAGAAGGGGTAGGATATTCTTGATGGAGAGTATGATGATTTCATAAATGAGAAGAGAAAGTCTAAGGGAGATAGGCTCCCTTCACAATAACAATAGAGCAAAAGACTCCCAAGGGGCAAGAAAGTAGATAATGAACCCAAAGGTGTTATTATTGATAGAGTAGTGTTTATAGCTGAGGAGGCAGCAGCATCAGGATCAAGATCAGGATCCGCATCACCTCCACGGACAAGAAAATAAAAGTCCAAGAAAGAAAAGATAGCAGAGACTGGAATTACTGAGACCCAAGAAGAGGATATCCTCATGGAGGAAGAGCCTGAGGAAGAAGAGGCCCCTTTGTTATTTAAAAGGAAGAGGAGAGCTCCACATCTCGCTAGATGAGACAATAAATTTGTCTGATGATGAAGTTGTGCAGGAAGTGGCTTCACAAAAGATGGAAACCCTTGCTGTAGGTACACACATGACCCCTCACAAGACTCCACCAGTTCAAACTATACTGGAGGAGATAAAGCAAGTGGAAACTAAGAAAGAAAAGAGCCCAAAGCAGATAGCCTAAGAAATGGGGTTAGATACACTGATTGCAGAGGTGACAAATCCTATGGTGATGGACGTAACAGAGAAATAGGATGTGAATCCTGAACATCTAGTAGGATCACCTAACAAAGGGCACCCTACAGAAGAAGTATAGATGGCAGAACCAGAGGGCCATACTTCAGAACTGAGCTAGCAAAGCCAATAGGATACGTCAGTAGAGCCTACTATAGTAGAGGTTCAAGAAAAGAAAGCTGATGAGAAAGATGTGGTAGAAGATCTTGCCACCAAGGTTCAAGAAATAAGTAGCACAGGTTCAGAACAAATCGTGATTGCAGAACCAACAGCAGCACCTAAAGAGACTTCCCAAGTATCCATGACTGAGAATGTTCCTCAAAAGGAGGAAAAGTTGAAAGTGGATGAGGTGATGACAGAAAAGGATCATGATCATCATGATCAACATATAGATACATCACAGGATCCTCCACCTCAGGAAGATGCTCCTCCGGAGAAAGAAGTTCCTCAACAGGAGGATGTGCCATAGGATCAACGTCAAAGCGAGCATCATGAAGAAGAACTAAGGAAATCACCTTCTCCATCACATCTGCTGATAGAAATAGGAGATACAGGTGAACATTATGATGATGCGAAGAAACATGATCAGGTACCTCCATGGTTGGAGAAAGAGGTACATGCAGAATGAAGAATTTGAAATTCAAGAATTTGATGTATCTACATTATTTTCTTAGAATATAATAAAACCTAAAAGGAAGACTAGAATGACTTCGGCCATCAAAAGAGATCCAACAACTAGGAGAAAGACTGTGCAGACTGCAGTACCCACTATAGAAAGAGAAAAAGGTAAAATTACCTTAGATGAGTTTTAGATCAGCACAGTGGACTTAGGATTTGCCAATGAAGACCAAGAGGGTCAAGAGGGCAAAGATATTATTGATTCTTTAATTCAGAAGGTGAAAAGAGAGAAGGAGAAAAATAAGCAACACAAAGAGCACATTGCTCAGTTGCATGCCTACAAAGGAAGGCTGACCAATACTAAAGATACTTCAACTGAACATGTAGTCCCATTGACTGCTATTCCTCAAGAGGAGGTGAATAAATTAGATCTCATGAAACATGAGGCATCTGTACTAAGGAGATGGATGTCATCCACATTAGATGATGCAGAGGAAGTGGTAAAGGCCTCTTTGAAGAGGTGGAATACTCTCAGTGACTCCAGGTCAAAGGTAGATAAATTGCAGATGCAGACAGGCAAAAGGTCTTACAGATTGGAAAAGATATTAGACACCCTGGGAGAAATAAGGAGGATAAATCCTCAGTTGCTTATCAACAAGCAGGTATTGAACAATAATACTGCCTTGTTGGTTGATATATGGTATAAGGACATTCAATTTGAATGTGGAGTACTCAGAAGATGCAATAATAAACTGAGAGATATCAGCATGAAGTTGCATGATTTAATGTCTATTGAGGCAAAAATGTTGGAAACACTGGAAGGAAAAGTGGAAGGGAAAGTAGAAAATCAAGATGAAGAGTTTTCCATCAAAGCTTTACATGGCAACTTCCAATCAGTAGCTGATAATCCACTTGTCCACTTGACAGAAGAAGTCATAGACAAAATAATGAGAATTAAAGTCAAGATGGAAAATTACAATGAGATGCTGCAAAACAAGAAAAACAAACTGGACAGTAGTGGACACAAATATGAGGCACACAAGCATGCCATCATCAAAGCAAAGACTCAGGATGGTGGAGAAATAGATAGAATTGTGCAGTTATATGAGCAGATCCAGAGCAACATGCAGCCTCATATGCGAAGTCATCATCATCAGGATGATGAAAGTTTAGGAAGCGATGCACAGGATGATAATGCACATGAATTAGATAAGACAGATGATGATGCAGCATAAAGTAAATATCAGCATCGGATACTTAGTGAAATAAGTTTTTTAGATAATTGCCAGTTGGCAACTTGTGCCATTTTGATAAGGTTGACGTAGTCAAAGAAAAATCTTGACCGTAGATATTCATAGACAAATCAAGATCGTTGATCTTTTTGTAATGGATTCCTCACCTTGTTCTATAAAAGGTGGTGGAATGCCTCTTTTCTATTATTTGAAACTTAATTGAAATCTGTCTGCTGAAGTATTCAGGGCTCATTTCAAAGCTTTTTGTATACATCTATATCTTTGCATACCTAATGAATGACAAGACTGTTTTGATTACAATTCATAGTAAATCTTGAGTACTCAGTGTGTGAATTCTAGATATATGCTATGATTTGTTGCATCCCTTGGAGTGCATGTCTACTTGCATATGTTGCTTTCATACAAATTCTTTTGAAGTTAGCATTAACTGTATCTAGCTTTGGAATGTCCTGGTGAACATATGGTTTGGTTTTCTTCTCTTCATGACTATATCTGATGTGCATGTGGTTCAAAAGCTAAAGGTTCAACATTAATTTGAAGCATTTCTTTCAATTTCTTTTAAATTTCAGAGCATTTCACTATCACAATTGCAAATAACTGATAATCTTAAGCAAATATTGAAAATATGTGGACATCTCGTAGATAATTGCAAATATTTAGCATATTTGAAGCTAAAGCATGTATCATTGGTAAATATCATGCAAAGATTTGAATATCCCTGCATCATTTCATCAAGCAACTGTGTAAAATGACCTCTCTGTGAAGAATCTTTGTAGAAACAATGTCATGATGATGAACTTCATGTAAGGCCCCAAAATGGAAACAGCAACACACATCAACCTCTGAGTAACGTCAGAAGATTAAGACCTAATCACCAGAGACTTGGGATCATAAATTCTCTGAATTCATCATATCTTTCAAGATGAATAAAGGTTAATGTGTACTTTTATTCTATGCTTGTTTATGACTAACATCATGACCAACTTGGTCTAGGTGCTATTTTTCTAGCTAAATCAGGCTATTCTCTGCCCTAATAGCTATTTCATATGCATCAGGTAAACCAGTACCTCCTAATGATTGTATCATCACTGAAATATCACTATTTAGGGCTTTCAAAAAATATAGAAAAGTATATTTAGCTGGAGGCCTTACCATGGCAGGAATTCTGTCCCATGTCTTCTAAAATTTGAAGTTGAAATCCATCATTTGCTCCTGGGGAGCTCTCTTTATTGTAGTCATTTGTTCAACCAATGACAAGTAGTCTGATCTGTCTTGAAATTGCTTGTTTAGCTTCTCACCTAGATCATCCCAAGTTCCTATGGTCTGCACTGGTAAACTCCTAAACCATTGCAATGCTTTTCCCCTGAAAGAGGCAGCCAACATCCTGATGGCTACATTTTCTTGGGTTATATGATGAACTATGCATAGAGAAGCCACGTCTCTAATGTGTTCGATGGGAGTAGTTTGATTCTCCCCTGTAAAATAGGGCAGACTCTTTAAAGCTGCCATGGATATAATGTCATGTACTGTCAAGTTCAATGGGTTGCCCCCATCAAAAGCCATAAATGGCCAATTCCTTGCCATTTGAGTGGCTAGAGGTAGGATTGCTTAAGTTCATACAGAAACTACAGGTGCAGCTAGCCTGAAACTTGGAGGGGTTGATTGTACTCTTTTAGAAACTGGAGTCCTCACTACAACTCTCCCCTGTCTTCTAGGTGGTGACAGATGCAAATAGTCAAATGTACTTGAACTCTTAGTTTGAATCTTTCTCATATAATGTAGCAGTTGGACTAATCTACTTGTCTTTCCTCAGCAGAGTCACCAGATATGCAAGTTTTAACCTCTTACAGGTCTGAAAATCACTGGATGCACATCAAAACTAGTAACAAAAGATAGTATTTGATTGTTTCTCTAACTCTCTGTCCCACCGAGCATGCCAAAAGTTGTTATCATCCAGATTTGTACCCTCTATTATAGCTGTGAAACTTCAACAATCTGGTGTAACATGGGAATGATCTCTAAGTGTGGGACTTTGCTAAATGAGATCAGACCTCCGGAGAAGGTTGGCTTCCTTAACTGGTTATCACCTAAAACTACTAAATCCTCAGAGCAAAAGGGAGAATGAATGCTTTTGAATGAAAGATGAAATGAAATAACCTAAAAAGTAAAGGGTGATTCACCAAGTTAAATAAAAGAACTCCTACAGCATTGAGAAAATGCATAGCATAATCAAATACAACAAGTATGTCACACATAGATTTAACTGATCCTACAGAGGTGAGAAACAAAAAGATTGAAAGGAATAGGATGTTCACAGGCAATCACATGTAGATTCACACTAAATTAAAACTTAGTCCAAAGAGGCAAAATATCTTTCATATATTTGATGGGAAGGCAAAGTTACAGTAGTAGAAAACTCTATTTGGAAACAGAAAAACCTCAATGCTCAAAAAATTTCCAACCTTATTTACAACATTCAAATGCATATATATAGCATTCCAAACTAACCTAAGTTAGTTACGAAATTCACTCAAAGAGCTGCATCTGAAAATATCTCCTTTGAATGACTATCCACCTACATCAGTTATGGCATCAAATATCTGGAACTGGGTAGATAGAAGATATTTTTGGTCTTCAATGCAAGCAGTCGGATCATCGATCTGTACCCCTAAAATGGTGGAAGATATTCTGGGCATTGAATGCGAGCAGCTTCCATTACCTGCAGAAATGAATGCAAAAAAAATCTGCATCCTGCCCCAAAAAAGTCGCTGAAACGTCCAGTCACCCAAAATATGCAAGGCCAGATTCAAAACTTGAAAGTGAAAATATCCTACTGAAAACCCCGCCAAATGAAAGAGGAGACAAAAATGAGCATTTTTGCCTCCTGCGGCATGTCAAAATTTGCCAGGATGGTGGAGATACAGGCGGTCAAAATTTTGGTCAACTGCCTATATATATCGCTTTGGCATCTATGTATATATCACTTGAATTTGATGCCTGAATCACCATTTAAAACCTTCTCTGCAACTCCCTTTGCATATGCCAAGCGCTTGTATATCGGGCCCCACCAGTTGTATCTCCTTTGTATCTGCAAACATACAATTCACAGACTCCAAAATGACCATTAGTTGTATTTGATTGCCCTATCGGGTCCGGCTTGTATCACCTTTCCTTGTATATCTCTTTGTATGTGCAAATATGCAAAGCACTTATACAGACAAGCCACGAACTTGATGCCTGGATATGCCAGAATTTGATCTTCAAGTCAGGTCCACCTTGCATACTTCCTTTGCACCTTTGACTTGTATATCGCAATATACAATTGCAAATATACAACCCGGACTTCAAATCTTTTATAAAGCTTTCTAAAAAATACCTTCGGGTTCAGCTTGTATGCTAGGAATGCAATGCTTTGCTTATATGTCCAAACATACAATCACAAAAAATGTACATCTAGTGGACCCCACCCTTTGCATCTTCGGCCTTTGTATATTCAAATGTATAGTGCCGATATGCAAAAGGGTTTTGTATGTGCCCCTTGTATCTTACCCTTTGTACATTCACCTTGCATGTTGGACTTGTATATCAACCTTGTATGTATGAACATACAACTCGATATACATTCCACTATACATTCTCACTTGTATGTCAACTTTGTATCTTAGGAAAAAGTCCTTTGTATGTTCAAATGTATGTCACCTTTGTATATACAATACAATGGTCACATACAAGGGCGGACCCCTTTACTTCTCTATCACCTTTTACATGTATGTCTCCTGCCACGTGTCATCACCTGATTTGTCGCTGAGCTGGTCTAAGAAGCAACACTGGAAAACTGTATCTACTTATTGGTGGTCGGAATGACTATGAACTGAGTTGCCGATGCACTCTGTCTGGCTAATGACCTTTGTATATAACCCCTTGCATGATGCAATGCACAGACCTCATGCTTGAATTTGCCAGAATTAACTTCTGTGTCGGGTCCGGCTTGCATGTCTTCTTTGTACCTCCGCCTTGTATATCGCAAATATACAATGTCCACATACATGCAAGCCGTGGACTCAATGCTGCATTAAACCAAAACATATATCCATTTGAAATCTGGCTTGCATCCTTACTTTGTATCTTTCATTGTATATCAGCATATACAAGCACTATATACATGCAAGCCGTGGATTTCAATTTTTTATGAAGCAGACTGGAAAGATTTTGAAATCCGGCTTGTATATTGCCTTTGTATGTCCGTGTTGTATATCACAAATATATAATGCCCACATACAAGAAAAAACATACATGCACCAGACCCATGCCCTTATCAACCATATTGCATACCCATTCGGGTCCGGCCAATGCATCCTAGGAATGCATGCCTCTTTGCATGTGCGAACATACAATCACACTTGTATATGCAACTGGTGGGCCCCATGCCTTGTATCTTTTCCCTATTTGCTTCTTGTGCATCTACTCGATATACTTTCCACTTTGTATGTCGTAGGCCCCACCAAATGTATGTCAGCCCTATATATTTTTCCTTGCATGTTTCGATTGTATGTTTAACCCCTTGTATATTGGCTTTCTATGTGAAAACATACAAGCGAAATATACAAACATACAAGGATACACATTCTACTTTGTATGTCGGCCTTGTATGTCCAAACATACAAGAATCTTTGCACATACATCAGCCGTCAGGGAAACTTTAACCTTGGCCGCCGATGAGGCTGATCTTGCCGATGAACCTTCCACTGTAGCAAATACATGTAAACTGTAGCTGATGTATGTTTCCATTATATATCGAACATTCATTAGCGATACACAAGAAAATCCTTGTATATCCCTTGCATATTCCCTTGTATGTACAAAGGTGAATGTATATGCGAATGTACATCAAGAATGCATACAAATACAAGTTATAAAAATAGAAACCTATGCGATAAAAAATGCTTGAAGCTAAAATATTTCTGGGTTTTTCTAGGTTTTTTGCAAGGAATCTTTACACAAGTTTTTAGGAAATTTTGACAAGGCATAGCATAAATATTTGAAGGATTTAAGCCTTGTATGGGTCACTTCTAAAGGATTTTTAAGGAAAATGGAAGGTGAACTATTTGGCTTTGGGTAGAGGAAAATAGGTCAAAATAACATAGGTGTAAATTCTACCTCCAATTTCCCATCGCCTGGGAATGTAAAACCTACACATCTTGATCAAGTGTCAAAGATATCATGAATAATCATAGCCGAAGCAACTGGAATTAAATTCAAGCCATCGAATACACAATAATTATCTATAACATAATTCTGAATTAAATTGCATTTTTCTATCATATGTCAACTAATCATCATCACATAAATAACTAGAAATCACTTCACAAAACATCATCTAATATATCTCATATGTTGGATCACCAAATAGCATCAAAATATGATCAAATCGAATCACCATATGTCTAATCAATGTCATATCAAAATCGGGAGATATAATCAAGTCTATATAATGAAACCATAGTCTCTAAAAGTTTGATAATGTCATCAATTGAAATGCATAACAATCAAAATAAGGAAGGAAAATAATCAGCCTCACATCCTCCCCCCCAAGAGTAAACTTCCTCCTGGAAGTCATAAAAAAGGTGAGGATAGAGTGCCCTCAAACTAGCTGCATCCTCCCAAGTCACTGTGACCTCATCACAATGATCCCACTGGACCCTAACCTGGTCTAGCTCTTGACCTCGAAGGCCCAACATCCAATGAGCCAATATGTGAATTGGCTCCAAAGCCAATTGCCCATCTGCCTCTACCTATAAAGTACTCTAGTTGAGTACGTGAGATAAATCAGATATATATCGCCTCAATACAGAAATATGAAAGACATCGTGGATATGTGATAGGCTAGGTGGCAATGCTAGATGATAGGAAATAGGTCCTATCCGCTCCAAGATTTCAAAAGGTCCTACAAACCGTGGTGTGTGCTTAGAGCCCTTTCCATAATGGATAGGACTCTTGTGTGGCTGCACTCTAAGGAATACCCTGTCACCCACTGAGAAGCTCCAATTAGTTCTCTTGGCATCGACATACTTCTTCTATCTATCCTGTGCCTCTTGAAGTTTACCTAATTAGTGTGACCTATTGTTCCATATCCTGAAATAACTCTGGACCAATGGCAATCCTATCCTCTATCTAATCCCAACTCAATGGTGTCCTACATGGTCTGCCATATAAAGCCTGAAAAGGAGGCATACCCAACGAGCTGTGATGCCCATTATTTTAGGCAAACTCAACCAAATATAGATACTCCTCCCATCTAGATTGATGGTCCATAACATACATATGAAGCATATCCTCCAACACCTGATTCACCTGCTCTGTCTCTCCATCTATCTCAGGATGATAAGTAGAGCTAAAGTTGAGCTGTGTGCCCAACGCCTACTGTAAGGCTCTCTAAAATGTTGAAGTAAAAACTAGATCTCTATCAAAAATGATGCGGCAAGGTACTCCATGTAATCTCACAATATCATCTAAGAATACTCTCGCCACTACTGGTGCATTGTACGTCGTGCATACAGGTGAGAAATGTGCCACCTTGGTCAACTTGTTGACTATCACCATAATGGAATCATGGCAATGCGAAGACATAGGAAGGCCAACAATAAAATCCATAGAAATAGTGTCCCATTTCCACTCAGGTATCTCATGTGGGTATAAAAGACCCGCTAGATGTTGATGCTTGGCCTTAACCCTCTAGCACTCAAGGCATCGAGCAACAAACTCTGCAATATCTCATCTCATACCTGCCGAATGGTACAGCTATCGTAGGTTGGCATGCATCTTCTTCACCCCCGGATGTGCTGCATATGGTGCTCTGTGAGCCTCTGATAACACTACAGTATGTAGATCATCTGCGCAGGGTACATAGATGCGCTGTCAATGATGAAGTAACCTATCTGCCTCAAGTGAATGCCCTGCAAACTTGCCCACAAGGGCCCCCTATGAACTGATCTCCTGCTGCACCTCAAGAAACCACTCATCCTCTAGCAGATGCTAAATAATGCATCCTCTCAAGTCCACACTCAGAGTCAAGGTCAAGAGCTCGTGGTGCCTCTGACTCAATGTGTCAGTAACCACATTCTCCTTCCCTTTGATGAAGTGGACATCAAAGCCATACTCACAAAGAAACTCCATCCAACGCTACTGACGGGCATTTAGATTCAACTATGTAAAGATATACTGAAGACTATGGTGATCTGAATGGAGCTTAAAGCGATGACCCAATAAGAAATGTCTCCAACAAACAAGAGCGTGAACCACTGCCGCTAACTCTAAGTCATGCGTGGGGTAGTTTAGCTCATGGGTCTTGAGCTTTCACAACTCATACGCGATCACTCTACCACCCTGCATAAGTACGGTTCCCAATCCCTCAAGTGATGCATCTGTGCAAACCATACAATCTGCTGCAGGATCAAGAACTGCTAAAATGGGAGCACTGGTGAGATGCTCCTTGAGGACCTTGAAGGCCCTCTCACATTGCTCAGTACATAGAAAACTCTTCCCTTTCCGCTGAAGGGAAGTGATGGGTGTGCTATCTGAGAAAAACCCTCAACAAAGTGATGGTAATAACCAACTAACTCCATAAAACTCCTGACCTCTATCACACTAGTGGGTGATGGCCAATCCCTGATAGGCCTGATCTTTGATGGATCTACTAAGATTCCATTGCCAGATAGGATATGCCCCAGATATTGTACCTCTATCCTAAAAAATGCACACTTTACCAAGTTCCCATAAAGATTCTGCTCCCTCAAACACTGTAGAACCTGACATAGGTGCTCCTCATGCTCCTCCTCGGTCCATGAATAGATCAAAATTTCATCAAGGAAAATGATCACAAACCGATCTAAGTAGGTACAGAACACCTCGTCATGAAACTCATGAACATTGCAGGGGTGTTCATCAAGCTGAAGGGGACCACAGTGAACTCATAATGGCCATAACGAGTCCGAAAGGCAGTCTTATAGATGTTCACCTCTGTGATACGTAACTGATGATAACTAGACTTCAGGTCAATCTTACAGAACACCTTGGCTCCCTGCATCTGATCAAAAAGATCACCAGTCCTAGATAGAGAGTAACGTTTCTTCACCGTCACCTTATTCAACTGCCTATAGTCCATGCACAAATGAAGAGACCCATCCTTCTTTTTCATGAAGATGACATGAACACCCCAAGGTGAAACGCTTGGTCGGATGTGCCCCTTCTCGAGCAAGTCCTCCAGTTGTAACTTGAGCTCATGTGTGGGTCATTCTATAGGGTGCACGAGACACTGGCTTGGCACCTGGCACTAAGTCAATGTGAAAGTCTACCTCACAACGGGGTGGCATCCCCAGTAACTCTGCTGGAAACACATCAGCAAACTCTCTAAGGATGGGATGATCATCCAAAGATGCCTCAGGCTCGTCATTTCACTCACTGCAATAGCGAACATCTGGCACCCTTTCCGCATGTAGCACTTAAGCTACTGAGCGGATATCATATGTACTATTGTGGGCTTCGACATGCTCACTATCTCAACTTATGTACTATGGTCGTCTAAGCAGTTGATCACCTTTCGGTGATAATCTAGCTTGGCTCAATGAGCCACAAGCCAATCCATACCCAGCACCACATCATAGGATCCTAATGTCATGACTCTAAGCTCACATACTGTGGCAAAGTGTCCCAAAGAAATCTCATAGTCATGGACTAAGGAATCTACTGTCATCTTGGCCCTTGAGGCCAACTCAACCACCCACCTATCGTCCTACCTAGAGGCCACTAGCCTGCAATGCTCCACTAATGATGGAGATATGAAAGAGTTAGTAGCACCAGAATCAAAGAGAATAGAAATGGGGATACCCCTAATCATACCTAACATCTCAATCACTGACGCCTAAAAATTAGCCAGGCGGTTATCAACCACTGCAAACATATGGTGGGATCTACCCACATCTCCAACAATCTACTTGGATCCTCCTACACGAGGCTATCCCCCTACTGTAAGACCCTGGCGGCACTCTCTGGCTAGGTGCCCTACTCTACCACAAACATAACATGGGCCCCTCACCTATACCTGTCTAGTCTGAGTCCTACTCGACTCTGTTGCCCTGACCTACTAGTGGATCCCTGTGAGCCCCTATATGACTGCTGCGACCTCGCAGGTCCCGCAGGTGGTCCCTGTTGCCTCTGATCTCTACGCGGGCCCTGCTGCTGCCAACCTCTATTATGTCCCCCATGTGTCCTCTACTGTGTCCTAGCTCTCTGCTGCTGCTATGGGGGCCTAGGAGGTAAGGGTGCGGAACTAAATCCTCCCCTATGAGATGGTTGTGATGGTCTGCAGAAACTCTGTTGATGCTGCTATTGTCCACGATCCTGAAACTGAGGGCGTGAACTCTGCTATCGTCCCTGAATCTTCTCAGCGATATATGCATTCTTGGCAGCATCACTCAAAGTCTGGGGGTCTGCCATACGAATAGGCCTTGCTATGTTGTTGTTCAATCCTCTGATAAACTTATGAACCAGGAGTTTCGCGTCATGGAGATAATCTGCATATCAGGATAACTTGGTAAATCTACCCTCATACTATGCCACTATAAGTCCCCTCTGTTGAAGGTCACGAAAGTCGTCTATGTGACGTTGCCTATAATGATCTGATAAGTATCGTGCATTGAAGCACTCAATGAAGGTCTCCAATGTGAGAGTGTCTAATGAAAGGTGATGCTTACATTCCTCAGTGCGCCACCAGGTAGCTACTACATCTCACAACAGGTGTATTGCTACATGAGCCTTTGTGTTGCCCTCATAAGGATGCAACATGAAGCATCTATCTAAGTTGATGAGCCAGGCCTCTGCCTCGGCTCCCTCTGTGGTCCCAACAAATGTAGGAGGGTTCAGCCTCAACAAATCCCTAATGGGATCTCCTCTGTCCTTGTGCCCTTTGATAGGCTCATTTGTATAATAGTCATAAGGCTTGTAAACAATGTGCTCTACTCATACTGCCTCATCACGCCTAGCATGATGTGGAGGACTCCTGCTACGGGCCCTGTCGGCCAAACCAACCTCCTGTGCCGTCGTCTTTGGCACCTCAACATAAGGCTCCACATGTGGTGCCTGTTACGTCTCAACGCGGGGCTCCACACGGGACTCAGCTCATGGCTCCATGTGCAGTTCCTCTTGCAGATCTACATGGGGCTCAACACATGGCTTTATGCGCGGCTCAACTATGGCTGGTGGAAGCCTATCTAAAACTACTTGTAAAGCTTGCAATATCTGTGGCCCAATATCTGGTAGGGCCGATGGTGCTTGTGGTACCTGTAGGACCGGTTGTGCCTGTACCTCTGCTAAAGAGTCACTATGAACCTCAGGGGATGGAGTGCGGCAGGATTGCGCTCACTGAACTCATCGGGGAGGCATCCTACAAAAATGAAGTTAACACAAATTAATCAAAGTTGCAAAAATAATAATGTGCCCAAAACAAGCCCAGTGTTTAAATTTAGGCTCTAATACCAAATGTCATGCCTAAATTTCCCATATAGTCATGACACACAACACACGTGTCATGTCCACATTTTCCATGTGCTCACGACACGAATTATGAAAAACTTTTCTACCTATTCCTAGGAACCCCCTCGCACACGTCTGCATGCTCAGTGGTAATACGCATAAGGCATAAACATGTAAACATAATTTGGTGAGGTGCGTTGTCCGACGCAGTCCCCTGTGTGATGATAGCCGTCTAGGGGGTATGCGACATGAAGTGTGTCACTTGTAGGTTTAGACTGATCTAATCTAAACCCTAAGTTTCCTAGGTGTGAAGATGATTCCGCTAGTATCGAAACCTAACTCTAATTCAGGTCCAAATGAAAATGAGATAACGATTAAGTAAAATGGCATGATGGACGTGTTGGTGATTGTTTTGATGCAATCATAACAATAAGTTAAAATTCACATATAATGAACTGAAACTATACTTGAAAGATAAGAAGGAATCACTTAAGATTTAATTAATCCCAAGTCTACAATGGTTCGGTTGGTCAAGTTCAGTTGGCCAATGTGAAACTGTAATGTTCAAGGGGCCTTATGTAGTTTAGGTTTGTTTGGTGGTTTAATTGACTAAGAATATGCAAAAGAATCATAGATTTCAACAAGTATTTTGTTCATTTGCATACAAGTGTTACTGTGTTGTGAATTCAGATGGTTTTCTTGAATTATTGCAGCTTTCTCCTTTATACATTTATGAAAACTGTCTACTCTTAACTCTGTTATGCATGCTTCTTCAAATTTGAGACAATTTCCTTTAGATTTCTACGTTTTCAGCTAAATATTTCAGATGGGTTGGGAAAAGTTAGAAAGATCTAATCTATACCTCATTTAATCTACCGAAGGATCTAATTGTTTCTGTTATGCACTATGTAAATACTACAATAATTTGATCAAATCCACAGTAAAAACCTTAAATGCAAGTTCTGAGCATTTTCACAAACATACATTTAAAATTGCAAGCTCTCAAAGAAAATATTTCAAAACACAAAGAAGAGCAGGAGAACACTCAGAAGATGGATGCAGAACTCTAGATTCTATTGTATTAGAAACGAATAGTCATACTTGATTTACAATGTAGGAATGACTCTTAGTTTCATTGATCATACTACAGAGAACTTACAAGCTTTACAGATACAGTAAGACAGCCAGACATTCCACGCGCACCTTACTGTAGACAAACAGGTGACCTCCTTCTTCTATTTCTAATCTAAACTAAGCTAACTTGCTGTGTTTTCCTAAAAATCCCTGTGTAGCCCCTGTTGTAAAATATTTACAGTGTAGAGAGGCACAATATAAAGACTCTCTGATTGTCCTTACTACAGCAAAAAAAAACTAACTACCTCTGGTTCAAACCCCTAGTTATAGCAATAAATATAGATGAACCAGTCCTCCAAAATATCTCTGAGCAGTGTCAAATCTGGGCAAAATATTGCCCCTTCTGAGAAGTTCCGGTAGCTTGGCAATAACTTCTATTTGTCTGTTGCAATAATGCTCTCAGCTGCAACTTTGTCCTTTACTTGAATGGCCTTGACTTCCTCGCACTTCATCTTTATCTTCCTGCTCCTGAGATTGGATTTCCTTCCTCCATGAGGTCACTGTGTTGAATTTCTAGCTGCTTCCTCGACTGCAAGCCTGCAAGACAAGACAAGCAATAAGTATCAATTTATCAAATAAACAGCAGGAGATTAAAATAATGTTTAAATCCAGGTGACTGTGCAAAAAAATTGAAATCGGGTCTAAAAAACCTCTAAAACGCGTTCAAAAACGCATACAGACTGCTCAAAAAAAATCATCAGGTCAACTATCGCTGACCAAAAAATACCACAGGCGCCAAAAATATAGTTTAAAATTTCCATCGCTATGCATTTCCCACCCATCGGCGTGAGAATTGCCATCGGCGAACCAAAAAATATGTTGGCCGATAGTCGCTGTTTGGCCGACGGCCTTTCCTTTGTTTTACCCTTTGTTTCCTTCCTATCGGCGTGATTTATGCCGATATAGCCCTTCGCGGCTTGTATTTCCCTTCTATCGGCAAGAGATTCGCCATCAGCGAATTCTAAATCTCCCCCACCGATCGTAACTATCTCACCGATGTCTTGACATCGGCGAGAGTCATTCCGATGACTGCTTCGCTGATCGCCATCGGCGAGAGCCTCCATATCGGCGAAGGGGGAAAAACCTTGGCCGATAGCCTACTGTTATGCCGATAACCCAAGGCTATCGGCGAGACCATACCACTCGGGATGACCTGTAAATGTTCGGCCGATGATGTAAGTTATGGCGATGACAATATTGTCGGTGAGAGATACGGCCTCGGGGTGACTTTTTTAAACTCAGCTGATGTTCTCAGTTAGGCTGATGACCATCCGTCATCGGTAAGAAACCCCTATCAGCGTAACAATTTCAAAGCACCCTGATATCAAATGTTATGCCGACGCGCATAACATATTTCGCTGTAATGTATTAAGGTATGCATGAAATACATTTTTTATGCTCAATACCAAATGTATTAATTCTGCAAAATAACCCCTTGGGTTTGTCATTTTAAGTGCACCTATGCATTTTTCTGTCAAACAGACAATTGTGAGATACAGAGTGGAACCCAGACAAAAATTCCCTTAACAAGAAATCCACCAAGTGTGTATACTTCAAAATTTAAACTAGACCAACAAGAAAAAAAAAGGCAAACAACTGACCGTGTATCATGCAAAACCTGATAGTACATCTTACCTAAATGATCATAACTTGTAAGATATGATGAATTTTAAGACGGTTCAAAAGGCAACCCTAGCTCATTTTTCACAAGGAATCCAACCACATCATGCATTGGTACTGAAAATGCAATTTTCTCTATTTTCAACGAGGTTTACAAATTTGACTCCTTTTTTCCCTTACCACCAAGCAGAACAAAACAAGCAAAAGCAAAAAGGCAAAGCAACAGCAGGGGTCCTCGTTTTGCTAAGGGGCAAAATGGGGCGTGTTGTGAACATCACAACAACTAGCAACCAAAACAAAACAATTAAATTCAAAGTGTTCAAGAAAACTAGATGAAATGAATCCATAACTTCCGACTATCTTTCCTGTAAATTACTATTCAGCTTGAGACTCAAAGTATTCAATAAAGATGCATGAATTTCTATTTTCAGTTTAGTTGTGTGCACGTGATTAATTATCCTCATCTTGAAGATCAGTTGAACAAACCAGTGACTGACATTAGCCCACATAGGTGAGGATATTCCCTCATAGCCGACCGGATAGAGCCTTGCTGCCAGCGAGCGTCCATAGCCTCGGCAAGGTTATCGTTACAATTCTCCTAAGTAGAGCCCCACTGCCAGCGAGCGTCTATAGCCCCGGTAGAGTTACTTAGATGGCTTAATCTGGATTTTCAGTATAATCCTCTTTATTTATTTATTTATTTATTTTATTTTCTAATTTTTGAAAGACTTCATAAGATATAACAATTTGTAACTTCATGATGCAAGGAGTGGACACTTGCTGAAATTAAGCTGAGAATTGTAATGGTAGCAAGGGTAACCTCTGATTTTTCACCTAATATCTACACTGGTAAGTTCAACAAACCCAAGGATTTTAGGTGTGTCATCGTGAGAAACTTGCTTCGAATTCTCAATCACATTTATTGAATACAAAACTTCAGAAGATGAACAACTCTCTACATTCATGACAGTAACAAGTTATGTGTAAATTGTAAATGATTAACTTGAATACCCTAAATTTTATACTGTTTTGAATGGTTGCTAGTTTTGCTCCTTAATACTCTAAAGTAAAATAAAGATCCCTGCTGAAGGGACAACAAACAAACTAAACAAACAGGCTGTACAAACAACACAATGAAAGAAAAACTGTACAAACAGAAAGAAACAAAAAGCAAAAACAAACATAAGACAAACTATACAAACAGCCAACCCAAAAGAAAACACAAAAGAAGAACTGTACATTACTTACAGCACTTTACATTAAAAAAAAGGCTACCCCCCTTTTACCTCAAGCCTGGAAGTAGTGTTTCAAATGCTGGCCATTAACTGGTAATGGCACATCTTCTCCAGTCAAGGTCTTAAGTCTAAAGGTGTTATCTCCTATTATTTCTAAGACTTGTAATGGACCTAGCCATAATTTATTGAATTTTCCATGGCTTCCTTTCTTTTCATGTGCTTTGTCCCAGCACAACACTAAGTCTGATATTCTAAATGTTTTGACTCTTGCCCTTTTGTCAAACCACCTCTTAACAACCACTTGGTGTTTGGCAAACTTCTCGAGGGCTTGACCTCTTTTCTCCTCTCGTTGTAACATTTACACTATTCTGGCTTCCCTATGGTTATCAAAGCCTAGATATTCATTAGCAAACTTCCAGGTTGGTATTCTCAGATTAACCGGAAGTATGGGATCAATCCCATAAACTAAGTGATAAGGTGTGCTACCTAAAGCTATTTTAAACTTGGTCCTGTCTACCCATAATGCATATCTTAACAGGGTATTCCACTCTCTAGGACTTTTGGCAATTAACCTCTTGATTATGTCTAATAAAATTTTGTTTGTTGATTTAGCCAGTCCATTACCTTGAGGGTAATAATTCGAAGAAAACCTTAGAATAATCCCATATTCAAATGCCCATTTAGAAAATTTTAAAGAAGAGAAAGCAGGGCCGTTATCACATACCAATGAATAGGGCGTTCCAAACCTGGTGATAATGTTTTCTTCAAGGAACTTGATAACTACCTCAGTTGTGGAAAATTTGCAACAGGTGGCCTCAGTCCACCTTGTACAATAGTCTGTTACCATCAATATAAATTTGTGTCCTACAGAAGATGGGGGATTGATGACTCCGATAAAATCCAAGCCCCATTGTGCAAACGGTCTGGATTCGATCACAGGTTGCAGTGGATTGGCCGGATTTCTCCCTTTGTCTGCTGCAGTCTGACAGGTGTGGCAACTTCTGATGTGACTCTTAGTATCTTTGAACATAGTGGGCCAGTAACAGCCCGCCCTCAGTATTTTGTGTGTTGTAGCTAAATGGGAACCATGGCCAGTTCTGTACTTGTCATGTAGTTCTGTCAACACTCTATCAGCTTCAGTTCTATTTATGCATCTCAGATAAATTCCATCATGGTTCTTCCTGAATAGAAGACCTCCTTGGACCATATAATTTTGTGCCTTAATCTTCAAAGCTCTCCTCTGAGAAGCCTTCATCCTGCTTGGGTACTTTCTAGCTATCAGGAAGGTGCTTAAATCATCGTACCAGCCTGATGCGTCTTGGGAATTCAATACATATTGTTGTTTTATCAGATTTGGATCCATGTTTGCTATTGTCTGCACCAACGCCTGCCCTCTGACCAGCTTTGCGGGAATGATCTCTATGTCAAATTCTTGCAGTGTGGTGATCCATTTGGCTCTTTTTTCTCCAGGCTTGTTTTGCATCAGCAACATTTTTACTGCTGTGTCTGGTACTATGGCTTTGATCTGGCTGCGCAGAATGTAGTGTCTAAATTTTTTCACAGCCTTTACTAATGCGAATGCCTGTCTTTCGATATCTAGATATCTCAACTGTGCATCCTTCAGAGGCGCACTCATAAATGCTATGGGCCTCTCTTCATTATTTTCACCTTTCTGTGTCAAGGCAGCCACGATAGAATGAGAAGATGCAAAGGAGTAGATGTAAAATGGGCTTGTGTAGTCTGGACTTGCCAATACAGGGGCATCAGAAATTGCCTCCTTGATATCTTCAAATGCGGCTTTGGCCACTGGCGTCCATTCCATCTGTGCATCTTTCTTCAACATGGCATTCAATGGCTGCACGATCTCTGCAAAATCTGTTATAAACTTCCAAACAAAGTTAATTTTACCAAAAAATGATTTCAACTCTTTCCTACTGTTTGGTATTTGCAAATTTTTTATGGATTCTATTCTATCCGGATCAATTGAAATTCCACTTTCAGAAATGACATGGCCTAATAATTTACCTTCAGTTACGCCAAATATACATTTCTTAGGATTAAGGGAAATCCCATACCTTTCACATCGCTTGAGTACTTTTCTGAGGTCTTCAGCGTGGGTGGATGCATCCTTGGAATACACAGTTAAATCATCCATATACACAACAATGCATTTACCTGATAATCCATGGAATGCAACGTCCATGGCCCTCTGAAAAGTGGCACCTGCATTGATCAGACCAAAAGGCATTCTTCTATACGCATAATTTCCCCATTTGCAAGTGAAGATGGTTTTTAGTCTATCTTCTCTATCAATTAAGACCTTGTTATAACCTGAAAAACCATCTAAAAAAGACATCATCTTTGCGCCATTTACTGCTTGCAGTACTTCGTCTATTAGGGGCAAAGGATAATTATCCTTTTTAGATGCCTTGTTTAAATTTCTAAAGTCTACGCACAAACTGATGTCTCCATTTTTCTTCCTCACTGGTACTAAGTTAGCTACCCAGACAGAATGTCTGACTAGGAAAATTATTCCAGCAGACAGTAATTTTTTAACTTCCTCAAAGATTAAAGGCTCTAGAATGGCATCTACAGGCCTCTATGTCTGCCTAAATGGTTTGACTTCTTTTCTTAAAGGTATTACGTGAGTTATGATGGACTCATCAAATGTTTTCAAGTCTTCATAAGTCCATGCTATGACATGTTTATATTCTTTCAGAATGTCCAGAACCTCTTTTCTAATTTTCTCAGAGCAAGCTTTCCCAATTAGTACATTTTGTGGATTTAGCTCAGTCCCTAAGTTATGTAAATCACACCTACCCCCTTCTGTTTTGGGTAAGTCTTTCTATCTTATTACTCCGTCGAAGTCAAAGATGTGTTCTAATTCAATTACTCCTTTTGGTAAGAAGTTGCTCTTTAAGTTGATCATATCTTCTTCGTCCCATGTTACTTCAGGCCTTTCTTGTTCATCAATGATTTGGGCCTCAAATGCCTCATTACAAGTCAAAAAATTAATAATTTGCTGATCCCCTCCAAATACCTAAAAGTGTGTAACGTTGTCTGGTATACTGGGCACGTTAACTAGCTCAACAACAAATTGTCTTAATCCTGACAGTGTCAATGGTTCTAATGTACTAGCAGCAACTGCTAACGCATCTGGCCTGTGGTTCAGCTCTCTAGGAATGTGCTCTATGTTAAAAGCATCAAACAAATCCATTAAACCCCATACTCTATGTCTGTAACTAATCATTTTCTTATAATTGCAGGCATATAGTTTCCTCACTTGTCTGACTACTAATTCAGAGTCTGAAAATACTCTGATGGTTTTTACCCCTTTCTTGATGGCCATGACAAGTCCTAAAATTAGGGCCTCATATTCAGCAATATTGTTAGTGCAGGAAAATTGTAATCTATATGCTGCCAAATGTGATTTACCTTGAGGATCTATGAGTTCAATACCCGCACCTGCGCCCTGTTTTGATTTGGACCCATCACATTTTAACGTCCACATGCCATATTTACTTTTCTGATCTTTTACCTTGGCATACTTCGTCCCTTTTATTGCCTGTGGGGCGTTGTCTTGTTTATTCATGGGTTTTTCCGTTTGGTTATCTTGCATATGTGTGTTTTTAGTTTGCAACTCAGAAAGATAACTACCCTTGTCCTCTATCTCTTTTCCTAAATCTGGAATCAAGGCATCTATATTATCCTGAACATATCTCTGTGTTGGATTAGGATTCTCATTTTCCTCTTGTGACTCTACCCTCCCTATGCACTTTTTGTATTCATATTCAATGATGTCTTTGCATATTTCACAATTCTCCTCAGAATGTTGCCTATCATGGACTCTACACCTATTTTTATATAGCTTACATTGGACTGGGAGATTGTGTTTAACGCACTCTTCCACCTCTTGTCTAATGGCATGACCAAATTTGTCTATTGCATTGTTTTCTTCATCTGAAGAATTTCTGTCAGACTCAATGAATAGTGCTGTTCTATTGCTGACACACTTTTTTCTAATGTTTAACATCATAATCTCTTCAATCTGCACCCCATTGTTGGTAATTCTATAGACACCTGGTTCAACAGCAGCATATAATATTTCATTAGTTCGATTATACTCTGTTATCATATGTTTCATTCTGGGCTCTGCCTCTATTCTGATTTGGTTTGGGATGCCTCTCCAAGGTAACCACATGTGTGAAAAGTCAGTAGCCATATATCCGTTTAATGTCTTGGACCAATCCCTACTTAGCAACATTCCATAATTTACGGGTATATCCACTACTTGAATGTCAATGATTTGGCTTACCCTAGGGTCTGAAGCTAATTGCACTTGAATGTTCATGAGTTCTCCTATCACGCTAACCTCAGTCTTATCTAATTGCGTGACAACCTTGGCAGATTTGGTGGGAGTCAGCCCGAGAGTTTTACATATTCCTAAGGGCATTACATTGGCTGAAGCACCAGAATCTACCATGCAATTGTGTATATTCTTCCCACACAACCTAACAGTTAACAAGAAAGGGTGAGTATCCCTCTTATCCGCATGTATTACTACATTTGTATTGGAAGGCTGCTCAACTTTCTTACCTTTCTCCTTAGGTGGTGAATCACTATTAGGAACAGTTATATCAGTAGACACCTCGTTTGTTATGGATGTATCCGGGGATTTTAAAAAAGCATTTCTGATCCCTGGGGTCTTCAATAATTCATTTAGAGGTATACTGACCTTAATTTTCTTTATTTCCTCTGATAAGTAATTCATTAATCTTGTTGTCTCTATTGCTTCTGTCTTACTTGTTTGATCCTTTTGCACTGTTGTTCCATTATTTGTGTCCTGACTAGCTTTAAGTATGGCAGGATTGTTGCTAGCATTTTGATCTGGGGGTGTATTAATGTTATTCGGAGGAGTGGAAGTGGTGAAAGGTCCTCCCAGCCTAGGGTTGTTCCTCAAATTGTAGGTGTGGCTTTTATTTGTCTGTTGAAAGGCCTGCACCTCTTCTGTTTCATTTAATATCTCATTTTCAGATTCAAAAGGAAACTGAAAAGCATTTAACACAAAGGCTGATTCAGGATAAAGACTTTCACAACAGTATGGTTCATCCTCTAGCAATTCATCCTCTTTCTCTTCTACAGTTGCAAAGGTAAACATTTCTAAGACTAATGCTATGTCATATCCTGAGGGTACTACCTCATTACCCTTAGGAATGAGAAATTCAGAGGTAGGAGGCTGTACATCTATGTTGAAAATACTAGCTGCCAAGTGGAACTGTGGACAGTCGTGCTCAGCATGGGCATTGGTATTGTGAAATCTGCACCAATTTTTGGGTGCTGTACTGGCCATTTGTATGCTAATCATTTGTTTTGTACCATGATTATCTGTATTCTCAAAAGGAGAAGCTAGAGTACCGTTGTTGGGCCCAGTGTTCCATATCTTGGGTGGCCTAGGTTGATTCTGATTTCTGTTATTATTGTCCCAGGTCCTATTATCTACCACTGGCCCCCTATTTTGCATCGGTTGCCCCTGACTGGGACCTTGATGCTGATTGTAGTTTTGGTTCTGATTGTACTGCTGATTTTGATTGAGACTATAATTCTGATTTTGGCCTTGGTTGTGATTTTGATGTGGATTGTAGTTTTGGTTGCTTCTTCCATAGAGGTTCTCATTTCTTAGCTGTGTCACTTCGGTTGTTAATCTTTTCAAATGTGCAGTAATTTCTTTGATTTCTTCCCTATCCTCTTGTGCTTTTGCCACAGTTACATCCCTAGGAAGTTGGAAGAAAGGCTGACCATTATTTTGACTGTTATTGGAAGTACTAGCCGTGTAAGGAGTTATAGCTTGGATTGGAGTAGGATTATACACAGGTGTGTAAGAAGGAACCGGATTTACTAGTGGAGCGTGCTGCACAGGGACTCCATTCCATGGGTGTGCCTGATTCTGCACCCCAAAATTTCCTCCATTGATAAATGGACTATAAGTTGTATGCCTCATTTCTTGGTTCACTGAGGCTGCCTCTTTATAGGCTTTGGATATTGAATCTATGTCAGGTTTTCTTTTGACAAACATGGTGGTTAAAGGATCCAAGGCAGCATAGTACATAGCCAACAAGGGAGCATCATCTATGGTATAAGGGGTTACCAGCCTAGAATAGGCCTTTTGAAATCTGTCATTGAAATTATCAATTAGCTCTCCCTCACCTCATTTTATAGCAGCCAATTTATGATACAAAGTGCAAGGGTCAATGGGTCCTCTAAATCTTGACAGAAATGCTTCTTCCATAAGTGCCTAGGAAGAAATGTAACCATTGGGTAAGTTTACGTACCAGCTAGAGGCCTGCTCATTAAAGGTGTAAGGAAACAATCTACACACAACATCCTCGTGCTCTAACATAGCCCTAAAACATGCTTCCTTAAATATTCTAATATGATCTTCTGGGTCCTGATGCAACTGGTATTTGGGACATATCTTTTCCGGATTTTTCGGCATCTCATGATAATCATTGAAGAGTATGGGAGAATTGATATCGAAATAAGCCATTGCAGGTGTTTGAGCTTGACTTGAACTTGCAGGAATACCTGGATTGATTGGTGGATTAGGATTTACAGGAGGATTGAGACCTCTAAGAGTGCCTGAACCAAGATTTAAAGATCTGAATAGTGATCTGTCAGGACTCACAATACCACGGATGTTAAAAGGTGACCCAGGAGGTGTTCTAGATGAACTTCCTGTTTGTGATATCTTTGGATTCCAAATTAAAGGGTTTTTACTTCACCTTGTATCAGGTAGTTGCACAAATATATCTCTTGAACTAGATCTAGACCTAGTCACTCTATTACTGTCATTAGCTAGTTTGAAATGAAACCTAACTCAGGAAGGCCCTCCTTCTAGCGCCAGAAAACTGTTGGTGATTGTTTTGATGCAATCATAACAGTAAGTTAAAATTCACATATAATGAACTAAAACTATACTTGAAAGATAAGAAGGAATCACTTAAGATTCAATTAATCCCAAGACTACAATGGTTCGGTTGGTCAAGTTCAGTTGGCCAATGTGAAACTGTAATGTTCAAGGGGCCTTACGTAGTTTAGGTTTGTTTGGTGGTTTAATTGACTAAGAATATGCAAAAGAATCATAGATTTCAACAAGTATTTTGTTCATTTGCATACAAGTGTTACTGTGCTGCGAATTCAGATGGTTTTCTTGAATTATTGCAGCTTTCTCCTTTATACATTTATGAAAACTGTCTACTCTTAACTCTGTTATGCATGCTTCTTCAAATTTGAGACAATTTCCTTTAGATTTCTATGTTTTCAGCTAAATATTTCAGATGGGTTGGGAAAAGTTAGAAAGATCTAATCTATACCTCATTTAATCTATCGAAGGATCTAATTGTTTCTATTATGCACTATGTAAATACTACAATAATTTGATCAAATCCACAGTAAAAACCTTAAATGCAAGTTCTGAGCATTTTCACAAACATACATTTAAAATTGCAAGCTCTCAAAGAAAATATTTCAAAACACAAAGAAGAGCAGGAGAACACTCAGAAGATAGATGCAGAACACCAGATTCTATTGTATTAGAAACGAATAGTCATACATGATTTACAATGTAGGAATGACTCTTAGTTTCATTGATCATACTACAGAGAACTTACAAGCTTTACAGATACAGTAAGACAGCCAGACATTCCACGTGCACCTTACTGCAGACAAACAGGCGACCTCCTTCTTCTATTTCTAATTTAAACTAAGCTAACTTGCTGTGTTTTCCTAAAAATCCCTGTGTAGCCCCTGTTGTAAAATATTTACAGTGTAGAGAGGCACAATATAAAGACTCTCTGATTGTCCTTACTACAGCAAAAAAAACCTAACTAGCTCTGGTTCAAACCCCTAGTTATAGCAATAAATACAGATGAACCAGTCCTCCAAAATATCTCTGAGCAGTGTCAAATCTGGGCAAAATATTGCCCCTTCTGAGAAGTTCCGGTAGCTTGGCAATAACTTATGTTTGTCTGTTGCAATAATGCTCTCAGCTGCAACTTTGTCCTTTACTTGAATGGCCTTGACTTCCTCGCACTTCATCTTTATCTTCCTGCTCCTGAGATTGGATTTCCTTCCTCCATGAGGTCACTGTGTTGAATTTCTAGCTACTTCCTCGACTGCAAGCCTGCAAGACAAGACAAGCAATAAGTATCAATTTATCAAATAAACAGCAGGAGATTAAAATAATGTTTAAATCCAGGTGACTGTGCAAAAAAATGGAAATTGGGTCCAAAAAACCTCCAAAATGCGTTCAAAAACGCATATAGACTGCTCAAAAAAAATCATCAGGTCAACTATCGCTGACCGAAAAATACCACAGGTGCCAAAAATATAGTTTAAAATTTCCATCGCTATGCATTTCCCGCCCATCGGTGTGAGAATTGCCATCGGCGGACCAAAAAATATGTTGGCTGATATTCGCTGTTTGGCCGACGGCCTTTCCTTTGTTTTACCCTTTGTTTCCTTCCTATCGGCGTGATTTATGCCGATATAGCCCTTCGCAACTTGTATTTCCCTTCTATCGGCAAGAGATTCGCCATCGGCGAATTCTAAATCTCCCCCACCGATCGTAACTATCTCACCGATGTCTTGACATCGGCGAGAGTCATTCCGATGACCGCTTCACTGATTGCCATCGGCGAGAGCCTCCATATTGGCGAAGGGGGAAAAACCTTGGCCGATAGCCTACTGTTATGCCGATAGCCCAAGGCTATCGGTGAGACCATACCGCTCGGGGTGACTTGTAAATGTTCGGCCGACGATGTAAGTTATGGCGATGACAATATCGTCAGCGAGAGATACGGCCTCGGGGTGACTTTTTTAAACTCAGCCGATGGTCTCAGTTAGGCTGATGACCATCCGTCATCGATAAGAAACCCCTATCGGCGTAACAATTTCAAAGCACCCCAATATCAAATGTTATGCCGACGTGCATAACATATTTCGCTATAATGTATTAAGGTATGCATGAAATACATTTTTTATGCTCAATACCAAATGTATTAATTCTGCAAAATAACCCCTTGGGTTTGTCATTTTAAGTGCACCTATGCATTTTTCTGTCAAACAGACAATTGTGAGATACAGAGTGGAACCCAGACAAAAATTCCCTTAACAAGAAATCCACCAAGTGTGTATACTTCAAAATTTAAACCATACCAACAAGAAAAAAAAAGGCAAACAACTAACCGTGTATCATGCAAAACCTGATAGTACATCTTACCTAAATGATCATAACTTGTAAGATATGATGAATTTTAAGACAGTTCAAAAGGCAACCCTGGCTCATTTTTCACAAGGAATCCAACCACATCATGCATTGGTACTGAAAATGCAATTTTCTCTATTTTCAACGAGGTTTGCAAATTTGACTCCTTTTTTCCCTTACCACCAAGCAGAACAAAACAAGCAAAAGCAAAAAGGCAAAGCAACAGCAGGGGTCCTCGTTTTGCTAAGGGGCAAAATGGGGCGTGTTGTGAACATCACAACAGGACGCATGATTAAAGTGGAGTGATGGAATGAAAATTAATAAAATAATGCAAAATTAAAACCCTAGAAATCTAGTAAAAATTTGACAACATAATGCGTTTTCAATAAACGCAATAAAATTTTTAAAATAAAACTCCAATAAGAAATTAAATAAAATTTAAGAATAAAATTTAAAATAAAACTTAAGAATCAATTTAAAACAAATTAATATAACAGAAAGGAATAAAAATTTGAAATAATAATGAGAAACGCCAAATTGGATTTCAAAATTGAGTCCATTAATAAATATAGTTTTTGGCATTACATTTATTAACAAACTCAGAATAAAGAGGAGGAAGGAGATTAAAATACTCCTTCCTGTAAATTAATAGTAAAATAGATGAACAAATAAAACGATTAAATCACGCTAGGGAAAAAAAAAAAATTACCCCATCCGACATGAATTTAATATATTCTTCCCAAATTAAACAAACTCAATCCCTCCAAAATAAAATTAACCCACAAGGTAAATAAACAAAAATACAAAACCCCATTAAAAATTAGAAATCTATTTAAATGAGCACAAGAGATAAACTAAAAAAAACAAGGCAAAAATAGAGGTTTTTAAATATAAAAAATAAAACCATCCCTTACAAAATCCTCACAATTAAAATATTGTTCCCAAAAATAAAAACAACCCTAATCCCCATTTTAAAATGGGTTATCTAAATAAAAAACCCTAAGTTATAATTTATTGCTTTCTCTTGAGGAAAACCCTAACTTCTTATCTCATTTGCCATGTTGCCCTAATCCTCTAATCTTATTCTCTCTTTTCTTTTGTTTTTGTGTTCCTTCATGTCGCAGGTTGGGGTTTCAAATGCGAAAATGGAGGCCAAGAATTGGAGCATGTTGCTACCTCTCACGGAGGTATACATAGCAAGGTTTAAACAATTTTCTATTTATTTTTTTTAAAGCTGATATATATATATATATATATATATATATATATATATATATATATATATATATATATATATATATACAAACTACAAGTGTTAAAAACTTGTTTCATTTCGTAGAGATGAAGTATTTGGTAAAGCATCGCCACTGTGGGGTATGGACAGATCGTCGTAGGAGAGGCGGAGCCTGGGGGAGGTGTATGGCCACAGAGGCGGGGGTTTCCAATGGCGTTGAGCAAATGGCACAGAGAGGATCTGCAGTTGGGGGGAACAGCAGAGAGTGGACAGTGAAGGGGAGGTGCACTGGGAGCACTGCGGAAGGGGGAGACAGGGTGTGGGGAGGGGACGATGCCCCCTCCCCACACCTTCAAGGAAACAACTCTGTGGGTGGCGGCTTGGGCCGTTGCCCACAGTCATTTTTTTTTTTTGTTTCAAATAGTTTACACCCAACAAAAATACAATCCGCTATGCATAAATTTCAATCTCTTTTTTTTTGTTAACAAAATTTTTGGTTTATATATATATATATATGTATGTATGTATGTATGTATATATGTATGTATGTATATATATATGTATGTATATATATATACATATACATTTATATGTGTATATATATATGTGTCTATATATATGTGTATATATGTGTGTGTGTGTATATATATAAGTGTATATGTATATATATTATAATATATCCTGCAAGTAAACAATATTCGTATTTATTTTTCTATCTCAGCATATACACAGTATTCTTAAAATGAAAAGAACAACTAGCTCTATTCATAGAATAATAAGACAAACCAGTGGATATATATATTTATATATATATACCCATATATATATATATATGCATAAATATATATATATATATACCCATGGCACTCATTTTCTCAACAATATTATAAAACAAAATATTAACATTCAGATTTAACTCTATATTTTTTTTATGAATACTATTATTTCATTTCTACATAATAAATAGATAACTTAGTGTTAACTTCTTTTTTTTTTAACATACAATAACAAATATATATATATATATATATATATATATATATATATATATATATATATATATATATATATATATATATATATTTTAAACAGTTAAAATACACATAATACATTTTTTTTCTGAAGCAGCAATAAGGTAGAAAATATAAATTTCTAACAACTCTTTTCATATCACCTATAAATAGAAAATATCAAGTAACTTACAAAAATTAAATCTCTTAAAATTTCTATCTTCTTTTCTGGTAAGCAATAAACTATAAATAGCAACTGATGCCTATTTTTTCTTAAAGAAACAATGACAACAATAATACAACTCATGCCTTTTTTTTTTTAAAGAAACAATGACAACAATAATACAACTCATGCCTTTTTTTTTGAAAGAAACAATGACAGCAATAATACAACTCTTGTATTTCTCTAAAACACACAAACTCCAGAATATAAGAATAAATAGTTTTCAAATAAATAAAAAGATTGTTTACATTACAACACATATTTCAGCCAACTCCATAGTGACATAACTTGACAGAATTTACAAAAGGGCCACAAGGGCCATGGCTCAAACAACCAACAACATAGAACTATAGAACACAAAACTGGTCTTCTCTCAACTCCATTTCTTCATTTAACACCTGCAAATAATATCACAACAAGGAGAGAAAACCCAGCCACATCAAAATGCCCTCCTCCCTACCATAGACCAGCAAGAGGGTCACCCCCGAGCTAGGGAGGTAGGGATTCACACGGTAGCAACAAACCACAACAAATATCAAACACAACAACAAAAATAAAACCCTAATGATAAAAACATAACACAACTCATGAAAATGAGATTGATGGGGGTAGGGAATGGAGCCCTCTACTTCAAAGGCCACCCAAAATAAAAATAAAAATACCAATCTCATGGCCTCAAGCCAAAACCTCCATATACACAACTTCTTCAAATATCCCAAATAAACTTCCATGGCACTCTTTCCATGCAAATAATCTCCACAACAAGTAGGAAGCCCTCAAGGCATAAATGACACCAATATGGAAGTGACCTCAAGGAGGTTCCTTTCCCCTACCCCAAACAAGTTGAGCCTTACCTCCAAATGGAGGTGCTCTCACCATACTCCCATCCCACACAAAATAAAGAAACAACAACCAACAAACTACAAACACATCACAATAAATAAGCACGGGCAAAAACATAGTCATGAGGCTTATCTTCAAAGCCCTATAATGGAAGCATGTTTGGTGATGAGCTCCAAGTTTCTCCAAGCCTTCCAATCTCCAAGATTTCCTCTAACTTTCCCAAAATTGCTCAAAAATAGAAAAGAACTCCAAAATGCAAGAACCCCACACTCCTCAACAAGAGGAGGTAATATAGGCCATCAATTTTGGCCTTGATAAATGAGAAGGTGACACTTGTCACCTTCTCCTTCCTCCTCCAATGCCATTTGCAAGGGAGAGGAAGTGTGAGGGTGACAAGTGTCATCCTCCAATTCCATCTCAATCCTCACCTTATCCACTTGTTCTCTCACACATGTGTGAGAAGACAAGTGGTGAGGTGGCATTCCCATTCAAACCTCCAAGAGGATAAGGGATGCCATATGGCATCCTCTTATTCTCTCAAAGAACCATCTCCCTCCAAGATGCTCTCACACATGTGTGAGAGTCTTGGAGGAAAATCCCACACTTGGGAGTCTTGGAGACCTCCCAAGTCTTCCTAGGGAAGGGAAATGAGTCTTTCCCAAAGCATGACTCATCTCCCACCTTATTTAATTTCAAATTTCATCACTTTGACTAAACCATAGTTTAGAATGACCAAAAGTGAGTTTGTCCAAGGGTTAGTTAGTCAAAATTGACCCTAGACCCATGGGTAACCACCTAGGGTAGATTTTGGGACACTAAGGTTCACCAAGGGGGTCATAAATCCAATTTAAATAGCTTCAAAAATAAAACAAATACCAAGTGGTGTAAGTCAATAAAAATTATACAACACTTAATATCAATTAATTTAAACAAAGGGTACTAGGCCAAAATGATAAAATTAAAACAAGTACTTAAATCAACACTCAAATTTCAAACGTGATCCTTATCCCTCTTGGGAATGGATCAGTTTCATAGGGAATAACATAGGTGTGAATTCTACCTCCAATTTCCCGTGGCCTGGGAATGTAAAACCTGCACATCTCGATCAAGTGTCAGACATATCATGAATAATCATAGCTGAAACAACTGGAATTAAATTCAAGCCATCGAATACATAATAATCATCTATAACATAATTCTGAATTAAACTGTATTTTTCTATCATATGTCAACTAATCATCATCACATAAAAAACTAGAAATCACATCACAAAACATCATCTAATATATCTCGTATGTCGGATCACAAAATAGCATCAAAATATGATCAAATCGAATCACCATATGTCTAATCAATGTCATATCAAAATCAGTTGATATAATAAAGTCTACATAATGAAACCATTGTCTCTAAAAGTCTGATAATGTCATCAACTAAAATGCATAACGATCAAAATAAGGAAGGAAAATAATCAGCCTCACATAATTCATGTTGAGTATGCATTGTGTTAATAGGTTCTTTGAGAGGTGTACTATGCATGTTAGATAATCTATACACACCCGATCTAAAGACTTCAGTGATGATATATGGTCCTAGCCAATTTGGACTGAATTTCCCTTTTTCGCCAGGAGGGGCATTGATATTGTGTTGATTTTTGTAGAGTACCATATCTCCAACCTTGAATGAATGATGAATAACACGTTCTTTGTACGAGTGTTTAATAGTCTTTTCATTGACTCGGAGATGTTCGAGAGCATTTATGCATTGTTCATCGAGCATCTCAAGTTGTTGAAGTCATAGTTCTATTTTAGTATTTTCATCAAGAATATCATTGAGAGAAATTTGCAATGAAGGAATTTCTAACTCCAAAGGCATGATCGCATCAGCACCATACACAAGGTTGTACGGGGTAGTAACTATAGCTGTACACACACTCATTCGGTAGGCCCATAATGTGTAAGATAGTTGAGTATGCCAATGCTTCTTATGTTTGTTAATAGTTTTTCGAAGGATTTGTCTAATTATTTTGTTAGAAGATTCCTCTTGTCCATTTGATTGTGGATAATAAGGTGTAGAGAAGCGGTATTAAAATGATATTTTTCTTGGAATTTCTTCACATATTCTTTCTTAAATGATGCAACATTCTTAGAAACTAAAGTGGATTGAATGCCAAATCGAGAGATTAAGTTATCTTGAATGAAATGATAGATTACTTCAACAGTCGTGGATCAGAGAGGAACTACTTTGACCCATTTCGTGAAGTAGTCAGTAGTTGTAAGAATGAAAGTGTGTCCTTGAGAAGGAGGTGAAATTTTTCCAATAAGATCCAAGCCCCACATGAAAAATGGCCAAGGTGAAACTTGAGAATGAAGTTCCTAGGCAAGAGCTCGAATAAGATTGTTATGTGGTTGACATTGTGAGCACTTTTTGATGAAGGCAAAGGAATCTCATTCCATGTTCTACCAATAGTAACCCATACTAATTAATTTTTGAACCAGAGATTTCCCATTAAAATCTCCTCTGTAAGCACCTAAATGTGCCTCTTCAAGGGAAATTGGGATCTCAGATTTATTAAGGCAACAAAGGAGACAACCTTCATAGCTTCATCAATATAGTATATTTGATAAGATGATGTAGCATGCCGTAGGGTCGCGTATGTGAATTCAGGCACTTCTGGATGCTAGATCAGGAAAGGTACCATCACACAAATATTGGAATACATGGGGGTACCATTCAGTTCAATCTATGTTATCACAAAAGGTAACATCAAATATTTTAGATATTGAAGGTGATTTGAGATTACGAATGATAAATTGATAGTTTCCCGAAGAATCGTCAAGGGACAAAAGGGAAGCAATGCTTTCTATTGCATCCACATGTCGATTGTCTTTTTGTAGAATTGTGTCAATTGTAAAAGATGGGAAATTCTTTAGTAATTATAAGGCCAAGTCATGATATTGAGATAACTTATCTTGCTTTGCTTGATAAGATCCAATGACTTGTCTTATGATCAGTTGAGAATCACTGAATATGCAAATGTGTTTAATGTTGAGAGTCATTGTGGCATGCAAGCCAATGATAAGGGCTTCGTACTCAACAATGTTGTTGGTGCATAGAAAGTTGAGATAGTAAGATAGAGGATTCATCTTACCGAATAGAGGTACTAGTATTACACCAGCATCGGAGCTAGTTTTACATCTATAACCATCAAAGAATAACTTCCACTTACTATCAACATCCAAGGAAAGGATTTGATCATCAGGGAATGATTCTTGATTTGAAATAGAAAATGGTGAAGAAGCTTCAGTTAAGTGGCCGGTAAACGCTTGACCCTTAATTGCCTTTTGGAAGACAAACTTATAATCAAATTCTGTTAACAACATAACCCACTTTGCTAAATGTCCTAAAAGATCTATTTTAATAAAGAGATGTTTCAAATGATCAAATTTTACCATTACATTAATTTCAGCAGTTAGTAGATAATGTCTCATTTTTTTGTGTTGCAAAAATGAGAGCCAGGCATTGCTTTTCTATTGTAGAATATCACATTTCATAATCGAGCAAAGTTCAACTAATGTAATATATAACACACTCTTTTCCATTGTCATCATGTTGTGTTAACAATGTTGCAAGAGCATTAGGAGATGTTGATGTGTAGAGAATAAAGGTTCATCTAGAGATGACATGTTGTAATATAGGAGGATTAGCTAAGTATCTTTCCAGATCATCAAAATCTTTTTGGGACTTATTCCAATTAAAGTTAGATTCTTTTCTAAGTAGTTGTGAAAAAGGACGAGTTGTGAAACAAATTGATGAATGGCCTAAATCTTCCCTTGTAAGCTATGAAGTTGTGAAATATTTTTAGGAGGTGGCATGTTGACAATGGCATCAATCTTTTTTCATATCCACCTCAATGCCATGATGTGAAACAATGAATCCCAATAGCTTACCATTATCAATGCCAAATATGCATTTATGGGGATTCAAGTGCATGTTGTATTTACATGTATACATTCAAAGATTTGAAGAAGAATTCTGGTGTGATCCGCAAAATGGATTTGTCCAGAATGTCATCGACATAATCCTCTAAAATGTTATGCATAAAATAATGAAAGATAAGTGTGATAGCACGTTGATAAGTCACACCAGTGCTCTTTAATCCAAATGGCATGACAACCCAACAAAATGTTCCCCAAGGAGTTATAAAAGTTGTTTTATATTGATCTTGAGGATTTATGTATATTTGATTATAACTAGAGAAACCCTCCACAAAGGAAAGTAAGGCATGGCCTACAGTGGAATCAACAATCATATCGATATTAGGAAGAGGAAAATCATCATTTAAAGATGTTGTATTTAAATCTCGAAAATCATTGAACATTCGAATACAATTTCCTTATTTATCGACAGCCACAATATTTGAGATCCAAGGTGAATAGTCAATAGGGTGGATAAATCCTGCATGAAGAATCTTTTCTATCTTATCTTTGACTAACAATGCAACCTTAGGATTCATCTTGAAAATCTTTTGTTTTACCGGTTTAGTATCAGGATGACTGATGATATTATGTGTTACCACCGTAGGGTCAATGTTGGGAATATCAAGATATGTCCAAGCAAAGAGACCAGGTCATTCATGCAAAAGAGAAGTAAGTTCTTGATTTTCTTTAGGGTTTAGACAATTTCCAATAGGGATAACTTTTCAAGGTTATCCTTATCCGTCAAGACATCGATAGTCTTTCCATTAAGGAGAGTACTATGGTTTGGGACCTCAAGAGGATGTAGGGATTCCATAGGTGACTCATGAGATACCAAAGTACCATTGGATAAACAAGCGTCTTTCCCAAAGTATGCTTCCATATTTAGACAATAAAGAAATCCACAATCATGATGGTAATGAGGCAAATGATCATAAGCTCCTCAGAATTCGGCCAAAGCTTCATCGATTGAAAAAGTATCCAATAGAACATTTCTACAATCACAATTTGTATCAATTAATTCTAGATATACCCAATCAAGTGTAGATGATGAAATTGTGTTTACATTTAGATTAGGACAACGAGTGGCTTTATTGGGTTGTAAAGACTGGTATCCAAGTCCAAACGAAGAGTAATGTGGATTAGCCTATAAGGGGACTTTAATGCCTTGTTCCATTATACCACAACCATTACCGTTGTATCCACATTGAGAGAGAATTTGAAAACCATGACCATAAATAGATTTTATTTCCAAAGAGGGAGGCAGTGCCCCATAGGTCTCATATGTTGTAGTATAAGAGTAAGTATTGTCATCATTACTTTTCAAAGAAACCTTAGATGTCTTAGGAGTAGAAATTGAAGTAACCTTGGAAATTTTTGGATTTGATGGTTCAACTTCATACTCCCCTACAAAGGTAGGTGTAAACTCTAACAAACACCAATCATCACCAAAAAGTGTATTCGAAGGTGAATTAGATTTTTATACAATAACCATCATAGGAGGGGGAGAAGAATTAACTTTAGAAAGAGGAGAGATTAAAGTAAAGGGTGTAAAATATTGTCTATTCTTAGCTTCATTTTGTAGACAATTTTCCAGAATCGCATCAGCTTCAATTGTTTGGAGCTTATTGTCATAAACAGACTTAATTTATTGATGAAGGGTAGATAGGAATACCCCCATGGCATGAATCCATGGTCTACCAAGAAGAAGATTATATGAAAGAGAATTAGGCATGACATGGATAAGGGTAGGCAATGTCACAGGTCCAGCCTTAATAGGTAAGCTGATAGTACCCAATGATTGTCTACCAACATTAGCAAAGCCACAAATGTTGAGTTTATTTGGTTTAATGAGAGATGTGTCAACATTGATTTTATGTAACAAGTCTATGCCACAGACATTAAGACCTAATCCACCATCAATCATGGTACATCTAACTCTCATTTTATTAATAATGATGAATATCATAAGAGGTTCATATTGGTTTTGAACTTCTATGGGAGGTAATTCATGTGGTTGAAAAATGATATCTATAGAGCTACTACATCATTTGGCTTAACAACAAGTGGAAAAATCACCTTTTGTAAAGCTTTTTGGAGCATTCCATAGTATGTAGGTGATGTTTGTATTAACTCTCGTAAAGAGATCTTTGTTGGAGTAGTGTGAAGATTCTCAACAAGATCATAATCTCTATCAGTATGAGTAGGAAGAAAAGGTGGTTGAGGAAGAATTTAGGTTGAGAAGGTGGAAGAGAAGATGGAACAAATATGATTGGTTTCTTTTGTTTATTGTTTCTAGTGTTATATGCATAAGCAACCCCATGATGCATGGGTTTTTGCAACATATTTTGATTGTGTTGAGAGATTTATTTTGTAGAGTTGAAGATGTAACTAGTGGGTCTAGGTGTATTTGGAGAACCACCTATTGTGATAGATTGTGATTGAGGAGCATCATTACGAAGATGCACAACAATTTTAGTTTTCTTAGGCACTTTTTGGGAACTGGAAACATAAATTGTATTAATGAATCTTTGAAATAGAGATGGTTTAGGATTTGTAGAGGATGATTCCATAGAGATGAAGTCATCCAAGGATTCATCTAACATGTCAAAATCATCAATACTAAACAACTAATCAAATACATTGAAATCTTGAAGAAAGAAGTCTGACATAGTTGTGTAAACACTTAAAATTGTCCATGTCTTGCAACATCACCTTGTTGATAAATTACTAGAGACATCATATGAGATTTGCCCTAATCCTATTCACCCCACTACCCAATTAATTAAATAAATACTATTTATTTAATTAATTTCCCTTCTCCCATTTTCTAACTAATTCAAATAAAATATTTGAATTTGACCTTTCCTTTCACCTCATTGCAACACATGTCACATACTACATTATTCATTTAATGCCTTCACATGTCCAACTAATTTAAATAATTCTATTATTTAAATTAGGCCAGCCCTATTCCTAATCCCTACACTTGTCACATGACTACAACTCCTTGTGGAGTGGGAAACCCTATTCAATCTCAACCGTCCACATCATTCAAATCAACTTTCAATCCTAGCCTTTCACTCAAATAACTCATTTCCTATAAATCAACCCTCACCCAAGCCATTTGGGGGATCCATTTTGTGATTAGCCTCATGCTATCAAATTTCCTCTAGTATCATTTTCATTCATCTTCATCTCATTGTTATGCTACTGGAATAGTGAGTAATCAACATTCATCCTTCGATATCTTGCATTCCTATGCGAGATTGAGAAGAGAAATGGAGGAGAGACAAGCTTCACATAGGAATTTGATTTAGTTTGCTTTCTATGTCTATCTTGTACTTCATTGTGATGTTAGAGTTTAATGATTGTTGTTTGTGATTCATAGCTCTGATTTTCCCCTAATACAATTTGCATGCCCTACTTTTTTCAAACCTTATAGAAAGGAAGTGAAGAAAAGAGAATGAATAAAATCATTATATGCTACACAAACTGAAGTATGCTAAGCTATGAATAACAAAGTTTATCCAATTACTAGTCTAAAACATAAGCAAGGCTTTCCAATTTTCAATCTAGAATTGCCAAAAAATGAGATTTTTCATAACCCTAATCAATATATGAATGAATGCAAGGTGTACATGTAAATAATGTATATCAAACTCAGTTGTTATCAGATCTAAAGCTTTATATCAAAAAATTATATTGAGTTACAAATATCTAACCTTATGTAATGTAAACAATGTAAAAAGTATAGGTTTTCAAATCTAAATCAAATGCTTATTTTTCAAATTTCAAATGCCAAGATGACAAGAATGCACTAAACACAAAGGATGATAAGGTATAGCAAATGAAATCACTTTAATCAACTTAACAATGATACAAAGATCTAAAACAACACACTAATCTCCAAACCCTAGGTTCAAGACTAGCTAGATTTCTAGGAAAATGCAAGATTTTTGTTACCCTTATGATGGATTAAAGACAAAATATGATATATACAATTATGACAGTGACGAGTGAACTCAATTTTAATCAGATCTAGGATAGAAAATGAATTATTTTTAGATGAATAAGGATGCAAGAGTGTAAGAAGAGTTGGGTTCATTAAAATGTCAGGTGGAAAAGTGAGATCTAGCTTAAAAGGTCAAAATAGGTCAAACCCTCTTCCATTAACATTGAGACACAAACCGAGCTTGGCTTCTACCCTTGAGAGAGAGCCAAACTACAAGGTTTTACCTCTTTGTTGTATAGATGAGAAGTCAACCAAATTTAACCTAGCAAACTAGTACAAATGATCAAACCCTAAATGAGCAAGATTGACGTACAAGCAACTGTAAAAAAAAATAGAAAATCAAAATGCACAACAGAGATGAGGAAACTGAGTAGAGCCGAAACCTAGAGTTAAAATGTTGGAAAGACTAGGGCACTAGGAACCCTAGACCCTTTTTAAGGTTTTGCAAAAATTTTGAACTTCACTAGACTTGTACTTGCAAAACCTTCGTTCTTCTCGGATATTATTTTCTGAAACCTATTACTTCAACCTACACATATAAAAGAAGGGAAAAATGGATGTGGCTATATAGGATCTTTCTTTAGTCAAGCCCTCATTTTAGTATTCCTACCTCACAGATAGCCAAGATTAGAACAAGATGTGTGTGCTCAGAAACCTTAAGTGTGAGCAGTAACATGCAAGATCTAATCAAATAATATCAAACCCTAATCCTAAATGACTTAAGAAAATAGGATAGATTGATACAAAAGAATTCTTCACTCAAGGAAGCTCACAACTTCACCTCATGGATGAAGATTCACTGAATGTTTGCTGAATAAGAAGGCGATGCAATCATATCCTTGGAGGGTACTCAAGCCAATCTCAAGTTGGTGGTTCCATCCCTTCTCCCAATCATGCAAAGTGATTCAACCTAGGATCAAATGACATAGACTAAAGATCTCACTTCCTAGCCTTCATACAAATCTTTCCAAGAGAAAAGATGAACTCCACTTGATCAAATAGAAACCTACAATAATTCAATAGCATTAAGAGTATAACAATAGAGAGCTTTTATCAAGATCACATCTAACATCTAGAAATCTAGTTTCAAATGAAGAGGTGACTTGCTTTTATACAAGGCTCTAATAAATGAGTAATTTGAATAAAAGAGCTGACAATACATGCAAAAAAGAAAATTTGAGTTTAGGGTCGCCCTAACCATCATTAAAGCTGACTTGTTGACCTAATTTTCCTCCCTAAAAACATGGGAGGGACCAAGGCACTAGGCACCCTAGGCCCTTAGGGAAAATTAAGGTACAAGCCTATAATTAATGTGGTGCTATCTCCAAATCTCAAGTTTGTTTTCAGGTTATGATGAAACTTTAACCGAAATCATGACATTTCATAGAATCGAGACCCAATCAAGACTTAGGGTAGACCTAAAAATGAACTAGGCTTGGGATCACTAAAGGGAGTGTTGTTATATGGAGGCCAATTAGACTCAGAGGTTAAATTTTCCCTACTTTTGTCAGCACGTTTTCCCCCCAAATTAATTAACGGTGGAATTTGAAGGGGGGCGGAGAAGGTGAAAAGGTTGATGGTTACAGTTTTCATTGATATTGTATTGTAGCATATTGAAGCAATATTGAGTTGCAAGAGATTTATGGTTGTAATCAATTCTATTTTTGCTAAATAATAATAGTGGACTCTCTGTTGGTGGATGTAGCCCAAGTTTGGGTGAACCATGTTAAAATTGTCGCTCACTATTTCCTTTCTATGTATTTTCATTCCTCTGTTTAATCTCTAATTATCTGCCATTTAATTGATATCTTCTGCCTGGTATTCCTAGCAGGGAGGAGCTAAAGATAGTGAAATTGTGCTTATACAGCCAAGGACCATAATTTACAATATAACATTCTTAGTTGCATGTGATGAACCAGTGCAAAAAAATTGCCTTAGTTACTTGGGATGGATATTTTTATGCAATCACAATTTCTCGTGGGGAGAGAGGTTCTGGAAGATATTTTCACTTTTGATTGTATAGAGGACATTTCCTTTTCTATTACCCCTAGTCTCCAACCCATGATTTTCTCTTGATCTTTCAAAGATGTCTCTTATGTGAAAATTTGATTCAAAGTCACACAACTCAGAGCTCACTATACTTTAGGCGGCATTTCTAATTATTCCTATGATAGGTAAAAATCAGGTTAATAAGATCAAGCATATAATTGAAAACCTAATCCTACCATCATCAAAGAATCAAATCCAAGTGAAATCAAAAGCATGCAATTCAAGAACAATATCACCTAGATTGTATGATTCCTTGTTTATGATGTGGATTGCTTCTCAACAAAGAACAATTATGAAGATAAAAGCTGCCATGATGGATGGATGATAATGATAATATACTAGATGGATGCTAAAGTGCTCAATATGCTCAAGATGATAATGTAGATGCTATTTGAAAATGATGGATAGATGTAGTATGAAATGAGAGGGTGTTTATAGAGACCTCAACCATAATCAATCAACGGTAGAGATTTGGTGGCTATGTGAATGGCTAAGATGAAATGATAGTCATAGGTGAATGTGTAAATGACAAGTGGAGGGAAGATAAGCCTCATGTGTGACCGTGTACATAAAAAGTACTACATGTGAAAGATATTAAATAAAAGATGTAGTACCACACATGTTTCTAAATAAAAGATACACACATGTTGGCTCATAAAGATAAATGATGAGAAAAATTAATTAAATAAATAAAATTTATTTAATTAATTGGAAAGTGGGCTTATGAAAGGAATTTTAATTAAATAAATAAGATTTATTTAATTAAAATAAATAGAAATAAAGAGATAATTAAATAATTAAAGATTATTTAATTATAGAAGAGGAAATAGAAGAAATAGATAATGAATTAATTAAATAAATATGAATTTATTTAATTAATAGAAGAAATAAGGGCTAGGGAAATTGCTCAAGCGTGTTAGACAAATGCAGGTGATAGCTAACACAATATTTTGATACTAATGATAACTAGGTCAATTTTGGGTGTCTACACTTTGTCCCTCTTTGATACAATGTTCATTAGAGCATTGTGTCAAAGAAGATATAGTGATTCACTTGATAAACAAGGTTATGCCCTAGTGTAACTGGCAGGTGATGCCCCCACGAGAGGTAAGCTAGGCTAACCAAGAAGGGCCGGGTTAGCTCCTGATAAGATGGAAGGCTAGAGACAAGGTTGACACGAAGAAAACGGGGGTTGGGAGGGATAAATGGGGATGGGTTAGAAGAAAATAGGCTTTGGTATAGAAGAATTAGGGTATGGAAAAGGGCTATAAGTAGGTTCTTGAAGGGAAAATAGGCTCATTTGTGTTCATTAGTGTGTAGTAGCTATAGAGATCTAGATCTCCTTAGAGAGTTGGTGCGTCGAGTGTTGGAGAGCTATCAAGATGGTGATTCTATACAGTGATCATTAGGCCAAGTGAGTGAGGACACATGGGTGACCAGTAGGAGTAGGCGCACTGGTATGTACCAAAACTTTTACTAAATGCATGATTTTTTTAGGTTAAAAGTGTAATAAATGAACACACTTCACCAAAAGTGACTAGGTTGTAGGATAGGTAGTTCAGGTGGCTTGTGTAGGAAAAGGGGTCACTTAGGGTAAAATAGGTCGCTAATAGTCTCAAAGTGACCGCTTATAGCAAAATGAGGCCACTTCTGGTTGACTAAGGCAAATGGCTAGGTGAAATGTGCATAATATCAATGCAGGTTGCTTGTAGGTAAAAAGTGACCGCATATAGATATAGATCTCGTGGGTGAATGAAAAGTTATTGCATATAGGAATTGAGGTCACTTCCAACTAGCAGTAGCTCACCTACGGTAAAGATATCACGTATAAGCAGATACTATGCGCTTGCAATAAAATAGCTCGATTATGGGCAAAAGGCTAGCACATATAGAAAAGTGAATCACTTGTAGCAAAAGTAGGCAGATGCTAGGAGTCAAAAGGCAAATGGTGAATGCAAAAAAACTGACAAGGTGGACTGAATGATGCATGAGGTACTACCACTGTTATTGTCTCAGGAGCCACATCCTAGGGACTTGTGATTAGTCAGGATACTGGATGCAGAGGAGCAGTTGTTCTTAGATATTATTGGTTTAGAGCATGTGTCAATATTAGAGCCAGTGCAGGCACATCGAGGACTAATGACATCGATGGTTGAGTGATGGAGGAGTGAGCACAGTTCATTCTTGTTTCTGACAGGAGAGGTGACGATTGCCTTAGAGGATGTGTTCCGGATTCTACGTCTTCCTATTGATGGAGATAGAGTAGATTATGATCTGACATGGGTCCAGCTGCATTTAGGCAATTGTTCAGGACTCCAAACATTGGAGCTAAGGGCTCAGAGATTCTGATGGCTAGGATGGAGGAGCTATGTGATAGATTTCAGCGAGTAGTGGTGGCTATTATCATATGGTTGGTGGGAGATAGACGGGAGAGAGGATTTTCGGTTGGATGGGGGACAGGGCGAGGGAGCTGCCAATAGTCACTAGGGCTACCTTGTTTTGTTGTATTGTATTGTATCATGATGAGGCCTATGAGCTGATTGTACATACATTCTTTTGATGCCTCATGGATAGCCCATGTTGTATTTGTAGACACTTGTATATTGACACATGTGATTATGGATGCACTTATGTTATGATGTGATGCATTTTGTATTTTCATGATCTATATGGATGTTTATGCAAATGATATGAATATGCAAATGGTAATAATAGAAATGTCGTATGATAATGGTAATGTATGGTAATGAGGTTATTATGACAATGCAAATATATAGATGGCAATGATAATGATATAGGCTTATGTATGTCTAACACACTTATTTTGCAGGGCAAGGAATGTGGAAAAGAAAGATGGAGGGAAAGATTGATCTTGGTTGAGGACTATATAAACATGATGGAATGGATAAATGGTATGGCACCTTTTTAAAATAATTGCTCAAAACTAAAGAAATACAATCCTTATGTTTGATATAGCATATGGATGTTATGCACCAGGGTATAGGAGAGCAAGGTGTCGAGATATCTAATGCATAACTAACATACTACAATCTTGTCTAAATGCATGAGGTCAAAATGTTGAACCAACATATACAAGATATGAATAGCAACTAGTGTACTGAGATGGACTTTGATGCTACAAGCAAATGTTTGAGCTTATCTCCACTACACATAATGACACCTTGCTGGTTATATGTATGGAGCTAACTAGTTCTTAACATAGAATAGTCTCTAATGCCTAAGAGACTGTTTATCTTCTTAGATGCAAGAGATATTGATATATAAGATGCTAATCCCAACATGTACAAGATACCAATACGCATAGGAAGAGAATAAGATCATCCCACAGACATAGCATACGAAAACAATATGACCATGCCCCATTCCTTACTTCATCACAACTTACCAAGATATAGATAGATCAAGGTAGTCTTGATTAGGCCTAGGAAAGGGACAAAAGATAAATCAAAAAATAAAAACAAAAGATATTGTCATCATGTTCTCTTGCCAAATTTAAGTGCTCTTGGATGGATTAAGTTGGTGCCTTGTTGAGAGGAAAATTGTATCATGTTGAAGGCTAAAGATGTTTATAAAATGCTATAGCAAATGTTGTCTTAAAGCATGCAGACAAATAGCTTCTAGCTTATCCCTGATTTGTTAAAGTGCTTGAGCTTTCGCTAGTATACATAGTCTACTTCTTGCTTGAGATAGTCAAAGAGAAGAAGATGGAAGATGAAAGAAGATGAAGATGGGGTGGATCATGTGTGATTGCATACTGGATACTTCCTTCATATTCTAGACTGCCTACATATCCTATATCCACAGGATCAAAGCACATTTACAATGATGATGAGACATGATGAATATGTAGTTCTAGGTTTATTGATGATGTAAGTGATGAAAGATAGAAGAAAGGAGATGAAAGATTGGAGGATGAAAGATGGATGATGAGAGAGGGGCTATCATCTATGTCTGAATCAGAGTGCTTCCTTCATATTTTAGATTGCCTACATACCCTATATCCACGGGATAAAGGTTTTGAATGATAGAGATGAGATGTAGTTCTTGCTAATTATGTTGGCGGTTGATGTCAAAGAATCAACTTTATTTCTTGGATTTTTAGGATGTTTTGATTGTTTTGTGTTTTGGAATATTTGATTTTTTTGTATTTGATGTTTTGGTTGTCTTGGTGATTGTTGTGCTTTGACATTGGTTTCAGATGTTTGCTGTGTTTTGGTTGAAATGTTATGAGTTGGAGTTGTAGGTATCCACTTCCAAATAAGATGTAACAAGTTCCCCCAGTGTGGGATGAAGATTGTTAGGAAGATGCTATGATGAATGTGGTCATGTGGATAGTGTGTTAAGGTGCCAAATGATATCTTAACCCCAACAAAGTCCAAACTACGAAAGCTAGCATTGCAAAGGTAAAGGCGAAAAGGCTTTTATTATTGGATGGATAAGGGATAATGGTTTATATAGGACAATAGTGGATTATGATATGGATTAGGGAGGCAAGATAGTAGATAGATGTCATGGAAAGCTGTGATCAAACAAATGAAGTGAATGATGGAGGCTGGTCTCTACACATAGTCCCTATTGGCCAGGTTTTCACTATGGTACTTATCCAAGGCGCCTATTTACCATGTTTTCACCAGAGGATGAATTATCTATCTTGTACTATATTTTTTTTGTCATCCAAAGCGCCACGAAGTGGTTTTCACTATTGGATGGTTTTATTTTATTTTATGGGATATGCTAAGACTCATGGGTAGAACTTCTTGAGATGAAGGATGTTGACTGGTTCATCTAAGGGAATGCCTTCAAGTGTGGAGAGAGTGTATGTTCCTAATCCATAGACTGATGTGATGACAAAAGGACCAAGCCAATTAGGTTCAAACTTGCCCTGTTTCTCACGATGTTGCTAATTCCTTTGATTTTTTGTAAGGACAAGATCTCCGACTTGAAATCTTCGTTCTCTGATCTTCTTGTTGTAGCTACGGCATAGTGGATTTTGATAGACTTGGAGATGATTGAGTGCTGTAAGACACCATTCATATAATAGCTCAAGATCATGGAGTCTTGATACTCTATATTCATCATCTGAGATAGTATGATGTAGTGTTACTTGTAGTGAGGGGATCTCAACCTCAATAGGTATAATAGCTTCAGTACCATACACAAGAGCATAAGGTGTAGCACCACTAGAAGTTCTGATACTTGTTCTATAAGCCCATAATGCAGGATTAAGTTGTAGGTGCCAATCATGACTAGCTTCATTGACTATCTTTTTAAGGATCTTGATAATTATTTTGTTAGAAGCATCAGCTTGGCCATTACTTTGAGGATAGTATGGTGTAGAGAATATATGTTGGATATGGAACTTGTTACAAAGATCTCTAACCTCTTGGTTCTTGAAAGGACGACAATTATCAGTGACAATGGCTTGAGGAAACCCATATCAGCAAATGATATAGTGTAAGATGAACTTAGATATTTGCTTGCCAGTAATATAAGTCATTGGTATTGCTTCCACCCACTTTGTGAAGTACTCAATGGAAGTTATAATAAACTTATGACCATTTGACGAAGTAGGATAGATTTTACCTATGATATCATGTCCCCACTGCAAGAAGGGCCAAGGAGTAGTGATAGGATGAAGTGCATGTGCTGGTGCATGTATTAAATCTCCATGTTTCTGACATTGTAGGCATCTCTTTGCAAATTGTTGTGCATCTTTCTCCATAGTTGGCGAATAGTATCTAGCTTGTAGAAGTTTCTTAACAAGACCAGGGCTAGTGGAATGCGATCCACAGACACCTTCATGTATTTCACATAAGGCAACCTTCGCTTCCTTAGAATCAAGACATCTAAGAAGGATACCATCAAGACTCCGGCAATATAGGGTGTGTCCTAGGATAGTGTAACGAGAGGCTCAATGGATAAAGGTTTTTCATTGGGTGTTAGATAGTTGAAATGGAAAGGTTTGATTGTGGAGATACTCATATATATCCTCATACCAAGGTGAATTGGGACCAACAATCTCACATATAAGCTTAGATTGCGGTACTTCAAATGACAGAATCAGAAGCTATTTAACCAGAAAGTCACACTTATGTGTATTGGATGTCATGTCTAGAAGAGATCCAATCATAGCCATGGCATCTGTTGCTTTGTTTTGTATTCTTGGGATCTGTTCAAAGGTGATACTATCAAAGTACTTCTTGAAATCATCAACCATTACCTTATATGGAAGAAGCTTCTCATATTTTGTTTGATACTCATCTAAGACTTGTTTGATGACTAATTGGGAATCACCAAAAACCTGTAACTGTTTAATAGCCCATTGTACTGCCATGTGTAATCATGTGATTAAAGCTTCATATTCTGCCATGTTGTTGGTACATGGAAATGCAATTATGTATGACTTCACGATATAATCTCCTTGAGGGGTGACAAACAATATCTCTGCTCCTAATCCATGTTGTGTGTAAGATCCATCAAAATATAGTTGCCACAATGTTGGTGAAGTTAGATTGAACAATTCTTCATCAGGGAACTCTGGATGTATTGGATCTAAATATCTGTGACAGGTGTTGTGGCTAACTGATCAGTGATAACTTGTCCTTTTATGGCCTTGCAATCCACATATTTTATGTCAAATTCACTTAAGATCATAACCCATTTTGCTAGTCTTCCCGTAAGGATTGCTTTGGAGAGAAGATATTTGAATGGATCAACATTAGATATGAGATTTGTTGTTTTGTTTAACATATAATGTCGCAACTTTTGAGAAGAAAACACCAATGCTAAACATGATTTTTCCATAGGTGAATAGTTAAGTTCATATCCCACAAGAGTTATGTTGATATCGTAAATGGCTTGTTCTTTTCCTGAATCATCATGTTGTTCTAGAAGGGCACCCAATGCTATTGTTGTTGAAGATATGTAGAGTAATAGAGGTCGATCTAGTACAGGAGGTACTAATACAGGAGGTGTTGCCAGATATTCTTTTATTTTGTTAAAGGCATGTTGACATTTTTCATCCCACTTAAAAGGTTCACCCTGGCGAAGGAGATGTTGAAAAGGATGACACTTATCTGCCAGTTGTGAGATAAACCTGCGAATGGATTGTAACCTTTCTTGTAGACTATGAAGCTGCTTCAGATTTGATGGTGGAGTCATTTCCATGATAGGTTTTACTTTGTCAGGGTCCACTTCTATTCGTCATCAAGACACAATGTATCCCAATAATTTACCAGATGTTACACCAAATACACATTTCTTTGGGTTCAGTTTGACTTGATACTTCTCTAATCAATCAAAGATCTGTGCTAGTACCTATAGATGCTCTTTTCTTGTCTTAGATTTTCCTAGAATATCATCAACATAATCTTCCATGATAATGTGGAAAAGGTAATGGAAAATAACTGTCATGGCTCATTGATAAGTAGCTCCAACATTCTTGAGACCAAAAGGCATTACAACCCAATAGTATGTACCCCATGGACAAATGAATGATGTTTTGTCTTGATCTTCCTTTGCTATTTTGATTTGGTTATATCTTGAGAATCCGTCCATCAAGGATAGCATTTCATGTCCAGCTGTGAGATCTACATTGTTGTTTATGCTTGGTAGTGGAAAGTCATCTTTAGGGGATGCCTTATTGAGACCTCTAAAATCTGTGCAATAGCGAACTCGTCCATCAGGTTTTGTTATAGGCACTAGAATTGAAACCCATTCTGGATAATCAATAGGCCTTATGAACTTTGCTTCTAAAAGCTTTTGAATCTCTACCTTGACCAAAAGAGCTATTTGTAGACGCATTTTGCGTAGTTTTTATTTAACAGGTTTTGCATTAGGAGATACTGCTAAATGATGTACCACAACTGATGGATCTAGACCTGGTATGTTAGCATAAGTCTATGCAAAATTGATAGCTCTTTTTATGAAGAATGGTGTGAAATTTCTTCTTTCTTGCTCTGATAGTGATGCTGCCAAATATGTGATCTTTAGATTCTGCTCTGTGCCCAAGTTCATGTCCTGAGATTTTTCAACTAGCACTGTTGATTTTTCATGATAATCAGTGGTGATAAGAAGATCAAATCCCCCATCCTCGAGCACCTCAAAGAGGTTTTCACCCTCAGATATGTCCTTTATTTTTACTTTTTCATGGTCAAGAGGCACCTTTCAGTTTTCACCTAGTGACCTATCTTTTTTTATTCTATTTATTTCACTTTTGCGACTGAAGGATTTGATGCTTCCACCAAAATATGTTAGTTTAGGGAGAGCCATCATGAAACCTACTTTATGATCACCCAATGGAATGCCTTGTCATAATCCCATGAATTCAGCAATAGCTTCATCATTTTCAAATGTGTCCAATATAGGTGCCCCTTGTTGGTCCCAATCAACAAGATCAGGATATACAAGTGAAAGGGTAATGGTCGAAGGGTTTTGGGTGAGGAAGTGGTAGAAATCATGAATGTGGAGTTTTCTTGAAAAAGGTCGGTGATATGGAGGGAGGATTCATCAATGGTATCTGAATTAGAAGTATCTCCTACCGAAGAAGGTCTAGCTTCCATATCAGAAATGCACTTAATGTCTTTGGAAGGCGGTACCTCCGGCTGAAAGCTAAGGCCTTGCTTATTAAACTTCTTAGACATAGCAATGGGTTCAATAGGTCCTTGTTCCTATGATCCAAATCTACCATGTCCTTTGTAGCCCATGTTCTTAATGATGTGGAACCCATTGTTATATCTGTCCACTTCAAGTTGTACTTGTTTGTTCTCATCATAGAATATCCATGAATTAATGTCATCAATGTCTTTGTCATCAAGGAATCCACCTTTAATGAATATTGTAGGGGGAGTTTTATAACGACTGCAGATGAAGATGCTTTGGATGTAGAAGGTTTGCCATGAGATTAGGGAGACAAGGGAAGAGTTCCAACACAACAAGATTCTTGCAATGTGTACTCACTCAGACCATGTTCAGTGTACTTGATATGGAGATTTGGAGTGGCTTGGCTAGATGATGGCTTGAGTAGGGTGAATGGGTCTACATAAGATGAAGATGGATATGCTTCGGTGTTGATAGGAATGTGGTTAGGGCTTTGATATTTAGCTTGAAAGACATGACAAAACTCAAATGGATTAGGATCGGCATGGATAATAACTTCAACACCGTTATGTGGAAATTTGAGACGTTGATGGTATGTAGAAGGAACTGCTTTGAGGGCATGGATCCATGGATGACCAAGGATGATGTTATAAGGAAGCTCAACATCAAGAACTTGACAATGAGTGTCAGTAATGACCGGACCAACTTGAATAGGCAAGTGAATAATTCCTATAGTATCTCTCTCAGCATCATCATATGCTTTGATAGTAATGATCTTGGAAGTGTCAACATCTTTCTTAGAATATCCCAATTGTTTTATTAGTTTTAAGGAACATTTATTAAAATCAGCTTCACCATCCACTAAGATTCATTTGATATGGTGTTGGTTTACAAATACTTCTATGTGGAGGGCTTTGTTATGTGATGGGTTTATGGATGGTTGAAGATCTTTGTTAGAAAAAGTTAGATGGCAAGGGGCTGCAATGCTAGCTACCATAGATTGGAATTGTGTAGTATCGTTATTATTAGGCACTGAGGATTCTTCCAATGCTTTATCAAGGATAGCCTTGTGGGCGGGGGATATGCGAAGCAATTCAAGGATGGAGATATGTGTAGGTGTTTTGCCAAGGTGATCAAGGATATTATAGCTAGAGGATAGTCGAGGAGGATTGGTAGGCACTCCTTGAATGGTAACACGGCCTCTTCTAGTAGTTATAGCGCAATCGGGTGCTTTGCCTTGGATAGTAATGGTAGAAATGCGGGCTCGGTCAATGTGGCCAATCGTGGATGACTCATAATTGTAATGGATGACATTCCCAATATGAGGGTTACTTGGTTTGTCATGAGATGGAAGTGGATTCTTGAAAGCATCTAGATCATAGTTCGATGTCGATTGTTGTGTAGGTTGTGATGTTGGAGGTGTGATTTTAATTAAACCTTGATCGATGCAATCTTGAATGACATACTTTAACCGCATACAACCATTTGTTTTATGTCCCTTGACCCTATGGTATTTGCAATACTCATTCTCTTTGTACCAAGGAGCTTTGAAGATTGGTTCACCATTGGGTGGTGCATCTAGTAATGTGATATCTCCCGCTTGGACAAGTTTTTGAAAGACTACCTCCATAGGTTCTGCTAAAGGAGTAAATTGTCGCCAAGGTGTTGGATTTGTTCTTGGTCAATTTCATTGAAAAGGTTGATTTGCCATAGACGTGGCTTGGATGTTAATGGGGGCTTTCACTATTTGAATGTTCTTTACATCCACAATATCGTCATTAACAACATTCTTGTTCTTGTTCCAAAAGCAGGATTTATCATTGGAGTTTTGAGGATTGTCTTTGTTATCTATGAAAATCTTGATAGTACCCTTAGCAATTAACGCGTGTTCAATGATGGTTCCTTTGGAAACAAGTTCATCAAAGGTGCTAGCACTTTGCAATTGCAGTTGGAATGAAATCTTGGGATGAAGATTTTGGACGAAGATATCAAGTTGTTGTTTCTTAAGTATTTCCCATGATAGTTTGCTAGCCATATTATTCCATCATTGAGTAAATGAGGAGAAAGCTTCACCATTGCATTGTTTGTTGTTGACAAAGTCATTCATGTTCACCTCATGTTCAATGTTAAAAGAGAAATGTGATTGAAATTTGTTTGCTAGTTCCGCAAAAGACTTAATTCCCAGAGGTAAATGAGAGAACTATTCAAGGGCTTGTCCCACTAAGCTTTAGGGAAATAGTCTCAAAAGATATGTATCGTCTTGAGAAACATCGAGACATGCAACAAAGAATGCTCTAAGATGGTCTTCCGGATTTCCTTTTCCTTTGTATTTGTCAAATTGTGGAATTTCAAAGTGTGGCAAAAAAGGCATCATATGAAGTGACTTGTCAAATGCATAAGCACATATGTCTCCTAAGGAAAATATCTTCTTGCTTTGTCCTACCGCCTTGTTAATCATTTGTTCAACATTCACTTGAGAAAGGTGATGTTGTTTCAAAGGAGGTTGAGGGTTCAGAGGTGAAGTGTAATATGGTGTATATTGTGGTTGTTGTTGTGGGATGTATGAGGACATGACCATTTGTTGAGGTTGCGTGCTCATAGTATATGTCAAAGGATTAGTATGTGACACATATGTGTTTGAGGATTGTTGTCCTTGAGACACAAGTGGAGGTTGGGTATATTGCAATGAATTAGTGCCAAGGGTTTGCATCACATGGGAAGTAGAAGATGGATTGACATTGGTCAATGGTTGTGAATTCAGAGTTGGATTATAATATGGCAAGTGATGGAAGGATTGGTGGATGCAGAAGAAGGATGGACATTTGGGTTTGTGTTTTGGACAACATGAGGATTGGTATATGTCATGTGTTGGGTGACGATGGGTAATCCTTGGGTTGCATAGGACAGATTGATAGTTTGTGAAGGATTATATGAGGGTGGTGAAAGTGATGTAAGTTGATCAACATAAGAGACAACAGCGCTAGGATTAGCTTGTGATACAATAGGCGGGTCACTCATGTCAATGAGACTAACATTGGGGTTATATGGTGTGTTGGATGGATCCATGGAAATCATGGAGACCATATTAGCGGTGATAGGAATATGAGTGTGGGATGTGGTTTCCACATGTGATGCAATAGGAGTAGCGGATTGTAATGGCTGTGAGGCTTGTACGGTTTGTGGTGTTTGGATAGCTTGCGAAACTTGCAGAGTTTGCAATATTGGGATGGCTTGTGATGTTTGAGGAATTTGTACTTGTACAACATGGACAACTTGTGTTACTTGAGATCGAGATACGGTCATGGTAGGAGAAGGCATATGTTGTGGAACATGGAAAGGTGGAATGCTCAGATTTTGTGAAAGAAAAGGAAGTACATTGGTTGGAGTTATCAAAGGTTCTAGAGTGTACTCCGAGCATGGTACGTTGGATGGAGTAGCAATAGGAAATGAAAGAGATGGGTTGGAAGGTGGATTTTGTAGCATGGACATAGTATGAGATGGTGTGGCTATAGTGGATGGTCCCTTTGCAACAACAACGGGAGTGTTTGGATTGTGTTCTCGAATAGCAGATATGTCAAAGTCACTTGGTAATTTAGCTCCCATACATGCTAATTGCAAGAAGTAGCGATTAGGATCGGATAAAACAAGTTTCTCAACTTGATCCCATATGTGTGTGTCTCTAATTTTTGATAAGTCATCTTGGGATTGTTCTTCATAAGTCTCTGAAAATGTTTGAGGTTGCACTTCTTGTGAAGATGATGGACCAACAGTGTATCCTTCAGGCACAAACATGTGAGAGGGCATGCCAGTTGTAAATTGAGTTGCATCCCTAAGGGGCGTTGATTAGGATTGTTGCATCTTGGCTTCCATCTCAGCTCCCAATTTTGCTTCCATTTCAGCTCTATATTGGCTCCTAGTTTGAGGCATGATGATTGATGTTGAAAGTTGGACTTTAGCTTGTCAAGATTGAGACCCAAAAGGTGATGGTTTGCTGATTGTTTGGTGTTGGTTTGTTTTGCTAGTTTGTTGGTTGCTGTTGATTATTGTTGGGTTGCTTGGTTGTTTGTTTGTTGGTTGATTAACTTCCCTAGATGATAGCTCACACACTCAAGGGAAAAGCTGGTTGCCGATGTTGTTTGTTGGTTTTGCTAGGGCTAAGTGAAGCCAAAAGGACAATGTTTGGTTGCTAGTTTTGCTGGTTGGTTGTTGTTTTGGGATCTCAAAAGATGGAAAGCTCAAAAAGTCTAATGGTTTGATATGCTCAAGACAGAAGACAATGCTCAAGTGACTGTGGATGCTCAAAAGACTATCTAGAAGTTGATTACAGAGCTAAGAATGTCTGAGAGTGCTACTGATTGGGCTGGATGGATACTGATTGCTAATATTTGACCAAAAGTGACTGGTAATAGCTCAAAAGTGACTCAGATGAGGCCAAAGGTGATGGATAATAGCTCAAAAGAGTTTTGGTTTTTTATTTCAAATGACATACTGTAGTGTTGACCAGAGGTGACTAGGTTTACCAGAGGCGACTAGTTTTAGGCAAAAAGTGATTTACTATTGTTTAAAAGTGACGCAAGTTTTTTAGAAGTGAGCAGATGTTGATTAAAAGTGATCTAGTTTTTGCAAAAGGTAAACAACTATTGTTTAAAAGCGATCTGGATGTCTGAAGGTGAGCAGTTAAGGTTCAAAGGCGATCTGTGTCTGATAGGGAATATGTTTGAATGTTGTTTTTGACAAGAAAACAATAATTGCAGTCACTCACACTGACAACATACACAAGATTTTACAACCTAGGCTAGGAAAGGACTATATTTGTTGAGTCCCCTTGCCATTCTTATTAAAAGCGGATAGCTTCAGGATCTTGGTAGCACTGGCTCCCCTCCACGGCACTCACTTCTCATGCATACCAAGATCCAGGTTTCCCAAGGCTTGTCTCCCCACCAAACCTTAGGATTGTCCCTGTTATCTCTACTAAGAACCACAAGAATCAGGGTGACTTCAAAGGTCCCATCTTTTGCATCAACAAATAGAAGGTTTTTGGCTACTACACAAGGTTGCTAGCAAGGGTATCCGTTTGGGTGGCTATACATGCGGCAACGCTACTCTCCGTTATGGAGTCTCCTAGCCTTCAAGGGTTACGCCTTGGAGGGTTTTAGGGGAGGTTGGCTATTGGTATAACACAACAACACCCATTGTTTGTGGCTTTCGACACAAACACTTTTCTTATATAGTTGTTTAGAAGGACTTAGCTTTAGCCCATTACTACTTGGGTTATACCCCTTCTCACCCTGGGAAGGCAGGCCCTCTAAAGATAATAACAAGTTCTCATACACCCAAGATCCATTTGATAGGCAAGGGGAGATGATACTTTTGTTATTATATTTGGGTTACAAACATGCACAACAAGCAATCCAAAAAAAATAATTCAAGCACGGAGTAAACAATGATTCTTTTAAGCACCAAGCCTAAATGTTCGTAAATTAGTGATAAAATATAATGTCTTAGACTGATCGAAGCTACAACAGATATGTTAGTAGTTTCACAACCTCCTTTTCTTGGACAGTCAATAAGATGTTGCACAAATAACCAATTAGTAGCCAAGAAAATTGAATTGTAAATAATAAAACTGAAAGCGACACAGTTACCAAAGGTGATCAACTATTGATCAAAAGTGATCTGTATTAGGCTGAACGTGAAATGTTACTGATCAGAAGTGACACAGACCAACACAGATGCGAGCGGCTGAGACTCAAAAGTGATGCAAAAAATCAAGATGCTAATTGTTAAGGCTTGTAAGTGACCCAAATATGCTAAATGTGTAAAAATCCCTGCAAAAAGTCAGATGTAAATAGAAAACCCTAATTTACAGAAAGTGATCTAGATAGCCAGAAGCGATCAGTTTTGGCTTAAAAGTGACACAAATTATGACAGACACGACCACTGTTTTCTCAGGAACGATGTGAAAAAGACAGGAAGCAACCACTGTTGACTTGAAAGTGATCTAGAAAATGCTAAAAGCAGTAGATTTTGGCTTAAAAGCGATAGAGATGTTCTGAAAGTGACTGGTTTTCACTTAGAAGCGACTAAAACTTGCTGTAAGCACTCGAAAAATCTAGATCTTCACAAAAACAACTTCAATCAGCAAAGATAATCAAGGACGTGGGCCCCACTGAGCATACCAAAATGTGATAGGTAAAAATTAGGTTCATAAGATCAAGCATATAATTAAAAAACTATTCCTACGACCATCGAAGAATCGAATCCAAGTGAAATCAAAAGCATGCAATTCAAGAACAATATCACCTAGATTGTATGATTCCTTATTTATGATGTGAATTGCTTCTCAACAATGAACAATTTTGAAGATAAAAGCTGCCATGATGGATGGATGATAATGATAATATGCTATATGGATGCTAAAGTGCTCAATATGCTCAAGATGATAATGTAGATGCTATATGAAAATGACATGGATAGATGTAGTATGAAATGAGAGGGTGTTTATATAGACCTCAACCAAAATCAATCAATGGTAGAGATTTGGTGGCTATGTGAATGGCTGAAGTGAAATGATAATCATAGGTGAATGTGTAAATGACAAGTGGAGGGAAGATAAGGCTCATGTGTGACCGTGCACATAAAAAGTACTACATGTGAAAGATATAAATAAAATATGTAGTACCACACATGTTTTTAAATAAAAGATACACACATGTCGGCTCATAAAGATAAATGAAGCCAAAAATTAATTAAAGAAATAAAATTTATTTAATTAATTGGAAAGTGGGCTTATGAAAGGAATTTTAATTAAATAAATAAGATTTATTTAATTAAAATAGATAGAAATTAAGAGATAATTAAATAATTAAAGATTATTTAATTATAGAATAGAGGAAATAGAAGAAATAGATAATGAATTAATTAAATAAATATGAATTTATTTAATTAATAGAAGAAATAAGGGATAGGGAATTTGCTTAAGTGTGTTAGACAAATGCAGGTGATAGCTAACGCAATATTTTGATACTAATGATAACTAGGTCAATTTTGGGTGTTTACAATTCGTACAAGTTGACACCATTCCATTTAAATTGTCAGCTATTATGGTTTCTTCAATCTATTCAATGACATACTTTGCCAACATTTTTGTAACTTTATTAGGAATTTCTCAATAATAGTGTTGAATTGAATAATTGTCTATTTTTTCCAAAATCAACCATCTTCATGCCAAGATGGTTTTTGGTTTCCAATTTTGGGTATTTCTCTTTAGCACTACATTGGTTATGATCAATCAATCACCCTTGATATGATTATTAGGTATGTTTTTGTTCTCAGACATTTTCAACCCTACCAATAAAGCCTACAATTCAGCTTGATTATTTGTTCCTAGCAATAGTTTTTAAGAGGCTACAAAAATTAAATTTCCATGCTCATTTGAAAATTTGTAGTCCACATTGAATGTCCCTAAGTTGCCTTAGGAGGCTCCATCAAATTTTAGTTTTAATCTCTTTCATGGAGGTGGGAACAATTTGACTTTTGTCTTGTTAACTTCTCCTTGTGGTTAAATCTACAATCCCCATGAATGGGGGTGTCGAATACAAGTTTATGTGGATTTCTTTTTACACACTAATTTAATTTTGATTTTTTTGACATGAATGTCTTATCACTAGAGACTATGATTTATGAATAAACTAGTCCCACATCCATTACCATTCCATAAGAGCCATGGCATAATGGCTTCCCATACTTTCCATATACTCTTCACTAGAAAGGTCTCTTGGATTTGAATAGGTTCTTGCATAATGAGAATAGTATGGAAGTCAAGATCCATCTAGGCCTTTTGCCCAATAGGAGCATTGCTAGAGATATAATGATGAAGGAGGACTTTCCAAGTTTCATTGCCATCAAGGGCTCAAATAATCCATTTAGCACATAAGGTCATGCCTTTATGTTGAATATAATTAAAACCCAATCCTCTAGAGTCAAGAGGGAGGCAACATTATTTCTGGGAAAATTAATGGATGCCTTTACCTTGGTTAGATGAAGCACAAGATAGCAAGGGTTTGTCCCCTCTATTGGGGCATCAACATTGCAGTAGTTAACAATCCTATGAGCATGGTGCTTTCTATGCTTCTCAGCATAGAGATCATGGTCATAGTGCTCATGAATGGTCTCATTCCTTTTGCTAGCATTTAACCTCTCCTCCGCAATGCTCTAAAGGAGCTCCTAGTTGGCCTAACATGGCAAATTCGCTCGACTGGCTCTAGCTATCTCTCCTACCAAGGCTACTAGTCAACTCCTTAAGGAACTGCATGCCAATGAGGATAATCCTAATAGTGCTTTTACTAACGTAGAGTCCATTGCTAGTGAGCATAATAATCAAGATGTATGGAACTGAGATAACTGTGACCATCTTCTTGTTGCTGATGGTGCTCTAACTCTTACTACTTAACAACTATATTAGTTTTTCTTTGATTTGATGTATAAGGTTTCGCCTCGCGTTGACTTTAGGGTATGACTATCTCCACACACCTTTTTCTTGTGTTATAGTGTATTTAAAAAACTTTTATAATCAATAGAAATACTTATTTAGAAAAAGAACATCATTTCAAATATGTAAAATACGAAAATTAATCTTACAACATATTAATCCTACAATCAAAATTTCTTTTGACTTATCCAAATAAAACACGACAACATAAAACTATAATTCTTAGTAAGATATTTAGTAGTTGTAGTCAAATCTTATGTATCCTCCTTAAATGGTCATATGGAGCTGAACTTGTCCCTCCTTTAACACTTGTTTTCTTCAAGTAATTTCAATGAAAATTTTCCGAACGAAGATGAGAAAATTGCGAAACTTATTTTGACGTCAAAATACGTGTATGCAATTGTCTGTGGTGAGTTAAAAGAAACGGCTCACATGGGTACCCGCTTTCGAAGCTTTATAATGAAGGGATCCAAGATTTACTAAATCTTTCAAGAACGGCGCTCAGACAATGTCTCGTTCCTTTCAAACCAATCTTTTTGTAGAAGCACTGAATTAATTTGGCTGTGTACGATTATGTCTTGTACGAAAAAGTTGTAAGAGAGATTAAAATATTATTTTTTTATCGAATACAATGTTAACGTGGGATTTTACCTGAATACATAGTACTAAACTATGCCACTACACCAAACATCTAAATACGGACAAAATAAAAAAATTCATTCCAGCCAAGGGCATGAGTTCAAAAAAAGTGTATGGATCAAACGGTCTTTGGTCTGCTGCTGAAGTTGAAAGGTTTTGAATGAGTCCACCAGGGATCAAGTCTTGCTGAGTGCAAGGCCCCCAACACCATAAGGGATAAGGTGGGGCTCCGACACCATAAGGGATAAGGTGGGGCTCCGACACCATAAGGGATGAGGCCTGGATCGTGCCCCAAGGTGAATTTGCCGGAATGGATACCTCTCTATCCTTGGCTCTTAACCGAAGAGGTTCAGCATAAGACTTGTGCTCTTGTATCAAGTAGCGAAAATGATCTTGTGGATGTTCTCCATTTAAAAAACAAATGTATGACAAATGATCAAGGTCAACACAGTAGTTTTAAATTGTTAATTGTGTGAGGTGTGTACATTATATACAACATACTAGGCTTTCCATTGCCAACATTGTGAACATCGTAGTGGTAAGATGTAGGCCAGCAGGGTGTGAGGTAAGATAAGAACTACTCCATGTCTATATACATTTTGTAATAAGATCTCACAAAAAAATTATGAAGTTGTAAGGATAAGAGTGCATACCACGTCCTTTTACTTTTGTGTTTCTCATATTGTTGTAAATATAATGACTTAATGTTTTAAGTTTGTGTCAATTTATTATTTATTATTTGGAACATTTGAATTTTCATTATTTAATATGGTTGATTTGAATTTACAGATTTTTAATCCATTTAGATTAATGGTTTGGGTGCGGATGTATTTCGTAGATTGATTTGTATTGTGATCATCTTCTACTATATTATCTTTTTTTCTTTTTGTTTGAGTCTAACATTTGTGGAAATTCATCATTACCTATCGATTGAAGTCAAAACATTTTGAATTGAGCATCTAGGATCTTTTATTTAAATATAATCATGTCACTAGTTATCATTGAGTCATTTAAGAATTTAGTCTACATTAGAGGATCATTAAGCCTCCATTAGTACTTACATCAATAGATACTATATTGCATCATCATCTTAGGTACTTGCATGCTTCCTTAACATGTCTTCACTTATTTTTCATTTCTAAAGGGGTTGACTCATCAACAAGGAAGTTCTAGTCCTCTAAGGTGCTATTAAGCACCACTCTTTAAACAAATTTACACTTAGGAATAGGTGCAAAAGAATAGAGCAATACAAGATAGATCTACATAATCATAGTCTGAAGACAACCCCACATGCATGACTTCATCCTTGAGAATGGAAGAATCATTGAGCAAGATTGTTGTTGTTAGAATAATACAAGTTGAATGTCACAAGCCATATCCTAATTGTCAATCATAATAAATATTAGAATATCCATCATCAACTACACAAATTGACAAACCAAACTAGCCCATTCTAACCCTCTCACTTACATATAATTTTATCAATCTAAGCTCAAATTAATTTAGACTTTCCTATCAGGGTAAGTTCAAGAAGATGGGGGGCCAAAAAGGGGTCTTAAGTGGCCACTTTTTTTCTGAAATCAGGAAATACTGGCCTTGGATGAGAAATTGAGCATAGTTACACTCAAAATTTAGAGATGCAACCAAAACAATGTTCGTAGTGCTCCGAGTCTACTTTATAAACTACTATTTTGTTTTGAAAATGGCATAGATTAAGGGGTTCAAAAGAGGGAGCCACAGAAATTGGTGTTGTTTTTGTCAAAAAAACATAACATAGCATGTTTTGTGGCTCCCTCAAAAGGTCAACTTTTTTTTGGTATTTTTAAAATCGCTTCAGTGAGAAATTAGCTAATAGCATGTAGTTTATGCATGATTTTTCTGATAATTTTTTGATGAATATTTGATTTTTTGCTAATTTTTAAAGTGGACACATCCTAAAAAATAGAATTTTGGCCGTGCTACCCCTATAAATTTTTAAAACTAATTGAAAATCATTTTTTTATTTTTTTAATATTTGTAGAATGGAGTCTAGTTTCTAAATATGTAATTTTTTTGAAATTTGAAAGAATAGTTATTTTACAATGAAAAAAAGACCAAACAGTGGTTTTTGCATAAAAACGGACACACAAACAAAAGAAATTAAAGATGAAAGGCTTAACATTGTTAAAATGTGAAAAAAATCACATCGTCAAATAGCTAAGAGAAAGCCTAACATTACCCATGTGTTTGATTTGTTCAACCTTGAAACACGTGCAAATCTGAGGGTTAGCACGAACGAAATTATGTGAAATTTTGAAGAATACAGAAAAACACATCTGTGACTGTTCATAAGGCACTCCAAGCCTTTGGGTTGGAAATCCAAAGCAAATCCCAAGCCCAAGGCTTGGGATTCCCAAAGCAAGAAATAACGCGAGCGCGTTATAATGCGCTCGCGTTATGTTTTGCCTTGCATTTTTCTTTCCCGCAAGTCTGTCTTTTGCCATGTTTGATATAACACGAGCGCGTTATAACGCGCTCGCGTTATGTCCCACTCAATTTTTTTTTACATTCAAGGCTATTAATCATGAGGGTTAAGGCATAAGGGATAGAGTTGGAAGGTTTACGGATAAGGTATTAGCGTTTAAAGTATAGTATCGAGCCCGTTGAGGGTCTAGGAATAGGGATAGCGTTTAAGGTTTAGGGATGAGGGTTGACAAATTACGGTTGAGGGTCGAGGGATCAAAGTTAAGGGTTGAGGGATTAGGGTTTGACATTAAGGGTTGAGGGTTGAGGTTCAAGGGTCAAGGGTTTAGGGTCGAGGGATTAGGGTTAAAGTAGAGTGTGGAGGGTGTAAGGATTAGGGATAGGGTTGGAGGGTTTAGGGATAAGGGATTAGGGTTTAAGGTATAGTATCAAGTCTGTTGAGAGTTTAGGAATAGGGATAGCATTTAGGGATTAGGGATGAGGGATTATAGTTGAGGGATGATGGATTAGGGTTAAGGGTTGAGGGATTAGGGTTTAGGGATAAAGTTTAGGGTTTAGGGTTGAGGGATTAGGGTTTAAGGTATAGTGTTGAGGGTTGAGGGTTGAGGGTTGAGGATTAGGGTTTAGGGTTGACGGATTAGCATTTAATGTCGAGGTTAGGGTTAGAGTGTCGAGGGTAGAGGGATTAGGGATAGGGTTTAGGGTTGAAGGTTTAAGGATTGAGGGTTGAGGCTTTAGGGATGAGGGTTTAAGGCTTAAGATATAGTGTCAAGTGTTGAGGGTGTAGGGATAGGGTTTAAGTTTTAAGGGTTAAGGGTTGAGGGATATGGATTAGGGTTTAAGGTATAGTGTTGAGGGTCGAGGGATCAGAGTTAAGGGTTGAGGGATTAGGGTTTGACGTTGAGGGTTGAGGGTTGAGGTTCGAGGGTCAAGGGTTTAGGGATAGGGTTGAGGGTCGAGGAATTAGGGTTAAAGTAGAGTGTGGAGGGTATAAGGATTAGGGATAGGGTTGGAGGGTTTAGGGATAAGGGATTAGGGTTTAAGGTATAGTATCGATTCTGTTGAGGGTGTAGGAATAGGGATAGCATTTAGGGTTTAGGGATGAAGGATTAGAGTTGGGGGATGACAGATTAGGGTTGAGGGTTGAGGGATTAGGGTTTAGGGATAAGGTTTAGGGTTGAGGGCTGAGGGATTAGGGTTTAAGGTATAGTGTTGAGGGTTTAGGGATAGGGTTTAGGGTTGGGGGATTAGGATTTGACGTTGAGGGTTGAGGGTTTAGGGTTTAGGGTTAGGGTTGAGAGATGAGGGATCAGAGTTAAGGGTTGAGGGAATAGGGTTTGACGTCGAGGGTTGAGGGTTGAGGTTCGAGGGTCAAGGGTTTAGGGATAGGGTTGAGGTTGAAGGGATTAGGGTTAAAGTAGAGTGTGGAGGGTGTAAGGATTAGGGATAGGGTTGGAGGGTTTAGGGATAAGGGATTAGAGTTTAAGGTATAGTATCGAGTCTGTTGAGGGTTTAGGAATAGGGATAGCATTTAGGGTTTAGGGATGAGGGATTAGAGTTGAGGGATGAGGGATTAGGGTTGACGGTTGAGGGATTAGGGTTTAGGGATAAGGTTTAGGGTTGAGGGTTGAGGGATTAGGGTTTAAGGTATAGTGTTGAGGGTTGATGGTTTAGGAATAGGGTTTAGGTTTGAGGGATTAGGGTTTAGGGTTGATGAATTAGGGTTTAATGTTGAGAGTTGAGGGTTGAGGGTTGAGGGATTAGAGTGAAGGGTTGAGGGATTAGAATTTGGCGTTGAGGGTTTAGGGTTTAGGATCGGGGTTGAAGGTTGAGGGATCAGAGTTAAGGGTTGAGGGATTAGGGTTTGATGTTGAGGGTTGAGGGTTGAGGTTCGAGGGTCAAGGGTTTAGGGATAGGGTTGAAGGTTGAGGAATTAGGGTTACAGTAGAGTGTGGAGGGAATAAGGATTAGGGATAGAGTTGGAGGGTTTAGGGATAAGGGATTAGAGTTTAAGGTATAGTATCGAGTCTGTTGAGGGTTTAGGAATAGGGATAGCATTTAGGGTTTAGGGATGAGGGATTAGAGTTGAGGGATGAGGGATTAGGGTTGAGGGTTGAGGGATTAGGGTTTGGGGATAAGGTTGAGGGTTGAGGGATTAGGGTTTAAGGTATAGTGTTGAGGGTTGATGGTTTAGGGATAGGGTTTAGGTTTAAGGGATTAGGGTTTAGGGTTGATGAATTAGGGTTTAATGTTGAGAGTTGAGGGTTGAGGGTTGAGGGTTGAGGGTTGAGGGTTGAGGTTGAGGGATAGGGTTAATGGTCAAGGGATTAGGGTTAAATAACAGTGTCGATGGTAGAGGGATTAGGGTTTAAAGTATAGTATCGAGCCTGTTGGGGTTCTAGGAATAGGGATAGCGTTTAGGGTTTAGGAATGAGGGATTAGAGTTGAGGGATGACGGATGACAGATTAGGGTTGAGGGTTGAGGGATTAGGGTTTAGGGACAAGGTTTAGGGTTAGGGTTGAGGGATTAGGGTTTAAGGTATAGTGTTGAGGGTTTAGGGATAGGGTTTAGGGTTGAGGGATTAGAGTGAAGGGTTGAGGGATTAGAATTTGGCGTTGAGGGTTTAGGGTTTAGGATCAGGGTTGAAGGTCGAGGGATCAGAGTTAAGGGTTGAGGGATTAGGGTTTGATGTTGAGGGTTGAGGGTTGAGGTTCGAGGGTCAAGGGTTTAGGGATAGGGTTGAGGGTCGAGGAATTAGGGTTAAAGTAGAGTGTGGAGGGTATAAGGATTAGGGATAGGGTTGGAGGGTTTAGGGATAAGGGATTAGAGTTTAAGGTATAGTATCGAGTCTGTTGAGGGTTTAGGAATAGGGATAGCATTTAGGGTTTAGGGATGAGGGATTAGAGTTGAGGGATGAGGGATTAGGGTTGAGGGTTGAGGGATTAGGGTTTAGGGATAAGGTTGAGGGTTGAGGGATTAGGGTTTAAGGTATAGTGTTGAGGGTTGATTGTTTAGGGATAGGGTTTAGGTTTGAGGGATTAGGGTTTAGGGTTGATGAATTAGGGTTTAATGTTGAGAGTTGAGGGTTGAGGGTTGAGGGTTGAGGGTTGAGGGTTGAGGTTGAGGGATAGGGTTAATGGTCAAGGGATTAGGGTTAAATAAGAGTGTCGATGGTAGAGGGATTAGGGTTTAAAGTATAGTATCGAGCCTGTTGGGGTTCTAGGAATAGGGATAGTGTTTAGGGTTTAGGAATGAGGGATTAGAGTTGAGGGATGACGGATGACAGATTAGGGTTGAGGGTTGAGGGATTAGGGTTTAGGGACAAGGTTTAGGGTTAGGGTTGAGGGATTAGGGATTAAGGTATAGTGTTGAGGGTTTAGGGATAGGGTTTAGGGTTGAGGGATTAGATTGAAGGGTTGAGGGATTAGAATTTGGCGTTGAGGGTTTAGGGTTTAGGATCAGGGTTGAAGGTCGAGGGATCAGAGTTAAGGGTTGAGGGATTAGGGTTTGATGTTGAGGGTTGAGGGTTGAGGTTCAAGGGTCAAAGGTTTAGGGATAGGGTTGAGGGTCAAGGAATTAGGGTTAAAGTAGAGTGTGGAGGGTATAAGGATTAGGGATAGGGTTGGAGGGTTTAGGGATAAGGGATTAGAGTTTAAGGTATAGTATCGAGTCTGTTGAGGGTTTAGGAATAGGGATAGCATTTAGGGTTTAGGGATGAGGGATTAGAGTTGAGGGATGAGGGATTAGGGTTGAGGGTTGAGGGATTAGGGTTTAGGGATAAGGTTTAGGGTTGAGGGTTGAGGGATTAGGGTTTAAGGTATAGTGTTGAGGGTTGATGGTTTAGGGATAGGGTTTAGGTTTGAGGGATTAGGGTTTAGGGTTGATGAATTAGGGTTTAATGTTGAGACTTGAGGGTTAAGGGTTGAGGGTTAAGGGTTGAGGTTGAGGGATAGGGTTAATGGTCAAGGGATTAGGGTTAAATAAGAGTGTCGATGGTAGAGGGATTAGGGTTTAAAGTATAGTATCGAGCCTATTGAGGTTCTAGGAATAGGGATAGTGTTTAGGGTTTAGGAATGAGGGATTAGAGTTGAGGAATGACGGATGACAGATTAGGGTTGAGGGTTGAGGGATTAGGGTTTAGGGACAAGGTTTAGGGTTAGGGTTGAGGGATTAGGGTTTAAGGTATAGTGTTGAGGGTTGATGGTTTAGGGATAGGGTTTAGGTTTGAGGGATTAGGGTTTAGGGTTGATGAATTAGGGTTTAATGTTGAGAGTTGAGGGTTGAGGGTTGAGGTTGAGGGATAGGGTTAATGGTCAAGGGATTAGGGTTAAATAAGAGTGTCGATGGTAGAGGGATTAGGGTTTAAGGTATAGTATTGAGCCTGTTGAGGGTCTAGGAATAGGGATAGCATTTAGGGTTTAGGAATGAGGTATTAGAGTTGAGGGATGACGGATGACAGATTAGGGTTGAGGGTTGAGGGATTAGGGTTTGATGTTAAGGGTTGAGGGTTTAGGGTTAGGGTTGAGAGATGAGGGATCAGAGTTAAGGGTTGAGGGATTAGGGTTTGACGTCGAGGGCTGAGGTTCGAGGGTTAAGGGTTTAGGGATAGGGTTGAGGTTGAAGGGATTAGGGTTTAAGGTATAGTGTTGAGGGTTGATGGATCAGATTTAAGGGTTGAGGGTTGTAAGGATTAGGGATAGGGTTGGAGGGTTGATGGATTAGGATTTGACGTTGAGGGATTAGGATTTGACGTTGAAGGATTAGGATTTGACACTGAGGGTTGAGGGATTAGGATTTGACATTGAGGGTTGAAGGTTTAGGGATAGGGTTGAGGGATTAGAATTTGGCGTTGAGGGTTTAGGGTTTAGGATCAGGGTTGAAGGTCGAGGGATCAGAGTTAAGGGTTGAGGGATTAGGGTTTGATGTTGAGGGTTGAGGGTTGAGGTTCGAGGGTCAAAGGTTTAGGGATAGGGTTGAGGGTCAAGGAATTAGGGTTAAAGTAGAGTGTGGAGGGTATAAGGATTAGGGATAGGGTTGGAGGGTTTAGGGATAAGGGATTAGAGTTTAAGGTATAGTATCGAGTCTGTTGAGGGTTTAGGAATAGGGATAGCATTTAGGGTTTAGGGATGAGGGATTAGAGTTGAGGGATGAGGGATTAGGGTTGAGGGTTGAGGGATTAGGGTTTAGGGATAAGGTTTAGGGTTGAGGGATTAGGGATTAGGGTTTAAGGTATAGTGTTGAGGGTTGATGGTTTAGGGATAGGGTTTAGGTTTGAGGGATTAGGGTTTAGGGTTGATGAATTAGGGTTTAATGTTGAGAGTTGAGGGTTGAGGGTTGAGGGTTAAGGGTTGAGGTTGAGGGATAGGGTAAATGGTCAAGGGATTAGGGTTAAATAAGAGTGTCGATGGTAGAGGGATTAGGGTTTAAAGTATAGTATCGAGCTTGTTGAGGTTCTAGGAATAGGGATAGCGTTTAGGGTTTAGGAATGAGGGATTAGAGTTGAGGGATGACAGATGATAGATTAGGGTTGAGGGTTGAGGGATTAGGGTTTAGGGACAAGGTTTAGGGTTAGGGTTGAGGGATTAGGGTTTAAGGTATAGTGTTGAGGGTTGATGGTTTAGGGATAGGGTTTAGGTTTGAGGGATTAGGGTTTAGGGTTGATGAATTAGGGTTTAATGTTGAGAGTTGAGGGTTGAGGGTTGAGGTTGAGGGATAGGGTTAATGCTCAAGGGATTAGGGTTAAATAAGAGTGTCGATGGTAGAGGGATTAGGGTTTAAGGTATAGTATCGAGCCTGTTGAGGGTCTAGGAATAGGGATAGCATTTAGGGTTTAGGAATGAGGGATTAGAGTTGAGGGATGACGGATGACAAATTAGGGTTGAGGGATTAGGGTTTGATGTTGAGGGTTGATGGATCAGATTTAAGGGTTGAGGGATTAGGGTTTGATGTTGAGGGTTGATGGATTAGATTTAAGGGTTGAGGGTTGTAAGGATTAGGGATAGGGTTGGAGGGTTGACGGATTAGGATTTGATGTTCAGGGATTAGGATTTGACACTGAGGGTTGAGGGTTGAGGGTTAAGGGATCAGAGTTGAGGGTTTAGGGATCTATAGCAGGACAAAACGCGAGCGCGTTATAATGCGCTCACGTTATAACGCGCTCGCGTTTTGTCTTTCTACTGAAATGGTAAAAAAGTGGTTACCCCCGTGATCTTGGCCCACATGCTCTGTTTTCTTACTGATTCTGCGCATGCTCCGACAAAAAAGAAGTGCTTTCATGCTATTGGGAAGTTCACATGCACATTTGACACATTGTACCACCTTTGCATGATCTTTCCACCACCTTTTCTGCTTTTCCAACTTGAGAAGGAGGAAATAACATAGTTTTCAAACCAAGTTTGATATATATCTATTCAAGTTTCAATTTTTGTAGTATTGCAATGTTAATTGTGATTCAATTTTAAGAATTTAACATTGAAAAGGAAGCAAGTGGTGAAAAACTCAAATTGTTGAGGAGTTTGATGCAAGAAGATAAAAACACTACATAATTGGGTACTCTCTCCATTCAAATCTTCATTTTTTAGGTATGTCAAGTCTTTACATGCATGTTCTTTACATTTTCCTTATTTCGGATTGAATTACTTTATCGTGCTTTATCATACATGTTTAAAATAGACACATTCCCAATCGAGAAAGCAACCTACAATCTCACATGATGCGATGTATATTTTCTACACTTGGGCTCTTTAATAATTATGTGTAATAAACAAACCTTAGTTCATACCATGATGTCAAACTATACAAGAATAAATCCTTACAACATAAAAAAAATACAATCCCACTATTATCATGTATTCATTTCTTAGGAACTAATATTGGTCTCTTTATCATGCTACAGACAAATTCTCCGTCATGCCGAGGAAATGATCAAGAATTAAACCAACACAGGAAGAGATAGAAGCTAAGAATGCAAGGAAAGCAATGGCTATGAGAGAACTTTGTGAGAAGAGGAAATTGGACACGATAAATGAAGACATACCAATTGAAGAGGAACCACAACCATCACAAAGAGATATGGTATTGGCGGCACAAAGAGAACGAATGCAAAAACTTCATGGTACGAGAGATTTGAATACCATAGTTGGAGACACATCCTTTACCACAAGACAACATGTAGGGACACCATCTACCACATCTCAAGTTGAGAGTACATCATCACTCACATGTGATGAAGGAGGTACGCCATCGTTCCCACCTCAACCTCAAGGTATGTCATCTATTCCATCTTCGATCGAAGGTATGCCATCTAACCCATCTCATTTAAATATTGATGAAATTCCTAATGTTGAGATGAATTTACCTAACTTGACACCACCTAGAATTTTGCATAGAAAGCCAAAGTATTTGATTGATATTGATGAGAATATTTTGCAGCCAATGCAAGGTAAGATTCCAAAACGCACTTGTAGAAGATATGCTAATAAGATTTGGAGATTGTTCTTTGAAAAGTTAAATGAGACTGCAAGATGTCAACTATTCGTTGAAATGATTCGAAGTATAAAGTATAGGTCTATCATGAAGATTCTTGGGTTGAGAACATCAGAGGCTTCAAGTGAAAAATCTATTGTCAAGAATCTAATGAGTGCGTATGAGAGTGTGGGTAACACCTCACGCACAAAAGATAGTAATGCAACACGACGTGTGATTACATCGACTATAGTAAGTAGTCAAACGAGGAAAGCTCGTCTCATTAGAAAGACAAGTCAAGAATTGAGAATTAATAGGAAAACTTTATCAAGAGCCGTTGGAAGACGCCAAAGAATTGAGGACACTAATGCCAATGAATTATGGGCGTTCTCGGGGAGACTACCACGAAAAGATAAACCAATTGTTGAAGCATTGAGATCACTAATTGAAGACTTTTGGAAGAATTACACAAGGGTATCTCCAAATCAAAGGGATGTGGTAAGAAGGAGAATTGGTAGTCAGAACCGCGAGCCACATCCAAAGCATTTTTTGGATGAGACTCAAACACAGTTTTATGGTAAATTTCTAGAGAAGTATCCTCAAATTAAAATTTGTCAAAGATATTTTGAAATGCTAAAACCTTTCTATGTTAAGATAAATCACACACGCACTACTTGTTGTTGTAGATTACATATTGAATTTTCTAACCATTTTGATGCTTATAGGTCTATATGTTTAGATATGCATACTAACAATGATTTGAAAGGTTATGCCATATGTGCCCCACCAACATCTTCAAGAGACTTCATATCAAGAATTTTATGTGAAAGAGAGGAAGGTCAAATATTCTACAAGAAATTATGCTTGGATGGCACATGTCATCGTTGCGGTGGCTTGCAACATTTGCCAATATGTGAACATATGGAATTAACACATGTGGTTGGAAATGAACTAGTAGAGTTTGGCAAGTATAAAACAGTGGCATACAATACAAAAGATGGTAAAGAAGCAAAGAGGTGTGAATTAGTTATTGAAAAGATTCCAGTGTATCAGTTTATGCCTATATTTCGTGACAGCATAGTGTATGAGTATGCAAGACATGCCCATAGAGCTTGATGGTTGGACTTGCAATTCAAGTTATGCAAGGACACATTTCTGGTTGGTAGCATTGTTTCAGTCGTTGACTTTGCAGAAAACTACAGTCTACAGCCATAGCGTGAGGTGCAATCACAATATTACAACTCCACACAGGTTTCTATATTTGTGCACATCGCATTCATTCATGCGAATGATAGTACAGAGGATGACAGAAAGATCATAAGGGAGTATCATTTCTATATTAGTGATGATCGCACGCATTCTACAGAGTTCGTGCAAGGTTGCTTTCAGGTGTTCTACAATGATTTGGCTAGAAGGGGCATATCGTTCAGTCAGCATATCATATGGTCGGATAATTGTGCATCACAATTCAAGAACTCACAGAATTTCTATTGGCTGAGTAGGAGGCATAATTTTACAGGTATTCAACATATGTGGAACTTTTGTGAGGCCGGGCATGGAAAGGGGGAGCATGATGGTGCAGGAGCATGTATCAAAAGAGCCATAGCACGAGAAGAGTTAAAGTATAAACACAATGCAAAGTTGACAGATGCAAAATCAATTGTCGAGTGGTGTAATGCTTCCATGGGTCCAGGTAATGAAGGTAAGTCTTTAGTTTGTAGATTTTTTTGGTTGATAGATGATACTAACATTGCACCATATGAGGATTGTTGTACATTGACAGGATCAAATGAGATGCACTCTTTCAAAAGCTCAATTGCAGGTTCATGGAGTATCCATACACGAAAGATGTCATGCTTTTGTTCTTCCTGTACAATTCAAGTCTGGGATGAGTGCGAGTCAAAGGAGTGGGTTGATGAATGGCAGTTAAGTTATCTTAGCCCACTTGACACGTATCGACCCCCGATGGCACTGGAACTAACACAGATGGAATCGTCAGTTGACTTTGACCACATATCAGATTTAGTTCAACCAGGTAATATAGGGCACATATATGCATCTAATTTCATCTAGTTCAACCAGGTAATGTCATCTTACTTTGTAGTGTTTTTGTAATGTTGACTAATTTCATCTAATTTGCTACACATATCAATGTAGGACACGTATATGCAGTTATTGCAGATGAAGATAATGAAGAGGGAACAGATTATTACTTATGTCGTTGTGTTGAGGCCAAAAAGAAATTGGAGGCCCCTGTTACAGATGGAGAAAACATCGAATACCCTACAGGATCAATGGTTATTACTGGAACATGGCTTAGAAGGTACCCACATAAGAGTGTTAATATTTGGCTATTTCAGGACTTTGACATGCATCGAAAGATTCTTCATTACTCGAACCTTGTCGTGGCATCCAATGTTCATTTGATAAAGTATCAAAGGTAGACCTTTGAACAAAATATTGTGGAAGGTGCGTGAGTCTGACCATGAAGCAATACTTGACACAATAAAGAGTAGAGCAGATCTAGATGGTTCATTGGATTAATTTGTAAGTATTCACATTGATTTTGTAAAGTTATGTTACATTGAGTTGTAAGTATGCACATTAATTTGTAAGGTTTGTCTTTTTTTATTTCCTCCTGCATTTTTACACATATGTACACATTTTTACATCATCATGTTATACATTTTTGGTGTCCTGCTCCTGATGCGACCAAACTCATAACTCACCCTACTAGACACCATTTGATGATCTCTCCAACACTCTGGATCCAGGGCGCCCAATCATGATGATGACCTATATACCATTCTCCCAAGGCGCTCATAATGAATGAATGATAAGGAGCGCCTCGACCTCTATAATCAAGGTGATTTTAAGTCGCTTTGAGTCATTTGGGGTCAGTTTGAGTCTTTGAGTCATGTTGCAAAAAAGTGTCAATGTTGTCAAGTTGCACAAAGCAACTTTTGCATTTTTGGTGTCCTGCTCGTGATGCGACCAAACTGACTATTCCAACACGTCCGAATGGGTACATTTATGCTAGGCATGGTCCTATTTTTCACCCAAACATGTCGAAACATTCAGAGCTACATTGTACCGACGATATCCCTGAAGAGTCCAAAGTGCAAAAAGGTAGCAATCTTTGACGAGATGTTACTCAAAAACCGTGTCACTTAGAAACATTCCGTCTGAGGCAACGGGATCACGTAGAGTGCCTCTACAATAACCTCTCTTGGTTTTTTATAGCTCTGAGGCATTTGCCCGTGGTGAAAGGTTTTCTATTTCCCCAAAAATCGTCAGAAGGAGGCAGTGTAAAGTTGCAAAGGAGAGTAACTTTCGTCCTACTCGTCATGCGACCAAACTGACTGTTCCAACGCGTCCGAATGGGTACATTTATGCTAGGCATGGTCCTATTTTTCACCCAAACATGTCGAAACAGTCGGAGCTACATTGTACCGACGATATCCCTGAAGAGTCCAAAGTGCAAAAAGGTAGCAATCTTTGACGAGATGTTACTCAAAAACTGTGTCACTTAGAAACATTCCGTCTGAGGCAACAGGATCATGTAGAGTGCCTCTACAATAACCTCTCTCATTTTTTTATAGCTCTGAGGCATTTGCCCGTGGTGAAAGGTTTTCTGTTTCCCCAAAAATCGTCAGAAGGAGGCAGTGTAAAGTTGCAAAGGGGTGTAACTTTCGTCCTACTCTTGATGCGACCAAACTAACTATTCCAACGCGTCTGAATGGGTACATTTATGCTAGGCATGGTCCTATTTTTGACCCAAACATGTCGAAACAGTCGGAGCTACATTGTACCGACGATATCCCTGAAGAGTCCAAAGTGCAAAAAGGCAGCAATCTTTGACGAGATGTTACTCAAAAATTGTGTCACTTAGAAACATTCTGTCTGAGGCAACGGGATCACGTAGAGTGCCTCTACAATAACCTCTCTTGGTTTTTTATAGCTCTGAGGCATTTGCCCGTGGTGAAAGGTTTTCTGTTTCCCCAAAAATCGTCAGAAGGAGGCAGTGTAAAGTTGCAAAGGGGTGTAACTTTCGTCCTGCTCGTCATGCGACCAAACTGACTGTTCCAACGCGTCTGAATAGGTACATTTATGCTAGGCATGGTCCTATTTTTCACCCAAACATGTCGAAACAGTCAGAGCTACATTGTACCGACGATATCCCTGAAGAGTCCAAAGTGCAAAAAGGCAGCAATCTTTGATGAGAGGTTACTTGAAAACCGTGTCACTTAGAAACATTCCATCTGAGGCAACGGGATCACGTAGAGTGCCTCTACAATAACCTCTCTCAGTTTTTTATAGCTCTGAGGCATTTGCCCGTGGTGAAAGGTTTTCTGTTTCCCCAAAAATCGTCAGAAGGAGGCAGTGTAAAGTTGCAAAGGGGTGTAACTTTCGTCCTGCTCCTGATGCGACCAAACTGACTATTCCAACGCATCCGAATGGGTACATTTATGCTAGGCATGGTCCTATTTTTCACCCAAACATGTCGAAACAGTCGGAGCTACATTGTACCGACGATATCCCCGAAGAGTCTAAAGTGCAAAAAGGCAGCAATCTTTGACGAGATGTTGCTCGAAAACCGTGTCACTTAGAAACATTCCGTCTGAGGCAACGGGATCACGTAGAGTGCCTCTACAATAACCTATCTCAGTTTTTTATAGATCTCAGGCATTTGCCCGTGGTGAAAGGTTTTTTGTTTCCCCAAAAATTGTCAGAAGGAGGCAGTGTAAAGTTGCAAAGGGGTGTAACTTTCGTCCTGCTCCTGATGCGACCGAACTGACTATTCAAACACGTCTGAATGGGTACATTTATGCTAGGCATGGTCCTATTTCTCACCCAAACATGTTGAAAGAGTCGGAGCTACACTGTACCGACAATATCCCTGAAGAGTCCAAAGTGCAAAAAGGTAGCAATCTTTGACGAGATGTTACTCAAAAATCGTGCCACTTAGAAACATTTCATCTAAGGTAACGGGATCACATAGAGTGCCTCTACAATAACCTCTCTCAGTTTTTTATAGCTCTGAGGCATTTGCCTGTGGTGAAAGGTTTTCTGTTGCCCCAAAAATCGTCAGAAGGAGGCAGTGTAAAGTTGCAAAGGGGTGTAACTTTCGTCCTGTTCCTGATGTGACCAAACTGACTATTCCAACGCATCCGAATGGGTACGTTTATGCTAGGCATGGTCCTATTTTTCACCCAAATATGTCAAAACAGTCGGAGCTACATTGTACCGACGATATCCCTGAAGAGTCCAAAGTGCAAAAAGGCAGCAATCTTTGACGAGATGTTACTCAAAAATTGTGTCACTTTGAAACATTCAGTCTGAGGCAACGAGATCACGTAGAGTGCCTCTACAATAACCTCTCTCAGTTTTTTATAGCTCTGAGGCATTTGCCCATGGTGAAAGGTTTTCTGTTTCCCCAAAAATCGTCAGAAGGAGGCAGTGTAAAGTTGCAAAGGGGTGTAACTTTTGTCCTGCTCCTGATGCGACCAAACTGACTATTCCAACGCATCCGAATGGGTACATTTATGCTAGGTATGGTCCTATTTCTCACCCAAACATGTCGAAACAGTCGGAGCTACACTGTACCGACGATATCCCTGAAGAGTCCAAAGTGCAAAAGAGCAACAATCTTTGATGAGATGTTACTCGAAAACTATGTCACTTAGAAACATTCCATCTGAGGCAACGGGATCACGTAGAGTGCCTCTACAATAACCTCTCTTGGTTTTTTATAGCTCTGAGGCATTTGCCCATGGTGAAAGGTTTTCTGTTTCCCCAAAAATCGTCAGAAGGAGGCAGTGTAAAGTTGCAAAGGGGTGTAACTTTCGTCCTGCTCCTGATGTGACCAAACTGACTATTCCAACGCGTCTGAATGGGTACATTTATGCTAGGCATGGTCCTATTTTTCACCCAAACATGTCGAAACAGTCAGAGCTACATTGTACCGACGATATCCCTGAAGAGTCCAAAGTGCAAAAAGGCAGCAATCTTTGACGAGATGTTACTTGAAAACCGTGTCACTTAGAAACATTCCGTCTGAGGCAACGGGATCACGTAGAGTGCCTCTACAATAACCTCTCTCAATTTTTTATAGCTCTGAGACATTTGCCCGTGGTGAAAGGTTTTCTGCTGCCCCAAAAATCGTCAGAAGGAGGCAGTGTATTAAGTCAGGATGAAAGCCTATTCACTCTAGGCGCCTGTTTTTGACCAAATCACACATGCGCCTTGAACAACTCTGTCTTCAAGGCACTTTTCTCTAATCTCTGTAACTCTCCAAATCCACTAAGGCACAAATTTTACCTCTTGGGCTCAAGATATAGGTTCTTCATCCAAGGCACCAGAATGGTCCAAAGGCGCATTTCACCTCTAACCTCACCTCTGACCTTACTTGGAGGCGCTAAACCTTTTGACATTTCAAGTAACTTCAAGAGAACTATTTTTCCTTAAGGTGGTTCATTCCTTGCAATTGGATGTATGGTACTTGTAACTCATTTGATTGACTTTGTAATGTTTCTTCTTCTTGCAAAGACTCAAGGCGCATTTTATGATCAAACAAGGTATCTCCTGAACAAGGCGCTCATAGTCTCATCAGGGCATTAATCATCATCATGAGCGCGCATATTGTTCTAGTCGCACAGTTATCTCTGGAATGCTTAAGGTACTCAAGGCGCACATACCCTTCTCTAGGCTAGTTTACACTTATTCAAGGTGCTCATTCCAAACTTACATGAACTCCTCATTACAAGACGCACAAACTAGATGATCCTAGGACATAAGGGCACTCATAGGAGTTGTTATGTGTCATTTTGGCCAAGGTTTTCCGGAGCAGTGAAGACATTAGGAAGGGAATGATCGTTTGGATAGTTTTGAATGCTTTATTTCTCCTTGTTTAAACTAGGCGCTCATTGAGGATTGGAGTAGCCTTTGCACCCTCACATCACGTTAATCGGCATTTCAGAGGCAATCATAGTATAGGAAGATTTGCGCCTTGAAGAAGAGAGTTATCTAGTGAGCGCTTAGGAGTTCTGGCGCCTAGGGGAAAGGTCTAGGTAGAGCGCCTTCAGACTTTGACAGTGAAGTGCCTTAAGGAGTTGGATGATGTTTTTGCCTAGAGTGGAGATGATGTTTTTAGCGCCTTAAGGATGATGATGGAGCGCCTTGGGGTCAGGTTAGTCTGGAGCACCTTAAGAAGGTAAAGCACTTCAAATGTAAACACAAGTGTTTTGAGTGCCCTAATGAGAAGTTGTCTTGGCACCATAAGTTGTTCAAACGAAGATATGCGCCTTGGATAGTTGCAAAGACCTAATTTAGCGCCCAAGGTTGGAAGACTCTTTGTGAGCGCCCAGTGTTTGAAAGCTCTTTGTGTTTGGTGCATTAAAATGAATTTGGCACCTAAGTAGTATTGAAACACTCAACTGAGCACCTAAAGCCCATGAGAGAAGTGATATGCGCCTTGATAGGAATATCATGGAAGATGAGTTTACTGAATGGCGCCTTGAATGACTTGGTTGATTAAGTGTTTTAGCGCCTAGATATGGGATGAATCATTGAGCGCCTTTGGTTGAGATGATGTCAGCACCTTTGAGATTATAACACCTTGGAGTCAAGTTCGAAGGAGCACCTTGAGAAGGTAAAACACTTCAAATGTTTTCAAGGAATTGGAGAAGTCACTTAGTGCCTAGAAGGAATTCCAGAGCAAGAGGGTTGGAGCGCCTTGAGCTTCAAGTCAGATATGTGCCTAGACCTCTACCCTTTAGCAAGTTGAAGCCCTCTGAGCCTTGACAAAGTGAGAATGCCTTATAGTGAATATGCGCCTTGGGCAAGGTTGAATACAAAGTTGAGGAGTATATCATAATGAGTAAGTGCACTGTAGGGTTAGATGATAAAGACTAGTGCCTTGAGTGTCTTGGTCAAAATTTTGACATGAGAAGTCTTGCAAGATCAAACCCTGGAGTGCGCCTTAGAGAGAACCTATTGATCCTTTGCTTTGACAAGATTTGGGCACCTGAATGATCCTTAATAAATGGAATGTATCTACACCAATTTTGCGCCTTTAGGGAAGTGATGGTGGCCAGAATGATCCTTAATCTCATGTTTGTGCACCTAGGTCTAGAAGCAAGATTTGAGCGCCTTAGGATAGGGTTTTTTGCACCTTGTCTTGGAGAGTGAATTTGCGCCTTGGATGATGTTGAAGTGCCTTGGGATGAAATGCGCCCAAACTTACAGAGGGCCTTCAGTGAGGGAGTTGAAGAGAGTGCTTAGAGGAAGGATAGCCTTAAGATCAAACTAAGTACTTAGAAACCTAAGATTAGCGCCTTATTTGAAGTTATACACCTATTCTGGCACCAGAGAGTGAGTTTGAGTGTGAAGAAGTGAATGTCTGCGCCTTGAAGGGGATACAAAGGGAAGATGATGCACCTTGATGGGTTGATGATGGAAATTTGTGTTTTGTAGCTAAATGTGCGCCTTGAATCTAAATGATATTTGAGTGCTTAGAGGTAAATAGGGGCGCCTTTGAGAATTCTTTGTGCTTTAAGGAATGGATTGTGGTGCTTTGGACTAAGGTAAGTCCTGAGCACTTCCAATATTTTTAAGGAGTGCCTTGAAGGAGATAGTGCATAGAGGTACAATGAATCTTCCGGAGAACATGGATAGACAACTAAGTCTCCAACTTGAGTCTTCTAAGTGAATTGGATGATGAAGAGAGTCTAGTCATTTTCAGCGCTAGTATCAGGATGAATCATCCAAAATGGGTGCCTAGAACTAGAAGGCGCCAATGCATGAGTTCAAGGATCCTCCATTGGAGCACCTAGCCCAGATGGCTATAGATTGAAAGTTTTAAAGCTAAGTGATGTCTCTTAGGTGAACTCCTAGCCCAGGTGCAAATAGAATAGAACTCTCTCACATAGTTGAAATTGACTTGATAGAAGGAGATAAGTCTTAAGGACTAGTTTGGCGCCTCACTTGCCTATCTCATCTTTGAAATGCGCTTTGGTTGATGATCATCATTGATGGCGCCTAGTGAAATGTAAAGCTATTTGCATCTGCAGAGGATCAAAATTGGATTAGGAGATCATCCTTGCAGTTGAGATTGACAGAGAAGTGTTAAAGGAATCACTTCAAATGGGTGCCTAAGCTAGTTGAGGCGCATATCAATTCCACTGTAACTCCAGACTGACGCTTAGGATCCAGTCATCTCCTAAGGTGCAGTTCCATTCACCCATGACCTCGCTTGGCGTCTAAAACTTGGAAACTCCTTTGGAAAGCTCCTGTTGCACCTAGAAGATGAGTTTGGGATATCAACTTGTAAAAGGCTTAGAAACTCTTCAAAGATGTTAGGCACAATCCCATGGCACTGGAGCTCAATTTTGGCACCTTCAAGGAATAGCACATGAAGGAACTTGGGAGGTCAGGTGCTTGTAAAAGGGAACACCTTGGAACATCTTCCAGGGGTTGAAGTAGTAAGAAAACATCAAGTGAGTCTAGGCGCACTCCCTTGTGTGAATAGTTTAGCTCTGGCGCCTAGCCACAAAGTGAGCCAGAAGAAGTAGTTTGGACATTATAAGATAGGCACTCATTCTACAATGAAGCATTCCACCTTCCTAATCAACGAAGACTTGCAAGAATTGACAAAGGAAGCTAAGGCGTACCTTCTACTTGTTTCCACCTCTAGAATGCGCCTAACCTTGAAAGGGGGTTCAAAGATGTTTGTTAGACCTTTTCACTCAAGGTGCTCACCTTAGGCGCACTTTTTAAGTCCTTGTCACCTCAAGGAAACACCTAGTTTGGAAGGCGCTTGCCCTGTTCTCCACTCCTTTCAATTGGCGCCTAGAACACAGAATGCATGAAAGGAGCGCCTAGACTCCAGAGGGCTCATTTGGGCGCCTAGCATTTAAAACACTTTCATAATGATGATGTTTTGGTACCTACTCTTGGAAACAATCCAAAGCATCCATAACTCTAATTGGCGCCTAATGTTGACAAGGCGCAACTTTAGGAGGAGGTCACCTCAACTTGGCGCCCAAGTTAAAAAAACTTGTAAATCCTTCAAATATGCGCCTACCTTGTGAGGTGATGAGTTGAACATTCCAAATCTTCAAATGTTGCTCAAGTAAGGAAGACATTGTAACATCAAGGCTTCAAGGCCTGTCCTTGTATTTCCATTGAATGAGTTGTACTTCATGCTATTGAAAGCATTTTCCATGTAATAAGACATTGCAAGTTGATTGAATCAAGTAACAAGACAAGTACCCAACTCTAATGTTGTTTCATTCAAATAGTTATCTTGATGTATATCTTTATGTTATTGAAGTAGTTCATGAATTGTTAGCAAGTAAAAGTGTTTAAGTAAGGAAAATTTTTCATAGAACTAGTTGGGTATCTTACACTTACACCATGCCTATCCATCAAACATCACAATGCAATCAAAATCCTAACAACATGCCCATGATCCAAGATCAAGTGCAATCATGCAAAGATATTATCAATCACAAGCCTATTAAGAATGAACTAGAGTCTTCTAGTACCATACTTTTCCATCAAACACCATCATGTAATCCATGGCCTATCAAGCCTATCAAAGAAAATGCAAACATCCTATGTAATACAATCAGACTTTAAATATTTGAAGTAGCCATCTACAAATATCCATTCAAAAGTGGATTTATAATGCAAGTATGGACGCCATCAATAAAAAAGATTTGTATTAACCAAATATCCATATACGCATACATCAATATTTGTCGATATAAGTATAACATATATACAAAATAGCCATATAGGCTTACAAGAATGCCATATAGGCATACAATGTCAACTATGTACAATACAAAATATATGTCCACAAATGCCATATAAGCATACAACAGAGGAACACAATAAAAAGTCATTCCCCTCTAGCTGGTGAAGAGAATAAATCACAAGCAGCCTTTGATCTTCTAGGGGATGGAGACATGCATGTGGGTGGTCTACTATGAACCCGAGGGCTACTCCTCCTATTTAGTTCTTCCTGCACCTTTACCTGTTACAAAAAAAAAGTATAGATATTAATATATAGAAATTACATGTTATAAAAAAATGAAACATTTAACAAAATAATCACTTACCGCTAACATATAATATGTCTGCTCGCTTGCCTCAGTAGCAGGAAAAGGCCCTGGTGATGTCATGTCCTATAGAAACCATCCAGATAGAAATTAAACTTCAAATCAATAATCTTTTGATTTTTCAAAAATAGACAACTATAACAATGAATGTAAATTGAAATTTACTAATCTGCCTCATACCCCTGTCAATGCCATAGAGCTATGAATCGCAGAGGCCACACCCTGCTCCATTGCCCTATGAACATGGGGAGGTGTATCCGCAGCCTGCATCATCTGGAAATAAAACAACATTATTCAATTACGAAAACTATAATAGTGATGCAAATCATGGCTCCTAACATACACACACGCTCATCTAAACATGGAAGTACACACAATAAAACACACAAATCACATACAAAAATTTAGTAAGTACAATTCATTCATTAAACTATTTATTTTATTACCTCCGTAAAGCTTTGAAGTCCACCACCGCTGGCAGGTGTTGCCATGAAATCTACAGTGTTAACCTATTCAACATCCAAAATCAGAAATTAGAATACCATTCATATAACGATGCTATTCACATGTAATATTTATAATTGTTTACTAGTTACATACCTCGACAGTAGATGATCTAGTGAAAAATGTAGGTGGAGAACCACTGAAAACTGCATCGACGCTATGACCCTGAAATTTCATTAAAATCATCAATTTAAATTAGTTAATCTTGTATTTCAAAAATAAAATTTAATAAATTAAATTCAATAAACTTGCTAATATTTACCTGAGTATCAAGGCCGAAAGTCTCACTCAGGAGGGTATCTGTCATCACCATCTACTCAGCTGCAGATGTAGCATGTGCACCTGCGTCTTGACTATCCATGGGGTCATAACCACAGGCTGACCCGCAAGCCTGGCAAGTATGCGGTGGGACCCTACTCCTCGCACTATCTCCCAACCCACTCTGTGTTGCAGGATCGGCATGCTCTATGATGCTCTGGGTCAAGACACTAATCGACCTCAGTGTATCGACCTCAACACTCTCCTTCACAATGGAAGGGATAGAACATGCTCGTGGCCTGGTCTACTGATTACTCGTCTCACTACCCGCTGTGGGTCAAGACGTGCCCATGGTCTATCCTGTGCTGAGCCCCCACCTTTACCCTGGAAGTCCCGCATATCAAAATAGTTTGGCACTTTATTGAGGACAAACTCGGAGTAGAGTTTCCTCAAAAAGTATTGCGGGACCTCATTGTTATTGCATGGAGGATGTTCGAAAACCATCCACCACCTCTGCCTGAAATTATCCCTTATCGCTTGGTTGTTGCACCAATGGATAGGGAACCTCTTGCATGTAATGGGTGGAGGTTGATTTGTTTGTGGGTTTGTGAAAATTGAACACAAGTCTACTTTTGTAATTTGTAATTTTTTGACATCTTGGTATGATAATTTATCTGCATAGTAATCTCTAAACTCTCTCTTTTTATCGGTCCAACTAGTTATTTGCTTGCTAATTGAATTTACATTTGTTAACATAGACTCAAGAGATTCGGCAAGCGTGGACCTATGCAAGGTTGAAGTGGAAGGATCTTTCAACCTTGCAATTATATCTTCAATTTATTTTTTGTTGTTTTCAATTTGCCCTATTATATTATCTTGTGTTCCAGGGGCATGTCGAGGAATGAATGGAGGAGGTTGTTGTTCTGCAGGTATTTCCTCAGGATTTTGTGGATTTTGAGGAGGAGGAGGAGGAGGAGGAGGTGCATTAACATTTCCTAAAAATTAACGAAATATACATTAAAAATCAACAAAAACCTACCTATATAGAAAGAAATTCAAACAAAAAAACAAAGATAACTCACCTCTTTGGTGTGCTCGACATCACGGCGGCATTTTGGCGATGAATTGACAAGATTTTTGCGTTGATTGGCGTTTTGCAGAACGCGAGTGCGTTTTTGAGGGTTTGGAGGCCGCGGGCAGAGGAGAAAACGGGAGTGAAATGAAATTGAGTTGCTTTTTTTTTTCATTTATAGCTTCCCATAACGCGAGCGCGTTATAACGCGAGCACGTTATAACACGCTCGCATTATGCCTTAATTTTTTTTCAAATTATTTTGGCCACTTTTTGGCCCCCCATCTTTTTGCACTTGCCCATCATTGACTATTTAATACTTTAAGTAGACTTAGATTAATTTAGAGTGTGTTCATTTTCCCTATAGTAAGGTAACAATGGAGTACATGGTTCAAGCTAAGGAGTACACTTCTAGAAACACATGTTTGTTTGTCATTGTCAATGCAATTAAAAATATATACAATGTAGGACAAAATTGACAATCCTTTTATTTTTTAAGCACTTGATGGTATTAAAATGTAGGTTTGGGGGTTGGGAGTTCTTGAGATAGAATAATCACTCCACTTTGTATAGATTTTGCAAGAAGAACAGGTACAACCACAGTTAGGAGGTTCCTCAAAGAGAATAGTCCAGACCGTGTAGCAAGAGTAAACACAACAGAAACAACTCAAAGATTTGAAGCAAATGTAGATTCAATCATTTAGTATATCATAGAATTCAAATACAAATTGGTCGGCAACACGCGGGCTTATAATTAGGGCTCACAGGCCTGATTACAGAATATCATAATATGCATAAGATATAGCTTTGCAGCTCCTTCACACAAAATCTAAACTATGAACTTATTCTAATGATCTTCTCTACTTTCCTAGGCATCTATTACATCAATATATATCATCTCCAGAACATAAGATTCCTCCGCGTTAGCCAAGGAAGATCACAAACTCCAATGAAGAGTTGTAACATGTGTACATGGATAGGTCGGACCTAAATGAATAGAACTCCTCCGCAAATGAATGGAATGATGTGTGGATCTCAGGGAAGGTCGGCCACAAACTAAACAAGATTGAGTGATGTGTCATTTAGCTTCAAAGGTTGTGAAATGCTCCACAAGTCTTCTCCTTTGAAGCTAGTTTGTCTGAGACTATCAAGGTGTTCTGCTTTGAGAAAATAGTCGATCTTCTGATAGCGATATCTTATTGGTACCTGATCCAAATGCTTTGAATTTTAGATATGATGTACATGAATGTGTCTAGATGTTAAGTCCAGCTCCGCAAGGTCTGAAATGCAACTGTGGTAGAATGCGGACCAAAATACAGAAACTGCTACTGACTGAACTGCCTGAACTAAACTGGAAAATGAAAAGAAAGAAACTAAAATGCAAATGTTTTTGGTTGATGCAATATTGCTCTTGAACCAGGGATGCTCCTGCATTCGACATCTGGGGTTATTGAAAAAATGAGTCCCTCACTTTGGTGGGGCTATAAGAAAACTAAGACAGTCCACCTCAGCCTGAGAAATCGATGACGAATCTTCTTTCGGTCTGCCTTTCCACTTCACAAGGTATTCTTTGTACTTTCTTCCTCTGGTGTTGTGTCCAACTTTGCTATCCAAAATGTCCTCAATCTACTACGGTGCTTGGTGTGGTAACTGCTTCTTCAAGTCTTCTTCAATGTTGTCACTGAACCCTACTTAATGATACTGATATAGGTCTGCAACGTTGCAAATAGGTGATATACCCAAAGTCTCCGGTAACTCCACTTCATATGCATTTCCTGAATCAAACTTTCTGATTATCCTGCAAGGTCCAAACTTCTTCATCTTCAACTTGTTATATGTCCCAACTCAAAATATTTTTTTCTCAAGTATACCATTACTTCATCTCTAACTTCAAATTCCTTATGTCTCCTCTTCTCATCTGCTTGTTCTTTATACTTGTTATTCATATCTTCAAAATGCTTCTTCACCTAATTATGCATTGTCTCCATATGTTCTACAAATTCTTCTACTTCTAGACTTCTCTTATCTCCCATGCTGATGTCGCTCAATTCTACTACTCCTCTAGGGTTAGTTCATGTCACAATCTCAAAATGTGTTCTTTTGGTACTCTTATTCACCAAATTATTGGATGCAAATTCTGCTTGTGAAAGAATCAAATCCCAACTTCCCACCTTCTCTCCAACCAAACATCTCAACAAGTTTCCCAAACTTCTATTCACTACCTTTGTCTGTCCATCACTTTGTGGATGAAATTTTGAACTAAATTTCAAATCTGTCTTCATCTTCTTCCAAAGTGTCTTCCAAAAGTATCCAAGAAATCTTGTGTCTCTATCTGAAATTATGCTCTTAGGTAATCCATTCAATCTTACAATCTACTTGAAAAATAGGTCAGCTACATACACTGCATCAGTTGTCTTCTTACAAGGTATGAAATGTGCCATCTTTGAAAATCTATCCACCACTACAAATATTGAATCATGTCATCTCTGTGTCTTCGGCAATCCCATTACCAAATCTAGACTTATGTCTTCCCAACGTCTCTCCAGTACTATTAAAGGTTTATACAATCCAGTATTCTGACTACTTCCTTTTGCAACTTGACAAACTCTATAACTCTGCACAAATTTCCTAACATCCTTATGTATCTAAGGCCAAAAATAATTTTCACTCACCAAAGCCACTGTCTTATCAATGCCAAAATATCTTGCCAATCCACCATTGTGTTTCGCTTTGATCAAATTATCTCTCATTGAACTTCTAGGTATACATAATCGATTTCCTCTAAACAACATATATTCTTGAATGAAATAGTACAACCACTTACTCCTATCTATCACAACAAGTTCCTTACATGCCTTCCAAGATTCTACAAAATCAAGATCTTCCTCATACATGTTCTTCAATTCATGAAATCCCAACACTTAAACTCTCATCTCTATCAGCAAATTCCTTCTCCTACTCAATGCATCTGCAACTTTGTTTGACTTTCCACTCCTATGCTTCAACATAAAAGTATAACTCTGCATAAACTCTACCCACCTCATATGTCTCTGATTCAACTTTCCTTGACTGTTCAAATATTACAAAGCTTGATGATCTATATACAACACAAACTCCTTAGGCAACAAGTAATATCTCCACTTCTTCAAGGCTTGAATTATGGCGTAGAACTCTTGATCATAAATTGAATATCTTTTCCTTGCATCATTCAACTTTTCACTGAAATATGCTACAAGTGTACCTTCTTGACTTTACACTACTCCTATTGCATTCCCACTTGCATCACAATCTACTTGAAATACATTATTGAAATTCGGTAATGCCAAAACAGGTTGCTCTGTCACCTTCTACTTCAACAACTCAAAACTTTTATCTGCTCCTGATGTCAATTTGAAATCTTTTGTCACCTCTTATTGTCTCTGTCATAGGATTACAAACTGAACTAAAATTTCTAATGGACTTCTGGTAGAAACTAGCTAATCCATGAAATGATCCAACTTCTCCAATGCTCTCCGGTCTAGGCCATTCAACAATTTCTCTTACTTTCTCAAGTTCCATCTTCAATCCTTCCACAGAAATCACAAATCCCAAGTATACTAACTCTTCATTCATGAAACTACATTTCATGATGTTTATCAACAATTTCTCTTCTCTCTGTCTCTGTAATACTTGTCTCAGATGCTGCAAATGTTCCTCTTTTGTCTTACTAAAAATCAGAATGTCATCCAAGTATACAATAACAAACTTACCCAATAATTTATTCAAAACTTCATTCATCAATCTCATGAAAGTACTAGGTGCATTTGTCAATCCAAAAGGCATTACTAACCACTCATACAATCCTTCATTTGTCTTAAAAGTAGTCTTCCATTCATCTCCCTCTTTGATTCTGATCTGATGGTATCCACTCTTCAAATATATCTTTGTGTAATATTTTGCTCCACTCAAACAATCCATGATATCATCCATCATAGGTAAAGGAAATCTATACTTAACTGTGATCTTGTTTATTTCTTTAGAGTCTATACACATTCTCCATTCTCCATCTTTCTTTGGTGCTAACACTGCAGGTACTGCACAAGGACTCAAACTTTCTCTGATCAAACATTTCCTCAACAACTCTTGTACTTGTCTATTCAATTCTTCATTCTCTATTGGGGTCATTCTGTGTGCTAGTTTGTTATGCAAACTAGCTCCAGGTATAAGATCCATGTGATGATTGATACTCTTGATTGGTGGCAATCCTTCAGGTACATTGTCTAATATGACATCTTCATACTCTGTCAGCAACTCTTTTATCTCCTCTAGTTGTGATTCTTCAGTCTCCTTCAATGTTTCAGGCTTCTTAGGGATCAAAGCATAACACATATTCTCATGTCTCAAACCATCCTAAACTTTCCTTCCATCTACCAAACAAATTCTAGTATTCCCACATACTTCACTCTTAGGATCATCCTCCAAATGAATCAAAGTAATTTTCTTTACATTTATGTTATAGTGTATGTATTTTTCTCCCATCATGTATAGCTTTTCTATCATACTTCCAAGGTATACCCAACAAAATATGGCATACATCCATAGGCATAATATCACACAATACTTCATCATGATAAGATCTAGTATGAAATTTCTCCAAACATTGTTCACTCACTAGTATCTTATGATCATCCTGAATCCATGCTATCCGATAGAGCTTAGGGTGTTTCAATTGTTCCAACTCAGCTTAGTTACCATCTGTTTTGAAACTAGGTTATTGGAACTACCACTATCAATAACAACTTTACAACATTTACCTCCTGATTTACATCTGGTTTTTAACAAACTTTTCCTCTGCATTGGTTCTTCATCTGTCTCTGCTTGAAATAGTGCCCTCCTCATGACAAGTGATTCTCCTTTCTCAAGTTTACCAACTGAAATTGGTGATCCAACATGTTCTTCTTCCACATAGGCTAGTCTTCCACTGTTCTCTTGCTTGTACTCCCTTGATTACATTCAAATGCTCTATGTCCTTCACCTCCACACTTGAAACAGGTTCATCTAAATGTTCTCCTATTAGGTCCTCTTTGTTCTCTTCTATATCCTTCACTCCGATATAGATTAGATTTCCTTCTCCAGTAGTAAGTTTTGTCATCTCTCTGGTATGCATTGTTATCTTTATTTTTTTTCTTGAATGCGTTCTCTTGTCTGTTCTGATCCGCATATGATCTTTCTCTTCCAAAAAATGTTCTACCTCTCTAAAATTTACCTCCTCTACCTCTCTGTCTTTGATTATGCATCTTATTCATCTTCTCTTCAACTTTTAGGGCAAATTGATATGCTTCTTCCAATGTTGGCATCCTTACCAAACTCAGTTCTTCTTGAATGTTCAATCTCACTCCATTGATGTATCTAGCCACTTTCTCCTTGCTTGCTTCACTATGCCATATCCTTATGATCATCTTGTGAAGTTCTTCAGTGTACTCCTTCACAGATTTCTCCTTTTGTCTCAAGTTCTGCAATCTCTTCAACAACTCCAACTCATAGTCAGTAGGTACAAACTGATTCTTCAATTTTGTCACCATCCTATCCCACTTTGTGATATTTTCTTTTCCTCTTCTATTTCTATCTAACTGAACTTCTTTCCACCATATAGCAGCATGTCCTTGCAACTTTGTCTTTACAAATTTCACCTTCTCTGGATCTTCAACTTCTTCATACTCAAAGTACTCTTCCATGTCATTTGTCCAGTCAATCAACTCTTCAAGGTTCAAATTGCTAGTGTAATATAGTACATCAACTCTAGGTCTCTTTCAAATATTTGAAATAGCTCGCAACATCTTGACTTGATCTGATTCTTCTTCTTCTACATCTCCTATGGTTTCGCCATTTTGATCAGCAGATTAAAATTCTTCTTCATCATCACTTTCAACATTAGGTCTAGGTGTCAATCCTCTTCGCCTATCTTCCTCAACAACATCCAATTGAATTCTCATTGTTTTCATTAGTTCCATCACCTCATCCATTCTACCGGCCATTGTTCCAACAACATGGATTCTCCTCAGTGGCATCTTCCTAGGATCAACTACAAACTGCCTCAAGTTTAGTGATCGGGCTACAAGGTGACAACTGCCTCACAATCGGCGATCGGTTGCGACACAAGTAACCTGCCTTGGATTCAGTGATCTATCCATAGCAAGATCTTACAGAATTCCTTCGCCCACTTTGCTCAATTCTCTCCCAAAGATTTGAACTTTCACTCTGATACCACTTGGTGTAGCCATGCTTAGGAGGGTCCTATAAGAGAATAGTCTAGACCATGCAGCAAGAGTAAACACAACAAAAAAAACTCAAAGATTTGAAGAAAATGTAGATTCAGTCATTCAGTATATCATAGAATTCAAATACAAATTGGCAGGCAACATGTGGGCTTATAATTAGGGCTCACAGGCTTGATTGCAAAATATCAGAATATGCACAAGATATAGCTTTGAAGCTCCTTCACACCAAATCCAAACTATGAACTTATTCTAATGATATTCTCTACTTTCCTAGGCATCTATTACATCAATATATGTCATCTCTAGAATATAATATTCCTCCGCATCAGTCAAGGAAGATCACAAACTCCAATGAAGAGATGTAACGTGTGTACATAGATAGGTCAGACCTAAATGAATATAACTCCTCTGCAAATGAATGGAATGATGTGCGGATCTCAGGGAAGGTCAGTCACAAACCAAACAACACTAAGTGATGTGTCACTTACCTTCTAAGGTTGTGAAATGCTCTATAATTCTTCTCCTTTAGCTGGTTTGTCTGAGACTATCAAGGTGTTCTTCTCTAAGAAAATAGTCGATATTCTGATAGCGATATCTTACCGGTACCTGATCCAAATGCTTTGAATTTTAGATATGATGTACACGAATGTCTCTAGATGTTAAGTGCAGCACAAAAAGGTCTAAAATGCAACTGTGGTAGAATGCGGACGAAAATACAGAAACTACTACTGACTCAACTGCCTGAACTAAACTAGAAAATGAAAAGAAGCAAACTGAAATGCAAATGTTTTATTTTATGCAAGATTGCTCTTGAACAAGGGATGCTCCTGCATCAAGAACTCTAAAAAAAGTCACATAATGTTGAATGTAGAAGTTCATTTGCAGTAAATCCTCCCTTATAAAAAAACATATATTGATCCATAAATTTAGATCAAGATAATGGATGATTGGGGGTATGTTGTCACTTCCAATCAAGAAGAAGCCTTGATGCCATGGAAACATGAGTTCACAAGTTTTTTTCTTAGGAAGTATATAGTTTTGTTAGAGGAGTGTTTATGGTGATCCATGGTGTTGCAAGTACGTGCTGAATTGGTGGTCATTGATTTCAACATATCTTTGTTGTCATTGGTGTTAACTATATCCTATTTTGTTATTTGGTTAGAAGATTTATATGTTGAGGATATTGAGAAAATTAGCCCCTCCAAAAGAATCAGAAAGGAAATAGTGAATCACAATAAAGATGGTAAGTGGCATACTAAAGAACAATCCAAAAGACTGCTCCGCATTTATTGGAGAGTGAAAATCTTGGTCTATGGATTGGTAGTTATTTTAGAGGCATGTCTTAAGATGCTAAATCCTGAGTTTGAGCCTCCAGTATGAAGATTTGAGTGAGTTAAATTCACCAGAGTAAAACTTGTTTTTTCTTATTATTCACTGGTGACAGGGAGAAAGTATTTTGCTCAACATCTCTCCGCATTGAAGTATTTTTCTCTGCAGATCTAGAGGGAAGTTTGGGATGATGATAAGTGCCTACAATTCCAATGGTTTGTGATTTGGTGGTCCGCAAGCTATCTTTCTTTTATGACAGTTGAAGACAGTGAAGTTCATGTGCTCCAGTGTGAAGAATCTCATGGATAAAGTGGTTAGAGTTTGTGTGGTTACTCTTGGTGATTACAATGTGCTTGTGGAGGCCTCTTGATCATATTCCTACCTTTGCATTGGTCTGCATTAAGGAATTTGAGATCGTGTTTGAAGATTACTCCTTGATAATGTAGCGTGTAACCAGTCTTAGCTGACTTGGTTAATTCTAGTGATTGCAGAGATGTAGTGAAGATTGTAGAAGCATGTAGTGGCATGGAAGATCGTGTTTGAGTCCCAGCTAAGGCATGAAGTGATTCGCATACATCTTTACTACATTTCCTTAGCTAATTTTGTATTAGGTCCAGACCTATTTTATGTATGTTTTGTAATGCTAACCTTGGAGAATGATCCAACGATTGATGATTCTAATGCCAACCTTGATAAACATTCCAAGGTTGATGTAGTGTATAAATACTTGCAATTGAGTCAAGGAAAAAATATCCAAGTGTGAAGATGCAAAGATAGAAGTGAAGAAGAGTAGCAGAGCAGAGCAGAGGTGTTTTGAATTTGAATGGAACTCAACCTTGGCATGGAGTAGATGTTGTTATCTTAGTTCAACCCTTTTGATAGTTCAAGCTAGCCTTTAGCAGTGAGGCACACCTTGGCAGTGAGCCTTTTTCTTGGTAGTGAGCTCTATTGGTAGTGAGCCTCTAATTTTTGATATTGTGCTTTACATATATATCTTGTGGGTTAACACCCACCGTGGTTTTTCTCTTAACAAGGTTTTCCACATAAAAATATGGTGTCTCTTGTGTATGATCTTGCAATTGTGTTTATGTTTTTGAGTTTATGCTTTCATGACTTAATCATAACAAACAATGGACAAGTGTTTAATGTTTTAAGGTGTATACTTATTTAAGTATCAAGACAACTGATTCACCCCCCCTCTCAGTTGTCTAGTTCATTTCAACAATTGGTATTAGAGCCAAGTTCCTTAGAAGAAAGCTTGACCACTTGAGGCTGATCCAGGATGTCGTATAAGAAGGAAAGTCCACAGTTCAATGGAACAAACTACTCCATCTGGAAGATCCGCATGAAAACTCATCTCATCTGCTTGGGTTATAGTGTTTGGAAAATAACTAAAAATAAGTATGAAATACCAAAGAATGGTTTGTAAACTGAAGATGAGATCAAGGAATTTGAGTTGAACATAAAATCTAAAGATGCCTTGGTGAGCTCCTTATCCGACATCAAAGTAACAAGGATCATGGAGCTGGAAACTGCTTATGAAATATGGGAAAAGCTGAAAAATCTAGATATGAAGGAGATGATTCTGTGAAGAGCACCAAGTTGTGGAGTTTGAAGGTAAAATATGAAAGTTTGAAGATGAGAAAAGATGACAACATAACATCCTTCATGCAAAAGGTTAACGAACTTGTGAGTAGCATTAGAAGTGTAGGAGGAAAGATTGAGGATATTGAAGTTGTGAACAAAATTCTTAGACCACTGTCTAAATCTTATTGTCAGAAAGTGGCTGCAATTGAATAAATAATGATAGTAACCAAGATTACAAAAGATCAGCTACTAGGGAAGCTAACAACCTTTGAAATGAGAGAACTTGGTGATTCACTTCCAAAGATAGAGACTGCTTTCAAGGCCAGCACCTCAGAAAGAACCCCAAGATTTGAAAAGTAAAAGGTGGAACTAGATTATGAGCTTGAAGAACTTGAAGCCAACTTTGTTAACAGTCTACCCAGAGGTAGTGGTAAGTTCAAAGGCAAATTACCTTTCAAATGATTTAGTTGTAGTAAAGTTGGTCATTATGCTTCTAGGTGCCCCACAAGAGTTCCCAAGCCAAGACCTGATAGACCTAGGATTCCAAAGAAATGTTATTATGTTTAAGATCTTGATGATGATGGCATATCAGATGGTGAACCAGATAATTCTAGTACTTCTAGAAATGAATGCTTATTTATTTCTATTAAAGAAGAACTTGTGACTACTAATCCTACTAGCTGTGTGATGGAAGAAAAACTAGTGGAAAGTGCCTTGGCTGCTTAGGTTGTTAAAGACAAAGATGAATGGGTTATTGATAGTGGATTCTCTCATCACATGACTAGTGACAAAAGTAAGTTCATAAGTTTGGAAACATATGATGGAGGACTGGTTAGGTTCGGTGATCATACAGCTGGTAAGATTTATAGAAAAGGATCCATTTCTTTTGATGGCAAGCATAACATTGATGATGTCTTACATGTGAAGGGATTAAAGCACAATCTCTTGAGTGTTGGTCAGATGTGTGGTAAAGGTTATGATCTCAGATTCAAGGACAATGGATGAAAGATCTTGGAAAGCTTTGGAATAGTGATTGTAATTGGTAAGAAGACAAGAGGTAAGATTTATCATTTGAAAGGGACTAAAGGTTATTGTTTGCTGGCTCAGAATGATGAAAGTTGGTTGTGGCATATAAGTATGTGTTATATCAATTTTGACAACATTGTGAAGATAAGTTCTACTCAGGCTGTAAGAGATCTGCCCAAGCTTGTGAAGCCTGCAGATACTTTGTACAAGGAGTGCCAATTTGGAAAACAGACAAGAATAAGTTTCAAGATCAAGGATCAATCTGTTGATGGACAACTGAAATTAGTGTATACAGATCTATGTGGACCTACTAGTGTAATAAGTCTACAAGGAGACAGTTATTTCATGTTGCTGATTGATGAATATTCTAGAATGACTTGGGTTACCTTCTTAAAAGAAAAAGAAGAATCCCTAGAAAATTTTAAAGCATTCAAGGCAATGGTTGAGAATGAGTTAGATTTGAAGATAAAGTGCTTGAGGTCTGATAGAGGTGGAGAGTTTACATCAAATGAGTTTAACTTCTTCTGTGAGGAACAAGGGATAAAAATACAATTATCAGGACCTAGGACTCCACAACAAAATGGAGTTGTTGAAACGAAAAATAGGACAGTTCAAGAGGCTGCTAGAACAATGATGAAGAAAGCTGATCTACTAAAATTTTATTGGAGAGAAGCAATTCACATTGCTGTATACATCCTAAACGAAGTCCAAATAGAAGGTAATAGTTCTAAGACTCCTTATGAATTGTGGCATGGTAAAGATCCTATTGTAAAATATTTCAAAGTTTTTGGTAGTAAGTGTTATATCAGAAGAGATGAAGATCTACGTAAGTTTGATGCAAGATGTGATGAAGGCATCTTCCTTGGATACTCTACCAAGAGCAAGGCCTACCAGTGTTACAATAACAGGGTGAAGATCATTGAGAGTACAAATGTCAAAGATGATAAAAAGAAAGGAAAAGGTATCAAGTGGATATGAATCTGATGAACCGGATGTGCCTGCAAGGAAAGTAGTTGTGTAGCAAGAAGAAAAATGAGAGGAAGAAGAAGAACAAGGTACGAAAATCATTGCTAAGACACCGACGTATGTGAAGTTAAATCACTCTGAAGATCAAATCATAGGAGATAAGAGTAAAGGAGTTCAGACAAGAAGAAGAGCTATTGATGAACATGTTAATTAATGTTTGATTTCTCAAGTGGAACCTAAAAATGTAAATGAATCTTGCAATGATGAAAATTGGGTGAAGGCCATGGAAGAAGAACTGATGCAGATAGAGAAGAATGAGACTTGGGTTCTTGGTCCTAGACCAGGAGATAAAAATGTAATTGGCACCAATGGGTCTTTAGGAACAAGATGAATGAGTATGGTGAAGTGGTAAGAAACAAAGCAAGGATGGTATGCAAAGGATACTCTCAAGTTGAAGAAATAGATTTTGAGGAAACATTTGCACCAGTGGTGAGAACTAAAGCAATAAGAATGTTTTTATCTTTTGTAGCCTACAAAGACTTCAAGGTACATCAAATGGATGTAAAGTCTACATTCTTGAATGGAGAATTAGAAGAAGTCTATATTGAATAACTAGAAGGGTTCCAGTCATCAGATCAAGGTGACATGGTGTGTAGATTGAAGAAAGCATTTTATGGACTAAAACAAGCCCTCAGGACCTGGTATGCAAGATTGGATAAATATCTCATACAGTTAGGGTTTAGTAAGGGTACTACAGACAGTAATCTCTATTTCAAGATCAATAATGAACAAATCCTAATTGTTGTAGTCTTTATTGATCGCATTATCTTTGGAGGAAATGAAGGTATGTGCATGGTTTTTGTCAGGGAAATGCAAAATGAATTTGAAATGTCCATGTTTGGTGAGATGAATTTCTTTTTAGGTCTGCAAATTAACCAATCAGATAAAGGTATCTTCATTTCTTAGTCTAAGTATGTGAAAGAGTTGTTAAAGAAGTTTGGGATGGAAGACTCTAAACCGGTAAGCACTCCCATGGTAATTAGTTGTAAGTTGAGCAAAAATGACAACTCACCTATGGCAGACCAGAAAAGATACAGATCTATGATTGGAGGATTACTTTATCTGACCTAAACCAGACCTGACATAATGCATGCAGTTTGTCTTGTGGCAAGATTTCAAGCAGAACCTAAAGAGTCACATGTGATGGTAGTCAAGAGAATACTTAGATAATTGAAAGGCACAATGAATCATGGTTTATGGTATCCAAAAGATAATGATTTCACTCTCAGTGCATACACTGATGCAGATTAGGCTGGAGATGTGGATGATAGGAAAAGTACAAGCAGAGGTGCATTCTTCTTGGGAAAAAGGCTGGTATCCTGGTTAAGCAAGAAACAAGATTCAATATCTCTGTCTACTGCAGAAGCATAATACATTGTAGTAGCATGTAGTTGCACTCAAGTATTATGGATTAAGTAGACATTGAAGGACATCCGAGTTGTGTATGAAGATCCAATTGCAATCTTTTGTGATAATACAAGTGCCATAAACATATCAAATAATCCAGTAATGCATTCAAGGACAAAGCACATATCCATAAGTTATCACTTTCTGAGAGAAAAGGTGAAAAAGAATGAAGTCAACTTGGAATATGTATCTACAAAAGATCAGATTGTAGACATTTTCACTAAGCCTCTACCTAAGGATACTTTTGAGTATCTTAGAGAAAAGTTAGGGGTTATCACCCCTCCTACTCTAAACTAAGATGCATTGAAGTGCATTAGTCTGGAGGCACCTAAAAGTCTATTTCTAGATTTGGATTGATTCTTGTAAGGGCTACTTCTCAGGGGGAGTAGCCAGATGAAGAGAGTTCAAAAGAAAGATTGGATTAGAGCGGAAAAGTGCAAGTATGTGCCCTGTACCATTGATGTCAAAGGGGGAGAGAAATCATGTGAAAAACCTAGAGAGAAAGAGTGCAGATGTGTAAAGAGATAGGGGGAGAATCTTATATTGATGGTTGTTGCAATTTTTCACATCATATGTTGCCATCAATGACAAAGGAGGAGATTGTTGCAAGTATGTGCTTAATCAGTGTTGTCATTGATGTCAATATATCTTTGTTGTCATTGGTGTCAACTGTACATCCCATTTTGTTATTTGGTTAGAAGCTTTATATGTTGGGGATATTGATAAAATCAGCCCCTCTGGAAGAATTAGAAAGGAAACAGTGAATCACAGTAAAGATAATAAGTGGCATACTAAAGAATAGTCTAGAAGACTACTCCACATTTTTTGGAGAGTGAAGATCTTGGTCTAGGGATTGGAAGTTATTTTAGAGGCATGTTTGAAGATGCTAAATCCTGAGTTTGAGCCTCCGGTATGAAGAATTGAGTGAGTTACATTCACGAGAGTAAAACTTACTTTTTCTGATTATTCACTAGTGACAGGGAGAAAGTATTTTGCTCCGCATCCCTCCGCATTGAAGTATTTTGCTCTGTGGTTCTAGAGGGAACTCTAGGATGATGATAAGTTCCTACAACTCCAATGGTTTATGATTTGGTGGTCCACAAGCTATCTTTCTTTTATGACAGTTGAAGACAATGAAGTTCATGTGCTCCAGTGTGAAGAATCTCATGGATAAAGTGGTTAGATTTTGTGCGGTTGCTCCTAGTGATGACAACGTGCTTGTGGAGGCCTCCTAATCATGTTCCTACCTTTCTATTGGTCCGTATTAAGGAATTTGAGATCGTGTTTGAAGGTTACTCTTAGATAACGTAGCGTGTAACCAATCTTAGCTGACTTGGTTAATCCCAGTGATTATGGAGATGTATTGAAGATTGTAGAAGAATGTAGTGGCATGGAAGATCGTGTTTGAGTCCCAACTAAGGCATGAAGTGATCCACATACATCTTTACTACATTTCCTTAGCTAATTTTGTATTAGGTCCAGACCTATTTTATGTATGTTTTGTAATGCTGACCTTGGAGAATGATCCAAAGGTTGATGATTGTAATGCCAACCTTGATAAACATTCCAAGGTTGATGTAGCATATAAATACTTGCAATTGAGTTAAGGAGAAAATATCCAAGTGTGAAGATGCAAAGATAGAAGTGAAGAAAAGTAGCAGAGCAGAGCAAAGGTGTTTTGAACTTCAATGGAACTTAACCTTGGCATGGAGTAGATGTTGTTATCTCAGTTCAACCCTGTTGGCAGTGAGCCACCCTTTGGTAGTGAGCCACCCCTTGGCAGTGAGCCTTTTTCGGGGCAGTGAGCCCTATTGGCAGTGAGCCTTTGATTTTTGGTAATTTGCTTTACATATATATCTTGAGGGTTAACACCCATCGTGGTTTTTCCCTTAACAGGGTTTTCCATGTAAAAATTAGGTGTCTCTTGTGTATGATCTTGCAATTGTGTTTATGTTTCTGAGTTTATGCTTTCATGAGTTAATCATAACAAAAAATGAACAAGTGTTTAATGTTTTAAGGTGCAAAATTATTTAAGTATTAAGACAACTGATTCATCCCCCCTCTCAGTTGTCTTCTTCATTTCAACACATGGAAGCCTACAGATGATTTAAAATACATGTATAGGTCTTCAAACTAAATAAAAACTAATTTGACAAAATTGTTAGTTGTGTGAGCATCAATTTCATCATCAATCTCAATAATTTTGTCATGACCATGATGAAAGCATTTTTGCCAACTAGCGGAAGCTATGAAGTCATCATAGCTAAGATAAAGCATGGAATATGAAGTTTTTTTGGCATTTCAACTTGCTTTTGTGACATCAGATCTTTCATTTTTGCCTTGTGTACCTTTTAGAGGTTGTTTAATGTTATTATTATATTTGATCTCTCATTCTTTAGCCTTTATATCATCCAAGTTTGAAAACTATAAGACATATAGTAAGGGTTTTTGTGGTAGGAAGCATAGTACATGTGGTTTGGAGCTTTTTGTAACATTGTTGGAGCTCATATTTGTCTTCATGGCTATTAAAATCACTTGTAATGAACTAGTCTAACTAGCTACATGAGGATCTTATTCTAACTCTTTTAAATTTTTATTCTTTTTCGATGGTTTCTCAAGGTGTAGCTTATGTTTAAATACCATGCATTCTTCTTATACTCTTTTTTCATGGTTTACTTCCATTTATTGAACTACTCTGATACTTTTTTAGTGTTTATAGTATCCATTTTTTCATGCAGAGAAAATGTAGTGAGGGTTCTTATAATGTTCATGTTATAGTGTATACATTGGTGATGTGTGGAATAACTACCCTATTTTATAGATCAACTAGTATTATAGATTGTTTATATAGCCTATGCTTATGGGAAATATCATGTTTTGTTGACTAGTTTTTATTTATTCCTTCCACAAGATCTAGTGGGAGTAAAAACTTAGTACCTTCTGAGCCCAAAATTTGAACTAGAGAGTGGTTAATGACAATGACAATAGTAAGGGAAGAAAATGATCAAGATGTTCATTTTAGGTAGTTGGAAGACTATGAACTACAAGGATTTTTAGTATTGATGAGAATGTAGATAGGCTTAAAATCATTATGCTAGTCTTGATATCAAAGTTGCACATTCAAAAGGAACATGAAGAAGAAATAGAACCTCATAAATTAGAGCAAGAGAAACATGTTAAAATCTGAAAAGATCAATAACCTAGAAAACATAGTGCACAATGAATAGATAATAAATTGAATATGTAAATGATACAAAGATTAAAATTAAAAAACAAAGTTAGTCTCCAAGAGAGAAATGAAAATCCTGATAAAGAAAAATAGCATAAAGAGAATGCAAAAGAAAATAGATGCATGAATCAATACACAAGACTAGATAGGAGTTGAGTATATATACAAAATGAGAGATGGCAAAGATGACAAATATGACTAGTTGGAAGAGTGCACCACAATTGCCTAAAATATGCAAGTGTAATTCCCAAAGAAGATGTAGAAACATTGCATCTACTCATAGTAATACTCACATTATTATCCTAAGAAAGATTAGTTAGAAGTGTAGGAAAAACCTAGGAAATAGGAAAATAAATAACCTAGTAGGAAAATAAAAACCTACACTAACACCATGCTTAAGCATAACTTAGGTGGGTGAAAAGATGGGCCTTGACAAAATAATCATCTTGAGGTACCCATGTACATGAAAATACCCCCTCAAAGAGAAGAAGACCTATAGAAAAGAGAGAATAACCCCCTAAATAGAGAGAGAAAAGACCCCCCAGAGTAGAGAGAGTCAAAACTCGAAGTGGAAGGAGTAGGTAGCCCCTAGGAGATGAAGCCTCCTACACCCCCAAAAAATCTCATAAATGAAGATACTTTATTTCAATGAAGGGTTTGGTGAAGATATCAACTACTTTCTTGAAATTCAGGGAATAGCACAGATCAATGGCATTTCCATGAATAAGCTCTCAAATGTAGTCCTTATGGACCTCAATGTGTTTGGTCCATTGATGATGGACTAGGTTTTGTGAGTTCTAAATAACACTTTGGTTATCACAAAATATGTCTGATGGTCATCTAAACTAGACACCAAACTAAGTAAGAAGATTTTAAAGCCAAATAGTGTCTGTGGCAGCATTCATAGCCCCTTATAGTTAGCCTCAGTAGAAGAGAGAGAAATAACAGACTAATTCTTGCTTGACCAACAAACGGGACCTAAAACAAGTGAGAAGTTGTAACTTGACGTAGACTTGAAATCCTAAGAATCACCTACATAATCTAAATATGTGAATCCCACCAAGTTGATATCAATGTCTACTACGTAGTGGACCCAAAAACTATGAGTACCCTGAATGTTGTGAAGAATCTGCTTCGGTGCTTACTAGTGCAACTAATGGGGCTCTTGTATGAATTGAGAGACCATGCCTATAGAATATGAAATGTTGGGTCTCGTATGAGTCAGATAGATGAGACTCCCAATAAGTTGTTAGTATAAACTGCTATAAATGAAAGGTGAAGAACAATGAGTCTCAAGTTTGACTCCAGAAAGAAAGGGAGTTAGAGCAGACTTACATTCAACCATATAAAACCTCGAGAAAATCTAGATCATATTTGAACTATGTGATGGTGATCCATGAAGACTGGAAGATCTCAATCCTTAGAAATTAATGCAACAAACCCAAGTTTGTCATCAAAAACCTATCATGAAGGGTAGATTTCACTACCACGTGTTAGGAAAAGGTTCCATTAACATTGTTGTCCTAAGTTATTTTTTGTATCTTCATGATTCTTGGAAAGTGTTCTTCAACATATGAACACTTGAGGGACAAATTATTTATTAATTATTTCAATTGGACATGTTGTAGATACATTCTATGTAGTGGGATCCACTATGAGTGACCACTATGGAAGTGGAGCCCATGGAGACTTATATTTCCTTTTTAGAAGTCCATGTTGACTTGGAGATAACTTCTAGGAGGTGGGACCCATCAGGGGTGCCCACTTTGGAGGAGAATCTAATCTAGACTTGTAGTTAGCTTTTTTGTTTGCATGAGTGGATAATGTTGTATGCATCTTATGTGGGATTTACCATTGAAGTTAGAGATGCATGATACTTGCATGTTGCTTGCATGGACTTTCATGTTGTTACATGTTACTTGCATAGACTTGCATGTTGTTTCATGTCACTTGTATGAGCTTGCATGGACATGCATGTTGTTGCATGTTACTTGGATGGACTTGCATGTTGTTGCATGGCACTTCCATATGATTGCATGTTGTTACATGTCACTTTCATGTGCTTTCATGTGTTTGCATGTTGTTGCATGTGAGTTGCATGTACTTTCATGTTTCATGTCAGTTGCATGTACTTATATTATGATACACGTGTCTTGTATGTCACTCTAACTCAAGTTCCAAACTTTGCATGACTCTTGCATGATACAAATAGGTTGTTATAGATTCATATTGGGGTCACCAAATAATCCATGTTGTTTGCATGACATTGGTGTGACTTGGAGTACTTCATTTGACAATGTTTAATTGGGAGTTGCTAGGTGCTCATGAAGAGACATTCAATTCTACATTGTTGTTGTCATTTAACACTTCTATTGACTGGGTTTTATTGGGACTTCTTGGATGCCTATGTTGAGACTTTCAATTCTACATTGTTATTATCAGTTAATCCTTGTTTTGATCACTAGTTGTTGAGTTGTCCAAGGATGAAGGCATGCAATTTTTGCAAGTGGATGTTAAACTTGTTTTGGAGAAACCAATGTTTGTTTTTCTCCAATGCACAACTTCTATTTATCAGGTGTTTTTTTGTGAAGAAAAAGAGAGAGGCTTTTACAGGTTAAAGGAGTAATGAAGTGCTACAAAAATTTAGAGAGGAATTATTATATTGTTCAAACCATTTCAATGTTAATACAATCATTGGATCTCTTTGGGTGTGGAGTTTTTTCTAGGAAGGGTTTCTCCACGTAAATCTCATGTCACTATTATGCATAATTTCTTCATCTATTATTGTTTAAATTTGCTAAACACTAATACATCTAAATTGGATAATCTTGAAGTAATTTTCATATTTGAAACATCATGCACAATTAGTTTTCAGACTTGAAAATAAATAAAAGCAACATAGCTACAATTTTACCTTGTTCACAATTGCTTTTTTCCCAACATTGCAATGGTGGATGAAGAACTCCACGTGATTAATAAGTCATGAACATAAACAAATAGAAAGGGGAGTGAATCATCCCACTAAAACATGTAGATGTTTAGATTAGAGTGGCATTGCGAGAACCCAATTGTTAGAAGGAAGAAATCCATCTTATCATACCAAGCCTAAGGGGCTTATTTCAAGCCATAGATAGATTTTTGGATTCTACAAACTAAAGAAGAGTCCTAGACAAAACCTTGGGGCTACTCCATGTATATCTCCTCTTCAAGGCCTTCATGAAGAAAAGAACTCTTTACATCCATCTAGTGAACCTCCCATCAGTGTGTTGTAGTGATAGAAAGGGTGAGTTTGATAGAATTCATCTTTACTATAGGTTCAAATTTCTCAGAGTAATCAACACCATGAACTTGGGAAAATCCCTTTGCAATTAATCATGCCTTTTGTTTATCCACTAACCCATCTACTACAAGTTTTGTTTGATAGATTCACTTGCATCAAGCAAGTTTTCTTCCCTTAGGAAGAGGGACTAGATCCCAAGTATGGTTCTTCACAAAGGAACTATACTCTTGCATAGTTGTATCCCACTCAGGAATACTAGAGGCCTCTTGAAAGAACTATGGGTCGAAGGTAGTAGCAATGAATACATGTGGAGAACCCTAAACCTATGAGTGAGTCCACCTAGTGTATGATGGATCCCAAACCCAATCTCTTGCAAAATGCAATGTTTGTCAAGCCCAAAGTGGACCTGAAGTTAGAGAGTCCATAGGAGAATCATCATTAGAATAGCTCTCAGTATCAAAAGTGGAGGAAGAAGACTCTTCATCATTAGGAATCTACTTAGGTGGATTTGAATCCTTAAAAGATCTGTCATGTAGCCCAAGTGACTCCAATGTCAATGTAGAAAAGAGTGGAGAAGTGACAAGAATGGAGCTTAAAGAGCCCTCCTCAAAACAAACACTCCTCTCAATGAACAACTCATGTGTAGTAGGGTGGAGAAACTAATAAACCCTCATACCATTAGGATAACCTACAAATATGTAAGGCTTCCTTAGTGAATCCATAGCCTTACATTTATTTGTAGGAGTGTGGGCCCATGCAGGAACCAAAAATTCACAAGTGCTTAAGTGCAGTTTTTGACTACTCTAAGCTTCAAAAGGAGTGACTGCCTTCAAGGCTCGATGAGGAACTTAGTTCTGGATATAACAAGCACAATTAATGGCATCTACCCAATACTATGGTACAAGAGATTTAGAGTGAATCATATGGCCCACCATTTCCTTCAAGGACCTATTATTGCATTCTGCAACACCATTCAACTGAGGACTATATGGAACTTAATGCTAGAAATAAATCCCCTATGAAGTGCAAAATTGTTCAAAAAATGGTTGACATACTCACCACCATTTTTAGTGCACAAAACCCTGATGGCTTTCCCTAACTACTTCTCTACAAAAGTTTTGAAGTCCTAAAACGTATCAAATACCTCAGACTTCTATATGAGAAAGTATACCCAAGTATATCTAGAAAAGTCATCAATGAATGTTAGGACATATCTAGCCTTGTTGAAGGATGTATGAGGAAATGGCCTAGCTAAATCATTGTGAACTAACTCTAATATCTATTAATCTTTCCATGCCTTAGCTTTGTCAAATTTATCTTTAGGATGCTTACCAAGGATGCATACTAGAAAACACCACTTAAAAATTGAATTGAAGGCAACCCTAAGACCATGCTTGTTGGTTGAGCTATTGCAAGTAGTGGAAGTTTAGATGGCTAACCACTCATGCCATAACATACTCACCTCATTGGAATGAGTGAGAAAATAGTCGAAGGAGGATTAGGAACAAAGTGAGAAAATAGATAGATCCTAGACTGTTGATCTACTCTCCCAACTACAATTATAGAACCATTGTGCATCTCACTAATCACCACTAAATAAGGAGTGAATTCAACTCGCTTGCCTGATGTTAGAATTTAAGGTTTACATTTAGTTAGTTTATACTTTATAAAAAAAAACAATAGTTAGAGTAGGTTAGATAATATTAAATAAACTATTGTTAGTTTGTGGGAGTTACTTTCCCATAGGAGGTTGTGTAGGTAGTTATCAAGTAGTTAAAGGAAAGAGGCTTTTATAATGCCAATGTAATGTAATGTGAAAATCATCCCGATTGAATAATATATTTTTTTGTATTGTTATTATCTACCACAATGGAGTAATCTGCATATTGTTTCTTCGCTCACCATTTCAACATGGTATAAGAGCACATTAGATCCTATGTGTGTGAAGGTATAAAATGCAATGTGTTTAATTTCCTCTAAAGTAGGCATTTGAAGTTTATACTCAGGACGTGTTTAAAGAAATAAAATCTGTTCGAAGACGTGAAGTGTGACAACAATAAAATGTGGAAGCAAATCTAGGCATGTAGGCATCTGGCCAATGTTTAAACTGTGTAGAAGAGGCATTTAACCCATTTGATAAAGGCATGAAGGTGTTGATTCATTTCAGAAAACTTGGAGTGCATGTGTACGTGGAAGCCATGAAGAAAACGTGAGAAAACATTGCTACCAAAGTCAGTTGGGAGAGTTTTTATTGCTATTTGATTTCTGGTGGATATGCAAGGCTGGAATATTCACAAAGAGCAACCTCAAGGTTGTGAGAAGGCGTCCTCAAAGATTTTATGAGGCGAATTGTCTTCAATACTAAGTGCTCATCTTGCAATCAAATCTGAGACGTATTTCAGTTTATTTTTTATGACAGTAGTTGAAATTAGTTTTTTGTTTTTTTACAGTCGTTGAAATTTTCATACAAACCTTTGAAATCTCCTTTAATACATTTGAATAAGCCATATGGGAGGCTAAAGCATGTGAGAGTTTTAAAAGTGATTTTCAACTTTATTATCATTTCTAAAACTCACGTGAAGTTTAAAAAGAGAGACTTTTATGTTTGAGTTGAAGTAAATAAATACATAAAAAGGGGGAGGAGAGATGTGAAAAATAAAATTAAAAAAAGTCTTAGGATATTTAATAAAAATCAAAGTGTGAAAGGGAGAAATAAGTAAAGTTTTTTATTTTAGATATTTATTTTTTTTAAAAAAAATCAAAGTGTGGAGGGGAGATATAAGTAGTGGAGCTTTTCTTAAGTCAAGGGCATTTAATGGAATTTTGGTATTTTTGTAATAATTTTTAATTGGGAGAAATAAAGGAGTTATAAGGATTTTATTTATCTTTTTAATTTTTGTAATTGGTGATATAAGGAGAAATAAGTAGAATGTTTTTGCATGCTTTGGAGTGATAAGGTGTTATTTTGGTCATATTGTAAAAATGGTGCATTATCAGTTGAATCCGACACCTTTATTTTTGACAATGTTCAATTGCATTATGTTACCAAATGTTTGTGCTTTCGAGGCCACCTATATTACATCTGAGAGGGGTTTTGGAGGTTTGAATGCTACATCTAGAAGTTAAAGACAATGACATCAAATTGGAGGCAGGAGGCAATGGAGGCAGGAGGTCTTTTTGTCATCTTGAGCTAGCTTCTCACTCAGGGATGATTCACTGCATGAGAAGCACCTATTCTATTTGTGTCCCTTCATGGAGCAAGGGGGGCTTGGCAGTTTGTTGCAGTATGTGTGGATAGTGTAACTTTTGAAATAGGTGGAGTTAGTGTATCTACATTTACTCAGTATGTGGATAGTGTAATCTCTGAAACAGGTGGAATTAGTGTATTCACAGTGGTTCAACTATATTTGTGGATAGTGTAATCTCTGAAATAGTTGGGATTAGTTTATTCACAACATGGTTCAATTGTTTTGTACAACAGAGGGGGTATTGTTTCCACAGCACTAGAGGAGGGATATTGCCACACTCAGAGGACATGTGGACTCTCAGAGGAGAGTTATTCTCTCATGTAAATCACTTGAGGAGGCATTTTGACACACTCGGAGAAGATGTGGACTTTCAGGGGAAATTTGTTGTCTCATTATGCAAGGAGGTTGGGGAAACTTTATGTTCTCTCATGTTGTGCAGAGTTTTGTAGGTTCTATAGTCAGGAAATCGATGGCATCAGTCTGGTGTTTCCTGGGTGAGAAAGGATGATTGGTGAAGGTGCTTCATCAAAGTCTCCAAAAGGGCTGTTGTGTGTGGTCCTTGTAGTGTTCCATCCTTTGTTCGAGATAATGTAATAAGGGGGGGAATGTTGGTTTTATTACATGTAATCCTTATGGGGACTGTTAGAATTTAAGGTTTACATTTAGTTAGTTTATAGTTTATAAATAAAACAATAGTTAGAGTAGGTTAGATAATATTAAATAAACTATTGTTAGTTTGTGAGAGTTACTTTTCCTTATGGAGGTTGTGTAGGTAGTTATCAAGTAGTTAAACGAAAGAGGCTTTTATAAAGCCAATGTAATGTAATGTGAAAATCATCCCGATTGAATAATATATTTTTTTGTGTTGTTATCATCTATAAGAATGGAGTAATATGTATATTGTTTCTTCGCTCACCATTTCAACACCTGAACCTATGTGAGTGATCTAAGAAACTGATATGAGATTAGTTCATAATAAGGGAACACAAAGAACATCCTAAAATGTGCCATCCCTACATCAACAGACCATCTCCCACACACCTCAACAGAAGTGTCATCACCCATGATCAAAATAGAAGGCATAGAACAAGGCTCCAAAGATGTAATTTCATCCTTAGATGAAGCTATGTGGTGAAAAGCACTAGAATCAAGAACCCAAGTGGATGGTTGTGAAATAACTACTATTAGGGCTTTGCACTTTCCCTTCCCCTTATTATTTTTTTTCTTGTTAGATCCCTCATGTGAACTCTACTTTACTAACTCAAGAACAATGATTTTAATCTTCTCAAGAATGTGTGTAAAGTGATAAATTTGTTTCTTCAAACATTTGTGTTCATCATGACTAGGCCTTTTATAGTAGGAACACGTGACCTTCTCCTTCTTAGGCTTCTCTTCATCTAAAGATGAGGTCTCATTAGCTTCTTTTGAGGTAGTGCATTTATGATCCTTCTTCTCCTTTCCATTTTTTAGGTTCTTATCCTTATTGCTTTGTCCTTCTACTCTTTTACGCCTTGGTTGGCATCCAAGACATGTGACTTAGAGGATTTTAGAGTGCCCATCTAGATTATCTTATCTTGCTCCCTTGTGAGAGAGATAACAAAAGTATCCAAAGATGGCATGGTGAAATGAGTTCCAACTACACCCTTAGTAGCATAAAAGGTAGAAAGAAACACTAAAATATTTAGAACTAAGCTTGGAGAGAATACTTAAATTTAGTTGTTCATCTTTCTTTTCAATTCCATACTATTTTAACTGAAACCTTAGTGATTTCAATTTTGTGAAGAAATCTTGAATAGTGTTAAAATTGCTTGGACTTCAACTTATAATTTCATTCTCCGACTGTTGGTCTCTCATAGAATCTTGTGTCCAATAAAAGTTTTCTATCTTAGTCCATATTTCATTGGGAGAATTCAAAGATTTAATATGACAAAGTAAATCAAGAGAAATAGACCAGCACAACATTCCATAGGCTTCATCACATTTGTTAAACCACTTAGTGTAAGTGATAAATTGTACTCTTGTTGGTGCAAGTAAAATTCCATGCTCTATTTGGCACTTTCTTTAGTGTCCACTCCCCTAGTCCATTTTAGGACCACTTCTAGCCTTGACATTACCCTTTAACCCAAGAGATGTGCTTATATTACCTAAGATTTTCTCGATGTCATTTTCTGGAACCATGAATAGTGTTTGGGTCCTAGTTAGGTCCTCGAGTTGTGGCCCTTTTTGAGTGGATCTTGCTAGGACTATGGTGCCCAATGCCCAAGTACTGACAATTTTCCTCAGGATTACAGGGCACTCTCAAGGTCGGCCTTGTCTTGGATGACATGACCTCTATTTCAACATTTCACAAAAATGCACAAATGAATCTTAGATTTTAAAATGCTTGTTGGCTCATCCCCTAAATTACACCTATGATGTCATAATTAAACTAATGATTTTATCATTATGAGTAAGGATATGATTTTTACAGTGAAGCTCTACCAAAATTTATATTGATACTGCTGCAAATTGTTTGTTTATTTTCTACCATCGATTGAAGCTTCAAGAGGATTGAAGAATAGTTGGAATCAATGACCAGTGATTGACTTGTACCACTTCATAGTGACTTGGGATGCATTCATCCCATTCTCGCCTCCAACATTTTGTCACTCTTGTTCATTAAGGTGAATTTGCAGATCTGAAATATTTTCCCTTGGGTAACACATCTCTCTTGGGTTAATTATCATTTCATTGATTGAGGCATTATAAGAATCCACTCTAACACATTTGAGTAGGGTTTCATTGATTGGTTTTGTTTGTCACTACTTGACACAATCTTAGACACACTTAAGATTCATAACACACACTATTTTCTATTACTAATTTGGTTATCTGTGAGGTAGGAATAGTAAAATGAGGGTTTGACTAAGGTAAAATCATATATAGCAACAACCATTTTTCATCTCTTTATGCATGTTCATATTGTATTCAGGAGTATCTAATAGAAAATTGATAGGAAGCATAGAGCAGGTACATATGTCATTTGACATAATAAAACCTACCCAGAAACCCTAGGACTAGGGCGCCCAATGCCCAGGTCCTACCAAATCTGCTCCATCTTTCTGTCCTAGGTTTTGTTTGATCCCATTTCTCTACTCCATTTTTGTTCTCCAACTCTGTAATAGTCATCTGTGTATTTCATCAGATTTATCTATTAGGGTTTTATGTAACATAGTTTTATGAATTCATTAGTGATTAACCCTTTCTTTGGAACAAAGGAAAAGTGCCCTGAATAACTTGGCTCTCCTTTGTGGATGATAGCCTAGCACCAAGTCTTCGAAGGCTTGTGTTCTAATGCTATGTGGAAAAGGATTGACCTAGGTTAAAATGTTAATTAGTCTAGATCTCATTTTCCACATAACATTTTGGTGAACTTGACATATTACAATTACATAACCTTCTTTATTTATGATTAATTAGTTTTTTGGGTAACCCAGGGTGTCCCCACGACCCTTTGCCTAGCGACTCATTTGAGAGATGAGAGGAGGGGCAAGACTAGTCCCTGGAGGGGTACGCAAAATCCCACCAGCTCGTACCATTGGGTAAACCCAGGAGGGAGTCAAACCCATTAGCTTGAGGAGCCATCCCAAGTCACAAGCCAACTCCGCTACCCGTGTGGGCTATTTCTAATCAATTAGTTAATTAATCGATTAGATACTTGTTATATTTGAAAATTTTATGTGCTTAGTATAAAAAACAAAAATATTTAAACATTTTTTTATTTTCTTTAGATTAGAGAAAATAAAAAACATAAACAAAACACTTTCTTCTATCTCTTAATCAACATTTAATGTCTTGTCACCATATTTCTTCTATTTCTCATATCTCTTTATGTTTCTTTCATTTTTAAACATTGGAGAAAGCAAGTTATGCGATAATATCAGATCTCTTTCTTCAAGATTTTTATGCATATGATGAGTCATTTAGTAGTGATGATTTTGATATGTTAGATGAAGTCGTATATGGCTTCATCTTGATAGAATTGTCCTCTATGACTCCTAAAACATATTTTTGTCAAAGATTAATCAACATGATTTATATTTCTAGTTCCCCAAGGGAACCTGAGAAACCTAATATTGTTGTGGATCTTCGACATGATGTTCCTCAACCACATTCTAGTCCTATCCTAACTATTTGAAGTGCTCAAAATAGATCTCGACCTCCTAGTTACATCTTAAACTATGCAAAACAACTTACTCAAAACAATTAACATGTTCAAGATGTGTCACACCAACCTCATTACAATGTGGTTGCTCACACATATAACACTCACAATAATAAACAAAATAAACAAATGTCAGTTGTTCCTACTTCTCTTCCATCTTCTCAACCTCTTCTTCCTCCACCACCTCATCTTTTTCAACAAGCTAACAAAGAATATGATCTTGTTGAGTAGCATCATGCTACTTTGGCTAAGGTCTCACTTTGGGAGTTAATTCAAACCTCACTTGCATACCATAGATTGCTCTAGGAGGCTCTAAAAAAGGTGATTTGCCCACCTTCTATTAGACCAAATGACATAGCAGCTCTATTTGTGTCATGCCCAAGCTACCACATGTGAGTACGAACCACTAAACATAGATCATTACCATAATTAATTTAATAAATCTTTAAATTTGGTTTTAAAAATGTTAAATCCATAAGAACAAAATTTTAGACTAATATACAATATCATACATGCTTTGAACAAACTTGTGCTACTAACAATTTTTTTTCATCATTCGTCAAAAATAATAATCATAAGTTTGAACATTTCGTTCTCAACTATAAACAACACAACACAATAGAAAACATGCAAGATAAAAATCCTAAATTACATACAATAATTGCTTTGAAACATCATGGCACAAGTCTCAAATGAATGCATAGGTCAACATATAAAAGATTAGTCATAGAATGTATATATGGGACTCTTATCCTTCAAGGGCTATTTTATCAAGAAAGATTGAAAAATAATATATTTGTAAACTTCTCACACAACAAAACATTCACAGAAGTTCAATATGCTCTTTTATGTTAGCATATCAATTGTAGGAAAATATATCATTCTAAACTTTTAGTATAGGAATTAAACATACAACAACCTTCCTACAATTTCCAGATATAATTTCTATAAAAAAATCCACCATGTGGTAAGTAAAATTATTACATGATCCACTCTTACCATACAATTATTTTCTAACTAACATCCCTTGTAGTTACCTGATAATTAGAAAGGTAATTCCAGAGGATTAGGTAAAATAAAATACAAATCAAGCATTAACTAAATGTAATAACATAAATGAAATGATTCATTTATACCTTCTCTTTACCTTGCACCAATCCAAGTTAGCTAACGCTGATGCAACGTCGATACTCCTATGAAATTCTACTTTCTACAACACTAAGTAAAACAATTAGTTTCTCCAAATACATAGGTTAATTGTATTACACTTCAAAAACACGATAGAGATAGGAAACTTGACCTAAGTGCTAGACCTAATGTCTCGGGGGCTCATCCGTGATGGCCTTACCTATGAATGCACAACATAGAGGCTTCGTAGTTCGGGTTAACTTTTCTTGCAACCATAAGGTTGACTTAGATACATAGATCCATGAAAACAAAAATAATAGTATTTGTTAAAATACTAGATTCATGATAAGAATTCAAGGCTCTCTTATTCAAGTCATAAGAAAGATATCACACCATTAGATGGATAAGTTAACATGACAAAAATTGATTTAAAACTAGGCCATCACATGATATTTGGTTTAAAGGAAACTAGCTAACTAACCATAGACATACCTTAGGTTTCATGATTGAATAAATTATATGATTAAAGGTATAAGACTCACTTAAATCATAATAATACTAAGAATCAAATGATAATGCTTATGATTTTTGTTTTACAACAAGACCTATAAAACAATTTAAATTCCTTAAAGTACAATCTAGCTACTATTGATCCTTCAATATCCAAAATGACTAAATAATCCAACAAATTCTTCGTTCAAGATTTGATACAACCAATAATGAAAGCTTCCTATTATTGTCTTTCAAATTCAAAATCTACCTCTTACCATTTTTACCAATACAAGCACAACATAATATAAATAATGTATTAAAAAGGAAAAGGTATTTATATAAATTAAATTAGTCTCATATCTAATTTCAACTTAATTCAATGAATTGAAATAAATTTAAGAATAAGAATAAAATGAAATGATTGAATAAAAATGGTCTTGACATGAAAAACTGCCAAGTAGTAAATCTTCCATAACTTTCTTGTTTCTTAATGTAATTCAAAAATTCAAGATGTTTTTGAAAGGTAAGAGTAAGGGGAATAAAACCCAGAAAATAATTAGTAGACTTCTATAAGATGAGGGGATAGGGTTTACTATAATCATATATTTCCCTTAAATCCAGATTTAACCCATAAACAAAGATTATTTATTTAGGAATGTGAAGTAATTCCTAACAACATAGTTATCTCTCTCATTCATCAATATAAACTCTCTAAAGATGATTGAAATAATGTAAATTTGTACTACAATAGTTAAACATTTAAGATGGTGGTTTTGATCCACTTAAATAATACAATGAAAATATTTATAATATGATTACATATGTAATATATTATAGTATGAATACATTGAGGAAGCATACCCTTATATATGTATAATATGTACACATCGTATATTATACACACACAATATCTTAACTCTACGAACTCTTATTTATTAAATCCATTTAACTACCTCCATACTTATGAAAAACCCAAGCTTGACCATGAATAGAGAATGATTTGATTACTCAAAAGTGTTCCCTATATTATAATGAATGATAAAAATACTAAAAGATCAAAGCTCTGTTATTTTGTTTCTATTTTTCCATTCAAATAACTATACAATATATAGATGTATGATCTAACAATTGTTCTTATAAACTAATCAACATAAGGGTTTTAATTTGACCTTCTTGCACTACATGCATATTCTTAATTCAATCATTTTTTTAGCATGAAACTAAACATATGAAAGATTAACCAATCATTACCCATTACAAGAAAGAAAATATGCAAATTCAGCTAACACTCTTATGTAATGAATATAATTCATTTTAAACAAAGTAAATTACCAACAAAACCTTAGATTTTCAATTTCTGCTACAAAAGTAGTAAAACTATAATAAATTTCTCAATACTTAATAAAATTTAAAACCGTAAGATGTTTCAGAAAGACAAAAATAAGATACTCAAAAGCTAGAAACTTTTTTATAAAATATTTCCTATGTAAAGACAAATTTCATAAGACAACAAGTTTTCATTGAAAATTTTGAGAAAAACATTAACATAAATAATGGCGAGTTTTCAAGGAAATACCTTAAGAATTTAATTGATTAAGAATACCTCCAAATGCCCATTTCCAATATTCCTTAATGTGAGAGCTTCCATCTTATTCACTTGTGCACTTCCTTTCTTCTACCCAGGGTTCTATTCCCCTCCTCATGAAATTCAAAAAAAAATTCACCTAACAAGTCCCAATGGATGTTCACTTTAATTGCCTCATCAAAATGGATGAATTTCCCTTGAAGAATTATCTTCAACATCAGTTATGTACATCCTCTTGATGACTTACAAAAATTAGAAATAAACTTGGGCTCTTCTCTTGTTTTTCCCATCCCCTTTGGAGCCAAACTTCCATCTACTTTTATATGTCCTTTTCCAAGTTTCATCTTCCTCTTTTCGGCTCCAATGATTCTTGGTATTCCTTTTCTTACTTGTGTTGTCCAATTTGGAGAAATGTGATTTTTGGGATTTCCTTTGTTTTTTTTCTTCATGACCTGGATGCTCGAAGACTCTTCAAGAGGAGATGACTCTTCAACTTCTATTCTCGTCACTCATTTCCTTATGAACTAAAAATTGGTTAAAACAATTCTAAAACACAATTTTTATGAATAAACAAGTACCCTACCGATAGGTGATTGATCTATGAACTTAATTTTACAAAAATAATGATAAATAGAACTCTTACTCCCTACAACACATGAAAACAATTAATTTAAATCAATTAATCAACCCATATCAAGACCTTAATGCTAAACTCTAATCACAATATAACTTATATCATAAAGCAAGTCTATCATATGCATAAGAAATTGTTAGTAAAAATTAGGCCTTACACGGATGCTCATACATCAGATAATTATAAATAAAATTATTTCTACAGTGTAATAGAATTACAAATATACTCAAATTAAACATATAATGATATTTACACAAATGCATGCAAATGTGAAAGAAACATAATTGTAAACAAGGCACATAAAGTATTTGCATACCTGAATGAAGTAATTAATCAAAATGCAAATCTCATACTTTATTTATCTCCCTGAATTTTCCTTTATCATTAATGTCTCTTTGATATTTTTATAATTGAAATCCTTTTTTCCAACAATTAGAGAAATCCAACTTACACTAATAATTAGCATAATAATTCCATGAAGATCAGCTAGCCTAATATCACTTCAAAAGAGAGATTTAAAATAAAATCTATACTCATAATTTAATTAAATAATTATTTGATCCATCTCCTAAATATTCTTGATAAAGTTCTATCATGAAAACATCAATATATCTATTATTAAAGTTATTAGATAGGGTTTAGGCATCCTTACATTCTCCCTCCCTAAGAATGGACTTCCTCCTGGAAGTCCTCAAGAGGATAAAATATTCCCTAGATTGATCACATCAAATAAGAGTTAGATATAATATATTTATTTAATAGAAAAAAAAAATACTAAGATACCATTACTTATTTCAAAAGAAAACATAATACACATTAGAACCATAGGATACTCTACATTATCATTTATCAAACAAGGATGTTTTGCAATTATTAATTTAAATGACTCTAACATTCATAAATCAAGAATACATATAATACATGCCACCAAAAGAACTTGTTTATATCAATAATAATTTATCAAATTTAATGCAGCCACATTTCCTCATAACACTTGTCAACACTTACACACCACATGATTTCAACTCCATACATAACACATCATGTACACACCCTATGGGATGAGGATTATCAGTGCCAAGTAGAACCATAGTGCCACAAAATAGATCTCACATAAATTCACAATAAACATTCCTAGGCCATCTACTCTCCTATACAATCTACCAGGGACCCCTCCTAGGTATAGCAGTTTACTCAAGTCACATTACTACACACAAGCTAGCAGAAACAAACACTGATAAAGACTCAAAATAAAGAAGTTTCCAATGAATAAAATTTCAAATAAATTCAATTAATAAAACTTCATATAAAAGCAGATTAAATAGTGGAAGCCAAAACAACAATTCAATTTTTGAAACTAAAAACCTTAATAAAATAATCCTTGAAGCAAAAGGATAGTTTGTAATTACAAATAACTAAATATCTTGAAGAAATTTTAAAATTGTTGGCTCAATAAAACAAGGGAAAAATAATAATAATCAAATAAAAGTTTCAACAATTTTCATAAAACTTTACATCACAATCACCACGTGACTTCAAACAAGCCACCTATGGGGAGGAGGGGAATGGTGGTCTCAACCACATAGTGCTCAATAATAGATTACCATATCACAATACGCATGTCCCACACCACCCGGGATAACCATATCATATATCAAAATGCACATGTCCTACAGAACCCATGACAAACATATCATATATCACAATACACATGTCCCGCACAACCCGTGACAATCATATCATATATCAGAAAAGCACCTCTATATCAACTGTCACATGCAAGACCCAATATCATATACCACAAAAGCAATTGATCATGAAATATGATATCCATCCAAAATTCTATTGAGAACCCAACCATTGATACTGAAACTGAGAGAAGAAGCCATTGCCCTTTGATAATTATTAAAGATGTCTTATAAATTTGCTATCATTTCTTTTTTTGCTAACAAGATGCTAATATTATAATTATGATAATTTAAGCAAGATCTTTTGTGTCCTAAGAATAATATGTTGGTTTAAAAACTATGAACGATGCAAAAGATTGCTATCAAAAATTCACTATTTTTAAAACCCAAATTTTCATAAATCAATATTTATTCTAATTGTCTGTAACCTCTAATGTTGCCAAAATTTCATATCTAAAATGGATTCCCATAAATAGTGACCAAGTTACCATCAAATGTCCATCTTCTAGAAACTACCACTAGTGCTTATGCCAACTGAGATACCATAATTGAATCATCATGAATAAATAAACTCCAAAACCATGGGCACTCTCTGATCCATCCTCAACCCATAGGTTCCCAACAACACATATTCATGAATTGCTAATGAATCCATAAAGAGGGGGAGCAGAAGGGATATATATCCAATGTGACTATGAGGAGGATATCTCCCCACCTCATCCCATAATGGGCTAGGTCCCAAAGGAGGTTCTCATCCCTCAAGCGAGATCAGCTCACTACATAACAATAACAACATGTGTCGATCTCTAGTCTAATCCATAAAGAAGGGGGAAAGAGGGGATAATCATCCCTCTTGGGGGTAAAAGGAATTCCCCAAGAGAGGCTCCACACCTTTATCAAACCCTATTACATGAGAGGCTCTCACCCCTTAGGGGAGATCAACTCTTAAACATCACAATCCCCTTCCCAACACAATACTAAACAAGAAGTCACAACCATGAATATACAACACACATTGTCCACCATAGCATACAATTATCACAATCAAGTATACATGTGTGAATCATTACTAACATCCATAGTACCCTTAGCTCAACTTGGATACCGTGTATCACAACTAGAGACACAACACACTCAAGCTCACTAGTATCATCACATAATATGACAAAAATTTCACATGTTTGACATAAATCATCCACTATCATCAAAAACTTATATTCATAATGATACACTAAGGAACATTTATATATCTAAAGTACTCTATTATGTTTGTATTTGAAACAATAATTGTTAGGGTAAAATGTGGATTAATCAAATGAACAATACTAAACCCAAACATCAACAGAATAATGAAAACAAGAAAGATTGAATGAAATGAGGCAATGAACAATATAGTGCAAACCTTCCCTGTTCCAAAGCTTCTGTTGTTTGCCTATTACAACCATCCTTTGCTGATGAAGTAGGCCCTCAGTGAGTGCACTCTTTTAGCTATGTTGTAGGGTGTTGGTAGTAAATGGCTATGTTGATAGATAATGCTGTGAAGTAGAGCTTCAAAGCAAGTGGTGATCTCAAGTAAATTGTATTGGGGGTGCCAAAGGCGCAAAGGTAGAATTCTACAGAGTAACAATACAAACAACTTGGATGATTAGAATGGAGGGATGAAGCTTCTTTTATAGACTCAGAAGAATGAGAATCGACGGTTAAGAGGAGATATGATGATCAACGGTTGAGGATGGTTGAGGAATGTGCAACTAGTAGAAATATGACAAGTGTCTCATCTCCATCATGAAAGAGGGGATTTGACAACATTGATTGGAGAGTTAACTCTTTTAACTGATCAGTTAACAAACTTGATTAGTCAGTTGGAAGAATGAATTATGGAATTGACTGAATTGATTGAGGGATTAACTCAATTGACTGGTTAGTTAACACTTTTGATTGATTAGTTAACTAACTTCTGATTTGAGAAGAAATAGAACATGTGGGTGAGGGGGAATATAGGGTAATTAAATATTTAATATATTTAATTACATGTGCAACCCGATGACTGTGGACAAGATGAGGTGGAAAAGTGAGGTGGATTTTTGGATTTAGAACTTAGGATAGAGGAATTTGGAATAATTACATAATTTAGGATTATTTAATTGTGTAGGACATTTAGAAGAATTTTAATTAAATAAATAGATTTTATTTAATTATGGAACAGTGAATCGATTAAATAAATTTGGAATATTTATTTAATTGGTAGAAGAACGGAATAAATATTTAGAATGATAGAAGGAATTCAGAAAGGAAATAAATATTTAGAATATTTATTTAGAATGAATTGTGCCATTTTTAGGCATATACAATAATCAATCATGAATTATTTTGGTTCAAGACAGTGAGACCCATAAGGCTCTAGAGTTTGATATACCTGTCTCTGATAGCTAATGTCATGCCCAAGCTATCACATTTGAGCACGAACTACAAACATAGATCATTACCATAATTAATTTAATAAATGTTTAAATCTAGTTTTAAAAATGTTAAATCCATAAGAACAAAATTTTAGACTAATATACAATAGCATACATGCTTTGAACAAATCTGTGCTACTAACAAATGTTTTACATCATTCATCAAAAATGATAATCACAAGTTTAAACATTTCCTTCACAACTATAAACAACACAACACAATAGAATACAAGCAAGATAAAAATGTTGAATTACATACAATAATTGCTTTGAAACATCATGGTACAAATCTCAAATGAATGCATAGGTCAACATAGAAAAGATTAATCATAGAATGTACACATGGGACTCTTATTCTTCAAGGTCTATTTTATCAAGAAAGATTGAAAAATAATATATTTTCAATCTTCTCACACAACAAGACATTAACATAAGTTCAATATGCTCTTTTATGTTAGAACATCAATTGTAGGAAAATATATCATTCTACACATTTAGTATAAGAATGAAACATACAACTACCTTCCTACAATTTCTAGGTATAATTTCTATCAAAAATCCACCATGTGGTAAGTATAATTATTACATGATCTAGTCTTCCCATAACAATTTTCTAACTAACGTCCCTTGTATTTACTTGATAATCAGAAAGACAATTCCAGAGGATTAGATAAAATAAAATACAAATCAAACATTAACTAAATTTAATAACATAAATGAAATGATTCATTTATACCTTCTCTTTACCTTGTACCAATCCAAGTTAGCTAACGCAGATGTGACGTCAATACTCCTATGAAATTATGCTTTCTACAACACTAAGAAAAACAATTATTTTCTTCGAGTACATAAGTTAATCATATTACACTTCCAAAACACGATAGAGAAAGGAAACCAAACCTAAGGGCCATACCTAACACCTTGGGGGCTTATCCGTGATGGCCTTGCCTGCATACGCGCAACACAGAGGCTTCATAATTTGGGGTAACTTGTCTTGGAACCATAAGGTTGACTTAGATACAAAGATCCATGAAAACAATAGTACTGGTTAAAATACTAGATTCGTGATAAGAATTCAAGGCTCTCTTATTCGAGTCATAAGAAAGATATCACACCATTAGAGGATAAGGTAACATGAAAAAACTTGATTTAAAACTAGGCCATCACATGCTAACTAGTTTAAAGGAAACTATCTAACTAACCATAGACATATTTTAGGTTTCATGATTGAATAAATTATATGATTAAAGGTATAAGTCTCACTTCAATCATAATAATACTAAGAATCAAATAAAAATGCTTATGATTTTTCTTACAACAAGACCTATAAAATAATTTAAATTCCTTAAAGTACAATCTAACTACTATTGATCCTTTAATATCCAAAACAACTAAACAATCCAACAGATTTTTTGTTCAAGATTTGATACAACCAATAATGAAATCTTCCTATTATCTTCTTTCAAATTCAAAATCTACCTCTTACCATTGTTTTTGATAAGATAAGCTACAAAAGAGGGTCTTGATCCCATAACAAAATAGCCACCAAGGGCTCACCAAAGCTCAAACAGTTTAGAAAAAACCATTAAAGTTAAGAAACATAGAAAAAGATAATATAACCAGTAACTAAAGCATAGGAGAAACTGGACACCACAGAGTAAGCAGACTGACCACAAAATTACAGCAGACAAACCCCCAGCCTCCAAAGGCTACTTGAACATCTTGTCCCAGTCATCAACTAGGAACTGGAGCACGTCATCGTACTCCTTCATATTCTTGTCAATCTTCTCTTGACCTTTGGGAACCGTCTTCTGGAGACCCAAAAGATTCATGGTAGACCTGTGCATGACCTTGGCAGAGAAATTGGCCAGGGTATTAAACTTCTACTCCAGATGGGTCATCCTATCCTCCAGAGTCTCTTTAGCCTTGCCCTTATTGTTTTTAGTACCTTTCTTCTTCTTATTGGACTCTTTAATCTTTTCCTCAGTGCTGTCAATGTCCAAGCTTTGCACATTAAAATCTAGGAAGTTGTTGGGCCCTTCTTCACCAGCATCCAACACCTCAATCTTGTTGCCTTTGTTATCAGAAACATCACCACCCATTTTCTCTGTCTCTTCCACCACAGTGTCCATTTTGGTATTAGCCCCAGACTCCAAACCCTGGAGCTCTAAAGAACCCTTCTTGTTATCTTCTTCAGAGTTACCCTCTCCCTGTGCATCCTCCTCAACCTCAAAATTCTTCCCTTCCAGTTGGTCTTCTTCCTGTATAACCACAACCATGTCCTTCTTAGACACAACAGCTTTACCCTTGGCCAAGAAAGTTGGTGTAGTGTCTAGCCTAGACGACCTCCTAGTAGTTAGAAAGCACATTTTTCTTTTAGTCGAAGTATAAGCTTCTTCTTCAGTGCTGTCAGAGTCCCTGTTATCTTCCTCAGTGCTGACTTCTTCAATCACCGAGATAGCTTTCAAGGCCATGATCTCACTAGCAGTATCATAGCCTTCTTCCAAGGCCCCCCATTTCTTCTTACTATGTAGGGAAGGGTTATCATAACTAATTTTTCTTTTTGCCGAGGTGGTAGTAGGAGAAGTGGGGGTGAGGTCCTCGGTGGTGGGTTTAGGGCTAGAAGCCATTGCAGGTTTTTTCTTTCTAGACTTTAAATACTTGGCATAAGAAGCTAGAGTAACTTTAGTTATGATGACCGGGCCTTCCCTCACCAAGGGAGGGTATTGGGGTTCAATCCTAATAGGAGTGGGAGCTTTGGGTGGGCATAGAGTAGGGTGAAACTTATACAGTCTCATGATGAGACCTTGATGCAGCAAAAGTTTAGGTTTATTGGGTCAAGGGCATGTTGTTCTTTGGCTACTGCAATGGAGGAATCCAAGGAAGAAAGTAGATAGAAGGGGAAACTGATATGCTTACTCCTTCTGAAGTGATTAAGCAGAGTGAAATGATAATGAAAGAACCTCCTAAACCTACCTTCAAGGCTAAAATAATTCATAATTATAAATCATACCTTGTTCCATGGTGGAGGCAAGAGCTGGCGGTCAAAACCCCCTTGCAGACTATTCAAAACCTTGCCTTTGTTAAGAAAAAGCTTCATGCCATCAGGGTTGGAAACCTTACTCTTCCTAGGATGCTTCATCCCATCCGTAGGCAGGCCAGTAGCCATCCCAATCACTTCTTCAAAGACCTCGAACCCCACATTGCCAACTTTAATGCTTTTGCCATTATAAGACTATAGAAATTGAGTCAATAGACTCTCATCATATCCTTGAAGGCACTTTAGTTAAGAGGTGACACCGCCCTCCTGACAAATATGCCATATTGTCTCATTTTTTTTAAATTCCTCACATGTCTCTGGTTTAGTCTAAGACCTATCTCCCCCCATAATGCTATCGATCAGGTAAACAATACAGGCAGTTATCAAGGCAAACACAATGTAGAGAGCCATCTTAGTGTAAATCTGGGCAAGTTTCTTATTATTGTCTAATATCAGCATAGCTATTAATCTGAAGGTAATAATGATACCATATTTTCTCACACCTAAGGTGGCATACTTGCTATTAATTTTCAGACGGATACATTTACTCCCTTTCAAATCATCATTGTTAAGCCTTATAAGATCATCATTATATCTTCTATTGGGCCTTCCTGAGCTATAAAGCTAGGTTTTCACATGGCTAGGCATGTGAAAGGCTTCCTCTAGATGCCAACTCACCTTGTTATCAATGCATCTACTATTGAAATGACAAGACCCCACCTTGTCAAGATGGCACTTAACCTTCATGGCATCCTCCAATCTGTGTCCCCCGTCCAGCTGTCCAAAGATCATAGAACTCCAGTGGTCCAACCCTCTCTCCCCAACATTTGATGTCATGAGCAACTCAGAGCAGGGCTTAACTCCTCCTTAATGAGGTTTTGAATCTCGTGCGAGAGATTCTTTTTGTTTCTCCAACAACGGCACGTGTCCATTTCTTGCCCCAAATTTGCCATTGCGTTAGCCACTTTGTTTCCCTCCCTATAAACATGATCGATGGACATCTAATTGAAGCCAGACAGTAAGCAGATGATGTCTTCAACCATGCTCTTCAACTTCCAACCACTGTTAGACCTTCTCCTAGCTGCATCAATAATTAACTTAGAATCTCCTTCCACTTGAAGGTTGTCTATACCCAAAGCGTGGGCTATCTTCAGACCTTTTAGGAGTGCTAGACCTTCAACCATATTGTTAGACTATTGTCTGATGCCCCTAGCATAAGTAGCAATGGGGGTACCAAGAAAGTCCCTAAATATCCCACCACCACTAGCAGACCCTGATATCTTTTTTTCCGCTCTATCAAAGTTAAGTTTGGCCCACCCTCTGGGGGGTGGTCTCTAGTGGGTGTTAAACCTGGCCATCTTATTTGAGGTGTCCACTTTTCTCATGTCCTCCTTCAGCCACCAGTTCTTGGCTATTTGAATTTCAACCTTAGTAGGGGGATGCTCAGCCACATGAATGGAGTTAGAAGAAGTGTTTTCTATAACCACCCTGCAAAAAGAGAAGAAAACCTCATCAGCATTCTTGGAACTTTCTCTAAAAATATAGTTGTTTCTTTCTTTCCACAGACTCCAACCTAGGTGGGGGGGAATCTGTCTCTAGAGCTCTTTTATCCTGGGGTGAGAGAAAGGAGAGGACCAACTCAGAACAAAGTCCTCCATGATGTCTAGAAAAACCCACTTCAGATTGAGATTTTGCATAGTTTTTCCCCATAATTGTTTGGTGAACTCACAGTGAAAGAACAGATGCCGTAAGGACTCTTGCTCTTGACAGGAAAGTACACATCTGTTAACCAATTGAAACCCCCTTTCATTAAGGTTATCAATGGAAAGGACTCTATTATGTGTCACTACCCACCAGAAGAAGTTAACTTTAGGTAGTAACTTGTTGTTCCAGACCTTTTTCCAGTGCTGATTTAGCTGACCCCGTTAGACAACATATGGTTAGCCGACTTGACAGTGAACTTATCATTTTGATCTTGGCCCCACAACATCTCATCCTCTCTTTGAAACACCAGAATTCTATACCTTTCAAGCTCCTGCTAGAGAGACTGATAATCCTGCCTCTCATTTTGGTTGATACAACAATCCGCTAAGTTCATCCATCTTCTTTGTCTGTGGGGGTGGTTGGTCAAATAGTTACTCACGTTAGTGCCAAAAAAACTCACCACTCTAACCATCATAGAATTACTTCTTTTCCCCAGGGGTTCCTTCCTCAGCCAATTGTCCTCCCAAAACCTAATTTTATCACCTCTTCCCAGATTCCATTTGATGCCTTATGGGAGGGAGTTCCTAGTTTTTGACACTTTATTCCAAATGATAGAACCTTTGGGAAGGGATTCCCATAACAGAATCTTAGAATTGGATTCACTCTGAAGGTACTTGGCTTTCATGATACGAACCCAATCCTTCTCTTCCTTAAGGAAAATCCATCCAATTTTGGTCAGCAAGGCTTTGTTCATACCTTGGATTTTTCTTATCCCCAAACCCCAATTAGCCTTAGGCTGACAGACAGTATCCCAACCAACCAGTGCGATCCTCTTCTTCTCCTCCACACCGGTCTAGAGGAAGGTTCTTTGAATCCTTTCTAATCTCTTGGCCTCCACCACTGAAGCCGCCCTGAAAAACATGGTGTCATCCACGAACTGTTGGATAGATGACGGGCCAAGGGTGGATGTCGCTTTGACACCTGATAGGGAGCGTTTGTCCAGGTGGGATAGAATATTTCTTCCCAAGACCTCGGCTAGCATAATAAACAAGTAGGGGGATAGAGGATCCCCCTGCCTTAAACCCCTTCCTACCTCGAAAAACTACCACAACATGCCATTGACCAACACTGAGTATTTAACAATAGTGACACACTCTTTATTAGATTGAGAACTCTATCATTGAAGCCCATCTTTCTTAGAACCTTGAACAGGAAGTCCCAAGACACTCTGTCGTAAGCTTTTGATATGTCCAACTTAAGGGCCATGCTCAGGCTATTATTTTTATCCATAAAGTGAATGATTTCATGGATCGAGATAGCCGCATCCAGAATCTGTCTCCCAGGGACAAAGCCTTTCTAACTGTCAGAGATGAGCCTATCTAGGAATGGTTAGATCCTAAGGATAACCGCTTTAGTGATGATTTTATAAGTAGTGTTACACAAACTAATGGGGTGAAAGTCAACCATGACATCCATGATGGTTTCCTTAGGGATCAGCGTGATGAACATGGCATTGATCTACTTGAGAAATTTTCCCATTTTGAAGAAGTCTTTGACAGCACTCGTAACATCTTAACCCACTATATCCCAGAATTCCTAAAAGAAAGCCAGGGGGAACCTGTCTAGCCCTAGAGCTTTGAAGGTCCCCATCAAGAACACCATGGCTTTGACTTCTTCATCTGTAATAGGCTTCATCAGGTCCTCATTAATGTCCTCAGTAAGAATTTGAGGGATATACTCCAAAAGGAGGTTTTCTTTAGCATTGTCAACTTTGATATTTTACTTTGCCAGGAAGTTTCTGAAGTGGTTAGAGGCCAGTCTACCAAGATCCCTATCCTCCATCACTTTGATATTCTGCTCGTTAAGGAGTTTGGTAATAATATTCCTCTTTCTATGTTTCATGGATGATTGGTGAAAAAAAGTCATGTTTCTATCTCCCTCCTTTAACCATTGAACCCTAGACTTTTGTTTCCAGAAGATTTCATCCTTGCTGATAATGTCCTTTAGTTTTTTTACTAACTCTTCCTCAGTTTTGTATAAGCTCTCACTCCCATCTCCTTTTGCCATTTTTCCTTGAACCTCTAGCAACCTCTTAGAGAGGTGATTCTTGGACTTCATCACATTACCAAAGCAAAACTTATTCCAACCTTTGACTTTTTTTTTTATGTGTATCAATTTTTGAGTGAGCCTATACATTGGAGATCCATGAACCTAAACTTTCCACCAGTCAGCAATACAATTTCTAAAGTTCGGGTGGGAGGCCCACATTATTTCATCCCTAAACGGGAAAGGACCCTTTTTATTCTTCTCAGTCCAGTCCAGAAGTAGGGCATTGTGATCAGAAATGGTTCTCAGAAGAGCAGACAAGTAGGTATGCTGAATCCTACCCCAGTTCAGAGAAACCAACACTCTATCTAACTTAACCTGAATCAACTATTCTCCTAATCTTCTTTTGGTCTAGGAAAACCGTTGATTGATGACTTCTAGGTCCATAAGACTAGTATGGCCTAGGAAGTCAGTAAGATCCACCATACTGTCAGAAAAATCCTCATTACCCCCAGATTTTTCTGAGGGGTAGAGGGGGGTGTTGAAGTCTCCCCCCACTATCCACAAAGTACTCCTGTCCTCATTGATTTTGGATCTCATCCCCTCCCATAGATCATTCTTGGCTCTTTTTATATTGGGGGCATATATATTGAGCATCTTGTAGGTTTTGTTGTCCATTTTGCAGATAATTTCCAGAGTATTTTTGCATTGAGAACAATAACTTCCTGAAGCATTGTACCTATTCCACATAGTAACTAGATCCCCAGAAGCACTAATCGAGGGACTGATGATGTAATTTGCCATAGGCAAGATGTTGTTAGCAATTTTCTAAAGTTTTCTTCAGTCATTTTAACTTCTTGGAGTAGGATAAAGTAAATCTTGTTGTCATAGATACAACTCTTAATCATGACCTATTTTTGTGGGTTGTTGAGCCCTCTCACATTCCAAGTGATAATCTTCATTTGCAAGATTTTCTGCAGAGGGCCTCTAGTGTGCTTTGTCTGCCATAAGAAATCTCCTTGTCTACTTCCTTGGATCTAGTTTCTCTCTGGGAAGGCCTCCCCGCTCTTCCTTCAGTTCCTACATTGACAATCTTCTTATTATGACCTTTCCCTTTTCTCTTGGGGGTGATCCATCCTCCTTGGTTGTTGGTACTAGCCCCTAGGGAAAGAACTTTGTCAGGAGAGGTCAAGGCCTGCTCAAGGACTACCTCCTTAATTGGTAGACCTGACACTAACAAGGACCCTAAAACTTTCAGCTGATCCCGTGAAACCCTAAGGTCACTAGAATCCTGAGCATTTGTCTTCGGAATGGGGGAACAAACTACGGGGACAGGGATTTCTCCATCTTCCATAGCATCCTAAACTAGGGGGAAAACTATTGACTACTCCTGGCCACCACCAACCAGGTCTGTAATCAGCTCAACTGGGGACAGAGGTGGGGAAGGAGCGAGAATCTCATAGGAAAGATTCTTCTCTTGGACACCAACCAGAACCCGAGGCTTGATAGGAGACTTCATTAGATCTAAAAAGTCTTCTTTAAATGGGTATTCATCTGCTATATTATCAACTTCTAGGGACTGGTTATCCAAAGGGATTTTAGTGTTTTTACACTCACTGATTAGGTGTCCCTTTTTTCTACATTTTTGGCAATAGACAGTGGAGTTTTCATACAGTATTTGCTGCTCCCAGCTACCATATTTTGACTTTAACTTGACTGTGTTAGGAAGAATCTAATGAATGTCTATAGTAACATAGAATTGGGTGAAGACCAACCTGGATTTATTTCTGGTGGTGTTGTCCAAGATAATAAAGCACCTGAAGGAGTTGCCAATCCATGTGAATATTTCCTCATCCCAATACTCCAGGAGAAGTCCAAGCAGTCTGACCCACACTGGGGCTAACCTGCTAAGCTCCATTGCAGCGTCAAAGCTCGACTTCCAATGACATAAACTAAGGTTATGCTTCCCATAAAACCAAGTTCCTCTTGCCAAGATAGCAACTAAGTCGTCCCTAGCTGTGAACTTGAACAGGAAAAGGCCGCTTGACATCGCACTGGTCGACACACTACCTTTAAGGTGCCATCTAGCGGTAACCCAATGTCTAACCATGTCGATGTTAGGTCTAAGGGCTTGGAACTTTGCCACTAGGGATAGTTCCAAGGAGGAGGCTATCTTATCCATCATTCTATCTGGAATATGGAAATCCATTCCATTTTGAAGTTTTGGCAGCACCTGATCTACCGAATCTTCCTCAGGCTTACCAGACTTTCCTAGCAGGGCCTGTTTCCAAGCCTTGGGGTCTAAGCCCAGGGCAGGGGGAGAGGTTTCTTTAGTACTAACCGAGGCAATACTGACATCAGCAAGGAACTCCTACGGGCTTGAAGGGGGGTAGGGGGGCCCCCTGGGCTAATGACCTTCATGACTGTAGTAGGTTCAAACACCAGTTAGAGAGGGAAAGTTGCAGAGTGGGAAAGTTGCTAACTAAGATTGTGTTATATCTATGTTGGGTTCTAGGTTAATTTAAAACCAGGAGGTTTGAATCTAGGTTGTTAGCTCTACATGCCAAAGCCCCACTATTTCACCATAGATTCTCCCCTCTTGGAGGGTAAGCAACCTAAATTTTTGACACGGTAGAGGGCGACCTTGCGGGATTTGAACCTTGGTTGTTGGCACTGTTGGTGCCTACTACAAGTTTGGGTTTCAAGTATTCATCCGCAGGCATTTTCATTGAAAAACCCTCAAAATTTCTAAGTCCCTTGGCCTTCACATTTTTATGCATGTATCTTTGTATATGGCCGCTTGTATGTGTCTTTGTATGTACAAGTGCATATATACAAGGCTGGACCCAAGAGGAAATTTCAATCGACTTCACAAAGTGAAAAAATGGTTGTATGCATCATTATATGCATATCAGGTTTGTATCTGTCATTCGGGTACATTTTTGGAGGTGAAAAAATGGATGTACATGGCAGATTCCTAGTATATTCCCTAGTTGTATCGAAGGAGATTGTATGTATATTTTGTTGTATATTCAATATACAATGGGTAAGATATAATGGCGGACGTCAGAAGGTTTCAAATCGGGTTAAATGGTGGTTGGGCCCACAGGTATATGCAAAGGGAATTGTATGTATGTGGCTTATACAAAATGACATACAAGAAGGAACATACATTCCCGGACTTCAAAAATTATCAAATCAGGCCTGGCGAGTGCATACAAGTGCAGAGTTGAAAAGTCAAAGTGATTTCCTTTGTATCTTGCATTGTATGTATCTACGACATACAATCGGATATATAAGTAAATGTACTTGCAAGCATGTGCAAGGGTGGACGTAGCCAAGGAGTTAACAACATTGGTGGAGCTGGGTGAAATTTGTGGTTGTATATTGGGGTTGTATGTATGCAATATACAATCAGACATACAACAAAAGATACAAAGAAATATACAGGCAGGTTGCGATTAAAGTCAACGATGGGGCCCTCACAGTTGTGTGTCTTGCAATTGTATGAATGTGCATATACAATGCAAGATACAAAGGGAACACATACAATCTGGATGTGAATGAAGATTGTGTTTTGACAGATTTTAGTTTGGAGTTCGTAGTTGGTTGTATATTGTACATTGAATGTGCAATATACAAGGAGATATACAAAGAATGAAGATACAAGCATAGACCCGACTGAAATTTCAAATTAGTTCATAATGATTTGGGGTCCACCCTTGTATGTGGTGATTGTATGTACATACAATTGCACATACAATTTCGAAAGTAACAGTGGATACATTGGCTCATCGGTGAGACAATGCCTATCGGTGAACACTTCCAGGGTCTTTCCAACAGTCGATGGAGATGTAAATGCTTAGCAATAGTGATCCAATGGCAGGATGACACGTGTCCAAGGTAGTTGCATGTATATACAACTGCATATACAAATATTTGAAGGTGAAAAAAGTCAAAGGAGCAAAAAGACACCTGCGTGGCACGTTTTCATTGGCTGATGACTTTTCAAAGCTGGTGACTAGATTGCCTGATCAAATTGAAGCCATTGATCTTGGTGGGAGGGAATGGATCAATGGCCCTATTTTGAATGCCTAGGGAAGGAAGGATTTCCTATGTATCTGCAGTCACATTTTAGGTGGGAAGAACTATAAAGTGCACAATTATCATATTTTCTGAAGCTGTTGCATCTCGAAATTGGTAGGTCAGCCATTATGACTGAATTGCAAAGGTATGGGTTGATGGATTGACTAGCCAACTACCACCTTAAAGGAAAAAATCTCTAGGCGGCAGCACATCCCCCAATCTCACCTGCTCCTTTCTTCTTTGTCTCTTTGCTGCATTGAATTTTTTTTGCGCCATTCTCATGGTGCATCCTATCTGGCAGCATTTTGAAAAGACCCTGTAATTAATTCTTGAGTACATGTTCTTGCTATATAGCGAACTGTGTTACTCATTTTTTTGGTGGTTGAGGACTTGGGCAATTTTTGGAGGAAATAATGAAAACAGAGCTTTTCTGGGCTGTTCTGTCTCATTTTTGAGTTTATCAGTTGCATTTGAATGCATGTTGAACATATGTTCAGTTTCATGTTGTGTTTATATGAAAAATGCTTCTTTGCATGTGTTTAGCTATTTGTCTCCATTTGTTGTGTGCATCCCTTCTTTTGAATCTGGTTGCTAAGGGTTACTAAGATTCTAGGATACAGATTTGTTATATTGCATGCTTGATCTCTAACTTCCATTCAAGGAGTGGATTAAACTGTTTTAGGTTAAGTATCAGGAAGAATGTATGTCAGCTAGGATATTTGTAAGTAGAGGCAGCTAAATACTTAGTCTTGGGTGGTGTTTGTAAGGAAAGCACCAATCTGACCCCTTGAAACTTGAATGCTAGTGCAAATCATTCACTTGTATACGTCTAGTTGACTCCTTGCCCTGAGATAGGCATTGGTCTGCCCTTGTGTAGTAGTTATGATCCAAAACCCCCTGTCTTGCATCCAAAACATTAAAAAACAAATCCTTTCAAACCTTCAACCTGTTAGTTTGTAGGAGTATAATTAGGACCCCTGCATACTCTCATCCTCAAGCAGTTAGATATGTCCGAGAACATTGCCAAACTTGTGATTTATCATGAAAATCTTGGTCCTAAAATGAGAGTAGTATGCCTGTTGTTGTAAAGCTAAACCTTTCTATCATTGGGTGAGTCAAAGTTAAACATTTAGCTATAGGGATACCCCCTGGTTGCAGCAGAACCAGAAGTGAAGGGGAGGCAGCTCACACAACCTCCTGTATTTGTTGACCGAATCTGCCTGTGCATTGGAACTGACAAACCCTTTGCTGATTCGGAGAGAAAGACCCAACAAAGTGGCGACTCTGCTAGGGACTTGAATTAAAAGTATTATTCTTGCCCATCCGAGTCACCAACAAAGTGGAGACTCTACTGGGGAGTTGAATTAAAAGTGTTATTTTTGCCTCCCAAGATTGGGGTTTCTGACCTAGAAGTGCTTTTGTTGCAGCGAACTTGAAAATTATATATGTGGCTCTGCTGTTGGACAACCCAGAAAGGAAAGAAATGAATTTTTAGCTTCATGTTATTTGAAGCTTATTCCTTTTCCAAGGAGGTGGTGACTCTGCACAAAAAGAACCTGAAAAGGAATACAAAGATGTGTTAGATTTTCATACTTACAGTCAGGGAAAGGAATTTGCAGCAACTGCAACATATCTAGGTATTTTTATAAGTTTTAAAAGATTCCCTATTTGGTGAAGTAGCACTAGTTAAAAGGGAAATATTGGTGATAAGCTTGCATGCTTTGTATTTGCTGAGAATGTATTTTGTGTTTCAAAAGAAGTATGCAATGTTGTTGAAAGACTCATTTAGAGGACTTTAGGCAAGTTGAAATAGCAATTTGTATTTTAAAGGCCTAAGGTCATTGATTGAAAATCTGAGTTGAGAAGAGGGTTTCAAAAACACATAAAGATGTATTTGTTGGCAAGAGACACTATATGGATTCATGGTTGTTGTCATTGATGGCAACAAAGGTCATCCCACATATCCGTAAGACATGATGTGTCTCTACCGGAAGTCAGAATAAAGAATGTTGTGGTCCGATGAAGAAGAACAGAGCATGTGGCAAGGTCCGACAGACTGGTCCGGACCTCTCAGAGGAAGTGTCTTGGTGCAGTGCGGATTTGGGGAAGTCAAGAGGACTACCTTGAGTGGTATATTCCAAGGATCTAGCCTCCGGTGATGGACAAGGAAAAAGATATGAATGGTTGAGTACCGGATTCCTGAGAGACAGTGAAAATAGAGGAAGAACTGACCGGCAGAGTATCAGACTGCTTTCCGGATGGGTTACTATTGATGACAGAGGTTGTGAAGGCATGAATCATGTTTGGCCGACATGATTAATGATATCTACAAGTATATGCTTGATCCGCATTGCTTGGTGAGGAAGGATTCAGCCGACAGAATGAAAGTTTATAAGAAACTAGACTGTTCCGGATGCCGACTAGAAAGGTGATGAAATTACTTGTGCGGATATATATAGAGGATGGATTTAGTTGTGAAGTGTCGTGTTGTTGTGCGAATAAGTCCAGATAAAGAGTAGAGGTAGCAAAAAGGATCCGGTATGTGAAAGATAGAAGAATAAAGAACAGAGGAAAGATGAAGTGCAGCAGATCAGTGTACTGAGCCTAACCGGAACTGAACTCCAGCATATGCAGATGCTTCCAATCAGTTCAAGACTGTGATTCTCATCACTTTGTAGACAGTGTGTCTTCTTGTAGGCAGTGGGCCTCTTTGTGAGCAGTGTGCTCGGGCAGTGAGCCCTTATTGGCAAGTGCCATTTTTGTAATTTCCTATTCTTCTAACAGAGAATAATTTTGGGTTAATCACCCCGTGGTTTTCTCCCTTAACAGGGTTTCCACGTCAAAAATACTGTGTCATGTGTTTCTTATTTCATGGTTAATGTTTTGTGTTTGATTTTATGCTGCATCAATTAAAAGGAAAGTTCATTAAGGGAAATAATTAGGATAACTGATTCACCCCCCCCTCTCAGTTATCAACAATTGGTATCAGAGCTAAGTTCCTCCTAATAGAGCCTAACAGCTTGAGGAAGATCTGGGATTTCAAATGGATGCATATGGTTTAAGGGAGCAACTCAAGACTGCTCTTGAGGATCTTGAACAGTCAAATTCTGAAGTCAGTGAATTAAAGGAAAGACTCAAACAGGCTGATGAATTCATGAGAGAATTAAAAGACAAATTAAGTCTCTCTATGAAAAAGAGAAAGGAGCTGCTTCAACAGTTGGCAAGGCAAAGTGAAGAAAGCAATACAAATGAAGAATTGACTGAGCAAACCAAGTTATGTGAAAAGTTATCAAAAGAAGTCATTATGTTAAGACATGAAATGGAATCAGGAACTATAAAGTTTACTCAAGAGATTGAAGAAAAAAGAAAGGCTGAAGACAATCTAAGACAATCTCTTAAAGAAAAATCAGAAGAATGCCACCAGATGGACAGGATTATCAGACATCTTGAATCTGATCTTGAAGATGCCAAAGATAATGAAGGAAAACTTGAGGATCAAATTGCCTCTCTCAAAAGAGACCTTCAAACAGCAAATGAATATAAAGAGAAATTCAAGATAAGTTCTGCTCAACTTGAAGTTCTTCTTGGAAGTCAAAAGAGGACAGATGACAAGTATGGTTTGGGATATGAGAAAGGAGAAAGCTCCGGATCCGGTCAGAAGAATCTTGGATCAGAAAATCCAAGAAGCAGGCCTAGAAGACCTCCGGTAAGACAGCCAAATGCTCAAAGATATCCATCCTTCAATGGATATTGCCACAGCTGCAACCACTTTGGTCACAAAGCTAATCAGTGCAGAATGAGAATGAATCAGATTAATTCATCCTTCTCCGGACAGTGCTTCAACTGCAAAAGGTATGGACACAAATCCCATGAATGCAGAAGTATGCAAGTAAACAAATCATTCAAAGGTAGATGCTTCACATGCAATAGAGTAGGTCATATGGCTAATCAATGCAGATCAAGAGGATATCAGTCAAATATGCAAAGAAATGTTATTTGCCAAATCTGCAATAGGTCCGGTCATAATGCTAAAGTTTGCAGAAACAAGAATCAGGACAAAAGAGGTCCGGTGTATAATCAGAATCAAGACAAGGGTAAACAAAAGATGAATGCGGATGAGGTTAGGAATCAGATGAGCAAGATTTGGGTGAAGAAAAGTTCAGAGAATGTAGAGGTTGGATCCGCACCAGACTCTGGTGCTGATATTTCTTCCGAAAATTAAAAAGTGAGCTCAGGCTCAGGGGGAGACTCAAAGAAAATCTTGTTCCCCCAGCCAAACAAGTGGTGCCGGATGTGGCACAAGATGCGGATCAAAGGGTTTGTAGATATGAGTCTTGAGATACTTCAGTCAAGTTTTCAGAGGTCCGCATGGAGTTATGAAGAAGCTGTGATCGATCAAATAAGACCTGTTCAGGTAGATGCTCCGGTATGATAAAGGATTACAAAAAGATCCAGAAAAATCCGGAAATGCACTATCTTGTTCTGTGGATTGGACAGAGTGTTTGGGATGTTCTTGCAATATGTTACCTCGATTCATTCATGATTAAAAGATCCGGATGATATCCATAGATCAGGACTAATCCGGGATACTCCAAACTATCCAGACAAGGCAAACCGGAATGATGTAGGTGAAGCATTTATTGCAGACAGATATTAGGGTTTGCGGAGCAATTTAAGGGATTTCTCAAAGGTCATTTGCTCATTCTGCACTCGAGAAGAAGCGAAAAGTGGAGCTCTGCAACAAGGTTCATCAAGCACACCAAGGATCTCCTGCCGAAGCTATTGCATAAAGAAATCAATCCAACCACTCCGTGCAAACCGAAGGCGCATAAGGTATTCTCTGTTTTTCATTACCTCACTGCAAATCTTTGAAGAATGGCTACTCCAAACATAGTTAAGATCTCTGATAGACCTCGCCCCTCATTCAAGAAACATCCCTACAAATCATTGGAGGTAGATCCACTAGGAGCCTTCTCTAGTGTTCCCCACGGAGTTTTACACACCGAAGACATTAGGGTTTACATACATGCAAACATTGAGGAATTTGGGGAATTCAAATTAAGAGACCTCTATCACAAGTAGCTGATTGACAATGCTTTTGAGCTTAAACCAGAGTATAAGGATATTCAGAAGAAACAATTTGAGCAATTTATTCATTTCCCCTGCTTTGAAGAAGATGAATGGGTCCGGTATGTACTGAGCAGGATGCATGACAACTTTCTATGGCTAGATAGACCCTGCAAGATCACAAAAGAGGCAATTAGAGCAGTAACTGGTCTATACTCTTCCGGAGGGGTACCTATCCTTAAATCTGTCAAGAACAACATTGTAACTGAGGCCACCGGATCAAAATTTGATAAGAGGGCAATGACCATTGAAGACATCTCGGATCCGGATATCAAATATGCATCAATGATAATAGGATACAAGATCTATCACTCCAGCAGGGAGAATTCTGTATCCGGAACTGCAGTATACACTGCCTATGAGATGCTAAGAAAGAATGCAGAGTATGATCTCTGCGAACTACTGCTAAACCAATTAATGGAAAATATACAGAAAATCAAGAAGGATAAGAAGAATTCCTTCAAGTATGGTACTCTGATTGTATGTCTATTCTTCTACTTCATGAATGAGCTACCCGGAACAAGTGGATGGGCATGGCAGAATGACAAACCTGTTGCAGTCCAGATAAGAGACTATCTGCATGGACTTGGGGATGCAAAAGCGAGAAATACAGCTCTATGGGGATACTTCAAAAACTTTCAGAGTATGATGCAAGCAAGAGAGAGAATTCCCCAGTCTCTTGTTGAGAAATACAAGGACTCAGTGTGCTTTATGGTTGACACTGATCAGTGCCTAATGGAGGCAGTGGAGCCAAGGACTGTCTGGATCATGCCCATGGGGTATGAAGTTGATGAATAGATAGTGGAGTTGCATGTTCAACACATGCTAAGTCAGCCCAAAGATCCTAAGGCAGAAAGGTTTGGAACCTTTGAGGAGCTGAGTATAAAAATACATGTAGAACTCAGGGAACCTGAGATTAAAAGAAAGGTAAGAAAAGAAGTAGAGCACATTGCTCAAGGCCTAGGTATCTCAAAGGAGGCACTTGATGCCAGCCGGGAAAAGAGGAGGAAGGCCGAGGAAGAAGAGAAAAGCAAAGAAAGTGCTCCGGTTGAAACTCCCACCCGGACCAGATCATCAAAGAGACCTGCACCTTCCACAACCAAAAGTTCAAAACCGGAAGTTCAGGCATCCGGTAAGAGATCCAAGACAAAAGCCACAAGGGCTTATGGAGGCCAAAAGGATGAAGAGGAAACAGAATCAGATGAGGGAGTAAGAGAAGTAAAGAAACAGAAGAAGAAAGGATCCGGTAAGCCCTCCACAGGCCAAGACAAGGATGAAATGGCAGAGGTAACTGTTGAAAAGCCCACTCTGTCACTAGAGAGCATAATCAAGTCGGTCACGGTGGATGGAAACCTTCAACCAATGACTGAATCATATGATGACTTCAGTGAGGCCGACCAAAAGACTCTGCAGGAGGCCACAGTAAAATATCTTAACATATATAATAAGGCTTTCATTGAAATAATATCTCTTATTCCTAAAAGCCTAGAAAAGGAAATGGAAGTAAGAAAGAATAATGCTCATGCTAAAGATCTTGAGATCCGGGAGCAGATAGCTATTCAGCTATATCCTCAAATTGATCCCAAGACAATGAACATTATCTTCAAAGACTGCAAAGATGAGTTCAGAAGCAAAGCCAGGATGAATCAACTCATGCTTGGCGAGACTGACAAAGTGGCCCAAGAAACAGAAGAGATCCTCCGGAAGGCCTTCAAAAGGTTCAATCTTCCGGTTGTAGAGGATTTAGGTACAGAAACAGCTGAGGACTTGGGACCCTCTGCTCCAGAAGAAGTGGCTCATGAACAAACTAGCATCTCTCCTCCGGTTTCCCCTACAGTCTCCGGATCCAAAGAAGAGCAACTACAGGAGAAGGAAGCAGTGGTGAAAGACAAAGAGGTTGACAGTTCTAAGACTGCAGAAGAAAAGAAACATCTGTCTCCGGCAAGAGACATTGCACAAACTGTTCAACAATTTTTGAGTAAAGAAACTCTAGAGATTGATGAACCGGAGCTTCTAAAAGGCCCATTTGATTTTGACTCTCTCTCTCCGGTACAAACAATGAAGATAGCCTCATTTGCAAATGCCAAGGCAAATGAAAAGCTCCTGAAGTCTCATATGGAAGACTGTGAGTTGATAGAGGCTGCTTCCGGAGTACTTGTAAAAATCATGCCATCAATCCAGATAGATCCGACAGCCTCCTCTTCCGGTAATCTAAAAACCTTAGTCAGCAGTGTTGATACACATTTTGATTCTCTAGAAAAATCAGCTAAAGAAAAGGTCCGGAAGGAATTTTTGGATAAAAGATTTTCAGAAATATTAGAATTAATCTCTAAGGATAGGAAGATTGTAAGCATTGGAATAAGGAGCTTAGAGAATGCTCTTAAGGATGGCGGTGACATCTACAAATTTTGTATATCCTGGTCAAAGGCAACAGCAGCATTTGACAAGAAAATAAAAGAGGAACAGGATAAGCTACAAAGCTTATCTCAAAGTTTTGATCCTCTCTCTTCCTCTATAATAAATCAAGAATGTCAGACCATTGCAGTCTTGAATGAAATAAAAAATCTTGAGAAGGAAAGGAAGAACATCACTAACCGGATGGGAGAACTTAGAAGGATTATAATCCCTAAGTTGGAAACAATGCATGAGGCCATCAATGATGCTCAGACCACCGCCCAAACAAAAGATCCGACAGATCTCAAGCGGGCAGAAGCGTTTGCATTTTTGTTAAGTGGTCACATTTCAATTTTGGACAGAATGAAGCAAAGTTGGGCTACAGAAATGATTCAATTGCAGACATCCTTTGCAGACATTCTTCAGTATATGTGAGTATGTAAATATGCGGCTATGTATAAGAAATTTTTGAAAATTTTGATATGCGGACCCTACCCTTTGCCATTGATGTCAAAGGGGGAGTGAGGAGCAGTGAAAAATGAGGAATCCAACTAAGGGGGAGTTCCGGAAATTGTATATAAAGACAGAGCATCAGCAAAGGGGGAGCATAGTGAAAACACTTAGTCATTTTTCACTAAGTGTTGCCATCAATGCCAAAGGGGGAGATTGTTGGCAAGAGACACTATATGGATTCATGGTTGTTGTCATTGATGGCAACAAAGGTCATCCCACATATCCGTAAGACATGATGTGTCTCTACCGGAAGTCAGAATAAAGAATGTTGTGGTCCGGTGAAGAAGAACAGAGCACGTGGCAAGGTCCGACAGACTGGTCCGGACCTCTCAGAGGAAGTGTCTTGGTGCAGTGCGGATTTGGGGAAGTCAAGAGGACTACCTTGAGTGGTATATTCCAAGGATCTAGCCTCCGGTGATGGACAAGGAAAAAGATATGAATGGTTGAGTACCGGATTCCTGAGAGACAGTGAAAACAGAGGAAGAACTGACTGGCAGAGTATCAGACTGCTTTCCGGATGGGTTACTATTGATGACAGAGGTTGTGAAGGCATGAATCATGTTTGGCCGACATGATTAATGATATCTACAAGTATATGCTTGATCCGCATTGCTTGGTGAGGAAGGATTCAGCCGACAGAATGAAAGTTTATAAGAAACTAGACTGTTCCGAATGCCGACTAGAAAGGTGATGAAATTACTTGTGCGGATATATATAGAGGATGGATTTAGTTGTGAAGTGTCGTGTTGTTGTGCGAATAAGTCCAGATAAAGAGCAGAGGTAGCAAAAAGGATCCGGTATGTGAAAGATAGCAGAATAAAGAACAGAGGAAAGATGAAGTGCAGCAGATCAGTGTACTGAGCCTAACCGGAACTGAACTCCAGCATATGCAGATGCTTCCAATCAGTTCAAGACTGTGATTCTCATCACTTTGTAGACAGTGTGTCTTCTTGTAGGCAGTGGGCCTCTTTGTGAGCAGTGTGCTCGGGCAGTGAGCCCTTATTGGCAAGTGCCATTTTTGTAATTTCCTATTCTTCTAACAGAGAATAATTTTGGGTTAATCACCCCGTGGTTTTCTCCCTTAACAGGGTTTCCACGTCAAAAATACTGTGTCATGTGTTTCTTATTTCATGGTTAATGTTTTGTGTTTGATTTTATGCTGCATCAATTAAAAGGAAAGTTCATTAAGGGAAATAATTAGGATAACTGATTCACCCCCCCCTCTCAGTTATCAACAGTATTATCAGCTCATACACCCTTGTGAGATGTCAAATGCAATAATGTACAATGATCAATCCCAACCATGTAATAAAAGAAGTTTTAGCATTAATAGATATAAGCCCATCAATTTTATTGGGATTTGTGGTTATCCAAATGCTTTTCCATCTAAGATTAGAAAGTATTTGTCCAAACTCAGTGGTGTAAAGGAAGAATCAGCTGAGAGACACTTGCAACAGTTTAGAAATGTTATAGATGACTTTGAGGTTGACCATGAAGATGTAGTTATGAGATTATTTGTTCAATCTCTAGATGAAGATGCAAGGGACGTGTTCTCCTATCTTCTGGCATACTCTGTCAGCTCTTGGTAAGGATTTAAATATGCATTTCTAGAACAATATGGTGAAAGAATATCTAAGTATGCAGTTATCAGTGATTTCATGTACATCCATATTGAAAAAGATGAGTTAATTCTAGCCTTTAACCTCATATTTTTGAAGGCATTGAAAATAATTCTAGAATGTATGAGACCTAATGATGCATTGTGCCTAGAGGTCTATCTAGGAGCATTTGATAAGAAAATGAGCTATAGATTGAGAGATAAGGAGCCCACCACATTACATTAGGCACATTAGTTTGCATTAGACATTGAAAACAACTAGAGGTATGGAATACAGAGGGGCTATTTCTCTAGAAAATTTTGCTGTCCTGCAGTCCCCAATGTTAATGAAAGATGTAATTTAAGTGTTGGAGATGAATGTCAAAGTACTCACACCCCTACTGTCCCTATTTATGCATAAGTCCAAGTTAATGATGACTCTACTGTGGAGGAGGATGTCGTGATTTGCCCAACAAATGAAGCTGATTGTGATGATTTTTCAAGTAATATTTACATGCCAGTCCTCAACAAAGAGCGTTCATGTTTGAATGATCTAGTTATGCATAGTTGTGATCATATGGATCAAGAGTCAATTCTAGTTTCATCAGGAAGCATTAGAGGGCTGGAAAGTGATATAGATAGTTTAGCTTCAGATTGCATTGAAGTAGCAAAAATCTTGTATATGGGGCAATCAAATGATAAAGATGATATCCATGATCAGTTTATGGATGAGGTTTGTTCTTCTTATGACTCTAGATTTGGTAATGCTGAAGAAGAGGTTGATTGTCATGAAGAAGAAATAGAGACCTTTGCAATGAGTGTGAACCCCCTCTATGATGAGCCTTTAGATGCATTGAACTTTGTGAGTCATGACCTTCATTGGTGTAGGGTTAAACCTCTTTTTGCAAATGATGATGAATATGAGGAGACGGCTGACCTGGGTGTTGCATCAGTTTGTGAAGAAGAGACATATGAACCAAAGGTAGAGATCTTCAGCCCTTGTGAAGATAATGTGGATATGCAAACTATGGATAATGAATGTTCAGCATCAGCTGTTCTAGATGTGTGCTACAATGGGTGTGCGAATTAGGATTTTCTATCACTGTCAATAAGTGATATAGATGACATTGAAAGTCTCATATATTCTGAGTGTTTTCAGTTTCTAGATTAGCTGGATGAGTGTCTAGTGATATGCAGCAGCCAGGTAGATAATGAAGAATGCCAAACATAATTTGATGACATATTGTCTGAGGAATATAACATACATATGTTGCCTCATTCTGAAAGATATTCTGGTATGTATGGTTATATGTCTAATTTTGAGATGCAGATTGACAGAGGCAAGTTTTCAAAAATGGTGGAGTATGTAATTGACAAGATTAGCATGTGGAAAAATTATGTTGATGTTTTTAGTTGTGGTTGGGGTCATTCATATCGGAATCAAGTATTTGACAGGAGGAGATTATGGTTTTTCATTTTTGGCTACGCTGGGCCGCCAAAATAGTGTTTGAAGATGTGGTTTGTGATGTAGGTTGATGTGGCGTTCGACTTTGTTGCCTAATGGATAAGGCCTGGTCTGCATCCCAGAGTTCTGGAGTTCTTCCCATGCCTACAAGAGGCATGCTACCCTAGAAAGAGCCAATGTTGGTGCCTGCTACAAGTTTGGGTTTCAAGTATTCATCCACAGGCATTTTCATTGAAAAACCCTCAAATTTTCTAAGTGCCTTGGCCTTCGCATTTTTATGCATGTATCTTTGTATATGGTCACTTGTATGTGTCTTTGTATGTACAAGTGCATATATACAAGGCCGAACCCGAGAGGAAATTTTAATCGGCTTCAAAAAGTGAAAAAATTGTTGTATGCATCATTGTATGCATATCAAGTTTGTATCTGTCATTCGGGTACATTTATGGAGGCCAAAAAAAGATGTACATGGTAGATTCCCAATATATTCCATAGTTGTATCAAAGGAGATTATATGTATATTTTGTTGTATATTTAATAAACAACAGGTAAGATACAATGGCGGACGTCAGAAGGTTTCAAATCGGGTTAAATGGTGGTTGGGCCCATAGGTATGTGCAAAGGGGATTGTATGTATGTAGCTTATACAAAATGACATACAAGAAGGAACATACATTCCTGGACTTCAAAAATTATCAAATCAAGCCTGGTGGGTGCATACAAGTGCAGAGTTGAAAAGTCAAAGTGATTTCCTTTGTATCTTGCATTCTATGTATCTGCGACATACAATCGGATATACAAGTAAATGTACAAGCAGGCATGTGCAAGGGCAGACGTAGCCAAGAAGTTAACAGCATTGGTGGAGCTAGGTGAAATCTGCGGTTGTATATTGTGGTTGTATGTACCCAATATACAATCGAACATACAACAAAAGATACAAAGAAATATAAAGGTAGGTTGCGGTCAAAGTCAACAATGGGGCCCGCATAGTTGTATGTCTTGCAATTGTATGAATGTGCATATACAATGCAAGATACAAAGGGCACACATACAATCTGGACTTGAATGAAGATTGTGTTTTGGCGGATTTCAGTTTGGAGTCTGCAGTTGGTTGTATATCGTACATTGTGTTGATAACTGAGAGGGGGGTGAATCAGTTATCCTAATTATTTCTTCTTTTGAACTTTCTTATTAATCAATGCAGCATTGAAGCAAACAAACAAACATTACCATGAAATGAGAAACACATGACATAGTATTTTTGACGTGGAAACCCTGTTAAGGGAGAAAACCACAGGGTGATTAACCCAAAGATTATTCTTTGTTAGAAGAATAAGGAATTACAAAGTGGCACTTGCCAATTAGGGCTCACTACCCGAGCACACTACTCAAAAAGAGGCACACTGCCTACAAGGAGACACACTGTCTACAAAAGAATGTTATACAATACTTGAACTGATTGGAAGCATCCACATATGCTGGAGTTCAGTTCCGGTTAGGCTCAGTACACTGATCTGCTGCACTTCATCTTTCCTCTTCTCTTTATTCTGCTTTCCTTTCACATACCGGATCTCTCTGACTATTTCTACTCTACTCTGCACTTATTCGCACAACAACAACACAACAACCCATATCACAACTAAATCCATCGTGCATATATATCCGCACAAGTAATTTCATCACCTTTCTAGTCGGCATCCGAAATAGTCTATTTTCTCACAAACTCTGTTCTGTCGGCTGAATCCTTGCTCATCAAGTAATGTGGATCAAGCATATACTTGTAGATATCATTAATCATGTCATCCAAACATAATCCATGTCTTCATAACCTTTACCATTGTCAAAAACACATCCGGAAAGCAATCTGATGTTCTGTCAGTCAGTTCTTCCTCTGTTCACACTATTACTCAGGAATCCGGCATTCAACTGTTCATATCTTTTTCCTTGTCCATCACCAGAGGCTAAATCCTTGGAATCTATTACTCAAGGTAGTCCTCTTGACTTCCCCAAATCCGTACTGCACCAAGATACTTCTTCTGAGAGATCCCGACCAGTCTGTCGGACCTTGCCACATGCTCTGTTCTTGTTCACTGGACCATAATAATCTTCATTCTGACTTTTGGTGGAGGCACACTATGACTTGCGAATATGTGGGATGACCTTTGTTGCCATCAATGACAACAACCATGAATCCATATAGTGTCTCTTGCCAACAATCTCGCCCTTTGGCATTGATGGCAACACTTAGTGAAAAATGACTAAGTGTTTACACTATGCTCCCCCTTGGCTGATGCTCTATCTTTATATACAATTTATGGAACTCCCCCTTAGTTGGATTCCTCATTTTTTACTATTCCTCACTCCCCCTTTGACATAAATGGCAAAGGGTAGGGTCCGTACACCATAATTTTCAAAATTTTTACTATACTTAGCCGCATATTACATACTCACATAAACTGAAGAATGTCTGCAAAGGATGTCTTCAATTGGACCAGTTCTATAGCCCAATTTTGCTTCATTCTGTCCAAAATTGAAATGTGGCCACTCAACAAAAATGCAAAAGCTTCTGCCCTCTTGAGATCTGTCGGATCATTGGTTTGGGCGGTAGTCTAAGCATCACTTATGACCTCATCCATAGTTTCTAACTTAGGGATAATAATCCTTCTAAGTTCTCCCATCTGGTTAATTATATTCTTCCTTTCCTTCTCAAAGTTCTTTATTGCATTTGTGATTGCAATAGTTTGACATTCTTGAGTTACTATGGAGGAGAGAGAGGATCAAAACTTTGAGAGAAACTCAGTAGTTTGTCCTGTTCCTCTTTTATTTTCTTCTCAATTTCTACTGTTGCTTTTGACCAGGAGATACAAAATTTGTAAATGTCACCACCATCCTTAAGAGCATTTTCTAAGCTCTTTATTCCAATACTCATATTTCTCCTATCATTAGAGATTAATCCTAGTACTTCTAAAAATCTTTTATCCAAAAACTCCTTTCGGACATTTTCTTCAGCTGATTTTTCTAGAGAATCAAAATGTGTATCAACATTGCTGACTAAGGTTTTGAGATTACCGGAAGAGGAGGCTGTCGGATCTATCTGGACCGATGGCATAATCTTTTCAAGCACTCCGGAAGCAGCCTCTATCAACTCACAGTCTTCCATGTGAGACTTTAGGAGTTTTTCATTTGCCTTAGCATTTGCAAATGAAGCTATCTTCATTGTCTGTACCAGAGAGAGGGAATCAAAGTTGAATGGACCTTTTAGAAGCTTCGGTTCATCAATCTCTATTGTTTCTTGACTCAGAAATTTTTGAACAGTTTGTGCAGTGTCTCTTGCCAAAGACAGATGTTTCTTCTCTTCTACAGTCTTGGAACTATCCTTTGGAATTTTCTCTTTCTCCACATTCTTACCACTATCAGTTGTGGTTTTCTCTGTTGGAGTCTTCTCTTTCTCTGCACCCTTGGTACTGTCAGCTTCTTTTTCTTTTACCACTGCTTCTTTATCTAGTAGTTTCTCTTCTTCTTTGGATCCGGAGACTGTAGGGGAAACCGGAGGAGAAATGTTGGTTTGTTCAGGGCCCATCTCTTCTGTTGCTTTCTCAGAAGTTTCTTCTGCAACACTTATGGATGAGGGATCAGTACCCAAGTCCTCTACAATAGGAAGATTAAACCTTTTGAAGGCCTTTCGAAGGATCTATTCTGTCTCTATGGCCACCTTGTCAGTCTCACCAAGCATGAGTTGATTCATCCTTGCTTTACTCCTGAACTCATCTTTGCAGTCTTTGAATATCATGTTCATTGTCTTGGGATCAATTTGAGGATATAGCTAAATAGCTATCTGCTCCCAGATCTCAAGATCTTTTGCCTGGGCATTGTTCTTTCTTATTTCTAATTCTTTTTCTAGGCTTTTAGGAATTAGAGATATAATCTCAATGAAAGCCTTATTGTATATGTTTAGATACTTGATTGTGGCTTCCTGTAGAATCTTTTGGCTAGCCTCATTGTAGTCATCATAGAATTCAGTCATTGGTTGAAGGTTTCCATCCACTGTGACTGACTTGATTACACTCTCTAGAGACAGGGTGGGCTTTTCAACAAATACCTCTGCCATTTCTTCCTTGTCTTGGCCTGTGGAGGGTTTACCGGATCATTTCTTCTTCTGCTTCTTTATTTCTTTTACCCCCTCATCTGATTCCATTTCCTCTTCATCTTTCTGACTTGTATAAGCCCTTGTGGCTTTTATTTTAGACCTTTTCTCTCTTTTATCGGATGTCTGACCTTCCGGTTTAGATATTTTTGAGCTTTTGGTTTTGACAGGTGTAGATCCTTTTGATGATCTGGTCTGGGTTGAGGTTTCCACTGGAGCACTTTTCTTGCTTTTCTTTTCTGCCTCTTTCTTTTCTTCCTCAGCCTTTCTCCTCTTTTCCTAGTTGGCATCAAGTGCCTCCTTTGGGATGCCTAGGCCTTGGGCAATATGTTCAACTTCTTTTCTTACTTTCCTTTTTATCTCAGGTTCTCTAAGTTCCACATGGATCTTCACACTCATCTCCTTAAAGGTTCCAAACCTTTCTGCTTTTGGATCTTTAGGTTGACTAAGCATGTGTTGAACATGTAGTTCCACAATCTGTTCATCAACCTCATACCCCATGGGCATGATCCAGACTGTCCTTGGCTCAACTGCCTCCATTAGGCACTGATCAGTATCAACCATAAAGTAGACTGAGTCTTTGTATTTTTCAACAAGAGACTGGGGGATTCTTTCTCTTGCTTGCATCATACTCTGGAAGTTTTTGAAGTATCCCCACAGAGCTGTATTTCTTGCTTTGGCATCCCCAAGTCCATGTAAGTAATCTTTGATCTGGACTGCTACAGGTTGGTCATTCTGCCATACCCATCCACTTGATCCAGGTAGCTCATTCATGAAATAGAAAAATAGACATAATATAAGAGTACCATACTTAAAAGAATTCTTTTTGTCCTTTTTGATCTTCTGTATATTTTCCATTAATTGGCTTAAAAGAAGTTCACAGTGATCATAATCTGCATTCTTCCTCAGCATCTCATAGGTAGTGTATATTGCAGTTCCAGATACAGAATTCTCCCTACTAGAGTGATAAATCTTGTATCCTATTACCATAGATGCATACTTGATATCCGGATCAGAAATATCTTCAATGGTCATTGCGCTCTTATCAAATTTTGATCCGGTGGCCTCAGTTACAATGTTATTTTTGACAAATTTAAGGATAGGTATCCCTCCGAAAGAGTATAGACCAGTCACTACCCTAATTGCCTCTTTTGTGATCTTGCAGGGTCTATCCAGCCATAGGAAGTTGTCATGCATCCTACTCAATACATATCAGACCCATTCATCTTCTTCAAAGCAGGGGAAATGAATGAATTGATCAAACTATTTCTTCTGGATACCCTTATACTCTGGTTTAAGCTCAAAAGCATTGTCTATCAGTTGTTTGTGATAGAAATCTCTCAATTTGAATTCCCTGAATTCCTCAATACTTGCATGTATGTAAACCCTAATGTCTTCTGTGTGTAAAACACCATGAGGAACACTAGAGAATGCTCCTAAGGGATCTACCTCCAATGACTTGTATGGGTGTTTCTTAAATTCAGGTCGAGGCCTATCTGAGATCTTTACTATATTCGGAGTAGCCATTTCTCAAAAGATTTGTAGTAAGATATCAAAAACAGAAAATACCTTATGCGCCTTCGGTTACACGGATTGGTTGGATTGATTTCTGTATGTAATGACTTCGGCAGGAATTTTTGGTGAACTTGATGAATCTTGTTGCAGAGCTCCACTTTTTGCTTCTTCTTGAGTGCAGAATGAGCAAGTGATTTATGAGAAATCCCTTATATTGCTTCGCAAACCCTAATATTTGATGGCAATAAATGCTCGACCTACATTATTCCGGTTTGCCTTATTCGGATAACTTGAAGAACCGGATCAGTCCTGATCTATGAACATCATGCGGATCTTCCAACCATGAACAAATCAAGATGACACATCACAAGGACATCCCAAACACTCTGTCCAATCTGCAGAATAAGACAATGCACTTCTGGATCTCTCCAGACCTTTTTGTATCTTCTGTCATTCTAGAGCATCTCTCAGAATAGATCTTACTTGATCGATCACAAGTTCTTGACATCTTCATGCGGACCTCTAAAATCTTATTTGGATCATCTCAAGACTTATATCTACAAACCCTTTACTCCACATCTTGTACCACATTCGGCACCACTTGATTGGCTGGGGGAATAGGATTTTCTTTGAGTCTCCCCCTGAGCCAGAGCTCACCTTTAATTTCTAGAAGGAATATCAGCACCAGAGTCTAGTGCGGATCCAACCTCTACATTCTCTGAACTTTTATTCACCCAAATCTTGTTCATCTGATTCCTAACTTCATCCGCATTCATCTTTTGTTTACCCTTGTCTTGATTCTGATTATACACCGGACCTCTTTTGTCCTGATTCTTGCTTCTGCAGTTTTTTGCATTATGACCGGACCTATTACAGATTTGGCAAATAATATTTTCTTGCATATTTGACTGATAACCTCCTGATCTGCATTGATTAGCCATATGACCTACTCTATTGCATGCAAAGCATCTACCATTGAATGATTTGTTTATTTGCATATTTTTGCATTCATGAGACTTGTGTCCATACCTTTTGCAGTTAAAGCACTGTCTGGAGAAGGATGAATTAGTTTGATTCATTCTCTTTCTACACTGATTAGCTTTGTGACCAAAGTGATTGCAGCTGTGGCAGTATCCATTGAAGGATGGATATCTTTGGGCATTGGGCTATCTTACCGGAGGTATTCTAGGCCTATTCCTTGGATTTTCTGATCCAAAATTCTTTTGACCAGATCCAGAGCTTTCTCCTTTCTCATATCCCAAACCATACTTGTCATCTGCCCTCTTTTGACTTCCAAGAAGAAATTCAAGTTGAGCAAAACTTATCTTGAATTTCTCTTTATATTCATTTGCTGTTTGAAGATCTCTTTTGAGAGAGACAATTTGATCCTCAAGTTTTTCTTCATTATCTTTGGCATCTTCAAGATCAGATTCAAGATGTCTGATAATCCTGTCCATCTGGAGGCAATCTTCTGATTTCTCTTTAAGAGATTGTCTTAGATTGTCTTCAGCTTTTCTTTTCTCTTCAATCTCTTGAGTAAACTTTATAACTCCTGATTCCATTTCATGTCTTACCATAATGACTTCTTTTGATAACTTTTCACATAACTTGGTTTTCTCAGTCAATTCTTCATTTGTATTACTTTCTTCACTTTGTCTTGCCAATTGTTGGAGTAGCTCCTTTCTCTTTTTCATAGAGAGACTTAATTTTTCCTTTAGTTCTCTCATGAATTCATTAGCCTGTTTGAGTCTTTCCTTTAATTCATTGACTTCAGAGTTTGACTGTTCAAGATCCTCAAGGGCAGTCTTGAGTTGCTCCCTTAAACCATATGCATCCATTTGAACTCCTAGATCTTCCTCAAGCTGTTAGGCTCTATTAGGAGGAACTTAGCTCTGATACCAATTGTTAATAACTGAGAGGGGGGGTGAATCAGTTATCCTAATTATTTCTTCTTTTGAACTTTCTTATTAATCAATGTAGCATTGAAGCAAACAAACAAACATTACCATGAAATGAGAAACACATGACACAGTATTTTTGACATGGAAACCCTGTTAAGGGAGAAAACCATGGGGTGATTAACCCAAATATTATTCTCTGTTAGAAGAATAAAGAATTACAAAATTGCACTTGCCAATTAGGGCTCACTACCCGAGCACACTGCTCACAAAGAGGCACACTACCTACAAGGAGACACATTGTCTACAAAAGAATGTTATACAATACTTGAACTAATTGGAAGCATCCACATATGCTGGAGTTCAATTTTGGTTAGGCTCAGTACACTGATTTGCTGCACTTCATCTTTCCTCTTCTCTTTATTTTGCTTTCCTTTCACATACCAGATCTCTCTGACTGTTTCTGCTCTACTCTGCACTTATTCGCACAACAACAACACAACAACCCATCTCACAACTAAATCCATCATGCATATATATCCACACAAGTAATTTCATCACCTTTCTAGTCAGCATCCAGAACAGTCTATTTTCTCACAAACTCTGTTCTGTCGGCTAAATCCTTGCTCATCAAGTAATGCGGATCAAGCATATACTTGTAGATATCATTAATCATGTCGACCAAACATAATCCATGTCTTCATAACCTTTACCATTGCCAAAAACACATCCGGAAAGCAATCTAATGTTTTGTCAGTCAGTTCTTCCTCTGTTCACACTATTACTCAGGAATCTGGTTTTCAACTGTTCATATCTTTTTCCTTGTCCATCACCGGAGGCTAAATCCTTGGAATCTATTACTCAAGGTAGTCCTCTTGACTTCCCCAAATCCACACTGTACCAAGATACTTCTTCTGAGAGATCTGGACCAGTCTGTCAGACCTTGCCACATGCTCTGTTCTTGTTCACCGGACCATAATAATCTTCATTCTGACTTCCGGTGGAGGCACAATATGACTTGCGGATATGTGGGATGACCTTTGTTGCCATCAATGACAACAACCATGAATCCATATAGTGTCTCTTGCCAACACATTGTATGTGCAGTATACAAGGAGATATACAAAGAATGAAGATACAAGCGCTAGACCTGAGTGAAATTTTAAATTGGTTCATAATGATTTGGGGTCCACCCTTGTATGTGGTGATTGTATGTATATACAATTGCACATACAATTTCAAAAGCAAGAGTAGATACATTGGCTCGTCGGTGAGACAATGCCTATCAGTGGACACTTCCAAGGTCTTTCTGATAGCTGATGGAGATGCAAATGCTTAGCGATAGCAATCCAATGGTAGGATGACAAGTGTCCAAGGTAGTTGTATGTATATACAACTATATATACAAAGATTTGAAGGCAAAAAAAGTCAAAGGAGCAAAAAGGCACCTGTGTGGCATGTTTTCATTAGCCGATGACTTTTCAAAGCTGGTGACTGGATTGCTTGATCAAATTGAAGCCATTGATCTTAGCAGGAGGGAATGAATCAATGGTCCTGTTTTGAATGCCCAGGGAAGGAAGGATTTCCTGTGTATCTGCAGTCACATTTCAGGCAAGAAGAACTGTAAAGCACACAACTGTCATATTTTTTGAAGTTGTTGCATCCAGAAATCAGTAGGTCGGCCATTATGACTGAATTGCAGAGGTATGGGTCGATGGATTGACTAGCCAACTACCACCTTAAAGGAAAAAATCTCCAAGTGGCGGTACATCCCCCAATCTCACCTGCTCCTTTCCTCTTTGTCTCTCTATTGCATTGAATATTTTCAGCGCCATTCTCATGGTGCATCGTATCTCGCAGCATTTTGAAAAGACCCTGTAATTAATTCCTGAGTACACGTTCTTGCTATATAGCAAACTGTGTTACTCATTTTTTTGGTGGTTGAAGACTTGGGCAATTTTTGGAGGAAATAATGAAAACAGAGCTTTTTTGGGCTGTTCTATCTCATTTTTGAGTTTATGAGTTGCATTTGAATGCATGTTGAACATATGTTCAGTTTCATGTTGTGTTTATATGAAAAATGCTTCTTTGCATGTGTTTAGCTGTTTGTCTCCATTTGTTGTGTGCATCCCTTCTTTTGAATTTGGTTACTAAGGGTTACTAAGATTCTAGGATATATATTTGTTGTATTGCATGCTTGATCTCTAACTTCCATTCAAGGAGTGGATTAAGTTATTTTAGGTTAAGTATGAGGAAGAATTTATGTCAACTGGGATATTTGTAAGTATAGGCAGTTAAATACTTAGTCTTGGGTGGTGTTTGTAAGGCAAGCACCAATCTGACCCCTTGAAACTTGAATGCCAGTGCAAATCATTCACTTGTATATGTCTAGTTAACTCCTTTCCCTGAGATAGGCATTGGTCTGCCCTTGTGTAGTAGTTATGATCCAAAACCCCCTGTCTTGCATCCAAAACATTAAAAAACAAATCCTTTCAAAGCTGCAACCTGTTAGTTTGTAGGAGTAGAATTAGGACCCCTACATACTCTCATCCTCAAGCAGTTAGATATGTTTGAGAACATTGCCAAACTTGTGATTTATCATGAAAATCTTGGTCCTAAAATGAGAGTATTTTGCTTGCTGTAAAGCTAAACCTTTCTGTCATTAGGTGAGTCAAAGTTAAATCTTTAGCTATAGGGATACCCCCTTGGTGCGGCAGAACCAGAAGTGAAGGGGAGGCAGCTCACGCAACCTCGTGTATTTGTTGGCTAAATCTTCCTGTGCATTGGAACTGGCAAACCCTTTTTCGATTTGGAGAGAAAGACCCAACAGGCACTACAGGCAAGAAGCCCCACCATACCTCAAAAATTGAGGTTGCTTACCCTCCAAGAGGGGAGAATCTATGGCAAAATAGTGGGGCTTCGGCTTGTAGAGCTAACAAGCTAGATTAGAACCTCTTGGATTTTTTAAGGGGATGACCCTTTGGTGAAATGGTAGGGCTTCTTGCCTGTGGTGCTAACAACCAAGGTTCAAACCCAATGGGGTCAGCCTCTACTGCGTCAAAAATTGAGGTTGCTTACCCTCCAAGAGGGGAGAATATGTGGTAAAATAGTGGGGCTTGAACCTGTAGAGCTAACAACCTAGATTCAAACCTCCTGGTTTATTTTTTTAGAGGAGATGACCCTTTGGTGAAATGGTGGGGCATCTTTCCTGTTGTGCCAACAACCAAGGTTCAAACCCTATGGGGTCGCCCTCTACTGCATCAAAAATTGAGGTTGCTTACCCTCTAAGAGGGGAGAATTTGTGGTAAAATAGTGGGGCTTTAGCCTATAGAGCTAACAACCTAGATTCAAACCTCTTGGTTTTTTCAAGGGGGATGACCCTTTGGTGAAACGGTAGGGCTTCTTTCCTATAGTTCCAACAACCAAGGTTAAAACTCCATAGGGTCGCCCTCTACCGCATCAAAAATTGAGGTCGCTTACCCTCCAAGAGGGGAGAATCTATGGTGAAATAGTGGGGCTTTAGCCTGTAGAGCTAACAACCTAGATTCAAACCTCCTAGTTTATTTAAGTGGGGATGACCCTTTGGTGAAATGGTGGGGCTTCTTACCTGTTGTGCCAACAACCAAGGTTCAAACCCCGCGGGGTCACCCTCTACCGTGTCAAAAATTGAGGTTGGTTACCCTCCAAGAGGGGAGAATTTGTGGTGAAATAGTGAGGCTTCAGCCTGAAGAGCTAACAACCTAGATTCAAACCTCCTGGTAAATTTATGGGATGACCCTTTGGTGAAATGGTGGGGCTTCTTTCCTGTAGTGCCAACAAGCAAGGTTCAAACCCAGCGGGGTTGACCTCTACTGTGTCAAAAATTGAGGTTGCTTACCCTCCAAGAGGGGAGAATTTATGGTGAAATAGTGGGGCTTCAGCCTATAGAGCTAACAACCTAGATTCAAACCTCCTGGTTTATTTAAGGGGATGACCCTTTGGTGAAATGGTGGGGCTTCTTGCCTGTAGTGCCAACAACCAAGGTTCAAACCTTGCAGGGTCACCCTCTACCACGTCAAAAATTGAGGTTGCTTACCCTCCCAGAGGGGAGAATCTATGGTGAAATAGTGGGGCTTCGGCCTGTAGAGCTAACAACCTAGATTCAAACCTCCTGGGTTTTTTTACCTCTTACCATTGTTACCAATACAAGCACACAACAATACTAAACATAATATAAATAATGTATTAAAAAGGAAAAGGTATTTATATAAATTAAATTAGTCTCATATCTAATCTCACCTTAATTCAATGAATTGAAATAAATTTAAGAATAAGAACAAAATGAAATGATTGAATATAAATGGTCTTGACATGAAAAACCATCCAGTAGTAAATCTTTCATAATTTTCTTGTGTCTCAATGGAATTCTAAAATTCAAGATGTTTTGGAAAGGTAAGAGTAAACAGATTAACACCTAGAAAACAATTAGAAAAAATCTGTAAGATGAGGGGGTAGTGTTTACTGCAATTATCTCTTTACCTTAAATCAAGATTTAACCCATAAACAAATATTATTTATTTAGGAATATGAAGTAATTCCTAACACAATAGTTATCTCTCATTCATCAATATAAACTCTCTAAAGCTGATTGAAATAACATGAATTTGTACTACAATAGTTAAACATTTAATATTGTGGTTTTGATCCACTTAAATAATACAATGAAAACATTTATAATATGATTACATATAAATAATATATTTATAGTATGAATACATTGAGGAAGCATACCCTTACATATGTATAATATGTACACATTGTATATATATATATATATATATATATATATACACACACACACAAGCAATATCTTAACTCTACAAAATCTTATTCTTTGAATCCATTTAACTACCTCCATACTTATGAAAAACCCAAGCTTGATCATTAATAGAGGATGATTTGATTACTCAAAGGTATTCCCTATATTATAATGCATAATAAAAATACTAAAATATCAAAGATCTATTATTTTGTTTCTATTTTGTCATTCAAATAACTATACAATATATAGATATATGATCTAACAATTGTTCTTATAAACTAATCAACATAAGCGTTTTAATTTGACTTTCTTGCACTACATGCATATTATTGATTCAATCTATTTTTTTAGCATGAAACTAAATATATGAACTATTAACTAATCATTACCCATTCTGGAACAAAGAAAATATGCAAATTCAACTTATACTCTTATGTAAGGAATATAATTCATTTTCAACAAAGTAAATTACCAACAAAACCCTAGATTTTTAATTTCTGATACATCAGTAGTAAAAATTTGATAAAATTCTCAATACTTAACCAAATTTAAAACTGTAAAATGTTTTGGAAAGATGAAAAAAAGATACTCAAAACCCAGAAGCCATTTTATAAAATATTTCCTGTAAAGATAAATTTCATAAGACAACAACAAGTTTTCTTTGAAAACTTTCATAAAAACATTAACATAAATAATGGTGAGTTTTCAAGGAAATACCTCAAGAATTGAAGTGATGAAGAATACCTCCAAATGCCCATTTCCAATATTCCTTAATGTGAGAGCTTCCATCTTATTCATTTGTGTGCTTCCTTTCTTCTACCTAGGGTTCTATTGCCCTCCTCATGAAATTCAGAAATTTTTCACGTAACAAGTCACCATTGATGTTCACTTTCTTTGCCTCATCGAAATGTATGTATTTCCCTTGAAGAATTATCTTAAACATCATCTATTGACATCCTCTTGATGACCTATAAAAATCAGAAATAAACTTGGGCTCTTCTCTTGTTTTTCCCATCCCCTTTAGAGCCAAACTTCCATCTACTTCTAATATGTTCTTTGCCAAGTGTCATCTTCCTCTTTTGGGATCTAATGATTCTTGGTATTCCTCTTCTTGCTTGTGGTGTCCAATTTGGAGAAATGTGATTCTTGGGATTTCCTTTGTTTCTTTTCTTCATGACTTGGATGCTCAAAGACTCTTCAAGAGGAGATGACTCTTCAACTTCTAACCTCGTCACTCATTTTCTTATGAACTAAGATGGGTTAAAACAATTCTAAAATACAATTTTTATGAATAAACAAGTACCCTACCCATAGGTGATTGACCTATGAACTTAATTTTACAAAAATAATGATAAAAATTACTCTTATTCCCTACAACACAGGAAAACAATTAAGTTAAGTCAATTAATCATCCCCCTTAATGCTAAACTCTAATCACAATATAACTTATATCATAAAGCAAGTCTATGATATGCTTATGAAATTGTTAGTAAAGATTAGGCCTTACACAGATGCTCCTGCATCAGATAATTATACAGACAATTTTTTCTATAGTGTAATAGAATTACAAATATACTCAAATTAAACATATAATGGTACTTACACAAATGCATGAAAATGTGAAAGAAACATAATTGTAAACAAGGCACATAAAGTATTTGCATACCTGAATGAAGTAATTAATCAAAATGTAAATCTCATACTTTATTTATCTCCCTAAATTCTCCTTTATCATTAATGTCTCTTTGATATTATTATAGCTGAAATCTTTTTCCCAACAATTAGAGAAATCCAACTTACAATAATAATTAGTATAATAATTCCATGAAGATCATCTAGTCTAATACCATTTCAAAAGAGAGATTCAAAATAAAATCTATACTCATAATTTAACTAAATACTTATTTGATCCATCACCAAAATATTCTTGATAAAGTTTTATCACGAAAACATCAATATATCTATCATTAAAGTTATTAGATAGGGTTTAGGCATCCTTATAGTTTGATTTTATGCATGTGATGACTATTGACATTTTCTTTCAACAACATGAGTTACCCCCTATTGATGTTCAAAATCAATATGATGCACTCATGATCTTGGTAATCATTAATAAAAATGGAATAGAACGTACTCTAGTCGATAACAAATCAGGTCTTAATGTTTGTACCATAGACCTTTTATGCAAAATCAGTGTAGATACATCTCTCATTCAACCTGTTATTCTCTCTATTCATGGCTTTGATAGCGTTGGTAGATGATCACTAGGTACAATCACACTACCTATTGAGGTTGGACCTGTGACCTTACCTATGCATATCTATGCTCTTTCATACAATCTTCTTCCATGTAGAATGTGGATTCGTGCCATGGGGGCAGTCCCATCTACTCTTGATCGTACATATAAAGTTCATTTGTAACAACAAACTCTATATAGTTGAGGCTAATCCAAATCTGGAAAGTTGCTTAAATGTAGAAGCTAGATCTTAGACTCTTGTTTCTAAATATTTTAATACTTTGATTCCATCTTCAATAAAAGAGCATCCATTATCTCATGCTGCTACTGACAATCCTGATCAACATTGTCTGTCACCTTTGAGTGAGTTTTTCGGTGATAATTGGAGTTCGTTAGATTTTACACCCTCTTGTATTGGAGAGTATAAAATCTCACCACAAAAGTCTGAGACCCTGATGGTGGCTTAGGTTTCAACTAAACATACTCTTCCTTCTTCTAAAACACCTAAAATCACCATTCCAACTTCTACTTCAACAAATCATGTTGATTATACTTATACTATTGACTACGCCACTAGCGGTGACCTGCCATCTCCTATAGAAATGGCATCCTGTTATGGTAAAGGCTTTCAGATCTTATCTCATATTGGATATAGAGGCAATGATTGTGGTTTAAAAGAACATGATATCAAGATTCCCTTAATACCTAATCCACATGGTTATCCTTTTGGTCTTGGATACCTCCCTTTGAAGTCCACCAAAGCTTATCGTCATCTTTATCTTAATGTAAACACAATAATTGAAACTCAAAATTCTTCTACATCACTTCATCTTATTCATCCTAATCTAATAGATGTTAATTTGATTGTTAGCATACCTTCTTTGTATATTTTCCTAATGGATGAAGCTTTAGCTAGATTCCTTGGAGTCTAAGAGCATATGCCTCATTACCATCACAATCACAAATTTCCCTATTGTTTAAATGTTGAGGCATACTTTGGGAAAGACACTTTTTATCAGATGATACCTCAACATCTTAGGAGATGTTTCAAGAATCTCCTCATCCATCCAATGTCCCAGACCATAGTACCCTCCTTATTGGAGATATTGTCGATGTCTCGATGGACCTGATTAATCCTAAGAAAGTTATCCCAATTGGAAAATGTCTTAATTCATATGAACAACATGAAAATTCTTCTCTTCTACATGAATTTTCAAATCTATTTTCTTGGACATATTCAGATATGCTTGGCATCGATTCACAAGTTGTTACTCACAATATTGTGTTAGATCCTAATGCCAAGCCTATAAAACAAAAGATTTGAAGAATGAATCCCAAGGTGGCATTGTTAGTTAAGGATGAGATTGAGAAGCTTCTACAAGCTATCTTTATCCATCTTATTGACTATTCCCCTTGGATATTGAATATTGTGGCTATCACTAAACCTGACAACTGTATTTAGATATGTATTGATTTTTGTGATCTTAACAAAGCTTTTTTAAAAGATGACTTTCCTCTCCCTAACATCGACATGATTTCTGATTACACTATGGGCCATGCATTACTTTCCTTCATAGATGGATTCTCTAGATATATTCATATATTCATCAATCCTCAAGATCAATATAAAATATCTTTCCTCACACCTTGGAGAAGTTTTTGTTGGGTGGTCATGCCATTTGGACTTAAGAATGCTGGTGTGACTTACCAACGTGCTTTGACAATTATCTTTCATAATTTTATTCACAACATCTTAGAGGACTATGTTGATGACTTTCTAGCCAAGTCCGTCTTGCATCAGGATCACATCAAAATCCTTTGTGAAATCTTTGAAGATATTCAAAAATACATGTGCTTAAATCCTCATAAATACATCTTTGGCATTGATAGTGGTAAGGTATTTGGATTTTTTTTTTGCATCATGGTATTGAGGTGGATATAAAGAATATTGATGCTATCATCAACATGCCACCTCTGAAAAATGTTTCTCAACTTTGTAGTCTAAAGGGAAAAATTCAGGCTATTCACCAATTTGTCTATTGCAATTGTTTAGGGTTAAAAAGGGGGGATTGGTTTGCTTTAGTTTTGAAAGGCAATTCCTCCCTTCTTAGCAAACATTCAAGGGCATATCAACCAAGTTGAATCTCCACTAAGTGAGAGCATTCACCTATTAGGTTGGGATGCCACTTGGAATGATGCAAACTTTTAGATGTATCAAACAATATCTCAATTTAATGCTCAATTGCTCTTAAAACCCTAAATAAGCAAAACAGTAAGCAAATTAATGAATTATGATAAATCCTTTTAGACCAAGGTGAAGGACAAAGATTATTAACTCACTATTTTTTGAAGTCCAGAATGCAGAATAGTCAGGGAAACTGACACTGGCGCCCCTGTCCAAGGTACAATTTTTGTCATGGAATCTGAATCTCCTTTTGACATTGATCTGCACTGTATCATCCATTTCTACCCTAGAGAAAGTGGATGATAATGGCACTAGTGCCCTTGTCCCTAAATGTTCACCTTTGTCCTCTTTTTTTTAGATCCTAAATCCTTATTGTCTGCAACCTCCTTTCTGTAACTCCACTCCGCAAAACTCAGTAATTGTAACATACAATCACAAAGGAGTGTGGGAGGGGGTTGTGGTGTTTAGAGGCTTACATCGGTCAAGTCTCAGAGAGACATTCAATTCTTCTGAACACCGTTGTCAGATAAGAGTACGTATCCTTATGGGATAGAGGCAAAATCCAAATGATAAATGATTGAAAAGACAATAGATATCACCTTGTAGTGTAGATCTCATGGAAGGAAGAGGCTCTTCATGCCATGAGGAGATGGAGTCAAATTTGTAAATACAAACACAATAACAACAAAGTACCACTCTGCAACACAATGAATGCCTTGAATCAAAAGTCACATGTTCACAATATTCATCTAATTTCCATCTCTCTCATTTGCAAACTGAAACCTAAACATGCTTATATATGCAACTATAAATATTCAAGCTAAGAATTTCATAACTCAAACTTGAGATGTCAGCATAGGACCTAAATAACGGTCATAAAACTGACATTTAAATTTAGGGAAGACCCAAAATAGGGCAGGACTAGGGTGCTAACGCCCAAGTCCATCCCCTCATTTCTATTTAGGAGTCATTAAAATAGTACCCCCTAGGTCCTATTTGCCATAAGACTTCAAGGTTTTCTCATCGGGAGTCAAAATTAACATGCAAAATACTCTAAATGCATTCTAAGGACCCAAGAGCTAAACATTAAGAGGAAAAAGCCCCCAAGGGGACATTTTCCAACATAACATTTAGCCCACACTTTAATGTGTGTATAAACACAAGGCCAATAGATGCATTAAAGTACAGTCAACAAACACAGAAAACATGCCAAGCATGGTGAAGACACGCTAAACACATTGAAGACACTAACAAGCACGCAAAACACAGAGAAGATAGTTACAGTCATGCAAAACATGGAGAAGATAGCATTGAAAATGTGCAAAACACAGTGAATATAGTGAAAGTAGTGATTATTTTATTTTTTCATTTTCTCATATATGAAATGCAAATGCAAGTACAAGGAAAGTAAACACACAACCCAAATGTAGGAGGAGCTCATCGCCACTAGTCTTGAAATTGCATAAGGGGAAACAAACATGCCAAACAAATCCCAAAGTGTAGGAGGAGCTCATCACCGGCAATCTTGAAACTACACTTGAGAACAAACACACCATACAAATCCCAAAGCATAGGAGGAGCTCATCGCCACCAGTCTTGAAACTATTCTTGGGAACAAACATGCCATACACAAACACATGGAAGACATGGAGAAAACACGGTAGACAAGCGATGGAAGAAACCTATTGCTAGGTTCATAACCATCTCAGACACATTATAGGCACACAACAATGATTAGGCTTCACCACAACAATCACTGAAGACATGCTTAAGAGTTAGGATAGTCTCAGATCCACCCCGCCTCCTTAGAGGAGTTTTTAGAAAATGATAGGATGTGCAATCTCCTCGAGAAACACACCATCCCCGCCTCCATAGATGGCTTAAAATAAAAAAAGGATATGCACAATATCCTACCTCCATAGAGGGATTAAATGATTGCAATAGATTTCAAGCTTTAGAAACACACTTTTCTAGCATCTAAATCAGACATCTTACCTTATAAATGCCCCAACCTTAAGGTGGTTGATATCATGTACTGATATCAAACACGTTAAGGTAGGAAGAAAACACACAAGGGAACATGAGCTCTCACAGAGCCCATGCCCCCCAGAGGTGACATGTACTTTACAATCACCAAATGTTCCTACAACACACACAATTTCCTACAAGAAAAGGTGTTAGCATCCATATAATCATGATAAACAACAATGCTTGTAATCATTCACATAGAGAGCCAAGGAAAATGAGATCCAAGATAGACAAAGTGCACGGAATGGTAGTATTGTTATGTTTTGTAAGTGTGATAAGACAACATCAGGAGTACCACATTGAGTGATTCTACTGGAAAGGCATCAGATAATATATATTAACCTCGTCATCATGTATGGACTAGGTCCATTTTTTCATTTCTTGCTGAAGGGACACTAGGTTTGTATCAATATAATATGTTTTTCATCATCTGCTAGCTAGATAGAACCACTAGAGGAAGGTGAACAATAAATCGAGAGAGGAGAAACAAGTTCCTTAGGGACAGTCATGTAGGAGGGTGCCCTCAAGTCACCAACCACAATGTTATGTTTGTAAGACACAACACACAACAATAAAAATAGAGAAGAATCAATATAGAAGAATGATGATACAAATAGAAGGAGGGTCACAATAGAGGTGGACTCCCGGTATCCTTGACCTTACAAGAGTATCAAGGGTCATCTTCGGAGGCCTACACAACACATAACACATCACAGGGGGAAACACAACATGGAGGTCAAGGGTTAGAAATACTTACCTATAGGGACAGCCAATCTAAGGGTTGTCAACGAGCAAATCATCCTCTTCCCAATCTCGAATGCTAGAGGAAAGAGGTGTGTAAGGTACCATAGCCCAACTTTTGTTCTTATCTTCCAATTTTTCAGTGTTGACTTCGTCTAAGGTTGATTCAATGTTAGGTTGAATGTTTTCTTGTTGAGTTACAATTTGTTGGGCGAAATCTTCTCTTCTCTTCCTCCTTTCTCTTGCTTGTCTATTCCTTCTTGTCTTACTACTTATCTCTTCAAAGGAATTTTCATGTTTTTCCATATGGTTTTGCACATTAGAGGAGGAAGCACCATGTTCAAATTTCATTGGTCTCAAGGGAATGTTTTGTTGTCAATGAAAACCTCTTGATCCTTGTAAGGATGATGGGGGAGGGACCTTAGCATAGATACCATATCTTCATGGATGAGGTGAGTTATGAACCTTGCCCTTATCCACTTCGATCATGCTAATTATTTCATTATAGTCACAATAGTCTTGTGTTGTTCTTATGTCATTTTGTCTTTTTTCTTTTTGTCTAAGGGGATCTTCAAATGCATGTTGTTCTTCCCTCATTGTTTGTAAAGGAGGCCTGGCCACTCTAGCGAGTTGTTTTGCTTTGTATCATCTGTAGTTTAGGAAAGATTGATCTCTTTGTAGCTCAGAGTTTGTGTCAGGTTGAGGCCAAAAGTAATCAAGAGTGAAATTCTTGCTCTTAGCTAGAGGTTAATATGAATTACGACGGATAGTACGTATCTCTCCATGCAAATGGAATTTTAAGCATTTGTGAATAGTTGAAGGGATGACACTCATAGCCCTAAGCCATGGATGTTCTAGTTTTACACAGAAGAGGTTGGATAAGGGGACAACATCAAATACCTGATCCATGGCCTTGTCATAGACTGTTACCAATAATTTTATCATTCCAAATGTTTTCATCAAAGCTCCATTATGTGTTTTAAAATTCTCAAATTCAACAGTTGATAATAATTTTGTGCTAAATCATGTTTAAGAAGAAACTCTTACATAACCACATTAGTCATACAATTAGGGTCTATAATTGTTCCATCCACAGGTATTTCAATTATTTTCATTGTACTGTAAAGAGGCCCTTCAATATCTACCATTTCTTTGTCATGAGGTGTAAATGTTATTTCAAGTTCAGGGGCTTATCTTTTAAAATAAGGCCTAGGAGGAAGCCTAACACTATTGTTGTATTGATAAGCCATGTGTATGTTCTCAAATGAATTCTAAATCGGATTTCAAAATATTTTCAACACTTATGCAAGAAACCAATGCAAAAGTATGTATGAATATGACCTAAAATGCTTGATTTTTCAACTTTTTTCAGTCCAAATGAATGAATGAAGAGGTATTGTGAAAAATTTAAAGAGGGAAAGAAAATAATATGTCTAAGAAAAGTCCAATTATGCAATAATATCTTTCACAACATGCTTTTGATGTAATTTTAGCGTGATGACAAGTCAAAACCTAGTTAAAATACACCTAAAATATGTAATTTTTCATCAATTTTCAATGTAAATGCCTAATAGAAAGGGTGTTTTAAGGAATTTGAGGAGGGGAAGAAGATAATAACCCTAATAACAGTCAATTAATGCATCAAAATCCCTCACAACATGCTTTTAATGCAATTCTAGGGAGACGATAAGGCCAAATCTAGTGAAAATGCGAGGTTTTCAAACCCTAGACATGAAATTTTAGAAGAAAGCCACTATGATGTACACTACAATTAGAAATAAGTCCTAATGAGTGTTTGAAAAGGGTAGTAAAATCTGAAACCAGATTTTGACTACAAACCCTAGCTAATGCAAAACTAGGTTTGTATGAAAAATACACAATTTCAAGTAATTTTTGACAATTTAAGCATGGAAATTCAACACAAATGAATTCTAAGTGATGAATTTGTGTAATTTAAATCAGATATAATTAAAATAATAGGAATTTAATGAAATTAAATGCCAATTAACTCAAATTATGCCAAAATGCAAGCCTAATATGCCAATTTTTTCAAAATATTCAAATTTTCCATTTTTTTTGTAATTTTTCAAATGCAATAAATATATGATGAAAAATAAAGTTCAGATTTAGTGCAAAAATCAGAAATTAAATGAAATGCAACTAAATCAATGCAATTTATGTGAAAATACAAACCCTAGAATGTGAATTTTTTGAAATTTTTTTTATTTTTTTTGTAATTTTTTGAATGCAATAAAATGAATGAATGAAAATCTATCACATAACACTCAGCAAGGTGCAACAAGTCCAAAAACATGAGTTCACCAAAACATTTAGGGTTAAAAAGGGGGGATTGCTTTTTTTTAGGTTTCAAAGGCAAATCCTCCCTTCTCACCATACATTCAAGGGCATATCAACAGAGTTGAATCTCCATTAAGTGAGAGCAATTACCTATAAGGCTGGGCTACCACTTGGAATGATGTGGAAGTTCAGATGTATCAAACACTATCTCAATTTAATACTCAATTACTCTTAAAACCCTAAATAAGCAAAATAGTAAGCAAATTAATGAATTATGACAAATCCTTTCAGACCAAGGTGAAGGAGAGAGATTATTAACTCACTATTTTTAGAAGTCTAGAATGCGGAATAGTCAGGGACACTAGTACTAGTGCCCCTATCCAAGGTATAGTTTTCATCACGAAATTTGAATCTCCTTTCGACACTGATCTACACTGTATCTTTTGTTTCTGCCCCAGAGAAAGTGGAGGACAGCGCCCTTGTCCCGAAATGTTCACCTTTGTCCTCTTTCTTTTAGATCCTGAATCCTTGTTGTCTGCAACCTGCTTTCTACAATTCTACTCCACGAAACTTGGTACTTGTAACCTGCAATCACAAAGTAGTGTGGGAGGGGGTTGTGCTATTTAGAGGCTTGCCTCGGTCAAGCCCTAGAGAGACATTCAAGTCTTCCGAGCACCGTTGTAAGATAAGAGTGCATATCCTTGCGGGACAGAGGCAAAATCCAAATGATAAATGATTGAAAACACAATAGATATCACCTTGTAGTGTAGATCTCATGGAAGGAAGAGGCTCTTCATGCCATGAGGAGATCGAGTCAAATCTACAAATACAAACACAAAACAACAAAGTATCTCTCTGCAACACAATGAATGCCTTGAATCAAAACTCACAAGTTTACAATATTCATTAAATTTCCATTTCTCTCATTTGTAAAATGAAACCTAAATGTGCTTATAGATGCAACTACAAATATTCCCACTAAGAATTTTGTAATTCAAACTTGAGATGTCGGCATAGGACCTAAATAATGGTCATAAATCTAACATTTAAATTTAGGGCAGACCCAAAATAGGGCAGGACTATAACGCTAGTGCCCAAGTCCACCCCCTCATTTCTACTCAAGAGTCATTAAAATAGCACTCCCTAGGTCCTATTTGCCATAAGACTTTAGGGTTTTCTCATCGGGAGTTAAAATTAATATGCAACATGCTCTAAATGCATTATAAGGACTCATGAGCTAAACCTTAAGAGGGAAAAGCCCCCAAGGGGAAATTTTCTGACATAACAACAACATTATTAGCACAACATGATGATGATGGCAAAGAACATTTTGTATATTACATCAACCAAACTTTTCTTGATTATGAAGTCTAATATTCTACAATTGAAAAATAATGTCTAGCTCTTGTGTTTGCAACACATAAGTTGAGACACTATCTTCTAAATGTCAAAATTCATGTCATTGTAAAATTTGATCCTTTGAAACATCACTTCTCTAAAATAGATTTTTCAGGATGTTTGGCCAAATGGGTAATGTTTTTTATTGAATCTGACCTAAAATTGATCTCCCAAAAAGTGATTAAAGGCCAAGCATTGACTAACCATTTAGTTGATGCTCCTTCACCATTTTCTCTTCCAAATATATACTTGTTCCTTGATGATCATGTCCTTCCCATGGTTATTGATCAAGTGTGGGACTTGTACTTCAAAAAATTATAGGTGTCGAACTAGCTTTGGTGCTGGTATCATACTAGTACCCCCTTTAGGTAAGCCAATTCCTCTATCTTACTATCTCAATTTTCTATGTACCAACAACATTGTAGAGTATGAAGCCATTATTGTTGTCTTGCATGCTTCTTTGTCTCTCAGTATTGAACATCTTCATATATTTGGTGATTCTAACTTGATTATAAGACATGTCACTAGATCTTATCAAAAAAAGAAAGATAAGTTATCTCAGTATCGTGACTTGGCCTTATCACTGTTGAAACACTTTTATTCTTTCTCAATAAACACAATTCCACAAAAAGACAATCAACATGTAGATGCAATGGCGATTGCTACCTCCCTTATATCCCTTGATGATTGATCCATCCAGACTATCAATTCATGATTCATAATTTTACTTCACCATCTATATCTAAAAAATATTTTGACATTATTTTATGTAATAATGTTGATTCGAACAAATGGTACTCCCATATATTTCAATATTTGCATGATGGTACATTTCATACTCCTAAAAGTGCTCGAGCTCATATTCATAAGCTCATAGTGCACTACACCATTCTATATAATGTTCTTTATCATAGAAGTTACAATGGTCTTCTTCTCCATTGTCTAAATAAATTAGATATCCCAATTTCCCTGGAGGAGGCACATTCAGGTGCCTATAAGGGGCATTTCGGTATTAAATCTTTGGTTCAAAAATTTCTTCGCATGGGTTAGTATTGGAAAACTATGGAACAAGATTCCTTTTCCTTTGTCAAAAAGTGCCCTCAATGTCAACAACATAGCAATCTCATTCGAGCTCTTGACCAAGAACTTCATTCCTAGGCATCCCCTTAGCCATTTTTCGTGTGGAGCTTTGATCTTATTGGAAGAAATTCTCCTCCTTCTAAAGAACATACTTTCATCATCACATCTACTAAATACTTCATGAAATGGGTCGAAGTGGTTCCACTCTAATCAACAACTACTGAAGTACTCTGTCGCTTTCTTCTTGATAACATCATTATCACTTTGGTCATCCTTTTGCTTTGGTTTATGAAATGGCTCATCATTTAAGAACAAAGACATGAAGAAGTTCCTTGAAAAGTTTCACAATCAACATCACTTCTCCATGCCATATTATCCTCAATCAAATGGCCAAGAAAAAGATTCTAATAAAACAATCAAAAAAATCCTTCAGAAAACTACTAACAAACATGGTAAAGATTGGCACACTCAACTCTCTTATGCATTATGGGATTACCAAATGAGAATTCATATGTCTATGGATCCCACACTATAAAACTTCATGTATGGTACCAATGGAATCATACCCTTGGAGTTATAAATTCCTTCATTACAGATTTCTCTCAATGGCATTCCTAATGAAGATTCCTATAGTGAACAAAGGCTTCAATGGCCTGTGATGCTCGATGACCAATGCATAAACACTCTCAAACATCTCCAAGATTATGAAAAGACTATCCAATGTTTCCACAATGAATGTGTCATCCATCGCTCACTCCTTGTTGGTGATTTGGTGCTTTATGCAAATCAACGCAATGTAAATGTTTCTCCAAGCAAAAAACGGAAGTTTTGCCTGAACTAGTTGGGACCTTACATCATCACTAAAGTCTATGGATTAGGTGTATATAGATTGTCGATAACAAATGGTATTCCTCTCAAAGAACCTATTATTTCTATCCACTTGCATACATACTATGCTTAATCTTATCTACTAGACTTGCAAATTTCATTACATCATTTCAATCCTAAATGTCATGCTAGAATTTATGTAAAGCACATCAAGTTAGATAGTTAATATTGCTTATCTATTTAATATATGTTGCTTCATTCATGATAAACATGTAGTTATCTTTAATTCTTAGAGTAGTTTTCTTAATTTTGGAAATTACTTGTTATTAGAATGCATTTAGTTCCATCATACATCAAGTCAATTAGATCATTGTAGAATTTAATTAAACAATGTTATCACGTTGTTTAGTTAAATGACAATTGCATTTAATCCAACATGTGTATACAACCATTGTTGTAGTTATTTAAGCAATTTCATAAAATTGTTTAATTAGATCACATGATTAATCTAGAAAACAATATTTCATCAACACATGTATTAGTTAGATCATTGTCGTATTTATTAAACAATCTCATTAGGTTGTTTATATAGATCACAATTGTATTTAAGTGTCACATACATGTCAATTTACCATATTAGATCTTTGTCACATTTTATTAAATAATCCATAGCATTCTTTCAATAAGATCACAAATGAGATCTAATTAACTCATCATCATCACATAGATACAACAACATAAATCAAATTTTCAAAATGCTCATATATATACATACAAAAGTTTGATACATAATCACCACTACAACAAAATGTGGTGTGTTGAAATCATACATCAACAAAAAAGTCTCATCAATCTACAGGACTATGGGTACCTAACTCCTTGGGACCTATTTGTGGTTGTGTAACAGATGGGTATCTATGTGAGGCTACAGACTGTGAGTGACTCCTAGATACACTATGTGTTCCTAGGCCCTAGATGTACCCTCTAAACTTTGTTTCCTCCACCTGACTATCTAAATATAGTTGTTGTAGTCAATCTTTCTCAACTCACAACTGGTCTAACTCTCCTTGTATATCTCTCACAAGCAGATGGTCCATCGCTAGTGCTAGTTATGCCATGGTTGCTTGAAGCTCCACTAGAGTTTGACCTAGCCACATCTAGAAGGCATATTGTACCATCTTGGTACTAAACGTCCTCTAGATCACCTGGTCTTGCTCTATCTCAAAGGCAACTCATACCACCTCGACACTCGACAGCCTCTGGATGGCCTCCTCGTAAGTTACTATTAGCTGTGTAATGATCTTGAATACATCCACATGTCATCCTATAGTTTGTTGTGGCCTATAAGTGGCCCACATTGGCCACTAAGTATGCATAGTGGGCACTATCTTCACTCTGACTTGACCCACAAATTTGAGCCATGCTCGTGTACCAACTGCAAAATAGAAACAAAAAATTATGTCGAAACTCTCATCAAATAAATGAAATTCAACATCTACTATTCCACACAATATCAAATCAAAACAAAAAAGTATACTTCTCACCTGGATCACCGACCTACTAATCAGGATCGACTAGAGGGCTGATAGTTGTTGAGTCTATAGTCATCGGCATTGATGGGGCATTGTAGTGACATCAATGCTCGACTCCCCATGCTTGTATTAATTCCAGACTCTATCTATAGAAGGTAGTGATCATGATGAATGAGGTTGAGCCCTAGGTCTCTCCTTAGTGACATCATCACCCACCTCTCCCTGCCACCGTCTCCCTCCTGCTATTGGTGTTGTCTGATCTCATCACCAACATCATAGTTATCTTCTCTCTGCTCCTCTCCTGACTCCTCCCTTTGATTTGCCCAAGGTTTACGATCTCTAGTAGGATAGTCTACTGGAAATACAAGAGAAGGACATAACATGCTCCACCAAGTCCTATATACTGGGCTCAAACCAACATCATCGATGTTAGAAATGGGCACTACATCATATACCTCATTGTAAGGATCACTCAAAGATACATCAACAATAGTGGATCGAGCCTTGTCTCTAGGCCTCACTGCACTACGAGCTGAACGTACATAGGTCAGTTAAGATGGAGGAACTCTCTACACACATCTACACTTCCTCATCACTCGATCATAGTAGAAAGTCATGACAATGTGATCAAAGCAACTAAATAGAATCTAATCTCTCTACATCCTCGCTAGCTATCCACTTTCACCCATCCATGATCTAAGACCTCTATACGGTCTCCACAAGATATCATCAAGATCTAATCTATCAAATATCACTCTCTAGTACAATAACTCACCACACTACCATGGTCTCCTTAGTGTGTAGGCGTGTGCTCATGGGCATGAGGAAATAGGCTCTATTAGGAACCCCATTGGCTATGTGCATGTTATATGCTTGAATGCCCACAATTGGATAATTGTGCAAGTCATCAAGCTATGCACCTCATGAATCACATAACACCCTAAATCATGATATAAGTGCACCAACATGCTTCATCCCCAAGAATATAGTGTCCTTTACTCCTCTATCACCTTGATAGTATGAACAAGGCCTATGTGAAGGTGTGTGCCTTGCCCATCCTATATAACCACAAGAGTAATGGTAGCAATCAATATGTGATGTAAGATTGGTATGACTATGACACACTGCTTTAACCAAGCTATATGAATGTGCCCTCTAGTGCTCAAGGGCACGATGCAGTCGAGACAATACATCTAGATTTCTTAAACATACTCCCCTAATATATAATCATCAATCTTGTGAGTCTCGCCTTGTACAGGTAACCATATGATCTGATACACATCCTCTAGTGTAACTGTCATCTCTCCCATCAAAAGATGGAAGCTAAAGGAATTTGCGTCCCACATCTCCATGAGCACTATCAACATCATATCATGATATCTAACAATGGACATTGTGTACACCCACCATAATCCAACATATCATAGGTGGTGTACCTCTACAACAGAAAGTGTCTTGACATGACTACACAACAATGTGTATAAGTGATTGCCAAAATGCTCATGCATGGCTAGGGGCACCTACAATCAACACCAAATTAAGATTTCTCATTTTCATGCAAAATGAAAACCAAAACAAGTTTAAACCTAAAAATTTCAACAAAATTTCACAAGACACTAGCGTCCTGACTAGACACTAGTGCCCTATCAGGACCCTAGCGCCTTGTTAAGACCCTAGCCCCCTGGCATGAATCTAGCACCCAAGAGGACACTAGGACCCCTCAAGACCTAGTTTGGTGCATAATATTCAAAAATGACACAAAAATGACAAAAATCAAAAGCATGAATCAAAAGCTCAGAGTCACCTCGTGTGTCTATACAACCTGTGCTATGTGATCCCTCAACTCATCCAACCTAGGAGGTCAATATGGTCATCTCCATGGCATTGTCACTCTCGTGATGAACTGAGACTCTCCAAACTCTCTGAAATAAAAAAGACAAATGAGATAGTAAATGGTGAAAACCTACTTACTATTTATAGCAAAACATCAAAACATATCACCATTCTATTCAAACACTATTCATTCAAACATTCACAACTTGGGCTAGAGAACTACAATTTTAGCACCATCTATTGTGTTGGAATCCTAGTTTTTCTCTCTTTCTCCTCATATGTCTTTCATATCAACATTGTTTTACTAAATAACCTGAATTAAGGCATGTTCATCGAATCTCTAAAAACTTGTAGTAGAGAAAGCATCACCTTGTTTCTACCTCCATACACGAAAGAAGAAATAGGGGTGCATATATCTACTCATGAGTTTCATTCTGGATCACACTATCATTCCCCTTAGAATTTTTTTAGACTAATACATCTTTTTTCTTATAGGATGGTTTTCATTTTTCTAACAAAGTGGTTTTGCAAAATGCAATCCCTAACATTGTGGTTTTGTAGGTTCATGATGGGGGGCTCTATTCCCTTGCTTGGAAACATTTTATGTCCTCTACAGTATCCTTTTGGGTATCCTTTACATGATTATTTTATTTCCTATACTTTATCTTTGATATGCACGTAGTGTCATATGACCACTAAAGTGGGGGATAAATGTAGAATCATAAATTGTGTTCCCTATCAGCGCAAGCACAATTTCATGCTCTATTTCTCACTTGCTTTAGTGTCAAATCACATATTCCATTTTAGGGCCACTTCTAGACTTTACCTTACCCTTTAACCCAAGAGATGTGTTTATGTTACCTAAGATTTTACTAATGTCATTTGATGGAACCATGAGCAATGTTTGGGTCCTAGTTAGGTTCCTAAGATGTCATCTCTTTTTTAGAAGATCCCACTAGGACTAGGGTGCCAAGTGCCTAAGTCCTGCCCATTTTCCTTAGGATTACGAGGCACTCTCAAGGTCAACCTTGTCTTGGATGATGTGACCTTGATTTTGACATTTTGCAAATGTGCACAAATGAAACTTAAATTTTAAAATACTTTTTAGCTCATGCCCTAAATTACACCTATGATGTCATATTTAAACTAATTCTTTTATCATTATGAGTAAGGATATGATTTTTATAGTGAAGCTTTGGAAAATGGTATATTGATACTACTGCAAACTATTTGTTTATTTTGCATCATTGTTTTAATATTCAAGAGGACTGAAGAATAGTTGGAGTCATTGACGGATGATAGGCTTGTACCACTTCATTGTGATTTGGTATGGTTTTGGCCCATTCTCACCTATAAGATTTGGTTGCTCTCTACTTCATTGAGGTGAAGTTATAGATTTGAAGTTATAATTTCCCTCAGGTAACACATCTCTCTTGGGTTAATTATCATTTCATTGATTGAAGCATTATAGGAATCCACTCTAACACACTCAAGTAGGGTTTCCTTGATTGATTTTGTATGCCACTACTCACCACATTTTTAGACACACTTACGATTTAGAGAACACACTATTTTTTGTTACTTATCTGGCTATCTGTGAGGTGGGAACACCAAAATGGGGGTTTGACTGAGGCAAACTCCTATATAGCCACAAGCATTGTTCCTCTTGTAGACACTAAAATTTATCCATGTCGTTACCATGACCTAGTTGACACTTTACTAGGGGCATCGTGTACCACTTTGTCCTAGGTCATCCCACTTGTCTAACTTAATCACCTTTCTAATTAACTAAATAAGTTGACTTTATTTAGTTAATAATCCCCCTTCACATGTCTCACATAATTCAAATTAAAATTTTGAATAAACCCCTCACCTCTCATCACATTGTGACACATGTCACATGTCTCATCTCCCACTTAATACCCCTTCACATGCCAAACTAATTCAAATAAGATATTTGAATTAGATTCCTTTTTATTCTCCATTGCACACTTGTCATGTGACTACAATTCCTCTTTAAGTGGGAGACCCTAATCCAACCCTAATCGATCTTGACCATCCATATCATCCAACATAACTTGCAATCATGTCCATTCATTCAAACCAAGCCTTTTTTCATAAAAGAAGGCTTTCACAAGTCAGTTGAAAAAGGTTGAGTCTTTTCATACCGTTATGCTACCAAAATTGTGAGCAATCAACATCCCTCCCATGATCAACCCTTCGAAATCGGCATGCTTATGCACGATTAAGAAGAGCCATGGAGTTCAATCAATGCTTGTGTGATTCTAGTTTGCACTTTGATTGTTTGGTTTGCATTTTCATACTAGTTTTGTGCTTCATGGTGTTTGATAGGGTTTAGTTAGTTTGTTGTCTTCAACTCTAAATCTAATTTTTCCCTGTCTACATTGGTGAACTTGACTTGAAATCTAACATTTTTTGTCAAGTGTTGGTGATTGGCTTTTGTAGGTGACCTCCTGGCCTAAAATGGACCTCGTTGTTGAGTCCAGGAGGCCTGAGAAATGAAAAATGACATAAAATTTGATATAGTTTTCTTCCAAAAAAATTTTTGAAAAATTTTGAATTTTTTTTATATAACAGTCCGTATAGTACGGATTCATATGGATCTGCCATTGGGTCTTTACGGATCCGTACAGATCAACTATCACATTTCCTACATAGAATGAGGCATCATTGAAACTAGGATTTTGTTCCTTATCAGACATGCATCATTTATCAAGAATCATCAATCAAGCCCTGGTGTTGCTCGTATGACCAACAACACCAGTGTCATTCAATCAATCACTTTCCTTAGACAGGTAGGGGCATTGTCGAAACTAGACCAAGTGTCTTATATGACATGATTCTATCTTGAAACAAGGTTCCTTCTCCATTCTCAATCAATCACTTGCCTTAGACAGGTAGGGGCATTGTCGAAACTAGACTAGGCGTCTTATACAACATGCTTCTTTCCTGAAACTAGACCTCCTTCTTCAACCTATCACAATCAATCAAGCACATATCACTTGGCAAAAGATCTAATGGTTGTTGGTCTAGTTTGTCTTATCTTTTACTAGATTATTTTGCAGTCCGTAAGTGATGAAGAGAAGCGAGGATAGGGTGGGACCTTTTTCTTTGATTACTGCTTGTGGTTTGTCTTGGCAAAATGACTGGGGCAACTTGGTGCCTTGCATGTGCTCGAGATTCTATTGGGTGTGACTCTGGGATTCTATTGGGTGTGACTCAAAGACATCCTATGCATTGGAAAGACTAAATGCTTCCTTGCATTAGGACTTGCACACCTCACAGTTATCTCATCACATGTTCTGACAAGGTATCACAGTTCCTAGTCTAAGTTGGGCAATCCTTGTCTATCATGTGCCTATTTCACAAGGGGCTACACTTTCCACTTTGGCCTTTGACATTCCATGGTGATTGTCATCCTTTGACATAATAAGTTCTATGATGATAATCATAAACAATTGCAAGTGAGAAGCTCAAAAATCTATCATAGCAAGATCTCATTCCCAATCTTATAGCCAATCTATCATTCCTCCACCATCTCTCCCTCACACCATTCATCTCTTCTATCCATTCTCCTATCTTTCTTCCTCCACCAATCCCTTTCATTTTGAGACCCTACCCATGTTTGTCTAACCCACCTATCCTCTCGAAGGGGCATCATCACCCTATCCTTTTCCTCTAACCATTTCCTTAGCTTCTTTGAAATGATGTTACTCAACATAAATTACATCATCTCGAACATCATCTCAATGAGGGGCAAAATGTAGACACTAAAATTTATCCATGTCCTTACCATGACCTAGTCGACACTTTACTAGGGGCATCATGTACCACTTTGCCCTAGGTCATCCCACTTGTCCAACTTAATCACCTTTCTAATTAACTAAATAAGTCCACTTTATTTAGTTAATAATCCCACTTCACATGTCTCACATAATTCAGATTAAAATTTTGAATAAACCCCTCACCTCTCATCACATTGTGACACATGTCACATGTCTCATCTCCCACTTAATAACCCCTTCACTTGCCAAACTAATTCAAATAAGATATTTGAATTAGATTCCTTCTTATTCTCCATTGCACACTTGTCATGTGACTACAATTCCTCTTTAAGTGGGAAACCCTAATCCAACCTTAATCGATCTTGACCGTCCATATCATCCAACATAACTTGCAATCATGTCCATCCATTCAAACGAAACCTTTTTTTATAAAGGAAGGCTTTCACAAGTCATTTGAAAAAGGTTGAGTCTTTTCATACTGTTATGCTACCAAAATTGTGAGCAATCAACATCCCTCCCATGATCAACCCTTCAAAATCGGCATGCTTATGCATGATTGAGAAGAGTCATGGAGGTCAATCAATGCTTGTGTGATTCTAGTTTGCACTTTGATTATTTGTTTTGCATTTTCATACTAGTTTTGTGCTTCATGGTGTTTGATAGGGTTTAGCTAGTTTGTTGTCTTTAACTCTAAATCTAATTTTTCCCTATCTACATTGGTGAACTTGACATGAAATCTAACATTTTTTGTCAAGTGTTGGTGACTGGCTTTTGCAGGTGACCTCCTGGCCTGAAATGGACCTTGTTGTTGAGTCCAGGAGGCCTGAGAAATGAAAAATGACATAAAATTTGATATAGCTTGCTTCCAGAAATTTTTTTGAAAAATTTTGAAATTTTTTTTATATAGCAGTCTATATAGTACGGATTCATATAGATCTTCCATTGGGTCTTTACAGATCTATACAGATCAACTATCACATTTCCTACATAGAATGAGGCATCGTTGAAACTAGGATTTTGTTCCTTATACAACATGCATCATTTATCAAGAATAATCAATCAAGCCCTGGTATTGCTCGTATGACCAACAACACCAGTGTCATTCAATCAATCACTTTCCTTAGACAGGTAGGGGCATTGTTGAAACCAGACCAAGTTTCTTATATGACATGATTCTATCCTGAAACTAGGTTCCTTCTCCATTCTCAATAAATCACTTGCCTTCGACAGGTAGGGGGCATTGTCGAAACTAGACTAGGTGTCTTATACGACATGCTTCTTTCCTGAAACCAGACCTCCTTCTTCAACCTATCACAATCAATCAAGCACATATCACTTGGTAAAAGATCTAATGGTTGTTGGTCTAGTTTGTCTTATCTTTTACTAGATTATTTTGCAGTCTCATTCTTATTCTTCTCAAGGCAGTCCCTAAGTGATGAAGAGAAGAGAGGATAGGGCGGGACCTTTTTCTTTGATTGCTGCTTGTGGTTTGTCTTGGCAAAACAACTGGGGCAACCTGGTGCCTTGCATGTGCTCAAGATTCCATTTGGTGTGACTCAAAGACATCCTATGCATTGGAAAGAATTAATGCTTCCTTGCATCAAGACTTGCACACCTCACAGTTATCTCATCACATGTTCCGACAAGGTATCACACTTCCTAGTCTAAGTCGAGCAATCCTTGTCTATCATGTGCTTGTTTCACAAGGGGCTACACTTTCCACTTTGGCCTTTGACATGCCATGGTGATTGTCGTCCTTTGACATAATAAGTTCTATGATGATAATCATAAACAATTGCAAGTGAGAAGCTGAAAAATCTATCACAACAAGATCTCATTCCCAATCTTATAGCCAATCTATCATTCCTACACCATCTCTCCCTCGCACCATTCATCTCTTCTATCCATTCTCCTGTCTTTCTTCCTCCACCAATCCCTTTCATTTTGAGAGCCTACCCATGTTTGTCCAACCCACCTATCCTCTCGAGGGGGCATCATCACCCTATCCTTTTCCTCTATCTATTTCCTTAGCTTCTTTGAAATGATGTTACTCAACATAAATTGCATCATCTCAAAAATCATCTCAAAGAGGGGCAAAATGTAGACACTAAAATTTATCCATGTCCTTACCATGACCTAGTCAACACTTTACTAGGGGCATCATGTACCACTTTGCCCTAGGTCATCCCACTTGTCCAACTTAATCACCTTTCTAATTAACTAAATAAGTCCACTTTATTTAGTTAATAACGCCCCTTCACATGTCTCACATAATTCAAATTAAAAATTTGAATAAACCCCTCACCTCTCATCACATTGTGACACATGTCACATGTCTCATCTCCCACTTAATACCCCCTTCACATGTCAAACTAATTCAAATAAGATATTTGAATTAGATTCCTTTTTATTCTCCATCGCACAGTTGTCATGTGACTACAATTCCTCTTTGAGTGGGAAACCCTAATCCAACCCTAGTCAATCTTGACCCTGCATATCATCCAACATAACTTGCAATCATGTTCATCCATTCAAACCAAGCCTTTTCTATAAAGGAAGGCTTTCACGAGTCATTTGAAAAAGGTTGAGTCTTTGCATACCGTTATGCTACCAAAATTGTGAGAAATCAACATCCCTCCCATGATCAACCCTTCAAAATATGCATGCTTATGCACGATTGAGAAGAGCCATGGAGGTCAATCAATGCTAGTGTGACTCTGGTTTGCACTAGGATTGTTTGTTTTGCATTTTCATACTAGTTTTGTGCTTCATGGTGCTTCATAGGGTTTAGTTAGTTTGTTGTTTTCAACACTAAATCATATTTTTGCCCTGTCTACACCTCTCTTTGTGCATGTGCAAATCACATTCAGAAGTTTCTGATAGAAAAGCAACAGGAACTTTAGAGAAGGTACAGAGGTCATCTGATGGAACAAAACATGCTTAGAAACCCTAGGACTAGGGCACCCAATACCTAGGTCCTACCAAATCTTCTCTAGCTTTCTATCCTAGGTTCTGGGTGATCCATGTTTCTCTACTCCGCTGTTGTTTTCCATCTATGTAATAGTCATCTATGTATTTCTCTTTCTCCCTTGTGATAGGGATAATAAAATAATCCAATGATGGCATGGTGAATTGAGTTCCAAGTGCACCCTTAGTAGCATAAAAGGTAGAAAACAACATTGAATACTTAGAACTAAGCTTGGATAGAATGCTCCAAATTATTTTCTCATTTTTCTTTTCAATTCCACACTATTTTAACTGAAACCTTAGTGATTTGAATTTTGTGAAAAAATCTTCAATAGTGTTAAAATCTCTCGCACTTAAACTTATGAGTTCATTCTCCAACTGATGGCCTCTCATAGAATCTTGTGTCTAAAATAAATTTTCTATCTTAGTCCATATTTCATTGGGAGAATTCAAACATTCAATATGAAAAAGTAAATCGGGAGAAATAGACAAACACATCATTCCATAGGATTCATCACATTTGTTAAACCACTTAGTGTAACGTCATAAATTGTGCTCCCTATCGATGCAAGCACAATTTCATGCTCTATTTGGCACTTGGTTTAGTGTCCACTCCCCTAGTCCATTTTAGGACCACTTCTAGCCTTGACCTTACCCTTTAAGCAATGAGATGTGTTTATGTTACCTAAGATTTTACTGATGTCATTTGTCGGAACTGTGAACAGTGTTTGGGTCCTAGTTAGTTCTCTGAATTGTGGCCCTTTTTTGAGTAGATCTTACTAGGACTAGCACTTCCAACGCTCGAGTCCTGCAAGTTTTCCTCAGGATTGTGGGGCACTCTCAAGGTCAGCCTTGTCTTGGATAACACGACCTTGATTTCAACATTTTACGAATGCACACAAATAAACCTTAAATTTAAAAATAATTGTTGGCTCATGCCCTAATTACACCTATGATCTCATATTTATGTTGGAATTAGTCCAAACAACTGAGAGGGGGGGGTGAATCAATTGTCCCACAAATTTAATCTTTTCTACTTTTTAATCTTCTTTAACAACTTTTAATTAGATAAGCATTAAAGCATGAAACAAAACACAAGAGCAGGAATAAATTGAACACACATAACACCAGAATTTTTTACGTGGAAACCTGGTTAAGGGAAAACCACAGTGGGGGTTAGCCCAAAAAATTCATACCCTATTAAAAGTACTTAGAAAAAGAGAAGGCACATGCCTTCAAGCTCACTGCCCAAAGCTCACTGCTCAAGAGAGGCTCACTACCTAGAAAATTTTAATACAGGAAGAATTAACTGATAGATAGCATCTACTTCATGCCTGGTTCAGTTCCTTTGAAAGCTCATAGAACTTCTGCCCTGCTCCAAATACTTCTTCTCAAGTTCTTCATCTAAACATCTCTTGTTCTTCAACTTCTTCTCTTCTCTACTATGCCTTTGATCCTTGCTTTGATTTTATTATTTTTGCACAAGGATGATTTTCCACAACTAATTAACAAGTATTTATATGCTTCATCAACCTTGGAATGAACATCAAGGTTGGCACTACAAACAATTGACTTAATGTGAATCACTAAGTTGTTAGCCAAACATAACTGGGACTCAAATCTTCCTTGATCAACACACCACACTTCATAGAATTGCTTTTAGATCATCCACAACATGCTTGAATCATCCGGTCAGCGAAGACTGCGATGAACATCAACACCAAGAAGGAAACCTTCTTTGAAAATCTCAAACTTCAATGTAGACCTCCACCATAGAAGTCACCTGATCCAGAGACATCCACAAGCATATTGAATTCAACAAAGACATCTGTACTCCTCCAAATCATCAGAATCACTTGCATCTTCCTCTGGAACCTCAAGAAAGCTATCTGTCATGACTGTCACATTAGAAAGATTTCTTGCAGACCTCCAAACCACGAACCACTTGAATGGTTGATACACACTGACTTCCAAAACATGCCTCTAGATCCATAGATCATCATTTGACATATTCAGAACAATCCAGACCTCTTTCCTGTCACTATGTCTCTTCTGAACACTACAAACCTGGTTCAACTCAAATGGCCATAGCTTCTTCAAATCTTCATGCGAACCCTTCAAAACTTAACTGGAGCTTCTTCAAATGATCCACTACTTAGCCATATGGTCCACATACATTGATCCTGATTAATTTTCTCAATATCCTCAATAATCAAGTCTTCTATACAGGAAGCAAAATAGGATACAGTTGACACAAATGGCAACAAGGATATGTTGACATCAATGACAACATTGCTTAGGCACATATTTGCAAAAATCTCCCCCTTTGTCATTGATGGCAACATATGATGTGAAAAACTAATTTGACCATCAAGACAAGACCTTCTCCCTCTTTCTCTTATCATTTCTGCAATTACTTTCTTTAGTACTCCCCCTTTCATCAGCAACTAGTTTTTCACATGAACTTCTCTCCCCCTTTGACATCAATGGCAAAGGGCACATATTTGTAATCTGTTCTCCCTTTTTGTTTCATACTAATCCCAAAAATTTCGTACTGACTACTCCCCATGACTAGTATCTCCTTAACATCAATCTAGATCACAAGATATGACTGTGAATTCCATCGGACTGATGCACCTTAGTGCATCTTAGTTCTGATCAAGAGGGGTGATAACCCCTAACTTCTCTCTGAGATACTCAAAAGTATCCTTGGGAAGAGGCTTAGTGAAAATATCTACAATCTGTTCCTTTGAAGACATAAACTCCAACTTGACTTCATTCTCATTTACCTTCTCTCTCAAGAAATGAAACTTGATGGATATATGCTTTGTCTTTGAATGCAACACCAGATTCTTTCAGATACTTATTACACTTGAATTATCATAGAAGATTGTGACAAGCTCCTCAAACACAATTCTGATGTCCTTCAACATTTATTTCATCCACATGACTTGAGTACAATTGTTTGTTGCTGTTATATACTCTGTCTCTACTGTAGATAGCGAAATTGCCTCCTACTTTTTGCTCAGCCAAGAAACCAATCTACTTCCCAAGAAGAATGCACCACCACTAGTGTTTTTTCTGTCATCCACATCTCCTGCCCAATCAGCATCTGTATATGCATGAAGAGTGAAGTCATTATCCTTTGGATACCATAATCCATAATCAATTGTCCCTTTGAGATATCAAAAAATTCTCTTGACTGCTACAACATGGGATTCTTTAGGATTAGCTTGGAATCTAGCGACAAGCCCAACTGCATTCATGATATCAAGTCTGGTCTGAGTCAGATAGAACAGTCCTCTAGTCATTGATCTATACCTTTTCTAATTTGCCTTAGGGGATTCATCATCTTTACTCAACTTACATTCAGTTACCATAGGTGTACCTACTGGCTTTGAATCTTCCATTCCGAACTTCTTAAAAAATTCTTTCACATACTTAGACTGAGATATAAATATACCTTTATCTAATTGATTGATTTGCAGACCTAAGAAGTTCATTTCACCAAACATGGACATCTCAAATTCACTTTGCATCTGATCAACAAATGTTTTGCACATACTCTTAGTTCCACCAAAAATAGTATCATCAACAAATACCTCAACAATTAGAATATTCTCATGATCAATCTTGAAGTAGAGATTACTGTCAGCAGTGCCTTTGATATAACCAGATTTAGCAAATACTTATCTAATCTTGCATACCAGGATCTTGGGGCTTGTTTGAGTCCATACAATGCTTTCCTTAATCTGCAGACCATGTCTCCCTGACCAGACAACCGAAATTCTTCTGGTTGTTCAATGTAGACTTCTTCTTCAAACTCTCCATTTAGAAATGTTGACTTGACATCCATATGATAGACTTTGAAATCTTTATAGGTAGCAAAGCAAGAAATAATCTGACTGCCTCTATTATTACCAATGGAGAAAAAGTTTCTTTAAAATCAATTCCTTCCACTTGAGAATATCCTTTGCATACCAACCTTGCTTTATTTCTTACAACTTCACCATCTTTATTTATCTTGTTCCAGAAGACCCATTTAGTTCCAATCACATTTTTGTCCTCAGGTCTAGAAACAAGATCCCAAGTGTGATTCTTTTCAATTTCCATTAATTCTTCTTCCATTGCCTTTACCTAGTTTTCATCTTTACAGGCTTCACTTACTATTTTTGGTTCAATCTTTGAGATCAGACAAATCTCTTCTTGATCTTTAGCAATTCTTCTTCTAGTTCGAACACCTTTATTTCTATCTCCTATGATTTGATCTTAAGGATGATTCATCCTTACATACCTGGAAGTTTTGGGAATTTCTTGAGCTTGTTCCTCAACTTCTGCACTATCCTCTTGAATTACTAGATTTTTCGGATCAATTTGGATCTGAATATGAGTTTGCACTTGCCTTTCTTGACTTGGATTTTCATCTTGATCATCTGAATCATATCCACAACACCTGGAATGCCCTTCTTTGCTCTCATCAACTCTGACACTAGCACTTTCAACAATCTTTTTCAACCTCTTGTTAAAGCACAGGTATGCTTTGCTTAGAGTAGAGTAACCCAAAAAAATTCCTTCATCACTTCTTGCTTCAAACATACCTAGATCCTCATCCCTTTTGATATAGCATTTGCTTCCAAAAACTCTAAAGTATCTTACAATAGGAGGATGACCAAACCATAGTTCATAAGGTGTCTTACCAGAATTGCCTTTGATCTGCACCCGGTTAAGAGTGTAGATAGCAGTACTTACAGCTTCTCTCTAATAGACTTGATGAACATTTACCTCCAACATCATGGTCCTTGTAGCTTCTTGAATGGTCCAGTTCTTTCTTTCCACAACTCCATTTTGCTGAGGAGTCCTAGGCATAGATAACTATCTTTTTATTCCATGCTTTGCACATACTGAATCAAACTCACCAGAGGTAAATTCTCCACCTCTATCAAATCTCAGACACTTTATCTTCACACCAATCTCATATTCTACCATACCCTTGAATACCTTGAATTTGTCAAGAGCTTCTAATTTTTCTTTTAAGAAGGTTACCCACATCATCTGGGAGTAATCATCTATCAACAACATAAAATATTTGTCTCCTTGCACACTCCTAATTCTAGCAGGACCACATAGATCAGTATGCACAAGTTCCAACCCTTCACTTAAAAATTGTTCTTTACTTTTGAATGATATTTTGTTCTGCTTGCCCAATTAACATTCCCTACACATGTTATCAGGTTTCACAAGTTTTGGAAGATCTCTTACATCCTAAGTAGAACTTATCTTGACAATGTTATCAAAATTTACATGACACATCCTCCTATGCCATAACCAACCTTGATCTGACTGAGTAATTAAACAATGTTTACCAGAACTGTTGGCAAGAGACACTGCATAGCATTGATATGAGTTATCATTGATCACAACTAAGATTGTCCCACACCTTTGTAGTGTAGTATCTGATCATATTAGAAGTCAGAACAATAATCTATCTAAGTCTAGGAGCCTCGAATAGAGTATATAGCAGAGTCTGATATTTTGGTCCGGATCTCTTCGGTGGAAAGAGATGGTATGTTGCGGATCCAAGGTTGTTGACAACATTCCAAATACACTCTAAATCTAGAATTTTGTCATCTGGTGATGAAGGAATCAAATGTTATTAGCATCTGTGTATCAGGTTTCAGTCTGACAGAGCAGACAAAAGAAGAACAAGTAAACCTTGCTAAAGATCTTGTTTCCAGATGAATGGAAGTTGCTTGTTGGACAAATGGTGGCATTCTGTAAATATGGCCAACATGAATAATGATTTGCAAGAGTAAGTTTTTGTTTGCACTCCAATTTATGCATAGATCTAGTCGACAGGGTTGAGCATTCTTAAGTGTTCTAAGTACTATTGAAGTTGATTGGTAGAATGATTATTGATCTTGTTGTTGATATATATAGTCAATGAATTAGGTTTGTTTAGGGTGTGTGTATGCGAAGAAAGTGAATGTGAGTAGAGCATAAATCTAAAGTGCGAATGAGAGTAGAATAGTAAGAAGAACAAAGCAAGGATGAAGTGTGTAAGATCAACTTTTGTACTCAACTGGAACTAATATTCCTGCATAAGTAGATGATATCATCAGTTCATATCTCTATTTTTCATTTGTAATATTGTCTTAGGTAGTGAGCCTTCATTTAAGCAGTGAGCTTTGGGAAGTGAGCCCGAATGCATGTGCATTCCCATTTTATATCAATACTTTTAATAGGGTATTAATTTTGTGGGTTAACCCCCACCGTGGTTTTTCCCTTACTCAAGTTTCCATGTCAAAATTTTGGTGTCAAATGTGTCATTCATGTTTTATGCTCATATGCTATTATTTAATGTTGGATTGTTTATATCGTTGATTTAATCTTAAGTTGTAAAAGGAAATAACAAAAGAAAAAGATTAAGAAAAACAACAACTGATTCACTCCCCCCTCTCAGTTGTCTGGACCTATTCCAACAATTGGTATCAGAGCTAAGTTCCTTTGAAAAAGCTTAATAGCTTAAGGAAGATCTAGGAAGACAGTAGAATGGATGAATATGACCTTCAAGGGCAACTTAATCTTGCCTTAGATTATCTTGAGCAGTCCAAGGCAGAAGTTCAAGAGCTATAAGACAACCTCAAAAATGCTGAAGACTTCATTAAAGTTTTAAAAGAAAAATTGAGCAAAGCTAATGCAAAAGGAAAGGAGCAACCTCTTCAACTGGGAAAACCTTATGAAGACAAGGTCCTGGATGAGAAGACAAAAGAATGTGAAAGTTAACTAAAGAAGTTACTATTCTAAAACATGAGATGGGTGATGAGACTAACCAAGGAAATTGAAGAGAAGAAGAAAGATGAAGAAGAGTTAAATCAAAATCTGAAAAAGAGTTCTAAAGAATGCTCCAAATTGGATGCGATAGTTGGCCTTCTAGAATCTAATCTACAAGAAAGAAGAGACAATGAAAGAGAACTTGAGAGATAGATTATCACACTCAGGCATGACCTAGAAATTGCAAATGAATACAAGGAGAAATTCAAGATAAGCTCAACTAAACTTGAAGCACTCATTAAAGGGTAGAAAAAGGATGTTGATAAGCATGAGAAACGTGAAAGCTCTGGATCCGGACAGAGAAATTTTCAACTTAGAAATGGAAGAAATAGATCCAAAAAGCCTCCAGTAAGTCAGCCAAATGCTCAAAGATATCCATCATTTAATCAAAATTGTCTTAACGAAAAAAAATTTAGTCATAAAGCTACTTAGTGTAGAAGTAGAGTAAATCAAAATGGCCTGTCCTTCTCTGATCAATGCTTCAAATGTAATAGGTATGGTCATAGATCAAATGAATGCAGAAGTGTGAAAATGAATAATCCCAATATTAGAAGAATTAGCAATTATTTCAATGGTTACTACTTTGTTTGCAATGGGTTTGGATATATGGCTAATCAGTGCAGATCAAGAGAAAATTAGGTTTATAAGAAAGGAAATGTTGTATGCTATAACTGTAATAAATCTGGTCATATTGCAAGATTATGTAGAAGAAAAAACAATGAAAGAAAAGGTTTGATAAACAAAAAACTAGATGAGCAGAAACAAGACAAAGGCAAAAGGAAAATTGATGTGGATGAGATACAGAGTGAAATGAACAAGATTTGGATAAAAAGGGATACAATAAACAATGATAATGAGTCCGCACCAGAATCTAGTGCTGACAATTCCTCCAGGAATTAGGTCAGGAAACTCTAGCTTAGGGGGAGCTGCATAGAACATCAAATTCCCTCGGTCAATAAGTGGGTACCTAAATCTGGCACATTAACAAGTTAGTCTAGAACTTATGGAAGGATTTCTATAAGAAAAGATGTTGATATATGAGGAACTGTCTAAACAATGCAACTAGATACAATTAGGGCAACACTGTTAGATTAGGGCAGACAATTGAGAGGGGAGCTGAATTAGTTGTACAAAACTTTCTTCCAATTGAACACTTAACTTCACTTCGCAATTTAGCAACATAATAATAAATCAATCATGGAAACATAATGCAATGAATCAAGAGCATAAACACATCAACACATGAGACACCAAGATTTTGATGTGGAAAACCCGGTTAAGGGAAAAACTACGGTGTGATTAACCCAAGATTGTATTCACTGTTAGAAGAATAGAAAGAACAAAATGGCACATGCCAATTACAGCTCACTACCCGAGCACACTACTCACAAGAGGCCCATTGCCTACAGGAGACACACTGTCTACAAAGAAATAAGTATCACCTACTTGAACTGGAAAATAGCTCTTCACCATGCTTGAATCAGTTCCATTTAAGCCTAATACTTCTGCTCTACCTTTTGCTCTCCTCCTTGCTACCACACTCTCATCTCCACAAGGACACCTTTGAAATGACTTCACAATCCCTTATTTATACAAGACATCAACTTAGGAATGATCATCTAAGTCAGCAAACATCAACAAGAACATCCGTAGGATGTGTAACTCATCCGGTCGGCCAGCCTTAGAAAGTACACCATTATCCAGAAGATTTCTCAATTGTGAGCTCCAACTTCAATACGGACCACCAACATAAACTAGACACAATCTAAAGACCTCCACAAGCTTACCTGAATCACCAATAACATCCACACTTCATCTTCTTACATAAATCCTTCTCCCCTTCATCTGGAACCTCAAGAACACAGTCTGTCATTACTGTCACAAAGGAATAGATGCTTGCAGACCTTCAAACCATGAACCAATCGAGTTGATACTTCACAAAGACTTCCTCAACACTCCCTCAAATCTGCAAAATAGGATAATACATTTCCGGATCTCACCGGACCTGTCTATATCACTCTGTCATTTTTGAACACCTACTGGAACCAGTTTTACTTGAGCGGCCACACCTTCTTCAGATCTTCATACGGACCTCTGAAATCTCTACGGGATCACCTTAGGACACATATCTACAAACCCTTTAATCCACATCCTCTGATCCTCATCCTATCTTGGACTTTTGTCTTACTGTCATCACTGTTCTTCACTATTCCTAATTAAGACTAATTTTCTCAATATCCTCAGCTCACAGCTCATCCAATCCTTATCATTAATGCAACAAGAGTATGTTGACATCAACGACAATACTAGTTAGGCCCATACTTGCAACAATCTCCCCCTTTGTCATTGATGGCAACATATGATGTGAAAAACTATTTTAACCATCAAGACAAGAACTTTTTCTCACTGTCACAACTCCCCCTATCAGCAACAACCATTCACATGTCTTCTCTCCCTTTACTACTCCCCCTTTGATTAGAAACCACTTGTTTTTCACATTTCTTCTCTCCCCCTTTGACATCAATGGAAAAGGGCACATACTTGCAATTCCAAGACTTCAAAATCATACCTGCTGCTCCCCCTGAGTAGCAGCTCCCCATCATCAATCCAGATCACAAGATATGACTGTGATATCCACCAGACTGATGCACCTTAGTGCACCTTAGTTCATCACCGGAGGGGTAATAACCCCTAACTTCTCCCTAAGATACTCAAAAGAATCCTTAGGTAGAGGTTTAGTAAAGATGTTTGCAATCTGATCCTTGGAAGGTACAAACTCCAATCTAACTTCATTCTTGTTCACTTGCTCTCTCAAAAAGTGAAACTTGATGGATATGTGTTTAGTCTTTGAATGCAACACCAGATTGTTAGATATATTTATTACACTTGAGTTGTCATAGAAGATTGTGATAGGTTCCTCATACTCCACTTTGATATCTCTTAGCATCTGCTTCATCCACATAACTTGAGTGCAACTACCTACTACTACAATATATTCTTCTTCAATTGTAGATAGAGATATTGCCACTTGCTTCTTGCTTAGCCAAGAAACTAATCTCTTCCCCAAAATGAATGCTCCACCACTGGTATTCTTCCGGTCATCCATATTTCTTGCCCAATCCGCATCTGTATATGCATGAAGAGAGAAATCATGATCTCTAGGATACACAAACCATACTCAATTGTCCCTTTTAGATATCTAAAAATCCTCTTGATTGCCATGACATGAGATTCTCTAGGATCAACCTGGAATCTAGCAACAAGACCAACAACCTGCATAATGTCTAGTCTAGTTTGGGTGAGATACAACAGTCCTCCAATCATTGACCTATACTTTGGCTGATCAGCCTTAGGAGAATCATCATCTTTGCTCAAATTGCATCCGGTTGCCATGGGAGTATTCATTGGTTTTGAATCTTCCATCCCAAATTTCTTCAACAATTCTTTCACATATTTGGTCTGAGAAATGAAGATTCCTTTCTTTGTTTGAGTGATTTGTAGACCCAAGAAGAAATTCATTTCACCAAGCATGGACATCTCAAACTTACTTTTCATTTGATTTGCAAAAGTCTTACACATACTGTCTCTTCCTCCAAAAATGATATCATCAACAAACACTTCAACAATCAAGATGTTTCCATGATCAATTTTGAAATACAAATTACTGTCAGCAGTACCTTTGTTGAAACCAATCTTTAAAAGATGTTTGTCCAATCTTTCATACTAGGCTCTTGGGGCTTGCTTTAGTCCATACAGTGCCTTCTTCAACTTGCAGACCATATCACCATGATCAGATAATTGAAATCCATCCGGTTGCTCAATGTATACTTCTTCTTCCAAGTCACCATTCAGGAAGGCAGACTTGACATCCATCTGATATACTTTGAAATCCTTGAAGGTAGCAAAAACAAGAAATAATCTGACTGCTTCAATTCTTGCCACCGGAGAAAAAGTTTCTTCAAAATCAACTCCTTCTATTTGAGAGTAACCCTTACAGACCAATCTGGCTTTATTTCTGATTACTTCACCAACTTCATTCAGTTTGTTTCAAAAGACCCATTTTGTTCCAATCACATTCTTGTTTCTAGGTCTAGGAACAAGATCCCAACTATGATTTTTCTCAATTTGCATTAGTTCTTCCTCCATTGCTTTAGTCTAGTTTTCATCATTGCAAGCTTCATTCATTGTCTTAGGTTCAATCTTTGAAATCAGACAATACTCTTCTGAATCTTGAGCAATCCTTCTTCTTGTTTGTACACCTTTGCTTTTATCACCTATGATTTGATCTTTAGAGTGGTTCAGTCTTACATACCTAGGAACTTTGGGAGATTCTTGCATTTCTACTTCTCGATCAGGCTCATTAAAACTCATCTCTTCTTCCTAATCTACCAGATCAGTTTGAATCTAACTTTCAGAAGAGGCTTGGGCTCCTTGAGTTAGAACACCATTCTGATTATCTTCATCATATTCATAAAACCTTGAGGGTTTTTCAATTCCTTCATCAACCTTCACATTTGTAGTTTCTATAATCTTTCTCAGTCTCTTGTTATAGGACCTATATGCTTTTCTTTGAGTAGAGTAACCCAAGAATATTCTTTCATCACTTCTAGCATCAAACTTCCCTAGATCTTCATCTCTTTTGATGTAACATTTTCTACCAAAGACTTTGAAATATGTTACAGTAGGAGTAATGCCAAACCAGAGTTCATAAGGAGTCTTACCAATATTGCTTCTAATTTGAACTCGATTGAGAGTATAGACTGCAGTGTTGATAGCTTCTCTCCAATAGATTTGAGGAACATTTGCTTCCATCATCATGGTCCTAGATGCTTCTTGGATGGTCTGGTTCTTTCTTTCCACTACTCCATTCTGCTGTGCAGTCCTAGGAGCAGACAATTGTCTCTTTATTCCATGCTTCTAATAGAATTCTATGAACTCATTGGATGTGAATTCTCCACCTCTATCAGACCCCAGACATTTCAATTTTAATCTGGTTTCATTCTCTACCATAGCCTTGAATATTTTGAATTTCTCAAGAGCTTCTGACTTCTCTTTCAAAAAGGTTACCCACATCATCCAGGAATAGTCATCAATTAGTAACATGAAGTATCTATCACCTTGCACACTCTTGATTCTTGTCGGACCACAAAGATCAGTAGGAAAGTCCAATAATCTAGTAGAAGACAGTTCCTTACTTTTGAATGTGACTCTTCTTAGCTTACCCAACTGACATTCTTTGCACAATCTATTAGTAGGTTTCACCAATTTTGGAAGATCTCTTATAGCCTGAGTATTGCTTATCTTGATGATATTATAAAAATTCACATGACACATGCTCCTATGCCATAACCAACTCTGATCAACTTGAACAAATAAGCAACTTTTATCAGTACCAACCAAATGAAAGATATTACCTTTTGTTTGAGTACAGGATGCAATCTCTATTCTAGAACTTTCAAAGATCTTGTATTTTCCATTATTGAATTAGAGATCATAGCCTTTTTCCACCAATTGTCCAACACTGAGAAGATTGTGCTTCAAACCTTCAACATACAGTACATTACCGGTTTTGTTTCTACCATCAAAAGAAATAGTTCCTCTACCTCTAATTCTACCAACAGAATTATCACCAAACTTTACCACTCCTCCTTCATACCTTTCCAAATCTATGAATTTGTTTTTGTCACCTGTCATATGGTGAGAGCAACCACTGTCAATGAACCAATCATCCTTCTCTTCAACTTGGGAAGCCAGAGCTCTTTCCATAGTCTTATGATTGACAGATACAGAGGACATTGGATCTTTTTCCTTAATGGAAATGAACACCCATTCATTTCCAGATTTGTTTCCTATCTCTGATTCATCATCTGTTACTCCTTCATTATCATCATCTTCATGTACATAGTAATAGTTCTTTTGGAACCTTGGCTTGTTAGGATTTTGCCTTGAAACCCTTTCCGGACACCTTGAGGCAAAATGACCAATCTTATTGCAGTTAAAACACTTGAAAGGCAATTTTCCTCCATACTTACTGGATCCTCTTGGTAGCCTCTTTGCAATAAGGGCTTCAAGTTGAGCAGTTTCTACTTCTTCTTCTTCTAGGTCTTTTCTCACTTTTTCATACCATGACAGTCTTCTTGATGAGTTCTCTCCCAGATCAAACCTTTGTTTACCTTTTACAGAGGCACTGGCTTTGAATGCAAATTCAGTCTTGGGGGGGTCATCTCCAAACTCAGTCATTTCAAACGCAGCCAATTTGCCAACCAATTGATCTCTTGTGACAGTTGTATGGGTTCTGAATTCTTCAATGGCAGCAACCTTGATCTTATAAGAAGAAGGAAGGGATTTGAGAATTTTGCCAACAATCTCATTTTCATCCAAGACTTCACCAGCATTTCTAATTCCACAAACAAGGTCATTTACTCTTGGCATAAAAGTAGTGATGTTTTCATCTTCTCTCATCTTCAGATTTTTGAATTTTCCTTTTAGACTTTGTAACCTTGCACATTTGACATACTTGTCTCCTTCATGCAGAAGTTCTAGTTTTTGCCAAATCTTAAAAGTAGTTGGTAGGTCAATAACATTTGAGAGCTCTAAATCAGATAATACACTTAGAAGAGCCTCTATAGTCCGCAGATTGTTTTTAGCATCTGTGATTTCATTTTAGGTTTTCAGACGACCCTGTTGAAGTATATACTGTGTTGTAGCCATGGTCTAGAATGCCATTCCCATACATTGCAAGTGACATTTCATGTGACCTTTCCAAAGATTAAAATTGGTTCCATCAAACTTTGGACTATCCTTCTTGTAAGACGACATCCAAGATCTCCTCAAGTGGTTAAGCTCCTTTTAGAGGAACTTGGCTCTGATACCAATTGTTAGACTTAGGGTAGACAATTGAGGAGGGGGGGTGAATCAGTTGTACAAAACTTTCTTCCAATTAAACACTTAACTTCACTTTGTAATTCAATAGCATAATAATAAATCAATCTTGGAAACATAATGCAATGAATCAAGAGCATAAACACATCAACACATGAGACACCAAGATTCTGATGTGGAAAACCCAGTTAACGGAAAAACCATGGGGTGATTAACCCAAGATTGTATTCTTCGTTTGAAGAAAAGAAAGAACAAAATGGCACATGCCAATTAGGGCTCACTGCTCAAACACATTGTTCACCAGAGGCCCACTACCTACAGGAGACACACTGTCTACAAGGAAATAAGTATCACCTACTTGAACTAGAAAATAGCATCTTCACCATGCTTGAATCAATTCCATTTAAGCCCACTACTTTTGCTGTGCCTTTTGCTCTCCTTCTTGCTACCACACTCTCATCTCCAAAAGGACACCTTTGAAATGACTTTGCAATCCCTTATATATACAAGACATCAACTTAGGAATGATCATCTAAGTCAGCAAACATCAACAAGAACATCTACATGATGTGTAACTCATCTGGTCAGCCAGTCTTAGGAAGAACACCATTATCCAGAAGATTTCTCAATTGCGAGCTCCAACTTCAATGCGTACCACCAACATGAACTGGACACGATCCAAAGACCTCCACAAGCTTACCTGAATCACCAATAACATCCACACTTCATCTTCTTACATAAATCCTTCTCCCTTTCATCTGAAACCTCAAGAACACAGTCTATCATTACTGTCACAAAGGAATAGATGCTTGTGGACCTTCAAACCATGAACCAATTGAGTTGATACTTCACAAAGACTTCCTCAATACTCCCTCAAATCCGCAGAATAGCATAATGCATTTTTGGATCTCACTGGACCTGTTTGTATCACTATGTCATCTCTGAACACCTACCGGAACCGGTTTTACTTGAGCGGCCACACCTTCTTCAGATCTTCATGCGGACCTTTGAAATCTCTACGGGATCACCTTAGGACACATATCTACAAACCCTTTAATCTGCATCCTTTGATCCTCATCCTATCTTGGACTTTTTCCTTACTGTCATCATTGTTCTTCACTGTTCCCGATTGAGACTAATTTTCTCAATATTCTCAACTCACAGCTCACCCAATCCTTATCATTAATGCAACAGGATTATTTTGACATCAATGAGAACACCAGTTAGGCCCATACTTGCAAAAATCTCCCCCTTTACATTGATGGCAATATATGATGTGAAAAACTATTTTAACCATCAAGACAAGAACAACTTCTCACTGTCACAACTCCCCCTATCAGCAACGACCATTCACATGTCTTCTATCCCTTTACTACTCCCCCTTTGATCAGAAACCACTTATTTTTCACATTTCTTCCCTCCCCCTTTGACATCAATGGCAAAGGGCACATACTTGGAATTCGAACACTTCAGAATCATACCTGCTGCTCCCCCTGAGTAGCAGCTCCACATCATCAATTTGGATCACAAGATATGACTGTGATATCCACCGGACTAATGCACCTCAGTGCACCTTAGTTCATCACCAGAGGGACAATAACCCCTAGCTTCTCCCTGAGATACTTAAAAGAATCCTTAGGTAGACGTTTAGTAAAGATGTCTGCAATCTGATCCTTGGAAGGTACAAACTCCAATCTAACTTCATTCTTGTTCACTTGCTCTCTCAAAAAGTGAAACTTGATGGATATATGTTTAGTTTTTGAATGCAACACTAGATTCTTAGATATATTTATTGCACTTGAGTTGTCATAGAAGATTGTGATAGGTTCCTCATACTCCACTTTGATATCTCTTAGCATCTGCTTCATCCACAGAACTTGAGTGCAACTACCTACTGCTTCAATATATTCTGCTTCAGTTGTAGACAAAGCAAGGATGAAGTGTCTAAGATCAACTTTTATACTCAACTAGAACTAAAATTCCTGCATAAGTAGATGCTATCATCAGTTCATATCTCTATTTTTCATTCGTAATATTGTCTTAGGCAGTGAGCCTTTATTTGAGCAGTGAGCCTGAATGCATGTGCATTCCCATTTTATATCAATACTTTTAATAGGGTATTAATTTTGTGGGTTAACCCCCACCGTAGTTTTTCCCTTACCTGGGTTTCCACGACAAAATTTTGGTGTCAAATGTGTTATTCATGTTTTCTGCTCATATGCTATTGTTTAATGTTGGATTGTTTATATCATTGATTTCATCTAAAGTTGTAAAAAGAAATAACAAAAGAAAAAGATGAAGAAAAACAACAACTGATTCACCCCCCCTCTCAGTTGTCCGGACCTATTCCAATAATTGGTATCAGAGCTAAGTTCCTTTGAAAAAGCTTAATAGCTTAAGGAAGATCTGGGAAGATAGCAGAATGGATGAATATGACCTTCAAGGGCAACTTAATCTCACCTTAGATTATCTTGAGTAGTCCAAGGCAGAAGTTCAAGAGCTACAAGACAACCTCAAAAAGGCTAAAGACTTCATTAAAGTTTTAAAAGAAAAATTGAGCAAAGCTAATGCAAAAGGAAAGGAGTAACCTCTTCAACTGGGAAAACCTTATGAAGACAAGGCCTTGGATGAGAAGACAAAAGAATGTGAAAAGTTAACTAAAGAATTTACTATTCTAAACATGAGATGGAAACTAGAGTGATGAGACTAACCAAGGAAATTGAAGATAAGAAGAAAGATGAAGAAGAGTTAAATCAAAATCTAAAAAAGAGTTCTGAAGAATGCTGCAAATTGGATGCGATAGCTAGCCTTCTAGAATCTAATCTACAAGAAAGCAAAGACAATGAAAGAGAACTTGAGAGATAGATTATCACACTCAGGCATGACCTAGAAATTGTAAATGAATACAAGGAGAAATTCAAGATAAGCTCAACTAAACTTGAAGCACTCATTGAAGGGCAGAAAAAGGATGTTGATAAGCATGAGAAAGGTGAAAGCTCTGGATCCGGATAGAGAAACTTTCAACTTAGAAATGGAAGAAATAGATCCAAAAGGCCTCCAGTAAGTCAGCCAAATGCTCAAAGATAAGTATCATTTAATCGAAATTGTCTTAACTACAACAAATTTAGTCATAAAGCTACTCAGTGTAGAAGTAGAGTAAATCAAAATGGTCTGTCCTTCTCTAGTCAATGCTTCAAATGTAATAGGTATGGTCATAGATCAAATGAATAATCCCAATATTAGAAAAATTAGCAATTATTTCAATGGTTACTGCTTTGTTTGCAATGGGTTTGGATATATGGCTAATCAGTGCAGATCAAGAGAAAATTAGGCTTATAAGAAAGGAAATGTTGTATGCTATAACTGCAATAAATCTGGTCATATTGCAAGAGTTTGTAGAAGTAAAACAATGAAAGAAAAGGTCTTGTAAACAAAAAACTAGATGAGCAGAAACAAGATAGAGGCAAAAGGAAAATTGATGTGGATGAGATACGGAGTGAAATGAACAAGATTTGGATAAAAAGGGATAAAATAAGCAATGATAATGAGTCTGCACCAGAATCTGGTGCTGACAGTTCCTCCGGGAATTAAGTCAGAAAACTCTAGCTTAGGGGGAGCTGCATAGAACATCAAATTCCCTTGGTCAATAAGTGGGTACCTAAATCTGACACATTAACAAGTTAGTCTAGAACTTATGGAAGGATTTCCAAAAGAAAAGATGTTGATATATGAGGAACTGTCTAAACAATGTAACTGGATACAATTAGGGCAACAAATTTATTGTGAAGGCAAATTAGGGAATGCGGAGCTTTAAAAGGTCACTTGATCACTCATTGAAATCACCTTGCATTTGAAGTAAACAAGAAGAAGAGCACTTGAGCTACAAAGTCCAGAGACTGAGGCAGAGAATGAATTCAATTAGAAAGTGATTACCCCCAACACTGCGAAAGAAAAAGGTACCTCTCTGTAAATCTTTTGATCTGAAATATGTTGAAATGGCTACCCATCATGTTATTGACATTATCGAAAGGCCTCGCCCCAAATTCAAGAAGCATCCTCATAAATCAATTCAAGTCGATCTATTAGGCATTTTTTCAAGCATTTGGAATGGGGTGCTACATGTAGAAGACATTAGGGTTTACATTCATACAACATAGATGAGTTTGAAGATTCAAGGTATGTAGATTTGTTTGAAAAGCAACTCATGGATGAAAATAAAGAACTTAAACCGAAATACAAGGCTCTATAGGACAAACACTTTGTTCAGGTTATGGGGTTTCCAACATTTGATGAGGATGAGTGGGTCTGATACATCTTCACTCGGATACATGATGAATTTATGTGGCTATTAAAACCATTCAAGATTACCAGGGATGCTATCAGAAATGTAACTAGTCTGAACTCAATCAGAGGATTGCCCATGCTAAAATCTGTGAAAAACCAGATAGTAAATGATGCTACCAGAGCCAAGTTTGATAGAAGAGCAATGACCATAAATGATATTATAGATCCGGATGTCAAATTCACCTCCATGGTTATTAGATACAAGATTTACCACTTGAGTAGGGAAAATTCTATATCTGGAATAGCCATTTATGCTGCATATAAGATGATAAAAGAAAATGTTGATTATGACTTGTGTGAACTATTGCAGAGCCAGTTGATTGAAAATCTGAACAAGATCAAAAGAGATAAGAAGAACACCTTCAACTATGGTATACTGATTTTATGCCTATTCTTTTACTATATGAATGAAGTACCTAGGGTAACAGGTGTACACTAGACTAAAGATGAATCAGTTTCCATTCAAATTAAAAGTCATCTTTGCAGCATTGGTGATTTTAGTGCTCAGAAGATGAAAATATGGGGTTACTTAAAAAATTTCTAGAGTATGATGCACTCAAGGGAAAGAATTCCAAATTCAATTGTTGACAAATACAATAATGAAGTATGCTTCATGGTTGATACTGACAAGTGTTTAATGGAAGCAGTGGAACCCAGAACTGTTTAGATCATGCTCGTGGGGTATAAAGTAGATGAAAGGATCTTGGATATGTATGGTCAACATCTGCTAAGCAAGCCCAAAGACTCAACAGTTGAAAGATTTGGAACCTATGAGGAGTTGAGTTTAAAGTTGCATACTACGCTCAGAGAACTTGATACTAATAGAAGAGTAAGGAAAGAAGTTGAGCAGCTAGCTAAGAATCTTGGCCTAACAAAGGAAGCTGTGAAGAAATTCAAAGAAAGAATAGAAAAGGATGAGAAAGAAAAACAAGAAAAGAGACAAACAAGTGATCCAGTGAAACCTTCCTCCATCTTAAGAACTACTAGAAGTTCTTCTGCTACCTTTGCTCCTTCCAAATCAGCAAAACTGGAAACAGAATCATCTAGAAAATGTGAGAAAAGGAAGAAAAAAAAAGCTTCTTGAACCTATGAAAGCATAAGAGAAGATGATGTAAATACAGACTCTGACATTAAAATCAAGGGACCAAAAGTCATTGAAACAAAAGATGCAAAGTCAACCAAAGAAGAGTCCTATGGAAGCAAAAGGACTAGCAAAAAGCAAAAGACTAAAGAATATGAAGAATATGTTGAGAAACCCATGCTCTCTCTAGAAGATGTGATAAAATATGTCACTGTAGATGGCAATCTAAGACCTATGATTGAATTTTGTGATGAATACAATGATGCGGATAAAAGAGTGTTGGAGGAAGTAACGGTCAGATATCTTAACATCTATAACAAGGCACTAATTGAGATAACTTCTGAGCTAGCACAAAGTCTAGCTAATATTCTAGAGTTGAGAAAAGAAAATGTCAAATGTAAAGACTTGGAAATCAGAGAACATGAGATGATAACCCTATGTCCTCAAATTTCACCTGATCAAATCAATATGATATTTAGGGAAGTCAAAAATGACTTTGGAAACAAAAAGAGAATGAACAAGCTCATGATGGGAGAAACAAGTGAAATTGTTGAAGAAACTCAAGAAATTCTTCTAAAAGCACTGAAAAAGCATAATTTTCCCATAGTCACAAAAGAAATTCTGAATGAAGAAAAAGAGAATATGTTTGAATAGCAATTGAATGAAGCCTTTATTCCGGAAATAGATCAAGCATTTCAGGAGGATACAAAAATGTTGGATAAAATATTTGATGTAGAAGATACTCCCAATCTATCTGATACAATAGGGAAAGAGGATAATGTTACTATTTCATAGAACCCTCCTGATTAGATAGCAAGTGATGAATAGACAACAAAAAGTTCCTCTACAGAGATCACAGAAAAGGATAAAGCAGAGTTAGAAGAAGAAAGAGAAAAGAAAGATAATGCAGAAGAAGATGGTGTAAACATTGAAGCACCTAAAGCGAAGATAGAGAAATCAGGAGATCCAAAGGTTGACTTTGAAATGGTTGCAAGAGACACTGCAGATGCAGTAAAAGGTTTTGTTGGAAAAGAAGTGAATGAGCTTGATGAACTAGAACTACTCCAAGGTCTAGCCAATCCGGATGCTCTCTCTCTAATTCAAATAATGAAGATAGCATCATTCACCCAAGTAAAGGATGGAGAGAAGATGTTAAAGTTCCACATGGAAGAGAATGAGCTACTGGGACTTGCAACCGGAGTTTTGGAGAATTTAATGCCAACCTATCAAAGGAATCAAAATGATTCCCCCTCTAGACATCTAAAGAATCTGGTAAGTTCAGTAAATTCACATTTTGAGTCCTTTGAGAAGTTTATGGAGGTAAAAGTTCAGAAAGAATTCTTAGATAAGAAGTTTTATGAAATATAGAACCTGATAGGAAATGATAGAAGAATACTTGGTATTGGCATAAAGAGTATTCGGAATGCACTAAATGATGGAAGTAAGATATACAAATTTTGTCTATCATGGCCCAAAGTTAGTAAGAATATTGACAACATGATAAAGGAATAAGAACAAAAATTGTCAAATCTCTCTCAAAACTTTGATCCTCTAACAGTTTCATCCATAAGTCAAGAATGTCAAGTAATTAACTTGACTGAGGAAATAAAGAAACTTGTCAAAAATAAAAGCAACATTATGAAAAGAATGTGTGAGCTCCGGGGATTAATTTCCCCTAAGTTAGAGACAATGTATAATGCCTTATATGAAGCTTAGACTGTAGTTTATACCAGTGTTCCATCAGATCTGTCAAAGGTAGAAGCATACTCATTTGTGTTAAATGGGCACATTTCAATTTTTGATGGAATGAAGAGAACTTGGGCCTCCGAACTTGTGCAAATAAAAGCTAGTTTCATAGACATCCTCAAGTTCATGTGAATAAAACTTAATGGTTACTAATACATATGTAGCAATGTATACAAGAATTTTTGAAAGTTTTGATTTGCGGATCCCGCCCTTTGCCATTGATGTCAAAGGGGGAGTGAGGGGCAATGAAAAATGAAGTATTCAGCAAAGGGGGACCACTGAAATAAGTGAAGTGCACAAATGTACAGACAAAGGGGGAGTTTCACAAAGACACTTAGTCATTTTTCACTAAGTGTTTCCATCAATGCCAAAGGGGGAGATTGTTGGCAAGAGAGATTGCATAGCATTGATAGGAGTTGTCATTGATGGCAACTAAGATTGTCCCACACCTCCGCAGTGCAGTATTTGATCATATCGAAAGTCAGAACAATAACCTAAGTCCAGGAGCCTGGAACATAGTATATAGAAGAGTCTAGTATTTTGGTCCACATCTCCCCAATGGAAAGACATGGTATGTTGTGGATCCAAGGTTGTTGACAGCATTGTAAATACACTCTAAATCCATAATTTTGCCATCCGATGATGAAGGAATCAAATGTTATTAGCATCTATGTATCAGATTTCAGTTTGACAGAGAAGACAAAAGAAGAATAGGCAAACCTTGCTGAAGATCTTATTTCCGGATGAATGGAAGTTTCTTGTTGGACAAATGGTGGTATTTAGTACCTATGGCTGACATGAATAATGATTTGCAAGAGTAAGTTTTTGTCCGCAGTCCAAGTTATGCATAGATCTAGCCGACAAGGTTGAGCATTCTTAAGTGTTCTAAGTACTATTGAAGCTGACTGGTAGAATGATTATAGATCTTGTTGCTGATATATATAGTCAATGAATTTAGTTGTTTAGGGTGTGTGTATGTGAAGAAAGTGAATGTGAGTAGAGCAGAACAATAAGAAGAACAAAGCAAGGATGAAGTGTGTAAGATCAATTTTTGTAATCAACCGGAACTAAAATTCTTGCATAAGTAGATGCTATCATTAGTTCATATCTCTATTTTTCATTTGTAATATTGTCTTAGGTAGTGAGCCTTCATTTGAACAATGAGCTCTGGGCAGTGAGCCTGAATGTAGGTGCATTCCCATTTTATATCAATACTTTTAATAGGGTATTAATTTTGTGGGTTAACCCCCACTGTGGTTTTTCCCTTAATCAGGTTTCCACGTCAAAATCTTGGTATCAAATGTGTCATTCATGTTTTTTCTCATATGCTATTGTTTAATGCTAGATTGTTTATATCATTGATTTAATCTTAAGTTGTAAAAAGAAATAACAAAAGAAAAAGATGAAGAAAAACAACATTGAGTACCAGATGCAATTTTAGTTCCGAAGCTTTCCAAGATTCTACATTTTCCATCCTTGAATCAGAGATCATAACCCTTCTCAACCAACTGTCCAACACTGAGAAGCTTATGGTTCAGTCCTTCCACATACAAAACATCATTTGTGTTATTCTTACCATCAAAAGAGATGGATCCTCTGTCGCGAATTCTACCAACTGAGTTGTCTCGAAATTTTATAAACCCACCTTCATATTTTTCAAAGCTTACAAACTTACTTTTATCACTAGTCATATGATAAGAACATCCACTATCTATCACCCATTCATCCTTTTCAACAACCTGAGTAGCTAAAACACTTTCCATATTTGCACAGCTAGCAGATTCAGTAGACACCAGATCTTCTTCCTTGATAGAAATAAACACCCAATCACCTTCAGTGGAACCTCCATGATCAGATTCATCATCTGTGACTCCATATTCTCTAGATTCTTGGACATAATAACATTTTTTTGACCTTTATATATGTTAGGGTTTGGTTTTGAAAACCTCTCTAGACTTCTTGAGGCAAAATGACCAATCTTATTACAAGCAAAACATTTGAGTGGCAACTTTCCTTCATACTTACCGGATCCTCTTGGACCAATCTTATTACAAGCAAAACATTTGAGTGGCAACTTTCCTTCATACTTACCGAATCCTCTTGGTATTCTTTTGGCAATAAGAGCTTCAAGATCTACAGTCTAAATTTCATCATCTTCAAGATCCTTGTCTTCACAAATCTGTTTGATCTTCCTCAAGAACTTTCACCCAGATCATATCTTTGCTTTTCATACACACTGGCCTTAAACGCAGATTCAAACTTAGGGAGAGAATCACCAAACTCACTCATTTCAAATGTTGAAATCTTACCAAATAACTGATCCCTTGTGACAGTTGTTACTATTCTAATTTCTTCAATGGCTGCAGCTTTATGGTTGTATGCTGCAGGTAAGGATCTGAGCACTTTGGCAACAATCTCATATTCATCTAATACTCCACTTGTATTTCTAATACCGGTCACAAGTTCATTTACTTTCTGCATGTAGGAAGTAATGTTTTCATCTTCAATCATTACCAATCTTTCATATTTACCCTTCAGGCTTTGTAGCTTGGCACATTTAACATATTTGTCACCTTCATACAGATTTTCCAACTTATTCCAGATTTCATGAGCATTTTTCAAATCTAGGACATTTTCCAATTCGGTATCAGTTAGGGCACTCAACGATGCTTCTTTGGCTCGAATATTGTGTTCAGCATCTCTGAGTTTGTCTATAGTTAAAGGTCCATTCTTCAGAATCTTATACTCATTCTTGGTTATCAAGCAAAAGACATCACCCATACATTCCAGATGACACAACATGTGTACTTTCTAGAGGGAGTAATTTGTTCCATCAAAGCTTGACATTCCTTCTTGTAAGACAACATCTTGGATCTCCTCAAGCGGTCAAGCTTCTTTCAGAGGAACTTGGCTTTGATACCAATTGTTAGAATTAGACCAAACAGCTGAGAGGGGAGGGGTGAATCAGTTGTCCCACAAATTTAATATTTTCTTCTTTTTAATCTTTTTAACAACTTTTAATCAGATAAGCATTAAAGCATGAAACAAAACACAAGAGCAGGAGTAAATTGAACACACATAACACCAAAAAATTTTACGTGGAAACCTGGTTAAGGGAAAACCACGGTGGGGGTTAGACCACAAGATTCATACCCTATTAAAAGTACTTAGAAAAAGAGAAGGCACATGCCTTCGTGCTCACTTCCCAGAGCTCACTTCTCAAGAGAGGCTCACTGCGTACAAAATTTTAATATAGGAAGAATTAACTGATAAATAATATCTACATCATGCCTGGTTCAGTTCCTTTGAAAGCTCATAAAACTTATGCTCTGCTCCAAATACTTCTTCTCAAGTTCTTCTTCTAAACATCTCTTGCTCTTTAGCTTCTTCTCTACTCTACTCTACCTTTGATCCTTTCTTTGATTTTATTATTTTCACACAAGGATGATTTTCCACAACTCATCAACAAGTATTTATATGTTTCATCAACCTTTGAATTAACATCAAGGTCGGCACTACAAACAACTGACTTAATGTGAATCACTAAGTTGTTAGCCAAACATAACTGGGACTCAAATCTTCCTTGATCAACACACCACACTTCATAGAATTGCTTTTAGATCATCCGTAACACGCTTGAATCATCCGGTCGGCCAAGACTGGGAAGAATAGCAACACCAAGAAGGAAATCTTCTTTGACAAGCTCAAACTTCAATGTGGACCTCCACCATAGTAGTCATATGATCTAGAGAGCTTGACAAGTATATTGAATTCAACAAAGACATCTGTACTCCTCCAAATCATTAGAATCACTTGCATCTTCCTCCAGAACCTCAAGAACACTATCTATCATGATTGTCACATTAGAAAGATTGCTTGCAGACCTCCAAACCATAAACCACTTGAATGGATGATACACACTAACTTCCAAAACATGCCTCTAGATCCGCAGATCATCATTTGACATATCCAGAACAATCCAGACCTCTTTCCTGTCACTCTATCTCTTTTGAACACTGCAAAACTAGTTCAAGTCAGATGGCCATAGCTTCTTTAAATCTTCATGCAAACCCTTCAAAACTTAACTCGAGCTTCTTCAGATGATCCACTACTGAACCATATGGTCTGTATACATTGATCCTCATTAATTTTCTCAATATCAATCCAATCTTCGATACAGGTAGCAAAATAGGATACAGTTGACACAAATGACAACAAGGATATGTTGACATCAATGACAACACCACTTAGGCACATATTTGCAACAATTTAAACTAATGCTTTTATCATTATGAGTGAGGATATGATTTTTATAGCAAATCTCTGCCAAAATTTATATTGATATTGCTGTAAACTATTCATTTATTTTCTACAATTGATTGAAGCTTCAAGAATATTAAAGAATAGTTGGAATCACTAACTGATGATCAACTTGTACCACTGTATTGCGATTTGGTATGGTTTTAGCCCATTCTTGCCTCCAAGTATTGGTCACTCTCTAAATCATTAAGATGAAGTCGTAGATCTGAATTATTTTCCCTTGGGTAACACATCTCTCTTCGAATAATTATCATTTCATTGATTAAGGCATTATTGGAATCAACTCTAACACAATTGAGTAGGGTTTTTTTGACTGATTTTATTTTTCACTGCTTGCCACAATCTTAGAAAATCTTATATTCTATTATTGATATGGTTATCTGTGAGGTAGGAATACTTAAATGAGGGTTTGATTGAGGTAAATACCTATATAGCCACAACCATTTTTCCTCTCTTTGTGCATGTGTAGATCACATTGAGGAGTTTCTGATAGAAAAGCAATAGGAATCAGAGAGTAGGTACATAGGTCATCTTATGGAACAAAACCTGCCTCGAAACCCTAGGACTAGTGATCAATAATTTATTAGTGATCAATCATTTCTTTGCAATAATTCATTAGTGATCAATAATTTATAGGACTAGGGTTTTATGTTATATAATTTATATCAATTCATTAGTGATCAATCCTTTCTTTGCAACAAAATAATAGAGCCCCAAATAGCTTGGCTCTCCGTTGCTGATGATAGACTAGCACCAAGTCTTTGAAGGCTTGTGTTCCAATGCTATGTGGAAAAGGATTGACCTAGGTTAAAGCATTAATTAGTCTAGATCCTATTTTCCACATAACACTTAGGTTTTTCTTCAAGTAAAGTGGGTTCAAGTTCTAATCCCATAGTTATTCTATGTAAGCCATCCTTTCTTAAGTAGATTACCATTTATTATTTCCACTTAAATAATTGTATGGTGTTAGAATAGGAACTTTAGTTTGGTCCATGATGCAAAAAAGTTAGAAAATGTAGAAATGAAGTGCTAAAATGAAGATAACACAAGTACACTCTTCTTTTCACTAGTCTCAAAAATCACCCCAGAGATTACAAGTTTGACACTTTATAATTTAGTGTCATTGAAATGATTTTCTGAGATTACAATAGTAATAGGGCCCAAAAATGGCCAAAAATTAACTTTTAATCTAAAGTGGACCTATTACAACATCTATAAAAATAAACTATATGGTTGTGTAGTGCTCTCTAATAGTTTTCCAATGCCTATTCATTTGAAAAAGATAGAGATTCAGGGTACAAGATATGACTTGTCGGATGAAAAAATAACTACCAGTTTCAACTTGCAATTTATGGAGAAAAATAAAAAAATTTCTAATATAAATCACCTTGGCTAGATAGACCATGTCTCTAAATCACCTTGGATAGAAAGACCATGTCTCTAGATTTTTGTCACCATTTTTTTCAATTTTTTGGGACCATATGACTAAGTAATGTTGATTAGAAAAATGCTCTATTAGGCTAAAACTCCAAGATCTAGTTGCACTTGGGTAGCCTATGGGCATCATCACCAGTGGTGGTGGCTACAATGGTAACAACTCGATAGAGTTGTGGGAGGTGGGCCACTAAGGTAGAAGTTTATGAGTTGCATCTTTTAAGCCATTGGTGGTTCAAAGACCACGAGCGCTATGTGTGTAGGGCCAGTAGGGGCCTACTACAAGGGTGGCTTGTCCAAATATAGAGCCAAGTCTAGTTGGGCAAACTAAAATGCCCTGTCTGAATACTAGATAGTATTTTTGTGAACTAAATAGTGTGTTCAAGTTTTAGCCCTGCACACTATTGTTTTTAGAAATATTTTGAATTTTTCACCTCAAACTACGTGTTGGGGAGGTTGTACGGTCTTCCTAGCACAAATATTTTTCCACAAATTATTTTAGCACCAAAGACAGATAAATTTATATGAAAATAGGTGTTTTCGAGCCTTATAGAGTCAATGGTGATGTCATTTTGGCCTAAAAATGCCTTGTATAGAAGTCGATCACCAGATATATGCTAAAAAACCTTATTTGAAAACTAGTCTTTTGATTTATGATTTTGGTGAAATGAAAGCTAGATATGACTTTTTCAATCTTTCTAGATGTTATGGAATAGTAAAAAAAACTACCAAGATTGCCAGAATGTTGCAAACACCCAAATTTTAGAAATACAAATGTTTGAAAACCCAAAGGTTAGTCGTTTCCATCAAACTTTTATGATTATCTAGATCATCCAAATATGCAAGAGAAGAACATACCGCTTTTTTAGGAAACTTGAAAGAAAAAATTATTAGCCCCCCAGAATCTCTCAAATAAGGAAACTAAAATCCATTCTTGCACTAGAAATGCTCTGATACTATGTTAGAATATGAAAAGATAAATAACTCGGAAAACATAGTACAACAAATAGGTAATAAACTGAATATGTAAATGATACAAAGATCAAAGTAACAAAATAGAGTTAGTCTCCAAGAGAAACATGAAAATTGTCATTAAGAAAAATAGTATTAGGATAATGTGAAAGCAAATAGCTACATGAATCAATACACAAGACTATCTAGGAGGTGAGTATATATAAAAAATGAGAGAGGGGAGAGGTGGAAAATATAACCAATGTGAAGAGTCCACCACAATAGCCTAAAATAGGAAAGTGCAACTCGGGAGGAAGATTCTAATACATCTCACCCACTCACACTAATACTCACATTATAATCCTAAGAAATCTTAATTAGAAGTGTAGGAAAACCCTAGGAAATAGGGAAATAAATAACCTAGTATGAAAATAAAAACCTACACTAACAAAATGTGAGTCATTGTCTAGCTTGGATTCTTCAATATTTAGGAAAATGTTGATAATTCCACCCTATACTTATGAGATTATTATAAATAATATTGATAGTGGGCCTCCCAAATGAATGTTTACTTTAGTATTCACAAAATGTCTCCACAACAATAGATTTATTTTATGTAATCAAGTCTTTATAGGAATGCTCAAGCCACACAGTATGAGAGTTTCTACACTCTTTATAAATTCAAAAAGAGGCACTTATTCTTAAGCAGTATGAATTTAAAATATTCCTATGTCAAAAATTATACCCTATATACCATAAATAGGATAGGAAAATACAAATGACATGAGCCAAAGGTAAGGTAAAATCATGCAAACATATACAAGGAAATTTAGGGAGAGAGTGGCACAACTGTGATCATTAAGTCATGGAGAAATACATAAGCATGTATTGTTATCTGCTAAAGAGGAGTGTCTTTATAAAAAAACCTTAGGATAATGATGAGTATTGTGTACAATCTAATAATATGTCAGATAAGAGGGGAAATTATTCCCACAAGAAAAACCATCAAGGTGAAGAGTGGCAACTTCATGGTGACAAGAGGAAAGATAATATAAAGGGTAAGAGAAAAAATGATTCAAGTGTACCCCTAGGTGTCATGGAAATATGGTTTCATGTCTAAGAAAGTGGAATTTGAAGTTTAGTTTGGTAGTTTGTGTTCCTTCAAGTTTTTCGTTAGCAATCTATGGTCGAGGAAGTTAGTACATTTCACCATATTAAATAATTAGCTTCTATGGTTTTGGTCGTAGTTCTATTTGTGGTTTTTTATTTTCTATTGAATTTTGAGGTTAATTGGATAAATGAAGGTTGGTAATTTGGTTCATGAAGTGTCTATGGGTTACCAAGGTGTTTATTTGGAACTATTTTTGTTTGTGGAAGGTTTATTTTGAATTTGTGAAAAAGGAAAATATTTGGGAAGGTTGTAATAATTCTTATGGAGGTGTGTGGGGTACCCCATGGAATTTATTTACCATTTGACCATTACAATTTGTAAATTTATTATTTTTAGTTGGTGACACATTTCATGTGGTTTTAGATTTTATTCCATCTTGAGGCTGACACAGATCAATTTGAGGATCTTGAGGATGATATATATAATGGGTTTTGCATCAATTGAAGGTAAGCAAAGAAGACATGGGATGGTAGAAGGCTATTGTGTGAGTTTTGGAAATGAGGGGTTGATCTTTGAGAGGTTGAGTAAATCTATAAGGAGTATGATGTGGAGTATGATCATTTTAATTTGATAGTGGTTCCTCGTGCATGTCATTGCCATAAAATATTATTGTGATTTGAAGGTTGTAGCTTGTGGGAAGCAAGGTAGGTATGTATTTTTGTACTAGAAATCATTATGTGGCTAATAGAACAATCTTTACAGTAGGGTAGTGGTAAAATTCTAAGGTTATATTGTACTTGTTACAGATATGGTTCCTAGGGTTGTCATTGATGTCAACACTATCACTAGGTTGTCATTGATTTCAACACTATCATGGGGTGTAATGGTGTTCATGGTTGGATATAATATACAAAGAAGACATAGTTCATGGTTGGATGTCATGTCCCATCCAGCAGAGAAGATATAGTTCATGCTTGAATGTCATGTTGAATATAATGTGGATATTGAAGTTCATAGTTGGATGTCATGCCTTCATTAGTGTAGAGTTAAGTTTGAAGACATATTAATATGGGAATTAGAAGCACTAAGATGATCAGATGTGTTGTTGATGTTATTGATGGCCTAAAGCATGTATGTTCCATGTTTCATGATGATAGGATTACTAGAAGAGTGTTTTGCTTTAACAGTCTAAAGACAATATTGAAGACAACTACTATACAACAATAGAATGCTCTGCATTCCTTCGTATTTGTAGATATGGCTATTTTTTCTGGTAATGTGTTTATGGTTTAGTAAAGGTCATAATTCCAAAGTTTTAGATCATTTGTCCTTCCTCTATGAGATTTATGCATGATAGAGTACATGCATGAGTTCTGACAGAGTATGCTAGTGTTGAAGGCCTATTGGAATGCTTCGCATTCCTCCAGAACTGAATGATTGACTTTGCAATTTTGTGGACATGTTAATGGATTTACATTACATGCTTCCTTGCAGTTTCAAGGTTCTTGGTGGTCCACAAGCTCAGTTTGTTAATGACAGTATGTTGCAGTGTGTTCTGGATGACAAGTGGTTCTTAGAGTTCATGATTGAAGATGTGCGACACAAAATATTTGATGTGCAGAGGTAAAGAAGTATTTCTAGATGTTGTATGATTCATGTAGACTCATCTGGAAAAGTTTCATGAAGATCTTTCTTCTTTCCAGTAACGCACAAGGTTTTCAAGTTGCTCATGGCCATTATTCTTCAAGGTTGATGTGTTTTTTCTTAAAGTTGTCCTATTATCAAATGAGTGGAGTGTGTGGATGTAATTCCTTGGTGGTTGATGTTGTGAAGGATATTTTGAACCTAATTAAGAAAGTGTTGATGTTTGCAAGCCATGGGACTTCTGCTGGTGTAGCGTGTAGTCTTGTTTAGGACATGTCCTCTACACGTTTCATGTTGTGTGTTGACTAACTAACTTGTAAATGTACTTTTCATGTTGTCTTTGGCCGACAAGCAATGTAATCAATGTAATATCATGTATAAATTGTGAATCAAAGTGATTTGGGAGAGGTGTTATTGCAAAGTGATTGATAAGATTTGCATGTAGAATAAGGAGCATAATGAATGCATTTTGATGTGCAACTGAAGGAGAAAGAGAAGAAGTTGTAGATGCTATCTTGTTTCATCTTGAAGACATATTTATGAGAGTGACCAAGTGTAGAGTGTGCCTAACTGACCTGATCATCAAAACAAAGTGTGAAGGGGCATAATTGCAATCATCAAAGGTGTGAGTTCCAATGTTAGTTTTTAGATAGTAGAAGGACTGTCATATTGTAATCTTTTGTAAGTATGTTCTCAATTCAAGAGTAGGATCTTCCTTGGGAGTGATCCTAAAGCAAAGTATTTAGGGAGTAGTAGCTTCCTTGGGAGTGACCCTAAATCAATTTTTTTAGGGAGTAGTAGCCCTAAAACAAAGTTATTATTTGAGCTTCATATATTATGAGTTAATCCTCACCGTGGATTTTACCTTTTAGGGTTTTCCATGTATATCTAGTGTTATGTGTTGATGTGCATTGTGTTAATCTTTCATGTTCATAATGTGATGCTTAAGTTTTAATCTTCTCCAGATAAGTTGAAGTTGTTAAAGTTGAAGATTGTTTAGATACTAATTCACCCCCCGTCTTAGTATCTTGGTGTGTTCAACAATTGGTATCAAAGCCAAGTTCCTTTAAAGGAAGATTAACCTCTTAAGGAAGGTTTGGGAAGGTACTAATGGATTTAGCAAGATATCTATGTTCGATGGAAAAAATTATTCTTTTTGGAAGCTAAGGATGGAAGGCTATATCAATTCTCTAGGATGCAGTGTTTGGCAATCTGTCAAGACTAGTTACAAAGTTCCTGAGCTGCTATTCCTACAGATCCAAATGAAGTTAAGGAATATGATAAAAATGTCAAGGTAAAATTTTCTATCATGAGTGGGTTAGCTAATTCAAAACTTTCAAAGGTAATGAGTTGTAGTTATACTAAAGATGTTTGGGTTAAACTTGAAACCATTTATGAAGTAGATAAGAAAGTAAAGAAAGAAAAGATACAAATCTTCAAGATAAAATTTGAGACCCTAAAAATGTTAGAGGATGAAGACATTGCTGGATGTATGCTCTAGGTGAATGAAGTGATCAATGTCATCATAGGTCTTGGTCACAAAGTGGAAGAGGATGAAATTGTGAAGAAGGTTCTGATATCTCTTTCCAAATCTTACAGTCATAAGGTATCTTCTATTGAGAAGAATGCAAAATTGGATACATACATTGTAGACAAACTATTTGGTTCCCTTACTTCCTTGAAATGAAAGAGTTTGGCAGTGATGCTCCAAAGAAATAAGTTTCTTTCAATGTCAGTATGAAGACAAAAGAATAAATTGTTGATGAAGATGAGAGCTCTGATGAAGTTGACGTAAATTTTGTGAGAAGACTAAAGAAAGGCACTAGGAAATACAAAGGTAATTTACCCTTGAAATGTTTCAATTGTGGAAAGGTTGGCCACTTTGCTTCTAAATGTCATTTTAAGGAATCAAGGGGTAGTAAAAAGAGAGATAAGTTCAAAATAATTCTATGTTCCATAGAGAGTAGTTACTCTTCAAAAGATAAGGATCATGATGATTCACATGATGAAATACTTTTCATGGCCTTGAGTGTTGGTGATAAAAATGATGATGTTGCAAAATGTGAGAAGATTGATGCCTTGCAAACAGATCAAAACAATGACATATCAATGGTTGTATGGCCTACTTTTCATGCAAGAGAAGAAGCTAAGGCTTGGGTAATTGAAAATGGTTGCTCAAATCATATGACTGGTGACAAGGAGAAGTTTATCAGCCTTGAGAAGTGAGATGGTGGTGTTGTCAAGTTTGGTGGTGAAGAGTCAACACAAATATGTGGAAAAGGTGCTATAACTATTAATGGGAAGAATAGGGCTGAGGATGTCCTCTATGTCAAAGGGATGAAACACAATATTCTTAGTGTTAGTCAAATGTGAAGCAAGGGGTATAATCTTAGCTTTCATGCCAAGGGGTGTGAAATTAGGAAGGCAAGGTCCGAAAAACTAGTTGCAGAAGGTATCAAGACATATGGTGATATCTATCATCTGAAGGAGGTAAATGGAAGAACATGTTTCTTGGCTCAATCCAATGAGTGTTGGTTGTGGTACAAAAGAATGGGACATAATAATTTTGATAATATGGTAAAGATCAGTTCTACTCATGCAGTGAGAGACATGCCCAAGATAATCAAGACTACAAACACAGTATGCAAGGAATGTCAAATGGGAAAGTAGACAAAGACAAATTTCAAAAGCAAGGAGTATTCTTCTTCAAAGCCATTGGAGTTGATTCACACTGATCTATGTGGCCCTACAAGAGTAAAGAGTCAACAAGGTGAGAGGTATTTTATGTTGCTAATTGATGATTATTCTAGAATAACTTCAATTACTTTCTTAAAAGAAAAGTTAGATGCCCTTGATAAATTTGAAGTGTTCAAATCTATGGTTGAGAATGAAGTAGATGCCAAGATGAAATGTTTGAAGTCTAATAGAAGAGGTGAGTTTACTTCAAATGAATTTGAAATATTTTGTGAAGATCATGGTATTAGGAACCATCTGTTAGCTCCTAGGACCCCTCAGCAAAATGGGGTAGTGGAAAGAAAGAATAGGATTGTGCAAGAGATGTCTAGGGCAATGTTGAAAGATGCAGTTCTACTTGATATGTATTAGGAGGAAGTAGTTCACGCTGTTGTCTATCTAATTAACAGAGTGCACCTGAGGGTCAACAAAACTAAGACCCCTTATGAGCTATGGTATGGAAGACCTCCCATTGTCAGATACTTTAGGATCTTTGGAAGTAAATGCTATATTAGAAGAGATGAAGAAGACCTAGGAAAGTTTGATTCAAGAAGTGATGAAGGAATCTTTCTTGGTTACTCAACCAGAAGAAATGCTTATTGATGCTACAACAAGAGAATGGGAAAAATGATTAAAAGCACAAATATCAAGGTAGATGAAGACTTGTATCAGATCTCACATGAATCAGAGGACTCAGAATCTAATATCTTTCCATGCATTGAAGATCAAGAAGAAGAAGTGAAAGAAGAAAAGGAACAAGAATCAGATAAAATGCCTAAGACTCCAACAAAGTATGTTCAGAAGAACCACTCAGCAGATTAGATCATTGGAGATAAGGATGAAGGTGTGTAAACAAGGAGAAGGCTCGATAAGACACATGAGAAAGTAAAATTGTGTTTGTTATCAAAGGTAGAACCCAAAGATTTGTTGATGCTAGCAAATATGATAGATGGATAAAGACCATGGAACAAGAATTGGATCAGATTGAGAAGAATCAAACATGGGAATTGGTTTCCAAAGCAACAAATAAGAATGTTATAGGAACAAAGTGGGTGTTCCGGAACAAATTGAATGAAGAAGGTTAAGTTGTAAGGAACAAAGCAAGATTGGTATGCAAATGATACACACAAGTTGAAGGTATTGATTTTGAGGAGACTTTTGCTCCAGTAGCTATGATGGAAGCAACAAGAATGTTCCTTTCTCTTTCTGATGATAAAAACTTCAAGGTATATCAGATGGATGTTACGCCAATATTTATGAAAGGTGATCTAGAGGAAGAGGTTTATATTGAACAACCAGATGGTTTCCAGATATCAGAATATCTGAACATGGTGTGCAGACTCAAGAAGGCTCTATATGGTCTCAAGAAAGCACCTAGAGCTTGGTATGCTAGATTGGACAAGTACTTACTTCAGTAGGGCTTCAAGAAAGGTACTACAGATAGCAATCTTTACATTAAGGATGAAGGAAACATGATATTGATAGTTACAGTATATGTTGATGACATCATCTTTGGTGGAGATGATGATATGTGTAAGAGGTTTGCAGAGGAGATACAAAAAGAATTTGAGATGTCTATGATTGGTGAGATGTATTTCTTCTTTAGACTTCAAATTACTCAGCTAGATGGTGGTATCTTTATTTCTCAAGCTAAGTATGTCAAAGAGTTGTTGAAGAAATTTGGTATGGAGGATTCAAAACTAGTGAGTACTCCCATGGTCACTAGATATCACTTGAGAAAAGATGATGAGTCTCCAAAGGTGGATCAAACTATCTATAGATCTATGATTGGAGGATTGTTGTACTTGACTACTTCTAGACCTAATATTATGCATGCAGTATGTGTGGTTTCTATATATCAAGCCAATCCCAAGAAAACACATGAGAAGGAAGTGAAAGGATATTCAGATACTTGAAAGGAACTCCAAATTATGGCTTATGGTATCCACGATGTAATGACTTTGGTTTGAGTGCTTACACTGAGGCTGATTGGGTTGGTTGTGTTGATGATAGAGGAAGTACAAGTGGTGGTGCTTTCTTCTTAGGAAGAAGATTGGTTTCATGGAAAAGTAAGAAGCAAGATTTAGTGTCCTTATCAACTGCAGAGGCAAAGTACATTGTAGCAACATCTTGCCATACACAAGTTTTATGTATGAAGAAAACCCTAAAGGATATCAAGGTATTGTATGATGAGCCTATTCCCATTTTTTGTGACAATACAAGTGCTATCAACATTTCCAAGAATCCATTGATGCATTCAAGAACCAAGCATATAGAAATTGGGTATCACTTTTTGAGAGAGAAGGTTGTAGATAAGGAGGTGAAGTTGGAATATGTTCCAACAAAGGATCAGATGGCAGATATTTTCACAAAGGCTCTTGCAAAGAATACTTTTGAGGATCTCCAACAGAGGTTAGGGGTAATCACCCCTCCTTTTTCTTCCTAGATGAATAATGGTGCATCTGTCCAGGGGGAGTTCATGTTATATCTTGTTCTTGGACTGATGGTGGCTACCTCTTAGGGGGACCAAGTAGTGATGATAGGGGAGTTTGTTTACTACAAGAAGAAGTCATGCTCTAAGAAAGAATGTGCAGACATGTGGCCAGTAATGATCAAGTAGTGGATGCCCTTTCTCCTTGATGTCAAAGGGGGATAAATGTGCAAGTATGTGTTTCCATCAATGCTAAAGGAGGAGATTGTTACACATATGGTTCCTAGGGTTGACATTGATGTCAACACTGTCATTAGTTTGTCATTGATGTCAACACTATCATGGGGTGTAACAGTGTTTATGGTTGGATGTCATGTGCAAAGAATATATAGTTCATGGTTGGATGTCATGCCCCAACAAGAAGAGAAGATACATTTCATGGTTGGATGTCATGTTGAATATAATGTGGATTATTGAAGTTCATGCTTGGATGTCATGCCTTGATCAGTGCAGAGTTAAGTATAAAGACAATAATATGGGAATTAGAAGCACTAAGATGATCAAATGTGTTTTAGATGTTATTGATGGCTTGAAGCATGTATGTTCCAAGTTTCATAATGATAGGATTACCGAATGAGTGTTTTTCTTTAACAGTCTGAAGGTAGTATTGAAGACAACTACTATATGGCAATAAAATGCTCTGCATTCCTCCGCATTTGTAGATATGGCTATGCAATTCTGGTAATGTGTTCAAGGTTCATTGAAGCTGATAATTCTAAAGTTTTAGATTAGTTGTCCTTCCTCTATGAGAGTTATGAATGATAGAGTATCAGCATAAGTTCTCACAGAGTATGCTAGTGTTGAAGGCATGTTGGAATGCTCTGCATTCCTTCATAAGTGAATGATTGACTTTGTAGTTTTGTGGACATGTTAATACATGTGAATTACATGCTTCCTTGTAGTTCAAGGTTCTTGGCGGTCTGCAAGCTCAGTTTCTCAATTACAGTATGTTGTAGTGTGTTCTAGATGATAGGTGGTTCTCAAAGTTCATGATTGAAGACGTACGACATAAAATATTTGATGTACAGAGGTAAAGGAGTATTTGTAGATGTTGTATGAGTCCTTTAGACTCATCTAGAAATTTTTCATGAAGATCTTTCGTGTTTCCAATACCACACATGTTTTTCAAGTTGTTGTGACTATTATGCTTCAAAGTTCATGTGTTTTTGCTTAAAACTATCCTATTTTTAAATGATGGAGTGTGCGGATGTAATTCCTTGGTGGTTGATGTTATGAAGGATGTTTTAGACCTAATTAAGCAAGTGTTTATGCCTACAAGGCATGGTACTTCTGGTGGTGTAGCGTGTAGTCTTGTTTAAGACTTGTCCTCTACATGTTTCATGTTGTGTGTTGTCTAGCCAACTTGTAAATGTATTTTTCATGTTGTCTTTGGCCGACAAGCAATGTAATATAATGTATAAATTTTAAATCAATGTGAGTTGGGAGAGGTGTGATTACAAAGTGATTGATAAGGTTCACAAGTAACATAAGGAGTAGAGTGAATGTATTTTGATGTCTAATTGAAGGGGAAAGAGTAGAAGTTGTACATGTTGTCCTATTTCATCTTAAAGACATATTTGTGACATTGACCAAGTGTAGAGTGTGCCTAACTAATCTGATCATCAAAATAAAGGATGAAGGGGCAGAATTACAATCATCAAAGGTGTGAGTTTTAATGTTAGGTTTCAGACAGTAGAAGGACTGTCATATTGTAATCTTTTGAAGTGTGTTCTCAATTCAGGGAGTAGTAGCTTCCTTGGGAGTGACCCTAAATCAAAGTTTTCACAGAGTAGTAGCTTCTTTCAGTTGTAGCCCTAAAACAAAGTTATTATTTGAGCTTCATATATTGTGAGTTAATCCTCACCATGGTTTTTCCCTTCTAGGGTTTTCCACGTATATCTAGTGTTATGTGTTGATGTGCATTGTGTTAATCTTTCATGTTCATATTGTGATGCTTAAGTTTTAATCTTCTCCAAATAAGTTGAAGTTATTAAATTTGAAGATTGTTTAGATACTAATTCACCCCCCCCCTCTCAGTATCTTGGTGTGTTTAACAATACTTTCATCATTATGCATCTTTGTGAAAATTTTGGAAGTGGTATTTTCAATGTCTAGTGCATATATGCATGTAGGAAGCCTATGGAGAAACTATCCATTTTTGTAATCTTGTTGTAATCAAACATTTGTGTTCTAAAATGTAAGAGGGACCATTGCAACAAATGTTGTTATTGTAATTTTGTGATAATCATTCAAGTTGTCTAATTAATATAACCATAAGGTTTCATGTAAATTTCTATAGTTTCTGGTGATCTATGTATCTATTCTTGTTGTTGGATACACGGTCAAATAGTATTTTGGTGGACCCTACTACTATGATTGCATCAAGTGGTATTAGAGAAAAGGGTAGATCATAGGAAGATTGTTAGAGTGTGGGTGTGAATTTGAGTACACTTCATTAATGTGGGTTTTTAAGAATGAGTTTGACTAAAACCTAAGTTGTGGTGGTGATAGGTAAATGAAAGTGTAAGAAGTTGAGGTGAGCACTTAATTTGATGTTTGTTCTTTGTAGTAATTAAATAAAGTTTTAGTTGTGGAAGTCCATGAGAGTTTGTAGATAATGCACTAACTATGAGGTAGTTTACAAGGGGTAATTATGGACAAATCATTGACCTAAAGATGTCACTAAAGAGAGGGTGAGGTAATATCTATGTTCTAGGAAGAATGGAGGAAATGTATGAGATGTTGAAGGCTATGTAGAACTAGAAGGATGCACTAAAAAAAGACCATTGGAGGACATCTAACCCTAGGACCAGGGAAAGTGATGAAGAGTATGAGCTAGATCGTATAGAATCAAGCAAAAGAAAAGAGAACAAGGAATAGAGGAGGGTTAGCCCATAATATTGTGTCCCAATTTATAGCCAAAGTGGGACATTGAAATTATAATTTTAAACTAAATTTTCAATATCTAACACCTATAGAAACTAATCCATTAAGAATTTGAAGATGATGTGAACTAGTGATTTTTGAGATTTTTATAATTAATAGTATTTGTAAAAAGTGGCCTTTATACTAGAAAACATAACTTTTCTTATATAAAGGATAAAATTATAAATTTTTAAGCATAGATTTGTAACACCAATATCTAGTACAAAGATATTTTTTCATTATTTTTTGTTGCATATTTTTTATTATTAATTTTGACGTAAGATTAATTATAATTCAGACATAGGTTTATACCATACAACATAATATTTTTTGTATGTATCCAAATTAATTTTTTTTTGTTGAAACAAGGACATCAATACAGGTAGTGTGCATATTTTTTAGAATATTTTTCTCCATTTCTTTTTTTGTGTGTGTGGAATAGAGACCTTAATTTTAGGTTGAAAACCTATGTTCACTAGAAAATATAATAATCAAATGAAATATATTCAAAATCATACTTTATGGAAATATTATACTAAGGGCTACATACTTACAAAATAGAATATCTAAGTGGCTTCATTTGATCCCCCAAAAGGTGAAGCAAAATTGGTTTTTTGGCTACTATTTTGATAGGTTTGGAGGATACTCCTTCGAGGGTTTGATTTAAGACTAGGGAGTTATTTTCAAGGGAGTTTGATCTAAGGGGGGTTTTATCTAACTGTCTTCAATTAAACCCCTTTAGATGGAACTCCTCAAGGCTTAAATCATTAATTTTTCTAAAAAGTATGTGATTTTAGATAAAAACCAAGATGTCTGCTAAGCGGTACACACTATTGTGGTAGAACCCAAGGCATTGAAATCCATAACTAACATTAGCAAGAGGACTAGAGTGGACATTCCAAACTATTTTGGCAACTTGGATCCTCAAAATCTAATAGACTGGATCACTAATTTAGAAGAAGATTTTGAGTATGAAGGCATTGTGGACCTGAATAGGGTGGAATTTGAAAATACCAAGCTGAAAGGTCATGCAACATTATAGTGGAAAAAAGTACAAATAGAGATGAATACAAGGGGAAAACCTAACATTGAAAAATGTGACCAGATGGTGGAAAAGTTGAAGTCCAAGTTTATTCCAAGGAATTACCAGTTACAGTTTTAGGAGGTATATAACTTGTAGTAGGGAGATATGATTGTGAAGGAGTACACAGAGGAATGCTATAGGCTGATACTTAAGTCAAGATATCATAAGGGGCTGATAAATTAGAAAAATACATCAATGGATTAATAGAATCCATCCAAGAGGAGTTGGGTATGTGGAATATCTAGATAGTAAAGGAGGCATACAAGTTGGATCTCACCATGGAGAAGAAACTAAAATGGAAGTAAGAGGAAAAGAAGAAACATCAGAGATGAAGAGAAGAGAAGAACCATAATAGTAGGATGAGATGTAGAAATTGAGGAGAAACCCTAAGAGGTCAAGGGAGAGGTAACCTCTACTACATTGAAATAGAAGGATAAAGTTCCTATCATGAAGCTAAGGAAGATGATATGAACTAACAAAGTAATAATGAAGATGACTGTAGCAGCTATGACAAAGGTAGGAATGGTGGTGGAAGCTACTATAAAGATTAAAGAGTAGATGATACTCATTGTAGAGAGGCTTAGGTGGAGCATGGAGGATGTTCCTAGTAGAGTAGAGGTAAATATTAGAGAAAGAGGAAGAAATCCTTGAGGGGAACCTATTTTAGGTGTGGCAAGGAAAGACATAAATAATTTGAGTTTCGAGGAAAGAGGGTAGAACATAGCACAAGATCTACATTTGATGAATAGAGGTCACCTCCTTGGAAGAGAGACCTTGAGTGTGGGGATTCATTAGTTTTGTAGAGAGCTTTGAGGTGTACCAAAAGAGATGAGATGGGGCAAAGGAAGAGTTTTCTCGGGATAAGATGTAAAGTCTGAGGTAAATGCTATGATGTGGTGGTGGATAGTAGTAACACAAACAATTTTGTTTTTGTGGAGATGGTTGACAAGTTAGGGCTAAGGAGGATGAAATATTTGAGAACATACTAGATAGTTTGGTTTTTGTAAGGGGACCATATTTTCATAGAGGAACAATGTTGGGGGAGATTCAAGATAAGGATGTATCATGATGAGGTACTATGTGACATTGTGCTAATGGTTGTGTGTCATCTTCTATTGGGAATACCATGGTTGGTTGATAGGGAACTGGTGTATGATGAAAGAGATAACACCTACATGATATGCAAGGATGGACAAAAACATAAGTGGATGCCAATGAGGGCAAGTGAGGAATAGTTTCATAATAGCACTAGAGTGTGTGTTGTGGAGGGACAATATGCATGCATTACAAAGATGTGTGGCATTGCTATAACATGTTGTGGTACCACAAATGTAAAATAAGTAGCACAAATAAGAGTCTGCAAGAGTGGAGGTCACTAAAAAGAAACCATCTAGAGGACAAGATAAATTAACAAAAGGATGATGAGTTGTACTAAGGAACATTCAGTATTACAAAGTCCAATAGAGGAGTATCTAGAAGCTAGGAAAGAAGCTAACAAATATGAGGGATTAAATTATAGAGGATTATTGGTAGAATAGAGTGATAAATAACATGGGTGAAAGTAGTACTCAAGGAGGATTGCTTGAGGCATATACCCAAAGATTTGGAAGGAGCGAGTTGGAGAAGTAGCAAATTGGAATCTCCATGTAGGGGAAGACTATCCTAGAAAATAAAGTATTCATTCTTTTGATTTACCATAGGAGTCTTATGTAGGTACATCCATGGGCATCATGCAAACATGGTATCATGTTTAAGAAAGTGAAAATTGTGGTTTCATCTAGTAGTGTGTATGTCTACAAGTTTGTGGTTAATAGTCTATGGTTAAGGAATTTAGTACATTTCACTACATTGAGGAATTAGATTCTATGGTTTTGGTTGTAGTTGTATTTATGGTTTAATTATCTTTTATTGAAATTTGAGTTTTATTAGATAAGTAGAGGTTGCTAATTTGGTTTGTGATGTGTCTACAAGTTGATAGTGTGTTCTGTTGGAACTATTTATATTTATAGAAAGTTTATTTTGGGTATGTGAAAAAGGAAAATATTTGGGAATATTGTGAAAACCATTTTAGTGGTGTGTGGTGTACTGCATAAAGATTCTCCACCATTTGAACATTGGAACTTGTAAGTTTGTTATTTTGAGTTGGTGACACATTTTATATGGTTTTAGAATTTACTCCATCTTGAGGCTAATGTGGATCACATGAGGAGCATGATGATATATATAGCGGGTTTTACATCAATTAAAGGTAAGAGAAGAAGATATGGGATAGTAGAAGGTTAGAGTGTGAGTTTCAATAGGGAGAGGTGAGGTATGAGAGGTTGAGTAAAGGTGTAAGGAGTACATGATGTGGACTGCGATCATTTGGAGCTAATAGTGGTGCCTTATGGATGTCAGTTCTGTAAAAGAGTATCATGATTCAAAGGTTGTATCTTGTGGGTAGAAAGGTAGTGTTGTTGTATACTAGAAATCATTATGTGGCTGATACAACAATATTTACAATAGTGTAGTGGTAAAGTTTTGAAGCTATATTGTACTTGTTATCATTATACATCTTTATGGTAAGTCTGGAAGTGGTGTTTCAATAGTTAGTGAGTATATTCATGTAGGAATCCTATGAGGCAAATATCCCTTTGTGTGATTTTGTTGTAATCAAATGTCTATGGCCTAGCATGTAAGAGGGCCCATTATGACAAATCTTATCATTGCATTTATATGTTAATCATTCAAGCTATCTAATCAATAATTGTAGTGTTTTATGTGATTTCTATGGTTTGTGGTGATATGTGTATATTTTTTGTTGTTGGCTACACGGTCAAATAGTCCTTTGTTGGACCCTCCTAGCATGATTGCATCAAAAAATAATTCTACTATTAATATTAGTTTTAAGGTAAAAAATAAGGGGGCTTTTTTTATTCACATTGTAACAAAGATGGACATAGAAATAATAAGTTTTTGAAGATACACTGATAGTTGGTACCTTTGTGAGAAAAGAAGGGAAAATACAAGAGTACTACATGTGCTAGTGTAAAATAATAAAAATGAGTGGATCTCATTTATGGATGAAATATTCTCTTGTTGCACTATTTGAAAGGGTGTATGAAAGGTGGAATATGAACCTCATGGTGAAGAAAATCTCACTTAACTTTTCCATATCAATAATCAAGTGAGAGGTAAGAATGTAGATGATATTTTTGCTTCAAGTTCATAAGAAAATCCTTTTTCATATAAAATGTTTAGTGATCTTGTTTTAGAGATTGTATGCTATATACATCCATATGTTTTATGGTGGTTGCAATGAGGAGTTGAAATGAGCATGACATTTAACAATGTAATTTATATGAAGATATTGAATAACTGATGTGTAAATATTTAGTCATGTTAAATGTCATATCTTTTGATGTTTGTGATGTTGTTATGTACCCCATATCTCTATGATATAGATGAAATTACTTTAAAAGAAAGAATTAGTTTAGGCTAATCTTGAATTGAAAATATGTTTTGTCACTCATATTTTCGGAAGTCCAAGATAAAGTTGTTTAGTACTTCAAGATGCAATAAATAACTAGTGCTAGTGGGCTATATGTTCTTCCATTATATAGTGCACAAAAAGTGGAAAGGGAATCTTGGATTAGAAATATGCAAGGGTTTCATTCTCAAGGGAAGTGAATAGAATGTGGACAATTGATTCATCAAGGTCCCAATTTATCTCTTGAGTCTATATGTGGAAAAATTCACATACACAACTTATTTGAGATGGGTCAAAGAAAAAAACAAAGATATTTCATCAAAGAATCAAAATAGGCCTATGAAGGGCTCAAGGAATAAGCTTCATAAAGAGGAACCACAAGTGAGACCTTGTGTTGCCCAAGAAATTTAGTTGATAAAGAGGTGGTTGACTGTGTAAACTATTTTTGTTATAGGGAAGTAATTTGAAAGGTTGAAAACAAGTTAAAAGGCTGCTAGAATGTTGTAAGATTGCAATAATGTAAAATTGTAAATTCTTGTAAGATTGCAATAATGTAAAATTGTAATGTTGTAAAACTAACAAGTATGAGGTATTTTTTTGCAATGTGGAAGATTATGATGTTTCGTCAAGATTCAACTATGTATATTTCAAGTTAAACTCATTGACCCTTATTTCATGAGTAGTGATTCACATGATCCTATCTCTCATGAGCATGAATGGTCCACTTAGCACTCATTACATCTAGGTGATGCTCATAGAGGTGAAGAATAAAGAACTCCTAAGAGGTTACCCATCCCAGTAGTAATCTAACTCAAGTGAAATTAATCATGGATCTTCCTGCAAGATCAAGCCCACTTAACCACTCCATGGTTAAGAATAGTTAAGTCAATGTAGTACTAGGATGGGTGACCTTTTAGGAAAAATAACTATTAACAATTAGAAAAAGATAACTATTTCTATGAAATAAACAAAATTAAATCTTTAACTTTTAGTACCATGAATTTAGATTAAGAGAAAACTTTAACGAGAGATTGAGATACCTTGAATTATGTTTATTTTGTCCTAAATATTAGTGTACCCATTTCAAGTAGATTTGCATAGATGATCATGGAGAGATTCCAAAAATGAAAGAGGGGAGGAAGAAGACATTGATAAAATGATAGAATTGGAAAGTGAAATAGGATAGATTTCTAGAATGTAGATAGTAATCTACTAGTAGGCAAAGAAGGTGGAATACTAATAGTGAACAAGGTAATGAAGAATTGCTAAAGGGAAGTCTAGTTTCAAGTAATGACTTACAATTTAATAAAAGAAAATAAATTATATAGATATTTGACATGTAAGAGATGAGAAGTAGAGTACTTACTACTTCCTTGAACTAAAGTATAATTTATAAGTGAAGGAAGGATGAGTGGGTAATAAAATCTTTATTTCTCCTAGAAAACAAAACATATATATGAGAAGTGTTCCTGAAACAATAAAATACCATTCTCAACAAGGGAAAAAATTCCATAAAAAGAACCAAAAAAATGTATGTTGTGATGCTTAGAATTTGAAATTTGTTGAGTCACTTGAAACTATTGATTTCAATACATAGGTGGTTGAAAATATATGATGGGATAGGAAAAACCATTGCAAGAAAATCTCACTTGTTGAATCTATTATCTTTTTGGGAACAAAAGTTCCCTATTAGGGAGGAATGATTTGCAAATTTTGATTAAGATGTTGGACCATTGTGATGCGATCTCATTTTTAGATCAAAGAACACCTAAAATCCATGTAAACATGAATTCAAGGGGTTTTTTTGTCAAGAGGAATGTAATTTTCTTAAAGAAATGTCTAGGGTGATATGGAGTAGCATAGGAATGACTTGAAATAAAAGTACAGGTCTTAAAAATATATGGAATGCTAATTTCATCAAAATCATCAATTTTTATAGGCAGAGATTTAGTTGTTGACCTCAATAATTTCATCACAAATGTGGGAAAAATATTTTTTCTACTTGTTGGAAGCAATAAAATTATCATAGTTGAGATAGAGCGTGGAATATGAAGGGTACAAGTGGCATTTCAAATTTCTTGTCCAATGTTCGGTCTTGCATTCATTGCATTTGAAGGGTGTAGGGATGGCTAATGAGTCTTGTAGGGGTTATTGGAGGTTGTTAGATAGTTTATCTCTTATACTTTATACTTCATATTATTCATTTTAGACTATTGCAAGCATTGCACTAGGGGTTTTTGTCGTAGGAGGCATATTATAGGTGGCTTGTAACTTATTGTAGCATTGTTGGAGACTATATTCTCCCTAGTAGCTACTATAACCACATGTACTAAATTCAAACTATTGGCAGTAGGATATTAGGTTTCCCTTCTAGAGTTATCTTCCTTGTTAGGGCTTTTCTAGGTGTATCTTACATTTTAGTTTACTTGTGTGCTTTTTATAGTCTTGTTTTATCCTTTACATTTTATGTATTGAACTACAATAAACACGTTTAGGTTATTATATTATCTATTTGAGGTGAAGAAATAATGTATTAAGAACTCTTCTAGGATTTATGTTGTAGTATCGATTAATAATGACTAATGTGACATAACTACCTAGAAGAATAAGGAGATGAATATGAGAAGGGCCAAGGAAAGAGAGGAGAAGATTAGGAATGCTATGGATACAAGAGATATATGATGAAGATAAAGTTAGAATGGTTGAGGTCGTTAAGTGTGGAAGAGCCTGAACCTACATCTATCACACCCAACAACCCAATAGTTTCCCAAGTACTTGATCTAAACATCATAAATGTTCCATAAAATAATATCCCTACAAATACCTGGACTAGTTTTGTTGTCACTACCACTGTTGTAGCCCCTTTTGTCCCTAAGCCTTCTGTTTAGTATGGTGATAAAGGGAAGAGACCTTTAAAGGGAATAATTATTAATGAAGGTGGGTCATCTCAAAAAATTATTGCAATAGAGGAGTCTGACTCATTAGATCTTCAATTGAAGAAATAGAATGAGCAACTACAAAAGGAGTTGGAAAGAGTAGAAATATTGGCTGTCAATGCTGAGATGTAGAGTAAGATTGAATTTCTAAAATCTTCTGTTTGGAATCCTGTAACATCTATTTCTCACAACCCAATAGCTTCTTCACCCATTGATATAAATGTTTCGGCCTTTGCTAACCAGTCCAATCCCAACTCTCATGCACATACTTAGTTTGGAGGTCAGAACATGAGATAGCAGGGAAGTTTGGGTGTGGGGGGAAATGGTGTAAATAGACAACATGAAGATCAGAGAGATCAATTCACTAGAAGACCTATGCAGCCAGATAGATACAGATAACTATGCTTTGTTCAGATACTTAGATATCCAAATCCTCGCCTAGATGACATAGGGGATGTGCTATTCAGATTCGCTAGAAATAATCCTATAAGTGGAGAAGATCACCTAAGCTCATTTAATAATATTATGGATGACTTTGAGGTGGAGGGTGAAGATGTAATGATGAAGTTGTTTATGCAATCTCTCACTGAAGATGCTAAAGATTGGTATAGAGGCTTTCCAGCGGAAAGCATTAGGTCATGGGAGGAATTCAAAAGGGTATTTAGAGAATAGTATGGTGACAAGACTGATCCTAGATTCATGTTGAATGATTTTAACACCATCAATAAGGTTCACAATGAAATAGTTTCTAATTTCAACATAAGGTTTCAGAAGGCCATACATAGAATTCCAAGTCATTTAAGACCAAATGAATTTGTATGTTTAGCTACATATAGCAATGCATTTGATCCCAAAATGGGATAGCTTCTTAGAGACAAGAATCTTTAGACCCTAACAGATGCTTACAAAGTTGCTGTGCATATTGAAAGCAATAGAAGAGCTATTGGTAAAGTGGGGAAGATAGAATATGTAAAACTGCTAAAAAACCCTAGAGGTTAGGAAAAGCTGCCAGCACAAGAAGATAAATTGGATAAAGTTATGAGTGCCCTTAAGGACTTAAGTTACAAAGTAGCTAAGAATGAGAAGGGGTTATTCAATGATAGGCCTAATTATCAAAAGCATGAGAGAATGCCTAAGTTGTCTAATCAACCATACATGGTAGAATGGGAAGCTGGTCCAAAATAATTAGAAAAATGCATCCAATAGAGAGACCCTTGACCCCTTGAAGAGATATAATGCCAATATGGTTGAGGATAATCTATGGTGTATAGCATGTCATTCACCTCACTCCCTACACTAGTACAAATATGGCAAATAAATGACCAAGTGACTAAAAATTTTAGTCACATGACCAAACTTTTAATCACATGACTAAAACTTTTTGTAACACAACCATAAATGACTAAATAAATGACTAATTTGGTCATTGGCAAAAAAACACAACTAAATAATTAGTTAGACAAATAAAATTGACTAAATAAATTCCTCTATTCTTTTTTCTTTCACTTTAGTTTTGGAGGGAATTAATGGAGGGATTGTGTGTTTATGAATTTTGAACAAAAGGTGAAACCTATGAAGAAGCAAAGATTGTGCGTTTAGCAAGAGAAGATTGTTCCCGGGAATAGGGTATGTAGAGTAGTTGAATAGGAGAAGATTATTCATGGCCACCAAGAATAGGGTATGAGTAGTTGAACAAGAGAAGATTGTTCATGACCACCAAGAATAGGGTATGAGTAGTCGAACAAGAGAAGATTGTTCATGGTCACAGTTCTTTGAGTTTGGAAATGGTTTTGAAATCATTGTGTGAATGAAGAAAGGAGGGAATTTTGGGATTTCTAGCTATAGACAACATATATCAAAGGAGCTAATAGACGATAGATAGATGACATATAGATGGCAGATAACAAATGGTTTTATGAAGTAGAGGTAGGGTTTTCCACATACCTCTATTCTTCTCTTAGCTTGCTCTAAATTTTTGTATCTTTGAAAGCTTGGTGCTCTGTCATTAGTGACTATTCTATCTCTTTCAATGACTATATGAAGAGGTCTCATGGTTCTTTATTGATAAATTTCTACTTTTGATTTATACTTAGAATACCTTGGCATGAAGGAATTTGATGGTCTTCAACCTATGACTTAGAAACTGGCCCTGTGTGTGTGATTCAAGCTTTGAAAGATGATTGTATTTTCAAAATGATTGTCACAAAATAGAGAATGAAAGCTTGTTGTTGAGAATGCAAGACTATTACATGATTTGTTTCATTCCTTAAATCTGCTCTTCACTATCTTTACTGTCTCTTACTGCTATCTTAGCAGTAACCTTTGTCATGAAAAGCTTGTTCATTGCTTCATACATGAACTGATCTTTGTTGTCCTATCACGAACTTGCCTAAAAAAACCTTAATACAACGAAATCTTTGATGATGACTGCCCTTTGTATGCAAAAATTGATGAGATTAGGAAAACAAAATGAAGTGAAAACACAAACTAATTGCATAAAAACACAAAGTTATACCTCACATGAAGACCCAATCTCATCAAGGGAGGAGGAAGCTTGCACCCAAGAGCTCCTAGATTAGATAACCCTATTTGATTCAAATGTGGATTGCTCTTGCTTTCAACACAAATATAGATGAAGGATTAGAGGATAGATAGATTAGAGATTTGAGAGAAATTTGAGGATGGTTTTGATGAAAGAAGAAGTTGTTATGAATGTCCTGGGTGAGTGTTTCATTTATAGATTTTTGAAAAAGGAATGGAGGGTGAGGATCAAAAGATGAGATCAATGGCTCTCATTTTTTGTGAATCTTTAATTCATAATGGATGAATTAAAATTTCTTTTTTGAGAAGAGTGGGTTATAACAATTGAATTAAGAATTCAATAGTGGAGGATAGTGGGGGACAATTGAATTAAGAATTCAATAGTGGATGATAGTGGGGAATAATTGAATTAAGAATTCAATAGTGGATGATAGTGGGTTATGACAATTGAATTAAGAATTCAATAGTGGAGGATAATTGAATTAAAGATTTATTTTGGATAATGGAGGAGATTAGCTAATTAAATATTAAGAATATTTAATTATATGTGCAACATGGTGAGGTGGAAGAGATGAGGTGGAAAGATGAGGTGGATTTTGTGAAGTGGATTTAGGACTTAGGATAGAGGGAAATTGAAATAATAAATATTGCATTTTTATTAAATCAATTGGCTAAGGTTTTAGACTATTGAATTAATGAAATTAATTCAATTTTGAGGATAATATGATGGAAAATAGGGTAATGAAGGGATAATTAATTAAATAAAAATTTAATTAATTGGTTACGAGGGAAATTGACATGTTTAGGGATGTCAAGAATCAGTTCGATGGTAGAAGACATTTTTAGGTGTCTACATTTGCCCCTCTTTGAGATGGTGTTACAGTTAAGGAACATTATTTCAAAGAAGTTAAAACATAGAGTTGGATTGGATAGAAAAAAGATTTTGGCTTAGAAGAATAGGGTAGGGTTTGGCGATAATTGGTAAGGGTGATGCCCCCTTGAGAGAATAGGTTGGTTACAAGAACACAGTTGTGCTCGCGAAATGGATGGAACAGATTGGTAGATGTGGTTGGAGGATAAGAGGTGAGATGAAAGTGTGATAATGTTGGGAGATTGATTGGTGGATGATCATTGTGCTGAAAATGATTTAGAGCAATCCTAGGTTTGATATAGCAAAGTGGATATTTTAACCAAGGTATAGAAGACCAGGGTGATGATGTTTATCCAACAGTTGCATGGACTAGACACACAAACAAAGGGATGATCCCATGCATGCCCAAGATAGTACAACCTTGTCTAGACAAGGGAAGGGGACTCATAGCATAAGTCCTTAGTACACAAAAGGTATGATGAACCTTAGACGCATAAAGAGATCAATATGCTAGAACCAACCCTATGATCAACAAGATATGAATACTAGCTTGGAGTAATGAGACCAACCCACAAGCACATCATACAAAAGCAAGACTATGCCCCATTCTAGATGTTTTCGCCACATACCATGATATAGTAAGATCAAGGTAGCTTTGATGTGATCTTCGAATAGGAGAAAAGATAAAAAATCAAAAACAAAAAGACCAACGAACCAAACAAGTGACCATTATATCTCTTGCCAAGATAGATAATGATGTGATAGATTCTGCCTATCGTAGGAAAGATATATCCTAAGGCAGGGATTGATAGATGATTTGATGATGTTATAAAATTGGCTCAAGATGTGATGGTGACAAGTTGTGATTGATGCTGATTTGATAGTTGATGATTTTGATTAAGGACAATGCTTTGATAGGTGATGCGAAGCTTGGATCGAGTGTAAGCTTATTGAGGATAGATGTGATGATGATGTGGGATGATGATAAATGTGACGATGATGAGAGTGTGATGGAGCAAGTTTGATTTTTGTGATGAATAGATTATTTTTGGAAGTTTGTGTGTTTTCTATTGTTTTGGTATATTTTGATGTTTGTGATGTTTTTGGATTTTTTTGAATTTTTTTATGTTTTTGGATTTTTTAATTTTGTGATGTTTTTGGATTTTTTCTGATTTTGTGATGTTTTTAGATTTTATTTATTTTGTAGAAAGGGCATGATTTATTTGCCTTGGGTTTCGCATGGCTAGCCTTTGCGCTAGATACCAATGACAAGGGAACACCAAGTCTAGAGGTGAAAGTGATGGGGTTGGATAGGGGGATTGGCGATGAAAAGATAATGTATAGGAGACTGTGATAAATGGATAGATACATGCAGATAAGGTGTAGGATGGGGGATGAAGGATCTAGTAGGGAGACATGATAAGTAGGTGGAGGGATTGTTAGTGGAAGATGATAGAGAGGAGATTCATGATAGATGGATTGCAAGATAGATGGATGAGAGATGGGGATAAGGATTTTCTCCAAGGGCTAGGTTGCAAGGAATCATATGCCCCAATGCTTAGGGTTTTGCATGATGGGTTCATGCTTGAATGGATAGATTTTGCAGTAGGTGGATGGATGATATACTGACAAAGGAAGTATGTAAAGAGGTCTCCAAAGCATGTTGTTGATATTTTTGCCCCTTCTCTTTATCAAGATCTAAGGTGGGATATGGTAAAAGCAAGATATAATGGATAGGATGGATGGGAAATGATAGGATAAATAGGGGATGGTGGATAGGAATATGAGAGGATAAGGATACATGGATAGGATATGCAAAAGGGTGTTATGGATGTGGATGAAGGATATGGTTTTACCCCCAAGTGTAGGGATACAAAATGGATGAAGAAGGGATTACGCATGATGCCCACAAGGGGTTTTCATCATGGTACTTGCCCAAGGCACCACAAGGAGTGGTTTTCACCATTGGATGGATTTTTTCTCTTTACTATTTTCTTGATTTTTTTATTTTTTTATTTTTTTGCTTTTTTGATGGGATGGGGACTCTAGCGTCTGTTTCCATAGCAAGGAGAAGATGGTGCCATGTTGGATAGCATTATGGATGATGATTGTATGGATTGTTGGAAGATAGGAGAAGAAGGAATGGATGGTGGATAATGGATTATGCAAAAGCATGGACCATAGGAATGTGATGGGGAAGATATGTAGGATAGTGAATGAAAGATGGAGAGATGGGAGTATGTGGGAATGTTAAGTGGTGGAGAGGAATCAAGACCAATGGTCGCACACATCGTGATGTAGTCAGAAGCTTGTACTTTGGATGTGGAGTTGGGAGTAATGGTGACCAGGATGGGGGATTTTTGTATGATCGATTTGGGATTTTAGGGACCCAAATAGACTTAGGTGTTGGGGGATTGTTAGATGGGGAGTGGGATGCTTGGGATTTTGTGGTAGATTGGGAGGTGGATGCCTTGTTAGATTTGAGTGATCTTTGTTTGGGGACCCACACCATTTTTGTTTTTGCTTTTTCTTGTGATGGTGTGGGCTTTGATAGCCTTTGGCATTTTTTATTTTGATTGGAAGGGATAACATCTTTAGGCTTTTGTGCTTTATGCATTGAGGCATTCAAATTATTACTTTTGAATCCCATGGATTTGGGGGAAGTTTCATATTTGAAAGATGTGTTCTTTTATTGGTCTTGATTGGGAATTTTAGGGGATTTATGGGTGGATAAATTAAAAGTGGATTTATGGATAAATGGATGAGGAGATTTGAGGATGGGGATATTAGGAGTTGGGAGGATGGGAGGATAAGAGGATTTGTGGATAGGGATGTTTGATGTTGGTAGGATAGGAGGTAGAGTGGATTTGATAGGGATATTTGGAGTTGGAAGTAGTGGAGGTAAATTTGATGGAGGAAGATGGATGGTCACATGCTTTTGCAAATGATAGGATGATGGAGGAGGGATGGTGACATATGATTTGGGAGTGTGATGAGATGCACCATGTTTGGGATTGGATGAATAGATTTTGGAAGGTGGGTGGATGGTACCAACATGCTTAGAGTGTTTTTCTTGGGTTGCATAGCCAAAGCCATGTGAGGATGGATGGAATGTGGTGTGGATGGGCTCCAAGATGCCTTGCTCATGAAGGCCTAAGCCTTTGCCTTGATATTTCATATGTTGGAGCATACGACATGCAATGGGATGTTTGGTGCTTTGGAAACAAGATGCGAGTCCAGTATTTGTTGGAAGAGGATAGGTGGTGGATGGAAGTTGTTCACCTCTTACAAGGGAGTCACCACGGATGAAAGTGCTTTGTCCAAGTGAATAGGAGGATGCATTTGGGATGGGATTGGTAGATGGAGGTGAAGGATTCATGGGGAATGGTAAAGGGGTGGTAGAAGAAGGGTGGGATTAATAAGTTGACCAATAGATAGGAGGGGATCAGGGATGAGATTAGATGGGATGGTTAGATCTTGATTAGGAGAAGGGGTTGATGTTTCAACATGCTTTAGATTTGATTCTTGACATTGCTTGTGTGCTTGGATAGAAGTGCGATTGACTTGGATAGATGTGGTGGGTGCTTGGATGGATGCGATAGGTGCTTGACTTATGTGTTCTTGAACATGGCTACATGATGGTTCTTGACTTATGATAGGGGGTTGTTCAATAGATTTGATGGATGTTGGATTGCATAAGGGTGTTTAATTCCTTGGTAATAGCCAATGGATGGTATCCTTCATGAGTTTATGGGTTGAAGAGCGATATAATGGATGGATAATGATGGTGGTTGGTGTAGGATTAGGTTGGGGATTGGATAGGTGGGTGATAGGATTAAGTAATGATGGTTTGTGGGTAGGTTCAAGGATAGGTGTGGGACTAGATGGTGGTGTTGGAGGGATGGGGGATTTGGGGGATTCCATTGCTTTGCTTGGTGATGTTCTTTGGAGGAAATCCCACAAGGATTCTTTGGATGTGATAGTGTTGGGACTTGGAAGGTTTGATGGTGGATTAGATGGTGGATGGGTCATAGGGATTGGTGGATTGGAAGATACATAAGGTGATGGATTAAGGTTGATAAGGTTGGAGGGATATTGTGATGGGGGGATTAGAGGATGGGGATTAGGAGATGGGGGATTTGGTTGTTGATATGAGGTTTGGATGTCAAATATAAGGTGTGCTAGATTGGTGTTCCCTTAATCAAAGTTAGCATGACAAAGGTTGGGGGATGGATAAGGTGGAGGTATTGATTGGTTGGATAGGTATGATGGCATGGATGTGTAAAGGGATGGTGATTGATATGAGGGTAAAGGTTGATATGATGAAGTTTGATATGATGGAAGTTGGTATGAGGTTGAAGGTTGATATGAGGTTGATGGAGTGGATATGTAAGATGTTGAAGGTTGATATGATGGTTGAAAGAATGAAGGTTGAGATGATGGTTGAAAGAATGAAGATTGAGATGATGTGGATGGGGATGATGTGTAGGGTGTTTGTTGATATGATGGAGGTTGGTATGAGGTTGATGGTGTGGATATGTAGGATGTGGAAGGTTGATATGATGAGGGTTGATATGATGAAGATGGGGGAGGGGTTTGGGATTCTCCAATGATGAGGTGTACTAAGGGGATATCTTTAATGTCATTTTTGAATTGTTCCTTAGCATTAGGATCCATGTTGACATAGACTTTTCTAAGTCTTTGTAATTGTTGTATTGATTCATAAAGATCCATTTTGTGGGAGAGAGTATGGGATGATGGGGGACGATTGTGATGTTGAGGATCAAATTTCAAGACCTTAGGATGATTCAATTTGATTTGATGAATGGTTCTTTATGCTTAAGATAGACTAATGATCTTAAGCAAGAGGGTTGATTGGGTTGATTTGATTAGGTGATCAATTAAGGTCTTGATTTTTGATTGGGTTGATTTGGATTTGGAGTTTGATAATGATGTTGGGGGATTTGGATGTTGATTGGGATCGATGTTGATTTGATGTGATGATGACTTGGATATGGTTAGGATTTGATATGGAATGATTAGGGATGATGTTGATAGGATGAGGATGAAGGATGGAGATGTGACTAGGATGTGCTTAGGGATGATTGCAATTGAGGTTGATTTGACAAGAATGGAGATAATGATGTTGATTGGATAATGATTTGGATAGAAGGATGATGATTTGATGATGTAGAGTGACAAGGATGTGATTAGGATTGATTTAGGATGAATTCAATTTTTCTTGGCAAGTAGACAAACAATCAAGCACAAAAACACAATGGCTAAAGGTTTGATTTTTGAAAGATTTATCAAGCATGCACAACCTAAGGTGAAGCAAGGACAATACTTGTTGAACAAGTAGAGAGATTTGGGCCACTAAAACAAAGGTTCGTAGTGGGGGAATATCTAGGGGATTGGCACCTTACGAGCATCCAATAAACCACTTCAGGTTTTGACTAGCTCTACTAGGAGTTTAATATACCTCTAGGGTACTACTTCCTTTCAAACTAGCATCGAATGGTAAGTGCTCATAGCGATTAGACTTGGCTTTCGCCTTATCCTTAGTTTACATATAGCGAACCAAATGAAAGTACCGCTTGGGGTCGGCAATGAGTTCTCCGAATGGATGTGTCTCAAGGGCAGGCCCACATCCTAAAAAGAAAAATAGAATAGAACCATTTCTCTTCACCCAAGATCCTTTTGAAGGCAAGGGGAGAGGATACTTTGATTCTACCATATGGGATAACACAAATGTACAAGTGCACAAGACATGACAAACAAGAGCTAATGTTCGTTTTAAGCCCAAAATCCAAATGTGTTTGCAAACAAGATGAAAAGATAAGAGAGGAAATGATTGCACCTGGTTAATTTGCTATCCAAATTGTTGTAGATGTTGATGTATGATGTTGTTCCAGCCTTGTATGATCACCTGCAAGTCACGAGAATGAAAACGGGGCAAATAGACTAGCCCAAGATGCGACCTGCAACAACTCACCCCCAAAACTTGCAAAACTTTGCTAAAACAAGGGTTAGAAAATGAAGATTTTGACAACAAAACCTTCACAAACCAACGATTAGATCCGAGACTGGGCATGCCAATGTAGATTAGGAAAACAAAATGAAGTGAAAACACAAACTAATTGCATAAAAACACAAAGTTATACCTCACATGAAGACCCAATCTCATCAAGGGAGGAGGAAGCTTGCACCCAAGAGCTCCTAGATTAAATAATCCTATTTGATTCAAATGTGGATTGCTCTTGCTTTCAACACAAATATAGATGAAGGATTAGAGGATATATAGATTAGAGATTTGAGAGAAATTTGAGCATGGTTTTGATGCAAGAAGTTGTTATGAATGGCTTGGGTGAGGGTTTCATTTATAGATTTTTGAAAAAGGAATGGAGGGTGAGGATCAAAAGATGAGATCAATGGCTCTCATTTTTTGTGAATCTTTAATTCTTAATGGATGAATTAAAAATTCTTTTTTGAGAAGAGTGGGTTATGACAATTGAATTAAGAATTCAATAGTGGAGGATAGTGGGTTATGACAATTGAATTAAGAATTCAATAGTGGAGGATAGTGGGGGACAATTGAATTAAGAATTCAATAGTGGATGATAGTGGGGAATAATTGAATTAAGAATTCAATAGTGGATGATAGTGGGTTATGACAATTGAATTAAGAATTCAATAGTAGAGGATAATTGAATTAAAGATTTATTTTGGATAATGGAGGAGATTAGCTAATTAAATATTAAGAATATTTAATTATATGTGCAACATGGTGAGGTGGAAGAGATGAGGTGGAAAGATGAGGTGGATTGATGAGGTGGATTTTGTGAGGTGGATTTAGGACTTAGGATAGAGGGAAATTGAAATAATAAATATTGCATATTTATTAAATCAATTGGCTAAGGTTTTAGACTATTGAATTAATGAAATTAATTTAATTTTGAGGATAATATGATGGAAAATAGGGTAATGAAGGGATAATTAATTAAATAAAAATTTAATTAATTGGTTAGGAGGGAAATTGACATGTTTAGGGATGTCGGGAGTCGGTTTGATGGTAGAAGACATTTTTAGGTGTCTACACCCGTGTATGCTAATTGCAAGTTAAGTCATTTGACAACAATCCTTCAAATTCTTAACTTGCAAGTGGTGCATGGTTGGACAAATGAGAGTGTAGATCAGTTATTGGCATTATTAAGTTTGTTGTTACCAGCTAACTCCATATTGCCAACAAAACAAAGTCAATGTAAAAAGCATATCAGTAAGCTCAACTTGGGGTATGAAAACATCCACACATGTGTTAATGGTTGTGTATTATTTCAAAAAAATCTTGCAAGTGAGAGTGAATGTCTGAAATGTCATGAAGCAAGGTATAGATAAGGGTAGAAATCAGTTGTGGTTCCTAGAAAGGTTCTTTTCTACTTTTCAATAATCCCATGATTACTCTGAATGTATAGGTGCGGAGACATTGCTGAACTTATGCAATGGCATCCCCAAAATAAGAGCATTGATGGAAAACAACGACATGTGCCTGATTCTAAGACATGGATGGAATTTGATAACAAATGGCCTAATTTTTCTCAAGATCCTCATAATATAAGGTTGGGTTTGGCTCTAGATGGGGTGAACCCATTCTCAGATCAAAGTACTAAATGGTCAACTTGGCTAGTGTTTTTAATAAATTATAACTTGCTTCCATGGTTAGAAACTAAACCATTTTTCTTAATACTATCATTGATTATACAAAGAAAGAAAAGTGTGACTTCAGATACAATAGATGCCTATCTAAATCCATTATATGATGAGCTAATGAAATTGTGGAAAGGAATTAAAGCAATTCAATCTTTAAGTGATGGTCATTCAATCAAATTCACTTTAAGAGCTTCCTTATTGGTTACGATTCATGATCTTCTTACATATGGTACATTGTCTGGTCTCATTGTTCATGGATACCATGGCTGTCCTACTTGCAACTTTAAGTATTTTGCGAGGCACTTAAGAAGTTTGCGTAAGTGTATTTATTATGGACATTGTGCTTACCTTAAAGTGGGTCATCTATATCATTGACAAAAAACATGTTTCAATGGTCAAGAAGAGAATCATGAAGCACCTTTGCTAATAATGGGTGATTACATTATTGACAATAGACAAAAAAGAATGTCATTTATTGAAAATGGTGGGATTCTTGGTAGTAAATATGATCCATGTAATGAAAGTGGTGTAAAACGGTTGTGCATATTCTATAAGTTGACATACTTTAAGAATATAGCCATTAGGCATACTATTGATCTTATGCATATTGAGAAAAATATAGCCTATGCTATTATAGAAACTCTTTTTGGTGCTTTTGATACTATTTCATCATGTGAAGACTTTCAAGAACTAAAGATTCGTCATAATCTTTGGGTTGAAAAATATGATAATGTAAAATATAGAAAACCTAGTGCTCCTTATGTCTAGACAAAGGAACAACATGCACAATTCTTACAGTTGATGTCTTAGACTCGCTTTCCCACTGGATATGTAAGTAGTACTATTAGAAACGAAATTGACATAAATAGCTTAAGAGGCCTAAATACCCATGACTATCATGTTATAATCAAGAATATTTTACCTATTGTGGTAAATATATCAGGTTTGACAAAGGGGCCAAGATTGGCAATTATAAGGTTGGGCCTAATATTAAAGAGAATGAATTCACGTGTATTAGATCCTTTGAACTTTGATAGTTTGAGGGAAGAGGTTGTTGAAGTCCATTATCTATTGGAATGGGAATTTCCAGCAACAATCTTTAACATTTCTATGCATCTTTTGATACATCTAGAATATGAACTAGAGCATTGTGGTCTAGTAAGAATGAGATGGATGTATCCTATAGAATGATATATGAAGGTTTTGAAAAACATTCTTCATACTAGGGCAAAACCAGAAGGCAACATGTCTGAGGGATTTTTAATGCAAGAGGCCATTGGATTTTGCACAGAATATATGAAGGATTTTAAAAATGTCAATCAACGTGTATGTGATGATGATGAAGATGAGAGAGTTGCAGGTGAAGTATTAGAAGGCAACGGATGTTGCTTCAAGCTATCACATAAAGAAAGAAGTGTGATACATGCCTTTATTCTTCAAAACACATCTTTGTTCAGTAAGTGGCACAGGTTAAAAAAATTCACAATTATTTATTTACACATTTATATTATTAATATTACTCAATTGCATTTACACATTTATATTATTAATCTTACTATTTGCACATTAATATTCTATGTAGAAAATATGAAGAAGAGAATCAAAGTTGGATGTAACATTGACCTCAAAAGCACAGATGTCATGATTTGGTTGGAGGTGATTCTTTTCCAAAATTTGAAGAATGGATTGCTAATGTAGTTAGTGATGCAAAAGAAGAAGGTCAAGATATAACAATGGAGGAAAGTGAGCTTTCACAACCTCCACATTTATAAGCTATGCGTTTTAGTGGAATGTGGGCCTATGGTAGCCATTTAAGAGTGGAGGAAAAAGACAAAGGAAAGACAAATTGTGATTGTGTTGTAAGTGTTGAATTTCTTCACGAAACTGAGAAGAAATTCTATGCTGGATTCATCCAAGAAATTATTCAAGTGGATTTGGTGAAAACAGTCCTATATTGATAAGTAGGAGGTATTTTTCGCAGCATGTCAAATTATGATATTTTAATTTAGGGTTTAACTACATAGTTTTTGAGTCCTATATTATTAAAATGTAAGTGGATCCAACCATCCGCAATACATTTTGATGAGTATGGATTTGTACGTGCAAATATAGGACAATTTTTATCAGAGAGGGATAAGCCCTATATTTTCCCTTTTCAAATTAACCAATCATTTCTAATTGATTATGTAAGAAGCCCAGGATAGTCGTATGTCATTCAAATAGAGTCTCATTTGAAATGAAAATTCATGGAAGCTGTTGATATAATGCCTAATGGGCAATATGTTGATTTACAAGAAGCATTCGAAGTAGTGGATGAAGATGATGATGGAGTGTTTGGAGAAGATATTTTGATTACCAATGAAGAGATTGGGAGAGAGAATGTATTGCATGACACATATGAGGATGAGGAAGAAAATCAAGCAGATGGAGACATGAGTGATTAGGATTCTGATCTTGCTAGCAATGCAGGTGATTAGTGAAGGCATCAAGAAAATAGTGAGCTTGTAAAATGTAGTAGAGAAGTAGCAAGATAAGAAAGGGCATTAGTGTACAGGAATTTCTTCCACTTTGGGTTTTTCAAGGTAATCTCTTGTGTTGAGCTCTACTTTTTGTTGTTTTTCTATTTCTTGTCTTGTCATAGGTCATGCATATAACTAGCTATATTTGTTCCAAAAATAAATTACTCATTTTTAAAGCACATATTGACTATTTTTGTTTATTACATTTATGTGTTCAGAATTTCTATAGAATTATATAAGTATAAATAATAAGGATTTTATAAGTAGAAATAATGAGGATTATATAAGTACAAATAATGATGATTCACAATATCAAAAAGGCAATTAGTTTTGTCTCAAAAAGAAGGATAAACAAATATAGTTTCCTTTGGGTTTCAATCTATGTGCCAGATTTACTTACTAAATTTTTTCTCCTCCATATAATGCATCTTATATGCTATCATCCTATGTCATGTCACTTGTCATAGATTATCTCCTCTAATTTCTAAGAACGCATCTTATATGCTCTGTGAATGTATTTCATATGGGGACTGTCCTTATATACTGTATCATTCAAATGGAAATGAAATCCTTATATACTATGACTGCATTTGTTTATATGCTCTAGTTGACTGAAAATAATGGCTTTGTTTATATTCCACTCTTTTTTTATATATAATAAGGTGGCAAAAACTAGGGGCCAAACCCTTACAAAACAACCTAGAGAAGAAATAGCAAAGGCTCACGATCAAAAGGAACCAGTAACAGTAGTTACAACATTGACAGTTGATTAAGAACAAAAAGTAAGTAGTAGCAGTCTGATAGTAGAAAGAAACAGAAAGCAAAGAGACAAAGCTAGGTAGAAACATCCTCCCAACCTTTGGATAGGAATTCATAAATTTTATCAAATTCTTTAGTCTTCTCTTCATCCGCACCATGTTCAAGGGTATCTTGCTCCTACAAAAGAGTCAAATTAACCATAGCCAAGTAGTAAAACATATTGGTTATGAAGCATCTGAGGGAAAGAAACCTCTTCGAAAGGGAATCCACCCAGTTTCTTAGAGCAGACACTTCATCTTCCTAATTAGCACCTTCTTCCTCAGCATCCTCCTCAACCTTCTCAACTGGCATTCCCTCCCCATCTTGAATATGGTCTCCAGGTGCAGAACCCCCACCATTAGAGTCCTCATCTTCTTTATCTGCCCCTTCAGTCTCCTCTGAGATCTCCTATACTTCGATGCCTTCACCTTTAGATAGCTCACCCTCCTGAGTAGACTTATCTGAGTCACTTTCAGAATACTTTATTAATTTAGCCTGAGGGACTAGTATTCCAGCAATTCTACTAGATCTTCTAACACTTGAAGTGTTATCCTCAGTCTTCTCTTTAGCCATTTTAGTTTTTGCCTTTTTCAGTGGTCCCTCACTATCACTTTTTTGATTCTTATGGACCCCCATGTCCTCTCCCAAATCAGTGATCTCCACAGAAGGCTCCACTTCCTTAAGTTTATGTTTCCTCATCTTCACACTACCTTTAGAAGTAGGAGTATGAAGGTCCTTCGCAGTAGTCTCTTCCAGGGATTCAGAAAAGGAAACCCCTTTCAGTTTATGGGTGGTAGGGGTAGAAACATAGAGTTTCTCAGAAGTGGTAACAGCAATGGGAGGGTTATCCCCAAGAATTTCAACAATGGTGGGTGGTTGAATGGGATTTGGCGGGGACAAGGCAAGATGGAATCTATAGAGGCAATGGATGAGGCCTTGGTGAAGGGGGATAGGCTGTTTTGAGGGATTCATAGCATACTTACCTTTCACATGGTGGATAGAGTGTTCCAACGAAGATAACAGATAGAAAGGAAAGCTAACAAGAGCATTTCTCCTAAAATGGTTAAGGGGAGGGTGGTAGTTGTAAAACCTGGTATAGTGACCCTCCAAGGTGAAATACTTCATCAACAAATAGCACATAACATCCCATGGCTCCAGTAACTTTACACGATAAAACTCTCCTTGATAAGGAACCAGCTCCTCCCCCTCTCCCAGAAACAAAATCTAATTTCGGTGGTCTGCAACCTTAGCCTTCCTCTTCAATTTCATGCCTTTAGTAGAAATACCAATAGCCATTGCAATGACCTCCTCAGAAACCTCAAACCCAATCTTTACAATTTGGACTCTACGATTATCCCATGAAAGGGCACATAGAAAAACAAAATTTGTCATGGCCATTAAGGCATTCCAAGAAAGGGATAATGCCTCCTTCCATATAGTAATGCCACACTAAGGCGTTATCCCTAAATTCACTGCAAATGATGGGTTCAGTTTGGATTCTATCCCCCCCATGATCAAATTTCCTTCAAAGACATAGAAGAAAAGACCTGAACTTCTCAGTTTGACAGTGACAACAACTTTCTCTCTCTTCAAAATGCTTCTTTCAAGAATTATCTTTGCTGGCCTTGGGAATAATAATAGTGAAATAAATGATGAAATTAAGAGGCATCCTTAAGTTACCATTACTCGGATACACCACCATATTCCCCACTCTCTATGTGTTTTTCCCATGATTCAAAATCTTCCATTTAAAACTCCTGTCAACACCCATCGGCCGCCTCATCTTACCACGGGAGATCAAAAGTGCCAAAATGGCATCTGAAAGAAGGGTACAATATATCATCATTAAGATGTCCTTAATCAGCCACCTCAACTTGCCATGGGGGATCAGTAGTACCAAGTTCACATCGACAATAAGAGTGTGTTGAATCATCATTAAAAAGTCTTATCTTTTTGAATTAACTCCCCGATAGCCCAAGGGATATTGGTGTAGGAGCACCTAATCCACAGTGGCCTCCATGAGGCATTCAACTATTTGATGTTCATTTTGTTGTTTTCCATAAGGTCCTAGAAGACCATTCATGTAATAAGGTCTGTTTGACCATGTCATTTTAGTTTGTATCTAAGTTTATGTTGTAAGTCCCAAGGACACTTGTCGATTTGTAATCACAAAGGTTGTTAGGCAGTTGGAGGTTGTTAGATCTCCCAGCCACTTGGAGTCAAGTCAGTACTACTGAGGGTGAGTAGATAAATGCCCAAGATCATCAAATGTAATCAGTAGTAGTTGAGATTAGAAAGATCTGAGAGGAGTGTGATCTGTAATTGTGAAACAGAGCATCTGTCTATGCACATTTCTAAAAGGCATTATAAACAAAATCTTGTTCTATGTATCTTTTTGTTATTCAAATTCACTAGGTTTTCTCTGTGCAATCGATTTACTGTTTTGTGGCAGAGATGGATTCTTAATCCATTCCATCGGTTAGAATTTTTGAAATCGGTGGAATGGCTGTACAGTTCATTTTTCTTTTTTTGTTTTGTTTCTTTCTGTTTACAGGATCACATACAAGATGCATTGATAGATCCTAGATTTGTCATGTGCTAGATTGTTGGAGAAATGGGTCTATGAAGTTACAGGGTTTGTAGAGGTTCAGATTAGCAAAGATTCATGTTGTTTCACCAGGTATACATTCTATGTGTATATCGCTAATGTATGTTGGGGTTCATTTCATGTGTATGTTGCAAAAGCATCTTGTGTATGGTTAAGTTCTACATCAGGGTGACAAAAGGTACCAGAGTGAGAAAGTTGAAAGCTTCCAATCTAGGAAGTCTGACTGATAGTGTATCAGCATACAAAGGAAGTCAACGTTTGGTCCCACTGAATGCATATTCGAAATGCATATTGCGAATGTACATCAGGTTAGATACAAGGAAAGTCAACGATCAATTTCACTAAATGCATATTCTGAATGCATGTTCTGAATGTATGTGGAGAATGCATCTTCCAAATTTATATTGAAAATATACATTACACATATACATTGTGTTAGATGCAAGACGCGACCGGTAGAGACAATGAAGGAAACTGGTGATCGCAAGTCAGCGAAAGTATATTCAAGTTGTTCCATCAGTGTATCTGGAGCACATGCAAAGCACTCACGAATGAGGAAGGTCACACCGAATGTATATTGCGACTGTATATTGCAAATGCATATCTTGAATGTACATTGAACGATGTATCTCTCAACAGATACAAAGTTGAAGACATACATCAAGGAGAGTTGAGCATCAGAAAGATAAAGGGTAAGGTGGCCGATGGGGAATGTTTGGCCGATGAAGAGAAGATTGCCAAGACATGGACCACCCTCTTTTCGATCAGTTTGCATGACAGAGTTTTGGCTCTGCATAATAGTGGTATCAGAGCTTAGTAAAAGGTCTGGGCAGTTGTTTGTTTGGTTCTATCATTGAGAAGGTAGAAGTAGAAGAACTAAGAAGTTGCAGAAATAGGTTAGCAAGATGCCTCCAAAAAATGTTGGCACTACTAGAGAGTTGCAAGAGATGAAGGAAAAACATGCTAGAGAGATGAGGGAGATGAAAGAGCTTACAAAAGCCCTTCAAGCTAGGCTTGCAACCTTGGAGACAAACAAAAGAAGGGAAGTGGAAGAAAGTGAACTAGAAGAAGAAGAGAATGGTGAAGAGTATGAAGATGTGGATGAAGATTTGAATCCTGAAGATCAGAGATTTGCAAAATTATTAGGGGCAGTCAAGAATGACAAACCTAAGGTAAAGATTGATGTTCCAAAGTATAATGGAAGTTTAAATGAGGAAGAGTTGCTTGATTGGATTGCTGCATTAGATAATCATTTTGAATGTGAGGAGGTTCCTAAGGAGCAGAAAGTAAAAATTGCAAAGACCAAATTGGGAGGTCATGCCTTGGTATGGTGGGATTACATACAATCAGAGAGGAGAAAGAATGGTAAGTCAAAGATTTCTTCATGGGACAAGATGGTAGCAAGGATTAAAGATAAATTCTTACCTAAGGATTATGAAGTTCAAATGTTTAAAAAGCTTCAATTTTTAAGACAAAAGGAAATGGATGTGAAGGCATATACTGAGGAATTTTATAAATTGAGTATGAGGTTTGGTCATCATGAGAATGAGGTTGAAAAGGTTGCTAGATACTTGGCTAGTTTGAGATTGAACATACAGGATAAATTAGTTTTGGCTAATCCTAGGAGTGTAGAAGATTGTTATCAAATGGAAATCAAGATTGAGGAGAAGATGAAAAGGAGATAGGATAAGTCCATGAGGGGAAGAGGTAGCACTATAAGGGGGAGAGAATCAGCCCCTACAACAAGGCAAACCAATGAGAATCAAGAAGAGCCTAGTAAAGGACAAGAGCAGTCTGATTTCAGGGGTGGATGGAAAGAAATAAGAGGCAAATTTGTAGGTGGTAGATGTTCTAATGTTTTCACTGGGAGATGTTATCATTGTAATGAAATTGGCCACATAGTATTCAAATGTCCAGAAAGGCAAGGTTCATCATCAAGAGGTGATAGGAAGAATGACAAGAGGGTTCAATATGTGCAAGAAGAGGAGGTAGTTGACAATATTAACTTGCCAATAGGGAGTGCAGCCCTAGTTCTAGATGGAGAATCATTGATGCTAAGGAGAATACTCTTGAAGACATCCAAGGACATGCTACAAAGGAGAGCTCTTTTTAGAACCAATTGCAAAAGCAAAGGTAAAATATGCAAGGTAGTAATAGATTCTGGTTCAATAGATAATATGGTATCTCAGGAAATGGTGGATAAGTTGAAACTGGAAAGGATTCCTCATCAAAATCCTTACAAAGCATCTTGGGTGAGTGATAGTCAATCAGTTTTGGTATCTAAACAAGCATATGTTGATTTTCAGATTAGGGACTATCAGGATAGGGTTTTATGTGATATTTTGCCCATGGAATGTTGTCACCTACTTTTGGGTAGGCCATGGAAATTTGATAGGAGAGCATTGTATGATGGATATGCTAACACCCACACCATCAAGAAGGATGGGAGAACTTTTGTGATGACACCATTGCAGGAGAATGCTGCAACAAAGAAGGCAACCAAGGTCATCTTGATGGGAAAGAAAGAGTTTATGCAGATCAATGCATAAGAGACAAAAATAGTTGAGGATACCTTAGGGAGTGGGATTGCTAAGGATCAAAGTTTGAAGGTACTTTTAGTTTTGGATGATGGAGATCAAATGGATCAGCATAAGGTCAAAGAGCAGGTTTACAAGCAGCTATCAATTGATTAGGAAGACAAGGATGCTATCATAGTAGGGACAATATTTTGTTCTCTAGAACCAACAAGAGTTGAAAGGCAAACATATTCTTCCATAACAACAGTACAAGAAGCATTAACCAAGGTTTCCCATGCAGGTGTTCAGACAGAGATGATAGTAAGAAAGAATGGCAAGCATAGGGTAGGTTTAGTCACTCATGGCAAGGTGTGAGTAGAGCATACAACACTGGGCATGAGTCTTTGATTCCATGGAAGCAGGTTGCAGTCCAGAGATCATGGGGAAGACATGAGACAACAGAGGATAAAGGTAGAACAAAACAAAGACTTAACTCATGGGGCATGAGTTCTTTTGTCGGTAGGGTGTATGGTGTAGGAGCAACTAATCCACAGTGGCCTCCATGAGGCATTCAACTATTTGATGTTCATTTTGTTGCTTTCCATAAGGTCCTAGAAGACCATTCATGTAATAAGGACTGTTTGACCAATGCATGTCATTTTAGTTTGTATCTAAGTTTATGTTGTAAGTTCCAAGGATACTTGTTGATCTATAATCACAAAGGTTGTTAGGCAGTTGGAGGTTGTTAGATCTCCGAGCCGCTTGGAGTCAAGTCTATACTACTGAGGGTGAGTAGATAAATGCCCAAGATCATCGAATGTAATCAGTAGTAGTTGAGATTAGAAAGATCTGAGAGGAGTGTGATATGTAATTGTGAAACAAAGCATCTGTGTATGCACATTTCTGAAAGGCATTATAAACAAAGTCCTGTTCTGTGTATCTTTCTGTCATTCAATTTCTTTAGGTTTTCTTTGTGTAGTCGATTTACTATTTTGTGGCTGAGATAGATTCTTAATCCATTCCACAGGTTAGACTTCTTTGAAATTGGTGGAATGGTTGTATAGTTTGTTTTTGTGTTTTTCATTTTGTTTGTTTGTGTTTACAGGATCGCGTACAAGATGCATTGATAGATCCTAGCATTTGTCATGTGCTAGATTGTTGGAGAAATGGGTGTGTGAAGTTATACGGTTTGCAGAGGTTCAGATCAACAAAGATTTGTGTTGTTTCTCTGAGTATACATTCTATGTGTATATCGCTAATGTATGTCAGGGTTCATTTCATGTGTATCTCATAATTGTATGTTCGTGTGTATGTCGCAAAAGTATCTTGTGTATGGTTAAGTTCTGCATTGGGGTGACAAAAGGTGCCAGAGTGAGAAAGTTGAAAGCTTCTAATCTGGGAAGTCTGACCAATAGTGTATTGGCATACAAAGGAAGTCAACGTTCAGTCCCACCGAATGCATATTCAAAATGCATGTTGCGAATGTACATTACGAATGTACATCAGGTTAGATACAAGGAAAGTCAACGGTCAATTTCACTAAATGCATATTCTAAATGCATGTTCCAAATGCATGTTCTAAATATATGTGGAGAATGCATCTTCTGAATGTATATTGAAAATATACATTGCGCATATACATTGTGTTAGATGCAAGAGGCGACCGGTAGCGACGGTGAAGGAAACTGGTGATCACAAGTCAGCGAAGTAAATTCAAGCTATTCCATTGGTGTATTAGGAGCACATGCAAAGCACTCACCAATGAGGAAGGTCACACTAAATGTATATTACAATTGTATATCATAAATGTATATCTTGAATGTACATTGAAGAATGTATCTCTCGGCAGATACAAAGTTGAAGACATACATCAGGGAGAGTTGAGCGTCAGAAAGATAAAGGGTAAGGTGGCTATTAGGGAATGTTTGGCTGATGAAGAGAAGATCACCAAGACATGGACCACCCTCTCACCAATCAGTTTGCATGACAGAGTTTTGGCTCTGCATCAGATATTATGGCATTGGCACCAACACAGCCAATTTTCAAATTGCTGACCATGGTTGGCAAGGGCATTAGCAACTCCATTTCCCTCCCTATAAATGTGGGAGAAATCAACCATAGGAATACCTTGAATAAGGTTTTGGATATCAGTAATGATGTCTTTAAGGCACTACCCACACATAGAAACCTTGGTGACGACATCAATTATGACTTTCAAATCTCCCTCTATATGCAAATTTTGAATACCCAAGGTGATCGCTAGTTTAACACCCCATAAAAGAGCTGAGGCCTCAACAAAATTATTACTTTGGAGACCTAAACCCCCTGCATAGGTAGCAACAAGCTCTCCTCTGTCATTCCTAATAACCCCACCACCACTAGCCGTACCATTAGATTTTGAAGCCCCATCAAAATTTAATTTGAGCCAACCAGACTTCGGGGGGTCCACCTGGTATGTAACCTCTAAAGCTGTTTAGAGTTATCAAAGGTAGGGATTTGATTACGTATCCCCCAATTAGCATCCATACTTTACTCATGTTGGGTGAGAGGTTTGTCAGCAGTCTTAACATGAGAATTGGTCACACTTTCAATAAGAATCTTAGAGAGAGAATAGTAGACTTGAGAATGATCTTTGATAGCCTCCCTAAAAATTCTGTTATTCCTTTCCTTCCACAGAATCCAACCAATAAAGGGAAGGGTTTGGTTCCAAAGCTCCACTAACCACGGTTGAGAGAAAGGAGGGATCCAGTTAGCAATGACTTCCCTAATATCCTTATTACAAACCCATTGCAGGCCAAAGTTCAGAAGCACTCTACTCCACATATCTCTAGCAAAGTCACAATGTAGAATTAGATGGGGAATAGTTTCCTCTTCCTTGAGGCACATGACACATCTATTAACCAGATAAAAACCTCTTCTTTGAAGATTGTCTTGGGTTAAAATTCTATTATGGACCACTGCCCACCAAAAAAAATTGACTTTAGGGATAAGTTTATGATTCCAGACTTTCCTCCAAAGCTCATCTCTGTGGTCTTCCTTAATTAGCAGATGGTAAGTACATTTGACTGAGAAGAGGCCTTTTTTATCTGTAGTCCAAAGTAACTCATCTGGTCTTGGAAAAAGGGGGATTCGAGATCCCAAAAGCATCTGTTGTATATCATTCATTCAAAGGAGAAGATCAGGTCGATTGTTACAACACTCGAGAAAGTTTTTCCACTGTCTGATTCCATATCCTTGTTGGATATAATCACAAACTTTAGTACCAAAAAACTATTTGGCAATAACAACAACTACTTCATTGCCCTCTTGAATGGACAAAACTTTGTCAGCCAACCAAAGATCCTCCCAAAAGTTTATGAGGGTACCATCCCCAAGTTTCCATTTTAACCCCTTCTTGATTAAGCTCATGGATTTGATCATTTTATTCCAAATCACTGACTTGAGGAAGACCCTCTTGATGAAGGAAATTATAGTTGACAAAACCCTATAGATATTTAGCTTTCATAATTTCCCCCTAGTCTTTATTGTTACTGATAAGATTCCAATAGATTTTAGATAATAGGGCTTTGTTCATATTTTGAATATTTCTAATATTTAGACCACCATGAGTTTTAGGGAGGCAGACCTTTTCCCATTTGACCAAGGACATTCTCTTCTTTTCTTCCACTCTTGTCCACAAAAAAGTTCTTTGGATCTGCTCTAGTTTGTCAGCTATATACTTAGGCATTTTAAAAGAGAGATAAAGTAAGTGGGAATACCTTGAAGGGAGGCACGAAGAAGTTGCAATTTTCCAGCACTACTCAGGAGCTTTCCTTTCCATCCCACCAATTTCTTTTGGGTTCTTTCTAAGATACTGTTCTAAAAACCCTATTCTACTTCCTTGATGGTTAAAGGGAGACCAAGGTAGACTAAAGGTAACTCTACAGCAACACATCCAAGGATATTAATAATTTTCCTTTGAAGGTCCCCCAGACTATTGAAGAAGAAAACATTACTCTTTTGGAAATTGATGTGTTGACCAGAAGCCTTGGCATAGTCATTGAGGAGTTTTTTCCAGCTTCAAGCTTCCAAAACTGAGGAGATGCCAAAGAGAATGGTGTTATCCACAAACCGCTGTATAGACATTGGAGGGAGAGTAGAGGCTGGCTTTATCCCAACTATTTCCTTGGAATTGATCTTAGAATGTACAGACCTTCTAAGAGCTTCAGCCAACATGATAAAGAGGTAGGGGGATAGAGGATTCCCCTGGCCTAATGCCTCTTGTGGGAGAGAAGAAACCTCTAGGAACCTCATTGACAAGAACTGAGAACTTAGTAGTGGTGACAACTTCTCGGATAAGGAGGGACACTTTTTCATTAAAGCCAAACTTATGAATAACTTTAAATAAGAACTATCAAGAGACTCTATCATAAGCTTTGGATATATCAAGCTTAAGAACCATACCTGGGATCCTGCTTTTCTCCATAGAGTGGATAATTTCATGGGTGGTAATAATAGCATCTAATATCTGTCTTCTAGGAACAAATCCTTTTTGAGAAGAGGAAATGATTTTATCAAGAAGGGGTTGAAATCTAAACACAAGTAACTTGGTGCATATCTTGTACACAATGTTGCACAGACTATTAGGTCTAAAATTAGCAAGCGACTCAGGGTTGGGTTTCTTAGGGACCATAACAATAAAAGTGTTGTAAAACTATTTTAGGAGTTTCCCCGTTATGAAGAAATCTATGACAACAGCAGTAACATCATATCTGATAATGTCCCAAAACTCTTGGAAGAATATTTGAGGGAAACCATCAAGGCCTAGGGCTTTAAAGGGGCCCATAGAGAATAAAACCCACTGGAGCTCTTCTGTAGAAATAGGTTTTAAAATGTTAGCATTATCTTCCTCAGAAATCAGAGTAGGAATATTATTGAACTAATCCATAACCGGCCTATTATCAACATTGACAACTTGTTCGACAACAAGTCCTGAAAGAAACTAACCACCTGATTACCAATCTCCTTATCATCAGTAATCTCACTACCATCTTCCAAACATAGTTTAGAGATAGTATTGGACTTTTTGTGTTTCATAGCTAAAAGGTGGAAAAAAGTAGTATTACGATCTCCTTCCTTCAGCCACTAGATTCAAGACTTCTGTTTCCAATAGAGCTCCTCTCTATTCATAATATTCTTCCAATCCATGATTAATTTGTTTTCTATTTGAGCAGTGTCCTCAAAAAAATCCCCTTGAGCTATTCTAGTTTCAATATCAGCCAATTTTCCAGAAATGATATTCTTCTGGCAAAACACATTTCCAAAACTATACTTATTCTACCCTTGAACCTCTCTCTTAATATGCAAGAGTTTCTTATCCAGTCTAAACATAGGGGTACCCTACACCTAGAGCTGCCACCACCTTGAGAGAAGACTTCTAAAATCCTAGTGTTTGATCCACATTACTTCAAATTTGAAAGGGAAGGGTCCCTTATTTTGTTGTTCAACCCAATTTAGAAGAATAGGATTATTATCAAAGATAGTCCCTAGGAGGGAAGAAAGTTTAAGGGTGAGATTGTTATCCCAAATGTTGGAGATAAAGAACCTATCCAACTTAACTTGGATCATTTGATCTCCTCTTCTTCTGTTAGTCCATGTATAGTTTTGATTTAGCAACTCCATATCCAAGAGCCCAAATGTATTGGTAAATTTAGCTAAATCAAGCTTACTATCAAAGTAGTCAAGAATGCCCCCAGTCTTCTCAAAGGGGTATAAAGAGGAGTTCAAATCTCCCGCCAGCATCCAAAGGGAGTCAGGAGTAGAGGAGATGTGAACAGATAGATCCTTCCTTAGATTTTTCCTCAACACCCTAGTGTTTAGGGCATATATATTGACCAAGGTCCAATTGCATGAAGGTAAAGAAAAATTAATTATAAGACAATGTTTATTAAGGAAGGTCATCATACCTCCAACCCTAGCTTTATTCCACATCATGACAATCCCCCCTGATGCACCAACAACAGGACTAATACAGTAGGTGGCATTGGGCCAGATCCTATCGGCAATCATTTTGAAGCTTTCCTCTAACATTTTAACTTCCTGGAGTAAGAGAATATCAAATTTTTGATATAGAATATAGTTTTTGACTTCAAACTATCTTGAAGGACTATTAAGGCCCCTCATATTCCATGCCAAAATCCTCATTTAAATAATTTTTCGGAGTGAATCTCCAGTGTCTTTTGTTTTCCACTGGCTATCTCCCTGGCTACGTCCCTTTGCTTTGTTTCCCTTAATGATGGCCTCCCTAATTTGGGGTCTACTCCCACATCAGCAGACTCCTTTGGCTTATGACCCCTCTTCTTTGAAGTAATCCACCCTTCTTGGTCACTATGAGTTTCACTGGACCCCACTCCGGGGGAAAGTGGAGTTGGACCCAAGTTCAGTCTCAGAGATAACTGAGAGTTTATCCTTTAAGAGATTCTTCATTGTGAGTATCATTAGACCTTGTGATGTAGTGGCTTAGTTCACATTGACAGATTCCATGTTCATTTGCAAACATGCATCTAAAAATAAATTAAAACACAGAAAATATTGAAATGCTAACCAACAACACAGCAGAATCCCTTTATATTTTAGAGAAATAAATATTTACAAATCTTATTTGTTTCAGCTCCAGAAAGAGCTCTATAACAAACTCGTCTCCTCCTAAACACTCCCCCTTGGAAGATAACTATATCCCCCTTTTAAATCATTCGCTGCTTATCTACAACAATTTGCCTAGAAAGACTCCTAATTCCCCTCTAACTCCCCCAAAATAAAGAACATGTATTAACAACTGCTCCTAACCGGTAGAGCAGTTACAATAGTCCCAAAAAATATAGCTAGAAGAATCAGTTAGGTCACTAATTTACTAGAATCAGTTTACAACAGTAAATCATGGCATGTTTGTCTCATTTCACCATAATCAGTTTGCACCCGTAAGTCAAGGCATGGATGGTCCGCATCATTCTCCCCTTCCTTTTAGAAATTTTGAACCTCCTAGTTCAAAGATAAACTTATATGACAACATTTTAACACATAACACAATAAGAAACCTAAAGACTCAACTATTATATTTATTTTATTTTTTTCAGATGCAGGATTGTTTCTACCCTAGGACGCTACTGCATCAAATAGGACACTAATGCATCAAACATCCAAGTGTTTAGTGTTGCAAGTATGGGCCTAACCGGTGTTGTCATTGATGTTAACATACTCCTATTGCATTGATGATAAGGATTAGATGAGCTGTGTGCTAAGGATATTGAGAAAATTAGTCCTAATTAGGAATAGAGAAGAACAGTGAAGACAGTGAGGTAAAGATCCTAGCTAAGATGAAGATCAGAGGGTACGCTTCAAAGGGTTTGTATATATGTGTCTTAAGATGATTCAGTGAAGATCTCAGAGGTCCGCATGAAGATCTAAAGAAGTTATGGCCACTTAAGTAAAACCGGTTCTGGTAGATGTTCAGAGGTGACAGAGTGATACATATAGGTCTGGTGAGATCCGAAAATGAAATATCATGTTCTGTGGATTTGGTGGAGTGTTTAGGAAGTCAATTTGAAGTGACAACACAATTGGTTCATGGTCTGGAGGTCCATAAGCATCTATTCCAATATGACAATGATGACAGACTGTGTTCTTGAGGTTCCGGATGAAGAAGAGAATGATTTCAGTAAGCAAAAGTAGTGTGGATGTTCTTGGTGATTCAGGCAAGCTTGTGGAGGTCCTTGGACTATGTCTAGTTCGTATTGGTGGTATGCATTGAAGATTGAGCTCATAATTGAAGATTTACTTCTGATGATGATGTTCTTCTTAAGTCTAGCCTACCGAATGAGTTACACATCCTGTAGATGATCTGGAAGGTGTCCTGTGAATAATGGCATGTTCCCAAAGAAAGATTGAAGTCTCAGATCTGTGTGGCCGACAATATGTTGATCCACATGAAGTCTTTTTGTAATAAGTCATGTTGTATTTATGTATTTGCTCTGTAATGTATGCCGACTTGGATGATAATTCCTAAGTCGATGTCTTGTATAAATAAGGAGTTGTAAAGTCATTTCAATGGTATCATCGAGATGAGAGAGTGGTAGAGAGGAGGAAAGCGAAATGTAGAGTAGAAGTATTGGGCTTAAATGGAACTGACTCAAGCATGGTGAAGATGTTATTCTTCAGTTCAAATATGTAATACTTATTATTCTGTAGACAATGTGTCTCTTATAGGCAGTGGGCCTCTTGTGAGCAGTGTGCTCAGGCAGTGAGCCCTAATTGGCATGTGCCATTTTGTTCTATCTATTCTTCTAACAGAGAATACAATCTTGGGTTAGTCACTCTGTGGTTTTTCCCTTAACCAGGTTTTCCATGTCAAAATTTTGGTGTCTTATGTGTTAATGTGCTTCTTCTCTTGATGTAATGCATTGTGTTTCCATGATTGATTTATTATTATGCTGCTAAATTAGAAAGTGAATTTAAGTGTTTAATTGGAAGAAAGTTTTGGACAACTGATTCACCCCCCCTCTTAGTTGTTTGTCCTGAATCTAACAATTGGTATCAGATCTAAGTTCCTCTAAAAGAGCTTAACCACTTGAGGAGATTAGGATGTCATCCTACAAGAAGGATAGTCTGAGGTTTGATGGAACCAATTTCACTCTTTGGAAAAGTCGCATGGAATGTCACTTGCAATGTATGGGAATGTAGTATTGGATTATGGCTTCAAAGAAGTATACTCCTCCACATAATGGTCCAAAAACCATAGATGAAATTAGAGATGTTGAAAACAATCTGCGGACTAAAGAAGCTCTTCTAAGTGCCTTGTCTGATTCAGAGCTGACAAATGTTGTTAACCTACAAACTACTTTTGAGATTTGGGAAAAACTAGAACTTCTGCATGAAGGAGACAAGTATGTTAAATGTGCCAAGCTACAAAGTCTGAAAGGAAAATTCAAAAATCTGAAGATGAGAGAAGATGAAAATATCACTACATTTATACCAAGAGTAAATGAGCTTATTTGTGGTATTAGATGTGCTAGTGGAGTCTTGGATGAAGATGAGATTGTTGGCAAAGTTCTCAGGTCCCTTCCTGATTCTTACAAGTACAAGGTTGTTGCTATTGAAGAATTCAGATCTATTTTAGGTATCACAAGAGATCAATTGATTGGTAAATTGGTTGCATTTGAATTGACTAAGTTTGGAGATGCCCCCCAAGACTAAATCTGCATTCAAAGCTAGTGCCTCTATTAAAGGAAAACAAAAGTTTGATCCAGGAGAGAACTCCTCAAAGAAACTATCACTGTATGAGAAAGGAAGAAAAGACCTAGAAGAAGATGAAACAGAAGTTGCTCAACTTGAAGCCCTTATTGAAAAAAGACTGCCAAGAGGATCCGATAAGTATGTAGGAAAATTACCTTTTAAGTGTTTTAACTGCAATAAGATTGGTCATTTTGCCTCAAGGTGTCTAGAAAGATTTTCAAGGTCAAATCCTAATAGATCAAGGTTCCAAAAGAAATGTTACTATGTTCATGAAGATGATGATGATGAAGGAGTAACAGATGATGAATCAGAAATAGGAAACAAATCTGGAAGTGACTGGGTGTTTATTGCCATCAAGGAAGAAGATATAATACCCTTTGAATCTGTTAATCATAAAATTGTAGAAAGAGCTTTGGCTGCCCAAGTTGAAGAAAAGGATGATTGGGTCATTGATAGTGGATGCTCTCACCATATGACAGGTGACAAAAATAAATTCATAGATTTGGAAAGGTATAAAGGAGGAGTGGTAAACTTTGGTGATAATTCTACTAGCAGAATCAAGGGTAGAGGAACTATTTCTTTTGATGGAAAGAACAAAACCAGTAATGTACTGTATGTTGAAGGCCTGAAGTATAATCTTCTCAATGTTGGATAGTTGGTGGACAAAGGCTATGATCTCTGATTCAAAAATAGAAAATGCAAAATCTTTGAAAAATCCAGAACAGAGATTGCATCTAGTACTCAAACAAAAGGTAATATCTTCCACTTGGTTGGTACTGGTAAAAGTTGCTTATTTGTTCAAATTGATCAGAGTTGGTTGTGGCATAGGAGAATGTGTCATGTGAATTTTGATAATATCATCAAGATAAGCAACACTCAGGCTGTAAGAGATCTTCCAAGACTTGTGAAACCTACTATTAGTTTGTGCAAAGAATGTCAGTTTGGTAAGCAGAGCAGAGTCACATTCAAAAGTAAAGATCAGTCCTCTACCAGATTATTGGACTTAATTCATACTGATTTATGTGGTCCGGTAAGAATCAGGAGTGTGCAAGGTGATAGATACTTCATGTTATTAATTGATGATCACTCTCGAATAATGTGGGTAACCTTTCTAAAAGAAAAATTAGAAGCTCTTGAGAAATTCAAAATATTCAAGGCTTTGGTAGAGAATGAAATTGGATTAAAATTGAAATGTCTGAGGTATGATAGAGGTGGAGAATTCACATCCGGTGAGTTCATAGAATTCTGTGAAAAACATGGAATAAAAAGACAGTTGTTTGCTCCTAGGACTCCACAGTACAATGGAGTAGTGGAGAGAAAGAACCAGACCATCTAGGAAGCATCTAGAACAATGATGATGGAAGCAAATGTTCCTCAGATCTATTGGAGAGAAGTTGTAAGCACTGCAGTCTATACTCTCAATCAAGTACAAATTAGAAGCAATACCGGTAAGACTCCTTATGGACTTTGGTTTGGTATCACTCCCACTGTGAGGTATTTCAGAGTCTTTGGTAGCAAATGTTACATTAAAAGAGATGAAGATCTAGGAAAATTTGATGCTAGAAGTGATGAAGGAATATTCTTGGGTTATTCTACTCAAAGCAAAGCATATCGGTGTTATAAAAAGAGATTAAGGAAGATTGTAGAAAATACAAATGTGAGGGTTGATGAAGGTATTGAAAAACCCTCAAGGTTTAATGAATATGATGAAGATGATCAAAATGATGTTTTTGTTCAAGAAGTCCAAGCTCCCTCTGAAATTCAGATTCAGACTGATCCAGCAAATCAGGAAGGAGAGTTAACTTTGAATGAACCTGTTTAAGAATCAGAAGTGCAAAAAATTCCCAAAGTTTGTAGGTATGTAAGACTGAATCACTCTGAAGATCAGATCTTAGGTGATAAAAGCAAAGGTGTACAAACAAGAAGAAGGATTGCTCAAGATTCAAAAGAGTACTATCTGATTTCAAAGATTCAACCTAAGACAGTGAATGAAGCTTGCAATGATGAAAACTGGACCAAAGCAATGAAGGAAGAGATAATGCAAATTGAGAAAAATCACACTTGGGATCTTGTTCCTAGATCTAAGAACAAGAATGTGATCAGAACCAAATGGGTCTTCCAGAATAAACTAAATGAGGATGGTGAAGTAGTTAGAAACAAATCCAGATTGGTCTACAAGGGTTACTCCCAAGTAGAAGGAGTTGATTTTGAAGAAACTTTTGCTTCGGTGGCATGAATTGAAGCAGTCAGACTATTTCTAGCTTTTGTTGCCTTTAAGGATTTCAAGGTATATCAGATGGATGCCAAGTCTGCCTTCCTAAATGGTGACTTGGAAGAAGAAGTTTACATTGAGCAACCAGATGGATTTTAATTGTCTGATCATGGTGATATGGTTTGCAAGTTGAAGAAAGTACTTTATGGACTCAAGAAAGCCCCAAGAGCCTAGTATGAAAGATTGGATAAACATCTTTCGAAGATTGGTTTCAACAAAGGTACTACTGACAGTAATTTGTACTTCAAAATTGATCATGAAAATATCTTGATTGTTGGAGTGTTTGTTTATGATATCATTTTTGGAGGAAGAGATAGTATGTGCAAGACTTTTGCAAATCAAATGAAAAGTGAATTTGAGATGTCCATGTTTGGGGAAATGAATTTCTTTTTGGGTCTACAAATCACTCAAACAAACAAAAGAATCTTCATTTCTCAGACTAAATATGTGAAAGAATTGTTGAGGAAATTTGGGATGGAAGGCTCAAAACCAATGAGTACACCCATGGCAATCAGATACAAATTGAGCAAAGATGGTGACTCTCCTAAGGCTGATTAGAAAAAGTACAGGTCAATGATTAGAGGATTATTGTATCTCACTCAAACTAGACCTGACATTATGAATGTTTTTGGTCTTGTTTCTAGATTCCAAGCTAATCCTTGAGAATCTCATGTCATGGCAATCAAAAGAACTTTTAGATATCTGAAAGGGACAGTTGAGTATGGGTTGTGGTATCCTAGAGATCATAATTTCTCTCTTCATGCATATACTGATGCGGATTGGGCAGGAGATGTGGATGACCGAAAGAGTACCAGTGGTGGAGCATTCTTTTTGGGGAAGAGATTCGTTTCTTGGCTAAGCAAGAAACAAGAGGCAATATCTCTGTCCACTACATAAGAAGAATATATTGTAGCAGCACGTAGTTGCACTCAAGTATTGTGGATGAAACAAATGCTAAGAGACATCAGAGTGGAGTATGAGGAACCTATCACAATCTTTTGTGATAATTCAAGTGCAATAAACATATCAAAGAATCCGGTGTTGCATTCAAAGACTAAACACATATCCATCAAGTTTCACTTTTTGAGAGAGTAAGTGAACAAGAATGAAGTCAGATTGGAGTTTGTGCCTTCCAAGGATCAAATTGTAGATATTTTTACTAAACCTCTACCTAAGGACTCTTTTGAGTATCTCAGGGAGAAGTTAGGGGTTATTTCCCCTTTGGTTCTGAATTAAGGTGCACTGTTGTGCATCAGTCCGATGAATCTCACAGTCATATCTTGTGGTCTGGATTGATGTTTCAGAAGCTGCTACTCAGGGGGAGTAGCTAATATGTTTCTGAAGTAATGCAAGTATGTTCCCTTTGCCATTGATGTCAAAGGGGGAGAGAAGACATGTGAAAAATAAGTGGTTGCTGATCAAAGGGGGAGCAGTAAAGGAAGAGAAGACATGTGAGTCATTGTTGTTGATAGGGGGAGTTGTGATAGTATGGAGCAGTTCATGTCTTGATGGTTAAAATAGTTTTTCACACCATATGTTGCCATCAATGACAAAGGGGGAGATTGTTGCAAGTATCAGCCTAACCGGTGTTGTCATTGATGTCAACATACTCTTGTTGCATTAATGATAAGGATTGGATGAGCTGTGTGCTAAGGATATTGAGAAAATTAGTCCTAATTAGGAACAGAGAAGAATAGTGAAGGCAATGAGGTAAAGATCCTAGCTAAGATGAAGATCAAAGGTTGCACTTCAAAGGGTTTGTATATATGTGTCTTAAGATGATTCAGTAAAGATCTTAGAGGTCCGCATGAAGATCTAAAGAAGTTATGGCCACTTAAGTAAAACCAGTTCTAGTAGATGTTTAGAAGTGACAACATGATACAGATAGGTTTGGTGAGATCCAGAAATGAAATAGCCTATTCTGTAGATTTTGTGGAGTGTTTAGGAAGTCAATTTGAAGTGACAACTCAATTGGTCTGTGGTCTAGAGGTCTGCAAGCATCTATTCCAATATGATAGTGATGACAGACTATGTTCTTGAGGTTCCAGATGAAGGAGAGAATGATTTCAGTAAGTAGAAGTAGTGTGGATATTCTTGGTGATTAAGGCAAGCTTGTGGAGGTCCTTGGATTGTGTCCAATTCGTATTGGTGGTCTGCATTGAAGATTGAGCTCATAATTGAAGATTTACTTCCGATGATGATGTTCTTCTTAAGTCTGGCTGACTGGATGAGTTACACATCCTGTGAATGATCTGGAAGGTGTCCTATGAATAATGGCATGTTCCCAAAGAAAGATTGAAGTCTCAGATCTGTGTGACTAACAGTATGTTGATCTGCGTGAAGTCTTTTTGTAATAATTCATGTTGTATTTATGTATTTACTCTGTAATGTATGCCAACTTGGATGATAATTCCTAAGTCGATGTCTTGTATAAATAAGGAGTTGTAAAGTCATTTCAATGGTATCATCGATATGAGAGAGTGGTAGAGAGGAGGAAAGCAAAAGGCAGAGCAGAAGTATTGGGCTTAAATAGAACTAACTCAAGCATGGTGAAGATGCTATTCTTTAGTTCAAGTATGTAATACTTATTATTCTATAGATAATGTATCTCCTGTAGGTAGTGGGTCTCTTGTGAGTAGTGTACTTCGGTAGTGATCCCTAATTGGCATGTGCCATTTTGTTCTTTCTATTCTTCTAACAGAGAATACAATCTTGGATTAGTCACCCTGTGGTTTTTCCCTTAATCGGGTTTTCCATGTCAAAGTTTTGGTGTCTTATGTGTTAATGTGCTTCTGCTCTTGATTTAATGCATTGTGTTTTCATGATTGATTTAGTATTATGATGCTGAATTACAAAGTGAATTTAAGTGTTTAATTGGAAGAAAGTTTTGGACAACTAATTCAACCCCCCCCTCTTAGTTGTCTGTCCTAAATCTAATATTTAGGCTAGATGGTAGAACCATCCTTTTGACTTGAAGAACCAACCCACGGTGTTCCCTTCCACCAAATTAGATATCTCTGCAAATCATCAAACCTTTTCTTCTTTCACTTCCAACTGCCTATTGGATTCAAGTTCATCGTCCAATGCCAATTGGTACTCTTTCTCTTTTCCCAACTCCTTGATGGATTAGTGGTCTTCCTCCATTGAAAACCATCATGGCTCTTTGCACCACTCATACCACCTTTTGTTGCACTTAAACAAAAAACCATTAAAAATAGAAATAAAGTTAATGGAACCAAAATTTCCCATAGGTGCATCCTCCTCTACATTATGCCATTTAGGCATGCTTTCCAATTCTTCTTTTATGAGGTCTTCATTTTCTAGCTCTCCATGATGTAGTTCCCAAGACATGTCCTTTTTTGCATTGTCCTCATTTGTACGACTATCAAACATATCTTTGTTTCTTACCTCAATCACTCTCATTCCTTCTCCAAGAAAGTGATGATGTTCTACTCTCTTTTCATCAATGATGAGATTCTCTAGACCTTCCTCTAGTTGTTTTTGGTTGGTTGTATTCTCTAAAACCAATAGAACTTCATCACATATAGGGCTCCCAAAGATCTCCATCTCTGCTGCAGCTTCCTCTCTAATGTGGATTTCTTCCACTGCTACAATATTTTGGGCCTCCTCGTGTGATAGGCTGCATTCCTCTTCATTGTAATCTTTAATTCTTCTCCTCTTGTATTGTAATCTTCAATACTTTCCCCTTCTTTGGGCTAACACAACTCAACAGGTCCATCGAACTCATCATCTTGATCTTGATCCCATTCATCATCTATCCCAAACTCTTTGCAAATCTCATTTATTAGCCTCTTATCTAATAATAATCTTGCCAACTCATCTAGGTATTTAAGCTTTCCCTGTTCCAGGAGTTCTATATGTTGGCTAATCCTTGCCTCTATGGTTTTTCTCTCTTAAAATGACTCTTGCTCACAAGGTGAGTATTTATCCTTACAATTCTTTTCCACCTTCTGGGAACTCTTCAATGCCTTTGTTGTAGATTTCTTTTTGTTTTACTTCTTGTTATTGCATGCCTCACATTCATCCAACATCCACCACAACTCCTCTAACACATACTGTAATTCTTGCAGCTCCTTTTGAAGGGCTTTTGTTTGCTTTAGTCTCTATATTTTCCTTATTCTTTCTTCTAGCTTGGTTATTCTCTTTCTCACATCATGATGTAAATCCATATTTGAATGCACAACCAAATACACAGATGCAACTCTCTTCCCCATTTCCCTTCTAGGTGGATGATCTATTGACCACGTAACAACATTCTATTACTATTTTTCATCCCCTTTAAGAAATTAACACAAAATTGTAGAATAAACTTGCAAATTTATACTCCACAAGCCAATACAAAATGACTTCATGTCTCAGCAATCTTCAACTTTGGAAACTTCAGTCTTTGATCAGTCCTCCATTAACTCTAAAGGAACAAGTGAAAACATTTTGTACGAAGACATTCATGGGTGGGAGATAAAGATTCAACCTGAAGAACTACTTTGCACCCAACTCACTACTATCAACAATCTAATATATAAAAGAAACTCCTCACCTCTTGTGCCTCAATAGCCTTCTTTTAAGATGGTAATTCTTCAATAGACTGCAACATTCTATGCCCCTCCCCGCACATTCATGTCAACCTTGAATGTGGTAGCCAAATTAAAGGCTTCTCAAGGGCCCAACAAATTAGCTCCAAACATAAGGACAATCCTTCTATCAATGTTTTTCAATGTGAAAATTATTTCAATGACTCTTTGTTCTTTACAATATTTGAAGACTTCATCACAATACTACTTTCTCTCCATTGGTCCTTGCATATTCCATGTTACCTTCTTTCAAATACACTTACTAATTCAAACTGCCACTCAACACCACAGAATCTTTAGTAGGACACAGTTCTTGCGTACACCTTCTCCAACTTACTCTCCCTCATTTATTTATTTTTAATTTTTTTTCCTTTCTCTAGCTATTGTAACAGCTCTTAGACTCCTCCAACTATATAATGTTCAGAAGGAAAACTTAGCACTTGCAGTGGAGTATTATTGTGGGTGATGGCTTGACCAGATTTATCATACTCGTTCTTGGCAACCACGGATAACTTTTTTGCCTAGCGGCTCTTTTTCCAAGACCCTTGCGTTGCTTTTATCTGGCACAAGAGTCATGTTAGTCCACTAGGTCTTGTTTGATGCTCTGATACCAACTGATGCATCGGCTCAGTTCACATTGATAGATTCCATGTTCATTTGCAAACATGCATCTAAAAATAAATTAAAACACAGAAAATATTGAAACGCTAACCAACAACACAGCAGAATCCCTTTATATTTCAAGAAATAAATATTTACAAATCTTATTTGTTTCAGCTTCAAAAAGAGCTCTGTAATAGACTCGTCTCCTCCTAAACACTCCCCCTAGAAGATAACTATATCCCCCTTTTAAATCATTCGCTACCTATCTACAACAATATGCGTACAAAGACTCCTAATTCCCCTCTAACTCGCCCAAAATAAATAACTCGTATTAACAACTACTTCTGACTAGTAGAGTAGTTACAACAGTCCCAAAAAAATAGGTAGAAGAATTAGTTAGGTGACTAATTTACCAGAATTAGTTTACAATAGTAAATCATGACATGTTTGTCTCATTTCACTAGAATCGGTTTGCACCCATAAGTCAAGGCATGGATGCTCCACATCACCTTGCTCTAGGGGGCAGAGGAGCTCAAATCTATCTTAGAAAGGGCTGAGAGTTCATCCCTCCATGAACAAGATTAGACTGCCAAGCTTGAAAGTTGTCTTGAGGGGGTAGAGCATTTGGAACATTACCTTGTGCCTCAAGGTTTTCACTGGAAGCTTGTAACTGCTCCTCCTTATGGGACTCATCAAATCTATTTTTAATCTCACCATCTTCCAATATTGGTAGGAGACTCTCTTTTGAGAAGTACTAGAGATCTTTTTCCCCATTACCCTCCATCACCTGGTATTCAACATGATCTACCAACTTCTTATCCAAATATTGCTCTGAGGAACTAAAATCACTTTTCTCTTTTTCTAGATTTGTGGGTTCCTTAGCTTTCTTGTGCTTACAGTGGGAAATCAAATGACCCTTCTTCTTGCAAAGTTGACAAAAGGTGGTAGAGTTTTCATAAAGTATTGGTTGTGTCTAGACCCCATACTTAGAGTTCAGCTCAATGGATGTAGGTAGAGCTTTATGGACTTCCACATTAACACAAAATCTAGCATAGGCAAAACAGGATGTGGCCCGAGTGGTATTTTCTAGGGTAACAAACTGGCCAAAGGAATTAGCAATAGAAGCAAAATAGTTCCATCCCAGTGTTCTAATGGGAAGCCTAGAAGTCTAACCCAGACTGAGGTAGATCGATTCAAATCAGAACTGGGATCAAACGCTAGCCGCCAACTACACAGTGAGAATGAGTGTGTGCCATAGAGCCATGACCCACGTACGAAAATAGCTATCATATCCTCTTTGCTGGTAAAAGGAAATAAGAAATGCCCTCATGCCATAGAGCTTATAGTCACACTACCCTTAATATGCCAACAGTTGGAAACCCATTTCTAGACCATTTCAATATTAGGTCGAAGAGAAAAGAACTTACCCACAAGAGTGAGATCTATGGAGGCAACAATTTTCTCCACCAAGTCATCTGGTACCACGAGGGTTGTCCCTTCAGAAGTTTCCTTTTGCACTGGGACAGTGGAATGACCATTAAGAAAAAGGTCCTCCTACCCCACTAGAACATTTTTCCAGTTCTTGGGACTATCAATGCCCGACACGGGTAGGGGCCCAGAGGTACTGCTCTCCATCCCCATGTGACACAGAGATGCTGAGTCAAATCAAAAAACCCTAGGCGTACATGCAGAGAAGAGGCAAAGCACATTTTTGCATTGTATGATTTATTCCATTATTCCATTTGTTCCATTGTTTGCATTGTTCTACTGATTCAAGTTGCTGATTTATATATTATTATTTATTTGGACTTTAGGAAATGAGGAAAAAGACTTTGAGGCACAATTTAGATGATAGCAATCATGTTGTTGAAGTTCCACTAACATATTATGAGTGCTTTCGTAAAGAACGTGTGGCAAAGGATAGTGAATATTTATCACATCTTGGTTTGACAAACATGCAAGTTGTAAATCCACTAAGTAGTATATTATTTGTTTAATTGTGTTTATGAAATTTTATAGGCAAGAGGTTTATGTATGTAAGACATAATATGATATTTTTTTGTTTTATATGAAAGAAAAAGAGTACAAAGAAAATACAGAGAGAAAACAAAAGGAAAGTAAAGATACAGTGCTGCCAACTAGTAGAAGCCAACGCATTGGGATTCAAGTACAAATGCAGTTGGTGAAAAGAATAGTTGTGATGATGTGTAGGCTGATATAACACATAGTGATGTGTATCCTAATATAGCACATGGTGATGTGCAACTTGATATAGCACATGGTGATGTGCAACATCGTGATGATTTCTTAGCACAGAGTCTAAGAGAGATTATTGAAAACAATGAGAGGAAAGGAATAGTAAGTGATCTGCAGATGATTTATTCAAGATTAAATGATGTGTTTGAAGTGAAATCTATAGACACCAGTACTGAACTACCTACTCATGACAAACCTACTCACGACACACCTGATGTGGCCAAGGATGATGAAGTTCCAGTTAATGAAAGTCATGAAGAGAGACCACTTGCATCTGATGTGCCTGCTACAACTTTTCATGGAACTAGTGGATCAGCCAAAAATATTGCTAGTGGTTTAATAGAAGATGTGCCTACTTTTGTCAAAAGAAAAAGATCAAGTCAAGATTTATACAGATCTATAGAGAGGAATGAAAAATAAAGAAAATTAGAAGGCAAGAATCCATTCTTGGTTGAGGTATCAAGAGCTGGTGAGCCCATTGGGAAAAATGCTACGAGGTGGGCCTCTGGGTTGGGTGTGAGATGTAGGGCCCATTTGGATATTTGCAAATAAAATTTTGCAGACCAAGATCCATGAAGTGTGGAAAATGTTATACAAAAAATGGAAAATGATTTTGAGACTACTAGTGGACAAATCTCTAGAAGATATTACAAGCAAAAGATGAGACTTTTGATGAACCATTTTAGATATAATTGTAAAAAAATAATCTTGGAGGGAAAAGAGAGGTTAGAATCCCCTCTATCTCCCAAACAATGGGAGGCATTGAAAGAAGATACGTGTTCTGAAGAATATTTGACAAAGAGTTATAAAGGAAAGAGGGCAAGAGATAATGTGGCAGTTGGATATACATTTAACCAAGGTGGGTTGTAGGCCAAAATGGACAAACTTGGAGTAAGGGTATGGATTTTTGGTTCAATTTATGTTGGTTATTTATTTCAAATTTTTATTGAACTAACTATATGTTGATATTGACATTGTATTTTAGGTGGAAAACAATAATAGAGAAGCAGGTGTGGAAGATATGCTCAATTATATGGCAACACTAGATCCTAGTAAATATATCAATAGTATGAAATGGAAATCTATTTTGTCAACAGAGATTTCACAGCCATCTGTTAGATGCCCAGTAAGAGCCTCTACAGATCATGTCAATTCAAATGAAGGGTACCAACATAGAATGAGTTTCTTACACTGTCTCACTGAGAAATTGTTGCAATTGGCATCCTCCACTAAGCCTATAGTTTCTACATGGAATGAGCATAATATTATGGATGTAGATTAGGTAAGAGGCTCTATTACACTATCCTTTCATTTCATGTGCTTGTTATTGGGTAAACTTGTACCATGTTGTTGTTGTACTTTCTTGTGATTGCATTTTTTGGATACTTCAATAGTTATCATAGCTCTTGGATATTGTAAGCAAAGAATGAACCTACCCTCAACGTGTAATACTACAATTCTAGCCATTATAAGCCTACCATTGATTCTTTACATAAATGCGTTATCATGAATTGTCTCACTATTCTACTTACAGAACCAAAAGAAACGTGCAATACTGCAATTTACCAAGTTCTACTTCAAACCATTTTGCTTGAGTATTCACTTCATTATTATTGTCCTTGTCATGTTTATGACATGCTCCTATGCTACATTATGACATTTAACTCTATCATTCTAGACAATCACTTTGTGTATGTGTTAGTAAAGCTCTTAATCACTGATCCTAAAGTCAAGGCTGTTATATCTACTTTGTTGCTGTAATTCCAAGGGTTCTTGGTCACTGTCTAATGGTTTTGAGAGTGCCTTTATCTCTTCTCTTTGTTTGGTGAAACCCTACTAGCTGTTGCATCTCTTTATCGTTTCCTATACCTTCCATGCTATGGACTATCCTAAGACAGAGATATGGACTACCATCTTACAAATTTTACTATCTTCCTTGTCATATGAAGGACTGGGATTATCCCTTCTTGTTGAAAATCTTATGCTCATGACTATAAGAATCCTCCTATAAACTGGAATCTATTACTTACAATAAAGGAAGAATCTCACAACATACCTTGACTTAGTCATTTAAGAGTGGAAGAAAAATGTTATTTTAAACAAAAATTTATAGTTTTTGCATTCTTTCCTTGACTTATATTAATTTTTACATGATGATTAAACTGCATGCAAAGAAATTATATGAAAGCAAAATGAAAAGAAAAAGTCCCCGTCAATAGAGCTCTCTACAAAGATGCACAACTTGAGGACAATGATGATAGTGACTATGTTGAACATCTTGACGAGAATCTGCATCATATTTAGAGTAGTAGTACTGGTGCTGGAATTGAGGTGTTGGTGCCTGAATTCACTGTCGGTTATTTTAGCAATTTTCATGCAGGCACCTTCCCAAAAAATCAAAAAAAGGTTCTAAGTCTTTGGGCCTCCTCAGCATGTTTTAACATCAGCATCATATTTTCTTTGGAGGAGGTCATCATCATCATGTTTCCAGACATCACCCTGATGTTGCTTACGAGGGTCATCATATTTTCTGTCAGCATGATCTTTTGCTGGGGTGATATTCTAACATCGGGTGATCTTACTTAAGATCATCCTGATGATGTTGCTGCAAAGTCCTAAGTATGATCCGATCTTCATCGGGGTCATCATATTTGAACATCGGGAGATCTTAGTCAAGATCATCCTGATGTTGTTTTATCACTTCATGTTCGTTGTTTTATCACCCTGATGATGCTGACGTCATTCTTATGTCAGGGTGATATCCGTTCTTCTACCTGTCTGCATCATGATATTTCCGAAGGGAGATATTCGCCTGTCGGCTTCATGCATTGTCCAATGGGGGTGATCATTTCAAATATCAGTCACCTATTCATATATCACCCTGATTTTATAGTGGAGCTACAGTGCAGCATGATATGTGTGCATCAGGATGATATTTCCAAATATCCGGTTATCTTCCGAATATCATCCTGATGCCGATGTATGGTGACGTCATCAAGGTCCGGGGGGGGTCATATTTCTAACACTGATCATCTTGTGGAGATCCCCCGATATTCGCAAACATGACGATGACGTCATTCGGATATCAGGAGGTGCGCGATAGGCAGATATGCTGATGACGTTAGCAGGATATGACGGTGACGTCATCAGGATGTTCATCAGCCAGACATTTGGTATCGACTAAGCAGGAGGATCTTCCTCCGATGCATCAGGTTGTGCCGATGAAGGCGATTATCATGTAGGTGATATTGCGATGATGATGCTGACGTCAGGGTGATATTTCAAGCAACAGGATATCATGCTATTGGAGGATGATGATGAAGGCTTATACTAGTGTCGTCGGGAGCAAAAGCACCGACATCATATATGCTCGTGGCCTAGTATATAAAGTGTTGAAATGGTCGCCGCGGGGTGCATGTGGGATAATTGGTATCCTGCATATTTTGAAATATCACGATGAGGTATTTTGGTGGGAAACGGTTGTGGTGCACTGTTTGATGTTTTCCCGATGGCTGCGAGGTAGATGAGCATTAATGGCGAAGGTTGCAGAGGTATGGACGGATTTGGTACCTGATTGAAGGTGTACATCAACAGACAGTGGCGCAGGGCTCGAGGTTTCTTCCTGTCTCCTCCCCACCTACTGCATTCATGTTTGGGCGCCAATCTGGTAATGCGTTGAGCGCCATTTTTCTGATACTGTGTATCTGGCGAGATTTTTGGTCAACCATGTAATTAATTGCTATGGTACACTTTTTGGCTGTTATAAGCAGACTGTGTTACCATTTTTCAGGTTGTCGAAAACTGGATATTTTGGCTCTGTAATAAGATACAACTAGTTTTGGTTGCTCTATGCAGCAAAACTTGTGAGTTTATGTATCTCCTGTTGTACGTTTTGGCATGAATCCACTGATTTCATGGTTAATCTTATATGAATAATGCTATGTTTGCATGTGTTATGCTGATCCTGTCTCCAGTTTTGCATGTATCTTTCTTCCTGCAATAGGGATGCCATAAGTATCGACAGCTTAACACTCTGTATTGGGAGATATCTGTAAGGCAGGTATCATGTGTATCCCCCTGAAATCTAGTTTTAGCTATTCATGCTGATCATTCACAGGTGTATGTCTACCGACTCCAAGCCCTGGATAGGCACCAATCTAGCTCTGTGTTGAGGTTATACACCATGTCCAGCTTTGCATCCAAACACCATTTCAAACCATCTCTCCCTTCCATCTATTAGTTGTAGGATTAGGAGTAGGAAACCCTTGCATGCTCTCATCCCTAACCAGACATATGTGTCCAAGAACGTTGCCCACCTTGTGATCTATCATACAGATCTTGGTCCATACATGAGAGTATTCTGCCTATTATTGTCAAGTTAGATCTTTCTATCTTTGAGCTGGTCAAGGTTACATCTTGAGTTATAGGGATACCCCCCTTGGTGCGGCAGAACCAAAAGTGAAGGGGAGGAGCTCACGCAACCTCCTGTATTAGTTGGCTGGATCTGCCTGTGCATTAGAAGTGGCAAACCCTAATGCTGATTCAAAAGAAAAACCAACAAAAATGGCGACTCTGCTGGGGTGATGAATCCAGAAAACAAAAGTGCCTTGCTGACATTCTGTCCTCTCTCTAAGAGGTGGCGACTCTATTGAAAGAACCTATCAGTGCTGCAATATATATCCAGGTATTCATCTTTGATTCAAAATGTTGAGTTTAGAACATCAAGCCTGGTCGTGCTCTGAGAGAAGACCATTCTTTATTGAAAGATATAAAGCCCTAAATTTCACAGGGATATATGGTTACCCAAATATTATTCCTAGTAAAATTAGAAGATGTTTGCCAAAATATAGTGGATCAGATTCTGAATCGGCAAACAAACATCTGCAAAGATTTTGTAATTTAATAGAAGATTATGAGGTAGAGAATGAAGATGTAGTAATGAGACTCTTTGTTCAGTCATTAGAAGATGATGCTAGGATATGGTTTTCAGACCTGCCTGTTTGTTCAGTTTCTTCATGGATAGATTTAGAAGTTGCATTCCTAGGGCAGTTTGGTGAAAGGTTTGATGTGGCCTCATTGATCATACATTTTATGAATATCCAAAGGGAAGATGAGGAACTGGTTCCAGCCTTTAATCTTAGGCTTATTAAATTGCTCAGGCAGATCCCTGAATATATGAGACCTAATAATGCATTGTGCTTGACAATTTATCTGGCTGCATTTGATGAAGAAATGAGTTATCTGTTGAGAGATAAAGAACCAGTCACACTTCACCAGGCTTTCCAATTTGCTATGGACATAGAAAACAATGAGAAATATGGAATGCCAGTAGGTTTCATGGCTGCAAGTTGTCAAAGCAGTTATCAAAGTGAATATATTTCAGCTCTCCCAGTATGTGCATTGAGAGATGATTGTATAGAGGGAAATATATTTCAGAATAATGTGTGCAGCCATGATGTGATGCATGAAGAAAATGTTGTAGAAAATGTAAGCACATCTTGTAATAATGAAAACAAAGATTGTTATCAGCCTTTAGAAGACAAGCCTACAGACACAAGGTGCCCTCCAATTGATCAAATGAGAGACATACATGAAGTTGTGTCTTACAGCAGTGTGCATATCTCAGTTATGCCTGATTATTTATATGAAGTGGATATGCAGAGCTTCACTCTGAATATAGAAAATATTGATTCAAGGGATGGTAGTGAATATGCTAGTGATTGCCAGCATTCAGATGCATATGTGAGCCTTTCAGATGATGAAATATATTTGGATGCTGATTATGAATGTTTCCTTGAAGATTTTGGCCACCTTCATAGTGCAGAGGTTGAAAACTTTGTTTTTGATTATCAGGGCACTGGTGAAGATAAAAAACAAGGTCACTATTCAGAGGTGGATGGGAAAATTGCAAATGTGTGTGCTCATACAGTTGGGAATAGTGCTGATTGCAGGGGTGACTATGAAGCTTTCAGTGTAGGGCTGCATTCTGAGTTATTTCTGCCTTCTCTTGAGACATTTCAGGTGGACATTAATGACAAAACTACCGTGCATGATGATGATGGATATCTATATGTTCATCAAGATAAATTTGATTATGAGATGTTGCTTGTGCCTGAATATTGCATGTTTGATGCAGAGGAGCTCTTATTTTTGAGGAAGGGCAGAATTCTGATGTGGATTCATTTGTTTCATGTGAGTCTGTTATTTTTCCAAGCAACATCAGTGACTCATATGATGATGACATTCTACAACTGATAATGATATATGCTGATGAAGCTAGATGTAGATTTGTTGAAGAAAAAGAAATGAGCAGCAGCACAAATAATTGCCAAGGGGCTTGGTGCAGACAGTTAAATGCTTTTAGGCTTCATTTGAAGAAATCAAAAGAAAATCAGGTGTTTAACAAAGGAAAAGTCTAGTTTTTCCTTTCTGGTGGCCCTAGGCCACCATGTTTATTTTAAAAATAATGTGTTTGGTGATGAGATCATGGTAACTTCATGACTCTGTGCCCAATGGATAAGGGACTGGTCTGCATCCCAGAGATCTGGGGTTCTCGCTGCAGTCTTGCACCTGCACGTCCCCAATCAGAGCCACTGTTGGTACCTAAATTCACTGTCAGTTATTTTAGCAATTTTCATGCAGGCACCTTCCCAAAAAATCCAAAAAAGGTTCTAAGTCTTTGGGCCTCCTCAGCATGTTTTAACATCAGCATCATATTTTCTTTGGAGGAGGTCATCATCATCATGTTTCCAGACATCACCCTGATGTTGCTTACGAGGGTCATCATATTTTCTGTCAACATGATCTTTCGCTGGGGTGATATTCTAACATCAGGTGATCTTACTTAAGATCATCCTGATGATGTTGCTGCAAAGTCCTAAGTATGATCCGATCTTCATCGGGGTCATCATATTTGAACATCAGGTGATCTTAGTCAAGATCATCCTGATGTTGTTTTATCACTTCATGTTTGTTGTTTTATCACCCTGATGATGCTGACATCATTCTTATGTTAGGGTGATATCCATTTTTCTACCTGTCTGCATCATGATATTTCCGAAGGGAGATATTCGCCTGTCGGCTTCATGCATTGTCCAATGGGGGTGATCATTTCAAATATCAGTCACATATTCATATATCACCCCGATCTTATAGTGGAGCTACAGTGCAGCATGATATGTGTGCATCAGGATGATATTTCCAAATATCCGGTTATCTTCCGAATATCATCCTGATGTCGATGTATGGTGACATCATCAAGGTCCGGGGGGGTCATATTTCTAACACTGATCATCTTGTGGAGATCCCCTGATATTCATAAACATGACGATGACGTCATCCGGATATGAGGAGGTGCGCGATAGGCAGATATGCTGATGACATCAGCAGGATATGACGGTGACGTCATCAGGATGTTCATCAGCCAGACATTTGGTATCGGCTAAGTAGGAGGATCTTCCTCCGATGCATCAGGTTGTGCCGATGAAGGCGATTATCATGTAGGTGATATTGCGATGATGATGCTGACGTCAGGGTGATATTTCAAGCAACAGGATATCATGTTGTTGGAGGATGATGATGAAGGCTTATACTAGTATCGTCAGGAGCAAAAGCATCGACATCATATATGCTCGTGGCCTAGTATATAAAGTGTTGAAATGGTCGCCGCGGGGTGCATGTGGGATAATTGGTATCCTGCATATTTTGAAATATCACGATGAGGTATTTTGGCGGGAAACGGTTGCGGTGCACTGTTTGATGTTTTCCCAATGGCAACGAGGTAGATGAGCATTAATGGCGAAGGTTGTAGAGGTATGGACGGATCTGGTACTCGATTGAAGGTGTACATCAACGGACAGTGGCGCAGGGCTCGAGGTTTCTTCCTGTCTCCTCCCCACCTACTGCATTCATGTTTGGGCACCAATTTGGTAATGCATTGAGCGCCATTTTTCTGATACTGTGTATCTGGCGGGATTTTTGGTCAACCATGTAATTAATTGTTGTGGTACACTTTCTGGCTGTTATAAGCAGACTGTGTTACCATTTTTCAGGTTGTTGAAAACTAGACATTTTGACTCTGTAATAAGATACAACTAGTTTTGGTTGCTCTGTGCAGCAAAACTTGTGAGTTTATGTATCTCCTGTTGTACGTTTTGGCATGAATCCACTGATTTCATGGTTAATCTTATATGAATAATGCTATGTTTGCATGTGTTATGCTGATTCTGTCTCCAGTTTTGCATGTATCTTTCTTCCTGCAATAGGGATGCCATAAGTATCGACAGCTTAACACTCTGTATTGGGAGATATCTGTAAGGTAGGTATCATGTGTATCCCCCTGAAATCTAGTTTTAGCTATTCATGCTGATCATTCACAGGTGTATGTCTACCGACTCCAAGCCCTGGATAGGCACCAATCTAGCTCTGTGTTAAGGTTATACACCATGTCCAGCTTTGCATCCAAACACCATTTCAAACCATCTCTCCCTTCCATCTGTTAGTTGTAGGATTAGGAGTAGGAAACCCTTGCATGCTCTCATCCCTAACAAGACATATGTGTCCAAGAATGTTGCCCACCTTGTGATCTATCATACAGATCTTGGTCCATACATGAGAGTATTCTGCCTGTTGTTGTCAAGTTAGATCTTTCTATCTTTGAGCTAGTCAAGGTTACATCTTGAGTTATAGGGATACCCCCCTTGGTGCGGCAGAACCAGAAGTGAAGGGGAGGAGCTCACGCAACCTCCTGTATTAGTTGGCTGAATCTGCGTGTGCATTAGAAGTGGCAAACCCTAATGCTAATTCAAAAGAAAAACCAACATGAGGTAAGTGTTATTTATTGTTTTTATGTCTTTCATGGTAGTCATTATTGTTTTAACACACAGATGCAAGTAAGTACTATTCAAGTAAGTTGTTTTAATTCTATTTGAAGGAAAACCCACCAATATGATTTACTTTAAAGGATATAACTCTAGAGAGATACCAATAAATGTAAGTCACTTAAAGGGAATTACATCAACTTCTATTAGAAACCAATTAAAAGCATCCACACAATGGCAGTAAATGTGCCTTTATAAATCTATTGATTTGAATAACTGGAAATAGCCAATATGGAGACAATCTAACAATTTATGAACTTGAATATTAATAGAAAATTAGAATACCATACATATCCACAAATTTAACCATCCTTGCCCATTATAATATTAAATTATCATAGAAGTGTAATGTCTTGAATCTAAAATATGATTGGATAGATAATATTGGAATATATAAATTGTCTTGCTGAAAGATGATGATTGTCTAGGCCTTGGGTTCCCTTATAAATATGGGAAGCAACAAGCTTCAGGCTTGAACCAACACAACTGTTCATAAATCACATCCTCTTGTAACTAAACATGTTTAATAAAGAAAAATTAAAGGCATAAGCAAGTTAACCAAGATCTCAATCTGTTAGTCATCATAGAGCACCTGTGACCTTAGGCCTGGCAAGGTACTCATCTCCATGTTGTAGTATCTATTAAGTGTGTTGTTCCCCTGTCTATTATTGGAAAAAATTGTTAAAATTTTGTCCTTGTTCTCCATGTTGACACCATCAAAATTGCTCGTTGCACATCAATCTTTCAAGTATGTCTTCTCAGACTTATAGAATGTAAGGTCACTAGGTCATTTGAATTCCTAAATTTGGAGGAGATTGGTCTGATGGTCCTTCCATCTTTTATCCATCATAGCTTTAACATTAATTACAAATTTTCCATATCCTGCATCTAGGGCTATGACCCTATCCAAAATCACGTTAAAGCTCAAAGTATCTATATCCTACTCCTTTTTCAAGAATTCCATAACCACAGACACTGTTGTTCTAAATTCTGCCTTCCAAGTATCAAGGCCTTTAACTAGTTTGTTTTCCTCTATCAAAATAGAGGGGATAAATTGATGCTTGAAAGTAGAAAAAGATTCAAGTCTAGCCTGCATCCTTTTCTCTTCACTACTGGCATATTGATGCTCTTCAATGATCATATTCACCATCTTCTCTGTGGGCTTCAATTAAGCATGAGCATCAGAATTTCTTTGAAGTATCCTACAAAGCATGACTAAATTGTACAAGGAAGGCTGCCATTTCTAGTACAGTGGCTCCAAAATAGAAAAGTTTGCTTGCAATTGTTTAATGGCCTAAGATAACATGGAGTAGCAATCATGCACATCCCCAAGTTTATCCACAACTAGCTTTATTCTATATTCTAGAATTTTCTCAAAGACTTCAAGGACCTTGATCGTTGCCTCATTTTTTGTTTCCTTATTTTGCTTCATGAGGTCCTCAACTTCTTTTGTATATTTTGTTCTCAAAGCATTAAACTCTTGCATTGTCACTATGACATCACCAGTTGTTGGCGGCACAAAAGGTTGATATGGAACTATTGCTAGAATCTGGGAAGAACCCACATCTTGCATTTGCATTTTCAATTGCATATTTTCAATGAACAACTTATTCACTTCATCATTCATGTCTTGTGTTTTCTCATAATCCTGCAATTTTTTTTCCAACTTTTTTACAACTGCATGGGTGAACATGGAAAAATGGATTGTAAGAGTAGAGGCCTCAGTTGCTAAAGTATCTCGAAAGGTTTTCACCACAATAGATCCCCTCATTTCCTGATCAACATCTAGCAACCTTGGTTTACTAGTGTTCTTCTATTTTGTCCATATGGAAAGAGTCTCTGTCTTTGGATTGAAATCACATCCACTGATTCCATGCTCATAATCAAATTCAAACACAAGATTAGGGTCATCTTGACTCCTAACTTGGTCAAGCAAGAATGCCTTTTTCAATTCAAGACCTGGGATGATCAGCATGTTACTCTTCAAGACCATTTGTCTTGATTCCTCATGAGTCACATTGATTTTGTCAACTTTTAGATCTTGGAATGTTTGGGTGGTTATTTGATCATACTAAGACTTATCAGCGCCCATCTTATTCATTTCCACCTTTTCATCAAATTCTTTCATCTTCATTTTTAACCAGAAATCTTGAAACTCTGGAGTCTTGATGAAATCATCATCTTGAATAAATCTCAATGATGCCACCACCTTTTCATCTTCCTATAGCTCTGGCTCAATTTGGGCTTGTTCTTCCATCCTAGCCTCAAGCTTGTGTGCATCAGTTTCTTGACCAACCAATGGTTGATCAACTTCCTCTCCATCATGCAATTGTGTCAAAATATTTGCAACTTCATCAGTATTCCCCACACCCTTAGACATCTCATATGGGACCAAAGGAGACATGCCTTTAGTTCTCTGCCTTTTATGTGGTGGTGATTTAGGGATATGTGGATCTTGAACTAACATGACATTAGGGGCAGGCTCATGAATCTCAATTCCTGCAGACCTCTTCACTAGAAGTTTGGTAGCCTTAGTAGGCTGTACTTCATATTTAACATAAATACTTTCAAAATTTTCAATCATTGTATTAATCCTCTTTAGAGGATCTTTCTCTTTAGAAAAAAATCCTTCAAAAATTAGATTCTTTTCCTTTTTGTCATCTTTAATTTTCTTGAGGATCTCCCATTTCCTCTTCCTGTCATACACTTCATCAAAAGTAACCAGGTTCCTTATCACATCCTCAACATAAATAATTTGATGGGAGATGCCCATCTTAGTCAAGATCACTTGTCTCAGAAAGTTCATATGACCTTCAGGGTCACAAACTCTTTCAACACTAGATTCCAAAGAGTACTTGGCCTTCAAATAGGCCTGCAACTCCTCAAGAGTGTCTAAACCAATTGACCAATCTCCAAAGGCAGTGGTATCAAGCAAAAAGGTGCCTTTCTTATGCTTTTTCATCACTTCCTTTTCCCTCCACATCATTTACCACATGAATTCGAAGAATGCAATTTTGTCAGAAACAAACATTGGCAATTTGTGAGGTGGTTGGGGGCAATTATATACCCTGATTATTGTGTGCTTTGGTAGGAAGAACCAATCAGCATAATTGAAAGTATGACCTTGCTTTAGTTTATGTGCAAGAGGTCTTAGAATTACCTTGATTTCTGGTGACAATCTGGGGGCCTAATTACCAAAAAAATTCATTATTTTCATAGAAAATTCATTATGAAATACAATATAGTTACCAATCTGGCAATGAGAATCCCACATGTAACACCAACATTGAGTAGGCATTCTTTGCCTTGTCCTGTCAATCATGCTGATCTCCATTTTACTTGACCATTTACTCCTATTTTGATATAGGATTAGGTGGCAAACCAAAGAATAAAACTTGAAGTTTATGGGTTTCTTATCTTCCTTCACACTGATGAATCCATCATGTATTTTCTTTTCAAGATATGAGACAAAATCATACTCAATGTTCACCTCTAAATTTTGTATCATCATAGCCATCATCATCAAATTAACTGGCATCCTCTGATCAACATCAATTCCCAGTACTTGGCACAATGCATAATAGGTCCATTTGAAATAGACTGTAAAATTTTCCATAGGGAATGGTTTGACTACATTGGAAGGAATATCAACTATCCTGTTGTTTGAGCCTCTTCTAATAAATATCGGCAGCTCATCACTTCTGAGTGTTCTTCTCAAACTTTTGTATTCTTGTTCAATGTTTTGTAGGTTAATTTCGGTGAGAGCTTGTTTATTCAACATAAAATAGTCAATTATAGCATTTCTGTCAATCCTCAACAAAGAAGATCCATTTGGCAACCTTACTGTTTTAGTAGCCGGGTGATAGTGCAGTGTAGAGTATGAGTTAGTTCCACATCCATGAATACATTTCAAACAATTAGCTTGGCCAAATCCAGCTTCGATGGATTGCCCACCAATCCCTAACCATCCTTCTTCTGACAGAAGTACCAAAATAGTTTCCAGCTAGAAATGGGAATTACGGCATCCCTACAACCCTCAGCAACATCCCTAAATACTTTCTTTCGACCTTTGCCAATTGAATTGGGTAAAACATCTAGCAAAGATTGTTACAGTGATCCTTAGGGGCAGGATTAGGCTTGCTAGTCTTACTTGTGGATTCACACTTCTTGGGTGCCATTATACAAACTAGGGTTTCGCAATTGAAGCAAATGCACAGAGAATTGAAATAGAGGAAATATTCTTCAAACTTTCTTGCAGAGAATGTAGAGATGGACTTACTTGAACAATTCAAAGCTTGCTAAGAATAGACCAAACTGGGCACCTTCTCCAACCCAATCTGCAATCTCTAAACCGAGCAAATGCCAAGAGATTTCTAGATTTTATTGAGCTAGAATGTTCATCATTCCACCATTATTTTTGGTTCGTGCCATGAGATTATAAAATCTCAGCATTTAATTCATTTCAAATTTCTTAGTAATTGCACACTCGCACTGAGTATGTTTACTCATTTATTATCATTACTGCACTATCAAGGAGCTTGTTTAAACTGGTCATGGGATAGCAATAAGCTTCAATGCATTTTGTTCACTTTTCTTGATTACCACCAACCCTCAGCCCTTATGCTCAAACAAAGCAAGATCGTGGGGCTTATAGCCCCATTTATTCCATTTTCTTCCATTATTATCAACTCACAAGTGCCTATTCTCATTACTGTGGGGTGATTATGTTGCCAACTTTTATTGCTTACCACCTTGCCACAAATGTTCTTAGAAATCCATCGCGGGAGCCTGGTAACTTGGACACTTACTACCTCCATGCCATGAACAATTTACTAGACCAATGCAGGACCATGGGATCAGTTTATATTGAACTCTCTTCCTTATCGCCAAGCCACAACTAAGTGCTGAGACCTTTGAGGGACCGCAATATACATGGTTGATCGAGCCCTTGCTATCGCCATGCTATGAACAACTTGTATGTTTCTAGCAAGAGTGCGGTATACATGATTCTTGTTGCTCTAGTTCCCACACTGTTGCCAAGACAATGAGGATGACCTACGAGATTGTGGTAAACTACAAAAACATAGAAATGATTAAGAATAACTGCATACTCCTCAAAATGACCGTGTTATGTGACCCTGGGAAATAAATGGCATAAAATTTTGGCATGAAAGTCTATTAAGAAATGGTCATATATAAGTGAAAAGATCAAGTAGGATGGAAATGTGCAAAATTTTTGAGAGGTCCTAATAGGTGAGACATTAGAATAGTTTATTTGGAATAATGGCAGGAATTAACAAAATTTTAGGCTTTTAAAATTTTGTTCCAACATAAGTAATGGTTGTTTTATTATGTAAATAAGGGTAATTCTTACCTATGTAATAATTATTATGTATTTCAATGTAATGTGTTTTTTTAAAAAATTTTACAGAAATGTATTGATAAACTCCAAGAAGGGGATAAAGTTAGGGTGTTGGATCCATTTGATGGTGTTGTTGTGGGCATTGGGTGGATTCACTCACTATCTATTGTGCATGGAGTCAACTTGGAAGGAATAGGAGATGAAAATGTAAATATTTTAAAGGTCACAAGTAATGTACCCCTTGCTTATGACAACAAAATAGATGGAGCTGTCCGTCTAAAAGAGAAAGAAGGAACCTTCACATGGTGGCCACTAAAATATTTGAAAAAATGGCATAGTTGATGTTTATCATGTACTAGTTGTTAGACATCTTGGCCCACTTCTTTATGCATTATTTTGAATGTGTTATTTAGGGATCTTAATTTTCATGGTGTATTTGAAAGAGTTGGAAACTCTTAGACAACTATGACATTTTTTATTATATTTTTTTATATATACTCTTAGACAGTTTTGATATCTTATAACTTGATATATATATATATATATATATATATATATATATATATATATATATATATTTGCATTATATTTTTTATTGCAGATTACCTTTCTTTATCATGATGTTGAATCAATCTTTTAATTCTAGCATGTTGTAGCTTGTTCGTATATGTAATTTATTTAAAAAAGTGCATTGAAAATATTACCTGCCTCTAGAATCATCATAAAAACTTCATCAAAATGCCACGTCTATCCTGGAGTCATCAGGGTTTATACCTCAATGATTCCACACCGTTTTAGGCCCAAAAAATCCCAACCATGCCCAATTCCATAAGCGATTCGATTCTGAACCCGATTCTGGGACAAATAGTACCTAGAAATGCCTTGTTTTTCTACCAATTAGGTAACCTAACAAATAATAGATGTTATATCCCAAAACTTGTGCTGGAACTCTGGTAAAAGCTTACCATACTATAGCATCATCAAGTCAACCTTGGATATAGAAATTGTTCAAAATAGATAATAGTTTCTAAATGTTGAATGGTCAGATAGTATGAGAAATTACATGCAGCAGGAATTACCTTTTGAAACATCAGGACAGAGGGCAGATAAAATTGATATATATGGTGTAAAAGCCAAGGGATTGTATTTTGGTTTCAAGATCCAGGGGATTTTGATCCTGATTTAAAATGTTCCTTACGAGTGGTCCATTGTGGTAACCTACATAGTGGTATGTATTCTTGGAAGCCTTATGGTTCCATATTATTTAACAGAGTATATGTGGCATTAAAAAAATTGAAATGCTTTTCTATAGTAAAGGAGAATGGGTGATATTTGTGATCTACTAAGCTAGAATACAATAATCTACACCTCAAATTTAGATTACTCAAACCATGTCACATTGATTATATTGTTAAAATAATATAATATATTCCATAACTTAAGATATTTTTTGGTTTTAGGGATCTTATCAACATCATAAGGAGTTGAAGGCTGCATAGGGAATCAAGATAACCACTTAGGTATCAAATTTTAGGCTAATAATTTTATGTACATGAGCATAAATTTATCAAATATATGTGGACAATGAAATTTAGCTGCAATTTCTTGATTTTAGGGTCTTAAGCATGCCATAGTAGGAACTCAGTTATATGTTGTTGGAGTTGATGATGATTTAGAGGATATTAAGGAAGAAGCAATGCAAGATATCAATAATGTAATGTCTCGGATTGACAAGAGCGGGGAAGGAGTTTTTGTTCAAGCTTCAACTCTTGGATCTTTGGAGGCTTTACTTGAGTTCTTAAAGACCCCAGTTGTAAGCATCCCAGTTAGTGTAATTGGTATTGAGCCTATGCATAAAAACGATGTCATGCGTGTGAGTGTAATGCTTGAGAAAAAGAAGAAAGAGTATGCTGCAATTTTGGTATTTGATGTCAAAATTACTCCTGAATCTCGGGAGCTTGCAGATGAAGTTGGTGTCAAGATATTTGCAGTGGACATTATTTATCATCTGTTTGACCAATTTAAAGCATATATGGACAATCTTAAGGAAGAAAGGAAAAAGGAGTCTACAAAAGATGTTGTTTTCCCTTGTGTATTGGGCATTTTGCCAAATTGTATTTTTAACAAGAAGGATCCTATAATTGTTGGTGTTGATATTCTTGAAGGCATTGCAAGGGTCAGTATCTAAATCTAGTCTTTTCAATGTTATGACTTATGCATGTAAAAGATTGTTGTATCATTTTTGGTTTGTATAAAGAGATATGTGGTGATTGCATCTATAGATTTGCACGTCATTATGTGTTCCCACTGAAGATTTCATAGATATTGGAAAAATAGCCTCAATTGAGATCAATCATAAAGATGTTGAAATGGGTAAGAAGCATGAAAAAGTGGCCACGGAGGTATTTTGAGAAGCTGTCTTTGTTGTTAATAATTTTATATGATTTTGGATGCTATTTTTTGAAATGTTTTTGTTAATGAAATATCATACGAACTTTACAAATTGTTGGGAGCAATGTTGATGAAGCACAGAAAATGTTTCATAGGCATTTTGAAATGGAGGATGAATTTGTGAGTCATCTCACCAGAAGATCCATAGATATATTGAAAGAAAACTACACGGTAAGGCTATTTGATATCTGCATTATGTAATTTTACAGTGTATTTACTATTATGCATTTTATACTAATTAAACATTTGTGCTTTTCATTTTTGGCTAATAAAACAACTTTTTAATGTCTAAAATGGAATATTCTTCTTATTTTTTTAGGATGATTTGTCCAATGATGATTGGAAACTTGTGGTGAAATTGAAAAAAGATGTTAAAAATTCATTGAGGTACTACTAATGATGCATTGTGCAATGAAACTTTGGATTGGAACAAAACCTTCTAATGAAAATGGGAAAATACACCCTGCAACATTACAAACACCACAATCAAGATAACAAATGGAGAACTTTGTTGATACTAGAACAATAGCTTCTGCATCATAAGCTTCTTCTATATGTTTTTTCTATGTGGTGTATGTGCTGCACCCCTGGCTACAATAAGACAGTAGTGAACTTTAGATCTTATCTATGCAGGAGGTCATTTGAATGTCTATTGTTTAGCTCATTTTCTCAAATTTAATAGTCTGAATGGGCAAGTGTGGTATTGCCATGTGAGAAAGCGAAGAGATTGATTCCAAGAGTAGAGATTTTGTGTAACGATCTATTTTATGATTTCTTGAGGTAATGAAGAAAATATCATCAAAACATTGTTTTAAATAAATTTATATTTTACTACAAGTGTACAAAACCAAAAAACATTTCCATGTTATTGTCTTCAGCATGTTGTTGGCTGGCTAGATTTCACTGTTTCAAGTGTCGCTTTTGCTTCAGCTGTCTGGGACCATATTATGTAAGGTTACAGGGAATGGTGTGTTCTCTTGTTGCTGCAGGGTCACTGCTACAGGGGCCTCTAAGTAGCATTCTCAGGTTGTTATTTTGATATTGTTCACAGTCATTCAAGGTTGTTTGAATACACAGGTAACATCTCAATGGCTTGTGTGAAGGAGAATATGGAATACACCAAGGCTGTAGTCAAAGCACCTAAACTGGTTAGCAGAATGCCAAAAGAAATGATGTCTCATGGAATGCTCAGTGGCAACATCTCTTTTCTAAGTGTCAAAAGATGTGAAGGGCTTCATCGGTCTGACTTGCCTTACCATTATTTTGCCGTTGTATCTAATGTGGCTGCTGAACTAGTTTTTTCTTCAGCCAGTCCTTGTAGTTTGATGTACATGACAGAGTTGAACTAGTTTTTTCTAGTTATGGCAGCCTTGTGCTGCTTTTTTATTATTTTGTAATTCTTTTCATGCATTGTTCCATTACAAAAGAATATTTATTGCCACTTTTCTTTGTCTTGTTTCATTTTCTTATTGGACAATTCTCAAATAGAAAATGTTGGCTGAAATTTATCAATCTTTACTTGGTAGCATCATAAAATATATAGTTTTCCAAATTTATTTGCTTTTATGTTTTAGTTCAAATTTAATAATATGTTTTTTCTGCATTATAAAATTTATGGCATTTAATAAATTATTCATATCATGACTAAATTTACTACCAATTAATGGAAACCAGTAAATAAAAATGACTACCATGACTAAATAAATGACCAGTTAACAACAATTAATGACTAAATGATTACAATGACTAAATAAATAAGTAAATAAATGACTAAATATACTACCAAATTAATGACTAAAATTTTTTTAGTGATAAATTTGGTTGCGAGATAAATGACCAGCAAAAAACTACCAATGGTCATGTGACTAAATATACTACTAGATTGATAACTAAATATACTACCAAATTACCAAATATACTACCAAATTGATGACTAAATATACTACCAAATTTATGACTAAATATACCACCAAATTAATGACTAAATATACTACCAAATTTATGACTAAATATACTACCAAATTAATGACTAAATATACTACCGAATTAATGACTAAATTTATGAGTAAAATTTGTTTGGTCATAAATTTGGTCGCAAGATAAATGACCGGCAATAAACTACCAATGGTCACGTGACCAAACTACTGATCACATGAACAATTTTTGGTAGTTTTTTAGTCATTTATTTATGTTTTTCTACTAGTGCTAACTCAGTGTATGATAACCCGAGCACTTCTAGAGTCTAGCATACCTGAGGATGAATATGAAGAGGATAATTATAATCAGGATCATATAATCAATATGTTCTCATCTAAAACATTTATGGTAGAAAAATAATATGCTTCTTTTGAGGAAGAGTGTGTTGAGATTGATATTGACAACCAGCGGTGTTATGGAGTTAATTGTCATCAGCAGGTCTTTTCTGATTATGAAGACAATAATATAGAATATGCAAGGGTGAATGTTGCAAACATAGATGTAGGAAGGATTAGTTTGAGAAGACCCTCAAAGGAGGAAATCAGATCCTTGAATTTCGTTGCCATTGCTCAAGCTAGGAGCAGTTACAATTTGAGAAATAGAACTGTAAATGCAAATCAGGGTAAGCCTAGTAGTCTTTTTATCAAAGAGACATCCATAGAAGCCAAGAATCCTGAGAGTATGAAAGTCCCAGATGGAAAGGGAAAGTCACCAAGAGGTCAAAATGTATAGTCCAATGTGCCAAAAACATGTCAGAAAGAAGGAAGAGTAGAAAGAGAGTTAAGTAAACTTGGTATTCCTAAGGCTCTTGCATCTACTAAAAATGAGATAGTCAAGAAAATAGAGGTAAGTAAAGTCATCCAGGATTCATGTACAATTCCCATGTTTGATATGACCTGAGTACTATCTTAGATGAAATTTTTTATTCCTTTGTTAGAAATGATGAAAATAGATGAACATAGTAACAATGCTTTGAAAGTATTTGCAAGTGTATCTGAAGTAGCACCTAAGATTCCCAAGGAGTCACATGTTTCCTAGAACGTAATCCAGTAGGTTGGTGAAGCCAAGAGTAGAGAGATGGGAACCCTTAAGGTGTATGTAGGAGAAGCATTAACTAAATCCCCATCTTAGTTTGATCCCTTTTTATGTTAGCCTGCTTATAAATAACAAGAAGGTTAGAAACTATATGATAGACTCGGGAGCTGCTGTAAAAATTATGCCTGTACAAATTATGAAAGAGTTGGGACTTTGGATTGATACATGCTATGGCTAGTGTTATTCCATGGATAATAGAGTTGTTCCAGTTATTGGGATAATGAGGGGTGTTAACTTAAGGTTTGCAGCATTTCCTGATAAAGTATACAAAATGGACATAAATGTTGTGGATATCCCACCTTAATATGGGATGCTCTTGTTAAGACAATGGACTGCAGTAGTTGGAGGAAACATTTAGTTGGACCTATCTTATGCCACTATACCAATGAATGGAAAGGAAGTTAGTTTGGATTGTGAACCTAGGTCCCATACAATAGTAGAGCATATTGACAATCCTAATCACTTCAATCAACAATTCAATTTTTGCAATAATGATATGGACAACTTCAAGGTAGAACTAGATTAGGAGGCTCCAGTCTCCACTAATCCTCTATAGGCTGAAGCTTAGACAAATCAAGTAGGATTATGGCAAATGTACTTTGATGGTGCATGCTCTAAAGTAGGAGCAGGAGCATGTGTGATTTTCATTGCACCCAGTGGAAAAACTTTTAAACATTCATTTCTACTAAATTTCTCTTGCACTAACAACATTACAAAGTATGAGGCATTACTCCTTGGCTTAAACATGGCAGTCAAACATGGTATAAAATTATTGAGAGTTTTTAGAGATTTTGAGTTGGTTGTCTCACAGGTGAGAGACAAATATATGACTAAGCACAAGAGACTTAAGCAGTACAAATATGATGTGTGGGACACCATAGAACTTCTAGATGCATTCTCCATGGACTAGATAAAAAGAAACCATAAGGTGATGACCAACTTCTTAGCCAATATAGCCCTAAGGAGTGATGATATTACTTTATCTGGAATTTCTATAATTGAGGTTAAAACTAGACCATATGTGTTAGATAGTATTTGTAACTAGCAGGTTTTCAATGATGATGCAGATTTACTAAAGTTCCTTCAATGTGAAGATAAGTACCTTTCACAAGAGATAGATTTCAATGCATTTGTGGAAGTTGTCAATGAGAAAGAAACTATTTTTGGGACTGAAGTAATTTAGTTAATGACAAATAAAATCCCAAGGGGACTGGTAGCTTTGGAAAGACTATTTGACAACAATGATAGCAATGAGTAGAAGTATGTACCAGTCCATGGAGATGATTTATAGGAGGTTAATTTAGGGACTACTGCCTCGCCTAAGAATGTGTACATTGGGAAAAGGATCAGTCCCAAGGTAAGACCAATTCTTATCACCTTACTGAGGAAATACAAGCATGTTTTCGCTTGGTCATATGATCTGACCTAAAGGCTTATCACTTTATAGAGAGGATCTATTCCACCATGAGATCCCTCTAAAACTAGATGCTAAGCCTTTCAGGAAAAAGTAGAGACCCAGTAATCCAATGTTGATTCAAAAAATGTAGTAGGAACTAGCAAAGATGAAGGACGATGGAATCATCAAGCCAATCAAGTATTCTACATGGGTCTCAAATTTGGTGCCAGTAAGGAAAACAAATGGGGATCTAAGACTCTATGTAGATTTTAGAAATCTGAATGTGTCCTCATTGAAGGATAATTATCCTTTTCCCAACATGGAAATAATTCTCCAAAGAGTCACAGCGAATGAGTTGCTATCCATGATGGATGATTTTTTAGGATATAACCAGGTGAAAGTTAAGGAATTAGAACAATATAAGACAACTTTCACTACTCCCTGGGGCACGTATGTCTATATTAGGATGCTATTTGGGCTGACTAATTCTAGAGGGACATTCCAAAGAGCCATGGATGTTTCTTTCTTAGACTTGATTAATATAATTATGTTTGTGTATCAAGATGACTTAACTGCTTTTTCAAAAAAGGATGAAGATCATTGCATGCATCTTGAACAAATCTTTAAGAGGGCTCTAAAGTATGGGATATCTCTCAATCCCAAGAAATGCATGTTTGTGGTATTAGAAGGGAACCTGTTGGGACATATTTTGTCCAAAGGTGGAGTAAGGATAGATCTAGAGAGAGTGGTAGCTATTTCTAAGATATCAATCCCCAAAACCATGAAAGCAATACCATCTTTCTTTATCTAGATTAACTTTGTAAGAAGGTTTATTTCCAAATTTATAGAAATTGTTAAACCTATTTCCAAGATGCTAAAGAAAGGAGCCAAAATCATATGGGATGATGATGCTATTAATTCTTTTGTAGCAATAAAAAGAGATATTAAGGAGGCATCCATGTTGAAATCCCCATATTTTACTAATCCTTTTCATTTATATTCTCATTTGCTTCATTCCACACTATTGCAACAGTTATGTTACAAATAAATGAAGAGGGCTTCCAACAGCCCATTGCCTTTTTTAGCAAGTCTCTTCAGGCCACAAAACTAAAAAATGACATGGCAAAGAAGCAGGCATATGCCCTAGTTAAAGCTGTGAAGAATTTCAGACCTTACTTGGTTGGTGCAAAGGTAGAGGCACATGTGCCTAATGCAGCTATAAAAGATGTGTTAGTCCAACAAGAGGTTACTGGACAAAGGTGTAGATGGATCAAAAAGATCGAGGAGTTCAATATTGACATCTGGATCACAAAAATAGTCAAAGGATAGGGACTTTCCAAATTGATGGTTGAGGCTAACCTAGAGACTGCTTAGATCAATGTTACTAAGGAAGAGACATGGGTGATATGTAGTTTATAGATGACATCATGGTACACTGACAACATCTATTATTTGACACATCTCAGTTGTCGAGATGGGCTCACTATGAATCAACAAAGAGCTCTGAAGTTGCAGGCTATGAGGTATTGTTGATGATGATTATGAGTCATAACAACATGCATAAAAATTTGCAAAACAAACCTTTATTATCTTGTAAAGTACGATCAGCTTAAGATAAGTTGATGACTCCAAGTCTCCGTTGATCAGGTCATGATCGTCTAACATTACTCAAAGGTTGATGTGACATGCTATTTTCCATTTCAAGGGGTCTTACATTTGTCTTGATGATCAGTATTGTTCTGTTTCCTATAAATTTACTCCATAGAGAGGTTATTTCTACTCTATTTCCAAAGATAACTGATGTATTTGCAAGTTTGATCAATTCCTCTGATTATTGATCATCATGAACCTATTCTTTCTTCTACACATTATATTTATTCAAATGATGTGTCTGTAAGTGGATATTTGCATGTATCTCTTGGATATTTGTATGAATTTGCATGATATTTGTCAATTTAACATGCTTTTACTCTAAATATGCTATGTATTTCCAATTATCTACGAGATATCAACATATTTCATGTTATTTTCTTTTAATTCTCTATTATTTGCAATTATGGTGATGAATTGTTATGAAATTGAAAGAAATTTAAAAGGATGCTTCTAATTTTAGTGAATCTTTAGCCATTGAACCACATACATACAAGATACATTCATGAGGAGAAGAAATCAAACCATATTGTCACTAGGATGTTCCACAGCTAGATATGGATGATGCTAACTTCAAAGGATAAGGAATGAAAACAACACATGCAGACTAACAAGCACTCCAAGGGATGCAGCTGATCAATGCATGTATCAAGATTTCAAACATAGATTACTCAAAATTTATGATGATTTGTAATCAAATTGTTTTCTTTTTCATTCAGTATGCATAACATGTACATTTACAACAACTTTGAAATGAGTCCTGATATTTCAGCAATCAAATTTCAATTAAGTTTCTGAATATTCAAAATATGGCACCCCTGCACCTTTTATAGAATAAGGTGAGGAGGCAATTACAAATGACCTAGGGTCAGGATCTGTCAATTAAGATCAATGGTGGATAATCACTCTTGGACTTAGTCAACCCTTTCCTTGTGGCACAGGTTGCCAACTGGCAACCATCTGGATGAGTCATTACCTTATGAGTACATGATGCATATGTCTTCCTTGTAATGCATTTTCATTCATGCTTCGGGTTCTTCCTCTTTATCTTCTTCTTCTTCATCATGATCATCATCTTCATTACTTTCTGTATCACTGTCACCCTGATGAACATCATCCTATTTATGGACCTTCATTGTCATCCTGATATTCTCATAGGCTTGTACTATTTTATCTACCTCCCCACCATCTTGTGTTTTGGCCTTCATTATGGCATGCTTATGAGACTGGAATTTAGCTTTGATCGTATCCAGCTTACCCTTTCTGCTATTCAAAGTCTCATTGTAAGTTTCTACCCTTACCTTTATCCTCATGATCTTGTTCATCACTTCTTCTATCAGGTGGGTGAGGAGGTCATCTGCCACCAGCTGAAAATTATCATGCAGTGCCTTGATGGCAAAGTCTGCATCTTGGTTTTCAATCTTCCCCTCTACTTTCCCTTCCAAAGCTTCCAAGATCTCTACTTCATATGTCATCATGCTGTGCAACTTTATACTGATATCCCTGAGATTGCCACTGCATTTCTTTAGGATATCACATTCAAACTTGTTATCTTCATACCATATGTCTATCAGCAAGGCAGTGTTATTATTCAGCACTTGATTATTATTAGGATTTGAGGATCAATCCTCTTTATCTCACTCAAAGCAGTTAGGTTTTTCTCCAATTGGAATGACCTTCTCCCTATTTCATTTTGCATTTTATCTACTTTTCTCTTCAAACTGCTTAAAGAATTCCACCTCTGTAAGGAGGTTCTCAAAACTTCCTCAACTCCTGTGAGGGCTGACAACATCCACTTTTCCATGATCATGGCTTCATGTTTCATGAGGTCCAATTTGTTGACCTCCTCTTGAGATATGACAGTCAATGGGACCGCTGAATCAACTAGTGTATTACTTGGGTTAATCAACCCCTTTATATATGAATGCAACCAAGTAATGTGCTCCTTATGCTGTTTATTTTTCTCTTTCTCCTTCTTTACCCTTTGGGTCAAAGAATCAATGATCTCCTTCCCTTCTTGACCCTCTTGGTCTTCATTAGCAAAACCCAAATCAACAGTTGTGATTTGGAACTCTTCAAGGGTGATCTTGTCCTTCTCTTTCTCTACAGTGGGAAGTGCTACTTGGGTAGTCCTTCTGCCTATAGCAGGATCTCTTCTGATAGCTGATGTCAATCTTGCTTTCCTCTTGGGCTTCATTATTGTCTCTGCAAACAAGGTAGAAACATCAAATTCTTTAATTTCAGGACCTTGTTCCATACCTATTTCTCTTTCCAACCACTAAGGCACTTCATCTCCGTATCCCTGACGTCTTTTGTCATCATCCTATCTACCATGATCTCCAGTATCGGCCTCTATTCTCAGTGGAGAAGGTGAATTCCTAATTTCTTCCTCATGGAGTTCTTCATGAGGGGGGTCTTGTTGCATCTCCTCTTGCTGAGGGGCTTCCTTTTGTAGGGGAGGATCCTATGGAATGTCCACATGATGATCCTGCACTTGATCCTACACCTGATCTTGCACTCCCTCTTTCTGAGTTTTATCTACTTTAGTATTTTCCTCATCTTGAGGCATATTAACATCTGTGGCTGTCTATATGTTTGAGCCTGGTGCATCACCCTGATATTGGGTCACATTTTGTTCCATACCTGATGCACCGATGTCCTGTGTCTTAAGGTCCTCATGACTTGATTTATCTTTTTCTCCTATATCTCCTTGTGTCTAGGTAGCATCATCACCTGATGTACCTTTATCACCCCCACCTTTCTGTTGGACTTCCACTATCTTTGGCTTAGTGGGTGGCTACTTCAACTTTCTTTGTCACATCAGGTGCACCTGCTTTGTCTTTGGGACTCACATCTTCCCTATATGTCAAATCTATAATGACAGGGCTAGTCACCTGATCAACCAACTTGTCAAGCTTGATTTGTTGGGCTTCCCTCTCTGGGCTACTTTCCTTTTCTTCCTGAGCTGTTTGCTTCACCTCCTCCAATACCACCATCTATGCTAATGGGGTCCCTTGTGGTGTCATGCAGGTACTGGAAGCAAGAGTCTCCATTCTCTGAGAAGTTACATTCTGCACTACTTCATCATCTGATAGGTCCACGGTGTCCTCCAAGGAGAAAGGACCACCCTAACCTACCTTGGAAGCCTCTTTTGCTTGTTCTTCTGCTCTCTCAGTCTTAAACTAGATTATGGTGGGAAGCGGCACATCATGTTGCAGCTCCTTCCTAAATACTTCACCACCAGCTCCTCTTAATACAATGGGATCAACCCTCATATCACCCCGCATAGATGTTCTCTGCTTCTTGGGGGGTGATGTGAGCGGTATTACCTTTCTCTTCTTGCTGACCATCATTGGGTCATCCCCTGTAGGTTCTTTTTCTAGCTGCACTTCCTCGAAAGGGATATCTTCTTCTACATCCTATTGTGAGGTTTGGCCTCCCTTTTGCACTTTTGTAGTTTCTACAGCTGGCCTTCGAATCCTCTTTGTCTTTGGTTTATCCATCAGAGGTGGTGCAGATGATGCGGATGCTTGTCCTGATGTTGATGTACCTGCAGCTGGTATGGTAGCCCTTTCAATGATCACCCCTTTAGGCTCATCTTCAATTTTCTTTCCTCTAGAGGGACCCTTGCTCTGTTTCTGTGTAGGTAGCCTCTCTCCATTGTACTTTCTCTTCTCATTGAGGAAGTCATCATAATCCTCATCAATTATTTCTTGTTGTTTCTTCTTGGCATCAATAGTAAGGGCTACACCCCTTTTCTTCAATCTATTTATTTGCTCATCTACCCATGCTTGGGTTAACTACAGCACCCCACCTGTAAACTAATCCAAGGAAATATCCTTTGGCTGTGTTAGATCAAGGGTTGAGATGGTGTCATTGTAGACCTTCTTATCTTCATATTCATTTGAAATCATTTTTCCATCATCCTTTTTAAGTTGTGCTGGCACTGGGATGCAGTCATATGTCCTTATCTGATTCAAGGTGAGCCTTTGGTATTTTCTTCTTCTCACCTCAGCTTCATCCTCACAATTTGTCCAGAAATCCTCCAGATGCTTCTGATGAATAGGCTTTCCTATTATTTTCTGCATCCTACCATAAGGGTCATAAGATCTAGCAAATGGAAATGGCTGTAGATACATCATTTTTAGGCCTCCTATTACATGCTCTATGCTTTGTGAATTTGAGCACATATACCAACCCATAGACACTAGAAATAGTACTGGAGGTATCTTCTTTTGTGCTTTATATGCCTCCACTATGGTAGACACTTGTCTAAGAAACTCCATCAAGACCACCTCATCAGTAGGGTGCCTTGGTAGCATAAGGGGCTATTCTTCAAATCCTTCTATTCTTATATATGAGAAAGTGGCATACTGGATGAACCAAGCCCCATGTTTGTAAACAACTTCCTGAGCCTCCATGCTTAGTCTCTTGGTTCTATCTTCCTCCATTGTTCTGACTAGATGCATAGAGAATGCATCATTCACCAATTTGTAATCTAGGAGGTAGTTCTTTCTCTGTAGCTGAGGATAATGATCCCATATGTGGGAATCATCTACATAACTACTAGTCTTGCCCATTGTAGTCAATGCATCAAAGGATCCCTTGTAAGAACATGAGTACACAACATATGAGGTCATATGAAATGAACATTCTTGACCTCCCAGGTTCCTCATCTCTTCATCTAATGCATCACTGATGACCTTGGCCCATAATGGCTTGTTATATGTATAAAGGACCATCTAGATGATTCCAAACATCTAATTCTTAAAATTCCAACATGAGGCATACCTGTCATCCTACTGAGCAGGGCAATCATGTATTGGTACTCATCATCAAAATCAAACTTATAGAAGTGCACGAGCAGTTTAGTTGAGGCAATGTAGGTGATGCTCTTTGACCTCCACTGGTACATCCTCTTCCTTGCATTCTTCTTATTGTTATTATACTCTATCTCTAGTTTATGTAGATCCACACTAACCACCTTCTTTCCAACTGGCAGGTTAAACGTAGAGGTGATGCCCTTAATTGAAAAGTCAGCATATACCCTTCCATGCTTCTCCACCCGCCTGGTCTGAGGGTTATAGTTCCTGGCACATTCCTCTACCAGCTCTGGGGTGTCCATGGCATATGGGAATCTAGCTGCATGCCACATTCCTGAGACAAATATTGCATCCAGAAGGGTATTGTCTTTATCATGATCTATTATGGTGGACCATATCGCCAGGTTTGTATCTCCTTGGTGAGTGTCTCCAATGATGCCATACTTGAATTGTACCCCTTCCAGCTGAACAAACATGGGTTTAAGAAATTCTGAATTAGACATGTTCTGCCTGAGGTCTGCCATGGGCTCGTGCAATAAACATGCCTTGTCTTACCATACGATATCTATATGTGTTCATACTATTGGCAAGAGACATAGTGTAGCTTCATGAGTGTTGTCATTGATGGAAACAAAGCTCATCTCACCCATCCGCAGGACATGGTGTGTCTATATCAGAAGTTAGATTGAAGAGTGTTGAGGTCCGGTAAGCAAGAACAGAGCATGTAGCAAGGTTTGACAGTCAGGTCTGGATCTCTCAGAGGAAGTATCTTAGTAAAGCATGGACTTGGGGAAGCCAAGAGGAGTATCTTGATTGATAGATTCCAGGGATTGAGTCTCCGGTGAAGAAAGAGTGAAGAGATATGAGTACCTAAGTATTGGGTTCCTGTTTGGTAGAGTAGACTAAGGAAGAACTGACCGGCAGAGCATCAGACCTTAATCCAGATAAGATATTGATGGTGATCAAGTTTCTTGAGGTATCATTCATGATTGGCTGACATGATTGATGACTTCTATAAGGATCTCTTTTATACACATCACTTGATAAGCAAGGATTCAGTCGACAGACCAAGAGTTTGGGAAATTATTGAGTATTTTGGATGCTGACTAGAAAGTGGATGAAATCCTTGGTGCGGATATATATACCAAATTGATTTCGGTATGAAGGGGTGTGTGGTGTGTGTGGAAGTGTGAAGATAGTTAGATAGGTCTAGTATGTGACAGGACAGTAGCACCAAAAAGGAGGAAGAATGAAGTGTAGTAGATCAGTGTACTGAGCCTAACTGGAACTGAACTTCAACATATGAGGATGCCTCTTATCAGTTCAAGTATCTTGTTACTCTTTTTATAACTTGTAGACAGCGAGTCTCTTATAGGCAGTGAGCCTCTTGTGAGCAGTGTGCTCGGGCAGTGAGCCCTAATTGGCAAGTGCCATTTGTACTACCTTATTCTTTTAACAGAGAATACAATCTTGGGTTAATCACCTCGTGGTTTTTCCCTTAAGAGGGTTTTCCACATCAAAATCATTATGTTATGTGCATTAAGTTTATTTCTGCTTTCATGGTTATGCATGCTTACTTAATTTGATGTTGTACTAATTGTTAAGAAAGAATAGAAAGTGGAAATAATCTAGATAACTGATTCACTCCCCCTCTCAGTTATCAACAATTGGTATCGGAGCCAAGTTCCTCCTAATAGAGCCTAACAACTTGAGGAAGATATGGGAATCTCAATCAATATGTATGGAATGAGGGAACAACTTCAGTCTACCCTAGATGATCTTGAGTAATCTCACTTTGAAGTCAATGAATTAAAGGAAAGACTCAAACACGCTGATGATTTCATAAATGAACTAAAAGAGAAACTGAGTTTCTCTATGAAAAAGAGAAAGGAACTACTACAATAGTTAGCAAGTCAAAGTGAAGCCAATAATACTGATGAAGATCTGAATGAGAAGAACAAGTTATGTGAGAAGCTATCAAAAGAGGTCATTATGGTAAGACATGAAATGGAATCAGGGGTTATGAAATTCACCCAAGAAATTGAAGAGAAAAGAAAAATAGAAAATGATCTAAGACAAACTCTCAAGGAGAAGTCAGAAGATTGCCATAAAATGGATAGAATTATTAGGCATCTGGAATCTGATCTTGAAGAAGCAAGAGATAATGAAGAACAACTTGAGAGTCAGATTGACACTCTTAAGAGGGATCTTCAAACAAATAATGAATACAAGGAGAAATTCAAGATAAGCTCTACTCAACTTGAAGTTCTTCTTCAAATCCAAAAGAGGGTAGATGACAAGCAAGGCTTGGGATATGAGAAAGGTGAAAGCTCTGGATCTAGTCAGAAAAACTTTGGACCAGGAAATCCAAGGAATAGGCCTAGAAGACCTTCGGTAAGGCAACCAAATGCTCAAAGATATCCATCCTTCAATGGATACTGCCACAACTACAATAACTTTGGTCACAAAGAAAATCAGTGCAAAAAAAGAATGAATCAAACTAATTCATCCTTCTCCAGACAGTGTTTCAATTGCAAAAGGTATGGTCACAAATCTCATGAATGTAGAAATATGCAAATGAACAATTCATTCAATGGTAGATGCTTTGCATGCAATAGAATGGGACATATGGCTAATCAATGCAGATCAAGAGGATATCAGTCAAATGTGCAAAGAAATGTTGTTTTCTACCATTGCAATAGATCGGGACATATTGCCAAATTTTGCAGAAGTAAGAATCAGGACAAAAAGGGTTTGGTGCATCATAATCATAACCAAGACAAAGGAAAAGGAAAAGTGAATGCGGATGAAATTCAAAGGGAGATGAACAAAATATGGGTAAAGAGAAGTACATAAAATGATGAGGATGGATCCACACCAAAATCTGGTGCTGATATTCCTTCCAAAAATTAAATAGATGAGCTTTGGCTTAGGGGGAGTAACAAAAGAAAAACATTTTCCCCCAGCTAGTCAATAGGGGCTTGAAATTGGCACATGAAAGGTTGTGGATCAAAGAGGTTCTCAGAGAAATATCTAAATAAGCCATGGTAAAGATATGAAAGATCTGCAAGAAGTTTTGAAAAGATTAATCTTCCAAGATTGATCTGGTTCAATAGTCATCCGGTAAGAACAAGACTTTCACAGTTAGATCCAGTATAATTCAAATTTGAAGTATCTTGATCTGCAGATAAATGGAATGATTGTGAAAGGTAGATAGATTATTAATATTCACTAAGAATAAATTTAAGGGCATCTTAGTGATCTAGAAAAATCTCTTAGGACAAAGAGAATAGAGCAACTAGAATAACTTAAGGTATGCATTTATTGCAAACGAAATTAGGGTTTACGTAGAAATAAAAGGGTTCTTTTGTTCATCATTTGTACATTTGCATTTGAGAAGAAGAAGAAAAGGAGCTCTACAAACAAATTGTCTCAAGCATCTCAAAGATCAACCATAGAAGTCAACTCTTCCAGCAATCCGATCTAGCTCATTTTGTGAAACCTAGAAGCATAAAAAGGTATTTTCTGCTCTTGATCAAACTCTCTCTAAATCCTTAAGATGGCTACTCCAAATGTTGTGAATATTTCTTATAGGCCGCGCCCTAAATTTAAGAAACATCCCTACAAATCTCTAGAAGTGGATCCCTTAGGCACATTTTCTAGCATTTCGCATGGGCTTTTGCATGTTGAAGATGTTAAGGCATACATTCATGCGAACATTGAAGAGTTTGGGGAATCCAAGATCATAGATATCTATCACAATCAGTTCATAGATGACTCATTTGAACTCAAACCTCAGTATAAGTCTATCCAGGACAAACATTTTGTACAGTACATTCATTTCCCTTGTTTTGCAGAAGATGAATGGGTCTGATATGTTCTAAGTAGAATGCATGATAACTTTATATGGTTGATGAGGCCATTCAAGATAACCAAGGATGCCATTAGTGAAGTTACTAGATTGCACTCATCCGGTGGGATACTTGCTCTCAAATCTGTCAAGAATCAAATAGTGAGTGAGGCAACCGGATCAAAATTTGACAAGAGAGCAATGACAATTGAAGATATCACTGATCTGGATATCAAATTTGCATCCATGATAATTGGTTACAAGATATATCACTCCAGTAACAAAAATTCAGTACCCGTAACTGTAATTTACACAGCTTATCAGATGCTAAAAGAAAATGCTGACTATGATCTTTGTGATCTTCTCTTGAACCAACTTTTGGAGAATTTGCAGAAGATAAAGAAGGACAAGAAGAATTCCTTCAAATACGGTGGCTTGATACTCTTTCTATTTTTCTATTACATGAATGAGCTACCCAAATCTAGTGGTTGGATGTGGCAAAATGATAGACCAGTAGCCATACAAATCAGGGACTATTTGCATGGAATAGGTGATGCCAAGGCACAAAACACATCACTATGGGGCTACTTCAAGAACTTTCAGAGTATGATGCAAGCAAGAGAGAGAATCCCCCAATCTCCAGTTGAAAAGTATAAGGATATAGTATGCTTTATGGTAGAAACTGATCAATGCCTAATGGAGGCAATAGAGCTAAGGATAGTCTGGGTCATGCCAATGGGGTATGAAGGAGATGAGAAAATTGTAGAGCTACATGTTCAACACATGCTTAGTCAACCCAAGGATCCTAAGGCAGAAAGGTTTGGAACCTTTGAAGAGTTGAATGTGAAGATCAATGTGGAGCTAAGACAACTGGAAATGAAAAGAAAAGTGAGGAGAGTAGAAGAATTTACCAAGAGGCATGGAATATCAAAAGAGGAACTTGATGCAAACAGAGAAAAGATGGAGAGGGCAGAGAAAGAAAAGGAAGAAGCAGAAAAAGAAAGTGCTCCGGTAGAAGCCCCCTCCCAGACTAGATCCTCTAAGAGCTCTGCACCTGCCACTACTAAGAGCCCAAAGGCATCAAAACTAGAAGCAAAATCATCTGGTAAAAGAGAAAAGAGAACAAAGACAAAGGCTACAAGATCATACAGAAGCCTCAAGGATGATGAAGAAACAGAGACATATGAGAAAGTAAAGAAAATGAAGAAGAAGAAGAAAATAACCAATGAACCCTCTACTGGTCAAAACAAAGAAGAGAAGGAAGAGGAATTTGTTGAAAAACCTACTCTCTGCGTTGATGATATCATTAAATCAGTTACTGTGGATGGGAACTTACAACCAATGGTTGAATTTTATGATGAATATAATGAAACTGATCAGAAGATATTGCAAGATGCCACAGTCAATTATCTAAATATCTACAACAAAGCATTCATTGAAATTATATCTCTGATTCCCAAAAGATTAGAGAAGGAACTTGAAATAAGGAAAAATAATGCCCAAGCAAAAGACCTAGAAATCTGGGAACAGATAGTTATTCAGCTCTATCCTTCAATCACTCAGAAACAAATGAATATGATCTTCAAAGATTGCAAGGATGAGTTCTAGAGCAAAGATAGAATGAATCATCTTATGCTTGGAGAGACTAACAAAGTGGCAAAAGAAACAGAAGATGTCCTCTGGAATGCATACAAAAGATTCAATATTCCTATTATAGAGGACTTAGGTGTGGATGACAAAGAAGAATCTACTAAGACAATGGCAGAAGAGGCAAAGGATAAAAGTGAAGAGAAAGCCAAGGACTTAGATTCCTCTGCTCCAGAAGAGGAAGTCCATGAAGAAGCAAACATCTCTTCTCCAGTTTCCCTTGCAGACCACAGATCTAAAGAAGAAGAAGAATTAAAGGAAAAAGAAAAAGACCAAACAAAGAAGACTCTAGGAGATAGTTCTAAGACTGTAGAAGGGAAGAAGACTCTGACTCCAGAAAGAGACACTATAGAAACTGTCAAAGATTTCTTGACCAAAGAGATGATGGAATTTGATGAACTAGAACTACTTCAAGGTCCATTTAATTTTGATTCCCTCTCCCCAGTTCAAACCATGAAGCTAGCATCCTTTACTCAAGCAAAGGCAAAAGAAAAACTTCTGAAGTCTCACATGGAAGACTGTGAGCTCATAGAAACTGCATCCAGTGTATTGGAGAAGATCATGCCATCTTTCCAAAAGGATACTTCGGCCTCCACATCTAGTAATCTAAAGTCTCTTGTAAATTCTGTTCATTCACATTTTGATTCCTTAGAAAAGTCAGCCGAAGAAAAGGTCTGGAAGGAGTTTTTGGGAAAAAAAAATTCTCTAAAGTACAGGGTCTAATAACAAATGATAGGAGAGTTATGGATATTGGAATAAAGAGCTTAGAAAATGCTCTTAAAGATGGCATAAATATATATAAATTTTGTTTATCTTGGCCTAAAGTGACAAAATATATTGAGAAGAAAGTAAAAGAGCAAGAGGATAAACTGTTAAGTTTATCTCAAAGTTTTGATCCTCTCTCCTCTTTCATAGTAAATCAAGAGTGTTAGACTATTGCAGTCATAGATGAGATAAAGAAGCTTTAGAAGGAGAAGAAAAATAGAATAAGCATGTTAAGTGAACTTAGAGGGATCATTATCCCTAAGTGAGAGGCCATGCATGAGGACCTAACTGATGCTCAAGCCACAGCCCGGACCAATGATCCAACAGATCTTAAGAAGGCAGAAGCTTTTGCATTCCTGTTGAGTGGTCACATCTCAATTTTTGACAGGATGAAGCAGAGTTGGGCTACATAAGTTTTACAGTTGAAGAATACTTTTGCAGATATACTTAAGTACATGTAAGTACAACTTGTATATACATTTATATGGATATGTATAGAATGTTTTTCTTAAAAATTTTGGTGTGTGGACCCTACCCTTTTCCATTGATGTCAAAGGGGGAGTGAGGTGTAGTGAAAAATGTGGAATCTAGCTAAGGGGGAGCTCTAGTAAAGTGTACATTAGAACGGAGCATCAGCCAAGGGTGAGTATAGTGTGACACTTAGTCATTTTTCACTAAGTGTTGCCATAAATGCCAAAGGGGGAGATTGTTGGAAAGAGACACAGTGTAGCTTCATGAGTATTGTCACTGATGGCAACAAAGTTCATCCCACCCATCCACAGGACATGGTGTGTCTATACTGGAAGTTAGATTGAAGAGTGTTGAGGTCCGGTAAGCAAGAATAGAGCATGTAGCAAGGTCTAACAATCAGGTCTGGATCTCTCAGAGGATGTATCTTAGTAAAGTATGGACTTGGGGAAGTCAAGAGTAGTATCTTGACTGATAGATTCTAGGGATTGAGCCTTCGGTGAAGAAAGAGTGAAGAGATATGAGCACCTAAGTATTGGGTTCCTGTTTGGCAGAGTAGACTAAGGAAGAACTGACAGGTAGAGCATCAGACCTTAATCCGGATAAGATATTGATGGTGATCAAGTTTCTTGAGGTATCATTCATGATTGGCTGACATGATTGATAACTTCTATAAGCATCTCTTTTATACGCATCACTTGATAAGAAAGGATTCAGCCGACAGACCAAGAGTTTGGGAAATTATTGAGTATTCCGGATGCTGACTAGAAAGTGGATGAAATCCTTGGTGCAGATATATATACTAAATTGATTTTGGTATGAAGGGGTGTGTGGTGTGTGTGGAAGTGTGAAGAAAAGCAGAAGTGCAGTGTGAAGACAGTAAGATAGGTCCAGTATGTGACAGGATAGCAGCACCAAAAAGGAGGAAGAATGAAGTGCAGTAGATCAGTGTATTGAGCCTAACCAGAACTGAAATTCAACATATGAGGATGCCTCTTATTAGTTCAAGTATCTTGCTACTCTCTTTATAACTTGTAGATAGTGAGTCTCTTGTAGGCAATGAGCCTCTTGTGAGTAGTGTGCTCGGGCAGTGAGCCCTAATTGGCAAGTGCCATTTGTACTACCTTATTCTTTTAATAGAGAATACAATCTTGGGTTAATCATCCCGTGGTTTTTCCCTTAACAGGGTTTTCCACGTCAAAATCATTGTGTTATGTGCATTAAGTTTATTTCTGCTTTCATAGTTATGCATGCTTACTTAATTTGATGCCGTACTAATTGTTAAGGAAGAACAGAAAGTTGAAATAATCTGGATAATTAATTCACCCCCCCTCTTAGTTATCAACACATACAACATTATATATCTCTACAAGATCATGCATACTCTATTTATCATCTTAACTACATCATGATGTGCCAACTTATAGATTCAAACCATAAGAAAGAACATACTACCTGAACATGTAGAAAATGACAACAGGAGGGTTTTCAATTACTTACCTGATAATGTTTTCCTCTTGGGTTAGATGGGTGATTACGGAAAAGGGTTGCAGATGCTGATGATCACCCATTCCATTACGCTGGAAGATCTAATCCATTTACAAGTAGCTCGTATGAGGGTTTGACTTCTTTGCTCTGTAATTTCTCATTTTTTCACAAGGTAAATGAAAATAACCTTGGAAAGATACATTTAAATGCATTCATAGGGTGAATTAGGGTAAAACTATGTTGGGATGGCTTAATCCGTTGATCTTCTGTAGAGAATCCATGGATGATGCCAAGTGTTTGAACTATATTCGCAATCGGTGAGAATCCATCTACCACATTTATGTGCATTTAATGTTAGGAAATAGGAGGGGGGGTGATCTTCAAAAGATCGGGTGATATTCAAAATATGACCTCCTCTGGATAAAATGACCCCCCACCTTTGAGTGGCAAAACTAATGCAAAAGGAATCGGGTGATGTGGTCAACGTTGACCACATGCAAATCAAGTCAAGAATTTAAGATTAGGGGATGTTCAAAATATGAACCCGCAAATAAAATGATTCTCTTGGAGAAAGATCGGGGTGACATCACCGTGTTGATGACCTTGTTTAAGCATTATGTTGTAATGACATCACCGTCATGTTATTCAATATGGTGGGCATCAGATATATACCTCTGCGAGGTAAAATAGAATGATGACTTCATCACCAGGGTGATATTCTTTGTTCATTGGGTTTCGATGACGTCATCATCATATTGGCATAGGGTGATATTTTGTGACGAGGGTGATATTCATAAGATGATGGAGATTAAAAATATGACCCTCCGCAAAATATATGAAATCGTTTGACGGGCAGATAACAACTACTACGTAAAATTGACATATGGAATCCATGGACCAAGTGATTATCAGGTGATAAACTTATATCAGGGTGATCCTATATAATGTGATTAATGTTTGAAATATGACCCCCTCCTAAGAATATCAGGTTTGACCGAAACTTTGACTTAACATAACTTTCTCCCCTTAGATAATTTCGGGGTGATCCAAAAGGCAAACCTACTTGGAATTTTGTATACTTTCCAACCATGAGGTTAATGATATGAAATACTAACTTTGACAAATAACCTCATCATGGTGAGCTATCTACCCCCATTTGAGGGTTATCTGCATGACCTAATTTTACCAGACTGCCCAAAGCAAAAAAACAACAAGCCAAAGTAGTAAAAAAGTTGGGTCCCTATTTTGTCAAGTCAAAATGGGGCATGTTGTGTAACTACACAACAACTTGCCACCAAAGAACATAACTAAATTTCAATGATTCAAGTGATGTGATCACATTCTAACATAATATTTTAACTCCTTCTAAGTATAAGTATATAATCTTTCTGAATGATAAGATTTCATCATGGCAACAATGCTAACAAATGATCAGGTGTGTGCAGATGATTAATTATCCTCATCTTGAAAGTAAGTTGAAAACATGAGTAACTGGTGTTAAGTTACATATTTTGGGAGCATCCCTCATAGCCAACCTAGATAGAGCCTTGCTACCAGTAGGTGTTCATAGCCCCGACAAGGTTATCTATGCAATTCCCCTAAGTAGAGCCCCACTGCCAGCAAGCATCTATAGCCCTGGTAGAGTTACTTAGATGGCCTAATCTTATTTCTTTTTGGATTTTCAACATTTATTCCTCTTATTCATATGATATCATCATGTAATCTTAATGTGCAAGGCATGGTCACTTGCTAATTTAGGTTGGAGATTGCATTGGTAGCAAGGGAGTCCCTTTAGATTTTTCACTTAATACCTATGTTAGACTTAGGGCACACAACTGAGAGGGGGGGTGAACCAGTTGTGTGAAACTTTCTCAAATTAAAGATTTGAATCTTATTTAGTGATTAGCAAACTATTAATCATGAACCATAATGCATTCAAATAAAAAATAGAAACATATCAACACATAGGACACCAAGATTTTGACATGGAAAACCTGGTTAAGGAAAAAACCATGGGGTGATTAACCCAAGAAAGTATTCTCTGTTAGAAGAATAGAAAAGAACAAATGACACATGCCAATTAGGGCTCACTACCCGAGCACACTACTCACAAGAGGCTCATTGCCTACAAGAGACACACTATCTACAAAGAAATAAGTATCACCTTTATGAACTGGAAAAATAGCATCTTCACCATGCTTGAATCAGTTCCATTAAAGCCCAAAAACTTTTGCTCTGCCTTTCACACTTCTCCTCACTACCACACACTTATCACCACAAGACACACTTCAAAATGACTTCACAGTCCCTTATTTATACAAGGCATCAACTTAGAAACAATCATCTAAGTCAGCAAACACCTACAAGAACATTCGTAAGACGTGTAATATATCCGGTCGGCCAGTCTCAAGTAGAACACCACTATCGGGTGGTTATTCTTCAAATGCAAACTCTAACTTCAATGTGAACCACCAACATGAATTGGACATGATCCAACGATCATCATAACCTTCCCTGAATCAGCAAGAACATCCGCACTTCATCATCCTACTGGAATTCTTCTCTCCTTCATCCAGAGCTTCAAGAACATAGTCTGTCATCACTGTCACAAATGAATAAGCTCTTCTAGACCTTCAAACCATGAACCAATCTATTTGATACTCCACAGGGATGTCCTCAACACTCCCCCAGATCTACAGAATAGGATAATGCATTACTAGACCTCACCGGACGTATCTGTGTCACTCTGTCACCTCTAGACACCTGCCAGAGCCAGTTCTACTTAAACAACCATAACTTCTTCAGATCTTCATACGGACCTCTAAAACCTTGACTGAAGCACCTCAAGACTTATATCTACAAACCCTTTAAACCACATTCTCTAATCCTCAACCTATCTTGGACTTTTACCTTGTTGTCACCACTGTTCTTCACTGTTCCTGATTGAGACTAATTTTCTCAATATCCTCAGCACACAGCTCATCCAATCCTTCTTATTAATGCAACATGAGTATGTTGACATCAATGACAACACCAATTAAACCCATACTTGCAACAACCTATACTTATGTGTTCCACAAACCCAAGGCTGTTAGGTGAGTCATTGTGAAAGAATCACTTTGGTTAAGAAAAGGGACCCTAATGAAAAGATATCCCAGACCTAATCACCAACACTTCTCAAAATTAGTCATAACCTATATATGAATTTGTCCTCATCACTTGGACCTTAATGATTTGGTTATTTTCTTAGGTTGATGAGCTGCATCATCTTGACTAACCAAACATAACCCAACAAGCAAACAAACAAAACAAAACAAAACTATACAAGCAACTATACAAATATACACACTATGATACACCTGACTTATATGACACTATTTCAAGCTTGAAAGTAATGCTTGAGAAACTGTCCATTAACTGGTAATGCAACATCCTCATCACTTAAGGTCTTTAGCTTGTAGGTGATGTCTCCTAAAATTTCTGAAACTTGAAAGGGATCTTTCCAAAGTTTATCAAATTTACCATGATCTCCTTTCCTTTCATGTGCTTTGTCCCACATCAGGACTAAATCTGAAATTCTAAAAGCCTTAACTCTGGCTTTTTTGTCAAACCAATGCTTAACAACATCTTGATGTTTAGCAAATTGATCAATTGCTTTATTCCTTTTTTCTTCTAGGTGCATCAACTGAAGCAACCTAACCTCTTGTTTGTTATCTATGCCTAGATATTCTTGTACAAACTGCACTGTAGGGATCTTTAGGTTAACAAGGAGGATAGGATCCACCCCATACACTAAGTGAAAAGGAGAATTTCCTAATGCAGCTTTCATTCTGGTTCCATGTAATATCCTACCCTGCCCTTTGATGTGTTCAGTAGTATCTTTAAAAATAGTAGGCCAATAATACCCTACCCTGAGGATACAATGAGTGGTAGCTAAGGATGATCCATGTGCAGTTCCAAACTTGTCATGTAATTCAATAGGGTGTTCCACTCCCTTGGGTTCTTTTTTATCAATTTCTTTATGATGTTCAATAAATTCTTATTTGTTGATTCTGTTAATTCATTCCCTTGAGGATAGTAATTTGAGGAAAATTTCAAGATAATTCCATCATCAAAAGCCCAACTTGACAATCTTATTGAAGCAAAGGCAGACCCATTATCACATACTAAAGCATAAGGAACCCCATACTTGGTTACTATGTTGCTTTCTAAAAACTTGATTACATCCTCAGCATTACATGTCTTACTACTGACAGCTTCAGTCTACCTGGTACAATAATCAGTGATAGTCAAAACATACCTGTGGCCTGAAGATGATGGAGGGTTGATAGGTCCTATGAAGTCCATCCCCCATTGAGCAAATGGGCACATCTCCATCACTGGCTACAAAGGATGAGCAACATATCTTTCTCTATTTGCAGCAACCTGACACATATGACAACATTTGATGTGTTCAGTAGTATCTTTAAAAATAGTAGGCCAATAATACCCTACCCTGAGGATAGAATGAGTGGTAGCTAAGGATGATCCATGTGCAGTTCCAAACTTGTCATGTAATTCTGCTAGCACCTTATCTACTTCTTTCCTTTCTAGGCATCTAAGGTATATTCCCTCATAGTTCTTCTTGAAAAGGACTCCTCCTTTTATCATGTATTTTTTGATCTTATTTTTAAGGCTATCCTCTGTGAGGCCTGCAATCTTGAAGGACTTCTTCTAGTAATCAGGATGTGCCTGATGTCTAAATACAATTCTCCATCTTCCGTTGTATTTATGACATACCGTTGGCTCATGATGTTAGGATCAATTTCTAATATCATCTGACTCAGTGCTTGTCCTCTCACTAATTTCATGGGTGTTATGCCCATATCATACTCTTGGAGGACAGTAATCCATTTGGCTCTCTTCTCACCTGGTTCACTTTGCATTAGAAGCATCTTTACTATTGCATCTGGGACTACAACAATCACCTTACTTCTTACGATGTAATGTATGAACTTCTTGACTACTTGAACCAGAGCAAGTGCTTGTCTTTCAACATCCATGTATTTGAGTTTTACATCTCTGAAAGGACAACTCATGAAGGCTATAGACTTTTCTTCTTTAGCCTCATTTCTCTATGTTATACTACTGCAAATGTATGCTCTGAAGCAAATGAGTAAATATAGAAATCCATGGTGTAATCTGGACTAATTAGAACAGGAGCATTAGATAGGGCTTTTTTGATATCTTCAAAAGCTTCTCTAGTTTCAAGTGTGCACTCAATTTTGGCATCCTTCTTGAGCATGGCATTCAATGGTCTGACAATTTCTATAAAGCCAGTACTAAACTTTCTAACAAAATTAATCTTACCAAAATAAGATTTGAGCTCCTTCTTACTTCCAGGAAGTTGTATCTTCATGATTGATTCTACTCTCTCAAGGTCAATGATGATCCCATTCTCTATTATCAGGTGACCTAATAACTTCCCTGTGGTTACTTTGAATATGCATTTCTTAGGGTTTAGGGATATTCCATAATGCTCACAATTCTTTAATACCTTCATGAGGTCTTCTACATGATTTCTTCTCTCTTTAAAGAAAAGTGTCAAGTCATCCATGTATATGACTATGCATTTACCAATTAGGCCTTTGAAGGCTATATCTATCGCTCGCTAAAACGTGGCTCCAACATTTATCAATCCAAAAGGCATGCGCCTATAGGCAAATATTCCCCACTTTGTGGTGAATGTAGTCTTCAACCTATCTATCTTATCTACCATCACCTAGTTGTAACTTGAAAAACCATCCATAAATGACATCATCTTTGCACCATTTACAATCTGCAAGACCTCATCTAGAGAAGACAAAGGATAGTTATCTTTTTTCAAAAGCTCTATTTAAATTTCTAAAGTCTACACACAATTTGATGTCACCATTCTTCTTTCTTACTGGGACAAGGTTAGCCACCCATGTGGAATGTCTCATAGGAAATATGATCTTGGCATTAAGCAATTTCTTAACTTGTTAAAAAATGATGGGCTCCAGTAATGCATTGACAGGTCTCTGTTTCTGTCTAAAAGGCGCTTGATATCTGGTTTCAATGGTATAGTATGAGTGATGATTGATGTATCATAAGTTTTCAACTCATCATATGTCTAGGCAATGACATGGATATAATCTTTAAGTGCTTGGGTTATCCCTTCCAGTTCTTCTTCTATGCACATTTTTCCAATCATCATCATCATGTCTAATGTTAACCTATGAATACTCTCCTCCATCTGCTTTAGGGAGATCTTTCTATTTCAGCATGTTGTCTAAATCAAATGCTCTTTCCAATTCTATCATTCCCTTAGGAATCTTGTTACTAGGCAACTCTAGGATTTCTTCTTCTTCCCAGATATGATCTTCTACATTTCTTTCATCTATGATCTGTGCATCAAAGACATCCCTGTTGGAGATGAAGTCTAAAATATGTTGATCATCATCAAATACTTGAATGTTAAGTACATTATCTAGCACAAATGGTACTGACACTAATTCCACTGAAAACCTTTTCAAACTAGATATAGACAATGGTTCCAAAGTACTTGCGGCTTGGGCCAAGGCATCTGCCTTGTGATTTTGTTCTTTGGGTACATGGGTGATGTTGAATGCATCAAAATCTTCTATCAGGTCCCATACCCTATGTCTGTAATTAGATAGTTTCTTGTAATTACAAGAATATATGCCTCTTACTTGTCTTACTACCAACTTTGAGTCTCCAAAGACATGCAGAATCTTCACTTTCTTTCTGAATGCAAACAATATCCCATGAATCAAGGCTTCATACTTTGTCACATTATTTGTGCATGGGAACTGCAATCTATATGCTGCTAAGTAGGATTTACCAACTAAATCAGTGAGATCTATTCCTACTCCAACCCCTTGTTTTGATTTGGATCCATCAAACCTAAGGATCCATGGCTTACCTTTAGTTAACTTGTCTGGGCCTTCTCTTTTCTTTTTAGCTCTAGTAGCTGTACCATTTGATATCCATTTCAATTTTGGTGTTTCAATTTTCTCAAACTTCACCTTATCTGGCTGATGTGAAGCTAATATTTCTTCTTTTCTTTTACCATTAGAAGGAAAATCTTCTGAACTAGGTAGCATCTGCCTTTTTAGAATATGCAAGCATAATGAGCAAGTAGTTTCTAAATGTGGTGCTTCATGTAACCTCCACCATCCCTCAATTAGGGTATCTTGAATAGGTCTTTTCTGCTGTATCATCTCTTGAATTTGCTTTGACAAAAATTCTTCAAACTTGGACAAATTACTACCCCTATCTTCATCAAATAGTTCATAATTTGATTCTACCAAACAATCACTTCCTGGGGTGATCTTCTTGTTACTCTTAGTATTACTCTTGCTGCATACTAGAATTTCTTCTATCATCTGAATAATACTTTCATCATGATATGTGCATTCCTCTATTCCTATAGATGACAAACAAAAATCAACATCACTATCACTATCTGTAGAACTTACCCCGGATGATGATGATGATGCCGCACTGCATGCTTGTTCAAGTTCCATCATGTCTAAGCAAGCATCACAAGTCTTTTTAGAATGTGCCTCATCATGTAACATGCACCATCCTTCAATTAGAACACCATGAATAGGTACTTTTAACAATTGGCAATGTTGCACCTCTTTGGACAAGTGCATCTCAAAATTCTTGAAGCGACCTATCTCTGTTTCATTTTCAGGGTTACAATCAAACTCTAAAGTTATTTTATCCTCCTAAAGATTATCATCATGAACATGAACATCATACATGGGGATCTCCTCTATCCTAATGGTCTGAGGCCTAATGGAGTGAACTCTAGGTTCTACATCCACATTCATGATCTCATTGGTTTTATTGTATTCAATGATCATATGTATCATACGAGGCTCAGCATCTATCCTTATTTGATTAGGTATCCCTTTCCAGGGTAACCACATGTGGCTAAAATTAGTGGACATGTATCCATTAAGTGTTTTTGACCAATCTCTGCTGAGCAACATCCCATAGGTATCAATCAACTACCTGAATATCAATGTAGTATTGGATTCTTAGATTTGATGCTAACTGCATATGAATGTGAGTTAGTTCTTCTACCACACTCACCTCTATTTTATCTAACTATGTTACTTTCTTCAGTGACTCAGCAGGATGCAACCCTAAGGCATTGCATATAGACAGGGGCATTACATTGGTAGATGCTCCTAAATCTACTAAGAAATTGTTCAAATTTTTACTAAACATCCTTATGGTAAGGAGAAAAGGAGGTGACTCAGTTTTATCTTTGTAAAGAGTCATGTGTGAAGTTTCTGCAGTTTGAATAGTGGCTGTGGCTTTGTGTTTAACATTAACATCCCTAATAGCATTATCTTTATTCCAAATCTGACCTGAAGTATGACTATCCTCTTTTGGAGCAAGGTCATCTAAGGATTTCATGAAGGCTTTTCTGATAGCTAGGGTTTTGAGTAATTCTGACAATGAAAGCCTGATTTTAATCTTTTTCATTTCATCTGCCAGATATGTAACCAATTTATCAGACTCAGGAGGCAGATTACTAGTTTTTGGTGCTGTATTTTGTGGTGTTAAGTATTGAGCATTAACTTTGGGAAATCCAGGGTTATTGCTTGCCTTGGGATCAGGAGAAGTGTTGAAATTATTTGGAGGCAAGGATGTAGTCAAAGGACCAGTAGGTCTGTTTGAGTTATTCCTTAGATTGTAATTATGCCTACCTTGATATTGCTGTTGATAAGCACGTACTTCTTCATGTTCAATTGATGACTCATTTTCATCTTCAAATGGAAAAACATAATTGGTTTCCAAAGCCATGGCTGATTCTTCACATGTTAAGGTGTAATCCTAATGAGGTGACATTCCCTGTTGATGAGGATGATTGATTAAACTTTCTAGAACTAAGGCAGAATCATATCCATAGGGGACAATTTCATTTCCTTCAACACAAGATGGATTACTTGAAGTATTAGACACTTCAGTTTGGAATATACGGGTAGCTATCCTGAACTGAGGACAATCCAACTCTACATGGGCATTGGTGTTATGTATCCTGCACCAGTTTGTAAGAGCTACCTCTGCCAGGTTCACTCTAGTGGTCTGCTTAGGTTCACTAGGGGGCTAATTATCTAGAGGTGATGGAAGAGAACCATTGTTTGGCCTAGTGTTCCACACTCTAGGCTATCTAGGGGGATTATTGTTACCATTGTTGTTATTGTAGTTGTTATTGTATCCCCTATCAGGATAATTAGGTCTCTCCTTGGCATATCCTCTATTCTGATTTGGTTGAGAATAGAAATTCTAACTCCTCAAGTGAGTGATCTCAATGGTGAGTTTCCTTAACTGTGCTGATATCTCTTTAATTTCTTCCTTCTCTTCTTGAACTTTGGCTACTACATTCTCTGTTTGAGGTTTGAAGAAGGAAGATTCATTGTTATTGTTATTATTGGACTATTCCACCACCTGAGGTACCTATGTATGTCCTGGATAGTGTAACATTTGACCATTTTCATTTGGAGGTGGCATGATACTAAGTGGAGGTATCTATAAAGGACTTGGCATTACAGCTGGAGGTATCATGGCTCCATTAGTCTATTGTTGAGCAAGATATGTAGGATAGGCAGGGAGTGTTGGAAATGCAATATTAGGTGTTGGAGTAGGGATCAACTACTGACTGACTTTGACAGCTTCTTCAAAAGCTCCTATTAAGGTTGTAACACATGGATGTGCTCTCCTGATAAGCATAGAAGTCAAGGGATCTAAAGCTAAGTAGTATATGCTCCTAGCAGCTTCATCTAGTATAGTATATGGAGCAACTAGATTAGAGAGCATCTTTTGGAATCTTGCATTGAAATTAGCAATAGGTTCTCTTTCAAATCTCTTGATTGTGGCAAATAGATGATAATTCATTGAAGGATCTATAGGTATTTCGAATCTATCTTTAAAGGCTTTCTCCAAGGTGGCCCATGAACCAACTGAACCTTGACCAAGACTGATATACCAGTTATATGCCTCTTCCCCTAAGGAAAATGGAAATAACCTACACACCATATCCTGATGTTCAATTCTAGCCCTACAACAAGCTTCCTTGAATGTTCTAATGTGATCATCAACATCCTAATATGGATGATATTTAGGACAAATCTTGTCAACATTTTTAGGTAAAGGATGATATGTAGTAAAAGTCAGAGGTGACTCTGTAGTAAAGAATGACATTGTGACTGGTGGAGGTTGGACCTGAGGTGTAACAGGTGGTCCTGTAGGTGTTTGCAACCCAATAGGAGTTACAAGAGCATGTTCTGGTGAAGCTCCTGACACACTAGAACTAGGAGAATGATGAATATCTACTATTCTAGGCCTAAATCTCTGGATAGGCAATTCTTTAAAGAGTCTGCTGGATCTGGACCTAGTATTTGGCTTGAGAGCCAGGATTTCTTAAATTTTAAGGAAAATTGGCTTGTTTATTGTAAAGGTCGATTGAAACTCCCTAGCAAAGGCTATATTTCTCATCAGGATATGAAACTGACTGGATATTTACGGAATATTTGCAGAAACGATGCAAACACAAGGTGATAGAAGACTTAGGGACACAAGCAACTGGATATTAGGTCTCTAAAGTAGACTAGCTCAAAGCTTTAACAAAACACTTGAAATAGAGCCTATCTTTGAAATATCATGATGATCAACTTCAAAGCTTGAAGTATTTATGCTCAATTTTGAAAACTTTGCAAAGTACAAGCATGCATGGACTTAAAACAACAAATATTTGCATGACTTTAAATACAGAGCTACATAAGTATTACCTTTCTGTCTGCATCATCAAATCAGACAAATCTACTGATGAAGAGGTTCTCCTTCTAGCACCAATTTATGTTGTTGTTGATTTGTTAGATTTAGGACAGACAACTGAGAGGGGGGGGTGAATCAGTTGTCCAAAACTTTCTTCAGATTAATTACTTAAATTCTTCTCTTATTTCAGTAGCAAATAATAAATCAATCATGGAAACAATTCAAGAGCAGAAATACATTAACACATAAGACACCAAGATTTTGACGTGGGAAACCCAGTTAAGGGAAAAACCATGGGGTGACTAACCCAAGATTGTATTCTCTATTAGAAGAATAGAAAGAACAAATGACACATGCCAATTAGGGCTCACTGCCTGAGCACACTGCTCACAAGAGGCCCATTGCCTACAGAAGACACACTGTCTATAGAATGATAAGTATTACATACTTGAACTGAAGAATAGCATCTTCACCATGCTTGAGTCAGTTCCATTTAAGCCTAATACTTCTACTCTGCCTTTCGCTATGTTCCTTTCTACTCCACTCTCATCTCCACAAGATACATTTGAAATGACTTTACAACTCCTTATTTATATGAGACATCGACTTAGGAATAACCATCCAAGTCGGCATACATTACAGAGCAAATACATAAATACAACATGACTTATTACAAAAAGACTTTACACAGAACAACACACTGTCGGCCACACAGATCTAAGACTTCAAGCTTTCTTTAGGAACATGCGATTCTTCACAGAACATCTTCAAGATCATCTGTAAGATGTGTAACTCATCTGGTCAGCCAGACTTAGGAAGAACTCCATCATCTGGAAGTAGATCTTCAATTATGAGCTCAAACTTCAATGCGGACCACCAACACAAACTAAACACAATCCAAAGACCTCCATAAGATTGCCTGAATCACCAAGAGCATCCACACTACTTCTGCCTACTAAAATCATTCTCTCCTTCATCTAAAACCTCAAGAACATAGTCTGTCATCACTGTCATATTGGAATAGATGCTTGCAGACCTCTAGACCACGAACCAATTGAGTTGTTACTTCACATTGACTTCCTAAACACTCCACCAAATCTGTAGCACAGGATATTACTTTTCCAGATCTCACCAGACCTATCTATATCACTCTATCACCTTTGAACACCTACCAGAAACAGTTTTACTTAAGTGGCCATAACTTCTTTAGATCTTCATGTTGACCTCTGAAATCTTTACTAGATCATCTTAAGACACATATCTTCAAACCCTTTGAAGTGCATCCTCTGATCTTCATCTTAGCTAGGATCTTTACCTCACTTCTCCACTGTTCCTCTTTGTTCCTGATAGGGCTAATTTTCTTAATATTCTTAGCATACAACTCATCCAATCCTTATCATCAATGCAACAGGAGTATGTTGACATCAATGACAACACCGGTTAAGCCCATACTTGCAACAATCTCACCCTTTGTCATTGATGGTAACATATGATGTGAAAAACTATTTTAACCATCAAGACAAGAACTTCTCCATACTATCACAACTCCCCCTATCAAGAACAACCACTCACATGTCTTCTCTTACTTTATTGCTCCCCCTTTGATCAGCAACCACTTGTTTTTCACATGTCTTCTATCCCCCTTTGACATCAATGGCAAAGGGCACATACTTGCATTACTTCATAAACATATCAGCTACTCCCCCTGAGTAGTAGCTTCCCATCATCAATCTGGTCCACAAAATATGACTGTGAGATCCACCGGACTGATGCACAATAGTGCACCTTAATTCTGAATCGGAGGGGTAATAACCCCTACCTTCTCCCTGAGATACTCAAAAGAGTCTTTAGGTAGAGGTTTAGTAAAAAAATCTACAATCTGATCCTTGGAAGGCACAATCTCCAATCTAACTTCATTCTTGTTCACTTGCTCTCTCAAAAAGTGAAACTTGATGGATATGTGTTTAGTCTTTGAATGCAACACTGGATTCTTTGATATGTTTATTGCACTTGAATTATCACAGAAGATTGTGATAAGTTCCTCATACTCCACTCTGATGTCTCTTAGCATTTGCTTCATCCACAATACTTGAGTGCAACTACCTGCTACTACAATATATTCTGCTTCTGTAGTGGATAGAGATATTACCTCTTGTTTCTTGCACAGCCAAGAAACCAATCTTTTCCCCAAAAAGAATGCTCCACCATTGGTACTCTTCTGGTCATCCACATCTCCTGCCCAATCCGCATCAGTATATGCATGAAGAGAGAAATTATAATCTCTAGGATACCACAACCCATACTCAACTGTCCCTTTCAGATATCTAAAAAATCTTTTGATTGCCATGACATGAGACTCTCTAGGATCATCTTGGAATCTACCAACAAGACCAACAACATTCATAATGTTAGGTCTAGTTTGAGTGAGATACAATAATCCTCCAATCATTGACCTATGCTTTTTCTAATCAGCCTTAGGAGAGTCATCATCTTTGCTCAATTTGCATTTGGTTTCCATGGGAGTACTCATTGGTTTTGAGTCTTCCATCCCAAATTTCTTCAACAATTCTTTCACATATTTAGTCTGAGAAATGAAGATTCCTTTCTTTGTTTGAGTGATTTGCAGACCCAAAAAGAAATTCATTTCCCCAAACATTGGCATCTCAAACTCACTTTTCATTTGATTTGTAAAAGTTTTGCACATACTATCTCTTCCTCTAAAAATGATATCATTAACAAACACTTCAACAATCAAGATATTTTCATGATCAATTTTGAAGTACAAATTACTGCCAGTAGTACCTTTGTTGAAACCAATCTTCAAAATATGCTATCCAATCTTTCATACCAGGCTCTTGGGGCTTGCTTGAGTCCATAAAGTTCTTTCTTCAACTTGTAGACCATATCACCATGATCAGACAATTGAAATCCATCCGGTTGCTCAATGTAAACTTCTTCTTCCAAGTCACCATTTAGGAAGACAGACTTGACATCCATCTGATATACTTTGAAATCCTTGAAGGCAGCAAAAGCAAGAAATAATTTGACTGCTTCAATTCTTTCCACTGGAGCAAAAGTTCTTCAAAATCAACTCCTTCTACTTAGGAGTAACCCTTGCAGACCAATCTAGCTTTGTTTCTGACTACTTCACCATCTTCATTTAGTTTATTCCGGAAGACCCATTTGGTTCCAATCACATTCTTGTTTTTAGGTTTGGGAACAAGATCCCAAGTGTGATTTTTCTCAATTTGAATCAGCTCTTCCTCCATTGCTTTAGTCCAGTTTTCATCATTGCAAGCTTCATTCACTATCTTAGGTTCAATCTTTGAAATTAGACAATACTCTTTTGAATCTTGATCAATCCTTCTTCTTGTTTGTACACCTTTACTTTTATCACCTATGATCTGATCTTTAGAGTGATTCAGTCTTACATACCTAGGAACTTTAGAAGTTTCTTGCACTTTTGATTCTTGAATAGGTTCATTCAAACTTATCTCTTCTTCCTGATTTACCAGATCAATCTGAATCTAAATTTCAAAGGAAGCTTGGACTTCTTCAACAAAAACATCGTTTTGATCATCTTCATCATATTCATAAAACCTTGAGGGTTTTTCAGTACCTTCATCAACCTTCACATTTGTACTTTCTACAATCTTCCTTAATCTCTTGTTATAACACTGGTATGCTTTGCTTTGAGTAGAATAACCCAAGAATATTCCTTCATCACTTCTAGCATCAAATTTTCCTAGATCTTCATCTCTTTTAATGTAACATTTGCTACCAAAGACTCTGAAATACCTTATAGTGGGAGTGATGCCAAACCAAAGTTCATAAGGAGTCTTACCGATATTGCTTCTGATTTGTACTCAATTGAGAGTATAGACTGCAGTGCTTACAACTTCTCTCCAATAGATCTGAGGAACATTTGCTTCCATCATCATGGTTCTAGATGCTTCCTGGATGGTCCAGTTCTTTCTCTCCACTACTCCATTCTGTTGTGGAGTCCTAGGAGCAGACAACTATATTTTTATTCCATGTTTCTCACAGAATTCTATGAAATCACCAGATGTGAATTCTCCACCTCTATCAAACCTCAGACATTTTAATTTTAATCTAGTTTCATTCTCTACCATAGCCTTGAATATTTTGAATTTCTCAAGAGCTTCTAATTTTTCTTTCAGAAAGGTTACCCACATCATCTGGGAGTGATCATCAATTAATAACATGAAGTATCTATCACCTTGCACACTCCTGATTCTTTCCAGACCACATAAATCAGTATGAATTAAGTCCAATAATCTGATAGAAGACTATTCTTTACTTTTGAAAATGACTCTGCTCTGCTTACCCAACTGAAATTCTTTGCATAAACTATTAGTAGGTTTCACCAATCTTGGAAGATCTCTTATAGCATGAGTGTTGCTTATCTTGATGATATTATCAAAATTCACATGACACATTCTCGTATGCCACAACCAACTCTGATCAATTTGAACAAATAAGCAACTTTTACCAGTACCAACCAAGTGGAAGATATTACCTTTAGTTTGAGTACTAGATGCAATCTCTATTTTGGAACTTTCAAAGATCTTGCATTTTCCATTTTTGAATTGGAGATCATAGCCTTTGTCCACCAACTATCCAACATTGAGAAGATTGTGCTTCAAGCCTTCAACATATAGTACATTACTGGTTTTGTTCTTTCCATCAAAAGAAATAGTTCCTCTTCCTCTGATTCTGCCAGCAGAATATCACCAAATTTTACGACTCCTCCTTCATACCTTTCCAAATCTATGAACTTATTTTTGTCACCTGTCATATGGTGAGAGCATCCACTGTCAATGACCCAATCATCCTTTTCTTCAACTTGGGTAGCCAGAGCTCTTTCTACAATCTTATGATTGACAGATTTAGAGGGCATTAGATCTTCCTCCTTGATGGAAATACACACCCAGTCACTTTTGGATTTGTTTCCTATCTCTGATTCATCATCTGTTACTCCTTCATTATCATCATCTTCATGAACATAGTAACAATTCTTTTGGAACCTTGATCTGTTAGGATTTGGTCTTGAAAATCTTTTTGGACACCTTGAGGCAAAATGACCAATTTTATTGCAGTTGAAACACTTAAAAGGCAATTTCCCCTCATACTTACCAGATCCTCTTGGTAGTCTTTTTGCAATAAGGGTTTCAAGTTGAGCAGCTTCTGCTTTATCTTCTTCCAGGTCTTTTCTTGCTTTTTCATACCATGAAAGTTTCCTTGAAGAGTTCTCTCCTGGATCAAACTTTTGTTTTCCTTTTATAGAGGCACTAGATTTGAATGTAGATTCAGTCTTAGGGGGTGCATCTCCAAATTCAATCAATTCAAATGCAGCTAATTTACCAACCAATTGATCTCTTGTGATACCTGAGAAGGATCTGAATTCTTCAATAGCAGCAACCTTATATTTGTAAGAATCAGGAAAAGATCTGAGAACTTTACCAACAATCTCATCTTCATCCAAGATTCAACCAGCACATCTAATGCCACAAACAAGCTCATTTACTCTTGGCATAAATGAAGTGATATTTTCATCTTCTCTCATCTTTAGGTTTTTAAATTTTCCTTGCAGACTTTGTAGCTTGGCGCATTTAACATACTTATCTCCTTCATGCAAAAGTTCCAATTTTTGCCAAATGTCATATGCAGTTTTTAGATCAATAACATTTGTCAGCTCTGAATTAGATAAGGCACTTAGAAGAGCTTCTTTAGTCCATAGATTGTTTTCAGCATCTTTGATTTCATCTACGGTACGCGGACCATTATGTGGAGGATCATATTTCTTTGAAGCCATGATCTAATACTGCATTCCCATACATTGTAAGTGGCATTCCATGCAACTTTTCCAAGGAGTGAAATTGGTTCCATCAAACCTCAGACTATCCTTCTTGTAGGATGACATCCTGGATTTCCTCAAGTGGTTAAGCTCCTTTTAGAGGAACTTGGCTCTGATACCAATTGTTAGATTTAGGACAGATAACTGAGAGGGGGGGTGAATCAGTTGTCCAAAACATTCTTTAGATTAATTACTTAAATTCTTCTATTAACTCAACAACATAATAATAAATCAATCATGGAAACAATTCAAGAGCAGAAACACATTAACACATAAGACACCAAGATTTTGACGTGGAAAACCTGGTTAAGGGAAAAACCATGAGGTGACTAACCCAAGATTGTATTCTCTATTAGAAAAATAGAAAGAACAAATGGCACATGCCAATTAGGGCTCACTTCCTGAGCACACTACTCACAAGAGGTCCACTGCCTATAGGAGACACACTGTCTACAGAATGATAAGTATTACATACTTGAACTGAAGAATAGCATCTTCACCATGCTTGAGTCAGTTCCATTTAAGCCCAATACTTTTGCTCTACCTTTTGCTTTGCTCCTCTCTACTCCACTCTCATCTCCACAAGATACATTTGAAATGACTTTACAACTCCTTATTTATACAAGACATTGACTTAGGAATAACCATCCAAGTTGGCATACATTATAGAGCAAATACATAAATACAATATGACTTTTTACAAAAAGACTTTACGCGGAACAACACACTGTCAGCCACATAGATCTGAGACTTCAAGATTTCTTTAGGAACATGCCATTCTTCATAAAACATCTTCAAGATCATCCGCAAGATGTGTAACTCCTCTGGTCAGCCAGACTTAGGAAGAACTCCATCATCCAGAAATAGTTCTTCAATTACGAGCTCAAACTTCAATGCGGACCACCAACACAAACTAGACACAATCCAAAGACCTCCACAAGCTTGTCTCAATCACCAAGAGCATCCACACTACTTTTGTCTACTGAAATAATTCTCTCCTTCATTCAGAACCTCAAGAACATAGTCTGTCATCATTGTCACATTGGAATAGATGCCTGCGGACCTCTAGACCACGAACCAATTGAGTTGTTACCTCACATTGACTTCCTAAACACTCCACCAAATCCACAAGAATAGGATATTGCATTTCTAAATCTCACCGGACCTATCTGTATCATTCTGTCACCTCTGAACACCTGCCAGAATGAGTTTTACTTAAGTGGCCATAACTTCTTCAGATCTTCATGTGAACCTTTGAAATCTTTACTGGATCATCTTAAGACACATATCTTCAAACCATGTAAAGTGCATCCTCTGATCTTCATCTTAGCTAGGATCTTTACCTCACTATCTCCACTATTCCTCTCTATTCCTGATAGGGCTAATTTTCTCAATATCCTTAGCGTACAACTCATCCAATCCTTATCATCAATGCAATAGGAGTATGTTGACATTAATGACAACACCAGTTAGGCCCATACTTGCAACATGATTGTGAGTCATAACAGCATGGATAAAAATTTGGACAACAAACCTTTATTATCTTGTAAAGTACGATCAGCTTAAGATAAGTTGATGACTCCAAGTCTCCGTTGATTAGGTCATGACCGTCTGACATTACTCAGAGGTTGATGTGACATGCTATTTTCCATTTCAAGTAGTCTTACATTTGTCTTGATGATCAGTATTGTTTTGTTTCCTATAAATTTACTCCACAGAGAGGTTATTTCTACTCTATTTCCAAAGATAACTGATGTATTTGCAAGTTTGATCAATTCTTCTGATTATTGATCATCATGAACCTATTATTTCTTCTACACAGTATATTTATTCAAATGATGTGTCTGTAAGTGGATATTTGCATGTATCTCTTAGATATTTGTATGAATTTGCATGATATTTGTCAATTTAACATGCTTTTACTCTAAATATGCTATGTATTTCCAATTATCTATGAGATATCAGCATATTTCATGTTATTTTCTTTTAATTCTCTATTATTTGCAATTATGGTAATGAATTGTTATGAAATTGAAAGAAATTTAAAAGGATGCTTCTAATTTTAGTGAATCTTTAGCCATTGAACCACATACATACAAGATACATTCATGAGGAGAAGAAATCAAACCATATTGTCACCAAGATGTTCCACAGGTAGATATGGATGATGCTAACTTCAAAGGATAAGGAATGAAAACAACACATGTGGACTGACAAGCACTCCAAGGGACACAGCTGATCAATGCATGTATCAAGATTTCAAATGCATGCCGGAGTATGTGGGGGTCACTTCACAACTAAGATGACAACTCACAAGATCTTGAGAGCAGGATATTATTGGCCTACCTTATTTCCATATTCCTATGCATTCACAAGAAAGTGTGAGGCATGTCAGAGGTTTTCTAGAAAGATCAAATATTTGGGTGCATTGCCCCTCACTCCTGTGCAAATTGAGGCCTAGGGCTTTCCATCAATGGGGCATAGATTTTGTTGGTGAGATCAGTGAGAAGTCCAGTGGAGGCCACAAGTGGATCCTAGTAGCTACAAATTACATTACAAAGTGGATAGAGGCTATCCCTACCAGAAAAGCCACAAGAAGGGTGGTAACAAACTTCATTCTAAATCACATCATTGTAAGGTTTAGAGCACTAGTCAGATTAGTAATGGATAATGCTATGTGCTTCAGATCTAATGAGTTAATAGGTTTTTGTAGTACATATGGCATTGAGATGTCATATTTTCCCCTTATCACCCCCAAGGAAATGGTCAAGCTGAGTCCAGTAACAAAAGGATGTTGGATAAGAGAAAAAGGGCTTGGGATTCTAAGCTAAGTCTAGCTTTATGGGTTGATAGGGTGAATATCAAAAAGGTAGTTGGCAAATCACCATTTAAATTAGTTTATGGCACTCAAGCTAGGCTACCAGTAAACAATCTCTTACCTATCTATAAGTTCATCTAAGAAGAGGATTTGGACATCTCTAAACCAATGGAGGAGAGGATGGAATAGTTAATTGAACTGGATGAAGTTAGAAGAGATGCACAAAGGAACAATCTCAAAATGTAGTAGAAGGGTGAATATGTGTTTGACAACAGAACTTCTGACAGAAAATTTAAGGTGAATGACATGGTTCTTGTATGGAATACTAAGGCACAAGACAAGGGAAAGCATGGAAAATTTGAAGCCTTGTGGTTAGGCCCCTATGTTATAGTACATTATCATGGAGGAGATTCATATTTCATCCAGGCCTTGAATGGTGAAATCCAAGAATTGCCAGTGCATGGATAATTTTTGAAGCAATTCTTTGCTTGATCATATCCACACACATTTGTATTTTTAGTGTAAATACATGTGTTGCCTTGTGTGCTTTTCCATTCCTTCTATTTTTGTGGTCTGCTACCTAACCAGAGATTCTTGGATCCTCATGATGACCTTGTAGTCATTTGTCCCCAACTAGAGCTGCTATTAGGACCTGCATTTTTCATGCATTTCCTATCCAAGGTTGCATTTATTTAGGATTGCTAAACCCTGCTAAAGCCCTAAAATTCTAAAATCCTTCAAAGTTTGCCTTTGTTTACCTAAAATTTCAAAGTGTGGATTCCCCCTCAAGAAGCCTACCAAATGATAGAGCATGAAATTCTAAGTAGGTTTGCCTTTCAGAGCATGTGGAAATCCATTAAAACCATGGAGATACTCAAGGTCAAAGTCTTGGTCAATGGTCCTCTGGATATTGATATTTACACTTGAATGTCCTCATATTTGCTAAATATCCAGACAAATTATCTTGATCAAGAAGCTTAGGAAATTACTAAGTGTAAGTCTGAATATCCTGACATCCAGATATGTGCTTGTCAAAATTAGCCTAGCAGTACAATGAGGCCGTCATATGCATTGGATATTCTATGCCCGGATATTCAATTCTTAATATCCATGTCCTTATGCCTTCGACATATTCACATCCTGATGACATCATTTAATCTTCACTTGTATTAATAACTAACGTCGTGCGGATATATGTTCATATGGATATTACCCTTGTCGAATATCCTCACCTTTGCCAAACATCCCGATCTAGATGACATCACGTCATTTTGACCCATAAAGAGTTTTATCTTTGCTAATGTCATACAAATATTTTCCCACATCCTAATGTGTAGATCCTTTGCTTAATGTGGAGAAGTACTAATGTTCAGACATTCTCGAATGTCTAGATTCTTCAATGTGCACATCTCAATGACATCATTAGGATGTTCCAGCATAGGATATTTCACAAGTCTTAATGTCCAGACATTATCCTAATATCTGGACCTTCTCAACATGTCGATGACATCACTTTTCTCATAAGCCAAGGATCACCTCAAAAGGGGTGACATCATCAAGACATTTAGCTTGGGGATATTTCATGAGTTCTACTATTCATATATTTCCTAATAACCATGCCCCTGTATAACCAATGATTGTGAGACACGTGTCCACATGGATGTCTTGACCTATTCTAAATGGAATTGAAGTCTGATAGCATTCTTTTAGTCAATGAGGGTTAATCCAACCTTCATGCTTACATTATATGGACATATCCACATGGATATCCATATGGACATGTCCAGGTATCCATATCTTGATATCCATATCCCTATTTTTTCTTTCTGAACTTCCATGCTTGATTAGACATGATAAAATCTTCTCAAGGGGTCTGTTATATTTGCATAGCCGTGTGTTTTCCTACACCTATGGGTTTTCAAAGATGGTTGTTATTGTAATGATGACTATTTGCAATGGCATTTACAAATATTTTTTGGATGCTAGTTGATTTGAGCTGGTGCATGCAACTACCTTTGTCCTATTTGGGGATATTCTTCCCATGGGTAGTTGCACTTGCATCTTGTTATGTTTGTAGTTATCAATTGAGATGGGGACAGGTGGCTTGAAGCTTGTTTCTCCCTCATTCCTATAAGATGGAAATTAGGGCCATTCTATCCGGGTTCTGAATCTTTGTTTTGAGCAGTAGTGATTTGTGTTTGAGTCTAGATTATAGAAGATAGTTTCTTGTTATTGTGTGTTCAAATCTGTAGAGCAATACATCATTTTCAAAGTTGAATGTATTACTTGTTGCAGGATTATCTACATTGGTGTACCCAACTAGAATTAATATGATTGATGAATATCAAGGGTAGTTTGATTCATTTTATAGTTTGCTATAATGTGTGTATTGTTTTCAGCTTTCTCTCAAGGAGAGGAAAAATTTTCTTAAACAATACTCTGTTAATTTCAATATACATTGCACATTTTAAAGGATAGTTCAGCAATTCTGAGTATAGGAAGCATGGATGTAAGGCATTAATGCTACAAGTCCAATTGTAGTGAAGAAGCATTACTTTAAAGAGAGACTTGATTTAGGCAACTTGACTTTGTAATCCTGGATTGGGTACCGATCTCTTATTGGGTTGATATGTTGATTCAGATCCATCCAAATAACCAAGATCATTTATATTTTTGTATTGTTTTAGAGTAGAATTGAAGTTTTTATTGTTCTCAACCTAGTTTGAACTGATTTTCCAAAGGATTAATCCAAATCTAATAGGAATCATTCATTTCCTTGGTATATTCTCATTGAGAACCTCTGTATAAAGAACATGTAGCATTGGTCAATATATACTCCTTGGATGTTGTATAGGTACACCTACCTTGGTCTTGCAGAACCAAAAGTGTAGAGGATTTTTCAACTTATTGTTGTAATCATGTTCATTGGCCACTGACCCAAAGCCCTTAAGCATAAGAAATTGGCTAGATCTTTAGAGGACTCTAACAATCAACTAGAGGAACCAACATAGTGTTAGCGGCTTGTGGTGCTAAGAAGATGCACTTTTTTAGAATGACCTCCTTTATTAGGATTACCTAGCCATGTTAGTCCACATAATTCCTAATATTGCTTAACATGTGAGCCACCTAGTGACACAAGGCTAGCCATTTTGCTACTTTTTGGTACTTGTTAGGGGAAATTATGCATGAATATCAATGATATCAATAATACCCATAACTTAATGAAATATAGAAATAAAGAAGATCTAAAATGATGAACAATAACTCAACAAACCTCTTTACCTCATGGCTTCCATTGGTGGCCTATCACAAATGATCTTGTCTATGAATAAGGCCCTCAGAAGATGCACTTCCTTACTATTCCAAGGTGTCAAGTGGGAATGGCCATGATAGTTGATTGGAATGAAGATGAGCTTCACAACAATGGTAATGGTGATATGGTAACAAGTTGATTGCAAGCGAATGGAATTCCTATAGAGTAATGATACTGAAAGCTTGGATGAATGAAATGGAAGAATAGGGTTCAATTTATAGACTTATGAGAGAAGAGATCAATGGTATAGAAAGAATGAGAACATCAATGGTTGAGAAAGAATGTGCATGAGTAGAAAGAGAACAAGTGTCACACAAAAGCTATTTTGAGTTAACTATTTTTCTATTTATTGAAGATAAGATATGTTGTCATAAAATAGAAAGCTTTTTTCTATTTCAGGATTTTTAGAATCAATTAGTTAACTCATGATTTGCTTTTGCATGATTTGACAGGAATTAAATAATAAATTATTTAATGAAGAAGACTTATTTTTATAAGATTTGGAAGATTCCTGGGAATTTAGAAGATAAGAAAGCAAATTAAATAAATAAATTTATTTAATTGTGTGTGCATGATTTGGAAGAATAAATAAAATATTTTATTATATTTTATTTTTAGAGAATGAGAGGATTTAAATAAATTTGATTTATTTATTTAAATTTGGAGGAAGAATTGACTTGATTAAATAATTAATAATTATTTAATAGTTTGGAAGAATTAAATTAAATAAAGGATTTTATTTAATTATTGACTTTAGAAGAGGTAATTAAATATTTTGATATTTAATTAACTTAGAAGAATATGAATCAAAAAAATAAATAATTTTATTTATTGATAGAGGAAATAGAATGAAATAAATATTAAACATATTTATTTAGACAAAGTTGCATCATTTTTAGGCATATAAATTTTGCCCCTCTTTGATGCAATGTTGTTTATGGTGTTGCTTCAAAGAATAAGAAATTTTGATAATGATACATGCCCCAGTTTGCCCCTAGTACAGGTTACAACAACATGATGCCCCCTTGGGAGATTGGATGGGAAGAAGGTAGGAGGATGTGAAACAAACAATCTCACGATGAAGAAGGTGAAAAAAAGGTTAGAATGAAGAAAAAAAGATCACGATTCAGAGAAATGGGAAGAAACGGGCCTGGGAAGTAGTCACGGTCACCACACAGCTAGTTAGGATACATTTGCTATATATAGGAGCTAGGTCCACAATCCTAGTCATTTGCACACTTGGCTTTTGTTGATAGGTCTTTGAGAGGTTAGGAGAGTATAGGAGCATAGAGCAGTCGAGACAGATATGGATATTCCACGCGAGGAGCACCACTTTGAGTGACTTCGACGATCCGATTGACCAGCTGAGGTAGGACCACCGGTATGTAGCTAAAAATATCTCACCTAGAGTCATTTATTAGCACAATAAATGCTAGGGAAAGTTCAACTAGGATAGATGCGCAGGTTCATAGTTCGGCGCATATGCCATGTGGAACTGCACATATGATATTCTGCGTTGCATTTAGGATAAGAAACTATACATGCATGTTTGCTGCAAATATATGGTATGAGTCGGTGCATACACCAAGAAAGTGCACATATGGTATGGGAAACTACACATACGCAGAGGATGCGCATACATGATATGTTTTGGCGTATGCGTTAAGAAACTATACTTTTGATATGGGACTGCACTTTTACATGATTTGGTGGCGTATTTGACAGAAGTGGCAAATTCACTGTGAAATGGCACATGTGCCTTCTGGTTTGGCACATTTGCTTGAGATAGTCAGTTTGCTTAACAAAATTGACTCGATTGGGATCTTGCTTGATGCATCAATTGATAAGTGATCTCCAAGATTGCAGGAATCTAGTCAAGAGATGTTAAATAAGTGATATGATGCTATAGATAGTTTTGAGTAGTTATGCAGATTTGGTTGATGCATTGTTTTGCTTGATTGTAGGAGGACATTCAGGATGTGCTTATGTCATGGGAGCAGTTTCCCTTGCTAATGTTGCAGTGCTACATGCTCACTGACATAGATTGAGAGGCTCCTGGTGCGATGGGACTTGACTATGTTTGCTTCATGCCTGAGGTTCGTGTGAACCTCGGTTTACTAACTACCGCTATGGAGTGATTTCACAGTGAGGATGGGACCTTTCACTTGCCCACTGGTGAGATGGCGATTATGCTGGAGGATGTCTATAGGATTCTGCATTTGCTGATATAGGGTGAGCTTGTAGAGTACGATCCTCAACGGGATGCAGGATTGGCAGAGTGCAGTTGAGTTTTTGATGACCCTGAGTTAGAGGGTTAGGTTATCTCTTGGTAGGATATTCATGACTATTATGACTACTTCTAGGGGATAGTGGTAGGGCTGATCGGAGGTGTTGTATGTCTTGATATGAGGTCGCATGGGATCCTTATTTGTTAGAGATGGATCATGGAGAGGATGATTACAGACGGCACCTGCTATGCATGGGGTGTCTGTGTCCTGGCTCACCTATACCACAATATGCATTAGGTGGTATACCACAGGGGTGCTAGTTTGTTAGCAGGGGTCTCACTGTTGCAGCTTTGGCTATGGGAGTATATTGCGATCACTTGGCTAATATGTGTCTTTGTTAGGTAGAGGGGTGAGCCATATAGTTATGGGTATGCAGGAGTTATTTCCTAGCACAAGTTGGGAGAGATAGAGTACTGGAGACATGTGCTAGACAATGTCGATAGAGTTGTCTGGTGCCCTTACTTGGAGTGTGAGCCATGGGACGATGAGGATGACGAGCTGCCCTATTTCTTTCAAACTTGGTGGCTCATTGGTAGGACACGACACACACTGGAGAGACAAATTGTGAGCAGGGTTTGGAGGTAGTTTGGCAGGAGACAGGACATGCCTTAGGGACATGCTAGTTTTGTGTGCACACATACAGAGAGATTTAGATGGGGTCCAGTTGCTTCATATGAGGAGGCCTCAATAGAGTTTTAGTAGACACCTTACGTAGCTTGGCCTATGAAGAGAGAGATTATAGATGTAGGGATGACTCCTGATTATGAGGAGTGGTTTGCAGCTCATCCCTTTCTGAGGTACTTAGGACCTGGAGAGTTGGTTCTACGCACAGATGAGGAGGATTTAGAGGAGGGGTAGAGGAGGATGGGGAGATGGAGGTGATGGTAGAGATGGAGGAGGTGGTGGAGGAGGCAAACAGAGGTAGAGGAGGAGAGCTAGGGAGGGACCCTCTGAGTAATAGCAGATAGTGCAACCATAGGCTGCACCACTGGTACAGGTGCCGGCTTAGCAGGTTGGTCAGTAGAGATAGATGATGCCACCATAGTAGCTGCCCCAACAAGTAGCCTAGTAGTAGGTTCCTTAGGCTCCTTAGCCTGACTGGCAGCAACATGCCATTGCTAAGTTATAGGGTTAGATCTGACAACTTAGGGCACATCTCCAAGTAGCAGAGTCTTAGAGGGAGTTAGATGCATGAGTCTTGGCTAGGGTCACCACAGAGCAGGATGTAGTAGAGGTGAGGGTTCAGACCTTAAGACTGGAGAGAGATGTGGCCTTAGCGGCCTTAGGGACAGACGGGGCCACTGCCTTCTTGGTTACATAGGTGCAATAGAGACAAGCCCAGGTTCAGCAGCTACAGACACAACTGGCATAGGTACATGGTGAGCTTGCTAGGGTGCAGGCTCAGATGCAGTAGTATAGAGGATTGTACCATAGGGCGGTGCCGGCAGACCAGTGTGCACCGAGTTACAGGAGTTAGTCTATGGCCTCATAGAGGGCAGGGGGTTCACAGTCAGGAGCTTTGGTGAGGGGCCTGTTAGGTCTCAAAAATGTAGGTTACATATCCTAAGAGGATGTCAGGCTCTATGCTTAGATTTGCAACATTTTTCAACTAATGAAACAAAGTTAACCTATAGGGTTAATGACTCCTTACACTTCAGGTTCAGCTAGACCTAGGTGAGTAAACCTTACTAATGAAGCAGATTAAATGACTGTGTGATTTTGGTTAAGTTGATGGATCTACCTACAGTGGCAAATGGTGTGGACTAGATGAAAGCTTGCTAACTACTTCTACTCCTAATATTAAGATCTAAAATATGACTGTTTGAATAGGATTTTCTGAAACTCTAAAATGAAATGGGTATGACCAGTCTCTACTTCTGTTGGGCTAATAGAGTCAAGAGGTGAATGATATATGATTTACTTACTGGCTACAATTCAAATTGCTTGGCACTTGTGACTATTTGCACCTTGTACAAACGTGCAAGAATGTAACTATCAAACTCTTCTTATTGATCCAAATGATCCTCACCAGGTTGCTATGATTAATTAATAGGAAAGTTTAATCCTTGTTTGAAGGAATCAGTTAACTAAATCACACAGAAGCAACAAGTGTGCCCTGACAAATCAAATATACTTCTGATTTGAACAACAAAATGGAATCAAACTGGAGACAGTATGATAATTTTAATGATTATAAGGCTCTTCTTTAACTATCCAAGTGATACCTCTAAATTATTATGATCTATTAAAAGGATATTTAATTCTTTGAAAGAAACCAATTAATGAAACCACACAGGAACAACAAATGTGTTTTGATAAATTGAATTTCAGCACTTCAATTTAAATAATATGAAAGCACCAATCTAGAGACAGCCAAATAATCAGATATAAACAACAAGCAATTGACACCAGTGTTGGATCATTAATTTATACATTCTTCTCCATTACATAATTTCACAAGATTTTGCAATACATATCATGAGGTTCTGTTGAGGTAACTGGTCAACTGATGATTTCCTAACCTACTACTACTTATTTCTTCTCCTAACCTACTCCTACAGATGATGATTTGATTTCATCTGGCATATATCATATCTTCTAGGGTTATGACCCTTTACTCTCCATCCTATGTGTCTCTCCATTTTTAGTGAAGGATAATAATTTTATTAATGTAAAATATAAAATATTAGCCTTCTATCCTTTAAAATTTAATTATCTCCCTTCATCCGATGAATAATTTTGTCAATATTAATCTCTTGTGGTCACGCTTACTTAATCTTTAGAGTAGAAATATTTTACTCATCAGGGTAACATTATGAAGTTGTATTATTGAAATAATATCCTCGTTAGGGTTTGCCTTCATTCTGCATGTATTTTTATTCTTTATTTAATTAATTATATCCTCATAGATAAAATTAATTATGTGTTTTCACCTTCATTTGGCAAAAGTATATATTGTGGGTAAAAATAATGACCACTCCTCAACTTCTTTGGTTAATATTCCACCTTTTGAAAAATGTTTAAATCAATAATTGTCCACTTCACAATTCTAGTGAAAACACGGGATACACTTTATTTGTTTTGTTTGCATAATTTATTGTACTGTTTCCTGCTATATCCTTTCCAATTATAAAATCATTTTTCAGTGAGAGTAAGTTATTAATTTTTTCTCAGACTATGCAAATTATCAAAGAACTTCTCACTATTATCTCCGGGGGTAGAAACATTGTGTCCATCTTTTAACTGAATCAATTAATTTAACTGTATCTTACCATCAATAGTAATGCTATTAATATCATTGATACTGGCAGATTGCCTTCATCTTCAAATATGACTTTTAGGAAATTCCATGTTTCCCTTTCTTCTTTCCATCTTATCATCTTTTGATTTGATGAAAATATTTTTACCTTTGGAGTAAATCACCATTTTCTAAAATTTGATCTATAATGCTAATACTATATTTTATGATTTCATTTTCGGAGCAAAATTGCCTGCATCCTTTTGCATTTTCTAAAAAATACATGACCACAAATTTGACCCTGATGGTGGCAAAATATTTGCAACAAGCCTTGCAACTTGAAAAGTCTCTTGTGTTTTGAGATTAGGGTTATATGTTGCCCATCAGTATATTGGTGGAATTCTCATAGGCATCACTCTGATGTAGGCAAGTCATATCGATGTTTCATTTGATCTTAGCTATATAATTCTTGGGCCCACATTATCGGCATATCGGGGGAACTCTAAATAACTTCCACTGATATGCCTTTGTCTTCTCAATGTGCTTCCTTCATCCTTTCCTCTATCAGTGTGACTCATGGAATCAGATAACTCCTTAAAGCTCACTTTGATATTGTATATCTCTCCAATATTCTTTTTAGGGTTCACTTCTGAGTTTTCCACTTCATTGATTTACAGTTGCTACACAGATTGATCAATCGCTTCGCCCCCCAACATCACTGGTAAAAAGATTCAACTTGCATAGAGCAATTTTCTCTAAATTAGCTTTTGATAAGCTTTTGTATAGATCTACCATTGATACAGTTGTTCCATTAGCATCCTTCTCCCCAACATATAGCATACTTGGTCCAAAACCTGACAAGTCAGAAGAGCCTAAAGAGTGACTAAAAATTCTTGATCGATTAACCATATCCCATATGCGTAGATTTCCATCATCATGAAGAGCAAACATCAACCTTTTTCCATGTGTTTCTAATGTCACTAAACTCCTAATCATTCCAAGAGTTCTTCCCCTCATAAATGTCCCCATCCACCATCTCCATCTTTCAACTCAAAGGAAAAATCATGAGCACTCTCATCAAGCTGACCAAGTTGATGATACAAAATAGACCCATTTTGGCCTCCTACATACAATATGCTAGTAGCTACTGTTAGTGCTATTATTTTATCCAAGAAGACAAGATTCTTAGATAAATCAAGCTATATTAACTCATTGTTATGTAAAACTTCTCCAAAGTGATAAGCGGCTAGAGATTTTAATTTGATCAGATATGTGGATCTCGAAGTCGTTATGGAGTAAAGTAATAAATTTCCAGTAGTGTTATTCATCTGATGATTGAAGATAGACATAAATGGAAAAAAGTGAATCCTAGAAAGTAATGTGCAAGCCATATCTTGGAGGTTACCGCCAAAATGACCATCTCTAAATCATAAGATTGTTGTGATTTAGCCTGATGAGCAGATATAGACACATGACTGACAATAGTATTTGATAATTGTGAAGACCTTTCTGACCTCTTTGTCTTAAAGTCCACCTCCCAACATAATCTTTCAAAGGCTTAGTAAAGAACTTTCATACAATTTGAATGTAAATGCTTATATGTTGTTGAAAGTAGTTCATTAGCATTAATTACCTCCCTAGATGTCCTGATCATTCAAGAAGTTTGCCTGCTATTTTCATGTCTATTGCATCTCCTATTGTGTAGTTCGGCATCAACAATTTGCTCAAAAGGAGGTAGAATAGACAAATCTCCTATGCCAACCATTGACCACTCATCTATAGACTGTTTCTTAATAACTTGTCTTTGACTATCTTTTTTAAGTTTCTCCTGGTGCAGGTTCTTCTTGTCTAGAATTCAAAAAACCTTCAACATGACCACTGATTTGTTCATCTAAAACAAATGTAGGGGCCTTCTTCATGGTACGAGAATGTAACTCTAATCAAATTTTTTCAACAATCTTAGCTAAAACCTTTTGTACGGAATCATAATTATTAGTTGCATTGTTCGGCCCGGAAGAGTTTACTCTGCCATTCTTTTGAATCATAAGCAAATGTTAAAAAATGCTTGAGCCAAACTTCTTGCTAGTATGATAAACCTCTAATAATTGTGAAACATAGCCCATGTGTATTTTGTCTAATGCTAGGTGATCTGTCTTTGTCTGCTTGCTTGACATGGCACATGAGGCAAGGTAGTTTTGTTGAGTTGGCCGATTCTGGCCTTGTAGCAAAATGCTGCACAAGAGTAGTCTTCCCAGTACCAGTCTTGCCAACTAGAAAAATAGGCTCATTATGCTTCATAGCACATGCTATGTGCTTCAAGACATGTAAAACATTCCCAGTATTTGCAAAAGCACGTGCCTAAGTTGTTTTATTTAGTCACTTTCAAGTGTATTTCTAGGTGCTGAATTTGATTTTTACAGATGGAAACCTAATTTTTTTGCAAAAATTGGCATGAAAATTTAGGTTCCAATAGTGGCTCTGTCTAGGGATGTATGCCCCTTGTGGGAATAGAAAGATCCCAGATCTCTGGGGAGCAGACCAGTACCTACCCCATTGGGCAATAGAGTCCAAATGTCACCTCTTGCCCTAAAATGATATGGTTTGAAAAAACCACACCATAACTGATGGCACAAGGCCATTAGAGAAATAAAATCCTCCTTTTGCCTCTGTCATATACCTTATTCTGATTTAATTCCATCAAACAACTTTTGAAAACATTAATGCAATTTGCTCTGTTATAACCACTCACATTGAAAACTTTCAAAACCATATTATATTCATCTTTGCCCTTATCTCTTTTCAGTTGTTCATAATTAGGCACTGTCTGAAACTTTCTTTCACCATATGATACATCCCTGTCACATAGGAAGTATTCACCTTCAATGCAATATTTTTCATTATTCCTTTCACTGTCATGCATTGTAGATTGATGTCCTGGCTGATCTGAAAAATGAGAATACTTATTGTTCTCTTCATCATAAGTTTGTATAGAAATTCTGGAACCATCAGATGGCCATTGATGCAAACTAAACAAAGAAATTCTAGGTGTATGGGAAGAAAAACAATTAGACTCATTCATGTTGCTCACTCCATTATCTAAATACTTCTCACATGGGTTTGAGAAATTTGCCATGTTAATATCTTCTGAAACAATAAGATGTAAAACCTTTTCTATTTCTTCTATGTCACTGATTGCAAGTTTCTGATGCACACTTGAATTAATCAATGTTGAACATTCAATATCCTTGATGTGCAAACCAATATCTTTCTCATGTGAGAAAAAGATCTTCAATTTTCACTCGCATATCTCCTCTTGAACATGGATGGACATAGAATCTTGATCAGCTCCAAGAATTTTCTCATCATTGTTACACAAATTGCTTTCACTATCAAAGCAAATGCATGCTGGACATGAAACTTCTAGATCACTCCTATGCGTATATCTCTAATATTCAATAGTGAGTAAAGTTGAAATTTGCTCACTGTTTAGTGAGCATATTTCTTCATCCGTCCTGTTGCTGACATTTTCTTCATCCCTTTCCTCATCACCATAATACACAAGTTCATTACAATTAGATATAATTATTTCATTAGCATAATCATTTCTTTCACAAGCTGACGTATCACCCTAATTATCTAATATACTTCATCCTCATGATAACATGGATTTGAGAACACATGAAATTCTTGTTCTGGTATACCCTGGTAAAGTATCATTTCATCTTCTTCCGTCTTTTCATCATACAATGGGTTTGAAAAACTTGAAAATCATTTTCGGGTGTACAAACTTTTTCTTTATTAATTGTGTCATCACAGCACTCAACTGCAGCTGGAGGTGTTATTTGCTTACTATCAAAGGGACTCACATTTTCCATTGCTTCTTCCTCCTAATCTCCATTAGATATGTGGGAATCACTTAATTGTAAATCCACATGACTGTCATCAAAATCTAAATTTTCAATGGATTCTTCATAACATTTACAGTCACAATTTGTTATGCAGGAGAGACCCTTTATTTCTTCATCCTCATCATGTGGGCTGTCATAGCCATTATTTTCACTTGCACACCCATCCTTTACAAACTAATCAAAATCATTGCTTTCTTTATTGCTGTAGGGAAAACCATCCATTTTTGTTTTTAATGCATTATTGTCAATGCTATGGCAATGTATACATGGTTGCATATCCATACCATCTAGATCATGGTTGATAAATTCCTTGGGTGGTGTATTTTTAGAAACATCTTCAATATTGCGACCCTCATCCCAGGTAGAGAGTTGGTCTTCAATAACTTCATTTTTAATTAAGTCTGAAAAAACTTCATTCGCACATGTCTCCTCTTCCAGCTACATTGCTTGATCAGATTCTGCATATTCATCTTCATAATTGTCATTGTAGTGGCTAAGGAATAGTCTTTTGAAATCTTCCCATGAAGAGATACTTTGTATAGGCAAGCTTATGAACCATTCCCTTGCATTATCCCTCAAGTATCTAGAAAAACATCTCATAATGAGATCTTCTAGATAAATCTAAAAGTCCAAAATGAAATTCCAGAATCATTGTACATGTTCATGAGCTGATTCACACCATTCTCCATAGAATTTAGGGATATGCTTTAGCAGTTCTGTCAATTCGTAGGGATAAGGATTTGGGTAACCTTGGATATTATTGCAATTAAATGGTTTATCGATGATTGAGACAAAAATTAGAGGGCCATATGGGTTTTGGTAGATCATTGATCCTTGTCAAGGAAATGCGGGATAAGCATTTATTTGATATGAGGCGTGTGGTAGATAAATGTTTTGTTGTGCATGATGAACACTTTCATAGCTATGAGGCACTTGTGGGGTCCAAGGTTCACTTGTATTAACATATTCATCCATATTATAGAATGGTATATTTTGTGATGCATTTGGAACATGTTTGACTTTCAGTTGCAGCAGTTGGGCCAATTCTTTACTTTCTCTTATTAACTGTTGTCTTTTCACTTCTTCTAACATCTTGACAAGAAATTTGCAGCAGCTCTTTTACCTTTTGAATGGAAAATAGTGTTGCTGTTCCAAAATGTCTATGCATTATCTATCAATTGTTTTTACTGAGTCACCACCTACTTTTCCCAAAAGTAGGAAAATGATTATGTCTTTCTGGGTTGTCCTTGCCAGTAGAGTTACCAATTGATATTCCAAAAAAATTTACTGACTCTATAATGAAATGGTCTTTAACTGGATTTCTTAAATGATCCCCAACAGAGTCACCAATTCTTTTAGGTCTCAAAAATTTAGGTTAAAAATCCTAAGAGGATGCTAGGCACTATGCTTGGATTTGCAATTTTTTTGAACTAACAAAATAGAGTTAACCTATAGGATTAATGACTCCCTGTACTTCAGGTTCTGCTAGACCTAGGCAGGTGAACCTTACTAATGAAGCAGATTAAATGGATGTGTGATTTTGGTTAAGTTGATGGATCTACCCACAGTGCCAAATGGTGTGGAATAGATGAAAGCTTTCTAACTACTTCTACTCCTAATATTAAGATCTGAAATATGATTGTTTGAATTGGATTTTGTGAAACTCTAAAATGAAATGGGTATGACCAGTGCCTACTTTTGTTGGGCTAATAGAGTCAAGAGGTGAATGATATATGCTTTACTTACTGGCTACAATTCGAATTACTCGGCACTTGTGACTGTTTGAACCTTGTACAAACGTGTAAGAATGTAACTATTAGACTCTTCTTATCGATCCAAATGATCCTCACCAGGTTACTGTGATTAATTATTAGGAAAGTTTAATCCCTGTTTGAAGGAACCAGTTAACTGAATCACACAAAAGCAACAAGTGTGGCCTGACAAATCAAATATACTTCTAATTTGAACAACAAAATGGAATCAAACCAGAGACAGTATGATAATTTAATTGATTATAAGGCTCTTTTTTAACTATCCCAGTGATACCTCTAAAATACTGTAATCTATTAAAAGGATATTTAATTCTTTGAAAGAAACCAATTAATGAAACCACACAGGAACAACAAATGTATTTTGATAAATTGAGTTTCAACACTTCAATTTAAATAATATGAAAGCACTAATTTGGAGACAACCAAATAATTAGATATAAACAACAAGCAATTGACACCAATGTTGGATCATTGATTTATGCATTCTTCTCCATTACATAATTTCACAAGATTTTGCAATACATATCATGATGTTCTGTTGAGGCAACTAGTCAATTGATGATTTCCTAACCTACTACTACTTATTTCTTCTCCTAACCTACTCCTACTAATGATGATTTTATTACATGTGGCATATATCATATCTTCTAGGGTTATGACCCTTTACTCGCCATCCTGTGTGTCTCTCCATTTGCCATGAAGGATAACAATTTTATTAATGCAAAATATAAAGCATTACCCTTCTATCCTTTAAAATTTAATTATCTCCCTTCATCTAGTGAATAATTTTGTCAATATTAATCTCTTGTGGTCATGGTTACTTAATCTTCGGAGTAGAAATATTTTACTCATCAGGGTAACATTATGAAGTTGTATTATTGATATAATATCCTCATTAGGGTTTGCCTTCATTCTGCATGTATTTTGATTCTTTATTTAATTAATTATATCCTCGTAGATAAAATTAATTGTGTTTTCACCTTCATTTGGAAAAAGTATATATTATGGGTAAAAATAATGATCACTTCTCAACTTCTTTGGTTAATATTCCACCTATTGAAAATTGTTTTTCAATAATTGTCCACATCACAATTCCAGTGAAAACACGGGATACACTTTATTTATTTTGTTTGCATAATTTATTCTACTATTTCCTGCTATATCCTTTCCAATTATAAAATCATTTTTCAGTGAGAGTAAATTATTGATTTTTTTCTTGGACTATGCAAATTATCAAAGAACTTCTCACTATTATGTCCAGGGGTAGAAACATCATGTCCATCATTTAACTGAATCAATGAATTTAATTGTATCTTACCATCAGTAGTAATGTTATTAATATCATTGATACTGGAAGATTGCCTTCATCTTCAAATATGACTTTTAGGAAATTCCATGTTTCCCTTTCTTCTTTCCATCTTATCATCTTCACATTTGATGAAAATATTTTTACCTTTGGAGTAAATCATCATTTTCTAAAATTTCATCTATAATGTCGATACTATATTTTTTTATTTCATTTTTAGAGTAAAATTACCTGCATCCTTTTGCATTTTCTGCAAAATACATGACCACAAATTTGGCCCTGATGGTGGCAAAATATTTACAACAAACCTTGCAACTTTAAAAGTCTCTTGTGTTTTGATATTAAGGTTATATGTTGCCCATCAGTATATCGGTGGGATTCTCATAGGTATCACTCTAATGTATGCAAGTCGTGCCAATATTTCATTTTATCTCAGCTATATAATTCTCAGGCCCACATTATCAACATATTGGGGGAACTCTAAATAACTTCCACCGATATGCCTTATCTTCCCGATGTGCTTCCTTCGTCCTTTCCTCTATCAGTGTGACTCATGTAATTGAAGAACTCCTAGGAGCTCACTTCAATATGCTATGTCCCTCTGATATTTTTTTAGGGTTTGCTTCTGAGTTTTCCACTTCACTAATTTATAGTTACTGCACAGATTGATCGCTTCAGCCCCCAACATCACTGGTAAAAAGATTCAACTTGCATAGAATGATTTTCTCTAAATTGGCTTTTGATAAGATTTTGTATAGAACTACCATTGATACAATTCTTCCATTAGCATCCTTCTCCCCAACATATAGCATACTTGGTCCAAAACCTAACAAGTCAGAAGAGCCTAAATAGTGACTAAAACTTCTTGATCGATTAACCAGATCCCATATGCATAGATTTCCATCATCATGAAGAGAAAACATCAACCTTTTTCCATGTGTTTCTGATATCACTAAACTCCTAATCATTCCAAGAGTTCATCCCCTCATAAACATCACCATCCACCATCTCCATCTTTCAACTCAAAGGAAAAATCATGAGCACTCTCATCAAGCTAACCAAGTTGATGATATAAAATAGACCCATTTTGGCCTCCTACACACAATATGCTAGTAGCTACTATTACTACTATTATTTTATCCAAGCAGACAAGATTCTTAGATAAATCAAGTTTTATTAGCTTGTTGTTATGTAAAACTTCTCTAGGGTGATAAGCAGCTAGAGATTTTAATTTGATTAGATATGCATATCCCGAAGTTGTTATGGCATAAAGTAATAAATTTCCAGTAGTGTTATTCATCTGATGCTTGAAGATAGACACAAATGGAAAAAGTGAATCCTAGAAAGTAATGTGCAAGCCATATCTTGGAGGTTCCCACCTAAATGACCATCTCTAAATCAGAAGATTGTTGTGATTCAGCCTGATGAGCAGATATAGACACATGACTAATAGTAGTATTTGATAATTGTGAAGACCTTGCTGACTGCTTTGTCTTAGTCCACCTCCCAACATAATCTTTTATAGGCTCAGTAAATAACTTTCATACAAGCTGAATGTAAATGCTTAAATGTTGTTGAAAGTAGTTCATTAGCATTAATTACCTCCCTAGATATCCTGATCATTCGAGAAGTTTCCCTACTATTTTCATGTCTATTGTATCTCCTATTGTACGGTTCGGCATCAACAATTTGATCAAAATGAGGTAGAATAGACAAATCTCCTATGCCAACCATTGACCATTCATCTTCAGACTATTCCTTAATAACTTGTCTTTGACTATCCTTTTTAAGTTTCTCCTGGTGCAAGCTCTTCTTGGAATTCAAAAAACCTTCAACACGACCACTGATTGGTTCATATAAAACAAATGTACATGCCTTCTTCATGGTACGAGAATGTAACTCTAAACAAATGTTTTCAACAATCTCAGCTAAAACCTTCTGTATGGAATCATAATTATTACTTGCATTGTTCGTCCTGGAAGAGTTTACTCTGCCATTCTTTTGAATCATAAAAAGATGCTCAAGAATGCTTGAGCCAAACTTATTGCTAGTATGATAAACCTCTGATAATTATGAAACATAGCCCATATTTATTTTGTCTAATGCTAGGTGATCTATCTTTGTCTTCTTGCTTGACATGGCACTTGAGACGAGGTAGTTTTGTTGAGTTGGCCGCTTCTGGGCTTGTAGCTAAATGTTACACAAGAGTAGTCTTCCCAGTACCAGTCTCGCCAACTAGAAAAATAGGCTCATTATGCTTCAGAGCATATGCTATGTGCTTCAAGACATGCAAAGCATTCCCAATATTTGCAAAAGCATGTGCCTGAGATGTTTTATTCTAGCACTTTCAAGTGTATTTCTAGGTGCTAAATTTAATTTTTACACACGGAAACCTAATTTTTTTGCAAAAAATGGCATGAAAATTTTAGTTCCACAAGGCCCATAGAAGTCAGGGGCCAACTGAGGAGGGGATGGAGAGGGTAGTGCTAGGAGCAGTGCCCCATGGCAACAAGGCTAGCTGACATACTTGTATAGATTTTGGCTTATGTATACACTTTTTGATGGCTCAGATAGCCTGATATGCATATACTTGTATCGTTTTTGTACCAAGACATGTATCATTTATTTATGTAATGTACACACCATATATGATGTTGACTCAGAGATGGACTTTGATATTGTACATTTGGACATGTTTTATTTGATATTTATATGAAGATGCAACTATTGATGATCTATATATGCAGTTGTTTATAATATATGTCATGGATGCATTCTATCTTTATGATTTTTTATATGTGATGCACATGTTTATTATGTCTATATGATGCTATGTGATGTTCTATATGATAATGTAGTTTAATGTTTCTACACTATGATGCTTTATGAGATATGATTCTAGTGTAGAATTAGATAATTTCGTGATGATCTGATGCACTTTTATGTATGCATATGCGAATGTTATCTATGTGATTATGCAGTTTATGCGATGATATTTGTCTATATTTTTGAGTTTATGGACTTATTATGTATGCAAATGATTTAATCATGTTAATGACTATCTCATGTGATATGATATGCAACTTATGCTATGTTTTTTCCATGTCCAAATGTACTCAATCGACACAAAAATGACACAATGATGGATAGAGGACTGACTAATGGAAGAATGACTTGATAGAAGGAGCTTATAAGCTTTTATTTGTATTGATACTCTGCATAGAATCTTTATTGTTGGATGATATATGAAATGAAATTGGATACGTTCTAGATATGAAATGGTTTGCCATCTTGATGTTGCAAGTATTTTGAAGTGCTTTGTTTGATCATTGGGCGTTTTAAAATGTTGTAAGAAAATACAAACATCTAGGTATAATTGAACCGAGATGACTTGAGTATCATTTACATGGATTTTGATTTAGCAAGGTAATAAAAGAATCTAGGTATAATTGAACTGAGATGACCTGAGTATTTCTTGCGTATCAACAGACAAGGATTGCCCCCATTCATGTTAGACCTTTGAAGTCCTTGATGATCTTTTGCCGATCATGTCATTAGACAAGGCTTCACATTACTAATGATTAATCCACAAACATCAAACAAAGAAAATGATTATGCCCCCATCATAGCATCTCTAGTTTTTGACTCCTCGAGTAGCATAGGAAGACATAATAACCAAAAATCAAGACTCCGTAAGTTAACCTGATCACAAACACAAAATATTCTTGCATTAGATGTGTTTTTCTTGCTATAATTTTGATAGAATCATTTAGAGTTCTTTAGGTACTTGTTTTCTTTGCTTTGGATAGGTTGATGTCTTGCGTCAAGATTTATGTTTGAAAGCAGGTTTTTCTTGTGCTTGTATGCATGCTTGGTAAAATGGGACCCTAAGAGATTGACCTATTGCCTTGGGAGCACATTAATAATGGCCTTGCCTATGTGATGATGTAGAGGTAGCGTAGTTTAGGGCCTTGGACCATGGATGGACCAGAAGAAAGAAGACTAGGTATGGGACGGACGGGAAGTGGAATGTTGGGGGTGCATTGAAAATGGCCTTGCCTACGTGACGACGCAGAGGCAGCATAGTTTGGGGACTTGGACCCTGTGAGACTGACGATAGACACTATGCTAGGCTGACACTGTGGATAGGATAGTGGATAAGACCTTTAGTTGACAAGGTGATAAAAGAAATAAAGTATCAAGCCATGATAGGTTATCATTAGGTTACACAAGGTGTTTTATTATGGAGAAGATATGGATTGGATGAGGGATACTAGTAGGAAGAATGGATACAGGGTGATTGGTTTCCCAAAGATGGAGAAGGCGGTTCATCATAAGTAGCCCCTATTTACCAGGTTTTCACCACTTGTTTTTATTTGCATGAAAGATAGAAGTACACATGATGCTTGTTTGCTAGGTTTTCATCATGGTACCTATCCAATGCATCTGTTTGCCAAGTTTTCACCAAAGGACAATTTTTTTGTTGTTTTTTTTTAAAAAAATTTTTTGCCCCCCTTACATTGGGGTTCTCTTAGGTATAGAATTGACGAAGATGCATACTATTGATTGGGTCTTCAAACAAATCACCCTTTGAAGTTGCTAACTGATATGCCCCTGATCCATATGCAAAAAATGACGACATAAGGACCAAGCCAATTGGGCTCAAACTTACATTTCTTTTCTTGATCCTGTGGATTGTGGGGATTTTCCTTGAGTACTAGATCACCAACATTGAAGACCCATGGATGGACTCTGTGGTTGTAGCTTTGTGACATCCTCTGATAATATGCTTTGAGATGGTCAAAGGCCTGCTGCCCTCTCTCTTCAAACAGTTCTAACTCTTGCAGTCTGGAAACTCTGTTGTCTTCATCAATGATGAAACCTTTTAACGACACTCTTAGGGATGGTAAATTGACCTCGATGGGAAAAATGGCTTCTGATCCATAGACAAGGATGTAAGGGGTGGTACCTGTAGGAGTACATATACTGGTTCGATAGGCCCATAGAGTGGGATTCAGTTGTATGTGCCAATCGTGACCAACATCGTTGACAGTCTTCTTAAGGATTTTCAAGATTGTTTTATTGGATGCCTCTACTGGTCATTGTCTTGTGGGTAATAGGGGGTAGAGAAACGGTGTTGGATTTTGAATTTGTCACAAAGCTCCTGGACATCCTAGTTTTTGAAAGGTCTTTTGTTATCCATTACAATGGATGAGGGAATTCTATATCTACAGATGCGGTAATTAAGGATGAATGAGGTGATCTGTTTGCCTGTGACATTAGTGAGGGGAACGGCTTCAATCCACTTGGCAAAATATTCAGTGGCGATTATTATGAACTTGTGGCCGTTGGATGATGGAGGGTGAAATTTTCCCACAAGGTCGAGTCCCCATTGACAAAAGGGCCAAGGTGTTGTTAAAGGTTGGAGCTCTTGAGCTAGTGCATGTATCAAGTTTCCATGTATCTATCACTATTTGCATTTCTTCACAAACTGATATGAATATGTTTCCATGTTTTGCCAATAGTATCCCAAACGCATGAGTTTCTTAGCTAAAGAAGGACCGCTAGAGTGTGTTCCCCAAATTCCTTCGTGTACGTCTCGTAAGGAGGTTTGAGATTCTTCCCATTATAAACATCAGAGTAAAGTACAATCTAGACCTCGACGGTATAGGGTATCAGTGATAATGGTGTAACATGAGGTTTGGTGAATGGTGGTTCGGCATTGGTTAGAAGAAAAGTCAGGTGGTAGGGTGTTATCCTTGAGGTAAGTGTAAATCTTACCATACCAAGGTGAATCAGATCTAACTAATAGGCATATGGAGTGGGTTTCAGGAAGATCATAAGTTTCTTGCATAACCGTCTCAACCAAGAACTCATACCGTGACTCATTCTCTAGGATCTCGAGGAGCGAGGCAATGGTTACCATGGCATATGCTGCCTTGTTTTCAATACGAGGTATCTGCTCAAAGGAGATGATCAGAAAGTACTCTTTAAAGTCATTGACCATGCACTTGTATGGAATTAACTTGTCATCTTTGGTCTGATAGTCATCGTTGACTTGATTGATTACTAGTCGGGAGTCGCCATAGACATGTAGTTCCTTTATTTTCCATTCTACTACAAGTTTGAGACCAATGACCAAGGCTTCATACTCTTCTATGATGTTCATGCATGGGAATAGAAGATGATAAGACTTAGGTATGGTGTCACCATGAGGAGTGACCAACAAGATTCCTACCCCTGATCCATGGTTTGTATAGGATCCATCAAAGTAGAGTTTCCATGAGTGTGTTGTGATACTGAAGATGGCTTCATCTGGAAACTCGAATGTCATTGGTGTGGTATCTTGTAATGGTGCTTATGCTAACTGATTGGCAATGATTTGACCTTTGATAGCCTTCCATTCTACATACTCAATGTCATATTTGCTTAGGAGCATTACCCACTTAGTTAGGTGACCTGTGAGAGCTTCTTTGCTTAATAGGTATTTTAGTGGATCTATCTTTGCAATAAGCTTGACTGAATGTGCTAGCATGTAATGTCATAGTTTTTGGGAAGCAAAAACCACAGCAAGACAAGATCTTTCTATCTAAGAATATTACAGTTCGTAGCCCACCAATGTGAGACTGATATAGTAGATAGCCCTTTCTTTGCCTTCATAATCCTCTTGTGCTAATAAGGTGCCCAGGGTTGTTTGTGTAGCAGATATGTAAAGTAATATCATCTTACCTTGGATAGGCAACATTCGAATAGGAGGGTTCATGAGATATTCTTGCAGTTTGCCAAATGCTTCTTTGCACTTCTCATCCCATCTGAATGGAATGTTTTTATGTAAGAGATGACTGAAGCATTGGCACTTGTCTGCTAGTTTTTTAATGAACCGGCAGATTGCTTGTAACTTTCCTTATAGAGACCATAATTGAGTGATGTTCTTTAGCGGTGGCATTACCATGATAGCCTTGACTTTGGTAGGATCAACTTCTATCCCATTTGCTAATACAATGAAGCCTAGGAGCTTGCTAGAGGTGACTCCAAACACACATTTCTTCAGGTTTAACTTAACTTTGAATTGTTCTAGTCTCTAAAAAACCTTCTCTAGTACATCTAGGTGTGATTCTCTTGTGAGTGACTTTCCAAGGATATCATCTATGTAGTCCTCCATTGTGACATGCATCATGTCATGGAAGCTAGTGGTCATAGCATGTTGATATGTTGCTCTTGCATTCTTTAACCCAAATGGCATGAGATTCCAGCAGAAGGTTCCCCATGGACAAGTGAAAGTTGTTTTATATTGGTCTTCTGGTGCTATCCTGATTTGATTATATCCTGAGAAGCCATCCATAAGAGAAAGCATGGTGTGTTTTGCTGTCAAGTCGACTATGATATCAATATTAGGCAACAAAAAGTCATCCTTATGGCAACCTTTTATTTAGATCTCAAAAATCATTGCATAGTCTGACTCTGCCATTAGGTTTGGATACTGGCACTATGTTTGATACCCACTATGGATAGTCTATTGCCCTGATGAACCCTACATCCAACAATTTCTTGAGTTCCTCCTTTACTAGTAATGCAATGTGTGGATGCATTTTTCTGAGCTTCTACTTGACTAGTTTGACCCTTGGATCTAGTGGAAGATGATGTAGAATCAAATCTAGATCTAAATTGGGCATATCTATGTATGACCAAGCAAAGTTGACTTGCTTTCTCTTGAAGAATGGTATGAACTTGGTCTTCTCTGGTGGAGATAGAGACTTTGCAAAGTGAATCATCTTGGGATTGTCCTCTGTTCCAATGTTGACAGGTTCTGTAGGTTCCACAACAATTTGTGACTTCTCCTGATACATTTCAATGGGGAGAGTGTTAAGCCTTCCATCATTTGGTGCATTAGAGAGGTTTTCACCATTTGATGCGTCCTTTCTTTTTACTATTTTGGGATCTGATACTGTCACAGAGCGGTTTTCACAATCAGATCCATTTTTTATTTTTATGTTTTTGCGACTGGAAGACTTAGCACCCTCTCCAAAGTAAGCCATTGTGTTGAGTTCAATTGTGAATCCAGATTTATGATCTCCTATGGGTAGATGGTCTCTAAGTTCCATGTAGATAATATAGGCATCATCATTTTGGAACATGTCTAGTTGCGGGGTTCCTTGTAGATCCCAGTCGATAAGTTTAGGATGCACAAGGGGAAGAGAATTGGAAGATAGATTTGATTCGTTGATAGTTTGAATGGATATATGGTTAGGATTCAGATTGGTAGAGATAGGATCCAAGATGGTACTTTCCTCCAAATTGTTTATTGCGATGGAACTCTGACTTTCCTTGAAAGTTGTACTCTTAGGAGTAGGTGAATTAGACTCTAATGGTCTATGCATTAGCATTTGTCCCTCAGGATAGGGGCTATAGGTTTGAATGGTGTCAACTCCTTTGTCTTCATAGGGGTGCTCTGTGAGTTCCTCCCACTCATACTCGTTAGAGTCTATGTCACTATCTTCTTGTAGGGCATGGATCTGTTCCACAAAACAAGCATTGGCCTTAGCTTTGTCTTTGTCCATGTATCCCAACCCTTTTGTATTTCTTGCCAATGAGGATGAAGAGGGTTGGATAGGTTGTATTATTCCTTCTTTTCTTAGGCCAGTGGGACCTTGTCCATCATAACCCATTCTGTGCAGGATAGACTCACCACACCCATAGATTTCTGTTGGGAGCTTAGGTTGTTCTTGTTCTGTGTTATGTTCCTTTGTGTAGAGCCATTACAAGACATCTCTTTCTTCTGTTTCATCTAATAGGGTCCCCCATTTAACAAATGGAGCTATAGGAGCTTTGGGAGGAGCATAAGGTTTTGCAAAAGGTGTAGGTCACCTAAAGGATCTTGGAGATAGGGGAAGTTTAGCTAAGTTGAGGTTGTGCTCGATTGAGTATTCCCTTACTCTGGTTTCTTTGATGGTGATTTTCTGCTCTTTGGGCTTGGATGAGGAAGCTTCCAAAGAAAAATCATGTTGTGAGATGGGGGATGTAGAAGCTCTATTGTTGGGAATGATGCAATCAAGCTTTGTGCAGATAGTGTTGTAGTGCTGGAAGGGGATCACCTTGGATGGAGATCTGTTTTCTATTATGAGGAAATTGATGCATTGGTGGTAGGTAGAAGGCACAAATTGCATGGCATGAATCCAGGGTCTACCTAGGAGGATATTATAGGCTAGCTCCCTATCGAGGACTTGGAAAACAACGTCCTTTATCACTAGTCCAACTTCTATTGGTAACACTACTGTCGCTTTGGTAGTTCATTCTTCTTCATCATAGGCCTTAATGGTGATTTTTTTCCTAGGATCCACTACAGTTTCAGAGAACCCCAATGTAAGGAATAGCTTGAGCATGTAAATATTTAAACCGGCTTCCCCATCAATAAGAACCCTTTTGATATGGTGTCTATGAATGAATGCGATGATATGTAAGGGTGTGTTATGAGGCTGAGACACTAAAAGATCATCTTGTTCGGTAAATGAGATGGAGCTTGAGGAGGTTAGATTTCCTACCATGGCTTGAAACTTCTCTTGGGCTAGGTTCATGGGCATAGTTGTTTTCACTAGGGCTTTATTGAGAATTTCCCTATGGGAAGGAGACAGATGCAACAACTCTAAGATAGATATGTGGGTAGGAGTTTTCCAAAGTTGGTCTATGACACTATATGTATAGGGGTTAGATGGAGAAGGTGACAACCCTGGAGGAAGCATGTTTAATGTGACCTTACCATTACAGGTGATGATGCTGCAATCAATTTTTTTGGGTCCGATTGTTGATTGGGTGTGACCACATTAACTTTTGGTATGTTCTCTGATATGCAGTTGACGGTATAATCGAATGGTACCCCTAACTCTAACTACACCATGGACAAGTCAAAGTTTTGGACAAAGAACAAAAATGTCATTAATGATGGAGTAGTTGATGCCAAAGTGGCGGCTCCCAAACAACAACCAATCTTCACTCTCAAAGGAGAAGAAAATGATGCTACACAAAATAAAACGCTCTCTCGCAAGAAATTTGGTAAGGTGTTGTTGAAGATTTGTTAAAAGAAGATACTTGTGACGAGATTTGAACAAGGGACTCTTTTGATCAATGATTCCGAGTTGGCTGATACAAGACGATAGCCACAAGTAAGGGTATCTGGTACCTATTTACTGTGTAGAGACTAGTCTTGCACCAAGACCACTAGCAAAGTTATGTGACCTACTAGGTTTACTTGAATCCCAAATGATTTGAAAAGGGTCTTTCACCAATCTGATATGTAACTCTGACTTTTGTTTTGGAGAGACCTGGTAGAAGGTGGACGAGATGACCGATGAAAGAGAGGGTACGTTATGGAAACGAAGGAAAAAGGTGATTGCATGATATATGTGATCACATAAACTGGAATAAGGTTGAAATGGGTATTTAGAAAACCTAAAATTTTTCTCTGAAAAGATACAAAAATACTCACTGTCATGGATGCGCAGAAACAAAAGCGTTGAAACAGAGAATATATGCGTAGGAAGTTGAGACAGAAGCGCAGTTCTAGTGAAATTTAAAGGTGCAGTAACAGGTGATAGATGCACAACAAGTCAGAGTGTATGCACAGCAGGTCGAGGTATGTGCGTAGTTCTGCAGGACAGATGCACAGCTCTAGTTTTCTTGACTTTTTTTGCAATTTTTGGCACATTTTTTGATGTTTTTCTAGTTTCTTGGTTGTAAGTTAGTGTTTTCGATATGATTTGCTCAATTATGGCAAGTAAAACACAGCAAAAAAAAGAAGTTTTCATGATTTTTGATCTTTTTTTGTACTTTTTTGAACTCTTTTTGACACAAAAATAAGTACAATCCTAGGCTAGCAAATATAATATTTGTTGAGTCCCCTAGCTGTGCCTATTCAAAGCAGATAGCTTCAGGATCTTGGTAGCACCGGCTCCCCTCCATGGCACTCACTTCTCACACATAGCAAGATCCAGGTTTCCTAAGGCTCATACCCCCACTGAACCTTAAGATTGCCATTGCTATCTCTACTAAGAACCACATGAATCAGGGTGGCTTCAAAGGTCCCACCTTTTGCACCAACAAATAGAAGGATTTTGGTCCACTAAAACAAATGATTGTTGGCAAGAGACACTATGTGGCTTCATTAGTGTTGTCATTAATGGCAACAAAGTTCATTCCACACATCCACAGGACATGATATGTCTTTACCAGAAGTCAGATTGAAGAGTGTTGTGGTCTGGTAAGCAAGAATAGAGAATGTAGCAAGGTCTGACATTTAGGTCCAAATTTCTCAGAGGAAGTATCTCAGCAAAGTGCAGACTTGGGGAAGTCAAGAGGAGTATCATGACTGATATATTCTAGAGATTGAGCCTTCGGTGATGAAAGAGTGAAAAGTTATAAGTACCTGAGTGTTGGGTTCCTGTTTGGTAGAGCAGACTGAGGAAGACCTGACCGGCAGAGCATCAGACCTTAATCTGGATGAGATATTGATGGTGATCAAGTTTATTGAGGTATCATTCATGGCTGGCCAACATGATTGATGACTTCTATAAGCATCTCTTTTATACGCATCACTTGGTAGGCAAGGATTTAGCCAACAGACCAAAGTTTGGGAAAATATTGAGTATTTTGGATGCCAACTAGAAAGATGTTGAAATCCTATGTGTGGATATATATATATACTAGATGGATTTTGATGAGAAGGTGTGTGTGGTGTGTTGTGAAGTGCGAAGAAAAGCAGAGAGCGGTGTGGAAGTAGTAATACAGGTCCGGTATATGATAGGACAGTAGCACCAAAGAAAATGAAGAATGAAGTACAGTAGATTAGTGTATTGAGCCTAACCAGAACTAAACCTCAGCATATGTGGATACTTCTCATTAGTTCAAGTATCTTGTTACTTTCTTTATACCTTGTAGATAGTGAGTCTCTTGTAGGTAGTGAGCCTCTTGTGAGCAGTGTGCTCGGGTAGTGAGCCCTAATTGGCAAGTGCCATTTTGTACTTCTATTCTTTTAATAGAGAATACAATCTTGGGTTAGTCACCCCATGGTTTTTCCATTAACAAGGTTTTCCACGTCAAAATCATTGTGTTATGTGTATTGATTTTGTTTCTGCTTTCATGGTTATAGATGCTTATTTGTTTTGATGCTACACTAGTTATTAAAGAAGAACAAAAAGTTTAATTAATTAAGATAACTGATTCACCCCCTTCTCAGTTATCAATAATTGGTATCAGAGCCAAGTTCCTCCAAATAGAGCCTAACAGCTTGAGGAAGATCTAGGAATTTCAATGGATATGTATGGTATGAGGGAACAACTTCAGTCTACCCTTGATGATCTTGAGTAATCTCACTCTAAAGTCAACAACTTGAGGGAAAGACTCAAACAAGCTAATGATTTCATAAATGAACTAAAGGAGAAACTGAGTATCTCTATGAAAAAGATAAAGGAACTTCTTCAGCAATTAGCAAGTCAAAGTGAAGCCAATGATACTAATGAAGATCTGAATGAGAAGAACAAATTATGTGAGAAGCTATCAAAAGAGGTCATTATGGTAAGACATGAAATGGAATCAAGGGTTATGAAATTCACCCAAGAAATTGAAGAGAAAAGAAAGACTAAAGATAATCTAAAACAATCTCTCAAGGAGAAGTCAAAAGACTGCCACAAAATAGATAGAATAATCAGGCACTTGGAATCTGATCTTGAAGAAGCTAGAGATAATGAAGAACAACTTGAGAATCAGATTGACACCCTAAAAAGGGATCTTCAAACAACAAATGAATACAAAAAGAAATTCAAGATAAGCTCTGCTCAGCTTGAAGTTCTTCTTGAAAGCCAAAAGAGGGTAGATAATAAGCAAGGCTTGGGGTATGAGAAAGGTGAAAGCTCTGGATCCGGTCAGAAGAACTTTGGATCAGGAAATCCAAGAAACAGGCCTAGAAGACCTCCGGTAAGGCAACCAAATGCTCAAAGATATCCATCCTTCAATGGATACTACCACAATTGTAATAACTTTGGTCATAAAACAAATTAGTGCAGAAGAAGAATGAATCAGACTAATTCATCCTTCTCTGGATAGTGTTTTAATTGCAAAACGTATGGTAACAAATCTCATGAGTGTAGAAATATGCAAATAAACAATTCATTCAATGGTAGATGCTTTGCATGCAATAGAATGGGACATATGGCTAATCAGTGCAGATCAAGAGGATATCAGTCAAATATGCAAAGAAATATTATTTGCTACAATTGCAATAGATCCGGTCATATTGCCAAATTCTGTAGAAGTAAGAATCAGGACAAAAAGGGTCCGGTGTATTATAATCAAAACCAAGACAAAGGAAAAGGAAAAGTAAATGTGGATGAAATTAAAACAGAGATGAACAAGATTTGGGTGAAGAGCAGTACATAAAATGTTGAGGATGGATCCGCACCAGAATCTAGTGCTGATATCCCTTCTGGAAACTAAATAGATGAGCTCTAGCTCAGGGCGAGTCACAAAAGAAAATAAGTTCCCCCAGCTAGTCAATTGGTGCCTGAAATTGGCACATGGAAAGTTGCGGATTAAAGGGTTCTCAGAGAAACATCTAAATAAGCCTTGGTAAAGATATGAAAGATCTACAAGAAATTTAGAAGAGGTTAATCTTCCAAGAATGATCCGGTTTAACAGTCATCTGGTAAGAATAGGATTTTCACAGTTAGATCTGGTATGATTTAAATTTGAGGTATCTTGATTTGTAGATAAATGGAATGATTGGAGAAAGGTAGATAGATTGCCAATATTCACCGAGAATAACTCTAAGTGCATCTCAATGATCCAGAAATATCTCTTAGGACAAGGAGAACAAAGCAACCGGAATAACTTAAGTTGTGCATTTATTACAAAATGGAATTAGGGTTTGCGCAAAAATAAAAGGGTTCTTTTGTTCATCATTTGTACATTTGCATTCAAGAAAAAGAGAAATAGAGCTCTGCAACAAATTGTCTCAAGCCTTTCAAAGATCAACCGCAGAAGTCAATTCTTCCAGCAATCCGATCCGGCTCATATCGTGAACTCTAGAAGCACAAAAGGTATTTTTCTCTCTTGAAATCCTCTCTCTGAATCTTTGAAAGATGGCTACTCTGAATGTTGTGAAGATCATTGATAGGCCGCATCCAAAATTTAGAAAACATCCCTATAAATCCCTAGAAGTTGATCCCCTAGGCATATTTTCTAGCATTCCACATGGAGTTCTACATGTAGAAGATATTAGGGTTTACATACATGCAAGCATTGAAGAATTTGGGGAAGCCAAGCTGATGGATATCTACCATAAGGAACTGTTAGATGAATCACTTGAACTTAAACCCCAATACAAGGCCATCTGGGATAAACATTTCAGACAGTGCATTCATTTCCCCTATTTTGCAGAAGATGAGTGGGTCCGGTATGTTTTGAGAAAAGTGCATGACAACTTCATGTGGTTGAATAGACCATTTAAGATCACAAAAGATGCTATTAGGGTGGTAACTGGTTTGCACTCATCCGGAGGGTTACCTGTTCTCAAATCGGTCAAAAACCAAACTGTGAGTGAGGCTACCAGATCAAAATTTGACAAGAGAGCAATGACAATAAAAGATATCACTAATCCAGATATCAAGTTTGCCTCCATGATAATTGGTTACAAGATATATCACTCCAGCAGGGAAAATTTAGTACCTAAAATTGCAATTTACACTACTTATCAGATGCTAAGAGAAAATGCTAACTATGATCTTTGTCAGCTTCTCTTAAATCAACTATTGGAGAATTTGTAGAAAATAAAGAAGAATAAAAATAATTCATTCAAGTATGGTGGCTTGATACTTTGCCTATTCTTCTATTATATAAATGAGCTACCTGGAACTAATGGCTCGATATGGCAGAATGAAAGACCTGTTACCATACAAATTAGGGATTATATGTATGGGCTTGGTGATGCCAAGACACAAAATATAGCTCTGTGGGGTTACTTCAAAAACTTCCAAAGCATGATGCAAGCCAAAGAAATAATTCCCCAATCTTTGGTTGATAAATACAAGGATACAATATGCTTTATGGTAGACATTGATCAATGCTTAATGGAGGCAGTGGAACCAAGAACAGTATGGATTATGCCAATGGGGTATGAGGTTGATGAAAAAATCCTAGAACTGCATATCCAACATCTGCTGAGTAAGCCTAAGGACCCTAAGGCAGAAAGGTTTGGAACCTATCAAGAGCTGAGTGTAAAAGTTCATGTTGAACTTAGACAGCCTGAGATCAAGAGAAAAGTAAGAAGGGAAGTAGAAGAATTCACTAAGAGGCATGGAATATCAAAGCAAGCAGTTGCTGCCAACAGAGAGAAGATGGAAAGGGCAGAGAAAGAAAGGCAAGAAATAGCAAAAGAAAGTGCTCTGGTGCAAGCTCCCTCTCAGACCAGATCCTCCAAGAGCTCTGCACCTACCACCTCTAAGAGCCAGAAAGCATCAAAACTGAAAGTTAGAACATCTAAAAAGGGAGAGAAGAGAACTAAGACAAAGGCCACAAGGTCTTACACCAGTTAAAAGGATGATGAAGAGACTAAGTCAGATGAGGAGGTCAAGAAAATGAAGAAGAAGAAAGCATCCGGTGAACCCTCTATTGGTCATAACAGGGAAGAAGAGGCAGAAGAATTTGTTGAAAGGCCTACTCTCTGCATTGATGATATTATCAAATCAATCACTATGGATGGGAACTTGAAACCAATGACTGAATTTTATGATGATTATAGTGAAACTGATCAGAAGATCTTACAAGAAGCTACAGTTAGGTACTTAAACATCTATAACAAAGCATTCATTGAAATTATATCTGTGATTCCTAAAAGTCTAGAAAAGGAACTTGAAATAAGAAAGAACAATGTCATGCCAAAAGACCTAGAAATTTGGGAGCAAATTGCTATCCAACTCTATCCCTCCATCACTCCCAAGAAAATAAACATGATCTTCAAAGATTGCAAAGATGAGTTCTGGAGCAAAGCTAGAATGAATAAGCTTATGATTGGAGAGACTGATCAGGTGGCTAAAGAGACTGAAGAGATCCTCTAGAATGCCTATAAAAGATTCAATATTCCTGTTATAGAGGACTTAGATGATGAACCCTCTGCCATGGATGACAAAGGAGAATCTACTAAGACAGTTGCAGAAGAGACAAAGGAGACAAGTCAAGAGAAAGCTAAGGACTTAGATTCCTCTGTTCCGAAAGAGGAAGTTCATGAAGAAGTAGACACCTCTCTTCTGGATCCCCCTGCAAACTCTAGAATTGAAGGAAAAGAAAGAAAAGAAGAGAACATCAATCAAGGAGAAGAAGCGAAGGGAAGAGAAGAAGGTCAAACTAAGAAGACCACAAGTGACAGTGCTGAGGCTGCAGAAGGAAAGAAGACTCTGTCTCTGGCAAGACACACTACAGAAATTGTTAAAGATTTCTTGACTAAAGAAATGATGGAGATTGATGAACTGGAGCTACTTCAAGGACCTTTCAATTTTGATTCTCTCTCCTTGGTTCAAACTATGAAGATAGCATCCTTTGCTCAAGCAAAGGCAAAAGAAAAACATTTAAAGTCTCACATGGAAGACTGTGAGCTAATAGAGATTGCATCTAGTGCATTGGAGAAAATCATGCCATCCTTCCAGAAGGATCTCTCAGCTTGTTCATCTGGTAAATTAAAATCTCTTGTTAATTCAATTAGCACACATCTTAATTCTTTGGAAAAGTCAGCTGAAGATAAAGTCCAGAAAGAATTTTTGGGAAAGAGACTTCGAAGTACAAGGGCTAATAACAAATGATAGGAGAAATATGGATATTGGGATAAAGAGCTTAGAAAATGCTCTTAAAGATGGCAGAGAAATATATAAATTTTGTTTATCCTACTCTAAAGTGACAAAGGATATTGAGAAGAAAGTGAAAGAACAAGAGGATAAACTATCAAGTTTGTCTCAGAATTTTGATCCTCTCACTTCTTCAATAATAAATCAGGAGTGTCAGACTATTGCAGTCATAAATGAAATAAAGAAGCTTGAGAAGGAGAAGAAAAATAAAATAAGCAGGTTAAGTGAACTTTGAGGGATAATTATCCCTAAATTAGAGGCCATGCATGAGGCCCTAACTGATGCTCAGACCACAGGCCGAACCAGTGATCTGATAGATCTAAAGAGGACAGAAGCTTTTACATTCTTGTTGAGTGGTCATATCTCAATTTTGGATAGGATGAAGCAACAAAATTTGTCCAGTTGAAGACAACTTTTGTAGATATACTTCAGTATATGTAAGAATGTTATGTATATATATTTATGCGGCCAAGTATAGATCATTTTGGGAAATTTTGGTATGCAGATCCTACCCTTTGCCATTGATGTCAAAGGGGGAGTAAGGAGCAGTGAAAAATGTGGAATATAGCTAAGGGGGAGCTCCAGAAAAGTGTACATTAGAATAGAGCATCAACCAAGGGGGAGAATAGTGTGACACTTAGTCATTTTTCACTAAGTGTTGCCATCAATGCCAAAGGGGGAGATTGTTGGCAAGAGACACTGTGTGGCTTCATGAGTGTTGTCATTAATGCCAAGAAAGTTCATTTCAAACATCCACAGGACATGGTATGTATTTACCAGAAGTCAAATTGAAGAGTGTTGTGGTCTGGTAAGCAAGAACAGAGCATGCAGCAAGGTCTGACAATCAGGTCTGGATCTCTCAGAGGAAGTATCTTAGCAAAGTGTGGACTTGGGGAAGTCAAGAGGAGTATCATGACTAATATATTCCAGATATTGAGCCTCTGGTGATGAAAGAGTGAAAAGTTATAAGCACCTGAGTGTTGGGTTCCTGTTTGGTAGAGCAGACTAAGGAAGACCTGACTGGCAGAGCATTAGACCTTAATCTGGATGAGATATTGATGGTGATGAAGTTTATTGAGGTATCATTCATGACTGGCCAACATGATTGATGACTTATATAAGCATCTCTTTGATACACATCACTTGGTAGGCAAGGATTCAGCCGATGGACCAAAGTTTGGGAAAATATTGAGTATTCCGGATGCTGACTAGAAAGATGTTGAAATCCTGTGTGCAAATATATATATACCAGATGGATTTTGATGAGAAGGTGTGTGTGGTGTGTTGTGAAGTTTGAAGAAAAGAAGAGACTAGTGTGGAAGCAGTAATACAGGTTTGGTATGTGATAGGACAACAGCACCAAAGAAGAGGAAGAATGAAGTGCAGTAGATTAGTGTATTGAGCCTAACCGAAACTGAACCTCATCATATGTGGATGCTTTTCATCAGTTCAAGTATTTTGTTACTTTCTTTATACCTTGTAGACAGTGAGTCTCTTGTAGGTAGTGATCCTCTTGTGAGCAGTGTGCCCTAATTGGCAAGTGCCATTTTGTACTTCTATTCTTTTAACAAAGAATACAATCTTGGGTTAGTCACCCCGTGGTTTTTCCCTTAACAAGGTTTTCCACGTCAAAATCATTGTGTTATGTGTATTGATTTTGTTTCTTCTTTCATGGTTATGGATGCTTATTTGCTTTAATGTTGTACTAGTTATTAAAGAAGAACAGAAAGTTAAATTAATTAAGATAACTAATTCACCCCCCCTCTCAGTTATCAACAATGATGACTAGTAAGGGAAACCATTTGAGTGGTTATACATGCGGCAGCACTACTCTCCATTATGGAGTCTCCTAGCCTTCAAGGGTTATGCCTTGAAGGGTTTTGGGGGAGGTTGGTTGTCGGTATAACACAACAACACTCGTTGCTTGAAGCTTTCACTCCAAACACAATTTATTTATAGTGGCTCGGCAGGGCTTGGCTTTACCCTATTACCAATTAAGGTCATTCTGCAAGGACGGAAGGATATCTGAGGGTAGGCGTCACTAAAGGTTCAACACATGCAAAAATGATATGTCTGACATTTTGGTCACCCAAGATAGGGGAGAGCATAGGCCTGGTATCATTCCCAAAAACACGAAAGATAGTTGTTCTTTTCCCCTAGTTAAAATGAAAAAGACTATATGAGCTATCTACTTGGGCACACACGCAAGTTGTTAACATTGAAAAGTAAGATAGCAATGGTTCAATTTTATCCTCCTATCATTGTAACTAGATTCAATTTGTTGATGCAACAAGATTCAAGTTACTCCCTTCCTAGTTAGATCTAGATGTGATTTTACATGAACATTCAATTACTAACCTTTAAAAAGATGATGTGTTCTAACAATGCAACTAGAATGACTAAACTAGCGCCTAATCTTGCAAGCAGATGAGAGAATATCCCTATGAAAAAGTGTCAGCATTAGCAAAAACCACTATTCAGAATAGATGCATAGATTCAAAGCATGAATGCGCAAAAATAGAGCACAAAAGCTCATAAAATTTAAAAGCACAAAAATAGAGTATAAAAATGCAAGAACAGAGAGCATATGTGCAGGAATATCAGATGTGTCATGATAGAAGATGTATCTAGAGCTTCAAAGGCCAGATGCACCAAAAAATGATATGCACTGGAACAGAGCTCAGATGCATGATAGAATTGCTCAGATGTACTAAATCCTCATGTGTACGGAACCTTTGCACAAAAAACTCAATTTTTGGGTTAAATTGGGGTAGGGCCCCATAGTGGGTGCCAAAAATTGTAGGGGAAATTATGCGTGAATATCAATGATATCAATAATACCCATAACTCAATGAAATATAGAAATAAAGAAGATCTAAAACGATGAACAATACCTCAACAAACCTCTTTATCTCATGGCTTCCATTGGTGGCCTATCGCAAATGATCTTGTCTATGAATAAGGCCCTCAGAAGATGCATTTCCTTGCTATTCCAAGATGTCAAGTGGGAATGGCCATGATAGTTGATTATAATGAAGATGAGCTTCACAACAATGGTAATGGTGATATGGTAACAAGTTGATTGCAAGCAAATGGAATTCCTATAGAGTACTGATACTGAAAGCTTGGATGAATGAAATGGAGGAATAGGGTTCAATTTATAGACTTATGAGAGAAGAGATCAATGGTATAGAAATAATGAGAAGATCAATGGTTGAGAAAGAATGAGAGAATGTGCGCGAGTAGAAAGAGAACAAGTGTCACACAAAAGCTATTTTGAGTTAACTATTTTTCTATTTATTGAAGATAAGATATGCTGTCATAAAATAGAAAACTTGTTTTTATTTCAGGAGTTTTAGAATCAATTAGTTAACTCATGATTTTCTTTTGTATGACTTGAGAGGAATTAAATAATAAATTATTTAATGAAGAAGAAGACTTATTTTTAGAAGATTTGGAAGATTCCTGGGAATTTAGAAGATAAGAAAGCAAATTAACTAAATAAATCTATTTAATTGTGTGCACATGATTTGGAAGAATAAATAAAATATTTTATTATATTTTATTTTTAGAGAATGAGAGGATTTAAATAAATTTGATTGATTTATTTAAATTTGGAGGAAGAACTGAATGATTAAATAATTAAGAATTATTTAATTGTTTGAAAGAATTAAATTAAATAATGGATTTTATTTAATTATTGACTTTATAAGAGGTAATTAAATTAATTGATGTTTAATTAACTTAGAAGAATATGAATCAAATAAATAAATAAATTTATTTATTGATAGAGGAAATAGAATGAAATAAATATTAAAAATATTTATTTAGACAGAGTCACGTCATTTTTAGGTGTATACAATACTTTGTGTTAGTCATCTAACAATTTAATTTGTTAGTCCTTATGACACATAAGAGTTTGGTATGGTTCCCATCTCTCGTAGTGTCCTAGCCCTAGAACCATACTTGGCATCCTTCTAGTAGAACAATGCTAGAAATGCCCCTTTGACATTATTTCCTTTTACTTTCTTGTGTGATTTGTGTTAGATTGTTGTAGACTTTTGTAGAATGTTCATTAAATTATATGATTTGATAACATTGATGTTTAGGCCAATCATATCTGATTTGATCTTTCTTCATGTATGTTTTATATATATGCAGTTCTGACATTGCCCTTTGTGCAAGTTTTTGTTGTCTAATATTGTGGTTTTTTTAGGTTTTCACCTTGGGGAGTTAATTCCTTTGCTTGAAGAACTCTCTACAGTCTATATAGTATCATTTTTGAGGTAATATTTATCATGTTATTCATTTCTATACTTTAGCGTAACATATCACCTATATTCATAAGCCCACTAAAGTGGGGGCTAAATGTATAATTGAAAATTGCATACCCTTACAATTTCACACTATGTTCTACAATCATGTTGGTATCCAATCCCATAGTATGTTTATAGGATCACTTTGGCCCTACCTTAGCCTTTTTCTGTAACCCACACATGTATGTTTATGCTTGTTTCTCTTAAATACTATTTTAGTGCCTTGATTCTATCATTTTCCTAAGGTGCTTCATGAGACTAAGAGATGAAGTTACTCAGACACTTGTAGTTATCACATATGTTCATGCATCATGTTGGCATCTCAATACTACATGGTGCTAAGTGACCATATCTTGGGCATTACTGGTCACCTCCTATAATGTGAGAGATTCTTGGTAATGCATATGCTCTCTCGAATGACCTTCTTTGACCTGCCCTCTCTTTGTCACCCTCATTCCTTTTATTTTAGAATAATTCTTTACAATTCTTAGAAATCTTTTGAACTCTCATTTGGCTCTCCTTCTTTAACTCTTGAAAAATTTGTAAATCTCTTGGTGTTATTGTGCTCACAAATAGCTATGAAGTTACATTCTTAAAGATTTTCATGGATTCCTTGTTGCATTCAAGCTGATGTGATATTTCTTGAGGATGTATAGCTTCTTCATGGGGTTTCTTGGGACCATTGCTTGCTAGGATCTCAATCTCTAGGTGGGCAATTTGTATCTTTTAATTTATAGGGTGATTGAGTTCCTTCTTACCCTCTATTGCTAACTAATTTGTGTAGCATAATCCATTTATTTTCCCATTACATTTTTACGGGTTACCTCCATCTCCTTTCTCTCTTTCATACAACTCACTAGCTTGCTCCCTTGAATTGTGTAGACTAGTTTCATTTTACATTTACAAGTTATTTGTTACTACTATTATTCATTATAGACACACGGAATATAACAACACACACATTTATTTCAATCTTTTCAATCTTGGAAGTTGTGGAGGTAGAAATACCAAAAGAGGGGTTTGACATGAATGTAAACCCTCAATACAACAAAAACTTTATTGCTTCTTCTTGTAGGTTCTAGATTGGAGAGAGAAGCTCCATCCACTTAGTTGGTTTTGTGAACTATCTCCTAAAATATTTTCATTTCTATTACTTATTTATTTCTTTTGAATTGTATTTTCATATCTTTTAAATTTTAGTATATTTATATCATTTGGAAGCTATTGGTACTTTGTTTCACATCGTGTTGTGCAAGATAAGGAAGATAGAGCATAACAAAGTTGATTGTTTCTATTTTTTATATAGTCTAGACTACAGTATGATGCATAGACATCCCCATGATGTGTTGGCATCCTTGATAGAGAGATCCTCCATGTTATACTAGGTTCTTGATTATTTCCTCTTCTCTGTCCTGTTATTAAAATCTTTAAATTCTATTCATAGTTTTCTATTTTTTGTAAGAGTCACCAATGGACTCAAGGAAGCCCAAGATCAACTACAACCAAAATAACATTCGACAATAAGAGAGAAAAGCGATACCAATGCTTTATTTCCAAGGAGAAATAACTATACATATAATATGCAAGATGCACAACTTGGCTTACACATAATGTACAATTAGAGACCTTACCTATAAGCAATGTTGAGAGGTAGCTCTTACTAGGATTATGACAAGTGTCTTAATCCTATGACATGAGACAACTAGAGGATAAGATGCCAACTATAGGATAAGATTACATGTGACAACTAGAAATATCTAGAAAGGTTCCTAATTCAACTTAACATGTGAACATGCGTGAATAGGTCCTAACTACTTGAACTAGTTAGATAATGTGCCTTGTTCACACTACAAAGGGGGAAACCTAATAGAAAATACTCATATTTACACCAACACCCCCTTCAAGTGCAACTTAGGGACAAGTGCACAAATTCAAAGATGGGTCCCAGCTATAAGGCCTTGTTAGGTACCCATGTACAAAAGAGATCTCATAAATAGAGTAAAGGAGAAAAAACCATAGGAAAAACCCCTCTCCAAAAGAGAGAAACAAGAAAATAAATAGGTAAAAGTAATGGACTAATGGAAGAAGGAATCAACACCAAGACCCCCAAGGAATAGACCCATCGTGAATATATAATCAATAACACCCTCATAAGAGGGAAATAATGATACTTGATATCCCCCCCATAATGAAGTATCTCCTATTCCAATGGTGAATGCTCGAAGATAAAAAATCATCCAATACTTGCAAACAACATTTCTCCCCTTGAAAATAAATAAATCCATTAAAAAATGTAGAAGAAACTCTAACTCCAAAAGAAGAGATGAGGGAGAAGTCTCATGAAGTATGACCTATCTCTAAAAATTTCTCAAGTGTCTACATGTCACAATCAATAGATGCCACAAAATCAGGAACTCCATTTTTAATCAAAGAATGTGACAATCCAAGACAATAGGAAAACTCATGATCAACAATCTCCAAAGATAAAGATCGTTTGACAATAGTCATTCTATAAGTTCTATCATCAAAGAGAAGAGATAACCCCTCAAATGTGTCCTCCAAAACTTAAATGTGAGACTCCACAAACAAGAATGAGATGTATGTATGATAAGAGTCCCAATGTGGCAGATCTGGAAAATAATAAACATCTTTCTGATTAGGATTGAAGGAAGCTCAATCAATGAATGTGAAGGATCAACACGTGTCTCTATAGGAGGAGAAGAAGTGGAAACCCCTTCATCCTCATCGTCCAAATGTGTAAGGTGTTCCAAAGAATCAAACTCCTCTTTTGTATCATAAACATATGGTATTTTATCTAAATCAACAAGAGGTATAAGACAATCTGAAATATGATCATCTAGGAATAGTTGAATATCGAGGTCTCTATATATCTCCCAAAGTTTAATCCACACAACATGAGGACACTCAATGACTATGATTGAACTTAATGTGTCATCATAAATATGGTAACCAATCACACTTAGAACATGATCATTTTTTGAATGCCAAATAAACTTCTTCACATAAGTACCTAGTTGACAAACAAGATCATATAGATATGGCAAAAGATGAATCCAATGCAAGTGTTCCAAAATTCTATCTCTTGATTGCCTATAGTTCCCCCTTTTCAAGATGATTAGAGAAGGATGAAATGAAAAATTCATAATGAACTAAGATAGGTTTCCAATTTTACAAAGATAGTAATCCCTCAACTAAAATTGAATCCCCCCAAAAAAACTACCACTAATTTCAACAATTTTCCAAACAATGAGTGAAAGGTACCCAATATGCCTCAAACTAAAAATTTGATGTCTAAGGAAAAATCTAAAAAAATGGTATGGAGATATCTGTAGAGCTCAAAAATGCCTTTGAAACACATATAAGAACTTGAAATTTTAATGCCATGGGTGCATGTTATGAGCTTGAAATCCAAAAAGGTCAATCTAGACTTCAAACAACAAAATCTAGAATTTCCAACAAAAGTAGAAAGCACTACCTACATCACTATGAAGTGCTCGGAACTAGATTTCTGATGACTATTTGTTTGTGAAAATATGAGACCATTGTGAATTTATGGCTCCTAGAAAAATGCCCTATTAGGGCTTATATAGGGCCAAAAAAAGGCCCCTGGTGGCCATTGGGTGGCCCAATGGTGACGCCTAGGTGACTATAAAACAATGGAGTAGATCGGTAGCATTTTGGCCATAGACACTTGTGACATTCATATAAATGAGTAGTGTCTGGGTTGAAACCACCAATAGAGTGGCAAAAAATAGTGGAACACGAGTGGTAAGCTTGGAATCACTGCTGAGGGTGGCGAACAACAAGTTTCGAACTAATGGAGTGGAGATCTTGGGTCTTGAAGCAATGATGTTGGGTAGTGATGCCTGAAGTGCCACTTGAAGAGTTAAACCCTTCAGGGCTAGTCATGAGTAAGGGCCCATAGCCTAGTGACCAAGGGCTTTGACTCCAAAAAAATTCTTATGTCGCTCTAATATCCCACGGTTAAAAACATAGACCAGGGTAAGTGCACAAAGATGAGGGACCAAAATAGGGTCTTAAGATGCCACTTTTTTCTTGAAATTAGGAAACATTGATGTTGGATGAGAAATTGAAGATAGCTACACTCAAAATTTGAAGATGGAACAAAAACAAGAGTCATAGTGCTCTGAATCTAGTTTCTAAACTACTATTTTTTTTTTCCAAAAATGGTTGAGATTAAGGGGTTCAAAAAGGGGGAGCACACAAATTGGTCTTGTTTTTCTCACAAAAGATAACATAGCGTCTGGTGTGCTCCCCCTAAAATGTTAAGTTTTTTTTAGTATTTCAATAATCACTCTGGTGAGAAGTTAGCTAGCACCATGTAGTTTATCCCTAATTTTTCTGATAATCTTTTCATGAATAATTGATTTTTTAGTAATTTTTTAAAATTGGGCATGCCTGAAAAATAGAAATTTGAGCATGTTCCCCCTTAAAATGTTTGAAAATTAATCAAAAATCAAATTTTTTTAATATGTGTAGAATGGAGTCTAGTTTCTAAAAATGTAACTTATTTCAAATTTTGATGAATGGTTAAAAAACAAAGTCAAAATAATAGACATTGGTTTTTGACAAAAAATGGACACACTAACAAAATAAATTCAAGATGAAACCCTTAACGTACTCAAAATGTGAAAAAAATTATATGGTTAGATAGCTAACAGAGAGATTAAGATTATGGTGGTATTTTTTTGAGTTTTCATTGAAATAAGTGCAAACTTGATGGGGAGCACAGTCTAGATTATGTGGTTTTTGATACAATCTAGAAAAACACATCTTTGGACATCCTAAACACACTCCAAGACTTTGGGTTGGAAGCCCAAGACAAATCCAAGACTTAGGCTTGGAAATAACCAAGGAAATGCATAACGCGAGCGAGTTATAAAGTGCTCGCATTTTGTGCATTCACATAACGCGACCGCGTTATAACATCAGCGCATTATGTGAATGTACAAAACATGTGCACTTTACAATGCTAGCACATTTTGCAAAAGCAAATCTCTCTCTCTCTCTCTCCCTCTCCCTCTCCCTCACTCTCTCTCTCCCTCTCTCTCTGAGAGGTAGAGAGAGATAGGGAGATAGGGAGAAAGTGATATACAGGAATTGTCCCTCTCTCTCTCCCTTGCTCTCATTCTCCCTCTCTCTCTTTGAGAGGAAGAGAGAGATAGGGAGATAGGGAGAAATTGATATATATATATAGAGAGAGAGAGAGAAAGAGAGTCATAGTTTTCTTGTTTCCATTTCCTTCATCGATAAGGGAGAGGGAGAGATAGGAAAAGGAGGAATGATAGGGGAGAAGGAGGTAAGAGAATGGAGATAGTGAGAGATAGATAGGTAGAGAGAGAGGAGACAAATAGGGAGAGAGAGAGGAGAAAGAGGGGAGAGATAGGGTGATAGAGAGTGAGTGAGATGTCCAGAGAGATAGAGAGATATGGGAGATATAGATATATATAGTTTTCAGGTTTCTTGGGTTTAGGGTTTAGGGGTTAGTGGTTATGTTTTATAGGCATTATTTAGGGTTTAGGGGTTTAGAGAGAGAGAGAGACTTCTTTTGACATGCAACCCTTAACCCAAGCAACCCTAAATAATGCCCCTAAACCTAAGAAACCCTAAATAATTCCTCTAAACCCTAACCCCTAAACCCTAAATCTCTATCTCTCTATCTTTATCATCCCTCTACCTCTCAATATCTCTCCCTAAACTTGAGCAATCCTAAACTTATAAACTGTAAATAATGCCCCAAAACCATAAACCTAAGAAACCCTAAACACCTCTCTCTCTCTCTCTCCAGATAGAGAGTGAGGGACATGTCCAAAGACATAGGGAGAAAGAGTGAGAGCTATAGGGACGATAGAGATAGGAAGATAGGAGAGAGATAAGGAGATAGAGGTTTACGATTTCTTGGGTTTAGGGTTCAGGTGTTTGGGGGTTTAGGGTTGCTCAAGTTTAGGGCTTAGTGTTTAGAGCTTAGGGGAATTATTTAGGTGTTAAGGTTTGGAGGTTTAGGGTTTAGGGAGAGAGGAATGATAGGGAGATATAGAGGACACCGAGAGGAGAGATAGGGAGATAAAGAGTAATGGACATGGCTAGAGACATAGGTAGAGAGATTGAGAGGTAGTGGGACGATAGAGATAGGGAGATGAGGGAGAGATAGGGAGATAAAGGTTTAGGGTTGCTTGAGTTTAGGGGTTGAGAGAGAGAGAGAGAGACATGTGTTTAGGGGCATTATTAAGAGATTGAGAGGTAGAGGGATGATAAAAGAGAGAGAGATAGAGATTTAGGGTTTCTTGGGTTTAGAGGTTAGGGTTTAGGGGAATTATTTAGGGTTTAGAGGCTTAGGGTTGCTTGGGTTTAGGGTTTAGGGGCATTATTTAGGATTTAGGGGTTTAGGGTTGCATGTCAAAAGTAGTCTCTCTCTCTCTCTAAACCCCTAAAACCTAAATAATGCCCCTAAATCATAACCCCTAACCCCTAAACCTTAAATTTGAGAAACCCCAAATTTCTATCTCCATATCTCTCCCTTATCTCCCTATCTCTCTCAACATCTCACTCACTCTCTATCACCCTATCTCTCCCTCTTTCTCCTCTATCTCTCCCTATCTGTCTCCTATCTCTTTCTACCTATCTATCTCTTGCTATCTCCATATCTCTTACCTCCTTCTCCCCTATCATTCCTCTATTTCCCTATCTCTCCCTCTCCCTTATTGATGAAGGAAATGGAAAAAAATAAAAGTATGACTCTCTTTCTATCTCTCTCTCTCTCTCTCCCTATATATCACTTTCTCCCTATCTCTCTATCTCTCTCTGATTTAGAGAGAGAGAGTGCTTTTGACATGCAATCCTAAACCTCTAAACCCTAAATAATGTCCCTAAACCCTAAACCTCTATATCTCTATCTCTATCATCCCTCTAACTCTCAATATCTCTTCCTTTATCTTTGACCATGTCTATCACTCTCTATCTCCCTATCTCTCCCCTTAGTCTCCTCTATATCTCCCAATCGGTCCTCTCTCTCCAAACCCTAAACCCTATACCTCTAATCCTTAACCCATAAAACCATAAACCCTAGACCCTAAATAATGCCCCTAAACTTGAGAAATCCTAAATTGCTAAAACCTAAACCCTAAACCCAAGAAACCCTAAACCTCTATCTCCCCATCTCTCCCCTATCTCCCTATCTCTATCATCCCTCTGCCTCTTAATCTCTTTCTGTATGTCTAGCCATGTCCCTCGCTCTCTATCTCCCTATCTTTCCCCTCAGTCTCCTCTATATCTATGCATCGATCCTCTCTCTCTAAACCCTAAACCTCTAAACCTTAACCCCTAACCTCTAAACCCTAAACCCTAAACCTAAGCAACCCTAGGAGAGATAGAGATAGAGGAAATGAGGTAAAGAGGGGAGGGAGAGAGATAAAGATAGGGAGATTGTTTTTGACATGCAATCCTAAACCTGAGAAACCCTAAACTCCAACCCCTAACCCATAAACCCTAAACCCTAAACTTGAGCAATCCTAAACTTATTAACCCTAATTAATTCCCCTAAACCCTGACCCCTAACCCCTAACCCCCCTCTCTCTCTACCCCTAAACCCCTAAATCCTAAGTAATGCCTCTAAACCCTAACCCCTAAACCCTAAACCTCTATCTCCCTATCTCTCCCTAATTTCCCTATCTTTATCATCCTTCTACCACTCAATATCTCTCCCTATGTCTCTGGCCATGTCCCTCACTCTCTATCTGTATATATCTCCCCTTGGTCTCCTCTATATCTCCCTATCAATCCCCCCCCCTCTCTCTCTCCCCTAAACCCTAAAACTCTAAACCTTAACACCTAACCCCTAAACCATAAAACCTAAATAATTCCACTAAACCCTAACCCCAAACCCCTAAACCCTAAACCCCCAAACCCCTAAACCCTAAACCCAAGAAACCCTAAACCTCTATCTCCATATCTCTCCCCTATCTTCCTATCTCTATCATCACTCTACCTCTTAATCTCTCTCCCTATGTATCTGGACATGTCCCTCACTCTCTATCTCCCTATCACTCCCCTCTGTCTCCTCTATCTCTCCCAATCTCTATTGGTCTCCTCTCTCTATCTCTTTCTAAACACTAAACCATAACCCCTAAACCCTAAACCCTAATCATGAGAAACCCTAAACCTAAACCCTAAACTTGAGCAACCCTAAACTCTAAACTTGAGCAACCCTAAATAATTCCCATAAACCCTAAACTCATAAACCCTAAATAATGCCCATGACCCGTGACCCTTAAACCCTAAATTCTCTCTCTCGCATTGGATATCTCTCTTTGCCTTTTAGAGAGAGGCAAAGAGAGAGAGAGTGAGAGTGAGGGAGAGCGAGAGGGAGGGAGAGCCAGAGCGAACGAGAGTGAGGGAGAGCGAGAGCAAGTGAGAGGGAGAGAGAGAGGGAGAGCAAGAGTGAGAGGAGAGAGAGTGAGTGAGAGAGAGAGAGTTTTACTTTTGTAAAATGTGCTCACATTATAACGTGAGTTGCATTATAACGTGATCAGTTTATAGGCTTGGTTACATTGATCCATAATGTGAGCGCATTATAATGTGATCACGTTATGACTTGTATGGGACCAAAAAGAAATGTGGCAACTTTTTGGTCCCTCATCTTTGTACATATACCCACCACAAAAAATAACTGTTGTGTAAACTAGTTACCCACTGAACAATCCTTATGACCACATGATAAATCTCAAAAACCTTGCAGATAGGATGATGATTGCAATGTACCCTCAGATCAATCAAATCATTGACCATACACTGAGATGATGTAGAGAATATTATGCAAGATACTGAATAAAAGAATTACCCACTGGACAATGCTAGAATCCACAAAGTAAAACCTAAATCTATTGGATAAATCTAATGCCTGCATAGACCTACAGATGACACCTGATGATGATGTAGAAGTTGTATGGTCTATATAGTATGGATCCATATGGATTATACAGAAATTTTTCTACTAAAAATCTAAAAAAACCCCAGGAAAGGTCAAAAATTTCTGACACCAAAATATTTTGCACCAGGATACACCAGAAAAAGGTTCTTAATAGAAACTCTCTTAAAAAATGGAAGGAGATCACATATCTAAATCTCTGATACCATGTAAGAGTCACCAATGGACTTAAGCAAGCCTAGGATCACCTAAAACCAAAACAACCTTCCACAACAAGAGAATAAAGAAATAGCAATGCTTTATTGCCAAGGAAAAATAATGATGTAAATAATATACAAGATGCACAACTTGAATTACACATAATGTACAATGAGAGACCCTTCTTATAAAAATAAGGTTGAGAGGTAGGACTCACTCGGATGATGAGAAGTGTCTTAATCCTATGACATGGGACAACTAGAACATAAGATGACAACTATAGTATAAGATCACATTATGATTGGAAACATCTAGAAAGATTCCTAAGTAAACTCAATGTGTGAACATGTGTAAATAGGTCATCACTAAGAAATAGTTAGATAATATTCCTTATTCACACTGCAAAGGGGGAAACCAGATAGGAAATATCCCAATTCATAACAACATTTTCCACATTTTATTAGTATTTTCCTATCTTTAAATCAACTAGCATAGTTTCTATTTATATTTATTCACTTCAAGTGATTGGTAACATTAATTTGTTGAATATTCAATTGGAAGTAAAACTAAAATAGTCATGAGTGTAGTTGTATTAAAAAAATTCCTTTGACCAATATCTCTTATTTAAAGAGTAATTTTTCCTCTACTACACCCACATATTACTAGAGGTTAGAGACCAAATTCCCATGTCTAACTTGGTAAAATAAATTTAAAATTAAATATTTCCACTTGGTAACCATAACTACCAACTAAAAAATAGCTTGTCACTTACACAATCACAACCTATCATAAGATCTATCATAATTGTCATAGAATCTCCTATTTTTAACCTTAGGAGTTACAATATATTCCCATGAAATCTTAGACCCCATTTGGTTTTGAAAACATTTTGATTTAATATTTAGTTGCTCCCAAATATCACAAAAATATAAATTCTCATGGGACCTAATTAATATATTAAATAAAAAAATTCTCTATTTTATTTCATTATCCCACAGGAAATATAGGAATGGGCTGATAAATCTTTGAGATGAAATTAATTATAATGGGGAAATGGCATATTACTCTTCATTCCTCACCTATCAAGGAGCTTATGGTTGAGGATGTTGCACAAAAGATGAAATTTCTTACTCCATCTCTTGAAATAACCCTTTCTTCTTGTCTATAAATCTCTCCTCCTTACTTTCCAAACATAGATGGGGTAGCCCACTGAATAGAAGAGCAATTAATCCTATCCAAGGAGGATGTAACATAAGATAGACAAGAAAAACTAATGGAAAAGGAAGTTGAGGAGATATCTACAAGTCATGATGAAAAATAAATAGAACTATATATAAACCAAGAGAAAGAGCAAAACTCCAAGGTTGAGAAAGATGAAGAACAAGGTTAGGAAAAAAATGAGACATACTAAGAAGAAGAGGACAATGGAAAAAAGGACAATGCCTTCATGATGGAGGCAAAGAAGATCATGGATGACATGGAATAGGAACTCCAAGAATAAAAATAAGAAAGAGAAAGATAAAACAAATGAGGAGGAATAAATTCAAATTGAAGTAGGCCAATTATAATCCCCTCATCTAGATAGTTCAACTATGCCATGTATATCTAGATGGTTGGATATAAACATACAAAAGAGAAGGAATATTTTGAAGCTAGTTTCTATTAATTTCTCTCCAATTTCTACCTTGTTGAACATGATACAAGTAAAGAAGGAGACTAGAACATGTCTTCCATAATCCTAGATGCTTCAAGATTAGTAATTGGAGAAGTTACAAACCCCTTGGAGAATAAGCCTAACATGGAACTATTGAGATCATACTACCAGATCTCCAATATCAAATTAGGTAGGAAAATTAAGGAGGTATACATCCAAGGTATGTAGACTTTTGTTTCTACTATGGTACCCTAGTTCATGGATAAAGACTAGAAGACCAAGCGTGAATTGAAGGAGCAAGTTCACCAATTGTCTGCATTCATCCTGTAACTAATAATTCCTTTATAGTAATTAGATGGAACTCTTAATGATCCTATGGTGATGTCATACCAAGAAACCTTAGCCTTAGATGAAATGAAATACATCTAAACTTCCATGAAACAATGATTGAGTTATTAGTTGACATATGGTTTGAAAATAATTGATCAAGCCATGAACATTCATGAAAAAGTCAAATAAGATGGGGACTTGGTAAAGTCTTTGATATATGAGTTTTACAAAAAAATTGGATACTGATGCCCAAAATTTTCCTTGTTTTGATATGATGTCAAAAATAAAGTTTGATATATTGGTAGGTGAAGGCATCTTGGATAAGGAAAATGCATCATCATTGTAAGAGTGAATTAAAATCATAAATTTGAGGGTTGATATATTAGAACATGGAAAAGGTCATTGACAACCTCAAAGTTGTACCCACTGATGTAGTGGACATTATAAGAGATATCCAAATTAACTATCAAATCAACAAGACATTTTAATAAAGATGATCAAGATGTTAATTATGCAACTTGATCTTCAAGCAACATCTAAAGGAGGTGATACACCAAGATCTTGATCAAACCAAGTTATGTTTTAGTCTTTATTCACTTGATAGATTAATATCACTAAAAAAATTGTTGAAACGGTTTGAGAACAAAATGTCAAGGAGGTGCACAAACTAGCACCAAATTACCAATCTATATGTCACTTACCAATTCAAGTTGAACAACATTAATGGACTAGACATGGAAGAAATGAATGAGTCCTTGACTACATTCATGGATTACAAGACAAAAGAAAAGGACATAGACAATATATTTTTTGTTGAAGATGCTAGCAATTAGGATGGAGCCAACAAAGAGGGGGTTCTTGAGATTTGTGTCACTCATTAAATTTTTATTATTTTAAATGACATTTAATATTTCTTAAGGTGGACCTATTTAAATTTAAATTTTGGGCATGGGGATATTTGAATCCTATCCATTAATGTAAAAGGAACATTGAATTTGACACCCAAGAGATTGTAAATTTAAAGAGAATTCAAGAACAATGTGAAGGGTTGGAATCTTGACAGTTGGAAGCTCGCTTGATTGAGTAGAACATTAAGTTAGTGAGTTTTTCTATTAATTTTCTTAAAGATCAAGGTGTTCCAAACTGGGCCTTGCTATAATGAACCACTTTCTACAATTCTATTGAGAAGGATGGAATCCAAGGCAAGTTAAATGAAAATCACACAACTTAATAGGCTTTAGGAGGTGATGTATAAGATTTGCATGTAGAATATGGTAATTTTATATATTTTATTACATTTGTTAATTTCCTTAAACACCTGTACTACTTTATGTTATTAATGGTTATATGTAATATAAACCATTCAAAGTTGGTTTATTATGATTTCATTGTCTTAGATGAATTGTAAATTAAGTTCATTACAAGATAGACTCCTTAAATTCTTTCTAAACACTAACACCTTTTATATTTTCTTGTACATCTAATTAGATTGTTATTATCGAAAGAAGAATGTTTGCAATGTTCTACTAGAAGGATTAGATCTAGGGTTTATAAGAAATTGTGTTGCTAGAATGAAATAACATGATGATACCTAGGAGTTATATTTCTTTTGATTGGTTGATAAAAAAGTTGTTAAATTTGAAACACTGATCAACTTTTGCAAATTTAAAAATTATTTCTATAAAGGATTAGATTTAACATTTGTAAATATCTTTATTAATAGAAATCAAGTCTAAAATAATAACTAAAGAAAATAAATCTTTGGATCAATCTATTAGTGTAGTATAAATTAGGAATATAGATCATTGGTGAAATTAAATATATCTTTGGCTCATCAATTTAACATGGCTTAATTGTAATCCAAGATTTCTATACCACATGCCTATTAAAAGTGAATAGCAACATGGACTAGTGAGTCATCTTGCATTGGCATGACCTACTAACACAGACCTTGAGGTGAATTAATCTTCTTCTAGGGGGTTGATTTCCTTTTAGGGGAGGTGAAATTATCTTGTGACTTTATGTGAGTGGCTGAGCAAGTCAAAATGCCCATCAACAATAATCTAGAGCATAATTATGTACATAGAATTAATTAAGAACAATCAACCTAGATTAACTAAATTTAGAATAAGAAAATTAGTAAATTAGATAAGTTTTTGAGTTATTGTAAGTAAATAAGATGATTAAAGAATGAGTTCCTAATGAAGACTATTTTATAATCAAATTATGTGCACTTAGAAAACATGATGCATTCGTGTCACTGAAGTTCCTTAGTGTTTTGCATCAACTTTGCATTTTTAGAAAACACGCTTATACATTTGAGACAAAGTCGTGGTTGCAAAACTCTACAATGAGTTGAGACCTATCCTTACAATTAGGGATGTTATATTTCACAACTTTTCTTGATGAATACTAGTCTACTATGCACCTTTCTAATGTGCAGAGACTTGGTGGTGTTTAGAAATATCTTATTGGTTTTTGATTCATTAGGGGGAGGGAAGTTCTCCTAGATCAACCCCCAAATGTGATCAAGGATAGACAACAACAAGTACCCTACATAAGTAGATTTGTTACCTCGTTTATTATAACAAATTGATATATGTCACTATTAATTGCTCCAATGGTCTAGGATGACTTAATTCTTCAATGATTAAGAGATTCTCAGAAGACTAGAATGAATGGATTGAATATATTAAAACACTAGTACAGAGCATCAAGACAATAAGCTAAATGAAGCTAGTTAGATAAATATAACTTATGAATATTAGAATGAGAGGAAACAATTCCATGACTTTCAAGCCATGCTCAAAACCATGAGAGTGTCCCAAAATGGGCTAACAGTTAGATCTAGGTGGCAAATGGATAAATGGGAGCAAGTGCTTAGGTGAATGTGATAAGTACATAGATAAGGAGAATATATATGAGTGTGTACACATATAAAAGGACAAGGTACAACTAAATGTATATGGCTATGTGTGTGTATGGATTGGTCAAATACTTGATGAATGAACATGATTTTACACAAGATCATACCATTTGTCACTATCAATAATAATATCAAGACTTTTCATCAAAATACTAATAAAACTAAATGGGAATGGAATGGGTATCATAATTTCACCACTACAATAATATTAATCTAAACAAAATTTATAGATATTATTTTTAAATTACATAAAATATATAAAATCAAATCTCACTAAAATTGAAAATTTAACTAAAAATTTCTATCAATATTTAATTATTTGTGTGAAATATGAAAAGTGGGAATAATGAGGTTAAGGTAGTGTTTTAGATACATTTAATCAAACCCACCTTTCACATATAATCATTCAAGTACATAAACTGAGTTCAGTCATTTCTCTTGCAAGAGGACTTAGCTATAGATTTGGTGTCACTTTGAGATGATAAGGAAAGTTGGAATATATTGATAAATTTGTTAAACCCTAATATGATTAGGCCTTAAACCCTAGTTATATGAAATCATATACAAACAGCTAAAACATGACAAATGATCGCATAGGAAGCACTAAATGCAAATTAGAAACATACTAGGATTTAGATTCCAGAAAGCAAAAACTTTGGGGACACTGGGGCGGGTGACCTAGTCCAATGTAGGCCACCTTTTCTATAGATCTAGAACTGCGACGTGATGTTGACAGCAACTTGCTTAAGAGTTTCTGACAATGGCAATCTCAAGAACATAGGGGGGTGCCCTTGTCTAAAAAGGAATATTCTTCACTATTTTCTTCAAATCCCAAATCTTTATCCTCTACTTTGATCTCCTGTAACTCCTCTCAGCAAGCTTTTGCACATGTAACCTGTAATCACAAGAGAGGGGTTGGGGGTTGTGGTGTTTAGGAGCTTGCCTCGGTCAAGCCCTGAAATGGAATTCAAGCCTTCAAACACCATTGTTATATAGAGTGTGTATCCTTGGAGGATAAAGGCAAAATCAAATGATAAGATAGATTGATTAAAACACAATAAGATATCACCTTAGTAGGTGTAAACCTTCATGGAGATGAAGTTCCTTCAAATCATGAGGAGATGGATTGATGAAGCCAAATTTGCAACAAACACATACAAACACAACACAATTCTACTCTGCAACACAATAAATGCCTTGAATATCTTTAGCTCAATATCACAAATTCACATTATCCATCTCTAGTTAGAATGAAGTCCTAAACATGTTTATATATGCATTCCTACTAACATCCATCATTCAATTTGAAAAGGCCGACAAAGGGAAACCTTTTAATGGTCATTAATTGACACTTTAAAATTTGGGTCCCAACAAAATAGGTTTGGACTAGAACGTGGGCGCCCAAGTCCAGAGGCCTATTTTTGGTCCTGATTAAGCATTGAGATAGGCCCCTAAGCCCCATTTGTCATGGTTTTTAGGGGATTTTAAGTTTTACACATGCATGATTAATCTAAGGGGACCTAGTAACTAAACTTAGGAGGTAAAAGTCCTAGGGGGACATTTTATGACATAACATTTAGCCCTCACTTTAATGTATGTATGATCTTATGACCCATACATGCATTAAAGTATGGTAAAAAAATAATCAAACATGCCAAGCACATGAAGCTAAGGAATACATAAAGATTGAGGAACTATTTCTAGTCCCAAGTCTCAGGTAAGCACTAGAAGACACATTGAAGACATGCAAGACACAATGAAGACAGTAGGAAGCATGCAAAACATGATGAATACACTAATATAACATTTTTATTTATGAAGTAAAAATATAACTACAGGGTAGTGGGAGCTCATCTTTACGCCCTTGAAACCACCAAAAACATGCAATATAAAACCCAAAATGTAGGGGGAGCTCATCGCTACACCCTTGATACTACACCAAGGGGAAAACATGCCAAACAAAACATGAGTGTGGGGGGAGCTCATCACTACACCCTTGATACCACACACGAGGGAAGACACACCAAACAACCCTGAGTGTGGGGGGAACTCATCGCTACACCCTTGATACCACACATGAGGGATGACACACAGAAGAAACACGAAAAACACAAGCATCGTATAGCATGCCATAGACATACTATACATATTAAACATAGAAAACACAAGTGATGGAAGAATATTATTGCTAAGTCCCACCATCTAAAACACATTGCAAACACACCTGATAGTTGGGCTTATGCCACAACAACTGCCAAAGACACGCTTAAGGGAGGATAGCTCAAGATCCAACTCCGCCTCTCGATGAGGACTTTGTATAAAAGGATGTGCACAAGCTCAAGAGATACACCATCCCACCTTCCATAGAAGGGCTTTGTATAAAAGGATACGCACTAGCTCAAGAGATATGTTATCCCACCTCGCAAAGAGGGATTTTTTATTGCAATTTAAATAAGGATGTGCACTAGCTCAAGAGATACAACATCCCACCTCATGGAGAGGGCTTACAAATATGCTTCAGTAGTGCCAAAATCATAAGACAAATACCATTATATATGCCCCCACCTTAAGGTGGTTGATGTCACTTACCGATATCAAGCACATTAAGGTAGAGAAAAAACATGCAAGGGAATAAGAGCTCTCGCAAATCCCATGCCCCCGAGGTGACATGTACTAATGATTGCCGAATGTTCCCACAAACATATTGATACAATATGCTAAGATAAACAACAATATTTAGTCATGTAAGTTATGCATGAAAATAGTAAAATCAGGGACCAAGGCTATACTGACGCATTCAGAGCCGAGTATAACCATTGGGCTACACTGCAGGTACCTCAGAACTGAGTGTAGCAACAAGGTGAGATATCAATCAAAGTGTACAAGAAAAGATTGAGTGGATTGTAAAATGTTAGTTACAAGAAATGCCATAAGATGATACATAAAATAGATCAAGCGTCAGAAATATATATATCAACCCCATCCTCATAGATGGACTAAGTCCATTTTTGCTTTCTCACTGAAGGGACACACGGTTCGTATTAGTATTTGTTTGTTTTCATCATCTGCTAACTAGGTAGAATCAATGAAGAAGGTAAATAATAAAATGAGAGAGGAGAAACAAATGCCTTAGAGACACCACATAGGAGGATGCCCCCAAAACATCCTCTACAACTCTATGCCCCTAAGGAATGACATGCAACAATAAAATAGAGGAGAGGCAAGATAAAAGAATGATGAAACAAATAGAAGAATGGTCACAACAAAGGCGGTCTCCTTCTATCCTTGACCTTACAAGAGTATCACGGGTCATCCGAAGAGACCTAAACAACATATATCACAACACGGGGGAACACAATATAATTCTAACAACATATATATCTAGGAGGAGGCCACCCTTGAGATAAACTAGAATAGGTGGTACAACAAGTGTGGATTAATGAGGGAGAAATACTTACTTGATTCAATGAGATATTTCCTGGTAGACAATCTTTGTCTATTAGCTTAGGATATGTCGCATGTAGTTTTGGTCTTGTTGATATTGTATTAACACTGAGTTTTGGATGACGAGAGACTTTGGCGGGCTTCAAAGAACGATATTCGATACTGGCTGTGTAATTAATTTTAGCAACTTGTAAAGGTACTCTAGTTCCTTGTTAATTTACACCACAACCATTACCTACATAGTTGCTATTTCTATACAAAATCTAAAATCCACAACCATAGAGAGAGTCCATCTCTTTAGAAGATGGTGAGGCGTCATAAGTCTCATAGTTTGTAGTATAAGTAAGAGTATTGTCTTGATTTTCTACCAAGGAGACTTTGGCTTTCTCAGGGGTTTCCAAAGATTGCTTAGATGAGATCGATGCAAATTTTCATGTATCAGAGTTATTAATTTTATAGTCCCCTATAAAGGAGGGAGTAAAATTTAATGAACCCCAATCATCACCAAAAAGTGCATTCGATGGTTTAGAGTCTTGCACGATATTATCTGTGGTAAGAGATATTGATGAATCAACTTGTAATTTGTTTAGACTTGTATGATTGTTAACTTGCTTTGTCATTTCGATATATAAATAGTTATTCGGGTCAGGATTGGCTTCCATGGTGTAGAGCTTGTTTTGATAAATAAACTTTATTGATCAATGAAGGGTAGATGGAACTGTCCCTATGGCATGGATCCACAGTCTATCGAGAATCATATTATATGAAAGCGAATTAGGCATGACATGAAAAAGGGTAGATAATGTCATGAGTCCAACCTTTACAGGTAAAGTTATAGTACCCATGGATTGTCTACTAGCATTATCAAAGACACAAATGCTAATCATATCTGATTTGATTAAAGAAGTGTCGATCTTGCTTCTCCATAGCAAGTCAATGCCACAAACATTAAGAGTCTATCCATTGTCAATCATAACTTGCTTTATCAACTTTTTTATCTATAATGATAAATATTATAAGTGGATCATGTTCATATTTAATTGATGACATTTCATGTTGTTGAAACATAATATCTATTTTTGCTACATGCATACTCTCTAACAAAGATGCTACATCATTTGTCTTAACAGCAGGTAATACAATCACCTTTTGTAAAGCTTCTTGGAGAAGTCTATGGTATGTAGGTGATGTTTGTATTAAATCCCAAATAGAGATCTTATCTGGAGTAGCACAAAGCTGCTCAACAAGATCATATTCTTGACCACTTTTATGAGGAAGGCAAGGTGGTGGAGGAAGCATTGGTTGAAAACATGGAAGAGAGAAAGGCATATGTGGTGCTTTCTTACTTTGATTATTATTATGGGTGTTGTATGTGTGAGCATTCACATTGTAGTGTGGTTGTTGTGACACATTTTGAACACCTTGATTTCTTTGAGTGATTTCTCTTGCATAGTTTAGAATGTAATCTGGGGGTTGAGGTGCTTTTCGGTCACCTTGAACTGTAATCACCGGTTTTAAGAAAGAAGGTGCATTAGGTGCCCTATGCCCAATCATCTTAGGAACATTGCTACATTTATCTAGTAACCCCTTAGTGGGTGGAAGAAATCTATTAATGAAGATTGAATTGACATTGTTTGCTTCTACTTTTGAAGGGAGAGCATCGGGGCTAAGGGAAGGTACAATGTTGTTAAGGAGATTGGTGATGATCGTATCATTAGTGATGTCTAAGGGGATTGAATTTGCAACCAAAGTAGAGCTATCCATGATCTTCTCATCCTTAGAAATATCCAAGGTGTTTGAACATTCAACTAGAGGAGGAATAGGATAACTCATGGACTCATTGTCATCATCATTATAAATTTTAGCTATTAGTTCCAAAGCATTAACAGATGGAGAACATTTACACTCATCCTTCTCATGAGTATTCATGGAGATGAATTTTGTTAAATCTTTTAATATCAAAGGATATGCACCTATAAGTATTGTGAAGCTATCAAAATCATGTACATAACAAACTAATTTGAGTTCATGTGTAGAACATTTAGAAACATCAATATCACTTACGAATGCTATGTGTTCTAGAATATAAGGATTCTAATTTGTGAATTTAGAGAATTTCTCAAAATATAGGATATACTCATGCAAAGATTTCAAAGAGGAATACTATGAATATGCCATCATGAAATGTCTTGAAACAACAATGTCCAATAAGATTTATTCATTTATCAAATATAAACAATATTGAAATGTTATGAGACTATTTCACACCAAAGCACTTGTTTGAGGAAAACGGGTACTAAAAGACACACGGAGTTCACAACAAACAAAGTGGATAGGAGGAAAGAGTACTACACAACAAGGCAAAATAAGTGGTTTTAAACGTTTTAATCAAAAAGATATGAATGAGGTGTGTAAACACTTAGTGTTGAAATACACACTGTGTAATTAAGAATATGTCAATTTTCACACAATGATATGAAATTATGCAAAAATTTCAAATGAAAAATGAATATATGCTTGAATATGGATGCAAGATCTGAAATACAAGATATTTATGACAAATGCAATAAAACAATACAAATCCATGCGTGTTTATGCAACCAAAATGCTTAAATTTTTCACTTTTTTCAATGCAAATGTGTTAACGATGCAAATGTAAATGCAAAAACACACAATGATGAAACACTACAGTCCAAAATCAGATTTGAAGGAGTCTTTAAAATGAGTAATAAAATCTGAAACAAGATTTTAATTACAAACCCTAGCTTTTGAAATTACTAGGTTATATGAAAATGCAAAATTTCAAGCAAAACCCTAGCAAATGAGAGATGCAAATGCAAGGTAAATGATCACGAAAAGATGAAATGCTATAATTTATCTTAGATCTAATGTAAATATCATAAAATAAAATGATTTCAATGATATGCAAGGAAACTAGTGCAAACTATGCCTTAATGCAAGCAAAAAATGCTTATTTTTTTCAAATTTTTTAAATTTTATGCAAGATTTTTTAATGTATGATGATGAATATGATATGAATGGATGAAAAACTGATTACAACATTCAACAAGATGTAAGTTTAGTAAAAATATAGTTTCACCAAAATTTTATATATGAAAAGTGGGAATGATGAGGTTGAGGTAGTGTTTTAGATGATTTAATCAAACTTGCCTTTCACATATAATCATTCAAGGACATAAACCGAGTTCAATCACTTCTCTTGAAAGAGGACTTACCTATAAGTTTGGTGTCACTTTAAGATGATAAGGAAAGTTGGAATATATCAATAAATTTGTTAAACCCTAATCCGATTAGGCCTTAAACCCTAATTAAATATGAAATCATATACAAGTGGATGAAACATGACAAATGATCGCACAAGAAAGCACTAAATGTAGATTAGAAACATACCAGGATTCAAATTCTGGAAAGCAGAAACTTCAAGGACACTGTGGCGGGTGCTCTTGTCCAACATGCCATTTTTTTATAGATCTAGAATTGTGAGGTGATGTCAACAGCAACCTACTTCAGAGTTTCTGAAAATGGCAAACTAGAGGACATAGCGGTGGGCACCCTTGTCTAAAAAGGAATATTGTTCGTTGTTTTCTTCAAATCCCAAATCTTTATCCTCTACTCTAATCCCGTACAACTCTCCGCAAGATTCTGCATCTGTAATTTGCAATCACAATAGAGAGGTTGGGGGTTGTGGTGTTTAGGAGCTTGCCTTGGTCAAGCACTGGAATGTTATTCAAGCCTTCCAACACCATTGTTAGATAGAGTGTGTGTCCTTAGTGGATAGAGGCAAAATCAAATGATAAGATAGATAGATTGAAACACAATAAGATATCACCTTAATAGGTGTAATGTTGCAAGTATGAGGATAACCGATGTTGTCATTGATGTCAACATACTCATATTGCATTAATGAGGAGGATTGAATGACCTGTGTGCTGAGGATATTGAGAGAATAAGTCTCAATCAGGGATAGTGAAGAACTGTGATGACAAGAAGGAAAAAGTCCTAAATAGGTTGAGGATCAGAGGATGTGGTTTAAAGGGTTTGTAGATATGAGTCTTGAGATGTTCCAGTCAAGATTTTAGAGGTCCACATGAAGATCTGAAGAAGTAATGGTCACTCTAGTAGAACCGGTTCCGACAGGTGTTCAAAGGTGACAGAGGGTCACATAAAGGTCTGGTGAGCTCCAGAATTGCATGATCTCACTCTGCGGCTTGGAGGGAGTGTTGAAGAAGTCTTTGTGAAGTGAAAAATAGATTTGTTCATGGTTTGGAGGTCTGGAAGCACATTTCTCATTGTGATAGTGATGACAGACTGTGTTCTTGAAGTTTCGGATGAAGAAGAGAAGAATTCCAGTAAGCTGAGAAAGTGTGGATGTTCTTGATGTCCCAGGAAAGGTTTTGGTGATCTTTGGATTGTATACAATTCTTATTGGTGGTCCGCATTAAAGTTTGAGTTTACATTTGAAGAATAACCACGGATATTGGTGTTCTTCCTAAAACAGGCCAACCGGATGTATTACACGTCTTGCAAATGATCTTATAGGTGTTTGCCGACTTAGATGATTGTTCCTAAGTCGATGCCTTGTATAAATAAGGGATTGTGAATTCATTTTAAAGTGTGTCTTGGTGTGGATGAGTGTGGCATAGTGAATAAGAGTGAAAGGCAAAGCAGGAGTTTTCGGGCTTAAATGGAACTGATCCAGACATGGTAAAGATGTCAATCTCCACTTCAAGTTTGTAATACTTGTTACTTTGTAGGCAGTGTGCTTGGGTAGTGAACCCTCATTGGCATGTGCCATCTATTTTTCTTATTCTTCTAATAGCGAATAATCATTGGGTTAATCACCCCGTGGTTTTTCTCTTGACTGGCTTTTCCACGTCAAAATCTTGGTGTTTCATGTGTTGATGTGTATCTGCTCTGGTGTTTATGCTTTATGCTTTCATGAGTGATTAATTGATATGCTATTAAATAACAAGAAGATTTAAGTGTTTGAATTGAAAGCAAGTTTTTGTACAACTGATTCACCCCCCCTCTCAGTTGTGTGCCCTAGATCTAATAATTGGTATCAGAGCTAGGTTCCTCTAAAAAGAGCTTAACCGCTTGAGGAGATCTAGGATGTCGTCATACAAGAAGGATAGTCTGAAGTTTGATGGAACCAACTTCACTCTTTGGAAAGGCCACATGAAATGTCACTTGGAGTGTATGGGAAAGGCATACTTGTCCATGGTCACAAAAGCATATACACCTCCACAGGGTGGTCTGACAACTCTAAATGAAATCACAGATGCTGAAAACAATCTACGGACCAAAGAGGCTCTTTTAAGTGCATTAACTGATTCAGAGCTTTCAAATGTTATTGACCTACCAACTACCTATGAGATCTAGATTAAACTAGAACTTCTGCATGAAGGAGATGAGTATGTTAAGAGTGCAAGGTTGCAGAGTCTGAAAGGGAAATTTGAAAGACTGAAAATAAGAGATGATGAAAATATTACTACCTTTATGCCAAGAGTAAATGAGCTGGTGTGTGGAATCAGGAATGCTGGTGGAGTTTTGGATGAAAATGAGATTGTTGGCAAAATTCTCAGATCTCTTCCTGCTGTCTACAAAATCAAGGTTGCTACCATTGATGAATTTAGAGCCCATACAACTGTCACCAGAGACCAATTGGCTAGCAAACTAGCTGCATTTGAAATGACCGAGTTTGGAGATGATCCCCCCAATACTGAATCTGCATTCAAAGCCAGTGCCTCTGTGAAAGGTAAACAAAGATCTGATCCAGGAGAAAACTCTTCAAGGAAGTTGTCATGGTATGATCAAACAAGAAGAGACATGGAAGTGGAAGAAGCTGAAACAGCTCAACTTGAAGCTCTCTTTGTAAAGAGACTGCCAAGAGGATCTGGTAAGTATAAAGGAAAATTACCCTTTAAATGCTTCAACTACAATAAGATTGGTCATTTTGCCTCAAGATGTGCGGAAAGATCTACAAGGTCAAACTCTAACAGACAAAGGTTCCAAAAGAATTGTTATTATGTTCATGAAGAAGATGATAATGAAGGAGTAACAGATGATGAATCAGAGATAGGAAACAAATCTAGAAATGAATGGGTGTTTATTGCCATCAAGGAAGAAGATCCAATATCCTTTGAATCTATTAATCATAAGGTTATAGAAAGAGCTTTGGCTACCCAAGTTGAAGACAAGGATGATTGGGTTATCGACAGTGGATGCTCTCACCATATGACAGGTGACAAGAACAAGTTCTTAGATTTAGAAAGGTATGAAGGAGGAGTGGTAAAGTTTGGTGATAATTCTGTTGGTAGAATTAGAGGAAGAGGAACTATTTCTTTTAATGGAAGAAACAGAACTGGTAATGTACTATATGTTGAAGGCTTGAAGTACAATCTTCTCAGTGTTGGACAGTTGGTGGATAAAGGCTATGATCTCTGATTCAAGGATGGAAAATGCAAAATCCTTGAAAGATCCAGAACAGAGATTGCATCCGGTACTCAAACTAAAGGTAATATCTTCCACTTGGTTGGTTCTGATAAAAGTTGTCTGTTTGTTCAAATTGATTAGAGTTGGTTATGGCATAGAAGGATGTGTCATGTAAATTTTGATAACATCATCAAGATAAGCAATACTCATGCTGTAAGAGATCTTCCAAAATTGGTAAAATCTACAAATAGCTTGTGCAAAGAATGTCAGTTGGGTAAACAAAGCAGAGTCTCATTCAAAAGCAAGGATCAGTCCTCTACCAGATTATTGGAGTTAGTTCATACTGATCTATGTGTTTCGACAAGAATGAAGAGTATGCAAGGTGATAGATACTTCATATTACTGATTGATGACCATTCCCAGATGATGTGAGTCATCTTTTTGAAAGAAAAATCAGAAGCGTTTGAGAAGTTTAAAATCTTCAAGGCTATGGTAGAGAATCAAACCGGATTAAAACTGAAATGTCTAAGGTCTAATAGAGGTGGTGAATTCACATCCAGTGAATTCATAGATTTTTGTGAGAAGCATGGTATAAAGAGACAGTTATCTGCTCCTAGGACTCCACAGTGGAATGGAGTAGTTGAGAGAAAGAACCAGACCATCCAGGAAGCATCCAGGACAATGATGATGGAAGCAAATGTTCCCTAGATGTTTTGGAAAGAAGTTGTCAGCACTGCAGTCTACACTCTCAATCGAGTTCAAATCAGAAGCAATACCGGTAAGACTCCTTATGAACTTTGGTTTGGCATCACTCCTACTATGAGATATTTTAGAGTATTTGGTAGCAAGTGTTACATTAAAAGAGATGAAGATCTAGGAAAGTTTGATGCTAGAAGTGATGAAGAAATTTTCTTGGGTTACTCCACTCAAAGTAAAGCATACCGGTGTTACAATAAGAGACTAAGAAAGATGATAGAAAGTACAAATGTGAAGGTTGATGAAGGTATTGAGAAGCCCTCAAGATTTTATGAGTATGATGAAGATGATCAGAATGATGTTCTGGTTCAAGGAGCTCCATCCTCTCCCGAAAGTCAGATTCAGACTAATCCGGTAAATCAGGAAGAAGAGACAGGTCTGAATAAGCATGATCAAGAAGCAGAAGGGTAAGAAACTCCCAAAGTTCCAAGGTATGTAAGACTGAACCACTCTAAAGATCAGATCATAGGTGACAAAAGCAAAGGTGTGCAAACTAGAAGGAATGTTGCTCAAAATTTAGATGAATGTTGTTTGATTTTAAAGATTGAACCTAAGACAATAAATGAAGCATGCAATGATGAAAATTAGACAAAAGCAATGGAAGAAGAATTAATGCAAATTGAGAAAAATCACACTTGGGATCTTGTTTCTAGACCTAGAAACAAGAATGTGATTGGAACCAAATGGGTCTTCCGGAACAAACTAAATGAAGTTGGTGAAGTAATTAGAAATAAGGCCAGATTAGTCTGCAAAGGCTACTCTCAAATAGAAGGGATTGATTTTGAGGAAACCTTTGCTCTGGTGGCAAGAATTGAAGCAGTCAGACTATTTCTTGCATTTGCTACCTTCAAAGATTTCAAAGTGTATCAGATGGATGTCAAATCTGCTTTCCTGAATCATGACTTAGAAGAAGACGTGTACATTGAACAACCGGATGGATATTAGTTATCTGAGCATGGTGATATGGTCTGCAAATTAAAGAAGGCACTGTATGGTCTAAAGCAAGCTCCAAGAGCATGGTATGAAAGGCTGGACAAACATCTTTTGAAGATTGGGTTCAACAAAGGTACTGCTGATAGTAACCTATATTTCAAAATTGATCATCAAAACATCTTGATTGTTGAAGTATTTGTTGATGATATCATCTTTGGAGGAAAAGATAGTATGTGTAAAACCTTTGAAAATCAAATGAAAAGTGAGTTTGAAATGTCAATGCTCGGTGAAATGAATTTCTTCTTGGGTCTGCAAATTACTCAGTCAAAGAAATGAATCTTTATCTCTCAGACCAAATATGTGAAAGAATTATTGAGGAAATTTGGAATGGAAGATTCAAAGCCAATGAACACTCCCATGGCAACCGGATGTAAGTTGAGCAAAGATGATGACTCTCCTAAGACAGATCAGACCGAGTACAGATCAATGATTGGAGGATTATTGTATCTCACTCAGACTAGACCAGATATAATGCAGGCTGTTGGTCTTGTGGCAAGATTCTAGGCTGATCCTAGGGAATCTCATGTCATGGCATTCAAAAGAATTTTTAGGTACGTAAAAGGAATAGTTGAGTATGGTCTATGGTATCCTAGAGATCATAATTTTTCTCTTCATGCATACGCAGATGTAGATTGGGTAGGAGATGTGGATGATAGGAAGAGTACAAGTGGAGGAGCATTCTTTTTGGGAAAAGATTGGTTTCTTGGCTAAGCAAGAAACAAGAGGCAATATCCCTATCTACAACTAAAGCAGAATACATTGCAGCAGTAGGTAGTTGCACTCAACTTTTGTGGATGAAGCAGATGCTAAGAGATATTCAAGTAGAATATAAGGAGCCTATCACAATTTTCTGTGATAATTCAAGTGCAATAAATATTTCTAAGAATCCAGTGTTACATTCTAAGACTAAGCATATATCTATCAAGTTTTACTTTCTGAGAGAGCAAGTGAACAAGGGTGAACTCAGACTGGAGTATGTGCCCTCCAAGGATCAGCTTGCAGATATTTTTACTAAACCTCTTCCCAAGGACTCTTTTGAGTATCTCAGGGAAAAGTTAGGGGTCATGGCCCCTCTGGTGATGAACTAGGATGCACTGATGTGCATCAGTCTGGTGGATATCACAATCATATCTTGTGATTCGGATTGATGATGGGGAGCTGCTACTAAGGGGGAGCAGTTGATATGATTCTAATGTGTTAGAATTGCAAGTATAAGCCCTTTGCCATTGATGTCAAAGGGGGAGAGAAGACATGTGAAAAATGAGTGGTTGATGATCAAAGGGGGAGCAGTAAAGGAAGAGAAGATATGTGAAGAGTTGTTGCTGATAGGGGGAGCTATGACAGAAAGGAGAAGTTCTTGTCTTGTTGGTTTTTCACATCATATGTTGCCATCAATGACAAAGGGGGAGATTGTTGCAAGTATGAGGATAACTGGTGTTGTCATTGATGTCAACATACTCATATTGCATTAATGAGGAGGATTGAATGAGCTGTGTGTTGAGGATATTGAGAGAATAAATCTCAATCAGGAATAGTGAAGAACTGTGATGACAAGAAGGAAAAAGTCTTAAATAGGTTGAGGATCAGAGGATATGGTTTAAAGGGTTTGTAGATATGAGTCTTGAGATGTTCCAGTCAAGATTTTAGAGGTCCACATAAAGATCTAAAGAAGTTATGGTCGCTCCAGTAGAACCGGTTCTGGCAGGTGTTCAGAGGTGACTGAGGGTTACAGAAAGGTCCGGTGAGAAGCGGAATTGCATGATCTCACTCTGTGGATTGGAGGGAGTGTTGAAGAAGCTTGTGTGAAGTGACAAATAGATTTGTTCATGGTTTGGAGATCTGGAAGCACCTTTCTCATTGTGACAGTGATGACAGACTGTGTTCTTGAAGTTCTGGATGAAGAAGAGAAGAATTCCAGTAAGCTGAGAAAGTGCAGATGTTTTTGATGTCTCAGGAAAGGTTTTGGTGAACTTTGGATCATATACAATTCTTATTGGTGGTCCGCATTAAAGTTTGAGTTTGCATTTGAAGAATAACCACGGATATTGGTGTTCTTCCTAAAACAGGCCGACCGGATGTATTACACGTCTTGCGAATGATCTTATAGGTGTTTGCCGACTTAGATGATTGTTCCTAAGTCGATGCCTTGTATAAATAAGGGATTGTGAATTCATTTTGAAGTGTGTCTTAGTGTGGATGAGTGTGGCATAGCAAAGAAGAGTGAAAGGTAGAGCAGGAGTTTTTGGGCTTAAATGGAACTGATCAAGACATGGTAAAGATGTCAATCTCCAATTCAAGTTTGTAATACTTGTTACTTTGTAGACAGTGTGTCTCTTGTAGGCAGTGTGCCTCTTGTGAGCGGTGTGCTTGGGCAGTGAGCCCTAATTGGCATGTACCATCTATTTTTCTTATTCTTCTAATAGAGAATAATCCTTGGGTTAATCACCCCGTGGTTTTTCCCTTGACCGGGTTTTCCACGTCAAAATCTTGGTGTTTCATGTGTTGATGTGTATCTGCTCTGGTGTTTATGCTTTATGCTTTCGTGAGTGATTAATGATATGCTATTAAATAACAAGAGGATTTAAGTGTTTGAATTGAAAGCAAGTTTTTGTACAACTGATTCACCCCGCCTCTCAATTGTGTGCCCTAGATCTAACATGTAAACCCTCACAGAGATGAAGTGCCTTCAAATCAGGAGGAGATGGATTGACGAAGCCAAATCTACAACAGATACAAACACAACACAATTCTTCTCTACAACACAGTAAATATGTTTAATATCAAATTTAGCTCATTATCACAAGTTCACATTATCCATCTCTAGTTAAAATGAAGTCCTCAACATTTTTATATATGCATTCCCGCTAACATTCGTAATTCAAATTAAAAAGGCCGACAAAGGGAAACCTTTTAACGGTCATTAACTAACACTTTAAAATTTAGGTCCCGGCAAAATATGTCTGGACTAGGGCGCGGGCGCCCAAGTCTAGAGTCCTATTATTGGTCTTGATTAAGCATTGAGATAGACCCCTAAGCCCCATTTGTCATCGGTTTCAGGGGATTTTGCTCTGGGACAACTTTTACACATGCATGATTAATCTAAGGGGACCTAGGAGCTAAACTTAGGAGGTAAAAGTTCTAAGGGGACATTTTACAACATAACAATTTGTATATGATTAGATTATTCTTAAAATATCCCACATTACATTAAATTGTATGATACATATAATTTATAAGATTCTATGCTTAAAGATTTTACTATTTAAGAAAAAATGTTTTTGATTATGGTAAGTAGCGATTTTGAAAGGGCCCAGACCCTTGTACAAGAAAGAGGATATATCAATAAAGCCTAACAAAACTAAAAAATATGTTAGTAGGTTAAAAGTTTAAAATATGCCAGTTGGTATATAATTTCTTGAAAGAATTTAGAGTTATCAATAGTAAAACAGTTATATTTTGTTAGTTAATTACTTTAATCTTTTCAAGGACCTTCTTTTGTATAAGTTTAAATGTAATCATTTAGTTGAAATGATGAGTCTAAATGAAAAATGTGTTGAAATTTATGATAGTTACTGAAAACAATGTATGCATATTTCTCTTTTGCTCTGGTTGAAATAATTTCTAGTTAATTTTTATGGAACATTTAAAAATAGTCAATATTATATACTTTTAATCATAATAGCCTTCAGCCTCCCTTAGTGGCAACAAAGCACATCTCAAGCTTTTAGGTCTATCAGAGCCAGATTGTCCACTTGTAAGCCAACCCCACACAGATTCACGAGACAAGGATTCAGGCGCTGTACGCAAATCTTAAAAGTTAATATTTCACCTTCAATCCTGCCAATTTGTGTTTGGAAGCGCCATGACATATTCTGCCTTGGAGTTTTTGTGGTCTCTAAGCTTCAAATGGTCTCTCTACAGTTTTAAAACAAAGGAGACAAAGAATTTAATTCACCATATCTTATTTGCTTCCTGTTCCGCATCTGAACTATGACAACATAACGTTAACACTAATAAAAGATAAAAAAAAATACGTCCAGTCAGAGTTCGGAATAATTGTATTCATCTGTTTTGTAGTGGGAGTTCACATGGCTGTCCATAACATCCGTATAGGCATACAGATATACTTATATTATAGTACGTGTGTTTGGTATTGTACAGAGGAAAACTCCATCCTAGCTCTTCTTTTGTTTTACATTTTTTTGGTCTTATTTTAAGATATGACTTTTTTAATTTTTAATAGAGTACTTATTTCTATATTAATTCTTTAGAAGAATAGAATATATATTAATTCAAAAAAGGGATAGAATCCAATTTTAGAAAGCCTATGCAAGATATTTTAAGCAAAACACATAAAAGTGGTTAAATTATCAATTAATTAGTGCAATTTTATTGGGAGGAGGATGTAGGTCTTTATAAAAGAGATTGTCCCAATCATCCAGGATGACCTTGTAGTTGAGGATTAGCTCCCAACCCATAATGGTACTATCATCATCTTTGTCTTTGTCTTTTTTTTTAATTAAGAGGAATAGTACGAACATGGAAGTTAGCAATAGACAACTAACAGTACTTGCCACTATATGGCCTCCAAAAGTACCTCTATCACAAAGCTAAGAAGTAGTAGACTAGTCACATGTCTACTAGGACCAACCATGGCATCTATGTTGAGGAGAGCCATGTGAGCCTTGACTAGAGCCATGAGAGTGGTGTCTAGAATAAACATTGTGACTACAACCATTTTCGTGACCTAGAGTGGAGGAGAAGAATCCGTATTGGAGAGAGACGGTGGCACATGTGATGAGACCAATTGTGGCTTCATGAATTTCCTAGCAAAAGTAACGTTTCTCCCCTATTCAACTCTTTCGTGTTGAATTTATGCTTGTATTAGAGATTATTAATTATTTTAAAGTGTAAATAAATTCAATATTTTGGTTTAAAATTTGTTGATTGATAAAAGCATAATGGTGATGACATGGTGTGCAAAAGACATTTCCTTTGCTAAACATGGTATTTTTGGTAAGTTCTTGAGAAGTTAGCATTTAGCTCCAGTGATAGTCTAACCAACTCTAGGGATGTTAGTTCTAGAGAAGGCAAGATAGTCTCCCTAGCTAGGGGGAGGTCGAGCTCCAAAGATGGTGGGATTGTAAACTTTAGAACTTACAAACTTTAGAGAGAGAGAAAATGTTCAACCATCAAATTCTAACTAATCACACTTGTTCCCTTACATGTAGCAGATGATCAATTCAACCATCCTCTTGTTTCTTAGCTTCTAACAATAACTTTTAGTGTGGTTGATTCCTATTAGGAGTAGATGTTTTAAGTACTACTTTCAACTTTTCTATGTTTCACACTCTTGTACTAATTGTTAATAGACATATATAATTACTTTTAGTTAAACTAGGATAAAAATCTACATTCTTGGCATAATGTTGATCAGTCACCTTATCCATAGGAATTAAATTAGGTATAGTTAAAAGTTAGACAACAATGAGGATAGAGCATGTTATGTGATGTTATACGATTTTTTATATTAGTTGGTGCACACAAACTTTCATATTCAAATAGTTAGTTGTGGTTAACCTTGTTGAAATTGGTTATAGTTTAGTTGAAGTATTATTTTTAATTTAGTTAATATAGTTAGGAGTGTGTGCTAGGAAAATGGTTAGGCAAAGAATTTTGAACTACCCCATTTTGAATAGCCATGGACAACACCTAGGTTTTCATCAGACATTCATTTGTTAAAGTGTGAGATATAATGACATCTCATCACTTTTTCGTGATGTTGTTGGGAAATGTATTTATAGGTGTTATTAGGGTCATAGTTGGGTAATATAAATCTATTATCCTTTAGTGGAGAGAGTCCTTTGACTTGCATGGTTAGGAAAAGGAATTTACATGGCAGGTTTATAGAAAGAGCCCCAAAGCTCAAAAAGTAACAACTGAACATTCAGGGAAAGCAATTCTAGAAAATCAACCTCATAAGTAATAGCTTTCTAATTGAGACCAACTTAAAAATTATTACAAAGCCCTAGAAATCGAAGAACGAAAGGATTCCATTCTATAAAAAAACATTGAAAACCATAATGGATGTGAAGAAAAGAAGGGTAGAGAGGATGCTTTCCTATCCTATACACTTAAACCTTGATGAAGAAGCCCTTATGAAGAACATATCTCCTAAACTATCTTATCCACCTTTTGAGGCATGGTCTTTCGAGGAGTCTAATCAATTTATCTTCAACTTCAAGGTTCTTTATAAAACCTATGACTATAAAAGTGATAACAAAAAACTAAAATTGTTTCCCTCCACATAAAATGAATTGACAATGCATTGGTTCATGGGACTAACTTCTAGGTCCATTAACTCTTGGGAGGAGATGGAAATAGTGTTTTTAGACAAGTACCAAGACTACTTTTAGGTGAGAGATACAAAGGGGGAACATTTTTTTTCTAAAACAAAAAGAGGACAAGAGTATGAAGGATTATCTTGATCAATTCCTCTGTGTTTCAAGACATTCTGGAGATGTGTTGAGCCCTACACTCATTAAGACAATATTTCAAAGAGGTTTGGATGAAGAACCTAGATCAGCACTTGACCTCATGGGAAAATTGGATGTCACAAAGTTAAGTCTACCTAAAATCTTTAAATTGTGACAAAATTATTCAAGAACAACAGATTGTATTTAAAAGTATAACCTAGTAAAGGGGACTAATGATATAGGATAGCTAATGGAAGAGATTGTGAACTTGAAAATGTATATTCTCATCTAGTTTAACTCCACACTAGATGGAATGTAGGCCAATAACATAAACATGGAACTCATATCTATTTTGTCCTACATGTAAGAACAAACATCCTTTGAGAGAATACCTCTTAGACAAGATTGGTATCCACCATGTTTGTGAGAAAACACATCCCACCACCCAGTTAAACTTCCTATTAGCAATTAAAAATACTAAGAAAAGACTCATTCAATTGAGGAAGAATTAAATTATATGGGGAAAAGACAAGGCGTCAGTTTTCCTTATAGTTAGTCATCAAACCAACCCTCTTGGCATTTGTAGATGAACTAGAATAACAAATCTTGGTCAACACCATTACCTAATCAACAAATACCATAGCAATGCATATCTTACTCTTAAGGACCCTAGGAATGGACCATTCTACCTTGGTCTAGTCACTAGCAGCCTAATCAACCACAATAGCCATGGTATCCTCCAAATTAAGCACCATATTAGAATCTACCTTATAACTAATTTTATAAAGGTCCATGGCAAATGCAAAGCTAGGAGGAATCTTTGCTCCCTCCATTATAAAATATTCAAGGTAACCCTCATTAGGATGTTGTCATGCAATTGAAACTTATTGCATAATCAATGGCTATTCCTAAGAACAATAAAAAAGCTACCCTCATTTATTCCATTGAGTAGGAAAGCATGGTAGGTATAAGTACCACGTGCAGTATGGGAGTATTAAGCTTAGATAATGAAAAATGATTCACAAACCATATCAACTTGCTATAGTGAAGATAACAAATCATGAGGAGGTAATATTACCTAGAAAAAATAGGAATCTAAAAAAATTTGGAAACATCCCCAAAAATCTCGCCTAAACATTTGAGCAGTGCCCAAATCTGGTCATAAATGTCTAACCTCTCCATTTTTCACTCAAATTTTCTACTCAAACCTCTCTTCCCCATTTTCTACAATTTTTCTCATTAAATACACATGAGGGTAGGTGGATTCTACTCCAGATAGACCAAAATAAATTTAAAACTTTCAATAAAACGCAAACAAAATCAATGGGGAAATGGAATGACAATGAAAAGGAAAAAATCATGATGCCCCTGCATCAAACTATTGGGGTAACAAACTTGTGAGCCATTTCTCACTACCAAAATTGTGTGTTGTTGCAGGTCAAAACCCTATTGATGCATGTCTGCAACCTTGTGGTTGCATGTCTACAATTATGTTGCTACAAGTCATGGCCTATGTGGCGATAGGTGAACTTGTATATGAACTCATGTGCCTTTTCTTCCACTTCTGAGCCTTCAGTATGAGCCACTCCTCTTTTTCCTCCTGCCTAATGTGTTGTTGGATCTTTTTCATACACCCAACATACTCATTATCCTCTACTAGCATGAACCTCTTATTTCCCCTCACAAAATCATGTTACCCTGGGGGCATGCATGGGATGAACAATCCATCATAATTGGCTTTGTACTCAATAAATATATCAAACTCTTTTTTTCTCATCCTCATACATAACACATTGCTACTACAATATATAACTATCGTGTGGCTTCCAAGTAAGTTTTTAACTCTTGATTTCCTTCCCCTTTTGCTACAACCTCAAAAACACATCCATATCTTGCGTATCTATGTCAATTTCTTCCCTGGCATCTTTCAGTAACTCATCTACTACCATTGTAATAGAATGTTCAACACAAATAATTGTCTCATGACAAATTTCTAGTGCTACATTTTTTTTTTCAAATTCATCTACCACTTCTTTGTTTATGCATTTCTCCTCTGTATCTTTAGTTGTGCATTGCCTCTTTAAATTCCCATTTAACATTTTGTATAATAACTCTTAGTCATCAGAAGCAAAATCATTTTCTAAATTTAATTCTATATTCCCCAATAATTTGAACAACCTTTCCATTAGCTTCCCTTTAGCTTGATATTCATCTACCACAACTGGTACTTTTTCGTCCTTTGACATTTCACGAGACTTCTTGATGCCCTCTTCCTCTAACTGAGTTTTCACTCAAAAAGACTCTTTTCTATCCTCATCTATCATGTCCACCTATAGCATCATACTATTGTCAACTTGCAACACTGTCACTGCATGCAACAATCTACTCACGTTCTTCCTTCACTTGTTGCTCTATCTTTGCATGTAGCATTTGTCCTGTAGCAACCTACTCATTCTCTATCTTCACTTGCAGCATCATAGAGACTTCATTAACAACATAAGCATCTATACACTCACTTTTCTTTTCTACAAGTACTAGTAGCATCTCAGAAATTACTGTATCAGCCTATAGCCTCACATTTCTTTGTTGCATCTACTTGTAGTTCTTCAAAGATTAATTCAACATGTGTCTCCTCAAGAACAACCTCTTTCAAGAATTATTTTTTTGCAAATACTAAGGTTCTTGAATTACCTATCACCTCCTCTTCAATAGTTGCCAACAGAGTCAATATGCATTATCCTATTCTTTAATAATGCTTAAGTATTTGTCTTGCCATTATGGACAACTCTCTAATCATATTTACATGGCCTCCCCAAGAGTATATGGCACACAACATAGGAATAATATCACACCACACTTTGTCTTCATAAGTGCCAATCTAAAAAGTCAGCAAACATTGTTCATTAACCAAATTTTGATCACCCCTTCCCAACCAAGATTCTTTGTACCGGTTTGGATGAGTTACACTTCTTAGCCTTAACTTCTCTACCATATCATAAGAAACTAGATTATATGTGCTACCACTATCAATTATAACCTTGCAAGACTTACCTCTTACCTTGCGCATGGCCTTGAATGAACTCCTTCACTTCATGGGCTCATCCTTCCTTTATTCTAATTTTAGTAGCATCCTCAAGTCATCATGAGGGTTCCCCTCATCTATCGAGATTACATGACCTCGAGCCCCTCTTTTCCTACCATAGTACTTCTCCATTTGTGTGCATTCAACTACTTTATGACCACTTCTCCACACTTAAATCATTCTCCCATGAATCCTTCTTTTTGTCTTTGATTGGATCTATCTTATTTTCTTGTTCCACAACTATTTTTATGATTGTAAGTGGGGTTGTCCTCTTCATCCTAGTTGTACCTTCTTTTATTTGTTTGCATTGTCTCATCATCATCACCATTAAAACAAGTTCTCTTTCCTCCTGATGTCCTCTTTTGCTACATGTAGAACCATATTATCTCCTTGATAGTTTCTTCTCAACTTTTAAAGCATATTGGTAGGCCTCCTTGATCATTCTCAACCTTATCATGCTCAACTCATCTTGTATACTCATCCTTAGAACATTTACATACCGTGCCACCATCTCATGCTCCAACTCATGGTGACCTTACCTAATAGACATTTTCTAGAAATCCTTAGTATATCTCTTTACACTTAGCTCCTTTTGTTGCAAGTTTTGTATCTTCTTTAACAACTCAAGCTGATAATCAGTTGGTAGGAACTTAGCCTTCAATCTCTTCACTATCCTATCCCATCAGGTTATCTTTTCTCTTTCATTTCTTCTCCTTTCAATGTGTACCTCTTTCCACAAAAGTGTTGCATGTCCTTTTATCTTTGTTTGTGCCACTTTCACCCTTTTTAGATCCTCTATATCATCATATTCAAAATATTCTTCCATCTTTGTTATCCAATCTATCAACTCATTAGGTTCCAAACTTCCTGAGAAACATGGTAACTCCATTTGTATCCCTTTTTCAATTTTTAAAATAGCTTTGACAAGACTTTTTTCTCTTGCACACATTCCATCATATGCATCTTCATTTTCTTGTGCTACTACTGTAGCTCCTTCCTTTGTTTCACTCTCATTGTCAGCACCTCTACATGCTCCACCCCTTCTCATGTCACCTTCTATTGCATCCATTCTTTCCTACACTCCCCTTAGGGCCTCCACTACCTCATCTATCCTTCTTCTAGCTATGATTGCTACAATAACATCTGCCACTCTTCTTCTTGGAAACATCCCATTGTCATAAAATTCTCTCTCCTTTCTTCTCATTGCAGCCCTCCTAGCTATAATCTACCTTTCTTTGGTGATACACACCCACACATGACTAATCCTTCATTGGACTTCACCTAACTTCACGCCAAAGACCTTGCACTTCTACCTAGAGCTATAGCTGCACTCTAATACCATGTTGATGGCACCACACCCCTTTGATGCCCTATTTCACCCCTACTATAGGTAGTCCTACAACAACTCAGTATTTCTATGGCCCACACCCAAACAAATAGTTTCTACAGGTGACTTAAAATAGTCAGTACATTTGTTGTGAGATATTTCTACTCACAAACTTCTCCTAATCAACCCAAGTTATGTTTTAGTCTTGCTTCATTTGATAAATTAATATCACTAAATTTTTGTTAAAAGGGTTTGAGAAGAAAATACCAATGAAGTGCAGAAACTAGCACCAAATTACCAATGTATATGCCACTTACCACTTCAAGTTTAACATCATTAATGGACAAGAAATGGAGGCAATGAATGATTCCTTGACTACATTAATGAATTACAAGAGAAAAGAAAATGGCATAGACAATAAATTTATTATTGAAGATGCTAGTGATTAGGAGGGAGCCAAAAAAGAGGGGAACTCTTGAGCTTTGTGCCACTCATTTAATTGTCATTATTTTAAATGTAACATTTAGCATTTCTTAAGGTGGACCTATTTAAATTCTAATTTTGGGCATGGGGATATTTGAATCACATCCATTAATGTAAAAGGAACATTAAATTTTGCACCAAAGAGGTTGGAAATTTATAGAGAATTCAAGGAAATTGTGAAGGGTTGGAAACCTAATGGTTGGAAGCTTGCTTGATTGATGAGTAGAAAATTAAGTTAGTGAGTTTTTCTATTAATTTTCTTTGGAGATCTAGGTGTTCCAAACTCAGTCATGGTATAATGAACCACTTTTTAAAATTCAATTAAGAAGAATGGAATCCAAGGCACGTTGAAAGAAAATATCACAAATTAATAGATTTTGAGAGGTGACGTATAAGATTTGCATGTGGAATATGGTAATTTTATACACATTCTTACCTTGTATTACTTTATGTTAATGGTTGTACATAATTTAAACCATGCAAAGTTAGTTTATTATGATTTCATTGTCTTAGATGAATTGGAAATTAAGTTCATTGTAAAATAGACTCAATTTTATTTCTAAACCCTAACACCTATTGTCTTCTCTTGTAGATCTCATTAGATTGTGATTAGTTTAAAAATAATGGTTGCCATGTGCTACTAGAAGGACTAGATCTAGGGTTTACAAGCAATAGTGTTGCTAGAAACAAATAACATAATGATACCTAAGAGTGATATTTATTTTGATAGGTTGATAAAAAAAAGTTGTTAAATTTCAAATACTGATCAACTTGTGTGAATTTACAAATTATTGTTATAAAGGATTAGATCTAGAATTTGCAAATATATTTACTATTAGAAACGAAGTGTAAAATAATAACTAAAGGAAATAAATCTTTGGATAAATCTATTAGTGCAATATAAATTAGGAATATAGATTATTGGTGTAATTAAATATTATTTCAGTCACAAATTTACCATGACATAATTCTATTTAATGATTTATATACCATATGCCTATTGAAAGTGGATAGTAGCATAGATCATTTTGCAATGGCATGACCTAGTAACATAGATATTGGGGTGAATAAATCTTCTTCCATGGGTTTGATAGTCTTTTAGGGAAGGTGAAGTGATTTTGTCACTTTACATGAATGGGTGAGCATGTCAAAATGTAAAATAACATTAATCTAGCATAATTAAGTAAATGAAGTTAATTAAGAACAATCCGTTGCAAGTATGAGGATAACCGGTGTTGTCATTGATGTCAACATACTCATATTGCATTAATGAGAAGGATTGAATGAGCTGTGTACTGAGGATATTGAGAGAATAAGTCTCAATCAGGAACAGTGAAGAATAGTGATGACAAGAAGGAAAAAGTCCTAAATAGGTTGAGGATCAAAGGATGCAGTTTAAAGGGTTTGTAGATATCAGTCTTGAGATGTTCCAGTCAAGATGTCAGAGGTCCGTATGAAGATCTGAAGAAGTTATGGTTGCTCTAGTAGAACCAGTTCTGGCAGGTGTTTAGAGGTGACAGAGGGTCACAAAAAGGTTCAGTGAGCTCTGGAATTGCATTATCTCACTCTGCGGATTGGAGGGAGTGTTGAAGAAGTCTGTGTGAAGTGACAACTAGATTTGTTCATGGTTTGGAGGTCCAGAAGCACCTTTCTCATTATGACAATGATGGCAGACTGTGTTCTTGAAGTTCCGGATGAAGAAGAGAAGAATTCCAGTAAGATGATAAAGTGTGGATCTTCTTGATGACTCAAGAAAAGTTTTGGTGATCTTTGGATCATATACAATTCTTATTGGTGGTCCGCATTAAAGTTTGAGTTTGCATTTGAAGAATAACCGTGGATATTGGTGTTCTTCCTAAAACAGGCTGACCGAATGTATTACACATCTTGCGAATGATCTTATAGGTGTTTGCCGACTTAGATGATTGTTCCTAAGTTGATGCCTTGTATAAATAAGGGATTGTGAATTCATTTTGAAGTGTGTCTTGGTGTGGATGAGTGTGGCATAGTGAAGAAGAGCGAAAGGCAGAGCAGGAGTTTTCAGGCTTAAATGGAACTGATCTAGACATGGTAAAGATGTCAATCTCCAGTTCAAGTTTGTAATACTTGTTACTTTGTAGACAATGTGTCTCTTGTAGGCAGTGTGCCTCTTGTGAGCAATGTGCTCGAGCAGTGAGCCCTAATGAGAATCTGCTTTCCTGAATGGTGACTTAGAAGAAGAGGTATACATTAAACAACTAGATGGATTTCAGTTATCTGAGCATGGTGATATGGTCTGTAAATTAAAGAAGGCACTGTATGGTCTAAAGAAAGCTCCAAGAGCATGGTATGAAAGGCTGGACAAACATCTTTTAAAGATTGGGTTCAACAATGGTACTGCTGATAGTAACCTATATTTCAAAATTGATCATGAAAACATCTTGATTGTTGAAGTATTTGTTGATGATATTATCTTTGGAGGAAGAGACAGTATGTGTAAAACCTTTGAAAATCAAATGAAAAGTGAGTTTGAAATGTCAATGCTCGGTGAAATGAATTTCTTCTTGGGTCTACAAATTACTCAGTCAAAGAAAGGAATCTTTATCTCTCAGACCAAATATGTGAAAGAATTGTTGAGGAAATTTGGAATGGAAGATTCAAAGCCAATGAACACTCCCATGGCAATCGGATGTAAGTTGAGCAAAGATGATGACTCTCCTAAGACAAATCAGACCAAGTACAGATCAATGATTGGAGGATTATTGTATCTCACTTAGACTAGACCAGATATAATGCAGGTTGTTGGTCTTGTGGCAAGATTCCAGGCTAATCCCAGGGAATCTCATGTCATGGCAATCAAAAGAATTTTTAAGTACTTAAAAGGAATAGTTGAGTATGGTCTATGGTATCCTAGAGATCATAATTTTTCTCTTCATGCATATATAGATGCAGATTGGGTAGGAGATGTGGATGATAGGAAGAGTACAAGTGGAGGAACATTCTTTTTGGGAAAAAGGTTGGTTTCTTGGCTAAGTAAGAAACAAGAGGCAATATCCCTGTCTACAACTAAAGTAGAATACATTGCAGCAGCAGGAAGTCGCACTCAACTTTTGTGGATGAAGCAAATGCTAAGAGATATTCAAGTAGAATATGAGGAGCCTTTCACAATTTTCTGTGATAATTCAATAGCAATAAATATTTCTAAGAATCTGATGTTACATTCTAAGACTAAGCATATATCTATCAAGTTTCACTTTCTGAGAGAGTAAGTGAACAAGGGTGAAGTCAAATTGGAGTATGTGCCCTCCAAGGATCAGCTTGCAGATATTTTTACTAAACCTCTTCCCAAGGACTCTTTTGAGTATCTCAGGGAGAAGTTAGGGTTATTGCCCCTCCGGTGATGAACTAGAATGCATTGATGTGCATCAGTTCGGTGGATATCACAGTCATATCTTGTGATCCAAATTGATGATGGGGAGCTGCTACTCAGGGGGAGCAGCTAGTATGATTCTGATGTGTTCAAGTTGCAAGTATGAGTCATTTGCCATTGATGTCAAAGGGGGGGAGAAGATATGTGAAAAACAAGTGGTTGATGATCAAAGGGGCTGCAGTAAAGGAAGAGAAGACATGTGAAGGATAGGGGGAGCTATGACAGAAAGGAGAAGTTCTTGTCTTGATGGTTTTTCACATCATATGTTTCCATCAATGACAAAGGAGGAGATTGTTGCAAGTATGAGGATAACCAATGTTGTCATTGATGTCAACATACTCATATTGCATTAATAAGAAGGATTGAATGAGCTATGTGCTGAGGATATTCAAAGAATAAGTCTCAATCAGGAATAGTGAAGAACAGTAATGACAAGAAGGAAAAAGTCCTAAATAGGTTGAGGATCAGAGGATGCGGTTTAAATGGTTTGTAGATATGAGTCTTGAGATGTTCCAGTCAAGATGTTAGAGGTCCACATGAAGATCTGAAGAAGTTATTGTTGTTCCAATAGAACCAGTTCCAGCAGGTGTTCAGAGGTGATAGAGGGTCACAGAAAGGTCCGGTGAGCTCCGAAATTGCATTATCTCACTCTGCAGATTGGAGGGAGTGTTGAAGAAGTCTGTGTGAAGTGACAACTAGATTTGTTCATGGTTTGGAGGTTTGGAAGCACCTTTCTCATTATGACAGTGATGACAGACTGTGTTCTTGAAGTTTCGGATGAAGAAGAGAAGAATTCCAGTAAGCTAATAAAGTGTGGATGTTCTTGATGACTCAGGAAAGGTTTTGGTGATCTTTGGATCATGTACAATTCTTATTGGTGGTCCGCATTAAATTTTGAGTTTACATTTGAAGAATAACCACGGATATTTGGCGGTCTTGCGAATGATCTTATAAGTGTTTGCTGACTTAGATGATTGTTCCTAAGTCGATGCCTTGTATAAATAAGGGATTGTGAATTTATTTTGAAGTGTGTCTTGGTGTGGATGAGTGTGGCATAATGAAGAAGAGCAAAAGGTAGAGCAGGAGTTTTTAGGCTTAAATAGAACTGATCCAGACATGGTAAAGATGTCAATCTCCAGTTCAAGTTTGTAATACTTGTTACTTTGTAGACAGTGTGTCTCTTGTAGGCAGTGTGCCTCTTGTGAGCAGTGTGCTCGGGTAGTGAGCCCTAATTGGCATGTGCCATCTATTTTTCTTATTCTTCTAATAGAGAATAATCCGTGGGTTAATCACCTCGTGGTTTTTTCCCTTGACCGAGTTTTCCATGTCAAAATCTTGGTGTCTCATGTTTTGATGTGTATCTGCTATGGTGTTTATGCTTTATCCTTTCATGAGTGATTAATTGATATGCCATTAAATAACAAGAGGATTTATGTGTTTGAATTGAAAGCAAGTTTTTGTACAACTGATTCACCCCCCTCTTAGTTGTGTACCCTAGATCTAACACAATCAACCTAGATTAACTAATTTTAGAATAGGAATTAGTAAATTAGTAAGTTTCTAAGTCATTTGGCATAAATAAGATCATTGAAGAATGACTTCCAAATGAAGTGCATCTCTATCATTGAAGTGCCTTAGTGTTTTCATCATATTAGTATTTTTTAGAAAACATGCTTATAGATTTGAGACAAACTCATGGTCATAGATCTATACTATGAGTTGAGACCCATCCTTACAATTACGGATGTTCTATTTTGTAATTTTGATTGATGAATAATAGTCTATTATGCATCTTTCTAATGTGTGGACACTTGGTGGTATTTAGAAATACCTTAATGATTGTCAATTCATCACAAGGAGGGAAGTTCTCCTAGATCAACCCCCAAAAAGTGAACAAGGATAGAAAATAGCAAGAGCCCTACATAACTAGATTTATTACCTTGTTTATTATAACAAATTAATATATGTCATTATTAATTGCTCTAATGGTCTAGGATGAATGAATGTTTCAGTGATTAAGAGTTTTTTAAATGACTAGAATTAATGGAAGGAATGGATTGAATATATTTAAATAATAGCATGGACCATCAATGCAATAAGGTAAATGAGGCTACTTAGATAAATTTGACTTTTGAATTTTCGAATGAGAGGAAACAAGTCCATGACTTTCAATCCATGCTCAAAACCATGAGAGTGTCCCAAAATTTGCTAATAGTAAGTCTTATGTGGCAAATGGACAAATGGGGGCAAGTGTTTAGGTGAATGTATATGATTTTGTGCACGTGTAAAAGGATAAGGTACAACTAAATGTATGTGGCTATGTGTGTGTATGGATTGGTCAGAGGCTAGGTGAATGAACCCAATTCCACACAAGATCATACCATTTGTTACTATCTACAATAATATCAAGACTTTTCCTCAAAATAAACACAAAACTAATTGAGAATAGCATGGATATCATAATTTAGCCATTACAATAATATTAATGTAAAGAAAAGTTATAGATATTATTTTGAGATTACTTAAAATATGTAAAGTCAAATCTCACTAAAATTAAAAATTTAATTAAAAATTCTATCAATATTTAATCATATACATTTGTTTATGATATTAAAAATCTCACATTCCATGAAATGGTATGATAAATATAATTTATAACATTCATGCATAAAGATTTTCCTCTTTAAGAAAATATGCTAGTAGGTTAAATGCTTAAAAATATACGACTCGATATTTAATTTCTTGTAAGAATTCAGAGTTATTAATAGTAAAGCATTTAATTTCTTGTAAGAATTCAGAGTTATCAATAGTAAAGCACTTATATTTTGTTAGTTAATTACTTTAATCTTTTCAACCAGCATCTTTTGTATAAGTTTAAATGTAATTATTTAGTTGAAATGATAGTCTAAATGAAGGATCTGTTCGAAATTATGGTAGTTACTAAAAACACTGTACGAATATTTATCTTTTGCTCTGGTTATAATAATTTCTGGTTGATTTTTATGGAACATTTAACAATAGTTAAATTTATATGTACTTTTAATCATAATAGCCTTCATCATTTTTTTAGGTCTATCAGATTCAGATTGTCCACTTGTAGGCAAACCCCACACAGATTAATGAGACAAGGATTCAAACGCTGTACGCAATACGAAAAGAAATCTTAAAAGTTAATATTGCACCTTCAATCCTGCCAATTTGTGTTTGGAAACCCAATGACATATTCTGCCTTGGATTTTTTGTGGTCTCTATGCTTCAAATGGTCTCTCTACAGTTTTAAAACAAAAGAGACAAGAAGTTAATCCACAATATCTTATTCGCCTCCTGTTCCACAACTGAACTATGACAACATAAAGTTAACACTAGTAATAAAACATAAAAAAAATGCGTCCAGTCAGAGTTTGCAATAATTGTATTCATCTGTTTTGCAGTGGGAGTTCAAATGGCTGTCTATAACATCCGAATAGGCACACATATTTACTTATATTATAGTACGTCCGTTTAATATTGTGGAGGAGAAAACTCCGTACTTAGCTCTTCTTTTCTTTTACATTTGTTTGGTCTTACGTTTTTTAAATTTTTAATAGAGTAATTATTTCTATATTAATTGTTTAGAAAAATACCATATATATATATATATATATATATATATATTAATTAAAAAAGGATCCAATGATATCAAATTTCAAAAAGTTTATGTAAGAAATTTTAAGCGAAACACATAAAAGTGGTTGAATTGTCAATTAACTAGTGCAATTTTCTTGGGAGGAGGAGGGTCTTTATTTAAGAGAGATTATCCCAATCATCTAGGAGCTCTTGGCAATTGAGAATTAGGCCCTAGCCCATAATAGTACTATCATCATTTTTGTCTTTGTCATTTTCTTGATTAAGAGGAATAGCATGAACATTGGAGATAGCAATAGCCAACCTAGGGTACTTGCCATGACTATTCTTAAATATCATTGATTCCAATAGTCCAAGGTTAATTTTGCCCAATAAAAGTAGGAAAAATATTTTCCATGACTATTCTCCCACTTGACATTATACATTGCAAATGCACCCATAGGAAATATAAATGAAATTAATCTAAAAAAAAAAAAAGGCCCATGGCCTTCCTACGTGCCAAGAGTGTTGATATTTGGTTGTCATTGATGTCAACACTAAGTTTGGATTGTCTGATATATTGTTGATGTTGGAGTTCATGGTTGGATGTCATGTTAGATGTAATAAGGTTGGGTTGTCACTGCTGTGATTGTAACACTCTTGTCAACACTTAGTTTGGACTGTCTGATACATTGTTGATGTTAGATGTGATGTGGTTGTTGAAGTTTATAGTTGAATGTCATGTTGAATATAATGTGGTTGTTGAAGTTCATGGTTGGATTTCATGTTGGATGTAATGTGGTTGCTGAAGTTCATGGTTGGATGTCATGCTTCGGTCAATGTAGAGTTGAGTATGAAGTTATATTAAGATGGGAATTAGAAGCATCAAGAAGATATATTAAGATGGGAATTAGAAGCATCAAGAAGAAATATTAAGATGGAAATTAGAAGCATCAAGAAGATATATTAATATGTGCACTAAAATGTTTGTTTCTAATTCTGCATGAGCTGTCATAAGATCACAAGAAGGTTTTGGTCTTCGGAAGTTGATGAGGAGTTCTGCTACAAGAAGCTGCCTGGGAGACTACTTGGGAAAATGCTTCGTATTCCTCCGTATTTACAGATATGATCATGTGGTTCAAATTCTAAGTTCAATATGTTGTGAAGATGTTAGATCCAAGAGATAAAGTCTGTATGCCCTCAGCAATGAAAGTTATGACTAACAGAGTTCCAGTCTATGCTTTCACAGAGTAAAAAGGTTACGAAGGCTTGTTGGAATGCTCCGCACTCTTTTGGATGCAAAGAATTGTCAATACAATTTTGAGAACATGTTCAGAGAGGCTCAATGCATACTTTTATAAAGTATCTAGTGATTTGGTGTACAACAAGTAATGGTTAATCTTCTAGGTGTACTACCAAGGTGAAATGACCATTATGCTACAAGCTTCATGTGTTCTTACTTAAGGGAGACCTATTTCAAATAGGTGTGATGTGTGGATGTTATTCTTTGAAGGATGATACTGTGAAGAATGTTTAGGATTAGTCTAAGCATGTGTTGGGATCCACAAGGCATGTGTTTCCTTCAGGAGTGGCGTGTAGTTCATGATAGGACTTGCCCTATGCATGTTTCATGTTGTGAAATCTCTGGCTGAATTGTAAAATGTAATATTCTTCTTGTATTGGCTAACTTCTAATGAAATCAAAATAATGTCATGTATATATTATAAACCTAGTTGGTCTAGGTGTGGCATGATTGCGAAGATAAAAATATGAAAGTGTGAAGAGCAGAGTATGAGGATCATATGCATTGTGACGTGAGACTGAAGGAGAAAGGGCAAAAGCATTAGAGGTTGTCCTGATTCATCTTGAAGACATTTTTGTGATAGGAGTGAAGCGAAGAGTGTGCCTAATTGATACAATCTTTAGAAGAAGAAGAAGTGCAATCATGAAAGTTGTGAGCCTCAATGTAATTTTTTAGACACTTGAAGGATTGTCATACTATAATCATTTCTGAGTTTGTTCTCAATTCAGGGAGTACTAGTTTTCTTGCATTGTAGACCTAAAACAAAGTCAATAGGGAGTAGTATCTTCCTTGGGTTCTATCCCTAAAACAAAGTCAGCAAGGAGTAGTAGCTTGCTTGTGTTGTAGCCCTAAAACAAAGTTGTAATTTTGAGCCTCATATATTGTGAGTTAATCCTCATCGTGGTTTTTTCCTTCTTCAATTTTCCACGTATATCTAGTGTCATGTGTTGATGTATATTGTGTTAATCTTTCATGTTTATATTAATGTTGTGATACTTGTGTTTTCATCTGCTCCAGAGGACTTGAAGTTGTTTAGATACTGATTCACCTCCCTCTCAGTATCCTAGTGTGTTCAATAATTGGTATCAGAGTGAAGTTATTTAGAAGAAGATTAACTACTTGAGGAAGGTCCGGGATGGCTCCTAATGGATCTCACAAGGTCCCTATATTTGATGGAACAAATTATTCCTTTTGGAAGCTATGGATGGAAAACTATCTATCTTCTCTAGTGTTTGATGTATGGCAAGCTATTGTGAAGGGCTACATTTCTCTTGGTTCTAAGCCTATAGATAAGATGATGAGATTAGGTTGTATGATAATAATGCCAAGGAAGAGTACTATCATGAGTGGAATGGTGGATACAAAACTTCTAAATGTAATGAGTTGTAAATCTGCTAAGGATGTCTGGGTAAAACTTGAAAGCATTTATGAAGGAGATAGTAAACTGAAGCAAGCCAAGATGCAAATCTTCAAGAGTAGATTTGAGACCCTGAGGATGATTGAAGATGAAGACATTGCTAGTTAGATGCTCTGAGTGGATGAAATAGTTGATGACATCATAGGTCTTGGTGATGAAGTGATAGAAGATGAAATTGTGAAGAAGATACAAAGAACACTTCCCAAATCTTGTAGTCACAAGGTATCTTCTATTTAGGAGACTCAAGATTTGGATACATATATAGTAGATCAATTGTTTGTCTCTCTCATAGCCTTCAAAATGAGAGAATTTGACAAATGCATTCCAAAGAAGGAAACTACATTCAAAGCAAGTAAGAAGATAAGAGATGAAGTAGCTAATCAAGATGATGACCTTGATGAAGTAGAAGCAAACTTTGTAAGAACCTTGAAGAAAGGCATAGGCAAATACATAGGTAAGTTACCTTTCAAATATTTCAATTGTGCAAAGATTAGTCATTTCTCTTCTAAATGTCCTTTTATAGAATCAAGGGGTAGTAACAAGAGAGACAAATTCAAAAGAAGCATGCATTCCATAGAGAGCAGTTGTTCTTCAAAAGATGAGGATCATGATGATTCATATGATGAAACACTCTTCATGGCCTTGAATATTGGTAATAAAAAGGAGGATATTGAAAAATATGTAAAGACTGATACCTTGCAAGATGATCAAAACAATGATAGATCAATGGTTGTATGGACTATCTTTTATACAAAAGAAGAAGCCAAGGCTTGGGTAATTGACAGTTGTTGCTCCTATCATATGACTGGTGACAAGGAGAAGTTTACCAGCCTTGAAAAGTGGAATGGTGGAGCTATTAAGTTTGGTGGTGATGAGTCGGCACAAATCTATAGAAAGGGTGCTATAACTATTGATGGGAAGATCATGACTGAGGATGTACTCTATGTCAAAGGGCTAAAGCATAATCTTCTCATTGTCATTCAAATGTGTAGTAAAAGATACAATATTACCTTTCATGCCAAATATTGTGAAATCAGAAAGGCAGGGGCCGGAAAAACTAGTTGCTAAAGGGTTCAAGTCATGTGATGACATCTATGACCTAAAGGAGGTAAATAGAAGAATATGTTTATTGGCTCAATCCAATTAGTGTTGGCTATGGCACAAGAGAATGGGACACATCAACTTTGACAATCTGGTAAAGATCAGCTCTATTCATGTGGTGAGAAATATGCCTAAGATAACCAAGCTTGCAAACACATCGTGCAAGGAATGCCAAATGGGAAAGAAGACAAGGACAAGTTTCAAGAGAAAGAAGTACTCTTCTTCAATGCCATTGGATCTAATTCACACTGACCTATGTGACCCTACAAGAGTAAAGAGTCAACAAGGTGAAAGGTTGTTTAGGATGTAAAAGGGGGAAAATGGGATCTTGGTTTATTTCAAGGGTTTATGTTAAATCCTCCTTTCACACCAAACATTCCAAGGGCATATCAACTGAGTTGAATTTCCACTAAGCAAGAGCAATCACCTATCAGATTGGGCTACCACTTGTGAAGTTGTGGATTCTTGGATGTGTCAAACAATGTCTCTATCTAATGCTCAATTGTACTTAGAAACCCTAAATATGCAAATCAGTAAGTAAATTATAAAATTACAGCAAATCCTTTCAGACTGAGATAAGGGATAGAGATATTTAACTCACTATTTTTCAAAGTTTGGAAGGCGCATAAGTCAGGAAAACGAGGACTAGCACCCAAGTCCAAGGTACCTTTTTCTTTGTGGAATCCTGATCTCCTTCTGACACTGATCTGCACTACAACTTCTGTTTCTAGGAACTCAACTGCGGAGGACATGGGGACTAGCACCCTAGTCTAGAATAAACTCTAGTCTCCTACTTCTTTTTAGATCCAGAATCCTGAGCGATGCTCATCACTCCTTTCTGCAACTCTACTCCGCATAACTTGACACCTGTAACTTGCAATCATAAGGAGTGTGGGAGGAGGTTGTGGTGTGTAGAGGCTTTCCTTGATCAAGCCTCGGAGAGACATTCAAGTCTTCCGAACACTATTATCAGATAAGAGTGCGTATCCCGATGGGATAGAGGCAAAAATCCAAATGATAAATGATTGAAAACACAATAGATATCACCTTGTAGTGAAGATCTCACAGAATGAAGATGCTCTTGATGCCATGAGGAGATGGATGTCAAATCTACAAATACAAACACAATAACAACAAAGTACTTCTCTATAACACAATGAATGCCTTGAATCACTTTCACAAAATCGCAATGCTCATCTAATTTCCATCTAGTTTGCAAATGAAGCCTAATCATGCTTATATATGCAACTACAAAGATTCTTGCTAAGAATTTCATAATTCAAACTTTAGATGTCGGCATAGGACCCAAATAATAGTCACTAAACTGATATTTGAAAATAGAGGAAACCTAAAATAGGGCTGGACTAGGGCGCTAGCACCCAAGTCCACCCTACCATTTTTGTTCAGTGATCATTAAAGTGCAGCCCCTAGGTCCACAAGACCCAAGGGCTTTCTCATCGTGAGTCATAAATAACATGCAAGATGCTCTAAATACAATTATAAGACTCAGGAGCTAAACCTTAAGAGGGAAAAGCCCCTAAAAGGACATTTTCTGACATAACATTCAACCCCCACTTTAATGTATGTATAAACGCAAGGCCAATACATGTATTAAAGTAAGGTCAACAAACATAGCAAACATGCCAAGCATGGAGAAGACACACCAAACGCATTGAAGACAATAACAGACACACAAAACACAGAGAAGAGAGTCACAGTCATGCAAAACATGGAGAAGACAGGATTGAAGACACACAAAGAACAGTGAATATAGTGAATGCATTGATTATTTTATTCTTCTTTTTCATATATGAAATGCAGATGCAAGTACAAGGAAAGTAAACACACAACCCAAAATGTAGGAGGGACTCGTCGCCACCAGTCTTTAGATTGCACATGGGGCAACAGACATGCAATACAAACCTTAGAGTCGAGGAGAGACTCATTGCCACCATTCTTTAGACTGCACTTGATGCCATACAAATCAAGCACGCTAAGCAAATCCCAAAGCATAGGAGGGACTCATCACCACCGGTCTTTAGACTATGCTTGGGAACAAACATGACATACACACACACATAGAAGACACATATAAAACACGGCAGACAAGCGATGGAGTGTACCTATTTCTAGGTTCATCACCATCTTAGGCACATTATAGGCAAACACCGATGATTATGCTTCGCCACACCAATCACCGAAGACATGCTTAAGGGTTAGGATAGTCTCAGATCTACTCCCCACCTGCTCGGATGACTTTTTGAAAATGACAGGATTGTGCACTCTCCTTGAGAAATACACCATCCCCACCTCGCACTGAGGGCTTAAGATAAAAAGGATATCCATGATATCTCACCTCCATAGAGGGCTTAAGTGATTGTAATAGATTCAAGATTCACAAACACACGTTGCTAGCATCTACAACAGACAACTTACCTTATATATGCCCCCACCTTAAGGTGGTTGATGTTGTGTACTGATATCAAGCACATTAAGGTAGGAAGAAAACATACAAGGGAACACGAGCTCTCACAAAGCCCATGCCCCCCGAAGGTGACATGTACTTTACTATCACCAAATGTTCCCACCAACATATTCCTACAAGAAAAGTGTTAGTGTCCATATAATCATGATAAACAACAATCCATATGATCAATCACATAAAGAAATGAGGAATGCAAGATTCAAGATAGACAAAGTGTACGGAGTAGCAGTATTGTTATGTTTTGTAAGTGTGTTAAGACAACATCAAGATCACATGGATTGATTCTACTAGCCAAGCGTCGGATAGTAAATAACAACCCCATCCTCATGTATGGACTAGGTCCATTTTTTTATTACTCTCTAAAGGGACACCAGGTCCGCATCAGTATAATATGTTTTTTGTCACCCGCCCACTAGATAGAAACACTAGAGGAAGGGAAACAATAAATCAAGAGAGAAGAAACAAGTGCCTTAGGGACAGTCACATAGGAGGGTGCCCCCAAGTCACCAACTGCAATGATATGTCCGTAAGACAACACAAAACAATGAAAATAGAGGAGAAGCAATATAGAAGAATGATGATACAAATAGAAGAAGGGTCACAACAAAGGTGATCTCCTAGTATCCTTGACCTTATGAGAGTATCAAGGGTCATCCTAGGATGCCTTAACAACACAACACATCACGGGGGAAACACATCACGGAGGTAAAGAGTTAAAAATACTTACCTACAGGGACAACCAAACTAAGGAATGTCATCGAGCAAATCATCTTCCCAATCTCGAATGCTAGAGGAAAGAGGTGTGTAAGGTACCTATTGTCACCCAGATTCGCACCCTTATTGAGTTGTAAAACTTTAGCAATCTAGAGAAACATGGGAATGATCTCAAAGTGTGGGACCTTGCGAATTGAGATTAGACCTCCGGAGAAGGTTGGCTTCCTCTTTCGAAGCCTATTACTTAGAGAAATCTAACTAAACCTAGTGCTAATGCTTGTAGGGGAAAAGGGGACAAGGAATGCTTTGAAAATGAAAGATAAAACTAGAAAAACTTGAAAATAAGGGTGATGCACCATATCCAATAAAAGAGCCCTCACAGAACTAAGAAAATGCACAACACAACCAGATAGAACAAGTAGACATACATAGATTCAGATGATTTTAGCAGAGGTGAGAAAAAAATGGTTGAGAGGAACAAAACATTCACAGACAATCATATGCTGATTCACACTAAACTAAAAAATTAGTAAAAGAGGTAAAATAACTTGCATATATTCAATAAGAAGGCATGGTTATAGTAGAGGAATGCTCTGTTTGGAAATCAAAAGCATATCTTACTAAAACTTCCAACGTCCAGCATATTTACATCTCAAGCTTATGCATATATAGCCTTTACAATTTGACCTAAGTCGGTTACAATGGATTCGTCTCATGGGCACAGTCAGGAAAATATTTGCCTATGAAGGGACGTCCACCTGCAAGAAGTCATGGTGTAACAATATCTGGAACAGGGGTGGATGGAAGATATTTTGAATCTTCAATGTGAGCTATTGAATCATCGACCTACACCCATAAATGCAACAAATATCTGCATTTGCATATGCCAAATTGGTCATTGAAATGTCTAGTTGATCAAGCATGTAAATTTACATCAAATTTTGAAAGTGAAAAAACTTCACTCAAAAGCCTACCAGATGAAAGAGGAGGCAAAAATAAGCACTTTTGCCTTTTGAAGCATGTCAAAATTTGCCAGAATACAGAAGATATTCACAGTCAAAGCTACAGTCAACTGCATCTTGCATCTGTGTACCGCTTTGCATCTACATATACAACTGTGGTATATATTGGGCTGTTGGGAAGACTATGAGTTGAGCTGCCGATAAGCATGGTCTCGCCGATGCCCTTGCATGTGCCTTTTGCATATGCTTGTATGTGCAAATGTATATACATACAATCGCCAACATACAAAAACTAGCCTTGACTTTTGCGTCACCTTTTGTATGTATGCCTCTGATATGTGTCATCACTCCATTGGTCATTGATCTAAAAACTTGGACTCATCACTGAACATTTGCCTCCTTATCGGCCAGACAGACCTTTGCATGAGCCGCCGATAAGCATTGTTTTGCCGAAAATCCTTTGTATGAGCCTTTTTATGTGAGATTGTATATGAGATAAAATTGCATGTACATACAATGTGGAACTCAAAGGATATCAATCATAATGGAACTTTAAAATGGGTCCAGCCTTTGTATCTTACCTTCTTGCATATTGACATATACATGTACTTCAACATACAATCTGTGAATCCCAAATGATTATCTGCCAAATTCAATTCCACAGTCGGGTCCAGCTTGTACGTATTCCCTTTGCATCCTCCTTTGTATATTGCATATACAATGCGAATATATATGCAAAGCTACATACAGTCGCTTGTACATACAACTGTTGCATCTGACCCCTACATATCGCCTTTGTATGCTGCCCTCGTATATATCCCTTTGCATCTTTGCATATGCATCTTTTCCTTTATTTGCTACCTTGCATCTTTTATTGTATGTCTACCTTGTATGCTTCATCGACCATCGGAAAGACTATGAGTTGAGCTGTCGATAAGCATGTCACGTTGAAAATCCTTTGTATGTCTGCCTTGTATATCGCCCTATGTATATACAATTGTAACCCGATGCACATTTGTCTTTATATCTCACCCTTGTATATTGCCATTGTATATTCCCTTTGCATATACCATTATATGTTCCCTTTGTATATTTGAACATACAATGGGAACAATCAAAGAAACATACAATTGCATATGCATATAAACATGACTAAGTATAAAACTGAGAATTATCTGCGATGGAAAGCACTTGAAGACAAAAGGTTTCTGGGTTTTTCTGGGTTTTCTGCAAGGATTCTTTAGACAAGATTTTGGGATTTTTGGCAAGGCAAAGCATGGGTAATTGAAAAATTTAAGCTTTATAGGGTCATTTTCTAAAGGATATTCAAGGAATATCAAGGTGAACTATTTAACTCTGGATAGAGGAAAATAGGTCAACAATACCATAGCCCAACTATTGTTCTATTCTTCTAATTCTTCAATGTTGAGATTTTCTATGTTTGTTTCAATGTTAGGTTGAATGTTTTCTTATTGAGCAACAAGTCGTTGGGAAAAGGCTTGTCTTCGCCTCCTGCTTTCTTTTGCTTGTCTATTCCTTCTTGTTATAGCACTTACTTCTTCAAAGGTATCATCATGTTTTTCTATAGGGTTTCGGATATTAGAGGAGGAAGCACCATGTTCAAATTGCATTGGTCATGGTGGAATGTTTTGTTGTCTATGAAAACCTCCCGATCCTTGTAAGGATGACGGGGGAGGAACCTCAGCATAAATACCAACTCTCCATGGACGATGTGAGTTATGAAACTTTCCTTATCCACATCTATCACACCAATTATCTCATCATATCCATAGTAGTCTTGTGTTCGTTTTCCTTTTGCTCTAAGGGGATCCTTAAACACATGTTGTTCATCCCTCATTGTTTGTAAAGGAGGCCTGGCCATTCTAGCTAGTTGTTTTTCTTTGTATCATCTATAATTTAGGAAGGATTAGTCTCTTCGTGGCTCAGGTTCTGTTTCAGGTTGCGGCCAAAACTAATCAAGGGTGAAATTCTTGCTCTTAGTCGAAGGTTGGTATGTATTATGACAGATAATACAGATCTCTACATGCAAAGGGAATTTTAGGCATTTATGAATAGTTGAAGGGACGACATTCATAGCCTTAAGCCATGTGTGTCCTAGTTTTACATGAAAGAGGTCGGATAAGGGAATACCATCAAATAACTTATCCACGGATTTGTCATAAACTGAGACTAACAGTTTTACCAGTCCAAATGTTTTCATCAGAGATCCATTATGTGTTTTAATTCTCAAATCCAACAGGTCATAATAATTTTGTGCCAAATCATGTTTAAGAAGGAACTCTTATGTAACCACATTTGTCATGCAATTAGGGTCTATGAGTGTTCCATGCATAGGTATTTCCATTATTTTCACTATAATGTAAAGAGGCCCTTCAGTATCTACTATTTCGTTGTCATGAGGTCTAAATGTTATTTCAAGTTCAGGGACTCATCTTTTCAAATGAGGCCTAAGAGGAAGCCTAGCATTATTGTTTTATTGAGAAGCCATGTGTATGGTTTCAAATGAATGCTAAATCAGATTTCAAAAGTTTTTCAAAATTTATGCAAGAGCAAACGCAAAATTATGTATGAAAATGACCTAAAATGCTTGATTGTTCATCTTTTTTCAATGCAAATCACTAGGAGAAAAGGTGTTGTGAAATTTTTTAGGAGGGATAGAAAATAATATTCCTAATAACAATCTAATTATGCAACAATATCTTTCACAACACACTTTTAATGGAGACCTAGAGTGATGACAAGTCAACCTAGTGAAAATGTGCTAAAATATGCAATTTTTCAAATTTTCCATGCAAAGGCCTAGTAAAAGGGGTGTTGTAAGGAGATTGAGGAAGGACAGATGATAAACTGGTGCAGGGGTACCCTCATGCACATGTTTAAATCAATTTTGGGTTTTGTCTTGTTTTGATAATAATTGATGTAAATAAGGTCATTTAAGACCATGTTATGTGTGTTGGAGTCCATGTTAGGTCATTAGGTGTGTGGAAGTGTCTAGTTGCAAAAGATGTCCATGTTGCAAATATTGTCAAATTGCACAATGTGGAATGTGAAGAGTCAATGTTGCACAAAGTGGGAATTTGAATTGTTGTAACTTGAAAATTAGGGGTGAGCAATTGGAAAAGGTTAAAAAAATCTTAGTAAGGTTGAAGACATGAGGGGGGAGATGGTGTGGTTGAAGTTTCTTAGAAGAATAATGAATAGAAATATTTGTTTTCTACATTTTAAAACGTTAATTTGTTGTTACAGTAAATTGAATAGATTTTTACTTACTGGTATGAATGAATGGATGATTACCCATTGTAGAGGGAACACTTATCTTTAATGGGTTTTTTATTTGCTCCATTTTCATTTAGTTTTGAGGGAGATATATCCATTTTTGTAAAAACTGCCATAAACTATTTTATGCATTTTTTGAATATTTTTCTTTATTTTGGTGAATGGTACGTCCTGTACGGTTGTTTCATGGCATGAGACCAATTGGAAATGAAATATAATTGACTCTACTTCCTTATTCTTTTTATTGCATTCAATATCATTGTGTTTCAAGCAAGTTGTGTCTATTTTACTAAAATAGGTCTGAAACCCTAGTAGGCCTAATTTGAGCGAGAACAGTCCAAATTTGAGCAGCTCCGTACACAATAACCTACTTTGATTTTGTGATATGTTAACTAATAGCCAAATGGGTATCTAGAACTATGTTTATATTTTTGGTATCATGTCTGTACTGAAGTTATGACCAAAATACTCAATCTGTTGCCCCCATGTTTTATGCCTTAGAGATTGAAGGCTTGTGAGGAAAAAACCACCATATGATGCTTTAGGGTTTCAAATATTGGTTGATTAAGGTTTTTTTAGAGTGGTCCACCCCTGCTCTACATCAATAACCCTAGTAACAACCAATTACTGCAGTAAGATCCCTTACAACACGCTTGTAGTGCAACTCTAGAGGGACGATAAGGCCAAAATATAGTGAAAATGTAAGGTTTTCAAACCCTAGACATAAAATTTTGCAAAAAGACCACTATGATGCAACACTACTATTAGAAATTAGTCTTAATGAGTGTTTGAAAATGGTAGTAAAATCTGAAACAAGATTTTGACTACAAACCCTAGCTAATGCAAAACTAGGTTTTTATGAAAAATGCACAATTTCAAGCAATTTTTGTCAAATTAATCACAAAAATGCAATGCAAATGTATTATAAATGATGAATTTTTGTAATTTAGATCAGATCTAATGAAAATGATAGAAATTTAGTGAAATTGAATGCCAATTAATTCAAATTATGTTAAAATGCAAGCCTAAAATGATAATTTTTTTTTTTTTGGTAATTTTTAGAATGGAATAAGATGAATGAATGCAAATCTATCAAACAACACTCAGTAAGGTGCCAAAAAGTTCAAAAACATGGGTTCTCCATAATGTTTAGGAGGTAAAAGGGGGAAAAATGGGATCTTGTTTTATTTCAAGGGTTTATGTTAAGTCCTCCTTTCACACCAAACATTCCAAGGGCATATCAACCGAGTTGAATCTCCACTAAGTGAGAGAAATCGCCTATCAGATTGGGCTGTCACTTGGGAAGCTATGGATTCTTGGATGTGTCAAACAATGTCTCTATCTAATGCTCAATTGTACTTAGAAACCATAAATATGCAAATCAGTAAGTAAATTATCAAATTACAGCAAATCCTTTTAGACTAAGATAAGGGATAGAGATATTTAACTCACTGTTTTTCAAAGTTGGGAAGGCAAAGAAGTCGGGGACATGGGGACTAACACCCAAGTCCAAGGTACCTATTTCTTTGTGGAATCCTAATCTCCTTCCGACCCCGATCTGCACTGCAAGTTCCATTTCTAGGAATTCAACTGTGGAGAACATGGGGACTAGCGCCCTAGTCTAGGAAAAACTCCAGTGTCCTGCTTCTTTTTAGATCCTGAATCGTTGATACCTACCACTCCTTTTTGCAAATCCACTCCGTGGAACTTAACACCTATAGCCTGCAATCACAAGGAGTGTGGGAGGGGGTTGTGTTTAGAGGCTTGCCTCAGTCAAGCCCCGGAGAGCCATTCAATTCTTCCAAACACCATTGTCAGATAAGAGTGCATATCCCAGTGGGATAGAGGCAAAAATCCAAATGATAAATGATTGAAAACACAATAGATATCACCTTGTAGTGAAGATCTCATGGAAGGAAGATGCTCTTCATTGCATGAGGAGATGGATGTCAAATCTGCAAATACAAAGATAATAACAACAAAGTACTGCTCTATAACACAATGAATGCCTTGAATCACTTTCACAAAATCACAATGCTCATCTAATTTCCATCTAGTTTGCAAATGAATCCTAATCATGCTTATATATGCAACTACAAAGATTTCCACTAGGAATTTCATAATTCAAACTTTAGATGTCAGTATAAGACCCAAATAACAGTCACTAAACTAACATTTGAAAATAGGGCAGACCCAAAATAGGGCTGGACTAGGGTGCTAGCACCCAAGTCCACCTTGCCATTTTTGTTTAGTAATCATTAAAGTGTAGCCACCTAGTGTTGTGCCTTGCACACAAGCCCCATTTCGCAAAAATAGGGACCCCCTCTTTTGAATTTTGGTTTAGAGTATCAAGCGGGTTTTCATCTCCTAAGTAGCCAAAATAGTCTAAATGCATTTCTAGCCATGTTAGAAAATTGATGTTAATAGGTCATTCCAAAATCTGCTATGTCCAAGTGTTTGCATTTCACAAAACTAAGTTTGAGTGTCTTTTGAGTTGAAAATGCTTCCATTCGACCTTTGTACTAAAAGGCCTTTCAACTGACTTTTGTGCTAATATTCATTGCCTCTGAATTAGCGCTATGTTTTATGCTTGACCGACCCTTGCGCTGAAATTAACTCTCTCCAACCTAGCGCTAAAATGGCCTGCCTCTGACTTCATGCTGAAATACCTATCTGCCGACTAAGTCGGAGACCGACCAAACTTCCACAAGTCTGAGGATCCCCAAAACTCTGCATAATGCTTGAAATGTATTGATCAACTCTGCACTAAGAATTGTGATTACCAACCAAGTTGGTGACATGCCAAAGCCCTGCCAAATCAGAGGTGACCAAATCCTGCACAAACCCTAAATTTCTTCCAAACGTCATGACTGAAACCTCCATACTCCCTGCATCAATGGCGATCTATTAAAGGGAATAAAAGGGATTTTGCATAGTTTTTGAGCCCATTTCACACTGCATGAACAATCAAAGAGCTTCTTGATGGCGAGGATTGACCCTACTACGCACAGCTCGTGGATTCGACCCCCAAGACTTCTTCACCTGCCTGTTTCAACTTGTTTCAATCTTTGCAACCGGGTGAGTACACATTTCATCCATTTAGGGTTTGAATTCATTTAAGGTTTTAGTTAAATGCAAGTGCAATTTCTTCAGAACATGCTGTAAATACATGTTTTTGAGTTAGAAGATGAAAACTAGGGTTTCATTTGAAATGGTCTAATTATTATAAAACCCTAGTTTTGAATCAAGTGGAAGGTGAATTTTTTTAAGAGTATTTTCCAAACCCCTGTGTGCATACTAGAAAACAAGATTCTTTAGATCTCCACTTGAAAATGTTGCCTTAATGCATTTCCTAAGTTTAAAATCAGTGACCTAGTGCTAAAAACCATTTGACTGACCTTCAAAAACATTGCATTCAACTAAGTTAGTCGGTGGCCTTGAAAACCCCCGCTGGGACTCCGAGCCAATATTGCACTAAAATCCTTGTTCTTCGACCTTGCTTCATCTGCCTCTCCAACTGACTTAGTTGGAGGACCCTTAAAGTCCCGTATGATCCTAAAACATACTTTGCACTTAAATCTAAGTACTCTGACTTCACGTTAAAAAGTGACTTCTTTGACTTAGGTTGAACACCTCAAAATTCTCTACAAGTCTGAGAGGCCCGAAACTCCCGCAAGACGAGGCAAAGCAATCAAGCATTGAAATCAACTCTTACCGACCTTGCACAAAAATGTGTCCTCACCGACTTGGTCGGTGACCTTCAAAACCCCCACAAAGTTGATTGATCTTAGAACTCATGCAAAAGTAATCAAACTATCCACATCAACTTGCGCTGAATACTCAACTGACCAACCTCAATGATTGATTTGAGTCGGTCTCATCCAAAACCCCTCAAGTCAGTTTATTATGAAATCCCTACAAAATGTTGAAGTAACCAAATGGCATGAGTATGAATTGATCAATGGGTCGGACGACCCCAATTTCCCTGCCAGGTCAGTGCACCTCCAAATCCCCGCTTTGCCCTTTATAGGTCAGTTGACCCCAAAATTAGCGCAAATTTGGTAAAACAATTGTTCTAAGGGAATTTTCAAAAGAAGGGTCTGTAAAGATAAAATAATTTCTGCATTAGTGGAATCATAATGTTTTACATGTTTTAACTAGGATTTTGCAGCATTGAAGTATTTATTGCATGTATTAGTATAAGATTGCTTAATCATTTGTTCATGTAACAAATATAATGGTTGGTAAATTTTAGACTTATGTGTTCTCATTAAGCATATAATGGTAACTTGGTAGATGCATATTAGACTCATTTAGCATAACATGGCTTAGTAATGTAGCAATCAACTTGATAATCATAGGTTTTAAAACTTAGGAGTTAGGTAAAACCATCTCAGAGGCATCAAGACTTATAAGGTCTAGTCTTGCAAGTTAAATGACTGCACGGGCTCAAGCCATGAGGTACGATTTCAAAGGTATCCCTCTAGAAACAAAGATTTCTACTGGATGGAAGAATGTGGGAGACACAAACCTAGGTCATATTGACCTAGATGATTTCAAACTTAGAGTGTTTGGCCCAAGTCCAACCTCGTGAGCCAAGAAAGTGAAAGATAGTGGGATTGCAGAAGTTGTTGCCTTCCCTACATATGGTCAATGTGCTGAGCTGATAGTTGCTTGTGTGGATAGGTATGATATCATGACTAGAACAATACAAACTACCAGTGGAGATGTGCTAGCTGATCTGAGTCCACCCTCCTTGGCTGAAATATTCAGGATCCCATGGCATCCAGTGATGACCATGCTAGACAAGGTAAATTCAGAGGCCACATACAAGAAGGGTGTAGATGGATGCAAGAAACATATGAATGAACAATGGTTGAAGATCAAGAGGTCTACCCTTGTCAAATTTCCCCAGGTTTTCTATAGGAGTGATTTTCATGATGAGATAGGGGATCTAGTGACTTTGTTGAGCAGAATATATGGATTGCCTACAACATCGACCTTTGAGGGATGGATGTTCTTTATAATTGAAGAGATACTAAAAGATACTAAGTTCCACTAGGCACAAATCCTAAGTAATAACATTCATGAAGCATTTAGTAACTTCAAAGAAAAATGGTTCTTTAGGTGGGCATCCTATGTAGTTTATGCATTGGCCAGGAAGAATCATTATGCTGGACTGTCCAAGGTGGGAGAAGTGGGAAATGATGAGCAAACTCATATTAAGGTCAATAAATGCTACACAACTCACTTTGTCAGAATCTCTTATGCATTTTAAGAGAGTAAATGATGCCTTTACTATGTATATAACCAGATTACTACAATGAAACACATCTGTAAGGATATCCATCGAAGCCATGAATGAAGTCACCAAGTATGGGAGGTAGTATATATAGTTTGAAAAGTTCACATATTAAAGAGTACAAGGCTTCACTAGAACAACCTATAGATTTCCTAGATACCCCATGGATAAGGTAGTTCTTTTCGAGTTGTCCAAGCAGTTGATAAATTGTGTTGAAAAGCTCAAGCATCTACATAGAACAAATGTTCAATTCCCCATTTTGTTAGGCAGAGGAAACTATGCATGTGCTTCATTAGGAGCAGCTAAGCATTCTAATACAGAGCTTCAATTACTCAACCTCCATTACTATAACACGAGAAATTAGTTCAAACCAAATAGGGTAATGGAGAGGTTTGTAAGTAAGAAATTATTCCATAGAATGCATATAGAAGATTTTTGAGCTAATTGTCTGGATGATTACGAAGTTATGAAAAGAGCCCATTCCAGATTATCCTTGACTTTCATAAGAAAGTTCCATATTATTCTAGTCCCTGATCAGTTGGAAGATGATGAAAATGTAATGTATAGAGGAGCATGGGAAGTACAGTACCATCAACCAATCCCCTTGCCCAATTGGACTAATGCTGAAGAAAGCTCCCTAGATGTTGTGATGAAGGAACCCATCAGACTAAGTAAAGCTTGGGTAAGAGGCCAGATTACTGCCTTGGAGAGATAGGGGATCCAGCTCACCTATACTAAGCTTGAATCTAAGAAATAATCTGGAGGAGAAGAGGATGAGCCCATAGAGATAGATGATGAAGCAGAGCTAGCCCAAGGACCTGCCATGAAATTAGATAGCGAAGATCACATACCCTTCGTAGAAAAGGCCAAAGCACAAAAGAGTAAGAAGGATATGCCTCCTTCCACCAAGACAAGAGCTTCAAAGAAGAGAGACATGCCTAGTGGGCCAGGAGAAGGGTCAAAAATGAAGAAAGTTAGAATGAAGGATGCTAGTAAAACAATAGAAGCTGCTACGACTACCACTGTTGATAGTACAAACTTGCTAGCTTCTCCACCTCCTGTTGCCCCAAGTGTAAATGCTGCTGTGCTTTCCCAAATTACTTCTACTGCTACATTTTCCCTTGTTATGTCTATCATTGCTTCTACCTCTCCTACAACTATCATTCAGGAAGATACCCCTACATCTACCTCACCCTCAATTGTCATTTCAATTATCTCTTGTCTGTTGGCAGTAGCCTCTAGCACTCTTAGCAACCCCATTTCCTCCACCACTACTCTCTCATGTTCTTCCATCACCACCACATCTTTACCTTCCATATCTTCTATTTCACACTCCACTTCCCTTGCATTGCCTCCTATTTCTACCATTCTTTCACCTTCACTCCCTTTGCCTACTGTGTCTCTCACCTCACCTATTGTCATTTCCTCCATCCTACCAACTTCTTACATCCCACTAGCTTTGGAGTCTTCTACGTTTGCTAACTTGACACAAATTAGTTTACCTTTAGTTGCCACCCCCATATCATATGTTCCTCCTAGCTCACAAGTTTCCCTAGACCAAGATTCAACCCCCTTGGCAGTACCATTATTGTCAGGCATTGAGAAAGTTTGTGTTGAACTAGGCCTTCAAGAGCAGGAGCTAGAGAAGAATGTATTTGAAGAGACAAAGAATGAGGTACTTGATGAGCCTTTAACTGAAACAACAAATTCTAAAATAATTCAAATATCTAATAGTCCCCCAAAAAAGAAGCAAACAGAAGTAGTCTTGGGGGCAGCTCAGAAAGATGTATTGGTAAGTTGGAGAAATCTTGCCAATGAGGAAGAGGATATGGATAAAGAATCAAAACAAGAGCAAAGGATACTTGAAGGGCCACCTAATACAGATAATGACAACTTTGACGGGTCTAAAGAGCCTTCCTCCTCAGCACCTGACTAGCTACAAAGTAGAATGGCATATCCTGAGCCCTAGGTTGTAATCATGAAATTGGATCTGAGTGGTATCCTGTCACAAGCACAAAAACCAAAGAAATAGAAGAAAGAAAAAGTTCATTCCAGAATTTATAAGGACACAACGGGATTTAGGATAGCAGAAGTAGTTGTCCCGCCAGCTAATACAAATAGAGAACAGGTCAGAGCAGAAGATTATACAATAACAATGATGAACTTTAGACCAGCTACAAGGTCTCAAAAGGTTGATGAGTTCAAGGGCTCTGTTACTTCAATTCTAGAACAATTGAACAAAGATGAACTCACGAAAAAGGAGTTGAAACAACAAAATGAGGAATTTAGAGCCTGTTTACAATTCTTGATAAAACTAGTAGACTCTGAGGGTGAGTTAAGGATGGTGCCCACTTTGCTATCAAAAGATGAAGTATTGAAACTTGATGAAGTCTGGACTCTATCAAAAGGAACTCAGAAACGGATGATCAGAGTCTATGAAAAGGGATGTGAAGCAATTGATGCTGCAGCTAAATTTTAGAGGAATTTGGTTCAACTTCAGGAATAGTGGAAAGACTTGCATGAGGAATGTGATTCATTTGATGAATACTATTCTTAGGTATTCCCTCGAGTGCAAGCAATTAGAGATTTGCCTACTCAGACACTATTGTTTGAAAATATTTTGACCGGAGATAGACTGTATAAAGCCATAGCTTGGTATCAACAAATACAATTTTGAAAGGAAATCTTTGACAGCATCAGGGAGGCCTACAAAGCTGTAGAAGAAAATATATTAACTCTTATTTATGAAATAAATGACACCCTGAAGGACTACCTGGTGATGGCCTACGATGACTTAGCACCATATGATGTGAAAGGATGTAAAGATAAACTACACAAGATAGCTTTTGAAGATACTGAATTGAGTATGGAAGCCAAACTGGACAGAGTCAGTGACCTTAGAACTAACTTTAATGTGTTTCATAAAGGAAGGAAATATGTGGAAAAGATGTATAACTGATATAGTCAAGAGTTGGAGATGTTCAGATATCGGGTCAACCACCTCAAGAACCCAGACCCCGTAGATGTCAATCTGTCATTATCAGCCTGGGTCAGCTACCGGAACAAGATAGCAGAAGAAGACAAAGTAGATTTGGATGATGAATCTTATCATATTTTTGAATATTTTCAAATGTAATTCCATCACTAATGTAAATTGCTATATTTAGAGTGACATGTGACGCTATTTTGTCTTTATTATGCCTCAAAAATGATCTTTTCTATATATACATATATTCAAATGGGTAGTCAAATTGTCTAGGTTTAATGTATTTGGGGGTCATTTTTCATCTTTCTCATAAGAGACAAAATGTAATCTAGGATTGCAATGAGCTGTTGTAAATGCATTAAATGATGTCAAATCTAGACCATCAGTGTCAAGTTAATCTCCACCATCTATTCAAAAACTCAGTATGGTGCCTTGCCTATATAAAGGGCTTCCTTCTCTCTCATTTGTAAGATTCTTGATGCCAAATTGTTGATGCTCTTCCATTTGAAGTTAATACAATGCAAGTTTCTGCAATTTTCTTGAGAATTTGTGAATTGTATTTTCTTATCTAGTTTTCATGGTTCACTTCTCGATCTCCAATAGTTAATTAGTTGTGCTTTTACAATGTTCATGGTTTGTTGAAGGTATCTAATGAATGTTCTTAGTCTGTACTTTTAGTTACTTGTTGATGGTAAGTGATTGTGCAAAGTTAGCCTAGGTTGATCAGTTTGTTCTTAGTTTAATTGCATTTCATAAATTAAATTGTGCCATTATTGGGTATTTGATGAATGAATGTAATCTAAAAATCTCCAGATCTCCATTGAAGATAGCATCATTTTCTACAGTGTTGTAACATCCATTTAGTTTGGTAACTCATAAAACTAGTTTAGAAATTTAGAACATTTGTCTACTTACAACAGTCTATATATTGTGAATGTCACTTAGGATTTCTCTAAAACCCTATCTCCTTTTGCATTTTCTTTGAAAATGATTGTTAGCTTAGGTATTTGGTAGCATTTTACATTGTCTTATCAGCTGAAATCATAAAGGGTTTGCATGAATTGTTGTTCAAATTGTCCAAATCTGTCAACTACATGTAAGACCCCCTTGTTGGCACAGCTAGTACATTCCAACTGAGTCATTTCAAGTGATCTAAGACCTATTTGTAGAAACCTTGGAGTTGTCTTACCTAGGGTAGGATACGTTTCAAGAGAGGTGTGATATCAACAATCACATTTGCGTTGTTGTGTGCTAAAACACCCATCAACACCTAGGTCCTATTTGTCACAAGACCTAAGGGATTTCTCATCAAGAATCAAAAATAACATGCAAGATGCTCTAAATGCAATTACAAGACTTGGGAGCTAAACCTTAAGAGGGAAAATCCCCCAAGGGGACATTTTCTGACATAACAAAGGTATTTCATCTTATTTATTAATGATTATTCTAGAATGACTTGGGTTATTTTCTTAAGAGAAAAATTAGATGCCTTTGATAAGTTTAAGTTTTTCAAAGCTATGGTTGAGAATGAAATTGATACTAAGATCAAATATTTAAGGTCTGATAGAGGAGGTGAGTTTATTTCAAATGAATTTGATAAGTTTTGTGAAGATCATGGTATGAGGAGACATCTGTCAGCTCCTAGGACCCCTTAGCAAAATAAGATAGTGGAATGGAAGAATAGGACTATGCAAGAGATGGCTAGGGAATTGTTGAAGGATGCAGATCTACCTGACATGTACTGGAAGGAAGTAGCTCACATTGTTGTCTATTTTACTAACAAAGTATAGTTGAGGGTTAATAGAACTAAGACCCCTTATGAGTTATGGTATGGAAGACCTCCTACTATTACATACTTTAGGGTCTTTGGTAGCAAATGATATATCAGAGGAGATGAAGAAGACATAGTAATGTTTGGATGAAGGGATCTTTCTTAGTTACTCAACCAGAAACAAGGCCTATATATGCTACAACAAGAGATTAGGGAAGATGATTGAAAGCACAAATGTCAAAGTAGATGAACATTTGTATCAGATCTTACAAGAACCAGAGGACTTTGGATCTGATATTTTTCCATGCATTGAAGAAGAAGAAGAAGAGAAAGAAGAAAAGCAGAAAGAACTAGTGCAAATATCCAAGACTCCAACAAAGTATGTTCAGAGGAATCATTTGACAAATCAGATCATTAGAGACAAGGATAAAGATGTGCTGACAAGGAGAAGTCTTGAAAAAGAATATGAACAAGTAAAATTGTGTTTCTTATCAATGGTAGAATCCAAAAACTTTGTTGATGCTAGCAAAGATGATGGATTGATAAAGGCAATGGAAGAAGAATTGGATCAGACTGAGAAGAATCAGACATGGGAATGGGTTCCCAAACCAACCAATAAGAATGCTATAGGAACAAAGTGGGTGTTCTGGAACAAGTTGAATGAAGGTGAAGTTGTGAGAAACAAAGCAAGATTGGTGTGTAAAGGATATTCACAAGTTGAAGGCATTAACTTTGAGGAAACCTATGCTCCGGTAGCCAGGATGGAGGCAATCAGGATGTTTCTTGCTCTTGTTGCTCATAAGAACTTTAAGGTTTATCAGATGAATGTCAAGTCAGGATTTTTGAATCATGATCTAGAGGAGGAAGTCTACATTGAGAAACTAGATGGTTTTCAAATATCAGAAGATCTGGATATGGTGTATAGACTCAAGAAAGATTTGTATGGTCTAAAGCAAGCACCTAGAGCTTGGTAAGCTAGGTTGGATAAGTACTTACTTTAGTAGGGCTTGAAAAAAGGTACTAGAGATAGCAATCTTTACATAAAGGAAGAAGGAGATGTGATATGCATAGTTGCAGTGTAAGTTGATGACAACATCTTTTGTGGAGATAATGATATGTGTAAGAGGTTTGCAGAGGAGATGCAAAAAGAGTTTGAGATGTCTATGATTGGTGAGATGTCTTTCTTCCTTAGACTTCAAATTGTTTAGCTAGATAATGGTATCTTTATTTCTCAAGCTAAGTATGTCAAAGAGATGTTGAAGAAATTTGGTATGGAGGACTCTAAACCAGTGAGTACTCCCATGGTCACTGGATGTTGCTTGAGCAAAGATGATGAGTCTTCAGATGTCTATCAGACATCCTATAGATCTATGATTGGAGGATTGTTGTACTTGATTTCTTCTAGACCTGATATCATGAATGCAATATGTGTGGTTGATAGATATCAAGCTAATCCCAAGTAAATGCATGAGAAGGCAGTGAAAAGAATATTTAGATACTTGAAGGGAACTTCAGATTATGGCTTATGGTATCCAAGAGGTAATGACTTTGATCTGAGTGCCTATACTAATGTTGATTGGGTTGGATGTGTTGATGATAGAAGAAGTACAAGTGGCGGTGCCTTCTTTTTACGAAGCAGATTAGTTTCATGGTAGATCAAGAAGCAAGATTCAATGTCATTATCAACTATAGAGACATAGTATATTGTTGCAAAATTATGTTGTACATAAGTATTGTGGATCAAAAAAACCTTGAAGGATATCAAGGTACTATATGATGAGTCTATTCCTATTTTGTGTGATAATACAAGTGCTATCGATATTTCCAAGAATCTAGTGATGCATTCTAGGACCAAGCATATATGAATTGCATATCACTTTTTTGAGAGAGAAGGTTGCAGATAAGGAAGTAAGGTTGGAATATGTTCCCACAAAGGATTAGATTGCAGATATTTTTAGAAAGGCTCTTGCAAAGGATACTTTTGAAGTTCTCTAGTAGAGGTTAGGGGTAATTGCCCCTCCTTCTTGCTAGATGCATAGTGGCGCATCTATCCAGGGGGAGTTCATGCTATATCTTTTTCCTGGACTGATGGTGGCTGCTTCTTAGGGGGAGTAGGTAGTTGTGGTTGCTGATAGAGGGAGCCTTGAAGAAGGTGGAGAGAAAAAGAAAATGTGCACCGTAGGAGGAGAGTTTGTACCCTAACAAGAAGAAGTAGTTTCCATTTATCCTTGATGTCAAAGGAGGAGAATGTGTAGGTATGTGTTGCCATCAATGCCAAAGGGGGCGATTGTTGGCATTCAGTTGTCATTGAAGTCAACAATCAATTTGGACTGTCTGATATATTGTTGATGTTGGAGTTCATGGTTGGATGTCATGTTAGATGTAATAAGGTTGGGTTGTCATTGTTGTGATTGTAACACTCTTGTTAACACTCAATTTGGACTCTCTAATATATTTTTGCTGTTGGATTTGATGTGGTTGCTGAAGTGCATGTTTGGATGTCATGTTGAATATAATGTGGTTGCTGAAGTTCATGGTTGGATGTCATGTTGGATGTAATGTGGTTTCTTAAGTTCATGGTTGGATGTCATGCCGCGGTCAATGCAGGGTTGAGTATGAAGTTATTTTAAGATGGGAATTAGAAGCCTCAAGAAGACATATTAAGATGGGAATTAGAAGCATCAAGAAGACATATTAAGATGAGAATTAGAAACATCAATAATATATATTAATATGGGCACTAAAATGTTTGTTTCTAAGTCTGCATGAGTTGTCATAAGATCACAAGAAAGTTTTGGTCTCCAAAAGTTGATGAAGAGTTTTGCTATAGGAAGTTGCCTAGGATACTGCTTGGGAAAATTATTTGTATTCCTCCACATTTGTAGATATGATCATGTAGTTCAAAATCTAAGTTTAGTATGTTGTGAAGATGTTATATCCAAAAGATAAAGTTTGTATGCCCTTAGCAATGAAAGTTATGAATGATAGAGTTCCAGTCTGTGCTTTGGCGGAGTAAAATGGTGATGAAGACTTGTTGGAATGCTCCGCACTCTTCCGAATGTGAACATTTGTCAATACAATTTTGAGAACATGTTCAAAGAGGCTCAATGCATACTTGTATAAAGTATCTAGTGATTTTGTTTACCACAAGTAATGGTTAACCTTCTAGGTGTACCGACAAGGTAATATGACCATTATGCTACAAGATTCATCTATTCTTACTTAAGGGTGACCTATTTCAAATAGGTGTGACATGTGGATGTTATTGTTTGAAGGATGATGTTGTGAAGAATGTTTAGGACCAGTCTAAGCATGTGTTAGTAGCTGCAAGGTGTGTGTTTCCTTCTCGAGTGGCATGTAGTTCATGATAGGGCTTGCCCTATGCATGTTTCATGTTGTGAAATCTCTGGCTGACTTATAAAATGTAATATTCATGTTGTATTGGCTGACTTGTAATGACATCAATGTAATGTCATGTATATATTCTAAACCTAGTTGGTCTAGGTGTGGCATGATTGTGAAGATAAAAATATGAAAGTGTGAAGAGCAGAGTATGAAGATCATATGCATTATGATGTACGACTGAAGGAAAAAGAGTAGAAGTATTAGAGGTTGTCCTGATTCATATTGAAGACATTTTTGTGATAGGAGGGAAGTGAAGAGTGTGCATAATTGATATAATCTTTAGAAGAAGCAGAAGTGCAATCATCAAAGGTGTGAGCCTCAATGTCAGTTTTTAGATAGTAGGACTGTCATACTATAATCATTTCTGAGGTTGTTCTTAGTTTAGGAAGTAGTAGCTTCCTTGGGTTGTAGCCCTAAAATAAGGTCAACAAGGAGTAGTAGATTCCTTGGGTTGTAGCCCTAAAATGAAGTTGGCAGGGAGTAGTAGCTTCCTTGGGTTGTATCCCTGAAACAAAGTGAGCAAGAAGTAGTAGGTTCCTTGGGTTGTAGCCCTAAAACAAATTTGTAATTTTGAGCTTCATATATTGTGAATTAATCCTCGCCGTGGTTTTTCCCTTCTTGGGTTTTCCACATATATCTGGTGTCATATGTTGATGTGTATTGTGTTGATCTTTAATGTTTATATTAATGCTATGATACTTATGTTTTAATCTTCTCTAGTGGACTTGAATTTTTTTAGATACTAATTCACCCCCCTTCCTCCCAGTATCCTAGTGTGTTCAACAAAGAGAACTTGTTAATGCTCATAGGCTTTTAAAGAGAACTTACAACATTCTCTTAAGTGTCACCCTTCCTTAACATAACCTATCTATTTCCAATCATTTCCTAAACAAAGTGGTATTGAGCATCCACATTCCTTATATGAGCATGAAACATTGGATTCTTAGCCAAACATATTACACTCTAGCTATCACAACCAATCTAAAATATCCTGCAATCAAAAACAATACCTGCACATAATCTTTGTAAGCACACTACCTTCTTGGAGACATGGGTAATAGTCATATGCTTTTCTTTAGTAGTAAATAAAGAAATTGTGGGCTACCTTTTAGTCATCCAACTCACTACACTACCAAAAAAAGTAAAAACATTTAGACACTAATGGACCTCTAACTATCCAAATCACAGGCTCAGCCTGCATTAACAAATCCCTATATGTCCAATGTCTTATCCATATTGTCATTACTAGAATAATTAAAATAATAATTTGAAATACCACACAAATTTCTAAATACTCTATTCACATCATTTTAATGCTATCTACCAGGTTAGACATAAACCTTCTAAATTCTCTCACTGCTTGAGCAATATCTAGTCTATTGTAGACCATTTCATGCATTAGGCTACCAATCGCACTATCGTATCACAAATTAGACGTATCTTCATAATCATCCTCAAATTTAATACATATCTAAAGTAACCTTAGTGCCAACTAGTAAAGGAATTCTAAATGACTTATATTCCTACATATTAAACCTTTACAAAAGAGTATTAACATGCTTACTTAGTGAAAACTAAAGTTTTCTATGTTGATAATCCCTACTAATTTCTACACCCAATGTTTATCTTGTTGCCCCTAGACCTTTCCTTTCAAATGAACTTGAAATTTCATCTTTTAGATCACTAATCATGCCCTTAGTGCTACTAAAAAATAACATGGCATCCACATACAAGGAAATAATTAGTATATGATCATCAATACATCTAGCGTAAATAGAATGATCCTCTTTACTTCTTATAAAACTCAATTTGAACACAAATGTGTCAAATTTTTGCTACCACATCCAAGGTGATTGTTTCAAACCATAAAGAGACTGCTTTAACCTACAAAACAAATGTTCCTTCCCTTTTACCTCAAAACCTTAAGGCTATCACATATAAATTTCCTCTCCCAAATCCCCATGCAAAAATATAATTTTAACATCCATTAGTTCTATTTCAAATTGATAAGAAGTAGCTATGGATAAAAAAAACCTAATTGAGGATAATTTAGTAATAGAAGAGAATATTTCACCAAAATCAACTCCCTCTCTCTAAGAGTAGCCCTTGGCCACAAGTCTGGCCTTGTATCTTTCTAATAAATTGTCTACTCCAAATTTCTTCTTATAGACCCATTTACCACCAATAGATTTTCTACCTTTGGGTAAATGAACAAGATCCAAAGTGTCACATGATTCTAAAGCCATCATCTCCTCCTACATGGCTTGTTTCCAAGAATTGGTATCATCTAAAAGAGTATCTCCCCTATAAGATCTAGGTTCATCAATATTACATAACAAAGAAAAATACAGAATAGAAATCTACTGGGCCACTATACTTGTCAAGAGGTTTCCATTGACATGTGTATCTTCTCAAGGGTGCAACATGAGATTTTTCCTCTTATTCTTCTACATGTTCAACATCTTCAGGATCATCCAACTTAGAACTCCCACTTTAACCTTCTTCTTCATCTCCATCCTCAAATCCAACATTTTGTTCTTCCACATATGCATATTCTTGCTTCAATTCAAAATGTAATGTTTTTTCCCATCTTTCTTTGTTGTTTAGCAATAGAGATATATTTTTGCTCCCTACAAATAACATCTCTAGAAAAGACAACTTTCAATACTAGTGGATTCCAAATCTTATAACCCTTAACATTCTCGCCATATCTAATAAAGATGCATTTATGTTCTTTTAGATCTAGCTTAGTCCACTTTTCTTTAGGAACGTGAATAAATTATTCATAGCTAAAAACCATTAGATGTGAGATAGAAGGTTTATTTCCTATCCACACTTTATAAGGTGTCAAGTCAACAGCCATACAAGGAGATCTATTAAGAAAGTAACAAGAAGTACTTAGCTTCTGCCCAAAAGAATCTATTTAAAGTTTTGTGCACTACTTAATCATCCTTTCTGCTACTCCATTCTATTTAAGTATGTATGGAGTAGTTTCTTGCTTGATTATACTTGCATTCTTGCAAAATTAATCAAATTTGTTAGAAGAATATTCCCCTACATTGTTACATCTCAAAACTATTATCTTACATTCTGTTTGCTTTCCTTACTAAGGCTTTATATTCTCTAAACTTATTCAATAAGTTATATTTATGTCACATAAAATAAATATAGGTAAACCTTGAAGCATCACCAATTAAGGTCACAAAATATCAATATTTTCCAATAGAACCAACATCCATAGGACCAAACACATATGTATGAATTATTTATAATTTACTCTTTGCTTTATATTTTTTTTGAAGGAAAAGATAATATATTTTTGTTTCCCAAACACACAATGCTCAAAAAAATAAAAATACTCATCAAAATGAGAGAAACCATCAACCAATTTTTTATTGATAATGGTTTTTGAACCTTTCAACTTACGCATCCCAATCTATGGTGCGACAACATACATGTATTTTTATATTTTTATTTACATTAGAAGAATTATAAGTACTGGTAGCATTCAACAAAAACAAGGTCCCCATTTTTGACCCTTTCATTACCACCAAGTTTCCTCTTACCAACCTACAACCAACCTTATCAAAAGTTACTTGCATTCATAAATCATTCAACATTGACATATAAATTCAATTTCTTGCTAATCTAGGAATATGTTAAACACCTAGGAGGGTTTTTATCCTCCCATCACTAAAAACCAACCTTACCTTCTCTTGTCCAATAGTGAGATATGAACTACTATTCCCAAGGTATACTTCCCCACCATCATATTCTTGATATAAGGAGAACCTCTCCTTATGTGGAGTCATGTGATATGAGAATCCTGAGTTAACCAACAAATGATCACTAGAAATATTATTATAAGAAAGAATTAAGACTTAATCATCTATTTCTAAGCACTTTTCCATAGAAGAATCTCATTATTTCTTTTTATTTATACATTACTTCATTACATGTCCACTCTTACCTCAATCCAAACACTTCACTCTATTATTTTTTGGATTTTTAAACCAACCATTGGAATTCTCTTTAGGCTCTTTTTTCTCTCCTTTAGATTCATGTCTTTCCTTGGATATTCCCATAACATGAAGAGCATTCATCTTGTTATCCATAGAAGTTTTCTTTCTAATTTCTAACGAGAACAATGTTCCAACAAGACCATCCATCTTTGGATCTATAAGATTAGTTGTAATTGCAAGAATGATATTTTCCCATGACTTAGGCAAAGAACATAAAAGAATAATGCACATATCTTCCTCACTTATCTCAAAATCTACAGAGGTTAATTGATTCAAAATCAAATTAAATGAATTTATATGATCTACAATTGATTCACCTTCTTTCATTTTCAAAGAATTTTTTTTAATTTTCAAGAGTGACTTATTTACAAGACTTTTAGCCTAGTAGATTTCACTTATCCTTTTCCATAAGGAATATGTAATTTTCTTTTCTAAAACATTTAACAAAATAAAGTCCACAAGACAAAGCTGGATTGTCCCCCTTAGTTTCATATCTATCTTGTCCCACTCATATTAATCAATTTTATTATATTAATTTTCCTTTGTTGCATCTATCCATTGATCCCTCTCTATAAAGAGATCCTTCATTTTCAACTTCAACAACTCATAGTTAGAACCATTGAAATTCTCAACATCTAACCAAGATGTAGATGTAGCAATAGATTCCACACACAAATCTACAATTTTTTTTAAAATTCCTATTGTAGAAAAACTAATAGCAACCTTTGTTGCCTCCACTATAAAATATGCAAGGTCAATGTTAATCTTAAGTTGTCATTCAATTGCAACTTCTTGCACAACTATTGGCTATTCCTAAGAACAATAAACAAGCTACCGCCATTTATTCCATCGAGTAGGAAATCATGGTAGTTATTAATTCCATAAACTATGAAAGTATTAATATCAAATTAGAGAAAATAATTCAAAAACTCTCTTAGCCTACTATAGTGGAGATAATAGATTGTGAGGAGGTACTATTTCCTAAGAAATTGGAATCTAGTGACCTGGGACTTTGGGAATATTCTCAAGACCTTCTGAGATTACCTCCTAGAGTTACTCCAAAGCATCCTTCTAGAGTCTCATCAAAATTAACTTCTAGAGTTACCCTAGAAAACTTCTCTAGAGATTCTTTTAAGTTTTCTTATGGATCTCTCTTGGGGCCTCCTCTAGAGGCATTCCAAAGATAACTCTTGAATCCATTTTGTACCAATTCTCCAAAAACTTTTCAAATTATTCTCGCAATGTTGGTGTGGAGAGTCCCTTCAAAGACTCTCAAAGCAATCACCATGAGCTCCTTCAAAATCAAATACAAAAATAAAGAATAATGTAGGATATCATGTTGTTCTAGAGCCATGATTTAGATCCATTTTAGAGCATGATCCTTTCCCTAAAAGAATAAAAATAACTTTAAATTTCTCTCTGGAAGAAATACCTACAACTAAAACTTGGCTCATTCAAGAGTTAATAAGATTAAATATTGAAGTCCCTCAATTGTAGGAAATAAAAGAGATTCTAGAGATAAAATAGTTGCTTAAGAAACTCTATATAAAAACCCCTAGATGGAAGAAAAAGTAGTCCAATACCATTCATGTAAATGGTGACTTAGCTTACCTTATGTTTTAAAAGATTCTTCCAACAAAATATAGAGATCCAGGTAGCCTTGTAATTACTATATAAATTATGGGTATTGAAATATCCAACAATTTAGTTCACCTAAGAGCCTCCATCAACATCATGAGTGTCAAAGTCATGAAAACTCTATCTCTGAGAAGAATACAACCTATAAACACCATTTTATAGGTGGTAGATCACTTGGTCACCATTTTAAATGTCATTATGGAAAACATTTATACTATGATTGAATATTGGGAGTATCACATATATTTTTGGTACTCTAGTTGTGGACTCCAAAGGACACCTATCTATTAGTATTGATATGACCATGGTTTGCAACTGTGGCTACCCTTATTGATTGTAGATCCAAGGGAATGACAATATTAAATGGGATTATATTAAATAGTTATTTTATATCCATGTTCCAAACCATCTTCAACTCTTAAAAATTATGTTTGGGTTGATAAACCCAATCAAATAAGTAGCTAGGAAAATGTTGCCACCCTAGCCATGGTCACAATAAAATAGCATGTGGAGCAATTGGGGGATGATTTAAATTTTTATGATATGCTAGAATCAAGTAATGAAATAGATTTTGATGAAGATAAAGATATTTAATCCCTTCTAAAGGAAAGAATATTGTATTTTTCCCAATATGACCATACATACTTCCTTAATGTATTTAATTATGCATTGTCAAATATAATTCCAAGAGGTGGTGGGTTCTTCAAAGACATCACTACCTGTCATATATTGCAACGACACTCTTTCCCTCTGAACACATTGATGAGTGAAAATAAAGTATTTTCCTCTAGTCATTTTGTAACAAAACAAATACTGATCTTGCCTAGTTAGACTTTGAACATAAACAACTAGCTAAATGATCAACAAGAATTGAAACTATTTGATGTTTTCATTAATTTATAAAAGTTTATTTATTAGGACTTAAAAGATATGGAATTCATTCAAATAAAAAATTTCAACCATTATATTTACATAGAAGATGTGAGACTAATAAGATAGATACAATGTAGACTAAATCCTACATTAAGGTAGATAGTCAATACTGAAATAGAAAAAATCTTGTAGGTAGGATTCATCTACCTAATTTATGATAGTAAATGGGTGTCACCACTCATTTTTATTTAAAAAAAGGGTGGGAAATGGAGATTCTATGTTGATTATAGAGATATAAACAAACAAACTTATAGTGACTACTTGTCCTTACCATTTATTGATCAAGTTCTTGATAATTTGGCCTCAAAAAAATTACTTCTCCATCCTCGATGATTCAATGGCTACAACCAAAAATTGGTAGCTTTGAAGGACTAAGATAAAAACATGTTTACTTGTCCACAGGGAACCTTCACTTATAGAGTTCTTCCTTTTCAACTCTACAATACACTAATAACCTTCCAATGAGTTGCTCTTTCAATTTTTGTTGAACAGTTGAATGATTGCATGGAAGTTTACATGGATGATTTCACTATCCATGGTAAAACCTTTGGTGAGGACCTTCAAAAATTCTAACATTTCTTAAAATGATGCGAAGAACATTAGTTTTCCCTTAGCCATGAAAACGTCCTCATCATGGTTGACCAAAGAATTATCTTGGGACACCACATTTTTGCTAAAGACATCATAGTAGACCCCAAAAAGATACAAACCATCAAACAAATAGAGCCTCTAAAAACACAAACTCATGTTAGAAGTTTCTTGGATCACACTAGGTACTATAGAAGATTCATATAAAACATTAGTAAAATAGCAACCCCAATGTTTTCCCCACTCCAAAAAGATGTAGAATTTTCTCAAACCAAAGAATGCCAACATCCTTTGAATTAATTAGAGAAAAGATGAAATCTTCTCTACTTTGTGAGGCCTAAACTGGAACTTTCCATTTTATATTTATGTAGATGCCTCAAATTATACTATACCTATGGTCTTAGGCTATGTAGATGAAGAAGTGGAAAAATATCCAGAACTTGACTCCAATAGAATGAAACTATACCATGATGGGAAATGAGTTTGTTTCTATAGTTCATGCCATCAACAAGTTTTTCCATTATATTATAGGCTACAAATTAAACATATACATAGATCACTCCACCATCCAATAGTTTATGAATAAACCTATGGTAAGTGGAAGAATAATTAGATGGATTTTACTATTGTAAGAATTTAATGTGACCATAGTAGATTAACTAGGGAGATTCAATGTTGTTTCTATCTTCTTCTCCAATGTATGCATTGGAGACGGTGAGTAGGAACCAATCAAATATGACTCTCCATATGAACAAATATCTTCTCTTTTATTCCACATGCCATGGTTCATCGACACAACCAATTACCTGGATATAGGGAAGTTTCCACAAGAATTTTCTAGCAAACAAAGAAAATACTTGTGAAATAAAGTGTAACTTTTAAATGGATCAATGTCATGTTTAAATGTGGACTTAATCTTGTCTTGCATAGGTGTGTATGAGAAGACGAAGTGTAGAACATTTTAACAGATTTTCATGATGATTCTATAGGTGGACACTATTCAATAGAAAGAAAAACTCAGTAGATCTTAGGTGTTGTGTATTATTGGCCCTCCATGTATAATGATATAAAGAGATATCTCAAGCATTGTGATGAATGGTAGAGAATGGGAATACCAACAAAATCTAGTGAAATGCCCCTCCATCCTCAAGTGGTTTAAGAACCACTTGATAAATGGGAGTTGGACTTCATTAGTGGTGCAGGGCACCTAGGAGCACCTTGGTTCCTAAAGTCACTTTGTTTGCATTTTTTTTTTAAAGTTGTGGTTTTGATTGTAATAAGGCTTCAGCCATGAGTATATGGTCCTTTTTGTGTGGTCAAGATGATTGAGGTGACCATATAAACCTCAATCATGCTTAGTCCACTTGGATCCTTGTTATGCCACTTAGGCCTAGAAGGTATAAGGGTTGGTTTTTGAGTTTTTTTTATTGTTTGTGTGTTTTATCATGTTTTGGGAGTATGGAGGATGTTTTGATTCCATTGGACAAGAAAAACAAATCGCCATCCTTTGGAAAATGCAAAAACTCCATAGTGTCAAGTGTTGTCAATGGTGTTAATGACACATTGACAGGTTGCAACTTCATTTTGGTTATTAAAACTATTTGTAGAGGTTGTAAACTGACTTGGATAGGTTGATATGGAGGAAATATTGCTCCAGCACAGGGGAGAAAGTTTTTGTACAGAATTTGGGCACAAAAATCAAGAAAATTGACTATTTTTTGCTGTTTTTCCTGCTGTGTACGGCCTGTACAGATTTTTTAGGGTGTAAATGTACTTTTTATGAAATATCTTGGAGTCAAGGTTCTAATGAAACTAGTTTGAGGTCCTGAAGTGGTCGGGATCAAAAGTTATAGATTTTTCTTTCAAAACAGGTCCAGAAACCCTGTTTTCTAGGGCAGCCATAGAAATCCGGCTCTAGAATGCATTCCCACCATTGAAAATTCACAAAAACTGGTGAAATGTAGGCTAGGGGTATTTACTATAAGATTCCAAAATTTTTTTGTTTGAAAATGCAGTCTTCTATTTTTAATTTGATGCCCTAGGTCAAGTATTCCTATGTATTTGGCCAAAATTGTGCAATTTATTGATGTAGATGACAAAGTCTGATAGGTGGGTGAATGAAAGTTGGTTTGTGAGTTTTTTGTAGGTCATAGAAGAGATCCAAGTTCCTGCCCCAGGTTTATGACCCCAATTTTGAGCACTTGCTTTGTAACCTAGCCTAAATTGATCAATTAGGCCTAGAAGACCAAATTAGTGTTCTAGATTGCTGGAGTAGAGTTGGAACAGGAGACTTTGGAGTTTGATAGGGTTCCATAGAGTGTATCTAAAACCATCATTTTCTTGCTTGGTCATATGGGATTTTGTCAAGTTTTGTTGAGAAAACCTAGTTTGGAGGGCTAGTAGCCTTACTAGTCAAGGTATAGGTTGAAGAGTTTTGGGAAGTTGGAGACCAAACCAACTGCATAGAAGGTGTTTGTTGATCTGTCCTGATGTGTTGGAGAAGCCTAGAAAGTGGATCCATCACTAGGATACCAAATCCTACATACACCCTTGAATGTGTCTTTGGTTGCTTGGTTGAAGGTTGTTTGAAGTGGGTGAGTGGGCAAAGGACAATAGAGTAAACCCTTGTGTGTTGCTTCCCTTGTGCCACTCTGCATCAATTAGACCCATTGACCCACCATCTCAAGAAAAAGAGTGCATCTTAGAATGTACTCATCATATCACCAAGTGGAAAAAAGTGTAGGATTTGTAGGTTGTAAGAGAAGAATAAGTAGTTGATTTTCTATACAACAAGATATTCCTAATATTTGACACACCTTGATCTATTGTTATAGACCAATGGCCCTATTGGGGCCTAGTTTCACAGGTCTCAAAAAATGTAAATGTCCTAAGTCTAGTTACCCTTTGTCCACTTGTGCTATTTTAAACAATCATTTATAATTGATATGATAAAGTTTAGGTGGGCTTCCCCTTAATCAATCTTTTCCTTAGTATTGTTTAATATTATTCCCAATGTGCCTATCATGTGTCAAATTTGCAAAAATCCATTGAAAATTCTATGTTTCGAGTTTTCAAGTCATTTTCCAATGTTTCTTCAATTTGTAGAAATTCCCTAACCTATTAGATGTATTCTATTCTTCCCACATCCAGTATCCACCTATCATTCCACATGAAATCCCCACATATATCATAAATCCCTTCACTAATTTTCATGTCTTTTCATTTTCTCTTTTACAGAAGCTTGACATGCTATTGGACATGATTTCATCAAGTTCCTTCTTCCCCTTTTACATGAAAATCTTGTAGGTTTTTATCTAGTCCTTAACTTATTTAATTTCCTTTGTTTTTCCTCTTCTACATAATCTTGATTAGATACTACATGTGATCTTCGTATCCCATATCTTGTATCCACATGCTATTATGTATAGAAGTTTCATGTAACTTCATTCATCCCCGAGTCTTTTTTGCTTCATCCATTTTTCCCCTTTTGTGGAATTCCACTCAACTACCAAATGTCATTTCCTCTTTGAATCCCATCTAGTTCCTTTATCCTATTTTAATATCTAGTTCCCTCTTCCCTTCCCACATTCATCCTATTATAGCCTTCCACTTTCCTTTTCCTTCACATGGCATTTTGCAAAATTTCCCTCCTAGAGTGGATATATTTCACGTCAACTTCCACATCTAGTCCCTTGTCATTTTTACATATCTTCGTTTCACCTTTCATCCTATTGGAATAAAACTATTCCTAAAAGGAGATACATTTCCACCTCGAGTCTGTCACCACTTTTTCTCATTCTTCTTGACCCCTCTACAGAAATTTCCCTCCCTTCAAGATCACAGTTGGTTGTAACCTACATTTCCCACATCTAGTTCCTTATTGATCTTCTACAAAATTCCCCTCGGCCTAATCTTCCATTCCTCTCTTTGCAAACTTTTGTCCTTGGGCTATAGAATGTGTTTCCATAACTTCACATCCCATATTGACATCTACTTCTGCATCCGAATCCCACATTTATCTCACACCTCTACATCTTCCTTGTTATTCCTTGCAAAAACCTAATGTACTTCTAGATCTCCTTCATGCCATATCCACATCTAGTTCCATCACCTTTTCTATATTTCTTTCCTTCACATGTTTCCCTTTAATTCATATCCAATTCCTTCCTCCACTTTCTATCTTCTGTCATGCATTGAACTTTTACATTTCTTCCAAAATACTCCAGAATGCACAAATAATTTCCTAGAATGTCATTAAGGATAGATTTTATTCCTGCAACTTTTTAGATATAATTTTACCACACAAACAACATCATGCATCCCAAGGGTGTGATTTCAGTTACAAATTTAATGGTGGATGATGAGGAAAACAATGGATTTATAGGAGTGCACCTTATTTGTGTTCAATACTTCAACATACAGTAGTGCATCAAATTCCTACAAGTGACCAAAAGGGAATGAAACTCAAGTTCTATAAATACAAGTATTATCCTAGGAAAACACTTTTATTGGAATGGTGAAAATTTGTGTGAGTGTTTCCGAAAACTTGGGAAATTAATTTTAGTTTCTAGAAGGGGATAAAAGAGAAGTATAAAGATTATATGCCATATTCTATTATGTCCGTGTCTAGTTGTAGATAAAAGGCTCAATTTATGGCATGTGTCACTCTTGTGTCTAATTTGAACCATACTTTCTCTCTTTAATTTTCTAATTTTTAGGTGATTCTTCAAGATATTTTGAGGCCAATACTGGGTCTATATTCAATTGGTTTGGGATTTCTAGTGTAAAGATCTATGTAATATCACAAATTATGTGAATGGTATTTTATTCTCAATCTAATTTTTTATAGTTGGAATTGTAATTTCTACTTGATAAATCAATTTAAGACATATTCTTGTTTTTTCTATGGAATCTATCTTTAATTTATTTTGCATGCTTAAAAAAAACCTAACAAGTTTCTAGGTGCACATTTTCTACACTTGTATCAGAGGTTAGTTAGTTTGAACTTATAGAATGTAGTGAAATTTTCTATTATAAGATGTTTATGATATAATGTTTTTCTAACCTATTATGTTGGGTTTGCAAATTAAAGGATAACTAAGAATGGGTTGTATTGTCAAGAACAAGAAGGAATTTGAGGGTTTAATCTTTGAAATGTAGAAGCCAAGTCATCTAGGCTCATCCAAATTGTAGTTACTTTCCTATTGTAGCTATAAGTTTGTCTGACTTTGTTCCTAGAGGATTAGGCACTATTCTGTAATGATTGCATCTAATCAAGCACTTCAAACTCACAAATGATGAACATATAGAAAAGGTATAATTTATTATGATCTTCTTGTCTTCATGGAACTAAAAGATGTAAGGGGTAGGATTTAATTCATGCAAATTCATTATCCATTTTCTAACTAGAATAAAGATAAGTTGTTCTTAAATGTTATTTGTCCATGATTATTGTAAAGGCACAAAGGATCATGCTTTCACATACTAAATATTAAATACTTTTCTCATACACCTATGAATGGGTCAATTATCTACATGTCTAGGGTCTATAACTACAAATTTGTATGAAACCAACACAATATGAGTTAGTGACAATAAATTGGGCTTATATATTATGCTAGTCAGACCTAGTTTTATCATTGTAGCAATGTCTATCAATGTTTTTTATTATTTTGAACACCCTCATTAGGATTACCCTCTTGTGTCTTATAGATCTCAAATTGTAGAAAACATGGTCTAGTCTTCTCACTTGGATTTTGTTGACCACAATCAAATACTGAGAGGGGGTGAATCAGTATCCAAGCAAATCTCAAATCCTATTGAGCATATTAAAACATAAACTTTACAAAATTAACATAAACATAAAAGATCAACACAATTCATAACACCACATATACATGGAAAACCCCGAAGGGGAAAAAACATGGTGAGGATTAACTCACAATATATGAAGCTCACTGATATAAAAGTTACAACTTTGTTTTAGGGTTACAACCCAAGGAAGATACTACTCCCTACAACATTTGTTTTAGGGCTTCAACCCAAGGAAGCTACTACTCCTTGAAGAAAGGTTTTAGAGTCACTCCCAAGGAAGCTACAACACCCTGTAGACTTTATTTTAGGGCTACAACCCAAGGAAGCAACTACTCCCTAAATTGATAACAAACATAGAAATAATTACAATATGATAGTCCTACTTCCTGAAACTAACAATGAAGCTCACTCCTTTTGATGATTGTACAAATGATTTCTCTTCTATTTTGACAACTTATGCAACTTCTTCAAACATCTTCTCTGTAGCTTACCAACTCACTGCTTTCATCCTTTAAGAAGGTTTTCCTTTGGCTCATTGTCGTGAGCAATCAATTAGGCACACTCTTCACTTCCCTTCTATCTCAAAAATATATTCAAGATTAATTAGGACAGAACCTATTACTTCTACTCTTTCTCCTTCAGTCTCACATCATTATGAATTACACGTCCATATTCCACTTCACACATTCGCACTTTCAATCATACACTACCTAGATCAACTAGGTTTATAATATATACATGATATTACATTGATTATCTTACAAGTTAGCTAGAGACATGAGGAATATTACAATTACAAGTTAACCAAAGATTAAAACAACATGAAACATGTAGAGGACAAGCCCTAAAATGAACTACACACAACACCAGGAAGAGAAACACACCTTGAAAATTCCAACACATGCTTAATCTAGTGCTAAACATCCTTGACAACATTATTCTTCAAAGAATAACATCAGTGTGCTTCACACAATTGAATTAGGCCACCCTTAAGCAAGAAAATATGAAGCTTGTAGCACCTCAGTAATTACAACTTGGCGGTACACATGGATGATTATCCATTACTTGTTCTTCTCCTAAATGAGTCGACATGACCCACACAACATCTCCAATCACTCAAACTTTGTACAATAAAGACTTTGTGGTGTACACCTCCAACATACCTCAGTTAGCCATGCAAAGGGATAACCCAACAGCATCTTCATTCTAAACCACAACCTATTCCAAAGAAACCAAAAAACATCTTGTGGAGCAACAGGAAACATCACAAGATCATCAGGATCAATCTCCATCAGAAAATTCACCATTTCATGTAGCAATAAGTTGGCACAGGTTAATAGACACTGATTCCAGCCACCAGAAAATACAATCCTACACTCTATCACTTACAACTTTCTCTACGCATTAGAAAATGACATAAAACCTTGAATGATGCACCTTCACAACCCATTGAACATAAATTCTAAACTGCGTGGCCATATCTTAAATTGCAAAAGAATGTGAAGCATTCTCCCAACCAGTCTTCAAGGAAACTTCTTGTATTAGAAATCTTCACCAACATCCGGAGATCAAAGTCTTCTTGTAACAACACATACTTCCTTAGGATTAGTATGAGAGAGCATACAACATGCTACAGACCATCAACAACATTTTCTCAGTATCACCATTGCTTCTAATTCCCATCCTAATATGTCATTACGATACAATCTTTGTTGATAATTGACATACTCAATACAACTTTGACATTAAATAAGACATGACATCCAACCATGAACATTAGCAACATTACTGTTAGCACACCATCAAGCATGAACATTACCCAAACTGAGTGTTGATATCAATGACAACCACAATAGTGACAACCTTAGGTAAAATATGTGCAACAATCTGATGTAGGAGCATCTAGGTGGACTAGCGATCAACATCAACCAAAAACAAATTAGAGAATAGGCAGAGTCAGAGAATCTATTTGTCATTCCACAATTCTACTATGTAACTACATTGGATAAAGTATGGTTATACATTAATTTATTTAACTATTTAAAAGTTACTCTATAGACCAAGGAATAAAGAAGAATATGGAACACCTCAAGTAGTAATTTTGCTCCGTCAGTGTCTTCTGTGGTAAAGAAGATAAAAGGTCATGATGGAAATAATTTAGACAAGATTCAGGACTATACGAGAGTAATTATAAGTATGGTGCTTAGTAACAAGGCCATTATTGTGGCACAATCTAGCAATGCTAATCTTCCTAGTAGAGTGATAGGTGTACATATCAGATGTATAAAAAGAAGAGGAGTTTGTGAAGCATCGAAGAAGATTCCACAATTACTTGGTTTGGCAGGAGACTATTTTATGAAGGAAACAAATGTGGAGGCCAAAGAGAAAGTACCATTTATTTTGATTTTGATGTAGGATCATCCCTGGTTCAAGAACAATCTTGCATCAACCAAAAACATTTGCATTTCAATTTGTTTACAGTTCAAGTTGTTTCCTTTAATTTTTTTAGTTCAGTTCAGGTAGTTTAGTCAATAGCATTTTCTGTATTTTGGTCTGTATTCTACAGTGGTTGCATTTTAGACCTTATAGAGATGGACTTAGTATCTAGAGAAATTCATAGACAACATATCCAAAATTTGGAGCATTTGGATCAAGTACCAGAAAGTTATCACTATCAGAAGATCAATTGTTTTCTCAGAATAGAGCATCATGACAATCTTTGATAATCAACTAAAGGAGAAGACTTGTGGAGCATTCCTTGACTTGTGGAGCCTAATGAAACATCATTCATTGATCTTTGGTTTGTGGTCAACCTTCCCTGAGATCCATACATCATTCCATTCATTTGCAGATGAGTTCTACTCATTTAGGACCGACCTATCCGTGTACACACATTACAACTCTTCATTGGAGTTTGTGATCTTCCTTGGCCAATGCAGAGGAATCTTTTGTACCAGATATGATATATAATGATGTAATAGATGCCTAGGAAAGTAGTAATTCACATGGTGATAGTCGATAGTTTGGATTCTTTGTGAAGGAGCTTCAAAGGTATATCTTGTGCATATTCAATATTCTATAGTCAAGCCTTTGAACCCCAATTGTAAACCCGCATGTTGCCAACCAATTTGTATTTGAATTCTATGATATACCGAATGATTGAATCTACATTTGTTTCATATCTTTGAGTTGTTTCTATTTTGTTTACTCTTGTTGCACGGTCTGGATAGTTCATTCTATGAACCCTCCTATCATGACTACACCAAGTGGTATCAGAGTGAAAGTTTGAATCTTTGGGAGAGAATTGAGCGAAGTGGGTGAAGGAATTCCATAAGATCTTGTTGTGGAAAGAGTGTCAAATATGAGGTAGGTTACTTGTGTCGTAACCAATCACCAATTTTGAGGTAGTTGTCACCTTGTAGCTTGATCACTGAACTTGAGGTAGTTTGCACTTGATCCTAGGAAGAATGCCACCGAGGAGAATCCCTGTTGTTGGAACAATGGCTGGTAGAATGGATGAGATGATAGAAATGATGAAAATAATGAGAATTTGATTGGATTCTATTGAGGAAGATAGGTAAAGAGGATTGACGCCGAGACCTGATGTTGAAAGTGATGATGAAGAGGAATTTCAATCTGTTGAACAAATTGACGAAACCCTAGGAGGTGATGAAGAAGAAGAATCAGATCAAGTAAAGATGTTGCAATCTATTTCAAAGATTGGGAAGAGACCTAGAGTTGATGTACCGAACTACACTGGAAATTTGAACCCTGAAGAGTTGATCGACTAGATAAATGACATGGAAGAATACTTTGATTATGAAGAAGTTGAAGATCCAGAGAAAGTGAAATTTGCAAAGACCAAGTTAAAAGGATATACTTGTAATATACACCCCTGTTGTTTATATATTTTGATGCCAAATTTTATTTTTCTAATTGTTCTGAGTTTAGGGTTTCATTGAATATATTGCATGTTTGATATTTGCATTGAATACATGAAATAAAGAGCATATAGCATAAACCCAGAAAATCTAAAATAGATATCAACAAAATATCAAAGACCCAGATAGAAGAATGCCAAAATATGAAGTTCTATTACATACCCATGTCAATATTTAAAACTTCATGTCGGGCTCATTGCCGGACCAGCCATATAAGCTAATAGAAAATCCTCCAAAATCCACATACAAATCAAGGAAACTCAAATATTGAAATTGTTGATGAAACATTAGCTCTATGCACCAAGTTTGAGTGATTTACATGCTACAAAGAATGAGGAAATCATACACACAAAGCCCCCACATCCAAGCTGACTGTATGACACTGCTATAGGTTTCTGATAGCAATAAAACAATGATAAACCTCCTAAAAACCCACAAGTAATAGACTGTAAATTGTTGCAACAGTAGGGCAACCTAATTGAAGTAGAAAAATGCAGCAAACCCTCACAAAAAATAGGCACAACTCCTTCAAGGTGTACGGCTGGATGAAGAAATGGTACGGCCCAGCCAAGAGGGTAAACTAGAACACAAAGGCTCCTCAAAGTCGATCAAATTTGCCTTCTAAACCTCTATCCATAGCTGCAAACTATTATCCCATCCAACATAATTAAATCCGGCACTAAACTTCACCAAAATGTGTGATTCGAATGCTCAACTAAGCTTCTGTATGAAACCTCCATAAATTGACCAAGTGGATTTTCGTCCACAAAGCCAAAGATTAAATCAATCTTGCAAAGGTTTTCATCTTAGCAAGACAATACTAAACCCTAGAGCCAAGCTCCAGAAACCCTCACGGGAAAATCTCAACAAGAGTGAAAAACCAATATCCAAGCATATCCCAAATGAGGCACTTTTCTCTCTTTTATAACTCTCCAAGAGGGGTGTTTTACTTTGGAGGGAAATATTTGTTTTAATTTCACTTTTTAATAGTTCCCAATGTGAGTGCTCCATAAAATGACTTAAGTGACTTTTAAATATTTTATTTTTCATCACTTAACCAATAAACCCAAAGTCCAATATTAAATAATAATATTAATTTACGGACTTTAAAATAGAGGCCCAAATGAACTCAGAATTCAGTGATCTATAGCTCGCCAGAAAGGTCTCGATGAGACGCATCCACTCCAAGTCTAAAAATCCCAAAACAACACTAAACTTGAACTTACTAAAAATAGTAAGTAACGGCCATAAGCAAACTGAGCCAAAATAGAGGGTGCCAACTAGAACCACAAACCATTTGATAACTCTGAGCTCAATGCAACATCTAGGAGAGCCAACAACTGATTACCAAGTCACCAAAATAGTGCCAAACTGACACTTACTAAAATAGCATTGTTCTCCGATGACCAAAAAGAACAAACCCAGAAAAACCTAGAAAGATCAACGACATGCAAGCACTTACTATAAATAGTAAGTATAGACAAGTTGTCTAAAATCTCTCTGGGAAGTGTCAACTAGCCCCACTGGAACACCTGAACACCCTAGTGACATCAAAATACTCCTCTGATTATGCTGTCACCAACCCAAAAAGTTAGCTCTGACTAAACTGCAAGAGAACTTGAAAATGGGGACATTACAGTCCGCCCTTCCCAAAGATTACTTGTCCTCAAGCAATGCCAATACCACCTCCAAACAACAGATTGGACCAAACTAAAACCAAAAATGATCCCAGGGTTCCATGTTATTCTCAACATAGAACCACCATGCCGACGCTATGCTACTCTGATATATTCTTCACCATGTGAAGAGTGGTGAAGCAACATAGTGGTATCCAACTGAACTGACATGCCAAACATGTCACCACCTAGATCCCAAAACATCAAAACCTCACATCCAACAGTCATGAAGGGGTGAGTAAATCTTGAAGTGTCTGAACAACAACATTCCCTTTAATCTACTGCAAAACTCCTATGGATGTACTGACTATCCAACATAGGTGCTAGAAGATATGAAACTGCTCCTCTCAAAACGATGGAATGAATAAACTCTCCTCCATCACCGCTATAAAGACTAAACATGTCATCATGCCAAGTGACACTACAACCTCTCTGAAGCCATGTTTCCAATGGAAATTTGTTAGACCAAGAAGTTGCAAACTTTGTTTGATACATATCACCATGATGGTAAACTGATCTCTGACCCTGCAAATAATCTTTTGAATATATCTGAGTTAGCCACCTGCAATCCCTAGTTCCATTTTTTATAGATGGCAACCCTTCATCCCAAAATGCATGGTATAAATCTTGATCCAATCCACACTTATGCATCATCAAGTCATCTGTGTGTGGACTAAAGGAGAAATGATGAGCACTCCTCACAATGCAGTCAAAATAAAAAGCACCTTCTTGTGTCAATGGTTGACCATCATAGTCATGGGGAACACACTCCTCATCACTCTCATCACTTGAATCAGATGATGGCTCATGTCTCTAATCCATAATAGCTAACTGGGTAGATACTCTGGCAACCCTCTCTGTGTACCCAATAGCATACTCCCTAGCATGAAACAATTGGAGATATTCTGATTTTACCTCCTGCAAAGCACTCCTGATGAACTGCAAATTATGAATGTGAGTACCAGTCGAGATCCCATACCATCTCTCCTCCATCTCTGCTGTCCAAAGAAGGTTTTCAACATTCCTATGAGTGCAATCTAGACAAGATAAGGTTGAATCAACCTTCTCTCCTGTAACCTTCAGTTGATCTCTCCAACCCTCTAGTAAGCTGTCAATCATGATCACCTGCATAGGATGCAATCTCTGATTTGCTTCCAAGAGAGCAAAACAAATCAACATGAGAATCAATCTCCCTACTGAATGATGCCCTACATATATCCTATGAAAAAGATGGAGTAGAGTGGTGATCTATCACACAACTCAGGGAAATCCATTAACTCCTCACAAGAGCTATCAACAACCTACTCTGCCATACCAGTCATGGGATTAACCTCAAAGACCCTTGATGTAACATCTAGTTCTCTGCTACTCTCAACCATAACACCCATCCCATCTATGTTACCTGCATCTGTAATTGTAATGGATGTAGCCACATCCACACAGTACTCCTTACCACTATCCGTGGGTGTATGCTCATTACTAGTAACTGTCATAGAAATCAAAACTATAACTACTGGAGATGAAGACTGTGCTAAACTCAACTCCATGGTAATCTCATCTATCTGTAGCTCAAACTCTTGAAGGGCTGATTGAGTGCTCGTCAAAAAGTTTATGGTGACCTCAAGCTCATAGGTGAGCTCATCAACCTCCTCTTCCTTCCCCCTTAGAGCATCATGATAAATACCATCCAGCATGAGAAGATTGATGATCTCTATCTAATAACAGTTGTAGGTAATTATTCTTCATTACTCCAACTGCATCTCTGAGCCCCTGAAACTCGGCAAGGGAAAGTTCACTATCAAAGTGCTCATGTGTTTTTGGAGTCTTCCAACAACAATTTACCAACAACCACTGAGCAACATCAAAGTGTTCTATGGCTGCAGTAATCATTCCTTCATTTACCTTCAATTATCTTGTTAAATGATTAGACTACACTGACAAATTGTCTCCACACAAATTTTTTGATTTGAAATTTGCACTATGGAAAGAGGCTGAATCATCATCACTCATTTATTGGTAAGCATCCTCATGTGTGCTATCAACTTCACACACATCCTCGTCAAGTGTACTGCTATTATGAATCTCTTAAGATGGCTCAACTAACATCCTCAAGATTGCTGAATTGCCAATATCAATGCACACCTCCGCTATCAAAATAGATGCGTGCACATCCATCAAACAATCCTTGGAATCATCGCCATTACTCTGGTGAAAGGTTATGGTAGCATCAAATTTGTCACCCATGCCTGATTTAAAGTCTTTATCTGCATACTTTTCACCTAGGTTCTTTGAGGACTTAAGACTTTCAGTATCAATGCTCTCAGGCTCTCTTGCAAAGTCATCTTCTAGTAATCTATCAATCATTTTTAATTCATTCTCAAAAGTAGCATCTTTAAGACCTTCATCAAAGTGAGGTCGAGCTTCACAAATTTCTGCTGTAGTCTTTCCCAAATTAGAAAGCTCTCCTTCACATGTGTCTTGATTAATGATCTTGTTTTCATCATACAAAGGCTCAGGTTCATTTTTGTCATCTTCTTTGTTCTTAATATTATTTGGTTGCAATGAATAGGAAGTGGAAGTTTCTCTTTCACATTCTTTGTTGTTCCCACATTTATGAGTAGATGTCCAAGCTTCTTGGCATGTGAAACAATGCTGCTCTCTTCTCAATTGATTTTTTCTCATCCTTGTAATCTATAAACCACAAGCAATACATTCTTCTTCTGTCAAAAGATGTTTACTTTTCTCAATTTTCTGCTCAACCAAGGTCTTTGACAACTCATATGCTATAGGAGAAACATGTTGTTCTTTTCTCCAAATAATCAACAAATTAGATAATAGCAACTTGGAGATATCATCATCTTCATCTAAAATCATAGACAAGATAGTTTGCATTGCTGCTTTAACATTATCTGCATGATATTTTCTGATTTTATCAAAGAAACAATGGTACATTTCAAGAAGTAAATCATTACACTTGAGATCAATCAAAAAGACCCATGACTTGAGCTGAGCCATCATTACTAACATCTTAGCAATCTTTTTGAAATATAAGCTTCTAGTATCACCTAAGCCATGAAAACTCCCAATAATTAGTTGTAAAATCTCCTTCATTAAGTCATCTTTATAGGGTACTTCAGTAGCTGAAATTCTCATTACTTCACTGATGCATGTGATAACCACTAATCTTACATACTTATATGGATGTTTCAGTAGCTCCGGTTCACACAACAAAGTCTTTAAACAAACCAAAGCCAGCTGTATTAGAAGAGAAGGTGACTGAGGGACTTTAGATAAATAATCCTCAGCTTCTTCCACAGTGCTAAGAAGACTTTCATCTTACTAGTGCAACAATTTAAGCTTCAAACCTACATCAAAAAGTTTGTCACACAGATTGTTGTCCTAGAGAGTTGCAATGATTTCACATTCACTAATAAAAATATTTCAATTGCTAGATTACTAAACACACATGCAAGTGCTGATCACCCACACGTAGGTTGAAATTTGTTCCACACTTTGAAAATCTACAATGTATGAGAAGTAACCCAACAGGCTGGCAAGATACACTAGCTCTGATACCACTGTAATATGCACCCCTGTTGAGTATATATTTTGATACCAAATTTTGTTTTTCTGATTGTTCTAAGTTTAGGGTTTCATTGAATATATTGCATGCTTGATATTTGCATTGAATACATTAAATAAAGAGCATATAGCATAAACCCAGAAAATCTAAAATAGATATCAATGAAATATCAAAGACCCAGATAGAAGAATGCTGAAATATAAAGTTCTATTACATACCCATGTCAAGATTTACAACTTTGCCAAAATATGAAGTTCTATTACATACCCATGTCAAGATTTAAAACTTCATGTCGGGGTAATTGTTGGACCAGCCATATAAGCTATAGCAAATCCTCCAAAATCCACATACAATGTAAGGAAACTAAAATATTGAAATTGTTGATGAAACATTAGCTCTAGGTGCCAAATTTGAGTGATTTACATGCTACAAAGAATGAGGAAATCATACACACAAAGCCCCCACATCCAAGTTGACTATACGACACTGCTATAGGTTTCTGAAAGCAATAAAACAATGATAAATCTCCTCAAAAACCCCAAGTAATAGACTGGAAATTGTTGCAGTAGTAGGATGACCTGATTGAAGTAAAAAATGGTGGCAAACCCTCACAAAAAATAGGCACAACTCCTTCAAGGTGTACAGTTGGCTAAAGAAATGGTACAACCCATCCAAGAGGGTAAACTAGAACACAAAGGATCCTCAAAGTCGATCAAGTCTACCTTCTAAACCTCTGTCCACAACTGCAAACTATTATCCCATCCAACATGATTAAAGCCAGCACTAAACTTCACTAAAATGTGTCATTTGAATGCTCAGCTGAAGCTTCTATATGAAACCTCCAAGAATTGACCAAGTGGGTTATCATCCACAAAGCCAAAGATCAAATCAATCTTGTAGAGGTTTTTGTCTCAGCAAGACAATACTAAACCATAGAGCCAAGCTCCAAAAACCCTCACAGGAAAATCTCAACAAGAGAAAAATCAATATCCAAGCATATCCCAAATGAGGCACTTTTCCCTCTTTTATAACTCTCCAAGAGGGGTGTTTTACTTTGGAGGGAAATATTTCTTTTAATTTAACTTTTTAATATTTCCCAATGTGAGTGCTCCATAAAATGACTTAAGTGACTTTTAAATATTTTATTTTTCATCACTTAACAAATAAATCCAAAGTCCAATATTAAATAATAATATTAATTTACAGACTTTAAAACGGTGGCCCAAATGAACTCAGAATTCAGTGATCTATAGCTCGTCGGAAAGGTCTCAATGAGATGCATCCACTCCAAGTCTAAAAATTCTAAAACAACACTGAACTTGAACTTACTAAAAATAGTAAGTAATAGCCATAAGCAAACTGAGCCAACATAGAGGGTGCCAACTGAAATCACAAACCATCTGATAACTCTGAGCTCAGTGCAACATCTAGGAGAGCCAATAATTGATTGCCAAGCCACCAAAACAACACCAAACTGACACTTACTAAAAATATAGTGTTCTTTGAGGACCAAAGAGAACAAACCAAAAAAAACCCAGAACGATCAATGACATGCAAACACTTACTATAAATAGTATGGACAAGTTGTCTGAAATCTCTCTAGAAAGTGTCAACCAGCCCCACTGGAGCACTCAAACACCCTGGTGACATCAAAATACAACTCTAATTATGTTGTCACCAAGCTAGAAAGTCATCTATGACTGAACTACAAGAGAACTCAAAAATGGGGACATTATAATGCTGCTATATGGTGGAAGGAAGTTCAGTTGGATTAAATAGAAGAGGAAAAGAAAAGATTACAAAATGGGATAGGATGGTGTCAAAATTGAAGAATCAGTTTATACCTGCTGACTATGAGTTGGAATTATTGAAGAGATTGCAGAACTTGAGAGAAAAGGAGAAATCTGTGAAGGAGTATACTGAAGAATTTCATAAGATGATCATAAGGACAAGACATAGTGAAGCAAGAAAGGAAAAAGTGGCTAGATACATCAATGGACTGAGATTGAATTAAACATTCAAGAAGAACTAAGTTTAGTGAGGATGACATCTTTGGAGGAAGCATATCAATTTTCCCTGAAACTTGAAGACAAATTGAATAAGAGACATGACCAGAGACAGTGAGGTAGAGGAGGCAAATTTCAGAGAGGCAAAATAATTTTTGTAGGAGACAGATCATATCCAAAGAAAAACAAGCTAGACAACCCATTTAAGGAGGATAGAGATAATAATGAATACCGGGGCAATGACATAAATTTTAATAACAGAGATAATTATAATTCATACCAAAATGAAGGATATAGAAGAGAGGGAAGAGGATTTTATAACAGAACATTCAGAGGCACTTGTTTCAAGTGTGGAGGTGAAGGGTTAGGGCAAATCAAAGCAATAAACACTAACACTTATATGCAGATTAAATAACTCAGATATAACAATGAGGAATAACACAAAAGAGATCAACATAGAAATTTAACATTGTTCACCCAATATGGGCTACATCCACAGAAATTTAGCCATCCAATGATTTTATTATCCAGTACAAAACATATTACAATCTCACAAATACATTGTTGTAACATACATCCTAGCCGCTTATAACAAGCTTTTCAGAAGCTTCTAGATTTAGGGTTTTGCAATGTCATTTTTCTTTTGTTAGTTAACAATAATTAACAACTGACTCTGATCGTGCAAAAAGAAGGGAAAAAAATAACTTGTGTACAGTACTTGCATGATCAGCCACCACATACCAACAATCTCCCACTTGGAGACTGATTAGGATCCACACCAAACAATCTCCCACTTGGAGACTAATCCTGGACAACACCACTGCGCTTGTAGCTCCCACTGGATTACAGGCCTGGCTGGTTTCTTATATCCACCATTATCAGTCGTGAAGGCTAATGAAAATAGTTTCTCCCGTGTAACTACCTTTGTGAACATATCTGTAGGATTCTAACTTGTGTGAATTTTCTCTAGCTTCAACTGCCCATCCTCCAAAACTAACTAGATGAAGTGGTATTTGAGCTATATGTGCTTAGTTTTTGAATGCAAAGTTTAATTCTTAGCAGGATGAATGGAACTCTGTCTTTCAGTGTACAAAGGGCTATCTTCTTGTTGTTGCCCCAATTCCTCCAGAAAACATTGTAACCAAATAATCTCCTTGCTAGCTTTTGTAGTAGCAACATACTTAGCTTTAGTGGTTGAAAGCGCAACAACCTTTTCCAGTCTTGAAATGCAATTGACTGTATTACCTCCTACAGTAAAAACATAACTTGTAGTACTCCTCTTGCTATCAATATCACCCAGCAGATCAAAGTCAACATATCCTTTTAGAGTAGAATTTGTTCCTCCAAAACATAGTTTGTCTGAAGTAGTACCTCTCAAATATTGAAGAATGCATTTTACAACATTCCAATGTTCCATTCCTGGATTTCTCATATACCTTCTCACAACTCCCACTACATGTACAATATCTAGTCTTGTGCATACCATTGCATACATCAAGCTGCCAACTGCTGATGCATATGGTATCTTAGACATTTTGTCTTCCTCCTCTTGTGTCTTTGGACACATCTCCTTAGTCAACTTAAAGTGACTAGACAAAGGTATACTAACTGCTTTTGCATTCTCCATGTTAAACCTTTTCAACACCTTCTCTACATACTCACTTTGGGACAAAAATAATTTTCTATTTGTCCTATCCTGTGTGATCCTCATACCAAGGATTTGTTTTGTTACACCCAAATCCTTCATAGCAAATGAATTTGCTAATTTCTGTTTGAGTTCATTAATATGCTGCATGTTAGACCCGGCAACAAGCATGTCATCAACATAAAGCAACATGATAAAATAACTGCCATTACCCAATTTCTTGAAATAAACACAATAATTAGAATGACATCTTTTATAACCTTGTTCAGCCATAAAACTATCAAATTTCAAATACCATTGGCGAGGTGCTTGCTTTAGGCCATACAAACTCTTTAACCTACACACAAAATATTCCTTACCCTTGACCTCATATCCCTGTGGTTGCTACATGTATATTTCCTCTTCCAAATCCCCATGGAGAAATGTTATTTTCACATCTAGCTATTCAAGATGCAAGTTTTCCATAGCCACAAGACTTAGAATAGTTCTAATAGAAGTCATCTTTACAACCGGAGAAAATATTTCATCAAAATCTATACCCTTTTTCTGTGCAAAACCTTTTACCTTGAGTCTAGCCTTATATCTTTTCTTGCCTCCATCTTCTTCCTTCAACCTATAAACCCATTTATTTGGCAATGCTCTTTTTCTTGTAGGGAATTTGACTAAGTCCCAAGTTTGATTCTACAACAAGGAATCCATTTCCTCTTTCATGCCTAGCTTCCACTCTATTTGGTATCTACCTATTTAGTGGAAAATTGGATTTGTTAATCTTTAGTTGTTTAGTTGTTTAAATCTACCTCTCCACTGTACATTGAAGGATCTAGGGTCAAGTGGTGAGAACTATCATACCCTAGGTCCCTTTCAGATGTAAGGAAACTTGGATTAGGGAAATAATTATGAATTTTTCCTTCTCCTATGCTCAATTGACCATTAAAACCCTAATTATGCAAAGACGACAAAAAATTAAAGAATTATGGAAAAAGCTCTTGCAGACAGGAGTAAAATACCAAATTACAGAATACTTGTTTTCAGGGTTCTGAAGCAGAATGGTCGAGAACACTAGAGTGGGCGCCCAAGTCCAAGGTATCTACTTTTTCAGGGAATCTGGACCTCCTTCGGACACTAATCAACCCTGTAACTTCTATTTTCTTGAATCTATCTATGGAGGACACTAGAGCGAGCACCCTAGTCCTAGAAGTACTCCTTTATCCATCTTTCCTTCAGATCCTGAACCCCTAATGTCTTTCAAGCCTTCCTGCAACTCCCCTTTTTCCAGATGCGACACCCATAACCTATAATCACAACACTTGGTTTGTGGGTTGTGGTGTTTAGAGGTTTGCCTTAGTCAGACCCTAGAGGAAACTTAAGTCTTAGAACACCATTGTCAGATAAAGAGGGCATGCCCTTGTGAGGCACAGGCCAAAAACCAAAAGGAATCAATGATAAAAACACAATGATATGTGACCTTGTAGTTAAGATTTCATGGAGGAAGGTGCTCTTCATGCCATGAAGGAATTGATGCTCAAATCTGCAAATATCAACACACAAAACACACAAGTCTAGTCTTGCAACACAATAGAAAGCCTTGAATCACCTTAAGAACACAATAGCTTGCTAGTAATCATCTCATTGAAATCTATTTTTCAAATGAATGCCTACACATGCTTATACATGCATCTACAAGCACTCCCGCCAAGATATTTGAAATTCAAAATTACTGTGTCGGCAAAAGGACCTCATAACGGTCACTAACCAACACCCAAAAATTGGGGCTGCCCTAGAATAGGGCAGGACTAGGGCGCAGGCACCCAAGTCCTCCCCCCTATTTTAGGCAGGGTACAACTCAAGGGGTCCTCCTAGGTCCCATTTACCATGGGACTAAGGTCTCATTCCATTGGGATGCTAAAATATGAACGAAAATGTCCTAAATGCACTCTAAAGACCTAGGAGCTAAACCTTATGAGGGAAAAGCCCCCAAGGGGACGTTTTCCAACGTTACATTTAGCCCCCACCTTAATGTATGTATGAACACGAGGCCCATACATGCATTAAAGTAAGGTCACAAACACAACAAACACACCAAGCACTGAGAAGACACGCCAAAATAGTAACAGGCACACAAAACATGGAGAAGACAATTATAGTCACGCAGAACACGGAGCAGACAGTTAATGCATAGAAGACATAGTAATGCATGGAAGACAGAAATGATATATTTTCTTTTCTTTTTCTCATATATATTAAATGCAAATGCAAGTACTGGAAAGTAAACAAACCTCCCATAATACATGATGCACTCATCGCGTAGGTCTTTGTATATATGGGGCAACACACACGCAAGACACGCAAAACCTCCCAAAATGTATACTGCATATAGGGAAACAAACATGCCATACAAAACAAGCACACCAAAACACACACTTGAAGACACAGAGAAAACACGGTAAACAAGCAATGGTGTGTTCCCTATTTCTAGGCTCATCACCATCTTAGGCACATTACAAGAACACACTAATGATTGGGCTTCACCACAACAATCATTGAAAACACATTTAAGGGTTGAGTTAGTCACAGAACTGCTCCCCGCCTCCGTAGAGGACTTTTGAAAATGCAACCCCACCCACATCACAGAGACGCCTTACAGTGAAAAGGAAGCATGGCATACCACCCCACATGCATCATAGAGGCTCCTTACAGTGAAAAGGAGATATGAGCTCAAAAGTATACAACCCCACCCGCATCACAGAGACGCTTTACGGTGAAAAGGAGGTATATGCAAATAGATAGATTGATTGATTGCAAAAAAAATCAGGATGCAGGAAGTACTCATCGTACTACCCTACATCTGAGGACAAGCACATTACTAACATCTACAATAGATAGCTTACCTTATATATGCCCCCACCTTAAGGTGGTTGATATCATTTATCGATATCAAGGACGTTAAGGTAGGAAGAAAACACACAAGGGAACACCAACTTTTACGAATCCCATGCCCCCTAGAGGTGACATGTACTTTTATGATGGCCAAATGTTCCCACAAACACATCTCTGTAAGAAACATGTTAGTGTCTACAACATCATGATACCCAACAACATCAATGCATATGATTAACCACACAAAGAGCCAAGGTTATACAACGAATTCAGAGTTTGAGGATAACCAGGGGCTATATCACGAAGCTCTCTGAATCAAGTACTACCAAGGCTAGATTCAAAGGCAAACAAAGGTGCATGGAGCAGCAATATTGTTAAGGTTTGTAAATGCGATAGAAACATCATGAAATTCACTACGTGGAAAGCACGAGTGCTTCCACTAGCCAAACATCGAATAAGCTAGACAACCCCATTGTCATATTAGGAACTAAGTCCATTTTTTTATTGCTCTCAAAAGGGACACTAGGTCCGCATCAGTATAAATGTTTTTCGTCATCCACCCGCTAGATAGAAACACTAGAGGAAGGGAAACAATAAATAAGAGAGGAGAAAACAAGTGTCTTAGGGATAGTCACATAGGAGGGTGCCCCCAAGTCACCAACCACGATGCTATGTCTATAAGACACAACACACAATAATGAAATCAGAGAGAGCAATTTAGAAGAATGATGATACAAATAGAAGAAAGTCACAACAGAGGCGGTCTCCTGGTATCCCGAACCTTACAGGAGAATCTGAGGTCATTCTAGGAGGCCCAAACAAAACATAACACATCACGGGGGAAGCACATTACAATAGAAAAAAAGTTCATAGATACTTACCTATAGGGCCTCTTTTGGGCTAGAAGTTGTCTATAAGTAAATCATCATCATCATCTTCTCACTCCCTAATGTTAGAGGACAGTGGGACATAAGGTACCATAGCCATATCCATATCTTGCCCATTATGTTGTTCATCGTTAGGATCATTATTGTTTGGCTAAATGTTGGGATTGATGTTTTCTTGTTGAGATCTAAGGTAAGCTCGTTGCCTTGCCTTCCTCCTTTTTGCAAGTTGACGTTGATGTATTTGACGACTCAGTTTTTGTAACATAGGGCTTTTCTTTGTTATGGATTTTTGTATTGTAGAGAAGGAAGCACCAAGATCAAAGGTCCTTTGTCTAGGTGGAATATGTCCTTGTTGAAGCTTACTATTGTATTTATTCTCTATCCTCTTAGTGATGTCCAAATGACTTGAATATTCAAACAAAGGAGGGACATTAAAGGTCTTCTCTTCCTTAGTGAAATTCAAGGTGTACAAACAATCAAATAAAGGAAGAAGGTTAGTGGGAGGATCCATAGAGGTAGGAATGTGATTATTGTTAAATGAATGCTTATTTTCTACCCGTGGAATGTTCTTTGTTAAAGGGAGCTCTTCATTCACAAATGCTTCATCTTGGCCAGGGAGAGCAGTGGAATTACTAAAGCTATCACTAGTCTTCTCATTTGGGTATTCAGTTATAGGGTAAGTAGGATAACTTATGGGATCATCATCAGCCTTTTCCTTGCTACTCATGGAGAAGAACTTAGTTAAGCTTTCTAATATCGTAGGATGTTCACTCATGAGGGTTAAAAATTGGTCAAAATCAAGGTTTTTGACAAATGCATGCAAAGATACCATTGAAAAATGACATGAAGGTGCCATTTCAATGTAAGATCAGATTTTGAAAACCCTTTTCAACTTTATGCAAAATTCAAGTGCAAAACTATATGCAAAAATGATCTTAAAATGCTTGATTTTTGGTACTTTTTCAATGCAACTGAATAAAACAAAGGGTATTGTAAATATTTTGGTCGAGGGAAGAAATTTATATGTCTGATATCAGTCCAAAATAGTCAATCTAATCACTCTCAACACACTCTTGATGCAAATCCAAGATAATGCCAAGTCAAAATATAGTGAAAATATGTCAAAATGGACACTTTTTCCACCAAAATTCAATGCAAAAGAGCATAACAAAGGGTTTTGTGAGGAAAAATGATGATGGATAGAAAATAATACCATCAATGATAGCCACTTGATGCAAAAATACCCAACACAACATGATTATAGTGCAATTTAAGGCCAAACCCTAGTGGAAATATAGCAAAAATAGGCTATTTTTCATAGTTTTTCAACTCCAAGACCTAGCAAAAGAGGTGTTGTAAGAAATTTTAGGAGAGAAAGTGAATAATATCAATAATATCAGTTACCTCAATCCATAAAATTGAACACAAAATGCTTGGAGTGCAAACTAGGTCAAACCCTAGGGCCAAAATAGCCATCCAAAATGTGTAGTCTTTTGCAAAATTTTCACTATAAGAGCCCATTAAACGGGTGTTTTGAAGATTGTTATGAGGGGTAGAAAATTATTACCCTAATAATAGAAAATTAATGTGAAAATATCTTTCACAACACTCTTGTGGTGCAAGTTTGGAGAGTCGATAAGGCCAATTTTAGTGAAAATTGTCATTTTTGAAGCCCTGGGTTTGAAGTTTTGGAAGAAATGCTATGAGAATGATTTAATGTATGATTTATGATGGAAATTAAATACTCTCAGATATGAAAATAATTTTCAATATTAATCATGCAAAATTCCCATGTAAATTTAATGAAATTGCACCAAAATTGCTAGTTTTGTTGAAATTTTTAATGCAAAAATGTAAATAATTTAAATTTAAATGCAAATTCACACTAAAATACAAGACTAAAGACAAATGAAATTTTTAATGAGCCTCTAAAATTAGTAGAAAAATATGATAAAAGATTTTTCCTGCAAACCCTAGATTTTGGAATTACTAGGTTATCTAAAAATTGTCAAAATTTCCACAAAACCCTAGTAATTAAATGATGAAAATGCAAAGCAAGATTTTGAATTTTTGTATTTTTCTGTAGTTTATATAAGATCTGATGTAAAAATAACGAATTAGAAAAATTTAGGAAGAACTGACACAATTTAGTAAGCCCAACATTGCAAATTTTTTGTATTTTTCCAATTTTTTAATTTTTTTGAAATTTTCTCAATGCAATAAATTAAATGACCAAATGAATGAATGAAATCACACCAAATCTGTACAAAAACACTCAGAAAGTTGTAATTTAAGTTCAAATACATGGCTTCACCAAAATGTTTAGTTGAAAATTGGATTCGTTAATCTTTTGTTGTTTTGGTGTTTAAATCTGCCTCTCCACTATACATTGAAGGATCTACAGTCTAGTGGAAAGAACTATCATACCCTAGGTCACTTTTAGATGTAGGTAAACTTGGATTAGAGAATTGATTATCAATTTTTCCTTCTCCTATGCTCAATTGACCATTGAAACCCTAATTATGCAAATACGACAACAAATTAAAGAATTACGGAAAAAGCTCTTACAAATGGGAGTAAAATACCAAATTAGAGAATACCTATTTTGGGGGTTCTGAAGTGGAATAGTCAGGGACACTGAAGTGGGTGCCCAAGTCCAAGGTACCTACTTTTTCGGGGAATCTAGACCTCCTTCGAACACTGATCAACCCTGCAACTTCTATTTTCTGGAATCGATCTGTGGAGGACACTGGAGCGAGCACCCTAGTCCTGGAAGTGCTCCTTTATCTCTCTTTCCTTCAGATCCTAAATCTATGATGTCTTCCCATCCTTCCTACAACTCCACTTTTTCTGGATGTGACACCTATTGTCATGCCCGCATCTCCTGTGCAAACACGACACACAAGTGCCCGTGTCATGCCCACATTTGCCATGTGGTCACGACACGGGCCACGAAAAATTTTCCTCCCTACCCTAAGAACCACCTTCCACGTGCTTGCATGCTTCATGGCAATATGCCTAAGGCGAAAACATGACCACATGCTCGACGAGGTGTAGGCTGTCTAGGGGTGTGCGACACAAGGTGTGTCGCTTCTAGGGTTAGATTAAAATAACATGAACCCTAAGTTTCCTAGGTGATGATGGATGGAATGCAATTGAAGTGGAAGGTTGGCTAGGGAATTAAAAGAACAAGGCATAAATTAAACTCTAGGGATCCAGCAAGAATCCGACAGTATAACGCATTAACGACAAGGATGCAAAAATTCCTTATATTAGCACTTACTTGGTAACGTGGTTAATCTTGTTTTGGTTAACTCTCTAAGATCAGAATTCATTATCGACGCTTGGTGTCGTCTACTAGGTTTAAGATCAGAATTCATTCTAGAGTTGAAAGAATAATTTGTCTCCTTAAAACTCAGTTAGACGTTTCTCTTCCTACAGGTTTAGTTGGTCAACCACCAAAACAGAAACAAGGGAGGGCATAGTTTAAAAACATAAGGTAAATAGACTCCGTTAGTTTTAATGCTCTAGCTTGAATTTATATTTTTCTTTGAAAAAGATTCAACCCGGATTCTCAATTTTAATCAACGGTTTCGAAAATACCCAATCACCCTTATAAAATTTAGTTGTTGATTTACGATGTTGAAAGGAAAATTTTAACCCCTACTTGAATTTGCTCTAAAATGGCTTCCTTTTCTACATAATTAGTGACAAAGAAAAATATGAATAATTATCTAACTACTACAAAGGAGGATTTACCAATTATATGTATTTATTGACCAAGAGAGATTACCAATTTATAAGCAAACGGCATTATATATATATATAATATTATATATATTTACATATATATATAATTCATATATATATACATATATAGTGTTCATCCATTAATTAGCAAACAAACTTGCATCTATGTCTATGTATTTATATACGTCATTGTTAGTATTTATTTATATATATATTTTTTCATATAAATAAATAAGTAGGAATACATTAATCTAAATATTTTATAAACAAATATATAATAAAATGGAGCAATTGTTAAAGAATTAGGGTATACTTTTATATATCATCAGGTGGAGATAACATTCAAATTCTTTGTATGCCCTTGAAAACCTAATTTTAACTTTGTTGTTTTAGGTCTCAAGTGCAGGTGGGGGAGGGTGACGACAGCGGAGGCCATGGGGAAAGTTGTGACGTAGAAGGTGGGTGGTGGCCGGATGGTGGTTGAAGTGTGCATGGTGCTGAGAGGGGGATGAAGTGGTGGAGGTCGTGTGGCTACTGGTAGTGGAGGCAGCGTGGTTCCGGCGGCAGTTTTGTAAAAAGGGGTGGCAATAAGCACAAAAAGGGAGCGCAGGGTAAGGCCGCGATGGGGAAGCAATGAAGGTTAATGGGTATGGGGAGGAGGTCGAGCCCCCACCCATACCCTTGGGTGTGGGTGGGGGCTCGGCCCCCTCCCCACATCCATACTAACGATAGAGGGGTGGGCGGCGGCCATGGCCACCGTCTACCATGATGTAAATTTTTTTTATAAATACTTAGTTGTATATCTATGGTCCTCTCTTCAGTTCGACCATTATTTTATTCAAAATAAATTTTCTATTCCATTATATATATATACATATATATGTATGTATATATCTTCTCGAATGGTACAGTCAAACTAGAATTTCACAGCAACTTGAAAATGTATTTTTTCTTTTTTTTTGGATTTAGGTTATTATTACTGTTATATATTATTTTTTAAACTTATATATATAAATTTATATACAAACATACATGAATATTTTTGTATTTGTATGTGTGTATATATATATTTATATATATATACACTCAGATCTAAATTCCCAATCTAACCAGGTTAATTCAGTAAGAAGGCATTTTCTTCTATTGTTTATATTTCTAAATTGATAACCATTCATACTCATAAATTTATATATATTTGTAGGTAAACATATATGAGAGTATGTATAATTTAATGTAATCCACAACAAACAAAAAAAATCAACCTCTGTATATACATAGGAGTATAAATGGCTCAACAAGTTGGGTCAACTGTATTGGATTCTTGTAACACAAAGACTAGCTCTCTCAAAACAATGGCTCGTATCAAAATATTAACTTCGGATTAGCTCTATTTTTTTTTTGATACTATCATTTTATTTTTGTATCTAATCAACTAGATAACAAAGTATTGAATTTCCTTTCTTGAACAAATTTTAAAAAGAGATGTACCTATATATATATATATCTAATTTCTGTAATTCATTTCTGAGAAAAGCCTAAATGGCAGAATATGCATCATTATATAAGGTTCTAACAACAGCTTAGATTTTCATCAACTAAAGTGAGTAACAACATAAATCTAATCCTCAAAATTCCTACTCCCATCATGCAATTAAACCATAACAACCATTTATGCAATTACATATATATGTATTTTTTTTTTTAAGATAATGAAAGAAAACTATTTATATCTGCACATACATTTCACAACTCCACAGTCCCACAAAATAGATGTAACAGCAATAAATTAAATACAGATTGTTTGCAGTCCAATATTTACACAGCCAACATTATGGCAAGGTTAACTTAGTGTCTCCATACAAAAATTTACAATGCAACAAGGCCACAATGGCCAAGGCTCCAAATAGCCATTAAACACTTCCAAGACTCACAAGAGGAACTCTCGCCCACTTTTCAATCTTCACTCAACCTGCAACTTACACAGCAATGAAGCAACAACAACCAGCCACTGAGAAAGGAAAGCTCTCCTCCCTGCCATAGACCCACAAGTGGGTCACCCCTGAGCTAGGGAGGTAGGGGATTTCACACAAGTGTACCAATCCACAATAGAATCAAACACATCCACTCAAACAACCCAAAGGCTTAACACAATACTCAACTCATAAGAGTGAGTTTGGTGAGGGTAGGGAATAGACCTCTCAACTTTAAGGGGCTCCCAAATGATAAAGAAAATCTCAACACATGGCCTCAAGCCAAAATCCCAGAACACCACAATCCACAAGAATCACAAAACCAAATTGCATGGCACTCTTGCCATTCAGGTATCTCCTACTCAAATGATGATAAGCCCTCAAGGCACAAACACATATTGTGGGAGAGCCCCCAAGGATTGTTCCTCTCCCCTACCCATATAGGTTGAGCATTACCTCCATTTGAGATGCTCTTACCATAACTCCCAACCCAACATCAAATGCAAACATAACAATGCAACACTTACAAACAAAATTCAAACATGGAATATCATATAAGCAAAGCAAGGAACAAGTTAAGAGGCCTACCTTCAAGGCCTTGACAATGGAAGAAGAAGTTGGTGAAGAGCTCCAAGATTTCCCAAGCCTTCCAACCTTTAGAATTTCTCCAACTTTCTCTAACTCCTAATTAGAAAGGAAAGTAAAAATTTTGCAAGAAGTCCCCAAAATGCAAGGAAGAGAATAGAAGAGAAGAACCCCCACTCCTATACAAGAGGGGCTATTATAGGCCTTCTACTTGGCCTTGAGAGAATGAGGAGGTGACATTTGTCACCATCTCTTCCCTCCCCCAAAGCCACTTGTAAGAGTGAGAAGGTAAGAGGATGACAAATGTCCTCCTCTCCCTCCACCTCCATCTCCACCTCATCCACTTGTGCTTCCACACAAGTGGGAGGGGGACAAATGGTGAGTTGGATTCCCACTCACCCATCAATAAGAAAATGGTCTTGAGTGGTGCTCCCACTAACTTGGGAGCTTGGGAGGACTCTTAGAGACCTCCCTCGTCCTTCTTGGGAATGATTCCCAAAACACAGAGCTCTTCCCAAGGCAAGGCCCATCCCCATCTTCCCTCTTCCCAAATTCGTCACTCTTACTCAACCATGGTTTAGGGTGACCTAAGGTGAGTCTAAACTAGGGTTAGGTGGTCCAAGTTGACCCTAGACTCATGGTTGACCACCTAGGGTAACTTTTGGGACCCTAGGGGTCATGAAAGGGGTAAAAAATCCACATATAAATGGCCCAAAAGAAAAATAATAAAAATACCAATTGACATAAATCAATTAAAATTTTACAACACATAATATTAATCAAAATAAGAAAGAGAGGGGGTACTAAGGCTAAAAAAATAATTAAAATTTAAACCAAGAACAATAAATCATCATGCAATTTCACACGTGATCCTTATCCCTCTTGGGAACGGGTCGGCTTAACCGGGAATAACATGGTGTGAATCCTACCTCCGATTTCCCGTGGCTAGGGAATGTAAAACCTGCACATCTCGATCAAGTGTCAGTCTTGTCAGAAAAGTCATAGCTGAAGCAACTGAAATTAACTCCATGCAAATTGAAATAAACATCAATACATAACTACAAGTTAAACTACATTTTCCATAACATGTCAAATAGTTCACATCACATAAATAACTAGAGTCTCATAACACAATAACATCTAATATAAGTCCCATATATCAAACTACAACATATCATCCAATATGCTCAAATCAAATCACATGTATCAAATCAGTGAGATTAAACATCAAGTCTGCATAGCATAATGATCCAAATATGGGAAGTAAAATAATCGGCCTCACATCCTCCCCCCTAAGACTGAACTTCCTCCTGGAAGTCATCAAAAAGGTGAGGATAGAGTGCCCTCAAATTAGCTGCATCCTCCCATGTCATCGTGACCTCATCATATCGATCCCACTGAACCCTAACCTAGTCCAGCTCTCGACCTCAAAGGCTCAGCGTCCAACAAGCCAATATGTGAATTAGCTCTAGTACCAACTGCCCACTTGCCTCTACCTGCAAAGCACTCTAGTCTAGTACGTGAGATACATCAGCTATATATCGTCTCAAAATAGAAACATGAAAGACATCGTGGATACGTGATAGGCTAGGTGGTAATGCTAGAGGATAGGCAACTGGTCCTATCCACTCCAAAATCTCAAAGGGTCCTACGAACTGTGGTGCGAGCTTAGAGCCCTTTCCATAACGGATTGGACTCTTGTGTGGCCACACTCTAAGGAACACCCTGTCTCCCACTGAGAAGCTCCGATCTATCCTTTTAGCATTGGCATACTTTTTCTATCTATCCTGTGCCTCCTGCAACCTCTGTTGAATCAGTGTGACCTGCTGCTCCATATCCTGCACAAGCTCTGGACCAATGGTGACTCTGTCCTCAATCTGATCCCAACTCAAAGGTGTCCTGCAAGGTCTGCCGTATAAAGCCTGAAAGGGAGGCATACCTAACGAGCTGTGATGCAAACTCAACTAGATAAAGATACTCCTCCCATCTAGACTGATAGTCCATAACATACATCCGAAGCATGTCCTCCAATATCTGATTCACCCGCTCTGTCTGCCCATCTGTCTCTAGGTAATAAGCGGAGCTAAAATTGAGCTGTGTGCCCAATGCTTGCTGTAAGGCTCTCCAGAATGCTGAAGTGAACACTAGATCTCTGTCGGAGATGATGTGATGAGGTACCCCATGTAGTTTCACAATATCATCCAAGAATACCTTCGCCACAACTGGCGCATTGTAAGTGTGCGTACAGGAGAGAAATGAGCCACCTTGGTCAACTTGTCGACTGTCACCATGATGGCATCATGGTGATGTGAAGAAATAGGAAGACCAACAATAAAATCCATGGAAATGGTATCCCATTTCCACTCGGGTATATCATGTGGTTATAGGAGACCCGCTGGATGCTGATGCTCGGCCTTGACCCTCTGGCACTCAAGGCAACGAGCAACAAACTCTGCTATATCTCGTCTCATACCTACCCAATAGTATAGATGTCGAAGATCAGCATGCATCTTCTTCACCCCTAGATGTGCCACATATGGTGCCCTATGAGCCTCTGATAGCACTATGGTATGTAGGACACCTGTGCGAGGTACATAGATGCGCTGTCGATGACGAAGTAAACCACCTATGTCAAGTGTATACCCTGCAAACTTGCCCACAAGGGCCCTTTGTGAACTGATCTCCTACTGTACCTCTAGATGCTAAATAATGCGATCCCTCAAGTCCACATGCAAAGTCAAGGTCAAGAGCTTGTGGCACCTCTGGCTCAATGCGTCAGCAACCACGTTCTCCTTCCCTTTGATGTAGTGGACATCAAAGTCATACTCGCATAGGAACTCCATCCAACGCTGCTGACGGGCATTCAGATTCGGCTGTGTGAAGATATACTGGAGGCTATGATGATCGGAATGGAGCTCAAAGCGATGACCCAACAAGAAATGTCTCCAATGGACTAGAGCATGAACCACTACTGCTAACTCCAAGTTGTGCGTGGGGTAGTTCAGCTCATGAGTCTTGAGCTTTCGCAACTCATATGTGATTGCTCTACCACCCTGCATAAGTGCAGCTCCCAATCCCTCAAGTGATGCATCCGTGCAAACCACAAAATCTACTGCAGGATCAAGAACCACTAAAATAGGAGCACTGGTAAGATGCTCCTTGAGGACCTCGAAGGCCCTCTCACACTGCTCAATCCAAAGAAAGCTCTTCCCTTTTCGCTGAAGGGAAGTGATGGGGTGTGCTATCTGAGAAAAGCCCTCAATAAAACGACGGTAATAACTAGCTAACCCCATGAAACTCCTGACCTCTGTCACACTAGTGGGTGCTGGCCAATCCCTGATAGCTCTAATCTTCGATGGATCTACTGAGATCCCATTGCCGGAAAGGATATGCCCTAGGTACTGAACCTCTATCCTGAAAAATGCACACTTTGCCAAATTCCCATAAAGTTTCTGCTCTCGCAAGCACTATAGAACCTAACAAATGTGCTCCTCATGCTCCTCCTCGGTCTGTGAGTAGATCAAAATGTCATCGAGGAAAATGATCACGAACCGATCTAAATATGTATGGAACACCCCATTCATGAGACTCATGAACACTGTAGGGGCATTTGTCAAGCTGAAGGGAACCACTATGAACTCATAATGCCCATAACGAGTCCAGAAGGCGGTCTTATGGATATCTGCCTCTGCGATGTGTAACTGATGATACCTAGACTTCAGGTCTATCTTAGAGAACACCCTGGTTCCCTGCATCTGGTTGAAAAGGTCATCAATCCTAGGTAGCGGGTAATGGTTCTTCACTGTCACCTTATTCAACTGCCTATAGTCCATACACAAATGAAGAGACCCATCCTTCTTCTTCACAAAGATGACAGGAGCGTCCCAAGGTGAAATGCTTAGTCGTATGTGCCCCTTCTCTAGCAAGTCCTCCAACTATAGCTTGAGCTCAGTGAGCTCATGTGTGGTCATCCTGTAGGGTGCACGAGACACTGGCTCAACACCTGGCACTAAGTCTATGTGAAAGTCTACCTCACGTCGGGGTGGCATCCCCGGTAACTCTGCTGGGAATACATTGGCAAACTCTCTAAGGATGGGATGATCATCCAAAGCTGCCTCTGGCTCATCATCTAATCTGTCACTCACTGTGATGGTGAACATCTGACATCCCCTTTGCATGCAGTGCTTAAACTACTGAGCAGCTATCATACGCACTGCGGTGGGCTTCTGCATGCCCACAATCTCAACTGATGTGCCGTGATCGTCTAAACAACCAATCACCTTTCAGCGACAATCTAGCTTGGCTCGATGAGCCGCAAGACAATCCATACCCAACACCACATCATAGGATCCTAATGTCATGACTCTAAGGTTGCATACTGTAGTGAAGGATCCCAAAGTAACCTCACAATCATGGACTAAGGTATCTATTGTCAGTTTGGCTCCTAAAGCCAACTCAACTACCCACCTAACACCCTACCTAGAGGCCACCAGCCTACAATGCTCCACTAACGATGGAGATATAAATGAATCAATAGCACCAGAGTCAAAGAGAATAGAAATGGGATTACCTCCAATCATACTTGACGTCTCAATCATGGATGCCTGAAAATCTACCTGGCGGTTATCTACCACTGCAAACATATGGTGGGATCTACCCACAACACCCACTGTCTGCTCTGAACCTCCTGCACGAGGCTATCCCCTTACTGTATAACCCTATGGACACTCTCTAGCTAGGTGTCTTACTCCACCACAAACATAACAAGGGCCCCTAACCTGTACCTGCACAATCTGGGTCCTACCTGACTGCTACTGTCCTGATCTGCCAGTAGACCCCTGTGAACCCCTATAAGACTTCTATGACCTTGCGGGTCCCATAGGTAGTCCCTGCTGTCTCTGATCTCTATGCGGGCCTTACTACTGCCAACACCTATTATGTCCCCCCTGTGACCTCTGCTGTGTCCTAGCTCTCTGCTGCTGCTGTGGCTGCTGCTGCTGTGAGGGTCTAGGAGGTAAAGATGCTGAACTAAATCCTCCTCTGTGGGGTGGCTGCGATGGTCTATGGAAACTCTATTGATGCTGCTACTGTCCCCGATCCTAAAATTGAGGGTGACAACTCTACCTTAGTCTCTAAATCTCCTCAGCGATGTATGCCTTCTTGGCAGCATCACTCAAATTCTAGGGGTCTGCCATCTGAATAGGCCCTACTATACCATGATTAAGCCCTCTGATAAACTTATGCACCAGGAGTTTCTCGTCATGGAGATACTCTGCATATCTAGATAGCTCTGTAAACCTAGCCTCATACTGAGCCACTGTAAGTCCTCTCTGCTGAAGGTCATGAAACTCGTCTAGATGATGTTGCCTGTAGTGGTCTGATAAATAGCACGCATTAAAGTGCTCAATGAAATTCTCCCATGTGAGGGTGTCCAAAGATAGGTGGCGCTTGCACTCCTCAGTGCGCCACTAGGTAGCTGCTGCATCTCGCAACAAGTGAACTGCCACATGAGCCTTCGTGTTGCCCTCGTAAGGACGCAACGTGAAGCACCTATCTAAACTGATTAGCCAGGTCTCTGTGTCAGCTCCCTCTGTGGTCCCAATGAATGTAGGAGGGTTCAACCTTAGTATGTCCCTAATGGGATCTCCTCTATCTCTATGCCCCCTAATAGGCTCCTCTGCACGATACTCATAAGGCCTGTGACCCACGTGCTCTACACGCACTATCTCGTCCTGTCTAGCCCGATGTGGGGGGCTCTTGCTACGGGCCCTGTTGGCCGAACCAACCTCCTCTATCTTTGGTAGCTCGATGTAAGGCTCCTCACATGGTGCCCCTCGCGGCTCTACGTGGGGCTCCTCTCGCGAATCCTCACGGGGCTCGACATGTGGCTCTGCTACTGCTAGTGGGAGCCTATCTAAAATCGCTTGTAAGGCCTACAAAATCTGTGGTCCCATATCTGGTGGGGCCGGTGGTGCCTGTGGTACCTGAGGAACTGGCTGTGGTTGTAGGAGTGGCTATCCCTGTGGATCTGGCTAGAACTGTGGATCTGGCTGACCCAATCCCACAGCTGATGAATCAGTGCATACCTTTGTGGGTGGAGTGTGGTGGGTCTGCACTCACCGAACTCGTCTGGGAGGCATCCTACAAAACGGTGTAGCCACAAGTCAAACATAGTTGCGGAAACAATAATGTGCCTAAAACAAGCCCAGTGTTTTTAGAAAACCTGGCTCTGATACCAAATGTCATGCCCGCATCTCCCGTGCAAACATGACACACAAATACCTGTGTCATGCCCACATTCGCCATGTGGTCATGATACGGGCCACAAAAAATTTTCCTCCCTACCCTAAGAACCACCTCACATGCGCTTGTGTGCTCGATGGCAATACACCTAAGGTAAAAACATGACCACATTCTCGACAAGTGTAGGCTGTCTAGGGGTGTGCAACACAAGGTGTGTCGCTTCTAGGGTTAGATTAAAATAACCTGAACCCTAAGTTTCCTAGGCGATGATGGATGGAATGCAATTGAAGTGGAAGGTTGGCTAGAGAATTAAAAGAACAAGGCATAAATTAAACTCTAGGGATCCAACAAGAATCTGACAGCATAACGCATTAACGACGAGGATGCAAAAATTCCTTATATTAGCACTTACTTGGTAACGTGGTTAATCTTGTTTTGGTTAAACTCTCTAAGATCGGAATTCATTATCGACGCTTGGTGTCGTCTACTGGGTTTAAGATCGGAATTGATTCCAGAGTTGAAAAAATAATTTGTCTCCTTAAAACTCGGTTAGACATTTCTCTTCCTACAGGTTTAGTTGGTCAACCACCAAAACAGAAACAAGGGAGGGCATAGTTTAAAAACATAAGGTAAATAGACTCCATTAGTTTTAATGCTCTAGCTTGAATTTATATTTTTCTTTGAAAAAAATTCAACCCGGATTCTCAATTTTAATCAACGGTTTCAAAAATACCCAATCACCCTGATAAAATTTAGTTGTTGTTTTACGATGTTGAAAGGAAAATTTTAATCCCTACTTGAATTTACTCTAAAATGGCTTCCTTTTCTACATAATTAGTGACGAAGAAAAATATGAATAATTATCTAACTACTACAAAGGAGGATTTACCAATTATATGTATTTATTGACCAAGAGAGATTACCAATTTATAAGCAAACATCATTATTTATATATCCATATATATATATATATATAATATTATATATATTTACATATATATATAATTCATATATATATATATATATATATATATATATATATATAGTGTTCATCCTTTAATTAGCAAACAAACCTGCATCTATGTCTATGTATTTATATACGTCATTGTTAGTATTTATATATATATATTTTTTCATATAAATAAATAAGTAGGAATACATTAATCTAAATATTTTATAAGCAAATATATAATAAAATGGAGCAATTGTTAAAGAATTAGGGTATACTTTTATATATCATTAGGTGGAGATAACATTCAAATTCTTTGTATGCCCTTGAAAACCTAATTTTAACTTTGTTGTTTTAGGTCTCAAGTGTAGGTGGGGGAGGGTGACAGCGGTGGAGGCCATGGGGAAAGTTGTGACATAGAAGGTGGGTGGTGGCCAGACGGTGGCCGAAGTGTGCGTGGTGTTGAGAGGGGGACAAAGTGGTGAAGGTCGCGTGGCTATCGGCGGTGGAGGCAGTGTGGTTCCAGCGGCGGTTTTGTAAAAAGGGGCGGCAATAAGCACAAAAGGGGAGCGCGGGGTAAGGCCGCGATGGGGAAGCAATGGAGGTTAACGGGTATGGGGAGGGGGTTGAGCCCCCACCCATACCCTTGGGTGTGGGTGGGGGCTTGGCCCCCTCCCCACATCCATACTAACGACAGAGGGGTGGGCGGCGACCATGGCCACCGTCCACCATTATGTAATTTTTTTTTATAAATAATTAGCTGTATATCTGCGGTCCTCTCTTCAGTTTGACCATTATTTTATTCAAAATAAATTTTCTATTCCATTATATATATATATATATATATGTATGTATATATCTTCTGGAATGGTACAGTCAAACTAGAATTTCACAGCAACTTGAAAATGTATTTTTTCTTTTTTTTTGGATTTAGGTTATTATTACTGTTATATATTATTTTTTAAACTTATATATATAAATTTATATACAAACATACATGAATATTTTTGTATTTGCATGTGTGTATATATATATACACTCAGATCTAAATTCCCAATCTAACCAGGTTAATTCAGTAAGAAGGCATTTTCTTCTATTGTCTATATTTCTGAATTAATAACCGTTCATACTCATAAATTTATATATATTTGTAGGTATACATATATGAGAGTATGTATAATTTAATGTAATCCACAACAAACAAAAAAAATCAACCTCTGTATATACATAGGAGTATAAATGGCTCAACAAGTTGGGTCAACTGTATTGGATTCTTGTAACACAAAGACTAGCTCTCTCAAAACAATGGCTCGTATCAAAATATTAAATTCGGATTAGCTCTATTTTTTTTTATACTATCATTTCATTTCTGTATCTAATCAACTAGATAACAAAGTATTGAATTTCCTTTCTTGAACAAATTTTAAACAGAGATGTACCTATATATATCTAATTTCTGTAATTCATTTCTGAGAAAAGCCTAAATGGCAGAATATGCATCATTACATAAGGTTCTAACAACAGCTTAGATTTTCATCAACTAAAGTGAGTAACAACAGAAATCTAATCCTCAAAATTCTTACTCCCATCATGCAATAAAACCATAACAACCATTGATGCAATTACATATATATGTTTTTTTCTTTTGAAGATAATGGAAGAAAACTATTTATATCTGCACATACATTTCACAACTCCACAGTCCCACAAAATAGATGTAACAACATTAAATTAAATACAGATTATTTGCAGTCCAATATTTAGACAACCAACATTATGGCAAGGTTAACTTAGTGTCTCCATACAAAAATTTACAATGTAACAAGGCCATAATGGCCAAGGCTCCAAACAGCCATTAAACACTTCCAAGACTCACAAGAGGAACTCTCACCCACTTTTCCATCATCACTCAACCTGCAACTTACACAGCAATGAAGCAACAACAACCAGCCACTGAGAAAGGAAACCTCTCCTCCCTACCATAGACCCACAAGTGGGTCACCCCTAAGCTAGGGAGGTAGGGGATTTCACACAGGTGTACCAATCCACAACAGAATCAAACACATCCACTCAAACAACCCAAAGGCTTAACACAATACTCAACTCATAAGAATGAGTTTGGTGAGGGTAGGGAATAGACCTCTCAACTTTAAGGGGCTCCCAAATGATAAAGAAAATCTCAACACATGGCCTCAAGCCAAAATCCCAGAACACCACAATCCACAAGAATCACAAAACCAAATTGCATGGCACTCTTGCCATTCAGGTATCTCCTCCTCAAATGATGATAAGCCCTCAAGGCATAAACACATATTGTGGGAGAGCCCCCAAGGATTGTTCCTCTCCCCTACCCATATAGGTTGAGCATTACCTCCATTGGAGGTGCTCTTAGCATAACTCCCAACCCAACATCAAATGCAAACATAACAATGCAACACTTACAAACAAAATTCAAACATGGAATATCATATAAGCAAAGCAAGGAACAAGTTAAGAGGCCTACCTTCAAGGCCTTGACAATGGAAGAAGAAGTTGGTGAAGAGCTCCAAGCCTTCCCAAGCCTTCCAATCTTTAGAATTTCTCCAAATTTCTCTAACTCCTCCTAATTAGAAAGGAAAGTAAAAATTTTGCAAGAAGTCCCCAAAATGCAAGGAAGAGAATAGAAGAGAAGAACCCCCACTCCTATACAAGAGGGGCTATTATAGGCCTTCTACTTGGCCTTGAGAGAATGAGGAGGTGACATTTGTCACCATCCCTTCCCTCCCCCAAAGCCACTTGTAAGAGTGAGAAGGTAAGAGGATGACAAATGTCCTCCTCTCCCTCCACCTCCATCTCCACCTCATCCACTTGTGCTTCCACACAAGTGGGAGGGGGACAAATGGTGAGTTGGATTCCCACTCACCCATCAACAAGACAATGGTCTTGAGTGGTGCTCCCATTCACTTGGGAGCTTGGGAGGACTCTTGGGGACCTCCCTAGTCCTCCTTGGGAATGATTCCCAAAACATAGGGATGGGAGATGAGCTCTTCCCAAGGCAAGGCCCATCCCCATCTTCCCTCTTCCCAAATTCGTCACTCTTACTCAACCATGGTTTAGGGTGATCTAAGGTGAGTCTAAACTAGGGTTAGGTGGTCCAAGTTGACCCTAGACTCATGGTTGACCACCTAGGGTAATTTTTGGGACCCTAGGGGTCATGAAAGGGGTCAAAAATCCACATATAAATGGCCCAAAAGAAAAATAATAAAAATACCAATTGAAATAAATCAATTAAAATTTTACAACACATAATATTAATCAAGATAAGAAAGAGAGGGGGTACTAAGGCTAAAAAAATAATTAAAATTTAAACCAAGCACAATAAATCATCATGCAATTTCACACGTGATCCTTATCCCTCTTGGGAACGGATCGGCTTAACCAGGAGTAACATGGTGTGAATCCTACCTCTGATTTCCCATGGCTAGGGAACGTAAAACCTGCACATCTCAATCAAGTGTCAGTCCTATTAGAAAAGTCATAGCTGAAGCAACTAAAATTAACTCCATGCAAATCGAAATAAACATCAATACATAACTACAAGTTAAACTGCATTTTCCATAACATGTCAAATAGTTCACATCACATAAATAACTAGAATCTCATAGCACAATAACATTTAATATAAGTCCCATATATCGAACTACAACATATCATCCAATACGATCGAATCAAATCAGTGAGATTAAACATCAAGTCTGCATAGCATAATGATCCAAATATGGGAAGTAAAATAATCAGCCTCACACCTATAACTTGCAATCACAAGACTTGGTTTGGGGGTTTTGGTGTTTAGAGGTTTGCCTCAGTCAAACCCTGGAGGATACTTAAGTCTCCGGACACCATTGTTAGATAAAGAGGGTGTGCCCTTGTGAGGCAAAGGCCAAAAACCAAACAGAATCAATGATATGTCACCTTGTAGTTAAGCTTTCATGGAGGAAGATGCTCTTTATGCCATGAAGGAATTAATGCTCAAGTTTACAAATAACAACATACAAAACACACAAGTTTGCTCTTGCAACACAATAGAAAGCCTTGAATCACCTTGAGAACACAATAGCTTGCTAGTAATCATATCATTGAAATCTAGAAATTGGGACTGCCCTAAAATAGGGTAGGACTAGGGCACGGGCGCCCAAGTCCTCCCCCCTATTTTAGGCAGGGTACAACTCGAGGAGTCCTCCTAGGTCCTATTTGCCATGGGACTTAGGTCTCATTCCATCGGGATGCTAAAATATGGACTAAAATGTCCCAAATGCACTCTAAAGACCCAGGAGCTAAACCTTATGAGGGAAAAGCCCCTAACGGGACATTTTTTGATGTTACACTACCTGCATTGCTTCTTCATAACTTTCAAGTTCACCAGAATTAGTTAATAATATATAATATAATGATGGAAAAAATATTTCTGGAGGTCTAGTTATCCTTGTAGATCATCTAACACTTGCAGGAGTCTGTGGGATAACTTGTTGTTACTGACCATCAGGCACCACTGGCATTTTATTTTTTGGAATCTCATCTAGCACCACATATTCATTTTTGGCCTGATCATGCTTCTTTTACTACAACCGATCCTTATACATGACCTTCTCATTAAATATAACATCTCTACTCCTAATGATTTTATGATTTTCATAATCCCATAACTGATAACTAAATTCATCTACTCCATATCCAATGAAGGTACAATTTTTAGACTTAGCCTCAAGCTTGGTTCTATTTTCAATATCAACATGGACAAAAGCTTCACAACCAAAGGTTTTTAGAAATGAATAGTTTACCTTTTTTCTCATCATTGCCTCCTCTGGAATGCCACCATCCAAAGGATTTGAAAGTCCCTTGTTTATTAAATAAACATCAGTATGTACAACATCTGCCCAAAAGTGTAAGGGTAGTCCAACATGCAATCTCATGCTCCTTGCACACTCCATAATGGTCCTCTTCATCCTCTCAGATACACCATTTTCTTGTGGGGTTCTAGGAACTATTTTTTGTCTATAGATTCCATTATAGGAACAGTAATTCATAAATTTTCTACTGCAATACTCGCCTCCATTATTAGATCTGAGACACTTCAACTTTTTTCCTGTCTCATTCTCAACCAAAGCTTTCCACTTTTTAAAAGTTTCAAATACTTCTAATTTTTGTTTTAGGAAATACACCCATGTTTTCCTAGTTGCATCATCAATAAAAGTAACATAATAGCAAGAGCCACCAAGAGAAGATACCTGAGCTAGTCCCCATACATCTGAATGCACAAGCTCTAATTTCTCACTCTTCTTCTCTTTCCCAACTTTGAGGAATCAAACTCTTTTTTGTTTTCCATAAATACAATTTTCACAGAACTCCAAGTCAATCTTCTTCAGACCTAGTAGCAACTTTTTGGAGTGAAGGATCTTCATCCCTTTCTCACTCATGTGCCCAAGTCTATGGTGACAAAATACTATTTATGTCCCTATAGCATGTGATATAACTATTTCAGTAGCAATTGTTTCTATAGTAGCTAAGATAGAATAACTATTAATAGTACACAAATACAATGTGCCTACCTTTTCACCTTTAGCTACTACTAATGCACCTTTAGTGACCTTCCAAACTTTGTCTAAAAAAGTAAGTATACAGCCTTCACTACCCAGTTGTCCTGCAGACATTAAATTCCTTCTCAAATTTGGAACATGCGTTACCTCTTGTAGAAACCATTCATTTCCATTCTGTAACTTGATTTTTATCTTTCCTTTTCCAATAATCTGACAGGGTTCATCATCACTCAAATATACCTATCCAAAAACACCTTGAACATAATCTACAAAATATTTCCTATGGGGTGTGGCATGAAGTGAAGCCCCTGACTCTATTACCCAGGAATCATTAGCATTATCTAAACACAGAATTAAAGTATCCTATAATTTATTACTTGCAACATTAGCTTCCTTACTGTCATCATGTTGTTTGTCTCCTTGTTTTCCCTTTTGAGACTAGCAATCCTTCTTCAAGTGTCCTGGCTTTCCATAGTGCCAACAATCCATTCTTCCTCTAGATTTAGATCTTCCTTTCTTTGACTTTCCTTGTGACTTCCCATGATTTGTAGGGCTTTCTCCTCTTTCCTATGTTCTTCCCCTATTCTCTACAGTCAAAGCATTACCAGATGTTGAAGTCTCACCTGTGCTTTTCCATCACATTTCCTCGCTAAGGATAACACCAACAACATCATCAAATTTCAAATTATTTAAACTAGAGACAGAGTTACTTACATCCATTACCAAGATATTCTAGAATTTTGGAAAAGAACATAAAACCAAGAGAGCCTCACCTCTTCATCAAATTTCACTTTTACAGAAGTTAACTGACTGGTAATCATATTAAACTCATTTAAATGATCTGACACATATCCACCTTCAATCATTTTTAGATTAAACAAACACTTAATGAGAAATACCTTATTAGAGGCTGAGGGTTTTTCATACAATTTGGCCAAAACTTTCATCAATTCACTTGTTGTCTTCACTTCTGTTATATTGAATGCCACAAATGGTGCCAGGGATAGACGAATGGTTCCCAGTGCCTTTCTATCTTGAAGTTCCCAATCCTCATTAGTCATTGCTACCAGTTTCTTGGATACTCCTTCCAACAGCCTCCATAAATATTTTTGATAAAGATAATCCTCCATCTACATCTTCCATAATTGATAGTTCTGCCCATTGAATTTATCTACCTTCAATTTACCCTCATGCTCCATTTCTCCCACTTAACCATGTGACTCCCACTCAACCGTGAGACCTTCCTATAGATGATAATCAAACACAACCCGCTCTAATACTAGTTGTTAGGGTTAGGGAAGATCAAAGCAATAAACACTAACAATTATATGTAGATTAAATAAGCTAGATATAACAATGAGGAATAACACAAAAGAGATCAACACTAAAATTTAACATGGTTCACCCAATATGGGCTACATCCATAGAAACTCAGCCATCCATTGATTTTATTATCTAGTGCAAAACAAATTACAATCTCGTAAACACATCACTGTAACATACATCCCAACTACTTATAACAAGCTTTTGGAAGCTTTTAGAATTAGGGTTTTGCAATGTCATTTTTTTTTTGTTGGTTAACAAAAATTAACAACCGACTCTGATCATACAAAAAGATACATAACTTATGTGTAGTACTTGCATGATCAGTCGCCATATACCAACAAAAGAGTAGCCTATGTGGAAGAAGAACCTATTGGATCACCTAGTTTAGTTGGAAAACCTAAGAAAGGAGAATCACTGGTGATGAGGAGAGCATTATTTCAAGTAGAAACAAATGAAGAACCACTGCAGAGGAAGAGTTTATTTAGAACAAGATGCAAACCAGGAGGTGAATGTTGTAAAGTTGTTATTGATAGTGGTAGCTTAGATAACCTAGTTTCAGAGGAGATGGTGACTAATCTGAAGTTAGAAATATTGAACCACCCTAAGCCCTATCAAGTAGCATGGATTTAGGATGATCATAAGGCACTAGTGAGTGAACAATGTTTGGTAAAATTTCATATTGGATCTTATCATGATGAAGTCTTGCGTGATATTATGCCTATGGATGTTTGTCATATTTTATTAGGTAGACCTTCGCAGTATGATAGAAAAGCTATACATGATGGAAGGAAGAATACATACACTATAAAATCAAATGGGAAGAGAATTAATTTGATTCCTTTGGAAGATGATCCTAACAATGAAGTATGTGGGAATGCTAGAATCTGTTTGGTAGATGGAAGAAAATTTCTAGATGGTTTGAGACATGAGAATATGTGTTATGCTTTGATTCCTAAGAAGCCTAAGACATTGAAGAAGGAGACTGAAGAATCACAACTGGAGGAGATAATAGAGTTACTGACAGAGTATGAAGACATCATATCAGACAATGTACATGAAGGATTGCCACCTTTAAGGTGTATCAGTCATCACATGGATCTTATTCCTAGAGCTAGTTTGCCTAACAAAGTAGCACACAAAATGGAACTGACAGAGAATGAAGAATTGAATAGACAAATACAAGAGTTGTTGAGGAAAGGTTTGATTAGACAAAGTTTGAGTCCTTATGTAGTACCTGCAGTGTTAGTACCTAAGAAAGATGGAGAATGGAGAATGTGTATAGATTCTAGAGCAATCAACAAGATCACAGTTAAGTATAGATTTCCTTTACCTAGGATAGATGATATCATGGATTGTTTGAGTGGAGCAAGATATTTCAAAAAAATAGATTTCAAGAGTAGATACCATCATATCAGAATCAGAGAAGGAGATGAATAAAAGACTGCTTTTAAAACAAATGAAGGATTGTATGAGTGGTTAGTGATGCCTTTTGGATTGACAAATGCACCGAGTACTTTCATGAGATTGATGAGTGAAGTCTTCAAGAAATTCTTGGGTAAGTTTGTTATTGTATACCTAGATGACATTTTGATTTTTAGTAAGACAAAGGAGGAACATTTGTAGCACTTGAGACAAGTTTTGTAGAGACTGAGAGAAGAGAAATTGTAATAAACATCAAGAAATGTAGTTTCATGAAGGAAGAATTGGTATATTTGGGATTTGTGATTTCTACGGAAGGATTGAATATGGATCCTAAGAAAGTGAGAGCAATTATTGAATGGCCTACACTGGAGAGCATTGGAGAATCTAGATAATTTTATGGATTGGCTAGTTTCTACTAGAAGTTCATCAAAAATTTCAGTTTAGTTTGTAACCCTATGACAGAGATAATGAGAGGTGATAGAAAAGATTTCAAGTGGACATCCGAAGAAGACAAAAGTTTTGAACTATTAAAACAGAAAGTGACAAAGCAACATGTTTTGGCTTTATCAGATTTCAATAAGGTATTTCAAGCAGATTGTGATGCAAGTGGAAATGCAATTGGAGCAGTATTAAGTCAAGAAGGTAGACGTGTAGCATATTTCAATGAGAAGTTGAATGATACAAGGAGAAGATATTCAGTTTATGATCAAGAGTTCTATGCCATAATTCAAGCCTTGAAGAAGTGGAGACATTACTTGTTTCCTAAAGAGTTTGTGTTCTATACAAATAATCAAGCTTTGCAATATTTGTGTAGTTAAGGTAAGTTTAATTAGAGACATATGCGATGGGTAGAGTTTATGCAGAGTTATACTTTTGTATTGAAGCATAGGAGTGGTAAACCAAACAAAGTGGTGGATGCATTGAGTAGGAGAAGAAACTTGTTGACAGAGATGAGAGTTGAAGTGATAGGATTTGATGAATTGAAGAACTTGTATGAGGGGGACACTAATTTGGCAAAACCTTGGAAAGCATGTAAGGAACCTATTGTGATAGATAGGAGTAAGTGGTTGGACTATTTTATTCAGGAAGATATGTTGTTCAAAGGAAATTAGTTGTGCATACCTAGAAGCTCAATGAGAGATAACTTGATCAAGGAGAAACATAGTGGTGGATTGCCAAGACATTTTGGCATTGGAAAAATAGTGGATTTGGTGAATGAAAATTACTTTTGGCCTCAGATACATAAGGATGTTATCAAATTTGTGCAAAATTGCAGAGTTTGTCAAGTTGCAAAAGGGAGTAGTCAGAATACTAGATTGTATAAACCTTTGACAGTTCTAGAGAAATCTTGGGAAGCCATCAACATGGATTTTGTAATGGGATTTCCTAAGACACATAGAGGACATGATTCAATATTTGTAGTGGTGGATAGATTTTCAAAGATGGCACATGTCATACCTTGTAAGAAGACAACTGATGCAGTGCATGTAGCTAACCTATTTTTCAAGGAAATTATGAGATTGTGTGGATTACCTAAGAGTATAGTTTCAGATAGAGACACCAAGTTTCTTGGATACTTTTGGAAGACACTTTGGAAGAAGATGAAGATAGATTTGAAGTTCAATTCAGCATTTCATCCATAGACTGATGGACAGACAGAAGTAGTGAGTAGGTGTTTGGGAAACTTGTTGAGATGTTTGGTTGGAGAGAAGACATGAAGTTGGGATTTGATTCTTTCACAAGCAGAGTTTCCATATAATAATTCGATAAATAGGAGTACTGGAAGAATACCTTTTGAAATAATTACCAGAGTAAACCCTAGAGTTATTGTAAGATTGAGAGATATCAGTATGATAGATAAGAGAAATGTAGAAGCAAAAGAATTTGCAGAACATATGGAGACATTGCATAATTAGGTGAAGAAGCATTTGGATGATATGAATAGAAAATATAAATAACAATCAGATGAGAAGAGAAGATATAAGGAATTTGCAGTTGGAGATGAAGTCATGGTGTACTTGAGAAAAGAAAGATTTCTAGTTGGGACATATAACAAGTTAAAGATGAAGAAGTTTGGACCTTGTAGGATACTCAAAAAATTTGATTCAGGAAATGCATATGAAGTGGAACTACTGGAGACATTGGGTATATCACCTATTTTCAACATTGCATACCTATATCATTATCATGAAGTAGAGTTCAGTGCCAACATGGTAGAAGACTTCAAGAAATAGTTACAATACTAAGCATTGTAGTAGATCAAAGACATTTTGGACAACAGAGTTGGACATAGCACTAGAGGAAGACAATACAAAGAATACCTTGTGAAATGGAAAGGTAGATCAGAAGAAGATTCATCATGGATTTCTCAGGTTGAGGTGGACTGTCTTGATTTTCCTCTAGCCCTAGTAATTTGAGGGACTCACTTTTTCAATAACCCTGAATGTCTAATGTAGGAGTATCCCTGGTTCAAGAGCAATCTTGCATCAACCAAAAACATTTGCATTTCAGTTTGTTTCCTTTCATTTTTTCAATTTAGTTCAAGTAGTTCAGTCAATAGTAGTTTCTATATTTTAGTCTACATTCTACTATAGTTACATTTTAGACCTTGCATAGATGGACTTAGTCTCTAGAGGCATTCATACACAATATGTCTAGAATTCAAAACATTTGGATCAAGTATTGGAAATTTATCACTATTAGAAGATCAATTGTTTTCTCAAAAAAGAGCACCCTGACAATCTCTGATAATTAACTAAAAGAGAAGACTTGCAGAACATTCCTTGACTTGTGGAGCCTAATGACACATCATTCATTGATCTTTGGTTCAAGGCCGACCTTCCCTAAGATCCGCACATCATTCCATTCATTTGCGGAGGAGTTCTACTCATTTAGGACCGACCTATCCATGTACACATGTTACATCTCTTCATTGGAGTTTGTGATCTTCCTTGGCTGATGCAGAAGAATCTTTTATACTAGATATGATATATAATAATGTAATAGATGCCTACGAAAGTAGTGATTCACATGGTGATAGTCGATAGTTTAAATTCTTTGCGAAGGAGCTTCAAAGCTATATCTTGTGCATGTTCTAATATTTTATAGTCAGGCCTTTGAGCCCCAATTGTAAGCTCGCATGTTGCCAGCCAATTTGTATTTGAATTCTATGATATATTGAATGATTGAATCTACATTTGTTTCATATCTTTGAGTTGTTTCTGTTATGTTTACTCTTGCTGCATGGTCTGGACAATTCATTCTGTTAAACCTCCTATTGTGACTGCACTAGATTTGGTGCATGGTAGCCCTTTGTCATTGTCAACTAGTGCTATTAAGAGAAATTTTGTGGCTCGGTCAAGAGTACAGGGTCCTACAACCATCTCCCAACCTTTATATCCTTCCTCTAAAAAGAAAGAATGCAAATTTATGGATGTGTATTTGCATAGAGAAGTCCCAGATTCTCATATATCAAGGTGACCACTATAGAGAACCCTATGGGGAAGATTTATATAAGGATAATCCAATAGAGCTAAAGTTGGAAATTAATGCCTCTTTTAGAGGCTTGTTAAAAAATAGAAGCAAGTATTATGATTGCTAAATTTCAACACCTCATTTGAGGTAGATATAAAAACATTTAATTTTCTTTTTGATAGAGCGCTTCAGAGGAGAGAGAGCAGCCTTTTTGGGAGGTTTTTGGAGGCATTTATGTTACTCATTTTTTGCATCTTCTTTTTTCATGGGGGCCAGCACTAAGTTTATAAAAGAAGCACTAAAACAGAGAAGAGGGAAAGTAAATGCCACACCAATAAAAGAAAATGAGGATCCAATATTAATGAGGGGTTAGAAACACCTCATCGAGGCTTCATTAGCATGCAACATAAAAAAATAAGAGAAAAATGAGGTGGAGGGGAATAGAAAATTGATGCAGGACCATCCCTAGTTCAAGAGAAATCTTGGATCAACCAAAAATATTTGCATTTTAGTTTGTTTGTAGTTTAGTTTGTTTCTTTTCATTTTCCAATTCAATTCAGGCAGTTCAGTCAATAGCAGTTTTGGTATTTTGGGTCTACATTCTACTGCAATTGCATTTCAAACCTTGCAGAGCTGGACTTAGCCTCTAGATTCATTCATCTACATCATATCTAGAATTTAGAGCATTTAGATCAACTACCAGAAAGATATCGCTATCAGAAGATCAATTATTTTCTTAGAACAGAGTATCCTGACAGTCTCAGATACAGTCAACTAAAGGAGAATACCTGTAGAGTATTTCCTAACTTGTGGAGCCTATTGACACATCATTCAATGATATTTGGTTCATGTCTGACCTTCCTTGAGATCCGCACATCATTCCACTCAATTGCAGAGGAGTTCAATGTGTGATAGGTAAAAATCACGTTAATAACATCAAGCATAGCCATGAAAACCTAACCCTACCATCATCAAAGAATCTAATCCAAATGAAATCAAAAGCATGCAATTCAAGAACAATATCACCTAGATTGTACAATTCCTTGTTTGTGATGTGGATTGCTTCTTCAACAATGAACAATTATGAAGATCAAAGCTATCATGATGGATGGATGATAATGCTAAAATGCTAAATGGATGCTAAAGTGCTCAATATGCTTAAGACAATAATGTAGACGCTATATGAATGTTGGATATATGTAGTATGGAATGAGAGGGTGTTTATATAGACCTCAACCAAAATCAATCAATGGTGGAGATTGTTGGCTATGTGAATGGCTAGGATTAAAGGATGATCATAGATGAATGTGTAGATAACAAGTGGAGGGAAGATAAGGCTTATGTGTGACCGTGTACATAAAAAGTACTACATGTGAAAGATATTAAATAAAAGATGTAGTACCACTTATCTTTTTTAAATAAAAGAGGCACACATGTTGGCTTATTTGAGATAAATGATAAGAAGAATTAATTAAATAAATAAATTTTATTTAATTAATTGGAAAGTGGGTTTGTGAATGGAATTTTAATTAAATAAATAAAATTTATTTAATTAAAAAATAGATAGAAATAAGATAATTAAATAATTAAAGAATATTTAATTATAGATTAGAGGAAATAGAAAAAATAGCTAATGAATTAATTAAATAAATATAAATTTATTTAATTAATAGAAGAAACAAGTGATTGGGACATTGCTTAAGTGTGTTAGACAAATGCAAATGGTAAATAATACAATATTTGAATGCTAATGATAAATAGGTCAATTTTGGGTGTCCACATTTTGCCCCTGTTTGATACAATGTTTAGTAGAGCGTTGTGTCAAAGAAGATATGATATTCACTTGATAAACAAGGTTATGCCCCAATGTAACTAGCAGGTGATTCCCCCTCGAGAGGTAAGCCAGGCTAACTAGGAAGGGCTAGGTTGACTCGCGATAGGATGAAAGGCTAGAAACAAGGTTGACATGAAGAAAACAAGGTTGGGTGGGATGAATGGGATGGTATAGAAGAAAATAGGCTTTGGTAGAGAAGAATTAGGATTTGGACAGGGGCTATAAGTAAGGCCTTCAAGGTCAAATAGGCTCATTTGGGCTCATTTGTGTTCATTTTCTTAGAGAGATCCAGAGCTCCTTAGAGGTGTGGTGTGGCAAGAGTTGGAGAGCTATCAGGATGGTGATTCCACACAGAGATCATTTTGCCAAGCGAGTGAGGACACATGGAGAACTAGAGGGAGCAGGCGCACCTGTATGTATCAAAACTTTTGCTAAAAATGTGATTTTGATAGGCTAGAAGCATCATAAATGCACACACATCACTAGAAGTGGCTAGGTTTTAGGATAGGTCAGGCAGGTCACTTAGGTAGGAAAATAGGTCGTTTAGGATAGTTGATGTCTCTTATAGGCACGAAGGGACCGCATATGGAAAAAGTAGGTCACTTGTAGTTGGCTAGGCAAATAGATAGACAAAATGCACATATAGTTAAAAACAAGTCGCTTATGGGCTAAAAGTAGGCGTATATATAAGTATAGCTCACTTAGAAAGAACAGATGCTCACTTATAGAAAATAGATCACTTTTGGGTGTAAAGTTGGCACAAATAGGTGTTCAGTTCGCACTTAATCAATAAGCTATCACATAGGAAAACTAGGTCACCTGTAGGCTAGAGATAAGCACATGTAGTAAAATGGGTCACTTGGGATCAACAGATGGGCGCATATAGAAAAATGAGTCGCGTGTAGTAGATAGATGAAAGGAAAGCTAGAAATTGTCAATTTTTTGGGTCAGTTGTGTGAAACGCAAGAGACTAATATGATGAGTGAAATGATACAGGATGTGCTACCATCTTTGTTATCCCGAGAGCCACATCCAAGGGATTTACAGTTGGTGAGATTGCTGGATGTAGAGGAGCGACTAGTGTTAGAGCTCCTCAGGTTAGAGCATGTATCTAGATTGGAGCTAGTACAAGCACATCAGGGATTGATGACGGAAATGGTGGAGTGATGGAGGAGCGAGTATAGTTCATTCATGTTGCCGACAGGAGAGGCCATGATCACACTAGAGGATGTATTCCAGATTTTGTGTATTCCTATTGATGGAGATAAGGTGGATTATGATCCTGATATGGGTCCAGCGGCATTGAGGAGATTGTTTGGGACACCAGACATTGGAGTGGAGAGCTTAGAGATTCCGATGGTGAGGATGGAGGAGTTGTGAGATAGACTATAGTGGGTAATTGTGGCTATAATCAGATGGCTAGTTGGAGACAGACGAGCGAGAGGATTGCCAATCAGATGGGGGACAGTGATGGAGGGGATGTTTTCCTATGGGACAAGATATGAATGGGCAGAGTGTGTACTGGGACAGCTCTATCATTTCCTACATGATTGCGCATATATGTTCGGGGCTAGTATGTCTACAGGAGTCACAGTTTTGCATGTATGGGCATATGAGCATATTCCAGTGATGAGGCCAAATGGATGGGTGGCTAGGGTAGTGGGAGAACCTTATGCAAGGATGTATAGAGGAGCTTTGACATACTGGTAGTGTAGAGGACTAGTGTACTGGTAGCAGATATTAGATGAGGTAGACATGTTTATATAGAGGCCATGGCTAGGATGCAAGAGATGGGATGAGGAGGACAGAGAGCTTGTCTATGCTAGGCAGGTGAGATATATTTTTAGATGCGGGATATATATTATAGAGAACTATTTTCCTGAGAGGGTGTTGAGACAGTTTAGGTTGCCACAAGCAGTACCAGTTGGTGATGCCATATTTGGGAGGACTTGACAGGAGGTTTTTGATTGGGGGCTAGAGGTAGTGGTTTACATAGCTTTGGCGGAGAGAGAGGGGCTACAACTAGTTGTATGGCAGTGGGGACAGGGTCCTACAGATCCAAGCATGCTACCAGATTATGATGCATACTAGGTGACAGTGAGACCAACACAGCTGATGCGGGTTGGAGAGATAGGAGAGATAGGGATGGAGAGAGCAGTCAAGAGGAGACAATGACGGGCTCCACTAGCATAGGCTGTTGTGCCGACAGCTCCAGGGATATAGGTGCAAGGACAGGTGTAGGGGTAGCCTCAGATACTGGCACAGCCTTAGGGTCAGATACTAGGAGGTGATGATGTTCAGATTCAACAGCTGTAGAGAAGGATTAGGGAGGAGAGGAGATGGAGGCAGCAAGCTTAGATGAGGTTGAGGAGAGTGGAGTTAGACAAGAATCAGGCAGCGATAGGGTTACGACATGCTAAAGCATAGGCATAGACATATCAGCCACAGCTACAGGCGAGAGCACAGGGAGAGGATGGGCAAGATGATGGTGCACTTGCCAGAGTGATAGGAGAGAGGGATACAACTAGGTAGAATGAGCAGATGATGAGGGTGGAGCAAGACACTTCCATACAGTAGATGCAGGTGATGAGGGCTAAGAGAGATGGACTATGAATAGAGAGGGATATAGCTATTCACCAATTACAGGCAATGACTAGCGAGCGAGATAGAGCAGTGGCTGCATTAGGGACAGCTGGGGCTACCATGTACTTGGCCACTTAGTTGACACAGATACAAGGAGAGTTGAGGAGGGTATAGGGTGATGCTAAGTATTACAGAGGCTTATATTATGGGGTTGTGCCAGCAGAGTAGAGGCAGCCTAGCTTCAGGAACAAGTCAAGAGCTTTAGGTTCACGGAAGACAGGTGGTTCTCGATCTATAGCATCAATGATGGGGCCATAGAGAGATAGGGGACCAGGTACAGGACCCAGTGGTGGTGGACAGGGAGAGAGAGCTACCAGTAGTCACTAGGGCTACCTTGTTTATGTATATTATGGTGTATCATGATGAGGCCTAGAGCTGATCGTACATACATTTTTGATGGCTCAGTTTGTATCTGTAGACACTTGTATATTGACATATTTATGTATATATATGATGGCTTGGGTTCTATGATGGTATAATGAGTATGGATACATTTATGGTATGACATTATGCATTTATGTTTGTATTTTCATGGTCTTTTATGGATGGTTATGCAAATGATATGAATATGCAAATGGAAAAGATGGAAATGGACTTATGTTAATGATAATGCAAATATGTAGATGGTAATGAGATGACTTGGACTTATGCATATAGATAGATGGTAATGATATGATATGTCTAACACACTTGTTTTGTAGGATAAGGGATGTGGAAAAGGAACAATGGAGGGAAATGATTGATCTTGGTTAAAGACTACATAGGTGGATAATGGAATGAAAAGATGATATGATGGGAAGCTTTGAAAGTAATTGCTCAAGAATGAGAAGAAATGCAATCCTTATGTTTGGTATAGCATATGGATGTTATGCACCAGGGTATAGAAGACCAAGGTGTCAAGATATCCAATGCAAAACTAGCATACTACAATCTTGTCTTAACATATGAGTTCAAGATGTTGAACCAACATCCACAAGATATGAATAGCAGCTAGTGTTTTGAGATGGACTTTGACGCTACAAGCAATGGTTTGATCTTATCTCCACTACACATAGTGACACCTTGCTGGTTATATGTATGGAGCTAGTCTTGACATAGAATAGTCTCAAGTGCATAAGAGACTGTTGAGCTTCTCAGATGCTAGAGATATTGATATGTAAGAGGCTAATCCCAACACGTACAAGATACCAATATGCATAGGAAAAGAATAAGATCATCCCACAAACATGGCATACGAAAGTAGTATGACCATGCCCCATTCCATACTTCATCACAACATACCAAGATATAGATAGATCAAGGCAGTCTTGATTAGGCCTAGGAAAAGGGCAAAAGATAAATCAAAAGATAAAACAAAAGATACTGTCATCATGTTCTCTTGGCAAATTTAGGTGCTCTTGGATGGATTAAGCTGGCACCTTGTTGAGATGAAAGGTACATCCTGTTGAAGGCTAAAGATGTTGACAAAATGCTATAGCAAATGTTGGCTTAAGGCATACGGAAAAATAGCTTCTAGCTTACGCTAATTGGTTAAAGTGCTTGAGCTTTTGCTGATACACATAGTCTACTTCTTACTTTATCTAATCAAAGAGAAGAAGATGGAAAATGAAAGAAGATGAGGATGGGGTGGATCATCTATGCTTGAGTACTAGATACTTCCTTCCTATTCCAGACTGCCTACATACCCTGTGTCCAAGGGATCAAAGCACATTTAAGATGATGATGAGACATGATGAATATGTAGTTCTGGGTTTATTGATGATGTAAGTGATGAAAGATAGAAGAAAGGGAGATGAAAGATTGGAGGATGATCAAAAGAAAGATGAAAGATGGATGATGAAAGAAGGGGCTATCGTATTTGCCTGAATTAGAGTGCTTCCTTCGCATCTCAGATTGCCTACATACCATGTATCCACGAGATCAAGGCTTTAACGATAGAGCTGGTGATGTAGTTCTTGCTTATTGCGCTGAAGGTTGATGTTAAAGGATCAACACTATTGCTTGAAGTTTTTGGCAATATTTGAGATGATTGTGAAAATGTTGACTCTAGTTACAAACGTTTGCCATGTTTGAAGTTGGATGATGTGTTGTGTTTAAAGTTGAATGTTGAAAGTTTGTTGTGTTATGAGCTAGAGCTATAAGTATCCACTTCCAAATAAAGCTCAACAAGTGCCCCCAGTGTGGGATGAGGTTTTATTATGGAGAAGTGGCAAGGGATGCGAGTGTGCAAACAAAATGCTAAGGTGCCAAAGGATATAATTACCCCAACAATGCCCAAACTATGATAGCTAGAATGCCAGAGGTAAGGATGGAAAGGCTTTTACTATGGATAAGTGGACAATGATGTTTGTACAAGGTGAAATATGGATTATGATATGGATTATGTAGGTAAGAAGGTGAAATATGCTATGAAAAGCTATGATCAAATAAATGAAGTAGATGATGGGAGCTGGTCACTACACATAGTGCTTGTTTGCTAGGTTTTCACTATGGTACTTATCCAAGGCACCTCTTTACCAAGTTTTCACCAAAGGATGAATTATTTATCTTGTACTATTTTTTTTTTTAATCCAAAGTGCCACAAAGTGGTTTTCACTATTAGATGGATTTTTTTTTTACAATTGCTGAGATTCATGAATAGAACTTCTTGAGATGAATGTTGTTCACTGGTTCATCCAAGGGAATGCCTTATGGTGTTGAGAGAGTGTATGCACCTGATTCATAGACTGTTGTGATGACAAAAGGACCAAGTCAATTTGGTTCAAACTTGCCCTGTTTCTCACGATGTTGTTGATTCCTTTGATTTTCTTTAAGGACAAGATCTCTAACTTGAAATCTGCGCTCTCTAATTTTTTTGTTGTAGCTGTGACATAGATGGTTTTGATAGACTTGGAGATGGTTGAGCACTGTAAGATGCCATTCATCTAGTAGCTCAAGATCATGGAGTCTGGATACTTGATATTCTTCATCTAATATAGCATGCTGTAGAGATACTCGCAGTGAGGGAATCTTGACCTCAATAGGTAGGATAGCTTCAGTTCCATACACAAGAGCATAAGGTGTAACTCTAGTGGGGGTTGTGATACTTGTTATATATACCCATAATGCAGGATTAAGTTGCAAATGGCAATCACAGCCAACTTCATTGACTATATTTTTGAGGATCTTGATGATTGTTTTGTTAGAAGACTCAGCTTGGCCATTACTTTGAGGATAGTAAGGTGTAGAGAATCTATGTTGGATATGAAACTTGTTACAAAGATCTCTAACTTCTTGGTTCTTGAAATGACGGCCATTATCAGTGACAATAGCTTGAGGAACTCCATAACGACAAATGATATAATGTAAGATGAACTTGGATATTTGCTTGCCAGTAATATAAGTCATTGGAATGGCTTCCACCCACTTTGTGAAATATTCAGTGGCGGTGATAATGAACTTATGACCATTGGATGAAGTAGGATGGATTTTACCTATGAGATCAAGTCCCCACAGCGAGAAAGGCCATGGAGTAGTGATAGGTTGAAGCTCAAGTGCTGGTACACATATTAGATCCCCATGTTTCAAACAATGTAGACATTTCTTTGCAAATTGTTGTGCATCTTTTTCCATAGTTGGCCAATAGTATCCAGCTCGTAGAAGTTTCTTAAAAAGACCAGGGCCAGTGGAATGCGAGCCACATACACCTTCATGTACATCATGTAAGGCCACTTTTGCTTTCTCAAAACCAAGACATCTAAGAAGGATACCATAAAGACTCCAGCAATACAGGGTGTCTCTTAAGATAGTGTAATGAGAGGCTCGATGGATAAAGGTTTTTCGTTGGGTGTTAGATAGTTGGAATGGAAAGGTTTGATTGCAGAGATACTCATATAAGTCCTCATACCACAATGAATTGGGACCAACAATTTCACATAGAAGCTCAGACTGTGGTACTTCAAATGTTGGAATTAGAAGTTGTTCAACCAAAAACTCACATTTGTGTGTATTGGATGGCATGTCTTAAAGAGATCCAAGCATAGCCATGGCATCTACTGATCTATTCTATAGCCTTGGAATTTCTTCAAAGGTGATATTGTCAAAATACTTTTTAAAATCATCAACCATTACCTTGTATGGAAGAATCTTCTCATCTTTTGTTTGATATTTATCTAAGACTTGTTTGATAACTAGTTGAGAGTCACCGAAGACTTGTAACTATTTGATAGCCCATTGTACTGCTATGCATAATCTTGTGATTAAATCTTCATATTCTGCTATGTTGTTGATACATGGAAATGCAATTCTGTATGATTTGGGGATACAATCTCCTTGAGGGGTAACAAACAATATCCTTGCTCCTGATCCATGTTGTGTGTAAGATCCATCAAAATATAGTTGCCACAATGTTGGTGAAGTTAAATTGAACAATCCTTCATTAGGGAATTCTGGACGTATTGGATGAATATCTGTGATGGGTGTTGTAGCTAACTGATCGATGATAACTTGTCCTTTTATGGTCTTTCGATCCACATACTATATGTCAAATTCACTTAAGATCATAACCCATTTTGCTAATCTTCCCATAAGGATTTCTTTGGAGAGAAGATATTTGAGTGGATCAACATTAGATATGAGCTTTGTTGTTTGGTTCAACATATAATGTCACAACTTTTGGGAAGAAAACACTAATGCTAAACATGCTTTTTCCATAGATGAATAATTAAGTTCATATCCCACAAGAGTTTTGCTGATATAGTAAATGGCTTGTTCTTTCCCTAAATCATCATGCTGAGCTAGAAGGGCACCCAATGCTGTTGTTGTTGAAGATATGTATAGCAATAATGGGTGATCAAGTACATGAGGTACTAACATAGGAGGTGTTTCTAGATATTCCTTTATTTTGTCGAAGGCCTCTTGACACTTTTCATCCCACATAAAAAGTTCACCGTTGTGAAGAAGATGTTGGAAAGGATGACATTTCTCTGCTAGTTGTGAGATAAATCTGTGGATGGACTGTAACCTTCCTTGTAGACTACGAAGCTTCTTGAGATTTACTAGCAGAGGCATTTCCATGATAGATTTTACTTTGGCTGGGTCCACTTCTATCCCTCGTTGAGACACAATGTATCCCAACAGTTTTCCATATATTACGCCAAATACACACTTCTTTGGGTTCAGTCTGACTTGATATTTCTCTAGTCAATCAAAGATTTGTGCTAATACTTGTAGATGTCCTTCTCTTGTCTTATATTTCCCTAGAATATCATCAACATAGTCTTCCATGATAGTGTGAAAAAGGTCATGGAAAATAACTATCATGGCTCGTTGATAAGTAGCTCTAGCATTGTTGAGACCAAAAGGCATTACAACCCAACAGTATTTGCCCCATGGACAAATGAATGATGTTTTGTCTTGATCTTCTTCTGCTATTCTAATTTGGTTATATCATGAAAATCCATCCATTAAAGATAACATTTCATGTCTAGATGTTAGATCTACAATGTTGTCTATGCTTGGTAGTGGAAAGTCATCTTTAGGACATGCTTTGTTAAGATCTCTAAAATCTGTGCAATAGTGAACTCGTCCATCAAGTTTTACTACAGGTACCATGTTTGAAACCCATTCTAGATAATCAATAGGCTTTATGAACTTTGCTTCTAGCAGCTTTTGTATCTCTGCCTTAACTAATAAAGCTACTTGCTGATGCATTTTGCGTAATTTTTGTTTGATAGGTTTTGCATTATGAGATACCGCTAAATGATGTACCACAAGTGATGGATCTAGACATGGCATGTCAGCATAATTCCATGCAAAATTTATAGCTCTTTTTATTAAAAATGTTGTGAAGTCTCTTCTTTCTTGCTCTGATAGTGATGTTGCCAAAACTGTGATCTTTGGATACTTCTCTGTGCCCAAGTTCATGTCTTGTGATTTTTCAACTAGCACTGTTGATTTTTCATGATAGTTAGTGGCTACAGGAAGATCAAATCCCCCATCCTCAAGTGCCTTAGAGAGGTTTTCACCTTCGGATACATCCTTTATTTTTACTTTTTCATAGTCAAGAGGCACCTTTTAGTTTTCACCTAGTGACCTATTTTTTTATTTTGTTTATTTCACTTTTGCAACTGAAGGATTTGATACTTCTGCCAAAATATTCTAGTTTAGGTAGATCCATTATGAAACCTACTTTGTGATCATCCAAAGGAATGCCTTGTCATATGCCCATGAATTATGCAATAGCTTCACCATTCTCAAATTTATCCAATATCAGTGCCCCCTGTTGGTCCCGATCAATGAGGTTAGGATATACAAGTGAAAGGGTAACAGATGAATGGTTATGGCTAGAGGGAGTTGTGGAAATCATGAAGATGGAGGTTTCTTGAAAAAGGTTGGTAATATGAAGGGAGGAGTCATTGATGGTATCTGAACTAGAAGTCTCTCCTACTGAAGAAGGTCCAGCATCCATATCAGAAATACACTTAATGTCTTTGGAACGTGGTACCTCTAGCTAATAGCTAAGGCCTTGCTTATTAAACTTCTTAGACACAACAATGGGCTCAATAGGTCCTTGTTCCTATGATCCCAATCCACCATGTCCTTTGGAGCCCATGTTCTTAATGATGCGGAACCCATTGTAATATCTCTCTACTTCAAGTTGAACTTGGTCGTTCTCATCAAAGAATATCCAAGAGTTGATATCATCAATGTCTTCATTATCCATGAATCCACCTTTTATGAATACTATGGGTGTGGCTTTTATGATAGTTGCAGATGAAGATGGCTTGGATGTAGAAGGTTTTCCATGAGATTTGGGAGACAAGGGAAGAGTTCCCACACAACAAGATTCTTGCAATGTGTACTCACCAGGGCCATGTTTAGTGTACTTGATATGGAGATTGGAAGCAACTTTGCTAGATGATGGCTTGAGTAGGATGGATGGATCTACATATGATGAAGATGGGTATGCTTTAGTGTTGATAGGAATGCGGTTAGGACTCTAGTATTTATCTTGAAAAGCATGACAAAATTCAAATGGATTGGGATCAGCATGGATAGTAATCTCAACACCGTTCTGTGGAAATTTAAGACATTGATGGTATGTAGAAGGAACTACTTTGAGGGCATGGATCCATGGACGGCCAAGGATGATGTTATAAGGAAGCTCAATATCAAGGACTTGACAATGGGTGTCAGTAGTGACCAGTCCAACTTGAATAGGCAAGTGAATAATCCCTTCAGTATCTCTCTTAGCATCATCATATGCTCTGATAGTAATGACCTTGGAAGTGTCAACATCTTTCTCAAAATATCCCAATTGTTTTTTTAATTTCAAGGAACATATATTAAGACCAGCTCCACCATCCACTAAGATTCATTTGATACAACATTGTTTGACAAACACTTCTATGTGGAGGGCTTTGTTGTGTGAAGGATGAATGGAGGGTTGAAGATCTTTGACAAAAAAGGTGAGATGACAAGGGGCTACAATGCTAGCGACCATAGATTGGAATTGTGTGGTGTCAATATTGTTGGGCACCCAAGATTCTTGTAAAGATTTGTCAAGGATAGCTTTGTGGACAAGGGATATGCCAAGCAACTCAAGAATGGAAATATGTGCAGGTGTTTTGCCAAGGTGATGAAGGATATTATAGCTATAGGATAGTCGAGGAGGATGGACAGGTGCTCCTTGAATGGTAACACGACCTCTTTGAGTAGTTACAACGTAGTTAGGTGCTTTGCCTTGGATATTGATGGTAGAAATGTGAGCATGGTCAATGTGGCCAATAGTGGATGATTCATAGTTATACTGAATAGCATTCCCAGCATGAGGGTTACTTAGTTTGTCATGAGATGGAAGTGGATTCTTCAAACCATCTAGATCATAATTAGATGTCAGTTGCTGTGTAGGTTGCGATGTTGGAGGTGTGATTTTAATTAGACCTTGATCGATGTAATCTTGAATAACATGCTTTAAGCGCATACAACCATTTGTTTTGTGTCCTTTGACTCTATGGTAATCACAATATTCATTCTCTTTTTACCAAGGAGCTTTAAAGAGCAGTTTGCCATTGGGTAGTGCATATGGTAACATGATATCTCCTCCTTGGAGAAACTTTCGAAAGACAACTTCCATAGGTTCTGCTAATGGTGTGAACTGTCGGCGGGGATTTGAAGTTTGTTATTGTTGAGTTCATTGAAAAGGTTGAGTTGTTGTAGAAGTAGCTTGAATGTTGATAGGAGCTTTCATTGTTTGTATTTTCTTTGTGTCTACAACACTGTCATTGACAACATTCTTGTTCTTGTTCCAAAAGTGAGACTTACCATTGGAATTTTGAGGATAGTCTTTGTTATCATGAAAAATCTTGATAGTGCCCTTAGCAATTAAAGCGCGTTCAATGATGGTTCCTTTTGAAACAAGTTCATCAAAGGTGCTAGCACTTTGTAATTGTAGTTGGAATGACAGCTTGGGATGAAGATATTGAGCTATTGTTTCTCAGGTATTTCCCATGATAGTTTGCTATCCATATTATGCCATCATTGAGTAAATGAAGAGAAAGCTTCACCATTGTGTTTCTTGTTGTTGACAAGGTCGTTCATGTTCACTTTATGTTCAATGTTAAAAGTGAAGTGTGATTGAAATTTATTTGCTATCTCCTTAAAAGACTTAATGCCCGGAGGTAAATGAGAGAACCATTCAAGAGCTTGTCCCGCTAAGCTTCAGGGAAACAGTCTCAGAAGATATGTATCATCTTGAGAAACATCGAGACATGCCACAAAGAATGCTCTAAGATGGTCTTCTAGATTTCATTTTCCTTTGTATTTGTCAAATTGTGGAATTTCAAAGTGTGGTAGAAAAGGTGTCATATGAAGTGACTTGTCAAATGGATAAGCACATATGTTTTCTAAGGAAAATGTTTTCTTGCTTTGTCCTACCGCTTGGTTAATCATTTGTTGGACATCTGTTGGAGATAATTGCTACTATTGGAAAGGAGGTGGTTGTTTAGGAGGTGAAGTGTAGTATGAGGTATATTGAGGTTGTTGTTGTGGAATATATGAAGCCATGACCATTTGTTGAGGTTGTGTACTCACAATGTGTGTCAACAGATTTTTATGCGACACATATGTGTTTGAGGATTTTTGTCCTTGAGACACAAGCGGTGGTTGGGTATATTGCAATGAAGTAGCACCAAGGTTTTGTATCACATGGGAAGTGGAAGATGGATTGGCATTGGTCAATGGTTGTGAATTTGGAGTTGGATTTGTGATATGGTAAGTGATGTAAGGATTGGTGGATGCGAAAGAAGGATGGACATTTGGGTTTGTATTTTGGACAACATGGGGATTGGTATATGTCATATGTTGGGTGATGATGGGCAAACCTTGGGTTAGGTAAGATGGTGGCATTGATGTAGGCTGATTAACATAAGAGATTGTAGCATTAGGATTAGCTTGTGAAATGATAGGTGAGTCACTCATGTCAATGAGACTAAGATTGGGATTGTATGACGCATTATATGGATCCATGGAGATAGTGGAGACCATATTAGCAGTGGTTGGAATATGGGATGTGGTATCCACATGTGATGCAATTGGAGTAGCGGATTGCAATGGTTGTGAAGCTTGGATGGTTTGTGCCGTTTGGATAGATTGGGAAGCTTGCAAAGTATGGATTATGGAGATAGCTTGTGATGTTTGAGGAGTTTACACTTGGGCAACATGGACAGCTTGTGTTACTTGAGGCACAGATATAGTCATGGTAGGGGGAGGAGTATGTTGGGAAACATGGAAAGGTGGAAAGTTTAGATTTTGTGAAAGGAAAGGGAGTACATTGGTTGGAGTTATCAAAGGTTCTAAAGTGTAGTTCGAGAGTGGTGGGTTGAATGAAGTAACAATAGGCAATGAAAGAGATGTGTTGGGAGATGGAGTTTGGAGCATGGCATGGGATGGTGTGACTCTAGTGGATGGTCCCTTTGCAACAACAACAAGAGTGCTTGGATCATGTTCTTGAATAGTGGATATGTCAAAGTCTCTTGGTAGTTTGGCTCCCATGTGGGCAAGTTGCAATAAGTAGCGATTAGGATTAGATAAAATAAGCTTCTCAACTTGGTCCCATACATGTGTGTCTTGATAGTCAGATAAATCCTCTTGGGAATGCTCTTCGTAAGTCATTGTGAAGGGGTGTGATTCAACTTGATGAGATGACTCTCCAATGGTGTACCCATCAGGCAAAAACATGTGAGAAGGCATGTCGGTTCTAAATTGAGTTGCATCTCTAAGAGGTGTTGATCGTGATTCTTCCAATGTGGCTTCCATCTCATCTCGTAGTTTTGCTTCTATTTCAGCTCTATATTGGCTTTTAGTTTGAGGCATGATGGTTGATGTTAAAAAATAGGACTTTAGCTTGTCAAGGTTTTAAGACCCAAAAAGATGATGGTTTGCTGATTGCTTGGTTGTTGGTTGTTGTGCTAGTTTGTCATTTGCTTTGTTGTTGTTGGGTTGCTTATTTGTTGGTTGAACTTCCTTAGAGAATAGCTCACACACTCAAGGGAAAAGTTATTTGCTAAGATTGCTATTTTGCTAATGTTGCTAAGGCTAAAGCTAAAAGATGATGTTTTGCTATTTGATTGGGTTGATTGATTGATGTTTGGTTTGCTAGTTGGGATCTCAAAAAGATGAAAAGTTCACAAAGTCCAATTGGTTGGTATGCCCAAAGTAGGAGACAATGTCCAGGTATCTACAAATGATCAGAGATAGATCTGAAAGCTATTGCTGAAGCTAAGCAAGCTAGAAATGTAGGAGATTCAGCTGAGTCACTAAGATTTGTTGGTAATTAACCACAGGTAACAGGTACTAGCTCAAATGTGACTCAGAAAAGGCCAAAAGTGACTGGTAATATCTTAAATGTGATCTAGTTTTGGTTTAGGTAATGGGCTACAATATTAACCAGAGGCGAGCTAATTTACTACAGGTGATTAGTATTAACTTAGAAGTGATTTAATGTTCATCAAAGGTGACTTAGTTTAGACTAGAGGTGAGCAACTGTTGTTCAAAATTGATTCAATTTATGCAAAAGTTGACTGACTATTGATTAAAAGTGATCTGATTGTCTGTATACAAGCAGTTAAAGCTCAAAGGCAACTATGTCTATCAGGAAATATGTCTGAATTGTGTTTTTGATAAGAAAATAGTAATTTCAGTCACTCACACTCACAACAATCACAAACTTGTACAACCTAGGCTAGGAAAGGACTATATTTGTTGAGTCCCCTGGCCATGCTTATTCAAAGCAGATAGCTTCAGGATCTTGGTAGCACTGGCTCCCCTCCATAGCACACACTTCTCACACATACCAAGATCTAGGTTTCCCAAGGTTTTGCCCCACACAAAACCTTAGGATTGTCCCTGCTATCTCTTCTAAGAACCATGTGAATCAGGACGGCTTCAAAGGTTCCACCTTTTGCATCAACAAATAGAAGGTTTTTGGCTACTACACAAAGTTTCTAATAAGGGCATCCGTTCGGGTGGCTATACGTGCGGCAGTGCTACTCTCCGTTATGGAGTCTCCCAGCCTTAAAGGGTTACGCCTTGGAGGGTTTTGGGGGAGGTTGGTTGTCAGTATAACACAACACCCATTGTTTGTAGCTTTCAACACAAACACTTTTCTTATATAGAAGTTCAGAAGGACTTGGCTTTAATCCGTTACCACTTGGGTCGTATCCCTTCTCACACCGGGAAGGCAGGCCCTCTAAAAGTAATAACAAGTTCTCATACACCCAAGATCCATTTGATAGGCAAGGGGAGAGGATACTTTTGCTATTAAATTTGGGTTACAAACATGCACATTCAAGAAATCAAGAAAGATAAATCAAGCACGGAGCAAACAATGATTCTTTTTAAGCACCAAACCCAAATGTTCCTAAATTAGTGAAAAACCACAAGTCTTGGACTGATCGGAGCTGCAACATATATGTTAGTAGTTTGATAGCCTCCTTTTCTTGGACAATCGTTAAGATGCTACATAAATACCCAATTAGTAACCAATAAAATGAAATTACAAATTATACAGACTGAAAGTGACATAGTTACCAGAGGTGGTCAATTGTTGATCAGGAGCGATATGTATTCTACTACAGGTGAAATGTTACAAATTAGAAGTGATGCCAATAAACCCATATGCGAAATGATAAATCTCATAAGCAATGTGAAAAAAAAATAAGCAACTGATTACAGGTCATAAGCGACTTAGATCTGCGAAAAAAATAGAATATAACAAAAACCCTAGTTTTGTAGAAAGTGATCCAAATAGCTAAAAGTGATCACTATTAGATTAAAAGTGATTCAAATAAAGGCATAAGTGACTACTATTAGCATGTAAGCAATGCAAAAAATACACTAAGCAACTACTGTTCTCTTAGAAGCAATCCCACAAAGGCTAAAAGTGGCAGGTTTCAGCTTAGAAGCGATGTGTTTGTTCAGGCATTGACTGGTTTTCGCTTAGAAGTGACTGGAACTTGCCGTAAGCACTCAGAAAATCTGATCTTCACAAAAAAACAACTTCAAATAACAAAGTTAATCAAGGACGTGAGTCCCATCGGGCGTGCCAAAATGTGATAGGTAAAAATCAGGTTAATAAGATTAAGCATAGCCATGAAAACATAGCCCTATCATCATCAAAGAATCTAATCCAAATGAAATCAAAAGCATGCAATTCAAGAACAATATTACCTAGATTGTATGATTCTTTGTTTATGATGTGGATTGCTTCTTCAATAATGAATAATTATGAAGATCAAAGCTACCATGATGGATGGATGATAATGCTAAAATGCTAAATGGATGCTAAAGTGCTCAATATGCCTAAGACGATAATGTAGATGCTATATGAATGCTAGATATATGTAGTATGGAATGAGAGGGTGTTTATATAGACCTCAACCAAAATCAATCAATGGTGGAGATTTGGTGGCTATGTGAATGGATAGGATTAAAAGATGATCATAGATGAATGTGTAGATGACAAGTGGAGGGAAGATAAGGCTTATGTGTGACTGTGTATATAAAAAGTACTACATGTGAAAGATATTAAATAAAAGATGTAGTACCACTTATCTTTTTTAAATGAAAGAGGCACACATGTCAACTTATTTGAGATAAATTATAAGAAGAATTAATTAAATAAATAAAATTTATTTAATTAATTAGAAAGTGGGTTTGTTAATGGAATTTTAATTAAATAAATAAAATTTATTTAATTAATAGAAGAAATAAGTGATTGGGACATTGCTCAAATGTATTAGACAAATGCAGATGGTAAATAATGCAAGATTTGAATGCTAATGATAAATAGGTCAATTTTAGGTGTCTACACAATGCATTAGCTCTGACCTATCTGTGTACACACATTACAGCTCTTCATTAGAGTTTGTGATCTTCCTTGGTTGACACGGAGGAATCTTTTGTACCAGACATGATATATAAGGATGTAATAGATACTTAGGAAAGTAGATCTCAACAATTAGAATTTAATTTATAGTGGATAGTCTGGAGTTTGTGCGAAGGATCTTCAAAGCTATATCTTGTGTGTACTTTGTAATCAGGCCTGTGAGCCCTATTGCAAGCCTGCATGATGTCGGTTGATCTGTATTTCAATTCTTTGATATACTGAATGATTGAATCTATATTTACTTGATATATTTGAGTTGTTTCTGTTGTGTTTAATCTTGTTGCATGGTTTGGACAATTCATTATGTGAACCCTCCTTTCGTGATTGCACCAAGTGGTATCACAGCAAAAGTTTGAATCTTTAGGAGCAAAGTGAGTAAAGTTGGAGAATAAATTTCATAAGATCTTGCTGTGGACAGATCGCCAAATTGAGGTAGGTACTTGTGTCACAACCAATCGCCGATTGTGAAGCAGGTGTCACCTTGTAGCCCGATCACCAAACTTGAGGTAGTTTACACTTGATCCTAGGAAGAATACCATCGAGGAGAGTTATTGTTGTAGGAACAATGGCTGGTAGAATGGAGGAGATGATGGAAATGATGAAAACAATGAAAATTCATTTGGATGTTGTCGAGGAAGATAGCCGAAGAGGATTGACACCGAGACCTAATGTTGAAAGTGATAATAAAGAGGAATTTCAATCTATTGAACAAATTGACGAAACCCTAGGAGGTGATGATGTGAGGCTAATTTATTTCACTTCCCTATTTTGATTGTTTTATATTATAGTTGGTGACATTATCAGACTTTTAGAGACTATTGATTTCCATTATACAGATTTAGACTAGATCTTCTTATTTGGATTAGTTTTGATTAGTTATGTGGTGATTTGATTAGATTCCATTTTGATGCTCTTATGATACTAGACATGTGAGATACATTTGATGATTATTATTGATGATGCTTATGAGCTCATCTTATGGATTTGTTATTGATTCTGATTCTGAGATATTAGATAGAATATGCAATTGTGAATCCTAATTATGATGTGAGTTGTTAATATTTTTTATGAATTATACAATGACATGATTTTAAATTCTGTTGCTTCGGCTATGATATATCTATGTTGGATTAACCATTTGATCAAGTGCGCAGGTGATTTTCTAGGCCATGGAAAATCGGAGGTAGTTCTCACACTTTTGTAATCCCTTGTTAAGCAGATCCATTTCCAAGAGGGATGAGGATCATGTTTGATTGAGTGATGATTTCGTAAATGCTTGAGTTTAATTTATTGGCCTAGTTACCCCTTTTATTTGATTTAAATATGTGTTGTAAAACGTGTGTTTTGATTTACACCATTTGGTGTTATATTTTATTTTTGGGCCATTTAAAGTGATTTTACACCTCCCTAAGTGTTTATTAGAGTCCCAAACTTACCCTAGGTGGTACCACTAGTGTCTAGGGTCCATTTGGACTTACTAAACCCTTGGGTAACTCACATCTAGTCACTCTAAACTTGGATTTAGTAAATGTGACGAAATTTCAAAATGGCTAAGGGTGGGAGATGAGTCATGCCTTGGAAAAGGTCCATCTCCCTTCCCAAAGCTTGGGGATTCCTCCACCAAGAAGACTTGGGGGTTCTTCAAGACCCCCAAGTGTGTGGGCTCCCCCTCCAAGACTCTCACACACGTGTGAGAGCATTTTGGAGGGAGAGGGCTCTCTTGGAGGATAAGGGGATGACATGTGTCATCCCTTATCCTCATGGAGCCTTGAGGAGAGTTGCCACCTCACCACTTGGGCTCTCACACATGTGTGTGAGAGCAAAAGTAGATAAGGTGAGGGTTTGAATGGATTAGAGGGTGACACTTGTCACCCTCACATTCCTTCTCCCTTGCAAGTGGCAAGGGATGGGGAAGGAGAAGGTGACAAGTGTCACATTCTCATTCTTTAGGCCCAAATTTGAAGGCCTATTTTATCTCCTCTTGGAGAGGAGTTGGGGGTTCTTGTTTTTTCAAATGTCTTTCTATCTTTGGAGTTTTTGGGAAGTGTTGGAGAAATCTTGGAGGTTTGGAGACTTAGAGAAAGCTTGTGGGCTCATCTTCAAAGTGCATCCATTGTTGGGCTCTTAAGGTAAGCCCTATGGCAATAGCCATTTCCTTATGCTTATTTTCATTTTTGTTTGTATGCTTAAAATTTTATCTTGGGTGTTATTTTCCTTTTGTGTGGGTTTGAGTGTTGGTGAGAGCATCTCTATTGGAGAAAAGGCTCAACTCATATGGGGTGGGGGAGAGTGAACCTCCTCGAGGTCACCTCCTAGTGTTGATCTATTTATAGTCTTGAGAACATTCTTTGGTGTTGGGAATATTTTAGTTGGCATGAGTGCCATGGTGTTTTTGGTGTTTCATGGAGATATTGTTTTAGCTTGAGGCCTTGAGATTTTGGGATTATTGAGTTTGGAGTGACCTCTTGAGTTAAGGAGTCCACTCCCCTACCCCTCAAAACTCATTTTAATGAGTTTTGTTTTGTACAAATCCTTGGGTGAAATTTTGTGTTGTTTGTGATTTCATTGTTGTGGTGTGAAATGAATCCCATGTGAGAACTACCTCCCTAGCTCGGGGGTGACCCACTAGCAAGTCTATGGTAGGGAGGAGGGCAATTTGTGTGGATTGGTTTCCCCCTTGTTGTGTTTATTTGCGTTGCAGGTTTTGTTGGAGTTATGGAGCCTTAGGAGAAGTCCATTTTAGCTTTATTTGCATTATTTGAGTTGGCTGATTTTTTCAGAGCCATGGCCTTGAAGGCCTTATTGTTTGTGTTGTAAATTTATTGTTCTCTCCATTGTACTTGTTTGTGGAAAAGAATTTCAAAAGTGTAATATTCCTTATTATGATTCAAAAAAAAAATATGTTCATTATGTTGTTGTTTGTGCTTATATGGCTATGGAAAGTTGAGAAAAGAAAATATTCTTGTTGTTTTGTATTAAATATTATTTCTGTCTTAGTATTATGTTGTATTTAAACAAAAAAATTAGGAGATAATGTTGTTCAAATCAGAATGTATGTTCAAAAGAAAGGAAATATGACTGTCATTTTATTGTTGTTGAAAATCTAGTTGTAGAGGGAAAATCTATTTCAATCTAAAAATATATTTTCTGCCTTATTTATTCTATGAAAAAAAAAGAAGAAATGGTATTTCTGTTATATTTCGTTGTAAAAAAAAAGAGATGTAAATGCTACTGGTTTATTTTATGATACAAATCTGGTTTTATTATTCCACATTTGAATGTGAACATATATATATATATATATTAAATACATTGTTGTTTTACCTCACTACTATGACTGAATTAACATTGCATATATATCACTGTGTATATATATATACTGATAAACTATTTTGAAGTAGAAAATAAACCAGATTTAAATAATATATAAACCAGATGGCAATGTATATTTAGCAAAGGTCAGAATACAATGAAAAGTACTAATTGGGGCTTGTGTTTTACTATTTTAAAGAAAAAAAATTAGAAGGGTTGTGTGGACGGTGCCACCATCGACACAACCAACGTTTGGCAAAGGGGGGTGTGGGGAGGGGGATTCAGCCCCCCCTCACTACACCAGTCCCCATCTCCTTAACATAAAACAGAGGTACCTCCATGGACGGTGGCGGAGCCATCGGAAGTTCCTCATCACCCTTTGTCTCTGTATTGCTAATTGTCACTCGGCCTTTGAAACACGTCTGCTATTTTGTTAATCTCTGCAAAAAAAGAAAATTATATATATATATATATATATATTGCTCACACATTGCTCACTGTAGTTTTTTTTTAAAACAAAAAAATATCTTATCAGATCTGAATATATATAAATGTATATATATTCATGTATATAATTATATATACATAAAAATGTATATGTATATATATACTTGAATATAAATATATAAACAAAAAAAGGGGTTATACCTTGTGTATGCAACATAAAAATATACCTATGTGAGAGGTAGTATCATGGCTGCCACTCCATCCTCAAACCCTACCTGTAACAAAAATGGTGAAAAAACAAAAGAGAAGAGAACAAAATGAGGAGTAGAAAATATGGAATGAGAGTAAGAACAAGATAGGTTTAGGGTTAGTCATAAGAAAACTAATAAAATATTGTTAGGGCATTCTTATTAGAAAAAAAATAAATTATTAAGAAGGGGCTGAGTTGGAGGATGAGTGGAAAAATAATAGTGTTATTTTATTTATTTCATCCTCCCATGTGCACGAGAATTCAAACTTCCCTCTCTTTTGCATTTTGCATTTTGGATTTATTTTCCTCAGTGTTTTAATTTATTTTGTTTTAGATATTTTTGGGGTTTGGATTAATTACTTTTAAGTGAGGATTTATTTTAAATGGAGGATGGGATTATTGATTTAATTGGGATTCTTTATCCCCTTGCAAGTTATTTAATTTTGACATCCTTACTAGTTACCTAGTGGGTTTTAATTAAATTTATTACGGAAACCCTTTTGTTGAATTATTTTAATTTAATCTATAGACACCTAAAATTGGCTCAGGTCGAATTAAATAAATATTTTAATATTTATCTTAATTTTATTTTCTTCTGTCAATTAAATAAATATTATAAGTTTATTTGATTGGTTCATTATCCTACAATTAAATAAAATCATTTTATTTAATTAAATTCCCTAAATTCTTCTAATGTCTCAAGTCATAAATCCACCCCACAAAATTTACCTCATAAATCCACCTCATCTTTCCACCTCACCATGTTGCACATATAATTAAATATTCTTAATATTTAATTAGCTAATATCCTCCATTATCCAAAAATGAATCTTTAATTCATTTTTGTCCTCCACTCCTCCACTATTTGAAAATTCAATTGTCCTCCACTCCTCCACTATTGAATTAAAAATTCAATTGTCCTCCACTAATTGAATTAGAAATTCAATTGTCCTCCACTATTGAATTGAAAATTTAATTTGTCCTCCACTAATTGAATTGAAAATTCAATTTGTCATAATCCACTCTTCCCAAAAATAAATTTTTAATTCATCTATTATGAATTTAAAATTCACAAAAAATGAGGGCCCTTGATCTCAACTTTTGATCCTCACCCTCCATTCCCTTTTCAGAAAATCTATAAATGAGACCCTTCTCTAAGCAATTGAGGGGACTTCATTCTTACATCCTTATCATGTTCAATTTCCTCTGGGGAAATCTTCTTCTGGCATCCTCATAATGCCCAATTTCTTCTCATTCTCCTCTTCATACCATCGTAATGCTGAAATTATTCTAGCCATCCCACATCCTCTATTCATTGTCCCTGTGTTTGAAGCTCATCTTCAACACAACAAGTATCACAGTCGTTCCATTCTTGTCACCGTCAACAAGCAAGGAAGCAAGCTCCCTGAGGGCCAATCTTCTTCATCATCAAGGTCGAGAACAAATAGGCGAACAATGGAAGCCGCATAGTAACAGGTTTTGTAAGTTTGTATTTCATTTATTTATTCTGGTTACTTGCATATTTCATTGATGTTTGGGTTTTTAAGTATCATTATTGATCAATCCATTGCACCCCTCACATTTTGGCGCCCACCATGATCTAACCCTCATCTTGTTTGTGAGTGTTCGTTTTAGGTTTTTTTTTTTCAGATTCAAGTGTGTTTCCGAGAAACTTTGAGAATCAACTTTCACAAACGGCCTCCTACACACAAACCGAGCTCACTGTTGAGTCTGGAAGGCCTCGGAGGTAAGAAATCACATACAATTTCTCTAGTTTTTGCTATTTGAAATTTTTTGAAATTTTTTTTTACTTTTCAACATATTTTTTGCAAAAAAATAAAAAATTAAAAAAAAAATTGAAAAAATAAAAACAAAAATTTCTATGGGGTTTTAGTTATTCATTCATTATTTTTTAACATTTAAATTTTAAAAAAATAATAAAAAATAAAAAAATTTAAAAAAATAAAAAAAATAAAAAAAAAAAAAAAACTATCACAAAAAAAAAAATTTTGGACAAGGGGCCGAAGCCCCCTGCCTGCACCACCCCCGTAGACCCATCCCATCACCACCACCCCCCCGACCCCCCTTACCCCTCCCCTCCCCTGCTCCCTAAAACCCCTGGCCGCCCCCCGACCACCCCTCCCCCGCTCCCTGAAACCCTCCCCCCCATCTCCCACCCCCGATCCTCCGCCGCCCATCCTTTCCCGTTCCCAATGCCCAGCCACCCGCCTCCTCCACAGCCTCCCACTCTGTGCTGCCCGGGCCTCCCGACTCCCACTTTCTCATGCCCTCTGTGCCACTTTCCCTCCCGTGCGCCGCCCTCGCTTCGCTACCGCTGCTCCCCTCCACTCAGCCCATCCACCACCACCTAACCCTTCGCTCATCCCATCCAACCCACCCTGCCACCACCACCTGCACACACACACACTCACAAACCAAATAAAATAAAAAATTAACCCAAAAAAAAACCATAATAAAAAAATAAATCAATAAAAAAATTTTTAAAAAAAGAAGTAATAATTTTTTTAAAAAAATAAAAAAGTAAAAAATAAAAACAAGGGGGGGAGTTCATTTTTTTTCCACTTAACAAAATAGGCATTTTTTTCAAACTCACACAACTTTCACATACGATATCGAAATTGAACAAATTTAAACTTGCTGGAAAACTGACGAGTTGAACTTTGTAGTTGGGAGGAAATTTTCAGGTGACGGTACCTTTTTCCAACCTTTTTTTGCAGTCAAAGTCAAAGCTCTGTTAAAACTTCACATCATCATAACTTGAGCAATTTTGATCAGTTTTTAGCCAATTTTTTTTTTCTAACTAATTTCTTTTTGCTAACTTGTGAGTTTTGGTGGAACTTATTAACTTGTTGCAGCTTTTTATCACTCACATTGAACAAATCAGCTTTTTTCTAACATGTTCATGTAGGATGAGCGTTGAAGAAATCTTGATTTATCTAAGTCTTAGAAACACATTGCCTTCTTAAAGGATAATTGAACAAATCATTTTGGCAATTTAAGTCTTAGGAACATACTATTTTTCTTAAGGGACAATGGACATGTATGTGAAAACACTTCAATTTTCTAAGGGACAATGGACATGAATGCGAAAACACTTCAATTTCATAAGGGACAATTGACAACTACAAACGTGTGTGCGCCTAATTTAGTTGCACCTTATTTTTCTTATAATGAGACAATTGAACCTTTATTTGACGTGCTTGCTCTTACATTTTAGTACTTCCTTTAGAAGGGCCTACTTTTGGATTGCGCTTCATCCAAAAGGGACGACCCTAAGCAGATTTTTCCTTTGAACCGCTATATAAGAGGGATAAGGCGAAAGCCAAGTCCTAATCGACATCAGCCTTACCTTGTGGTGCCAAACTGAAAAGAGGTGTACTAGCTCTTTGTGGAAACAATTTTCACATTGAGTGAAGTGTTTGATACTCTTAGTAGGATTGGTTAAAGCTTTTAGTAGCTTGTCGCATTGCTTGTAAGGCATTGGTCCCTCAAAGTTACTAAGAACCATTCTAGATAGAGACTACCCGATCTACCTCCTAACATTGCAGTAATTATTAGTGCAAGGGGAATCGATTTAAGCCCTTAAGATACTCACCATTGGCTCCCTTGAGAAGAGATAGTATTCCCTTGGCCATAAAGCTCTTGTGACCTACTTGAGCTTTCCAAGGGGAGGGTGAGATATCCCTACCTATCGTCTCTCGCAAAGATAAAAAATATTTGACACCTTTATGGAATGATATTTTTATCGACGGAGTATTAAGCTGTGAGCTGATCTACTACTGTGAGCTGATCAACGGATAAAAAGTGCTTGTTATTGATTGCAATCATTTTATACCTATGGAAACATTGGGCTTTTTTGTGAGCCTCGAGCATACACTATTTGTGGTGTCAGTCCCTTGTTTGCCAACTTTGTTTGCCATGTTTTCTCTTGCCAAAAACAAAATCTATCAAACTTGCCTTTAAAAACATCAGACACTACTTCCACACCTCTAGTATTACAGTAGCTCTCCCTTGGTGGTATAGTAGCTCGCTTTTGGTAACCTTAGCTCACCTTTGGTATCGCAGTAACTCACCTCTGGTAGCTCAGTCCATCACCTTTGGTATCATAGTAGCACACTTTTGGTTGCATAGTCCTATGCCCCTGGTCAAATAGTATAGCGTCTTTGGTCCAGTAAATTGTGCATCAGAGTTTATCTTTAAAACATCAGACACTACTTTAGCACCTCTGGTATTACAGCAACTCGCCCTTGGTGGTACAGTAGCTCACTTTTGGTAACCTTAGCTCACCTTTGGCATAGCAGTAACTCACCTCTGGTAGCTCAGTCCATCACCTTTGGTATGACAGTAGCATGCTTTTGGTTACATAGTCCTGCGCCCTTGGTCAAACAGTATAGCACCTTTGGTCTAGTACATTGTACATCAAAGTTTGTTTTTTTTCAAAGCACAAGCAGAAACCCAACATTACCTTTTTTTTGTCCTAGTGTATTCCATGGTAACACTAGGCTCCAGCAAACTATGAAGTCCAAGCAAGTTATCCCTAGGAAGTGTAAGTCACCTCCTCACACACTGCAATCGGGCCATCCCAACATTACTCCCAAGGTCACTCCTAGAACACCTGTGGAAAGATCCACCAATTCTCTAAACATGCCGCAGCTTGACAAACCTAACAATCCTCAAGAAGGTAGGATCCCTTTGATAAGTACGCCTCAATACACCACTGGCATGCCTTTGGATTTTGTCCCTCAAGGTTATACTATAGATCTAGCCCCACCTCAAGAAGAGTGACACTTTGAAATAGGTCAATCCTCTCAAGAAGATGGGCAAGATCTTGATGAATTCATATAAGAGCCTAGAGTCGTGGCTGCCTTTGACAAAATCCTTAGTGAGAACCAGGATCATTTCTTTCGCTTACTTACAGAGCAAGGAGCCAAGTTACCTCAAGATTTTGATCTATCCACTCTCAAGGAGACAAACAACACGCTAAGCACCATGCATGCGGTCCAAACCATGTCAACAGTGACCACACCCTTACCTGAACAAAGCTCGCAGTATAGGAATCCCCTTTTTCAGAACCCAACAGGACGAAGGGTCATATCACCATTTCTGACTCCTATGGAGATCTACAAAAACAACAAGAAACTCTCCAACGTCAAGCTGAACTAGCCAAACAAACTCCTATAGTGTTCACACCAATCACAAGTGAAATTTTGGTTACCCCATCACGAATAGGTTTCCCACCAAATTACAATCCGGGGAACAACTATGTAGCCATGCAACAAGGATCTCAACAAATACCACCTCCTATATCATCAAACCTTCATGTCTCTCAACCAACTAGAGTCATGGAATCCCACCCACAAAATTCTTCTACACTCGTCCTTAATCGACCTCAACCATAGCACAACACTTCTACCTATGTCCCTCCTCTGCTACGATCATCAGCGCCTAAAATTCTTCAACAGATTGCCTATCCACCCTCAACATTCCCAACATCAAGTTTCCCAAAGCTATGTGCCGCCATCGCAATCGAATCCAACGCACTTTAGCTTTCCTCCACCCAATTCTTTTCTTCAACCCTCACAAAGCCAACATTCTTACCTCGCACCACCTCCACCTCTTCCAAATCAAAACATCCAATTCCAACCCAACCTCAACCCAACATACAACGCAGACAATCCCAACCACTCTTACGACCCTTATAACGCCAATGCTCATAGCTTACAATACAATCTTCCGTATGGGCAACAACAACCACTTCTAGGACAACAGGAGATGTTTCCAACCCCTCCCACAATGATGGAGCTCAAAATTGTGAAAGTACAATAGCAGCTATCTGATCTTACGTTTGGCCACACCAAGAAGACTTTCTCTTTGGAGGAAGTTTGTCCTTATCCTTTTGATCGGTCATTACCCATGATCGCTTTTCCTCAAAATTTCACTATTCCTAAATTTGATAAATACAAAGGAAAAGGTGACCCAAAAGACATCTCAGGGAATTCTATCTTGCTTGCTTTGAGGTCTCACATAACGACACATATCTTATGTGTCTCTTTCCTCGCAGTCTTGGAGGTCAAGCTATAGAATGGTTCTCACACTTACCCACAGGAATCAAGTCTTTTAACGAGCTAGCAGAGAAATTTGCCACCCCTTTTTCTTACAACGTAGAGCATGAGATTTCCATGACTGATCTATGCAACAATAAATAGAAAAATGGTGAAACTTTCATTTCTTTCCTTCAACGATGGAGACAAATGGCTAGCAAATTCCCTTTCAAGATTCCTAAGAAATAGCTTGTTAGCATATTTATGTAGAACCTCAACCAAGAGTTAGGTTTCCATTTGCAAATTCTTAGTGCTACAACCTTCAATAAAATCACATACAAGGGAATCAACATTGAAAAAGCCCTCATTGCTAAGGGTGTGGTCAAAATCTTCAAAGAAATGAAAGAAAATACTCCTCATCAACAATCGAGCGATAAACCCAAATATTGGAATAAGAACAAAAACGTGGTCAACGATGGGGTGGTTGATTCTAAACATGTCCAAACGTTGCAAACACCATTGCAGCTCTCTAAACCAAGTCAAGCTCCACCTCAACAATAGCAACAATAGCGGCAACCGTATCAAAATCAACAACGACAACAGGAGTGACCTCAACAAGATTACCCACCGCAACGTCAATTCACTCCCTTGGGAGTGCCTATAGAGTCGGTCCTACAACAGATTTTACACAAAGGGCTTATCACCTTACCGAATGCTCCCCCATATGGTGAACTTGTTTACAAAACTGTGCGGTATAGAGAAAACAAATAATGTGAATTCCATAGGAGCAAAGGGCATCAAACTGCATCATGCATGAAGCTCAAGCACCTAATCCAAAATCTCATCAATGGCAACCTAATCTCTTTCGAGGATGACCCACCTACCCAACACATGAACAAAGACCTCAACATGTACAAGGAACCATTCCCTCATCATGGTCCACCTCCTCCTCAGGATAGAGGTAAAGGTATCAATCATGCTTCCACTTCCTTTGATTCCATTGTAGGTCGTTTTGAAAAGAGTCGAGTGTCTACCCTCACAATCAAAGGCAAATCTACGGATTGCGTGGTAACAACTCATCGTGGTCGTGTCACCATGCGTGCTCCTACACCCCGTCTTCCAGCTCAATCTGATTATAATCTTGTCGAACATCTAGGGAAAATGCCAGCACAGATCTCTATCTTGGACCTTCTATGGTCATCACCTGCACATAGAGTAGTGCTAGAAAAAGCCTTCCAAGAGTCTTCAGTTCCTAACAACATAGCAGTTGTGGATTTCCAAGCTATAGTAGGTAACATTGCTTCACCCTACAATGTGGTCTTCTCTGAGAAAGATCTCCCTTCCTAGGATCTGTGTCACAATGATGCCCTTCATATTGAGGTTCTCATCCATAAGCGCAAAATCAAATGTATACTCATAGATGGTGGTGTTGGTCTCAACATCTGTTCTTTAAAGTTACTTATGCAATTGGGATACTCTGAGGATCATGTAAACACTGATCAAAGTATTACACTCAAGGGATATGATGATGTTGAATGCCATTCAGAAGGTGTTATCCATTTGCCTATACAACTAGGCCCTACCATACTTGAAACCAGATGTCAAGTCCTTGATATTGAGTTGCCTTACAACATTATCCTGGGCCGCCCATGGATCCATGCAATGAAAGCTGTTCCCTCCACATACCATCAATCTCTAAAGTTCCCATACAATGGTATGGAGATTACTATTCCAGGGGACCCCAATCCTTTTGAATTCTATCGTGTCTTGCAAGGCAGCTATAAGAATTGCAACCACATGCCTAAAAATGAGAAAGTCATTGAATCCCCACTATATGTTGATCCTGAAATGCTGACGCAGGCCTCTACAAGTAACCCTAATCCTCTGCCTGAGATCAAAGTTCACATCCATGATATAGGATTTGGATCTTATGATATCTCTAAATATTGTTGTGTAGGGCAGATGCCTTTGTCCCCTAAATCTTACGGCCAATCGCCCATTGTCAAAGTAACCAAAAAAGCAGCTATTCCTCCCCCAGCATTTCTAACCAAATTCCAACAGGGACAATTTTTGGAAGAAGAAATTATTGAAGACATTTCTTCTTGGCTCTACAAAGAGAAAGAACCAATTACAATACCAGTCAAGCAATATGGTAATGGCTTAAGGATAGTCAAAAAGATGGGCTATAAAGGCAAAGGTGGCCTTGGGAAATAGAATCAAGGTACTATGGAACCCATTATTGTGACAATGAAAGTAGACAAGAAGGGATTAGGATTTGGTAAGAAGGTACCGCGCGCCTTGGACATCAAGTATATCCTCAACGAGGTAGCTAAAACTTTTCCTACCGATTCGATGTCTATTGAGGATATCATCGATGACTCTTCCCTCAATATGACCAACCTATTTGCAGAATCTTCCATTTTTATACTATCCTCCGTATCCTTAACCTCCACCACTAACACCCAGAATGTACAACTTGTCTACCCTAAACTTATTGATTGGGACCAACAAGGGTCCCCCGTTATAGATGTATTTCAGAATGATGAAGCTCTAGCTGAGTTCATGGGACTTCAAGAAGGTATCCCTCTTAGTGATCATAAAGTAGGTTTTGTAATGTAACTAGAGCCAACAGCTTATTTTGGTGAGAATGCGAACTCCTCCAGTCGCAAAAGTAAAAATAAAGAATGATCTCTAGGTGAAAACCACACTGTGGCCCCTCCCGATCACAAAATAGTAAAAACAAAGGACGTATCCAAAGGTGAAAACCCAACTGTGGCATCTAAGGATGGAGAATTTGACATTCCCCTACCATCTAAGTATCAAGAGAAGTCAGCTCTCCTAGTGGAAGATTCTACGGAGATAAACCTTGGCACAGAGCAAAATCCAAAGACCACATTCCTAGCAGCATCATTATCAGAAACAGAGCACAGGAATCTTAACACATTCTTCTTACAAAGAACCATCAACTTTGCATGGACCTATGCTGATATGCTAGGGTTAGACTCTAAGCTCATTGTTCACTACCTCACAATTGATCCAAAAGTTAAACCAATCAATCAAAAGCTAAGGAAGATGCACCCACATATAGCTCTCTTAGTAAAAGTGGAATTACAGAAGTTGTTAGATGCAAAGTTCATACGACCTATTGACTATTCAGATTAGGTCTCAAACATTGTACCTGTGTCTAAACCTAATGGGTGCATCCGCATGTGTAATGACTTTAGAGATCTGAACAAAGTGTGTCCTAAAGATGACTTTCCATTACCGAACATTGATATTATAGTAGATTTGACTGCGGGTCATGAAATGCTTTCTCTCATGGATGGATTCTCTGGCTACAATCAGATAAGGATAGTAGAAGAAGATCAACATAAAACAACTTTTGCTTGTCTGTGGGGTAATTACTATTGGTGTGTCATGCTGTTTGGTCTAAAGAATGTAGGCGCAACTTATCAGAGAGCAATGACAGTGATATTCCATGACCTCTTTCATCACATCATGGAGGACTATGTTGATGACATACTAGCTAAATCTTCTAGGGCCGATCACATACAAGTTCTAGGACATATCTTTGACAAGCTCAAAAAATACCAAGTGCACCTCAATCCAAAGAAGTGTGTCTTCGGTGTGACATCAGGGAAACTGTTGGGATACATTGTATCTTGTAGAGACATCAAAGTAGACCCTGCAAAAGTAAAAGCTATAGTGGAGATGCCTCCACCAAAGAACCTCAAAAGCATTAAGGAGCCTTCAAGGAAGATTACAGTCCATCAGGCATTTCATCTCATAGCTAGCAGATAAATATCAACCATTTCAACACTTGCTCTGAAAGGATGTCTCATTTCGATGGGATTATAAGTGTCAAGTAGCATTTGATCAGCTCAAAGAGTAGCTGGCTACCCCTCCTGTCTTGGTTCCACCAGTTGCGGATAAACTTTTGATATTATACATCTCAACTACAACTTCAGCCCTAGGGGCCCTCCTAGCACAAAATGATGCATTAGGAAAAGAGCATGCAATTTATTATATCAATAGAACCTTGGTGGGATATGAACTCAATTATTCACCGATGGAAAGAGCTTGTCTAGCAGTAGTGTTTGCCTCCCAAAAGTTGCAGCATTATATGTTGAACCAACACACAAATCTTATAGCCAAAATTGATCCCTTGAAGTATCTACTAGCAAAAGCAGCTCTTACAGGCAGACTAGCTAAGTGGGTCATGATCCTTAGTGAGTTCAACATTGAGTATGTGGATCACAAAGCGATCAAAGGACAAGCCCTAGCAGATCAACTAGCAAAAGCACCCATGACAGATACACATCCTATGGAAGTAGACTTTCCAGATGAGAATCTCTTCACTATTTCCAACTCAATAATGTGGAAGTTTTACTTTGATGGTTCCTACACGTAGCATGGATCAGGGGCCGGCATCTTGTTTGTTACACCTCAAAATGACTATATTCCAAAGTCATATCAGCTTGCATTCCCTTGCACCAATAACATAGCCGAGTATGAAGCACTCCTCATAAGTCTCAATACAACAGTTCAATGGGACATCACAGAATTATAAGTATATGGAGACTCACAACTAGTCATTTGACAAGTCACAGATGAGTACCAAACAAAAGATGAAAAGTTCGTCCCCTACAAGCAACTAGTGGATGCATACAAACCACATTTGAGAAAATTCCAAGAGAGCATAACAAAGCTGCAGATTCTATGGCTTCTGTAGGGTCACTGATTGACATGCCTGCAAATACACAGAAATGTGAATTCTTGATTGAGCAATTGTTGATACCAGCCGTCGATGTTCCTATTACTGAAATCATCTGTGAACTTGTTGGTCCTAATTCCCCATGGTACGAAGATATTTATGAATACCTTAAAAATAGTACCTTTCCCTCTGACCTATCATCCACACAATGCAAAACCTTTATCTGTCGATCCTCTCGTTACATCATTCTGGGTGATACACTATATCATCGAAGTCTCGATGGTATCCTCTTACGATGTCTTAACGCAGAAGAAGCTGAAGCTACCTTACGAGACATACACAAAGGTGTCTATGGCACTCATTCTACTAGTCCTAATCTCGCTAAAAAGATACTCAGAATAGGTTATTACTGGCCTACAATAGAACAAGATACTGCCTAGTTTGCTAAGAAATGTCAACAATGGCAGCAGCATGGAGATTTGATTCATGCACCAGCTAATGAACTACAACCTGTGACAACTCCATGGCCTTTTTCTCAATGGGGTCTCGACCTCGTAGGACAAATTCACCCATCCTCATCCAATGGCCATAAGTTTATCATCACTTCTACTGAGTATTTCACGAAGTGGGTTGAAGCCATTCCCATGACCTATATCACCGATAAGGAAATAGCCAAGTTTATCCTAAACTACCTCATATGCCGGTATGGTATTCCCCAAGCCATTGTCACTGATAATGGGAGACCATTCAAGAATCAAGATGTCTGTACCTTATGCACACAATACAATATCCAGCATCGCTTTTCAACTCCCTACTATCTGCAGAGCAATGGCCAAGCTAAGGCTTCCAATAAGACCATTCTCAAGATCCTCAAGAAAATAGTCAATGAAGCTGGTCGTGATTGGCACTTGCAACTCAATCCCGCCCTATGGGCTTACTGCACTAGTATCAGAACACCAACTCATGCCACACCTTATGCCTTGGTCTATGGCTCTGAAGCCATCCTCCCTATAAAGGTCGAGATCCCATCCCTCAGAGTATCCATGCAACACCTGATTGATGGAGAAGAGTATCGCACCTCCAGATTAGCTGAGCTAGAATTACTAGATGAAAGGTGCCTTGCCACGCTTAATCATCTTCATGTCTATCAAAATTGCCTCAGGCGTAATTACAACAAAAAGATTAAAGAAAGATCGTTTCAAGTTGGTGATCTTGTACTCAAAGAGAATTAGAGAAATCAAGTAGATCGAGAAAAGAAGGGCAAGTTTGAGCCTAACTGCTTAGGTCCCTTTATTATCACAGCAGCATATGGATCGGGAGCTTATACTTTAGCTACACCTGACAACATTCCTCTAGATGAGCCAATTAATAGTGTTCATCTCAAGAAATTCTATACCTAATCCTCAGAGTATTACAAAAAATAAATAAATAAATAAAACAAAAAATCTATCATCTGGTGAAAACCTGGCAAACAAGCGCCTTGGATAAAGTACCATAGTGAAAACCTAGCAAATAGGCGCTATGTGTAGAGTCAGCATCCATCATCTATTGAGTCTTGTTCATTCCATTTCACAGCAAGCTTCATCCATCCATCCATAATAAAACCATTGACCTTGTATACATTTCCATCACCCTATCTAGTATAGCTTGGAAATTTGTCAATGTTCATCATCGTCATCCTGCGTCTTGGTCTATGTCAACAGTTAACACTGTCTTGTCCTAGGTCATGGCTTTCTATGTCTGCTTAGTCAGTCACCTACGCATCTTTCCTCTACCAGAATGGGGGCAATTCCTTTCACCTAGGTCTAGGATTGGTTCCTTGTTAGTGGTTCACAATGCTTCAATCTTTTCTCCTTTTCTGCAAATAACCCCCTTTAATGGACACATCACTCCTACGATAAGGCTGTTATCTTCTCAACAATTTCCTACATTGTCACATCAACTAGAACTACATATTATCACTTTCCGGTCTTAAGGTACCTTGATCCCATGGATATGGGTATGTAGGCAGTCTGGAATACGACGGAAGTATCCAGTACTTAGGTACATAAGACCTCTCCCTTTCACCTTGACCCATCTCATCACGCTATCCAGAACTACATATTATCATTTCTTCATCTTTCATCGTAAATGTGCCTTGATCCTATGGATACAGGGTATGTAGGCAGTTTGGAATATGAAGGATGTATCCAGTACTTAGGCACACATGATTCATCATTCTCCACCCATCCCATTCCATTAGCACTATCATCTTTCTAGTCTTCCATTTTATCAAAATCCATCCACCTCAACTTGACTAACTCAAGTAGCAAGCTAGTACATCCTTTCAAAGCAATGAGTCCTTAACAAACCTGAAGTAAAGCAGCTTCCTTCCAGAGTCATCTGCTGTCCTACTATTCTGATTGCCAACATCAGCTAGTTCTAGCTTAACCAAAGCACCAGATCCACAAGCTTGTCTTCTGCAAAGTGTTCCATTGTCAAGACCAACACACACGTCTCCTGCGACATGTGGCATTTCCCGCAACAAGATATTGTCTTTTTAGGTAGATAGTCCCCTTTAATGGACACAGAGTTCCTACGATAAGGCGGTTATCTTTCCTATCCAATCTATCTTGAGCAACCTCTTTGGCAAGAGAATGGTTGTATGTTTACTTTGTAAGTCAGTCAATTTACTTTATGGTTTATCTTTTGCTCCTTTGTCCATTACCTATTCAAGGCTACCTTGATTTATCTATAATCTTGGTATGTTGCGATGCAATACGGATTGGGGGCATAGTCACTACTTTTGTGTTGGTTAGATTAACTTACATAGTCTTGATTTATGCTAGCATGCCTTTCTATGCTACTCAAGGATGCCAAAAGCTAGAGATGCTATGATGGGGGCATGATTATTTTCTTTGTCTGTTGCTTTTGGATCAAACTTTAGTAATGTGACGACTTTTGTCTAATGACACGATCAGCAAAAGATCATCGAGGACTCTGAGGTCTAAACATGAAAAGGGGCAATCCTTGTCTGTTGAAAAATGCAAGAAATACTCAGGTCATCTCGGTTTAATTATACCTAGATGCTTGTATTTTCTTACAACATAATAAAGCCCAATAATGAAAGTGCTTCAAAATACTTGCTATATCAAGGTGACAAATATCCATATCCATATCCATACTATATCCAACTGAAGTTCATATCCTTATCCATATCCATACCATATCAAATTGCATCTCATATCTATATCCATATCCATATCCATACCATATCCAATTGCAAGCCTATCCTTAATCCATGCCAATCAAGTCAAGTTAATCTTGTCAAATGATCTAATCACAATCAGTGGTCTTGATCCTTGTCTGGTCGTAAACCAACTTGATCAATTAATCAATCAATTGTCTTATACAGGATGTTACATTGTCAAAATCAGACCAACACACACGTCTTACACGACATGCTTCATTTCTTGAAACTAGACACTATCCTTTGTGTTGCTCTAGGGATCTATCATTACCCACCATGACAACATGCCTGCCATGTTGGTCTAGGGATATATCATTCCCCGCCATGACAACACTATCATATCAAATGTCTTAGACAGGATGTTACATTGTCAAAATTAGACCAACACATGTGTTTTATACGATATATCTCATTCCTAAAACCAGACATCATCGATCTATACCCTGGGTTTACCGCTTGACAGGGGCAATACCTTGTTTGTGCTTGTATCATTTGTGCATACTTGCTTTCTTGCTTGTGTGTGTTATCATTTTTATCTTGCATTCCATATCATTCATCCCTTTCTTCTGCATCCAACCATTTCATCTCCTATCAACCTATCTCATCGTGAGATTGTCCATCTCACGCCTTCTGCCTTCTCCCCGTCCAATCTCCCAACGGGGCATCCTATCATCATAACTTGTACTAGGGGTAAACTGGGTCATGTATCATTGCCAGAAAATTTTTTATTTCTTTGAAACAACGTGATAAAACACATTGCTTCAAAGAGGGGCAAAATGTAGACACCTAAAATTGGCTCAGGTCGAATTAAATAAATATTTTAATATTTATCTTAATTCTTATTTTCTTCTATCAATTAAATAAATATTATAAGTTTATTTGATGGGTTCATTATCCTACAATTAAATAAAATCATTTTATTTAATTAAATTCCCTAAATTCTTCTAATGTCTCAAGTCATAAATCCACCTCACAAAATCCACCTCATAAATCCACTTCATCTTTCCACCTCATCTCTTCCACCTCACCATGTTGCACATATAATTAAATATTCTTAATATTTAATTAGCTAATATCCTCCATTATCCAAAAATGAATCTTTAATTCATTTTTGTCCTCCACTCCTCCACTATTGAATTGAAAATTCAATTGTCCTCCCCTAATTGAATTAGAAATTCAATTGTCCTCCACTATTGAATTGAAAATTCAATTTGTCCTCCACTAATTGAATTGAAAATTCAATTTGTCATAATCCACTCTTCCCAAAAATAAATTTTTTAATTCATCCACTATGAATTTAAAATTCATAAAAAATGAGGGCCCTTGATCTCAACTTTTGATCCTCACTCTCCATTCCCTTTTCAAAAAATCTATAAATGAGACCTTTCTCTAAGCAATTGAGGGGACTTCATTCTTACATCCTTATCATGCCCAATTTCCTCTAGGGAAATCTTCTTCTGGCATCCTCATAATGCCCATTTTCTTCTCAATTCTCCTCTTCATACCATCGTAATGCTGAAATTATTCTAGCCATCCCACATCCTCTATTCATTGTCCCTGTGTTTGAAGCTCATCTTCAACACAACAAGTATCACAACCATTTCGTTCTTGTCACCATCAATAAGCAAAGAAGCAATCTCCCTGAGGGCCAATCTTCTTCATCATCAAGGTTGAGAATAGATAGGCAAACAATGGAAGCCGCAGAGTAACATGTTTAGTAAGTTTGTACTTCATTTATTTATTCTGGTTACTTGCATATTTCATTGATGTTTGGGTTTTTAAGTATCATTATTGATCAATCCATTGCACCCCTCACATAATCGACTTTTATTATGTGAAGGGATGTTTTAATTTTCCCCTCTTTTGATCTTTTTAACTTGAGTTATTTAATAAATATAATTATTGCAATTATATTTATTAAAGGACTTTATTATTGAATTTTATTTTGGTCGTTTATTTAATTTCGAGCGTTATATTTTGGTGAGTGATAAATTCCATTTTGACCCTTGGGATTATTTAATTTATTCTTATACTTTATTTATATAATTTTTGCCTTCATTATTTCTTGGGAAATTCTTTTTAAAATATTTATTTCAAATGTTGAAAATGCGTTATGCTGCTAAATTTTCTTAGAATTTAGGGTTTTATTTTAATGTCATTTTTGTGACATTTATTTTATCACTCCATTTCACCATGCGACCATTATATCATTGAAGAATTACGTTATTCGATTTTATTTATGCATTAGAATTAAGGGTTGATTTCAATATCGTGGAAATCATTTCACTCGCCTAGGAAACTTAGGGTTTTGAATTAAATCGATTCTAACCCTAGTAGTGATGCTCATCATGTCGCATAACCCCCTAGTCAGCTATCATCACACAGGGGATTACGTAGGTAGATGCTCTTCTCCGAGTATCAATTGACATGTTTATGCCTTGTGCGTATTGCCACCAAGCACGCTGACACGTGTGAGGGGCTTTCTAGGGACACGTGGAAAAGTTTTTGATATTTCATGTCATGACCACATGGCTAAGGTGGACATGACACATTGTTGCATGTCATGACTGCATTGGCAATGTGGGCATGACATTTGGTATTACAGCCCAAGTTTAAACACTGGGCTTGTTTGGACGCATTATATTTTTCACAATTTTGATTGATTTGTAAATACCTTGTTCTTGAAGGATGCCTCCCAGACGAGTTAGGCGAGCACGTCTGAGGGTCAGGGACCACCGGCACCATAGGTACAACAGGCACCATAGACACCACAGACACCACCTATGCCAGATATTGGACCACATATATTACAGGCACTTCAGGTAGTGTTAGATAGGCTACCATCAGCCACAATTGTGCCATGCATCGAGCCATGTGTCAATCCCCGCATTGATCTGCGAGAGGAGCTACGTGTGGAGCCATGAGAAGAGTCACATGTGGAGCCCCACATTGAGTCATGAGAGGCATCACTTGTGGAGCCTTATGCTGAGGTACCAAATACAACAGCGAAGGAGGTTGGATTGGATTATAGAGCTCGTAGTAGGAGCCCTCCACATTATGCTAGGCATGAGGAGGTAGTGAGAGTAGAGTAGATTTTTCACAGGCCTTATGATTTTATGTGGATGAGCCTATCAGAGGGCATAGAGATTGAGGAGACCCTATCAAGGATTTGTTGAGGCTGAATCCACCAACATTCACTAGGACCACAGAGGGATCCAAAGTTGAGGCTTGGCTCATCAGTTTAGATAGGTGCTTCGCGTTGCATCCTTATGAGGGCAACACGAAGTCATGCATGGTAGTCCACCTGTTGTGAGACATAACAGCTACTTGGTGGCTCACTGAGGAGTACAAACGGTGCTTATCATTGGACACACTCTCATGGGAGACATTTATTGAGTGCTTAAATACGTGATACTTATAAGATCACTAAAGCCAATGTTGCATAGATGAGTTCCACGATATCTAGTAAAGAGGACTTATGGTAGCTCAGTATGAGGGTAGGTTCACCGAGTTGTCTCGTTATGTAGAGTATCTCCATGATGAGAAACTCCTAGTTCATAAGTTTATCAGAGGGTTGAACCATGGGATAGCAGGGCCTATATGCATGGCAGACCCCCAGACATTGAGTGATGCTGTCGAGAATGCATACATAGCTGAGGAGATATAGGGACAAGGATAAAGTTCATGCCCTTAGTTTCAAGATCACGGGTAGCAAAAACATCAATAGATTTATCATAGACCACCACCACCACCTTAGAGAGGAGGGTTTAGTTCTACATCCTTACCTCCTAGGCCTCCACAATAGCACTAGCTACAGTAGCAGCAGAGATCCAGGCCACAGCAGAGAGAACACGAGGGCCATAATCGAGGTTGGCAGCAGTAGGGCCTACGTAGGGATCAGAGGTAGCAGAGACCACCTACGGGACTCATGAGATCAGAGCAGTCATATAGGGGTTCACAGGGGTCTATGGGTCGATCTGGACAACAACAATTAGGTAGGACTCAGACTAGATAGGTACAGGCTAGGGGCCCATGCTATGTTTGTGGTGGAGCAAGACATCTAGCTAGAGAGTGCCCATAAGGCTTTACAGCAAGGGGACAGCCTCATGTAGGAGGATTAGAGTAGATGGTTGGAGATGTGGGTAGGTCCCACCGTATGTTCACAATGGTTGATAACTGCTAGGCTGATTTTTAGGCATCAATGATTAAGACCTCAGGTATGATTGGGGGTGTCCCCATTTCTATTTATTTGACTCTGGCGCTACTGATTCTTTCATAGCTCCATCGTTAGTGGAGTGGTGCAGGTTAGTGGCCTCTAGTTAGGGTGATAGGTGGGAGGTTGAGTTGGCCACTAGGTCCAAGATGGAAGTAGATGCCTTAGTCCACAACTAAGAGATATCCTTAGGGATCTTTACTACATTATGTGACCTCAGGGTTATGCCTTTAGGTTCCTATGGTGTAGTTTTGGGTATGGACTGGCTTGCGGGTCATAGAACCAAGGTAGATTGTCACCGAAAGGTGATTAGCTGCTTAGATGATCATGGTATGTCAATTGAGATAGTGGGCATTCAGAAGCCCACAACAGTTCGTATTATATCTGTTCAATAGCTTAAGCGTTGCATGCGGAAGGGATGCCAGATGTTCACTATCACTATTAGTGACAGATCAGAGGACAAGCCTGAGGCATCATTAGATGACCATACCATCTTGAGAGAGTTTGCTAATGTGTTTCCAGTAGAGTTACGGGGGATGCCACCCCATTGTGAGGTAGACTTTCATATTGATCTAGTGCCAGGTGTCGAGCCAGTGTCTTGTGTACCCTACAAGATGACCAGTCATGAGCTCACAGAGCTCAAGTTGTAGCTTGAGGACTTACTTGAGAAGGGGCACATCCGACCGAGCATTTCACCTTGGGGTACTCCAGTCATTTTCATGAAGAAGAAGGATGGGTCTCTTTGTTTGTACATGGATTATAGGTAGTTAAATAAGGTGACGGTGAAGAACCGTTACCCTCTTCCTAGGATTGGCAATCTCTTTGATCAGATGTAGGGAGCAAGGTGTTCTCTAAGATAGACCTAAAGTCCAGTTATCATTAGTTCTGCATCACAAAGGCAGACATCCATAAGACCGCCTTTCAGACTCGATATGGCCACTATGAGTTCACTATGGTACCCTTCAGTGATGAATGCCCCTGCAGTGTTCATGAGTCTCATGAATGGGGTGTTCCATACCTACTTGGATCAATTCGTGATTATTTTCCTTGATGACATATTGATCTATTCGTGGCCTGAGGAGGAGCATGAGGAGCACCTACGTTAGGTTTTGCAGTGTTTGAGGGAGTAGAATCTTTATGACAACCTAGTGAGGTGTTCATTTTTCAGGACAGAGTTATAGTATTTGGGGCACATCCTATCGGTGATGGTATCTTTATAGATACATCAAAGATTAGGGCTATTAGAGATTGGCCAGCACCCACTAGTGTGACAAAGGTTATGAGCTTCATGGGGTTATCTTGTTATTACTGTAGATTTGTTGAGGGGTTCTCTCGAATAGCGCACCCCATTACTTCCCTTCAGCAGAAAGGGAAGAGTTTTACTTGGACTGAGCAATGCAAGAGGGCCTTTGGGGTCCTCAAGGAGCATCTTACCAGTGCTCCCATCTTAGTAGTTCCTGGTCTAGTAGCAGATTTTATGGTTTTCACGGATGCATCACTTGAGGGTTTGGGAGTTGTACTTATGTAGGGTGGCAGAGCGATTGCATATGAGTCACAAAAGCTCAAGACCCATGAGCTAAACTACCCTACTCATGATTTAGAGCTCACAGTAGTGGTTCATGCTCTAGTTCATTAGAGACATTTCTTATTTGGTCATCACTTTAAGCTTCATTCAGATCATCATAGCCTTTAGTACATATTTACCTAGCTGAATCTAAATGCACATCAGCAGCATTGGATGGAGTTTCTTTGCGAGTATGACTTTAATGTCCACTACATCAAAGTGAAGGAGAACGTGGTTACTGGTGCATTGAGTTAGAGGTGCCATGAGATCTTAACCTTGACTCTGAGTGTGAACTCGAGGGGATGCATTATTCAGCATCTATCTAACGATGAATGGTTTCTTGAGGTGCAACAGGAGATCCAGTCACAGAGGGCCCTTGTGGGCAAGTTTGTAGGATACTCACTTGAGGTGGATGGGTTACTTTATCATTGACAGTGCATCTATGTACCCCGCGTAGGTGACCTACATTCTATAGTTTTATTAGAGGCTCACAGAACACTATATGCAGCACACCCGAGGGTGAAGAAGATGCATGCCAACCTACGACAGCTATACGATTGGGCAGGTATGAGATGAGATATTGTAGAGTTTGTTGCTCAATGCCTTGAGTGCTAGAGGGTCAAGGCTGAGCATCAGCATCCAATGGGTCTTTAATACCCTCACGAGATAACTGAGTGGAAATGGGATACAATTTCCATGGATTATATTATTGGTCTTGCTATGTCTTCTCTCTGCCATGATGCACAATGCACTAGTAGTGGTGAGAGTATTCTTGGATGACATAGTGAGATTACATGGGGTACCTCACTGCATCATTTCTGACAGGGATTCAGTGTTCACTTCAGCCTTTTAGAGGGCTTTGTAGTAGGTGTTGGGCACACAGCTCAACTTTAGCTCTGCTTATCACCCCGAGATAGATGGACAGACAGAGCGAGTGAATTAGTTGTTGGAGGACATGCTCCATATGTATGTTATGGACCATTAGTCTAGATGGGAGGAGTATCTGTATCTAGTTGAGTTTGCCTACAATAATGGGCATCACAGCTCATTGGGTATGCCTCCTTTCCAGACTTTATACTGTAGACTATGCAGGACACCATTGAGTTGGGATTGGATAGAGGACAAAGTTTCCATTGGTCCCAATTTGGTTCAGGATATGGAGTAGCAGGTCACACTCATTAGGCAGAGACTTCAGGAGGCACAGGATAGATAGAAGAAGTATGCTGATGCTAAGAGACTTGATCAGAGCTTCTCAGTTGGTGACAGAGTATTTCTAAGAGTGCAGCCACAATAGAGTCCAATTTGTTATGGAAAGGGCTCTAAGCTTGCACAATGGTTTGTAGGACCTTTTGAGATCTTGGAGTGGATAAGACCTGTAGCCTACCATCTAGCGTTACCACCTAGCCTATTGAGCATCCACAATGTTTTTCATGTCTCTATATTATGACGATATATATCTGATTTATATCATGTATTGGACTAGAGTGCTCTATAGGTAGAGGCAGACAGGTAGTTGGCTTTGGAGCCAATTCACATATTGGCTCATCAGATGCTAGGCCTTTGAGGTCAAGAGTTGGACTAGGTTAGGGTCCAGTGGGATCGTTATGATGAGGTCATAGTGACTTAGGAGGATGCAGCTAGTTTGAGGGCACTCTAGCCTCACCTTTTCTACGACTTTGAGAAGCAAGTTTAGTCTTAGGGGGAGGATGTGAGGCCAATTTATTTCACTTCCCTATTTTGATCATTTTACATTATAGTTGGTGACATTATAAGACTTTTAGAGACTACTGATTTCCATTATGCAGATTTAGACTAGATCTTTCGATTTGGATTAGTTTTGATTAGTTATGTGGTGATTTGATTAGATTCCATTTTGATGCTCTTATGATACTAGACATGTGAGATACATTTGATGATTATTATTGATGATGATTATGAGCTCAACTTATGGATTTGTTATTGATTCTAATTCTAAGATATTAGATAGAAAATACAATTGTGAATCCTAATTATGATGTGAGTTGTTAATGTTGTTTATGAATTATACGATGACATGATTTTAAATTATATTGCATTGGCTATGATTTATCTATGTTGGATTAACTGTTTGATTGAGTGCACAGGTGATTTTCCAGGCCATGGAATATCGGAGGTAGTTCTCACACTTTTGTAAATCCTTGTTAAGCTGATCCATTCCCAAGAGGGATGAGGATCATGTTTAATCGAGTGATGATTTCGTAAATGCTTGAGTTTAATTTATTGGCCTAGTTACCCCTTTTATTTGATTTAATTATGTGTTGTAAAACTTGTGTTTTGATTTACACCATTTGGTGTTATATTTTATTTTTGGTCCATCAAAAGTGATTTTACACCTCCCTAATTGTTTTTTAGAGTCCCAAACTTATTCTAGGTGGTACCCCTAGGGTCTAGGGTCCAGTTGCACTTACTAAAACCTAGGGTAACTCACATCTAGTCATTCTAAACTTGGGTTTAGTAAATTGGACGAAATTTCAAAATGGCTAAGGGTGGGAGATGAGTCATACCTTGGAAAAGGCCCATCTCCCTTCCCAAGGCTTGGGGATTCCTCCACCAAGAAGACTTGGGGGCTCTTCAAGACACCCAAGTGTGTGGGATCTCCCTCCAGACTCACACACGTGTGAGAGCATCTTGGAGGGAGAGGACTCTCTTCTAGGATAAGGAGATGACATGTGTCATCCCTTATCCTCATGGAGCCTTGAGGAGAGTTACCACCTCACCGCTTGGGCTCTCACACATGTGTGAGAGGACAAGTGGATAAGGTGAGGTTTTGAATGGATTAGAGGGTGACACTTGTCACTCTCACATTCCTTCTCCCTTACAAGTGACATGGGATGAGGAAGGAGAAGGTGACAAGTGTCACCTTCTCATTCCTCAGGGCCAAATTTGAAGGCCCATTTTATCTCCTCTTGGAGAGGAGTTAGGGGATCTTTCTTTTTAAAATTTCTTTCTATCTTTGGGGTGTTTGGGAAGTTTTTGAGACTTTGAGAAAGATTGTGGGCTCATCTTCAAAGTGCATCCATTGTTGGGCTCTTAAGGTAAGCCCAATGGCAATAGCCATTTCCTTATGCTTATTTTCATTTTTATTTGTGTGCTTGAAATTTTATCTTGGGTGTTATTTTTCTTTTTTGTGTGTTTGGGTGTTGGTGAGAGCATCTCCATTGGAGAAAAGGCTCATCTCATATGGGGTGGGGGAGAGTGAACCTCCTCAAGGTCACCTCCTAGTGTTGATCTATTTATAGTCTTGAGGGCATTCTTTGGTGTTGGGAGTATTTTGGTTGGCATGAGTGCCATGGTGTTTTTGGTATTTCATGGAGATTGTTTTGGCTTGAGGCCCTGAGATTTTGGGATTGTTGAGTTTGGAGTGACCTCTTGAGTTGAGGGGTCCACTCCCCTACCCCTCAAAACTCATTTTAATGAGTTTAGTTTTGTGCAAATCCTTGGATGAAATTTTATGTTGTTTGTGATTTCATTGTTGTGGTGTGAAATGAATCATGTGTGAGAACTACCTCCCTAGCTTGGGGGTGACCTACTAGTGGGTCTATGGTAGGGAGGAGAGAAATTTTTGTGACTTGCTTTCCCCCTTGTTGTGTTTATTTACATTGCAGGTTTTGTTGGAGTTATGGTGCCTTGGGAGAATTCCATTTTAGCTTTATTTGCATTATTTGAGTTGGCTCATTTTTTGAGAGCCATGGCCTTGGAGGCCCTATTGTTTGCGTTGTAAATTTATTGTTCTCTCCATTGTACTTGTTTGTGGAAAAGAATTTTAAAAGTGTAATATTCCTTATTATGATTCAAAAAAAAAATATGTTCATTATGTTGTTGTTTATGTTTATATGGCTATGGAAAGTTGACAAAAGAAAATATTCTTGCTATTCTATATTAAATGTTATTTCTATCTTAGTATTATGTTGTATTTAAACAAAAAAATTGAGAGATAATGTTGTTCAAATCATAATGTATGTTAAATAAAAAGGAAATAGGACTACCATTTTATTGCTATTGAAAAGCTAGTTATAGAGGGAAAATCTGTTTCAATCTAAAAATATATTTTCTACCTTATTTATTCTGAAAAAAAAAGGAAGAAATGGTATTTCTGTTATATTTCCTTGTAAAAAAAAAAGAGATGTAAATGCTACTGGTTTATTTTATGATACAAATCTGGTTTTATTATTCTAAATTTGAATGTGAACATATATATGATATATAATATATATATCTATATATACATGTATATATATATACATACATGTATATATACATACATATACATACATGTATGTATATATATATACATGTATGTATATATATATACATATATATATATATATATATTGCTAAACTATTTTGAAGTAGAAAATAAACCAGATTTAAATAATATATAAACTAGATGGTAATGTATTTTTAATGAAGGTCAAATTATAGTGAAAAGTACTGATTAGGGCTTGTGTTTTGTAGTTTTAAAGAACAAAAAAAAATAGAAGGACTGTGTGGATGGCTTCGCTGTCCACACAACCAACATTTGCCAAAGGGGGGTGTGTGGAGGGGGGGTTCGGCCCCCCTCCCCACACCTGTCCCCATCTCTGCCGCCATCGATACAACCAATGTTTGCCAAAGGGGGGTGTGTGGAGGGGAGGTTTGACCCCCCTCCCCACACCAGTCCCCATCTCCTTAACATAAAATAGAGGTGTCTCCATGGACAGTGATGGTGGCATCAGAAGTTCCCCGTCGCCCTTTGTCTTTGTATTGCTAACTGTCACTCGACCTTTGAAACACGTCTGCTATTTTTGTTAATATCTGCAAAAAAAGTAAATTATATATATACATTGCTCACTGTAGTTTTTTTTAAAACAAAAAAAATATCTTATCAGATCTGTATATATATATATATATATATATACAAAAAAAAGGGGTTATACCCTGTGTATGCAACATAAAAATATAACTCTATGAGAGGGAGTATCATGGCTGCTACTCCATCGTCAAACCCTACCTGTAACAAAAATGGTAAAAAAACAAAAGAGAAGAGAACAAAATGGGGAGAAGAAAAAAATGGAATGAGAGTAAGAACAAGATAGGTTTAGGGTTAGTCATAAGGAAACTAACAAAATATTGTTAGGGCATTCTTATTAGAAAACAAATAAATTATTAAGAAGGGGCTGAGTTGGAGGATGAGTGGAAAAATAATAGTGTTATTTTATTTATTTCATCCTCCCATGTGCATGGGAATTCAAACTTCCCTCTCTTTTGCATTTTAACTTTTGGATTTATTTGCCTTCCTTAGTGTTTTAATTTATTTTGTTTTAGATATTTTTGCGGTTTGGATTAATTACTTCTAAGTGGGGATTTATTTTAAATGGAGGATGGGATTATTGATTTAATTGGGATTCTTTATCCCCTTGCAAGTTATTTAATTTTGACACCCATATTAGTTATCTAGTGGGTTTTAATTAAATTTATTGGGAAAACCCTTTTGTTGAATTATTTTAATTTAATCAACTTTTATTATGTGAAGGGATGTTTTAATTTTTCCCTCTTTTAATCTTTTTAACTTGAGTTATTTAATAAATATAAATGTTGCAATTATATTTATTAAAGGACTTTATTATTGAATTTTATTTTGGTCATTTATTTAATTTTGAGTTTTATATTTTGGTGAGTGATAAATTCTATTTTGACCCTTGTGATTATTTAATTTATTCTTATACTTTATTTGTTTAATTTTTCCCTTAATTATTTCTTGGGAAATTCTTTTTAAAATATTTATTTCAAATGTTAAAAATGCGTTATGCTGCCGAATTTTCTCAGAATTTAGGGTTTTATTTTAATGGCATTTTTTGACATTTATTTTATCACTCCATTTCACTGTGTGACAATTATATCATTGAAGCATTATGTTATTCAATTTTATTTAGGGGTTGATTTTGATTTTGTTGAAATCATTTCACTCACCTAGGAAACTTAGGGTTTTGAATTAAATCGATTCTAACCCTAGTAGTGATGGTCATCACGTCACAACCCCCTAGTCGACTATCATCATGCAGGCGATTGTGTAGGTAGATGCTCTTCCCCATGTATAAATTGACATGTTTACGCCTTATACATATTGACACCGAGCATGCTGACGTGTACGAGGGGGTTTCTAGGGACATGTGGAAAGTTTTTTGATATTTCGTGTCATGACCACATGGCTAATGTGGACATGACACGTGCATTGTGTGTCATGACCACATGGGAAATGTGGGCATGATAGATGAAGAAGAAGAATGAGATTAAGTGAAGATGTTGCGAGCTATTTCAAAGATTGGAAAAAGACCTAGAGTTGGTGTACCAAATTACACTAGTAATTTGAATCCTAAAGAGTTGATTGATTGGATAAATGACATACAAGAATACTTTGAGTATGAAGAAATTAAAGATTTGGAGAAGGTGAAATTTGTGAAGACAAAGTTGAAAGGACATGCTGCTATATGGTGGAAAGAGGTTCAATTGGATAGGAATAGAAGAGGAAAAGAAAAGATTACAAAATGGGATAGGATGGTGAGAAAGTTGAAGAATCAATTCATACCTACTGAGTATGAGTTGGAACTATTGAAGAGATTGCAAAACCTGAGACAAAAGGAGAAATCTGTAAAGTAATACATTGACGAATTTCATAAGATGATCATAAGGACGGGACATAGTGAATCAAACAAGGAAAAAATGGCTAGATACATCAATGGATTGAGATTGAACATTCAAGAAGAACAAAGCTTGGTAAGGATGACATCTTTGGAGGAAGCATATTAGTTTGCGCTAAAGGTTGAAGAGAAATTGAACAAGAGGCATGATCAGAGAAAGAAAAGAAGAGGAGGTAAATTTCAGAGAGGTAGAACATTTTTCGGAGGAGACAGATCACATCTGGAGCATAACAAGCCTAACAACCCATTCAAGAAGGAGGATAGAGATGGCAATACCTACCGGAGTAATAACAGAAATTTTCATCATAGAGGCAACTATAATTCATACCAAAATGAATGATATAGAAGAGAAAGAAGAGGATTTGAAAGGAGAACATTTAGAGGTACTTGTTTCAAGTGTGGAAGTGAAGTACATAGAGCATTTGAATGTAATCAGGGTAGTACAAGCAAGAAGACAGAGAATGGTCGAAGAGAAACTTATGTTGAAGAAGAACCTGTTGGATCACCTAGTTTAGTTGGTAAACTGGAGAAAGGAAAATCAATTGTGAAGAGGAGAACACTATTTCAGGAAGAGACAAATGAGGAACCACCCTAGAGGAAGAGTTTGTTCAGAAATAGATGTAAATCAGGAGGTAAATGTTTTAAAGTTGTTATAGATAGTGGTAGTTCTGATAATCTAGTTTCAGAGGAGATGGTGACTAAGTTGAAGTTGGAAAGATTGAAACACTCTAAGCCCTATCAGATAGCATGGATTCAGGATGATCATAAGGTACTGGTGACCGAACAATGTTTGGTAAAATTTCATATTGGATCTTATCATGATGAAGTACTATGTGTTATTATGCCTATTGATGTTTGTCATATCTTGTTGCATAGACCTTGGCAGTATGATAGAAAAGATATACATGATGGAAGAAAGAATACTTATACCATAACAACAAATGGAAAGAGAATTACCTTGATTCGTTTAGAAGATTATCTTAAGAATGAAGTATGTGGGAATACTAGAATCTGTTTGGTAGATGGAAGGAAATTTATGGATGGTTTGAGACATGAGAATATGTGTTATGCTTTGATCTCTAAGAAACCTAAAACATTGAAGGAGATTGAAGAATCACAACTGGGGGAAATAAAGGAGTTGCTGATAGAGTATGAAAACATGATATCAGATAATGTACATGAAGAATTACCACCAATTAGAAGTATTAGTCATCACATGAAACTTATACTGAGAGCAAGTTTGCCTAACAAAGTAGCACACAGAATGACACTGGTAGAGAATGAAGAACTGAATAGACAGATACAAGAATTGTTGAGGAAGGGTTTGATCAGAGAAAGTCTAAGTCCTTGTGTAGTACCTGTAGTGTTAGCACCAAAGAAAGATGGAGAATGGAGAATGTGTATTGACTCTAGAGCAATCAACGAGATCACAGTTAAGTATAGATTTCCTTTACCTAGGATGGATGATATCATGGATTGTTTGAGTGGAGCAAGATATTTCACAAAGATAGATTTGAAGAGTGGATACCATCATATCAGAATCAGAGAAGGAGATGAATGGAAAACTACTTTTAAGACAAATGAAGGATTGTATGAGTGGTTAGTGATGCCTTTTGGATTGAAAAATGCAACTAGTACTTTCATGAGATTGATGAATGAAGTCTTGAAGAGATTCTTGGGTAAGTTTGTTATTGTATATTTGGATGAAATTCTGATTTTTAGTAAGACAAAGGAAGAACATTTGCAGCACCTGAGACAAGTATTACAGAGATTAAGAGAGGAGAAATTGTTGATAAACATCAAGAAATGTAGTTTCATGAAGGATGAATTGGTATATTTAGAATTTGTGATTTTTGTAAAAGGATTGAAGATGGATCCTGAGAAAATAAGAGCAATTGTTGAATGGTCTACACCAGAGAGCATTGGAGATGTCAGATCATTTCATGGATTGGCTAGTTTCTACTGGAAGTTCATCAAAAAATTTAGTTCAGTTTGTAACCCTATGATAGAGATAGTGAGAGGTGATAGAAAAGATTTCAAGTGGACATCAGGAGTAGATAGAAGTTTTGAATTGTTGAAGCCAAAGGTGATAGAGAAACCTATTTTGGCATTACCAGATTTTAATAAGGTATTTGATGCAAAGTAAGCAATAGAAACATGGATAACCGATGTCAGCTCCTCACCCACAAACATTTACCGTTGTCTATTTCTCCATCTGTCAAATACATTCAGTTTTGTAGATCAGAATTGCTAAAACCCCATCTGTTCATTGAACCCATGAACATACAGTTGAACCATTAAACCTTCAACTAAGGGTTGAACCACTAAACCATTGAACTGTTGAACCCTTGAACTAGTTCAACCGCAGATTCAACTATCACGCACTTAAACACTATCGGCGATGAACCCGTTAAACCATTGAACCACTAAACTGGTTCAACCATTGTTTCAACTATCAGCACCTTTTACTCTGTTGAACTAAAGAACCTATTGAACCATTGAACCTTCAATTATTCAGTTCAACATACACTTATAATCAAAACCCTAACAATCATATGACACTTGTTTATCTCAAGACAACAAAATGCCTAGTAATACGACATATTTGGTTAATCCTCCACCTAACCCAAGTGTCTAATGATGTCCAAATTCTCCCCGGGAGAAGAGATATTAAAACAAACATAAAATGCCAACATTAAAACAAACATGAAATGTCAACACAAATGCTACATTTGACAAGTATGAAATGCATAAGCCATATTAAAACTTAGTCATCTCCCTCAGATGTATATTTGGTTTTCTGAAGGGGTGCTCCTGCACTAGTATTTCAAGTTGATTGTGATGCAAGTGGAAATGCAATTGGAGTAGTATTAAGTCAAGATGGTAGACCTATAGCATATTTCAGTGAGAAGTTGAATGATACAAGGAGAAGATATTCAGTTTATGATCAAGAGTTCTATGCCATAATTCAATCCTTGAAGAAGTGGATACATTACTTGTTGCCTAAGGAGTTCGTATTGTATACAAATCATCAAGCTTTGCAATATTTGAACAGTCAAGGTAAGTTGAATTAGAAACATATGAGATGGGTACAGTTCATGCAGAGTTATACTTTTGTGTTTAAGCATAGGAGTGGTGTATCAAACAAAGTTGTTGATGCCTTGAGTAGGAGAAGGAACTTGTTGACATAGATGAGAATTGAAGTAGTAGGTTTTGATGAATTGAAGAACATGTATGAGGAAGACATTAATTTTGCAAAACCTTGGAAAGCATGTCAGGAACATATTGTGACATATAGGAGTAAGTGGTTGGATTATTTCATTTAGGAAGATATGTTGTTTAGAGGAAATCAATTATGCATACCTAGAAGTTCAATGAGAGATAATTTGATCAAGGAGAAACACAGTGGAGGATTAGTACAACATTTTGGCATTGACAAGATAGTGTCTTTGATAAGTGAAAATTACTATTAGCCTCAGATACATAAGGATGTCAGGAAATTTGTGAAGAGTTGTGGAGTTTGTCAAGTTGCAAAAGGAAGTAGTCAGAACACTAGATTATACAAACCTTTGACAATACCGGAGAAACCTTGGGAAGACATAAGTATGGATTTTGTAATGGGATTGCATAAGACACAGAGATGACATGATTCAATATTTGTAGTGGTGGAAATATTTTCAAAGATGACACATTTCATACCTTGTAAGAAGAAAACCGATGCAATGCATGTAGTTGATCTATTTTCAAAGAGATTGTGAGATTACGTGGATTACCAAAGCGTATAATTTCAGATAGAGACACTAGATTTCTTGGATACTTTTGGAAGACACTTTGGAAGAAGATGAAGATAGATTTGGAGTTTAGTTTATCTTTTCATCCATAGACAGATGGACAAACAGAGGTAGTGAATAGGAGTTTGGGAAATTTGTTGAGATGTTTGGTTGGAGAGAAGACTGGAAGTTGGGATTTGATTCTTTCACAAGCAGAGTTTGCATATAATGATTCAGTGAATAGGAGTACCAGAAGAACACCTTTTGAGATTGTTACCAGAGTAAGCCCTAAGGGAGTTGTAGAATTGAGAGATATATGTGTAGAAATAAAAAGAAGTACAGAAGCTAAAGAATTTGCAGATCACATGAAGGCAGTGCATGATCAGCTTAAGAAGCATTTGGAGGACATGAACAATAAGTATAAGGAAAAGGAAGATGAGAAGAGAAGACATAAGGAATTTACAGTTGGAGATGAAGTGATGGTATACTTGAGAAAATAAAGATTTCCAGTTGGCACATATAACAAGTTGAAGACGAAGAAGTTTGGACCTTGCAAGATAGTCAAAAAAATTGATTCAAGAAATGCATATGAAGTGGAATTACCAGAGACATTGGGTATAGCACCTATTTTCAACATTGCAGGCTTTTATCAGTATCATGAAGTAGATTTCAGTGATAGCATTGAAGGAGACTTGAAGTAGTAGTTACCACAACAAGCATCGAAGCAGATTGAAGACATTTTGGATGGCAGAGTTGGACGCAACACTAGAGGAAGACAATACAAAAAATACCTTATCAAGTGGAAAGGCAGAGAGGAAGAAGATTCATCATGGATTTCTTAGGCTGAGGTGGACCGTCTTAGTTCTCCCATTGCCCCAGCAAAGTGAGGAACTCACTTTTTTTCAATAACCCTAGATGTCTGATGTAGGAGCATCCCTATTTCAAGAGCAATCTTGCATCAACCAAAAATATTTGCATTTTAGTTTGTTTGCAGTTCAGTTTGTTTCTTTTCATTTTCCAATTCAGTTTAGGTAGTTCAGTCAGTAGCAATTTTAGTATTCTGGGTCTGCATTCTACCATAGTTGCATTTTAGACCTTGTAGAGCTAGACTTAGCATCCAGATTCATTCATCTACATCATATCTAAAATTTAGAGCATTTGGATCAACTACAGGAAATATATCACTATTAGAAGATTGACTATTTTCTTAGAACAGAGCATCTTGACAGTCTCAGACACAATCAGCTAAAGGAGAAGACCTACAGAGCATTTCCCAACTTATGGAGCCTAATGACACATCATTCAATGATCTTTAGTTCATGGCCGACCTTCCCCAAGATCCGCACATCATTCCACTCAATTGAGGAGGAGTTTAATACATTTAGGTCTGACCTATCTATATACACACGTTATACTTCTTCATTGGAGTTTGTGATCTTCCTTAGCTAACGCAAGGAATCTTTTATACTGGAGATGATATATAAGGATGTAATAGATCCCTAGGAAAGTAGATCTCAACAATTAGAATTTGATTCATAGTGGATAGTCTAGAGTTTGTATGAAGGTGCTTCAAAGCTATATCTTGTGTATACTCTATAGTCAGGCCTGTGAGCCCTATTGTAAGCCCACATGATGCTGGATGATCTGTATTTGAATTCTTTGATATACTGAATGACTAAATCTGCATTTGCTTCATATCTTTGAGTTTTTTCTGTTGTGTTTACTCTTGCTGCATGGTTTGGATAGTTCATTCTATGAACCCTCCTACCATGACTGCACCAGAAATGCCTATCCAAAGGTTGTCAATAATGTTTAATTAAAGGAGAAAAAAATCAATATGGAGAGACATGGGGATGGTGCCTAGTAAGAAGGGGAGCATGAAAGGTAGTCGAAAAGGCCCCTTGTTTGTAATGAATTTGAGGAGGTTGCTGAGAAAACAATGTCGATTTTGAATAGAAAAACTAGTGAATGCTCACGGAGAGAATGCATGGAGTGAAATAGATGTATGCATAAAGATGAAGTTGATGGTGCAATTTGATAAAATTATCTTCTAGAGTTGAGTCTTGTAGGAAGGAGGCCGTGAGAGTCCATTATTGGTATCTTGATGTTGCAAATGTAAGTTTACTTTGTTATTTGTAATCTAATTTTGATTGAAGTTAAATAAAATATTATGGGTTTCATATACAATCTGTGTGTTTATGAGAATTATTGTTATGACAAGAATGTGAGGTAATGAGTTTTGTATTTCATGTGTGTGTGTGGTTTCTTGTATTACATCAGTTGTATCATAGCTGGTTGTTCCTGAGTCTGTAGGTAGATCATCGAACATGAAGCAACTTGTAACAGGACTTGTGAGTTGTGGGTTGCGAGAAAGTGCCTTTGAGAGTGGCTCCATGAGTTAGGAGTAGAGGTAGAGGTAGATATCAAAGAAGTAGTTCCTAAGCATGTGGATAGAACCGCCAATTTGAGGTAGTCTAGATAGGGACTTGAGGGTGGAGTTGTGAGGAGGAAGTCCCTGAGTGTGTAAATAGATCACTGAATGTGAGGCAATTTCCACCTAGACTTGTGGAATTGGATTGAGCAGAGAAGAAGGAGATATTTTATTCTCTATATATAAATAGATCACTGAACAGTGAGGTAGTTTGTACCTTGAAGTTGATTTGAAAGTAGAAGCAAAATCGCCAATTTGAGACAGCTTTGAACTGGGAAGATCAAAGTAAGTGACTTGAATGTAAGTATTTCCTCTATTTGATATTACAAAAGAATGAAAATGAAGGGAATGAATGTGAGACCAAGAGTCCAAATTGTCCAATTAGAAGAAAGAATTGATTTCTATAGGCTTCAGAAGCAAATGATAGGGATAAGAGAATTGACATGTACTATTGATGAGCAAATGGAAGAGACCTTTTGAAATTTAATTGAAAGAAAGAATAATGTTGAAAAAGAGGAGAAGAAGATTAGAGGAAATAATAAGATCATAGATATGAGAGAGATGGTGCAGAATGGGATGATGGATCTCAAGAACAAGGTGGCAATATTGACCAGACTAGTTAGAAATAAAACTAGAAGTTAAGAGTTCAATTTAGAGGAACCTGATGAGGAAATTGAGAGTTATGTTGAAGAGGAAACAAATTTGAGTATTGCTGATTTGAGTAGTGCCTTGGAAGGTGATAGAGGTACCAAAGATATTGAAATCGAGATAATGAATGTTGAGGGTTCTATGTTTGATGAAGAATTTGGGGAAGATGAAGAAGATCTCCTACTCAAAGAGGAGATGAGAAAGATAGATATCTTATTTGAAGTGAAAAAGTCAGATGAATGTGATAAGGGAATGGAGAAGATGCAGATGAGAAAAGATAAGTCCCATGATTATGCTAACATTATTTTGTTTGCAGGTAAAAGAGAAGTTGCAACAAAATGTCATGTATCTAACATTGAAGATGAGATGCTCATGCAAGAGGATGAAGTAGGATTGTTTGTGACAAATAGGTTGTGTAGAGAGCAAATCTCCCCTGAGAGGTGAGATCCTCCCAAGTTTTGGGATCGAGAGAGGCGTGGAGCTCTCTTTGTGAAAGTTCTAATTTTTTATGTGGTATTTTTGTGGAGTTTGGTAATGATAGCTATTGGGTTTTGTGGTGATTTTCTCGTATTGGAGTTATAAGGGTTATTTTGTGAATGGAGGTTTTGTGGTTGATTGATATTGAAATATTTATGGAGAATTTTTATTCCCCAAGAGAGAATTATCCCCTTTCTCCCCCTTTGAGGGATCCAGATTGGATACCAAGTTTGTGAGTCAGCCTATGGGGTTTCCTTTTATGTAGAAGATAAATTTGTGTTTTTTGAGTATTTTGCGTGCTACATATAAATTCCTGGTTCTTGGAAGTCTCTTTCTCGAGGGTCAGTTTGTGTTACAAACCCTATAGTAGGGTGGAGAGTAGGTCTTGGTCATCTAGTTGGTTAATTTTGTTGCCGATTTGATGAAGTCTCTTCAAGGACACAAAAGAGAAAACAAGTTTACTATGATGGTTTAAGTAAGGAGCTATTTAGGCTCTCTCGTTATTGTGAGATTGAAAATATGTATGTGTAAATGGCATGTTTGCCACTATGTAAATGAGTCAGTTGAATTACTATTACTATGTGACTGAATTTTAGATATGCATAATTTTACTTTCCATAAGAAAAAGCCTTGGATTGTATATCAACAAAACTGTATATGCATGTTTGTTATGAATCTGTAAATAAATCTGAGTGTAAAATACTTTCTAGTTTGCATATTTTTATGGGTAATTATATATAATTGTTGTTTAAATATACATTACTATTGTTGTAAACCTGAGAATTCATTTATTTATATATAACTACACATCTATGTTACACTCTAGCTGAATCTGATTCTTCACCTGCATGCACAAATAGGAAAACAAATTAATGTATATTCAATGGTTAATGGCCTTTTATAGATAAAAGTTGAAAATAATCTAGCTTCCCTTAAAAAAGGAAAAATAAATGTTTTTCTATTTAAAAAATTGTTTTAAAAATATTTATATATAAAAATGAAAATCGGTTTTAATAGAAAAAAAAAGTTTTATGGGGAGTTTTATGTTTTAAAGCTGGATAAAAGATATGTATTTTTGTTTTGCATAGAAATTTTTTTCTTTATTAATCAAAAAAATTATTTTTACCAAAAAAAAAAGATTTTTATTGGTTAGCTTTATGATTTAAAAGCCAAATAAAAGGATTGGTCTTAGATATTTATTTTGTTTAATTGTGTTTGAAAATTGTTAATTGTTAGTGACAAATTAATTGTTAAATTATTTTTAATAATTATAATTAGTTTAATATATAAAGCTCTCATTGTCAAAATTATACATTTTAATTATCAACTCAAGAAATTAAGTCAGATAAATAGAGTTACTAATGGAAGTTTAATATACCTTGTTTAGATTATTATCATTATTTCATATTTTCTTTAATTTGGAAAGATATTATAATTATTAAGAACAAAAAAAATGTTTTGTTTATTAAGTAGAACAAGTTGTTCTAAAATTAGAATCCTTCTCTCAAATACTGGTAACCTAATAGGAATATCCATGATTGGTCTATTGATAACTGAGAGGGGGGGTGAATCAGTTATCCTAATTATTTCTTCTTTCTGAACTTTCTTATTAATCAATGCAACATTAATTCAAATAAGCAAACATTACCATGAAAAGGAAAAACACATGACACAGTATTTTTGACGTGGAAACCCTGTTAAGGGAGAAAACCATGGGGTGATTAACCCAAAGATTATTCTCTGTTAGAAGAATAAGGAAATACAAAATGGCACTTGCCAATTAGGGCTCACTACCCGAGCACACTGCTCACAAAAGAGGCACACTGCCTACAAGGAGACACACTGTCTACAAAAGAATGTTATACAATACTTGAACTGATTAGAAGAATCCACATATGCTGGAGTTTAGTTCTGGTTAGGCTCAGTACACTGATCTGCTGCACTTCGTCTTTCCTCTTCTCTTATGCTGCTTTCCTTTCACATACCGGACCTTCCTTACTGCTTCTGCTCTTCTCTGCTTTTATTCGCATATCACATATCACCACAACACTTTTCACAACTAAATCCATCCTATATATATCTGCACAAGTGATTTCATTATCTTTCTAGTCGGCACCCGGAATAGTCAATCTTCTCACAAACTCTATTTTGTCGGCTGAATCCTTACACATCAAGTAATGCGGATCAAGCATATACTTGTAGAAATCATTAATCATGTCGGCCAAATGTGATTCATGCCTTCATAACCTTTAACACCATCAGTAACACATCCGGAAAGTAGTCTGATGTTTTGTTAGTCAGTTCTTCCTCTATTCACACTGTCACTCAGGAATCCGGTACTCAAGTATTCATATCTTTTGTCTCATCTATCACCAGAGGCTAAAACCTTGGAATCTATCACTTAAGGTAGTACTCTTTACTTCCCCAAATCTACACTTTACCAAGATACTTCCTCTGAGAGATTCGGTCCTGTCTGTTAAACCTTGCCATATGCTCTGTTCTTGTTTACCAGACCACAACATTCTTCACTCTGACTTTCGGTAGAGACACACCATGTCCTGCAAATGTGTGGGATGAACTTTGTTGCCATCAATGACAACAATCATGAATCCATATATTGTCTCTTGCCAACAATCTCCCCCTTTGGCATTGATGGCAACACTTAGTGAAAAATGACTAAGTGTTTACACTAGGCTCCCCTTGGCTAATTCTCTGTCTTTATATATATTTTCCAGAGCTCCCCCTTAGTTGGATTCCTCATTTTTCACTGCTCTTCACTCCCCCTTTGACATCAATGGCAAAGGGTAGGGTCCACACACCAAAATTTTCAAAAATTTTACTATAATTAGCCGCATAAGTATATATATACAAGTTGTACTTACATATACTTAAGTATGTCTGCAAAAGTGTTCTTCAACTATACAACTTCTATCACCTAACTCTGCTTCATCCTATCCAAAATTGAGATATGCCCACTCAACAGGAATGCAAATGCATCTGCCCTTTTTAGATCTATCGGATCATTTGTCTGGGCTGTGATTTGAGCTTCACTTATGGCCTCATGCATGGCCTCTAACTTAGGGACAATGATCCTCCTAAGTTCACCCATCCGGCTGATCATGTTCTTCCTTTCCTTCTCAAAATTCTTTATTGTATTTGTGATTGCAATAGTTTGACACTCTTGATTTACTATGGAGGAAGAGAGAGGATCAAAACTTTGAGACAAACTTAGTAGTTTATCCTCTTGCTCTTTTATTTTCTTCTCAATCTCTACTGTTACTTTGGACTAGGAGATACAAAATTTGTATATTTCACCACCATCCTTAAGAGCATTTTCTAAGCTCTTTATCCCAATATCATATTTCTCCTATCATTAGTGATTAATCCTTGTACCTCTAAGAATCTCTTATCCAAAAACTCCTTCCAGACCTTTTCTTCAGCTAATTTTTCTAGAGAATCAAAATGTGTACTAACACTGCTAACTAAGGTTTTGAGATTACTGGAAGAGGAGGCTGTGGGATCCTTTTGAAAAGATGGTATGATCTTTTCCAGCACTCTAGATGCAGCTTCTATCAACTCACAGTCTTCCATATGAGACTTTAGTAGTTTTTCATTAGCCTTAGCATTTGCAAATGAGGCTATCTTCATTGTCTATACCAGAGAAAGAGAATCAAAATTGAATGGACCTTGTAGAAGCTCCAGTTCATCAATCTCCATTGTTTCTTTGCTCAAAAATTCTTGGACAGTTTGTACAGTGTCTCTTGCTGGAGACAGATGTTTCTTCTCTTCTACAGTCTTGGAGCTGTCCTTTGGAGTTTTCTCTCCTTCTACATTCCCACCACTAGCAGTTGTGGTTTTCTCTGCTGAAGTCTTCTATCCTTCTGCAACCTTTGCACTGTCACCTTCTTTTTCCTTCACCTCTACTTCTTTCTCCTATAATTTTTCTTCTTCTTTAGATCTAGAGACTGTAGGAGAAGCCGGAGGAGAAATGTTAGTCTGTTCAGGGCCCAACTCTTCTGTCATTTTCTTAGAAGTTTCTTCTGCAACACTTGTGGTTGAAGGATCAGTACCCAAGTCCTCTACAATAGGAAGATTAAATCTTTTGAAGGCCTTCTGGAGGATCTCTTCTGTATCCTTGGCTACCCTGTCAGTCTCACCAAGCATGACCTGATTCATCCTTGCTTTGCTCCTGAACTCATCCTTGCAGTCTTTGAATACCATGTTCATTGTCTTGGGATCAATTGAAGGATATAGCTGAACAACTATCTGTTCTCAGAGTTCTAGATCTTTTGCTCGAGCATTGTTCTTCCTTGTTTCAAGCCTTTTCTCTAAGCTTCTGGGAATTAGAGAGATAATTTCAATAAAAGCTTTGTTGTAAGTGTTCAAAAACTAAACTGTGGCTTCCTCCAGAATCCTTTTATCTGCTTCATTACATTCATCATAATATTCTGTTAAGGGTTGTAGGTTCCCATCCACTGTGACTACTTTCACTACAACATCTAAGGATAGAGTGAGTTTTTCAGCAGATTCCTCTTCCTTCTCTTCTCCTTGACTGGTAGGGTGTTCACCGAATGATTTCTTCTTCTTCTTTTTTAGTTTCTTAATTTCCTCATTTGATTCGGTTTCCTCTTCATCTCTTTGACTTGTATAAGCCCTTGTGGATTTTGTTTTAGACCTTTTCTCTCCTTTGCTAGATGCCTGGACTTCCAATTTTGAGCTTTTAGCAAGGACAGGTGCCGATCTCTTTGATGATCTGGTCGGGGTGGAAGTTTCTACCAGAGTACTTTCCTTACTTTTCTTTTCTACCTCTTTCTTCTCTTCCTCTACTTTTTGTCTCTTTTCCCAGTTGGCATCAAGTGCCTCCTTTGAGATCCCAAGGCCTTGTGCAATATGTTCTACTTCTTTTCTCACCTTCCTTTTCATCTCTGGTTCTCTGAGTTCCACATGGATCTTTACACTCAGCTCCTCAAAGGTTCCAAACCTTTCTACCTTTGGATCTTTAGGCTGACTCAGCATGTGTTGAACATGCAGCTCCACAATCTGTTCATCCAGTTCATACCCCATGGGCATGATCCAGACTGTCCTTGGTTCTACTGCCTCCATTAGGTACTGATCAATCTTTACCATAAAGCAGACTGTGTCTTTGTATTTCTCAACAAGGGACTGGGGAATCCTTTCTCTTGTTTGCATCATGTTCTGAAAGTTTTTAAAGTATCCCCACATAGCTATTTTTCTTGCCTTTGCATCTCCAAGTTCACGCAAGTAATCTTTGATCTAGATAGCTACCAGTTTGTCATTTTCCCATACCCATCCATTTGATCCGGGAAGCTCATTCATGAAGTAGAAGAACAAACATAGTATCAGTCCTCCATATTTAAAGGAGTTCTTTTTGTACTTCTTGATCTTCTATATGTTTTCCATTAATTGGCTCAAGAGGAGTTCATAGAGATCATAATCTGCATTCTTTCTCAGCATCTCATAGGCCGTGTATACTGCAGTTCCAGATATTGAATTCTCCCTACTGGAATGATATATCTTGTATCCTATTATCATAGATGCATACTTGATATCCGGGTCAATAATATCTTCAATGGTCATTGCCCTCTTATCAAATTTTGATCCAGTGGCCTTTGTGACAATATTGTTTTTGACAGACTTGAGGACAGGAATTCCTCCGGAGGAATGTAAACCAGTTACTGCCCTAATTGCTTCCTTGGTGATCTTGCAAGGTCTATTTAGCCATAGGAAGTTATCATGTACCCTACTTAAAACATACCGGACCCATTCATCTTCTTCAAAGTAGGGGAAATGAATGAACTGATCAAAATGCTTTTCCTGGATGCCCTTATATTCTGGTTTAAGCTCAAAAGCATCATCTATCAATTGTTTGTGATAGATGTCTCTTAGTTTGAATTCCCCAAACTCTTCAATATTGGCATGTATGTAAACCCTAATGTCTTCTGTGTGTAAAACGCCATGCAAAACACTAAAAAATGCACCTAGGGGGTCTACCTCCAAGGATTTGTATGGATGTTTCTTAAATGTAGGGCGAGGTCTATCAGAAATCTTTACAATATTCAGAGTACCCATTATCAAGAGATTTGCAGTGAGATATTTGAAAATAGAAAATACCTTTTGCGCCTATTGGTTTCATGGAGTTGGTTGGATTGATCTCTGGAAGTAATGAATTCTGCATGTGATCTTCGATGAACTTGGGGAATTTTGTTGCAGAGCTCCGCTTTTCATTTCCTCTTGAGTGCAGAATGAATGAGTGATTAATGAAAAACCCTTATATTGCTCCGCAAGCCCTAATATCAGACTGTAATAAATGCTCGACCTACATTATTCTAGTTTGCCTTATTTGGATGATTTGAAGAACTGGATCAACCCTGATCTTTAAACATCTTATGGATCTTCCAAATCTTAACCACAGTTTGTTTGAATATATCCCTTGTGATTCCTTCAATCCACAACTCTTCTTGTGCCAATTCTAGCACCAATTGACTGGCTGGGGGAACAAGGTTTTCTTTGTGTCTCCCCCTAAGCCAGAGCTCACCTTTTAGTTTCCGGAAGGAATATCAACACCAGAGTCTGGTGCAGATCCAACCTCTACATTCTCTAAACTTTTCTTCCCCTAGATCTTGTTCATCTCATTCCTAACTTCATCTGCATTCACCTTTTGTTTACCCTTATCTTGATTCTGATTATGATATACCAGACCTCTTTTCTCCTGACTGGACCTATTATAGATTTGGCAAACAACATTTCTTTGCATATTTGATTGATATCCTCTTGATCTACATTGATTAGCCATATGACCTACTCTATTGCATGCAAAGCATATACCATTGAATGATTTGTTCATTTGCATATTTTTGCATTCATGAGACTTGTGACCATACCTTTTGTAGTTAAAATACTGTCTGGAGAAGGATGAATTAGTTTGATTCATTCTCTTTCTGCACTGATTAGCTTTGTGACCAAAGTGATTGCAGCTGTGGCAATATCCATTGAAGGATGGATTTCTTTTAGCATTGGGCTATCTTACCAGAGGTCTTCTAGGCCTGTTCCTTGGATTTTTTGATCCAAAATTCTTCTGATCAGATCCGGAGCTTTCTCCTTTCTCATATCCCAAACCACATTTGTCATCTATCTTCTTTTGACTTCCAAGAAGAACTTCAAGTTGAGCAGAACTTATCTTGAATTTCTCTTTATACTCATTTGCTATTTGAAGATCCATTTTTAGAGAGACAATTTGATCCTCAAGTTTTTCTTCATTATCTTTAGCATCTTCAAGATTAGATTCAAGATGTCTAATAATTCTATCCATCTGGTGGCAATCTTCTAATTTCTCCTTGAGAGATTGTCTTAGATTATCTTCAATTTTTCTTTTTTCTTCAATTTCTTGGGTAAACTTTATAACTCCTGATTCCATTTCATGTCTTACCATAATGATTTCTTTTGATAACTTTTCACATAACTTGGTTTTCTCAGTCAGCTCTTCATTTGCATTATTTTCTTCACCTTGTCTTGCCAATTGCTGAAGCAGCTCCTTTCTCTTTTTCATAAAGAGACTTAATTTATCTTTTAGTTCTCTCATGAAATCATCAACCTATTTGAGTCTTTCCTTTAATTCATTGACTTCAGAGTTTGACTGTTCAAGATCATCAAGGGCAGTCTTGAGTTGCTCCCTTAAACCATATGCATCCATTTGGACTCCCAGATCTTCCTCAAGTTGTTAGACTTTGTTAGGAGGAACTTAGCTTTGATACCAATTGTTGATAACTGAGAGGGGGGCATGAATCAGTTATCCTAATTATTTCTTCTTTCTGAACTTTCTTATTAATCAATGCAATATTAATTCAAATAAGCAAACATTACCATGAAAAGGAAAAACACATGACATAGTATTTTTGACGTGGAAACCTTGTTAAGGGAGAAAACCATGGGGTTATTAACCCAAAGATTATTCTCTATTAGAAGAATAAGGAAATACAAAATGGCACTTGCCAATTAGGGCTCACTGCCCGAGCACACTACTCACAAAGGAGGCACACTGCCTACAAGGAGACACACTATCTACAAAAGAATGTTATACAATACTTGAACTGATTGGAAGCATCCACATATGCTAGAGTTCAGTTCTAGTTAGGCTTAGTACACTGATCTGCTACACTTCATCTTTCCTCTTCTCTTATGCTACTTTCCTTTCACATACCGGACCTTCCTTACTGCTTCTGCTCTTCTCTACTTTTATTCACATATCACATATCACCACAACACTTTTCACAACTAAATCCATCCTATATATATCCGCACAAGTGATTTCATTATCTTTCTAGTTGGTACCCAGAATAGTCAATCTTCTCACAAACTTTGTTCTGTCAGCTGAATCCTTACACATCAAGTAATGCAGATCAAGCATATACTTGTAGAAATCATTAATCATGTCGGCCAAACGTGATTCATGCCTTCATAACCTTTAACACCATTAGTAACACATCCAGAAAGTAGTCTGATGTTCTGTCAGTCAGTTCTTCCTCTGTTCACAATGTCACTCAGGAATCCGGTACTCAAATATTCATATCTTTTGCCTCATCTATTACCAAAGGCTAAAACCTTGGAATCTATCACTCAAGGTAGTACTCTTTACTTCCCCAAATCTGTACTTTACCAAGATACTTCCTCTGAGAGATCCAGACCTATCTGTCAGACCTTACCATATGCTCTGTTCTTGTTTACCGAACCACAACATTCTTCACTCTGACTTCCAGTAGAGACACACCATGTCCTGCGGATGTGTGGGATGAACTTTGTTTCCATCAATGACAACAATCATGAATCCATATAGTGTCTCTTGCCAACATGGTCTTCTCAATGTCTCCAGTAGTTTGTGGTAGGTTTCCTCTAGTCTACTCTTCTAGTTAGACTATCTTCTATCAACTTGATTTATTTATCTTCCCTTGTCTCCTTGTAGTGGAATATAAAAGTACTCCTCTCCTAAAAATTCTGTGAAACTACTCTGGATCTCTTCTATTTTGTTTGGTTCTTTGTTTTCTTGAATATTTATCTCCTCAACTAACTTTCTCCTTGCTTTATATGGCACTCAAGGTGACTCATGGTCCAAGGGTTGTGTCTCTTTGTAGTGTCTCTTCTAATTAGGGGATACTCTTTTATTTGTGAGTGACATCATGTCAGCTTCTAGTGATGATTGAAATAACATTCTAAAGTTATTAGAACTCCTCTCAATGTTTACCAGATCTTCTCATCCTTCTCTTATCTTCTGTATGCTTTGGAAAATTAGCTCGTCTATATATTCCTCATCTACCTTCAAAATTTTTGGTGTTAATTTAGGTCTTTCAGTAGTCCATGACATAAATCCTAGTTTGCCTCTTTATTTTTCTCTTTCTCTTTCTTCTTTGGCAGTACCCACAATGGTGCACTCAAAAGAATCCTCCATGACACACTCTATTTCTTCTCCTTCTAATCTCCTTTCTCTGACAACACTCAAAATCGTGCACTTAGTAGCCCTCCTCCATGAAATGCTTGTCTTCTTCTCTTCAGGCAGCACCCTCCATGGCACACTCCACGAATTGTTCCTCCTTACCTTCCTCAACTTCTATTTCCATCACTTTTCCCATCTCTTGTGTCCTTTCCATCCTTCTGCGGTAATGTTCATGTAGCTCTTGAATTTCCTTCAATCTTTCTTTCCTACTTATCTCTATTTAGCTTTTGATGTCTTTGCTGACCTCTCTTTTCCTCTACTTTTCCCCTTTCGCTATGGGTTTTCTTGATTTGATGGTCCATTAATCCTTTCATATCCCATGATATCCTTGTTTGAAGAGTAACACCGTTTGAAAGGTCCTTGTGGACCCTAATCCCTTTCTACTTTGCATTCCCTTAAGTGTCTAGCCCCCTCTCAAATAGATAGGAACTTAAGGAGACTCAAATTTCTCCACAGTTTGAAATTTTTCTCCACCAACCTACCCTTCTCTACTTTTTGGAACTCTGTGCTACTCTTTTGAAAGTTTTTCCCCTTTAATATTTAACTATTTTCTTCTAGGGTCTCGAAAATGGAACCAAATTTAGGCAAGAAATGGGGAGGGATACCGGTCTAGAGATCTGGTCCTCACTCAAGTCTTTGCAGTTAGTTTATACCTTGGTCAAGTAGCTAGAGATTGATAGAAAAACACAAAGAATGACAAAGGCAGAGTATCATAAACACATCATAACAATAATACAACACATAATTACCTAGTACTTATAGATCTCCACACATATATATTATCAACAACAATTGTAAATCATATACCCATCCTCTGACAGGGCTATGTCTCTACCTCATCCATCTACATAAATGACTCCTATGCCATTCTCATATCAACATATATCTCATATCATACTTATGCTATATCATCATATCCTATATCTATATATACTATATTTATTACATCTAGGGATGTGTTCTTTAGCATCTCCTATAAGCCTAGAGCCTCTGCATAGTTCAATACACAAGGCTGACAACTTTAATCTAAAACCTTTTTAGGGGCTAACTGGAAAGACACTAGCACTTCAGTGCTAGGGTCCTAGCAAATTAGCTCCCAAAAGGGTGTGTTGCTAGTGGACCTATCCAATATCCTTAATCAAGTCCTAAAATTGATACAACATTTAGTAGGGAGCTAAACTTTGTGTGAATTGTCTAGTGTTTACAATTTATGACATAACATTTATCTCCCACTTTAGCGGGAGTAGGAACTTACGATCCTGCTCATTCTAAAGTATGGGAAGGACAAAAACTCCTCATATAATGATGCTAAGTTTGATAGATGTGCTAGCCCCCAATCTTACAATTCTACAAGTCACAAAACACATGGCACAAATCACATTGACATACACTTGTGAGCATGAGATAAGACAAAGCATACATAGAAAATACATGTAAAACACACAATACATGGATCAAACACATGATACATGAAGCAAACACGTAATACATGGAGAAAACACATAATACATGAAGTATAAATAGAGAATACATGTGGAATACATGTAAAAGGCATGCATAATACATAGAAAGCACACATGTAATACACATAAAGCATGCATGAAGCATACATGAATAATTTCATGGAAGACAAAAGTATACAATAATGAAGTCATCACAAATACCTAAGCACATAAAGAAAAAGATTGAGTCAGCAAGGTATAAGAGACCTCAATCTATAAGGTTGTCTCAATTACCATGTTTCATCCCTACGATGTAACTAAAATAGAGGAATTCTAAGAAGGAGATAGAAGAATGTAAAGAAGATATTTAGATAGACAAGGGAGAAATCAATGCAAAAGAACATGAACAATGCTTTCATGGATTATAGGCTAGTAAGGACCATCAAATTACTAGGTGACCATGAGTGTAACAATGATACGTCGCATGAATCACACAGGATAACAAGTTGCATTATGCTAGGTGGCTTATGGAAAAACAACAAAAGGAAACATCACAAGCTAGTAAGGACCATCGAATTACTAGGTGAGTTCCATGCCAAGTGAAGACATTACGGGCTAATGAGGAACCCCAAATCACTAAGTGAGCTCCACATCAACCATATAATAGGTTCTAAAAAAATGATCAACAAGTATTTTGATATCAAGACTAACCATGTGGTGCATGAATGAAGTAAATCGCATAGTAAAATGTATGCCCCCACCATAAAGTGATAGCTAACTCCATCAGTGAGCAATTACTTTAAGGTAGAATGAATAATGAATGTAAAGTAGGAATGAGAGCTATTTGGAAGCACATGCCCAAATGATATGTGTTCTCAAAAGCTACATCACTACAAGGGGCTTCCCCTATGATGGACAAACCAAGGTGAAGCTGCAAGCATGATACATAATGGCTTGTGTAGTCATGGTATGATGTTGAGCATTGTAACAAGGTGTAACATAAATCAAACTATATCATGAACCATAAATGAATGAAGTACAAGATGCTAAAAGGACTACATCAACCGCGGTGCAAGGTGCTAGAGCCATACTTTGTTTGAAGATGTTGAATTTTATCAAGCAAGGCTTGGCATTCATTAGTGGAATGGTCAAGCACTTGATGATATGCACAAAGAGGAAGTGTTGATTGATTATTTTTTGGAATCTTTTTACATGTTGGAGGAGGAAGAGTGATCAAGAGGTCTTTGAGTAGACTCAGTAAAATGCACTATTGTTGATATATAAGTGAAGATGTAGGTGGAGTAGGAAGCAACCCATTCCATTGTGGAGAGGAGTTTGATTTTTTAGAACAAGGAGCCATAGACACTTTATAATATCGTGGTGAGAATGTAGGAGAAGGTTGGAAACCTAAACCTACTTTAGACAAGTGCAGTGTTGGTTTCACAAAATTCTTAATGCCTTGTTCCATGCAAAATAAACCATTTCCATTGTATCCATTCTTAGAAAGAATTTTGAATCCATGCCAATAATATGTCTCAAAATTCTAAGGAAGAGTAGAGGCTATTGTTGTCATGTGAAATTGCACCCTACTTGAAGCTTGTTCAAGAACTCCAATGACACAATGGGACTGATCTCAAGGTGTGGCACCTTACTGATGAGATCAGACCTCCAAAGAAGGCTAGTTCCTCTTTCTAAGCTTAAGGCTTAGAGAATTGAACTAAACCTAGTGCTAATACTTGTAAGGGAAAAGGGAAAGAGGAATTACTAAAATCAAAAGAGGTGATGCACCAGATTATGATGTTTAGCTACAACTAACTCAACATAGTAATGATCTTAAAGCTGAATGAAACTCACATAGACTCATATCAATTCAAACAGAGGCCAGGAAAGAGAAGTGAAGGTATGAAAGGGATCGTTTTATCCATAATACACAACTCACATCAATTGAATAAACGTAGTGCAAGAATAATGGGAGAGGCAAACATCAATTTATATTGATCATAGAAGCCAAAAAGCCATTACAAAAGAGAGAATTATTGCAGAGAATGTAGACACAAAATAACTAATTACATTCATTGGTGAACTATCAACTAGAGATATCAAAGGATCAAAATTGAGCACAATGTATCATGTCTAGTTGGTTCATGCAATTGCGTTACAAGGTCTGGTCACAAGAACTCTCTAACCTATACAATAGCCTAGAAGAACACCTAACAAAAACACATTTCTCTCAGATGTATATATAACATTTCATCATCAGTCTGCCATAGTGGACATTGAATTCTAGTCAATCAACCTAGGACATGCCCATGCTTCATTAAATTTCTTGCTCAAAAGCCCTACAAACTGGAATACAACCTGTAAACAAGGATAGTAGCCACACCTCTGATGGGCATGCAAACCTACAAAAGAGATTGCTTGCATGCATAGGTGCCAAGCACATTTATGAGAGAAGGCATGCAAATCTAGTTTGTCCCTTTCCCCGTACTAGTGCATTAAAGAATTCACTATTTCAACTACCTCCATTTGGCCCTGGCCTATGAAGCTTTGAATACTGGTAACTCTCCCTAAGAAATGACATGATTTTAGGGAGAAGTGAGCCTTTACAACACTTTAAAGTGTTGTACCTCTTAAATCTCTCATGGCACCTCTAAATTTGTTATGGTTGGTGAATTCCTTATTTCCAAAACCATTAGGCTCCATCTTCATTTCCTTTCCTACTCTATCAGCAAAAATGTATCTTTTCAAACTTGTCTTGTAGGGTTGTGTCTTTCACCTTATCGACAAATTTTTATTTTGGCCAATTTCCCGACTAGCCAGCCTTTTATCACCTTTTCCACCTTTTATTGGTAAATCCTTTCTTTTCCAAACATAGCCACTTTCATTTTTCCTTAACAGGAAAACCTCACTTTTTAGAACTATTTTGGCCATCCTCTTTTGCCTTATCGAAAAAAGCTATTTTTGTGAACTTTCTCGATTTGGTTCATTTTTTCCTTATTGGTGAATTCTTCTTTTTGCGAACCAAGCTTGCCTTTACATTTTATCTCTAATTTTGCCTTATCGGCAAACTTCTCATTTGTCGAACCTCCTTTCTTCTTCTTTCTCACTTATTGACAAACTACAACTTTTCAAACCAAGCCTATAGCACCTTTTTGTCTTCATTTTGCTTTGTCAGAAAAAGTATCTTTTATCAAACCAATTTGCTTTGCTATTTTCCCTTATCGGCAAAGTATCACTTTTTCGAACTCTACCCTTTTCTACTTTTATTGGCAAATTCCTCATCTGCCAAACTTTTACCTTTTTCTCCTTATCATGCTCCTTTATCCACTTTTCATCCTGTTGGCAAACCATGAGAAAACCAAACTACTTGTCTTGTTCTCTACTTTGTTGATTTACCAATTTTACCTTTCCATTAGAAACTTTCACCTTATCGGTGAATTCTCCAATTCTTGTACCGAGCTTGCTTTTGACTTTTTTGACCTTCACCTTATCAACAAATTTTTGCTTCCACAAACTTGGCTTGTTTTTTTCCTTATTGAAAAAATCTTCATTTCCTGAACTCTGCATTTGGCCCACTTTCTCCTCTTCATCAACAAAATTCTATTTTTTTGAACTTGACTACTTCCACCTCCTACCCTATCAGCAAATCACATTATCAACGAACTTGAGGAATTTCAAACTTTGGAAAGTTTGCACTTTTACCGATTCCCTGATATGGCTTCTTTTTCTTTTCCTTAGCCATTTCCATGTCTTATTGACAAAACCTTCAACTTTCAAACCAAGTCCTCTTTTGTCAGTGAAATATCACTTTGTTGAACCATTTTCCCTTTGCTGATTCCTCATTCTCCTTTTTTCCTTATTAGCAAAATCTATGTCTGTGAAACCTACATTTAGCAAACCAACTATGCCCTAGCCGACTCCTGTTTATTGGCCCATTTTCTCCTTCACGAACCTTTGTCGGTGATTTTCCCTGTCATTGAACCACGGAGGCTTCAAACTTTGGAAAAGTTCACACTTTTTGAAAATCACAGACAAAGGCATTGTTTCCTTTTCCTTTGCCTTTTACCTTTGTCAGCAAATTCACCGATTGGTGAACCTGTTGATCAATGAACTTAAGGTTCGTCAAACCATAAGTTTGCTAACAAAGGCAAACATTCTTCTTCTTTACTTATATGATTTCTTTCAAGCCCTTCCCTTCTGCTTTCCTTATCAGGGAATCGTCAAATTGGTGAACCTTACAATTCTCAAACTTTTGAAGAGTTCTCAACTTTTAAAATCACCAACAAAGGAATTCCTTAGCTCATTTATGCCTTAGACAAACTTTTGAAGAAACCTACTCTCCTGGCCCATTGTCTACATATCTCCGAATCTGTGAACCTGCAAAATTTTGAACTTTGGAAAGTTCACGACTTTTGAAATTACCGATAAAGGCATTCCTTCTTCCCTTAGTCAAATTTTTAGTTTTCTTCCCTTTGTCGGTGAATCAACTAGTCAGAAAACTAGCTAGTTCGTGGACCTGAAGATTTTTTGCCAAAGGTCAAAAGGGTTCAAAAAACTATGGCTAGGACTTAGAAAATTTTGTGTTTTTTGTATGCATCGTCCACAGGAAATTTCTAAGATTTTTGCAAGGTTTTACACTGAAAATTGAAGGATATCAGGCTTCAAAGGCATTTCATCAAAATTTTCAAGCTAGGCTATTTGACTCTGGGAAGGGGAAAATAGGTCAACATTTTGGTGACTATGTAGGGGTGTTTGCCTGCTAAACATAGGGATCCAACTGCCTTATACAATCCATGGTGTAGTCACAGTAGGAGGGTTCACAGAATGAACTGTCTGGACCATATAGCAAGAGTAAACACAACGGAAACAACTCAAAGAATTGAAGAAAATGTAGATTTAGTCATTTAGTATATCATGGAATTCAAAATAGAGATCCGTTAGCAACATGCAGGCTTACAATTAGGGCTCACAGGTCTGTTTACATACATGCGCAAGATAAGGCTTTGAATCTCCTTTGCATAAAATCTAAACTATCAGCTATCACTATATCATGAACTTCATAATTTCCTCCCTCTTTCCTAGGGATCTATTACATATTTATATATCATTTCTGGACCAATAGATTCCTCCACGTCAGCCAATGAAGGTCACAAACTCCAATGAAGAGTTGTAACATGTTCACAGATAGGTCAAAACTAAATGCATAGAACACTTCCTCAAATGAATAGAACAACGTGCGGACCCTTGGGGAAGGTTAGGCACAAACTAAATAACATTGAACGATGTGTCAATGAGATCTGCAAGTCAAGGAATGATCTTCAAGCCTTCTCCTTCAGCTGATTATCAGGAACTCTTAGAATGCTCTGCTCTAAGAAAATAATCAACTTCTAATGGTGATATCTTCCTGATAACTGATCCAAATGTTCTAAATTCTTGCTATGATGTAGATGAATGAATGTAGATACTAAGTCTAGGTCCACAAAATGTGAAATGCCAAAACTGGACCACAAACTGAGAACTGCTATTGACTGAACTGCCTAAACTGAACTAGAAAAGGAAAGAACTAAAATGCAAATGTTTTTGGTTGATGCAAGAGTTCTCTTGAACCAAGGATGCTCCTGCATAAAAAATCTAAGATTATTGAATAAGTGAGTCCCTCACTGTGTTGGGGCTAGGGGAGAACCAAGATAGTCCACCTCAGCCCAAGAAATCCAAGATGAATCTTCTTCTGGTCGGCCTTTCCACTTCACAAGGTATTCTTTGTATTGCCTTCCTTTAGTGCTGCGTCCAACTCTGCTGTACAAAATGTCTTCAATCTATTTCAATGCTTGTTGTGGTAACTGCTTCTTCATGTCTTCTTCCATGCTGTCACTAAACTCTGCTTCATGATACTGACAAAGAAGGTGAAATACCCAATGTCTTTAGTAATTCCACTTCATATGCATTTCCTGAATCAAATTTCCTGCATATCCTACAAGGTCCAAACTTCTTCATCTTTAACTTGTTATATGTCCCAACTGGAAATATTTCTTTTCTCAAGTACACCATTACTTCATTTCCAACTTCAAATTCCTTATGTCTTCTCTTCTCATCTACTTTCTCTTTGTATTTATTGTTCATGTCCTCCAAATGCTTCTTCACCCGATTATACACTATCTTCATATGATTTGCAAATTCTTCTACTTCTGTACTGCTCTTATCTTTTGTACTAATATCTCTTAATTCTACAACTCCTCTAGGATTCACTTCTATAAAATTCTCAAAAGGTGTTCTTCCGGTACTCCTATTCACTGAATTATTGTATGCAAACTCTGCTTGTGAAAGAATCAAGTCCCAACTTCTAGTCTTCTCTCCAACCAAACATCTCAACAAGTTTCCCAAACTCCTATTCACTACCTTTGTTTGTCCATTTGTCTATATTCATCTTCTTCCAAAATGTCTTCCAAAAGTAACCGACAAACTTTGTATCTCTGTCTGAAACTATACTCATAGGTAATCCATGCAATCTCATAATCTCCTTAAAAAAAGGTTAGCTACATGCACTACATCAGTTGTCTTCTTACAAGGTATGAAATGAGCCATTTTTGAAAATCTATCAACCACTACAAATATTGAATCATATCCTCTCTGTGTCTTGGGTAATACCATTACAAAATCCATGCTTATGTCTTCCCAAGGTCTCTCCAGAACTGTCAAAGGTTTATACAATCTAGTGTTCTGACTACTTGTTGGTCATGATGTTAGTCACAAACAAACGTAGAATAAAAGTACACATTAACCTTTATTCATCTTGAAAGATACAGTGAATTCAAAAAATTCATGATCCCAAGTCTCCGGTGATTAGGTCTTAATCGACTAACGTTACTCAGTAGTTAATGTGAATTGCTGTTTCCATTTTGGGGCCTTACGTGAAAGTGCGCCATCATCATGACATTCCTGTAGAAATTCTTTACAGAGAAGTCAAATTATGCAGTTATTTGATGAAAAGATGTAGTAATACCTCGATCTTTGCATGAGATTTTCAATTGTGCATGCTTTTTTATTCAAATCTGCTAAATATTTGCAATTACCTACGAGATGTCTGCATATTTGCATTATTTGCTTAAGATTATCAATTATTTGCAATTGTGATGGTGAGATGCTCTAAAATTGAAAGAAATTAAGGGGAAAACTTCTTAATTATATTGAACCTTTAGCTTTTGATCCACATACATGCTTGATACTGTTATGAGGAGAAGAAATCAAACCATATGTTCACCAGGACATTCCACAGCTAGACACAGTTGATGCAAACTTCAGAGGATAATGAATGAAAACAATACATGCAACATGATGAGCACTCCAAGGGACGCAGCTAATCCAAGCACATATCCAAAATTCAAACATAGATTACTCAGGATTTACGAAGATTTGTAATCAAATACTCTTCTCTTTCATTAAGTATGCAAAAGACATGTACATATACAGCAGCTTTGAAATGAGCCCTGAATATTTCAGCAAATAGATTTCAATTAAGTTTCGAATGAATATAACAAAGCACTCCACCACCTTTTATAGAATAAGGTGAGGAATCCGTTACAAGAGATCTACGGATCTAATATGTCGATACAAATCAATAGTCATCATTTCATGACCCGTCAACTTTACAAAATAGCACAAGTTGCCAGCCGGCAACTACCTATATTACCTATGCAAAATATTCCCCCTCATGATGTATCTTCATCATGCTCTTCAGCTGATTCATGCGGATCATCATCATGTGCATCGCTTTCTGAACCTTCGCTATCCTGATGATGATGCTGCTGCATATGGGGTTGCATGCTGCTCTGGATCTGTTCGTATGACCGCACAACCTGATCTATTCCTCCGCCATCTTGAGTCTTTGCTTTGATAATGGAGTGTTTGTGTGCCTCATACTTATCCTTGCTGTTATCCAGCTTATTTTCTCTGTCCTGCAATGTCTCACTGTAGGTCTCCATCTTGACCTTGATCCTCATCACCTTATTTATAATCTCTTCTGTCAAGTGGATGAGTGGACCATCATCTTCCATCTGGAAGTTACTGCGCAGAGCCTTAAGGGCAGAATCTTCATCTTGATTCTCTATCTTCCCTTCCACTTTGCCCTCTAATGTTTCTAACATGTCTACTTCAATGCCCATTAAATCACGTAGCCTCATGCTAATCTCCCTCAGCTTATTATTGCATCTCTTGAGGACTCCGCATTCAAACTGTACATCCTTGTACCAGATATCTACTAATAATGCAGTATTATTATTCAATACCTGCTTACTGATAAGCAGTTGTGGGTTTATTTTCCTTATTTCTCCCAACAGGCTGAGGACTTTCTCCAGTTGATAAGACCTTTTCCTGGTTTTCATCTGCAATCTGTCCACCTTGGTTTTGGAGTCACTTAATATGCTCCATCTTTTCAAAGATCCCTTCATTATTTCAACAGCATCATCCAATGTGGATGACATCCATTTCCTTATTATGGAAGCCTCATGTTTCATGAGGTCCAATTTATTTATCTCCTCTTGAGAAATGGCAGTCAATGGGACTGCAGCTTCACTTGTAGTATCCTCAGGATTGGTCAAGCCTTTAATGTATGCATGCAACTGAGCAATGTGCTCTTTATGTTGCTTATTCTTCTCTTTCTCTCTTTTCACTTTCTGAATTAGAGAGTCTATGATGTCCTTACCTTCTTGACCTTCCTGCTCTTCGTTGGCAAAACCCAAATCAACTGTGCTTATCTAGAATTCATCCACAGTGATTTTGCCTTTCTCCTTCTCTACCGCAGGTACAGCAATTTGTGTGGTCCTTCTCCCTGTCGCCAGATCTATCTTGATGGCCGATGTCATTCTGGCCTTTCTCTTGGGCTTCATTATATCCGCGGAGAACAGGGTGGAGACGTTGAACTCTTGGATTTCAAGTTCCTCCTCAACATTTACCTCCTTTTCTAACCATGGAGGCACCTGATCATGCTTTTCGGCATCATGGTGCTGTTCACCCCTATCTCCCGTTTCCACCAACAAGCGTTGTGGAGATGGTGATTTTTCCTTTTCTCCCTCTTGATGCTCGCCTTGCTGCGGATCCTGTGGTGCCTCCTCCTGTTGAGGAACTTCCTTTTTTGGGGGAGCATCTTCTCTGTGTGGGGAACCTTGCGGTGTACCTATATGTAGATCATGATGATCATGATCTTTCTCCATCCTTTCTTCACCTGTCCCCAGTTCTTCCCCTTGTGGAGGTTGATCAGCCTCCTTTTGTTTCTCTATTTCTGGTGGCATGTCCACCGTATCTGATATCATTGGATCTGCCCGAGGTGATGGCATCTGTTCTGCAGCTGTTACTTGTTCTGTGCCTACACCATCCACCTCTTGTGCCTTATCAGCCGGATCTTCTATTTCTTCCTTCTTCTCATCAGCCCTTATTTCTTGGACCTCCACTATAGCAGGTCCTGCTGATGTATCTTGTGGGCTTTGGTGGCCTGATTCAAGAGCATGGCCTTCTTCTTCTGCCATCTCTATCTCCTCTGTTAGGTGGCCCTTATCAGGTGATCCTGCTGGCTTCTCAGGACTTGCATCCTGTTTCTCTGCCAAGTCTACCACTACAGGACTTGTCACCTCAGCGATCAGTGTGTCCAGCCCTATGTCCTGAGCTACCTGCTCTGAGCTCTTCTCTGGTTCTGGGCTCTTTTCTCGCTCCGCTTCTATTTGTTTCATCTCCTCAAGCACCGATTGGACAGATGGAGGCTTGTGAGGAGTCACACTGATGCTAGCAGCCAGTGTTTCCATTTCTTGTGCAGCTACATCCTGCACCACCTCATCATCAGACAAATTTATTGTCTCGTCTAGTGAGACATGCCCTTTCACTTGTGTCTGAGATGCTTCTTTTTGTTGTTCTTCTGCCAGTTTAGTTTTGAACTTGACAATGGTAGGAAGTGGAACGTTATGCTGAAGTTCCTTCTGCACTTCACTACCTGCCCCCTGTAATTGTGCAGGAGGTTGATTTATCTCACCTCTCATGGAGGTTCTTGGTCTCTTGGGTGTGGTGGGAACCAACACCTGCGGAGCTCTCCTCTTTCTTCTTATTATTAGCGGAGCTTCCTCCTCTTCTTCAGGCTCCTCTTCCATGAGGATAGCTTTGCCTGGTTGTTTGGATGACTGACCCACCTCTTGGGTCTCTGTGATTCTAGCCTCTGCTGTCTTGGTTTTCTTGGGCTTTGGAGGAGAATCTGATTCTGACCCAGATTTGGCTACTTCCTCCACTGTGAATACTGCCCTGTCAACTATGACCCCTTTGGGTCCCTTTTCCACCTTCTTGCCCTTTGGGGCCCTTTTGCTAGGTTGCTGTGGTGGAGGGGTCCTCTCTCCCTTAGTCTTCCTCTTCTCCAGCAGGAAGTCATCATATTCATCTGTGGGGATGTCCTGCCCCTTCTTCTTGCTATCCACCGTGATGGCAACACCCTTCTTCTTCAATGCCTCTACCTGTGCATCTACCCAAGCTTGGGTCAAGTGTAGGGTTCTGGCAAAGAATGGGTCTAAGGACATATCCTCTTGCATGGTGAGGTCAGGTGCAGAGATGGTATCATTATAAATCTTCTTCTGCTCATACTCATCTGCCATTATCCTGCCGTCATCATTCTTCAACTGCTGAGGGAGGGATATGCAGTCAAATGTTCTGATCTGGTTCAGAGTCAACCTCTGATACCTCCTCCTCCTGGCTTCTACCTCATCTTCGCAGTCAGCCCAAAAATCTTCTAGGTGCCTCTGGTGAATAGGCTTTCCTAGGATCTTCTGCATTCGGCTGTAAGGATCATATGGTCTCGTTACTGGGAAGGGCAGCAAATTCATCTTATTCAGGGTGACCATCACCTTCTTTATATTGTCAGAGTCAGGGCACATGTAGTTGTCGATGCTGACTGGGAACAAAATTGGTGGCAGCTTCTTGGCATCCTTATATATCTGTATCATGGTGGAGCCCTACCTAATAAATTCCATTAAAACTACTGCATCTGTAGGATATCTTGGCAGCATCAGGGGATGTCCTTCAAAACCTTCTATCCTGATGTAGGAAAAGGTGGCAAATTGTATGTACCATGCCCCATGCCTGTATACTGCCTCTTGAGCCTCCATGCTCAGTCTTTTAGTTCTGTCATCCTCCATGGTCCTTACCAGATGCATAGAAAATGCATCATTGACCAGTTTGTAGTCCTTGATATATTTGGTTCTTTGCAGCTGGGGATGATGATCCCAGATATATGCTGCATTTGTGCCTGTCAGTTTTCCATCTGTGACCAGGGCATCAAAAGTGCCTCTATACGCACAGGAATAAACGATATAGGAGGTCATGTAGAATGCACAGTTTGAACCTCCCAGGTTCATCAGCTGCTCATGCAGAGCGTCGCCTATTATTTGGCCCCACAGTGGCTTGATGTCTACTTACAGGCACATCATTATTATGCCGTACATCCAATCTCTAAAATCACCAGTATCAGGCTGGCCAGTCACCCTGTTCAGTAGGGCAATCACGTACTGATACTCCTCATTGAAGTCAAACTTGAACATATGCACGGGGAGCTTGGCCGCTGCATTATATGTGCTGTTCTCGGCCCACCAAGCATACATGTTCTTTCTGGCCACCTTCTTGTTGGCCTCATATTCTCTTTTAGACTTCTTCAAGTCTACACTCTTTACCTTACTGCCCATTGGCAGTCCAAATGTCTGGGAGAGACCTTTGATGGATAGGTCTGCATACACTCTCCCATGCTTCACCACCTGCCTCGTCTGAGGGTTATAATTCTGGGAGCATTCAATGACTAGCTCCGGAGACTCCATGGAGTATGGGAAGCCAGCAGCGTTCCACATACCTGATACAAACACTACGTCCAGTACTGGACTCTTATCTTGTCCATCATTCAGCTTGGCTGACCAAGCCTCCAGGTTGGTAATCCCCTGATGGGTATCTGTAATCGCCCCATATTTGAACAGGACCCCTCTCTGGGAAGAGAACATAGGCCTGCTAAATTCCTCTTGATTCTTGACTGAGCATTTTTCAGCCATGGGTACCTGCAATTAACAACATTTCTTCTCACAACATGGATATGCATGCATACATATTGCAAATATCATGCCTATTGCATCAATTTCACATTACTTACTTACATGGATACATAACCAGAACTTACAACATCATTTAGAAACAACATGATGAGGGTTTCAGTTCACTTACCTGGTTATGCAGATTTTCTTTATACCAGTATATCGTCAAGACACTCTTAATTCAACCACTAATCACTTCCTTCCTTCTATCTGTGAGTTTGAATTGCGCAACGGTAGCTGTTATGCGGATATGGAGGCTGGTGCTCTGTAAAACAATTTTAACGTAGGTAAACGTAACAATGGCGATCGAATTACCTTTTAACCTCGCAATTAGGGTAAATTTAGGGCAACTCTGACAAGTTAGATTGCAATCTTTGATCATTCGTGCAAAAACTCAGGATCTCGTCAGGTATTTCATCGGGTTCCGGGGTCGGCGGGAATCACCTACCAAATCTGCGTGCATTTAATGATAATGGCGGCAAGGGGAGCGGGGGATATCCATATGGCGGGATATCATGAGGGTAGGATGATATTTCACAAATATCGGGTTGAGTTTCAATATCATCCTCCCTAGCATTGGAATTGTTATCGCTACAAGATTCGGGTGACAATGCACCCTTTGTTTACATTTTAGCACATCAGGAGGATATTTTGGTTTATCAGGTGATGTTTCAAAACTAAATGATGATGACGAACCACACTTGCTCATCCTCCTCTCTGAATATCAGGATGACATCATCATGATATTCATTCTTTGTATCGGAATGATTCATGACGTCATCGTCATATTGGGCAAACATGATCATGTTTACAAAATATCTTGTCGAAATGTAAATATGATGATGATGTCATCAGGATGTTTGTTTCTTTGTTTATCATATTCAGATGATGTCATCAGGATATTTGTTAAGGGTGATATTTCGCGTCAGGATGATATTTACGAATATCGGGTTACTTTTCAAAACATGATGTTCGCGGTATAAAAGACCACTTGACGCGAAAGACTTACTACCATTTAAAGTTGACGTCAGGATATTTGAACCACAGGATATATCAGGGGAATGTTTCAATATGATGATGATCTTTAAACAACATGACTCAGATTATAAAATATGACCCCCCTCTTGCGAATATCAGGTTTGACCAAGACTTTGACTGTTCACAACTCTCACATCCTGATGAATACCAGGGTGATATAAAAGGCAAACCTGCATGAAATTTAATGTTCTTCCAGAATATGAGGTCACAGATACGAAATGTGAATTTTGACAAACTGACCTCATAATGATGACTTACCTCATCCTGACTCAACGTGATGATGCACTTGACTGATTTTTACCAAACCGCCAGAAAACAAGAAACACAAACCAAGCCAAAAGAAGTTGGGTCCCTGTTTTGCTAAGTCGAAATGGGGCGTGTTGTGTAACCACACAACACTACTCCCTTTTGCAACTTGACAAACTCTACAACTCTACACAAATCTCCTAACATCCTTTTGTATCTGAGGCCAAAAGTAATTTTTCACTTACCAAAGCCACTGTCTTATCAATGCCAAAGTGTCCTGCCAATCCACCATTATGCTTCTCCTTGATCAAATTATCCCTCATTGAACTTCTAGGTATGCACAACTGACTTCCTTTGAACAACATATCTTCTTGAATGAAATAGTCCAACCACTTACTTCTATCTATCACAACAGGTTTATTACATGCTCTCCAAGGTTCTACAAAATCAGTGTCTCCCTCATACATGTTCTTCAATTTGTGAAAACCCAACACTTCAACTCACATCTCTGTCAACAAGTTTCTTCTTCTACTCAAGGCATCAGCAACTTTATTTGATTTACCACTCTGATGCTTCAACACAAAGGTATAACTCTACATGAACTCTATCCATCTCATATGTCTCTGATTTAACTTTCCCTAACTATTCAAATACTCCAACACAAACTTCTTAGGCAACAAGTAATGTCTTCATTTCTTCAAGGCTTGAATTATGGCATAGAACTCTTGATCATAAACTGCATATCTTCTCCTTGCATCATTCAACTTCTCACTGAAATATGCTACAGGTCTACCTTCTTGACTTAACACTACTCCAATTGCATTTCCACTAGCATCACAATCAACTTGAAATACCTTATTGAAATTTGATAATGCCAAAACAAGTTGTTCTGTTACTTTCTACTTCAACAACTCAAAACTTTTATCTTCTCCTGATGTCCACTTGAAATATTTTATATCACCTCTCATTGTCTCTGGCATAAGGTTACAAACTGAACTAAAATTTCTGATGAACTTCTAGTAGAAACTAGCCAAACCATGAAATGATCTAACCTCTCCAATGCTCTCCAGTGTAGGCCATTCAATAATTGCTTTCACTTTCTCAGGGTCCATCTTCAATCCTTCCGTAGAAATCTCAAATCCCAGATATACCAACTCTTCATTCATGAAACTACACTTCTTGATATTTATTAGCAATTTCTCTTCTCTCAACCTCTTTAAAACTTGTCTAATATGCAACAAATTTTCCTCTTTTGTCCTACTGAAAATCAAAATATCATCCAAATACACAATTACAAACTTGCCCAAGAATTTCTTCAAGACTTCATTCATCAACCTCATGAAAGTACTTGGTGCATTTCTCAATCTAAAAGGCATCACTAACCACTCATACAATCCTTCATTTGTCTTGAAAGAAGTCTTCCATTCATCTCCTTCTCTAATTCTGATTTGATGGTATCCATTCTTCAAGTCTATTTTTGTGAAATATCTTGCTCCACTCAAACAATCGATGATATCATCCATCCTAGGTAAAGGAAATCTATACTTAACCGTGATCTTGTTTATTGCTTTGGAATCGGTACACATTCTCCATTCTCCATCCTTATTAGGTGCTAGCACTACATGTACTACACAAGGGCTCAAACTTTCTCTGATCAAATCTTTCCTCAACAACTCTTGTATTTCTCTCTTCAATTCTTCATTCTCTGCCAGTGTCATCCAGTGTGGTGCTTTGTTAGGTAAAGTTGCTCCTAGTATAAGATCCATGTGATGATTGATACTCCTGATAGGTGGTAATCCATTAGGTACATTATCTGATATGATGTCTTCATACTCTGTCAGCAACTCTCTTATCTCCTCTGGTTTAGTCTCTCTCTTCACCATTTTAGGCTTCTTAGGAATCAAGGCATAACACATACTTTCCTATTTCAAACCATCCAGAAATTTCCTTCCATCTACCAAACAAATTCTAGCATTCTCACATACCAGATTTTTAGGATCATCTCCTAAAGCAATCAAAGTAATTCTTTTCCCATTTTCTGTTATAGTATATGTATTCTTTCTGCCATCATGCATAGATTTTCTATCATACTACCAAGGTCTATCCAACAAGATATGACAAACATCCATAGGCATAATATCACACAAGAATTCATCATGATAAGATCCAATATGAAATTTCACCAAACATTGTTTACTCACCAGTATCTTATGATCATCTTGAATCCATGATATCTGATAGGGCCTAGGGTGTTTCAATCTTTCCAACTTCAACTTAGTCACCATCTCCTCTGAAACTAGGTTATCTAAACTACCACTATCAATTACAACTTTACAACACTTACCTCCTGATTTGCATCTAGTTCTGAACAAACTTTTCCTCTATGATGGTTCCTCATTTTTTTCTGTTTGAGATAGTTCTCTTCTCATCACCAATGATTCTCCTTTCTCAGGTTTACCAATAGAACTGGGTGATTCAATAGGTTCTTCTTTAACATAGGCTACTCTTCCACTGTTCTCTATCCTCTTGCTTGTACTACCTTAATTACACTCAAATGCTCTATGTCCTTCACTTCCACACTTGAAACAAGTACCTCTAAATGTCTTCCTATCAAATCATCTTCCTTCTCTTCTGTATCCTTCATTCCAGTATGCACTAGGGTTTCCTCTCCGGTAAGCATTGTTATCTCTATCATCCTTTCTAACTGGGTTGTTAAATTTTTTCTACTTCACAAATGATCTATCATATCTGGGAAATGATCCTCCCTTCTAAAATTTACCTCCTCTACCTCTCTGTCTTTGATCATGTTTCCTATTCAGCTTCTCTTCAACTTTTAAGGCAAATTGATATGCTTCTTCCAAAGATGTCATCCTTACCAAACTTAGTTCTTCTTGAATGTTCAATCCCAGTCCATTGATGTATCTAGCCACTTTCTCCTTGCTTGCTTCACTATGTCCTATCCTTATAATCATCTTATGAAATTCTTTAATGTATTCCTTCGCAAATTTCTCCTTTTGTCTCAGGTTTTGCAATCTTTTAAACAATTCCAACTCATAGTCAATAGGTATGAATTGATTCTTCAACTTTTTCACCATCCGGTCCCACTTTGTAATCTTTTCTTTTCCTCTTTTGTTTCTTTCCAACTAAACTTCTTTCCACCATATAGCAGCATGTCCTTTCAACTTTGTCTTTGCAAATTTCACCTTCTCCGGATCTTCAATCTCCTCATACTCAAAGTATTCTTCCATATCATTTATCCAACCAATCAACTCTAGAGTATTCAAGTTACCAAAATAGTTCAGAACATCAACTCTAGGTCTCTTTCCAATCTTTGAATAGCTCACAACATCTTTATCGGATCTAATTCTTCTTCTTCATCACCTTCTAGGGTTTCACCAATGTGTTCAACAAATTGAAATTCTTCTTCATCATCACTTTCAATATTAGGTCTCAGTGTCAATCCTCTTCACCTATCTTCTTCAACAGCATCCAAATGAATTCGCATTGTTCTCATCAATTCCATCATCTCATCCATTCTGTTAGCCATTGTACCAACAAGAGGAACTCTTTGCGGCGACATCTTCCTAGGATCAAGTGCAAACTACCTCAGGTTCAGTGATTGGGCTACAAGCGACAACTACCTCTCAATCAGTGATCAGTTGTGCCTAAGTAACCTACCTCAAATCAATGATCTGCTTACAACAAGAACTTATAGAATCCCCTTCGCCAATTCGCTTCAAAGAATCAAACTTTTGCTCTCCAAGATTCAAACTTTCACTCTGATACCACTTGGTGTAGTCACGGTAGGAGGGTTCATAGAATGAACTATCTAGACTATGCAACAAGAGTAAACACAATAGAAACAACTCAAAGAAATGAAGCAAATGTAGATTCAATCATTTAGTATATCATATAATTCAAAATGGAGATCTGTCGGCAACATGTGGGCTTACAATTAGGGCTCACATGCCTGATTACATAAATGCGCAAGATAAGGCTTCGAAGCTCCTTCACACAAAATCTAAACTATTATCTATCACTATAACATGAACTTCATAATTTCCTCCCTCTTTCCTAGGGATCTATTACATATTTATATATCATTTCTGGACCAATAGATTCCTCCGCGTTGGCCAAGGAAGGTCACAAATTCCAATGAAGAGTTGTAACATGTTCACAGATAGGTCGGACCTAAATGCATAAAACACTTCCTCAAATGAATGGAACAACATGTGGACCCTTGGGGAAGGTCACCCATGAACCAAAGAACATTAAATGATGTGTCAATGAGATCCGTAAGTCAAGGAATGATCCACAAGCCTTTTCCTTCAGCTGATTATCAGGAACTGTTAGAATGCTCTACTATGAGAAAATAATCAACTTCTGATGGCGATATCTTTCCAGTAACTGATCCAAATACTTTGAATTCTTGGTATGATGTAGATGAATGAATGTAGATGCTAAGTCCAAATCTGTAAGATTTGAAATGCCAAAACCAGACCACAAGCTGAGAACTTCTACTGACTGAACTACTTGAACTAAACTGGAAAAGGAAAGAACCAAAATGCAAACAAACTGAAATGCAAATGTTTTTGGTTGATGCAAGAATTCTCTTGAACCAAGGATGCTCTTGCATCAATCCATTAGGTACATGGTCAAAATAAAGCAACCTCGTGACCAAACAAAACTGAAAATGCCTCCAAAAACCAAGAACAAAATAAACAATGCATACATTCTCCTAATGAGAAGGTTGCTTGTGTAAGAGCACTTGGAGGAAGGGAAACCTAGAATAGAAAACAAATCTACTCTAAATATTTACAAGGATCCCAAAACCAAACTTAGAATTATGGTTTGAGATGAATCCCATTCACCAGGATTAGAAGTTCTTCACCAGTCAGTTTGGATAGTTGAAAGGCATTAGCATTCTTGCAACTGGTGATGATGTAGGGACCACTCCATATGGCATCAAATTCAGAATGTATTCCTGCCTTGGCCCTATCTTCAATCCATTTCAACACAAAATCTCCCTCTTAGAAGACTCTATCAACTAATTTTATATCAAAGGTCCTCTTAACCTATTCTTGGTGTGCTTCAAGGGTTTTCATGGCAACATTCCTCTTTTTTTGAGCTCCATCATCTTAGTGATTCTGACTGTCATGGCATCATTTTACAACAATTCTAGCTACAAGGCCATCTCTAGGGAAGGTAACTCTAATGATAATGGAAGTCTTGCTTCATTTGCATACACTAGCATGAAGGGTGAATTGCTAATGGTCCTCTTAGGAGTAATTCTATCAACCCAAAGAGCTGTCTTCAACTTGAAGTGCCAAGTTCTCTGATTATCAGCCACTATCCTCTTGATGATCTTGATCAGATTTTTGTTTGTAGACTCAGCCAAGCCATTCCCTTGGTGGTAATAGGTGGATGATGTTTTCAAATAAATTATGTAGTTTAGTGCCCATTCACTCATTTTCATGCCTACAAAGGCCTTAGCATTTTCATAAATAATGGTGAATGGAACACCAAACCTAGTAACTATACCATCAAGAAAATCTAAAATGGAGGCCTCTGTGGTATCCTTCAATGCAACTGCCTCTGTCCACCTTGTAAGATAATCAGTGGCTGCTAAAATCTACTTATGGCCAGCACTAGAAGGTGGATTAATCATCTCAATGAAGTCCAAACCCCATTGGGCAAATGACAAATCAGTCTGAATTGGATGAAGAGGAAGAGAAACCAACCTTTATTTACCTACAAAGAATGCACATTCTTTGCAACTCCTTACCCATTTATGCACATCTCTGAACAAATTGGGCTAGTAATAACCAACCATCATGATTTTAATAGTAGTTGTTCTAGGAGAATAATGGCCACCAACAGGGCAATTATGAAATTCTTCTAATATCTTAGAGGTCCGATCTTGAGTAACACATCTAAGAAGAACTCTATTGATGTCTTTTCTAAACAAGACACCATCTACAAGAACATAGGGGATAGGCTAAAGTCTAAAAGACCTTTTTTCTTGGTTCAGTCCATCAGGGCATCTTTCTGACTATAGAAATGTGACCATGTCATGATACCAGTTAGTCAATGAGTGGAGATCAGCTAGTTGTGCCTGCCCTTGCACACATACAACGTTGTCTTTGACTTTAATGTCTACTGCCATCTATTCACACATGCCTTTTCCTCTCACCAACTTGGTAATGTTGATGTTGACATCATATTCCATCACCTTTGTGATCCACCTAGCCCCCTTTTCTTTGACATAGCTGCTCAAAAGGAACTCTTTCACATCGAGGTGGTTCACCATCAACTATATTTTTCTATTTGAAAGAATATATCTGAAATTTTTAGTGCTTTCACCACACCAAACACCTGTTTCTCAACAAAATCATAGCTCAATTCATAATCCTTGAGAGGATGGATGAAGAGAGCAATTGGCTATTCCAAATTTTCTTCATTTTGTTGTGTTAGAACCACTGCTATACCCTCCTTTCCTCCAAAGGCATAAAGGATAAAATCCTTCTCATAATTAGGATTTACCAGCATTGGAGATTGTGCAATGTCCTGCTTGATAGCTTCAAAACTATCAATGCCTTCCTTCGGTCATATGAAGGCAACAATATTTTTGAGCATGACTGTTAGAGGTTTTGCTATTGAAACAAGATTTACTATGAACCTCCTCATGAATTTGATATTTCCTAGGAACCTCTCCAAACATTTCTTATGACTGAGAAGAGGAAGAGATAGAATGTCACTTGGCCATTCCTTCTTTTGATACTACATGCCCTAGCAATCTACCTTCTGGGACAACAAATACACACATTTTTAGATTTAATGATATTCCATATTCTTTGCATCTTTCAAAAAATTTTCTTAATGACCTAAGTGGTTAGATGCATGCTTAGAATATATGATCAGATCATTAAGATACACTAGAATAATATCATTGATCAGGCCTTTAAAGGCCAAATCCATTGCTCTTTGAAAAGTTGCTCCAGCATTTGTCAACTCAAAAGGAATTTTTTGGTAGGCCAAGGTACCCCAATTGGTGGTAAAGGCCATTTTATACTGGTCTGGTTCTTTTACAAGAATCTAATTGTAGCCTGAGTAGCCATCTAGGAGTGAAAATCTTTTAGCTCCTGCTACTATTTGTAGGATTTGTTGCATGGAAGGGAGCAAATAGTGGTCTTTAAGGGAGGCCCTATTCAAGTCTCTAAAGTCCACACATAATCTTATTTACCCATTCTTCTTCCTAACTGGAACTAAGTTGGCCACCCAAGAGGAATGTTTGATGGGGTAAATAATCTTTGGCTCTATGAGCTTGTACAACTCCTTTCTCATCAATGGCTCTATTTTAGGGTTGACAATTCTTTGCTTTTGGTGGACGGGTTTTGCATTAGGGTCCAAATCAATGGTATGTTGGATTAAACCTGGATCAAATCATTTTAGATCCCTATAATCCCAAGTAGTAAAATCATCAAATTCATTGCAAAGCTCAATAAAACCTTGCCTTTCAGCTTGGTTACATACCTTGCGATGTTTAAGAAATTTGCCCTGTGCAATTTTCACCTCTTCATAGTCCTCTTTTTTGATAGTCATGTTCATTTTTTCATTCTTTAGCTGATAATCTACACCAAATATGCTCTCTAGGGTGATCAATCCCTTGCATAGTTTGTTGGTCTTTAGTTGGATCACTTGGTCACCATATTTCTCTTGTAATATCAATTAGTTCCTAGCAGCATACTCTACCTCATTTTGAAAAATATTTATAATTTGCTAGTCATTTTTAAATACTTGCCAACTTATGATGTTATCAGGCACAACAGGCCTCACAACAACCTTTACATGCTGATCTAAATTTTGTTGGACATTTTAGGGAATGTCAAACTGTGCACCAATTGTGTCCAATCTATCAGCATCCTTGTTTTTCTACCTAGGAATGACCTAAATATTAAAGGCATCAAAGTCTTGAATCAGGTCCCAAACCCTGTCTTTGTATGACTTCAATAAGTCATTTCTTGAAGCACTAAGTGATCTAATTTGGTGAACAACCAGCTCATTGTCATTAAATACTTGCAAAACTTTTATTCCTCTTTTTTGTGCCAGCTATATGCCCTGAATCAAGGCTTCATACTCAACTACATTGTTAGTACAACTAAATTGCAATTTGAATGAAGAGAAACAACTTTCCTTTTGGGGTTAAATTAGTACAACCCTAGCATAAGCTCCATTTCTACTTCTGGAGCCATCAAAAAACATTTTTCATATCCCACTCAGATTTGTTGTTGTTTTTTCAATATTAGGGATGATGACATCATCTTCATGGATACAATAAGTACCCAACCTTGTTTCCTCTATATGAGTAGGAGTGTCAAACTGAAAACAACTTTCTAACTCATCAAGTAGTATGTCAGGGATCTCTTCCACTGGGGTGGTAGCCTCGTGCCTACTTCTATTGTTGTCCTCCTCTAACTCATGGATTGTACAATTCATATTGGTGGGATTAGGGGAGTAGAGCTCTATATGGTCCTTGCCAATAGGATCAACATTGATTGTTACTTTGGTGTCATACCTAGTTCTAAATAACATGTGGGGCAAATCAGAGGATAGGTACCCACCTATTTTGGTTGTGAAGTACCTAGATATGTTAAAATAGGCTGAGAGATCAATGATTGAAATATCTTGGGAAGCGCAACCAGGGCATGCATGCAAAGTGAGTTTTAAATCTTTAATAACACCCACTGTTTTAATAGTGGTGCCATCTAATTGCACTACCCCTTTGTTGACAAGCTCATAACTTATACCCAACTTGTTAGCTATATCCTTAGGTATGACAGAGGTACCCACCCCAGAATCTATCATACAATTGTGTAACAATTTGTTACCAATAAATAAGGAAACATAGAATGGAGCGGGCTTACTAGTTTTGATTGTGCTTTCTTCCTCCTTTCTTGGCTGGCATAGGCTTGTTGGGATCATGGCCTTTACTTTTGTCACCTCTATAGTAGGCTAGTTGAAGCTTGTTAAAGCTTGCTTTAGCAAATATCTTTGTGTTGGGATTAGCAGAGTGTCCCACATTGTGACACTTATGTTGGTCTTTTTCATTTTATCAATAATGTGGAAGGGAACTTGTCTTCCCTTTAGTGATGCTTTAGGAACAACAAGGTTGATATTTTCTTCTTGGCAGATCTAGGATTGTTTTTTTGGTACTAAATTTACCTACCCAGCAAAATAATTTGCTTGTCTTGAAGGATCATAGCAGCTACTCCTTCACTTGCAACTTTTTGGGTTACATGGGAAGAAGATTTATGTTGGCCAACTACAGGTACTGAGGCATACTCAATGGCCCTTCTTTTGGCCCTTTTTTTGTGTGCTATTGGGCCTATACATTGATTAATACCACATAAATCATCATGTGTCCAATTCATCAAGGTAGCATTATTTTGCATTTGTTTTTTCCCTCCCACCATTTCTTAACTAGAGCTAACTTGGTGCTTTGAAGGAACTAATTGGATTTGTACTGTCAAAGCCTGACTAAACTATCCTCTTTGGAACAAATTCTGATCATGTGGCTGATTACATGGATAATACCAATCGTTATCATGAGCCAAGTATTTTTGCATGGGCACAAGAGGCCCAGATGTACTAGCAACATTTGGATGCACAAAATTCAATGGTCTAATGTAACTAGGCTGATTTTGCCTTTGTACATTACCCTGATATGGTGGTCTATTCTACCGATAATTTTGATTCAATAGATAATATGTCTGGTTAGAGGGTTGGTATGGTCTGTTAGGTTGTGTAGGATGTCTTCTTGCCAACACCAACTCATTGCTCAATTTTATGATAAGAGCATCTTTGTCATCTTCTTTCTCAACTACAGGTGTAATTAGGGGAACAACAAGGCTGACTATGGTAGGAATTGGCACCATAGTAGGCTGAATAATAGGGAAATATGGAAATAAGGGAATTGGTAGCCTTGGAGTGATTTTTCCAGCATGAATTAGGTAATTTTCTGCCCTAATTTTTGTGTGATATGTATTAGGTATTACAGTTCCTCCCATGGATTGAATCATGACAGCAATGTTAGGATTCAAAGATTTTGAATAGTAAATGAATTTTGTATTCAGGGAGGACTTCACCAACAATAGGATTATGTCCCATATCTTTTGGAATCTATAAATAAAATTGACCATATATTCATGGGGGGGCTCTCTTGATTGTAGTTAGCTGCTCCATTAGTGACAGATGGTCACTCTTGTCTTTGAAATGCTAGTACAGTCTAGTGCCCAGATCATCCCAGTTGTGGATGATATTGGATGGGAGAACCCTATACCATTGCAAGGCTTTTCCCTTGAATGAAGAGGCTAGGAGCCTTACTGCCACATTGTCCGCAGTGACATTATGGACAGAGTAGGCACTGGCGATGTCTTGAATGTGCTCAGAAAGGGTGGTGGAGTTTTCACTAGTAAAGAATGCTATAGCCTTTAAGGCTGAGGTGGGGATATCATCATATTAGACAAGATCCGGTGGGCTACCCCCATTAAAAGCAACAAATGGAAGATTTCTTGCCATATTTTGGGTATTTAGATTGATTCTGGGTATATGGAAGGTTCTTATTGAATATTGGAACCTAACTTGGAATCTAACTAGAGGGGGGGTAGACTGGGCTCTTGATGGATATGGAACTACACTCTTATTTTTCCTCACGAGGAACCTAGATAGTCTACTTCTTCTTCTTGACTCAGTAAATGAAAGCTCTACGAATTTAAAATTACCTCTAGAAGAAGATCTTGTCTGCACTCTAGGCATGAAATGTTGACTTGATATGGATACTAGATCAGGAGAGTTTTCAGGTGCTTGAATGCTTCCATAGTAGTGAATAAACTAAGAATAGAACCAAATTTATTAGCTTAGCTCCTACTCAGAGTAGAGGGTCCCACTAGGTGTGCTAGAAACTATTGTCATGTAAAATTGGACAATACTTGAAGCTCATTCAAGCACTCTAAAGACATAATGGGACTGATCTCAAGGTGTGGCACCTTGCTGATGAGATCAGACCTCCATAGAAGGTTGGTTCCTCTTTCTAAGCTTAAGGCTCAGAGAATTGAACTAAACCTACTGCTAATACTTGCAAGGGAAAAAGAAAAGAAAAATTATTGAAATCAAAAGGGGTGATGCACTAGATTAAGATGTTTAGCTACAACCGACTCAACATAGTAATGATCTCAAAGCTGAAGGGAACTCACACAAACTCATATCAATTCAAACAGGGGTCAAGAAGAGAAGTGAAGGTATGAAACGGACCAATTTATGCACAATACACAACTCACATCAATCAAATAGACACAGTGCAAGAATAATGAGAGGCAAAACATCAATTTATATTGATCATAGTGGCCAAATAGCCATTAAAAAAGAGAGAATTATTGTAGAGAATATAGACACAGAATAACCAATTACATTCATTCCAACAAACTATCAACTAAAAATATCAAAGGCTCAGAATTTAGCACAATGTATCACATCTAGTTGTTTCATGCAAATGTGTTACAAGGTCTGGTCATAAGAACTCTCTAACCTATATAATAGCCTAGAAGAATAGCTAACAAAAATACATTGTTTTTAGATGTATATATAACATTTCATCATCACTCTACCATAGTAGGCACTAAATTCTGGTCAATTGACCTAGGACATGCCCATGTTTCATTAAATTCCAGGCTCAAAATCCATGTAAACTAGAATGGAACCTGCAAACTGAGACAATAACCATGCCTCTGACAGGTCTGTAAACCTACAAAAGAGATTGCTTGTACACATGGGTGATAGTCACATTTATGAGAGACGGCATGCAAATCTAGTTTGTCCCTTTCCCTGTACTGGTGCATTCAAGAATTCACTATTTCAACTACCCCCATTTGGTCTTGGCTTGCAGAGCTTTGAATGTTGGTACCTCTCCCTAAGAAATGGTGTGATTTTAGGGAGGAACAAACTTTTACAACACTTTAAAGTGTTGTGCCTCTTAAATCTCTCATGGTACCTCTAAATTTGTAATAGTCAATGACTTCTCTATTTCCAAGAAACCATCGGGCTCCATCTTTATTTCCTTTCCTGCCCTATCAGTTCATTTTCACCTTCTTTGGTTCATTTTCACCTTATCGGCAAATTCTTATTTTTGCAAACCAAGCTTGCCTTTACCTTTTATCTCTTTGGTGCTAATTTTTCCTTATCAAAAAACTTCTCATTTGCTAAACCTTCCTTTCTTCATCCTTCTCACTTATCAGAAAACTGTCGCGTTTTTGAACCAAGCATGTAGTGCCTTTTTGTCTTCATTTTGCTTTGTCAGCAAAATTATCTTTTCCAAACCACTTTGCTTTGCTATTTTCCCTTATCAGAAAAGTATCACTTTTCCAAACTTTAGCCTTTTCTACTTTTATCAAAAAATTCCTCATTTGCTGAACTTTTTCCTTTTGCTCCTTATCATGCTCCTTTATTAACTTTTCACCCTGTCAGTGAACCATGAGAAAACCAAACTACTTGCCTTGTTCTCTGCTTTGCCAATTTACCAATTTTACCTTTCCATTAGCCACTTTTGCCTTATTAGTGAATTCTCCAATTCTTGAACTGATCCCACTTTTGAATTTTCTAACCTTCACCTTATTGATGAATTTCTTCTTCCACAAACTTGGCTTGGTTTTTTCCTTATCGACAAAATCTTCATTTCTTGAACTCTGTCTTTGGCCCATTTTCTCCTCTTTATTGGCAAAATTCTATTTTTCCAAAGTTGACTGCTTCGACCTCCTACTCTATCAGTGAACTTGAGGAATTTCAAACTTTGGAAAGTTCTCACTTTTACCGATTCCCCCATAAGGCTTATTTTTCTTTGCCTTAGCCATTTCCATACCTTATTGGCAAAATCTTCAACTTTTGAACCAAGTCCTCTTTTTTCAGCAAAATATCACTTTGCTAAACCATTTTCCCTTAGTCGACTCCTCATTCTCCTTTTTGCCTTATCGGCAAAATCTCTGTCACCAAAACCTGCATTTAGCAAACCAACTATGCCCTAGCTGACTCCTCTTGATTGACCCATTTGCTCCTTCATGAACCTTTCTCTTTTCTCTTTGTTGGTAATTTTCCCTGTTGGCAAAGTGTGGAGATTTTGAACTTGGTAAAATTTTATACTTTTTGAAAATCATTGACAAAGGCATTGTTTCCTTTTCCTCTGCCTTTTCCCTTTGCCTTTTACCTTTGTCAGAAAATTCATCGATCGGTCAACCTGCTGATTGGCGAACTTAAGGTTCACCGAACCATAAGTTTGCTAACAAAGGCAAACATTCTTCTTATTTACTTAACCAATTTCTTGCAAGCCCTTCCATTTTGTTTTCCTTATTGAGGAATCATTGAACCGACGAACTTGAGAATTCTCAAAATTTTGAAGAGTTCACAACTTTTGAAAATCACTAATCAAGGTATTCCTTAGCTCCTTTATGCCTTAGACAAAGTTTTGAAGAAACCCGCTCTCCTAGTCCATTGTCAGCAAATCAGTGAATTGGTGAACCCATGAAATTTCAAACTTTGGAAAGTTTGGGACTTTTGAAATTGCTGATAAAGGCATTCCTCCTTGTCTTAGTCAAATTTTGAGTTTTCTTCCCTTTGTCAGTGAATCAGCCAGTCGGTGAAATAGTTGGTTCATGAACTTGAAGATTTGTCAACAAAGGCCAAAAGGGGCCAAAAAACTAAGGCTAGGACTTAGAAAATTTCGGGTTTTTCTGGGGTTTTTGCAAGGATCCTCCACAAGAAGTTTTTGAGATTTTTGCAAGTTTTTACATTAAAAATTGAAAGATATGAGGCTTCTAAGGGATTTCATCAAGATTTTTGAGCTATTCTATTTGACTTTGGGAAGGGGAAAATTGGTCAACAACTACATTACAAGCCTTGTTGAAATGAGAAGTGCTATCATATGTTGAAGAATTAGAAGGATCATTCTTTTTACAATGGTGAAGAGTGTCAACTTTAGATTTAGCATACCCAAGGGGTTGAAATCTAAAGATCACCAATCAACTTGTTTTGAATAAATAGGTTGTGTAGAATAAACTGAAGCTACCTTCAAGATCTTAGGTTTAGACTAAGGGATTTTGTACTCTCCAATAAAGAAGGGTTTAAAATCTAGTGAACCCCAATCATCACTAAAAGATGTGCTCAAAGGATCTACACTATCTTGATCATCACTATTGTTAGTAGCAGAGGATGGTGGGTTAGATTTCAAATTATGAAGAGATGAAAGAGGAATTTGATGCCTCACTTCCACTTGCAAGAAACATTCTAGATTTGAATTAGCTTCAATCGTATAGAGCTTGTTGTTTATAAATAAACTTAATGTATGATGAATAGTAGACAAGACTGCCCTCATGGCATGAATTCGTAGTCTAATGAGAAGGAGATTATATGAAAGAGTGTTAGGCATAACTTGAATAAGTGTAGGCAAAGTCATAGGTCCAACCTCAACAGGCAGTGTGATTGTACTTAGTTATTGTCTACCAATGTTATCAAAGCTATATATATTAAGAGTATTTAGATTGATAAGAGAGGTATATATGCCAAGATTATGTAATAGATTAATGCCACAAACATTAATATTGGATCCATTATCAGTGAAAGTACACTTTATTCTAGCTTTATTAATAATGACAAATATCATGAGGGGGTCATATTGGTTTTGCACTTCTATGGGAGGCAATTCATGTTGTGGAAAGGTGATATCTAAACTTGTCGCATGCATACAATCAAACAGGGCTTCTACATCATTTAGTCTAACAAAAGGTGTGACAACTAGCTTTTGTAGAGCCTCCTCATGGTGGAGTAACCTAGACACTTAGTTCTTTCTTATTTTGTTTGTTGTTTTGAGTGTTGTATGTGTGAACAACCACATGATAATGAGGTTGTTGTGACACATTTTGAACACATTGCTTGTTTTGAGTAAACTATTGTTTTACAAAGTTGAAAATGTAACCAAGAGTTCAAGATGGGTTTTGAACACCTCAAATTGTAATTGTTGGTTTAGAGAGAGAAGGTGAGTTAGGTGAATTATGCACAATGATTTTAGGAATTTTTTGAATATTATTTCACTTATCCAACATCCCCTTAGTGGGTGGGATAAGTCTATTGATGATGATGGAATTTACATTATTGTCTTTTTGAGTATGCTCAACATACATCTTTGAGGGATTCAATGTGAGGGAAGGCTCTTCATGCACTAATGCTTCATATTTTAAAGGGAGAGCTTTGGAATGAAGGGAGAGTACAGTGATGTTAAGAAAATTGTTAATAATTGTATCCTTAGTGATGTCCAAGGGACTTGAACATGCAATCAAAGGAGGAAGGAAAGAGATCCCCACATCCTTAGTGATATCTGAGGCACATGAACATGCAACTAAAGGAGGAAGAAAAGAGAACTTCTTATCATTGGTGGTATCTAAGGTACTTGAATATGCAACCAAAGGAGGAAGAAAAGAGGTCTTCACATCCTTAGTGATATTCAAGGTAGTTGAACATGTAACCAAAGGAAGAAGATCAATAGGATGAGTCATGGAATCATCATGGACTATGGAAGATGTGGTAGAAGTAGAGTTAGTATGCTCAACATCCACTAGTGCCTCATCTTTAGGAGAGAGATCATCCAAATGAAGAGAAGGTAAAGTAATGTTAAGGAATGTGTCAAAGATTTCATCCTCTTGTGTCAATATGTCCTCATAAGTAGGGGGAATCTTAGGAGAGGGATCAAAGGAATATAAGGGCATAAAAAATTCTTTGTTTTTACCATATTTAAGGAATGGAATGTCAATTTCACAAACCCTTCAAGTAGAGTTGGAAAATAATGGAAGAAAAGACACGTTTGCATTTAGATAGTTTTGTTTATGTATTTTCTTTCAAATATCAAAGAAAATATAAATGTATGAATGTTCTTACTTTCTAAATTAAACATAAATAACAAGTATGATATGCTACAAAAACATTGTGATCAGATTTAACAACTAGTTATCATCTAAAATATGTTTGCAATCATCACCACTAAGTGCAAGGCTAGTAGGGTTTACCAAAAAGGTGAGGTTTTTGGTAACTACAACAATGAAAAAGTACAAATGTAAGATCTATAAATACAAAATATTTAATCAATTCAATACTAATCAAATTTGGAATAGTAAATAGATCAAATCTAAGAAAAGAAGGCAAATAAAGTGCAAGATTCCTCATGATCACTGAAATGTTTAATAGAAAAGAGAGACCACATCACTAGTTAATTACCTAGGTCAATCCAAGTTCAATCAAACATTGGAACATAAACTGAGCTTTAGGGTGCTATCACAATAGTGTGTCCCACTTATGGGACATCCTAATTTTTGTCTGAAATCACATATGTTTTTAGAAAAATTAATGATTTAAGCATTGAGGGGTTCCATCTAAAGGGTTTTAATTGAAGGGTTCAATAAAACTCCATTAGATCAAATCCCCTTGGAAAGAACATGTTTAAATGCACAAGACAACTAAGAGGGGGGTGAATCAGTTCTCACAAAACTTAAATAATTTCTACATATTAAAACATCATCCACTTATTTACTGTTATTATGATTAGAACATGAAAACACAGAATTAGTAATTCTAACACAACTGCAAGATCATACTATATAGACACCAAATTTTTATGTGGAAACCCCTATTAATGGAAAAACCATGGTGGGGGTTAACCCACAAGATTATTATGTAAAGAACAATACTAAAAATTAGAGGCTCACTACCAAGGGGTGGCTCACTTCCAAGGGTTTGTACTGAGATGATAGCATCTACACCATGCCAAAGTTCAATTCCATTGAAGCACAAAACAATTCCTCTGCTCTACTCTAACTTCTCACTCTTTCCCTTCTCTTTGTATTCTTACAAAAGGACATCTTTTCCATGACCCAATTACAAGTATATATATCATTCATTGACTTTGGAATGTTCATCAAAGTTGGCATTACAACCTTATTACATTTATCAAGAATTGGACCACTCTCCAATGATGATATTACAAACATATAAAATAGATCCTGACCTAATACAAAATTATACTAAGGAGAAGACACAAAATTATAAGTGGATCACATCGCACCTTAGCAAGGGCCCAAATACAATCTTCTACACCACTACATTCTTCTACAATCTTCTATGAATCTCTACAATTAGTGGAATCATCTGAGTCAGTTAAGACTAGAGCTCGCACTATGTTATTTGGGAAAAATCTTCAATTCCAATATGAAATACTCCTTACAGACCAATATAAAGGTAGGAATATGGTTAAGAGACATCCACAAGCATGTTGTAGTCACCAGGAACATCCGCACAACATCTAACCACTCGAACCATGAGATTTCTCCAACCAGAGCATAAGAACTCAACTGCCATCATCTGTCACTAAAGAAAGATTGCTTGCAGACCACCAAATTATGAACCATTACAATTGCAAGTGTATATCATCATCCCAAACATCACTCTAGAACTATAGACTAAAATACATAACTATGGAGGAATGCAAAGCAAAATACTTTCTCCCGGACACCAGTGAATGAATAGAAAAAACAAGTTTTACTCTGGTGAACACAACTTCCTCAATTCTTCATACTAGAGGCTCAAGCTTGGAATGTAGCATCTTTAGACATGCCTCTAAATATCTTTCAATCCACAGACCAAGATATTCAATCAACAAGAAATGCAGAGCAATCTTCTGCACTGTTCTTTTATCAGCAACACACTGTCTTCACTACAATTTACTGCAACTCACTGTTTCTTCCAGAGGGGTAAATTTTCTCAATATCCTCAACATATAAAGCTTCTAAAAAAGTAACAAAATAATATGCAGTTGACACCAATGACAACAAATATATGTTGACATCAATGACAACAACGATTAGGCACATACTTGCAACAATCTCCCCCTTTGTCATTGATGGTAATATATGATGTGAAAACTGTAACAGTTATCAAGACAAGATTCTCTCCTATCTCTTTACACATCTACAATCCTTCTTCTCTGAGTTTTTCACATGATTTATCTCCCCCTTTGAAATCAATGGCAAAGGGCACATACTTGCACACTGCTACTCTGATCCAACTCTCCTTTGAACTCTTTGACTACTCCCCTTAAGAAGTAGCCCTTAAAGCATCAATCTGGATCTGGAGGTGGGACTCTAAGCACCACCAGAATGATACACTCTTGTGTGTCTTAGTTTAGAGTAGGAGGGGTGATAATGCCTAACTTTTCTTTGAGATACTCAAAAGTATCCTTAGGAAGAGGCTTCGTGAAAATGTCTGCAATATGATCTTCTGTAGATACATACTCCAACTTGACTTCATTCTCTGTCACTGTCTCTCTCAGAAAGTGATATCTTATGGATATATACTTTGTCCTTGAATGCATTATTGGATTATTTGATATGTTTATGGCACTTGTATTGTCACAAAAGATTGCAATTGGATCTTCATACACAACTCTAATGTCCTTCAATGTCTACGTCATCCATAACACTTGAGTGCAATTGCATGCTGCTGTAATGTATTTTACTTCTATAGTAGATAGAGATATCAAGTCTTGATTCTTGCTTAACCAAGCTACCAACCTTTTTCCCAAGAAGATTGCACCTCCACTTGTACTTTTCCTGTCATCCATATATCTAGCCCAATCTGCATCAGTGTATGCACTGAGAGTGAAATGATTATCCTTTGGATACCACAAACCATAATCCATTATGCCTTTCAAATATATTAGTATTCTCTTGACTACCATCACATGTCACTCTTTAGGTTCTTCTTGAAATCTGGCCACAAGACAAACTGCACGCATTATGTTAGGTCTAGTTTGAGTTAGATAAAGTAATCCTCCAATCATAGATCTATACATTTTCTGATCTGTCATAGGTGAGTCATCATTTTTGCTCAACTTACAACCAGTTACCATGGGAGTGCTTATTGTTTTAGAGTCTTCCATCCCAAACTTCTTTAACAACTCTTTCACATACTTAGACTGAGAAATGAAGATACCTTTATCTAATTGATTAATTTGCAGACCTAAAAAGAAATTCATCTCACCAAACATGGACATTTCAAATTCATTTTTATTTCCCCAACAAAAACCATGCACATACCTTCATTGCCTCCAAAGATAATGTCAACAACAAAGACTGCAACAATTAGGATTTGTTCATCATTGATCTTGAAATAGAGATTGTTGTCAGTAGTACCCTTACTAAACCCTAACTGTATCAGATATTTATCCAATCTGGCATACCAGGCCCTGGGGGCTTGTTTTAGTCCATACAATGCTTTCTTCAATCTACACACCATTTCATCATGACCTGATGACTGGAATCCTTTTGGTTGTTCAATATAGACTTCTTCCAATTATCCATTCAAGAATGCAGACTTCACATCCATTTGGTATACTTTGAAATCTTTGTAGGCTGGAAATGATAAAAACATTCTTATTGCTTCAATCCTTGCCATTGGTGCAAATGTTTCCTCAAAATCTATTCCTTCAACTTGAGAGTATCCTTTGCATACCAACCTTCCTTTATTTCTTACCACTTCACCATTTTCATTCATTTTGTTCCTAAAGACCCATTTGGTGCCAATTACATTTTTATCTGCTAGTCTAGGAACAAGATTCCAAGTCTTATTCTTCTCTATCTGCATCAGTTCTTCTTTCATAGCCTTTACCCAATTTTCATCATTGCAAGCTTCATTCATAGTCTTAAGTTTAATCTTGGAGATCAGACAGAAATTCATTTGTTCTTCTGCAGCTCTTCTTCTATTCAAAATTCCTTTGCTCTTATTTCCTATGATTTGATCTTCAGAATGATTAAGTTTTACATATCTTGGTGTCTTGGTGACAATTTCTGGAGCTTGTTCCTCTTCATCTAAACTGTCTTCATGTTGCACCACTTCTTTGCTTGCTGAAACATTTGGTTCATCTGATTCATATCCACTTGATCCTAAACACCTTTCCTTTCTTTCATAAACTTTGACATTTGTACTCTAAATGATCTTCTTTAGCCTCTTATTATATCACTGGTAGGTCTTGCTCTTGGTGGAGTAACCAAGGAAGATTCCTTCATCACATCTAGTATCAAATTTTCGTAGATCTTCTTCTCTTTTGATATAACATTTTCTACCAAAAACTTTGAAGTATTTTACTGTAGGAACTTTTCCATACCACAACTCATAGGGGGTTTTGGTGCTATTACCTTTGACTTGATCTCTGTTTAGGATGTAGAACTGTATGAATAGCCTCTCTCCAGTATACTTCTGGTAGGTTAGCCTCCTTCATCATGGTTCTAGCAGCCTCTTGAATTGTTTTGTTCTTCCTTTCAACAACTCCATTTTGTTGTGGAGTCCTAGGTGATGATAATTGTATTTTTATCCCTTTCTCTTCACAGAAAAAGTTGAATTCATTTGATGTAAACTCTACTCCTATATCAGATCTCAAACATTTGATCTTCAAATCCATCTCATTCTCAACCATTTCCTTGAATGCCTTGAACTTATCTAGATATTCTAATTTTTCTCTCAAAAAGGTAACCAAAGTCATTCTAGAATAATCATCAATAAGCAAAATAATGTACATGTCTCCTTGCAAACTTCTTACTCTGGTAGGTCCACACAAATCTATATGTACTAGCTCTAGCAATCCTTCAACAGATTGTTCTTTGCTCTTGAAGCTTGTTCTTGTTTGTTTCCCAAATTGGCATTCCTTATAAATAGGATTAGAAAGCTTTACTAGTTTAGGTAAATCTCTGACAGCCTGTGCAGTACTTATCTTAACAATGTTGTCAAAATTGAGGTGACAAAACCTTCTATGTCATAGCCAACTTTCATCAGTCTAAGCCAACAAGCCATAGTTATCATTTCCTTTTAGGTTATAGATATTACCTCTAATATTTTTACTAGTTGCAATCACTATTCTAGAGCTTTCCATGATCTTGCATCCATTGTCCTTGAATCTCAAATCATAACCTCTGTCACACATCTTATCAACACTCAAAAGATTGTGCTTTAATCCTTTCACATACAAGACATCTTCAGTATTATGCTTGACATCAAAAGAAATGGATCCTTTTCCACAAATCTTACCAGTTGTATCATCTCTAAACCTAACCAGTCCTCCATCATATCTTTCCAAACTTACAAACTTACTTTTGTCACCATTCATGTGATGAGAGCATCCACTATCAATCCCATTCATCTTTGTCTTCAACAACCTGAGAAGCCAATGCACTTTCCACTAGTTTTTCTTCCTTCACACAGCTAGTAGGATTAGTAGACACAGGTTCTTCTTTAATAGCAATAAACAAGAATTCATTACCGGAAGTACTAGCATTATCTAGTTCACCATCTAATACTCCATCATCATCAAGATCTTCAACATAATAACATTTCTTTGGGATCCTAGGTCTATCAGGTCTTGGCTTAGGAACTCTTGTGGGGCATCTAGAAGCATAATGACCAACTTTACCACAACTAAAACATTTGAAAGGTAGTTTTCCTTTAAACTTACTAGTACCTCTAGGTAGACTATTAACAAAGTTGGCTTCAAATTCTTCAAGCTCATAATCTAGTTCCACCTTGTATTTGTCAAATCTGGGGGTTCTTTTTGAAGTGCTAGTGATGTAACAAACAACATACACTCAATAAAATTGTGCCATTAATCATGTGTGAGAGCCAAAGATTTGGAACACTAGAAAAAAAACTTCTATTCACTTCTTTCTGCAACTATTGAAGGTGTTCTGCAAATGCTTCCCCATCATCACTGACCCTATCTTTCATTGGTAACTGTACCAAATCTAGAACACCCTAAGGATTCTTGCCATACATAATCTGGAATGGGGACTTTCCCATTGATCTATTAACATAACTATTATAGGCAAATTTGGCCTGGGGTAATGCCACGTCCCATTATTTTGGCTTTTCTCCAACAATACACCTCAACAAATTTCCCAGACTCCGATTGACTACCTCTATTTTCCCATCTGTTTGAGGATGATAAGCACTACTAAACTGTAACTTAGTCCCCATATTCTTCCATAAAGTCCTCCAAAAATGACTGAGGAATTTGGTATCCCTATCAGAGGTAATAGTCTTTGGAACACCATGCAGTCAAACAACTTAAAAAAAAAAAACTCTGCTACCCTTGTTGCATCATTAGTTTTCTTATAGGCAATAAAATCAACCATCTTGGAGAACCCATCAACAACTACAAAATGGAGTCATTACCTCGTTGAGTATGTGGAAGTCCCAACACAAAGTCCATGCTCAAATATGTCCATGGTGCAGCTGGTACTAGTAATGGTATATACAACCCTATATTCTGTGAATGTCCCTTAGCCACTTGGAAAATTCTACACCTTGTTACATACTTAGTTATATCCCTTTTTAGCTTTGGCCAGTAATATTTATCTTCTATCAAGGCTATTGTCTTGTCCTTGCCAAAATGTCCAGCCAACCCACTACTATGAAATTCTCTGATAATGTTTTCCCTCATAGATCCAGTTGGTATGCATAGTTGTTATCCTTTAAATAGGTACCCATCTTGCATAAAATATTCACTGCTAAAGTGATCCAAGTTACCAGATACTGATGCCTTCAATTATTCCACAATCTCCCAAAAATCATCATCAGACTCATACAAATTTTTGATGGCATCAAAACCAATCACCTCAGTTTCCATTGTGGTCAAAAGTGCATCATGCCTACTTAATGCATTTGCAACCTGATTTTGCTTCCTAGACTTATGCTTCACAACAAAATTGTAACCCTACAAGAAAGAGACCCACTTGGCATGCCTACTATTCAACTTTTTCTGTGTGTTCAAGTATCTTAGTGCAATATGATCTGTAAATAATACAAACTCCTGGGGAACTAGATAATGTCTCCAATGCCTCAATGCTTGAACAATTGCATAAAATTCCAAATCATAAGTAGAATAATTCTTTCTCACTTCATTCAGCTTTTCACTAAAGAAAGCTATAGGTTTTCCAGCTTGGCTAAGCACATCACTTATTCCCACATGAGAGGCATCACATTCTACTTCAAATACCTTATCAAAATTTGGAAATGCAAGTATAGGTACTTTTGTTACCTTTTTCTTCAAATACTTAAAGCTCTCCTCAGCATCCTTGGTCCATACAAACTCCCTTCCTTTGGTGCAATCTATTATAGGAGCTACAATACTACTAAAATTTTGAATGAACTTTTCATAGAAAGTGGCCAAGCCATGAAAACATTTTACCTTTGTGATGCTGCTTGGACTAGGCCATTCTAGAATTGCCCTGACCTTTTCTGGATCCATTCTGACACCATCTTTAGAAATGACAAAGCCTAAAAAACCCAAACTGTTCTGCATGAACCTACAGTTCTTCAAATTGGCATATAGAGCTTCTCCTTCCTCAACACACCAAAGATGATCCTCAAGTGTTGTAGGTGCTCTTCTTTGCTGTTACTAAATACCAAAATATCATCAAAATAAACTACCACAAACTTACCAATGTAAGGTCGTAGTATAGTGTTCATCAATCTCATAAATGTGCTAGGTGCATTTGATAACCTGAATGGCATAACCATCCACTCATATAATCCATCTCCAATCTTAAAGGTTGTCTTCCACTCATCCCCTTCTTAGATCTAGATTTGGTGGTAGCCACTTCATAGGTCGATCTTGCTGAAATATTTGGCCCCTGCAAGGACATCCATCATGTACTCCATACGAGGTATAGGAAATTGATACTTGATGGTAATCTTATTAATTGCTTTGCTATCAGTGCACATCCTCCATGTTCCATCTTTTTTTTGGGTCAACAATGCAGGTACAATACATGCGCTCATGATCTCTCTCACCACACCTTTACTTATAGTTCTGTTACTTGCTTATTCATATCTTCATGTTGTGTTGGATTCATCCTATAAGTTGCTTGGTTGGGTAGAGTTGTTCCTGGAATCAAATCAATATGATGCCAAATATCTCTCTTTGGCGGTAGACCATCAAGCAATTCATCAGGCAAAACATCAACAAATTCTTTTAATAGATCTGCTACTTCTGGGGGAACTAAAATGTCTTCCTCTTCACCTTTTTTCACTACTAATGCATAGCAACACCCTATCACCTTCATTGATTTAACAAGATCTCTTTCAGACAACATGGTTTCACCTTTTCCTTCATCCTTGAGAGGCAATAAAATCACCTTAGAGCCATCTTTCCAAAAGGTGTATGTGTTTTTCTCTCCATCATGCATGACTTTTCTATCATACTGTCATGGCCTTCCCAATAACACATGACAAGCATCCACTGGGACAACATCACACCATATCTCATCTTGATAGATCTTCTCTATACTAAACTTAATTAGGCATCTTTTATAAACAATGACTTCATTTCCCTTTTTAAACCATGCAATGCGATACGAATGAGGATGTTTTTCACAGTGTAAATTCAATTTTTCTACCATTTCTTTAGAAACCATATTTTCACAACTATCTCCATCAACAATAACTTGACATACCTTGCCACCCGAAGTGCATCTAGTTCTGAAGATATTGTTTTGAAGCCATGAACGATTAGAGCTTTTGTTTTGTGTTTTCTCCTTCTCTAGAATCACCATTGCTCTTCTCATCATGAGGCTTTCTCCCACATCTAGTGGAACCTCTAGTTCCATCCCTTCCACTTCATCCTGCGTTTGAATCAGGTTCACCCTATATTGTCCTCCTTGATTTCTTTCTTGCATGTTATAATTTGAGCATTCAAATGCCCTATGACCTTCTTCTCCACATCTGAAACAAGTGAAAGGCCTTATCTAGTTTTCCCATCCTCTACCACTACCATAACCTCTACCTCTTTGAAATCCCCTTCCTCGTTCTTGATTTAGAGGATCTTGTTGAGTGTCTACTTGTTTTCCCAATCCATGGGATGACTCTCCCCTGCCATAATTCAAACCTCCTTGAAATGGGGTTGATGTACCCCTTCTTCCTCCTCTATTCTTCTAATGGTACTGTTTGTTTTGTTTTTCTTCAGCCTTTAGAGCCAATTGGTAAGCCTCTTCCATACTGTTGAGTTGATGCATGCTCAATTCATCTTGAATAAAAAATTTTAGGCCATTCACATATCTAGCAACCATCTGTTCATCAGTTTATTGATGCTCTATACATATAGACAACGTATAAAACTCATTTTTATAATCTTGCACAGAAGAGAGGTTCTGCTTTAAATTTTGAAACCTACGAAAAAGGGTTTGCACATAATCTATGGAAAAAAAAATTTACCTCAACTTCTTCTCTATTTTATTCCATGTCCTGATCTTATCCTTACCTTTCCTTGTTCATTCATTTTGAAGATGATCCCACCAAATCATTGCATGACCCTTTAATTTGGTGCATGTGAATTTCACCTTCTTTTCCTCTGTCATGGATTTCCATTCAAAAAAATTTCTCATTTCATTCAACCAGTCTATCAACTCCTCTGGTTTAAGACTACCTGCATAATCTAAAACATCTACCTTGATCCCTTCATTTTTCCCTTCTAAGGCCCTGAGCATCCTCTCTTCAAAACTCATGCCTTCTAATTCTTCTTCTTCATGTTTTGTATCTTGATTTGCACCTCCTCGACCTATCTCTTCATCAAATTTGTCTCTTCATCTACCCAGTCTTTGGTTTTCCATCCGTGTTGTAAGTTCTACTATTTTCCTTTGTAGATTTTTCATTTCTCTATGCATCTAGGCAAGACCGCCTCTTCCTCTTCCTCTCCCAGCCATCTTTCTGCTCTAATACCAGATGATGTACCCAACAACATACACTCAATAAAATTGTGCCATTAATCATGTGTGAGAGCCAAAGATTTGGAACACTAGAAAAAAAACTTCTATTCACCAACTCTACTACTACAATGAGAGAAAACTCTCTTATATCCAAGAAAACAAAAAAAGACAAAAAATTACTTTTTTTGGCAGATTTTGACAATTGTCAGATTTTGCCATTTTAGGTAATTTTAAAATCATATCTTGAGAATCTAGTTGCTTTCCCAAAAACTTCATAAAGATAAGGTATGATGAAAAGCCAACTAACATCCTAAATTCGAAACATGAGTTTCGAGTTATTAAAAAAAGCAATTTTTTAAAAACTAGAAAAAAAACACTAAATTGTCATTTTGAGGGCCAAGATGAAAGTTTTAAGCCCCCAAAAAGTGCCAAGACAAGGTCCAACCGACTAGGGTCGGTTGGGAAACCACCATCCACCTCATAATGCATCCACCTGTAAAATTTCATTGAAAACCCACATTCGAGTCAAAAGTTATGACCTCCAGAAGTCCCTGCATTTGAAAGTGAATCACCAAGTTCTCTCATTTCAAAGGTTGTCAACTTCCCGAGCAGATGATCTTTTGTAATCATTTTCACTGTCATTACTTCTTCAATTGCAACCACCTTATGACTATATGATTTAGGCAGTGATCTAAGAATTTTGTTCACAACTTCAATATCCTCAATTTTTCCTCCCACACTTCTAATGCTACTCACAAGTTCATCGACCTTTTGGATCAAGGATGTTATGTTGTCATATTCACTCATATTCAAACATTCATATTTTGCCTTCAAACTCTGCAACTTGGTGCTCTTCACAGGTTCATCTCCTTCATATAGATTCTTTAGCTTTTCCAATATTTCATAAGCAATTTCCAAGTCCATGATCTTTGTTAATTCGGTGTCGAATAAGGCACTTACCAAGGCATCTTTGGCTTTTATGTTCAACTCAAATTGCTTGATCTCATCTTCAGTTTGCAGACCATTCTTCGGTATTTCATACTTATTTTTGGTTATTTTCTAAACACTATAACCCAAGTAGAGGAGATGGGTTTTCATGCAGATCTTCCAGATGGAGTATTTCATTCCATCGAACCGCAGACTTTCCTTTTTATACAACAACTTAGATCAGCCTCAAGCAGTCAATCTTTTTTCCAAGGAACTTGACTCTAATACCAATTATTGAAATACACAAGACAACTGAGAGGGGGGGTGAATTAGTTGTCAAAAAACTTAAACAATTTCTACATCTTAAAACATCGTCCACTTATTTATTGTTATTATGATTAGAACATGAAAACTTAGAATTAGTAATTCTAACACAACTACAAGACCATAGACAATAGACACCAAATTTTTAGGTGGAAAACTTTGTAAAGGGAAAAACCATGGTGGGGGTTTAACCCACAAGATTATTATGTAAAGCACAATACCAAAAATTAGAGGCTCACTGCCATTAGGGCTCACTACCCAGAGCTCACTACTCAAAGAGGCTCACTGCCAAGGGGTGGCTCACTACTAAGGGTTTGAACTGAGATGATAGCATCTACACCATGCCAAAGTTCAGTTCCATTGAAGCACAAAACAATTCCTCTGCTCTACTCTACCTTCTCACTCTTTCCCTTCTCTTCACATTCTTACACAAGGACATCTTTTCCACGACTCAATTACAAGTATATATATCATTCATCGCCTTTGGAATGTTCATCAAAGTCAGCATTACAACCACATTACATTTATCAAGCATTGGGCCACTCTCCAATGATGATATTACAAACATATAAAATAGGTCTTGACCTAATTCAAAAGTATGCTAAGGAGAAGACACAAAATTATAAGAAGATCACATCGTGTCTTAGCAAGGGCACAAATACAATCTTCTACTCCACTACATACTTCTACAATCTTCTATGAATCTTTGCAATTAGTGGAATCATCCAAGTCGGCTAAGACTGGAGCTCGCACTATGTTATCTGGGAACAATCTTGAATTCTTATCCGAAATACTCCTCATGGACCAATGCAAAGGTAGGAACATGATCAGGAGACATCCACAAGCACGTTGTAGTCACTAGGAACATTGGCACAACATCTAACCACTCGAACCATGAAATTTCTCCAATCGGAGCATAAGAACTCAACTGTCATCATCTGTCACTAAAGAAACATCGCTTGCAAACCGCCAAATTATGAACCATTGCAATTGTAGGTGCATATGATCATCCCAGCCATCACTCTAGAACTGTAGACTGAAATACATAACTGCAGAGGAATGAGGAGCAAAATACTTTCTCCCAGACATGAGTGAATGAACCAAAAAAGTAGGTTTTACTCTGGTGAACACAACTTCCTCGATTCTTCATACCAGAGGCTCAATCTTGGAATGTAGCATCTTTAGACATGCCTCTAAATATCTTTCAATCCATAGTCCAAGGTATTCAATCAACAAGAAATGTGGAGCAATCTTCTGCACTGTTCTTTTATTAGCAACACACTGTCATCACTACAATTTACTGCAACTCACTATTTCTTCTAGAGGGGCAAATTTTCTCAATATCCTCAACATATAAATCTTCTAAACAAATAAAAAAATAGGATACACTTGACACCAATCACAACAAAGATATGTTGACATCAATGACAACACCGATTAGGCACATACTTGCAACAAAACCTTCATAGTTTTAAATCAAACCCTCAGTGAGTCTCCTCTGCACCTATCAAAATGCTGACAAAAATAAATTTTGATTCACATTTTGGAGGATCAAATGAAGTCATTTAGAATTTATATTTTTTAAATATGTAGCCCTTAGTATAAGCTTTCCAAAAAGTATGATTTTGAATATGTTTCATTTGATTTTATATTTATTTGGTATTTTATAGTGAACATAGGTTTTTCACCATACATCAATGTCTCTATTCCACACACGCAAAAAAATAAAAAAATAGAGAAAAAAAATTCTAAAAAATATTTGTGCACTAGGTATTGATGTCCTTGTTTCACCAAAAAAACATTGAATTATGATATATGTAATGTCCCCTTCCTAGGTGACTTTTTTGATGAGTAATTTAGCCTTTATCTCCCGAAGGCTAATTGATGAAATAAGGGAGATATTATTAAATTAATTATTTTATAAGGTTATTACTTAATTTTTAATCAAAAGGTAACCTTATATTTAATTAATTTAATATAGTGACTTAAAATTAATATTATATCATTAAAGTCACTAAAATGAAATAATAAGATTTTTCTAGAAGCCTCTTGAAGTGGGATTAAAAAATGTATAAAAGAAGGGGCAAGGCAAGCTTCCAGGCATCTGATCATTGTCATTTGCATTTGATGAGTGTTGTGGAGCCAAGGGTTTCTGTATATTTGGTCTTTGGGAACGGAAACTCCCATAGATTAGCATAACTGAGGTGGTGAAATATCCTCTGAAGGGTTGCAAATTGGAAGGGATACTTCAGTCCTTTCATTTGTGCTTAAATCTGTAGTATTAACCAGGGGTTTGGAGGTATTAATTTGCATATCAAAAGTTTTTTCTATTGGCTGCTACAGTGATTGCTACAGTGACGCTACAGTGATTTGCTACAGTGCATGCTACAGTGATTTGCTACAGTGACGCTACAGTGCACAGTGATTTGCTACAGTACTCTACAGTGGTTGCTACAGTGCTATGAATAGTAATTCTATAGTACGGGGCAGCTAGGAGAGGGTTTCAATTTGGGTTTGGAAGGGACTCCTTTCCTTGGTTGATGAGAAGGCTGGGTGCTACACTTGAGAGGCACGATTGGGGCTTGAGAGGGATGTTTATGAGCTGTTTTGAGGCTGTCATTCCTTCATCTTCGTCATCGATTCACGGCAACTTACATTTCTAGGTTCTTTCATGAGTTAGCATATTTATATTGTTTCATAGTTGTCATTTTAGGAGTTGCATAAAATTGTAAAGCCAAGAGTCTTGGCCATTCATATTAGCATTGTATTAGACAATATATCTTAATAAAGGAGCGATAAGTTGTAGGCCATCTATTTGATGTAATGTGCATATTAATATCCATCATGATTAGCATAATAGTATGCATGCCAAGTGTTTGACAAAATGTCAATTGGCTACAGGTATGCATTTCATGTCTAATTTTCATGTATATGCATCTAAAATGCCAAAAAAAGAAGTCATATATGCATCTAGATTAATGCTTAGACATTGTAGTTTGGATTTATGAGCATTTAGAGTATTCGGCTATCATTATCAAGCAAAAATATCAAACTAAAAATATAGACCAGCAAGCATTGGGTTTACATCAGAAGTGTTTGACAATATTCCTTGAAGTTCAAATCAGCAAAATAAGGTCTGAAATAGCAAGGGATATTACAGTGGTATCAGAGCGGTTTCCTGCCATCCTTTGGGTTTGAAATCAGCTCATTAAATGCAACAAAGTGATAGGGACAAGAGGTATACAGCTAGAGAAGAAAGGAAACAAAAATAGTGGCCACAACCACTTGAACATGACACTTTATCAGCTACTTTAGCAGCAAAACAGCGAGAGGTTGGTTCATCCGGCACTATGGGTGAAAGAAGTGAAGGTATCCCTATCAGAAACAGGGGAAGAAATGATGAAGAACATGAAACACGTGAACTCTTTAGACAAATGGCTATGGGGCAGCAGCAGGTGGCAGATGCTATGTGGGTACTTACTACAATGATACAACAAATGAACCCTCAGAGAAGACGAAACTATGAACCAGATGATAATAGGAGTGTGGTTGGGACACCTAAGACACAAGCATCTTCTCACATGGCAGATAGGCCTACATGTCCTACTTTTTTAAGGAATGAACAAGAAGAGGAAAATGCAGAAGAAGAAGGAGAAGAAATGTTTGCAGATACTCTTATGGCAGTTAATGATGAATGGGAGTTGTTGACACCACAGGTCAGGGAGCGCATGAGCTTTGATAGGTTTGTGAGTCAAAGAAGAGAACAATACAGGGGAAAACAAGAAAAGAGACCAAGAAATCAAAATAATGATTTGATGTATGCCGCCAGCAGAGTTACATTGCCCATGTTTGATGGTAGTGGGAAGGTCACAGCTCAGGCTTAGATTCATAAGCTAGACACCCTCTTGACTCTTAGACCCATGACAGAAAGGGATGCAATAAAATATGCTACTTTTCACTTGGAGGGAGCAGCCCACGATTGGTGGTATCATGGATTAGAGACATTGCATCATAACAGTATCACTTCATATCATGAGTTTGTTGATAAATTGGTGGAACGCTTTGATAAGAGAGATCCAGAGACATATTTTAGAGAATTGGCACAGCTTAAGCAGACTGGGAGTTTGGAGAATTACATTAGTGAATTTCAAAAATTATCAGTCATGGTCTCCAATATATCTGAAAGAAGATTGGTTGTGCTATTCATGGAGGGCTTATTAGAACCATTGAGAGGATGGATAAAGGCTTTTGATCCCCCGACATTGCAGGAGGCAATGAAAAAAGCTAGGAGTATGGAACTTGCAGCCCCTCAAAGTAAGTACTCATCTAAGGGATCTTCTTCTTACCGGGACAACAAGACATTTCCTAAGAAAAAAGAAATTTCAAACTCAAAGGGAAAATTAGCAGCACCATTAGATCGCGAGACATTTAATGACTTGCGAAGGAAAAAGTTGTGCTTTTATTACAAAGGTCCCTATGATGCAAACCATGACTGTCCTTTAAGACCTAAGGGCAAAGCAAACAGGATTATGTGGGCATTCTATGAGGATTCAGAGTCGGACCAGCAATCTGATCAAGAGGAATCTAATGAGGAAAAATTTGATGATGAGACAAATAAGCATGAAATTGAGGTTGAAAATGTTGAGGAAGCAAATTTTCAAGAAGCACGCCTTACTAGCATAAAGCAAGAGGGCTCATTCAGAATGCGTGGGGTTTTAGCCGGACAGAAGATCATTACCTTGCTCGATATAGGTGCCACACATAACTTCATTGATGCTAGGTTGGTTGAAAGGCGCAGAATTCAGACAGAGGAATTTGAGGGCATAAGAGTAAAAGTTGCTGATGGATATACTCTTAAGTGTGACAGGATGATTCCAATTCTTCCCATGCAATTGAATAACTTTGAGTTTAAGGCAGATTTTTATGTGGTAAACATGGGAGAAACTGACATGGTTTTAGGAATGAAATGGCTTCATGATATTAGGGAGTTTACCATTAACCTTAGGGAAATGGAGATGAGGTTTAAAGTGGATGGGAAGACTCATGTGCTAAAAGCCACCAGGGATACTAGTTGCAAGATGATATCTATCAAGAAAATGGAGACTTATGCGCCATGATATGGTTGAGTGGGCAGTAGGGTGTATTCTAATGCCAACACAGGAAGAGAAACAAAAACCAGCCTATCACCCAGATATACAGGAGTTGAGGATCAAGCACTCCAAAGTGTTTAGTGATATTCCACAAGGCAGGCCTCCAGATAGAGGGATTGAGCACATAATAGAATTGGAGGAGGGTGCTAAACCTATGATGATCACTCCTTACAGACACCCCAAGTGGCTAAAAGATGAGATTGAAAAAACAATTAAGGAACTACTGGCTATGGGGCACATTAGGCCAAGCAAATCACCTTTTGCTTCAGCAGTAGTCTTGGTCAAGAAAAAGGATGGGACCCTTCGGATGTGCATCGATTATAGGGTGTTGAATAAGAGGACAATTAAGAATCGGTACCCTATTCCTCGTATTGATGAGTTGATCGATGAGCTTCATGGTGCTCGCTACTTCTCGAAAATAGATTTGAGATCAGGTTATCCCCAGATTAGGGTTAGAGAGCAGGACATTGAGAAGACAGCATTTAGGTGCCATTGTGGACATTTTGAGTTTGTGGTTATGCCATTTGGGTTAACCAATGCTCCTGCTACATTCCAGTCCACTATGAACAGGGTTTTTCAATCACAGCTGAGAAAGTTTGTATTAGTCTTCTTTGATGACATTTTGGTGTATAGCAGAACTTGGGAGGAGCATATCGCCCATTTGGATACAGTGTTGGGAATTCTTAGCAGGGAGTCCTTGTATGTCAAAGAATCTAAATGTGATCTGGGCATGACAGAGTTGCTATACTTAGGCCATATCATCAGTGCAGAAGGTGTGCATATGGACCCTGACAAAGTCAGAGCTATTATTGAGTGGCCTACACCTGAGAATCTTACTCAGCTTAGGGGATTTTTGGGTTTGTGTGGCTTCTACCACAGATTTGTCAGTGGATATTCATGACATGCAGCACCACTTATAGATTTAATGAAGAAAGGGGCATTTGTTTGGACACCTGAGGCACAGGAATGTTTTGAGAAATTTAAACAGTTGATGACTACTTGCCCAGTTCTTGTCTTGCCAGATTTTACTAGACCCTTTGAGCTACAGTGTGATGCTTCAGGTGAGGGGATTGGTGCAGTTCTTATGCAGGACAAAGATCTGATAGCTTTTGAGAGAAGAAAGTTACGGGGTCCAAAGAGGAGCTACAGTATTTATGATAAGGAGATGTTGGCCATTATGCATGCATTGGCCAAATTCAAGGAATACCTTGTGGGCAGCAAGTTTTGCATTAAGACAGACCATAACAGCTTGAGGCATTTCCTAGGACAGCGAGACCTTAATGATCGTCAACAGAAGTGGGTTAGTAAATTGCAATCATATGACTTTGGCATTACTTACGTCAAAGGAACTCAGAATGTAGTTGTTGATGCTTTATCTCGCCATCCCCATTTGAGCTCTATGGTGGAGATTTCAGAGGATTGGAGACACTTGATTGTGGCAGAGTATGCCAAAGACTCATGGGCTTCTAGCATAATTGAGGGGTTAGTTCAGGATGACAGGTACTCAGTTGTAAATGATCTTATCATTTACAAAGGTAGGATATTCTTAACCCCAGGATCAGAGATGAAGAACACAGTGATGAGGTCTTTTCATGATACACCTATGGCAGGACATCCCAGGTACTTCAAGACTTACAGGCAGGTTCGAGAGCACTTTACTTGGAAAGGGCTCAAGACAGATGTTCTTCAGTATGTCAGAGAGTGTCCTGTTTGCCAATAGAATAAACAAGAACATACATACCCTGCAGGTTTACTTCAGCCACTTCCAATTCCTGACAGAAAGTGGGAGTGTTTATCCATGGATTTTATTACCAGTTTGCCAAAAACCCAGGGACGAGATTGTATCTATGTGGTTGTTGATCGATTAATAAAATATGCTCATTTCTTTCCAATCATAGCTACATACTCAGCTGCACAGGTAGTAGAACTCTTCTTCCATGAGATATTTAGGTTGCATGGGTTACCTCGAAGCATTGTTAGTGACATGGATAGTCGGTTCTTGAGTCATTTTTGGCAAGAGTTATTTAGACTATGTGGGATAGAGCTTACCCCGAGTACTAGCTACCACCCACAGACAGATGGCCAAATAGAAATTGTGACTAAGTGGGTGGAGGGATATCTTAGGAATTACATTACAGGGCAATAGAAGGGTTGGGTTAAGTGGATATACCTTTGTGAGTATTGTTACAATACCACTTACCATCTCTCGATTTAGATGACACCATTTATGGCCTTGTATGGTTATGAAGCACCCAGTTTCCTTGACTTACTGATGAGTGACAGTAGAGTGCCTAGTGTAGGAGATATGTTACAGGAGAACCAGGATATTATGAGAGCTCTTCGGGAGAATATCCAAAAGGCACAGAATCGACAAAAATAGTATGCGGATCAAAAGAGAGTTGAGCGGTCATTTGAGGTTGGGGATATGGTGTATCTGATGTTACAGCCTTATCGACAATCCACTCTCAAGAAGAGTGGTGTAGAGAAGCTCAAGCCACGTTATTATGGCCCTTTCAGGATTATCCAGTGAGTTGGTGATGTGGCTTATGAGTTAGAATTACTGACAGATAGCAGAGTACACAATGTTTTCCATGTGTCATGCCTCAAGAAGGCATTAGGTCATCGCGTGGTTCCTTCTGCTACCTTACCACCCTTGGATGATGAGGGGAAGTTGTTTTTGTGCCTGAGGCTATTTTGGATGTTAGGGAGAGGCAGTTACGGAGACGGGTCATTAGAGAGTATTTGATCAAATGGAGGGATTTACTGGTTGAGGATGCCACTTGGGAAGGCGAGGAGATTCTTCAGCATCCAGAGTTGAGATTGCTTGGGGACAAGCAATTTCAGGAGGGGCGGACTGTAATGTCCCCTTCCTAGGTGACTTTCTTGATGAGTAATTTAGCCTTTATCTCCTGAAGGCTAATTGACGAAATAAGGGAGATATTATTAAATTAATTATTTTATAAGGTTATTACTTAATTTTTAATCAAAAGGTAACCTTATATTTAATTAATTTAATATAGTGACTTAAAATTAATATTATATCATTAAAGTCACTAAAATGAAATAATAAGATTTTTCTAGAAGCCTCTTGAAGTGGGATTAAAAAATGTATAAAAGAAGGGACAAGGCAAGCTTCCAGGCATCTGATTATTGTCATTTGCATTTGATGAGTGTTGTGGAGCCAAGGGTTTCTGCATATTTGGTCTTTGGGAATGGAAACTCCCATAGATTAGCATAACTGAGGTGGTGAAATATCCTCTGAAGGGTTGCAAATTGGAAGGGATACTTCAGTCCTTTCATTTGTACTTAAATCGGTAGTATTAACCAGGGGTTTGGAGGTATTAATTTGCATATCAGAAGTTTTTTCTATTGGCTGCTACAGTGATTGCTACAGTGACCCTACAGTGATTTGCTATAGTGATTGCTACAATAGCGCTATAGTGACGCTACAGTGTGCGCTACAGTGATTTGCTACAGTGCATGCTACAGTGATTTGCTACAGTGACGCTATAGTGCGCGCTACAGTGATTTGCTACAGTACACTACAGTGGTTGCTACAGTGCCGTGAACAGTAATGCTACAGTACAAGGCAGCTAGGAGAGGGTTTCAATTTGGGTTTGGAAGGGACTCCTTTCCATGGTTGATGAGAAGGCTGGGTGCTACACTTGAGAGGCACGATTGGGGCTTGAGAGGGATGTTTATGAGCTATTTTGAGGCTGCCATTCCTTCATCTTCGTCATCGATTCACGACAACTTACATTTCCAGGTTCTTTCATGAGTTAGCATATTTATATTGTTTCATAGTTGTCATTTTAGGAGTTACATAAAATTGTAAAGCCAAGAGTCTTGGCCATTCATATCAGCATTGTATTAGACAATATATCTCAATAAAGGAGTGATAAGTTGTAGGCCATCTATTTGATGTAACGTGCATATTAATATCCATCATGATTAGCATAATAGTATGCATACCAAGTGTTTGACAAAATGTCAATTGGCTATAGGTATGCATTTCATGTCTAATTTTCATGTATATGCATCTAAAATGCCAAAAAAAGAAGTCATATATGCATCTAGATTAATGCTTAGACATTGTAGTTTGGATTTATGAGCATTTAGAGTATTCAGCTATCATTATCAAGCAAAAATATCAGACTGAAAACACAGACCAGCAAGCATTGGGTGTACATCAGAAGTGTTTGACAATATTCCTTGAAGTTTAAATCAGCAAAATAAGGTTTGAAATAGCAAGGGATATTACAATATATACACAACAATTTATACTTGACGACATACACCAATGTCCAAATTATAGTTACCCTGACATAAAAAATTAATTAAAAAAAATATGTAACAAAAAAGTATGAAAAAATATTCATGCACTAGATATTGATGTTAAAAATCTATATTCTAAAAATTAGAATCTTATCCTTTCTAGAAAAAAAAAGTTATGCTGGCGACATAAATGTTACTTTTTGAAAATATTGTTTACTATTAAAATACTATGTATTAAAGTAGACGTTGAAAAATTCATGATTTATTTCAAAAAAAAATTAAAAATATATTTAGAATCTACACACAAATCACAACAAATCACTAGTTTGCATCATTTCCAATTTCTTAATGGTTTAGCTGCTATAGGTCTTAGAAAGTGAAGATTTAGATAAAAATGATGATATCAATGTCCATCTTGGTTGAAAAGTGGGACTCATTCTATAGTCCTAAATGAGAACCAAGATACATAGGTTTTGTCCCTTTGTTGTAATTGCAAAGATTGAGTTATTTAAGATAGATCTAGGGTTTCTATGATGAAATGTGCTAAAACAAAAGTAACTGACCTGTCAGGGCTGAAAAACTAAAACAAGTAGAGCAATGTTGTTGGGGGCCACTATCAGAAATACGGGTCAAATATAGAGGAATAGGGTGCCCGAGAGAGGGTGTCCAAGGGTTTTGGGCTGCCAGAAGTCCAAGACACTTCCGACACCTATACTTTCATCTTTAGTCACATGTTTTTGTTCGATCTTCCATCTTCAACCTACACACATAAAAGAGGAAAAATGTTGGTATTGTTTAGGGGCTTGCCTAATTCAAACCCCATGAATGGTGTTCCCACCTCCACAACAACAATGATTAGATTAAGAGTGTATTCCCTAGGAGGGAAGAGGCATATATAAATAATAGAAGATAAATTTAAGAAAGTATGAAGGAAAGATGCTACCATGAGGATGGACTCCTTAATGGGATGATGCCACAATCAAATCACCATAAGGAGTGAGTGAAGGATGAAGGACCTTCCACCAAGATCTGCAACAAGGGTTAGTACACACAAAAATAATCTACACAAATAGAGAGCTTGTTAGAAAGAAATTACATAGAGAATCATTAGCTAGAATGTCATTAGGAGTAAATGAATGAGAGAGACTTGTATAAATATGCATCTTAATTACTTGTTGTGGACCCAAATGACTTGAGGCTGACAAGGTCAAGGCACACAAGGCTAACATACTTTAATCCAAAAGCTTTTTAGGGCCTAACTGGTAGGACACCAGCACTTGGATGTTATGGTCCTAGCCAATTATCTCTCGAAAGGGTGTTTGGCCAAGGGCCCTATCCAAGATCCTTAATCAAGTCCTAAAACTGATACAACATTTGGGAGGGAGCTAAACTCTTTGTGAAATTGTCTAGTGTCGACAATTTACAACATAAAAAAGGAACACCTATTGCACCTTAGAGCAGTTTTGCAGTGGTTAAAAGAAGAAAAGTTGCTTGTATTGCAGTTTTATATAGAGGGAACTAGTATTTCTAGGTTCTATAGTGTATGAAGAAGGATTGAAGATAGATCCTGAGAAGGTTAAGGAACTAATAGATTGTCCTTCACCCAAAAACATGTTCGAGGCCAAAATTTTCCATGGCTTCGTGACATTCTACATAAAGTTCATTAGAAATTTTAGTGGAATATGTGCACCTATTACAAATATAATGAAGGGTGTTAGGAAAGACTTGCAATGGATATCTATATCAGAAGATAGCTTTCAATTGTTGAAAAAGAAAGTGATAGAACAACCAATGTTGGCATTGACAAACTTTTTTTGAAAAATGTTTCAAATGGATTGTGATGCTAGTGGAGGTGTAATTGGGGGTGTGTTAAGTCAAGAATGTAGACCCATTGCCTACTTCAAAAATAAAGTAAATGAGGCAAAGAGGAAGTATTTAGTTTATGACCAAGAATTCTATTCTATAGTGTAGTTCTTGAAGAAGTGGAGGCATTACTTTTTTTCAAATGAGTTTGTATTGTACATAGACCACCATGCCCTATAGTATATAACAATCAAGGTATGTTAAACTGGACGCATATGAAATGGATGGAGTTCTTACAAATTTATTCTATTGTTTTGAAACATAGGAGTGGTAAGTCAAATAGGGTAGCAAGTGCACTTAGCAGAAGATGCTTGTTGATGAATGAGTTAAGGGTCAATGTTGTTGAACTTGATGCAATGAATGATTTATATCCTAATGAACCTAATTTTAGGGAAGCATGGATAGCTAGTAGAAATCTAGTGGAGGGAGATAGGACTCAATGGTTGGAATATTTCATTCAAGATGGCTTGTTATTCAAAGGGTGGAAATTGTGTATACCTAGAGGTTCAATCAAAGAGAATATAATAAGAGAAAAACACAGTGGAGGCTTGAGTGGACATGTTGGAATAGATAAGAAATTGGCACAACTAATTGAAGGTTATTTTTGTCCTAGAATGAGTGCAAATGTGAAGAGACTGGCACAAGGTTATAGAATTTGCTAGCATGCTAAAAGAGAAAGACAAAACTCAAGACTATATTTGCCATTGCCTATACCAGAGAGACCATGGGGGCACCTAAGGATCTTGATGCAAGTCAAGGTGTAGGGGTCTTGATAGACTACCAAACCAATTAGAAATATTATCTTACACAAAGAAAAAATCTAAAACTTACTTTGTTCATTTGTAGTCAAAACATTACAAAAGGAGTAAATTAACATTCCAGTGGATTACATTCATGCATAAATGCCTTGGCCTAAGCCTTATAGTTAATCAGGTAGTAATCCAAATCAACATACGAAAACCCAAAACAATTTTCCTCTAAATATGAAACTTGTAGAAGTTGTAGTATAGTAGAAGCAAAAACTCACAATAGAGAAGATTGTCCAAAAAGCATGATATTTCACTTTTAAATGCAAAAGGGGTGGCCACCAAACTCATCATGTGAGTGTGACATGTGTCATCATGAATTAGCTCTATGAGTCAGTCATACAAGTAGTTAAAAACTATTTTGTCACTTTTTAGGCGCTTTCAAATGGTGCAATGAAAAAAAGTGAGCCTTTGGGATATTATGAGATTTTAGGGGTCATCTACATTAGGTGGAGAAAACCAAGTCATTGGGACATGTGGTAATAGATAGGTCATTAAAATATATCTACTTGACCACCAAAGTCCCGCTGAAGTACAAATTCTACAGGAAATAAGTGGGGAGAAGAAAATGCAAAATCTTGAGGGGTATTAGGATGTGCGAGGAAAGTGATGCCATCAGCATATGTAGAAGTTTGGATACATCTGGTATGGGTTGATAGGCCCACAAATCCAAATGCACATAAAAGATCCACAAAACAAGCCTTAGCAGGGTTATAAATTTAGCATAGATATGAGGTCCATTAGGATATGTTTGGTAGAGCCTAAAAATCTACAAATGTAGATGCAAGCATAGGACCCACAATCCAGTTAGAAGGATAAGACTCACATTTGTATAACTTGCTCTATTTTTCTCAAAATTTCACCAAACATGAAATATAGACACTCATTTTGATCTTCTTCAAGGTGAAGTCATCACATGGCCATGAATCAACTAGAATTTCTTTGAAATTTGATCATCAACTTCTACAGCTAAAACAAGAAAGAAAAACAACAAGAAATAAAATCTTTTTGGTTGATGAGGATTTCACGTGAACCCAGATGCTCCTACATCATACAACCACCAAATGTATCATTACAATGATACCCATAACCTTGAATCTTTACTATGACAATGGTAAACTTTGGAAATGATGGCTCAATGGGAAGTCATCAATAATTAAGCTATATGATGCATTTATTGTTGTGTTTTTATAGTCTCCTCACCACATGACATGCCAACATCATCTACCTTCTTTTCATATAGAATTATTTATACCCCTTTTGTATGTAAACTTTCCCCACATTGCAGTGCTATCTAAAAGCTGATTAAAACCACTAAAGCCATAATTAGAGCTAAAATCTAGAACCCATATTTAGAGCCTACATTCCCACTCTGTGTTTAAAATTTCAAAAAAGATAGTCAAGATAATAACTATGGGAGTAAAGAGAAAAGTTGAGCTAGATTTGGATAAAAATTATTGATGAATGAAGAGCTAGAAAAGATTTTCCACATGGTAGGGTGGCTAAATTTCTTGCAAAAATTTGAGGGCTTATATGTAGATATCATAGATGAATTAGTTTGGAACTTCTAGGATACCCACTTCACAATGCATGGAAAAATAATTAGGGTAAGTCTCAATAATAATTCTGTAATTTTTGAAATTCCAACATAAGGCATTGATATCTTCTAAGCTAAAGTTAGTTCATACAATAGAATGATTGAAATTTTTTATGAGGGAATGAACCTATACCTCAACTTATAGTAGGAGAAAAATGATACAATAAATGAATTAATAGACATACTCTAACTAAGCCATGGAAATTCATTGTAATGGGGGTAATGAATTTTGTCACTTCTAAAGACCAATATGGTGCTATAGTTAGTCTTGCCTTGTGCATTATAACCCATCTTTGTCATGGTACACATAAACCAAATCTTAAAATAAACTTTCATGTATACCTCTACTCTTTACTCACAATCATGGCTGACAAGACTAACAAGGGAATTGGGCCTTTGAAACATCGTGACTTGATAAATTTAATTTTCAAACATAAAATTTTGAAGAGCCATAGAGTAGATGGAAAGCGATTATTTTTTTATGAAATTCCTCTATAATGTAGAGGAAAGTTTCCCCAATAGTTGCTACAAGTGCCATCATTGAGGAAGTATCTACAACCACTATTGTGGAGTAGTAAAATTGCAAGTGCTTCTACAAAGCATGATATTTATAGTGATGTTGAGTAGGTATATTCATCAACTAATGAAGATCAATCAAATTTTGGACCAAAAATCTTAATAGCCACCAAAGAACACCCTAGAGACACTACTCAACCTAGTCACAAGGATTTGCCACTGGAGTAGCCTGCAACAACCTATGGAAGCCACTCAACCCCATAGGAATTAGGTATTATATCAGGGAGTCATCTGGCCTAAAATGGACAAGTAGAAATAACTGCCTCAAATTCTAAGAATGAGGTAGAGAAACCTAGGAAAAAGAGGGTGATAATATGTTTACAAAAACCTCCTCTACTTGGGAGAAGTAAGTGTTTCCTAGCTCAAATGACTAGTTTGTATTTTTATTCATTTTTATCTCCTAGTTTTTTTTTGTGTTCATGTTTCTTTTGTAGTTTCTATTTATATTCCTACTTCTATTTATGTTTAGACTACCTCTCCTAGAGAGGATGTGTCTACTAAAACAATTCAAGGGCTAGCTTAATTGTCCAAGTCTACTATTTTTACTTGTCCAAAGGAACTCCCTTCAATAGTTACTTCTCCTCTAGAGAGACCTTATTTTGAGGTCCTACCTTCATAAAAGAAAACTCAAGTTGGGTCCTCTCCTCTAAAGGGACCTTATTCAATAGTTAGTGTAGACACCCAAAATTGTCCCAACTTTGTGTATGTCTTGCAACACCTTGTTAAAACATTATCCTAAACATCATAAGCCATTTTTGTCCTAAATCCCACTCTTAATCCCATTTATCCATTAAGCCAATTAATTAAATAAATTTTATTTATTTAATTAAAATCCCCATCTTTATCCTACTTAGCCAATTAATTAAATAAATTTTATTTATTTAATTAATTTCACATGCATAATCCCACTTTCCAATTAATTAAATAAATCTTATTTATTTAATTAATTTTCAACTCCTATCCCAACTAATTCAAATATTTTATTTGAATTAAGTCCTCCATATCTTATCCCATCCTATTCATTTATCCAATTAATTAAATAAATCTTATTTATTTAATTAATTTCCAACTCATGTCCCAACTAATTCAAATATTTTATTTGAATTAAACACTTATCTTTCATCACATTCCAACACTTGTCTAGTCAATCATGTGTTGTGTTACAACTTTTATCTTTCACATGCACAACTAATGGGACCTAATTTTAGTATTTATCTACACAAGCACACCTAAGCCTCATCCTCCTTTGCCACATGTCATATGACTACAATTTCTTGATGTGCAAGGAAACCTAACTTAATCCTTTCCATCCATTTCATCTAAAGCCCTAATTGATCCTAGCCATCCATTGGAACCAAGCCTTTCCTATAAAACAAGCCTCTCTTGAGCCATTAGGCGGGGGGATTTTCAGGATTCTTCTTCATGCAACCTCACTCTGCTGAATTTTCATCTCAAGTACTCATCCATCATCTTCAATCCATCTAGCTTGCATCCTTATCAACGTTATGCTGCGGAATCGAGCAATCAACACAACAAAGCGATCAATCAATCGAGCTCATCTTGCATCTTCGAGGTATTGAATTATTTGGGTTTAGGTTATGCATTTCAATTGTTTGATCATTTCCATTTATAAATCCACATTTTTTGATATACATTTTGGCACGCCCAGTGGGACTCACGTCCCTGATTAACCCTCTTGTTTGAGTTGTTTTTGTGAAGATCAAATCTCTTGGAGCGTCAATCTTTCATTTTACAGGTTTTTGTTGCAAAAAAAATTTCATCTCTCTAACCTTAGTTTTGTCAAGATTTACAAATTTTGGGGGCAAATTGTTACAGGTTGTGTCTTGGGCAGAAACTAATATCACCATCATGATCAAGACACTGTTTCTAAGTTTTTTGACTATAAACTTGATAGGTTTGGGTGACTGGAAGTTTTGAAAAAAAATCAAAAAATTTTTTAGTTTCGCAGGTCGTACCATACTGTCCGTACAGATCCGTACGGCCTGCGTGAGGTATCTCTGTGCCCATTAATTTGTCTACATCTATGATCATCGTTGTTTCAGGCTCATGGTTTTGATTGTAGGTTTAATGTGTGTTCTGGATAAAAGGTTTAATTTTGTGATTGTAGGTCAAGGTTTGTTGCATCTTCGGCTTCATTCTTTTCACAGTTGATTCACTGAGATCTTAAAATCCTGACATACAGTCAATCAATTCCCCAATCCACTCTTAAACATCACCCAATCGCTGTTACTAATCCCAGTCGCTATCCATTGCTGACCACTGTCAGATCCCCATCGCACTCTAGAAATCTTAAATTCACACCACCCAGATCTTCACGTCGCTGCCCTGTTACAACTTTCCCATTGTCTCTTATGTCGTTCTAAAAACCCCATATCCACCGCATCGATACCCCTATCATAGCTCTGCATCCAAAAGAAAACTCGATCCACTGCCAAGTTCCTTCCCTGACATCTTATATTTCCGCCGACCTTCACTTAACTCATCCCCTCCATTTGATCCGACATTCTCAGCCGACCTTCTAATTTGCCCAGCTTTGTTTGCAATTTTAACCAAGACTACGGAAGAGATTAAAGAAGTCTCACACATTGGCATCCATTTTTGGTAGCACTCAGTATTGGACAAATAAACAACGGTTTTGGCATCAATCGCGGTCAAAACATTTCAATCAGAGATCTAATAGCAAATAATTTAATCCTCATCGGATGGGGTCCACATCAAAGGCAGTGTCCGTGGTTTTGGAGACCTGCAGAAGTTTCTTTGCTAGGCGATCCTACATCAATGATCCTTGTATTCAGCGTTCATTTTAAGCAACACTCTGTAGCCTTCGCCCACTTCTAACACCTCAAAAGTCTTTGTTGTTGTTTAAATCTACGATCGTCCGATCTCTGTCGTAGTTGGTGATCTTCTCAGTCACACCACCTATAACTGTGACCTCCACCCATGGCTTACCAGTAGTGGCGATCAAGTGTTTATCTACTGCCTGGTGATGATCCAACCTCTGTCTACATTTAACTCATCACCACTGGTCTGTAAGTGGTTGTCATACTTGAAACCCCTCGCTGCCTGTGCTTTTGACTTTCATTGCTCTGTACATAGATTTGGCCATCACTTGTGACTAGAGATCTGTCGCTACCTATCATACATCTAGTCGCCACCATTTTTATTTTTTTTCCTCGCATCTCCACCGATTTGCTAAATTCTTATATTACATGGTCAAGCTTTTAGTCTGTGATCTCAAGGTCTGTAGCTTTCAAAGTCAGCGGTATATATAATCTTCTGATTATATTATTATCACATCAAACCTTCACTCTAAGCTTAGTCGCCATCCTTAAAATGCAATCTTCACTCCCTCTGGTAACCCGTGATCTCCTCCTGAGCTATGCCACTTTTAAACCTCCATTATCGCTGTTCTAGTCAATAGTTTTAGCCGACGGTCTGAGTCTTAGTCAATAGTCGACAGTTGGGGGTTAGAGGAAATTTTCAAGCGCTGATCTTGGCGGATATCTTCTTACACAGCGGCCTTTAAAACTCCTGGTGGTTACAAGGGAGTTGGCTTCATTTAAGGGGCATTTAAATTTAATAGAGGATTTTTATGGTGGGCGCATCTCATAGCCTGGCAATAATTACCATGGCCCCGCCCCGTTATCAACTTCTCCGGTAGTTCTATTCTACAGACGTTTCATTCTTCAAAGCTCGCAGTCTTCACAAATACCGGTGGTCTCACATCACCGTCAGTAGTTTTCATAGGTTGATTCCTTTCATTGGTAGTAGCAAACATACGTAGCCGTGGTCATGCTGTGTCATCTGGTGGTTGAGGCCTACAAGGGTTTTACATTCTTCATCTGTGGTTTCATCACAGCAATCGACAGTCGGAACAAAATAGTGGCAGTCTTCATTGACAAAATCCACTGACGAAATAGTCAATCAATGACAGTCTATAAACTAGCTCAGTGGTATATTCTCAGGTGGACAAAACTGTCATTATTCAAATTAGAGTGGCAGTAATAACTATCTTCGTCAGCCTTCAAAAACTGGGATCTGAACACTACAGTGCTTGGAATTGTCTCATGTCAAAGAGTTGGTCATGCCTACCGATGGATTCCTTGAATTACCACCGATCTCAAAATCATTGGGATCCTTTTATTAAATCCTTTTAGAATACCACTTACCACCCGTAAGGCGGTTTCTTGCGTTGATTAGGTCATGTACCAAGTAGTGAACGGTTACGAATTTAAACCAGTGGTTTTCCACAAAGACGGGTGATTTTGACTTGCAAAGTGATTTCGCAGATCTGACAAGTGGTTAACATTAAACTTCCAGTGCCTAAAAACTCATGTGATCACCTTGCACAAAACGGTTAACGGTTATATAAACTGCCAGTTAGCTTTGTGCCTCCTACATGCCAAAGGAGGCTATTTTTTTCAAACTTGCATAACTTTCACATACGACGTCGAAATCGCGCAAACAAGGACTCGTTGGAAAGCTGGGAGGACAAACTTCGTAACTGTGCCACTTTTATTAGGTGACTGTACCATTGTTCATTCTTTTTTATCAGTCAAAGTTCAGCTTCATTGAAAACTTCATTTGAGCATAACTTGAGCAATTTTGATCGTTTTTCAGTGAAACTTTTTTTCAAATTGCTTAGAATCTCCTGAATTTTCTGTTTATGAAATCCATTTTTTTGTATCAAATCATTTTCATCAGAATTTTTGGATTTCATATTTTTCATGTAATCATCTTCTTTGCAAGTTTACTTGTTTCTTTTTGGAATTGGTGACTTGTAAGGGCATCTAAGGAGCTGAAGCAGCATTGGCATCAACATCTACAGCAAATTGGAAAGTGATTGTATCAGGTGCACTCATTCTAATCTTTCATCTCTTAATCTTCTTTGATCACACATTTGGACTTTTGGATTAAAACGAACATTGCTTGCTATCACATATCAAAAGTGGGCATAAAATGAACAAGTGTCTTCCAACACATTTGGATTTGGATCTAAAAAGAACAAGTGCTTGAATTGTCTTCCACACATTTCATTTTCTAAGGGTCAATTAACAAGTACGAGTGTGAATCAAGTGACAGCTCACTTGGTTTGCTTTTGTCATACCCTTCTTAGGAGGCCTACTTGGAGACACACCACTCCAAGGGACGACCTCAATCGACGCTGAATCAAAAGACACCCTCATTGGGAGTTGTAAATCTTGTCACTCTTGGCTAAGCCCCAAAGAACTTTATACCTTTGGGAAGTGAAGGTGAAGGGTGGGTTACCCCTTTCTCCTGGCTGTGTGGCAGGATTTCACTTTCAAATTCCTATTCAACCTTGTGGAAACATAGCCCAAGACCTAATTTGCCATACCCACTTGACTAGACATTAGGCTTGTTGATGTGTCTTCTATAATCATCATATTTTATTTTCAAAGTCAACAATTGCTTATGTGTCTTGCGTGAGTGATTCATGTGTGTATATGCATAATCATTTGTTTGAACATTGCCAAATCAAGCTATGAACATCAAACACATAAACAAATCAATCTAAACACATCATCTAAACATTCCACATCATCATCCAAATCCCTAAGCAAGCACTTGCTAAAAGGACTTAAGACAAACACTTGGTGACAACATGTCTACACTAGAGGACCTAGAAATCAAATTCCAAAGATTCCTCCAAAATCTTTATCAAGGATTACAACCCCTAAACCAAGACGCCATTGAAATATTACAATTCTTCCTCCAAAGAGCTCAACCCCACGCAAGCCAATCACCTCAACTACAACACTCCATAGCCCAAGTCCAACACCTTTTAGCCACAAGTCAATCTCAACAAGTACATCAATCCTTAGCCAATCCATACCAACCTAATCCACTTCATAGCCACATGTCATATCCATCCACTTCATATCAATTTAATCCACCTATCCACCAAGTCAATACCACATCAACCTATGAACATCCACCTCAAGCTTATCCAATCCCTCATACCACCATTCCAATGCACTACCAAGCCCATCCACAAAGCCATCAAGTGAGATTACAAGAACAACATCCAAGTCCCAATGGCTCTTTGTACATAAATCAAGTAAGTCCGAATACACCTTTTCAACAAGACTACCAAGCACCATCCATAGATCTAAATGCACCTTTCCAACAAGAATCATATTCAAATCCCAATGGCCCCTTGTACATAAATCAAACAAGCCCAAGTTATCTTATGCAAGAAAAGGGAGATACCAATCTAGAGTGGCCACCACCATCCAATCACATGCCATCACATGAACCAACAAGTCCTATCCCAACACCACCATGTGATCCCAGTCATAGTCCATTGATCCCTTTACCTTCCAAACCACCAAGCCCTTCATTACCTTCATCACCATGTCATTCTAATCGTTCACCAAAGGATGCGGCTGAGAGAGTTTTACAAAGGATGCTTGAAGCAAAACTCATTGGACTTCCTAAAGTCAAACCATGTGAAGAAAGTCCATATGATGAACATGATTATTGTGCATACCATAGGACCAAAGGCCATAGTACAAATCAATGCCCAATATTTGTCTCAATTGTTTACAAAGTGTACCCACCTATAATGGGAAATCGTGCCACATCATCCCCATCCTATGTGTCACCCCCATCTAGTCCAAATCCTAATCCATCCAATCTAATTAGCTCTCAACCTAATCCTCGTCCTAATCCTAATCCAACGCCATCTACCATTATCATCCATCCATTATATTTCCCATCCACCCATACACTTGCAAAGGATGTGATCCATTGGCTACTAGCTAGGAATAAACTACCTCCATGTCAAACACCAATTCATGAGCCTACCAATGAACTTCCAAAGGTCATGTCCAATCCTATAATCCCATCATGTGGTCCACCTATCCTTGAGCCTCTTCAATAGCCTTCGATTAACATGCCTAGCCCTTTAAGCCCATCATGTGACCTACAAGCCAACAAGTCTATTCAAGAGTCTCCAACCACAAGCCTAAGTCAAGAGCCTATCAAGTCCACTCAAGAACCTTCCACTTCCATCCAAAGTCAAGAGGTATGTCAAGAGCATAATCTTAAACATGTGGAAATATTGAACCTTAATCTTAATCAAGATCAAAGCACCTCTACATTCAACCTATCCATGACCTACTTATGGGTTGCCCTCAAGCTGTTAGCCATCACCATGACCTCATTCATGAGCAAATTTATCCCTTTTATAGCCCACTTAATCCTATTTTTGCTCATAGTTATGATCAAGGTTCTAGCTAAGATCATGAAAACCATGATGATCCATTTGGTAAAACTTTATCTAGCTCATGATCAAGATGATATCTATGATGAAGAACCTATTAAAAAGTACCTTGATCCTATCCATAATCCCATAACCATCCATGTGCAAGATATCCAAATTGCTCCTAGTCATCTGCCATCTAGCCCTATCCATAATGAGCAAGCATCCACTTGCCATAATGAGACATGTGCCTCTCAAGAACACATACGCATAGAAGATCAAACAAATAACTTGGATCTTAGTGAACACAATGCTAATGATCCTCCCTCCACATCTACCATCGATCCCATTTCAAGTCCACCATCATGTCCTAGTGGTCTTACGACCTTCCTCCATGAATGTTCTTCCTTAGGACAACAACAACCATTGTCCTCCATTTCACCTTCTCCATCCAATAAAGAACTCAAGTCTAGTTCCCAAAACACATCTAGTCCCATAGTCAATCGCATCCTCCAAAACATGAACTACCAAGGTAAAGGTCTAGGCCTTTATGAACAAGGTATTTTGGAGCCAAACCATGTCAAAATCCCTCCATGCTCATACGGCCTTGGATACACACCCCAAGGTAAACAAGGCCAAGATGTTGGTAATCCCTTCATGCATCCTAAACCTACCACTTTCCATCGCAAACCTTATCATATACCCAAGACATATGTAGCCATTCCATCTCCATCATCCTATAAATGTCAAAAGCATGCGACCATACACCTTCCACCATCCACTTTGCCTCCACTTTTACCAACTCCAAATATCCCTCCATCCACCTTGCCACCGCTGCTTCCAACACCTAACATACCTATTGTTCATAAGTATCCTTGCATCCCTAATCATGACCAACAAAAGCACACATCGTTTAAGCATAAAGCTTCCAATTATTCCATCCACTCCACCGACCCCATGGGATTCAAAAGCAAAAATTTTGATGCCTCTACTTATAAAGCTAAAAATCCTACCAAAAACCCTAAAGGTCTTCATACCTTAGGACATAAAGAATCAAAATCAAAGAAAAGTTCATCTAAGCAACCATCCAAGCCCATACCTCCAAAAGCAAAGCCTAAAAGAAAAATGGTTTGGGTTCCTAAGCAAATAGCCAGCAAAGAAAATGAGGCATCCTCCTCCACATCTCAAGAATCCCAATTACCTACCTCTATCCAAAAGCCTATATCCATCCAAGAGCCTATCCAGAACTTTCAAAACTCCCACAAGAAAAGCAAAAGCACTAAAAATACTAAATCTATGTGGGTTCCTAAATCACTTCTTCAACCATCTCCTAAGTAAACATCTCCATTGCTTCCTACACCACCATCTCATCAAAAGCTTCAATGTTTATCATGGTGTGTGCAACCATTGGTCATGGTTCCCTTCCACTCCGCAACACCTCCACATAACTACATCTCACCATCTTCCATCCATTATCCTACATATCTCCCCCATGCTATCCCTATGGTCCGTGCTTTTGCATAAGCCTTTCATCCATCTCCATTCCATAAGCCAATATAATCCACATCGTAGTCCACTATCCCCATCCATCCATCCTTGCATGAACCTTCCATAATCCATTTCATAATCTACTATCCACCTAATCCATCTCCCATCTACGCAATCCCTTATCAACATCAATGAGCACACTTGACATGGTCCATGCAAGGACATCCATCTCTAATGGGACTACCAACATCCATTGAACTAGCCACTTGAGTCCCTCCTATCCATTACCATGATGAAAACCTGGCAAACAGGCGCCATGTGTAATTGTCATGTCATCTCCTCTAAAAGAAAAAAAAAAAGAAAAAAAAAATCAAAAATCAAAAAAGTAAAGAGAAATCCCTTCGTCCAACGGTGAAAACCTGGTAAACAGGCGCCTTGGATAAGTACCATGATGAAAACCTAGCAAACAGGCATCAAGTGTAGGTTGATCTTCTATGTCACTTACACTTGGGGGCACATTGTCTCATCCAACCTATCCATTTCCCAACTATCCATCCCATTATATCATTTTCCATCCTATCACGCTACATCCTACCATCCTTATCAATTCATCCATCCTTCTGCCTTTTGATTTTGATGAAGACATAGGGGCAAAATGTTGAAACATGTTTGGATATTTCTTGACATACCTTCTTTCCAAACCAAGTCCTATCCATTGACCATTTATCCATCCCATTTAAATCCAATCCATCATGTCATCCCTTGGTCATGAACTTTGTCATGTAAAAATCCTAAGCATTACCACCTAGAATGGGGCAAGTTCTTCCTATGCAACATAGCCTTTGGAGATCACATCTTAGCTCCCTTATGATCCGTCCACTATGGCGTATCCTTATCAAGAGCTTTCCATCTTATAGCTTATCCCCATCCATTTATCATGAGCTTTCCCTTTTATGGCATATCCCTTTATTGACCCATTTAGCATGAGCCTTCCATCCCTTGTTGCCCATCCTTTTATCCATCCAATCCCATTCATCCATCCTTGCACCTAGACTTGGTTTTCCCTGTCATTGGTATCAAGCACAAAGGCTACCCAAATTGTAAATCCATTGATGTTCCAAAACATTTCAAAAACTACAAAAAAAATCAAATATTTCAAAACATCCAAAAAATCACATATCTAACAAAAAATCCAAGCAATAAAACCAATCATATCATCCAAAACAATCCACTCCATCAACATTCAATCAAACTCAAATCATCATCATCATCAATTCTTCCTATCAATAACATTCATTCATCCATTTCAATCAATCCATTTCCAATCATATCAATCAAATCAATCTAAGCAATGATCTTAAATCCAAGTCACATTAATCCATATCAAGCAAGCTAATCAATCAAGGAACATTATCCAATCAAATCAACAGGTTTTGATCCTAATCTTGTCATAAGACCAATCAATCATCATCAAACATCATCAATGGGATATAGTGTTCCCACATCCTTGTGCTGATCTAGGGATATAGCTTTCCCTGCAATGACAACACTATCATCATCACTACATCAATCAATCATTGGTTTATGACTTGACAAGGGCAATACCTTGTTCATTTTTACATCTTTTGAGCACACTAAGAACACTTGCTTAAGCTTAGATTGAATCGACACTCTAATCATCACATCATCACTATCATCATTCAAAACAATCCAATCATCAAAACAATCAACCCAGCAATAGCAACCATCACAACCAAAGCACATCAAGCCAAACATCAAAACAAATCCTATCAATCATCAACATTAACACCAAAGCAAATCAACTCAAGCACATCTAGCCAACCATCACAACAAATCCATTCACTTCAGCAAATCAAAAGTAGCTCAATCCACCACATATCATCACATCATCAACATTTCATCAATCTCAATCCATTTTTATCATCTCATCAATAAAACACAACATCAGAACTACATCTCATTTCCATCGTTAAGTGCCTTGATCCCGTGGATATAGGGTATGTAGGTAGTCTGGGGTAAGAAGGAAGTGCCTAGATTTAGGCACAAGTGATTTTCATTTTTCTCCTCTCATCTTTTCTTCTATCATCTATCTTCTACATCATCAATAAACAACTTCTTCCAATCAATCTATCATTCAATCAATCCATTTCCTTCAAATCAATCATCAACATTTCATCAATCTCATCATCCTTTCATCCAATCAAATCAATCCAATTATTCCAAACAATGATCCAAGTGCAAGCCATTCTTAATCCATACCAAGAAAGTTGATCAATCAAGCCAAATTATACAATTGCAATCAATGGTCTTGATCCTAGCCTTGTTGTAAGCCAAATCAATTAGCCAACCAACCAACCAACTCAACAAACAACCTTGTGTTGATCTAGGGATATAGCTTTCCCCACAATGACAACACTCTCAACTATTATCAATCAAACAATTAATCATTGGTTTACAGCTTGACAGGGGCAATACCTTGTTTGTTTTTTGAATCATTTGTGCATGCTTGCTTGCTTGCTTGTGTGTGTTATCATTTTATCTTGCATTTGCGTCATATCGGTATCAATCCAGCTAATATTCATATCTTGTATCTAGACAAGGTTATATTATGCTAGGGCATGAGACACAATGTCACCCTGGATCCTTATACCTTGGTGCATAACGTCTAGTGCTATATCAAACATCATGGTTGCTCACTTTCCATTGTAGCATAACGCATCCTTCATTTCTTCTATCCATTCCCTTATCTTTCTTTTGTAGCCAAGCCATTTCTTTTCGAGAGCATACTCATGTTTGTCCAACCCACCTATCCCCTTGAGGGGGCATCACCAACCTATCCTTTCTATCATCATCATCGTCGTCGTCGTCAACATCATCATCGTCGTCGTCAACATCCCTATCAATTATCCATACCTTAACTTCTTTGAAATGATGTTACTCGACACAAAGCTCATCATCTCGAACATCATCTCAAAGAGGGGCAAAATGTAGACACCCAAAATTGTCCCAACTTTGTGTATGTCTTGCAACACCTTGTTAAAACATTATCCTAAACATCATAAGCCATTTTTGTCCTAAATCCCACTCTTAATCCCATTTATCCATTAAGCCAATTAATTAAATAAATTTTATTTATTTAATTAAAATCCCCATCTTTATCCTACTTAGCCAATTAATTAAATAAATTTTATTTATTTAATTAATTTCACATGCATAATCCCACTTTCCAATTAATTAAATAAATCTTATTTATTTAATTAATTTTCAACTCCTATCCCAACTAATTCAAATATTTTCTTTCAATTAAGTCCTCCATATCTTATCCCATCCTATTCATTTATCCAATTAATTAAATAAATCTTATTTATTTAATTAATTTCCAACTCATGTCCCAACTAATTCAAATATTTTATTTGAATTAAACACTTATCTTTCATCACATTCCAACACTTGTCGAGTCAATCATGTGTTGTGTTACAACTTTTATCTTTCACATGCACAACTAATGGAACCTAATTTTAGTATTTATCTACACAAGCACACCTAAGCCTCATCCTCCTTTGCCACATGTCATATGACTACAATTTCTTGATGTGCAAAGAAACCTAACTTAATCCTTTCCATCCATTTCATCTAAAGCCCTAATTGATCCTAGCCATCCATTGGAACCAAGCCTTTCCTATAAAACAAGCCTCTCTTGAGCCATTAGGCGGGGGGATTTTCAGGATTCTTCTTCATGCAACCTCACTCTGCTGAATTTTCATCTCAAGTCCTCATCCATCATCTTCAATCCATCTAGCTTGCATCCTTATCAACGTTATGCTGCGGAATCGAGCAATCAACACAACAAAGCGATCAATCAATTGAGCTCATCTTGCATATTCGAGGTATTGAATTATTTGGGTTTAGGTTATGCATTTCAATTGTTTGATCATTTCCATTTATAAATCCAAATTTTTTGATATACAGTTAGTTTGCCAACAATAAGCCCTCACATACCAATTGCTTCTTCTTTGAAGGGGTTCCATTTAGTAGTTATTTATTCTCCAATGATCCTGCATGTGAAGACCAATTCACCCTTGGAGGAACAACATTGTGAAGATCTTCCACCTCTGGAGGATATATAATTGGAAGGTGTTTTTATACCTTTTGGTGCAGTCACGGTCGGAGGGTTCACAAAATGAACTATCCAAACCATGTAGCTAGAGTAAAGACAATGAAAAATACACAAATGTAGAATGCAATGGAAGATTCATATATTCAGAATATCAAAGTATTACAAAGCTCATATGCCAGTTCAACATGCAGGCTACAACCAAAGGGCTCACAGGCCTGCTTTCTAGGTTACAACAGATATGCAAGATATGGCATTGAAGCACCTTCCTGAAAAGAATCTAACTATCTATCTTGTGAAAAAAAATAACTAACTTCCTAATACATATAACAGATCTATATATATCTACTCCAAGCTCATGAAATCCTCCATATCAGCCAAAAGAGGTTACAAACTCCAATAAAGGATGTAACATGTAGGAACAAGGTAGGTCGGCCTACAAAATCTAGTAATGCTCCACAAATGCATGAAACTTGGTGCAAACCTCAAGGAAGGTCTATCTGATCAATATGTGCCTTGTGATATGTTTCATTTGGCTCCACAAGTCATAGAAGTGCTCTGTAAACCTTCTCCTTCAACTAGCTATCTAAATTATCTATTTTGTGAAAGCGGATAATCTTCTAAAGGTGTTAATGTTTAGCAGACAAGTCCAAATGACCTAAAATTTGGAAATGTTGTAGATGATGATATGTAGATACTAAGTCCTACTCCATGAGCTCTGATATGAAGATGTGGCAAAATGTGGTACAAAATGCTAAAACTATAAATGACTGAATTGAATTGAAAATGAAAGAAAAGAAAGAATGTAAATGTGTTTGATTGATGCAAGATTGGTCTACAACCTGGGATGCTCCTACATCAAACACCTAGGCTTGTTGAAAAAGTGAGTCCCTCGCTTTGCTGGGACTAGAGGAAAACCAAGGTGGTTTACCTCAACCTGAGAAATGGATGATGTTGAATCTTGTTCTAGTCTTCCTTTCCACTTGACTAGGTATTCTTTGTATTTCTTTCCTTTGGTGCTAAGCCCACCTCTGCTATCCAAGATGTCCTCTATCTACTCTAATTATTGCTGTGGTAACTGATTCTTCAAACCATCTACTATGCTCACTATACTCTCCTTCATGATACTGATATAAGTCTACAATGTTGAATATAGGCGATATACCCAATGTCTCCAGTAGTTCCACTTATTTGCATTTCTTGAATCAATTTTCTTGAGTATCTTACATGGTCCAAACTTATTCATCTTCAACTTGTTATATGTACATACTGGAAATCTCTCTTTTCTTAGATATACCATTACTTCATCTCTAATTGAAATTCTTTATGTCTCCTCCTCTCATCTGCTTTCTCCTTATACTTATTGTTCATCTCCTCTAAATGCTTTCTATCTTGATTATGTATTGTCTCCATGTATACTACAAATTCTTCTGCCTCTGTACTTCTCTTATTCTTTATGCTGATGTCTCTCAATTTGGCTACTCCTCTAGGGTTAGTTCTTGTCACAATCTCAAATGGTGTCTTCCCTATACTCGTATTCAGTAAATTATTGCATGCAAACTCTACTTGTGGTAGAACTAGATCCCAATTTCCTTCCTTATCTCCTACCAAAAATCTCAACAAGTTACCCAAAGTCCTATTTACCACTTCTCTTTGTCCATTTGTCTATGGATGAAATGTTGAATTGAACTTTAGGTCTATTTTCATCTTCTTCCACAATGTCCTCCAAAAGTATCCAATGAATCTCATATCTCTGTCTAAAACTACACTCTTAGGTAATCCATGCAATCTTAAAATTTCCTTGAAAAATATGTCAGCAACATGCACTGCATCATTTGTCTTCTTACAAGGTATGAAATGTGACATCTTTAAAAATCTATCCACCACTACAAATATAGAATCATATCCTCTCTATGTTCTTGGAAATCCTAATATGAAATCCATGCTTATATCTTCCCAAGATCTATCTAGTACTATCAAAGATTTGTACAAACTAGTATTTTGACTACTCCCTTTTGCAACTTGACAAACTCTACAACTCTGCACAACCTTTCTTACATCCTTATATATCTGAGGCAAAAAGTAATGTTCACTTATGAAATCCACTGTCTTGTCAATTCCAAAATGTCCTACCAATCCACCACTATGCTTCTCCTTGATCAAGTTATCTCCCATTGAACTCCTAGGTATACATAACTGATTTCCTTTGAACAAAATATCCTCCTGAATGAAATAGTCTAACCACTTACTTCTATCGGCCACAATAGGTTCCTTGCATGCTTTCCATGGTTCTATAAAATCAAGATCTTCTTCATACATGTGCTTCAGTTCTTCAAAATCTAATACTTATTAGGAACCTGTGTTTAACCCTTCTCTTTACTTTGTTAGTATATTGTATTATCCTTGTATTATCCCACATTTATGGGAAGTAATAGTTTGTTAGATTAGACTTAGTATATAAGTACGTGTTTAGGCCAATGAAGGCATCCACGAATTTATTGTATTGAGCTTTCTCAAAGGAGGTTGCCCCTCGAAGTGACCTGTGATCAATAAATTTCTTTTGTGTTTCTGCTATTTATATATTTCTATTATTTCATGTAATTTTCATTATATTGTTGCAAGAGGTTCCTCTCATCTAGTATCAGAGCGCTTTCTTGGGCTTGCTGGGTGGAATTTTTACCAAATTATTTTTCTGCAGTGGCCTCCAGGCACTGTGACTATTAGAGCAATTCTTTCTTTTTCGCATTTGTATTATTCATTTCAATTGTAGGTTCAGATCAGGGAATAATCCCTATCTTCTTAACTGTGGGAAGTACCTGGACATAGCCCTAAAACTCATTGTGAGGAATACCATAGGAACCCAAAAGTAGCTAGCCCATTGAGAGGACTTGCCATCGAAAAGGGCAATGACCCCTACCTAATTGACTAGTTCCCATCCATAAGGTAAACGAAGAGCTATCGTTTGTGGCAAAGCGGTTATCAGTTTTACCTGGCCATGGAGTGAGGGGTACTACCCCAATACGCAAGTCATTAGACAACATTGGTAGTTGAGTTAATCCCCTGAACCTTTAAGAAGTTGAACATACCTGGGGCCCATATCAGTTGACAGCCAACAAATTGCAGATTGAATCCATTCAGAGTAGTTGGCAGATAGTTTCCAGAAAAGAGAAAATATATATATATCCTAGTTATGGTTGTCACCCGCACAGGAGAAAAAAACATGGAGGATGAACTTGCAGCCCTCAAGACCAAACTCTAAGATCTGGATGAAAAAATTCTCAGGCTCAATCTTTAGTATTCAGCCATGAACAGTAGATGGCAACCAAAGTCTTCTGCAGACACAGAGTTTTCTTCTTTCAGCAATTTTTGTGGGGCAAAGCTTGATTTTCCTCTCTTCAATGGTGATGATCTGACTGGATGGATATACTGGGTAGAACAATATTTTAGTTTACATAATACTTTTGATTTCAACAAAGTACCACTCGCATCCTTTCATTTGGAACATGAATCCCTTCAATGGTTCTGTTGGTACATCAAGGCTCATGGCGAGCCAAAATGGATAGATTTTTGCAAACTCATTTTGCAATGATTTGGCCCTAGTGTTTTTTATGACTTCACAGGAGCACTCACGAAACTGCTCCAAATAGGCACTGTGAGAGAATATCAAATAGAATTTGAAAAATTGACAATCACATAGAGGGATTGTCTGATGAATTCTTCAAGAGTTGTTTTGTTAGTGGTCTGAAGGATGCAATTCGCTCTGAGGTTAAAATGTTTTGTCCAAGCATAATGATGGAAGCCTTAGGGTTAGCTAAGTTGGTGGAGGACAAGATCACAACTCAATAGCGCTCCAAATCCAATTTTGTTCCATTCAGAAATATGGATTCCCAAAGACCTCAAATAATGCCAGCTCCTAGAACAACTCCTATCAATCATTTGACTAAAGCAGAGATGCAGGCACATAGAGAAAAATGGTTTTGTTATAATTGTGATGATAAATTCACTTGGGGACATAGATGTGTTGAGCAAAAGCTCTTTCTCTTGGATGTGGATTCTCTACCTAAAACTGAAGTTTATGCAGATGCTCAGGATATAGTAGCTAATTAGGTTGAAACTCAGTAGTCGCTTGTTGACCCTACTTCTTAGGAAGACCACCCAGAGATCTCTCTCCATGCCTTAGTAGGAGTCACCACCCCACAAACCATGCAGGTCAAGGGTTACTTCAAGAAGCTCCCTCTTACAATACTCATTGATTTTGGTAGCACTCATAACTTCATTGACCCTCGAATAGCCAAACAGGTTGATTATTTTGTTCATCCTTGCTCTAGCTTTGAAGTCATGATTGCCAATGGGGGCACATTACCTTGCAAAGGGAAGTGTCGCAATGTGCATATCTCTATTGGAGATTAAACCTATGCTCTGACATGTTTTCCTTGCCCTTAGGTGGATGTGATGTGGTTTTGGGTACCCAATGGTTACACACACTTGGACCCATCTTATGAGATTTTGCCAAACTTTGTATGCAGTTTTCAAGCAATCAGCACAAACACACATTGCAGGGCTTACAATCGGGGTCTCTCAGCATGATAAGTTCACATCGCATGGAAAATCTTCTTAAGAAGAATTCACATGGTGTCATCGCTCAGCTTCATTCCATTCAGATGCAACCGTCTATGGTCTCCACTACTCCTTCGGATCTACAACGAATGATGGCTATTTTGCATGCAGTACAGAAGTGGCAGCCATACCTACTAGGGAATCATTTTTACATCAGGACTGCCCACCAGAGTCTAAAATATTTCTTGGAACAATGGGTCTCCTCCCCAACATAACAGAAATGGATCAGAAAACTCATGGGTTATGACTATGAGATCACTTACAAGAAGGGTAAGGACAATATTGTGGCGGATTCTCTTTCGCGCACATGTGATGACCAATCTTCTCTTTCATCTATTTCTATGCCTGTCCTAAATTTGTTGGAATTATCTAGCAGGCTATCTTCTATGAATTCTATGTTTCTCCATCGGTAGGGCACTTTGGGTTCCTCAAAACTTATGAGCAGGCACGATGTAACTTCTTTTGGAAGCGAATGAAAAGGGCAATTCAATAGATGGTGGCTAAATGTGATACCTGCCAACACAACATAGGTGAAACGACACTCCTTAGATTGCTTGAACCCTTGCCCATCCCTACATAGATTTGGACATATATTTCTATGGATTTCATTGAGGGACTCCCTAAATTTGGAGGGAAGACAATGATCTTGGTTGTGGGTGATCGCCTCTCAAAATATAGTAATTTTTGTGCCCTCAGCCATCCCTATACTGCCTCCTCAGTCGCACAAATTTTCATGGACCTGATCTTCCATCTTCATGGCATCCCTTCTTCCATTGTCTCAGATCATGATGGAACTTTCATCAGTCATTTTTAGAAAGAACTATTTCACCTAACTGGCACCAAACTGAAGATGAGTTCAGGGTATCATCTACAAATAGCTGGTCAGACTGAAATTATCAACAAATGTTTGGAAACTTATCTTTGTTGCTTCACCTCAGAACAATAACATCAATAGGCAAAGTGGCTCCCTCTCACTAAATGGTGGTACAATACCTCCTACCACACTGCATCTAACTTGACTCCATTTGAAGCAGTCTATGGTTAGCCACCACCAGCACTCCTTCCATACTCCCCCAATAGTTCACGAGTTTAGGCAGTCAACATGGTTCTCTGCACCTAGGGTCAGATTGGGCATCATAAACTAGCTCCAAAGTTCTATGGGGCATATAAGGTTCTTCAAAAGATTAGGTTAGTTTCTTATAAATTGGACCTTCCTCCTTCCCACACTCATCCAGTATTTAGAAATTTCTTGGCACCAACGATAGAGCACAAATTGTTTTACCACAACTGGATAATGAAGGATCCATCCTTTTGGAGCTGGAGGCAATCCTCAATAGGCACACTCATCATCTTTGCTCTGATCCATCACAGAGGTATTAATTCAGTGGCATGGAATGCACCCAGAGGTTACTACATGGGAACTACTCCTTCAAATTCAACAACAATTTCCACCTCTTATGCTTTGAGGACAAAGATTTTCTAGGAGGGAGGGGATGTTAGGAACCCATGTTTAACCCTTCTCTTTACTTTGTTAGTATATTACATTTGGACACATATGCTTTGTAATTCATCCAATGAGTATATTGTATTATCCCACATTCATGGGAAGTAATATTTTGTTAGATTAGACTTAGTAAATAAGTATGTCTTGAGGCCAATGAAGGCATCCACAAATTTATTGTATTGAGCTTGCTCAAAGGAGGTTGCCCCCTCGAAGTGGCCTATGATCAATAAATTCCTTTTATGTTTCTGCTATTTATATATTTATGTTATTTCATGTAATTTTCATTATATTGTTGCAAGAGGTTTCTCTCAATACTTCTACTCTCATCTTTGTCAACAAATTGCTTCTTCTACTCAATGCATTTGCAACTTTGTTTGACTTCCCACTCCTAGGATTCAATACAAATGTGTAACCCTACATGAACTCTATCCATCTCATATGTCTCTGATTCAACTTTCTTTGACTATTCAAATATTGTAAAGCTTGATGATCCATGTACAACACAAATTCCATAGGCAACAAGGAATGTATCCACTTCTTTAAAGCTTGAATTATGGCATAGAACTCTTGATCATAAGCTGAAATCTTCTCATTGCATCATTCAACTTATCACTAAAATATGCTACTGGTCTACCTTCTTGACTTAACACTGCTCCAATTACATTTCCACTTGCATCACAATCTACTTGAAATACATTGTTGAAATTCGGTAATGCTAACACTACTTGCTCTGTCACTTTCTACTTCAATAATTCAAAAATTTTATTTACGCCTGATGTCCTCTTAAAATCCCTTTGTTCACCTCTCATTGTCTCTATCATAGGTGTGCATATTAAACTAGAATTTCTGATGAACTTCTGGTAGAAACTAGCTAATCCATGAAATGATCTAACTTCTCCAATGCTCTCTAGTGTTGGCCACTCAAAAATTACTCCAACTTTCTCAACATCCATCTTCAATCCTTCTGCAGAAATCACAAATCCCAAATATACCAATTCTTCCTTCATGAAACTACATTTCTTTATGTTTATCAACAACTTCTCTTTTCTCAACCTCTACAATACTTGTTTAAGGTGCCACAAATATTCTTTTGTCTTACTGAAAATTAGAATATCATCTAAGTATACAATAAAAAAATTACCCAACAATTTCTTCAAAACCTCATTCATCAACCTCATGAAAGTACTCAGTGTATTTATCAATCCAAAAGACATCACTAACCATTCATATTGTTACAGGGGAAATTAGATAATAACAAAATGAATTATAAACCCAATAACTCAATGTAATATGCAAATAACAAAGATTAAAACAAGTAAACAAACTTACAGAACTTTGTTACCTCACAGCTTCCATTGTTCACCTATTCTTGATAGATCTTTGGTGATGAATGTAGCCCTCAAGAGGCTTGCTTCTTTGCTTTGTTTCCTCAAGATGACAATGGAGAAATGGCTCGGATACTTATTGTATTGAAGATGAGCTTCAATACAATGTATGATGGATAATGGGCAATGTGAGAGTGGGGGTGCCAATGGTGCGCTATGGATTCGACAGAGTAATCTTACTTGAAATCTTCTTGATATGAAATGGAAGAATAGAGGAGTATTTATAGAATTATGTGAGAGAAGATTGACGGTGTAGAAGAAATAAGAAGATCAATGGTAGAGGATGTTTGAGAGAATGTGCGCAAATAGAAAGAAGACATGTGTCATTCAAAAAGATGCTTTGTTGAGTTAACTACTTTCTTGATGAGGATGAACTTTGATTTCATAAATTAGAATATATTTTTCTAATTTAAGAGTTTGTTGATAAAAAACAAGGTTGCTTTAAATTAGTTAACTCGCCTTTTGCTTTTGCATGACAAGGAAGATTTATTTTTAGAAGATTTGGAAGATAAGAAAGCAAATTAAATAAATAAATTTATTTAATTGTTTGTGCAAGATTTAGAAGAATAAATAAAATATTTGATTATATTTTATTTTTGGAGACTAAGATTTAATTTAAATAAATTTGCATTTTATTTAAATTGGAAGAATGAATGATTTAATTAAATAATTAAAATTATTTAATTGTTTGGAAGAGTAAAGTTGATATCGATGAAATTAATTAAATAAATGTAATTTATTCAATTAATGGGAGGAAAATGAATGAAATAAATAAATTGATTTATCTATTTATTGATAGAGGAATATTAAAATGAAATAAATATTTAAAATATTTATTTAGATAGAATCATGTCATTTTTAGGTGTATACATTTTACCCCTCTTTGATGCTATGTGTTTTATCACGTTGTTTCAAAGAATAAGAATTTTTGACAATGATACATGCCCTAGTTTGCCCCTGGTACAAGTTTAATGATAGGATGGCCCCTCGGGAGATTGGACGGGAAGAAAGAAGAAGACATGAGATAGACAATCTCACGAAGAAGAAGGTGAAAAATAGGTTAGATTGAAGAAAATATGACATGGTTTGGAGAAACAAGGAGAAACAAGCATGGGAAGTAGTCACAGTGGCCACACAGTCAGCTATGGTTCACTCTCTATATATAGGAGCTGGGTCCACAACTCCTATTCATTTGCACACTTGTCCTTAGTTGATTTGTCCTTGAAACCTTAGGAGAGCAGAGGAGCTAGAGCAGTCGATAGAGATATGGATATTCTGTGTGAGGAGTACCGTTTTGAGTCAGTTCGACGGTTCAATCAGCCACCCGAGGTAGGACCACCGGTATGTAGTTTGACGAAACTCATTTAAAGTCATTTATTAGGGAAATAAATGATAGGGAAAATAGTTAGGATAGATGCACCGAACTGTAGTTCGGTACATATGCACCCCAAAATGGTGCATATGCCGGGAAACTGTGCATTTGAGTGATCTTTCAGCGCATATGATAAATCTACGCATATCAGATAGGAATCAGCACATCTACTACGGAACTGTGCATTTGACACAATAAGTGGTACATATGCCAGAATGATGCATGTACATCAAGGAATGACGCATTCACAGTGAAGCGGCACATCTAATATGATTCGGCACATTGGCCACCTGGTTCGGCACTTTTGCACTAGGATACTTAGTTGACTTAACAAAATTGAGCCAATTGGTACCTTGATCGATGCAGCAATTGATAAGCGATCTCTAAGATTGTCAGGAATCTAGTCAAGAGATGATATGGTGTTTTGATCAATTTGATATGTTAAATTAGTGATAGGATAGTTTGATTGCTTTGACTAGGTTTGTTTGGATATGGGGTTTTTACTTGACGCTATGTTTTTCTTGTTTGTAGGAGGACATTCGCTATATTCTGATGTCACAATAGCAGTTCCCTTTGCCGATGTTGCAGTGGTATATGCTTATGAAGATGGACCGTGAGGCTCTTGGTGCTATGGGTCTGGCTTGTGTTTGTTTCATACCTGAGATTCACGTGAAGCTTGGTCTATTGACTGCAGCGGTGGAACGATTCCATAGTGAGGACGGGACTTTCCATCTATCAACCAGGGAGATGACGATCACTATGGAGGATGTTTACAAGATTCTACATCTTCCTATTCAGGGAGAGTTGGTAGAGTATGATCCATAGTGTGATGCGGGATTGGCAGAGTGTAGATGCATTTTTGATGACCTGGAGCTTGATGAGTAGGTGATTTCATGGCAAGACATACATGACTATTATGACTACTTCTCGAGGATAGTGGTAAGATTGATTGGCATCGTAGTATGCCCCGATAGGAGATCACATGGGTTCCCAATTAGCTGGGGGAGAGTGATGGAGAGCATGATTACTGAAGGGACTTGATACTCATGGGGTGTGTGCATGCTAGCACACTTGTACAAGGATATGCACCAGGTTGTGTACCACAGAGGGGCTAGCTTGTCAGCAAGTGTGTCTCTTTTGTAGTTTTGGTTGTGGGAGCACATAGCGATCACACAGTTGATTTGTGTTTTTGCAAGATAGCAGGGAGAGCCATACAATTATGGTTATGTAGGAATTATTTCCTAGCATAAGCTGGGAAAGCTTGAGTATTGGAGACATGTGCTAGATAATGTAGATGTAGTTATTTGGTGCCCATACCTAGACTGTGAGGTATGGGATGATGACGACGACGAGTTGCCGTACTATTTCTAGACTTGGTGGCTCTTTGGTAGGACGTGGTACATACTAGAGTGTTAGATTATCAGCAGAGTGTAGAGGTAGTTTGGCAGAGTATAGTACAAACCACAGGGGCAGGCTTGATTTGTGATGACCCATGCAGAGAGACTGAGGTGGGGTCCAGTGGCATCTTATGAGGAGGCGCTAGCAGACTTTCAACAAATCCCCTATGTAGCTTTGTCGATGAGGAGAGAGATAGTAGACGCAGGGATGACTCCCGATTATGAGGAGTGGTTTTCCACTTATTAATTTCCTAGGTATTCAGGACCTAGAGAGTTGGCTCCTTGTATAGATGAGGAGGAGGATACAAAGGAGGGGTAGAGGGGGTCAGGGAGAGGGAGATGATGGTGGAGATGGAGGAGGAGGAGATGGAGGCAGGCTGAGATAGAGGAGGAGGTCTATGGAGGGACCTTCAGGTCAGCAACATGTTGCACAGCGATAGGCTATAGGGCAGGTGCAGGCACAATAGGTGGTACAGGTACAGGGTGAGCTTGCTAGAGCATAGGCTCAGACACAGTACTACAGAGGACTATATCATGGGGTAGTGCTAGCAGACCAACGTGCACCTAGCTATAGGAGCCATTTTGTGGCTTCACAGAGGGAAGATGGATCTTGATCTGTAGCATTAGTGAGAGGCCCCCAGCAATTAGGGGGGACAGAGGAGAGGCTAGTGCAAGGATCAGTGCCCCATGGAAGTAGGGCTAGCCAGTTCTCAACATTTGTACCAATTGTTGGCTTTTATGTATACACATTTTTTATGGCTCAGATAGCCTAATATGTATATATTGTATTATTTTGCCCTGAGACATGTATCAATATCTTTTTTCACTTTGTATACATTTCATGACATGACTCTGAGCGATGGACAAATATTTTGATAAATTGTACATTTGGACATGTTTTATGCTTATATGATGATGCAACTATTGATGTTCTACATGCTCTTCTTCTATGTGTATATGCCATGGATGCATTCTATCTTATGATGTTTTTACATTTGATGCCTATTTTGATTATGTTTATGCCATCTTAGATGGATTATGATGATTTGATATGTAAATGCAAATGTGAATGTTGTTGATATGATTATGCAGCTTGTGAGATGATCTATATGTACTTGTCTATGTTCTGATTTTGTTGTTGGTATGATGTACCGATGTGAATGTATATGGATGACCTGATGCACTTATTATGAATGCAAATGATTTAATCATGTGAATGACTATCTCATGTGGTATGATATGTAATTTTATGCTATGTTTTTGGTATGCCCAAATTTACTTAATTGACACTGAGATGATATAATGATGAGTGAAAGCATCATAGGCTTTCATTTGTAAATTTTGATACTCTATAGGAGTTTCTTATTGTATGGATGATATGGATTTCTAGATATGAAATGGATGTGGATATTTTATCATCATTAGAGCACAAGTACTTTGCTTTCATCATTGGGCACTTTTTGTTTCTTTTCTCTTTTTGAAATGTTGTAAGAAAATACAAGTATCTAGGTATAATTAAACCGAGATGATTTGAGTATTCCTTACATGGATTTTGATATAGGAAGTTGATACAAGCATCTACTCAAACTTGAATCTAGATGACCTGAGTACCTCTTGCATTTCAATAGACAAGGATTACCCCTTTTCATGTTCAGACCTTCAAAGTCCTCGATGATCTTTTGTTGATCATGTCGCTAGACAAAAGTCGTTACATTACTAAAGTTTGATCCACAAATAGGAGACAAAGAAAAATGATTATGTCCCCATCATAGCATCTCTAGCTTTTGGCATCCTCAAGTTCTTTAGACAGGTTGATGTTTTTGTGCCAAGATTTTTGCTTTGGGAAGCTTGCTTTGTTGCGCGCGCTTGTCTAGTGAAAGGTATCACAATCCTTATTGGTATCCTCTTAGAACATGTGGCATTCAAGAATCTAAATCCGCAACCAGGTCGAGGAGTTGCCCCCAGTTTAGACAAAGGATTGACTTATTATGGGTGACTAGACAAACATACATGGAGAGATAGACCCTAAGGGACTAACCTAGTGCCTCGGGGGTTCATTGCTCAATGGCCTTGCCTACATGATGACGCATAGGTAACGTAGCTCAAGGTAAATCTGATGGACCTAGGACCTAGGTGATGGCAAAGATGCATTATTGGTATGGATAGAAGGATAGACGACACTTGATGGAATGGACAGGAAAGAAGTGGAGCGGAGCCTTGGGAGCGCATTGAGGATGGCCTTGCCTACGTGATACCTTAGAGGCGACATAGTTTGACAATAGCTCAATGGACTAGTTCAAGATGAACTATATGATGGACACAAGGGAAATGAGGTTGCAACAGATGGAGGAAGTAGTTTGTCACAGATAGTGCCTATTTACTAGGTTTTCACCACTTTCTTTTATTTGTACAAATTGTTGAAAATATGCATGACACCTGTTTGCCAGGTTTTCACCATGGTATCTATCCTAGGTGCTAGTTTGCCAAGTTTTCACCTGAGTACGATTTGTTTTGTTATTTTTCCTTTTTTTGATTTTTTTTGTTTTTTTTATCACTTTTTTATTTTTTTTGTTATTTTTATGGACTCCCTTGCATTGGGGTTTAGGTATAGAACTTGTGAAGATGCATGGTGTTGATAGGATCATCAAATAGTTCACCTTTAGATGTAGCCAATTGATAAGCTCTTGACCCATAGGCTGTAATGATGACATAGGGACCCAACCAGTTGGGTTTGAACTTGCCTTCTCTTGATCTTGCTGATTTATGGGATTTTCTATGAGGACTAGATCACCAACTTGGAATACTCAGGGATTTACCCTGTGGCTGTAACTTCTGGACATTCGTTGTTGATAAGCTTTGAGATGGTTAAAGGCATGTTGCCTTCTCTCTTCGAGCAGCTCTAATTCTTGAAGTTTGGACACTCTGTACTCTTCATCAGATATGAGACCTTTTAATGAAACTTGCAAGGATGGGATCTCGACTTCAATGGGCAAGATGGATTTAGATCCGTAGACCAGGGAGTATGGCATTGCACCTGTGGGTGTGCGAATATTTGTACAATAGGCCCATAGTGCTAGATTTAATTAGATATGCCAATCATGGCTGGTATCATTGACAATCATTTTCAAGATTTTCAAGATAGTTTTATTTGATGCCTCCGCCTGACCATTGCCTTGGGGGTAATAAGGGGTAGAAAAGTGGTGCTGGATATGGAATTTGTCACATAGTTCCCTGACATCCTAATTTTTGAATGGTCATCCATTATCCGTGATAATGGATGAAGGGATACCATAGTGACAAATGATTTAGTTCAAGATAAAGGAGGCAATCTGGTTGCCTATGATATTGGCTAAGGGCACAACTTCAATCCACTTTGTAAAGTACTCAGTGGCAGTGATTATGAATTTATGGCCGCTAGATGAAGGAGGGTGGATCTTGCCCACTAAGTCGAGTCCTCAATAATGGAAAGGCCAAGGAGTCATTAATGGATGTAGCTCCTGTACTAGTGCATATATCAGGTTCCCATGGATTTGGCACTTCTTGCACTTTTTTACAAAATCATAGGAATCTTGTTCCATGGTTGGCCAGTAGTATCCCATGCATATGAGTTTCTTGGCTAGGGTAGGGCCACTCGAGTGGGTCCAACACATACCGTCATGCACTTCCTTTAGGGTGGTTTGATATTCCTCACTATCAAGACACCTAAGGAGAGTACCATTGAGACCTCTATGATAAAGGGTATTGGCGACAATGGTATACCGGGATGCCTGACGAATGAAGGTTTCTTTTTGGTTGCTAGAGTGATCAGGTGGGAGGGTATTCTCTTTAAGATAGGAAAATATTTTTCCATACAGGGGGGAATCACTTCCGACAATGTGTCAAATGCTTTGGGATTCAGGAGAGTCATATGCAGGACAGTACGCTGGCTCTACCAAGAACTCATAACATGATTGATTATTTGGAATATCGAGGAGAGATGTAATCATGGGCATGGCATCTGCAACTTTGTTCTCAATCCTTGTTATCTTCTCAAAAGAAATCTTGATAAAGTAATCCTTGAAGTCATCTACCATCCATTTGTATGGGATTAATTTCTCATCTTTTGTCTGGTAGTCATCATTTACTTGATTTATGACCAGCTGTGAGTCACCATACACTTGAAGTTCTTTGATATTCCATTCAACTTCTAGCTTGATGCCAATGACTAGGGCTTCATATTCTGCCACGTTGTTAGTTCAAGGAAAGAGTCATCTGTATGATTTAGGAATGGTGTCACCACTAGGGGTGATCAACAAGATACCTGCCCCTGACCCATGCTAAGTGTATGAGCCATCAAAGTACATTTTATAGGTTGTTGTGGTTATGTGAAAGATAGATTCATCTAGAAATTTGAAGCTCAAAGGGCTATCATCTATTAGAGGTACATCTTCCAGTTGATCTGCAAGTACTTGGCCTTTTATTGCCCTCCTATCTACATATTCGATGTCAAATTCACTAAGAAGCATGACCCATTTGGACAATCTACCTATTAGGGCTTCTTTGTTGAGTAAGTACTTGAGTGGATCAATCTTTGCTACTACTTTAACAAAATGTGATAACGTGTAATGTCTCCACTTTTGTGAAGCAAAGACCACAGTGAAGCATGCTCTTTCAATTGGCATGTATTGTAGTTCATACCCAACAAGTGTTCGGCTGATATAGTAAATTGCTTGTTCTTTCCCTTTATAATTTTGTTGTGCGAGGAGAGCTCCCAGAGCTGTTGGTGTGGCTAAGATATACAGTAGTAGAGGTTTATCATGAATCAGTGGCATTAATATAGGAGGTATCATGAGATACACTTTTAGCTGTTGAAATGCTTGTTCACATGAATCATTCCATTTGAAAGGGACATTCTCATGTAGGAGGTAGGAAAATGGGTGGCACTTGTCTACCAATTGAGAAATGAATCTTCTAATAGATTATAGTTTTCCCTGCAGAGACCTTAGTTGAGTGAGATTCTTAGGAGGTGGAATTTCCATGATGGCCTTTACTTTAGCTGGGTCAACTTCGATTCCATTGGCAGACACTATGTATCCAAGTAGCTTGCCCAATGTAACTCCAAACATGCACTTCTTCAGGTTGAGGCACACATTAAACTATTCCAGTCTTGTGAAGATTTTGTCTAATACTACTAGGTGTCCTTCTCTTGTGAGTGATTTTGTCAAGATGTCATCAATATAATATTCCATTATAGTGTGCATCATGTCATGGAAGATTGTGGTCATGGCTCTCTGATATGTTGCACTGGCATTTTTCAAACCGAATGGCATGACACACCAACAATAGGTGTCCCATGGACATGTGAACACAGTCTTGTGTTGGTCTTTAGGTTCAATTTTGATCTAGTTGTATCCAGAGAAACCATCCATTAGTGATAGCATGGTGTGCCCTACTGTGAGATCTAAAATAATGTCAATGTTTGGTAGGGGAAATCATCTTTTGGACAAGCTTTATTTAGATCCCTGAAGTCATTACATATTCAAACTCTTCTATCTAGTTTGGTAACTGGCACTATGTTTGAAATCCACTCAAGATAGTCTATTGCTCTGATGAATCTGACATCTAACATTTTCTTCAGCTCTTCTTTCACCATGAGGGCCACATGTAGGTGCATCTTTCTAAGTATTTACTTTACTAGCTTAGCTCCTCGAGCCAAGGAAAAGTGATGCATTATGAGATTTGGATCTAGTCCTAGCATATCTTGATATATCCAAGAAAAGTTGATTTGTTTTCTTTTGAAGAATTCAATGAACACTGGCTTTTCTTGTGCGGTTAAAGAATGTGCCATGTGAATCATTCTAGGACTATCACCTGTGCTGACATTGATCGGCTCTGCTAGTTCTATCAAGATTGAAGATCTCTCTTAATGTGTGAGATTGGGTAGAGGATGAAGCTTTCCATCCTTCGGTGTCTTAGAGAGGTTTTCACCATTGGATATGTCTATATTTTTACTTTTTTCATGATCTAACACTGCCGCAGAGCATTTTTCACCATTAAATCTTTCTTTCATTTTGAGATTTTTGGGACTGAAAGGCTTGACACTCTCTCCAAAATAGGCCTTGTCATTGAGTTCTATGGCATAGCCAGCCCTGTGGTCCCCTGCGGGTATGTGATCTCTAAGCTCAAGATAGTCTATGATGGCTTCATGATTTTGAAAGGTATTGAGCTCAAGTGCAAGTCCCAATCTATGAGCTCTAGGTGCAATAATAGTACAGGATCATTGGGTTGGTCTGGTTTGATGTCATTGATGGTAAAAATAGAAGTATTATGGTGGTCATTATAAGCACGAACAATGCCTACGATGGTACTCTCCATTAGCTAATCTGTCAAGGGGGTTATCATTCTTTCTTCATGACTTTCACTATCATTATTATGTGGGTCAGACTCTAGGGTCTAGCCCTTGAACCTCATCCTTTAGTTGCATGGGTTGGGTCATACTCATGGACCACATTGATATCTTTTTTGTCACAAGATAGCTTAGAGAGAATATCCCACTCATATTCATTGGAGTCAGTCTCACTCCCCATTTGCAGTTGGTGAATTTGATCAACTAGATTAGTAGCATATGTTTATAGTTGTTTGCCTTTATGCTTATTTGCTCTGTTGGTTCTTGTTGTGCCAGTGTAACCTAGCCCTGTAGTGCCTCGATCTGTCAAGGTGATGAGGTTGGATGGGTTCAGTGATACTTTCCTTTCTTGAACCGAGGGGATCATGTCCTTCATACCCCATTCTTTGTAGCATTTAGAATCCTTGACCATATTGCTCAGTTTGTATCATGGAGTGATGGTCTTGTTGTGTTGATAGACTACCTTCATCCTTATATAACCATTGAAGGATGTCCTTTTCATCGCTCTCATCTTCAAGGCTTCCCCATTTGATAAATGGACCTTTGGTAGTTTGGATTGTCTTGGATTTGCTCATGGAAGGCCTTCCATATGATCTGGGAGATAGAGGGAGTTGCGCTAAGGAGAAGGATTGGGTGATTGTGTACTCACCCGGGCCCTTATCTTTGAGTCTGAGGTCAAGTTGGGAAGCCTTTGATGTGGAAGTGACTGAAGCTAGGTCAACCTAGGATGAAGATGAAGTAGAAGTATAGTTATGAGGAATCACAACTTCAGGTTTAGAGTGAATGGAGTTGCAATATTGAAATGGGTTGGGATCGCCTTGGATGGTGATCTCTTGGCCTTCATAGGGGAACTTGATACATCGGTGGTATGTTGATGGCACTGCTTTTAGAGCATCTATCCAAGGTCTTCTAAGAAGAATGTTATATGCTTTCTCCACATTGAGGACTTTGCATGCCACATCTTTTACTACAGGTCTAACTTTTATTGGTAAAACAATAGTTCCCTTGGAAGTTCTCTCCTCCTCATCATAGGCTTTGATAGTGATTTTCTTTTTTGGATCAATAGATTTCTTCGCAAACCCTAATGCAAGGATTAGCTTCAAGGTGTAAATATTCAAACCAGCTCCTCCATCAATTAGAACCCTTCTTATCTTGTGTTTGTGGATGAAGGCTTTGATATGAAGAGATGTGTTATGAGGTTAGGTAATTGACATATCATCCTTTTCAGTGAATAATAGGGAGTGAGGTGAGGTAATGCGACCTACCATGGTATGAAACTATTCTTTGGCAAGGTTCATTAGAATGGAGGCTTCTGAAAGAGCTTTGTCAAGTATGGCCCTATGGGACGAGGATAGACGCAGAAGTTCTAGAATGGAGATATGTGTAGTTGTCTTATGGAGTTGATCCAGGATACTGTACTAATTAGACGGAGAGGCTGGGACTCCTCTAAGAGTGACTCTATTATTGTGGATGGTAGCATTACAATCTGAGTCTTTGTTTATAGTGATCACATTGACGTGCAGATCACTTTCTGAGATGTGATTAACAACATAGTCAAATGACATGTTTGTGTAATTGGTGTTGTTAGTTCCACCATTGTTTTGATTGGAAGACCCTCCCTGCTCATAGTTGGGAAGTGGATCTTTGAATGCTCAGTGATCATTATTAGAGGTATGTCCATCAAGTGATACTTTGTTTTGATCTATTAAATCTTGGATAGTGTGCTTGAGCACAATGCAGTCATTGGTTTTGTGCCCCTGTTTTGGTGGCACTCACAGAAATCATTATCATTCCACCAAGGAGGTTTGACTTTTGGTTCATATTCTCACGTTGTTGTCAGTGTTATGAGTTTATTTGTGATTAACTTCTGTAAGGTAGTTTCCAAAGTTTCCCCTAGGGGTGTGAATTTCCTATGAGTTTGATAGCTTGTAAACCATGATTCAGTGTTTCATGGTTTATTTTGTAGGGGATTATTTTGTGGGTTCAACAAGTTGAAGATTGGTTGTTTTGGTACCACATTTTTGGCATCTACCACCCTATTATTCACAATGTTCTTTTTCTTTGTCCAGAATCTTGGTTTTTGTGTGTTGGTATTGGTACTAGGAGTGTCCTTATAAAGATTTATTTGACCTTTGGCGATTAAATCCTTTTCGATGATTAGACCCATCTCAATGACTTTACTAAAGGAAGTAGGACATTAGATTTGTATTTGGTAGCTTAGGTCAGTTTGTAAGTTATGGACAAACATATCTAGAACTTTTTTTTAGGCATTTGATGTGGGCACTTACTTGCCAATTGTCTCCATCTTTGTAGGAGGGCAACAAAGGATTCTCTACCTTTTTGCTTGGTGTTACAAAGATCTAAAATTGAGGTGTCATGCTCAATATTGTAGGAGAAGTGTGTGACAAATTTGTCCACAAGTTCATTAAAGGTTCTAATGCCAAGAGGTAGTCTAGAAAACCACTCCATGGCTTGTCGTCCTAAGCTTCTTGGGAATAGTCACATAAGATAAGTATCATTGTGGGTGACTTCAAGGTATGTAGCATTAAATTCCCTAATGTGGTCCCTTGGATCACCCTTTCCATGATATTTGTCAAATTTTGGTACCTCAAATTTAGAGGGGAAAGGTATCATGATCAAGGTCCTATCAAAAGGATATTGTGAAATATCCTCTAGGGAATAATGCTTAGTTGATGTTCCTATTTGTATGTCTGTGAATTTTTGTTGTAAAGCTTGGATCTGTTGGGTCATTAAGCTTAGGGCGTTTGTAGAATCAATGGTTGCTTTTCTTTTGTCTGTGGTCATTTCCTCTCATGTGCTTCTCTCAGTGTTTCTTTCTTCCTCAGGTTCTTTTAATGCTTCCACGTCAAAATCTTTAGGGAGCTTGGCTCCTAGTTGTGCTAGGTGAAGAAAGAATCTAGTATGGTCTTGGGCAAGTACCTTTTCCATTATGCATTGAAACCTTTGATCTTGTTGAGTTTGTAGAATCTTTTCCTAAGAAATTTCCTCATCACTCTCATGAGGGGATGGAATAGTTTTGTCTGCCATTTCAATTTGCTTTTGTTTTTGGGACCTTGTTAAGACCATGCAAGGTGATTCGAGATGGGATGGAGTGAGTTTGAAAGTTTTGAACAAGAGGTGATAGAATGTGTCAAGGTTTGAACAAGGTTTTCCTTAGATCTATTGGTGTCAAATAAGTTGGTTGGAACAAAATGATAGTCAAAAGTACGGATGATAGAAATCTAATTACTTGATGTAGAATAGTTTTGCACAAGCCACTAGTGGAGTTCCAAGAGAAAAGGATGATTGATCCTTAATAGTGGAGACTCGCTAGGTTTGTTTGAGGTTGATGCGATCAAGAATTTCTTGGTACTAACCTAGTTTTGGATATCTTGTTTCATTTTGGAAGAGTTTTGCAAAGTTTTGGATGATGTGAGCATGGGAAAAGAAGTTGTGTTGTGAAAGAGAGTGAGATGACTAACTTGCAAGGTTTTAATCAGATATGGGAAAACTGGAACAAGTTTGAAATGGATGTTTGAAAAGTTGAAAGTTTTTCTCAAAGGAAGTATGGAACAGTTCTCTCGAATGGATGCGCAGTAGTAAATGTGCAGGAACAGAAGGCAAAAGAGTAGCAGGTCGAGGCACATGCGTAGATCTAGCAAAGGTTTGATGTGCAACAATAGTGGGTAAATGTGTAGTAAGTCACAATGAATTCATAGCAAGTGGTGATGGATACACAGTTCTAGTTTTTTGTTTGTTTTTGCAGAGTTTTTGGCACATTTTTCAAAAAAATTAGTTTTTGGTTGAAAACTTGGTCTTTTTTGCTTTTGATTTTCAATTATGGCAGATAAAGACACAACAAACACACAGAAGTTTTCATGATTTTTATCTTTTATTTTTTTTTGTACTTTTCTGGACTTTTTGACACAAGAACAATTACAATCCTAGGCTGGAAAAGATAGTATTTGTTGAGTCCCCTAGCTGTGCATATTCAAAGTGGATAGCTTCAAGATATGGTAGTACCGGCTCCCCTCCATGGCACACACTTCTCATACATACCAAGATCTGGGTTTCCTTAGGCTCATCCCCCCACCAAACCTTAGGATTGTCCCTACTATCTCTACTAAGAATCACATGAATCGGAGCCGCTTCAAAGGTCCCACCTTTTGCCCCAACAAATAGAAGGATTTTGGTATACTAGACAATGGCTAAGTAGTCAGGGCTACCCTTTGAGTGGTTATACGTGCGGCAGCACTACTCTCCATTATGGAGTCTCCCAGCCTTCAAGGGTTAGGCCTTGAAGGGTATTGGGGGAGGTTGGCTATTAGTATAACATAGAGGTACTTGTTGCAAAAAGCTTTTGCCTCAAGCGCAATTTATTTATAGTGGATTGGTAGGGCTTCACTTTAGCCTATCACCACTTAGGGTCATTCCTACTTGGACAGGCGGTCATCCAAGGGAAGGCCCCTCTAAAGGTTATGCATGAAAAATGACAAGTCTAGCATTCTGGTCACCTAGTAAAGGGGAGAGCATAAGCCTATTGTCATTCAGAAGACACAGTAAACAGTGGTTTATCCAATCCTATTTAAAATGAGAAAAACTATATGCATTATTCTACTTGGGCACTCACACAGTTGTTAACTTTGAAGTGATTAAAAGATAGCAATGGTTCTTTCCTTTGCAAGATAGTAATATGGCAAAGATAGAAATGATTTTGGTTACTATGCTCCTAGTTAAGAACTATCTGAGATTTGCATGCATATTTTTACTTTTCTTCCTTGTTAACCTATGATGTGTGTTTTAAGAAAATGAAACTATCCAGCTCTTAACCCTGCACATAGATCAAAGAATCAATTCTGCAAGACAAGTGTCAGCGTTAGAAAGCCAGCAAGAAACCCCTAAACTACTCCTCGAGACATATGCACAGCTTAAGAGACTGAATACGTAGAAATAGTACTCAAAAGTGTAGTAATTACAAATGTGCAAGAGAATAGGTCACAAGCATAGAAAGAAAGAATGTATGCATAAAGAAGGTATAAGTGCCATAGAATAAGTCAGATCTGCAGCTTATTGGAATAGATGTGCAAAACAATTGTATGCATCAAAATAGATGTCAAAATTGTAGCTTCTAATGGTATATACACCGAAATAGTGTATGCGCTGAAATAGGGATCAGATGTGTCGTGGAGTTGCTCGTATACACTGAATGAACCTATGTGAAGACTGTACAGAATCTGTATGGAAACTGTCACTCAAGAACTTAGATTTTTTATTAGATTTGGGGAAAAGACCCCACAGTGGGTGCCAGAAATGTTATGAGGAAAATTGGATAATATCAAAATGAATTATAAACCCAATAACTCAATGGAATATGCAAATAACAAAGATTAAAACAAGTAAACAAACTTATAGAGCTTTGTTACCTCACATCTTCCATTGTTCGCCTATTCTCGATCGATCTTTGGTGATGAATGTAGCCCTCACGAAGCTTGTTTCCTTGCTTTGTTTCCTCAAGATGACAATGGAGAAATGGCTCAGATACTTATTGTATTGAAGATGAGCTTCAAAACAATGTAGGATGGATAATGGACAATGTGAGAGTGGGGGTGCCAATGGTACGCTATGGATTCGACAGAGTAATCTTACTTAAAAGCTTCTTGATATGAAATAGAAGAATAGAGGAGTATTTATAGAATTATGTGAGAGAAGATCGACGGTGTAGAAGAAATAAGAAGATCAATGGTAGAGGACGTTTGAAAGAACATGCGTGAATAGAAAGAAGACATGTGTCATTAAAAAAGATGCTTTGTTGAGTTAACTACTTTCTTGATGAGGATAAGCTTTGATTTCATAAATTAGAATATATTTTTCTAATTTAAGAGTTTGTTGATAAAAACAAGGTTGCTTTAAATCAGTTAACTTAGCTTTTACTTTTGCATGACAAGGAAGATTTATTTTTAGAAGATTTGGAAGATAAGAAAGCAAATTAAATAAATAAATTTATTTAATTGTTTGTGCAAGATTTAGAAGAATAAATAAAATATTTGATTATATTTTACTTTTGGAGACTAAGATTTAATTTAAATAAATTTGCATTTTATTTAAATTTGGAAGAATTAATGATTTAATTAAATAATTAAAATTATTTAATTGTTTGGAAGAATAAAGTTGATATCAATGAAATTAATTAAATAGATGTACTTTATTCAATTAATGGGAGGAAAATGAATCAAATAAATAAATTGATTTAGTTATTTATAGATAGAGGAATATTAATATGAAATAAATATTTAAAATATTTATTTAGATAGAGTCATGTCATTTTTAGGTATATACACATATAGTCCTTCATTTGTCTTAAATGTAGTCTTACATTCATCGCCTACTTTGATTCTAATCTAATAGTATCCACTCTTCAAGTCTATCTTTGTAAAATACTTTGCTCCACTCAAACAGTCCATAATGTCATCTATCCTTGGCAATGGAAATCTATACTTAACTATGATCTTATTGATTGCTTTAGAGTTTGTACACATCCTCCATTCTCCATATTTCTTTGGTGCTAATACTAAAGGTACTACACATGGGCTTAAACTTTCTCTGATCAATCCTTTCCTCAACAACTCCTGTATTTGTCTATTCAACTCTGCATTCTCTACTGGTGTCATATGGTGTGCTACTTTGTTAAGAAAAATAGCTCCAAGTATAAGGTTCATATGATGACTGTGTGAGGCCTATATATTTCACTTCCCTATTTTTTATCATTCCATATGACAGCTGGAGACAATTTTAGACATTTAGAGACTATTGATTTCCATTATGAAGATTTAGACTATATCTCCTGATTTTGGATTAGCTTTGATTAGTTATGTGGTGATTTGATTAGATTCCATTTTGATGCTCTTATGATGCTAGACATGTGAGATACATTTGATGATTATTATTGATGTTGATTATGAGCTCATTATATGGATTGATATGTGATTATGATTTATGAGTTAATTTATAGAAAATGCAATTGTAAATCTTAATTATGATGTGAGTTGTTTAATGTTGTGTATGAATTATGCAATGACATGATTATTACATTCTGTTGCTTTAGCTATGATATATCAATGTTGGATTGACCATTTGATCGAGTGCACAAGTGATTTTCCAGGCCACAGAAAATCAGAGGCAGATCTCACACTTGTGTAATTCCTTGTTAAGCCAATCCATTCCCAAGAGGGATAAGGATCATGTATGATCAAATGATGCTTTCATAAATGCTTGATTTTAATTATTGGCCTAGTTCACCCCTTTTATTTAATTTAATTATGTGTTGTAAAACTTGTGTTTTAATTTACACCATTTGGTGTTCTTTTATTTATGGGCCATTTAATATGATTTTATACCTCCTTAAGTGTTGATTAGAGTTCCAAACTTACCCTAGGTGGTACCCCTAGGGTCTAGGGTCCATTTGGACTTACTAAACCCTAGGGTAACTCCCATCTAGTCACTCTAAACTTGGGTTTAGTAAAAGTGACGAATTTTTAAAATGGCTAAGGGTGGGAGATGAGTCATGCCTTGGAGAAGGCCCATCTCCCTTCCCAAGGCTTGGAGATTCCTCCACCTTGAAGACTTGGGGAGTCTTCAAGATCCCCAAGTGTGTGGAACCTTCCTCCAAGACTCTCACATGTGTATGAGAGCATCTTGGAGTGAAGGGGCTCTCTTGAGGAGTAAGGTGATGACATGTGTCATCCCTTATCCTCATGGAGCCATGGGGAGAGATGCCACCTCTCTACTTGGGCTCTCACACATGTGTGAGAGCACAAGTGGATAAGGTGAAGATTTGAATGGATAAGAGCGTGACACTTGTCACTCTCACATTCCTTCTCTCTTGCAAGTGGCATGAGATGAGGAAGGAGAAGGTGACAAGTGTCACCTTCTCATTCCTCAGGGCCTAATTTGGAGGCCTATTTTATCTCCTCTTGGAGAGGAGTTGGGGGTTCTTGGTTTTTGAAAATTTTCTATCTTTGGAAGTTTTTGGGAAGGAGTTGGAGAAAACTTGGAGGATTGGAGGCTTGGAGAAAGCTTGTGGGCTCTTCTTCAACATGCATCCATTGTTGGGCTCTTAAGGTAATCCCTATGGCATTAGCCATTCCTTATGCTTGTTTTATTTTACTTGTGTGTTTGAAATTTTATGTTGGTTGTTATTTTCTTTTGTGTGGGTTTTGGGTGTTGGTAAGAGCCTCTCCATTCGAGAAAATTCTCAACTTGTAAGGGGTGGGGGAGAGTGAACCTCCTCGAGGTCACCTCCTAGTGTTGATCTATTTATAGCCTTGAGGGCATTTTATAGAGTTTGGGATTATTTGGTTGGCATGAGTGCCATGGTGTTTTTGGTGTTTCATGGAGATATTGTTTTTGGCTTGAGGCCTTGTGATATTGGGATTATTAATTTTTGGAGTGACCTCTTGAGTTGAGGGGTCCACTCCCCTACCCCTCCAAACTCATTTCAATGAGTTTTGTATTGTGTACAAACCTTGGGTGATTTTGTGTTGTTTTGAGATTTTTGTTGTGGTGTGAGAAAACCCATGTGAGACTACCTCCCAGCTCGGGGGTGACCCATTAGCAGGTCTATGGTAGGGAGGAGGGTGATTTGCATGGCTTGGCTTTCCCCTTTTGTGTTTTTTATTATTGCAAGTTATTTTGGATTCTTGGAGCTTGAAGAAGTGTCTAATTTAGTAGTATTTACATTTTCTTGTTGGCTTATTTTGAGAGCCATGGCCTTGGAGGCCTTATTGTATTTTGTTGTCAAGCCAGAACTCTCCATGTTTTAGTGTGTATTGAAATCTTTCCCCATGTTGCAAATGTTTTCAACAATTTATTTATGAAGTTTAGTTGATGTTGTAAAGGAAACAAAAGATTTCTCGCTGCCCTTTAATAGAGATTTTCTTCTTGATATGTTCATATGTTTCTTGGTATGGGAAAGTATATTTATTGTGAATACATTTATTTGTGTACAAATACCAAAGTCATTGTCTAAATGCTATGATAGAAAGGGAAATAAATTAGTTTATTTGACATGGTTCTTAGGAATAAAAGAAAAATGTGTAAATTTCCTCACGTTATTTTCTGTCTTCAAAAAATATATATAATGAAACTGTTTTAATGTTCTTGCTATCAAAACAAAATTTTTTTCCAAAAGCTCTCCTCAATGTTAATTTTAAGTTAGTTAAATTTTCTGCTATTATATATATATACACGGTCATAAAATTGAATAGTAAAAAAAATAGTAAGATTAGAATATTAAAATTATATATATATATTCAAACTAAAAACATATTTTCAAACTACTGTTATAATTGTGCAAAACAGAGTATATATAATTGTGTGTATATACACACACACACACATATATATACATATATATTTTATTATCAATAAACCAGATTTAAATATTATAAAAATTAAATTGTATTACTGTGCAAAGTTCATATTTTTTACAAAGATTAAAATATAGAGAAAATTGAATAAGTTTTATACTGAGCCGAACTTCATACCCATCAAGGGTTTTGAGTTTTTGTTGAACAAAAAAAAATTAAGAGCAGTGGGACATCGGCCACAACTGCCGCCCCACCATTGTTTTCCTTTGGCCATGGGTGTGGGGAGGGGCCAAGCCCCCACCCACACCCTTGGGTGTGGGTGGGGACTCACCCCCCTCCCCATACCAATGCCCCCAAAACCCTTTACATTTGGCACTATAAACAAAGAAAATCCAGCGAACACTTGCTATTCGGCAGTGCGGCCATTACACATCATCACCCTCTTTAAACCCTAAACTTCGAACCGCCACTATTCATTTCAATATTTATAATATTTGATATATATATATATATATATATTTGAATATTGCTTTCTCTATAATTTTGCAATCAAAAATATTTATCCAGATCCTTGATAAAAGGTGTGTGTATATATATATATATATATAAAGCAAAAAGAAACCCCTGTGTATATCACAGAGTGAATATATACCTCACTGGGAAAAATTTCCATGGCTACCCACCGAGCTTAACTGAAAACCCAACCTGTAAACAAAGAGGAAAGAAAATGAAAGAAATGAAATGAAGAGAGAAGAATAGATAGGGTTAGGGCAAGATGGAAAATAAAGTAATAAAATAATAGGGCTTCTAGGGTTGAGGGGATTGAGTGGGAGATTAAGATAAGTTTTGTTGTTATTTAATTTATTTCATTTCCATTTTAAACGTGCATTTCCAACTATCCCTCTCACTCTCTTTTTGAAACTTATCTTTTAGAATTTTATTGTCTATTTATTTTCCTTGAGGTCATTTGCATATGGGGATTTATTTTAAAGTGGATAGATGTTTTTATATTACTTGGGAATTTTCACCTCATCTTGTGGGGTTTTAAATTATTTGCTCTTTCTATAATTTTGGGATAGGGTAGTTTGGAATTTAAGAGGGAATTTATATCCCTTTGGATTTTAATTTTTAGACTATTTTATTAATTTTCCTAGTGGGATTTATTTTGATTAATTTTTGGAGATCCTGTTTATTAACTTATTATTGTTAATTAATCTTGTTGGGTTGGGTAAAGTGGTTATAATTCTTACTTGGTGAATTTTACCTTGTCGTTTAATTTAATTTAATGGTTGAAAATATATTATTAGTGGACCTTTATTATTTGGGGTTTTATTATTTAATAATTTTATTTAATTTGATTTTTGATTAATCGGGTGGTAACTTTTATAATGTTATTTAGGTGAATTTTATTTTAATCTTTTTAATTAATTTTTCTCCTAAATGTTTTAGAGGGAGACCCTTTTTAAAATAATTAATTCAAATGTTTAAAAATGTGATATGCTGCCTAAATTTTCTGAGACTTAGGGAAGTTAATTTAAATGAAATTCCCTTGACATTGGTTAACATTTATTTTTACCTTGCAATTATTAAATTTAATGAAGGCATATTTTTAATCTATTTTGTTCTCTAGAATTAGGGTTGGATTTTGACTCCTTTCAGAATCATGTCACTCACTTAGGAAACTTAGGGTTTAGGTCCATTCGACCCTAACCCTAGTAGCGACGCTCCTTGCATCACATAACCCCCTAGTCGGCTATCATCACGTAGGGGATTGTGTATGTAAATGCTCTTCCCTGAAATTGACTGACATGTTTATGCCTTAGGCGTATTGCCACCTAGCACGCTAACGTGTGCGAGGGGGTTTCTAGGGACATGTGGAAAAGTTTTTGGTATTTTGTGTTGTGACCACATGACAAATGTGGACATGACAAATGTATTGCAAGTTGTGACCGCATGGGAAATGTGGGCATGACATCTGGTATCAGAGCCCAAGTTTAAACACTGGGTTTGTTTAGGCACATTATATATTCCACAATTTTGATTGATTTGTGAAGACCTTGTTCTTTTAGGATGCCTCCCCGATGAGCTAGGTGAATGTGTTCACGCCGCACTGAGTCTGTAGAGGTGCAGAGTGACTTTTTAGCTGGGGGTCAGGGACCATAGGCACCACCTGCACCTAATATTGGGCCACAGATATTACAAGAACTATAGTTAGTGCTAGATAGGTTACCACCAGCCGCAGTTGAGCCGCACATTGAGCCACGTGTTGAGCCTCATGTTCATCCGTGAGAGGAGCTATGTGTGGAGCCATGAGATGAGTCACATGTCGAGCCCTATGTCAAGCCAAAAGAGGCACCACGTGCGGAGACTTATGTTGAGATACCTGATATGACAGTGGAGGAGGTTGGATTAGCTTACAAAGCTTGTAGCAGGAGCCCTCTGCATCATGCTAGGCAAGAGGAGGTGGTGAGAGTAGAGCAGATTTTTCACAGGCCTTATGATTTTGGTGCGAATGAGCCTATCTGAGGGCACAAAGATAGAGGAGACCCTATCAGGGATTTGTTGAGGCTAAATCCACCTACATTCACTAGGACCATAGAGGGGGCCAAAGCTGAGGTGTGGCTCATCAGCTTAGATAGGTGATCCAATAGGTTCTTCCTCTACATAAGTTGCTCTTGCATTGTTCTTTGTCTTCTTTCTTGCACTTCCTTGATGACATTCGAATGCTTTGTGTCCTTCACCTCCACAATTAAAACAAGTTCCTCTAAATGTTCTCTTATCAAACCCTCTTTCTTCTCTCATGTACCCTTCATTGAGGTAAGAATTATGATTTCCTCTGTGGTAGAAATTTCTATCATCTCTCTGGTATGAATTTTTATCTCTATCCTCCTTCTTGAATGGACTACTCTCTTTATTCAACTCTACATAAGATCTTTCTCCTCTAGAATATGTTGTGCCTCTTTGAAATTTACCTCCTCTACCTCTCTATCTCTACTCATGCTTCTTATTCAACTTGTCTTCAACTTTTAGGGTACACTAATATGCTTCTTCTATTGTTGTCATCCTTACCAGACTCAATTCTCCTTGAATATTCAGTCTTAATCCATTTATGAATCTTACCACTTTCTCCTTGCTTTCTTCACTATGTCCAGTCCCTATGATCATCTTATGAAATTATTCAATATACTCCATAGATTTCTCCTTTTGTTTCAGGTTTTACAAAGTCTTGAACAATTCCAACTCATAGTCAGCAGGTATAAATTGATTCTTCAACTTTGTCACCATTCTGTCCCATTTTATGATCTTTTCTTTTCCTCTTCTCTTTTTATCTAATTGAATTTCTTTCCACCAAATAGAAGTATGTCTTTTCAACTTAGTCTTTACAAATCTCACCTTCTCCAGATCTTTAATTTCTTCATATTCAAAGTATTCCTCCAAGTCATTTATCCAATCAATCAATTCCTCTGGATTCAAATTTCTAGTGTAACTTGGTACTTCCACTCTAGGTCTCTTTCCAATATTTGAAATAGCTTTTAGCATCTTCACTTGATTTGATTCTTCTTCTTCTTCTTCTTCTTCTAGGGTTTCTTCATTTTTCTCAGTAGATTGAAAATCTTCATAATCGCTTTTAGTATCATGTCTAGGGGTTAGTCCTCTTCTTCTATCTTCTTCTACAACATCTAATCTAACCTTCTTGAAAAGATTCTAACTATCTATCTTGTGAAATCAACTAACTGACTTCCTAATACATCTAAGAGATCTATATAGCAACTCCAAGCTCATGAAATCCTCCGTGTTAGCCAAAAGAGGTTACAAACTCCAATCAAGGATGTAATGTGTAGAAACAAGGTAGGTCGACCTACAACATCTGGTAATGCTCCACAAATGTATGAAACTTTTAGCGGACCTCAAGGAAGGTCTATATGATCCATATGTGCCTTGTGATATGTTTCATTTGTCTTTGCAAGTCACAGAAGTGCTTTGTAAACCTTCTCCTTCAATTGACTATCTGAATGCTCTGCTCTGTGAGAGTAGATGATCTTCTGATAGTGATAACTTTTAACAGACAAGACCAAATGACTTAAAATTTGGATATGTTGTAGATGATGATATGTAAATGCTAAGTCCTGCTCTATGAGCTCTGATATGAAGATGTGGCAAAATGTGATACAAAATTCTAAAACTACAAATGATTGAAGTAAACTAAAAATGGAAGAAAAGAAAGAATGCAAATATTTTTGGTTGATGCAAGATTGCTCTATAAGCTGGGATGCTCCTACATAACCTTTGAACAGTTCCCAAACTAAGAAAACTTCACATCTAGAGGTCATGTAGATAGAGGAGGTTCTTTTTCATCTTGAGAAATATTCAAAGGAAAGCACCATCCAAATAGTTGAGGGTGTCATGCCTCCAAAGACTTTTCTTAGGAAAGTTGACATTCAAAGGGAAGATGTCTTAATGTATACAAAGGATATTTAGGTTGAAAATGTTCTAGCATCTGAGAGAGCTAGAGTAGAAGATATTTTACTCATAGAGCATGAGGAAGCAATCCTTCCACCTCTAAAATAGTCACATCCATGCAAAGTGATACCTCCACCTCTAGAGGAGTCACCTCCATGTCATCCAACACCCTTGCAACTAGAATAATTACCTCCACAATAGGTAGTTTTATAGACAAGGGAATAAATGGTGGAATTAGAAGCCAAATAAGAAATAATGGAATCAATAGAATCTCCCTTGCATAGGAGTCTAGAGAAATGAAAAGCAACTATGTTATCTCTTGAATGGGAGAAAGAAGTGGAATTTCCATCAAATCTCAATAATCTTAGTACATATTTGATGTTGAACTCTTTATTTTTTGTAACAACAAGAAATTAAGAATCTAAAACTTCTAGTTTTTGAAAACGATGCCACCATTCTATCTTTAAAGGAATAATTAAATAAATCAATTGAAATGTCTACACAAATATAAAGGGAAGATTTGAAGATTGAAAATCTCTTGGAGACTATCTCCATTAGAGATAAAAAGATAGATACTCTCATAAAGAATCTGGTGGGTGCCCTACTTTTGTTTATAGAGAAAATTTAATAAAACCGAACTGTGTTGACATCTGCTACAAGTAAAATTGTAGAGTTGGCTCAGAGGAACTAAAAGAATGGAAGAATGGACCTTCTAATAAGGAAAATTAAATATAGATAGAGAATATCTTTTTTAGGTTGTTCATGGTTCAAATCCCAGAGGTGTTGTAGACCTAGGTGGCCTATTGTTACTTTTTAAGGAATGTTGATTTTGAAATCTTAAGATTAAAGGCATAGGTGGAAAATCTACAAAGGAAAAATGATCACCTAGAAAAATATAGGATGGAGGCTTGCAAAATTTAGAGGCTATTTTATACTACTACAAACTAGCATGAATGTATAGTATGTTCCTCTAGGACCAATTGTTAATGTAGAAGTTCTTTCATGTTTCGTGTGACCCACCCTACAATCTACATGATACTAAATTTTTGGAAGCCTACAAAATTAGCTCTGTAGAGAAAAACATTTTTCTATGTGAAATTTTCACTCATGGAATATTAGTAGGAATGCACCTACATTTATTTGTTAATATTTTGTTGGAGAAGTATAGTTGAAGTCTTTCATCTCTACAATGTAAAACTAAATCACATGGCAAGAAAGGGTAAATAAACATAATATTAATATAGAAAAAGATAGTAGGATTTCTAATGATTCATTAGTGCGCTTTACCTAGTCTTCTTAGGAAAAGATTCAAGGAGATGGTAACATATGAGGGAATGAATCAATAATATACAAAGAGCCTTTAGATGATGTATGAAGCCCTATAATAGGCTATTCAAAGTATAGTTAAATCAACCTTCATCAATTGTGAAGAGTGATACAATTTATTATCCATGTATTTAAAAAGAGGAGGAATCATCTCCCCTAATAATATCATGTGGTCATTATGGAGAGCTAAATTATTAGTAGAGATAATGGTGAAACATAGGGAGGTATGGGTATGCATGTGATTTTGACAACCTCTCCTTTCCCTTCCAACACCATTGAATGTGTCATCGACTCAATTTAACTAGGAATTTGAGAAATGAGAGAATGAAGTGAATAAAATATAGGGGTTCATGGATGACCTCAAGGAGAACATGGATAACTTCCTTAAGTAATATGATTATAGCCTTTTGTGGGAAGAACATATCAAGAAGAAAGAATATGATAGAATTTAACCATCTACATCTTCTTAGCTTGTAGGAGTATCTGCATGATCCTAGGCATGGGGGAGAGTAACGAGGCCAATTATGGACTCATGAATTTCCTAGAAAAAGTAATCCTTCTCCCCTATTTAACCCTTTGATATTTAATTTATGCATGTATAAGAGATTATTAGTTATTTTGAAGTATAAATAATTGCATTTTATGGTTTAATATTTGTTGATCAATGAAGTAAAAATGTTGACTATGTGTTGTGTAATAGATGTTTATTTGGTTAAACATGGTATTTTTGGTGAGCCGTAAAGAAGTTAGCACTTAAATCCAAGGATACTCTCACTAACTTTGGGGATGTAATGCTCTATAGGAGGGACAATCTCACTAGTTTCAAGGAGGCTAAGTTTCAGAGATGGTGGGATTGTAGATTTCAAAACTTTTAGACACTAGAGAGATATCATACTCAACCACAAAATTCTAGTTAATCATGCCTATTACATTTCATGTAGCAGATGATCAAATCAACTATCATCCTAGTTCTTAGCTTTGAATAATAACTTTTGGTGTACCAGACTCCTATTAGGAATAGATTTTATAAGTACTACTTTCAACTATTTATTTTTCAAGCACCCTTGTATCAAGTGTTTTTGTTTTTTGGAAAAGTGGCAAAGCCACTAAAATTATATTAATTATATAATAAAATTTACAAAATACCAGATTGAATAAGGCATACCGGCAGGAAAGAATCAGTAAAGAAAACCTCTGGTTGTAGCCCTTTTAAACAATTACAATACAAAATTGACTCAAAAGGATGAATCAACCCAAAAGAAGTCAGCTCTAAACCTTGCAAGATTAATTATTTGACAAAACAACACTATCCAATTGATAAAGTCAACAGATAACAAAAACTAAAACTTTCTACAAAACACAAAATATTAGTTGTCCTCCTACAATTCTTCAACATCAAAACCTTGCAGATCATGAGCCTTTTCTTCTGCTAGCTGAGGAGGAGGAGGAACATAATGCAGAAGGAAATTCAAAGAATTAAAAACTTCTATAGCATCATCTGCCAATTGCCTCCCTAATTCTCGCCTATGGCAGTGGATAGAGTTCTGGAAAGACAAAACACAATTGTTTTGGAGGCCATGCGAAATTGCATTGAAAAGGCAGTGAATCACAGGGCGGCTGAAAAGATCCTTGTAGACAAACAAACCTCCCACAAGAGTAGTACCTGAATGCAAATCATAATCCTATAAAACAACATTAAAAGAATCTACAGGAAAATGTGCATCTTGAGCAAACATCAGACCCAAATTCCTTACCAAATCAAAGTTTTGCAAAAGATCCATAGCATTAGAAGAAAATGTGACATAGCTTGAGACAGATAAATAGAAGTAGGGGAGTGTAATACATGTAATCCACAAACCTAGGTAATAGCTCTTTCAATAGTATCCTCATATGTCTTAAAAACTTCCTGCATAGTATTTGGGTTAAGAAAACCAAGAGAGGGTCATTCCCAGCTCCAAATGGGCAAAAGGATTATGCTATTTCATTAAACGGAGCCCATACTAGAATCCAATGCTTAAACTATCTTAAAATTTTCTAGAAAGAAGAAAGAATGGAGCAAGAAAAAGACTTGCAAAAGATTACATATTTCATATCAAAAAACAAGAATATAGAGGTAAGTAACATCGAATTCAATGAATGAAATCATTCCTGTCAGATATACCGTTATGCGAGAGCTGCCACCTTACAACCAAGAAATTAATAAAAGTTCTTCACTCCAGATGAAGTTATCTTCAAGGCACTAAACAATGTCAGCTGTCAGAACAGAAGATGCCGTACAATAGAGATGGTTCTAGCTTATAACAAGCCAAAAATTCCACTAAAGAACTTCAACAAATACCAACCAAATTAGTTAAAACTTTCCTTATCCAAGATATTACTTACTCTAAGAATCAACAAAAGGGAATTATTGTCCCATTCCTTAGAAGAGTCATTGACGCAAAAGGCAAAATTAGCCAAGAAATCTGCTAATAAGTTGCCTTATCTCTATGTATGAACTATTTTAAAAGATTGGAAGTGGTCAAGTAGATTCCTTCCAAATTTTAAAATATAATCAATTTTCCAGCTAGGAGAAGAATTAATAGAAAAAGCTTTTATAATATTCAATGAATCCCCTTCCACAATAAGATTTGTAATGCCACATTTTAAAGTTAAGTTTAAGCCAGCTATTAAAGCCAATGCCTCTGCCTCATTATTTGTGCATAAACCAAGCTTAAATGACAAAGCTCTTACAACTAAACCATTATGATCTCTCAAAATACAACCAGCACTAGAAATACCAGGATTACCTCTACTCGCACCGTCAAAATTTAGTTTTATAAAAGATATAGGTGGTGGAATCCATTTGATAGAGGATCTATCAATCTTGATATCAGCACTAAAACAGTTTGAATTAGGCAAATTTAATAGCTTCCAACTTTTTAACATCAAATCATCCCAAGAAGTAAAAACTAAAGAACCTACCTTTCTGGAAATTAATGAGGCTAAGACTACTTCTGAAATCAATTTCTCAACTTTTCCAATAATGACATCAAAGGGATTGCTAATTTTTTTAAACAGTCTACTATTTCTTTCTAGCCACAGAGACCGAATAACAATGCTTGGTGAGACCAACCATAGTGCAAAAAAGGTAGAATTTGTGAATAAGATGGGCCAACTTTGAAAAACTTGAAGGAGAGAAAGAGGAAGGGGGCCTTGCCAAAACAATTTTGAAAGGAGCCAATATCAAACTTTTGAAAAAAGATTACAATTCAGCAGTAAATGATCCACTATTTCCTCAACTTCAGAACAAAAAGGACATAAGAAAGGGTTAACAGACTTATGTAATTACTTTTAGTTAAGGGATTTCAGTTATGTTGGGATGACGATCTACATGCTTGGCATGATGTTTATTCATAGCATTATTTATAGAAATTAAATTAGTTATAGTTATAAATATAGACAATGATGAGGATACATCAAGTTATTTGATGTTAGGCCATTTTTTATTTTAGCTTGTGCACATAGACTTTCTTGACATAATTTGTTATCTTTTAGTTTAGACATTGACGAAATACATGACAGAACTTTTCTAAGTTCATGAATACCAAATTATTTATATTTATTTGTATGAGTTATAATTATGTGTATGCAATTAAGTAAGAGTGTTTTGACCTCTAGAGAAGCCAACCACTTAATTGGAGAGGGAGAACAAAAGTGCATGTAGATAAGTGTTTCATTAAATTACATGTATATATGGAATTTTTTTCTATATGTTCATCATTATGTGTTGAAATAGCCTTTATCTAAGTTGATATAAAATCTAGAAAATCATGAAAACAAAGAGAGTGTTATTTGTTGTAGTTATTTTAGAAAGATCACAAAGATAAAACATTCCTTTCAATGGTACATTTAAGAAAAACTATAGAGTAGTTAGAGTAGTTTATTTCCAAGAACTCTTTACTCCAAAGCATAAGAATTTATTGTTTGAATAGTTAGTTTTCATTAATATTGTTGAAATTGGCTATAGTTTAGTTAACTTATTATTTTAAATTTAGTTAATATAGTTAGGAGTGTGTGCATGTTACTTAAAAAAGATAGGAAAATTGCTAGGCAAAGACTCCTAAACTACCATACTACAAATAATCATGGACACTTCATAGGTTGGAATTAGAAATTCATCTATTAAAGTGTGAGATACATCAATGTCTCATCAACATGTGCAATAGTACATGGAACATTTTCCAAGTGCACTATAAGAGTGTAGTGTTATGCCTTGCATACATGTCCCTCCTTTTCTTTTTTCTTTTGTGATGTATTTCTCGGTTCCTTTTTTAAAAAAAAATTGTACTAAGGACTTGGTTTTGTTTTTTCTTGATTGATTTTGGTCTTTATGATGAACTTTTTATGTTACAAAATTCTAAAATCCTTAAAATCCATGTTTGAGTAGGATAAGTGTCTTCGATTTTATGTTTTTGCCTTCATGGGATGTTGGGGTTTATATGGAGCTAGGGATAGGATACATTGTACCCATGTGTTCTTGATCCCCTATTTTTTTATTTTGTGTTTTATTTTTTCTTTTTTGTGGGTTTCGAGGTTTCTAGAGACTTGGGACCAAAGTCCCCATGTCCTCTCAATCCCTCATTTTTTATTTTATGTTTTTTCCTTATTTAGAGGATTTTGGGATTTCTAGGGACCTAGGGACGTGTCCCATTGTCCCCATATCCTCATGGTCCCTTGTTTTTTATTGTGTTTTTTTTTATATTTTTGGGGGGATTTTGAGGTTTGTGGAACATAAGAACATGTCCCAAAGTCCCCATGTCCTCATAGGCCCCCACTTTTTTATTTTGTGCTTCTTTTTTGTAGGGACTTTGGGATTTTTTGGGACCAAGAGACATGTCCCAAAGTCCCCATGTCCTCTTAGTCCCCCATTTTTTATTTTATGTTTTTTTCCCTTTTGGGCATTCCAGGGTGTAGACACCTAAAATTGACTTGCTCTGCAAACCAATTTCCCGCACCTCTACACCAATTTATCCCTCCTACTAATTCAACAAATTCAATTTATTTAATTAATTTATCCCCAACCACTTGTCTATCCCTTGTGATCAATTAATTCATTTAATTTATCACTATACCTTACAACTATATCCTTATTGATTAGATAAATATTCTCAATATTTATTTAGTTAATTTTGTCCATTTTTCTAATCCTTGTTAATTAGATAAATCATGCTTATCTGATTAATTGCCCTATTAATCAATCTACCCTAGCCCACCTATCCCGTAGACCTAAGTTACTTAAGCTAAACACTTAATTAACCTTGCTTAGCCCATCCTCCCACACATTTGAATAAAAATCAATCTTTTATTCAAAGGGGTCAAATCCTTCTTACACCTCATTTATCACCCTCTTACACATGTAAGTGTACATCTTCACATCTCCACATAAAAGTGAATTTTTAATTCACACTCCCCCATGAGGTGAATTTTTAATTCACTTGTCATATCCACTCTTCCCAAAAATGAATCTTTAATTCATTTTTATCCTCCACACCTTTCCCCATGTGAATTTAAAATTTACAAATAATGAGAGCCCTCCAATCCATTGACCAAATCACAATCATTGATCTCCCTCATCCACTCTCCTTGTGACACTTGTCACAAGGCTATGAATCCAATCCTAACCCTAACTCTCATTCATTTCTAGCCCTTGATCTCAACTTGTGATCCTCACCCTCCATCATCTTTTCATTTCTATAAATGAAACCCTCACCCAAGCCATTAGAGGGAGACTTCTTACATCCAAACTCTTCCAAAATCTTCTTATCCCAACATCATAATGCCAAAATCACTCTAGCCATTCCATCCAATCTATCAATCTATCATCCAATCCCTCATCTACATTGTGTTGAATGCATTTGAGCAATCCACATTTCAATCAAATTGGGTAAAATCTAAGGAGATTGGGTGCAACTCCTTCCACCCTATCTTGGATTTGTGGGTCATTGTGAAGGTATATCATTTGCGTTTGCATTTGATTTGTATTTCAACTTCATTTTGACTTCATAGATTACATTGGCATGTCCAGTCTTGGATCTAATCGTCGCTTTTTACAGGTTTTGTTGTCAAAATTTTGCATTTTCTAACCCTAGTTTTTGTGAAGTTTTGCAAGTTTTGTGGGTAAATTGTTGCAGTTTCCATCTTGGGAAGAAACTATCCTCACTGTTGTGATCAGAAGGCTATTTCTAAGTTTTTTGACAGAAAATTTGCCTATATTGCATGACTGAAATTTTTGAAATTTTTTTAAGGGTACGGTTCGTACCATATGGACTGTCCTTACCATATAGCCTGCGCAGGGGTCTAGCTAAAAGATTTGGTTTGCATTGTTTGATTTCATGTTGTAGGTTAATCTCTATGTTTGTCTATCTGAGGGTTTGAATTTGTGGTTGAGGTTCAAAACTTTAAATGTTTGATTGATGGTCTCAAGTAAACCCTAGCTGCCTCTGCATTGAATTTCCACCGCTGCTCCTTTTCACCACAACTGCATCCCAAACTTACCTCTGCCCCTGCTAAACACCCCCAACACCTGCTGTCGATGCCACCATTGAACACCATAAACCTAAACCCACCGCCACTCTATTGCAACCACCACTGCTTCACCTCCCAGTCGACACCTTCCAAACCCCCTGCACACTCCTTATTCTCCCTTGCCAACATTTAAATCTCCTTAATTCCACTCCTTTTATCTATCTAAACCCCAAACCGTTGCTTCCAACTCCCTCTGCGCCACCTTCTGCACATTGCTCCACCACCAAGACTCCTCTACCACCGCTCGACCAAACCCCCTACCGCCCGAAAATGCTGACCACAGCTCTCGAAAACCCCCGTAGCTACAACCATACCATAGTTGAAACCTCTTTTCACCATTTCATTGCCTCTTCCAAACCTCCCAACCACTACCTGTGGTAATCTCCCTCACCACCACTGTTTTCTTTACCTCCATCGCCGCTCCGCCGAAACCCTAACCGCCGACCCCTGTGGTTACCACAAGAATGTCAAACAAAAAAAATAAATTTGTGGTTATCTTATGTTCTACGGCCCCTTTAGGGCTTTCTAGTTCTAAGCCCCAGGTGCCCCAAACCCCTGGTCACATGAAGGGTAGGGCTACCTTTTAGCCCCTCCTTTGGTTTCATTTTTTTTTTGTCTCTAGATAGTCCACGGTCATATGGAGGACCGTGGGCTAATTTAACCTTAGTTGTAGTACCTAACTGCCAGGACACTAGCCACCAGCATGTGACCAAGTTTCTTCAAAACTATCAGCAGTCAAGTTAATCGCCAGGTTACTATTGGTCATGATGTTAGTCATAAACAAGCATAGAATAAAAGTATAGATTAACCTTTATTCATCTTGAAATATATGATGAATTCAGAGAATTCATGATCCCAAGTCTCCGGTGATTAGGTCTTAATCTTCTGATGTTACTCAGAGGTTGATGTGTGTTGTTGTTTCCATTTTGGGGCCTTACGTAAAGTTCATCATCATGACACTGTTTCTGTAAAGATTCTTCACAGAGAGGTCATTTTACACAGTTACTTGATCAAATGATGCAGAGATATTCAAATCTTTGCATGATATTTACCAATTATACATGCTTTAGCTTCAAATATGCTAAATATTTGTAATTATCTATGGGATGTCTACATATTTTCAATATTTGCTTAAGATTATTAGTTATTTGCAATTATGATAGTGAAATGCTCTAAAATTTAAAAGAAATTGGAAGAAATGCTTCAAACTAAAGTTGAATCTTCAGCTATTGAACCACATGTACATCAGATACAGTCATGAAGAGAAGAAAACCAAACCATATGTTCACCAAGACATTCCACAGCTAGATACAGTTGATGCTAACTTCAAAGGAATTTGTATGAAAGCAACATATGCAAGAAGACATGCACTCCAAGGGACGCAGCAAATCACAGCATATATCCAGAATTTACACACTGATTACTCAAGATTTACTATGAATTGTAATCAAACAAGTCTTCTCATTCGTTAAGTATGCAAAGATATAGATGTATACAAAAAGCTTTGAAATGAGCCCTGAATACTTCAGCAGACAGATTTCAATTAAGTTTCAAACATTAGAAAAGAGGCATTCCAACACCTTTTATAGAACAAGGTGAGGAATCCGTTACAAGAAGATCAATGATCTTGATTTGTCTATGAATATCTACGGTCAAGATTTCCCTTTGACTATGTCAACCTTATCAAAATGGCACAAGTTGCCAGCTGGCAACTATCTAAAAAACTTATTTCCACTAAGTATCTAATGCTAATATTTACTTTATGCTACATCATCATCTACCTTATCTGATTCATGTGCATCATTATCATGTGTATCACTCCCTGAATATTCATCATCCTGGTGATGATGACTTCGCATATGAGGCTGCATACTGCTCCAGATCTGCTCATATAATTGCACAATTCTATCTATTTCTCTGTCATCCTAAGTCTTTGCTTTGATGATGGCGTGCTTGTGTGCCTCGTACTTATGTCTACTGTTGTCCAGTTTGTCTTTCCTATTTTGCAGTGTCTCATTGTAATTTTCCATCTTGACTTTGACTCTCATCATTTTATCTATGACTTCTTCTGTCAAGTGGACAAGTGGATTATCAGCTACTGATTGGAAGTTGCCATGTAAAGCTTTGATGGCAAACTCTTCATCTTGATTTTCCACTTTCCCTTCCACTTTTCCTTCTAGTGTTTCCAACATTTCTGCTTCAACAGACATTAAATCATGCAACTTCATGCTGATATCTCTCAGTTTATTATTGCATCTTCTGAGTACTCCACATTCAAATTGAATGTCCTTATACCATATATCAACCAACAAGGTAGTATTATTGTTCAATACCTACTTGTTGATAAGCAACTGAGGATTTATCCTCCTTATTTCTCCCAGGATGTCTAATATCTTTTCCAATCTGTAAGACCTTTTGCCTGTCTGCATCTGCAATTTATCTACTCTTGTCCTGGAGTCACTGAGAGTATTCCACCTCTTCAAAGAGGCCTTTACCACTTCCTCTGCATCATCCAATGTGGATGACATCCATCTCCTTAGTACAGATGCCTCATGTTTCATGAGATCTAATTTATTCACCTCCTCTTGAGAAATAGCAGTCAATGGGACTGCATGTTCAGCTAAAGTATCTTTAGTATTGGTCAGCCTTCCTATGTAGGCATGCAACTGAGCAATGTCCTCTTTGTGTTGGTTATTTTTCTCCTTCTCTCTTTTCACCTTTTGAATTAAAGAATCAATAATATCTTTGCCTTCTTGACCTTCTTGGTCTTCATTGGCAAATCCTAAGTCCACTGTGCTGATCTGAAACTCATCTAAGGTAATTTTAGCTTTTTCTTTCTCTACAGTAGGTATTGCAATCTGTGCAGTCCTTCTCCCAGTTGTTGGATCTCTTTTGATGGCTGAAGTCATTCTAGCCTTTCTCTTAGGTTTTATTATATTCTCAGAAAATAATGTAGACACATCAAATTCTTGAATTTCAAATTCTTCCTCTGCATTTACCTCTTTCTCCAACCACGGAGGTACCTGATCATGTTTCTCCGCATCATCATGATGTTCACCTATATCTTCTATTTCTGTCAGCAGATGTGATGGAGAAGGTGATTTCCTTAGTTCTTCTTCATGATGCTCGCTTTGATGTTGATCATGTGGCACATCCTCCTGTTGAGGAACTTCTTTCTCCGGAGGAGCTTCTTCTTGAGGTGGAGGATCTTGTGATGTTTCTATATGTTGATCATGATGATCATGATCCTTTTCTGTCATCACCTCATCCACTTTCAACTTTGCCTCCTATTGAGGAACATTCTCAGTCATGAATACTTGGGAAGTCTCTTTAGGTGCTGATGTTGGTTCTGCAATCACGATTTGTTCTGCACCTGTGCTACTTATTTCTTGTACCTTGGTGGCAAGATCTTCTACCACATCTTTCTTATCAGCTTTCTTTTCTTGAACCTCTACTATAGTAGGCTCTGCTGACATATCCTGTTGGCTTTGTTGGCTTAGTTCTGAAGTATGGCCCTCTGGTTCTACCATCTTTACTTCTTCTGCAGGGTGCCCTTTGTTAGGTGATCCTACTGGATGTTCAGGATTCACATCCTATTTCTCTGTTATGTCTATCGCCACAGGATTTGTCACCTCTACACTTAGTGTATCTAACCCCATTTCTTGGGCTATCTACTCTGGGCTCTTTTCTTTCTTAGTTTCCACTTTCTTTATCTCCTCCAGTATAGTTTGAACTAGTGGAGTCTTGTGAGGGGTCATGTGTGTACCTGCAGCAAGGGTTTCCATCTTTTGTGAAGCCACTTCCTGTACAACTTCATCATCAAACAAATTTATTGTCTAGTCTAGTGAGATGTGACCTTCTGCATGTGTCTGGGAGGTTTCTTTCATTTGGTCTTCTGCGAGCTCGATCTTAAACTTGATGATGGTAGGAAGTGGAACATTGTACTGAAGTTCCTTATGCACTTTGCTACCTACCCCTTGTAACAATGTAGCAGGTTGTCTTATTTCACCTCTCATGGAGGTTCTTTGTTTCTTAGGTGGGGTAGACACCACCTGTGGAGCTCTCCTCTTCCTTTTGAATAATAAAGGAGCCTCTTCTTCCTTAGGCTCCTCCTCCATGAGGATATCCTCTTCATCTGGTTTCTTTGAGGATTGACCCTCTTCTTAGGTCTCAGTAATTCTAGCCTCTGCTTTCTTTCCTTTCTTGGACTTTCTTTTGCTTGTCCGTGGAGGTGATGCGGATCCTAATCCTGATCCTGATCCTGATGCTACTGCCTCTTCAGCTATGAACACTACCCATTCAATGATAACCCCTTTGGGTTCATTATCTATTTTCTTGTCCCTTGAGGGTCTTTTGCTCTGTTGTTGTTGTGAAGGGAGTCTATCTCCCTTAGACTTTCTTTTCTCATTTATGAAATCATCATACTCCCCATCAGGAATATCCTGCACCTTCTTTTTGTTGTCCATAGTAATGGCAACACCTTTCTTCTTCAAAGCCTCTATCTGTTCATCAACCTAGGCTTGGGTTAGCTATAGGGTCCTGGCAATGAAGGGGTCCAAGGATATGTCCTCTTGTATGGTGAGGTCAGGTGTAGAGATGGTATCATTATATATTTTCTTCTGCTCATACTCATCTGTAATTATCCTGCCGTCATCTTTCTTCAATTGTTAAGGGATGGGGATGCAGTCAAAGGTTCTAACTTGATTCAGTGTTAGCCTTTGATACCTTCTTCTTCTTGCTTCTACTTCATCTTCACAGTCAGCCCAAAAGTCTTCTAGGTGCCTCTGATGAATAGGCTTTCCTATTATTTTATGCATCCTGCCATAAGGATCATATGGTCTTATTATTGGAAAAGGTTGTAATTGCATTTTATTCAAGGTGACCATCACCTTCTTGATGTTCTCTGAATCAGGGCACATGTACCAGCCAATGGTGACTGGAAACAAAATTGGAGGCAGCTTCTGGGCATCCTTATATGTTTTCAACATTGTGGAACTCTACCTTATAAACTCCATCAGTATCACTGCATCAATGGGATACCTTGGCAGCATGAGGGGATTTCCTTCAAAACCCTCAATCCTCATGTATGAAAATGTGGCAAATTGTATATACCAGGCTCCATGCCTATAGATTATCTCTTGAGCTTCCATGCTCAATTGTTTTGTTCTGTCCTCCTCCATGGTTCTGACCAGATGCATAGAAAATGCATCATTTACCAGTTTGTAATCTTGGAGGTAATTGGCTCTTTGCAGCTGGGGATGATGATCCCAAATATGCACAACATTAACTGTGCCTGTGACTTTGCCATCTGTAACCAGTGCATCAAATGTGCCTTTGTAAGCACAGGAGTAGACAATGTATGATGTCATATAGAAAGCACAATTTGAACCTCCTAGGTTCATTAGCTGCTTGTGCAGAGCATCACTTATCAGTTGGCCCCACAATGGTTTGATATCTGAATATATGCACATCATGATCACACCATACATCCAATCCTTAAAAGTACCAGCATCAGGCTGGCTTGTGACTCTACTCAGTAGTGTAATCATGTACTGGTACTCCTCACTAAAATCATATTTGAATAAATGCACAAGAAGTTTGGCGGCTGCAGGATATGTGTTGTTCTCAGCCCTCCATTGGTACATGCTTTTCCTAGCTTGTTTCTTGTTATTTTCATATTCTTTCTCTAATTTCTTCAGGTCTACACTGTTGACCTTCCTGCCCAATGGTAGTCTAAATGTCTGGGAGAGACCCTTGATGGATAGGTTTGCATATATCCTCCCATGCTTCATCACCTGCCAGGTCTCTAGGTTGTAGTTCTGGGCACACTCGATAACCAGCTCTGAAGACTCCATGGAGTACGGGAAACCGGCGGCATTCCACATCTCAGATACGAAAACTACATCCAGCACAGGACTCCTATTCTTCTCATCATTCAGCCTAGTTGACCAGGCTTCCAAATTAGTATTCCCTTGATGGGTATCTGTAATTGCACCATATTTGAATAGGACGCCCCTCTGAGATGAAAACATGGGCTTACTAAATTCAGCCTCACACTTAGCCAACCTCTTATCAGTCATGGATGCCTGCAATTAACAAAATTTTGTCTTATAATGGGCTCTCATGCATGCATATAACAATTAACTCTACTAATCATCATGCCTACTATATCTATTCAACATTAACTAACCATGTGGATGCATAAACCAGAACTTCAGATTAATAACCCATACCTGATTATTACAGAAACAACATGATGAAGGTTTCATTTACTTACCTAGATATGCAATTCTCCTTTTATACCAGCAGACTTCTAAAAAATGCTCTTAATTCTGCTGATGATCACGCACTTCCTCCTGTCTATGAGCTTGATTCGTACAAATATCACCTGTATGAGGATATGGAAGCTGGTGCTCTGTAAAAATAATTTTATCGCAAGGTAAGAGCTGAAATGATAGTGAACTCACCTTTTAACCATGCACTTAGGGTGAAATTAGGGCAAACCCTGACAGATTGGATCTTATTCATTAATTTTCTGCATGGAAAGTTAGGATTTCGCCAGGTGTTTCATCGGGTTTAATGATCGGTGGGAAATACCTACCACCTCAGCATGCATTTAATGTTAATGGCGGCAATGGGAGTGGGGTGATATCTAAATGGCAGGATGATATTTGAAAAATATTGGGTGATGTTTAGATATCGGGTGATGTTCGCGCCATTAGGTTGTGCTTTAAACATCAGGAGGATATTTGAAAATATCGGGTGATGTTTAGATAATGATGACCAAAGTCATTCTTTCTTCCTCTCGAGATATTGGGATGACATCATCTAGATATTCGTTTATTATATCGCTAAGGCATGATGATGTCATCGTCATGTTATGCGAACAGGATCATGTTTATGAAATATCTTGTCAAGAGGTAAATGTGATGATGATGTCATCATCATATCACTTCTTCATTTATCAGACTTGAATGACATCATCAGGATATTTGCTTAGGGGGATATTTTGTGGCAGGAGGATATTAAGAAATATCGGGTTACATTGAAAAATATGATCCTCGCGAGATGCATAAGGCCGCCGACGGGTAAAGGCTACTATCACCTAAAATTGACGTCCGGATATTCAGACCGCATGATTTATCGGGTGATAAAGTAGATCGGGGTGATCTTTTGAAATATGATTGATGTTATGAAACATGATCCTCCCCTGGAAATATCAGGTTTGACTCAAACTTTGACCATTCATAACTTTTACATCCTGATGAATATCAGGGTGATGTAAAAGGAAAACCTGCATGAAATTTGATGCTCTTTCTAAATATGAGGTTACTGGAACAAAATAGGAATTTTGACAAACTAACCTCATGATGATGATCTACCTAGCCTTTCTTGCATGATGATCTGCATGACTTACTTTTACCAAACCACCAGAAAGCACAGAACAAGCCAAACAAAAAGTTGGGTCCCTATTTTGCCAAGTCAAAATGGGGCGTGTTGTGTAACCACACAACAACTTGCCACCAAAGAAAACAAACAAATTCCAATGATTCAAGTGATGTGATCCTATTTCTTCATAGTATTCTAATTCTTCCTAAGCATAAGCATCATGATATTCTGAATGATAAAATTTCCTCATGATAACAATGCTAACAAAGGATCAGGTGTGTACAAATGATTAATTATCCTCATCTTGAAAGCAAGTTGAAAACATAAGTAACTAGTGTTAAACTACATAGTTGGAGATCATCCCTCATAGCCAACCTGGATAGAGCCTTGCTACCAGTAGGCATTTATAGCCCCGACAAGGTTATCTATACAATCTCCCTAAGTAGAGCCCCACTGCCAGTAGGCGTCTATAGCCCCGGTAGGGTTACTTAGATGGCCTAATTTTATTTCTTTTCTGATTCTCTCTTTAAAATTTGAATTTGATATCATCATGTCAGCTCATTTGTACAAGGTATAGTCACTTGCAACTACAGGTTGGAGATTGTATTGGTAGCAAGGGAGTCCCTTTAGATTTTTCACTTAACACCTATACTTGTGTGTTTAACAAACCCAAGGCTGTTAGGTGTTTCATTGTGATTGATTCACTTTGATCAAGAAAAGGCACCCTGATGAAAGGATATCATAGACCTGATCATGAATACTTCTTAGGTTGAATTACAACCTATGTCTAAATCTGATCTCATCACTTGAATCTTAACAATTTGGTTATTTTCTGTGGTGATGAGGTGCATCATCTTGACTAACTAAAACAGAAGCTCAACCAAAACAAAACAAGACAAACACAACTATACAAACAACTATACAAATGTACAATATGATACACATGACTGTCATGAAGTCACTTAGGCTTGGAAATAATGTTTGAGGAATTATCCATTGACTAGCAATGGGACATCCTCACCTGTCAGGTTCTTAAGCCTATAAGTGTTGTCTCCTAAAATCTTAGAAATTTGAAAGGGACCTATCCATAATCTGTCAAATTTGCCATGGTCACCTTTCCTCTCATGGGCTTTATCCCACATCAGGACTAAATTAGATATCCTGAAGGCCTTAACTTTGGCTCTCTTGTCAAACCAACGTTTGACAACAACCTGATGTTTTGCAAACTGGTCAATTGCCTGACTCCTTTTCTCTTCCAGGTGCATCAACTAAAGCAACCTAACCTCTTGTCTATTATCAATACCTAGGTACTCTTGGGTTAACTGCAAAGTAGGAATTTTCAAGTTTACAGGGAGGATAGGATCTACCCCATATACTAGTTGGAAAGGTGAGTTTCCTAATGCAGTTTTCATTCTAGTTCTGTCTACCCATAAGGCATATTTCAGAAATGAGTTCCATTCCCTAGGGTTCTTCTCTATTAATTTTCTTATGATATTCAACAAATTTTTGTTGGTGGATTATGCTAATCCATTCCCTTGGGGATAGTAGTTGGATGAAAACTTAAGTATGATCCCATGATCAAAAGCCCAACTTGACAATTTAGTTGAAGTGAAGGCAAAACCATTATCACTCACCAAAGCATAAGGAGTTCCATACCTGGTAACAATGTTGGTCTCCAAAAATTTAATAACATCATCTGTGGTACAAGTCTTGCTGCTGACAGCCTCAGTCCATCTAGTACAATAGTCAGTAATTGTTAAGACATACCTATGGCCTGAGGAGGATGGAGGATTGATTAGTCCTATGAAGTCCATGCCCCATTGTGCAAATGGGCGCTCTTCCATCACTGGCTGTAAGGGTTGTACAGCGTACTTCTCTCTGTTGGCAGCAACCTGACATACATGACAACATTTAACATGATTAGCTGTATCTTTAAAAACTGTGGGCCAGTAATATCCTACTCTGAGGATTGCATGTGTTGTGGCCAAGGATGATTTGTGTGTAGTTCTGAACTTGTCATGTAACTCTGACAGAACCTTATTTGCTTCTGGCCTCTCTAGGCATCTGAGGTATATTCCTTCATAATTCTTCTTGAATAGGGTTCCTCCCTTCATCATATATCTTTGTGACCTTATCTTCAAGGCTCTTCTCTGTGAAGCTTGCAATCTCGGAGAACATCTTCTAGTAATTAGGATGTGCCTGATATCTGAATACCATTCCTTATTGTCCTTGTCATTGATAACATACTGCTGACTTGTGATGTTTGGGTCAATTTTAGATATCATCTGGCTCAAAGCCTGTCGTCTTACCAGCTTCATTGGTGTAATTTCCATGTCATACTCTTGTAATACAGTAATCCACTTGGCTCTTTTCTCACCAGGCTCACTCTGCATGAGTAGCATTTTCACTACTACATCAGGTACTACTGCAATCACCTTGCTTCTCAGTATATAATGCCTAAATTTCTTTACTGCCCTGACTAATGCAAGTGCTTGTCTTTCAACATCCACATATCTTAGTTCAGCATCCTTGAAAGGACAGCTCATGAAGGCTACTGGTTTCTCTTCTTTTTCCTCATTCCTTTGAGTCAACACTACTGCAGAGGTATGTTCTGAGGCAAATGAATAGATGTAGAAGTCCTTTGTGTAATCTGGATTGATGAGGATAGGAGCATCTGATATGGCTTTCTTTATGTCCTCAAAAGAAGCTTTAGCTTTTGCTGTCCACTCAATCTTGGCATCTTTTTTCAGCATAGCATTTAGTGGTCTGACTATTTCTGCAAAACCAGTGATGAACTTCCTCACAAAGTTTATCTTCCCAAAGTAAGACTTAAGTTCTTTCTTGCTCCCTGGAAGTTGTAACTTCATGATAGACTCCACCCTGTCAGGATCAATAATGATTCCATCTTCTGTGATCAAGTGGCCTAGTAACTTGCCTGTTGTTACCCCAAATATGTATTTCTTGGGGTTCAAGGATATTCCGTACTCTTCACATTTCTTCAGCACATTTCTGAGATCTGCTACATGGTTTCTCGTTTCTTTGGATAATACTATCAAGTCATCCATGTAGATGACTATACATTTTCCTATTAAGCCTCTGAAGGCTATGTCCATTGCTTGTTGGAATGTAGCTCCAGTATTTATAAGTCTGAATGGTATACGTCTATATGCAAATATCCTCCACTTGGTGGTGAAGGCAATTTTCAACCTATCAATCTTATCAACCATCACTTGGTTGTATCCTGAGAAACTGTCTAGGAAAGACATCATCTTAGCTCCATTTATAATCTGCAGAACTTCATCTAATGAAGGTAAAGGATAATTATCCTTCTCTGATGCTCTGTTCAGGTTCCTGAAGTCTACACATAACCTAATGTCTCCATTCTTCTTCCTAACTAGCACTAGATTTGCCATCCAAGTGGAGTGCCTCATAGGAAAGATTATCCTGGCATTTAACAATTTCTTGACTTCTTCAAATATTATTGGTTCAAGCAAAGCATTGACTGGCCTTTGCTTCTATCTGAAAGGTTTAGCATCTGGCTTGAGAGGTATAGTATGAGTTATGACAGATGTGTCATATGTCTTCAGCTCATCATAAGTCCATGCAATTACATGGATGTAATCTTTAAGGGCCTGAGTTATTCCTTCTAACTCTTCTGGTGTGCAAACTTTACCTATCAAGACATTTTTCTTGTTATCATCATGTCCAATATTCAATTGTGAATATTGACCTCCATCAGCCTTGGGAAGATCCTTCTATTTCATCATATTATCCAAATCAAAGGCTCTTTCTAATTCAATCATGCCTTTGGGAATCTTGTGGCTAGGCAACTCTAATATTTCATTTTCTTCCCAGACATGATCTTCCATACTATTCTCATCTATGATCTGAGCATCAAATACATCCCTGTTGGAGATGAAATCAAGGATGTATTAATCATCATCAAAGACTTGAAGATTGGTAACATTATCAGGTACTGATGGTACAGACACCAGTTCTACTGAAAATCTCTTCAGACCTGATATAGATAGTGGCTCCAGTGTACTGGCAGCCTGGGCAAGTGCATCTGCCCTGTGGTTATGTTCCCTAGGAACATGGGTGATGTTAAATGCATCAAAGTCTTCAATCAAATCCCACACTCTGTGTCTATAATTTGACAATCTTTTATAATTGCAAGAGTATATTCCTCTTACCTGTCTGACAACTAATTCTAAGTCTCCAAAGACATGCAGAATTTTCACTTTCTTTTTGAGAGCAAATAGTATCCCATGGATTAGAGCTTCATACTCTGTCACATTATTAGTACAGGGGAACTGTAATCTATATGCAGCTAAGTAGGATTTTCCTGATGGATCAATGAGATCAATCCCCACTCCAGCTCCTTGTTTGGATTTAGATCCATCAAATCTAAGGATCCAAGACTTATCCTCAGTATGAGGTCTAGCTAAACCTTCCTTTTTCTTTGCAGCTCTGGCAGCTGCTCCACCTGATATCCATTTTAACTTAGGAATGTCAGCTTTCTCAGACTTCATCTTTTCTTCCTTTTGAGAAGCTAATTTTTCTTCTTGCTTTCCATCATCAGGAGGATGATCTTGTGGATCAAGCTCTGTATGTTTCTTCAAAATATGCAGACATAGTGAACAAGCAGTCTCCAAATGAGGTGCCTCATGCAGCCTACACCAACCTTCAGTTAGTGCATCCTGTTGATGTTTCTTTTGTCTTATCATTTTCTTAATTTCTCCTGATAAGAACTCTTCAAACCTAGTTAGATTATTGCCTCTGTCTTCATCAGACAGTTCATAGTCTGACTCCATCAAACAATCACTCCATGGGGTGATCTTTTCTTTTTTGCTAACATTTATCTGATTATACACCAGAATTTCTTCTATTCTCTGTACATGACCTTCATCATGATCTATCACTTTTTCCGTGGTTCTTACAGAAGACAAAAAAGAATCAGTATCATCATAATCACCAGACATAGAGCTTATCTCAGAATATGATGATGATGCCTCACTGCATGTCTTCTCCAGCATCATCATGTCTAAGCATGTTTCACATGTCTTTTCTGAATGTGCTTCATCGTGTAATCTGCACCATCCATCAATCAAAATATCATTAGCAGGTATATTTAACAATTGACAATGCTTTACCTACTTGGACAGATGCATCTCAAAGTTTCTGAAGCAATCTATTTCATTTTTGTTCTCAAAATTATTATTAGTTTCTACAACCAACATGTCCTCCTAATGATCATCATCATGATGATGATGAAAGTCAAGCATCAGGATCTCTTCTATCCTGATAGTCTGTGGTCTAACGGCATAAACTCCAGGCTCAATGTCAACATACATGATCTCATTCGTTTTATTATACTCGGTTATCATGTGTTTCATTTTGGGTTCAGCATCTATTCTTATCTGGTTTGGTATACCTTTCCAAGGTAACCACATGTGACTGAAGTCAGTGGACATATATCCATTCAAAGTCTTTGACTAGTCCCTGCTAAGCAGCATCCCATATGTATCAGGTATGTCAACTACCTGGATATCAATGTAATATTGGATCCTGGGATCAGATGCTAGCTGCATGTGTATATGAGTCAGTTCTCCTATTACACTCACCTCTGTCTTATCTAGCTGTGTCACCTTCTTTAGGGATTTAGCAGGATGTAGTCCTAATGCGTTGCATATGGACAAAGGCATCACATTGGTAGAGGCACCTAAATCTACCAGACAGTTGTGTAAATTCTTTCCAAACATCCTTATGGTAAGGAGGAAAGGTGGTGACTCACTCTTATCTCTGTATAATGTCATATGTGATGTTTCGACAGATTGGACAATAGCTGGCACCTTAGGCTTGATATTATTATCTCTAGTAGCATGATCTTTATTGCTAAGATGACTTGGAGAAGGACTATCCTCTTTAGGAGCAGGATCATCTAGTGACTTCATAAAAGCTTTTTTGATTGCAGGAGTTTTCAATAACTTTGATAAAGATAGGCTGATCTTTATCTTTTTCATCTCATCAGCCAAGTATGTGACAAGTTTATCAGACTCCTGGGGTAAGGCAACAGCTTTTGATGCTATATTTTGAGGTGACAGATATTGAGCATTTACCTTGGGGAACCCAGGGTTATTACTAGCTTTGGGGTCAGGAGGTGTGTTGAAATTGTTTGGAGGTAGAGATGATGTCAATGGAGTGGTAGGTCTGTTGGAGCTACTTCTCAAATTATAATTATGTCTTCTAGGATATTGTTGTTGGTATGCATGCACTTCCTCATGTTTAGTAGATGGTTCATTCTCATCTTCAAAGGGGAAGGCATAGTTTGATTCAAAGGCTAAAGTAGATTCTTCACATGCATGAGAATAATTTTGATGATCAGTATAGCTTTCTAGCACTAGGGCTGAATCATATCCACAAGGAACTATCTCATTACCTTCCACCTAAGGTGGATTTCCAGAAGTATTAGACACTTCTGTTTGGAAAATGCTAGCAGCAATTCTAAATTATGGACAATCTAACTCTGCATGAGCATTTGTGTTGTGTATCCTGCACTAGTTGGTGAGGGCTGCTTCAGCAAGATTGACTCTAGTAGTCTGTTTGGCTTCACCAGGTGGCTGATTATCTAAAGGTGATGGTAATGAACCATTATTTGGCCTGGAATTCCATACTCTAGGCTGTCTCTGAGGATTATTGTTATTTCCACCACTATTATTGAAATTACTGTTATTATTGTATCCTTTGTCAGGATAATTTGGTCTATCATTGGAATAATTTCTATTCTAATTTGACTAGGAATAGAAACTTTGATTTCTCAAATGTGTCACTTCTATAGTGAGTTTTCTCAGTTGAATAGAGATTTCTTTAATTTCTTCCTTCTCTTCTTGAGCTTTGGCTACTACATTTTCACTTTGAGGCTTGAAGAAAGAGGATCCATGGTTATTGTTCTAATCCGCACCTTGAGGTGTCTAAGTTTGTGCAGGATATTGTGGAGTTTGGCCATTCCCATTAGGAGGTGGCATGATACTCAATGGAGGCACTTGCAAAGGTGCAGGCATGACTAGTGGAGATATCATAGCTCCATTAGGATATTGTGCAGGATATGATGGATACATGCGAGGCAGTGTAGGGAATGCAATATTTAGAGTAGGAGCTGGGACTAGCTGCTAATTCACCTTGATAGCTTCTTGAAAAGCTCCTGTCAAGGTAGTGATTTCAGGGTGTGTTCTCCTGATGAACATAGAAGTCAATGGATCCAGGACTGAATAATAGATACTCCTAGTAGAAGCATCTACTACTATATAAGGAGCAACTAACTTGGATAGCATTTTCTGGAACCTGGCATTGAAATTGGCAATAGGTTCATTCTCAAATATTTTGATTGTAGCAAACATGTGGTAATTCATAGATGGATCAATAGGAACCTTGAACCTATTAAGAAAGCTTTCTCTAGGACAGCCCATGAACCAACAGAAGCTTGACCAAGACTAATAAACCAATTATAAGCCTCTTCCCCTAAGGAAAAAGGAAATAATCTGCATACAAAATCTTGATGTTCTATCCTGGTTCTGCAACAAGCCTCTTTAAATGTCCTGATATGATCATCAGCATCCTGATATGGATGATATTTTGGACAAAGTTTATCTAGATTCTTTGGCAACTCGTGATATGCAGTGAAGGTTAAAGGTGACTCTGCTACAAAGAAAGACATTGTGACTGGAGGAGGTTGAGCCTAAGGAATAACTGGCTAAGGTTGGACCTGGGGTTGAGGTTGAATAGGAGGTGTCACAGATATCCCAGAAGGTATTTACAAACCAACAGGAGTTACAGGAGGAGGTTCTGGTGAAGCTCCTGATGCACTGGACCCGGGAGTATGATGGATGTCTACAGTTCTAGGTTTGAAACCTCTAACAGGCAATTCTTCAAAGATTCCACTAGATCTAGACCTGGTATTTATCCTATGAGCCAAGATTTCTCAATTTTGAGGCAAATTGGCTGGATCTTCACAAATATTGGCTGGATTTCACCAGCTGAGGTGATATTTGCGGTCAGATGACTGATCTGACTGGATATTTGCGAAATATTTGCAACGATACTGCAAATATGAGGTGATATCGGGGCACGATGACTCTTACCATAGGATATCAAGCTTATGAGGCAAAACTTCTCAAAATTTTAACAAATTTACTTAACATTGGCTGATATTTGTGAATTCATGATGATCTACTATAAAGCTTGCAATATTTATGACTACTTTTAGGAACTTTACACAGAATGAACATCTACAAGCTTGCTATAGTAAATATTTGAGCAATATTTGAAATTCACAAATGCACTGGGGTTACCTTACTCTCTGTATCATCAAACCTAAAAATAATGATGATGAGTGTAGTCTTTCAGATAAAGGCCCTCCTTCTAGCACCAATTTACGTTGCATTAGGAGCGAGGGGTGTGCAGATCAATTATCAGGTTTAAGACAGGCTGCTTTACAGAGTTGAAGGATCTCTATTTAATTAAAAACAATTTCTTTGCTGACAAACAGCTTAGCCCTCCTTCTAGCGCCAATTTATGTTGCGTTAGGAGCAAGGAGATGAATGATGACTAAAGCAATGGTGTCTTTTCCCATTTGGCCCTCCTTCTAGCGCCAATTTATGTTGGTCATGATGTTAGTCATAAACAAGCATAGAATAAAAGTACACATTAACCTTTATTCATCTTGAAAGATACAATGAATTTAGAGAATTCATGATCCCAAGTCTCCGGTGATTAGGTCTTAATCTTCTGATGTTACTCAGAGGTTGATGTGTGTTGTTGTTTCCATTTTAGGGCCTTACGTAAAGTTCATCATCATGACACTATTTCTGCAAAGATTCTTCATAGAGAGGTCATTTCACACAATTACTTGATCAAATGATGCAGAGATATTCAAATCTTTGCATGATATTTACCAATTATACATGCTTTAGCTTCAAATATGCTAAATATTTGCAATTATCTATGAGATGTCTGCATATTTTCAATATTTGCTTAAGATTATCAGTTATTTGCAATTATGATAGTGAAATGCTCTAAAATTTAAAAGAAATTGGAAGAAATGCTTCAAATTAAAGTTGAACCTTCAGCTATTGAACCACATGTACATCAGATATAGTCATGAAGAGAAGAAAACCAAACCATATGTTCACCAGGACATTCCACAGCTAGATACAGTTGATGCTAACTTCAAAGGAATTTGTATGAAAGCAACATATGCAAGTAAATGTGCACTCCAATGGATGCAGCAAATCACAGCATATATCCAGAATTCACACACTGATTACTCAAGATTTAGTATGAATTGTAATCAAACAAGTCTTCTCATTCATTAAGTATGCAAAGATATAGATGTATACAAAAAGCTTTGAAATGAGCCCTGAATACTTCAGCAGACATATTTCAATTAAGTTTCGAATATTAGAAAAGAGGCATTCTAGCACCTTTTATAGAACAAGGTGAGGAATCCATTACAAGAAGATCAATGATCTTGATTTGTCTATGAATATCTATGGTCAAGATTTCTGTTTGACTATGTCAACCTTATCAAAATGGCACAAGTTGCCAGCTGGCAACTATCTAAAAAACTTATTTCCACTAAGTATCCAATGTTGATATTTACTTTATGCTGCATCATCATCTACCTTATCTGATTCATGTGCATCATCATCATGTGTATCACTCCCCAAACTTTCATCATCCTGATGATGATGACTTCGCATATGAGGCTGCATGATGCTCCAGATCTGCTCATATAACTACACAATTCTATCTATTTCTCGGCCATCCTAAGTCTTTGCTTTGATGATGGCATGCTTGTGTGCCTCGTACTTGTGTCTACTACTATCCAGTTTGTCTTTCCTATTTTGCAGCATCTCATTGTAATTTTCCATCTTGACTTTGACTCTCATCATTTTATCTATGACTTCTTCTGTCAAGTGGACAAGTGGATCATTAGCTACTGATTGGAAGTTGCCATGTAAAGCTTTGATGGCAAACTCTTCATCTTGATTTTCTACTTTCCCTTCCACTTTTCCTTCCAGTGTTTCCAACATTTCTACTTCAACAGACATTAAATCATGCAACTTCATGCTGATATCTCTCAGTTTATTATTGCATCTTCTAAGTACTCCACATTCAAATCGAATGTCCTTATACCATATATCAACCAACAAGGCAGTATTATTGTTCAATACCTATTTGTTGATAAGCAACTGAGGATTTATCCTCCTTATTTCTCCCAAGATGTCTAATATCTTTTCCAACCTGTAAGACCTTTTGCCTGTCTGCATCTGTAATTTATCTACTCTTGTCCTGGAGTCACTGAGAGTATTCCATCTCTTCAAAGAGGCCTTTACCACTTCCTCTACATCATCCAATGTGGATGACATCCATCTCCTTAGTACAGATGCCTCATGTTTCATGAGATCTAATTTATTCACCTCCTCTTGAGAAATAGCAGTCAATGGGACTGCATGTTCAGCTGAAGTATCTTCAGTATTGGTCAGCCTTCCTATGTAGGCATGCAACTGAGCAATGTGCTCTTTGTGTTGCTTGTTTTCTCCTTCTCTCTTTTCACCTTCTAAATTAAAGAATCAATAATATCTTTGCCTTCTTGACCTTCTTGGTCTTCATTGGCAAATCCTAAGTCCACTGTGCTGATCTGAAACTCATCTAAGGTAATTTTACCTTTTTCTTTGTCTACAGTAGGTAATGCAATCTGTGTAGTCCTTCTCCTAGTTGTTGGATCTCTTTTGATGGCCAAAGTCATTCTGGCCTTTCTCTTAGGTTTTATTATATTCTCAGAAAATAATGTAGACATCAAATTCTTGAATTTCAAATTCTTCCTCTGCATTTACCTCTTTCTCCAACCACGGAGGTACCTGATCATGTTTCTCCGCATCATCATGATGTTCACCTATATCTCCTGTTTCTGTCAGCAGATGTGATGGAGAAGGTGATTTCCTTAGTTCTTCTTCATGATGCTCGCTTTAATGTTGATCTTGTGGCACATCCTCCTATTGAGGAACTTCTTTCTCTGGAGGAGCTTCTTCCTAAGGTGGAGGATCTTGTGATGTTTCTATATGTTGATCATGATGATCATGATCCTTTTCTATCATCACCTCATCCACTTTCAACTTTTCCTCCTGTTGAGGAACATTCTCAGTCGTGAATACTTGGGAAGTCTCTTTACATGCTGATGTTGGTTCTGCAATCACAATTTGTTCTGCACCTGTGCTAATTATTTCTTGAACCTTGGTGGCGAGATCTTCTACCACATCTTTCTCATCAGCTTTCTTTTCTTGAACCTCTACTATAGTAGGCTCTACTGACATATCTTGTTGGCTTTGCTAGCTCAGTTTTGAAGTATGGCCCTTTGGTTCTACCGTCTTTACTTCTTCTGCAGGGTGCCCTTTGTCAGGTGATCCTGCTGGATGTTCAGGATTCACATCATGTTTCTCTGTTACGTCTATCACCGTAGGATTTGTCACCTCTGCACTCAGTGTATCTAACCCCATTTCTTGGGCTATCTGCTCTGGGCTCTTTTCTTTCTTAGTTTCCACTTGCTTTATCTCCTCCAGTATAGTTTGAACTGGTGGAGTCTTGTGAGGGGTCATGTGTGTACCTGCAGCAAGGGTTTCCATCTTTTGTGAAGCCACTTCCTACACAACTTCATCATCAGACAAATTTATTGTCTCATCTAGCGAGATGTGACCTTATGCATGTGTCTAGGAGGTTTCTTTCATCTGCTTTTTTGCGAGCTCGGTCTTAAAATTGACGATGGTAGGAAGTGGAACATTGTGCTAAAGTTCCTTATGTACTTCACTACCTACCCCTTGTAACAATGTAGGGGGTTGTCTTATTTCACCTCTCATGGAGGTTCTTTGTTTCTTAGGTGGGGTAGACACCACCTGTGGAGCTCTCCTCTTCCTTTTGAATAATAAAGGAGCCTCTTCTTCCTCAAGCTCCTCCTCCATGAGGATATCCTCTTCATCTGGTTTCTTTGAGGATTGACCCTCTTCTTGGGTCTTAGTAATTCTAGCCTCTGCTGTCTTTCATTTCTTGGACTTTCTCTTGCTTGTCTGTGGAGGTGATGCGGATCCTAATCCTGATCCTGATCCTGATCCTGATGCTGCTACCTCTTTAGCTATGAACACTGCCCATTCAATGATAACCCCTTTGGGCTCATTATCTATTTTCTTGCCCCTTAAGGATCTTTTTCTCTATTGCTGTTGTGAAGGGAGTCTATCTCCCTTAGACTTTCTTTTCTCATTTATGAAATCATCATACTCCCCATCGGGAATATCCTACCCCTTCTTTTTGTTGTCCATAGTAACGGCAACACCTTTCTTCTTCAAAGCCTTTATTTATTCATCAACGTAAGCTTGGGTTAGCTATAGGGTCTTGGCGTTGAAGGGGTCCAAGGATATGTCCTCTTGTATGGTGAGGTTAGGTGCAGAGATGGTATCATTATATATTTTCTTCTGCTCATACTCATCTGCAATTATCCTGTCATCATCTTTCTTCAATTGTTGAGGGATGGGGATGTAGTCAAAGGTTCTGACTTGATTCAGTGTTAGCCTTTGATACCTTCTTCTTCTTGCTTCTGCTTCATCTTCACAGTCAGCCTAGAAGTCTTCTAGGTGCCTCTGATGAATAGGCTTTCCTATTATTTTCTGCATCCTACCATAAGGATCATATGGTCTTATTACTGGAAAAGGCTGCAATTGCATTTTATTCAAGGTGACCATCACCTTCTTGATGTTCTCTGAATCTGGGCACATGTACCGGCCAATGGTGACTGGAAACAAAATTAGACGCAGCTTTCGGGCATCCTTATATGTTTTCAACATTGTGGAACTCTGCCTTATAAACTCCATCAGTATCACTACATCAGTGGGATACCTTGGGAGCATGAGGGGATTTCCTTCAAAACCCTCAATCCTCATGTTTGAAAATGTGGCAAATTGTATATACCAGGCTCCATGCCTGTAGATTATCTCTTGAGCTTCCATGCTCAATCGTTTTGTTCTGTCCTCCTCCATGGTTCTGACCAGATGCATAGAAAATGCATCATTTACCAGTTTGTAATCTTGGAGGTAATTAGCTCTTTGTAGTTGGGGATGATGATCCCAAATATGCACAGCATTAACTGTGCCTGTGACTTTGCCACATGTGACTAGTGCATCAAATGTGCCTTTGTAAGTACAGGAGTAGACAATCTATGACATCATATAGAAAGCATAATTTGAACCTCTTAGGTTTATAACCTGCTCATGTAGAGCATCACTTATCAGTTGGCCCCACAATTGCTTGATATCTGAATATATGCACATCATGATCACACCATACATCCAATCCTTAAAACTACCAGCATCAGGCTAGCCTATGATTGTACTCAATAATACAATCATGTTCTGGTACTCCTCACTAAAATCATATTTGAATAAATGCATAGGAAGTTTGGTGGCTGCAGGATATGTGATGTTCTCAGCCCTCCATTGGTACATGTTTTTCTTGGCTTGTTTCTTGTTATTTTCATATTCTTTCTCTAATTTCTTCAAGTCTACACTGTTGACCTTCCTACCTAATGGCAATCCAAATGTCTGGGAGAGACCCTTGATGGATAGGTCTACATATATCCTCCCATGCTTCATCACCTAACGGGTCTCTGGGTTGTAGTTTCGGGCACACTTGATAACCAGCTCCGGAGACTCCATGGAGTACGGGAAACCAGCGGCATTCCACATCCCGGATACAAAAACTTCATCCAGCACAGGACTCCTATTCTTCTCATCATTCAGCCTAGCTGACCAGGCTTCCAAATTAGTATTCCCCTAATGGGTATCTGTAATTGTGCCATATTTGAACAGGACGCGCCTCTGAGATGAAAACATGGGCTTACTGAATTCAGCCTCACACTTAGCTAACCTCTTATTAGCCATGGATGCCTGCAATTAAAAAAATTTTGTCTTAGAATGGGCTCTCATGCATGCATATAACAATTAACTCTACTAATCATCATGCCTACTGTATCTATTCAACATTAACTAACCATGTGGATGCATAAACCAGAACTTCAGATTAATAACCCATACCTGATTATTACAGAAACAACATGATGAGGGTTTCATTTACTTACCTAGATATGCAAATCTCCTTTTATACCAGCAGACTTCTGAAAAATGCTCTTAATTCTACTGATGATCACGCACTTCCTCCTGTCTGTGAGCTTGATTCGTACAACTATCCCCTGTATGAGGATATGGAAGCTGGTGCTCTGTAAAAATAATTTTATCGCAAGGTAAGAGTTGAAATGACAGTGAAGTCACCTTTTAACCATGCACTTAGGGTGAAATTAGGGCAAACCCTGAAAGATTGGATCTTATTCATTAATTTTCTACATGGAAAGTCAGGATTTCACCAGGTGTTTCATCGGGTTTAATGATCGGCGGGAAATACCTACCACCTCAGTGTGCATTTAATGTTAATGGTAGCAACAGGAGTGGGGTGATATCTAAACGGTAGGATGATATTTGAAAAATATTGGGTGATGTTTAGATATCGAGTGATGTTTGCACCATTAGGTCATTCTTTAAACGTCAGGAGGATATTTGAAAATATCGAGTGATATTTAGATAATGATGACCGAAGTCATTCTTTCTTCCTCTTGAGATATCGGGATGACGTCATCTAGATATTCATTTATTATATCACTAAGGCATGATGACGTCATCATCATGTTATGCGAACAGGATCATGTTTATGAAATATCCTGCCGAGAGGTAAATGTGATGATGATGTCATCATCATATCACTTCTTCATTTATCAGACTTGAATGACATCACCAAGATATTTGCTTAGGGGGATATTTTGCGGTAGGAGGATATTAAGAAATATCAGGTTACATTGAAAAATATGATCCTCGTGAAATTCATAAGGCCGCCGATGGGTAAAGGCTACTATCACCTAAAATTGATGTCTAGATATTCAAACCACATGATTTATCAGGTGATAAAGTAGATTGGGGTGATCTTTTAAAATATGACTGATGTTACGAAATATGATCCTCCCCCTGGAAATATCAGGTTTGACTCAAACTTTGACCATTCATAACGTTTACATCCTGATGAATATCAGGGCGATGTAAAAGGCAAACCTGCATGAAATTTGATGCTCTTTCTAAATATGAGGTTACTGGAACAAAATAGGAATTTTGACAAACTGACCTCATGATGATGATCTACCCAGCCTTTCTTGCATGATGATCTGCATGACTTACTTTTACCAAACCGCCAAAAAGCACAGAACAAGCCAAACAAAAAGTTGGGTCCCTGTTTTGCCAAGTCAAAATGGGGTGTGTTGTGTAATCACACAATAGTTACCTCTTGTGCTCTCTACATGCCTAAATAGGCATTTTTTTTTCAAATTCACACAACATTCACATATGGACTCAAAAATTTGCAAACAAGGACTTGTCAGAAAGATGACGAGGTGAACTACATAGTTGTGAGGAAATTTTTAGGTGACTGTACCATTTTGCGCATTTTTTTGCAATCAAAGTCAAACCTACTTGCAATCTTCAAATGCTCATAACTTTTCCATTTTTCATCAAATTTTTGCAAATTTTTTTTTAAAATTGCATGGAATTTCATCTAAAATCTGTTTATATAGTCATTATTTCTATATCAGTTCATTTGTCATCAGATTTTATCAGATTCTTGATTTTTACATAATGATCATCTTTGCTAGTCTACTTGCTTTGTTTTCAATTTTGTGACTTGCAGGTGATCTTACGGGGCTAAAATAACATCAGGAATAGCATATATAGTAGCTTAGACAGTGAAATAATCAGGTGCACTCATTCTATTTCTCATTTAGTCATAGTCTTGTTTACAAACACACTTCAATTTGGGACATAAAACGAATCATTGTTTGCATACACACTTCGATTTCGGCTTCTAAAATGAACATTGCTTGATCACACATCATTGAAAATTGAGTTTAAAATCAACAAGTGATTTCATCACACATTTGGATTTTGGACATAAAAAGAATCATTGCTTGACATGTCTTTCACACATTTCAATTTCTAAGGGCAATTAACCACTGCAAGTGTGAATCAAGTCTGTGTGTGTATACTCTCTCCTCGCAGCGTAAGGTGATCTTGGAGATTAAAAACACCTCACTTGATTCACTTTTGTTTACCCTTTCCTAGGAGGCCTGCTAGGGGATTTCATCATCCCTAGGGATGACCTCATTCGAGGTTGAATTGAAAGACACCCTCATTGAAATCAGAATCTTGTCACTCTTGGCTAAGCCCCAAAGAACTTTCTACCTTTGTGAAGCGAAGGCAAAGGGTGGGTAACCCCCTTCTCTCGGCTGTGTGATAGGATTTCACTTTCAATTTCTTAGTCAACCTCGTGTAAACATTGCCCAAAACCTAATTGGCCATACCCCATCAAACTAGACATTAGGGCTTGTTGATGTGTCTTCCACGTGTGCTTGTTTAATCATCATATTCTTCAAATTCATAATCCAAAATTGCTTATGTGTCTTGTGTGAGTGACTCATGATTGTACATGTGTGATCATTTCATTGAACATTACCAAATCAAGCTAAACACCAAACACATAAGACAAGTCTCTCAACTCATTCTTCCAGTACATTCAAATCCAATCACATTCATCCTAATCACTCATTTTTTAGCCACTTCATTCCTAATCACATCTAAGTCATCCTAAATCAATCTTAATCACATCCTTGTCACTCTGCATCATTAAATTATCATCATTCTATCTAAATCATTATCCAAACAACATCATTCTAATCATTCATCCTTCATCACATCCTAGTCATTACATATAATCCAATCATTCCAAGCCAAATCACATCCTAACTACTTTCATCCCAATCCAAAATCCAAATCAACCCAATCAAAAATCAAGACCTTAATTGATCATCCAATCAAATCAACCAAATCAATTCTATTACCTAAGTGTCATTAGTCCACCTTAAGTATAGACAATCATCCATCCTTTGAAGAAAATCAAATCATCTTAAGGTCTTGAAATTTGATTGCTAACATCACAATCATCCATCATCCCCCATCATCCCATACCTCCCCAACAACATGGATCCTCATGAACTAATGCAACAATTACAAAGACTTAGAAAAGTCTATGAGAACATGGATCCTAATGCTAAGGAAAAATGCAAAAATGACATTATAGATATGCCCTTAGCACACCTCATCATTGGAGAATCCCAAGCCCTTACCCAACCTCCATCATATCAACAAACATCTTACATATCCACTCCTTCAACCTCATATCAACCTTCAACCTCATACCAACTTCCATCATATCAACCTTCATCACATCAACCTTTACCCTCATATCAATCTCCATCCCCTTACACATCCATGCCATCATACTTATCCAATCAATCAATACCTCCACCTTATCCATCCCCCAACCTTTGTCATGCTTACTTTGATCAAGGGAACACCAATCTAGCACACCTTATCTCTGAAATCCAAACATTATATCAACAACCATTTCCCCATACAAATCCCCCATCCTCTAATCCCCATCCTATCAACCTTAATCCATCACCCTACCCACCTTACAATCCATCAATCCCAACCCCCCCAACACAATGTTCCTCCAATCTTAATCCATCACCCTATGTATCTCCCAATCCACCAATCCCTATCACCCATCCACCATCTAATCCACCATCAAATCTTCCAAATCCTAAGCCCACGACATCCAAAGAATCCTTGTGGAATTTCCTCCAAAGAACATCACCAAGAAAAGCAATGGAATCCCCCAAATCCCACACCTATCCTTGAACCCATCCAAGAACCATCATTACCTAATCCTATCACCCACCTATCCAATCTCAATCCTAATCCTACACCATCCACCATCATTATCCATCCATTACATTGTTCTTCAACCCATACACTCATGAAAGATACCATCCATTGGCTATTAGCAAGGAATCAAACACCCTCATGCAATCCAACATCCACCAAACCTCTTGAACAATATCCTATCATAACTCAAGAACCATCATGCAGCCATGTTCAAGAGCCCATAAGTCAAGCACCTATCACATCCATCCAAGCACCTACCACATCTATCTAACTCACCCCCACTTCTATCCAAGCACATGAGCTATGGTAAGAATCAAATCTAAAGCATGTTGAAATATCAACCCCTTCTCCTAATCAAGATCTAACCATCCCATCTAATCCCATCCCTGATCCCCTCCCATCTATTGGTCAACTTACTGATCCCACCCCTTCTTCTACCACCCCTTTACCATCCCCCATGAATCCTTTACCTCCATCTACCAATCCCATCCCAAATCCACCCTCCTATTCACTTGGACAAAGCACTTTCATCCATGGTGACTCCCTTGTAGGAGGTGAACAACTTCCATCCACCACCTATCCTCTTCCAACAAATAATAGACTCGCGTCTTGTTTCCAAAGCACCAAACATCCCATCGCATGTCACATACCCCAACATATGAACTATCAAGGCAAAGGCTTAGGCCTTCATAAACAAGGAATCTTAGAGCTCATCCACACAACATTCCATCCATCATCGCATGGCCTTGGCTATACACCCCAAGAAAAACAATCTAAACATGTTGGTACCACCCACGCACCTTCCAAAATCCACTCATCCAAATCCCAAACATGGTGCATCTTATCGCACCCCCAAAGCATATGTTGCCATCCCTCCTCCATCATCATATCAGTTGCAAAAGCATGTGACCATCCATTTTCCTCCATCAAATTTACCTCCATTACTTCCAACTCCAAATATTCCTATTAAATCCACTTTAACTTCTATCCTACCAACTCCCAACATCCCTATCCACAAATCCTCTTATCCTCCCATCCTCTCAAACATCCCTATCCTCAAATCCCCTCATCCATTTATCCAAAAATCCACTTTTTACCCCTCCACCCATAAACCCCCTAAATTTACCAATTAAGACCAAAAAAAGCACACATCTTTCAAACATGAAGCTTCCTCCAAATCCATGGGATTCAAAAGTAATAATTTGAATGCCTGAATGCATAAAGTACAAAAGCCTAAAGATGTTATCCCTTCCAACCAAAATAAAAAATCCAAAAGGCTATTAAAACCCCCACCATCAATCAAAACAAATGAGGCATCCACCGCCCAATCCACTCCAAAATCCCAAACATCCCCCTCCCCATCTAAAAATCCCATAAAACCTAAGTCTATTTGGGTCCCTAAAACCCCAAATCAACCATCCAAAAATCCCCTATCCCAATCCCCATTACTCCTAACTCCACATCTAAAATACAAGCTTCAAAATACATCACGGTGTGTGCAGCCATTGGTCTTGATTCCCCTCCACCACTTGACATTCCCACATACCCCCATCTCTCAATCTTTCATTCACTATCCTACATATCTTCCCCATCACATTCCTATGGTCCATGCTATTGAATAATCCACATCATAATCCACATAGTCCACATGATAATCCGCATAATCCACACCATAATCCACTACCCACCATACATTCCATCTTCTCCTATCTACCAAAAATCCATACAATCATCATCCAAAATGCTATCCAACATGGGACCATCTTCTTCGTGCTATGAAAATAGATGCTAGAGTCCCCCTTCCATCAAAAAAGGAAAAAAATCAAAGAAAATCAAGAAAATAGTAAAGAGAAAAATCTGTCCAATGGTGAAAACCACTCCTTGTGGCGCCTTGGGCAAATACCTTGATGAAAACCCCTTGTGGGCATCATGCATAATCCCTTCTCCATTCATTTTGTATCCCTACACTTGGGGGAAAAACCTTATCCTTCATCCACATCCATAATATCCTTTGCACTTCTTATCCACTATCTTATCCTAATCCTATCATATTCCTATCCACCATCCCCTATTTATCCTATCATTTCCCATCCATCCTATCCATTATATCTTGCTTTTACCATCTCCCACCTTATATCTTGATAAAGACAAGGGGAAAAATATCAACAAAATGCTTTGGAGACCTCTTGGCATACTCCCTTTGTAAGTATATCCTCCATCCATCCTACTAGAAAGTCCATCCATTCAAACGTGAACCCATCATGCAAAATTCTAAGCATTAGGGCATATGATTCCTTGCAACCTAGCCCTTGGAGAAAATCCTAAAACCCCCCATCCATATATCATGCATACCTATCCTATCCCTCATCCCTATCTTCCATCTATCTAACATGCATCCCTATCGTTTGTCCAGTCATCTATCATGAATAAACTATCCATCATCTTTCATCACCAATCCCTCTATCCAACCCCATCATTTTCACCCTGGACTTGGTGTTCCCTTATCATTGGTATCTAGCATAAAGGTTATCCACATGAAATCCAATGCAACCATCTCATAATAAACCATTCCTTTTCCAAAATCATGAAAATCAAAAAAATCAAAAAATCATGAAAATCCAAAAAATCAAAAAATCAAAAAATTCAAAAACACCAAAAAAAATCAAAATATCCACAAAATCACAAAAACAATTATCGTCACAATCACCCAAATCATCCAACACATCTCATCTTCCAAACATCATCACATCTATCCTTGGTCATCCCACATCACCATCACAAATCAGAACTACATATCATCACCACCTACATCTTAATGTGCCTTGATCTCGTGGATACAGGGTATGTAGGTGGTCTGGAATACGAAGGAAGTTTCCAGTACTCAGGTACATAAGATGTACCCATCCAACTTGCGGAGCTTACACTAGATCCAAGCATCACATTACCTATCAAAGCATCATCCCTTAATAAAAAATCATCAACTATCAAATCAACATCAACCACAACTTGTCACCATCATATCTTGAGCCAATCTTACAACATCAACTAAGCATGATCCAATCATCAATCGATTCCTACCTTAGGATATATTGTTCCTACGATAGGCAGAATCTATCCTATCATCATCCATCTTGGCAAGAGATACAATGGCTACTTGTTTGGTTTGTTGGTCTTTTCATTTTTTATTTTTATCTTATGTCCCATTCGAAGATCACATCAAAACTACCTTGATCTCACTATATCATGGTATGTGGCAAAAATATCTAGAATGGCGCATAGTCTTTCTTTGTATGTTGTGCTTGTGGGTTGGTCTCATTACTCCAAGCTAGTATTCATATCTTGTTGATCATAGGGTCAGTTCTAGAATATTGATCTCCTTGTGCATCTAAGGATCATCATACCTTTTGTGTACTAAGAACTTATGTTGAGTCCCCTTCCCTCGTCTAGACAAGGTTGTACTATCTTGGGCATGCATGAGATCATCCCTTTGTCTATGTGTCTAGTCCATGCAAATGTTGGATAAAGATCATCACCCTGGTCTTCTATACCTTGGTGAAAATATCCACTTTGCTATATCAAACCTAGGATTGCTCTAATTCATTTTCAGCACAATGATCATCCACCAATCAATCTCTCAACATTATCACACTTTCATCTCGCCCCTTATCCTCAACCACTTCTACCAATCTCTTCCATCCATTTCGAGAGCACAACCATGTTCTTGCAACCCGCCTATCATCTCGAGGGGGCATCACCCTTACCAATTATCCAAACCTTACCCTATTCTTCTAAGCCAAAATCTTTTTTCTATCCAATCCAACTCTATGTTTTAACTTCATTGAAATAATGTTACTTAGCCACAACAGCATTTCAAAGAGGGGCAAATGTAGACACCTAAAATTGACTTGCTCTGCAAACCAATTTCCCACACCTCTACACCAATTTATCCCTCCTACTAATTAAATAAATTTATTTTATTTAATTAATTTATCCCCAACCATCTGTCTATCCCTTGTGATCAATTAATTCATTTAATTTATCACTATACCTTACAACTATATCCTTATTGATTAGATAAATATTCTCAATATTTATTTAGTTAATTTTGTCCATTTTCCTAATCCTTGTTAATTAGATAAATCATGCTTATCTAATTAATTGCCCTATTAATCAATCTACTCTAGCCTACCTATCCCCTAGACCTAAGTTAATTAAGCTAAACACTTAATTAACCTTGCTTAGCCCATCCTCCCACACACATTTGAATAAAAATCAATCTTTTATTCAAAGGGGTCAAATCCTCCTTACACCTCATTTATCACCCTCTTACACATGTAAGTGTACATCTTCACATCTCCACATAAAAGTGAATTTTTAATTCACACTCCCCTATGAGGTGAATTTTTAATTCACTTTTCATATCCACTCTACCCAAAAATGAATCTTTAATTCATTTTTATCCTCCACACCTTTCCCCATGTGAATTTAAAATTCACAAATAATGAGAGCCCTCCAATCCATTGACCAAATCCTAACCATTGATCTCCCTCATCCACTCTCCTTGTGACACTTGTCACAAGGCTATGAATCCAATCCTAACCCTAGCTCTCATTCATTTCTAGCCCTTGATCTCAACTTGTGATCCTCACCCTCCATCATCTTTTCATTTGTCTATAAATGAAACCCTCACCCAAGCCATTGGAGGGAGACTTCCTCTTGCATCCAAACTCTGCCAAAATCTCTCCAAAATCTTCTCATCCCAACATCATAATGCCAAAATCACTCTAGCCATTCCATCCAATCCCTCATCTACATTGTGTTGAATGCATTTGAGCAATCCACATTTCAATCAAATTGGGTAAAATCTAAGGAGCTTGGGTGCAACACCTTCCACCCTATCTTGGATTTGTGGGTAATTGTGAAGGTATATCATTTGTGTTTGCATTTGATTTGTATTTCAACTTCATTTTGACTTCATAGATTACATAGGGTTTCTAGGGACCTAGGGACATCTCCATATGTTCCTGTTGGTCCCCATGTCCCTATGTCCTTCTAGGGCCCCATTCCCCCTAGGGATGTCCCTATGTTCTTTTGGGTTCACATTTCCCCTTGTGATGTCCCTATGCCCTTTCAGGTTCCTATTTCCCCTAGGGATGTCCCTATGTTCTTTTAGGTTCCTTCTAGGTTTCCATTCCCCATGGGTATGTATCGATGTTATTTCAAGTTCCCATTCTCCCTAAGGATGTCCCTATGTCGCTTTAGATCCCAAAATCTTAGAAACATGAAAATACTCAAAATTTTACAAATCTAATGGATTTTTATGAATTTTATAAGCTTATTGTGAATTTTTATGTTGTTTAAGGATATTTATGATGATAAAGGACTCCTAGCAAGCAGAACAAGCATGCAACCTATTTTCAATTTCAATTCCAAAATGTCTGAGTGTTTTACCTAGATCTTTATGCCACCATTTTAAAATGTAATTTTATAAAACATTGTTCGAAAAGGCTGACCTTGCCTTGAGATTTGTAATATTTTTTTGGCCTATGGATCTTTAGCTCTAGGCTGAGTAAGTTAAGTGATTGTACATGAATAATCGCCTCTATAAAAGGAGGAGTATCATGCAATGTTAGCGAGTAGTACAGTGGTTAGATTTTTAGGAGTTAGATAGAATTTTAGTAGTGTTAAAATAGTAGTGAATTTGGAGGAGACTCTTGAAAGGAGTAGAGGACAAGGACATTTTCAGTGTTGTTATTCTGCTAAAAGTTATATGTACCAATTATATTCCAATCAATTATTTCAACTTTTTTTTATGGTTCTCTTCATTTGGCATTCATATATTTTATCTTCTTTTCTAGAAATCAATTTTTTTGGTGAAGTTTTGTGAAGGTGCCAAAGATTTAATGTCTTTTGAAATGAGATTCATATGTGATGCATGATTTTTATGGATGTAATATTGTGTTTTCATGTTTTTATTTTGATTTCTCACAAATTCCTTAGAATCTTGCATTTATAATGTCAGTGGTAGAGTGCAATGCTAATCACAATATTGTAGGTTAATAAAATTTCATTAGACCTTATTAAGGAAGGTTAGAAAACTAAGTGCAAAGCTAACCTTCTTTTAATTTTATTTTACTTCTCCAAAACTCTTAAAATAATTATCTTTTTTTAATAAATTGCTAAAGTAGGAGTAGATTAGGAACTATCTTACTTAAACATCTTAAAGAACATCATTTGCATAAGTAAGATGTAAAATATTTCATCTAGATCAATCATATTTTAGTCTTTAATTCAAAATACCAACATAGGCCCCTGAACAAACAAATCACATTGACCACTTAGAAAAACAAAAGTATAGAGTTGTTAAAGTAGTTTATTTCAAAGAAATCTTTACTCCAAAGCATAAGAATTTATTATTTAAATAGTTAGTTTTCATTAATATTGTTGAAATTGGCTATAGTTAAGTTAAATTATTATTTTAAATTTAGTTAATATAGTTAGGAGTGTGTGCATGTTACTTAAAAAAGATAGGAAAAATGCTAGGCAAAGACTCCTGAACTACCATACTACAAATAATCATGGACACTTCATAGGTTGGAATTAGTAGTTCATCTATTAAAGTGAGATACAACAATGTCTCATTAACATGTGTAATAGTACATGGAACATTTTTCTAGTGCACTATAAGAGTATAGTGTTATGCCTTGCATACATGTCCCTCCTTTACTTTGTCTCCCTCCTTTTCTTTTTTCTTTTGTGATGTATTTTTTGGTTCCTTTTTTTTAAAAAAAATTTGTTAAGGACTTGGTTTTGTTTTTTCTTGATTGATTTTGGTCTTTGTGATGAACTTTTTATGTTAAAAAATGTTAAAATCCTTAAAATCCATGTTTGAGTAAGATAAGTGTCTTTGATTTTATTTTTTTGCCTTCATGGGATGTTGGGGTTTCTATAGAGCCAGTGACATGATACAATGTACACATGTGTTCTCGATCGCCCATTTTTTTATTTTGTGTTTTATTTTTTATTTTTTAGGGGTTTTGAGGTTTCTAGAGACTTGGGGACATGTCCCAAAGTCCCCATGTCCCCTCAATCCCTCATTTTTTAATTTTTAATTTTTCCTTCTTTAGAGGATTTTGGGGTTTCTAGGGACTTAGGGACATGTCCCAATGTCCCCATATCCTCATGGTCCCTTGTTTTTTATTGTGTTTTTTTGTCTTTTGGGGGGATTTTGGGGTTTGTAGGAACATAGGAACATGTCCCAAAGTCCCCATGTCCTCATAGGCCCCCACTTTTTTTATTTTGTGCTTCTTTTTTGTAGGGACTTTAGGATTTTTGGGGACCTAGGGACATGTCCCAAAGTCCCCATGTCCTCTTGGTCTCCCATTTTTTATTTTATGTTTGTTTCCCTTTTGGGCATTCTAGGGTTTCTGAGGACCTAGGGACATGTCCATATGTTCTTGTTGGTTCCCATGTCCCTATGTCCTTCTAGGGCCCCATTCCCCCTAGGGATGTCCCTATGTCCTTTTGGGTTCCCATTCCCCCTTGTGATGTCCCTGTGTCCTTTCAGGTTCCTATTTCCCTTAGGGATGTCCCTATGTCCTTTTAGGTTCCCATTTTCCCTAGCATTGTGCCTATGTCCTTCTGGGTTTCCATTCCCCATGGGCATGTATCGATGTTATTTCAGGTTCCCGTTCTGCCTAAGGATGTCCCTATGTCCCTTTGGATCCCAAAAACTTGAAAACATAAAAATACTCAAAATTTTACAAATCTAACAACTTTTTATGAATTTTATAGGCTTATTATGAATTTTTAGGTTCTTTTAGGATATTTATGATGAAAAAGGCCTCCTAGCAAGGAGAAAAAGCTTGCAACCTATTTTCAATTTCAATTCCAAAATGACTGAGTGTTTTTATTAGATCTTTGTGCCACCATTTTAAAATGTAATTTTATAAAATGTTCTTAGAAAAGGATGACCTTGCCTTGAGATTTGTAATATTTTTTGGGCCTATGGATCTTTAGATATAGGTTGAGTAAGTTAAGTGATTGCAATTGAATAATCACCTCTATATAAGGAGGAGTACCATGCATTGTTAGGGAGTAGTATAGGGGTTTGTAGGAGTCAAGGACAACACTGAGAGGGGGGGTGAATCAGTGTTGTGTGAAATTTCTAATCTTTTTACAAACTTTAACTTGTAGAGTACAAGGAGAGAGAGCTATCATTGATTTCTCACATACATGTGCACATAAGTGGGAATGAAAAACAAAAACTCATGAGTAAAACATATATCCACGGAGAGAAGATCAAGACACAAGAATTGCACGAGTGGAAAACCCTCCTGGGGTAGAAAAACCACTCCAGAATTGCCTCACTGGCAATACAAATTGTCTCACTGACAAATATTAAGGTCACACCGACCTATAAGTCTCACTGGCTAATACAATGCCTCACTGGCAAACCAAATCAGAGGGATACTCTATTTCCATTCAATTCTCAATTCCTTCACACCTGCATAATAATTCAGCTGATTATCTCTGCATTACAAACCCAGTATCATCTTATCATTATTATTTTCTCTTCAAAAGGATTTATTAGAAAATGTCTTCATTTCTCTGTTCAATTCCACACACACACTTCTCTGTCAATGTGAAGCCAATTAATATAAAAATACCTCTCAACAATCTACAAAATCATTTTCATATGACCTTTCATATTCTTCAAAAGAAAATCAATCCCGTGTAACAAAGTTAATTTGACTTTGCATCTGAAACATATTATTCCATCTTCCTTAGTCTTGTTGAAGCACCTGGAAAATCTTTTCAAAAACTTCACATAGCAAAAATTACAATATTTCATTTTCTCTGCAAATGACCCTTCAGATTCTACACAAGATAATTCAGTGATTTTCAATATTACCACTGTCAAAAATAAAATCAATCTGTTATAAAGAAAACATTTCACAATAACCCTGCAATCAATTGATCTTTCATTTTTATTTCTCTTCACACTCCTCATAATTTCACCTGCAAGAAAATATTCCTCAGTCTTTTCATATTTCTCTCTGCATTTTAATTTCTTCAATAAAATCTAATCAATGCTCTGCAAATAATCTCTGAGAACTTTTCATCTTCTCAAACCCTTTAAACTGCAAAAATAAAAACATCTTAAAGAAAAAAAACTTTCATACTTATTTTCATTTTCTTCTTCCAAAAATCCATCTGTAAACCCATTCATATTCCCTGCAAGAAACAAAATCATCTCTCCAATCTTCTTTTCAAAACCTTTCATCTTCTTTTCAATTTTTAGATTGAATATCTTCAACAATTTATTTTTCAATAAATCAATTTACCTCAACAAAGCACTTGTAAACATCTCACAGAAAAATCCATCTCCAAACAAAATCATAATATATCTTTTCAAACAAAATTTCTTTCATCTTCTAGAAAATTTTGTTCATCTTCAAAAAAAATCTCTTTGTCTTCTCTGATAAAAATCTTCATTAAAAAAAAATCTTCTCAAAAATTTTTACTAAATTCTTCACTAAAACTAGAATGGATTTTCTTAAAAAATTGCCTTTTAAAAAAAATCCACCAACTCCTTGAAAAACTCCTCTACATTCTATAATGGATCTCATGCCTTTTTAAAAGGCAAATAAAATAGAATTTTAAAAAAAAAAAAAAATTCCTAAAAAAAACTTCTAAACTCATTGCACAAAACGTGCTCCAACCTTTTCAAAGCTTTATAAATGATTTTTCACCAAATAACATATTCGGGGCTCTTTTTCATATACGGGGCTCTTTTTTTAAGTTTTAAAAAATTCAAATTTTAAAACCCGCTCCTACCATATACTTCCTTATGAAGTATCTAAAGCAATCGATGTTCTTTTTAAAGAACATTACCTTGACCACCGGTAATGCTAGGAGAAAAGGGGCCAGTTTTCAATGTTTTAACAGCACATTAGAAGGTCACATTAAGTGACTTAACCTAAAAACACCAGTCAACCTTTGAATAGAACAAAAATACATATGGTTAATACTAGAGTTTTATGCTAGGATTTTAAGGACTTTTAGGGTATTAGGAATGCTTTAGCATTTTAGACTATAACCCCATGGACTAAAATAATTTTCAATACTGATCAAGTTCCACCTGTGTTCTCCAACTTAAACATTTTTGATACTTTATTGAATGCTTATAACATAAGATGTCTTTGCAACTGTGGCACACAAAAAAAATCATTGACATATTTCATAACACTGTGAACTTCACAATCATTGTACCAACCTGATCCTTCCTATATCATAAAACCTTGTTGATAGATTTTTGACATCAATCATATATCATGAACCCATGCAAAAAATGAATAACACCAATCCATCTTGAAAACCTCTCTTAGATCAATGCACAACACCTTTTGTCATCAATATAGTAAGAACACCAAACCAACATTATGCCAACGAAGCACTCCTTGAGAGTGAGTTGATTTACTGATGTTCTTGTTCAAACTTCATGGAGATGAGTATGTATCACTTAAATGAATCAAGACCATGACACCTTGAGATAAAGATCAATATATATAATGTAAGCTGTTCAACACTTCAACTAACACACCACATCATATTCAACCTGTCAACAATGTCAACCTTAACATTACACTTCTTTTTCTCACACATGATGCTTATGAGCCCTTGAAGACATTCTGAATGAAGACTTTGCACAAGATCAACTCATGAACTTACCAATGTTACTGTCAACTGCCACTGTTAATGTAAAGACAACAACAACACCATAATCATGTGTATACAGAGACCATGAGTCATTGGCATGAACAAATCAAATATGAACAAATACTAAACATGAGAATCCATCCTAAAACAACTTTGAAGATATCCTGATCAATTCAAACCATGAATATCAATCATTAAGAAGAACATCATGAGCATCAGATAAGTGAAACAATATAACCCAACTCTTTACTTTCTGAACACCATCATAATATATGAACACACTTTTGACATCAATGACAACCTATCACCATCAATCTCCCCCTTTGTCATTGATGGTAAAACCATCTGATTGCAATTTCAAAACCATCTGATTGCAATTTTTCTTTCTCCCCCTTTTTGACATCAGATGACAAAGACTAAAAAATTTTCTCCCCCTATGAAAATAACTCCACTGAAAAGATGTTAAAGCTTGATCATATTATTTACAAACACATTGCATTATGAGAGCTTTGAAAACATAAACTTTTGTTATCTTGTTATCTTCAATCAAAAAATTTGAACCACTTACCCAAATCTTTGAAGCCATTTGTCTTTCATGAAACTTACATCTGATGACAATACCACTGTGAAGATGAAGACTGACACACTCCTTCTTGATAACATCACAAACTTTGAAAACAAACAATTCTTCTTCAATCAACAACCTTTTTGACCTGAAATAACAAATCTCCAAGATCTCCCATGTGTAAAGTTCACAAACAAATTACTACTCGGAAATACCATTGGTAAACACTGACAAGACTAACCAACATAACTCAACTCAACTCAACACTTATCCACTTCCTGAATTAGTCCTAAAGCAACATATCAACCTGAAGTATACCATCCATTTACTGATAGTTAACCTTCTGAACACTTTTGTAAAGAAATCATAAACATACCAATACTCTTTGATAAACAGATTTACAGACAAAAAATCATGAAGACTCCTCATCACACAGTTCGTAACTCAAGATGACATGATGACCACTTTTGATAAGACCTTTTCAAATCTCCCATGATAGTGACAACTCAATCCTCTGATTAACTCCCCTTTTAACTTCCTCTGATGTATTTGATATCACCATCAATGTCATAGTTTGAAGAACTCTGTCTGAAACATATTAGTGAGGAAGATCATCAATGAAACAAGTGAAACACTATCTCCAAATCACCTGAAAGCTTCAATACTTATGCAAAACATATGCCATAAAACATTACTCAACAAGGTAGTAGATATGACCATTAAATTATCATCTTGCAACCAAACTATTCTGACACCTTTTCTAACATGACAAAAAAATGAAGACCATCTGAACTATCCTCCTGTTCTGCACAAGACACTTGTCAATTCTAATACAAAACCACATCTAAAACATACTCTATTATACAAGAACTACTACCTCTTGACTCTATCATTCAAACAAACAAACTGCATCAACAAATAATTTCTGCAACAACACTTTGTAAAACCAAATCCAGGTGAGAGTTCCTTGACAACATCTTAACAGAAGCATCATGACAACTTAATCATGTAAGTATCAAACAATATACAAATAGGATCAATGTCACAACATCATCAAACTCTTTGTGCAAAGAGCTTTTGAACACTTTATGATCCACTAAACATGTTACTGATCACCTAACAAACACTGAAACTCAAAAACATCAGAAACTTCATTTCAAACATTTCAGGCAAGCATGACAAACAAAACAAGATCAACTAATCTCCTCCTGTAACTTCTTGGGGATAAAAAATAGAAGAAGAACAACTCCCCCTCACATTATGCTATCTGTTATGCAACAGATGAAATGACTTGTGCAAGATGCACAAGCTTAGTATTTGACTTCTCTTGACTATGTTTCTGCTTCCAAATCTTAATAGGCTCTTTCTTCCTCCAAACCTTTTCTGCTTCTTTCCATTTCAACTTTTTCAAATCAGGTGGAGCTTTCTTGCAACTATGAGCTTTATGACCAAGAGAGTTGCAATTATAACAAACTATATTACAATCATAATCAAATGACTGATAGTACCTTTGAGAACTCATGTTAGACTTCCATGTAGAATCATACCTTTTACAATTTCTTTGTATATGTCCAATATTTTTGCACTTGTAACAAATAATGTCAATATTCCTTCTGCAAACAATTGCTTTGTGTCCAAAATGATTACAAGTATAACAATATCCATTAAATGAATAATTATACCTGTACATGTATGCTTGTCTAACAGGAGCACTTCTTCTGAAATTTCTTCTTCTTTGATTATGGATTTTGTTTTCAGTGGCAATATTCAAATCAATCTTCTTTCTGGGAGTCTCTCTGACTTTTGAACATTCTCCTTCTTCAAATTCTAATCCAGTTGTGTCATTATGCTGCTTCTGTTTGCCCAACAACACATGTAACTTGTTTGTGCTTTCTTCAAACTCCTGATACTTCTTAGATAAAGTCTTGAGACCATCATAATCTTTTCTGAGTTTGATAATTTCACTCTCTAGTTTTAAATTCTCACTCCTTCTAACTTCAAGGTCAGATATTGAGACATCAGCTATCCTCTTAGCTTCTTCAATTTCTGTCTTCAATCTAGCAATAAATTTGTTTGATTCACTTGCTTGATTCTTCAAGTCTATAATCAGGTTTCTAGCATCTTCAAGATCTGTAAGAGCTTTGTCTTTTAAAACTCTTTCTTGCTACAATTGCAACCTTAATTTCTTGTTCTCCTTCTTATAATTCTTGAGTTCAGTTAGAGCATATATGAGCTCTCCTTCTAGATCAATCTCACAGTCTTGTTCATCATAATCCTGATCATCATCATCTTCTGAATTTGATTGGGTTTCAACTTCTTCATGTGATTGCCTTTCATTGCCACTTTCTTGACACACCAGAGTGTCCTCTTCTTTATCATTACCTTGGTAAATTCTTTTCAATCTCCTCCACATATCCTGAGCTGTAACACAATCCATAACTTTACAAATAACATCATTAGATAGAGCAGATAATATAGCCTTCTTTGCAATATCATTACATTCAAGATCTTCTTTGTTATTTGCAGAATTACAATTCTCAACTGACATTAAAACATCATATCCTAAGGAGGATAAATACACTTGCATTCTAACATACCAAACTGAAAAATTTGAACTATCAAACTGAGGAACATCTGAAAAATTTTCTTCTAAGACAATATCAGATTCAACTTGGAGAACAACTTTATCAACTGACTTTTTATAAAAATCTAGATTTGATATGGATGATGTGTTTTGATCAGAATGAATCTTAACATTTCTCATGTTCTTATTTCTCCTATACTTACCCATTGAACTCCACACACAGGACCTACCCAAGCTGATTAAGCTACAAAAGGGAAACTAGCTCTGATACCAATTGTAGGAGTCAAGGACAACACTGAGAGGGGGGGTGAATCAGTGTTGTGTGAAATTTCTGATCTTTTTACAAACTTTAACTTGTAAAGTACAAGGAGAGAGAGCTATCATTGATTTCTCACATACATGTGCACATAACTGAGAATGAAAAACAAAAACTCATGAGTAAAACATATATCCATAGAGAGAAGATCAAGACACAAGAATTGCATGAGTGGAAAACCCTCCAGGAGTAGAAAAACCACTCCAAAATTGCCTCACTGGCTTAACTGAAAAACATGCCTCACTAGCAATACAAATTGTCTCACTGACAAGTATTAAGGTCACACTGACCTATAAGCCTCACTGGCTAATACAATGCCTCATTGGCAAACCAAATCACTAATAGAAGTTATAAACCAAATCAGAGGGATACTCTGTTTCCATTCAATTCTCAATTCCTTCACACCTGCATAACAATTCAGCTGATTATATCTGCATTACAAACCCAGTATCATCTTATCATTATTCTTTTCTCTTCAAAAGGATTTATTAGAAAATGTCTTCATTTCTCTGTTCAATTCCACACACACACTTCTCTGTCAATGTGAAGCCAATTAATATAAAAATACCTCTCAACAATCTACAAATTCATTTTCATATGACCTTTCATATTCTTCAAAAGAAAATCAATCCTGTGTAACAAAGTTAATTTGACTTTGCATCTGAAACATATTATTCAATCTTCCTCAGTCTTGTTGAAGCACCTGGAAATTCTTTTCAAAAACTTCACATAGTAAAAATTACAATATTTCATTTTCTCTGCAAATGACCCTTCAGATTCTACACAAGATAATTCAGTGATTTTCAATATTACCACTGTCAAAAATAAAATCAATCTGTTATAAAGAAAACATTTCACAATAACCCTACAATCAATTGATCTTTCATTTTTATTTCTCTTCACACTCCTCATAATTTCACCTGCAAGAAAATATTCCTCAGTCTTTTCATATTTCTCTCTGCATTTTAATTTCTTCAATAAAATCTAATCAATGCTCTGCAAATAATCTCTGAGAACTTTTCATCTTCTCAAACACTTTAAACTGCAAAAATAAAAACATCTTAAAGAAAAAAAAGTTTCATACTTATTTTCATTTTCTTCTTCCAAAAATCCATCTGTAAACCCATTCATATTCCCTGCAAGAAACAAAATCATCTCTCTAATCTTCTTTTCAAAACCTTTCATCTTCTTTTCAATTTTCAGATTGAATGTCTTCAACAATTTATTTTTCAATAAATCAATTTACCTCAACAAAGCACCTATAAACATCCCACAGAAAAATCCATCTGCAAACAAAATCATAATATATCTTTTCAAATAAAATTTCTTTCATCTTCTTGAAAATTTTGTTCATCTTCAAAAAAAATCTCTTTGTCTTCTCTGATAAAAATCTTCATTAAAAAAAAATCTTCTCAAAAAATTTTACTAAATTCTTCACTAAAAATAGAATGGATTTTCTTAAAAAATTGCCTTTTAAAAAAAATCCACCAACTCCTTGAAAAACTCCTCTACATTCTATAATGGATCTCATGCCTTTTTAAAAGGCAAATAAAATAGAAATTATTTAAAAAAAAAAAATTCCTAAAAAAAACTTCTAAACTCATTACACAAAACGTGCTCAAACCTTTTCAAAGCTTTATAAATGCTTTTTCACCAATAACATATTCGAAGCTCTTTTTCATATACAGGGCTCTTTTTTTAAGTTTTAAAAAATTCAAATTTTAAAACCCGCTCCAACCATATACTTCCTTATGAAGTATCTAAAGCAATCGATGTTCTTTTTAAAGAACATTACCTTGACCACCGGTAACGCTAGGAGAAAAGGGGCCGGTTTTCAATGTTTTAACAGCACATTAGAAGGTCACATTAAGTGACTTAATCTAAAAACACCAGTCAACCTTTGAATAGAACAAAAATACATATGGTTAATACTAGAGTTTTATGCTAGGATTTTTAGAACTTTTAGGGTATTAGGAATGCTTTAGCATTTTAGACTATAACCCCATGGACTAAAATAATTTTCAATACTGATCAAGTTCCACCTATGTTCTCCAACTTAAACATTTTTGATACTTTATTGAATGCTTATAACATAAGATGTCTTTGCAACTGTGGCACACAAAAAAAATCATTGACATATTTCATAACACTGTGAACTTCACAATCATTGTACCAACCTGATCCTTCCTGTATCATAAAACCTTGTTGATAGATTTTTGACATCAATCATATATCATGAACCCATGCAAAAAATGAATAACGCCAATCCATCTTGAAAACCTCTCTCAGATCAATGCACAACACCTTTTGTCATCAATATAGTATGAACACCAAACCAACATTATGCCAACAAAGCACTCCTTGAGAGTGAGTTGATTTACTGATGTTCTTGTTCAAACTTCATGGAGATGAGTATGTATCACTTAAATGAATCAAGACCATGACACCCTGAGATAAAGATCAATATATATAATGTAAGTTGTTCAACACTTCTACTAACACACCACATCATATTCAACCTGTCAACAATGTCAACCTTAACATTACACTTCTTTTTCTCACACATGATGCTTATGAGCCCTTGAAGACATTCTGAATGAAGACTTTGCACAAGATCAACTCATGAACTTACCAATGTTATTGTCAACTGCCACTGTCAATGTAAAGACAACAACAACACCATAATCATGTGTATATAGAGACCATGAGTCATTGGCATGAACAAATCAAATATGAACAAATACTAAACATGAGAATCTATCCTGAAACAACTTTGAAGATATCCTGATCAATTCAAACCATGAATATCAATCATTAAGAAGAACATCATGAGCATCAGATAAGTGAAACAATATAACCCAACTCTTTACTTTCTCAATGCCATCATAAGATATGAACACACTTTTGACATCAATGACAACCTATCACCATCAGGGTTAGATTTTTATGAGTTAGATAAAATTTTAGTAGTGTTAAAATAGGAGTGAATTTGGGGGAGACTCTTGAAAGGAGTAGAGGACAAGGACATTTTCAATGTCATTATTCTGCTAAAAGTTGTATGTGCCAATTATATTCCAATCAATTATTTAAACTTTTTTATGGTTCTCTTCATTTGGTATTCATATATTTTATCTTATTTTATAGAAATCAATTTTTTGGTGAAGTTTTGTAAAGGTGCCTAAGATTTAATGTCTTTTGAAATGAGATTCAGAAGTGATGCATGATTTCTATAGATGTAATATTGTGTTTTCATGCTTTCATTTTGATTTCTAAGAAATTCCTTAGAATCTTGCATTTATAAATGTCATTGGTAGAGTGTAATGCTAATCACAATATTGTAGGTTAATGGAATTTCATTAGACCTTATGGAGGAAGGTTAGAAAACAAAGTGCAAAGCTAGCCTTCTTTTCATTTTATTTTACTTCTCCAAGACTCTTAAAAAATTTATCTTTTTTTAATAAATTGCTAGAGTAGGAGTAGATTAGGAACTATCTTACTTAAACATCTTAAATAACATCATAAGAATAAGTACTTGATGTAAAATATTTCATCTAGATCAATCATATTTCAGTCATTAATTCAAAATACCAACATAGGCCCCTTGAACAAACAAATCACATTGACCACTTAGATAAGAAAAAGTATAGAGTAGTTAAAGTAGTTTATTTCCAAGAACTCTTTACTCCAAAGCATAAGAATTTATTGTTTGAATAGTTAGTTTTCATTAATATTGTTGAAATTGTCTATAGTTTTGTTAAATTATTATTTTAAATTTAGTTAAGATAGTTAGGAGTGTGTGCATGTTACTTAAAAAAGATAGGAAAATTGCTAGGTAAATACTCCTTAACTACCATACTACAAATAATCATGGACACTTCATAGGTTGGAATTAGAAATTCATCTATTAAAGTGTGAGATACAATGATGTCTCATCAACATGTGCAATAGTACAGGGAACATGTTCCTAGTGCACTATAAGATTGTAGTGTTATGCCTTGCATACATGTCCCTCCTTTACTTTGTCTCCCTCCTTTTCTTTTTTCTTTTGTGATGTATTTTTTGGTTCCTTTTTTTTTATTTTGTGCTAAGGACTTGATTTTGTTTTGTCTTGATTGATTTTGGTCTTTGGGTTGAACTTTTTATGTTAAAAAAATGCTAAAATCCGTAAACTCGATGTTTGAGTAGGATAAGTGTCTTTGATTTTATGTTTTTGCCTTCATGGGATGTTGGGGTTTCTATGGAGCCAGGGACATGATACAATGTACCCATGTGTTCTTGATCCCCCATTTTTTATTTTTTGTTTTCTTTTTTTCTTTTTTGGGGGTTTCAACATTTTTAGAGACTTGGGGAAATGTCCCAAATTCCCCATGTCCTCTCAATTCCTCATTTTTTTATTTTATGTTTTTTCCTTCTTTAGAGGATTTTGGGGTTTCTAAGGACCTAGGGATATGTCTTAATGTCTCCATATCCTCATGGTCCCTTGTTTTTTATTGTGTTTTTTTTATTTTTGGGGGGATTTTGGGGTTTGTGGGAACATAGGAGCATGTCCCAAAGTCCTGATGTCCTCATAGAGCCCCACTTTTTTATTTTGTGCTTCTCTTTCACAGGGACTTATGATTTTTTGGGACCTAGGGACATGTCCCAAAGTCCTCATGTCCTCCTGATCCCCCATTTTTTATTTTATGTTTTTTTTTTCCTTTTGGGAATTCTAGGTTTTTTGGGGACCTAGGGACATGTCCATATGTTCTTGTTGGTTCCCATGTCCCTATGTCCTTCTAGGGCCCCATTCCCCCTAGGGATGTCCCTATGTTCTTTTGGGTTCCCATTCCCCCTTGTGATGTCCCTGTGTCCTTTCAGGTTCCTATTTCCCTTAGGGATGTCCCTATGTCCTTTCAGGTTCCCATTTTCCCTAGCATTGTGCCTATGTCCTTCTGGGTTTCCATTCCCCATGGGCATGTATCGATGTTATTTCAGGTTCCCGTTCTGCCTAAGGATGTCCCTATGTCCCTTTGGATCCCAAAAACTTGAAAACATATAAATACTCAAAATTTTACAAATCTAACAACTTTTTATGAATTTTTAGGTTCTTTTAGGATATTTATGATGAAAAAGGCCTCCTAGCAAGGAGAAAAAGCATGCAACCTATTTTCAATTTCAATTCCAAAATGACTAAGTGTTTTTCTTAGATCTTTGTGCCACCATTTTAAAATGTAATTTTATAAAATGTTGTTAGAAAAGGATGACCTTGCCTTGAGATTTGTAATATTTTTTGGGACTATGGATCTTTAGATATAGGTTGAGTAAGTTAAGTGATTGCAATTGAATAATCACCTCTATATAAGGAGGAGTACCATGCATTGTTAGGGAGTAGTATAGGGGTTTGTAGGAGTCAAGGACAACACTGAGAGGGGGGGTGAATCAGTGTTGTGTGAAATTTCTAATCTTTTTACAAACTTTAACTTGCAGAGTACAAGGAGAGAGAGCTATCATTGATTTCTCACATACATGTGCACATAACTGAGAATGAAAAATAAAAACTCATGAGTAAAACATATATCCACGGAGAGAAGATCAAGACACAAGAATTGTACGAGTGGAAAACCCCCCTGGGGTAGAAAAACCACTCTAGAATTGCCTCACTGGCAATACAAATTGTCTCACTGACAAATATTAAGGTCACACCAACCTATAAGTCTCACTGGCTAATACAATGCCTCGCTGGCAAACCAAATCACCAATAGAAGTTATAAACCAAATCAGAGGGATACTCTATTTCCATTCAATTCTCAATTCCTTCACACCTGCATAACAATTCAGCTGATTATCTCTGCATTACAAACCCAGTATCATCTTATCATTATTCTTTTCTCTTCAAAAGGATTTATTAGAAAATGTCTTCATTTCTCTGTTCAATTCCACACACACACTTCTCTGTCAATGTGAAGCCAATTAATATAAAAATACCTCTCAACAATATACAAAATCATTTTCATATGACCTTTCATATTCTTCAAAAGAAAATCAATCCCGTGTAACAAAGTTAATTTGACTTTGCATCTGAAACATATTATTCCATCTTCCTTAGTCTTGTTGAAGCACCTAGAAAATCTTTTCAAAAACTTCACATAGCAAAAATTACAATATTTCATTTTCTCTGCAAATGACCCTTCAGATTCTACACAAGATAATTCAGTGATTTTCAATATTACCATTGTCAAAAATAAAATCAATCTGTTATAAAGAAAACATTTCACAATAACCCTGCAATCAATTGATCTTTCATTTTTATTTCTCTTCACACTCCTCATAATTTCACCTGCAAGAAAATATTCCTCAGTGTTTTCATATTTCTCTCTGCATTTTAATTTCTTCAATAAAATCTAATCAATGCTCTGCAAATAATCTCTGAGAACTTTTCATCTTCTCAAACCCTTTAAACTGCAAAAATAAAAACATCTTAAAGAAAAAAAACTTTCATACTTATTTTCATTTTCTTCTTCCAAAAATCCATCTGTAAATCCATTCATATTCCCTACAAGAAACAAAATCATCTCTCCAATCTTCTTTTCAAAACCTTTCATCTTCTTTTCAATTTTTAGATTGATTGTCTTCAACAATTTATTTTTCAATAAATCAATTTACCTCAACAAAGCACTTGTAAACATCTCACAGAAAAATTCATCTCCAAACAAAATCATAATATATCTTTTCAAACAAAATTTCTTTCATCTTCTTCAAAATTTTGTTCATCTTCAAAAAAAATATGTTTGTCTTCTCTGATAAAAATCTTCATTAAAAAAAAATCTTCTCAAAATATTTTACTAAATTATTCACTAAAACTAGAATGGATTTTCTTAAAAAATTGCCTTTTAAAAAAAATCCACCAACTCCTTGAAAAACTCCTCTACATTCTATAATGGATCTCATGCCTTTTTAAAAGGCAAATAAAATAGAATTTTTTTTTAAAAAAAAAATTCCTAAAAAAAACTTCTAAACTCATTGCACAAAACGTGCTCCAACCTTTTCAAAGCTTTATAAATGATTTTTCACCAAATAACATATTCGGGGCTCTTTTTTTAAGTTTTAAAAAATTCAAATTTTAAAACCCGCTCCCACCATATACTTCCTTATGAAGTATCTAAAGCAATTGATGTTCTTTTTAAAGAACATTACCTTGACCACCGGTAACGCTAGGAGAAAAGGGGCCAGTTTTCAATGTTTTAACAGCACATTAGAAGGTCACATTAAGTGACTTAACCTAAAAACACTAGTCAACCTTTGAATAGAACAAAAATACATATGGTTAATACTAGAGTTTTATGCTAGGATTTTTAGGACTTTTAGGGTATTAGGAATGCTTTAGCATTTTAGACTATAACCCCATGGACTAAAATAATTTTCAATACTGATCAAGTTCCACCTGTGTTCTCCAACTTAAACATTTTTGATACTTTATTGAGTGCTTATAACATAAGATGTCTTTGCAACTGTGGCACACAAAAAAAATCATTGACATATTTCATAACACTGTGAACTTTACAATCATTATACCAACCTGATCCTTCCTATATCATAAAACCTTGTTGATAGATTTTTGACATCAATCATATATCGTGAACCCATGCAAAAAATGAATAACACCAATCCATCTTGAAAACCTCTCTTAGATCAATGTACAACACCTTTTGTCATCAATATAGTATGAACACCAAACCAACATTATGCCAATGAAGCACTCCTTGAGAGTGAGTTGATTTACTGATGTTCTTGTTCAAACTTCATGGAGATGAGTATGTATCACTTAAATGAATCAAGACCATGACACCCTGAGATAAAGATCAATATATATAATGTAAGCTGTTCAACACTTCAACTAACACACCACATCATATTCAACCTGTCAACAATGTCAACCTTAACATTACACTTCTTTTTCTCACACATGATGCTTATGAGCCCTTGAAGACATTCTGAATGAAGACTTTGCACAAGATCAACTCATGAACTTACCAATGTTACTATCAACTGCCACTGTCAATGCAAAGACAACAACAACACCATAATCATGTGTATATAGAGACCATGAGTCATTGGCATGAACAAATCAAATATGAACAAATACTAAACATGAGAACCCATCCTAAAACAACTTTGAAGATATCCTGATCAATTCAAACCATGAATATCAATCATTAAGAAGAACATCATGAGCATCAGATAAGTGAAACAATATAACCCAACTCTTTACTTTCTCAACACCATCATAAGATATGAACACACTTTTGACATCAATGACAACCTATCACCAGCAATCTCCCCCTTTGTCATTGATGGCAAAACCATCTGATTGCAATTTCAAAACCATCTGATTGTAATTTTTCTTTCTCCCCCTTTTTGACATCAGATGACAAAGACTAAAAAATTTTCTCCCCCTATGAAAATAACTCCACTGAAAAGATGTTAAAGCTTGATCATAATATTTACAAACACATTGCATTATGAGAGCTTTGAAAACATAAACTTTTGTTATCTTGTTATCTTCAATCAAAAAATTTGAACCACTTACCAAAATCTTTGAAGCCATTTGTCTTTCATGAAACTTACATCTGATGACAATACCACTGTGAAGATGAAGACTGACACACTCCTTCTTGATAACATCACAAACTTTCAAAACAAACAGTTCTTCTTCAATCAACAACCTTTTTGACCTGAAATAACAAATCTCCAAGATCTCCCATGTGTTAAAGTTCACAAACAAATTACTACTCAGAAATACCATTGGTAAACACTGACAAGACTAACCAACATAACTCAACTCAACTCAACACTTATCCACTTCCTGAATTAGTCCTGAAGCAACATATCAACCTGAAGTATACCATCCATTTACTGACAGTTAACCTTCTGAACACTTTTGTAAAGAAATCATAAACATACCAATACTCTTTGATAAACAGATTTACAGACAAAAAATCATGAAGACTCCTCATCACACAGTTCGTAACTCAAGATGACATGATGACCACTTTTGATAAGACCTTTTCAAATCTCCCATGATAGTGACAACTCAATCCTCTAATTAACTCCCCTTTTAACTTCCTCTGATGTATTTGATATCACCATCAATTTCATAGTTTGAAGAACTCTGTCTGAAACATATTAGTGAGGAAGATCATCAATGAAACAAGTGAAACACTATCTCCAAATCACCTGAAAGCTTTAATACTTATGCAAAACATATGCCATAAAACATTACTCAACAAGGTAGTAGATATGACCATTAAATTATCATCCTGCAACCAAACTATTCTGACACCTTTTCTAATATGACAAAAAAATGAAGACCATCTGAACTATCCTCCTGTTCTGCACAAGACACTTGTCAATTCTAATACAAAACCACATCTAAAACATACTCTATTATACAAGAACTACTACCTCTTGACTCTATCATTCAAACAAACAAACTGCATCAACAAATACTTTCTGTAACAACACCTTGCAAAACCAAATCCAGGTGAGAGTTCCTTGACAACATCTTAACAGAAGCATCATGACAACTTAATCATGTAAGTATCAAACAATATACAATTAGGATCAATGTCACAACATCATCAAACTCTTTGTGCAAAGAGCTTTTGAACACTTTATGATCCACTAAACATGTTACTGATCACCTAACAAACACTGAAACTCAAAAACATCAGAAACTTCATTTCAAACATTTCAGGCAAGCATGACAAACAAAACAAGATCAACTAATCTCCTCCTGTAACTTCTTGGGGATAAAAAATAGAAGAAGAACAACTCCCCCTCACATTATGCTATCTGTTATGCAATAGATGAAATGACTTGTGCAAGATGCACAAGCTTAGTATTTGACTTCTCTTGACTTTGTTTCTGCTTCCAAATCTTAACAGGCTCTTTCTTCCTCCAAACCTTTTCTGCTTCTTTCCATTTCAACTTTTTCAAATCAGGTGGAGCTTTCTTGCAACTATGAGCTTTATGACCAAGAGAGTTGCAATTATACCAAACTATATTACAATCATAATCAAATGACTGATAGTACCTTTGAGAACTCATGTTAGACTTCCATGCAGAATCATACCTTTTACAATTTCTTTGTATATGTCCAATATTTTTGCACTTGTAACAAATAATGTCAATATTCCTTCTGCAAACAATTGCTTTGTGTCCAAAATGATTACAAGTATAACAATATCCATTAAATGAATAATTATACCTGTACATGTATGCTTGTCTAATAGGAGCACTTCTTCTGAAATTTCTTCTTCTTTGATTATGCATTTTGTTTTCAGTAGCAATATTCAAATCAATCTTCTCTCTGGGAGTCTCTCTGACTTTTGAACATTCTCCTTCTTCAAATCCTAATCTAGTTGTGTCATTATGCTGCTTCTGTTTGCCCAACAACACATGTAACTTGTTTGTGCTTTCTTCAAACTCCTGATACTTCTTAGATAAAGTCTTGAGACCATCATAATCTTTTCTGAGTTTGATAATTTCACTCTCTAGTTTTAAATTCTCACTCCTTCTAAATTCAAGGTCAGATATTAAGACATCAGCTATCCTCTTAGCTTCTTCAATTTCTGTCTTCAATCTAGCAATCAATTTGTTTGATTCACTTGCTTGATTCTTCAAGTCTACAATTAGGTTTCTAGCATCTTCAAGATCTGTAAGAGCTTTGTCTTTTAAAACTCTTTCTTGCTGCAATTGCAACCTTAATTTCTTGTTCTCCTTCTTATAATTCTTGAGTTCAGTTAGAGCATATATGAGCTCTCCTTCCAGATCAATCTTACAGTCTTGTTCATCATAATCCTGATCATCATCATCTTCTGAATTTGATTGGGTTTCAACTTCTTCATGTGATTACCTTTCATTGCCACTTTCTTGACACACCAGAGTGTCCTCTTCTTTATCATTACCTTGGTAAATTCTTTTCAATCTCCTCCACATATCCTGAGCTGTAACACAATCCATAACATCATTAGATAGAGCAGATAATATAGCCTTCTTTGCAATATCATTACATTCAAGAGCTTCTTTGTTATTTGCAGAATTACAATTCTCAACTGACATTAAAACATCATATCCTAAGGAGGATGAATACACTTGCATTCTAACATACCAAACTGAAAAATTTGAACTATCAAACTGAGGAACATCTGAAAAATTTTCTTCTAAGACAATATCAGATTCAACTTGGAGAACAACTTTATCAACTGACTTTTTATCAAAATCTAGATTTGATATGGATGATGTCTTTTGATCAGAATGAATCTTAACATTTCTCATGTTCTTATTTCTCCTATACTTACCCATTGAACTCCACACACAGGACCTACCCAAGCTGATTAAGCTGCAAAAGGGAAACTAGCTCTGATACCAATTGTAGGAGTCAAGGACAACACTGAGAGGGGGGGTGAATCAGTGTTGTGTGAAATTTCTAATCTTTTTACAAACTTTAACTTGTAGAGTACAAGGAGAGAGAGCTATCATTGATTTCTCACATACATGTGCACATAACTGAGAATGAAAAACAAAAACTCATGAGTAAAACATATATCCATAGAGAGAAGATCAAGACACAAGAATTGCATGAGTGGAAAACCCTCCAGGAGTAGAAAAACCACTCCAAAATTGCCTCACTGGCTTAACTGAAAAACATGCCTCACTAGCAATACAAATTGTCTCACTAACAAATATTAAGGTCACATTGACCTATAAGCCTCACTGGCTAATACAATGCCTCACTGGCAAACCAAATCACTAATAGAAGTTATAAACCAAATCAGAGGGATACTCTGTTTCCATTCAATTCTCAATTCCTTCACACCTGCATAACAATTCAGCTGATTATCTCTGCATTACAAACCCAGTATCATCTTATCATTATTCTTTTCTCTTCAAAAGGATTTATTAGAAAATGTCTTCATTTCTCTGTTCAATTCCACACACACACTTCTCTGTCAATGTGAAGCCAATTAATATAAAAATACCTCTCAACAATCTGCAAATTCATTTTCATATGACCTTTCATATTCTTCAGAAGAAAATCAATCCAGTGTAACAAAGTTAATTTGACTTTGCATCTGAAACATATTATTCCATCTTCCTCAGTCTTGTTGAAGCACCTGGAAATTCTTTTCAAAAACTTCACATAGTAAAAATTACAATATTTCATTTTCTCTGCAAATGACCCTTCAGATTCTACACAAGATAATTCAGTGATTTTCAATATTACCACTGTCAAAAATAAAATCAATCTATTATAAAGAAAACATTTCACAATAACCCTGCAATCAATTGATCTTTCATTTTTATTTCTCTTCACACTCCTCATAATTTCACCTGCAAGAAAATATTCCTCAGTCTTTTCATATTTCTCTCTGCATTTTAATTTCTTCAATAAAATCTAATCAATGCTCTGCAAATAATCTCTGAGAACTTTTCATCTTCTCAAACCCTTTAAACTGCAAAAATAAAAACATCTTAAAGAAAAAAAACTTTCATACTTATTTTCATTTTCTTCTTCCAAAAATCCATCCGTAAACCCATTCATATTCCCTGCAAGAAACAAAATCATCTCTCTAATCTTCTTTTCAAAACCTTTCATCTTCTTTTCAATTTTCAGATTGAATGTCTTCAACAATTTATTTTTCAATAAATCAATTTACCTCAACAAAGCACCTATAAACATCCCACAGAAAAATCCATCTCCAAACAAAATCATAATATATCTTTTCAAATAAAATTTCTTTCATCTTCTTCAAAATTTTGTTCATCTTCAAAAAAAATCTCTTTGTCTACTCTGATAAAAATCTTCATTAAAAAAAAATCTTCTCAAAAAATTTTACTAAATTCTTCACTAAAACTAGAATGGATTTTCTTAAAAAATTGCCTTTTAAAAAAAATCCACCAACTCCTTGAAAAACTCCTCTACATTCTATAATGGATCTCATGCCTTTTTAAAAGGCAAATAAAATAGAAATTATTTTTAAAAAAAAATTTCCTAAAAAAAACTTCTAAACTCATTACACAAAACGTGCTCAAACCTTTTCAAAGCTTTATAAATGCTTTTTCACCAATAACATATTCAGGGCTCTTTTTCATATACAGGGGTCTTTTTTTAAGTTTTAAAAAATTCAAATTTTAAAACCTGCTCCAACCATATACTTCCTTATGAAGTATCTAAAGCAATCGATGTTCTTTTTAAAGAACATTACCTTGACCACCGGTAACACTAGGAGAAAAGGGGCCAGTTTTCAATGTTTTAATAGCACATTAGAAGGTCACATTAAGTGACTTAACCTAAAAACACCAGTCAACCTTTGAATAGAACAAAAATACATATGGTTAAAACTAGAGTTTTATGCTAGGATTTTTAGAACTTTTAGGGTATTAGGAATGCTTTAGCATTTTAGACTATAACCCCATGGACTAAAATAATTTTCAATACTGATCAAGTTCCACCTGTGTTCTCCAACTTAAACATTTTTTATACTTTATTGAATGCTTATAACATAAGATGTCTTTGCAACTGTGGCACACACAAAAAATCATTGACATATTTCATAACACTGTGAACTTCACAATCATTGTACCAACCTGATCCTTCCTGTATCATAAAACCTTGTTGATAGATTTTTGACATCAATCATATATCATGAACCCATGCAAAAAATGAATAACGCCAATCCATCTTGAAAACCTCTCTCAGATCAATGCACAACACCTTTTGTCATCAATATAGTATGAACACCAAACCAACATTATGCCAACGAAGCACTCCTTGAGAGTGAGTTGATTTATTGATGTTCTTGTTCAAACTTCATGGATATGAGTATGTATCACTTAAATGAATCAAGACCATGACACCCTAAGATAAAGATCAATATATATAATGTAAGTTGTTCAACACTTCTACTAACACACCACATCATATTCAACCTGTCAACAATGTCAACCTTAACATTACACTTCTTTTTCTCACACATGATGCTTATGAGCCCTTGAAGACATTCTGAATGAAGACTTTGCACAAGATCAACTCATGAACTTACCAATGTTATTGTCAACTGCCACTGTCAATGTAAAGACAACAACAACACCATAATCATGTGTATATAGAGACCATGAGTCATTGGCATGAACAAATCAAATATGAACAAATACTAAACATGAGAATCCATCCTGAAACAACTTTGAAGATATCCTGATCAATTCAAACCATGAATATCAATCATTAAGAAGAACATCATGAGCATCAGATAAGTGAAACAATATAACCCAACTCTTTACTTTCTCAACGCCATCATAAGATATGAACACACTTTTGACATCAATGACAACCTATCACCATCAGGGTTAGATTTTTATGAGTTGGATAAAATTTTAGTAGTGTTAAAATAGGAGTGAATTTGGGGGAGACTCTTGAAAGGAGTAGAGGACAAGGACATTTTCAATGTCATTATTCTGCTAAAAGTTGTATGTGCCAATTATATTCCAATCAATTATTTCAACTTTTTTATGGTTCTCTTCATTTGGTATTCATATATTTTATCTTATTTTATAGAAATCAATTTTTTGGTGAAGTTTTGTAAAGGTGCCTAAGATTTAATGTCTTTTGAAATGAGATTCAGAAGTGATGCATGATTTCTATAGATGTAATATTGTGTTTTCATGCTTTCATTTTGATTTCTCAGAAATTCCTTAGAATCTTGCATTTATAAATGTCATTGGAAGAGTGTAATGCTAATCACAATATTGTAGGTTAATGGAATTTCATTAGACCTTATGGAGGAAGGTTAGAAAACCAAGTGCAAAGCTAGCCTTCTTTTCATTTTATTTTACTTCTCCAAGACTCTTAAAAAATTTATCTTTTTTTAATAAATTGCTAGAGTAGGAGTAGATTAGGAACTATCTTACTTAAACATCTTAAATAACATCATAAGAATAAGTACTTGATGTAAAATATTTCATCTAGATCAATCATATTTCAGTCATTAATTCAAAATACCAACATAGGCCCCTTGAACAAACAAATCACATTGACCACTTAGATAAGAAAAAGTATAGAGTAGTTAAAGTAGTTTATTTCCAAGAACTCTTTACTCCAAAGCATAAGAATTTATTGTTTGAATAGTTAGTTTTCATTAATATTGTTGAAATTGTCTATAGTTTTGTTAAATTATTATTTTAAATTTAGTTAAGATAGTTAGGAGTGTGTGCATGTTATTTAAAAAAGAGAGGAAAATTGCTAGGTAAAGACTCCTTAACTACCATACTACAAATAATCATGGACACTTCATAGGTTGGAATTAGAAATTCATCTATTAAAGTGTGAGATACAATGATGTCTCATCAACATGTGCAATAGTACAGGGAACATGTTCCTAGTGCACTATAAGATTGTAGTGTTATGCCTTGCATACATGTCCCTCCTTTACTTTGTCTCCCTCCTTTTCTTTTTTCTTTTGTGATGTATTTTTTGGTTCCTTTTTTTTTATTTTGTGCTAAGGACTTGATTTTGTTTTGTCTTGATTGATTTTGGTCTTTGTGATGAACTTTTTATGTTAAAAAAATGCTAAAATCCGTAAAATCGATGTTTGAGTAGGATAAGTGTCTTTGATTTTATGTTTTTGCCTTCATGGGATGTTGGGGTTTCTATGGAGCCAGGGACATGATACAATGTACCCATGTGTTCTTGATCCCCCATTTTTTATTTTTTGTTTTCTTTTTTTCTTTTTTGGGGGTTTCAACGTTTTTAGAGACTTGGGGAAATGTCCCAAATTCCCCATGTCCTCTCAATTCCTCATTTTTTTATTTTATGTTTTTTCCTTCTTTAGAGGATTTTTGGGGTTTCTAAGGACCTAGGGATATGTCTTAATGTCTCCATATCCTCATGGTCCCTTGTTTTTTATTGTGTTTTTTTTTTAATTTTTGGGGGGATTTTGGGGTTTGTGCGAACATAGGAGCATGTCCCAAAGTCCTGATGTCCTCATAGAGCCCCACTTTTTTATTTTGTGCTTCTCTTTCACAGGGACTTATGATTTTTGGGGACCTAGGGACATGTCCCAAAGTCCCCATGTCCTCCTGATCCCCCATTTTTTATTTTATGTTTTTTTTTTTTCCTTTTGGGAATTCTAGGTTTTTTGGGGACCTAGGGACATGTCCATATGTTCTTGTTGGTTCCCATGTCCCTATGTCCTTCTAGGGCCCCATTCCCCCTAGGGATGTCCCTATGTCCTTTTGGGTTCCCATTCCCCCTTGTGATGTCCCTGTGTCCTTTCAGGTTCCTATTTCCCTTAGGGATGTCCCTATGTCCTTTCAGGTTCCTATTTTCCCTAGCATTGTGCCTATGTCCTTCTGGGTTTCCATTCCCCATGGGCATGTATCGATGTTATTTTAGGTTCCCGTTCTGCCTAAGGATGTCCCTATGTCCCTTTGGATCCCAAAAACTTGAAAACATAAAAATACTCAAAATTTTACAAATCTAACAACTTTTTATGAATTTTATAGGCTTATTATGAATTTTTAGGTTCTTTTAGGATATATATGATGAAAAAGGCCTCCTAGCAAGGAGAAAAAGCATGCAACCTATTTTCAATTTCAATTCCAAAATGACTAAGTGTTTTTCTTAGATCTTTGTGCCACCATTTTAAAATGTAATTTTATAAAATGTTGTTAGAAAAGGATGACCTTGCCTTGAGATTTGTAATATTTTTTGGGCCTATGGATCTTTAGATATAGGTTGAGTAAGTTAAGTGATTGCAATTGAATAATCACCTCTATATAAGGAGGAGTACCATGCATTGTTAGGGAGTAGTATAGGGGTTTGTAGGAGTCAAGGACAACACTGAGAGGGGGGGTGAATCAGTGTTGTGTGAAATTTCTAATCTTTTTACAAACTTTAACTTGCAGAGTACAAGGAGAGAGAGCTATCATTGATTTCTCACATACATGTGCACATAACTGAGAATGAAAAACAAAAACTCATGAGTAAAACATATATCCACAGAGAAAAGATCAAGACACAAGAATTGCACGAGTGGAAAACCCTCCTGGGGTAGAAAAACCACTCCAGAATTGCCTCACTAGCAATACAAATTGTCTCACTGACAAATATTAAGGTCACACCGACCTATAAGTCTCACTGGCTAATACAATGCCTCACTTGCAAACCAAATCACCAATAGAAGTTATAAACCAAATCAGAGGGATACTCTATTTCCATTCAATTCTCAATTCCTTCACACCTGCATAACAATTCAACTGATTATCTTTGAATTACAAACCCAATATCATCTTATCATTATTCTTTTCTCTTCAAAAGGATTTATTAGAAAATGTCTTCATTTCTCTGTTCAATTCCACACACACACTTCTCTGTCAATGTGAAGCCAATTAATATAAAAATACCTCTCAACAATATAAAAAATCATTTTCATATGACCTTTCATATTCTTCAAAAGAAAATCAATCCCGTGTAACAAAGTTAATTTGACTTTGCATCTGAAACATATTATTCCATCTTCCTTAGTCTTGTTGAAGCAGCTGGAAAATCTTTTCAAAAACTTCACATAGCAAAAATTGCAATATTTCATTTTCTCTGCAAATGACCCTTCAGATTCTACACAAGATAATTCAGTGATTTTCAATATTACCACTGTCAAAAATAAAATCAATCTGTTATAAAGAAAACATATCACAATAACCCTGCAATCAATTGATCTTTCATTTTTATTTCTCTTCACACTCCTCATAATTTCACCTGCAAGAAAATATTCCTCAGTCTTTTCATATTTCTCTCTGCATTTTAATTTCTTTAATAAAATCTAATCAATGCTCTGCAAATAATCTCTGAGAACTTTTCATCTTCTCAAACCCTTTAAACTGCAAAAATAAAAACATCTTAAAGAAAAAAAACTTTCATACTTATTTTCATTTTCTTCTTCCAAAAATCCATCTATAAACCCATTCATATTCCCTGCAAGAAACAAAATCATCTCTCCAATCTTCTTTTCAAAACCTTTCATCTTCTTTTCAATTTTTAGATTGAATGTCTTCAACAATTTATTTTTCAATAAATCAATTTACCTCAACAAAGCACTTGTAAACATCTCACAGAAAAATCCATCTCCAAACAAAATCATAATATATCTTTTCAAACAAAATTTCTTTCATCTTCTTCAAAATTTTGTTCATCTTCAAAAAAAATCTCTTTGTCTTCTCTGATAAAAATCTTCATTAAAAAAGAATCTTCTCAAAAAATTTTACTAAATTCTTCACTAAAACTAGAATGGATTTTCTTAAAAAATTGCCTTTTAAAAAAAATCCACCAACTCCTTGAAAAACTCCTCTACATTCTATAATGGATCTCATGCCTTTTTAAAAGGCAAATAAAATAGATTTTTTTTTTTTAAAAAAAATTCCTAAAAAAAACTTCTAAACTCATTGCACAAAACGTGCTCCAACCTTTTCAAAGCTTTATAAATGCTTTTTCACCAAATAACATATTCGGGGCTCTTTTTCATATATGGGGCTCTTTTTTTAAGTTTTAAAAAATTCAAATTTTAAAACCCGCTCCCACCATATACTTCCTTATGAAGTATCTAAAGCAATCGATGTTCTTTTTAAAGAACATTACCTTGACCACCGGTAACGCTAGGAGAAAAGGGGCCAGTTTTCAATGTTTTAACAGCACATTAGAAGGTCACATTAAGTGACTTAACCTAAAAACACCAGTCAACCTTTGAATAGAACAAAAATACATATGGTTAATACTAGAGTTTTATGCTAGGATTTTTAGGACTTTTAGGGTATTAGGAATGCTTTAGCATTTTAGACTATAACCCCATGGACTAAAATAATTTTCAATACTGATCGAGTTCCACCTGTGTTCTCCAACTTAAACATTTTTGATACTTTATTGAATGCTTATAACATAAGATGTCTTTGCAACTGTGGCACAAAAAAAAAATCATTGACATATTTCATAACACTGTGAACTTCACAATCATTGTACCAACCTGATCCTTCCTATATCATAAAACCTTGTTGATAGATTTTTGACATCAATCATATATCATGAACCCATGCAAAAAATGAATAACACCAATCCATCTTGAAAACCTCTCTTAGATCAATGGACAACACCTTTTGTCATCAATATAGTATGAACACCAAACCAACATTATGCCAACAAAGCACTCCTTGAGAGTGAGTTGATTTACTAATGTTCTTGTTCAAACTTCATGGAGATGAGTATGTATCACTTAAATGAATCAAGACCATGACACCCTGAGATAAAGATCAATATATATAATGTAAGCTGTTCAACACTTCAACTAACACACCACATCATATTCAACCTGTCAACAATGTCAACCTTAACATTACACTTCTTTTTCTCACACATGATGCTTATGAGCCCTTGAAGACATTCTGAATGAAGACTTTGCACAAGATCAACTCATGAACTTACCAATGTTACTGTCAACTGCCACTGTCAATGTAAAGACAACAACAACACCATAATCATGTGTATACAGAGACCATGAGTCATTGGCATGAACAAATCAAATATGAACAAATACTAAACATGAGAATCCATCCTAAAACAACTTTGAAGATATCCTGATCAATTCAAACCATGAATATCAATCATTAAGAAGAACATCATGAGCATCAGATAAGTGAAACAATATAACCCAACTCTTTACTTTCTCAACACCATCATAAGATATGAACACACTTTTGACATCAATGACAACCTATCACCATCAATCTCCTCCTTTGTCATTGATGGCAAAACCATATGATTGCAATTTCAAAACCATCTGATTGTAATTTTTCTTTCTCCCCATTTTTGACATCAGATGACAGACTAAAAAATTTTCTCCCCCTATGAAAATAACTCCAGTGAAAAGATGTTAAAGCTTGATCATAATATTTACAAACACATTGCATTATGAGATCTTTGAAAACATAAACTTTTGTTATCTTGTTATCTTCAATCAAAAAATTTGAACCACTTACCAAAATCTTTGAAGCCATTTGTCTTTCATGAAAATTACATCCGATGACAATACCACTGTGAAGATGAAGACTGACACACTCCTTCTTGATAACATCACAAACTTTCAAAACAAACAGTTCTTCTTCAATCAACAACCTTTTTGACCTGAAATAACAAATCTCCAAGATCTCCCATGTGTTAAAGTTCACAAACAAATTACTACTCAGAAATACCATTGGTAAACACTAACAAGACTAACCAACATAACTCAACTCAACTCAACGCTTATCCACTTCCTGAATTAGTCCTAAAGCAACATATCAACCTGAAGTATACCATCCATTTACTGACAGTTAACCTTCTGAACACTTTTGTAAAGAAATCATAAACATACCAATACTCTTTGATAAACAGATTTACAGACAAAAAATCATGAAGACTCCTCATCACACAGTTCGTAACTCAAGATGACATGATGACCACTTTTGATAAGACCTTTTCAAATCTCCCATGATAGTGACAACTCAATCCTCTAATTAACTCCCCTTTTAACTTCCTCTGATGTATTTGATATCACCATCAATGTCATAGTTTGAAGAACTCTGTCTGAAACATATTAGTGAGGAAGATCATCAATGAAACAAGTGAAACACTATCTCCAAATCACCTGAAAGCTTCAATACTTATGCAAAACATATGCCATAAAACATTACTCAACAAGGTAGTAGATATGACCATTAAATTATCATCCTGCAACCAAACTATTCTGACACCTTTTCTAACATGACAAAAAAATGAAGACCATCTAAACTATCCTCCTGTTCTGCACAAGACAATTGTCAATTCTAATACAAAACCACATCTAAAACATACTCTATTATACAAGAACTACTACCTCTTGACTCTATCATTCAAACAAACAAACTGCATCAACAAATACTTTCTGCAACAACACTTTGCAAAACCAAATCCAGGTGAGAGTTCCTTGACAACATCTTAACAGAAGCATCATGACAACTTAATCATGTAAGTATCAAACAATATACAAATAGGATCAATGTCACAACATCATCAAACTCTTTGTGCAAAGAGCTTTTGAACACTTTTATGATCCACTAAACATGTTATTGATCACCTAACAAACACTGAAACTCAAAAACATCAGAAACTTCATTTCAAACATTTCAGGCAAGCATGACAAACAAAACAAGATCAACTAATCTCCTCCTGTAACTTCTTGGGGATAAAAAATAGAAGAAGAACAACTCCCCCTCACATTATGCTATCTATTATGCAATAGATGAAATGACTTGTGCAAGATGCACAAGCTTAGTATTTGACTTCTCTTGACTATGTTTCTGCTTCCAAATCTTAACAGGCTCTTTATTCCTCCAAACCTTTTCTGCTTCTTTCCATTTCAACTTTTTCAAATCAGGTGGAGCTTTCTTGCAACTATGAGCTTTATGACCAAGAGAGTTGCAATTATAACAAACTATATTACAATCATAATCAAATGACTGATAGTACCTTTGAGAACTCATGTTAGACTTCCATGCAGAATCATACCTTTTACAATTTCTTTGTATATGTCCAATATTTTTGCACTTGTAACAAATAATGTCAATATTCCTTCTGCAAACAATTGCTTTGTGTCCAAAATGATTACAAGTATAACAATATCCATTAAATGAATAATTATACATGTACATGTATGCTTGTCTAACAGGAGCACTTCTTCTAAAATTTCTTCTTCTTTGATTATGCATTTTGTTTTCAGTGGCAATATTCAAATCAATCTTCTTTCTGGGAGTCTCTCTGACTTTTGAACATTCTCCTTCTTCAAATCCTAATCTAGTTGTGTCATTATGCTGCTTCTGTTTGCCCAACAACACATGTAACTTGTTTGTACTTTCTTCAAACTCCTGATACTTCTTAGATAAAGTCTTGAGACCATCATAATCTTTTCTGAGTTTGATAATTTCACTCTCTAGTTTTAAATTCTCACTCCTTCTAACTTCAAGGTCAGATATTGAGACATCAGCTATCCTCTTAGCTTCTTCAATTTCTATCTTCAATCTAGCAATCAATTTGTTTGATTCACTTGCTTGATTCTTCAAGTCTACAATCAGGTTTCTAGCATCTTCAAGATCTGTAAGAGCTTTGTCTTTTAAAACTCTTTCTTGCTGCAATTGCAACCTTAATTTCTTGTTCTCCTTCTTATAATTCTTGAGTTCAGTTAGAGCATATATGAGCTCTCCTTCCTGATCAATCTCACAGTCTTGTTCATCATAATCCTGATCATCATCATCTTCTGAATTTGATTGGGTTTCAACTTCTTCATGTGATTGCCTTTCATTGCCACTTTCTTGACACACCAGAGTGTCCTCTTCTTTATCATTACCTTGGTAAATTCTTTTCAATCTCCTCCACATATCCTGAGCTGTAACACAATCCATAACATCATTAGATAGAACAGATAATATAGCCTTCTTTGCAATATCATTACATTCAAGAGCTTCTTTATTATTTGTAGAATTACAATTCTCAACTGACATTAAAACATCATATCCTAAGGAGGATAAATACACTTGCATTCTAACATACCAAACTGAAAAATTTGAACTATCAAACTGAGGAACATCTGAAAAATTTTCTTCTAAGACAATATCAGATTCAACTTGGAGAACAACTTTATCAACTGACTTTTTATCAAAATCTAGATTTGATATGAATGATGTCTTTTGATCAGAATGAATCTTAACATTTCTCATGTTCTTATTTCTCCTATACTTACCCATTGAACTCCACACACAGGACCTACCCAAGCTGATTAAGCTGCAAAAGGGAAACTAGCTCTGATACCAATTGTAGGAGTCAAGGACAACACTGAGAGGGGGGGTGAATCAGTGTTGTGTGAAATTTCTAATCTTTTTACAAACTTTAACTTGTAGAGTACAAGGAGAGAGAGCTATCATTGATTTCTCACATACATGTGCACATAACTGAGAATGAAAAACAAAAACTCATGAGTAAAACATATATCCATAGAGAGAAGATCAAGACACAAGAATTGCATGAGTGGAAAACCCTCCAGGAGTAGAAAAACCACTCCAAAATTGCCTCACTGGCTTAACTGAAAAACATGCCTCACTGGCAATACAAATTGTCTCACTGACAAATATTAAGGTCACACTGACCTATAAGCCTCACTGGCAAACCAAATCACTAATAGAAGTTATAAACCAAATCAGAGGGATACTCTGTTTCCATTCAATTCTCAATTCCTTCACACCTGCATAACAATTTAGCTGATTATCTCTGCATTACAAACCCAGTATCATCTTATCATTATTCTTTTCTCTTCAAAAGGATTTATTAGAAAATGTCTTCATTTCTCTGTTCAATTCCACACACACACTTCTCTGTCAATGTGAAGCCAATTAATATAAAAATACCTCTCAACAATCTGCAAATTCATTTTCATATGACCTTTCATATTCTTCAAAAGAAAATCAATCCCGTGTAACAAAGTTAATTTGACTTTGCATCTGAAACATATTATTCCATCTTCCTCAGTCTTGTTGAAGCACCTGGAAATTCTTTTCAAAAACTTCACATAGTAAAAATTACAATATTTCATTTTCTCTGCAAATGACCCTTCAGATTCTACACAAGATAATTCAGTGATTTTCAATATTACCACTGTCAAAAATAAAATCAATCTGTTATAAAGAAAACATTTCACAATAACCCTGCAATCAATTGATCTTTCATTTTTATTTCTCTTCACACTCCTCATAATTTCACCTGCAAGAAAATATTCCTCAGTCTTTTCATATTTCTCTCTGCATTTTAATTTCTTCAATAAAATCTAATCAATGCTCTTCAAATAATCTCTGAGAACTTTTCATCTTCTCAAACCCTTTAAACTGCAAAAATAAAAACATCTTAAAGAAAAAAAACTTTCATACTTATTTTCATTTTCTTCTTCCAAAAATCCATCTGTAAACCCATTCATATTCCCTGCAAGAAACAAAATCATCTCTCTAATCTTCTTTTCAAAACCTTTCATCTTCTTTTCAATTTTCAGATTGAATGTCTTCAACAATTTATTTTTCAATAAATCAATTTACCTCAACAAAGCACCTATAAACATCCCATAGAAAAATCCATCTCCAAACAAAATCATAATATATCTTTTCAAATAAAATTTATTTCATCTTCTTCAAAATTTTGTTCATCTTCAAAAAAAATCTCTTTGTCTTCTCTGATAAAAATCTTCATTAAAAAAAAATCTTCTCAAAAAATTTTACTAAATTCTTCACTAAAACTAGAATGGATTTTCTTAAAAAATTGCCTTTTAAAAAAAATCCACCAACTCCTTGAAAAACTCCTCTACATTCTATAATGGATCTCATGCCTTTTTAAAAGGCAAATAAAATAGAAATTATTTTTAAAAAAAATTTCCTAAAAGAAACTTCTAAACTCATTACACAAAACGTGCTCAAACCTTTTCAAAGCTTTATAAATGCTTTTTCACCAATAACATATTCAGGGCTCTTTTTCATATACGGGGCTCTTTTTTTAAGTTTTAAAAAATTCAAATTTTAAAACCCACTCCAACGATATACTTCCTTATGAAGTATCTAAAGCAATCGATGTTCTTTTTAAAGAACACTACCTTGACCACCGGTAACGCTAGGAGAAAAGGGGCCGGTTTTCAATGTTTTAACAGCACATTAGAAGGTCACATTAAGTGACTTAACCTAAAAACACTAGTCAACCTTTGAATAGAACAAAAATACATATGGTTAATACTAGAGTTTTATGCTAGGATTTTTAGAACTTTTAGGGTATTAGGAATGCTTTAGCATTTTAGACTATAACCCCATGGACTAAAATAATTTTCAATACTGATCAAGTTCCACGTGTGTTCTCCAACTTAAACATTTTTGATACTTTATTGAATGCTTATAACATAAGATGTCTTTGCAACTGTGGCACACAAAAAAAATCATTGACATATTTCATAACACTGTGAACTTCACAATCATTGTACCAACCTGATCCTTCTTGTATCATAAAACCTTGTTGATAGATTTTTGACATCAATCATATATCATGAACCCATGCAAAAAATGAATAACGCCAATCCATCTTGAAAACCTCTCTCAGATCAATGCGCCACACCTTTTGTCATCAATATAGTATGAACACCAAACCAACATTATGCCAACGAAGCACTCCTTGAGAGTGAGTTGATTTACTGATGTTCTTGTTCAAACTTCATGAAGATGAGTATGTATCACTTAAATGAATCAAGACCATGACACCCTGAGATAAAGATCAATATATATAATGTAAGTTGTTCAACACTTCTACTAACACACCACATCATATTCAACCTGTCAACAATGTCAACCTTAACATTACACTTCTTTTTCTCACACATGATGCTTATGAGCCCTTGAAGACATTCTGAATGAAGACTTTGCACAAGATCAACTCATGAACTTACCAATGTTATTGTCAACTACCACTGTCAATGTAAAGACAACAACAACACCATAATCATGTGTATATAGAGACCATGAGTCATTGGCATGAACAAATCAAATATGAACAAATACTAAACATGAGAATCCATCCTGAAACAACTTTGAAGATATCCTGATCAATTCAAACCATGAATATCAATCATTAAGAAGAACATCATGAGCATCAGATAAGTGAAACAATATAACCCAACTCTTTACTTTCTCAACGCCATCATAAGATATGAACACACTTTTGACATCAATGACAACCTATCACCATTAGGGTTAGATTTTTATGAGTTGGATAAAATTTTAGTAGTGTTAAAATATGAGTGAATTTGGGGGAGACTCTTGAAAGGAGTAGAGGACAAGGACATTTTCAATGTCATTATTCTGCTAAAAGTTGTATGTGCCAATTATATTCCAATCAATTATTTCAACTTTTTTATGGTTCTCTTCATTTGGTATTCATATATTTTATCTTATTTTATAGAAATCAATTTTTTGGTGAAGTTTTGTAAAGGTGCCTAAGATTTAATGTCTTTTGAAATGAGATTCAGAAGTGATGCATGATTTCTATAGATGTAATATTGTGTTTTCATGCTTTCATTTTGATTTCTCAGAAATTCCTTAGAATCTTGCATTTATAAATGTCATTGGTAGAGTGTAATGCTAATCACAATATTGTAGGTTAATGGAATTTCATTAGACCTTATGGAGGAAGGTTAGAAAACCAAGTGCAAAGCTAGCCTTCTTTTCATTTTATTTTACTTCTCCAAGACTCTTAAAAAATTTATCTTTTTTTAATAAATTGCTAGAGTAGGAGTAGATTAGGAACTATCTTACTTAAACATCTTAAATAACATCATAAGAATAAGTACTTGATGTAAAATATTTCATCTAGATCAATCATATTTCAGTCATTAATTCAAAATACCAACATAGGCCCCTTGAACAAACAAATCACATTGACCACTTAGATAAGAAAAAGTATAGAGTAGTTAAAGTAGTTTATTTCCAAGAACTCTTTAATCCAAAGCATAAGAATTTATTGTTTGAATAGTTAGTTTTCATTAATATTGTTGAAATTGTCTATAGTTTTGTTAAATTATTATTTTAAATTTAGTTAAGATAGTTAGGAGTGTGTGCATGTTACTTAAAAAAGATAGGAAAATTGCTAGGTAAAGACTCCTTAACTACCATACTACAAATAATCATGGACACTTCATAGGTTGGAATTAGAAATTCATCTATTAAAGTGTGAGATACAATGATGTCTCATCAACATGTGCAATAGTACAGGGAACATGTTCCTAGTGCACTATAAGATTGTAGTGTTATGCCTTGCATACATGTCCCTCCTTTACTTTGTCTCCCTCCTTTTCTTTTTTCTTTTGTGATGTATTTTTTGGTTCCTTTTTTTTTATTTTGTGCTAAGGACTTGATTTTGTTTTGTCTTGATTGATTTTGGTCTTTGTGATGAACTTTTTATGTTAAAAAAATGCTAAAATCCATGAAATCGATGTTTGAGTAGGATAAGTGTCTTTGATTTTATGTTTTTGCCTTCATGGGATGTTGGGGTTTCTATGGAGCCAGGGACATGATACAATGTACCCATGTGTTCTTGATCCCCCATTTTTTATTTTTTGTTTTCTTTTTTTCTTTTTTGGGGGTTTCAACGTTTTTAGAGACTTGGGGAAATGTCCCAAATTCCCCATGTCCTCTCAATTCCTCATTTTTTTATTTTATGTTTTTTTCCTTCTTTAGAGGATTTTGGGGTTTCTAAGGACCTAGGGATATGTCTTAATGTCTCCATATCCTCACGGTCCCTTGTTTTTTATTGTGTTTTTTTTTAATTTTTGGGGGGATTTTGGGGTTTGTGGGAACATAGGAGCATGTCCCAAAGTCCTGATGTCCTCATAGACCCCCACTTTTTTATTTTGTGCTTCTCTTTCACAGGGACTTATGATTTTTGGGGACCTAGGGACATGTCCCAAAGTCCCCATGTCCTCCTGATCCCCCATTTTTTATTTTATGTTTTTTTTTTTCCTTTTGGGAATTCTAGGTTTTTTGGGGACCTAGGGACATGTCCATATGTTCCTGTTGGTTCCCATGTCCCTATGTCCTTCTAGGGCCCCATTCCCCCTAGGGATGTCCCTATGTCCTTTTGGGTTCCCATTCCCCCTTGTGATGTGCCTATGCCCTTTTAGGTTCCTATTTCCCCTAGGGGTGTTCCAATGTCCTTTCAAGTTCCCATTCTCCCTAACACTATGCCTATGTCCTTCTGGGTTTCCATTCCCCATGGGCATGTATCTGTTGGAAATTAAGGTGTCTCAAACTTTGCAAATTCTTAGCATTATTTATTTATTTGTCTTATGGGTAAAATTGGATAATATCAAAATGCATTATAAACCCGATAACTCAATGGAATATGCAAATAACAAAGATTAAAACAAATAAACAAACTTACAGAGCTTTATCACCTCACGGCTTCCATTGTTCGCCTATTCTCGATCGATCTTTGGTGATGAATGTAGCCCTCAGGAAGCTTGCTTCCTTGCTTTGTTTCCTCAAGATGACAATGGAGAAATGGTTCAGATACTTATTGTATTGAAGATGAGATTCAATAAAATGTAGGATGGATAATGGACAATGCAAGAGTGGGTGTGCCAATGTCGTGCTATGGATTTGACAGAGTAATCTTACTTGAAAGCTTCTTGATATGAAATGGAAGAATAGAAGAGTATTTATAGAATTATGTGAGAGAAGATCAATGGTAGAGGATGTTTGAGAGAACGTGTGCGAATAAAAAGAAGACATGTGTCATTCAAAAAGTTGCTTTGTTTGAGTTAACTACTTTCTTGATGAGGATGAGCTTTGATTTAAAAAATTAGAATATATTTTTCTAATTTAAGAGTTTGTTGATAAAAACAAGGTTGCTTTAATTTAGTTAACTCAGCTTTTGCTTTTGCATGACAAGGAAGATTTATTTTTAGAAGATTTGGAAGATAAGAAAGCAAATTAAATTAATAAATTTATTTAATTGTTTGTGCAAGATTCAGAAGAATAAATAAAATATTTGATTATATTTTATTTTTGGAGATTGAGATTTGATTTAAATAAGTTTACATTTTATTTAAATTTGGAAGAATGAATGATTTAATTAAATAATTAAAATTATTTAATTGTTTGGAAGAATAAAGTTGATATCGATGAAATTAATTAAATAAATGTAATTTATTCAATTAATGGGAGGAAAATGAATCAAATAAATAAATTGATTTATTTATTTATTGATAGAGGAATATTAAGATGAAATAAATATTTAAAATATTTATTTAGATAGAGTCATGTCATTTTTAGGTGTATACATTTTACCCCTCTTTGATGCAATGTGTTTTATCACGTTGTTTCAAAGATTAAGAATTTTTTACAATGATACATGCCCCAATTTGCCCCTGGTACAAGTTTAATGATAGGATGCCCCTTTGGGAGATTGGACGGGAAGAAGGTAGAAGGCGTGAGATGGACAATCTCATAAAGAAGAAGGTGAAAAATAGGTTAGATTGAAGAAAACATGACATGGTTCAGAGAAACAGGCATGGGAAGTAGTCACAGTTGTCACACAGTCAGCTATGGTTCACTTGCTATATATAGGAGCTAGGTCCACAACTCCTATTCATTTGCACACTTGTCCTTAGTTGGTTTGTCCTTGAGAGCTTAGGAGAGTAGAGGAGCTAGAGCAGTCAACAGATATATGGATATTTCTTACAAGGAGCACCAGTTTGAGCAAGTTTGATAGTTTGATCGGCCACCTAAGGAAAGACCACTAGTATGTAGTTCGACAAAACTCATTTAAAGTCATTTATTAGGGCATTAAATGCTAGGGAAAAATAGTTAGGATAGATGCACCAAACTATAGTTCAGCGCATAGGTGCCTCGAAATGGCACATATGCTAGGAAACTGTGTATTTGAGTGATCTTTCAGTGCATATGATAAATCTGTGCATATAGGATAGGAATCGGTGCATCTACTGTAGAACTACACATTTGACACAACAAGCGGTGCATATGCTAGAATGACACATATATGTCAAGGAACGGTGCATTCACGGTGAAGCAGTGCATCTGATATGATTCAACGTATTGGCTACCTAGCTCGATGCTTTTGCACTAGGATAGTTAGCTAACTTAATGAAATTAACCCAATTGGCACCTTGATTGATGCGTCAATTGATAAGCGATCTTTGAGATTGTCAGGAATCTAGTCAAGAGATGATATGTTTTTTTGACCAATTTTGATATGTTAAGTCAGTGATAGGATAATTTGATTGTTTTGAGTATGTTTGTTTGGATATGGGTTTTTTTGCTTGACGCTATGCTTTGCTTGGTTGCAGGAGGACATTCATGATATTCTAATGTCACGAGAGCAGTGTCCTTTGCCACTGTTGCAGTGGTATATGCTTACGGAGATGGACCGCGAGGCTCTTGGTGCTATGGGTCTAGCTTATGTTTGTTTCATGCCCGAGGTTCATGCAAACCTTAGTCTGCTAACTGCTGCGGTGGAGTGATTCCACAGTGAGGACGGGACTTTCCATCTATCAACCAGGAGATGGCGATCACTCTAAAGGACGTTTATAGGATTCTGCATCTTCCTATTCAGGGCGAGTTGGTAGAGTATGATCCACAACGTGATGTAGGATTGGTAGATTGCAGACATATTTTTGATGACCTAGAGCTTGATGAGTAGGTGATTTCACGGTAGGACATACATGACTATTATGACTACTTCCTGGGGATACTGGCAGGATTGATCGGTAGTGCAGTATGCCCAGATAAGAGATGACATGGGTTCCCAATTTGCTGGGGGAGGGTAATGGACAGTATGATTACTAACGAGACTTGATACTCACGGGGTGTGTGCATGCTTGGACACTTGTATAGGGATATGCACCAGGTTGTGTACCACTAAGGGGCTAGCTTGTCAGCAGGTGTGTCTCTTTGACAGTTTTCATTGTGGGAGCACATAGCGATCACACGTCTGATCTGTGTTTTTGTGAGATAGCAGGGAGAGCCATATAGTTATGGTTATGCAAAATTTATTTCCCAGCACAAGCTAGGAAAGCTTGAGTACTAGAGACGTGCTAGATAATGTAGATATAGTTATCTAGTGCCCATACCTAGACTACAAGGTATGGGATGATGAGGACGACAAGTTGCCACACTATTTCCAGACTTGGTGGCTCATTGGCAGGATGCGGTACATACTAGAGCATCAGATTGTTAACAGAGTGCAGAGGTAGTTTGGAAGAGTGTAGGGTAGGCCACAACAAGTGGTACAGCAGTAGGTATCCCAGTAGCAGGTGCAGGGATAGGGAGAGCAGGCTCCACAGCCTAACTTACAGCAGTAGGCCATTACTGCATTACAAGGTCAAGTGAGGCAGCTGAGGGTACACCTTAGAGCAGTAGAGTCTCAGAGAGAGGTAGACACAAGATAGGTATCAGAGATCTCTAGAGAGCAATACTCTACCTTAGCGAGGGTGCAAGCTATCAGATTAGAGAGAGATGCAGTAGTGGCAGCCCTAGGTACAGATGGTACCACTAGCTTTTTAGTGACATAGGTGCAGCAGGCACAGGCACATCTTGCATAGGCACAGACACAGCTAGCACAGGTACAAGGGCAGCTAGTACAAGTACAGGGTGAACTTGCTAGAGCACAGGCTCAAAAATAGTACTGAAGAGGACTATATCATGGGGCAGTGCCGGTAGACCAGCGTGCACCTAGGTATAGTGTTGGTCATGATGTTAGTCAAAAACAAGCATAGAATAAAAGTACACATTAACCTTTATTCATCTTGAAAGATACTATGAATTCAAGGAATTCATGATCCCAAGTCTCTAGTGATTAGGTCTTAATCGTCTGAAGTTACTCAGAGGTTAATGTGAGTTGTTGTTTCCATTTTGGGGCCTTACGTGGAAGTTTATCATCATCATGATTCTCCTGCAGAAATTCTTTACAGAGAAGTCATATTATGTAGTTATTTGGTGAAAAGATGCAGAAATACCTCAATCTTTGCATGATATTCTCAATTGTATGCTTTGTATTCAAATATGCTAAATATTTGCGTTTATCTATGAGATGTCTGCATATTTGTGTTATTTTCTTAAGATCATCAATTATTTGCAATTATGGGGATGGAATGCTCTGAAATTTAAAAGAAATGGAAGAAATGCTTCTAATTAAAGTTGAACCTTTAGCTTTTGAACCACACGTATATTAGATACTATCATGAAGAGAAGAAAACCAAACCATATTTTCACCAGGACATTCCACAGCTAGATATAGTTGATGCTAACTTCAAAGGAATTTGTATGAAGACAACACATGTAACTAGACATGCACTCCAAGGGATGCAGCAAATCACCACATATATCCAGAAATCATACACTGATTACTTAAGATTTACTATGAATTGTAATCGACACAGTCTTCTCATTCATTAAGCATGCAAAAATATAAATGTATACAAAAACTTTGAAATGAGCTCTGAATGTTTCAGCAGACGGATTTCAATTAAGTTTTGAATGTTTACAATAAGGCATTCCACCACCTTTTATAGAATAAGGTGAGGAATCCGTTACAAAAGATCTACAATCTTGATTTATCAATGCAAATCTACGGTCATCATTCTCTTGACTTTATCAATCTTTACAAAAATGGCACAAGTTGCCAACTGGCAACTATCTATATTACTTATGTTTATATCCCCTCTATGATGTATCTTCATCATGTTCCTCAGCTGATTCATGTGGATCATCATCATGTGCATCACTTCCTGAACTTTCACTATCCTGATGATGATGATGCCGCATATAGGGCTGCATGCTGCTCCGGATCTGCTCATATGAATGCACAACCTGATCCATTCCTCTGCCATCTTGAGTCTTTGCTTTGATGATGGCGTGCTTATGTGCTTCATACTTATCTCTGCTATTATCTGGCTTATTTTTCTTGTCCTGCAGTGTTTCATTATATTTTTCCATCTTGACCTTGATCTTCATTATTTTATCTATAAGTTCCTCTGTCAAGTGGACAGGTGGACCATCTGCTTTTGATTGGAAGTTACTGTGTAGAGCTTTGATGGTAGACTCTTCGTCTTGATTTTCTATTTTCCCTTCCACCTTTCCTTCGAATGTTTCTAATATCTCTGCCTCTTCGCCCATTAAATCGTGTAGCCTCATGTTGATATCCCTTAGATTATTATTGCATCTTTTGAGGACTCCACATTCAAACTGAATGTCCTTGTACCAAATGTCTACCAACAATGCGGTATTACTGTTCAGTACTTGCTTACTGATAAGCAGTTGAGGATTTATCCTCTTTATTTCTCCCAAAAGGCTTAGGACCCTTTCCAGTTTATAAGACCTTTTCCCAGTCTGCATTTGCAATTTATCCACCTTGGTCCTGGAGTCACTTAGAATGCTCCACCTCTTCAAAGAGGCCTTCACTATTTCTACAGCATCATCCAATGTGGATGACATCCATTTTTTTATCACAAATGCCTCATGTTTCATGAGTCTAACTTATTTACCTTTTTTCCTGAGAAATGGTAGTCAATGGGACTACATGTTCAGTTGAAGTATCATCAGGATTAATCAGCCTCTTTATGTAGGCATGCAACTAAGTAATGTGCTCTTTATGTTGCTTATTCTTCTCCTTCTCTCTTTTCACCTTTTGAATTAGAGAGTCAATAATGTCTTTGCCCTCTTGACCTTCTTGGTCCTCATTGGGAAAACCCAGATCTACTGTGCTAATTTGAAATTCATCTACAGTAATTTTACCTTTTTCTTTCTCCACCGCAGGTATGGCAATTTGTGCAGTCCTTCTCCCAGTTGCCGGATCTTTCTTGATGGCCAATGTCATTCTGGCCTTCCTCCTAGGTTTCATTATATCCGTGGAGAACAAGGTGGAGACATCAAATTCCTGAATTTCAAGTTCTTCCTCTATATTTACTTCTTTCACCAACTACGGAGGCACCTGATCATGTTTTTAAGCATCATCATGATGTTCACCCATATCTCCCATTTCTGTCAGCAGATGTGGTGGAGATGGTGATTTTCTCATTTCTTCTTCTTGATGCTTGCTTTGTTGTTGATCCTGCGGCACGTCCTCCTGTTGAGGGGCTTCTTTCTCTGGAGGAGCATCCTCTCGGTGCGGGGAATCTTGTGGTACATCTGTATGTTGATCATGATGATCATGATCTTTCTCTGTCATTACTTCATCTGTTTTCAACTCTTCCCCTTGTTGTTTATCCACTGCACTGGATACTATGGATTCTGCCTGAAGTGCTAGCAGTTGTTCTGTAGCCACTATTTGTTCTGAGCCTGCACTATCAACTTCTTGTATTTTGGCAGCTGGATCCTCTATTGTTTCCTCCTTTTCATCAGCCTTCGTTTCTTGAACCTCAACTATAACAGGTTCCGCTGATGTATCCTATGGGCTTTGTTGGCCTAATTCAAGAGCATGACTTTCTGACTCTACCATCTCTATTTCTTCTATTGATTGCCCTTTGTCAGATGATCCTGCTGGCTGCTCAGGACTTACATCCTGCTTCTCTGTCAGGTCTACCACTGCAGGGCTTGTCACCTCTGTGATTAATGCTTCTAGCCCTATTTCTTGAGCTACCTGCTCTGGGCTCTTTTCTTGCTCTTCTTCCACTTGCTTCATCTCCTCAAGCATAGTTTGAACTGGTGGAGGCTTGTGAGGAGTCATACTTATCTCAGTAGCAAGTGTTTCCATCTTTTGTGCAGCCACATCCTGCACCACCTCATCATCAGACAAGTTTATTGTCTCGTCTAACAAGACATACCCTTCTGCTTGTGTTTGGGCAGCTTCTTTTATTTGTTCTTCTGCAAGTTCAGTTTTGAACTTGACGATGGTAGGAAGTGGAACATTATGTTGAAGTTTCTTAGGTACTTCACTACCTGCCCCTTGTAATAGTGTAGGGGTTTGTTTTATTTCACCTCTCATAGAGGTTCTTTGTTTCTTAGGTGTGGTGGACACTAGCACCTGTGGAGCTCTTCTTTTTCTCTTTATAATTAATGGAGCCTCTTTTTCTTCAGGCTCTTCCTCCATGAGGATATCCTCTTGTCCTGGTTTCCTCGAGGATTGACCCACTTCCAGGGTCTCAGTGATTCCAGCCTCTGCTGTCTTACTCTTCTTGGGTTTTTCTTTCTTTGGAGGGGATGCTGATTCTAATTCTGATCCTGATCCTACTGCCTCCTCAGCTACAAATACTACCCTATCAATTATAACCCATTTGGGTTCTTTATCCACCTTTTTGCCCCTTGGGGGTCTTTTGCTCTATTGTTGTGGTGGAGGGATTCTATCTCCCTTGGTCTTCCTCTTCTCATTTAGGAAGTCATCATACTCATCCCCAGGGATATCCTGCCCCTTCTTCTTGTTGTCCACCGTAATGGCAACACCTTTCTTCTTCAGTGCCTCTACCTGCTCATCAACCCAAGCTTGGGTTAGTTGTATGGTCTTGCCAATGAATGGGTCCAAGGATATGTCTCCTTGCATGGTGAGGTCAGGCACAGAGATGGTGTCATTATATATCTTTTTTTGCTCATATTCATCTTCCATGATCCTACCATCATCCTTCTTCAATTGTTGGGGGATGGAGATGCAATCAAAGGTTCTTATTTGGTTCAAAGTTAACCTTTGATACCTTCTTCTTCTGGCTTCTACCTCATCTTCACAGTCGGCCCAAAAATCCTCTAGGTGCCTCTGATGAATAGGCTTTCCTACTATCTTCTACATCTTGCCGTAAGGATCATATGGTCTCGTTAATGGAAAAGGCTGTAGATTCACTTTATTTAGGGTGACCATCACCTTGTTTATATTATTAGAGTCAGGGCACATGTAGTAGCTGATGCTGACTGGGAACAAAATTGGTGGCAGCTTCTTGGCATCCTTGTACATCTTTATCATTGTGGAACCCTGCCTAATAAATTCCATTAATATTACTGCATCAGTTGGATACCTCGGCAGCATCAGGGGATGTCCCTCAAAACCTTCAACCCTTATATATGAAAAGGTTGCAAACTGTATGTACCGGGCTCCATTCCTATAAACTATTTCCTGAGCTTCCATGCTCAATCTCTTTGTTCTATCTTCTTCCATGGTCCTTACCAGATGCATGGAGAATGCATCATTGACCAGTTTGTAATCTTTGAGATAATTGATTCTCTACAGTTGGGGATGATGATCCCAGATATATGCAGCATTTGTGCCTATAAGCTTCCCATCTATAACGAAAGCATCAAAAGTGCCTTTGTAAGCACAAGAATAAACAATGTATGATGACATATAAAATGCACAATTTGAACCTCCTAGGTTCATCAGCTACTCATGAGAGCATCACTTATTATCTGGCCCCACAGTGGCTTGATATCTAAATACAGACACATCATTATTATTCCATACATCCAATCTCTGAAACTGCCAGCATCAAGCTGGCCTATTACTCTATTCACGAGTGCAATCATGTATTGGTATTCCTCACTGAAATCATATTTGAACAGGTGCACAGGAAGTTTGGCTGCTGCAGGATATGTGTTGTTCTCAGCCTGCCATTGATACATGTTCTTCCTGGCTGATTTCTTGTTGGCTTCATACTCCTTTTCTGACTTCCTCAGGTCTACGCTCTTAACTTTATTGCCCAGTGGCAATCCAAATGTCTGGGAGAGACCCTTGATAGAGAGGTCTGCATATATCCTCCCATGCTTCATCACTTGCCTTGTCTAAGGATTATAATTCTGGGCACACTCGATGACGAGTTTTGGAGACTCCATGGAGTATGGAAATCTGGCAGCATTCCACATTCCTGATACGAACACTGCGTCCAGCACAGGACTCTTATCATTCCCATCATTTAGCCTAGCTAACCAGGCTTCCAAATTGGTGCTTCCTTGATGGGTATCTGTAATTGCACCGTATTTGAACAGGACCCCCCTCTGAGAAGAGAACATGGGCCTACTAAATTCCTCTTGACACTTAACAAACTGCTTGTCAGCCATGAGTACCTGCAATTAACAAAATCCCATCTCACAATGGGTATACACATGCATGCACATTGCAATTAACTTTATAAATCACCCTGCCTACTGCATCTTTTCAATATTACTTAGTCACATGGATGCATAAACCAGAATTTACATCATTGTACCAGAATAAAAACAACATGATGAGGGTTTCATTTACTTACCTGGTTATGCAGATTTTTCTTTTTATACCAGTAGATTGCTAACGACGCTCTTAATTCAGCTGATGATTGCTTCCTTCCTTCTGTCTATGAGCTCAAATCATGCAACAATCGCCTGTATAAGGATATGGAAGCTGGTGCTGTGTAAAATAATTTTATCGCTAGGTAAATGTAAAAACGACGGTTGAATTACCTTTTAACCTTGCAATTAGGGTAAATTTAGGGCAACTCTGACAACTTAGATTGTATTCCTTGATTATCCGTGCGAAAACGCAGGATCTCACCAGGTGTTTCATTGGGTTCTAGGGTCAGCGGGAACCACCTACCATGTCTGCGCACATTAAATGATAATGGTGGCAACGGGAGCGGGGGGATATCCATATGACAGGATATCATGAAGGCAGGATGATATTCACAAATATCAGGTCAAGTTTCAATATCGTCCTCCTCCCTCATATTGGAATTGCTATCGCTACAAGATTCGGGTGACAAAAGCACCCTTTTGGTTATGTTTGGTACATCAGGAGGATATTTCGATGTATCGGGTGATGTTTCAAATATGATGATGACGAGACAAATTTACATGTCTCTCTTTTGGAATATCAGGATGACGTCATCCTGATATTCGCTCTTTGTTTCAGAAATGACTCATGATGTCATCGTCATATTATGTGAACATGATCATGTTTAGAAAATATCCTGTCACAGTGTAAATGTGATGATGATGTCATCGTCATGTTATGCGAACATGATCATGTTTAGAAAATATCCTGTCGCAGTGTAAATGTGATGATGATGTCATCATCATGTTTGTTTCTTCATTTATCTGATTTGGATGGCATCATCAGGATATTTGCATAGGGTGATATTTCACGTCAGGAGGATATTTTGAAATATAAGGTTACATTCAAAAACATGACGCTTGCGATATATAGGACTGTTTGACGGGGAAGACTCATTACCATTTAAAGTTGACGTCCGGATATTTGGGCCGCATGACTTATCGGGGGATGTTTCAAATATGATGATGATCTTCGACAACATGACTGGGGTTATGAAATATGATCCTCCTGTGAATATCAGGTTTGACCCAAACTTTGACTGTTCATAACTTTCATGCCCTGAGGAATATCAGGATGATGTAAAAGGCAAACCTGCATGGAATTTAACGCTCTTTCAAAATATGAGGTCATAAAAAAGAAATGCAAATTTTGACAAATTGACCTCATGATGATGACTTACCTCACCCTAGTTCTACATGATGATGCACATGACTTACTTTTACCAAACCGCCAGAAAGTAGACAACACAAGCCAGGCCAAAAAGTTGGGTCCCTGTTTTGCCAAGTCAAAATGGGGCGTGTTGTATAACCACACAACAACTTGCCACCAATGAAAACAAACAAATTCTAATGATTCAAGTGATGTGATCACATTCATCTATAGTATTCTAATTCTATCTAAGCATAGGCATCATAATCTTTTGAATGATAAAAATTCATCATGGTAACAATGCTTAACAAAGGATCAAGTGTGTGCATATGATTAATTATCCTCATCTTGAAAGCAAGTTGAAAACATAAGTAACTGGTGTTAAACTACATAGTTGGAGATCATCCCACATAGCCAACCTGGATAGAGCCTTGCTGCCAGTAGGCGTCTATAGCCCCGGCAAGGTTATCTATACAATCTCCCTAAGTAGAGCCCCACTGCCAGCAGGCATCTATAGCCCTGGTAGAGTTACTTAGATGGCCTAATTTTATTTCTTTTCTGATTTTCTCTTTAAAATTTATATCTGATATCATCATGTCAGTTCATTTGTACAAGGTACAGTCACTTGCAGCTTTAGGTTGGAGATTGTATTGGTAGCAAGGGAGTCCCTTTAGATTTTTCACTTAACACCTATACTTGTGTGTTCAACGAACCCAAGGCTGTTAGGTGTTTCATTGTGATTGATTCACTTTAACCAAAGAAAAGGCACCCTGATGAAAAGATATCACAAACTTGATCATGAATACTTCTTAGAATGAATCATAACCTATGTCTAAATGTGATCTCATCATTTGAATCTTAACAATTCATCTATTTTCTGGGGTGATGAAGTACATCATCTTCACTTACCAAAACAAAACTCAACAAAAAAACAAAACAAGACAAAAGACCACTATACAAACAACTATACAAATGTACAATATGATACATATGACTGTCATGGAGTTACTCAGGCCTGGAAATAATGCTTGAGGAACTGTCCATTGACTGGCAATGGGACATCCTCACCTGTCAAGTTCTTAAGGCTATAAGTACTATCTCCTAGTATCTCAAAAATTTGAAAGGGACCTATCCATAATCTATCAAACTTGCCATGGTCACCTTTCTTCTCATGGGCTTTATCCCACATCAGGACCAAATCAGATATCCTGAAAGCTTTAACTCTGGCTCTCTTGTCAAACCAGCATTTGACAACAGCCTGATGTTTTGCAAATTGGTCAATTGCTTGACTCCTTCTTTCTTCCAGGTGCATCAACTGAAGCAACCTGACCTCTTGCTTATTGTCAATGCCTAGGTATTCTTGGGCAAACTGCAGAGTAGGAATTTTTAAGTTCATAGGGAGGATAGGATATACCCCATATACTAGTTGGAAAGGTGAGTTTCCTAATGCAATTTTTATTCTAGTTCTATCGACCCATAAGGCATACTTTAGAAATGAATTCCATTCTCTAGGGTTTTTCTCTATCAATTTTCTTATGATATTCAGTAAATTCTTATTGGTGGATTCTGCTAATCCATTCCCTTGGGGATAGTAGTTGGATGAAAACTTAAGTATGATCCCATGATCAAAAGCCCAACTTGACAATTTAGTTGAAGTGAAAGCAGAACCATTATCACTTACCAATGCATAAGGAATTCCATACCTGGTGACAATATTGCTCTCCAAAAATTTAATGACATCATCTGCAGTACAAGTCTTGCTGCTAACAGCTTTAGTCCATCTAGCACAATAGTCAGTAATTGTTAGGACATACCTATGACCTGAGGAGGATGGAGGATTGATTGGTCCTATGAAGTCCATGCCCCATTGTGCAAATGGGCGTTCTTCCATCACTGGCTGCAAGGGTTTTGTAGCATACTTCTCTCTGTTGGCAGCAACCTGGCAAACATGACAACATTTAACATGATCAGCTGTGTCTTTAAAGATTGTAGGCCAGTAATATCCTGCCCTGAGGATTGCATGTGTTGTGGCCAATGCTGATCCATGTGCCGTTCCAAACTTATCATGTAATTCTGACAGGACCTTATTTTCTTCTAGCTTTTCTAAGCATCTCAGGTATATTCCTTCATAATTCTTCTTGAATAAGGTTCCTCCCTTCATCATGCATTTTTGGGATCTTATCTTTAAGGCTCTTCTCTGTGAAGCTTGCATTCTTGATGGACATCTTCCAGTGATCAGGATGTGCCTGATATCTGAATACCACTCTTTATTGTCTTTCTCATTGATCACATATTGTTGACTAGTGATGTTTAGGTCAATTTCAGATATCATTTGACTCAGAGCTTGTCCTCTTACCAGCTTCATTGGTGTAATTTCTATGTCACACTCTTGTAATACAGTAATCCATTTATCTCTTTTCTCACCAGGCTCACTTTGCATCAGTAGCATCTTCACTGCTGCATCTAGTACTACAGCAATTACTTTGCTTCTTAGTATGTAGTGTCTGAATTTCTTTCCTGCTCTGACTAATGCAAGTGCCTATCTCTCAACATCTACATATCTCAATTCAGTATCCCTGAAAGGACAGCTCATGAAAGTAATTGGTTTCTCTTCTTTTTCTTCATTTCTTTGAGTTAACACTGCTGTAGAAGTATGCTCTGAAGAAAATGAATAGATGTAGAAATCTTTTGTGTGGTCTAGACTGATGAGGACTGGAGCATCCGATATGGCTTTCTTTATATCTTTGAATGCAGCCTTGGCCTCTGGTGTCCACTCAATTTGTGCATCTTTTTTCAACATAGCATTTAGTGGTCTGACAATCTTAGCAAAGCCAGTGATGAACTTCCTCACAAAGTTTATCTTACCAAAGTAAGACTTGAGTTCCTTTTTGCTTCCCGAAAGTTGTAGTTTCATAATAGACTCCACCCTGTCAGGATCAATGATAATTCCATCTTCTGTGATCAGGTGGCCTAGTAACTTTCCCGTTGTTACACCAAATATGCACTTCTTGGGATTCAAAGATATTCCGTACTCTTCGCACTTCTTCAGTACACTTCTGAGATCAGCGACATGATTTCCCCTTTCCTTGGAGAATACTATCAAGTCGTCCATGTAGATGACTATACATTTTCCTATTAAGCCTCTGAAGGCTATGTCCATTGCTCGCTAGAATGTAGCTCCAGCATTTATGAGGCCGAATGGCATACATCTATATGCAAATATTCCCCACTTTGTAGTGAAGGCAGTTTTCAATCTATCAATTTTATCAACCATCACTTGGTTGTATCCTGAAAAGCCATCCAGGAAGGACATCATTTTAGCTCCATTTACAATCTGCAGAACTTCAACTAATGAGGGTAAAGGATAATTGTCCTTTTCGGATGCTCTGTTCAGATTCCTGAAATCTACACATAACCTGATGTCTCCATTCTTTTTTCTAACTAGCACAAGATTTGCCACCCAAGTGGAGTGCCTGACAAGAAATATTATCCTGGCGTTTAACAATTTCTTGACTTCTTCAAGAATTATTGGTTCGAGCAAGGCATTGACTGGCCTTTGCTTCTATCTAAAAGGTTTAGCATCTGGCTTGAGAGGTATAGTATGAGTTATGACAGAGGTTTCATATGTCTTCAGCTCATCATAAGTCCATGCTATTACATGTATGTAGTCTTTGAGTGCCTGAGCTATTCCTTCTAACTCTTCTGATGTGCAAACCTTACCTATCAGTACATTTTTCTTGCCTTCATCCTGTCCAATATTCACTTGTGAATACTGACCTCCATCTGCCTTTGGCAGATCTTTCTGTTTAAGCATACTATCCAAATCAAAGGCTTTTTCTAATTCAATCATACCTTTGGGGATCTTATTGCTAGGCAATTCTAATATTTCATCTTCTTCCTAGACATGATCTTCCATACCGTTCTCATCTATAATCTGAGCTTCAAATGTGTCTCTATTTGAAATGAAGTCCAGAATGTGTTGATCATCATCAAACACCTGGAGGTTAGTCACATTATCAGGTACTGAAGGTACTGACACCAGTTCTACTGAAAATCTCTTCAGACCTGATATAGATAGTGGCTCCAATGTACTGGCAGCTTGGGCAAGTGCATCTGCCCTATGGTTTTACTCTTTGGGTACATGGGTGATATTAAAGGTGTCAAAATCCTCGATCAGGTCCCACACCCGATGTCTGTAATTGGATAACTTTTTGTAGTTACATGAGTAAACTCCTCTTACTTGCCTCACAACTAGTTCTGAATCTCCAAAGACATGCAGGATCTTTACTTTCTTCTTATGAGCAAACAGTATCCCGTGAATTAGAGCTTCATACTCTGTTACATTGTTAGTGCAGGGGAACTGTAATCTATAAGCTGCTAGATAAGATTTTCCAGTTGGATCAATGAGATCAATTCCTATCCCAGTACCTTGCTTGGATTTGGATCCATCAACCCTTAGTATCCAAGGTTTATCCTCAACAGGACATTTAGCTGAGCTTTCTTTCTTCTTTGCAGCTCTAGCTGCTGCTTCGCCTGATATCCATTTTAACTTAGGGATGTCATCATTCTCCAGTTTCTTCTTTCTTTTTTCTCGTGAGTCTGATGGTTTTTCTATTTTCTCTTTCACTTCAGCAGGAGAATGATCTTCAGAATCTGCAGCTGCATGCTTTTTCAAAATGTGTAAACATAGTGAGCAAGTTGTTTCTGAGTGAGGTGCCTCGTGCAACCTACACCAACCTTTAATTAAAACTTCCTGAGGAGATTTATGCTGTTGTGTCATCTTCTCTATTTCTTTTACTAGAAATTCTTTGAACTTAGTCAGGTCACTACCTTTGTCTTCATCGAACAATTCATAATCGGGTTCCATAAAGCAATCACTACTAGGAGTGATCTTTTCTTTCCTCACATCATTTATCTAATCAGACACCAGAACTTCTTCTATTCTCAGGATATGATCTTCATCATGATCTGTCAGCTCCTCTATTCCTACGGAAGACAGATAAGAATTAGTATCATCGTCATCATCATCAGATGTAGCATTTACCTCAGAATATGATGATGATGCCTCACTGCATGTCTGCTCCAGCATCATCATATCTAAGCAAGTTTCACAAGGCTTTTCTGAGTGTGCTTCATCGTGTAACCTGCACCATCCATCAATTAAAATATCATTAGCAGGTATATTTAACAATTGACAACGTTTTACTTGATTAGATAGATGCGTCTCAAAGTCTCTGAAGCGATCTATTTCATTCTCATTATGAGGATTATTATCAGGTTCTACGACTGGCATATCCTCCTGATGATCATCATCATGATGATAATGAAAGTCAAGCATCAGGATCTCTTCTATTTTGACAGTCTGTGGCTTGATGCGGTAAACTCCAAGTTTGACGTCTATGTACATGATCTCATTTGTTCTGTTGTACTCGGTGATCATATGCTTCATTCTCGGCTCAGCATCAATCCTGATCTGATTAGGTATACCCTTCCATGGCAACCACATGTGACTGAAATCTGTAGACATATATCTGTTAAGTGTTTTGGACCAATCTCAGCTAAGCAACATCCCATAAGTGTCAGGTATGTCAACTACCTGAATATCAATGTAATACTAGATTCTAGGATCAGATGCTAGTTGCATGTGGATATGAGTTAGCTCTCTTACTACACTTACTTCTGTTTTGTCTAGCTATGTCACCTTTTTTAGGGATTTAGCAGGATGTAGTCCTAAGGCATTACATATTGACAAGGGCATAACTTTCGTGGAGGCCCCTAAATCAACCAGACAATTGTGCAGGTTCTTGCTGAACATTCTTATGGTGAGGAGGAACAGAGGTGACTCAATTTTATCCCTATACAAGGTCATGTGAGAGGTTTCAGCAGCATGGAATGTAGCTAACGCTTTAGGCTTAACAGTATTATCCCTGGTAGCATGATCTTTGCCACTAGATTGACTTGAAAGATGGCCATCCTCTTTAGGAGCAGAATCATCTAGTGACTTCATGAATGCTTTTTTGATTGTAGGAGTTTTTAGTAACTTAGACAGGGACAGGCTGATCTTAATTTTCTTCATTTCATCCGCCAGATAGCTGACTAACTTGTCAGATTCATGAGGTGCATTTACAACCTTTGATCCTGTGTTCTGGGGTGACAAGTACTGAGCATTTACTTTGGGGAACCCAGGGTTATTGCTAGCTTTAGGATCAGGAGGTGTGTTGAAATTATTTGGAGGTAGAGATGATGTCAATGGACCAGCAGGTCTGTTAGCATTACTCCTCAAGTTATAATTATGCTTACCAGGATATTGCTGCTGATATGCATGTACTTCGTCATGTTCTCTTGTAGGCTCATTTTCATCCTCAAAGGGGAAAACATAATTTGTTTCAAAAGTTAAAGCAGATTCCTCACATACCTGGTTATAACTCTGATGAGGTTGATTAGTATAGGCTTCTAGCACAAAAGCTGAGTCATATCCACAAGGAACAATCTCATTTCCTTCTGCATGAGGTAGATTTCTAGAAGTGTTAGACACTTCAGTCTGAAAGATGCTAGCAGTAATTCTAAATTGTGGACAGTCGAATTCTACATGTGCATTTGTATTGTGGATCCTACACCAATTAGTAAGGGCTGCCTCAGCAAGATTGACTCTAGTAGTCTATTTGGCTTCACCAGGAGGCTGATTGTCCAGGGGTGATGGTAATGAGCCATTATTTGGCCTAGAGTTCCATACTCTAGGCTGTCTCTGAGGATTATTGTTATTTCCACCATTATTGTTGAAATTGTTGGTGTTATATCCTCTGTCAGGATAATTTGGTCTATCATTGGAATAATTTCTATTCTGGTTTGACTGGGAATAAAAACTTTGATTTCTCAAATGTGTTACTTCTGTGGTGAGTTTCCTCAATTGAGCAGAGATTTCTTTGATTTCCTCCTTTTCTTCTTGAGCTTTGGCCACCACATTTTTAGTCTGAGGCTTGAAGAAAGAGGATCCATGGTTATTATTGGATAGATTAGTACCCTGAGGTGTCTGAGCATGTGCAGGATATTGCGGCAATTAGCCATTTCCATTAGGAGGGGGCATAATGCTCAGTGGAGGTACTTACAAAGGTGCAGGCATGACTGCTGGAGGTATCACTGCTCCATTAGGATATTGTGTAGGATACTGTGCAGAATATGATGCAAGATATTGTGAATGCATGCCAGGCAAGGTAGGAAATACCATATTTGGAGTAGGAGCAGGTATCAACTGCTGATTTACCTGTATGGCTTCTTGAAAAGATAAGGCTAAAGTTGTGATTTAGGGATGCGTTCTCCTTATGAACATGGAGGTCAAAGGATCTAAAGCTGAATAGTAAATGCTCCTAGCAGCTTCGTCAGACATAGTATAAGGAGTGACCACTCTGGACAACATTTTCTGAAACCTAGCATTGAAATTGGCGATAGGCTCATTTTCAAATCTCTTGATAGTGGCAAATAAATGATAGTTTATTGAGGGGTCAACAAGAACCTTGAATCTATCAAGAAAAGCTTTTTCTAATAAGGCCCAGGAATCAATGAAACCCTGACCAAGACTAATGAACCAATTATAAGCCTCTTCTCCTAAGGAAAAAGGAAATAATCTGCACACCACATCTTGATGTTCTATTCTAGCTCTGCAGCAAGCTTCCTTAAAAGTTCTGATATGATCTTCAACATCTTGGTAAGGATGATATTTTGGACAAAGTTTGTCTGGATTCTTTGGTAACTCATGATATGTATTAAAGGTCAAAGGTGACTCTGCTGTGAAGAAAGACATTGCAACCAGAGGAGGTTGAGCCGGTGGTACAGCTGGCTGAGGTTGAACTAAAGGCATGCCCTGAGGTTGAAAAGGAGGTGTCACAGATATCCCAAAAGGTATTTGTAAACCAACAGGAGTTACAAGAGGAGGTTCTGGTGAAGCCTCTAATGCACTAAACCCTGGAGTATGATGAATGTCTACAGTCCTAGGTCTGAAACCTCTAACAGGCAATTCTTCAAAAATTCCACTAGGTCTAGACCTGGTATTTATCTTGTGAGCCAGGATTTCTTAATTTTGAGGCAAATTGGCTAAAACTTTGCAAATATTAGCTGGATTTCACCAGGGAAGGTGATATTTGCGGTCAGATGGCTGATCGGACTAGATATTTATGAAATATTTGCAACGATACTACAAATACGCAAGGATATTTGAAGTATAATGACTCTTAACACGAGATCTTAATTTTCTAAGGCCAAAGCTTGAACAAATTTATGTATCTTTGGCTGATATTTGTGAATTCAGAATGATCTACTGTAAAGCTTGCAATATTTATGTGAGATCTGGAAATCTTTACATAGAATGAGCATATACGAGCTTTTTACAGTAAATATTTACGTAATATTTGAAATTCATAGACGATCCGAGGTTACCTTACTCTCTGCATCATCAAACTTGAAAATGATGATGATGAGCGTGGTATTCTAGATCATGCCCTCCTTCTACCGCCAATTTATGTTGGTCATGATGTTAGTCACAAACAAGCATAGAATAAAAGTACACATTAACCTTTATTCATCTTGAAAGATACTATGAATTCAAGGAATTCATGATCCCAAGTCTCTGGTGATTAGGTCTTAATCGTCTGAAGTTACTCAGAGGTTAATGTGAGTTGCTGTTTCCATTTTGGGGCCTTATGTGGAAGTTTATCATCATCATGATTCTCCTGCAGAAATTCTTTACAGAGAAGTCATATTATGCAGTTATTTGGTGAAAAGATGTAGAAATACCTCAATCTTTGCGTGATATTCTCAATTGTATGCTTTGTATTCAAATATGCTAAATATTTATGATTATCTACGAGATGTCTGCATATTTCTGTTATTTGCTTAAGATCATCAATTATTTGCAATTATGGGGATGGAATGCTCTGAAATTTAAAAGAAATGGAAGAAATGCTTCTAATTAAAATTGAACCTTTAGCTTTTTAACCACACGTATATTAAATACTGTCATGAAGAGAAGAAAACCAAACCATATTTTCACCAGGACATTCCACAGCTAGATATAGTTGATGCTAACTTCAAAGGAATTTGTATGAAGACAACACATGTAAGTAGACATGCACTCCAAGGGACGTAGCAAATCACCACATATATCCAGAAATCATACACTGATTACTTAAGATTTACTATGAATTGTAATCGACACAGTCTTCTCATTCATTAAGCATGCAAAAATATAAATGTATACAAAAACTTTGAAATGAGCTCTGAATGTTTCAGCAGATGGATTTCAATTAAGTTTCAAATGTTTACAATAAGGCATTCCACCACCTTTTATAGAATAAGGTGAGGAATCCATTACAAAAGATCTACAATCTTGATTTATCAATGCAAATCTACGGTCATCATTCTCTTGACTTTATCAATCTTTACAAAAATGGCATAAGTTGCCAGCTGGCAACTATCTATATTACTTATGCTTATATCCCCTCTATGATGTATCTTCATCATGTTCCTCAGCTGATTCATGTGGATCATCATCATGTGCATCACTTCCTGAACTTTCACTATCCTAATGATGATGATGCCGCATATGGGGCTGCATGCTGCTCTGAATCTGTTCATATGAATGCACAACCTGATCTATTCCTTTGCCATCTTAAGTCTTTGCTTTGATGATGGCATGCTTATGTGCTTCATACTTATCTCTACCGTTACCCAGTTTATTTTTCCTGTCCTGCAGTGTTTCATTATATTTTTCCATCTTGACCTTGATCTTCATTATTTTATCTATGAGTTCCTCTGTCAAGTGGACAGGTGGACCATCTTCTTCTGATTGGAAGTTATTGTGTAGAGCTTTGATGGCAGACTCTTCGTCTTAATTTTCTATTTTCCCTTCCACCTTTCCTTCTAATGTTTTTAATATCTCTACCTCTTCGGCTGTTAAATTGTGTAGCCTCATGCTGATATCCCTCAGCTTATTATTGCATCTTTTGACGACTCCGCATTCAAACTAAATGCCCTTGTACCAAATGTCTACCAACAATACGGTATTACTATTTAGTACCTGCTTACTGATAAGTAGTTGAGGATTTATCCTCTTTATTTCTCCCAAAAGGCTCAGGACCCTTTCCAGTTTATAAGACCTTTTCCCGGTCTGCATTTGCAATTTATCCACCTTGGTCCTGGAGTCACTTAGAATGCTCCACCTCTTCAAAGAGGCCTTCACTATTTCTACAGCATCATCCAATGTGGATGACATCCATTTTCTGATCACAAACACCTCATGTTTCATGAGGTCTAACTTATTTACCTCTTCCTGAGAAATGGCAGTCAATGGGAATGCATGTTCAGTTGAAGTATCATCAAGATTAATCAGCCTCTTTATGTAGGCATGCAATTGATCAATGTGCTCTTTATGTTGCTTATTCTTCTCCTTCTCTCTTTTCACCTTTTGAGTTAGAGAGTCAATAATGTCTTTGCCTTCTTGACCTTCTTGGTCCTCATTGGCAAAACCCAGATCTACTGTGCTAATTTGAAATTCATCTACAGTAATTTTACCTTTTTCTTTCTCCACCGCAGGTATGGCAATTTGTGCGGTCCTTCTCCCAGTTGCCGGATATCTCTTAATGGCCGATGTCATTCTGGCCTTCCTCCTAGGTTTCATTATATCTGCGGAGAACAAGGTGGAGATATCAAATTCCTAAATTTCAAGTTCTTCCTCTATATTTACTTCTTTCGCAAACCATGGAGGCACCTAATCATGTTTTTCAGCATCATCATGATGTTCACCCGTATCTCCCATTTCTGTCAGCAGATGTGGTGGAGATGGCAATTTTCTCATTTCTTCTTCTTGATGCTCGCTTTGTTGTTGATCCTACAGCACATCCTCCTGTTGAGGGGCTTCTTTCTCTGGAGGAGCATCCTCTCGGTGCGGGGAATCTTGTGGTACATCTATATGTTGATCATGATGATCATGATCTTTCTCCGTCATTACTTCATCTATTTTCAACTCTTCCCCTTGTTGTTTATCCACTGCACTGGATACTATGGATTTTGCTTGAAGTGCTGGTAGTTGTTCTGCAGCCACTATTTGTTTTGAGCCTACACTATCAACTTCTTATATTTTGGCAGCTGGATCCTCTATTGTTTCCTCCTTTTCATCAGCCTTCATTTCTTTAACCTCAACTATAACAGGTTCCGCCGATGTATCCTATGGGCTTTGTTGGCCTAATTCAAGAGCATGGCTTTCTGACTCTGCCATCTCTATTTCTTCTGTTGAGTGCCCTTTGTCAGGTGATCCTACTGGCTACTCAGGACTTGCATCCTGCTTCTCTGTCGGGTCTACCACTGCAGGGCTTGTCACCTCTGTGATTAATGCTTCTAGCCCTATTTCTTGAGCTACCTGCTCTGGGCTCTTTTCTTGCTCTTCTTCCGCTTGCTTCATCTCCTCAAGCATAGTTTGAACTGGTGGAGGCTTGTGAGGAGTCATACTTATCTCAGCAGCAAGTGTTTCCATCTTTTGTGCAGCCACATCCTGCGCCACCTCATCATCAGACAAGTTTATTGTCTCGTCTAACGAGACATGCCCTTCTGCTTGTGTCTGGGCAGCTTCTTTCATTTGTTCTTCTGCAAGTTCAGTTTTGAACTTGACGATGGTAGGAAGTGGAACATTATGTTGAAGTTCCTTAGGTACTTCACTACCTGCCCCTTGTAATAGTGTAGGGGTTTGTTTTATTTCACCTCTCATAGAGGTTCTTTTTTTCTTAGGTGTGGTGGACACCAGCACCTGTGGAGCTCTTCTCTTTCTCTTTATAATTAATGGAGCCTCTTCTTCTTCAGGCTCTTCCTCCATGAGGATATCCTCTTCTCCTGGTTTCCTCAAGGATTGACCCACTTCCAGGGTCTTAGTGATTCCAGCTCTGTTGTCTTACTCTTCTTGGGCTTTTCTTTCTTTGGAGGGGATGTTGATTCTAATTCTGATCCTGATCCTGCTACCTCCTCAGCTACAAATGCTGCCCTGTCAATTATAACCCCTTTGGGTTCTTTATCCACCTTTTTTGCCCCTTGGGGGTCTTTTGCTTTGTTGTTGTGGTGGAGGGATTCTATCTCCCTTGGTCTTCCTCTTCTCATTCAGGAAGTCATCATACTCATCCCCAGGGATATCCTTCCCCTTCTTCTTGTTGTCCACTGTAATGGCAACACCTTTCTTCTTCAGTGCCTCTACCTGCTCATCAACCCAAGTTTGGGTTAGTTATATGGTCCTGGCAATGAATGGGTCCAAGGATATGTCTTCCTGCAGGCGCAGAGATGGTGTCATTATATATCTTTTTCTGCTCATATTCATCTGCCATGATCCTACCATCATCCTTCTTCAATTGTTGGGGGATGGAGATGCAATCAAAGGTTCTTATTTGGTTCAAAGTTAACCTTTGATACCTTCTTCTTTTGGCTTTTGCCTCATCTTCATGTTGGTCATGATGTTAGTCACTCACAAACATAGAATAAAATTTACACAACAACCTTTACTCATCTTGAAAGATACGATGAATTCAGAGAATTCATGATCCCAAGTCTCTGTTGATTAGGTCTTAATCTACTGACATTACTCAGTGGTTGATGTGTGTTGCTGTTTTCCATTCAGGGGCCTTACGTGTTTCTGCAAAGTTCATCATCATTATTCCTCAAATATCCTGCTCTGTATGTTTGCTCTGCATAAATCTCCAACAATTCTACCTCTGCACTGTGAATTTAGTCAAATAATGTGCTTACAGGCTGATATTTGCATGATTTCTACAATTATTTGCAATTCTTTGCATGATATTTTCAATACTGCATGCATTTAACTCAAATATGCTAATGATTTTCAGTTACCTACGGAATTTCAGCATATTTCTCTGTTTCTGCTTGTTATTTATCATGATTTGCAGTTATGGTGATGAATTTATGAAATTAAAAAAAGGAAAAGGGTTAAAGAATGAGATTCCCAAAACTACTTGACTTAGATCACTGATTCACATACAAGCTCCCATACATGCAATGAAAAGAAGGAAACTAGAAATCATACTTCACCAGGACATTCCACAAATCCGCATGATCTAGTGCAAATCTTCAAAGGAAAAGTTGACAACAACATGTAATGAAATGAAAGCGCTTCCAGTTGAACACAGCATTCACCAGTACATATCCAGAAATCAACAGGAAGATTACGTAAAATTTACAATCAGGATGTAATCTGAAACTTCATAGCCATTCAGTATGCTCAAGAACAGGTACATTTACAGTGATCTGAAGAAAGAACCTTGACATTTCAACAATTCAGTCTTCATTAGTCTCAGTAATCTGATCTCCTAATTGATTCTACAGTAATTGGCCTTAATGCGCCAGATGCGTCTGTGTATTCATCTCTCTCAATGTATCAGGTTCTGGCCTTTATATAGAACAAATGCCAGAAAACAGTTACAATCATCCAAGGATCATGATCCTCTCATAATAATCAACGGTCTAGATGAAAAGCACATGCTTCGCCAGTTGGCAAATGCATAGCTGGCACAGAATATTCCAGCATCTTTGATTTGATTCGGTCTCCAGCTGGCAAACAACATATTTGACAATATCCTCCTCATTTCTGGTTCATGTTGCCTCCATGTGCAACCATACAATGTTCAGCAACAGCAGCAGCTCTAACAGCATCATGACTTCCTGCAAGTAAACAGACAAACATTAAGTTCATCATCATGTGGATAAACAACAGGAATTTAAACATTTTATTAAACAAGCCTCCAAAATGTGCAGCTACAAGCTTCAAATCAGTGGAAAATTATGCACTAAATGCATAAACAACATCAAAACACTCAGGTCAACCATCGTTGACTAGAAATCAGCAATCAGGTCTTCAAATTTCCATCGCTTCATTTTCCCGCCCATTTTCTTGTGTATCGGGTTCAAATTATGATCATGTATCGGCGTGACTACACACTGTCGGGATGACAAATTTACCTTAGGCCGACGGCAACAGTTATACCGACACCAAAAATCATGATGATGTCCTTCCATCGGGAGGACATGCTCAACTCTATGTCTTCTATCTAGCAGCAGGATATCATGAAATATGATGCTCCTCCCTTCCGAATGCTCTGATGAAAAGCACATCAGGATGTTTCGCTTCTGCATATTGGGGAAAGAAAGACATCATCGTCATCATCATGTCGAAGGAAAATAGGAGGATTTGGAATATGATCCTGCTGCTGAGGAAAGGAATATGATGGTGATGTCATCATCATATTCGGGCTTCATTAAAGTGCAAAAGATGACGTCACCGTCATGTTTCGTTAAGATCAGGGGATAAATGTAATATCGGGTCACCTAAGGAAGATGATCAGGTGGTGCATGTAATATGACCCCTTTGCGGCCAAGGTAACCCTCTCGAAAGATCAGGATGATGATGATGATCATCATCATATCCGCACTAGGTGATTTAAAATATGATCCTGCTGAATGTCCAGATGACGTCATCAGGATATTTGGGGCTTTTGTTTAAACTTAGAACATGACGTCATCGTCATATTGGCGAACAGGATCATGTTTTGGAAAATATCCTGCCGAAGGAGAAATGTGATGGTGATGTCATCCTGATATTTGCTTCTTCATTTATCAGGTCGGGATGACGTCATCAGGATATTTGCAAAAGGCTATATTTCTCGGCAGGAGGACATTACGAAATGTCGGGTAGACAAACAAGATCATGATGATCTTGACAACATGACTTAGGAATGGAATATCATCCTCCCTTTGAAAGATAGGGTGATCATCATGATTGTGCAAAAGGAGATCAGGAGGATATGAAATATGATCCTGCCTTGAAAGATCAGGATGATGATGATCACTAGGACTTTGACGTGCGCATGCAAATTATGCAGATGGTGGATTTTCTAAGTAGGGTGATATTATAATATCAGCATGATATTATAATATCGGGTGATGTTAAAATATCATGATGCTCGCGATGTGCCCAAGGTCATTTGACGGGTAAAACACACTATCACTTAAGATTAACGTCCGGATATTGGGACTGCATGATTTTTATCGGGTGATAGACCAAGATCATGATCATGACCTTTCGCGATACAAAAGACCGCTCGACGGGGAAAACTTACTATGACTTAAAGTTGACGTCTGGATATTTTGACCTCAGGATATTATCGAGGGGCGTTTCAAATATGATGATGATGTTCTTCATACAGCAAAACTGAGTTTATAAGATATGACCCTCTTCTTGCGAATATCAGGTTTGACCAAAACTTTGACTGTGCATAACTCCCTCATATGGACAAATTTTCAGGTGATGTAAAAGGCAAACCTGCATGGAATTTCAAGCTCTTTCTAAATATGAGGTCATAGAAACAAAATATGAACTTTGACAAACTAACCTCATGATGATGACCAACCTCATCCTGACCTTCATGATGATGATGCACCTGACCTATTTTTACCAAACCGCCAGAAAGCAGACAACACAAGCCAGGCCAAAAGTTGGGTCCCTGTTTTGATAAGTTAAAATGGGGCGTGTTGTGTAACCACACAATAACTTGCCACCAAAGAAAACAACAAAATTCAAATGATTCAAGTGATATGATCATATTCATCTATAGTATTCTAATTCTTTCTAAGTAAAATCATCATGATCTTTGAATGATAAAGTTTCATCAAGGTAACAGTGCGAACAAAGGATCATGTGTGTGCATATGATTAATTATCCTCATCTTGAAAGCAAGTTGAAAATATAAGTAACTGGTGTTAAACTACATAGTTGGAGATCATCCCTCATAGCCAACCTGGATAGAGCCTTGCTGCCAGCAGGCGTCCATAGCCCCGGCAAGGTTATCTATACAATCTCCCTAAGTAGAGCCCCACTGCCAACAAGCGTCTATAGCCTCGGTAGAGTTACTTAGATGGCCTAAGTTTATTGTTTATATATTTTTTATTTATATATCTGATATCATCATGTCAGCTCATTTGTACAAGGTATGGTCACTTGCAGCTTTAGGTTGGAGATTGTATTGGTAGCAAGGGAGTCCCTTTAGATTTTTCACTTAACACCTATACTCATATCTTCAACAAGCCCAAGGCTGTTAGGTGTTTCATTGTGTTTAATTCACTTTGGACAAGAAAAGGCACCTGATGAAAAGATATTATAAAACCTGATCATGAATATTTATCAGAATGAATTACAATCTATATCTAAATCTGATCTCATCACTTGAATCCTAACAATTTAGTTATTTTCTTAGGTGATGAAGTGCATCATCTTGACTTACCAAAACAAAAACTCAACCAAAACAACACAAAACAGAAGCAACCACTATACAAACAACTAACCTACAAAAAGGAAACAATAGGAACAGAACAAGAAAGCAAAACAAGCAGACTGTACAAACAACTAACCTACAAAATTAAATACAAACTACTACTAGGCAAACAAAAACCAGAAAAAGACCTAAGGACACCTGTATTTGCATACTTCTTTTGATTGTGCAGGAGCATCAAGGTATTAGTTATGGTTCTCAACCTAGCAAATTTATCTTTATATTCTGAAAAATATTCTGGTATTCTGAATTCACTGTATTCAACAGAACAACTCTTGATGATCAGCAACTGAGGAAGCTCATCATGTTCATGATTAATCCATATGCATGTCTTATCTCCTGAATTTCCATAATTAAAATAGTATTCAACATTATTCACTGTGGAAAGGAGAAATACAACCTGGTGTATTTCTGGCTTTGCTGGACATGCTTCTTCATTGACAGCTGGTCCTCCATTTAATTCTATATTTTCACTGCTTGGCTCAGTGCCTGGTCTCTCTTCAAATTGAAGGATGTATGACTCTTGATGTATTAATTTTTCATCTTTATCCAGCCTTATCCCTTCATTCTGGATGTTCAGTTTATCTTCCAGTTCAGGAAACTTCTCAATATTTTCTTCAATTTCCTGCACATCAGCATCTAAATGAGTATCTTTATTATCACAACCTAATATATAGAAATTTATCATTTCTAAATCATGTGACTGTAAAAGAGAAACAACTTTCACTTGATAAGGACACTCCCCTGTTTCATTCTCAAAATATTTCTGGAGTGACATCTGATTATGCACAACAACTCCAAAGTCTTCTACATCTTCATCTTTCAGGAATTGTTCATTAAATAATTCACATCTTTTATCTAGTAAAGGATCTGGTTCCATTAACCTGCAACATTCTTGCATTTGATCATTTAATTCAAAGAAGTCGGGTAATATATCAGCATTTATTTTCTTTTCTATGGCTCCCTGAGTTACTATCATAGGAACTTCATCATCAGGAGTGCATTTAAATTGCTCTACTATCTGTTTACATTTCTCTTTACCATAGAATGACTCCAGGAAAGATGTTTCATCTTCTTTATCAAAAGTATTAGGATTAGAATCAAAAATATTATCCTGATGAGTGATTTCTTCTCTAAAATTTTCACAAGATTCATACCTGCATACTGACTGGTCCTTACTTGTATTAGGAAGTAGAGAACTCCTATCAATCTCACCATAAAATGAATCCAGGAAAGATGTTTCCTCTTCTTTACCTTCTGGAACCGACTCAGCTATTGTATTTTCTAGAATCTTTTTCAACATGACCAAGCAAGGGTAACAATCTCTCTCTGAATGCTCTTCATCATGTAATCTGCACCAGCTTTCAATCAAGACATCATCAATGGGCAAACCTAATATTTGACTACACTGTATATTTCTAGACAAGTATAATTCAAAATCCTCAGATCGGTCCACTTCAGTGTCTGGACAATTAATAACTTCTGGTGCTGCATCTGCTTGTTGCTCCAGAATTTCTTCATTTTCCTGGCAAATTTCTTCATTTTCCTGCCAGATTTCGTCCCTAAACACATCCAGAAAGAATATTAGTCCTTTCAAATATAAATCCAACCTTGTAAGGAAATTTAAGCAATTTATTTCACTGTGTTCCACAGTCTGGTGTATCCTGCAACAGGTAGATAAACCAAAGTTAGACAAACTGTGAGGGTAAAGCTGCCTATTTAAAGTTTCCTGAAATAAAGGAATGTTAATTTGACAATTGCCTTCATATACATCCATCAAAATGAGACTACATTTTTCAATTTTTTAGTATTTTGAAATTTTAAGGAGATCTATCATATCTCAGACTAAAACTTGAAAGCTCAGAAAATCAAACTAATCTTTGATGCTTTGGGCTAGATCTTTGCAAAGGTACAACCAAAACATCTCAGATAAGAGATATTTGCAGACATTTAGCTGAAATGCTAAAATATTTATGCAATATTTGCAGAAATCCAAAAATCACAGCTCTCGCCCTCCTTCTAGCACCAATTTATGTTACGTTAGAAGCGAGGGGCCTGCATAAAAAGAATGATGACTGAAGCAATAGTGTCTTTTCCAGTTCTGCCCTCCTTCTAGCGCCAATTTATGTTGGTCATGATGTTAGTCACTCACAAACATAGAATAAAAGTTACACAACAACCTTTACTCATCTTGAAAGATACGATGAATTCAGAGAATTCATGATCCCAAGTCTCCGTTGATTAGGTCTTAATCTACTGACGTTACTCAGTGGTTGATGTGTGTTGCTGTTTTCCATTCAGGGGCCTTACGTGTTTCTGCAAAGTTCATCATCATTATTCCTCAAATATCCTGCTCTGTATGTCTGCTCTGCATAAATCTCCAACAATTCTACCTCTGCACTGTGAATTTAGTCAAATAATGTGCTTATAGGCTGATATTTGCATGATTTCTACCATTATTTGCAATTCTTTACATGATATTTTCAATACTGCATGCATTTAACTCAAATATGCTAATGATTTTCAGTTACCTACAGAATTTCAGCATATTTCTCTGTTTCTGCTTGTTATTTATCATGATTTGCAGTTATGGTGATGAATTTATGAAATTAAAAAAAGGAAAAGGGTTAAAGAATGAGATTCCCAAAACTACTTGACTTAGATCACTGATTCACATACAAGCTCCCATACATGCAATGAAAAGAAAGAAACTAGAAATCATACTTCACCAGGACATTCCACAAATCCGCATGATCTAGTGCAAATCTTCAAAGGAAAAGTTGACAACAACATGTAATGAAATGAAAGCGCTTCCAGTTGAACACAGCATTCACCAGTACATATCCAGAAATCAACAGGAAGATTACGTAAAATTTACAATTAGGATGTAATCTGAAACTTCATAGCCATTCAGTATGCTCAAGAACAGGTACATTTACAGTGATCTGAAGAAAGAACCTTGACATTTCAACAATTCAGTCTTCATTAGTCTTAGTAATCCGATCTCCTAATTGATTCTACAGTAATTGGCCTTAATGCGCCAGATGCGTCTGTGTATTCATCTCTCTCAATGTATCAGGTTCTGGCCTTTATATAGAACAAATGCCAGAAAACAGTTACAATCATCCAAGGATCATGATCCTCTCATAATAATCAACGGTCTAGATGAAAAGCACATGCTTCGCCAGTTGGCAAATGCACAGCTGGCACAGAATATTCCAGCATCTTTGATTTGATTCGGTCTCCAGCTGGCAAACAACATATTTGACAATATCCTCCTCATTTCTGGTTCATGTTGCCTCCATGTGCAACCATACAATGTTCAGAGGCACCTAGAGGATTTTTGCGTCTAGCACAGGACTCTTATCATTCCCATCATTCAGCCTAGCTGACCAGGCTTCCAAATTGGTACTTCCTTGATGGGTATCTGTAATTGCGCAGTATTTGAATAGGACCCCCCTCTGAGAAGAGAACATGGGCCTACTGAATTCCTCTTGACACTTAACGAACCACTTGTCAGCCATGAGTAGATACAATTAACAAATTCCCATCTCACAATAGGTATACACATGCATGCACATTGCAATTAACTTTATAAATCACCCTGCCTACTGCATCTTTTCAATATTACTTAGTCACATGGATGCATAAACCAGAATTTACATCATCGTACCGGAATAAAAACAACATGATGAGGGTTTCATTTACTTACCTGGTTATGTAGATTTTTCTTTTTATACCACTAGATTTCTAATGACGCCTTTAATTCAGCTGATGATCGCTTCCTTCCTTCTGTCTGTGAGCTCAAATCGTGCAACAATCGCCTGTATAAGGATATGGAAGCTGGTGCTCTGTAAAACAATTTTATCACAAGGTAAATGTAAAAATGACGGTTGAATTACCTTTTAACCTTGCAATTAGGGTAAATTTAGGACAACTCTGACAACTTAGATTGTATTCCTTGATTATCCATGCGAAAACGCAAGATCTCGCCAGGTGTTTCATTGGGTTCCGGGGTCTGCGGGAACCACCTACCATGTCTGCACGCATTAAATGATAATGGCAGCAACGGGAGCGGGGGGATATCCATATGACAGGATATCATGAAGGCAGGATGATATTCACAAATATCGGGTCAAGTTTCAATATCATCCTCCTCCCTCATATTGGAATTGCTATCACTACAAGATTCGGGTGACAAAAGCACCCTTTTGGTTATGTTTGGTACATCAGGAGGATATTTCAATGTATCAGGTGATGTTTCAAATATGATGATGACGAGACAAATTTACATGTCTCTCTTTTGGAATATCAGGATGACGTCATCCTGATATTCGCTCTTTGTATCAGAAATGCCTCATGATGTCATCGTCATATTATGCGAACATGATCATGTTTAGAAAATATTTTGTCACAGTGTAAATGTGATGATGATGTCATCATCATGTTATGTGAACATGATCATGTTTAGAAAATATCCTGTTGCAGTGTAAATGTGATGATGATGTCATTGTCATGTTTATTTCTTCATTTATCCGATTTGGATGACATCATCAGGATATTGGCATAGGGTGATATTTCGCGTCAGGAGGATATTTTGAAATATTAGGTTACATTCGAAAACATGATGCTTGCGATATATAGGACTGTTTGACGGGGAAGACTCATTACCACTTAAAGTTGACGTCTAGATATTTGGGCCGCATGGCTTATCAGGGGATGTTTCAAATATGATGATGATCTTCGACAACATGACTGGGGTTATGAAATATGATCCTCCTCCTATGAATATCAGGTTTGACCCAAACTTTGACTGTTCATAACTTTCATGCCCTGAGGAATATCAGGATGATGTAAAAGGCAAACCTACATGGAATTTAACGCTCTTTCAAAATATGAGCTCATAAAAAAGAAATGCAAATTTTGACAAATTGACCTCATGATGATGACTTACCTCATCCTGGTTCTACATGATGATGTACATGACTTACTTTTACCAAACCACCAGAAAGCAGACAACACAAGCCAAGCCAAAAAGTTGGGTCCCTATTTTGCCAAGTTAAAATGGGGCGTGTTGTATAACCACACAACATATAGGAGCCAATCTATGGCTTCACAGAGGGTAGGTGGATCTTGATCTGGGGCATCAGTGAGAGGCCCCCAGTACTCAGGGGGTGACAGAGGAGAGGGCAATGTAGGGAATAGTGCTCCATGGCAGCAGGGCTAGCCGGTTCTTGACATTTGTACCGATTTTTTGGCTTTATGTATACACATTTTTTATAGCTCAGATAGCCTGATATGTATATATTTGTATTATTTTGTCTCGAGACATGTATCATTATCTTCTTGTACTTTGTATATATTTCATGACATGACTCCGAGAGATGGATAGATATTTTGATATATTATACATTTGGACATGTTTTATGCTTATATGATGATGCAGCGATTGATGTTCTACATGCACTTGTTCTATGTTTAAATGCCATGGATGCAATCTATCCTATGATGTTTTCACATGTTCTTGTTCTATGTTTAGATGTCATGGACGCAATCTATCTTATGATGTTTTGACATGTTATGCCTACTTTGATTATGTTTATATGATGTTAATGCAGTCTTAGATGGATTAGGATGATCAGATATGCAAATACAAATGTGAATGTTGTTTATATGATTATGCAGCTTGCGAGATGATCTATATGTACTTGTAAATGTTTTGATTTTGATATGATGTACTGATGCAAATGTATATGGATGACCTGATGCACTTATTATGTATGCAAATGATTTAATCATGTGAGTGACTATCTCATGTGATATGATATGCAATTTTATGCTATGTATTTGGTATGTCCAAATGTAGTCAATCGACATAGAGATGATATAATGACAAGTGAAAGGATCATAGGCTTTCATTTGTAAACTTTGATACTCTGCAAGAGTTTCTTATTGCATGGATGATACGGATTTCTAGATATGAAATGGATGTGGATACTTTGTCATCATTAGAGCGCAAGTACTTTGCTTTCATCATTGGGCACTTTTTGTTTCTTTTCTCTTTTTGAAATGTTGTAAGAAAATACATGCATCTAGGTATAATTAAACCGAGATGACCTGAGTATTCCTTACATGGATTTTGATATAGAAATTTGATACAAGCATCTAGTCAAACTTGAATCTAGATGACCTAAGTACCTTTTTGCATTTCAACAAACAAGGATTGCCCCTTTTCATGTTCAGACCTCCGAAGTCCTCGATGATCTTTTTTCTAATCATGTCATTAGACAAAAATCGTTACATTACTAAGGGTTGATCCACAAACAACAAACAAAGAAAAATGATTATGCCCCCATCATAGCATCTCTAGCTTTTGGCATCCTTGAGTAGCATATAAAGACATAATAACGAAAATCAAGACTCTCTAACTTAACCTTTTCACAAAATATTCTTGCATTGATGTGTCTTCTTGTCATAATTGATATAGAATCAGCTTGAGTGTTTTGGTATACGCTTGTTGTGCTTTGGATAGGTTGACATTTTTGTGCCAAGATTTTTGTTTTGGGAAGCTTGCTTTGCTGCGCATGCTTGTCTAGTTAAAGGTATCACAATCCTTATTGGTATCCTCTTAGAACATGTGGCATTCAAGAATTTGAATCTGCAACCAGGTCAAGGAGTTGCCCCCAGTTTAGACAAAGGATTGACTTATTATGGGTGACCTGACAATCAGACATGCAGAGATGGAGCCTAAAGGACTGACCTAGTGGCTTGGGGATTCATTGCTAAATGGCCTTGCCTATGTGATGACACAGAGGCAATGTAGTTTAGGGTGAACTTGATGGACCTTTGACCTAGGTGATGGCAAAGATGCAAAATTGGTATGGATAGCAAGACAAATGACACTTGATGGAATGGATAGGAAAGAAATGGAGTGTAGCCTTGGGGGCACAATTAGAATGGCCTTGCCTATGTGATAACTTAGAGGTGACATAGCTCGACAATGGCTCAAAGGACTATTCAAGATGAACGATATGATGGACACACAAGAGAAATGAGGTCACAATAGATGGATTAAGAAGTTTGTCGCAAATAGCACCTATTTACCAGGTTTTCACCACTTTCTTTTATTTGCACGATAGATAAAAATATGCATGACACATGTTTGCTAGGTTTTCATCATGGTATCTACCCCAGGCACCTGTTTGCCAGGTTTTCACCAGAGGATGATTTTTTTTGGGTTATTTTTCTATTTTTTTTGTTTTTTGATCACTTTTTCAATTTTTTTTGGACTCCCTTACATTGGGGTTTAGGTATAGAAATTCAAAGATGCATGTTGTTGATAGGATCATCAAACAGTTCACATTCAAATGTAGCCAATTGATAAGCTCCTGACCCATAGGCTGCAACAATGACATAGGGACCTAGCCAGTTGGGTTTGAACTTGCCTTTCTTCTCTCGATCTTGATGATTTCTAGGATTTTCTCTAAGGACCAGATCACCAAATTGGAATACTCTAGGCTTTACCCTATGGTTGTAACTTCAGAACATTCATTGCTGATAAGCTTTGAGATGGATAAAGACCTGTTGCCTTCTCTCTTCAAGCAACTCTAACTCTTGAAGTCTAGACACTCTATACTCTTCGTCAGATATGAGACCTTTTAATGAAACTCGCAAGGATGGGATCTTGACTTCAATGGGAAAGATGGCTTCAGATCCGTAGACCAGGGAGTATGGTTTTGCACCTATGGATGTGTAGATACTTGTATGATAGTACCACAATGCTAGATTTAATTGGATATGCCAATCACAACTAGCATCATTGACAGTCTTTTTTAGGATTTTCAAGATAGTTTTATTTGATGCCTCCGCCTGGCCATTACCTTGGGGATAATAGGGGGTAGAAAAGCGGTGTTGGATATGGAATTTGTCACAAATTTGGAATGGTCATCCATTATCTGTGATAATGGATGAAGGGATACCATAGCGACAAATGATATAGTTCAAGATAAAAGAGGCTATCTACTTGCCTATGGTATTGGCTAAGGGCATGGCTTCAATCCACTTTGTAAAGTACTTGGTGGCGGTAATTATGAATTTATGGCCGTTGGATGAAGGAGGGTGGATCTTGCCCACTAAGTCAAGTCCCCACTGAAAAAAAGGCCAAGGAGTCGTTAATGGTTGCAGCTCCTGTGCTAGTGCATGTATCAGGTTCCCATGGATTTGGCACTTCTTGCACTTTTTTACAAAATGATAGGAATCTTGTTCCATGGTTGGCCAGTAGTATCCCATGCATATGAGTATTTTGGATAGGGTAGGGGCATTAGAGTGGGTCCCACATATATCTTCATGCACTTCATTCAGGGTAGTTTGATATTCCTCACTATCGAGACACCTAAGGAGAGTACCATCGAGACCTTTGCGATAAAGGGTATTGGTAACAATGGCATACCGAGATGCCTGATGAATGAAGGTTCATTTTTGGTTATTGGAGAGATTAGGTGGGAGGGTATTTTCTTTAAGATAGGCAAATATTTTTCCATAGAGGGGGAATCAGTCCCGACAATGTGGCAAATGATATGTGATTCAGGAGAGTCATATGCAGGACGTGACGTTGGCTCTACCAAGAACTCATAACATGATTGATTATTTAGAATATCGAGGAGAGATACAATCATGGCCATGGCATCTGCAACTTTGTTCTCAATCCTTGGTATCTGCTCAAAAGAGATCTTAACAAAGTATTCCTTGAAGTCATCTACCATCCATTTGTAAGGGATTAATTTCTCATCTTTTCTTTGGTAGTCGTCATTTACTTGATTTATGACCAATAGTGAGTCACCATACACCTGAAGTTCTTTGAAATTCCATTCAACTGCTAGCTTGATGCCAATGAGTAGGGCTTCATATTCTACCATGTTGTTTTTACAGGTAAAAAGTAATCTATATGATTTAGGAATGGTGTCACCACTAGGGGTGATCAACAAGATACCTGCCCCTAACCCGCGCTGATTGTATGAGCCATCAAAGTACATTTTCCAGGTTGTTGTGGTTATGTGAAAGATAGATTCATCTAGAAATTTGAAGCTCAAAGGACTGCCATCTGTTAGAGGTGCATCTGCCAGTTGATCTGCAAGTACTTGGCCTTTTATTGCCCTCCTGTCTACATATTTGATGTTGAACTCGCTGAGAAGCATGACCCATTTGGACAATCTACCTATATAGGGCTGCTTTGTTGAGTAAGTACTTGAGTGGATCAATCTTTGCTACTAGTTTAATTGAATGTAATAACATGTAATGTCTCCACTTTTGTGAAGTGAAGACCATAGTGAGGAATAGTCTTTTAATTGGTGTGTATTGCAGTTCATACCCAACAAGTGTTCGGCTGATATAGTAGATCACTTTTTCTTTCCCTTCAAAATTTTGTTGTGCGAGGATAGCTCCCAGAGATGTTGGTGTGGCTAAGATATATAGTAGCAGAGGTTTACCCTGAATCGGTGGCATTAATACAAGAGGTTTCATGAGATACTCTTTTAACTATTGAAATGCCTGTTCACATGAATCATTCCATTTGAAAGGGACGTTCTTATGTAGGAGGTGGGAAAATGGGTGGCACTTGTCTGCCAATTAAGAAATGAATCTTCTAATAGATTATAGTTTTCCCTGCAGAGACCTTGGTTGAGTGAAATTTTGAGGCGGCATTTCCATGATGGCCTTTACTTTAGCTGGGTCGACTTCGATTCCATTGGTAGACACTATGTATCCAAGTAGCTTGTCTACTGTAACTCTAAACACGCACTTCTTTGGATTGAGGTACACGTTAAACTATTCCAATTTTGTGAAGATTTTGTCTAGTACTACCAGGTGTCCTTCTCTTGTATGTGATTTTGCCAAGATGTCATCAACATAATCTTCTATTATAGTGTGCATCATGTCATGGAAGATTGTAGTCATGGCTCTCTGATAGGTTGCACCGGTATTTTTCAAACCGAATGGCATGACACACCAACAATAGATGCCCCATGGACATGTGAATGTAGTCTTGTGTTCATCTTCAGGTGTAATTTTGATCTGGTTGTATCCAAAGAAACCATCCATTAGTGACAACATGGTATGCCCTACTGTGAGATCTACAATAATGTCAATGTTTGGTAGGGGAAATCATCTTTTAGACAAGCTTTATTCAGATCCTTGAAGTCATTACATATTCAAACTCTTCCATCTGATTTGGCAACTGACACTATGTTTAAAATCCACTCAGGATAGTCTATTGGTCTGATTAATCTAACATCTAATAGTTTCTTCAGCTTTTCTTTCACCATGAGGGCCACATGCGGGTGCATCTTCCTAAGTTTTTCCTTTGCTGGCTTAGCTCCCAAAGCCAAGGATAAGTGATGCATTATGAGATTTGGATCTAGTCCTTACATATCTACATATGTCCAAGAAAAGTTGATTTGTTTTCTTTTGAAGAATTTAGTGAATGTTGGCTTTTCTTGTGTGGTTAAAGACTGTGCCATGTGAATCATTCTGGGATTGTCACATGTGTTGACATTGATCGGCTCTACTAGTTCTATCAAGATTGAAGATCTCTCCTGATGTGTGAGATTGGGTAGAGGGTCAAGCCTTCCATCCTTCGGCACCTTAGAGAGGTTTTCACCATTGGATATGTCTATATTTTTACTTTTTTCATGATCTAACACTACCGCAGAGTGGTTTTCACCATTAGATCTTTCTTTCATTTTGACATTTTTAAGACTGAAAGGCTTGGTACTCTCTCCAAAATAGGCCTTGTCATTGAGTTCTATGGCTAGCCCTATGGTCCCCTGCAGGTATGTGATCTCTAAGCTCAAGATAGTCTATGATGGCTTCATCATTTTGAAAGGTATCGAGCTCAGGGGTAGTGTCTTGCAAGTCCCAATCTATGAGTTTTGGGTGTAATAATGGTAAGGGGTCATTGGATTGGTCTAGTTAGATGGCATTGATGATTAAGATAGAGGTGTTATGGTGGTCATGATAAGCACGGACAATCTCTATGATGGTACTATCCATTACCTGATCTATCAAGGGGGGTATCATTCTTTCCTCAAGACTTTCACTATCGTTATTATGTGGGTTGGACTCTATCAGTCTAGCCCTTGAACCTTGTCCCTTAGTTGCATGAGTTGGGTCATACTCATGGACCACATCAATATCTTTTTCATCACAAGATAGTTTAGAGAGACTATCCCACTCATATTTGTTGGAGTCAGTCTCACTCCCTATTTGTAGTTGGTGAATTTGATCAACCAGATTAGTAGCAGATGTTTCTAGGTGTTTGCCTTTATACTTACTTGCTCTATTGGTTCTTGTTGTACCAGTGTAACCTAGCCCTATAGTGTCTTGAGTTCTCAAGGTATGAGGTTGGATGGGTTCAGTGATACCTTCCATTCTTGAACCGAGTGGACCATGTCCTTCATACCCCATTCTTTGTAGCATTTTGAATCCTTGACCATATTACTCAGTTTGTATCATGGAGTGATGGTCTTGTTGTGTTGATAGACTAGCTTCATCCTTATATAACCATTGAAGGATGTCCTTTTCATCGCTCTCATCTTCAAGGCTTCCCCATTTGATAAACAGACCTTTGGTAGTTTTGACTGCCTTGGATTTGCTCATAGAAGCCCTTCCATATGATCTGGGTGATAGAGGGAGTTGCACCAAGAAGAAGGATTGGGCGATTGTGTACTCATGCAAGCCCTTATCTTTTAGTCTGAGGTCAGGTTGGGAAGCCTTTGATGTGGAAGCGAGTGAAGCTAGATCACCTTAGGATGAAGATGAAGCAGAAGCATGGTTATGAGGAATCACAACTTTAGGTTTGAAGTGAATGGAGTTGTAATATTGAAATGGGTTGGGATCGCCTTGGATGGTAATCTCTTGGCCTTGATAGGGGAACTTGATACACTAGTGGTATGTTGATGGCACTACTTTCAGAGCGTGAATCTAGGGTCTTCCAAGAAGAATGTTATACGCTAGCTCCATCTTGAGGACTTGGCATGCCACATCTTTTACTATAGGTCCAACTCTGATTGGTAAAACAACAGTTCCCTTGGATGTTTCACCTCCTCATCATAGGCTTTGATAGTGATTTTCTTTTTTTGATCAATAGCTTTCTCTGTAAACCCAAATGCAAGGATTAGCTTCAAGGTGTAAATATTCAAACTGGCTCCTCCATCAATTAGAACCCTTTTTATCTTGTGTTTGTGAATGAAGGCTTCGATATGGAGAGATGCGTTATGAGGTTGGGTAATTGACATATCATCCTTTTTAGTGAATGAGAGGGAGTGAGCTGAGGTAATGTGACCTACCATGGTTTGAAACTTTTCTTTAGAAAGGTTCGTTGGAACAGAGGCTTCTGAAAGAGCTTTGTCAAGTATGGCCCTATGGGATAGGGGTACATGTAGAAGTTCCAGGATGGATATATGTGCAGGGGTCTTATGGAGTTGATCTAGGATATTGTACTGATTAGACAGAGAGGCTGGGACTCCTCTAAGAGTGACTCTATTACTGCAAGTGGTAGCATTACAATCCAAGTCTTTATTTATAGTGATCACATTGACATGTGGATCACTTTCTGAGATGTGGTTAACAACATAGTCAAATAACACGTTTGTGTAATTGGTGTTGTTAGTTCCACCATTGTTTTGATTAGAAGACCCTCCCTACTCATAGTTTAGAAGTGGATCCTTGAATGCCTGATGATCATTATTAGAGGTATGTCCATCAAGTGATACTTTGTTTTGATCTATTAAATCTTGTATAGTGTGCTTGAGCGCAATGTAGTCATTGGTTTTGTGCCCCCTATTTCGGTGGTACTCGCAAAAATCATTGTCATTCCACCAAGGAGGTTTGACATTTGGTTCATATTCCCGCACTGTTGGAAGTGTTATGAGTTTGTTTGTGATTAACTTACATAGGGCGGTTTCCAATGTTTCCCTTAGGGGTGTGAATTTGCTCCAAGGCTGATAGCTTCTAAATCGTGATTCAGTATTTCGTGGTTTATTAAGCAGGTTCGATAAGTTGAAGATTGGTTGTTTTGGTGCTGCATTTTTGGCCTCTACCACCCCATCATTCACAATGTTTTTGTTCTTTGTCTAGAGTCTTGGTTTATCTATGTTGGTATTGGTATTAGGAGTGCCCTTGTAAATCTTTATTTGACCTTTGTTGATTAAATCCTTTTTGATGATTAGACCCATCTCAATGACCTTACTAAAGGAAATAGGACATTGGATTTGTATCTGGTAGCTTAGGTTAGTTTGAAAGTTGTGGACAAACATCTTCAGCATCTATTTTTCTAGCATTTGATGTGGGCATTTACTTGGCAACTTTCTCCATCTTTGTAAGAAGGTAGCAAAGGATTCTCCACCTTTTTGCTTGGTGTTACAAAGATCTAAAATTGAGGTGTCATGCTCAATATTGTAGAAGTGTGACAAATTTATCCACAAGTTCGTTAAAGGTTCTAATGTCGAGAGGTACTCTAGAGAACCACTTTATGGCTTGTCCTCCTAAGCTTCTTGGGAATAGTCACATAAGATAGGTATCATTGTGGGAGACTTCGAGGCATGCAACATTAAATTCCCTGATGTGGTCTCTTGGATCACCCTTTCCATGATATTTGTCAAATTTTGGTACCTCAAATTTAGAGGGCAAAGGTATCATGATCAAGGTCCTACCAAAAGGATATGGTGAAATGTCCTCTAGGGAATAATGCTTAGTTGAGGTTCATGTTTGCATGTCTATGAATTGTTGTTGTAAAGCTTAGATCTATTGGGTCATTAAGCTTAGCGCATTTGTAGAATCAATGGTTGCTTTGCTTTTGTCTGTGGTGATTTCCTCTTGTGTGCTTCCCTCAGGGTTTTTTCTTCCTCAGGTTCTTTTAATGCTTCCACGTCAAAATATTTAGGAAGCTTGACTCCTAGTTGTGCTAAGTGAAGAAAGAATCTAGTAGGGTCTTGGGTAAGTACCTTGTCCATTATGCATTGAAACCTTCGATCTTGTTGAGTTTGTAGAATCTCTTCTTGAGAAATTTCCTCATCACTCTCGTAAGGGGATGGAGTAGTTCTATCCATCATTTCAATTTGCTTTTATTTTTGGGATCTTGTTAAGACCATGCAAGGTGATTGGAGATGGGATGGAGTGAGTTTGAAAGTTTTGAACAAGAGGTGATAGAATGTGTCAAGGTTTGAACAAGGTTCTTCTTTAGACCTATTGGTGTCAAACAAGTTGGTTGGAACAAAATGATAGTCAGAAGTAAGGATGATAGAAATCTGGTTACTTGATGTAGACTAGTTTTGTACAAGCCACTAGTGGAGTTCTGAGAGAAAAGGATGATTGATCCTTGATAGTGGAGACTCACTAGGTTTGTTTGGATCAAGAATAGCTTGGTACTAACCTAGTTTTGGATATCTTTCTTGGTTTTGGAATAGTTTTGTGAAGTTTTGGATGATGTGAGTGTTGGAAAAGTAGCTGTGTTGTGGAAGAGAGTGAGATGACTGACTTGCATGGTTTTAATTAGATCTGGGAAAACTAAAACAAGTTTGAAATGGGTGTTTAAAAAGTTCAAATTTTTTCTCAAAGGAAGTACGAAACAACTCTCTGGGATGGATGCGTAGCAGTAAATACATAGGAACAGAAGGTAAAAGCACAGCAGGTTGAGGCACATGCACAGATCTATCAAAGGTTATATGTGCAGCAACAGTGGGCAAATGCACAATAAGTCACAATAAATGTGCAGCAAGTCGTGATGTATGTGCAGTTCTAGTTTTTTGTTTGTTTTTGCAGAGTTTTTTGGCATGTTTTTCAAAAAAAATTGTCTTTGGTTGAAAAATTGTTATTTTTTGCTTTTTATTTTCAATGATGGTAGATAAAGACATGGCAAATACAAAGAAGTTTTCTTGATTTTTATCTTTTATTATTTTTTTGTATTTTTGTGGACTTTTTGACACAAGAACAATTACAATCCTAGTCTAGAAAAGATAGTATTTGTTGAGTCCCCTAGCTATGCATATTCAAAGCAAATAGCTTTAGGATCTTGGTAGAATCAGCTCCCCTCCATAGCACTCACTTCTCACGCATACCAAGATCTAGGTTTCCTTAGGCTCATCCCCCCACTAAACCTTACGATTGTCCCTACTATCTATACTAAGAACCACATGAATTGGGGCTGCTTCAAAGGTCCTAGCTTTTGTACCAACAAATAGAAGGATTTTGGTATACTAGACAATGACTAATTAGTTAGGGCAACCGTTTGAGTGGTTATACATGCAACAATGCTACTCTCCATTATGGAGTCTCCCAGCCTTCAAGGGTTAGGCCTTGAAGGGTTTCGGGGGAGGTTGGTTGTCGGTATAACACAGCAGCACTCATTGTAGGAAGCTTTCACCTCAAGAACAATTTATTTATAGTGGATCGGTAGGGCTTGGCTTTAGCCTATTACCACTTAGGGTCATTCCCACTTGGACAAGTGGGCATCCAAGGGCAGGCCCCTCTAAAGGTTGTAGACAAAAAATGACAAGTCCGGCATTCTGGTCACCTAGTAAAGGGGAGAGCGTAAGCCTATTGTCATTTAGAAGACATAGTAAATAGTGGTTTATCCAATCCAATTTAAATTGAGAAAAACTATATGCGTTATTCTACTTGGGCACTCACACAATTGTTAACTTTGAAGTGATTAAAAGATAGCAATGGTTCTTTCCTTTGCAAGATAGCAATATTCTTAACTAAAAGAGATAGCAATATGGTAAAGATAGCAATGATTTTCATTACTACCCTCCTAGTTAAGAACTATGTGAGATTTGTATGCATATTTTTTACTTTTCTTCCTAGTTAACCTATGATGTGTGTTTTAAGAAAATAAAACTATCCAACTCTTAACCCTGCACAAAATTAGAGAATCAATCTTGCAAGACAAGTGTCAGCATTAGAATGCCAACAAGAAACCCCTAAACTACTCCTTAAGACATATGTGCAGCTTAAGAGACTGAATGCGCAGAAACAGTACTCAAAAGTGCAGTAATTACAAATGCCTAGGAGAATAGGTCACAAGCACAGAAAGAAAGAATGTATGTGCAAAGTAGGTATCAGCACTGCAAAATAAGTTAGATGTGCAGTTTCCTGGAGTAGATGCACCAAAAAATTGCATGTGCTGAAACAAATGTCAAAAGCACAGCTTCTGATGGTATATGCACCGAAATAACATATGTGCTGAAATAAGGATCAGATGCATCATGGGATTGCTCATATGCACTAGATGAACCTGTGCGGAGACTGTACGTAATCTATATGGAACTTGTCACTCAAGAACTCAATTTATTTATTAGATTTGGGGCAAAGGTCCCACGGTGGGTGCCATAAATGTTACGGGTAAAATTGGATAATATCAAAATGAATTATAAACCTAATAACTCAATGGAATATACAAATAACAAAGATTAAAACAAGTAAACAAACTTACAGAGATTTATTACCTCACGGCTTCCATTGTTCACCTATTCTTGATTGATCTTTGGTGATGAATGTAGCCCCCAGGAAGCTTGCTTCCTTGCTTTGTTTCCTCATGATGACAATAGAGAAATGGCTCAGATACTTATTGTATTAATATGAGCTTCAATACAATGTAGGATGGATAATGGACAATGCGAGAGTGGGTGTCCCAATGGCATGCTATGGATTTGACAGAGTAATCTTACTTGAAAGCTTCTTGATATGCAATAGAAGAATAGAGGATTATTTATAGAATTGTGTGAGAGAAGATCGACAGTGTAGAAGAAATAAGAAGATCAATGGTAGAGGATGTTTGAGAGAATGTGCGTGAATAGAAAGAAGACATGTGTCATTCAAAAAGTTTCTTTGTTTGAGTTAACTTCTTTCTTGATGAGGATGAGCTTTGATTTCAAAAATTAGAATATATTTTTCTAATTTAAGAGTTTGTTGATAAAAATAAGGTTGCTTTAAATTAGTTAACTCAGCTTTTGCTTTTGCATGACAAGGAAGATTTATTTTTAGAACATTTGGAAGATAAGAAAGCATATTAAATAAATAAATTTATTTAATTGTTTGTGCAAGATTTAGAAGAATAAATAAAATATTTGATTATATTTTATTTTTGGAGACTGAAATTTAATTTAAATAAATTTGCATTTTATTTAAATTTAGAAGAATGAATGATTTAATTAAATAATTAAAATTATTTAATTGTTTGGAAGAATAAAGTTGATATCGATGAAATTAATTAAATAAATGTAATTTATTCAATTAATGGGAGGAAAATGAATCAAATAAATAAATTGATTTATTTATTTATTGATAGAGGAATATTAAGATGAAATAAATATTTAAAATATTTATTTAGATAGAGTCATGTCATTTTTAGATGTATACAATTTGTATATTAATTTATTGCCTAATGTTGTAATTACTTGCACATTCAGTTTGGTCACTTAGTTGAGGTGGCACGGTGACATGTCATCTTACTTGGAATGTGACTTGGATGGTCAAGTCAAACCTACATGGATTTGGGTGTCCCATTTGAGGTGGCACTATTATTCCATGTGTCGGCATCTTGTGGTGTGTGGAAGACAATATTCCATATGACAAAATCTATGACGCATAAGAGCCAAGTTTGGAGATTCCTGTGACAAGTGATGACAAGTGTTGGTGAGGATCTTTACATGATGGAAAGGCATCTTTGGGTGCCCAAGTTGGGCTATGAAATGTTGTAAGAGGAATATGTTATATTGAGCATTGTATGATGGATTCTCTTACAACATTTAAGGTTGTTATGTTGGGAAAATCTATGACAACTATAATATACATAAGAACATCTGTCATACTTCTATTTTTAGCATGGAGCACTCCTATGTTGGGAAAGTCAAATCTGCCATGTATGATAGATGTAAAGGATGTAATTGTAGCAAGGACAAGTATCCTTTGATGTGGGATGATGGCCATGTGGACAAGGTGGACGCCTATCCCAAGATGCTCTCAATATTTGCCTTGTAATCCCTATATATTGCATAGTGTTTTTACAGGTACTATTATGTTGCCGGAATAACTCTAGAATTGACATTTGAAGACTCTTGTAAGAACTTACATTACAAGTGTATTGTAAACACCTATTGTTTCAGCTAATACATTGTGCAGGTTTTAGAGTGTGGGGTTTTTTACCTGAAAAGTTTTTCCCCATGTACATCTTGTGTCTTCTTCTCTCTGTCTACATTCTTTTTTATGTTTGCTGTTGTAATATCTCTAATATATGTTTCATATTGCTGCAATTGTAAAGGTTGTAAAGAATTTGCATATCTCTCCCCTCATTAGATTAGTTTAGGAAATGATTTTCACACACCTAGCTTCCTTTCAGTTGGTATCAAAGCCTAGCTAGTTTTGGTCCTAGCTACTGGGTAGGGGTTTTTTGTACTGATCTTAGATTGAGTCAGAGTCTATGCAGAGTATTCTGAAATCTTGTTGCAGGAAGGAGATGGCAGGCACATCAAGAATAATAAAGGTTGAAAAGTTTAATGGCAGCAATTTCAAGTTGTGGAAACTCAAAATGGAAGACATGCTCATTGATAGAGACCTATGGGAAGCAATTTCTAGTGTAAAACCAGTGGCAATGTCCCAAGATGATTGGGATCTCAAATATCGTAAAGCCAAGGGTCTTATGAGAGTCTATTTGGCTGATTCTGTCCTGTTAAATCTTCATGAAGAGAAAACTACGAAGGGTCTGTGGAAGAAACTTGGTGATGTTTATCAGGCTAAATCACTGGTAAACAAGTTGTTCCTATGGAAGAAGCTATATTCTATGAGGATGGAAAATGGAGGATCTATTGCTGATCACATGAATGCTTTTAATATGCTACTTGTACAATTGACATCCATTGGTGTGAAGATGGAGGAGGAGGATTGGTGTTTGACCTTGCTTTTTTCTTTACCAGATTCATGGGATCATCTTGTTATGGCCATTGGGAGTACCACATCTACTTTTAAAATGGAAGATGTGGTGTCTTTGTTGTTATCTGAAGAGATGCAGAGAAAGTAATCCGAATCAGCCAAAGAAGCTCTTACAATTCGTGGAAGACCCAAGGAGAAAGGGAAAAGGAAAGACAAGAAAGCTGAGAAGGGTCGATCCAAATCCCGTGGGATTTCAAATCTCATAGAAAGTCCAAGGTGCTATGTTGGAACTGTGGGAAAACTGGGCATTTCTAAAAGGAATGCAAAGAGGAGAAAAAGAAGAAAAAGAAGAATGTCCCAGATTCATATTCTGACAAGTCACAAGATGATGGTGATGCCTTCATTATAGCCTTGGCCACCCATGCATCTGATGATGTGTGGATGATTGATTATGGTGCATCTTTCCACATGACCTCGTATCGAGACTGGTTCACAAAATATGAAGAGTTCGATGGTGGAAGAGTGTACTTAGGTGATGACTCTCATCTGAAGATAGTTAGCCATGGAAGAGTCACAATTTGATTCCCTAATGGATAAGTGAAGGGGATCTCTGGGGTTATGCACATCCCAGGCTTGGCATGGAACCTACTTTCTATAAGTAAATTGAATGATGCAGGTGTACAAGTTGTCTTCTCAAAAGAAGGATGCAAGATGACTAGAGTAGCTATGGTACTTGCGAAGGGTACTCAGAGAGGTACTCTATTTCAACTAGAGGCATGTGTTTCACAATGCAATATTTCTTCTAATTCGAAGAAGAGAGCTGCATTCACTTCATCCCCACCATTGGAACCAGTAACTAAAAGATTTGTTGTATCAAATTCTAATGGTAGTACATTTTGGGTACCTAAAGGTGCTCATGCTTTGGAAGTTAAGCTTCCTATTGAGAAGACAATGTTATGGCATAAGAGACTTGGTGACATTGGTGAGAAGGGTCTTAGAACCCTAAAAAATGAAAACCTCGTTGAGGGCTTAAATGATTGTAACCTCATTTTGAATTTTGCAAACATTGTATATATGGAAAGAAAAATCATGTTCAATTTTACTCAAATTCTCATAAGTCTTTTGGTGTATTGGATCTTATTTATTTTGATGTGTTTGGTCTAGTTAATGTTCCTTTAAACTCTAAATCTGTATATTTTGTATCTTTCATAGATGACTATAGTAGAAGGACATGGATTTATTTTCTCAGAAGCAAACCTGGAGTCTCTAGTTGGTTTAAAGAGTTTAAAGCCTTTGATAAAAATAAGACTAGTAAAAAGATTAAGTGTTTGAAAACTGACAACGGTGGTGAGTTTTGTTTGGTAGAGTTCGATAAGTTCTGTAAAGAGCAACGGATTGAAAGACATAAGACAACTCCATCCACCCCGTAGCAAAATGGAGTTGTAGAGAGGATGAACAGGACACTTATGGAGAAGGCTAGGAGTATGCTTAGTGGAGAAAGCCTCGAACAAAAGTTTTGGGTTGAAGCTATAGCCACTACTTGCTACCTGGTAAACAAGTCTTTTACATTAGCTCTTGTTTGTAAGACACCTATGGAGATGTCGTTGGGTAAGAAGCTTTCAGTTAGACATCTTCGTGTTTTTGATTGTGAGGCATATGCACATGTGCCTAGAGAGAAATAGTCTAAATTGGAGAACAAGGCTATTAAGTGTATCTTCATTGGCTATGGTGTTGGTGTGAAAGGATACAAGCTTTGGGATCCTATGGCTGAAAAAGTGTTGTATAGAATAAGTGTTATTTTTAGAGAGCTAACACCTTCTTCAACTTTTGTACAGCCAGAAGAGAAAGAAAAGAAAGAGGATGTGGTTTAGTTTCCTTCTACCCCTGAGAAGACTAAACCAAATGACCCTATTGGACCTAATGATGAGGAGAGCTCTGGTGACTCTGAAAGTTCAAAAGATGAAGTAGAACCTCCACCTCAGCCTTTAAGGAGGTCCACACGAATTAGGAAGCAACCTAAGAGGTTTGGTTATACATTGCTTGATTCTAGTTGTGCTTTTCCTTTGCTTACTAATGCTGATTAGCCTAGAACTATGACAGAGGCTATGGGCATGAAAGATGCAGGTTCCTGGAAGGAGGCCATGGAAGATGAGATGGCTTCTTTAGAAAAGAATAAAACTTGGGACTTGTTGCCTTTTCTTGATGGTTATAAACCTGTTGGATGCAAATGGGTTTTCAAGAAGAAATTTGGTGCAAATGGTAGTGTTGAAAAGTATAATGCCAGATTGGTTGCGAAGGGGTACTCACAAGTGGAGGGAATTGATTATGGTGAAATTTTCTCTCCTATTGTAAAGATGACATCTATTTGGTTCATGTTATCTCCTGCAACTGCTTATGATCTAGAAGTGGAACAACTAGATGTGGAGACAACTTTCCTTTATGGTGACTTGGAGGAAGAGATTTATTTGTCACAGCCAGAGCATTACATAGAAAGAGGTAAAGAAAATTTGGTTTTCAAGTTAAAGAAGTCTTTGTATGGATTGAAACAATCTCCTAGGATGTGGTACTTGAAGTTTGATGCCTTTGTGTTGTTGATTGTATATCTGAGATAGAAATCACATCATTGTGTGTATTATAAGTTTGACAATGATCGTATTCTTAGTTTTACACTATATGTTGATGATATGTTGCTGATTGGGAATGGTAAGAATATGATTTTTGATTTGAAGTCTCGGTTGTCAGGATAGTTTGAGATGAAAAACTTAGGGGTAGCCAGCTACATTCTGGGAATGGAAATTAGAAGAGATAGAGAAAACATAAAACTTTGGTTAAGCCAGAGTAAGTATGTGAAGACCGTGTTGGATAGATTCCACATGGAAGATTGTAGACCATTGACTGTTCCTGTATCATTGGAAACAAAGTTGTTTGTTAATGATTATCCAAAGTTTCCTTCTAAGATGGAGGATATGAGTAGAGTACCTTATGCTAGTGTTGTTGGTAGCTTGATGTATGCTATGGTCTATACAAGACCAGACATTGCCCAAGTAGAGTCCTTAATCAGTTTATGGCTAATCCTAGACGGGTACATTAGCATACAGTAAAGCGAGTGTTTAGATATTTGTAGGGTACTTTTGAGTATTCCCTATGTTCTCATGGTCATCCTACAAGACCTCCACATTCTATATGTATTTGTGGATTTATGGATTCTGATTGGGCAGGTGACATTGATAGAAGGAGATCCACCAGTGCTTATGTGTTTACTATATTCGGGGGTGCAATTAGTTGGATGAGTAAGTGACAACCTCTAGTTTCTTTTTCCATGATAGAAGTTGAGTATATGGCAGCAACTCATGCTTGTAAGGAAGCCAATTGGCTTAAGAGGTTGTGTTTAGATATTGGTGTTGATGCAAGATAGATTACTATATGTTGTGATAGTCAGATTGCAATTTGCTTAGCAAAGAATCTGACTTTCCATGCCAGAACAAAGCATATTGATGTACAGTTTCATTTTGTGTGAGACATGGTTAAGGATGGCAAGGTGATATTGGAGAAAGTAGACACTTTGAACAATGTTGTAGATACATTGACGAAACCAGTGATAGAGAAGTTCAGATGGTGTTCGGAGTCTATGGGCCTCTTGACCCCTAGCAGTTAAATCTTGTCATTTCTTTTGGCTCTTGCAAGGTGTTCAACAAGTGGGAGAATATTGGGAATTAAGGTGTCTCAACCTTTTTAAATTCCTAGCATTATTTATTTATTTGTATATTAATTTATTGCCTAATTTTGTAATTACTTGCACATTCAGTTTGGTCACTTAGTTGAGGTGACATGGTGACATGTCATCTTACTTGGAATGTAACTTGGATGGTCAAGTCAAACCTACATGGATTTGGGCATCGCATTTTAGGTGGCACTATTATGCCATGTGTCAGCATCTTGTGGTGTCTAGAAGACAATATTCGATATGACAAAATCTATGACACGTAATAGCCAAGTTTGGAGATTCCTATGACAAGTGATGACAAGTGTCGGTGAGGATCTTTGCATGAGGGAAAGGCATCTTTGGGTGCCCAAGTTGGGCTATGACATGTTGTAAGAGGAATATTCTATATTTAGCATTGTATTATAGATTCTCTTACAACATTTAAGGTTGTTATGTTGGTAAAATCTATGACAACTTTAAGATACATAAGAGCATCTGTCATAGTCTATTTTTAGCATGGAGCACTCCTATGTTGGGAAAGTCAAAGTTGCCATGTATGATAGTTTAAGGGATGTAATTTCAGCAAGGACAAGTGTCCTTTGATGTTGGATGATCACCATGTGGCCAAGGTGGACGCCTATCCCAAGATGCTCTTAATATTTGCCTTGTAATCCCTATATATTGCATAGTTTGGAGTTGTAGTTACATAGTGTTTTTACAGGTACTGTTATGCTACCAGAATAACTCCAGAATCGACATTTGAAGACTCTTGTAAGAACTTGCATTGCAAGTGTATTGTAAACACCCATTGTTTTAGATAATACATTGTGCAAGTTTTAGAGTGTGGGGTGTTTTACCTAAAAAGGTTTTCCCAACGTACATCTTGTGTCTTCTTCTCTCTGTCTACATTCTTGTTTTATGTTTCCTACTGTAATATCTCTGATATATGTTTCATATTGCTGCAATTGTTGTTAGAATTAGATCAGACAACTGAGAGGGGGGGTGAATCAGTTGTCACAAAAATAACCTTTTCTACTCCTTAAACTTCTTTCACGATTTCCAAATTGATTATTAAAGCATAAAACAACATGACATAAGCAAAAACATGATCAACACATTTAACACCAAGATTTTGGCGTGGAAACCCAGTTAAAGGAAAAACCATGGTGGGTGTTAGCCCACAAAATTTGTACCTTGTTAAAAGTACTTAAAAGAATGGGAAGGCACCTGCCTTCGGGCTCATTGCCCAGAGCTCACTGCTTACAATAAATATATGTTTAATACATAAAGACTTTGACTAAGAAATAGCATCTACTTCATGCCTAATTCAGTACCATTGAATGCTCATATAACTTCTGCTTTGCCTTCAAACTCTTCTTCACCAACTCTTCATTCTATTCTCCTTGTATTCTTCTGCTCTTCTTCTCTGCTCTGCTTCTGATCGTTTCTTCAGATTTGATAATTTACTCAAGGATAATTTTCCTCAACTCAACTACACTTCTTTATATGCTTCATCAACCTTGGAATAAACATCAAGGTCGACACTCTAGACACTCAACTTAATGTGAATTTCCAAACTATCGGCCAAACATAGGTAGGCCTTAAATCAACATGCCACACTCTAGAGAATTGTTTTTGGAACATCCAAAACACGCTTGGATCATCTGGTCGGCCAAGACTGGGAAGAACAACTACACCAAGAAGGAAAAGTTCATCAGCAAGTTCAAACTTCAATGCAAACCTTCAACACAACAGCCACATGATCCAAAGACCACCACAAGCACAATTAATTCAACATAAACATCTGCACTCCTCCAAGTCACTAGAATCTCTTACACCTTCATCTGGAACCTCAAGAACACTATCTGCCATGACTGTCAAACTAGAGGGATTGCTTGCAGACCTCCAAACCATGAACCACTCAAGTTGAGGGAACACACCAACATCCCAGACATGCCTCTAGATCTGTAGATCATAGAATGCTCATACCGGATCAATCTAGACCATCTTCTTATCAATCTATCATCACTGAACAACTGCAAAAGCCTGTTCCACTTAGAAGACCATAACTTCACCATATCTTCATGCAGACTTCTCAAATCTTAACTAGAGCTACTTCAAACCATCCTCTACACAGCCATATGGTCCATTGACATTGATCTCCCTTAATTTTATCAATATCCTCAACATTCCAAACTTCTAGACAGGCAACAAAATAGGATACAGTTGACACCAATGGCAACAAAGATATGTTGACATCAATGACAACACCAATTAGGTACATATTTGCAACAATCTCCCCCTTTGTCATTGATGACAACATATGCTATGAAAAATTGATTCAACCATCAAGACAAGAACTTCTCCTTCTTTCTCTTATCACTTCTGCAGCTACTATCTTCACTGCTCTCCCTTTCATTAGCAACTAGTTTTTCACATGACTTCTCTCTCCCTTTGACATCAATGGCAAAGGGCACATATTTGCAGTCTTTTGTCCTTAATTTGCTACATTCCAAACTCAAGAATTTTATGTAGACTACTTCCCCTAAGTAGTGCCTCCTTAACATCAATCCAAATCACAAGATATGACTGTGAATTCCACTGGATTGATGCACTTTAGTGCATCTTAATTCTGATCAGGAGGGGTAATAACCCCTAACTTCTCTCTGAGATATTCAAAAGTATCCTTGGGAAGACGCTTGGTGAAAATATTTACAATCTGATCCTTTGAAGACACAAATTCCAACTTGACTTCATTCTCATTTACCTTCTCTCTCAAGAAATGAAACTTGATGGATATGTGCTTTGTCTTTGAATGCAACACTAGATTCTTAGAGATTCTTATTGCACGTGAATTGTCACAGAAGATTGTGACGGGCTCCTCAAACACAATTTTGATGTCCTTCAACATTTGCTTCATCCATAGAACTTGAGTTCAATTGTTTTCTGCTGCTATGTAATTTGCCTTTGCAGTAGACAGAGATATTGCCTCTTACTTTTTTCTCAACCAAGAAACCAATCTTCTTCCCATGAAAAATTCACCACCACTAGTACTTTTCATGTCATCCACATCTCCTACCCAATCAACATCAATATATGTATGAAGAGTAAAGTCATTGTCCCTTTAAGATATCTGAAAATTCTCTTGACTACCACAACATGAGATTCTCTAGGATCAACTTGAAATCTAGCAACAAGTCCAACTGTATTCATGATATCAGGTCTGGTCTGAATCAAATAGAGCAGTCCTCCAATCATTAACCTATACCTCTTCTAATTTGCCTTAGGCAAATCATCTTCTTTCCTTAACTTGTATCTAGTTACCATGGGGGTACCTACTGGCTTTGAATATTCCATCCCAATTTTTTTCAACAATTCTCTCATATACTTGGATTGAGATATAAAGATACCTTTATCTGACTGAGTGATTTGTAGACTTAAGAAGAAATTTATTTCACCAAACATAGACATCTCAAATTCACCCTACATTTGATCAGCAAATGTTTTGTACATACTCTCATTTCCCCCAAAAATGATATCATCAACAAATACCTCAACAATCATAATGTTTTCATGATCAATCTTGAAGTAAAGATTACTATCAGCAGTTCCTTTGTTGTACAAAGATTTAGAAAATACTTATCCAATCTAACATACCAAGCTCTTGGATCTTGTTGAGTCCATACAATGCTTTCCTCAATTTGCAGACCATGTCTTTATGATCAGACAACTGAAATCCTTCTAGTTGCTCAATGTACACTTCTTCCAAATCTCCATTCATAAATGCTAACTTGACATCTATATGATATACCTTGAAGTCTTTATAGGTAGCAAATGCAAGAAATAGTCTGACTGCTTCTAATCTTGCCACCAGAGAAAAAGTTTCTTGAAAATCAATTCCTTCTACTTGAGAATATCCTTTGCATACCAACCTTGCTTTATTTCTTACAACTTCACCATCTTCATTTAGTTTATTTCAGAAGACCCACTTGGTTCTAATCACATTCTTATCTACAGGTCTAGGAACAAGATCCCAAGTGTGATTCTTTTCAATTTGCATTAGTTCTTCTTTGATTGCTTTCATCTAATTTTCATCATTGCAGGCCTCATTCACAAATTTTGGTGCAATTTTTGAAATCAAACAAATTTCTTCTTCATCTTCAGCAATTCTTCTTCTAGTTCTAATACCTTCATTTCTATCTCCTATGATCTGATCTTTAGAATGATTCAGTCTTACATACCTTGGAGTTTTGGGATTTCATTAAACTTCAATTTCTTGAATTTGTTCCTTGACTCTTGCATTGGCTTCTTGAGTTACTAGATTTTTTGGATCAATTTGAATCTGAACTTGTCTTTCTTGACTTTGACTTTCATCTTGATCATCTAAGTCATATCCACAAGACCTGGAATGTCCTTCTTTGCTCTCATCAACTCTAACATTTGCACTTTCAACAATGTTTCTCAGTCTTTTGTTAAAGCACCGGTATGCCTTACTTTGAGTAGAGTAACCCAAAAATATACCTAAATCACTTCTTGACTCAAACATGCCTAGATCTTCATCTCTTTTGATATACCACTTACTACCAAATACTCTAAAATACTTAATTGTAGGAGTATTACCAAACTAGAGCTCATAAGCTGCTTTCCTAAGGATCTATTACATCAATATATATCATTTTTGGACCAAAAGATTCCTCCGTGTTGGCTAAGGAAGGTCACAAACTCTAATGAAGAGTTGTAACATGTTCATAGATAGGTCAGACCTAAATGCATAGAACACTTCCTCAAATGAATGGAACAATGTGCAGACCCTTGGGGAAGGTCAACCATGAACTACAAGACATTGAATGATGTGTTATTGAGATCCACAAGTCAAGGAATGATCTGTAAGCCTTCTCCTTCAGCTAATTATTAGGAACTGTTAAAAATGCTCTGCTTTGAGAAAATAATTGATCTTTTAATAGCAATAACTTTCCAGTAACTGATCCAAATACTCTAAATTCTCAATATGATATAGATGAATGAATGTAGATGCTAAGTCTAGATCCACAATATGTAAAATGCCAAAACTAGACCACAAGTTGAAAAACTACTACTAACTAAACTACCTAACTGAACTGGAAATGAAAGAACTAAAATGCAAACAAATTGAAATGGAAATGTTTTTTGTTGATGCAAGATTACTCTTGAACTAGGGATGCTTCTGCATCAAACATATGGGGTTATTGAAAAATTGAGTCCCTCACTTTGCTGGGGCTAGGGGAGAACCAAGACAGTCCACCTCATCCTGAGAAATCCAAGATGAATCTTTTATCGGTCTCCCTTTCCATTTCACAAGATATTCTTTGTATTATCTTCCTCTAGTACTGCGTCCAACTCTGCTATCCAAAATGTCTTCTATCTACTCTAGTGCTTGTTGTGGTAACTGCTTCTTCAAGTCTTCTTCCATGATGTCACTGAATTCTACTTCATGATACTGATAAGGATCTGCAATGTTAAAAATAGGTGATATACCCAAAGTCTCCTATAATTCTACTTCATAAGCATTTCCTTAATCAAATTTCCTGAGTATCTTACAAGGTCCAAACTTCTTCATCTTCAACTTGTTATATGTCCCAACTAGAAATCTTTCTTTTCTCAAGTACACCATCACTTCATCTCCAACTTCAAATTCTTTATGTCTTCTCTTCTCATCTGCCTTCTCTTTGTATTTACTGTTCATATCCTCCAAATGTTTCTTTATCTAATTATGCACTGTCTTCATGTGATCTACAAATTCTTCTGCTTCTGCACTCCTCTTTTCCTCCATACTGATATCCCTCAATTCTGTAACTCCTCTAGGATTCACTTTGGTAACAATCTCAAAAGGTGTTCTTCTGGTACTCCTATTTACTGAATTATTGTAGGCAAACTCTGCTTGTGAAAGAATCAAATCACAACTTGCGACTTTCTCTCCAACCAAAACTCTTAACAAATTTCCCAAACTCCTATTCACCACCTCTGTCTGTCCATCTGTCTGTGGATGAAAAGTTGAGCTGAACTTTAAATCTGTCTTCATCTTCTTCCAAAGTGTCTTCCAAAAGTAACCCACAAAATTGTGTCTCTGTCTGAAACTATACTCTTAGGTAATCCATGCAATCTCACAATCTCCTTGAAAAATAGGTCAACTACATGCACTGCATCAGTTATCTTCTTACAAGGTACAAAATGAGCCATCTTTGAAAATCTGTCAACCACTACAAATATTGAATCATGTCCTCTCTGTGTCTTAGGCAATCCCATTACAAAATCCATGCTTATGTCTTCCCCCAAGGTCTCTCTGGTACTGTCAAAGGTTTATACAATCTGGCGTTCTAACTACTCCCTTTTGCAACTTGACAAACGCTACAACTCTACACAAATCTCCTAACATCCTTATGTATCTAAGGCCAAAAGTAACTTTCACTCACCAAAGCCACTGTCTTATCAATGCCAAAGTGTCCTGCCAATCCACCACTATGTTTCTCCTTGATCAAATTATCCCTCATTGGACTTCTAGGTATACACAACTAACTTTCTTTGAACAACATATCTTCTTGAATGAAATAGTCTAACCACTTACTACTATCTGTCACAACAGTTTCCTTACATGCTTTCCAAGGTTCTACAAAATCAGTGTCTTCCTCATACATGTTCTTCAATTCATCAAAACCCAACACAACTCTCATCTCTGTCAACAAGTTTCTTCTTTTACTCAAGACATCAACAACTTTGTTTGATTTACTACTCCTCTGCTTTAACACAAAAGTATAACTCTGCATGAACTCTACACATCTCATATGTCTCTGATTCAACTTACCTTGACTATTCAAATACTGCAAAGCTTGATGATATGTATACAACACAAATTCCTTAGGCAACAAGCAATGTCTCCACTTCTTCAAGGCTTGAATTATGGCATAGAACTCTTGGTCATAAACTAAATATCTTCTCCTTGCATTATTCAAATTTTCACTAAAATAAGCTACAGGTCTACCTTCTTGACTTAACACTGTGCTAATTATATTTCCACTAGCATCACAATCAACTTGAAATACCTTATTAAAATTTGGTAATGCCAAAACAAGTTTCTGTTAATTTTTTCTTCAACAACTCAAAACTTTTGTCTGCTCCTAATATCCACTTGAAATCTTTTCTATCACCTCTCATTGTCTCTGTCATAGGGTTACAAACTGAACTAAAATTTCTGATGAACTCCTAGTGGAAAATAGCCAATCCATGAAATGATCGAACTTCTCCAATGCTCTCTGGTGTAGGCCATTCAATAATTGCTCTCACTTTCTCAGGGTCCATCTTCAATCCTTCTGTAGAAATCACAAATCCCAAATATACCAACTCTTCCTTCATGAATCTACACTTCTCTATGTTTATTAGCAATTTGTCCTCTCTCAACCTCTATAAAACTTGTCTAATATGCCATGAATGTTCTTCTTTTGTCTTACTAAAAATTAGAATATCATCCAAGTATACAATCACAAACTTACCAAAGAATTTCTTTAAGACTTCATTCATCAATCTCATGAAAATACTTGGTGCATTTGTCAATCCAAAAGGCATCACTAACCACTCATACAATCATTCACTTGTCTTAAAAGCAGTCTTCCATTTATCACCTTCTCTGATTTTGATCTGATGGTATCCACTTTTCAAATCTATCTTTGTTAAATATCTTGCTCCACTCAAAAAATCCATGATGGCATCGATCCTAGGTAAAGGAAATCTATACTTAACTGTGATCTTGTTTATTATTCTAGAATCTATACACATTCTCCATTCTCCATCCTTCTTTGGTGCTAACACTGTAGGTACTGCACAAGGGCTCAAACTTTCTCTAATCAAACCTTTCCTCAACAACTCTTGTATCTGTCTATTTTGTTCTTCATTCTCTGTTGGTGTCATCTAGTGTACTACTTTGTTAGGCAAACTTTCTCCCGGTATAAGGTGCATGTGATGACTAATACTCCTTATAGGTGGTAATCCATCAGGTACATTATCTGATATGATGTCTTCATACTCTGTCAGTAACTCTCTTATCTCATCTGGTTCAGTCTCTTTCTTCACTACTTCAGGCTTTTTAGGAATCAAGACATAGCACATACTTTCTTGTTTCAAACCATCCAAAAATTTCTTTCCATCTACCAAACAGATTCTAGCATTCCGACATACCATAACTTTAGGATTAGGATCTAATGGAATCAAATTAATTATTTTCCCATGTGTTGTTATAGTATATGTATTATTTATCCCATCATGTATAACTTTTCTATCATATTGCCAAGGTCTACCCAACAAGATATGACAAACATCCGTAGGCATAATATGACACAAGAATTCATCATGATAAGATCCAATATGAAATTTCACCAAACATGGGTCACTCACCAGTATCCTATGATCATCTTGAATTGATGCTATCTGATAGGGCTTAGGGTGTTTCAATCTTTCCAACTTCAGCTTAGTCACCATTTCCTCTAAAACTAGGTTATCTGAACTACCACTATCAATTACAACTTTACAACACTTACCTCCTAATTTGCATCTAGTTCTAAATAGACTTTTCCTCTGTGATGGTTCCCCATTTGTTTCTATTTGAAATTGTACTCTCCTCATCACCAATGATTCTCCTTTCTTAGGTTTACCAACAGAATTACGTGATTCAACAAGTTCTTCAACATAGGTTGCTCTTCCACTATTCTCTGTCCTCTTGCTTGTACTACCCTGATTACACTCAAATGATCTATATCCTTCACCTCCATGCTTGAAAAAAGTACCTATGAATGTCTTCTTATCAAATCCTCTTCCTTCTCTTATGTATCCTTCATTCTGGTATGCACTAGGGTTTCCTCTCTAGTAAAGATTTATGTCATCTCTCTAGTAAGCATTGCTATCTCTGTCATCCTTCTTCAACGGGCTGTCAAACTTGTTATGCTCCACAAATGATCTATCATATCTAGAAAATTTTTAACCTCTTTGTCTCTGATCATGTCTTTTATTCAACTTCTCTTCAACCTTTAGGGAAAACTGATATGCTTCTTCTAAAGATGTCATCCTTACCAAGCTTAGTTCTATTAGAATCAAGGCAAACAACTGAGAGGGGGGGTGAATCAATTGTCAAAAAACTTCCTCTACTTATTAATCACTTAAATCCTTCTTGTAATTCAGTAGTATAATCATAAATTAATCATGGAAACATAATGCAATCATTCAAGAGTAGAAACACATTAACACATATGACACCAAGATTTTGACGTGGAAAACCCAGTTAAGGGAAAAACCACGAGGTGACTAACCCAAGATTGTATTCTCTGTTAGAAGAATAAAAGGAACAAAATGACACATGCCAATTAGGGCTCACTGCTCGAGCACATTGCTCACAAGAGGCCCACTATCTAGAAGAGACACACTATCTACAGAATAATAAGTATTACATACTTGAACTGAAGAATAGAATCTTCACCATGCTTGAGTGAGTTCCATTTAAGCCCAATACTTTTGCTCTACTTTTTGCACTTGTCCTCTCTACCACACTCTCATCTCCACCAAGATTCTTTTGAAATGACTTAACAACTTCTTATTTATACAAGACATTTGACTTTGGGATAATCATCCAAGTCGGCATACATTACAGAGAGAATACAACTTGACTAATTACAAAAGACTTCATGCAGATCAACCCACTGTCAGCTACATAGATCTGAGACTTCAATCTTCTTTTAGGAACATTCCATGCTTCACAGAACATCTTCAAGATCATCTGCAGTATGTGTAACTAATCCGATCGGCCAGACTTAGGAAGAACAACATCGTCCAGAAGTAATTCTTCAATTACAAGCTCGATCTTCAATGCAGACCACCAACAAGAATTGGATACAATCTAAAGACCTCCACAAGCTTGCCTAAATCACCAAGAACATCCACACTACTTCTTCTTACTAAAATCATTCTCTCCTTCATCTAGAACGTCAAGAACACAGTCTGTCATCATTGTCATATTGGAATAGATGCTTGTGGACCTTCAAACCATGAACCAATTGAGTTGTCACTTCACATTGACTTCCTAAACACTCCACCAAATCTGTAGAACAAGATATTGCATTTCTGGATCTCATCAAACCTTTCCATGTCACTCTGTCACCTTTGAACATCTGCCAGAACCAGTTTTACTCGAGTGGCCATAAATTCTTCAAATCTTTATACGGACCTCTCAAATCTTTACTAAATAATCTTAAGATACATATCTACAAACCATTTGAAGTGCATCCTCTTATCTTCATCTTAGTTGGGATCTTTACCTTACTATCTTCACTGTTCTTCTTTGTTCCTGATAAGACTAATTTTCTCAATATCCTCAACATACAACTCATCCAATCCTTATCATCAATGCAACAGGAGTATGTTGAAATCAATGACAACACTGGTTAGGCCCATACTTGCAACAATCTCCCCCTTTGTCATTGATGGCAACATATGATGTGAAAAATTGTTTTAACCATCAAGATAAGAACTTCTCCTCCTATCATAGCTCCCCTATCAACAACAACCATTCACATGTCTTCTCTTCCTTTACTGCTCCCCTTTTGATCAGATATCACTTTTTATTTTTCACATGACTTCTCTCCCCCTTTGACATCAATGACAAAGGGCACATACTTGCATCAGTACCAACTGCTGCCCTTGAGTAGCAGCTTCCCATCATCAATCTGGACCACAAGATATGACTATGAGGTCCACCGAACTGATGCACATTATTGCATCTTAATTCAAAACTGAAGGGGTAATAACCCCTAACTTCTCCCTGAGATACTCAAAAGAGTCCTTAGGTAGAGGTTTAGTAAAAATGTCTACAATTTGTTCACCTGCTCTCTCAAAAAAAGAAACTTGATGGATATATGTTTTGTCTTTGAATGTAACACCAGATTCTTTGAAATGTTTATTGCACTTGAGTTGTCATAGAAGATTGTGATAGGTTCCTCATACTCCACTCTAATGTCCCTTAGCATTTTCTTTATCCACAATACTTGAGTGCAACTACCTTCTACTGTAATATATTATGCTTCTGCAGTGGACAGAGATATTGCCTCTTATTTCTTGCTCAGCCAAGAAACCAATCTTTTCCCTAAAAAGAATGCTCCACCACTGGTACTCTTATGATCATCCACATCTCCTTCCCAATCCACATTTGTATAAGCGTGAAGTGAGAAATCATGATCTCTAAGATACCATAAATCATACTCAACTATTCCTTTTAGATATCTAAGAATCATCTTAATTGCCATGGAATGAGATTCTCTAGGATCAACTTGGAATCTAGCAACAAGACCAACAACATTCATAATGTTAGGTCTAGTTTGAGTAAGATACAATAGTCCTCCAATCATTGACCTATACTTTTTCTGATCAGCCTTAGGAGAGTCATCATCTTTTCTCAATTTACATCCAATTGCCATGGGAGTACTCATTGGTTTTGAGTCTTCCATCCCAAATTTCTTCGACAATTCTTTCACATATTTGGTCTAAGATATGAAGATTCCTTTCTTTGTTTGGGTGATTTACAGACCCAAGAAGAAATTCATTTCCCCAAACATAGACATCTCAAATTCACTTTTCATTTGATTTGCAAAAGTCTTGCACATACTATCTCTTCCTCCAAAAATGATATCATCAACAAATACTTCAACAATCAAAATATTTTCATGTTCAATTTTGAAGTACAAGTTTCTATCAGCATTACCTTTGTTGAAACCAATCTTCAAAAGATGCTTATCTAGTCTTTCATACCAGGTTCTTGGGGCTTGTTTGAGTCCATACAGTGATTTCTTCAACTTGCAGACCATATCACCATGATCAAACAATTAAAATTCATCTAGTTGCTCAATGTATACTTCTTCTTCCAAGTCACCATTCAAGAAAGTAGACTTGACATCCATGTGTGATAGGTGAAAAGTCAGGTTTAGCAGATCAGACATAGTAATGAAACCCTAACCCTACCATCATTAAGGAATCTAATCTAAATGAAATCAAAAGAACAATGCAATTCAAGCATAACATCACCTAGACCGTGCGATTCCTTGTTTAAGAGATGTGGACTGCTTCTTCAACAATGAACAATTGCAAAGCTGAAAGTTGCCATGATGGATGATAAAAGCTCAAATGAATGCTTAGATGCTCAAGATGCTCAAGATGATAATGTAGGTGCTATATGATTGCTGGATGTCTCATATGGAGTGAGAGGGTGTTTATATAGGACTCAACCAAGATCAATCGACGGTGGAGATTCAGAGGCTATGTGACGATTGACATCAAGCACTGAAGGGGTTGTGGAAAGCATGCAGATGGAGGACCCTGAAAAAAGGTTGGTGAGATGAAAGGAGGAATCATCAAGGGTAACGGAGTTAGAAGTCTCTCTCCCCAAAGAAGATTCAGCTTCCTCTTGCAATGTGTACTCACCAGGGCCATGTTCGGTGTACTTGATATGGAGATTATAAGGGGTTTTGCTAGATGAGGGCTTGAGGAGATTGGATGGATCTACATAGGATGATGATAGATATGCCTCGATGTTGATAGGGATATGGTTTGGGTTCTGATATTTAGCTTGGAAGGCACGGCAAAACTCAAATGGATTGGGATCAACTTGAATGGTAACCTCAACACTGTTGTGTGGAAATTTAAGACATTGATGGTATGTAGAAGGGAATGCCTTAAGGGCATGTAGCCATGGGCGACCAAGGATGATGTTATAAGGGAGGTCAATATCAAGGACTTGACATCGGGTTTCTGTGGTAACCGGCCCAATTTGGATAGGCAAGAAGATAATCGCTTCGGTATCTCTTTCAGCATCATCATATGCTCTGATGGTAATAACCCTAGAGGCATCAACATCTTTCTCAGAATATCCCAATTGCTTGATAAGTTTCAAAGAACATATAGTAAGACCAGCTCCCCCATCTATCAAGACTCGTTTGATACAGCGTTGTTTAACAAATTCTTCAATATGGAGGGCTTCATTATGTGAAGGATGAATGGAGGGTTGAAGATCTTTGTCGGAAAAGGTTAAGTGACAGGGAGCTGCAATGCTAGCGACCATAGATTGGAATTATGTGATATTAATATTATTAGGCACCAAAGACTCTTGTAAGGCTTTGTCAAGGATAGCTTTATGTGCGGGGGATATGCAGAGCAGCTCAAGAATAGATATGTGCGTGGGTGTTTTGCCAAGGTGATCCAAGAGGTTATAGTCAGAGAGAGATTGAGGAGGATGTGGAGGTGCTCCTTGAATGGTAACTTGACCTCTTCGCATGGTTACAGCACAATCAGGTGCTCTCCCTTGGACGGTGATGGTAGAAATGCGAGCGTGGTCAATGCGGCCAATGGTAGACGATTCATAGTTATACTAAATAGCATTTCCAACATAAAGGTTATTTGCCTAATCATGAGATGGAAGTAGATTCTTGAAATTCTCTAGATCATAGTTTGATGTTGATTGTTGGATAGGTTGTGCCATTGAAGGTGTGACGTTGATTAAACCTTGATCAATGCAGTCTTGGATAACATGTTTTAAGCGCATACAACCGTTTGTTTTGTGTCCTTTAACTCGATGGTAATCACAATACTCATTTTCTTTGTACCAAGGAGCTCGAAAGAGTGGTTCACCATTTGGTAGTGCATCAGTTAGAATAATGTCTCCTGCCTGAAGTAGCTTTCAGAAAACAACTTCCATGGGTTCCGCTAATGGTGTGAATTGTCGGCGTGGATTGGAAGTTTGGCGTTGGTTTCTTCATTGTGGGAAAGGTTGTGTTGGTGTAGAGGCTGCTTGAATGTTGATGGAGGCTCTCATAGTTTGAATATTCTTTGCATCTACAATACCGTCATTTACAACATTCTTGTTCTTGTTCCAAAAGCGAGACTTATCGTTGGAATTCTGTGGAGAATCTTTGTTGTCGCAAAAGATCTCGATAGTTCCTTTGGCAATGAGAGCTCGTTCAATAATAACTCCTTTGGAAACTAGTTCGTCAAAGGTGCTAGCACTTTGCAATTGTAATTGGAATGACAGCTCAGGATGAAGATTTTGAACAAAGATGTCAAGCTATTGCTTCTCAGGTATTTCCCATGATAATTTGCTAGCTATATTACGCCATCGTTGGGTAAAAGCAGAAAAGGGTTCACCGTTGCGTTGTTTGTTGCTGACAAGGTCATTCATGTTTACCTCATGTTCAATGTTGAAGGCAAAGTGTGATTGAAATTTGTTTGCTAATTCCGCAAAAGATTTGATGCCCGGGGGTAAATGAGAAAACCATTCAAGAGCTTGTCCTGCTAAGCTTTGAGGAAATAGTCTCAAAAGATATGTATTGTCATAAGAGACATCAAGACATGCCACAAAAAAGGCTCGAAGATGGTCTTCCAGATTTCCTTTCCCTTTGTATTTATCAAATTGTAGGATTTCAAAATGTGGTGGAAAAGGTATCATATTAAAAGACTTGTCAAATGGACAGGCGCATATGTTTTCAAGAGAGAAAGGTTTCTTGCCTTGTCCTACCGTTTCATTGATCATTTGTTGAACATCTGCTAAAGATAATTGCTGTTGTTGCGAAGGGGGTGGAGTATGGTATGAGATATATTGTAGTTGCGGTTGTGGGATATATGGAGTTGTGACTATTTGTTGCGGTTGTGTACCCACAATGTATGTCGAAGGATTGGTATGTGACACATATGTGTTGGAGGATTGCTGTCCTTGAGACACAAGCAGCAATTAGGTGTGCATCACATGGGAAGTGGATAGCGGAGTGATAGTAGTGAATGGTTGGGAAGTTGGGATTGAATTCATGACATGGTAAGTGATGGAGGGATTGGTAGATACGACAGAAGGATAAACATTTGGATTTGTATTTTGGACAATATGAGGATTGGTATGTGTCATATGTTGGGTGATAATAGGGAAGCTTTGGGTAGCATAAGATGGATTGGTGGTGTGTGAAGGATTGGAAGAATATGATGTCATGGATGTAAGTTGATCAACATAAGCAATCTTATTGTTCGGATTGGCTTGAGAAATGGGTGGATCACTCATGTCAATGAGACTAACGTTGGGATTATATGATAGCATGGAGGTATTAGCAATTGGTGTATGGGATATGGTATTCGTATGAGATGTAGTAGATTGTAATGGGTGTGAAGCATAGACAACAGGTGTTGTTGGAGTAGTTTGAGAGGTTTGCACACTATAAGACATGGGAATAGCTTGGGATGCTCGAAGTATTTGCGCTTGAGTTACATGGATAGCTTATGTTACTTGAGGCGTGGAAACAGTCATGGTAGAAGGAGAGATATGTTGAGGAACATGGAAAGGTGGAATGTTGAGATTTTGTGACATGAGAGGGAGCACATTGGTGGGCACTATCGATGGTTCTAAAGTATGCTCTAATCGTGGTGGCTCAAATGAAGCAACAATAGGCAATGAGGATGATGTTTGCGATGTAATAGGAGATGATGTGACTATAGTAGATGGTGTGTTCGCAACAATAGCAGTAGTGTTGGGATCTTGCTCTCTAATAGTGGATATGTCAAAGTCCTTTGGTAGTTTAGCACCCATGCGAGCAAGTTGGAGAAAGCAATGATTAGGCTCAGATATCATGAGTCTCTCAACTTGGTCCCATACATAGGTATCTTGAAATTTCGATGAGTCGTCTTGAAATTGTTCTTCGAAAGTTTCCAAGGATGGTGTGGGTTGCATTCGTTGTGAAGATGACTCGCCAATAGTGTATCCTTGAGGTATGAACATATGAGGAGGCATACCAGTTGTGAATTGAGTTGCATCCATAAGAGGTGTTGATTTGAATTGTTGCATCTCAGCTTGCAATTTGGCTTCCATTTCAGCTCTCAATTTGGCTTCTATTTCAACTCGATATTGATGTTGATGATGAAGTTGAGCTTGTCAAAGTTTTGAGACCCAAAAGATGATAGTTGGCTGGTTGGTTGATTGGTTGTTGTTTTGGTTTGCTGGTTTTGCTAATTCGCTTGGTTGGTTTGTTTTGGCTGGGTTGTTGTTGTTGGGTTGTTGTTTTTCCCTAGAGGATAGCTCAAACACTCAAGGGAAAGATTGTTTGCTGCTAATGTTTGTTGGAGCTAAAGCTAAAGGATGATGTTTGCTGAAGCTAAAGCTAAAGGATGATGTTTGCTAATTGAAATGTTGGGTTGATATCTGATTTGCTACTTGAGGTCTCAAAAAGATGGAAAGCTCATGAGTTGTGATTGATTGATAAGCTCAAAAATAGGAGACAAAGTCCAGGGGTTTGCTGCTGATCAAAGAGGAGTCTGAAAGCTGATAAAACTTTAGCAAGCTAGACCTGTGGCTAATTCAGCTAAGGCACTAGGATTTGTAGGTAATTTGACTACATGTGACTGATGATAACTCAAATGTGACTTAAAGGATGCCAAAGGAGATCAATGATAGCTCAAATGTGATCTGGTTTAGTTTAGACAGTAAATCACAGTGCTAACCAGAAGCGAATGCTATGCCAGAGGCGATGACTGTTGGTTTAAAAGTGATTTTCTGTTGATCAAAAGTGACTCATGTATCCCTAAAGGCAACAGTCTGTTGTTCAAAGACGAGCTTGTTCAGACAGAAGGTGACTAACTGCAGCTTAAAGGTGATCTGGTTCAGGTAATATGCGATCAAGTGTGGTTCAGATGCGATTTTGCTTAGTCAATAGGCCATCGGTTGTGGTTTAGATGTGATTTTGCTCAGTCAATAGGCGATCAGCTATTGTTTAAATGCGATGCAGTTCAGGCTATATGTGATCAGATGTTGTTTAAATGCAACATAGTTTAGGCTAAAAGCGGCTGTCTACAGTTCGAAAGCGATGTCTGTTATCTGTGCAGGTAGTTTAGGTTCAAAAGCGACTGCGTTTGTCAAAAGGATGTCTGATTTTGTAGTTTTTCAGCAAGAAAATAGTGATAACAGTCACTCACACTCACAACAAGCACAAACTGATACAACTTAAGCTAGGATAGGACAGTATTCGTTGAATCCCCTGGCCGTGCTTATTCAAAGCGGATAGCTTCAGGATCTTGGTAGCACCGGCTCCCCTCCACGGCACTCACTTCTCACGCATACCAAGTTTCAGGCTTCTTGTAAGGCTTGTCCCCACACCAAACCTTAGGATTGTCCCTGCTATCTCTACTAAGAACCACGTGAATCAGGGCCGCTTCAAAGGTCCCACCTTTTGCATCAACAGATAGAAGGTTTTTGGCTACTACACAAAGTTACTAATAAGGGCATCCATTCGGGTGGCTATACATGCGGCAGCGCTACTCTCCGTTATGGAGTCTCCCAGCTTGCAAGGGTTGCACCTTGGAGGGTTTTGGGGGAGGTTAGCTGTTGGTATAACGCAACAACATCCGTTGTTTGTGGCTTTCGTCACAAACACTTTTCTTATATAGCGGTTCGGAAGGACTTGGCTTTAGCCTGTTACCGCTTGGGTCGTATCCCTTCTCACACCGGAAAGGCAGGCCCTCTAAAGATAATGACAAGTTCTCATACACCCAAGATCCATTTGATAGGCAAGGGGAGAGGATACTTTTGCCATTAAATTTGGGTTACAATCAAGCACATGCAAGCAGTCAAAAAAGATAAATCAAGCACGGAGCAAACAATGATTCATTTTAAGCACCAAGCCCAAATGTGCCTAATTTAGTGAAAAACCACAAATCTTGGACCGATCAAACCTGCAACAGATATGTCAGTAGTTTGATAACCTCCTTTTCTTGGACAAATCGATAAAATGCTGCGTAAATACCCAATTAATAGCCAAGAAATTGAACTGGAACTGAAATATCAAAGCAACAAAATTTACCAGATGCGATTCACTATTGCTCAGAAGCGATCTATATTGTGCAACAGGCGAGATCCTGTAGATCATATGTGACAAGAAACATACCAGATGTGGCTCCTGTCAGCTTAGAAGCGATGCAGATAAACCCAGAAGTGATCGGTTGTGAGCTAAAAGTGACCTGTATCTGCAAAAACACAGTCAAAACCCTATCCTACAGAGGTGAACACTATCAGTTCATAAGCAATTCATATCCATTTAAAAGTGGCATCTGTAGATTCATAAGCGATGCGGTTATATCCAAAAGTGACCAGTTTCGGGTTAAAAGCGACCTGTATCTGCAAAAAGACAGTCAAACATAGAACCCTATTCTGCAAAGATGATCACTGTAAGTTCAGAAGCAATGCATATAAGTTTAAAAGCAGCTTCTATAGGTTCATAAGTGATGCAAATAAATTTAAAAGCGGTTACTGTGAAATCAAAAGCGATCTGAATGTAAACAAAAGCGAAAATTGTTATGTCAAAAGTGATCAATACAGCTTAAACCGACAACTAGCCGCGAAAACACACAGGCAAGTTCTGTTAATACAAAAGCGATGCAAGTCATACCAGAGGCAATCACTGTCAGTTTAAAGGCGATCCAGAGAGGTAAATGCGGCCGGTTCCAGTGAATAAGTGACACAGAGATACAGAAAGTGGCAGATTTTCACTCAGAAGCGACCAAAATTTACCGTAAGCACCTGCAAAATCTGATCTTCCAAGAAACAACTCCAGAAAATGAAGTTAATCAAGGACGTGAGTCCCACTGGGCATGCCAAAATGTGATAGGTGAAAAGTTAGGTTTAGCAGATCAGACATAGTCATGAAACCCTAACCCTACCATCATCAAGGAATCTAATCTAAATGAAATCAAAAGAACAATGCAATTCAAGCATAACATCACCTAGACCATGCAATTCCTTGTTTAAGAGATGTGGACTGCTTCTTCAACAATGAACAATTCCAAAGCTGAAAGCTGCCATGATGGATGATAAAAGCTCAAATGAATGCTCAGATGCTCAAGATGCTCAAAATGATAATGTAAGTTCTATATGATTGCTGGATGTCTCATATGGAGTGAGAGGGTGTTTATATAGGACTCAACCAAGATCAATCGACGGTGGAGATTCAGAGGCTATGTGAATGGCTAGGATTGAAAGTTACTAAATTTAGATCCCATTAGTTGTGCATGTGAAGAATTTTAAATGAAAGTTGTATGACAACACATGATTAAGGGGAGATGGACAAGTGTTGGAATGTGATGAAAGGTGAGTAGTTAATTCAAATAAAATATTTGAATTAGTTGGGATATGAGTTGGATATTAATTAAATAAATAAAATTTATTTAATTAATTGGATAAATGAATAAAATGGGATAAGATATGATGTGGAAATTAATTAAATAAATTAAATTTATTTAATTAATTGGCTTAATGATTAATGATTTAACAAGGTGTTGCTAGACATGGACAAAGTTGGGACAAATTTGGGTGTCTACACCATGTGATATACTTTGAAGTCCTTGAAGGCAGGAAAGGCAAGAAATAATTTGACTGCTTCAATTCTTGCTACCGGAGCAAAAGTTTCTTCAAAATCAAGTCCTTCTACTTGAGAGTAACCCTTGTAGACCAATCTGGCTTTGTTTCTGACTACTTCACCATCTTCATTCAGTTTATTCCAGAAGACACATTTGGTTCCAATCACATTCTTGTTTCTAGGTCTAGGAACAAGATCCTAAGTGTGATTTTTCTCAATTTGCATCAGCTCTTCCTTCATTGCTTTAGTCTAGCTTTCATCATTGCATGCTTCATTCATTGTCTTTGGTTCAATCTTTGAAATCAGACAATAATTTTCTGAGTCTTGAGCAATCTTTCTTCTTGTTTGAACACATTTGTTTTTATCACCTATGATCTAATCTTTAGAGTGATTCAATCTTACATACCTAGAAATTTTGGGAGCTTCTTGCACTTCTATTTCTTGAATAGGTTCATTCAAACTTATTTCCTCTTCCTAATTCTCTGGATCAGTCTGGATCTGAATTTCAGAAGGGGCTTGGACCAAAACAACATTATGATCATCTTCATCATATTCATAAAACCTTGAGGGTTTTTCAACACATTCATCAACCGTCACATTTGTACTTTCTATCATCTTTCTCAATCTCTTATTATAACACCGGTATGCTTTGCTTTGAGTAGAATAACACAAGAATATTCCTTCATCACTTGTAGCATCAAATTTGCCAAGGTCTTCATCTATTTTGATATAAAATTTGCTACCAAAGACTCTGAAATACTTCACAGTGGGAGTGATGCCAAACCAGAGTTCATAAGGGATCTTACCAGTATTGCTTTTGATTTGTACTCGATTAAGAGTATAGACAGCAGTGCTTACAGCTTCTCTACAGTAGATCTGAGGAACATTTTCTTCCATCATCATGGTTCTAGATGCTTCCTGGATGGTCCAGTTCTTTCTTTCCACTACTCCATTCTGTTGTGGAGTCCTTAGAGTAGACAACTGTCTTTTTATCCCATGTTTCTCACATAATTCTATGAACTCACCGGTGTGAATTCTCCACCTCTATCAGACCTCAGACATTTTATGTTTAATCTGGTTTCATTCTCTACCATAGCTTTGAATATTTGAATTTCTCAAGAGCCTCAGATTTCTCTTTCAAAAAAGTCACCCACATCATCCAGGAGTGGTCATTAATTAATAACATAAAGTATCTATCACCTTGCAAACTCTTGATTCTTGCCGGACCACATAGATCAGTATGAACTAAGTCCAACAATCTGGTAGAAGATTATTCCTTACTTTTGAATGTGACTCTGCTTTGCTTACCCAACTAACATTCTTTGCACAAACTATTAGTAGGTTTCACCAGTCTTGGAAGATCTCTTATAGCCTGAGAGTTGCTTATCTTGATGATATTATCAAAATTCACATGACACATTCTCCTATGCCACAACCAACTTTGATCAATTTGAACAAATAAACAACTTTTACCAATACCAACCAAGTGGAAGATATTACCTTTTGTTTGAGTACCAGATGCAATCTCTATTCTGAAGCTTTCAAAGATCTTACATTTTCCATTCTTGAATCAGAGATCATACCCTTTGTCCACCAACTATCCAACACTGAGAAGATTGTGCTTCAGAACTTCAACATATAGTACATTACTGGTTTTGTTCTTTCCATCAAAAGAAATAGATCCTCTACCTCTGATCTTGCTAGAAGAGTTATCACCAAATTGTATAACTCCACCTTCATATCTTTCCAAATCTATAAACTTATTTTTGTCACCTGTCATATGGTGGGAGCATCCACTGTCAATGACCAATCATCATTGTCTTCAACTTGGGCAGCCAAAGCTCTTTCTACCATTTTATGATTGACAGATTTAGAGGGTATTGGATCTTCTTCCTTGATGGCAATAAACACCCAGTCACTTCCAGATTTGTTTCCTATCTCTAATTCATCATTTGTTACTACTTCATCATCATCCTCATGAACATAGTAACACTTCTTTTGAAATATTGGTCTATTACGGTTTGGCCTAGAAAATCTTTCTGGACACCTTGAGGCAAAATGACCAATCTTATTGCAGTTAAAACATTTGAAAGGCAATTTGCCTTCATACTTACCGGATCCTCTTGGTAGTCTTTTTGCAATGAGAGCCTCAAGTTGTTTAACTTCTAATTCATCCTCTTCTAGATCTTTTCTTGAGGAACTTTCTCCTAGATCATATCTTTGTTTGCCTTTTGTAGAGGCACTAGCTTTGAATGTTGATTTAGTCTTAGGAAGTGCATCATCAAACTTAGCTAACTCAAATGTAGATATCTTACCAACCAATTGATCCCTTGTGATAGTTGTTAACGATCTAATTTCCTCAATAGCAGCAACTTTGTATTTATAAGTAGGAGGTAAGGATCTAAGAACCTTAGCAATAATTTCATCTTCATCCAGAATTCCACTAGCACATATGATGCCACTAACAAGCTCATTTACTTTTGTCATGTAAAAGTGATATTCTCATCTTCACTCATCTTCAGGTTTTCAAATTTTCCTTTCAGATTCTGTAGCTTGGCACATTTAACATACTTGTCTCATTCATGCAGAAGTTCCATTTTTTCCCAAATCTCATATGTAGTTTTTAGATCTATAACATTTGTCAACTCTTAATCAGATAAGGCACTCAGTAGAGCTTCTTTAGCCTAAAGATTGTTTTCAGCATCTCTGATTTCATCTACAGTTCTTGGACCATTCTATGGACAAACATACTTCTTTGAAGCCATGATCCAATATTGCATTCCCATACATTGCAAGTGACATTCCATGCGACTTTTCCAAAGAGTGAAACTAGTTCCATCAAACCTTTTGCTATCCTTCTTATAGGAAGACATCCTAGATCGCCTCAAGTGGTTAAGCTCTTTTAGAGGAACTTAGCTCTGATACCAATTTTTATAATCAAGGAAGACAACTGAGAGGGGGGGTGAATCAGTTGTCACAAAACTTCCTCTACTTATTAATCACTTAAATCCTTATTGTAATTCAACAGTATAACCATAAATTAATCATGCAAACATAATGCAATCATTCAAGAGTAGAAACACATTAACACATATGACACCAAGATTTTGACGTGGAAAACCCAGTTAAGGGAAAAACCACGGGGTGACTAACCCAAGATTGTATTCCCTGTTAGAAGAATAAAAGGAACAAAATGGAATATGCCAATTAGGGCTCACTGCCTGAGCACATTGCTCACAAGAGGCCCACTACCTACAAGAGACACACTGTCTACAGAATAATAAGTATTACATACTTGAACTGAAGAATAGCATCTTCACCATGCTTGAGTCAGTTCCATTTAAGACCAATACTTCTTTTCTTTTCACACTTCTCCTCTCTACCACACTCTCATCTCTACCAAGATTCTTTTGAAATGACTTCACAACTTCTTATTTATACAAGACATTTGACTTTGGGATAATCAACCAAGTCGGCATACATTATAGAGCAAATACAGCTTGACTAATTACAAAAGACTTCATTTGGATCAACCCACTGTCAGCTACACAGATTTGAGACTTCAATCTTCTTTTAGGAACACGCCATGCTTCACAGAACATCTTCAAGATCATCCGCAGGATGTGTAACTAATCCGATCAGCCAAACTTAGGAAGAACGACATCATTCAGAAGTAATTCTTCAATTACAAGATCAATCTTCAATGCGAACCACCAACAAGAACTGGACACAATCTAAAGACCTCCACAAGCTTGCCTGAATCACCAAGAACATCCACACTACTTCTGCTTACTGAAATCATTCTCTCCTTCTTCCAAAACCTCAAGAACATAGTCTGTCATCACTGTCATATTGGAATAGATGCTTGTAGACCTTTAGACGATGATCTAATTGAGTTGTCAATTCACATTGACTTCCTCAACACTCCACCAAATCTGTAGAACAAGATATTGCATTTCTGGATCTCACCGGATCTTTCTATGTCACTCTGTCACCTCTGAACATCTGCCAGAACTAGTTTTACTCAAGCGGCCATAACTTCTTTAGATCTTTATGCGGACCTCTCAAATATTTATTGAATCATCTTAAGATACATATCTACAAACCCTTTGAAGTACATCCTCTTATCTTCATCTCAGCTGGGATCTTTACCTTACTGTCTTCACTATTCTTCTCTATTCCTGATAAGACTATTTTTCTCAATATCCTTAGTATACAACTCATCCAATCCTTATCATCAATGCAACAGGAGTATGTTGACATCAATGACAACACCAGTTAGGCCCATACTTGCAACAAGTTCTTCTTGAATGTTCAATCTCAGTCCATTGATATATCTTGCCACTTTCTCCTTGCTTGCTTCACTATGTGCTATCCTTATGATCATATTATGAAATTCTTCAGTGTACTTCTTCACAAATTTCTCCTTTTGTCTCAGGTTTTGTAATCTTTTAAACAATTTCAACTCATAGTCAGTAGGTATGAACTGATTCTTCAACATTGTCACCATCCGATCCCACTTTGTAATCTTTTCTTTTGCTCTTCTATTTCTTTCCAACGAAACTTATTTCCACCATATAGCAGCATGTCCTTAAACTTTGTCTTTACAAATTTCACCTTCTCTAGATCTTCAATCTCCTCATATTCAAAGTATTCTTCGATGTCATTTATCTAGTCAATTAATTCTTCAGGATTCAAATTACCAGTATAGTTTGGCACATCCACTCTAGGTCTCTTTCCAATCTTTGAAATAGCTCACAACATCTTTATCTGATCTGATTCTTCTTCTTCATTGCCTTCTAAGGTTTCACCAATTTGTTCAGTAAATTGAAATTCTTCTTCATCATCACTTTCAATAATAGGTCTCGGTGTCAATCCTCTTCACCTATCTTCTTCAACAACATCCAAATGAATTCGCATTGTTCTCATCAATTTCATCATCTCATCCATTCTATTAGCCATTATACCAACAGGAGGAACTCTTCACGATGGCATCTTCCCAGGATCAAGTGTAAATTGCCTCAGGTTCGGTGATCAGCCTACAGGTGACAACTACCTCTCAGTTGGTGATCATTTGCACACAAGTAACCTACCTCTGATCAATGATCTGCTCACAACAAGATCTTATGAAATCCCCTTCACCAATTTGCTTCAAAGAATCAAACTTTCATTCTGATACCACTTGGTGTAGTCACGGTAGGAGGGTTCACAGAATGAACTATCTAGACCGTGCAGCAAGAGTAAACACAACAGAAACAACTCACAAAACAAAGAAAATGCAAATTCAGTCATTTAGTATATCATAGAATTCAAATAGAGACCGACCGACAACATGTGGGCTTACAATTAGGGCTCATAGGCCTAATTACATACATACGCAAGATAAAGCTTTGAAGCTCCTTCGCACAAAATCTAAACTATCAGATCTTTCTTATGTCAATAGTTTCTTTCCTAAGGATCTATTAAATCAATATATATCATTTCTAGACCAAAAGATTCCTCCACTTCAGCTAAGGAAGGTCACAAACTCCAATGAAGAGTTGTAACGTGTTCACAGATAGATTAGACCTAAATGCATAGAACACCTCCTCAAATGAATGGAACAATGTACGGACCCTTGGGGAAGGTTAGCCATGAACCACAAGAGATTGAATGATGTGTCATTGAGATCTGTAATTTAAGGAACGATATGTAACCCTTCTCCTTCAACTAATTATCAGGAACTATTAGAATGCTCTGCTTTGAGAAAACAATTGATCTTCTTATAGTGATAACTTACCGGTAACTAATCCAAATGCTCTGAATTCTTGATATGATGTAGATGAATGAATATAGATACTAAGTCTAGATCTGCAAGATGTGAATTGCCAAAACTAGACCACAACCTGAAAAATTGCTACTGACTTAACTAGAAATGAAAGAATTGAAATGCAAACAAACTAAAATGCAAATGTTTTTGGTTGATGCAAGATTACTCTTGAACCAGGGATGCTCCTACATCATACTTATAGCTTCTCTCCAAAACACTTGTGGAACATTTTTTTCCATCATCATGGTCCTAGAAGCTTCTTGAATAGTCTGGTTCTTTCTCTCTACAACTCCGTTCTACTGAGGAGTCCCAGGAGTAGATAACTATCTCTTTATTCCTTGCTTCTCACTGAATGCATCAAACTCACTAGAGGTAAACTCTCCACCTCTGTCGGATGTTAGACACTTTATCTTCACACCAATCTCATTCTCCACCATGACTTTGAATGACTTGAATCTATCCATAGCTTCTAATTTTTCTTTTAACAAGGTTACCCACATCATTCGGGAGTAATCATCAATTAGCAACATGAAATATCTATCTCTTTGTACACTCCTAATTCTAGAAAGACCACAAAGATCAGTATGCACTAGTTCCAACAATCCACTTGATGATTGTTCTTTTCTTTTGAATGAAATTCAGCTTTGTTTGCCCAATTGATATTCTCTGCACATGCTATCAGTAGGTTTCACAAGTTTTGGAAGATCTCTTACAGCTTGAGTGGAACTGATCTTGACAATCTTATCAAAATTCATATGACACATTCTTCTATGCCAGAGCCAACTTTGTTCCACATGAGCAATCAAGTAACTTTTACCAAAGCTACTTAAATGAAAGATGTTACCTCTGGTTTGAGTATCGGATGCAATTTTAGTTCTGGAGCTTTCTAAGATTCTGCATTTTTGATCCTTGAATTAGAGATCATAACCCTTGTCAACCAACTATCCAACATTGAGAAGATTATGCTTCAATCCTTCCACATATAGAACATAATTAGTGTAATTCTTACCATCAAAAGAGATGGATCCTTTGCCACAGATTCTACCAGCTGAGTTGTCCCTAAACTTCACAATTCCACCATCATATTTTTTAAGGCTTACAAACTTACTTGTATCACTAGTCATATGATGAGAACATCCACTATCAATCACCCAATCATCCTTCTCAATAACTTGATCAGCCAAAGCACTTTCCACATTAGAACACCAGATCTTCGTCTTTGATAGCAATAAACACCTAATCATCTCCATGATCAGATTCGTCATCTCTGACTCCTTCTCTAGCTCCTTGGGCATAATAACATTTCTTCTGATCTCTATATCTATTAGGGTTTGGTTTTGAAAACCTCTCTAGACACCTTGAGGAAAAATGACCAATTTTATTACAAGCAAAATATTTGAGTGGCAACTTTCCTTCATACTTACCGAATCCTCTTGGCATTCTTTTGGCAATAAGGGCTTCAAGTTCTGCAGACTCCATTTCATCATCTTCAAGATCCTTCCTTGTCATAGTAAATCAGTTTGATCTCTATGAAGAGATTTCACCCAGATCATATCTTTTCTTTCCATGAACACTAGCCTTGAATGCAGATACAGGTTTAGGAAGAGAATCCCCAAACTTAGTTAATTCAAAAGCTAAAATTTTGCCAACCCGCTGATCTCTTGTACCTTTTGAAACTGTTCTGATTTCCTCTATAGTAGAAACCTTATGCTTGTAGGAATTAGGTAAAGATCTAATCTCTTTTTCCACAATCTCTAATTCTTCCAAGGTTCCACTAGGACACCTGATACCATACACAAGATCATTTATCTTTTGTATGTAGATTGTGATGTTTTCATCTTCACTCATCCTCATATTTTCAAATTTTCCTCTCAGACTTTGAAGCTTAGCACATTTGACATATTCATCACCTTCATAGAGATTCTCTAAGTTCTTCCAGATTTGATGAGTAGTTTTTAGACCAAAGACATTTGTCACTTCTGAATCAGTTAGGACACTCAACAAGGCTTCTCTAGCTTGAAGGTTGTTTTCAACATTTTTGACTTCATATGGAGTTGAAGGATTCTCTGGAGGAATATACTCATCCTTAGTTATCATCCAATAATCTTTACCCATGCATTGTAAATGGAATTCCATGCAATCCTTCCAAATAGAGTAATTTGTTCCATAAAATCTTGGACTGTGCTTCTTGTAGGTCGACATCTTAGATCTCTTCAACTCATTAAGCTTCTTTTAGAGGAATCGGCTTTGATACCAATTGTTAGAATTAGACTGGACAACTGAGAGGGAGGGTGAATTAGTTGTCACAAAAATAACCTTTTCTACTCCTTGAACTTCTTTAACAATTTCCAAATTGATTATTAAAGCATGAAATAACATCACATATGCAAAAACATGATCAACACATTTGACACCAAGATTTTGACATGGAAACACAGTTAAGGGAAAAACCACAGTGGTTGTTAGCCCACAAAATTTGTACCCTATTAAAAGTACTTAAAAGAATGGGAAGGCACTTGCCTTTGGGCTCACTGCCTAGAGCTCACTACTCAAAAGAGATACTCACTGCCTACAAGAAATATATGTTTAATATAGAAATAATTTGACTGAGAAATAGAATCTACTTCATGCCTGATTCTATACCATTGAATGCTCATAAAACTTCTACTCTACCTTCAAACTCTTCTTCACCAACTCTTCATTCTATTTTGCTTTTATTCTTCTACTCCTCTTCTTCTTTGCTCTACTTCTGATCCTTTCGTCAGATTTGATAATTTGCTTAAGGATAATTTTCCTCAGCTCAACTACACTTCTTTATATGCTTCATTAGCCTTGGAATAAACATCAAGGTCGGCACTCCAGACACTTAACTTAATGCAACTCTCCAAGTTGTCGGCCAAACATAGCTAGGCCTTAAATAAACACACCACCCTCTAGAGAATTGCTTTTTGAACATCCACAACACGCTTAGATCATCCGATCGGCCAAGACTAGGGAGAATAGCAATACCAAGAAGGAAAACTTCATCAACAAGCTCAAACTTCAATGCAAACCTTCAATATAGTAGCCACATGATCTAGAGATGACCACAAGCACAATTAATTCAACAGAAACATCCGCACTCCTCCAAGTCACTAGAATCTCTTACACCTTCATCTAAAACCTCAAGAATAATATCTACCATGACTATCAAACTAGAGGGATTGATTGTGGACCTCCAAACCATGAACCACTCAAGTTGAGGGAACACACCAACATCTCAGACATGCCTCTAGATCTGTAGATCATAGAATGCTCATACCAAATCAATCCAGACCAACTTCTTGTCAATCTGTCATCACTGAACAACTACAAAAGCTTATTCCACTCAGAAGACCATAACTTCATGATATCTTCATGTAGACTTCTCAAATCTCAACTAGAGCCACTTCAGACCATCCTCTACATAGCCATATGGTCCATAGACATTGATCTACCTTAATATTTTCAATATCCTCAACATTCCAAACTTCTAGATAGGCAACAAAATAGGATATAGTTGACACCAATGGGAACAAAGATATGTTGACATCAATGACAACACCGATTAGGCACATATTTGCAACAATTGTAAATGTTGTAAAATATTTGCATATCTCTCTCCTCATTAGATTAGTTTAGGAAGTGATTTCCAGACACCTAGCTTCCTTTTAGTATCGATGTTTTTTCAAGTTTCATTCTTCCTTTAGATCCCAAAAACTTGAAAAACATAAAAATACTCAAAATTTTACAAATCTAATGGATTTTTATGAATTTTATAGGCTTATTATGAATTTTTATGCTCTTTTAGGATATTTATGATGACAAAGGCCTCCTAGTAAGGAGAACAAGCATGCAACCTATTTTCAATTTCAATTCCAAAATGACTGAGTGTTTTTCCTAGATGTTTGTGCCACTATTCTAAAATGTAATTTTATAAAATGTTGGTGGAAAAGGCTGACCTTGCCTTGAGATTTGTAATATTTTTTGGGCCTATGGATCTTTAGATCTAGGTTGAGTTAGTTAAGTGATTGTAATTGAATAATCACCTCTATAAAAGGAGAAGAACCATGCATTATTAGGAAGTAATACATGGGTTAGATTTTTAGGAGTTAGATAGAATTTTAATAGTGTTAAAATAGGAGTGAATTTGGGGGAGACTCTTGAAAGGAGTAGAGGACAAGGACATTTTAGTGTTGTTATTCTACTAAAAGTTATATGTGCCAATTATATTCCAATCAATTATTTCAACTTTTTTTTATGGTTCTCTTGATTTGGTGTTCATATATTCTATCTTCTTTTCTAGAATCATTTTTTCTGGTGAAGTTTTGTTAAGGTGCCTAAGATTTAATGTTTTTTGAAATGAGATTCAAAAGTGATGCATGATTTCTATTGATGTAATATTGTGTTTTCATGCTTTCATTTTGATTTTTCACAAATTCCTTAGAATCTTGCATTTATAATGTCAGTGGTAGAGTGTAATGCTAATCACAATATTGTAGGTTAATGGAATTTCATCAGACCTTAAGGATGAAGGTTAGAAAAGTAAGTGCAAAGCTAATGTTCTTTTCATTTTATTTTACTTCTCTAGAACTCTTAACAAATTATCTTTTTTTAATAAATTACTAGAGTAGGAGTAGATTAAGAACTATCTTACTGAAACATCTTAAATAACATCATTTGCATAAGTAAGATGCAAAATATTTCATCTAGATCAATCATATTTCAATCATTAATTCAAAATACCAACGTAGGCCCCTTGAACAAACAAATCACATTGACCACTTAGATACTCCAACATTGCAATGACTTGTCCACCAAGACCTTGGAGATGATTGGTTTTTGGTTCAATTATATTTTTAGGAGAATTAGAGTGATCTTCATTCTACTTGAGTTGTATGTGCTAAAATAGCCATCAGCATGTAGAAGTGGGCAACCTCCATTGCAACATTAATAGATTACACTTGAATTTTTAGTATAACATTAGAACATACAATGGGTTTATAAGACATGGAGAAATGATAATCCATAAAATCTCTAGAAAATAAAGCAACATTTCTACCTTTCTATATATTAATATAATCTTAACTGTAAAATTAGTCAAAGCATGACTACTTCCAAAGCTTTCTAAATAATCTTGGCAATGAAAGTGCCCTTAATTTGAATTGGATCCTTCACACTAATAAATGAATAGAATCAAAGACCTATCCAAGTATATCTACAATGAAGAACTCTAGAACCAATCCAGTGTCAAAGAACAAATTTTCAAGCTTCATTTCCTTCAAGAGCTCCAATATTTTACTTGGCATATAAAACTATTCCTTAACAATGTGTATATATAAGCCCAAGACCTCTAGATTCATGAGGATTGTAATATATATCCCAAGTAGAATAATTAAATCCTTTTCATTTCCTATAGTAGGCATAAAGAAAATCCTTCAACATTTTATCAAGATTTTGGTACGAGAATTTAGAAGGAGTGCAATAGGAAGAATAGTAAATGTGGTTGGCTACAAACATGTCAGAGAAAATATAAAAATATCTAGGAAGGGAAAGAAGATGGAATATAAAAGAATGTAATTTCTTCTAAACATGAGAAGGTATAAATTGCCAATGATAAGAAGAGAAACATTGAAAACCAAAAGGGTGTTAAGTGGAAAAGAGTAACTTAGCCTAAAAGGTTAAACTAAGTCAAACCCTCTTCTACAAACATTAGGACATAAACCAAGCTTGTCTTGTACCCAAGAAGGAGAGCTAAAATACAAGGGTTTTGTCCCTTTGTTGTATAGATGAGTGTCAACCAAATCCAACCAAATCTCACAAAGAAAACTAGGGCAAAATATCAAACCCTAGTTGACAAATATTGGAGTATAACATAATATCAAAAGCACAAACCTGGAAACTAAACAAACAATAGAGATAAGGGATCATATCATAAACTAGATCTGGGAGCATAAACACAAAGGACTAGGGTACTAGGGCATCCTAGGCCTTTTTTAGGGTTTACAGAAATTGATACCTTCATCGGGTTTGTACCTGCATGTTATGTCTTCTTTCCAAAAATTGCCCTTAGAAACCTACTTCTTTGACCTGCACACAAGAAAAGAGGAAAAGGGTTGGGTGTTATTTAGCAGCTTTCCTAAGTCAACATTCATGAATGGTGTTTCCATCTCCACAATAGAAAAGATGATAGATAAAGAGCATGTGCCCTAGGAGGGTAGAGGAAAATCTAAAGTAAAATAGAATGCTAGAACAAAGCAGGAAGGAAAGAAGTCATCATGAACATGGAAACCCTAACATGCTTGATGTGGTGTCACAAGTTGACTCAAGAAGTTGGTTTAGGCCAAAGATGTAGAAATATATTCACAAGACCTGCAATATGTTAGTGTAGTAGCCATAATCTAGAATAGAGAGCTATAGAGAAGAGTAGAGAGCATGAGAGAGAAGAAGAGAGAGTGCAAGTGTTCCTAGATTGCTTAGATGTTGAAATGAATTACTTACCTTTCTTTCATATGTATTCCCATTGATTTTTGAAGAATTAAACCAAATGATGCCGACATTAGGAATCATTTAGATGTCATAAACCAAAAAGCCACCAATTTAGGTCAGGACTAAACAAGGGCCTAGGGTGCTTAGGCGCCTTGGTCCTTTAGCCCAAAACTCTTGAGATAAGGGCACTTTAAGTATTATTAGCCATGCATTTTAGTTGCTTTTCAGGTTTTGTGCATCAGGATCAAGAATTACATGTTTAATGCTCAAAAAGATGTTAAAATAGGTCCAATTAACAAGTGTAAACATTTTAGGTTCACCTAGGTGCTAAACTAGGTGTAAAATAGTAGTGTACACATTTTACAACGTAACTTTTAGCTGCCACTTTAGCATGGGTAAAAACTTATGTTTGAACTCACATGAAAGGATGGATAACACAAATTTCAAACACAAAAATCATAGAAGTCATAGAATGGCACCAAAATTGAGGGGTGATCAAGCCCCCAAGTTTAGGATTCTAGGAGTCTATGATGAATTTCATACGCGTAAGACATATGACATAATTCACTCATACATGAAGCATATAGAAAACATGAGATAAGACAAGGCATACACAAGGCATACACTTGAGAATTCACAATGTATACATGCAATACGCAAGGTATACACACCATATACAAAGTATACACTCTTGACACAAAGTATACACATAAGTTATGAAATATACATGGAATTCACATGAAATACACATGGAATACATGATGAAAAACACTCAAGAGACATACATAAGGAATACATAGAGAAAATATATGTGAGGCATGTGTGACATGTGAAGAACATGTAGAGAATACGAATATATGAGGAGAATACACACATCATACACCAATTACAAGAACACAATATGGAAGACCTTGAGTCAACATGAAAAAGGAAACCTCAGTCTAAATTTTTTCTCAATCATCATGCATCATTCCACAAGATGCAATAAGAAGAATGCTAAGGGGTTAGTTAGAAATAAGAAGAAAAAGAGGATACAAACACATCATACACACAATCTCAAAAGGAAAGTGTTTCCACTCAAGGGAATACACCAAGCTACATCCTGTGAGAGGATTTTCATGAAGTCTTGTAGAATAAGAAGGTGAAGCGACCTTACTACCAAACTCTATTTGGTGGCACAACCCTTCTCCCAAACATGCAAGGAGCTTCAAATTAGGAGAACAAGATAGACTCAAGATCTTATTTCCAAGCTAGCCATAATCCTTCGAAGAGAGTGTAATAAAAAAGATAATCAACAAGTGTTTAGATAGAAACATGAGGGCAAGGCTCATAGCACAATATATGCCCCCACCTTAAAGTAATTTCTAGCTCCATTAGGGAGAAATTACCTTTAAGGTAGAGTGGGAAAGAAATATAAAATAGCCACGAGAGCTTTCTAAAAGTACATGCCCAAATTATATGTGTTTTCAAAATGTACATCACGATAATGGGTTTCCCCTAAGATGAAGAAACCAAGGCAATGTTTACAAGCATGATACACAATGGCTTGTGTATTCATGGTATGATGTCAAGAATTGCAACAAGGTGTCACATAAATATGAAGGCGATGGAAGAAATATCACATGAGTACACATAAATTGAATCACAAAAGGATGCTAAATCATCCAAGAAAAATAACAAAGTTGTACATAATGACATATAGAAGAATGAAGATACATATAGAAGAATTACACAATGTGTTTTTACTCATTGTACCTTTGTGCCAACAAGGGTTCCAAGGGAGAACTAAAAATCCACAAAATATTACAATACAAGGATCACAATATGTACAAGCATAACACAAATGTGAGAGAGGGACCACTCCTGCGAGTCAGCCTATAACAAATCATCCTCCCCCAAATATCACCCTCGTCACAAAATACCCCCCTATGCCAAGGTGACGATGATGTCATCTAAGTCCAACAAACAAAGAAATCACCCTGGTGATGAAGTCATCATTCTATTTTACCCCGCAGAGGTATATATCCGGTGCCCACCATATTCAATAACATGCGATGACGTCATTGCAACACAACGCTTAAACAAGGTTGTCAACATGTTGATGTCATCCCGATCTTTTTCAAGGGGGGTCATTTTAGTTGTGGGGTCATATTTTAAACATCCCCTAATCTTAAATTCATGACCCAATTTACATGTGGTCAACGTTGACCACATCACGAGATTCTTTTGCACTAATTTTGCCGCTCAAAGGCGGAAGGTCATTTTATCTAAAGAGGAGGTCATATTTTGAATATCACTTGATCTTTTGAAGATCACCCCTCTATTTCCTAACATTAAATGGACTTAAATGCGGTAGATGGATTCCTACCAACTATGAATACAATTAAAACGCATGGCATCATCCATGGTTTCTCTACAGAAGATCAACGAATTCAATTGATTGAATGTAGTTTTACCTTAATTTGCCCTACAGATGAGTTTAAAGGTAACTTTCCAAGGTTATTTTCATTTACCTTACAAAAAAATGAGAAATTACAGAGTAGAAGAAGTCAAACCCTCATACGAGCTACCTGTGAATGAACTACAGGTTGCAGCATAACGGAATGGGTGATCATCAGCGTTTGATACCTTTTTCTGTAATCACTCATATAATCCAGGAGAAAAGTGTTATCAGGTAAGTAATTGAAAACCCTCCTATTGTCATTATCTACATGTTCAAGTAGTATGTTTCTTCTTATGGTTTGAATCTGTTAGTGTGCACAACATGATGAAATAAAGAGTAATGAATAGAGTATGCATGCTGATGTAGAGATATATATTATTGTATGAATGCATATGGATATCGTATGGTAAGACAAGGCATGTTTATTGCAGGATTCCATGGCAAATCTTAGATAGAACAGGTCTGATGTAGAATTTCTTAGGCCCATGTTTATTCAGCCCGAAGGGGTACAATTCAAGTATGGCGTCATTGGTGACACTCACTAAGGAGATACATATTTAGTGGTATGGTCATCCAAAATAGACCATGATAAAGACAATACCCTTTTGGATGCAATATATGTTTCAGGGATGTGGCTTGTAGCTAGATTCCCTTATACAATGGAGATCCCAGAACTAGTAGTAGAGTGCGCCAGAAACTATAACCCTTAGACAAGGTTGGTGGAAAAGCATGGGAGAGTATATGCTGAATTTTCAATAAAGGGCATCACATCTACTTTCAATTTGCCAGTTGGAAAGAGGGTGGTTAGTGTGGATCTACATAAACTAGAGATAGAGTATAATAACAATAAAAAGAATTCAAGGAAGAGGATGTACCAGTGGAGGTCTAAGAGTAGCACCTACACTACCTCGGCTAAGTTGCCCATCCACTTATATAAATTTGATTTTGATGATGAGTACCAGTACATGATTGCCCTACTCAGCAGGATGACAGGTTAGCCTCATGTTGGAAACTTCAAGAATTGGATGTTTGGAATCATCCAGATTGTCCTTTATACAGATAACAAGCCATTATGGGTGAAGGTCATCAGTGATGCATTAGATGAAGAGATGAGGAACCTGGGAGGTCAGGAGTGCTCATTCCACATGACCTCATATGTGGTGTATTCATGTGCCTACAAGGGAACCTTTGATGCCCTGACTACAGTGGGTAAGGTTAGCAGTGGTGTAGATGATGCCCATATATGGGATCATTATCCTCAGATACAGAGAAAGAACTACCTCTTAGATTACAAATTGGTGAATGATGCATTCTCTATGCATCTAGTCAGAACAATGGAGGAAGACAGAACCAAGAGACTAAGCATGGAGGCTGAGGAAGTTGTTTACAGACATGGGGCCTGGTTCATCCAGTATGCCACATTTTCATATATGAGAATAGAAGGATTTGAAGATCAGCCCCTTATGCTACCAAGGTACCCTATCGATGGGGTGGTCCTGATGGAATTTCTAAGATAGGTATCTACCATAGTGGAGGCATATAAAGCACAAAAGAAGATACCTCCAGTACTATTTCCAATATCAATGGGATGGTACATGTGCTCAAATTCACAGAGCATAGAGCATGTCATGGGAGGTCTAAAACTAATGTATCTACAGCCATTTCCATTGGCTAGATCTTATGACCCCTATGGCAGGATGCAGAAAATAATGGTGAAGCCTATACATCAGAAGCATCTAGAGGATTTCTGGAAAGATTGTGAGGATGAAGCTGAGGTGAGAAGAAGAAAATACCAAATGCTCACCTTGAACCAAATAAGGACATATGATTGCATCCCAGTACTAGCACAACTAAAGAAATATTATGGAAAAATGATGTCAAATGAATATGAAGACAAGAACATCTACAATGAGACCATCTTAGCCATTAATCTAATAGAACTAGAGGATATTTCCTTGGATCAGTTTACAGGTGGGGTGCTCTAGTTAACCCAAGGTTGGGTAGATGAATAGATAAGTAGATTGAAGAGAAGGGGTGTAGCCCTTACTATGGATGCCAAGAAGAAAAGGCAAGAGCTAACGGATGAGGAATATGATGACTTCCTCAATGAGAAAAGGAAATCAAATGGAGAGAGATTACCTACCCAGAAATAGAGGAAGGGTCCCCCAAGAGGAAAGAAAACTGATGATGAGCCTAAAAGGGTGATAATCAAGAGAATTGCCATACCAGTTGTAGGTGCATCAACATCAAGACATGCATCTACCTCATCTGCACCACCTCTGATGGACAAACCTAAAATAAAGAGGATCCTGAGGCAGCTGTTGAAATTGCAGAAGTACAGGATTAGGGCCAAACCTCACAATAGGAGGTAGAAAAGGATATCCCATTTAAAGAAGAGCTAGTAGATAAAGAACTTTTAGGTGATGACCCAATGATGGTTAGTAAGTAGAGAAGGGTGGTACCCTTGATGTCACCACCCAAGAAGCAGAGGACATCCATGCAGGGTGAGATCAAGACCGATCCTACAGTATTGAGGGGAGCTGGTGGTGAAGTGTTTAGGAAGGAGATGCAACATGATGTGCCACTTCCCACCATTATCAAATTTAAGACAGAGAGAGTAGAGGAACAAGAAAAAGAGACTTTCAAAGAAGGACAGGGTGGTCCTTTCTCCTTGGAAGACACTGTGGACCTATCAGATGATGAAGTAGTGCAGAGTGTTGCCTCTCAGAAGATGGAGACTATCGCCTCTAGTACCCGCATGATTGCAGATGGGACACCATTAGCGTAGATGGTGGTACTAGAGGAAGTGAAACAAACAGAGGTAGAAAAAGAAAGTAGCCGAGAAAGGGTAGCCCAACAAATCAGGCTTGACAAGTTGGTAGATCAGGTGACTAACCCTACAGTTATAGATTTGACATACAAGGAGGATGTGAGCCCCAAAGACAAAGCAGGTGCACCTAATCAAACAAAAAAAGTTGAAGAAGCCAAGCAAGTAGAAGAAGAGAGCAATTCTCTAGATATGGGCCAGCAACAACATGAGATACCCGCTGAGCCAAAGATAGTTGAAGTCCAACAAAAGGGCGAGGGTGATAAATATACATCAGGTGATGATGCCACCCAAACTCAAGGAGATATAGGAGAAAAGATAAATCAGGTCATGAGGACCTTAAAACACAAGATGTAGATACCTCAAGTGCAGAACAAGAGGTAGCCCAAGATCAAGGTGATGCACAAGGCCCAGAAACACATATATCTACGGATGATAATATGCCTCAATATGAGGAAAACACTAAGGTGGATGAGATTCCAAAGGAGGGAGTGCAAGATCAAGTGCATGATCATCATGTGGATATCCCATAGGATCCTCCCCCATAGAAAGAGGCCCATTAGGAAGAAGATATGTAACAAGATCCCCCTCATGAGGAACAACATGAGGAAGAAACGAGGAAGTCACCTTCTCTACCTAGGATAGAGACAGATATTGGAGAACAAGGTGGACATGATGATGACAAAGGACATCAAGGATCTGGACAGGATGTGTGTCAATGGCTGGAGAAAGAGATAGGTACAGAACAAGGTTTTGAAATTCAAGAATTTTATGTTTCCACCTTGTTTGCAGAGACGATCATGACCTGATCAACGGAGACTTGGAGTCATCAACTTATCTTAAGTTGATCATACTTTACAAGATAATAAAGGTTTGATGTACAAATTTTTATGCATGTTGTTATGACTCATCATCATTATCAACAGTTAGCTTGATGCTTCTGAGCATCCAGACCTATTAGTTCTTCCTCACTAATCAATGTTAAAGCAATGGGCTTCTCGGTAGCCTGCATAGTAGAAGCTAAGCTATCTGGTTTCACTAACACTTGGATAAACTATTCCAACTGAGCTTTCTGCACTTTCAATTCTTTCTTCCTAGATTTTAAATTATTTATTCTAGATACTATAGCCTTAGTGCTTTCAATATGTTCTTGTACTTCTTCTTATGTGGTAACATGACCTAAATCAATCTGTGTTACCTAATATTCTTCTGGCATGATTTCTCCCTTGGCCTTTTCAACAATTGTGATAGCTACCTGGGTTGTTATTTTCCTAGTCACAGGATCTCTCTTTGTTGTGGAGACTGGTCTAGCTCTCCTTTTTGAATTTGATGGATCTAGAGTAAATAATGACTTAAAATCAAAAGGTACCGACTGCTCCTATGAATGACTTACCTCCAAGGATACTAATGATAATGTAGATGACCTAATGATCCCCTTATCTTGTTTCTCCTTTTTAGCATCTGGTGAATCTTCTTTCCCAGGTTCTGTATCCTCTTGTCTTTGTTCTGGAGGTGGATAATCTACATGTGCCATTCCTTCTTTCTTATCTTGACTAGCACCATCTTGAGGTATATCCTTAGTTTGTTCTTCATGCATTTGTGCCTCTATTTGGATATCCTCAGGCTTTTGTACCTAATCATCTTAATGGGGCTTTTGCTTTGGTTGCTTATTATCACCCTCATCAGTCTTATTGCCTGAATCTATGATTGACCCTGACATAGGTTCCTCTTCTAGCTCATTCATCAAGATATTCTAATGTCCTTATTAACTTTCATCTCTATGGATATATAGATGTTCTTCTATTTGAGCATCATCACTCCTATCATCAACTTCCATTTGAATATTCTCTTCTTGTGTTTGGCTATGTTTAATAACCTCTTCTTCGGTTCTTCCTCGCTTAGGCATATAAATCAAATCTACCACTATTGGGCTAGTTACCATCTCAATCAAAGTATTTATAGGTCCCATTTGTACCTCTACTTTAGGGGATTCTTCCCTTTCCATTTTCTCTTCATGTGACTCTACTACAGTAGCTCCATCTGTAGACTCTATATGTTGGAACATGGTCTCAATTGGATGATTAGTGATATCCTTTACTACTTCATCCTTAGTGAGATAAATTCTCTCACTCAATGGTAAGACCATACCAACCTCTTCCTCTTGGGCTTTGCTTTTAGCCTCTTGTGCCATTTTTGTTTTTACCTTAATTATGCTCTCTACTAGCACATCATTTTGTAATTCCCTAACTACATTCAAGGATGGATTAGCTGGTGTCGATGCTATTGCTAGTGGCAATGTGATGGCTATTAAGAAAAGTGTCTCAACCTTCCAACATTGAAAGATTACTATTCTTCCTAGTTTTGGTCTTTTTGAATACCCTTTTTCTTGGAGAATGGTCTAAAACCTTTAGAGTTTCCAAACATTTCCAAATGAGCTAAAAATAGAGAGACTTGCTATTTTTAGTAAGTCCTTTGATTGAGCTTGGATTAACCTAAAATTTTTCTCAGAAGGTTTAGAATAGCTAAGTGAACATCTCAGGTGATTTTCGTCTCAAGATCATATCAAGATTGCGAGATATTAAAGTTTCTATTTTTTGAAACTACCAGGAAAAGTCTTTGAACTCAATTACTAAAATTGAAACTTCTCTAAATGTATAGAAAATTATCATAACCGGCATAGCAGGTTATAGGGTGATAGATCTCTTCACGAGTTTTCTGACGCATTAAATGGTTTGTCAATCGGACACCCAGATCAAAAGTTATGGCCTCCAGAAGTTGGACCTTCTATTTTTGGGAAATGTAAAAACATGTTGCACACTTAAAAGAGCTATAAAGGGGAGAGTTACATGTTTTGGTGTGTGGTTTGGCACATCACAAGGCATCTTTGATTTGAGATAATTTGGGCACCACTTTTGGGTGGTTTTAGCTCATGGTTTTGTAATTATCATTGGCGGTGTACTATATTATATCTCCTGTATATCAGGAACTTGAGATGGAGGTTGTGTGTAAGAATCTTATAGATGTTGAATTACCTCCTAGATCTCTGGTTGGCTATACTCCTGTAAGAGCTTGCTCTGCAAGTATATTGTAATCTTCATGATTCCTAAATAATATATTAGGCAGCTTTGGAGTGTGGGGTTTTTTACCTAAAAGGGTTTTCCCCATGTATATCTTGTGTTGTGAGTTTTGTGTTTGCATTTGGAAGTTGTTATTATCTTTCTGTTAATGTGCATCTTAATTGGTAACTATAAAAGTTCAAAATTTATATAAGTCTTTCCTCAGTAGATCAGTGTAGGAAGTGTTTCCGCATACCTTGCTTCCTTTCAGTTGGTATCAGAGCCTGATCACCTTTGGTTCTAGTTGTTGGATAGAGGGTTTTTTGAGTTGATCTTTGTTTAAGTTGGAGCTTGTGCACAGGATTTTGAAATCTTTGTTACAGGTAAGAGATGGCGAGCACATCTGGGAGGTTTGAGATAGAGAAGTTTATTGGCAGTAATTTCAAGTTATGGAAACTCAAAATGGAGGACATGCTTGTAGATTAGGATTTATGGGAAGCCGTATCTGGTACAAAACTAGTGGTAATGTCTCAAGAAGACTGGGATCTCAAAGATCAAAAAGCTAAGGGTTTGATAAGACTCTGTTTGGCTGATTCAGTGCTCTTAAATTTCCATGAAGAGAAAACTACAAAGGAACTTTGGAAGAAGCTTGGAGATGTTTATCAGGCTAAATCCCTAGTGAACAAGTTATTCCTATGAAAGAAATTGTATTCTCTGAGGATGGAAGATGGAGGATATGTCGCTAATCACCTAAATACATTCAATATGCTTGTTGTCCAATTGACTTCTGTTGGTGTGAAGATGGAGGAAGAGGATCGATGTATGACATTACTGTGTTCCTTACCAGATTTGTGGGACCACCTTGTTATGGCCATTGGGAGTACCACTACCACCTTAAAGATGGATGAAGTGGTTTCTTCATTGTTGTTTGAAGAGATGTAGAGAAACTCTTCTGAATCAGCCAAGGAGGCTCTTGCGGTTCATGGTAGATCTAAAGAGAAGGGAAACAAAATGGATAAGAAGAAGGAAGAAAAATGAAGATCCAAATCCTGTGGGAGATCTAATACTCCTGGAAAGTCCAAGGCCATGTGTTGGAACTATAGAAAACTTGGTCACTTCTGCAAGAAGTGCAAGGAGGAGAAAAAGAAAAAGAAGAAGAATTATGATTTGGATTCTAACAAGTCCTCTCAAGATGAAGGAGAAGCATTTGTCGCTGCCGTGGAAATTCATGCATCTGAGGATGTGTGGCTTATTGACTTTGGTGTATCTTTTCACATGACCTTACATTAGGGTTGGTTTTCAAAGTATGAAGAATATGATGGTAGAAAGGTGTACTTGGGTGATGATTCTCACCTAGATACTATTGGCTGTGGAAGAGTCTTGATTCAATTCCTTGATGGACAAGTAAAGGGAATCAATGGTGTTCTGCATATCCCTGGTTTGACATGGAACCTTCTTTCTATAAGTAAATTAAATGATGTGGGTGTGTAGGTTGTTTTCTTGAATGGAGGATGCAAGATGACTAGAGGATCTATGGTGTTGGCTAAGGGTGTTTGGATTGGCACTCTATTTCAATGATGCATGCGCAGTTCAATGCAATAGTGCCTCTGTTTCAAAGAAGAGAGATTTAGAGTCTTCATCCTCACCATTGGAGCCAATAGTGAAGAAGACTGTTGCATCTACTTTCGATGGTCATGCTTTCTGGGTACCTGCTCATTCTATGGAGATGAAACTTCCAATTGAAAAGACAATGTTATGGCACCAAAGGCTTGGTCACATTGGTGAAGAGGGTTTTAAGACCCTGAAGAATAAAAATCTTGTTGAGGGTATGATTGATTGTAACCTTGAGTTTGATTTCTGTGAACATTGCATTTATGGAAAACAAAACTGTGTTTAATTTTATTCTAGCTATCACAAATCTTCTAAGGTGTTGGACTTGATTCATTCTGATGTGTTTGGTCATGTTAATGTTCCTTCAATTTCAAAATCTGTTTACTTTGTTTTATTCATTTATGACTACAATAGAAGGTCATGGGTTTATTTCCTTAGAAGTAAATCTAAAGTCTTTAATAGATTCAAAGAGTTCAAAGCTCTTGTAGAGAATCAAAAGGATAGAAAGATTAAGTGTTTGAGGACTGACAATGGTGGTGAGTTTTGTTCAGTAGATTTCGACAAGTTCTATAAAGAACAGGGGATTGAGAGGCACAAGACAACTCCGTATACCCCTCAGCAGAATGGAGTTGTAAAGAGGATTAATAGAACGTTGATGGAGAGGGCAAGGAGTATGCTAAGTGGAGCTAGTCTTGAACAAAATTTTTGGGCTGAAGCTATTGCTATAGCTTGCTACCTGGTTAACAAGTCTCCTACATTAATGCTTGTTGATAAGACACCTATGGAGGTATGGTCCAGTAAAATGCCTTCATTAAGACACATTCAAGTATTTGGTTGTGAGGCATATCCACATGTGCCTAAGGAGAAGAGGTCTAAGTTGGAGAACAAGGTTGTAAAGTGTATCTTCATCGGTTATGGCATCAGTGTCAAAGGGTACAAACTTTGGCATCTAGTAGCTAAGAGAGTTCTATATAGTAGAAGCGTGATCTTTGGAGAGCTCAATCCTTCTTTTATTGTCTTGCAACCAAAGAAAGAAGAGAAGAAAGATTATGTGGTTCATCTTCCTTCCACCCCTGAGAAAGTTGAACCAAAAGCATCTATTGGACCTAATAATGAGGAGAGCTCTAGTAGCTCTGAAAGTTTGGAAGAAGATGAAGAAGCTCAACCTCAACCTTTGAGGAGGTCCACATGGATAAGGCATCAACTTGATAGGTTTGGTTATTCATTGCATGATTCCAGTTGTATTTTTGCTTTGATTTCTAACACTGATGAGCCTAGAACTGTGAAAGAGGCTATGGGTATGAAAGATGTAGGTTCCTGGAAGGAGGCCATGGAAGAGGAGATGGATTCTTTGGAAAAGAATAATACTTGAGACTTGGTGCCTTTGCCTGAAGGACAAAAACTTGTTGCATACAAATGGGTGTTTAAAAAGAAATTCAGCGTAGATGGCAGTGTTGAGAAATATAAGGCTAGATTGGTTGTGAAGGGGTATTCTTAGGTGGAAGGAATTGACTATGGTGAGATTTTCTCTCCTGTTACAAAACTAACATCCATTTGGTTCCTGTTATCTCTTGCAGCAATGTATGATCTAGAAGTGGAATAGATGGATGTGAAGACAACATTCCTTCATGGTGACTTGGAGGAAGAAATCTATATGTCACAACCAGAGCACTACGTACTGAAAGGTAAAGAAAATCTAGTTTGCAAGTTGAAAAAGTCTTTGTTGTTACAAGTATGGGCCTAACTAGTGTTTTCATTGATGTCAACATACTCCTATTACGTTAATGATAAGGATTGGATGAGTTGTGTGCTGAGGATATTGAGAAAATTAGTCTCAATCAGGAACAGTGAAGAACAGTAAAGACAGTAAGGTAAAAGTCCAAGATAGGATGAGGATCAGAGGATGCAGTTTAAAGGGTTTGTAGATATGTGTCTTAAGGTGGTCTAGTAAAGATTTCAGAGGTCCGCATGAAGATCTGAAGAAGTCATGGTTGTTCAAGTTAAACCGGTTCCAGTAGGTGTTCAGTGGTAACAGATTGATACAGATAGGTCTGTTGTGATCCAAAATTGCATTGTCTTGTCACGTGGATTTGAGGGAGTGTTGAGGAAATATTTGTGAAGTGTCAACTTGATTGGTTCATGGTTTGAATGTCCACAAGCATCTATTCCTTTGTGACAGTGGTGACAGACTGTGTTCTTGAAGTTCTAGATGAAGGAGAGAAGGATTTCAGTAAGCAGATGAAGTGTGGATGTTCTTGGTGATTCAGGCAAGCTTGTGGAGGTCTTTGGATCATGTCCAATTCATGTTGGTGGTCCGCATTAGAGTTGGAGCTCACAATTGAAGAATAACTTCTAGATGATGGTGTTCTTCTTGAGATTGGCTGACCGGATGAGTTACACATCCTGTGGATGTTCTTGTTGATGTTTGCCGAATTAGATGATCATTCCTAAGTTGATGTATTGTATAAATAATGGATTATGAAGTCATTTTAAAGGTGTCCTTGTGGAGATGAGTGTGTGGTAGTAAGGAGGAGACTGAAAGGAAGAGCAGAAGTATTGGGCTTAAATGGAACTAATTCAAGCATGATGAAGATGCTATTTACCAGTTCAAGTAGGTGATACTTATTATTTTGTAGACAGTGTGTCTCTTGTAGGCAGTGAGCCTCTTGTGAGCAGTGTGCTCAGCTAGTGAGCCCTAATTGGCATGTGCCATTTGTTCTTTCTATTCTTCTAACAGAGAATATAATCTTGGGTTAATCACCCCATGGTTTTTCCCTTAACTAGGTTTTCCATGTCAAAATCTTGGTGTCTCATGTGTTAATGTGTTTCTACTTTTGAGTTATTGCATTGTGTTTCCATGATTGATTTATTATTATGCTACTGAATTGCAAATTGGAGTTAAGTGTTTAATTGGAATAAAGTTTTGTACAATTGATTTCCCCCCCTCTCAGTTGTGTGAGCTAAGTCTAACAATTTGTATCAGAGCCAAGTTCCTCTAAAAAGAGCTTAACTGCTTGAGGAGATCCAGGATGTCATCCTACAAGAAGGATAGTCTGAAGTTTGATGGAGCCAATTTTATTCTTTGGAAAGGTCGCATGAAATGTCACTTGCAATGTATGGGAATGGCATACTAGACCATGGCTACAACACAGTATACACCTCCATAGGGTGGTTTGAAAGCCCCAAATGAAATTACAAATGCTGAAAACAATCTGCGGACTATAGAAGCTCTTCTAAGCACATTATCTGATTTAGAGCTCTCAAATGTTGTTGACCTACCAAATGCTTTTGAGATTTGGAAAAAATTGGAACTTTTGCATGAAGGAGACAAGTATGTTAAATGTGCAAGGTTACAGAGTTTGAAAGGGAAATTTGAAAATCTAAAAATGAGAGATGATGAAAATATCACTACTTTTATGCCAAGAGTAAATGAGATTATTTGTGGAATTAGAAATGCTGGTGGAGTCTTGGATGAAAATGAGATTGTTGGCAAAATTCTTAGATCCCTTCCTACTTCTTATAAAATCAAGGTTGCTGCCGTTGAAGAATTCAGAGCCGATACAACTATCACAAGAGATCAATTGGCTGGTAAATTGGCTGCATTTGAAATGACTGAGTTTGGAGATGACCCTCCCAAGACTGAATTTGCATTCAAAGCCAGTGTCTTTGTAAAAGGTAAACAAAGGTTTGATCCGAGAGAGAACTCATCAAGGAAACTGTCATGTTATGAAAAAGGAAGAAAAGACCTGGAAGAAGAAGAAGTAGAAACTACTCAACTTGAAGCCCTTATTGTAAAGAGACTGCCAAGAGGATCCAGTAAGTATGAAGGAAAATTGCCTTTTAAGTGTTTTGACTACAATAAGATTGGTCATTTTGCCTCAAGGTGTCTGAAAAGATTTTCAAGGCCAAATCCTAACAGATCAAGGTTCCAAAAGAATTATTACTATGTTTATGAAGAAGATGATAATGAAGGAGTAACAGATGATGAATCAGAGACAAGAAACAAATCTGGAAGTGATTGGGTGTTTATTGTCATCAAGGAAGAAGAACCAACATCCTCTGAATCTGTCAATCATAAAGTTGTAGAAAGAGCTCTAGCTACCCAAATTGAAGAAAAGGATGATTGGGTCATTGATACTGGTTGCTCTCACCATATGACAGGTGACAAAAATAAGTTCATAGATTTGGAAAGGTATGAAGAAGGAGTGGTAAAGTTTGGTGATAATTCTGCTGGTAGAATCAGAGGAAGAGGAACTATTTCTTTTGATGTAAGGAACAAAACCGGTAATGTACTATATGTTGAAGGTTTGAAGCACAATATTCTCAGTGTTGGACAGTTGGTGGACAAAGGCTATGATCTCAAGTTCAAGAATGGAAAATGTAAGATCTTTGAAAGTTCTAGAACAAAGATTGCATCCAGTATTCAAACTAAATGTAATATCTTCCAATTGGTTGGTACTGGTAAAAGTTGCTTATTTGTTCAAGTTGATCAGAGTTGGTTATGGCATAGGAGAATGTGTCATGTGAATTTTTGATAATATTATCAAGATAAGCAATACTCAAGCTGTAAGAGATCTTCCAAAATTGGTGAAACCTACAAGTAGCTTGTGTAAAGAATGTCAGTTGGGTAAGTTGAGCAAAGTCACATTCAAGAGTAAGGAACTATCTTCTACCAGATTATTTGACTTAGTTCATATTGATCTTTGTGGCCCGGCAAGAACCAAGAGTGTGCAAGGTGATAGATACTTCATGTTACTAATTGATGACTATTCCTGGATGATGTGGGTAACCTTACTGAAAGAGAAATCAGAAGCTCTTGAGAAATTCAAAATATTCAAGGCTATGGTAGAGAATGAAACTAGATTAAAATTGAAATGTCTAAGGTCTGATAGAGGTGGAGAATTCACATCTGGTGAGTTCTTAGAGTTTTGTGAGAAACATGGAATAAAGAGACAGTTGTCTGCTCCTAGGACTCCACAGCAGAATGGAGTAGTGGAAAGAAAGAACTAGACCATCTAGGAAGCTTCTAGGACCATGATGATGGAAGTAAATGTTCCTCAGATCTATTGGAGAGAAGCTATCAACACTGCAACCTACACTCTCAATCAAGTTCAAATTAGAAGCAATACCGGTAAGACTCCTTATGAACTTTGGTTTGGCATCACTCCTACTGTGAGGTATTTTAGAGTTTTTGGTAGCAAATGTTACATTAAAAGAGATGAAGATCTTAGAAAGTTTGATGCTAGAAGTGATGAAGGAATATTTTTGGGTTACTCTACTCAAAGCAAAGCATACTGGTGTTATAACAAGAGACTGAGAAAGATAATAGAAAGTATAAATGTGAAGGTTGATGAGGGAATTGAGAAACCCTCAAGGTTTTATGAATATGATGAAGATGATCAGAATGATGTTCTGATTCAAGGAGCCCAAACCTCTTCTGAAAGTCATATTCAAACTGATTTGGTAAATCAGGAAGAAGAGATGAATGAGCCTGATCAAGAATCAGAAGTGCAAGAAACTCCCAAAGTTTCAAGGTATGTAAGACTGAACCACTCTGAAGATCAGATCATAGGTGAGAAAAGCAAAGGTGTACAAACTAGAAGCAGAATTGCTCAAAATTCAGATGAGTATTGTCTGATTTCAAAGATTGAACTTAAGACAATAAATGAAGCTTGCAATGATGAAAACTGGACCAAAGTGATGGAGGAAGAGCTGGTGCAAATTGAGAAAAATCACACTTGGGATCTTGTTCCCAGACCTAGAAATAAGAATGTGATTGGAACCAAATGGGTCTTCTAGAACAAACTAAATGAAGCTGGTGAAGTAATCAGAAATAAAGCCAGATTGGTCTACAAGGGCTATTCTCAAATAGAAGGAGTTGATTTTGAAGAAACTTTTGCTCCGATGGCAAGAATTGAAGCAGTTAGATTATTTCTTGCATTTGCTGCCTTCAAAGATTTCAAAGTATATAAGATGGATGTCAAGTCTGCCTTCCTAAATGGTGGCTTGGAAGAAGAACTGTACGTTGAGTAGCCAGATGGATTTCAATTGTCTAATCATGGTAATATGGTCTGCAAGTTGAAGAAGGCACTATATGGACTGAAGCAAGCCCCAAGAGCCTGGTATGAAAGATTGGATAAACCTCTTTTGAAGATTGGTTTCAATAAAGGTACTGCTGACAGTAATTTATATTTTGAAATTGACCATGAAAATATCTTGATTGTTGAAGTGTTTGTTGATGATATCATTTTTGGAGGAAGAGATAGTATGTGTAAAACCTTTGCAAATCAAATGAAAAGTGAATTTGAGATGTCCATGCTTGGGGAAATAAATTTCTTCTTGGGTCTACAAATCACTCAAACAAAGAAAGGAATCTTCATTTCTCAGACCAAATATGTGAAAGAATTGTTGAAGAAATTTTGGATGGAAGACGCAAAGCAAATGAGTACTCCCATAGCAATCGGATGTAAGTTGAGCAAGGATGATGACTCTCCCAAGGATGATCAGAAAAATTATAGGTCAATGATTGGAGGACTGTTGTATCATACTCAAACTAGACCAGACATTATGCAGGTTGTTGGTCTTGTTGCCAGATTTCAGGCTAATCCTAGAGAATCTCATGTCATGGCAATCAAGAGGCTTTTTAGATATCTAAAAGGGAGAGTTGAGTATGGTCTATGGTATCCTAGAGATCATGATTTCTCTCTTCATGCATATATAGATGTGGATTGGGCAGGAGATGTGGATGACCAAAAGAGTACCAGTGGTGGAGCATTCTTTTGGGGAAGAGATTGGTTTCTTGGCTAAGCAAGAAACAAGAGGCAATATCTCTGTCTACAACTAAAGCAGAATATATTGTAGTAGCAGGTAGTTACACTCAAGTTTTGTGGATGAAGCAAATGCTAAGAGATATCAAAGTGGAGTATGAGGAACCTATCACAATCTTCTTTGATAATTCAAGTGCAATAAGTATATCTAAGAATCTGGTGTTGCATTCAAAGACTAAACACATTGTCCATCAAGTTTCACTTTTTGAGAGAGCAAGTGAACAAGAATGAAGTCAGATTGGAGTTTGTGCCTTCCAAGGATCAGATTGCAGACATCTTTACTAAACCTCTACCTAAGGACTCTTTTGAGTATCTCAAGGAGAAGTTAGGGGTTATTTCCCCTTTGGTAATGAACTAAGGTGCACTAATGTGCATCAGTCCAGTGGATATCACAGCCATATCTTGTGGTCCAGATTGATGATGGGGAGATGCTACTCAGGGGGAGTAGCAGGTATGATTTTGAAGTGGTGGAATTGCAAGTATGTGCCCTTTGCCATTGATGTCAAAGGGGGAGAGAAGACATGTGAAAAATAAGTGGTTGTTGATCAAAGGGGGAGAAGTAAAGGGAGAGAAGACATGGAAATGGCTGTTGCTAATAGGAGGAGTTGTGATAGTGAGGAGAAGTTCTTGTCTTGATGGTCAAAACAATTTTTCACATCATATGTTGCCATCAATGACAAAGGGGGAGATTGTTGCAAGTATGGGCCTAACTAGTGTTTTCATTGATGTCAACATACTCCTATTGCATTAATGATAAGGATTGGATGAGCTGTGTGCTGAGGATATTGAGAAAATTAGTCTCAATCAGGAACAGTGAATAACAGTAAAGACAGTAAGGTAAAAGTCCAAGATAGGATGAGGATCAGAGGATGCAATTTAAAGGGTTTGTAGATATGTGCCTTAAGGTGTTCTAGTAGAGATTTCAGAGGTCTGCATGAAGATCTGAAGAAGTCATGGTTGTTCAAGTTAATCTGGTTCCGACAGGTGTTCAATGGTAACAGAGTGATACAGACAGGTCCGGTGTGATCTGGAATTGCATTGTCCTATTATGCAGATTTGAGGGAGTGTTGAGGAAATCTTTGTGAAGTGTCAACTTGATTGGTTCATGGTTTGAAGGTTTGCAAGCATCTATTCCTTTGTGACAGTGGTGACAGAATGTGTTCTTGAGGTTCCAGATAAAGGAGAGAAGGTTTTCAGTAAGAAGATGAAGTGTGGATGTTCTTGGTGATTCAAGCAAGCTTGTGGAGGTCTTTGGATCATGTCCAGTTCATGTTGGTGGTCCACATTGTAGTTGGAGCTTACAATTGAATAATAACTTCTGGATGATGGTGTTCTTCTTGAGATTGGCCGACTGAATGAGTTACACATCCTGTGGATGTTCTTGTTGATGTTTGCTGACTTAGTTGATCATTCGTAAGTTGATGTATTGTATAAATAATGGATTGCAAAGTCATTTCAAAGGTGTCCTTGTGGAGATGAGTGTGTGGTAGCAAAGAGGAGAGCGAAAGGTAGAGCAGAAGTATTGGGCTTAAATGGAACTGATTCAAGCATGATGAAGATGCTATTTACCAGTTCAAGTAGGTGATACTTATTATTTTGTAGACAGTGTGTCTCTTGTAGGTAGTGAGCCTCTTGTGAGCAGTGTTCTTGGGTAGTGAGCCCTAATTCGCATGTGCCATTTGTTCTTTCTATTCTTCTAATAGAGAATATAATATTGGGTTAATCACCACATGGTTTTTCCCTTAACTGGGTTTTCCACGTCAAAATCTTGGTGTCTCATGTGTTAATGTGTTTCTGCTATTGAGTTATTGCATTGTGTTTCCATGATTGATTTATTATTATGCTACTGAATTACAAATTGGAGTTAAGTGTTTAATTGGAAGAAAGTTTTGTACAACTAATTCACCCCCCCTCTTAGTTGTGTGACCTAAGTCTAACATTTGTATGGTTTGAAACAGTCTCCTAGGATGCAGTACCAAAATTTTGATGCCTTCGTGTTGAGTATTGGATTTTAGAGTTTGAAACCAGATCATTGTGTTTACTACAAGTTTGATAATGATCACATTCTCATTATTGCATTGTATGTTGATGATATGTTACTCATTAGGAATGGTAAATGTTTGATTTCTGATTTGAACTCTCAGTTGTTAGCACAGTTTGAGATGAAAAATCTAGGGGCAGATCGACACATTCTGGGAATGGAAATTAGAAGAGATAGAGGATATGAGTAGAGTTCCTTATGCTAGTGTAGTTGGCAGTTTGATGTATGTGATGGTCTGCACAAGACAAGACTATTGCCCAAGCAATGGGAGTCCTTAGTCAATTTATGGCTAATCCTAGATGGGTACATTGGGATGCAGTGAAGAGAGTGTTCAGATATTTGTGGGGTACTTTTGAGTATTCCTCATGTTATCATGGTTATCCTACAGGACCTCGGCATTCACTTTGTATTCATGGATTTGTGGATTCAGATTGGGTAGGTGACATTGACAGCAAGAGATCCACTAGTGCTTATGTGTTCACTATGTTTGGTGGTGCTATTAGTTGGATGAGTAAGTGGAAACCTATGGTTTCTTTCTCCACTAATGAAGCTGGGTACATGGCAGCAACTCATGCTTGTAAAGAAGCCATTTGTCTTAAGAGATTGTGTTCTGATGTTGGGTTTGATGCAGGGAAGATTACTATTTATTGTGACAGTCAGAGTGCCATATGTTTGGTGAAGAATCCTACTTTCCACACAAGGACTAAGCATATTGATGTCCAGTACCATTTTGTTTGTGACATGGTAGAGGATGGGAAGGTAAACTTGGAAAAAGTTGAAACTTTGATGAATGTTGCAGATTCCTTGACAAAACCTATGAGCACAAAGAAGTTTAGATGGTGTTCAAAGTCTATGAGCCTCACAACCCCTAGCAATTAAATCATGGTGTTGATACTCCCTTTGCTCTTGCAATGTGTTTGACAAGTGGTAGAATGTTAAGAAAAGTATCTCAACCTTGCAACTTTGAAAGATTACTATTCTTCCCAGTTTTGGTCTTTTTGAATATCCTTTATCTTAGAGAATGGTCTGGAACCTTCAAAGTTTCCAAAAGTTTCCAAATGAGCTAAAAATAGAAAGACTTACTATTTTTAGTAAGTCCTACAATTGAGCTTGGATTGACTTGAAATTTTTCCCAGAAGATGTGGAACAACTAAGTGAAAATCTCGGGTGAGTTTCGTCTGAAGATCATATTAGGATTGCAAGATATTAAAATTTCTATTTTTTAAAATTGCTAAAAAAAGTCTTTGAACTTAATTACTAGAATTGAAACTTCTCTAAATGTCTAGAAAATTGTCATAACTGGTGTAGCAGGATATAGGGTGATAGATATCTTCATGAGCTTCCCAACGCATTAAACAGTTTGTCAATCGGACACCTAGATCAAAAGTTATGGCCTTCAGAAGTTGGACCTTTTGTTTTTGGGAAATGTAAAAATGTGTTGGACACATAAAAGAGATATAAAGGGGAGAGTTACATGTGTTGGTGTGTGGTTTCGCACATCACAAGGCATCTTTGATTGGAGATAATTTGGGTGCCACTTTTGGGTGGTTTTAGCTCATGGTTTTGTAATTACCATTGGCAGTGTATTGTATTGTATCTCCTATATATCAGGAACTTGAGATGGAGGTTGTGTGTAAGAATCTTATAGATGTCGAATTACCTCTTGGATCTTTGGTTAGATATACTTTTGTAAAAGCATTCTCTGCAAGTATATTGTAATCTTCATGATTCTTGAATAATATATTGGGCGGCTTTGGAGTGTGGGATTTTTTACTTGAAAGGGTTTTCCCCATGTATATCTTGTGTTGTGAGTTTGGTGTTTGCATTTGGAAGTTGTTATTATCTTTCTATTAATGTTCATCTTAATCTATAACTATAAAAGTTAAAAAGTTGCATAAGTCTTTCCTCAGTAGATCAGTGTAGGAAGTGTCTCCGCATACCTTTCTTCCTTTCAATGCCTCCTCTCATGTGAGGGCTTTGATATCTTTTTTGTCTTGGGACTTTGATTCTTTGTAGTAGATCCTTCTCTATCCCAAGTAATGCTTCGATTGGGATTTGATATTTCTATTTATCACCTATATCTATACTGACTCCTATTTGGTTGGGACCCCCTTCTTCTAGAGGCTCTTCTTCTTCTACAACTGGTGCCTTAGACTTTGATACAAGAATAGAAGCCATAGATACACCCTTGGGAGGTGAAGGTGGTGCATATACCAATGACACCCACTTTGTTGTAGGCTCATCTGTAGCTCCCGATGAGCTAGGCTCTACTAACTTGGTCTCAAGGACCTACCTTTTCTGTACCAGGAAATCACCATATCCTGGCTCTTCTTTGTCTTTCATCTTTCTCTTCTTATCAAAGGTTACTATGACACCTTTTGCTTTCAGCTCATTTATCTTTTGAGCCACCTAGTTTTTGGTCCTTTCCATGACCTTTGTAGTTAGGACATCAATTGATGTCTCATCTCCCTAAATCATGTCTAGAGAAGATATGGTGTCATTATATATCTTATTTTCTTCATACTCTGGGTCCATGGTGTCTCCATCATCTTTCTTGATTTGTGGTGGCACTTTAGGTTGTTCGATGGTTCTCATTTGATCTAAGGTTAACCTTTCATAGTCTCTCTTCCTCACCTCATGCTCACCATCATAGTTGGCTTGGTAATCTTAAATATGTACACTATGTTTATACTTCTTGTTAAATCTCTTCTCCACCCTGTGGTATGGGTCATAATATCTAGCCAAAGGAAATACTTGTAAGTTCAAGTTCTTCAAATCTACCTTAGCATCCTTGGCATTATCTCAAGGTACCATGTACTAATCACTCTGTATAGGAAACTTCCTATAAGATTTCCCTTTCTTCTTCTTTGATAGTTCCAATATTGGCAATTGGTGTATCACCATCTGCATCAAGACTATCTTATCTGATGGGTATCTTGGGAGCATGAATGAATGGCCACTGAATCCCTCCATCTAAATATATGAATATGTCTTGGCTTGAATAAACCAAGAACCATATGAATCAATTAGTTTCATGGCCCCCACCAAAAAGATTTTGTTTTTATCTCCCTCCAGGAGCCTGACAATGTGCATTATAAAGCAATCATTCACAATCCTGTAATGTTGCATAGATTATGTCCTCTCCAACTAGGGATAATTGTCCTAGTGAGTCTTTTCTTGGGGCAATCTACCCATCCTGCCTATAGTTTGCAAGCCATTGAATATTCCTTTTTCCACACAGGCATAAACTAGGTATGAGTTCATTCTAAATACACTATCTTTTAGTTTCTTCCATTTGATTATCTGGTCATACAAGGCATCACTTATAATTTTGGCCCATTGGACTTTCCCATATTTATTTTCTATAACCATTTTGATTAATCCTAACATCCAGGGCTCAAAAATCCCAAACTTGGTCATCCCATTCATCCCGCTGAGCAAGAGCATCATGTATTGAACTTTTGGGTTAAAATCAAACTTATACAAATGTTGGGGCATTCTTGCAGGTACCTTGTATGTGCTTGCACGATCTCTCCATCCTTGGAAGATGACCTTCCTATAGTCCTTTTGGTTTACATTGAATTCTTTAGCCAGTACCTTTAGGTCTGGCACATAAGGCTCTCTAGATACAAGTAAATTAAATGTCTCATTGATGCCTTCAACAAATAAATCAACATAAACCCTTCCCTATTTCTCCACTCTCCTGGTTACAACATTATAATTTAGAATACAAGAAATCAAGATCTCAAGAGCCTCGGCAGCATATGGGAACCCTGCCTCATAATACATCTCTATCTTCACTATGCTCTTCAATATGGGATGATCCTCCCTAATATTGATCCTTGCCCTGAATGCCTCTATGTATGTGGCACCACAGTACGTATCCTCTGCAAAAACTTGTATATTACAGATGCTATTTGATTTTGGAAACATGTCATGTTTAAACTCTGCATCACGCCTATCTATCCTCAGTTGAGACATTTTATCCTGCAATTTAAACACACCAATCTCAAATAATAGAATATATCTATCTATGGTTAGCACATATCAACTCTCCATGTTTTGAAAGAGGTAAGATGTTTAAATCCTAAGAATTTAACCAGACACTACATAAACATTACCGAAATCCATCATTTACCCTTTCTCTAGCTGATCATGACATGACTTTACAAAATAAACAGAGGGATAAAAATTTATACGTACCTATGAATGCTTCCTTAACCTGTAATTGGGATGATAATGATCGAATGACGCACTAGACTAGGCACTCCTTTGCAATTTCAATCTTTAATATAACTCTAGTTTCGCAATAAGCTCTTCACAGTATGATTAGGAGTTATGGAATATAGTTATGTCAATTATGATGATAAAATTCTCCTTTAACTTACTTGAGTCATGATTTTAGGGCTTATTAATGGTGTAGAGGAGATTTGATAGCTTCATTCAACTAGATAGTAGGAGATAGCTGCACGTGTCCATTAGCGTGAGTTTAAATTTAAATGTCAACAACTTTTACACCACATTAAATGCAAAAAGCGCAGGGTGTGAAGATGGGGATGGATATCCTATAAGGAATATCCTTGTGTGGATATATAGATGTGAATATCTGGATAATGTCATTGGAGGTCAAGTCAACCTTCGTTTACTAAAGATTCATCATCATGCCACAAATTCACTTTCAATATGTCCACGTGTTCATGTGGACACATGGTATCATGTTATTGGTTCAGTGCAAGGCCTAGATATTAAGTTAAGGTTTGTACCTTATGAGTGTAAAATATCCATCCAGTTGAAATGTTTGAATGATGTCATTAGGGAGGAGAATCCTTCATTGTAGTGAGATGATGTGATGTCATCAGGATGGGGATCTAAAATAAGGCCATGACAATAGAAGTTCAAAATATCCCTATGGCATTTATCCTGATGACATAAGGAAAGACATATCCTTAATATCACGTCAGGTGATCATGATGTCATTAGGGTATGGATCTTAAAATAATATCCGCATGTCAAGTTAACGTCTAGATGTTAGCTAATATCAGGATGACATAAACAAGTTTAATGTTCTTCTTAGTATGAGGATGACATGATGTCATCTAGATCTGGATGTTAAAATAAGGTCTGGACATTAGGAAAATCAATATCCTCACATCCTAATGTTTGGGTGATGACAGCATGCTTGGGGCTCTTTGTAAGATTGGGATGACATGATGTCACCGAGACATGGATATTTTCAGTCAGGATATTAAGTTAAGTTCTGGATGTTATCCAATATCCATGCGCATGACGTTTAACCCACTAAGTACTTTAAATTTGACGTCTGGACATTATCGAAGGTTAGGACATTAAGTTAAGATCTAGATGCTTGGCAATGTGAATATCCCTATGTCTCGTTGACCAAACTTTGACCATGTGTAACTTCCTTGTTTTAATGAATTTCAGGGTGCTTCAACAAGAAATTCTACTTAGAATTTCATGCTCTTTCACTTGGCAAGATCTATAATAAGAAATTTAAATTTTTAAAATCTGACCTATAACCTGAGGTCTAGACATGCACAGGATGACATCCTGACCTGTATCTATTACTATTTTACCATACTGGCTAAAAGAAAGGGAAACAAGCTAGCAAAAAAGTTGGGTCCCTATTTTCCTAGGGAAAAATGGGGTGTACTATGTAACCACACAACAACTTTCCACCAAAGAAAACAACTAAAATTCAAATAATTCAAGACATGAAAAAAAAATTAATGCATAATGTTCTAACCCTTATCAAATATAGGCATCCTAACCTTCCTGAATGATATCATGTTCATCAATAAAACATATTTAGAAGGAATTAGGTGTATGCATTTGATTCATATCCTTCATCTTGAAGACAAGTTGAAACCACTAGTGAAAGGTGTTAAGCTACATAGTTGGATTTAACCCTCATAGCCAACCTAGATACAACCTTGCTGCTAGTAGGCATCCATAGCCTCGATAGAGTTATTGTGATGGCCTAATTATTCCTTTGGATATTCAATATATATTCTTTTTTCTCTTTTGTTTTAGTATTCATAAGATATGGTCATGTAAGCACTTTTGCAAGGAGTGTATACTTATTGTTTAGGTTAAACACTACACTAGCATATTCAACAAATCCAAGGTTGTTAGGTGTATTCTATGAGGACCTCCTTGAACAAAAGCATTATCACTGATGAATAGGATATCACAGACCTGATCAGAGGTACTTAAACTAACAGGAGTTACAACCTATGTAAGAATTTGTATTCATTTTTTGAATTCTGACAATTTTACTATTTTTCTAACATAGAAAGGTGCACTATCTTGCCTAACCAACACACAAATATAGCAAACACACAAATAAAATTATAGACAACTATACAACATGTACATATGATACATTATCCTGATATGACCTACCTAGGCCTAAAAGTAGTGTTTGAGGAACTATCCAATTACTGGCAAGGGAACATCCTCACTTGTTAAAGTCTTGAGCCTATAGGTGTGATAACCTAAGATTTCTAGTGTTTGGAAAGGGCTAATCCATAGTTTATCAAATTTTCCATGGTCACCCTTCCTCTCGTGGGCTTTATCCCATGATAAGACTAAGTCTAAAATTTTGAAAGCCTTTACTCTAGCTCTTTTATCAAACCAACATTTGACTATAGCCTGATGTTTTGCAAATTGATCAATTACCTAACTCATTTTTATTCTAAGTGCATCAGTTGTAACAACTTGACTTCTTGTTTATTATCAATGCCTAAGTATTCTTGTGCAAACTGTAGGGTAGGGATCTTTGAGTTAACAGGGAGGATAGGATCCACCCCATGAATTAATTAGTAGGGAGAATTTCCCAATGCAGTTTTCATTCTGGTTCTGTCTACCCACAAGGCATACTTAAGTGGAGTGTTCCAGTCTTTGTGATTCTTTTCAATGAGATTTTTGATGATATTTAATAGGTTTTTATTGGTTGATTCAGCTAAGCCATTTCCCTGGGGATAGTAATTGGGTAAAAAATTTAAAATTATCCCATGTTCAAATGCCCAACTAGAAAGCTTGAGAGATGCAAAGGCTAGTCCATTGTCACAAACAAGAGCATGAGGAATTCCATACCTGGTGGTAATGTTGCTCTCTAGAAACTTGATCACATCATCTGAAGTACAAGTCTTGTTGCAGATGGCTTCAGTCCATCTAGTGCAGTAATCTATAATTATCAGCACATACCTGTGTCCTAAAGAGGATGGAGGACTGATGGGGCTAATGAAATCCATGCCGCATTATGTGAATGGGCACATCTCCATCATAGGCTGTAGAGGTTGAGCTACATACTTTTCCTAATTTAAGGCAGTTTGACATGTATGGCAGAATTTGATGTGCTCAGCAGTGTCTTTGAAGATAGTTGGCCAGTAATATCTAGCTCTCAGGATGGCATGTGTGGTGGCCAAGTGTGATCCATGAGTTGTGCTGAATTTATCATGTAATTCTGAAAGGACTTTAGCAACTTCTTGCTTATCTAAACACTTGAGGTATATCCCCTCATAATTTGTTTTGAATAGGACTCCTCCTTTGATCATATATTTATGTGATTTGATCCTCAAATCTCTTCTATGGGATGCATGCATATTGGGTGGACACTTCCCAGTGATTAGGACATGCCTTATATTGGAGTACCATTCATCATGTTCCTTTGTATCCACTACATATTGCTAACTTGTCAGATTGGGATCTATTTCTACTATCATTTGGCTAAGGGCTTGTCCCCTGACTAGCTTCATTGGAGTTATATCCATATCATATTCTTGAAGTATAGTGATCCACTTTGCTCTCTTTTCTCCTGGTTCATTCTACATAAGGAGCATCTTGACAACTAAATCTGGTACCGTAGCAATCACTTTGCTTCTAAGGATATAATGTCTAAATTTGTTCACACCTCTAACTAAGGCAAGGGCTTGCCTTTCTACATCCATGTACCTGAGCTCAACATCTCTAAATGGAGAGTTCATGAATGCAATGGGCTTTTCCTCTTTGTGTCACAACTGCTGCACATGTATGTTCAGATGCAAATGAGTAGATATAAAAATCTCTAGTATAATCTGGACTGATTAGGACTAGGGTATCCACAATAGCCTTCTTGATATCCTTGAATGTTGATCTTGCTTCAGGAGTCCATTCAATCTTAGCATTCTTTTTTAGCATGACATTGAGAGGTCTCATGATTTCTGTAAATCCAGTAATGAACTTCCTGACGAAGTTGATCTTACCAAAGTAAGATTTTATCTATTTCTTACTTCCTGGAAGTTGCAACTTCATTATTGAATCAACTCTTGTAGGGTCAATGGTTATCCCATTTTCAGATATGACATGACCAAGTAATTTTCCAGTGGTCACCCCAAAAATGCATTTCTTTGGATTCAAAGAAATACAATACTGCTCACACTTTTTGAGTACTTTCCTGAGGTCTTCTATATGATCACCCCTCTGTTTTGAGAAAACTATCAGGTCATCCATATAGATGATGATGCATTGACCTACCAGTCCCCTAAATGCTATATACATAGCATGTTGGAAAGTGGCTCCAGCATTGATAAGGCTGAATGGCATGTGCCTGTAGGTGAAGATTCCCCATTTGGTGTTGAAGATTGTCTTTAATCTCTCTATCTTATCCACCATCACTTGGTTATATCCTGAGAAACCATCTATGCACTATTTACCATCTAGAGCACCTCATCCAGAGAAGGCAAAGGATAATTATCCTTCTCTAATGCTCTATTTAAGTTTTTGAAGTCCACACACAAGCATATGTGGTGCAGGGGCACCTAGTTTACATGTTGTAAATAAGGACAAATGTTAATTTTTTGTGTTTGGAGTCATTTTTGGTTTAATTAGGTCAATTTAGACCATGTCAAATGTTTTAATCTCATGGGGTCAGTTTAGGAAAGTTAAGAAGCTACAAAAGTGGCATTTTTGGTGTGTTTTAGGGAATTTGAAGAGTCAAAGACTTGAAGGGTCAATGGAAACTATTGGTTTCTAAAACAAATCATGTAAATATGCCTATAAAAGTTTGAAGCTATTTTTTGGAGATGTTTTGGAGGAAAACCAATAAAGATATAATGTTGTTTCTACATTTTTTCATTGTTTTCTATTGTTTCAGGACGTGGTACGGCCCAGTACAGTATGTTCATGATCTAAACCCATGTGCATGTTGTAGATCTATGACCTAGCTTTCATTTGAACCTAGTTTGGTCAATTTTCATTAGGATTGGAGAAAGTTAGAGCTTAATTTGTAAAACCTGCCTGTAAAACCTAGGTAGCTAGGGTTTTGAGAAAAAAATGAGATTGTGAGCCATTCCACCAGTGGAAAATTATGAAAATTGGTGGAATGGAAGTATTTAAGATGTTTTTTATGTTTCTAGTGTTTGCAGGAGCAGGGGATGGTGATAAGATAGGTTTTCAAGCAGCCCTAGCCTAATATCTCCTTGTATTAGGCTTGTTTGAGTAGGTTGGGATAATAATGGTGGATTTGGACCCCATGTAACGTGTAGAGTGTCTTTAAGTACAGTTTTGTATTGTGGGTTTTGAATTTCATGCACTTGCTTTAGGCCTCGTAGAGTTGTAGCAGTCAATTTTAGAGGCCTTTGTTCCAAAGTAACCCTATCCCAAATTGAGATATGTTGTCAAAAAGCCAAAAGGGTATTTGTAATGGTGAATAGTTTCTGGTTTCATGACCTTCTCCAAAAGATATGATGAAAAAACTAGGTTTTGAGGGCTACAAGGCATAATGAAGGTTTGCATGAGAAACCATCAAAGTTAGGGTTTGAAACATGCAAAGTTGGTTCATTGTGCTTGTGTTGACATTCTCCACCTACTCTGTATCCATATGTCTCCATTCTTTTTCTTGACAGGAACCAGATTGGCCACCCAGGTTGAATGCTTGACTGGAAATATGATCCAGGCAACAAGTAGCTTCTTGACTTCTTAAAAAATGAGCAATTCTAACAAAAAATTAATTGGCCTCTGTTTCTACTTGGAGGGCTTTGCATTAGGCTTTAGGGGAATGGTATGGCTTATAATGGACATGTCATATGTTTTCAATTCATCATATGTCCATGCAATGACATGAATATAGTCTTTTAATGCTTGGGTTAACCCTTCTCTTTCTTCTTCAGAGTAGACCTTACCTATCAGGACATTTCTTGTATCCTCACCTTGTCCTATGTTGATGGGTACATACTCCCCTCCATCTATTTTAGGAAGATCCTTCTGTTTTACTATGTTATCTAGACCAAAGGCTCTTTCTAGTTTAATCATACCCTTGGGGATTTTGTTCCTAGGTAAATCCATTATGTCTTCTTCATCCCAGACATGGTCTTCCTAGTTTTTCTCATCTATTATCTGGGCTTCGAATATGTCTTTGTTTGCAATAAAATCTAGGATGTGTTGATCGTCGTCAAACACCTGAAAGTTGGTGATATTATTAGGAATGGATGGCGCTGACACCAACTCTACAGAGAACCTCTTCATCCCTATAAAGGTTCTAACATGCTAGTAGCCTATGCTAGTGCATCTGCTTGGTGACTAAGTTCTCTAGGAACATGCATGATATTGAAAGCATCAAAGCTTTCTATCATGTCCCAAACTCTATGTCTATAACTTGACAGTCTCTTGTAGTTGCATGCATAAATGTTTCTAACTTGTTTCACTACCGGTTTTGAGTCTCCATAGACATGCAGAACCTTAACCTGTTTCTTCAAAGAAAACAATAAACCATGTATTAGGGCTTCATACTTAGCCACATTGTTGGTGTAGGGGAATTGCATCTGATATGCTACCAGGAATGACTTTCCTGATGGATTAATTAGGTAGACACCTACACCTTCTCCTTGTTTTGACTTGGAGCCATCAAATCTTAGGATCCATGGTTTGTCTTCTATTAAAAGCTTATTAGGACCTTCTCTCTTTTTCTTGCCATGTGTATCTGTACCTACAAATATCGATTTAATCTTTTGTGGTTCTAAAATATCAACTTTCTATTTCTTGTAAACATCGTCATGTTGAGCATCTTCTCTTTTCATCACTTTGACATTATCCTCTCTATCATTAGGGGATATTGCAATTTCTTTTCTTATAGCTTTCAAAATGTCCCTAATCTTATGTAGTTTGTTTCCTAAGCACAACTTCTCTTCCTTATTTAATATATGGAGACAGAAAGCACAAGTTGTCTCTAAATGTGGTGGCTCATGAAGCCTGCACCATCCTTCAATTAGTGCATGATGTTGAGGAATTCCTTGTCAAATTTGTCTCTAAATATGTTTAGATAAATATTCCTCAAACCGAGTCAGATGACTCCCTCTATCCTCATTTGATAACACATAATCATACTCAATGAGACAATCAGTCCCTGGAGTGATAATACCTTTCTTATCATCAAAATGTATATCATCACATAACAATACCTCTTCCGAGTTAGGCATCATGATATCTGCCAGATGCATCTCCTATTTAGGTTCTTTTGTATCTGAAGAAAACAACAAATCATCATCATCATCATCAGATATTTCATTTACCTTAAGCGATGATGATCCATCCTCTATGCATATTCTTTCTAAATAAATCATGTCTAGACATGCTTCACATGTACTTTTAGAGTGTGCATCGTCGTGTAATCTACACCATTTGAATATCAGGATATCCTCTATAGATGTTCCTATCAATTGACATATCTAAATCTCTTTGGCCAGATATCTCTCAAATTTAGTGAAGTGATATATCTTATCCTCATCAGTCGAACTATATTCTAATTCTTTCATGAGTGTTTCTTCTGACATAACTCCTTCTTTGTCACTACCCTCATATCCATGACATGACAACATCAGGACCTCTTCAATCTTTACTCCTTGGTGTCTTAGTGTATACACCCCAGGCTCAACGTCCATGTATAGTATTTCATTGTTTTTATTATACTCAGTGATCACATGTTTCATACATGGTTCAGCTTCAATTCTCAACTGATTAGTAACTCCTTTCCATGGTAACCACATATGACTAAAATCCATAGCCATGTAACCATTTAAAGTCTTTGACCAATCTCTACTAAGAAGCATTCCATAATTGTCAGGTATGTCTACCACTTGGATGTCTATGTTGTATTGCACTCTTGGATCTGATGCAAGATGCATATGTATGTGAGTAAACTCTCCTACCACACTAACTTTTGACTTGTCTAACTGAGTTACTTTCTTAAGAGACTAAGCTGGATGCAAACCTAGAGTTTGACATATAGATAAGGGCATCACATTTGTTGATGCACCTGAATCCAAAAGATAATTGTGTGAGTTCTTACCAAATAGCCTCAATGTGAGTAAGAAAGGGGGTGATTCAAATTTATCCTTGTATAAGGTCATATGTGATGCATCAGTAGCATGAATAGTGTCTTGCACTTTTGGTTTAGTAACAACATTAGATCTATAGGTGCAGGATCTCTAGTCAAGATGTGACTAGGAGTATGACTAGGGCCTTCCTCTTTAGATGCAAGTTCATCTAGTGACCTCAAAAAAGCTTTCTTGATGACAAGAGTTTTCAGTAATTCTAATAAAGGTAGGCTGATCTTTATCTTTTTCATTTCCTCAGCTAGGTAAGTGGTGAGTTTGCATGATTCATGTAGTTGACTCATAGATTTTGCTACTATAGTCTGTGGTGTAAAGTGTTTTGTATTCACCTTAGGGGGTCCAGGGTTATTGCTAGCCTTGGGATCTGGAGGTGTATTGAAATTGTTAGAAGGGAGGATGTGGTCAAAGGACCAACAGGTCAATTTGCATTGCTCCTAAGGTTATAGTTATGTCTTCCTTGATATTGTTGTTGATATGCATGAACTTCCTCAACTTCTTGTTCCAATTCATTTTCATCCTCGAAGGGAAAAACATAGTTTGTTTCAAAATCCAAGGCAAATTCCTCACATACCAGGGTATAGTTTTCATGTGTTGTGGTCATTGGATGATGCTGATAATCATTATAACTCTCAAGTACTAGAGAAGACTCATATCCTAGGGGAACAATCTCATTACCTTCAAGAAAAGGTGGATCTCCTGCAGTGTTTGACACTTCATCTTAGAATATGTTGGCTACTATTTTGAACTGAGGAAAATCCAACTTAGCATGTGCATTTTTGTTATGTATCTTGTACCAATTAGTGGGTGCATCTTTTGCAAAATTAACTTTGGTTGTCTGCTTAGGTTCAGTAGGAGGTTGGTTGTCTAATGGTGAAGGTAATGAACCATTGTTAGGTCAAGTATTCCAAACTCTAGGTGGCCTAGGGGTGTTGTTATTACTATTGTTGAAAATTCTATCATTGTTGTATCCCCTATCAGGATATCTAGACCTATCATTATTGTTTCCATATCCCCTATCAAGATATCCTTTGTTTTGGTTCTGTTTTGATTGTGAGTAAAAGTTTAGATTCCTAAGATGTGTAACTTTAGTGGTTAGCTTCCTTAACTAAGCTGATATTTATTTGATATCATCTTTTTTTTCTTGTAATTTGGCTACTACAGTGTCTTGTTGAGGCTAAAAAATTAACTACCATTATTATTTTGTACATCTTGATGTGCATGTCTAGGGTGAGGTATGATCTAGCCATTACCCTAAGGAGGCATGATGCTAAGTGGAGGCACTTGTAATGGATTAGAAGGAGGCATCAGAGCTCCATTATCTTACGATTGGCTAGGATATGTAGGGTATCCTAAGTTAGGTGTTAGGCCTGGTGTTAACTACTGATCAACTTTGATAGCTTCTTCAAAAGCACCTGCCATGGATGTGACAATAGGGTGTGTCCTCCTAATGAACATAGATGTTAAAGGATCTAGGGCTAAGTAATAAACTGACCTGGCTACTTTATCACCTACATTATAAGGATCAATTAATTTGGAGTACATCTTTTGGAACCTAGCATTAAAGTTAGAGATCAAATATCCTTCAGTTCTTTTGATTATGGCAAAGAGGTGATACATGATGGCTAGATCTATAGGTATTTTGAATCTTCCTTTGAAAGCTTTCTCCAAAGCTTCCCAAGAAGCTATAGAAGACTAAGGAAAGCTAATATAGCAGTTGTATGCTTCTTCTCCTAGTGAATAGGGGAATAAGCTACATACAACATCCTCATATTGTATCCTAGCCCTAAAATAGGCTTCCTTATAAGTTCGGATGTGATCATCTGTATCTTGATAGAGATGATATTTTAGACAAATCTTGTCCAAATTTTTAGGCAAAGGATTATAAGAAACAAAAAGTAATGGTGACTCAATAGTGAAGAACGACATTGCAGGTGGTGCTGGAGGTATCACAGTAGGTATCACTAGAGATACTGGTGAATTTGGAACAGTAAGATTGTGATGGATATTTGTTGTATGAGGTCTGAATCCAAAGATAGGCAATTCTTGTAAAGCTCCAGTGGATCTTGACCTGGTATTAGGTCTATGAGCCAGTGCTTCATAATTCAAGACAAACTTTGGATATTTTGACAAATCTTTGATAAGGTGTAGGTATTTACTCCTTCGGAATGGATATTTATGAATACTTAACCTAGGTGACAAGATATTTGCAGGATATTTGTAGGGCATGCAAATATTGACTCAAATTTGAAATTCCTGACAACTGTCTATAAAGATTGGAATGATTAACCACAAGGACGAGATATTTGTAGTCAAATTCCTCAAATTATCAGGAATAGATGGAATCTTTGTACAAATAATCAAATTGCTCATGACCCTCCTTATAGTGCCAAAAACTATTGATGATGATGTTAGTCATAACAACAATGATAAAATTCACAAAGAAAACCTTATCTTCTTGAATAATACAATCAATTTAGGATGAATTGATGATTCCAAGTCTCCATTGATTAGTTCATAATCTCTGATAATCTCTCAGTTGATTTGATGTGAATTGTTGTTTTCCATTTGAGGCCTTACACATGATTCGAAGTATTTGTATCTTGATGTATAGATATTACTATGTTTTCCCTATTATCTGTAAATTCTCAACAAATAATATTAAATCTTACAATATCTAACTAGATTCATGCAGGTATTTATATTAAGTTTGATCAATTCTTTTCATTATCACTCTAGTTAAGATGATTCATGATTATTTTGATTAATTCTTTTGAAACTGTATACACCTAAAAATGACACGATTCGGTCTAGATAAATATTCTTAATATCCATTCCCTTCCAATTCTTCTATCAATAAATAAATAAAAAAATTTATTTATTTGATTCATATTCTTCCAACAATTAAATAAAATCCTTTATTTAATTCAATTCTTTCAAACAATTAAATAATTCTTAATTATTTAATTAAATCAAATCATTCTTGCAAATTTGAATAAATCAAATCAAATTTATTTAAATCCTCTCAATCCCTAAAAATAAAAGACAATCAAATATTTTATTTATTCTTCAAAAATCATGCACAACAATTAAATAAATTTATTTATATAATTTGCTTTCTAAAATATTTCTTCCAATAATATCTTCTCTAAATTTAAATAAATCAATTATTTATTTAAGTTTCTTTTTCTTCTAAATTATCTCTAAATATAATTCAAGCTTTTTTGCACATGTAATTAAATATTCCTAATATTTAATAAAGCAAAATATCTTCTTATTCTCATGCAAATCCCTTCTTGTTTTGAATCACTTAAATTGATGATTATATATTCTTTTAATTGCTTTAACTCATTCTTCTATTCTTAACAAATCCTCTCATGCAAAAGAAAGCAAGACACATGTCTTCTTCCTATTCGTCATACATTCCTTAACTGTTCTCAACTATTGATCTTCTCATTCTCTCTATACTGTTGATCTTCATTCTCCCAAGTCTATAAATTCAACCTCATTCTTCTGTTTCATTCATCCAAGCTTTAAGTATTGTTACTCTGCAGGAATTACAGCGCGCCTTTGGCACCAATTCCTTCATTACTTGTGATCACATTTGTTACTACGCACTACGCACTACTACCATCATTGTGAAGCTCCTCTTCATTGCGATACTATCACTGCCATTCTCAAATCGACATTTTTAAAGCATAGTAAGGAAGTGCACTCTTTGAGGGCCTCATTTCATATATGCAAGAACGATTTAGATAGGCAATCAATGGAAGTTTTGAATTGAGGAAGGTTTGTTATTTGATTCATTGTTATTGGATTTCCTTAGTTCACTATTTCATTGAAGTTTTGGGTATTTGATATTGATTATTATTGCATATTCATTGTTGATCCAATTTTCCCTTAACATTTTTGGTGCCCACCATGGGGCCTAGCCCCAAATCTAATCCAAAAACTAAGTTTTTGTGTTTTAGAAAGCTGTACATAGGAGGAAATAGTGCATCCATTACTTCCTAACATGCATCTGTTACCTGTCACGGCACATACATTTCCGTAGCGCATATACTCTCTGTTTAGGTGCATCTATTACCGGTCATGGCACTTTTGTTACTGCAGTGCATATATTATTTGTTACAATGCTTTTATCATCTGAGATAGCGCATCTGTTATTGCATAGCATATACACTATTTTCTGGCACTTTTGTCCTCTATTGCAGCATATATGTATTACGACGCTTCTGTTGACTGTTTCTGTGCATTCAGTCTCTGAAGCGGTGCATCTATTGTAGGCAGTGATTTTAGGGTTTTCTAGGATATTTTTGCTAACATTGACATCTTTACAGGAACTCTCTTGATCTATTTTGTAGGCTAGGTACTGGTTTAGATTCATATAGTTGCACTTGTTAGCTCACACTTTAATTTCTAAATGGGAAAGTAAAATGGACGCTCATGCAAAATATCACATAGTTTAACTAGGAAAGTGGTAATTGAATCATTACTATCTGTCATATCATTGAATCTTTGCTATTGCTATCTTTTCAAAAGTTATTGCTATCTGGATAAAATTGAACTCATCATTTCTATCTAGGTTAAAACTGAACCATTGCTATCTCAATTAACCATCACTTCAAAGTTAACAACTCATGCTATCATGGATAAAATTGAACTCATCATTGCTATCTGGGTTAAAACTAAACCATTGCTATCTCGATAAACTAACATTTCAAAGTTAACAATTCATGCTATGTGGATAAAATTGAAATCATCATTGCTATCTTGGTTAAAATTGGACCATTGCTATCTTGCTAATCACTTCAAAGTTCTGTGCTTGCCCAAGTAGATAGCTCATCTAGTTTTTTTCATTTTAACTAGGGGAGAAGAACCACTGTATACTGTGTTTTTGGGAATGATACCAGGCCTATGCTCTCCCCTATCTTGGGTGATCAAAATGACAAACATATCATTTTTGCATGTGTTTTTCCTTTAGAGGGGCCTACTCTAGGATACTGTTCATCCAAGTAGGAACGACCCTAAGTGGTAATAGGCTCGACACCTAGCCCTTCCAAGCCACTATAAATAAATTGTGTTTGGAGTGAAAGCTTCAAACAACAAGTGAAGTTGTGTTATATCGGTAGCCAACCTCCCCCAAAACCCTCCAAGGCGCAACCCTTGCAGGTTGGTAGACTCCATAATAGAGAGTAGTGCTTCTGCATGTATAACCACTCGAATGGTTGCCTTCATTAAACACCTTTGTTCTAGTGGCCAAAAACCCTTGTTATCCATTTGAAGCCTAGGATTTTGTACTTTTTTTCCTTTTCTTCTAAAAAAGTTAAAAAAATCACAAAAAAAATAAAAAAACCATAAAAATATTCTTTGTGTTTGCTGTGTTTTCTTGCCATAAATTTAGAAAATTAGATTAGAGAAACCTTCTTGCAACCAAAGTACCAAAAACATCAGAAAAATTCCAAAAAAAATACAAAAACATTGAAAAAGCCAGAGCGACGCATCCGTCCTCGGTTCTTTGCACATTTGTGCTGACCTACGGCGCATCTATTTAGACTTACAACACATTTACTATTGATTTTAGCACTTTTACCTTTTACCAGTATAGAACATTTGCTGTGACTTACAATGCATTTGTTAGTTTCTACAGTGCATCTGTTTTGGCGCATACACGATAGTGAGCACTTGCACAATTTTTGAGGGAAATTTTTTACTAGTTCTGAGTACCCATTTCAGTCTAGTTTTAGGTTCAGAGATCAAGTCTTACCTTGCAGTTAGTTTTCCATCTATTTCAAGTCAAAACCTCTCTTTCATTAGTCATCCCATTCACCTTCTATCAGGTCTTTCTAGCCCAAGGTCAAAAGTGTCCCATATCAGGTCAGCATAGGCCCCCTTTTCGTATCACTTTGGATTCAAGTAAACCTAGTAGGTCACAGAACTTTGCTAGAGGTCTTGGTGCATGACTAGTCTATACACAGTAAGACAGGTATCGAGTACCCTTACTAGTGGCTACCATCTTGTATCAGCTGTCTTACTTGAAATCATTGATTGAGAAAGTCCTTTGTCCAAATCTTGTCATAAGTATCCTATTCTCACCAGTCTCCATAGGCATCTTGCCAAAATCTCTAGTCCCATTCCACCTTGTCCCATGTCACCTTGCATGGTTCTTACTAGATCTCAGTACAAAAAGCAACTTGAAATGGTCGGATCATCCAACCACATCATCACACCTCATGATAGTGATGAGAAAATCTCTAACGAAGACTATCAAGGAAGCATCCAAGATCAAAAATTCCAATGCTTACTAGAGAAAGTGCTCCATGAAGACCCTCATAAGTATTTCTATCATCTTTCTAGTATTGGAATTAAACTCCTTGCAGATTTTGATATAAGCACAATCTAAGAAAATGTAGAGGATGATCATGAAAGGGGAAAGAAAACCCTAGACCCAAATGCAGAGGATAAAGGAAAGAAAACCATATACCAAAGTGCTCCTATGGAAGAAATGAGGAAAGAACTTGAGGGTCTAAAGCAACAAATGTCAGATCTCAAAATGGGTACAAACACTAAAACCTACTCCTTGGAAGATATTGCACCATACCCCTTTGATAAAAGTTTGAACATGACACCATTTCCCTATCGATTCGAAGTTCCTAAATTTGACAAATACAAAGGGAAAGGGGACCCTAGAGATCACATTAGGGAATTCAACGCAACATGCATGGAAGTAGCTCACAATGAGACCTACTTAATGAGACTATTCCCTAGATCACTAGGTAGTCAAGCTATGGAGTGGTTTGCACGGCTCCCACTGGGCATCAAATCTTTTGATGAGTTAGTCAACAAATTTATCACACACTTCACTTACAATATTGAACACAAAGTCTCTATGCTTGATTTATGCAACACCAAGCAAAAGAGTGGTGAATCATTCTCCACCTTCCTACAAAGATGGAGACAACTAGCAAGCAAGTGCTCTTATGATGTACTTGAGAAGCAACTAATGGAGATGTTTGTCCATAACCTCAACATCGATCTTAGCTATCAAATACAAATACAATGCCCTACTTCATTTTCAAAAAGTCATTGAAATGGGATTGTTTATTGAAAAAGCTATGATCGCCAAGGGGTAAATCAAGTTATATAAGGACACACCTACTTCCAACTACACGACTGGAAAATCAAAGTTTTGGACCAAGAATAAGAATGTTGTCTAATGGAGTAGTTGATGCCAAGGTGGCGGCTCCCAAGAAACAATCCATACTCACTCTCAAAGGAGAGGTAAACAATGTTACACCCAACAAAGCATTCTCTCAGGAACCAAGACCATGGCTCAACTCGAATCCAAGGTGAAAGTTCACACCATTGGGTGAGTCCCAAGAATCCGCATTAAGGAAGTTATTGGCCAACAATGAAATCTCTCTACCACCAACAAGTGACTATGAGCCTATAGTCAAACCTCACTATTGGAAAGACACTGACTATTGTGAGTATCATAGAGGAAGAGGACATACAACCAACAATTGTTTTGTCTCAAACATGTTATCAAAGCCTATGATGAAGAGGAGAGAACTACAAAGGGAGCAGTGGTCTTACCCATACAAGTGATAAAAGATGTTGTGTGCCAAGTCCTAGATAGGGAGCTCACCTATAATATTCTCCTAGGAAGACCATGGATTCATGCCATGAAAGCTATCCCTCCAACCTATCACCAATGCATAAAATTCCCGCATAATGGAAAGCAAGTCACCATCCAAGGAGACCTTGATCCCTTCCAGCATTGCAACTCTATCCTTTCAAAACCTGATTGCATCATACCAAACAATAGAGCATCAACATCCCTTACCCCACAGCATAATCATACCTCTAAAGCTTCCTCATCAAGGCCCAAAGAGAAGAAGATTACCATCAAAGAAACTGGAGTTGGGGAATACTCCATAGAGCACAGCCTCAATCTAGCCAAGATTCTGTTATCTCCTAGATCCTTTGGTTGACCCAAGCATTTTCCAAAGCCATCTGCTCCTCCTATAGCTCCCACAACCCCCTTTGTAAAATGGGGGACCTTATCCAATGAAATAGAGGAAAGAGATGTCCTACAATGGCTTTATATCGAAGAGAAGAGAACATACAACAAGAACCACCTAGGCTCCCAACAGAACTCTACAGACAAGGAGAAGCTATCCTACATAGAATGGGCTACGAAGGACAAGGCCCTATTGGCCTAAGAAAAGAAGGAATCATAGAACCTATTCAACCTTCTTCTTCCTTATTGGCTAGAAATACAAATGGCCTAGGATATAAAGGCAAGGGCAAGGCTAAAGAAAATGCTTATCTTGTAGAAATGATCCATACACTTCAAGTGGACAGTGACATAGATTCCAATGAATATGAGTGGGATGAGCTAACAGAGCATTCCTACGATGACAAAGATGTCGATACCATTCAAACTTATAGCCCCTACCATGAGGGACAAATGCTACCGAATAGGCCATTAGAGTCTGATTTGCCTATCTATGAGAATACAACTTTCGAGGAAGGTTCGAGTTCTATCACAATAAACAACTTAGAGGAAAGTACCATCCCAAACACTCCCCCTCCCAATACTCCTATCATATCCATTCAAACTATCAATGAATCAAATCTATCCTCTGACTCCCTCCCCCTTGTACATCCTAAACTTATTGACTCGGATCTATGAGAAACCCCTCAACTAGATATGTTCCAAAATGATGATGCTTATATTGATTATATGGAACTTAGGGACCACCTACCCAAAGGGGATCATAAAGCTAGTTTTTCTATTGAACTTAATACCGTGGCTTATTTCAGAGAGGGTGCCAAGCCTTCCAGTCACAAAAATATCAAAATAAAAACTGGATCTGACGGTGAAAACCATTCTGCAACAGTGACAGATCCCAAAACAGTAAAAAGAAAAGATGCATCTGAAGGTGAAAACCCAACTGTGGTACCTGATGATGGAAGGCTTGACCTCTCCCCAATGACATGCACCAAGAGAAGTCTCAGATTATTGTGGAACCCACAGAGCCAGTTAACCTTGGAACAGAGGAACAGCCTAAGATCATTCATTTTGCTAAGTCTCTAACCCCACCAGAGAAGACTAAGTTTGTACCATTCTTCAAGAGAAAGCAAGTCAATTTTGCTTGGTCATACGTAGATATGCCGGGGTTAGATCCAGATTTGATTCTAAACCATCTTCCATTAGATCTAGGAGTGAAACTAGTGAAACAGAAGCTTAGAAAGACGCATCCACACATAGCACTGCTTGTAAAAGAAGAACTCAAGAAATTACTGGATGTAGGGTTCATCAGAGCTATAGACTATCCGGAGTGGGTCTCCAACATAGTACCAGTGTCCAAACTAGATGGCTGAGTCAGACTATGCAATGATTTTAGAGATCTAAACAAAGCTTACCGCAAGGATGATTTTTCGTTGCCTAATATAGATATCATAGTCAACTTAACAACATGGCATACCATGTTATCTCTCATGGATGACTTCTCAGGATATAATCAGATTAGGATAGCACTAGAAGACTAGCATAAGATAGATTTCACTTGTCCATGGGGCACTTACTATTGGAATGTCATGCCATTTGGGCTAAAGAAAGCAGGAGCCACATATCAACGTGCTATGACCACTATATTTCATGATATGATGCACGTCACCATGGAAGATTATGTAGATGATATCCTAGCAAAGTCACTTACAAGAGAATCACACCTGGATATGTTAGAGAAAGTCTTTTAGAGACTTGATTAATTCAAAGTCAGGTTGAACCCAAAGAAATGTGTGTTCGGAGTTACCTCAGGAAAACTCCTAGGTTTTATTGTATCAACAAATGGAATAGAGGTGGACCCCGCCAAAGTCAAGGCTATTATGGACATGCCACCACCTAAGACTCTTACCCAACTAAGATCTCTACAAGGAAAGCTACAAGCAATCCATAGATTCATATCACAACTGGCAGACAAGTGTCAACCATTCAGTCATCTCCTGCATAAGAACATTCCATTCAGATGGGATGAGAAGTATGAAGAAGCATTCAACAAACTAAAAGAATATCTCATGAATCCACCTATTCTCATGCCTCCTATCCAAGGGAAACCACTAATACTCTACATATCTGCTACACCTATAGCTCTTGGGGCTCTTCTAGCACAACAAGATTATGAGAATAAGGAGAGAGCCATCTACTATATCAGTCACACATTGGTGGGCTATGAGTTGCAATACTCTCAGATAGAAAGATCATGTCTTGTGGTAGTTTTTGCTTCCCAAAAACTTTGACATTATATGCTTGCACATCTAGTCAAACTCATTGGAAAAATAGATCCATTGAAATACCTACTAAGCAAAGCAGCTCTTACAGGTCACCTAGCCAAATGGGTAATGCTCCTAAGCAAATACGACATTGAGTATATAGATAGAAAATCTATCAAATGGCAAATCATTTCTGATCAGTTAGCAGATGCACCACTATAGGACACCACACCAATGCATTTTGAATTTCCAGATGAATCCTTATTTAACATCTCAACACATTCCTGGAAGCTCTACTTTGATGGGTCCTACACAAACCATGGATTGGGGGCAGTAATCTTGTTTGTAACTCCTCATGGTGACACCATACCGAAGTCTTACCATTTGCTATTCCCATGCACCAACAACATAGAAGAATATGAAGCCCTAGTCATTGGTATCAAAATGGCAATAGAGTGGAAAATCAAAGAGCTACATGTCTATGGTGATTCTCAACTAGTGATAAATCAGGTCAGTGATGATTACCAAACCAAAGATGAGAAGCTTGTCCCATACAAGCGCATGATAGATGACTTCAAGGAATAATTTGTGATTATATATTTTGAGTAGATACGACGCATTGAGAACAAAGTAGCAAATGCCATGGAAACCATCACCTCTCTTCTCGAGATACCAGAGAATGAGTCATGGTACGAGTTCTTAGTGGAAACTATTTGACAACCAACTTACGATCTTCCTGAGACCCATTCCATATGCCTTTTAGTTGGATCTGATTCACCTTGGTATGGTAAAGTTTACACTTACCTCAAGGACAATACCCTCCCACCTAACTTATCTTCAAACCAACAATGAAGCTTTATACACCAAATGGTGCAGGAGCACCTACCTGACAGCTGGCCTCCATGAGGCAGTTAGTTTGTTTTAGGTCTTGTTGATGTTTCCAAGAAGGTCTTGTAAGACCAATGCATGTAATAAGGTCATGTTGACCAGACTTTACTATTTTTAGCTAGGTTGTTAGGACATCTGTTATGCTGTATGTCCGGTTGGAAGCTCCCAGCCGCTTGGAGTTAGGTCGGTAGTACTCACAGGAGATCCTATTTATGCATTAGGATCAGTTGGTTTTAGGTAGTATTGCAGATCATCGATCAGACATTGCAGAGAGTGAGACAGAGAGAGAGAGACTGAGCATTGTACTTGCATCTTTTGAAATCAATAAGGAGATCCTATTTGTGTTCATTTTCTATTTGATCTCCATTGTGAAATTGAGTTGCTGATCTGGCGGTTTCATGGATTCGCTGATCCATTCCACCGGTTGATTCGTCGAATCGGTGGAATGGCCATGTATAATAGCTTAGGGTTTAGTCTGCATTTTGTGTTTGTTTGCATGCAGGTGTGTAGGATCATGGTCAAGATGTGTTGAGAACCCTAGCATGGGTATGTGCTAGGTCGTGCTGATAGTTTGAGTCTGGAAGATCACCCTGAAAGCAGATCGGGTCACCTCAGGAGGTTCGGCGGATCGAAATTCACTAAGGTTGGAAATTCGTCACAACATCATCATCAGGATATTTCTGTGTATATCCTACAGTTGTTTCAGGTGTCATCTGAGTAGATGGAGGTGAGCATGATACAGTTGTTTGCATAAGGTGAATGCATTTCGGGGTGATCATCACAAGGTGTTGCCGAGGAAAAGTATATCGGCATAAGTTAGTCAATCGGGTTGATAAAATTATCGCGGGCCGATAATGTTAAGTTTGGCTGATAGCAGGATATTGAAGGAACTGCATATGACATCATCGTCATCAGGATAATCGTCATCAGGACATTCCGAAATATCACCCGATAAAGGTTTATCCTGCTGACCCTAAGTGTTTTGGTATCGGCATAAGGCATCAAGGAGTTAAGTGGATCGGGAGGAGGATATTCGGCAGAATATTCGTCATCAGTATAAAGTTGAGTATCATCATCAGGATGTTTCATTTGACTGGATAAGTCATATCCTGATGCTGTTGTTTAAGTAGTTAGATATCGAGGTGACGTAAGCATCGAAGGAAAGGTGCTTGAAGTTGTCGTCATCAGGATATATGGGAGGAACCGGATATTTTATATCCTGCTGATGAAGATGATGTCAAACATCATGAGGCTGCAGATAGAGGTTGGCGGTAAGATGAACAGTGATCGTCAGGAGGATGATTGTGCTTGCCGAATATGATGATGCTGCCGATAGCCGGATATGATGATGCTGTTGATAGGTGAAAGGTCAAAGGTTTGTCTGCAGGAGGATATCGGTCGGCAAGAGAAAATATGATGATGATGATGGGTTGTAGACATACATGCTGTATGTCAAGGTTTTAGTGTGGATGCCTCTGCATCATAGTGGTATCAGAGCTCAGCAAAAGGTCTGGGCTGTTGTGTGTTGATTCTGTCATCGAAAGGACAGAGGTAGAGGAGTGAGAGGTTGACAAAATGCCTCTGAAAGGTAATGGTACTGCAAGGGAATTGTAGGAGATGAAGGAAAAACATGCCAGAGAGATGAGGAAGATGAAGGAGCTTGCTGAAGCACTTCAAGCCAGGCTTGTAGCCCTGGAAAAGAACAAAAAGAGGGAAGTGGAAGATAGTGAGTCAGAAGAAGATGAAGATGCTGTTGAAGAGTATGAAGAGGTAGCTGAAGGTCTGGATGCTGAAGACCAGAGATTTGCAAAATTGTTAAAGGCAGTACAGAGTGATAAACCTAAGATAAAGGTTGATGTTTCCAAGTATAATGGAAGTTTGAATGAAGATGAGTTACTGGATTGGATTGCTGCACTTGATAATCACTTTGAATGTGAAGATGTTGCTGAGGATCAGAAGGTAAAGATTGCAAAGACCAAGTTAGGAGGTCATGCTTTGGTATGGTGGGATTATGTACAATCCGAGAGAAGGAAACAAGGAAAGTCAAAGATCACTTCATGGGATAAAATGGTAGCAAGGATCAAAGGTAAATTCTTGCCCAAGGATTATGAAATTCAGATGTTTAAGAAGCTGCAATTTTTAAGGCAGAAGGAAATGGATGTGAAGGCATATACTGAGGAGTTTTATAAATTGAGTATGAGATCTGGTCATCATGAGAATGAGGTAGAAAAGGTAGCTAGGTACTTGGCTGGCTTAAGATTGAACATACAGGATGAGTTAGTTTTAGCTAACCCTAAGAATGTGGAAGATTGTTATCAAATGGCAATCAGGATTGAAGAAAAGGTGAATAGAAGACAAGATAAGTCCATGAGAGGAAGAGGAAACAATATGAGGGGAAGAGGATCAGCCCCTACAACAAGGCAAACCAATGAGGGTCAAGAAGACACTGGTAAAGGACAGGGACAGTCTAATTTTAGAGGTGGATGGAAAGGTAATAGAGGCAGATTTGGAGGTGGTAGAGGTTCTACTACATTTTCAGGAAAGTGTTACACCTATGGTGAGTTTGGTCATCCATTTTTCAAATGTCCAGAAAACAAGGGTTCATCATCCAGAGATGATAGAACGAATGACAAGAGAGTACAACTTGTGCAAGAAGAGAAAGTAGAGCAAAGTGTGCAAAGTTTAAACACTTATCAAGATAGAGTTCCTGACAATTATGGGTATCCTGAGGAGGGAGAAGCATTGATGCTAAGGAGAACTAGTTTGCAGACATCAAAAGATATGATGCAAAGAAGAGCTCTTTTCAAGACCACATGCAAGAGCAAAGGTAAAGTATGTAAGGTTGTCATTGATACTGGTTCAACAGACAACATGGTCTCTCAGGAAATGGTGGATAAACTGAATTTGGAAAGGATTCCACACCATCACCCTTACAAGGCATCTTGGGTGAGTGATAGTCAATCACTTTTTGTATATGAACAGGCATATGTTGATTTTCAGATTGGAGCATATAATGATAGAGTTTTGTGTGACATTTTGCCCATGGAATGTTGTCACCTACTGTTGGGTAGGCCATGGCAATTTGATAGGAGGGTACTGTATGATGCTTATGCTAATACCTACACCATCAAGAAAGATGGGAAGACTATTATGTTGATGCCATTGCAGGCAAATGCTGCAGCACAGGGGGCAGCCAAAATCATTTTAGTGGGAAAGAAGGAGTTTGTGCATATGCCTATAGCAGCAGGCATAAAGGCAGTTGAGGACACTGCAGGGAAAGGAGTTGTTAAGGACAACAGTTTGAAGACAGTTTCAGTTTTGACTGACAAAGGTCAGCAGCAGGTTCACAAACAGGTTTACAAACAACCACCAGTTGAGAGGGGTGACAAGGATGTTGTCATAGTTGGGACTATTGTTTGTCCTATAAGAGTTGAAAGGAAGATAGGATTGAACATTTCAGAAGTTCAAGAGGTAGGTATTCAGACAGAGGTTCTGGTAAGACAACCTGACAAACACAAGGTATGTGTGAGAAGGGCCTACATTGCCAGGCCTGAGGGTTTACTTGCAAGACAGCAAGTTACAGTTTAGAAATCTTGGAGCAGCCAAGAGACAGCAGAGGATAAAGCTAGAACAGGTCAGAACACTGACATGACAAAGTGTAAAGGTGGAGGACTTCCACATCCTAACTCATGGGACATGAGTTCTTTTCTGTTGGGGAGTATGGTGCAGGAGCACCTACCTGACAGCTGGCCTCCATGAGGTAGTTAGTTTGTTTTAGGTCTTGTTGATGTTTCCAAGAAGGTCTTGTAAGACCAATGCATGTAATAAGGTCATGTTGACCAGACTTTACTATTTTTAGCTAGGTTGTTAGGATAGCTGTTATGCTGTATGTCTGGTTGGAAGCTCCCAACCGCTTGGAGTTAGGTCGGTAGTACTCGCAGGAGATCCTATTTATGCATTAGGATCGGTTGGTTTTAGGTAGTATTGCAGATCATCGATCAGACATTGCAGAGAGTGAGACAGAGAGAGAGACTGAGCATTGTACTTGCATCTTTTGAAATCAATAAGGAGATCCTGTTTGTGTTCATTTTCTGTTTGATCTCCATTGTGAAATCGAGTTGCTGATCTGGCGGTTTTATGGATTCGCTGATCCATTCCACCGGTTGATTCGTCGAATCGATGGAATGGCCATGTATAATAGCTTAGGGTTTAGTCTGCATTTTGTGTTTGTTTGCATGTAGGTGTGTAGGATCATGGTCGAGATGTGTTGAGAACCCTAGCATGGGTATGTGCTAGGTCGTGCTGATAGTTTGAGTCTGGAAGATCGCCCTGAAAGCAGATCAGGTCACCTCAGGAGGTTCGGCGGATCGAAATTCGCTAAGGTTGGAAATTCGTCACAATGGCATCATCAGGATATTTCTGTGTATATCTTGCAGTTGCTTCAGGTGTCATCTGAGTAGATGGAGGTGACCATGATACAGTTGTTTGCATAAGGTGAATGCGTTTCGGGGTGATCATCACAAGGTGTTGCCGAGGAAGAGTATATCGGCATAAGTTAGTCGATCGGGTTGATAAAATTATCACGGGCCGATAATGTTAAGTTTGGCCGACAGTAGGATATTGAAGGAACTGCATATGACATCATCGTCATCAGGATAATCATCATCAGGACATTCCGAAATATCACCCGATAAAGGTTTATCCTGCTGACCCTAAGTGTTTTGGTATCGGCATAAGGCATCAAGGAGTTAAGTGGATCAGGAGGAGGATATTTGGCAGAATATTCGTCATCAGTATAAAGTTGAGTATCATCATCAGGATGTTTCATTTGACCGGATAAGTCATATCCTGATGCTGTTGTTTAAGTAGTCAAATATCGAGGTGACGTAAGCATCGAAGGAAAGGTGCTTGAAGTTGTCGTCATCAGGATATATGGGAGGAACCGGATATTTTATATCCTACTGATGAAGATGATGTCGAACATCATGAGGCTACAGATAGAGGTTGGCGGTAAGATGAATAGTGATCGTCAGGAGGATGATTGTGCTTGCCAAATAGGATGATGCTGCCGATAGCCAGATATGATGATGCTGCTGATAGGTGAAAGGTCGAAGGTTTGTCTGCAGGAGGATATCGGTCGGCAAGAGAAAATGTGATGATGATGATGGGTTGTAGACATACATGCTGTATGTCAAGGTTTTAGTGTGGATGCCTCTACATCACCAAACCTCTTGCTATACCATTATTTCTGACACCCTATACCGATGTGGTCTAGATGGTACTTTACTCCATTGTTTAGAGCGAGAAGAATCCATAACCGCCTTACAAGATGTACACGAAGAGATCTGTGGAACACACTCTAGTAGTCTTTCCTTAGCTAAGAAACTCATGCATTTGGGTTATTACTGGTTGAACATGGAAACAGATTCATATCAGTTTGTGAGGAAGTGTAAGTAGTGCCAAATACATGGGAACCTGATACATACACTAGCTCAAGAGTTGAGACCTTTAATGACACCTTGGCCCTTTTGCCAATGGGGACTTGACCTTGTGGGAAAGATCCATCCACCCTCCTCCAATGGCCACAAATTCATCATAACCACCACTGAATACTTTACCAAGTGGATTGAAGCTGGTCCCCTCACCACCGTCATAGGTAAGCAAATCTCCTCATTCATCTTGAATTACCTCATCTGCAGATATAGAATTCCCTCATCCATTATCACAGATAACAGAAGACCCTTCAAAAATAAGGATGTCCAAGAACTCTGTGACCAATTCAAAATCCAACACCATTTCTCCACACCCTATTACCCCCAAGGCAACGGTCAAGCTGAAGCATCCAACAAGACCATCTTGAAACTCCTCAAGAAGACAGTCAATGATGCTGGCCGTGATTGGCACATCCAACTCAATCCCGCTCTGTGGGCCTACAGAACCAGTATACACACTCCCACAGGTGCTACCCCTTACACCCTTGTCTATGGCTTAGAAGCTATTCTTCCCATTGAGGTTGAGTTACCATCTCTTAGGGTGTCATTAAAAGGTCTCATATCAGATGAAGAGTATAGAGTTTCCAGATTGCAAGAATTAGAGTTGCTAGAAGAAAGGAGACAGAAAGCCTTTGACCATCTCAAAGCATATCAACAAATGATGTCACGGAGCTATAACCATAGTGATAGGGAGGACTCTAGGCCGCCTGCTCTGCATCCTGTAGGTGTACAAGACTGTTTGACAACACTAGCCTTCCTACCAATTCAAAGTGCTAAAAGACATACTCTTTGCAGAGATGGAAAACTCTACTTTTCTGCTTGGTGTGGGACACATACCTTGTCCTCACTGCCTCCAAGATACTGCCTCAATGGTACACAACTTTTTGAGCTCGTTGCCCACCCTTCTCACTCTGTTCAAGGGTCTGGACTGCTTGGTGCTCACTTTCCTTCTCTCTATTTTTCCACCTCTGCAAATCTATTTTTTTCCTACTTGTTTAACTAGCCAGACTCCTCACTGAGCTTGCCTAGAACAAGCATGCATTGCCTCTAGCCAGCAATCTGATCACCCCACAAAAGAAAAACAAACAAAAATCATGGCTCTGCTTGATGACCTCCATACTATACAGTGGAACTTGACGAGTCATCAAAATAGAGTCATGGTTTGCAAAAGAAAACAAAATTGCAGAAACAGAAAGACTAATCTACTTCAGAATGGTAAACTAAAAACAGAAAAGAAAATACACAGATGATTGAACTACTGAATTTGATTTTTATTCAAAATTGCCTTTACATCAGAATGCTTCTCAAAGAAAAATCTTTTTCTTGTTTCTTCTGCTCAACCCCTCATACAGAAAGAATGCTGCTTTTTAAATGTATTCCATGTCCGTTACAGGACGGTTCGATCACCAGAATGGTTCATATTCTAACTGCCCAGCATCGCTGACATCCAACTGTCCAAACCGTTTCGCATTTGTGAGAACCTTTAGTCCCACATACATCCGTCGACTGACACATCAACTGCATATATGCATGAACACACGGCAAGTTTACATCAGCACTTTTGCTACCGATGACCCTAGCCTGTCAACCACTAATGAATCATCAGAGTGACTTCTTCCTTCTTCACCGATAAGGTTCCTCCTGCCGATGCCAACGCCTCGCCAACTTCCATCGGGGTGACAGTTGACATCGGAGCGACATCCCTAGGCTTGCCCGATAGAGATCCTCACGCCGATGCCCGACTCCAAGGTAAGTCCCATCGGAGTAACCAAAACCATCAGAAAAACTTCTCTTCGCTGGACTGACAGTTGTTCTCACGTCGATGCCCAAGCCAAAGACATCCATCGGAGTGACCACAAGCAGTCGGAGTAACATTTCCAAGCTGGGCCAACAATCATGCTTACGCCAATCAACTGGGACTCCACCATCGGCGAAGCAAAGTATTATCGGCCACATATTATTCCCTTCTTCCGATATATCATCTCACCCTGATGACCTTTGTATCCCATAGACTCCCATCGGCAAGAGCTACCAACGTTGGTGAAATTTTCTTTCCACTCACTGATCTTAATTCTTACACCGATGCACACTTTGATCTGTTGACCATCGGTGAGACTTAGTCTATTGGCCGACGCTCTTCAAATCATTCTGACACTTTACCATATGCCGATGTGCTTCCTCCATTCCTCTTTGTCGGTGTGACAATACATCGTCGGTGCAAGAAATGAAACTTGTGCCGATGCCTTTTATCACCACGATACATACTCCTTCGCTGAACCATTGAACCTCAATAGCGGTTCAATCGCAAGGTTCAACAGTGAGGTTCAACCTCCATATAACCATCGGCCAGACCTGTGTCTTCGGCCTAACCAAAATATCTCCTCCCAATATGTATCTCACCCCAATCAATATTCCATTCGTTGAACCATTGAACCTCAACAGCGGGGTTCAACCGCGGGGTTCAGCTAACAGGTTCAATGGTGCGGTTCAACCGTGAGGTTCAACCGTTGAACAAATACTGAACACCTTCAACTTGAACTTGCACTTGGCTCAAAAACTGATTAGAAACAAAATGCTTTTCCCGCCACTGCATTTTCAGAAAACTCGAAGAAAACTTGAAAAACAAAACTACATGCTGCAAACTCAAAATTGAAAAATCAAAAACTATGTACGGCTGCATTGAGCCTTGGTGCTCCTGCACCATACTCCCCCTGTGCGGAAAGAAGCTAAATCACCTCCGGTGACAATGAGGCAAAATCAATGCCCCTCTTTTGGAATTCTGACTCTGCAACCCAGGTAGCTTCTGCTTCAGGCAACTGCTTCCACTTGACCAAATGCTCCATGTAGACACCATGTCTGGTTTGCTTCTGTACTCTTGAATCCAATATTCTTTCTGCCTGTAGTTTGGGTTGTAATGGCAAAGTCACATCTATCGTTGTCTGTTCCTTCTCTAAAATGGATCCACTTGCTGCTGACTGAGGACCCCTGTATTTCACCAAGTCTTGGACATTAAACACTAGTGAGATTGCCAAATCTTCTGGCAATTCAATTCTGTATGCATTATTTCCATACTTGTTCAGGATTCTGCAAGGACCAATTATCCTCATCTGTAGTTTGGTTGGCATTCCTTTCTGCATTCTGGCTTTATTCAAATGTACCATAACCAGATCACCAATCTCAAACTGAATGTCCCTTCTATGGGCATCTACTCTATCTTTGATCTTCTGCGTGTTCTCTGTCAAAGTCTTCTTCACCTGCTCATGCACTTCTTTTATGGATTGTGCAAAATCCTCTACATGTCCACTTCTGTTCTCCATGTTTCCCATATTCCTGAGCTCACATATACCTCTGGGATGCATTCCATAGACTATTTCGAATGGACTCTTGCTAGTAGTCCTATTCACACTGTCATTATAGGCAAATTCTACCTGATGAATGACAAGATCCCAACTCTGTCCATATTCTTTAGTTATACACCTTAACAGGTTGCCCAATGTCCTGTTTACCACCTCTGTCTGACCATCTGTCTATGGGTGATATGCTGAACTGAATGATAAATTTGTCCCCAATCTCTGCGACAATGTTTTCTAGAAATGCCCCATGAATTTAACATCTCTGTCAGACACAATGCTTGCTGGAAGTCCATGAATTCTGATCACTTCTCTGAAAAACAAGTGTGCTATATGACTGGCATCATGAGTCACTTTGCAAGGAATGAAATGACTCATCTTGCTAAACCTGTCCACAACTACATATATGCTGTCATAACCAGTCTTAGTCTTAGGCAAACCAACTACAAAATCCATACTTACACATTCCCATGGCCTAGAAGGAATGGGTAAGGGTTGGTACAGTCCTACATTTGAAGTGGTTCCCTTGGCCTTCTGACATACGATACACTGCTCTACATACCTTTTGATGTCTCTGTGCATCCTTGGCCAATAATAGAACCTTTGGACTAGCTCCAGTGTCTTATTCAGACCAAAATGGCCACTCAGACTACCATTGTGCTTCTCATGTATGAGATTTTCTCTCATAGATCCTCTTGGCACACGTAATTGTCCACCTTTGAATAGCAATCCCTGCTCTAAGGTGAAATCTGCAAATTCACTGTGAAAATGATTCTCAAAATCTTGACATACCTTGTATGCCTTAGCAAAATCTTCATCATCTTGGTAAAGATTCTTGAAATCTTCAATTCCAATGCTCTTCAACTACACTTCTTGCACTGTGAGCAATCTTCTGCTCAAAGCATCTACAACTCTGTTCAGCTGCCCCTTCTTATGCTTACTTGTAAAGGTATAAGATTGCAGGTTCTCCATCCATTTGATATGCCTGCTGCTTAACTTATCCTGTGAGTTTAGAAAACTCAGAGCTTGGTTATCTGTGTAGACAACAAATTCTTTAGGTAGGAGATAATGTCTCCACTTCCTCAATGCTTGGACTAGAGCATACAACTCTAAGTCATATGAAGAGTACTTACTCTTTGCTTCATTCAGCCTCTCACTGAAAAAGGCTACAGGTCTGTTTTCCTAATTTAGCACTGCTCCTACAGCTATATTACTTGCATCACATTCAATAGTAAATAGCTTATCAAAACTAGGCAACAACAAAATAGGTTGTGTTGCTACCTCTTTCTTCAACCTTTCAAAACTTCTATCTGCAGCTGGTGTCCATCTGAATTTTGCTTTCATTCCACCCTTAATTGTATCCAACATGGGTGCACATATTCCACTGAAATTTCTGATAAACTTTCTGTAAAACTGGGCTAAGCCATGAAAACTTCTCACCTCTGTGGCTGCTCTAGGAGTAGGCCAGCTCAATATGGCTTATACTTTGGACTTGTCCATCTTCAACTCTCCCTGGGACACCACAAAACCAAGGTATACCAATTCCTGCTTCATGAATTCACACTTCTCCAGATTGATGGTTAGTTGTTCATCATGTAATTTTTGCAAAACAGTATTTACATGTTCTAGATGTTCTTCCTTGGTCTGACTAAAAATTAGAATATCATCTAAAAAAACAACAACAAATTTACCAATGTAATCCTTTAGGACTTCATTCATGAGTCTCATAAAGGTGCTGGGTGCATTTGATAGACCAAATGGCATAACAAGCCATTCATACAGTCCTTCTGTGGTCTTGAAGGCTGTCTTCCACTCGTCTCCTTCCTTGATTCTTATTTGGTGGTAACCACTCTTCAGGTCTATCTTGGTGAAATACTTTGCTTTTCCAATACAGTCCATGAGATCTTCAATTCTAGGAATTGGGAATCTATACCTTATAATTATCTTGTTTATGGCTCTGGCATCTGTGCATAATCTCCATGATCCTCCTTTCTTGGGTGCTAATACTGTGGGCACAGCACAAGGACTAATACTCTTCCTGATCAATCCTTGATCTAGCAACTCCTACACTTGCCTGGAAATCTCTTTGTGTTGATCTAGAGTCATCTTGTAAGGTGCCTTCTTTGGCAAAGATGCCCCTGGAATCAGGTCTATCTGATGGCTTATTTCTCTCTGTGGAGGCAATGTAGCTGGTGTACCATCACTAATTATGCCTTTATACTTCTCCAGTATAGGCTGCATTTCTTTGGGAATCTCTGTCTTCTTATCCTGCTGTCCTTCTTTTGGTTTTACTATGATGGCATAACCAATACCATCCTCCTTAAGAGTATTCAGAAACTCTTTTCCACTCACAACCAAAATATTAGGACTCTTTGTCTGAACTACATCTTCATCTTCCAATGACTAAATTTTATAGGTGACACCATCCTTCTGAAAAGAATAGGCATTCTTCTCACCATCATGTACTGCTTTTCGGTCATACTACCATGGTCTGCCCAATAAGAGATGGCATGCATCCATGGGTAGTATATCACATAATACCTTATCCTTATAGCCACCTATACTAAACTCTACCCAACTTTGTTCATTCACTACCACATGTTGACCCTTATTCAACCATGTGACTCTATATGGGTTTGCATGAGTAATTCTTTTCAAATTTAGTTTCTTAACTGCTTCATCAGAAATAATATTATCAGTAGATCCTGAGTCTATGATAATTTTGCATACCTTATTCAAAATCTTGCACTTGATTCTGAATAGTGCTCTCCTCTGGCTTGGTTCAGACTTTACTAGTTCCTTCATCAAGGTTCTCCTTATCATCAGGTTCTCTCCATCTTCTAAGTTCAGATTGACCTCAGGTAACTGGCTGCTTGATGCATTATCTTGGACATAGTGATTCCTCTTATCACCTCCTTGAGAAGAAGATGTGGCTTTTTCTGGGCACCTCTATGCTGGATGGCCAAGATTGCCACAGTTGTAACACTTCATGTTGGTGAAATAGGATCCTCTGCCTGATCCTCCTGACCTTCCTCTGTTAGATCCTCTTCCTTTGTGGTTTCCTCTACCACTTGACTCCCCACTCTACTCTGTGAGTTTGGATTCTGCTTGGGATCTATTGTCAGCATTCCTTCCACCAAAACCTCCTCTGTGTCCTCTATTATCTCTACGTCTTCCTCTTCCTCTGCTATTTGAGTCTTGTTTCCTCTTGTTCTTTTCCTCCACTTTCAGTGCCAGCTGATAGCATTTTTGAACTGTGGTAGGGCACAACAGACTGATTTCTTCTTGTATATTCCACTTCAGACCGTTAAGGTACCTTGCTACCTTTATGCTTTCATCCTCCATTACTTTGGACCTTAAGCATAGCTTTTGGAATTCTTTAGTGTATGCACTGACATCTAATTCCTTTTGTCTCAGATTCTGTCTCTCCTGTGCAGTTGTATTTCATAATCTTCTGGCATATATGCTTCTTTGATTTTAGCTACCATTCCCTTCCAAGTAGCTATGGGCTTCTTATCTTCTTTTGCTCTTTCAATCTGCACAAATTTCCACCAGGTTAAGGCAGCTCCCCTGAGTCTGGATTTGGCCACCTTTACTTTCTGTGCCTCACTTACACCATCACATTCAAAGTGATTTTCAAGTCCTTCTATCCACTCCATGACCAAATTTGGGTCCATTTTCCCACTGAAAAGTGGTACTTCTTCCAATGTTTTACCACTCATTGCTTTCAAATCTTTCAAGAATGGTTCTTCTTCCAACTAGGATCAGGTGTGGGCTCTTCATCTTCTACAGATACACCTTTTCCCTTATCCTCAGAATATTTAACTCTTTGGCTGACTTCTTCGGTCTTTTGTAACATTACACCTAGCTTACTCTCCATTTCTGCTAGTCTTTCTTGTAGGAGTCTATTCTCCTCCTCTTGATCTTCAACCTTCTTTGCTAACTCTGCATTAGTCACCATTTTCTTGGATGAACTAACAGACTCACTTGAACTCGGTGATGACATACAACTCTTCTATTCCTATCTAGGAATAACCCAAATCTTACTGCTCTGATACCAATTTGATAGGGAGGACTCTAGGCTGCCTGCTCTGCATCCTGTAGGTGTACAAGACTGTTTGACAACACTAGCCTTCCTACCAATTCAAATTGCTAAAAGACATACTCTTTGCAGAGATGGAAAACTCTACTTTTCTGCTTGGTGTGGGACACATGCCTTGTCCTCACTACCTCCAAGATACTGCGTCAATGGCACATCACTTTCTGAGCTCGTTGCCCACCCTTCTCACTCTATTCAAGGGTCTGGACTGCTTGGTGCTCACTTTCCTTCTCTCTATTTTTCCACCTCTGCAAATCTATTTTTTTTCCTACTTGTTTAACTAGCCGGACTCCTCACTGAGCTCGCCTAGAACAAGCATGCATTGCCTCTAGCCTGCAATCCAACCACCCCACAAAAGAAAAACAAACAAATATCATGGCTCTGCTTGATGACCTCCATACTGTACAGTGGAACTTGAGGAGTCATCAAAACAGAGTCATGGTTTGCAAAAGAAAACAAAATTGTAGAAACAGAAAGACTAATCTACTTCAGAATGCTAAACTAAAAATAGAAAAGAAAATACATAGATGATTGAACTACTGAATTTGATTTTTATTCAAAATTGCCTTTACATCAAAATGCTTCTCAAAGCAAAATCTTTTTCTTGTTTCTTTTGCTCAACCCCTCATACAGAAAGAATACTGCTTTTTAAATGTATTCCATTTCTGTTACAGGACGGTTCGATCACCAGAACGGTTCATATTCTAACTGCCCAGCATCGCTGACATCCAACTGTCCAAACCGTTTCGCATTCATGAGAACCTTTAGTCCCACATACATCCGTCGACTGACACATCAACTGCATATATGCATGAACACACAGTAAGTTTACCGTCGGCACTTTTGCTGCTGATGACCCTAGCCTATCAACCACTAACGAACCATCGGAGTGACTTCTTCCTTCTTCACTGATAAGGTTCCTCCTGCCGATGCCAACCCCTCACCAACTTCCATCGGGGTGACAGTTGACATCAGAACGACATCCCTAGGCTTGCCGGATAGAGATCCTCATGCTGACGCCTGACTCCAAGGTAAGTCCCATTGGAGTAAACAACACCATCAGCAAAACTTCTCTTCGCTGGACTGACAGTTGTTCTCACACCGACACCCAAGCCAAGGACATCCATCGGAGTGACCACAAGCAGTCGGAGTAACATTTCCAAGCTGGGCCAATAGTGATCCTTATGTCGATCAACCAGGACTCCACCATCGGTGAAGCAAAGTATTATCAGCCACATATTATTCCCTTCTTCCGATATATCATCTCACCCCGATGACCTTTGTATCCCGTAGACTCCCATCGGCAAGAGCTACCAACGTCAGCAGATTTTTCTTTCCACTCACTAATCTTAATTCTTACACCGATGCACACTTTGATCTGTTGACCATCGGTGAGACTTAGTCTATCAGCCGGCGCTCTTCAAGTCATTCTAACACTTTACCATATGCCGATGTGCTTCCTCCATTCCTCTCTGTCGGTGTGACAATACATCATCGGTGCAAGAAATGAAACTTGTGCCGATGCCTTTTATCACCGCGATACATACTCCTTCGCTGAACCATTGAACCTCAATAGCGGTTCAATCGCAAGGTTCAACAGTGAGGCTCAACCTCCATATAACCATCGGCCAGACCTGTGTCTTCGGCCTAACCAAAATATCTCCTCCCGATATGTATCTCACCCCGATCAATATTCCATTCGTTGAACCATTGAACCTCAATAGCGGGGTTCAATCTCAAGGTTCAACCACGGGGTTCAACTAACAAGTTCAACAACGCGGTTCAACTGCGAGGTTCAACCGTTGAACAAATATCAAACACCTTCAACTTGAACTTGCACTTGGCTCAAAAACTGATTAGAAACAAAATGCTTCTCCCGCTACTGCATTTTCAGAAACTCGAAGAAAACTCGAAAAACAAAACTACATGCTACAAACTCAAAATTGAAAAATCAAAAACTATGTACTGCTGCATTGAGCCTTGGTGCTTCTGTACCACATAGAGTTCTCCCAAGGGTCTTTAAAGTTGGAGATCTAGTACTTAAAGAAAATCCCCGCAATTAACAGGATAGGGAAAAGAAAGGCAAGTTCAAACCCAACTAGCTTGGGCCTTATGTGATTGTAGCTACTTATGGATTGGGGGCATATCAGTTACCAACATCAGAGGGTGAGTTATTTGATGACCCAATCAACAACATGCATCTTTGTCGATTCTATACCTAGGAGAACCCCAATGTAAGGGGGACATAAAAATACAAAAAATAAAAAAATTAGAAAAATACAAAAAAATCAAAAAATTAGAAAAGTACAAAAAAAATTGTCCTTTGGTGAAAACCTGGCAAACAGGTGGCTTGGATAGGTATCATGGTGAAAAACTAGAAAATAGGTGTCATGTTTACTTTCTAGCTTTTCGTGCAAATAAAAGGCAAGTGGTGAAAACCTGGTAAAATAGGTGTTACTTGTGATAAACCACCTTCTCCTTCTTTGGGAAACCAATCACCTTGTGTCCATTCTTCCTCGTGTCCCATTCGAGCCATATTTGTCTCATAATAAAATCCTGATGGTAACCTATCATGGCTTGATACTCTATCTCTTTGTTGCCTTGTCAACCAAGGTTTTGTCCCATATCGTATCCATCATGTTAGCCTAGCATAGTGTCTCTCGTCAGTATCCATGGTCCAAGTCCATGAACTACGTTGCCTCTGCGTCATCATGTAGGCAAGGCCATTATTCTAAATGCACCCTCGAGGCTTCCACTGTCCCATCCATCCCATTTCTTGTCTTTTCTTCTAGTCCATCCATGGTCCATTAGGGTTTACCCTGAACTACATTGCCTTTGCTTCATCACGTAGGCAAGGCCATTTAGCAATGAGCCCCTGAGGCACTAGCTCAGTCCCTTAGGGTCCGTCTCACCAATAAGGATTGTGGAATCTTCTCACTAGGCAAGCAAGTACAAGCAAAGCCCGCTTTCAAGCAGAAATCTTGACGCAGGACATTAACCTATCCAAAGCAAAGAAAACTCCTAAGGCCTTCTAAATGATTTTACCCAAATTATGGCAAGAAACAAACACATCTAAATGCAAAAAATGTTTTGTGGATTGGAAACATGGTTAAAATATAGAGTCTTGTTTTTTGCTATCATGCCTTTCTATGCTACTCGAGGATGCCAAAATCTAGAGATGCTATGATGGGGGCATGATTATTTTCTTTGTTTGCTGCTTGTGGATTAAACTTTAGTAATGTGAAACCTTGTCTAAAGACATGATCGACAAAAGATCATCGAGGACATTCAAGGTCTAACATGAAAAAGGGGCAATCCTTGTCTATTGATACGCAAGGAATACTTAGGTCATCTTAGTTCAATTATACCTCAATGCTTGTATTAACTTGCTAAATCAAAATCTATGTAAGCAATGCTTAGGTCATCTCAGTTCAATTATACCTAGATGCTTGCATTAACTTACAACATTCAGAAAAAGCACCAAAAAAAAAAATTTGCCCAATGATGAAATAAACACTTCAAAAATACTTGCACCATCAAGATGTCAAAAGAAAAACCACTTGCATCTATTCACATCCACAAAGCATCCATTCCATATCCCATGCAATAAAAGATCCAAACTACAGAGTATCAATATTTACAAATAAAAGCTTGTGATTCCTTCTATCGAGTCATTATTCTATCAATTAGTATTCTATCTATTTTTGTGGTCCATTCTTCTCAATTCAGTCAACTCAAGAAGTGATCTAGATGCAGGTCCATCCTTAATCCATACCAATCAAGTCAAGTCAATCTTGTCAAATGATCCAATCACAATCAGTGGTCTTGATCCTTGTCTGGTCATAAACCAACTAGATCAGTTAATCAATCAATTGTCTTATATAGGATGTAACATTATCCAAATTAGACCAACACACGCATCTTACACAACATGCTTCATTTCCTAAAACTAGACATTATCCTTCGTGTTGCTCTAGGGATCTATCGTTCCCCACCATGATAACACTGTCATATATAGTTATCAGTATATCATTGGTTTATCGCTTGACAGGGGTAATACCTTGTTTGTTCTTATATCATTTGTGCATACTTGCTTGTGTATGTTATCATTCTATCTTGCATCATGTATCATTCGGCTCTTTCTTCAAATCTAACCTATTTTTCCACCTTCATCTTCGTGAGATTGTCCGTCTCACACCCTCTGCCTTCTTCTTGTCCAATCTCCCGAGGGGGCATCCTATCATCATAAACTGTACCAGGGGTAAACTGGGGCATGTATCATTGTTAGAATTCTTATTCTTTGAAGCAACACTATAAACTGCATTGCATCAAAGAGGGGCAAAATGTATATGCCTAAAAATGACACGATTCGGTCTAGATAAATATTCTTAATATTTATTTCCTTCCAATTCTTCTATCAATAAATAAATAAACAAATTTATTTATTTGATTCATATTCTTCCAACAATTAAATAAAATCCTTTATTTAATTCAATTCTTCCAAACAATTAAATAATTCTTAATTATTTAATTAAATCAAATCATTCTTCCAAATTTGAATAAATCAAATCAAATTTATTTAAATCCTCTGAATCCCTAAAAATAAAATACAATCAAATATTTTATTTATTCTTCCAAAATCATGCACAACAGTTAAATAAAGTTATTTATTTAATTTGCTTTCTAAAATATTTCTTCCAATAATATCTTCTCTAAATTTAAATAAATCAATTATTTATTTAAGTTGCTTTTTCTTCTAAATTGAGTTATCTCTAAATATAATTCAAGCTTTTTTGCACATGTAATTAAATATTCCTAATATTTAATAAAGCAAAATATCTTTTTATTCTCATGCAAATCCCTTCTTGTTTTAAATCACTTAACTGATTATTACATATTCTTTTAATTGCTTTAACTCATTCTTGTATTCTTAGCAAATCCTCTCATGCAAAAGCAAGCAAGACACATGTATTCTTCCTATTCGTTGTACGTTCCTCAACTGTTCTCAACTGTTGATCTTCTCATTCTCTCTATACCATTGATCTTCATTCTCCCAAGTCTATAAATTCAACCTTATTCTTCCATTTCATTCATCCAAGCTTTAAGTATTGTTACTCTACAGGAATTACAGCGCGCCTTTAGCACCAATTCCTTCATTGCTTGTGATCACATTCATTACTATGCACTATGCACTACTACCATCGCTGTAAAGCTCCTCTTCATTGCAATACTATCACTGTCATTCTCAAATCGACATTCTTAAAGCATAGCAAGGAAGTGCACTCTCTGAGGACCTCATTTCATACATGCAAGAATGATTTAGATAGGCAATCAATGGAAGTTTCAAATTGAGGAAGGTTTGCTTTGTTGTTCATTGTTATTGAATTTCCTTAGTTCACTATTTCATTGAAGTTTTGGGTATTTGATATTGATTATATTTGCATATTCTTTGTTGATCCAATTTTACCCTAACGGAAACTATCTTCAATTTACTTGAATTTGAACTAATCCTTGCTTGATTTTGCTTCAGAACCTCAAATTACTCTAAATAATGAGCCTACAAGCTGATATTTCCATGATTCCTATCATTATTTATGATTATTTGCATGATATTTTCTATTGCACATGCTTTCTACTCAAATATGCCTATGATCTTCATGTATTTACGGATGTTTGCATATTTAGTGTTCTGCTTATCATTTTCAGTATTTTGTAGTTGTGATGATGATGATTTTATGAAATTTAAAGAAATTGAAATTAAATTCTAACTTTATTGAAATGAATGAAGTTTCGTCACTGATCCACATATATCCTTGATATATTCATGAAAGAGAAGAAAACCAAACCATATTTTACTAGAACATTCCACAGCTACATATGATTGATGTGAATCTTCAAAGGGAAGGATAAGAACAACATTCACAGACTGAAATGCAATCTAAGGGACATAACAAATCAAAGGAATGCCAAGATATCATCCACATATTACATAATATTTATGATTATTTGTAGTCAAAAGTCTTCATCTTCATTCAAGTATGCAAAAGGAATATACATTTACAATTGACCTTGAGAATGAACCATGACATTCAACAATCCAATCTCAATTAAGCATCTAATGATGTACAATTGAGAGTCTCCATCCTTTTATAGAGCAAGGATGAGAATTAGTTACAAAAGATCCAGTGATCAAGATTTATCTATAATAATCAACAGTCTAAAAGCTTTTAACTAAGTCAACATTCAAAACACGTGGCACAAGTTGGTAGTTGGCAACTATCTATAAGGCATGAGTAAATGTCCTCTAAATCTGGATTTGGTCAATACAACCTCTTCACCTCTCATCCTATCAGAGTGCCCCTTTAGTATCTACTTACTAAGACACATCTGATCCTTCATGAATAACCATCCTGGTGTCTAATTTGTTATGATAATCACATGCTTGTACAAAAGTATCTACTTGAATCTTATTGATCGTCTGAGCTCTTGCCACAACATATTTTAGTGCTCTTATCTATTCATATAAGGATTTCAACATTGATGTTCTATTTTCTACTTCTTTATCATATGTCTTCACTTTGATATTCAGCTCTACCATTTCATCCATGACATCTTCTGTAAAGGACTTCATTGGGTCCTCTACCACTTCTTTGAACTTATCTTTGAATATCTGGATAGCATTATCTATCTCTAGTATAGATTCATCTTCCATAGCATCTTCCAAGAGGTCTTCTAGCACCTTCATTTCATCTTCTAGTAGATCATGTATCTTGGTCTGCATATCTCTTACTCTAGTCATGCTTTCTTTCAACACCTTCAGCTCAAATTACAGCTTTGTAACCCAGGTGTCTAACAAAGGAAGAGTCATATTGGTTACAATCTTATTTTTCAGTAACTCTTCATATGTCAGCCCTTTAGCCTCTTTGATCCTATCCAATGCATAATTGCATTGCTTTATTCTTTGAGTGAATTCACTCTTTAAAGAATTAATACATTCCTTTAAATTTGGTAATGTGTCCCAATTGAACCTAGAAGTCCTCATTAACTTCTCCCCAGATGTCATAAACCTCATGAACCACTTGTTCATGACCTGAGCTTGATTCTCTTTCAACAATCTAGACCTATTATTTCTTCCTCACTAATCAATGTTAAAGCAATGGGCTTCTCTATAGCCTATATAGTAGAATCTAAGCTATCTAATTTCACTAACCCTTGGATGAACTATTGTAACTAAGCATTCTACTCTTTCAATTCTTTCTTCCTAGCTTTTAACTTCTTTATTCTAGATACTATAGCCTCAATTTAAGCATTTAATATGTTCTTCCACTTCTTGTTCTATGGTAACAAGACCTAAATCAATCTGTGTTACCTGAATCCTTCTGGCTTGATTTCTCCCTTGGCCTTTTCAACCATTGGGACAACTACCTGGGTTGTTCTTTTCCTAGTCATATGATCTCTCTTTATTGTGGAGACCGCTCTATCTCTCCTTTATGACTTTGATGGATCTAGAGTAAATAATGACTTGAAATCAAAAGGTATTAACTACTCCTATGAATGACTTATCTCTAAGGATACTAATAATAATGTAGATGACCTAATGACTCCCTGATCTTGTTTCTCCTTTTCAGCATTTGGTGCATCTTCTTTCCTAGGTTTTCTATCCCCTAGTACAAAAAGAGAAATATATTACTAAAAAAACTACTAAAATTTGCTTATAAATGACCAAATATGGTCATGTGACCATTAGTAGTTTATTGCCAGTCATTTATAATGTGACCAAATTGATGACTCAACCATTTTTAGTCATTTATTAGTTGTTTTGATTGATCAATTTTGTAGTAAATTTAGTCATTGATTTGGTCATTGATTGCTGTAATCTGGTCACTTATTTAGTCTTTTATTTTTCACTGATATATTTATTCATTAATTTAGTCCTTGATTGTTGTTAACTAGTCACTTATTTAGTCATTTTTATTAACTAATTTATATCCATTTGTAGTGTATTTAGTCATTAATTTTAATCATCATTTTGATCAATTTGGTAGTATATTTAGTCATTTTTATTCGCTGATTTAACACTGGTCATATATTTAGTCATATTTATTCATTGTTCCTTGATTTCTGTCAATTAGTAGTATATTTAGTCATGTTTATTCATTGTTCACTGATTTCTATCAATTGGTAGTATATTTAGTCATATTTAGTCATATTTATTCATTGTTAATGATTTTTGTCAATTGGTAGTATATTTAGTCAATTTAATTATTAATTGACATTAATTAGTAGTATATTTAGTCATTTTAATTGATTGATATTTGAGGATTCAAAACATAAAACATAGAAATACACATCATAATCATCAATTAATTGCATAAAATATAAAGATAGCCATTGAGAAGGCAAAACCACTGAACTTTATAAAAAGAAAGGTGTTCTTACAGCTTGCACAAGTCTAAAATATCTATCTTGCTTGAAAAATGCTTAGAAATAGAGTATTACAATGTTTATTTTCAGTCACAAGACTAAAAATCTGAGTTTCAATGCACAGAAATGACAAGAAAGAAACTTCTCCAAGTTTACAATGTTTTGTCAAAAAGTGAACTATCAGTAACTGGTTCTCAACCAGCCTAACTGCTGCCATAGGTCATCTAATCCACCCCATCAGTCTAGCGCTTGTCCTTCTTGACTACAACCAAAGGAAATACACTATCATATGTATTCAGGTTTGTGATAGGATATTCATAATGTGAAACATGAACTAGATTAGGCTTCTTTAACGAAACATCATTGTATTCTTGTGTCTTGTACTATCATCAACACTGATTATGGGACATATTTTTATTGAGTTTGAAGATATCAGGTCCTCTTAGGGCATGGAATTAGATTCTTCTTTCAATAATGTAGATCTTCAAAAGCCTCTTTTTGAGTCTAAACCGTTCACTTACCCTACCTCTATTACATTGGACACTTGGTAGGCAGTCATATATATTTAGTGTCCTTGGTCTTCACTCATTGTGGTGACTAAAACTATGCATACTTGCTTTCTAGATGATTGCCTTGCAACTTTCATATACTTGCCTTTTAATTAATGCTAACACTGTAGTCCTCTATTCCTTTGCTTATGCCACTAAAACCATGTTTATTGTGCCTGTATCCCTGGGAACCATTTAGCATTGCCACTCCCCATGAACATCTTACCTCTATGCACTCATTATCTCTTTGTTATAGAACAATCGCCCATAAGTATACATAATTTAGATGTTCATTTGTAGACTATCATAGGTTTATGAAACTATCATATTCTTGATACTATACTACCATATAGAATATATGCCTTGTAATAATAGCATTATTAGTGGCTTTCCTTTTTTCTATTTAAGACTTCTAGAAATTTGTCTACTGGTTGCTTCCAAAGTCTTGATGAAATGCTAACATCATCACCTTATGACTGTAATCTTCCTCATTGATCTTTGTGCATTGCCAACTACCCTTCCTTTCTCAAAAACTAACACACCACCCCTGATCACAGTAGCTTAAGACTCATCTCACTTTATTTATGGCATGAACTGTGTACTTTATCTCTTGTTCACTATCATTTATGCTCCTTGAGTCTTCATGACTATCTTGATGACATCTCATATATGAAGCTCTCTCATTTATGCTCCTTGAGTCTTCATGATTGTCTTCATGACTGAGTGTTGATCGTGTCCCATATATAAAGCTCTCTCCTTCAATGCAGCCAACAATAACCCTAGAATCTTTTCATAAAGGCATATAAGGCAATGATGCTGAATGTCTAGGGAGGAAAAGTAACATAAAATCAAGGCCAAAAAACCCATAAGACTTAAATATGTGTCTTTGCTTTCAAAAATGTGTTACAAAGTGTGTTTCTCATTGCTGTGAATGAGAAAACTAAGTTACAATGGCTTTTTTTGGTTATACAGCTCCAAAACAGACAAAAAGCACTAAGATCCCTAAACAACACATTCAAACTATTACATAAAGTAGTGGGCCAAGATGTCTAACAGCTAGTACATGATAAACATCAACTATGTCATTCTTTTCAAATATTTTAGTGGCCACCGTGTGAAGGTCCCTTATTTCTCTTTCAGATGGACAACTCCATTTTTTTTGTCTTCATAAGTAAGGGGTATGTTACTTGTGACCTTTAAAATATTTACATTTGCATCTCCTATCCCTTTCAATTTGACTACATGTATAATAGATAGTCAGTGAATTCACGTAATGCCCATAGACATAGCACCATCAAATGGATCCAACACCTAAACTTTATCCCCTTATTGGAGTTTATCAATATTAAATGTCTACAAAAATAAAAATACACATTATATTGAGATATAAAACACACATTATATTATTTTTTACAGCTGTATGTAATGTCTTATGTATTGGAATAAATCAGTTTTTGTATGTTCTTTTTTTGATTCTGTTGAATAACAAAGAAGCAACTTTTTACTCTAAAAAAAACTAACCCATTTTGAGATACAAACAAATGGAGGTCAAGACTACAATAGTGCTAGACTATACGAGTACTCTAGAAAGAGACATGGATTGGCAATGAAGTCCCCCCAACTGAGGACCATGACATCCCCGAACATAATGCACTAATGCATAGTCAAAATCTATGTATGCACTCTATTACAACGAAGCTCTAAGCTTCCATATGTAAGTTATATGTTCTCCCTTATTTCCATAATCTATGTATACTATCTAATTACACTTCACTACTATTCTAACCAGCTTCTATCAAATAGGTAATGATTACCCTTATTTACATAATAAAACAACCATTACTTACTTGAATAGTACTTACTTGCATGTGGTTTCATAGCACTCACCTCAAGTTTAGCATAGATACTACTATGAATATCATGTGCATGCTCGTTGAGTTCATCATCATAATTATCACTATCAACATTGACATGAAGTTGTATAGTTTTGTAGAGAGCTCTATTGACAGGGCCGTTTTCTTTTTGTTTTACTTTCATAGCATTGCTCTGCATGTGGTTTAATCATCATGCAAAAATCAATATAAGTCAAGTAAAGAATGCAAAAGCTATAAATTTTTGTCCAAAAGAACATTCTAAGCATGAAGAATTAATGACAAAACATTAGGATAGATTAACTTACAACTTAAAGAATGCAAAAGCTATAATTTTTTGTCCAAAAGAACATTTTAAGCATGAAGAATGACAAAACATTGGGACAGATAACTGGCAACTATTATATTACCTCAACTTTAGGATAACTATGATGACTGTGCTACACATTCTTGTCCAGTTCATCATAATCATCACTATCAATATCAATAGCTCTGTTGACATCATGAAGATGTTTTTTCTTTCTTACTGCTTTGAAAAAATTTCTCTACATGTGGTTTAACCATCATGCAAAAATATATACAAAGCATTCAATAGTCAAGTAAAGAATGCACGCTATAAATTTGTCCAAAAGAACATTTTCTAGATCACTCCAACAATAAAGAAACTGGGTTGGATTCTCCTACGATCAGATTTCAATAATCTACATATTAAGAGGCATTTGTATACATAATTACCAAACAAGAAGAAATGAGATCAATAGAGCCTCTTACCTCATCTGAATCCATGGATTTATGCTCATTCCATGTAGAAGCTATAGGGTTAATGGAGGCAACCAACTGTGAAACTTGCTGACTGAGACCGTATATGCAATTTAGTACATGTTAGTACCCTTCATTTGAGTTGACATGATCTAGAGAGGCTAATCCTACTGGGCATGTAACATATGGCTATGAAATCTTTGTTGAAGAACTAGATTTCCACTTCATCCTACTCTTAGATTTACTAGGATCTAGTGCTACCATATAATTGATAATATCTTCTGCACCTGCTTCTCTATTACTATTTTCCACCTAAAATACAATATCAATTTCAACATATAGTCAGTTCAAAAAAAATTGAAATAAATAACACAATGTAAATTGAACCAAAAATCCATACACTTACTCCAAATTTGTCCATTTTGTCATGCAACCCGCCTCAGCCAAATGTATATCCAGCCCTCACATTATCTCTTGCTCTCTTTCCTTTGTTACTCTTTACCAAATATTCTTCGGAATGCATACTTTCTTTCAATACCTCCCACTGTTTGGGATATTGAGTGGAGTCTAACCTCTCTTTTCCCTCCATGATTGCTTTTCTACAATTGTATCTAAAATTGTTCATCAAAATTCTCATCTTTTGCTTGTAATATTTTCTAGAGATTTATCCATGAGTAGTCTCAAAATCATTTTCCATTTTTTGTATAACATTTTCCATAGATCATGGATCTTGCTCTGCAAAACTTGATTTGCAAATATCCAAATGGGCCCTACATCTTACACCCAACTTGGAGGCCCATTTTGCAGCATTTGGCCCAATGGGCTCACCATCTCTCGATACCTCAAGCAAGAATGGCTTCTTGCCTTCTAATTTTCTTAGTTTTGCATTCCTCTCTATAGATATGTACAAATCTTGACTTAATCTTTGTCTTTTGACAAAGGCACCCACATCTTCTATTAAAGCACTACCAGTATTTCTGGTTGATCCACTAGTTCCATCAAAAGTTCTAGATGCAACAGGTGCACTCTAAGGCACAAAAAATGCAAGTGGTCTCCCTTGATGACTTTCATTAACTGGAACATCATGCTCCTTGGCCACATTAGGTGTGGCATCAGTAGGTAGATCATGAGTACCAGTCTCCATAGATTTCACTTCAAACACATCCTTTAATCTTGAATAAATCATCTGCAGACCTGTTGTTCCTTTAATGCTTTGATGTTTTACAATAATCTCTCTTAGACTTTGTTCTAAGAGATCATCACAATGTTTCACATCACCATGTGCTATATCAGGCTGCACATGATCATCATTGCAACTATTGTTTTTGCCAACTGTATTTGTTGAATCATAAAAGTGGTGGCTTCTACGAGATGGGGGCACTATATCTTTTCTTTCCTTTTGTTTTTTCTCCGCATTTTCTTTGCACTCTTTTTGTTGCCTATAAAACAAAAAATAATATCATATTATGTCTTATATACATAAAGCTCTTGCCTATAAAATTCCATTAAATGTAATATTAAACAAATAATATACTACTTAGTGGATTTACAACTTGCCTATTTATCAAACCAAGTCTCAATAAATATTCATTATTCTTGGCCATTTTTTCTCTACGAAGGTGCTCATAATCTGTCAGTGAAGTTTCAGCATTATGATCACTATCATCTAATTTGCACCTTACAGTCCTTCTCTTCATTTCCTGAAGTCCAAATAAATAATAATGTATAAATCAACAACTTGAATCAGTAAAACTTTATTGAGTCCATAAGTTGACAACTGTTGACTTTCCAATCTGCTGATAACTACAAATGGTGCAGTCACGGTAGGAGGGTTCACATAATGAACTACTCAGACCATGCAACAAGAGTAAACACAATGGAAATAACTCAAATAAATGGAACTAATGTAGATTCAGTCTTTCAGTATATCAAAGAATTCAAAATATAGTCAGGTTGGCAACATGTGGGCTTACAATTAGGGCTCACAGACCTAATTACATACATGTGCAAGATAAATCTTTGAAGCTCCTTCACACAAAATCTAAACTAGATCAGATCTTTCTTATGTGAATAGCTTCTTTCCTAAGGATCTATTACATCAATATATATCATTTCTAGACCAATAGATTTCTCTGCATTGGCCAAGGAAGGTTATAAACTCCAATGAAAAGTTGTAACGTGTTCATAGATAGGTCAGACCTAAATGCATAGAACACTTCCTCAAATGAATGGAACAATGTGCAGACCATCAGGGAAGGTTGGCCACAAGTCATAGATCATTGAATGTTGTGTCATCAAGATCCGCAAGTCAAGGAATGATCCGTAACCTTCTCCTTTAGTTTATTTGTCTAAGACTATCAGGATGCTTTGTTCTGAGAAAATAGTCAATCTTTTGATAGTGAATCTTCCTGGTAACTAATCCAAATGTTCTAAATTCTTGATATGATGCAGATGAATGAATGTAGCTGCTAAGTCTAGATCCGTAAGATGTGAAATACTAATACTGGACCACAAGCTAAAACTACTTCTGACTGAACTGCTTGAACTGGACTGGAAAATGAAAAGAAACAAACTACAAACAAAATAGAATACAAATGTTTTTGGTTTATACAAGATTGCTCTTGAACTAGGGATGCTCATGCATCAGACATCTGAGGTTATTGAAAAAGTGAGTCCCTCACTTTGTTGGGGCTAAGGGAGAACCAAGACGGTCCACCTCAGCCTGAGAAATCCATGATGAATCTTCTTCTGGTCTGCCTTTCCACTTCACAAGATATTATATGTATTATCTTCCTCTAGTGCTGTGTCTAACTATGCTCTCCAAAATATCTTCAATCTGCTTCGATACTTGGTGTGGTAACTGCTTCTTCAAGTCTTCTTCCATGTTGTCACTGAACTCTACTTCATGATACTGATAAAGGTCTGTAATGTTGAAAATAGGTGATATACTCAATGTCTCCAGTAACTCCATTTCATATGCATTTCCCAGATTAAATTTCCTGACTACCTTACAAGGTCCAAACTTCTTCATCTTCAACTTGTTATACGTCCCAACTGGAAATCTTTGTTTTCTCAAGTACACCATTACTTCATCTCCAACTTCAAATTACTAATGTCGTCTCTTCTCATATGCCTTTTCTTTCTACTTAATGTTCATATTCTCCAAATGCTTCTTCACTTGGTTATGCATTGTCTTCATATGATCTGCAAATTCTTCTACTTCCGCACTTCTCTTTTCCTTTGTGCTAATATCTCTCAATTCTGCAATTCCTCTAGAGTTTACTCCAGTAACAATCTCAAAGGGTGTTCTTCTGGTACTCCTATTTACTAAATTATTGTATGCAAACTCTTCTTGTCAAAGAATCAAATCCCAACTTTCGATCTTTTCTCCAACCAAACATCTCAAAAAGTTTCTAAAACTCCTATTCACTACCTATGTCTGTCCATCTCTCTGTGGATGAAAAGTTGAACTAAACTTCAAATCTGTCTTCATCTTCTTCTAAAGTGTCTTCCAAAAGTATTCAACAAACTTTGTGTCTCTATCTAAAACTATACTCCTAGGTAATCCATGCAATATCACAATCTTCTTGAAAAATAGATCAGCTACATGCACTGCATCAGTTGTCTTTTTACAAGGTATGAAATGAGCCATCTTTGAAAATCTGTCAACCACTACAAATATTGAATCATGTCCTCTCTGTGTCTTAGGCAATCCCATTACAAAATCCATGCTTGTGTCTTCCCAAGGTTTCTCCGCTACTGTCAAAGGTTTATACAATCCAGTGTTCTGACTATTCCCTTTTGGAACTTGACAAACTCTACAACTCTGCACAAATCTCCTAACATCTTATGAATCTGAGGCGAAAAGTAGTTTTCACTTACCAAAGCCACTGTCTATCAATGTCAAAATGTCTTGCCAATCCACCACTATGCTTCTCCTTAATCAAATTATCTCTAATTGAACTTCTAGGTATACACAACTGACTTCCTTTGAACAACATATCTTCCTCAATGAAATAGTCCAACCACTTACTCCTATCTATCACAAGAGGTTCCTTACATGCTTTCCAAGGTTCTGCAAAATTAGTGTTTCCTTCATACATGTTCTTGAATTCAGCAAAACCCAATACTTCAACTCTCATCTCTGTCAACAAGTTTCTTCTTCTACTCAATGCATCAACAACTTTGTTTGATTTTCCACTCCTATGTTTCAACACAAAAGTATAACTCTGCATGAACTCTACCCATCTCATATGTCTCTGATTCAACTTACCTTGACTGTTCAAATATTGTAAAGCTTGATGATCTATATACAACACAAACTCCTTAGGAAACAAGTAATGTCTCCACTTCTTCAAGCCTTGAATTATGACATAGAACTCCTAATCATAAACTAAATATATTTTCCTTGCATCATTCAACTTCTCACTGAAATATGCTACGGGTCTACCTTCTTGACTTAACACTACTCCAATTTCATTTCCACTTGCATCACAATCAACTTCAAATACCTTATTGAAATCTGGTAATGCCAAAACAGGTTACTCTGTCACCTTCTGCTTCAACAACTCAAAACTTTTATCTGCTTCTAATGTCCACTTGAAATCTTTTTTGTCACCTCTCATTGTTTCTATCATAGGGTTACATACTGAACTGAAATTTTTTATGAACTTCCAATAGAAACTAGCCAATCTATGAAATGCTCTAACCTCTCCAATACTCTCCAGTGTAGGACATTCAACAATTGCTTTCACTTTCTCAGGGTCCATCTTCAATCCTTCCCCAGAAATCACAAATCCCAAATATACCAACTCTTCTTTCATAAAACTACACTTCTTGATATTTATCAACAACTTCTCTTCTCTTAGTCTCTACAAAACTTGTCGAATATGCAACAAATGTTCTTCTTTTGTCTTACTAAAAATTAGAATATCATCCAAATATACAATAACAAACTTACCCAAGAATTTCTTCAGAACTTCATTCATGAATCTCATGAAAGTACTATTGTGTGGTTGCACAACACGCCCCATTTTGCATTAGAAAAATAGGGACCCAACTTTGCTGGCTTGTTCCCTTGGTTTTGTGCTCTGGGCGGTACTGGTAAAAATAATATCAGTCAGTATGCATAGGCCTAATGTCAGATATATTTGTGATCTTGAAATCTAAGCCAAATTCCAAAGTCTGAATCTATCCTCAAAAGGCTTACCATGTGAAAGAGGATGAAATTCCATGCAAGTTTGCCTTTTACATCACCCTAAAATTTGACCAAATGAGAAAGTTATGGCAAGTCAAAGTTCTGGTCAACCTAATTTTCCTGGCGGGGTCACATTTTAAAATATCACCCTAGTGCTAATATGATGCTGACATCAGCTCATCCCCATGCTACGAAGAGTATAACATGATAGTGACATCACCATCATATCCCATTTGATGAGGAGGGTCATGTTTGTTAATATCCCGCATATTGATAATCTGCATCAAGCGGACATAAAAAATTATTAAAGATGGAGAAACTGTTGTATGTTTTCGTGCTTTCTATATTTGTGACATATAAGATAGGATACATTACCCATATACAAGTCGGAATCAAAAGGTTTATGAAATATGGTAAAATCAGGGTATATTTTTGGTTTGTATGTTCTTATATACAATGTCGATACACTTTACATCATATACAAGTGGCGGACCCGAAGATTTATTAAAGAGGGTTAAATTGTTGCATATGTCTTGTGTTGTATATGCATTATGGTATACATACATTTACATATATGCAGGCTGGACGTGAAAGGTTTGTGAAATGGAGTTAGTTCATTGCATGTGGTGGAACATACATTGTTATATACATTGGATACAATGGCGGATCCGAAATGGTTATTAAATGAGATTAAATGCTTGTATATCTGGTGCCTTGTATTTAGGGTTCAAAACATACAATACATAATATACAAAGCTGGAATTGAAATGGTTATTAAATAGCGAAAGTTCGTTGTATGTTTTGTGATTGTATGTTTATACATACATTGCGATATGCATTGAACTTATACATGCAGCGGAACTGAAATCATATAAAAGGCGATTAAATCATTGAATGTGTCTGGCTTGTATGTTCCGATGTACATTGCCAAAATATACATACAAGCGCCAGATGCCAAATGAAAGTTAAAAGCTGTGAAGTCCTTGTATGTTTTCCCTGCATGATCATGATGCTGACCCGATATACAAGCCGATAACGTACAAGGAGTGGATTGAAAGGAAATTTAAAAGTGGTTAATTGCTTGTATGTCCGGGACACTTGTATGATCAAGATACATAACTTGATATATGTTGCATTATACATGTTGGAATTGAAAGCGAAGAAACTACGGTTTATAAGGTGGTTGGAATCTGAAATGTACATACAAAGATCTTTGTATTTATATTTGCTTTATCACCTGATATAGAACCTGATAATATACAAAGTGCCGGACGCTAAATGAAAGTTAAAAGCTGTGAAGTCCTTGTATGTTGTAACGCCCGCCTTGAACACCTCAAAGAATTACACATTTATGCTACATGAAACAGGAACTTTTTTTTTTTTTATGTTTAAGATAACAAATAATGTTAACATAACTAACTACAACATATTCTCTAAGGATACAAGGCTGCATTACTTTACAAACCAACTAACATAATTTAACATTCATCAGTAACTGATCTAAATCAAATGCATAATTGAATAACTGATTCATATTCATTACATACCATCAGATAATACAATCTACAAGATCAAAACATAACTGAAATGCTGTTATTACACATAAGTACATCATGACATTGTTACATTGCCATTTTCAGACTACATCAGAATCACATACATTATGATTGATCTGTCACACAAATCTGGTACAAGGTTATACACATATATCTTCTCCAACTGGGACAAGTACAACTGGAACAAATCTTTTCTGCACATGAACTTGACAAGATTAACCAATGGATAAAATAGCTCTTCCACCCGACCATGTGGAACCCTAAGGTCCACCCCCCGAGCTAGGAGTTAACATGAGGTCCCAAACAATAACAGTCAGGTAGACAGAACTAACATGAACAAAGGACGACCAAACGCCAATAAAACACATGGCAATAACAATACAACACACATTATCTTCTAGAGGTGAAACATAACATAAGTGGAGAGACCAAACAAGGAATGCTAGGTTGTAGTAGGGAGAGTGTCATTGCATGGTCCTAGCATGGGTTATCCTGACAACCTCTCACTAGGCGCCGGCCCCCATCTATGGTTATCCTGACAGCCTCTCACTAGGCGTCGGCCCCATAGGGTGACACATGCGGAATCGACCTTCCTTTCATGAGGACAAGGAAGTCAATCATGCCAACCAGGCCTTCTCTACCCATCCTTAGTCTATACAAGCACTACAGGCCATGGGAGAGGAATCCATTAATCTTGTTTAGTGTAAAATCTACCCTTAACCCCCTAGTTCATTTTAGGTTATCACTTGATTAATCTACTTTCAACGGGTTATCCTGACTGCCACTTTGGGCGCCGGCCCCACGTTGAAAGCCACTCTCCTTCCTAACACCTAGTAAACCTTAACCATCATACAAGGCATTATAGCAATACACATACATGTTCATTGCAAGGCATAAACCCTCTTGCATTACAAACAGAATCATAACACAAATTGTTATCCATCGCCTATAGCATTACAACATTTTACACTTTCACAGATACCAAGTCTCTCCAAACAACAATTACGACAAAACGGATACAAGATAGTCACAACTGGTTAAATATCTCATCCACATAATCATCTTAGTCAATACTCCATTATACTTCATACTAAATTTTGAATCACATAATCGTTATAACATCACAAATACAAAAACATCCATCCATACTACGACAAACTAAGCCTCTGGAATTTCGAGTATGACCACTCTCAATTCGACTCTTTAAGACAATAGAAATACTTAACTTGCACAGTACAATTCAGATTCTAGAAATTAAACACTAAAATTCCTTCTTGGCTCATAAATAACTTTGTAATGAAATCAACAATGGATTACACTATCTCTTTAAATCAAACTAATTGATTTCACAATAAATATAGCAATTATACTAAAATTATCTAAATATTCTACATTTGTTTCTAACGATAGATTATAAAACACAAGTATAACAAATTTTACACTGATTAACTTACCTTTCCAACGTTGGATTAAGTACTAAAATAATACCTTATAACTATACGGCAATACAACGAGGACAAAGGTCCTCTACCATCAACAATGAACCTCAATGTTTTCGTTTTCTTCTAAGTTCTACCCTAATACGGTCCTTCAGATATTCTTGACCTCAAATAGATAACAGTTTACTATGCTTGGATTTCTTTGTCATAATGAGGTCTCTAAAATGTTTTGATAAAAGATGATTTAAATCTGTCTAAGAAGAAGATCGGGACTAGACATACTTACGCTGTCGAAACTTGATAGATGTATTAACTATGTTCGTTCCCAAGGTATTACAGTTTTCTGGTAAATGCTTCTACTATATCTGTTTCAAGTGTAATATCCTATTGAATTGTAAACACTGATTGCAAAGATGGTGTGAAATTGTTAATGACCGCTTAAGCATTGAAATGGATGATATTAGTTTAGTCTAATAACTTCTGGTAGCGTCCATCCAACTCCTTCAAACTTGCAATTGATATAATTGGCGGTAACACTTCAACAGTTTTGTTTCTATCACAATATTTTTTCACGAAAGTCCAAGGTCACAGAAAACGAAGGCAATAGGTTTGAGAATTAATGTTTCGAAGGTTCCAAAGATGTTCTTTGAGATCCCAACACCTTAATAATGCTTCCAAGTAATATCAAACCCACAACTCCTAAACAGAGAACAACTCCTATTCTTATGCTCACCGAATTTGCCTCAGCTTCGTCTACCCTTTCTACTATCCAAGGACTGGCAGAACAGGCATGAAAGACTTCTATTCACAGTTAATCATTTGGTAACATGGCTAAGAGCTGCATTTTTAGATTAGATCTATAATTTGCATCCTGCGTGCCTTACAAGCTAAATTTTACTGATCATAAATCCTTTCACCTATCTTGCCAACTGGTATATACTTTTAGATTATACTCTATCCCCAGAGAAATGAAGTGTCTGCAATATTGAAAATTGATCAACAGCTGGGAAGATATGAGATTGCAAAAATCTTACCTTCTGATAGATCTTCTCCTGCCAGTCAATAACATTTGGCTGGCCAGTTTGCCCTGATGACTCCTCTAATATTGTAGGGAGATCAAACAGCCTCAGGGTTTGGGCTTGCAGTAACTGCTTCTGCTATTCAACAGAACTCTGTTGCTGTTGCTGTTGCAATAAGCCACCAGGTGTGTGAAGCCTTTACTGAAGCTCTTGCTATACTGAGTTCCACTGTGGTAGCAATGGTGGTTGTTGTTGCAACTGTCGGGGCTGATGTTGGAGCTGGGCAAGAAGAAGTAGTTTTGTAGTTGCTGCTGCAACTCTTTTCAGCTTGCCGTTCCTCAATGAACATAATGTAACAGTTAGTAAATCTGGGGCCATCCTAGCATTGGTTAAACTCCTACATGATGGCAATCAGAGGGGAAAGAAAGATGCTCTTAATGTTGCATTCGCAATATATTCCACTTCTGGTGAGATTATAGGTTTCCGTTTCTGAGATTCCCTCTTATCTGTAACATTAGAGTTGGATAGTCCTAAAGATTGCTCGCACGTAATTGCTTTGGCATCAGCAATTACTGCAGGGCTGTGTTCTGAAGCATATAGAATCCTTTGAACTGTAGAAACTATGTGCATAAAGAAGAGAACAATTGAACTAAATTGTAAGGTAAGGTATTCGGTAACCAACAACTTGTATGAGTAGGCCAGGTAAAGGCATAACATGAGAGCTTCAAAGCCGAAAAGTCATTTGAAGAATCATGAAAATTCATTTTCACTCGAACATCTTCTTCTCAATATTGAGAGTCAAAGAATACAAACGAGACAGGAGACTTGTGCTCACAGGCAAATTTGTCACTGGTGGGTTTTGGAACAGAATTCCAATGTTTCTTAATTTTGCAGAGTAAAATTCTCTTTCCTTTTCCAAGCTAGCCACAGACACCTGCTCAATAAGCTTCTGAATCTGTGCCAGAACAACAACTGGAATTGGATGAGCAGCAGAAGTCATTTGCTCCCCTGCTGTTGATGGAGGAATCTGAGCATTTCCAGAAGTATTACTGTGGACTTTTCTTGTTGCCTTGTGTACTTCATTGGCAACAGGAGTTTCATGTCGCCTGGTGCCTGAAACTGTATGATGTTTGGATGCAGAGCTTACCTTCTTATTGACTTCTTTACCCCCTTTACACACTTCTCTTCGTTCCAAAGCATTGTAACTGAAACACCCCAAATAAAAAAAATGCAAAACCTTCTCAAAATCAATTGCATTGAACATGGAAAGCAAAAGGTCTTATAGCAAAGAAAGCTTGTCTTCTTGTTAACTACTTTACCCCTGATCTGCAACCGACACAGGACATAGGTAACTTAAAACCCTATTGGTTGCAGGTTTGACTCACATAACACTCCCTTAAACCCCAAATACTAAACGTATACCCTCAATCTGTAGAGCGCTTTATCACTGGCCACTACATATTTATCTATGCATTATCAAGAGAAAAAATGGAAAGAGGAGAGTACTCATTCGTAATCCCGTCATTGACAGAGTCATAGAGTCACAATATCGTTTTAGCCATTGCAGGAACTCCAGATTATCAAGCGTCCTACCTTTTATTAGTTTATTCACCTCAATTTGCTGCAAAAGACACACTCTTGTCCCTAATATGCAACAGATCTATATACTAGCACTTGCACCTATAGGGGGTTCTAGGAATAGGCCGATAGGAGCAACCGACGAGATATAGCCATCCCCGCGCCCATCAGTAGCATTTCAAATCTAGAGGAGTCGCTCATGTCCTACTAGTGCCCATATCTTGTTACCTATATCTTCGTATGAACTTGTTGCCAACTAAGGAGTCGCCACAGTCTACTACAATCTCCCTGCAATAACTCATATCTGCCTTCTAGTATGGCTCCTCTCGCAAATAATTTCTAACTCGTGTTTTCATTGAAAGGTATCAATTTCTGGTCATTATCGCATACCCTTGGGCACAACGAGCTAGGTAATGGTATTTGAATTCTACATGTGATTACTGTGTATGCCTGTATGCCCGTGCAGCTATCTTGAAGACACCCTAACCTGATATCATTGCGGTAGCTGTTTAAATCTGTAACGCATTCTCTTGATTCCTGTAGTATACATATATATATCGGCTTAGGAGTATTTACAGTATCACTATGCTTGACTGCACAATCTATGTTCTTTCCTCAAACATCGATGCAGAAGTTATAATTTGTAAAATTACAACCGATTATAGTGACAACATACAGCGAATCCAAAAAGGGTCGAATGCTTGCTCGTGAATCCTGTGATGAGTCCCTAAATTGGTGGGCAATCTACACTCAGATTTTATGAAATTGAAACTCTCTTGGCATGATCTAAGGATGGCAACAGGTCTACTAGAAGCCTGAGCGTATGGGCAGCTAACAAACAATAATCTTGAAGGAATGTTTAAGCCTTAGTGGTCAATACGAACTATTGAGATCTATATAAATATCCCGAAACCCTCAACAGATGCACAGTAGAGAATGCCAACTCAGAGTAATATGGTGATCAATAGAAAGGAAGTCTCCAAATGATGCGATCACAAAGACATTCATTGGCAAACCTCCAGGATGAAGGTAAATACAATGCACAACCAAAAATGATGTAAATTCACCCTAGAACGAACTGCTACAAGTGTAGCGCTAAAATCTCAGTCTAAACCCTGTAATCATTGCAATTGGTAAAGTATTTTCTACAGCATGTTGTGATGTCACTGCCTTCAAGCTAAGATCCAAGGAAATATACTATGTTTGCTGGTAAATAGAGTGGGAGGTAGACAATTACACAACGAATTCCTTGGCAGAAACGATTTAAAACCCTAAAAGATGTTATGTTTTAAATGTAGAGAGGGCAACCTACAGACATGATCATCCGGGTTTAAGATTTGACGACTAAAACTCAGAATACAAACCGATTGCAGATTGGATCAAATCTTTAAGCATAAATTTAGCCCAAACAAATCATTTGGAAGATTAAACAACCAACAACATTTGCAGATTCAGAAAGAGAAGTAGAGGAGTAAATTAAACTTTTAATGGAACCCGGCTGCGATGCCGATTCGACGATTCCGGTTCAACTGCTGCAGTCCAAGCCTTTTTCCCTGATCTTCTTCACTTTTCTCTACCTGCAATGTTGTCTTTGCCTCAACAAGCCTTTTCTTTTTATAACACAGCCCCTTCCTTCTTCCAAGGGACTCGGCACGTGATCCCGTGCATCTCCCTCCTCTACTAATATTTTTATTTAATTTAATAATCCCAAAGAAGTTCTTTATTTGTTTTATTGTATTTCTTTTTAAAATGAAAACACATAATTCCCGACAACACTTAATGACTTTATAGCCGACCAAGCATATTTTATTTAACAAAGTTATAATATTACAACTATCTATAATAGTACAACTATATATTAATTTATTTTATTAATTTAGTTGTAAATCACTAATTACAACATAACTTACAACTATTTTATTTATTTAAATATTTATTGTAAATAATATTATATTAAATAATACAAAACCTCTTACAATCTTTACTTAACAACTATACTTCTAATAAAATAATAATTTATTTACAACAATAATCAACAATTATCGACATTATACTTTCCGTAATATGATTCTAATTAACGCACAATGACACCTTACACATTCAGACACTGTCTAACCTAGTTAGACTCCAAGGTGCAATATTACTTGTCCGCAAATCATGATCGAATGACAGACAATGACCAAGAGGATAAACTGACAACCATTCCACACTGACATGGGACCTCACGTTAACTCCAACAACTAATCCATTGGCGAAGGCACGCTCAGACCTGTAATCAGGTGGAGTCGATGCCTAGTACCTGCATTCCTGCAACAACGTACGGTTAAACATTCAAGATATATATATCCACATACAGTCCTATAGTGAATGGAAATCGCAGTGGTGTAGGGTACTCGAAAGTGAGTAATACAACACTGTTCCATTCACGTTATGTATAAACAATTAACTATGTTGAACAAGGTATCTGATATTAATCAACAACATAAAACATTCAATCCAATATCGCAATTAACATCGAAACATCTATAACATCTAGTTCATTTATCAAATTCTAAAACATAAAATGATAAAATCTAACATCAACAACTGTTATCATAACAATCAGATTCACAATGAAGTAACAAGATAACAAGAGATCCATCATCTATGGTCTAGGACACTATAAAGTTTAAGCAAACATCAATCTAATGGACGACGAGATGAGGGGCACTACATATGTTTTCCCTGCATGATCATGATGTTGACTCGATATACAACCCGATGATGTACAAGGTGTAGATTCAAATGAAAATTAAATATTGTTAATTCCTTGTATGTTTTGCGTCGGCATGATCATATTTAGAACCCGATATACAAGGAAGTGGGCGGGAAAACAGAGCGATGAATTTTAAAGTTATTTTTGGAGCTCGATAACCTGATTTCGGTCAACGATGGTTGATCTGACTATTTTAAGCACTGAATATGCATTTAAGGCATGATTTTCACTGATTTGGAACCCGATTATTTTGTAGTTGTGCATTCAACCTGATTTAAATGTTTATTTTCCTGCTGTTTTAAATAATGGTGATGATGATTGATGTTTGTCTGTTTATTGCAGGATCTTGTAGCTGAACTAATTGTAGAGTTGCACATGGAGGTAGCATGAGCCTAAGCGGAGGAGGATATTGTTAAATGCATTATCTGCCAACTGGAGGATGGAACAAATCAAAGATGCTGGAATATTCTATGCCAGTTGTATGAGTGCCAACTAGCAGGGCATGTGCTGTTCATCTGGACCATTGTTTGTTCTGAGAGGATCTTGATCAATGGATTAATGTAACTATTTTCTGGCTTTTGTCCTATATAAGGGCCAGAACTTGTCATAAAAAAAGAGGAGATATACAGAGAGAAATAATATTTGGCAAAATAAGGCCAATTACTATATAATTTTACAGGAGGTCAAATTGCTGAGACTAATGAGGATCGAATTGTTGAAACATCAAGGTTCTTTCTTTAGATCACTGTAAATGTACCTATTCTTGAGCATACTGAATGGAGATGAAGCTTTAGATTGCATCCTGATTGTAAACTTTACGTAATCTTCAAGTTGATTTTTGGATATGTACTGATGAATGCTGTGTTCAAATAGAAGTGCTTTCATTTTATTACATGTTGTTGTCAACTTTGCCTTTGAAGATTTGCACTGGGTCATGCGGATTTGTGGAATGTCGTAGTGAAGTATGATTCTAGTTTTCTTCTCTTCATTGCATGTATGGGAGTATGTATGTGGATCAGTGATCTAAGTCAAGTGATTTTGGGAATCTCATTCTTTAACCCTTTTTCTCATTTTAATTTCATAAATTCACCATCATAATTGCAAATAACAGATAATCAGAAGCAAATAACATGAAATATACTGACATCTTGTAGATAACTGAATATTATTAGCATATTTGAGCTAAATACATGTAGTGTTGAAAATATCATGCAAATATCAACCTGCAGGCACATTATTTGAGTGAATTCATAGTGTAGATGTAGAATAATTTGGAGATTTATGCAGAGCAAATATAAAGGATAGGACATCTGGAGAAATAATGATGAACTTTGCATTATTATTGAAGAACGTAAGGCCCTTGAATGGAAAACAGCAACACACATCAACCACTGAGTAACGTCAGTAGATTATGAACTAATCAATGGAGACTTGGGATCATGTATTCTTTCAATTCATCGTATATTTCAAGATGAGCAAAGGTTGTTGTGTAACTTTTATTCTATGTTTGTTTATGACTAACATCATCATCAACATAAATTGGCGCTAGAAGGAGGGTTGAACAAGGAACTTGTGGATTTTTGCAAATGTTGCATAAATATTTCTTCATTTGAGTTAAATGTCTACAAATATCTCTTATCTAAGAGGTTTTGACTGTATCTTTGTAAAGATCCAGCTTAAAGCTTCAAAGATCTATTTGATTTTCTGAGCTTTCAAGTTTTATTCTGAGATATGATAGATCTCGTTAAAATTTCAAAATCCTAAAAAAAAAATTGAAAATAGAGTCTCATTTTGATGGATGCATATGAAAATAATTGTCAAATTAACATTCCTTTATTTCAGAAAGCTTTGAATAGGTGGCTTTATCCTTAATGTTTACCTGACTTTGGTTTATCTACTTGCTGTAGGATACACCAGACTGTGGAGCATAGTGAAATTAATTGTCTAACTTTTCTTACAAGGTTGGATTTATATTTGAAGGGACTGATATTTTTCCTAGATGTGTTCAGGGCTGAAGTCTGGCAGGAGAATGAAGAAATTCTGAAGCAACAAGCATATGCAGCACCAGAAGTTATTAGTTGTCTAGACACTGAAGTGGATCGCTTTAAAGATTATGAATTATACTTGTCTAGAAATATACAGTGTAGTCAAGTATTAGGTTTATCCGCTGATGATCTCCTGATTGAAAGTTGGTGCAGATTACATGACGAAGAGCATTCAGAAAGGGATTGTGAAGCTTGCTTGGTCATGTTGGAGAAGACTCAAATTCTGGAACAACAAGAAGATGCAACACATGTAATCATGAGTTGTTTAGAAGATACAATAGCTGAATTAGTTCTAGAAGGTAAAGAAGAGGAAACATCTTTCCTTGAGTTATTTTATGGTGAGAATTGGAGTTCTCTACTCTCTGATATGGATGAGGCAGAGTGTAGGTATGAATCTTTTGAAAATCGTAGTGAAGAAACCACTTGTCAGGGTAAAGTCTTTGATTCTAATCCTAATATTTTTGATAAGGATGCTGAAACATCTTTCCTAGAGTCATTTTATGGTAAAGAGTAATGTAGACAAATGGAGGAATTTAAATGCATTGCTGCTAATGAAGTTCCTATGATAGTAACTAATGGAGTCTTAGAAAAGGAAATAAATGCTAATTTATTAGCTGACTTCTTTAAGTTGAATGATCAAATGCAAGATTGTTGTAGGTTAATGGAACTAGGCACTCTACTTGATGATAAATGTGAGTTATTTGATAAACAATTCATAAAAATTAAAGATGTAGAAAGCTTTGGAGTTGTTGTGCATGATCGAATGCCAATCCAACATTAATTTGAAAATGAAATAGGGAAGTATTCCTATCAAGTGAAATTTGTTTCTCCTTTACAGTCAAATGATTTAGAAATGATAAATTTCTATATAACAAGTTATGATGATAAAGATACTCATTTATGTGTTGATGTGCAGGAAATTGAAGAAAATATTGAGAAGTTTCCTGAACATGAGGATAAACCATACATCCAGAATGAAGGAACAAATATGGATAAATATGAAGAATTAATACATCAAGAGTCATACATCCTTCAATTTGAAGTGAAACCAGACGGTCAGCCAAGCAATGAAAATATAGAGTTAAATGGAAGATCAGCTGTCATTAAACAAGCATGTCGAACAACAGAACTAGAGATACACCAGGTTGTATTTTTCCTTTCCACAATAAATGATGTTGATTATTATTTTGATTATGGAGATTTGAGAGATAAAACATGCATATGGATTAGTCATGAACATGATGACCTTCCTCAGTTGCTGATCATCAAGAGTTATTCTATGAAATACAGTGAATTCTGAATATCAGAATATTATATTTGCTAGGTTGAGAACCATAACTGATACCCTGATGCTCCTACACAATCAAGAGAAGTATGCAAATACATGTCTTTGGGTCATTTTTTTTGGTTTTGGTTGCCTAGTAATGGTGTGTATATAGTGTTGTAGGTTAGTTGTTTGTACAGTCTGCTTGTTTTGCTTTCTTGTTTTGTTTGCTTTGTGTGTTTGTTTTTGTTTTGCATTGTTGAGCCTTTGTTTTGGTTGGGTGAAATTGGTGCACCTTGTTACTTAAGAACACTGCAGAAATTGTTAGAATTCAAAAATTAGATATAAGTTTTTACATAGGTTGTAACTCATATCAGTATAGGTACTCTTGATCAGGTCTGTGGTATCATATTCATCAATACTACTTTTCTTGAGTCAAGGAGGTCCTCACAATGACACACCTAATAGCCTTGGGTTTGTTGAACATATCAGTGTAGGTGTTAAGTGAAAAATCTAAAGGTTGCCCTTGCTACCATTGCAATTCTCAACTTAATTTTAGCAAGTGACCACTCCTTGCATCATAAAGCTACAACTGATATATCATATGAAATAAATTAAAAATATAAAATAAATAAAATAATAAAGTGGATTTTTTGAAAATCTAGATTAAGTCATCTAAGTAACTCTACCAGGGCTATAGATGCCTGCTGGTAGTGGGGCTCTACTTGGGGGAATTGCAACGATAACCTTATCAAGGCTATAGACGCCTGCTGGCAGCAAGGCTCTATCCGGTTGGCTATGAGGGATGAACCAATCTATGTAGCTTAACACCAATGACTGATTTATTCAACTCACTTTCAAGATGAGTATATGAATCACGTGCACACACTTGATCCCTTATCAATTCATAGTTATATTGATAAATGTGATACCATTCAGAAAGGATTAGGATTCTCATGCTTACTAAGAGTGGAACATTATGTTTTAACTTATCCTCATCTTTTGAATTATTTGAATTTTGTTGTGTTCTTTGGTGGCAAGTTGTTGTGTGGTTACACAACATGCCCCATTTTGCATTAGCAAAATAGGGACCCAACTTTGCTAGCTTGTTCCCTAGCTTTTGTGCTCTGGATGGTAATGGTAAAAACAATATCAGTCAGTATGCATAGGCCTAATGTCAGGTACATTTGTGATCTTGAAATCTGAGCCAAACTTCAAAGTCTGAATCTATCCTCAAAAGGCTTACTATTTGAAAGAGGATGAAATTCTATGCAAGTTTGCCTTTTACATCACCCTAAAATTTGACCAAATGAGAAAGTTATGGCAGGTCAAAGTTTTGGTCAACCTGATTTCCCTGGGGGGGTCACATTTTAAAATATCACCTCATATTACAAATATCACCCTAGCGCTAATATGATGCTGACATCAGCTCATCCCCATGCTACAAAGAGTATAACATGACAGTGACGTCACCATCATATCCCATTCGATGAGGAGGGTTATGTTTGTTAATATCCCGCATATTAATAATATGCATCAAGAAGACCCGAAAAGTTTATTAAAGATGGAGAAACTATTGTATGTTTTCATGCTTTGTATATTTGTGACATACAAGCTAGGATACATTACCCATATACAAGTTGGAATCAAAAGGTTTATGAAATATGGTAAAATCAGAGTATATTTTCAGTTTGTATGTTCTTATATACAATGTCGATACACATTACATCATATACAAGTGGCGGACCCAAAGATTTATTAAAGAGGCTTAAATTGTTGCATATGTCTTGCGTTGTATGTGCATTACGGTATACATACATTTACATATATGCAGGCCAGACACGAAAGGTTTGTGAAATGGAGTTAGTTCATTACATGTGGCAGAACATACATTGTTATATACATTGGATACAATGTCGGATCTGAAATGGTTATTAAATGAGATTAAATGCTTGTATATCCAGTGCCTTGTATGTAGGATTCAAAACATACAATACATAATATACAAAGCCAAAATTGAAATGGTTATTAAATAGCAAAAGTTCATTGTATGTTTCGCGATTGTATGTTTATACATACATTGCAATATGCATTGAACTTATACATGCAGTGGAACTAAAATCATATAAAAGGTGATTAAATCATTGAATGTGTCCGACTTGTATGTTCAGATGTACATTTCCAAAATATACATACAAGTGCCGGATGCCAAATGAAAGTTAAAAGCTGTGAAGTCCTTGTATGTTTTCCCTGCATGATCATGATGCTGACCCGATATACAAGCCGATAACGTACAAGGAGTGGATTCGAAGGAAATTTAAAAGTCGTTAATTGCTTGTATGTCTGGGACACTTGTATGATCAAGATACATAACCCGATATACGTTGCATTATACATAGTCAGTAGGTATAAACTGATTCTTCAATTTTGTCACCATCCAGTCCCACTTTGTAATCTTTTCTTTTCCTCTTCTATTTCTTTCCAATTGAACTTCTTTCCACCATATAACAACATGTCCGTTCAACTTTGTCTTTACAAATTTCACCTTCTTTGGATCTTCAATTTCGTCATATTCAAAGTATTCTTCCATGTCATTTATCCAATCAATCAATTCTTCAGGGTTCAGATTACCAGTATAATTTGGCACATCAACTCTAGGTCTCTTTCCAATCTTTGAAATAGCTCACAACATCTTTACCTAATCTGATTCTTCTTCTTCATGACCTTCTTAGGTTTTGCCAGTTTATTCAGCAGATTGAAATTCTTCTTCATCATCACTTTCAACATTAGGTCTCGGTGTCAATCCTCTTCGCCTATCTTCCTTGACAGCATCCAAATGAATTTACATTATTCTCATCAATTCCATCATTTCATCCATTCTATTATCCATTGTACCAACAGGAGGAACTCTTTGCAGCACCAACTTCATAGGATCAAGTGCAAACTACCTCAAATTCGGTGATCAAGCTATAAGAGACAACTGCCTCTCAATTGGCAATTGGTTGCGCACAAGTAACCTGCCTCGGATTGGTGATCTGCTTACAACAAGATCTTATAGAATCACCTTCGCCAATTCGCTCTGATGCCACTTGGTGTAGTCATGGTAGGAGGGTTCACAGAATGAACTATCTAGACCGTTCAACAAGAGTAAACACAATGGAAACAACTCAAAGAAATAGAATCAATGCAGATTCAGTCATTTAGTATATCAAAGAATTCAAAATATAGTTAGGCCGGCAACATATGGGCTTATAATTAGGGCTCATAGGCCTGATTACACACATGTGCAAGATGAATCTTTGAAGCTCCTTCACACAAAATCTAAACTATCAAATCTTTCTTATGCAAATAGTTTCTTTCCTAAGGATCTATTACATCAATACATATCATTTTCAGAATAATAGATTCCTCTGTGTCAGCCGAGGAAGGTTACAAAGTCCAATAAAGAGTTATAACGTGTTCAGAGATAGGTCAGACCTAAATGCATAGAACACTTCCTCAAATGAATGGAACAACGTGAAGACCCTTGGGGAAGGTCAACTGTGCACTATAGATCATTGAATGATGTGTCATCAAGGTCCACAAGTCAGGGAATGATCCGCAACCTTCTCCTTCAGCTGATTTGTCTGAGATTATCAGGATGCTTTGTTCTAAGAAAATAGTCGATCTTCTGATAGCGATATCCTTCTGGCAGCTGATCCAAATGTTCTAAATTATTGATATGATGTAGATGAATGAATGTAGATGCTAAGTCCAGATCCACAAGATGTGAAATGCCAATACCAGATTGAACTGCCTGAACTGGATTGGAAAATGAAAAGAAACAAACTGTAAACAAACTAGAATGCAAATGTTTTTGGTTGATACAAGATTTCTCTTGAACTAGGGATGCTCTTGCATCAATAAATGAAAACTTAAAATAGAATTTAGTTTACAGATTAAAATAAATTTGCAGTCAAAAACCAAGAAGATGTTTACAATTACAGGTATCAGATAAATTTTACTTAGGAATATATTCACAAGAAAAGAACTCATAAAAACATAACACAAGCAAGATGAAGGAAAAACATAGCCTAGTTCATCATAAGGTGTGTTAGAACCATTCAAAATTTCACATAGTCCCACTCTGTTTCATACATTTTCCTTCCATGAATCCATAATTAGGGATTCATATTCCTTTTAGAATTGTTCCAGGAGTCATTTATGAGCATCTCATATCAGGTCTATGTGAAAGAAATTTATATTTTTGACCATTGATGTGTTTTTGTCTCTTATTGCAGCCCCACAGTTCATGCAAACAACCTTGGTGGGTGTGCGGGAATTAGAGGATGTGAATACATAGTTACCACTTCATTGCAACATGTAGAAAATTCAGTTGCAGCATAAACTTAAGCGGCACATAATATGTTACCGCGCCCCCACGATAGGTAAGGAGATGACTAGTGGCAATGTAGTAGGAAAGAGTTAGGATAAAGTGTTCACCATGCCCCCATGACTATTTCAAGTTGAGCCTGTGTTGTTGCAGTATAAGGAGTTCAAGTGACCAGTAATGCTACATACCGTGGCACCGCGATGTTGATAACTTCAACTAGCGGTGGCGCGATAAAAGACATAAGGGATAACATGTATCCCACCATCTTGTGGTGGTGTGCAACAAGGCTTGCGGGGTGGTAGTAAGTGGTTAAGATGAATGTAACTATCCAAGAGGTCCCATGGTCTTGTGATTGCCCTAGGTTGGTCTTGCGGTGATGCGGTAAGGAATTAAATGTTGAAATGACTTTAGTGCTCCCCCGTAATGGTTATCATTGATTCCTGCGAGATTCTAGTTTTTGAGGAAAGGACTGCAAGTCTTGAAATACTCACCCAACCATTGGATTGGATCAAATCAATGGTTTGTGTTTGAAAAGAATTGAATGTTGAGATTTGTTATTTCATGGCATGAACCAGGTTAATGGCAAAATGAATAGCTTCATGGCATGATAAAACTTGGGATTTCTTTGTATTTCTTCATTCCAACAAATTTAGTGTTGATTGTAGAAGGCAAATTCAAGCTTTGTGTCCTCTCCTCAGGCATTTTGCGACTAGGTAAGTCTGTCCCTTCACTCTTTGCATAAAAGTTGGTGTCTAGTTTGTGCTCTATTTTCAACTAGTTTGGTAAAGCAAGTAAAATATCAAAACCCTATTTCGTAGAGGCACTAAAATATGGCACATAAAAAATTTGAGTTTGTGAGTAAGAGCATTGACCCCCTGCTCCCAAGAAATGATCACTTCAACAATAATTGTTGGACATCCCGCCAAATTCAGTTGACAAGGGGTCTAAGAATTTGTTCAAGGATGTTGTGGAAGGATGTCGGGATGTTGCAATCCCTATCTCTAGATGGAACCTTTTTTGGTCTTTGTGTGGAAAGAAAGAGGGACATGGACCAGTTGGAAACCCATGGAATTTGGATTCGACAAAGCTTGTGGTGCCAAATGTATTTGTTGATGTGGATTTGATTAGAACATTGGCACAACACTATCACTCAGCCACCAAAATAGTTAGACTACTAAATGGGTCACTATTAGTGGTTGTGGACAGGAATGCAATCATAGACTGCTTCATGTTGAGCAAGCAAGCCCTCACATAACTAGATCTTTAGAAGAGTGATTAGGAGTACAATAGTTTGAGAAAAACACATAGAAGGGATGAGGTACCCATGCACATGAGGAAAGGGGCAAATAATAGAAGAATTGAAATCCCATCCACTACAATTAAACCTTTCTCTATTGAAGATTTTGTTGTCTCTTTCAAAAGAACATATTTTGCTTTGTGTTAGGTGTTGGGTATTGATGCGCAAGGTAGAAATCCTATTGAACTAATGATGATGGCCATAAGAATTTAAAATCTCAAAGCTAATGTTGCATATGATTTTGCAACATTCATTGAAAAGAAACTACATGATGGATTTTTGCAAATAAGAGAAAACAAAAAACCCATAGATTTCCAATACTACTCTTTGTTATGTCATTTGATTTTGTATCAAAATAGAAGGAAGTGATCTAGCAAAATGGATCTAAGCATGATTGATGAAAAGGGACAAAGATTGCCAACACAGTGTTGGTGTTACAAATGGGATAGTCATTGCAAGAATTGTGACTATGTTGTGTTTCATGATGAATTCTCAATTAGAATAATGAATTCTCTCGGTAGCTTTTCTCCTAGATTGATAAAAGAGATTAGGGAAATATTGAGGCCTCTTCCCATAGGCTAGAATAGGGTCATAGGCATAACCATGTTGAATGGTTTTTCTTGCCAGTTCATACTATAATCAAGGTATATGGGTGTACTCAACCACCCCATGTGTTTCCCAAATGTGTGCCAAACAAAATTGCATTCCTTGAATTCATGTGGCAAATGATGTGGATGGAGAAGGATGTAATGAAGAAATAGAAGAAAGGAAAATTTATTCCTGATTCCATAGTGTTTGGTGATTGGTCCATTAGTTTTGATACTTTAGAGGATTTGCAAGCCTATTTGAAGGCTAAATATTCTTTGAAATTAGGCATAGAGAGGGTTTGTGATCTAGAGGGTCACATGAACTTTGTCAGACAAACCATTCTCACAAGAATGGGAATATCCCATCAAATCAATTTTGATGAGGACATGATAAAAAATCTTGTCACCTTTCAAGAAGTGTATAATAGAGTACGAAAATGGGAGATTTTGAAAGGGATTGAGGATGATAGGAGAAAACAAAATCCTAATTTTCCTGGATTCTTTGTTGAAGAGAGGGACCCTTTGAGAAGAATAGATCTGATAATTGATCATTTTGAAAGAATATATAGCAAGTCTGAGAAACATCCTTCAAATGCTACCAAGCTCAAAGTCAAAAGACTACCAAGAGTTGTGATTCAAGAGCCTGCACCAGATGCAATGTCAATACAGGATCTAGCTCATGTCCTTGATTCACCACCCACCAAAAGGCAAAGGATTGAGGATGTTTTGTCCACTGTTTCCATATGAATTGAGTGAAGGAGAGGGTGACACTGATGAAGTGTCTAGTATCCTAAGAAATATGGGAGATGAAGGAGAAATAGATCAACCACTTGTTGCCGAAGAAATAGAAGCACATAAACCAGAGGCCAGAATGGCTGAACAGACACAAGGTGAGCCTAAATTAGAAGAAGATGAAATAATTGTGGCTTCCTTGAGATTTATGGAGGATGATGATTTCATTAATTCTACCAAATTCTAAGATTTTTGGATTAAGATGAAGATGAAATAATTTCAAGAACAAGTGGAAATAAATAAAATGGGTGTTGATGAATCTCAACATGAGCAAATTGTTTCACAAACTTTCAAGAATATGAAAATAGGTGAAATAAGTGTCAGCCCTGATGAGTCTAGACAAATGGTATTAAGGAGCAACATGTTGATCATTCTCGGGCTTGAGTTGAAAAAAATGTTTTTGTTAGACCAAGTCAAGAATCAAGATGACCCCATGCTAGTTTCTGAATTTGAATATGAGGAAGGTGTCAGTGGTTGTGGTTTCAATCCAAAATTAGAGACTTTGGCAATATGGGATACACAAAAGAACACCAGCAAACCAAGATTACTTGATGTGATCTAGGAAATAAGGGGAACAACTGTGGTCAAGAATTCTAGGACACATCAACAACTAAAGCAACTACCCTCACTATGCATACTACAATGTTTACATGAACTGCTACTATAAAGCTAGAGTAAAGATTGTTTGATTATGAGAGAACTCAGATGGAGATGAATGATGAGATAAATAGATTGTATCTTGAAAATGTAAACCTGAAAAAAAAAAAACTAAAGGGTGAGAGTTCTTCTCATATTCAAGCCATTGTGCCATTTCAAACACCTATGCCACAAGAGACCGGCGATACCACAGTGACTGCTGAACAATTCAATGTTTTGAAATTGAAGTTGGAAAAAGAAATTGAGGAATTGAAAAGCCAAATAGAGAAAACAAAGAATGAGGAAAATTGAAAATTCTTGAAGTGTTTGAGAAATTTTGGAATATAGAGTGAAAATGGTTGTTGACAAGTTGAGAGATGTGCATGAATGCTATTCTTCCTTGTCTCAGGCCATGGAATGGTTGAAAGTAATTTTTTCTATTTTAGATCCCTTATATCAAAGATGGCAGTCAACACATCACACACTACTCACTCTATGTAAAGTTCTACAATGGAATCAAGATGCTCCTGTAGCTCTAAAGCCAACAGAGAAAATGATCAAGATGATATTGGATGAGTATTAGTATGTGAATGGTGAGAATCAAAGAATGCAGGCAAAGATTGATTCTTTTGCCACTTTCAAACACCAAATCATTCCATCAATCCTGACAGAGAATGAAAATATCAAGGATTTTGATGCGTGGAAGGATGAATTTGGTCATACAGTTTCTAAGGTCATGGAATTTTTAAAAAAGGTCAAAGATATCAATATTCTCAGCTTCAACATCATTCTAGACAGAGTAATTGCTTTGGATGTTGGATATACAAAGTTTGTAATTGATGTCAAAGCATTGCTAGACAAAAGGTGGAAGGATCACCAAGCCAACTTGCTCCAAATTCAAGATTATAAGTGGCCTAGTGATTTTACTATGTTTCAATGGCAAGAGAAGTATCTTTGAGCTAATGAATAGACAGGATAGACATGCAAGGGAGCAACGAGCATCATGGCCTCATGACTACATAATATACCAATGGGAGAAAGAGTATTTGGCTCCTCAAGAAGAATAGGGCCTTGAAGATGTTGCAGTGGAAGAACTGAGCCTTCAAACACTCTATCATACAAAGGGGGACTTCGCTAGACTGAGATGATCATGGGTCTCCTATGTTGATTAACAGACTACAAGTGTATTGCAAGTGTTGCAGGCTTCCAATCAATATTGTCTACTTTCTCTGTTTTCTCTTAATTATGTTTTAAGAAAAATTAATGTTTAGTTTATATGAAGAGGCATGAATTTTGAAAGGATGCCATATTTTGTAATAGTCTGAATCTTATTGCTTCTCTTATAAAAGAGAAACCAAGACCAAATTTTGATATCATCATCATCATAGGCATTTATAGAAACATATATGAGGAGACTTATGTTATATTGTAATATCTATTTGAAGCAATCAATGGAGAAGAAGATTTAATCTGGTGCTTGAATTCTAGTTCAGATATCTAATTGATCATTTCTTTGTTTGTACAATGAGGAGGCTTAGTTCACCTAATGTTAAGATATCTATATGTATTATTAAATCACAAATGTTCATCATTCTTTCCTTCACACAAGAATATTCAATGCATGTGGAGTTTGGAATCTGTATTACAAACTAAAGCTATCATCTAGGACATACAAGAAAAGTCTAGCATCTAGAAAACATATAGGACATACAAGAAATTATATTCTAACTAAACAAAATTAATTTCAACCAAAGTAAGAAAACTAAGAAGAATGATTGAACCTAATTTTAAATGTACTTCAAATTAGCAGTGAACATCTCAGGTTTTGTATACAATGTACTAGCAAAATAATGATGATTACATTCATAAATGTATCAATAAAACAATAGTGAATAAGCATACCTATACTCAGATCTTTATTACATTCATAATAAATTACACCATACATATAACCAAAGTTTAGGTGACAAGCTAACCTCTTAAGGTGATAGGCTAGTTAAGGTGAGAAAACATCATCATAATTATCTGCATTTCCAACAAGATCAGAATCCTAATCACTTGTGTCTACATCTTCTTGATTTTCTTCCTCATCCTCATATGTGACATGCTACTCATTCTCTCTCCCAATCTCTTCATTGGTAATCAAAATCTCTTCTACAAACACTCCATCATTGTCTTAATCCACTTCTTCGAATGTTTCTTGTAAATTAACATATTGCCCATCATACATTATATTGACAACTTCCGTGAATTTTCATCTAGAATGATAGTCTATTTGAATGACATACAACCATCCTAGGCTTCTTACATCATCAATTAGAAATGATTGGTTAATTTGAAGAGGGGAACATATGACTCATCCATCTCCGATAAAAATTGCCCTCTATTTGCGCATACAAATCCATACTCATCAAATTGTACTATGGATGGTTGGATCCACTTACACTTTAATAATATAGGACTATTTTCACCAAAATCTACTTGAATAATTTCTTGGATGAATCCAACATAAAATTTCTTCTCAGGTTTGTGAAGAAATTCAGCACTAACAACACAATCACAATTTGTCTTTCCTTTGTCTTTTTCTTCCACTCTTAAATGACTACCATAGGTCCACATTCCACTAAAACACATAGCCCATATATGTGGAGATTGTGAAAGTTCACTTTCCTCCATTGTTACATCTTGAACTTCTTCTTTTGCATCACTAACTACATTAGCAATCCATTCTTCAAATTTTGGAAAAGAATCACCTCCAATCAAATCATGACATCTGCGCTTTTGATGTCGATGTTGCATCCAAGTTTGATTCTCTTCTTCATATTTTCTACATAGAATATTAACATACAAATAGTAATATTAATAATATAAATGTGTAAATGCAATTGAGTAAATAAATTATTGTGTAAATTTTTTTGACCTATGCCACTTATCAAACGAAGTTGTGTTTTGAAGAATATAGGCATGTATCACACTTCTTTCTTGGTATTATATCTTGAAGCGACATCCATTCTCTTCTAATACTTCACCTATAACACTTTCATCTTCATCATCATCCCATACACATCAATTGACATTTTAAAATCCTTCATATATTCTATGCAAAATCCCATGGCCTCTTGCATTGAATATCCCTCAGACATGCTGCCTTCTAGTTTTGTCCTAATATGAACAATTTTTTTCAAAACCTTCATATATAGTTCTATAGGATACATCCATCTCATTCTTATTGGACCACAATGCTCTAGTTCATATTCTAGATGTATCAAAAGATGCATAGAAATGTTAAAGATTGTTGGTGGAAATTCCCATTCCAATAGACAAAGGACTTCAACAACCTCCTCCCTCAAACTATCAAAGTTTGAAGGAGCTAATAAATGTAAACTCATTCTCTTTAATATTAGGCCCAACCTTATAACTACCAATCTTGGACCCTTTGCCAAACTTGATATATTTACCACAATAGGTAAACTATTCTTGATTATGACATGATAGTCATGGGTCTTGAGGCCTCTTAAGCCATTAATGTTAGTTTGGCTTCTAATACTACTACTTACATATCCAGTGGGAAAGTGAGTTTGAGACAACAACTGTAAGAATTGTACACATTGTTCCTTTGTCCAGACATAAGGAGCACTAGGTTTTCTATATTTTTCATCAACACATTTTTCAACCCAAAGATTTTGATGAATCTTTAGTTGTCGAAAGTCTTCACATGATGAAACAGTATCAAAAGCACCAAAAAGAGTTTCTATAATAGCATAGGCTATATTTTTCTCAATATGCATAAAGTCAACAGCATGCCTCTTGTCTATATCCTTAAAGTATGGCAACTTATAGAATATGCACAATCGTTTTACACCACTTTGACTACATGGATCATATCTACTACCAGCAATCCCATCATTTTCAATAAATGACATTTTTTTTGTCCATTCTCAACAATTTAATCACTTGTTATTAGAAATGGTGCTTCACGATTCTCTTCTTGACCATTGAAATGTATTTTTTGTCAATGATATGGATGATCCATTTTAAGTTAAGCATGATGTTCACAATAAATACACTTATGCAAACTTCTTGAGTGCCTCAAAAAATCCTTAAAGTTGCAAGCAGGACATCCATAGTATTCATGAACACTGAGACTAGACAATGTGCCATATGCAAGAAAATCATGAATCATAAACAATAAGGAAGCTCTGAAAGTGAATTTGATTGAATGACCATCCCTTAAAGATTAAATTTCTTCAATTCCTTTGCACAATTCCATTAACTCATCATATAATGGCTCAAGATAAGCATCGATTGTATTTGAAGTCACACTTTTCTTTCCTGGTATAATCAATGATAGCATTAAGAAAATTGGTTTAGTTGCTAACCATGGAGGCAAGTTATAATTTATTAAAAATACTGGCCAAGTTGACCATTTAGTACTTTGATCTAAGAATGGGTTCACCCCATCTAGAGTCAAACCCAACCTTATATTACGAGGATATTGAGAAAAATCAAGCCATCTATTATCAAATTCCATCCACATCTTAGAATTAGGCACATGTCATTGTTTTCCATCGATGCTCTTATTTCAAGCATGCCATTGCGTAAGTTCAGCAATGTCTCTGCACATATACATTTAGAGTAATCATGGGATTGTTGGAAAGTGGTGAAGAACCTTTAGGAACCACATCTGATTTCAACCCTTGTCTATACCTCACTTCATGACATTTCAGAAATTCACTCTCACTTGCAAGATTATTGTGAAATAATACACAACCATTGACACATGTGTTGATGTTTTCATACCCTAAGCCTAGCTTAGTGATTTGCTTTTTACAGACTTCATTTTATTGGCAATGTGGAGTCAAGTGGTAACAATAAACTTAATAATGCCAATAATTGATCTACACTCTCATTTGTCCAACCATGCACCACTTGCAAGTTAAAAATTTGAAGGATTGTTGTCAAACAACTTAACTTGCAATTAGCATTCACAGGCATTAAATAATCCTCCATTGACTTGGCCCAATCATCGTCTAGACCCTCATTCAACATTCTATCAACTTCAAACCCTTCATCTAATATTCTTGCCTCTTCATCTATGTTTGCTGCCACTTCATCTATGTTTGTTGCCTCTTCATCTCTCACACTTTGCAATTCTATCATATCTTCATAAATAATTGTAATCCCAAGGGATTATACCACTATGTCCATATCTTATCATATGTTGAAGAACCAAGTTTCTTTTTCTCACCTTTCCACCATGAAAGTCTCTACATGGACATGGATATTTGTCCATGTCCCTCTCATTGGCTACTCTCTCATCAAATGCATGATATTGATCCATAATCAACCTTCAACGTTGATCCATATATAATGTTGTTCACATAGAAACAAAAATCTATTAGAAACAAAAATCTAACTTTCAAATGCATTTGGTTTGGTAGAATTTCATCAAACTTTGTGTGAGATATTGCATTTTTGGTGAGTGCAGGTCTAAACCCTACCTAGGGTTTCCAGGGAGAAAAATTTGATCATGGGCAGAGTTTCCACCATCCAAAAGTCCTAAAAATTGGTGGAAATCTCTGTCCCGTGCCTATCCACATCCCTACAAGAGGACAACTAATGACTGGCACGTGTGAAGAAGATATGTTTGATTGTGTGTGCAGATTTGTTGTGAGATAGTCCTAAAACCCTCGGTTCTTTGTTGCTTTGAATAATATATGTATTGTATGTCAATGGAGGGGTCAAAAATCATAGTGGTATGTTATTAGGGCCTGTACAAGGCTAGGAATTCATATGACAAGTGTTCTTACCTTCATTTCAAGTCATCACCTTGAATGCACCTAGTGGCAGTAAGACCTAAATTGCATAAATCATTGTGTTAATCACTTGGTTAGGTCATGTACATTTGGAAACCCCTAGAAGATGTTGTAATAGGTCTAAATAAACCAAGTTTCCCATATTCCATGTTGTCTTCAATGATTGAGTGTAACTAGTTGTTGTTTCGATGTTTTAGGCTTAGGAGCAAATTGTCAAGAATGAACAAGGGTGCAGATTTGCATCAAGTGTATTGAAACTTTATTTGGGATATGTCAAGGTTATTGTGTGTGAGTCCTTCCTCTGCATCATGTTCTACCTCCACATAAATCTCTATGGTTAGTTTTGTACATTTTTTACTTGTAGGATTCCCACAGTTAGTGAAAAAGGTAGTGTTCATGAAAGAATGGAAAAGATGTGTAGAGCCTTTGAATTATACTCGTATTGTGCAATGGCATTGAATCATTTAGAAAACCATTTTTTCTTCACAGGGCAGCATTTTCTTATGGAACAATTGACTGAGATACCTCTTTTTTCAACTGACCACCCTCTCATGAAATCTCATTCATATTATAATCTTGCACGATCTTATCATAGCAAAGGTGGTTATGACACCACTGGCCGCTATTACATGGCATCAATCAAGGAAAGATAGAGGCCACAGGATTTTGTGGACAGGTTCAATTGAAGCTAGGAGATCTTAAGAGTTCTCTCTCAAATATTGAAAAGGTTCTAGAGGTCCACCTTGAGAACTGTGAGAGATTAAAAGTTGTAGGCCATATATATGCTCAGCAAGGGTAGGCAGAGAAGGCTTTGGAAATTTTAAGAAAGGCAACTCACATAGATCCATGTGATGCCCATGCATTTATCAAGATGGGTGAGTTATCAATATCATCAGACCCTAGTGTAGCCTTAGATTATTTTAAGACAACAAAGTCTCTTCTGAAGAAGAGTAGAGAAGAAGTACCCATTCAATTGTTAAACAACATTGGGGTTCTTCATTTTGAGCGTGATGAACTAGAGTTGGCTCAACAAACTTTTATGGAGGTTGTGATAGGTAAAAAAATAGGTTAATAAGATCAAGCATAGCCATGAAAACCTAACCCTACCATCATCAAAGAATCTAATCCAAATGAAACCAAAAGCATGCAATTCAAGCACAATATCACCTAGATTGTGTGATTCCTTGTTTATGATGTGGATTGCTTCTTCAACAATGAATAATTATGAAGATAAAACCTACCATAATGGATGGATGATAATGTAGATAAGCTCAATGGATGCTATGGATACTCAAATGCTCAATATGCTTAGGATGATAATGTAGACGCTATGAATGCTGGATAGATGTAGTATGGAATGAGAAGGTGTTTATATAGAACTCAACCAAAATCAATCAATGGTGGAGATTCGATGGCTATGTGAATGGCTAAGATTAAAGGATAGACATAGGTGAATGTGAATATGACAAGTGGAGAAAAGATAGGGCTCATGTGTTCTTGTGTACATAAAAAAGTACTACATATGAAAGATATTAAATAAAAGGATATAGTACCACTTATCTTTTTTTATTGAAAGAGGCACACATGTCGGCTTATGAGATAAATGATAAGATAAATTAATTAAATAAATAAAATTTATTTAATTAATTGGAAAGTGGGCTTATGAAAGGAATTTTTAATTAAATAAATAAGATTTATTTAATTAAAAATAGAAGAATGAAGATAATTAAATAATTAAAGATTGTTTAATTATAGCTTAGAGGAAATAGAAGAAATAGCTAATGAATTAATTAAATAAATATAAATTTATTTAATTAATAGAAGAAATAGATGTGTTAGGGATATTTCTCAAGTGTGTTAGACAAATGTAGATGATGGGTAATGCAATGTTTGATACTAATGATAATGAGTCAATTTTGGGTGTCTACATTTTGCCCCTCTTTGATATAATGTTCGATAGAGCGTTGTGTCAAAGAAGATACGATAATCACTTGATAAACAAAGTTATGCCCCAGTGTAACTAGCAAGATGATGCCCCCTCAAGAGGTAAGCCAGGATAACCAGGAAGGGCTGGGTTGGCTCACAATAGAAGAAAAGCTAGGACAGCAAGGTTGACATGAAGAAAATGGGGGAAATGATTGATCTTAGTTGAGGACTATATAGGAACATGATGGAATGGATAGATGGTGTGATTGGCATATTTTTAAGTAAGTGCTTGAAATGGAAAGAAATGCAATTCTTATGTTTGATATAGCATGTGGATGTTATGCACCAGGGTATAGAAGACCAAGGTGTCGAGATATCCAATGTGCAACTAGCATGCTACAATCTTGTCTAAACACATGAGATCAAGATGTTGAGCCAACATGCACAAGATATGAATAACAGCTAGTGTTTTGAGATGGGCTTTGACGCTACAAGCAATGGTTTGAGCTTATCTCCACTACATAGTGATAGCTTGCTGGTTATATGTATGGAGCTAGTCTTTACATAGAATAGTCTCAAGTGCATAAGAGACTGTTTAGCTTCTCAGATGCTAGAGATATTGATATGTAAGATGCTAATCACAACACATACAAGATACCAATACACTTAGGAAGAGAATAAGATCATCCTACAAACGCGACATACGAAAGCAATATGACCATGCCCCATTCCTTACTTCATCGCAACATACCAAGATATAGTTAGATCAAGGCAGTCTTGATTAGGCATAGAAAAGGGACAAAAGATAAATCAAAGATAAAACAAAAGATACTGTCATCATGTTATCTTGTCAAATTTAGGTGCTTGTATATGGATTTAAGCTAGCGCCTTGTTGAGAGGAAAGCTGCATCCTGTTGAAGGCTAAAGATGTTGACAAACTACTATAGCAAATGTTGGCTTAAGGCATGTGGACAAAATAGCTTCTGGCTTATTCTTGATTAGTTGAAGTGCTTTAGCTTTCAGTATACACATAGTTTGCTTCCTGCTTGAGAGGATCAAAGAGAAGAAGATGGAGGATGAAAAAAGATGAATAAGATGGGGTGGATCATCTGTGTTTGAGTACTGGAAACTTCCTTCATATTCTAGACTGCCTACATACCCTATATCCATGAGATCAAAGCACATTTACGATGAAGATGAGACATAATGAATATGTAGTTCTGGGTTTTATTGATGATATGTGTGATGAAAGATAGAAGAATGTGAGATGAAAGATTAGAGAATGATTAGTAGAAAGATTAAAGACAAATGATGAAAAGAAGGGGCTATCGTCTTAGCCTGAATCAGAGTGCTTCCTTCGCATCTCAAATTGCCTACATACCCTATATCCATGGGATCAAGGCTTTAATGATAGAGCTGTGATGTAGTTCTTGCTTATTTCCCTGAATGGGTGATGTTAAAAAAAACTAACATGATTGCTTGAATGTTTGTGTTGGCGATGTCTTGCGATTTCTGGATGTTAGATGAGCGCGAATTGATTTGCAAAGATATGAATCCTGGTTGCAAAATGTTTTTCCACGTTTGTTGTTGGCTGAACGCTATGGTTGAAGTTGAAAGTTTTGTTGTGTTGTAAGCTAACGTTTTTTATGTGTTATGAGCTAGAGATAGTGGTATCCACTTCCAAATAAGACTCAACAAATGCCCCCAGTGTGGGATGAGGTTTATTATGAAGAAACGATGATAAGGAAGGCATGCGGTCAAGATGCTAAGGTGCCAAAAGAGATGGTTATCACAATAATGTCTCAAATATGATAGATAGCATTGACAGAGGCAAAGGTGGAAAGGTTGTTTATTATGATGATATGTGGATTATGATATGGACTATGTGGGATAGGATGGTGAAATATGATAAGAAGAGTGATGATCAAACAAACCAAGCAGACGATAGAAACTGGTCACTACACATAGCACCTGTTTGCCAGGTTTTCACTATGGTACTTATCTAAGGCGCTTGTTTACCAGGTTTTCACTAGAGGATGGATTATTTATCTTAGACTATTATTTTTTGTTATCCAAAGTGCCACAAAGTGGTTTTCACTGTTGGATGGATTTTATTTTATTTTATTTTATTTTATTTTTTTCGGGATAGCTAACAATTACACATAGCGATTGTTTGCCAGGTTTTCACCATGGTAATGGATAGGAGGGACTCAAGTGTCTAGCCCAATGGATGTTAGTAGTCTTGTTAGAGATGCATGTCATTGCACAGACCATGTCATTATGCTCATCGATGTTGGTAAAAAGGGAGCGCATGGATGGAAGATGGATGAGGAAGGATAGTGGATAAAAGACTAATGGATTATATCAGGCTTAGGATAAGAGGCTTATGCAAAAGCATGGACCATAAGAAGGTGATAGGGGGGATATGTAGGATAATGGATGAAGGATGGAGGTATGGAGGTATGTGAAAATGTGGGATGGAAGGGAACCATGACCAACAGTTGTACACACCGTTAAACATTGAAGCTTTTAATGAGAAGGTGGTGGAGGAAGTAATAGGGATGTTTGCTTAGGAGATAGTTGATAGAGTGATGTAGGAATTCACAGATACTTAGTATTTTTATGATTTTTGCTTTGCTTGTGGGATTTTTAGATGGAATGGGATGTTTGGAAGGAATTGGAATGTGAGATGGAAGAAGACAATCGGGATTCTTTTGTTTGAGATATGGATAAGGATGCTTCATTTGACCTACTTGTTTGTTTTCTTAGGAACCCAAACCATTTGGGGTGTAGGATATTCTTGTGGATTTATAGGCTCAGCTAGATTTTTAGATGTATTAGGTTGTGATTCATTGCTTTGATTCCCTAAGGCATGAGAATCTTTAGGATTCTTGGTAGGATTTTTAGCTTTAGAGGTAGAGGCATCCAAATTTTTATTTTTGAATCCCATGGATTTGATGGAAGAGGGGTTGGTGGAATGAGTGGAAGGTTTATGCTTAGACGGTATGTGCATTTGTTGGTCACAATTAGGAATGTAATGGTGCTAATGGATAAATGGATAATTAGGCATTGGTAGTAATGGAGGTGAGGAAAATGGAGGGATACTAGGGGTTGGAAGTAGTGGAGGTAAATTGGATGGTGGAAGATGTATGGTCACATGCTTTTGCAAGTTATAGGATGGGGAAAGTGGAGGATATGGAAATAAAGTTGATGGTGGGAGTTTAAGAGTTCGGAGAAGCAAGGGTAGATTAGATGGCAGAAGATGTACGGTCACATGCTTATGGGTTTATGATGGAGTTTTTGACAGGAAATGGTGGGCTTAGGATGAATGGAGGAATTACCAACATCTTTAGCTTGGGGAGGCTGACATTTGACACTGGGACTAGGAGTGTTTAGAGAACTAGACTTGAGTTCCTCATTAGATGGAGATGAAGGGGTTGTAGAAAGCATGAAGATGGAGGATCCCAGAAAAAAGTCAGTGATATGAAAGGAGTCATCAATGGTATCAGAGTTAGAAGTCTCTCTTACCAAAGAAGATTTGGCTTCTATATTAGAAATGGATGTGGATGAAGATTCTAGCAATGTGTATTCACCAGGACCATGTTCAGCGTACTTGATATGGAGATCGGAAGCAGCTTTGCTAGATGATGGCTTGAGTAGGTTGGATGGATCTACATATGATGAAGAGGGATATGCCTTAGAGTTCAGAGGAATGTGGTTTAGACTCTGATATGTAGCTTGAAAGGCACAACAAAATTCAAATGGATTGGGATAAGCTTGGATAGTAATCTCAACACCATTGTGTGGAAATTTAATACATTGATGGTATGTGGAAGGAACTGCCTTGAGGGCATGTATCCATGGATGACCAAGGATGATGTTATAAGGAAGGTCAATATCAAGAACCTGACAACAGGTTTCAGTGGTGACCGGCTCTACTTGGATAGGCAAGAAAATAATCCCTTCAGTATCTCTCTCAGCATCATCATATGCTCTGATAGTAATAACCTTGGATGTGTCAACATCTTTCTCAGAATATCCCAATTGTTTTATTAATTTAAAAGAACATATATTAAGACCAGCTCCACCATCTACCAAGATTTGTTTGATACGGAGTTGTTTAAAAAATACTTCAATGTGGAGGGCTTTGTTGTGTAAAGGATGAATGGAAGGATGAAGATCTTTGTTAGAGAAGGTTAAATGACAAGGGGTTGTAAAGCTAGTGACCATAGATTAGAATTGTGTGATATCAATATCATTGGGCACTAAAGATTCTTGTAAGGCTTTGTCAAGGATAGCTTTGTGAGCAGGGGAAATGTAGAGCAACTCAAGAATGGAGATGTGCATGGGTGTTTTGCCAAGGTGATCCAAGATATTATAGTTAGAGAATGGTCGAGGAGGATGAACAGGTGCTCCTTGAATGGTGACTCAACCTTTTTGAGTGGTTATAACACAATCAGGTGCTTTACCTTGGATAGTAATGGTAGAAATCTAAGCATGGTCAATGCGGCCAATAGTAGATGATTCATAGTTGTATTGAATGGCATTCCCAGCATGAGGGTTACTTGTTTTTTCATGAGATAGAAGTGGATTCTTGAAAGCCTCTAGATCATAGTTCAATGTTGATTGTTGTGCAGGTTGAGTTGTTGAAGGTGTGATTTTGATTAAACCTTGATCAATGCAATCTTGGATGACATGTTTTAAACGCATACACCCATATGTTTTGTCCTTTAACTCTAGGGAAATTGTAATACTCATTTTCTTTGTACCAAGGAGCTTTGAAGAGTGGTTCACCATTGGGTGGTGCATCCGATAAGATAATATCGCTTGCTTGGAGAAGCTTTCGAAAGACAACTTCCATAGGTTCCTCTAGTGGTGTAAATTGTCGGCACAAATTGGAAGTTTGTCATTGTCACATTCATTAAAAAGGTTGTGTTGTTGTAGAAGTAGCTTGAATGTTGATGGGAGCTTTCATAGTTTGTATGTTCTTTACATCCACAACACCATCATTGACAACATTCTTATTTTTGTTCCAAAAGTGAGACTTATCGTTGGAGTTTGGAGGATAGTCTTTATTATCGTGAAAGATCTTGATAGTTCCTTTAGTAATTAAAGCTCGTTCAATGATGGTTCCTTTGGAAACAAGTTCATCAAAGGTACTAGCACTTTGCAAGTGTAATTGGAATGACAGCTCGGGATGAATATTTTGAACAAAGATATCAAGTTGTTTCTCAGGAATTTCCCATGATAATTTGCTAGCCATATTATGCCATCGTTGAGTGATTGAAGAAAAGGCTTCACCATTGCACTATTTATTGTTGACAAGATCATTCATGTTTACCTCATGTTCAATGTTAAAAGCAAAGTGTGATCGAAACTTGTTGGCTAACTCTGAAAAAGACTTAGTTCCGGGAGGTAAATGGGAGAACCATTCAAAAGCTTGTCATGTAAAGCTTTGAGGAAAGAGTCTCAAAAGATATGTATCATCATAAGCAACATCGAGACATGCCTCAAAGAATGCTCTAAGATGGTCTTCTAGATTTCCTTTTCCTTTGTACTTGTCAAATTGTGGAATTTCAAAGTGTGGTGGAAAAGGTGTCATATGAAGAGACTTGTCAAATGGATAAGTGTTGATCATGATGTTAGTCATAAACAAACATAGAATAAAAGTTACACAACAACCTTTACTCATCTTGAAAGATACAATGAATTCAAAGAATTCATGATCCCAAGTCTCTATGGATTAGTTCATAATCTACTAACATTACTCAATGGTTGATGTGTATTTCTATTTTCCATTCAAGGGGCCTTACGTTGATTGATCAGATTTTGTTTCCTGTAAATATACTACACAAAAAGGTCACTCTACATAGTATATTCTTCAAATAATGTGTCTACACTTGGATCTTTGCATTATATTTATCAATTGAACATGCTTTAACTCTAAATATGCTATGTATTTTCAATTTTCTATGACATATCAGCATATTTCATGTTACTTGCTTCAGATTGTTTGTTATTTACAATTGTGATGGTGAATTTATGAAATTAAAAGAAATTGAAAATAATACTTCAAATTATGATGAATCTTCAGCTATTGAGTCACATACACACTTGATACCATCACGAGGAGAAGAAATCAAACCATATTTTCACTAGGATGTTCCACAGCTAGATATAGATGATGCAAACTTCAAAGGATAATGAATGAAGACAATACATGCAGACTGATCAGCACTCCAAGGGACGTAGCAAATCAAAGCATATATCAAGACTTCAAACACAGACTACTCAAGATTTACGATGATTTGTAATCAAAATGGTCTTCTCTTTCATTAAGTATGCAAAAACATGTATGTTTACAATAACTTTGAAATAGGCCCTGATATTTCAGTAATCAAATTTCAATTAAGCTTCTGAATGTTCAAAATAAGGCATCCCTACACCTTTTATAGAATTAGGTGAGGAAGCGGTTATAAATGACCTGCGGTCAAGATTTATCAATTTAAGATCAATGGTGGATATTCCCTTTTGACTTGGTCAACTATCTCTCGTGGCATAGGTTTCCAGTTGGCAACCATCTAGGTGACTTATTTTCTTCTAAGTACCTGATGCATATGCTTCCCTTGTGGTGCATCTTCATTTACTCCTCAGGTTCTTCTTCTTCACCATCATGATCATCATGATCATCACTTTCTGTGTCTTCATCACCCTGATGAATGTCACCTTATATATGGACCTACATTATCATCCTAATATTTTCATATGCTTCTATTATCTTATCAATTTCCCCACCATCCTGAGTTTTGGCTTTACTGATGGCGTGCTTGTGGGCTTGAAATTTATCTCTGAGGGTCTCAAATTTACTCTTCCTATTGCTCAATGTTTCATTATAGTTCTCCACCTTGACTTTGATCCTCATGATCTTATTCATTGCTTCTTCCATCAAGTGGGTGAGAGGATCATCAGCCATCGGCTGGAAATTATCATGCAGAGCTTTTATGGCAAAGTCCGCATCTTGATTTTTAATTTTCCCCTCTACTTTTCCCTCTAAGGCCTCCAGGACTTCTACCTCATATGACATCATGCTGTGCAGTTTCACATTGATATCTCTTAACTTACTGCTACACTTCTTCAGTACATCAAATTCAAACCTGATGTCTCTATACCAAATATCCACTAGCATGGCAATGTTATTATTCAGCACCTAATGATTTATCAGGATTTGAGGATTAATCCTCTTTATTTCACTCAGAGCACTCAACGCTTTCTCTAACTAGAATGACCTTCTTCCAGCCTCATTCTAGATTTTATCAACCTTCTTCCTTGAGATACTCAAAGAATTCCACCTCTGCAAAGAGGCACTCACTACTTCCTCAGCTCCCATGAGTGCTGATAGCATCCATTTCCTCATGATCACTAACTCATGCTTCATAAGGTCTAATTTACTAACCTCCTCTTGAGAGATTGCAGTTAATGGGACTGCCTAATCTGATGATGTATTGTCAGGGTTAATCACCCCTTTTATGTATGAATGCAGCTGGGCAATGTGCTCCTTATGCTTCTTATTCTTCTCCTTTTATTTCTTCACCCTTTGGGTTAATGAATCAATTATATCCTTCCCTTCCTGACCGTCTTGGTCTTCATTGGCAAACCCCGAGTCAACTATGGTGATCTGGAATTCTTCTAGGGTGATTTTTCCTTTCTCTTTGTCAACAATGGGAAGTGCTACCTGAGCGGTCCTTCTACCTGTAGCAGGAGCTCTCCTAATTGTAGATGTTAATCTAGCTTTCCTCTTAGGCTTCATGATGGTTTCTAAAAACAATGTTGAAACATCAAACTCTTGAATCTCAAAACCTAATTCCCTACCTATTTCTTTCTCAAGCCACTGAGGTACTTGATCTCTAGATCCTTGATGTCTATTATCATCATCATATCCACCCTGATCTCCAGCATTTGTCTTGGTTCTCGATGGAGAGGGTGCTTTACTTATCTCTTCCTCTTGATATTCATCCTGAGGGGGATCCTGTTGTATTTCTTCTTCTTGAGGAACTTCCCCTTGTGGGGGAGGATGTTGTGGTGCATCTACATGCTGGCCTTGGACCTGATCCTACACCACCTCCTTTTGTGTTTCATCCACTTTGGGAATTTCCTCATCTTGAGGTATATTTGTATCCATGGATATCATTGTTTTTGTACTAGGTGCATCAACTTGATCCTAGATCACATTCTAATCCGCACGTGATGTATTTACCTCCTGGGTCTTAAGGTCATCATGACCTAATGTTTCTTTATCACCAAAGGTTTCTTCAGTCTGGGGGGCATCATCACCTGATGTGTCTTTGTCATTCCCGCCCTTTTGTTGGAATTCTACTATTTTGGGTTCATCTGGTATTTCTTGTTGTTGCTGGCCAATATCTGGAGTATGGCTCTCCACTTCTGTTAGCTTGACTTCCTCAATATTTTCTTCTTTATCATGTGTACTTGCTTGATGTTTAGGACTTACATCCTCCCTATATGTTAGATCTATCACTGTAGGGCCAATTACCTGATCAACTAACTTATCAAGTCTGATTCCTTGGGCTGCCCTCTCTGGGTTACTTTCTTTTTCTTGCTCTATCTACTTCAACTCTTCTAATATCACCCTCTGTACAGATGGGGTTCCATGTGGGGTTGTGCGAGTGTTTGAAGCAAGGGTCTCCATCTGCTAAGAAGCTAAATTTTGTACCACCTCATCATCTGATAGGTCCACAGTCTCCTCCAGTGAGAAAGGACCACCTTGGCCTTCTCTAGTGGCTTCTTTTGCTTGCTTTTCAGCCTTCTCAGTCTTAAACTAAATGATGGTAGGAAGTGGCACATCATGTTGCAATTCTTTTCTTAAAACTTCACTACCAGCTCGCCTTAATATTACAGGGTCATGCCTTATCTCACCCCTCATAGATGTTCTCTATTTTTTAGGTGTTGATGCCACTAGGGGTGCCTTCCTCTTTCTTGTGACCATCATGGGGTCATCTCCTTCAGGTTCTTTATTCACTGGCTCCTCCTCAAGAATGATATCCTTTTCCATCTTCTACTGTGAGGTTTGGCCTTCATATTGTACTCTTGAAGTCTCCATAGCTGGCCTTAAGATTCTTTTTATTCTTGGTTCATCTACCAAAGGCTATGCAGATGAGGCTGATGCATGTCCTGATGTAGATGCACCTTTAGCTAGTATATCAATTCTTTCAATTATCACCCCCTTAGGTTCACTATCAATCTTCCTTCCTATGGGGGTCTTTTGCTTTGTTTCTGAGGTGGCAACCTTTCTCCATTAGATTTTCTCTTCTCAACAAGAAAGTCATCATATTCTTCATCTGAAATCTCCTACCTTTTCCTCTTGTTATCTACTGTGACAGCCACACCCTTCTTCTTCGGTGTATTGATTTGTTCATTTACCCATGATTGGGTCAACTACAGTACCCCACCTATAAGCTGATCTAATGAAATGTCTTTGGGTTGTGTTAGGTTAGGAGCTGAAATGGTGTCATTATATGCATTTTTATCTTCATACTCATTGGACATGGTCTTTCCATCATCTTTCTTTAATTGTGCAAGTACTGGCACATAGTCAAATGTCTTAATCTAATTGAGGGTGAGCCTCTGATATTTTCTTCTTCTGACTTTAGCCTCGTCCTCACTGTCAGTCCATAAATCCTCTAAGTGCTTCTTATGTATAGGTTGGCCTATAATATTTTGCATTCTTCCATAGGGGTCATATGATCTAGCCAATGGAAATGGCTGTAAGTTCATCAGGTTCAAACCTCCTATGGCCTTCTTTATTCCATCTGAATCAGGGCATATGTACCACCCTATAGTTACTAGAAACAATGCTGGAGGTATCTTCTTGTTTGCTTTATATGCATCTAGTATAGTAAATATCTATCTTAAAAACTCCATCAGGACTACCCATCAGTAGGGTACCTGGGTAACATTAATGGTTGTCCTTCAAAACCTTCTATTCTAATGTAGGAAAATGTGGCAATATGGATGAACCAGGCACCATGCTTGTATATAACTTCCTAAGCTTCAATGCTCAGTCTTTTGGTTCTATCCTCCTCCATTGTTCTAACCAGATGCATAGAGAATGCATCATTCACCAATTTATAGTCAAGGAGATAGTCTTTTCTCTACAATTGAGGGTAATGGTCCCATATATGGGCATCATTAATACTGCCACCAATCTTTCCAACTGTGGTAAGTACATCAAATGTACCCTTGTAAGCACATGAATATACAACATAGGAGGTCATGTAAAATGAACACTCTAGGCCTCCTAAGTTCATCATTTGTTCATCTAAAGCATCACTGATGATCTGAGCCCATAATGGCTTATTATCTATATAAAGACACATCTTGATGATTCCATACATCCAATCCTTGAAGCTTCTAGTAGTAGGCTGGCCTGTCACTTTGCTGAGTAGGGCAATCGTATACTGATATTCATCATCAAAATCAAATTTGTATAGATGCACTAGCAATTTGGCAGATGCAATGTAAGTGCTATTTTTAGATCTCCATTGATATATCCTCTTTCTTGTAGTCTTTTTATTGTTTTCATATTCAATCTCCAATTTACACAGATCCATACTGAGTACTTTCTTTCCAACTGGGAGATTGAAAGTAGCTGCAATCCCTTTTATTGACAAATCTGCATAAACCCTTCCATGTTTTTCTACCCGCCTCGTCTGAGTGTTGTAATTTCTAGCACATTCTATTATTAATTCTAGACTTTCCATGGAATAAGGAAATCCAGCTACATACCACATTCCTGATGTAAATATGGTGTCCAGTAGGGTACTATTCTTTATCATCATGCATATTGGACAACCATGCTACCAAATCTATGTTTCCCTGATGAGTATCTCCGATGACACCATACTTGAATCGTATTCCCTTAGGTTGAGCAAACCTAGGCTTAAGAAATTTAGACTCTGATCTGTTCCTCTTGATGTCCGCCATGGATTCCTGCAATGAACATGACTGGTCTTACCATAATATTCACATGCATGCATCATTCACCAGTTTATACATTTACAGCATCATGTATATTATAATTATTAATTTCTATTTCATCATGATATGCATATTTACAGTTTCAAACCACCGGAAAAGCCTACTACCTGGACATGGAGAAAATGACAACAGGAGGGTTTTAATTACTTACCTGATAACACTTATCTCCTAGATCAAGCTGATGATTACAGAAGAGGGACCCAAATGATGATGATCACATGCTCCGTAATACTGTACGTTGTATGTCTGTTCACAGGTAGCTCATATGAGGGTTTGAATGTTTTCTCTGTAAATTCTTGTTTCTTCACAAGGTAAATACAAAATGACCTTGTAAATTCACTTTTAACCTCATTCATATGCCAAATTAGGGAAAAATCAGGTTAAATTGATTAAAACCATTGATCTTCTGTCATGAATCTACGGACGCTACCAGGTGTTTGCATCGTGTTCGCAATCGGTGGGAATCCACCTATTGCATTTATGTGCATTAAATGTTACGAGGCAAGAAGAGGGGGGTGATCTTTATACAATCGGGAGATATTTGAAATATCAGGTGATATTCAAAATATGACCCCCTCTGTGTAATATGACCTTCCATCTTTGAGTGGGAAAACTAATGTCAATGAATCAGGTAATGTTGAGAATATCGGGTCATGTTTAAAATGTGACCGCTCAAAACTAAAGTGACCCCCTTTCAAAAGATCAAGATGATGTCACCATCATGCTATTGAAAAAGGGTGATTATTGGAAATATACCTCCGCGAGGTAAAAGGATGATGATGTCACCATCAGGGTGATTTTATTTTTTCATCATTCGGGTGATATTTTATGATGGGGTGATATTTGAAAGATCTGGTGATATTTGAAATATCGGGTGATATTCAAAATATGACCCCCATAAAATATATGAAGTTGTTTGACAGATAAATACCACTATCCCGTAAGATTGACATCAGGAGCTCCAGACCAAATGATTATCAGGTGATAAATTAGCATCAGGGTGATCTTACATAAGATGACTGATATTAAGAAATATGACCCCCCTTGAAATATCAAGTTTGACCAGGACTTTGACTTATCATAACTTTCGTTCCCTAAGGAATATCAGGGTGATCCAAAAGGCAAACCTGAAGGAAATTTTGTACTCTTTCCAACCATGAGGTTATTGATATAAAATATTAACTTTGACAAACTAACCTCATCATGATGACTTACCCAGCTTCCTTATGTAGGGTCACCTGCATGACTTACTTTTACCAGACCACCGAAAGCAAAAAAAACCAAGTACAAGCCAAGCAAAAAGTTGGGTCCCTATTTTGTCAAGTCAAAATAGGGCGTGTTGTGTAACCACACAACAACTTGCCACCAAAGAAAACAACAAAATTCCAATGATTCAAGTGATGTGATCACATTCATATATAGTATTCTAACTCTTTCTAAGTATAAGCATCATAATCTTTTTGTATGATAAATTTTTCATCATGGCAACAATGCTAACAAAGGATCTTTGATGCAGAGGCATCCACACTATAACCTTCGCATATAGCATGGATGTCTGCAGCCCATCCTCATCATCATCATCTTCGCCATCATCATCATATTTCCTAAAACCACCAACAACATCATCATGTTTCGCGTTACACAGTCAGCATCATCATCTTTCAGACGATCACAATCATCCTCCTGCCGACTACTGTTCACCTCCTCCGCCTTCCTTCTAACATCATCATCATGATATTCAGCGCGCGCAAACATCCTCCGGTTGCACTGTTCATCAGGCGCCGAACTCCATCGGCATCATCATGATATGCGACACCACCTTCGTCAGCAGGATATCAAATATCTGGTTGCTTCAAATATCCTGATGACGATGACCTTCAGCACCTTCCCTTCGATGCTTCGCTAGCCGATGATACAAACAACAGCATCATGATCTACTTTATCCGGTCCTCTCGAAACCTCCTGATGATGCTCATACAACCTTCTGCCGATACCCAAGCATTTAACAACGACAGGATAAACTCGCATAGGGGGGATATCTCAATATCCTGATGACGATGATGTCATATCCTGATGACGATGACGTCACCCAATATCCTGATGACCTCTTCAACACTTAGTCAAAAAAACTGAACTTTCACTCCCGCATCTACTCGCGATACGCGGATGATTGGCACTCCCGATAGATGATCCTGATGCCGATACGCTCCTCCTCGGCTCCTCCAGATGATGATCACCCCGATGCACTTGCACTTCATGCACTCAAAAGCATCATGCTCTCCTTCACTTATCCGGATGACGATATCCGAACTGTCTGCAGGATATTTGCAGAAATATCCTGATGATGCCGTTTTAGCGAACTTCTTCACTTAGCAAAATTTCACTTCGCCGATCCTCCAGGGATGACCCGATCCAACCTCAGGGTGATCTTCCAACTCAATCATCTCGACCTAGCACATGAGGATGCTAGGCTTCTCAACATCTGTCGACCGCGATCCTGCACACCTGCATGCAAACGGAAAACAAACTACAACCTAACCTACTGTACATTACCATTCCACCGATCGGATGAGTCAACCGGGGGAATGGATCAGTAAATCCATGAAACCACCCAAACCAGCAGATTGATTATATAAAGGAGATCAAGCAGAAAACAAAACAGGATCTTTATTGATTTCAAAGATGCAATACAATATACTGCTTCTCACACAGCACAAATGAACTCCTCTGCTTAATGCAACACTATACTGCCGATCGATGATCTACAATCAACCGATCTCATGCTTAAATAGATTATCCTACGAGTACTACTGACCCGACTCCAAGCGGCTGGGAACTCTCCAGGCGGCTGGGAGATCTAACCGATCCTACATCATGACAGCTGTTATAACCAACTAACTAAAAATAGAAAAAGCCCGGTCAGCATGATCTTATCCTGATCAGCATGACCTTATTACATGCATATGGTCTTAACAGACCTTCTTGGAAACACAAACAAGACCTAAAACTACTAACTGCCTTATCAAGACCAGCTGTCAGGTAGGTGCTCCTGCACCATACTCCCCAACAGAAAAGAACTCATGTCCCATGAGTTTAGTATGTGGAAGTCTTCCACCTCTACACTTTGCCTGTGCAATGTTCTGCCCTGTTCCAGCTTTGTCTGCTGCTGTCTCTTGGCTGCTCCAAGACTTCTGAACTGTAACTTGCTTTCTGGCAAGTAAATCCTCATGCCTGTTGATGTAGGCCTGTTTCTCACATACCCTGTGTTTGTCAGGTTGTCTGACCAGAACCTCTGTCTGAACTGCCTCTTGAACTTCTGAAATGTTCAATCCTAGCTTCCTTTCAACCTTTATAGGACAAGCAATAGTCCCAACTATGACAACATCCTTGTCATTCTTCTGAACTGGTTGCTGTTTGCACCCCTGTTTCTGCACCTGCTGCCGACCTCTGTCAGTCACAACTGAAACTTTCTTCAGCTTGTTGTCTGTAACAACTCCTTTCTCTGCAGTGTCCTGAACTGCCTTTATGCCTGCTCCTCTAGGCATCTGCACATACTCCTTCTTTCCCATTAAAATGATTTGAGCTGCCTTCTGTACTGCAGCTTTTGCCTGCAATGGCATCAACTTAATAATCTTCCCATCCTTCTTGATGGTGTAGGTATTAGCATACCCATCATACAGTACCCTTCTGTCAAATTGCCATGGTCTACCCAACAGTAGGTGACAACATTCCATAGGCAAAATATCACACAAGATTCTATCCTGATATGGCCCAATCTGGAAATCCACATATGCCTGTTCAGAGACAAAAAGTGATTGACTATCACTCACCCAAGATGCCTTGTAAGGGTGTGGATGTGGAATCCTTTCCAGCTTCAGTTTATTCACCATTTCCTGAGATACCATGTTGTCTGTTGAACCAGTGTCAATGACAACTTTACATACTTTACCTTTACTCTTACATGTGGTCTTGAAAAGAGCTCTTCTTTGCATCAGATCCTTTGATGCCTGCAAACTAATTCTCCTTAGCATCAGTGATTCTCCACTCTCTGGATATCCATAATTATCAGGCTCTCTGTTTGAACTCTGTGCACTTTCTTCTACTTTCTCTTCTTGTACCAGTTGTACTCTCTTGTCACTAGTTCTATCATTTCTGGATGATGAACCTTTGTTTTCTGGACATTTGAAAGATGGATGACCAAACTCTCCACAGGTGTAACACTTTCCTGAAAATGTAGTAGAACCTCTACCACCTCCAAATCTTCCTCTATTACCTTTCCATCCACCTCTGAAATCAGACTGTCCTTGACCTTTACCAGTGTCTTCTTGACCCTCATTGGTTTGCTTTTGTGCAGGGGTTGTCCCTCTTCCCCTATTGTTTCCTCTTCCTCTCATGGACTTCTCATGTCCTCTATTCATCTTCTCTTCAATCCTGATTGCCATTTGATAACAATCTTCCACATTCTTAGGGTTAGCTAACACTAACTCATCCTGTATGTTAAACCTCAGACCAGCCAAGTACCTAGCCACCTTTTCTACCTCATTCTCATGATGACCAGATCTCATACTTAACAGATAAAATTCTTCAGTATATGCTTTCACATCCCTGTCTTTCTGCTTTAAAAATTGCAGCTTCTTAAACATCTGGATTTCATAATCCCTTGGCAAGAATTTACCCTTTATCCTTGCTACCATCTTATCCCAAGAAGTGATCTTAGACTTCCCTTGTTTCCTTCTCTCAGATTGTACATAATCCCACCATACCAAAGCATGACCTCCTAACTTGGTCTTTGCAATCTTGACTTTCTGATCCTCAGCAACATCTTCACATTCAAAGTGATTATCCAGTGCAGCAATCCAATCCAACAACTCATCTTCATTCAAGCTTCCAGTATACTTGGAAACATCAACCTTTACCTTAGGTTTTTCACTCTGTACTGCCTTTAACAGTTTTGCCAATCTCTGGTCTTCAGCATCCAGATCTTCAACTACCTCTTCATACTCTTCAACAGTATCTTCTTCTTCTTCAGACTCACTGTCTTCCACTTCTCTCTTTTTGTTCTTTTCCAGGGCTGTCAGCCTGGCTTGAAGTGCTTCAGCAAGCTCCTTCATCTTCCTCATCTCTCTAGCATGTTTCTCCTTCATCTCCTGCAATTCCCTTGCAGTACCACTACCTTTCGGAGGCATTTTGTCAACCCCTCAATCAACACACAACACAATCAACTCTACCTCTGCCCTTTCGGTGATAGAATCAACACACAACAGCCCAGACCTTTTGCTGAGCTCTGATACCACTATGATGCAGAGGCATCCACACTATAACCTTCGCATATAGCATGGATGTCTACAGCCCATCCTCATCATCATCATCTTCGCCATCATCATCATATTTCCTAAAACCACCAACAGCATCATCATGTTTCGCGTTACACAGTCAGCATCATCATCTTTCGGACGATCACAATCATCCTCCTGCCGACTACTGTTCACCTCCTCCGCCTTCCTTCTAACATCATCATCATGATATTCAGCGGGCGCAAACATCCTCCGGTTGCACTGTTCATCGGGCGCCGAACTCCATCGGCATCATCATGATATGCGACACCACCTTCGTCAGCAGGATATCAAATATCCGGTTGCTTCAAATATCCTGATGACGATCACCTTCAGCACCTTCCCTTCGATGCTTCGCTAGCCGATGATACAAACAACAGCATCATGATCTACTTTATCCGGTCCTCTCGAAACCTCCTGATGATGCTCATACAACCTTCTGCCGATACCCAAGCATTTAACAACGGCAGGATAAACTCGCATAGGGGGGATATCTCAATATCCTGATGACGATGATGTCATATCCTGATGACGATGACGTCACCCAATATCCTGATGACCTCTTCAACACTTAGTCAAAAAAACTGAACTTTCACTCCCGCATCTACTCGCGATACGCGGATGATTGGCACTCCCGATAGATGATCCTGATGCCGATACGCTCCTCCTCGGCTCCTCCAGATGATGCTCACCCCGACGCACTTGCACTTCATGCACTTGAAAGCATCATGCTCTCCTTCACTTATCCGGATGACGATATCTGAACTGTCTGCAGGATATTTGCAAAAATATCCTGATGATGCCGTTTTAGCGAACTTCTTCACTTAGCAAAATTTCACTTCGCCGATCCTCCAGGGATGACCCGATCCAACCTCAGGGTGATCTTCCAACTCAATCAGCTCGACCTAGCACATGAGGATGCTAGGCTTCTCAACATCTGTCGACCGTGATCCTGCACACCTGCATGCAAATGGAAAACAAACTACAACCTAACCTACTGTACATTACCATTCCACCGATCGGATGAGTCAACCGGGGGAATGGATCAGTAAATCCATGAAACCACCCAAACCAGCAGATCGATTATACAAAGGAGATCAAGCAGAAAACAAAACAGGATCTTTATTGATTTCAAAGATGCAATACAATATACTGCTTCTCACACAGCACAAATGAACTCCTCTGCTTAATGCAACACTATACTGCCGATCGATGATCTACAATCAACCGATCTCATGCTTAAATAGATTATCCTACGAGTACTACTGACCCGACTCCAAGCGGCTGGGAACTCTCCAGGCGGCTGGGAGATCCAACCGATCATACATCATGATAGCTGTTATAACCAACTAACTAAAAATAGAAAAAGCCCGGTCAGCATGATCTTATCCTGATCAGCATGACCTTATTACATGCATATGGTCTTAACAGACCTTCTTGGAAACACAAACAAGACCTAAAACTACTAACTGCCTTATCAAGACCAGCTGTCAGGTAGGTGCTCCTGCACCAATCTTGTGTGTGCAAATGATTAATTATCCTCATCTTGAAAGAAAGTTGAAAACATAAGTAACTGATGTTAAGCTACATAGTTTGGGAGCATCCCTCATAGCCAACCTAGATAGAGTCTTGCTGCCAGCAGGGGTCTATAGCCCTGGCAAGGTTATCTATACAATCTCCCTAAGTAGAGGCCCACTGCCAGGAGGCATCTATAGCCTTGGTAGAGTTACTTAGATGGCCTAATTTTTTTTTTTTGATTTTTCAATATTTTATATTCTATAAATCTGATGTCATTATGTAAGCTCAGTGTGCAAGGTATGGTCACTTGCTGATTTAGGTTGGAGATTGTATTGGTAGCAAGGGATTCCCTTTAGATTTTTTACTTAACACCTATACTTGTGTGTTCAAAAAACCCAATGTTGTTAGGTGAGTCATTGTGAAAGAATCACTTTGATCAAGAAAAGGCACCCTGATGAAAAAATATCACAGACCTGATCACAAGTGCTTCTCAGAATGACTCAACCTATATATGAATTTGTTCTCATCACTTGAATCCTAAAAATTTAGTTATTTTCTTTGATGATAAGCTACATCATCTTGACTAACCAAAATAGAACTCAACGAGCAAGCAAAACATAAACCAAAACAAAACTATACAAAAAACTATACAAATATACACTAAAATACACATGACTGTCATGAAGTTAACTTAAGGTTGGAAATAATGTTTAAGGAACTATCCATTAACTGGTAATGGAACATCCTCACCTGTCAAGTTTTTAAGCCTGTAAGTGGTCTCCTAAAATCTTAGAAATTTGGAAGGGACCTATCCAGAGTTTATCGAACTTACCATGATCTCCCTTCCTCTCATGTGCTTTGTCCCACATTAGGACCAAATCTGAGATCCTGTAGGCCTTAACCCTGGCTCTTTTATCAAACCAGTGTTTGATAATAGCCTGATGTTTGGAAAATTGATCAATTACCTGACTTCTTTTCTCTTCCAGGTGCATCAATTGAAGCAACCCGACTTCTTGCTTATTGTCTATGCCCAAGTACTCTTGTGCAAACTGCAATGTAGGAATCTTTAGGTTAACAGGGAGGATGGGATCCACCCCATATACTAAGTGAAAGGTGAGTTTCCTAATGCAGCCTTATTCCTAGTTCTGTCTACCCACAAGGCATATTTCAGAAGGGTGTTCCACTCCCTAGGGTTCTTTTCTATCAAGTTTTTATTTGTGGATTCTGCTAATCCATTCTCTTGGGGATAATAGTTTGAGGAGAACTTCAATATGATCCCATAATCAAAAGCCCAATTTGACAGTCTTGTTGAAGCAAAAGCAAACCCATTGTCACATACCAGAGCATAGGGAACTCCATACCTAGTGACTATATTACTTTCCAGAAATCTGATGACATCTTTAACATTGTAGGTCTTGCTGCTGATAGTTTTAGTCCACCTGGTATAGTAGTCAATAATAGTTAAGACATACCTGTGGCCTGAAGAAGATGGAGGATTAATTGGTCCTATGAAGTCCATTCCCCATTGAGCAAATGGGTGCATCTCCATCACTGGCTACAAAGGTTGAGCAGCATATGTCTCTCTGTTAGCAACAACCTGACACACATGACAACATTTAATATGTTCAGCAGTATCCTTAAAAATTGTGGGCGAGTAGTATCCTACCCTAAGGATAGCATGAGTAGTGGCCAAGGATGACCCATGTGTTGTTCCAAACTTATCATGTAACTATGATAGGACCTTGTCTGCTTCTAGCCTTTTTAGGCATCTTAGATATATCCCTAAATAATTTTTCTTGAAAAGGACTCCCCCTTTCATCATATACTTCTGTGACCTTATTTTTAGGGCTCTTCTTTGTGTAGCATGTAGTCATGGAGGACATCTTCTAGTAATCAAGATGTGCTTGATGTATGAGTACCATTCTCCATTGTCCTTGGCATTAATATACTACTGACTCATGATATTGGGGTCAATCTCTGATATCATCTGGCTTAATGCCTGTCCTCTTACTAGCTTCATGGGTGTAATGTCCATGTCATATTCTTGTAGGATAGTGATCCATTTAGCCCTTTTATCACCTAGCTCACTCTGCATTAAGAACATCTTGACTGCTGCATCAGGTACCATAGCAATCACTTTACTTCTCAGGATATAGTGCTTGAATTTTTTTACTGCTTGAACTAATGCAAGTGCATGCCTTTCAACATCCATGTATCTCAGTTCTGCATCTTTGAAAGGGCAGCTCATGAAGGCTATGGGCTTTTTTTCTTTTTCTTCATTTCTTTGTGTCAACACTGCTGTAGAGGTATGCTCTGAAGAAAATGAATAAATGTAAAAGTCCCTGGTATAGTCTGGACTGATTAGAACTAGAGCATCAGATATAGCTTTTTTAATATCTTCAAAAGCTGCTTTAGCTTTTGGTGTCCACTAAATTTTAGCGTCCTTCTTGAGCATGGCATTTAAAGGTCTAATAATTTCTGCAAAGCTAGTGATAAACTTCCTAACAAAATTAATCTTACCAAAGTAAGATTTGAGCTCCTTTTTGCTTCTAGGAAGCTATTTTTTCATGATGGATTCCACCCTGTCAGGATCAATGATAATCTATTTTCCAGTTATCAGGTGGCCCAATAATTTTCCTGTTGTTACCCCAAATATTCATTTCTTGGGGTTTAGGGATATCCCATATTGTTCACATTTTTTAAGCACATTTCTAAGGTCTTCTACATGGTTTCCTCTATCTTTAGAGAACATTGTTAAGTCATCCATGTATATGACTGCATTTTCCAATTAAGCCTCTGAAGGCTATGTCCATTGCTCACTGGAATGTTGCTCCAACATTGATTAACCCAAACAACATCTGCCTGTAAGTGAATATCCCCCACTTTGTGGTGAAGGCAGTTTTCAATCTGTTAATTTTATCCACCATCACCTGGTTATAGCCTGAGAAACCATCTAGAAATGAGATCATTTTGGCACCGTTCACAATTTGCAGGACCTCATCCAAGGAAGGTAAAGGATAATTATCCTTCTCAGACACTCTATTTAAATTCCTGAAGTCCACACATAATCTGATGTCTCCATTTTTCTTCCTCATTGGGACCAGGTTTGCTACCCAGGTGTAGTACCTCATAGGAAATATGATCCGGGCATTTAATAGTTTCTTAACCTCCTAAAAAATAATGGGTTCCAACAAAGCATTGATAGGCCTTTGCTTCTATCTAAAAGGCTTGGCATCTGGCTTGAGGGGTATGCTGTGAGTGATGACTGATGTATCATAGGTTTTCAGCTCATCATAAGTCCAGGCAATGACATGGATGTAATCTTTGAGAGCTTGGGTTATTCCTTCCAACTCTTCTTCTGTACAAACTTTCCCAATTAGGACATTTTTCTTTTCATCATCTTGTCCAATGTTAACCTGTGAATATTGTCCCCCATCAGCTTTTGGAAGATCCTCCTGTTTCAGCATGTTGTCTAAATCAAATGCTCTTTCTAGCTCTATCATTCCCTTAGGAATCTTATTGCTGGGCAACTCTAAGATTTCTTCTTCTTCCCAGATATGATCTTATTGTTCTTATCTATGATCTGGGCATCAAATATATCCCTATTAGAGATGAAGTCTAGAATATGTTGATCATCATCAAATACTTGGAGGTTGGTTACATTGTCAGGCACTGAAGGTATTGATACCAATTCTACTAAAAATCTCTTCAGTCCAGAAATAGACAGTGGCTCCAAAGTGCCAATAGCCTAGGCTAAAGCATCTACTCTATGATTCTGTTCTTTGGGTACCTGGGTGATATTGAATGCATCAAAAGCTTCTATCAGGTCCCACACCCTGTGTCTGTAATTGGACAATTTTTTATAATTACAGGAGTAAATTCCTCTTACCTATCTCACGACTAATTCTGAGTCTCCATAGACATGCAGAATTTTTACTTTCTTCTTGAGGGTAAACAATATCCCATGAATTAGAGCTTCATACTCTGTTACATTGTTAGTGCAGGGGAACTGTAGTCTATATGCTACTAAGTATGATTTTCCAGATGGATCAACAAGATCTATCACTACTCCAGCTCCTTGTTTTGGCTTGGATCCATCAAATCTAAGGATCTATGGCTTATCTTCAGCCAAAGGCTTACCTGAGCCTTCCCTTTTCTTTGTAGCTCTGGTAGCTGTACCACCTGATATCCATTTCAGCTTTGGTTTCTCAGCTTTCTCAGACTTCACCTTTTCTGTCTTATGTGAAGCTGAGGCTTCTTCTTTCCCTTTATTACCAGAATGTAAATCTTCTGGACTAGGCAATGTTTGTCTTTTTAGAAGATGCAGACACAAAGAGAATGCAGTCTCTGAATGAGGTGCTTCATGTAACCTACACCAGCCTTCAATCAAGGCATCCTGTGGAGATCTCTGCTGCTATGTCATCTTATGAATCTTTGTTTCTAAAAACTCTTCAAATTTAGATAGATTGTTGCCTCCATCTTCATCATATGACTCACCATCTAATTCTACAAAACAACCACTCCCTAGGGTGATTTTCTTATTGCTTGTAACATTATTCTAGTCACATACCAGTATCTCCTCTGTCATCTGAATATGACATTCAGCTTAACATGTATCTTCTTTTGTTCTTGCAGAAGACAAACAACAATCAACGTCACTATCATTATCACTGTCTAATGAACTTACCTCTGAGGATGATGATGATGATGCTGATGCATCACTACATGCTTGTTCCAGCTCCAGCATGTCTATGCAGGCATCACAGGCTTTTCCAGAATGTGCCTCATTATGCAACCTGCACCATCTATCAATTACAATATCATGAACATGTATTTCTAACAATTGACATCGTTTTACCTCTCTAGACAAGTGCATTTCAAAATTCTTGTAATGGTCTACCTCATTTTCATTCCTAGGGTTACCATCAGATTCTACAATTACTTTGTCATCTTGAGGGTCATCATGATGATGATGAACATCATACATCAGGATTTCTTCTATCTTGACAGTCCGTGGCCTGATGGAGCAAACTCCAGGTTCAACATCCACATACATGATCTCGTTAGTCTTATTATATTCAATGATCATGCACTTCATGCAAGGCTCAGCATCAATTCTTATTTGATTTGGTATCCCTTTCCAAGGCAACCACATATGACTGAAATTGGTTGACATGTATCCATTAAGGGTTTTTGACCAGTCTGTACTGAGTAACATCCCATAGGTATCAGGTATATCAACTACCTGAAGGTCAATATAATATTGGATTCTGGGACTAGATGCTAGCTGCATGTGAATGTGAGTTAGTTCTCCTACCACACTCACCTCTATTTTTTCTAATTGTGTCACTTTCTTTAATGATTTAGTAGGATGCAGCCCTAAAGCATTGCATATGGATAGGGACATCACATTGGTAGATGCTCCTGGATCTACTAAACAGTTGTGCAGATTTTTACTAAACATCCTTATAGTAAGGAGGAAAGGAGGTGACTCACTCTTGTCTCTGCATAAGGTCATGTGAGAGGTCTCTGCAACTTGAATAGTAGCTGGGACTTTTTGTTTGACATTAGGATCCCTACCAACATGATCCTTGCTACCAAACTGACCTGAGGTATGACTATCCTCTTTAGGAGTAGGATCATCTAGTGATTTCATAAATGCTTTCTTGATGGTAGGAGATTTCATAAATGCTTTCTTGATGGTAGGAGGTTTTAGCAACTCTAATAGTGATAGGCTGATTGTAACCTTTTTCATTTCATCTGCTAGATAAGTGACCAACTTATCATATTCATGAGGAAGATTAGCAGCTTTTGGCACATTATTCTATGGTGCTAAATATTGAGCATTGACCTTGGGAAATCCAGTGTTATTACTTGCCTTGGGATTAGGAGGTGTCTTAAAATTGTTTGGAGGCAAGGAATAGGTCAAAGGACCAGCTGGTCTATTTGAATTAGTCCTCAAGTTATAATTATGCTTGGTCTGATATTGTTGTTGATAGGCATGTACCTCCTCATGTTCATTTGAGGGCTCATTTTCATCCTCAAAGGATAAAACATAGTTAGACTCAAAGGCCATGGTTGATTCCTCACATGCCAGAGTGTAATCTTGATGAGCAGGCATCATCTGCTAATGAGGATGATGATTGTAACTTTCTAGCACTAAAGCAGAGTCATATCCATAAGGGACAATTTCATTTCCTTCTACATGAGGTGGATTTCCTGAAGTATTAGACACTTCAATCTAAAAAATACTAGCAACAATCCTGAACTGAGGACAGTCAAGCTTTGCATGAGCATTGGTGTTGTGTATCCTGCACTAATTTGTAAGGGTTGCTTCTATAAGGTTAAGTCTAGTGGTCTGTTTTGGTTCACCAGGAGGTAGATTGTCTAGGGGTGATGGCAAAGAACCATTATTTGGCCTAGTGTTCCACACTCTAGGCTGTCTGGGAGGATTATTATTACCATTATTATTGTTGCAGTTATCATTGTACCCCCTATCAGGATAATTAGGTCTATCATTAGCATAGCCTCTATTCTGATTAGGCTAGGAATAGAAGTTTTGACTCCTCAAGTGAGTGATCTCATTAGTAAGTTTCCTTAACTGAGATGATATTTCCTTAATTTCTTCTTTCTCTTCCTGAACTTTGGCCACTACGTTCTCTGTCAGGGGCTTGAAAAAGGAAGATCCATTATTGTTATTGGATTGATCTATAACCTGAGGTGCCTGAGTTTGTCCTAGATACTATATCATCTAGCCATTTCCATTTGGAGGTGGCATGAACTTAGTGGAGGTATCTGCAAAGGACTTGGCATGACAGCTGGAGGCATCATGGCTCCATTAGGCTGTTGCTGGGAAGGATATGTTGGATAACCAGGAAGTGTGGGAAAGGCAATGTTTGGTGTTGCAGTAGGAACTAGCTGCTAACTAACTTTGATAGCTTCTTGGAAAGCCTGTGTCAAAGTTGTGACATTAGGATGTGCTCTCCTAATAAACATGCAAGTTAAAGGATCCAGAGCTAAATAATATATGCTCCTAGCAACTTCATCTGCTACAACATAAGGGGCAACTAACTTAGATAGCATCTTTTGGAACCTAGCATTGAAGTTAGAAATAGGTTCTCCTTCAAATCATTTGATTGTGGAAAACAAGTGATAATTCATTGAAGGATCTATTGGTATTTTGAACCTATCCGTAAAAGATTTCTCCAGGATGGCCCATGAACTGACTGAACCTTGACCAAGACTAATATACTAGTTATAAGCCTCTTCCCCTAAGGAAAATGGAAATAACCTGCATACAACGTCCTGATGCTCAGTTCTAGCCCTACAACAGGCTTCCTTGAAAGTTCTGATATGATCATCAGCATCCTGATATGGATGATACTTTGGTAAAATTTTATCAGGATTATTTGGCAAAGGATGATATGCATTAAAAGTCAAAGGTGAATTTGCTGGAAAGAATGACATTGCAACTGGTGGAGGTTGAGCCTAAGGTATGATAGGTTGAGGTTGAACTTGATGTGTGACAGGTGATTCTGTAGGTGTTTGTAAGCTGATAGGAGTTATAAGAGGACGTTCTGGTGAAGCTCCTGACGCACTAGAACTGGGAGTGTGATGGATGTCTACAGTTCTAGGTCTAAATCCTTTGACAGGTAATTCTTCAAAGATTCCAGTGGATCAGGACCTGGTATTTGGCCTGAAAGCCAAGATTTCTTAAATTTTAGGAAAATTGGCTAGTTAACTATAAAGATTGGTCTAGACTTTCCAACACAAGCTGTATTTATGGTCAGAAAGTGAGACTAACTAGATATTTATGGAATATTTGTATAAATAATGCAAATATGAAGTGATATTGAGACTCAGTGACACTTGCAACTGGATATCAGGTTTCTAAAGAAAATTATCTCGAAGCTTGGACAAATTTATTTAAAATAGAGCTCATCTTTGCAAATTCATGACGATCGGCCACAAAGCTTGCAATATTTATGATCAATTTTGAAAGCTTCATAAAGGATTAGTGTGCACAAGCTTAAAACAACAAATCTCTGCATCTAACTAGAAATACAGAGGATCATGAGTGTTACCTTACTGTACAATCAACAAAAATCTACTGATGACGAGTGGGCCCTCCTTCTAGCGCCAATTTATGTTGATCATGATGTTAGACATAAACAAACATAGAATAAAAGTTAAACAACAACCTTTACTCATCTTGAAAGATATGATGAATTCAAAGAATTCATGATCCCAAGTCTTCGTGGATTAGTTCATAATCTACTGACATTACTCGGTGGTTGATGTGTGTTGCTATTTTCCAATCAAGGGGCCTTACGTTGATTGATCAAATTTTATTTCCTATAAAGATGCTACATAGAAAGGTCACTCTACACAGTATATTTCTTCAAATAATGTGTCTACACTTGGATCTTTGCATGATATTTATTAATTGAACATGCTTTAACTCTAAATATGCTATGTGTTTTCAATTTTCTATGAGATATTAGTATATTTCATATTACTTGCTTCAAATTAGCTGTTATTTGCAATTATGATGGTGAATTTATGAAATTAAAAGAAATTGAAAAGAATACTTCAAATTATGATGAATCTTTAGCTATTGAGTCACATACACACTTGATACCATCATGAGGAGAAGAAATCAAACCATATTTTCACCAAGATGTTCCACAGCTAGATACAGATGATGCAAACATCAAAGGATAATGAATGAAGACAACACATGCAGACTGATGAGCACTCTAAGGGATGCAACAAATCAAAGCATATATCAAGAATTCAAACATAGACTACTCAAGATTTACGATTATTTGTAATAAAAAAGGTCTTCTCTTTCATTAAGTATGCAAAAACATGTATGTTTACAATAACTTTGAAATAGGCCCTGATATTTCAGCAATCAAATTTCAATTAAGCTTCTGAATGTTCAAAATAAGGCATCCCTGCACCTTTTATAGAATAAGGTGAGGGAGTGGTTACAAATGACCTGTGGTCAAGATTTATCAATTTAAGATCAATGGTGGATATTCCCTTTTGACTTGGTCAACTATCTCTCGTGGCATAGGTTTCCAGCTGGCAACCATCTAGGTGACTTATTTTCTTCTAAGTACCTAATGCATATGCTTCCCTTGTGGTGCATCTTCATTTACTCCTCAGGTTCTTCTTCTTCACCATCATGATCATCATGATCATCACTTTCTGTGTCTTCATCACCTTAATGAATGTAACCTTGTATATGGACCTGCATTATCATCCTGATATTTTCATATGCTTCTACTATCTTATCAATTTCCCCACCATCCTGAGTTTTGGCTTTACTAATGGCATGCTTGTGGGCTTGAAATTTATCTCTGAGGGTCTCCAATTTACTCTTCCTGTTGCTCAATGTTTCATTATAGTTCTCCACCCTAACTTTGATCCTCATGATCCTATTCATTGCTTCTTTCATCAGGTGGGTGAGAGGATCATCAGCCATCGGTTGGAAGTTATCATGCAGAGATTTTATAGCAAAGTCCATGTCTTGATTTTCAATTTTCCCCTCTACTTTTCCCTCTAAGGCCTCCAGGACTTCTGCCTCATATGACATCATGCTGTGCAGTTTCACACTGATATCTCTTAACTTACTACTACACTTCTTTAGTACATCACATTCAAACCTAATGTCTCTATACCAAATATCCACTAGCATGGCAGTGTTATTATTCAGCACCTGATGATTTATCAAGATCTGAGGATTAATCCTCTTTATTTCACTCAAAGCACTCAAGGCTTTCTCTAACTGGAATGACCTTCTTCTGGCTTTATTCTGTACTTTATCAACCTTCTTTCTTGAGATACTCAAAGAATTCCACCTCTGCAAAGAAGTGCTCACTACTTCCTCAGCTCCCATGAGTGCTGATAGCATCCATTTCCTCATGATCACTGACTCATGCTTCATAAGGTCTAATTTATTAACCTCCTCTTGAGAGATTGTAGCCAATGGGACTGCCTGATTTGATGATGTATTGTTAGGGTTAATCAACCCTTTTATGTATGAATGTAATTGGGCAATGTACTCCTTATGCTTCTTATTCTTCTCCTTTTCTTTCTTCACCCTTTGGGTTAAAGAATCAATTATATCCTTCCCTTCCTGACCCTCTTGGTCTTCATTGGAAAACCTCGAGTCAATTGTGGTGATCTAGAATTCTTCTAGGGTGATTTTTCCTTTCTCGTTGTCAACAATGGGAAGTGCTACCTAAGTGGTTGTTCTGCCTATAGCAGGATCTCTCCTAATTGCAGATGTTAATATGGCTTTCCTCTTAGGCTTCATGATGGTTTCTGAAAACAATGTTGAAACATCAAATTCTTGAATCTCAAAACCTGATTCCGTGCCTATTTCTTTCTCAAGCCACTAAGGTACTTGATCTATGGATCCTTGATGTCTGTTATCATCATCATATCCACCCTAATCTCTAGCATTTGTCTCGGTTCTTGATGGAGAGGGTGCTTTACTTATCTCTTCCTCATGATATTCATCTTGAGGGGGATCCTGTTGTATTTCTTCTTCTTGAGGAACTTCCTCTTGCGGGGGAGGATCTTGTGGTGTATCTACATGCTGGTCTTGGACTTGATCCTCGACCACCTCCTTTTGTTTTTCATCCACTTTGGGAATTTCCTCATCCTGAGGTATATTTGTATCCGTGGATATCATTTTGTTTGCACTAGGTGCATCAACCTAATCCTAGATCACATTCTGCTCTGCACCTAATGTATCTACCTCCTGGGTCTTAAGGTCATCATGACCTGATGTTTCTTTATCACTAGAGGTTTCTTGAGTCCAGGAGGCATCATCACCTGATGTGTCTTTCTCATTCCCACCCTTTTGTCAGACTTCTATTATTTTGGGTTCAGCTGGTATTTCTTGTTGTTGCTGGCCCATATCTAGAGTATGGTTCTCCACTTCTGTCAGCTTGACTTCCTTAATATTTTCTACTTTATCAAGTGCACCTACTTGATGTTTAGGACTTACATCCTCCCTGTATGTTAGTTCTATCACTGTAGGGCCAGTTACCTAATCAACTAACTTATCAAGCCTGATTCGTTGGGCTGCCCTCTCTAGGCTACTTTCTTTTTCTTGCTCTGTTTGCTTCAACTCTTCTAATATCACCCTCTATACTAATGGGGTTCCATGTGGGGTTGTGTGAGTGTTTGAATCAAGGGTCTCCATCTACTGAGAAGCTATGTTTTGTACCACCTCATCATATGATAGGTCCACAGTCTCCTCTAGTGAGAAAGGACCACCTTGGCCTGCTCTAGTGGCTTCTTTTACTTGCTCTTCAACCTTCTCAGTCTTAAACTGAATGATGGTAGGAAGTGGCACATCATGTTGCAATTCTTTTTTAAACACTTCACTACCATCTCCCCTTAATATTATAGGGTTATGTCTTATCTCACCCCTCATAGATATTCTATGTTTTTTAGGTGTTGATGCCACCAGGGGTGCCTTTCTCTTTCTTGTGACCATCATGGGGTCATCTCCTTCAGGTTCTTTATTCACTGGATCCTCCTTAAGAATGATATCCTTTTCCATCTTTTGCTGTGAGGTTTGGCCTTCATATTGTACTCTTGTAGTCTTCACAGCTAGCCTTAAGATTCTTTTTATTCTTGGTTCATCTACCAAAGACTGTGTAGATGAGGTTGATGCTTGTCCTGATGCAGATGCACCTTCAGCTGGTATATCAATTCTTTCAATTATCACCCCCTTAGGTTCACTATCAGTCTTCCTTCCTCTGGGGGGGTCTTTTTCTTTGTTTCTGAGGTGGCAGCCTTTCTCCATTAGATTTTCTCTTCTCAACAAGAAAGTCATCATATTCTTCATCTGAAATCTCCTACCTTTTCCTCTTGTTATCTATTATGATAGCCACACCCTTCTTCTTTAGTGTATTGATTTGTTCATTTACCCATGATTGGGTCAACTGCAGCACCCCACCTGTAAGCTAATATAATGAAATGTCTTCAGGTTGTGTTAGGTCAGGAGCTGAAATGTTGTCATTATACACCTTTTTACCTTCATACTCATTGGACATGGTCTTACCATCATCTTTCTTTAATTGTGTAGGCACTGGCACATAGTCAAATGTCCTAATTTGATTGAGGGTGAGCCTCTGATATTTTCTTCTTCTGACTTCAGCCTCATCGTCACAGTCAGTCCAAAAATCCTCTAAGTGCTTCTTATGTATAGGTTGGCCTATAATCTTTTGCATTCTTCCATAGGGGTCATATGATCTAGCCAATGGAAATGGCTGTAAGTTCATCAGGTTCAAACCTCTTATGGCCTTCTTTATGCCATTTGAATCAAGGCATATGTACCACCCTATAGTTACTGGAAACAATACTAGAGGTATCTTCTTGTTTGCTTTATATACATCTAGTATAGTAAATATCTATTTTAAAAACTCCATTAGGACTACCCCATCAGTAGGGTACCTGGGTAACATTAATGGCTGTCCTTCAAAACCTTCTATTCTGATGTAGGAAAATGTGGAAAATTGGATGAACCAGGCACCATGCTTTTATATAACTTCCTAAGCTTCCATGCTCACTCTTTTGGTTCTATCCTCCTCCATTGTTCTGACTAGATGCATAGAGAATGCATCATTCACTAATTTATAGTCAAGGAGATAGTCTTTTCTCTACAACTGGGGGTAATGGTCCCATATATGGGCATCATTAATACTGCCACCAATCTTTCCAACTGTGGTAAGTGCATCAAATGTACCCTTGTAAGCACATGTATATACAACATAGGAAGTCATGTAAAATGAACACTCCAGGCCTCCTAAGTTCATCATTTGTTCATCTAAAGCATCACTGATGATCTTATCCCATAATGGATTATTAGCTATATAAAGACACATCATGATGATTCCATACATCCAATCCTTGAAACTTCCTGCAGTAGGCTATCCTGTCACTCTATTGAGCAAGGCAATCATATATTGATATTCATCATCAAAATCAAATTTGTACAGATGCACTAGTAATTTGGCAGATGCAGTGTAAGTGTTGTTTTTAGATCTCCATTGATATATCCTCTTTCTTGCAGTCTTTTTATTGTTTCCATATTTAATCTCCAGTTTGCACAGATCCATACTGTCTACTTTCTTTCCAACTCGAAGATTGAAAGTAGCTGCAATCCCTTTTATTGACAAATCTGCATAAACCCTTCCATGTTTTTCTACCTGCCTCATCTGATGGTTGTAATTTATGGCACATTCTATTATCAATTCCAGAGTTTCCATGGAATAAGGAAATCCAGCCACATACCACATTCCTGATATAAATATGGCATCTAGTAGGGTACTATTCTTTATCATCATGCATCTTGGATGACCATGCTACCAAATCTGTGTTTCCCTGATGAGTATCTCCGATGACACCATACTTGAACCACACTCCCTCAGGTTGAGCAAACCTAGGCTTAAGAAATTCAGACTCTGACCTATTCCTCCTGATGTTTGCCATGGATTCCTGTAATGAACATGATTGGTCTTACCATAATATTCACATGCATGCATCATTCACCAGTGTATACATTTACAACATCATGCATATTATACTTATTAATTTCTATTTCATCAGGATATGCATACTTATAGTTTCAAACCACCAGAAAAGCCTACTACTTGGATATGCAGAAAATGACAACAGGAGAGTTTTAATTACTTATCTGATAATGCTTATCTCTTGGACCAAGCTGATGATTATAGAAAAGGAACCCAAATTATGATGATCACGCACTCCATAATGCTGTACACTATATGTCTATTCACAGGTAGCTCGTATGAGGGTTCAAATGTCCGCTTTGTAAATTCTCGTTTCTTCGCAAGGTAAATGCAAAATGACCTTGTAAATTCACTTTTAACCTCATTCATATGGCAAATTAGGGAAACATTGGGTTAAATTGATTAAAACCATTGATCTTCTATCATGAATCTGTCATGTGCATTAAATGTTACGAGGCAAGAAGAGGGGGGTGATCTTTATACAATTGGGTGATATTTGAAATATCAGGTGATATTCAAAATATGACTCCCTCTGTGTAATATGACCTTCTACCTTTGAGCGAGAAAATTGATGTCAATGAATTAGGTGATGTTGAGAATATCGGGTCATGTTTAAAACGTGACCGCTCAAAACTAAAGTGACCCCCTTTCGAAAGATCAGGATGATGTCACTGTCATGCTATTGAAAAAGGGTGATCATTGGAAATATACCTCTGCGAGGTAAAAGGATGATGACATCACCATTAGGGTGATTTTCTTTATTCATCGGGGTTGGATGATGTCATCGGCATATTGACACTGGGGTGATATTTTGTGACGGGGTGATATTTGAAAGATTGGGTGATATTTGAAATATCAGGTGATATTCAAAATATGACCCTTGCAAAATATATGAAGTTGTTTGACGGGTAAATACCACTATCATGTAAGATTGACGTCTGGAGCTCCGGACCAAATGATTATCAGGTGATAAACTTGCTTCAGGGTGATCTTACATAAGATGACTAATATTAAGAAATATGACCCCCCCTCAGAATATCAGGGTGATCCAAAAGGCAAAACTGCATGAAATTTTGCACTCTTTCCAACCATGAGGTTATTGATATAAAGTATTAACTTTGACAAACTGACCTCATCATGATGACTTACCCAGCTTCCTTATGTAGGGTCACCTACATGACTTACTTTTACCAAACCGCTGAAAGTAGAAAAAACCAAGAACAAGCCAAGCAAAAAGTTGGGTCCCTATTTTGTCAAGTCAAAATGGGGCATGTTGTGTAACCACACAACAATAAGTACATATGTTTTCTAGAGAAAATGTCTTCTTGCCTTGTCCTACCGCTTGGTTAATCATTTGTTGAACATCCGTTGAAGATAATTGTTGTTGTTGTAAAGGGGGTGAAACATGGTATGATGTATATTGAAGTTTCTATTGTGGGATATATGAAGCCATGACCATTTGTTGAGGTTGGATGCTCACAATGTATGTCAAAGGATTGGGATGTGACACATATGTGGTTAAGGATTGTTGTCCTTGAGGCACAAGCGGTGGTTGGGTATATTGTGATGAATGGGCATCAAGATTTTGTATCACATGTGAAGTGGAAGATGGATTGACATTAGTTGATGGTTGGGAAGTTGGAGTGGGATTTGTGACATGGTAAGTGATGGAAGGATTGGTAGTTGCGAAAGAAGGATGGATACTTGGGTTTGTATTTTGGACAACATGAGGATTGAGATGTGTCATGTGTTGGGTGACAATAGGCAAGCCTTGGGTATTATAAGATGGATTGATGGTGTGTGAAGGATTGGAAGAATATGACGGAATGGATGTAATTTTCTCAACATAAGTGACCGTAGTGCTAGGATTGGCTTGAGAAATGATAGGAGGGTCACTCATATCAATAAGACTAACATTGGGATTATATGGTGTAATGGAAGGATTAGTGGAGATGGTGGAAAGCATATTAGTAGTTGGTATATGAGATGTGGTATTCATATGGGATATGGTAGGTTGTGATGGTCATGAAGCTTAGACTATTGGCGTTGTTGGGATAGTTTGGGAGGCTTGCACACTATGATATATGGGGATAACTTGTGATGTTTGGAGCATTTGTGCTTATGCTAGATGGACATCTTGTGTTACTTGAGGCATGGAAACGGTCATGGTAGGAGGAGGAGTATGTTGAGGAACATGGAAAGGTGGAATGTTTAGATTTTGCGAAATGAGAGGGAGCACATTGGTTAGTTTTATCAAAGGTTCTAGAGTGTGCTCCAAGCATGGTGGATCAAATGAAGTAACAATAGGCAATGAAAGATATGTGGTGGAAGATAGAACTTGTGCTATGGTGGGGGATGGTGTGACTATAGTGGATGGTCCCTTTGCAACAATAGTGGGAGTGTTTGGATCGTGCTCTCTAATAGCAGATATGTCAAAATCTCTCAGTAATTTAGCGCCCATGCAAGCAAGTTGCAAGAAGTAGTGATTTGGCTCAGATAAAAAGAGTCTCTCAACTTGATCCCACACATGGGTGTCCTAAAATTCTAATAAGTCTTCTTGAGATTGTTCTTCAAAAGTCTCAAAAAATGTTTGAGGTTGCACTTGTTGTGAAGATGACTCTCCAATGGTATATTCATGAGGCGTAAACATATGAGGAGGCATACCATTTGTGAATTGAGTTGTATCTTTAAGAGGTGTTGATCTAGATTGTTGTATCTTAGTTCCCATCTCAGCTTGTAATTTAGCTTCCATTATAGCTCACAATTTGGCTTCCATTTCAGCTCTATATTGACTCCTAGCTTGAGGCATGATATTGTGGTTGAAAACTGAAGTTTAGCTTATCAAAGTTTTGAGACCCAAAAGAAAGGTGATAGTTTGTTGGTTGGTTGCTTGCTTGCTTTGTTGTTTTTCTTGGTTACTAATTTGTTTGGTTGGTTTGATTTGCTTGGTTGATTTGTTTGGTTGGTTTGTTGTTGGCTAGTTTTCCCTAGAGAATGGCTCACACACTCAAGGGAAAAGTTGTTTGCTGAAGCTAAAGTTAATGTTTTGCTGATGGATCAAAATGATTGGTTTGATGTTTGGTTTGCTGGTTTGGGATCTCAAAAAGATGAAAAGTTCATGAAATGCGATTGGTTGGTTTGTTCAAAATAGGAGACAAAGTCCAGGTATTTGCTAATGATCAGAGATAGGTCTGAAAGCTAATGCTAAAGCTAAGCAAGCTAGATTTGTGGCTAATTTGATTGAGTCACTAAGATTTGCTGGTATTAGACCACAGGCAACAAGTGATAGCTCATATGCGACTCAAAAAAGACCAAAGGTGACTGGTAATAGCTTAGATGTGGAATGGTTTAGGTTTTGACAATAGGTTATAGTGTTAACCAGAGCCGATCTGATTGTTCACAGGTGATTAATGTTGGTTCAAAAGTGATTTACTATTGATCAGAGGTGACATAGGTTAGGCCAAAGGTGATGGAATTTTGTTTAAAGGCAAACTGATTTAAACAGAAAGTGACTAACTATTGTTTAAAAGTGACTCTGTTCAGGCAAAAAAAGTGGCTAACTAGTGTTTAAAAGTGATTTAGTTTAGGCAAAAAAATGGCTAACTGTAGTTTAAAACTGATTATGTTGTCTATATGCAAGCAGTTTAGGCTTAAAAGTGACTGTGTCTATTAGGAAAGATGTCTGATTTGTGATTTTTGACAAGAAAATAGTAATTACAGTCAATCACACTCACAATAATAATAAACTTGTACAACCTAGGCTAAGAAAGGACTGTATTTGTTGAATCCCCTAGCCATGCTTATTTAAAGCGGATAGCTTCAGGATCTTAGTAGCACCGGCTCCCCTCCATGGCGCACACTTCTCACACATACCAAGATCCAGGTTTCCTATAAGGCCTGTCCCTCACCAAACCTTAGGATTGTCCCTACTATCTCTTCTAAGAACCATGTGAATTGGGGCAACTTCAAAGGTCCCACCTTTTGCATCAACAAATAGAGGGTTTTTGGCTACTACATAAAGTTGCTAATAAGGGCATCTGTTTGGGTGGCTATACATGCGACAGCGCTACTCTCTATTATGGAGTCTCCCAACCTTCAAGGATTATGCCTTGGAGGGTTTTGGGGGAGGTTGGCTGTCAATATAACACAACACCTATTGTTTCTAGATTTTGACACAAACACTTTTCTTATATAGCGGTTCAGAAGGACTTGGCTTTAGCCCGTTACCACTTGGGTCATATCCCTTCTCACACCAAGAAGGCAGGCCCTCTAAAGATAATAACAAGTTCTCATACACCCAAGATCCATTTGATAGGCAAGGGGAGAGGATACTTTTGTTATTAAATTTGGGTTACAATCAATCACATGTAGGCAATCAAAAAAGAGAATCAAGAACGAAGCAAGCAATGATTCATTTTAAGCACCAAGCCTAAATGTTCCTAATTTAGTGAAAAACCATAAGTCTTGGACCGATCAGAGCTGCAACAAATATGTTAGTAGTTTGATAACCTCCTTTTATTGGACAATCGATAAGATGTCACACAAATACCCAATTAGTAGCCAAGAAAAACAAACTAAAATGATACAAACTAAAAGTGACACAGTTTACTAGAGGTGATCCCCTGTCAGTCAAACGTGATCCATATTCTATCACAGGCAAAATCTTACAGATCATAAGTGATGCCGAGAGCACCAGATGTGAATTGTTAAAGCTTATAAGTGATGCAAAAAAGCACAAAGTGGTTGGTTACAGCTCATAAGCAACCTAGATCTGCAAAAGAAATGGTATGCAACAAAAACCCTAATTCTGCAATAAGTGACACAGTTAGCTAAAAGCGATCACTGTCAGATCAAAAGTGATTCAATTAAATGCAAAAGCAACCATTGTTAGTATAAAAGTTATGCAGAATAAACAAAAAATGACCACTGTTAGTATAAAAGCGATCTAAAAAATGCTACAGGCAGCAGATTTCAGCCCAGAAACAATGCAGGTATTAAACAATGACAGAATTTTGCCCAAAAGTGACTGGAACTTGCCGCAAGTGCTCAGAAAATCTGATCTTCATAAAAACAACTTCAAACATCAAATTTAATCAAGGATGTGGGTCCCACCGAGCATGCCAAAATGTGATAGGTAAAAAATTAGGTTAATAAGATCAAGCATAGCCATGAAAACCTAACCCTACCATCATCAAAGAATCTAATCCAAATGAAACCAAAAGCATGCAATTCAAGCACAATATCACCTAGATCGTGTGATTCCCTTTTTATGATGTGGATTGCTTCTTCAACAATGAACAATTATGAAGATAAAAGATGCCATAATGGATGGATGATAATGTAGATAAGGTCAATGGATGCTATGAATACTCAAATGCTCAATATGCTCAGGATGATAATGTAGATGCTATGAATGTTGGATAGATATAGTATGGAATGAGAGGGTGTTTATATAGAACTCAACCAAAATTAATCAACGGTGGAGATTCGGTGGCTATGTGAATGGCTAAGATTAAAGGATAGACATAGGTGAATGTGAAGATGACAAGTGGAGAGAAGATAGGGCTCATGTGTGCTTGTGTACATAAAAATGTACTACATATGAAAGATATTAAATAAAAGGATGTAGTACCACTTATCTTTTTTTAATGAAAGAGGCACACATGTCAGCTCATGAGATAAATGATAAGATAAATTAATTAAATAAATAAAATTTATTTAGTTAATTGGAAAGTGGGCTTATGAAAGGAATTTTTAATTAAATAAATAAGATTTATTTAATTAAAAATAGAAGAATGAAGATAATTAAATAATTAAAGATTGTTTAATTATAGCTTAGAGGAAATAGAAGAAATAGATGTGTTAGGGATATTGCTCAAGTGTGTTAGACAAATGCAGATGATGGGTAATGCAATGTTTGATACTAATCATAATGAGTCAATTTTGGGTGTCTACAGAGGCATTGGGAAATGGTATTTGGGTTGAATTCATAAATAAAATCCCTAGTGTCAATTTTGTAGTTTTTCTTGTGCTCTTTAAAGATATGGAATTCTTCCATCAACTAGAAGAAGGTGGTGTTTCACTTGAGCTACCATGGGATAAAGTCACAACACTATTTAATCTTGCTAGGTTGTTTGAACAGCTACATGATACTGAAAAAGAAAATCTTTTATACAGGCTAATATTGTTCAAGTTTCCTGATTATGTGGATGCATATCTACATCTTGCAACCATGGCTCAGGCTCAGAATGAGATCCAACTAAGCCTAGAATTGATTAGGGATGCACTTAAGGTGGATAAAAACTCATCAAATGCTTTATCTATGCTTGGAAAATTAGAACTGAAAACAAATGACTAGCTTAAAGAAAAAGAAACAATTAAAGCTACACAAAGTGAATTAGATGCAAAGAATTATTATGTTTACATTTCACTTGGAAATTGGAATTGTTTTGTAGCTTTTCACAATGAGAGGAGGGATCCAAGGGTGGAGGCACAACATTTTGAGAAGGCTAGAGAACTGTATGGTAAAGTGTTAGAACAGAGACTAGGAAATGTTTATGTTGCAAATGGGGCAGCCATTGTGCTAGCTAAAAGGGATCAATTTGATATTGCAAAGGAAAATTTTACATAGGTACAAGAAGTTGCAACAGGAAACATCTTTGTTCAGATACCTGATGTGTGGGTAAATCTAGCTCATGTTTACTTTACATAGGGACAGTTTACACTTGCAGTGAAAATGTATCAAAATTGTTTGAGAAAATTCTATTTTGGCACTGACACCCAAATTTTATTATAGTTAGCTCGAACACAGTATGAAGTAGAATAGTGACAAGATTGTAAAAGAATATTATTAAGAGTAATAGATTGTAAATAATGTAAGTTTCCAATCACAAAGCTATAGATTATGTGTTTATAAATGTAATGATGCTTTCAAATTACCTTTGAATTCACTACAAAGGGTGTCCCCAAATCCAAATTTGCTGCAGAGGGCCTCGCCGATTTCAAATTTGTTGCAACAAACTCTGAATTCCTTTCCCGCCTTTTCAGAAGTGTCCAGGTCCTCTCTTCTTTATTGCCCATGCAAGTAGCTGCTATAACTCAAAATGCCTCAGTGCGAAGTAGCTCTAGGAAATCACTTTGTTCTCTACATTCTTGACCTTTTGTTTCGGTGAGTCCACCACAAGGAGCTCTAAATGGTCGGAGATATTCCAAGCTGAGTGCATGAAGAGCATGTTAGAGTGCCTGTAAGTAAAGAGTGTGATGGTGATGGTGATATTCAGTAAGGAGTTGGAGATTTGAGTGCAACTAGAAGGAAGATACAGAATAGGGTATGATGGCAATACAAATAGCAAAAAATGTTGGAATGAATGCGAATAGTGAATTGTGGCAATACATCCCGCCAATAATTTCCCAAAAAGTTCTTTTTAAAATTTTATCTAATTTGTATTTGGGTGACTAACTATTTAGTCATTTTATTTCTATGACTAAATAATTATTTAGTCAACGACCAAATTAGTCATTTATTTACTCATTTATAGCTGAGTTGCAAAAAATTAGTAGAATTTATTCATTTTTATTTGTTATGTCTAAAAGTTTTAGTCACTTAGTCATTTATTTGCCAAAATTCTACTAGTGATCCTCTTGTCTTTATTCTAAGGTGGCTTGTCTTCATGTGTCATTCCTTCCTGCTTATCTTGACTAGCACCATCCTAAGGTATATCCTTAGTTTGTTCATCATGTATTTGTGCCTCTATTTGGATATCCTCAGGCTTTTATTCCTAATCATTTTGATGGGGCTTTTTTTCTTGTTGCCCATTATCACCCTCACCAGTCTTATTTCCTGAATCCATGATTGACTCTGACATAGGTTCCTCTTTGGGTTCATTCATTAGGATATCCTGATGTCCTTGTTCACTTTCATCTCTATGGATATCTGGATGTGCTCCTTCTATTTGAACATCATCACTCATATCATCAACTTCCATTTGAATATTCTCTTCTTGTGTTTAGCTATCTTTAATAGTATCTTCTTCAGTTCTTCCTCCCACAGGTAGATAAGTTAAACCTACCACTACTGGGCTAGTTACCATATCAATCAAAGTATTCAGAGGTCCATTTGTACCTCTACTTCAGGGGATTCTTCCCTTTCCATTTTCTCTTCACTTGCCTCTACTATAGTAGCTCCATCTGTGGACTCTATATGTTGGAGCATGGTCTCAATTGGATGATTAGTGATATCCTTTACTACTTCATCCTCAATGAGATCAATGGTATCACTTAATGGTAAGGCATTAGCAACTTATTCCTCTTGGGCTTTGCTTTTATCCTCTTGTGCCATTTCTATTTTTACCTTAATTATGCTCTCTACTAGCACATCATGTTGTAATTCCCTGACTACATTCAAGGATTGATCAGCACGTGTCAATGCTAGTGGTGGTGGTGGTGTGATGGCTCCTCTCATGTGAGAGCTTTGATATCTTCTTTGTCTTGGGACTTTGATTCCCTGTAGCAAATCCTTCTCTATCCCAAGTAATATTTTGATTGGGATTTGATTTTTCTCTTTATCACCTCTATTTATACTGACTCCTATTTGGCTGGGACCCCCTTCTTCCAGAGGCTCTTCTTCTTCTTCTACAACTACTGCCTTAGACTTTGATATAGGAATAACAGTCATAGGTACACCCTTGGGAGGAGAAGGTGGTGCATATACCAATGACACCACCTCCATTGTAGGGTCATCTATAGCTCCTGATGAGATGGGCTGTGCTAACTTGGTCTTGTATAATGAAAAATTTGGATTTATAAATAGAAATGATCAAACAATTGAAATGCATAACCTAAACCCAAATAATTCAATACCTCGAAGATGCAAAATGAGCTGGATTGATTGATCGCTTTGTTGTGTTGATTGCTCGATTCCGCAACATAACGTTGATAAGGAGATAGATGATGGATGCAAAGGCTCTAATGATATTTCAACAGCATGTGGATACTTGAGGATCAATGCCCTTTTAGAAAATTTGACAGAATAAGGGTGCTTAAGGCTCAATGCATGCTAATGGCTTGTGAGGGGGTTGATTTATAGGAAAGGCTTGGTTCCAATGGATGGCTAGGATCAATTAGGGCTTTAGGTGAAATGGATGGATAGGATTAAGTTAGGTTTCCTTGCACATCAAGAAATTGTAGTCATATGACATGTGGCAAAGGAGGATGAGGCTTAGGTGTGCTTGTGTAGATAAATACTAAAATTAGGTCCCATTAGTTGTGCATGTGAAAGATAAAAGTTGTAACACATGATTGACTAGACAAGTGTTGGAATGTGATGAAAGATGAGTGTTTAATTCAAATAAAATATTTGAATTAGTTGGGATATGAGTTAGATATTAATTAAATAAATAAAATTTATTTAATTAATTGAGAAGTTGAATAGGATGAGATAATATATGATGTGGAAATTAATTAAATAAATAAAATTTATTTAATTAATTGGGATGGGGATAAGATAAATGGGATTATGCATGTGAAATTAATTAAATAAATAAAATTTATTTAATTAATTGGCTAATGGATAAATGGGATTAAGAGTGGGATTTAGGACAAAAATGGCTTATGATGTTTAGGATAATGTTTTAACAAGGTGTTGTAGGACATGGACAAAGTTGGGACAAATTTGGGTGTCTACATTTTGCCCCTCTTTGAGATGATGTTCGAGATGATAAGATTTGTGTCGAGTAACATCATTTCAAAGAAGCCAAGGTATGGATAGAGGAAAATGATAGTGATGATGGAAAGATATGATGAGGATGATGATGGTGGAAAGATAGGATGAAATGGGATGATGATGCCCCCTCGAGAGGTTAGGCGGGTTGGACAAACACGGGTAGGCTCTCGAAAAGAAATGGCTTGGCTGCAAAAAGAAAGATAAGGGGATAGATAGAAGAAATGATGATGCGTTATGCTGCAATGAAGGTGAGCAACCATGATGTTTGATATAGCACTAGACGTTATGCACCAAGGTATAAGGACCAGGGTGACGATGTGTCTTGTGCCCTAGCGTAATACAACCTTGTCTAACATATGAGGAAGAAAACTTAGAGCATTGAAGTCCTACTACACAAAAGGTATGATATGACCTTAGATGCAAAGGATAGTGCAAAAAGCTATTCCAACATACACAAGATATGAATATTAGCTGGAATGATATAGATGTGATACAAATGCAAGATAAAAAGATAACACACACAAGCAAGCAAGCAAGCAAGCAAGCACAAATGATTCAAAAACAAACAAGGTATTGCCCCTATCAAGCTGTAAACCAATGATTAATTGCTGATTGTTGATAGTTGAGAGTGTTGTCATTGCAGGGAAAGCTATATCCCTAGATCAACACAAGGTTGTTTGCTGAGTTGGTTGGCTAGTTGATTGATTGATTTGGCTTACAACAAGGCTAGGATCAAGACCATGGATTGCGTTTGGATAACTTGGCTTGATTAATTAACATGATTGGTATGGATTAAGGATGGGCTTGCATTTAGATCTTTGTTTGGAATGGTTGGAAGATGATGAAATGTTGATTAGATTGATTTGATGAAGGATGGATGATTTGTGGTGGATTGAGCTTCTTTTGACTTGTTGAAGTGATTGGATTTGTTTTGATGGCTAGATTGATGTGCTTGAGTTGATTTGTTTTGGTGTTGATGTTGATGATTGATAGGATTTATTTTGATGGTTGGATTGATGTGCTTTGAGTTGATTTTCTTTGGTGTTAATGCTGATGATTGATAGGATTTGTTGTGATGGTTGGCTTGATCTGCTTTGGTTGGGATGGTTGCTATTGTTGGGTTGATTGTTTTGATGATTGGATTTGTTTAGAATGATGATAGTGATGGTGTGATGATAAGAGTGTCCACTCAATCTAAGTATAAGCATGTGTTCTTAGTGTGCACAAAGGATATAAAATAAACAAGGTATTGCCCTTGTCAAGTCATAAACCAATGATTGATTGTTTCATTGATAAAGATAGATAGTGTTGTCATTGTGGGGAAAGCTATATCCCTAGATCAACACAAGGATGTGGGAACGCTGTATCCCATTGATGATGATTGATGATGATTGATTGGGCTCATGACAAGATTAGGATCAAAACCTGTTGATTTGATTGGATAATGTTCCTTGATTCATTAGCTTGCTTGATATGGATTAGTGTGACATGGATTTAAGATCATTGCTTAGATTGATTTGATTGATATGACTGGAAGAAGTGATTGATTGAAATGGATGAATGAATGTTATTGATAAGAAGAATTGATGATGATAATTTTGATTTTGATTGATGTTGATGGAGTGGATTGTTTTGGATGATGATTGAATTGATCTTATTGCTTGGATTTTTTGTTGGATATTTGATTTTTTTGGATTTTTTGACATATTTGATTTTTTTTTTGTAGTTTTTGAAATGTTTTGGGATGTCAATGGATTTACAATTTAGGTAGCTGTTGTGCTAGATACCAATGACAAGGGAAAACCAAGTCTAGGTGCAAAGATGGATGAATGGGATTGGATGGATAAAAGGATGGGCAATAAGGGATGGAAGGCTCATGAAATATGGATGGATAAAAAGATAGGCCATAAAAGGGATGGATGCATGCCTCGTGATGAACAAATAGGTAGGCTATAGTGGAAAGCTCATGATAAATGGATAGATACAAGGATAGGCTATGGTGGATGGATGTATGCCTCATGATAAATAGATAGGTAGGCTATAGTGGAAAGCTCATGATAAATAGATGGGGATAAGCTATAAGATGGAAAGCTTATGATAAGGATATGCCATAGTGGATGGATCATAAGGGAGCTAGGATGTGATCTTCAAAGGCTATGTTGCATAGGAAGAACTTGCCCCCATTCTAGGTGGTAATGCTTAGGATTTTTACATGACAAAGTTCATGACCATGGGATGACATGATAGGTTTTACATGACAAGGTGTATGATAGGTGGATAATGATAATATGGATTGATGAGGAAGGTATGAGGTATACAAAGAGATATCCAAAGCATGTTTCAAGATTTGGCCCCTGTGTCTTCATCAAAATCAAAAGGCAGAAGGATGGATGAATGGATAAATGGGTTCAATAGGATAGGCTTGTTTATGTAATGGCTAAGGATGGTAGGATGGTGAATGATATAATGGGATAGATAGTTTGGAAATGGATAGGTTGGATGAGACAATGTGCCCCCAAGTGTAAGTGACATAGAATATCAACCTACACATGACGCCTGTTTGTCAGGTTTTCATCATGGTACTTATCCAAGGCGCCTGTTTACCAGGTTTTCACCGTTGGACGAAGGGATTTCTCTTTACTTTTTTAATTTTTTGATTTTTGATTCTTTTTTTTTCTTTTTTTTTTTGGATGGGATGACAATTACACATGGCGCCTGTTTGCCAGGTTTTCACCATGGTAATGGATAGGAGGGACTCAAGTGGCTAGTGCTATGAAGGTTGATAGTGTCCCTTTAGAAATGGATGATGTCTTCACATGGACCATGCCGTTATGCTCATAGATGTTGATAGGGGGTTGCATGGATGGGAGATGGAGTAGGTAGATAGTGGATGATGAAATGGATTATGAAAGGTTCATGCAAGGATAGATGGATCGGGATAGTGGACTATGATGTGGATTATGTAGGCTTATGCAAAAGCATGGACCATAGGGATAGCATGGCGGAGATATGCAAGATAATGGATGGAAGATGGGTAGATGTAGATATGTGAAGGTGCTGCGAAGTGGAAGGGAATCATGACCAACGGTTGCACACACCATGATAAACATTGAAGCTTTTGATGAGATGGTGGTGTAGGAAGCAATGGAGATATTTGCTTAGGAGATGGTTGATGAAGTGATTTAGGAACCCACATAGATTTAGTATTTTTAGTGCTTTTGTTTTGCTTGTGGGATTTTTGAAGGGAATGGAAGTTTTGGATGGAAATAGGCTTTTGGATGGAGGTAGGTGATTGGGATTCTTGAGATGTGGAGGAGGATGCCTCATTTGACTTGCTAACTATTTGCTTAGGAACCCAAACCATTTTGCTTTGGGGCTTTGCTTTTGGAGGTAAGCGTTTGGATGGTTGCTTAGATGTGGATGAGGATGCCTCATTCGCTTTGCTAGCTGTTTTCTTAGGAACCCAAACCATTTTGCTTTTGGGCTTTGCTTTTGGAGGTATGGGCTTGGATAGCTTTTTGGATTGCTTTGATTTGGTTCTTTGCATTGATTTTTCATGTTTGTGCCCTAAGGCATGATAGTTCTTTGGATTTTTGGTAGGACTTTTAGCTTTATAGGTAGAGGCATCAAATTTTTTGCTTTTGAATCCCATGGCATGGGCGGAGTGGATGAAATGATTGGAAGCTTTATGCTTAGGTGATGTGTGCTTTTGTTGGCCATGATTAGGGATGTAAGGATACTTATGAATGATATGTATGTTAGGTGTTGGAAGCAATGGTGGCAAGGTGGATGGAGGGATATTTGGAGTTGGTAAAAGTGGAGGCAAGGTGGATGGCGGAAGGTGTATGGTCACATGCTTTTGGCATTTATAGGATGATGGAGATGGAATGGCTACATATGTTTTGGGTATATGATGGGGGGTGTGATGGAAAGTGGTAGGTTTAGGATGCATGAAAGGATTACCAACATCTTGGCCTTGTTTACCTTGGGGTGTGTATCCAAGGCCATATGAGCATGGAGGGATTTTGACATGGTTTGGCTCCAAAATACCTTGTTCATAAAGGCCTAGACCTTTGCCTTGGTAGTTCATGTTTTGGAGTATGCGATGGACAATGGGACTAGGTGTGCTGTGAACATTAGACTTGAGCTCATTATTGGATGAAGAAGGTGAAGTGGATAAAGGTCGTTGTTGTCCTAAGGAAGAACATTCATGGACAAAGGTGGTAAAACCAATAGGACATGATGGTGGACTTGAAGTGGAATCGATGGTCAATGTGAAAGGAGGATCATTAGGATCTTGCTTATGTTCATGTTGATCCAAGTTATTGGTATGATCTTTTATGCTTACTTGGGGGACAAGTGTCTCATCATGACAAGTTGATGTTTGCTCATTATGGATAGGGCTAGATGGTAGATGACTAGAAGCAATGTGGATATCTTGGTCATGGATAGATATAGGATTATGGATAGGATCAAGGTGCTCATGGATAGCTTCTTCATAGGTATCATCTTGATCATAAAGAAGGTAAATGTTATGGATGGGTTGCATGGAAGTGTTTTGATCTTGAGTTGGACTAGGGCTTAATGTTTCCACATGTTTAAGATTATGCTCTTGACATACCTCTTGACTTTGGATGGAAGTGGAAGGTTCTTGAGTGGACTTGATAGGCTCTTGATAGTTATCAACATGAAGGCATGATGGCTCTTGACTTAGGCTTGTGGTTGGAGACTCTTGAATAGACTTGTTGGCTTGTAGGTCACATGATGGGCTTAAAGGGCTAGGTATGTTAATGGAAGCCTCTTGAAGAGGCTCAAGGAAATGTGAACCACATGATGAGATTATAGGATTGGACATGACCTTTGGAAGTTCATTGGTAGGCTCATGAATTAGTGTTTGACATGGAGGTAGTTTATTCCTAGCTAGTAGCCAATGGATCACATCATTTGCAAGTGTATGGGTGGATGGAAAATATAATGGATGTATGATAATGGTAGTTGGTGTTGGATTAGGATTAGGACTAGGATTAGGTTGAGACCTAATTGGATTGGATGGATTATGATTTGGACTAGATGGGGGTGATGATGTGGCACGATTTCCCATTATAGGTGGGTACACCTTGTAAATAATTGAGACAAATATTGGACATTGATTTGTATTATGACCTTTGGTCCTATGGTATGCACAATAATCATGTTCATCATATGGACTTTCTTCACATGGTTTGACTTTAGGAAGTTCAATGAGTTTTGTTTCAAGCATCCTTTGTAAAACTCTCTCAGCCGCATCCTTTGGTGAATGATTATAATGATATGGTGAGGAAGGTAATGAGGGGCTTGGTGGTTTGGAAGGTAAAGGGATCAATGGACTATGATTGGGATCACATGGTGGTGTTGGGATAGGATTAGTTGGCTCATGTGTTGGCGGGTGATTAGATGATGAAGGCCACTCATAAGATGCATTTGCTAAATTGGTATCTCCCTTGTCAAAGGTAATTAAGTCTTGCATAGGATAACTTGGGCTTGTTTGATTTATATACAAGGGATTACTTGGACTTGGATGTGCTTCTTGTTGCAAAGGTGGACTTAGGTCTATCAATGGTGCTTGGTGGTCTTGTTGAAAAGGTGTACTTGGACCTGATTGATTTATGTACAAAGGGCTATTTGGACTTGCATGTTGTTCTTGTGATATCACTTGATTGCCTTGTGGATGGGCTTGGTAGTGCATTGGAATGCTGGTATGAGGGATTGGATAAGCTTGAGGTGGAGGTTGATAGGTTGATGTGGCATTGACTTGGTGGATAGGTGGATTAAGTTGATAGGAAGTGGATGGATATGACATGTGGCTATAAGGTGGATTAGGTTGATAGGAAGTGGCTAAGGATTGTTGTACTTGTCGAGCTTGACTAGTGGCTAAAAGGTGTTGGACTTGGGCTATGGAGTGTTGTAGTTGAAGTGATTGGCTTGCGTGGGGTTGAACTTTTTGGATGAAGAATTGTAATATTTCAATGGCGTCTTGGTTTAGGGGTTGTAATCCTTGATAAAGATTTTGGAGGAATCTTTGGAATTTGATTTCTAGGTCCTCTAGTGTAGACATGTTGTCACCACGTGTTTGTCTTAAGTCCTTTTAGCAAGTGCTTGCTTAGGGATTTGGATGATGATGTGGAATGTTTAGATGATGTGTTTAGATTGATTTGTTTATGTGTTTGGGTGTTTAGAGCTTGATGTGGCAATATTCAAACAAATGATTATGCATATACACACATGAATCACTCACGCAAGACACATAAGCAAGTTGTTGACTTTGAAAATGAAATGTGATGATTATGCAAGCACACATGGAAAACACATCAACAAGCCTAATGTGTAGTCAAGTGGGTATAGCCAATTAGGTCTTAGGCTATCTATTGCACAAGGTTGACTATGGAATTGAAAGTGAAATCCTGCCACACAGCCAGGAGAAAGGGGTAACCCACCCTTCACCTTCACTTCCCAAAGGTATAAAGTTCTTTGGGGCTTAGCCAAGAGTGACAAGATTCCAACTCCCAATGAGGGTGTCTTTCGATTCAGCCTCGATTGAGGTCGTCCCTTAGAGTGGTGTGTCTCCAAGCAGGCCTCCTAAGAAGGGTATGACAAAAGCAAACCAAGTGAGCTGTCACTTGATTCACACTCGCAGTTGTTAATTTCTCCTTAGAAACTTGAAATGTGTAACAAACAGTTCAAGCACTTGTTCTTTTTAGACCCAAATCTAAATGTGATGGAAGACAATGGTTTGTTTTAGCCTAATTTTTTGATGTAAATTTGCAAACAATTGTTTATTTTAAAGCCCAAATCCAAGTGTAATGACAAACAAGTTGTTTGTTTTATGCCCAAAATGTAAATGTGTGATCAAATAATGATTAGAGATGAGAGATTAGAATGAGTGCACCTCATAAAAATTGCTTTCCAAGTTGCTATTATGATTGATCCAAATGTTGCTCCAACTCCTTTGATTCACTTACAAGTCACTGCAAAAAATAAAATGTGATTTGGTTCGCTAGATTGGAAGATATGATTTTTTTTTCTAAAAGTCGCGCGTCAAAAATTTCTGAAAAATTAGAATCGCAGGGTCAACTTCAAATCGCCATAACTCTTTGAATACTAAACCAAATATTTAATGTAACCACTTTTCGGAAAGCTCTCGAAGTCCTCTTTCCAATGAATCTAAGATCTCCTTTTTACAGGACCTATGTAAAACAAAAAACCCTCTGCAACAGATCTGGTCATAAATTAAAAAAATCAGCAAAAAGTTGCGCGTCAAAAATTTCTGAAAAATTAGAATCGCAGGGTCAACTTCAAATCGTCATAACTCTTTGAATACTGAGCCAAATCTTTAATGTAACCACTTTTCGGAAAGCTCTCGAAGTCCTCTTTCCAACGAATCTAAGATCTCTTTTTTCCAGGACCTGTGCAAAACAAAAAACCCTCTGCAACAAATCTGGTCATAAATTAAAAAAATTAGCAAAAAGTCGCGCGTCGAAAATTTCTGAAAAATTAGAATCATAGGGTCAACTTCAAATCGTCATAACTCTTTGAATACTGAGCCAAATCTTTAATGTAACTACTTTTCGGAAAGCTCTCGAAGTCCTCTTTCCAATGAATCTAAGATCTCCTTTTTACAGGACCTGTGTAAAACAAAAAACCCTCTGCAACAGATCTGGTCATAAAATAAAAAAAAATCAGCAATATAAAATATCTTCAACCTACAAATCAAAGTGTATAAACCTGCAAAAATGAATGATTGACGCTCCAAGAAATCTGATCTTCACAAAAACAACTCAAACAAGAGGGTTAATCAGGGACGTGAGTCCCATCGGGCGTGCCAAAATGTATAATGAAAAATTTGGATTTATAAATGGAAATGATCAAACAATTGAAATGCATAACCTAAACCCAAATAATTCAATACCTCGAAGATGCAAAATGAGCTTGATTGATTGATCGCTTTGTTGTGTTGATTGCTCGATTCCGCAGCATAACGTTGATAAGAAGATAGATGATGGATGCAAAGGCTCTAATGATATTTCAACAGCATGTGGATACTTGAGGATCAATGCCCTTTTAGAAAATTTGACAGAATAAGGGTGCTTAAGACTCAATGCATGCTAATGGCTTGTGAGGGGGTTGATTTATAGGAAAGGCTTGGTTCCAATGGATGGCTAGGATCAATTAGGGCTTTAGGTGAAATGGATGGATAGGATTAAGTTAGGTTTCCTTGCACATCAAGAAATTGTAGTCATATGACATGTGGCAAAGGAGGATGAGGCTTAGGTGTGCTTGTGTAGATAAATACTAAAATTAGGTCCCATTAGTTGTGCATGTGAAAGATAAAAGTTGTAACACATGATTGACTAGACAAGTGTTAGAATGTGATGAAAGATGAGTGTTTAATTCAAATAAAATATTTGAATTAGTTGGGATATGAGTTAGATATTAATTAAATAAATAAAATTTATTTAATTAATTGAGAAGTTGAATAGGATGAGATAATATATGATGTGGAAATTAATTAAATAAATAAAATTTATTTAATTAATTGGGATGGGGATAAGATAAATGGGATTATGCATGTGAAATTAATTAAATAAATAAAATTTATTTAATTAATTGGCTAATGGATAAATGGGATTAAGAGTGGGATTTAGGACAAAAATGGCTTATGATATTTAGGATAATGTTTTAACAAGGTGTTGTAGGACATGGACAAAGTTGGGACAAATTTGGGTGTCTACAGGTCTCAAGGACCTTCATTTTTTATACCAGGAATTCATCATATCCTGACTCTCTCTATATTTCATCTTTCTCTTCTTATAAAAGGCTATTGCAACACATTTTTCTTTCAGCTCATTTACCTTTTGAGCCACTCAATTTTTGGTCCTTTCCATGACCTTTACAGTTAGGACATCAATTGATGTCTCATCTCCCTGAATCAAGTCTGGAGAAGATATGGTGTCATTATATATCTTCTTTTCTTCATACTCTAGGTCCATGATGTCTCCATCATCTTTCTTTATCTATGGTGGTGCTTCAGGTTGTCCCATGGTTCTCATTTGATCTAAGTTTAACCTTTGATACTCTGTCTTCCTCACCTCGTGCTCATCATCACAGTTCGCTTAGTAATCTTCAAGATGCACACTATGTTTATACTTCTTGTTAAATCTGTTCTCCACCCTATGGTATGTATCATAATGTCTGGCGAGAGGAAACACTTGTAAATTCAAGTTCTTCAAATCTACCTTAGCATCCTTGGCATTATCTAAAGGTACCAAGTACCAGTCACTCTGTATAGGAAACTTCCTATAAGGTCTCCCTTCCTTCTTCTATGACAATTCCAATATAGGCAATTATTGTCTGACCATCTCCATCAAGACTATCCTATCTGATGGGTATCTTGGGAGCATGAATGGATGGCCATTGAATTCCTCCATCTAGATATATGAATATATCTTGGCTTGAATAAACCAAGAACCATATGGCTCAATCAGTTTCATGACCTCCACCGAAAATATTTTATTCTTATCTCCCTCCAGGAGCCTAACAATGTGCATTGTTGAGCAATCATTCACAATCATGTAATGTTGCATAGATTGTGTCCTCTCCAACTGGTGAAAATGCTCCTAGGGAGTCTTTTCTTAGGGCAATCTACCCATCCTACCCATTGTTTGCAAGCCATTGAATGTTCCCTAACTCGCACAGACATAAACTAGGTATGAGTTCATTCTAAATACCTTGTCTTTTAGTTTCTTCCATTTGATTATCTGGTCATACAAGGCATCACTTATGATTTTGGCCCATTGGACCTTCCCATCTTCATTTACTATAACCGTTCTGATTCATCCGAACATCCATGGCTCAAAAATCCCACACTTGGCCATCCCATTCATCCTACTGAGCAGGAACATCATGTATTGAACTTTTGGGCTGAAATCAAACTTATACAAATGTTGGGGCATTTTTGTAGCTGCCTTTTATGTGCTTGTTAGATCTCTCCATCCTTGGAAGATGACCTTCCTATAATTCTTTTGGTTTGCATTGAATTCTTTAGCTAGTGCCTCTAGGTCTAGCATGTAAGCCTCTCTAGATACAGGTATATTAAATGTCTCAGTGATGCCTTCCATAGATAAATCAACATAAACCCTTCCCTATTTCTCCACTCTCCTAGTTACAATATTTTAGTTCAAAATACAAGAAATCAAGAGCTCTAGAGCCTCGGTTGCATATGGGAACCCTACCGCATAATACATCCCTTTCTGAACACTATGTTCTTCAATATGGGATGATCCTCCCTGACATTGATTCTTACCCTGAATGTCTCTATGTCTATGGCACCATAGTGCGTATCCTCTACAAAAGATTGTTTATGGCAGATGCTATTTCATTTTAGAAACATGTCATGTTTAAACTCTGCATCACGCCTATCTATCCTCGGTTGAGACATTTTATCCTACAATTTAAACACAACAATCTCAAATAATAGCATATATCTATCTAGGGTTAGCACATATCAACTCTCCATGTTTTGAAAGAGTTAAGACGTTTAAATCCTAAGAATTTAACCAGACACTACATAAACATTACCAAAATCCATCATTTACCCTTTCTCTAGTTGATCATGACATGACTTTATGAAATAACCAGAGGGATAAAGCTTTATACATACATGTGAACACTTCCTTAACCTATAATTGGGATGATAATGATCGAATGACACATTGGACTAGGTGCTCCTCTGCAATTTTGATCTCTATTATAACTTTGGTTCGCAATAAGCTCTTCACAGTATGATTAAGAGTTCTAGAATATAGTTATGTCAATTACAGCGATAAAATTTTCCTTTAACTTACTCGATTTGTGATTTTAGGGCTTATTAATGGTGTAGAGGAGATTTGATAGTTTCATTTGACTAGATCATAGGAGATCGCTACAGGTGTGCAAAGGCATGAGTTTAAATTTAAATGCCAATGACTTTTGCACCACATTAAATGCAAAAAGAACAGGGTGTGAAAGTGGGGATGGATATCTTATAAGGAATATCCTCATGTGGATGTCCAGATGTGAATATTCATATGATGTCATTGGAGGTCAAGTCAACCTTCGTTGACCAAAGATTCATCATCGGGCCACAAATTCACTTTCAATATGTCCGGGTGTTCATGTGGACATGTGGCATCATGTTATTGGTTTAGTCCAAGGCCTGGATATTAAGTTAAGGTCTAGACCTTATGAGTGTAAAATATCCATCCAGTCGAAATGTTTGGATGGCATCATCAGGGAGGAGAATCCATCATTGTGGTGAGATGACGTGATGTCATTAGGATGGGCATCTAAAATAAGGTCATAACAATAGAAGTGTGAAATATCCCTATGGATTTTATCATAATGATGTAAGTAAAGATATATCCTTAATATCATGTCAGGTGATCGTGATGTCATTAGGCTATGGATCTTAAAATAATATCTTAATGTCAAGTTACCATCTAGATATTGGCTAATATTAGGATGACATAAACAAGTTTAGCATTCTTATCAGTCTAAGGATGACATGATGTCATCTGGATATGGATGTTAGAATAAGGTATGGAAATTAGGACAATCAATATCCTCGCATCCTAATATCTGGGTGATGTCAGCATGCTCGGGGCTCTTTGTAAGATTGGAATGACATGACATCGTCAGGACATGGATATTTTCGGTCAGGATATTAAGTTAAAATAAGGATGTTATCCAATATCCATGTACATGATGTTTAACTCACTAAGTACTTTAAATTTGACATCTGGACATTATTGGAGGTCATGACATTAAGTTAAGATCCGGATGCTTTGCAATGTGAATATCCCTATGTCCCATTGACTGAACTTTGACCATGTGTAACTTCTTTGTTTTAATGAATTTTAGGGTACTTTAAAAAGCAATTCTACTTAGAATTGCATGCTCTTTCACTTGGTAGGATCTATAATAAGAAATTTGAATTTTGAAAATCTGACCTATAACCTGAGGTCTAGACATGTACATGATGACATCTTGACCTATATCGGTTATTATTTTACCATACCACCCAAAAGCAAGGGAAACAAGCCAATAAAAAAGTTGGGTCCTTGTTTTGCTAGGGTAAAATGCAGCATTTTGTGTAACCACACAGCACTATTTAGGAGCTTGCCTGATTCAAGCTCTGTGAATGGTGTTTCCACTTCCACAATACCAAAGATGATAGATAAAGAGCACATTCCCTAGGAGGGAAGAGGAAAATCTGAAATAAAATGCATGCTAAAACAAAGCATGAAAGAAATAAGTCACCTTGAGCATGGAAACCCTAGCATGCTTGATGCAGCATCACAACTTGACTCAAGAAGGTGTAGCCAAAAGAAGTAGAAATATCTTCACAAGACCTACAATATGTTAGTGTCACATCAATAATCAACAATAGAGAGCTTTAGAGAAGAGTAGAGAGCATGAGAGAGAAGAAGAGAGTGCAAGTGTGCCTAGATTACATAGATGTTCGAATGAATAACTTAACTTGCTTCTATATGCATTCTCGTTAATTTCTGAAGAATTGAACCAAATGAGGCTGACATTAGGAATCATTTAAGATGTCTTAAGTTGACAAGCCCCCAATTTAGGTTAGGGCTAAACAAGGGCCCAAGGCACTTGGGCACCCTAGTCCTTTATCCCCAATCTCCCAGGATAAGGGCACATTAAGTATTATTAGCCCCACCTTATAATTACTTTCTAAGTTTTGTGCATTAGGATCAAGAATTACATGTTTAATCCTCAAAAATGTGTTAAAATAGGTCCTAATTAACAAGTGTAAATGTGTTAGGTGTACCTAGGTACTAAACTAGGTGTGAAATGCTAGTGTACACATTTTATGACATAACAAAGAGATTCCATGAAATCTAAGTATCTCACCATGTCCAATCCATTTCTTGCAATAGCAGCCAAATTATGTAAAATAAGAAAATGAACATAAAGGAACAATCTAAAGTGCATTACCCCTATTTCATTCATAATCTAATACAACCTCTAATTAAGGAAATAATAAATGTATAATGCAAGTGAAGTTAACTAAATTATAAAATGTGCAAACCTTGATTGTTTTGAATGTGCTCCTGGATGTGTGGATATGTGACTGTTCCTTAGTCTTGCAACATAACTTTGATTCCAAGGTCTTATCTAGGATAAATAAGGCTTCTAGGGGCATTCTGCAATATACACAAGGTATGAGGGGCCAAAGTCCATGAATAATGATCTTGTCTACAAGAATGTGCTCATGGGTGAACTCGATCCCACAACATATGGACTCCTTAGGAAAAAGGGGCATCAAGGTTGAGCTAGACATGATGATGGACCCTATTGGGGTACAACTTTCATTCTCTCCCATCTTTATACCCTATTGGAATTCATGGTTTGGGTTGTCCCATAAGGTGATGAAATCCTTAGGTAGGCCCCTAAAGGGAGAGAAATTTAGGTGATTTTGAGACCTAAGATCAAATTGCAATGTGAAGGGAGAGCATACACACACTAAAGTTCTTTGATTTGAAAAAAAAATGGATTAAATATAGGTTATTGATCTCCAAGATCACCTAATGGTGTGAGGAGAGAGCATACACCTATATTCAATCCCAAACATGACACACAAATTTTATTCCCTTTAGAAAATCAATATCTTCCTAATTTAGTGAAATAATGTCTTTGGCAAATGAGGCTACAAAATGATGCAGAAACATCCAAAAGTCATAACTTTTGACTCGGGAGTCCCTTTGAGATGAAATTTGATGTGAAGATGTGTCTTGAGGATTTGATTAAAATGCCAACCGAACTTGATTCAGTTAGACTTTGTTTCAACATTTTTCAAGACCTTGTTTAATCATCTAGGTCCTCAATTAGAGGTCTTAATGATTTTTTTAGGATTTTTGTAATTTTATTAAAATTATTTTCTAAACTTTATATCCAATTAGATTAGAAAGTTGACAATTATTCCTAATTTAGTTAGTTTCAAATAATTGGTAACTTTCATGGTCATGCGGATAAGGATGTAAAATTAGCTAAAATGGAAAATTTAGAAAGTTGCTAAAAATTGGCAAAAAAGGTAATTGTCAGCAAAAGATAGGACAAGATAAATCTACCACAAGTCACTGTAAGGGGAATGCAAAGGTCAAGGCTGACGTGGAAGATACTAATTGACATACTCTATAAGTGGTACATCCCTATCACAATGTATATTTAATAGATAACATGATAAGATGTGAGAAGTAGGAGAAGAATGTAATATATCTATATACAAAGCAAAGATTTAGACTTGCTATTATATGTGATTGATACATGGATATATATGAAGATTTAAGGAGTTATGAATGATGAAAATGAGTATTTTTATGTGTTTTATGTAGTGTGCATCATTAGACTTTACAGAATTATGATGTTTATAGTTTGCGCTAACTCATATTCTATCATTGTCATTGCTAGGGTATAAACACACTTCTCATGAATAAAGTTAGGCTCATATCTATAGATTGTGTCCTATCATTTCCCTTGCTAACATTTGGTTCCATTGTCGGGAGCCTGGTAAGAACAGTGAAGAATAAGGAAGGAATTTTTAAGATTTGTAGTAGAAATCTCTTAGGTCCTACCCTTGTGAGAGGGGGGTAGACACTTAATGGATGACAAATAGAAATGGGAAGGGAATCTAAAAAGATTTCTACAAATATGTAACTATGCATACCAACTTTTCTAAGACTACATCACTCTATCCTCCAGCTATCACTATAATTGAGCACAAGACCTAGCAAAATAACCTAACTAACCATAAGAAAGACATGGTCCTAAAACCTAGGGCTTCTGCTACAACTGAGTAACTCCTCAATCTCTCTACTAAGCCAAGGATAACGACACAATTCTACAATTTCCACTCTCAACTAGATTTACCAATACAAAGTTACGCTCCCTATGGCCCCTCCTAAGATCAAGGCCTTTGCCCACTACATGCCATAAATCAAAAGTCAAGGTATCTTATCTCTAAAGGCTATAGGAAAACTACCTCACCTCCATGGTCACCTATAGAATACTTCAATTCTAGTCATGGTTTCTCTCCATGAGATCCTTCACCATGTTCCACTCATAAAAAGTGAAAAATTCTAGATAAAACTCTATCTTCACATCACAAAAACATGAACAAATATATGGGTTCTCAAAGGAAAGGATCTAAACAACATCCTCCTAAAAGCATAAGAACTCTCAATAAGTAAGGCTTAACCACCGTCTACTCACAAGGAATACATTTAAGGAGATAATTAAAAATCATAGGAGCATGACTTCTTTTGACACAACTTTGATGCTCAACTGTTCTAAATAAAAAGGTTAAATACCACAATAATATTATGAATCCATAATCAACAATCTACCATTAAAATTCCTCATGGCACAAACACCAATTATTCATAAAATAGAATAGATAGGATATAAACTTCTTCACATATGAATTGCATCCCATCTAACACCATGTTATAAAACCTCCAAACTACCAAGGACAAACTCCTACAACAACGAGATTCACAAAATTAGCAACAAAAAAAAAATGGCAAATAGCTATAATAGAATAACTATGATTAATGTGGGCACGTGCACTTAATAATGCACCATCATACCCTAAGCTATATTAGAACCTTAGTGTAGGCTATGTAATTCATATCTAGATGGCATAATGTGCATGTTCATGTTACTTAGCAACATGGTCTTTGTGCCTGGAACACAACATCATACACTCACTAATGTTAGAAAATTAGGAGGCATGGTAACATGACCAGGACAAACAAGAATGAGACAAGAAAGAACAATCACAGTTGGTGGACTAAGTTAACACGCAACCACATACTAGATACTAAAAGAAATATGTAACACAAAGAATAATTTTAACATATCTCATTCTCATGGCTAAAAACATAGAGAATAACATTTAAGCTCATACATGAATTTAAATATATACCTCAATCGCTACCATCTGGGCATGACATCCACACCAACCAACAAGATTACTATCACCAAGTGATCTATATGAAGAAAAATACTATTCATATCTTCCTAAAACACTTCACACAAAATTCCCTTACATTCTAGAAGAGAATAAGGAATTTAAATTGACATAGTTCTAACAACACAGCATCATGAACTAATATATTCTCCAAAATCTACTCCCTTATATAATCCACTAGAAGCCCATCATGGACATGATAAGAACATTACATGATACATTATTACTACTTAAAACATTTTACTATAGCTTCCATAATCATAAAAGGATGCCAAAGTGGAAGAAATATTAGTTCAAATGATAAGGCATAAAATGATCTCAAATTTAACAACAAATCAAGTGTGACCATAAAAGATACAAGATAAATATATATCAAAATTTGGTGGCTAGACTACTCATACATAAGAATAATTAAATCAATGTTGGTCCCTATAGACATTAAGAGAATTCATCAATAACGAAAATCAAGTATCAAAATATTTATTGTACACTTTACATGCACTACATGATTAATTCTAGTCACAAGCAAGGGAGTAAAATGCTATACTACAAATTAATGCAAAAACTTCTGGAGGTCATAACTTTTGACCTGATAGTCCATTTGAGCTGAAATTTGGTGTGTAGATGCATCTTGAGGAGTTTATTGAAAATCCCACCAAACTGGCAAGTTTGTTAGGGCACCATTTCGACATTTTTTCGAGACCCTTTTCGATCATTTGGGGCCTGAAAATGAGGTCCTAATAATTTTTTAGGATTTTTCCAAGTTGTTTCTTCTAATTATTTTTCAAACATTACATACAATTAGATTAGAAATTTAACAATTAGTCATTTTTAAGTTAGTTTCAAATAATTGGCAATTTTCATGGCCATACGGATAAGGATACGAAATTACCAAAAATGGCAATTTTAGAAAGTTGCTAAAATCTACCAAAAAGGGTAATTTTTGTTTTTGTATATATTTGGTATTTATTTTCAGTTGTAGGAGGATGGAATGGAATGAGAAAGAGAATTTGATAATATTTCTGAGTTTCTAAATTTTTTTGGGCAATAATAATAGTGTTGAATATTATGTTGTGAGGTTTGGTTGCATAAAAAATGGATCTCCAAAATCCATGGTGAGTAATAAAATATGCTTAGTCAACACCAAGAAAGTATCTTAAGACTCTAATCATGTCATAAAGAATGAGATCATAATTTTAAATCATAATTTTAAATTATTCATATTAAAAATAAATCGGGTTGTCAAGAAACTACAACTTTAAGTAATAATATTATTACAAGGTTTTCTACAATGTGCCAAAGGCATCCAATGGAATTTACCTTTCTACGCATGAATGAGACTTCATCAAAATATCATATTCAAGGGAATTATAGTTACAATGCAATGACACACATTGTTATACACTATCAATCATTAACCAATCCAAGATTAAGGTAGGACAAAATTTGACTCACAAGCCAAGATAACTCAACATATCCACTCACACATCATGGAATAAGTAACACTCAACATCATACTAGAATTCACCAATCATATGGGTAATGCATTAATGCAACATTTAAATTCAAACACATTGTAGCATAAAAAGGGGAAGTATTGAGTTGGGACTAAAGCCTCTTCACCCAACATTTTATCCTTACAATGCTACAATACCACATGATGACATGCACATGCAAAGTACAATGCTTACATAATAAGAGTACAAGGTGCAACTTCATGGGGAAATATACATAAGAACAACAATACAACAATGTTATCTACACAACTGTAGACACCCAAAATTGACCCTTTACATCATTTGTCAATTTGTCACATTATTTACCATTGCATATGTCAATTTTTGGCTAGCGCATTTGTATCAATCATCTATTTTCTTCTAAACTATCTATTTCTATTATTAATTAAATAAATTATATTTAATTAATTAATTTCATCTATTTTCTTCTATCTATAATTAAATAATCTTTAATTATTTAATTATCCCATTATTCCTATAAAATAAATAAAATTAATATTTTATTTATTTGTCTTCTCATCATGCATATAAATTAAATAAATTTATTTCTTTAATGTATGTTGATTCTTCCAACTCTTCTAAATTTAGTTTTTCCTCTATCATTTAAAAATAAATTAAATGAATTTATTTGCTTAATTTATTTTTATCCTATCATTTCCTTATCTTATCACATTCTTCTATGTGTACAAGATAGGTCCTATCCTAAAATAAAATACAAAAAATGATTTAATTATTTCTACAATTAATCATCCATATCATCCAACCCTTAAAATAGAAAAGCATCCTATTTTAAGAAGATCTATCTTATCATTATCAACAAACCAACTACAAATATTTAATAAAAGCTATCTCTATGGACATGTCTTGTACACATTCATCCAAGCTTCTTGTTTAATCTCAACCATTCACATAGTCACCTAATCTCCACCATTGATCAATCTTAGTTAGGAGCTATATAAACACCCTCTCACCTCATTTCATGATATCCCACACAATCTTGATAACGTCTAGATTATCATCTCATGCATATTACATCCATTGAGTATCCATCAAGCACTTTGAGCATATCATCTATCATCATGGAAGCTATGGCAACTATGATTGTTCACTATTGAGAAGTAATCCACACTACAACCAAGGAATCAATACAATCTAGGTGACATTGTTCTTTGATTTGATTATATTTTGTGTCATTTAGATGGATTCTTTGAAGGTGGTAGGATTAGGTTTTGATTGTAATGCTTGATCTTATTAACCTAATTTTTCCTGGTAACACATTCTGGCACGCCTGGTGGGACCCACGTCCTTGATTAATCTTTTCATTTGAAAGTTGTTTTTGAAGTCTTGATACGTAGAGTGCACTTGATCCACAGAGAATCACATTTGATTGATAGTGAGTTGCCTTTGCATGACTCTGAATCATAGTTGGTCAAGGGAAAATTGTATTCACACAATCTTCAGTCACCTTTGGTTTGCAGATAATCACTTTTGATCGGCAAAGAACAACCTTTGGTTACCTAGGGTTTTATTGACATATTTCTCTTTTACATGGTTTTCAAGGGTTTTATCCTATCTTTCTATGTTTGATTTGGGTTGCAAGTTGGTTTATTTGCTAACCCTAATGGTCTTTTCTCATCCTTAAGCTAGTTTATTTGGGGTTTGAATTGTCTTTGACCTAATCATATCATATAGTGAGATCTTTTGTGTTGTGTTGCAGAATACATGATCCAGTTCAACCAATCCATCTTCTGAGGTTATTAGAGCCTTTATATTTGTTTTTTGATCATTTATTTAACCCTAGATTTGGAGCTTTTACAGATTTCACAAGATCTGCGCACCTTTGGTGGATAGTCAATCACATTTGCACGATCCTCGATCGCCTTTGCACCATATAGACTCACATTTTCATAGCAGGTGATTACATCTAGTAAAATTTTAATTGCATTTGATTTGCAGGAAGTCACATTTGATTATTGTTCACTCGCCTTTGGTTTATACTGTTGCAAATTTATTTCTTTGGTGGATAACACTTGTCATTGCAACATCTTATCGTTTGTCAAAGAAAGAAGGATCTAAAACTACTAACAACTCTGTTGCGTGATCGATCAGTCAAAGACTCATCATATTTTTCACTAATTTAGGAACATTTGGTTTTGGCACTTAAAAGGAACCTTGTTTTCTTCATGTTTGTTTTTTTCTTTTTGTATGCTTGTTGTGCATGTTTTTAACCCTAAGCTAATAACAAAAGTATCATCTCCCCTTGCCTATCAAATGGATCTTGGGTGCAAGTTTACTTTTTATTATCTTTAGAGAGTTCTACGTTGGTGGGAAAATAGGCACTCAACCCAAGGGAATGGCCTTAAGTGGTACTTTCGTTTAGTCCACTATATAAAAGAGGATAAGGTGAAATCCAAGTCCCAACCGGTATTAGCACTTACCGTATAGTGCTAGTTCAAAAGGAGGTGTACCTTACGTATTTGAGACTCCTAATAGAGCTATTTAGAGCTTTAAGTGGCTTGTTGGATGCATGTAATGTGCCGGTCCCCCAAATATTCACTAGAAACCATTTATTTTAGAGGCCAAAATCCCTTTACTTGTTGATGCACGAGGTCAGACCTCCAAAGTTGGCCTACATGTACTATTCATTGTAGAGGCATAAATTCCCTTGGTTCACATGATCCAAAGGGTAAGAGAAATTTGTGTGCCCATGCCATGTAAGCGGGAGCCAGTGTCACCAACAACTCTAGTTGTCCGCTTTGTCTCATTATTTGGAGAAATCCAAGTAGGGATTCAACATGTAGTATCCTTTCTAGCCTAGGTTGTACATGTTTGTCAGTGTTTTGTGTGTCTGTGTGTCTTTGTTATCTGTTTTCTTCTCAAAAACAAAAAAAATTGTAAAAAAAACAATTCACTATCACAGAAAATCACCTTTGAACAATAGCTAGTCACCTTTGAACAACAGTCAATCATCTTTGAACCGTAGAAGCTCACCTTTGGTTTGCTTCAAAATTATCCTTGACCATAACACAGGTGCCTTTGAATTATCAGGTGTCACCTTTAAGCCATACACAGTCACATTTGAACAACAAAAAGTCACCTTTGGTCTATAGACAATCACCTTTGGATTATCCTTAGTCACATTTAAGCTATCATGAATTGCCTTTGGTCTGAACAACATCACCTTTGGTAAACTATAACCTCTCATCATTCATCTAGTCCAAACAACACATTTCCAGTCAATCTTGAGCCTATTATTAGCTTCCAAACAATCCATTGATCATCTACAGCTAGCATTTATGTTATCTAGCCTACTCACATCACACTTTTGGACTTTTTGAGCTTTCCATCCACTTGAGACTCTAAATCAGCCATCAATATCAACCAATCAATCAAATCAACATCATCCTTTGGCTTTGATCACTATCTAGCTTTTGATTATATCATAGCAAATCCTTTCCAGCTTGAGAGAGTGGTTCCTTTTGAGTTGGTCTATTACATCATCATCAATCAATCTTGTCTACCCTTGAGTTCATGAGTCTATCTCTTAGGGGATAATTAATCAATCAACCAATCCAAATCAAAATAACCAATCAATTAGCAATCATCAATCCAATCAATTGATCGAGCCAACCAAATCATCGATCAATCAAAAAAACAATCAAACAATCCAAGAGTCTCAACTTTGTCACACTAGTCCAATCATCACATCCATCATCCAAACAATACCTCAAACAAGGAGCCAATTTAAAGCAACCATGGAAGCCAACCTAAATGCTTTTCAATCCACTCCTCTTAAAGATGTGGTGCAGTCAGGGTAGGAGGGTTCATAGAATGAACTGGCCAGACCATGCAACAAGAGTAAACACAACGGAAACAACTCAAAGAAATGAAGCAAATATAGATTCAATCATTCAGTATATCATAGATTTCAAAATAGAGATCCACCAGTAACATGCGGGCTTACAATTAGGGCTCACAGGCCTGATTACATACATGCACAAGATAAAGCTTTGAATCTCCTTTGCACAAAATCTAAACTATCAGATCTTTCTTTTGTCAATAGCTACTTTCCTAAGGATCTATTACATCAATATATATCATTTCTGGACCGATAGATTCCTCTGCGTTGGCCAAGGAAGGTCAAAAACTCTAATGAAGAGCCGTAATGTGTTCACACATAGGTCAGACCTAAATGCATAGAACACTTCCTCAAATGATTGGAATAATGTGCAGACCTCCAGGGAAGGTCAACCATGACCCAAGGATCATCTAATGGTGTGTCATTAGGATCCGCAAGTCAAGGAATGATCCACAAGGCTTCTCCTTTAGTTGATTATCAGGAACTGTTAGAATGTTCTTCTTTGAGAAAACAAATGATCTTCTGATAGCGATATCTTTTTGGTAAATGATCCAAATGCTCTGAATTCTTGATGTGATGTAGATTAATGAATGTAGATGCTAAGTCTAGATCTGCAAGATGTGAAATACCAAAACTAGACCACAAGATGAAACTACTTCTGACTGAACTGCCTAAACTGAACTGGAAAATGAAGGAACTAAAATGCAAACAAACTGAAATGCAAATATTTTTTTGGTTGATGCAAGATTGCTCTTGAACCAGGGATGTTCCTGCATTAGACATCCAGGGTTATTGAAAAAGTGAGTCCCTCACTTTGTTGGGGCTAGGGGAGAACCAAGACGGTCCACCTTAGCTTGAGAAATCCATGATGAATCTTCTTCCAGTCTTCCTTTCCACTTCACAAGATATTCTTTGTATTGTCTTCCTCTGGTGCTGCACCCAACTATGTTGTCCAAAATGTCTTCTATCTGCTCCGGTGCTTTGTGTCGTAACTGCTTCTTCAAGTCTTCTTCCATGTTGTCACTAAACTCTGCTTCATGATATTGATAAAGATCTGCAATGTTGAAAATAGATGATATCCCCAATGTCTCTGGTAGCTCTACTTCATATGCATTTCTTAAATCAAATTTTCTAAGTATCTTACAAGGTCCAAACTTCTTCATCTTCAACTTGTTATATGTCCCAACTAGAAATCTTTATTTTCTCAAGTATACCATCACTTCATCTCCAACTTCAAATTCCTTATGTCTTCTCTTCTCATCTACCTTCTCTTTGTGCTTACTATTCATATCCTCCAAATACTTCCTTACCTGATTATGCACTATCTTCATATGATCTACAAATTCTTATGCTTCTGCATTTCTCTTTTCCCCTCTACTGATGTCTCTTAATTTTGCAACTCCTCTAGGATTCACTCCGGTAACAATCTCAAAAGGTGTTCTTCCAGTACTCCTATTTACTAAATTATTGTATGCAAACTTTGCTTGTGAAAGAATCAAATCCCAACTTCTGGTCTTTTCTCCAACCAAAAATCTCAACAAGTTTCTGAAACTCCTATTCACTACCTCTATCTGTCCATCTGTCTGTGGATGAAAAGTTGAACTGAACTTGAAATCTATCTTCATCTTCTTCCAAAGTGTCTTCCAAAAGTATCCAACAAAATTTGTTTCTTTGTCTGAAACTATACTCTTAGGTAATCCATGCAATCTCACAATCTCCTTGAAAAATAGGTTGGCTACATGCACTGCATCAATTGTCTTCTTATACGGTATGAAATGAGCCATATTTGAAAATTTGTCAACCACTACAAATATTGAATCATGTCCCCTCTATGTCTTAGGTAATCCTATTACAAAATCCATGCTTATGTCTTCCCAAGGTCTCTCTAGTACTGTCAAAGGTTTATACAATCCAGTGTTCTGACTACTCCCTTTTGCAACTTGACAAATTCTACAACTCTGTATAAATCTATGAACATCCTTATGTATCTAAGGCCAAAAGTAATTTTCACTCACCAAAGCCACTGTCTTATCAATGCCAAAATGTCGTGCTAATCCACCGCTATGCTTCTTCTTGATCAAATTGTCTCTCATTGAACTTCTAGGTATGCACAACTGATTTCCTCTAAACAACATATCTTCTTGAATGAAATAGTCCAGCCACTTACTCCTATCTATTGCAACAAGTTATTTACATTCTTTCCAAGGTTCTACAAAATCAGTGTCTCCCTCATACATGTTCTTCAATTCATCAAAACCCAACACTTCAACTCTCATTTCTGTTAACAAGTTTCTTCTTCTACTCAAGGCATCAACAACTTTATTTGATTTTCCACTCCTATGCTTCAAAACAAAAGTATAACTCTACATGAACTTGACCCATCTCATATGTCTCTGATTCAACTTACCTTGACTATTCAAATATTGCAAAGCTTGACGATCTGTATATAACACAAAATCCTTAGGCAACAAGTAATGTCTCCACTTCTACAAAGCTTGAATTATGGCATAGAACTCTTGATCATAAACTGAATATCTTCTCCTTGCATCATTCAACTTCTCACTAGATAAGCTACAGGTCTACCTTCTTGACTTAACACTGCTCAAATTGCATTTCCACTAGCATCACAATCAACTTGAAATACCTTATTGAAATCTAATAATGCCAAAATAGGTTGCTTTGTCACTTTCTGCTTCAACAACTCAAAAATTTTATCTACTCCTGATGTCCACTTGAAATCTTTTCTGTCACCTCTCATTATTTCTATCATAGGGTTACAAACTGAACTAAAATTTTTTATGAACTTCCAGTAGAAACTAGCCAATCCATGAAATGATCTAACCTCTCCAATGCTCTTCGGTGTACGCCATTCAACAATTGCTTGCACTTTCTTAGGGTCCATCTTCAATCCTTCCGCAGACATCACAAATCCCAAATATACCAAGTCTTCCTTCATGAAACTACACTTCTTGATGTTTATCATCAATTTCTCTTCTCCCAACCTTTGCAAAACTTGCCTAATATGCCAAAAATGTTCTTTTGTCTTACTAAAAATCAGAATATCATCCAAGTAAACAATCAAAAAGTTACCTAATAATTTCTTCAAGACTTCATTCATCAACCTCATGAAATTACTCAGTGCATTTGTCAATCCAAAAGGCATCACTAACCACTCATGCAATCCTTCATTTGTTTTAAAAGCAGTCTTCCATTCATCACCTTCTCTAATTCTAATTTGATGGTATCCACTCTTCAATTCTATCTTTGTGAAATATTTTTCTCCACTCAAACAATCCATAATACCACCCATCCTAGGTAAAGGAAATCTATACTTAACTGTGATCTTGTTTATTGCTCTAGAATCAGTACACATTCTCCATTCTCCATCTTTCTTCAGTGTCAAAACTATAGGTACTACACAAGGACTCAAGTTTTCTCTGATCAAACCTTTTTCTCAACCACTCTTGTATCTATCTATTCAATTCTTCATTCTTTTTCAGTGTCATTCTATGTGTTGTCTTTGTTAGGTAAACTTGATCCCGGTATAAGATCCATGTGATGACTGATACTCCTTATAGGTGGTAATTGTTGATGATGATGTTAGTCATAAACAAACATAGAATAAAAGTTACACAACAACCTTTACTCATCTTGAAAGATATGATGAATTCAGAGAATTCATAATCTCAAGTCTCCATTGATTAGTTCTTAATCTTCTGACGTTACTCAGAGGTTGATGTGTGTTGCTATTTCCATTTTGGGGCCTTACGTAGATCTCATCAGTAATTTCTGCAAAGTTCATCAATATTTCTCCAAATATCCTATTCTTTATATGTGCCCTGCATAAATCTCCAAATTATTTTACCTCTACACTATGAATTCACTCAAATAATGTGCCTACAGGTTGATATTTGCATGATTTCTACCATTACTTGCAATTCTTTGCATGATATTTTCAACACTACATGCACTTAGCTCAAATATGCTAATGATATTTAGTTATCTATGAGAGGTTAGCATATTTCATGTTATTTGCTTCTGATTATTTGTTATTTGCAATTATGATGGTGAATTATTCTAAAATTCAAAGAAAATTAAAAGAATACTTCAAATTTGGTGAATCTTAGCTATTGAACCACATACATACCGGATACAGTCATGAGGAGAAGAAATCAAACCATATTTTCACCAGGATGTTCCACAGCTACATACAGATGATGCTAACTTTGAAGGAAAAGGAATGAAGACAACACATACATACTGATAAGCACTCCATGGGACGCAGCAAATCAAAGCATGTATCAAGAATTCAAACACTGATTACTCAAGATTTATGATGATTTGTAATCAAACGGTCTTCTCTTTCATTAAGTATGCAATGATATGTATGCTTACAATAACTTTGAAATAGGCCCTGATATTTCAGCAGTCAAATTTCAATAAAGCTTCTGAATGCCCAAATTATGACATCCCTGCACCTTTTATAGAATAAGGTGAGGGAATGGTTACAGATGACCTACGGTCAGGATTTATCTATTAAGATCAACAGTCCAGATAAATAGCACGTGTCTGCCAGTTGGCAACTACACAGCTGGCATAGAATATTCTAGCATCTTTGACCTAGTCCATCCTCCAACTAGCAAACAATATATTTGACAATATCCTCTAGCTAGCAAATAGTATATTTGACAATATCCTCCTCAGCTCTGGTTCAGGTTGCCTGCCAGCTAGCAACTATGTAATTTTCATCCATCCTCCAAAATAGCTTCAACATCCTGCAATAAAAAGACAAGAATCAAGCATCAACTTCATTTAATAACTAGTAGGAAAATAAACATTTATATTTTATTAGGTTGTGAATGTGCAAACCTATACATATCAGGTTATGAATATTGAGCATCTGTGAAAATTCACGTAATTAAATGTCCATAGGTGGTCAAGAGGGTCTGGGTGACTATCATTGACTAGAAAACATGCCATCAGGCCCTAAAATGGCTCAATATCTGATCAGGTCCGGGGTCATTTGAGTGACTTTTTGATAAAAAATATCAAAAATATGATTTTCGGTATTTTCTACATCTTGGTAAATCACATTTTCGGAGGCCTTTAGAGAGAAATTAGGGCTCAAGACTTTATCAGTGCTTGGTGTTAAGCCTAAGGGACTAAGCAACTCAAACTAGATAACCAGTTTATCTTTCCAATGAGTCCAAAAAGTTTAAATTCTGACACAGTAGCTAGGAGTTATGACCCTGCCAAGGAGAAGATCAAAAATTTCCTAATTTTTTGAATTTCTCTGAATTTTTGTAAATGGTTTCACCTTCCAGCAGCTCTTTTTGTATTCCAAGGGTAATGTGACCCTTCATATGATATGCAAGCCTTACATTTTCAATTTTTGCATGCATAAGATCATGCATATGCAATACATGCACTTTTGTTCACTAAATTCCATTGAATGAAACTATTGGGTCTGGGTATGCACATTAGTTAATATGTGGGATATTAACTAATATGACTCTCTTCATAGATTAGGATATGATGATGATGTCATCATCATGGACGGGCTTCGTTAAAATGTGAAAGGCTGATGTCATGGTCATACTGAAGGAAATCGGGTGATGTTAAGAAATATGACCCTGATATTGAGGAATATCACCCTCCGAATAGGATGACGTCACGATCATGTCGAGCTTTTTATATATTGGGTCAGAATGACATCACTGTCATGTTAGGAAAGATCAGTCATATTAGAAAAGATGACGGATGTTAGAAATTAGATGACCTTCGGTTGTCAAGTTGATTGATGATGTCACCGTCATATTGGGTCCTTTGTGGAATGGGATAAGCTGACGTCATCATCATGTTATTAAAAAGGGTGATCATTGGAAAAATACCTCCGTGAGATAAGAAGGATGATGACGTCACCGCCAGGGTGATTTTCTTTGTTCATCGGGGTTGGATGATGTCATCATCATATTGGCCTTGGGGTGATATTCTGCGACAGGGTGATATTCGAAATATCAGGTGATATTCAAAAATATTGGGATGACATCATCAGGATAATGATTTAGTTTATCGTTGTTGCACTATGACGTCATCGTCATGTTATGTAGAAAGGGTCGCTATTGGAAATATACCTCCGTGAGGTAAAAAGGATGATGACATCATCGTCATGTCAATTTTCTTATCTATCGGGATTATATGACACCATCATGATATTGTCTTTAGGGTGATATTTTGTGATGGGGTGATATTTGGAAGATAGGGTGATATTTGAAATATGACCTCCGCAAAATATATGAAGCTGTTTGACAGGTAAATGCTTCTATCACCTAAAATTGACGTCCAGATGTCACGAATCAAATGATTTATCGGGTGATAAATTGGATCAGGGTGATCTTTCGAAAGATGACTGATATTAAGAAATATGATACTCCCCCTTGTGAATATCAGGTTTGACTGAGATTTTGACCACTCATAACTTTCACATCCTAAGGAATATCAGGGTGATGTAAAAGGCAAACCTTCATGAATTTTAATGCTTTTCCAAATATGAGGTTAATGTCATGAAACAAGAACTTTGACAAACTGACCTCATGATGATGACTTACCACATCCTCCTATAGAGGGTTATATGCATGACTTACTTTTCCAGACCACCAGGAAGCAGAAAACACAAGCCAAGCCAAAAACGTTGGGTCCCTATTTTACCAAGTCAAAATGGGCCGTGTTGTGTAACCACACAATAGTAATCCTTCAGGCACATTATCTGATATGATGTCTTCATATTCTGTCAATAGCTCTCTTATCTCCTCCGGTTGTGATTCTTCAGTCTCCTTCTTCAATGTTTCAGGCTTCTTAGGAATCAAGGCATAGCACATATTCTCATGTCTCAAACCATCCAGAAATTTTCTTCCATCTACCAAACAGATTCTAGCATTCCCACACACTTTACTCTTAGGATCATCCTCCAAAGGAATCAAAGTAATTCTCTTTCCATTTTTTGTTATAATACATGTATTCTTTCTCCCATCATGTATATCTTTTCTATCATATTGGCAAGGTCTACCCAACAAGATATGACAAACATCTATAGGCATAATATCACACAAGATTTCATCATGATAAGATCCAATATGAAATTTCACCAAAGATTGTTCACTCACCAGTACCTTATGATCATCCTGAATCTATGTTGTCTGATAGGGCTTAGGGTGTTTCAATCTTTCCAACTTCAGCTTAGGCACCATCTCTTCTGAAACTAGGTTATCTGAACTACCACTATCAATCACAACTTTACAACACCTACCTCCTGATTTGCATCTAGTTCTGAATACACTTTTCCTCTGCGGTGGTTCCTCATTTGTCTCCACTTGAAATAATGCTCTCCTCATCACCAATGATAATCCTTTCTCTAGTTTACCAATAGAATAGGGGTCATCTAGTTCAACAGGTTCCTCTTCAACATAGGTTGTTCTTCCACTATTTTTTGTCTTCTTACTTGTACTATCCTGATTACATTCGAATGCTCTATGCCCTTCACCTCCACACTTGAAACAAGTACCTCTAACTGTCCTCTTATCAAATCCTCTACCTTCTCTCATGTATCCTTCATTCTAGTAAGCACTAAGGTTTCCTCTGCAGTAAAAAATTTCTATCATCTCTCCAGTAAGCATTATTATCTCTGTCATCCTTCTTAAATGGGTTGTCAAACTTATTCTGCTCCATAAATGATCTATCATATCCAGAAAATCTTGTACCTCTCTGAAATTTACCTCCTCTACCTCTCTATCTCTGATCATGCTTCTTATTTAGCTTCTCTTCAACCTTCTGGGAAAACTAATATGCTTCTTCCAAAGATGTCATCCTTACCAAGCTTAGTTCTTCTTGAATGTTCAATCTTAGTCCATTGATATATCTAGCCACTTTCTCCTTGCTTTCTTCACTATGTCCTATTCTTATGATCATATTATGAAATTCTTCAGTGTACTCCTTTACAAATTTCTCCTTCTGTCTCAAGCTTTGCAATCTTTTCAATAGTTCCAACTCATAGTCAGTAGGTATAAACTGATTCTTCAACTTTGTCACCATCCGGCCACTTTGTAATCTTTTCTTTTCCTCTTTTGTTTCTTTCCACCAGATAGAAACATGTCCTTTCAACTTTGTCTTTGCAAATTTCACCTTTTCCAGATCTTCAACTTCCTCATATTCAAAGTATTCTTCCATGTCATTTATCCAGTCAATCAATTCTTCAGAATTTAGATTACCAGTATAATTTGGCACATCAACTTTAGGACTTTTTCCAATCTTTGAAATAGCTTGCAACATCTTTACCTGATCCAATTCTTCTTCTTCTTCACCTCCAAGGGTTTCGCCAGTTTGTTCAATAGATTGAAATTGTTCTTCATCATCACTTTCAACATTAGGTCTCGATGTCAATCCTCTTCGCCTATCTTCCTTAATAGTATCCAAATGGATTCGCATTGTTCTCATCAACTCCATCATCTCATCTATTCTATTAGCCATTATACCAACATGAGGAACTCTCCTTTGCGACATTCTTCCTCGGATCAAGTGTAAAATGCCTCAAATTTGGTGATCAGGCTACAACCAAAAACTACCTCTCAATCGACGATTGGTTGCACATAAATAATCTACCTCAGATCAGCAATCTTCTTATAACAAGATCTTTATAGAATTCCCTTCACCAATTCACTCCAAAGAATCAAAGTTTCACTCTGATACCACTTGGTGAAGTCATGGTAGGAGGGTTCATAGAATGAACTGTCCAGACCATGCAACAAGAGTAAACACAATAAAAAAAACTCAAGAAGCAAATGTAGATTCAGTCATTTAATATAACATAGAATTCAAAATGGAGATCTATCGGTAATGTGCAGGCTTACAATTAGGGCTCATAGGCCTGATTACATACATGCGCAAGATAAAGATTTGAAGCTCCTTTGCAGAAAATATAAACTATCAGATCTTTCTTATGTCAAAGCTACTTTCCTAAGGATCTATTACATTAATATATATCATTTCCGGACCAATAGATTCCTTTGCATTGGCCAAGGAAGGTCACAAACTCTAATGACTTGAGTCATAACATGTTCACACATAGGTCGGACCTAAATGCATAGAACACTTCCTCAAATGAGTGGAATAACATGTGGACCTCTGGGGAAGGTCGGCCATGACCGAAGGGTCATCTATTGATGTGTCATTAGGATCCGTAACTCAAGGAATGATCCGCAAGTCTTCTCCTTTAGCTGATTATCAAGAACTATTAGAATGCTTTGCTTTGAGAAAACATATGATCTTCTGATAGTGACATCTTTCTGGTAACTTATCCAAATGCTCTGAATTCTTGATATGATGTAGATGAATGAATGTAGATACTAAGTCCAGATCCGCAAGATGTGAAATGCCAAAACTAGACCACAAGCTGAAACTACTTTTGACTGAACTGCCTGAACTGAACTGGAAAATGAAAGAACTAAAATGCAAACAAACTGAAATGCAAATGTTTTTTTAGTTGATGCAAGATTGCTCTTGAACCAGGGATGCTCTTACATCAAGATGCTTCACGGTTTACGACTAGAATGCGTCAAGACATGTTTGTACCCGAAGGTTATACTGTTAGACCCTCATCATCAACCCATCCTTCACAACATCATTTTGGATCTTTATCATAAACCCAAACACCACAACATCATTTCAATCAACTAGCTTATGAGGAATCTCAAGATGACTTAATGGATCTATAAGATGTTGAAACTTTGTAAAATGTTAATAGGCTCTTAATGTCTGATCCTGAATGATATTTATTACAATTGGTTGAAAGAGGAGCCAAATTGCCAAGTGACTTTGACATATCTAAGATCAAAAAACAAGAGTCAATCAATGATGTTGTTGTTGCAAAGAAAACCCAAAAGGCTATCACTACCATGTCTACCAAACCCACAACAACCACATCTAACATCTAAACTCCATCCTTCATCAATCCATCCATCCCTCCATTTCATGCACCCACATCCATAGAGCATTTGTTAACACCTTCTAATGTCATTATTTCATATGTGTCACAAGCACCTCAAATTTCTACCCAAAATGTGCCATATGTTTCTCCATCTCATGTGTCTCAGCCCACTCCATCTTCCTCCATGAACATAACTCCTTCATATGTGTCCCAAGTACCTCAAGTCTCTAACCAAAGTGTGTCACATGTTGCTACATCTCATGTATCGCATCCCATGGTATCTTCTTCCATGACCACAACTTCTTTGCAAGTAACATAGGCACCTCATGCCAATCTAATAGTGTTGCATGTTGAACCATCCCAACCATTCAATGTTTCTTCTCATCTCAACACCTCATCCATGAATCTAGTCCAAACATCTCATGTGTTATCCAATCCTAACATACCAGTTATCAACCAAACTTTCAGATCACAACCATATGTTGATCAACTCCATTCACTTGGACCACAACCATCTAACCAACAAATGTCCTATGCTAATCCACCCATTGTATCCCAAGCTCCATCAAGTTCTAATCCTCATATATCCTATGCTAATCTTCCCATTGTATCCCAAGCACCACCAACCTCCAACCAATACATAACTTATGCTAATCTTCCCATTGTATCCCAAGCGCCACCAACCTCCAACCAATACATATCCTATGCTAATCCACATGTGGTGTCTCAAGTTCCACCAACCTCTAACCAACATATGTCCTACACCAATCCATCCTTTGGTTCACATGCGACATCTTATACCACTCCACCTTTTGTCTCCCAAGCTCCCAACCAACAAATGTCTATAGCAATCCATATTTTGGCTCACATGCAATGCAAGTCCAAAGTGTTAATCCATCTTCAAACACCTACACCTTTCCACCATTTGATAACCAAGGCTAAAATAACTACACCCCACCATATAACACATCTCAACAATATCCTCCAAATAACACCGTAGTGTACCAAATACCACACCCAAGCCACCAAAATCCTATGGAACAACAACAACCATCTGATATGGTGCTGGAAGTCAAACAATTACAACAACGACTTGATGACATGAGTATGGGCCAAACAAAGAAGACATTTTCTTTTGAGGATGTATGCCCATATCCTTTTGATAAGACACTTCAAATGATACCTTTTCCTCCACATTTTGAGATGCCACAATTTGACAAATACAAAGGAAAAGGTGATCCAAATGATCATCTTCAAACATTTTATGTCGCTTGCCTTGACATTGCATACAATGACACATATCTTTTGTGACTATTTCCTCGTAGTCTTGTGGGCCAAGCTATGGAATGGTTTACTCATCTACCTCCAGGCATCAAATCTTTCAAAGAACTTACAAGAAAATTTGTCTCACACTTTGCTTTTAACATAGAATATGAAATAACAATGAATGATCATGTCAACAACAAACAACGCAATAGGGAAACTTTCTCATCTTTCATCCAAAGATGGCCAAACATGGCTAGCAAGCTTTCATGGTAAATCCTTGAAAAACAACAAGTGGACATATTTGTTCAAAATATTCACCCTGAGCTATCATTCCAATTACAACTACAAAGTGCCACTACCTTTGATGAACTCATTTCCAAGGTAACAAACATTGAAAAGGATTTAATTGCAAAAGGTGTCATTAAGATTTTCAAAGAAACCAAAGGCAATGCACAATCCTCAAATGACAAAACCTGGTTTTGGAAGAAGAACAAAAATGTTGTTAGTGATGGTATTGTTGATGCAAAGAATGTACAAACCATGAAGGCTCCCATCCATATCCAAGAAGCATCTAAGAACACACCTTTTTTTCCAAGAGACCAACCAAAACCAAATCAAACACCTAGATGATAAATCACTCCTTTGGGAGAACCCATTGAAACTATTCCTAAGAAGCTAATACAATCCAGCACGCTCATACTACCTAAGGCTTGACCAAGTAAATAACCATGATTTAAACCCAATTGGTACACAGATAATGAATATTGTGAGTATCATAGAGTCAAAGGACATAATATAGCCGGTTGCATGAAACTGAAACATTTGATTCAAAATCTCATTGATTAAGGAGCCATTAACATTGATCCACCAAAAGAAACATCAAATTATGACCTTGATGCTTTCAAAAATCCACTTCCATCACATGAGAAAGAAAGTACCTCCAATACAAGGAAGAATGTCCAATATACCTATGATTCATCTACCATTTGCCACATTGAACAAGCTCGTATATCCACCATTACCATAAGGGGAAAGAACTTGATTGTGCCATTACTACCTATCGAGGTCATGTTACTATTCAAGGAGCACCATCTACTATACATCCAACCTCTAGCTACAATATTCTCAACCATCTTGGTAAGACCCCTATGCATATTTCCATTTTGGAGTTATTGCGTATATCCCCTACCCATAAATCCATCTTAGACAAAGCATTACAAGAGTCATCCATACCTAATGATATTGACACTACATAATTCCAAACCATGATAGCCAATATTGCATCACCCTATTATTTGACCTTTTTTGACAAAGATCTTTCATCGCCTGATCCATCCCATAACGATCCCCTTCATATTGAAGTCTACATAAACTAATGCTGAGTCAAATGACTACTAGTAGATGGTGGAGCTAGGTTAAACATATGTTATTTAAATCTTATAAAATTATTGGGATATTTTGTGGATTGCATAGACACTACAAAGTGCATAACCATCAAAGCATATGATGATGTCGAGAGATATTCTGAAAGAATAATTTATCTGCCCATCAAGGTTGGTGCTATTACTACTGATACTTAATGCCAAGTCTTAGATATTGAATCACCATACAATATTATACTTGGTCACCCTTGGATACATGCCATAAAATCCATTCTATCCACATACCATCAATGCCTCAAGTTTCCTTATAATGGTGTGGAAGTCACAATCCCTACCAATCCTAATCCATTTGAGTTTTGCCAAACTTTTCAAGCCAAATATCAAGACCCCAATCACATACCTATCAATGCTGAAGCTTATCTATCCAAATCCTATGTCAACCCATCTAACTTGAACAAGCCTTCATCTAGTAAATCAATCCCCAACATCACTACCAAATACAAGGAGAAAGGACTTGGTGAATACACGCTACAAGAATCTTGTTGTGTAGGAACTTTGCCCTTATCACCTAAATCTTATGGTCAACCATCCATATCCAAAGCTACCTCATCTATAACTATTATCAAAGAACCTCCTACCGTGTTCATCAAAGCAGAAATGCTAGAAGATGACATTGATGACATCAACTCTTGGCTCTTCTTTGATGAGAATGATCAACTCACTTTAGAAGTGGAGCGATATAACAATGGATTTAGCATTATCAAGAACATGGGCTACAAAGGACAAGGCGGTCTAGGACCACAAGGAAAAGGACCTATTGAACCTATTATTGTCACCAAGAAGTTTAATAAGTAAGGTCTAGGGTATGGTAAGGAGGTACCACCTTCCAAAGACATTGAGTGTATTCTTGATACGGTAGCCAAAGGTTTTCCTGCAGGAGAGACTTCTAATTCAAATGTCGTTGATGACTCTTCCTTCCACATAACCAAACTATTCCAAGACACATCCATCTTTATGCTTTCATCTGGCTCATTTACCACTCACCCGTCATCATCTGACCTTCAACTCATATATCCTAACCTCGTCGATTGGGACCAACAGGAGGCACCTATTTTAGACACATTTCAGAATGACAAAGCTATAGCAAAATTTATGGGCTTAAGACAAGGCATACCATTGGGAGATCACAAAGTGGGCTTTATGATGGATCTACCTTTGTTATCAAATTTTAGTGGAAGTGTCAAATCCTTTAGTCACACAAGTGAAATAAACAAAATCAGAAATGATAGGTCATTAGGTGAAAACCAAAAGGTGCCTCTTGGTTGTGAAAAAGTAAAAATAAAGGACATATCTGAGGGTGAAAACCTCTCTGGGGCACCTGAGGATGGAGGATTTGACCTTCCTTTGGCCATTGAATATCAAGAACGGTCACCATTGTTGGTGGAAAAATCCCAAGAGATGAATCTAGGCACAACACAGAATCCAAAGATCGCATTCTTAGCAGCATCATTATCAAAGCAAGAAAAAAAAAATTCACTACTTTCTTTATGAAAATAGCAATCAACTTTGCGTAGACCTATGCAAATATGTCAGGGATAGATCCTTCACTTGTTGTACATCATCTAGTAGTATCTCCAAATGCAAAACTTATCAAACAAAAGCTTCAGAAAATGCATCCTCAAGTAGAACTTTTAATCAAAGAAGAAATTCATCTAAACTATTGGATGCTAAGTTTATACGGGGTGTGTGCAAGAAGTTGTGTCCACTTATTGGCCAAAAAGTGGAAGTGTTTTCCCTGATTTTCAGAATTTGTCACATTTGACCTAAAAATTTGAAGCACTTAATGGTGGAATCTTGGAAAAAGTCACTAAATATGAAATGTAGTACTCGGAGGCTAGTTTCCAAATATGTAATTTTTTTCAATACCCAGATGATAGAAAGTGATTTTGAATAGGTGTTTCTAAAAACCACTGTTTAAAAGTCACTTTTTTTTTTTACTATACCATGTACGTGTACGTCATCCATATTTTGACCTAAATAATCACATTTTTCAAAATCCTTTTGGGAAAAGATTTGTAACTCACTGAAGCATGTTTTCCATTTTTTTTTGTAATTTTTTATTGAATATTTTTTTTATTAATTTTTTATTGGCCATTTTTGGTCTTTTAAAAAATCATCGTGTACGTCACACATAAGATGACCTAAACTTAACATTTTTTGAAATTTTTTTTTTTTTAATTGAAAAGATTTGTCTAAAGTATGTTTTCCTACAATTTTTTTTACAAAAAAATATGTTAATAAAAAGTTATTAAAATACTAAAAAACCCTAATAATTCAAGTTTATGGACCTATTTCATTAGAAATTGATTAAAAAATAGAAAAATTAATCCAATTGTAAAAAAAATTACATATTTGGAATCTACACTATCTCATCTATAATGGGTTTTAATTTCGTCAAAATATTCTGCAAAATAGACCTTCAGATATATGCCCAAAGTCACTATTTTGTTGTGACATTGACAGGACCTTCAAGTTGCAGGTCAAACCTGGTCCAGAGGTCAGGTTCGGGTCTCCAAAGCATTTCCCGAACTGGGTTACAAAGCAAAACCCGAGCTTAAAATTCAAATTTTAAATAACGGGATCCCGTTTCATAAAAGGTTAATATTTTAAGCTTTATGAAACGGGATCCCGTTTTGAAATGGGATCCCGTTTTCAAAACAGGATCCCATTTCATAAAGGTTAAAATATTAACCTTTTATGAAACTCAAAACGGGATCCCACTTTTTGAAAACGGGATCCCGCTTTTGGCTCGGGATTCTGAAGCAAAACGGGATCCCGTTTCATAAAAAATGGGATCCCATTTTGGTTAACTTGATTTCAGATTTTTTTCTAACTCTGAAACTTCCACCTTAAGTGGACACAACTTCTTGCATTTACCCTACGCCCTATTGATTATCCTGAGTGGGTTTCAAATCTGGTACTAGTATCAAAACTTGATGGCCACATTTTCTATTGCACCAACTTTAGAAACCTTAACAAAGCTTGTCCTAAGGATGATTTTTCATTACCAAGCATAGATACCATTGTTGATCTCACAGCAGGACATGAAATGTTATCATTAATGGATAGATTTTCTAGCTATAATGAAATTAGAATTATAGAAGAAGATCAACACAAGACTTCCTTCATATGTCCATGGGGTACCTACTACTGGGTCATAATGCCTTTTGGACTTAAGAACATAGGAGCAACATATCAATGGACCATGACTGTGATCTTCCATGATCTTTTTCACACCATAATGGAAGACTATGTTGATGATATCTTAGCAAAATGAAAAACTAGAGAAGACTATCTACAGGTACTAGATCAAATCTTTGACATGTTGGAAAAATATCAAGTGAGGCTAAATCCCAAGAAGTGTGTATTCGGTGTGACACCCAGAAAGTTGTTAGGTTACATTGTATCTCGACAAGGCATATAAGTTGATCTAGACAAGGTAAAAGCTATAGTCAAAATGCCTCCATCATCTAATTTGAAATAGCTTCATAGTCTTCAAGGCAAATTACAATCCATTTATAGATTCATTTCACAACTAGCAGATAAGTGTCATCCTTTTCTACACCTTCTTCGGAAGGGAGAACCTTTTAAATGGGATGATAAGTGCCAATAAGCTTTTGAGAAAATAAAGGAATATCTAGCTACACCTCCTGTGTTGGTACCTCCTATCCCTGATTAACCATTGTTATTATACATCTCCTCAACAACAGCAGCTTTAGGTGCTCTTCTAGCTCAACATGATAATTCAAGAAAAGAACAAGCCATTTACTATATCAGCAGAACTCATGTTGGCTATGAGATTAACTATTCAACCATGGAAAAAGTGTGTTTAGCTATAACTTGTTTACTTCCCAAAAGTTGCGACACTATATATTGAACCAAACTACAAAGCTCACATCTAAGTTTGACCCACTCAAGTATCTTCTTTCTAATGAAGTACTCACAGGTAGACTAGCAAATGGGTAATGATTCTAAGTGAATTTGACATTTAGTATGTGGATCGAAAAGCTATAAAAGGACAAGTAATTGTAGATCAATTAGCTGAAGCACCAATAACAGATGTTCATCCTATCCGCCTTGAGTTTCCTGATGAAGAGCTATTCAATTTATATCCTTCAGTATTTTGGCAATTGTACTTTGATGGATGATATACACAACATAGATCTAGAGCCGGAATATGTTTCATCACCCCTCAAGGAGATTGTATACCAAATTCATACAGGATTTATTTCCCTTGCATAAACAACATTACTATGTATGAAGCTTTGATCATAGGATTACACATGGTAGTACAATGGGCTATCACACAACTGCAAGTCTTTGGAGATTCATAGTTGGTTATCAAACAAGTCTTAGATGAGTATCAAACAAAAAATGAAAAGCTTCTTCCATACAAATTGATGGTAGATGATTTCAAGAAATACTTTTCCAAGATCACATTTGAACAAATTCCTAAGATAAACAATAAAGCAACAGATGCCATGGCTACAATCAACTCTCTTAGACATGCCTTCTAAAGCACACAGATACATGAATTTTTGGTGGAACAATTGTTGGTCTTAGCTTTTGAAGTTCTGCAATTTGAGCTTGTATGTGAAATTGTTGGTCCCAATTCTCCTTGGTACGAGGATATATATGAGTACCTCCACAACGGTACCTTCCCATTCCAACTATCCAACACCCAATAAAAAACCTTTATCCATCGAGCCTCTCATTACACCATACTTGGACAAACTATTTACTGCAAGAGTCTCGATGGTATCCTTCTTAGATGTCTTGACTTGGAAGAAGCTAACTTTGTCTTACGCGAGGTACACAAAGGTATCTATGGTTTGCATTCTGCCAGCCCTAATCTTGTTAAGTAACTCTTGAGAGATAGATATTATTGGACAACCATGGAACAAGATGCAATAAAATGTTTGCTAAGCGATGTCTACAATGTCCAAAACAAGGGGGTTTGATACATGCTCCATCACACGAGTTACAACTTGTTACTACCCCTTGGCCTTTCTTGCAGTGGGGACTCAACCTCATAGGAAAAATCCATCCACCTTCATCCAATGGCCACAAGTTTATCATTACTACCATGGAGTATTTTACAAAGTGGGTTGAAGCTATACCAGTGACTTACATCACCGACAAACAAATATCCAAATTTATTGTTCAATATATCATTTGCTGATATGGATTTCCACAAGCCATTGTCACTAACAATGGATGTCCTTTTAAGAACCAAGAAGTCCATGACCTATGCAACAAATTCCATATCCAACATAGGTTTTCCACTCCCTATTACCCCCAAAGTAATGGCCAAGCTGAGGCTTCTAATAAAACCATCATCAAAATCCTTAAAAAGATAGTAAATGAAGATGGTCGTGATTGGCATCTCCAACTTAATCCAACATTGTGGGGTTATCGAACAAGTGTTGGAACTCCCATTGGTGCCACACCCTATTCTCTTGTATATGGCACTGAAGCTATCCTACCTATAGAGGTCGAGATCCCATCACTAAGAGTGTCACTACAACACATTATTTCTGATGAGGAATATAGAATGTCTAGACTAAATGATCTAGAGCTGTTGGATGAAAGATGTCTCATGACACTCAATCATCTCCAAGTTTATCAAAATCATCTTCATTGTAGCTATAACAAAAATATCAGAGAAAGAAGGTTCCAGGTAGGAGACCTTGTCCTTAAAGAGAATCAGAAGAATCAATAGGATCATGAAAGGAAAGGCAAATTTGAACCAAATTGGCTAGGACCTTTTGTGATTACATCAGTCTATGGATTAGGAGCTTATACTCTCTCAACACCTAAAGGCATTCCTTTAGATGAACCCATCAATAGTGTTCATCTGAAGATATTTTATGCTTGATCGTTGGAATATACCACAAAAAAAAAATCAAAATACTAAAGATAAATAATCTATCCTCTAGTGAAAACCTTGTAAACAGGTGCCTTGGATAAGTACCATAGTGAAAACCTAGCAAATAGGGGCTATGTGTAAAACTAGATCTTACCATCTATGCAGTATTTATTTTTCATACCATCCATCCATAATAAGCATCATCTGTTTCATAACATCTTTCACCCCTTACATCATAAACCTATCCATCCATAATAAGATCATTCCCTTTCCATCCCCATGCTCACAGTTATCATGGTTTTGGAAATTGTTGAAGTTGAGATATCATTTTACCCTCATCCATCTAGATCTAGCTCACTTTATCTATCACCATTCATAATAAGTCCTTCGCATACTGGGGGTACTTGCTTGTGCTTAGTCTTTGGAGTGGATACCTTTAAGCATCATCATCACCCATTAACATCTTATATCATCAAACATCCAATCAATCTCATATCCATAATCTCATCAATCCATCAACCTTCATCATCACCATCAATAAAACAATAAGAAATACATCTTCTCTCTATCTTTAAGTACCTTGATCTCGTGGATACAGGGTATACAAGCAATCTAGGATATGAATGAAGTACCCAAATTTAGGCATGGGTGATACACTTCTTCCATATTTCATCCTTCCTCTAATCTTCACCAATATTCATCATCACCCATCTCATATTCTTCAATCATCTATCATCCACATCATCAATAAAAACCTAGAACTACATATCATCATGTCTCATCATCATCATACTACGCTTTGATCCCATGGATATAGGGTATGTAGGCAGTTTGGAATATGAAGGAGGTATCTAGTACACAAGCATAGACAATTCATTCTTCCATTCCTGTTTCATCTCTTCTTTCTTCCATCTTCTTCCCTTTTCCTAACTCAAGAAAAAACCAAACTACGCATGTTTTGATAGCTCAAGCACTCAACAAATCAGAGGTAAACAAAGGCATTTGTCTACATTCCTTTAGCCAACATTTGCTATATCCATCCAACATCTTAGCCTTCAACAGGATATATCTTTCCTCACAACAAGGCACTATCCAATCTATCCAAGAGCACCCTCTATTGGCAAGAGAACATGATGATTGTGTCTTTTGTTTTCTTTTGATTTATCTTTTGTCCCTTTTTAATATCTAGTCTAGACTTCCTTGATTTATCATATCTTGGTATGTCACGATGAAGTATGGAATGGGGCATAGTCATTTTCTTTTGTATGCTATGTTTGTGGGTTGCTCTTATTCTCCTACTATGCCTAATGGTATCTTGTATGTGTTGGGATTAGCATCTTGCATATCAATATCGTTTGCATCTAATGAGCTAAACAATCTCTTATACACTAAGACTATTCTATGCTGACTATTTTCCATACATATAAGCAACAAGGTTTCATTATATGTTTAGTCAAAATAAGTTCAAACCATTTCTTGCAGAGTCAAAGTCCATTTTAGATTAGCTAATATTCATATCTTGTGTATGTGAGATCAACATCTTGACCTCATATGATAGACAAGATTGTATTATGTTGAATGCATCAGATACATTGACACCTTGGTCTTCTATACCCTGGTGCATAACATCCATATGCTATATCAAAAATAAGGATTGCAATATTTAAATTTGTGTGAAAACTGTTGTCAAAATGCTACTTTTGTTATCTATTATCCACTATTCATTATTTGCAATAAAACTTATAGCTCTCACAAGGATTGATCTGTTGAATTTCATCTACTTTCTTCTGTTCATCATCATCTTCATCTCTATCATCCTCATCCTGCAAAAAAAGTGTGTTAGACATATATCATTATCATTATCATTATATACATATATCCATTCACATAAGCATATATACATTTCCATAACCAGAATCCATCATAAACTTTATATTATCCAATCATACTCATATCTATGTATCATTTTACCATCTATCCATATGCATGTCATAATCATAAAAACATAAAGATAAGCATTATACATGTGAATCCATAATCATATCACCACATATTGCAAATCCATCATATATATATACATTTGGGTCAATATACAAGTGTCTCATCATGTATAAAATGAATCGATATATACAAATCAACTATCAAAGAGCCATCAAAATACATATATCAACTCCCAAGCCTCAAAATGATACAACATGATAGTACAATATGATACAATATATACAAAGCATGCTATCCTTGATTTCTCGGGTGAGTGGCACTCACTACGGAAGTCTCACCCTAATCCCCACCAGCTCCCTAAGACCCTCCTACACTTGCCTATAGGAGTGGGCACGCAACTGATGGGCCAGATCTCTCTATCCTTCGTGAACCTGACGCTCTAGATCTAGTCCTGAAACGAGTCTGTCTCTGATCCACCATCACTACTCCAAAGTATAAACCCCTATAGTACTCTATCTCTGCCTATGTCATACCAAGCTCACCCTATACCCAAGTAAGCTCTCTAGCCAAATATAAGGTGGCCTGATCTATACCTAATGTAGCAATAGTGGCATCTTGTTCCACTGTCAACCTCTATGCCCTCTATACTCCTGCATCCCTCTATGCAGTAAGCTTCATTACAACTCCATCATCTGGTACTAGCTATGCCTATGCCTGTGCTTGGTAAGCCTACACCTGTGCCTAAGCCTATTTCATAGCAACTATGGCTCTATCCTTATCGACCCCCAGCCATCTATATCAATCCTCTAGCCTCATCCTCCTACCTATCTCTCTCTACAGCTATCGCCACAGATGAGTCTCCACATCTCCCTGATCTCCTCCATCTCATTCACCTCTCACCACCTCAACCTACTATTGCAGTGGATGGACTTGAACCTATCTAGGAACTTGTCCAAGTCCCTACTGCTATCACTATACTTGTGGAGCCTATCCCTCTGCAATCACCTGTACTCTCAGTGGTCATCTCTGTCCCCTCACTCTCCGATGAACTAGCCTATGAACAAACACCTCTCCTACCTCTCCTGGAATGGTCAACCGAGAAGGCCTACGTAGTAACCAATAAGCATCATACTCTAGAGTAGTGCCAAGATTAGCTAGCCATGTAATCCAATCCCATACCACTAGTTGTAAGCTCTTGAAATCTACCAAAGCTATCTCTACCACAACCTCAGGTCCCTAATCTAGAATCTCCTTCCATGTCTGCTTGTATATAGCATCTCCTACTGGTACGGTCTAGGTCAATCTGAACTATTGAAGTACTCGCTCTAGAAGATATCTCTCTATAACATATATGCTCCACCCAAAGAGATACCTCAGCTATCATGCATATAAGAAATGCTCAACATCATCATCCCAACTCTCACAATCCCACCATGACCTCCAAATGAACTGGTCTAGCTCATCCAATGTACGTCTCCAGTATATAGGCACATTAAGCTGCCTCTATGTAGTCACTCCTCCATAAATGTGAACATATGGATCCCCTGCTACTCTCTGTCGTAATCCCACTGGCCTCGTCACAAGAATGTGCTCATATGCCCAAACATGTAGTAGAGTGACTCCAAATGACATGCTCGAACCAAACAAGTAGGCATAATCATGCAGATAATGATAGAGCTCCTAATACACATGGTCCCCATGCATATCTAACTCCATACTCAAACAAGCCCTCCATGATAGTGTCCCATCCTACTTGGACTCCTCATACCTATCTATCTGACACCAAGAATCAGATGCTCACTACTACTAACCTCTATAGTCTATCACAATGTCCCCTCATCATTCATATGGGTATCTCATGGTCCTCAACCCCTATATTAGGAGTCTCAAACAGTCATCATAGTGCATCAGGACCTCGCTCTGGATCATAATCGATATGCTCACCATCAATCAGAATCCACAATATACGCCATACATCATCTAAAGTGATGGTAGCCTCGCTAGTCATGAACAAGAAAGAACTATGCTCACTGTACCATCGCTCTACTAATGCTGTCATCAATGCAAGATGAGCTCATATAGGAGTGATACGTGTCGCATGCTATAATCCAACAATCTCCAAGAACAGGTTCTCATCCTTGTCTAAATGTCTCACTAATGCCAAATCTATTAGATGCACCTCTCTTGATAGTAATGCTGGTAATACATTCTACAAACATTAATTTGATTAAGCATTACGTCGTAATTTGTGCCCAATTTTCTAAAATAATATAAAACCTTAAAAGTTGCCTATTTTTGACCAAAAGTGACTCATTTTTTCCATAATCAACTTCTTGTTAGCCATAAGCGAATCAGATTGCCATATGTGATCCTCTATCGCTTATCTACGACCTAAACCACCAAAGGCAAACCGCTACTCATCAAAAGTGAGCTTTTTCGCCAAAGGCACATTGTAGTATGCCTACCCTAACTTTTTGACCATATGCACTGCAACTTAACCAAACGCGACTAACTCACGTTCATATGCGATTCAAAACACCATATGCGACTTCTTGTCGCTCAAAAGTGCATGCACTATCCTAGTGTGCCTTTTGTTAAGAAAGTGAATTTATGATGCTTTTGGACCCTATTAATGACACATGTAGAGCAAGTTTTCAATACGTACTGGTGCGGGAGCTCCTACTAGTCATCCATAAGTCCTCACCCTCTCTGCTCGATGATTTACACGTGGAAACACCATCCTAAAGCTCTCAGAAGTCTCGATGCACTCTAAATCACCAAAGCTCTAGAATTCTCAAAGCAAATAGCACAAATGAGTTGGATTGAGCCCCATGAATCCTATTTATAGAGCCAAACCCTAATTCTTCTAAGCCAAACCCTAATTATTCTTTTCCATTCCTTGTTTATCCCACCCAAACCCTAATTCTTTGTGTCAACCTAGTCTATCCTTGCCTTATCCTCTAATCGTGAGTCAACCTAGTCTTTTCCCGGTAGCCTAGATTTCCTCTTGAGGAGACATCACCCACCAGTTTCACTAGGGCATAGCGTGTTTATCTTAACATATAAATTTTATCTTCTTTGAAACAACATCCTAATGGACATCGTCTCAAAGAGGGGCAAAATGTAGACACCCAAAATTGACCCTTTACATCATTTGTCAATTTGTTGCATTATTCACCATTGCATATGTCAATTTTTGTCTAGCACATTTGTATCAATCATCTATTTTCTTCTAAACCATCTATTTCTATCATTAATTAAATAAATTACATTTATTTAATTAATTTCATCTATTTTCTTCTATCTATAATTAAATAATCTTTAATTATTTAATTATCCCATTATTCCTCTAAAAGAAATAAAATAAATATTTTACTTATTTGTCTTCTCATCATGCATGTAAATTAAATAATTTTTTTTGTTTAATTTATGTTGATTCTTCCAACTTTTCTAAATTTAGATTTTCCTCTATCATTTAAAAATAAATCAAATGAATTTATTTGTTTAATTTATTTTTATCTTATCATTTCCTTATCACATTCTTCTATGTGTACAAGATAGATCCTATCCTAAAATAAAATATAAAAAATGATTTAATTGGTTCTAAGATCAATCATCCACATCATCCAACCCTTAAAATAGAAAAGCATCCTATTTTAAGAAGATCTATCTTATTGTTATCAACAAACCAACTACAATGATTTAATAAAAGTTATCTCTATGGACACATGTCTTGTACACATTCATCCAAGCTTCTTGTTTAATCTAAATTGTTCACATAGCAACCTAATCTCCACCATTGATCAATCTTAGTTGAGAGCTATATAAACACCCTCTCATGTCATTTCATGATATCCTACACAATCTCTATAGCATCAAGATTATCATCTCATACATATTACATCCATTGAGTATCCATCAAGCACTTTTAGCATATCATCTATCACCATGGAAGCTATGGCAACTATGGTTGTTCACTATTGAGAAGCAATCCACATTACAACCAAGGAATCAATACAATCTAGGTGACATTGTTCTTTGATTTGCTTTAATTTTGTGTCATTTATATGGATTCTTTAAAGGTGGTAGGATTGGGTTTTGATTGTAATGCTTGATCTTATTAACCCAATTTTTCTTGCTAACACAACAACAAGATTAATAAAATTGAAAATATTCACAATCAATGACAAGAGTGGGGGACTCTAGTCCACACCAACCAAATACGTATTTCAAAGCACAATTCCTTTCACAAACCAATATGCACACTATGCAATAGAGGAAAAAGTAATTTAGAGTCACACGATAGAAGATTTACTAATGCTTTCATTATCTCTACATAGAACTCATCAAAATATCCATGCATATGACCCAATTACAACATTTTTCCTTTAATTTTTTAATTAATATAATATAATGACACACCCAAGTTCTCACATGAAACCTATAGAACAATGCAATTTGCGGGCATAAGTCATTACGCAAATGATCTATTTCAGTAATTCAACATTTTCTTTCATACACCCACATAATTAATTCACACATTATAACATGTACTCATAGAAGACCAATGAAAGATACATTTCATGCAAGTGTTTCTAGTCACCATGCAAAAAGAGGGAAACAATGATTTCCAAATATGAAAAAGTGGGTAAGAATGTATGCTACTCTTGTAACATAGTATACACACAACAAGGGTACACAATACAAGATTCATTGCACATAAATTACCATATAACTTTTCTTCAAATGCTAGGCATATGAATAAAACATCATCTCTTTCAACCAAATGCATAACTCACATGAGAGTACACAATGTTTGATAAAAGTAAAAATTAAAAAAAGTCGACATTTCTTTTCATATAAAGGTTTTCATAGTCACATTATGAAAAGTGCTTACAATAACACCATCATGACCCCTATCATGCCCACATTTCCCATGCGGTCATGACATGCAACACATGTGTCATATCCACATTTGTCATGTGGTCATGACATGAAATATCAAAAATTGCCAAAAATTCAACAACCCCATCCCTCTCTCCAAGAGGGATTAAAATAGGCTCTTCTCATAAGCCTTGAGGAAATGGGGAGGTGACACATGTCACCTCCTCACTCCTCCTCCCAACTACAAGAAAGACTCTTGGAATGGGGTGGTGACACATGTCATTCACCCAATCCACCAAGTCTTTCTCCCCTCCACTTGTCCTCTCTTAAACATGTGGGAGGGTAAGGTGGAGCCAAAGAAGGAGTGGGTGCCACATGTGCCCCAATCCTCTCCTCCTAAGAAGGACCACTCAACCCCAAGGTACCCTCACCAATTGTGGGAGAGACTTGAAGTAAAGTCCTCCACAATTAAGGGGTCTTGAGGACTCCCCCAACCTATGGAAGAGGAAAGGAAGAGGTTGAGTGTTTGACCCACTCATCCTCTCCCTCCCAAGCTTCCATTTTCGTAACTTTACTTCAAGGTGAAGTTAAAGTGACCAAATGGAAGTTTACCTAAAGTTACACAAGCCCAAATGACCCTTAGACCCTAGGGGTACAACCCAGGGTCAAGTTTAACCCATTATGAGCACCAAAGGTTGAATAAAAACACATAAAGAGGGGTCATAAAAATTATAACTCAAAAATAGAATTCAAATGACACTACAACTTACAACACCAATTAGAAATCAATAAAAGAAGGGTAGACCTAACCCAGCTAACACCATGTAAAAAACATTAAAAATTTTCATCATGCAAACATAGTTGATCTTGGTTCCTCTTGGAGCTAGATCGGCTTCACACGTGAAAACAACACAGTGTGTGGGATGATCTCCAAGTATCTATGGCTTTGTTAGAAATACCTGCGCACTCAAATAAAATGTTAATCCGACATGTATATGATAGCCAAAGCAAAGTGAAACAAGCACATACAACATCACATGTTCATATAAGCATCAAGGAAATCACATTATAATTAAATTCTAAATTCTGCATTTCAAAAAAAATCTATCCCAAGATAGTTTCACATAATAAATTTCTAACTAACATCACATGAGTAGTATCCCAATAATATCATAATATAAACCATATGTCTAACATCGTCAGTGAATCAATATCAAGGTCTAACCACATCGTAAACATGCTAAGCATAATAAATCCACATAAAACATAAAGTCTAATAGTCCTAAAATTCAGGATCAACAGTCCCACAAGTCTAGTAAGTATCACAAACAATAAAATAAAGTAGTCAACTATAAGGGAATGAAAAGATAGGCCTCACATCCTCCCCCCTAAGACTATACTTCCTCCTAGAAGTCATCAAAGAAGTGAGGATAAAGGGCCCTCAATCTCGATGTATTCTCCCATGTCACCGTGACCTCGTCGTACATGTCCCACTGGACCCTAACCTGTTCCAGCTCTCGACCTCGAAGGCCCAGTGTTTGACGAGCCAAAATGCAAATTGGCTCCAAAGCCAGCTGTCTATCTGCCTCTACCTGAAGAGCACTCTAATCCAATACATGAGATAAATTAGATATGTAACGCCATAAAACTAAAACATGAAAAATATCATGGATATGTGATAGGCTAGGTGGCAAGGTTAGACAATAGGCTACGGGTCCTATCCGTTCCAAGATCTCATAAGGTCCAATAAAATGAGGTGTGAGCTTAGATCCCTTTTCATAATGGATTGGACTCTTCTGTGGTTACACTCTCAAGAACACTCTGTCCCCAACTGAGAAGCTCCGATCTACCCTCTTAGCATCGACATACTTCTTCTGTCGATCCTGTGCCTCCTGAAGTCTCTGCCAAATCAAAGTCACCTGCTGCTCCATATCCTAAACCAACTCTAGCCCTATCATAAATAGAACCCAATAAAATGAACGATGTGTAAAAGAGAAGAGACTGTGTTTTTTAATATTTATTGATCACAATATTTAGAGTGAAGTTTAAACATGTTTTGGTCAGGGGGTTCGAACCCCCCCACTGCCACCATTGTTATGGGTGTGGGGAGGGGGTGGAGCCCCAACCCACACCCCACTGTGTGGGATGTGGGTGGGGACTTCACCCCCTCCCCACACTCCCCCTTACCCCCTGCATATGCCATTCCACTCCCGCCGTTGTTGCTAACCCCAAGCACCTCCCCTCCACCAGTCCACTCTCCCCACGCCCACTAACAACTCTCCCTCTACCATTCCTCCCTCGGCCCCTCTGTGGGCAACGACCTCCCTCACCATAGCCACCAAAACTCCTAAGTGCAGCATTAGATTCAACCTCACGGCCCTTAGAACCTGCAAGACATTTTTTATGATCATTGCCATATATATATATATATAGTTTAACATGGAAACCTCCAGTGTATCTCCTCCTGTGTGGCCATGAATGGCAATTTCCCAAACCTGCAATAAAAAAGAAATAAAGAAAGAGATAATATGGAGAATTTGAGAGATGGAGGAAGAAGAGAGTGTGGAGGCAAAGTAGGGTTAGGGCTTTTTGCCCTTAAGGAAATTGTTTTTTTAATTAAGTGGATTTTAGAGCTTTACATTTAAAATTGCCCTTATTTTTAATTCCCACTCTTTTTATTATTTTTCCTTTCATTTGTTTTTAAATTTATTCTTAAGATAGGGTTTTGAGATAAAGGTAGAATGGGGTAATCTTTATCTCCTTTGAAAATGATCCTATTCTAAATTGTTTAGAGGTGAGGTAAATTATTAAATAGGTTAGTTTTTGGCTAAAGGAAATTTTTAGAGTAATGGTTTTAATTTGTTTTTTGCAAAAGGGATTTTATTGTTTTATTTAACTTTTACACCAATTTAATTATTGATATGTATTTATTTTAAACAATTGGATTAAACCTTTTCTTTCAAACCAAATTTGACGGGGTTAATATAAAACTAGTATGTCATTAATTTTATTATTTCCTTTTAATTATTTTAGAGTGAATTAATTTAGCCATTTTTTTATCCCAATTGGAAACCTAGTAAACTATCTAAATGAAGTAGTGTAACATGCTTCTGTGATTTGGTCTACCAAGAAATTAGGAGTAATGTAAAGGATGCAGTGATAACTCTGATTGATAGAGAATGTGAAGAAGAACATATTGATCGAGCTTTGTTGAAAAATGTTCTAGACATCTTTGTAGAGATTTCATTAATGAGTTTTGGGATTTATAATTAATAAAATCAATTCTTCTACCAATTTAACTAGTGTGATGTAGGTAATTTAAAACCAACCCAGTAAACTTTCGATCAAAATTAGTTTTATTATAATAAACCCTAATCATGCCCGTGAGGCGTTATGCTGCCAGATTTTTCTAGAATTTAGGGTTTACCTAGGTTAGTAAAATTTAACCTTGATTAGGATCAAATTATTGTTTCTGCCAGTTATCGACATTAGGTTTTGGTATTAAACTATATTTTCCCTTGCACTAGAATTTGACTTATGTCAAAATCCCATCATTCACTTAGGTTAACCTAGGGTTTCGATCGTTGATCTTAACCCTATGGGTGACGTTATCTGTGTCGTATCAACCCCCTAGTTGGCCTTCATCATAAAAAGGAATGCACAAGTGAACGCATTCCCCGCCTTTGAATGTCATGTTCATGCATTATATGTAATGCCACCAAGCACGCTTACCCATGTGAGGGGGTTTCTAGGGAAGCATGGTAAATTTTTTGATATTTCGTGTCATGACCACATGACAAATGTGGACATGACACGTGTGTTGCGTGTCATGACCGCATGGGAAATGTGGGCATGACAACTCCACAAAGGTCACTCAAACATTCACATGTTAGAAGAATTCTTACCAAGAATTCAAGACATCAAGAAGGAAATTCACACAAAAGTAGCCTCTTGGAAAGCACAAGGGTATAACTAATCCCACAAACAATGTATTCCTCAAAGTTACATATGCATGGAAATGTATCGAGGAACCACACATGCTATCCAAAACACACCACCATGCTAAGATCCCACACATGCTCAAACACAACAAGAAGAACACACAAACCAGAGTTCCCAATGTTGCAACATGATCTATGATACCGAGTGTAATGTCCCAAGCTTTACACTAAGACATCAACTTGTATACACTTAAAAATGACATGACTCTACCTAAATAAATATTTTAAATATTTATTTCATCTTAATATTCTTCTATCAATAAATAAATAAATAAATAAATTTATTTGATTCATTTTCTCCCATTAATTGAATAAATTACATTTATTTAATTAATTCCATCAATATCAACTTTATTCTTCTAAATAATTAAATAATTTTAATTATTTAATTAAATCATTCATTCTTCCAAATTTAAATAAAATACAAATTTATTTAAATTAAATCTTAGTCTCAAAAAATAAAATATAATTAAATATTTTATTTATTCTTCCAAATCATGTGCAAGTAATTAAATAAATTTATTTATTTAATTTTTCTTTCAAATCTTCAAAATCTTCTAAAAATAAATTCTTCTTGTCATACAAAAGCAAAAGATGAGTTAACTGATTTAAAGCTATCAACAAAAGTCTTAAAATAGAAAAATATATTCTAATTTAAGAAATAAAAAATCATCCTCATCAAGAAAGCAGTTAACTCAACAAAGCGTCTTTTTGAATGACACATGTCCTTCTATTCACACACGTTCTCTCGAGCATACTCTACCATTGATCTTCTTATTTATTCTACACCATTGATCTTCTCTCACACAATCCTATAAATACCCTTCTATCCTTCCATTTCAGATATCAAGATTTCAAGTAAACTTATGCTGCAGAATCCATAGCGTGCCATTGGCACCCCCACTATCACATCCTTCATTATCCATTTCATGTTGTGTTGAAGCTCACCTTCAACACTACAAGTATCCAAGCCATTTCTCTTTTGCCATCTTGAGGAATTAAAGCAAGGAAGCAAGCTTCCTGAGGGCTGCATTCATCACTGAAGATCAAACGGGAATAGGCAAACAATGGAAATTGCAAGATAACAAAGGTTGTAAGTATCACTCTTATTCTAAAAGATTTTGTTATTTGCACATTCCATTGATGTTTTTGGATTTTTGTAATTCATTTTTATTATCCCATTTTACCCATTACATTTCTGGCGCCCACCGTGGGGCTTTTGCCCCAAAATCTAACAAAAAACTAAGTTTTTGAGTGACAGGTTCCGTATAGATTCTATACAGGCTTCAAACAGGTTCAGTCGGTGCATTTGATTGATCCCGAGGTGCATTTACAACTTGTTCCAGCACATACAAAAGTTTGGCACTTACATCCTCTGAGCTGACACATATACAACCTGTTTCGGCGCCTGCAATATTCTGCCACATATATCCCCTAGCACGGTGCTTTCATCCTATAGAATGACACATTCATAGAAACTATGCATGTCCTTTATTCTTGCACTTTTGACACTTGTCTTAGCACATTTGTAATTTAGTGCTTATAGTCTCTGTTTCTATGCATACAAACTATAAGGCAGCACATATATTCTTCACAGTGATTCTAGGGGTTTTCTTGCAGGCTTTTCTGACTCTAACATTTGTTTTGCAGGATTGGTTTCCTTGATTTTGTGTAGGGTTAAGTGTTGGATAGTCTTATTTTCCTTAAAACGTACAACATAGATTAACTAGGAGGGAAAGTAAAACAATGTGTGCATGCCAATCTCACATAGTCCTTAACTAGGAGGATAGTAATGAACATCATTGCCATCTTTCCATCATTGCTATCTTACAAAAGGGAAATGAACCATTGCTATCTTTAACCACTTCAAAGTTAACAAATGTGTGAGTGCCCAAGTAGATAATGCATCTAGCTTTTTTTCCATTTTAAATAGGGGTGAAAGAACCACTGTTCACTGTGTCTGTTGAATGACAATAGGCTTATGCTCTCCCCTTTACTGGGTGACTAGAACACCAAACTTGTTATTCTTTGTGTATAACCTTTAGAGGGGCCTTGATGCAGAGGCATCCACACTATAACCTTCGCATATAGCATGAATGTCTGCAGACCAACCTCATCATCATCATCTTCGCCATCATCATCATATTTCCTAAAACCACCAACAGCATCATCATGTTTCGCGTTACACAGTCAGCATCATCATCTTTCGGACGATCACAATCATCCTCCTGCCGACTACTGTTCACCTCCTCCGCCAGTCGCCTATCATCATCATGATATTCAGCGGGCGCAAACATCCTCCTGTTGCACTGTTCATCGGGCGCCGAACTCCATCGGCATCATCATGACCTTCAACATTCTCTTCGTCAGCAGGATATCAAATATCCGGTTGCTCCAAATATCCTGATGACGATCACCTTCAGCACCTTCCCTTCGATGCTCCGCTAGCCGACGACACAAACAACAGCATCATGATCTGCTTTATCCGGTTCTCTTGAAACCTCCTGATGATGCTTCACACTTTCTGCCGATGCCGATACTTAACCGCTTAACAACGGCAGGATAAACTCGCACAGGGGGATATCTCAATATCCTGATGACGATGACGTCATATCCTGATGACGATGACGTCACCCAATATCCTGATGACCTCTTCAACACTTAGCCAAAAAAAACAAACTTTCACTTCCGCATCTACTCGCGATACGCGGATGATTGGCACTCCCGATAGATGATCCTGATGCCGATACGCTCCTCCTCGGCTCTCCAGATGATGATCACCCCGACGCACTTGCACTTCATGCACTTGAAAGCATCATGCTCTCCTTCACTTATCCGGATGACGATGTCTAACCCAACTGCAGGATATTCACCAAGATATCCTGATGATGCCGTCTTCACGAACTTCTTCACTTAGCGAAATTTCACTTCGCCGATCCTCCAGGGATAACCCGATCCAACCTCAGGGTGATCTTCCAACTCAATCAGCTCGACCTAGCACATGAGGATGCTAGGCTTCTCAACATCTGTCGACCGCGATCCTGCACACCTGCATGCAAACAGAAAACAACCTACAACCTACCCTACTGTACATTACCATTCCACCGATCAGATGAGTCAACCGGTGGAATGGATCAGGAAGTCCATGAAACCACTCAAACCAGCAGATCGATTACACCAAGGAGATCAAACAGAAAACGAAACAGGATCTTTATTGATTTCAAAGATGCAATACAATATGCTGCTTCTCACACAGAACACTCAAGCTCCTCTATACTGTCGATCGATGATATCTCTCTGTATGTCCAATATCAACCGATCTCATGCCTAAATAGATTTATCTTTGAGTACTACTGACCCGACTCCAAGCGGCTGGGAACTCTCCAAGCGGCTGGGAGATCCCACCGAACACGCATCATGACAACTGTCTTAACAAACTAACTAAAAATAGCAAAAGCCCGGTCAGCATGATCTTATCATGATCAGCATGACCTTATTACATGCAATTGGTCTAACAGACCTTCTTGGAAACACAAACAAGACCTAAAACTACTAACTGCCTTATCAGGACCAGCTGTCAGGTAGGTGCCTCTGCACCATACTCCCCAAAAGAAAAGAACTCATGTCCCATGAGTTTAGTATGTGGAAGTCCTCCACCTTTACACTTTGCCTTGTCAATAATCTGACCTGCTCCAACTTTGTCTGTTGCTGTCTCTTGGCTGCTCCAAGACTTCTGAACTGTAACTTGCTTTCTGGCAAGTAAATCCTCATGCCTGTTGATGTAGGCCCTTCTCAGGTTGTCTCTGTATTTGTCAGATTTTCTGACCAGAACCTCTGTCTGAACTGCCTCTTGAACTTCTGAAATGTTCAACTCTATCTTCTTGTCAATCTTTATAGGACAAGCAATAGTCCCAACTATGACAACATCCTTGTCATTCCTCTCAACTGATGGTTGGTTGCACCCCTGTTTCTGAACCTGCTGCTGACCTCTGTCAGTCACAACTGAAACGTTCTTCAGCTTGTTGTCTGTAACAACTCCTTTGCCTGCAGTATCCTCAACTGCCTTCATGCCTGCTCCTCTAGGCATCTGCACAAATTCCTTCCTTCCCATTAAAATGATTTGAGCTGCCTTCTGAACTGCAGCTTTTGCCTGCAATGGCATCAACTTAATAGTCTTCCCATCCTTCTTGATGGTGTAGGTATTAGCATACCCATCATACAGCACCCTTCTGTCAAATTGCCATGGTCTACCTAGCAGTAGGTGACAACATTCCATAGGCAATATGTCACACAAAATTCTATCCTAATATGGTCCAATCTGGAAATCCACATATGCCTGTTCAGAGACAAAAAGTGATTGACTATCACTCACCCAAGATGTCTTGTAAGGGTGTGGATGTGGAATCCTTTCCAACTTCAGTTTATCCACCATCTCCTGAGATACCATGTTGTCTGTTGAACCAGTATCAATGACAACTTTACATACCTTACCTTTACTCTTGCATGTGGTCTTGAAAAGAGCTCTTCTTTGCATCATATCCTTTGATGCCTGCAAACTAATTCTCCTTAGCATCAATGATTCTCCACTCTCTGGATATCCATAATTCTTAGGACCTCTGTTTGAACTCTGTGCACTTTCTTCTACTTTCTCTTCTTGTACCAGTTGTACTCTCTTGTCACTAGTTCTATCATTTCTGGATGATGAACCTTTGTTTTCTGGACATTTGAAAGATGGATGACCAAACTCACCACAGGTGTAACACTTTCCTGAAAATGTAGTAGAACCTCTACCACCTCCAAATCTTCCTCTATTACCTTTCCATCCACCTCTGAAATCAGACTGTCCATTTCCTTTACCAGTGTCTTCTTGACCCTCAATGGTTTGCTTTTGTGCAGGGGTTGTTCCTCTTCCCCTATTGTTTCCTCTTCCTCTCATGGACTTCTCATGTCCTCTATTCATCTTTTCTTCAATCCTGATTGCCATTTGATAACAATCCTCCACATTCTTAGGGTTAGCTAACACTAACTCATCCTGTATGTTAAACCTCAAACCAGCCAAGTACCTAGCCACCTTTTCTACCTCATTCTCATGATGACCAGATCTCATACTCAATAGATAAAATTCCTCAGTATATGCTTTCACATCCCTGTCTTTCTGATTTAAAAATTGCAGCTTCTTAAACATCTGGATTTCATAATCCCTTGGCAAGAATTTCCCTTTGATCCTTGCTACCATCTTATCCCATGAAGTGATCGTAGACTTCCCTTGTTTCCTTCTCTTAGATTGTACATAATCCCACCATACCAAAGCATGACCTCCTAACTTGGTCTTTGCAATCTTTACTTTCTGATCCTCAGCAACATCTTCACATTCAAAGTGATTATCAAGTGCAGCAATCCAATCCAACAATTCATCTTCATTCAAGCTTCCAGTATACTTGGTAACATCAACCTTTACCTTAGGTTTTTCACTCTACACTGCCTTTAACAGTTTTGCCAATCTCTGGTCTTCAGCATCCAGATCTTCAGCTACCTCTTCATACTCTTCAACAGTATCTTCATCTTCTTCAGACTCACTGTCTTCCACTTCCCTCTTTTTGTTCTTTTCCAGGGCTGTCAGCCTGGCTTGAAGTGCTTCAGCAAGCTCCTTCATCTTCCTCATCTCTCTAGCATGTTTCTCCTTCATCTCCTGCAATTCCCTTGCAGTACCACTACCTTTAGGAGGCATTTTGTCAACCTCTCAATCAACACACAACACACAATTCAACTCTACCTCTGCCCTTTCGGTGACAGAATCAACACACAACAGCCCAGATGTTTTGCTGAGCTCTGATACCACTATGATGCAGAGGCATCCACACTATAACCTTCGCATATAGCATGAATGTCTGCAGACCAACCTCATCATCATCATCTTCACCATCATCATCATATTTCCTAAAACCACCAACAGCATCATCATGTTTCGCGTTACACAGTCAGCATCATCATCTTTCAGACGATCACAATCATCCTCCTGCCGACTACTGTTCACCTCCTCCGCCAGTCGCCTATCATCATCATGATATTCAGCGGGCGCAAACATCCTCCTGTTGCACTGTTCATCGGGCGCCGAACTCCATCGGCATCATCATGACCTTCAACATTCTCTTCGTCAGCAGGATATCAAATATCTGGTTGCTCCAAATATCCTGATGACGATCACCTTCAGCACCTTCCCTTCGATGCTCCGCTAGCCGACGACACAAACAACAGCATCATGATCTGCTTTATCCGGTTCTCTCGAAACCTCCTGATGATGCTTCACACTTTCTGCCGATGCCGATACTTAACCGCTTAACAACGGCAGGATAAACTCGCACAGGGGGATATCTCAATATCCTGATGACGATGACGTCATATCCTGATGACAATGATGTCACCCAATATCCTGATGACCTCTTCAACACTTAGCCAAAAAAAACAAACTTTCACTTCCGCATCTACTCGCGATACGCGGATGATTGGCACTCCCGATAGATGATCCTGATGCCGATACGCTCCTCCTCGGCTCTCCAGATGATGATCACCCCGACGCACTTGCACTTCATGCACTCGAAAGCATCATGCTCTCCTTCACTTATCCGGATGACGATGTCTAACCCAACTGCAGGATATTCACCAAGATATCCTGATGATGCTGTCTTCACGAACTTCTTCACTTAGCGAAATTTCACTTCGCTGATCCTCCAGGGATAACCCGATCCAACCTCAGGGTGATCTTCCAACTCAATCAGCTCGACCTAGCACATGAGGATGCTAGGCTTCTCAACATCTGTCGACCGCGATCCTGCACACCTGCATGCAAACAGAAAACAACCTACAACCTACCCTACTATACATTACCATTCCACCGATCAGATGAGTCAACCGGTGGAATGGATCAGGAAGTCCATGAAACCACTCAAACCAGCAGATCGATTACACCAAGGAGATCAAACAGAAAACGAAACAGGATCTTTATTGATTTCAAAGATGCAATACAACATGCTGCTTCTCACACAGAACACTCAAGCTCCTCTATACTGTCGATCGATGATATCTCTCTGTATGTCCAATATCAACCGATCTCATGCCTAAATAGATTTGTCTTCGAGTACTACTGACCCGACTCCAAGCGGCTGGGAACTCTCCAAGTGGCTGGGAGATCCCACCGAACACGCATCATGACAACTGTCTTAACAAACTAACTAAAAATAGCAAAAGCCTGGTCAGCATGATCTTATCATGATCAGCATGACCTTATTACATGCAATTGGTCTAACAGACCTTCTTGGAAACACAAACAAGACCTAAAACTACTAACTGCCTTATCAGGACCAGCTGTCAGGTAGGTGCCTCTGCACCAGGCCTACCCTTGGATGCCTGCCTGTCCAAGTGGGAACGACCCTAAGTGGTAAAAGGCTAAAGCCAAGCCCTACCAATCCACTTTAAATAAATTGTGCTTAAGACAAAAGCTTCTTGCAATGAGTGCCGTTGTGTTACACTGACAACCAACCTCCGCCAAAACCCTCCAAGGCATAACCCTTGGAGGCTGGGAGACTCCATAATGGAGAGTAGTGTTACCGCACATGTAACCACTCAAACAGTTGCCTTGACTACTTAGCCATTATTTAGTATACCAAAATCCTCTATTTGTTGGTGCAAAAGGTGGGACCTTTGAAGTGACCCCAATTCATGTGATTCTTAGTAGAGGTAGCAGGGACAATTCTAAGGTTCGGTGAGGGTACAAGCCTAAGGAAACCCAGATCTGGTATACGTGAGAAGTGAGTACCATGGAGGGGAGCTGGTGCTACCAGATCCTAGAGCTACATGCTTTGAATATGCATAGCTAGGTGACTCAACAAATACTATCCTTTCCAGCCTAGGTTGTAATTGTTCTTCTGTCAAAAAGTCCGCAAAAAAAAACAAAAAAAGTAATAAAAGATAAAAATCATGAAAACTTCCATGCACTTGTTGTGTCTTTATCTACCATAATTGAAAATCAAAACTCAAGAAAAGACCAAGTTTTCAACCAAAAATAGAATTTTTTTGAAAAAAATGTGCCAAAAACTTTGCAAAATCAAAACTAAAAACTAGAATGGTGCATCTGTTGTGACTTGCGGTGCATACACTTAGACTTTCTATGCATTTAATTATTGTTGTGGTGCATACAAAATCTGACAGATCTGTGCATTTGCTTTGACCTACAATGTTTTTGCATTCTGTTCTAGTGCATTTACTGCCACGCATCCAATCCAGAGAGTTGTTCTGTACTTCCTAGGAGAAAAAATTTCAACTTTTCAAGAACCGATTTCAAACTTGTGTCAGTTTTCCCAAGATCTAATTAAAATCGTGCAAGTCAACCACCTCCTTTTTCTGCACCATAGCTGCTTTTCCCATATTGCATCATCCAAAATTTTTCCAAAATCAAGCAAGATATCTAAAAAATAGGTTAGTACCAAGCTATTCTTGATCGCATCACCCTCAAAACAAACATAGTGAGTCTCCACTATCAAGGATCAATCATCCTTTTCTCTAGGAACTCTACTAGTGGCTTGTGCAAAACTAGTCTACATCAAGTAACCAGATTTCTATCATCCTTACTTTGACTATCATTTTGTTCACCCAACTTGTTTGACACCAATTGATCTAAGGAAAACCTTGTTCAAAACTTTGGCATTTTATTGCTTCTTGCTCAATTATTTCAAACTCACTCCATCCCATCTCAAGTCACCTTGCATGGTCTTAACGAGGTCCTAGAAACAAAAATAGATTGAAATGGTTGAGAAAACTATTCTATCCTATCACGATAGTGATGAGGAAATTTCTCTAGAAGAAATTCTCCAAACACAACAAAACTGAAGGTTTCAACACATAATGGATAAGGTACTTGCTCAAGACCCTACTAAATTCTTTCTTCACTTGGCACAATTAGCAGTCAAGCTTCCTAAAGATTTCGATGTGGAAGCTCTAAAAGAAACTGAGGAAGAACAAACCCTGAGGGAAGCTCACGAGAGGAAACACCCACAGACAAAAGCAAAGAAACCATTGATTCTACAAACATCTTAAGCTTAATGACCCAATAGATCCAAGATTTACAACAACAATTCATAGACATGCAAACATGAACATCAACTAAGCATTATTCCCTAGAGGATATTTCACCATATCCTTTTGATAGAATCTTGATCATGATACCTTTCCCCTCTAAATTTGAGGTGCCCAAAATTTGATAAATATCGAGGAAAGGGTGATCCAAGGGACCACATCAGGGAATTCAATGCTGCGTGTCTTGAAGTCACCCACAATGATACTTATCTTATGCGACTATTTCCAAGAAGCTTAGGAGGACAAGCTATGGAGTGGTTTTCTAGACTACTGCCCGGCATTAGAACCTTTAACGAACTTGTGGACAAATTTGTCACACACTTCTCCTATAATATTGAGCACGACACCTCAATCTTAGACCTTTGTAACACCAAGCAAAAAGGTGGACAATCTTTCGTTGCCTTCCTACAAAGATGGAGACAATTGGCAAGTAAGTGCCCACATCAAATGCCTAAAAACCAAATGCTAGAAATGTTTGTCCATAACTTACAAACTGACCTAAGCTATCAGATACAGGTCCAATGTCCTACTTCCTTTAGTAAGGTCATTGAGATGGGTCTAATCATCGAAAAGGCTTTAATCATCAAAGGTCAAAAAAATCTCTATAAAGACACTCCTAGTATGAATACCAACATAGATAAACCAAGATTCTGGACAAAAAACAAAAACATTGTGAATGACAGGGTGGTCGATGCCTAGAATGTGGCACCAAAACAACCAATCTTCAACTTATCGAATCCACAAAACAATCCCCTGCAAAACAAACCAAGAAACACTGAATCACGGTTTACAAATTTTCAACCTAGGAGAAAATTTACACCTTTGGGAGAATCATTGGAAACCGCCCTACGAAAGTTAATTACAAGTAAGATCATAACACTTCCAACAACGCGGGAATATGAACCAAAAGTCAAATCTCCTTGGTGGAATGAGAATGATTTTTGTGAATACCACCGAAATAGGGGGCACAAAACTAACAAATGCATTGCACTCAAGCACACCATCCAAGATTTGATAGAGAAAAACAAAGTGTCACTTGACAGACATACCTCTAATAATGATCACTAGGCATTCAAGGATCCTCTTCCCAACTATGAGCAGGGAGGATCTTCCAACCAAAACAATAGTGGAACTAACAACGCCAATTACACAAATGTGTCCTTTGACTATGTTGTTAACCACATCTCAGAAAGTGATTCATGCATCAATGTGATCACTATAAACAAAGATTCAGACTGTAATGCTACCACTCACAATAACAGAGTCACTCTTAGAGGAGCACCTGCTGCTCTGGCTAATCAGTACAGTATCCTGGATCAACTCCATAAGACACCTGCACATGTCTCCATCCTGGAACTTCTACGTCTATCCCTATCCCATAGGGCCATACTTGACAAATCTCTTTCTAAAGCCTCCATTCCAACGAACCTTGCCGAAGAATAGTTTCAAACCATGGTAGGTCACATTACCTCACCTCACTCCCTATCATTCCCTGAAAAGGATGATATATCAATCACCCAACCTCATAACAACTCTCTTCATATTGAAGCCTTCATTCACAAACACAAGATAAAAAGGGTTCTAATCAATGGAGGAGCTGGTTTGAATATTTGCACCTTGAAGCTAGTCCTTGCATTGGGGTTTGTGGAGAAATCTATTGATCCAAAAAAGAAAATCACTATGAAAGCATATGATGAGGAGAGAACTTCCAAGGGCACTATTATTTTTCCAATCAGAGTGGGACCTATAGTAAAAGATGTGGCATGCCAAGTCCTCGATATGGAGCTAGCATATATCATTCTTCTTGGGAGACCTTGGATACATGTTCTGAAAGTAGTGTCGTCAACATACCACTAGTGTATCAAATTCCCCTATGAAGGTCAAGAGATCACCATCCAAGGTGACCCTAATACATTTCAGTATTGTAACTCTTTTCATCCTAAACTGAAGTTGTGATTCCTAACAACCATGCCTCTACTTCATCTTCATCCCGTGTTGACACTGCTTCACTTGCTTCCACATCAAAAGCTTCCCAACCCAACCTTAGACTCAAAGATAATGGCCTGGGTGAGTACACAATATCCCAATCCCTTTGTTTGGCACAACTCCCCTTATCTCCCAAATCATATGGAAGACCTACCCTGAGCAAATCTGAAGGAGACAAAAATACCAAAGGTCCATTTATCAAATGGGGAAGCCTCGAAGATGGCAGTGATGAAAAGGATGAAGGAAGTTGATCAACACAACAAGACCATCACACCACTATACAAACTAAACAATATGGTCAAGGATTCTAAATGCTACAAAGAATGGGGTATGAATGACATGGTCCACTCGGTTCAAGAAAAGATGGTATCATCAAACCAATCCAACCTCATACCTTGACAACCCGAGACACTACAGGGCTAGGTTACATTGGCATATCAAGAACCAATAGAGCAAATAAGAGTAAAGGAAAACAACTAGAAACATCTGCTAGTAATCTGGTTGATCAAATTCAGCAACTGCAATTGGGGAGTGAGATTGATTCCAATGAATATGAGTGGGATAGTCTCTCAGAGCTATCTTGTGACGAAAAAGGTATCGATGTTGTCCATGAGTATGACCCAACCCATGCAAATGAGAGACAAGGTCCAAGGGCTAGACCACTAAAGTCTGACCCACGTAATAACAATAGTGAAAGTCATGAGGAAAGAATGATACCCCCCTTGATAGATCTGCTAATGGAGAGTACCATCGTAGACTTTGTTTGTGCTTATAATGGCCTCCACAACACCTCTATCTTAACCATCAATACCATCGAAACGAACCGACCCAATGACCCCTTACCATTGTTGCACCTCGAACTCATAGATTGGGACTTACAAGACACTACCCCTGAGCTTGATACCTTTCAGAATGATGAAGCCATCATAGACTATCTTGAGCTTAGAGATCATATACCCACAAGGGACCACATAGCTGGCTATACCATACAATTGAATGACAAGGCCTATTTTGGAGAGAGTACCAAGCCTTTTAGTCTCAAAAATGTCATAATGAAAGAAAGATCTAATGGTGAAAACCACTCTACGATAGTGTTAGATCATGAAAAAAGTAAAAATATAGACATATCCAATAGTGAAAACCTCTCTGAGGCGCTGAAGGATGGAAGGCTTGACCCTCTATCCAATCTCACACATCAGGACAGATCTTCAATCTTGATAGAACCAACAAAACTGATCAATGTCAGCACAGGTGATAATCCCAAAATGATCCACATGGTACAGTCTTTAATAGCATAAGAAAATCTAGCATTCATTGAATTCTTCAAAAGAAAATAGATCAATTTTCCATGGACATATTCGGATATGCCAGGGCTAGATCCAAATCTCATAATGCATCAGTTATCTTTAGCTCTAGGAGCTAAGCTAGTAAAGCAAAAACTTAGAAAAATGCACTCACATGTGGCCCTCATGGTGAAAGAAGAGCTGAAGAAACTATTAGATGTCGGATTCATCAGACCAATAGACTATCCTGAGTGGATTCAAACATAGTACCAGTTGCCAAACTAGATGGCAGAGTCTAAATATGTAATGACTTTAGGGACCTAAACAAAGCTTGTCCAAAAGATGATTTTCCCTTGCCAAACATTGATAGTATTGTATATCTCACGGTAGGGCACACCATGCTGTCACTAATGGATGGTTTTTCTGGATACAACCAGATAAAAATTGCACTTGAAGACTGACATAGGACTGCATTCACATGTCCATGGGGCACCTATTTTTGGTGTGTCATGCCATTTAGTTTGAAAAATGCTAGCGTAACAGATCAGAGAGCTATGACCACAATCTTCAACGACATGATGCACACTATAATGGAAGATTATGTTGATGACATCCTGGCAAAATCACTCGCAAGAGAAGGACACCTGGTAGTACTAGAAAAAATCTTTGAAAGACTGGAATAGTTTAATGTATGCCTCAATTTGAAGAAGTGCTTGTTTGGATTTACTATTATCACCTAGATTTGCACCCTTTGCTACAGTTGTGAAACTTTAGCAATCTGAAGTAATATGGGAATGATCTCGAAGTGTGGGACCTTACAAAATGAGATTAGACCTCTAGAGAAGGTTGGCTTCCTTGACTGGATATCACTTAAAACTACTAAATCTTCAGAGGAAAAGGGAGAAGGAAAGATTTTGATTGAAAGATAAAAACAGGAAAACTAAAAGTAAGGGTGATGCACCAGACTGATTAAAAGAAACTTTCATAAAACTAAGAAAATGCAAAAAATAACTAGATACAGCAAGTAGACATACACAGATTCAACTGATTTTTTAGTAGAGGTGAGAAACAAGAAGGTTGAGAGGAACAGAATGTTCATGGATGACCATATACAAGTTCACACTAAACTTAGAAAATCAGTAAAAGAGGTAAAACAACTTGCATATATTCAATAAGAAGGCATAGTTACAGTAGCAGAAAGCTCTATTTGAAAATAGAAAGCTTGAAAGACAAAAAATTTTCAACCCTATCTACATTTCACTCCTACGTATATATAGCATTTCAAAAATCACCTAAGTTGGTTACAAAATTCCCTCCATGAGTTGTATTAGGAAAATATCTATTTGAAGGGACACCCAACTGCAAGGAGTTATGGCACAAAATATCTTGAACATAGGCAGATGAAAGATATTTCTAGTCTTTAGTGCAAGCAGCTGCATCATCCATCTGCACCCCTAAAACGATAGAAGATATATGGGCATTGAATGCGAGAAGCTCTCATGTCTATCTTCAACCATGGGTATATGAAGTATATGAAATAGGGCGGTGGAGAGATATTCTAAGTCTTTAATTCAAGCTGCTGCATCATCGACCCTCTTTGATAAATGCAACAAATATCTGCATTTGCATCACTCAAACTGGTCACTGAAATGTCTAGTCGACCAAGCATACAAATCCAGATCCAAAATTTGAAAGTGACAAAACTCCTAAAAACCCTGCCAAATGAAAGAGGAGGTAAAAAAAGCATTTTTGCCTTTTGCAGCATGTGGAAACTCTCTAAACTGGAGGAGATATGGGTGGTCAAAGTTGTAGTCAACTGTGTGTATATATCTCTTTGCATCTATGCCTGCATAACGCTGTATCTCATCATTGTATATACAATGGCAACTGCACTTTATCTCTACTTGGTGCAACCACGCCTTTTCCTCTTTGCATATTCAAATTGACTTGCATATGCCTTGAAATTCCCTCTAAAAATGCCTTGTATGTGCAACGACCCCTATATATGCATCACCATTCATGCCACGTGGCACCACCTGATTCACCGCCGAGCTGGTCTGAGAAGCATCGCTAGAAAACTACATCTTCTTCCTTGCATCTTTTCTTTGCATATCGCATTGTATATACAAACATACAATCGCAAATATACAAACCATACGGAACTCAAAAGATTATGAAGCAAATCTGAATTTGACATCAGGTCCAGCCTTTGTATCTTTTCTTTTGCATATCAGCACATACAAGAAAAACATACATACAAGTCACGGACCCCAAAATGACTATCCGCTATATTTGATTCCCCAATCGGATCCGCCTTGTATGTTATCCCATTGCATATACAATCGCAACATACATGCAAGTCGCGGACTCCAATGCTGGATTCATCAAATTTGACTTCCCATTCAAGTCTGCCTTACATATCACCGATGTATCTTTCTTTTGTATATCACATATACATGCAAAATATACAAACTGCGGAACTGAACCATTTTATCAACCGGTTTGTATGCTTATTTTAGATCCGGCTTGTATATTAGGAATACATATTTGATTGTATGTGCAAACATACAATGTAAATATACAAGCAGTGGGCCCCATGCTTTGAATCACTTTCCCTTGCATCTGTTGCTTGTATGTCCTTCCTTTGTACATCATTGCCGATGTACATTCAACCGTTGCATATGCATTTCCCCTTTGTATGGTTTCTTTGTATGTTGGTAGTTGTATCTTTGACTTGTATGTGCGAACATACAATCGCATATATACAAGCCACTGTTCTGATATACATTGGCCTTTCAATGTTCTGCCTTTGTATGTGGCGAATGTACACTTCACTTGCATCTCGCATATACAAACCCCTTTCACTGTAGCGAATGCATGTCGACCTCCTTGTATATGTGCCTTGTAGATTCCCAATGTATGTCAGACATACAGTGGCCTTTGTATGTGCTGCCTACATTGTCCCCTGCATATTTGCTTGTATGCCGCCAATGCATCTTTTCCTCTGTACATGTTCCTCTTGTATGTAGCCATTGCATGTCTAAACATACAACACAAATATACATGCAAACCATCTCATACAAGTAGGGAATATTCTCAGAATCTGCAATAGATTCCTCAATGCATATACAAACTTGATATGCATTGCGAAAAGCATACAACCAATTGTTTACTATTTTTAAAGGCCGATTGAGATTTTTGACCCGCCAATGTACATTTGAACTTGCATGTACATACAAGTGGCCTTGTATATACAAAGACACTTGCATGTACATACAAGTGGCCTTGTATATACAAAGACACTTGCATGCAACTATTTTTTTGCATTTTTTGAACTGCGAAGACCAAATGACTTAGAAATTTTTTGGGTTTGGAAGAAGAATGCCTGTAGATGTATAATTGAAACCCAAAACCTAGGTGGGCACCACCACATACATTGGCAAATGTACATTTGAACATACATTGAAAAATGTATGTACAATTGCTAAGTATAAAATTGAGATTTGTCTGTGATGGGAGGCTCTTGAAGACAAAGGGTTTCTAGGTTTTCTGGATTTTTTGCAAGGATTCTTCAGGGAAGATTTTTGGGATTTTTTGGCAAAGCATAGCATGAGCATTTGGAAGTTTTAAGCTTTGTATGGACATTTTCCAAAGGATTTTCAAGGAAAATATAAGTTGAACTATTTAACCCTGGACAGAGGAAAATAGGTCAACATTTTGATGACTTCTATGGGATGTTTGCCTGCTAAACAATTAGACCAATGGCCTTAAGCATCCATTGGGCATGGAGTCATACAAAGACTAAAATATATCTAGACAAACAATCCTAACTTTAGCAACCCAACATATAGCAGTGAAGAACATGGAAAAACCAAAACATAAACAAAAGCCTTAAAGCAAAACTCTAACTATGCTAAACAACACTTAGGGAAAACAAAAGGGATCTAAACTATTGTGCAGCGACACTTATTGAAAGAAAGAAACCTAATCTACTATTTTACAAGGTAAGTCATACCTCAAAACACTTCTTCAAGTGTATCCCATTGACTGAGATAGGCAGATTTTCCCCATCCATATTTGATAATTGAAATGCATTGTGCTCCTTGCATTCAGTAATGACAAATGGACCACTCCTTGCATTTCCTAGCTTGCTTTTCAATTCATCCCATTTGAGCACCATATCACCCTCCCTAAAGATTCTAGGAGTGGCCTTCTGATCAAAATTTCTTTTGGTCTGAAGCTGATGATACTCCATAGTTTCCATAGCCTTGTCTCTAATTTCTTCAAGCTCCATAAGCTGAGCATATCTGATAGCCATGGGGTCCTCTTTGTCAATCATCTCTAGCTGATTCATGATCTCAAGTGCTGGTAGCTCCACAGATAGACAATCTTGCCTCTTTCCCATAAACTAACATGTATGGGGAGTTCTCAATAGACCCCTTGAGAGTTATTCTATCTACCCATAATGCATATTTCAGATTAGTGTGCCAGGTCCTCTAGTTGTCTTCCATTGATCTTTTAATAATCCTTATGAGTCTCTTATTTGTAGATTCAGCCAAACCATTACCCTGTGGGTAATAATTTGATGAAGTATTCAAATAGATCCCATTCTTAACAACCCAGTCAGTTATCTTCAATCCAACAAAGGCTAAAGCATTGTCTAAGATGATTGATTCAGGTACTCCAAATCTGGATATCAAATCCTGATAAAAATTTAGAACATTATTTTCATTGGATTCCTTTAGAGCCATTGCTTCAGTCCACCTTGTGAAATGGTCTATAGCTGTAAGTATCCATCTATGGCCTGCACTTGATGGTGGGTTAATGGGACCTATAAAATCAATGCCCCATCTCACGAGGGTTGTTCTACTTGAATTGGCTGCAGAGGTAAAGCTGGCAGCCTTTCTTTCCCTACAAAATTGGCACATTTTACACATTTTCTAGCCCATGCATGGGCATCCTTAAATAAGCTAGGCCAGTAATATCCAGCTCTCATTATTTTCCAATCAGTAGTCCTTGGGGCAAAATGACCCCCTACTATTCCATCATGAAACTCATGTAGTACCTTGTCAATCTGATCATTATCAATACATCTTAACAACACACCATTAAAGTCCTTTTTGAAAAGGATGCCATTTACTAAAACATATGGAATGGACTACAGTCTAAAATATATTCTTTTTGTTCTATCTAGATCCGCTAGACATTTACTAGTTTGCAAAAATTGAGTCATGTTATTAACCCAACTTGGGCCCACTGTAGCTGAATCATCTTGATGTGCATCTTCAATGGTCAGAAGCACCTCCTCCTCTTTTCCTATTTCACTCTTAGAACTAGTAGAAAGCTGTTCACTGAGTCCTCTACCTCTAACAAGCTTGGTTATCTTGATATCCACCTCATATTCCATGACTTTGGTGATCCAACCAGCCCTTTTCTCATTAACATCTTTACTTAACAAGAACTCCTTTATGCTAGGATGAACAACTATCAAATGTATCTTGTTATTAGAAACAAGATGCCAAAACCTCTTGAGGCTCCTTACCACTACAAGGACATGTTTTTCCATGAAGCTATACCTCTGCTCATACTCCTCCAGCCCCTAACTAAAGAAAGCGATTGGTTGTTCAAAGCTGCCACTCTGCTACTGTACCAGAATCGTAGAGATTGTATCTAGACCACCATAAGCGTATAAAGTAAAATCTTTGGAGAAGTTGGGATTTACTAGAGTTGGCGCAACTGACAATGCTTCTTTTATGGACTCAAAGCTGAGTTTGGCCTCTTTCATCCAACTAAAAACTATATTTTTCTTTAGCATAGAGGTCAATGACTTTAATAAATTTGCAATATTAGGTATGAATCTTCTTAAAAAAATAATTCTGCCAATAAAACTTTGAAGTCCCTTCTTGTGACTGGGTAAAGGTAGCTCCAGAATAGCTCTTACCCTTTCAACATCAATGGTAATGCCCTCCATTGACACAACGTACCCTAACAGCTTGCCTTCATGCATAATGAAAATGCATTTTTTGGGATTGAGAGATATCTCAAACTCTTTGCATCTCTCGAACACTTGCCTTAGGTGGGATAAATGCTCAGACACATCCTTCGAGAAAACCATTATGTCATCAAGGTACACTAGCACCAATTTATACAGCAAACCCTTAAAATCCATGTCCACAGCTCTTTGAAAAGTTGAGCCAACATTTGAAAGACCAAAGGGCATTCTCTTGTAGGCCATGGTACCCCATTTGGTAGTGAAAGTGATTTTGAATTGATCCTCCTCCTTGACTAACACTTGATTATAGCTAGAATATCCATCAAGCATGGAGAATCTTTCAGAACTAGCCACTACTTGCAGAATTTGCTCCATTGAGGGCAATGGGTAGTGGTCTTTTAGGGAGGCTCTATTGAGGTCTTTGAAGTCGACACACAGCGTAATCTCCCCATTCTTTTTTCTCACAGGGACATGGTTGGAGACCCAAGAAGTATGCTTGATCGGGAAAATGATCTTTCCCTCAATCAACTTGGTTAACTCTTTAATCATCAAAGGCTATAGATTTGGATTTAGAGGTCTTTGCTTCTGTCTCACGGGTTCTGTACCTGGTTCTAACTCTATGGTATGCTAGGCAATATGAGGGTCAAACCCCTTTAGGTCTGAATAATCCAAAGCAAACACATCTTCAAACTCTTGATAAAGAGCAATAAAAGCTCTCCTATCCTCAGGTGAACAGATTTTACCTATTTTGAGAAGCTTACCCTTGAAAATTTCCAACTCCTCATAATGCTCTTCTTTTATCTGCATACCGGCTTTGCTCTTCTTTAGTTGATCGTCAGTACCAAAAATAGATTCCAAGGTTACCAATCCCTTGGGCAACTTGTTTGTTCTCAACTGAACAATTTGATCATTGCCATACTATTGTTTGAGTTTATCTTGATTCATCACGGAAAACACATCCTCTTCTAACAAGAACTACAGAATCTGCTCATCGCTCTCAAAAACCTGCCAATGAATATTATTGTCAGGGGTAGAGGGTCTATCAACTATTTTTACATGAGGCTGCACCTTTTCTCTTTGAATATCACTGGGGATGTCAAACTGGGCCCTAATTGCAGCTAACCTATTAGCATGGGAGTTCTGATTTCTTGGAATAGAGATCAGATTGAAAGCATCAAACTCTTCAATCATGTCCCATACCCTATGCTTGTAGCATTTCAAAACATCATTTTTTGTAACATGCAACCCTCTCACGTGATTTACAATGAGTTCATTGTCACCATAGACCTGCAAATAGCCAATTTTCCTCTTTCTTACCCACTACAAACCTTGAATCAACCCTTCATATTCAACAGTGTTATTTGTGCATGAAAAAGCAAAATGGAAAGTAGAATAATATCTTTCACCTTGTGGAGACACAAGAATTGCACCACCACCAGATCCATTCCTATTCCTAGAGCCATCAAAGTACATTTTCCATACTTCCTCTTGCTACTCTATCTGCTATTCTGCATCCCTTATCAGATTTGGAATTGTTGTTTCAGGCTCATGGAGTATGTAAACCCCTATACTAGCTTCTTGAATGTGTGCCCCAGGATCATCTACAACATTTTTTGAGGCCCACTCCTTCAATAGCACCTCTGGTATACTCTCAGCTTGCAGTTCTTGAGTAGCAATAAGCTCAGGATCATCAGAAATAATGTAATTTGCATTAACAACACTTGGAACATAGGGCTCTATGTGATGATTTGAAAGCAATTCAGATTTTAGGGTTACTTTGGTGCCATATCTGGTCCTGAAAAACATGCGGGACCATTTAGAGGATAAATATCCTCCTATTTTGGCCGTAAATTCTCTTGACAAACACATGGAAAAATAGGGAGGCAAATCTATGATGAACACCTCTTGGGAAATGGAAACATTTGGGCAAGTGTGCAGAGTGAGACCTAGGTCTTTGATCACACTTACAATATTATTAGTTGTGCCATCTAAATAAAGGACACCCTTCTCAAGGGGCTGGTATTTCAACCCTAATTGGTCTATAATCTGTTTTGGCATCACAGAACTACTTGCACCACTATCCACCATACATTTATGTACTAACTTGTCTCCAATTATTAAAGATACATCAAATGGGAGTAGTTTAGCACATTTGTTTGGTTGTTTGTTGTTATCTTGGGATGAATTGGTAAGGATAGCCCTAGTTGTGTCGACAGTTGTATCATTAGACACTTTTAAATCAGATAAGGCAGATTGCAACATCTCCTTTTGGCCTGGGATGGCTAGGGAATCCCACATAGACATTGCCACATTCATCTTCTTCATATTTTTAATCATATTGAAAGGTGGAGTGACACTTATCTTTTGTTGTGACTTTGTAGCAACAGTATCAGCCTGTAAATGAGGCATTACCCTTGCTATTGCTAAAGTATTTCTTTGTAAAATATGGGGAATTTGGGATGTAGAAGCATCAGCATGTCCTTTTCCTTTATTTGTTGCTTTCTCAATCTCATAACTGCTCTTCTTGGCTCTTGTATTTGCTGCGACTAGAGTATTATCTCTATTCATGCCACAAAATTCACCTTCCTACCAATTTATGAAGGCAAAATCATGCAGATGTTGCTCCTGCTACTGCATAGCCCCCTCATTAGGTGTGTTGGGCTGTAAGACTACAACGTTCTGCACCATTAGTGCCTAATTTATCACCCCATTTGAGCAAGCTTCCTGATTGTGTGGCTGATTGCATGGAAAACACCATTCATACTTCATAGCAAGGTTATTCTAAATAGGGACAAGGTCCCTAACTGCATTAATGAGTGCCAGATTGTAAGGTTGAAAAGGCCTCTGGTTGACATTCTGCCTGGGACCCTGATAATTGCCTTGATATGGAGGTCTATTAGTCTGATAAGGCTGATTTTGCCCTTGATAAGGTTGATTCTACCCTTGGCTGGGTTTCTAATAAGGTTGTCTATTCTGGCACTATTGCTTTTTGATGTTTACCAGCTCATTCCCAAAAGTTTGCAGGATGTTCTCAATTTTTTGTTGGCTATTTTTGATCTCTTTTAACTCTTGAGATGAGCTAGAAACCGCAGGTTCAGAGTTGGCAACACTTGGCAATGCTGCAATGGCAGGCAAAGGGGAAAAATATGGAATTGGCAAGGGCATCAAAGCTTGAATCTCAGGGAAGATGGGCACTGGTTGTCCAGGTGCTATTTTTCTAGCTTGAATCAGGCTATTCTCTTCTCTAATAGCTATTTCATATGCATCAGGTAAACTAGTACCTCCTAATGATTGTATCATCACTAAAATATCACTATTTAGGGCTTTAAAAAATACAAGAATGTATATTCTAATGGAGGCCTTACCATGGCAGGAATTCTGTCCCATGTCTTCTGGAATCTGAAGTTGAAATCCATCATTTATTCCTGGGGAGCTGTCTTTATTGTACTCATTTGTTCAACCAATGATAGGTTATCTAATTTATCTTGAAATTGTTTGTTTAATTTATCACCTAGATCATCCCATGTTCCTATGGTCTGTACTGGTAAACTCCTGAACCATTGTAATGCCTTTCCTTTAAATGAGGCAGCCAACAACCCGATGGCTACATTTTCTTGGGTTACATGATGTACTCCACATAGAGAAGCCACGTCTCTAATGTGGTCAATGGGGGTAGTTTGATTCTCCCCTGTGAAATAGGGCAGACTCTTCAAAGATGCCATAGGTATGGCGTCATGCACTATCAAATTCAATGGGCTGCCCCCATCAAAAGCCACAAATGGCTGATTTCTTGCCATTGGAATAGCTAGAGGTAGGTTTGCTTGAGTTGTTATAGGGGCTACAGATGCAACTGGTCTAAAACTTGGTGGAGTTGATTGTACTCTTTTAGAAACTGGAGTCCTTACCACAACTCTACTCTGTCTTCTAGGTGGAGACAGCTGCAAATAATCAAATGAACTTGAACTCTGAGTTTGAATCTTTCTCATAAAATATCACAGCAGCATTGGTCTGATTGTCCTTTCTCAGCATGAGTCACCAGATATGTAGAAAATTACCTCTTAAAAGACTGATAATGCTGGTAGTATATCATAACCAGCAATAAAAAGATAGTATACAATTGTTTCTCTAACTCTAGGGTCCCACCAGGCATGCCAAAGTTGTTATCACCCAGATTTGTACCCTTTGCTACAGTTGTGAAACTTTAGCAATCTGGAGTAACATGGGAATGATCTCAAAGTGTGGGATCTTATGAAATGAGATCAGACCTCCGAAGAAGGCCGACTTCCTTGACTGGATATCACCTAAAACTACTAAATCTTCAGAGGAAAAGGGAGAAGGAAAGCTTTTGATTGAAAGATAAAAATAGGAAAATTGAAAGTAAGGGTGATGCAGCAGACTGATTAACAGAAACTTTCATAAAACTGAAAAAATACAAAAAATAACCAGATACAGCAAGTAGACATACATAGATTCAAATGATTTTTAGCAGAGGTGAGAAACAAGAAGGTTGAGAGGAACAGAATGTTTACGGACGACCATATACAAGTTCACACTAAACTTAGAAAATTAGTAAAAGAGGTAAAATGACTTGCATATATTCAGTAAGAAGGCACAGTTACAGTAGCAGAAAGCTCAGTTTGAAAATAGAAATCTTGAAAGCCAAAAAAATTTCAACCCTATCTACATTTCACTCCTACATACATATAGCATTTCAAAAATGACCTAAGTCAGTTACAAAATTCCCTCCATGAGTTGTATCAAGAAAATATCTATTTGAAGGGACACCCAACTGTAAGGAGTTATGGCGCAAAATATCTTGAACATGGGTAGATGAAAGATATTTTTGGTCTTTAATGTAAGTAGCTGCATCATCCATTTGCACCCCTAAAATAGTGGAAGATATATGGGCATTGAATGAGAGAAGCTCTCATGTCTATCTTCAACCATGGGTATATGAAGTATCTGAAACAGGGCGGTGGAGAGATATTCTGAGTCTTTAATGCAAGCTGCTGCATCATCAACCCTCTCTGATAAATGCAACAAATATCTACATTTGCATCACTCAAACTAGTCATTGAAACATCCAGTCGACTGAGCATACAAATCCTGATCCAAAATTTAAAAGTGACAAAACCCCCTGAAAAACCCTGCCAAATGAAAGAGGAGGCAAAAACAAGCATTTTTGTCTCTTGCAGCATGTGGAAACTCGCTAAAATGGAGGAGATACAGGCAGTCAAAGTTGCAGTCAACTATGTGTATATATCACTTTGCATCTGTACCTGCATAACACTGTATCTCGCCATTGTATATACAATGGCAACTGCACTTTATCTCTACTTGGTGCAACCGCGCCTTTTCCTCTTTGCATATTCAAACTGACTTGCATATGCCTTGAAATTCCCTCTAAAAATGCCTTGTATGTGCAACGGCCCTTATATATGCATCGCCATCCATGCCACGTGGCACCACCTAATTTGCCACCGAGTTGATCTGAGAAGCATCACTAGAAAACTGCATCTTCTTCCTTGCATCTTTTCTTTGCATATCGCATTGTATATACAAACATAGAATCACAAATATATAAACCATATGGAACTCAAAAGATTATGAAGCAAATCTGAATTTGACATCAGGTCTAGCCTTTGTATCTTTTCTTTCGCATATTGGCACATACAAGAAAAACATACATACAAGTCGCGGACCCCAAAATGACTATTCGCTGTATTTGATTCCCCAATCATATCCACCTTGTATGTTTTTCCATTGCATATTTCCCTTGTATACTGCATATACAATCGCAGCATACATGCAAGTCATGAACTCCAACACTGGATTCATCAAATTTGACTTCCCATTCGGGTTCGCCTTACATATCGCTAATGTATCTTTCTTTTGTATATCGCGTATACATGCAAAATATACAAACTACGGAACTGAACCATTTTATCAACTAGATTGTATGCTCATTTCAGATCCAACTTGTATATTAGGAATGTATATCTGATTATATATGCAAACATACAATCGCAAATATACAAGCGGTGAGCCCCATGCTTTGAATCGCTTTCCCTTACATCTATTGCTTTTATGTCCTTCCTTTGTACATCGCTACTAATGTACATTCAACCATTGCATATGCATTTGCCCCTTTGTATGTTGGCACTTGTATCTTTGACTTGTATGTGTGAACATACAATCGCATATATACAAGCCACTATTCTGATATGCATTGGCCTTTGAATGTTCTGCCTTTATATGTGGTGAATGTACACTTCACTTGCATCTCGTACATACAAACCCCTTTCACTGTAGTGAATGCATGTTAGCCTCTTTGTATATGTGCCTTGTACATTCCCAATCTATGTCAGACATATAGTGGCCTTTGTATATGCCGCCTACATTGTCCCCTGCATATTTGCTTGTATGCCGCCAATGCATCTTTTCCTTTGTACATGTTCCCCTTGTATGTAGCCATTGCATATCTAAGCATACAACACAAATATAGATGCAAACCATCTCATACAAGTAGGGAATATTCTTAGAATCTATGATAGATTCCTCAATGCATATACAAACTCGATATACATTGCGAAAAGCATACAACCAATTTTTTACTATTTTTAAAGGCCGACTAAGATTTTTGATCCACCAATGTACATTTGAACCTGCATGTACATACAAATGGCCTTGTATATACAAAGACACTTGCATGCAACTATTTTTTTGTATTTTTTGAACTGTGAAGGCCAAATGACTTAGAAAATTTTTGGGTTTGGAAGAAGAATGCCTGCAGATGTATAATTGAAACCCAAAACCTAGGTGGGCACCACCACATATATTGGCGAATGTACATTTGAACATACATTGAAAAATGTATGTACAATTGCTAAGTATAAAATTGAGATTTGTTTGCGATGGGAGGCTCCTGAAGATAAAGGGTTTCTGAGTTTTTCTGGGTTTTCTGCAAGGATTCTTCAGGCAAGATTTTTGGGATTTTTTGGCAAATAATATCATGAGTATTTGGAAGTTTTAAGCTTTGTATGGACATTTTCTAAAGGATTTTTTAGGAAAATATAAGGTGAAGTATTTAACGCTGGACAAAGGAAAATAGGTCAATAGTTACCTCAGGTAAACTACTTGGATACACAGTGTCCACCAATGGAATCGAAGTCGACCTAGCTAAAGTGAAAGCCATCATGGAAATGCCACCTCCTAATAATCTCACTCAGCTAAGGTCTCTGCAAGGAAAACTACAATCTATCAGAAGGTTCATTTCTCAATTGGTAGACAAGTGCCACCCATTTTCCCACCTCCTACATAAGAATGTCCCTTTCAAATGGAATGATTCATGTGAATAGGCATTTCAACAGTTAAAAGAATATTTAATGAAACCACCTGTAGTGATGCCACCAATTCAGGGTAAACCTCTATTGCTATATATCTTGGCCACACCAACAACCTGGGAGCTCTCCTCTCACAACAAAATTATGAAGGGAAAGAACAAATAATCTACTATATTAGTCAAACACTTGTTGGGTATGAACTGCAATACACACCAATTGAAAGAGCATGTCTCGCTGTGGTCTTCGTCTCACAAAGTGGAGACATTACATGTTGTCACATTCTGTCAAACTAGTAGCAAAAATTGATCCACACAAGTACTTACTCAACAAGGTAGCCCTAATAGGTGGATTGTCCAAATGGGTCATGCTTCTTAGCAAATTTGACATTGAATATTTAGACAGGAAAGCAATAAAAGGCCAAGTACTTGCAGATCAACTGGCAGATGCACCGCTAATAGATGACAGCCGTTTGAGTTTTGAATTTCCAGACGAGTCTATCTTTCACATAACCACAACAACCTAGAAAATGTATTTCAATGGCTCATATACTCAACATGGATTAGGAGCAGGTATCTTGTTGATCACCCCTAGTGGCGACACCATTACTAAATCCTACAGATTACTCTTTCCCTACACTAACAATGTGGCAGAATATGAAGCCCTAGTCATTGGCATCAAGCTAGTAGTTGAATGGAATATCTAAGAACTTCAAGTGTATGGTGACTCATAGCTGGTCACAAATCAAGTAAATGATGACTACCAAACAAAAGATGAGAAATTAATCCCTTACAAACAGATGGTAGATGACTTCAAAGAATACTTTGTCAAGATCTCTTTTGAACAAATACCAAGGATTGAGAACAAAGCTGTAGATGCCATGGCAATGATTGCATCTCTCCTTGATATTCCAAATAATCAATCACGTTATGAGTTCTTGGTAGAGCCAGCGTCCTATCCTGCATACGACACCCCTGAATCCCATATCATTTGCCACATTGTTGGAACTGATTCCCCCCTCTATGGAAAAATATTTTCCTATCTTAAAAAGAATACCCTCCCACCTGATCTCTCCAGTAACCAAAAATGAATCTTCATCCGTCAGGCATCTTGATATGCTATTGTCGGCAATACCCTATGTATACACCTAAGAATGACATGACTCTACTTAAATAAATATTGTAAATATTTATTTCATCTTCATATTCCTCTATCAATAAATAAATAAATTTATTTATTTATTTGATTCATTTCCTCCCACTTGATTAAATAAATTACATTTATTTAATTAATTTCATCTATATCAACCTTATTCTTCTAAATAATTAAATAATTTTAATTATTTAATTAAATCTTTTATTCTTCCAAATTTAAATAAAATGCAAATTTATTTAAATTAAAATCTCCAAAAATAAAATATATTAAATATTTTATTTATTCTTCCAAAATTATTTACAAAATAATTAAATAAATCTATTTATTTAATTATGCTTTCTTATCTTCTAAAAATCTTCAATATCTTCTAAAAATAAATTCCTCTTGTCATACAAAAGCAAAAGTTGAGTTAAAGCAACTTTAAAGCAACTTTGCTCTTAAATTAGAAAAATATATTCTAATTTAAGAAAATGAAAACTCATCCTCATCAAGAAAGTAGTTAACTCAACAAAGCTTCTTTCTGAATGACACATGTCCTTCTATTCGCGCACGTTCTCTCAAACATTCTCCTCCATTGATCTTGTCATTTCTTCTTCACTATTGATCTTCTCTCACACAACTATATAAATACATCCCTCTTCTTCTTCATTTGCTATCCAACTTTCAAGTAAACTTATGCTACAGGAACTATAGCGCGCCATTGGCACCCCCATCTCCATACTATCTTTCATCCATTGCATTTTGTGTTGAAGATCATCTTCAACACAAATAAGTATTTGAGCCATCTCTCCTTCTCATATTGAGGAATCGAAGCAAGGAAGCAAGCTTCCTGAGGGTCATCTTCATCACCAAAGGATCAAGAAAGAGTAGGCAAACAATGGAAGTTGCAAGGTAAAAGGTTGTAAGTATCTCATTTCTTATTTTAATTCCTTTTTATCTTCATATTTCATTGACGTTTGGGTTTTTAATATTCATTTGATAATCCCATTTTTACCCTTACATTTCTGGCACCCACCATGGGGCTCTTGCCCCTAATCTAATCAAAATCTGAGTTTCTTAGTGAAAGGTTCCATACATGTGTTGTATAGGCTTCTGACAGCTTCATCCGATGCATACATCTTCTGAGTCGGTGTATTTATCTCCTTTCACAGCGCATATAGTCTTCTGTCGCATATACCTCCCAAGCTGGTGCATCTACTCATTGTTCCAGTGCTTTTACAGTTACGGCACACATATTCCCTGTTCTGGTGCTTCTACTTCCTATCCTCACACCTATGTAACTCTGGCGCATGCACCCTACCTTACGGTGCTTTCATACTATCTCATGATGCATTTGTTAAAACGATGCTTCTATCTCATCTTCCTACACTTTTGACATCTGTCTTAGCGCATCTGTAAAACGACACTTGCATGCTCTATTTCTGTGCATACAGACTGCATAGCGGTGCATCTAATTTCTCATTAGGGTTCTTAGATTTTCTAGTGATTTTTCAGGTTGATCCTAACATTTGTCTTGTAGGATTAGAGGCTGGAATAGATGATTTAGCTGCATTGGTTAATTCACTTAGATTAATTAAGGAAAAAAGTAAAAAAATGCATGCATACAAATCTCACATAGACTTTACTAGGAGGACAGTAACTGAACCACTGCTATCTTTGCATTGTTGCTTTCTTTCCTAGTTTAGAACATTGCTATCTCGTAAATAGAATGAACATTGCTATCTTTTAAAACACTTCAAAGTTAACAAACATGTGAGTGCACAAGTAGATAGCCCATTTAGTTTTTTTTTTCTTTTAACTAGGTTTAGATAAATCAGTGTCTTTTGTGATTGTTGAATGATAATATGCTTATGCTCTCCCCTTTACTAGGTGACCAGAATGCCAGACTTGTTATTCCCTTTGTATAACCTTTAAAGGGGCCTGCCCTTGGATTCCCACCTGTCCAAGTGGGAATGACCCTAAGTGGTAACAGGCTAAATCCAAGCCCTACCAATCCACTTAAAATAAATTGTTCTTGAGGCGAAAGCCTATTGTAACAAGTGCTGCTGTGTTACACCAATGGCCAACCTCCCCCGAAACCCCCCAAGGGATAACCCTTGGAGGCTGGGAGACTCCATAACGGAGAGTAATGCCACCACATGTGTAACCACTCAAATGGTTTCCTTGACTACTTAGCCACTTGTTTAGTATACCAAAAACTCCTATTTGTTGACACAAAAGGCAGAGCCTTTGAAGCGGCCCCGATTCATGCGATTCTTAGTAGAGGTAGCAAGGACAATCCTAAGGTTTGGTGGGGGTATGAGCCTAAGGAAACCTAGATCTAGTATGTGTGAGAAGTGAGTGCCATGGAGGGGAGCTGTTGCTACTAGATTCTGGAGCTACATGCTTTGATTATGCACAGCCAAGGGATTCAACAAATACTGTCCTATCCAGCCTAGGTTGTACTTGTTCTTGAGTCAAAAAGTCCAAAATACAAAAAAAATAAAAAAAGATAAAAATAAAAACTTCTATGTGCTTGCTATGCCTTTTGCCATAATTGAAACTCAACATTCAAGAAAAGAACAAGTTTTCACCCAAAAACAGAAAAAATCTTGAAAAACATATGGAAATTCTGCAAAAAAACCAAACTGAAAAACCAGAACGATGCTTTTGATTCGACCTACAGCGCATTTGCATAGACTTAGGGTGCATATGCTATCTATTGTAGCATATTTACGCATTACTAGAGTTGTGCATTTGATCCGACTTGTGGTGCTTTTGAACTCTATTCCAGTGCATTTAACTGCTGCACATTCAAACCAGAGAACTATTCCGTACCTTCCAAGAAAAAAATTGTCAACTTGTCAAAATCCATTTCAAACCTATCTAAATTGTTCCAAAATCTGATCAAAATCATGCAAATTAACCATCTTTCTCTTCTTTCACACCATAACTGCTTTTCGTCATCCAAAATCTCGTAAAATTCTTCCAAAATCGAACAAGGTTAGAACCAAGCTATTCTTGATCACATCACAATCTCAAACAAACCTAGTGAGTCTCCACTATCAAGGATAACTTATCCTTCTCTATCGGAACTCCACTAGTGTCTTGTGCAAGACTAGTCCACATCAAGTAAATGGATTTCTATCATCCTTACTTCGACTATCGTTTTGTATACCCAACTTGTTTGACACCAACATTAATCTAAGGAGAACCTTGCTCAAACCTTGTCACATTCTAGCACCTTGCTCAAACTCATTTCATCCCATCTCTCATCACCTTGCATGGTCTTAACAAGATTACAAAAACAAAAACAAATTGAAATGGCTGAGAAAACTATCCCAAACTCTCACGAAAGTGATGAGGAAATCTCTATGGAAGAGGTCCTCCAAACGCAGCAAGACCAAAGATTTCAACACTTAATGGATAGAGTACTTACCCAAGATCCTACCAAATTATTTTTACACCTAGCACATCTAGGAGTCAAGCTCCCTAAAGATTTTGATGTGGAAGCTCTAAAAGAATCTAAGGAAGAAAGACACCCTGAGGGAAGCACGCATGAGGAAATACCTGCAGACGAAAACAAAGCAACCACTGATTCTACGGATGCCTTGAGCTGAATGACCCAACAAATCCAAGCTTTACAACAACAATTCATGGACATGCAAATAGGAGCATCCACTAAACATTACTCCCTAGAGGATATTTCACCATATCCTTTTGATAGAACCTTGATCATGATACCTTTCCCCTCTAAATTTGAGGTACCAAAATTTGATAAATATCAAGGAAAGCGTGATCCAAGGGACCACATTAGGGAATTCAATGCTACTTGTCTTGAAGTCGCACACAATGATACTTACCTTATGCGACTATTTCCATGAAGCTTCTGAGGACAAGCCATGGAGTGGTTTTCTAGACTACCACCTGGCATTAAAACATTTAACAAACTTGTGGACAAATTTCTCACACTTCTCCTATAATATTGAGCATGACACCTCAGTCATAGATCTTTGAAACACCAAGCAAAAAGGTGGAGTCTTTCACTGCCTTCCTACAAAGATGGAGACAACTGGCAAGTAAGTGCCCACATCAAATGCCTAAAAAACAAATGCTGGAAATGTTTGTCCATAACTTACAAACTGACCTATGCTATCAGATACAAGTCCAATGTCCTACTTCCTTTAGCAAGGTCATTGAGATGGGTCTAATCATCGAAAAAGCTTTAATCGTAAAAGGTCAAATAAAGCTCTATAAGGACACTCCTAGTACCAATAGCAACGTAGATAAACTAAGATTCTGGACAAAGAATAAAAATGTTGTGAATGATGGGGTGGTAGATGCCAAAAATGTGGCACTTAAGCAACCAATATTCAACTTATCAACTCCTCAAAATAACCCCCATAAAACAAACGAAAAAACACTGAATCTCAGTTTACAAATTTTCAACCTACGAGAAAATTCACACCTTTGGGAGAATCATTGGAAACTGCCCTACGGAAGTTAGTCACAAGTAAGATCATAACACTTCCAACTACATGGGAATATGAACCAAAATTCAAACCTCATTGGTGGAATGACGACTTTTGTGAGTTCCACCGAAACAAGGGGCACAAAACCAACAACTGCATTGCACTCAAACACACTATCCAAGACTTGATTGGACAAAACAAAGTGTCACTTGATGGACATACCTCTAATAGTGATCATCGGGCATTCAAGGATCCTCTTCCCAACTATGAGCAGGTAGGACCTTCCAACCAAAACAATAGTGGATCTAACAATGCAAATTACACAAACATCAACTTTGACTATGTTTTTAACCACATCTTAGAATGTGATTCACACATCAATGAGATCACTATAAACAAAGATCCAGATTGTAATGTTACCATCCGCAGTAATAGAGTCACTCTTAGAGGAGCCTCTGCCCCTCCAGCTAATCAATACAGTATCTTGGATTAGCTACATAAGACACGGCACATATCTCCATTCTGGAACTTCTGCGTCTATCTCCGTCCCATAGGGCCATTCCTGACAAAGCTTTAGCAGAAGCTATTGGCAAGAGACACTATATGGATTCATGATTGTTGTCATTGATGGCAACAAAGTTCATCCCACACATCCGCAGGACATGGTGTGTCTCTACCGGAAGTCAGAATAAAGAATGTGGTGGTCCGGTAAACAAGAACAGAGCATATGACAAGGTCCGACAGATAGGTCTGGATCTCTTAGAGGAAGTATCTTGGTGAAATGTAGATTTGTGGAAGTAAAGAGTACTACCTTGAGTGATAGATTCCAAGGTTTTAGCCTCTGGTGATAGATGAGGAAAAAGATATGAATAGTTGAGTACCGGATTCCTAAGTGATAGTATGAACAGAGGAAGAACTGACTGACAGAACATTAGACTACTTTCTGAATGTGTTACTAATGGTGTTAAAAGTTATCAAGGCATGAATCATGTTTGGCCAACATGAGTAATGATTTCTACAAGCATATACTTGATCCGCATTACTTGATGTGTAAGGATTCAGCCGACATAAAAGAGTTTGTGAGAAGATTGACTGTTCTGGGTGCCGACTAGAAAGATAATGAAATCACTTGTGCAGATATATATATAGGATGGATTTAGTTGTGAGAAGTGTTGTGGTGATATGTGATATGTGAATAAAAGCAGAGCAGAGTAGAATTAGTAAGGAAGGTCCGGTATGTGAAAGGAAAGCAGCATAAGAGAAGAGGAAAGATGAAGTGCAGCAGATCAGTGTACTGAGCCTAACCGGAACTAAACTCCAGCATATGTGGATGCCTCCAATCAGTTCAAGTATTGTATAACACTCTTTTGTAGATAGTGTGTCTCTTGTAGGTAGTGTGCCTCCTTGTGAGCAGTGTGCTTGGGCAGTGAGCCCTAATTGGCAAGTGCCATTTTTGTATTTCCTTATTCTTCTAACAGAGAATAATCTTTGGGTTAATCACCCCGTGGCTTTTTCCCTTAATAGGGTTTCCACATCAAAAATACTGTGTCATGTGTTTTTCCATTTCATGATAATGTTTGCTTGTTTGAATTAATGCTGTATTGATTACTAAGAAAGTTCAGAAAGAAGAAATAATTAGAATAACTGATTCACCCCCCCTCTCAGTTATCAACAATTGGTATCAGAGCTAAGTTCCTCCTAACAGAGTCTAATAGCTTGAGGAAGATCTGGGAGTCCAAATGGATGCATATGGTTTAAGGGAGCAACTCAAGACTACCCTTGAGGATCTTGAACAGTCAAACTCTGAAGTCGATGAATTAAAGAAAAGACTCAAATAGGCTGATGATTTCATGAGAGAACTAAAAGACAAATTAAGTCTCTCTATGAAAAAGAGAAACGAGCTGCTTCAGCAATTGGCAAGACAAGGTGAAGAAAGTAATGCAAATGAAGAGCTGACTAAGAAAACCAAGTTATGTGAAAAGTTATCAAAAGAAATCATTATGGTAAGACATGAAATGGAATCAAGAGTTATAAAGTTTACTCAAGAAGTTGAAGAGAAAAGAAAAACTGAAGATAATCTAAGACAATCTCTCAAGGAGAAATTAGAAGATTGCCACCAGATGGATAGAATCATCAGATATCTTGAATCTGATCTTGAAGATGCTAAAAATAATGAAGAAAAACTTGAGGATCAAATTGTCTCTCTAAAAAGGGATCTTCAAACAGCAAATGAGTATAAAGAGAAATTCAAGATAAGTTCTGCTCAACTTGAAGTTCTTCTTGGAAGTCAAAAGAAGGTAGATGACAAGTGTGGTTTGGGATATGAGAAAGGAGAAAGCTCCAGATCTGGTCAAAAGAATTTTGGATTAGAAAATCCAAGGAACAGGCCTAGAAGACCTCTAGTAAGACAGCCTAATGCTCAAAGATATCCATCCTTCAATGGATACTACTACAATTGCAATCACTTTGGTCACAAAGCTAATCAGTACAGAAAGAGAATGAATCAGACTAATTCATCCTTCTTCGGACAATGTTTTAACTGCAAAAGGTATGGTCACAAGTCTCATGAATGCAGAAATATGCAAATGAACAAATCATTCAATGGTAGATGCTTTACATGCAATAGAGTAGGTCATATGGCTAATCAATGCAGATTAAGAGGATATCAGTCAAATATGCAAAGAAATGTTGTTTGCCAAATCTGTAATAGGTCCGGTCATAATGCAAAAGTCTATAGAAGAAAGAATTAGGACAAAAGAGGTCCGGTATATCAAGATAAGGGTAAACAAAAGATGAATGAGGATGAAGTTAAAAATGAGATGAGCAAGATTTGGGTGAAGAAAAGTACTGAGAATGTAGAGGTTGGATCCGCACAAGACTCTGGTGCTGATATTCCTTTCGGAAACTAAAAAGTGAGCTCTGGCTCAGGGGGAGACACAAAGAAAACCTTGTTCCCCCAGCCAGTCAATTGGTGCCGGAACTGGCACAAGAAGAGTTGCAGATTGAAGGAGTCATAAGGGATATATTCAAACAAACTGTGGTTAAGATTTGGAAGATCCACAAGATGTTTAAAGATCAGGGTTGATCCAGTTCTTCAAATCACCCGAATAAGGAAAACCAGAATAATGTAGGTTGAGCATTTATTGCAATCTGATATTAGGGCTTGTGGAGCAATATAAGGGTTTTTCATCAATCACTTGTTCATTCTGCACTCAAGAAGAAATGAAAAGCGGAACTCTGCAACAAAATTCCTTAAATTCATCGAAGATCACCTGCAGAAGTCATTACTTCCAGAGATCAATCCAACCAACTCTATGAAACCGATAGGCGCAAAAGGTATTTTCCATTCTCAAATATCTCACTGCAAATCTCTTGATAATGGGTACTCTGAATATTGTAAAGATTTCTGATAGACCTCGCCCTACATTTAAGAAACATCCATACAAATCCTTGGAGGTAGACCCCCTAGATGCATTTTCCAGTGTTTCGCATGGTGTTTTGCACACCGAAGATATTAGGGTTTATATACATGCAAATGTTGAAGAGTTTGGGGAATTCAAACTAAGAGATATCTATCACAAACAACTATTAGATGATTCATTTGAGCTCAAACCCCAATACATAGGCCTCCGGAATAAGCACTTTGCACAATACATGCATTTCCCCTATTTTACAGAGGATGAATGGGTTAGGTACATTTTGAGCAGAATACATGACAATTTCATGTGGTTAAATGGACCATTCAAGATCACTAAAGATGCCATTAGGGTAGTTACCGGGTTACACTCATCCAGTGGGATTCCTGTTCTTAAATCTGTAAAGAATCAAACTGTGAGTGAGGCTACTGGATCAAAGTTTAACAAAAGAGCAATGACAGTAGATGACATCACTGATCTGGATGTCAAGTTTGCTTCTATGATCATTGGATATAAGATATATCATTCTAGCAAAGAAAATTCTGTACCTGGAACTGCCATATATACCGCTTATGAAATGTTAAGAAAGGATATAGACTATGATCTTTGTCAACTTCTCTTGAACCAACTCTTGGAGAATCTGTAGAAAATAAAGAAAGATAAAAAGAATTCATTCAAGTATGGTGGATTGATATTGTGCTTATTCTTCTACTTTATGAATGAGCTTCCCGGATCTAATGGTTGGGTATGGGGGAATGATAGACTAGTAGCTATCCAAATCAGAGATTATTTGCATGGACTTGGTGACAACAAAGCACAAAATACAGCTCTGTGGGGATATTTCAAGAACTTTCAGAACATGATGCAAGCAAGAGAAAGGATTCCCCAGTCTCTTGTTGAGAAATACAAAGACACAATTTGCTTTATGGTAGAGACAGATCGGTGCCTAATGGAGGCAGTAGAACCAAGGACAGTCTGGACCATGAAATACAAAATTTGTATATTTTTCGGCCATCTATAAGAGCATTTTCTAAGCTCTTTATCCCTATACTCATATTTCTCCTATCAGTACTTATCAAACCTTGTATCTCTGATAATCTTTTTGCAAGAAATTCCTTCCAGACACTTGATCCGCATTACTTGATGTGTAAGGATTCAGCTGACAGAACAGAGTTTGTGAGAAGATTGACTATTCCGGGTGCCGACTAGAAAGATAATGAAATCACTTGTGCGGATATATATAGGATGGATTTAGTTGTGAGAAGTGTTGTGGTGATATGTGATATGCGAATAAAAGCAGAGCAGAGTAGAAGCAGTAAGGAAGGTTCGGTATGTGAAAGGAAAGCAGCATAAGAGAAGAGGAAAGATGAAGTGCAGCAGATCAGTGTACTGAGCCTAACCAAAACTGAACTCTAGCATATGTGGATGCCTCCAATCAGTTCAAGTATTGTATAACACTCTTTTGTAGACAGTGTGTCTCTTATAGGCAGTGTTCCTCCTTGTAAGCAGTGTGCTCAGGCAGTGAGCCCTAATTGGCAAGTGCCATTTTTGTATTTCCTTATTCTTCTAACAGAGAATAATCTTTGGGTTAATCACCCCGTGGTTTTTTCCCTTAACAGGGTTTCCACGTCAAAAATACAGTGTCATGTGTTTTTCCATTTCATGATAATGTTTACTTGTTTGAATTAATGCTGCATTGATTACTAAGAAAGTTTAGAAAGAAGAAATAATTAGGATAACTGATTCACCCCCCTCTCAGTTATCAACAGAAGCGTCTATCCCAACAAACCTCGATGAAGAACAATTTCAAACCATGGTAGGTCACATTACCTCACCTCACTCCCTATCCTTCACTAAAAAGGATGATATGTCAATCACCCAACCTCATAACGCCTCTCTTCATATTGAAGCCTTCATTCACAAACACAAGATAAAGAGGGTCCTAATCAATGGAGGAGATGGTTTGAATAATTGCACCTTAAAGCTAATCCTTGCATTGGGATTTTTAGAGAAAGCTATAGATCCAAAAAAGAAAATCACTATCAAAGCCTATGATGAGGAGGAGAGAACTTCCAAGGGAATTTTTACTTTACCAATCAGAGTGGGACCTATAGTAAAAGATGTGTCTTGCCAAGTCCTCAATATGGAGCTAGCATACAACATTCTTCTTGGGAGACCATGGATACATGCTTTGAAAGTAGTACCATCAACATACCATCAGTGTATCAAGTTCCCTTATGAAGGTCAAGAGATAACCATCCAAGGTGACCCCAACCCATTTTAGTATTGTAACTCCATTCATCCTAAACCTGAAGTGGTGATTCCTAACAACCGTACCTCTGCTTCATCTTCATCCTGTGTTGACCCTGCTTCACTTGCTTCTACTTCAAAGGCATCCCAACCTAACCTTAGACTCAAATATAAGGGCTTGGGTGAGTACACAATCTCCCAATCCCTCTGTTTGGTACAGCTCCCCCTATCTCCAAGATCATATGGAAGACCCACTCTGAGCAAACCCAAAGCAGACAAAACTGCCAAAGGTCTGTTTATCAAATGGGGAAGCCTCAAAGATGAGAGTGATGAAAAGGATATCCTACAATGGCTATACAAGGATGAAGACAATTCATCCACACAACAAGACCATTGCACTATACAAACTGAACAATATGGTCAAGGATTCCAAATGCTACAAAGAATGGGATATGAAGGACATGGTCCACTCGGTTCAAGAAAAGATGGTATCACTGAACCCATCCAACCTCATACCTTGACGGCCTGAGACACTACAGGGCTAGGTTACACTAGCACATCAAGAACCAATAGAGCAAAGAAGAATAAAGGCAAATAACCAAAAATATCTACTAGTAATCTAGTGGATCAAATTCAGTAACTGCAACTGGGGAGCAAGACTGATTCCAATGAATATGAGTGGGATAGTCTATCGGAGCTATCTTGTGATGCCAAAGGCATTGATGTTGTCCATGAGTATGACCCAACCCATGCAAATGAGAGACAAGGTCCAAGGGCTAGACTACTAGAGTCTGACCCGCATGATAATGATAGTGAAAGTTGTGAGGAAAGAATGATACCTCGCTTGATGGATCCGCTAATAGAGAGTGCCATCGCAGACTTCATCCATGCTTTTAACAACTCTATCTTAACCATCAACACCATCGAACCAGACCAACCCAATGATCCCTTACCATTAGTACACCCTAAACTCATAGATTGGGACTTACAAGGCACTACCCTTGAGCTCGATACCTTTGAGAATGATGAAGCCATCATAGACAACCTTGAGCTTAGAGATCATATACTCGTAGGGGACCACAGAGCTGGCTATGCTATAGAACTCAATGAGAAGGCCTATTTTGGAGAGAGTGCTAAGCCTTTCAGTCTCAAAAATGTCAAAATGAAAGAAAGATCTAATGGTGAAAACTGCTCTGCGCAGTGTTAGATCATGAAAAAAGTAAAAATATAGACGTATCCAATGGTAAAAACCTCTCTAAGGTGCCAAAGGATGGAAGGCTTGACCCTCTACCCAATCTTACACATAAGGAGAGATCTTCAATCTTGATAGAATCAGCAGAACCGATCAATGTCAGCACAGGTGATAATCCTAGAATGATCCACATGGTAAAGTCTTTAACAAAACAAGAAAAACTAGCATTCACCAACTTCTTCAAGAGAAAACAAATTGACTTTGCATGGACATACATAGATATGCCAGGGCTAGATCCAAATCTCATAATGCATCACTTATCTTTAGCTCCAGGAGCTAAACCAGTAAAGCAAAAACTTAGAAAGATGCACCCTCATGTGGCCCTCATGGTGAAAGAAGAGCTTAAGAAACTGATAGATGTCAGATTCATCAGACGAATAGACTATCCTAAATGGATTTTGAACATAGTACCAGTTGCCAAACTAGATGGTAGAGTCTGAATATGCAATGACTTCAGGGACCTGAGCAAAGCTTGTCTGAAAGATGACTTCCCCCTGCCAAACATTGACATGATTGTAGATCTCACGGCAGGGCACACCATGCTGTCACTAATGGATGGTTTTTCCAAATACAACCAGATAAAAATTGCACCTGAAGACCAACACAAGACTGCATTCACATGTTCTTGGGGCACCTATTGTTGGTGTGCCATGCCATTTGGTTTGAAAAATGCCGGTGCAACATATCAGAGAGCTATGACCACAATCTTCTATGACATGATGCACAATATAATGGAAGACTATGTCAATGACATTCTAGCAAATTCACTCACAAGAGAAGGACACTTGGTAGTACTGAACAAAATCTTCAAAAGACTGGAAAAGTTTAATATGCACCTCAATCCAAAGAAGTGCATTTTTGGAGTTACCTCAAGTAAGCTACTTGGATACATAGTGTCCACTAATGGAATTGAAGTCGACCTAGCTAAAGTGAAGGCCATCATGGAAATGCCACCTCCTAAGAATCTCACTCAACTAAGGTCTCTATAGGGAAAACTACAATCTATCAGAAGATACATTTCTTAGTTGACAAACAAGTGCCACCCATTTTCTCACCTGCTACATAAGAATGTCCCTTTCAAATGGAATGATTCATGTGAGCAAGCATTTCAGTAGTTAAAAGAGTATCACATGAAGCCACCTGTATTGATACCACCAATTCAGGGTAAACCTTTGCTACTGTATATCTCAGCTACACCAACAACTCTGGGAGCTCTCCTCACACAACAAAACTATGAAGAGAAAGAACAAGCAATATATTATATCAGTCGAACATTTGTTGGCTATGAACTACAATACACACCAATTGAAAGAGCATGTCTTGCTATGTTCTTCACCTCACAAAAGTGGAGACATTACATGTTGTCACATTCTGTCAAACTAGTAGTAAAGATTGATCCACTCAAGTATTTACTCAAACAAAGCAGCCCTAATAGGTAGATTGTCCAAATGGGTCATGCTTCTCAGTGAGTTTGATATATAATATGTAGACAGGAAAGCAATAAAAGGCCAAGTACTTGCAGATCAACTGGCAGATGCACCTCTAATAGATAATAGCCCTCTGAGCTTTGAATTTCTAGACAAATCTATCTTTCACATAACCACAACAACCTGGAAAATGTACTTTGATAGATCATACACTAAGCATGGATCGGAAGCAGGTATCTTGTTGATCACACCTAGTGGTGACACCATTCCTAAATCATACAGATAACTATTTCCCTGCACTAACAATGTGGCAGAGTATGAAGCCTTGGTCATTGGCATCAAGCTAGTAATTGAATGAAATATCCAAGAACTTCAAGTATATGGTGACTCATAGCTGGTCATAAATCAAGTAAATGATGACTACCAGACAAAAGATGAGAAATTAATCCCTTACAAATAGATGGTAGATGACTTCAAAGAATACTTTGTCAAGATCTCTTTTGAGCAGATACCAAGGATTGAGAACAAAGTTGCAGACACCATGGCCATGATCACATCTCTCCTTGATATTCTAGATAATCAATCATGTTATGAGTTCTTGGTAGAGCCAATATCCTGTCCTGCATATGACACCCTTGAATCCCATATCATTTACCACATTGTTGGAACTGATTCCCCCCTCTATGGAAAAATATTTGCCTATCTTAAAGAGAATACCCTCCCACTCGATCTCTCTAGTAACCAAAAATGAACCTTCATCTGCCAGGCATCTCGGTATGCCCTTGTCGCCAATACCCTATATTGCAGAGGTCTCAATGGTACTCTCCTTAGATGTCTTAATAGTGATGAATATCAAACTACCCTGAGTGAAGTGCATGATGGTATATGTGGGACCCACTCTAGTGGCCCTACCCTAGCCAAGAAACTCATACGTATGGGATACTACTGGCCAACAATGGAACAAGATTCCTATCATTTTGTAAAGAAGTGCAAAAAATGCCAAATCCATGGGAAACTGATACATGCACCAGCACAGGAGCTGCAACCATTAACAAATACTTGGCTTTCTTTCAATGGGGACTTGACTTAGTGGGAAAGATTCACCCTTCCTCATCCAGTGGCCATAAATTCACAATCACCACCACTGAGTACTTTACGAAGTTGATTGAAGTTGTGCCTTTAGCCAATATCACAGGCAAGGATATTGCCTCTTTTATCTTAAACTATATCATTTGTTGCTATGGTATCCCTTCGTCCATTGTCACAGATAATTTAAATTCCATATCTAGCATTGCTTTTCAACCCCCTATTACCCCCAAGGCAATGTCCAGGCTGAGGCATCAAATAAAACCATCTTGAAAATCCTAAAGAAGATTGTCAATGATGCCGATCGTGATTGGCATGTCTAATTAAATCCTGTGCTATGGGCCTATCGTACAAGCATCCGCACACCCACAGGTGCAACACCATACTCCCTGGTCTATGGATCTGAAGCTATCTTGCCCATTGAAGTCGAGATCCCATCCTTGCGAGTTTTGTTAAAAGGCCTCATATCTAATGAAGAGTACAGAGTATCCAGACTTCAAGAGTTAGAGCTACTCGAAGAAAGAAGGCAACAGGCCTTTAACCACCTAAAAGAATATCAACAATGGATGTCCAGAAGCTATAACCATAGGGTAAAACCCCAAGTTTTCCAAGTTGGTGATCTTGTCCTTAGAGAAAATCCTAGAAATTAGCAAGATAGAGAAAAGAAAGGCAAGTTTGAACCTAACTGGCTGGGTCCTTATGTCATCATTGTAGCCTACGGGTCAGGGGCATATCAATTGGCTACATCTGATGGAGAACTATTTGATGATCCTATCAACATCATGCATCTTCACAAGTTCTATACCTAAACCCCAATGCAAGGGAGGCCTTAAAAATTCAAAAAAATTAGAAAAATGATAAAAAAACAAACAAAAAAATTAGAAAAATGGAAAAATAACAAAAAATCGTCCTCTGGTGAAAACCTGGCAAACAAGCACCTTGGATAGGTACCATGATGAAAACTTGGCAAACACGTGTCATGTGTACTTTTAGCTTCTATGCAAATAAAAGCAAGTGGTGAAAACCTGGTAAATAGGTGCTATCTATGACAAACCACTTCCTCCATCTGTTGTAATCTCATATCTCTTGTGTCCATCATATCATTCATCTTGAGCCAGTCCTTTGAACCATTGTCAAACTACGTTGCCTCTGAGTTATCATGTAGGCAAGCTCATTCTTAATGTGCCCCTGAGGCTCCACTCCACTCCACTCCCCTTCCTTTCTGTCCATTCCTTCTAGTGTCGTCTATCCTGATGTCCATATCATTTCTACATCTTTGCCATCGCGTAGGTCTTAGGTCCATTAGGTTCACCCCGAACTATGTTGCCTCTGTGTCGTCACGTAGGCAAGGCCATTTAGCAATGAGCCCCCGAGGCACTAGGTCATTCCTTAGGGTCCGTCTCTCCATGTCTATTTGTCCTATCACCCATAATAAGTCAATCCTTTGTCTAAATTAGGGGCAACTCCTCGACCTAGTTATAGATTTGGATTCTTGAATGCCACATGTTCTAAGAGGATACCAATAAAGGATCATGATACCTTTCACTAGAGAAACACATGTAGCAAAGCAAGCTTCCCAAAATAAAAATCTTAGCACAAAAAAATCAAACCTATCCAAAGCAGAGCACCATACTGAAACACTCAAACTGACTCTATATCAATTATGGCAAAAAGACATATCTAATGAAAGAATGTTTTGTGAATAGGTTAACTTACAAAGTCTTGGATTTTTGTCATTATATCTTCCTATGCTACTCAAGGATGCCAAAAGCTAGAGATGCTATGATGGGGGCATAATCTTTTTCTTTGTCTATTGTTTGTGGATCAAACTTTAGTAATGTGATGACTCTTGTCTAACGACATGATCAACAAAAGATCATCGAGGACTTCCAAGGTCTAAACATGATAAAAGGCAATCCTTGTCTGTTGAAATGCAAGAAGTACTCAGGTCATCTAGATTCAAGTTTGAATAGATGTGTGTATCAACTTGCTATATCAAAATCTATGTAAAAAGTACTCAGGTCATCTCGGTTTAATTATACCTAGATGCTTATATTTTCTTACAACATTTCAAAAAGAGAAAACAAACAAAACATGCCCAATGATGAAAGAAAAAGACTTGCAAATATCAAGATGACAATCCACATCCATCCCATATCCAACAATCCATATCAATCATGCAATAAGAAAATCCTGCAATATATCAAATGAAAGCTTGTATTTCTTCATCTCTTCTCTTCCACCTATCTATATCATCTCTATGTCAATTGAGTACATTTGGACATATCAAAAAAACATAGCATAAATAGCATATCATATCACATGAGATAGTCATTTACATGATTAAATCATTTTCATACATAGCAAGTGCATTAGGTCATCCACATACATGTGCATCCATATATCTTACCAAAAAATCAAAAAACATAGACAAATACATATAGAGCTGCATAATCATATAAATAACATGTCACATCTTCAATTGCTTGCATATCAAATCATCCCAAATCCATCTAGTATGCATCACATATACAAAACATCATAAGATAGATTGCATCCATAGCATATAGAACATCAATAACTGCATCATCATAAGCATAAAAACATGTCCAAATGTACAACATATCAAAAATATATGTCCATCTCTCAGAGTCATGTCATAAAATGTATACAAAAGTACAAACAAGATAGTGATACATGTCTCAGGGAAAAATAGTACATATACATGCTATCTCAACCATTAAAAATGTGTACATCAACTCAAAAATTGGTACAAGTGTCCAAGCCTATCTAACCTTACTGTCATGGAGCACTGCTCCCTACGCTGCCCTCTCCTCTATCTCCCCTTGACTATTGGGGGCCCCTCACTGATCCTACCAATCGAGACCCACCTACCCTCTGAGATACCACACACTGGCTCCTGAAGTTGGGTGCATGCTGATCTACTCACACTACCCCATGATATAAACCTATGTAATACTGAGCTTGAGCCTGTGCTCTAGCAAGCTCACTCTGTACCTGAGCTAGCTGTGTCTGTGCCTGCTGTACCTATGATACCAAAAAGATAGAAGTACCATCTATACCCATAGCTGCCACAGCTGCATCTCTCTCTACTCTCATCGCCCTCACGCTAGCCAAAGCTACGTCTCTCTCTGGATATCTCTGATATTCATCCTGCATCTGTGTCTCTCTGAGACTCCATTGCTCTTAGATGGGCCCTCAGCTACCTAATCTGACCCTGTAATGTCACAATGGCCTACTGCTGTAGGTCAGGCTATGGAGCCTGCTGTGCTGGCATCTGTGCCTGTCCTATAACCTGCGGTTGCATAACTGCCTGCTGACCCGAAGGTCCCTCCCCAGACCTCCTCCTCTTTCTTGGTCTCCCCCCTCCTCCTCCATCTCCTCCATCATCCCCCCGATCTTTTCTCTCCCTCCTCCATCCTCCCCTCCTCCTGCTAGCTCCACTCTCATCATCTGAATCCTCCTCGTCTATACGAGGAGCCAGCTCTCCAGGTCTGGAATATCTAGGAAAGGGATGAGCGGTGAACCACTCCTCATAGTCGGCTATCATACACACATCTACTATATCCCTCCTCATGGACCAAGCTGCATGGGGAATCTGTTGGAAGTCTGCCAAGGCCTCCTCGTATGATGCTACATGACCCCACCTGTATCTCTCGGCATGGGTCCTCAAAAATTGTGCCTAGCCTTGTGGTCTGCCCTACACTCTACCAAACTGTCTCTTCACTTTGCTCACAATCTGTCGCTCTAGTATGTACCTCATCCTACCAATGAGCCACCAAATCTGAAAATAGTATGGCAACTCATAAGCCTCATCATCCCATACCTCGCAGTCTAGGTAGGGGTGCCAGACAACCTGATCCACATTGTCCAGTGCATGTCTCCAATACTCTAGCTTTCCCAGCTTGTGCTAGGAAATCACACCTACATAGCCATAACTGTAGGACTCATCCCTCTACCAATGAAATAAACATATCAGTCGTGTGATAGCTATGTGCTCCTACAACTAAAACTGCAAGAGAGACACACCCACTGACAAACTAGCTCCCTTGTGATACACCAATTGGTGCATATCTTTGTATAAGTGTGCCAACACACACACGCCCCAAGCATACCAAGTCCCATCAGTGATCATGCTCTCCAGTACCCTCCCCTAACTAGTCAGGAACCTGTGAGACCTCCTATCAGGGCATACTATGCCACCAATCAATCCCGCCACTATACCTAAGAAGTAGTCATAGCAATCATGAATGTCCTGACATGAGATCACCTGTCCAACCAACTCTAGGTCATCAAACACGCATCTACACTTAGCCAATCTAGCATCACACTATGACTCATACTCTAGTAGTTCTCCCTGAATAGGGAGGTGCAGAATACTATACACTTCCTCCAAAGTGATCGCCATCTGCCCCGTCGAAAGATGGAATGTCCCATCCTCACTGTGGAATTGCTCCACCACCGCAGTCAACAACCCTTGGTTTGTGCGAACCTCAGGCATGAAGAAAATATAATGAAGCCCCATAGCACCAAGTGCCTCGCGGTCTATCTCTGTTAGCATGTACCGCTGCAACAACAGCAAAGGGAACTGCTCTCGTGACATCAGGGTATCCGGGATATCCTTCTGCAAACAAGAAAACCATAGCGTCAAAGAAATCCATATCCAAGAAAACCTACTCAAAGTAACCAAGCTATCCTATCATTGACTTATCATATCAAATTAATCAAAACAACATATCATCTCTTGACTAGATTCTTGGCAATCTCAGAGATTGCTTATCAATTGACGCATTGATCAAGGTGCCAATTGGGTTAATGTCTCTAAGTCAACAAATTTTCCTAGTACAAATACGTCGATCCAAGTGGCAAATGTGCTGATCCATATCATATGCGCCACTTCACTATGAATGTGCCAATCCTTGACATGTATGTGATGTTCGGGCACATGTGCCTCTCCTTATGTCACATGCACTATTCCCCAATGGATGCGCCAATTCCCAGACTATATGTGCACAACTATCGTATGCGCCGAAAGATATCTCAAATGCACATCTTAGTAGCATATGCACCATTTCAGAGTGTATATGCGCTGAACTACGGTTCGGCGCATCTGTCCTAGCCTTTTTCCCTAAGCATTTATTGCCCTAAAAATGACTTTTAGCAAGTTTTGACAAACTACATACCAGTGGTCCTGCCTCAGCTAGCCGATCAAACCATCAGACTCACCCAAACTGGTGCTCCTTGCACGAAATATCCACCTCTCTGTCGATTGCTCTAGTTGCCATAATCTCCTAAGCTCTCAAAGACCAATAAACTAAAGACAAGTGTGCAAATGAATAGAATTTGTGGACCCAGCTCCTATATATAGAAAGTGAACCATAGCTGACTGTGTGACAACTGCGACTACTTCCCATATATGTTCCTCCAAACCATGTCCTATTTTCTCCATCCTAACCCATTTTTCTGTTCTTCTTCATGAGATTGTCTGTCTCACGTTTTCTACTGTCTTCCCATCCATTCTCCCGAGGGGGCATCCTATTGTTAAACTTGTACCAGGGGCAAACTGGGGCATGTATCATTGTCAAAAATACTTATTCTTTGAAACGTGATAAAACACATTGCATCAAAGAGGGGCAAAATGTATACACCTAAAAATGACATGACTCTACTTAAATAAATATTGTAAATATTTATTTCATCTTCATATTCCTCTATCAATAAATAAATAAATTTATTTATTTATTTGATTCATTTCCTCCCACTTGATTAAATAAATTACATTTATTTAATTAATTTCATCTATATCAACCTTATTCTTCTAAATAATTAAATAATTTTAATTATTTAATTAAATCTCTTATTCTTCCAAATTTAAATAAAATGCAAATTTATTTAAATTAAAATCTCCAAAAATAAAATATATTAAATATTTTATTTATTCTTCCAAAATTATCTACAAAATAATTAAATGAATCTATTTATTTAATTATGCTTTCTTATCTTCTAAAAATCTTCAATATCTTCTAAAAATAAATTCCTCTTGTCATACAAAAGCAAAAGCTGAGTTAAAGCAACTTTAAAGCAACTTTGCTCTTAAATAAGAAAAATATATTCTAATTTAAGAAAATAAAAACTCATCCTCATCAAGAAAGTAGTTAACTCAACAAAGCTTCTTTTTGAATGACACATGTCCTTCTATTCATGCACGTTCTCTCGAACATTCTTCTTTGTTGATCTTCTCATTTCTTCTCCACCATTGATCTTCTCTCACACAACTCTATAAATACAACCCTCCTCTTCTTCATTTGATATCCAACTTTCGAGTAAACTTATGCTACAGGAACTATAGCACGTCATTGGCACCCCCATCTCCATACTATCTTTCATCCATTAAATTTTGTGTTGAAGATCATCTTCAACATAAATAAGTATCTAAGCCATCTCTCCTTGTCATCTTGAGGAATCGAAGAAAGGAAGCAAGCTTCCTGAGGGCCATCTTCATCACCAAAGGATCAAGAAAGAGTAGGTGAACAATGGAAGTCGCAAGGTAAAAGGTTGTAAGTATCTCATTTCTTATTTTAAATCCTTTTTATCTTCATATTTCATTGATGTTTGGGTTTTTAATATTCATTTGATAATCCCATTTTTACCCTTACACCCTATATCGCAAGGGTCTTGATGGTAATCTCCTTAGATCTCTCGATAGTGAGGAATATCAAACCGCCCTAAACTAAGTAAACGATGGTATCTGCGGGACCCACTCTAGTAGCCCTACCCTAGCCAAGAAACTCATACACATGGGATACTACTGGCTAACCATGGAACAAGATTCCTATCATTTTGTAAAGAAGTACAAGATGTGCCAAATCCATGGGAACCTAATACATGCACCAACATAGGAGTTACAGCCATCAACCACTCTATGGCCTTTCTGTTAGTGGGGACTCGACTTAGTGGGCAAGATTCACCCTCCCTCATCCAGCAGCCATAAATTCATAATCACTGCCACTGAGTACTTCACAAAGTGGATTTAAGCCTTGCCATTAGCTAATATCACAAGCAACCAGATTGCCTCTTTTATCTTGAACTATATCATTTGTCTCTATAGTATCCCTTTGTCCATTATCACGGATAATGGATGACCTTTCAAAAATAAGGATGTTAGGGAACTATGCGACAAATTCCGTATCTAGCACCACTTTTCTACCCCCTACTACCCCCAAGGCAATGGCCAGGCAGAGGTATCAAATAAAACCATTTTGAAAATCCTAAAAAAGATTGTCAATGATGCCAGCTGTGATTGGCATATCCAATTAAATCCTGCATTGTGGGCCCATCGCACAAGCATCTACACACCAATAGGTACAACACCATACTCCTTGGTCTATGGATCTGAAGCCATTTTGCCCATTTAAGTCAAGATCCCATCCTTGTGATGTTCTTTAAAAGGTCTCATATCTGATGAAGAGTACAGAGTGTCCCGACTCCAATAATTAGAGCTGCTTGAAGAGAGAAGCCAACATGCCTTTAACCACCTAAAAGCTTATCAACAATGGATGTCTAAAAGTTACAACCATAGGGTAAAGCCTTGAGTATTCCAAGTTGGTGATCTAGTCCTCAGAGAAAATCCCAAAAATCAACAAGATCGAGAGAAGAAAGGCAAGTTTAAACCCAACTGGCTAGGTCCCTATGTCATCATTGTAGCCTATGGGTCAGGAGCATATCAATTGGCTACATCTAAAGGTGAACTGTTTGATGACCCTATCAACAACATGCATCTTTGCACGTTCTATACCTAAACCCCAATGCAAGGGAGTCCTTTAAAATATTAAAAAAAATAAAAAATGATCAAAAACAAAGCAAAAAAATAAAAAAAATGGAAATATAACAAAAAATCATCATTTGGTGAAAAACCTAGCAAACAGGCGCCTGGGATAGGTACCATGATGAAAACCTAAGAAAAAAGTGTCATGTGCACTTTTAGCTTTCATGCAAATAAAAGTAAGTGGTGAAAACTTGGTAAACATGTGCTATCTGCGACAAACCACTTCCTCCATTTGTTATGACCTCATTTCTTTTGTGACCATCGTATCATTCATATTGAACCAATCCTTGAGCCATTGTTGAACTAGGTCACCTCTGAGTTATCACGTAGGAAAGGCCATTCTCAATGTGTCCCCAAGGTTCTGCTCCCCTTCCTTCCTGTCCATTCCGTTAAGTGTCGTTTGTCCTGTTGCCCATGCCATTTCTGCATCTTTGCCATCACCTAGGTCCTAGGTCCATCAGGTTCACCCCAAACTACATTGCCTCTGCGTTGTCACGTAGGCAAGGCCATTTATCAATGAGCCCCCAAGGCACTAGGTCAGTCCCTTAGGGCCCGTCTCTCCATATTTTTTTGACATGTCACCCATAATAAGTTGATCCTTTGTCTAAATTGGGGGCAACTCCTTGACCTAGTTGCAGATTTGGATTCTTGAGTGCCACATGTTCTAAGAGGAGACCAATAAGGATTGTGATACCTTTCACTAGACAAGCACACACAGCAAAGAAAGCTTCCCAAAACAAAAATCTTGGCACAAGACATCAACCTGTCCAAAGCAAACCCAACGTGTACTAAAACACTCAGTTTAATTCTATATCAATTATGGCAAGAAAACACATCTAATGCAAGAATGTTTTTGTGAACAGGTTAACTTACAAGGTCTTAGATTTTTGTCATTATGTCTTCCTATACTACTCAAGGATGCCAAAAGCTAGAGATGCTATGATGGGGGTATAATCTTTTTCTTTGTCTGCTATTTGTGGACCAACCTTTAGTAATGTGATGACTTTTGTCTAACAACATGATTAGCAAAAGATCATCAAAGACTTCAAAGGTATTAACATGAAAAAGAGCAATCCTTGTATGTTGAAATGCAAGAGGTACTTAGATCATCTAGATTCAAGTTTTACTAGATGCTTGTATCAACTTGCTATATCAAAATCCATGTAAGGAATACTCAGGTCATCTTGGTTTAATTATACCTAGATGCTTGTATTTTCTTACAAAAGGATAAAAGAAATAAAAATTGCCCAATGATGAAAGCAAAGTACTTGCACTCTAATGATGAGAAAGTATCCACATCCATCCCATATCCAGAAATCCATATCAACCATACAATAAGAAAATCCTGCAGAAGATCAAATGAAAGCCCGTATTTCTTTCATTTCTTTTCTTCCACCTATCTGTATCATCTCTGTGTCAATTGAGTACATTTGGACATATCAAAAACTTATCATAGATAACATATCTTATCACATGAGATAGTCATTCACATGATTAAATAATTTGCATGCATAATAAGTGCATTAGGTCATCCACATACAATTGCATCCATATATCATATAAAAAATCAAAAACATAGACAAATACATATAGAGCTACATAATGATATCAATAACATTTCACATCTGCATTAGCATATGAAATCATCCTAATCCATCTAGTATGCATCACATATACAAAGCATCATAAGATAGATTACATCCATAACATATAAAGCATAGAACAAGTGCATGTAGAACATCAATAACTACATCATCATATAAACACAAAAACATGTCCAAATGTACAATATATCAAAATATCTTTCCACCTCTCAAAGTCACATCATGTAATGTATACAAAGTACAAAAAGACAATGATACATGTCTCGGGGCAAAATAATACATAGCAGGCTATCTCAACCATCAAAAATGTGTACATCAGGCCAAAAATTGGTACAAGTGTCAAAATCTAGCTAACCTTGATGATGTGGAGCACTACTCGCTGCATTGCCCTCTCCTCTATTACCCCCTGACTGTTGGGGGCCTCTCACTGATCCTATAGATTGGGTCCCACCTGCTCTCTGAGATGCCACAGACTGACTCCTATAACTAGGCGCACGTTGGTCCGCTGGCACTACCCCATGATATAACCCTCTGTAGTACTAAGTCTGAGCCTGCACCCTAGTAAGCTCACCCTGTACCTATACCAGCTATGTATGTACTTGTGCTAGCTGTGTCTGTGCCTGCTACACCTGAGCAACCAAAAAGTTTGAATTTCTATCTGTACCTAGGGTTGCCACTGCTACATGTCTCTCCACTCTGATCGCCTACACCCTGGCCAAGGCTGAGTCTCTCTCTAGAGATCTCTAATATCCGCCTGCATCTGCATCTCTCTGAGACTCCGTTGCTCCTTAGGTGGGCTCTCAACTGCCTAACCTGACCCTGTAGTACCATAATGGCCTACTGCTATAAGTCAGGCTACGGAGCCTATACTCCCTATCCCTGCACCTGCTGTTGTCCCACCTATTATGGTGGTGACATCTGTCTCTGCTATGCCACCTATCGTACTAGCACCTGCACCTACCTCGCAGCCTATGGCTACACACCATGCTGCTGAACCGAAGGTCCCTCCCCAGACCTCCTCCTCTGTCTTGGTCTACCATCTCCTCCTCCATCTCCTCCTCCTCCATCTCCACCCATCATCTCCCTGCCCTCCTCCCCCCCCTCTGTCTCCTCCTCCTGCCAACTCCACCCTCGTCATCTGACTCCTCCTCGTCTATACGAGGAGCCAACTCTCCAGGTCCTAAATATCTAGGAAATGGATGAGCAATGAACCACTCCTCATAGTCTGGTGTCATGCCTGCATCTACTATCTCCCTCCTCATGGGCCAAGCTACATAGGGGATCTGACAAAAGTCTACCAATTCCTCCCTATACGATGCCATAGGACCCCACCTCAGTCTCTCTGCATGGGTCCTCGTGAATCGCGCCTACCCTTGTAGTCTACCCTGCACTCTGCCAAACTACCTCTGTACTCGGCTAACAATCTGACGCTTTAATATGTGCCACGTGCTGCCAATAAGCCACTAAGTCTGGAAATAATATGGCAACTTGTCGTCCTCATCCTCCCATACCTCACAGTTTAGGTATGGGCGCAGATAACCAAATCCATGTTATCTAGTGCATGTCTCCAATACTCGAGCTTTCCCAGCTTGTGCTAGGAAATAACACTTGCATATCCGTAGCTATATGGCTCTCCTCTATGCCTATGAAAAAGACATATTGGTCACATGATTGCTATGTGCTCCCACAACCAGAACTGCAAAAGAGACACACCTGTTAACAAACTGGCCCCTCTGTGATACACAACCTAGTGCATATACAAGTGTGCTAGCATGCACACACCCCATGCATATCAAGTCCCATCGGTAATCATACTCTCCAGCACCCTCCCCTAGCCAATCGGGAACCTCTGTGCCCTCCTATCAGGGCATACTACGCCACCGATCAATCCCGCCACTATCCCCAAGAAGTAGTCATAGTAGTCATGAATGTCCTACCACAAAATCACCTGCTCAACCAACTCTGGGTCATAAAAAATGCATATGCACTCAGCTAATCTAGCATCATGCTGTGGATCGTACTCCACCAACTCTCCCTAAATAGGGAGGTGTAGAATCATGTATATGTCCTCTAGAGTAATAGTCATCTCCCCAGTCGATAGATGGAATGTCCCATCCTCATTGTGGAACTGCTCCACTACTACAGTCAACAAACCACGGTTCACGTGAACCTCAGGCATGAAACAAATATAATGCAGACCCATAGCACCAAGGGCCTCGCAATCAATCTCTGTCAACATATACCGCTGCAACAGCAGCAAAGGGAACTGCTCTCATGACATTAGGGTATCACGGATATCCTCCTACAACCAAGCAAAACATAGCGTCAAAGAAACCCATATCTAAGAAAACCTACTCAAAGTAATCAAACTATCCTATCATTGACTTAACATATCAAATTAATGAAAATAGCATACCATCTCTTGACTAGATTCTTGGCAATCTTGAAGATCACTTATCAATTGACGTATCGATCAAGGTGCCAATTGGGTTAATTTCGTTAAGTCAACTAATTAGTCTAGTGCAAATGCACCGATCTAGGTGGCAAATGCACTAATTCACATCAAATGCACCGCTTCACCATTAATGTGCCAATCCCTGATGTATATGCGCCGTACTAGCACATGCGCCACTTTTTGTGTCACATGCGCAGTTCCACAGTAGATTCACCAATTCTTGGCCTATATGCGCACATTTATCATATGCACCGTGCAAACACTCAAATGCACAATTTGATGGCATATGCGCCAAACTATAGTTCGACGCATCTATCCTAGTTATTTTTCCTAAGCATTTATTGGCCTAATAAATGACTTTAGAGAGTTTTGTTGAACTACATATGGGTGGTCCTGCCTCAGGTGGCTGATCAAATCACCAAACTTGCTCAAACTGGTGCTCCTCATGTAGAATATCCATATCTCTGTCAATTGCCCTAGCTCCTCTACTCTCCTAAGCTCTCAAAGACCAATCAACTAAGGACAAGTGTGCAAATGAATAGGATTTGTGGACCCAGCTCCTATTGTAGAAAGTGAACCATAACTGACTGTGTGACAATTGTGACTACTTCCATATTTGTTCCTCCAAACCATGTCCTATTTTTCTCCATCCTAACCTGCTTTCGGCCTTCTTCTTCTTGAGATTGTGCGTCTCATGCTTTCTGCCTTCTTCTCGTCCAATCTCCTGAGGGGGCATCCTGTTGTTAAACTTGTACTAGGGGCAAACTGGGGCATGTATCATTGTCAAACATTCTTATTCTTTGAAACAACGTGATAAAACACATTGCATCAAAGAGGGGCAAAATGTATACACCTAAAAGTCACATGACTCTACCTAAATAAATATTTTAAATATTTATTTCATCTTAATATTCCTCTATCAATAAATAAATAAATCAATTTATTTATTTGATTCCTTTTCTCCCATTAATTGAATAAATTACATTTATTTAATTAATTCCATCAATATCAACTTTATTCTTCTAAACAATTAAATAATTTTAATTATTTAATTAAAACATTCATTCTTCCAAATTTAAATAAAATACAAATTTATTTAAATTAAATCTTAGTCTCCAAAAATAAAATATAATAAAATATTTTATTTATTCTTCCAAATCATGTGCAAGTAATTAAATAAATTTATTTATTTAATTTTGCTTTCAAATCTTTAAAATCTTCTAAAAATAAATTCTTCATGTCATACAAAAGCAAAAGCTGAGTTAACTGATTTAAAGCTATCAACAAAACTCTTAAATTAGAAAAATATATTCTAATTTAAGAAATAAAAACTCATCCTCATCAAGAAAGCAGTTAACTCAACAAAGTATCTTTTTGAATGACACATGTCCTTCTATTCGCACACGTTCTCTCGAGCATCCTCTACCATTGATCTTCTTATTTCTTCTACATCATTGATCTGCTCTCACACAATCCTATAAATACCCTTCTATCGTTCCATTTTAGATATCAAGCATTCAAGTAAACTTATGCTACAGAATCCATTACGCACTATTCACATCCCCAATATCACATCGTTCATTATCCATTTTATGTTGTGTTGAAGCTCACCTTTAACACTACAAGTATCCAAGCCATTTCTCTTTTTCCATCTTGAGGAATTAAAGCAAGGAAACAAGCTTCCTGAGGGCTACATTCATCACTGAAGATCAAATGAGAATAGGTGAACAATGGAAATTGCAAGGTAACAAAGGTTGTAAGTATCACTCTTATTCTAAAAGATTTTGTTATTTGCACATTCCATTGATGTTTTTAGGTTTTTTTATTTCATTTTTATTATCCCATTTTACCCATTACACAACTAAACAAACACTAAATGAACAAAATTTTGTGATACAAAAGTGGCATAAGCAAGCCACACTATAATCCTACATGCCCAAGGTGTAATAACAAAATGTAGTGTTACACTTGACATGGACACCAATGCACAATGCAAGGTGAAACAAGTGAAAGACTTAAAACTATTACGGGACAAAACACCATTGTTAACATTGATAATGAGATATGGAAGAGTGAGGATTTCCAAGACCACTAACAAACCCTTACAACCTTTCTACTAGGCCACCCCTTTGATATCTTGGGATACAAAAAGCACAATGTCAAAACTACCAAAATTTCTAACTTTAAGGAAGAACTTGCATAGGCTCAGACTTTCCCTTTGGCCTTGTGACTCAACCTTGCAACTCAACCTTTGGCCCTAGATTTGTAACTCGCATAAACATTTCCACCTCAAAATTTGATATCAGGCTACACTTTATAACCTAAAGCACCTACTCAATGTTTGGCCTTTAGGTTCCAACTTACATCTGTTGAATAAATCCAAAGACTGAGAGGAGGGGTGAATTAGTCTATACAAAAATTTAACTACTTCATTTCTAGATTAAATAAAAATACTTAGAGAATTGAAAGTAAAGCATGCGCCACATCAATTAACACAATAACACCTAGATTTTTACATGGAAAACCCAAAATGGGAAAAACCATAGTGAGTGTTAGTTCACAATACATAATGCTTACTGTTATAAAGATTTACAACTTTGTTTAAGGGATACAACCCAAGGAAGCTACTACTCCTTTCTAACTTGCAAACTAGGGCTACAACCTTAAAGCAAGATACAAAAAGACCTGTTGAAGAGACTCACTATCTGATAGCACAATACATGAGAATTACAATAAAAACATAGATGTGAACTGCTTGCGAGGAAGCATCTGACTTATGCTACTATGTAGTCCCTCTTTTCTGTAGCATCACTCCATTATACCGACTTAGCACATTTCATGCATTTTTTCATCTCTTGACGTAGAGCGCGGCCGAAATTGGTGGAACCAGTCTAAAGTGTGGCTATGACAGTATGTGAGTCATTGTAACCTACACTTAATATTTTATTATGTCAAATGCTATCAGCTCTCATGGTGAACTATCGGCTCGCTGAACCTTTGAACCTTGGTGAGCCATTGAACCACTGAACTAGCACCCATCATTGAACCCACTGGGCTCGTTGAACCATTGAACCATTGAATCAGTTCAATGGGTGGTTCAACGATCATTACTAGTCTTTACCACCCTTCGTCGTTCTACTGGGCCTCCAACCAACACGCGGTTGAACCGTTGAACCAGTTCAAATGTTCAATCTAAAGGTTTTCTCTACCAAACTTATCATGCCAATCACTTAGTTTCAAACGCCATTGAGTTAGTGAACTCTCAAGCTTTCAAAATTAGTTCAAACAAAAGACTACGGCCCAATTTAAGTCATCGGTGGAGCCAATACTCTCCGTCTGATGGTGAACTTCATACCGACACTACACACTGCTTCTGTTAAATTAGCGAACCGTTGAACCATTAATGGTTCAATCATAGAAACTTAACACTTCAAATTTCACCGATGGAGCCTGCTGAAACCCTCGTGATTTCACAAAACTACTTCTCCCACAAACAAACAAACTTTTTCACTTCATCAGCCTAGCACATGTGGATGCTAAGGTTTATTCCAGGATGCTGTTGATCGATCCTATAACTGCAAAACTCACACAAACAGAAAATGCAAAAACAAAATCTACTCTAATATGTACAGCCTTTCCACCGATTATAGAGTAATCAACCAATGGAATGGAAAAACCCCATATTGACTGTAAATCAGAAATCGAATACACAGGTGTAATTCAAATGCAAAATAAGATCTTCTTTATTTCTTTGAGGATGAATACAAATGTCTATTTCATAGTACAACTCAAATTCACAATCACTACTCTGTCTAACTTCTTTTTTTTGATCTATCTCTCTCTATATATATTTTAATCAATCAGAACTTAGGTTATTTAACAACCCATAGAGAGTAGTACTGACTGGATTCCCAGTGGCTGGGAGACAATTCCAGGTGGCTGGGAGACACAACTAACTAACAAACTCATAACTAACTAATAGCCTGTCATTACAAATCAACAAGGGTCCTAACAACAGAAACAAACTAAAAATAGCAAGCGTTGGTCAAATAGACCTTATTACATAGGAAATGCATAACAACCTATTAAGACTTTAGGCTTCTAATTAACTTGATGAAGGGGTACCCCTCCACCATACTCCCCGAGAGAAGAGATCTCAAGCCCACTTGAGATCAGAGTGTGTAAGTCTGCTCCATGTTTCTTGATCTGTTCGTCAGTCATTCAAACTGCTTTGGAATTAGGTTGCCCTTGCCAAGCAACCAAATATTCTATATATTCTTTATTCCCGGTCTTCTTTACCATTTGGGAATCTAAAATCTTCTGCAAGTTTGGTGGATCATGTGTAGGAATTTCATCATCTGCTATATCCTGGAATGTTTCCTATTCCATATCTGCATTATGTTTGTATGGAGTTAAATCACATATATTAAAAATAGATGACAATCCAAGATCAGAAGGAAGTTGGATCTCATAAGCATTCTATCCACATTTCTTCAAAATTTGACATGGTCCAATCTTCCTCTGCATTGGCTTAGTATATTTTCCTTTGGGAGTCTTTCCTTTTTCAGATAAACCCATACCAAATATCCAACATCAAATTTTACATCTCTTTTCTTCTTATCAACATATTCTTTATATTTTAAAGCGGTTTGCTGGAGTTGGTTCTTTACTTGATCATGCACCTCTTTTATTGCTGCTGCAAAAGCTTCTCCATCTGCACTAATTGAGTCTTTTATAGGTAGATTTCTTAATTCCAAAATACCTCTTAGATGCATACCATACACCACTTGAAAAGATGATTTCCCTGTACTCCTATTGATGGTATCATTATAAGAAAATTTTGTCTATGGTAGGATGCTATCCCACTTCTCTCCATGTTGTTTTGTCAAACATCTGAGTAGATTTCATAATGAACGGTTAACCACCTCAGTCTGTCCATCTGTCTGAGGATGATATGCTGATGAGAAAGATAAATTTGTGCCAAGCTTCTTCCAAAGAGTCCTCCAGAAATGACCAATGAATTTCACATCTCTATCTAACACTATACTCAATGGAAATCCATGTATCTGCACTATTTCCTTGAAAAATAAATCTGCAACAGAAGCATCAAAAGTAGTTTTGCATGGCAAGAAATGTGCCATTTTACTGAATCTATCTACTACAACAAAGACACTGTCATAACCCTTCCTTGTCCTAGGTAAACCCAACACAAAATCCATACTTATGCCTTCCCATGGCCTACAAGGAATGGGCAGTGGCTGATATAAACCTACATTAGTTGATCTGCCTTTTGCTTTCTGACATATCACACATGTCTCCACAAATTTTCTTACATCTAATTACAATTTAGGCCAATAGTAATGTCTGTTTACCAATTCCAAAGTCTTATATAAACCAAAATGTCCTACCATAGCTCCGCAATGCTTTTCCCTAATGATATTCAGCCTCATAGAACACCTTGGAATACACAATTGTACACCTTTGAACAACAATCCATCCTAGATCAGAAATTCAAAAAAGTCGGTATGATATTTGTCTTCAAAAGAAATACATACTTGATATATCTCTCCAAAGTCTTTATCAACATCATACATAGTCTTCAAGGAATCAATACCAACACTTTCCAGTTGAATCTGATTTATGGTTAGAGCTCTCCTGCTCAAAGCATCTGCTACCTTGTTCTTTACCCCTTTCTTGTGCTTAAGTGTGAAAGTAAAAGCTTGCAAAGTTTCTACCCATTTCATATGTCTGTGATTTAGCTTCTCTTGACTGTTACTGAAACTAAGAGCCTGATTATCTATGAATACTATGAATTCCTTTGGCATCAAGTAGTGCCTCCACTTCTTGAGTGATTAGACTAGAGCATACATCTCCAAATCATATGATGAATACCTCTTCTTTGCATCATTTAACTTCTCACTGAAAAATGCAATAGGCCTACCTTCTTGACTAAGTACTGCGCCAATTGCCATGTGACTGGCATCACATTCTACCTAAAATTTTTTATTGAAATCAGGTAGTGTAAGGACTGGCTACTGTGCCACCTTCTTCTTCAGTGTTTCAAATGAATCATCTACTTCTTTGGTCCAAGTAAACCTGCACTTCTATCCTCCTTTAATGGTGTCAAGCATGGGTGCATAGACATGACTAAACCCTCTTATAAACTTCTTATAGAAGGTTGCTAACCCATGGAAACTTTTGACATTATTCATAGTTCTCAGAGTTGGCCAAGACAATATGGAACTTACCTTCTCCTTATCCATTTTCAGTTTACCCTGGGAAATGACAAAACCCAAATAGATGATCTCTTCCTGCATAAACAAACACTTTTCCAAGTTTATCATTAGTTGTTCTTCATGTAACCTTTTGAGAACTAGGTCTACATGTTTGACGTGTTCTTTCCTTGTATAACTGAAAATCAGAATGTCATCTAGATATACTATGACAAATTTACCTATAAATTCTCTCAAGACCTCATTCATCAACCGCATAAAAGTACTAGGAGCATTAGACAATCCAAAAGGCATGACCTTCCACTCATACAATCCCTCATTTGTTTTAAATGCTTTTTTCCACTCATCTCCTGGCCTAATCCTGATCTGATGATAACCACTCTTCAAATCTATTTTTGTGAAATACTTAGCACCTCCCAAATAATCAAGTAAATCTTCTGTCCTAGGTATTGGGAATCTATACCTGATTGTGATCTTATTAATAGCCCTTGGATTAGTACAAAGCCTCTAAGTGCCTTCTTTCTTTGGTGCTAGTATAGTTGGTATTGCACATGGGCTTAAACTTTTAACAATCAGACCTGTATCCAACAATTCCTCAATCTGTCTTGCAACTTCTGCATTTTATTATGGAGTAAGCCTGTATGCTGCCTTGTTTGGAAGTGTAGATCCTGGTATCAGATCTATGCAATGATTGATATCCCTTACAGGTGGTAGGGATCTTGGCATTCCATCAAAGATGATACCTTTGTATTTATCCAACAACTCTTGGACAACAGGATCTATGAACCTCTATCACTTCTCTCCCTTGATTTCTTATTGTTGTTCTTGATTTACTTTCAAGCATGGAATTAGGGCATATGCAACTGTACTCTCTTCTACTATTTGTTTCATGAACTGTTTACCTATAAATTCTCTCAAGACCTCATTCATCAACCGCATAAAAGTACTAGGAGCATTAGACAATCCAAAAGGCATGACCTTCCACTCATACAATCCCTCATTTGTTTTAAATGCTTTTTTCCACTCATCTCCTGGCCTAATCCTGATCTGATGATAACCACTCTTCAAATCTATTTTTGTGAAATACTTAGCACCTCCCAAATAATCAAGTAAATCTTCTGTCCTAGGTATTGGGAATCTATACCTGATTGTGATCTTATTAATAGCCCTTGGATTAGTACAAAGCCTCTAAGTGCCTTCTTTCTTTGGTGCTAGTATAGTTGGTATTGCACATGGGCTTAAACTTTTAACAATCAGACCTGTATCCAACAATTCCTCAATCTGTCTTGCATCTTCTGCATTTTATTATGGAGTAAGCCTGTATGTTGCCTTGTTTGGAAGTGTAGATCCTGGTATCAGATCTATGCAATGATTGATATCCCTTACAGGTGGTAGGGATCTTGGCATTCCATCAAAGATGATACCTTTGTATTTATCCAACAACTCTTGGACAACAGGATCTATGAACCTCTATCACTTCTCTCCCTTGATTTCTTATTGTTGTTCTTGATTTACTTTCAAGCATGGAATTAGGGCATATGCAACTGTACTCTCTTCTACTATTTGTTTCATGAACTGTTTACCTTCTACCAGCATTACCTTGGCTTCTTTCCCCTTTGACTCTACTCCCTTCTCCATCAATGGTAGTAACTCTATCACCTTACTATCCTTGGTGATTGAATATGTATTTCTAACTCTACCATGTTGTGCTCCTAAGTCATATTGCCATGGTCTTCCAAATAGGAGATGGCAAGCATCCATCTAAGTTATGTCAAACAATAATCTATCCTTATACGTTCCAATTTGAAACTCTACCCAAGCCTACTCTTCTATGACTATTTGCTGACCTTGAGTGAGCCATGAAATCTTATATGGGTAAGGATGTGGAAATCTCCTAAGTTTCATCTTTTCTACCATTTCAACAGACAAAATTTTCAGTAGATCCAGAGTCGATCAAAACTTTACATACCTTTCCTCCTGCCTTGCAAGTAGTCTTGAAAAGAGATTTTCTTTGTGGGGGTTCTCTGTCAGTTACCTTCATGGTGGTCATTGCCCTCCTAATCATCAAAGATTCTCCTATCTCAGGATATCCATAACTATCAGGAGCTCTTACACTTTGACCAGTGTTTGAGCTTGTCACACTTTGATAGTTAGATTCTTATATCAGATTGGTTCTTCTTTCTCCCATTGAACTTGATGCTTTCTCTAGACATCTGCTAGCTATATGACCTTCCTGATTACAATTGTAACATCTGATAGATCCTCTACCCTGGGATCTTCCTCTGAATGGCGGCCTTCTGCCCCTAAAGTTTCCCTGCTGATTATAACTTCCTTTTTGAATTTGACTGCTATCTCCTTTGCTACTTTCCTGATTAGATTCTCCGTGATATCCAAATCCATTGCCTCTACCTCTGAAAGGACTTCTTCCACCCCTTTGCTATCTTCCTCTTCCTCTGCTATTCTTCTCTTGTCTTCTCTTTAACTTCTCTTCAACCTTTAGTGCCAATTGATAGCACTTCTGAACTGTATCTGGACTATGCAGATTTAAATCTTCTTGGATGGCAAGTATCAACCCATTGAGATATCTTGCTACCCTTTCTTCCTCATTTTCCTTTACCTTTGTCTTGACACAGAGTTTCATGAATTCTTTAGTATATGAGCTGACATCTAACTCTTTCTACTTCAAGCTTTGCCTCCTCTTATGCAATTGGATGTTGTAATCCAATTGAACATAGGCATCCTTCACTAAAGCCACCATTTTCTTCCAAGTAGCAACTCTGTTCTTTCCTTCCTTCACTCTGTCATCTTGGATGAAATTCCACCAAGTTAATGTAGCCTCTTTCATTTTGGACTGTGCCATCTTTACCTTTTGATGCTCTGGTATTTCTTCTGTTTCGAAGAAATTGTTCAAGGAGTCTATCCACTCCATCACCGAATCAGGATCCATCTTTCCTGTAAACACTAGTAAATCCAATTTCACATCCATGGTTCTCCTCTCCATGGATTTGAGGACATTCAATAAGGGTCTCTAGTCTGCAAGAACCTCTATCTCTTCCCACCTAGGGATTTCCTCTTCCTCCCTATCATCTTCTTTACCAGAACTTACTCTGTCCCTCAATTTCTCCAACTCATCTTTCAAACCCTGATTCTGAGCTTTCACTGCTTTGCTCTCTGCAATCTACTTCTTTACTAGGACAGCCAACTTAGCGTTGGTCATCCTTGCTGGGAGCTCTGATGATCCCTCTCCATCTAACATTCTGTCTTCTTGTCTTCCCAGAAGATACTCCTTCGCTCTGATACCACTATGACACAGAGTGCATGGCTGAAACTGGTGGAACCAGTCTAAAGTGCGGCTGTGATAGTAGTTGAGTCACTGTAACCTACACTTAATATTTTATTGTGTCAAATGCTATCAGCTCTCATGGTGAACTATCAGCTCCCTAAACCTTCAAACCTTGGTGAGTCATTGACCAGCTGAACTAGCGCCCGTCGTTGAACCCGCCGGGCTCGTTGAACCATTAAACTTGTTCAATGGGTGGTTCAACGATCGTTACTAGTCTTTACCACCCTTCGTCATTCTGCTGGGCCTCCAAACAACATGCAGTTGAACCGTTGAACCCTTTGAACTGTTGAACTAGTTCAAAGGTTCAATCTAAAGGTTTTCTTCGCCAAACTTGTCATGCCGATCACTTAGTTTCAAACATCATTGAGTTAGTGAACTGTCGAGCTTTCAAAATCAGTTCAAACAAAAGACTATGGCCTGATTTAAGTCATCGGTGGAGCCAATACTCTTCACTCGATGGTGAACTTCATACCGACTCTACACACTGCTTCTGCTAAATTAGCGAACCATTGAACCATTAAAAATGGTTCAATCATAGAAACTAAACACTTTGAATTTCACCTGTGGAGACTGTCGAAACCCTCATGATTTCGTAGAACTACTTCTTCCACAAACAAACAAACTTTTTCACTTCATTACCCTAGCACATGTGGATGCTAGGTTTTATTCCAGCATGTTGTCAATCGATCATGTAACTGCAAAACTCACACAAATAGAAAATGCAAAAACAAAATCTACTCTAATATGTACAGCCATTCCATCGATTACAGGGGAATCAACCGGTGGAATGGAAAAACCCCATATCAACTGTAAATCAGAAATCAACTACATAGGTGCAATTCAAATGCAAAATAGGATCTTCTTTATTGCACTGAGGATGAATACAAATGTTTGTTTCACAGTACATCTCAAATTCACAATCACTGCTCTATCTAACTTTTTTTTTGATCTATCTCTCTCTATATATATTTTAATCGATCAGAACTTAGGCTATTTAACAACCCATAGAGAGTAGTACTGACTAGATTCCCAGCGGCTGGGAGACAATTCCAGGTGACTGGGAGACACAACTAACTAACTAACTCATAACTAACTAGCAACCTATCATTACAGATCGACAGGTGTCCTAACAACAGAAACAAACTAAAAATAGCAAGCATTGGTCAAATAGACCTTATTACATAGGAAATGCATAACAACCTATTAAGACTTTAGGCTTCTAATAAACTTGATGAAGGGGTGCCCCTACACCATCTCATTCATGAATGACCAATTTTCTTCTATATATATCCTCCACAACACTATAATGCCTCAATTAGGTTGGCACTCGAAATACCTTTAGATGAAACATGTGATTAATAATCTCATTCATCCTGCAAAGAGCTATGTAGTAGAGAAGGAGTGCAAAATTTAAACATGTGGAGGAGGATATAATCATTATAGTCCTTGAAATCATTACCAAAACTTCATGCAACAACCACTGATAAAAAATTGAAAAATTGTTCCTTTAAACTGGGTTGGATAATCTAGTTTGTCCTTCAACACAACAAAAACATTTTACAGAGATCCAAAACACTTGATACTTAGATATGACATTTAAAACACTTGAATTCACATTCTTTTAAAATCATAAATCTTTATCTACAATTTTGAAGAAATGTAGAGCAGAATACGTTCTCTTTTATGATTGTTTAAGCACTGAAGCTCTTTTTTCCAAATTGCTAAACCAAAAATGCTTTTCCACAAGTCCAAATGATATAAAATTTGAAACATACATTCACAATACCATTATCTTCCTTTCCTCAAATCTGCAAAGTCATATCTTCAATAGCGGTGAAGTATGGAGTAGAATTCGGATCCAGAGTAACCAACAAATCTTATAAAAATATACTAAGTACATGTATTCTAAAGTATACTAGATCATGTCCTAACAAATTGAAAATGCAAGGAAGAGCATATGTAATAGTCTTCTTCTATAACATCTATACAACACTTCTGTCTAAGGGCAACACTTCTTCGTGTGCGTGACATCAATGTTGTAAGTATGTAACCTAATCGGTGTTGTCATTAATGTCAACATATCCTTGTTGTCATTGGTGTCATCTATATCTTATTCTATTACTTGTTTAGAAGACTTGTATGTTGAGTATATTGAGAAAATCAGCCTCTCCGGAAGAAATTAGTGAGCTACAGAGAAGTGTAGTTTAGACAGTACGTTGTATGCTAAAGAACAGTCTAGTAAATTGCTCCACATTTACTTCTGCTTGAAGATTTTGGTCTGTAGATTGGAAGTAAGTTAGAGGTATGACTAAGGATGCTATATTCCAGGTTTGAAGCCTTTGCATGAAGATCTGAGTGAGTTGTGTTCACCAAAGTGAAACCTACTTTTTCTATAAGTTTAGTTGGGACAGGAAGAAAGTATTCTGCTCCACATTCCTCTGCAATAAAGTATTTGGCTCTGTGGTTCTAGAGGGAAGTCTGGGATGAGGATGAGTGCCTACAGTTGCAATGGTTTATGGTTTGGTGGTCCGCAAGCTATCTTTCTTTTATGACAGTTGAAGATAGTGAAGTTCATGTGTTCTGATGAGAAGATTCCTATGGATAAAGTGGTTAAGTTTTGTTCTGTTCCTCCTAATGATTATAGCATGCTTGTGGATGTCTCCTAATCATGTTCCTATCTAGACTTTGGTCCACATTAAGAAATTGAGATTGTGTTTGAAGATTGTTCCTAGATAATGTAGCATGTAACTAGTCTTAGCCAACCTAGTTAATCCCAGTGATTACAGAGATCTCTGGAAGATTGTGGAAGTGTGTTGTGGCATGGAAGATCATATTTGTGTCCTAGCTAAGGCATGGAATGATCCGTATTTCATTCCCTTTACATAATGTTGCAATAGGTTAGGACCTATTTTGTAAATGTTTGTAATACCAACCTTGGAGATTGTTCCAATGGTTGATGATTGTGATGCTAACCTTGATGATGATTCCAAGGTTGATGTAGTGTATAAATACATGTAGTTGAGTCATGGAAATAGTGTCCTTCATCCAAAATGAAAAAGATATTAAAAAAGGTCCAAAAGGTAGAGCAAAGAAGAGGTAGAGGATAGAAGAGGAAGAGTAGAGCAGGGGAATTATTATACTTCAGTTGCAAATATAGAAAGGTGTTGATCATGGTAGTGAGTCTGGTAGTAAGTCACCAGTAGGATTTAACAGTCCTCAGGGTTTAATAGCCCTTATTGTAATCTTGCTAGGTTTAGGATTGAGGCAATGAGCCTGGTAGACCTAGTTGTTCTTCATGGTAGTAAGCTAGTATGTTTAGGCCCATGGAGTGATCAAGCCTAAACATCATTATTTCAAGATTACAATATATATTGAGAGTTAATCCTCTCCGTGGTTTTTCCTCACCTTGGGGTTTTCCACATAAATCTGGTGTCTCTTGTGTTTGATGTTGTATCTGTGGTTAAGTTTCTGATTTCATGCACTCATTGTTAAATCATAATAATTGTGGATAAGTGATGAATGTTTAATTGCAAAAAGTGTTTTTGTTTTTGTGACAACTGATTCACCCCCCCTCTCAATTGTCTGGCACATATCAACAATTGGTATCAAAGCCCCATCCCTTTGGAAAGAGTCTAACAACTTGAGGGAGATCCTAATGGAAGGAAAACAGATACTCTCTGATGCATCTGAATGCTCATCAAGAGATATCAAGAACAAATTGTCCAAGGAAGTGATTCACGAAGAACAAAATGTCAACCATCAAAGATGCTCTAAAGTGTGTACCAGTGATGAAGACTGTTGGGTTATTGACAATAGTTACTCAAACCACATGACTAGTGACAAAAGTAAGTTTGTTAGTTTGGAAGAATACAATGAAGGGCTAGTCAGGTTAAGAGATGACTGCACTACTGAAGTTTGTGGAATAGGATTGAGAAATTTTGGCAATAGACAAATTTTTGAAAATGTTCTTTATATAAAAGGTTTGAAACAAAATCTCTCAAGTGTCAGATAGTTATGCAGGAAGGGATTCAAGTTTATGTTTGAAAATGACTCTCTTGAAATCAAGGAGAAATCTAGAGCTACAATAGCAATTGCAAAAGGAACAGAAAAGAATCTCTATCATCTCAGAAAAAGTAACTTTCTTGGATACACATCTCAGACCAATAAAAGCTAGGTTTGGCATACAAGACTTTGCCATACAAACCTTGATGATTTAACAAACTCAGTTCAGATTGTGAAGGACCTACTAGAGGTTGATTATTCAAGCAACAATAGTTACAGGAAATGTCAAAGATTGTCAAGAAAAGCATGGCAAGATAAAGAAAGATCCTCCACTGAATGATTGGAATTGATTCATCTAAACTTTTGTGGTCCGACAAGAATACCAAGCCTCCAATGTCACAGGTACATTATATTTTTTATTGATGATTTTTCTAGAATAACTTGTGTCAGTTTCTTAAAGGATAAAATAGAGATTCTAGAGGCACTCAATTTTTTTAAAGAAACCCTTGAAAATGAGATAAGCATGGACATCAAAGGCCTGAGAATTGGCAAAGAAGAAGAACTTATCTCTAATGATTTCAATATATTTTGTGAAACCTATGGGATAGAAAAATAACTCTCTGCCAAAATTAAGATAATGGAAGAAGCAAGTAGAACTATTTAGGAGAATGCAATATTAATGATGGAAGAAGAAAATTTACCAGATGTATTTTGGAAGGAGGCAATTCAAACCAGTGCCTATACATTAAATAGAGTTCAGGTAACAACTAAAGAAGGAAAGACCCCTGCTGAGTTATGGTGTGGATCAATACCCACTATGAGATATTTTAAAATCTTTGGAAGCAAATGCCTCATTAGAATGTAAAAGGACAATGCTAAGTATGAGGAAGGCATTTTTCTTTGATACTCATCATGGACTAGAGCCTACCAATGTTACAACAATAGATTGGGAAGGATCGTGGAAAGTACAAATGTTAAGGTTATTGAAAACATCTAGGAGAATTCAGTCTCAACCAAAAAGGATTTGCAAATTAAAGAACAAGAAGGTTCGCAAACCACCAAATGTGATGTGAAAGATCACAAAGCTACTATGAATCAAGTGAATATGTGCTTAATTTCCAGTATTGGCATAGATAACTCAAGAACTATAGATGAAGCCATGGATTTGAAAGAATATTTAAGAAGGAAAATCAGGAAGTTACAACAAACTCTAAAAGAGAACAATGAAGAAAAGACAAAAAATGGGAATTTTCTGAAAGACAAGATTAAAGACTACATGAAGCTTGAAGAAGAAGTTGAAGACTTGAAAGCTAATCTAAAACATGTACGGGCTCAAAGAGATCAATTTAGTGTGAATGCTGCCATATATGATAGGCCAATAGCAGAATAGAAAGATGGTAACAGAGAAGGCATAACATTTGGAAAAGATAAAGTACTCAGAACAAGTCAGGAAGAGGACAAGATCAGACGAACTCAGAATCAAAGAAGTAGAACACTATCAATTAGACATCCAAATGCTCAAAGGTACTCTTCTTTCAATGGTTACTGCAACTTATGTAACAAATTTGGTCATATGGCTAATTGGTGTAGAAATAGGGTGAATCAAAATACCCCATCTTTCTCTAGTCAGAATTCCATTAGATGTTATGCTTGCCACATAATGGGACATAGAGCTAATGAGTGTAGAATCCAAGTGAGAAAAATCTATGGGACAAATAGGACAATGGAATCCTTCAGTGGTTATTGTTATGCATACAATAATTTTAGGCATTAGACTAACCTAGGCAGGTCAAGGATAAATGGAAGAAACATTGATCAAAAAAATACTATGTGCTTCAAATACAACAAGCATGGACATATTGCAAAGTACTACTAAAATAAGAAGAAGGATAACCAATCAAAATCAAGGAAACCAATTGAAAAAGTTGATCCGGCACAAATCAAGGAAGAGATGAACAAGGTTTGGGTCAAGAAGGAAACAAATGAAGGAAGAGATGAGTCTGCTCCAGGCTCTGGAGAAGCTACTTCATCTGAGAAGTAGATTGTGAGTCATGGATCAAGGGGAGTCATATTGAAGATTCTAAATCCCCTAGCCAAATAGTTAGTGCTGGGATCTGGAAAAAAGATACATGTTGTGGCAATCTGCTTGGAATGGTTCTGATTTAGAAAAGTAAAATGACTAAGTATGAGTAATATACAAAGTAAGTGACAAAAATTGGATTAGTATGCCTTCGTCATTGAAGATTGTTATATAAATATTTGGTGAACATATTCTAAAGTCACATGGTGAATTGTGTAAGTTCAGATGAATAGAGTTAAGCCTGAGACAACGTAAAGCATCTAAAGTATTTTGGTCCGCATTCTTCAGCTATTGAATATTTTAACTTATATTTATGAAGATATGTTAAGATTTCAATGATAATTGGTGGATATGAATTCTAGAGTCTCATATGGTCTACACTGGGAGTTATGTTGTGACAGATGAATTGGTCAAGTATGTACTTAAGGGACAAACTGACAGGTCATGAATTTTGGTTAAGTATATAGTAACAAGGCTCTGGTATTTTGGTCTACTTGGGTCTGCTGTTGAAGATAATGCTCTGCAGTTCTAGCATATGGTTATTGATCAGTGATTACATCTACATCCATAAATTCTTGATAATTGGCTTGAGATTAATAAGCAATAGAAGCTCATGATTGTTTTCAGTACAAAGTAGTTTTCAAGCAATGTTGTGTGTAAAAAGTACTCGCAAGTGTAAAATATTCCTCTGGTGGCACAAATGGAGACTATTGAGTTGGTTCTAGTTTTTGTAACACATAAGGACTTCAAATTAGATGTGAATACCCCCTTCTTGAATACCAGGTTGAAGAAGACATTGTTTCAACTAGGCTGATGAAAAGAAAGCTTGCAGAAGGAAAATTACAGACTGAGTCAAGTATGAAGCTTTAAGAAGACAAAATATGTTATTCCAGAAGTGATAGCATGTGAAGGTTCTAATATGAGCTAGATATGGTTTGGTGTGTACTCCTAAGGGGGGGTAATCAGAACAATAAAACAAAAAGGTGTAGCAGTGCAAGTAGTAATTAGAGATGGTTTTTGAAGTCAAGAGGATTATGAAGTTACCTCTTAGGAGAAGCAAACAAATGATGCTGATATGAGTTTCTGGTAAAGAAAAGTAACTATTACAGTGCTATTGATAGAGAAAATAGTGTAGCAATAGCAAGATCCTAAGGTAAGAATTGGTAACCAAAAAGGAGAAAACTTCACTTGAAAATCCAAAGTTGCAGTCATGAAGAGCATCAAGTAAGGGGGAGCACTCAGTTGAAAAGAGTTCTGAATAGAGATTAGATTAGAGAAGAAGAGTGCAAGTATGTGCCCTTTGTTATTGATGTCAAAGGGGGAGAGAACTCATGTGAAAAACTTAGAGTACAGATGTGTAAGAGAAAGGGGGAGAATTTTGGAGAAAGAAAGAGTGCAGAGAAAGTGGGAGAATCTTGTCTTGATGGTTATTGTAGTTTTTCACATCATATGTTGCCATCAATGACATAGGGGGAGATTGTTGCAAGTATGTGCCTAATCAGTGTTGTCATTGATTTCAACATATCCTTGTTTTCATTGGGTGTCAACTATATCTTATTCTATTACTTGTTTAGAAGACTTGTATGTTGAGGATATTGATAAAATTAGCCTCTCCGGAAGAAACTAGTGAGCTATAGAGAAGTATAGTACAAACAGTAAGTCGTATGCTGAAGAACAGTATGGTAAACTACTCTGCATTTACTTTTGCTTGAAGATCATGGTCTATAGATTGGAAGTAAGTTAGAGGTATGACTAAGGATGTTGCATTATGGGTTTGAAGCCTCTGCATGAAGATCTGAGTGAGTTGTGTTCACCAGAGAGAAACTTGCTTTTTTTGTAAGTTTAGTTGGGATAAGAAGAAAGTATTTTGCTCTGCATTCCTCTGCAATAAAGTATTTAGCTTTGTGGTTCTAGAGGGAAGTCTAGGATAATGATAAGTGCCTACAGTTGCAATGGTTCATGGTTTCATGGTCTGCAAGCTATCTTTCTTTTATGACAGTTGAAGACAATGAAGTTCATGTGTTCCGGTGAGAAGATTCCTATGGATAAAGTGGTTAAGGTTCATGTCATTGCTCCTGATGATTATAGCATGCTTTTGGATGTCTCCTAATTGTTTTCCTATCTAGACTTTGGTCCGCGTTAAGAAATTGAGATTGTGTTTGAAGATTGTTCCCAGATAATGTAGAGTGTAACCAGTCTTGGCTGACCTGGTTAATCCCAATGATTGCAGAGATCTCTAGAAGATTGTGGAAGTGTTTTGTGGCATGGAAGATCATGTTTGAGTCCTAGCTAAGGCATGGCATGATCCACATTTCATTCCCTTTGTATAATGTTGCAATAGGTCAGGGCCTGTTTTGTAAATGTTTGTAATATCAACCTTGGAGATTGTTCCAATGGTTGATGATTGTGATGTCGACCTTGATGATCATTCCAAGGTTGATGTAATGTATAAATACTTGTAGTTGAGTCATGGAAAAATCATCCTTGAGCAGAAATGAAAAAGATATTAAGAAAGGTCCAAAAGGTAGAGCAGAGAAGAGGCAGAGGAAAGAAGAGGAAGAGTAGAGTAGAGGAAGAGCAGAGTGGGGGAATTATTATACTTCAGTTGCAAATATAGAGAGGTCTTGATCATGGAAGTGAGTCTGGAAATAAGTCACCAGTAGGGTTTAACAATCCTTAGGGTTTAACATCACTTATTGTAATCTTGCTAGGTTTAGGGTTGAGGCAGTGAGCCTTCTAGACCTAGTTGTTCTTCATGGTAGTAAGCTAGTATGTTTAGGCCCATGGAGTGACCAATCCTGAACATCATTAATTCAAGATTGTAATATATATTGAGAGTTAATCCTCTCCATGGTTTCCCCACCTTGGGGTTTTCCATGTAAATCTAGTGTCTCTTGTGTTTGATGTTGTATATGTGGTTAATTTTCTGATTTCATGCACTCATTGTTAAATCATAATAATTGTGGATAAGTGATGAATGTTTAATTGCAAAAAGTGTTTTAGTTTTTGTGAAAACTGATTCACCCCTCCCTCTTAGTTGTCCAGTGGATATCAACAATCAATACAATATGTATCATCAACAAACACAGTGGACAATCTTCAATGCAATCGCCAACCACCATTGACATCAATGACAATCAAATGCTAACAATCTCCCCCTTTTTCATTGATAGCAACACATGACAAAACTTCTCCCCCTTTTACATCAAGGGCAAAGGGTGCACTATATACACTAACTGAAAATTCTCCCCCTAGATCTCAAAATTGATCTTATCATTTATATTTGCATGCTCCCCCTAAGAGGTACCTTATATTATCCCAAAATTGGATCTATGTACACAAAATTGATATATTCTATTCTTCCACATATGTACATTACATCAAGACAAAAAAATAAGTCTTACTTGCTAGCAGGAAGAATGTTCTTGAATATAGTTTTCAATTACAGTAGCGCAAAGTCCCAATGTTTCTTAGCAGAAGTAAGTATTTTCATTTGCCCAATGATCTGGAGATATAACTCTTCTGCTTCTTCTATTTAATATGGTGCAACTGCCATCTAGAGTACCTTATTAGCTTATGTTAGGATTCCTATCAGTGCAGCCATGCTAATAGTCTCTCAGCTGACTTACTTGGTCCTTGATCTGTTCTTTTTTATTCTGAAGTTGTTTGATAAGTGCATGAGGTTTTTCAATTTGAGCCCTTAATTCTCCATTTTTAGCCTTTAAAGGTTCATATGTTGTAGAAATATTGGATAGATACAACTCAAGGCCATCAATTTGGTCTTTTAGACCCTTCGTTATCATAGGCCATGTTAGGTAGAATTGATATAATAATTTTGCTTCTTCCAAAGCATTTTGAATGCTCTTCATGTTATCTTCCAACATATTATGTGCATTGGAACATTTTTCTAATAAAGCTATCAATCTCTTACTATTTATTTGTTCCAATACCCTTTTCTTAGGTTCTTTTTCCAAAATTACAGAGTGATTGTTGAATGACTCCAGTAGTTGTTTCATTTGTTGAGCATTAGTTAGGGAAGCATCCCTATAAGCTTTTGGTACCACTTTCTCAATAGATCTCATTGCTTCTTCCAAAAGCTCATTTCCTTCCACTTGAGACTACAAAATTTCTTCTTGAGTAGTGGTTTAGAATACATTTCCCAATTGAAGCTTCTATAGAGGATAAATATTGTATTAATTAATTTGTCCATCCAGAGTAGGTAACTAAAATAATTGTGGAGAGGCACTAGACTAGATTTGTCTTTGTTGTGCTAAGAATTGTTTAATGGAGTCAATTTGAGAGACTACAGAGTCATGAGTAGAACTCCTAGCATCTATATTCACTTGCTCCTTTCCTGAATCAATGAAATTATGTGATTGTTGGTTCTGTGTGTTGGAATGCACAGGACAACTTAGAGGGTGGGATGGATCAGTTGTATGTTTAAAACTTTAAACCCTCAAAGTAATTTCAAACATCAACCACTTATAATGCGTTAGTAGAATGTAAACATAAGAAGCATCAATGCAAACACATCCAAACACATAAGAACACTAGAGTTACATGGAAAACCTAATAAGGGAAAAACTATGGTTAAGATTATCTCACAATATATATGAATAACAACACTAAAAATTAGTAGGCTCACTACCAATGGCTCACTGCCTAGAAGAAAGACTCGTTGCTAGAGAAAGGCTCACTGCCAAGGGCTCACTACCCAGAAGAGAGAAGAAACAAGAAGACTATTACAGAGAGATTCACTATCTCAAAGAAATAGGAGAGATCCACCCCTACCACTCCTTTCCATCTGTAACCTTTGGTTCACTGCCTCTAGCAACTTCTAGCATACTAAAATGTACACACCTTCTACTCACTGCATTCCAGAGTCATAAGCATTTAAGTTCACACACAACTTCACTTCCCTTGATTCACTTTTGCATGTTCTTCTCTACCTTGATCCACTCAACTTCATCTTGCATTTATACCATCTATAACCAAGACCTATCTCAATTAGGTCGATCATAATGAAGCATGTGCATTACACACATGTAACATTACTTAGTTTGGCACTAAACACTTTTGTGGTGGAAAGAAGTGAAAGTGGACCATGTCAAGGGATAACTAGGACTCAAATCTGTATCACCAAACTACTTATCACATCCACAATCCATGAGCTACCTATACAAATGGTTATAGTAAGCCAGGTTGGCCAAACCTAAGCTAATGACCATACTCACGCTTCTCCAAGTCCAAGAACATCATGCAGACCATAGAAAGACACTCCAAAGAATTCACACACCTTCCCAAAATACTCATCATCATCATAAACTTCTACAACACTACGACAACTATATGAATTAAAGAATGTCTTCATTATGCACATCAAGACAGACTGTTACTGATCACCAACACAAGAACTAAACTTGCAAAGCATCCTAACACTGGAAACTTCAAAGGAAGGTTGATATAGATAATATAAGTATTCTCCCAAATCCACAAGATAGGAAAGGTCAATGTCGAGAAATGTGGAGCATTCTCATTTCACCCAAACACCCTCCTTCACGGTCAAATATTCTACAAACACATCTTCTACTTCCACATGATCTAGAACTTGAAACTCTAGATATAACACCTTTGAACACCTCTGATCAACACTTCCAAATTACACAAGCATATCTTCAATTAGGAAGAAATGTGGAGCATAAAACTAAGGGTACCTCTATCACACTACACACCTTTTTATAAAATTCTCTCAAAAGCACTTAGAAACCAAGTTAACCATCTGCTGGGAGTTGACATCAATAACAACACTAGCAATTTTCCAACAATATCCCCCTTTGTCATTGATGGCAACACCAGCTCTTTGAAAAACCATCAAGACTAAAAGTAATCAATTAGCAGCTCTGTAACTAGTAATATTCCCCTGATAGAAATAAATTTTACTCTTCACACACCTCTCTGCATAATGGTTTTTCAATCACTTCAACTCTCTCTGCCTTTGACATAAATGACAAAGGGCAACAACTCTAACACCAGCAAGTATCTACTCTATCTCCACTGCTCTCACTTTTTCTACGCTCTCCCCCTTAAGATCATAGGATATGCTCCATCTGACTATACCAACTAGTAGTATCACTACCTACTCCCCCTGAGATGCAGCCTTCAACATTAGTATAGGGCGAAAAGTGTATCTTGAAATGCTTCCTAGACAGATGCATAAATTTATGCATCTAGTTAAGAGAAAGAGGGGAAATAACGCCTAACATCTATTAGAGATACTCAAAAGTATCCTTAGGGAGAGCCTTTGTAAAGATGTCTACAACTTGATCCTTGGTAGGCACATACTCCAACGTCACCTCATTCTCTGCAACCTTTTCTCTTAAGAAGTGATACTGTATTGAAATATGTTTTGTCCTTGACTACATCACTAGATTTTTTGAAATGTTGATAGCACTTGTATTGTCACATAGGATAGGATTAGGCTCATCATATGACACTTTGATATACTTCAATGTTTTCTTCATCCATAACACCTATGTGTAACAAGATGCTACTGCAATATATTATGCCTCTATAGTAGATAATGACAATGAGTCCTACTTCTTACTTAACCATGAGACAAGCCTGGTTCCTAGAAAGAAAGCATCACCACTTGTACTTCTTTTGTCATCTGTACATCCTACCCAATCTGCATCTATATATGCACTCAAGGAGAAATCAATATCCTTGGGATACCATGGGCCAAACTCCAAAGTGCCTTCAGGTATCTAAATATTCTCTTTACTAATACAACATGTGACTCTCTTGGATTAGCTTAGAATCTAGCCACAAGATTGTTGCAAGTATGAGTAGTAAGTGTTGTCATTGATGTCAACACCTAAGGTCAGCATCTAAGGAAATTATTTGAATGAGTTTGAGCAAGTATCTGAGAAGAAAAGTATAGTGTTTTGCTCTGCATATCCTGTAGATTGAATATCTTTCTCTGTGGTTTGGCAGTCATGTTAATATATGTCTGTAGCTGTTATGTTTCAAGTTTGAGCCTTCAGTATGAATATTTGAGTGAGTACTATTCACCAAAGTAAAAAATACTTTTCTATGCATCTATTAATGACAAGGTGAATGTATTCTGCTCCATATTTCTCTGCATTTAGGTTTTATAGTCTACGGTTCTAGAATTAAGTTTGTAATGATGCTATATGCCTTCAGTTCAAATGGTTCATGATTTGGTGCTCTACAAGTGATCTTTCCTTTATGAGAGTGGCTGACAGTAATGTTCAAGTGCTCTGGTTTGAAGAATCCTATGGATAAAGTGTTTAGAGGTTTTGCGGATGTTCTTGGTGATTGTAACATGCTTGTGTATGTCTCTAGATTGTGTTCATTCCTTTTGATTGGTCTGTATAGTGTAATCTAGATCGTGCATGAAGCATGTTCCTAAAGGTCTTAGTGTTAACACCAGTTTTAGCCAACTTCGTTGTTTTCACTATTTGCGATTATACTTTGGAGTTTGTGATAGTGTGTTGTAGCATGGAAGATTGCATTTGAGTCCCAGCTAAGGCGTGGTATAGTCAACATTAATTCTACTCCTTCACATATTTTTTTAGGTCCAGACCTATTCTAATGTATGTGTGTATGTCAACCTTGGAGATTGTTCCAATGGTTGATGATTGTAATGCCAACCGTGATTTTCATTCCAAGGTTGATGAATTGTATAAATACATGTAATGAAGTCATGAATGATTGATGAGGATGTAAAGATGCCAAGATAAGTGTGAAGTGAAAAAGTAGAGCAGAGAAAAGGAAATTTATTGCACTTCAATGGAACTAAACCTTGGCATAGTATAGATGCGACTATCTCAGTTCACCAACTCTGGCAGTGAACCACCCAACAACAGTGAGCCACCCCATTGGTAGTGATCCCCTTTTTGTGTAGTGAGCTTTTTGGGCAGTGAGCCCTAAGGCAATGAGCCTCCAATAGTGAGCCTTGTAAATTTTGATATATCATTTATATTGTGAGCTAACACTCAGCGTGGTTTTTCCCTTATTGGGTTTTCCATGTAAAAAGTTTGGTGTCTCATGTGTGAATGTGTTTAAGTTTTGATTTCATGCTTTCATGGTTAAATTACAATAACAGTGATTAAGTGGTTGATGTGTTGATGGTTTTAAAGTTTTGGTTACAACTGATTCATCCCCCCTCTAAGTTGTCATGCACATTTCAACAATTAGTATCAGAGTGAGGGTTCCTCAAAAAAAAGCATAACAACTCGAGGTAGATTTGGGATGGTGCACAAAAAGGAGTCTCTATAGTTCTATGGAATGGACTATTCTCTATGGAAGGTATAAATGAAAATTCATCTCATTTCTCTTGGTTATGGTGTTTGGAAAATGAAAAAAACCAAGTATACTCTTCCTCCAAATGGTCCATTAGAAAAAGATGAAGTCAAACAGTATGAGTTAAATGGAAAATCTAGAGATGCTCTGTTAAATGCCTTATCTAACACTGAATTGGTGAAAGTTATGGATTTGGAGATTGCTCATGAGATCTAGGTTAAGTTTAAAATTTTATACGAAGGAGGTGATTCTGTAAATATTGCCAAATTAAAAAACTTGAAGGTGAGGTATGAAGCCCTGAAGATGAATGAAGATGAGAACATAACAATCTTCATGCAAAAAGTTGAGGAAATTGTCAATGGAATCAAAGGTCTTGGAGAAACTATTAATGAGGATGAGGTTGTGCTGAAGATTCTTAGGTCATTGCCTAAAGCCTATAGTCATAAGGTGTCAGCAATTAAAAAGGTTATGAGTGTGGAAAAGATTTCAAAGGATCAGTTGCTCAGGAAGCTTACAACTTCTGAGATGAGAGAGTTTGGCAATGCCCTGCCAAAGACAGAGATTACTTTCAAATCCAACACTTCAGAAAAGACTTCAAGAGCTCATAAGTATGTTGTGGAATCTGATGATGGCATTGATGAGATTGAAGCCAACTTTGTGGACAAAATGCAAAGAGGTACCAGTAAGTTCAAAGGCAAATTACCATTCAAATGCTTCTCTTGTGGTAAGATTGGTCACTATGCCTCTAGGTGTCCGGAGAAAATTGAGAGAGGTAAGAAGAAATTTGAAAGTAGATCTATAACTATAAATACATGCTATTATGTTAGATATTTTTATGATGATGGTGTGACAGATGATGAGTCTGATGATACTTGTGCAAATGAATGCTTGTTTATTGCTACTAAGGAAGAACCTATGTCTACTAATCCTGCTAGCTATGTGAAGAAAGAAAAACCAGTGGAAGAAAGTGTCCTGTTTGTCTGTCAGGTTGAGAAAGATAAGGATGAGTAGATTATTGACAGTGGATGTTCACATCACATGACTAGTGATAAAAGTAAGTTTGTAAGTCTAGAAAAGTATGATGGAGAACTGGTTAGATTTGGGGATAATGCAACTGGTAAGATTTGTGGAAGATGATCTATTTCTTTTGATGGTGAACATAACATAGATGATGTTCTATATGTGAATAGTTTAAAGCATAATATTTTAAGTGTTGGTTAGATTGTGACAAAGGATATGATCTAAGATTCAAGGATAATGGATGCAAGATCATGGGAAGCTCTGCAACAGTGATTGCCACTAGTAAGAAGACTAATGGTAATGTTTATCATTTGAGAGGAACTAATTATTGTTGTTTGTTGGCTCAGACATATGAGAGTTGGTTGTGGAATAGAAGGATGTGTCATATCAATTTTGACAACTTGGTGAAGATAAGCTCAATACAAGTTGTGAGAGATCTACCTAAGCTTGTGAAGCCTACTAATACTATTTGCAAGGAATGTCAATTGGGGAAATAGAGAAGGACAAGTTTCAAGAGTAAAGAACAATTTTCTGATGGATTTCTGGAGATGGTGCATAAAGATATGTGTGATCCTACAAGAACAAGAAGTTTGCAAGGAAATAGGTACTTTATGTTGCTTATTGATGATTATTCTAGAATGACTTGGGTCAAATTTCTGAAAGACAAATCAAAATCCCTAGACAAGTTCAAATCTTTCAAGGCAATGGTTGAGAATGAGTTAGAATTGAGGATCAAATGCTGAAAATCTGATAGAGGAGGTGAGTTTACATCAAACAAATTCAACATTTTATATGAAGAGTATGGGATAAACAGATGGTTGTCTACTCCTAAGACTTCTAAGTAGAATGGAGTTGTTGAAAGAAAGAACATGACAGGTCAAGAGGCTTCTAGGTCAATGATGATGGAGGCTAACCTACCAGAACTGTATTAGAGAGAAGCTATACATACTGCTTGTTAGATTTAGAATAGACAACTAAGAGGGGGGGTGAATCAGTTGTCTAAAACTTTCTTTCAATTAAACACTTAAATCCACTTTGTGATTTAGCAGCATATTAATAAATCAATCATGAAACATAATACATTAAATTAGGAGCAAAAACACATCAACACATTAGACACCAAGATTTTGATGTGGAAAATCTAGTTAAGGGAAAAACCACAGGGTGATTAACCCAAGATTGTATTCTCTGTTAGAAGAATAGAAAGAACAAAATGGCACATGCCAATTAGGGCTCACTACCCAAGCACACTGTTCACAAGAGGCTCATTGCCTACAAGAGACACATTGTCTACAAAATGATAAGTATCACATACTTGAACTAGAGAATAACATCTTCATCATGCTTGAATCAGTTCCATTTAAGCCCAATACTTCTACTATGCCTTTCGCTCTTTTCCTTGCTACCACACTCTCATCTCCACAAGACACACTTTGAAATGACTTTACAAATCCATATATATACAAGACATCAACTTAAGAATAATCATCTAAGTCAGAAAACATCTACAAGAACATCAACAAGATGTGTAACTCATCCGGTCAGCTAGTCTCAAGAAGAACACCATCATCCGGAAGTTATTCTTTAATTGGGAGATCCAACTCCAATGCAGACCACCAACACAAAATGGACATGATCCAAATACCTCCACAAGCTTTCTTGAATCAACAAGAACATCCTCACTTCATCTACTTACTGAAATTCTTATCTTCTTCATCTGGAACCTCAAGAACATAGTCTGTCATCACTGTCACAATGGAATAGATGCTTGCGGACCTCTAAGACACTAACCAATTGAGTTATCACTTCTCATGGACTTCCTAAACACTCCACCAAATCTGTAGAGTAGGATATTGCATTTCTAGATCCCACCGGACCTATCTATGTCAATCTGTCACCTCTGAACACCTGTCGGAACTAGTTTTACTTGAGCAGCCACAACTTCTTCAGATCTTCATGCTGACCTCTGAAATCTTTACTGGATCACCTTAAGACACATATCTACAAACCCTTTTAATCGTATCCTCTGATAGTCATCTTATCTTGGATCTTTACCTTACTATCTTCACTATTCTTCTTTATTCCTGATTCGGACTAATTTTCTCAATATCCTCAGCACACAGCTCATCCAATCCTTATCATCAATGCAACAGAAGTATGTTGACATCAATGACAACACCGGTTAGGACCATACTTGCAACAGTGTTGTCTACATTCAAAATAGAATTTAAGTCAAAGGTAATGGTACTAAAACTCCTTATGAATTGTGGTATGGAAGAGTTCCTATAGTGAAATATTTCAAAGTTTTTGGAAGCAAATGTTATATCAAAAGAGATGAAGCGTTAGGCAAGTTTAATGCTAGTTTTGATGAAGGAATTTTCCTTGGATACTCTACTAAGAGTAAGGCCTACCAGTGCTACAATAAAAGATTGGGAAAGGTCATTGAGAGTGCTAATGTGAAGGTTGATGAAGACAGGGAAAGAACATTAGATGTTCTTTCCTAAGACTCTTGAGCAGAATGGAATTGTTGAAAGAAAGAGCATGACAGTTCAAGAGGCTACTAGGTTAATGATGATGGAGGCTAACCTACTAGAAGTGTATTACAGAGAAGCTATACATACTGTTGTCTACATTCAAAACAGAGTTCAAGTCAAAGGTAATGGTACTAAAACTCTTTATGAATTGTGGTATGGAAGAGTTACTACAGTGACATATTTTAGAGTTTTTAGAAGCAAATGTTATATCAGAAGAGATGAAGAGTTAGGTAAATTTAATGCTAGGTGTGATGAAGGAATTTTCCTTGGATACTCTACTAAGAGTAAGGCCTACCGGTGCTACAATAAGAGATTGAGAAAGATCATAGAGAGTGCTAATGTGAAGGTTGATGAAGACAGGGAAAGAACATTAGATCTGAGTGGCTATGAAATAGATGAAATGTTGTTATAGTCAATGAAGAAAAGGTAGAACAACAAGATAGTCAAGTTGAAGAAGAAAAGGTTCCAGAAAGTGTTGTTAAGACTCCTAGGTATGTAAGGATTAATCATTCTGAAGATCAAATTATTGGTGACAAAAGCAAAGGGGTATTGACAAGGAAAAGAGCTACAGAGGAACATGTGAACTACTATTTGCTTTAACAGATTGAACCTAAACCTGTAAGTGAAGCCTACAAAGATCAAAGTTGGGTAAAAGCTATGGAAGAAGAGCTGATGCACATAGAGAAGAATCAAACTTGGGAATTGGTCCCTAGACCCGCAGATAAGAATGTGATTGGAACCAAATAGGTTTTTAGAAACAAGATGAATGAAAATGGAGAAGTTGTAATAAACAAAGAAAGATTAGTATGCAAAGGATATTCTTAGGTTGAAGGTATAGACTTTGAGGAGACTTATGCTCTTGTGGAAAGGATTGAAGCAATAAGGATGTTTCTGGTATTTGTAGCATACAAAAATTTCAAAGTGTACTAGATGGATGTAAAGTTTGCATTATTGAATGGAGAACTGGAAGAAGAGGTTTACATTTAACAACCTGAAGGATTTCAGTCATCAGATCAAGGTGACATGGTATACAGATTGAAGAAAGCCCTATATGGACTCAAGCAAGCTCCTAGAGCCTGGTATGCAAGGTTGGGCAAGTATTTGATGCCATTAGGGTTCAATAAAGGTACTACATATACTAATCTCTATTTCAAAATTAATGATGATCAAATCTTGATTGTTGTGGTCTCTGTTGATAATATTATCTTTGGAGGCAATGAAGGTATGTGTAAGAAATTTGCAGAGGAAATACAAATGGAGTTTGAAATGTCCATGTTTGGTGAAATGAATTTCTTTCTAGGACTGCAGATTACTCAATCAGAAAAAGGAATTTTTGTTTCTCATTCCAAGTATGTGAAAGAATTGTTGAAGAAGTTTGGAATGGAGGATTCTAAGGCAGTATGTACTCCTGTGGTAACTGGTTGCAAGATGACAAAGAATGATGAATCACCTAAGACTGATCTGAAAAAGTATAGGTCTATGATTGGAGGACTACTTTATATATCTAGCCCATACAAGACTACATATAATGCATGTAGTTTATCTTGTGGCAAGATTTCAAGAAGACCCTAGAGAGTTACATGTGATGGTAGTCAAGAGGATCATGAGGTATTTAAAAGGCACTTCAGACTATGGATTGTGGTATCCCAAAGATACTGATTTCACTCTTAGTGCTTATGCAGATGCCGATTGGGCTGGAGATGTTGATGATAGAAAAAGTACAAATGGAGGTGCTTTCCTCTTAGGTAATAGATTGGTTTCATGGCTGAGCAAGGATCAAGAATCAGTTTCTTTGCCTATTGTAGAAGAAAAATACATTGTTGCAGCATGTTGTACACTCAAGTGCTTTGGATGAAGCAAACATTGAAGGACATAAGAGTTGTGTATGAAGAACCAATTTCAATCTTTTGTGACAATACAAGTGCTATAAACATTTCAAAGAATCTAGTGATGCACTCAAGGACAAAGCATATATCAATAAGGTATCACTTTCTTAGAGAAAAGGTAACAGAGAATGAAGTAAAGATAGAGTATGTGTCTATAAAGGATCAGATTGCAGATATTTTCACTAAGCCTCTTCCTAAGGATACTTTTGAGTATCTTAGGGAGAAGTTAGGGGTGATTTCCCCTCTTGCTCTAAACTAAGATGCATAGGAAATGCATTAGTCTAGTGATACTCAAAGACTCATCCTTTGATTTGGATTGATGTTTTGTAGACTACCTCTCAAGGGGAGCTGGTAGATGTTGCTAAATGAGTTTCTGATTAAGAGAAGTAAGTGTTGCAGTGTTGATGATAGGGGGAGTTGTGTAGTAAAGAGAAAGAAAAGGTTTTACACCCTTTGCCATTGATGTCAAAGGGGGAGAGAAGTTCATGTGAAAAACTCAAGGAGAAAACTTCTGATTAATGCAACCAAAGAAATAAAGTAAGGGGGAGCAAAGAAGCAAAGTAAGTTTGTTTGTCTTGATGGTTTTTCACATCATGTGTTTCCATCAATGACTAAGGGAAGATTGTTACAAGTATGAGCAGTAAGTGTTGTCATTGATGTCAACACCTAAGGTCAACATCTAAGGAAATTATTTGAATGAGTTTGAGTAAGTATCTAAGAAGAACAATACAGTGTTTTGCTTTGCATATCTTGTAGATTGAATACCTTTATATGTGGTTTGGAAGTCATGTTAAGAGATTTATGTAGCTTCTATCTTTCAAGTTTGAGCCTCTAGTATGAAGATTTGAGTGAGTTCTGTTCACTAGAGTAAAACAGTTTGTGGTTCTAGAATTAAGTTTGGAATGATGTTATGTGTCTTTAGTTCAAATGGTTCATGATTTGGTGCTCCGCAAGCGATCTTTCCTTTATGATAGTGGCCGATAGTAATGTTTAAGTGCTCTGGTTTGAAGAATCTTATGGATAAAGTGTTTAGAGGTTGTACAGATGTTCTTGGTGATTGTAACATGTTTGTGGATGTCTCTAGATTGTGTTCCTACCTTTTGATTAGTCTACAAAGTGTAATCTAGATTTTGCATGAAGTGTGTTCCTAAAGGTCTTAGTGCTAACACTAGTTTTAGCCGACTTGGTTGTTTTCACTACTCGCGATTATACTTTAGAGTTTGTGATTGAGTGTTGTAGCATGGAAGATTACATTTTAGTCCTAGATAAGGTGTGGTATAGTTTGCATTCATTCTTCTCCTCCACATATCTATTTAGGTCCAGACCTATTCTAATGTATGTGTGTATGCTAAACTTGGAGATTGTTCCAATGGTTGATGATTGTAATGCTAACCTTGATGTTCATTCCAAGGTTGATGAATTGTATAAATAAATGTAATGAAGTTGTGAATGATTGATAAGGATGTGAAGATACCAAGATAAGTGTGAAGTAAAAAATTAGAGCAGAGAAAATGAAATTTATTGCTCTTCAATGGAACTAAACCTTGGCATAGTATAGATGCTACTATCTCAGTTCACCAACTTTGGTAGTGAGCGACCCAATGGCAGTGAGCCACCCCATTGGTAGTGAACCCCTTCTTTTCCAATGAGCATTCTAAGAAGTGAGCCTCTGATAGTGACCCTTGTTGTAAATTTTTATATATCATTTGTATTGTGAGCTAACACTCACTGTGGTTTTTCCTTATTGGGTTTTCTATGTAAAAATTCTGGCATCTCATGTGTGAATGTGTTTAAGTTATGATTTCATGCTTTCATTGTTAAATTACAATAATAGTGATAAAGTAGTTGATGTGTTGATGGTTTTAAATTTTTGGTTAGAACTGATTCATATGGAGTCTTTGAACTATTGACTCTGGCTTGCACTCTATTTTGCATTGGCACAATCACGGTTAGGAGGGTCCTCAAAGAGAACAATCCGGACCATGTAGCTAGAGTAAACACAACGGAAACACTCAAAGATATGAAGCAATTACAGATTTAGTCATTCAATCTATCATAGAATTAAAATATAAATTGGCTGGCAACATGTGGGCTTACAATTAGGGCTCACAGGCCTAATTACAAAATATCAGAATATGCACAAGATATAGCTTTGAAGCTCCTTCACAAAGAATCCAAACTATGAACTTATCCTAAGGATCTATTACCTTAATATATATCATCTCCAATACAAAAGATTCCTCTAAATCAACCAAGGAAGATCACAAACTCCAATGAAGAGCTGTAAGGTGTGTACACAGATAGGTCAGACCTAAATGAATTGAACTCCTCCACAAATGAATGGAATGATGTGTGGATCTTGAGGAAGGTTAGCCATGAACCAATAAACATTGATTGATGTGTCTTTTATCTTCATAAGTCATGAAATGCTTCGCAGGTCTTCTGCTTTAGCTGATTATCAAAGATTGTTAGGATACTCCACTCTAAGAAAATAGTTGATCTTCTGATAGTGATAACTTTTTGGTACATTATCCAAATGCTCTAAAAATTGCATATGATGTAGATGGATGAATCTAGGTACTAAGTCTAGCTCCACAAGATTTGAAATGCAATTGCAGTAGAATGTAGACCAAAATACAGAAAGTGCTACTGACTGAACTGACTGGAAAATAAAAAGAAATAAACTAAAATGCAAATGTTTTTGGTTGATGCAAGATTGCTCTTGAACCAGGTGTTAGCACTCATTTTGACCTGGGGTTAATTCTTCATGATCAGGGGGTTTCTTCATTTGAACCCTTTATCTTCTTGCCCATTTTTCCTAAGTATTGGACCTCCTCAGCATTTTTTTCAGCTGCAGCATCATATTTTCTTGAGGAGGAGCTCATCATCATCATATTTCCTTTGATGGTGGTCAGCATCATCATGTTCTCCATCGACCAGTTTCTCATCGTCATCATCATATTTCACTATCGGGTGATGTTTGGTTATTATCCTGATGATGCTGATGAGCTACAGTGCACCCTGATTTGCTTGCGGGGGTGATTTCTCAAGTATCCGGTGATCTTCCAATTATCACCTTGCCCAAACATGATGATGAGGTTGCCCCGATATTCTGAAGGGGTTATTCTCTAAGTTGTTCGACCTGACTTGTTTTTTCTTAAGGGTCGTCATCATCATCATCATATTTCCAGTTATCACCGTGTTGCTTGCGAGGGTCATCATATTTTCTGCCTTCATGATATTTCACCGGGGTGATATCTTTATCATCGGGTGATCTTGGTTATGATCATCCTGATGATGTTGTTGAAGAGTTCTAAGTGCGACCCGATATTCACTAGGGTCATCATATTTTGAACGTCAGGATGATCTTAGTCAATATCATCCTGATGATGTTGTATCACTTCTTGTTCGTAGTTTTGTCATCCTGATGATGCTGACGTCATCTTATGTCGGGGTGATATTTAGTTCTCTGCCTATCTGCATCATGATATTTCCGAAGGAGGGGGTGATATTTTCATATCACCTGGGTGTATGTTTGTTCCAGCATCATGATGATGCTGATATCAAGGAGATATCCGCCTGTCGGCTTCGTGCATTATCTAGTGGGGGGTGATCTTTTCAAGCATCATCATATTCTTCTATCGCCCCGATCTTATAGTAGGAGCTACAGTGTAACCTAATATTTGCACATCAGGATGATATTTCCAAATATCTGGTTGTCTTCCGAATATCATCCTGATGTTAATATGATGATGACGTCGTCAAGGTCCAGAGGGGGGTCATATTTCTAACACTGATCATCTTGTGAAGATCCCCCGATATTTGCAAACATGATGATGACGTCATCCAGATATGAGGAGGTGCGCAGTAGGTAGATATGATGATGACGTCAGTAGGATATGATGATGACGTCATCAGGATGTTCATCGGCCAGACTTTTGGTATAGGCTCAGCAGGAGGATGTTTCTCCGATGGATCAGGTTGTGCCGATGAAGGCGATTATCATGCAGTTATATTGCAATATGATGCTGACGTCAGGGTGATATTTCAAGCGACAGGATATCATGCTGCTGGAGGATGATGATGATGAAGTCTTATACTAGTGTCGTCAGGAGCAAAAGCACCGACATGATATATGCTCATGACCTAGTATATAAAGTGTTAATGAGGTTGCTGCGGGGTGCATGTGGGATAATTGATATCCTGCATTTTCAAATATCATGATGATGAATCTCGGCGGGAAATGGTTGCGATTAACTGTCTGATGTTCTTCCCAAGGCCGCGGGTTGGTGCGCCATTAATGGCGATTGTTGCAGAGGTATGGGCGATGGCGTGGGCTGATCTAGTACCCGGTTGAAGATCTGGATCCCTAGGCGGTGGCGCAGGGCTCAAAAAATCTTCCTATCTCCTCCCCTACCTGCTGCATTAATGTGTTTGAGCGCCATTTTTATGATACTATGTATCTGGCGGGATTTTTGGTCAACCTGGTAGTTAATGCTGAATACACCCTCCTGCTATATAGTGCAGACGGTGTTATTCATTGGAGGTTGTTGAAAGTTGAGGATTTTTGGCTCTGTAATCCAAAACCAGCTGATCTGGTTGCTCTGTACAGTTTAACTTGTGAGTTTATGTATCTCCTGTTGTGCGATTTGGCATGAATCCACTGATTTCATGGTTGATCTTATATGAGTAATGCTATCTTAGCATGTGTTGTGTTAATTCTGTCTCCAGTATTGCATGTATTCTTCTTCTGAATCTGGATATTTGGGTAATGTTTAGATTCTAGAGCATAGAATTCCTATGTTGAATGTCTGATCTTTTAACTTCTGCTCAAGGGGTAGATTAAACTGTTTTCAGGTTGAACATTGGGAAGGGTATACTACAGTAGGGATGCCATAAGTAGAGATAACTTAACACTCTTCATTGGGAGATATCTGTAAGGCAGATATCATGTGTATCCCCCTGAAATCTGGTTTTAGCTATTCATGCTGATCATTCACAGGTGTATGTCTACCGACTCCAAGCCCTGGATAGGCACCAATCATGCTGTGTTCTTGTGTTATACACCATGTCTAGCTTTGCATCCAAAATTCAAACTAAAACATTTCATACTTCCACCTGTTAGTTGTAGGAGTAGGATTAGGAACCCCCTGCATGCTCTCATACCTAACCAGACACCATGTCCAAGAATGTTGCCAGCCTTGTGATCTATCATGCAAATCTTGGTCCATCATGAGAGTATTCTGCCTGTTGTTGTCAAGTTAGATCCTTCTATCTTTGAGCTAGTCAAGGTTACATCTTGAGTTATAGGGATACCCCCCTTGGTGCGGTAGAACCAGAAGTGAAGGGGAGGCAGCTCACGCAACCTCCTGTATTTAGTTGGCTGAATCTGCCTGTGCATTAGAAGTGGCAAACCCTAATGCTGATTCAGAAGAAAAAACCAACAAAGTGGCAACTCTACTGGGGAGATTGATGTCATATCCATGAAAGTTTGAGTCTACAAGATAAAGAATAATCAGACCTGGAAACTATTTGTTGCAGCAGAGAAAAGGGTTATATATGTGATTCTGCTGGTGGATGACCCAGAATGAAAGAAATCAATCTGTAGCTTCAGCTTGTTTGAAGCTCATTCCTCTTCAAGGAGGTGGCGACTCTGCATCAAAGAGCCTGATAAAAGAACAAAATCAGCTAGAGAAGAATTTGCAGTTTCTGCAACATATCCAGGTATTTCATATTGTTTGACAGATTCCCTATTTGGTGAGATAGCACTGGTTAAAAGGGGAACATTGGTGAAAGCAGAGCTTGCATGCTTCTATTAGAACTTACATTGTATTTCAAAGGGCATGCAATGTTGTTCAAAAGACTCATTTAAAGGACTTTAGGCAAGTTTGAAAAAATAGTCTAAACTTTGAGTGCCTAAAGTCATTGTTTGTAGAAAATCTGAGTAGAGAGGAGGGTTGCAATAACATAAAGGATGTATTATCAGCCTATGCACCCTTGTGAAGTGTCAAATGCAAAAATGTATAACAGTCAATCCCAACAATGTAATAAAAGAAGTTTCAACATAGATAGATATAAGCCCATAAATTTTAGTGGCATTTGTGGCTATCCAAATGCCTTTCCACCTAAAATCAGAAATTTTTTGCCTAAATTTAATGGCATAAAGGATGAATCAGCTGAAAGACACTTGCAGCAGTTCCTAAATGTGATAGATGATTTTGAGATTGACCATGAAGATGTGGTTATGAGATTATTTGTTCAATCTCTAGATGAAGATGCAAGGGACTGGTTTTCCTACCTTCCAGCTCACTCTGTCAGCTCTTGGCATGGTTTTAAATCTGCATTTCTAGTATAGTATGGTGAAAGAGTTTCTGAATATGCAGCTATTAGTGACTTCATGTACATCCATATTGAAGAAGATGAGTTGATCCCAGCCTTTAACCTCAGATTTATGAGGGCATTGAATAGAATTCCAGAATGCATGAGACCTAATGATGCACTGTGCTTAGTTATCTATTTGGGAGCCTTTGATAAGAAAATGAGTTACAGATTAAGAGACAAGGAGCCTACCACATTGCATCAGGCACATCAGTTTGCATTAGATATTGAAAACAATTGGAGGAATGGAATACAAAAGGGTTATTTCTCTGAAAATTTTTGTTGTCCTGCAGCCCCCAGTGTTAATGGAGGATTTAATTCAGGTATTGACAATGAATGTCATAGCACTCACACCCCTGTTGTCCCAGTTTTTGCATCATTCCAAGTAGATGATGTTTCTATCATAGAGGAGGATGTCCTTTTTTGCCCAGCAGGTGAAGTTGAAAATAATAATTTTTCAAGTAATATTTGCATACCAGTCCTAAACAAAGAGCCTTCATGTTTAAATGATCCAGTTGTGCAGAGTTGTGATCATATGGATCAAGAATCAATATCAGTTTCATCAGGAAGTATTGGAGGGCTGGAAAATGATGCAGATTGTTCAACTTCAGAGTACATTGAAACAACAAAAATCTTGTATGTGGGGCAATCAGTTGATAAAAATGATATCCATGACCAGTGCATGGATCAGGTTTGTTTTTCTTATGACTCTGGATCTGATAGTAATGAAGAAGAATTGGAGTGTCATGAAGAAGAAGCAGAGGCCTTTGCAGTGAATGTTAATCCCCTTTATGATGAGCCTGCTGATGCATATGATGTTGTGAGTCTTGACTTTCAGTGGTGCAGGATTAACCCTTTGTTTGAGGATGATGATACTGATTTACAAACTGTGAATAATGAATGTTCATCATCACCTGATTCAGACATGTGCAACATTGGGTGTGTGGATCAGGTTTTGTTTTCAATATCAGTAGATATTAGGGGTCTCATATTTTCTGAGTATTTTGAACTGTTGGATCAGCTGGATGAGTGCCTGATAATGTGCAGCAGCCAGATAAATGATAAAGAATGCCAAGAGCAGTATGATGTACTGTCTAAGGGATATAACATACATGTGTTGCCTAATGTTGAAGAATATTATGTGTATGGTTACATGTCTACTTCTGAAATCCAAAATGACAGAGCTGAAAATGATGGTGGCAAGCTTTCAAAATTGGTGGAATATCTTTTTAAGCAGGTGACATTATGGGCAGATATTGCCAATATTTTCAGTTGGGATTGGGATCTTTCAGCTTGGAATCAGGCATTTGACAAGAAAAAATTATGGTTTTTCCTTTTTGGCTGCCTGGGGCTGCCAAAATAATGTTTGAAAATATTGTGTTTGGTGATGCAGATCATGATAACTTCATGACTCTATGCCCAATGGATAAGGGACTGGCCTGCATCCCAGAGATTTGGTTCTCGCTGCAGGTTTTCACCTGCACGTCCCCAGACAGAGCCACTGTTAGCACTCATTTTGACCTGGGGTTGATTCTTCATGATCAGGGGGTTTCTTCATTTGAACCCTTTATCTTCTTGCCCATTTTTCCTAAGTATTGGACCTCCTCAGCATTTTTTTCAGCTGCAGCATCATATTTTCCTGAGGAGGAGGTCATCATCATCATATTTCCTTTGATGGTGGTCAGCATCATCATGTTCTCCGTCGACCGGTTTCTCATCGTCATCATCATATTTCACTATCGGGTGATGTTTGGTTATTATCCTGATGATGCTGATGAGCTACAGTGCGCCCTGATTTGCTTGCGAGGGTGATTTCTCAAGTATCCGGTGATCTTCCAATTATCACCTTGCCCAAACATGATGATGAGGTTGCCCCGATATTCTGAAGGGGTTATTCTCTAAGTTGTTCGACCTGACTTGTTTTTTCTTAAGGGTCGTCATCATCATCATCATATTTCCAGTTATCACCGTGTTGCTTGCGAGGGTCATCATATTTTCTGCCTTCATGATATTTCGCCGGGGTGATATCTTTATCATCGGGTGATCTTGGTTATGATCATCCTGATGATGTTGTTGAAGAGTTCTAAGTGCGACCCGATATTCACTAGGGTCATCATACTTTGAACGTCAGGATGATCTTAGTCAATATCATCCTGATGATGTTGTATCACTTCTTGTTCGTAGTTTTGTCATCCTGATGATGCTGACGTCATCTTATGTTGGGGTGATATTTAGTTCTCTGCCTATCTGCATCATGATATTTCCGAAGGAGGGGGTGATATTTTCATATCACCCGGGTGTATGTTTGTTCCAGCATCATGATGATGCTGATATCAAGGAGATATCCGCCTGTCAGCTTCGTGCATTATCTAGTGGGGGGTGATCTTTTCAAGCATCATCATATTCTTCTATCGCCCCGATCTTATAGTAGGAGCTACAGTGCAACCTGATATTTGCACATCAGGATGATATTTCCAAATATCCGGTTGTCTTCTGAATATCATCCTGATGTTAATATGATGATGACGTCGTCAAGGTCTGGAGGGGGGTCATATTTCTAACACTGATCATCTTGTGAAGATCCCCCGATATTTGCAAACATGATGATGACGTCATCCGGATATGAGGAGGTGCGCAGTAGGCAGATATGATGATGACGTCAGCAGGATATGATGATGACGTCATCAGGATGTTCATCGGCCAGACTTTTGGTATAGGCTCAGCAGGATGATGTTTCTCTGATGGATCAGGTTGTGCCGATGAAGGCGATTATCATGCAGTTATATTGCAATATGATGCTGACGTCAGGGTGATATTTCAAGCGACAGGATATCATGCTGCTGGAGGATGATGATGATGAAGTCTTATACTAGTGTCGTCAGGAGCAAAAGCACCGACATGATATATGCTCATGACCTAGTATATAAAGTGTTAATGAGGTTGCTGCGGGGTGCATGTGGGATAATTGATATCCTGCATTTTCAAATATCATGATGATGAATCTCGGCGGGAAATGGTTGCGATTAACTGTCTGATGTTCTTCCCAAGGCCGCGGGTTGGTGCGTCATTAATGGCGATTGTTGCAGAGGTATGGGCGATGGCGTGGGCTGATCTAGTACCCGGTTGAAGATCTGGATCCCTAGGCGGTGGCGCAGGGCTCAAAAAATCTTCCTGTCTCCTCCCCTACCTGCTGCATTAATGTGTTTGAGCGCCATTTTTATGATACTGTGTATCTGGCGGGATTTTTGGTCAACCTGGTAGTTAATGCTGAATACACCCTCCTGCTATATAGTGCAGATGGTGTTATTCATTGGAGGTTGTTGAAAGTTGAGGATTTTTGGCTCTGTAATCCAAAACCAGCTGATCTGGTTGCTCTGTACAGTTTAACTTGTGAGTTTATGTATCTCCTGTTGTGTGATTTGGCATGAATCCACTGATTTCATGGTTGATCTTATATGAGTAATGCTATCTTAGCATGTGTTGTGTTAATTCTGTCTCCAGTATTGCATGTATTCTTCTTCTGAATCTAGATATTTGGGTAATGTTTAGATTCTAGAGCATAGAATTCCTATGTTGAATGTCTGATCTTTTAACTTCTGCTCAAGGGGTAGATTAAACTATTTTCAGGTTGAACATTGGGAAGGGTATACTGCAGTAGGGATGCCATAAGTAGAGATAACTTAACACTCTTCATTGGGAGATATCTGTAAGGCAGATATCATGTGTATCCCCCTGAAATCCGGTTTTAGCTATTCATGCTGATCATTCACAGGTGTATGTCTACCGATTCCAAGCCCTGGATAGGCACCAATCATGCTGTGTTCTTGTGTTATACACCATGTCCAGCTTTGCATCCAAAATTCAAACTAAAACATTTCATACTTCCACCTGTTAGTTGTAAGAGTAGGATTAGTAACCCCCTGCATGCTCTCATACCTAACCAGACACCATGTCCAAGAATGTTGCCAGCCTTGTGATCTATCATGCAGATCTTGGTCCATCATGAGAGTATTCTGCCTGTTGTTGTCAAGTTAGATCCTTCTATCTTTGAGCTAGTCAAGGTTACATCTTGAGTTATAGGGATACCCCCCTTGGTGCGGCAGAACCAGAAGTGAAGGGGAGGCAGCTCACGCAACCTCCTGTATTTAGTTGGCTGAATCTGCCTGTGCATTAGAAGTGGCAAACCCTAATGCTGATTCAGAAGAAAAAACCAACACCAGGGATGCTCTTGCATCAGACATCTAGGGTTAATAAAAAAAAGTGAATCCCTCACTTTGCTAGAGCTAAAGGAAAACCAAGACGGTCCACCTCAGCCTGAGAAATCCATGATGAGTCTTCTTCTAGTCTGCCTTTCCACTTCATAAGATATAATTTGTATTGTCTTCCTCTCATGTTGAGTCCAATTCTACTGTCCAAAATGTTCTCAAGTTGCTCCAGTGCTTGTTGTGGTAACTGCTTCTTCAAGTCTTCTACAATGCTGTCACTAAAATCTACTTCATGATATTGGTATAGGTCTGTAATTTTGAAAATCGGTGATATACCCAATGTCTCTCGTAACTCCACTTCATATGTATTTCCTAAATCAAACTTTCTAAGTATCCTACAAGGTCCAAACTTCTTCATCTTCAACTTGTTGTGCCAACTGGAAATCTTTCTTTTCTCAAGTATACCATCACTTCATCTCCAACTATAAATTCTTTGTGTCTTCTCTTCTCATATGCTTGTTCTTTATATTTGTTGTTTATTTCTTGCAAATGCTTCTTTACTTGATTATGCATTGTCTCCATATAACTACAAATTCTTCTGCTTCTGCACTCCTCTTATCTTCCATACTGATGTCTCTCAACTCTTTCACTCTAGGGTTTACTCTGGTAAAAATCTCAAAAGGTGTTCTTCCGATACTTCTATTCACTGAATTATTGTATGCAAACTCTACTTGTGAAAGAATCAAATCCCAACTTCCCGCCTTCTCCCCAACCAAACATCTCAACACATTTCCCAAACTCCTATTCACTACCTCTACCTATCCATCAGTCTGTGGATGAAATGATGAACTCAACTTCAAATCTGTCTTCATCTTCTTCCAAAGTGTCTTCCAAAAATATCCAAGAAATCTTGTGTCTCTGTCTGAAATTATGCTCCTAGGTAATCCATGCAATCTCACAATCTCCTTGAAAAAAAGATTAGCTACATGTACTATATCAGTTGTCTTCTTACAAGGTATGAAATTTACCATCTTTAAAAATTTGTCTACTACTACAAATATTGAATCATGTCCTCTCTGTGTCTTAGGTAATCCCATTACAAAATCCATGCTTATGACTTCCCAAGGTCTCTCTAGTACTGTCAAAGGTTTATACAATCTAGTATTCTGACTACTTCCCTTTGCAACTTGGCAAATTCTACAACTTTGTAAAAATTTCCTAACATCCTTGAGTATCTAAGGCCTAAAGTAATGTTCACTCACCAAATCCATTGTTTTATCAATGCCAGACTGTCCTGCCAATCCACCACTATGCTTCTCCTTGATCAAATTATCACTCATTAAACTCCTAGGTATGCACAATTGGTTTCCTTTGAACAACATATCTTCTTGAATGAAATAGTCCAGCCACTTACTTTTCTTTGTTACAACAAGGTCTGTACATGCTTTCCAAGGTTCTACAAAATCAAGATCTTCCTCATACATCGTCTTCAATTCTTCAAATCCTAACACTTCAACTCTCATCTCAGTCAACAAATTTCTTCTCCTACTCAATGCATCAGCAAGTTTGTTTGATTTCCCACTCCTATGCTTTAATACAAATGTATAACTCTACATGAACTCTACCCATCTCATATGTCTCTGATTCAACTTACCTTGACTATTCAAATATTGCAAAGCTTGATGATCTGTATACAACACAAACTCCTTAGGTAATAAGCAATGTCTCCACTTCTTCAAGGCTTGAATTATGGCATAGAAATCTTGATCATAAACTAAATCTGTTCTCCTTGTATCATTCAATTTTTCACTCAAATATGCTACATGTCTACCTTCTTGACTTAACATTGCTCCTATTGCATTCCCACTTGCATCACAATTTACTTGAAATACCTTATTGAAATCCGGTAATGCCAAAACAGGTTGCTCTGTCACTTTCTATTTCAATAATTCAAAACTCTTGTCTAATCCTAATGTCCACTTAAAAATTTTTCTATCACCTCTCATTATCTATGTCATAGGGTTACATACTGAACTAAAATTTCTGATGAACTTTTGGTAGAAACTAGCCAATCCTTGAAATGATCTGACTTCTCCAATGCTCTCCAGTGTAGGCCATTCAACAATTACTCTCACTTTTTCAGGATCCATCTTCAATCCTTCCATAGAAATCACAAATCCCAAGTATACTAATTCTTCCTTCATAAAAGTACATTTCTTTATGTTTATTAGCAATTTCTCTTCTCTCAATCCATGAAATACTTGTCTCAGGTGCAACAGATGTTCTTCTTTTGTCTTATTGAAAATTAGAATGTCATTCAAATATACAATATAAAACTTACCCAAGAATTTCTTCAAAACTTCATTCATCAATCTCATGAAAGTACTTGGTACATTTGTCAGTCCAAAAGGCATCACTAACCACTCATACAATCCTTCATTTATCTTGAAAGTAGTCTTCCATTAATCTCCTTCTTTGATTCTGATTAGATGGTATCCACTCTTCAAATCTATCTTTGTGAAATATTTTTCTCCACTCAAACAATCCATGATATCATCCATCCTAGGTAAAGGAAATCTATACTTAACTGTGATCTTGTTGATTGCTCTAGAGTCTGTACACATTCTCCATTCTCCATCTTTCTTAGGTGCTAACACTACAAGTACTGCACAAGGACTCAAACTTTCTCTAATCAAACCCTTCCTCAACAATTCATGTATATGTATATTTAATTCTTCATTCTTTGTTGGTATCATTCTATGTGCTGCTTTCTTAGGCAAACTAGCTCCTAGTATAAGATCCATGTGATGATTGATACTTCTGATCAGTGGCAATCCTTCAGGTACATTGTCTAATATGATGTCTTCATACTTTGTCAGTAAGTCAGTTATCTCCTTTGGTTGTGTTTCTTCATTATTCAGGGTTTCAGGCTTCTTAGAGATCAAAGCATAACACATATTCTCATGTCTCAAACCATCCAAAAATTTCCTTTCATCTACGAGACATATTCTAGAATTTCCACATACATCACTCTTAGGATCATCTTCCAAAGGAATCAAAGTAATTCTCTTTCCATTTGATGTTATAGTGTATGTATTCTTTCTCCCATCATGTATATCTTTTCTATCATATCGCCAAGGTCTACCCAACAAAATATGACATACATCCATAGGCATAATATCTCACAAGACTTCATCATGATAATATCCAATATGAAATTTCACCAAACATTGTTCACTCACCAATACCTTATAATCATCTTGAATCCATGCTATCTAATAGGGTTTAGGGTGTTTCAATCTTTTCAACTTCAGCTTAGTCACCATCTCTTCTAAAACTAGGTTATCTACACTACCACTATCAATTACAACTTTACAACATTTGCCTCCTAATTTGCATCTCATTATGAACAAACATTTCCTCTACAGTGGTTCCTAATTTGTCTCTACTTGAAATAGTGCTCTCCTCATCACAATTGATTCTCCTTTTTCAGGTTTACCAACTAAACTAGGTGATCCAATAGGGTCTTCTTCCACATAGGTTGCTCTTCCACTATTCTCTATTCTCTTGCTTGTACTTCCCTAATTACATTCAAATGCTCTATGTCCTTCACCTCCACACTTAAAATGGGTTCCTTTGAATGTTCTCCTATCAGGTCCTCTTCCTTCTCTTTTACATCCTTCACTCTGGGACTAGGGTTTCCTTTGTAATAGAAATTTCTATCATCTCTCTGGTATGCATTGTTATCTCTGTCCTTCTTGAATGGGTTCTCTTGTCTGTTCTTCTTTGTATATGATCTTTCTCCTCTGGAAAATGTTCTACATGTTGCAAGTATGGGCCTAACTAGTGTTGTCATTGATGTCAACATACTCCTGTTGCATTAATGATAAGGATTGGATGAGCTGTGTGCTGAGGATATTGAGAAAATTAGTCCTATTCAGGAATAGAGAGTGAGGTAAAGATCCTAGATAAGATGAATATCAGAGGATGCGCTTCAAAGGGTTTACAGATATGTGTCTTAATATGATCCAGTAAAGCTTTCAGAGGTCCACGTGAAGATCTGAAGAAGTTATGGCCACTTAAGTAAAACTAGTTCTGGTAGGTGTTCAGAGGTGACAGAGTGACACAGATAGGTCTGGTGAGATCCAGAAGTGCAATATATTGTTCTGTGGATTTGGTGGAGTGTTTGGGAAGTCAATGTGAATTTACAACCCAATTGGTTCATGGTCTAGAGGTCCATAAGCATCTATTCCAATATGACAGTGATGACAGACTGTGTTCTTGAGGTTCTAGATGAAGGAGAAAATGATTTCAGTGAACAGAAGTAGTATGGATGTTCTTGGTGATTTAGGCAAGCTTGTGGAGGTCTTTGGGTTGTGTCTAGTTTGTGTTGATGGTCCGCATTGAAGATTGAGCTCATAATTGAAGAATTACTTCCGAATGATGTTGTTCTTCCTAAGTCTGGCCAACCAGATGAGTTACACATCCTGTGGATGATCTTGAAGATGTTCTGTGAAGAATGGTGTGTTCCTAAAGAAAGATTGAAGTATTAGATCTGTGTGGATGACAATGTACTGATCCATGTGAAGTCTTTTTGTAATTAGTCATATTATATTTATGTATTTTCTCAGTAATGTTTGCCGACTTCGATGATTATCCCTAAGTTGATGTCTTGTATAAATAAGGAGTTGTAAAGTCATTTCAAATATATCTTCAGGAGATGAGAATGTTGTAGAGAGGAGCAGAACGAAAGGCAGAGTGGAAGTATTGGGCTTGAATGGAACTGACTCAAGCATGGTGAAGATGTTATTCTTCAGTTCAATTATGTAATACTTATTATTCTGTAGACAGTGTGTCTCTTGTAGGCAGTGGGCCTCTTGTGAGCAATGTGCTCGGGTAGTGAGACCTAATTGGCATGTGCCATTTTATTCTTTCTATTCTTTTAATAGAGAATACAATCTTAGGTTAGTCACCTTGTGATTTTTCCCTTAACTAGGTTTTCCACATCAAAAATCTTGGTGTCAAATGTGTTAATGTGTTTCTTCTCTTGAAATGTTGCATTATGTTTACATGATTAATTTACTGATGAATTAAGAAAAGGACTTCAGTGATTAATTCAAGGAAGTTTTGGACAACTAATTCACCCCACCCCCTCTCAATTGTCTGTTCTAAATCTAACAATTAGTATCAGAGGTAAGTTCCTCTAAAAGAGCTTAACTGCTTGAGGAGATCTAGGATGTCATCCTACAAGAAAGATAGTTTGAGATTTGATGGATCCAATTTCACTCTTTGGGAAAGTCACATGGAATTTCATTTGCAATGTATGGGAATGCAATATTGGATCATGGCTTCAAAAAAATATGATCCTCCACAGAATGGTCTACATATCGTAGATGAAATAAGAGATGCTGAAAATAATCTGCAGACTAAAGAAGCTCTTCTAAGTGCCTTATCTAATTTAGAGCTAACAAATGTCATTGATCTAAAGACTACATATGAGATTTGGCAAAAACTGGAACTTCTGCATGAAGGAGACAAGTATGTTAAATGTGCCAAGCTATAGAGTCTGAAAGGAAAATTCAAAAACCTGAAGATGAGAGAAGATGAAAATATCACTTCATTTATGCCAAGAGTAAATAAGCTTGTTTGTGGTATTAGGTGTGCTGGTGGAATCTTGGATGAAGATGAGATTGTTGGCAAAGTTCTCAGATCCCTTCCTGATTCTTACAAATATAAGGTTGCTGCTATTGAAGAATTCAGATCCTTTTCAGGTATCACAAGAGATCAATTGGTTGGTAAACTGGCTAGATTTGAACTGACCAAGTTTGGAGATGCCCCCCCAAGACTAAATCTACATTCAAAGCTAGTGCCTCTGTAAAAGGAAAACAAAAGTTTGATCTAGGAGAAAATTCTTCAAAGAAGTTATCATGGTATGAAAAAGCAAGAAAAGACTTGGAAGAAGATGAAGCAGAAGCTACTCAACTTGAAGCCCTTATTGCAAAAAGACTGCCAAGAGGATCTGGTAAGTATGAGGGGAAATTGCCATTTAAATGTTTTAACTATAATAAGATTGGCCATTTTGCCTCAAGGTGTCCAGAAAGATTTTCAAGGCCAAACCTTAACAGATCAAGGTTCCAAAAGAAATGCTACTATGTTCATGGAGATGATGATGATGGAGTAACAAATGATGAATCAGAGACAGGAAACAAATCCATAAGTGACTCGATGTTTATTGTCATCAAGGAAGAAGATCCAATGCCCTCTGAATCTGTCAATCATAAAATTGTAGAAAGAGCTCTGGTTGCCCAAGTTGTAGAAAAGGATGATTGGGTCATTGACAGTGGATGCTCTCACCATATGAAAGGTGACAAAAATAAGTTCATAGATTTGGAAAGGTATGAAGGAGGAGTGGTAAAATTTGGTGATAATTCCGCTGGCAGAATCAGAGATAGAGGAACTATTTCTTTTGATGGAAAGAAAAAAATCAGTAATGTATTATATGTTGAAGGCTTGAAGCACAATCTTCTTAGTGTTGGACAGTTGGTGGACAAAGGCTATGATCTCCAATTCAAAAATGGAAAATGCAAGATCTTTGAAAGTTCCAGAACAGAGATTACATCTGGTACTCAAACTAAAGGTAATATCTTCCACTTGGTTGGTACTGGTAAAAGTTGCTTATTTGTTCAAATTGATTAGAGTTGGTTGTGGCATAGGAGAATGTGTCATGTGAATTTTGATAATATCATCAAGATAAGAAACACTCAGGCTATAAGAGATCTTCCAAGACTGGTAAAACCTACTAATAGTTTGTGCAAAGAATGTCAGTTGGGTAAGCAGAGTAGAGTCACATTCAAAAGTAAAGAACAATCTTCTACCAGATTATTGGACTTAATTCATACTGATTTATGTGGTCTGGCAGGAATCAGGAGTGTGCAAGGTGATAGATACTTCATGTTATTGATTGATGATCACTCCTGGATGATGTGGGTAACATTTCAGAAAGAAAAATCTAAGGCCCTTGAGAAATTCAAAATATTCAAGGCAATGGTAGAAAATGAAACTAGATTGAATATAAAATGTTTGAGGTCTAATAGAGGTGGAGAATTCACATCCAGTGAGTTTATATAATTCTGTGAGAAACATGGAATAAACAGATAGTTGTCTGCTCCAAGGACTCCACAACAGAATGGAGTAGTGGAGAGAAAGAACCAAACCATCTAGGAAGCATCTAGAACCATGATGATGGAAGCAAATGTTCCTCAAATCTATTGGAGAGAAGCTATAAGCAATGCAGTCTATACTCTCAATCGAGTACAAATCAGAAGCAATACCAGTAAAACTCCTTATGAACTTTGGTTTGGCATCACTCCCACTATGAGGTATTTCAGAGTCTTTAGTAGCAAATGTTACATTAAAAGAGATGAAGATTTAGGCAAATTTGATGGTAGAAGTGATGAAGGAATATTCTTGGGTTATTCTACTTAAAGCAAAGCATACCAGTGTTATAACAAGAGATTGAGAAAGATTATAGAAATTACAAATGTGAAGGTTGATGAAGGTGTTGAAAAACCCTCAAGGTTTTATGAATATGATGAAAATGATCATAATGATGTTTTGATCCAAGGAGTCCAAACCCCTTCTAAAATTTAGATTCAAAATGATCTAGTGAATCAGGAAGAAGAGATAAGTTTGAATGAACTTGTGCAAGAAACAGATGTACAAGTAAGTCCCAAAATTCCCAGGTATGTAAAACTAAATCACTCCGAAGACCAGATCATAGGTGATAAAAGAAAAGGTGTTCAAACAAGAAGGATTTCTCAAGATTCAGAAGAGTATTGTCTAATTTCAAAGATTGAACCTAAGATAGTGAATGAAGCATGCAATGATGAAAAGTAGACTAAAGCAATGGAGGAAGAGATGATGCAAATTGAGAAAAATCACACTTGGGATCTTGTTCCCAGACCTAAAAACAAGAATGTGATTGGAACGAAATGGGTCTTCCAGAATAAACTGAATGAAGATGGTGAAGTAGTCAGAAATAAAGCCAGATTAGTCTGCAAAGGTTACTCCCAAGTAGAAGGAGTTGATTTTGAGGAAACTTTTGCTCTGGTGGCAAGAATTGAAGCAGTCAAATTATTTCTTGCTTTTGCTTCCTTCAAGGACTTCAAAGTATATCAGATGGATGTCAAGTCTACCTTCCTAAATGGTGACTTGGAAGAAGAAGTTTATATTGAGCAACTGGATGGATTTCAATTGTCTGATCATGGTGATATGGTCTGCAAGTTGAAGAAAGCACTTTATGGACTCAAGCAATCCCCAAGCACCTGGTATGAAAGATTGGATAAGCATCTTTTGAAGATTGGTTTCAACAAAGGTACTACTGACAGTAATTTGTACTTCAAAATTGATCATGAAAATATCTTGATTGTTGAAGTATTTGTTGATGATATCATTTTTGGAGGAAGAGATAGTATGTGCAAAACTTTTGCAAATCAAATGAAAAATAAATTTGAGATGTCCATGTTTGGGGAAATGAATTTCTTTTTGGGCCTGCAAATTACTCAAACAAAGAAAGGAATCTTCATTTCTCAGACTAAATATGTGAAAGAATTGTTGAAGAAATTTGGGATGGAAGACTCAAAACCAATGAGTACTCCCATGGCAACTGGATGTAAATTGAGAAAAGATAATGACTCTCCTAAGGCTAATCAGAAAAAGTATAGATCAATGATTGGAGGGTTATTGTATCTCACTCAAACTAGACCTAATATTATGAATGATGTTGGTCTTGTTGCTAGATTCCAAGCTGATCCTAGAGAATCTCATGTCATGGCAATCAAGAGGATTTTTAGATATCTAAAAGGGATAGTTGAGTTTGGTTTGTGGTATCCTAGAGATCATGATTTCTCTCTTCATGCATACACAAATAACAATTGGGCAGGAGATGTGGATGACTGGAAGAGTACCAGTGGTGGAGCATTCTTTTTGGGAAAGAGATTGGTTTCTTGGCTAAGCAAGAAACAAGAGGCAATATCTCTGTCCACTGCAGAAGCAAAATATATTGCAGCAGCAGGTAGTTGCACTCAAGTATTGTGGATGAAGCAAATTCTAAGAGGCATCAGAGTGGAGTATGAGGAACCTATCACAATCTTCTGTGATAATTCAAGTGCAATAAACATATCAAAGAATCCAGTGTTGCATTCAAAGACTAAACATATATATGTCAAGTTTCTCTTTTTGAGAGAGCAAGTGAACAAGAATGAAGTCAGATTGGAGTTTGTGCCTTCCAAGGATCAAATTGCAATATTTTTACTAAACATCTACCTAAGGACTCTTTTGAGTATCTCAGGGAGAAGTTAGGGGTTATTACCCCTCCGATTCTAAGTTAAGGTGCATTGATATGCATTAGTTCAGTGGATCTCACAGTCATATTTTGTGGTCTAGATTCATGATGGAAAGCTACTACTCAGGTGGAACAACTGATATGTTTTTGAAGTAATCCAGGTATGTACCCTTTGCCATTGATGTTAAATGGGGAGAGAAGACATGTGAAAAATAAGTGGTTACTGATCAAAGGGCAAATAGTAAAGGAAAAGAAGACATGTGAGTGGTTGTTATTGATAGGGTGAGTTATTTTAATAAGGAGAAGTTCTTGTCTTGATGGTTAAAACATTTTTTCACATCATATGTTGCCATCAATGACAAAGGGGGAGATTGTTACAAGTATGGGCCTAACTGGTGTTGTCATTGATGTCAACATACTCCTGTTGCATTAATGATAAGGATTGGATGAGTTGTGTGCTGAGGATATTGAGAAAATTAGTCCTATTCAGGAATAGAGAAGAACAATAAAGATAGTGAGGTAAAGATCCTAGATAAGATGAATATCAGAGGATGCGCTTCAAAGGGTTTGCAAATATGTGTCTTAATATGATCCAATAAAGTTTTTAGAGGTCCACATGCAGATCTGAAGAAGTTATGGCCACTTAAGTAAAACTGGTTCTGGCAGGTGTTTAGAGGTGACAGAGTGACACAGATAGGTCCGGTGAGATCCGAAAATGCAATATCTTGTTCTACAGATTTGATGGAGTGTTTAGGAAGTCAATGTGAATTTACAACCCAATTGTTTCATGGTCTAGAGGTTTGCAAGCATCTATTCTAATATGATAGTGATGACAGACTATGTTCTTGAGGTTCCAGATAAATGAGAAATTGATTTCAGTGAACAGAAGTAGTATGGATGTTCTTGGTGATTCAGGCAAGCTTGTGGAGGTCTTTGGATTGTGTCCAATTCATGTTGATGGTCTGCATTGAAGTTGAGCTCATAATTGAAGAACTAATTCTAGATGATGGTGTTCTTCCTAAGTCTAGTTGACCAGATGAGTTACACATCCTGCGGATGATCTTGAAGATGTTCTGTGAAGAATGACATGTTCCAAAAGAAAGATTGAAGTCTCAGATCTGTGTGGCTGATAGTGTACTGATCCACGTGAAGTCTTTTTGTAATTAGTCATATTATATTTATGTATTTGTTGTGTAATGTTTGCTGACTTGGATGATTATCCCTAAGTCGATGTCTTGTATAAATAAGGAGTTGTAAAGTCACTTCAAAGATATCTTTGGGAGATGAGAATGTTGTAGAGAGGAGTAGAGCGAAAGGTAGAGAAGAAGTATTGGGCTTAAATGGAACTGACTCAAGCATGGTGAAGATGCTATTCTTCAGTTCAAGTATGTAATACTTATTATTTTGTAGACAGTGTGTCTCTTGTAGGCAGTGGGCCTCTTGTGAGCAGTGTGCTCGGGCAGTGAGCCCTAATTGGCATGTGCCATTTTGTTCTTTCTATTTTTTAATAGAGAATACAATCTTGGGTTAGTCACCCTGTGGTTTTTCCCTTAACCGGGTTTTCCACATCAAAAATCTTGGTGTCATATGTGTTAATGTGTTTCTGCTCTTGAATTGCTGCATTATGTTTTCATGATTAATTTACTGCTGAATTAAGAAAAGGACTTAAGTGATTAATTCAAGGAAGTTTTGGACAACTGATTCACCCCCCCTCTCAGGTGTCTGTCCTAAATCTAACACTACCTCTCTAAAATTTACCTCCTCTGCCTCTCTATTTTTTTTTATCATGCCTCTTATTCAACATTTCTTCAACTTTCAGGGCAAACTAATATGCTTTTTCCAGTGTTGTCATCCTTACCAAACTCAATTTTTCTTGAATGCTCCATCTCAGTCCATTGATACATCTAGCCACTTTCTCCTTGCTTGCTTCACTATGTCCTATTCTTATGATCATCTTATGAAATTCTTCAGTATACTCCTTCACAAATTTCTCCTTTTGTCTCAAGTTTTGCAATCTCTTCAATAGTTCCAACTCATAGTCAGCAGGTATAAATAGATTCTTCAATTTTGTCACCATCCTATCCCATTTTGTAATCTTTTCTTTTCCTCTTCTATTTCTATCCAACTAAACTTCTTTCCACCATATAGTAGCATGTCCTTTTAGCTTTGTTTTTGCAAATTTCACCTTCTCTAGATCTTCAATTTCTTCATACTGAAAGTATTCTTCCGTGTCATTTATCGAGTCAATCAACTCTTCGGGGTTCAAATTGCTAGTATAGTTTGGTATATCAACTCTAGGTCTCTTTCCAATCTTTGAAATAGATCACAAGATCTTGACTTGATCTGATTCTTCTTCTTCTTCAACTCTTAGGGTTTCTTCGGTTTGATTTGTAGATTGAAATTCTTCCTCATGACTCTTAATATCAATTTCAGGGCTTAGTCCTTTTCTTCTATCTTCAACAGCATCTAATCTAATTTGTATTGTTTTCATCATCTCCATCATCTCATCCATTCTACTAACCATTGTTCCAATAGCAGGGATTCTCCTTAGTGGCATCTTCCTAGGATCAAGTGTAAACTGCCTCAATTCATTGATCAGGCTACAAGGTGACAACTGCCTCACAATCGACAATCGGTTGCAACACAAGTAACCTGCCTCAAATTTAGTGATCTATCCACAACAAGATCTCATGGAATTCCTTCACCAACTTCACTCTATTTTCTCCCAAAGATTCAAACTTTCACTTTGGAACCACTTGGTGTAGTCATAGTTTGGAGGGTCCTCAAAGAGAATAATCTAGACCATGCAACTAGAGTAAACACAATGGAAATACTCAAAGAAATGAAGCAATTATAAATTTATTCATTCAGTATATCATGGAATTCAAATACAAATTGGCCATTAACATGCAAGATTACAATTAGGGCTCATAGGCCTAATTACAGAATATCAGAATATACACAAGATATAGCTTTGAAGCTCCTTCACAAAGAATCCAAACTATGAACTTATCCTAATGATCATAACTATTGAAATCTACTTTCCTAAGGATCAATTACATCAATATATATCATCTTCAGTACAAAATATTTGTTCGTATCAACCAAGGAAGATCACATACTCCAATGAAGAGCTGTAATGTGTGTACACAGATAGGTCAGACCTAAATGAATAGAACTCCTTTGCAAATGAATGGAATTGTGTGCGGATCTTGAGGAAGGTTGGCCATGAACCAATAAATATTCATTGATGTGTCTTTTAGCTTTGCAAGTTATGAAATGCTATGTAGCTCTTCTCCTTTAGTTGATTATTAGAGATTGTCAGGATGCTCTGTTGTGAGAAAATAGTTGATCCTCTGATAGCGATAACTTTCTGGTACTTGATCCAAATGCTTTGAAAATTAGATACGATGTAGATGGATGAATCTATGTACTAAGTCTAGCTCTGTAAGATCTGAAATGTAACTGTGGTAGAATGTGGACCAAAATACATAAACTGCTACTAACTGAACTGACTAGAAAATAAAAAGAAATAAATTGAAATGCAAATGTTTTTGGTTGATGCAAGATTGCTCTTGAACCAGGGATACTCCTACATCATTTATGTAGATTGCAGTGTGGATGGTGTTGATGGTGGTTGTAGCACACAACAATGCAGGTGTTACCTCTTAATCTGACTGGATACTTATTCCCAGTTGTCCCTACAAGGTAGCCATCAATGATCAATAGGATTCCTAGGCTAGCGGCTAACAGTAAAGGAGATAGACTCTATAGATATCTCCTCTTCTTCTTTAGGCTCTACAGAACCAAGGGGGTGTTCCCTATTCAACATCTACAACATATGCACATGAAACTACTTGGATGTTGAAACAAAGCAGATAAATCCTCTATGATGTAGGCCAAAATTGTGGAATAAGTACAAAGGGGCTAGCTTTGTGACTATGCTCAGTTGTAGATAGAGGATTTTGGGTCCTAAAACTACTTCTAAAATCCTAAAGGTTTGTATATGAAGTTTGAGTTTGATTTATATATGGATGTAAAACTAGGACTTTGGGTTACAACAGAGATACCAGACCAGATCGGTGCCTATCTAGGGCTCAGAGTTAGTAGACATATATATGTGAATGTTTACCACAGACCCAAGACAATAATCAGATTTCAAGGGGTTTCTAAAATGTCTGCCTTACAGACAATACCCAAGAGAGAGTATTTAGTTATTTCTGCTTACAAACATCCCTATTGCATGTATTCTTCTCAACACTTAATCCAAAATATTCAATCTAGTCCTTGAGCAGAAGTAATAGACTAAATATTCAATATAGAAAACCTATATTCTAGAATCTATAACATCCCTTAGATGTTCAGAGTCAGAAGAAAAACACATTCAGTCTGGAGACAAATAACCAAACACATGCAATGAAGCATTACTCATTTAAATCAACATGAAATCAATAATTTTGTGCATAATACACACAACATACAACTCATAAACTCACAAAGACACCTGAAATAGAGTCACCAGAAAGTTGTATTCCTACTGCAGCACCAAAATTTGTCCAGTTTCCAACAACCAATAAGTAACACAGTTTGGCTTTTATACCAAGACTATGTACCTGGAAAAAATTAAATTACAAGGCGAGGTCAAAATTTATCGTCAGATACACAGTATCATGAGAAATGGCGCCCAAAACAATAAATGAAGTAGGGGACAAAATGGGAAGAAGCAAGAGAAGGGCAAGGAATGGTTGAGCTCAAGCCCTGTGCCATCGTTGGAAGACTCACCGTCATAAATCAAGTACTTGGCCATTCAACCATCGGCCCATGCCTGTTCGCAATACTGCCATAATGGCTCAACCACCGGCAGCTCCTCCCAGAAACAGTAACAACGTACCCATGGAAAATTCCCGCTCAAAAAATGACCACAGACGCAAGGAAAAAAGCCATCGCCGAAGGTTCAAAACCCGACCATCGATTTGAAAACCCATCGCCAAGATCAACGGTCCCAAAATATGCATAAAGAGTCACCAGCCAATGATATCGTGCCATGTAGGCACCTTAATTTTCTATCGCTGACCCTTCACTCTTTCCATTTTACCTTTTCGCCCTTGTATATGCAAAAACACATGCATATACAAACACCTTATATACAAGTCAGACCCCAAATTGAAATTCAATTCAAGTCTGGCTTGTATCCTTTTCTTGCATTCATCACTTTGTATATTACATAATATACAAGTGCAAAACATATACAGGGTGAACGCCAAGTACCCTTTCTGCTGGAATGGAAAATCTCTTGGAATCTACATTGTATCCCTCCATTGTACATTTGGTTGCATATTGACATGTATAAACACATATACAACTCACGGACCCCAAACATTTATATAGCAGCCTGAAACCTTCGTCAGGTCCGGAATGTATGTCCCTCATTGTATATCCTCAATATACAATGCACACAAACCGCGGAAATCAACCTTTTGTCTGCCACAATGCACTTCCATTTTGCATCAAGGTTGCATGTATGAAATGTATATTTGATTGTATATCCAAATATACAATCCCAAAAATACAAGTGGTGGGCCCCCAGTTTCGTAACTTGCTTTGCATTTGTCCTTTTGCACTTTTCTACCTTTGTATATTACAGAATATACAAGATCATTTGTTCATTGCACTGTTCCCTTTGTATGTCGTGGTGGATCATTCTACTAGAGCACATGCATATTTGACTTCCTTGTATATATTTCATTGCATAAGACCTGATGTATATTGACATACATTCATTCCTGCACATACAAACACAGGATCTCCTCCAGAATATTCCTGTAATGTATCTTTTCCCTTTGTATATAACCGTTGTATGTTTGAACATACAAACCAAATATACATGCAACCCAATATGCAAGCAGCTAATATTCCTAGAATCTTCAATGTATATTCTACCCTTGTACATCCTCCTTTTGAACCTGATATGCATTTAAAATGCATCTAACTCATTTTCTTGAAGGACGATGGAGATTTTGCACCCGCCAATACATATTTTTGACCTACATGCATATACAAACCATTTTGTGCACACAGAGACACTTGCACCTTAACTAACTTTAACATTTTCCTGACTACATAGGCCAAAAGTATTATAATTTTTTAGACCTTTGGGAAGGGGCCTGCATATTTAAATGCATGAAACCAGATTTCTCATGCAGGCGGTAACATAGGCTCCGATTGGGGACGTGCAGGCGCTAGGCTGTAGTGAGAACTAGATCACTCCAGCACAGACCAGGTAGAACACAAAACACAAAACAACACTGATTATACAGGGTGAGCATAGACTATTTACACCTAATTTACAAATGTGCATGGAGGAAGATCATTTATGAAAAATACGGCTTCAGGAACTAACCGTGCACTAGTAGTTCCAGCAACTCACCACTCAGGGCCTGGAGGAAGTATGAATTTTCTCCATGAATATTGCTAATTTGATTGGACCCATCCATAATGGCTCAAATTTATTATGCTTACCCTTATCTTGGCTCTTTGCATTCCAAACAAGGACCAAGTCACTTATCTGAAACTTTCTTTCTGTAGTCTTTCTATCAAACAAAAATTTCATTTTCTGCTATTTCTTGATGTTTGTCATGTGTGCCTCTCTTTTGATTTCATCCAATGCAACTAGCTGGTTTATCCTTTCAGTCATTGAATCCTCAACCTCCACATCATTTTCTTGTATGAATCTATAGACTAGCAAAAGGTTGTTCATAGGTAGCCTAGCTAGTGCACCATACACTAACTCAAAAGGTGACCTTCCAATTGATTCTTTCACTGTCATCCTCTTGGCCCATAGTGCCATCTTTAACTTTGAATCCCATACCCTTTTGCTTTTATCTAACATCCTCTTTATGATTTTCATGAGGATCTTATTGCTTGATTCTGCTTGACCATTTCCTTGTGGGTGATATGGTGATGCATATGACAGATTAATCCGGTACTTGTTGCAAAAATCAACAAAATCTTCAGATCTGAAGCACATGGCATTGTCCGTGACAATTGTAGCTGGCACTCCAAATCTGATAATAATGTGCTCTAAAACAAAATCCATCACCACTTTTCTCGTAGCTTTCTTAGTTGGAATGGCTTCAACCCATTTGGTAAAATAATCAGTAGCAACCAAAATCCAACTGTGTCCTCCACTCGATTTCTCTGAGATTTCCTCTATAAAATCAATTCCCCATTGCTAAAATGGGGCCTCTATAGTTACAATCCTAAGGGGTAGTGCACCTTCATATTTTAGCTTCCCTAAGAACCTCTGGCAAGGATCACATGTTCTTACCAACCTTTGTGCATCTAAGAAAAGAGTTGGCCACCAGTATCCTATTCTAAGAATTTTGTGGGCTGTTGTCTTGGTAGCGAAATATCCACCACATCCTCCTGTGTGTAGATCTTTTAAAATATCAACAGCCTAATCCTCATTCACACATCTAAGTAGTACACCTTCAGGATTCTTCCAATACAACTCTCCTTGAAGAATTATGTATTTGATTGCTCATAGCTTCAAAGTTCTTCTCTGATTGTCACTGAAGTGGGAAGGACAATTCAAATTCTGCAAGTAATATACAATGTCCTTATACCAATCAGATTCTAACATACTGATAGTTTTATTTTGCATCATGTTCACCTGGCATGCTTCCAGATTTGATTCTGTCATTATTTTTGCTAAACCTTGTCCCCTTACCAGCTTTGTAATCTGTATCTCTATGTTGAACTCTTGTAGTTTATTTATCCATCTACATCTTCTTCCATTTACTTCCTGCTGAGTAAAGATGTCCTTGACTGCTGCATGAGGCACGTATGCAACTATGTGAGAGCCCACCAAATATGGCCTGAAGCTCTTGACTACCCTAACCAGTGCATATGCCTGCTTCTCCATGATGTCATACTTTAATTCAGCAGCCTGTAATGACTTACTAAAGAAGGCTATAGGTTGTTCAAAACCTTCTGCATTTTTCTGTAGTAAGCAAGCAGCAATAGTGTGGAAAGAAGAAATGAAAAAATGGCTTAGAAAAATTAGGAGATTTTAATATGGGAGCCATCTTAATAGCCTCTTTTATATTTTGAAATGATTTAGTCGCTTCATCCTCCCATGTGATAGTTGCACCTTTCTTCAACATTTTAGAAATATATTTGGTGGTCTCTGCAAAGTTAGGCACAAATCTTCTAACAAAATTAATTTGCCAAAGAAGGACTGAACACCCTTCACTGTTTTAGGGATCTGGATTTTATCAATTGCAGCCACCCTTTCTGGATCAATCCTCACCCCATCCTTGGAAACAATGTGACCAAGCAATTTTCCTTCCACTACCCCAAAAGTACATTTCTTTGGGTTGAGTGAGATGCCATATTCCAATGCTCTAATAAAAATTTGCTCTAGGTGCATGCAATGCTGCTCCCCCCTTTTCGAATAAGCTGTCAATTCATCCTAATACACAGCCAAGATTGAATCAATCAATCCTGCAAAAGCAACATCCAGTGCCCTTTGAAATGTGGCATCTGCATTGGTCAGTCCGAATGGCATTCTCACATATACATATGTTCCCCATGGAGTAGTGAAAGCAGTCTTGAATTGCTCTGATTCCTTTACTTTCACTTGATTGTACCCTAAAAATCCATCCATCATAGATAGAATTACACAGCCAGTCACCTTCTGTAACATGGCTTCCATGTTTGGCAATGGATAATTATCCTTCAAAGAGGATACATTCAAATTCCTAAAGTCCACACACAGTCTTATGTCACCATTCTTTTTTCTAACTGGGACAAGGTTAGACACCCAAGTTGAGTGTCTGATAGGCATAATTATTCCAGCCTCCCTAAGCTTCATAAGTTCTTCTTGCATTTTTGGAGCTAAGGTTGGATTGATAGGCCTCTATTTTTGTCTAAATGGTTTAGCTCCAGGCTTCAAAGGGATTTCATGCTGAAATAAATCCTCTCTATAAGCTTTCAGGTCCTCATATGACTAGGCAAAGGCATGCTTATACTTTCTCAACAATGCAATCAGCCTAGCTCTGATATGTGGCTTGAGTTGTTTGCCAATATATGCTTTTTTGGGGGCATGAGATGTCCCCAAGTTTATCTCCTCTAGATCATTCTTATTTGTTGGAGATGACTTTGTAACAAGTTGGTCCCTATTGTCAAAAGCTCTCTCTAGAGAAACCAGCCCTCTAGGGATCTTATTTGTCTTTAGTTGAATTATTTCTTTCCCTAAGAGAGTTTCTTTTCCATCTACAACCTCTACAAGGTTTTGAAAGTCCATTTCTTGGTTCTCATACTCATCAATGCAATGTAAAAATCTCAGTAAATCTTTATCATCATCAAATACCTGCCAGCTGTATACATTATCTGGCACTGTAGGTCTAAGCTTGACTTCAACATTTGTAACATCTGATAGAGTTATATCATCTGGCCTTATGGCTACATTAGCTAGAAAACATGCCATGACATATTTTGATCTCTCTATCCAGTTTATTGAAAAAGCATCGAACAATTCAAGTGTATCCCAAATAGCATGCTTATATTGTTTTAATCTTTTATTTTTTGATGCATACTTATCTCTCACTTGGGAAACAACTAACTCTGAATCACCAAATACTCTTAACATCTTAATTCCATGCTTCAAAGCTACATTCAATCCTAATAATAGAGCCTCATACTCTGCAATATTATTTGTACAGGCAAACTTCAGTAAGAAAGAGAATTTTAGAAGCTTACTAGCTGGAGACAGAAATATAATTCCAGCACCAAAGCCTTCCTTTAAACAAGCTCGATTGAAATACATAGTCCACAGACCCTGTTGATCCAATTCTTGAATGCAAATATTTCCCTCTTTATCTCCTTTATCATCTGAGACAACACTGAAATTATCACAGTCAGTATCCACAAAACATATATGCTCCTCTGATTCTTGATCCTCCACTGTCTCTGATGACCTTTCTTTTCTAATTAGTTTGACATCCCTGCCATTCATAGGGATCATAGCATATGACAAATCTAATTGCATACTCCCACCACTCAATGCTGCCCACCTTCTTGACAGCAACATGCCATACTATGGCTTGATATCAACAACTGTTATGTTCATTTTGTAGGTCTTTTCAAGATATGCTGCCAGTCTGAAATCAACATCCTTCATGATTCCAATGATAGGTACCTCCCTAGCATCCATTGCATAGCACTTCCCGCATGCCTTATCTATTTTTAACCCAGCTTGTTGCATGAGCCAAAGGCATGATATTTGTTGATGCTCCTAAATCTAGCATACAATTCTTAATTATTCTCCCATTTATGACAAGGGAGACATAAAACGGTTCCACTTCTGAAGGACATTTTGTCATGGTCATCCCCAAATATACCTTAGGAACTTCATCTTCATCAATATATAGGGCCTGTTTCTTACCCTGAGGTTGATCAATCTGCTTGGCTTGACATGGTGTTCCTGAAATCAAAGATACAACCTTGTTTCTAAATTCTTCCACTTTCATCAGCTCCATCAGTGGAACAGAGACTTTTATTTGAGACAAGACTTGAGTGATGTCAAATGGGGCATAATTTTGAATAATAGTTGTAGCCTGCTCCATGATTTTACCTTTATCCTGGGATGATCCAGCCTTAGTTTTTATGGTTGCTTGACTGTCATTCTTGTTCTAAGAAGCTTTATTTTAATTCTCAACCTGGGGAATTCTGCTTTCTGGTCTTGGAGAATCATGACCTATTTTCTGCTTAAAGTTTTGCTTATTATTGTTCCATTGTTTCTTTTGTGGTTCAGTCCCCTTATAATTTTGCACTAGTTGGCTCACAAAAGTGTTCTCTGGTTGAGGTGTACCACTTACCTGAGCTTTACCTCTGAGATTGTAATTGCTCTTGACTTGAGCTACTGCTGTTGCTGTGAGGGCTCTAATTTCTTCATCTGAAGGTCTCCTCAAATTACTTAGGAAATTATGTGAATCTTGAGCATAGGCATAATTGTCCTCTTCATCCTCATCATATGAAAACTGTTGGCAGACCTGAATTTCATTATCTACACTTGCATTAGCATCATGAAAAGAGTATCCTCTGTTTGTAGACAGCATATTGACATTATCATCCTCCATGCAATGCAGCTCATTGCATTCATCACAGGCAACAGCATTATTATATAGAGACTGAGCAATCATACATTGTGACTGTGAATGAGGCATTTGGAAGATTATACACCATGGGGTGTCATTAACAATATTTATAGCTTTCTTCAAAGGATCAGGAGTTTCCTTTGTATTCTGAGCTCTTGGATTTGTATTGCTGTGCGAGAGGACGATTTTACCATCACGTCAATTAGTATGATACGGCATATCATGTAATGATGGTCTTCTTTCTTTCCTTTGGTAAACTGGCCTGTTAGGACCTATCCCCTTTGCATTTTTAGCTATTTTATAACTCAGGTCCTTAACAACATTTGTTAATTTATCTATTTTATCCTCAGAAGTAGGTGCATTACCTTGGATACTCTGAGATTTAGTGTTTGGATTTTGCAGAATTTTCACATCATCCCTTCTATTTGTCTTATCAGACGACTTCCTGTTATTTTCAATATTTGTTGCAATTTTGAAGGCATCCCTGAGGCTGTGAGGTCCCTTGTCTCTTAATCCATAAGCTATCTTGGCATCAAAAGCATTTATGTACAACACTATGCACATAGGTTCATTAGGCCTCAAGTCCTATGGCAATTTGTTCAATACCTTCATGAATCTAGCATTGAAATCAACAACTTGTTCATTTGATCTTTTGGCAATGCCAGTGAATTCATTAATGAAGAAACTAGGATCAGTTTTGTCACCATATTGTTCCTTGAATATTCTCCTAAATTCATCCCATGATGAAATGCTCTTGTCAGGCAAGCCTTTGTACCATTCCTTGGCTTCATCAACTAAGGATTGCATGAATGATTTCATGAAAACATCCTCATGCTCAACCTCAAAGTTGTCCATGATATTCTAAAAAGATTTTAAATGGTCCTCACCTGAGACAGTATTGTTTCCTAAAAATTTAGGAACTTGCAGCCTCACATGTTTGTCAATAGCGTTTGGATAACCCGGAATGCCATAAAAAACAAGCTGTCTGAATCTGTCTAACTGCATGGGTTGTCTACCAAATTAATTAGCATTTGCATTTCTATTTGCATTCTAATTTCTTACATTATTTAATGGAGCTCTTATGTTATTTGCATTCTATCTTTGATTATCGTGCTGATCCTATACTTCATTCCTGTGTTGATTTCTTTGCATATCTGCGTTGCCAAGGGTAGGAACTGAATCATTCTGAGCAACTCTCAGAGCTTGCACTTTCTGTCTCATGTCATCTCTGATCTTTATTGCTTGCAGATTTTCTAATTCTGCCCTTAAGCTCTTAATTTCATCTGCTAGTTCCTCCTCTCTGGGCATAGAAGAGGATGGTTTTATCACATTCTGATCATCATTATCTTCATCCCTTGGAGACTCAACCTCTTCAAATCTATCACTAGGATCCAAGAAAGGGCATTCTTGAAAAACTTCTGACCTTATTCTCAGAGCACCACCTTGTTGTCTTTCATATACATTCTGGATTTTAGCCTCAGTGTTTGAAAAATAAGGTATTGTTTGCTCTGAGGATCCTAGATTGTCTTGAATAAATTCATTTTTTCTGGGGCTAGGAGAACCATCTTGACTAGCTCGAACAGTCCCTTTTTTCCTATACATCATTTTTATGGGTAACTCTTCAAACAGAGTATTATGCTGGGATCTTCTCCCTTGCATAAAAATTTTTACTTTACTAGTTGGGAGATTGGTTCAGAGTCGCCACCTATTATTAGGAATTGTTTTCTTTTAGAATTAGGGTTCTTTCACAAAGCATCCCCAGCAGAGTCGCCAATTTCTGTTACCTCTTAATCTGACTAGATGCTTATTCCTAGTTGTCCCTACAAGGTAGCCATCAATGATCAATAGGATGACCAACGTTGAGTTGGCAGTTCTGGTGAAGAAATAGATTGCAGAGAGCAAGGCCGTGAAGGCTCAGAATCATGAATTGAAGGATGAGTTAGCGAAGTTGAGGAACAGAGTAGGTTCTGGTAGAGAAGAAGATAGGGAAGAAGAAGAGATCCCTAGTTGGAGCGAGGAGGTCATTCCTGCAGACCAGAGACCACTGTTGAACGCCCTCAAGGCCATGGAGAGGAGAACCATGGATGTGAAACTAGATTTTCCAGTGTTTACAGGAAAGATGGAACCTGATTCAGTGATGGAGTGGATAGACTCCTTGAACAATTTCTTTGAAACAGAGGAGATACCAAAACAACAGAGGGTGAAAATAGCCCAGTCAAAAATGAAAGAAGCTGCCTTGACATGGTGGAATTTCATCCAAGATGATAGAGTACAGGAAGGAAAGCGTAGAGTCACTACATGGAAGAAGATGATGGCATTAGTAAAGGAAGCTTATGTCCCATTGGATTACAGTATCCAATTACACAAGAGGAAGCAAAACCTGAAGCAGAAGGAGCTAGATGTCAGCTCATATACAGAAGAATTCATGAAACTTTGTATGAAAACAAAGGTAAAGGAAAGTGAAGAAGAGAAGGTAGCCAGATACCTTAATGGATTGAGGTTCAACATTCAGGAAGATTTAAGTCTGCATAATCCAGATACAGTTCAGAAATGCTTTCAGTTGGCATTGAAAGTGGAAGAGAAGTTAAAGAGAAAACAAGAACAACACAATAGAGGAAGAGGAAGACAACAAAGGGGTGGAAAAGGTCCTTTTAGAGGTAGAGGACATGGACATGGATATCAAGGAGAATCCAGTCATGACAATAGTAAGGGAAACAATAGTAAGAACCAGAGGGAAAATTATAGTCAGCAAGGAAACTTCAGGGGTAGAAGACCTTTCAGAGGAAGATCCTAGGGCAGAGGATCCATCAGATGTTATAACTGTAACAAAGAAGGCCATATAGCCAGTAGATGTCCAGAAAAGGCCACAAGCTCAACAGGAGAAAGGAGAACAAATCTGATCCAAGAACCTAATAATCAAAGTATGACAGGCTCTAATGCTTTTCAGAGTGTGAATGCTCCTGATAATTTTGGATACCTAGAAAGTGGAGAGTCTCTAATGATGAGAAGAACAATGACTACTAGGAAGGTACCTGACAAAGAATCCCCTCAAAGAAAGTCTCTTTTCAGGACTATTTCGAAAGTAGGAGGTAAGGCATGTAAAGTTTTGATTGATTCTGGTTCTACTGAAAATTTTGTGTCTGAAGAAATGGTGACAAAGCTTAAGCTTAGGAGATTGCCTCACCCATCCCCATATAAAGTCTCATGGCTTACCCAAGGTCAGCAGACAATTGTAGAAGAGCAGGCTTGGGTAGAATTTCAGATTGGAGCATATAAGGATAAGTTGTTGTTTGATATTACCACGATGGATGCTTGCAATCTTTTATTTGGTAGACCATGGCAGTATGATTTGAAGGCACAACATGATGGTGTTAGAAACACCTATAAAATCACTAAAGATGGTAAGGATATAAAGTTACTACCATTGACAGAGAAGGAGGAGAAATCTAAAGGAAAAGAGGTGAAGGTAATGCTGATGGAAGGCAAACAGTTCATGAAAGAAGTAGCAGCAGAAGGTGCAGTTGCATATGCCCTAATCCCATGTATGAGGATGAATAAAGAACAGCAGCAAGAAGTCAAGGAAGAGAAGAAGCAAAGGTTCATAGACCCAACTATCCAAGAGCTATTGGATAAGTACAAAGGTATCATCTCAGAGGGAATGCCAAGATCCCTACCACCTGTCAGAGATATTAGTCACTGCATAGACTTAATTCCAGGGTCAACACTTCCAAACAAAGCAGCCTATAAGCTAACTCCAAAACAGAATGCAGAAGTAGCCAGACAAATTGAAGAATTATTGGATTCAGGTCTGATTGGGAAAAGTTTAAGTCCATGTGCAGTACCAGCTATACTAGCACCAAAGAAGGAAGGTACTTGGAGGCTTTGCACAGATTCCAGAGCTATTAACAAGATCACAATCAGGTATAGGTTTCCAATCCCTAGGATAGAGGATTTACTTGACTGTTTGGGAGATGCTAAGTATTTTACAAAAATAGATCTAAAGAGTGGATATCATCAGATCAGGATTAGGCTACGAGATGAATGGAAAACAGCATTCAAAACTAATGAAGGGTTATATGAGTGGAAGGTTATGCCTTTTGGTTTATCTAATGCACCTAGTACTTTTATGAGGTTGATGAATGAGGTTTTGAAAGAGTTCATTGGTAAGTTTGTCATAGTATATCTAGATGACATTCTGATTTTCAGCAACACAAAAGAAGAACATCTCAGACACATAGATTTGGTTCTTAAGAGGTTACATGAAGAGCAGCTGATGATAAATTTAGACAAGTGTTTGTTCATGCAAGAGGAGATCACATATTTGGGTTTTGTCATTTCACAAGGAAAGTTACAAATGGATAAGGAGAAGGTAAGTGCCATATTGTCTTGGCCAACCCCAAAGACTATGAATGATGTCAGAAGTTTCCATGGGTTAGCAACCTTCTACAGGAAGTTTATAAGAGGGTTTAGTCATATTTGTGCACCCATGCTTGATACCATCAAAGGAGGACAGAAGTGCAGATTTGTTTGGACTCAAGGAGCAGATGATTCTTTTGAAACATTGAAGAAGAAAGTGGCACAGCAGCCAGTCCTTGCACTTCCAGACTGTAACAAAATCTTTCAGGTAGAATGTGATGCCAGTCACATGGCCATTGGAGCAGTACTCAGCCAAGAAGGTAGACCTATTGCATTTTTCAGTGAGAAGCTCAATGATGCGAAAAAGAGGTATTCCTCATATGATTTGGAAATGTATGCTTTAGTTCAGTCACTCAAGAAATGGAGGCATTACTTGATGCCAAAGGAATTCATAGTATTCACAGATAACCAGGCTCTGAGTTTCATAAACAGCCAGGAAAAGCTGAACCACAGACACATGAAATGGGTAGAAACCTTACAAGCTTTTACTTTTACATTGAAGCATAAGAAAGGAGTCAAGAATAAAGTTGCAGATGCTTTGAGCAGGAGAGTTCTAACAGTCAACCAGATTTAGTTAGAAAGTGTTGGCATTGATTCACTAAAGACCATGTATGAGACTGATGAAGATTTTGGGGAGATATATCATGTATGTACTTCTTTTGGAGAGAAATATCATGCTGAATTCTCTGAATTTTTGATTCAGGATGGATTGTTGTTCAAAGGTGGACAGTTATGTATTCCAAGGTGTTCTATGAGGTTAAACATCATTAAGGAGAAACATTGTGGAGCTATGGCAGGTCATTTTGGTCTAGATAAGACTCTTGATCTTGTCCGAAGACATTACTTTTGGCCTAAGTTACCATCAAATGTCAGAAAGTTTGTAGAGACATGTGTGATATGTCAGAAAGCTAAAGGCAGGTCGACTAATGCAGGTTTATATCAGCCCTTACCTATTCCTTCCAGACCATGGGAAAGCATAAGCATGGATTTTGCCTTGGGTTTACCAAGGACAAGGAAAGGGTTTGACAGTGTTTTTGTTGTAGTGGATAGATTCAGCAAGATGGCACATTTCTTGCCATGCAAAACCATTGCTGATGCTTCATACATTGCAGATTTATTTTTCAGGGAGATTGTCAGAATCCATGGATTGCCATTGAGCATAGTGTCAAATAGGGATGTGAAGTTTATTGATCACTTCTGGAGAACTCTTTGGAAGAAACTTGGAACAAATTTGTCTTTTTCCTCTGCATATCATCCTCAAACAGATGGACAGACTGAAGTAGTGAACCGTTCCTTAGGAAATTTGCTTAGATGTTTGACAAAACAACATGGAGAAAAGTGGGATACTATTCTATCTCAAGCTGAATTTTCCTATAATGATACTGTCAATAGGAGCACAGGGAAATCACCTTTTCAGATAGTTTATGGTATGCATCCAAGAGGAATTTTGGAATTGAGAGATCTACCTACAGTAGACCCTATTAGTGCAGAAGGAGAAACTTTTGCAGAAGCCATCAAAGAGGTTCATGATCAAGTCAAGACCCAACTACAGCAAACCACCTTGAAGTATAAGGAATATGCTGATAAAAAGAAGAAGGATGTTCAGTTTGATGTTGGAGATTTGGTATGGGTTCATTTGAAGAAGGATAGACTTCATAAGGGAAAATATACTAAACTTATGCAGAGAAAAGTTGGACCATGTCAGATCTTGCACAAGCATGGACAGAATGCTTATGAGCTACAACTCCCCCCTGATCTTGGTTTGTCCCCTATATTCAATGTATGTGATTTAACTCCATACAAGTCTTATCCAGATGCATATCAGGAACTCCTACAGGATACAGTCAATGATGACATTCCCAAGCATGATCCTCCACAGTTGTAGCAGGTTTTGGACACCCGACTGGTCAAACAGACCCGGAACAAACAGTACTTGGAGTATCTAGTCTCTTGGAAGGGAAAACCTAATTCTGAAGCAGTCTGGATGACTGAAGAGCAGATCCAGAAACATGGTGCAGATCTTCATACTCTCATCTCAAGTGGACTTGAGATTTCTTCTTCTGGGGAGTATGGTGCAGGAGCACCCCTACAAGACAGGATATTGTCCGCATGACATGACATTAGTCTATTTTTAGCATGTTTGATTTCATAATGTAATAAGGTCCATTGGACAAATGCATATGTATTAGATCAGCCTAGGAGAGTGTGCAGGTAGTTAGAGTTCGTGATCAGGTAGTATGAGCTGTCCTCTCCCAGTCGCTTGGAAGCTCCTAGCCGTTGGGAATCGAGTTGGTAGTACTCGTAGGATATTGCTATAAATAACTCAGATCAGTTAGGGTTAGATATGATATCATATCAGAGGTAGTAGTTATGTTATGTTGTACTGGTGATTGAGTGAGATCCAGAGATCAGTTCAGACATTGAAAAACATTGTAGGAACAGGACGTTTGTGTTTCATCTAAATAAGATCTCATCAATTGCATTATCTGGTTTATCAGCTGTTTATGTTTTGATTTCCGTTCTAATTACAAGTTGATGGATTCTTTCAACCCTTCCACCGGTTGATTCTGTGAATCGGTGGAATGGTCATGTATGATAGTTTAGTTTGCATTTTAGTTTTCTGTTTATGCATTTCATTGTGTGGGAGATCGATTGGTAGCATGCTGTGAATCAACCTAGCATCCTCATGTGCTAGGGTTTAGGAAGATAAACTGTTAAGTTTTGATCTGAAGGTGATCCAGCCTGATCATCACATTTTCTTTGTGAAATTGTGCGGTTCTGTGAGTTTGCATGCAACTAACGGATATACAAGGATCTGCATGTGCTTTTCCAGACAGAGTGAATCGCATCGTCATCTGTGAGTATATCGCTATCCAGATCGGGTTATGAAGCTGACGAAGACTGTATGTTTCAAGTGCATCAGGATGATATAAGTCGGATATATACTCAGTGTGTATATCATCATTAGGATCATCTTTCATGTGCATCCATCATCCGCATATCGCTATCGTATGCAGGAGTGAAAGTTCACTTTTCGGCTAAGGACCGGAAAGATCATCATCAGGATATTAAGAGATCACCCGGATATTCATTATCATGTTGCGGAGGATATAAGTGTCTTATATCCTGTTGACATCATCATCAGGTGCATTGACATCATCATCAGGTGCATGTGACGTCATCGTCATCAGGATATTGTGAATATCACCCTATGCAAGTTTATCCTGTTGTCGCTAAGTGTTTTGGCATCGGCGTAATTCATCGGCATAAAGTTTGGTTAACATCATCAGGATGTTTCAATATGACCGGATAAGTCATATCCTGATGCTGTTGTTTGAGTAGTCGGATATCAGGGTGACGTAAGCATCAAAGGAAAGGTGCTTGAAGTTGTCGTCATCAGGATATATCGGAGGAACCGGATATTTTATATCCTGCTGATGAAGGTGATGCTGAACATCATGATGATGAAGATAGAGTTTGGCGGTAAGATGAACAGTGAACATCAGGAGGATGTTTGCGCTTACCGAATGTGATGATGATGCTGATAGCCAAATATGATGATGCTGTTGACAGGCGAAAGGCGAAAGGCGATAAGGAAGTGAACAGTAGTTAGCAGGAGGATATTTCATGCTCGTTCGAAATATGATGATGCTGTCTGTGTTAGCAAGAAATATGATGATGATGATAAGCCGATAGGTATTATAACATGCTGGTTGTATTAATGACTCCTCCTTCCCATTTGTAAGCTCCCATTGTGTTTACCTCTGCATCAGGATTCCTGGGCTAGCGGCTAATAGTATAGGAGATAGACTCTATAGATATCTCCTCTTCTTCTTTAGGCTCTGCAGAACCAAGGGGGGTGTTCCCTATTCAACATCTACAACATATGCACATGAAACTACTTAGATGTCGAAACAAAGGAGATAAATCCTGTATGATGTAGACCAAAACTATGGAATAAGTGCAAAGAGGCTAGCTTTGGGCCTATGCTCAGTTGTAGATAGAGGATTTTGGGTCCTAAAACTACTTCTAAAATCCTAAAGGTTTGTATATGAAGTTTGAGTTTGATTTATATATGGATGTAAAACTAGGACTTTGGGTTACAATAGAGATACCAGACCAGATCGGTGCCTATCCGGGGCTCAGAGTTAGTAGACATATATATGTGAATGTTTACCACAGACCCAAGACAATAATCAGATTTCAAGGGGTTTCTAAAATGTCTGCCTTACAAACAATACCCAAGAGAGAGTATTTAGTTATTTCTGCTTACAAACATCCCTACTGCAATGTATTCTTCTCAACACTTAATCCAAAACATTCAATCTACTCCTTGAGTAGAAGTAATAGACTAAATATTCAATATAGAAAACCTATATTCTAGAATCTATAACACCCCTTAGAAGTTCAGAGTCAGAAGAAAAACACATTCAGTCTAGAGACAAATAACAAACCACATGCAATGAAGCATTACTCATTTAAATCAACATGAAATCGATAATTCTATCCATAATACACACAACATACAACTCATAAACTCACAAAGACACCTGAAATAGAGTCACCAAAAAGTTGTATTCCTACTGCAGCACCAAAATTTGTCTAGTTTCCAACAACCAACAAGTAACACAGTTTGGCTTTTATACCAAGACTATGTACCTGACAAAAATGAAATTACAAGGCAAGGTCAAAATTTCCCGTTAGATACATAGTATCGTGAGAAATGGCACCCAAAACAATAAATGCAGCAGGGGACAAAATGAGAAGAAGCAAGAGAAGGGCGAGGAATGGTTGAGCTTGAGCCCTATGTCATCGATGGAAGACTCCCCGTCATAAATCAGGTACTTGGCCATTCAACCATCGGCCCATGCCTGTCCGCAATACTGCCATAATGGCTCAACCATCAGTAGCTCTTCCTGGAAATAGTAATAGCATACCCATGGAAAATTCCTGCTCAAAAAATGACCGCAGACGTAAGGAAAAAAGCCATCGCCGAAGGTTCAAAACCCGACTGTCGATTTGAAAACCCATCGCCAAGATCAATGGTCCCAAAATATGCATAAAGAGTCGCCAACCAATGATATTGTGCCATGTAGGCACCTTAATTTTCTATCGCTGACCCTTCGCTCTTTCCATTTTACCTTTTTGCCCTTGTATATGCAAAAACACATGCATATACAAACACCTTATATATAAAAGTCAGACCCCAAATTTGTTGGAACAAATTGAAATTCAATTAGGGTCCGGCTTGTATCCTTTTCTTGCATTCATCACTTTGTATATTACGGAATATACAAGCACAAAACATATACAGGGTAGACGCCAAGTACCCTTTTTGCTGGAATGGAACATATCTTGGAATCCGTTGTATCCCTCCATTGTACATTTGGTTGCATATTGACATGTATAAACACATATACAACTCGCGGACCCCAAACATTTATATAGCAGCCTGAAACATTCATCGGGTCTGGAATGTATGTCCCTCATTGTATATCCGCAATATACAATGCACACAAACTGCAGAAATCAACCTTTTGTCTGCCACAATGCACTTCCATTTCGCGTCCAGGTTGCATGTATGTAATGTATATTTAATTGTATATCCAAATATACAATCCCAAAAATACAAGTGGTGGGCCCCCAGTTTCGTAACTTGCTTTGCATTTGTCCTTTTGCACTTTTTTGCCTTTGTATATTATGGAATATACAAGATCATTTGTTCATTACACTATTCCCTTTGTATGTCACGGTGGATCATTGTACTGGAGCACATGCATATTTGACTTCCTTGTATGTATTTCATTGCATAAGACTCGATGTATATTGACATACATTCATTCCTGCACATACAAACACGGGATCTCCTCCAGAATATTCCTGTAATGTATCTTTTCCCTTTGTATCTAACCGTTGTATGTTTGAACATACAAACCAAATATACATGCAACCCAATATGCAAGTAGTGAATATTCCTGGAATCTTCAATGTATATTCTGCCCTTGTACATCCTCCTTTTGAACCTGATATGCATTTAAAATGCATCTAACTCATTTTCTCGAAGGACAATGGAGACTTGGCACCCACCAATACATATTTTTGACCTGCACGCATATACAAACCATTTTGTGCACACAGAGACACTTGCACCTTAATTGACTTTAGCATTTTTCTAACTATAGAGGCCAAAAGTATTATAATTTTTTGGACCTTTGGGAAAGGGCCTGCATATTTAAATGCATGAAACCAGATTGCTCATGCAGGTGGTAACAGCAAGTATGATTGTTGGTATCACACCTCTCTTGAAAAGTATCCTACCCTATGTAAGACTACTCCAAGGATAATACAGCTAGGCCTTAGCGTGCTTGGAATTTCTTAGTTGGAATGTACAAGCTATTCCTACAAGGGGTCTTACATGCAATTGACAAATTGGATAGATTAGGACAGAAGTTAATACAAACCCTTACAGTTTCAGTTGATATGACAATATAGAATGCTACTGAATACCAAAACTAATAATTGATTCAAAAGAAAATGCAAAAGAGGTAAGGTTTAGAAAGTTCCTAAGTGACATTCACAATGCATAGGCCATTTGTGGTAGACAAATATTTTGAATCTTAAACCAATTTCCTGACTAACCAAGCTAACTGATTACTATAGCACTACAAAAAATGATGCTATCTTCTATGGATTCTTAAGATTTTCATATTGCATGCATTCATTAAATACCTAGTTTTTGGCATGATGTAACTAATGTAATGCAATTAAACTCAACACAAAATAACTAGTCCAGACTAACTTTACACGGACACTTACAGTCAACAAGCAACTAAAAGTATGGACTTAGAACATTCATCAAATACCTTCAACAAACAATTAATATTGCAAAAGCATAATCTAACTAATGTGGACCAAGAAGTGAACCATGAAACTAGATAGATAACACAAGTGAACAAATTCTCAGAATCACTGTAGAAACTTGCTTTGTATTCATTTCAAATGTTAGAGTATCAACAATTTGGCATCAAGAGTCTTACAAATGAGAGAAATGGCAGCCCTTTATATAGGAGAAGCGCCATACTAAGTTTTTGAATGAACAGTGGAGATTAACTCAACACCGATGGTCCAAATTTAACAACATTAAATACATTTGTAACAGCCCATTGCATTCCCAAATTACAATTTGTCTCTTGGGAAAAGGATGAAAAATGACCTCCAAATACATTGAACCTGGACAAATTGGATACCCAGTTGACTATACATATTGAAAAGATAATTTTTAAGACATAATAGAGACAAAATAGTGTCACATGACCTTCTAAATATAGCAATACATATTTGTGATGGAATTACATTTTAAAATATTCAAAAATACTCTCTTGTTCTTTATCTAAGTCTATTTTGACTTCTTGTGCCTTTTTGTTGCTGTAGTTGACCTAAGCTGATAATGCTGGATTGATGTCGGCAGGGTCTGGGCCCTTGATGTGATCTATTTTGTATCTAAAAACTTCCAGCTCTTCACTGTACTAAATGTACATCTTCTCTACTACTTTTCTACTCTTCTGAAATGTGATGAAAGCAGTCCTGAGATCACTAAATTTATCTAATCTTCTCACAAAATTTGATGTAGTTTCCCCAGAGATTATTTGATGCAATTTATCCTTACACCCTTGCTCATCATATGGAGCCAAATCATCAAAATTAATCACCAGGCAATCTCGTAGAGAGTCATTTATTTCATAAATAAAAGACAATATGTTATTGTCAGCCACCTTATAGGATTCTCTAACATTATCAAAGACTTCCTTTCTTAGCTTCATCTGTTGGTACCATTCTACTATTTTGTGTAATTTATCAGTTGTTAAGATATTTTCTAACAATAGTACTTTGGTAGGTAGATCCCTTATTTCTTGCACTCGTGGAAACATGTGAGAATAATATTTATCGTAGGGATCACATTCTTCATGCAATTCTTCCCATTAGTTCCATAGTTTACAGAAGTCTTTGTGAAGTGCTACTGCAAAGGTGATTGCATCGCATCCTTCCTGATAAACCTTGTCGAACCACCTCTAAGTCCCAGTAGCCATTGCCTTGATGTCATCAAATTTTGTCAATTCATCCTTTGATAGTAAAGTTGGGGATGGTCTCGGCTTTCCTTCAGAATCCATTGGCTTCATCAGAAATTCTAGACATGCTCTGAGTTCTTAATTTTTCTATTTCAACTCCTTCTTAGTGAGTTCATCCTTATCTAACTATTCTAAGATAGAAGATATTGAGCCTTTGAACTCATCAATTTTCTGACCTCTTGTAGCAGGGCCCAAATCAATGGTTGTTATAGTATAGTTCTTAGCTCTAACTTGTCTTCCATGTCAGTTGGTGGAATAGCTACTTCAGTTATTCTGGATCCTGTGGCATCCTTGTAAATTCTTGATTGAATTTTAGCCTTTTTCTGCTTCTTAGGTTTCTCTGCCTTAGCTAAAATAGCATCTAGATCCAGCATCATAATCTCAACCTGAGGCTCCTAATACGCTAGTCTACTATGCAGCCAATTAGGTGCTAAAGAGGCAGAATCTTGAGGAATGTTTGTATTTTCATTATCTACATTTGACGGTCCCTCAAGCAACTTTGGTTCTTGCTCATGTTCTTTGTCTACATCTACTTCTTCATCCCCGATACTCTTCAAATTTTCTAAGATTTCTCCTTGAGTTGTCCCCAAGACTGTTTCTATTATGTTCTCCTTTGCGGGATTGTCAGATACTTGTCTATTTCGTAGCCTACACTCTAAGTTTGCATTTCGACTCAACTCTTCTTGATCTCATGCAAAGTCATTCAAAACCTAAGAATAGCTTATAGCATTCCCTAAGTTGGTTCCTCAAAGTTTGTGAAATTGACGAGGTTATAAGCTTGTCAAAATATCCATTTTTGACCTCTTTAGGATGTTAGGAATTTTTCATAGTTTTCAAGCAGGGGCAGTTAAAAATCCCATCCTTACATGTAATATGTTTGTTGAAATGTACCAGTGGTCAAAATGACCACCAGGACACATTGGTAATTAGATTGAGATGCACGAGCAGTTAATTTAACTGCTTGTTTATGTTCTTTTTGGTTTTCACCTTTCACATGTAAAGGTGGTGAAAACGACTGCTCGAACATCTCTAGTTTAAGTCAAGTGTATTAATGGCACTCATGTGGTGTTTTAATATGCCTCCTTTAAACCTTTTAAAAAAAAATGTTTTCTTTTTATTGTTATTTTAATTTTCTCTTCCTCTGTGAGCCCCTTGGCATGATTAGAACTTTCCTGCAACCTGCTAAAATGCCCTTGGCATGCGAGTTTCAGATCTAGAGTTCTACTCAAGTTCGAGTTGAGTTCTTTATCGCTAGGTATGTCTTGTTTGTACTTTTGTACCACAATTTCTTCTTTTAATCATTCTTCTTTTCAATGAAATATTGTTAAAAATTGAGCCCTTCTTTTTGTTTGAGATTTTCAAAGAATCATTTGTGATTTTCATGGTTTTTCCCTTTAATGTAGTTTTTAGGGTTTCTGGTTTGGTGGTTGTTTAGATTAATACTTTGTTTTTTTCTGTGATTTGTGGTGTAAATCACCATTTGAAAACCATTGTCTTCTCATTTTGTATTGAATGAATCAACTTAACTGAGTCTGTGAGGTTTTTTTTGCTCACACCAAAACACTTAGGTTTTCTCTAGACCAACATGTGAGGGCGGCAATTGTCGCTGACCCCGCATGTTGTTTGTTTATTTATATGTATTGGTGGTTAAAAAACCCAGTGATACATCTCTTCCCTTTTTATAATACCTTGTGCAAGGGCGGCTATTTTTTCTGCCTCTACACAAACCTTAGTGAGTTCTTCCCACAATGCATGGATGGTCTTTTTGATCGCTTCAACACACAATACCAAAATTATCAATATGTACGAGTGTTCATTTTAGATACCCTTACATGGAGATCCTTAATGCACTACTTCTACATGTAGGAGTGGTCAAAATGACCGCCTTTGCATCTATCAAAAAGATTTTACCTTTCACATGTAAGGGCGGTCATTTCAACCGCTCCTACATGAATCTTAGATTTTATCTACCTATAGAGGCGGTCGAATTGACCGCCCTTACATTCAATGCATTACACTGACATGCAGAAGTGGTCAAAATGACTGCATGTGCATGATTTCCCAAAATTTTCCTAACTTGGGAATTTTTGTAAAATGATACCTTTAGCCTGCTTTCGCCAAATTTCTCGGCTTGCGCACTCTCAAGCCCTTTCAAGTATATTCCTATGTTCATGATCATCTATTCGCAGTGTCCCTAATTTGCCAATTTTTCCCCTAACTGCAAGATCATGAACATTTATAGTTTCATCAAGTAGCTGTGATCGACACCATTTCCAGTGTTCTCTTCAAAGTTGATGTCAAAACCATCTCCAACTAAAGCTAAGATCATGAAGTACAAATAACAAGGGGTTTTCTCTATCCCTTTAGTGCAGTCAAATGTTTATGAGATCAGGGATACAGAGATAGGACATGTCGATATGGGAGAATTTTTGGAGAGGACCAAAAAAGCTAATCCTTCCTGTTATATGCAGATCATTGATAGCATAATACACCTGGTAGCATCTTTTCCTATTACGACTCATAATCTAGAGTATGTTCTCCAAGTGGCAAGCCACTTTAATAAAGATACTAGAACTATAACTGATTCTTAGGGGAATGTTATCATGAGGCTAGATGTAGAATTCCTTGATAAGATTTTCATGTGTCCGCCTATAGAGAATATTGGGGAAATTGACTTTGCGAAAAGTCAGAAGTATTTTGAAGTAGATGTGGAATCTGTAAAGAAACATATTAATAGAAAATGGTTGAAAACTCCTAGGAGCAATCTATCAAGATGGACCAAGAAACTTCCTAGGAGTGAGTTTGTAGGAGTGATCTAATCACTTTGTTGAGCATAATCATAGGTCTTCCTTCTTCCTCTAAGTTCCAAGAATGGATGTACACATATATCAAGGTTATTCTCATAGGGCAACAAAATATATTTTGGGGGTAGAAAATCAACAATGTTCTACATGATCAGTTGCTCAAGGTCAACACTACTTTTAAGTTCTATATGACCTCATATTTGGTATATGTAGCTACATCCATGAAGATATTTCTAGGTCTTACTCAGGATGGGGATTGGAGGCTTGTGCTAGTTTTTCAATATTATCCACAAATAACTCTGAAAGGTTCTATTCACCATTTTTGGAGGGTGAATGATGCATTCTTTTCAATTTTTATGTGCTTATGGAATAATGAACTAGAATAGAAAATAGGATCTGATGAAGCATGGGAAGTGGTTAATTCTTTTTGTTGTTTGTTTCTTCAATTTCCTACTTTTTCTTATTTGAGAGTTGGATACTATTTAGGTTACCCATATATGTTGCCTACATATCCAAGTGATAAGGTGATTCTAATGGAATTGTGTAGATAGATAATTGTTGTGCATAATAAACAAATGGAATTGAAAAAGTCAGGGATTAAGTTTCCTGTGGATATTGGCAGGTATTCAGTTTAATTAGCTACTAAGACTAAGGCAGTTGAAGTAGAGATGTTGTTGATTACAATGAAACAACTCAAGAAGAGGAATCACTTTGATTTTCGAAGAGTACAAGACAAGATTAAAAGGAGATCGGTGTTTCATGTTCCCATGGTAGAGGATATTTGGGCTGACTTGAGGAACCAAAATGACATAAGAAAATTGGATTACTACAGATTGAATCTAAGTCAGATAGAAGAACTGGGGTTAGCTGATGTTCCATAAGGCATGGAAGATGAGGGTGATGTTTTAGATCCTGGTATAACATTGAAAACAATGAAGCTTCAGCCTTCCCGGAAGTCAAGGGGTTAGTGAAAGAAGAGATTTCTCTTAGGAAAAGATTTCAACCTATACTAGCTAACACCAGTATATGGTTGCATAGAAAGGGTCTCAATTTAAAAGAGTTCCTTACTGGGTCAGAGATGGAGATTCAGGAACAAAGAGGAAGGAAGGTAGAAAATAGGACTAAGAACAAAAGTGACACTCCTTCTTCCAAGGTGTCAAAACCAAGGATCAAGTTTGTTTCTAAAGGAGGTAAGGAAAAGGAAGTTGCAAAGAGTTCCAATGTGAAAGATCCAAGCATTGAGGAAATGAATGTTGATAATATGGAAGCTAAAAATGCTGAGATAGAACAACAAGACATTGAAGAACCAGATACTGAACATATAGAGATGAGTTAGAAGCCAGCTGATGAAAGTGATGGGGAACAAGAAATAGAAAGAGATGTAGAACAAGAACAACTTGGTGGTTTGCAAAAATCTCCCCAAAAATATATTTCCCAAGAGCCATAAGTTTCTATAACTTTGCCTCATATTTTTGCTCCTGCTAATATTCTAGTGGTTTCTAGTATTCTCATTTCTCCTATTTTTGTATCTTCTGATAATACTCCCCCTTCTGTAAGGACTACTTTTGGAACTATTTTTTATTCTTCTAGCTCAATACCTAGTTTATCTTCTCCTTCTTTGGATGTTGGAGAGCAAGCTATTCTAGATAATTTTTTTGATAGCTCGAAGAAAAATGTTGATACTACAGGTGTAGTTTTTACTACGACTACTCCAATTGTTACCATAATAGGTGTCAGCATGGATCTTGCCAATCAAACAATTGATTCATCTCCAAATGTCAATGTTCAAACACTACCTCCATGGTTGTCTTCTTACACACCGAAAAGAAAGAAGTGGGCTATTTCACTAGATGACATTGATATTGGGAAGTTGCTTCCTGCTAATCCAAAAGCTCAAAAGAAAAAGCCTAAGACTGTTTCTAGGCTTATTGATGACAAAGGAATTAGATATGTAGATATTGCAAGACCTCCTCCTGATGCCACCACAAACACTTTTGATGTAAATGATTACATTGTTTCTAGAGTTGAATTGGGTAAGCTAAGTCATGAAGGCCTTAAATTAGATTTTCAAGCAACAACAAGCTCCTTGCTTGTGAAATTTGATGAGGAAAATAAAGAAAAAGAACAATATAAAGCTAAGGCTAAGTAGCTCATTGTCGTTCTTCAAAAGATAGTCAAGTCATCAGAAATTGTGGTGGTAGTCATCGTTGAAGATCCTTTGATTTGAAAGGTGGAAAAGGTTCAAACAAGATGAAGAGTTATTGGTGAGATTGTGGACTGATTGTTGGCATAGGGCAGAGTTCTTTTGAAGACCACAACAGAGAGAAAAGAAAAATGGAAAAGGCAAAAGCTGAGTTGGATAATATTATTGATTCATTATCTTAGGAACTTCAAGACCAAGAAGACACTTTAGAGGAATGGGTGGAGATGAAGAAAATGAAGATAAAGAATTTGATTGTGATTGGTGTCATGTCAAATCAAGAATCTTATCTCAAGACTAAAGAATCCTTGACTCATCGCGTCAATGTGTTAAGAGGCTTGCTTGATGATTTGCCACAAGTACAATAAAATAATGAAGATAGTGATGTCTCACTTTTGCATAGACTGGAGGAGCTACCATGTACTCTAACAGGTGAAAATCACAAATTCCTTTATGTAGATGAAATGATTGATGCTTTTGAGAAAATGGTTCAAAATAGTTTTGAAGGTGAGATGTTTTCAGTTGCTTCAATGGATAATATTTATGATTATCATTCAACCTTTGAGAATTTGAAAGATAACCTTGGAAATCATGAGAAACTAATAAAAGCAGTCAAAGATGCAATTGTCAGGGCCCATACTATTTCAAACAATACAGCTAAACTAGATGTTTGTGAAATGGAAGCAGTAAAGACTATCTACCAGAATTTCCTAAAGAAGAATGATGGTGGTAGCTAAAAGTCTTCTTCATGCCTTAGTTTATTTTCAATTTTGTATACGTAATTTATATTTAGTCTTGGACATGTCCATATGCATTTTTATAAAATGTAATTACATATGGAACATAGGAAGTCCCAAGTCAATTAGGACTCCTATTTTTGAATAAGTCAAAGTAGTTAGATTTTTCCTATTTTTGCTCCAGGCTCCTCCCTATAAATAAAGAGGGCCTCTTTTGTAATCTTTATCTTTTATCTATTGTAGGGAAACTCTAGCAAATTGAAAAGCAAATCAAGACTTTGTGCTTTTTGTGAGAATCAATTATCAAATATTTATCAATACAAGAAAGCAAGTTTAATTCCAATCTTTTTCTTGGGATTATTTGTGTTATGATAGCATTGTTCCTATGTCTTACTATCATAATATTCTTTGGTAATTATTGAAGTGTGGAGATTGTTTCAAATGATTAAAGAGCATTCCTAATTTGATTGTGATAGACTTTGTGTTATCAAATCATTTGTGAGGATTGTGTTTATGTTTTTGAGAGTAAAATAGCTTGAAGACTCTGTGCTACAAGTTGTTACATTCAATCTACTTTTATCATCATGGAGAAGAGTGAAGACTTTGGGCTGCATTCAACTTCAAATAGTTCTATTTGCAATTAGTAAGTGAGGTGACAAAAGACTTTGTGTTTCTGTGGTTTTGTGATAGTTTATAAGTTCTTTAATATCAGTTTCATTGAAATTGTCATCTTGAAGTAGAAGCATCTATTCTGAAAAAGAGAATAGGATGAAATGGAACCACCACAAATATAGTGTTTAGTGTACATAAATTTCATAAGTTATTTGTTTTTAATAGTTAAGAAACTAGAGGGAACCTCTCCTTGTTGAGAGGAGAGACTTTGTCTCGTCATAGCTTTGGCTAATATAACCATTTTACTATTAGTGAGTTAACGACAAAATATTCACCGAACAGTTTTTTGGCGACTCCAATGGGGATCAAGGTGCAACTTAGAGCCTCATGCTTTGAGTTGAAGCATTCTGGCCTCATTGCTTGAAATTAGTTTGTTCAAGTTTTTACCTTTGTTAAGTATATCACATTTTGGTAGGCTCAAGGTATACTAGAAGTAAAAGAGCTCAAGGCATTATTGATCCTATGTTTGAGTTAATGCAGCAAAATAATTTTGGTCTTTTGCCTCCAATACCAAGACTTCAACATACAAGGATTTTCCCTCCTACTAATGCTAGGTCTCCTATACTAGGGGAAGCTTCCAATAGAAATACTAACAAAGTATTATCTACACAGATTCCTCAAAGGTTTGTTATCCCAACTTTCAATCGGCATACAATGGAAGTTCAAGGCCCTTAGGGTATTCTTTTGGACCCCTAAATTTGACACCATCATTGCATGAACTACCCCATAGTTCAAGAAAGAATTTTCCCAAATTCTCTGGTGATCAGAAAGTCCATCCTGATGAGCACATTGTAGCTTTTTGCATAGCGTGTGGTGTGCTAGGGGTGGAGTACAAGGATGTATCTGTGAGACTGTTTGTGGAGACACTTCAAGGCGTCACTGCAGATTGGTTCTACCATCTTCCAGCCTAAACTATTACTGGATGGGATACTTTTAAAACTAAGTTTGAGGCAAGGTTGAAACCTGCCAAAGATGCACATGCACTGTTAGCTTAGTTGACTCAAAGAACTGCAAGAACCCATGCGAGAATTTATTGCAAAGTTCAACAAGCTGACTAACAAGATTCCTACCAGTGCTCAACCTATAGCTAAAAATAAAAAGTGTTTCTTTATAAATACTCAGCTTCTGGAGGTGAGTTTTCTTTTGCGGTGGGCAAATCTAGCGGATTTGATAGTAGCTCAAGCCCTTGCAACATAAATTAAAGATGATCTCATTCTTGCGGGTAAGATAAGAAAAGACACTAACAAAAATATAGGGCGACCCTCTAATGAAGTATCTTCCACTAGCACCATGGATCCCATAGGGCAAAAATTAGCTAATGAATTGTTAGCTTTGAAGAAACAGATGTCTCAAGGTGTATCCATTCCTTCCTATAGGGATATACCAAGGATGAAATTTCCTAATGCTCAATATCAAGGCAATGCTGCTAGGAACCAAGGGTAGAATAGGCTTTCACCAACACAAGGGAAGCTTACCATAGAAGCACTACCAGTCAATTCAATAGTTGGCTATTGTGAAGTTGAGCATGAAAATTTTTCACAACCTGACTTGGATCAGGAGAATAGTGCCAATCTCTTTATCGAAGGAGAACAAGAATTGGCTGGTGACTCGAACATTGGGTTCCTGAATTATTAGGATGAGGCAGAAAGATGAGAAGATGCACATAGTGGAGCATATGCCATTTTCACCAGATCTCAAAATCAATCAAACCCTCAAGTGGCTAAGAATGGTAAATCAAAAGGATATTCTCAACCAATAATTTCTATTTCTAAGAGAGGAACTCCTTTACCTTTTCAATCAAAGGATTTAGCTGGTCAAAAACAAGTAAGTTCCTCAAATACTCCTACTTCTTCTACTGCTATTGGTCATACCAGTACTTCCACAATGAAACCTTAGAATGAAAGTTTTCCTTCTTCTATGTCGAATTCATTTCAACTTTTTGATATAATTGACCATGCTAGGAAAACAAAACTACAAATGTCTAAGGTGGAATATTTGCAAGCTAACCCCGACTAGTTTGAAAGGTTAGCTAAAGTCATTAAAAATAAGACTGCCTCTATAGGGAAAGATAATTCCAAGACTATTCCTGACCCCTCAAAGAATAGGTCTGCTTAGAATAACCTAGTTGCCACTCCTCTTACCTCTTCAAGGAAAATTGAACCTTTCTATGTTTCTCTATTAGTCAATGGTCACAAACTTAGTAATTGTGTCAGATTCTAGGGCTTCTAACAATGTCATGCCTACCAAGGTAGCATATGCTCTAGGATTGGCTCTGACAAAAACCTTTGGAAGGTGCTTTTCGATGGAAAACAAACAGGTGCCTTTGTTAGGCTAGATTAAGGATGCACAGTTCGCATTCATTGCTTTTCCAAAGAAAAGAATAAAGATGAATGTCTTAATTGCTGATGTCCCATCTTCATATGGTATTTTGCTGGGGTGAAACTTCTCTAAAGATGTAGGAGGAGAGCTTAACATGGATTTATTTGAAGCAAGGATATCTGTCAAAGGTGTCATGCGGAAGTTGCTTCTTGAAAGGGAAGTGAAATATATTGTCACTCAATCTGAAGACCCAAAAGCTCAAATTTTATTTGAATCTTCAGGTTTAGGTAACTATTTCCTGACTATGGAATATGCTTCTATCTCATTAGATGATAGTTCATTAGGTGATAGCTCGTCAGATGATTGTTTCGATGAAAGTTTGGTGATGGAAGATTCGTCTTCTTCTTCGGGTGAAGAGTCTGTCGATCACAGAGATACCAAACCAGAAAGTTCAAATGATATTTGGACTCTAGAATTTGATGGTAGTTTTTCTTTGACATGATCTGGGGCTAGAGTAGTCCTGATATCTCCTCAATGTGATATTTTTCCTTTTTCATATAAGCTACAGTTTGACAATACCAATAATACTGTTGAGTATGAGTCTTTGTTACTCAGAATGGAGGCTACTTGTACAAAGGGAATTAGAAATATTCATGCACAAGGAGATGTAGAGCTTATTGTTTTTTAGGTAAGAAATTTGTACCAGATGAAAAATGAAAGGTTGAAGCATTACTGAAATTAGGTATGGGAATGCATTGATAAATTTGATGCATTTGATATTTCTGTTGTTCCTAGAGAATATAATGCTAGAGCTAACTCTTTGGCCGTATCAACTACCCTTATGGTCCTGCATAAGGATTTTAAGGGTGATAAGTATACTATTGAATTGGTTTTCTGGCCAAGTGTACCTGATAATGTTGACCATTGGCAAGTTTTTAATGGTGATAATCAGATTATAGCTTTGCTTGAGAAAATAGATAGTTTTGATGAACTATACTTTGAGGGGAGTGATTCTCCTCCTCGAGAGTATATTTCTGAAGTAAACTCAGAGACTGGTGAAGAGTTTCTTCAATTGAAAGGAAACAAAATTCTAAAAGGTTTAGTTTCCCTTGAAAGGTTTTTTGATAAACATGATCATTATATCAAGCAAAAGCAACAACTTGATTCAAATTCATCAATGGAATTTGAACAAGTGAACCTGAATACAAAAGTGAATCCCAAGATGCTCAATATTGGGAAATGTTGCATTGAAGATGAAAAGTTCAAGTTCACAACACTTCTATGCCATTATATTGATGTGCATGCATATTCATATGATAATTTGAAGTCCATCAAACCAGGAGAGATTTAGCATGAGATTCTTCTCAAGGTGGGATCATTGCCTCATAAACAAAAGCATAGGTAGTACAATCCTAAAATATCAGGTACTATCCTTGCTAAAATTCAAAAGATGTTGAATTCTAGGATAATTTTACCTATTCATCATTCAACTTGGATTGTAAACATTGTTCTTATAAGGAAAAAAATAGAGAAATCCATATTTGTGTAGATTTTAGGAATCTAAATCAATCTTCCTTGAAAGATAACTACCCTTTGCCCATAATGGATCAAGTGTTGTAAATACTAAACGGTTCAAAGATGTTATCTATGTTAGATGATTTTTGGGCTACAATCAGGTAGAGGTTAGTGAAGTGGATCATTACAAAACTACTTTCACAACTCCATGGGGCACTTTTACATATCGCAGGATGCCATTTGGGTTGATCAACGCTGGTGCTACTTTTCAGAGAGTGATGGACTTGGCATTCATAAATGAAATGGGTAAGTTCATTTTGGTATACCTTGATGATCTGATTATCTTTTCCAAGAAATGTCAAGATCATGCTTACCACTTGTGGTAAGTTTTGGAATGATGTCGTAAGAATGGTATTTCTCTTAACCCAAAGAAGTCAATTTTTGGGGTTACTGAAGGTGTCTAGAGAAGGTACTAAGATTAACTCCGAAAGTGTCAAATCTATCCAAGGTCTTACTTTGCCTACAAGTAAGATGACTATTCATTCTTTCTTCGGGAAAGTAAACTTCCTATGGAGGTTCATTCCAGAGTTTGCAGAGAAGACTCGTCATATTGTTAATATGATGAAAGGTAAGACCACTTTTTGTTGGAGCATAGAAGGTAAAGAATCCTTCAAGGACATAAAAAGAGCTATAGCTCATGCTCCAATTTTAGTATGTCTTGGTTGGAACAAAAATTTCATTATGTGTAGTTATACTTCAGAGCATACATTGTCAGCAATTCTAGTTCAGTAGAACAAGGAAGGTGTAGTATCTTAAATTTCATTCATGAGTTATCCTTTGAAAGCTCATGAACTCAAGTATTCTAACATGGAGAAACATACTTTTGTTGTAGTGAAGGCTATGAAACATTATAGATTTTACATATTGAACTCACATACTGTTGCTTTAGTGCCAGATATAACAGTAAAATCAATTTTGACTCAACAAGTTTTTGGGACTAAGAGAGGCAATTGGATTGCCAAAATTTAGGAATTTGATTTTGACATTAAACCCACTAATCTTGTGCATGGGAGAGGCTTGTGTCAGCTGATTGCTGATAACATCCCAAAATAAATAGGTGATGAAGAGGCTGAGGTTGAAGATGTTCCAACTATCCTTTTTGTTACTACAACTAATGAGTGGTATTCTAATATCGCTTAATTTCTCACATATGGCGAGTGCCTTTCTCATTTGTCCTACAAAGAAAAATAGACTACAAAGCTTAAGGCTACAAACTATGTCCTATGGGATAATGGTTTGTACAAGAGAAGTCTTGATGGAGTTTTCCTCCATTGTGTTGATAAAGCACAACAAAGTAAGTTACTGGAGTCTTTTCATAATTTGGCATGTGGAGGACACTTCTTAGCACCAATAATGGCTCATAAGATTCTAAGAGCCAAGTATTATTGGACAACCTTGTTCTAAGACACATACATCTAGGTGCGTAGATGTGAACTTTGTCAGCAGTTTGTAGGTAAGCCCAAGTTGGCTGCACTACCATTAAAACTAGTTGTAATTAAGGAACCATTTCAGTAGTGGGGCATTCACTTCATTGGCACTGTGAATCCACCGTCAAGTGTGGGGCATAGCTATGTTCTTGCTACAACTGATTATTTCACCAAGTGGGTGGAAGCTATACCAGTTAAGCATGCTACTTCTAAAGTGGTGTGTACATTCCTCAAAGAAAATATCATATCGTGGTTTGATGTTCCAAACAAAATTGTGGAAGATAATGCTACATGTTTTTCCTCCAATGAGATTACTAGCTTTTGCTTTGAATATGGAATTATTCTTTCACATTCATCTGATTATTATCTGCAAGAGAATGGTCAAGTAGAATCAAGTATAAGAATCTGGTTACTATTATTAGGAAGTTGGTAGATGATAATCAGAGAACATGGAATAAGGCATTTTTGATTCTTTATGGGTAGATAGAATTACCCCAAAGAGGGCTATTGGTATGTCACCATTTCAATTGTTATATGGTTTGAATGCAGAGATATCGATCACCTTGGAATTGCAGGCTTTGAAGTTGGCAAAGGTGGTTGAGGATGGAACTTTTGAAAGTTCTATTGATAAACGCATAATGTACCTTTTTGAACTTGAAGAGCAGTGAGTTACGGTTGTAGATTGAATAGCTAAACATCAAAGTCAGGTCAAGAAGCTATTTGATAAGAAAGCAAAGGCCAGAGATTTTTAGATTGGGGATCAAGTCTTGTTGTGGGACAAGAGGAGAGAACCAAAGGGAATGCATGGGAAGTTTGATTCCCTATGGAGAGGCCCATTTGTCATTCACCAACTCTATGGTGAGAATAGTTTCTTGCTAGAGTACCAAGATGGGACACCATTCTTGTTACTACATAGTGGACAGCATATGAAGCTTTTCAATCCATAAAGAAATAAATAAGTTCACTTGTAAATTTGTATAGTTTGTGTTTTTCTTTTTCATTTTTAATTTTTTTGTGTCTTTTGTTTTGTTCGCTTGACTCTATGGTCCAATGGCATGGATGAAGGCACTTAGAGACTGGATTCTTCTCCCTTTGATCATTTCAAAGAACAATCAAAGGAAGCTCCCCAGTTAGAGCTAGTTGTTGTCCTCAAAATCACCTGTGCTCATTTTGCAGGAGGACCCCTACGAAACTTGTTCATTTCATATCCTACACTCTAAGTTTGCAGTTTGAGGAAAGTCTTCTTGATCTCATGTAAAGTCATTCAACACCTAAGAATAGCTTATAACATTCCCCTAGGTTGGTTCCTCAAAGTTCATGAAATTGACTAGGTTATAAGCTTGTTAAAATATTCATTTTTGACCTCTTTAGGGTGTTAGGAATTTTTCATAGTTTACATGCAGGGGCAATTAAAAACCCCACCCTTACATGTAATATGTTTTTCCAAATGCACCGGTGGTCAAAACAACCACCAAGACACATTGGTAATTAGATTGAGATGCACGAGCAGTTAAATTGACTACTCATGCATGTTCTTTTGGTTTTTGCCTTTCACATGTAAAGGCAGTGAAAATGACCGCTCGAATATCTCTAGTTTAAGTCTAGTGTATTAATGGCACTTGTGTGGTTTTTTATTACACCTCCTTTAAACCTTTTAAAACATTTTTTTTTTTATTGTTATTTTTTTATCTCTGTATGTGAGCCCCTTGGCATGATTAGAACTTTCATGCAACCTACTAAAACGCCCTTGGCACGTGAGTTTCGGATCTAGAGTTCTACTCAAGTTTGAGTTGAGTTCTTTATCACCAGGTCTATCTTCTTCACATTTTTGTTCCATGATTTCTTTTAATCATTCTTCTTTTTAGTGAAATATTGTTAAAAATCGAGCCCTTCTCTTTGTTTGAGATTTTCATGGTTTTTCCCTTTAATGTAGTTTTTAGGGTTTCTGGTTTGGTGGTTGTTTAGATTAATACTTTTTTTTTGTGTGAGTTGCGGTGTAAATCTCCATTTGAAAACCCTTGTCTTCTCATTTTGTATTGAATGAATCGACTTAACTCAGTCTGCGAGGTTTTTTTTGCTTGCACCAAAACACTTAGGTTTTCTTTAGACCAACATGTGAGGGAGGTGATTTTTTTCGACCTTTCATGTTGTTTGTTTGTTTTTGTATATGTATCGACGGTTAAAAACCCTGTTGGTACATCTCTTCCCTTTTTATAATACCTTGTGTAAGGGTGGCAATTTTTGCCACCCCTACAAAAACCTTAGTGTTTTTTTCCCTCAATGCATGGATGGTCTTGTTGACCGCTTCAACACACAATACCAAAATCACCAATATGTATGAGTGGTCATTTTGGCTGCCCTTACACAAAGATCCTCAATGTACTACTTCTAAATGCAGGAGTGGTCAAAATGACTGCCTTTGCATCTATCACAAAGATTTTACCTTTCACATGTAAGGGCAATCATTTCGACTGCTCCTACGTGAAACTTAGTTTTTACCTACTTGTAGATGTGGTCAAATTGACCACCCTTACACTCAATGCATTACACCCACATGCAGGAGCAGTTATAATGATCGCCCGTTCATGATTTCCTAAAAATTTTCTAACACTAGGATTTTTTGCAAAATGATACCTTTAGCCCGCTTTCGCCAAATTTCTTGACTTGGGTGCTCTCAAGCCCTTTCAAGCATATTCATATGTTTGTGATCATCTATTTGCAGTGTCCCTAATTTGCCAATTTTTCCCCTAACTGTGAGATCATGAACTTTTGTAGTTTCATCAAGTAGCTGTGATCGACACCTTTTCTAGTGTTCTCTTCAAAGCTGATGTTAGGGCCATCTCCGTCCAAAACTAAGATCATGAAGTACAAATACCAAGGGGTTTTCCCTATCACTTCAATGTAGTCTAATGTTGATGAGATCAGGGATACAGAGATAGGACATGTAGATATGACAGAATCTATGGAGAGGACCAAACAAGCTAATCCTCCCCGCTATATGCAGAATATCATTGATAGCAATATACACCTAGTAGCATGTTTTCCTATTGCGGCTCATAATCTAGAGTTTGTTCTCCAAGTGGCAAGCCACTATAATAAAGATACTAGAACTACAACTAATTCTCAGGGGAATGTTATCATGAGGCTAGATGCAGAGATCCTTGATAATATTTTCATGTGTCCGCCTATAGAGAATATTGGGGAAATTGACTTTGCTAAAAGTCAGACGGATTTTGAAGCTAATGTGGAATCTGCAAAGAAACATATTAATAGTTGTAGACACCCAAAAATGTCCATCTCTTGCAACATTACACCACTTAGACATTTTGTAGCATGTTTTGCCCGAGGTACCCATGTCATCACCCAATTAGTTAAATAAATCTTATTTATTTGACTAATTTCATTTATTCCCTTTTTATCCATAATCCTATCTTCTATAATTAAATAAATTTTATTTATTTAATTATTCATGTCCATTAATCCTCTCTAGTTAAATAATTATTTTTAATTGTTTAATTAGTCATTTATCTATTTTCCTATAATTAAATAATTTTTTATCTATTTAATTATCTTTCCACATCATTTCTCACCATAATCCAACATTAATTAAATAAATTAAATATTTATTTAATTAATAAAATCCTAAAAAGATCTTGCTTTCTTTCCAAATTTTAAACTCATGTGTATCTAATTAATTTATTTTATTAGATAATTCATCTATTATCCTCCCATCATTTAGAATATTTATTTCCTTTTTGAGGATTTAAAACTAAAAGCAAGTCTTTTATCTTTTTCCTATTTTATCTTGTTTTATTTCCTCTTTTATCAAAAAATCAAATCAAATCTTATCTTATCAAATCTTCTTCCCTCCACATCAAAAATCAGCCCTTGCCTATAAATCTACCTCCTCATAAGCCATTTGGTATGCCTTGTGTTTGATATTCTTACTCTGCCAAAATATTCTTCCAATCCTCTAATTTTCTATCTATCTTCTTCCATCAATCTTCATCCAATCGTTATGCTACAAAAGTGAGCAATCAACATCAAATCAAGCTATGTCGATCAATCATGCATACACTTATCATTCAAGATATCTAAGGTATTCAAAAGGTTTGGTCAAAGGTAATACATTTATTATTTTATCTTATATTTTGTCCAAATTTCTCATTTACAATAGTAAATGGTTGAAAAATCCTAGGAGCAATCTATCAAGATGGCCCAAGGAACTTCCTAGGAGTGATCTTGTAGAAGTGAGTGATCTAATCACTTTGTTGAGCAGAATTAGAAGTCTTCCTTCTTCCTCTAAATTCCAAGAATGGATGTACACATATATCAAGGTTATTCACAGAGGGTAAAAAAAGATATTCTGGAGCAAATCACCAATGCTCTACATGATCAGTTGCTCAAGGTCAACACTACTTTTAAGTTTTATATCACCTCATACTTGGTATATGCAACTGCATCCATGAGGATATTTCAAAGTCTTAATTAGGATGGGGATCAGAGGCTTGTGCTAGTTTTTTAGTATTATCCACAAATAACTCTAAAATGGTCTATTCACCATTTCCAGAGGATGAATGATGAATTCTTTCTAGTTTTTATGTGCTTATGCAATAATGAGCTAGAACAGAAAAGAGTATCTGATGAAGCATGGGAAGTGGTTAACTCTTTTGGTTGTTTATTTCTTCAATTTCCTACTTTTTCTTATTTGAGAGTTGGATACTATCTAGGTTACCCATATATGTTGCCTAGATATCCAAGTGATAAGGTGATTCTAATGGAATTGTGCAGACAACTAATTGTTGTGCATAAAAAACAAATAGAATTGAAAAAGTTAGGGATTAAGTTTCCTGTGGAGATTGGTAGGTATTTAGTTCAATCAGCTACTAAGGTTAAGGCACTTGAAGCAAAGATGCAACTAGTTACAATGAAAAAATTCAATACCGAAGAGTACAAGACAAGATTAAAAGGAGATCAATGTTTCATGTTCCCATGGTAGAGGATATTTGGGCCAACTTAAGGACCCAAAATGAGATAAGAAAATTGGATTACTACAGATTGCATCTAAGTCAGATAGAAGAACTAGGGTTAGCTAATGTTCTGGAAGGCATGGAAGATGAGGGTGATGTTCTAGATCCCTAGTATAACATTGAAAACATTGAAGCTTTAGCCTTGCTGGAAATCAAGTGGTCAGTGAAAGAAGAGATTTCTCTTAGGAAAAGATTTCAACCTATACTAGCTAACACCAATATATGGTTGCAGAGCAAGGGTCTTAATTTGAAAGAGTTCCTTACTAGGTCAGAGATGGAGATTCAGGAACAAACAAAAAAGAAGGTTGAAAACAAGACTAAGAACAAAAGTGACACTCCTTCCAAGGTGTCAAAACCAAGGATCAAGTTTGTTTCTAAAGGAGGTAAGGCAAAGGAAGTTGCAGAGAGTTCCAATGTGGAAGATCCAAGCACTGAGGAAATGAATGTTGATAATATGGAAGCTAAAAAATGCTGAGATAGAACAACATGACATTCAAGAACCAGATATTGAACATATAGAGATGAGTGAGAAGCTAGCTAATGAAAGTGATGGGGAACAAGAAATAGAAAGAGATGTAGAACAGGAATAACTTGGTGGTTTACAAAAATCTCCCCAAAAAGCTATTTCCCAAGAGCCACAAGTTTGTACAACTTGGTCTCATATTTCTACTCCTATTAATATTCTAGTGGTTTCTAATGTTCTCATTTCTCCTATTATTGTATCTTTTGATAATACTCCTCCTTCTATAAGGACTAGTTTTGGAACTATTTTTTATTCTTTTGGATCAATACCTAGTTTATCTTCTCCTTCTTTTGATATCAGAGAGCAAGCTGTTCTAGATCATTTTCTTGATAGCTCAAAGAAAAATGTTGATACTACAGGTGTAGTTTTTACTGCTACTCCATGTTGCAAGGTGTGGCCTTTGGTCTCGTTGTTCAGCGCTGTGCTGCGGTGGTTTACGACAAGGGCTTAACCACCTCCCGTGCTTGTTAAGTCAAGTGGTTTTATTGGGCATTAAAAGGTCAATCTTTTGGTGCAATGGCATCTAACAATTGGTATCAGAGCTGAGGTCATGGGTTCAAACCCCACGCTTACACTGGGGGGGGATTGTTCCAAGGTGTGCCCCTTGGTCTCCTTGTTCAATGCTACGCTGCAGTGGTTTGCGACAAGGGCTTAACCATCTCCCATGCTTGTTAAGTCAAGTGGTTGTATCAGGCATTAAAAGGTCAATCTTTTGGTGCAATGGCAGCTAACACTCCAATTGTTACCATAATAGGTGCTAGCATGGATCTTACTAATCAAAAAATTGATTCATCTCCAAATGTCAATGTTCAAACACTACCTCCATGGTTGTCTGCTTAAACACCAAAAAGAAAGAAGCAGGCTATTTCATCAGATGACATTGATATTAGGAAGTTGATTCCTTCTAAGCCGAAAGCTCAAAAGAAAAAGCCTAAGACTTTTTCTAGGCTTATTGATGACAAAGGAATTAGATATGTGGAGATTACAAGACCTCCTCCTGATACCACCACAGACACTTTTGATGTAAATGATTACATTATTTCTAGAGTTGAATTGCATAACATAACTCATGAAGGCCTTAAATCAGATTTTCAAGCAACAACAAGCTCCTTGCTTGTGAAATTTGATGAGGAAAAGAAAGAAAAAGAACACTATAAAGCTAAGGTTGAGAAGCTCGTTGTCATTCTTCAAAAGATAGTCAAGTCATCAGAAATTGTGGAACAAATGGCAATCACCGTTGAAGATCGTTTTATTCAAAAGGTGGAGAAGGTTCAAACAAGAGGAAGAGTTGTTGGTGAGATTGTGGACCAATTGTTGGCATAGGGCAGAGTTCTTCTGAAGACCACAGTAGAGAGAAAAGAAAAAATGGAAAAGGCAAAAGCTAAGCTAGATAATATTCTTGATTCATTATCTTAGGAACTTCAATACCAAGAAGACACTTTAGTGGAATGGGTGGAGATGAAGAAAATGAAGATAAAGAATTTGATTGTGATTGGTGTCATGTCAAATCTAGAATCTTATCTCAAGACCAAAGAATCCTTGACTCATCTCATCAATGTGTTAAGAGGCTTGCTTGATTATTTGCCACAAGTATGAGAAAATAGTGAAGATAGTGATGTCTCACTTTTGCATAGACTGGTGGAGCTACCATGTACTCTAACAGATGAAAATCAAAAATTCCTTTCTGTGGATGAAATGATTGATGCTTTTGAGAAAATGGTTCAAAAGAATTTTGAAGGTGAGATGTTTTCAGTTGCTTCAATGGATAATCTTTATGATTATCATTCAACCTTTGAGAATTTGAAAGATAACCTTGGAAAGCATGAGAAAGTGATAAAGGCAGTCAAAGATGCAATTGTCAAGGCACATATTCTTTTAGACAATACAGCTAAACTAGATGTTTGTGAAATGGAAGCAGTAAAGACTATCTACCAGAATTTCCTAAAGAAGAATGATGGTGGCAGCTAAAAGTCTTCTACCTGCCTTAGTTTATTTTTAGTTTTGTATATGTAATTTGTATTTAGTCTTGGACATGTCCATATGCATTTTTATAAAATTTAATTACATGTGGAACATAGGAAGTCCCAAGTCAATTAGCACTCCTATTTTTTAATAAGTCAAAGTAGTTAGATTTTTCCTATTTTTGCTCCAGGCTCCTCCCTATAAATAAAGAGGGCCTCTTTTGTAATCTTTATCTTCAATCTATTGTAATGAAACTCTAGTGAATTGAAAATAAAATTAAGACTTTGTGCTTTTTGTGAGACTCAATTATCAAATATTTATCATTACAAGAAAGCAATTTCAATTCCAATCTTTGTCTTGGGATTATTTGTGTTATGATAGCATTGTTCCTACATCTTACTATCATAATGTTCTTTGGTAATTGTTGAAGTGTGAAGATTGTTTCAAGTGATTAAAGAGCATTCCTAATTTGATTGTGATAGACTTTGTGTTATCAAACCATTTGTGAGGATTGTGTTTATGTTTGTGAGAGTAAAATAGCTTGAAAACTTTGTGCTGTAAGTTGTTATATTCAATCCACTTTTTTCATCTTGGAGAAGAGTGAAGACTTTGGGCTGCATTCAACTTCAAATAGTTCTATTTGCAATTAGTAAGTGAGGCAACTTAAGACTTTGTGTTTCTCTAGTTTTATGATAGTTTATAGTTTCTTTAATATCAGTTTCATTGAAATTGTCATCTTGAAGTAGAAGCTCTACTATGAGAAAAGAGAATAGGATGAAATGGAACCACCACAAATATAGTGTTTCATGTACATAAATTTCATAAGTTATTTTTTTTAAGAGTTAAGCAGCTAGAGGGAACCTCCCCTTGCTAAGAGGAGAGACTTTGTCTCATAATAGCTGTGGCTGATATAACCATTTTATCGTTAGTGAGTTAACAACCAAAATATTCACCCAACATGAAGTAAACCCCAAGGAAAGTGGAATGGGAGAGGTTGGTAAGATAGAAGAAATGGCAATAGGTGTGGTGATGGAAGGAGAAGGGAAGGAGAAGGAGGATGAAATAATCATGGAAATAGGTGTTAAGGAAAAGGAGGTAGAGAGTGAAACAAAGGATATGGAAGGTGAAGACATGGTAGAAATGGAAGGAAGTGAAGAAATAATAATGGAGGAAGTGGGAATACTTGGAGTACTCAAGTGTACCATTAATGAACATGAGGTGGTAGAGATAGTAACCACTGGTGAAGAGGAGGCAAAAGTATCTTCTTGGATAATTATAATAGTGGTAGCAGGTGCAGCAGTTGAAACAATAGAAGAAAGTGTGGCAGTATTTACAATTGGAGCAACAGGGGATGAAGAAGTCACTGGTAAGTTTGTATTATCAAGTGTTGCAGTAGCAGAGTTGTCTATGGTTATGCCAGTAGTTTTCACCTTAGTCTTCTTTGTTTTTGAACCTTCCCCTACTCCACTAGGCATGTCACTCTTCTTAGATGCCCTTATTCTTGTTGTAGGAGGCATGTCTTTCTTTTGTGCATTTAGGGTAGTCTTCTTTACCTTTTTCCCTTTACCTTTCTCTGCCAAAGGAATATGTTCCTCGCTATCTAGTTTCTTGGTAGGCTCTTGAGCTGGATCTACTTCATCTGGCACTTCTATTGGTGCATCTTCCTCATCTCTGAATTCCTTCTCATCTTCAAGTGTTGTGTACGTAAGTTGTACCCCTTGTCTCTCCAGTATAGCAACTTGACTTCTTACCAATGACTTGCTCAATCTTATTGGTTCCTTCATCACTTTATCTAAGGAGCTTTCTTCTGAATTGACCCAATTTGGCAATGGGATTGGTTGGTGATACTGGGCCTCCCAAGATCCTTTTTGCATTACATTATCATCATCAACAAGATGATCAGGGACATCTATGATATGGAACTTCCTTATAAACCCTAAGGACAACCTTGAGTGGGCCCTCTTCAATACCTCATAATCATCTATATAGTTGGCCCAAAAATCTTCTAGGTGCATTTTATGGAATAACTTCTTGCTTACATACCTTTCCATTACTCTTTGTGGAACAAAATGGTTTCTCTTTGTATGAAAATTGAGGTTAAGCAACTGAAGTTCTGTATCTGAATGTTCTACTGCCCCTAGGGAGACACAGGCATAGTTCCCTTTACCTAATAGGATAGGAAATTTTACATTTGTTCTATGAAGATTTTTCAATTTCTCTATACAGGTAATCAATTGCCTTGATAGTTCCAAAAGAACTACTTTGTCTATGGGATAATAGGGCAGTCTATATGGCATTCTAGTGAAGCCTTGAATCCTCAAATAAGTGAATTTTTAGAACTGTATATACCATCTCCCATACTTTATGACCTCATTCATAGCCTTAGTGGATATTCTAAGGGCTGTAGTTCCTTGCAATAATATAGTAATATACATGGTAAAGGCATCATTCACCCTTTTGTAATGGATGAGAGATTGAGATAGTATCAGCTGGGTGTAGCATTCATAAACTTTAATTTATTATTCATTATTTCCAACTTCTCCTACTTTTGACAATCCAGCATATTCATTTCTTATTGCCAATGAGTATACCACATAAGAAGTCCATTTGAATACTTGTTTATCTCTAAAATTATTGAATGCCTCATGTATGTTGTCACTTAATATTTGAGCCCAATGGAATTTGGTTCCTTTGGTGATTATCTCTTCAATCATTAGGAACATCCACCCTTCAAAAGTTGATGCAGTAGACAGTCCATATATCCTATTGAGTAAGGTCACCAAATCTCCTATTTCATCATGGAAGTCACTTCTGTAAAAGGTTTGAGGGAGTTTGATAATAGTAGATCTTTTGATTTTCATCCACTATTCATTGATATGCTTCTTGCATGTATCCATATCCTTCTTATATGTTGCCTTTGCACCTGTTTTATCTGGCATGGTCATTACTAGGTAACATGGGATTCCAAAGATCTCTGCTAAAGATGGTGGACTTATGTCTGCTAGTACATCTCCATTGGGAGTTTGTATGGTCCTAGTCATTAGGTCATATCTGTGAGCACAAGAAACTATTAATTCTACACATTGAGCTAAAGTAGGGAAGACAACAGCCTCTACAATCCCACTGTCTTTTACTTTCTTAGCCCTTGGAGTTGCATTAGGTCTAAATATTTGAGTTTTGAAGTCACCTAAGTCGATATGACCTAGATCAGTGTCTCCTATGTTTTTCCATCCAGAGGTGATCTTGGTTTCAGGAGGAATGCCCTTGAATTTGTACTTCATGGCTTTGGCTCTTGCAATCATTTAACCTACATGATTGGACCTCATAAGTCTTGAAGCTTTTGAATGGTCTTCCTAATTCCTAAGTTTTAAATGCATGATTACCTAGTTAACCACCATACCACTAAGTCATGTTATACTTTATGAGACTAGAATTCATTCAATTAAGCCATAAATGCCCATCTATGAAATACACAAGTTTGACAGTTCACTAACTACTACATCTATTACATGATAAAATGATAAAAACACAACAATTCATATGAATCCATGCAATAAATGCTCAAATGCTCCACAATTTGAATCAAAAGATGCAAAACAACATAAGTCTATCAATGCAGTATTCATTTCAATCAGATAGACATCTTATCCTTGAAATTTTAATTAGAAACAACCATTTTGCTTGATTTGCACTGATTTGGAGATCATCCGACCTCTTAGGAACAAAGTGCTAGATTGGAGGTCAACCGACCTTGCATGGGATTTGAGGTCATCCGACCTAAAGCCACATTTTTGCTTGGTCACTTGGTCATTATAATGTTTGGCATGAATTTTAGGGGTATTTGACCTTGCGCGGGATTTAGGTGTGACTGACTTGAATGAGTCTCGGAGGTCGGTCGGTTCAATTTTTGGCGCAAGTCGGAGAAGATGATTTTTAGTGCCAAATTGTTTGTCATGTTTAGTGTGGGTTTTAAGGTTGATTGAGTTAGCACATTTTTTGGAAGTGTCTGACCTAAGTTGGTTGGGGTGAATTTTAGCGCATGGTCAGAGAAGACAATTTTAGCGGTAGACCTTCTATCGCATTTTGTGTAGACTTCAAAGCTCACTGACTCAACGAGCTTTTGGGAGATGTCTGACCTAAGTCAGAGAAGATGAAATTTAGTGCCAAGTTATAGAGACCAATTTATGGCTAAGAATCTAATGATGGTTTTAGCATGATTTCATGGTCAGTGCTTTTGTTTGAACACAAATGGGAGTTTTTGAATAAAGTTGCATTTTGACAGTCAACTCAGTTTTTAACTAGGGTTTTCTAAATATACTTTCACAAATCATGCATTATTAAATATGTCTACAAATCCATTCTTAAAGAAATTGAAATTCAATTTGGCACAGAAAACCCCCATTTTATCAATTGCAAACCCTAGCTTATAAGTAAAAGCCTAGGCTAGGAAATGGAGTACTCACCTAATTAGTAGAGTTGAAATGTGATGGAATTGCATAGGTGATAATACTTTTGGTTGAATCCACAGGATGCTTGCAGAAAATTAGTTTCAAATCCATTCAAAGAGCTCTCTAGTTGATTTTGAAATGCAAAAATGAGCTAAAAATGGGGCAAAAATAGATTTTATCCTTCCCCACTAATCACCATAAATGCAGGGAGTACAGTGTGATGTCTTGGTGTACTATAGAATTAAGTTGGAGTTTGCATGAGAAAATGAGATGATTGACTTTGCACAACTTTTGAAGGTTACTGACTTAGTCAGACACAATCGATTTCAGCATCAAGTCAGACATCGGTTCTTTTAGCGCTTTGCATTGGTTTCGAATTTGTCAGACTAAGCATGGATTTTTTCATGATCTAACTTAGTCAGATGGTTGGTTTTGTAGCACAAAGTTGGATGGTTAAAATTTTTTCACTTTGTCAGTTGATAGAGATTCCAGCATAGGAGTCGGTACATAAGGATTTTAGCACTTAGGCAGTTGGCAATGAAAATAGTGTTGAGTTAGATGGACAGACATTTAGCATAAAAGTTAGATGATCAAAGATTTAACGCAAAGGTCTGTTGCAAGTTTTTTTAGTGCAAATGGAGTTTAGACTTGGTTTTTATGAAAGTAGGCATCTCAACTTAGTAACTTTTGGATGACTTAATGACACCAATTTATTTAGCACAAAAATTTGATCACTTTTGACTCTTAGGAATTCTTGGGTGAAACTGACACTCTTAATCCAAAACTTTGAAAGAAAGGGGTCCCTATTTCATGAAATGGGGCATGTATGTAAGGAACAACAAATGGTGACTCTACTGGGAAATGCTCTGGAGCATTTCAAAGATAAACTTTCAGTTTGAACCCAGAACTTCTGCGTTTCCCACATGCTAGACAAGAAATCATGATATCCTATCACAGAAATAGAGATCAATAACCAAGTGTAACAATCCATATCCTAAAAACTTGAGTGTATTCAGATGCATTAATTCCCATTCTTTAGTGACTAAGCTCATCTCAGATCCTTTACATTAAGCTATGTGATTAGTACACACCTTCTAAACTACCTCGACATTGACCCACTACTAGCAAGTGTCTATAGCCCTGACGGGTTTGTCCTTGAAATTCCACTCAAGCAGAGCCCCATTGCTTGTCAGGCATCCATAGCCCCGGTAGAGTTTACTTGATTGTCCATCTAGCTGAGTTATGGTGTGTGTGAGTGATTTTCTTTGTATTTCTTTTCTTTGATTTGATTGATATTTCATTGAGCTTAAATTTGGCAGAGTACAATGCAATACTACTACCCTTGCAACACATGCCTTTTAACGACATGGGTTACATTGATAACTTAGCTAAGTGGGTGTGCACTCCTGATGGTGACAAAGGTGGACCTTAGATTTTTCACTTAATGCAAGCTCACCAAGACTCACTTAGGAACTTTAGGATCATTTAAAGTGTGAAAGATATATGGTTAGAGAATATTTTAGGTGCACCAACTACGGATTCATTTCCCATGAATAGACATCATACCCAATGGTATAACAATGGAATCCACAATAAGACCTAAGTAGAAACCTTCGCTTCTCAAAGAAAAACTATAGACCATTTATCTAACAAAGGACCACTCGCATGTCTATGCAATTGCCACCACATTTGGGAAACAGAGATCCCCTACAAAGCAAGTGCAGTGAGCAAAAGCAAAGCAAGACAGACAACTAAACCAAGTGAAAGCAGAAAGAAGAAACTAATCTAATAGAAACCTAACCTAACCAAAGAAAACACGTAACCTAACTATGTACACTAACAAAAGGCAAAGCTACCTCCTAATCCTAGAAGTAGTGCTTCAGGAACTATCCATTGATGGGCAATGGAAGCTCCTCACCAGTAAGGCTCTTTAGTCGATACATGTTGTCACCAAGGATTTCATAGAACTGGTAAGGACCTTACCAGAGTTTATCAAACTTACCATGTTCTCCTTTATTCTCATGGGCTTTATCCCAGTACAAGACTAAGTTATAAATGTGAAAGGCCTTGACTTTGGCTCTCTTGTCGAACCATCTTTTCACTACCCCTTAGTGTTTGGCAAAGTTTTCTATAGCAGCATCACATTTCTCTTTGAGGTGCAGTAATTGGGCTAATCAAGAAGACAACTGGTCATTTGGTTCAAGATAACCTTCCATAAATTGCAGCACATGGATCCTCAAATGGATGGGAAAGATAGGCTCCATACCATAAACTAAGTGATAGGGTGATGTTCCCAATGCAGCTTTGTGTCTAATTATATCAGCCCATAAGGTGAACCTAAACTGAGTATGCCAGTCTCTAGAGTTTTTGTCCAGCAGTTTCTTAATTACCTCAAGCAAGTTTTTGTTTCTTGATTTAGCTACCCCATTCCTTTGAGAATAGTAATTAGATGAAAGTTTTAGAATAATCCTATAATCAAATGCCCAGTTAGAAAAATGTAATGAAGAAAAGGCAGGGCCATTATCACATACCAAGGAAAAAGGACAACCAAACCTAGTAATGATGTTCTTTTAAACAAATTCAATAACTACCTCTATGGTACATTATTTGCATGCTATAGCTTTAGACCATCAGGTACAATAATCAGTAGCAGTCAGAATATACCTGTGGCCCGTAGAGGAAGGTGGGTTGATTATACCAATAAGGTTGAGTCCCCACTATGCGAATGGTCAGACCTCCAAGACTAGTTTCAATGGCATAGCAGTGTTTCATTCTCTTGTAGCAGTTGTTTGACATATGTGATAGATTCTTACATGTGAATGAGCATCTTTGAACAAAGTGGGCCAGTAATACCCTACCCAGAGAATCTAATTAGCAGTGGAATGAGCTAATCCATGACTAGTCCCAAACTTCTCGTGAAAACTTGTCAGAACCTGTGCTACCTCTATTTTATCTAAGCACCTTAGATAGATCCCCTCATGATTTTTATCATGTAGCTATTACTTTTTAATTTGAGCACTCTTCTCTGAACCGAATTCAACTGGGGTTGGCAGTGCTAATTGAGAAGATAAAACACAATGTCTCCATACCATTCATCTTTAGAGATGTCTTCTAACATATACTGCTGGGAGACTAAGCATGGACCAACTTCTGCCAATGTTTTTGTCAATGCCTGTCCTCATACCAGTTTCATAGGTTGTATTTTTATTTTGAATTCTTGCAGAATGGTGACCCATTTTCCTCTTTGTTCACCTAGTTCACTCTAAATCAACAATGCCTTAACTACTACATCTGGCACTATGGATATCACTTGGCTTCTCAAGATGTAATGATGAAATTTTTTAACTAGATTTACCAGGGCATATGCTTGCTTCTCCACATTTGGCTACCTTAGTTCTATGTCCTTTAATGGAGTGCTCATAAAAGCAATGGGTCTTTTGTCATTGACAGCTCTTTTCTGTGTTAGCATGGCTGCACAAGTATGCTTCGAAGTGAAATAATAGATACAGAATGGCAATGTGTAATCCAGACTCACTAGCACTGGAGCATTGGCTATTGCTTATTTGATTTCTATAAACATAGCCTTAGCTTCTGAAGTCCACTCTATCTTTGCATCTTGCTTCAACATGGCATTCAATGGATAGATAATTTCAAAAAACCTAGTAATAAATTTACGAATAAAGTTAATCTTACCAAAGTATGACTTGAGTTCCTTCTTGCTAGCTGGAGGTGGTATCTTGAGGATTTCTTGGACTCGGTCAAGATCAATAGATATGCCTTGCTTAGAGATTACATGTCCTAGCAATTTTCCTTTAGTCACTCCAAAGATGCACTTTTTAGGATTTAGCGAGATCCCATAATCTTTACACTGCTGTAAAACTTTCCTTAGGTCTGCCACACGATCTTCTCATCTCTTTGAAAATATAGTAAGGTTGTCTATATAGATGATAATGTATTTCCTAACCAACCTTTTGAAGGCTATATCCATTGCACATTGGAATGTAGCACCAGCGTTAATCAACCCAAATGGCATCCTGTGGTATGCGTAGATTCCCCATTTACATGTGAAAGATGTCTTTAATCTATCCTCATAATTGACCATCACTTGGTTGTAACCTAAATAACCATCTAGGAAAGACATCATCTAAGATCCATTGACAATTTGTAGTACCTCATCTAATGATAGTAATGGATAGTTATCCTTCTTAGAGGCTCGGTTCAAATTTTGAAAGTCGACACAAAGTCTGATTTCTCCATTTCTCTTTCAGACTAGTACCAAATTTGCCACCCAGGATGAATATCTAATAGGAAATATAATTTTGGTAGACAACAATTTCTACACTTCTTTGAAAATTAAGGGTTCCAATAAAGCATTTACTGGCCATTGTCTTTGCCTAAATGGCTTTACGCCAGGCTTGAGTGGTATCATGTGAGTAATGATTGAATTATCATACGTCTTGAGGTCTTCATAACTCCATGCTATGACTTCATGATAATCTCTTAACGCATGGATAATACCCACTTTCTCTTCCTCTGTGCTGGCTTTCCCAATGAACACATTCTTAATTTCTTCCAGTATCCCCAAATTGAGAGGATCACATTGCCCACTAGTAGATTTTCCTTCTTTCTTCTGGGTTCCAATCTTGTCTAAGTTGAACAATCATTCCAATGCTACCATTCCCTGAGGAATAGTATTTGTTTTCAAATTAAGAACTCCTTCCAAGTCCATTTCAACAGGTTCCATCTCTTCTTCATCTATTATTTGTGCAATAAAAACATCTGATGAGGTAAGAAAATTGATGATGTGTTTATCATCTTCAAATACCTAAAAATTTATAACATTGTATGGTACTGAGGGAGTCGAGATGAATTCTATGGTGAACTTTCTCAAGTCGGTCATAGACATTGGTTCTAGTGAACTAGCTGTCTGAACCAAGGCATCAGCAACATGATTCTGCCTTCGTGGGATCAACTAAATATTGAACCCATCAAAACACTCAATCAGATCCCATACTCAGTTCCTATATTGGTTTCACCTCTTGTCATTGCAAGAGTATTGCTTTCTCACTTGTTTGACAACTAATTCTAAGTCACCAAATACTTGAATAACCTAAACCTTCTTCTGGAGGGCCATCATCAATCCTTGCACCAAAGCTTCATATTATGTCACGTTATTTGTGCAAGGAAATTGTAACTTGTGTGATGCCAAATATGAACTTCCTATGGGGCTAATTAGTTCAAATCCCACTCCAGATCCTTGTTTGCACCTGGATCCATCAAATCTTAAAGTCCAGAGGCTGAAGTCCTTATTGTTGTCATCTAATTTTGTTTGTTGCTTTCCATCTGATTGGGGTTCCTAATCAATCTTCTTTGCAACGGTCAGACCTTCCTTTGGGCTTATGGGAATCTTCAAACACCTTTGTACTTGTTTGACTACCTCTTGACAGAGTGAACATGTAAATTTTGAATGAGAGGCATCATGGAGGCGACATTAGTTAGGAAGCAACAATTCATCCATCTGCATTTTCCTTCCAACGGCCAACTGATCCCTTATGAACTTAGCCACAAAACTTTTGAATCCTTTGAATATTCCTAGTTCTTCATCATCAGAGGAGGTTCCTAAATCTAATTGTACATACACTTCTATACTTTCTTGATGTTCTACAAGCAGGGGATTAGGAAATTCATTGTAGCTTAGCATAAGAATTTATTTTACCTGATCAACATGGGGTAGGTAGACTCCCAAGTCCACTTCTAAAAACAAGATTTCATTGGTCTGATTATACTCTGTGATCATGTGCTTCAGTTTTGGTTCTCTTTCAATAGAGATTTGGTTTGCCAATCCATTCTACAGCAGCCACATATGAGAAAAATCTATCGCCATGGTTCAAAGTCTTGGACCAATCTCTACTTAGCAACATGCCATACTGATTCGGGATATCAACTAATTGAATGTCTATGTATTCCTACACCCTAGGATCAGAGGCTAGTTGCATATGTATTCTATTTAACTCACCCATCACATTTACTTTAGTTTTGTCTAGCTACGTAACTTTCCTAGAAGATATTGTTGGTGTGAGACCCAGAGCTTTGCAGACTAATAAAGACATCACGTTAGTAGAAGCTCCTGAGTCTAATAAATTGTTGTGAAGGTTATTCCTAAATATTCTAAGTGTTAAGAGGAAAGGAGGACTTTCCCTTTTATCCTTGTATAGTGTAACCTTTTGTTCAACATCTGTCACATGAACTCTCTCTTTTCCTTTATCTGCATTATCCTTTGATGGAATTTCCTTTTAGGAAGAGTCTATCCTAACACTTGCTCCCATACCTTGAAAGAAAGCTATCCTAATTTCTGGTACCTTCAGCAACTCAAAGATAGACAAGCTTACCTTCATTTTCTTAAGCTCATCTACAACATACTATCCCATTTTTTCTATTTCACACCTTTGGGAACTTTCAACAGTAGCTCCCTAATGCATCGATTGAGAGGTGGCCCTTGGAGGTTTAGGATTATTGGAAACCTTTGGGTCAGGCGGGATTTGGTAATTATTTAGAGGAATGGATGTGGTGCAAGGCCCTTAAGGCTTATTACTCCTCAAGTTGTATGGGGTTTTGTTGTATTGTTGATAAGCATTTACTTCATCAAGCTCTTCTTCCTCATGTTGGTTATCATCTTGAAATGGAAATGTATAACTATCAAGTACCAAAGTAGTGTCATACCTTTAGGACAGAACTAGTTCATACCCTGTTGGAGGATTCTCTTGTGCCTCTACATTCTAGATTTCCATTTGAAAGATGATGGACGCTATCTAGAACTCTGGACAATCCAATTCAGAGTGAGCATTTGTATTGTATAATTTGCACCATGAAGACAATGCTACTTCAACCAACATCACTCAGGCGGGTGGACGATTATCAAAGATTTGATTTTCCAAAGGTGATGGTACCCAACCATTATTGGGTCTAGTATTCTAGGTCTGATTGGGTCACTGAAAATTCTGATTCTGATACTAATTTTGGCTTTGGTACTGGTTCTGATTCTGATTCCTCTACTACAGATATGCATTTTGATTCATCAGATGGGTAACCTCTATAGTGAGCTTTTTCATTTGCTCAGCCAACTCTCTAATGTCATCTCTGTCATCCCTTGTCTTAATTGTTTCAACATACTAAAGAAAGGGCATTTGGGCTAGAGGTAATTCAACTATAGGATTTCCTAGGTGCACCACTAAGGCCTATGTTGTAGTGGGAGTTGGATTCAGGTTCATTACTGGAGTATGGTTAGCTAAAGCTTGGTTGATCATGGGTATTTGATTTAGCATTGCTGCGGGACCCATGTGATTTAGAGGGCCTATTGTTGTCTGCCCTAGCTGGGTGTTTACTGTGACAGCCTTAGAGTATGCTTGGGCTAGGCTGTTAGGAGGTGGATTGGCTTTTCTTACAAACATAGTGGTAAGTCTATCTAGGGCTACGTAATAGATTGGCAGGGGTATAGCCTGACCTATGGCATATGGAACTTGTAAAAGACTAAAAGCCTTTCGGAACTAATTATTGAAGGAACTTATCAGCTCACCTTCACCTTGACAAATTTCCAAAAAGGATCTGTAAAGGTCTTTTGGAGTAGTAGGCATCCTGAAACGATCCAGAAATGCATTCTTTAAGCTTACCCATGAATGTATGGAGTCCAATTGGAGGTTGGTGAACCAATAGTAAGCCTTGTCCTACAAAGAATAGGGAAACAACTGGCAGACCACATCTTCGTGTTGTACCTAAAGAATGAACATGTTACTTTCAAATATTTTGATATGTTCGTCTGTAGTCCTGTCTGGATCATTCACATGAAACTCGGAGCATAACTTGTTTGGGTTTTTGGGCATGTAATGATAGTCATTAAACTAGAATGGGGACTAGTTATTTCCAGTGAAAAAAGCCATGTCTAGAGGATTGATTGGGGTTGTAGCTGGGTTTCTTGGAACTGATTGAGCCCTTGGTGCTCTAGGTATTCCCTGATCCCTTCTGGTTCTTCTAAACTTTGTCAAAGATAGCAGTTCCTCTCTAGCTGAGCTGGACCTGGTATGTCTCTGTCTAGTCCCCAGACTTGCAAATTTTGTGGACAAGATTTCAACTTGGTGGCCCTCCTTCTAGTGCCAATTCTGTTGATAGTGGTTTTAGCACACAACAACGCATGTATGATTGCTAATATCACACCTCTCTTGAAAAGTATCCTACCCTAGGTAAGACTACTCCAAGGATAATACAACTAGGTCTTAGCGTGCTTGGAATTTCTTAGTTGGAATGTACTAGTTGTTCCTACAAGGGGTCTTGTTGTGTGGTTACACAACATGCCCCATTTTGAATTGGCAAAACAGGGACCCAACTTTTTTGGCTTGGCTTGTTTGTTCTTTGGCGGTCTGGTAAAAGTAAGTCAGGTGCATCATCATGTAGAGTCAGGATGAGGTAAGTCACCACTATGAGGTTAGTTTGTCAAATTTCGTATTTCATTTCTGTGACCTCATAGTTTGAAAGAGTATTAAAATTCATGCAGGTTTGTCTTTTACATCATCCTTATATTCCTTAGGATGTGAGAGTTATGAACGGTCAAAGTTTCAGTCAAACTTGATATTCGTAAGAGGAGGGATCATATATTTTTTATAACCTATCATCTTTTGAAGATCATCATCATATTTTGAAATATCCCCAACAATATCCTATGGCTCAAATATCCGGACGTCAACTTTAAGTGGTAGTAAGTCTTCCCCGTCAAGCGGTCTTTTGTATCGCAAGCGTCATGTTTTTGAATGTAACCTGATATTTCTTAATATCCTCCTGACGTGAAATATCACCCTTAGCAAATATCCTGGTGACGTCATTCAAACCGGATAAATGAAGAAGCAAACATCCTGGTGACATCATCATCACATTCACATTTCCACAGGATATTTTCAAAACATGATCATGTTCGCCTAACATGACGATGATGTCATGATGCCTTTCCGATACAAAGAATGAATATCAGGATGATGTCATCCTGATATTCCGAAAAGAGACATGTAAGCTTGTCTCGTCATCATCATATTTTGAAACATCACCTGATACACTGAAATATCCTCCTGATGTACGAAACAGAAACAAAGGTGCTTTTGTCACCCGAGTCTTGTCACGATAACAATTTCAATATGAGGGAGGAGGATGATATTGAAACTCAACCTAATATTTGTGAATATCATCCTGCCCTCATGATATTCTGTCATATGGATATCCCCCCACTCCCGTTGCCACCATTATCATTTAATGCGCGCAGACATGGTAGGTAGTTCCCGCCGACCCCGGAACCCAATGAAACACCTGGCGAGATCCTGCGTTTTCACACGAATAATCAAGGAAGGAAATCTAACTTGTCAGAGTTGCCCTAAGTGTACCCTAACTGCAAGGTTAAAAGGTAATTCAACTGCCATTTTCACATTTACCCTGTGATAAAATCATTTTTACAGAGCACCAGCTTCCATATCCGCATACTAGCTACTGTTGCACGATTTGAGCTCACAGACAGAAGGAAAGAGGTGATCATCAGATGAATTAGGAGCGTCGTTGACAATCCACTAGTATAAAAGAGAAATTTGCATAACCAGGTAAGTAAATGAAACCCTCATCATGTCATTATTGTTCAGGTATGATGATGGAAGTTTTTGTTTATGCATGTAATAGTAAAGAAATATAGTAGGCGTAGTGATCTTAATTGCAATATGTGTGCATGTGTGTATATCCATTGTGAGATAGGATTTTTGTTAATTGTAGGTACTCATGGCCGACAAGCGGTACGTTAAGTGTTAAGAAGAATTCAGTAGGCCTATGTTCTCTTCTCAGGGGGGTCCTATTCAAGTATGGAGCAATTACTGATACCCATCAGGGGAGCACCAACCTAGAGGCCTGGTCAGCTAAACTGAATGATGGGCATGACAAGAGTCCTGTGTTGGACACAGTATTTGTGTCAGGAATATGGAACGCTGCTGGTTTCCCATATTCCATGGAATCTCCAGAGCTGGTTATAGAATGTGCCCGGAATTATAATCCTCAGACGAGGCAAGTGGTAAAGCATGGGAGAATATATGTAGACCTCTCCATCAAGGGTCTCTCCCAGACATTTGGACTGCCGTTGGGCAGTAAAGTAAAGAGTGTGGACCTGAGAAAGGCAGAAAAAGAGTATGAGGCCAACAAGAAATCAGCCAGAAAGAACATGTATCAATTGCGAGTAGAGAACAGCACATATCCTGTAGTGGCCAAGCTCCCAGTGCACATGTTTAAATACAATTTCAGTGAGGAATACCAGTATATGATTGCACTCCTGAATCGAGTAACAGGCCAACCTGATACTGGTAGTTTTAGGGATTGGATGTATGGAATTATAATGATGTGTTTGTATTCGAACACCAAGCCACAATGGGGCCAAATAATAAGTGATGCTCTGCATGAGCAGCTGATGAACCTGGGAGGTTCAAATTGTGCATTTTACATGACATCTTATATTGTTTATTCTTGTGCTTATAGAGGCACTTTTGATGCCCTAGTTACAGATGGAAGGCTCACAGGCACCAATGCTGCATACATCTGGGATCATCATCCCCAGCTACAGAGAACCAACTACCTCAGAGATTACAAACTAGTCAATGATGCATTCTCTATGCATCTGGTAAGGACCATGGAAGAGGACAGAACAAAAAGATTGAGCATGGAGGCTCAAGAAGTAGTTTACAGGCATGGAGCCTGGTATATCCAGTTTGCAACCTTTTCTTATATAAGGGTTGAAGGTTTTGAGGAACATCCCCTCATGCTGCCGAGGTATCCTACCGATGCAGTGATATTAATGGAATTTATCAGGCAGGGCTCCATGATGATAAAAATGTACAAGGATGCCAAGAAGCTGCCACCAATTTTGTTCCCAGTCAGCATTGGCAACTATATGTGCCCTGATTCTGACAATATAAAGAAGGTGATGGTCACCCTGAATAAAATGAATCTGCAGCCTTTCCTAATAACATGACCATATGATCCTTACGGCAGGATAGAGAAGATACTAGGAAAGCCTATTCACCAGAGGCACCTAGAAGATTTTTGGGTTGACTGCGAAGATGAGGCAAAAGCTAAGAGAAGAAGGTATCAAAGGTTGACTCTGAACCAAATTAGGACTTTTGATTATATCAAAGGTATCATCCTGCCATCAAAGAAGGATGATGGCAGGATAATGGCAGATGAATATGAACAGAAAAAGATATGCAATGACACTATCTCTGCACCTGACCTCACCATGCAGGAAGATATATCTTTGGACCCATTCATTGCCAGGACCATACAGCTGACTCAAGCTTGGGTTGATGATCAGGTAGAGGCATTGAAAGAGAAAGGTGTTGCCATTACGGTGGACAACAAAAAGAAAGGACAGGATATTCTCGGGGAGGTATATGATGACTTCTTGCTTGAGAAGAGGAAGACTAAGGGAGACAAGTTACATCCACCACAACAACAGAGCAAAAGACCCCCAAGGGGTAAGAAAGTGGATAAACAACCCAAAGGGGTTATAATTGACAGGGCAGTGTTTACAGCTGAGGAGGCGGCAGGATCAGGATCAGGTTCAAGATCAGAGTCAGAATCCCTTCCAAAGAAAGAGAAGCCCAAGAAGAGTAAGACAGCTGAGGCTGGAATAACTGGGACCCTGGAAGTGGGTCAATCCTCAAAGAAACCTGGAGAAGAGGATATCCTCATGGAGGAAGAGCCTGAAGAAGAAGAGGCTCCGTTAATAATAAAAAGAAAGAGGAGAGCTCCACAAGTGCTAGTCTCTACCACACCTAAGAAACAAAGAACCTCCATGAGAGGTGGAATAAGTGAACCCCCTACACTATTACAAGGGGCAGGTAGTGAAGTGCCGAAGGAACTTCAACATAATGTTCCACTTCCTACCATAGTCAAGTTCAAAATTGAACTTGCAGAGGAGCAAATGAAAGAAACCTCTCAGACACAAGCAGAAGGACATGTCTCACTTGATGAGACAATAAATTTGTCTGACGATGAGGTAGTGCAGGATGTGGCTGCACAGAAGATGGAAACACTTGCTGCTGATATAACTATGACTCCTCACAAGCCTACCCCAGTTCAAACTGTGCTTGAGGAGATGAAACAAGCAGAAGAAGAGAAAGAAAAAAGCCCAGAGCAGGTGGCTCAAGAGATAGGGCTAGAAGCATTGATCACAGAGGTGACAAGTTCTATAGTGGTGGATCTGATAGAGAAACAAGATGCAAGTCCTGAATAGCTAGCAGCATCACCTAATAAAGGCCACCCAATAGAAGAGATAGAGATGGCAGAGTCAGAAGGCCATGCTCTTGAGTTAGGCCAACAAAGTCCACCTAACACATTAGAAGAACTTGCTATAGTAGAGGTTCAGGAAGCAAGGGCTGATGAGAAGAAGGAAGCACTAGAGGATCCAGCTGCCAAAATACAATAAGTTGATAGTGCAGGCTCAGAAGAAGTAGTATCTGCAAAACAATCGCCAGCACCTCAGGCAGGATCCCCAGTATTAGGTGAAGTGGATAAGCAACAAGGGGAAGAATTGGGAACAGATGAAGTAATGATAGAAGGTCATGATCATCATGATCAGCAAATAGATGTGCCACAGGGTTCCCCACACCAAGAAGATGCTCCCCCAGAGAAGGAAATTCCTCAATAGGAGGAGGTGCCGCGAGATCAACAACAAAGCGAGCATCAAGAAGAAGAAAAGGAAAAGTCACCATCTCCACAACATCTATTGATAGAAATGGGAGATATGGGTGAACATCATGATGATGCTGAAAAACATGATCAGGTACCTCCGTGGTTAGCTAAAGAAGTGAATATTGAAGACGAGTTTGAAATTCAAGAGTTCGACGTCTCCACCTTGTTCTTTGCCAATATAATGAAACCCAGGAGAAAGGCTAGAATGACATCGGCCATCAAAAGAGATCTGACAACAGGGAGAAGGACCGCACAAATTGCCATACCTATGGTGGAGAAAGAAAAATGTAAAATCACTGTGGATGAATTTCAAATCAGCACAGTTGATTTGGGCTTTGCCAATGAGGACCAAGAAGGTCAGGAAGGCAAAGATATTAGTGACTCTCTAATTCAAAAGGTGAAAAGAGAGAAGGAGAAGAATAAGCAACATAAAGAGCACATTGCTCAGTTGCATGCCTATATCAAAGGGCTGACCAATCCTGATGATACCACAACTGAACGTGCAGTCCCATTGACTGCCATTTCTCAGGAGGAGGTAAATAAATTAGACCTCATGAATCATGAGGCGTCCGTAATAAGGAAATGGATGTCATCCACATTGGATGATGCTGTAGAAATAATGAAGGCCTCTTTGAAGAGGTGGAGCATTCTAAGTGACTCCAAGACCAAAGTGGATAAATTGTAGATGCAGACCGGGAAGAGGTCTTACAAGCTGGAGAGAGTCCTGAGCCTTTTAGGGGAAATAAAGGGGATAAATCCTCAACTGCTTATCAATAAGCAGGTGCTAAATAGTAATACTGCATTATTGATAGATATCTAGTATAAGGACACTCAGTTTGAGTGTGGAGTCCTCAAGAGGTGCAATAATAAGCTGAGAGATATCAGCATGAGGCTACGGGATTTGATGTCTGAAGAAGCAGTGATATTGGAAGCATTGGAAGGCAAGGTGGAAGGTAAAATAGAAAATCAAGATGAAGAGTCTGCCATCAAAGCTGTACACAGCAACTTCCAATTAGAGGTAGATGGTCCACCTGTCCATTTGACAGAAAAACTGATAAATAAAATAATGAGGATCAAGGTCCAGATGGAGAAATATAAAGAAACACTGCAGGACAGGAAAAATAAGCTTGATAACAGCAGAGACAAATATGAAGCACATAGGCATGCCATTATCAAAGCAAAAACTCAAGATGGTGGAGGGATAGATCAAGTTGTGCATTCCTATGAGCAGGTCCGCAGTAGTATGCAGCCTCATATGCAGCAGCATCATCATCAAGATAGTGAAAGTTCAGAAAGTGACGAACATGATGATGACCCGCATGAATCACCTGAGGAGCATGATGAAGATACATCATGAAGGGGATAGTAGCATAAGTAGTATAGATAGTTGCCAGCTGGCAACTTGTGCCATTTTGTAAAGGTTGACTAAGTCAGATGAATCGTGACCGTGGATCTGTATTGATAAATCAGGATCGTAGATCTTTTTGTAACGGATTCCTCACCTTATTCTATAAAAGGTGGTGAAATGCCTTATTTTAAACATTCGAAAGTTAATTGAAATCTATTTGCTGAAGTATTCAGGGTTCATTTCAAAGCTATTCTATATGTACATGTCTTTTGCATACTTAATAAAGGAGAAGAGTATTTCGATTACAAATCTTAGTAAATCTTGAGTAATCTGTGTCTGAATTCTGGATATGTGCTTTGATTTGCTGCATCCCTTGGAGTGCTCATCGTGTTGCATGTATTGTTTTCATTCATCATCCTCTGAAGTTTGCATCAACTGTATCTAGCTGTGGAATATCCTGGTGAACATATGGTTTGATTTCTTTTCCTTATGACAATATCAAGTATGTATGTGGATCAATAGCTAAAGGTTCAACCTTAAATTGAAGTATTCCTTTTAGTTTTTTTAATTTCAGAGCATTTCATCTCCATAATTGCAAATAATTGATAATCTTAAGCAAATAACACAAATATGCAGACATCTCGTAGATAATCATAAATATTTAGCATATTTGAATACAAAGCATGTAGAACTGAAAATATCATGCAAGGATTGAGGTATTTCCACATCTTCTCATCAAATAACTGCGTAATATAACTTCTCTGTAAAGAATTTTTGTAGGAATGTCATGATGATGATAAAATTCCACGTAAGGCCCCAAAATGGAAATAGCAACTCACATTAACCTCTGAGTGAGGTCAGACGATTAAGACCTAATCACCGGAGACTTGGGATCCTGAATTCTTTGAATTCATAGTATCTTTCAAGATGAATAAAGGTTAATGTGTACTTTTTATTCTATGTTTGTTTGTGACTAACATCATGACCAACATAAATTGGCGCTAGAAGGAGGGCCAGGATCTGGAATACTACGATCATCATCATTATTTTTAGGTTTGATGATGCAGAGAGAAAGGTAACCTCTGATCGTCTGTGAATTTCAAATACTACGCAAATATTTACTGTAAAAGGTTTGTAAATATGCTCATCCTGTGTAAAGATTCCTAGATCTCACATAAATATTGCAAGCTTTATAGTAGATCATCCTGAATTCACTAATATTGGCCAAAGATATGTAAATTTGTTCAAGCTTTGAAGAATTTAAGCCTTAGACACTTGAGATCTCATGCTAGGGGTCATTATACCCCAAATATCCTATCATATTTGCAGTATCTTCGCAAATATCTCGTAAATATCCAGTTTGATCAGCCATCTGATCGCAAATATCACCTCATGTGGTGAAATTTAGCCAATATTTGCAAAGTTTCAGCCAAATTGCCTCAAAATTGAGAAGTCCTGGCTCACAGGATAAATATCAGGTCTAGACCTAGTGGAATTTTCAAAGAATTGTCTATTAGAGGTTTTAGACCTAGAACTATAGACATTCATCATACTCCAGGGTCTAGTGCACCAAGAGCTTCACCAGAACCTCTTCCTGTAACTCCTGTTGGTTTACAAATACCTTCTGGAATATCTGCGACACCTCCTGTTCAGCTTCAGGGTGTGCCATTAGTTCAGCCCCAGCCAGCTGCACCACTAGCTCAACCTCCTCTGGTTGCAATGTCTTTCTTTGCAGCGGAGTCACCTTTGACCTTTACTGCATATCATGAGCTACCAAAGAATCCAGACAAACTTTGTCCAAAATATCATCCTTATCAAGATGCTGATGATCATATCAGGACATTTAAGGAAGCTTGCTGCAGAGCCAGAATAGAACATCAAGATGTGGTGTGCAGATTATTTCCTTTTTCCTTAGGGGAAGAGGCTTATAATTGGTTCATTAGTCTTGGCCAAGCCTCTGTTGGTTCATGGGCTGTCTTAGAGAAAGCCTTTCTTGACAGGTTCAAGATCCCTATTGATCCATCTATGAATTACCATATGTTTGCTACAATCAAAAGATTTGAGAATGAGCCTATCACCAATTTCAATGCTAGGTTCCAGAAAATGTTGTCTAAGTTAGTTGCCCCATATGTGGTATCTGACGCCTCTGCCAGGAGTATCTATTATTCAGCCCTGGATCCATTAACTTCTATGTTCATCAGGAGAACACATCCTGAAATCACTACCTTGACAGGAGCTTTTCAAGAAGCTATCAAAGTGAATCAGCAGTTGATACCTGCTCCTACTCCAAATATAGTATTCCCTACCTTGCCTGGCATACAATCACAATATCCTGCATCATATCCTACAAAATATTCTCCACAATATCCTGCACAATATCCTAACGGAGCATTGATACCCCCAGCTGTCCTGCCTGCACCTTTGCAAGTACCTCCACTGAGCATCATGCCCCCTCCTAATGGAAATGGCCAATTGCTACAATATCCTGCACATGCTCAGACACCTCAAGGTACTGATTTGTTTAACAATAACCATGGATCCTCTTTCTTCAAGCCTCAGACTGAAAATGTAGTAGCCAAAGCTCAGGAAGAAAAGGAGGAAATCAAAGAGATTTCTGCTCAATTGAGAAAACTCACCACAGAGGTGACACATTTGAGAAACCAAGAGTTTTATTCCCAGTCAAGTCAGAATAGAAATTATTCCAATGACAGATCGAATTATCCTGACAGAGGATATAACACCAATAATTTCAACAATAATGGTGGAAGCAACAATAATCCTCAGAGACAACCTAGAGTGTGGAACTCTAGGCCAAATAATGGCTCATTACCATCACCCCTAGACAATCAGCCTCCTGGTGAAGCCAAACAGACTACTAGAGTCAATCTTGCTGAAGCAGCCCTTACTAATTGGTGCAGGATCCACAATACCAATGCACATGCAGAATTAGATTGTCCACAATTTAGAATTGCTGCTAGCATCTTTCAGACTGAAGTGTCTAATACTTCTGGAAATCCATCTCATGCAGAGGGCAATGAGATTGTTCCTTGTGGATATGACTCAGCTTTTGTGCTGGAAACCTATATTAATCAACCTCATCAGGGTCACAATCAGGTATGTGAGGAATCTGCCTTAACCTTTGAAACAAATTATGTTTTCCCCTTTGAGGATGAAAATGAACCTGCAAGAGAACATGAGAAGTACATGCATATCAGCAGCAATATCCTGGTAAGCATAGTTATAACTTGAGGAGTAATGCCAACAGACCTGCTGGTCCATTGACATCATCCCTACCACCAAATAATTTCAACACACCTCTTGAACCTAAAGCTAGCAATAACCCGGGGTTCCCCAAGGTAAATGCTCAGTACTTGTCTCCTCAGAACACAGGATCAAAGGTTGTAAATACACCTCATGACTCCAACAAATTAGTCAGCTATCTGGCTGATGAAATGAAGAAAATTAAGATCAGCCTGTCCCTGTCTGAGTTACTAAAAATTCCTGCCATCAAAAGGGCATTCATGAAGTCACTAGATGATCCTACTCCTAAAGAGGATAGTCATCTTTCAAGTCAGTCCAGTGGCAAGGATCATGCTAATAGGGATAATATTATCAAGCCTAAAGTGTCATCTATAGTCCAAGCTACTGAAACCTCCCACATGACCTTGTACAGGGATAAAACTGAATCACCCCCATTCCTCCTTACCATAAAAATGTTCAACAAGAACCTGCACAACTGTCTGGTTGATTCGGGGGCCTCTACGAATGTTATGCCCCTATCAATATGTAACGTTTTAGGACTACATCCTGCTAAATCCCTAAAGAAGGTGACACAGCTAGACAAAACAGAAGTAAGTGTAGTAGGAGAGTTAACTCATATCCACATGCAACTAGCATCTGATCCTAGGATCCAGTATTACATTGATATTCAGATAGTTGACATACCTGATACTTACAGGATGTTGCTTAGTCGAGACTAGTCCAAGACGCTCAATGGCTATATGTCCACAGATTTTAGTCACATGTGGTTGCCATGGAAAGGTATACCTAATCAGATCAGGATTGACACTGAGCCTAGAATGAAACATATGATCACTGAGTACAACAGAACAAATGAGATCCTGTACATAGATGTAGAACCTGGAGTTTATTGCATCAGGCCACAAACTGTCAAAATAGAAGAGATCCTGATGCTTGATTTGCATCATCATCATGATGATGATCATTAGGAGGACATGCCAGTCGTAGAACCTGATAATGAGAATGAAATAGACCGCTTCAGAGACTTTGAGATACATTTGTCTAATCAAGTAAAACATTGTCAATTATTAAATATACCTACTGATGACATTTTCATTGATGGATGGTGCAGATTACATGATGAAGCACACTCAGAAAAGACTTGTGAAACATGCTTAGATATGATGATGCTGGAGCAGACATGTAGTGAGGCATCATCATTATATTCCGAGGTAAATGCTGCATCTAATGATGATGACAATACTAATTCTTATCTGTCTTTTACAGGAACAGAGGAGTCGACAGATCATGATGAAGATCATATCCTGAAAATAGAAGAAGTTCTGGTGTCTGACTAGATAAATGATATGAGGAAAGAAAAGATCACTCCTGGTAGTGATTGCTTTATGGAACTCGATTATGAGTTGTCTAATGAAGACAAAGGTAGTGACCTGACTAAGTTCGAAGAATTTCTAGTAGAGAAAATAGAGAAGATGACCCAACAGCATAAATCTCCCCATGAGGTTTTAATCAAGGGCTGGTGTAGGTTGCACGAGGCACCTCACTCAGAAACAACTTGTTCACTGTGTTTACACATTTTGAAGAAGCATGTAGCTATAAGCCCAGAACATCATCCTCCTGCTGAAATGAAAGAGAAAATAGAAAAGCCATCAGGCTCACAAGAAAAAGGACAGAAGAAACTTGAGGGTGATGACGTCCCTAAGCTTAAATGGATATCAGGCGGAGCAGCAGCCAGAGCTGTAAGGAGAAAAGATAGTTCAGCTAAATGTCCTGCTGAAGATAAACCTTGGACCCTGAGGTTTGATAGGTCCAAATCCAAGCAAGGTGCTGGGGTAGGAATTGACCTGATTGATCCAGCTGGAAAATCCTACTTAGCAACCTATAGATTACAGTTCCCCTGCACTAACAATGTAGCGGAGTATGAAGCTCTGATTCATGGGATACTGTTTGCTCATAAGAAGAAGATAAAGATTCTGCATGTCTTCGGAGATTCAAAACTGGTTGTGAGGCAAGTAAGAGGAATTTATTCGTGTAATTACAGAAAGCTGTCTAATTACAGACATCATGTATGGGACCTGATTGAGGACTTTGAAGCCTTTAATATTACTCATGTACCAAGAGAACAAAATCATAGGGCAGATGCACTTGCCCAAGCTGCCAGTACATTGGAGCCACTGTCTATATCTAGTTTGAAAAGATTTTTAGTAGAATTGGTGTCAGTACCTTCAGCACCAGATAATGTGACCAATCTCCAGGTGTTTGATGATGATCAACACATTCTGGACTTCATTTCAAATAGAGACATATTTGAAGCTTAGATTATAGATGAGAATGGCATGGAAGATCATGTCTGGGAAGAAGATGAGATATTAGAGCTGCCTAGCAACAGGATCCCCAAAGGTATGATTGAATTAGAGAGAGCTTTTGATTTGGATAATATGCTCAAACAGAAGGATCTACCCAAGGCAGATGGAGGTCAGTATTCACAAGTGAATATTGGACAAGTTGATGACAAGAAAAATGTCTTGTTGGGTAAGGTTTGCACACCAGAAGAGTTAGAAGGAATAACTCAGGCTCTCAAGGATTACATACATGTAATTGCATGGACTTATGATGAGCTGAAGACATATGACACCTCTGTCATAACTCATACTATACCTCTCAAGCCAGATGCTTAACCTTTCAGACAGAAGCAAAGGCCAGTCAATGCCTTGCTCGAACCAATAATTCTCGAAGAAGTCAAGAAATTGTTAAACGCCAGGATAATATTTCCTGTGAGGCACTCCGCTTGGGTGGCAAATCTTGTGCCAGTCAAAAAGAAGAATGGAGACATCAGGTTATGTGTAGATTTTAGAAACCTAAATAGAGCATCAGAGAAGGATAACTATCCTTTACCTTCATTGGATGAAGTTCTGCAGATTGCAAATGGAGCTAAAATGATGTCCTTCTTGGACAGTTTTTCAGGATACAACCAAGTAATGGTTGACAAAATTGACAGATTGAAAACTACCTTCACCACAAAGTGGAGGATATTTGCATATAGACGTATGCCATTCAGACTCATAAATGCTGGAGCTACATTTGAGTGAGCCATGGATATAGCCTTCAAGGGCTTAATAGGAAAATGTATAGTCATCTACATGGATGACTTGACAGTATTCTCCAAGGAAAGGGGGAATCATGTTGCTGATCTCAGAAGTGTACTGAAGAAGTGTGAAGAGTACAGAATATCTTTGAACCCCAAGAAGTGCATATTTGGGGTGACAACAGGAAAGTTATTAGGCCACCTGATCACATAAGATGGAATTATCATTGATCCTAACAGGGTGGAGTCTATCATGAAGTTACAACTTCCAGGAAGCAAAAAGGAACTCAAGTCTTACTTTGGTAAGATAAATTTTGTGAGGAAGTTCATTACCGGCTTTGCTGAGATTGTCAAACCACTAAATGCCATGTTGAAAAAAGATGCACAAATTGAGTGGACACCAGAAGCCAAAGCTACATTTGAAGATATAAAGAAAGCCATTTCAGATGCTCTTGTCCTCATCAGTCTAGACTACACAAAGGACTTCTACATCTATTCATTTGCTTTAGAACCTACTTCTGCAGCAGTGTTAACTCAAAGGAATGAGGAGAAAGAAGAGAAACCAATTGCTTTTATGAGCTGTCCTTTCAGAGACACTAAATTGAGATATGTAGATATTGAGAGACAAGCACTTGCATTAGTCAGAGCAGTAAAGAAATTCAGACATTACATACTAAGAAGCAAAGTGATTGCTGTGGTACCAGATGCAGCAGTGAAGATGCTGCTGATGCAAAGTGAGCCTGGTGAGAAAAGAGCCAAATGGATTACTGTATTACAAGAGTATGATATGGAAATTACACCAATGAAGCTGGTAAGAGGACAAGCTTTGAGCCAGATGATATCTGAAATTGATCCAAACATCACTAGTCAGCAATATGTGATCAATGAGAAAGACAATAAAGAGTGGTATTCAGATGTCAGCCACATCCTGATTACTAGAAGATGTCCATCAAGAATGCAGGCTTCATAAAGAAGAGCCTTGAAAATAAGATCCCAAAAGTATATGATGAAGGGAGGAACCCTATTCAAGAATAATTATGAAGGAATATACCTGAGATGCTTAGAGAAGCCAGAAGCAAGTAGAGTCCTAACAAAACTACATGACAAGTTTGGAACGGCACATGGATCATCCTTGGCCACAACACATGCAATCCTCAGAGCAGGATATTACTGGCCTACAATTTTTAAAGACACAACTGATCATGTTAAATGTTGTCATGTTTGCCAGGTTGCTGCCAACAGAGAGAAATCTGTTGCACAACCCTTGCAGCCAATAATGGAAGAACGCCCATTTGCACAGTGGGGCATGGACTTCATAGGACCAATCAATCCTCCGTCCTCCTCAGGGCATAAGTATGTTTTAACAATTACTGACTATTGTACTAGATGGACTGAGGCTATTAGCAGCAAAACTTGCACTGCAGATGATGTCATTAAATTTCTAGAGAGCAACATTGTCACCAGGTATGGAACTCCTTATGCATTGGTAAGTGATAATGGGTCCACATTCACTTCAACCAAGTTTTCAAGTTGGGCTTGATGCAGAGGCATCCACACTAAAACCTTGACATACAGCATGTATGTCTGCAACCCTTCATCATTATCATCATATTTCCCTTAACACTGTTAGCATCATCATATTTTCTCTGCCGACCGATATCCCCCTGCAGACAAACCTTCGACCTTTCGCCTGTCAGCAGCATCATCATATTCGGCTATCAGCAGCATCATCACATTCGGCAAGCGCAAACACCCTCCTGATGTTCACTGTTCATCTTAACGCCAAATGCTTTCTGCAGCATCATGATGTTCAACATCATGTTCATCAGCAGGATATAAAATATCTGGTTCCCTCCATATATCCTGATGACGACACTTCACGCACCTTTCCTTCGATGCTTATGTCACCCTGATATCTGACTACTCAAACAAACAGCATCAAGATATGACTTATCCGGTCAAATGAAACATCCTGATGTTGATACTCAACTTTATACTGATGACAAATATTCTGCCAAATATCCTCCTCCCGATCCACTTAACTCCTTGATGCCTTATGCCGATACCAAAACACTTAGGGTCAGCAGGATAAACCTTTATCGGGTGATATTTCAGAATGTCCTGATGATGATTATCCTGATGATGATGACGTCATATGCAGTTCCTTCAATATCCTGCTGTCAGCCAAACTTAACATTATCGGCCCGCGATGATTTTATCAACCCGATCGACTAACTTATGCCGATATACTCTTCCTCGGCAACACCTTGTGATGATCACCCCGAAACGCATTCACCTTATGCAAACAACTGTATCATGCTCACCTCCATCTACTCAGATGACACCTGAAGCAACTGCAGGATATACACAGAAATATCCTGATGATGCCGTTGTGACGAATTTCTAACCTTAGCAAATTTCGGTCCGCCGAACCTCCTGAGGTGACCCGATCTGCTTTCAGGGCGATCTTCCAGACTCAAACTATCAGCACGACCTAGCACATACCCATGCTAGGGTTCTCAACACATCTCGACCGTGATCCTGCACACCTGCATGCAAACAAACACAAAATGCAGACTAAACCCTAAGCTATTATACATGGCCATTCCACCGATTCGACGAATCAACCGGTGGAATGGATCAGCGAATCCATAAAACCGCCAGATCAGCAACTCGATTTCACAATGGAGATCAAACAGAAAATGAACACAAATAGGATCTCCTTATTAATTTCAAAAGATGCAAGTACAATGCTCAGTCTCTCTCTCTCTGTCTCACTCTCTACAATGTCTGATCGATGATCTGCAATACTACTTAAAACCAACCGATCCTAATGCATAAATAGGATCTCCTGCGAGTACTACCGACCTAACTCCAAGCGGCTGGGAGCTTCCAACCGGACATACAGCATAACAGCTATCCTAACAACCTAGCTAAAAATAGTAAAGTCTGGTCAACATGACCTTATTACATGCATTGGTCTTACAAGACCTTCTTGGAAACATCAACAAGACCTAAAACAAACTAACTGCCTCATGGAGGCCAGCTGTCAGGTAGGTGCTCCTGCACCATACTCCCCAACAAAAAAGAACTCATGTCCCATGAGTTAGGATGTGGAAGTCCTCCACCTTTACACTTTGTCATGTCAGTGTTCTGACCTGTTCTAGCTTTATCGTCTGCTGTCTCTTGGCTGCTCCAAGATTTCTGAACTGTAACTTACTGTCTTGCAAGTAAACCCTCAGGCCTGGCAATGTAGGCCCTTCTCACACATACCTTGTGTTTGTCAGGTTGTCTTACCAGAACCTATGTCTGAATACCTACCTCTTGAACTTCTGAAATGTTCAATCCTATCTTCCTTTCAACTCTTATAGGACAAACAATAGTCCCAACTATGACAACATCCTTGTCACCCCTCTCAACTGGTGGTTGTTTGTAAACCTGTTTCTGAACCTGCTGCTAACCTCTATTAGTCAAAATTGAAACTGTCTTCAAACTGTTGTCCTTAACAACTCCTTTCCCTGCAGTGTCCTCAACTGCCTTTATGCCTGCTCCTATAGGCATATGCACAAACTCCTTCTTTCCCATTAAAATGATTTTGGCTGCCCCCTGTGCTGCAGCATTTGCCTGCAATGGCATCAACATAATAGTCTTCCCATCTTTCTTGATGGTGTAGGTATTAGCATACCCATCATACAGTACCCTCCTATCAAATTGCCATGGCCTACCCAACAGTAGGTGACAACATTCCATGGGCAAAATGTCACACAAAACTCTATCATGATATGCTCCAATCTGAAAATCAACATATGCCTGTTCATATACAAAAAGTGATTGACTATCACTCACCCAAGATGCCTTGTAAGGGTGATGGTGTGGAATCCTTTCCAAATTTAGTTTATCCACCATTTCCTGAGAGACCATGTTGTCTGTTGAACCAGTATCAATGACAACCTTACATACTTTACCTTTGCTCTTGCATGTGGTCTTGAAAAGAGCTCTTCTTTGCATCATATCTTTTGATGTCTGCAAACTAGTTTTCCTTAGCATCAATGCTTCTCCCTCCTCAGGATACACATAATTGTCAGGAACTCTATCTTGATAAGTGTTTAAACTTTGCACACTTTGCTCTACTTTCTCTTCTTGCACAAGTTGTACTCTCTTGTCATTCGTTCTATCATCTCTGGATGATGAACCCTTGTTTTCTGGACATTTGAAAAATGGATGACCAAACTCACCACAGGTGTAACACTTTCCTGAAAATGTAGTAGAACCTCTACCACCTCCAAATCTACCTCTATTACCTTTCCATCCACCTCTGAAATTAGACTGTCCCTGTCCTTTACCAGTGTCTTCTTGACCCTCATTGGTTTGCCTTGTTGTAGGGGCTGATCCTCTTCCCCTCATATTGTTTCCTCTTCCTCTCATGGACTTATCTTGTCTTCTATTCACCTTTTCTTCAATCCTGATTGCCATTTGATAACAATCTTCCACATTCTTAGGGTTAGCTAAAACTAACTCATCCTGTATGTTCAATCTTAAGCCAGCCAAGTACCTAGTTACCTTTTCTACCTCATTCTCATGATGACCAGATCTCATACTCAATTTATAAAACTCCTCAGTATATGCCTTCACATCCATTTCCTTCTGCCTTAAAAATTGCAACTTCTTAAACATCTGAATCTCATAATCCTTGGGCAAGAATTTACCTTTGATCCTTGCTACCATTTTATCCCATGAAGTGATCTTTGACCTTCCTTGTTTCCTTCTCTCAGATTGTACATAATCCCACCATACCAAAGCATGACCTCCTAACTTGGTCTTTGTAATCTTTACCTTCTGATCCTCAGCAACATCTTCACATTCAAAATGATTATCAAGTGCAGTAATCCAATCCAGCAACTCATCTTCATTCAAACTTCCATTATACTTGGAAACATCAACCTTTACCTTAGGTTTATCACTCTGTACTGCCTTTAACAGTTTTGCAAATCTCTGGTCTTCAGCATCCAGACCTTCAGCTACCTCTTCATACTCTTCAACAACATCTTCATCTTCTTCTGACTCACTGTCTTCCACTTCCCTCTTTTTGTTCTTTTCCAGGGCTACAAGCCTGGCTTGAAGTGCTTCAGCAAGCTCCTTCATCTTCCTCATCTCTCTGGCATGTTTTTCCTTCATCTCCTGCAACTCCCTTGCAGTACCATTACCTTTCGGAGGCATTTTGTCAACCTCTCACTCCTCTACCTCTGTCTTCTCAGAGACAGAATCAACACACAACAGCCCAGACCTTTTGCTGAGCTCTTATACCACTATGATGCAGAGGCATCCACACTAAAACCTTGACATACAGCATGTATGTCTGCAACCCTTCATCATCATCATCATATTTCCCTTAACACTATTAGCATCATCATATTTTCTCTGCCGACCGATATCCCCCTGCAGACAAACCTTTGACCTTTCGCCTGTCAGCAGCATCATCATATTCGGCTATCAGCAACATCATCACATTCGGCAAGCGCAAACACCCTTCTGATGTTCACTGTTCATCTTACCGCCAAACACTTTCTGCAGCATCATGATGTTCAACATCATGTTCATCAGCAGGATATAAAATATCCGGTTCCCTCCATATATCCTGATGACGACACTTCATGCACCTTTCCTTCGATGCTTACGTCACCCCGATATCCGACTACTCAAACAAACAGCATCAAGATATGACTTATCCGGTCAAATGAAACATCCTGATGTTGATACTCAACTTTATACTGATGACGAATATTCTGCCGAATATCCTCCTCTCGATCCACTTAACTCCTTGATGCCTTATGCCGATACCAAAACACTTAGGGTCAGCAGGATAAACCTTTATCGGGTGATATTTCAGAATGTCATGATGACGATTATCCTGATGACGATGACGTCATATGCAGTTCCTTCAATATCCTGTTGTCGGCCAAACTTAACATTATCAGCCCGCGATGATTTTATCAACCCGATCGACTAACTTATGTCGATATACTCTTCCTTGGCAACACCTTGTGATGATCACCTCGAAACGCATTCACCTTATGCAAACAATTGTATCATGCTCACCTCCATCTACTCAGATGACACCTGAAGCAACTGCAGGATATACACAGAAATATCCTGATGATGCCGTTGTGACGAATTTCCAACCTTAGCAAATTTCGGTCTGCCGAACCTCCTGAGGTGACCCGATCTGCTTTCAGGGCGATCTTCCAGACTCAAACTATCAGCATGACCTAGCACATACCCATGCTAGGGTTCTCAACACATCTCGACCGTGATCCTGCACACCTGCATGCAAACAAACACAAAATGCAGACTAAACCCTAAGCTATTATACATGGCCATTCCACCGATTCGACGAATCAATCGGTGGAATGGATCAGCGAATTCATGAAACCGCCAGATCAGCAACTCGATTTCACAATGGAGATCAAATAGAAAATGAACACAAACAGGATCTCCTTATTGATTTCAAAAGATGCAAGTACAATGCTCAGTCTCTCTCTCTCTGTCTCACTCTCTGCAATGTCTGATCGATGATCTGCAATACTACTTAAAACCAACTGATCCTAATGCATAAATAGGATCTCCTGCGAGTACTACCAACCTAACTCCAAGCGGCTGGGAGCTTCCAACCGGACATACAGCATAACAGTTGTCCTAACAACCTAGCTAAAAATAGTAAAGTCTGGTCAACATGACCTTATTACATGCATTGGTCTTACAAGACCTTCTTGGAAATATCAACAAGACCTAAAACAAACTAACTACCTCATGGAGGCCAGCTGTCAGGTAGGTGCTCCTGCACCAGGGCTTTTGATCATGGGATTATACTTAAGTTTTCATCCAACTATTATCCCCAAGGGAATGGTTTAGTAGAATCTACCAATAAAAATCTACTGAATATCATAAGGAAACTAATAGAGAAAAACCCTAGGGAATGGAACTCATTTCTGAAGTATGCCTTATGGGTAGACAAAACTAGAATGAAAACTGCATTAGGAAACTCGCCTTTCCAACTAGTATATGGGGTAGATCCTATCCTCCCTGTAAACTTGAAAATTCCTACCCTGCAGTTCACCCAAGAATACCTAGGCATGGACAATAAACAAGAAGTCAGGTTGCTTCAATTGATGCACCTGGAAGAAAAAAGGAGTCAAGCAATTGACCAATTTGAAAACACCAGGCTATTGTCAAATGTTGGTTTGACAAGAGAGCCAGAGTTAAAGCTTTCAGGATATCTGATTTGGTCCTGATGTGCGATAAAGCCCATGAAAAGAAAGGAGACCATGGTAAGTTTGATAGATTGTGGATAGGTCCCTTTCAAATTTCTGAAATATTAGGAGATAGTACTTATAGGCTTAAGAACTTGACAGGTGAGGATGTCCCATTGCCAGTCAATGGACAATTTCTCAAACATTATTTCCAAGCCTGAATGATTTCATAATAGTCATGTGTATCATATTGTATATTTGTATAGTCGTTTGTACATTTTGTTTGTTTGTTGTGTCGGTTGAGACTTTGTTCTGGTAAGTCAGGATGATGCACTTCATCACCCCAGAAAATAACTAAATTGTTAAGGTTCAAGTGATGAGATCACATTTAGACATAGGTTATGATTCATTCTAAGAAGTGTTCATGATCAGGTTTGTGATATCTTTTCATCAGGGTGCCTTTTCTTGGTCAAAATGAATCAATCACAATGAAGCATCTAACAGCCTTGGGTTTGTTGAACACACTAGTATAGGTGTTAAGTGAAAAATCTAAAGGGACTCCCTTGCTACCAATACAATCTCCAACCTAAAGCTGCAAGTGACTATACCTTGTACAAATGAGCTGACATGATGATATCAGATACGAATTTTAAAAGAGAAAATCAGAAAAGAAATAAAATTAGGCCACCTAAGTAACTCTACCGGGGCTATGGACGCCTGCTGGCAGTGGGGCTCTACTTAGGGAGATTGTATAGATAACCTTGCTGGGGCTATAGACACCTGCTGGCAGCAAGGCTCTATCTAGGTTGGCTATGAGGGATGATCTCCAACTATGTAGTTTAACACCTGTTACTTATGTTTTCAACTTGCTTTCAAGATGAGGATAATTAATCATATGCACACACCTGATCCTCGGTTAGCATTGTTACCATGATGAAATTTTATCATTCAGAAGATCATGATACTTATACTTAGATGGAATTAAAATACTATAGATGAATGTGATCACATCACTCGAATCATTGGAATTTGTTTGTTTTCTTTGGTGGCAAGTTGTTGTGTGGTTACACAACACGCCCCATTTTGACTTGGCAAAACAGGGACCCAACTTTTTTGGCTTGGCTTGTTTGTTCTTTGGTGGTCTGGTAAAAGTAAGTCAGGTACACCATCATGTAGAGTCAGGATGAGGTAAGTCACCATTATGAGGTCAGTTTGTCAAATTTCGTATTTCATTTCTGTGACCTCATAGTTTGAAAGAGTATTAAAATTCATGCAAGTTTGTCTTTTACATCATCCTTATATTCCTTAGGATGTGAGAGTTATGAATGGTCAAAGTTTTGGTCAAACTTGATATTCGTAAGAGGAGGGATCATATATTTTTTATAACCTGTCATCTTTTGAAGATCATCATCATATTTTGAAATATCCCCGACAATATCCTGCGGCTCAAATATCCGAACGTCAACTTTAAGTGGTAGTAAGTCTTCCCCATCAAGCGGTCTTTGTATCCCGAGCGTCATGTTTTTGAATGTAACCTGATATTTCTTAATATCATCCGGACGTGAAATATCACCCTTAGCAAATAACCTGGTGACGTCATTCAAACCAGATAAATGAAGAAGCAAACATCCTGGTGACATCATCATCACATTCACATTTCCACAGGATATTTTCAAAACATGATCATGTTCGCCTAACATGATGATGACATCATGATGCCGTTTCAATACAAAGAACGAATATCAAGATGACGTCATCCCGATATTCTGAAAAGAGACATGTAAGTTTGTCTTGTCATCATCATATTTTGAAACATCACCTGATACACTAAAATATCCTCCTGATGTACTAAACATAAACAAAGGTGCTTTTGTCACCCGAGTCTTGTCATGATAACAATTTCAATATGAGGGAGGAGGATGATATTGAAACTCAACTTGATATTTGCGAATATCATCCTACCCTCATGATATCCTGTCATATGGATATCCCCCCGCTCCCATTGCCGCCATTATCATTTAATGCGCGCAGACATGGTAGGTAGTTCCCACCGACCCCGGAACCCAATGAAACACCTGGCGAGATCTTGCGTTTTCACACGAATAATCAAGGAAGGAAATCTAACTTGTCAGATTTGCCCTAAGTGTACCCTAACTGCGAGGTTAAAAGGTAATTCAACCACCATTTTCACATTTACCCTACGATAAAATTGTTTTTACAGAGCACCAGCTTCCATATCCGCATACCAGCTACTGTTGCGTGATTTGAGCTCACAGACAGAAGGAAAGAGATGATCATCAGCTGAATTAGGAGCGTCGTTGACAATCCACTAGTATAAAAGAGAAATTTGCATAACCAGGTAAGTAAATGAAACCCTCATCATGTCATTATTGTTTAGGTATGATGATGAAAGTTTTTGTTTATGCATGTAATGGTAAAGAAATACAGTAGGCATAGTGATCTTAATTGCAATATGTGTGCATGTGTGTATATCCGTTGTGAGATAGGATTTTTGTTAATTGTAGGTACTCATGGCCGACAAGCGGTACATTAAGTGTCAAGAAGAATTTAGTAGGCCTATGTTCTCTTCTCAGAGGGGGGTCCTGTTCAAGTATGGAGCAATTACTGATACCCATCAGGGGAGCACCAACCTAGAGGCCTGGTCAGCTAAACTGAATGATGGGCATGACAAGAGTCCTGTGTTGGACGCAGTATTTGTGTCAGGAATGTGGAACGCTGCTGGTTTCCCATATTCCATGGAATCTCCGGAGTTGGTTATAGAATGTGCCTGGAATTATAATCCTCAGACGAGGCAAGTGGTAAAGCATGGGAGAATATATGCAGACCTCTCCATCAAGGGTCTCTCCCAGACATTTGGACTGCAGCGGCCAAGCACATATATCAATGGTGAGCAGAGAACAGCACATATCCTGCAGCGGCCAAGCTCCCAGTGCACATGTTTAAATATGATTTCAGTGAGGAATACCAGTATATGATTGCACTCCTGAATCGAGTAACAGGCCAACCTGATACTGGTAGTTTCAGGGATTGGATGTATGGAATTATAATGATGTGTCTGTATTCGAACACCAAGCCACTATGGGGCCAAATAATAAGTGATGCTCTGCATGAGCAGCTGATGAACCTAGGAGGTTCAAATTGTGCATTTTACATGACATCTTATATTGTTTATTCTTGTGCTTATAGAGGCAATTTTGATGCCCTAGTTACAAATGGAAGGCTCACAGGCACAAATGTTGCATACATCTGGGATCATCATGCCCAGCTATAGAGAACCAACTACCTCAGAGATTACAAACTAGTCAATGATGCATTCTCTATGCATCTGGTAAGGACCATGGAAGAGGACAGAACAAAAAGATTGAGCATGGAGGCTCAAGAAGTAGTTTACAGGCATGGAGCCTGGTATATCCAGTTTGTAACCTTTTCTTATATAAGGGTTGAAGGTTTTGAGGAACATCCCCTCATGCTGCCGAGGTATCCTACCGATGCAGTGATATTAATGGAATTTATCAGGCAGGGTTCCGTGATGATAAAAATGTACAAGGATGCCAAGAAGCTGCCACCAATTTTGTTCCCAGTCAGCATTGGCAACTATATGTGCCCTGATTCTGACAATATAAAGAAGGTGATGGTCACCCTGAATAAAATGAATCTGCAGCCTTTCCCAATAACAAGACCATATGATCCTTACGGTAAGATACAGAAGATACTAGGAAAGCCTATTCACCAGAGGCACCTAGAAGATTTTTGGGCTGACTGCGAAGATGAGGCAGAAGCCAAGAGAAGAAGGTATCAGAGGTTGACTCTAAACCAAATTAGGACTTTTGATTGTATCTCCCTTCCCCAACAATTGAAGAAGGATAATGGCAGGATAATGGCAGATGAATATGAACAGAAAAAGATATACAATGACACTATCTCTGGACTTGACCTCACCATGCAGGAAGATATATCTTTGGACCCATTCATTGCTAGGACCATACAGCTGACTCAAGCTTGGGTCGATGATCAGGTAGAGGCATTGAAAAAGAAAGGTGTTTCCATTATGGTGGACAACAAAAAGAAAGGACAGGATATTCCTGGGAAGGTATATGATGACTTCCTGCTTGAGAAGAGGAAGACTAAGGGAGACAAGTTACCTCCACCACAACAACAGAGCAAAAGATCCCCAAGGGATAAGAAAGTGGATAAACAACCCAAATGGGTTATAATTGACAGGGCAGTGTTTACAGCTGAGGAGGCGGTAGGATCAGGATCAGGATCAAGATCAGAGTCAGAATCCCCTCTGAAGAAAGAGAAGCCCAAGAAGAGTAAGACAGCTGAGGCTGGAATAACTAGGACCCTGGAAGTGGGTCAATCCTCAAAGAAACCTGGAGAAGAGGATATCCTCATGGAGGAAGAGCCTGAAGAAGAAGAGGCTCCGTTAATAATAAAAAGAAAGAGAAGAGCTCCACAGGTGCTTGTCTCTACCACACCTAAGAAACAAAAAACCTCCATGAGAGGTGGAATAAGTGAACCCCCTACACTATTACAAGGGGCAGGTAGTGAAGTGCCGAAGGAACTTCAACATAATGTTCCACTTCCTACCATAGTCAAGTTCAAAACTGAACTTGCAGAGGAGCAAATGAAAGAAACCTCTCAGACACAAGCAGAAGGACATGTCTTGCTTGATGAGACAATAAATTGTCTGACAATGAGGTAGTGCAGGATGTGGCTGCATAGAAGATGGAAACACTTGATGCTGATATAACTATGACTCCTCACAAGCCTACCCTAGTTCAAACTATGCTTGAGGAGATGAAACAAGCAGAAGAAGAGCAAGAAAAAAGCCTAGAGTAGGTGGCTCAAGAGATAGGGCTAGAAGCATTGATCACAGAGGTGACAAGTCTTGTAGTGGTGGATCTGACAGAGAAACAGGATGCAAGTCCTGAACAGCCAGCAACATCACCTGATAAAGGCCACCCAATAGAAGAGATAGAGATGGCAGAGTCAAAAGGCCATGCTCTTGAGTTAGGCCAACAAAGTCCACCTAACACATTAGAACAACCTGCTATAGTAGAGGTTCAGGAAGCAAGGGCTGATGAGAAGAAGGAAGCACTAGAGGATCCAGCTGCCAAAATACAAGAAGTTGATAGTGCAGGCTCGAAAGAAGTAGTAGCTACAGAACAATCGCCAGCACCTCCGGCAGGATCCCCAGTATCTGGTGAAGTGGATAAGCAACAAGGGGAAGAATTGGGAACAGATGAAGTAATGACAGAAGAAGGTCATGATCATCATGATCAGCAAATAGATGCGCCACAGGGTTCCCCACACCAAGAAGATGCTCCCCCAGAGAAGGAAATTCCTCAACAGGAGGAGGTGCCGCAAGATCAACAACAAAGCGAGCATCAAGAAGAAGAAAAGGAAAAGTCACCATCTCCACAACATCTATTGATAGAAATGGGAGATATGGGTGAACATCATGATGATGCTGAAAAACATGATCAGGTACCTCTGTGGTTAGCTAAAGAAGTGAATATTGAAGAGGAGTTTGAAATTCAAGAGTTCGACATCTCCACCTTGTTCTCTGCCGATATAATGAAACCCAGGAGAAAGGCCAGAATGATATCAGCCATCAAAAGAGATCCAGCAACAAGGAGAAGGACCGCACAAATTGCCATACTTGTGGTGGAGAAAGAAAAAGGTAAAATCACTGTGGATGAATTTCAAATCAGCACAGTTGATTTGGGCTTTGCCAATGAGGACCAAGAAGGTCAAGAAGGCAAAGATATTATTGACTCTCTAATTCAAAAGGTGAAAAGAGAGAAGGAGAAGAATAAGCAACATAAAGAGCACATTGCTCAGTTGCATGCCTATATCAAAGGGCTGACCAATCCTAATGATACCACAACTGAACGTGCAGTCCCATTGACTGCCATTTCTCAGGAGGAGGTAAATAAATTGGACCTCATGAAGCATGAAGCATCCGTAATAAGGAAATGGATGTCATCCGCATTGGATGATGCTGTAGAAATAATGAAGGCCTCTTTGAAGAGGTGGAGCATTCTAAGTGACTCCAAGACCAAAGTGGATAAATTGCAGATACAGACCGGGAAGAGGTCTTACAAGCTAGAGAGAGTCCTGAGCCTTTTAGGGGAAATAAAGGGGATAAATCCTCAACTGCTTATCAATAAGCAGGTGCTAAATAGTAATACCACATTATTGATAGATATCTGGTATAAGGACACTCAGTTTGAGTGTGGAGTCCTCAAGAGGTGCAATAATAAGCTGAGAGATATCAGCATGAGGCTACGGGATTTGATGTCTGAAGAAGCAGTGATATTGGAAGCATTGGAAGGCAAGGTGGAAGGTAAAATAGAAAATCAAGATGAAGAGTCCACCATCAAAGCTATACACAGCAACTTCCAATTAGAGGTAGATGGTCCACCTGTCCATTTGACAGAAGAACTGATAAATAAAATAATGAGGATCAAGGTCCAGATGGAGAAATATAAAGAAACACTGCAGGACATGAAAAATAAGCTTGATAACAGCAGAGACAAATATGAAGCACATAGGCACGCCATTATCAAAGCAAAAACTCAAGATGGTGGAGGCATAGATCAAGTTGTGCATTCCTATGAGCAGGTCCGCAGTAGTATGCAACCCCATATGCAGCAGCATCATCATCAGGATAGTGAAAGTTTAGAAAGTGACGCACATGATGATGACCTACATGAATCACCTGAGGAGCATGATGAAGATACATCATGAAGGGGATAGTAGCATAAGTAGTATAGATAGTTGCCAGCTGGCAACTTGTGCCATTTTGTAAAGGTTGACTAAGTCAGATGAATCATGACCGTAGATCTGTATTGATAAATTAGGATCGTAGATCTTTTTGTAACGGATTCCTCACCTTATTCTATAAAAGGTGGTGGAATGCCTTATTTTAAACATTCAAAACTTATTTGAAATCTGTTTGCTAAAGTATTCAGGGCTCATTTCAAAGCTATTGTATATGTACATGTCTTTTGTATACTTAATAAAGGAGAAGAGTATTTTGATTACAAATCCTAGTAAATCTTGAGTAATCTGTGTCTGAATTCTGGATATGTGCTTTGATTTGCTGCGTCCCTTGGAGTGCTCATCGTGTTGCATGTATTATTTTCATTCATCATCCTCTGAAGTTTGCATCAACTGTATCTAGCTGTGGAATATCCTGGTGAACATATGGTTTGATTTCTTTTCCTTATGATAGTATCAAGTATGTATGTGGATCAATAGCTAAAGGTTCAACCTTAAATTGAAGTATTCCTTTTAGTTTTTTTAATTTCAGAGCATTTCATCTCCATAATTGCAAATAATTGATAATCTTAAGCAAATAACACAAATATGTAGACATCTCATAGATAATCATAAATATTTAGCATATTTGAATACAAAGCATGTAGAACTAAAAATATCATGCAAAGATTGAGGTATTTCCACATCTTCTCATCAAATAACTGCGTAATATAACTTCTCTGTAAAGAATTTTTGTAGGAATGTCATGATGATGATAAAATTCCACATAAGGCCCCAAAATGGAAACAGCAACTCACATTAACCTCTGAGTGACTTCAGACGATTAAGACCTAATCACCAAAGACTTGGGATCCTGAATTCTTTGAATTCATAGTATCTTTCAAGATGAATAAAGGTTAATGTGTACTTTTATTCTATGTTTGTTTGTGACTAACATCATGACCAACAGGTCTTACATGCACCTGATAGATTGGATAGATTAGGATAGCAGTTCATGCAAACCCTTACAGTTTCAACTGATATGACAATATAGAATGCTGCTAAAAACCTAAACTAACAATTGATTTGAAAGAAAATGCAAAAGGAGTAGGGTTTAGAAAGTTCCTAAGTGACATTAACAATGCATAGTTTGTTTATGGTAGACAAATGTTCTGGATCTTAAACCAATTTCCTGAGTAACCAAGCTAATTGATTGATACAACACTATAGAAAATGATGCTATCTTCTATGGATTCTTAAGATTTTTAGATTGCATGCATTTATTAAATACCTAGTTTTTGCCGTGATTTAACTAACGTAATGCAATTGAACTCAGCACAAAATAAGTAGTCCAAACTAACTTTAAATAGCCACTTACAGTCAGCAAGCAACTAAAAGTATGGACTTAGAAAATTCATCAAACAACTCCAACAAACCATTAATATTGCAAAAGCACAATCTAACTAATGTAGACCAAGAAGTAAACCATGAATCCAGATAGATAACACAAGTGAACAAATTCTCAGAATCACTATAGAAACTTGCTTTGTATTAATCTCAAATGGCAGAGTATCAACAATTCGGCATCAAGTGTCTTACAAATGAGAGAACTGGTAACCCTTTATATACTAGAAGTGCCATAATAAGTTTTTGAATGAACGGTGGAGATTAACTCAACACCGACGGTCCATATTTAACAACATTAAATACATTTGTAACAGCCCATTGCATTGCCGGATTACAATTTGTCTCTTGGGAAAAGGATGAGAAATGACCTCCAAATACATTGAACTGGGACAAATTAGATACCCATTTGACTATATATATTAAAAAGACAATTTTCAAGACATAATAGAGACAAAATAGTTTCACATGACCTTCCAAATATAGCAATACATATTTGTGATGAGATTACATTTCAAAATATTCAAAAATACTCTATTGTTCTTCATCTAAGTCCTTTTTGTCTTCTTGTGCCTTTTTGTTGCTGTAGTTGACCCAAGCTGATAATGCTTGATTGATGTTGGCGGGGTCCGGGTCCTTGATGTGATCTATTCTATGTCTAAAAACTTCCATCTCTTCAATGTACTGAATGTACATCTTCTCTACTACTTTTCTACTCTTCTAAAATGTGATGAAAGAAGTTTGGAGATCACTGATTTTATCTAATCTGCTCACAACATTGAATGTAGTTTTCCCAGAGATTATTTTATGCAATTTATCCTTACACCCTTGCTCATCATATGGAGCCAAATCATCAAAGTTAATCACCAGGCAATCCCTCAGAGAGTCATTTATTTCATAAATAAAAGACTATGTTATTATCAACCACGTTATAGGCTTCTCTGACATTATCAAAGACTTCCTTTCTTAACTTCATCTGCTGGTACTATTCTACTATTTTGTACAATTTATTAGTTGTTAAGATATTTTCTGACAATAGTACTTCGGTAGGTAGATCCCTTATTGCTTGCACCCATGGACACATGTGAGAATAGTATTCATCGTAGGGATCACATTCTTTGTGCAATTCTTCCCATTGGTTCCATAGTTTATAGAAGTCTTTGTGAAGTGCTACTACAAAGGTGATTGCATCACATCCTTCTTGATAAACCTTGTCAAACCACCTTTGAGTCCCAGCAGCCATTTCCTTCATGTCATCAAATTTTTTCAATTCATCCTTTGATAGTAAAGTTGGGACTAGTCTCGGCTCTCCTTCAAAATCTATTGGCTTCATTAGAAATTCTAGACATGCTCTGAGTTCTTCGTTTTTTTATTTCAACTCCTTCTTAGTGAGTTCATCCTTATCCAACTATTCTAAGATAGAAGATATTGAGTCTTTGAACTCATCAATTTTCTGACCTCTTGTAGTATGCCCCAAATCAATGGTTGTGATAGTATAGTCCTCAGCTCAGACTTGTCTTTGGTCCATGTCAGCTAGTGGAATAGTTACTTTGGCTATTCTAGATCCTATGGCATCCTTGTAAATTCTTGATTAAATTTTAGCCTTTTTCTGCTTCTTAGGTTTCTCTGCCTTAGTTAAAATAGCATCTATATCTAGCTTCATAATCTCAACCTGAGGCTCCTGATAAGCCAGTCTACTGTGCAGCCAATCAGATGTTGAAGAGGTAAAATCTTGAGGAATGTTTGTATTTTCACTATCTACATTTGATGATCCCTCAAACAACTTTGGTTCTTTCTCAGGTTCTTTGTCTACATCTACTTCTTCATCCCTGATACTCTTCAAATTTTCTAAGATTTCTCCTTGAGCTCTCCCCAGGACTGTTTCTGTTATGTTCTCCTCTGCGGGACTGTCAGATACTTCTATCACTTCAACATTTACTACTTCATAAAGGGGCTCTTCAAATACATCCTTTTCAATTTCTAACTCTTGAAGACCCAACTCTACACATACTTTCTCTATTCCTGGTAGCAGTGGTACAGCTAAAGGAAATGAATCTTATGTTGATGTTATTTCGGAACTAGGAGCTGAAGATAATGGGATTGTTGCAAATGATGACAAGCTAACCTGTGCTAATTTTGCAAACGAAGTAAACCCCAAGGAAGGTGGAATGGGAGAGGTTAGTAAGATAGAGGAAATGGCAATAGGTGTGGTGATGGAGGGAGAAGGCAAGGAGAAGGAGGATGAAAGAATCGAGGAAATAGGTGGTAAGGAAAATGAGGTAGAGAGTGAAATAGAGGATATGGAAGGTGGAGACATGGTATAAATGGAAGGAAGTGAAGAAACAATAATGGAGGAAGTGGGGCTACTTGGAGTACTCGAGTCTACCAATAATGAACACGAGGCAGTATGTCACAACCCCTATTTTTCAAAAATTAATTTTCAATTTAATATTACTATTTTAACGATCATTGATAAATTTTGACTCATGTGCATGACATGAATACACTCTCAATGGAGAGGTATCAAAACATACTTGAAACTTATTTATTAATTATGATATTTTATTGAGAATAATTGATATTTATTTATAGTTTCAAGTTAATGGAGATAATTTTAAAATTTTTTTTATGAAATCATAATATAAGTTATAAAGAGAATAGAATTTAGCAATAAGGTCTTGATATGGTTTAGTTAATTGATTTAAATTAATTATTCTTGTGTGTTTTGGGGAATAAGAGCTCTTTTATCATTATTTTTGGTAAAATTAAGACCATAGGTCAATCACCTATGGGTAGGGTACTTGTTTATTCATAAAAATTATGTTTTAGAGTTGTTTTAATGCATTTTTAGTGCACAAAAAAATGGGTGACGAAATCGAAGACAAGCATTATATGAATGGTGTAGGTAACTGGACAATCTGAACGTGATTATTAATTATTGTATAAATTGTACTTCTCATTATGTATCACCAATGTACTGGGAACAATTATAAAAGATGATCTTTTCTTATTATGGAAACTCGCTAAATGTTAAACATTTATGGATATTCCATTAATGAATTGATTTCGTTTCCATTTTTGGATTGAGTTGCTTTTCAAATGTTATTTTTAGTAAGTAATATTTTCAGATTTTACATTTGGTATCAGAGTGTTTTGGGTTCAGCACTCGGGCCTCAAGTCTTCTGCACTTAGGTTGCATTATAAGGTGAACATGTTACATCAAATAAAGAACCCTAGTTATGGGTCAAGATTCTTTTGATGAATTGGTGATTCTTACATGGTTCAGTTGAAATAGAGTAGAAATTTAGATGTAGTTCAATTAATCAAAGAGCTCTAGAGGTGAGAGACCTCTTTGCCTTAGTCGCATTTTCATAGGACTTGCTAGTAAGAGTAATGGTGACTATTTGAAGTAAGCCAAGATGAATAATATATAGTGTTATTTGAAGTAAACCAATATGGATAGTATATGGTGACAACCCATGAATGATGATGTGGTAGTAAAAGTGAAATATATTAAGAAGAGACATCTCTCTAATAATGTAAAGGATGAATGAGTTGATAAGAAGAAGAAGGAAAATCACCTGTGAAGTAAATAAAGTCGACAATGATGGATAAATATTGGTTGAGCCTTCTCAAAGGAAAGAAACCTAAGTTGAATGTTTTAAGGCAAGAATGTCTGCCACAATACTAAACTATAGGCAAGCTGATTTTTAAGCAATGGCAAGTATTCTTTTAGGATGTGAGCATGGATCTAGTAGAATCCACAAGATCTTTTGGAGAATACAAGGTTAAGATGTCTTACAGATCTTCATTGATGACTCATGATAGAAGTTGATTGGATAACTTTTCTCGATTTGCCTTACAGACAATGTAAGAATGATTGATGTGGTGAATCATGTATGCTTGATTGCTATTAGTGAGAGTACTTATACATATGTACTATATGAGAATGATACTTTCTTGGTGCAAGTAACGCATTGTGCAGTAATACACCTCTAATGCTTTGTGCAAATGATGCATCTATATGAAATTATTTCCTTAATGTACTTATCATATTTATTATAATTATACTTGAACGAGAAATGTTCACTATACTTATCCTAATGTGAGTGAAGCATATGTCATATTATTGTTGTCCTTGTGCGAGTTATGCACTAGAATGAGTTATTGATTTTTTTGTGTGGATAAAGAATTTGAGTAATGATTACATTCATAATTTGTGTGTGAGATACACCTTTTATACTCATTGTATTTTGGATTGAGTAATGATCACTATAATTATATTACTACAATTTATGTATATTTCATATTTTGTGCGAGCGATGCACTTGTGTGAGAGATGCACTTGCCATATTTATTGAACAAAACTTTGAGTGAGAAATGCTCATTGTGTGTGATGCATTTACCATATTTTGTGCAAGTGAGGCACTGCAAGTAAATTATGTATTTGTATCATGTGTGAGTTATGCACCAAAGGATTCATGCTTTCTTATTATTCATTTTATGTGCACTAGTGTGAGTTATGCACTATCATATTTATTTGGTCTATATTTTATGCAATTTGAAATAGATTATTCTTGTTGAATGTATGTGGTAAAGGTTACCTTCCAGGACAGGATGGCGAATGTAGAATAACAAAGAAGGTAGATCCTCTTTTTAGGATTTGACCGATATTTTTTAAAAAGTTCTTTAGCCAAAGCCATGTACCATTGAAATAGATGGATAAGAAATGCCTAGAAAAAAAATATATTATATGTTTCTCTGCCACATCCTGTATGCAAGAAATATGTTCATTCAAGTATAGAATGCATATAAGGCATCAGGCATGCATTGAGAGTTTCCCTCCTGCCCTTTTGTTATAGGTATCTAGGCGCCACATGCGGGGCCAGGTATTCTTTGAGTTAGGAAGAGTTCTGGGGAAGTGTAGTGATTCATGGTTGGGTGAAAAAGCACCTTAACCATACTCTTGACCTTCAACTTGCAGAAGACCAGTGGGTCATGGTGGTTGAAGATAGATTAATTATTTGATTTTCTTTATGTTATTCAGAAATGAATATAACATGTATTGAACCTTTGTATTGTTGATATTTTCTGTATGCCGAGACTTTTTCTTTTGTTAGAATTTTGACTTGCCAATGATGATAACAAGTAGTATGGGATGCTTGTTTTTTATTGTAAGGGCAATTGTTTTGATGTCTCATGTGAGTAGGCATGTTGACAAAAAGAACATAATTGATTACTTTCTATAAATATCTTGGAATATGAAAAAGATTTGATTATGCTATATAAGATTGTATGAAAGAAATGAATCTCCTTGCATGCTTTTACTTGTCTAAAAGTATATAAATGAAGTTAATTTGATGAAGAGTGATGTGCTAACAAATAGTGCAAGTGAATGAATGTTAGAAAGAGGAAATTTTGCTGTGATGAATGTAAATGGGGACTTGGAATAATGATATATTTGTTAGATGGGCTGATTTTGACATTGAGGTAAAACATAATTTAAGAGGTATGAAACCTTATCTTCAGTTAAGTTGATTTGATCATCAGGATGATGATTCTTTAAGGGGGAAAGGATGTCACAACCCCTATTTTTCAAAAAATAATTTTTAATTTAATATTACTATTTTAACTATCGTTGACTAATTTTGACTCATGTGCATGATAGGAATACACTTTGAATGGAGAGGTATTAGAACATACTTGAAACTTATTTATTAATTATGATATTTTATTGAGAATAATTGATATTTATTTACAGTTTCAAGTTAGTGGAGCTAATTTTAGATTTTTTTTAATGAAATTATGATATAAGTTATAAAGAGAATAGAATTTAGCAGTAAGGTCTTGATATGGTTTAGTTAATTGATTTAAATTAATTATTCTTCTGTGTTGTGGGGAATAAGAGCTCTTTTATCATTATTTTTGGTAAAATTAAGACCATAGGTCAATCACCTATGGGTAGGGTACTTGTTTTCATAAAAAATATGTTTTAGAGTTGTTTTAATGCATTTTTAGTGCACAAGAAAATGGGTGACGAAATTGAAAGTTGTAGAGTCTTCTTCTCTCGAAGAGTCTTAGAGAATTAAAGTCATGAAGAAAAGAATAAAAGGAAATTTAAGAATCACATTTCTTAAGAAGAAACAAATGCCACAAGAAAAAAGAGGAATACAAGGAGTCATTGGAGCCCAAAAGAAGAATATGAAACTTGGTAAAAGGAGATATTGTAAGGAGATGGAAGTTTGGCTTCAAGGGGAGGAAATCAAGAGAAGAGCCCAGGTTTATTTTTGACTTTTGTAGGTCATCAGGAGGACATTCATAGCTAATGTTGAAGAATTCTTGAAGGAAATTACAACCATTTTGATGAGGCAAAGAAAACACACATCCACGGTGACTTGTTAGATGAAAAATTTCTGAATTTCATGAGGAGGGCAATAGATTCCTCAGTAGAAGAAATGAAGCACTCAACTGAATAATATTGAAGCTCTCACATTAAGGAATCTTAGAGTCTTTCTTCAAATGCATTTGGAGGTATTCTTCATTAAATAAATCCTTGATGTATTTCCTTGAAAACTCACCAGTATTTATGTTAAAGTTATTCTAAAAATTATTTTAAGAAAACTTGTTGTTGTCTCATAAAATTAATCTTATCATACGAATTAGTTTATAAAAAGGTTTCTGGGTTTTGAGAATCATGTTTTTAACTTTCCGAAATATTTTACTTTTTAAAATTTTGTTAAGTATTTTGAAAGTTATCACATTTTCACCACTGCTGTAGAAAAGATTGAAAATCTAGGGTTTTGTTGGTAGTTTACTTTGTTCGAAATGAATTATTCTCATTACATAAGTTTGTTAGATGAATTCTCATATTTTATTTCTTAGAATGGGTATGATTAGATAATCTTTCATATATTTAGTTGTATCCAAAAATTAGAATGAATCAAGAATATTCTTGTAGTACAAGAAGGTCAAATTAAATCCTTATGTTGATTAGTTTATAAAAACAATTGTTAGATCAGACATATATATTGCATAGTTATTTGAAATGTCAAAATTAAAGAAAATAAAAGATCTTTAATCTTTTAGTATTTCTATCATTTATTATAATATAGGGAATACTTTTGAGCAATCAATTCATTCTCAATTTATAATCAAGTTTAGGGTAAATCAAGATTTGAGGGAAAGGGATGATTGCAGTAAACACTACCTCCTCATATTACAAAAAAAAATTAACTTTTTTTTCTGGGTTTTATTCCCCTTATTCTTACCTTTCTAAAACATCTTGAATTTTAGAATTACATAAGAAATAAGAAAGTTATGATAGATTTACTACTGGGTGGTTTTTCATGTTAAGGCTATTTCTATTCAATTAATTCATTTTTCCAATCATCTAGAATGCTTTGTCAACAATTGAAATTGATTTATATAGGTCAATAATTGAAAATAAGAATCTCATTTAAGTAAGTAGAGTCAATTATTTTCATAGAATCTTTAATGTGTAACTAGCCATGTATGAGAGAATAGAACTCTTGAGATAGTTGTGCATTGCTCTAATGACTTAAGAATTGGAGGTTTTCTTATTGAATGGAAAATTTAGTAGGATCTTCATGAAATACCTTAAGCTATAGTTTAATTTTGTTTGGATAATATAAATGTAGATTAGAATTTAGGAATGAGGCTAAAACTTTAAATTATAGTATAGATGAGGATGAGAGAAATATAAAACAAAGTGTATTTCATATCAATATCTAAGAATGGTTGGAATATTTTTGTTGTTAAATAACTTCCCAATTTTACCTGTAGGGAATATTTATAAATTTAGTTGTTGCATGCACTTTTTAGAACTTGAATGATTTAATCAGCATATGGTGTATTTATTCTTAAGAACAATATGGATGTGTATATTAATTGATTTATTGATTCTAGAAAATATTATGTGATGAACTAGATCCCTTGTGAGTTAAAGTATCTAAGTCAACCTTATGGTTGCAAAACTAGTTACCCTGAACTACAAAGTCTCTACCCTGTGCGTACATAGGCAAGGCCATCTTGAGCCCCTAAGACATTAGGTCGGCCCCTTAGGGCCTGTAGGTTCATCATCTTGTGCATTGATATCTAATATGTTGTTCATTGATTTTGTAGTACTAATGTTTATATCTAGTTGTGCAATTACTATTACAAAGACAAGCATTATATGAATGGTGTAGGTTACTAAATAATCTAAAGGTGATTATTAATTATTCTATAAATTGTACTTCTCATTATGTATCACCAATGTATTGGGAACAATTATAAAAGATGATTTTTGCTTATTATGGAAACTCACTAAATGTTAAACATTTATGGATATTCCATTTATGAATTGATTTTCTTTCCATTTTTGGATTGAGTTGCTTTTGAAATGATATTTTTAGTAATTAATATTTTCAGACTTTACACAATAGAGATGGTAACCACTAGAAAAGAGGAGGTAGAAGTATCTTCTTGGATAATTATAGCAGTGGTACTAGGTGCAGTAGTTGAAACAATAGAAGAAAGTGTGGCAGTATTTACAATTAGAGCAGCAGGGGATGAAGTCACTAGCAAGTTTGTATTATCGGGTGTTGCATCAGCAGAGGTGTCTATGGTTATGCCATAGTTTTCACCTTAGTCTTCTTTGTTTTGGAACCTTCCCCGGGTCCACTAGGCATGTCCCTCTTCTTAGATGCCCTTGTTGTTGTTGTAGGAGGCATGTCTTTCTTTTGTGCCTTTGGGGTAGTCTTCTTTACCTTTTTCCATTTACCTTTCTCTACCAAAGGGATATGTTCCTCACTATCTAATTTCTTGACAGGCTCTTGAGCTAGATCTGCTTCATCTGGCACTTCTATTGGTGCATCTTCCTCATCCATGGATTCCTTTTCATCTTCAAGTGTTGTGTACATAAGCTACACCCCTTGCCTCTCCAGTACAACAACTTGACTTCTTACTAATGACTTGCTCAATCTTATTGGTTCCTTCATTAGTTCATCCAAGGAGCTTTCTTCTGCATTGGCCCAATTTGGCAATGGGATTGGTTGGTGATACTGGGCCTCCCAAGGTCCTTTTTGCATTATATTATCATCATCAACAAGCTGATCAAGGACATCTATGATATGGAACTTCCTTATAAACCCTAAGGACAACCTTGAGTGGGCCCTCTTCAATACCTCATAATCATCTACACAGTTGGCCCAAAAATCTTCCAAGTGCATTTTGTGGAATAACTTCTTGCTTACATACCTCTCCATTACTCTTTGTGGATCAAAATGGTTCCTCTTTGTATGAAAATGAAGGTTAAGCAACTAAATTTCTGTATATGAATGTTTTGTTGCCCCTAGGGAGACATAGGCATAGTTCCCTTTACCTAACAGGATAGGAAATTTTACATTTGTTCTATGAAGGTTTTTCAATTTCTCTGCATAGGTAATCAATTGCCTTGACACCTCCAAAAGAACTACTTTGTCTGTGAGATAACAGGGCAGTCTATATGGCATTCTAGTGAAGCCTTGAATCCTCAAATAAGTGAATTTCTGGAACTGTATATACCATCTCCCATACTTCATGACATCATTCATAGCTTCAATGGATATTATAAGGGTTGTAGTTCCTTGCAATAATCTAGTAATATACATGGTAAAGGCATCATTCACCCTTTTGTAATGAATGAGAGATTGGGACAGTGCCAGCTGGGTGTAGCATTCATAAATTTTAATTTGTTGTTGTCCATCATTTCCAACTTCCCCTACTTTTGACAATCCAACATATTCATTTCTTCTTGCCAGCGAGTATACCACATAAGAAGTCCATCTAAATACTTAATATTTGAGCCCAATGGAATTTGGTTCCTTTGGTGATTATCTCTTCAATGATTAGGAACATCCACCCTTCAAAAGTTGATGCAGTAGGAAGTCCATATATCCTACTGAGTAAGGTCACCAAATCTCTTATTTCATCATGGAAGTCACTTCTATACAAGGTTTGAGGGAGTTTGATAATAGCAGATCTTTTGGTTTTCATCCACTATTCATTGATATGCTTTTTGCATGTATCCCTATCCTTCTTATATGTTGCCTCTGCACTTGTTTTATCTGGCATGGTCATTACTGGGTACCATGGGATTCCAAAGATCTTTGCCAATGATGGTGGACTTATGTTTGCTAGTACATCTCCATTGGGAGTTTGTCTGGTCCTAGTCATTAGGTCATATCTGTCAGCACAAGCAACTATTAATTTTGCACATTGAACTAAAGTAGGGAAGGCAACAACCTCTACAATCCCACTCTCTTTTACTTTGTTGGCCCTTGGAGTTGCATTAGGTCTAAATATTCGAGTTCTAAAGTCATCTAAGTCGATATGACCTAGATCAGTGTCTCCTATGTTTTTCCATCCAAAAGTGATCTTGTTTTTAGGAGGAATGCCCTTGAATTCATACCTCATGGCTTGGGCTCTTGCAGTCATTTAACCTACATGATTGGACCTCATAAGTCTTGATGCTTTTGAATGGTCTTCCTAACTCTTAAGTTTTAAATGCATGATTACTAAGTTAACCGCCATACCACTAAGTCATGTTATACTTTATGAGATTGGAATTCATTCAATTAAGCCATAAATACCCATATATGAAATACACAAGTCTGACAGTTCACTAACTACTGCATCTATTACATGATGAAATGATAAAAACACAACAATTCATATGAATCCATGCAATAAATGCTCAAATGCTCTAAAATTTGAATCAAAAGATGTAAAACAACATAATTCTATCAATGCAGTATTCATTTCAATCAGACATACATCTTATCCTTGAAATTTTCATTAGAAACGGTAATTTTTCTTGATTTGTGTTGATTTGGAGGTCAACCGACCTTGCATGGGATTTGAGGTCATCCGACCTAAAGGCACATCATTGCTTGGTCACTTGGTCATTATAAAGTGACACAAAATTTAGGGGTATCCGTCCTTGCATGGGATTTAGGTGTGACCGACTTAAATGAGTCTCAAAGGTCGGTCAGTTGGATTTTCGATGCAAGTCAGAGAAGACAATTTTCAGCACCAGATCATTTGTCATGTTTAGTACGGGTTTTAAGGTTGATTGACTTAGTAGGTTTTTTGGAAGTGTCTGACCTAAGTCAGTTGGGGTGAATTTTAGGGCATGGTTAGAGAAGACAATTTTAGTGCTAGACCTCCTATTGTGTTTTTCACAGACTTCGAAGCTCACTGACTCAGCCGGCTTTTGGGAGATGTCTAACCAAAGTCAGAGAAGGTGAAATTTAGTGCCAAGTCATAGAGACCAATTTCTGGCTAAGAATCTAATGATGGTTTTAGCATGATTTCATGGTCATTGCTTTGGTTTCAACACAAATGGGAGTTTTTGAATAAAGTTACATTTTGACAGTCAACTCAGTTTTTAACTAGGGTTTTCTAAAGATACTTTAAAAAATCATGGATAAACCCTATTTTTTCTTTACAATTCTAACCATCCATTATTAAATATGTCTGCAAATCCATTCTTAAAGAAATTAAAATTTGATTTGGTACAGAAAACCTCTATTTTATCAATTACAAACCCTAGCTTATAAGTAAAACCCTAGGCCAGGAAATGGAGTTCTCACCTGATTCGCTGAGTTGAAATGCAATGGAATTGTGTAGGTGATAATGCTTTTGGTTGAATCAGCAGGCTGCTTGTAGTGAATTAGTTTCAAATCCATTTGAAGAGCTCTCCAGTTGATTTCAAAATGCAAAATGAGCTCAAAATGGGGCAAAAACAAATTTTATCATTCCCCACTAGTCACCATAAATGCAGTGAGTATAGTGTGACATCTTGGTGTACTACAAAATTAAGTTGGAGTTCACGTGAGAAAGTGAGATGATTGAATTTCCATGACTTTTGAAGGTTTCTGACTTAGTCAGACACAATCAAGTTCAGTACTGAGTCAGACATTGGTTCTTTTAGCACTTTGCGTTGGTTTCAAAATTGTCAGACTAAGATGGATTTTGTCATGGTTTGACTTAGTCATATGGTTGGTTTTATAGTGTAAAGTCAGATGGTTAGAAATTTTGTGCTTTGTCAGTTGATAGAGATTCCAGTGCATGAGTTAGTCAATAAGGATTTTAGTGCTTAGGCAGTTGGCAATGAAAATAGCGCTAAGTCGGATGGACAGGCATTTAGCACAAAAGTCAGATGATCAAGGATTTAGTACAAAGGCTGTTGCAAGGTTTTTTAGCACAAATGGAGTCTAGACTTAGTTTTTATGAAAGCATGCATCTTGACTTAGTGACTTTTGGATAACTTAATGACACCAATTTCTTTAGCACAACAATTTGATCACTTTTGAGTCTTAGGAATTGTTGGGTGAAACTGACACTCTTAATCCAAAACTTCGAAAGAAGGGGGTCCCTATTTCATGAAATGGGAGGTGTGTGCAAGGCACAATAGATGGCTTCTCTCCAATAGATATCTAGGAGATTTTCTTCTTTCATCATTGTCCTTGCTACTTTTTGAATAGTCCTATTCTTCCTTTCCACAACTCCATTCTGCCGAGGAGTCCTAGGTGCTGACAAATGCCTTTTTATTCCATGATCTCCACAAAAGAAATTAAACTCATTGGAGGTGAACTCACCACCTTTGTCAAACCTTAAACACTTGACTTTTAGATCAATTTCCTTTTCAACCATAGCCTTAAAGGATTTAAACTTATATAGAGCTTCTAATTTTTCTTTGAGAAAAGTTACCCAAGTCATTCTAGAAAAATCATCAATCAACAAGTACCTGTCACCTTGAAACCTTCCTACTCTTGTAGGTCCACATAGATCTGTATGAACCAACTCCAGAGGTCCAGTGGTAGAATACTCTTTGATCTTGAAATTCTTCCTTGTTTGCTTCCCAATCTGACATTCCTTGTAGGTTGCATTGGCAGGCTTTGTAATCTTTGGTAGGATTTATAATATTTGGTAGATCCCTCATAGCTTGAGTAGAGTTGATCTTCACTGGGTTGTCAAAATTGATGTGACACATTCTTCTATGCCATAGCCAAATTTCATTAATATGAGTCATAAAGGACACACCATCAACACCTTTGAGCTGATATATATTTCCTTTTGTCCTTGTTCTTGTAGCAATCAGAGTTCCAGATTCTTCTTTTCTAATTTCACAACCACCATTTTGAAACATAAGATTATATCCTCTGCTACACATATGTCAGAGAACTTTGACATAAATAACATCATTTGAACTGTGCTCTCCATCAAAATTGATTGAACCTTTTCCACAGATCTTAGTAGATGCATCATCTCCAAACTTAACAAAACCTCTATCAAACTTCTCAAGCTTCACAAACATATTCTTATCACCCATCATATGATTTGAACACCCACTATCAATTAACTAGAGATTCTCCTCCTCTCTCACATGAAAAGTAGTAACCAAAGTTCCTTCAATGTGGTGCCCTATTTCTGGAGCAATATCATTCATACATCTTCTAGCATTACTAGAATTAGTTCCAACATTCAAAGCCATGAACAAGCATTCATTACCATCATCATCCAGATAGTTAGACTCATCATCAGATATGTTGTCATCTTCTTTAACATAATAACTTTTCTTGAATGATTTACATTTGTTCTCCTTGTATTTTCCATTAGAAATTTTGATTGGACATTTAGAAGCATAATGACCTATCTTTCCACAGTTAAAACATTTGAAGGGTAACATACCTCTATATTTTCTAGAACCCTTTTTCAACATGCTTACAAAATTTGCTTCCACTTCATCAAAGCCATTTGAATCTGATTCAACATTCTTTTCTATTTTGCTAGCCTTAAAAGCAGTTTCTTTCTTGCATCATCTTGACCAAATTCTCTTATCTCAAAAGTAGTTAAAGTACCAAACATTTGATCCCTAGTATATTGATCTAGATTTTGAGTCACTTCAATAGCAGAAGCTTTAGCACTATAGGATTTTGGAAGAGTTCTTAGTACCTTCTTTACCACTTCACTTTCCTCCAGCTTTCCTCCAAGACCATTGATGGAGTTGACAACTTCATCCACTCTCTACATGTATCTTGCAATATTTTCATCTTTTGACATCTTTAAGGTTTCAAACTTGGTCTTCAAAATCTACATCTTTGCTTGACTGACCTTATCAGCTCCTTCATAGGTACTTTCTAGCTTCTTCCAGATCTCCTGAGCAATTTTGTAACCCATCACCTTCACTAATTTAGAATCAAAGAGACTATTCAGAAGAGCACTTCTTGCCTTACCATTGTTCTCATATTCTTTAACCTCATCTTCATCCTTTAGACCATTAGTAGGTATAGTATACTTTTTTGTCAACTATCTTCCATACAACATATCCTAGTGAGACAAGAAATCTTTCCATCTTGGTTTTCCAAAAAGCATAATTAGTTCCATCAAACACTGGGACCTCCATACCTTTCTTGTGTGCCATCCAGATCTACCCCAAGTGGTTAAGCTTCTTCAGGGAACTTGGATCTGATACCAATTGTTGAAATGCATAGGACAACTGAGAGGGGTGGCAAATCAGTTGTATGTTTAAAACCTTAAATCCTCAAAGCAATTTCAAACATCAACCACTTATCATTCATTAGAAGAATGTAAACATATGAAGCAACAATGCAAACACATAACAAAACTAGATTTATATGGAAAACCCAATAATGGAAACACCATGATGAGGATTAGCTCACAATATATATGAATAACAACACTAAAAATCAGTAGGCTCACTGCCAAGGGCTCGCTACCTAGAAGAAAGGATCACTGCTAAGGGCTCATTGCCTAGAAGAGAGAAGAAAGAAGAAGACTATTACAAAGAGATTCACTATCTCAAATCAACAAGAGAGATCAACCACTACCACTTGCCATCTGCAAGCTTTGGCTCACTGCCTCCAGTAACTTCTGGCTCACTAAAATGTAGACAACTTCTACTCACTGTATTCTGGAGTCATAGGCATTTAAGTTTGCACACAACTTCACTGCCCTTGATTCACTTTCACATTTTCTTCTCTACCTTTCTCCACTCATCTTCATCTTGCATTTCTACCATCTATAACCAAGACCTATCTCAATTAGGTCAATCCTAATGAAGCATGTGCATTATACACATGCAACATTACTTAGGTCAGCACTAAACACTTTCCTCGTCGAAAGAAGTGAACGTGGACCATGTCAAGGGAAAACCAGGACTCAAATTTGTATCACCAAACTGGTTATCACATCCACAATCCATGAGTTACCTCTGCAAATGGCGTTAGTAAGCAAAGTCAGCCAAACCTGAGATAATGACCATATTCATGCTTCTCTAAGTCCAAGAACATCATGTAGACCAAAGGGAGACACTCAAAAGCATTCACACACCTTCCCAAAATACTCATCATCATCATAAACTTCTACAACACTACCGAAAACATCTAAATTAAAGAATGTCTTCATTATACACATCAAGACACACTGCTCTTATGTCAGAAAAAGTAACCTTGGGGGCTTTTTCCTATTAAGGTTTAGCTTTTGGGTCCATTCGAATGCATTTAGAGAATATTGCATGATTTTAATGACTCCCGATGAGAAAACCCTGAAGTTTCATGGAAAATGGGACTCAGGGGATGCACTTAACATAAATCTTGCCTGAAATAGGGGGGGAGGACTTGGACACCTGCCCCCTAGTCCTACCCTATTTTAGGTCAGGACCTATTTCAAAGTGTTAGTTTATGACCATTATTTACGTCCTATGCTGACACGGTGAGTTTGAATTATGAAATTCCTAGCGGGAATGTTTGTAGTTGCATTTATAAGCATGATTATTGATTCATTTGGAAACTAGATGTACATTAGATGGAAATTTTGATTCAAGAGCTTATGTGAAAGTGATTCAAGGCATTCATTGTGTTGCAAAGTAGTATTTTGGTTGTTCTTGTGTTTGTATTTGCAGATTTGGCATCCATCTCCTCATGGCATGAAGAGCATCTTGCTTCCATGATATCTTCACTACAAGGTGATATCAATTATGTTTTCTATCATTTATCATTTGGATTTTTGCCTCTATCCCGCAGGGATATGCACTCTTTATCTGACAAAGGTGTTCGAAAGACTTGAATGTCTCTTCGGGGGCTTGATTGAGGCAAGCCTCTAAACACCAAAACCCCCAACCCATTTTTCTATGATTGCAAGTTACAAGTTGCGAAAGCAAAAAAAGTGGAGTTGCAGGAGAGTAGTGTAGACTATCAGAATTGCAGATTAGAGAAGAAAATAGTGATCTGGACTCGGGTGCCCGCTCATTTGTCCTCCAGATCCCACAATAGGAAAATATCTAGAACAACAGGAATAGGTTGCAGGCAACGTTTCTAGATATTGACAAAAACTGTGGCACTGGACCCTGCTCATTAATCCCTGACTTTTCCACTTTCTAAACTTTGAAATCTGGTACACATTTGGTTGTATCTCTGTGTGCGATCATTTTCTGTAATTTGTCTATTTGTTCACTTATTCATGTAATTAGGGTTTTGAGAATAATTGGTCTTAATTAAACAACAAAATCATACAATTCCAATATTCCCCTATGTTCCAAGTGATAGAAGGCCTGTAGTAGGTTCCTCTACTCAGCTGAAAGTCCTTGAATGTTTAGTTGTGAAAGGAGGATCAAGACGAAAACCTAAACCCTCTTAAACATCTAATCCTCTTCATATTTTACCCTAAACATTTTGGTGAACCTGTGTTTCTATTGAATTTTACACCGTGCTGAGTGTTTTGCTTCAGCTTTACATTCATTTCATTGTTCATCTTATTGCATTTGAAAAATTACAAAAAAATTGAAAATTTTGAATTTTTTTTTTAAAATGGCATTTTTAGTTTGCATTTTCAAATAATTTGAATTAATTTGCATTTAAAAATTTTAATAAATTTATGTAATCATCATCATATCTGACTTAAAATATAGAAAAATTTCATTCATCAATCATTTAGATTGCATTTTCATGATCAAATTGATAAAAATTGCTTGAAATTGTGCATTTTTTCATATAACCGAGTTTTGCTTAGCTAGGGTTTGTAGTCAAAATCTTACTTCAGATTTAAATACCATTTTAAAACACTCATTAGGACTTATTTTTAACTGTAGTGTTGCATTATAGTGGTATGCTTGCAAAATTTCATGCCTAGGGTTTGAAAACCTTGATTTTTCATTAGATTTTGGCCTTATCGTCTCTCTATATTTGCACCATAGGCATGTTGTAAAGGATTTTTATGCACTAATTGGCTGTTATCAGGGTTATTATCTGATTCCCCTCCTCAAATTCTTTACAACACCCTTTCTATTGGATTTTTGCATTGAAATTGGGTGAAAATTTGCATATTTTGGCTATATTTTCCCTAGGGTTTGACTTAGATTTGCACTTCAAGCATGTTGTGATGGATTTTATCACTTTAGGTGACTAATATTACTTTTATAATCTTCTATACCTCCTAAAATTCTTTACAACACCCTTTTTATTGGGACTTTGCATTGAAAATTTGTGAAAAATTACATATTTTAGTGCATTTTCACTAGGTTTTGATTTGTCATCACTCTAGGTTTGTATCAAAAGTGTGTTGTTAAGGATATTATTGTTTTATTGGACTAATTATTTTATTCCCTTAATCAATTTCCTTATACAACACCTTTTCTTTCACTTATTTGCATTGAAAAAAGTTGAAAAAATCAAGCATTTTAGGTCATTCTCATACATACTTTTGCACTTGTTCCTGCATAAGTTTTGAAAACCCTCTTGAATCTGATTTGGCATTTAGTTGAAGACATATATCATGGATACTTCCTTGGAATCTTTGTTTTCATACATCATAGATATTGATCATTTCTCTAAATTTACCTATGATTATCCTTAAGTCTTGTAACAAATAGCATACATACATGATGTTGATCTTTCTGTGTGCTCCACATACGAAATCCTTTATTATATATCTGATTTTTATAGCTTCACAAAACTCATGGAAATATACCACTTGGTATTATATGACCTCACTAAATTCATGATCAATAATATATATAGTAGTGATGACTCAAAATGTTAGATGACGCCTTAGATGACTTTATGGAACATTCCACTACGACAACTATTGCTAAAACATGTGATGATAACTTTGGTTTACCTTATGATCCCTCTCACAAAGTGGTTCATCCTTATGAGAACACTTAGATGCAAGAGGATTATTTCATTGACACATCTCTTAACATCATACCACCATCTCTTCCTTCCAATGCTCTCTCTAGCCAAGACAAAAAATTGGTGAATAAAGAAGCCTCTCCAACTAAGAACATTCCATGGGTAAACAATGAGATTTCATCCAACAAAAACTGTCTCCCTATCATAGTGCATGAAACCTCTATGGAGCATACTATCAATCTTCCTCCTTTAGTTGAATATTCAAGTACCGTGGACATCACTAAGGAAGTAAAGACCCTTGATCCCCTTCCTTTTGTTGAATGTTTAGGTCCCTTAGATATCACCAAGGATGTGAAAGACTCGATTCCATATTCTTTGAACATCACTAAAGATACAAACATTAATAATTATCCTCACAACACCTTACCTTCCCCTCATTCCTATGCCCTCTTCAAAAGATGTAGCACTAGTGGATGAGGAGAGATCTCCTACATTAAAACCCTTAGGGATGGGAACTGAAATCACTCAAAAAAAACACTTCTTCCATCTCTTAAGATCATAATGAATGAGTATATTAATGAACCTCAACAAGAAAACATCCCACCTAATATTGAATAAAACCAAGAGGACTTTAGGAATGGACAATTTGAAGACAAGAATAAGAGTTGGGATATGGTACCTTATGTCCCACTTTCCTCTAATATTCAGGAGTGGGAAGATGATGATGATTTTCTCAATGACAACCCTTAGTTTGGTTGTCCCTATAGGTAAGTATTTATAACCCTTTAACTCCATGTTGTGTTTCCACTATGATGTGTTATGTGTTGTTTAGGCCTCCTAGGATGACCCTTGATTCTCTTGTAATGTCTAGGATACTGGGAGACCGCCTCTATGGTGACCTTCTATTTGTATCATCATTCTTCTATATTGCTTCTCCTCTATTTTCACTGTTGTGTGTTGTGTCTTATGGACATAGTGTTATGGTTGGTGAATTGGGGGCACCCTCCTACGTGACTGTTCCTAACTTGTTTCTCCTCTCTCGATTTATTGTTTCCCTTCCTCTAGTGTTTCTATCTAGCGGGCAGATGATGAAAAATATATTATACTGATATGGACCTAGTGTCCCTTCAGCGAGAAATAAAAAAATGGACCAAGTTCATACATGACAATGGGGTTGATATATATTATCTGACGCTTGGCTTGTAGAATCAATCAATGTGATCTTGATGTTGTCTTATCACATTTACAAACCATAACAATGCTACTTCTTTATGCACTTTGCTTGTCTTTGAATCTTACTTTGGTTACACTTAGTTTTGAGATTTTTGTAGTATAGCCCCATGGTTATACTTGATCTTTGAATCCGTAGTATAACCTTGGCTCTTTGTGTAAATAATCATATGCATTGTTGTTTATCATTATTATATGAACACTAACACTTTTCTTGCATGAATGTGTTTGTGGGAACATTTGGCAATCGTAAAGTACATGTCACCTCCAGGGGGCATGGGCTTTGCAAGAGCTCATGTTCCCTTGTGTGTTTTCTACCTACCTTAATGTGCTTGATATCGCTACATGATATAAACCACCTTAAGGTGGGGGCATATATAAGGGAAGTTGTATGATTTAGATGCTAGTAAAGTGTACTTGTTCTCAGGTGCAGTCTTAAAGACTGGTAGTGATGAGTCCCTCCTGCACTATGAGGTTTGTTTGAAATCTATTGCAATCATTTAAGCCCTCTGTGAAGATGGGATATCGTGCATATCCTTTTTATCTTAAGCCCTTTGCAGAGGTAGGGATGATGTATTTCTCGTGGAGAGTGCACATCCTGTCATTTTCAAAAAGTCCTCTCTGGAGACGGGGACTGGTTCTATGACAAACTTGACCCTTAAGCGTGTCTTTGGAAATTGTTGTGGTGAAGCCCAATCGTCGGTGTGTTCCTATAATGTTCCTGAGATGGTGATGAACCTAGAAATAGGAACACTCCATCGTTTGTCTTACGTATTTTCTCTGTCTTCCAAGTGTGTGTGTATTGTGTGTTTGTTCCCAAGCATAGTCTTAACGACTGGTGGCGATGAGTCCTTCCTATGCTTTGGGATTTGTATGGTGTACTTGATTTGTATTGCATGTATGTTGCCCCATATGCAGTCTTAAAGACTGGTGGCAATGAGTCCCTCCTGCATTATGGGTGGTGTGTTTATTTTCCTTGTACTTACATTTTCATTTCATATATATATGAAAATGAAAAAGAAAAAGAAAACCATCACTATCTTCACTACATTAATTGTATTCACTGTGTTTTGCATGTCTTCAATGTTGTCTTCTCCATGTTTTGCGTGACTGTAACTATTTTCTCCATGTTTTGCGTGCCTTTTATTATCTTCTTCATGCTTGGCAAGTTTGCTGTACTTGTTGACTGTACTTTAATGCATGTATTGGTCTTCTATTTATACATAAAATAAAGTGAGGGATAAATGTTATGTCAAAAATAGTAACCTTGGGGACTTTTTCCTATTAAGGTTTAGCTCTTGGGTCCTTTAGAATGCATTCAGAGCATCTTGCATGATTTTGATGACTCCTGATGAGAAAACCCTAAAGTTTCATGGCAAATGCGACTCAGGGGATGCACTTAACATAAATCCTGCCTAAAATAGGGGGAGGACTTGGGTGCATGTGCCTTAGTCCTACCCTATTTTAGGTCAGGGTCTATTTTAAAGTGTTGGTTTATGACCATTATTTAAGTCCTATGGCGACACGATAAGTTTGAATTACAAAATTCCTAGCGGAAATGTTTGTAGTTGCATATATAAGCATGATTAGTGATTCATTTGAAAACTAGATGGACATTTGATGGTAATTTTGATTCAAGAGCTTATGTGAAAGTGATTCAAGGCATTCATTGTGTTACATAGTAGTATTTTGGTTGTTCTTGTGTTTGTATTTATAGATTTGACATCCATCTCCTCATGGCATGAAGAGTATCTTCCTTCCATGAAATCTTCACTACAAGGTGATATCAATTGTGTTTTCTATCATTTATCATATGGATTTTTTCCTCTATCCCATAGGGATACACACTTTTTATCTAACAACAATGTTTGAAAGACTTGAATGTCTCTCCAGGGCTTGACTGATGCAAGCCTCTAAACACCACAACTGCCAACCCATTTTTATGTGATTGTAGGTTTCAAGTTGTGAAAGTAGAAAAAGTGGAGTTGCAGGAGAGTAGTGTAGACTGTCAAAATTGTAGATCAGAGAAGAAAATAGGGACCTAGACTTAGGCACCTGCTTAATAGTCCTCCAGATCTTGCAACAAGAAAATCTCTAGAACAATAGGAATGGGTTGTAGACAAGGTTTCTAGATCTCAACAAAAACTGTGGCACTAGATTAGGACATCCACTCATTAGTCCCTGATTTTTTCACCTTCTGAATACTGAAATCTGGTACAAATTTGGTTGTCATTTTATATCTCTCTGTGTGATCATTTTCTGTAATTTGTCTGTTTGTTCATGAATTCATGTAATTAGGGTTTTGAACATAATTGAGCTTAATTGAACAACAAAATCATACAATTCCAATCTTCCCCTATGTTCCAAGTGATAGAAGGCATGTAGTAGGTTCCTCTACATGGATAAAAGTCCTTGAATGTTTACTGGTGAAAGGAGGATCAAGACAAAAACCTAAACCCACTTAAACATCTAACCCTCTTCATATTTTACCCTTAACAATTGTTACTGATCACCAACACAAGAACTAAACTTGTGGAGCATCCCAACACTAGATACTTCAAAGGAAGGGGGATACAGATAATATAAGCATTCTCCTAGATCTGCAAGACATGAAAGCACAATGTGGAGACATGAAGAGCATTCTCATTTCTCCTAGATGCCCTCCTTTATAGTAAAATACTTTGTCAAACACATCTTCTACTTCTGCATGATCTAGAACCTGAAACTTTGGATATAATACCTTTGAACACCTCTAATAAATACTTCCAAACCGCACAAGCATATATTCAATTAGGAAGAAATATGGAGCATAACACAGAGGGTACCTCTATCACACTACATACCTTTTTTATCAAATTTTCTCAAAAGCACTTGGAAACCAAGTGAACCATCTTCTGGGAGTTGACATTAATGACAACACTAGCAAGTTTCTTACACTTTGGAGGGGAATTGTCAACATATTTATCTTCTTTTTCCTTAGCATAGTACTTAGTGTTTTTTGGAGGAGTATTGTCCACAATATTTTCAACTTGATCATTTTTATCAGAGATTTCCTCACTCTATCTTCCTTCCTCTTTACCTTCCTAACCATTGTTCTGTAGAGTACCTTCCTTCTCTTTTCCAACCTATTTTGCATTCTACATAGAAGATGTAATAGCTTGATGAGGTGATTGTGGTGGTGAGTCATGTGGTTGTTCCACTCTCTATTTCTCTTACCTCACATGTATTTTCTGAGTGATTTCCTTAGTTTCTTTTGTAATCTTTTCAATGTCTTCCTTTCTATTCTGCAAAGAGTATCTAATTTATGCTTTGTTCTGAGCTCTTGGGATTGCCTTTGAATCAATATTTCTTTTTCTTTATTAGACAGGGAAGCACCAAATTTATCTAAAGCATCTTGTCTAAGTTTCTCATCTAGGGAAACAACTCCTCTATCCCTTCTTAGAGCTTTATGTAAACTTTATGATACTTTGGCCAAAATTTCATTACGAGACTTGTTATATCTCATCATATACATAGAAATTGCCTTTTTAATAGTGGCTTGATCCTCAAGAGAAGCTCCCAGATGAAGTTTCATACTTTCATGAAACAAATTGAAACAAATAATGGTATTGTAGACTGCATCTAGAGACATAGGTTCTCTAGGAGGAGGCATTCGTACCAAGGTGGCACTCTTCTTGTTCTTCTTGAGTGGGGAAGTTAGCTCCTCCTCCTCTTCTTCTTTTTCACCTACTTTAACAACTTGTTTCTTCTTCCCTTTGGGCTTCACCTTGACTCTTGGTTGCTTTTTTTTTTCTCCCTTCTCTTGCTTCTTTGAAGTTACTCCTTCTTCATCACTATCAATCTCTTCTATAATATTTTTTTCTTCTCTGGCTATATACCCTTGGATTTCATCTGTGTCTAAATCTCAAAAACATGTGTATGTCTGGTAGAGGTTGTCCTTATAGAAGAGGCAGGTTGTGGACCACTGGCAACATATTGAGAAGTAGATCTACCTAACCTTCTTGTTGTTGAATGCTCAGTGGTAGGTGGCACAACATGTTTTGTAGCATTCTAAGCAGTGAAACCTCTTGGTGGGATACCAACCCTATTTGAACAACTTTTCTTTGTTCTTCTCTACCTCTTCTTCAGCCCTTTTCTTGCATAATTTATCTTGAATCTCTTCATATGTTACAAATCTCTCACCTTAAGGGTCTTTAGGATGACTTAGCAAGATCCATGCATAAGCCTTAACTTCCTCATCAAGTACTTCAGATAGAAGCTTGGGAATCCATGAAGTCCTTAGCTCAACTGCTACCATGTAGCAAAAATCATTATCCATAAGAAATGTTATTTCATCTTTGTATTTACTGACCAAATCAGAAGAAATTCTCTCTTTTGTGCATTTCCATTTGAAATTTTTTGAAAAAGCCCCAAAATATAGTATTATATCTTTGTGAATCAAAGCTTCTCATGTACTCTTTAATTTGTGCTACTATAGGCTTATCTTATTGCCATATTTTTCCTTTATATACCAGTAACTCATTCATGAAATAGAATGCCCGGTAAATGATCAAGGAACCATACTTAAAGTTTTATCTTGTCTCCTTTGTTCTTTTTAGGTTCTTGTTGGTCATGATGTTAGTCACAAACAAACATAGAATAAAAGTACACATTAACCTTTATTCATCTTGAAAGATACTGTGAATTCAGAGAATTCATGATCCCAAGTCTCCGATGATTAGGTCTTAATCGTCTGACGTTACTCAGAGGTTAATGTGAGTTGCTGTTTCCATTTTGGGGCCTTACGTGAAGATTATCATCATCATGACGTTCCTGTAGAAATTCTTTACAGAGAAGTCAAATTATGCGGTTATTTGATGAAAAGATGTAAAGATACCTCAATCTTTGCATGATATTTTCAATTGTGCATGCTTAGTATTCAAATATGCTAAATATTTGCGATTATCTACGAGATGTCTGCATATTTTGTGTTGTTTTCTTAAGATTAGCAGTTATTTGCAATTGTGATCATGAGATGTTCTAAAATTGAAAGAAATTAAAAGAAATACTTCTAATTAAGTTGAACCTTTAGCTTTTGATCCACATACATGCTTGATACTGTCATGAGGAGAAGAAATCAAACCATATGTTCACCAGGATATTCCACAGCTAGATATAGTTGATGCAAACTTCAGAGGATAATGAGTGAAAACAATACATGCAACATGATGAGCACTCCAAGGGATGCAGCAAATCAAAGCACATATCTAGAATTCAAGCACAGATTACTCAAGATTTACGAAGATTTGTAATCAAAATACTCTTCCCTTTCATTAAGTATGCAAAAGACATGTACATATACAGCAGCTTTGAAATAAGTCCTGAATACTTCAGCAAATAGATTTCAATTAAGTTTCGAATGTCTACAACAAGGCATTCCACCACCTTTTATAGAATAAGGTGAGGAGGCCGTTACAAAAGATCCCCGATCCTGATTTATCAATACAAATCTATGGTCATAATTTCATGACTTGTCAATTCATACAAAATGGCACAAGTTGCCAGCCGGCAACTATCTATATTACTTATGCAAATATCCCCCTTCATGATGTATCTCCATCATGTTCTTCAGCTGATTCATGCGGGTCATCATCATGTGCATCGCTTCCTGAACCTTCACTATCCTGATGATGATGCTGCTGCATATGGGGTTGCATGCTGCTCTGGATCTATTCATATGACTGCACAACCTGATCTATTCCTCCGCCATCTTGAGTGCTTCATACTTATCCCTGCTGTTATCCAGCTTATTTTTCCTGTCCTGCAATGTCTCATTGTAGGTCTCCATCTTGACCTTGATTCTCATCACCTTATTTATAATCTCCTCTGTCAAGTGGATGAGTGGACCATCTTCTTCCATTTGGAAGTTGCTGCGCAAAGCCTTAAGGGTAGAGTCTTCATCTTGATTCTCTATTTTTCCCTCTACTTTGCCTTCTAGTGTTTCTAGCATATCTGCCTCAATGCCCATTAAGTCCCGCAACTTCATACTGATCTCCCTCAACTTATTATTGCATCTCTTGAGGACTCCGCATTCGAACTGCACATCCTTATACCAGATGTCCACTAATAGTGCAGTATTATTATTCAATATTTGCTTACTGATAAGCAGTTGTGGGTTTATCTTCCTTATTTCTCCCAAGAGACTCAGGACCTTTTCCAGCCTATAAGACCTCTTCCCGGTCTGCATCTGCAATTTATCCACCTTGGTCTTGGAGTCACTTAATATGCTTCACCTCTTCAAAGAACCCCTCATTATTTCTATAGCATCATCCAATGTGGATGACATCCATTTCCTTATTACGGAAGCCTCATGTTTCATGAGGTCCAATTTATTTACCTCCTCCTGAGAAATGGCAGTCAATGGGACTCCAGCTTCACTTGTAGTATCATTAGGATTGGTCAAGCCTTTAATATAAGCATGCAACTGAGCAATGTGCTCTTTATGCTGCTTATTCTTCTCTTTCTCTCTTTTCACTTTCTGAATTAGAGAGTCAATGATATCCTTACCTTCTTGACCCTCCTGTTCCTCGTTGGCAAAACCCAAATCTACTGTGCTTATCTAAAATTCATCCACAGTGATTTTGCCCTTCTCCTTCTCCACCGCAGGTATAGAAATTTGTGCGGTCCTTCTCCCTGTCGCCAGATCTCTCTTGATGGCTGAAGTCATTCTGGCCTTCCTCCTGGGCTTCATTATATCTGCGGAGAATAGGGTGGAGACGTCAAACTCTTGAATTTCAAGTTCCTCCTCAACGTTTACCTCTTTTGTCAACCATGGAGGTACCTGATCATGTTTTTCGGCATCATGCGGCTGTTCACCCATACCTCCCATTTCTATTAACAAGTGTTGCGGAGATGGTGATTTTGCTTTCTCTCCCTCATGATGCTCGCTTTGCTGTTGATCCTTTGGTGCCTCCTCCTGTTGAGGGATTTCTTTTTCTGGGGGAGCATCTTCTCGGTGTGGGGAACCCTGCAGTGCATCTGTATGTAGGTCATGATGATCATGATCTTTCTCCATCATTACTTCGCCTGTCCCCAGTTCTTCCCCTTGTGGAGGTTGATCATCCTCCTTTGGTTTCTCTGTTCTTGGTGGCATGTCCACCGTTCTGGATGCTGTGAGGTTTGCTTCAAGTAACGGCATATGTTCTGTTCCTACACTATCCACCTCTTGTGTCTTAGTAGCAGGATCTTCTATTGCTGCTTTTTCCTCATCAGCCTTTGCTTCTTGGACCTCTACTATAGCAGGTCCTGCTGATGTATCCTGTGGGCTTTGTTGGCCTGATTCAATAGCATGGCCTTCAGATTCTGCCATCTCGACCTCTTCTGTTGGGTGGCCCTTATCAGGTGATCCTGCTGGCTGTTCAGGACTTGCATCCTATTTCTCTATTAGATCTACCACTGTAGGACTTGTCACCTCTGCGATCAGTGTGTCCAGGCCCATTTCCTGAGCTACTTGCTCTGGACTCTTTTCTTGCTCCGCCTCTACTTGTTTCATCTCCTCAAGCACTGATTGAATAGATGGAGGCTTGTGAGGAGTCATACTGGTACCAGCAGCCAATGTTTCCATCTTCTGTACCGACACATCCTGCACAACCTCATCATCAGACAGGTCGATTGTCTCTTCCAGTGAGACATGTCCTTCTGCTTGCGTCTGGGAGGTTTCCTTTTGTTGCTCTTCAGCAAGTTCAGTTTTGAACTTGACAATGGTAGGAAGTGGAACGTTATGTTGAAGTTCCTTTGGAACTTCACTACCTGCCCCTTGTACTAGTGTAGGAGGTTGGCTTATCTCACCTCTCATGGAGGTTCTTAGTTTCTTAGGTGTGGTAGGAACCAGCACCTGCAGAGCTCTCCTCTTTCTTCTTATTATCAGTGGAGCTTCTTCTTCTTCAGGCTCCTCCTCCATGAGGATATCTCTTCCTGGTTGTTTGGAAGACTGACGCACTTCTTGGGACTCAATGATTCCAGCCTCTACTGTCTTGCTTTTCTTGGGCTTTTCCTTCTTTGGAGGGGAATCTGATCCTGATCCTGATCCTGCTGCCTCCTCAGCTGTAAACACTGCCCTCTCAATTATTATATGTTTCGGTCCCTTTTCCACCTTCTTACCCCTTGGGGATCTTTTGCTTGGCTGTTGAGGTGGAGGGATTCTCTCTCCCTTGGTCTTCCTCTTCTCCAGCAGGAAGTCATCATATTCATCTGCAGGGATGTCCTGCCCCTTCTTCTTGTTGTCCATCGTGATGGCAACACCCCTTTTCTTCAATGCCTCTATTTGTGCATCTACCCAAGCTTGGGTCAAGTGTAGGGTTCTGGCAAGGAATGGGTCTAAGGACATATCTTCCTGCATGGTGAGGTCAGGTGCAGAGATGGTATCATTATAAATCTTTTTCTGCTCATACTCATCTGCCATTATCCTGCCGTCATCATTCTTCAGCTCTTGAGGGAGAGAGATGCAGTCAAATGTTCTAATCTGGTTCAGAGTCAACCTCTGATACCTCCTTCTCCTGGCCTCTGCCTCATCTTCGCAATCAGCCCAAAAATCTTCTAGGTGCCTCTGGTGAATAGGCTTTCCTAGAATCTTCTGTATTCTGCCGTAAGGATCATATGGTCTGGTTATTGGAAAAGGCTGTAGATTCATCTTATTCAGGGTGACCATCACCTTCTTTATATTGTCAGAGTCAGGGCACATGTAGTTGCCGATGCTGACTGGGAACAAAATTGGTGGTAGCTTCTTGGCATCCTTATACATCTGTATCATGGTGGAGCCCTGTCTAATAAATTCCATTAACACTACTACATCAGTAGGATATCTTGGCAGCATCAGGGGATGTCCTTCAAAACCCTCAACCCTTATATAGGAAAAGGTGGCAAACTGTATGTACCATGTTCCATGCCTGTATACTGCCTCTTGAGCCTCCATGCTCAATCTCTTTGTTCTATCTTCTTCCATGGTCCTTACCAGATGCATAGAGAATGCATCATTGACCAGTTTGTAGTCCTTGAGATAATTGGTTCTTTGCAGCTGGGGATAATGATCCCAGATATATGCTGCATTTGTGCCTGTCAGTTTTCCATCTGTGACTAAGGGATCAAAAGTGCCTCTATAAGCACAAGAATAAACAATATAGGATGTCATGTAGAATGTACAATCTGAACCTCCCAGGTTCATCAGCTACTCATGCAGAGCATCACTTATTATTTGGCCCCACAGTGGCTTGATATCTGCATACAGACACATCATTATGATTCCGTACATCCAATCTCTAAATTCACCAGTATCAGGCTGGCCAGTCACCCTGTTCAGGAGGGCAATCACATACTGATACTCCTCATTGAAATCAAACTTGAACATGTGCACAGGAAGCTTGGCCGCTGCATTGTATGTGCTGTTCTCAGCCCGCCAAGCATACATGTTCTTTCTGGCCACCTTCTTGTTGGCCTCGTATTCTCTTTCAGACTTCTTCAAGTCTACACTCTTTACCTTACTGCCCATTGGCAGTCCAAATGTCCGGGAGAGACCTTTGATGGATAGGTCTGCATACACCCTCCCATGCTTCACCACCTGCCTCGTCTGAGGGTTATAATTCCAGGCGCACTCAATGACGAGCTCCGGAGACTCCATGGAGTATGGGAAGCCAGCAGTGTTCCACATACCCGATACAAAAACTGCGTCCAATACCAGACTCTTGTCATGTCCATCATTTAGCTTGGCTGACCAGGCTTCTAGGTTGGTAATCCCCTGATGGGTGTCTGTAATTGCTCCATATTTGAACAGGACCCCTCTCTGAGAAGAGAACATAGGCCTGCTGAATTCCTCCTAACTCTTGATTAATCATTTTTCAGCCATGAGTACCTGCAATTAACAACATCTCGTCTCACAAAAAGGGATATACATGCATACATATTGCAATCATCATGCCTGAGCATCAATTTCAACATTACTTACTCATATGGATGCATAACCAGAACTTACAACATCATATAGAAATAACATGATGAGGGTTTCAATTTACTTACCTGGTTATGCAGATTTTCCTTTATACCAGTATATCATCAAGACACTCTTGATTCAACTGCTGAACACTTCCTTCTGTTTGTGAGCTCGAATTGTGCAACGGTAGCTGTTATGCAGATATGGAGGCTGGTGCTCTGTAAAACAATTTTAATGCAGGTAAATGTAACAATGGCGGTTGAATTACCTTTTAACCTCGCATTTAGGGTAAATTTAGGGCAACTCTGACAAGTTAGATTGCAATCTTTGATCATTCATGTGAAAACTCAGGATCTCGCCAGGTATTTCATTGGGTTCCGGGCTCGGCGGGAATCACCTACCATATCTGTTCGCATTTAATGATAATGGTGGCAAAGGGAGCGGGGGGATATCCATATGACAAGATATCATGAGGGTAGGATGATATTCACAAATATCGGGTTGAGTTTCAATATCATCCTCCCTAGTCTTGAAATTGTCATCGCGACAAGATTTGGATAACAATGCACCTTTCGTTTAATTTAGCACATCAGGAGGGTATTTCGGTTTATCGGGTGATGTTACAAAATAGGATGATGATGTTTGAGACTTACTCGTCTCCCCTTTTTGGAATATCAGGATGACGTCATCATGATATTTGTTCTTTGTATCGGAAATGTCTCATGACGTCATCGTCATATTGGGTGAACATGATCATGTTTGTAAAATATCCTGTCGTAATGTAAATATGATGATGATGTCATCATGATATTTGTTTCTTCGTTTATCGTATTCAGATGATGTCATCAGGATATTTGCTAAGGGTGATATTTTGCGTCAGGAAGATATTAACAAATATCAGGTTATATTTGAAAACATGATGTTCGCGGTATAAAAGACTGCTTGACGGGAAAGTCTTACTACTGCCTAAAGTTGACGTCTAGATATTTGAGCTATAGGATATATCAGGGGATGTCTCAAATATGATGATGATGTTTGAAACATGACTGAGGTTATAAAATATGACCCCCCTCTTGCGAATATCAAGTTTGATCAAGACTTTGACTGTTCATAACTCTCACATCCTGATGAATATCGGGGTGATGTAAAAGGCAAACCTGCATGAAATTTAATGTTCTTTCAGAATATGAGGTCATAGATACAAAATATGAATTTTGACAAACTGACCTCATACTGGGGACTTACCTCATCCTGACTCAACGTGATGATGCACTTGACTGATTTTTACCGAACCGCCAGAAAGCAAGAAACACAAACCAAGCCAAAAGAAGTTGGGTCCCTGTTTTGCCAAGTCAAAATGGGGTGTGTTGTGTAACGACATAACAACTTGCCACCAAAGAAAATGAACAAATTCCAATGATTCAATTGATGTGATCACATTCATCTATAGTGTTCTAATTCTGTGTAAGTACAATCATCATGATCCTCTGAATGATAAAATTTCATCATGGTGATAATGCTAACAAAGGATCAGGTGTGTGTGTATGATTAATTATCGTCATCTTGAAAGTAAGTTGAAAATGTAAGTAACTGGTGTTAAACTACATAGTTGGAGATCATCCCTCATAGCCAACCTGGATAGAGCCTTGCTGCCAGCGGGTGTCTATAGCCCCGACAAGGTTATCTATACAATCTTCCTAAGTAGAGCCCCACTGCCAGTAGACGTCTATAGCCCCAGTAGAGTTACTTAGATGGCCTAATTTTATTTCTTTTCTGATTTTCTTTTTTATATTTATATCTGATATTATCATGTCAGTTCATTTGTACAAGGTATAGTCACTTGCAGCTTTAGGTTGGAGATTGTATTGGTAGCAAGGGAGTCCCTTTAGATTTTTCACTTAACACCTATACTATTGTGTTCAACAAACCCAAGGCTGTTAGGTGTTTCATTGTGATTGATTCACTTTGATCAAGAAAAAGCACCCTGATGAAAAGATATCACAAACCTGATCACGAACACTTATTAGAATGAATCATAACCTATGTTTACATGTGATCTGATCATCTAAATCTTAACAACTTAATTATTTTCTGGGGTGATGAAGTGCATCATCTTGACTTACCAGAACAAGGTCCCAACCAACAAAACAAAACAAGCACAACAAACAAACTGTACAAACAACTATACAAATATACACTATGATACATACTGACTGTCATGAAGTCCTTCAGGCCTAGAAATAATGTTTGAGGAATTGTCCATTGACTGGCAATGGGACATCCTCACCTGTCAGGTTCTTAAGCCTATAAGTGCTGTCTCCTAATATCTCAGAAATTTGAAAGGGGCCTATCCATAATCTATCAAACTTACCATGGTCACCCTTCTTTTCATGGGCCTTATCCCACATTAGGACTAAATTGGATATCCTAAAAGCTTTAATTCTGGCTCTCTTGTCAAACCAGCATTTGACAACAGCCTGATGCTTAGCAAATCGGTCAATCGCTTGACTCCGTTTTTCTTCCAAGTGCATCAGTTGAAGTAACCTGACTTCCTGTTTATTATCTATGCCTAGATATTCTTGGGCAAACTGTAGAGTAGGAATTTTCAAGTTTACAGGGAGGATAGGATCTACCCCATATACTAATTGGAAGGGTGAGTTTCCTAATGCAGTTTTCATTCTAGTTCTGTCTACCCATAAGGCATATTTCAAAAATGAGTTCCATTCCCTGGGGTTTTTCTCTATCAGTTTTCTTATGATACTCAATAAATTCTTGTTGGTGGATTCTACTAATCCATTCCCCTAGGGATAGTAGTTGGATGAGAACTTCAGTATGATCCCATGATCAAAAGCCCAACTTGACAATTTGGTGGAAATGAAGGCAGAACCATTATCACTTACCAATGCATAAGGAGTTCCATACCTGGTAACAATGTTGCTTTCTAGAAACTTAATGACATCATCAGTAGTGCAAGTTTTGCTGCTGGTAGCCTCAGTCCATCTAGCACAATAGTCAGTAATCGTTAAAACATACCTATGGCCTGAGGAAGATGGAGGATTGATCGGTCCTATGAAATCCATGCCCCACTGTGCAAATGGGTGCTCTTCCATTACTGGCTGCAATGGTTGTGCAGCATATTTCTCTCTGTTGGCAGCGACTTGGCAAACATGACAACATTTAATATGATTAGCTATGTCTTTAAAAATGGTGGGCTAGTAATATCCTGCCCTGAGGATTGCATGAGTTGTGGCCAATGCTGATCCGTGTGCCGTTCCAAACTTGTCATGTAACTCTGTCAAAACTTTATTCGCTTCTGGTTTCTCTAAACATCTTAGGTATATTCCTTCATAATTCTTCTTAAACAAGGTTCCCCCCTTCATCATATACTTTTGGGATCTCATTTTCAAGGCTCTTCTCTGTGAAGTTTGCATTCTTGAAGGACATCTTCCGGTGATCAGGATGTGCCTGATGTCTGAATACCATTCTCTATTGTCTTTCTCATTGATCACATACTGTTGACTGATGATGTTTGGATCCGTTTCAGATATCATCTGGCTCAAAGCTTGTCCTCTTACTAGCTTCATTGGTGTGATCTCCATATCATACTCTTGTAATACTTTAATCCATTTGGCTCCTTTTTCACCAGGTTCACTCTGCATCAGCAACATCTTCACTGCTGCATCTGGTACGACAGTAATCACTTTGCTTCTCAGTATATAATGTCTGAATTTCTTTACTGCTCTGACTAATGCAAGTGCCTGTCTCTCAACATCTACATATCTCAATTCAGCATCCCTGAAAGGACAGCTCATGAAAGCAATTGGTTTCTCTTCTTTCTCTTCATTTCTTTGAGTTAACACTGCTGCAGAAGTATGTTCTGAGGCAAATGAGTAGATGTAGAAATCTCTTGTATAATCTGGACTAATGAGGACAGAAGCATCTGAAATGGCCTTCTTTATATCTTCAAAAGCAGCCTTGGCTTCTGGTGTCCACTCAATTTGTGCATCCTTTTTCAACATGGCATTTAGTGGTCTGACAATCTCAGCAAAGCCGGTGATGAACTTCCTCACAAAATTTATCTTACCAAAGTAAGACTTAAGTTCCTTTTTGCTTCCTGGAAGTTGTAACTTCATAATAGACTCCACCCTGTCAGGATCGATGATAATTCCATCTTCTGTGATCAGGTGGCCTAGTAATTTTCCTGTTGTGACTCCGAATATGCACTTCTTAGGATTCAAAGATATTCCATACTCTTCACATTTCTTCAGTACACTTCTGAGATCAGCAACATGATTTCCCCTTTCTTTAGAGAAAACTGTCAAGCCATCCATGTAGATGACTATACACTTTCCTATTAAGCCTCTGAAGGCTATGTCCATTGCTCGCTGGAATGTAGCTCCAGCATTTATGAGTCCAAATGGCATACGTCTATATGCAAATATCCCCCACTTTGTGGTGAAGGCAGTTTTCAATCTGTCGATTTTATCAACCATCACTTGGTTGTATCCTGAAAAACCATCCAGGAAGGACATCATTTTGGCTCCATTTACAATCTGTAGGACTTCATCCAAGGAGGGCAAAGGATAATTATCCTTTTCTGATGCTCTGTTCAGGTTCCTGAAATCTACACATAACCTGATGTCTCCATTCTTCTTTCTGACTGGCACAAGATTTGCCACCCAAGTGGAGTGCCTTACAGGAAATATTATCCGGGCATTTAACAATTTCTTGACTTCTTCAAGGATGATTGGTTCAAGCAGAGCATTGACTGGCCTCTGCTTCTGTCTGAAAGGTTTTGCATCTGGCTTGAGAGGTATAGTATGAGTTATGACAGAAGTGTCATATGTCTTTAGCTCATCATAAGTCCATGCAATCACATGTATGTAATCTTTAAGGGCCTGAGTTATTCCTTCTAACTCTTCTGGTGTACATACTTTACCAATCAGTACATTCTTCTTGCCTTCCTTTTGTCCTATATTCACTTGTGAATATTGACCCCCATCTGCCTTGGGCAGATCCTTATGTTTAAGCATATTATCTAGATCAAAAGCTCTTTCTAATTCAATCATACCTTTGGGAATTCTGTTGCTAGGCAACTCTAATATCTCATCTTCTTCCCAGACATGATCTTCCATACCATTCTCATCTATAATCTGAGCTTCAAATATGTCTCTGTTTGATATAAAGTCCAAGATGTGCTGATCATCATCAAACACTTGGAGATTAGTCACATTGTCAAGTACTGAAGGTACTGACACCAATTCTACTGAAAATCTCTTTAGACCAGATATAGACAGCGGTTCCAACGTACTGGCAGCCTGGGCGAGTGCATCTGCCCTCTGGTTCTGTTCTCTTGGTACGTGAATGATATTAAAGGCATCAAAGTCTTCAATCAGGTCCCACACTCGATGTCTGTAATTTGATAGTTTTATGTAGTTACAGGAGTAAATTCCTCTTACTTGCCTCACAACTAGTTCTGAATCCCCAAAGACATGCAGGATCTTCACTTTCTTCTTATGAGCAAACAACATTCCATGAATCAGAGCTTCATACTCTGCTACGTTGTTAGTACAGGGGAACTGTAGTCTGTAGGCCGCTAAGTAGGATTTTCCTTATGGATTGATAAGATCAATTCCCACCCCAGCACCCTGCTTGGATTTAGATCCATCAAACCTAAGATCCAAGGCTTATCCTCAGCAGGACATTTATCTTTAGTAGGATATCTATTTGGTCCTCCTTTCTTCTTTGCAGCTCTGGCTGCTGCTCCGCCTGATATCCACCTTAACTTAGAGGTGTTATCCTCCTCAAGTTTCTTCTTTCCTTTATTTTGTGAGCCTGATGGCTTTTCTATTTTCTCTTTCATATCAGCAAGAGGATGATCTTCAGGATCTACAGCTGCATGCTTCTTCAAAATGTGTAAACATAGTGAGCAAGTTGTTTCAGAGTGAGGTGCCTCATGCAGCCTACACCAACCTTTAATTAACACCTTGTGGGGAGATTTATGCTATCGTGTCATCTTCTCTATTTCTTTTACCAGAAATTCTTCGAACTTGGTCAGGTCACTGCCTTTGTCTTCATCAGACAATTCATAATCTGGTTCCATGAAGCAATCACTACAAGGGGTGATCTTTTCTTTTGTCGCATCATTCATCTGATCAGACACCAGGATCTCTTCTGCTTCCGGGATATGATCTTCATCATGATCTATCGACTCTTCTGTTCCTGCAGAAGACAAATAAGAATTAGTATCATCATCATCATCAAATGTAGTACTTACTTCGGAATATGATGATGATGCTCCGCTGCATGTCTGCTCCAGCATCATCATATCTAAGCATGTCTCACAAGTCTTTTCTGAATGTGCTTCATCATGTAATCTGCACCATCCATCAATCAAAATGTCATTAGCAGGTATATTTAATAATTGACAACGTTTTACCTGAGTAGACAAATACATCTCAAAATCTCTGAAGCGATTCATTTCATTTTCGTTATCTGGATCATTATCAGGTTCTATAACTAGCCGGTCTTTATGATGATGATGATCATGATGATGATGAACATCAAGCACCAGGATTTCTTCTATTTTAACAGTCTGCGGCCTGATGCAGTAAACTACAGGTTCTACATTTACGTACATGATCTCATTCGTTTTGTTGTACTCTGTGATCATATGTTTCATCCTAGGTTCAGCATCGATCCTTATCTGATTAGGTATACCTTTCCATGGCAACCACATGTGACTGAAATCTGTAGACATATATCCGTTAAGCGTTTTAGACCAGTCTTGGCTAAGCAACATCCCATATGTATCAGGTATGTCAACTACCTGAATGTCAATGTAATATTGGATCCTAGGATCAGATGCTAGCTGCATGTGGATGTGAGTTAGTTCTCCTACTACACTTACTTCTGTCTTGTCTAGTTGAGTGACCTTCTTTAAGGATTTAGCAGGATGCAGTCCTAAAGCATTACATATTGACAAAGGCATAACATTCGTTGAGGCTCCTGAATCAACCAAACAGTTGTGTAAGTTCTTGCTGAACATTCTTATAGTGAGGAGGAATGGAGGTGATTCAGTTTTATCTCTGTACAAGGTCATATGGGAGGTTTCAGTAGCTTGGACTGTAGCTGACACTTTAGGCTTGATAATATTATCCTTAGCAGCATGATCTTTGCCACTGGATTGACTTGAAAGATGGCTATCCTCTTTAGGAGCAGTATCATCCAGTGACTTCATGAATGCCTTTTTGATGGCAGGAGTTTTCAGTAACTCAGATAAAGACAGGATGATCTTGATTTTCTTCATTTCATCAGCCAAATAGCTAGCTAACTTGTCGGACTCCTGAGGTGCATTTACGACCTTTGATCCGGTACCTTGAGGTGACAAGTACTAAGCATTCACCTTAGGGAACCCAAGGTTATTGTTAGCCTTAGGATTAGGAGGTGTGTTGAAGTTGTTTGGAGGCAAAGATGATGTCAACGGACCAGTAGGTCTATTGGCATTACTTCTCAAGTTATAATTGTGCTTACTAGGATATTGCTATTGGTATGCATGTACTTCCTCATGCTCTCTTGTAGGTTCATTTTCATCCTCAAAAGGAAAAACATAATTTGTTTCAAAAGTTAAAGCAAATTCCTCACAGGTCTGATCATAACTCGGATGAGGCTGATTAGTGTACGTTTCTAGCACAAAAGCTGAATCATATCCACAAGGAACTATCTCATTTCCTTCTGCCTGAGGTGGATTTCCAAAAGTGTTGGACACTTCAGTCTGAAAGATGCTGGCAGCAATCCTAAATTGTGGGCAATCTAATTTTGCATGTGCATTGGTATTGTGGATCCTACACCAATTGGTAAGGGCTGCCTTAGCAAGATTGACTCTAGTAGTCTGTTTAGCTTCACCCGAAGGCTAATTATCTAGGGGTGATGGTAATGAACCGTTATTTGGCCTAGAGTTCCATATTCTGGGCTGTCTAGGTGGATTATTGTTGTTATATCCTCTGTCAGGGTAATTTGGTCTATCATTGGAATAATTTCTATTCTGACCTGACTGTTCATAAAACCCTTGATTTCTCAAATGTGTTACTTCGGTGGTGAGTTTTCTCAATTGAGCATAAATTTCTTTGATCTCCTCCTTTTCCCCTTGGGCTTTGGCCACTACATTTTCGGTCTGAGGCTTGAAAAAAGAAGATCCATGGTTATTGTTGGACAGATCAGTACCCTGAGGTGTCTGAGCATGTGCAGGATATTGTGGTAATTAGCTATTTCCATTAGAAGGAGGCATAATGCTTAGTGGAGGTACTTGCAAAGGTGCAGGCATGACTGCCGGAGGTATCACTGCTCCATTAGGATATTGTGTAGGATACTGTGAAGAATACGGTGCAGGATATTGTGACTGCATGCCAGGCAAGGTAGGGAATACTATATTTGGAGTAGGAGTAGGTATCAACTGCTGATTTACTTTGATAGCTTCTTGAAAAGCTCCTGTCAATGTAGTGATCTCAGGATGTGTTCTTCTGATGAACATGGAAGTTAATGGATCCAGGGCTGTATAGTAAATACTCCTAGCAGCAGCATCGGCTACTACATATGGGGCAACTAGCTTGGACAACATTTTCTGGAACCTAGCATTGAAATTAGCAATAGGCTCATTCTCAAATCTTTTGATTGTAGCAAACATGTGATAATTCATAGATGGATCAATAGGGACCTTGAACCTGTCAAGAAAAGCTTTCTCTAAGACAGCCCATGAACCAACAGAGGCTTGGCCAAGACTGATGAACCAATTATAAGCCTCTTCCCCTAAGGAAAAAGGAAATAATCTGCACACCACGTCCTGATGCTCTATTCTGGCTCTGCAGCAAGCCTCTTTAAATGTCCTGATATGATCATCAGCATCTTGATAAGGATGATATTTTGGACAAAGTTTGTCTGGATTCTTTGGTAACTCGTGATATGCATTAAAGGTCAAAGGTGACTCTGCTACAAAGAAAGACATTGCAGCCTGAAGGGGCTGAACTGGTGGTGCAGCTGGATGAGTTTGAACTAAAGGTATACCCTGAGGTTGAACAAGAGGTGTCGCAGATATCCCAGAAGGTATTTGCAAACCAACAGGAGTCACGGGAGGAGGTTCTAGTGAAGCCTTTGATGCACTAGACCCTGGAGTATGATGAATGTCTACAGTCCTAGGTCTGAAACCTCTAACAGGTAATTCTTCAAAAACTTCACTAGGTCTAGACCTGGTATTTATCCTGTGAGCCAGGATTTCTTGATTTGGAGGAAAATTGGCTGAAACTTTGCAAACATTGGCTAAATTTCACTGGATGAGGTGATATTTGTAGTCAGATGGTAAATCAGACTAGATATTTGCGAAGGTACTACAAATATGACAAGATATTGGGGTATCTTGACCCGTAACATGAGATCTCAAGTGTCTCCGGCCTAAATTCTTCAAAACTTTGAACAAATTTACATATCTTTGGCCAATATTAGTGAATTCACAACGATCTACCGTAAAGCTTGCAATACTGATGTGAGATCTGGAAATCTTTACACAGCATGAGCATATTCAAACTTCTTACGGTAAATATTCATGTAATTTACTGAAATCCACAAACGATCTGAGGTTACCTTACTCTATGCGTCATCAAACCTGAAAATAATGATGATGAGCGTGGTATCCCGGACTCTGCCCTCCTTCTAGCGTCAATTTATGTTGGTCATGATGTTAGTCACAAACAAACATAAAATAAAAGTACACATTAACCTTTATTCATCTTGAAAGATACTGTGAATTCAGAGAATTCGTGATCCCAAGTCTCCAGTGATTAGGTCTTAATCGTCTGACGTTACTCAGAGGTTAATGTGAGTTGCTGTTTCCATTTTGGGGCCTTACGTGAAGATTATCATCATCATGACGTTCCTGTAGAAATTCTTTACAAAGAAGTCAAATTATGCGGTTATTTGATGAAAAGATGTAAAGATACCTCAATCTTTGCATGATATTTTCAATTGTGCATGCTTAGTATTCAAATATGCTAAATATTTGCGATTATCTACGAGATGTCTGCATATTTTGTGTTGTTTGCTTAAGATTAGCAGTTATTTGCAATTGCGATCATGAGATATTCTGAAATTGAAAGAAATTAAAAGAAATACTTCTAATTAAGTTGAACCTTTAGCTTTTGATCCACATACATGCTTGATACTGTCATGAGGAGAAGAAATCAAACCATATGTTCACCAGGATATTCCACAGCTAGATATAGTTGATGTAAACTTCAGAGGATAATGAGTGAAAACAATACATGCAACATGATGAGCACTCCAAGGGACGCAGCAAATCAAAGCACATATCTAGAATTCAAGCACAGATTACTCAAGATTTACGAAGATTTGTAATCAAAATACTCTTCCCTTTCATTAAGTATGCAAAAGACATGTACATATACAGCAGCTTTGAAATAAGTCCTAAATACTTCAGCAAACAGATTTCAATTAAGTTTCGAATGTCTACAACAAGGCATTCCACCACCTTTTATAGAATAAGGTGAGGAGGCCATTACAAAAGATCCCCAATCCTGATTTATCAATACAAATCTATGGTCATAATTTCATGACTTGTCAATTCATACAAAATGGCACAAGTTGCCAGCTGGCAACTATCTATATTACTTATGCAAATATCCCCCTTCATGATGTATCTCCATCATGTTCTTCAGCTGATTCATGCGGGTCATCATCATGTGCATCGCTTCCTGAACCTTCGCTATCCTGATGATGATGCTGCTGCATATGGGGTTGCATGCTGCTCTGGATCTGTTCATATGACTGCACAACCTGATCTATTCCTCCGCCATCTTGAGTGCTTCATACTTATCCCTGCTGTTATCCAGCTTATTTTTCCTGTCCTGCAATGTCTCATTGTAGGTCTCCATCTTGACCTTGATTCTCATCACCTTATTTATAATCTCCTCTGTCAAGTGGATGAGTGGACCATCTTCTTCCATTTGGAAGTTGCTGCGCAAAGCCTTAAGGGCAGAGTCTTCATCTTGATTCTCTATTTTTCCCTCTACTTTGCCTTCTAGTGTTTCTAGCATATCTGCCTCAATGCCCATTAAGTCCCGCAACTTCATGCTGATCTCCCTCAGCTTATTATTGCATCTCTTGAGGACTCCGCATTCGAACTGCACATCCTTATACCAGATGTCCACTAATAGTGCAGTATTATTATTCAATATTTGCTTACTGATAAGCAGTTGTGGGTTTATCTTCCTTATTTCTCCCAAGAGACTTAGGACCTTTTCCAGCCTATAAGACCTCTTCCCGGTCTACATCTACAATTTATCCACCTTGGTCTTGGAGTCACTTAATATGCTCCACCTCTTCAAAGAACCCCTCATTATTTCTATAGCATCATCCAATGTGGATGACATCCATTTCCTTATTACGGAAGCCTCATGTTTCATGAGGTCCAATTTATTTACCTCCTCCTGAGAAATGGCAGTCAATGGGACTGCAGCTTCACTTGTAGTATCATCAAGATTGGTCAAGCCTTTAATATAAGCATGCAACTGAGCAATGTGCTCTTTATGTTGCTTATTCTTCTCTTTCTCTCTTTTCACTTTCTAAATTAGAGAGTCAATGATATCCTTACCTTCTTGACCCTCTTGTTCCTCGTTGGCAAAACCCAAATTTACTGTGCTTATCTGAAATTCATCCACAGTGATTTTGCCCTTCTCCTTCTCCACCGCAGGTATAGCAATTTGTGCGGTCCTTCTCCTTGTCACCAGATCTCTCTTGATGGCCGAAGTCATTCTGGCCTTCCTCCTGGGCTTCATTATATCCGCGGAGAACAGGGTGGAGATGTCAAACTCTTGAATTTCAAGTTCCTCCTCAACGTTTACCTCTTTTGTCAACCATGGAGGTACCTGATCATGTTTTTCGACATCATGCTGTTGTTCACCCATACCTCCCGTTTCTATTAACAAGTGTTGCGGAGATGGTGATTTTGCTTTCTCTCCCTCATGATGCTCGCTTTGTTGTTGATCCTTCGGTGCCTCCTCCTGTTGAGGGATTTCTTTTTCTGGGGGAGCATCTTCTCGGTGTGGGGAACCCTGTGGTGCATCTGTATGTAGGTCATGATGATCATGATCTTTCTCCATCATTACTTCACCTATCCCCAGTTCTTCCCCTTGTGGAGGTTGATCATCCTCCTATGGTTTCTCTATTCCTGGTGGCATGTCCACCGTTTCGGATGCTGTGAGGTCTCCTTGAAGTAACGGCATCTGTTTTGTTCCTGCACTATCCACCTCTTGTGTCTTAGCAGCAAGATCTTCTATTGCTGCTTTTTCCTCATCAGCCTTTGCTTCTTGGACCTCTACTATAGCAGGTCCTGCTGATGTATCCTGTGGGCTTTGTTGGCCTGATTCAATAGCATGGCCTTCAGATTCTGCCATCTCGACCTCTTCTGTTGGGTGGCCCTTATCAGGTGATCCTGCTGGCTGTTCAGGACTTGCATCCTATTTCTCTATTAGATCTACCACTGTAGGACTTGTCACCTCTGCGATCAGTGTGTCCAGGCCCATTTCCTGAGCTACTTGCTCTGGACTCTTTTCTTGCTCCGCCTCTGCTTGTTTCATCTCCTCAAGCACTGATTGAATAGATGGAGGCTTGTGAGGAGTCATACTGGTACCAGCAGCCAATGTTTCCATCTTCTGTACCGACACATCCTGCACAACCTCATCATCAGACAGGTCGATTGTCTCTTCCAGTGAGACATGTCCTTCTGCTTGCGTCTGGGAGGTTTCCTTTTGTTGCTCTTCAGCAAGTTCAGTTTTGAACTTGACAATGGTAGGAAGTGGAACGTTATGTTGAAGTTCCTTTGGAACTTCACTACCTGCCCCTTGTACTAGTGTAGGAGGTTGGCTTATCTCACCTCTCATGGAGGTTCTTAGTTTCTTAGGTGTGGTAGGAACCAGCACCTGCAGAGCTCTCCTCTTTCTTCTTATTATCAGTGGAGCTTCTTCTTCTTCAGGCTCCTCCTCCATGAGGATATCTCTTCCTGGTTGTTTGGAAGACTGACGCACTTCTTGGGACTCAATGATTCCAGCCTCTACTGTCTTGCTTTTCTTGGGCTTTTCCTTCTTTGGAGGGGAATCTGATCCTGATCCTGATCCTGCTGCCTCCTCAGCTGTAAACACTGCCCTCTCAATTATTATATGTTTCGGTCCCTTTTCCACCTTCTTACCCCTTGGGGATCTTTTGCTTGGCTGTTGAGGTGGAGGGATTCTCTCTCCCTTGGTCTTCCTCTTCTCCAGCAGGAAGTCATCATATTCATCTGCAGGGATGTCCTGCCCCTTCTTCTTGTTGTCCATCGTGATGGCAACACCCCTTTTCTTCAATGCCTCTATTTGTGCATCTACCCAAGCTTGGGTCAAGTGTAGGGTTCTGGCAAGGAATGGGTCTAAGGACATATCTTCCTGCATGGTGAGGTCAGGTGTAGAGATGGTATCATTATAAATCTTTTTCTGCTCATACTCATTTGCCATTATCCTGCCGTCATCATTCTTCAGCTCTTGAGGGAGAGAGATGCAGTCAAATGTTCTAATCTGGTTCAGAGTCAACCTCTGATACCTCCTTCTCCTGGCCTCTGCCTCATCTTCGCAGTCAGCCCAAAAATCTTCTAGGTGCCTCTGGTGAATAGGCTTTCCTAGAATCTTTTGTATTCTTCCATAAGGATCATATGGTCTGGTTATTGGAAAAGGCTGTAGATTCATCTTATTCAGGGTGACCATCACCTTCTTTATATTGTCAGAGTCAGGGCACATGTAGTTGCCGATGCTGACTAGGAACAAAATTGGTGGCAGCTTCTTGGCATCCTTATACATCTGTATCATGGTGGAGCCCTGCCTGATAAATTCCATTAACACTACTGCATCAGTAGGATATCTTGGCAGCATCAGGGGATGTCCTTCAAAACCCTCAACCCTTATATAGGAAAAGGTGGCAAACTGTATGTACCATGCCCCATGCCTGTATACTGCCTCTTGAGCCTCCATGCTCAATCTCTTTGTTCTATCTTCTTCCATGGTCCTTACCAGATGCATAGAGAATGCATCATTGACCAGTTTGTAGTCCTTGAGATAATTGGTTCTTTGCAGCTGGGGATAATGATCCCAGATATATGCTGTATTTGTGCCTGTCAGTTTTCCATCTATGACTAAGGCATCAAAAGTGCCTCTATAAGCACAAGAATAAACAATATAGGATGTCATGTAGAATGTACAATCTGAACCTCCCAGGTTCATCAGCTGCTCATGCAGAGCATCACTTATTATTTGGCCCCACAGTGGCTTGATATCTGCATACAGACACATCATTATGATTCCGTACATCCAATATCTAAATTCACCAGTATCAGGCTGGCTATTCACCCTGTTCAGGAGGGCAATCACGTATTGATACTCCTCATTGAAATCAAACTTGAACATGTGCACAGGAAGCTTGGCCGTTGCATTGTATGTGTTGTTCTCAGCCCGCCAAGCATACATGTTCTTTCTGGCCGCCTTCTTGTTGGCCTCGTATTCTCTTTCAGACTTCTTCAAGTCTACACTCTTTACCTTACTGCCCATTGGCAGTCCAAATGTCCGGGAGAGACCTTTGATGGATAGGTCTGCATACACCCTCCCATGCTTCACCACCTGCCTCGTCTGAGGGTTATAATTCTAGGCGCACTCAATGATGAGCTCCGAAGACTCCATGGAGTATGGGAAGCCAGCAGCGTTCCACATACCCGATACAAACACTGCGTCCAATACCAGACTCTTGTCATGTCCATCATTTAGCTTGGCTGACCAGGCTTCCAGGTTGGTAATCCCCTGATGGGTGTCTATAATTGCTCCATATTTGAACAGGACCCCTCTCTGAGAAGAGAACATAGGCCTGCTGAATTCCTCCTGACTCTTGATTAATCATTTTTCAGCCATGAGTACCTGCAATTAACAACATCTCTTCTCACAAAAAGGGATATACATGCATACATATTGCAATCATCATGCCTGAGCATCAATTTCAACATTACTTACTCATATGGATGCATAACCAGAACTTACAACATCATATATAAATAACATGATGAGGGTTTCAATTTACTTACCTGGTTATGCAGATTTTCCTTTATACCAGTATATCATCAAGACGCTCTTGATTCAACTGCTGAACACTTTCTTCCTTCTGTTTGTGAGCTCAAATTGTGCAACGGTAGCTGTTATGCAGATATGGAGGCTGGTGCTCTGTAAAATAATTTTAACGTAGGTAAATGTAACAATGGCGGTTGAATTACCTTTTAACCTCGCATTTAGGGTAAATTTAGGGCAACTCTGACAAGTTAGATTGCAATCTTTGATCATTCGTGCGAAAACTCAGGATCTCGCCAGGTATTTCATTGGGTTCCAGGGTCGGCGGGAATCACCTACCATATCTGCGCGCATTTAATGATAATGGCGGCAAAGGGAGCGGGGGGATATCCATATGACAAGATATCATGAGGGCAGGATGATATTCACAAATATCGGGTTGAGTTTCAATATCATCCTCCCTAGTCTTGAAATTGTCATCGCGACAAGATTCGGATAACAATGCACCTTTCGTTTAATTTAGCACATTAGGAGGGTATTTCGGTTTATCGGGTGATGTTACAAAATAGGATGATGATGTTTGAGACTTACTCATCTCCCCTTTTCAGAATATCAGGATGACGTCATCATGATATTTGTTCTTTGTATCGAAAATGTCTCATGACGTCATCGTCATATTGGGTGAACATGATCATGTTTGTAAAATATCCTATCGTAATGTAAATATGATGATGATGTCATCATGATATTTGTTTCTTCATTTATCGTATTCAGATGATGTCATCAGGATATTTGCTAAGGGTGATATTTCGCGTCAGGAAGATATTAACAAATATCGGGTTATATTTGAAAACATGATGTTCGCGGTATAAAAGACCGCTTGACGGGAAAGTCTTACTATCGCCTAAAGTTGACGTCCAGATATTTGAGCCGCAGGATATATCAGGGGATGTCTCAAATATGATGATGATGTTTGAAACATGACTGAGGTTATAAAATATGACCCCCCTCTTGCGAATATCAGGTTTGACCAAGACTTTGATTGTTCATAACTCTCACATCCTGATGAATATCGGGGTGATGTAAAAGGCAAACCTGCATGAAATTTAATGTTCTTTTAGAATATGAGGTCACAGATACAAAATATGAATTTTGACAAACTAACCTCATATTGGGGACTTACCTCATCCTGACTCAACGTGATGATGCACTTGACTGATTTTTACCGAACCGCCAGAAAGCAAGAAACACAAACCAAGCCAAAAGAAGTTGGGTCCCTGTTTTGCCAAGTCAAAATGGCACGTGTTATGTAACCACACAACAGTTCTCTAGCAATTGATCCTTCATAACATCACATAAATCAAGATCCTTAGCCTCCTTAGCCATCTGATAGGTAGTGTGTATGGTTGTAGTAGTTATGGATCCCTCTCTATTGGAGTAATATGCCTTGTACACAATACCTATTGCTTCATATCTCACACTAGAGTCAAAAATGTCATCAATTGTTAAAGCCCTCTTTTTGAATTTGGCACCTATCAATTTAGTGACCTTTTCATTATTGATTGTTTTTAGCTGTGGTATGGGTCCAGTGGAACATAGCCTGTTACAACCCTAATGGCTTCTTTTGTTATCTGGTAGGGTTTTCCAAGGTACTTGAATTCATCATGAATTCTATTGAGGATATACCTAACCCAGTTATACTCATTACAGAAATCTAGAAAATATTTTCATACATCCAACCGCTTTGCTTCAATGTTGACATACTCAGGTGAGTAATGAATATCATTATCAACAATAATTTATACCTTAGGGTTTCAAACTTGACATGATCTATCTCTTCCAATTTTGCATGAATATATACCCTAATACTTTATGTATATACCACAAATGCAGGAACATTAGATAATGCTCCATTACTGTCAACTTTTGTTTCCTTATAAGGATGCTTAAATTTTGGTCGGGGTTCATCAGTAATATTGATCAATTGAGGGGTAAAAGAGGCATCCATAATAAAAAACCATGACAATAGGAATTAGGGTTAAGTAGTATGAAGAATACCTCTAAAATTTGTTGCTAGGGTTTTGCTTTTACACTTTGCTTCTCTAGGATACCAAACACTCCAAGTGCACCTTTTCTCCCTGGCAAAGATTTTTAAAATATTCAAAATGTAAAATGAGACTAAATGATATGACAATCACATAAATAGATCCAACTTTTTGTCATAAATGCACTTCCTTTTGGTAGATGTTCTTATCACTAAAACCCTAAATCATTCCATAATCTGTCGCATTGAAATCTTTTTCTCTAGAGTTTTGGGGATATGAAACTTCATTTCCTTACCTATGTCCTCCCCAGAGGGTTCCATGTCAGTCATGCTATATGACCTACTTCTATTAAGAGAAGCCTCAGTAGATCAGGGGATTAAGTTAATATACATTGAAAATTTCCCCCTCACTAAAGTCATTTCCTTTTAATCAACAATACAATCTTCTACCCCAGGCAGAAGCAATATGTCTTCCAAATGTATGTCATGAGTCTTCTTTAGTTTCTTTCTCCATACTTGTTTGACTTTCTCTTCTTCTACCACCTCTTGATGCTGACCGGATGGTTTCTAGAAACCATTTTTGTAGAATTTTTTGTGTCCAAAACCATTACACTTGTAGCACACCTCATTATGTTTTGGTGAGGCACTAGTAATTTTCTTCCCATAATTATTGTACTTTGCCTTGGATTGACAATCAATATCCCTGTGACCAAACTTGTTGCATACAAAGCATTATCCATAAAAGGAATGAGAGAATCTAGCATTATTCTTGGGAGATATGAAGGAATTATTTCTCATGATGTTGTTTCTTCTTTCCTTAGATCTACAGTTAGCACCCTTGTGTCCATATTTATTGTAGGAAAAATAATAACCATGAAATAAATGAGAGTTCACTACATTTTACCTTGGGGGCCTAAATTAATTTTGACTCATCTTGCTCCTACATTCAAAAGCCTTGTGACCAATCTTATTACAAGCATAGCAATTGTCATTGAAAGCTTGAGAGTACCTGGTAGGAGCAGGTTGTCTTGCAGGTGGAGGACCTCTGAATCTTCCTTATCTCTAGATAGGAGTAAATTCATCTTCTTTTACATCTTTGGAGGCATTCTCAGGATTTTTAGTGCAAGCTTTTTCTTCCTTTATTTTAGATTTTCCTTCTGCTTTGAAATTATCATATAAGTTTGTAGATTTATTGGTGATAAGACTTTTCCCCTTTTCAAAGCTAAGACCAAATTTTTGTTTTGATGGCTTTTGAGAGTTAATCAATTCATCAAGGATTATAGAACCTCCTTTTAGTTTTAACCCCTTGTCAATTTATTCTTTTGCATTTTCCAATTCTTTTCTCATAGTGACAACTTCTTCCTCAAGTTTTGAACTTTCATTTTCTTTTTTAGTGAGTTTGGTATTTGAGCAATCTTCAATCCTCTTGTCTTCTTCAATTTTGACTTATAAATTAGCGATTATTTCTTCTACCTTCTTGAGGTTAACCCTGCATCCTTTTTCTTCTTCTATTTGAGATTTTAGTTTGTTAATTTCCTCTTTTAATTTTCCAGGTTGTGTCTTTAGTTTGTCAATTTTCTCCTCTAATTTTTCAAGCATGACCTCATATTTCATATTCAGTTCTCTTGCCTTATCCAAGTCATTAAGAGATGACTAGAGTTCTCCTTCAAGGTCTACCACATCTAGACTTAAGTCCCAACCTTCAGGTTCCATTAACTCCAGATCTGGTTCTAGAGTAAATATATCATTAGGCACTACTTCAGGTTCCATGTGTTCAAATGCATGATCTACCTCAGTTGTTAGGCTTCTAAAAGGAACTTGTCTCTGATACCAATTGTTGAACACATCTGAAGACTAAGAGGGGGTGAATCCGTCTATAAAAAAATTTAACTGCTTCATTTTCAGATTAAATCACAATACATAGAGACATGATAGAAAAACATGCACCACATCAATTAACACAGTAACACCTAGATTTTTATGTGAAAAACCCAAAATGGGAAAACCACGTTAAGTGTTAGCTCACAATATATAATGCTTAATGTTATAAAGATTTAGAACTTTGGTTTAGGGCTACAACCCATGGAAGCTGCTACTCCTTGCTAACTTGCAAACTAGGGCTACAACCTTAGAGAAAGATACAAAAAGACCTTCTAAAGGCACTCACTATATGATAGTAGGATACATGAGAATTACAATGAAAACATAGATATGAATTACTTGCAAGGAAGCATATGACTTATGTTCTTGTTGTAGTCCCCCTTTTTTGCACCATCACTCCATTATACCGACTTAGCGCATTTCATGCCTTTTTTTCATTTTTGCTTACTATCTCATTCACAAATGACCAATTTTCTTCTATATATATCCTTTACAACACTATAAGGCCTCAATTACGTCGACACCAAAAATACCTTTAGATGAAATGTGTGATTAACAATCTTGGTCAGCTTGCAAAGAGCTATGTGATAGAGAAGGAGTGCAAAATATCAACATGCAAAGAAGGATATAATCATTATAGTCCTTGAAATCATTACCAAAAATTCATGCAACAACCACTGATAGAAAATAAAACCTGTTCCTTTAAACTAGGTCGGATATGCTATTTTGTCTTTCAATATTGCAAAAACATTTTGCAAAGATCCAAAACACTTGATACTTAGATATGACATGTAAAACACTTGAATACACCTTCTGATAAAACCGCAAAGATTTATCTACAATTGCAAAGAAATACGAAGTTGAATACGTTCTCTTTCATGACTCTACCATATGTTCCATACTATGAATGCCTTAAGAAAAAAATTCAATAAGTTGTGTTTGACTGTGAAACACCAAAATGGAAAGACAATATGTTTATCTACATATCCTCCTTCATTTTTCACTTGATAGCTTCTCTGGACCAACATTTAGATGTATTCATTTCCATGTCAGATTTAGTTTCTATCAATACTATCAATACACTTAAAATTGAATCCTTTCTCTTTTTTGTCTCTTTCTGAACCAACACACTCTTGTCTTTACACATGTTTCCACTCTCTAGACTAACCCAAATGTCTCCTTATGCCTAGTTACCTCTTTTTGGATTGCTTGGTTATACTCCTCGAAGTGATTCTCTATTGTCCATACTACCTACCCTTGGACTAGAATCCGTAGTATTCGATATACATCCTCAAGTGTCACGGTCATCTCACCTATGGGTAGATTGAAGGTAGACGTGTTTCCATTCCATCTCTCATCAGGGTCATCATCATACTACTATGATATTTAATTGTGGGCTTTGTAAAGACCCACCACAGACTAGTATCCTAAAGGAGACTATGGTCCTCGATAGAGATAGTACCTATGTTGTCCTATAGTAATGTCATGAGTTGACCACCAGTGTACTCCTACATCCTAGGGATGTCCTGTGCATCAAACACATTTAAATTAGTACATATTCATCAAAAATCAAACAAACATACATATCTACTCCAATTATGCCTTGCCCCTTAGGCGCTTGTCCTCTCTGAACTTGGGTGCCCCAAGAAGACATGGGTGCCCCAGGAGGACCTGGGCACCCCAGGAGGACTAGGATGCCCAAGGTGGACTTGGGCACCGTAGATAGGGACCTTTGTACATTACTCCTTAAAGGCATGCAAAATAATAAAAAGTACATGAAATTGAAAGAAATTGATGTGAGAAGTACATTTTAGAGTCCTACCTCATGCTCAACTCGCATGTCTGTCACTCAGGACCGTAGTGCATCCAGCCTTGGGGCCTAATATGGATGTTGGGTTAGCATTGTATCTCTCTCCTTCTCCTCTTCTTCTCCTATGAAAGTAAAAATGACAAATGAATGGTGAAAAAGTGAAAACTCCCTTTACTTATAGTAAATGGATGAGAATTCCTCTTCACTATCTAGGAGCAAAATATGCATAACAATCTTCAAACATCTCCATCTTGAGTTTTTAAACTCAGATTTTTGTGCCATTTGTTGTATTGTGTTGTGCGGAGAAAAAAATCTACACAACACCTTGTCATAAACTACACTAAAATTCTAAGTATGAAATAATACTATATTACAGTGCACTTCAGAGAAAATTCTTTGAAGTGCACTAAAAAGTCTTACCCCTTAGTGCACTTCAATGAATTTTCTCTGGAGTGCACCTCTTCATTTTTTGATCTACAAATAAGTGTAGTTAAGAGAATTTTCTTTGAAATGCACCCAAAAACATTCTAAGTGTAAAAGTGGAGAATTTTTCCCACTTTACACTAAACACTGTCTTGAAGTGTAGAAGTGCAGAATTTTTCCACAACTGCACGAAGATGAGTACTTGAAATTTTTCTAACTCTAGAAAGATTTTTGAAAATCATTTTTTGCAATCTACTATCAAATGTCTAAGCCTTCTCTGAAGAAGAAAAATATGAAGTACAAGTATCAAGGTGTGATCCCGATGACCTCAATGGAGTTTAACATGGATGATATTAGGAACATGAAGATTGGGCATGTTAACATGACATAATTTCTGGAAAGAGTGAATAAACAACCTATCACTTCACATATGTAAACCATCCTAAACATTAGCATCATTTAGTTTTTGCCTTCCTAATGTCAGCTCAGAATCCAGAGTTTGTGTTGGCCATGGCAGCTAAGTTTGATAAGGAAAGAAAAAGCATATCAGATGTAGAGGTTAAAGTAGTGATCAAGTTGGATGCAAAATTCTTTAATAAGGTCTTCATGTCCCTTGACATTGATGATTATTCAGATCTCACCATAGAAAGAGTATAAGATCACTATGATAAATATTCAAAGAAATGTAAGAAAGTCATCAACATCTGGTGGTTCAAGACTCCTAGGCCCACAATTGCAAGATGGCCAAAGAACATTCATCGAAGTGAGTTCATTAAGGAGTTAGGTGATCTTATTACCCTCTTAAGATGAGTGAAAGGGCTTCCTACATCCAACACTTTTTAAGAATGGATGTATCAATATATCCATGTCATTAAGAAGGGTAACCAAAAGATATTTTGGGTAAAACAAATTAGTGACTTGATTTGTGAGCAACTTTTGAGAGTGTCTACATCACTAAAGTTTTATATGAATCCATACTTAGTGTATGTTGCTACTTCAATGAAGCACTTTCCTGGTCTTTCTTCAAAAGGTGGCAGAAGAAAATATCTAGTATATGAGTGCTACCTGTTGATCATGATGTTAGTCATAAACAAACATAGAATAAAAGTTACACAACAACCTTTACTCATCTTGAAAGATATGATGAATTCAAAGAATTCATGATCTCAAGTCTCTGTTGATTAGGTCTTAATCTTCTGACATTATTCAAAGGTTGATGTGTGTTGCTGTTTCCATTTTGGGGCCGTACGTAGATCTCATCAGTAAGATAATGTTTCCTGTAATGATGTTGCATAGAGAGTTATTTCTACATAGGATATACTTCAAATATTGTGTCTATCTTCAAAACTTTGCATGATATTTGTCATTTTGACATGCTTTAACTTCAAATATGCTGAATATGTTCATTTATCTATGGGATGTCTGCATATTTGCAATATTTGCTTATGATTGTCGATTATTTGCAATTATGATGATGAAATGCTCTGAAATTGAAAGACATACTTCAAATTAAAGTTGAACCTTTAGTTATTGATCCACATACATACTTGATACTGTCATGAGGAGAAGAAATCCAACCATATGTTCACCAGGATATTCCACAGCTAGATACAGTTGATGCAAACTTAAGAGGATGATGAATGAAAACAATACATGCAAAATGATGAGCACTCCAAGGGATGCAGCAAATCAAAGCACATATCCAGAATTTAGACATAGATTACTCAAGATTTATGAAGATTTGTAATCTAAATACTCTTCTCTTTCATTAAGTATGCAAAAGACATGTACATATACAATAGCTTTGAAATGAGTCCTGAATACTTCAGCAAATAGATTTCAATTAAGTTTCCAATGTTTAAAAATCAGGCATCCCTACACCTTTTATAGAACAAGATGAGGGATCTATTACAATTGATCTACGATCAAGATTTATCTATTACAATCTATGGTTCACATTCATTCACTAAGTCAATTCCTTCCATGTGGCACAGGTTGCCAGCTGGCAACCATCTAGACAACTTATACTTTCGTAAGTATCTAATGCAGATATTCCCTTTATGATGCATCCTCATCAGGTTCTTTGTCATCATCATCACTTTCACCACTCTCGCTATCCTCATCATCATCATGATCGTCCTCTTGAATATGGACCTGCATAGCTGTTCTAATATTCTCATATGCTAGCACTATTTTCTCCAATTCTCCACCATCCTGAGTTCTCGCTTTGGTGATGGCATCTTTATGTACCTAATATTTGCTCTGGAGAGATTCCAACTTATTCCTCCTGCTACTGGATGTTTCATTATAATCTTCCACCTTGACCTTTATTCTCATTACTTTATCCAGTACTTCTTCTGTCAGGTGTTTGAGAGGGTCTTCAACAACTAGCTGGAAATTACTATGTAGAGCTTTGATGACAAACTCTTCATCTTGATTTTCAATCTTGCCTTTTGCATCTCCTTGCAATGCTTCCAAAACCTTAGCCTCATGGCACATCATATCATGTAACTTCATGCTGATATTCCTTAGTTTATTATTGCATCTTTTAAGCACATCACATTCAAATCTGACGTCCTTATTCCAGATACCAATCAATAAGGCTATGTTATTATTTAGTACCTAATTCCTTATTAGAATCTATGGATCAATCTTCTTCATTTCATCCAAAATGTTCATGATCATTTCTAATTGAAATGACCTCCTGCCGATTTCCATCTGCAGTTTATCTACCTTTTTCCTAGAGGTGCCCAAAGAATTCCACCTCTTCAAAGAGGCCTTTGCCACTTCCTCAGCTCCATCGAGCATGGACAACATCCATTTCAACATTACTACTGATTCATGCCTCATGAGGTTCAACTTATTGACCTCCTCCTGAGAAATAGAAGTCAATGGGACTGCATGATCACCGGATGTATCGCCAGGGTTAATTATCCCTCTTATATATGCATGCAACTGAGCAATGTGCTCTTTATGCTGCTTATTCTTCTCTTTCTCTCTCTTAACTCTTTGAGTTAATGAATCAATAATGTTCTTACCTTCTTGGCCTTCCTGATCCTCATTGGCAAATCCCAAATCCACTGTAGTAATCTGGAATTCATCTAGAGTGATCTTACCTTTTTCTTTATCAACTGCAGGAATGACTACTTGGGTTGTTCTCCTGCCTGTATCAGGATCCCTTTGTATTGCAAAAGTTATTCAAGCCTTTCTCTTTGGCTTTATTAGAGTTTCTGTAAATAATGTGGATACATCAAATTCTTGTATCCCTATGTTTGACTCTTCACCAATTTCTTTCTCGAGCCATGAAGGAACTTGATCTTTGAGCTGTTGTTCTCCATCATCATCATGATGACCACCCTGATCTCCAATATCCACCATCATGTTCGATGGGGAGGGTGATCTCGTTATTTCTTCCTCATGATGCTCCTCATGAGGGTGATCTTTGGGTATATCCTCCTATTGAGGAATTTTTTTTTCTGGAGGGTGATCTTGTTGATCATCTGCATGTTCATCCTAATCTTGATCTTTTGCTTCCTCCATGGGCATCTTATCTACCTTAACAATTTCCTCATCATGAGGCATATTTGTTTCTGTAGATATTACTATATCTACCTTAGGCTTGTCCACCTGATCTGCAGCTACAATTTGTTCTGCAGGTGTAACAATTACCTCTTGCACTTTTAGGGTAGGATCATCTAATATATCTGTCTTTTCTCCTCCCTTGTCTTGTACTTCAACTATCTTGGGCCCAACAGGTATTTCCTCTTGTTGTTGCTCACCCATATCTAAAGTATGGCTTTCTATCTCTATCATCTTTACTTCCTCAACATTTTCTTCTTTATCCTGAATATTTCCTCTACTTTCAAGACTTGCATCCCATCTATAGGTGAGATCAATTACTACAGGACTAGTTACCTGCTTAATCAATGTATCAAGCCCTATCTCTTGAGCTACCTTTTCTGGGCATTTCTCTTTTTCTGATTCCACTTGCTTTATCTCCTCCAACACTATTTGTACTAATGGAGTTCCATGAGGAGTTATCTGGGTGCCAGTAGCAAGGGTTTCCATTTTCTGTGAAGCTACATCCTTCACTACCTCATCATCGGATAGGTCAACTGTCTCCTCCAATGAAACAATACCACTTTAGAGTATCCTAGAGGTTTCTTTTACCTGTTCTTCTGCTAATTCAGTTTTGAATTTTACAATGGTAGGGAGTGGAACATTATGCTACAACTCTTTCTTGAATACCTCCCCGCCTGCTCCCCTCAACATTATGGGAGTTTGTCTTATTTCACCTCTCATAGCAGTCCTCGGTTTCTTAGGTGTAGTGGTTACCATCTAAGGTGTTTTTCTCTTCCTTGTGAAGGACAAAGGGCCTTCTTCTTCAGATTCTTCCTCTAAAGGAATATCCTTTTCTTTATTTTTCATTCTTCTGTGAGGCTTGATCCTCCTCATATGCAATAGTAGTTTGTGCCGTTGGCCTCTAGATTTGTTTGGCCTTTTGTTTATCCTGAGGAGGTTGTACTGATGATGCTGATGCTTGTCCAGATCTTGATGCATCTTCAACAGGCACTATCACTCTTTCCACTATAACCCCTTTGGGTTCAGGATCATTCCTCTTACCTCTTGAAGGTCTCTTGCTTTTTTCAGGAGGTGGTGCCTTCTCTCCTTTGGATTTCCTTTTCTCGACCAGGAAATCATCAAATTCACCCTCAAGAACTTCATGTCTCTTCTTCTTATTGTCAACAATGATGACCACTCCTTTCTTCTCCAATATACGTATCTACTTGTCATGCCCACATTTTCCATGTGGTCACAACACGCGTCACACGTGTCATAGCCACATCTGTCATGTGGTTATGACATGAACTATCAAATATTTTCTCACACAACCCTAGAAACCCCCTCGCATGCATAAGCATGCTTGGTGGTGAAACGCCCAAGGTGAAAATACTACAGTTGTTGACGGGGTACAAGTACAATTGCGTGCAACTAGACACAAGCAGTCCAACAAGGGGGTCTCCTTGACGCCGTTAACGTCGCTACAAGATTTATATTTTCGAGGTCCCTAACCCTAATTCTCGGCAGATTTCGACAGCATAACGCCTTACGGCATAAGTGGGAATTACTCAACACTATACTACTTACGGAGTTCCCTGATAGGTTAACAACTTCCCACGACGCCTTGTTCCTACTAAACTGACTCGTGATCTCCCTATTGCATCATTTTTCAACAAAGCACGTTTGTCTGTCTCCTCTCTTGTTTCCTGAAACATACTCCTTCGACTTAGCATTCTCAACAAGGCAGTTCATTTCCCCTCTCTTCCATTTCTCTGGATCTTAATTTTGATTGTATTTTTATCGTGCTCACCTTAACTATTTCTCTGATGTTTTCGTTTGTTTATATTCTGGTCTCTCTCTTTTGGGTCTCTTCGTATTCTTTATGTTTATCCTGTCCTTTCTTCATATTCTACATCAATCAGAGTTATCACTGTATCTATTTCCTAACATCCAGATTTCCCAAATCCTACAGGCCGATTTACTACTTCGCTGGAGTCAGTTTCCTGATTTTCTCCGATCTAGGATTCACCGTGTATTAATTAAACCTATTCCTAAGCAAATTAAGCGGAAGGATCCATCAACTTAGTTCTCTTATCCCATGTGGGAAATGCCGCGCATTTTCTCTTCTGTGTTTTCCAATGTTAGTTTTTCTTCTTCTTACTCTCTCGCAGGTTTTCTTCTCTGGACGTTTACTAACTACAGTTGAGATTAAAATGGCCTCACATGGAATGTCTGTGATGGCTTCTTAAGTTTATTTCTAGTGACCTTTTAAACAAGGGGACGCGTAATTTTTCCTCTTCATTTTCCTGGTTATCAAATCGCGTTGATAGTTAAACTTCCGAGAAACTCTTCTCGGAATGTTATAATATTGTCCGTTATGCTTTCTCCTTAAATTATAATTTTATTTTCTCTTATTATTGGAAAGAGAAAATGGCCCCTCTGGTGAATTATATCACTTAATTAATTGATGTATGCACCTATATACGTATATATACCGATTGTATATACACATATATAAATAGATATATAAATATATATTATTATTAAATAATTACCATTATTTATTATTATTAATTACCGTTGTTAGATTATTTTATTAATTTATATAACGATTATTACTATTGTTATTATTACAACTGTTATTCGTCTATCTCTTTTTTTAATATAGTAATATATATATATATATATATATATATACCATTGTTATTGCTTGTAAGAGGCTCTCCTCTTTATAAAATAAAAGCTAAATCATGGAAATATTTCTTATGTTATTTGGTTAAATCATTTTCCAATAGCAAGCCCTAAAACCATTTTACTAAGGAATTGTGCCCTAACCCTTTTTTGATTTGGTTTGGAGGTGCAGGGTGAAGAAGGGCAGCGCATATGGAAGAGCAACCCATGGCAGAGGTTGCTAGCAGCAAGGCCGCACCAGGGGAGGCGTCGAGGGGTATCCATTGGCGGAGGCCCGCACGAAGGATAGCGGCGGAGTGGAGTATGGGCAGCGCCGTGGCAGCCACGATGAGGGGAGGCCAGGGCCGGGGTTTTGTTAGCTCGCGAGAGGCTTGCTTGGTGGCGGAGGAGTGATGCTGTGGGGAGTCCGCGGTCACTCGGTCGCAGACTGTAGTTTATCTTACGGGGGGGTGTGGGGAGGGGCGGAGCCCCCACCCACATCCCACGTAGTGGGGTGTGGGTGGGGGCTCAGCCCCTCCCCACACCCAATGAGAGCCGACGGGGGTGGTGGGAAGGTTCAAACCCTTCCCACCACCACACCACATTGTTTTAGTATGTGTTGTGTAATACACAGCGGCCAAACTGCGACCCATTGTAATTTTATTTAAATTTTCTCCTTTGAAATTTCCTCTATATTATTAACTCCTCAAAAACACATTTTGATAAATTTATATATATCTATATATAAATAAATATATATATATATTTATTTATTTATTTAATTAACCCACAACTTTCAGTCAATATATTATTTTTTTTTTTTTACAGAGAAATTTAAAAGAAAAGAAACAGAGAGTTAAATAAGTAAGTCTATTAAATATAACTCTTTTATTTTTTATTTTTTTTTATTTTTATTTTTACAATCGTATTAATAATTTTCTTTCACAGGTAACTTTATAATAACAGAGAAATGAAGACAAATAAATCTAATTTATCTTACAATCTCATTTTCATATAATAATCAAACATCTCAATTGTAGAGACAAACAATAATCCTTTCAAATGCGATATACAATTATGGACCCTTTAATAATTGAAAATTTTAAATGCAAGATCGACTTAAATTTTTTTTTTATCTATCAAGTTCAATTTTAGTTCATTTAATATCAACTAATACTTAACATTGTAATTACAGGAACTTAAACGTAAATTTCTTAAACAGCCATTTACACCCTACTTAAGAAATATATAAGAAATTACGGAAATTTGACTTCATACATTTATTGTTAAACGAGGAATCTACTAAAATCGATAATTACTTATATATATCTTTTCTTTCCTTACTTCACATATTGCTGATTTCAATTTAGTACATAATAATTTCCAATAGAGAATGAAACAAAATCAATACACTTGCATTGTCTCACAACTACTTACAACTACAATATCTAAATGTTAACAAAATTCTTACTTTCCTCCAAACACCTCCAAACAATATTCTAGTTAAACTTAAACACTATTGTCAAGATCCACATACAAATTCACCTCTTAACAACTTCTGCTCCAATATACATAACTGTCAAAACTCACAACTAATTAACAACACTGAAAGGAAGAATTTCTCTCCTTCCCAAAACAATAATTTATACAACTTCAAAGGAAGAGATTCCACAGGATGTAGCTCCATGAACCAAATACAGTGCTCCTCCAATTCCAACCACAAGCTTCAAAAGGAAACCTGCGTATCAAAGACAAACAAAGAAGAAAACACCACTCATATAGCTCTCCTCCCTTCTGTAGACCCGCAAGAGGGTCACCCCCGAGCTAAGGAGACCATACTCACACCTGGGTAAACTCAAGCAATCCACTTCACAATAGGAGCAACAACAAACCCAAAGCACACAAACACCCATGGATAATTTACACAACACGAAAACTCAACAACAGTGAGCTTCATAAGGGGCAGGAGAGTGGACACACTTGACTCCAGGGTGACACCCTTACAGATATTATAACCAATACAAATCTCTTGGCCTCAAACCAAGTTTGATCACAAAATTTCCCAAAGAATCTGTATCTGACTCTCAAGTCAAGAACCAGTCTCAAATACAAGCCCTCAAGGCTTTCAACATCCCAAAAGAGAAAAATAGGTATGCACCCGAGGAGGATCACTCCTCCCCTACCCCAAACTTGATGAGCATTTCTCCCAAGTGGGAGAAGCTCTGTCAACAACCCAACAACAGATCCCACAGAAATAAATCTAAAACACAACAAATAAACATCTTTCACACAATTTTTCATACAACATTCAGATATACGAAAGAAAGGTAAAACCAAACCAACCTTACAAAGTCCTTCTGGAATGAAACTATTGCAGAGTTCCACTGAGATCTCTTCCAACCTTAGCCACCAACTCCTTCTTCCTTTCATCCTCTCAAGCTAACTTTCCTATTCTGGCAATGAAAATAAAACTCTCAAAAAAAAATCAACTGACTCCCTTCCCCTCCAAAAATGGAATTCAAATAACCCAAAACTCTCCAGTTTAGAGGAATGGGGAGGTGACACTTGTCACCTCCTCACCGTTCCCAAAAACCACTATTATGTCCCAAGGGATGAGTGTTGGCTTATGTCACTCACCCATCCCTAGAGTACTCCTTATCCCTCTCCTCATGTCATTTCTCTTACGCATGGGAGAAATGAAAGGAGTTAAAGGAGGAAAAGATAGGTGACCCATGCCTCTTCTCCCTTCCTCCAACATGGATGACCCCATAGCACATGGGGAATCTCACTAATGGTGAGGGTGACTTCAAGTCAATCCCTCTATAATGGATGGGTTTGTAGTCATCTCATACCTTGGGAGTTGAAGAGGGATGGGTTGGGTGTTGGTACAACCCATCATGTCCCCCCCATACCTCCAATTTTCGCCACTTAACTTCAGGGGGTAGTTAAGATGACTTGATGGAGGTTACCCAAGGGTTACCCATGCCAAATGGGGCCCTAGACCCATGGGGTATGACCCAGGGTCAACTTTAACCCATTCTGGACAACCTTGGTCAAGGTAAAGCACAAGAAAAGGCCTCCAAGATTTAAATAGAAGAAAATAAATTCAAATTCAAACTTTTTACAACACAAATCATAAGTCAGTGTTACAAGAGGGTAGACCAACCCATTCGACCTTATGAAAGACCACATTACAACACCATATCAAACACAGAGTGATCTTGGTTCCTTGTGGAACCAGATCGGCTTAACAGGGAATAACAATAACAAGGTGCGGAATGATCTCCGAAATCTGTGGTTTGATTAGTAAATTCGTGCACACTAAATTGCAAGATCAGTTTCACATATAATCATCATAGCTGAAGCAACTTAAAAACATGCATTATCCTGTCATAGTTCTAAATAGCATAAATGAAATCATATTACAATTTTCCATCATCACCTAATTAACTTTTCTGAAATGTAAACTTATCCAAACATCACCCAATTAGTTTTTCCGTAAACAGAATAAAGTTTAATAGTTTAACAAGTCTGAGAACTACTATCCCAAAAGTATCAATAACAGTAATGTAATTAGTCACAAGAACAGAATAAAAAGGTGGTCATCACACTACTCATCCACCCAAGCTTGGGTTAGATGTAATATCCTGCCTGTGAATGGATCTATGGAGATATCCTCCTGTATGGTGAGATCCGGTGCAGAGATAGTATCATTGTATATCTTTTTCTCTTCATATTCTTTAGCCATTACCTTTCCATCATCTTTCTTCAGTTGTGCTGGGATGGAGATGCAATCAAAGGTCTTGATTTGATTAAGTGTCAACCTTTGGTATCTTCTTCTTTGGGCTTTAGCTTCATCTTCACAACCCGCCCAGAAATCTTCAAGATTCCTTTGGTGAATGGGCTGTCCCATGATCTTCTGCATCCTTCCATAAGGATCATATGATCTTATCAATGGAAATGGCTGGAAATTCATCATTGTTAAGCCAGCTATGGCTTTCTTAATATTTTCACTATCTGGGCACATATACCAGCCCATTGTGACTGGAAACAAAACTGGTGGAAGCTTGTTGTTTGCCTTATAGGCATTCAATATTGTAGAGATTTGTCTCATGAACTCCATTAACACTACAACATCAGTTGGATATCTTGGGAGCATGAGAGGGTGCTCTATAAATCCTTCAATCCTAATGTATGAAAAAGTGGCAAACTAAATGAACTAGGCCCCATGCCTGTATATTACCTCCTGATCTTCCATGCTCAGCCTCTTGGTTCTATCTTCTTCCATTGTTCTCACAAAATGCATAGAAAATGCATCATTTACTAGATTGGAATCCTGGAGGTAGTTCACCCTTTGCAGTTGGGGATGATGATACCATATATCTGCATCATTGGTTGTGCCTCCAATTTTTCCATCTGTGATCAAGGCATCAAATGTACCCTTATAGGCACATGAATAAACTATATATGATTGTTGATAACTAAGAGGGGGGGGGTGAATCAGTTATCCTAATTGTTTCTTCTTTTGAACTTTCTTATTAAGCAAAGCAACATTGAGTTAAACAAACAAACATTATCATGAAATGAGAAACACATGACACAGTATTTTTGACGTGGAAACCTGGTTAAGGGAGAAAACCACAGGGTGATTAACCCAAAGATTATTCTCTGTTAGAAGAATAAGGAGTTACAAAAATGGCACTTGCCAATTAGGGCTCACTGCCCGAGCACACTGCTCACAAAGAGGCCCACTGCCTACAAGGAGACACACTATCTACAAAGAATGTTATACAATACTTGAACTGATTGGAAGCACCTACATATGCTAGGGTTTAGTTTCGGTTAGGCTCAGTACACTGATCTGCTGCACTTCATCTTTCCTCTGTTCTTTATTCTGCTATCTTTTCACATACCGGATCTTTCTTACTACTTCTGCTCTAATCTGTACTTATTCGCATACACTATCACACCATCACAACTTTCACAACTAAATCCATCCTCTATATATATCCGCACAAGTAATTTCATCACCTTTCTAGTCGGCATCCGGAACAGTCTGGTTTCTTACAAGCTCTGTTCTGTCAGCTGAATCCTTGCTCACCAAGCAATGCGGATCAAGCATATACTTGTAGATATCATTAGTCATGTTGGCCAAACATGATTCATGTCTTCACAACCTTTACCATCAACAGTAACATATCCGGAAAAGATTCTGATGCTCTGTCAGTCAGTTCTTCTTTCTGTTCTCATTGTCTTTCAGGAATCCGGTACTCAACTATTCATATCTTTTTCTTTGTCCATCACCGGAGGCTAAATCCTTGGAATATACTACTCAAGGTAGTCCTCTTGACTCCCCCAAATCCGCACTACACCAAGACACTTCCTCTGAGAGGTCCGGACCAATCTGTCGGACCTTGCCACATGCTCTGTTCTTATTCATCGGACCATAACAGTTCTTCATCCTGACTTCCGGTAGAGGCACACCATGACTTGCGGATATGTGGGATGACCTTTGTTGCCATCAATGACAACAACCATGAATCCATATAGTGTCTCTTGCCAACAATCTCCCCCTTTGGCATTGATGGCAATACTTAGTGAAAAAATGACTAAGTGTTTACACTATGCTCCCCCTTTGCTGATGCTCTATCTTTATATACAATTTCTGGAACTCCCCCTTAGTTGGATTCCTCATTTTTCACTACTCCTCACTCCCCCTTTGACATCAATGGCAAAGGGTGAGGTCCGCACACCAAATTTTTCAAAAAATTTCTATACATAGCCGCATATTTACATACTCACATGAACTGAAGAATGTCTACAAAAGATGTCTTCAGTTGGATCAGTTCTGTAGCCCAACTTTGCTTCATTCTATCCAAAATTGAAATGTGACCACTCAACAAAAATGCAAAAGCTTCTGCCCTCTTGAGATCTATCGGATCATTTGTTTGGGCGGTAGTTTGAGCATCACTGATGGCCTCATGCATACTTTCTAACTTAGGGACTATAATCCTTCTAAGTTCTCCCATCCGGTTAGTGATATTCTTCCTTTCCTTCTCAAAGTTCTTTATTGCATTTGTGATTGCAATAGTTTAACATTCTTGATTTACTATGGAAGAGAGAGGATCAAAACTTTCAGACAAACTTTGTAGTTTGTCCTGTTCCGCTTTTATTTTCTTATCTATTTCTACTGTTGCCTTTGACCAGGAGATACAAAATTTGTAAATATCACCGCCATCCTTAAGAGCATTTTCTAAGCTCTTTATTCCAATACTCATATTTCTCATATCGTTAAAGATTAATCCTAATACTTCTGAAAATCTTTTATCCAAAAATTGCTTCCGGACCTTTTATTCAGCTGATTTTTCTAGAGAATCAAAATGTGTATCAACACTGCTGACTAAGGTTTTGAGATTACTGGAAGAGGAGGCTGTTGGATCTATCTGGATTGATGGCATGATCTTTTCAAGCACTCCAGAAGCAGCCTCTATCAACTCACAGTCTTCCATATGAGACTTTAGGAGTTTTTCATTTGCCTTAGCATTTGCAAATGAAGCTATCTTCATTGTCTGTACCAGAGAGAGAGAGTCAAAGTCGAATGGGCCTTTTAGAAGCTCCGGTTCATCAATCTCTAAAGTTTCTTAGCTTAGAAACTTTTGAACAGTTTGTGCAGTGTCTCTTGCCGGAGACAAATGTTACTTTTGAACAGTTTGTGCAGTGTCTCTTGCCGGAGACAAATGTTTCTTTTCTTCTGCAGTTTTGTCCTTAGGAGTCTTATCTCCTTCCACATTCTTACCACTTACAGTTGTGGTTTTCTCTATTGGATTCTTCTCTTTCTCTGCATCCTTGGTGCTATCAACCTCTTTTTCTTTTTCTACTACTTCTTTCTCCTGTAATTTTTCTTCTTCTTGGGATCCGGAGACTGTAGGAGAAGCTGGAGAAGAGATGTTAGCCTGTTCTGGTGGCACTTCTTCCGGAGCAGATGATTCCAAGTCCGCAGCTGTTTCTGCACCTAAGTCCTCTGTAATAGGAATATTAAACCTTTTGTATGTATTCCAGAGAATCTCTTCAGTGTCCTTGGCTACTTTGTCTGTCTCACCAAGCATAAGCTGATTCATCCTTGCTTTGCTTCTAAATTCATCCTTACAGTCCTTGAATACCATGTTCATGGTTTTGTGATCAATTGAGGGATATAGCTGAATAGCTATCTGTTCCCTAATCTCAAGGTCTTTTGCCATGGCATTGTTCTTTCTTATTTCTAGTTCCATCTCTAGGCTCTTTGGGATTTCAGAGATAATCTCAATAAAAGCTTTATTGTAGATGTTCAAGTACCTTATTATAGCTTCCTACAGGATCTTTTGATCTGCCTCATTGTAGTCATCATAGAATTCAGCCACCGGTTGAAGGTTCCCATCCACAGTGACTGATTTGACTACACTGTCTAGAGACAGGGTGGGCTTTTCAGAAAATTCTTCTATCATTTCTTCCTTGTCTCGGCCAGAAGAGGGTTTACCAGATCCTTTCTTTTTCTGTTTCTTTATTTCTTTCACTCCCTCATCTGACTCAGTTTCTTCTTCATCCTTTTGGCTTTGATAAGCTCTTGAGGCTTTTGTCTTGGATCTCTTACCGGATCCCTGGACTTCCAGTTTTGAGCTTTTGGTTTTGATAGGTGTGGATCCTTTAGATGATCTGGTCTGGGTTGAGGATTCCACCGGAGCACTTTTCTTGCTTTTCTTTTCTGCCTCTTTCTTTTCTTCCTCAGATTTTCTTCTCTTTTCCCAGCTGGCAGCAAGTGCCTCTTTTGAGATGCCTAGGCCTTGAGCAATATGCTCTACTTCTTTTCTCACCTTCCTCTTTATCTCAAGTTCCCTGAGTTCTACATGTATCTTTACACTCAGCTCCTCAAAGGTTCCAAACTTTTTTGCCTTTGGATCTTTGGGCTGACTTAGCATGTGTTGAACATGCAGCTCCACTATTTGTTCATCCACTTCATACCCCATGGGCATGATCCATATAGTTCTTAGTTCTACTGCCTCCATTAGACACTGATCTATTTCTACCATGAAGCATACTGTGTCTTTGTACTTTTCAACAAGGGATTGGGGTATTCTTTCTCTTGCATGCATCATGCTTTGGAAGTTCTTGAAATATCCCCATAGAGCTGTATTTCTTGCTTTAGCATCCCCAAGTCCATGCAAATAGTCTCTGATTTGGATGGCAACCGGTCTGTCATTCTGCCATATCCATCCACTGGATCTGGGAAGCTCATTCATGTAGTAAAAGAAGAGACAAAGGATCAGATTGCCATACTTGAAGGAGTTTTTCTTGTCCTTCTTAATCTTCTGCAGATTTTCAAAAAGTTGGTTTACAAGAAGCTCACACAAGTCATAGTCTGCATTCTCCTTTAACATTTGATAAGCTGTGTAGATTGCAGTTTCCGGTATTGAATTTTCCCTACTGGAGTGATAGATTTTGTAACCAATTATCATAGATGCAAATTTGACATCCGGTTCAGTGATGTCATCAACTGTCATAGCTCTCTTGTCAAACTTGGATCCGGTTGCATCACTAACTGTCTGATTTTTGACAGACTTGAGAACGGGTAATCCACCGGATGAGTGCAGACCGGTTACAGCCCTAATTGCATCTTTGGTGATCTTGAAGGGCTTGTTCAACCATAGGAAGTTGTCATGTACTCTACTTAGTACATACCGGACCCATTCATCTTCTTCAAAACAGGGGAAATGAATGCACTGTGCAAAGTGTTTGTCCTGGATGGCTTTGTACTGAGGTTTGATCTCGAAGGAGTCATCTATCAATTGTTTGTGATAGATATCCATCAGTTTTGATTCTCCAAAGTCTTCAAAATTTGCATGGATGTAAATCTTAATGTCTTCCGTATGTAATACACCATGTGGAACACTAGAGAAGGCTCCTAGTGGATCTACCTCCAATGACTTGTATGGATGTTTCTTAAATTCAGGTCGGGGCCTGTCTGAGATTTTTACTATATTTGGAGTAGCCATTTCTTCAAAAGATTTGTAGCAAGATATCGGAGTTGAAAAATACCTTTTGTGTCTTCAGTTACACGGAGTGGCTGGATTGATTTCTGTATGTAATGACTTTGGCAAGAGATCTTCGGTGAACTTGATGAATTTTGTTGCAGAGCTCCGCTTTTCGCTTCTTCTAGGATGTGGAATGATCAAGTGATGGTTGAGAAATCCCTTATATCATTTTGCAAACCCTAATATCTGTTTGCAATAAATGCTCCACCTATATTATTCCGGTTTGCCTTATCCGGATAGCTTGGAGTATCCCGGATCAGTCCTGATCTATGAACATCATACGGATCTTTCAATCATGAATAAATCAAGGTGACATATTACAAGAACATCCCAAACATTCTGTCCAGTCCGCAGAGTAAAATAATGTACTTCCAGATCTCTCCGGACCCTTTTGTAGTCCTCTGGACCCTTTTGTAGTCCTCTGTCATTCCAGAGCATCTCCCGGAACAGGTCTTACTTGATCGATCACAACTTCTTTACATCTTCATGCGGACCTCTGAAATCTTGTCTGGATCATCTTAGGACTTATATCTTCAAACCCTTTGCTCCGCATCTTGTGTCATATCCAGCATCACTTGATTGGCTGGGGGAACAAGATTTTCTTTGAGTCTCCCCCTGAGCCAGAGCTCACTTTTTAATTTTCAGAAGGAATATCAGCACCAGAATCTGGTGCAGATCCAGTTTCTATATTCTCTGAACTTTTCTTTACCCAAATCTTGCTCATCTAATTCCTAACTTCATCTGCATTCATCTTTTGTTTACCCTTGTCTTGATTCTGATTATACACCAGACCTCTTTTGTCCTGATTCTTGCTTCTACAGACTTTAGCATTATGACCGGACCTATTACAGATTTGGCAAATAACATTTCTTTGCATATTTGACTGATAACCTCTTGATCTGCATTGATTAGCCATATGACCTACTCTATTGCATGTAAAGCATCTACCTTTGAATGATTTGTTTACTTGCATATTTCTGCATTCATGAGACTTGTGTCCATACCTTTTGCAGTTAAAGCACTGTCCGGAGAAGGATGGATTAGTTTGATTCATTTTTTTTCTGCACTAATTAGCTTTGTGACCAAAGTGATTGCAGCTGTGGCAGTATCCATTGAAAGATGGATATCTTTGAGCATTGGGCTGTCTTACCAGAGGTCTTTCAGGCCTATTCCTTGGATTTTCTGATCCAAAATTCTTTTGACTGGATTCGAAGCTTTCTCCTTTCTCATATCCCAAACTGTACTTGTCATCTGTCTTCTTTTGACTTGCAAGAAGTACTTCAAGTTGGGCAGAACTTATCTTGAATTTATCTTTATATTCATTTGTTGTTTGAAGATCTCTTTTGAGAGAGACAATTTGATTCTCAAGTTTTTCTTCATTATCTTTGGCATCTTCAAGATCATATTCAAGATGTCTGATAATCCTGTCCATCTGGTGGCATTCTTCTGATTTCTCTTTAAGAGATTGTCTTAGATTGTCTTCATCTTTTCTTTTTTCTTCAATCTCTTGAGTAAACTTTATAGTTCCTGATTCCATTTCATGTCTTAACATAATGACTTCTTTTGATAACTTTTCACATAACTTGGTTTTCTCAGTCAATTCTTCATTAGTATTGCTTTCTTCAGTTTGGCTTGCTAATTGTTGGAGCAGCTCCTTTCTCTTTTTCATAGAGAGACTTAATTTGTCTTTTAGTTCTCTCATGAATTCATCAGCCTGTTTGAGTCTTTCCTTTAATTCATTGACTTCAGAATTTGATTGTTCAAGATCCTCAAGGGCAGTCTTGAGTTGCTCCCTTAAACCATATGCATCCATTTGAATTCCCAGATCTTCCTCAAGCTGTTAGGCTCTATTAGGAGGAACCTTGCTCTGATACCAATTGTTGATAACTGAGAGGGGGGGTGAATCAATTATCCTAATTGTTTCTTCTTTTGAACTTTCTTATTAAGCAAAGCAGCATTAAGTTAAACAAACAAACATTATCATGAAATGAGAAACACATGACACAGTATTTTTGACATGGAAACCCGGTTAAGGGAGAAAACCACGGGGTGATTAACCCAAAGATTATTCTCTGTTAGAAGAATAAGGAGTTACAAAAATGGCACTTGCCAATTAGGGCTCACTACCCGAGCACACTGCTCACAAAGAGGCCCACTGCCTACAAGGAGACACACTGTCTACAAAGAATGTTATACAATACTTGAACTGATTGGAAGCACCTACATATGCTAGGGTTCAGTTCCGGTTAGGCTCAGTACACTGATCTGCTGCACTTCATCTTTCCTTTGTTCTTTATTCTGCTATCTTTTCACATACCGGATCTTTCTTACTACTTCTACTCTGATCTGTACTTATTCGCATACACTATCACACCATCACAACTTTCACAACTAAATCCATCCTCTATATATATCTGCACAAGTAATTTCATCACCTTTCTAGTCGGCATCCGGAACAGTCTGGTTTCTTACAAGCTCTGTTCTGTCTGCTGAATCCTTGCTCACCAAGCAATGCGGATCAAGCATATACTTGTAGATATCATTAGTCATGTTGGCCAAACATGATTCATGCCTTCACAACCTTTACCATCAACAATAACATATCCGAAAAAGATTCTGATGCTCTGTCAGTTAGTTCTTCCTTCTGTTCTCATTGTCTTTCAGGAATCTGGTACTCAGCTATTCATATCTTTTTCTTTGTCCATCACCGGAGGCTAAATCCTTGTATATACTACTCAAGGTAGTCCTCTTGACTTCCCCAAATCCACACTGCACCAAGGTACTTCCTCTGAGAGGTCCGGACCAATCTGTCGGACCTTGCCACATGCTCTGTTCTTGTTCACCGGACCATAACAGTTCTTCATCCTGACTTCCGGTAGAGGCACACCATGACTTGTAGATATGTGGGATGACCTTTGTTGCCATCAATGACAACAACCATGAATCCATATAGTGTCTCTTGCCAACAATGATGTCATGTAGAAGGAATAATCTGGACCTCCCAGATTCATCAGCTGCTCATCTAGAGCATCACTTATCATTTTAGCCCACATAGGCTTGCTATCTATGTATAGGCACATCAGTATGACTACATACATCCAGTCCTTGAAACTTCCAGCATCAGGCTGGCCTATTACTCTGATCAACAGTGCTATCATGTATTGGTACTCATCGTCGAAGTCATATTTATATAGATGAATCAGAAGTTTAGCTACCGCCGGATATGGACTATTCTTCGCCCTCCATTGATACATCTTCTTCTGAGCAGACTTCTTATTATTCTCATACTCTACTTCTAATTTCTTTAGATCTATGTTGGCAACCTTCTTACCCATTGGCAAACCAAATGTAGCAGCAATACCCTTAATTGACAGATCAACATATGTTCTGCCGTGCTTTTCTACCCTCCTAGTTTCTGGGTTGTAGTTCCTTGCACATTGTATCACCAGCTCAGGGGTTTCAATAGAATACGGGAAACCAGCTGCACTCCACATTCCTGATACAAATACTGCATCCAACAAGGTGCTACTACTCTTAGATCATCATTCATTTTGACTAACCAGGCTGCCAGATTTGTATTCCCTTGGTGTGTATCAGTGATGGCTCCATACTTGAATTGGACACCCTCAGGATGAGCAAACATAGGCTTCAAGAATTCAGCCTCTAACTTTGCTAATCTTTTATCTGCCATGAGTGCCTGCAATTAACACAACTTGGTCTTACAATTGATACATATACAAGCATGCATATACATTACATATTAATTATTCATCATGCATACTACTCTTCTTTCCACACTTCATTTATCCTGACATGCATAATTAGAATTTCAAACCAAAAGACCTCATGATACCTAGATATGCAGAACATGACAACAAGAGGGTTTCAATTACTTACTTGATGCGCTTATCCTCTTACTTATACTCCAAATTATCCAAAAGTGATCTTGATACTTCTAATAATCAATTTCTTCATTCTACTGTAAGCTACCGGATAGGATGTTGTTCGTCTGAAGGTTTGGAAGCTTTGCTCTATGTAAAAACTGGTTTGTCACAATGTAAATGTAAAATACCTTATAAATTCACTTTTAACCCCCTGAATCAGGTCACTTAGGGTAAAATTCGGGCAAATCTATTATAATCATTAAGTTTCCACATGGAAACCTGCAAAGGTTGCCAGGTATGAGCATCGCGTTAACCATTAGCGGGATACACCTACCATATTAATGAGCATTCAATGTCGCATGGCAAGAAGAGGAGGATGATCATTTGAAATATCGGGTGATGTTTTGAATATCAAGTGATATTCAAAATATCGGGCCTCGTAATATGATCATCCGGGTCTTTGTGGGAAACGCCTATGTCGATATATCGGGTTATTTTCAAACCATCGAGTCATGTGATAAAAGATCAGGTGATGTTCAAAATATCAGGTGATGTTTTGAAAAGGATGATTACCCTATATACTGCTTAAGTAACTTCTCTCGGAATATCATGATGATGTCACCATGATATTATCTTAGTCTATCGTTGAAGTACTATGATGTCATCGTCATGTTTTATGAAAGGGTGATTTTTTGAAATATACCTCCGCGAGGTAAACATGATGATGATGTCCTCATCATGTTGATTCCTTCATTTATCAATTTTGGATGATGTCATCAGGATAAAAGCTCAGGGTGATATTTTGCGATAGGATGATATTTGAAAGATAAGGTTATATTCCAAATATCAGGTGATGTTTCGAAATATCATCCTCGCGGAATACATGTTGTTATTTGATAGGTAAGTATCACAAGCACCTAAATTTGATGTCCAGATGTTTAGAGCAAATGAATTTATTGGGTGATATTATTGGATCGGGGTGATCTTTCATAAGATGACTGATCTTGAGAAATATGATCCTCCCCTCAGAATATCAGGTTTGACCAGATCTTTGACTCATCATAACTTTTGTTCCCTAAAGAATATCAGGGTGATCCAAAAGGCAAACCTACTTGAAATTTTGTGTTCTATGTACCCATGAGGTTATTGACATGAAAATTTAACTTTGAAAAAACTGACCTCATCATGATGACTTACCTAGTCCCACTATGCAGGATCATCTGCACTGTCTTACTTTTACCAGACCGCCAGCAAGCAGAAAACACAAGAAAAGCCAAACAAAAGTTGGGTCCCTGTTTTGTCAAGTCAAAATGGGGCATGTTGTGTAGCCACACAACACTACCCTTAGTTGACATTAAAAGAAAGCATCAAGCACTTCAAGAGGGTACATGATTCCTTCTTCTACAATTACATTTGCATGCTTGAGAAGTAACTTGAAAATAAAAGAATCTTTGATGAAGCTTGGGAGCAAGTAAAGAGGTTTGCATGTATTATTCTACAATTTCCTACCTTTATCTATATCAGAGTTAGTTGTTTGAATGGGAATCCATAAATGTTACCAAGATATCTAGGTGATAAGTTGATATTGATGGAATTAAAAAAATAGATCATGAATGTGCATAACAAACAAGCAGAAGCCTATAGAGTTGGGTTCAAGTTTCTAGTTGCTATTGGTAGGTATTCAATTTCTACAACTCCAAAAGCCAAAGTAAAGGAGACTGAGATGCAGTCGGTGACAATGAAAAGGTACAAGAAAAGAAATGACTTTGATTAACGAGGTATGAAAGATAAATTGAAAGGTAATTATACTCATGTTCATAAGATTGAGGATATATGGGTAGAATGCAAAAATGATGAGGATGTAAGGAAGCTAGACTTTAGTCGGCTTACCTTAGAAAAAGTCACGAACTTTGATTTGGCTGATATCCTAGAGGACATGCAAAAATAAAATGACATAGTGGGTGCTCCATATGCAAGAAATAAGGTTGTCGACACTCCTCTTCCACCAATTCAGTGGTCATAGAAAGAGATGACTTCAATAAGAGAAAGGTTTCAGCCTATTCTTGAAAGCACAAATGTTTGGCTAGGGAAGAAAGGAATAAAGTTGAAATTCTTAAAAATAGGTTCAGAAGAAGAGTAGATCAAATGACCTTCTGGTAGGAGAGAAGAGTTGAGAATGAAGAACAAAGAAGACACTCCTAGTACTAGCAAGAAGCCAAGGTATATCTTGATGACAAAATGAGATAAGGCAAAAGGAAAGAAAAAGATGGAAAATCTACTTAGGTAGATTTTGAACAAGAAGAAATTATTGTTGAGGAGTTACAGGAACCTCCTGCTACTTCTCAACCAGAGTCAACATAGGTATCAGCTCCCGCTTCTCCTCCTATAATTTATGAAGTGCAAACCCCTGTATAATAAAAAATTTGGATTTATAAATGGAAATGATCAAACAATGAAATGCATAACCCAAACCCAAATCATTCAATACCTCGAAGATGCAAGATGAGCACGATTGATTGATCGCTTTGTTGTGTTGATTTCTCGATTCCATAGCATAACATTGATAAAAAGATAAGTGATGGATGATTGATGGTTGATAGATGCAAGCTAGATGGATTGAAAGACGATGGATGATGGTTTGAGATAAAAATTCAGCAGAGTGAGGTTGCATGAAGAAGAATCATCCCTCCTTCCCTAATGGCTCAAGAGAGGCTTTCTTTATAGGAAAGGCTTGATTCAAATGGATGGCTAGGATTGAAAGGCTAGATGTTGATATGGATGGCTAGAATTGATTTGGTTATCTTGCACATTAAGAAATTGTAGTCAATTGACATGTGGCAAGGGAAGATAAGGCTTAGGTGTGCTTGTGTAGATAAATACTAAAATTAGGTCCCAATAGTTGTACATGTGAAAGATAAAAGTTGTACTACAACACATGATTAAGGGGAAATGGACAAATGTCAAGGTGAGATGAAAGGTCATGTGACTTAATTCAAATAAAATATTTGAATTAGTTGGGATATAGTTGGAAATTAATTAAATAAATAAAATTTATTTAATTAATTGGCTTAATGGATAAATGGGATTAAGAGTGGGATTTAGGACAAAATGCTATATGATGTCTAGGATAATATTTTTAGCTTGGTGTTGCAAGACATGAACAATTTTGGGACAAATTTGGGTGTCTACATTTTGCCCCTCTTTGAGATGATGTTTGAGATGATAAGCTTTGTGTCGAGTAACATCATTTAAAAGAAGTTAAGGTATGGATAATTGATAGGAATGCTGATGATGATGATGATGATGCCCCCTCGAGAGGATAGGTGGGTTGGACAAACACGGGTATGCTCTCGAAAAGAAATGGCTTGGCTGCAAAAAGAAAGATAAGGGGATAGATAGAAGAAATGATGGATGCGTTATGCTGCAATGGAAAGTGAGCAACCATGATGTTTGATATAGCACTAGACATTATGCACCAAGGTATAAGGACCAGGGTGATGATGTGTCTTGTGACCCAGCATAATACAACCTTGTCTAATGTATGAGTAAGTAAACTTAGAGCATTAAAGTCCTAATGCACAAAAGGTATGATATGACCTCAGATGCAAAGGATAGTGCAAAAAGCTATTCCAACATACATAAGATATGAATATTAGCTGGAAATGATAAGGATTTGATACAAATGCAAGATAAAGAGATAACACACACAAGCAAGCAAGCAAGCATGCACAAATGATTCAATAACAAACAAGGTATTACCCCTGTCAAGCTATAAACCAATGATTGATTGTTTTGATTTTTTTGTTGATAGTTGAGAGTGTTGTCATTGCGGGGAAAGCTATATCCCTAGATCAACACAAGGTTGTTTACTGAGTTGGTTGGTTAATTGACTGAGTGATTTGGCTTACAACAAGGCTAGGATCAAGACCATTGATTACGTTTGGATAACTTGGCTTGATTGATTAACTTGATTGGTATGGATTAATGATGGGCTTACACTTGGATCATTGCTTGGAATGATTTGAAGATGATGAAATGATGTATGAAGATTGATTTGATGAAATGTTGATGATGGGATGATATGTGGTGGATTGAGCTACTTTTGATTTACTGAAGTGATTAGATTTTGTTTTGATGGCTAGCTTGACGTGCTTTGATTTGATTTGCTTTGGTTTTGATTGTGATGATTGATAGGATTTGCTTTGATGGTTGGCTTAATGTGCTTTGGTTGTGATGTTTGCTATTGCTAGGTTGATTGTTTTGATGATTGGATTGTTTTGAATGATGATAGTAATGGTGTGATGATAAGAGTTTCCACTCAATCTAAGCATAAGCAAGTGTTCTTAGTGTGCTCAAAGGATGTAAAACAAACAAGGTATTTCCCTTGTCAAGTCATAAACCAATGATTGATTGTTTGATTGATGATGATGATAGTGTTGTCATTGCAAGGAAAGCTATATCCCTAGATCAACACAAGGATGTGGGAATGCTATATCCCATTGATAATGATTAATGATGAGTGATTTGTCTCATGACAAGATTTGGATCAAAACTTGTTGATTTGATTGGATAATGTTCCTTAATTGATTAGCTTGCTTGATATGTATTAGTGTGACTTGGATTTAAGATCATTGCTTAGATTGATTTGATTGATATGATTGGAAGAAGTGATTGATTGAAATGGATGAATGATGTTATTGATAGGAAGAATTGATGATGATGATTTGATTTTGATTGATTGTTGAAGGAGTTGATTGATTTGGATGATGTGATTGGTTTTATTTCTTGAATTTTTTGTTGGATATTTAATTTTTTTTGAATTTTTTGATATATTTTAATTTTTTTGTGTTTTTGAAATGTTTTGGAAAACACCAATGGATTTACAATTGGGTAGCCTTTGTGCTTGATACCAATGACAAGGGAGAAAACCAAGTCTAGGTGCAAGGGATGGATAAAAGGATGGATGGGCTCATAGTAAATGTGACAGCAATATCATGAGAGTGGGATGGGATGGAAGGTTCATGAGAGTTGGATGGAGGATAAGAGGATAGGCCATATAAGGGATGGATGCATGCCTCATGATAAATGGATAGGTAGGCTATAGTGGAAAGCTCATGATAAACAGATGGGGATAAGCTATAAGATGGAAAGCTCATGATAAGGATATGCCATAGTGGATGGATCATAAGGGAGCTAGGATGCGATCTTCAAAGGCTATGTTGCATAAGAAGAATAACTTGCCCCATTCTAGGTAATAATGCTTAGGATTTTTACATGACAAAGTTCATGACTAAGGGATGACATGATAGATTGGTTTGAATGGGATGGATAAATGGTCAATGGATAGGACTTGGTTTGGAAAGAAGGTATGTCAAGAAATATCCAAACATGTTTCAACATTTTACCCCTATGTCTTCATCAAGATCAAAAGGAGGAAGGGTGGATGAATGGGTTCAATAAGATAGGTATATGGATGTAATGGCTATGGATAGTAGGCTAGGATAGTATGGTAGGATGGAATGGATAGTTTGGATGAGACAATGTGCCCCCAAGTGTAAGTGACATAGAAGATCAACATACACATGACGCCTGTTTGCCAGGTTTTCATCATGGTACTTATCCAAGGTGCTTGTTTACTAGGTTTTCACCGTTGGATGAAGGGATTTCTCTTTACTTTTTTGATTTTTTTTTGGCTTTTAGATGGGTTGACAATTACACATGGCGACTGTTTGCCAGGTTTTCACCATGGTAATGGATAGGAGGGACTCAAGTGGCTAGTGCTATGAGAGGTGATATTGTCCCATTAGAGATGGATGATGTCACATGGACCATGTAATTATGCTCATAGATGTTGATAAGGGATTACATGGATGGGAGATGGATTAGGTGCATAATAGATTATGATGTGGATTATGGAAGGTTCATGCAAGGATAGATGGATGGGGATAGTGGCTTATGGTGTGGATTTATATAGGCTTATGGAATGAAGATGGATGAAAAGTTTATGCCAAAGCATGGACCATAGGGATAGCATGGGGGAGATATGTAGGATAATGGATGGAAGATGGGGAGATGTAGTTATGTGGAGGTGCTGCGGAGTGGAAGGGAACCATGACCAATGGCTGCACACACTGTGATAAACATTGAAGCTTTTGATTGGATGGTGGTGTAGCAAGCAATGGAGATGTTTGCTTAGGAGATGGTTGACAAAGTGATTTAGGAACCTGTTGATCATGATGTTAGTCATTCACAAACATAGAATAAAAGTTACACAACAACCTTTACTCATCTTGAAAGATACGATGAATTCAGAGAATTCATGATCTCAAGTCTCCGTTGATTAGGTCTTAATCTACTGACGTTACTCAGTGGTTGATGTGTGTTGCTGTTTTCCATTCAGGGGCCTTACGTATTTCTGCAAAGTTCATCATTATTCCTCAAATATCTTGCTCTGTATGTCTGCTCTGCATAAATCTCCAATAATTCTACCTCTGCACTGTGAATTTAGTCAAATAATGTGCCTACAGGCTGATATTTGTATGATTTCTACCATTATTTATGATTCTTTGCATGATATTTTCAATACTGCATGCATTTAACTCAAATATGCTAATGATTTTCAGTTACCTATGGGATTTCAGCATATTTCTCTGTTCTGCTTATTATTTGTCATGACTTGCAGTTATGGTGATGAATTTATGAAATTAAAAAAAGGAAAAGGGTTAAAGAATGAGATTCCCAAAACTACTTGACTTAGATCACTGATCCACATACAAGCTCCCATACATGCAATGAAAAGAAGGAAACTAGAATCATACTTCACCAGGACATTCCACAAATCTGCATGATCTAGTGCAAATCTTCAAAGGAAAAGTTGATAACAACATGTAATGAAATGAAAGCACTTCCAGTTGAACACAGCATTCACCAGTACATATCCAGAAATCAACAGGAAGATTACGTAAAATTTACAATCAGGATGTAATCTGAAACTTCATATCCATTCAGTATGCTCAAGAATAGGTACATTTACAGTGATCTGAAGAAAGAACCTTGACATTTCAACAATTCTATCCTCATTAGTCTCAGTAATCCGATCTCCTAATTGATTCTACAGTAATTGGCCTTCTTGCCAGATATTTTTTCTTTTTTTGTTCCCCCCTCTTATTATTAGCCTTATTGCCAGATATGTCTATCTATCTCCCTAATGTTCTATTAGCCTTATTGCCAGATATGTCTATCTATCTCCCCCATGTATTTGGCAAGCTCTGGCTCTTATATAGAGCAAATGCCAGAAAACAGTTACAATGATCCAAGGATCAGGATCCTCTCATAACAATCAACGGTCCAGATGAAAAGCACATGCTTCGCCAGTTGGCAAATGTACAGCTGGCACAGAATATTCTAGCATCTTTGATTTGATTCGGTCTCCAGCTGGCAAACAGCATATTTGACAATATCCTCCTCACTTCTGGTTCATGTTGCCTCCATGTGCAACCATACAATGCTCAGCAACAGCTCTAAAAGCATCATGACTTCCTGCAAATAAACAGACAAACATTAAGTTCATCATCATGTGGATAAACAATAGGAATTTAAACATTTTATTAAACATGCCTCAAAGTGTGCAGCTACAGGCAATCAGGCTCCAAATCAGTAGAAAATATGCACTAAATGCATAAACAGCGTTAAAAAACACTCGGGTCAACCATCGTTTCATATTCCCGCCCATTTCCTTGTATATCGGGCTCAAATATGATCATGCAGCGCAACATATACAATGATTAAATCGCATTTCATAATATTTCAGGTCTACCTTTGTATGTGATGCATGTATGTATTTCGGCGTGACCACATACTGTCGGAATGATAATTTTTACATTAGGCCGACGGTTAAACGTATACCAACGCCAAAAATCATGATGATGTCCTTCCATCGGGAAGACATGTTCTATGGGCATGATAACTCAAGATAAGGCCGATAGCAAGACTTAAAACTTTCGTCTGCATGATATTTTGGAAATATGATGCTCCCCCTCCTCAAATGTCCAGATGACGTCACCGTCATGTTTCGCTTCTGTATATTGGGGAAAAGAATGACTTCATCATCATCATCATGTCGAAGGAAAATAGGAGGATATGAAATATGATCCTGCTGCTGAGAAATGGAATATGATGGTGACGTCATCGTCATATCCGGGCTTCATTAAAATGCAAAAGATGACGTCACCGTCATGTTTAGTTAAGATCAGGGGATAAATGTAATATCAGGTCACCTAAGGAAGATGATCAGGTGGTGAATGTAATATGACCCCTTTGCGGCCAAGGTAGCCCTCTCGAAAGATCAGGATGATGATGATCAGGATATCCGGGGCTTTTGTTAAACTTAGAATATGACGTCATCGTCATATTCGCGAACCGGATCATGCTTTGGAAAATATCTTGCCGAAGGGAAATGTGATGATGATGTCATCCTAATATTTGCTTCTTCGTTTATTAGATCGGGATGATGTCATCAGGATATTTGCATAAGGTCATATTTCTCGGCAGGAGGACATTACAAAATATCAGGTAGACAAACAAGATCATGATGATCTTGACAACATGACAGGATAAAAATATGATGATCCTCCTCATCGAATATCATGATGACGTAACCATCATATTCCGTCTTCGAAGCATGAGGATGAGTTGAGGTCATCATCAGGTTAACGCTAGGGTGATATTTAAAATATGATCATGCTAAGGAATGGAATATCACCCACATTAAAAGATAGGGTGATCATCATGATCATGCAAAAGGAGATCAGGAGGATATGATGATGTCATCATCATATTAGTGAATATTAGCAAATATGACCCTCTCTTGAAAGATCAGGATGATGACCCTCCGATAGGACTTTGACATGCGCATGCAAATTATGCAGATGGTGGACTTTCTAAGCAGGGTGATATTATAATATCAGCATGATATTATAATATCAGGTGATGTTAAAAATATGATGATGCTCGTTGTTATGAAATATCAGGTTACCCTCAAAACATGATGCTCATGATGCGCATAAGGTCATTTGATGGGTAAAACACACTATCACCTAAGATTGACGTCCGGATATTGGGACTGCATGATTTTTATCAGGTGATAGACCAATATCAGGATGACCTTGACAACATGACTGAGGATATAAAAAAATGATGATCCTCTTGAGAATATCAGGTTTGACCAAAATTTTGACTGTGCATAACTCCCTCATATGGACGAATTTTCAGGTGATGTAAAAGGCAAACCTGCATGGAATTTCAAGCTCTTCCTAAATATGAGGTCATAGAAACAAAATATGAACTTTGACAAATTGACCTCATGATGATGACCAACCTCATCCTGACCTTCTTGATGATGATGCACCTGATCCTGACCTTCTTGATGATGATGCACCTGATCCTGACCTTCTTGATGATGATGCACCTGACTCATTTTTACCAAACCGCCAGAAAGTAGACAACACAAGCCAAGCCAAAAGTTGGGTCCCTGTTTTGCCAAGTTAAAATGGGGCGTGTTGTGTAACCACACAACAACTTGCCACCAAAGAAAACAACAAAATTCAAATAATTCTAAAGGTGAGGATAAGTTAAAACATAAATTTCCAACTCCTATTAAGCATGAGCATCCTAATCCTTTCTAACTGGTATCATGTTCATCAATGTAACAGTGAATTGATAAGGGATCAATTGTGTGCATCTGATTCATATACTCATCTTGAAAGTGAGTTGAATAAGTCAGTGACTGGTGTTAAGCTACGTAGTTTGGTTCATCCCTCATAGCCAACCGGATAGAGCCTTGCTGCCAGCAGGCATCCATAGCCCCGGCAAGGTTATTGTTGCAATTCTCCTAAGTAGAGCCCCACTGCCAGCAAGCGTCTATAGCTCCGGTAGAGTTACTTAGATGACTTAATCTGGATTTCAGAAAATCCATTTTATTATTTTATTTATTTTATATTTTGAATTTAATTCTTAAGATATAACAGTTGTAGCTTCCTGATACAAGGAATGGTCACTTGTTGAAATTAAGTTGAGAATTGCAATGGTAGCAAGGGCAACCTTTGGATTTTTCACTTAACACCTACACTGATATGTTCAATAAACCCAAGGCTGTTAGGTGTGTCATTGTGAGGATCACCTTGACTCAAGAAAAGTAGTACTGATGAATATGATACCACAGACCTGATCAAGAATACCTACACTGATATGAGTTACAACCTATGTAAAAACTTATATTCAACTTTTGAATTCTAACAATTTATGTAGTGTTCTTAAGTAACAAGGTGCACTAGTTTTGCCCAACCAAAACAAAGACTCAACAACGCAAAGCAAAAAGCAACCTGTACAAACAGCTAACCTACAAAAGGAAACAACAGAAACAGAACAAGAAAGCAAAACAAGCAAACTGTACAAACAACTAACCTACAAAATTATATACAAACCACTACTAGGCAAACAAAAACTAGAAAACGACCCAAATACACCTATATTTGCATACTTCTTTTGATTGTGCAGGAGCATTAGGGTATTAGTTATGGTTCTCAACCTAGCAAATTTATCTTTATATTCTGAAAAATATTCTGATATTCTGAATTCACTGTATTCAACAGAATGACTCTTGATGATCAGCAACTGAGGCAGCTCATCATGTTCATGATTAATCCATATGCATGTCTTATCTCCTGAATTTCCATAATCAAAATAATAATCAACATCATTCACTGTGGAAAGGAGAAATACAACCTGGTGTATTTCTGATTTTGTTGGACATGCTTCTTGATTGGCAGTTGGTCCTCCATTTAATTCTATATTTTCATTGCTTAGCCCAATGCCTGGTCTCACTTCAAATTGAAGGATGTATGACTGTTGATGTATTAATTCTTCATCTTCATCCAGCTTTATCCCTTCATTTCGGATGTTCAGTTTATCTTCCAGTTCAGGAAACTTCTCAATATTTTCTTCAATTTCCTACACATCAGCATCTAAATAAGTATCTTTATGATCATAACCTGAAATACAGAAATTTATCATTTCTAAATCATGTGACTGTAAAAGAGAAACAACTTTCACTTGATAAGGACACTCCCCTGTTTCATTCTCAAAATATTTCTGGAGTGACATCTGATTATGCATAACAACTCCAAAGTCTTCTACATCTTCATCTTTCATGAATTGTTCATTAAATAATTCACATCTTCTATCTATTAGAGGATCTGGTTCCATTAGGCTGCAACATTCTTGTATTTGATCATTTAATTCAAAGAAGTCAGGTAATAAATCAGCATTTATTTTATTTTCTATGACTCCCTGAGTTACTATCATAGGAACTTCATCATCAGTAGTGAATTTAAATTGCTCTACTATCTGTTTACACTTCTCTTTACCATAGAATGACTCCAGGAAAGATGTTTCATCTTCTTTATCAAAAGTATTAGGATCACAATCAAAAATATTATCCTGATGAGTGGTTTCTTCTCTAAAATTTTCAAAAGATTCATACCTGCATACTGACTGATCCTTACTTGTATTAGGAAGTAGAGAACTCCTATCAATCCCACCATAAAATGAATCAAGGAAAGATGTTTCCTCTTCATTACCTTCTGGAACTGATTCAGCTATTGTATTTTCTAGAGTCTTTTTCAACATGATCAAGCAGGCGTAACAATCCCTTTTTGAATGCTCTTCGTCATGTAATCTGCACCAGCTTTCAATCAGGACATCATCAGTGGATAAACCTAATATTTGACTACACTGTATATTTCTAGACAAGTATAATTCAAAATCTTTAGAATGATCCACTTCAGTGTCTGGACAATTAATAACTTCTGGTGCTGCATCTGCTTGTTGCTCCAGAATTTCCTCATTTTCCTGGCAAATTTCAGCCCTGAACACATCCGGGAAGAATATTAGTCCTTTCAAATATAAATCCAACCTTGTAAGGAAAGTTAAACAATTTATTTCGTTGTGTTCCACAGTCTGGTGTATCCTGCAACAGGTGGATAAACCAAAGTTAGACAAACTGTGAGGGTAAAGCTGCCTACTCAAAGTTTCTTGAAATAAAGGAATGTTAATTTGACAATTGCCTTCATATACATCCATCAAAATGAGACTCTATTTTTCAATTTTTTAGTATTTTGAAATTTTAAGGAGATCCATCATATCTCAGAATAAAACTTGAAAGTCCAGAAAATCAAACTAATCTTTGATGCTTTGGGCTAGATCTTGACAAAGGTGCAACCAAAACATCTCAGATAAGAGATATTTGCAGACATTTAACTCAAATGCCAAAACATTTATGCAATATTTGTAGAAATCCAAAAATTCACAGCTCTAGCCCTCCTTCTAGTGCCAATTTATGTTGAGAAACAGCTCAGCCCTCCTTCTAGCGCCAATTTATGTTGATCATCATGTTAGTCATTCACAAACATAGAATAAAAGTTACACAACAACCTTTACTCATCTTGAAAGATACGATGAATTCAGAGAATTCATGATCCCAAGTCTCCGTTGATTAGGTCTTAATCTACTGACATTACTCAGTGGTTGATGTGTGTTGTTGTTTTCCATTCAGGGGCCTTACGTATTTCTGCAAAGTTCATCATTATTCCTCCAAATATCCTGCTCTGTATGTCTGCTCTGCATAAATCTCCAATAATTCTACCTCTGCACTGTGAATTTAGTCAAATAATGTGCCTACAGGCTGATATTTGCATGATTTATACCATTATTTATGATTCTTTGCATGATATTTTCAATACTGCATGCATTTAACTCAAATATGCTAATGATTTTTAGTTACCTACGGGATTTCAGCATATTTCTCTGTTCTGCTTATTATTTGTCATCACTTGCAGTTATGGTGATGAATTTATGAAATTAAAAAAAGGAAAAGGGTTAAAGAATGAGATTCCCAAAACTACTTGACTTAGATCACTGATCCACATACAAGCTCCCATACATGCAATGAAAAGAAGGAAACTAAAATCATACTTCACTAGGACATTCCACAAATCCGCATGATCTAGTGCAAATCTTCAAAGGAAAAGTTGATAACAACATGTAATGAAATGAAAGCGCTTCCAGTTGAACACAACATTCACCAGTACATATCCAGAAATCAACAGGAAGATTACGTAAAATTTACAATCAGGATGTAATCTGAAACTTCATATCCATTCAGTATGCTCAAGAACAGGTACATTTACAGTGATCTGAAGAAAGAACCTTGACATTTCAACAATTCTATCCTCATTAGTCTCAGTAATCCGATCTCCTAATTGATTCTACAGTAATTGGCCTTCTTGCCAGATATTTTTTCTTTTTTTGTTCCCCCCTCTTATTATTAGCCTTATTGCCAGATATGTCTATCTATCTCCCTAATGTTCTATTAGCCTTATTGCCAGATATGTCTATCTATCTCCCCCATGTATTTGACAAGCTCTGGCTCTTATATAGAGCAAATGCCAGAAAACAGTTACAATGATCCAAGGATTAGGATCCTCTCATAACAATCAACGGTCCAGATGAAAAGCACATGCTTCGCCAGTTGGCAAATGTACAGCTGGCACAGAATATTCCAGCATCTTTGATTTGATTCGGTCTCCAGCTGGCAAACAGCATATTTGACAATATCCTCCTCACTTCTGGTTCATGTTGCCTCCATGTGCAACCATACAATGCTCAGCAACAGCTCTAACAGCATCATGACTTCCTGCAAATAAACAGACAAACATTAAGTTCATCATCATGTGGATAAACAACAGGAATTTAAACATTTTATTAAACATGCCTCAAAGTGTGCAGCTACAGGCAATCGGGCTCCAAATCAGTGGAAAATATGCACTAAATGCATAAACAGCGTTAAAAAACACTCAGGTCAACCATCGTTTCATATTCCCGCCCATTTCCTTGTATATCGGGCTCAAATATGATCATGCATCGCAACATATACAATGATTAAATCGCATTTCATAATATTTCGGGTCTGCCTTTGTATGTGATGCATGTATGTATTTTGGCGTGACCACATACTGTCGGAATGACAATTTTTACATTAGGCCGACGGTTAAACGTATACCGACGCCAAAAATCATGATGATGTCCTTCCATCGGGAAGACATGTTCTATCGGCATGATAACTCAAGATAAGGCCGATAGCAAGACTTAAAACTTTCGTCTGCATGATATTTTAGAAATATGATGCTCCCCCTCCTCGAATGTCCAGATGACGTCACTGTCATGTTTCGCTTCTGTATATTGGGGAAAAGAATGACATCATCATCATCATCATGTCGAAGGAAAATAGGAGGATATGAAATATGATCCTGCTGCTGAGAAATGGAATATGATGGTGACGTCATCGTCATATCCGGGCTTCATTAAAATGCAAAAGATGACGTCACCGTCATGTTTAGTTAAGATCAGGGGATAAATGTAATATCGGGTCACCTAAGGAAGATGATCAGGTGGTGAATGTAATATGACCCCTTTGCGGCCAAGGTAACCCTCTCGAAAGATCAGGATGATGATGATGATCAGGATATCCGGGGCTTTTGTTAAACTTAGAATATGACGTCATCGTCATATTCGCGAACCGGATCATGCTTTGGAAAATATCCTGCCGAAGGGAAATGTGATGATGATGTCATCCTAATATTTGCTTCTTCGTTTATCAGATCGGGATGATGTCATCAGGATATTTGCATAAGGTCATATTTCTCAGTAGGAGGACATTATGAAATATCGGGTAGACAAACAAGATCATGATGATCTTGACAACATGACAGGATAAAAATATGATGATCCTCCTCATCGAATATCATGATGACGTAACCATCATATTCCGTCTTCGAAGCATGAGGATGAGTTGAGGTCATCATCAGGTTAACGCTAGGGTGATATTTAAAATATGATCATGCTAAGGAATGGAATATCACCCTCCCTTAAAAGATAGGGTGATCATCATGATCATGCAAAAGGAGATCAGGAGGATATGATGATGTCATCATCATATTAGCGAATATCAGCAAATATGACCCTCTCTTGAAAGATCAGGATGATGACCCTCTGATAGGACTTTGACATGCGCATGCAAATTATGCAGATGGTGGACTTTCTAAGCAGGGTGATATTATAATATCAGCATGATATTATAATATCAGGTGATGTTAAAAATATGATGATGCTCGTTGTTATGAAATATCGGGTTACCCTCAAAACATGATGCTCACGATGCGCATAAGGTCATTTGACGGGTAAAACACACTATCACCTAAGATTGACGTCTGGATATTGGGACTGCATGATTTTTATCAGGTGATAGACCAATATCAGGATGACCTTGACAACATGACTGAGGATATAAAAAAATGATGATCCTCTTGCGAATATCAGGTTTGACCAAAACTTTGACTGTGCATAACTCCCTCATATGGACGAATTTTCAGGTGATGTAAAAGGCAAACCTGCATGGAATTTCAAGCTCTTCCTAAATATGAGGTCATAGAAACAAAATATGAACTTTGACAAACTGACCTCATGATGATGACCAACCTCATCCTAACCTTCTTGATGATGATGCACCTCATCCTGACCTTCTTGATGATGATGCACCTCATCCTGACCTTCTTGATGATGATGCACCTGATCCTGACCTTCTTGATGATGATGCACCTGACTCATTTTTACCAAACCGCCAGAAAGCAGACAACACAAGCCAAGCCAAAAGTTGGGTCCCTATTTTGCCAAGTTAAAATGGGGCGTGTTGTGTAACCACACAACAGAACCCACATAGATTTAGTATTTTTAGTGCTTTTGCTTTGCTTGTGGGATTTTTAAGGGAATGGATGTTTTGGATGGAAGTATGCTTTTGGATGGAGATATGTGATTGGGATTCTTGAGAGGTGGATAAGGATGCCTCATTCACTTTGCTAACTATTTGCTTAGGGACCCAAACCATTTTGCTTTTAGGCTTTGCATTTGAAGGTAAAGGTTTAGATGGCTGCTTAGATGAACTTTGCTTTGATTTTGATTCTGTATGTCCTAAGGTATGAAGACCTTTAAGATTTTTAGTAGGATTTTTAGCTTTATAGGTAGAGACATCAAAATTTTTGCTTTTGAATCCCATGGGATGGGTGGAGGGGATGGAATGATTGGAATCTTTATGCTTAAACGATGTGTGCTTTTGTTGGCCATGATTAGGGATGTAAGGATACTTATGAATGATAGGTATGTTAGGTGTTGGAAGCAATGGTGGCAAGGTGGATGTAGAGATATTTGGAGTTGGTAAAAGTGGAGGCAAAGTGGATGGTGGAAGGTGTATGGTCACATGCTTTTGACATTTATAGGATGATGGACGTGGAATGGCTACATATGTTTTGGGTAGATGGGGGGTGCGATGGAAAGTGATAGGTTTAGGATGCAAAAAGGAATTACCAACATCTTGGCCTTGTTTACCTTGGGGTGTGTATCCAAGGCCATATGAGCATGGAGGGATTTTGACATGGTTTGGCTCTAAAATACCTTGTTCATAAAGGCCTAGACCTTTGCCTTTGTAGTTCATGTGTTGGAGGATGCAATGGACTATGTGACTAGGTGTGGTTTGAACACTAGACTTGAGTTCATTATTGGATGAAGAAGGTGAAGTGGATAGAGGTTGTTTTTGTCCTAAAGAACATTCATGGACAAAGGTTGTAAGACCACTAGGACATGGTGGTGGACTTGAAATGGGATCGATGGTAGATGGGGATGAAGGATCATTAGGATCTTGATTAGCATTATGTTCAATTAGATCCAAGTTATTGATTTGATCTTTTATGCTTATGTGTTCTTGGGAGGCACATGTCTCATTATGACAAGTGGATGTTTGCTCATTATGGATAGGGCTAGATGGCGGATGACTAGGAGTAATTTGGATATCTTGCTCATGGATGTATATAAGATTATGGATAGGATCAAGGTGCTCATGGATAGCTTCTTTATATGTATCATCTTGATCATAAAGAAGGTAAATGTTATGGATGGGTTGCATTTGGATAGCTTTCTCATGAATGGTTGTTGGGAGATGGATAGGATCAAGTGGCTCATGGATGGATTCATCATTATGTCTATCATCTTGATCATGAAATAGATACATGTTACGAATGGGTTGCATAAAAGTATTTTGATCTTGAGTTGGACTAGGGCTTAATGTTTCCACATGCTTAGGATTAAACCTTTGACATACCTCTTGGGTTTCTTGAATGGAATTGGAAGGCTCTTGGATAGGCTCTTAGTCAACAACATGAGAACATGATGACTCTTGAATAAGTTTGATGGCTTGTAGGTCACATGATGGGCTTGAATGGCTAAGAATGTTAATTGAGGGCTCTTGGATAGGCTCAAGGATAGGTGAACCACATGATGGGATTATATGATTGGACATGACCTTTGGAAGCTCTTTGGTAGGCTCATGAATGGGTGTTTGACATGGAGGTAGTTTATTCCTAGCTAGTAGCCAATGGATCACATCCTTCGCAAGGGTGTGAGTGAATGGGCAATATAATGGATGAGCAATAATAGCAGATGATGTTGCAGGCTTAGGATTAGGTTTAGGTTGGGGGCTAATTGGATTGGGTGGATTAGGATTTGGACTAGATGGGGGTGACACATGAGATTGGGATGATGTGACATGATTTCCCATTATAGGAGGGTACACCTTATAAACAATTGGGACAAATATTGGGCATTGATTTGTATTATGGCCTTTGGTCCTATGGTATGCACAATAATCATGTTCATCATATGGACTTTCTTCACATGGTTTGACTTCAGGAAGTTCAATGAGTTTTGCTTCAAGCATTCTTTGTAAAACTATCTCAGCCACATCCTTTGGCGAAGGATTAGAATGACATGGTGATGAAGGTAATGGAGGATTGATGGTTTGGAAGGTAGAGGGACCAATGGACTAGGGGTAGGATCACATGGTGGTGTTGGGATAGGAATTGTTAGCTCATGTGTTGACATGTGAATGGATGATGGAGGGTATTCATAGGATGAATTAGCTATGTTGGTATCTCCCTTGTCAAAGGTAATTAAGTCTTGTTGCATTAGGCTCGCATGGTTTATGTACAAAGGTCCACTTGGACTTGCATGTGCTTCTTGTTGCAAAGGTTGACTTAGGTCTATCAATGGTGCTTGGTGGTCTTGTTGAAAAGGTGTACTTGGACTTGCTTGATTTATGTACAAAGGGCTATTTGGACTTGCATGTTGTTCTTGTGAGGACACTTGTTTGCCTTGTGGATGGGCTTGATGGTGCATTGGAACGGTGGCATGAGGGATTGGATAAGCTTGAGGTGGAGGTTGATAGGTTGATGTGGCATTGACTTGATGTGTAGATAGATGAGGTTGGTATGAAGTTAAGGTGGATGACACATAGGATTGAGGTGGAATTTGTTGAGGTTGGGATGGCATTTGGATTTGTTGTTGTTGGAATTGTTAAATGGGTTGATCTGAAGTGATGTGTTGATGTGGATAAGGGATAACATTTGAAGAAATGGAATAAATTGGTATTGAATTGGGTTGATGAGAGGATATATATGATGGGATATGCGCTAGATATGATGGTCATTGTACTTTGCAAGTGGCCATGAGGTGTTGGATTTCTTCCAAGAGGCATTGTATGTGTGAGGATTGGTTCGTTCGACATATTTGAGTTAGTTCTTGAATGCTTTGAAAGGTTTGCTGCTCTAAAGGTGATTGGCTTGCATTCATGTGGCGAAGCATATGAAGGAGTTTTTGGAGGTCCTCTAAGGTTGACATGATGTGACACAAGTGTTTAAGTCTTAAGTCCTTTTTGGCAAGTGCTTGGTTATGATTCGATGATGATGTGGATTGTTTGGATGAAAGTGATTGGATTTAGATGTTGTTGGAAGAATGTGTAGGATGACTTGTCTTTATGTGTTTTGGTGTTTAGATCTTGATTTGGCAATGTTTAAACAAGTGATTATGCATATACACACATGAATCACTCACACAAGACACATAAGAAAGTTGTTAGTTTGGAATAATGTGATGATGGTTAAGCAAGCACGTGAAGACACTTCAACAAGTCCTAGTCAAGGCAAGGCCACTATCACAAGGAGGTTCTAATGGAAATCTGGGGGACCGGCACCCCACGAGCATCCAGCAAGCCACTTAAGACTTTAACTAACCCTACTAGGAGTTTTAATATACACAAAGGTACACCTCCTTTCGAGTTAGCACTGTATGGTGAGCGCTAATACCGGTTAGACTTGGCTTTCACCTTATCTTCTAATTTTTATAGCGGACCTAATGTACTGCTTGAGGTCATTCCCTTGGGGTGGATACCAAGGCAGGCCTCTCTAAGGCTAAACAAAAGCAACACAAGTAAATGTTTTTGATCTCCAAGTTTGTGTTGGGACGCGAGGAGAGAGCATACACATTTACTTGGTCACACTCACATGGGGTTCATTAACCTTAGAAATTCAATGTGTGGAAGACAATGCAAGCACTTGTTTGTTTTAAATCCCAAATCCAAATGTCATGAAAGACAATGGTTTGTTTTAGCCCAATTTTTGATGTGAATTTGTAAACAATTGTTCGTTTTATGCCCAAAATCCAAATGTGTGATTCAAACAAGATTATAAGATGAAAGATTAGAATGAGTGCACCTGATTATTTTTGCTTTCCAAGTTGTTGTAGATGATTGATATTGCTGCTGCTAAAGCTCTTTATGATCACCTACAACATAAAAAAAAATGATATTATAATGCAGGCATAAAAAATAAGCTCAGCAGGAAAGGAAAATTGTAATTTTAGATGCATAGCCAAATTAGATTTGATTATTGTGATACATTTTTGGTTCAAAAATTAAAAAATAAAAGAAGACATCCCTATTAATTTTTAGAGAGCTTTCCAAAAATGTAAAGAAATCTAAGAAATTTCCTGATTTACGCCCAGAAATGCGGATTTATGAAAAAGATATAGTCGGCAAAGATCTGATATTTGTACACTGTAAATGACCTCTAAATTAAATCTGTTAAACATAGACCCCTATTAGAATTTCAAGAGCTTTCTAGAAATGTAAAAATTTCCAAAAAATTCACTGATTTGTGCCAAGAATTGCAATTTTATGAAAAAACATAAAAACATGATAAATCCTGTAAAAATCACGATAAACCCAAAATCTTTCTTTTGTAGCTTCCTTATATCATGGACAAATTTCTTCTAAAATCTTGTAGAAAAATTTGCAGCCGTTTGGAAGATATGATGAAATCTTTAAAACCTAGGGTTTTGTCGAAAAAACAGCGGATCTGCAACAAAAAATTAATTAAACCTGCAAAACTTGACAATGGGGATTAGATGAATGCAAATTTTTACTACAAAAACTTACAGAAAAGATCAAGTGAAGTGAGTCCCACTGGGCGTGCCAAAATGTATAATAAAAAATTTAGATTTATAAATGGAAATGATCAAACAATGAAATGCATAACCCAAACGCAAATCATTCAATACCTCGAAGATGCAAGATGAGCTCGATTGATTGACCACTTTGTTGTGTTGATTGCTCGATTCCGTAGCATAACATTGATAAAAAGATAAGTGATGGATGATTGATGGTTGATAGATGCAAGCTAGATGGATTGAAAGAGGATGGATGATGGTTTGAGATAAAAATTTAGCAGAGTGAGGTTGCATGAAGAAGAACAATCCCTCCTTCCCTAATGGCTCAAGAGAGGCTTTCTTTATAGGAAAGGCTTGATTCAAATGGATGGCTAGGATTGATTCGGTTATCTTGCACATTAAGAAATTGTAGTCAATTGACATGTGGCAAGGGAAGATAAGGCTTAGGTGTGCTTGTGTAGATAAATACTAAAATTAGGTCCCAATAGTTGTACATGTGAAAGATAAAAGTTGTACTACAACACATGATTAAGGGGAAATGGACAAATGTCAAGGTGAGATGAAAGGTCATGTGACTTAATTCAAATAAAATATTTGAATTAGTTGGGATATAGTTGGAAATTAATTAAATAAATAAAATTTATTTAATTAATTAGCTAAGTAGGATGAGGATGGGATTGAATGGGATTTTAATTAAATAAATAAAATTTATTTAATTAATGGGCTTAATGGATAAATGGGATTAAGAGTGGGATTTAGGACAAAATGCTACATGATGTCTAGGATAATGTTTTTAGCTTGGTGTTGCAGGACATGAACAATTTTGGGACAAATTTGGGTGTCTACAACCCCTACTCCTCTAGTTACTTCAAGTGCCCAACCATTACCCACTATTTCTACTATTTCTGCTACACCCACTATATTTGTGCATTTTGTTCATTCATCTCCTTCCACACCTACCAATGAAACATTGTTTGGAAGCCCTGAAGGTAACATAGAAAATGTGTTTGGCTCTCTTTCCTCTTTTCCTAGTTTATCAGATGTACCCTCATCTATGATTGACCCACTCACACAATCTGACTTTGATAAGTTTATGTCTTCCTCCACATATAAAGTGTCAATTGATGTCAATCCTACTACTATTCAATCTCAGACTTCACCCATTGTCACTTTGACCCCACTTGTGTCTGCATCAATACAAGATACTTCCATTCCACTTGTTTCACGAACCATAGGTCCTACCCCATCCTCTCAAAATCTGGTGATAGAGACACGAGGTGATTCTTTTGTTCTTCCCCTTGGCTAGTGTCACAAAAATGAAAAAGAAAGGAGTAGGTAGTATCTCCTGATGACTTTGACTTTGGCCAATTGGTCCCGACAAATCTTGAAGCAACTAAGAAGGCCAAAACCTTGTCTATAATACTTGTTGACCCATCTAGAAATAAATATACTGATGTAGTTATGCCTCCACTGAACAAAAACATCAATGAAGTACAAGCTTTAGACTACACTATCTCAAGGATATAACTTGGCAAGCAAATGCATGAAAGTGCCAAGGAAGATTTGCAAGCAACATTGGATGCGTTGCTTGAGAGATATGACAGAGATAAGTTGATGAAGGATCAACTTAAAGAACATGTAGAGCAGCTAACATTTGTTCTACTCAGGATAGCCCAATCATCAGAGTAGGTAGAACCTATTGAGGTAAGAGTTAATGATGAAGCCATTTAGAAGGATGAAAATATTAGGGCTCAAGGTTAGGCAGTTAGTGCCTAGATTGAAAGAATATTGACCCAAGGCAATCAGTTGATAAAGTCTTCAATTGAACTTTACAGCAATCTGGGTGACGTAAGGAAAGAAGTTAACCGAACACTTGAGATACTTTCTCAAGATATCTATCTAATAGAACAAGATCTTGAAACATGAAACAAACTACGAGATTTCAAGATGGAAGTGATGGTCAAACATGGGGTGATCCCCAATAGGAATAGGTATGTTGAATTCAGGGAGGCAACGATAAACAAGAAAGATGTTATCAAGAACTTGATCAAAGATTTAAAGCATGATTTGGAAAAGGGCATAGACAAAGGTTTAGATATTTCAGATAAGCTTGTTGAACTTCCTTGTCATATGTTAGATGATGATCAACAAACACTCCCTATTGATATAGTTATCCAAGAATTCACCACCCTGATACATACATAGATAGAGATAGAATCTTTTTCATTGGCTTCTATTGACAAGTTGGTGGAGTTTCAAGAGATTCTAGATAGACTGTAAAAGATTCTGAACAAGCACAAGAGTGGGCTTGTCACCATAATAGACTCCATCACTAGAGCATTCATCATTGACAAACATACACTGGGACCTAACAACAATGAAGTCCAGGCCGTTGTGAAGAGTTATGAATATTTCTTGGAGAAGGATAAAGAGGAAGAAATTCATGTGTCTTCAGACACTTAGTCATTTTTCTATGCTTTTATTATGTAATTTGTAATTTGTAATTTGTAAATTTGACACTCTACATGTCATTTTGTAATATGTAATTACATGTAGGTGAAGTACAGAGTCCCAACTCAAATTGGACTCTATTTTTGTATAAGTAAAAGTAGTTATAGATTTCCTATTTTTACTCATAGCCTCTCCCTAGAAATAAAGGGGGGCTCTTCTGTAAATATTATCTTTTATCTATTGAAGCGAAGTGTTGCCATTTTAAAGTGCAAATTGAAACTTTGAGTTCATATTGTAAATCATTTTTCAATCAATATTAAGAAAGCAAGCTGGCATCCAATATTTGTCTTGGATTAAGCTTGTAGTGCATTGGGACTATTCTTAAGTCTTTCCTATTGCATTCTCTTGTGTATGTTATTGAATTGTGGTGTGGAATCAAATATCTTAGAAGGCACTCTAAATCTGATTTTGTAGTCTTTGAGCTGCGATATCATATTTGGAATTGTGTTTATGTTCGTGATTGGAAAGTGACTTGAAGACTTTGAGCTGCATGTTATTGTCTAAGGTTGTTTGATCTTATTATGGCATATGGTCAAGACTTTGGGCTGCATCATATTCCATACTCTTTCATTTCCAATTGGCATCAGAAGCAACAAAAGACTTTGTGCTTTTGTGGGTTTCTTAGTGTTAAAACTTGCTTGTATCATTTGAGTTATTCTTTTGTGTAACTTAATTGGATATCAATTATTAATGCTCCAGTTAGTAGTTTGTAGTTCATGTTACATGTTGTAAGCTTCACCAGATTGTTGTTCTAAGTTTATAAGAGAACATCTATTCTAAAATAAGAGAATTAGATGATATGGAAATACCACATGGATAGTTTTAGTGTAAATAATCTTAGATAATTATTGGTTGATCTTAGTTAGCAATAAGAATGGAGCCTCCCCTTTCTGAGAGGAGAGATTTATCTCATCATACTATGGCTGATATAACCATTTTGTCATCAATTAGTTGATAAAAAATATTCATCCAACACATTGGAATCCTATTTCCACCCTTCATCAAACCTAATGCCTTGTGTCTTGGTGTTGTTTAAAAGAATAAGCCCATCAATGCATTGTCTCATCAAGCTTTTCCTAAAATCTGTGTGTGAAGTTTACCACCTTGTTTCTCCTTTTCAGACTAAGCAAGAAGAAACAAGGGAGGGGCATATATCTTCTATAATTTCCACCCTAATCATGTCTCATCACTCACTTCTTTAGTGTTTATGACTGACTTGTTCATTCATTTGTTTGTAGGATGATTTGAATATTTCATCTAATGTATCTTTCTTTGTAGGTTGCGGTTCCTAACCTTTGTGATCTTCGAAGATTGTAGATTGGGGGCTTCTACCTTATGCATGGCAACATTCAACTTCCTCTATAGTATCCTTTTTGTTATTACTATACTTACATTCCTTTAGTTGCATATGCACATAGTGTCATATGGCCACTAAAGTGGGGGCTAAATGTTATGTCATAAATTGTGCTCCTACTTTGATTAGCATAATTTCACTATGTTTAGCTCATACCTTTTAGTGTCCCTTAACCCCTTTCACTATTGGACCTATCTAAGCCCTGATTAACAACTACCTTATCAAGGAAATGTCACATTTCAGAGCATATAATGACAAAACCCAAAAATAGATGATGGATGCTAGACATTTAGGACATCCTTAAGTTTATTTTGGAGCCAAACTAGGGGGTCCCAAGATTTACTCCGATGTCATCTTATGTTGAGTGTTCTGAGATTCTAAATTCAAATTTTGGTTTTCATGTGATTTATGCATGTTATTTCAAAATATTTTTTCCCTCCTAAGGTTGGGTATTTAAAGAGAATTGAAAATAATTTTAACACACACAACTTACATGCAAGCTTACTACGTTGAAATTTTGCTACTATTGCTATTGAAGTCTACACAGTGTTGAAGCTCATTGAAGAATTTTATTTTTATTATCATGGAGATATGTTGTGGAGATTAGGAATCAAAATCTTGAGTCTATCTTGCTCTTCCTAGGGTTTTCCAAACCCTTTGTACAATTAGGAGAAGGGTTGAAGGCTCCAACATGAGTTTTAGAATCCTCCACGGCTTCCTCACCTTGTTGTTCTACAAGTCTTCATTGATGTCATCTCCTTGAGGTGAAGTTGTTGTTTCCTTGAGTGAAACATTTGTAGATCTAATCCTTGATGCTTGAGTCATTTAGGATCTTGCATTCTATGCTTACATATTTGGTTTTCAAGCACACACATTTGTATACTTTGACATCAACTATTGTTGAGGTAGAAATATGAACGACAGGTTTTGATTGAGGCAAAATCCTATATAGACACAACTTTTTTTCTCCTTCTTTTGCTTGTGCATGTTAGATTCAAGAAGATCAGAAGGAAAGAAGCGAAGGAGAAGTAGGTGTTATAGGTACAGTCATCTTTGAAATTGTAGTTCTGTCATCAGAATATATGTCAGACACGGGGGCTAGTACCCTAGTCTAATAGGGTCTAAAAACTGGGATCTAAGACCTTGGACAAGGATAGAGGCATCTGGTATAGATAATTTTGTTGTCAAAAAACTTACAGGACACTAGGGCTAGCGCCCAAGTCTAACAAGCCTTTGAATTTCAGGTGCACAATCATTGTTACTTCTTGTTTACATTTTTGTGATTAGTCTATGTGTTACTACTCCCAAAATCTACTTGTTAGTGTATATTTTACAACTAGGGTTTGATGTCTCCTTGGCTTGTTAGGGTTTATATAACTCTAGTTGTGACATCTCTTAGGTACAACAAAAAAGGGAATAGGATACCTATAGCTTATCATTCTCATAGTGATCAAGCTCGATTCCCATTCCTAATGTTTGGTGTACTTGGAAAGAGGGGCTTGACCTAGTTTGTAAATGCTATCATCTTCTCTCCTTTTCACACGAAACAATTTTGTAGCGTATGTTCGGTTGTAGATTTGTAATGTATACTTTTTCAACATCCTCATCTATAATTAGATATTGTATTTGTGCAAAGAGGGCTTGATATCGACTAATGAATTCTATTAATTTCTCTTTTGGACCTTTTTTACAATGGACCAAGTCAATCAATGAGATAGGAGGTCTAATGTTTTCTTGGAAATGTTGAAAGAATTGGTCAACTAGCTGTGAGAAGGAATGTATTGAATTAGAAGGTAGAGAGCAAAACTATTCCAAAGTAGTATCTTTGAGGGATCATGGAAAGAGTTTTACTAACAATACCTTATCAAAGAAGAAATCACTACACATTGTCATGAATGCTGCCACATGATTGTTAGGATCACCTTTTCCATTATACTTTTCAAAGCAAGGGTTCTCAAATTTGTTAGGCATTTGAGCTCTTAAGACTGTGTAAGATAAAAGACCATGAGTATGGTATGTTGGTATATTGGGTTGAGATGAAGCAGTGGTCATATTAACTACTTTTTGTTGCAAGGATGTCATACTTTACAAAAGTTGGTTTAGAATTACATCACTAGGTGATGTGGTTTATGTATTGGATACCATGTTATTGAATGGTGCAGTATTGGCATTGAGGGGTGGTTGAGAATAGTTATTCATGGGTATGGACACACGGGGTAATAAATTTTGGTAATTGTAGTTTACGGCTTTGTAATTGTTTCCATTAGATGTTCCCATGTTAGTAGTAGAATTTCCACAAGATTGTGTAGTAGTGAGAATTGTTGATGTATAAGTAGATACTCTCGTAGTTAGTTTGGGTGTTGATACTTGTGTACCATTTTCAGTGATGACACATTTTTTATGATATTCATTTAGGTAGTCGAGGATATAATGTTGTTATCCACTATATGGGCTATTACATGGATTACATCGACACCTTCTTGTCCTTCTTGCAATAATCCTCTTATACCTTCAACAACAGGTATTGCTTCTTGAGCTAGATGCTCCTTTCCTGTATATTCTTGAAAATCGGCTAGTTCTTTGTCTAGGTTCTTGATTTGAGCTTCAGGTACATGTGAAACTATGTCAATTATGTCCTCAGAGTCATGAAGTGTTTGTTCTTCTGAAATATTGGCATTAGTGACATTTTTCAAAGATGTTGATTCATCTTTTGTAAAGTAGTTGAGTAATGGATTTTTTGATGTTTGCATATCGTTGCTATTAAAGCACTAGAACCCATCAATCTACAACTTCTTCTTACCAAGGTGTGGTGTTAGGGTAGCCAGTTATACAACTCATACAATGTTTTATAACAATCAATGCACTAACCAAGGATATGATCAATAAGATTATGAAAATTAAGTTAGTTATGATTGTTGAAATACACAATATGTAATTGCAAAAGTATGAATTTTCAAATCAAGGATATAAAATAATGCAAGATTATTATGCCAAAGTAGATTTGATGAATATTTAATGCAACCAATATGATCATGCAAAAGAATTTTTGAAACCCTAATGCAAAGTTTTTCCAAAATGCAAGCTTTTTTAGGCCTAAATAGGTACTTTTTCCAAGATCATGCAAGATTTTCAAATGAATGTTGATAAATATGCAATAAATCAACACAATATGTAAATGCTCGAAGCTACGGGTTCACCAAAATGTTTAGTATGAAAAAGGTGAATGATGACAACTAGGATACACATTATATCAAACCCTTTTTCCATATAACATTCAAGGACAAGACCGATCCAAATCACTACCAAATGAAGGTGGAATCAACTATAGATCTTGTACATAGGTGTGCTATAGAGGAATCAGATTTAATTCAGCCTTTCAATCAAACCCTAGGTTAACAATGCATGAAACCCTAGTTTAACAAAGATCAGTTTGTAATAGAAAATGTACAACAACAATCCAAAATCTAATTGCACAAAGAAGGTCAAGAAGATGATAGCAGTTGTCTCATTGAAGCAAAGGTGTTCGAGGACTATTTTAGGACTGGCCAAGTCCTGATTGGAAGAATTTATTATTATTATCAATTGGAAAAATGTTGTAGAGGCTACCCTGATGTCATATCTAAAGTTAGAAAAGGTAGAAAGACTAGGGTGTCACTTCCCAAGTCTTGGATAGAAGAATATTCTATAACTACTATCAGATCTCAAAGCCCTAATCTTCACTCAGTCTTCTTGTATCTTCATATTTTCTAAATCTTGCTGCTTTAACTTGCACACAAGAAGATAAGAAGGGTTTTGGGGGTTATGGTGTTTAGGGACTTGCCTCATTTAAATCCTGAGATAGCATTTAAGATTCCAAATACCATTGTTTGATAGAGAGTGTGTTCCCTTGTGGGGGTAGAGGATGAATACAATAATACAAATTATGAATCAAATGATGATAAACAATAATGGTATCACCTATGTGATGATCCTTTAGGATGATGAAGATACTTCAACTCCTAAAGTGGATAGATGATATCTTCATGCCTGCAACAAACACACAATAACAACAAACAAATATGCTCTAGAATCACAATGAATGTTCTTTCTTTCTTTCCTTTAATATCATAAGTTAGCTATCTCTATCATGTTTACAAATGAACTCAAAATCACACTTATATATGCTTTCCTGCTCACAATCCTAAATTTAAACCAAAAGAGAAAACAAAGAGAAACCTTTTGAAAGATCCTAGGCCAACATACACATGATTTTGGCTTGACCAATCAAGACAGACTTGGGCATTGGTGCCCAAGTCTTAGTGCTCCTTTTGGGTCCTGGATAAGATAAAACATGGGCCCCTTATTCCCAATTTACATTGGTATCAATCAATTTTGCATCGGGATAAACATTTAGCATGAATAATGTAAGAATAGGGACTTAGGAGCTAAACAAGGAGGGAAAAGGACATGTGGACACTTTTTACTCCATAACAACACCTACACAATGTTCTCCATCCATCCATTCAACCATTCAATTTCATGCATTGATCCTCCCTTGAATCTTGGAACATCCTTCTCATCCAACCTCCTTGTGACACATGTCAAATTCTCCTTGCTTAAGGATCCTTAAGTAATGTGAGCCCTTGATCTAATTCAATTGTAGCCCTCTATCCTCACCTAAAAAAAATTATAAATTGAGCCCTCTCCATCCATTGTCAACAAGCACTTAGAATATAATGGAATTATTTTGAATTGAGAACTTACATACTAGTAATTTAGCATAGAATCATAGCAATTAGGACATATCAAGAACTAGGCATAGTCAATTAGGTACAATTTCATAATAACTAGCTACATAGTTCTTTAGTCTTATCATGAGGTTGCATTCATTATAGATGGAATAGGTTTATTGATTTACTTTGTTCCCATAGTCTACTCTCTTTTGTATACAGATGTATTGCCCATCCTTTTAGATGCATTTTGCTTAATGTTTTATTTTGTCATAGATATGGATCTTGAGATATGGTTATTGGCTCTAGAGGGTTCACATGAGAGATGTTCACATGGTTATCTCCTTATGCATATGGTTTTATTTATGATATCCATTATGAGGAGTTTAGGAGATGTGATTAGGCTTATTCTTGGTTATGGAATCGTTACGAACTTGATCTACCTTGGTTAAAGAGGCTTAAATCCATGTTGATTACATGATACATAGGTTCATTTAATCTATGAAAATGAATGGTTTGATGTTGTTGACACTTTTCATTTGGGTTTGTAGAGGAGATCATACTTTACACAACTTAACACTTTGAGGTGTTGGTAGGACATTATGACTTATAGGTTTTCTCTCTTCATCTTATGGTTACTTCCTAGAGGATCATGCTCATATGGTTGAAATTGGGAGACTTATGGTGACTTGTTGTGAAAGAGTATGCAACATTTTATCTTGTATATGTGGATCATTGTGATTTTTTCCAAGATACTACATTGGCCTGTTGATTAGCCACACCTTGGTTTGAGCATTGATTGGTAGACTTAGTTGCCTTGAATCTATTTTCAGATTTGACATTATCCACACAGTGGGAGTTCCTGGATGTATGTATTCTTCATTGACATGTTTTATACATGGAGCTTGTGATTGCAGTATGTGGGTTCGATATGTTGTTAGAATGAGTTTAATATTATTGTTGATACCTATGAGGTATGGATGGTTGGACGTATTATCATATGTTGTGGGTGTTATTTCTGATCATGTCAATTTTTACCTTTGACAGTAGCTTAGAGCCTAATGTTATCACTTGGATTTGATGCTTGTGTTTTTTGGATTGGTGCATCTTCACCTTGGCATGTTCCTTTTCTTCCATAGGTGGAATGTTGGAGGATGAGAGGAGTTCTTTCTTGAGATGATAGTCACTTTAATTTTATTGCAGGTATCTTGATGGAGCATGAGAGCATGCTATAGATTCATGTGGTTTCATGTTTGCCTGTATTGATGTATTTCATTGGTTGACCCTTATACAATGTATACAACAAGTGGGAGAATGTTGGGAAATAGGTGTTGTACACCTTCCCTAACATTGTATTATTTTATTCATGTAAAGTAAATATGTATTTGTGGTGCATCTTAATTGATGTGTTTAGCCACATTAGATATTTATTTGGGTGACGCTTGTAAATTTTGTATGTAACATTAGGTTAATTATTTTATGTGTGTGGGACACATAGAGTAATTAATTAATTATTTGTAATTATTTAATTGTTGAGAAAACTTAGTACCAATAACTAAATGTGGGGGTCAATGGTTTTATGTATCTATGGTTTTGGAACACATGGTTTTGCCCAATACTACTTCTTGTCTTTGTGTGAGTTTGGTCTATAAAATCAAACACATGGTCATTAGTTGTGTGGGTTGGTTGATTGATCATTGTTGGTGTATAGGAGTTTGTGTGAGAGGTTGCCATTGCATTGAGTATTCTCTTGTGATTGCATTATGTGAAGCATGGCATGGGATATATAGATTCATGTTTGGACACATAGAGGATGCATTGGAGGACCTTGATGTTTCATAGGTGTTCATGGAGACTCATGAGAATGTGTTGTAATATCTTATTTTTGAATAATACATTTGAGTGTGGATGCTTTTGGAGGTTGTTTTTTTCCCTCTTGAGGGTTTTCCTAGGGTATATCTTGTGTTATCTTGTGTTTGTCATTTGATCTTTGTATTATGGTTACGTGTATGCATCATATTCTCCTTTTGGGTTATGTGGAATTGGTTTCATGAACCTACAAATTCCTAATAGTTTAAGTGTTGGGTACCACACATCATGGGGTCAATCACACATTGAGTGCCTTCACACTCTTTGAACCATACTATGGGAAATGTATGGAGATCCCAATGAACCTCCATTCAAAAATGATCCCATTATGTATAGGAAAATTGGAGTAAATAGATTAAGCATAGAATAATCAAAACCATTCCTACAATATTCAAGAAATAATCAAAGGACAATAACCATAAATCAATACAAATAATAAATAATATTACCACCTATGATTATATGTATTCATGAGATGGTGTTGTGAAGTAACAACATTTCAAAGAAATTGAAAATGTTTCATAGGATTGATTGTTGTTTCTTCAAAAAGCAACATCCTGAATTCTTCTTCTTCAAAACTTCTTCTATCATATCAAACACTATGTTTTAAATTTCTTTGAAATGTTGTTACTTCGCAACACCATCTCAAAGACTATGTTGCATAGGATTGATTGTTGTTTTTCTTGGGATGTAAAAGCAAGGCCATGCGATCGTGGATGGATTGTGACATGGATGGGCTCTGAGATGTCTTGTTCATGAAGACCTAAACCTTTGCCTTGATATTTCATGTTTTGGAACATATAATATGTAATTGGATGCTTGTTGTTTTGGAAACAAGACATGAGTCCATTATTAGATGGAGAGAGTGGGGTGGTGGATGAAATTTGTTTCTCTTCAACAAGAGAACTACTAAGGGTAAAAGTAGTGGGACCAAAGGAGAGGATAATCAATTTGGAATGGGGTCGATAGGAGATGTTGGAGGATCGACATGTGAGATAATAGAGGATCATGCAATGGATGACTTGGGATGCTTGTATTGACTAACATTATGCTAATTAGGAGGTGAAGTGATAGGATCCAAGTTAATTTTTTGATTATCAATGTTTTCTTCGGGATCAAGTAACTCATCTTGGGAAGAGGGTGTTGTGGATGAATGGATATGAGTAATTTGGATATCTTTCTCATGGATAGTGTGATTAGTGAGATCAAAATGAAAGTAGAAAACACAAAACAAATGCATAAACAAATGTTATACCTTCAAATGACCCACAAATCCAAGATAGGGTGGAGAAGCTTGCACCCAAGAGCTCCTAGCTATACCCAAGATGATAGATTATATGTGAAATGCTCTCAAGTATGCAACTCACTAACTTACTAGCTCAATGGATATTTTAGCATAATAACACTACTTAGAAATTGGATGATTAAATGGCTCGGAGGATGTTGTATTTATAGGCATTTTGGAGAGATTTTAATCCAGTGGTTGAGATTGATTTGGGAGATCAATGGTGGAGGATGAAAGTGATGTGGAGGGCCTAGATTTCATCTTAGAAAATGGAGGGATAGGAATAAAGATGAATGTTAAATTCATCTTGGGAAAGGGGTGGAATTAAATGAGGTTGGGTGAGATGGATTATTTGTGAATCAAAAATTTGCATGGGGAAGAGTAAATTGAATTAAAAATTCATTTGGGGAAGAGTGGATATTAATGAGTTATGACATGTGTAAGGGGTGTAAGAGGCATTAAATGTGATGTTGGACACATGCATATAAAAAATTGATTTATATGGGATATATTTCAATTTTTTATTTGTAGGATGTGGGGAGGAGTGTTAATCAAGATTTGACCATTTTAATTAGGGTGATTAGCCTAATTAATATGGCTGGAAAAAATTAGGGGATGGGTTAATGGGAGGTTAAGATTAATTAAATAAGGTTTTATTTAATTAATCCTAGGTCTAGGATCATGTAGGTTAGGCTAGGTAATTAAATAATAGATATTTAATTAACTAGGGTAGGAATAGGTTGATTAATAGGCCGAATTAATTAGATAAATATGATTTACCTAATTAATTGGATTTACTGAAAAGGTGGAATTAGCCAAATAAATATTGCATGTTTATTTAATTAATTGGGTAAGGTTTGACTATTGAATTAATTAAATTAATCCAATTGTAGGGGATAAAATGATGAAAAATTAGGTGATGAAGGGATAATTAATTAAATAAAAATTTAATTAATTGATTAGAAGGGAAATTGGTATGTTTAGGGATGTCGGGAGTCAGTTTGACGATGGAGACATTTTTAGGTGTCTACATTTGCCCCTCTTTGATGTGACATTAGGACCTAGCAGGGAAGTGGTGTCAGGTCAAAGAAACATGCCCCAACTGTCGGGAATGAATGAAATGAGTGAGGGATGCCCCCGCGAGAGGTTAGTGAAAAATAAACATTTTTTCAGGTGAGCTCTTGAAAGGATGAAACGGAGGTGAAATTTGGATAGGCGAGAGAAAATTAGGTTGATAGGAAGAAAAATAGGCAAAAATAGTTGTGATCTACACTGTGGGGAAGAAAAATTGTGTTGAGGGATGACATGGATTACTATAATTAGAAGAGTGGGCCCTAAGATTGCCACATTTGCACACATTGATCCACTTGGAAGAAGGAGAGAAGAGGATATGGTGAACCGTAATCCCATGTTCCCACGATTCGATCACATTTTGTCACATTTTTTATGTCAGGAAATTAGATTTTGGGTTTTGGCACTATCGAGCGATCGCTTAGCGTGAAAAGGGTTGTGGATTAGCACCATCCTTTGGATTGGCACTATCCGTGTGGGAGGAAAAAGAGGCAAATCAATGCCAAAACATAGCATTTTGGCGCCATCCTATGTTTTAGCGCAATACTGCGCAGGGGCTAGGGTTTGGCGAATTAGCACCAAATGGGACTAGGGTAGTGCTATCCTCTGGATCAACACAATCTTCAGTAGTGGTACTATATTTGAGATTAGCACCATGCTAGGATGTAATGTTATATTTAGGATTAGCACGATTGGGAAAAATGATGCCATCATGCGTATTGGCGCCAAATGGAAGAGTAGCACAATGTTGTGGGGTAGTGTAGAAAACCTGCGCAGTGGCGCTATCGTATGTTATAGCGCCATATGAGAATAGGGTAGCACCATTTGTAAAGTTGGAGAAAAAGAGATGTATTGTGGCACCAAAATTGATTTGGCTTCCAACAACAAAAATGTGATGTGAAAGCTTTGGTTTTGGAAGGATGGGTAGGTTTATGACAAGCCTTTGTGGATGCAGGAGACGAGGTCTTTCATTGTGTACTCATGAGAGGGACGTGTGCCCTCGGTGATGGAGCTATTTGATGGTTCTGATGATGCTACCTAAGGTCAACTGGTGAGGCTAGGGCTTTTGACACCCATAGAGATGTCAGTGCTATTGTTTAGGGTAAGAATGGATTTGTTGATCTTTTGTAGCTTAGATGTTAAAATCCTCCTTTCACCCTAACATTGAAGGATCTAGGGTTGAGTGGCAAGCACTATCATACCCTAGAGGCACTTGCAAATGAGGGGAAACTTGGATTAGGGAATTAATTATCAAATTTTCCTTCTCCTATGCTCAATTGACCATTAAAACCCTAATTATAAAAATACGACAACAAATTATTGAATTACGGAAAAAGCTCTTATAGACGGGAGTAAAATACCAAATTACAGAATACATGTTTTTGGGGTTCTGAAGCGAAATAGTCAAGCACATAGGAGTGGGTGCCCAAGTCTAAGGTACCTACTTTTTTGGGGAATCTGGACCTCCTTCAGACACTGATCAGCCGTATAACTTCTATTTTCTAGAATAGTCCGCGGAGGACACTAGAGCGAGCGCCCTAGCCCCGGAAGTGCTCCTTTGTCTATCTTTTCTTCAAATCTTGAATCCCTGATGTCTTTCCAGCCCTCCTACAACTCCACTTTTCCTGGATGTGACACCTGTAACCTGCAATCACAAGACTTGGTTTGGGGGTTGTGGTGTTTAGAGGTTTACCTCAGTCAAACCCTGGAGGACACTTAAGTCTCCGAACACTGTTGTCAGACAAAGAGGGTGTGCCCTTGTGAGGTAGAGGTCAAAACCAAAGGAATCAATGATAAAAACACAATGACAAGTCACCTTGTAGTGAAGCTCTCATGGAGGAAGATGCTCTTCATGCCATGAGGAGATTGAAGCTCAAATCTACAAATATCAATACATAAAACATATAAGTCTTCTCTTGCAACACAATACAAAGCCTTAAATCACCTTGAGAATGCCTAGAGTTTGCAATCATAATCTAATTGAAATCTAGTTTACAAATGAATACCTATGCATGTTTATATATGCATCTACAAGCACTCCCGCCAAGATATTTAAAATTCAAACTTACCGTGTTGGCAAAGGGACCTAATAACAATCACTAATCGACACTCAGAAATTGAGGCTACCCTAAAATAGTGTAGGACTAGGGCGCGGGCACCCAAGTCCTCCACCCTATTTTAGGCAGGGTATAGCTCAAGGGGTCCTCCTAGGTCCTATTTGTCATGGGACTTAGGTCTCATTCCTTCAGGATGCTAAAATGTCCTAAATGCACTGTAAAGACCTAGGAGCTAAACCTTATGAGAGAAAAGCCCCCGAGGGGACATTTTTTGACATTACATTTAGCCCCCACTTTAATGTATGTATGAATACAAGGCCCATACATGCATTAAAGAAAGGTCACAAACACAGAAAACACACCAAACACAGAGAAGACACGCCAACTGCATAAAAGGTAGTAACAGGCATGCAAAACATGAAGAAGACAGTTATAGTCACGTAGAACACAGAGCAGACAGTTAATGCATGGAAGAAACATTAATGCATGGAAGATAGAAATGATATCTTTTCTTTTCTTTTTCTCATATATATGAAATGCAAATACAAGTACTGGAAAGTAAACAAACCTCCCAAAATGTAGGAAGCTCTACTAGATGGTGCTGGTCTCTGCATATGGGGAAACACACACAATACACACAAAACCTCCCAAAATACATGAAGCACTACTCAAGGCACTGGTCTATGCATATGGGGCAACAAACATGCCATACAAAACAAGCATGCCAAAACACACACACTTGAAAACATGGTAGACAAGCAATGGTGTGTTCCCTATTTCTAGGCTTATCACCATCTCAGGCACATTACAGGCACACACCGATGATTGGACTTCACCACAACAATCATTGAAGACACACTTAAGGGTTGAGTTAGTCATGTAGAACTTCTCCCTGCCTCCATAGAGGACTTCTAAAAATGACAAGATGATGTAATCTTCTCTGAGAAATACACCATCCCCACCTCCGCAAAGAGCTTAAGAAAAAGGATATGCTCAATATCCCACCTCCGTAGATTGCTTACATGATTTATTGATTGATTGCAAATGAACTCAAGATGCACGATGCACTACTCAAGAGCACAGGTCACTGCATCTGAGGTCAAACACATTGCTAACATCTATAACAGATAACTTACCTTGTATGCCCCCACCTTAAGGTGGTTGATATCAGTTATCAATATCAAGCACATTAAGGTAGGAAGAAAACACACAAGGGAACACTGACTTTTACAAAGCCCATGCCCTCCGGAGGTGACATGTACTTTACGATCACCAAATGTTCCCACAAACACATCCCTACAAGAAACATGTTAGTGTCTACAACATCATGATAAACAACAACATCAATGCATATGATTAACCACACAAAGAGCCAAGGTTATACAACTAATTCGAAGTTCAAGGATAACCAGGGGCTCTATCACGAAGCTCTCCAAATCGAGTACCACCAAGGCTAGATTCAAAGGCAAACAAAGGTGTATGAAGTAGCAGTATTGCTAAGGTTTGTAAATGCAACAGAAACATCATAAAATTCACTACACGAAAAGCACGAGTGCTTCCACTAGCCAAGCGTCGGATAAAATATACAACCCCATCATCATATTAGGAACTAAGTCCAATTTTTTATTGCTCTCGAAAGGGACACTAGGTCCGTATCAGTATAAATGTTTGTCGTCATCCACCAGCTAGATGAAAACACTAGAGGAAGGAAAACAATAAATAAAAGAGGAGAAACAAGTGTCTTAGGGACAGTCACGTAGGAGGGTACCCCCAAGTCACCAACCATGATGCTATGTCCGTCAGACACAACACACAACAATGAAATCAGTGAGAGAGCAATTTAGAAGAATGATCATACAAATACAAGAAGGGTCACAACAGAGGTGGTCTCCTAGTATCTTGAACCTTACGGGAGAATCCAAGGTCATTCCAGGAGGCCTAAAAAACATATAACACATTATGGGGGAATGCACATTACGATAGAAATAAAAGTTTATAGATACATACCTATAGTGCCCCTTTCGGGCTAGTTGTCGTGAATCTTGATCTTTATCTTAATGGTTAAGGTGTTATTACTTCTTCTCTCTTCCATATGTTAAGGAGTGTGCCAGGGTAATTGTGTAGGAAAGTTTTCTCTTAATGATGGTTGAGAGGGGATGTTACCATTGTCTATGTCAACTACAAGAGAATCTGGAATGTTATTTAAATGAGCTTGTGGAGGCATCCAAAAGATACCATTTCAGTCCCTGTATAGGGTGTTAGAATGGCTTGTGACAAAGGGATAGCTTGTTCTTCCACAACATGTAGGATTTCATTGCTTTCCAAAGTATGTGACAGTTCATGATCCGATTGATGGTTTAGCATGTAGTTGAGAAGTTCTTGAACATTTGGTGGCAATCCAAGCAAATGGTCACAAAGAGAGTCTGCATCATCCAATGCTTCATCCTGTTAGGGAGAGTAGGAAGATATGGTAGAGTAGTGTGGAGAAATGTATCAATGATGTCTCTTTCTTGTGCCAATATATCCTCACCAAGTGGGGTTATGTTGGGACAAGTCTCTTTGTTTGATGAATCACCCATTGCTATTTCATTTTCATAGGTTTCAGAAAGGATTTGCATTATATCATTATGAAACAAAGGGAGAGCGGGAGTAAAGTTGTCACCACTACTTTCCCCATGATTGTTTTCAATTATAAAACATTTTATATTTTCCATGATTGAAGGAAAAACATCCACAGTATCACGAAAGTTATCAAAGTAGGCTATTGATCGAAGAATATCACATGTAACACTATTGGTTATGTCAATGCCATAGATGTATGCGATTTGATCCAAGACTTGAGGATATTTGTCAATGAACTTGCAAAAATTATCATAGTTGACAATGTACTCATATAAGTCTTCTAATGATGTATCCTTAGGAGAAACCATAAATGCAAAATATATGCAAAAAACACTTGGTTTTTCGACCCTTTTCAAATGTAAATGAATGAAACAACAGATGTTGTAAGGATTCTGATCAAGGACAACAAATTATATGTCTGATATCAGTCCAAAATAGCAATATAGTCAATCTCAACACACTCTTGATGCAAATCCAAGATAATGCCAAGTCAAAATATAGTGAAATTATGTCAAAATAGGCACTTTTTTCACCGAAATTCAATGCAAAAGAGCATAAAAAAGGGTGTTGTGAGGAAAATGATGATGGAAATAAAATAATATCATAAATAACAGCCACTTAATGCAAAAAAACCTAACACAACATGATTGTACCGCCACTTAAGGTAAAACCCTAGTGAAAATATAGCAAAATATGCAATTTTTCACGGTTTTTCAACTCCAAGACCTAGAAAAAGGGGTGTTGTAAGGAATTTTAGGAAATAAATAAAATAATATCTATAATATAAGTCACCTCCATCCATAAAATTGATCACAACACACTTGGAGTGCAAACTAGGCCAAACCCTAGGGCAAAAATAGCCAAAATGTGTAGTTTTTTGCAAAATTTTCACTACAAGAGCCCGTTAAAAGGGTGTTGTGGAGATTTTTATGAGGGCAAGAAAATTAATACCCTGATAATAGAAAATTAATGCAAAAATATCTTTAACAACACACCTATGGTGAAAATTTATGAAGTCGATAAGGCCAAAATTAGTGAAAATTGTTGTTTTCGAAGCCCTAGGTTTGAAATTTTGGAACAAAATGCTATGAAAATGATTTAATGTCTGATTTATGATGGAAATTAAATACTCTCAGATCTGAAAATGATTTTCAAGATTAATCATGTAAAATTTCCATGTAAATTTAATGAAATTGCACCAAAATTGCTAGTTTTTGTTGAAATTTTCAATGCAAAAATGCAAATAATTTAAATTTAATTGCAAATTCACACTAAAATAAAAGACTAAAGCCAAATGCAAATTTAAAGAGCCTCTAAAATTAGTAGAAAAATCTGATAAAATATTTTCCCTACAAAGCCTAGATTTTGGAATTATTAGGTTATCTAAAAATTGTCAAAATTTCCACAAAACCTTAGCAATTAAATGAGGAAAATGCAAAGAAAGATTTTAAATTTTTGTATTTTTCTATAGTTTATATCAGATATAATGTAAAAATAATGAATTAGGAAAAATTAGAAAGAATTGACATTATTTAGTAAGCCCAACAATGTAATTTTTTTGTATTTTTCCATTTTTCTCAATTTTTTTGAAAATTTCTCAATGCAATAAATTAAATGACCAAATGAATGAATGAAAACACACCAAATCTATAGAAAAACACTCAGCAAGTTACAATTTAAGTTCAAAGACACGGGTTCACCAAAATATTTAGGGTAAAATGGAATTGTTGATCTTTTGTAGCTTAGATGTTAAAATCCTCCTTTCACCCTAACATTGAAGGATCTAGGGTCGAGTGGTGAGCACTATCATACCCTAGAGTCACTTGAAAATGAGGGGAAGATTGGATTAGGAAATTAATTATCAAATTTTCCTTCTCCTATGCTCAATTGACCATTAAAACCCTAATTATGCAAATACGACAACAAATTATCAAATTACGACAAAAGCTCTTACAGACGGGAGTAAAATACCAAATTACAGAATACCTATTTTTGGGGTTCCAAAGTGGAATAGTCAGGGACACAGGATCGGGTGCCAAAGTCCAAGGTACCTACTTTTTCAGGGAATCTGGACCTCCTTTGGACACTGATCAGCCCTGTAACTTCTATTTTCTAGAATCAGTCTACGAAGGACACTAGAGTGAGTGCCCTAGTCCCAGAAGTGCTCCTTTATCCATCTTTTCTTCAGATCCCAAATCCCTGATGTCTTTCTAGCCTTCTTGCAACTCCACTTTTCCTAGATGTGGCACCTGTAACTTGCAATTACAAGACTTGGTTTGGGGGTTGTTCTATTTAGAGGTTTGCCTCAGTCAAACCCCGGAGGACACTTAAGTCTCTGAACACCGTTGTCAGACAAAGAGGGTGTGCCCTTGTGAGGCAGAGGCCAAAACCAAAGGAATCAATGATAAAAACACAATGATAAGTCACCTTGTACTGAAGCTCTCATGGAGGAAGATGCTCTTCATGCCATGAGGAGATTGAAGCTCAAATCTACAAATATCAACACACAAAACATACAAGTCTACTCTTGCAACACAATAGAAAGCCTTGAATCACCTTGAGAATGCCTAGAGTTTGAATTATGACAGGATGTTCCGTAGCTGATGGTCATATTCACATGGACTCCTCAAGATGCGTATAGGTGGCCCCTAGCCATACAACCACTAGTTTCCATAGCAGACTTTGCAGCCTTGGAGCCAGTGATATGGGATTGGGGAAGTGAGACAAGAGATGTAGGTACTACGCCAGCCTATGACACTTTGTAACAAATGTGGTGCCCCACTCAGTTTACCGATCTGACTAAGGAGGTAGACATGACAAAGGAGGTTGGAGCGGAGGAGGATGAGATTATTGAGGATTAAATAGTGGTGGAGGAGGTGGAGGTTGGGGATGATGATGTGCCGATTGATGTTTTGGAAGAAGCAGTAGCTGGGCAGGCAGGGGCTAGAGGAGGTGGATAGGTAGGGGTACCACCAGTATAGGTACCAGGACATGGATAAGCGGGGGGGCTCAGCAGTTGCCTCAGTAACAGGCTCAAGTGGGAGAGGGGCCAAGGTAGAGGGCACCCCAACAGTGAGGCTTAGGGCAGCCGATGTAGAGGATAGATAGGGAGATTATGCCCCTGTTAGGGTTAGCCGGCAGAAGATATCAATTAAATGCAAATAAAGATTAAACAGAGAAATGGAAATACATAGAATTAATAACAGCGAGAGACAAGATTTAACGTGGTTCACCCAAACTCAGGCTACATCCACCAAACAGAGAGTCCAATATTATTATCTAGTAAATCAAACCGATTACAATCAGCAATCCCTGCAACTCAATACCGCTGCAAATGCTACAATACAATACACAAACCCTAACCCTTGGCTGCTTTTTATCAAGCCTTTTTGTCGGTTACAAAAATTAGGGTTTTCTTATGTCGGTCATAAAAAATAGGATTTTTTAAGTCGGCCCTAGGATTTTTTAAGTCGGCCCTAAAAAAATTTTCTCGGGGGCTGCCGCCCCTGAACCCCGGCGAGGATACATGGCTAGTGTACAGTACTTTCCTGATCAGTCGCCACCTACCAACAATCTCCCACTTGGAGACTGATCAGGCTCCACACCAAAACAATCTCCCACTTGGAGACTGATCCTGGATGACACCGCTGCGCATGTAGCTCCCACTGGAAATAAGCACCCTGGACTCTACTATTCAATTTTTATTGTGTTCAGTCTAGAAGACCAATCGAAGCTAAAGAGGAGCTCAGCTTCTCCCTTGTCACTGCCTTTGTAAACATATCCGCTGGATTTTCATCTGTATGTATCTTTTCCAGCCTTAACTGTCCATTATCCAACACCGACCGAATAAAGTGATACCTCAACTGTATGTGTTTGGTCTTTGAATGCAAGGTAGAATTCTTTGCAAGATGTATGGCACTCTGACTGTCTGTATACAAAGAACTGTTAGCCTGTTGTTTACCCAATTCTTCCATGAAAGATTGTAGCCATATCATCTCCTTGCTTGCCTCTGTTGCAGCGACATATTCTGCCTCTGTGGTGGATAAAGCAACCACCTTTTGCAACCTAGAAATCCAACTCACTGATGTTCCACCTACAGTAAAGACATAACCTGTAGTACTCCACTTGGTATCAATATCCCCTGCCAAATCTGAGTCTACATAACCTGCTAAATCAATATTAGAGCCCCCAAAACATAAGTGTTTATTATATGTACCTCTCAAATATCTGAGAATCCATTTGACCGCATTCCAATGCTCAAATCCGGGATGACTCATATACCTACTAACGACTCCGACAGCATGTGCAATATCCGGTCTTGTGCATACCATGGCATACATTAAACTTCCTACAGCTGAAGCATAGGGTATCTTGGACATTTTCTCTTCCTCCTCTTGTGTCTTTGGACACATCTCCTTAGTCAATTTCAAATGACTAGGCAAATGTGTACTGACAGCTTTGGCATTCTCCATATGGAATCTCTGCAACACCTTTTCAACATAAGCAGCCTGAGATAGAGTCAATTTTCTGTTCTTCCTATCTCTGCAAATTTTCATACCAAGGATTTGTTTTGCTGCTCCCAAATCCTTCATATCAAATGACTGTGATAACTGATGTTTTAACTCTCTGATGTGATCCATGTTAGACCCAGCTACAAGCATGTCATCAACATATAAACATAAAATGATGTAGCTGTCATTATCCAACCTCTTAAAATAAACACAATGGTCAGAATTACACCTACTGTAGCCTTGCTCAGCCATAAAACTATCAAATTTCAAATACCATTGCCGAGGTGCTTGTTTCAGGCCATACAAGCTTTTCTTCAATCTGCACACTTGTTTCTCCTTACCTTTGACCTCAAATCCTTGTGGTTGTGCCATGTATATCTCCTCCTCCAAATCACCATGGAGAAAGGCAGTTTTCACATCTAGCTGTTCCAAATGCAAATCTTCAGCAGCCACAATACTTAAAATAGTACGAATAGAAGTCATCTTGACAACCGGAGAAAATATCTCATCAAAATCAATGCCCTGTTTCTGTGCAAATCCTTTTACAACTAACCTGGCCTTAAATCATTTCTTACCTCCATCTTCCTCTTTCAGCCTGTAAACCCATTTGTTTGGTAAAGCCTTTTTACCTACAAGTAACTTACATAATTCCCAAGTCTGATTTTTCAGCAAGGAGTCCATTTCTTCTTGCATGGCAAGCTCCCATTGAACTTGTGTATTCACCTGCATAGCTTCATCATACCCTTCTAGTTCACCAGCATCTGTTAACAAAATAGAATACAAAGAGGGAGAAAACCTTTCAGGAGGTCTACTTATCATTGTTGATCGTCTAACATTCACGGGAGTTTGTGGTATTTCTGGTTGCTGTTGCGGAGCATGAGGAGCCACTGGAACATCACTATTTGAAGTATCATCCAGCACCACATAATCCTTTTCTTTCTTCTCATGCTGCTGCAACTGATCTTTGTACAACACCTTCTCATTAAATATAACATCCCTGCTTCTCACAATTTTCTGATTTTCAAAATCCCAAAGCCTATAACCAAATTCATCAATGCCATATCCAACGAAGGTACATATTTTTGATTTCGCATCCAGCTTGGTTCTATTTTCAGAATCTATATGTGCAAATGCTTCACAGCCAAAGGTTTTCAGAAAAGAATAACTCACCTTCTTGCCAGTCCATGCTTCCTCTGGAATACCACAGCCCAAAGGAACTGAAGGACCTCTATTAATTAAATATACAACAGTGTTGACAGCCTCTGCCCACATGTTTAAAGGCAGTCCAGCATGCAATCTCATGGTCTTTGCACGCTCCATTATTGTCCTATTCATGCATTCAGCCACTCCATTTTCCTGTGGAGTCCCTGGAACCGTTTTCTGCCTACGAATTCCATTAAAGGAACAATAGTCTTCAAATTCTTTGCTGCAATACTCACCGCCATTATCAGATCTGAGACATTTTAATCTTTTACCTGTCTCATTTTCAACCAAGCTTTTCCATTTCTTAAATGTTTCAAATACATCAGATTTCTGTCTAAGGAAATAAATCCAGACCTTCCTAGTTGCATCATCTATGAATGTAACATAATACCGAGAGCCACCAAAAGAAGATACCTGAGCTGGTCCCCATACATCTGTATGCACAAGCTCCAACTTTTCATTTTTCTTTTGCTTCCCATCTCTGAGAAAACTGACTCTCTTTTGTTTTCCATACACACAACTTTCACAGAAATCCATATTAATACATTTCAGACCTGGTAAAACTTTCTTAGAATGAAGTACCTTCATACCTTTTTCACTCATATGCCCAAGTCTGTTATGCCATAGTGTTGTTTCAGAACCTGCAGCAACTTTTCCAGTCTCTTCCTGCAAACCTACAGCAACTGTTCCTAAACCTGTTTGTTTTTCCTCTATAAAATCTAAAGTAGAAGGAACAGTATGACCTGTACAAAGATATAAGGTGCCTACTTTTACACCTTTTGCTACTACTAAGGCACCTTTTGAAACCTTCCAATTTTTATCAGTAAATGTAACAGTGCAACCTTGTTCAGTTAGCTGCCCTGCTGAAATTAAATTCCTACTGAGCCTTGGAACATGCCTCACCTCTTGTAGTAGCCAATGATTCCCATTCTGCAACTTAATCTTGATTCTTCCCTTTCCAACAATCTGACAGGGTTCATTATCTCCCAAATAAACCAGCCCAAAAATCCCCTTGGACATAATCAAGGAAATAACTTCTATGGGGCGTAGCATGAAATGAGGCCCCTGAATCTAAAACCCATGAATCATCAGCATTATCTAGGGAAAGAATCAAAGCATCATCTTCAAATTTATTGCTTACCACATTTGCTTCCTTATTGCCTTCTTGTTTGTCTCCTTCTTTATTTTTCTGAGACCAGCAATCTTTCTTCAGATGACCTGGTTTTCCACAGTACCAGCAATCCTTCTGTCCTCTGGTTTGGGATCTTTTGTCCTTTGATTTTCCTCGTGACTTCCCATGACCTCTAGAACCTTTTCCTCTCTCCTTTGATCTACCCCTGCTTTCTGCATTCAAAACACTGCCTGATTTGGATCCACCTGAGCTTTTCTTACGAATTTCCTCACTCAGAATAACACCAACAACATCATCAAATTTTAGGGTATTTGAACCAGAAACAGAGTTATTAACCGCCATTACCAAACTATCCCAGCTTTTAGGCAATGAACATAATATCAAGAGAGCTCTAACTTCTTCATCAAATTTTACATTTACAGAAGTCAATTGACTGACAATCGTATTAAATTCATTTAAATGACCTGTCATAGATCCACCTTCAACCATTTTCAAATAAAACAACTGCTTCATGAGAAATACCTTATTTGAGGCTGAGGATTTTTCATACAATTTAGCCAAAGCTTTCATCAGACCATCTGTTGTCTTCGCTTCCGTTATATTGAATGCCACCAACGGTGCCAGGCACAACCGAATGGTTCCCAGTGCCTCTCTGTCAAGAAGATTCCAATCCTCATCAGACATTGTTGCCAGTTTCTTGGCTACTCCTTCCAACGGCCTCCATAAATCCTTTTGATAGAGGTAATCTTCCATCTGCATCTTCCATAACTGATAGTTCTGCCCATTGAATTTATCAACCTTCATTTTACCCTCGTCCGCCATTGCTCCCACTCAACCGTGAGACTTTCCTGCAGACAATAATCGAACACAACCCGCTTTGATACCACTTGTTAGGGTTAGCCGGCAGAAGATATCAATTATTTCTTATGTCGGTCATAAAAAATAGGATTTTTTAAGTCGGCCCTAGGATTTTTTAAGTTGGCCTTAAAATTTTTTTTCTAGGATACATGGCTAGTGTACAGTACTTTCCTGATCAGTCGCCACCTACCAACAGCCCCCACCACAAGTACCACTATAGCAGAGACAGGCAGCTGTTGCAGCACAGTAGGCACCCGAGCTAGAGGTGAGGCATAGGAATGTGCAACATCACATTCCTAAGACTGCGATGGGTTTTACAGAATCAGGGCAGGCAGAGGTAGGGGGTTCAGGGGTAGGTAGAGGTTCAGGGCCGAGAGAGCATTCATCCTGTCAGTGGTCCCAAAGCAAGGATGAGGAGGAGATACAGACCTTGCGGGGCTAGGTTGCCAGCTTAGAAGAGACCTTACAGAGCTGGGATGCTGAGTTAGTGCAGTTGCGGGGGCAATTGTGTTGTTGGATGGATCAGTTGGGTAGATGAGTGTGCTATAGGTGTAGTTAGCATAGGCATAGGGCTAGATAGTTACCATGATAGGTGAGAGGGATGGAGAGAGGGCTCAGCAGCAGGAGGCAGAGACGAGAGCTTAGTAGGCAGAGGTGAGTGCCCAACAAGCAGAGGCAAGGGCCCAACAGGCAGAGGGGGCTGGTGGTGAGTTTATAGGGGGGTTATGGCAGGGATAGGCATGGGTCCTGTATGGATACTGATGCAGACATAGATTGCTCAGTTGCAGGAATAGATTGGGGAGTTGCAGGGATAGGTGGGAGAGCAGAGAGCCTGGGCTGAGTACTACCACACAGCCTATTGTTCAGTTATTCTAGAGGGTTAGATCCTAAGCTATAGCCAACAGAGTGGGTCATGGAGGTCTAGGTCTCGTAGATCTAGATCCATTCAGTTGGTGCAGTAGCCGATAGGCCCTCCATCATAGGTACCATAGTAGCAACAGGTATAGCCACAACCATAGCCACAGCCATAGCCAGGATCCCCTACTGAGTCAGGTAGAGGTTCATCAGTCCAGGGCTGATGTATAGTGTTGTATATATTTTTGAGCCTTTTGAGGCCTTTTGTATCATGACATGTATTATTTTGAGCGATGCACATTATGTTTTTGGCAATGTATTATGACACTTGATGATCTATGATGATGATGATGATGATGATTTATGTATTTATGATATGTTATGGATGAATGTATGCATTTATGTCTCCTAATGATGCTTATGTTTATGGATGTTTATGTTTATGGATTATGCATATTATGGTGATGTAATGATTTTATGAGATGTTATGGATGTACTAATGATGTATGTGATGGATATATGTGTGATGATGATATAATGCTATGATTTTCTTATGATGCTATGGTTTATTTCTAATGACGATGTGATGGATATTTTTCTTATGATCATGATGGATTATGCATTTTATATGGAGATATTTTGTTTTGCCTATGTTATGTATGCATGTTTTGAGTATGGAATATGATGTGAATGTAGAATGAAAATAAATGTTTGGATTAATAAACATTTATTATGGATATAAAATGTAATGGAATGGAAATATATGTTTATCATAATAAACATATATTATGTATGCAAATGGAAAAATGAAAATGCAATGGTTTAGATGATTATGATAATGCAAGTAATGGCCTAATGTAATGATTTATGCAGTGATCAAGTCATGATATACATGATGTTTTTGTACAAACCTGGGTGATGGGGCTTGGGGGTATGGGATGTGTGGGGAGGGGGAAGGGTTTATGGGTCATGTAAGGTTAGACTGGGTATGGTTAGATTGGGGAAGGGAATGGTTTATGGGGGAAAAAGGGAGTTGTTAGGTCATGATACACCATGTCATTGAGGGGGGTTTATTTCAGTTTGGGATGTGTTAGGTTGGTTGGAATGACTTGAGGGTAGGTGAGAGGGGGGTTAGTGAGAAGATTTGGGGGGGGGGGAATAGATGGGGGGGAATAAAAATCTAGGCCCAAATAGTATGGTTAGATGAGTGCTTTTGGAAGATGAATTGAGCTAGGTATAGTAGTTACATAAGATTAATTGAGAGCATTTCTTAATTTATTGTAGCAATATATGATACACTTCACAAAGGTATGAGATGACCTAGGTGATGATATATATATATATATATATATGATGCAGAGTGAAACGCAACGGAAGCTAACTAACAGGAAGGAGCTGCCAATAATACAAACAGCATGATAAAAATCCCTATCGGCTCAGCATCATCATCATATTTCCTGTAAACACCAACAGCATCATCATATTTCGGTCGAGCACAATTATCCTCCTGCCGACTACTATTCACCTCCTCCGCTTGTCGCCTATCATCATCATCATGATATTCAACGGGCGCAAACATCCTCCGGTTGCACTGTTCATCGGGCACCAAACACTGGCGGCATCATCATGATATGTGACACCACCTTCGTCAGCAGGATATCCAAATATCCGGTTGCTCCAAATATCCTGATGACGACCACTTCAACACCTTGCCTTCGATGCTCCAATAGCCGACGACACAAGCAACAGCATCATGATATATTTTATCCGGTTCCCTCGAAACCTCCTGATGATGTTTCACAACTTCCTGCCTACGCCGATACACCTCCTGATGATGTTTCACAACTTTCTACCGAGAGCCTACGCCGATACCTAAACCCTTAGCGACGACAGGATCGACATACATAGGGGGATATCTCAATATCCTGATGACGATGACGTCATATGCGGATGACGATGACGTCACACAATATCCTGATGACCTCTTCAACACTTAGTCAAAAAACCCAAACTTTCACTCCCGCATCTGTTAGCGATATGCGGATGATGGGCACTCACAGAAGATGATCCTGACGGCGATATATACACTGAGTATATGTCTGACTTAAAACATCCTGATGTACTTGCAACATGTGAACTTCAACAGTTTCATAACCCGATCTTCACCTTATGCCGATGTACTCTTCTTCGGCAACTCCTGATGATGATCACCCCGACGAACTCGCACTTCATGCACTTAACTGCATCATGCTCATCTTCACTTATCCAGATGACGACGTCCAAACTGACTACAGGATATTTGCAGAAATATCCTGATGATGCCGTCTTGACGAACTCCCAACCTTAGCGCAATCTCACTTCGCCGACCCTCCAGGGATGACCCGATCCACTCTCAGGGTGATCTTCCAACTCCAAACTTATCAACTCGACCTAGCACATGAGGATGCTAGGCTTCTCAACATCTGTCGACCGCGATCCTGCACACCTGCATGCGAACAAACAGAAAACACAAACTACCTCCTAACCTACTGTACACAGCCATTCCACCGATTCGACGAATCAACCAGTGGAATGGATCAGCATGTCCATGAAGCCACCAGATCAACAAAACAATTAAACAATGGAATCCAACCAGATAAAGAACACAAACAGGATCTCTTTATTGATTTCAAAGATGCAATTACAATGATCAGTCTCTCTCTCTCTGTCTCACTCTGTGCAATCTAACTTGATCGATGATATCTCTATCTGTCTGCAATATCGACCGATCCCCATGCTTAAATAGATTTCCCTATGAGTACTACTGACCCGACTCCAAGCGGCTGGGAACTCTCCAGGCGGCTGGGAGATCCAACCGGACCCTACAGCATGACAGCTGTTCTAACAAACTTAACTAAAAATAGTAAAAGCATGGTCAGCATGATCTTATCATGATCAGCGTGACCTTATTACATGCAATTGGTCTTAACAGACCTTCTTGGAAACATAAACAAGACCTATAACAAACTAACTGCCTCATGGAGGCCAGCTGTTAGGTAGGTGCCTCTGCACCATACTCCCCAAAAGAAAATAACTCATGTCCCATGAGTTAGGATATGGAAGTCCTCCACCTTTACACTTTGTCTGTGCAATGTTCTGCCCTGTTCTAGCTTTGTCTGCTGCTGTCTCTTGGCTGCTCCAAGACTTCTGAACTGTAACTTGCTTTCTGGCAAGTAAATCCTCATGCCTGTCAATGTAGGCTTTTCTCTCACATACCTTGTGTTTGTCAGGTTGCCTGACCAGAACCTCTTTCTGAACTGCCTCTTGAACTTCTGAAATGTTCAACTCTATCTTCCTGTCAATCTTTATAGGACAAGCAATAGTCCCAATTATGACAACATCCTTGCCATTCTTCTGAACTGGTTGCTGTGTGCAAACCTGTTTCGGCACCTGTTGCTGACCTCTGTCAGTCACAACTGAAACTTTCTTCAGCTTGTTGTCTTTAACAACTCCTTTCCCTGCAGTGTCCTGAACTGCCTTGATGCCTGCTCCTCTAGGCATCTGCACAAATTCCTTCTTTCCCATTAAAATGACTTTGGCTGCCTTCTGTGCTGTAGCTGCTTCCTGTAATGGCATCAACTTAATAGTCTTTCCATCTTTCTGGATGGTATAGGTATTAGCATACCCATCATACATTACCCTTCTATCAAATTGCCATGGTCTACCCAACAGTAGGTGACAACATTCCATGGGCAAAATATCACACAAAATGCTATCCTGATATGCTCCAATCTGAAAATCCACATATGCCTGTTCAGAGACAAAAAGTGAATGACTATCACTCACCCAAGATGCCTTGTAAGGGTGTGGATGTGGAATCCTTTCCAAATTCAGTTTATCCACCATCTCCTGAGATACCATGTTGTCTGTTGAATCAGTATCAATGACAACCTTACATACCTTACCTTTGCTCTTGCATGTGGTCTTGAAAAGAGCTCTTCTTTGTGGGGATTCTTTGTCAGGTACCTTCATGGTAATCACTGTTTTTCTCATCAGTAGGGACTCTCCACTTTCTGGGTATCCACAATTATCAGCCTCCTGATCCTTTTGATAAATGTTTGGACTCTGCACACTTTTCTCTTCTTTCTCTTCTTGCACAAGTTGTACTCTCTTGTCACTCGTTCTATCATTTCTGGATGATGAACCTTTGTTTTCTGGACATTTGAAAGATGGATGACCAAACTCACCACAGGTGTAACATTTTCCTGAAAATGTAGTAGAACCTCTACCACCTCCAAATTTTCCTTTATTACCTTTCCATCCACCTCTGAAATCAGACTGTCCCTGTCCTTTACCAGTGTCTTCTTGACTCTCATTAGTTTGCCTTGTTCTATGGGCTGATCCTCTTCCTCTATTGTTTTGTTCTTGTTTTCTCTTCAACTTATCTTCCACTTTCAATGCCAACTGGAAACATTTCTGCACTGTATCTGGGTTATGCAGACTTAGATCATCCTGAATATTAAACCTCAATCCATTAAGGTATCTGGCTACCTTCTCTTCCTCACTTTCTTTCACCTTTGTCTTCATACAGAGTTTCATGAATTCTTCTGTATATGAGCTGACATCTAGCTCCTTCTGTTTCAGGTTTTGTTTCCTCTTGTGTAACTGGATACTGTAATCCAATGGAATATAAGCTTCCTTTACCAATGCCATCATCTTCTTCCATGTGGCAACTCTACGTTTTCCTTCCTGTACTCTGTCATCCTGGACAAAATTCCACCATGTCAAGGCAGCTTCTTTCATCTTTGACTGTGCTATCTTCACTCTCTGTTGTTCTGGTATCTCCTCTGTTACAAAGAAATTGTTCAAACAATCTATCCACTCCATTACTGAATCAGGGTCCATCTTACCTGTAAACACTGGCAAATCCAGTTTCACATCCATGGTTCTCCTCTCCATGGCCTTGAGGGCGTTCAACAGTGGTCTCTGGTCTGCAGGAACGACCTCCTCGCTCCAATTAGGGATCTCTTCTTCTTCCCTATCTTCTTCTCTACCAGAACCTACTCTGCTCCTCAACTTTGCTAACTCATCTTTCAACTCCTGATTCTGAGCCTTCACGGCCTTGCTTTCTGCAATCTGTTTCTTCACCAGAACTGCCAACTCAGCGTTGGTCATCCTTGCTGGAACCTCAGATGTTCCTTCTTCGTCTGACATCCTGCCTATCTTTTCCAGAAGATCCTAACCTTTGCTCTGATACCACTATGATGCAGAGTGAAACGCAACGGAAGCTAACTAACAGGAAGGAGCTGCCAATAATACAAACAGCATGATAAAAATCCCTATCAGCTCAGCATCATCATCATATTTCCTGTAAACACCAACAGCATCATCATATTTCGATCGAGCACAATTATCCTCCTGCCAACTACTATTCACCTCCTCCGCTTGTCGCCTATCATCATCATCATGATATTCAACAGGCGCAAACATCCTCCGGTTGCACTGTTCATCGGGCGCCAAACACTAGCGGCATCATCATGATATGCGACACCACCTTCGTCAGCAGGATATCCAAATATCCGGTTGCTCCAAATATCCTGATGACGACCATTCAACACCTTGCCTTCGATGCTCCAATAGCCGACGACACAAGCAACAGCATCATGATATATTTTATCCGGTTCCCTCGAAACCTCCTGATGATGTTTCACAACTTCCTGCCTACGCCGATACACCTCCTGATGATGTTTCACAACTTTCTACCGAGAGCCTACGCCGATACCTAAACCCTTAGCGACGACAAGATCGACATACATAGGGGGATATCTCAATATCCTGATGACGATGACGTCATATGCGGATGACGATGACGTCACACAATATCCTGATGACCTCTTCAACACTTAGTCAAAAAACCTGAACTTTCACTCCCGCATCTGTTAGCGATATGCGGATGATGGGCACTCACAGAAGATGATCCTGACAGCGATATATACACTGAGTATATGTCTGACTTACAACATCCTGATGTACTTGCAACATGTGAACTTCAACAGTTTCATAACCCGATCTTCACCTTATGCCGATGTACTCTTCTTCGGCAACTCCTGATGATGATCACCCCGATGAACTCGCACTTCATGCACTTAACTGCATCATGCTCATCTTCACTTATCCGGATGACGACATCCAAACTGACTGCAGGATATTTGCAAAAATATCCTGATGATGCCGTCTTGACGAACTCCCAACCTTAGCGCAATCTCACTTCGCCGACCCTCCAGGGATGACCCGATCCACTCTCAGAGTGATCTTCCAACTCCAAACTTATCAACTCGACCTAGCACATGAGGATGCTAGGCTTCTCAACATCTGTCGACCGCGATCCTGCACACCTGCATGCGAACAAATAGAAAACACAAACTACCTCCTAACCTACTGTACACAGCCATTCCACCGATTCGACGAATCAACCGGTGGAATGGATCAGCATGTCCATGAAGCCACCAGATCAACAAAATGATTAAACAATGGAATCCAACCAGATAAAGAACACAAACAGGATCTCTTTATTGATTTCAAAGATGCAATTACAATGATCAGTCTCTCTCTCTCTGTCTCACTCTGTGCAATCTAACTTGATCGATGATATCTCTATCTGTCTGCAATATCGACCGATCCCCATGCTTAAATAGATTTCCCTATGAGTACTACTGACCCGACTCCAAGCAGCTGGGAACTCTCCAGGCGGCTGGGAGATCCAACCGGACCCTACAGCATGACAGCTGTTCTAACAAACTTAACTAAAAATAGTAAAAGCATGGTCAGCATGATCTTATCATGATCAGCGTGACCTTATTACATGCAATTGGTCTTAACAGACCTTCTTGGAAACATAAACAAGACCTATAACAAACTAACTGCCTCATGGAGGCCAGCTGTTAGGTAGGTGCCTCTGCACCAATATATATATATCCCACAAGTGCATGGATTGGACCTACAAACAATAGGTTGATTTCATGCATGCCCAAGGTAGTATAACCTTGCCTAGCCAAGGAAGGGGACTCATAGCCATGAGTGTTCATAGTACATATAAGGTATTAATGCCTGCATATGCAAATGAGGCACATCATGTTAGAATCAACCCAGGCTTCAAGATATTCCTACTTGGTGTAGGAGCACCTAACAAATCATGCTTTGTGTTTGTAATAAGGTCAATTTGACCAATGGTTTTTTTTTTTGTAGTTGTTGTTGTTCAGTTTGTAACCGACCAAGTGAGAACTGGTCGAAACAGGATAGTTGGGGGACACAGACAGTTGGTCTTCCTCAACTGCTCCGAATCAGTTCACATCCCACAGCAGTGGGTTAAAAACATAGCAGAACGAACATTTGGGGGTTCTGTTAAGGTTCTATATTCTTTGTTGATGTTCTTGCTGGTATTGTGTATGAAATATGTTGAAGAACAATAAGGCTTTGTTCCATCCATCTTGTGTGTTTTTTTTTTTTTTTTTTCTGTTTTTAAGTGCAAGAATTTCTTACTGTGCATAGTAGATCCTCCTTTCAGTAGTTTGTTGCAGAATGGTTCATTGAAGCATTCCACTGGTACAATTCTTGTCAAAATCGGTGGAATGGCTTCATTGTACAAGTATGTGTTTTTTTTTTCCTATTCGATGGTGTACAGAATCCAAACAGAGTGTCTTGCATAGTAGATCGCCTAGCATCTCCATGTGCTAGGGTTCGATTGAAGAGTAGATGAATCATAGGGTTGCAGAGCTGCTGAAGTCATTATCAGTGAGATCGAGGCCGTTAAAAAAGTATTTCACTCTCGAATTGATAAGAATAGTCTAGCTAAGCACAGGACGTCTATTCAGTGTATCAGCCTAGCAAAACTAGAGTTTGCCGATAGAGTTGCGTCTCAGCAAACTTGAAGTCAGAATGCATTGGCACATCAGAAATAACAAAAGGAGATTTTTTGATAGTATCGAGTCTTACCGAAGACAAATGCCATCGGCGCATCGGGAGACAAGTTCAAAGTTCTGCCAATAGAAGTGAGTCATACTGACACAGTCACGATTAAGACAAAAGGGGATATCGTTAAGGCATCGGGCATCGGCTGAAGGATAGAAGACTTCGCTAATAGAAGTAAGTCTCGGCGAAGGAAGTTTCATGGTCACATTAGCGTAAGTTTGATCACAGAGAGACTTAAGAAAGTCATTCCGACCAACGATTATATGACCAATCAAGGTGTATCGGTTGCTCATTTGTTAAGTCTTGTTGTCTGTGAGGAAATAGTGACCTGTTCTACGATTTCACTTTGTGCTTCCAATCATATTGGTATCAGAGCGAGTTTTGAAGATCACTCAGGTGGTGTGGTCTTGGTGTATGTCAGACAATGAAAGTGAAGTAGAGGCTGACATGATGCCTCCTAAAATCATGTCACAAGATGCAGTGAAGAAACTGATTGAAGCGATGTTTGAGTCCAAGCTCGAGGAGTTGAAAAGAACCAAGGGTAAGGATAAGGAAGATGAAAGTGATAGTGATGAAGAATGGGATAAACAAAATGAAGAAATAGAGGAGATACCTACGGATTAGAGGGAATTTGTAGATACTCTGAAGTCTATCAATAGGGACACCATAGATGGGTTACCTATGTATAGTGGAAGTATGGAAGCTGAGGAGGTGATTGATTGAATTGAGGCATTGAACAATCATTTTGAGTACAAAGAAGTCCCTGATGATAGGGGGGTTAAGTTGGCAAAGGCAAGGTTGCAGGGGTCTACTCTTGCATGGTGGAATTATGAGCAAGGCGAGAGAGTTAAGGAGGGGAAGAATATGATAACCTCCTAGGAAAGGATGAAGACTAAAATCAAGGCACAATTCTTACCTCTGGACTATAACGTGCAGATGTATAAGAAATTGCAGAACCTTAGACAGAGAGACCTTGATGTGAATACATACACACAAGAGTTTCATAAACTTAGTCTCAGATCAAAGAGACAAGAAGAAGAGTTAGAGAAGGTGGCCAGGTATTTGAATGGCCTAAGGATGAACATCTAAGATGAGATCAGCATCTTAGCACCAGAAACAATGAACAAGTGTTTCCAAATGGCCTTAAGGGCTGAAGAGAAGATAAAGAGAAAGAGTGAGCAGAATAATAGAAGTAGAGGAGGAAGAAGTCCTAACCAGAGGCCTAGTGGTGAGTCTAGCCAAGAAGAGCAAGTTGGAGACTCAAGTAGTAGAGGAGGCTACTGAGGAAGAAGGCCTAATGGAAGGGGTGGGACAAATGGATCAGGTAGAGGATCCAAGTTCTCCAATATGAGATGTTATAACTACAATCAGATAGGGCACTTGACATACAAGTGTCCAGAGAAGGCCTCAACTTCTCATGGTGGTGAGAAGAGAACCACTTTGATTCAAGAGGATTCAAGGAGCATGACATCTCCTAAAGTGAATCTAACATAAAAAATGGGAGAAAATATGATGATCAAGAAGATGCTACTCAAAGAACCAGTGTAGGCTGAACCATGTCAAAGAAGGGCTTTGTTTAGAATCAACTACAAGATCCAAGGTAGGGTTTGTAAAGTTATTATTGATTTTGGTTGTACTAATAATATTATATCTTTGGAAGTAGTGAATAAGTTGAATCTATAAAAGATACCCCATAGCTGTCCATATAATGTCAGTTGGTTGAACAAGGGGTAACACATACTCATCAATGAACAAGCATGGGTAGAATTCAGTATTAGGGGGTATGGAGATAAAATCTTATGTGACATCCTTCCAGTGGATACTTGCCATCTTTTGTTAGGCAGACCATGGCAGTTTGATAGAAAGGCTCATCATGATGGAGAAAAGAATTATTACTCATTCCAAAAGGATGGTGTGACTTATAGGATATAGTCATTGGTAGAAGGGGATCCACAAAATGTAGGATCTAGTGTAATGATGGCAGGAGAAAAACAATTCATGGAAACTTTAAAGGAAATTGGTGTAGGTTTTGCTTTGATTGTGAAGCCTAAGGGGGAAAGGAAGGAAAGTGTGAGGGAAGTAGGACCTAAGGAGGTCAGAGATATGATTGAAAGTTACAAAGGAGTGATTGCAACAGACATACCTAATTCCCTACCACCTATCAGAGATATTAGCCACCAGATAGACCTCATACCAGGAGCAGTACTTCCTAATAAGGCAACATATAAAATGACCCCTCAGCAGAATGAAGAGATAGTAAATCAGATTCAAGAACTCATAAACAAAGGGCTAATAAGGAAGAGTCTTAGCCCATGTGCAGTCTCTACTCTTTTAGCCACAAAGAAGGATGGGAAATGGAGGCTTTGTACTAATTCTAGGGCCATAAATAGGAGAACCATCAGGTATAGGTTTCCTATTCCTAGAATAGAAGATCTAATGGATTATTTGGGAGGGGCTACTTATTTCACCAAGATAGACTTAAAGAGTGGGTATCACCAAATTAGAATAAGAGAGGGGGATGAGTGGAAGACAATATTTAAAACCAATGAAGGGTTGTATGAGTGGCTTGTGATGCCTTTTGGTCTTTCAAATTCCCCTAGCACCTTTATGAGACTAATGAATGAGGTGTTGCAAGAGTTCATAGGGAAATTTGTGGTAGTCTACCTTGATGATATCTTGGTGTTTAGTAGGAGGAAGGAAGAACACTTGAAACATTTGGAGATAGTCTTGAAGAGGCTACAAGATCAAAAGTTAATGATAAACTTGGAAAAGTGTGACTTCCTGAAACAAGAATTGATTTACCTAGGCTTTCTCATCTCTAAGGGTGATTTGAAAATGGATCCTTCCAAGGTAGAGGCTATTTTGAATTGGCCTACACCTAGGACATCAGGAGAGGTTAGAAGTTTTCAAGGTTTGGCCACATTTTACAGAAAATTTATTAGGAACTACAGTGATATTTGTGCACCTATGTTAGAGACCATCAAGAGTGGAGGTAAGGTGAAGTTTGTGTGGACAAAAGAGAAAGATGAGAGTTTTGAAAGTCTAAAACAGAAAGTTGCCAAGTATCATGTCTTAGTACTTCCTGATTTTAATAAATTTTTCACCATTGAATGTGATGCAAGTGGGCTGGCCATAGGAGCAATGTTGAGCCAAGAGGGCAGACCAGTGGCCTTTTTTAGTGAAAAATTAAATGAATCTAAGAGGAAATACTCCTCTTATGATTTAGAGTTGTATGCCATGGTACAATCTCTGAAAAAGTGGAGGCACTACTTGCTTCCTAGAGAATTTATTGTATACACTTACAATCATGCTCTCAGTTTTTTGAATGGATAGGAAAAGCTCAGTCATAGACACATGAAGTGGGTGGAAAACCTTCAAGCATACACCTTCATCATTAAGCATAAGAAAGGGATAAACAATAAGGTTGCTGATGCTCTAAGTAGAAGGGTGTTGACAGTGCAAGAAGTGCAACTACAAAGCATGGGTGTTGTGGCACTCAAAGAATTGTATGAAGAGCACCAAGATTTCAAGGAGATTTACAAGGTATATAGTGAGTTTGCCAATGCTTTCCACAATGAATTTTTAGATTATACATTTCAGGATGGACTTTTGTTTAAAGGGAGTCAACTATGCATCCCTAAGTGTTCAATGAGGGATAATATAGTGAAGGAGAAACATAGTGGTGGTTTAGGAGGACATTTTGGGTTCAATAAGACATTAGATCTAGTAAGAAGATTTTACTTTTGGCCAAGGATGCAATCTGATACCAGAAGGTTTGTTGAGAGTTGTATGGTATGCCAAAGAGCAAAGGGGGTCTCAACTAATGCAAGATTGTACCAACCTTTGCCCATACCAAACAAACCTTGGGAGAGTTTGAGTATGGATTTTGTGATGGGATTACCAAAGATGAGGATGGGTCATGATAGTGTGTTTGTTGTGGTAGACAGATTCAACAAAATGGCTCACTTTATTCCTTGTAAAAGCACCAATGATGCTATCTACATTGCAGGATTGTTCTTTAAATAAATTGTCAGGATTCATGGACTACCTTTAAGTATTGTATCTGACAGAGACAACAAATTTGTGGGACATTTTTGGAGAACCTTGCGGAAAAGATTGGGTACAAATTTGTCCTTTAGCTCAGCCTATCATCCTCAGACTAATGGCCAAATTGAGGTTGTGAATAGGTCATTAGGTAATCTGCTGAGATGTTTGACAAGAGAACATGGAAATAGTTGGGATGTGGTACTCCCACAAGTAGAATATGCCTATAATGATTCTACAAATAGAAATATAGGTCTAAGTCCTTTTGAAGTTGTCTATGGTAGTCATCCTAGAGGAATTTTTGAATTGAGAGATGTTCAAGGGTTGGACAAAAGGAGTGGACATGCTGCTACATTTGTAGAGGCTATGAAAGAGATCCATCAACAAGTTAGAGATACTCTACACAAGAATAGTCAGAAGATCAAGGCTAGAGTGGATCAAAGGAGAAGGGATGTGCAGTACCAAATAGGAGATATGGTCATGGTTCATCTCAACAAGAGTAGACTACCCAAGGGAAGCCATAGCAAGGTGATGATGAGAAAAATTGGGCCTTGTCGGATTCTGGAGAAATATGGTCCTAATGCTTACAAAATTGAACTCCCTGATGATATTGCTATTTCACCTATATTCAATGTTGCTGATCTAACATTATATAAGAGTCCTGATACAGGAGAAGGTGCAGAAGATTTCATCCAAGACAATGAAGAGTGGGTGCAGTACTTACCACCAAAGGGACCACCTAAAATGGAGTGCATCTTGGATAGCAGGATAGCCAAGAAAATAAGAAATTAGACCTATTTTGAGCACTTGGTTAAATGGCAAGGACTTCCTGATTCAGAAGCCACATGGATGCTAGAAGAAGACATCAGAAAGTAGGGTGGTGATTTGTAGTAGTTAGTCTCTAAGAGGACTTGAGACAACTTTCACCGAGGAAGTATGGTGCAAGAGCACCTAACAAATCATGCTTTATGTTTGTAATAAGGTCAATTTGACCAATGCTTGTTTTTTGTAGTTGTTGTTGTTCAGTTTGTAACTGACCAAGTGAGAACTGGTCGAAATAGGATAGTTGGGGGACACAGGCAGTTGGTCTTCCTCAACTGCTCCAAATCGGTTGGCCTCCCACGGCAGTGGGTTAAAAACATAGCAGAACGAACATTTGGGGGTTCTATTCAGGTTCTATATTCTTTGTTGATGTTCTTGCTGGTATTGTGTATGAAATGTGCTGAAGAACAATAAAGCTCTGTTTCATCCATCTCATGTTTTTTTTTTTTCTATTTTTAAGTGCACGAATTTCTTACTGTGCATAGTAGATCCTCCTTTTAGTAGTTTGTTGCAGAATGGTTCATTGAAGCATTCCACTAGTACGATTCTTGTTGAAATTGGTGGAATGGCTTCATTGTACAAGTATGTGTTTTTGTTTCCTATTTTGTTTTCTTGTTCGACAGCGCAGAGAATCCAAATGGTGTGTCTTGTATAGTAGATTGCCTAGCATCTCCATGTGCTAGGGTTCAGTTGAAGAGTAGACAAATCGTAGGGTTGCAAAGCTGTTGGAGTCATTATTAGTGAGACTGAGGCCGTCTAAAAAGTATTTCACTCTCAGATCGATAAGAATAGTCTGGCTGAGCACAGGACGTCTATTCAGTGTATCGACCTATCAAAACTGGAGTTCACCAATAGAGTTGAGTCTCAGTGAACTTGAAGTCAGAACGCATCGGCACATCAGAAATAACAAAAGGAGATTTGCCGATAGTATCAAGTCTTACCAAAGACAAATACCATCGGTTCATCGGGAGATAAGTTCAAAGTTTCCCTGATAGAAGTGAGTCATACTGACACAGTCATGGTTATGACAAAAAGGGATATCGGTTAAGGCATCAGGCATTGACTGAAGGATAGAAGACTTCACCGATAGAAGTAAGTCTTGGCGAAGGAAGTTTCATGGTCACATCGGCATAAGTTTGATCACGGAGAGACTTAAGAAAGTCATTTCGACCAATGGTTATCTAACCGATCAAGGTGTATCAATAGCTCATTTGTTAATTCTTGTCGTCTGTGAGGAAATAGTGACCCGTACTGCGATTTCACTTTGCTCTCCCCATCAATACTATTCTTGGAGTAATGAAATCAACCCACAAGCACAACATACAAAAATAATGACCATGTCTATTCCAGGTTTTGGCTGCCACTTACCATGATATATTGAGATCAAGGTAGCTTTGGAATTAACCTAGACAAAGACAAGAAGATAAAAATAAATAATCAAAAAGACCAACAAAAAGATACAAATAGCCATTGCGTGTTCTTGCCAAGATAAGTGTTGATAGGACAGATTCTTGTCCATTGTAGGAATGATATATCCTAGGATGCGAATCGGTTGGATTTTGTTGGATAATTTTTGAAAGGTGGGCAAAAAGGACAGTCAGGCCATGTGTTGGATTATAGTTGGTATGTTGATTGATGATTTTTGTGTGAGGTGCGACGTTTCAGGCATATGCTTAGCGTGTGTATCATTTGTTGGATCTAACAAGCTTAGTAAATAGGGACCATCCAAATGGGTTAGATGGGTGCATCTTGTGTACCTGAGTATTGGATACTTCCTCCGTATTCTAGACCACCTACATACACTATGTCCATGGGATCAAGGTACTTTCAAGATGTGGGTGAGATGAATATGTAGTTCTGGCAAGACTTGATGATATGGGAATGGTTTAGGATGGATGTTGAGGATAAAGGTTCAGATGATTTTGGGTGATTGTGTTGATGTCGTGGTAGTGGATTTTGATTTTTTTTTCTAATTTTCTAATGTTTTTGGATTTTTTGATTTTCTAATGTTTTTGGATTTTTTGATTTTATCATGTTTTTGGATTTTTTGATTTTCTAATGTTTTTGGATTTTTTAATTTTTCTAATGTTTTTGGATATTTTTATTTTTCTATTGTTTTTGGATTTTTCTAATTTTAGCTGTATAGAAGGAAGCTTACAAGGATCTTTGTACTACAGATTAGCCTTGGGTGGTATGATGCAGGGTGGGTGATTGATGTTTCTGAATTCCAAGGCATGGAAGGTGTTTGAGATGATGCGTCATGATGAAGAATAGAGTTTATTAGATGGTAGTACCAGCCGCTACACATGGTGCTTGAGATAGGTTTTCACCCTGGTACCAATCCAAGGCGTCACTGAAGTGATTTTCACCATTGGATGGCTTTATTGTACTCAAGTTTTTCTTGATTTTTTGATTTTTTTGTTTATTTTACTTGGGATACTCGATGGGTTATGCATAGAACTTTTTTAGATGTAGGATATTTATGGACTCATCCAAAGGCTGCCCCTTAGGTGTTGCAAGCTGATATGCTCCTAATCCATAGCTGGCAGTGATGACATAGGTCCCCAACCAATTAGGTTCAAAATTTCCTTTCTTAGGGCATTCCTACAGATTCTTCTAGTTTTCCATGAGGACAAGGTCACCCACTTCAAACTTGTGGTTCTTGATTTTCTTGTTGTAGCTTCTTCTCAGGTGGTTTTAGTAGGCCTGCAGATGGTTAAGTACATCTAGACATTTCTCATCCAATAGTTCTAGCTCATGCAACCTTGCAACTTGGTATTCCTCATCAGTGATTATGTTCTGTAAACATACTCTTAGGGATGGGAGCTCGACCTTAATAGGTATGATGGCTTTAGATCTAAATACTAGGGAGTATGGTGTGGCTCCTGTGGGTGTACAGATACTTGTACGGTAGACCAATAGGGAGAGATTAAGTTGAAGGTGCCAATCACAGCCTACTTCATTAACTATTTTCTTCAGAATACGTAGGATGGTTTTGTTTGAAGCTTCAACCTGACCATTACCTTGGGGATAGTATGGAGTGGAAAAATGATGTTGGATTTGGAATTTTTCACACGGGGTGTAGATTTCCTGGTTTTTGAATGGTTTCCCATTATCTGTGATAATGGAATGGGGGATGCCATAACAACATATGATGTAATGAAGGATGAACTTGGATATTTGGGTTCCGGTGGTGAAAGTGAGTGGAAGTGCTTCCACCCACTTGGTGAAGTATTCAGTAGCAGTGATGATAAATTTATGACCATTAGAGAATGGTGGGTGGATATTTCCTACGAGGTTGAGCCCCCACTATGAAAAGGGCCACGAAGTTGTGATTGGCTGCAGTTCCTGTGATGGCGCATGGATGAGGCCCCCATGCTATGGATAGGGCAAACACATTTTTACAAACTGGTAGGCATCTCACTCCATGGTTGGCCAATAGTACTCTGTTCTTAATATCTTCTTAGCTAAGGTAGGTCCACTCGAGTGTACCCCACAAATGCCTTCGTGTACCTCTTTCAAGGCCACTTCAGCTTCCCTAGAGTCTAAACATTGCAAAAGTGTACCATCAAGACTCCTTTTGTATAGGGTATCTCCTATGAGAGTAAAGCGGGAGGCTTGGCAGATGAAACTTTTTCATTGTGAGGCTGAAAGGTTGGGGGGATAATGTTATCATGGAGGTATAAATATGTTTCTTGATACCAAAGGGAGAGGGGACCAATGATTTTGCACACAAGTTCTACTTGGTGAATGTCATAGGCCGATATAGGGAGTTCTTTGATCAGGAATTCGTACTTCTTACTATCCTTCTTCATGTCTACCAGGGATCCTATTGTGGCCATTATGTCTGTTGCTTTGTTATTTAGCCTTGGAATATGCTCAAAATGGATGTCATAGAAATAACCTTTGAAGTCATCCACCATTCATTTGTAGGGTAGGAGCTTATCATCCTTAGTTTTATACTGATCATTCACCTGTCGGATGACTAATTGGGAGTCTCCATAGACCATTATTTTGTCAATCCCCCACTTAATTGCCATGCATAATCCTATGATAAGAGCCTCATACTCTGCTACGTTGTTGGTGCATACAAATGCAATTTTGAATGACTTGGGGATGGTGTCACCTTGAGGAGTAACAAACAAGATGCCTGCCCCCAAGCCTCGGTGTGTGTAGGACCCATCAAAGTACATTTTCCATGGTTCTGTTGCTGGTGCTACTATCAATATGGACTCATCAGGAAATTCTGCAAGTGTAGGATGCTCCATGGGAATAGGTGCCTCAGCTAACTGATCAGAAATGACTTGTCCTTTGATAGCTTTTCTTTCAGTGTACTCAATGTCAAACTCACTTAAGATCATTACCCATTTGGCCATTCTTCCAATGAGGGTGTCTCTATTTAGCAGATACTTCAGGGGATCAATCTTAGCAATGAGCTTAGTCTTATGATTGAGCATGTAGTGTCTCAACTTCTGTGAAGTAAAGACCACAACTAAGTATGCTCGCTCAATGGGAGTATAGTTTAGTTCATAGCTCACCAAGGTGCAGCTGATGTAGTATATTGCTCTTTCTTTTCCTTGTTCATCATGTTGTGCCAACAAGGCCCCTATAGAGGTTTTGGTTGCCGATATATATAAGAGGAGGGGTTCTCCTTGCTTTGGTGGAGTGAGAACGGGGGGATTATCCAAGCAGTTTTTCAACTAATCAAAAGCGGATTAACACTAATTATCCTAGACAAAGGCTATGTTCTTTTCTAAGTAGATGTTGGAATGGCTGACATTTATCAGTGAGTTGGGCAATGAACTAGTGGATAGACTAGAGCTTCCCCTAGAGCTTCAGTGTTTTTGGAGGTGGCATCTCTGTGATGGCTTTAAATTTAGTAGGATCCACTTCAATTCCTCTTCTTGAGACTATGTAACCCAAAAGTTTCCCTGAAGTGACCCCAAAGACAAATTTCTTTAGGTTTAGATGTACGTTGTATTTCTCTAATCTATCAAAGATCTTTGGCCGCACATCTAAGTGTTCTTCTCGAGTCTTCAAATTTCCTAACAGGTCATCCACATAGTCTTTCATGATCTGATGGAAGAGGTCATGGAAGATAACAGTCATGGCACATTGATATGTTGCTCCTGCATTTTTCAAACCAAAGGGCATCACCACCCAACAATATATACCCCATGGGCATATAAAGGAAGTCTTATGTTAATCCTCTTCTGCAATCCTAATATGATTATACCCTGAAAAGCCATCCATTAGGGATAACATCTCGTGCCCTGCCGTGAGGTCTACTATAATGTTAATGTTTGGTAGTGGGAAATCATCTTTTGGATAGGCTTTGTTGAGGTCCCTAAAATCCATGCAGCATTAGATTCGACCATCAGGCTTCACCACTAATACTAGGTTAGAGAACCATTCTGGATAATCTATCGGTTGGATGAACCCCACATCTAGGAGTTTCTTTAGCTCTACCTTAACAAGGAATGCCACCTGATGATTCATCTTTCTTAGCTTTTGTTTTATAGGTTTTGCATCGGGGTGTACTGTGAGATGATGAACAACCAAGGTAGGATCTAGCCCTGGCATATCTACATAGGTCCATGCAAAGTTATGGCTTCTTTGTTTGAAGAAAACTAAGAAGTTCTATTTTATTGTGGTAAGAGACTCTTCCCTAAAGGTGATCTTTAGTGCTTCTTCTATCCCAAGGTTCATTTCTTGTGATGGCTCCATAAGGATTGGTGATCTATCAGGATATACCTTCTCTATTTCAGGAAGGCCCATGCTTCCATCTTCTAGCACCTCATGGAGGTTTTCACCAGAAGATATGTCCTTTATTTTTAATTTTTTTCACCAGAAAGTGCCATGGAGTGGTTTTCACTATGGGGCATTATTTTTATTTTTATGTTTTTGCGACTAGAAGCATGGGTGGTCTCACCAAAATAGGTAGACGTGTCAAGTTACATGATCTACCTGGCTCTATGATCTCCCAAGAGCAAGTGATCTCTGACCCCCATCATTTCTTCTATGGCTTCGTCATTTTCTGCTACATCAAAAATGGGAGGTCCTTGTTGGCCCCAATCTATAAGGTCTAGGTATACAAGGGGTAGGTCGTTAGATGTGGAGGCTAAGGTGGTTACAGTATAGATGCAACATATGGAGGATTCAAAGAATTCTAAGAAGTCACTAAAGGAGTCTTGATGATCTATTTCATTAATGTTGTCGACCACAGGGGAAACCGTAGCAACCTCGGCTAAGATACTTTCGCCACTAGTGAGGATATGGTGTTGTTTTCCATAGCCTAATCCTTGAGTGTAGGGATTCCTTGTTTCTTGAATTGGTTCTATGATCCCTTGTTCATGAAGGCCAATACCACCTTGTCCTATGTAGCCCATGTATTTGACAATTTCTAACCCTTTTCCATAGATTTCAGATGGTATGGTAGGGGTTTCTTGCTCTATTTCTTCATTTTTATACAACCATGATGATATGTCTTCAAGTATGTCTTGATCAAGAAAGTGTCTCTTTTCAAAGGTCAGAGATGGCTTGCATTTGATAACCACTGCGGAGACTTCTCCCTCCTTCAGAGTACTGAATGTTTTAGGATTAGGTAATGTTCCTACACAAAAGGTACCATGTAGGTCACATTCCCCACATCCCATGGCACTTATCTTGATTTTGACCTCGGGTGGTGGAGGTGTTTGAGATGAAGTGGTAGTAATTTTGGAGGGATTGATGTATGAGGTGGATGTTGTAGCATCAGCTTGGGAAGTGGCTTTTCTGATAGTTTTTTTATATAGATAGAAAGTATGATTGTGTCCTTCCAAGAAGCTGCAGTATTTGAAGGGGTGGGGGTCAGCATAGATAGTTACCTCTGTACCGTTATGAGGGAATTTTAGGCATTAATGGTATGTGGAGGGGACGGCTTGCATGGCATGGATCTATTAGGAATTAAGGTATCTCAACCTTGGTAATTCCTTACATTATTAATGTTTGCATTTATTATTTAATTGCCTATGTTGTAAATATTTGTAAATTTCATATTGTCATATTGTGGGATGTGGCATGGTGATGTGTCAATCCTACATCGAAGATGATAACTTGTAATTTTGTCCTCACATGAGGAGATAGGCATCCCACTTTGTGGTTGGAGCATTTTGCCATGTGTTGGCATCTTCCATGTTGTGTAAGGGAATGTTTGACCGAAACAGTTACGATAGATTCCTATGATGGATTTATGACATGTAAGAGTCAGAAATAGAAGCATGTAAGATAGGTGAAGACATGTGTCATGAAGCATCTTTGAATAAGGCATATTTGGGTGCCCCAAGGTGGACTATTATAGGTTGTCAGAGAATATGCTATTTATAGCATGTGTATGACAGATTCTCTTACAACTGTAAGTTGTAACCGCTATGACAGATTCTATGATGGTCGTGAGTGTTGTAAGAGCATCTGTCATAGCCCATTTTGGAAATAGGTGACCTCTTTGGGATGGGAGTTGTGGACAAGTGTCAGGCACATTCTACAATGTTGACCAAGTATCCTTAGGCATGGGTTTTGGGCCATGAGGCCAAGTTGGACGCCCATCCCAAGATAGGTCCAATAGTGCCTTGTATATTCTATATAAACAGGTGCTTGGAGAGGGAGTTGTATCACAAGTTTACAGGTACTATTATGCTACTAGATTGACTCCAGATATGAGTGTCGAAGACCATTGAAGCTTGCATTCCAAGTGTATTGTAAACAACTTTCAGATTTGTTAATACATTGTGTAGGTTTTTGAGTGTTGGGTTTTTCACCCGATAAGGGTTTTCCCCACCATAAATCTTTGTCTCTCTTCTTCTGTCTTCTTTCTGGTTCATGTGTATTGCTGCAATATCTCTGTTAGATGTTCTATGTTGTTGTAGTTGTAAGGATTAATTTGAATTTTCATATCCCTCTCCTCATTAGATTAGTGTAGGAAGCGATTTACGCACACCTAGCTTCCTTTCAATTGGTATCAGAGCCTGGCCAGTTTTGGTCTTAGCTGTTGGGTAGGGGTTTTTTGAGCTGATCTTAAGTTGAGTGGGAGTATGTGTAGAGTATTCTAATTTCTATTATAGCAAGGATATGTCAAGCACATCTGGAAGAATGGAAGTGGAGAAATTTAATGACACTAATTTTGAGTTGTGGAAGCTCAAGATGGAAGACATGCTTGTTGACCGAGACCTTTGGGAAACTGTTATTGGAACTAAACTAGTTGCAATGCAACGAGATGATTGGGATCTCAAGGATTAGAAGGCTAAGGGTCTCATAAGACTTAGTCTTGCTAATTCTATGTTGTTAAATGTCCATGAGGAGAAAACTACAACATTGGTTTGGAAGAAGTTGGGAGATGTGTATCAAGCCAAATCCTTGGTTAATAAAGTTTCTTCTGAGAAAGAAATTATATTCTCTTCAAATGGAGGATGGAGGATCCATTGCTGAACATATGAATGTTTTTAACATTCTAGTTGCATAGTTGACATCTATAGGTGTGAAAATGGAGGAGGAGGATCGATGCATGACCCTACTTTGCTCTTTTCCAGATTCATGGGATCATCTTGTCATGGCTATCCGAAGCACCACTACCACCTTCAAGATGGAAGATGCAGTATCTGCATTGTTATCTGAAGAGATGTGGAGAAAGTCTTTTGATGCAGCCAAAGAGGCTCTTGTGGTTCATGGAAGACCCAAAGAGAAAGGGAAGAAGAAGGGAAAGAAAGGTGAAAAGGGTAGATCCAAATCCTAGGGGAGATCCAAATCTCCTGGAAAGTCCAAGGCTCTCTATTGGAACTACAGTAAAAATGGGCATTTCTGAAAGGAATACAAAGAAGAGAAGAAAAAGAAGAAGAAAGCTCCTGACTCAGATTCTAACAAATCGCAAGATGATGGTGATTCTTTCATCGCATCCCTAGAAACCCATGCATCTAATGATGTGTGACTGATTGACTTTGGTGCATCATTCCACATGACCTTGCATCAAGACTGGTTCACTAAGTATTAGGAGTTCGATGGTGGAAAGGTGTACTTGGGTGACGACTCTCATCTAAAGATTATTGGTCATGGAAGAGTCTCTATCTGATTCCTTGATGGTTGAGTGAAGGGGATCTCTGGGGTTATGCACATCTCAGGCTTAACACGAAACTTGCTTTTTGTAAGTAGTTTGAATGATGCAGGTGTGCAGGTTGTCTTTTCGAAAGAAGGATGCAAGATGACTAGAGGAGCTATGGTGCTTGCTAAGGATACTAGGAGAGGTACTTTGTTGCAGATGGAGGCATGATTTCACAATGTAATAGTTCTTTTGATTCAAAGAAGAGGGCAGTAGTCACTTCATCCCCACTATCTGAATGAGAAGTTAAGAGATCTGTTGTTTCTAGTTCTGATGTTTATAATCATGCCTTGGAAGTTAAACTTCCTGCTGAAAAGACAATGTTAAGGCATAAGAGATTTGGCCACATTGGTGAGAAGGGTCTGCGTACCATGAAAAATAAAAACCTCGTTGAGGGGTTAGATGATTGTAATCTTGAGTTTGACTTTTGCGAACATTGCATTTATGGAAAGCAAAACCATGTTCAGTTTTATTCAAGTTCTCAAAAGTCTTCTTATGTGTTGGACCTTGTTCATTCTGATGTATTTGGTCCTGTTAATGTTCCTTTGTTATCAAAATCTATATATTTTTTATCTTTTATAGATGACTATAGTAGAAGGACATGGATTTATTTTTGTAGAAGCAAATCTAAAGTCTATAGTAAGTTTAAGGAGTTTAAGGCCTTTGCTGAAAATCAGACTGGTAAAAAGATTAAGTGTTTGAGAACTAACAATGGTGGTGAGTTCTATTCTACAGAATTTTATAAATATTGCAAGGAACTTGGGATTGAAAGACATAAGACAACTCCATACACATTGCAGTAAAATGGAGTTGCAGAAAGGATGAACTAGACACTAATGGAGAAGGCTAGGAGCATGCTTAGTGGAGCTGGCTTAGAACAAAAGTTTTGGGCTGAAGCTGTTGCCACTACTTGCTATCTTGTTAATAGATCTCCTACATCAGATCTTGTTGGAAAGACACCCATGGAGGTGTGGTCTGGTAGAAAGCCTTTAATAAGGCATCTTCATGTTTTTGGTTGTGAGGCATATGCACATGTGCATAGGGAGAAGCAGTCAAAATTAGAGAACAAGGTTGTTAAGTGTATCTTCATTGGCTATGGTGTCGGTATGAAAGGATACAAGATTTGGGACCCTGTTGCTGAAAAAGTGTTATATAGCAGAAGTGTCATCTTCAGAGAGCTTACACCTTCTTCCACTATTTTATAGCTAGAAGAAAAGGAAAACAAAGAGGATGTTGTTCAGTTTCCTCTCACCCCTGAGAAGACTAAACATAAAGACAATGTTGGACCTGATGATGATGAGAGCTCTAGCAGATCTGAAAGCTCAGATGAAGAAGCTGAACCTCAACCTCAGCTCTTAAGGAGGTCTACATAGATAAGAAAGCAACTTGAAAGGTTTAGTTTTGCATTGCTTGATTCTAGTTGTGCTTTTTCTTTGCTTACTAATAGTGATGAACCTAGAACTGTATCAGATGCTATGGACATGAAAGATGCAGGTTCCTGGAAGGAGGTCGTGGAGGATGAAATGGCTTCTTTGGAAAAGAATCAAACTTGGGACTTGGTGCCTTTGCCTCTTGGACGGAAACCTATTGGATGCAAATGGGTGTTCAAGAAGAAATTTGGTGCAGATGACAGTGTTGAGAAGTATAAGGCCAGATTAGTTGTGAAGGGGTATTCACAAGTGGAGGGTATAGATTATGGTGAGATCTTCTCTCCCATTACAAAGATGACATCCATTCAATTCCTATTGTCTCTTGCAACAACTTATGACTTGGAGGTAGAACAGATGGATGTAAAAACAACTTTCCTTCATGGTGATTTGGAGGAAGAAATCTACATGTCAAAGCCAGAGCATTACATGGTGAAAGGTAAAGAAAATTTGGTTTGCAAACTTAAGAAGTCTTTGTATGGTTTGAAGCAATCCCCTAGGAGATGGTACTTGAAGTTTGATGCCTTTGTGTTGTCAATTAGATTTGTGAGATCAAAATTAGATCATTATGTGTATTATAAGTTTGATGGTGATCATATTCTCATTGTTGCACTGTATGTTGATGATATGTTGCTCATTGGGAAGGGTAAGAATATGATTTTTGATTTTAAATCTCAGCTGTTAGTACAGTTTGAAATGAAAGATTTAGGGGCAGCTAGGTACATTCTAGGAATGGAAATTAGAAGAGACAGAACCAACAGAAAACTTTGGTTAAGCCAGAGTAAGTATGTGAAGACCATGTTGGATAGGTTCAGCATGGCACATTGTAGACCATTGTGTGTTCCTATTTCTTTGGGGACAAAGTTGTCTATTGAGGATTGTCCAAAATCTCCTAGTGAGGTGGACGACATGAGCAGAGTACCTTATGCTAGTGTTGTTGGTAGTTTGATGTATGCTATGGTCTACACAAGACCAGACATTGCCCAAGCTATGGGAATCCTTAGTCAATTTATGGCTAATCCTTAATGAGTTCATTGGGGTGCAGTTAAGAGAGTGTTCAGATATTTGAGGGGTACTTCCAAGTATTCCATATGCTATCATGGCAATGTTTTAGGACCTCCACATTCTATTGATATTCATGGATTTGTGGATTCAAATTGGGTAGGTGACATTAACAGCAGGAGATCCACCAGTGCATATGTGTTTACACTATTTGGTGGTGCTATTAGTTGGATGAGTAAGCAACAACCTGTTGTTGCTTTGTCCATGACTGAAGCTGAGTCTATGACAGCAACTCATGCTTCTAAGAAAGCCATTTTGCTTAAGATATTGTGTTTAGATATTGGTGTTGATGTAGGTCAGATCACGATCAGTTGTGACAGTCAAATTGCAATTTGCCTTGCGAAGAATCTAACTTTCCATGCTAGAAAAAAGCACATTGATGTTTAGTTTCACTTCGCGTGAGACATGGTTGAGGATGGAAAGGTAAATTTGGAGAAGGTAGATACTTTGAAGAATGTTGCAGTGCATTGATGAAGCCAGTGGGCACAGAGAAGTTTAGATGGTCTTCGAAGTCTATTGGCCTCTCAACCTATAGTAGTTAAATCCTATTTTTCTATTGGCTCTTACAAGGTGTTCGAAAAGTGGGAGAATGTTGGGAATTAAGGTGTCTTAACCTTGGTAATTCCTTACATTATTAATGTTTGTATTTATTATTTAATTGCCTATGTTGTAAATATTTGTAAATTCCATATTGTCATATTGTTGGCTGTGGCACGGTGATGTGTCAATCCTACATGGAATATGACAACTTGTAATTTTGTCCTCACATGAGGAGATATGAGTCCCACTTTGTGGTAGGAGCATTTTTCCATGTGTCAGTTTCTTCCATGTTGTGTAAGGGAATGTTTAACTGAAACGGTTATGACCGATTCCTATGGCGGATTTATGACATGTAAGAGTCAGAAATAGAAGCATGGAAGACAGGTGAAGACATGTGTCATGAAGCATCTTTGAATAAGGCATATTTGGGCACCCCAAGGTGGACTATGATAGGTTGTAAGAGAATATGCTATTTACAGAATGTGTATGATAGATTCTCTTACAGCTGTAAGTTGTAAATGCTGACAGATTCTGTGACGGTCTTAAGTGTCGTAAGAGCATTTGTCATAGCCCATTTTGGAAATAGGTGACCTCTTTGGTATGGGAGATGTGGAAAAGTGTCAAGTACATTCTACAATGTTGATCAAGTGTCCTTAGGTGTGGGTTTTGGGCCATGAGGCCAAGTTGGATGCCCATCCCAAGATAGGTCCAATATTACCTTGTATATTCTATATAAACAAGTACTTGGAGAGAAAGTTGTATCACAAGTTTACAGGTACTGTTATGCTGTCGGATTGACTCCAGATATGACTCTCAAAGACCATTGAAGCTTGCATTACAAGTGTATTGTAAACAACTTCCAGATTTGTTAATACATTGTGCAGGTTTCTAAGTGTGGGGTTTTTCACCCGATAAGGGTTTTCCCTACCGTAAATCTCTATCTCTCTTCTTCTGTCTTCTTTTTGGTTCATGTGTATTGCTGCAATATCTCTATTAGATGTTCTATGTTGCTGTAGTTGTAAGGATTAATTTGAATTTACATAGCCCTCTCCTCATTAGATTAGCGTAGGAATCGATTTCTACACACCTAGCTTCCTTTCAGGATCCATGGTCGGCTGAGAAGAATGTTGTATGGGAGGTCAAAATCAAGAACCTAACATTTTGTTTCCAATATCTTCTTCCCTACTTGAATAGGGAGTTTGATGGTGCCTTCGGATAACCTCTCAGTGTCATCATATCCTTTTATGGTTATACTTTCACTAGAGTCCACAATCACATCGGAGTATCCCAAATGTTTTAATAACTTAAGAGTGCAAAGGTTTAGGCCTAAGCCACCTTCTATTAAGACTCTCTTTATGATATTCTTGTGGATATAAACTTCGATGTGTAAAGCATCATTGTGTGATCCATCAAATGCGGGAAGGTCTTTCTCAGAGAATGTCAAATGGTGGGGCGAAGTGATGTGACCCACCATGGCTTGGAATTGTTCCACATTTAGGTTAGTGGGGACCTAGGTTTCGGTTAGCACTTTGTCAAGGATCTCCTTATGAAGGGGGGATGTGTAGAGAAGTTTAATAATGGAAATTCTGGTGGGGGTCTTCCCTAGATGATCTAGGAGGTTGTACTTTTGGGTTGATGGTGGACAGATGGATGGATGATTTGGTTGATGATTTGATGTGGATGTAGATGTTTGATCGGTAGTTGGGGCTGTACAGATGGACACATGGCCCCAACGAGTGGTGACAGCACAATTGGGTGCTTGAGCCTGAATGGTAATTGTGTTGACATGGTGAGATGATGCTTCTATCCGACCCACGACTGAATCATAAGTAGTGGGAGGTGGAATGATGTTGTATGTTTGGTTAGAGGATGAGGCCTTTCCTTTGTTGTGGTTGGGTAGAGGATCCTTGTAAGCTCCCAAGTTGGCATTGGGTGATGGTTGTGGGGCTTACTCAAGGTTGACTTTACGATGATCTATAAGATCTTGTATGCAGTGCTTTAGCTCCATGCAATCTACTATCTTATGGCCCATGATACGGTGGTAATCACAAAAATCATTTTCATTATACCATGCAGGTTTGATTTGATTTTCTCTATAGGGTTTAATGGGTGGGAGAGTTATTAAACCATCTTTTAGGCATTTTTCAAGGATGTCTTCGAGTGGTTCCCTAAAAGTGTGAATTGTAGTCAAGGAGTTTTATTTTTCTTAGGGGGTCCTTTGGGAATATTTACATTGGTGGCGTGTGCGCTTGGAGGCACTTGGTTTTGTACATTTTGGACGGCCTTCACATCGATGATGCTGTCGTTGAGTGTGTTTTTTCTCTTGCACCAAAAGAGGGATTTCTCATTTGATTGTACATTATTGTGGCTTGTGTTTGGGGTGTTTATATTGACCTTATTGTTGTTGTTGTTGTAGGGCTTGTTGTCGTATAGTTTAATCAAACCCTTGGCAATAAGGGATCTCTCGATGGTGATGCCCTTGTCAATGACTTCCTCAAAAGTGGACACACATAGGATTTGTAAATGGAAGCCCATTTCTTGGTTAAGATTAGTCACAAACATGGTGACTAACTATTTCTCAGGGATCAACCAAGGGAGTTTGCTTGCTAAGACTCTCCACCTTTGTAAGAATGAAGTGAAGGATTCTCTGCTCTTTTGTTTGGTGTTGCAAGGGTATGTCATAGATATTTCATAGGAGAAATGGTTGACAAACTTCTTCGTGAGCTCAGGGAAAGTCCTAATGCCCGGAGGAAGGTGTGCGAAACATTTGATGGCTTGGCCACCAAGGCTTCTAGGAAAGCGTCTCATTAGGTATGTGTCATTGTGTGAGACTTCTAGGCAAGTGATGTAGAATTCCCTAAGGCAGTCCCTAGGGTCTCCCTTTCCTTTATATTTGTTGAATTTGGGTGTTTCAAAGTTTTTAGGAAAGGGAGGCATGTATAGTGTCTGATCAAATGGGTAGGGACAAATATCCTCAAAAGAATATTGTATGTGTTTGCCACCATGTTGCATATCGTCCACCTTTTGGATTAAGGTTTACACAACACTTGTTAGTCCAGTGTTGGCGGTGGTTGGGGAATGTAGGTTTGTTGGTTGATGAGATGTTGGAGGTTTGGCAGAATTTGGTATTGGTTTGTTTGGTTTTGGTGGTTGAGTTTTTGATTTTGTGGGATGGTGTTTTGGTTAATTTGTACAAGATATTGTTGGAGAACGTGAGGTGGTAGTTGGGGATTGGGATTATGTTGTGTAGATGATACTACAGGATTTTGTACATACATAAAATTGGATGGGTTGACTTTGGATGGATTGATCATGTTGTGAGGTGGTTGTGAAAAAGATTGGCTCTTGTAAGCTATGGTGTTGGGGTTGAGTGGAGGCACTCGTGTGCATGGGGTTGCTATGGATACCTAAGGTGATTTGAGGAATGGACGTGGTTATGTTTGTGATGGTGGAAAATGTAACAACGGGGTTGGAGATGGTAGGATTGGAGACATTAGATGTGGTTGATACATTGGTGGGAGTTGTGGATGTGGCAACATTAGAATTAGAGGGAGTGGTAGATATGGTGGGGTTTGAGGTTTGAGATATGGGTGGATTGGTGTTTGATGTAGATGGTTGGGAGGATGTTATGGGATTGGTGTTGGATGTGGATGGTTGGGTTGATGTAGTGTTATTAGGTGGTTGGGCACCAATTTTGAGAAGGAAGTCAAGATATCTACTTGGATCCGCTCTTAGAACTTTATCAAGCATATCCATGTTGTTAAGATCTTGTGTAAAGTTTAAGACATCTTGATCTATTTGGATAATGGTGGTGGTGTTTTGGATGGGTGGTTGTGGTGGTTGTAGTTGTAAGAAGGTGAAGGGGTTTTCATTGGGACCAAATGATGGTATTTGGAAGACCGAGGGTATGTTGAATACTTATTGGCTGATTGGTATATTGTATTGGTTGGTTTCAGGCATCCCTATGCCCATGTTGTTTCTGAAATTGACCATCTCTTGGTTTTTCTTGTGTTGGGATCTTGTTATGGGCATGCAAGGATATGGATTTTAATTGTGGGGTGGATGAAGATGGAGACCTTAGAGAATTTGGTTTGATTTATTGGACCCAAAGAGGATATGGTAATGGAATGTAATAAAGATTTAGGTGCAAGAGAGTACACTCCCTACAATCTAAATCTAAAGGTGAAAAAAAATTATGATGTGATTATAGGTTTTGACTTTTGGGAGATAAATCTCAAAAGGTGGTAACCTAAGGATGAAAGATGTCAAGAATGTTGATTTTTACAAAAAAATTGGACCAAAAGGATGGAGGAGAGATTTGGATTGTTTCAGGGAGACTTGACGGGAGAGATTTGATAGTGATTTTGGAGGATGCTTCAACTAAGGAAAACCTTAGGTGACCTAGATGTTTGATATAATAGATTTGGATGATGTTTTTGAAGAGGGATTTTGAAGTCAACAAATGAGCTCAAGTAAGGTCTAGAGTTTAGGTGTTACACAATGGATGTTTTATCTTTGTTTGGGGTAGACTTATGACCTCAGATAAAAAGGGATGATTATTCTACTTGAAGGTAGACTAATGACAAATCAAGCAAAATAGGGTGTGAAAGATGAAACCTAGATTCAACTTTAGCTCAAAGATTGATTTTTTGGATATGGTTTTTGGATTTTGGTTGGTGTTTTTGATTGATGTTTGGATTATAAGATTTTGGATGTGTTTAGAGTGGAGGAGATAAATGGATTTGGGGATGGATTTGTAGAAGGATTTTATTTGGTTCAAAAGTATGCAAAAATCAAGGAGGATGAGAAGCTATGGAAATGAATGGATTATGGTTTGGCTCAAAGGTATGATAAAGGGTCCAATGGTAATAATGATTAATTCTCTAAAGTCAAAATGGGAATATGGGTGAAGAATTTTGGATCAAAATGGATGTGGTTTTTGATAGATTTTGAAAAGGTGAATGTAGATTGTGGAGAGGTAGGCCCTAAAGATCCCAAATTAATTTCCTAAAGCCTTGGGTAAATTGGTTTGTAAATAGCACCAAAAGTCAGGTAAATGGCACCAAAACAGACAAAAATGGTGCCAATAATATGTGAAATGGTGTTAAAATAGGTCAGTGTTGGTCAATGCTTTGGAAAAAGGTAGATTTTGATGGCAAATTTGGATTTTATGAATACGAAGGTTGATCAAATGTTTAAATGATGTCTCAAATGTTGTTGTTTCTTTGCAAGTTCTTTGAAAACACTTCAAGCACAATAGAACACAATAGCCAAAGATTTGTTTGAAAAAATGTGAAGATTTTTTAACAAGCACTTTGTACAACCTAAGGCAAGGATAGGACAATACTTGTTGGATTCCCACTTGGTTTTACCCAGCTGCACTTATTCAAAGTGGATAGCTTCACGAACTTGGTGACATGGGCTTCCCCTTATAGTGCGCTCACTTCTCAGGCACACCAAGTTCCAAGTCCTCAAGACGCAGAGATCTTAAGGTACTTTGCTTTCTCTACTAGGAACCACATGTGACGTAGGACGGCTTCAAAGGTTCCTCCTTCTGCACCAAAAAGTAGAGGGTTTTTGGTCTCTAAAACAATGGTTCGTAGTGGGGGTACATCTAGGGGATCGGCACCTTACGAGCATCCGATAAACCACTTAAGGTTTTGACTAGCTCTACTAGGAGTTTCATATACACAAAGGTACTACTTCCTTTCAAGATAGCATTGTATGGTAAGCGCTAATACTAATTTGGACTTGGATTTTGCCTTATCCTATTTTACATATAGCAGGCCAGATGAAAGTACCGCTTGGGGTCACCAATGAGTTCTCTGTACGGTTGTGTCTCAAGGGCAAGCCCACTTTCTAGAAAAAAGATGATCAAACTATTTCTCTTCACCCAAGATCCTTTTGAAGGTGACGGGAGAGGATACTTTGATTCTAACTCTTGCGTGACAAAATGTGCAAGCGCACCAAGCACTATAAACACTCACTAATGTTCTTTTTAAACCCAAATCAAAATGTGCCTAAAGTTGTTTGCAAACACTTGTTAATTTTATTGCACCAAAGTCAAATGTTGTCTAGGATAGGCACACAAATGATTCTTTTTAGGTACACCAAATGAAATGTTTGTTTGTAGATTTGTTTGACAAGCAAATGATTGATTTTAGTGCACCAATTGAAATGTTATCTAAACCACTAAGCAAGGGTTCTTTTTATGAGCACCAAAATGAAATGTGATTTAATCTAATAGAAAACCCTACAAAAAGTGTTAGTGGTTTCAAAATGATGATCTTGGACAAATGAGCACAACCTGTAGAATAAGGACAAAACCCTGCATAGAACCCAATGTCAACACAGAAAATAGTGCTGGAACAAAGACAAATAGCACCACAGAATCTTAAAATCGTGCCATAGACAGCTAGAATGGCACTACTGATAGAGCATAGAATAGAATCTAACTATCCTAAAAATAGTGCTAAAATTATTATAGATTGCGCCAAAAATGAATAAGGCGCTACAATATTACAAGATGGTGCTGAAATGAAAGATAGAGTTAATAACAATCAAAGTGACACTAAAATATAGGAAGGCATCAAAACATAGTAGGATAGTGTCACTATGTCTTCTTGCTTGGTCTGTTTAGCTGTTGTGCATGAAGGCACTATTCTAGGCATCGATAGTGTCGATACAAGCCTGTGCTGGTCAAAAGGTCCAAAGAGCACAAGTTTTTAGTCAAAATGTTAGTTTAAGTGAGATTAGCTTGTTTGTTAGCCTTATCAATATTCACAAATCCAAGAACAAAGCTTTCAATAATGTTTGTTTAGAGCTAATTTAAAATTAAAAATTTCAAGATGTGCAAGTGAATTTTAAAAATTTTGGCATAACCTCCCCTTGTTCCTATGTTCTTCCTACAAAAACTGAGACTAAAGATGTTGGAAATGTCAGAAACAAGAAAAAGGAAAGAAGGTTTGAAGCCAAAATGGATTTGGCTTGTCATCTGAAAATAGCACCACTATAGTCTAAAATGGCGTCGTTGTGCACAAGGATGGCGTCGCGTTACAGAGAAATAGTGCCACTACACGAAGGAAAGGCCCTACACCTACAAAGCACATCTTCAAGCACAAAAAGCTCAAACAACATGTTAGATAGAGACCTTGTGGGTCCCATCGGGCATGCCAATGTGATTAGTGAGATCAAAATGAAAGCAAAAAACACAAAACAAATGCATAAACAAATGTTATACCTTTAAATGACTCACAAATCCAAGATAGGGTGGAGAAGCTTGCACCCAAGAGCTCCTATCTATACCCAAGATGATAGATTATATGTGAAATGCTCTCAAGTATGCAACTCATTAACTTACTAGCTGAATGGATATTTTAGCATAATAACACTACTTAGAAATTGGATGATCAAATGGCTTGGAGGATGTTGTATTTATAGGCATTTTGGAGAGATTTTGATCCAATGGTTGAGATTGATTTGGGAGATCAATGGTGGAGGATGAAAGTTATGTGGAGGGCCTAGATTTCATCTTGTAAAATGGAGGGCTGATGTATAGCCTACAACGGTGCACTGAAAATAGATTTAAATCTGTAACTATTACTGTGGTTGAACCTTTGAACCACTTGAAACCTCCAAGTTCATTGAACCCGTGAATCTGTCAAACAAAATGAACTAAATGAACCGTTAAACCCCCAACTATCGGTTCAATGTACTTCCATTGTGCAGTCTTAACACTGTCGGTAGTTATCGGTTGAATTGTTGAACTATTGAACCGTTGAACCAGTTCAATCATCGGTTCAACTATTGACAACCCTTATTACTATCGGCAATACATGTTCTTTGGCCAACTCCAAATTTCTCCCGCCGATATCCACTTAGTCCTATGAACCAACGAACCTATTGAACCTTTGAACCTTCAATTGGTTCAACCAAATGTTTTCAACCCAATACTCTCAACTTTGAATATGCACTGTTTAACCTTCTATCGTCAGTCACCCAATGAATCTTCATACACTTTGACTGCTATAGCCAGTCGACACTTACATCCATAGAAAGTGAACGTCTGACACACTCTACAGGAAATACATATTCGCATACAGTTGTGATATACACAGAAAATATACCTCTAGTGAAATAACACCAAAATCTAACACGAAGGACGTCCTCTGCAGCCTGAGTCGTAGTCCTTATTCAATTGAGTCCTAGCACATAGAGATGCTAGGTTCTCTATTGTGAAAACTCCTCTAGAGATTGGATCCTCTGTTCCATTCCGCCAGAAAAACAAACAAAAAGAAAACAAAGTAGAAAACTATGTATAGAATCCATTCCACTGATTTTACAGAAATCCACCAGTGGAATGGCCTCAATCAGGCATCTTCGACAATAGGAAACTAGATTATATAGAGAACACTTTGACATAGAAAATATACACAGAGCAATTTGATACACAGGAAATTTACACAGAACACAGAACAAACTGACAGAATTTTCTATTCCTCAATCCAAATTCTTCATCCTCTGCTCTCTTCTTTCAAGAATATGTTTTTAACTCTCTCCCCATTTAGTTCCAACCGGAACACAAGAAGTTGGAGTTGTTACAACTTCCAACCGGAATACTAAAAATCTAACTGATTATACGACACATGTTTGCATGCGACATGACATGAACACATTAACAAGACACCTAAACATAACACACTTGATTTAAACATCCACATACCCCAATTACCCAAGATGTTCAAATTGGCTTATCAGGATGCCAAATTTGTAACAGTGGTTCACTTACTACAAACATAAAATCACAACACAAGTCCCATAGGACAACACAAACAAACATAGAAATGCATAAAATATGATAACACATTAATACCTTAGTCTTCTCCCTCAGATGTATATTTGGCTTGTTGAAGAGGTGCTCCTGCACCATACTCCCCGGGAGAAGAAATCTCAAGCCCACTTGAGATGAGAGTTTGAAGGTCTGTACCATGATTTGTGATCTGATCTTCAGTCATCCAAACTACCTCTAAGTCAAGTTTCCTTTGCCAAGCTACCAAGTACTCCATGTACTCTTTGTTCTTTGTCTTCTTTGTCACTATTGAGTCTATTATCTTCTTCAATTTTGGTGGATCATGCTTAGGAATATCATCATCTACTGTATCCTGCAATGGTTCATGTTCTATATCTGCATTATGTTTTTGTGGAGTTAAATCACATACATTGAAAATGGGTGATAATCCAAGATCAGGAGGGAGTTGGATCTCATAAGCATTCTGTCCACACTTTTTCAAAATCTGACATGGTCCAATCTTCCTCTACATTAGTTTGGTATGTTTTCCTTTTGGGATTCTCTCCTACTTCAGATTAACCCACACCAAATCTCCAACATCAAATTGTACATCTCTCTTCTTATTATCAACATAGGCTTTGTACTTCAATGTAGTTTGTTGGAGTTGGGTCTTGACTTGATCATGCACCTCTTTGATGGTTGATGCAAAAGCTTCTCCATCTGCACTAATAGAATCTCCTATAGGTAAATCTCTCAATTCCAAAATACCTCTTGGATGAATTCCATATACTACCTGGAAAGGTGACTTCCCTGTACTCCTATTGGTGGTGTCATTATAGGAGAATTTTGATTGAGGTAGGATATTATCCCACTTCTCTCCATGCTACCTTGTCAAACATCTTAACAAATTTCCCAATGAACGGTTAACAACTTCAGTCTGCCCATCCATTTGAGGATGGTAGGATAATGAGAAGGATAAATTTGTTCCAAGCTTCTTCCAAAGAGTCCTCCAAAAGTGGCCAATAAATTTCACATCTCTATCTGACACTATGCTCAATGGTAATCCATGTATCCTCACTATCTCTTTGAAAAATAGATCAGCAACATATGAAGCATCACAAGTGGTTTTGCATGGTAGGAAATGTGCCATTTTACTAAATCTGTCTACTACAACAAAAACACTATCATATCCCTTCCTTGTCCTAGGCAAACCCAATACAAAGTCCATGCTTATGCTCTCCCATGGCCTAGAAGGAATGGGTAGTGGCTGATACAACCCTACATTAGTGGATCTCCCTTTTGCTTTCTGACATATCACACATGCCTCCACAAATCTCCTCACATCTGACTGCAACTTGGGCCAATAGTAATGCCTCTTCACAAGGTCAAGAGTCTTATCTAGACCAAAATGTCCTGCCATGGCCCCACAATGCTTCTCCCTAATAATATTTAGTCTCATAGAACACTGTGGAATGCACAATTGTCCACCCTTAAAAAGTAATCCATCTTGGATCAAAAATTCAGAGAACTCAACATGATATTTTTCACCAAAGGAAATACATACCTTGTATATCTCCCCAAAATCTTCATCAGCATCATACATAGCCTTCAAAGAGTCAATGCCAACACTCTCCAACTAGATTTGATTGATGGTTAGAGCCCTCCTGCTCAAAGCATCTACTACCTTGTTCTTGACCCCTTTCTTGTGCTTGAGTGTGAAGGTGAAAGCTTGTAAAGTCTCCACCCACTTCATATGCCTATGGTTCAACTTCTCTTCACTATTTATGAAACTAAGGGCCTGATTATCTATGAACACTATGAATTCTTTTGGAATCAAGTAATGCCTCCACTTTTTGAGTGACTGTACTAGAGCATACATCTCCAAATCATATGATGAGTATCTCTTATTTGCATCATTTAGTTTCTCACTGAAAAATGCAATAGGCCTACCTTCTTGACTGAGTACTGCCCCAATTGCCATGTGGCTTGCATCACATTCTACCTGAAAAATCTTGTTGAAGTTAGGAAGTGCAACGACTAGCTGCTCTGCCACCTTCTTCTTCAATGTTTCAAATGAATCATCTACCTCCTTTGTCCAAGTGAATATGCACTTCTATCCTCCTTTTATGGTGTCAAGCATGGGTGCACAAACATGACTAAATCCCTTTATAAACTCCCTATAGAAGGTTGCTAACCCATGGAAACTTCTAACATCATTCATAGTTCTAGGTGTTGGCCAAGACAATATGGCACTTACCTTCTCTTGATCCATTTTTAGTTTGTTATGTGAGATGACAAAACCCAAGTAGATGAGTTCTTCCTACATGAACAAACACTTCTCCAAGTTGATCATTAGCTACTCTTCATGTAACCTTTTGAGGACCAAGTCTATATGTTTGAGGTGCTCTTCCCTTGTATTACTGAAAATCAAGATGTCATCTAGATATACTATGACAAATTTTCCTATGAATTCCCTCAAGACCTCATTCATCAACCTCATAAAAGTACTAGGGGCATTGGATAAACCAAAAGGCATGACTTTCCACTCATATAACCCCTCATTGGTCTTGAATGCAGTTTTCCATTCATCTCCTGGCCTAATCCTAATCTGATGATAGCCACTCTTTAAATCTATTTTTGTGAAATATTTAGCATCCCCCAAGCAATCAAGAAAATCTTCTATCCTAGGGATTGGGAACCTATACCTAATTGTTATTTTATTAATAGCCCTTGAGTCAGTACAAAGTCTCCAAGTGCCTTCCTTCTTCGATGCTAGTATAGCTGGTACTGCACATGGGCTTAAACTCTTGCCAATTAGGCATGTCTCCAACAACTCCTCAATCTCTCTTGCTACCTCTATATTCTGTTCTGGGGTAAGCTTGTATGCTGCTTTGTTTGGAAGTGTAGGTCCTGGGATCAGATCTATGCAATGGCTGATGTCCCTTATAGGTGGTAGGGACCTTGGCATTTCATCTGAGATGACGCCTTTGTACTTGTCCAATAGCTCTTGGATAGTAGGATCTATGAACCTTTGCCTTTTCTCTCCCTTAACTTCTTGTTGCTACTCCTTATTCACCTTTAGGCATGGAATTAGAGCATATGCAACTGCACCTTCTTCTACTATCTCTTTCATGAATTGTTTGCCTTCTACTATCATCACCTTAACTTCTTTCCCCTTTGATTCCTCGTCATACTCCATCAATGGTAGTAACTCTATCACCTTAACATCCCTAGTGATTGAATATGTGTTTCTAAATCCATCACGGTGTTCTTTCAAATCATATTGTCATGGTTTTCCAAATAGGAGATGGCAAGCATCCATCTTAGTAATGTCAAACAATAATCTATCCTTGTATGTTCCAATTTGAAATTCTACCCAAGCCTGCTCTTCCACAACTATTTGCTGACCTTGAGTAAGCCATGAGACTTTGTATGGGCATGGATGTGGCAATCTTCTAAGCTTAAGCTTTTCTACCATTTCAATGGACACAAAATTTTTAGTAGATCCTGAGTCAATCAGAACTTTACATACCTTTCCTCCTACTTTGCAAGTAGTTCTGAAGAGAGACTTCCTTTGTGGGGGTTCTTTGTCAGGCACCTTCATGGTGGTCATTGCTCTCCTCATCATCAAAGCTTCTCCTCTCTCAGGATATCCATAACTGTCAGGAGCATTCATACTTTGAAAAGTGTTTGAACTTGTTACACTTTGACAATTAGACTCTTGAATCATATTTGTCCTCCTTTCTCCCATTATACTTTTTGCCTTATCTGGACATCTGCTGGCTATGTGGCCTTCTTGATTGCAATTGTAACATCTGAGAGGTCCTCTACCCTGAGATCTCCCTCTAAATGATGGTCTTCTGCCCCTAAAATTTCCTCTTTGATTATAACTTCCTCCTTGAGTTTTGTTGATGATCGTTTTGATGCAATCATAACAATAAGTTAAAATTCACATGAAATGAACTGAAACTATACTTGAAAGATAAGAAGGAATCATTTGAGATTCAACTAATCCCAAGTCTACAATGGTTCGGTTGGTCAAGTTCAGTTGGTCAATGTGAAGCTGTAATGTTCAAGGGGCCTTACGTAGTTTAGGTTTGTTTGGTGGTTTACTGGACTAAGAATATGCAAAAAGGTCATAGATTTCAACAGGTATTCTGTTCATTTGCATAAAAGTGATACTGTGCTGCAAGTTTCAGAGGGTTTTCTTGAATTTTTTGCAGCTTTCTTCTTTATCTATTTATGAAAACTGTCTACTTATGGCTCTGTTATACATGCTTCTTCAAATTTGAGACAATTTCCTTTAGATTTCTACGTTTTCAGCTAAATACTTCAGATGGGTTGGGAAAAGTTAGAAAGATCTAATCTACACCTCATTTAATCTACCAAAGGATCTAATTGTTTCTGTTATGCACTATGTAAATACCACAGTAATTTGATCAAATCCACAGTAAAAACCCTAAATGTAAGTTCTGAGCATTTTCACAAACATACATTTAAAATTGCAAGCTCTCAAAGAAGATATTTCAAAACACAAAGAAGAGCAGGAGAACACTCAGAAGATAGATGCAGAACTCCAGATTCTATTGTATTAGAAATGAATAGTCATACATGATTTACAATGTAGGAATGACTCTTAGTTTCATTGATCATACTACAGAGAACTTACTAGCTTTACAGATACAGTAAGGCAGCCAGACATTCCACGCACACCTTACTGCAGACAAACAGGCGACCTCCTTCTTCTACACTAAACTATGCTAACTTGCTGTATGCTTCTAAAAGAAAAATTCTATTGTAGCCACTGTTGTTTTCCTAAAATCCCTGTTGTAAAGTATTACAGTGTAGAGAGGCACAATATAAAGACACTCTGATTGTCCTCACTACAGCAAAAACCTAACTGAACCCCTGGTTCAAACCCTTGGTTACAGCAATAAATACAGGTGAACCAGCTCTCAAAAATATCTCTGAGCAGTGTCAAATCTGGGCGAAATATTGCCCCTTCTGAGAAGTTCCGGCAGCTGGGTAATAACTTCTATTTGTCTGTTGCAATAATACCTTCAACTGCAACCTTGTTCTTTACTTGAATGGCCTTGACTTTTTGCACTTCATCCTTATCTTCTTGCTTTTGAGATCAGATTTCCTTCCTCCATGAGGTCACTGTGTTGACTTTCCAGCTGCTTCCTCAACTGCAAGCCTGCAAGACAAGACAAGCAATAAGTATTTCATTTATCACATAAACAACATGAAATTAAAATAACCGTTTAAATCCAGGTGACTGCGCAAGATTGTGGAAATCGGATCCAGAATACTCTCAAAACATGTCCAAAATGCGTTCAGACTGCTCAAAATTCATCTGGTCAACTATCGCTGACCGGGAAAATGCCACAGGCGCCAAAAAAAACACTTTAAAATTCCACCGCTTCATTTCCTGCCCATCGGCATGACTATCGCTATCGGCGTGTCAAAAAAAACATGTTGGCCGACATTCACTTCATCATCATGATATTCTGGAAATATGATGCTCTCCCTCCTGAAGGTCCAGATGACGTCATCATGATATTTCGCTTCTGCATATTGGAGAAAAGAACAACATCATCATCATCATCATGTTGAAGAAGAATAGGAGGATATGAATATGATCATGCTGCCGAGGAAAGGAAAATGATGGTGACGTCATCATGATATTCGGGCTTCATTGAAATGCTAAGGATGACGTCATCATCATTTTCAGTTAAGATCAGGGGATAATTGTGATATCGGGTCACCTAAGGAGCATGATCAGGATGATGAATGTAATATGACCCCTTTTGCGGCCAAGGTAACCCTCTCGAAAGATCAGGATGATGAAGATCATCAGGATATTTGCTTTTGTCGAACTTAGAATAAGACGTCATCATGATATTCGGGAACCGGATCGTGCTTTGGAAAATATCCTGCCGAAGGGAAAATGTGATGATGAGGATCATCATCATCAGGATATTTGCTTCTTCGTTTATCAGATCGGGATGACGTCATCATGATATTCGGAGCCTTCGTTAAACTTAGAACATGACGTCATCATGATATTCGGGAACTGGATCGTGCTTTGGAAAATATCCTGCCGAAGGGAAAATGTGATGATGAGGATCATCATCATCAGGATATTTGCTTCTTCGTTTATCAGATCAGGATGACGTCATCATGATATTTGGAGCCTTCGTTAAACTTAGAACATGACGTCATCATGATATTCGGAGCCTTCATTAAACTTAGAACATGACGTCATCATGATATTTCGCTAACCGGATCATGTTTTAGAAAATATCATGCCGAAGGGAAAATGTGATGATGAGGATCATCATCATCATCAGGATATTTTCAAAAGGTCTTACTTCATTGGCAGGAGGACTTTACGAAATGTCAGGTGGACAAACAAGATCATGATGATCTTGACAACAGGACAGGATAAAAATATGATGATCCTCCTCATCGAATTATCATGATGACGTCATCATCATATTTCGTTTTCGGAGCATGAAGATGAGTTGAGGTCATCATGATATTTGCGCTAGGGTGATATTGTAAAATATGATCATGCTGTTGAGGAATGCAATATCGACTTCTTCTTCAAAAGATAGGGTGATCATCATGATCATGCAAAAGGAAATCAGGAGGATATGAATATGATGATCCTCTTCATCGAATTATCATGATGATGTCTCCATCACTTAGCGAATTTCAGCGAATGACCCTCGTGAAAGATCAGGATGACGATCATGATTATGCAAAAGGAAATCAGGAGGATATGAAGTCGTCATCATCATCTTTAGCGAAGTTTAGCAAATATCATGATGATGAGCCTCCGATAGGATTTTAACATGTGCATGCAAATATGCCGAAGGTGGATTTTCTAAGTCAGGGTGATCTTATAATATCATCATGATATTATAAGATTTAGGCGATGCAAAAAAATATCATGATGATGCTCGCGATACAAAGACCGCTCGACGGGGAAACTTACCGTGACTTAAAGTTGATGTCATCATGATATTTGAACCTCAGGATATTATCGGGGGGGGGTTCAAATATGATGATGATGTCCTTGATACAGCAAAACCGAGTTTATAAAATATGACCCTCCTAAAAAATCATGATGCTCACGATGCGCATAAGGCCTTTTGACGGGTAAAGGGTACTATCACCTAAGATTGACGTCCGGATATTGCGACTGCATGATTTTTATCGGGTGATAGACCAAGATCATGATGACCTTGACAACATGACTTAGGATATAAAAATATGATGATCCTCCTGCGAATATCAGGTTTGACCAAAACTTTGACCATGCATAACTTTCACATATGGACGAATTTTCAAGTGAAGTAAAAGGCAAACCTGCATGGAATTTCAAGCTCTTTCTAAATATGTGGTCACAGAAACAAAATATGAATTTTGACAAACTGACCTCATGATGATGACCTACCTCATCCAATATCATGATGATGATGCACCTGACCTTCATTTTTACCAAACCGCCAGAAAGCAGACAAACACAAGCAGAAGCAAAAGGCAAAACATCAGCAGGGGTCCCCATTTTGCTAAGGAGCATAATGGGGCGTGTTGTGAACATCACAACAACTAGCAACCAAAACAAAACAATTAAATTCAGAGTGTTCAAGGAAACTAGATGAAATGAACTCATAACTTCCAACTATCTTTTCTTGCAAATTACTATTCAGCTTGAGACTCAAAGTATTCAATAAAGATGCATGAACTTCAATTTTCAGTTTAGTTGTGTGCATGTGATTAATTATCCTCATCTTGAAGATCGGTTGAACAAACCAGTGACTGACATTAGCCTACATAGGTGAGGATATTCCCTCATAGCCGACCGGATAGAGCCTTGCTGCCAGCGAGCGTCTATAGCCATGGCAAGGTTATCGTTACAATTCTCCTAAGTAGAGCCCCACTGCCAGCGAGCGTCCATAGCCCCGGTAGAGTTACTTAGATGGCTTAATCTGGATTTTCAGTATAATCCGCTTTATTCATTTATTTATTTTTTGTTTTCTAATTTTGAAAGATTTCATAAGATATAGCAATTTGTAACTTCATGATGCAAGGAGTGGACACTTGCTGAAATTAAGCTGAGAATTGTAATGGTAGCAAGGGTGACCTCTGATTTTTCACCTAATATCTACACTGGTAAGTTCAACAAACCTAAGGATTTTAGGTGTGTCATTGTGAGAAACCTGCTTCGAATTCTCAATCACATTTATTGAATACAAAACTTCAGAAGATGAACAACTCTTTACATTCATGACAGTGACAGGTTATGTGTAAATTGCAAATGGTTAACCTGAATATCCTAAATTATATACTGTTTTGAATGGTTGCTAGTTTTGCTCCTTAATACTCTACAGTAAAATAAAGATCCCTGCTGAGGAGACAGCAAACAAACCAAACAAACAGGCTGTACAAACAACACAACAAAAGAAAAAACTGTACAAACAGAAAGAAACAAAAAGCAGAAACCAACAGAAGACAAGCTATACAAACAGTGAACCCAAAAGAAAACAGCAAAAGAAGAACTGTACATTATCTACAGCACTTTACACTAAGAAAAAGGGACTGCCTCCCCTTTTACCTCAAGCCTGGAAGTAGTGTTTCAAATGCTGGCCATTAACTGGTAATGGCACATCTTCTTCAGTCAAGGTCTTAAGTCTAAAGGTGTTATCTCCTATTATTTCTGAGATTTGTAATGGACCCAGCCATAATTTATCAAATTTTCCATGGCTTCCTTTTTTTTCATGTGCTTTGTCCCAGCACAACACTAAGTCTGATATCCTAAATGTTTTGACTCTTGCCCTTTTGTCAAACCACCTCTTAACAACGGCTTGGTGTTTGGCAAACTTCTCGAGGGCTTGACCTCTTTTCTCCTCTAGTTGTAACATTTGCACTATTCTGGCTTCCCTATGGTTATCAAAGCCTAGATATTCATTGGCAAACTTCTAGGTTGGTATTCTCAGATTAACCGGAAGTATGGGATCAGTCCCATAAACTAAGTGATAAGGTGTGCTACCTAAAGCTGTTTTGAACTTGGTCCTGTCTACCCATAATGCATATCTTAATAGGGTATTCCACTCTCTAGGACTTTTGGCAATTAACCTCTTGATGATGTCTAATAAAATTTTGTTTGTTGATTCAGCCAGTCCATTACCTTGAGGGTAATAATTTGAAGAAAACCTTAGAATGATCCCATATTCAAATGCCCATTTAGAAAATTTTAAAGAAGAGAAAGTAGGGCCGTTATTACATACCAATGAATAGGGCATTCCAAACCTGGTGATAATGTTTTCTTCAAGGAACTTGATAACTACCTCAGTTGTGGAAAACTTGTAGCAGGTGGCCTCAGTCCACCTTGTACAATAGTCTGTTACCGTCAATATAAATTTGTGTCCTACAGAAGATGGGGGATTGATGACTCCGATAAAATCCAAGCCCCATTGTGCAAACGGTCTGGACTCGATCACAGGCTGCAGTGGATTGGCCAGATTTCTCCCTTTGTCTGCTGCAGTCTGACAGGTGTGGCAACCTCTGATGTGACTCTTAGTATCTTTGAACATAGTGGGCCAGTAATAGCCCGCTCTCAGTATTTTGTGTGTTGTAGCTAAATGGGAACCATGACCGGTTCCGTACTTGTCATGTAGTTCTGTCAACACTCTATCAGCTTTAGTTCTGTTTATGCATCTCAGATAAATTCCATCATGGTTCTTCCTGAATAGAAGACCTCCTTGCACCATATAATGCTGTGCCTTAATCTTCAAAGCTCTCCTCTGAGAAGCCTTCATCTTGCTTGGTTACTTTCCAGCTATCAGGAAGGTGTTTAAATCATCGTACCAGCCTGATGCGTCTTGGGAATTCAATACATATTGCTATTTTATCAGATTTGGATCCATGTTTGCTATTGTCTGCACCAGCGCCTGCCCTCTGACCAGCTTTGCGGGAATGATCTCCATGTCGAATTCTTGCAGTGTGGTGATCCATTTGGCTCTTTTTTCTCCAGACTCGTTTTGCATCAGCAACATTTTTACTGCTACGTCTGGTACTATGGCTTTAATCTGGCTGCGCAGAATGTAGTGTCTAAATTTTTTCACAGCCTTCACTAATGTGAATGCCTGTCTTTCGATATCTAGATATCTCAGCTGTGCATCCTTCAGAGGCGCACTCATAAATGCTATGGGCCTCTCTTCATTATTTTCACCTTTCTATGTCAAGGCAGCAGCGACAGAATGAGAAGATGCAAAGGAGTAGATGTAAAACGGGCTTGTGTAGTCTGGACTTGCCAATACAGGGGCATTAGAAATTGCCTCCTTGATATCTTCAAATGCGGCTTTGGCCACTGGCATCCATTCCATCTGTGCATCTTTCTTTAACATGGCATTTAATGGCTGCACAATCTCTACAAAACCTGTTATAAACTTCCGAACAAAGTTAATTTTACCAAAAAATGATTTCAATTCTTTCCTACTGTTTGGTATTTGCAAATTTTTTATGGATTCTATTCTATCCGGATCAATTAAAATTCCATTTTCAGAAATGACATGGCCTAATAATTTACCTTCAGTTACGCCAAATATACATTTCTTAGGATTAAGAGAAATCCCATACCTTTCACATCGCTGGAGTACTTTTCTGAGGTCTTCAGCGTGGGTGGATGCATCCTTGGAATACACAGTCAAATCATCCATATACACAACAATGCATTTACCTGATAATCCACGGAATGCAACGTCCATGGCCCTCTGAAAAGTGGCACCTGCATTAATCAGACCAAAAGGCATTCTTCTATACGCATAATTTCCCCATTTGCAAGTGAAGGTGGTTTTTAGTCTATCTTCTCTGTCAATTAAAACCTGGTTATAACCTAAAAAACCATCTAAAAAAGACATCATCTTTGCGCCATTTACCGCTTGCAGTACTTCGTCTATTGGGGGCAAAGGATAATTATCTTTTTCAGATGCCTTGTTTAAATTTCTAAAGTCTACGCACAACCTGATGTCTCCGTTTTTCTTCCTCACTGGTACTAAGTTAGCTACCCAGACAGAATGTCTGACTGGGAAAATTATTCCAGCGGACAGTAATTTTTTAACTTCCTCAAAGATTAAAGGCTCTAGAATGGCATTTACAGGCCTCTGTTTCTGCCTAAATGGTTTGACTTCTTTTCTTAAAGGTATTACGTGAGTTATGATGGACTCATCAAATGTTTTCAAGTCTTCATAAGTCCATGCTATGACATGTTTATATTTTTTCAGAACGTCCAGAACCTCTTTTCTGATTTTCTCAGAGCAAGCTTTCCCAATTAGTACATTTTGTGGATTTAGCTCAGTCCCTAAGTTATGTAAATCACACTTACCCCCTTCTATTTTGGGTAAGTCTTTCTGTCTTATTATTCCGTCGAAGTCAAAGATGTGTTCTAATTCAATTACTCCTTTTGGTAAGAAGTTGCTCTTTAAGTTGATCATATCTTCTTCGTCCCATGTTACTTCAGGCCTTTCTTGTTCATCAATGATTTGGGCCTCAAATGCCTCATTACAAGTCAGAAAATTAATAATTTGCTGATCCTCTCCAAATACCTGAAAGTGTGTAACGTTGTCTGGTATACTAGGCACGTTAACTAGCTCAACAGCAAATCGTCTTAATCTTGACAGTGCCAATGGTTCTAATGTACTAGCAGCAACTGCTAACGCATCTGGCCTGTGGTTCAGCTCTCTAGGAATGTGCTCTATGTTAAAAGCATCAAATGAATCCATTAAACCCCATACTCTATGTCTGTAACTAATCATTTTCTTATAATAGCAGGCATATAGTTTCCTCACTTGTCTGACTACTAGTTCAGAGTCTGAAAATACTCTGATGGTTTTTACCCCTTTCTTGATGGCCATGACAAGTCCTAAAATTAGGGCCTCATATTCAGCAATATTGTTAGTGCAGAAAAATTGTAATCTATATGCTACCAAATGAGATTTACCTTGAGGATTTATGAGTTCAATACCCGCACCTGCGCCCTGTTTTGATTTGGACCCATCACATTTTAATGTCCACATGCCATCTTTACTTTTCTGATCTTTTACCTTGGCATACTTTGTCTCTTTTATTGCCTGTGGGGTGTTATCTTGTTTATTCATGGGTTTTTCCGTTTGGTTATCTTGCATATGTGTGTTTGTAGTTTGCAACTCAGAAAGATAACTACCCTCGTCCTCTATTTCTTTTCCTAAATCTGGAATCAAAGCATCTATATTATCCTGAACATATCTTTGTGCTGGATCAGGATTCTCATTTTTCTCTTGTGATTCTACCCTCCCTATGCACTTTTTGTATTCATATTCAATGATGTCTTTGCATATTTCACAATTCTCCTCAGAATGTTGCCTATCATGGACTCTACACCTATTTTTATATAACTTACATTGGACTGGGAGATTGTGTGTAACACACTCTTCCACCTCTCGTCTAATGGCACGACCAAATTTGTCTATTGCATTGTTTTCTTCATCTGAAGAATTTCCGTCAGACTCAATGAATAGTGTTGTTCTATTGCTGACACACTTCTTTCTAATGTTTAACATCATAATCTCTTCAATCTGCATCCCATTGTTGGTAATTCTATAGACACCTGGTTCAACAACAGCATATAATATTTCATTAGTTCGATTATACTCTGTTATCATATGTTTCATTCTAGGCTCTGCCCCTATTCTGATCTGGTTTGGGATGCCTCTCCATGGTAACCACATGTGTGAAAAGTCAGTAGCCATATATCCGTTTAATGTCTTGGACCAATCCCTACTTAGCAACATTCCATAATTTACGGGTATATCCACTACTTGAATGTCAATGATTTTGCTTACCCTAGGGTCTGAAGCTAATTGCACTTGTATGTTCATGAGTTCTCCTATCACGCTAACCTCGGTCTTATCTAATTGCGTGACAACCTTGGCAGATTTGGTGGGAGTCAGCCCGAGAGTTTTACATATTCCTAAGGGCATTACGTTGGCTGAAGCACCAGAATCTACCATGCAATTGTGTATATTCTTCCCACACAACCTAACAGTTAACAAGAAAGGTTGAGTATCCCTCTTATCCGCATGTATTACTACATTTGTATTGGAAGGCTGCTCAACTTTCTTACCTTTCTCCTTAGGTGGTGAATCACTATTAGGAACAGTTATATCAGCAGACACCTTGTTTGTTATGGATGTATCCAGGGATTTTAAAAAAGCATTTCTGATCCCTAGGGTCTTCAATAATTCATTTAGAGGTATGCTGACCTTAATTTTCTTTATTTCCTCTGATAAGTAATTCATTAATCTTGTTGTCTCCATTGCTTCTATCTTACTTGTTTGATCCTTTTGCACTGTTGTTCCATTATTTGTGTGCTGACTAGCTTTAAGTATGGCAGGATTGTTGCTAGCATTCTAATCTGGGGGTGTATTGATGTTATTCGGAGGAGTGGAAGTGGTGAAAGGTCCTCCCGGCCTAGGGTTGTTCCTCAAATTGTAGGTGTGGCTTTTATTTGTCTGTTGAAAGGCCTGTACCTCTTCTGTTTCATTTAATATCTCATTTTCAGATTCAAAAGGAAACTGAAAAGCATTTAACACAAAGGCTGATTCAGGATAAAGACTTTCACAACAGTACGGTTCATCTTCTAGCAATTCATCCTCTTTCTCTTCTGCAGTTGCAAAGGTAAACATTTCTAAGACTAATGATGTGTCATATTCTGAGGGTACTACCTCATTACCCTTAGGAATGAGAAATTCAGAGGTAGGAGGCTGTACATCTACGTTGAAAATACTAGCTGCCAAGTGGAACTGTGGACAGTCGTGCTCAGCATGGGCATTGGTATTGTGAAATCTGCACCAATTTTTGGGTGCTGTATTGGCCATTTGTATGCTAGTTGTTTGTTTTGCACCATGATTATCTGTATTCTCAAAAGGAGAAGCCAGAGTGCCGTTGTTGGGCCCAGTGTTCCATGTCTTGGGTGGCCTAGGTTGATTCTGATTTTTGTTATTATTGCCCCAGGTCCTATTATCTATCACTGGCCCCCTATTTTGCATTGGTAGCCCCTGACTGGGGCCTTGATGCTGATTGTAGCTTTGGTTCTGATTGTACTGCTGATTTTGGTTGAGACTATAGTTCTGATTTTGGCCTTGGTTGTGATTTTGATGTGGATTGTAGTTCTGGTTGCTTCTTCCATAGAGGTTCTCATTTCTTAACTGTGTCACTTCGGTTGTTAATCTTTTCAAATGTGCAGTAATCTCTTTGATTTCTTCCCTATCCTCTTGTGCTTTTGCCACAGTTACATCCCTAGGAAGTTGGAAGAAAGGCTGACTGTTATTTTGACTGTTATTGGGAGTACTAGCCGTGTAAGGAGTTATAGCTTGGATTGGAGTAGGATTATACACAGGTGTGTAAGAAGGAACCGGATTTACTAGTGGAGCATGCTGTACAGGGACTCCGTTCCATGGGTGTGCTTGATTCTGCACCCCAAAATTTCCTCCATTGACAAATGGACTATAAGTTGTATGTCTCATTTCTTGGTTCACTGAGGCTGCCTCTTTATAGGCTTTGCATATTGAATCTATGTCAGGTTTCCTTTTGACAAACATGGCAGTTAAAGGATCCAAAGCAGCATAGTACATAGCCAACAAGGGAGCATCATCTATGGTATAAGGGGCTACCAGCCTAGAATAGGCCTTTTGAAATCTGTCATTGAAATTATCAATTAGCTCTCCCTCACCTCGTTTTATAGCAGCCAATTTATGATACAAAGCGCAAGGGTCAATGGGTCCTCTAAATCTTGACAGAAATGCTTCTTCCATAAGTGCCTAGGAAGAAATGTAACCATTGGGTAAGTTTACGTACCAGCTAGAGGCCTGCTCATTAAAGGTGTAAGGAAACAATCTACACACAACATCCTCGTGCTCTAACATAGCCCTAAAACATGCTTCCTTAAATATTCTAATATGATCTTCTGGGTCTTGATGCAACTGGTATTTGGGACATATCTTTTCCAGATTTTTTGGCATGTCATGATAATCATTGAAGAATATGGGAGAATTGACATCGAAATAAGCCATTGCAGGTGTTTGAGCTTGATTTGAACCTGTAGGGATACCTGGATTGATTGGTGGATTAGGATTTAGAGGAGGATTGAGACCTCCAGGAGTGCCTGAACCAAGATTTAAAGATCTGAACAGCGATCTATCAGGACTTACAATACTACAGATGTTAAAAGGTGACCCAGGAGGTGTTCCAGATGAACTTCCCGCTTGCGATATTTTTGGATTCCAAATTAAAGGGCTTTTACTTCACCTTGTATCAGGCAGTTGCACAAATATATCTCCTGAACTGGACCTAGACCTAGTCACCCTATTACTGTCGTTAGCCAGTTTGAAATGAAACCTAACTCAGGAAGGCCCTCCTTCTAGCGCCAGAAAACTGTTGATGATCGTTTTGATGCAATCATAACAATAAGTTAAAATTCACATGAAATGAACTGAAACTATACTTGAAAGATAAGAAGGAATCATTTGAGATTCAACTAATCCCAAGTCTACAATGGTTCGGTTGGTCAAGTTCAGTTGGTCAATGTGAAGCTGTAATGTTCAAGGGGCCTTACGTAGTTTAGGTTTGTTTGGTGGTTTACTGGACTAAGAATATGCAAAAAGGTCATAGATTTCAACAGGTATTCTGTTCATTTGCATAAAAGTGATACTGTGCTGCAAGTTTCAGAGGGTTTTCTTGAATTTTTTGCAGCTTTCTTCTTTATCTATTTATGAAAACTGTCTACTTATGGCTCTGTTATACATGCTTCTTCAAATTTGAGACAATTTCCTTTAGATTTCTACGTTTTCAGCTAAATACTTCAGATGGGTTGGGAAAAGTTAGAAAGATCTAATCTACACCTCATTTAATCTACCAAAGGATCTAATTGTTTCTGTTATGCACTATGTAAATACCACAGTAATTTGATCAAATCCACAGTAAAAACCCTAAATGTAAGTTCTGAGCATTTTCACAAACATACATTTAAAATTGCAAGCTCTCAAAGAAGATATTTCAAAACACAAAGAAGAGCAGGAGAACACTTAGAAGATAGATGCATAACTCCAGATTCTATTGTATTAGAAACGAACAGTCATACATGATTTACAATGTAGGAATGACTCTTAGTTTCATTGATCATACTACAGAGAACTTACTAGCTTTACAGATACAGTAAGGCAGCCAGACATTCCACGCGCACCTTACTGCAGACAAACAGGTGACCTCCTTCTTCTACACTAAACTATGCTAACTTGTTGTATGCTTCTAAAAGAAAAATTCTGTTGTAGCCACTGTTGTTTTCCTAAAATCCCTGTTTTAAAGTATTACAGTGTAGAGAGGCACAATATAAAGACACTCTGATTGTCCTCACTACAGCAAAAACCTAACTGAACCCTTGGTTCAAACCCTTGGTTACAGCAATAAATATAGGTGAACCAGCTCTCAAAACTATCTCTGAGCAGTGTCAAATCTGGGTGAAATATTGCCCCTTTTGAGAAGTTCCGGCAGCTGGGTAATAACTTCTGTTTGTCTGTTGCAATAATACCTTCAGCTGCAACCTTGTTCTTTACTTGAATGGCCTTGACTTTTCGCACTTCATCCTTATCTTCTTGCTTTTGAGATCAGATTTCCTTCCTCCATGAGGTCACTGTGTTGACTTTCCAGCTGCTTCCTCAACTGCAAGCCTGCAAGACAAGACAAGCAATAAGTATTTCATTTATCACATAAACAGCATGAAATTAAAATAACCATTTAAATCTAGGTGACTGCGCAAGATTGTGGAAATCAGATCCAGAATACTCTCAAAACGCGTCCAAAATGCGTTCAGACTGCTCAAAATTCATCTGGTCAACTATCGCTGACCGGGAAAATGCCACAGGCGCCCAAAAAAACACTTTAAAATTCCACCGCTTCATTTCCCGCCCATCGGCATGACTATCGCTATCGGCGTGTCAAAAAAAACATGTTGGCCGACATTCACTTCATCATCATGATATTCTGGAAATATGATGCTCTCCCTCCTGAAGGTCCAGATGACGTCATCATGATATTTCGCTTCTGCATATTGGAGAAAAGAACAACATCATCATCATCATCATGTTGAAGAAGAATAGGAGGATATGAATATGATCATGCTGCCGAGGAAAGGAAAATGATGGTGACGTCATCATGATATTCGGGCTTCATTGAAATGCTAAGGATGATGTCATCATCATTTTCAGTTAAGATCAGGGGATAATTGTGATATCGGGTCACCTAAGGAGCATGATCAGGATGATGAATGTAATATGACCCCTTTTGCGGCCAAGGTAACCCTCTCGAAAGATCAGGATGATGAAGATCATCAGGATATTTGCTTTTGTCGAACTTAGAATAAGACGTCATCATGATATTCGGGAACCGGATCGTGCTTTGGAAAATATCCTGCCGAAGGGAAAATGTGATGATGAGGATCATCATCATCAGGATATTTGCTTCTTCGTTTATCAGATCGGGATGACGTCATCATGATATTCAGAGCCTTCGTTAAACTTAGAACATGACGTCATCATGATATTCGGGAACCAGATCGTGCTTTGGAAAATATCTTGCCGAAGGGAAAATGTGATGATGAGGATCATCATCATCAGGATATTTGCTTCTTCGTTTATCAGATCGGGATGATGTCATCATGATATTTAGAGCCTTCGTTAAACTTAGAACATGACGTCATCATGATATTCGGAGCCTTCGTTAAACTTAGAACATGACGTCATCATGATATTTCGCTAACCAGATCATGTTTTAGAAAATATCCTGCCGAAGGGAAAATGTGATGATGAGGATCATCATCATCAGGATATTTTCAAAAGGTCTTACTTCATCGGCAGGAGGACTTTACGAAATGTCAGGTGGACAAACAAGATCATGATGATCTTGACAACAGGATAGGATAAAAATATGATGATCCTCCTCATCGAATTATCATGATGATGTCATCATCATATTTCGTTTTCGGAGCATGAAGATGAGTTGAGGTCATCATGATATTTGCGCTAGGGTGATATTGTAAAATATGATCATGCTGTTGAGGAATGCAATATCGACTTCTTCTTCAAAAGATAGGGTGATCATCATGATCATGCAAAAGGAAATCAGGAGGATATGAATATGATGATCCTCTTCATCGAATTATCATGATGATGTCTCCATCACTTAGCGAATTTCAGCGAATGACCCTCGTGAAAGATCAGGATGACGATCATGATTATGCAAAAGGAAATCAGGAGGATATGAAGTCGTCATCATCATCTTTAGCGAAGTTTAGCAAATATCATGATGATGACCCTCCGATAGGATTTTAACATGCGCATGCAAATATGCCGAAGGTGGATTTTCTAAGTCAGGGTGATCTTATAATATCATCATGATATTATAAGATTTAGGCGATGCAAAAAAATATCATGATGATGCTCGCAATACAAAGACCGCTCGACGGGGAAACTTACCGTGACTTAAAGTTGATGTCATCATGATATTTGAACCTCAGGATATTATCGGGGGGGGGGGGGTTCAAATATGATGATGATGTCCTTGATACAGCAAAACCGAGTTTATAAAATATGACCCTCCTAAAAAATCATGATGCTCACGATGCGCATAAGGCCTTTTGACAGGTAAAGGGTACTACCACCTAAGATTGACGTCCGGATATTGCGACTGCATGATTTTTATCGGGTGATAGACCAAGATCATGATGACCTTGACAACATGACTTAGGATATAAAAATATGATGATCCTCCTGCGAATATCAGGTTTGACCAAAACTTTGACCGTGCATAACTTTCACATATGGACAAATTTTCAAGTGAAGTAAAAGGCAAACCTGCATGGAATTTCAAGCTCTTTCTAAATATGTGGTCACAGAAACAAAATATGAACTTTGACAAACTGACCTCATGATGATGACCTACCTCATCCAATATCATGATGATGATGCACCTGACCTTCATTTTTACCAAACCGCCAGAAAGCAGACAAACACAAGCAGAAGCAAAAGGCAAAACATCAGCAGGGGTCCCCATTTTGCTAAGGAGCATAATGGGGCGTGTTGTGAACATCACAACAAGTTTGACTGTTGTCTCCTTTGCTACTCTCTTGATTTGATTCACCTTGGTATCCAAATCTATTTCCTCTACCTCTGAAAGGATTTCTTCCCCCTCTTTCTTGTCTCCCTCTTCCTCTACTATGATGGTCTTGTCTTCTCTTTAATTTCTCTTCCACTTTGAGTGCCAATTGGTAGCACTTTTGGACTGTATCTGGGCTATGCAGATTTAAATCTTCTTGGATGTTAAACCTCAATCCATTGAGGTACCTTGCCACCTTCTCATCCTCACCCTCCTTTACCTTTCCCTTGACACATAGTTTCATGAATTCTTTAGTGTATGAGCTGACATCTAACTCCTTTTGTTTTAAGTTTTGTTTCCTCTTCTATAATTGGATATTGTAATCCAATGGAACATAGGCTTCCTTCACTAAAGCCATCATTTTCTTCCAAGTAGCAACTCTATTCTTTCCCTCTTTCACCCTATCATCTTGGATGAAAGTCTACCAAGTTAGTGCAGCCCCTTCATTTTGGATTGTGCCATCTTCACCCTTTGATGGTCTGGTATCTCCTTGGTCTCAAAAAAATTATTCAAGGAGTCTATCCACTCCATTACTGAATCAGGATCCATTTTGCCTGCAAACACGGGCAGGTCTAGTTTCATATCCATGGTCCTTCTCTCCATGGATTTGAGGGCATTGAGCAAGGGTCTCTGGTCTACAGGAACCTCCATCTCTTCCTACCCAAGGATCTTCTCTTCATCCCCATCTTCTTCATCACCAAAATTTTCTTCTCCCTTCTCTACCTTTTCCCTCAACTTCTCCAACTCATTTCTCAAGGCATGATTCTGAGCCCTAATGGCTTTGCTCTCTTCCAATTGTTTCTTCACTAGAACAACCAGCTTAGCATTAGTCATCTTTTCCAGGTACTATTCTGACCCTTCTCCTTCTAACATTTTATCTTTTTCTTCTACCCAAAGGATACTCCTTTGCTCTGATACCACTTGATGTAGAGACCACAATGGTGAGGTCAAAACAGATTTAAATCTGTAACTATTACTGTGGTTGAACCTTTGAACCACTTGAAACCTCCAAGTTCATTGAACCCATGAACCCGTCGAACCAAATGAACTAAATGAACTGTTGAACCCCCAACTATTGGTTCAATGTACTTCCATTGTGTAGTCTTAACACTGTGAATAGTTATCAGTTGAACTGTTGAACTGTTGAACCGTTGAACCAGTTCAATCATCAGTTCAACTATTGACAACCCTTATTACTATCGACAATACATGTTTTTCAGCCAACTCCAAATTTCTCCCACCGATATCCACTTAGTCCTATGAACCAACGAACCTATTGAACCTTTGAACCTTGAATTGTTTCAACCAAATGTTTTCAACCCAATACTCTCAACTTTGAATATGTACTATTTAACCTTCTATCATCGGTCACCCAATGAATCTTCATACACTTTGACTGCTACAGCCGGTTGACACTTACATCCATAGAAAGTGAACTTCTGACACACTCTATAGGAAATGTATATTCGCATACAGTTGCGATATACATAGCAAATATACCTCTAGTGAAATAACACCAAAATCTAAGACGAAGGACATCCTCTATAGCCTGACTCGTAGTCCTTATTCAATTGAGTCCTAGCACATAGAGATGCTAGGTTCTCTACTGCGAAAACTCCTCCAGAGATTGGATCCTCTGTTCCATTTCCGCTAGAAACACAAACAAAAAGAAAACAAAGTAGAAAACTATGTACATAATCCATTCCATTGATTTCACAGAAATCCACTAGTGGAATGGCCTCAATCAGGCATCTTCGACAACAAGAAATTAGATTATATACATAACACTTTGACATAGAAAATATACACAGAACAATTTGATACACAAGAAATTTACACAAAACACAGAACAAACTGACAGAATTTTCTATTCCTCAATCCAAATTCTTCATCCTCTGCTCTCTTCTTTCAAGAATATGTTTTTAACTCTCTCCCCATTTAGTTCCAACCGGAACACAAGAAGTTGGAGTCGTTACAACTTCCAACAGGAATACTAAATATCTAACTGATTATATGACACATGTTTGCATGCGACATGACGTGAACACATTAACAAGACACCTAAACATAACACACTTGATTTAAACATCCACATACCCCAATTACCCAAGATGTTCAAATTGGCTTATCAGGATGCCAAATTTGTAACACTGGTTCACATGATGGGGTTTTATTACAAACATGAAATCACAACACAAGTCCCACAAGACAACACAAACAAACATAGAAATGCATAAAATATGATAACACATTAATACCTTAGTCTTCTCCCTTAGATGTATATTTGGCTTGTTGAAGAGGTGCTCCTGCACCAAGGGCTAAGAATAAAGATGAATTTTAAATTCATCTTGGGAAAGGGGTGGAATTAAATGAGGTTGGGTGAGATGGATTATTTGTGAATCAAAAATTCACATGGGGAAGAGTAAAATGAATTAAAAATTCATATGGGGAAGAGTGGATATTAATGAGTTATGACATGTGTAAGGGGTGTAAGAGGCATTAAATGTGATGTTGGACACGTGTATAAAAAATTGATTTATATGGGATATATTTCAATTCTTTATTTGTGGGATGTGGGGAGGAGTGTAAATCAAGGTTTGACCATTTTAATTAGGGTGATTAGCCTAATTAATATGGCTAGAAAAAATTAGGGGATGGGTTAATGAGAGGTTAAGATTAATTAAATAAGGTTTTATTTAATTAATCCTAGGTTTAGGATCATGTAGGTTAGGCTAGGTAATTAAATAATAGGTATTTAATTAACTAGGGTAGGAATAGGTTGATTAATAGGCTAAATTAATTAAATAAACATGATTTACCTAATTAATTGGATTAAGTGAAAAGGTGGAATTAACCAAATAAATATTGCATAATTATTTAAGTAATTGGGTAAGGTTGGACTATTGAATTAATTCAATTAATCTAATTGTAGGGGATAAAATGATGAAAAATTAGGTGATGAAGGTATAATTAATTAAATAAAAATTTAATTAATTGATTAGAAGGGAAATTGGTATGTTTAGGGATGTCAGGAGTCGGTTTGACGATGGATACATTTTTAGGTGTCTACATATAGTTGTGGGATTATGGATGGGTGAAGTGATAATATCTATCTCATTTAATGCATAAAGTGGGCTAGGAGGATCATCATGGCTCTCATGATCATAGATAGGATCTTGATCATAGAGGAGAGCTTGATCATAAATGAGAGCTTGAACGTGAATAGGACCTTGATCATAGATAGGAACTGGAGAGGTTTGAATAGTTTGATCTTGACTTGATTAGGAGCAATGTGGATCATGCTTTGTATTTGAATCTAGACATAGCTCTTGAGTGTGGATAGGGATGGAGGTGGCATGGATGGACATGATAGGCTTTGGATGTTTGACAATATGGCTACATGATGGGTCTTGTTTTGCATTCATGGTAGTGGACTCTTCAATAGGATGGATATGCATAGGAATGGATGATAGTGTTTGTTGATAGAAATTCAATTAGGATGGTCAAGGATAGACATTTGAGTGCATGATGGTGTTTTATTCCATGATAGCAGTTATTGGGACACATCCTTCATGAATTCTAGAGTAAGATATGTATATGTATATTGGGTCACATCCTTCATGATGTAAGATCTTGTCAGGTTACGGTTAGGATCAGACACATAGGGATAATATTATTTGATGGTGGATTAGGAGTGGATAGATCCCATTGTGGAGGGACAAAAGGGGCTAATGGACTAGGTGGTGGATCATATGGTAGATTCGGTGAAGGAGGATATTATGGATTGGATGAACAATAATATGGTATATTGGGAGAAGGATTATGTGGTGGATAAATGAAGGGATTAGGATTAGGAGGTGGAGGAATTGCATAGGAAAATGATTCTCAGGAAATGGATGGAGGTGAACATGTAGATAGAGGAAAGTATGGATGAACTTGATGTCCCTTGTCATAGGATATACAATTAGGTATAGGGTTGAAACTTATGCTAGCCAATGTTGGATTGTAAGAAGTTTGTATGTCCAAGTATGGATTCATGATTTGATGATTTTGAGTTTGGATAGACATGTAAGATGATGATGTGGATGTGATAGCATTAGGAGGCTCTCCAATGATGAGATATATGAATGCGTTATCACAGATGATATTTCATCATTTTTCCTTAGTGATAAGATCTAATTTTTCATATTGATGATTAAGTTATATTTGTTCTTGACTAGGAAATGTGTATGATGGAGGTTGGTATGATAGTGACATGTGTTTGATTGAAGATATAACCTAGAGATGAGATCCAAATAAGAGTTTAAGTTCCTCTATTTCTTCATCATCTGAGTATGAGGGAGAGGGGTTGAACCTCGGTCTATTGATTATCAGGAGCATCTTGATGAGGTTTTTATGTGATATGACTAATGACTGGTTTATTGTATTCTCAATGAGAGTTTTGTGATTGATTAGAGGACTAGTGGTGACAGACTACACATAATGGCACTTCTGAAGTGGCTAGGTGGTTTTGAGGCTCAAAATGGTGCTTCTGGGTAAATACATACTTTTTAAAGTTGTTGGAAATTAAGGTGTCTCAACCTTGGTAATTCCTTGAATTATTTATGTTTGTATTTATTAATTCATCGCCTATGTTGTAAATTAATTGTAAATTCCATATTGTCATATTGTGGGATGTGGCACAGTGATGTGTCATCCTACATGAAAGATGACAACTTGTAATTTTTTACTCACATGAGGAGACAGGCATCCCACATTGTGGTAGGAGCATTTTTCCATGTGTCAGCATCTTAGATGTTGTGTAAGGGAATGTTTGACCAAAACAATTATGACGGATTCCTATGACAATGTTATGACATGTAAGAGTTAGAAATAGAAGCTTGTAAGATAGGTGAAGACATGTGTCATGGAGCATCTTTGAAAAAGGCATATTTGGGTGCCCCAAGGTTGACTATGACATGTTTTAAGAGAATATGCTATTTATAGCATGTGTATGATAGATTCTCTTACAGTTGTAAGTTGTAACCTCTATTGCAAGTATGAGGTAAACCAGTGTTGTCATTGATGTCAACATACTCATATTGCTTTGACAAGAAGGATTCAATGTGCAGTGTGCTGAGGATATTGATAAAATTAGCCTCAGTCAGGAACAGTAAAGAACAGTGATGAGAAGAAGGCAAATGTACTGTATAGGATGCGAACCGGAGGATGCAGATTAAAGGGTTTGTAGATATGAGTCTTGAGATGCTTCAGTTAAGATTTCAGAGGTCTGCATGAAGATCTGAAGGAGTTGTGGCTGTCGGTGTAGAACCGGTTCTGGCAAGTATTCAGAGGTGACAGAGGATCACAAAAAGGTCCAGTGAGGTCTGGAACTGTATAATCCTAATCTGCAGATTGGAAGGAGTCTTTGGGATGCCTTTGTGATGTGCCATCTCCAGTTGTGTATAATTTGGAGGTCCGAAAGTACCTCCTGCATTATGATAGTGGCGACAGACAGTGTTCTTGAAGTTCCGGATAAGGAGGATAAGAGATTTCAGTAAGTAAAGGAAATGTGGACGTACCTGGTCATTCAGGCAGGCTTGTGAAGGTTCTTGGATCATGTTGAGGTTGTGTTGTTGGTCCGCATTGATAGTAGAGCCCGGAATTGAAGATATTCTTCCGGATGAAGTTCTTGCTCTGTTTAGCCGACCGGATGAGTTGTTCATCCTGCAAATGTTCTTGTGGTGGCCGACCGGATGTGTTATTCATCTTGCAGATACTCTTATGGTTGTTTGCCGACTTAGATGTTTGTTCCTAAGTCGATGTCTTGTATAAATAACGGTTTGTGAGTTCATTTCGAAGGGTGGATTGTGTGGATGAGTGTGGCATAGCGAAGAGAAGTGCGAAAGGCAGAGCAGAGGTTTTTGGGCTTAAATGGAACTGATCCGGACATGGTAGAGATGTCATTCTCCAGTTCAAGATTGTGATTCTTATCACTTTGTAGACAGTGTGTCTCCTTGTAGGCAGTGGGCCTCTTTGTGAGCAGTGTGCTCGGGCAGTGAGCCCTAATTGGCAAGTGCCATTCTTTTTCTTATTCTTCTAACAGAGAATAATCCTTGGGTTAATCACCCCGTGGTTTTTCCCTTAACCGGGTTTTCCACATCAAAATCTTGGTGTTCAATGTGTTGATGTTTATCTGCTCTTGTGTTTATGTATTATGCTTTCATGGATGATTAATTGATATGCTGTTAACTAACAACGAAGAATCAAGTGTTTGAAAGAACAAGAAGTTTTATACAACTGATTCACCCCCCCTCTCAGTTGTATGCCTTAAATCCAACAATTGGTATCAGAGCCAAGTTCCTCTGAAAGGAGCTTAACCGCTTGAGGAGATCCAGGATGTCGTTATACAAGAAGGATAGTCTGAAGTTCGATGGAACCAACTTCACTCTCTGGAAAGGTCGCATGAAGTGTCACTTGGAATGTATGGGAAAAGCATACTTGGCTATGGTCTCAAAACCATATGTACCTCCACAAGGTGGTCCGACAACTCTGAATGAAATCACAGATGCTGAAAATAATCTGCGGACCAAGGAAGCCCTACTAAGCGCATTGAATGATTCAGATCTCTCAAATGTTATTGACCTACCAACTGCATATGAGATCCTGACTAAACTGGAACTTCTGTATGAAGGACATGAGTTTGTCAAAAGTGCAAGGTTGCAAAGTTTGAAAGGGAAATTTGAAAGATTGAAGATGAGAGATGATGAAAACATCACTACCTTTATGCCAAGAGTGAATGAGCTGGTATGTGGAATTAGAAATGCTGGTGGAACTCTAGATGAAAATGAGATTGTCTACAAAATCCTAAGATCCCTTCCTGCTGCCTACAAAATCAAGGTTGCTTCCATTGATGAATTCAGAGCCCACACAACTGTCACAAGAGAACAACTGGCTGGCAAACTAGCTGCATTTGAAATGACTGAGTTTGGAGATGATCCTCCCAAGACTGAATCCGCTTTCAAAGCCAGTACCTATGTGAAAGGCAAACAGAGATTTGATCCGGGAGAAAACTCATCAAGGAAGATGTCATGGTATGATCAAGCAAGAAGAGACATGGAAGAAGAAGAAGCAGAAATAGCTCAACTTGAAGCCCTCATTGCAAAGAGACTACCAAGAGGATCCGGTAAGTATGAAGGAAAACTACCCTTTAAGTGTTTCAACTGCAATAAGATTGGTCATTTTGCTTCAAGATGTCCGGAAAGATCTGCAAGGTCTAATACTAACAAACAAAGGTTTCAAAAGAACTGCTATTATGTTCATGAAGAAGATGACAATGAAGGAGTAACAGATGATGAATCCGAACTAGGAAGCAAATCTGGAAATGAATGGGTGTTTATTGCCATCAAGGAAGAAGATTCAATATCCTCTGAATCTGTCAATCACAAGGTTGTGGAAAGAGCTTTGGCTGCTCAAGTGGAAGAAAAGGATGATTGGGTTATTGATAGTGGGTGTTCTCACCATATGATTGGTGACAAGAATAAGTTCTTAGATTTGGAAAGGTATGAAGGAGGAATGGTAAAGGTTGGTGACAATTCTGCTGGCAGAATCAGAGGTAGGGGAACTATTTCCTTTGATGGAAAGAGCAAAACAGGTAATGTACTATATGTTGAAGGATTGAAGCACAATCTTCTTAGTGTTGGTCAATTAGTGGACAAAGGCTATGATCTCCGGTTCAAGAATAGAAAATGCAGAATCTTTACAAGCTCCGGAACTGAAATTGCATCCGGTGCTCAAACAAAAGGTAATATCTTTCATCTGGTTGGTTCAAACAAAAGTTGTCTGTTTGCTCAAGTTGATCAGAGTTGGTTATGGCATAGAAGAATGTGTCATGTGAATTTTGATAACATCATCAAGATAAGCAATATTCAGGCTGTAAGAGACCTTCCAAAATTGGTGAAACCTACAAATAGTTTGTGCAAAGAATGTCAGCTAGGTAAACAGAGCAGAGTCTCTTTCAAAAGCAAAGATCAGTCCTCTACCGGATTGTTGGAATTAGTACATACTGATCTCTGTGGTCTGACAAGAATCAAGAGTCTGCAAGGTGATAGATATTTCATGTTGTTAATTGATGACCATTCCTGGATGATGTGGGTTACCTTCCTAAAAGAGAAATCAGAAGCCCTTGAAAAGTTCAAAATCTTCAAAGCTATGGTAGAGAATCAAACCGGATTGAAACTTAAATGTCTAAGGTCTGATAGAGGTGGTGAATTTACATCTGGTGAGTTCATTGACTTTTGTGAGAAGCAGGGTATAAGGAGACAATTGTCTGCTCCTAGGACTCCACAGCAGAATGGAGTAGTTGAAAGAAAGAACCGGACCATCCAGGAAGCTGCCAGGACAATGATGTTGGAAGCAAATGTTCCCCAGATGTTCTGGAAAGAAGCTATCAGCACTGCAGTCTACACTCTAAATCGAGTTCAAATCAGAAACAATACCGGTAAGACCCCCTACGAACTCTGGTTTGGCATCACTCCTACTGTGAAATATTTCAGAGTATTTGGTAGCAAGTTTTATATCAAAAGAGATGAAGATCTAGGAAAGTTTGATGCTAGAAGTGATGAAGGAATTTTCTTGGGTTACTCCACTCAAAGCAAAGCATACCAGTGTTACAATAAGAGACTGAGGAAGATGATAGAAAGCACTAATGTGAAAGTTGATGAAGGAATTGAGAAGCCCTCAAGATTTTATGAATTTGATGAAGATGACCAAGACGGTGTTCAGATTCAAGGAACTCAATCCTCTCTGATAAGACAGAGTCAGCCTAATCCAGTAAATCAGGAAGAAGAGATAGGTTTGAATGAGCCTGATCAAGAAGCAGCAGTGCAGGATACTCCTAAAATTCCTAGGTATGTAACACTAAACCACTCTCAAGATCAGATCATAGGTGACAGAAGCAAAGGTGTGCAAACTAGAAGGAATGTTGCTCAAAATCAGGATGAATGTTGTTTGATTTCAAAGATTGAACCTAAAATAGTAAATGAAGCCTGCAATGATGAAAACTGGACTAAAGCAATGAAAGATGAATTAATGCAAATTGAGAAAAATCATACTTGGGATCTTGTTCCCAGACCTAGAGACAGGAATGTGATTGGAACCAAATGGGTCTTCCGGAACAAACTGAATGAAGCTAGTGAAGTTATCAGAAACAAAGCTAGATTGGTCTGCAAAGGCTACTCTCAAATAGAAGGAATTGATTTTGAAGAGACCTTTGCTCCGGTGGCAAGAATTGAAACAGTCAGATTATTTCTTGCATTTGCTGCCTTCAAAGACTTCAAGGTATATCAGATGGATGTCAAGTCTGCTTTCCTACATGGTGATCTAGAAGAAGAAGTTTACATTGAACAACCGGATGGATTTCAATTGTCTGATAATGATGATATGGTCTGCAAGTTAAAGAAAGCATTGTATGGACTAAAGCAAGCCCCAAGAGCATGGTATGAAAGGTTGGATAAGCATCTTGTGTAGATTGGATTCAACAAAGGTACTGCTGACAGTAACTTATATTTCAAAATTGTTCATCAAAACATTTTGATTGTTGAAGTGTTTGTGGATGATATCATTTTTGGAGGAAGAGATAGTATGTGCAAAACTTTTGCAAATCAGATGAAAAGTGAGTTTGAAATGTCCATGCTTGGTGAAATGAATTTCTTCTTGGGTCTGTAAATTACTCAAACAAAGAAAGGAATCTTCATCTCTCAGACCAAATATGTGAAAGAATTGTTGAGGAAATTTGGTATGGAAGATGCAAAGCCAATGAACACTCCCATGGCAACCGGATGTAAGTTGAGCAAAGATGATGACTCCCCAAAGGTAGATCAGACAAAGTATAGATCAATGATTGGTGGATTGTTGTATCTAACTCAGACTAGACTAGATATAATGCAGGCTGTTGGTCTTTTGGCAAGATTCCAGGCTGATTCTAGAGAATCTCATGTTATGGTAATCAAGAGAATTTTTAGGTACCTGAAAGGAATAGTTGAGTATGGTCTATGGTACCCTAGAGATCTGGATTTCTCTCTTTATGCTTACACAGATGCAGATTGGGCAGGAGATGTGGATGACCGGAAGAGCACTAGTGGTGGAGCATTCTTTTTGGGGAAGAGATTGGTTTCTTGGCTAAGCAAGAAATAAGATGCAATATCTCTGTCTACAACTGAAGCAGAATACATTGCAGCAGCAGGTAGTTGCACTCAAATCTTATGGATGAAGCAGATGCTAAGAGACATTAAAGTTGAATATGAGGAGCCTATCACAATTTTCTGTGATAATTCAAGTGCAATTAATATTTCTAAGAATCCGGTATTGCATTCTAAGACTAAGCACATATCTATCAAGTTTCACTTTTTGAGAGAACAAGTGAACAAGGAAGAAGTCAGATTGGAGTATGTTCCCTCAAAGGATCAGATTGCAGATATCCTTACTAAACCTCTTCCCAAGGACTCTTTTGAATATCTCCGGGAGAAGTTAGGGGTCATGGCCCCTCCGGTGATGAACTAGGATGCACTGATGTGCATCAGTCCGGTGGATATCACAGTCATATATTGTGATCCAGATTGATGATGGGGAGCTGCTACTAAGGGGGAGCAGCTGGTATGATTCTGATGTGTTAAAATTGCAAGTATGAGCCCTTTGCCATTGATGTCAAAGGGGGAGAGAAGACATGTGAAAAACAAGTAGCTGATGATCAAAAGGAGAGCACTAAATGAGGAGAAGACATGTTGCTGATAGGGGGAGAAGTGACAGAAAGGAGAAGTTTCTTGTCTTGATGGTTTTTCACATCATATGTTGCCATCAATGACAAAGGGGGAGATTGTTGCAAGTATGAGGTAAACCAGTGTTGTCATTGATGTCAACATACTCATATTGCTTTGACAAGAAGGATTCAATGTGCAGTGTGCTGAGGATATTGAGAAAATTAGCCTCAGTCAGGAACAGTAAACAACAGTGATGAGAAGAAGGCAAATGTACTGTATAGGATGCGAACCGGAGGATGCGGATTAAAGGGTTTGTAGATATGAGTCTTGAGATGCTTCAGTTAAGATTTCAGAGGTCCGCATGAAGATCTGAAGGAGTTGTGGCTGTCGGTGTAGAACCGGTTCCGGCAAGTATTCAGAGGTGACAGAGGATCACAAAAAGGTCTGGTGAGGTCCAAAACTGTATAATCCTAATCTGCGGATTGGAAGGAGTCTTTGGGATGTCCTTGTGATGTGCCATCTCCAGTTGTGTATAATTTGGAGGTCCGGAAGTACCTCCTGCATTATGACAGTGGCGACAAACAGTGTTCTTGAAGTTCCAGATAAGGAGGATAAGAGATTTCAGTAAGTAAAGGAAATGCGGACGTACCTGGTCATTCAGGCAGGCTTGTGAAGGTTCTTGGATCATGTTGAGGTTGTGTTGTTGGTCCGCATTGATAGTAGAGCCCGGAATTGAAGATATTCTTCCGGATGAAGTTCTTGCTCTGTTTAGCCGACCGGATGAGTTGTTCATCCTGCAAATGTTCTTGTGGTGGCCGACCGGATGTGTTATTCATCTTGCGGATACACTTATGGTTGTTTGCTGACTTAGATGTTTGTTCCTAAGTCGATGTCTTGTATAAATAACGGTTTGTGAGTTCATTTCGAAGGATGGATTGTGTGGATGAGTGTGGCATAGCGAAGAGAAGTGTGAAAGGCAGAGCAGAGGTTTTTGGGCTTAAATGGAACTGATCCGGACATGGTAGAGATGTCATTCTCCAGTTCAAGATTGTGATTCTTATCACTTTGTAGACAGTGTGTCTCCTTGTAGGCAGTGGGCCTCTTTGTGAGCAGTGTGCTCGGGCAGTGAGCCCTAATTGGCAAGTGCCATTCTTTTTCTTATTCTTCTAACAGAGAATAATCCTTGGGTTAGTCACCCTGTGGTTTTTCCCTTAACCAGGTTTTCCACATCAAAATCTTGGTGTTCAATGTGTTGATGTTTATCTGCTCTTGTGTTTATGTATTATGCTTTCATGGATGATTAATTGATATGCTGTTAACTAACAACGAAGAATCAAGTGTTTGAAAGAACAAGAAGTTTTATACAACTGATTCACCTCCCCCCCTCTCAGTTGTATGCCTTAAATCCAACAATTGGTATCAGAGCCAAGTTCATCTGAAAGGAGCTTAACCGCTTGAGGAGATCCAGGATGTCGTCATACAAGAAGGATAGTCCAAAGTTTGATGGAACCAACTTCACTCTCTGGAAAGGTCGCATGAAGTGTCACTTGGAATGTATGGGAAAAGCATACTTGGCTATGGTCTCAAAACCATATGTACCTCCACAAGGTGGTCCGACAACTCTGAATGAAATCACAGATGCTAAAAATAATCTGTGGACCAAGGAAGCCCTACTAAGCGCATTGAATGATTCAGATCTCTCAAATGTTATTGACCTACCAACTGCATATGAGATCCTGACTAAACTGGAACTTCTGTATGAAGGAGATGAGTTTGTCAAAAGTGCAAGGTTGCAAAGTCTGAAAGGGAAATTTGAAAGATTGAAGATGAGAGATGATGAAAACATCACTACCTTTATGCCAAGAGTGAATGAGCTGGTATGTGGAATTAGAAATGTTAGTGGAACTCTAGATGAAAATGAGATTGTCTGCAAAATCCTAAGATCCCTTCCTGCTGCCTACAAAATCAAGGTTGCTGCCATTGATGAATCTAGAGCCCACACAACTGTCACAAGAGAACAACTGGCTGGCAAACTAGCTGCATTTGAAATGACCGAGTTTGGAGATGATCCTCCCAAGACTGAATCCGCTTTCAAAGCCAGTACCTATGTGAAAGGCAAACAGAGATTTGATCCGGGAGAAAACTCATCAAGGAAGATGTCATGGTATGATCAAGCAAGAAGAGACATGGAAGAAGAAGAAGCAGAAACAGCTCAACTTGAAGCCCTCATTGCAAAGAGACTGCCAAGAGGATCCGGTAAGTATGAAGGAAAACTACCCTTTAAGTGTTTCAACTGCAATAAGATTGGTCATTTTGCTTCAAGATGTCCGGAAAGATCTGCAAGGTCTAATACTAACAGACAAAGGTTTCAAAAGAACTGCTATTATGTTCATGAAGAAGATGACAATGAAGGAGTAACAGATGATGAATCTGAACTAGGAAGCAAATCCGGAAATGAATGGGTGTTTATTGCCATCAAGGAAGAAGATTCAATATCCTCTAAATCTGTCAATCACAAGGTTGTGGAAAGAGCTTTGGCTGCTCAAGTGGAAGAAAAGGATGATTGGGTTATTGATAGTGGGTGTTCTCACCATATGACTGGTGACAAGAATAAGTTCTTAGATTTGGAAAGGTATGAAGGACGAATGGTAAAGGTTGGTGACAATTCTGCTGGTAGAATCAGAGGTAGGGGAACTATTTCCTTTGATGGAAAGAGCAAAACAAATGTACTATATGTTGAAGGATTGAAGCACAATCTTCTCAGTGTTGGTCAGTTAGTGGACAAAGGCTATGATCTCCGGTTCAAGAATAGAAAATGCAGAATCTTTACAAGCTCTGGAACTGAAATTGCATCCGGTGCTCAAACAAAAGGTAATATATTTCATCTGGTTGGTTCAAACAAAAGTTGTCTGTTTGCTCAAGTTGATCAGAGTTGGTTATGGCATAGAAGAATGTGTCATGTGAATTTTGATAACATCATCAAGATAAGCAATATTCAGGCTGTAAGAGACCTTCCAAAATTGGTGAAACCTACAAATAGTTTGTGCAAAGAATGTCAACTAGGTAAACAGAGCAGAGTCTCTTTCAAAAGCAAAGATCAGTCCTCTACCGGATTGTTGGAATTAGTACATACTGATCTCTATGGTCCGACAAGAATCAAGAGTCTGCAAGGTGATAGATATTTCATGTTGTTAATTGATGACCATTCCTGGATGATGTGGGTTACCTTCCTAAAAGAGAAATCAGAAGCCCTTGAAAAGTTCAAAATCTTCAAAGCTATGGTAGAGAATCAAACCGGATTGAAACTAAAATGTCTAAGGTCTGATAGAGGTGGTGAATTTACATCTAGTGAGTTCATTGACTTTTGTGAGAAGCAGGGTATAAGGAGACAATTGTCTGCTCCTAGGTTTCCACAGCAGAATGGAGTAGTTGAAAGAAAGAACTGGACCATCCAGGAAGCTGCCAGGACAATGATGTTGGAAGCAAATGTTCCTCAGATGTTCTAGAAAGAAGCTATCAGCACTGCAGTCTACACTCTAAATCGAGTTCAAATAAAAAACAATACCGGTAAGACCCCCTACGAACTTTGGTTTGGCATCACTCCTACTGTGAAATATTTTAGTGTATTTGGTAGCAAGTGTTATATCAAAAGAGATGAAGATCTAGGAAAGTTTGATGCTAGAAGTGATGAAGGAATTTTCTTGGGTTACTCCACTCAAAGCAAAGCATACCGGTGTTACAATAAGAGACTGAGGAAGATGATAGAAAGCACTAATGTGAAAGTTGATGAAGGAATTGAGAAGCCCTCAAGATTTTATGAATTTGATGAAGATGACCAAGACGGTGTTCAGATTCAAGGAACTCAATCCTCTCCGATAAGACAGAGTCAGCCTGATCTGGTAAATCAGGAAGAAGAGATAGGTTTGAATGAGCCTGATCAAGAAGCAGCAGTGCAGGATACTCCCAAAATTCCTAGGTATGTAACACTAAACCACTCTCAAGATCAGATCATAGGTGACAGAAGCAAAGGTGTGCAAACTAGGAGGAATGTTGCTCAAAATCAGGATGAATGTTGTCTGATTTCAAAGATTGATCCTAAAACAGTAAATGAAGCCTGCAATGATGAAAACTGGACTAAAGCAATGAAAGATGAATTAATGCAAATTGAGAAAAATCATACTTGGGATCTTGTTCCCAGACCTAGAGACAGGAATGTGATTGGAACCAAATGGGTCTTCCGGAACAAACTGAATGAAGCTGGTGAAGTTATCAGAAACAAAGCTAGATTGGTCTGCAAAGGCTACTCTCAAATAGAAGGAATTGATTTTGAAGAGACCTTTGCTCCGGTGGCAAGAATTGAAGCAGTCAGATTATTTCTTGCATTTGCTGCCTTCAAAGACTTCAAGGTATATCAGATGGATGTCAAGTCTGCTTTCCTAAATGGTGATCTGGAAGAAGAAGTTTACATTGAACAACCGGATGGATTTCAATTGTCTGATAATGATGATATGGTCTGCAAGTTGAAGAAAGCATTGTATGGACTAAAGCAAGCCCCAAGAGCATGGTATGAAAGGTTGGATAAGCATCTTGTGCAGATTGGATTCAACAAAGGTACTGCTGACAGTAACTTTTATTTCAAAATTGTTCATGAAAACATTTTGATTGTTGAAGTGTTTGTGGATGATATCATTTTTGGAGGAAGAGATAGTATGTGCAAAACTTTTGCAAATCAGATGAAAAGTGAGTTTGAAATGTCCATGCTTGGTGAAATGAATTTCTTCTTGGGTCTGCAAATTACTCAAACAAAGAAAGGAATCTTCATCTCTCAGACCAAATATGTGAAAGAATTGTTAAGGAAATTTGGTATGGAAGATGCAAAGCCAATGAACACTCCCATGGCAACCGGATGTAAGTTGAGCAAAGATGATGACTCCCCAAAGGTAGATCAGACAAAGTATAGATCAATGATTGGTGGATTGTTGTATCTCACTCAGACTAGACTAGATATAATGCAGGCTGTTGGTCTTGTGGCAAGATTCCAGGCTGATTCTAGAGAATCTCATGTTATGGCAATCAAAAGAATTTTTAGGTACCTGAAAGGAACAGTTGAGTATGGTCTATGGTACCCTAGAGATCCGGATTTCTCTCTTTATGCTTACACAGATGCAGATTGGGCAGGAGATGTGGATGACCGGAAGAGCACTAGTGGTGGAGCATTCTTTTTGGGGAAGAGATTGGTTTCTTGGCTAAGCAAGAAACAAGATGCAATATCTCTGTCTACAACTGAAGCAGAATACATTGCAGCAGCAGGTAGTTGCACTCAAATCTTATGGATGAAGCAGATGCTAAAAGACATGAAAGTTGAATATGAGGAGCCTATCACAATTTTCTGTGATAATTCAAGTGCAATTAATATTTCTAAGAATCCGGTATTGCATTCTAAGACTAAGCACATATCTATCAAGTTTCACTTTTTGAGAGAACAAGTGAACAAGGAAGAAGTCAGATTGGAGTATGTTCCCTCAAAGGATCAGATTGCAGATATCCTTACTAAACCTCTTCCCAAGGACTCTTTTGAATATCTCCGGGAGAAGTTAGGGGTCATGGCCCCTCCGGTGATGAACTAGGATGCACTGATGTGCATCAGTTCGGTGGATATCACAGTCATATCTTGTGATCCGGATTGATGATGGGGAGCTGCTACTAAGGGGGAGCAGCTGGTATGATTCTGATGTGTTAAAATTGCAAGTATGAGCCCTTTGCCATTGATGTCAAAGGGGGAGATAAGACATGTGAAAAACAAGTAGTTGATGATCAAAAGGGGAGCAGTAAATGAGGAGAAGACATGTTGCTGATAGGGGGATAAGTGACAGAAAGGAGAAGTTTCTTGTCTTGATGGTTTTTCACATCATATGTTGCCATCAATGATAAAGGGGGAGATTGTTGCAAGTATGAGGTAAACCAGTGTTGTCATTGATGTCAACATACTCATATTGCTTTGACAAGAAGGATTCAATGTGCAGTGTGCTGAGGATATTGAGAAAATTAGCCTCAGTCAGGAACAGTAAAGAACAGTGATGAGAAGAAGGCAAATGTATTGTATAGGATGCGAACCGGAGGATGCGGATTAAAGGGTTTGTAGATATGAGTCTTTAGATGCTTCAGTTAAGATTTCAGAGGTCCGCATGAAGATCTGAAGGAGTTGTGGCTGTCGGTGTAGAACCGGTTCCGGCAAGTATTCAGAGGTGACAGAGGATCACAAAAAGGTCCGGTGAGGTCCGGAACTGTATAATCATAATCTGCGGATTGGAAGGAGTCTTTGGGATGTCCTTGTGATGTGCCATCTCGAGTTGTGTATAATTTGGAGGTCCGGAAGTACCTCCTGCATTATGACAGTGGTGACAGACAGTGTTCTTGAAGTTCCAGATAAGGAGGATAAGAGATTTCAGTAAGTAAAGGAAATGCGGACGTACCTGGTCATTCAGGCAGGCTTGTGAAGGTTCTTGGATCATGTTGAGGTTGTGTTGTTGGTCCACATTGATAGTAGAGCCCGGAATTGAAGATATTCTTCCGGATGAAGTTCTTGCTCTGTTTAGCCAACCGGATGAGTTGTTCATCCTGCAAATGTTCTTGTGGTGGCCGACCGGATGTGTTATTCATCTTGCGGATACTCTTATGGTTGTTTGCCGACTTAGATGTTTGTTCCTAAGTCGATGTCTTGTATAAATAATGGTTTGTGAGTTCATTTCAAAGGGTGGATTGTGTGGATGAGTGTGGCATAGTGAAGAGAAGTGCGAAAGGCAGAGCAGAGGTTTTTGGGCTTAAATGGAACTAATCCGGACATGGTAGAGATGTCATTCTCCAGTTCAAGATTGTGATTCTTATCACTTTGTAGACAGTGTGTCTCCTTGTAGGCAGTGGGCCTCTTTGTGAGCAGTGTGCTCGGGCAGTGAGCCCTAATTGGCAAGTGCCATTCTTTTTCTTATTCTTCTAATAGAGAATAATCCTTGGGTTAATCACCCCGTGGTTTTTCCCTTAACCGGGTTTTCCACGTCAAAATCTTGGTGTTCAATGTGTTGATGTTTATCTGCTCTTGTGTTTATGTATTATGCTTTCATGGATGATTAATTGATATGCTGTTAACTAACAATGAAGAATCAAGTGTTTGAAAGAACAAGAAGTTTTATACAACTGATTCACCCCCCCCCCTCTTAGTTGTATGCCTTAAATCCAACAACCTCTATGATAGATTCTATGATAGTCGTAAGTGTCGTAAGAGCATCTGTCATAGCCCATTTTGGAAATAGGTGACCTCTTTGGGATGGGAGCTATGGACAAGTATCAAGAACATTCTACAATGTTGACCAAGTGTCCTTAGGCATGGGTTTTGGTCCATGAGGCCAAGTTGGATGCCCATTCCAAGTTTGGACCAATATTGCCTTGTATATTCTATATAAACAGGTGCTTGGAGAGGGCGAAATGTTATAGGTTTGACAGGTACTGTTATGCTACCAGTTTGTCTCCAAATACGAGTGTCAAAGACTCCTAAGAGCTTGCATTGCAAGTGTGTTGTAAACATTCTTTTTTTTATAATACATTGTGTAGGTTTTAGAGTGTGGGGTTTTTCACCCGATAAGGGTTTTCCCCATGTATATCTTGTGTCTCTCTTCTTCTTTTTCACCTTCTCTATTATGTGTTTGCCATAATATCTCATGTTAATGGTTTAATGTTGCTATACTAGTTAGGATAAATTTTAATTTGCACTCTCCTCCCCTCATTAGATTAGTGTAGGAAGCATTTTCCGCACACCTAGCTTCCTTTTAGTTGGTATCAGAGCCTGACCAGTTTTTGGTTCTAGTTGCTAGGTAGGGGTTTTTTAGATAATCTTAGGTTGAGTGGGAGTCTTGTGTAGAGTATTTTGTATCTTATTGCAGAAAGGAGATGGCAACCACATCCAGAAGGTTATAGATTGAGAAATTCAATGGCACTAATTTCGAGTTGTGGAAATTAAAGATGGAGGACCTACTTGTTGATCCTCACCTATGGGAAACAACATCTAGTGTAAAACCTGCAGCAATGAAACAAAATGATTGGGACCTCAAAGATCGCAAGGCTAAGGGTCTCATTGAACTCTATTTAGCTAACTCTATTCTGTTGAACATCCATGAGGAGAAGACAAGGAAGGATCTTTTGAAGAAGTTGGGTGATGTTTATAAGGCCAAGTCCTTTGTGAACAAACTCTTCCTGAAAAAAAAGTTTTCTCTGAGGATGGAATATAGAGGATCTATTGCGGACCACATGAATGCTTTCAACATGATCATTGCACAATTGACATCTGTGGTTGTTAAAATGGTGGAGGAGGATCGTTGCATGACCCTACTTTGTTCTTTGCCAGATTCATGGGATCATCTTGTAATGGCTATCAGAAGCACCACTACCACCTTCAAGATGGATGATGTGGTGTCCTCGCTATTATCTGAAGAAATGCAGAGGAAGACATCTGAATCAGCCAAAGAGGCTCTTGCGGTTCATGGAAGACCCAAGGAGAAAGGGAAGAAGAAAGATAAGAAAAGTGATAAGGGAAAATCCAAATCCCGTGGGAGATCTAAATCTCCTAGAAAATCCAAGGCTCTTTGTTGGAACTATGGTAAAATCAGGCATTTTTGAAAGGAATCCAAAGAGGAGAAGAAAAAGAAGAAAGCTCCTGATTCAGATCCTAACAAGTCACAAGATGATGGTGATGCCTTCATCGCAACCCTGGCCACCCATGCATATGATGATGTGTGGTTGATTGATTCTAGTGCATCATTCCACATGACCTCGCATCGAGACTGGTTTACCAAATATGAAGAGTTCGATGATAGAAGGGTGTACCTTGGTGACAACTCTCATCTGAAGATTGTTGGTCATGGAAGAGTCTCAATCTGATTCCTTGATGGACGAGTGAAGGGAATCACTAGAGTTATGCACATTCCAGGCCTTGCACAAAACCTTCTTTCTATAAGTATGTTGTATGATCCAGGTGTGCAGGTTATCTTTTCGAAGGATGGATGCTTGAGATGACAAGAGGAGCTATGGTACTTGCGAAGGGTACTCTGTTTTAGTTGGAGGCATGCACTTCACAGTACAATAGTTCTTCTGACTCAAGGAAACAAGTTGTTGTCACTTCATCCCCACCATCTGAACATGCAGTGAAGAAATATGTTGTAACTGGTTCTGATTGTTGTGCACATGCTTTGGAAGTTAAGCTTCCTGCAGAAAAGACTATGTTATGGCATTTGAGATATGGCTACATTGGTGAGAAGGGTCTGCATACCCTAAAAAATAAAAACCTTGTTGAGGGGTTAAATTATTGTAATCTCAATTTCAACTTTTGTGAACATTGTATTTATGGAAAGAAAAACCATGTTCAATTTTACTCTAGTTCTCACAAGTCTTCTAGTGTATTAGATCTTATTCATTTTGATGTGTTTGGTCCTATTAATGTTCTTTCGTTATCAAAATATGTATATTTTGTATCTTTCATAGATGATTTTAGTAGAAGGACATGGGTTTATTTTATCAAAAGCAATACTGAAGTCTTAAGTCAGTTTTAGGAGTTTAAAGCCTTTGCTAAAAACCAGACATATAAAAAGATTAAGTGTTTGAGAACTGACAACGGTGGTGATTTTTGTTCGACAGAGTTCGATAAGTTTTGCAAAGAGCAAGGGATTGAAAGGCATAAGACAAATCCATATACCTTGCAGCAAAATGGAGTTGCAGAGAGGATGAATAGGACACTGATGGAGAAGGCTAGGAGTATGCTTAGTGGAGCAAGCCTCGAACAAAAATTTTGGGCTGAAGTTGTTTCCACTGCCTACTATCTAGTAAATAGATCTCCTACATCAGCTCTTGTTGGGAAAACACCTATGGAGGTGTGGTATGGTAAGAAGCCTTCAGTAAGGCATCTTCATGTTTTTGGTTGTGAGGCATATGCACATGTGCCTAGGGAGAAATGGTCTAAGTTGGAGAACAAGGCTGTTAAATGTATCTTCATTGGCTATGGTGTTGGTGTGAAAGGATACAAGCTTTGGGATCTTGTGACTGAGAAAGTGTTGTATAGAAGAAGTGTTATCTTCAAAGAGCTAACACCATCTTCCGTTGTTCTACAGTCAGAAAAGAAAGAAGATGCAGTTCAATTTCCTTCTACCCATGAGAAGACTAAACCGACAGACCCTATGAGGCTTGATGATGAGGAGAGATCTAGTAGCTCTGGAAGCAAAGAAGAAGAAGTAGAACCTCAACCTCAGCCATTAAGGAGGTCTACACGAACAAGAAAGCAACCTAATAGGTTTGGTTATTCATTACTTGATTCTAGTTGTGCTTTTGCTTTACTTTCTAACACTAATGAGCCTAGAACTGTGAAAGAGGCCATGGGCATGAAAAATGTAGGTTCCTGGAAGGAGGCCATGGAAGATGAGATGGCTTCTTTAGAAAAGAACAAAACATGGGACTTGGTGCCTTTGCCTAATGGAAGGAAACTCATTGGTTGTAAATGGGTGTTCAAGAAGAAATTCGGTGCAGATTGCAGTGTTGAAAAGTACAAGGCTAGACTAGTTATGAAGGGGTACTTACAAGTGGAGGGAATTGATTATGGTGAAATTTTCTCTCCTGTTGCAAAGCTGACATCCATTAGATTTCTATTATCTCTTGCAGTTGCTTATGATTTAGAGATAGAATAGATGGATGTGAAGACAACTTTTCTTCATGGTGATTTGGAGGAAGAAATCTACATGTCATAGCCAGAGCATTACATAGAGAAAGGTAAAGAAAATTTGGTTTGCAAGCTTAAGAAGTCTTTGTATGGTTTGAAGCAGTCTCCTAGGATGTGGTACTTGAAGTTTGATGCCTTTGTGTTGTCCATTGGTTATCTAAGATTGAAATCAGATCAATGTGTGTATTATAAGTTTGATGGTGATCGTATTCTCATTGTTGCATTATATGTTGATGATATGTTTCTCATTGGGAAGGGTAAGAATATGATTTCTAATTTTAAGTCTTATTTGGAAGCACAGTTTGAAATGAAAGATTTAGGGGCAGCTAGGTATATTCTTGGAATGGAAATCAGAAGAGATAGAACTAACAGAAAACTTTGGTTAAGCTAATGTAAGTATGTGAAGATCATGTTGCATAGGTTTAGCATGGCAGATTGTAGACCATTGAGTGTTCCTGTTTCATTGGGGACAAAGTTCTCTGTTAATGATTGTCTGAAATATCCTAGTGATGTGGAGGACATGAGCAGAGTACCTTATGCTAGTGTTGTTGGCATTTTGATGTATGCTATGGTCTGCACAAGACCAAACATTGCCCAAGCAATGGGAGTCCTTAGTCAGTTTATGGCTAATCTTGGATGGGTACATTGGGATGTAGTTAAGCGAGTGTTTAGTTATTTGAGGGGTACTTCTGAGTATTCCATTTTCTATCAAGGGAAGGCTACAGGACCTCCGCATTCAGTTAGTATTCATGGATTTCTGGATTCTGATTGGGTAGGTGACATTGACCGCAAGAGATCCACCAGTGCTTCTGTGTTTACACTATTTGGTGGTGCGATTAGTTGGATGAGTAAGCGACAACCTGTGGTTGCTTTGTCCACTACAGAAGCTGAGTATATGGTTGCAACTCATGCTTGTAAGGAATCCATTTGGATTAAGAGATTTTGTTCCAATATTGGTGTTGATGCAGGTCAAATTATGATCAGTTGTGACAGTCAGAGTGCAATTTGTCTTGTGAAGAATCTAACTTGCCATGCTAGAACAAAGCACATTGATGTTTAGTTTCATTTCGTGTGAGACATGGTTGAGGATGGAAAGGTAAATTTGGAGAAGGTAGATACTTTGAAGAATGTTACAGATGCATTGACGAAGCCAGTGGGCATAGAGAAGTTCAGATGGTGTTCAGAGTCTATGGGCCTCTCGACCTATAGCAGTTAAATCCTGCTAGTCTATTGGCTCTTGCAAGGTGTCTCAACCTTGGTAATTCCTTGCATTATTCATGTTTGTATTTATTAATTCATTACCTATGTTGTAAATTAATTGTAAATTCCATATTGTCATATTATGGGTTGTGGTACGGTGATGTGTCATCCTACATGGAAGATGACAACTTGTAATTTTGTCCTCATATGAAGAGATAGGCATCCCACTTTGTGGTAAGAGCATTTTGCCATGTGTCAGCATCTTGGATGTTGTGTAAGGGAATGTTTGACTGAAATAGTTATGATAGATTCCTATGACGATGTTATGACATGTAAGAGTCAAAAATAGAAGCTTGTAAGACAGGTGAAGACATGTGTCATGAAGCATCTTTAAAAAAGGCATATTTGGGTGCCCCAAGGTGGACTATGACATGTTGTAAGAGAATATGTTATTTATAGCATGTGTATGATAGATTCTCTTACAGTTGTAAGTTGTAACCACTATGACAGATTCTATGATAGTCATAAGTGTCGTAAGAGCATCTGTCATAGCCCATTTTGGAAATAGGTGATCTCTTTGGGATGGGTGTTGTGGACAAGTGTTAGGCACATTCTACAATGTTGACCAAGTGTCTGTAGGCATGGGTTTTGGGCCATGAGGCCAAGTTGGATGCCTATTCCAAGTTTGGACCAATATTGCCTTGTATATTCTATATAAACAGGTGCTTGGAGAGGGAAAAGTATTACAGGTTTGATAGGTACTGTTATGTTGCTAGTTTGTCTCCAGATATGAGTGTTGAAGACTCCTGAGAGCTTGCATTGCAATTGTGTTGTAAACATTCTTTGTTTTGATAATACATTGTGCAGGTTTTGGAGTGTGGGATTTTTCACCCGATAAGCATTTTCCCCATGTATATCTTGTGTCTCTCTTCTTCTATCTCACCTTCTCTATTATGTGTTTGCTGCGATATCTCATGTTAATGGTTTAATGTTGTTGTAAGAGTTAGGATAAATTTAAATTTGCACTCTCCATCCCTCATTAGATTAGTGTAGGAAGCATTTTCCGCACACCTATCTTCCTTTCAAAAGTTAGAGTGGAACAAATGGTTGTTTCTAGGTGCTTATGAGGTGTAGAAAGGTGTTTCTGGGGTGGATAGGTGCTTCTGGGGCCCAGAATGGTGCTTCTGGAGGCGAAAATATAGAATTGCACTCCTGGAGACCAGAGTGGTACTACTGGGGGACCTATAGTGGCGTAATTGGTGAATAAGGTGGCATAATTATTTTTTCAGAAGGGCACAAATGGTCACTAAAATGGGGCTTCTAGATTTTTTAAGGTTTCTAGGTTGTTTGAGGGTAAATATTCACTCTTGGAGGCCTAATTACAAAGTGGCACTTCTGGTGAGTAGAGTGCCACTATTGTTAGTTAGGATGGTGAAATTGGTTGCTAAAATGGAGATAATGGTCACAAGAATGGTGCTATCAGGGTTTTTAGGGTTTCTAGGTTGTCTGAGGGCAAATCTTCACTCCTGGAAGCCTATTGGCAAAATGATGCTTTTGGTGAAAGGTATGGCGCTTATGGAGACCAATATGGTGCTAATGGTTGTTAGAATAGTACCAATGATTGTCAAAATGGAGATAATGGTCACCAAAATGGTGTTAATGGTTTCCAAAATGGAGCTAATTAAGTCTTGGGTGAAATTGTTGGAGTTGTGGTTGTGTGGATTTCAGTGGTTTTCTCCAGATGATGAGAGCAAAAGTTAAAATGAATTGGATTTGGAATGGAATGAAGTGGTTTAGGAATGGATTGGAGTGGTCTAGGATAGTTCAGGGATGTTTTAGAATCATTTAGGGATGTTTTAGAATGGTTTGGGATAGTTTAGGGATGTTTTGGGATAGTTTAGGGATGTTTTGTAATGATTTAGGGTTTGATGTTGAAGTAGTTTGGAAGTGATTGTTTTGATGATGAAGTAGTTTGGAGGTGATTAGGGATGGTGTGAAGGGGTTTGGAAATGATGTCTAGTGGTTTGGAAATTATTAGGGATGGTTAAAAATGGTTTAGTGATTGTTTAGGATAGTTTAGGGATGTTTTGGGATAGTTTTGGGATAGCTTAGGGTTTGATGTTGAAGTGGTTTGTGAATGATTGGGGATGATGTTTGATGGATGTGGATTGAAGTATTTTTGGACAGACTTGGTTTTGGTCAATATCCTTGTGCTTTTGGTAAGAACTGTGGCTCTTTTGGTCAAAACTATGGCACTTTTGGTTAGGTCCTAAGTTTCTGACTTTCCTATTGTCATCTTCACCCCAATTCATCCAATTTGATACAACCCATCCTCTGACTATTCATATCATGTCCATTTAATCCCAAGACATGGATAGTCAGAGGATGGGTTGTATCAAATTGGATGAATTGGGGTGAAGATGACAATAGGAAAGTCAGAAACTTAGGACCTAACCAAAAGCACCATAGTTTTGACCAAAAGAGCCACAGTTCTTACCAAAAGCACAAGGATATTGACCAAAAGCACCAAGTTACTAGCCAGATGCACACAAGTAATCAAAAGGATCACAAGACTGATCAGAAGTCTAGGACTAATATAAAAGGTGAAAATGGCTAGTAGACAACTTGTTTTTGGCAATAGATCAAAAAAACATAATAAATGATGATTTTAAAGGTGTATAAAGATGTGAAAGGTTGCTGACCCTCATAGACAACAAGTGGCTTGTATAGGTATATCACATATAAAAATATGCCCAACACTCTTATACATTCCTAGCTTTATTCAATCAAGGAGTGTCATATCTCGTGGACTTACTCAGGTGTGACTTCAACCCCTACTATTAGATAATGGTGATTTCTAACCCCTTGTACCATCTACCATTGCTTGAATGGGTATGGAAAGCAAGGTCATGTACCACCTTACACCCCTCACTTTGGAGATTAAATTCGTTGACAAAGTTTATTCCATCTCAAACAATGAAGGTAATAGCATGAGCTCTTCTCAACTTGCTATAGTGATGCACCATAGGATATGATGGTTGAAGGTCTTATCTAGGTTAACAAGGTGTTTAAGGTGCCCTCAAATATACATGAGGTGAGGTGGGGTCCAAGTCTATTAATAGGGGTGTCCCAATCATCCAACCAAGTGCCCACCAAACATAAGTATTGGTGGACCAAGGCTCTCAGGGTTTCTGCTAGACTAGAGGGTGTCTTTCCTTTGAAATGAGTCTTTCAATTCTCATGAAATTTATATACTATGTCAGAACACGTAGTTAAAGTCATCCTTAAGGGTAATGAGATCCCTTAATAGGCATTCTATAGGGGATACCAAGTAGTTTTGATTCTCAAGATTGTCTTGTGATGCAAGAGAAGAGCATATGTATGACTCTTGTGTCCCTTGGAATAAAGAAAATAAAGCAAGTAAAATGCATTATCTAGTCCTTTTGATCTCCAAGATCACCTTTTGGTGTGAGGAGAGAGCATACACACATAGACATTCAAGACATTGCAAACAATTGTATATTCCCTTAATGAAATTGAAATGTTCTACAAAATTAGTGATAAATCAAATCTTTGTCAAGTGTCCTGCACCAAATACATTAGTAGTTCACTTTTTTCTTCTTTAACAAGCAATAAGAGGTTGCACAAATGATGTTAGATTTGCAAAAGCCACTTTTTAGATTTGAAAAGATAAAATCAAGACTTGCAGAATCAAAAGCGTTAGTGTAGTGAATAATAGGGATACATAATTAACCAAAAGCACAACACTATCTACGAAGAGCATACACAATGTTAACCAAAAGCACCAATATAGAAGTCAGTTGCACAAAATAGTTTACCAGAAGAGGATGGATACCTATTAGATGCACCACAATACTAACCAAATGCGTAACTCTGTTGCTTAGAAGCGAAACTTTGTTTCCCAAAAGGGTAACTCCGTCCTAACTTGCAAATAGAGAAATACAGAGAGTTAAAAGCGTAAGCTTTTTTCCCAAAAGAGAATAAAGATGTCTTAGATGTGTTAGGGAACTATTTAGAAGCATGACTCTATCAAGTCTGCATAGTCAAAAAGAAAAAAAAATTAGAATAAAGAGTTAATTAGGTCAAAAAGCAACTAGATATGTCCACAAATACATCATCTTGTGAAACAATCAAAATCAATTCTTGCAAATACATCAGCTTGCAAAAAAAGAAGATGACATCAAGTGCCTAACAACCCTGCAAGAAAAATTAGAACCTAGAGACAAAACTTAGAAAATAGAAGCGCCACACTTTGGACTAGATCTACAACACTATCTACCATAAGCGCTTAGGTTTTGACTAGATGCACCATTTTGTTTTGCACAAGCGCAACACAATGTTCTAGAAGCATTGTTCTGTGAGTCAAATGTGCAAATCCGTACCTAGAACCTAAAAAACAAAATTTCTCAAGGCAAAACATGTTAAATTCAGATAGTGGGTCCCACTAGGCATGCCAAAATGTGTATAGGAAAAATTAGAGTAAATAGATTAAGAATACATGAATCAAACCCAATCCTCAATACCTTCAGGAAATAATCAAATGACAATAACCACAAACCAATGCAAATAACAAAGCAAATTACCACCTATGATTGTATATATTCCTTCATGTATTTTATGTGGATTGTTCAAAATACAAAAAGCATAACCATGGTTGCAAGATGGATGGATGAAAAGCTCAATGGATATGAGATTGCTTCAATGAATGCTTAAATCACTCAGAGATATGGATGTCGATTGCTAAAATTTTGTGAAGGAGTGAATGGACGTATTTATAGCTTCCGAAGAAGATTGATCAACGATGGAGGAAATTAGAAGAAATCGATGGATGGGATAAATTGAGAGATCGTGAGTGAATATGCACATGACAAGTGTACATACAAAAATCTAATTTATAGAGTTAATTGCTTTCTTGGCTAAAGATAGGATTGATTTCCATAAAATATAATATTTTTTTTTTCTATTTAATGAATTGATTGAGAAAAGCAAAGATTTGAAGCCAATTAAACTCAATTTTTTATTTGCTTTTTGACATGCAAAAGATAAAATTAAATAATAAATTATTTAATTTATGTGCATGAATGATTTTTAGAAGAAAAAGTTAAATTTAGAGATGAGAGGATAATTATAAATTAAATAAAAAATTTAAATAATTTGTTGTGCAAAGAAAATAAATAAAATATTGATTTTATTTATTTAGGAGATAAGAAAAGTCAACTTAAATAAATTAGAATAATTTATTTAATTTTGGAGGAATAATTAGCCAATTAAATAACTAAAATTATTTAATTGTGTGGATAAGAGGAATAAGATGTTGAATTAATGAAATAATTGATTTATTTAATTAATGTGAAAATAGAAAAATAAGGTGGTGAAATGATTAAATTAATTAAAAAATTAAGAATCATTCAATTAATGTTGAATTAAGGTGAATTAGAAGAGTTGATGCTAGAAGAATGATGCATATGCAAGCTAATAATACGATGGTCATTTTTGGGTGTCTCCACCCATTATGGACATACTTCTTCCCCTTGATGATGTTGATAATCCTTTGTATGATGATGATACTCTAGAGGAACTTTCTTATTGGGAAAGTCTTGAATGTGCTAAACTCCAAATATAGGAGTAATCCTTGCAAATTACATGTGTACGAATATTCTAATAGTATCCTACACTAACACACCCCATTAAGCATAGCTTAGGTGGGTGCAAATAAACTAGGTTATCGACAACTAGGCTTGGTGACGTACCCAAGTACAATGCAATCTCTCATATGAGCCAAAAATCATAAGCTTAGGTGTGCTTTTTCACATGGAGTTGCATGGACTTCGCATGCCACTAGTTTTAGTTAATGGAGTTACATGCCTATTCTTAGACTCCTTAACCACTATTCTAGGTGGTAGTTGAACTTCCTCTACACTATATATGTGCATCCATATTTTGAGTTAATTCATTCATCTAGCTATTGCTTTCATATCTTGTTTGTATTTCATACTCTCATTTTTCATAATTTGTAGAGGCATGTGCTTGTTTGTCTTGTGTGGCTCCACTAGTACTGACATTCTGTCCAGTTGATCTTGGATCTCTCTAATAGAAATAACAACTAATTCTATTAATACCTAAAAATCAAAACATGTTTCATCAATCAAAAAAATAATAGAGTACAGAGGGTCCTTAGTTTAGAACTAGGGCATGTTGGTCTATTGAAAACACTTTATACAAATCCCTAGACATATATGTGTCATTCTTTATAAATTGTCTCTTGAATTCTTGTTATGAAGTCTATAACCTTGTGTGACCTATGGCCGCCTTTTGCGAACAAGAAGCAAGGTTTCAATGTCTAGTAAGCATGGTAGAGAAGTTGATTTTTGGCTCCAAACACTAGAAATGTAGGGATTGCAGAGCACAACAAATTGCTAGTTGTTGTCAAAACTTGAAAGTACCCTTCAAAGCCCCATCTCCTCATTCTAATAGAGAGCAAGTGGAAAGTGCTAGAAGGGATGTGTGTTTGGTCATTGACCAAGTGAATCCCATCAAGGAGTATGATTTGGCAAGTAGTTGTGGGACTCATATTGAAGTTGATGATAGTTATTATGTTTCCTAGTTCTATCTCTTATATATAGTCTTGTGTTTGTTTATAGATATAGGCAAAGGTTGCTACGTGCTCCAGGGACCTTCATCTAGTTTTTGTAAATTTTGTTTCTCAAGTCACCTAAATTCTTGGTGATTTCGTTTTTGTTGGCCACTGTATTCAATTTTTTTAAAATTGAAACTCAATTTGTGTATAAAAAGGGAGAGGACCTCAAGCTTCTCACTTTACATATCAGGAATAATTATGGCATTGGTAGTAAGAAATGTCTTGATCAACTTGTAAAAGAAAATTGAAAATTTATGAAAAGCGAGAAAAATTATTAACCTAAAAATATTAAGTTAATTAAATGAAATTGGATATTCTTCAATCTTTGACTTTAAGCTGAAAGCAATTGACAGCTTTGTATATCGGGACCCAAAAATAAATCCAAATATTTATCCTCCCAACACACCATTTAAACAAAAAAAAAAAACTAATATTATTTTTAATTTATGTTGCCTAAATTTGATTTGTTTTTATTAAGATAAGTTGGGTTTTTGACAGGGCCCAAACCCTGTTACAAAATAACAAGAAACAAAGCAACCAAGTTGCCCAAAACAAAAAGCCTAAACAATGCCTGAAACAAACATATGCATCCTCACACCCTTATTCTTGGTGTGTGGTAGAGAAATCAACTTGGGAAACCTTTCTTCCACCCTTCAACAACTGTCCATAAAGTGCTGTCTTCCAAATCAGAAGACCTAGGAGAAGAGGGATGGGATTTGTTAACTCAACATTTTGGTGATATTTTTGTTTTTTCTTTAATATCTTTACAAATTACGTCCACGTCGATACACCAAAATATCAGCTGTCAAATGCCATCTTTCAGTAAAAAAGACGTTAACCTTAATCAAGATGGAGCATGACAAGTAATTTTCAAGCTCCAGACTCTTCTGTGCAAGTGGATCCACTAGCTTTATGTCTATAGTGAAATAAAGCATTGAGTGCAAGTGGATACTTTTTGAAATTTCGTACCATAAAATCTTGCTGAACGGCGCCCGCAATGGATAATGTATCCAAACTTTAACAACTAGTGGCCACATTCATTGACGATCTCGGATTGATGTCAGTGACATGAAATTTACTTTGATTTACAGTAGGAATATAATTTCAATTATCGGCTATCTCGTTGTACTAATCATGTCAATTAGGTAAAAGATAAGCTAGATATAACTTCAATACTTTAATGATGAGACATCACTGGTGCATTAGTCATGTCTATCGATAATAAAAGTAAGCAATTTCGCTGTAATTTTTTACCAATCTCTGCACTGTAATGTCTATGTACAAGGCATATAATTGTATGGTGTGGCAGGCAAAGCTATCTTTAGTTGGAGCAATAAGTACTTTGTTAAATTTAGGAGAATGAGGTCCCACATGTGTAACCTCCATTAAAGTTCTGTAAGTTGGGGTAATATGTATCATGTTTAAATCATGAGAATGAAGTTCCACTGTTATTCTTAAACATCATCCACTTCAATAGTCAAATGTTAATTTTGACCAATAAAAATAAAACGTATATTTACCACATTTTGGTGTGGATGAGGAACAAAATTGTTATTGACTGTTTGACCATTGAAATGGATGATGTTTAAATAGAGTGAAATTGCACATTTATAACCTAAAAAGCTTTCTTGAATTTTAAAAAAAAATCTACCTGCAAGGAGATCTGCTATGTATCTGATATTTTCTATGGATCGATTATGACATAAACCTAAGACCTTTAATCAAAATTCTCAAATGGGTCACCTAAAAATTTATCAGCAGGTATCAGAGTTGTAACAAATGGGCCACCAAAAAATTTAACAGCAGGTATCAGAGTTGTAAGGAAATCACATTAAAAAGATTACTACTGCCATCGATTACAACACTGCCTCCAACAATTTGTTCTTTAGTGGTTTGTTTGTTCTTTAATGTTCCACTCTTTCTGCTGTCTAACAACTGTAGATGGGTCTCCTCGTACACAATCCGTACTTTAAAAGGCAGATTTTCTAGAACCCAGTGGAATGTGAGGCTCGTGATGAAAAACTGAGTCATTTAATCTGGGCCTTATTTGCTTTAAAGTGTCACATACAATCAGGTTCATTTTCATCGAAAGCAAATCTGGTTCACTTGCAAGGGATTTGAATGTTGGCCTGCTGAATGCCACACACCTCTTCAATGTAGGATAGAGGATAATGATTCCCTTGCCGTATAGAATGGACAAAAATTCTTAAAGCTGAGTTCATGATAGATTCCTTAGAGATCAGGACAGAGGAGGCTGTTATCTGGATAAAATGAAAGCTATGAGACCTCTTTCTCAAAGCCAACTTTGTATAGAGAGGTATTTGTGTAAAATTTTTCAATTAATTGTCAATTTTATTACGATCCAAGTTAAAAACACAATTGTAGAGTGGGAATATGAGGTGACATGAATCCCCATAGATTCTGTAATACAACAGTGATTTAACTATTAATTTTTCTTAACATATAGTCTAGATGTTTCATATAAATAAAGCCTCAGAAAAGGGAGATAATAAATTTCTTATAGTAAGTGCCCTATAATGTAGAGGAGAAAAGTGCATACTTCAAAATTTATTTTTTAGTATTTATTTGGCGCCCTCTTGAATGTATTGTCCTAATATTTAATTTGTCTTGTTTTACATATAAGTTGGCTTTAAACCCAAAACTAACCTCTTTTTCGCTAAAATTTTATCTTTAGCACTGGACCAATTTTATTCCTTAGGATTTTTTTGGACGTTGACTTAGTTGTTGGTGAAATTGTGTCCCCTAGACCTAATCATGGGTGTGATTGTGTCTTCTAGACCCAATTGGGTAGTGACCATATTGCACTTTCTAAAATTCAAATTTTACTATTCTCGAAAATGACAGTCTTCAAATTCAATCATCAAAGTCATCTAGGTCATTAGGGTCATACAAATGAGAGAAAAAATATACTAAAAGGAACCATTAATATGAAAAAAATTGTCATTTATTAGCTTGCATCAACACTACATGAATATATACAACAACAACATTTCATCATAGACATCTTACATTCTTGTCTTGTCTACTACTTTAATCTCGTGAAAACAACATCAAGGGTCTAACTAAGGTATAAGGAAATCTAAATCTTCAATCCTTATGTAGACACCTAAAATTGTACATCTCTTTCATCTCGACACAATTCAACCCTAATCACACCATCATTTAACCCTCCAATTGAATAAACTACCATTTATACAATTAACCATCCAAATCCCTCTTTTTTGACGATGATTTGATCAAAATCACCATTTAACCCTATTCATCCCTAAACTATCACTATCTATCACTAAACATCCCTAAACCATCCCCAAACATCGCTAAACTGAATAAACACATGTTTAGACAGTTTATTGATCAAATCCCCTTCAAACCATGATTAAACAATATTTTATTGTCAAAATCAATATTCACGTACTATTTGTTGCAAGTATGGGTCTAACTGGTGTTGTCATTGATGTTAACATACTCATGTTGCATTAATGAGAAGGATTGGATGAGCTGTGTGCTAAGGATATTGAGAAAATTAGTCTCACTTAGGAACAGTGAAGAACAGTGATGACAACAAGGTAAAAGTCAAAGATAGGTTGAGGATCAGAGGATGCGGTTTAAAGGGTTTGTAGATATAAGTCTTGAGATGCTCCAGTCATGTTTTCAAAGGTCCACATGAAAATATAAAGAAGTTATGGTCACTCAAGTAGAACCGGTTCTGGCAGGTGTTCAAAGGTGACAGAGTGACACAGATAGGTCCGGTGAGATCTGGAAATGCATTATCCCATTCTGTGGATTTGAGGAAGTGTTGAGTACGTCCTTGTGAAGTGTCAAGGAGATTGGTTCGTGGTTTGAAGGTCTAGAAGAACCTATTCCTTTGTGACAGTGATGACAGACTGTGTTCTTAAGGTTCCAGATGAAGGAGAGAAGGATTCCAGTAAGAAGATGAAGTGTGGATGTTCTTGGTGATTCAGGAAAGGTTATGGTGATCTTTGGATCGTGTCCAGTTCATGTTGGTGGTCCGCACTGAAGTTAGAGTTTGCATTTGAAGAATAACCACCAGATGTTGATGTTCTTCCTGAGACTGGCCGACCGGATGTATTACACGTCTTGTGGATGTTCTTGTAGGTGTTTGCCGAATTAGATGATTGTTCCTAAGTTGATGCCTTGTATAAATAAGGGATTGTGAAGTCATTCCAAAGTGTGTCTTGTGGAGATGAGAGTGTGGTAGCAAAGAAGAGAGCGAAAAGTAGAGCTAAAGTTTTGGGCCAAAATAGAACTAATCCAGGCATGGTAAAGATGCTATTCTCCAATTCAAGTTTGCAATACTTGTTACGTTGTAGATAGTGTGTCTCTTGTAGGCAATGAGCCTCTTGTGAGAAGTGTGCTCGGGCAGTGCGCCCTAATTGGCATGTGCCATTTTGTTCTTTCTATTCTTCTAACAAAGAATACAATCTTGGGTTAATCGCCCCATGGTTTTTCCCTTAACCAGGTTTTCCACATCAAAATCTTGGTGTCTTATGTGTTGATGAGTTTCTACTTGCTGTTTAATTGCATTATGTTTTATGATTAATATACTACTAATCACTAAGAAGATTTAAGTGTGAAATTGGAGAAAGTTTTGGACAACTGATTCAGCCCCCCTCTTAGTTGTGTGCCCTAAGTCTAACAATTGGTTTCAGAGCCAAGTTCCTCTAAAAGGAGCTTAACCACTTGAGGAGATCTAGGATGTCATCTTACAAGAAAGACAACCTGAAGTTTGATGGAACAAATTTCAATCTATGGAAAGGTCACATGAAGTGTCACTTGCAATGCATGGGTTCAGCATACTGGACCATGGTTACAACACAGTATGTACTATTGGTCATGATGTTAGTCACAAACAAGCATAGAATAAAAGTACACATTAACCTTTATTCATCTTGAAAGATGCGATGAATTCAGAGAATTCATGATCCTAAGTCTCCGGTGATTAGGTCTTAATCGTCTGACATTACTCAGAGGTTGATGTGCGTTGCTGTTTCCATTTTGGGGCCTTAAGTTGAGTTCATCATCATGACACTATTTCTACAAAAATTCTTCACAAAGAGGTCATTTTATGCAATTGTTTGATCAAATGATACAGAAATATTTAAATCTTTGCATGATATTTTCAATTATACATGCTTTAGCTTCAAATATGCTAAATATTTGCAATTATCTATGAGATGTCCACATATTTGTATTATTTGCTTGAGATTATCAATTATTTGCAATTATGATGGTAAAATGCTCTGAAATTTAAAGAAATTGAAAGAAATGCTTCAAATTAATGTTGAACCTTCAGCTATTGAACCACATATACATCAGATACAGTCATGAAGAGAAGAAAACCAAACCATATGTTCACCAGGACATTCCATAGCTAGATACAGTTGATGCTAACTTCAAAGGAATTGTATGAAAACAACATATGCAAGTAGATATGCACTCCAAGGGATGCAGCAAATCACAACATATATCCAGAATTCACACACTGATTACTCAAGATTTACTATGAATTGTAATCAAACAAGTCTTCTCATTCATTAAGTATGCAAGGATATAAATGTATACAAAAAGCTTTGAAATGAGCCCTAAATATTTTAGCAGATAGATTTCAATTAAGTTTCAAATGTTTCAAATGTTGCATTCCTGCACCTTTTATAGAACAAGGTGAGGAATCCATTACAAAAGATCTAAGATCTTAATTTATCTATGAATATCTACGGTGAGTATTTCTTTTGACTTTGTCAACTTTATCAAGTGGCACAAGTTGCCAACTGGCAACCATCTAGGGTACTTTTTTTCATAAGTAACTGATACTTATATTCCCTTTTATGATGCATCCTCATCATGCTCTTTGTCATCATCATCACCTTCACCACTCTCTCTCTCTTCATCATCATGATGATGGTCTTCTTTGATATGGAGCTGCATAGCTGTCCTTATATTTCCATATAGTTGTACTATTCTCTCTATTTCCCCACCATCCTAAGTTTTTGCTTTGATGGCGGCATGCTTATGCATTTGATATTTGCCTCAAAGATTTTCTAATTTACTTCTCTTGCTGCTGGATGTCTCATGATAATTTTCCATCTTGACCTTGATCCTCATAATTTTGTCCATGGTTTCTTCTGTTAGATTGTTTAAGGGATCATCAGCTACCTATTGGAAGTTACTATGTATAGCTTTGATTGTAAACTCCTTGTCTTGATTATCTATCTTCCCTTCCACCTTCCCTTCCAGCACTTCTAAAATTTCAGCTTCATATGACATCATATCATGTAGCTTTATGCTGATATCTCTTAATTTAGTGTTTCATCTTTTAAATACCTCACACTCAAATTTGATATCCTTATACCATATGTCCATCAACAGTGCATTATTATTATTTAGCAGTTGATTGCTTACTAGAACTTGAGGGTCAATTCTCCTTATTTCCTCCAAGATGATCAAAATCTTCTCCAGCTGAAAAGACCTCTTCCCAATCTCCATCTGCAATTTGTTAACTTTTCTCCTAGAGAAACTTAAAGAATTCCATCTCTTTAGAGAAGCTTTTACCACTTCCTCCGCTTCATCAAATGTGGATAACATCCACTTTCTCATTATAGATGACTCATGCTTCATGAGATCTAGTTTATTTACTTCATCCTGAGAAATAGCAGTCAATGGGACTGCATGATCAGTTGACGTATCATCAGGGTTAATTAACCCTTTTATGTATGCATGCAGCTGAGCAATGTGCTCTTTATGCTACTTATTCTTCTCTTTCTCTCTCTTAATTCTTTGAGTTAAGGAATCAATGATATCCTTACCTTCCTGACCCTCTTGGTCTTCATTTGCAAATCCTAAGTCAAATGTATTAATCTAGAATTCCTCCAGAGTAATTTTACCCTTTTCTTTATCTACAATAGGAATTGCCGCCTATGCAGTCCTTCTTCCAGTTGTTGGATCTCTCTTAATGGCTGAAGTCATTCTGGCCTTCCTCTTTGGTTTTATTAGATTTTCTGAAAACAAAGTGGATACATCAAATTCCTGAATCTCAAAACCAACTTCTGTGTTGACTTCCTTTTCCAACCAATGAGGTACCTGATCATGTTTCTCAGCATCATCATGATGTTCACCTTGATCTCTAGTATCTTTCAGTATATGTGATGGAGAAGGTGAATTCCTTGTTTCTTCTTCATGATGCTCATATTGAGAGCGATCCTATGGTATATCCTCTTGTTGAGGAATTTCCTTTTCCTGAGGAGCATCATCATAAGGTGGAGGATCCTGTGATGTGTTAATATGATGATCATGATGATCATGATCCTTCTCCTTTATTACTTCATCCACTTTTAACTTTTCCTCCTGTTGATGCATATTCTTAGTATTAGATACTGTGGAATCTTCCTTAGGTGCTGGTATTTGTTCTGAAACCACAATCTGTTCTACACCTGCATTACTTACTTCTTGAACTTTAGAAGCATGATCTTCTAATACATCTTGCTCATCAGCTTTCTTTTCCTGAACCTCTACTATAACGGGCTTAACTGATGTATCCTATTGGTGTTGTTGGCTTATTTCTGAAGCATGGCCCTCTGGTTCTTCCATCTTCGCTTCTCCTATATGTTCTCCTTTATCAGGTGTACCTGCCGGATGTTTAGGACATAGATCCTATCTATATGTCAAATCCACTACTGCAGGACATGTCACCTGTTTCACTAATGTGTCTAGCCCCATTTCTTGAGCTATCTTCTCTGGACTCTTTTCCTTTTTAGATTCCACTTGCTTCATCTCGTCCAATATTGTTTGAACTAATGGAGTCCCATGAGGAGTCATGTGAGTGCCTACAGCAAGGTTTTCCATCTTCTGTGAAGCTACATCCTCCACTACCTCATCATCAGATAAATTAATTGTTTCATCCAGTGGGATATGACCTCTTTGAAACATTTGTGAGGTTTCTTTCATCTGCTCTTTTGCTTGTTCAATCTTGAACTTCACAATGGTAGGAAGCAAAACATTGTGTTGAAATTCCTTATGGAAAGCTCCACTACTAGCCCCTTTCAACATTATAGGGGATTGCTTTATCTCACCTCTCATGGAGGTTCTTGGTTTCTTAGGTGTGGTAGATACCATCACCTGTGGGGCTTTTCTTTTCCTTTTGAATAACAAAGGGGATTCCTCTTCCTCAGGCTCTTCCTTAGGGGAATATCCTCTTCTATTTGTTTTTGTGAGGATTGACCCTCTTCTTGGGTCTCAGCAGTTTCTGTAACAATATTTTAAATCTTTTTTCCCTTTTGTTTATCTACTTGTGGTGGAGATGCTGATCCTGATCCTGATGTTGTTGCATCTTCAGCTGGAAACACTGCTCTTTCAATAATCACCCCTTTGGGTTCATTATCAATTTTCTTACCCCTAGGGGGTCTTTTGCTTTGCTGTTGTTGTGGAGGCAGCCTTTCTCCTTTAGATTTCTTTTTTTCAATTATAAAATCATCATATTCCTCATCAGGAATATCCTGTCTCTTCTTTTTATTGTCTACAGTAATGGTAACACCCTTCTTCTTCAATGCATCAATTTGTTCATCAACCCAAGCTTGGGCTAGCTATAATGTCCTGGCAATGAAAGGATCCAAAGATATGTCTTCTTATATGGTCAAGTTAGGTGCAAATATTGTATCATTATATATTTTCTTTTCTTCGTACTCATCTGCCATTATCCTGCTATCATCCTTTTTCAACTGTGAAGGAATGGAGATGCAGTCAAAGGTTTTGATTTGATTCAATGTTAACCTTTGGTATCTTCTTCTTCTGGCTTCTGCTTCATCTTCACAATCCGTCCATAAGTCTTCTAGGTGCCCCTGATCAAATAGGTTTCCCTATTATTTTCTGTATCCTCCCATAAGGATCATATGGCCTTACCAGTGGGAATGGCTGCAATTGCATTTTATTCAAACTAACCATGACTTTCTTGATATTTTCTGAATCTGGGCACATATACCAGCCAATAGTTACTGGAAACAAAATGGGTGGTATTTTCTGAGCATCCTTGTATGCCTTTAGTATTGTGGAGCTCTGCCTTATAAATTCCATTAATACCACTGCATCAGTGGGATATCTTGGTAGCATAAGGGGTTGTCCTTCAAAGCCCTCAATTCTCATGTAAGAAAATGTTGCAAATTGGATGTACTAGGCTCCATGCCTGTAGATTACTTCTTGAGCTTCCATGCTCAATCTTTTTGTCATATCTTCCTCCATGGTCCTCACCAGATGCATAGAGAATCCAACATTTACCAATTTGTAATCCTGGTGGTAATTTATTCTCTACAACTGGGGATAATGATCCCAAATATGAGCATCATTGGAAGTTCCACCAATCCTTCCAACTGTAGTTAATGCATCAAATGTGCCTATGTAAGCACAGGAGTAGACAATGTATGATATCATGTAAAAGGAACAATTTGAACCTCCCAAGCTCAGAAGCTACTCATGTAGAGCATCACTAATCAATTGGCCCCATAGTGGCTTGGTATCTATATATATGCACATCATGATGACACCGTACATCCAGTCTTTAAAACTACTAGCATCAGGCTGGCCTTTCATCCTGCTAAGCAATGCAATCATATATTGATATTCGTCATCAAAATCATACTTATATAAGTGCACTGGAAGCTTGGCCGCTGCAGGATATGCACTGTTTTTAGCCCTCCATTGATACATGTTCTTTCTTTCTTGCTTCTTATTGTTTTCATATTCAACTTCAGATTTCTTCAAATCTATGCTATTAACCTTCCTGCCCAATGGCAATCCAAATGTCTTGGAAAGACCCTTGATGGATAGGTTTGCATATATTCTCCCATGTTTCACCACCTGTCTTGTTTGTGGATTGTAATTCCATGCTTATTCAATAACTAGCTCTGGAGACTCCATGGAGTATGGAAAATCAGCCGCATTCCACATTCCTAACATAAACACTGCATTTAGCAAGGTGCTTCTATTCTTTTCATCATTCATTTTGGCGGACCAGGCATCCAAATCGGTACTTCCTTGATGCGTATCCGTTATGGCACCGTACTTGAATAGGATTCCTCTAGGATATGAGATCATAGGCCTACTGAATTCAGCCTCGCACTTAGCTAACCTCTTGTCAGCCATGGATATCTACAATTAACAGGATTTGTCTTACAATGGATATTCACAAGCATGCACATAATGATTTATCTCTATTAACATCATGCATACTATACTTATTCAGCATTTACTTATCATGGGATGCGTAAACTAACCTCTGCAACATCATACCGGATTGTAGAGAAGCAACAGGATGAGGGTTTCAATTGCTTACCTAGTTATGTAGATCCCTTTGATTATACCAATGGTTATCTGAAAGTACTTTAATTCAGGTGATAATCTCGCGCTTCTTCCTACTTGTAAGCTCTGTGCATCCAAGTATCGCCCATATGAGGGTTTGGAAAGCTAGCTCTCTGTAAAAATAGTTTTATCGCAAGGTAAGTGTAAAAATGACAATTGAATTTACCTTTTAACTTTGCAATTAGGGCGAAATTAGGGCAAACCCTGATAGATTAGATTTCAATCGTTGATTTTTTATGGGAGCTCAGGATCTCACCAAGTGTGTGATCACGATTTGTGGTCGGCGGGAACTACCTACCACAACTGCGCGCATTAAATGTCAATGGCGGCAACAAGAGCTGGGTGATATTCGCATGACAGGATGATATTTGAATATATGATGATATATGGATATCGGGGTGATGAACGCACCATTAGGTCATGTTTAATACATCAAGAGGATATTTCAATATGTCAGGGTATGCTACAAAAAATGACGATGACTGGGTAAACTATAATCCCTCTCTCAGAATATCGGGATGACATCATCCAGATATTGGCTCAGTATATTGCTATGACATCATGACGTCATCATCATGTTATGCAAGAAGGATCATGTTTAGGAAATATGCCCCTGAGAAGTAAATGTGTTGATTACGTCATCGTCATGTTTGTTTCTTTGTTTATCGAACTCAAATGACATCATCAGGATAATGGTTTAGGGGGATATTTCGTAGCAGGATGATATTGAGAAATATCAGGTTACATTGAGGAATATGACTCTCACGAAATACATAAGGCTATTGACGAGTAAAGGTCATTATCACCTAAAATTGACGTCTGCATGCCACGAATGAAATGCTTTATCAAGTGATAAATTAGATCAGGGTGATCTTTCAAAAGATGATTGATATTAAGAAATATGATCCTCCCCCTTGTGAATATCAGGTTTGACTAGGATTTTGACCATTCATAACTTTCACATCCTAATGAATATCAGGGTGATGCAAAAGGCAAACCTGCATGAAATTTGATGCTCTTTCTAAAAATGAGGTTAATGTCACGAAATATGAATTTTGACAAACTGACCTCATGATGATGACTTACCACATCCTCGTATAGAAGGTTATCTGCATGACATACTTTTACCAGACCGCCAGCAAGTAGAAAACACAAGCAAAGCCAAAAAAAGTTGGGTCCCTATTTTGTCAAGTCAAAATGGGGCGTGTTGTGTAACCACACAACAACTTGCCACCAAAGAAAACAAACAAATTCCATTGATTCAAGTGATGTGGTCACATTCATCCATAGTATTCTAATTCTTTCTAAGCATAAGCATCATCATCTTCTGAATGATAAAAGTTCACCATGGTAACAATGCTAACAAAGGATCATGTGTGTGCAAATGATTAATTATCTTCATCTTGAAAGCAAGTTGAAAACATGAGTAACTAGTGTTAAGCTACATAGTTGGACATCATCCCTCATAGCCAACCTGGATAGAGCCTTGCTACCAACAGGCGTTTATAGCCCCGACAAGGTTATCTATACAATCCCCCTAAGTAGAGCCCCACTGCCAGCAAGCGTTCATAGCCCCGGTAGAGTTACTTAGATGGCCTAATTATATTTCTTTCGTAATTTTCTTTAAAATTTGTATCTGATATCATCATGTCATCTCATTTGTACAAGGTATAGTCACTTGTAGCTTTAGGTTGGAGATTGTATTGGTAGCAAGGGAGTCCCTTTAGATTTTTCACTTAACACCTATACTTGTATTTTCAACAAACCCAAGGCTGTTAAGTGTGTCATTGTGGTTGATTCGCTTTGATCAAGAAAAGACACCCTGATGAAAGGATATCACAAACCTGATCATGAATACTTCTTAGAATGAATCATAACCTATGTCTAAATGTGTTCTCATCACTTGAATCTTAACAATTTTATTATTTTTTGGGGTGATGAGCTGCCTCATCTTGAGTTGCCAAAACTAAACTCAACAAACAAACAACAAAACAAACAAACAAACAAGACAACAAAAACACAACTATACAAGCAACTATACAAATGTACATTATGATACAAATGACTGTCATGAAGTCACTTAGGCTTGGAAATAGTGTTTGAGGAATTGTCCATTGACTGGCAATGGGACATCCTCACTGTCAAATTCTTAAGCCTATAAGTGTTGTCTCCTAGTATCTCAGAAATTTGAAAGGGACCTATCCATAATTTGTCAAACTTACCATGGTCTCCTTTCCTCTCATGGGCTTTATCCCACATCAAGACTAAATTAGATATCCTGAAGGCCTTGACACTGGCTCTTTTGTCAAACCAATGTTTGACAATAGCCTGATGTTTTGCAAATTGGTCAATTGCTTGACTTCTTTTCTCTTCCAGGTGCATCAGCTGAAGCAACCTGACTTCTTGTCTATTGTCTATGCCTAGGTATTCTTGGGCAAACTGTAGGGTAGGAATTTTTAAGTTTACAGGGAGGATAGGATCTACCCCATATACTAAGTGAAAAGGTGAATTTCCTAGTGCAGTTTTCATTCTAGTTTTGTCTACCCATAAGGCATATTTTAGAAATGAGTTCCATTCCCTAGGGTTCTTCTCTATTAATTTTCTTATGATATTCAACAAATTCTTATTTGTGGATTCTGCTAATCCATTCCCTTGGGGATAATAGTTGGATGAAAACTTGAGTATAATCCCATGATCAAAAGCCCAACTTGACAATTTGGTTGAAGTGAAAGCAGAACCATTATCACTTACCAAAGCATAAGGAGTTCCAAACCTAGTAACAATGTTGCTTTCCAGAAATTTAATAACATCATCTGTAGTACAAGTCTTGTTGCTGATAGCCTTAGTCCATCTGGTACAATAATCAGTAATTGTTAAGACATACCTATGCCCTGAGGATGATGGAGGATTGATTGGTCCTATAAAATCCATGCCCCATTGTGCAAATGGGCGGTCTTCCATCACTGGCTGCAAGGGTTGTGCAACATGTTTCTCTCTGTTGGCAGCAACCTAACATACATGATAGCATTTAACATGTTCAGCTGTATCTTTAAAAACTATAGGCCAGTAATATCCTGCTCTAAGGATCGCATGTGTTGTGGCCAGGGCTGATCCATGTGCTGTTCTGAACTTGTCATGTAATTCTGATAAAACCTTATTTGCTTCTGGCTTTTCTAAGCATCTTAGGTATATTACTTCATAATTCTTCTTGAACAGGGTTCCTCCCTTCATCATATATTTTTGTGACCTTATCTTCAAGGCTCTTCTCTGTGAAGCTTGCAGTCTTGGAGGACATCTTCCAGTGATCAGGATGTGTCTGATATCTGAATACCATTCCTTATTGTCCTTAGCATTGATAACATACTACTGGCTTATAATGTTTGGGTCAATTTCTGATATCATTTGACTTAGAGTCTGTCCTCTTACTAGCTTCATGGGTGTAATTTCCATGACATATTCTTGTAAAACTATAATCCACTTAGCTCTTTTCTCGCCAGGTTCACTCTGCATTAGTAGCATCTTCACTACTACATCAAGCACTACTGCAATTACTTTGCTTCTTAGTATATAATGCCTAAATTTCTTTACTGCCCTGACCAAAGCAAGTGCCTACCTTTCAACATCCACATATCTCAGTTCAGCATCCTTGAAGGGACAGGTCATGAATGCAATTGGTTTCTCTTCCTTTTCTTCATTTCTCTGAGTTAATACTGCTGCAGAGGTGTGTTCTGAAGCAAATGAATAAATGTAGAAGTCTCTGGTACAGTCTGGACTAATGAGGACAGGAGCATCAGAAATAGCCTTCTTTATGTCTTCAAAGGCTACCTTTGCTTCAGATGTCCACTCAATCTTTGCATCCTTCTTTAGCATAGCATTTAAAGGTCTAACTATTTCTGCAAAGCCAGTGATAAATTTTCTGACAAAATTTATCTTACCAAAGTAAGACTTAAGTTCTTTCTTACTTCCAGGGAGTTGTATTTTCATAATAGACTCCACCTTGTCAGGATCAATGATAATTCCATTTTCAGTTATCAGGTGGCCCAGCAACTTTCCTGTTGTCACCCCAAATATGCACTTCTTGGGGTTCAAGGATATTTGATATTCCTCACATTTTTTCAATACATTTCTGAGATCTGTTACATGATTTGTTCTTTCTTTGGAGAAAACTATGAGGTCATCCATGTAGATGACTATACACTTTCCTACTAAGCCTCTGAAGGCTATGTCCATTGCTCGCTGGAATGTTGCTCCAGCATTTATCAGCCCAAATGGCATGCGTCTATAAGCAAATATCCCCCACTTTGTGGTGAAGGCAGTCTTCAGCCTGTCAATCTTGTCAACCATGACCTGATTGTACCCTGAGAAGCAATCTAGAAAGGACATCATTTTAGCTCCATTGACAATCTACAGAACTTTATCTAACGAGGGTAAAGGATAATTATCCTTCTTTGATGCTCTATTCAGGTTCCTGAAGTCTACACACAGTCTGATGTCTCCATTCTTTTTTCTTACTGGCACTAGGTTAGCCACCCAAGTGGAGTGCCTCATAGGAAAGATTATCCTAGCATTTAACAACTTCTTGACTTCTTCAAAAATTATTGGTTCAAGCAAAGCATTGACTGGCCTTTGCTTCTGTCTGAAAGGTTTAGCGTTTGGCTTGAGGGGAATGGTGTGAGTTATGACTGATGTGTCATATGTCTTCAACTCATCATAAGTCCATGCAATTACATGGATGTAATCTTTAAGGGCCTAAGTTATTCCTTCTAACTCTTCTAGTGTGCAAACCTTACCAATCAAGACATTTCTCTTGTCTTCATTTTGTCCAATATTCAATTGTGAATATTGACCGCCATCAGCTTTGGGAAGATCCTTTTGCTTCAGCATATTATCCAAGTCAAAAGCTCTTTCTAACTCAATCATACCTTTGGGAATCCTATTGCTAGGTAACTCTAATATTTCATCTTCTTCCCAAACGTGATCTTCCACATTATTCTCATCTATGATCTGAGCATCAAATATATCCCTGCTAGAGATGAAATCAAGGATGTGCTGATCATCATCAAAGACCTGGAGGTTAGTAACATTATCAGGTACTAATGGTACTGATACCAGCTCTACTAAAAATCTCTTTAAGCCTAATATTGATAATGGCTCCAGCGTACTGGCAGCCTGGGCAAGTGCATCTGCCCTATGATTCTATTCTCTACGAACGTGGGTGATATTAAATGCATCAAAGTCTTCAATCAAATCCCACACTCTGTGTCTATAATTTGACAATCTCTTATAGTTGCAAGAGTAGATTCCTCTTACCTGTCTAACAACTAATTCTGAGTCCCCAAAGACATGCAAAATTTTTACCTTTTTCTTGAGAGCAAATAGTATCCCATGAATCAGAGCTTCATACTCTGTCACATTGTTAGTGTAGGGGAACTGTAATCTGTAGGTAGCTTAGTAGGATTTTCCTGATGGATCAATGAGATCAATCCCTACTCTAGCTCTTTGTTTGGACTTAGATCCATCAAATATTAGAGTCCAGGATTTATCTTTAGCAAAAGGTTTGGCTGAACCTTCTCTTTTCTTTGCAACCCTGGCAGCTGCTCCACTTGATATCCATTTTAACTTAGGAATTTTAGCTTTCTCAGACTTCATCTTTTCTTTCTTTTGGGAAGCTGATTTTTCTTTTTGTTTTCCATCATCAGGAGGATGATCTTTTGGATCATGTACTATATGTCTCTTTAAAACATGTAATCATAGTGAACAAGTAGTTTTTGAGTGAGGTGCCTCATGCAACCTACACCATCTTTCAGTCAGCGCATCCTGTGGATGTCTCTTTTGTTCTATCATCTTCTTAATTTCTCCTGATAAAAACTCTTCGAATCAGGTTAAGTTACTACCACTGCCTTCATCAAATAGTTCATAATCTGACTCCATCAGACAATCACTCCCAGGGGTGATCTTTTCTTTCTTCTTAACATTTATCTGGTCATACACCAGAATTTCTTTTGTTCTCAAAATTTGATCTCTGTCATGATCTGTCACCTTTTCTATGTCTCCTGTAGAAGACAAACTAGAATCAATATCATCATCATCAGATGTAGAACTTACCTCAGAATATGATGATGACACCTCACTGCATGTCTGCTCCAGCTCCATCATATCTAGGCATGTTTCACAAGTTTTCTCTGAATAAGCTTTGTCGTGTAATTTGCACCAACCATCAATCAGAATGTCATGAACAGGTATATTTAACAACTGACAACATTTTACTTGCTTCGACAGATGCATCTCAAAGTTTCTGAAGTGATCTATTTCATTCTCATTCTCAAAATTATCATCAGGTTCTATAGTCGGTATGTCTTCCTGATGATCATCATCATGATGATGATGAAAGTCAAGAATCAGGATCTCTTCTATCCTGATAGTCTATGGTCTAATGGCATAAACTCCGGGCTCAATATCGACATACATGATCTCGTTTGTTTTGTTGTACTCAGTGATCATGTGCTTCATTCTAGGCTCAGTATCTATTCTTATCTGGTTGGGTATACCTTTCCAAGGTAACCACATGTGAATGAAGTTAGTAGCCATATATCCATTCAAAGTCTTTGACCAGTCTCTACTAAGCAGCATCCCATATGTGTCAGGTATATCAACTACCTAGATATCAATGTAATACTGGATCCTGGGATTAGATGCTAATTACATGTGTATATGAGTCAATTCTCCTTTTACACTCACTTTTGTCTTATCTAGTTGTGTCACCTTCTTTAGGGATTTAGCAGGATGCAATCCTAAAGCGTTGCATATGGACAGGGGCATGACATTTGGAGATGCACCTGAATCTACCAAACAGTTGTGTAAATTCTTGCTAAACATCCTTAAAGTGAGGAGAAAGGGTGGTGACTCACTTTTGTCCCTGTATAAGGTCATATGGGAGGTTTCTGCAGCTTGAACAGTAGCTGGCATTTTATGTTTGATAGTGTTATCTTTGACAGCATGATCCTTATTGTTAGGCTGACTTGGGGGATGACTATCCTCTTCGAGAGCAGGATCATCTAGTGACTTCATAAATGCTTTCTTAATTGCAGGAGTTTTCAACAACTCTGATAGAGATAGGCTGATCTTTACCTTCTTCATTTCATCGGCCAGATATGTGACAAGTTTATCAGACTCATGAGGTAGGCTAACAGCCTTTGATGCTATATTCTGAGGTGACAGGTATTGGGCATTCACCTTGGGAAATCCTAGATTGTTACTTGCCTTGGGATTAGGAGGTGTGTTAAAATTATTTGGGGGCAAGGAACTAGTTAATGGACCAGTAGGTCTGTTGGAGTTGCTTCTCAGATTATAATTATGCTTACCAAGATATTGTTGCTGGTATGCATGCACCTCCTCATGTTTAGTGGAAGGCTCGTTCTCATCCTCAAAAGGGAAGATGTAATTTGACTCAAAAGCCAAGGAAGATTCTTCACATGCCTGGGTATAATGCTGGTGTGTTGACACAGCTTGCTGATGATGATGATCAGTATAACTCTCTAATACAAATGCAGAGTCATATCCACAAGGAACAATTTCATTTCCCTCTACCTGAGGTGGATTTCTAGAAGTATTAGATACTTCTGTCTGGAAAATGCTAGCAGCAATTCTGAATTGTGGACAGTCTAGCTCTGCATGAGCATTTGTATTGTGTATTCTGCACTAATTGGTGAGGGCTGCTTTAGCAAGATTGACTCTAGTAGTCTGTTTGGTTTTAGTAAGTGGCTGGTTATCTAAGGGTGATGGTAGTGAACCATTATTTGGCCTGGAGTTCCATACTCTAGGCTGTCTCTAAGGATTATTGTTATTTCCACCACTATTATTGAAATTACTGTTGTTGTATCCTCTGTCAGGATAATTTGGTCTGTCATTGGAATAACCTCTATTTTGGTTAGGCTGAGAATAGAAGTTCTGATTTCTCAGATGAGTGACCTCTGTAGTTAGTTTTCTTAGTTGAGCAGAGATTTCTTTGATATCTTCCTTCTCTTCTTGAGCTTTAGCTACTACATTTTTGGTTTGAGGCTTGAAGAAAGAGGATCCATGATTATTGTTGGATAGGTCAGCACCCTGAGGTGTCTGAGTTTGTACAGGATACTGTGGTGTTATGACACTCCCATTAGGAGGTGGCATGATACTTAATGGAGGAATTTGCAAGGGTGCTAGCATGATTGCTGGAGGGATCATAGCTCCATTGGGATATTGTTATGCTGGATATTGTTGAGCCGGATATGCAGGATATTGTGGAGGATAAGTTGGACAAATGCCAGGCAATGTAGGGAATGCTACGTTTGGTGTTGGAGCAGGGGCTAACTGCTGATTTACTTTGATAGCTTCTTGAAAAGCTCCTGTCAAGGTAGTGATTTCAAGGTGTGTTCTCCTGATGAACATGGAAGTCAATGGATCCAGAGCTGAGTAATAGATACTCCTAGTAGCAGCATCTGCTATAGTATATGGAGCAACTAACTTGGATAGCATTTTTTGGAACCTAGCATTGAAATTGGCAATAGGTTCTCCTTCAAACCGCTTGATAGTGGCAAATAGGTGATAGTTCATTGAGGGATCTATTGGTATTTTGAACCTATCAGTAAAAGCTTTCTCTAAGACAGCCCATGAACCAACAAAATTCTGACCAAGACTAATAAACCAATTATAAGCCTCTTCCCCTAGGGAAAAAGGAAATAATTTGCATACAACATCTTGATGCTCTATTCTGGCCCTACAGCAGGCTTCTTTAAAGGTTCTAGTATGATCATCAACATCCTGATAAGGATGATATTTTGGACAAAGCTTGTCTGGATTCTTTGGTAACTCATGATATGCATTAAAGGTCAAAGGTGACTCTGCTGTAAAGAAAGACATCGCAACCGGAGGAGGTTGAGCTTGTGGTACAGTTGGTTGAGGTTGGACCTGGGGTTGAGGTTGAATAGGAGGTGTCATAGATATCCCAGAAGGTATTTGCAAACCAACAGGAGTTACAAGAGGAGGTTCTGGTGAAGCTCCTGATGCACTAGATCCTAGAGTGTGATGGATGTCTACAGTTCTAGGTCTGAACCCTCTAACAGGTAGTTCTTCAAAGATTCCACTAGATCTAGACCTGGTATTTATCCTGTGAGCTAGGATTTCTCAATTTTAAGGCAAATTGGCTAGAACTTTGTAAATATTAGTTGGAATATACCAGTGACGACCATATTTATGGTCAGGATTGAGAATTGATCAAGTGTTTATGGAATATTTGCAACTATACTACAAATATGAGGTGATTTTTGGATTAGCAACACTAGCAAGTTGATATCGGGTTTCTGCAGCAGGATACCTCAGAGTTTTGACAAATTTACCTGAAATAAGGCCAATCTTTGCAAATACATGATGATCTACTATGAAGATTGCAATATTTATGACTGATTTAAGAAACTTTATACAAGATTAGCGTATATCGACACAGAATAGCAAATATTTACATATAGCTCAGAAAATTAGCGATGTCTGAGTGTTACCTTACAATCTTTATCATCACCTAAACTGCTGATGATGATCCTGGTCTTGTGGCCCTCCTTCTAGCACTAATTTATGTTGGTCATGATGTTAGTCACAAACAAGCATAGAATAAAAGTACACATTAACCTTTATTCATCTTGAAAGATGCAATGAATTCAGAGAATTCATGATCCCAAGTCTCCAGTGATTAGGTCTTAATCGTCTGACGTTACTCAGAGGTTGATGTGCATTGCTGTTTCCATTTTGGAGCGTTACGTTGAGTTCATCATCATGACACTATTTCTTCAAAGATTCTTCACAAAGAGGTCATCTTGTGCAATTGTTTGATCAAATGATACAGAAATATTTAAATCTTTGCATGATATTTTCAATTATACATGCTTTAGCTTCAAATATGCTAAATATTTGCAATTATCTATGAGATGTCCACATATTTGTATTATTTGCTTGAGATTATCAATTATTTGCAATTATGATGGTTAAATGCTCTAAAATTTAAAGAAATTGAAAGAAATGCTTCAAATTAATGTTGAACCTACAGCTATTGAACCACATATACATCAGATACAGTCATGAAGAGAAGAAAACCAAACCATATGTTCACCAGGACATTCCACAGCTAGATACAGTTGATGCTAACTTCAAAGGAATTGTATGAAAACAACACATGCAAGTAGATATGCACTCCAAGGGATGCAGCAAATCACAGCATATATCTAGAATTCACACACTGATTACTCAAGATTTACTATGAATTGTAATCAAACAAGTCTTCTCATTCATTAAGTATGCAAGGATATAAATGTATACAAAAAGCTTTGAAATGAGCCCTGAATATTTTAGCAGACAGATTTCAATTAAGTTTCAAATGTTTCAAATGAGGCATTCCTACACCTTTTATAGAACAAGGTGAGGAATCCGTTACAAAAGATCTAAGATCTTGATTTATTTACGAATATCTATGGTGAGTATTTCTTTTGACTTTGTCAACTTTATCAAGTGGCACAAGTTGCCAGCTAGCAACCATCTAGGGTAATTTTTTTCATAAGTAACTGATGCTTATATTCCCTTTTATGATGCATCCTCATCATTCTCTTTGTCATCATCATCACCTTCACCGCTCTTGCTCTCTTCATCATCATGATGATGGTCTTCTTTGATATGGACCTGCATAGCTATCCTTATATTGTCATATAGTTGTACTATTCTCTCTATTTCCCCACCATCCTAAGTTTTTGCTTTGATGGCGGCATGCTTATGTATTTGATATTTGCCTCAGAGATTTTCTAATTTACTTCTCCTGTTGCTGGATGTCTCATGATAATTTTCCATCTTGACCCTGATCCTCATAATTTTGCCCATGGTTTCTTCTGTTAGATTGTTTAAGGGATCATCAGCTACCTGTTGAAAGTTTCTATGTATAGCTTTGATTGCAAACTCCTCGTCTTGATTATCTGTCTTCCCTTCCACCTTCCCTTCCAGCACTTCTAAAATTTTAGCTTCATATGACATCATATCATTTAGCTTTATGTTGATATCTCTTAATTTAGTGTTGCATCTTTTAAGTACCTCACACTCAAATTTGATATACTTATACCATATGTCCATCAACAGTGCATTATTATTATTTAGCACTTGATTGCTTACTAGAACCTGAGGGTCAATTCTCCTTATTTCCTCCAAGATGATCAAAATCTTCTCCAGCTGAAAAGACCTCTTCCCAATCTCCATCTGCAATTTGTCAACTTTTCTCCTAGAAACACTTAAAGAATTCCATCTCTTTAAAGAAGCTTTTACCACTTCCTCTGCTTCATCAAATGTGGATAACATCCACTTTCTCATTATAGATGACTCATGCTTCATGAGATCTAGTTTATTTACTTCATCCTGAGAAATAGTAGTCAATGGGACTACATGATCAGTTGACATATCATCAGGGTTAATTAACCCTTTTATGTATGCATGCAGCTGAGCAATGTGCTCTTTATGCTGCTTATTCTTCTCTTTCTCTCTCTTAATTCTTTGAGTTAAGGAATCAATGATATCCTTACCTTCCTGACCCTCCTAGTCTTCATTTGCAAATCCTAAGTCAACTATATTAATCTGAAATTCCTCCAGAGTAATTTTACCCTTTTATTTATCTACAATAGGAATTGCCACCTGTGCAGTCCTTCTTCTAGTTGTTGGATCTCTCTTAATGGCCGAAGTCATTCTGGACTTCCTCTTTGGTTTTATTAGATTTTCTAAAAATAAAGTGGATACATCAAATTCCTAAATCTCAAAACTAACTTCTGTGTTGACTTCCTTTTCCAACCACTGAGGTACCTAATCATGTTTCTCAGCATCATCATGATGTTCGCCTTGATCTCTAGTATCTGTTAGTATATGTGATAGAGAAGGTGAATTCCTTGTCTCTTCTTCATGATGCTCATTTTGAGAGCGATCCTGTGGTATATCCTCTTGTTGAGGAATTTCTTTGTCCTGAGGAGCATCATCATGAGGTGGAGGATCATGTGATGCGTTGATATGATGATCATGATGATCATGATCCTTATCCTTTATTACTTCATCCACTTTTGACTTTTCCTCCTGTTGATGCATATTCTTAGCAGTAGATACTGTGGAATCTTCCTTAGGTGCTGGTATTTGTTCTAAAACCACAATTTGTTCTGCACCTGCATTACTTACATCTTGAACTTTAGAAGCATGATCTTCTAATACATCTTTCTCATTAGCTTTCTTTTCCTGAACCTCTACTATAACGGGCTTAACTGATGTATCCTGTTGGTGTTGTTGGCTTATTTCTGAAGCATGGCCCTCTGGTTCTACCATCTTCACTTCTTTTATATGTTCTCCTTTATCAGGTGTACCTACCAGATGTTTAGGACTTACATCCTGTCTATATGTCAAATCCACTACTGTAGGACTTGTCACCTATTTCACTAATGTGTCTAGCCCCATTTCTTGAGCTATCTTCTCTAGACTCTTTTCCTTTTCAGATTCCACTTGCTTCATCTCCTCCAATATTGTTTGAACTAATGGAGTTGTGAGTTCCTGCAGCAAGGGTTTCCATCTTCTGTAAAGCTGCATCCTCCACTACCTCATCATCAGATAAATTAATTGTTTCATCCAGTGGGATATGACCTCTTTGAAACATTTGTGAGGTTTCTTTCATCTGCTCTTCCGCTTGTTCAATCTTGAACTTCACAATGGTAGGAAGTGGAACATTGTGTTGAAATTCCTTAGGGATAGCTTCACTACCAGCCTCTTTCAACATTATATGGGATTGATTTATCTCACCTCTCATGGAGGTTCTTGGTTTCTTAGGTGTGGTAGATACCATCACCTGTGGGGCTTTTCTTTTCCTTTTGCATAACAAAGGGGCTTTGTCTTCCTCAACCTCTTCCTCCAGGGGAATATCCTCTTCTATTTATTTTTGTGAGGATTGACCCTCTTCTTGGGTCTCAACAGTTTTTGTAACCATCTTTTGAATCTTTTTTCCATTTTGTTTATCTACTTGTGGTGGTGATGATGATCCTAATCCTGATGCTGTTGCATCTTCAGCTAGAAACACTGCTCTTTCAATAATCACCCCTTTGGGTTCATAATCAATTTTCTTACCCCTAGGGGGTCTTTTGCTTTGCTGTTATTGTGGAGGCAGCCTTTCTCCTTTAGATTTTGTTTTTTCAATTATAAAATCATCATATTCCTCATCAGGAATATCTTGTCTCTTCTTTTTATTGTCTACAGTAATGGCAATACCCTTCTTCTTCAATGCATCAATTTGTTCATCAAACCAAGCTTGGGTTAGCTATAATGTCCTGGCAATGAAAGGATCCAAAGATATGTCTTCTTGTATGGTCAAGTCAGGTGCAGATATTGTATCATGATATATTTTCTTTTCTTCGTACTCATCTGCCATTATCCTGCCATCATCCTTTTTCAACTGTGAAGAAATGGAGATGCAGTCAAAGGTTTTGATTTGATTCAATGTTAACCTTTGGTATCCTCTTCTTCTGGCTTCTGCTTCATCTTCACAATCCGTCCTGAAGTCTTCTAGGTGCCCCTAATGAATAGGTTTCCCTATTATTTTCTATATCCTCCCATAAGGATCATATGGCCTTACCAGTGGGAATGACTGCAATTGCATTTTATTCAAACTAACCATGACTTTCTTGATATTTTCTGAATCTGGGCACATATACCAGCCAATCGTTACTGGAAACAAAATGGGTGGTATTTTCTGAGCATCCTTGTATGCCTTGAGTGTAGTGGAGCTCTGCCTTATAAATTCCATTAATACCACTGCATCAGTGGGATATCTTGGCAGCATAAGGGGTTGTCCTTCAAAGCCCTCAATTCTCATGTAAGAAAATGTTGCAAATTGGATGTACCAGGCTCCATGCCTGTAGATTACTTCTTGACCTTTCATGCTCAATCTTTTTATCCTATCTTCCTCCATGGTCCTCACCAGATGCACAGAGAATGCATCATTTACCAATTTGTAATCCTAGAGGTAATTTATTCTCTGCAACTGGAGATAATGATCCCAAATATGAGCATCATTGGTGGTTCCACCAATCCTTCCAACCGTAGTTAATGCATCAAATGTGCCTTTGTAAGCACAGTAGTAAACAATGTATGATATCATGTAAAAGGAACAATTTGAACCTCCCAGGCTCAGAAGCTGCTCATGTAGAGCATCACTAATCAATTGGCCCCATAGTGGCTTGGTATCTGCATATATGCACATCATGATGACACCGTACATCTAGTATTTAAAACTACCAGCATCAGGCTGGCCTGTCACCCTGCTAAGCAATACAATCATATATTGATATTCGTCATCAAAATCATACTTATATAAGTGCACTGGAAGCTTGGCCACTACAGGATATGCACTATTCTTAGCCCTCCACTGATACATGTTCTTTCTTGCTTGCTTCTTATTGTTTTCATATTCAACTTCAGATTTCTTCAAATCTATGCTGTTAACCTTCCTGCCCAATGGCAGTCCAAATGTCTTGGAAAGACCCTTGATGGACAGGTCTGCATATATTCTCCCATGTTTCACCACCTGTCTTGTTTGTGGATTGTACTTCCATGCACATTCAATAACTATCTTTGGAGACTCCATGGAGTATGGAAAACCAGCCACATTCCATATTCTTGACACGAACACTGCATCTAGCAAGGTGCTTCTATTCTTTTCATCATTCATTTTGGCGGACTAGGCATCCAAATCGGTACTTCCTTGATGTGTATCCATTATGGCATCGTACTTGAACAGGATTCCTCTAGGATATGCGAACATAGGCCCGCTGAATTCAGCCTCGCACTTAGCTAACCTCTTGTCAGCCATGGATATCTGCAATTAACAGGATTTGTCTTACAATGGATATTCACAAGCATGCACATAATGGTTCATCTCTACTAACATCATGCATACTATACTTATTCAGCATTTACTTCTCATGGGATGCGTAAACTAACCTCTCCAACATCATACCGGATTATAGAGAAGCAACAGGATGAGGGTTTCAATTACTTACCTAGTTATGCAGATCCTTTTGATTATACCAGTGGTTATCTGAAAGTACTTTAATTCAGGTGATAATCTCATGCTTCTTCTTGCTTGTAAGCTCTATGCATCCAAGTATCACCCGTATGAGGGTTTGGAAAGCTAGCTCTTTGTAAAAATGGTTTTATCACAAGGTAAGTGTAAAAATGACAATTGAATTTACCTTTTAACTTTACAATTAGGGCAAAATTAGGGCAAACCCTGACAGATTAGATTTCAATCGTTGATTTTTCATGGGAGCTCAGGATCTCGCCAGGTGTGTGATCACAATTTGTGGTCGGCGGGAACTACCTACCACAACTGCATGCATTAAATGTCAATGGCGGCAACAAGAGCTAGGTAATATTCGCATGACAAGATGATATTTGAATATATGATGATATATGGATATCGGGGTGATGAACGCACCATTAGGTCATGTTTAATACATTAGGAGGATATTTCAATATGTCGGGTGATGCTACAAAAAATGTTGATGACTAGGTAAACTATAATCCCTCTCTCGGAATATCGAGATGACGTCATCCAGATATTGGCTCAGTATATCGCTATGACATCATGACATCATCATCATGTTATGCAAGAAGGATCATGTTTAGGAAATATGCCCCCAAGAAGTAAATGTGCTGATTACGTCATCGTCATGTTTGTTTCTTTGTTTATCAGACTCAAATGGCATCATCAGGATAATGGTTTAGCAGGATATTTCACAGCAAGATGATATTGAGAAATATCAGGTTACATTGAGGAATATGACTCTCACGAAATACATAAGGCTATTGATGGGTAAAGGTCATTATCACCTAAAATTGACGTCCGCATGCTGCGAATCAAATGCTTTATTGGGTGATAAATTAGATCGGGGTGATCTTTCAAAAGATGACTGATATTAAGAAATATGATCCTCCCCCTTGTGAATATCAGGTTTGACTAGGATTTTGACCATTCATAACTTTCACATCCTAATGAATATTAGGGTGATGCAAAAGGCAAACCTGCATGAAATTTGATGCTCTTTCTAAAAATGAGGTTAATGTCATGAAATATGAATTTTGACAAACTGACCTCATGATGATGACTTACCACATCCTCCTATAGAAGGTTATCTGCATGACATACTTTTACCAGACTGCCAGCAAGCAGAAAACACAAGCAAAGCCAAAAAAAGTTGGGTCCCTATTTTGTCAATTCAAAATGGGATGTGTTGTGTAACCACACAACATGTACCTCCACATGGTGGTCCAAAAGCTGCAAATGAAATCATAGATGCTGAAAACAATCTGCAGACTATAGAAGCTCTTCTAAATGCATTATCTGATACAGAGCTCTCAAATGTTATTGACCTACCAACTGCTTTTGAAATTTGGAAAAAATTGGAATTTTGCATGAAGGAGACCGGTATGTTAAATGTGCAAGGTTACAGAGTTTGAAAACCTAAAGATGAGAGATGATGAAAATATTACTACTTTTATGCCAAAAGTAAATGAGCTTGTTTGTGGAATTAGAAATGCTAGTGGAGTCTTGGATGAAAATGAGATTGTTGGCAAGATTCTCAGATCCCTTCCTACTTCTTACAAAATCAAGGTTGCTATCATTAATGAATTCAGAGCTCATACAACTGTCACAAGAGATCAATTAGCTGGCAAATTAGCTGCATTTGAAATGATCAATTTTGGAGATGATCCCCCCAAGACTGAATCTACATTCAAAGCCAATGCCTCTGTAAAAGGTAGACAAAGGTTTGATCTGGGAGAGAACTCATCAAGGAAACTGTCTTGGTATGAAAAAGCAAGAAAAGACCTAGAAGAAGAAGAAGTAGAAACTGTTCAACTTGAAGCCCTCATTGCAAAGAGACTTCCAAGAGGATCCGGTAAGTATGAAAGAAAATTGCATTTCAAGTGTTTTAACTGCAATAAGATTGGTCATTTTGCCTCAAAATGTCCGGAAAGATTTTCAAAGAAAAATCCTAACAGATCAAGGTTCCAAAAGAATTGTTACTATGTTCATGAAGAAGATGATAATGAAGGAGTAATAGACGATGAATTAGAGACATGAAACAAGTCTGGAAGTGAATGGGTGTTTATTGCCATTAAGGAAGAAGAACCAATATCCTCTGTATCTATCAATCATAAAGTTATAGAAAGAGCTCTGGCTGCCCAAGTTGAAGAAAAGGATGATTGGGTCATTAATAGTGGTTGCTCTCACCATATGACAAGTGACAAAAATAAGTTCATATATTTGGAAAGGTATGAAGGAGGAGTGGTGAAGTTTGGTGATAATTCTGCTGGTAGAATCAGAGGAAGAGGAACTATTTCTTTTGATGGAAGGAACAAAACCGATAATGTTCTATATGTTGAAGGCTTGAAGCACAATCTTCTTAGTGTTGGATAGTTGGTGGACAAAGGCTATGATCTCCAGTTCAAGAATGGAAAATGCAAGATCTTTGAAAGCTCAGGAATAGAGATTACATCCGGTACCCAAACTAAAGGTAATATCTTCCATTTGGTTGGCATTGGTAAAAGTTGCTTATTTGTTCAAGTTGATCAGAGTTGGTTATGGCATAGGAGAATGTGTCATGTGAGTTTCGATAATATCATCAAGATAAGAAATACTCAGGTTGTAAGAGATCTTCCAAAATTGATGAAACCTACTAATAGCTTGTACAAAGAATGTCAGTTGGGTAAGCTAAGCAAAATCGCATTCAAAAGTAAGGATCAATCTTCTACTGAATTATTGGACTTAGTTCATACTGATCTATGTGGTCCGACAAGAATCAAGAGTGTACAAGGTAATAGATATTCCATGCTATTAATTGATGATCATTCCTAGATGATGTGGGTTACCTTTCTGAAAGAGAAATTAGAAGCTTTTGAGAAGTTCAAAATTTTCAAGGCTATGGTAGAAAATGAAACCGGATTAAAATTGAAATGTCTGAGGTCTGATAGAGGTGGTGAATTCACATCCGGTGACTTCATAGACTTTTGTGAGAAACATGGTATAAAGAGACAGTTGTCTGCTCCTAGGACTCCACAGCAGAATGGAGTAGTGGTGAGAAAGAACCAGACCATCCAGGAAGCATCTAGGACAATGATGATGGAAGCAAATGTTCCTCAAATGTTTTGGAGAGAAGTTGTCAGCACTGCAGTCTATACTCTCAATCAAGTTCAAATCAGAAGCAATACCGGTAAGACTCCTTATGAACTTTGGTTTGGCATCACTCCTACTGTGAGGTATTTCAGAGTTTTTGGTAGCAAATGTTATATTAAAAGAGATGAAGATCTAGGAAAGTTTGATGCTAGAAGTGATAAAGGAATTTTCTTGGGTTACGCCACTCAAAGCAAAGCATACCAGTGTTACAATAAGAACCTGAGAAAGATGATAGAAAGTACAAATGTGAAGGTTGATGAAGGAATTGAGAAACCTTCAAGGTTTTATGAATATGATGAAGATGATCAGAATGGTGTTCTAATTCAAGGAGCCCAAACTCCTTCCGGTACTCAGAATCAAATAGATCCGGTAATTCAGGGAGAAGAGATGAGTCATAATAAGCCTAATCAAGAATTAGAAGTGAAGGAAACTCCCAAAGTTCCCAAGTATGTAAGACTGAACCACTTTGAAGATCAGATCATAGGTGATAAAAGCAAAGGAGTTATAACAAGAAGGAGAATTGCTAAAGATTCAGAAGAGTATTGTTTAATTTCAAAGATTGAACCTAAGACAGTGAATGAAGCTTGCAATGATGAAAACTGGACTAAAGCAATGGAGGAAGAGCTGGTGTAAATAGAGAAAAATCACACTTGAGATCTTGTTCCCAGACCTAGAAACAAGAATGTGATTGGAACCAAATGGGTCTTCCAGAACAAACTAAATGATGTTGGTGAAGTAATTAGAAATAAAGCCAGATTGGTCTACAAAGGCTACTCTCAAATAGAAGGAATTGATTTTGAAGAAACTTTTGCTCCGGTGGCAAGAATTGAAGTAGTCAGATTATTTCTTGCCTTTGTTGCCTTCAAGGATTTAAAGGTATATTAGATGGATGTGAAAAACAAGTGGTTGATGATCAAAGGGGGAGTAGTAAAGGAAGAGAAGACATGTAAAGGGTTGTTGCTGATAGGGGGAGTTGTGACAGTAAGAAGTTCTTGTCTTGATGGTTTTTCACATCATATGTTGCCATCAATGACAAAGGGGGAGATTGTTGCAAGTATGGGTCTAACCGGTGTTGTCATTGATGTCAACATACTCATGTTGCATTCATGAGAAGGATTGGATGAGCTATGTGCTAAGGATATTGAGAAAATTAGTCTCAATTAGGAATAGTGAAGAACAGTGATGACAACAAGGTAAAAGTCAAAGATAGGTTAAGGATCAGAGGATGTCGTTTAAAGGGTTTGTAGATATAAGTCTTGACATGCTCCAGTCAAGTTTTCAGAGGTTTGAATGAAGATCTGAAGAAGTTATGGTCACTCAAGTAGAACTGGTTCCGACAGGTGTTCAGAGGTGACAGAGTGACATAGATAGGTCCGGTGAGATCCAGAAATGCATTATCCCATTCTGCAGATTTGAGGAAGTGTTAAGGATGCCCTTGTGAAGTGTCAAGTAGATTGGTTCGTGGTTTGAAGGTCCGGAAGAACCTATTCCTTTGTGATAGTGATGACAGACTATGTTCTTGAGGTTTTGGATGAAGGAGAGAAGGATTCTAGTAAGAAGATGAAGTGTGGATGTTCTTGGTGATTCAGGAAAGGTTGTGGTGATCTTTGGATTGTGTCCAGTTCATGTTGGTGGTCCGTACTGAAGTTAGAGTTTGCATTTGAAGAATAACCACTAGATGTTGGTGTTCTTCCTGAGACTGGCCGACCGGATGTATTACATGTCTTGCAGATGTTCTTGTAGGTGTTTTCCGACTTAGATGATTGTTCCTAAGTTGATGCCTTGTATAAATAATGGATTGTGAAGTCATTCCAAAGTGTGTCTTGTGGAGATGAGAGTGTGGTAGCAAAGAAGAGAGCAAAAAGCAGAGCAGAAGTTTTGGGCCAAAATGGAATTGATCCAGGCATGGTAAAGATGATATTCTCCAATTCAAGTTTGTAATACTTGTTACTTTATAGATAGTGTGTCTCTTGTAGGCAGTGAGCCTCTTGTGAGAAGTGTGCTCAGGCAGTGAGCCCTAATTGGCATGTGCCATTTTGTTCTTTCTATTCTTCTAATAGAGAATACAATCTTGGGTTAATCACCCCATGGTTTTTCCCTTAACTTGGTTTTCCACGTCAAAATCTTGGTGTCTTATGTGTTGATGAGTTTCTACTTTCTATTTAATTACATTATGTTTTATGATTAATATACTGCTAATCACTAAGAAGATTTAAGTGTGAAATTGGAGAAAGTTTTGGACAACTGATTCACCCCCCCTCTCAGTTGTGTGCCCTAAGTCTAACACTATTCACTATGCATCCGTACCTATCCCTAGTATAAATGATTAATTAATCATTTATCACCTTCCTCTATATAGTCCAAAAATTAGATAAATTAATATTTATCTACATCCCCTTTTCTTATCCCATGAATTAAATAAATATTTACATTTATTTGATTCCCTATTTTCTACAGTTTTGATTAGATGACCTAAACCTAAATAATTACCTAATCTCCTACTTGTACATTCCATTATCCTAACCCATATCCTTGTCAAACCTCCACAACCCCCCAAATGTACAAAGGCATGGCCTCTTGTACAAGACCACATGGGTCTCTTACAAAAGTATGATCAAGGTCCTTTGTACAAAGGTCCTTTTGTCCCTTCTTGTCCTCCTTCAATCCTATCCAACCCCTTCTTCCAAGACCACCTTTTCACCATTGACTTGCCCTTGATCCATGGACATCTCTTCTCATCCAACAACATCATGCCACTTGGCAAGTGCTCATGCATCTAATCCTCTCAACCAATCTCATCCATTGATCCATCAAATCAATCCTAGCCCTCCATCCAACATCCAAAAAAATCTATAAATAGCCTATCACCCAAGCCATTTTCAAGACTCCATGAAACATAAAGTTATATTGCTATTTTGAGGAGCCATCTACATTCATCAACACATCAAGAGCACATCCACATAACAAAGGTTTGCATATGAGGTTTATAGTTAGCTTTGTTGCATGCATCCCTTTATTTCTCTATCAGAGGTATACTCTAGGTTTTGGATGAAATAGGTTATTATTGTTTTAACTTGTTTCTTGGGTCCATTTTCTAGTATTTTGGTACACCCAGTGGGACCCACATCCCTAATCTACTAATCAAACTTGTGGTGTTTTTAGTCTTTTAAAGCTACAGGTCATGTTTCGATGGATGCATTTTCTTTCAATGGATGCATTATGTTTCAACAGATGCGCTTGTGGTCTTACAAACATCTTTAAACACTTAATTCTAACACTTTGTGTCATTTGACCTCTCTAATTTTTTATAGATTTTTGAACTAATAGGGTGTTATGTTGTTTAACTTGGTTTGAACTTGTAGGTTTATACTCCTAACATCATTTTCTTGCAGAATTTGACATATCATCCTTGTTCAATTGTGTTGGAATTAGTCCAGACAACTGAGAGGGGGGGTGAATCAGTTGTCTCACAAATTTAACCTTTTCTGCTTTTAATCTTCTTTATCAACTTAGAATCACATTGATAATGTAAAGATTAAAGCATGGATCAACAATAGATGTGCAGAAATAAACTGAACACACATAACACCAAGATTTTTACATGGAAACCCGGTTAAGGGAAAACCATGGTAGGGGTTAGCCCACAAGATTCATACCCTATTAAAAGTACTTAGAAGAAAAGAGAAGACACATGCCTTTAGGCTCACTACTAAATAGCATTAACTGATAAATAGGATCTCCTTCATCCCTGGTTCAGTTTCATTGAATGCTCACAAAACTTACGCTCTGCCCCAAATACTTCTTCTCTAACTCTTCATCGAAACAACTCTTGTTCTTCTACTTCTCCTCAGCTCTGCTCTACCTTAGATCCTTTCTTCAGATTATATTATTTTTGCACAAGGATGATTTTCCACAACTCATCAACAAGTATTTATAGACTTCAACAAACTTGGAATGAATCATCAAGGTCGGCACTACAAACATCTGACTTAATGTGAATCACTAAGATGTTGACCAAACACAACTGGGACTCAAATCTTCCTTGATCAACACGTCGTGCTTCATAGAATTGCTCTTAGATCATCCGACACATGTTTCTATCATCCAGTCGGCCAAGACTAGGAAGAACAGCAACACCAAGAAGGAAATCTTCATTGACAATCTCAAACTTCAATGCAGACCTCCAGCATAGCAGTCACACAATCTAGAGACTTCCACAAACATATTGAATTAAATAAAACCATCCACACTCCTCCAAATCATCAGAATCACTTGCATCTTCCTTCAAAACCTTAAGAACACTATCTTCCATGATTGTCACATTAGAAAGATTGCTTGCATACCTCCATACCATGAACCACTTGAATGGATGATACACACTGACTTCCCAAACATGCCTCTAGATCTACAGATCATCATTAGACATATCCAAAACAATCTAGACCTCTTTCTTTTCACTCTGTCTCTCCTGAACACTACAAAACAAGTTCAACTTTGATGGCTGTAGCTTCTTCAAATCTTCATGCGAACCCTTCAAAACTTAACTAGAGCTTCTTTAGACGATCCTCTACTTAGCCATATGGTCCACATACATTGACCCTCATTAATTTTTTCAATATCCACAACAATCTAGTCTTCTATACAGGCAGCAAAATAGGATACAATTGACACCAATGGCAACAAGGATATGTTCACATCAATGATAACACTGCTTAGGCACATATTTACAACAATCTCCCCCTTTGTCATTGATAGCAACACATGATGTGAAAAATTGATTTGACCATCAAGACAAGACCTTCTCCTCCTTTCTCTTATCACTTCTGTAATCACTTTCTTCACTACTCCCCCTTTCATCAACAACTAGTTTTTCACATGAACTTCTCTCCCCCTTTGACATCAATGGAAAATGGCACATATTTGTAATCTTTTCTTCTTTTTTGTTTCAGACTAATCCCAAAAATTTCATACTAACTACTCCCCCTAAGTAGTATCTCCTTAACATCAATTCGGATCATAAGAAATGACTGTGAATTCCACCAGATTGATGCAACTTAGTTCATCTTAGTTCTGATTAGGAGGAGTAATAACCCCTAACTTCTCTCTGAGACACTCAAAAGTATCCTTGGGAAGAGGCTTAGTGAAAATATCTACAATCTGGTCCTTTGAAAACACAAACTCCAACTTGACTTCATTCACATTTACCATCTCTCTCAAGAAATGAAACTTGATGGATATATGCTTTGTCTTTGAATGAAACACCTGATTCTTTGAGATACTTATTGCACTTGAATTATCACAGAAGATTGTGACAAGCTTCTCAAACACAATTCTGATGTCCTCCAACATTTGCTTCATCCACAGAACTTTAGTACAATTGTTTGTTGTTGGTATATACTCTGCCTCTATTGTAGATAGGGAAATTGCCTCCTACTTTTTTCTCAGCCAAGATACCAATCTACTTCCCAAGAAGAATGCACCAGCACTAGTGCTTTTTCTATCATCCACATCTTCTGCTCAATCAGCATCTATATAAGCATGTAGAGTGAATTCATTATCCGTTGGATACCATAATCCATAATCAATTGTCCCTTTGAGATATCTAAAAATTCTCTTGACTACTACAACATGGGATTCTTTAGGATCAGCTTGGAATCTAGCGACAAGCCCAACTGTATTCATGATATCAGGTCTAGTCTGAGTCAGATAGAGCAGTCCTCCAATCATTGATCTATACCTTTTCTGATTTGCCTTAGGGGAGACACCATCTTTACTCAACTTACATCTGGTTACCATAGGCATACCTACTGGCTTTGAATCTTCCATTCCAAACTTCTTCAACAATTCTTTCACATACTTAGACTGAGATATGAAGATACCTTTATCTGACTGAGTGATTTGCAGACCTAAGAATAAGTTCATTTCACCAAACATGGACATCTCAAATTCACTCTACATCTAATCAACAAATGTTTTGCACATACTCTGATTTCCACCAATAGAATTTATGTTTTGCACATACCTTTATCTTGGGGCTTGTTTGAGTCCAGAATAGAATTTATGTTTAATACAGAAAGAATTAACTAATAAATAGCATCTCCTTCATGCCTAGTTTAGTTTCATTGAATGCTCACAAAACTTACGCTCTGCCGCAAATACTTCTTCTGTAACTCTTCATCAAAACAACTCTTGTTCTTCTACTTCTCCTCAGCTTTGCTATGCCTTTGATCCTTTCTTCAAATTATATTGTTTATGTACAAGGATGATTTTCCACAACCCATCAACAAGTATTTATACACTTCATCAAACTTGGAATGAATCATCAAGGTCGGCACTACAAACATCTAACTTAATGTGAATCACTAAGATGTCAACCAAACACAACTAGGACTCAAATCTTCCTTAATCAACACGTCGTGCTTCATAGAATTGCTCTTAGATCATCCGCAACATGTTTGTATCATCCAATTGGCCAAGACTAGGAAGAACAACAACACCAAGAAGGAAATCTTCATTGACAAGGTCAAACTTCAATACGGACCTCCAACATAGTAGTCACACTATCTAGAGACTTCCACAAGCACATTGAATTAAATAAAAACATCCGAACTCCTCCAAATCATCAAAATCACTTGCATCTTCCTTCGGAACCTCAAGAACACTATCTGCCATGACTGTCACATTAGAAAGATATCTTATGGACCTCCATACCACAAACCACTTGAATGGATGATACACACTGACTTCCCAAACATGCCTCTAGATCTGCAGATCATCATTAGACATATTCGGAACAATCTGGACCTCTTCTTGTCACTTTCTCTTCTGAACACTACAAAACTAGTTCAACTTTGATGGCCGTAGCTTCTTCAAATCTTCATGCAAACCCTTCAAAACTTAACTACAGCTTCTTTAGATGATCCTCTACTCAGCCATATATTTCGTATACATTGACCCTCATTAATTTTTTCAATATCCTCAACAATCTAGTCTTCTATATAGGCAACAAAATAGGATGATGTTCACACCAATGGCAACAAGGATATGTTGACATCAATGGCAACACCGCTTAGGTACATATTTGCAACAATCTCCCCCTTTGTCATTGATGGCAACATATGATGTGAAAAACTGATTTGAACATCAAGACAAGACCTTCTCCTCCTTTCTCTTATAAGTTCTGCAATCACTTTCTTCATTGCTCCCCCTTTCATGAACAACTAGTTTTTCACATGAACTTCCCTCCCCCTTTGACATCAATGGCAAAGGGCACATATTTGTAATCTTTTATTCTTTTTTGTTTCAGACTAATCCCAAAAATTTCATACTAACTACTCCCCCTGAGTAGTATCTCCTTAACATCAATCCAAATCACAAGAAATGACTGTGAATTCCACCAGACTGATGTAGCTTAGTTCATTTTAGTTCTGATTAGGAGGGGTAATAACCACTAACTTCTCTCTGAGGTACTCAAGTATCCTTGGGAAGAGGCTTAGTGAAAATATCCACAATTTGATCCTTTGAAGACACAACTCCAACTTGACTTCATTCACATTTAACTTTTCTCTCAAGAAATAAAACTTGATGGATATATGCTTTGTCTTTGAATGAAACACCTGATTCTTTGAGATACTTATTGCACTTGAATTATCACAGAAGATTGTGACAGGCTTCTCAAACACAATTCTGATGTCCTTCAACATTTGCTTCATCCACAGAACTTCAGTACAATTGTTTGTTGCTGCTATATACTCTGCCTCTTATGTAGATAGGGAAATTGCCTCCTTTTTTCTCAACCAAGAAACCAATCTACTTCCCAAGAAGAATGCACCACCACTAGTGTTTTTTCTGTCACCCACATCTCCTACCCAATCCACATCTATATAAGCATGTAGAGTGAATTCATTATCTGTTCGATACCATAATCCATAATCAATTGTCCCTTTGAGATATCTAAAAATTCTCTTGACTACTACAACATGGGATTCTTTAGGATCAGCTTGGAATCTAGCAACAAGCCCAACTGCATTCATGATATTAGGTCTAGTCTGAGTCAGATAGAGCAGTCTTGCAATCATTGATCTATACCTTTTTTGATTTGCCTTAGGGGAGTCATCATCTTTACTCAACTTACATCTGGTTACCATAGGCGTACCTACTAGATTTGAATCTTCCATTCTAAACTTCTTCAACAATTCTTTCACATACTTAGACTAAGATATGAAGATACCTTTATCTGACTGAGTGATTTGCAGACCTAAGAATAAGTTCATTTCACCAAACATGGAATCTCAAATTCACTCTGCATCTGATCAGAAAATGTTTTGTACATACTCTCATTTCCACCAAAAATGGTATCATCAACATATACCTCAACAATCAGAATATTCTCATCGTCAATCTTAAAGTAAAGATTACTGTCAGCAGTGCCTTTGCTATAGCCTAGCTTTAGCAAATACTTATCTAATCTTGCATACCAGACTCTTGGGGCTTGTTTAAGTGCAGAATAGAATTTATGTTTAATACAGAAAGAATTAACTGATAAATAACATCTCCTTCATGCCTAGTTAAGTTTCATTGAATGCTCACAAAACTTACGCTTTGCCCCAAATAGTTCTTCTCTAACTCTTCATCAAAACAACTCTTGTTCTTCTACTTCTCCTCAGCTCTACTATGCCTTTGATCCTTTCTTCAGATTATATTGTTTTTGCACAAGGATGATTTTCCACAACTCATCAACAAGTATTTATACACTTCATCAAACTTGGAATGAATCATCAAGGTCGGCACTACAAACATTTGAGTTAATGCAAATCACTAAGATGTTGACCAAACACAACTGGGACTCAAATCTTCCTTGATCAACATGTCATGCTGCATAGAATTGCTCTTAGATCATCCGTAACATGTTTGTATCATCCGATCGTCAAAGACTAGGAAGAACAACAACACCAAGAAGGAAATCTTAATTGACAAGCTCAAACTTCAATGCAGACCTCCAACATAGCAGTCACACAATCCAAAGACTTCCACAAGCACATTGAATTAAATAAAAACATTTGCACTCCTCTAAATCATCAGAATCACTTGCATCTTCCTTCGGAACCTCAAGAACACTATCTGCCATGATTGTCACATTAGAAAGATTGCTTGCGGACCTCCACACCATGAACCACTTGAATGGATGATACACACTGACTTCCCAAACATGCCTCTAGATCCACAGATCATCATTAGACATATCTAGAACAATCTAGACCTCTTTCTTGTCACTTTATCTCTTCTGAACACTATAAAACTAGTTCAACTTTGATGGTCGTAGCTTCTTCAAATATTCATATGAACCCTCCAAAACTTAACTAGAGCTTCTTTAGATGATCCTCTACTCAGCCATATGGTGTGCATACATTGACCCTCATTAATCTTTTAAATATCCTCAACAATCTAGTCTTCTATATAGGCAGTAAAAAAAGATACAGTTGACACCAATGGTAACAAGGATATGTTGACATCAATGACAACACCACTTAGGCACATATTTGCAACAATCTCCCCCTTTGTCATTGATGGCAACATATGATGTGAAAAATTGATTTGACCATCAAGACAAGACCTTCTCCTCCTTTCTCTTATCACTTATGCAGTCACTTTCTTCACTTCTCCCCCTTTCATCAACAACTAGTTTTTCACATGAACGTCTCTCCCCCTTTGACATCAATGGCAAAGGGCACATATTTGTAATCTTTTCTTCTTTTTTGTTTTAGACTAATCCAAAAAATTTCATACTAACTACTCCCCCTGAGTAGTATCTCCTTAACATCAATTTGGATCACAAGAAATGACTGTCAATTCTACCAGACTGATGCACCTTAGTTCATCTTAGTTCTGATTAGGAGGGGTAATAACCCCTAACTTCTCTATGAGATACTCAAAAGTATCCTTGGGAAGAGGCTTAGTGAAAATATCCACAATCTAATCCTTTAAAGACACAAACTCCAACTTGACTTCATTCACATTTACCTTCTCTCTCAAGAAATAAAACTTGATGGATATATGCTTTGTCTTTGAATGAAACACCTAATTCTTTGAGATACTTATTGCACTTGAATTATCATAGAATATTGTGACAGGCTTCTCAAACACAATTTTGATGTCCTTCAACATTTGCTTCATCCACAGAACTTCAGTACAATTGCTTGTTGCTTCTATATACTCTACCTCTTCTGTAGATAAGGAAATTGCGTCCTCCTTTTTTCTCAACCAAGAAACCAATCTACTTCCCAAGAAGAATGCACCACCACTAGTGCTTTTTCTGTCATCCGCATCTCTTGCCCAATCAGCATCTGTATAAGCATGTAGAGTGAATTCATTATCAGTTGGATACCATAATCCATAATCAATTGTCCCTTTGAGATATCTAAAAATTCTCTTGACTACTACATGGTTTTCTTTAGGATCAGCTTGGAATCTAGTGACAAGCCCAATTGTATTCATGATATTAGGTCTAGACTAAGTCAGATAGAGCAGTCCTCCAGTCATTGATCTATACCTTTTCTGATTTGCCTTAGGGGAGTCATCATCTTTACTCAACTTACATCTGGTTACCATAGGCATACCTACTAGCTTTGAATCTTCAATTCCAAACTTCTTCAACAATTCTTTCACATACTTAGACTGAGCTATGAAGATACCTTTATCTGATTGAGTGATTTGTAGACCTAAGAATAAGTTTATTTCACCAAACATGGACATATCAAATTCACTCTGCATCTAATCAGAAAATGTTTTACACATACTCTCATTTCCACCAAAAATGATATCATCAACATATACCTCAACAATCAAAATATTCTCACGATTAATCTTGAAGTAAAGATTACTGTCAGCAGTGCCTTTGCTATATCCTAGCTTTAGCAAATCCTTGTCTAATCTTGCATACCAAGCTCCTGGGGCTTGTTTGAGTCCATATAATGTTTTCCTTAACCTGTAGACCATATCTCTTTGATCAGACAACTGAAATCCTTCCAGTTTCTCAATGTAGACTTCTTCTAACTCTCCATTTAGAAATGTTGACTTGACATCCATCTGATAGACTTTTAAATCTTTATAAGAAGCAAAAGCAAGAAACAATCTGACTGCCTCTATTCTTACCACTGGAGCAAAAGTTTCTTCAAAATCAATTCCTTCCACTTGAGAATATCCTTTGCATACCAACCTTGCTTTATTTCTTACAACTTCACCATTTTCATTTAGTTTATTCTAGAAGACCCATTTAGTTCCAATCACATTTTTGTCCTCAGGTCTAGAAACAAGATCCCAAGTGTGATTCTTTTCAATTTGCATTAGTTCTTATTTAATTACTTTTATCCAGTTTTCATCATTGTAGGCTTCACTTATTGATTTTGGTTCAATCTTTGAAATTAGACAGATCTCTTCTTGATCTTCAACAATTCTTCTCCTAGTTCAAACACCTTTATTTCTATCTCCTATGATCTGATCTTCAAGATGATTTAGGCTTACATACCTGGGAGTTTTGGAATTTGCTAGAACTTCTATTTCTTGAACTTGTTCCTCAACTTCTATATTATCCTCTAGAGTTACTAGGTTTTCCAGATCAATCTGAATTTGAGTTTGGATTTGAACTTGTCTTCTTTGACTTTGACTTTCATCTTGATCATCTGATTCATATCTGCAAGACCTGGAATTTCCTTCTCTGCTTTCATCAACTTTAACATTTGCACTTTCAACAATCTTTTTTAATCTTTTGTTAAAGCACTGGTAGGCCTTGCTTTGAGTAGAATAATCCAAAAATATCCCTTCATCACTTCTTGCTTAAAACTTCCCTAGATCCTCATCTCTTTTGATATAGCACTTACTACCAAAAACTTTGAATTACTTCACAGTAGGAGCATGACCAAACCATAGTTCATAAGGGGTCTTACCATAATTGCCTTTGATCTACACTCGGTTAAGAGTTTAGATAGCAGTACTCACAGCTTCTCTCCAATACACTTGTAGAACATTTGCTTCCATCATCATGGTCCTAGAAACTTCTTGAATGGTCCGGTTCTTTCTTTCCACAACTCCATTTTGCTGAGGAGTCCTAAGAGCAGATAACTATCTTTTTATTCCTTTCTTCTCACAGAATGAATCAAACTCATTAGAGGTAAACTCTCCACCTCTTTCAGATCTCAGACACTATCTTCACCCCAATCTCATTCTCCACCATGACCTTGAACACTTTGAATTTGTCAAGAGCTTCTAATTTTTCTTTCAAGAAGGCTACCCACATCATCCGGGAGTAATCAGCAATCAGCAACATGAAATAACTGTATCCTTGTACACTTCTAATTCCACAAAGATCAATATGCACAAGTTCCAATAATCCACTTGATGACTATTCCTTACTCTTAAAAGAAATTATGTTCTATTTATCCAATTGACATTCTCTGCACATGTTATCAGTAGGTTTAACAAGTCTTGTGAGATCTCTTATAGCCTGAGTGGAACTTATCTTAACAATGTTATCAAAATTTACATGACACATTGTCCTATGCTAGAGCCAACTCTGATCCATATGAGAAATAAAGCAACTTTTACCTGAACTATTTAAATGAAAGATGTTACCTCTAATCTGAGTACCAGATGCAATTTCAATTCCAAAGCTTTCCAAGATTCCGCATTTTCCACCCTTGAATCTGAGGTCATAACCCTTATCAACCAATTGTCCAACACTGAGAAGATTATGCTTTGGTCCTTCCACATACAAAACATCATTGGTGTTATTCTTACCATCAAAAGAGATGGATCCTCTGCCACGGATTCTACCAGTTGAATTGTCTCCAAATTTCCCAAGCCCACCTTCATATTTTTCAAAGCTTACAAACTTACTTTTATCACCAATCATATGATGAGAACATCCACTATTAATCATCCATTCATCCTTTTCAACAACCTAAGCAGCCAAGGCAATTTCCACAACTAGCACATTCAGTAGACACCGGGTCTTCTTCTTTGATATCAATGAACACCCAATCATTTTCAGTGGAACCTCCATGATCAGATCCATCATCTGTGACTCTTTCTCTAGCTTCTTATACATAGTAGCATTTCTTCTTACCTTTATATTTGTTAGGGTTTAGTTTTAAAAACCTCTCAGGACATCTTGAGGCAAAATGACCAATCTTGTTACAAGCAAAATATTTGAGTGGCAACTTTCCTTCATACTTACTAGATGATCTTGGCATTCTTTTAGCAATAAGAGCTTCAAGATCTGCAGTCTTAGTTTCATCATCTTCAAGATCCTTCCTTGCCTTCACAAATCTATTTGATCTTGTTGAAGAGCTTTCACCCGAATCAAATCTTTTTTTTTCATATACACTGGCCTTAAATGCAGATTCAGACTTAGGAAGAGAATCACCAAATTCACTTAATTCAAAAGATAAAAATTTGCCAACCAAGTGATCTCTTGTAACTTTTGAGACAGTCTTGATCTCCTCTATCGTAGCAACCTTATGTTTGTATGAATGATGTAAATCACTTTTACCACAATCTCTTATTCTTCCAAAGTTCCACCATCACACTTGATACCACACACAAGTTTATTTATCTTTTGCATGTAGATTATGATGTTTTCATCTTCACTCATCCTCATATTTTCAAATTTTCCTCTTAGACTTTGTAGGTTGGCACATTTGACATATTCATCACTTTCATATAGATTCTCCAGCTTCTTCCAAGTTTCATGAGCAGTTTTTAGTCCAAAGACATTTGTCATTTCTGAATCAATCAGGACACTCAACAAGGCTTCTTTAGCTTGAAGGTTATTTTCAATATCCTTGATTTCATCTGGAGTTGACGGACCTTTCTCAGAGGATTATACTCTTCCTTAGTTATCACCCAGTAAGCATCACCCATGCATTGCAAATGGAACTCCATGCTACTCTTCCAAATAGAGTAATTTGCTCCATCAAATCTTGGACTATCCTTCTTGTAGGTCGACATCCTGGATCACCTCAGGAGGTTAAGTTCCTTTTAGAGGAACTCAACTCTAATACCAATTGTTGGAATTAGTCCAGACAACTGAGAGGGGGGGGGTGAATCATTTTTCTCACAAATTTAAGCTTTTCTACTTTTAATCTTCTTTATCAACTTACTATCACATTAATAATGTAAACATTAAAGCATGAATCAACAACACATGAGCAAAAATAAACTAAACACACATAACACCAAGATTTTTACGTGGAAACTTGGTTAAGGGAAAACCACGGTGGGGGTTAACTCACAAGATTCATACCCTGTTAAAAGTACTTAGAAGAAAAGAAAAGGCACATGCCTTTGGGCTCACTACCCAAAGCTCACTACTCAAGAGAGACTCACTACCTATAGAATTTATGTTTAATACAAAAAGAATTAACTGATAAATAGCATCTCCTTCATGCTTCGTTTAGTTTCATTGAATGCTCACAAAACTTATGCTTAGCCCCAAATACTTCTTCTCTAACTCTTCATCAAAATAGCTCTTATTCTTTTGCTTCTCCTCTGTTCTACTCTGCCTTTGATCCTTTCTTCAAATAATATTGTTTTCGCACAAGGATGATTTTCTACAACTCATCAACAAGTATTTATACACTTCATCAACCTTGGAATGAATTATCAAGGTCAGAACTACAAACATCTAACTTAATGTGAATCACTAAGTTGTTGGCAAAACATAAGTGGGACTCAAATCTTCCTTGATCAACACACCATGCTTCATAGAATTGCTCTTAGATCATCCACAACACGCTTGTATCATCCAGTCAGCCAAGACTGGGAAGAATAGAAACACTAAGAAGGAAATCTTCATTGACAAGCTCAAACTTCAATGCAGACCTCCAACATAGCAATCACACAATCCAAAGACTTCCACAAGCACATTGAATTAAATAAAAACATCCACACTCCTCCAAATCATCAAAATCACTTGCATCTTCCTTCGGAACCTCAAGAACACTATATGCCATGACTGTCACATTAGAAAGATTACTTGCAGACCTCCATACCACAAACCTCTTGAATGGATGATACACACTGACTTCCCAAACATGCCTCTAGATTTGTAGATCATCATTAGACATATCCAGAATAATCTGGACCTCTTTCCTGTCACTTTGTCTCTTCTGAACACTGCAAAACTAGTTCAACTCAGATGGCCATAGCTTCTTCAAATCTTCATGTGAACCCTTAAAAACATAACTGGAGCTTCTTTAGATGATCCTCTACTCAACCATATGGTCTGCATACATTGACCCTCATTAATTTTCTCAATATCCTCAACAATCTAGTCTTCTATAAAGGTAGCAAAATAGGATACAGTTGACACCAATGGCAACAAGGATATGTTGACATCAATGACAACACCGCTTAGGCACATATTTGCAACAAATGGATCTATCCCTAAATAGTAGATTGGCTCTGTATTTTAGTAGTTCCACTTTGCAAAAAACACCCTAACATTTTTAAGTTCTAAAAAGCATTTTTATCATCTCTTGTGAATCCTTGGTTTTAGTTTTTTGTCAGTAACTGATTTTATAAGAGGAAATGTTGTCAAAATTTACGTTTGTATCTAAATCAAGCCCAAATTTTGATTGAAAATATATTTCTAGTGCATGTACTCAGTTCAGTAGATCCATCGACCAATCAACAGATAAGCTCTATGTTACAATAGATATGTTTGGTATAATTTATGTGGTTTCCATCTTTCAACCTATATCATTGGGTTGGGTCTCCAAACCCGCATCACAAAAGGGTCTAAATTTTTTTATTTTTGTCTCAATGCTAACAATTGTTCTCTTTGATCACTTTTGGCATCTAATCCCTTGTTGTGCAGCGTGAAATCTCTTGTCAAAGACTGATAAATCAACTTCTAATCTTGTGGTTTTGTAGCATGCAAGTCGAAGGACATATCTTGTTTTGCACTAAATCTAGGAACATCTATTTTTGGGTTAAAAATACATTATTTTCTTTGTTTGGGATCAATTAAGGTTTATGCTCTCCCCTTGCACTTCATGTGATCTTCAAGATAAAAAACATTGATTTAGTTTAATATTGTGAATCTTTTTTTAATCCCAAGATTCTTGGTGTGTATGCTTTGTGTGACCTTGGAGATCAAAAACACTTTGGATGCTTTTCCTCTAGGGGGCCTACCTTGGATTTCATCACCAAGGGTATGACCTCAACCCTCGTGTTCCAGTGGGGTATACAAATTTGGGAGAGAATCAAATGACTCTCTCATTAGGGGACATTTGTTATTTGGATGAAGCTTGCAAGAACTTTATACCTTGCAAAGTGAAGAAGGAGAGTGGGTTACCCTCTCACACCATGCTATTAGACATACCCCTTATTTCATGGACATATGCCTCATGGACCTTGAGTGTATTGAGGATACTCCTTGAAGCTTGTTCATCCTAGCTAAGACCTTTTGGTCAATCTTTTAGTGTGATGAAAGGATTAGCATCAACCCTAAAGTTACTCACCATGTGCCTCCTTGAGTAGAAATAGAAGTTCTTTGGGCAAGGCTTCAAAGCCTCTAAGGAAAAGTAAAGGGTAAGCCACCGACCACTTGATCCTAGCTATTCTCTATTGAAAAGATATTCCTATTTAGGTAGGAATATTGATAAGCTATTGAGTGTGGGCCCACACTAGGAGTCAATCCCACTTCAATAATCTAGGGTGTTGGTGTGTTTTGTGTGTCTTCAATGTCAAATCCCATGTATCCTCTTATATCCAAATCCCCATCCTTTGCAAGAATTGTGCATGTATGTGTGTGAATTTTTATCTTGAAAATTTGCCTAAGGTCAAGCACCTAACCATCCTTAATCTCCTCTTAATCATCCATCTTAATTAAAATGCAAATCACCCATCTTCCTAATCCATCTTATCCTAATCCAATTTATTCCTAATACACCTTATCATTAATCCAATTTCCCCTTCCTTCATCCAATTATCCTAATCATCATCCTATTCCATTTTAATCATCCTCCTAATCCATCATCATTGGAGCCTCAACAAAATTAGTTAGCTAATCCAAATCAAGTTCCTTATCCTAATCCATCCTCTTAATCTTATCATTTTTCTAATCATCATCAATATCCCTAATTAATCCCATCTTTGAGATTAACCATATCCATCCAGATCTAATCACTTTCTAAATCCATTATCTTAATCCACCATCCCTTATTTTAATCATTTCATCCATATTCTAATCCATTATACCAATTATTTTATCCTAATCCAATTTTCCATTACCATCCTAATTCAATCCTCATCACCTCCTTATCATCTTATTTCAATCCTCTTATCCACTTAATCAATTTTCATCCATATTGTTGGCACCTGAAAATCCAATTCCCAAACTTGCATTATTTTTTCCCAAATCCATCAAAAAAATCCCACTTTGTGGCTTTGTTGTTAAACCCATCATTTATACCCAATCTAAGATAACTTCGATGGGTTCCCTTCATAAAAATTTGAAGTAAAAATCCCTTAGCTCTATGCATTTTCCTTCCTTTGAAAATTTTATAAATGTTAAAATTTGAGGCCTTTGTCAGCGAATTAGCTGGTTTGCAAACCACCGATTTCACCAACTAGGTTTGTGGGTTCATGATTTTGCCAATTTTTTGACAAAGTGACAAAGAGGTGAAGGAAAATGTTTGTAAGGAAATAAACAAAGTTCCATGTCTTTGTCGGTGAATTTGGTGGTTCGTGAACCCAAAGGTTCACCAATTCTTAAGTTAGCCGATTGGTTGGATTGCTGACTAAGCGATGGATGAAGAGGGGAAGTGTTGGTCATGATGTTAGTCATTCACAAACATAGAATAAAAGTTACACAACAACCTTTACTCATCTTGAAAGATACGATGAATTCAGAGAATTCATGATCCCAAGTCTCCATTGATTAGGTCTTAATCTACTGACGTTACTCAGTGGTTGATGTGTGTTGCTGTTTTCCATTCAGGGGCCTTACGTATTTCTGCAAAGTTCACCATCATTCCTCCAAATATCATGCTCTGTATGTCTGCTCTGCATAAATCTCCAACAATTCTACCTCTGCACTGTGAATTTAGTCAAATAATGTGCCTACAGGCTGATATTTGCATGATTTCTACCATTATTTGCAATTCTTTGCATGATATTTTCAATACTGCATGCATTTAACTCAAATATGCTAAGGATTTTCAGTTACCTACGAGACCTCAGCATATTTCTCTGTTTCTGCTTATTATTTGTCATGACTTGCAGTTATGATGATGAATTTATGAAATTAAAAAAAAGGAAAAGGGTTAAAGAATGAGATTCCCAAAACTACTTGACTGAGATCACTGATCCACATACAAGCTCCCATACATGCAATGAAAAGAAGGAAACTAGAATCATACTTCACCAGGACATTCCACAAATCCGCATGATCCAGTGCAAATCTTCAAAGGAAAAGTTGATAACAACATGTAATGAAATGAAAGCGCTTCCAGTTGAACATATCATTCACCAGTACATATCCAGAAATCAACAGGAAGATTACGTAAAATTTACAATCAGGATGTAATCTGAAACTTCATATCCATTCAGTATGCTCAAGAACAGGTACATTTACAGTGATCTGAAGAAAGAACCTTGACATTTCAACAATTCAGTCTTCATTAGTCTCAGTAATCCGATCTCCTAATTGATTCTACAGTAATCGGCCTTAATGCCAGATGTGTCTGTGTCTATTAATGTATATCCCCCCTTTTTTTTACAGCTCAGGATCTGGCTCTTATATAGAACAAATGCAAGAAAATAGTTACAATGATCCAAGGATCAGGATCCTCTCATAATAATCAACGGTCCAGATGAAAAGCACATGCACAGAATATTCCAGCATCTTTGATTTGATTTGGTCTCCAGCTGGCAAACAGCATATTTGACAATATCCTCCTCATTTCTGGTTCATGTTGCCTTCGTGTGCAACTTTGCAATTATCAGCAACAGCTCTAACAACATCATGACTTCCTGCAAATAAACAGACAAACATTAAGTTCATCATCATGTGGATAAACAACAGGAATTTAAACATTTTATTAAACAGGCCTCAAAATGTGCAGCCACAGGCAATCGGGCTCCAAATTTCTATCGCTCTGTTTTCCCCCCCATTTCCTTGTATATCAGGTTCAAATATGATCATGTATGTATCGGTGTGACTACACACTGTCGGAATGACAATTTTTACATTAGGCCGACGGTTAAACTTATACCGACGCCAAAAATCATGATGATGTCCTTCCATCGGGAAGACATGTTCTATCGGCATGATAACTCAAGATAAGGCCGACAACAAGACTTAAAACTTTCGTCTGCATGATATTTTGGAAATATGATGCTCCCCCCTTCCGAATGTCTAGATGACGTCACCGTCATGTTTCGCTTCTGTATATTGGGGAAAAGAATGACGTCATCATCATCATCATGTCAAAGGAAAATAGGAGGATATGATGTATGATCCTGCTGCTGAGGAAAGGAATATCATGGTGACGTCATCATCATATCCGGGCTTCATTAAAATGCAAAAGATGACGTCACCGTCATGTTTAGTTAAGATCAGGGGATAAATGTAATATCGGGTCACCTAAGGAAGATGATCAGGTGGTGAATGTAATATGACCCCTTTGCGGCGAAGGTAACCCTCTCGAAAGATCAGGATGATGATGATGATCAGGATATCCGGGGCTTTTGTTAAACTTAGAATATGACATCATCATCATATTCGCGAACCGGATCATGTTTTGGAAAATATCCTGCCGAAGGGAAATGTGATGATGATGTCATCCTAATATTTGCTTCTTCGTTTATCAGATCGGGATGACGTCATCAGGATATTAGCAAAAGGTCATATTTCTCGGCAGGAGGACATTACGAAATATCAGGTAGACAAACAAGATCATGATGATCTTGACAACATGATAGGATAAAAATATGATGATCCTCCTCATCGAATATCATGATGACGTAACCATCATATTTCGCCTTCGGAGCATGAGGATGAGTTGAGGTCATCATCAGGTTAGCGCTAGGGTGATATTTTAAAATATGATCAAGCTGCTGAATGGAATATCACCCTCCCTTAAAAGATAGGGTGATCATCATGATCATGCAAAAGGAGATTAGGAGGATATGATGACGTCATCATCATATTAGCGAATATCAACAAATATGACCCTCCCTTAAAAGATAGGATGATGACCCTCCGATAGGATTTTGACATGCGCACGCAAATTATGTAGATGGTGGACTTTCTAAGCAGGGTGATATTATAATATCAGCATGATATTATAATATCAGATGATGTTAAAAATATCATGATGCTCGTTGTTATGAAATATCGGGTTACACTCAAAACCTGATGCTCACGATGCGCCTAAGGTCATTTGACGGGTAAAACACACTATCACCTAAGATTGACGTCCAAATATTTCGACTGCATGATTTTTATCGGGTGATAGATCAAGATCATGATGACCTTGACAACATGACTGAGGATAAAAATATGATGATCACTTGCGATAATCAGGTTTGACCAAAACTTTGACTGCGCATAACTCCCTCATATGGATGAATTTTCAGGTGATGTAAAAGGGAAACCTGCATAGAATTTCAAGCTCTTTCTAAATATGAGGTCATAGAAACAAAATATGAACTTTGACAAACTGACCTCATGATGATGTCCTACCTCATCGAATATCATGATGATGATGCACCTGACTCATTTTTACCAAACCGCCAAAAAGCAGACAACACAAGCCAAGACAAAAGCTGGGTCCCTATTTTGCCAAGTTAAAATGGGGTGTGTTGTGTAACCACACAACAGGAAGAAGCTTGAAAGATAGAAAAAATGAGCAAGTGAAGTCCTTTTGTCAATGAATTGTTTAGTTTGCGAACCAAAAAGTTTGTCGACTGGAGTATCTACCGCTGAAGGATTCTACCAACAACAGAAGAGAGGTAAAAAGGAAAAGGGACCGAGGGAAGGAAATGAAAGAAAGATGATGGCTTGGTTAGCGGGACCTATGCTTCATGAACCATAAAGTTCATCAACAAGGTGGTTCACCAACATGATGGTTCACTGGCAAGAAAGATTGCTGATAAATGAAGAAAGAAGAAGAACGAAGTGGCAGAAGGATGGTTCACGTTGGGCCATGTTCGCTGATGTGAGATTTTGCTGATAAAGGGAGGCAAAGATGAAAGAGACAAACAAAAAGGACAAGGAAGAAAGCGATGATGAAATGCCAAGTTCATCGTGGGGAAGGTTTGTTGATAGAGAAGATGAAAAGAAAAGTGGGTGGAGAAAGGAAGTGATAACAAAGTTCGTGAACTTTCAGGTTCGCTGACTTCATAATTTGCCGATAAAACAAAAAGGATGACAAAGAAGGACAAAGTGCCAAAGGGATAGAGAAGGAAAAGAAAGACATTCTAAGGTTGCGATAGAAGAATTTTCTAAGAAGGCAAATTGAAATGTAAAAGATCAAATATAAAGCTTGAAGTATAAATGTAATAGTTTAAAATATTTTAAAGTAAGTTTTAAAATATTTAAAGTGTTGTAAAAGGTTTATAGACACTTTTAGTGGATTTTGTTTCAAACGTCCATCTACTCCCAGCTTCCATGATTGCAATGTAGTGAAGGTGGATTGGTACCTAGAAATTAATATTGAATGCCAAAGCCATACATGTGATTAACATAGTGAAGATCTTCAATGCGCTAGTACTCAAAGAGGGAAAAATGGATGAAATATATTTTGTAGGTACCATGATATAGATTCAAACCCCCCTCATTAATGCATTAGGTACCCAAGGTGTGTGGGCATTCTTCTTATATTAGTTTCAGACATGCCAGGGTATGATCCACACTTCTAACTGCACATAATTTCTGACAGGGCCATAGGCCATATTTAATGTAGCATGGGTTTGACATGTTGACTGATTTTCAATGCCTAAGGCTACACAGTGAATGAAAAAGATATGTATGCTTATGCAAAAGATATTCTAGTGGCTGGTCACTAAACCAATTGTCTGGTTAGGAAATCTTAAAAGAGATTTTAGGGCATCAAGGAGAGGATAATGTCTGAACAGGAAATGGAGGGATACATCTAGTAGAAGGGAGGAAAGGTTTCATTGAATATTCTCATATCATGGTATGTCTCCAAGATACTTTGTAATGATTTAGGCGGATATTTAACCATGGTTTTGTATTCCCCTTTTCCACATTTGCGAGCACGAATGTAACATAAATCAGATAATGTATGACAGCATTTAAATCATGCAAACCTTTTGTATGGGTCTTTTTTTTGTTATGTGTGGATTATTGCAATTGTATTTGGGATAAATATGTCCATCAAATGAAATATATTTTAGAGTTATATGTCTGCAACTCATGATTCTGTTGATATTTTTCTAGGTGTGCTTCTTTCATTTGTTGTTCATGACTCAGTTGCCTAATGGAGTAGGCACTGGTCCATATCAATGGGGATGGATCAATCATCATTTCAATCAAACCCTCTTCTATTAGCTATAGGAGTAGGAATAGATTTAGTTTAGGGTTCTACACGTTGTCCATGATTTAGTGTAATAACCAGGGATAAATATGATGTGATGCAAAACTATTTTAATCATTGGTGAATCATGTACATGTATGTCTGCACTGTGTATCTTTTGTATGAGAAGTTAAGTGGATTTGTCTCAAGGAGTATAAGGAATGTGATGTAGTTATAATTGGGTGCAAATGCATAGTGCAGTAATCAGCTTAATCAGAGGCATGTGCAACCAATTAATCTTGATCTAGTGACAGCTTTGGGGGTCAAGTGTATATTGGGTATGGTTGTGTTTGTTTGTTTGTGTTCTATTTCGTGTGTCTAGGAATATCTCTCCTAGGTCTAGTTGACCCTAAAGCGCAGAGGAGTATACCCACTCCTATCAGTTGGCCAAAATTGTCCTTGACATGTGGATAAACCACTTTCAATCACCTTGACAACACCCCTAGCCTTGGTGATTGTGAAATGTTTTAGGGTTTTGGATTGTAGTCATTTTGGGAACCAACATTTTGTCATTGTTGTCAGGGATAGTTTATTGTTGGGTTGAGAAGAATTTGAAGACTCTACTAGTTGGAGAACCCAGAATTATTTTGTGACCTTGAAGATCGGTCACACTTCAAGGAGTTCCTCTTTAGTGAGGTGGCAACTCTGCTATCAGAAAATGTAAAGTTTAGTTTCTACTATTCTAGTTGTGTTGTTGTTGATTTGAAAACCCCAAGTTTGTGAGAAATACCTAGTAAATTAAGGTACACATGGTTTCCTTTTATAATCAATTCAAACTTCCTCCAAAATATAAAAGAAATTATTCTATTAAGCCTTGTGTCACCCTGCATGGTAGAAAATTTTATTCATGGCTTCTTGGCACACTCATGGCCCTAGGGTAGATCCTTCTTATGCATCGTCCTATGTCTCATGCCCTATCTATAATGCATATGATTATGCTTATTGTTCTTATGATGATGGTTCATCCTATTACTCAGATTACCCAATATCTTGCATTCCCCTACCTCAATGTCAAACACCCTTGTATAATCAAAATTATTCAAGTAGGTTGCAGTATGAAATTGTAAAAGGAAATCAGTTGCTAGAGTCTTTGTTGTAGCAAGAAAAAGAAATAGAAAATAAAATCATGCTTTGTCTGTCAAAGTTGCAGTCTAATTCCCTTCTTGTTGTTGCTAGTAGCTCAGTTTTTTGGCCTCCTCCTATTTCCAACAAAACCACATACAAACAGCTAGATCTCTCATGGATAAATTATGAAAAGTAGTCCATGTCCAAGAAAATATATTATCAGATGCCTTTATTTGATGGGTGTGATGTTTATGATGGGAAGGCACATACTCTTGCATTTTCATATTTCATGGATAAATTCCAAATTTGAGGATGAGGATATGTTGATGAGGTTCTTTATTACATCACTTTGCAGATTAGCATGAAAATGGATTGTTGATTTCGCTGACCATCACTTTGCTTTCTAGAATCATTTAGTGGCTTTATTTGAAAAGTTTACAAGTGGTTTGGACCTTGTTGTTCTTGTCCAAGAACTTGAAAATATCAGAAGCTATGAGGGTGAATCTATCATGGATTTTAGCCATTGGTTTGTTGTTGCACTATCTAGAATTCTAGATGTTTTCAAACCTTCTATTCTAGCTTGCATTGAATTGTTTTTTGAATCTATGAAGTTGGGTTAAGCTCAATATAGGAAGATTTGAGGCTGGTTATTTTACAACAAGCTTACCTTGATCTTGATGCCTTCGTTGGAATGAGAAACAAATATGTTGCTAGGATACTATCTCTTAAGGTAAGTATTTTAAATGATGAACATGTGGCAGACAACAATACTACAGATCAGGTTGAGTGTGTTGTCAGGAAAATAGACTCCTACGAGGCAACATCATATGATAGTTGTGTTGAAATCGAAGATAGTGTAGCTTCTTATCTTCAGTTGGATGCATCGTCCCTTGTGAATGATGATGTTGTTGCTTTGTCTAGTGATCCCCAACCTAATGTTAAAGATGGTAGTAGCATGTTTGCACCCAATGATAACTGATCTGAGATAGGTAAAGGTGTAGACATTTGGTTTCACTTTGAAGGCCTTGTTGTGGTTTGTGATGTTGATGAATGTGATATTATGCAAGAGCAATTTTACAATGAAGACGTGAAGGTAGAGGTGTTTGATGCAACATCTCTTGATAGTGTAAAGAATGAGAACAACATGTGCACTTTTTTGCATTTGGATGAGTCAAACCGAGGGAGTGATGGTAATGATGATTTTTTATTTAATGAGCTCCCAAGTTTTGTCCATTTTGACAATGATGAAGTTGATAGTGCTGAGGATTCTTGTGTGGAATTTAAAGTGTCTTGTGCTTCAAGTGATATTTCTCATGCCTGTTCTTCTTTTACTGATGACTTTTGTACTGACTGGTTCCAATTGGATGATCCTATAACCACAGACATCTTTAAGAGTGACCTCCATGATGAACATTTTGTCGCTGATCTAGTTATGCAGGTTGAAGATAGAATTCCTTGTAATGATGTGAAGGAGGACATTCTTGTACCTATTTGTAGTGGTAGTTAGAATGCAACAAGTTGCCAAGTTGAGATTGAAATAGAGAGGTTGTGGGATGGAAGCAGTCCATCATTTGAAAAGCCTCATTGTGATTATTATGTTGATGATGATAATGAAGATATGGATCATGTAGGTGATCAGAGTGTGGAACAAGACATCAGCATGTGCAAGAGTAGTGTGTGTTGGTCACCAGTTGTACAAGGGCTTGATGTGAATGTTGTTGATTATGAAGTTTTCTTTAGTGACAAGGATGTAACTTCTACTAATTTGGATAATGGTGATATGCATGAATTTGAATGTTTCAAGTGGGCCTGACATACATATAAGAATAGTATTAAACAACATGAGTTCCAATCTAAAGATCAATATGTTGTTGTTTAGTTTGAAGGTATACCTGAGCTGGAGTCTTTCCATTTTGCTCTACAAGATGAAGTATTTTCTCTTGTGGATCAACAATGCATTTAGTCATAGTTCTCCTTGCCATGTGAATTGGAGTAGCTTTCCTTTTCCCTCAATTTGCATGAAGAGGTCAGTAAGTATGATAGCTTAGCATTTGATAATGGAGGTTTGTCTTCATTTATTTCTTTTGTTGTTGACCTAGTTCTTGATGTTACACCCCATGTTGTTATGAAAGTGCATGATATGAATTGGAATAGATCAAGCATCTATTTCTTATCATTGCCTAGCAAGAGTAATTTCATTCATGGAGCTAGCCTCAGCTTCATGACTAGTAATTACAGGTTGACACATGCTACGAACAGTCTTCAGGTTCCAGTCAGGTGATGAAAATTATTTTGGTTTGAGGGAGATTAGCTCCTTCATTTAACTTGCCTTTGACAAAGGCAAGTAGTTGCAATAGCATTGTGTAGGTTTGACCTGCAAGTGCTAGCAAATTTTGAATACAATCAATTTTCTTTTTTTGCCCTTGTGCTTATGACTGCATGTTGTTTTGTATATATGCCTTTGTTGTAAATATGTCTTGTGTTGTTCCCCCTTTGTGTGTTTTTTTCCTTTTCGTGGTCTTCCAGAGATGTTCTGGATCGTCACTATGCCACTGCTTTGTACACGTCCACAACTATAGCCAGTGTTGGCACCTGAAAATCTAGTTCCCAAACTTGCATTATTTTTCCCCAAATTCACCAAAAAATCCTAATTTGTGCCTTTATTGTTAAACCCATCATTTATACCTGATCTGAGATAATTTCAATGGGTTCCCTTCATAAAAATTCTAACTAAAAATCCCCGTGGGTCTTTGTTTTTTCCTTCTTTTGAAATTTTTCTAAATGTTAAAATTTGAGGCCTTTGTTAGCTAATCAGCTGGTTCATGAACCACTGACTTTGCCAACTAGGTTTGTGGGTTCATGGATTTGTTGATTTGCTGACAAAGTGACAAAGAGGTGAAGGAAAAAGTTTCTAAGGAAAGAAAGAAAGTGCCATATCTTTGTCGATGAATTTAGCGGTTCGCAAACTGAAATGTTTGCCGATTGCTAAGTTAGTCGATTGGCAGGATTGTCAACAAAGTGATGGATGAAGATAGGAAGAAGTTTGAAAGATAGAAAAAATATGCAGGTGAAGTCCTTTTGTTGGTGAATTGTTTAGTTTGCAAACCACAAAGTTCACCGACCAAAGTATTTTCTACCGAAGGATTCCACCAACAACAGAAGAGAGGTAAAAAGGAAAAGAGACCAAGGGAAGGAAATGAAAAAAGATGAAGGATTGGTCAATGGGACATTTGGTTTGTGAACCATAAAGTTCACTAACAAGGTGGTTCACCAGTAAGAAATATTGGTGATAAATGAAGAAAGAAGAAGAATGAATAGATAGAAGGATGGTTTGCACTGGGCCATGTTTGCCGATGTGAGATTTTTCCAACAAAGGGAGGAAAAGAAGAAAGAGAAAAACAAAAGGGACAAGGAAGAAAATGAAGATGAATTGCCATGTGTGCTGTGGGAAAGGCTTGTTGATAGAGAAGATGAAAAGAAAAGTGGACAGAGAAAGGAAGTGATAATGAAGTCCATGAACCTTCAGGTTCACCGACTTCACAGTTTACTGATAAGGCAAAAAGGGTGACAAAGAAGGATAAATCACCAAACGGATAGAGAAGGAAAATAAAGACACTCCAAGCTTTTTAATAGAAGAATTTTGCTGAGAAGGCAAATTGAAATGTAAAAGATCAAATGTAAAGCATGAAGTATAAATGTAATACTTTAAAATATTTTAAAGTAAGTTTAAAAATTTGTTTTAAAGCGTTGTAAAATATTTACAAACACTTCTAGTGGATTTTGTTTAAAATGCCCATCTACTCCTAACCGCCATGATTACAGGGTAGTGTAGGTGGATTAGTATCGGGAAATTAATGTTGCAGGCCAAGGCCATACAGGTGGTTGCCACAATGAAGATCTTCAATGCGGCAGTACTCAAAGAGGGAAAAATGGATGAAATAGATTTTGTAGGTACCATGATACAAATTTAGTCCCCCCCTCATTAATGTGCTAGGTACCCAAGCTATGTGAGCAATCTTCTTCTATCAGTTTTAGACATGCCAGTGTATGATCCACACTTCTAACCACACAAATTTTCTAATAGGGCCATGGGCCATATTTAATGCAGCATGGGTTTGATGTGTTGACTGATTTTCAATGCCTAAGGCTACACAATGAATAAAAAAGATATATATGCATATCCAAAAGATATTGTATTGGTTGGTTGTTGAACCAATTATCTAGTTAGGAAAGCCTAAAGGAGATTTTAGGGCATCAAGCAGAGGATAATGTCTAAACAAGAAATGGAGGGATACATCTAGTAGAAGGGAGGAAAGTTTTCATTGAATATTCTCATATCATGGTATGTCTCCAAGACACTTTCTAATGATTTAGGGGATATTTAATTGAAGTTTTGCATTCTCCTTTGCCACATTTGCTGGCATGAATGTAACAAAAGTCAGATAATGTATGACAATATTTAAACCATGCAAACCTTTTGTATTGGTCTTTCTTTTATTATGTGTGGATTAAATATGCAGTTGTATTTGGGATAAATAAGTATGTCCATGATATGAAATATATCTTAGAGTTGTATGTCAACAACTCATGATTTTGTTGATATTTTGCTAGGTGTGCTTCTTTCATTTGTTGTTCATGACTTAGTTGCCCAATGGAGTAGGCACCAGTCCATATTGGGGATGGATCAATCATCATTTCAATAAAACCCTCTTTCATTAGCTATAGGAGTAGGAGTAGATTTAGTTTAGGGTTCTACATGTTTTCCATGATTCAATGTAATAACCAAGGATAAATCTGAAGTGATGGAGAATTATTTTAATCATTGGTGAATCATGTACATGTATGCCTACACTGTGTATCATGTGTATGAGAAGTTAAGTGGATTCATCTCAAGGAGTATAAGGAATGTGATGTATTTATATTTGGGTGCAAATGCATAGTGCAATAATCAACTTAATAAAAGGCCTGTGCAACTAGTTTGTCTTAACCTAGTGACAACTTTGGGGGTCAAGTGTACATTGAGTATGGCTGTGTTTGTGTTGTATTTCATGCATCTAGGAATATCCCTCCTAGGTATAGCTGAGATTGAAGTGCAGAGGAGTATACCCACTCTTGTCAGTTGGCCAAAATTACCCTTGACCCGTTGATAAACCTCTTTCAATCACCTTGATGATACCCTTGGCCTTGGTGATTGTGAAATGTTTTAGGGTTTTGGGTTGCAGTCATTTTGGGAACCAAAACATATAAATCCTAATCCATTATCCACCTCATCCATTTCCCAAGAATAATCATTATCCTAATTAACCCCATCATTTGAGCTTAATCAATTCCCATAATCTAGATCATAATCTAGATCATAATCCATTCACCCAATCCACTAATCCTTCTTCTAATTCACCCTTACACTTAATCCTTAATCAATCCATCTTCATCATCCAATCCTAATCCATTTCATCCGTAATATTAATCCAACCCATCTCACTAATCATACCTATCATCCATTCTAATCCAATCCCTTCATTTATCTAATCACATTCACCACAATCCTAATCTAATCGCATTTAATCCCATTCAATCTAAATTCTCATTCAATCCAATTATACTTCATCCAAATAAATCATCCACTATTTCATCCATCCATCCTAAATCTAAATCAAATCCTTCATCCTTGATCAAAATCATCCTTTGAAAATCACAAATTGGGTAAGGACTCAACCCTCTTCAACCCTCTCCAAATCCCAATCATCTTCCTCCAAATCATCATCCAAATCATTTTCCAAGGGCCTTTGGCCTAATCCCAAATAAAAAAATCCAACAATCTAAGGGCCTTGCACCTAATCCAAAATTAATCCCAACAAATTCAAATCCAAATCTAGACAGGTTTCATACATCAATGACCTTGATTAATCAAATTCATCCATCCTAGTATCAAGTGCCATATATCATTGACCTTGATCAATCAAAATCAAACCAATCCCAATGTAATCCGAATCATCCTAAATTATTCCAAATCCTTCTTAATCTAAAGTTGAAACCAAAATCATCAATTCATCCTAAACCACATCATCCCAAAATTAAAAATCATGAATCCATTCTACCATTTTGATGATGATGAAATTGTAAATCTTGATGAAATAATTGTAAACAAGATTGTCATAAATCAATCTTGCCCATCCATAAACATTCAAGCATCTTTTAACCATGCATTGGGTAGCACAAGCTATGCCCCCACACCTAATTACATATCCAATGGTCATCCTTATGATACCTTTGACAAGGGAAATATATTCTATCCTACACCCATATCCCAACATCCATCCCCATATGAAATCCCCATCACCTCTACCTCTTATCCACATCCTTCTTATCCTTATTTTTCTCATCCAAATCCACCATCTGCTTATCTATCATCCCCAACATCTACTTCATCATCCAATTCACCATCTACTCCACTATCTAATTCTCCTACTAAATCCAAATCATCATTTCTCCAAGGACTCCTCTCTAAGAGTATCAATAAAAATCCTGAAAATAAATGTGTGGAGTCATGCCACTCCACTCCTCCAAATCCATCCACATGTGTCTTTGATGACCCCAACACCCACCTAGCACCCATAAAACCAAATCCTCCTCCATTCTATCCAAATTCTTATCAAAAATATTTCCCACATCTCCATCTATCCCATTCAAGGAGCCTATTCAATTAATTGAAACTACTTGCTCCTCCCCCATTGCACCATCCATACAAAGCCATCTATGTCAAGAGCCTTGTCCAAAGCATGTTGAGATAGCCACTCCTCTTCTTAATCATGATCCAAGCATCCCATCTATTCCTATTCCCAATCCTACACCATCTACTATCAATCTCCCATCATCCCCCATCATTCCTTTACCATCTTCAATTGAACCTTCACCACCACCTATCGACCCCATCCCAAATCCACTATCATATCCTCTTCGTCCAAGTACCTTCATCCATGGTGTTTCTCTCGTAGGAGAGGATCAACTTTCGTCCACCAACCAACCTCCATCATCTAATAATGGACTTGAGTCTTGTTTCCAAAACAAGACACATCCCATCACATAACGCATTCTCCAAAAAACAAACTATCAAGGTAAAGGCTTAGGCCTTCACAAACAAGGAATTTTGGATCCCAACTATGTCAAAATCCATCCACACACACAAGACCTTGTTTATATATCTCAAGGTGCACAATCCAAACATGTTGATACCACCCCCATGCCTTCTAAAATACATTCTTCCAATCCCAAACCCGATGCATCTCGTCACACCCCTAAAACATATGTCGTCATCCCTCCTCCTCCATCTTATCTCATCCATCAAGCCAAAAAGCATGTGACCATACATCCCCAAATCCATGCTTCCTCCACTCCTATGAACTCCCAACATCCCTATCCTCTACTCCCCTAATCCTCCCATCCTTAATACACTCGTCCATAAATCTTGATCTCTCAAAATTCCTAATCAAGATCAACCTAAGCACACATCATCCAAACATGAAGCTTTCACCACCCCCATGAGATTAAAAAATAATACTTTGGATGCCTCCCTACCTAAAGCAAATAATCAAAAGCCTAAAGAATATCATGCCATATGGCATTGATATGCAAATTCCAAGCAAAATCCAAAATCCAAAGTGCTATAAAAAACCACACCCCCAAAAGGAAAAAACAAAAATGGTGCAGATCCTAAAAAAAAAGTGATAAATCTGAGTGGAGCATCCAAATCCCATCCCATCCTCAAATCTCAAAAATCCCACTCTCCATCAAAAAATCCTACAAATCCTAAGTCTGTTTGGGTCCCCAAATTCCTAAATCGGCAATCCCAAAATCTCCCATCTCAATCCCACAAATCCACCTCAGATCCCAAATCCTCATTTCTCCCAACACCCCATCCCAAATATAAGCTTCACAATCCATTATGGTGTGTGCAACCATTGGTCTTGGTTCCCCTTGACCCCACATCATTCCCACATACCTTCATCACCACGTCTTATATCCCCGATCCCATATATCTCCCCCATCACATCCTTATGGTCCATGCTTTTGCATAATCCATCCATTCATCCTAAATTCATCATCCATAATCCACATCATAATCCACTATCCTCCCTCCCTTCCATCATGACATCATTTCCAAACATACATGTGTGCCATTACACTCCACATGGTCTATGTGCAACCACCACCTATAATGGGCCACTTCCACTTTACTATGGAGACAAACGCTTGAGTCCCCATCCTCCTACAAATATTTTTCCCCATCCAAATCCACCCATCCCATCCAACATATTCCAAAAATCTGAAAATCTATAAAAAAAGTAAAAAAATGATCAAAAATCCAAAAAAAAATCAAAAAATCAAGAAAATAGTAAAGAAAAATTATAAGCTCATCCAATGGTGAAAACCACTCCTCATGGCACCTTGTGCAAGTACCATGAAGAAAATCCCTTGTGGGTGTCATGAGTAATCCCTCTATCCATTTGCACCCTACACTTGTGAGCAAATCTCACCTAGCCTATTACTCCCATCCATCATCTATCCATGCTTATCCTATTGTTTCCCATCCATCCTATCCACTATCTTTTTATCTATCCTATAACCTATCTTATCATCCTAACCTATATCCTCTCCACAATCCCATCATCCTTCCGTCCTTCCATCCTACCTCCCTACTCATGAATTAGATAAGGATAGGGGAAAATATGTGAGACATGCCTTGGAAACCTCTTGACATCCCTCCTTTCCAAGCATATCCTATACACTGTCCATCCATCCCCACCATCATAACACCTCATCATGAGTGACACACATCTCAAGTGGTCCATGTTATTCCTATGTGATGTAGTCCTTGGTGTTCACATCTGATCCCCCTTCATCTATCCATCATTCTTCCTCCATCCATCTATCCCCCATCCCTATCTATCATCCCCCTAACCATGGTTTTAATAGCTTGAATCCGGTATGAGCACTCCATCCTCCTTCTCTATTGCACAATCACTTCATCCTTGCATCCTTCCCTTTTACTCCCTATCCACTATCCACTATCCACTATCATTATCCATTATCCCCTTATCATTTCATCCAATTCTTCGTCCTTGTTAATAGACTCGGCTTTCCCTTGTCATTGGTATCTAGCTTAAGGATACCTCCATGCATCAAATGAAAGAAAGCAAGCAAGAAATTCATTATTGTCTAACTTTGTGTAGTCAGAGGAAACATGCATCAAATGATCTAGACATTCCAAAACTTCCACTCCCATGGTAATGTTAGGAAGCATGAATAAATTTTTATTTTTTCTTGCGTTTTACTAGTGTGTGAAATTAGTTGAGGGACATAAATTAAACTATTTTATAGTTCATTTAGATCATGACAAGAAACCCTACAATTAACATTGCAATAAAGTGTTACTACCTACAAATTTACAGTATGTCAAGCAACCTATTCATTCTGTATGGTTAATATGAATGGGACTATAAAGGGAAGCCATATATGTTTTATGTTATGTATCACAAATATTACAGAATTTTGAGAGAAACTCCACTTAAACTAACAACTTGTAACCTTCAATTAATTAGCTCAATTATAAATCAAAATATAAAATTATTGATTCTAATTCAAACTAGTTATATTACATCTTTAAAAAATACTCTCTTATGTTTTTTTCTAATCTCTACATTTATGAGCATAGGTTGCTAAGGTTTAGTTATGTGGTCTATTTGTAGATATCAAAATGTATTGATTGAATTTTAATTTTTTTACACAAGGTTTGGCATTACACACATTATATATAGATATTTTTAATGTATTTTAAAAAAAAAGTTGAAAATCCAGTTATTTTATTTATTTTAAAAATTATTTTATTTTACTCTAGAATTATTTAATTTAAAAGTGTAGTAAATATTATATACTTATATATTACTTTGTAATCATTTCATATTAAGCATTAATAAAAATATTTTAAAATTTTGATGTTTTCATATTTAAAAATAAATGTTGTTTTAAATATTAATTCTTTGATAGTCCTGCTCAACTCTGTAGGTTTATATATATATATATATATATATGATCTATAATAAATGACCGAGAAGAGAGCATAAAGTTCCATACTTGTGATCCATCGGGTAGGTTGGCTATTGTGAGGATGCAACTTGTTGTGAGGATGTGACTTGGGTTATATATAACCCAAGTCACATCCTCATAGTAATCAACCCACTCGATGGATTATAAATATGGCACTTTATGCTCTCTTCCAGTTCACTAATCATAGATCATCTCTCATGAAATATCTATAATGGACATTCCTCTTACTTCTGGATAGACTCATGGAATACAGAGATACCTTTGGAGTTTATTCCAGATCTACAAGTTTGCCATGAAATCATGGAGGACATTTGGAGTGACAAGGTGGCTAACCACATTGTACAGGAGGAAGGTGTTTTTTATTGGAAGGATTTCAGCTGTGCCCTTGTTCCCCAAAGGGAAAAAGATAAGATTCTGAAGATTCTTAATGAAAGATCAGCCTCCTTACAAGAAGTGGAAGATACAATTATATTGTCAAAAGCTAAAACTAAGTGATATGTAGTTAAATATTAGGTTATGCAATTCAAGAAGTGTTGAATGCAATGTCAACTTGTCCTGTTGTCTTATGTTGGGGGATTAAGGTCCTCTTAAAGGTGGGAGAATTTACTTGGATAGATCTCCATAAGTGCATTCTAATGAGGAACATGCTTAACTCAATAGGAATCTCTAGGCCTTCTAGGTGCCCTCTATGTCTCTCCAACAAGGAATTGATAGACCACCTCCTCTTTGTCTACCCTTTTTCCCATGAATGTTGGACATGGGTCATTGAGATGCTAGGCTGGAGTGGTCCTTTTCCCTATAATCTTTTGATCCTTTTCAAAGCTAGCCATGACTCCATGACGATTCAACTTGGGGCGGGATTTGGTTGGTAAGATCGTCAATGGTGATATGACATCTATGGAAGGAAACAAATTGTACGATCTTCAATGAAAATCTCTCATGATGCAAGAGGTCAAAATAAGGATCAAGATAGGTATTTGTGAATTCTTGAACACAAGAATCATCTCCTCGAGTCCTAAGGTTTATAACCCCTGGGACAATAAGATTATAAGGAAATAGAAAATGCTAAAGCTCCTTAAAGGATACTCTGGGAAGAATACTAAGAAGAAATAAAATGCAAGGTATGGCCCCTCTGTGTGGTAGGATGAAAATGAACTTTGATAGGGCCTTTGAGGCAATCCTAAGATTGTAGGAAGTGGTTGAATTATTAGAAATGAAGAAGGAGTCCTCATATGCATAGACTCCAAATGATTGTTGATCAACACAAATAATGAGGCTGTATTCAAAGCCTTGTACCAAGGGATAAAGATATGCATAGAGAAAACATAGACCAAATTGATATCGAAGGTGATTCGATGTTATCCATTAGGGTGGTGTAGGCAAGAAGTACAGTAAATTGGAAATTATGAAAAAAAAACTTAATTTGATTATATCCTTGTTAAACTAATTCAGAGATTACACAATACGACATATATTTAGGGAATTGTATAGAGCAACCAATTTGTTGGCAAATAAAGGTTGCAACCAGTCCATGGAGGTAATTGTATCTAATCAGGCATAGTGATGGACTGGACTTCAAATCAAACCATGGATATGGATCTAGCTCAAGCTCCCTCTGATAGTGGTCTTTATGACAAATAATCTTACCACTTCTCCTGATGTCTCTTCAGTTGCTAGGTGTGTATTACAATAAATATGGAATCCTGTGGAGTTGTTTTCATTCAAAGATGGTAGAATGGGTGGAGATTGAAGTGTCAGAAATGAAGGTGCAAACCACACAATGGAAATCTGATTCAAACCTTATTAATGTCCTCTAAATAATGTAGAATCAATGGAGATTGCAACAGAAATAAAACCCACTACATAGAAATAACATGCATTAAGAACTAGACACATAACACAGTATGTAACGTGGAGAAAACCCTTTCAAGTAAAAAAATCCACCAAGAAGAGAGGCTCCAAGTTGTATTATCTTCAAATATGAGATTACACTACATGCACTTCCTCTTCTTCTTCAGTCTTCATTCCAACGGCCCCTGTTACTCTCAACTCTCCTACAAATGTAGTATAAATATCCTTATAAAAGGGGGTTGTCTTCTAGGGCAAGAAAACTAACATAATATCAATTGTCAAATCTGTGACCTAATGATGAATAGTCCAGATTTACAATGATAAAATGTAAATAAAATTTGGCTTTAGGGGCATTACCCCCAAGCCTCCGGATCCCCCGCTGGGGGGATGATCCCCTTGGACCCCTCGTAGAGGGAAACCCCCTGTAATCCCCTGTCGTAGGGGAATTAGCATCAGGGAGTGGATATAAACATGCATTAGAAACAAGATTATTGTTGGTGAAACATTTCATCCCTTATGGGTGATTTATAAATAATAATAGGAATAATAAATTACATAGGATTTACAAGGTTGATGGCACCTTAATCCTAACATGAAGGTGTAGAGTGTGAATACATAGATGAGGAGGTCTTGACACAGCTGTGATGAATTTTCTACATTGAAAACCTGTAGATGGAAGTGACTAGTATGGAGGTGATCGACATACAATGGCTCACTGGTGGCATTATTGATGACTAGGTTCTAGTAGGTGACTTCCTAGGAAACAATGTGGACCTCACGAGTAGAATGTTTATGGGGAATACAGTGGCTCGTTATTTCCTATAGGAACCGTGGGTGAAGAGAGCTCAAGATGCCATTTCAAATTATGACCAGAAGAACACATCACAAGCAAAATAAGCATATACTAAGGTGTCTAGAGCTATTTTTGGAAGGAATTGTTCTTCAAAAATTTACTCCATTCCAAAAGTTTGTGTTGGATCACCCAAATCTACTCACAGGAGATCAACTTGAGTGGTTGGAGGAATTCAAGCAAGGTTCGCTCTTCCTTTAATCCTATTAACTCTGTAAACCTTTTATATCCCTCTATAAGGGATGTTTTTGAAATTTAATATAGGGAGCTACCCCCTTGGTAGTAGCTTGCCATATGTGTGTGTGTGTCTATATATATATATATATATATATATATATATATATATATATATAGATATATATTTGATAGGTAAGTGTTCTCAATGGGGCAGATGCCATATATATTGAACAAAAAAAGAGTACATCTACTCAAAACTAAAGCATACAGCATAAAAATTATTTTTTTGACACCCTAAGGTGCATCAGAAAATGGAGACCCTCAAACACCTCAAATGCATATTCTACCTATGGAGTAGATAAGATGTCAGCATTGTGTCCAATGTAAAAATTCAAGACCTCCATGTTATTCTAGTTGAGGCCATCTTTGAATAGTCAAATCACCTCGGTGATATCCTTGTTCATTCTTGTAGTTATATATATGAGGGGCTGTTTGGTGGATTTAATTACATTTTTAATTTTAATTTAAAAAATAATGAATTAAAATATATATATATATATATATATATATATATATATATATATAAAGAGGGTGCTTAGTAGATTTAATTATATTTCTAATTTTAATTTATACATTTCTAATTTAATTACTTTAAATTTTTGTTTTTTTAAAAAAAGTTGTAAATGAATTAAAATATGTATTCAAGTTTTTTTTAAAATTGTTTTTGATGAAGGGCTACTCTACCCAACACTTGCACACAAAACAACAACATAGATTCTCACTAAATCAAGAAACTTTTATTTCTTTAGTAAAATGAAGTACAAAATCTAGTATTACATGCTACAGCATCATGGGTTGTTTCACAACAAAGAAAATCCTACTATATCAAAGATTTCTACAATCCAGAGCCACAACTGCACATATGGAATTGTCCTTCGCGACCTTTCCATTTCTCCTTTTTACTTGGCACCAATAACTTCCATGCCACTTCTCCACTAGCTTCCTAAATGTTCTAGAAAATGTAACTCCCCTTTTTGGATACCAAGTCTAGCTATCCATTTTCCAGCACAAGAAATTGGAAATTTGAAAATTTTCAAGTGTTTGAAATTTCGTAACACAACTTCTGGGGGCCATAGCTTTTGAACCAGGTGTTTGATTGACAAACAGAACCAGGCGTTGAAAATCTTGTGAAGAGGTCTATGACACCCAAAATCATCTCTAGATCATTTTGTGCACTTTTTAAACCCCAACGAGGCTTCTAAAGGCCTCAAATTCAAATCTGATGTTCATCGGGATCAATTTTCCAAGATAGAAACTTTAATATCTCTAAAATTATAAATAATATTCAAATGATTTCTTCACCATTTTCTTATTTTTACAATTCTACTTCTTGGGGTAAATTTTTAGGTCCATACATAGCCAAATAGGCCAAAGTCCTTACTAAAAATACCAGATTACTATTTTTAGCCTTTCTGAACTTCTGACCATCCTAAACCACCGAAGTATCAACATGGACTCTGACACAAGTAAAGAAACCTACAAAAACAAAGAAATTCAAATATTTTTGGGTGATGCAAGATTGCCCTTACACCATTAGATGCTCATGTATCAGACAACCAAGGTAATTTGAGAAGTGACCTTGTCATATATCAGGTGTTTGAGGAAAACCAAGACGGTCAACCTCTTCCTTAGACAACCATGATGAATCTTCAATAGGCCTTCCTTTCCAATTAACCAAGTATTCTTCATATGACCTATTTTTGGTATGTCTTCCCACATGGCTATCTAGGATTTCTTCTATCACCTCCTCTCAAGTAGGTGCAGGGATACTCCATTATTCTTTTGTTGGTCCATCCTCTATGTCACCTTCATGATACTCTATCAAATCAGAAATGTTGATTCCACTCGGCATCTCTACTTCATATGTATTTCCCGAATCATGCTTCTTTAGGATCTTGCATGGTCCAAATTTCATTTCAACTTATTATATGTTCCCATAGGATACCTTTCCTTCCTTGCGTGAACCATAATTTCATCTCCAACCTTGGACTCCTTAAATCTTCTCTTTTGATCTACCTTAACCTTGTACTGTGAATTCATCTTATTGATATGCTTTCTTACCTCCTCATGCAAGTTCTTTAGGTGCTCTGCAAAGTCTTCAGCCTCGGCACTGCTTTTCTCTCCTCTATCCATCTTGCTCAAATTAGAACAATTTCATGGACTACTACCATATACAATCTAGAATGGAGATTCACCAGTACTTGTGTTGACAGAATTGTTGTATGTGAACTTCGCCTGTGGTAACATCAAATCTCATCCGTTAGGCTTATCTCGTACCAAGCATCTCAGCAAGTTTCCTAAACTCCTATTCACCACCTTTGTCTGTCCATCAGTCTATGGATGATGTGTAGAACTGAACTTCAAATCATTCTACAAATTCTTCCATGAAGTCCTCTAGAAATACCCAACAAAATTGGTATCTCGATCTAAAACTATGCTTTTTGGTAGACCATGTAGTCTTACCACCTCTTTGAAAAATAATTTTAGAACATGAACAACATCACTATTTTTATGGCATGGAATGAAATGTGCCATGTTTGAAAACCTGTAAACCACCACAAATATGGAGTCATATCCTCTTTATGTTCTTGGAAAACCAAGAACAAAATCCATGTTGATAACTTCCCACAGTCTCTTTGGTACAGGTAATAGTTGATACAACCCTTTAGTCTATCTTACCCCTTTGTCCATCTGACATATTCTGGAGCTTTGCACAAATTTCTTCACATCCTAGTGTAACTGTGGCTATTAGTAATTCTCACTAACAAGAGAAATGGTCTTATCTTGACCAAAATGTCTTGCTAATCCTCCACTATGCTTCTCCTTGATTAGATTATCTCTCATGGAACTCCTTAGAATGCACAACAAGCTTCCTCTAAATAGCATATCATCTTGGATCATGAAATCCAACCACCTTGTCCTATCCAAAGTAATAGGTTCTAAACAAGATTTCCAAGCCTATACAAAATATGGATCTTCAAGATACAAAATTTTGCGTTCATTAAACCTAACAACCTCTATATTCAACTTTGTCAACAAATTGTTCCCTTCTGTTAAAGGCATCTGTAACTTTGTTTGATCTTCCACTTCTATGCTTAAAAAAGAAAGTATAACTCTATAAAAACTCAATCCATTTTAAGTTCCTTTGATTCAACTTCCCTTGGCTATTAAGATATTGTAAAGCCCGATGATCAGTAAATAGAACAAACTCTTTTGACAAAAAATAATGTCTCTATTTCTTCAAAGCCTAAACTATAGCATAAAACTCTTGATCATAGGCAATAATTTTTCTTGGCATCAGTAAGCTTCTCACTGAAATAGGCAATGGGCTTACCTTCTTGACTCAAAACAACTCTTATGGTATTGTCACTAGCATCACAATCTACCTGAAATACCTTGTTGAAATTTGGAAGTGCCAAAATAGGTTCCTCTATGACTTTCTTCTTCAACATATCAAAACTCTTCACTGCTCCTGTTGTCCACTTGAACTCTCTTTTATCTCCTCTCATTGTTTCAGTTAGTGGGGCACAAATGCTACTTAAATTCTTGACAAACTTCCTATAAAAACTTTCCAAACCATGATAAGATCTTACCTCTGTAGCACTCCTTGGCGTGGGCCATTCAACAATAGCCCTTACTTTTTCTAGGTCCATCTCAAGACCCTTATTTGAGACAACAAATCCCAGGTATACCAACTCCTTCTTTGTAAAACTACATTTCTTCAAATTAATCAACAATTTTTCCTCCCACTGCTTCTCTAAAACTCTTTTGATATGCATCAAATGCTCTTCCCAAGTCTTACTTAATATCAAAATTTCATCTAAATACACAATAACAAACTTTCCCAAAAAATCTTTCAATACCTTATTCATGAGCCACATGAATGTGCTTGGTGTATTGGTTAGACCAAATGGCATGACTAACCACTCATACAAACCTTCCTTTATCTTGAAGGTTGTCTTCCATTCATCTCCTTCTTGGATTTGGATTTGTGATATTCTCTCTTTAAATCTATTGTTGTGAAGTACTTGGCTCCACTCAGACAATCCATTATGTCATCCATCCTTGGCAATGGAAACCAATAATTGATCATGATCTTATTGATGGATCTTGAGTCTGTACACATTCTCCATTATCCATCCTTCTTTGGTGCTAATACTACAGGTGTCACACATGGACTTAGGCTCTCCTTTATCAGCCTTTTCTTCAACAACTCCTAAACTTGTCTATTTGGCTCCCCATTCTCTGCAGGAGTTATTCTATGGGCTACCTTATTCAGAAAACTAGCTCTTGGTATCAAATCCATTTGTTGACTTATCTTCCTCGCTGGTGGTAAACTTTCTGGTACATTATCAGATACAATATCTTGAAACTCTTCCAACAAATCTAAGACTTCTACCAGTACATCTCCACATTCCTCCTTTTTGATCTTAGGGATCAATGCATAACACATATGCTCATGCCTCATACATTCAAAAATTTCCTACCATCAACCAAACAAATTGTGGCACTATTACATACCTTCTATTCAATCTCTGTTAAGGGCTTCAATTTGTGATGAACCCCATCTTTAGTTAGGGTATAGGTGTTTGCATGGCCATCATGCATCGCATGCCTATCAAACTTCCATGGCCTCCCTAATAATATATGACAAGCATCCATAGGCATGATGTCACATAGTACCTCATCATTGTAATTCCCAATATTGAACTTTACTAAGCATTGCTCATTGACCAAAGCTCTATGATCCTTCTACAACCATAAAATATGATACAGATGCGATTGTCTCCTTTCCAACTATAATTTGTTAACCATCTCTTCTGAAACAAGATTATCAGTAGTACCACTATCAATGATAACATCCCAACATTTACCTCCAACTTTACATCTAGTGTAGAACAAACTTCTCCTTTGAACAGGCTCTTCTTATGACAAGAGCTTCTCCTCTTTTTGCATTTTCAAAATGCTCATATTTGGCATCTTCATCTACATGTGTAACTCATGTATTACCCTCAAGTCTTATATTTGTCCTTCCTTGATGTTCTGGACACTCATATGCTTGATGTCCTTCTCCACATTGGAAACAGGTTCCTTTGAAACCTCCTCTTCCAGGTCCTATTCCAGGTCTTCCTCTTCCTCTTCCTTTTTGTTTTCCATTATTTTGGTCTCGAGGGTGGTAGGCATTATCTCCTATTTGATTCTTACTAGTGCTTGATTCTTCATTCTCCTTTTGATCTTCATTCCAACTTTCATAGGATCTTCCACCCATCTTTCCACCACAACCTCTTCCTCTTTGCTTTCTTTCAAATATTTTATTCAGCTTCTCTTCCACCTTCAGAGAAAACTGGTATGCATCTTCTATGCTGGTCATTTTGACTAGGCTCAACTCCTATTGAATACTTAGCCTCAACCCATTAATGTAACGGGCTAGCTTCTTCTTGTTGGCCTCTGCATGGCTTGTTCTGATAATAATATTATAAAATTCTTCTATGTACTCCTTAACAAACTTGTTACCTTGTTTCAATCCTTGTAGCTTTTTCAACAACTCCAACTCATAGTTCATAGGAATAAATTATTTCTTTAGTTTATCCATCATCTAATCCCATCTGGTGATATTTACTTTTCCTCTTGTATTTCTCTCTAACTGGACCTCTTTCAACCAAGTATTGGCATGGCCTTTCAACTTTGGTTTTGCAAACCTGGCCTGTTTTGGATCCTCCACCTCTTCATACTCAAAATATTCCTCCATATCATTTATCCATTAAATGAGCTATTTTAGATTTAGATCTCTAGAATAGGTGGAAACATCAACCCTAGGCCTCTTTCCAATATTTGAAATAGCCCTCAACCACCTATCTTGCTCAAGATCTCCTGCAACACCTTGTTCTTCCTTGAACAACTCTTCTTCTTTAGTATCATCTTTTCTTTCTTCTCTTCTCCTTGGCTCAAACCCTCTGGATAGCTCCTCTTGCAATGCATTAATTTGCCTTTTCAAGCATCTAAAACCCTCTTCTATCAAATCATTTCTCCCACTGCTACTGTTTCATTATGGAGGCATTTTGATCAGTACAACAAACACATAACCTTAGGTCCTGGTGAAAATTGCCTCACGATCGATCATCTATCTAAACACTCAAGAACCCTCCTTCTGATACCACTTGATGAAGGGCTACTCCATCCAAAACTAACACATGAAACAACAACAGAGATTCTCACAAAAATGTGATGAATAAAATCAAACAACTTTTATTTCTTTAGTAAAATGGAGTACACAATCTAGTATTACATGCTACAACAACAAGGATAGTTCCATATGTACAGTTGTGGCTCCGGATTGTAGAAGTCTCTAGTAGAGTAAGATTTTCTCTATTTTGAAACATCCCATATTGTTGTAGCATGTAATACTAGATTTTGTACTCCATTTTATTGAAGAAATAAATGTTGCTTGATTTCATTCCTCAATTTTTTGTTGAGAATCTCTGTTGTTGTCTTGTGTGTGAGAGTTGGGTGGACTAGCCCTTCATTAGTTTTAATCTAACTTTTTAAAAGGAAAGAGTTTAATTAAAAATAATATTTTATTTTATATAAACTCATAGATTATATGACTATAAACATTCTCATAAATAATTATTGTTATGTCAGAAAATGTCCCCTTGGGGGCTTTTCCCTCTTAAGGTTTAGCCCTAGGTCTTGTTTATGCATTTAGAGAATTTTTCATGTTAATCTGACATCTTGATGAGAAAACCCTAAAGTTTCATGGAAAATGGGACCTAGGGGCTGTACTTCACATAATTTCTACCTGACATAGGGGGAGGACTTGGGCACCCGCACCCTAGTCCTACCCTATTTTAGGTCAGGACCAAATTTGAAGCATCGATTTATGACCGTTGTTTAGGTCCTATGCCGACACGGTAAGTTTCAATTACGAAATTCTTAGCGGGAATGTTTGTAGTTGCATATATAATTATATTAAGGCATTCATTTGTAAACTAGATGGCAATTTTGATTCATGAGCTTTTGTGAAAGTGATTCAAGGCATTCATTGTGTGGCAGAGTAGAATTTGTGTTGTTCTTGTGTTTGTATTTGTAGATTTGGCATCCATCTCCTCATGGCATGAAGAGATTCTTCCTTCCATGAGATTTTCACTACAAGGTGATATCAATTGTGTTTTCAATAATTTATCATTTGGATTTTGCCTCTATCCTGCAGGGATACGCACTCTTTATCTAACAACGGTGTTCAGAAGACTTGAATGTCTATCTGGGGCTTGACTGAGGCAAGCCTCTAAACACCACAACCTCCAACCCATTTTTCCATGATTGCAAGTTATAAGTTGCAGAAGCAAAAAAGGTGGAGTTGCAGGAGAGTAATGTAGACTATTAGAATTGTAGATCATAAAAGAAAATAGGGACCTAGACTCAGGCGGCCACTCATTAGTCCTCTAGATCCATAATAGAAAAATCTCTAGAACAAAAGGAACAGGTTGTAGACAAGATTCCCAGATCCTGACAAGAACTGTGGCACTGGACTAGGGCACCCGCTCATTAGTCCCTGACTTTTCCATTTTTTGAACTTCAAAATCTAGTATGCATTTTATTGTCATTTGATATCTCTATGTTCAAGCATTTTCCATAATCTGTTCGTTTGCTTTCAAATTTACATAATTAGGGTTTTGAGCATAAGTAGACTTAATTGAATAGCTAAATCACACAATTCTAAATTTCCCCTATATTTTGAGTGATCGAAAGCCTTTAGTAGACTTCCTACTAATTCATATTTTGAAAATTTTGAAAAAAATTGGCATTTTTAGCTTGCATTTTCAAATAATTTGAATTAGTTTGCATTTAATTTCAATAAATTTCTATCATCATCATCATATCTGATTTATAATATAGAAATGTTTCATTCATCATTCATTTAGATTGCATTTTCATGCTTAAATTGTTGAAAATTCCTTGTAATTGTGCATTTTTCCATATAACCTAGTTTTGCATTAGCTAGGGTTTGTAGTCAAAATCTTGTTTCAGATGTTACTACCCTTTTAAAACACTCATTATTATTTATTTATAACTGTAGTTTTGCATCATGGTGGCTTGCTTGCAAAATTTCATGCTTAGGGTTTGAAAACCTTGATTTTTCACTAGATTTGGCTTTATCGTCTCTCTAGATTTGCACCATAGGCATGTTGTCAAAGATTTTTCTGAACTAATTGGCTGTTATCAAGGTTATTATCTTCCACACCTCCTAAAATTCTTTACAAAACCTTTTTATTGGGCCCTTACAGTGGAAATTTGGTGAAAATTTGCATATTTTAGCTATATTTTCCCTAGGGTTTGACCTTAAGTTGCACTATAAGCATGTTGTGACAGATTTTTTGCATTAGGTGGATTTAATTACTGTTATAATTTTATTTCCATCATCATTTTCCTCACAACACCCTTTGCCATACTCTTTTGCATTGAAATTTGGTGAAAAATTACATATTTTGGCTATATTTTTACTAGGGTTTGACCTAGACTTGCACTCCAAGTGTGTTGTGACATATTTTATGGTTTTAGGTGACTTACATTACTGTTATAATATTTTTAACCTCCTAAAATTATTTACAACACCCATTTTATTGGGTCTTTGCATTGCAAACTTGTGAAAATTTACACTTTTTAATGTATTTTCACTAGGTTTTGACTTGTCATCATCCTAGGTTTGCATAAAAAGTGTGTTGTGAAGGATATTATTACTTTATTGGACTGATCCTGATCAATTTCCTTACAACAACCTTTCTTTCACTTATTGGCATTGAAAAAAGTTGAAAAAATCAAGCATTTTAGGTCATTTTCATACATAGTGTTGCACTTGTCTTTTGCATAACTTCTGAAAAGATTTTAAAATATGATCTTGCATTGACTTGAAAACTTAAATACATGGCTTCTAATTGCAACTATAACAATAGGTTCCCTCCTAGGACTTACATGAAAAGAAAGGTCCACGAACCTGAACTTGTGTTTACACCTCATGATAGAACAATTGGAGACACTGAAGGACCTCTTTATATCACTGTGAAAATAATGGGAAATCCTATGGATGGAACCCTTATTGATCCTAATTGCATGACTAATGTCACCATGCAAGAGTTCCTCTTTTCACATCAATTAATACAAGACTCTTATGACCCTTCGGATATGATGATTAAGACACATAAGTGAACCTTTGTAAACACCTCTGGGAAGATATCTTTATTGGTCACTGTATTTGAGAAACATGTAGAACAATGGTTTGATGTTGTTCCCATTTCTAACCTCTTTTGCATAAAATTGAGACATCCATGGTTAAAGTCTATGAAAGCTATCCCTTCAACAATTCATAACTGTGTCAGATTTCCTTTGAATGGACAAGTGATTACTATCCCTCGCAATAAGTATAAACCTTTAGTTACAAGACAACATTGTAAACTGGATTACTTTTGTGAAAGATCTGAGGTGGAATTGGAGCCACGAACAGACTTTAACTTATTAGGCTATAGAAACTACAAAACATTTGAACTATTACATCAAGTGGCCGGTCCTTCTAGACAAGAAACAACAAGAGATGAACAACCTGCATTTGAGGAGAATCCTCGACCGAAAGGAAATGGACCCTATGCTGAGGTTCCTCCCTCGCCATCCTTACAAGGATCGGGAGGTAGTTGTCGACACCAAAATATTCCACCTAGACAAATGAGATTTGATCCTAGTGCTTCCTCCTCAAAAAAACAAAAACCTATGGAAGAGAAAAACACTGTCTTACAAGAGATAAGTGGTAGGATAGAAAGAAATAGACAAGCAAAAGAAAGGAGGAGGAGATGACAAGTTTATGCCCAATGACTTAAATCTCACCAAATAGTGAATCAAACCAAGAAGATCTTAAGAATGGACAACTTGAAAACATGAACAAGAGTTGGGCTATGGTACCTTATGTCCCACTTTCCTCTAACATTTGGGAGTGGGAAGATGACGATGATTTGCTTGATAACAACACTTAGTTTGATAACACTACTAGGTAAGTATTTCTAACCCTTTATCTCTCGTGATGTGTTTCCCCCGTGATGTGTTATGTGTTGTTTAGGTCTCCCGAGATGACCCTTGATTCTCTTGTAAGGTCCAAGATACTAGGAGACTGCCTCTATTGTGACCCTTCTTCTATTTGTATCATTTGTATTATTCTATATTTCTTCTCCTCTATTTTCACTATTGTGTGTTGTGTCTTATGGACATAGCATTGCAGTTGGTGACTTGGGGGAACCCTCCTACGTGACTGTCCTTAAGGCACTTGTTTCTCCTCTCTCCATTTATTGTTTCCATTTCTCTAGTGTTTCTATCTAGCAGGTGGATGACAAAAAACATATTATACTGATGCAAACCTAGTGTCCCTTTAGTGAGAAATCAAAAATTGGACTTAGTTCCTATATGACGATAGGGTTGATATATATTATCTGACACTTGGCTAGTAGAATCACTCCATGCACTTTGTCCTGTGATCTTGATGGTGTCTTATCACACTTACAAAACATAACAATACTATTGCTCCATGCACTTTGTCTATCTTGAATCTTGCATCATGCATTGTTATTTATCATGATTATATGGACACTAACACTTTTCTTGCAGGAATGTTTTTGTGGGAACATTTGGCGATCATAAAGTACATGTCACCTTTGGGGGGCATGGGTTTTGTGAGAGCTCCTATTCCCTTGTGTGTTTTATTCCTACCTTAACGTGCTTGATATTGATGCCTAATATCAACCACCTTATGGTGGGTGCATATATAAGGTAAGTTATTTGTTGTAGATGTTAGCAATGTGCTTGTTCTTAGGTACAGTCTTAAAGATTGGTGGCGATGAGTCCCTCATGCACTCTAAGATTTATTCACAATCATTTAAGACCTTATCACGAGGTGGGGATATCACATCCCTTTTCTATCTTAAGCCCTCATCGCAAGGCGGGGATGGTATATTTCTAGAAGAGAGTGCACATCCTGTCATTTTCAAAAGTCCTCATCACAATGTGGGGAGCGGTTCTGTGACTAACTCAACCCTTAAGCATGTCTTCAGTGATTGTTGTGGTGAAGCCCAATTGTTGGTGTGTGCTTGAAATGGTGATGAACCTAGAAATAGAAACACTCCATTGCTTATCTGTTATGTTTTCTCTATTCTTGGCATGTTTGTTGTGTTTGTTGACCATACTTTAATGCATGTATTGGCCTTGGGTTTATACATACATTAAAGTGGGGGCTAAATGTTACGTCAAAAAAGTCCCCTTGGGTGCTTTATTCTCTTAAGGTTTAGTTCCCGGGTCTTGTTTATGCATTTAGATCATTTTTCATGTTAATTTGACATCCCGATGAGAAAACCCTGAAGTTTCATGGCAAATGGGACCTAGCGGGTGCACATGACATAAGTCCTACTTGAAATAGGGGGTTAGGACTTGGGTGTCCACACCCTAGTCTTTCCCTATTTTAGGTCAGGACCAATTTTGAAGTGTCGGTTTATGACAGATGTTTAGGTCCTATGCTGACACGATAAGTTTCAATTATAAAATTGTTAGCAAGAATGTTTGTAGTTGCATATATAAGTATGGTTAGGAATTCATTTGTAAACTAGATGGTAATTTTGATTCATGAGCTTTTGTGAAAGTGATTCAAGGCATTCATTGTGTGGCAGAGTAGAATTTGTGTTGTTCTTGTGTTTGTATTTATAGATTTGGCATCCATCTCCTCATGGCATGAAGAAATTCTTCCTTCCATGAGATCTTCACTACAAGGTGATATCAATTGTGTTTTCAATCATTTATCATTTGGATTTTGCCTCTATCCCGCAAGGATATGCACTCTTTATCTGACAATGGTGTTCAAAAGACTTGAATGTCTCTCCGGGGCTTGACTGAGGCAAGACTCCAAACACCACAACCCCCAACCCATTTTTTTGTGATTGCAGGTTATAGGTTGTAGGAGCAAAAAAAGTGGAGTTGCAGGAGAGCAGTGTAGACTATTGGAATTGCAGATTAGAGAAGAAAATAGGGACCTAGACTCGGGCACAAGTCTTCTCATTAGTCCTCTAGATCCCGCAACAAGAAAATCTCTAGAACAACAGGAACATGTTGTAGACAAGATTCCTAGATCCTGACAAAAACTGTGGCACTCGACTAGGGCACCTGCTCATTAGTCTCTGATTTTTCTATTTTTTGAACTTTAAAATTTGGTCTGCATTTTATTGTCATTTGATGTCTCTGTGTGAGCATTTTCTGTAATTTGTCCATTTGCTTCCAAATTTACATAATTAGGGTTTTGAGCATAAGTGGACTTAATTGGATAGCTAAATCACACAATTCCAATTTTTCCCTATATTCTGAGTGACCGAAGGCCTATAGTAGACTTCCTACTCAACTGAAGTCCTTGAATGTTTAGAGGTGAAAGGAGGATTCATAAAAACTAGCAAAATCAACCCTAAACACAAACAAATTCTCTTCATCAAATTTCATCTTAAACAATTATTAAATGATATTTAGTTAAAACTACCTAATAAAAAATATTTTATTTAAATATTCTATTTTAATTGTTTTAAACTATTCGCCTATTTTTTTTGAATTGATTATAGATTACTAATAGAAATATGAGTACAATATGAGTTTAGCCCCCTGGGCTATAACAATTTAGAGTCATATCCATATCACAAGTACAACCAAAAAGACCAAAAAGATCAACATATCTGGCATAACCAAATGCTAAATAGCAAGATAAACTCAGATGAGCACATAAAACTTATAACCACTATCTTTAAACCTCTGCAAGATCTACATATCATATAGTCCTGTAGGAAAATCCCAATTGACAAATGAGCCCACTGCTCCATAGTGTTCTTTCACATGCAAAAGGGAACAATTCTGCCATAGCTATGAGCATTGTGGTAATCCCCTTCCTCTTTAAAAAGAAGCATATATATTCAACCTTGCTCATACCTATCATATTGTATATATGTATTACAAAGAAGCACTATATGATAAGAAACCATCATAGCCTACAACACTCATAACTTCTCTTTGAATACCAAAAAACTGCAAGTCTTCATACTGACAAGTACCCTTGAAAGGAGTAAAATCTGAGCTTGTAGGCTATAACATAACATCATTCTCCTCAAAACCTAGTATGATAGTATTTATGAAGGCCAACAATCAAAAAAGAGCAAGGAACAACTATTATTTCATGTTACACTTTTTAAATTGCACCAAGAGCACTAACGGGGGATTCAATATCTGAGATGACTTCATTATCTCTAACAATCTCAAGAGTAGCCTCAAGTGGCAAGGTAGGTTTTTCAGCCCCATATGCTCAAGCAGTTTATTAAAGTTAAAGTTTTTTTTATACCTTTCCTGAAACCTCATACATTCTTTTATTAATTTGTCATCAACAACTCTTGCATCATGTGGCCAGAAGTTGGTTGTTATTATCTTTGATCATTTTAGGATAGTTTGGCCACCATCAATCGGTTCTAGGAACTTCTCCTTAGAGATCTCTAAGGTCATCCATACCTACATAGCAACATTGTGGAAAGTGAGTCTTCTAAAATACTGAGCAAGTACTCTTCTCCTCCCTTGAAAGCATTCTTCATTTCTGAGTTTCCACAAGGCCCACAAACCTCAGTAGACAAAATTAACCAAAAGTTATTATCAACTTTATCAAGACCCATAACATAACCAAATAAAATCTCTTGCCAAGTAAACATATTTTTTTGATCCCAACCTTTAAGACCATAAAGAAATATAGGTCCCAAATAAATTTTGCAAACTTAGACTCAAAAAAATATGCTTAGTAGATTCAACTTGAGAGAAAAACCTACACACAGATTTGTTGGGGTTAGACTTAAAACAAACATTGTCGACAACCAACCTATTGAGAAAGAGCAACCACCTAAAACATGCTTTTTTAGGTTATAACAAATTGGACCAACATCTAAGGAAGTTTTTAGACCATTGTATAGCCTGGCTCAGATTAATAGACCAACAATTGTTAGCATAACTGATAGATTCCATGGAGTTAGAATTGAGGATACATATCTTATTTGAACCACTTTTACAAATCACAAATGCATCATTCTACTTCAGATCAATGTAGATTTTAGATTTTAATTTTGTTGAATACACTAGGATACTAAGAGGGGGGTGAATCAGTATCTAATCAAATTTTAACTTCTTTGGAGCAGATTAAAAATTAAGTATTACAGCATCGACATAAAAATGAAAGATTAACATAATGCACATAAACACATAACACCAGATGTATTAGAAAACCCAAGAAGGGAAAAAACATAGTGAGGATTAACTCACAATAGATGAAGCTCAAATAACAACTTTATTTTAGGGCTACAACCCAAGGAAGCTACTACTCCCTATAGACTTTGTTTTAGGGCTACAACCCAAAGAAACAACTACTCCCTTAAAAACATTGCTTTAGGGTCACTCCTAAGGAAGCTACAACTCCCTAAAGACTTTGTTTTAGGGTCAATCCCAAGGAAGCTACTACTCCCTGAATTGATAACACATTTAAAATAGATTACAGTATGACAGTCTTTCTACTGCCTGAAAACTGACATTGAAATTCACACCTTTGATGATTGCAATATTACCTCTTCACACTTTCTTCTGATGATCAAATTGGATAGGCACACTCTACACTTGATCACTATCACATATAAGTCTTCAAGATGAATCAAGACAACATCTACAACTTTTGTTCTTTCTCCTTTAGTCACAAATCATAATGCAGTAATTCTGCTCATTTTCTTTCTTGTGAACGTCATCAATTGCTTTGCAATTTTTGCCTAAATCACTTTGATTTACAATTTATACATGATATTACATTGATTACATTGCTTGTCAGCCAGGGACAACATGAAAAATACATTTACAAGTCAGCCAAACAACACACAACATGAAACGTGTAGAGGACAAGTCCTAAACAAGACTACACGCTACACCAATAGAAGACTCATGCCTTGTGGACATCAACACTTATTTAACTAGGTCCAAAACATCCTTCACAACATTAAACATCAAGGAATCACATCTGCACATTTTGCTGATTTGAAAATAGGATAGCCTTAAGCAAAGACATATGAAACTTGAAGCAAAACAACCACAACTTGAAAACCTTATGCGGTACTAGAAACAAGAAACATCTTCATGAAACTTTTCCAGATGAGTCTACAGTCCACTCATACAACATCTCCAAACACTCCTTTACCTCTATACATCAAATATTTTGTGTTGCACATCTTCAAGCATGAACTTTGAGAACAACTAGTCATTCAGAACACACTGCAACATACTGTCATTGAAAAAATGAGCTTGTGGACCACCAAGAAACTTGAAACTACAAGGAAGCATGTAATGTACATCCATGAACATTTCCACAAAACCATAAAGGAAACCATTCACTTCTAGAGGAATGCAGAGCATTCCAACAAGCCTTTAACACCACTTCACTTTGCTGGACCACATGCTAGTACTCTATCATGTATAACTTTCACAGTGAAAAGACAGATGATCTAAAACTTTGGAATTATCACCTTCACTACACCCTAAACATAGTTCCAAAACTGCATAGCCATAACTGTAAATGTGGAGGAATATGGAGCATTCTATTATAGTATAGTAATTATCTGCAACATTGTGTTCAAACTATAAAACACTCTTCCAATAATCCAATCATCATGAAACTTGGATCAGACCACCAGTAACATTTTCTCAATATTAACAACACATATGATCATCTTAGTGCTTCTAATTCCCATATTAATGTATATTCTTGATGCTTCTAATTCCCATCTTAATATGTCTTCATACTCAACTCTGCATTGATCAAGGCATGCCATCCAACCATGAACTTCAGTAACCTCATTATATTCAACATGACATCCAACCGTGAACTATATCTTCTCTGTTGGATAGGAAATGACATCTAACCATGAACATAATCACACATCCAAGATTGTACTAATGTCAATGACAACCCTAGGAACCATATGTGTAACAATCTCCCTCTTTGGCATTGATGGCAACACATACCTGCACATTTCTCCCCCTTTAACATCAAGGACAAAGGGCAACTTCTTCATCCTTAGGGTATAACTTCTTCTTACAGCAAACAAACTCCCCCTATCATTAGCAAACACTACCTGCTCCCCATGAGAGGTACCCACCATCAGTCTAGGAACAAGATATAACATGAACTCCCCCTAGATAGATGCACCACTATGCATCTAGCAAGAATAAGGAGGGGCAATTACCCCTAACCTCTGCTAGGGATCCTCAAAAGTGTCCTTTACAAGAGACTTTGTGAAAATATCTACAATATGATCCTTTGTTGGAACATATTCCAACTTCACTTCCTTATCTGCAATCCTCTCTCTCAAAAAGTGATACCTGATTGCTATATGCTTGGTTCTAGAATGCATCACTAGATTCTTGGAAATATTGATAGCACTTGTATTGTCACACAAAATAGGAATAGGCTCATCATACAATACCTTAATATCCTTTAGGATTTGCATCATCCACAACACTTGTGTACAGCAGGATGCTGCTGCAATGTACTCCACCTTTGCAATTGATAAGGACATTGAATCTTACTTCTTACTCTACCATGAAACCAATCTGCTTCCTAAGAATAAAGCACCACCACTTGCACTTCTTATATCATCAACACATCCAACCCAATCAGCATCAGTGTAGGCACTCAAATTAAAGTCATTAGCTTTTGGATACCATAAACCATAATCCAGAGTTCTTTTCAAATATCTAAATATTCTTGTCACTATCTTCTCATGTGTTTTCTTGGGATTTTCTTGATATCTGGAAACCACATATACTGCATACATAATATTAGGTCTATAAGCATTCAAGTGCAACAATCCTCTAATCATAGATCTATAGACAGTCTGATCCACCTCTGGAGACTCATCATCTTTGCTCAAGTGACATCTAATGACCATGGGAGTACTCACTGGTTTTGAATCCTCCATGCCAAACTTCTTCAACAACTCTTTGACATACTTAGCTTGTGAAATAAAAATACCACCATCTTGCTGAGCAATTTGAAGTCTAAGGAAGAAAGACATCTCACCAATCATAGACATCTCAAACTCTTTTTGCATATCTTTTGCAAAGCTCTTACACATATCATCATCTCCATCAAAGATGATATCATCAACATGTACTGCAACTTTCAATATCATGTCTCCTTCCTTGATGTAAAGTTGCTATTTGTAGTACCTTTCTTAAAGCCCTGTTAAAGTAAGTACTTGTCTAACCTAGCATACCAAGCCCTAGGTGCTTGCTGGAGACCATACAAAGCCTTCTTGAGTCTGCACCATGTCTGGATCTTCTGATAACTAGAAACCATCTGGTTGTTCAATATAAACCTCTTCATCTAGATCACCATGTAAGAAAGCTGACTTAACATCCATCTGATATACCTTGAAGTTCTTATGAGCAGTAAGAGCAAGGAACATTCCGATTGCCTCCATCCTAGCTACCAGAGCAAAAGTCTCCTTAAATTCAATGCCTTCAACTTGTGTGTATCCTTTGCATACCAATCTTGTTTTTTTCCTTAAAACCACATTATTCATTCAGCTTGTTCTAGAGCACCCACTTTGTTCCTATAGCATTCTTATTGGCTGGTCTAGGAACTAATTCCCATGTTTTATTCTTCTCAATCTAATCCAATTCTTCTTCCATTGCCTTTATCCATCCCTCATCTTTTCTAGCATCAGCAAAGGTTTTGGGTTCTACCTTTGATAACAAACACAAGTTTACTTGCTCATGTGTCTTGGCAAGACTTCTCCTTGTCTACACACCTTCATTCTTATCTCTAATGATCCGATCTATTGAGTGGTTCTTCTGAACATACTTTGCTGGAGTCTTGGGCATCTTCTTTGGTTCTTGTTCCTTTTCTTCTTTCAATTATTCTTCTTCATCTTCAATGCATGGAAAGATATCAGATTCAGAGTCCTCTGATTCTTGTGAGATTAGATATAGGTCTTCATCTACCTTGAAATTTGTACTTTCAATCATCTTTCCCAGCCTCTTGTTGTAGCATCTATAAGTCTTGCTTCTAGTTGAGTAACCAAGAAAGATTCCCTCATCACTTCTGGAATCAAACTTTCTTAGGACTTCTTCATCTCTTCTGATATAGCATTTGCTACCAAAGATCCTGAAGTATCTGATAGTGGGAGGTCTTCCATACCATATCTCATAAGGAGTCTTAGTGTTGTTGACCCTCAATTGCACTTTGTTAATTAGATAGACAGCAGTGTGAACTGCTTCCTTCCAGTACATATCAGACAAATCTACATCTTTCATCATTGCCCTAGACATCTCTTGCATAGTCCTATTCTTCCCTTTAACTACCCCTTTTTGCTGAGGGGTCCTAGGAGTTGACAAATGTCTCCTAATACCATGATCTTTACAAAACTTTTCAAATTCATTTGAAGTAAACTCACCTCCTCTATCAAACCTTAAGCACTTGATCTTAGCATCCACTTCATTTTTAACCATAGCTTTGAACACCTTAAATTTATCAAGGGCATCTAATTTTTCTCTTAAGAAAGTAACCCAAGTCATTCTAGAATAATCATCGATAAGAAACATAAAATGCCTCTCACCTTGTTGACTCTTCACTCTTGTAGGGCCACATATATCAGTGTGAATCAGCTGCAATGCTTTGAAGAAGAGTTCTCCTTATTTTTGAAAATTGTCTTTGTCTTCTTTCCCATTTGACATTCCTTGCATACTATGTTTGTAGGCTTGATTATCTTGAGCATGTCTCTCACTGCATGAGTAGAGTTGATCCTTACCATATTATCAAAATTGTTGTGTCCCATTATTTTGTACCATAGCTAACACTCACTGGATTGAGCCGACAAACATGTTCTTCCATTTACCTCCTTCAGATGATAGATATCACCATATGTCTTGATGCCTTCTGCAACTAGTTTTCTAGACCCTACCTTCTTTATTTCACAACCCTTAGAATGAAAGGTGAGATTATAACCTTTACCGCAAATCTAACTGACACTGAGAAGATTATGTTTTTTCCCTTTGACATAGAGGACATCCTCAGTCCTATTCTTCCCATCAATAGTTATAGCACCTTTTCCACAGATTTGTGCTGACTCATCACCACCAAACTTGACAACACCACCATCCCCAATCATATGATATGAGCAACCACTATCAATTACCGAAGCCTTGGCTTCTTCTCTTGCATGAAAGAGAGTCCATACAACCATTCATTTATCATTGTTTTGGTCTATTTACAAGGCATCAATCTTCTCACATTTTCCAACATCATCCTTTTTGTCACCAACACTCAAGGCCATAAAAAGTGTTTCATCATTTGAATAATCATGATCCTTATCTTCTAAAGAGTAACTACTCTCTATGGAATATAGATTTCTTTTGAACTTATCTCTCTTGTTACTACCCCTTGATTCTTTAAAAGGACATTTAGAAGCAAAGAGAGCAACCTTTCCACAATTGAAACATTTGAAGGGTAACTTACCTTTGTATTTGCCAATGCCTTTCTTCAGTCTTTTCACAAAATTTGCTTCAACTTCATCAGAGATCTCATCTTCATCAGCAACTTCATCCTTTGTCTTCATACTGACTTTGAAAGAAGCTTCTTTCTTTGGAGCATCACTACCAAACTCTCTCATTTTAAAGGTAGTAAGGGAACCAAACAATTTGTCTATAGTGTATGCATCCAAGTCCTCATTCTCCTCAATAGCAGATACCTTATGAGTGTAATATTTGAGAAGAGATCTCAGAACCTTCTTCTCAATTTCATCCTCTTCTACTTTTCCACCAAGACCTTTGATGCCATTGACAACTTCATTCACCCAGAGCATATATCCATCAATGTCTTCATCCTCTAACAGTTTTAGGGTCTCAAATTTTCTCTTGAAGATTTACATCTTTGCTTGCTTTACTTTCTTATCTCCTTCATAAATGGTTTCAAGTTTAACCCAAACTTCATTAGCAGAACTACAACTCATTACCTTTGAAAGTTCTGAATCTACTCACCCACTCATGATAGCAAACTTTACCTTGGAATTGTTATCATATTCCTTAACTTCATCTAGATCTATAGAAGTAGTAGCAGGACTAGTGTAACTAGACTTGACAGATGGCCAAACACGACACCCTAGAGAATTGATATTTACTTCCATCCTTAGCTTCCAAAAAGCATAACTTGTTCCATTGAACCTAGGTATCTTGTTGGATCCATTATGTGCCATCCCGGACCTTCCTCAAGTGGTTAAACTTCCTTTAGGGGAACTTGGCTCTGATACCAATTGCCGAACACACCAGGGTATTGAGAGGGGAGGTGGATCAATATCTAATCAAATTTCAACTTCTCCAGAGCAGATTAAAACCTAACTATTAAAACATCAACATAAACATGAAAGATTAACACAATGCACATCAACACATAACACCAGATGTACATGGAAAACACAAGAAGGGAAAAACCATGGTGAGGATTAACTCACAATATATATTAATCTCAAATAACAACCTTGTTGTAGGGCTACAACCCAAGGAAGCTACTACTCCCTATAGACTTTGTTATTAGGGCTACAACTCAAGGAAGCAACTACTCGAAAAACTTTTCTTTAGGGTCACTCCCAAGGAAGATACAACTCCCTAAAGACTTTTTCTAGGGTCACTCCCAAGGAAGCTACTACTCCCTGAATTGAAAGCACATTAAAATAGATTACAGTATGACAGTCTTTCTACTACCTAAAAACTAACATTGAAATTCACACCTTTGATGATTCCAATACTGCCTCTTCATAGTTTCTTCTAATGATTAGATCAGATAGGCACACTCTACACTTTATCACTATCACATATAAGTCTTCAAGATGAATCAAGACAACATCTACAACTTTTGCACTTTCTCCTTTAGTCACAAATCATAATGCAGTCATTCTGCTCCTTTTCTTGCTTGCAAACCTCATCAATCACTTTACAATCACACTTTGCCTAACTCACTTTGATTTACAATTTATACATGATATTACATTGATTACATTGCTTGTCAGCTAGGGACAACATGAAAAATACACTTATAAGTTGGCCAGACAACACACAACATGAAACGTGTAGAGGACAAGTCCTAAACAAGACTACATGCTACACTAGCCAAAGACACATGCCTTATGGACATCAACACTTTCTTAACTAGGTCGAAAACATACTTCATAACATCAAACATCAAGGAATTACATCCACACATTCCATTCATTTAAAAATAGGACAACCTTAAGAAAGGACATGAAACTTGAAGCAAAATGGCCACAACAACTTGAAAACCTTGTGCGGTACTAGAAAAAAGAAAGATCTTCATGAAACTTTTCTAGATGACTCTACAAGACTCATGCAACATCTCCAACAACTCCTTTATCTTTGTACATCAATGATTTTGTGTTACACATGTTCAACCATGAACTCTAAGAACAACCAGTCATCTGGAACACACTGCAACATACTGTCATTGAAAAGTTGAGATTGTAGACCACCAAGAAACTTGAAACTATAGTGAAGCATGTAATATACATCCATGAACATGTCTAAAAAATTGCAAAGGCAACCATTCACTTTTAGAGGAATGCAGAGCATTCCAATAGGCCTTTAACACCACTTCACTCTGCCAGAACACATGCTAGTACTCTATCATGCATAACTTTCATAGTAGAAGGACAGATGATCTATAACTTTGGAATTATCACCTTCACTACACCCTAAACATAGCTCCAGAACTGCATAGCCATAACTACAAATGCAGAGGAATGTGGAGCATTCTATTTCCATATAGTAATTGTCTTCAACACTATGTTCAAATTGCAAAACACTCTTCCAGTAATCCAATCATCATGAAACTTGGATCAGGCCACCAGTAACATCTTCTCAATAGTAACAGCACATCTGATCATCTTAGTGCTTCTAATTCCCATATTAATGTAACTTCTTTATGATTCTAATTCCAATCATAATATGTCTTCATGCTCAACTCTACGTTGATCAAGGCATGACATTCAACCATGAACTTCAGTAACCTCATTAAATTCAACATGACATCCAACCATGAACTATATCTTCTCTAATGGATAGGACATGACATCCAGCCATCAACACCATCACACATCCAAGATAGTGTTGACATCAATGATAACCTTGTGACAGTGTTGATATTAATGAGAACCCTAGGAACCATATGTGTAATAAATTTAAGAGTCACATGCCACTATAACTTATATAAAGAGTTTTCTATAGAACATTATAGGTTTTCTTTTGGGTTTCTAGAAGGTTGAAATCCATTTTCAAGTCACTCCAACCTTTCAATTTTCCACTCTCTACTATGTCATTGAAACAATTGATTCCTTTGTTGTCCCAAGTCTTAGCAGAACAACATTGTAATAAAGAAAGTGGCTTATTCTTCCAATGAAGATTCTAGAAAATTGACCAAAAATTGAAGACTTCTCTACCATTAGTGCTCCAAGAATTACAATTTCCAATAAAGCATCTAACCAATTCCCATGCCTTCCAAATGCTTCTAAAAGGACTAGAGCCAAAGGTTTAGACAATAAATCTGCTAAAAAGAGTATCATGTGGATGAAGATACTTCCAATCTTTTGCCCTTTTAGGAAATACGAATTGAATATTGTTTCTAACAAGGATCTTTTAGGGCTCATCACCATCGAAAGATTTTAAAATCCATTTAGTGGCAAGAGAAATACCTTGTATCTTAAGATCTTTTAAGCCCAGACCCCCAAGATCTTTGCCAAGACAACACAAACCTCATTTGACAACAACCCTCTTTTTATGACCTTTTCCATCTAACCATAAGAAGTTCCTAATTTTCCTCTACACCTCTTCAATATGGCCACTGTTAAAAAATGAAACAAAAGAAAAGTAGATAGTGTAGGAAGATAGAATTTTCTAACAAATTTGCACCCTACCTGCCAAAGATATGAACTGGTGATTCCACTTTCCAAGTTTCTTATCAACCATCTCTTTCACCCATTTCCACATCTCAAAGAGAGAGGGCAATGGAGAAAGGAATCCTCAAATATCTGATTTGCTTGTTAGGCCCTCCACACTCAAAACCCATCCCTAGAAACCAATTAGGGGGAGAACATAACCAATTGACAAGAATGGATTTTTGAACAAAGATTTTTTAACCAAAAGCTAGGCAAAAGATATCCAACTTACTTAGCATGTTCCTGAAATTATTTTCTTCCATATTTACAAAAAATGTAATATCATCAACAAACTGGGTATTAACAGTTCATCCCCATTAGGCAAGGAAAGTCCTTTCACCCTTCCACCACCAAAGGAGGCCTCAATAAATAATGCATAGCATCAGTAGCAATTACAAATAGGGTAGGAGCTAAAGGGCATCCTTGCCTAGTGGATCTCTAAAGTATGAAGGGGTCAGAGAAGGAGTCATTAATATCAATCACCATGACATCATCTTGAAATAGCACCTTAACCATGTCAAAAAACTTTTGAGGAAAGCCAAATGCATCTAACGTCATTGTAATGAAGGACCATTCAACCCTATCATAATCCTTCTCAAATTCTAGGAGGAGCATGACAATGTTTTGGTTAGTGTAATTTGCCTAGTGCATTGTTTTCCAGCTAGTTAACAAATTGATGCAGGAGCATCTATTGGTGTAAGGGCAATCTTGTATCCCCTAAAAAATGATTTTATTTTCTATTTCTTTCAAAATTGGGGTTTTTGGATACCCTTTTGCTTGAAAAATGATTCAAAACCTTCAAAGTTTCCAACAGGGCTAAGAATACCAGAACTTACTATTTTTAGTAACCCTATATCAAAGAAGCAGTTAAGCCCAAAATTTTCCCCAAAGCTTCAAAATAGTCAAATAAGCATTCTTGGTAAATTTTAGCTCAAGATCATGTCTAGATTTCAAGATATTAAAGATTTCATCCAAGGAAGTTTCAAACTCAAAATTGACGGCCTTAGAAGCCCCGAAAAGGGTTGAAAGTTGTTGATCCTATAGATCTAACAAAAGCATGACATAGATCTCTTAACAACCTTTCTGATGGTATATAATAACTGAAAATCTAATGGTCAGATCAAAAGTTATGGCTCCTAGAAGTTACGCTATCCATTTTTCCAATTGTAAAATTCAAAAATTCTTCTTTACCAGGAAAATGGATAGCTGGGCTAATTTTAATGCCCAAATGGGAGTTACACATTTTGAAGCAAGTTGACATTGGGGAAATTACACTAACTAGTTCCGATGTGTATTTAAAGCCTATCTTGGGATAGTTCCAGAGGCAGTGGTCGAAGGAAGTGATTGGGAAGTCCTATTCATGTGAATCAGGAGGCCAGATAGATATTAAAGAGCTCTGTAAGCCAGATATTCTATTGTAAGACAACCCATATTTCTTTAATAAGTGGGCATATGACCCTGGAAATTGTACTTCAAATTTGCAGCCTTTTACGGGCAAGTTTAATGAAGAAATTCTGAATCAGTTTACAAATTGCCTAACTAATCTTTCTTGAGATCTTGTTCTTGTCTATTTGAAATCTATAATTTTTTCTTGTATGTGTTTTGGGTGGAGTCAATCCTCATCAAGTGGTATCAGAGCAAGGGTTCCTAAGTGTGTAGACAGATCATCAACCATGAGGTAGTGGGTTTGTTGTAGAGATCAAAATGCGTCCACAAAGAAACCATGGTGGGAGAAATGCTTTAAAAGAAGAGGGTTTTAGAGTCCTACAGAGGAAGATTGATGCATTGCAAGCGGATTTGCAAAGAGGGTTTGAGCCAAGAATAAGAGAAGAAAGTGAAGATGAAGCTGAAGAAGAAGAGTGATCTGAGGAAGAACAAAATGGTGGAGGAGACCCTGTGGAACTTAGGTTGTTGAGGGCCATTCCAAAGATCGGAAAGAGGCCTAGGATTGAAGTTTCTACCTATTGTGGAGATCTAAATTTAGAAGAGCTTATTGCTTGGATAAATGATATGGAGGAATATTTCGAATATGAAGATGTGGAGGATCTAGAATGGGTCAAGTTTGCAAAAATGAAGTTGAAGGGCCATGCTAGTATTTGGTGGAAGGAGGTCCAGTTGGAGAGAAATAAAAGAGGTAAAGGAAAGATTAAAAATATGGGATCGGATGGTGGATAAACTAAAGAAGTAGTTCAAATTTCCTATGGACTATGAGTTGGAGTTGTTGAAGACCCTGCAAGGATTGAAGCAAGGTAATAAATTTGTTAAGGAGTATACAAAAGAATTTTATAAGATTATAATCAGAACAAACCATGTAGAGGCCAACAAGGAGAATGTAGCCCATTATATTAATGGGTTGAGGCCAAGTATTCAAGAGGAGCTGAGTCTAGTCAGAATGACCACCATAGAAGATGCATACAAGTTTTCCCTGAAGGTGGAAGAGAAGCTGAATAAAAGATTTGAAATCAAGCAAAGAGGAAGAGGTCAAGGCAGAGGGACTGGTGAAAGATCCTATAGAGGCTGAAATTAAGATCAAAAGAAAAGTGAAGAAGCTAGCACTAGTTGAAATTAGAGAAGAGATAATGCCTACCGCCCTCGTAACCAAAATAATGGTGAGCAAAGAGGAAGAGGAAGAGGCTGACCTGGACAAGGACCTAGAAGAGGAGGTTTCAGAGGAACCTGTTTCTAATGTGGAGAAGAACGACATCGAGCATGTGAGTGTCCACAACAACAAGAAAGGACAAATAGAAGACCTGAAGGTAATGCATGAGTTGCACATGTCAATGAAGATGGATAGTCTGAGCATTCTGAAGATGTTGGAAGGGGAGAAACCCTAGTTGTCAAAAGAACCCTGTTAAATGAGGAGAAAGAACCAGATCAGAGGAAGAGTTTATTCCACACAAGGTGCAAGTGTGAAGGTAAGTGTTGTGATATTATTAGTGACAATGGAAGTACTAACAATATTGTTTCAGAGGAGATGGTTAACAAGTTGAAGTTGACAAGAAGAAGGCATCCACATCCATATCTGATTGCATGGTTGCAAAAGGACCATAGAGCTTTAGTCAATGAGTAGTGTTTAGTCAAGTTCAAGATTTGAGACTACCATGCTATTGGAAAGGTCATGGCAGTATGATAGGTGTACTATCCATGATGGCCATGCTAACACCTATTCCCTAACAAAGGATGGAGTTCGTCATAAGTCGAAGCCCTTGAAGGAGGTGGAAGAAAAGGTATGTAGTATTGCTAGAGTTTGCTTGGTAGATGGGAGGAAATTTTTGGAGGATATGAGGCATGAGCATCATTGCTTTGTGTTAATTCCTAAGATTAGTTAGGAGAAATGTGAAGATGTACCAGTAAAAGTCTCAGATCTATTGGAAGAATTTTAGGACATTGTCTCTGATAATGTACCAGAAGGTTTAACACCAATGAGGAAGAAAAGTCACCAAGTGGATTTGATACCAAGAGCTAGTTTGCCGAATAAGGTAGCCCATAGAATGACTCCTACAGAGAATGAGGCTTTGAATAGACAAGTTCACAAGATGTTAAAGAAAGGACTGATAAGAGAGATCCTAATTCCATGTGCAATACCTACAGAACTAGCATCGAAGAAGGATGGAGAATGGAGGATGTGTATAGATTCTTGAGACATCAACAAGATCATGATCAAGTACAGATTTCCATTGCCTAGAATGGATGACATAATGGATTGCTTGAGTGGAGCCAAGTACTTCATGAAGATAGATTTGAAGAATGGATATCACCAAATCCAAATCAAAGAAGGAGATGAGTGGAAGACATCCTTCAAGACAAATGAAGGTTTGTACGAATGGTTAGTCATGCCATTTGGTTTAACCAATGCACTGAGTACATTTATGCGGTTCATGAATGAGGTACTGAAAGAGTTTTTGGGTAGACCCATCATTGCTTATTTAGATGATATTTTTATATTCAGTAAGACTTTGGAGAAGCACCTGATGCATGTTCAAAATATTTTTGAGAAGTTGAGGGAGGATAAGTTGTTGATCAATCTGAAGAAATGCAATTTTGTGAAAAAGGAGTTGGTGTACTTGGGATTTGTTGTCTCAGCTGAAGATCTTAAAATGGATCTAAAGAAGGTGAGGGCTATCATTGAATGGCCTACTCCAAGGAGTGCTACAGAGGTATGAGGTTTTCATGGTTTGGCAAGTTTTTAGAGGAAGTTCATCAAGAGTTTCAGCAGCATTTGTACACCCGTAACTAAAATAATGAGAGGGGATAGAAAAGAGTTTAGATGGATGATAGGAGTAGACAAGGGTTTTGAGATGTTGAAGAAGAGGGTCACAGAGCAACATGTTTTAGTACTTCCAGATTTCAACAAGGTATTCTAGGTTAATTGTGATGCTAGTGGTAGTGCTATAGGAGTTGTTTTAAGTTAAGAAGGTAGACCCATTGCCTATTTTAATGAAAAGTTGAATGATACCAAGAAAAAGTATTTCATCTATGATCAAGAGTTTTATGCTATAGTTCAATATTTGAATAAATGGAGACATTATTTATTGCCAAAAGAGTTTGTTTTGTATATTGATCATCAGGCTTTACAATATCTGAATAGCCAAGGAAAGTTAAATCAAAGGCATTTAAAATGGGTTGAGTTTTTGTAGATTTATACTTTTGTTTTGAAGCACATGAGTGGGAAGTCAAACAAAGTTGTAGAAGCCTTAAGAAGAAGACAAAATTTGTTGACAGAGAAAAATATAGAGGTTGTTGGGTTCAATGAACTCAAGAATTTATACCCTGAAGATCCAGACTTTGCAGAGGCTTAGAAAGCTTGTTTGGAACCTGTTACTTTGGACATGACAAAATGGTTGGAATTCATAATCCAAGATGGCATGTTGTTTAGAGGAAGCCATTTGTGCATTCCAAGGAGTTCCATGAGAGAGACCCTGATTAAAAAGAAGCATAGTGGTGTATTATCTGGACACTTTGGTCAAGATAAGACCATTGCTATTGTTAGTGAACATTATTATTGGCCATAGTTGCAACAAGATGTGAGTAAATTTGTGCAGGGTTGCAGAGTGTGTCAGATGGCAAAAGGACCAAGTCAGAATATAGGGATATATCAGCCATTACCTGTACCAGATAGGCCATGGGATGATATTAGTATGGATTTTGTTCTTGGTTTACCAAGGACATAGAGAGGACGTGATTCCATTTTTATGGTAGTGGACAGATTCTAAAAGATGACATATTTTATTCCTTGTAAGAAGACTAATGATGATGTTCATATTGCAGAGTTATTTTTCAAAGAGGTGGTGAGACTACATGGTCTACTTAAGAGCATAGTTTCAGATCAAGATACCAAGTTTGTTGGTTATTTCTAGAGGACATTGTGGAAGAAGTTGAAGATAGATTTGAAGTTTAGTTCTACGTGCACCATCCACAAACTGATGGAATGACAGAAGTGGTGAATAGAAGTTTGGGTAACCTACTACGATGCTTAGTAGGAGATAAACCCAAGGGATGGGATTTGATTTTACCACGGGCAGAATTTACTTACAACAATTCTATCAATAGGAGTACCAGTAAATCACCATTCAAGATTGTATATGGGAGTAGTCCAAGAAATGCTTCAGAGTTAAGGAATATGGACAAGGGAGAAAAGATAAGTACTGAAATAGAAGACTTTGCAGAACACCTAAAGAATTTGTATGAAAAGGTGAGAAAGAACATTAATAAGATGAATATTCAGTACAAGGCTAAGGAAGATTAGAAGAGGAGATATAAGGAATTTTAGTTAGGAGATGAAGTCATGGTTCACTTAGGAAAAGAGAGGTTTCTAGTTTGAACATATAATAAGTTGAAAATGAGAAATTTAGACCATGCAGAATCTTAAAGAAGCATGATTTAGGAAATGCATATGAGGTAGAGCTGCTGAGTGGGATCAACATTTCCCCTGTGTTCAACATTGCTGATTTAACAAAATATCATGAAAGTGGAATAGAGGATGGACCAATAGAAGAATAGTGGGATATTCTGGCATCTACTTAAAAGGAAGAGATAGAAGAGATCTTGGATAGTCATGTGGGAAGGAGTACTCAGAACAAGCAATATGAAGAATATCTGGTGAAGTGGAAAGGAAGGCATGTTGAAGATTCTTCCAGGTTGTCTAAGGCAGAGGTTGACCGTTTTAGGTTTTCCTCAAACACTTGAGATGTGACAAGGTCACTTCTCAAATTACCTTGGGTGTCTAATACAAGAGCATCTAGTGGTGTAAGGGCAATCTTGCATCACCCAAAAAATGATTTTTTTTCTATTTATTTCAAAATTGGTGTTTTTGGATACCCATTTGCTTTAAAAATGATTCAGAACCTTCAATGTTTCCAACAGGGCTAAGAATACCAAAACTCACTATTTTTACTAACCCTATATCAAAGAAGCGGTTAAGCCCGACATTTTCTCCAAAGCTTCAGAATAGTCAAATAAGCATTCTTGGTAAATTTTAGCTCAAGATCATGTCTAGATTTCAAGATATTAAAGATTTCAGCCAAGGAAGTTTCAAACTCAAAATTGAGGGCCTTAGAAGCCTTGAAAAGGGCTTAAAGTTGTTGATCATACAGATTTGGTGAAAGCATGGTGTAGATCTCTTCACAAGCTTTCCGATGATATATAATAATTGAAAATCCAATAGTCGGATCAAAAGTTATGGCTCCCGAAAGTTGCGCTATCCAATTTTCCAATTTCAAAATTCAAAAATTCTTCTTGGGCACACAAATGGACAACTGGGGTCATTTTGACACCCAAATGGGAGTTACACATTTCAAAGCAAGTTGACATTAGGGAAATTACACTAACTAGTTCCGACATGTATTTAAATCCTATCTTGGGATAGTCCCGGAGGTAGTGGTCAAAGGAAGTGATTGGGGAGTCCTATTCATGTGAATAAGGAGGCTAGATAGATATCAAAAGGCTCTGTAAGTCAGATATTCTATTGTAATACAACCCATATTGTTGTAATAAGCGGGCATATGACCCTGGAAATTGTACTTCAAATTTGTAGCCTTTTACAGGCAAGTTTAATGAAGAAATTTTAAATCAATTTGCAAATTGCTTAACTAATCTTTCTTGAGATCTTGTTCTTGTCTATTTGAAATCTATAAATTATTGTTGTATGTTTTTTGGGTGGAAACCACCCTCATCACAAATTCTCTAGAATAAATTTTTCTTTGACAAAACTAGTTTGGGACTTATTGACAAATTTAGGCAATATATTTTTTAACCTGAGAGCCAATATTTTGGCCAAAATTTTGTATGACACATTGAGAAGGGTAATTGGTCTCCAATTTTTAATTAATCCTTTATCACCCTCCATTAGTAAGAGTTTGATAACTCCTTTGTTAATCTGACTACCCAAAGAACCCTTCCTCAAAGGCTCATCATATACTAGCCATAGGTCATCCACAATCCAATTGATATTCTTTTTGTAAAATTTTGTAGGCAGGCCATCAGTTCCTAGAGAATTATTGTTTTTGAAGTTCTTAATGGTGTATAAGATTTCATATTTATAGATCACACTACCTAGGCTATTGCCAGCATCTTCATAGATCTTCACAGGTATAAGATCCATATATACCTTTTGGGCCTTGATGCATTGTAGACCTGTTACTATCATTTGTAGAAAATAAATTCTGATAGAAACTTCTAAACTCTTCTTTAACTTTATTAGAGTCCTCTATCCTTTCATTGCTAATCCAAACATGATTGATCTCTTCTTTACTGATTTTACTCTTAACAAAGTTAAAGAATAATTTTGAACCTTTATCACCCTCCTTTTAAGCCAGTTCATTTTAGCTCTGACTTTTAACCCTTGAATTTTTTATTTTCAATACATTTGATGGAATGCTTTGTGGAGTCTAAAATCTCCACTAAATTATCATCATTTGGGACATTTTATAGCCTTCCTTCAATAGAAGGAAGTTCTTCTTGCAATTTCTCTTCATCCTTTCTTTGATCAAACACAAATTTCTTACCAATGGTCTAAAAAAGGTTTTTCCATCCATTGGTGTTTTTTTCCCAGATTTCAACCTAAGACAAACCCCTCAATGTAGATCTGTTAATGTTTCTAAGTATAAAAGCTCCATCCAAGCAGTCTTGGCATCTCAATAGGATAGTGTTGAGCTTAAAAGGATTTCTCTTTCTTACATTGTCCTTCAAGGCCTTTTTTTTAATGTCATTACAGCTTCAATTTGGTAATGGTCTGACATAGATTTAGTGTAGACAGTCACACAATTTCCATTTTCTTTTGGCTCAAAGATGAAGTACTCTTCATTTACATAAAACCTATCCAACCTGCAATAAATTGTTTTGCCACATTTTTGGTAATTACACTAAGTATACCATATATCTCTGCTATCCTTTTTTCCATTTTCCATGGGATCAAAAAGACTCAAATTCTTCTTCATTTTTTACCAGAAATAATGTTCATTACCCTTCCACTTCTAATCTAGTCCTCCAAGCTTATCTTCTCCTTGCTCAATCATATTAAATTTGTTGGTGTTGGAAATAAGCCACACCCGGACCGACGATGGACTGGTCCAAGAGGGGCTAGTAGCTCAGTGGTAGAGCACTCCAGCAGTGAATGGAAGGTCCTAGGTTCGAGTCCTAGCTAGTCCATGTCTCAACATGGTATCAGAGCCAGGCCCAGGCTAGGAGCCCCAAGCACACGATAGGTGTGGCTTAAGGGGGGGTGTTGGTGTTGGACATAAGCCACACCCGGACTGATGATGGACTGGTCCAAGAGGGGCCAGTAGCTCAGTGGTAGAGCACTCCAGCAGCGAATGGAAGGTCCTAGGTTCGAGTCCTAGCTGGTCCATGTCTCAACAAAATTCACCATCCAAAATCCATGGAATCTTAGGAAGGGACCCAAACTACTTTTAGAGTCCAATCCTTTCTATGTAGTCATTTCTTGCATAAACAACACAAACCCCAAACTTTTCATTATCCTTCTCAATAATAACCCATACAACTCTATTATAACTAGAACAACCATAGTCAACAACCCATTTGGACCACAAACTATTCATAAGAATTGCTATACCCCCTTTACCTTTCTCATGTCTACTAACATACTGTATAGCATCTTTCCAAATGATTTTTAGATTGGTTTCCAACTAGAAATCTCTAGCTTTTACCTCTTGAAGAAATAGAAAGTCTAACCCATTTCTCTTCTTGATAAATTCTTTGACATCATATTTCCTATCAGGGGATTCAAGTCCTCTTATATTCCAACTAAGAATTTTTATCTTCATCAATTTTGGGAGGGGTAACAATAGGCTTTTGATTTTTATACAACCTATCAAAGCAATTAGGCATTCTCTCTTCTTTGCCTTTTTTCTTACCCTTCTGAGGGTTATCATCTCTGCTAAATAGTTTTCTTGGCCTTTTTCTCTTGTCTTCTATTTTTTCAAGCATTTTATTAATCTCCATTGATAACTCATCCTCATCGTAAGTGTGAGGGCCATCATCTACAATATCTCCCCAACATCATTAATACTCTGAGTTGGCAGATTTTTATCTTCTTCCATTGGCTCTAGTGCCTCAACACAGGGTAGTTCACCTTCAATAGGTACAAACTCCCTGACAACTTTATTTGCTTCTATTTGATGTCTAATTTTATCTAGTACAATTTCTTGGGCATTTTTTTCTTTCTTTGAAAACAAGATCAATCAAGAGATATGTTCTTGTCATTGCATAAGCCTACATTGTCTTCCCTAAAATTTTTCAAGTTTTCAATCTTCTTTTGCATTTCAACCAGGTTAGTGGTCATTTCCTCCATAGCCACAAACCCATTTTGAACCACCTCTTGTATAGCAGACATGTTCATATTTTGACTATCATTGATACTGGCTACTATATTTACTCTCTCACCAATTTCTTGAGAGTCTTTATTTTTATTGACTTGATCAACTCCTAAATTAGTAGTGTTTTTAAAGATTTTAGGGAAATCCTTTTTTTGGTGCCCATATCTTTTACACAAAAAACAAGCATTTAACCCTCCTAACATTTCAACATCAAAACATAAGGAATTTCCCCCTTGAAAATCTTAATTTTTTCGAGCACAATTGTACCAAGGCAAAGTGAAATTAGAGCCCTAGCATCTAAGTGTGCTAGGGAGGCTCTTGTCTCCTCCACTTGTAAGATATTACCAATAGGTTATAAAATCTAGGGTATAAAGGTCTAGTATTGAGGAGGTAAATTTGAAATAATTACCCATCTTGGAATAGTGGCAGCCAACACTTCTTCATTATTACACTCCAGTGTCCATGCAACCACTTTGAACATAGAAGTTCCCACATTTAAACTCTTCTATTTAAAACCCTAGACTGCATGTTATGCTTCTTAAAACTGACAATAAATTATAAACCCCTTTGGATCATCCTACAAAAGGATACATAAATACCTAGTTTTTTGCCCCATACACTGTTAATCCAGTCATCGAAGAATTTCCTAGAAGGAATAGCATCAAGATTCATTGTAGCAAAGAAAATACCAATACTTGTAAGTCTTTTTTCTTCTTTATCAAGAGCTATATCTATCTCTGAATTAGGTTCAACTCTGAGAATGTTTCATGGGAGAGAAGAATTCTTACCTTCTTCTCCTACGACTTGTTCACATTTGGCTCCTCCTCTAGCTCCATTCTCCCATACCTCAAACCTTGCAGTGGTCGATGCAACTATTCTTTCTTGCCCTAGAATTTCCTTGTATGTTTTTCTGTTCTCTGCACCTCCACCTTTCTCCACATTGTTTTCACTTTGGTCTACATTATCACTTCATTCCATAGTATCATTAACCTTGGGAACCACTAGTTAATACCCAATGGGAACAAGGAAAGCTATAATCAATCCAAAATTTAAAAATTAAAAGACACAACACAAACCACACAAGGTCAAGACCAAATCACACAAAACACTCAAAAGGACACAAAACAAAACAAAGGCAACCAAGAGGACCAAGAAGGCTCAACAAGCAAGGAGAGAGTGAACCAGGGCAGAAGGTGGAAGAAATTTTTTTGTCTTCCGCCAAACCATAGAGCTCTTCCCCTACCCTATTCTAGTTGAATAGATTTAAATTACTATTCACCTATTTCAAAAAGTTTGAGTAACTATTATTTCCCATATATATCTATAATTAATATTATATGAAACTAAATTATATGTTTAAACAAATATTATTATTTAAATGTAATAAATTTTTTATTTAATTACTTTTAACTAATGAAAAATAATAATCATTTAATTTCAAATGATAAATTCTCACTAGAAATTTGATAACTATATTATTCTAATAGAAACATTTGTTTAAATTATTTTACTGAAAACATTTAAGGAGGGTTGTTTGAAATTTTACTAGTTTCTTTTTATCATGTCACCGATTTATAGATGGTGTCATCATTATTTCTACAAGCATTAATTAGAATAAATAGTGAAGAGACAATAACTTGAGCTTAAGCCATTTATAAAAATCCATTCCCATTGAATTTAATTAGTGCTTCAAGGTTTATAGTAATAATTTAAATAATACATTTTGAAATATTGAATTAATATTTTGCAATTAAATATTACAATAATTAAATTAGTATTGATTTTTATAATATATAATAGTTTGTGTATAGTAAAATTTTCTATTTTAATAATTTTATATACAAATCAAATTTAATAGGTTTAATATATTAAATTTATTTAAATGAAAAAGTGTTTTACATTATAAACATTATATGGTGGATTTGTTATTTTAGTGGAATGTTGAGCAAGGAAATACTTTTGAAACTCGTGATGAGTGGGAAAATGTAGGTTGAAGCAAGTGGAGTGGGTGATGATGATGAAGGCAAGGATGAAGGCAAGGATGATGGCAAGGATATTGCAAATGGAAGGCTTGAGGATGAGCATAATGGTTTATTAGATGAGGAAGAGGAAGAAAGACTAATCAACATCTAGTTCAAGGCCTACCAAGTTGTTGGTGCTTTCTTTGAGTCTGAACAAGCTTTTGCTAGTAAGGCTTTCCTTCTATCTTCTTCAAATGCTAGTATTACACTATTTCTAGTCATAGGGAAGGCTCTTGGTGACTCTAGCATTTTATTCAAGGTAGGGGGTTTATTGAGGTTTTCTCCTTTGCCCTTGTCTCATGAGTGTTGTTGGGGAGTGTATGTTTGGTGGAGCACCTGTATCTTGTGAGTACAAGAAGAACATGGGGCCAAGGGCCTTCTTTCTCCCTATGCAAAGTTTGAGGAAATAATTTTTTGCTTCTCCTACTCTCTTATGGATAGTGAGTATGGAGCTGGTAAAGGGGAGGAGGTTTACGAAGGATATCATGTGTTTATTGTGCAAAAGGTTGTGATGCTAGGATCTTACTGTTCATATACCCAAAGCTTGGAGTTAGAGGAGGAGTAATGTAAGCACCCTATGGTGCTTATATGTTCTAGTGTAGACCCACAATAGTGTGTCCCACCTATGGGACATTAGAATTTGGCATAGGGTGAGAATTTTTTTTTTCAAAATACCTTTGTTTGAAGGTATTTCTTTGAATGAAGGTGCCTTCATTCGAAGGTGAGTCAAAAATCACCTTTGAATGAAGGTGCCTTCATTCCAAGGTGAGTCAAAAATTACCTTTGAATGAAGGTGAACCCTCATTCAAAGGTTTTATGCAAAGGACCTTCAAATAAAGGTCATTTCCATAAAACGAATAAAAGGGACCTTCATTTGAAGGTCCCTTTTATTCCTTTTATGGAAATGACCTTCATTCAAAGGTTATTTTTTCTTTTTATCTTGTGGACCATCATTTGAAGTTCCTTTGATACCTTCAAATGAAGGATGTAGAAATGACCTTTCCACCTTAGTCCTCAAATTTTCCTCAAATTTTTTTGTTTCAAACCTTAGGTTAGACCCACAAATAGAATCAACATGATAGGATAATTTGCAAGATCATATCCCTCAGAGTAAGATTTCAAAAAAGTATAATTTCAAATATATTTAATTTGACTAATATATTTTCTTTCTATTTTCTAATGAACATTGGTTTTTCATTAAGCATCAAGGTTTATGCTCCACACACATGGAAAAATAGTAAAATGAAGAATTTTTTTTGAAAAATATATGTGCGTGCTAGGTATTGATGTCCTTGTGTCAACAAAATAAAAAGTCAATTTGGATATATATAGAAAAATTTATATGATATGGAATAACCTATGTCTAAATTATAATTAATCTCACTTCAAAAAATAATAAAAAATAAATAATGTTACAAAAAGTTATGAAAAAATATCTACATATTGGATATTGGTGTTACAAAACTATGTTTAAAACTTTATAATTTAATCCTTCATGTTAAAATGTTATGCGATATGGAAAAAATGTCCTGTTTAAAAAAATATTGTTAACTATAAAAGACAAGTTATTAAAAGTTATGTAAAAAAATCAAAAATTCTTTTCAATTTTTTTTTAAAATATATATTTAGAATCTACACACAAAATCTCAGAAATCACTATTTTACATCATCTTCAAATTCTTAATTGTTTAGTTCCTATAGGTGATACAAAATAAAAATTTGGTTTAAAACATTGATTTCAATGTCCCACTTTGGCCAAAAGTGGGGCACACTATTGTAGGATCCCTCTCTATAGGTGTTGTTGGATCTAGTGAAGGATGGCCTTTGAGGAAGTCTTGGGTAGAAGTTCTCCTCAATGGTGAGAGTTGTTGGAGCCCTACTTTGTCTTTCACTTTGGAACTGATTAGGGATGTTGAGGGATGACATCTTAAGATTCCTAATGTTGTCATTGGTAGGTTGTCCCTTAATCTTGTTAACTCTCTTATTGGGAATTTTATTGGTTTTAGACCAAACATTTATTTCTCTAGAAGATGGGATCTAAAAAAATGGATTTTGTGTGCCCATGTTGAAATTTATACTATGGCTAATGGCTTCATCTTGTTTTCCTTTTCATGTTATGAGAATCCTCTTAGGCTACCCTTGCTTTTTGGGGAAAATATGGCTATCCCTTAGTAAATAAAAGACAAGCTTTAATCTCAAGATGGATTCTATTTCTAGGGTCCCTATCTAGGTAAAACCTCCAAGTTTACCTTTCGAGTACTAGGATGAAGAGGTTTTCAAAGGTATTGTGAAGTGTTTTGGGCAACTCATGGGTATTGATGAGGTAACTAAATCTAGAAAATGCATGTTGTATGTCATATTCTATGTGAATGTCAATGTGGGTAAACTTCTTCCATCGTCAGTTATTTTGTAATCTAAATATGGAGATTGGATGCAAAAGATTGTGTTTGAGAACTCATATTTTGGTTTCCAAATGAACCACATAGAAGACCACTCCTCTAAAGCTTGCAAGGTCAATAAGAGGAAGTGAAATCTTTGGAGAAAGAAGATTTCTAGCCTACCTCAAAATAAGGACTTATTTCCCTCAATTTTAATGAATTTGCACAAGGCTAGCCAAGCGGTTTAAAATGTGTTTTAATGTGGATTGTCCTATGATAGTTAGGCTTTGCCCAGAATGTAGCTGAGGAAACCAATACTGACATTTAAGGATCTAAGTCCATTAGGAAGGTAGTCTCTTCTTGTTTGGATCAACCTCCCTTCAAGGTGTCATCCCCTATCAAAGAGAAAAGAAAAATGGAGCAATCAACCCCTAGAGTTGGGAAGCAAAGAAGACATACTATTGCATCCTACTCTTCACCTCAATCAATTGCAATAAATGAATGTGTAGTTAAGGGGGACTCCTATAGTAATGTTTTAGCAAGAAGGATAGTGAAATGAATTAAAGGTTCTTTGGAACTCTTTGGCTTCAATCCACCTTGATTTTCTTGATGTTGAGTGAGTTTTGCCTTAGCTATATGTTTTTATGAGTACTTTGGACTATTATTTCTTTTGTACCTATTGGTTTATAGCCTTGTTGTTGTTGGTCTTGGTTTAGTGTCATAGTTGTTTGTGGGATGCATTAATTTTTCTAACTTTTGTACAAGGATTTGGGCCCTTTCAAAAACCCATCTTTAACCCTAATAAAACATGCATACATACATATATATTATCAATCTCAATTTTGAATAATTTTAAAAACATTTATATAAGAAATACTTTTATTGTAGTGTTTTATTTAAAATATATATATGTTTAAGAATTAAATATTAGGATTTCATTTTAAAAAATTAAAATAAAAAATCATTAACAAAAAAGTGTTGTTTAGCTGGAAGAATAATGGAGCGTGTGCGCGGGAGCTCTATGTAGTCTCGCAACCTGTAGCAGGTCACGATTTGCATGTGTTTGTTCTCTGTTGCATGCATTTTTTCTTTGCAGATCAGGCTCTGTGGGGTTGTTTTCAGCAAGGGGTGGGTTTTTTTAGCTTTCGAGGGTGGGGGGGGGGGGGTTTCTTGAGTGTGTGCATTGTTCGGTGCATGTGTGGGGTACAAGGGCTTGAGGGGTTTTTCTAATGGCAAGGTCTATGCCTTTGGGTGAGACATCAGGGGATACTGCTATGGCAGAGGTTGGTGATAGGTTTCCTCGTCCATCCCTGTCTGATGTTGGGGTTTTTAGCACTGGTGCTTTGAAATTACACAAGATAAATGGATGCTTGGAAAGAGCTCAAGTTCATCCAAACCTGGTGATTCAAACAAAGGTGGTAGTTGAGGACCTAGAGTATTATAGAAAACATGTTTTAATCTGCAAATTTACGGGATCGAGGGTTTTGATGCCCTTTTTGGAACCCTGGATTCGCAAGTCATGGAATCCAGAAGGTGATTTTGAAATCTTGCTAGTTGCGAATAACTTCTTTCTAGTGGTTTTTTTGTGTATCTTCGATTGTAACAAGATTTATGAGGGAGGCCTCTACTTTTATAATCAAGTTGGCCTTTTCATGAAGCCTTGGCATGCAGGCTTTAACTCAGTGGACGAGCTGTCCTCGAAGGTGCCGGTGTGGGTTCGTTTTCCTCGGTTGTCGTTGGAATGTTGGAGATAGGATATTCTACAATCAATTGTGTTGTTGCTGGGGAAGCCTATTGGCCCATCTCAGCAAACTCTGGAGAAGCGTATTTTTTCTTATGCTCGGGTCTATGTGGAGATTGATCTGAGCCAACCTCTACCAGATTCTATTGATTTGACTGTTGTATCTAGCTCTTAGGCTCAACAGTTAGACTATGAGACTTTACTTTCAGGTGTCGGCTGTGCCATGAGTATGGCCATCTTCAAAGGAGGTGCCCTCGTGCCTCAGGTGGTAGTGGTTCAAATAATACAAAGGATTCATCTAATCCAAGGGAAAAAAAGGGTAAAGCACCCATGCAGGGTGTGGTACTGATTAAATATGGCTTTGTACTAGTTAAGGCACGAAATAAGAATCGGGGTCTGAAGAGGACTCTTTAGGATTGTCAAGAGGAGGAGACTTTTAATAAGTTTGAGGCTTTGAATGAATTAGTCTATGAGGAGGGGCTTTCTTCTGACATGCATGTTGAAGCTTCTCCTTTATTTGATCATAATTCAAAGTTTTTGCCTATCACTACCTCGGTCCTAGTTCCTATGGTGACTTTTGGGGTGGTGATGGATTCAGTTGCTCCTCCCCCCAATGCTGGGTTTGGAGACTCTTGTGGTTTGGTAGAAACCCCCCTGGCCTCTTTAGATGAAAGGGTGAGTTTAGCTAGTGGACCGGGTTTGGAAGACTTTGGTAAGAAAAAAGTCCTTTCTTCTTCTCCTACTCTGGGTCTACAGCAAAAATCCCTGAAAAAGTGTGCTCTTGATAAGCCTCAGAAGGTGGGGAGGAAGAAGGATTAGGAAAAAGTTAAGATGGCTGGAGAGACATTGGTGGAATCTGGGTTGGTGAAGACATTGGATACTCACTTCTCTCACCCTTCGTGATGATTGTGTTATCATGGAATGTAAGGGGTATGAATAGCATCCCTAGACAAAAGGCTATTCAGGACTTGGTTAGTGCTCATTCTCTGGATGTGGTTTTCCTCTAGGAGACAAAGTTATTTATGGATGGTATGCTGCAGTGTGTTTCTAAGATTTGGAACAGAGGGTTTTCTCAGTGTGTGGGTGCGCAAGGTAGCTCAGGGGGTCTTGCTTGCCTCTGGGATCCTCAGAGTAGATTTTTCATTTCTATGGTTGCAATTAGTTTGGAAACGGGGGAAAGAATTCTTCTTTCTAACATTTATGCTCTGACAGATGTTCCTGGTAAGACTCTCCTGTGGTCTCATATCAATTTTCTGAGATCATTGGATCCTTTCCTCCCCTGGATTATGGCAGGTGACTTCAATGCAATTGCCTCCCTCAAGGAGAAAAGGGGGGGTGTACCTCATTTAGACCCATCTTCTGATCTTCTAAGGGATAATTTGGCTCGGCTACAGCTTGTGGATATCAAACCTTCCAATGGCATGTTTACTTGGAATAATAGGAGGCTTGCAGATGATGCCATTTCTAAAGGGTTAGACAGGTTTCTTGTTTCCTATTTTTGGGTGGGTGACAAGTGGCTATCAAGTTCTAAAATTTTAGATTGGCAAGGTTTAGACCATTAGCTGATCAAATTCTCTACCTATTTGGCTGGTGGTCCTAAGAAATAAACTTTTAGATTTTAGCTTATGTGGCTTAAGGAGGAGAGTCTTCTGGACTTGGTTTCTAGATGGTGGACTAAAGGACGACTTGCTTTTGGTACAACTATGTACTCATTTGTGAAGAGGCTTTAATTTGTGAAGTATAAATTGAAACATTGGAATAAGTATCAATTTGGCAACATGTTTCAGTGGAAAAGGGTTGCTTAGGAGCACTTGGATTCTATTACCAGGCAGATTCAGGATCAAGATTTGGATGCAAATTTAAGTAGTCTTGAGGTTAGTGCAATTAAAGACCTCGAGGAATGGGAGCTTCATGAGGAAATTTTTTGGAAACAAAAGGCTCGTGTTGATTGGCTTTAGGAAGGGGACAAGAATACTTCCTTCTTTCATAAATCAGTGAAGGCTCGAAGACAAGGTAACTTTATCTCGTCTCTCCACTCTCCTGAGGGTTCTGCTCTTTCTTCCTCTTCAAGGATCTCTAGTGAGGCGATTCATTTTTTCTCTGCTCCCTTTTCTGAAGATACCCCACCTGCTAGTGACGAGGCAGCTTCTATCCTGGCTTGTATTCCCTCTCTAGTGACTATGGATATGAATGCTTGTCTTCTTAAACCTAGTTCTTTGAAGGAGTTGGAGGATGTGGTGTTTTAGTTGAAAAAAGGGAAGGCTCATAGTCCTGATGGTTTCCCAGCTCAGTTCTTTTAGGATTTTTTGGAAGTCATCAACCTTGATCTATTGGAGGTGGTGCAGGAGTCTTTTAGGAATAACCAAATGTTGCAAGCCATGAATGCCATGTTTCTTGCTCTTATCCCAAAATGTGAGGGTGCTAATTCTCTAGATCATTTTTGACCAATTGCTTTATACAATGTGGTGTATAAAATCATTACAAAGCTAATTGCTGAATGTTTGAAGCCATGTCTAGATAAGTTGATCTCGGAGGAACAAGGGGGCTTTGTTGCAGGTAGACAGATTTTAGACAGAGTTGTTATTGTGACTGAGACTATTCACTCTATGGCCTCTTCTAAGGAAAAGGCTATGTTTATAAAGTTGGACATGGCTAAAGATTATGATAGAGTTAACTAGGGTTTTTTGATAAAAATTCTTAGAGCCTTCGAGTTCAGTTGTGATTGGATTGATTGGGTCATGAGCTATGTGAGGACTTCCTCATTTTCTATTCTCATAAATGGGGAGTCTTCGGATCAGTTTGGTGCTTCTAGAGGTCTTTGATAGGGGGACCCTTTATTCCCATATTTGTTCATCTTGATGGCTAAAGGCTTGGGGAGACTCATTAAGTCCTGTGTTATGGATGGGCTCTTTCAAGGATGGAAATGGAGCAATTCTCTTCTTTCTCAAACTCATCTTCAGTTTGTGGATGATACGGCTTTGATGGGTGTTGCTAAGGTGGCTGAAGCGGTTGCTTTGTGCTAGATTTTGGATTGTTACCTGGTTGCCTCAGGTCAAAGCATTAATGAAAGTAAGTCTTGCATTTATTTCTTTAATACCCCCAAGCTTATTCAGTAGTGTATAGCTAGGATCTTAAGGTTTCAGGTGGGGAAACTTCCCTTTATATACCTTAGCATCCCTCTGGATGTGCGCCCACTTCCCAGGTGTTTTTGGTAGGATGTAATGGATAAATTTCATGGGTTGGTTTGTCATTGGACCTATAGATGGTTATCTACGACTGGAAGAATTACTTTATTGAAGTCTGTGGTGCAGGCCCTTCCTTTATACAGGTGCTTTGTGTTGACTATTCCCTCAAGTTTCATCAAAGATTTTTAGGACCTCTGTCGGCAGTTTCTTTGGTCGAGTAATCTCCTTTTGAAGAAGCGGAGCTTAATTAAGTGGGAACTTGCTTGCTAGCCAAAGCAGGATGGTGGTCTGGGTTTGCGTAGGATAGATTGGAATGGACAGGCTTTGGCTACTAAGCTATATTGGAGATGGTGTTCATATCAGCATCAGTATTGGGCTAGGATCCTTACCTTCAAGTACCTTGGGGAGGTGGAGGGCGCTGAGGTGCCTCGTTTTAGCCTTTCAGGGAGAGGTTCTATGATCTGTGATACTCTCAAGAGGGGGGCTATGCTAGTTAAACAAGGCCTATTTTGGATCTGCAATAGAGGTTTTGATGCTCTTTTTTGGCATGACTCCTGGGATGGCTTCCCACCTATCCTCTCCTCATACCCTCACTTGGAGGATTTATGTAGGATTTTTGTTCAGGCTGGTTGGAGTAGAGTGATGGATTTCAAAGCCCCTTAGGCTTTGGGGTAGACTATTATTTACCAGTGGAAGGATATGTAGGAATGGCCCATGGGTGGATCTTTGGAGGATAGGAGGGTGTTATCCTCCATTTTGGCTGATAGAGTCTGTTGTTCTCTTCTAGAGCAGGATGTGCTAACTTGGGGTCCGGATCCAAAAGGGAAGTTCACTGTTGCTTCAGGGTATCATGTTTTGGATAGACAAGCCTAGGGTAGTGCTAAGGTTCCTTGGTGAAAAAATATTTGGAATAAATTATCTTTGCCAAAATGTAATTTCTTTTCTTGGCTGGTGGTTTATGGCAGGTGTTTGACTTGGGATAACCTCTATAAGTGTGGCTTCCAAGGTCTTTCATTATGTTTCTTATGCTTCACAAATTGATACTTGGTTTCTAGATGGTGGACTAAAGGACGACCTGCTTTTGGTATAACTATGTACTCATTTGTGAAGAGGCTTTAATTTGTGAAGTATAAATTGAAACATTGGAATAAGTATCAATTTGGCAATGTGTTTCAGCGGAAAAGGGTTCCTCAAGAGTGCTTGGATTCTATTACCAGGTAGATTCAGGATTAGGGTTTGGATGCAAATTTAAGTAGGCTTGAGGTTAGTGCGGTTAAAGACCTCGAGGAATGGGAGCTTCATGAGGAAATTTTTTGGAAACAAAAGGATCGTGTTGATTGGCTTCAGGAAGGGGATAAGAATACTTCCTTCTTTCATAAATCAGTGAAGGCTCGAAGACAAGGTAACTTTATCTCGTCTCTCCGCTCTCCTAAGGGTTCTGCTCTTTCTTCCTCTTTAAGGATCTCTAGTGAGGTGATTCATTTTTTCTCTGCTCTCTTTTCTAAAGATACCCCACCTGCTAGTGAGGAGGCAGCTTCTATCCTGGCTTGTATTCCCTCTCTAGTGACTATGGATATGAATGCTTATCTTCTTAAACCTAGTTCTTTGAAGGAGTTGGAGGATGTGGTGTTTTAGTTGAAAAAAGGGAAGGCTCATAGTCCTGATGGTTTCCCAGCTGAGTTCTTTCAAGATTTTTTGGAAGTCATCAACCTTGATCTATTGGAGGTGGTGCAGGAGTCTTTTAGGAATAACCAAATGTTGCGAGCCATGAATGCCACGTTTCTTGCTCTTATCCCAAAACATGAGGGTGCTAATTCTTTGGATCTTTTTCGACCAATTGCTTTATGCAATGTGGTGTATAAAATCATTACAAAGCTAATTGCTGAATGCTTGAAGCCATGTCTAGATAAGTTGATCTCGGAGGAACAAGGGGGCTTTGTTGCAGGTAGACAGATTTTAGACAGAGTTGTTATTGTGACTGAGACTATTCACTCTATGGCCTCTTCTAAGGAAAAGGCTATGTTTATAAAGTTGGACATGGCTAAAGATTATGATAGAGTTAACTAGGGTTTTATGATAAAAATTCTTAGAGCCTTCAAGTTCAGTTGTGATTGGATTGATTGGGTCATGAGCTATGTGAGGATTTCCTCATTTTCTGTTCCCATAAATGGGGAGTCTTCAAATTAGTTTGGTGCTTCTAGAGGTCTTTGACAAGGGGACCCCTTATTCCCATATTTGTTCATCTTGATGGCTAAAGGCTTTCGGAGACTCATTAAGTCCCGTGTTATGGATGGGATCTTTCAAGGATGGAAATGGAGCAATTCTCTTCCTCCTCAAACTCATCTTCAGTTTGTGGATGATACGGCTTTGATGGGTGTTGCTAAGGTGGCTGAAGCGGTTCCTTTGTGTTAGATTTTTGATTCTTATCTGGTTGCCTCAGGTCAAAGCATTAATGAAAGTAAGTCTTGCATTTATTTCTTTAATACCCCCAAGCTTATTCAGTAGTGTATAGCCAGGATCTTAAGGTTTCAGGTGGGGAAACTTCCCTTTATATACCTTAGCATCCCTCTGGATGTGCGCCCACTTCCTAGGTGTTTTTGGCAAGATGTAATGGATAAATTTCATGGGTTGGTTTGTCATTGGACCTATAGATGGTTATCTACGGCTGGAAGAGTTACTCTATTGAAGTCCGTGGTGCAGGCCCTTCCTTTATACAGGTGCTTTGTGTTGACTACTCCCTCAATTTTCATCAAAGATTTTGAGGGCCTCTGTCAGAAGTTTCTTTGGTCGGGTAATCTCCTTTTGAAGAAGTGGAACTTAATTAAGTGGGAACTTGTTTGCCAGCCAAAGCAGGATGGTGGTTTGGGTTTGTGTAGGATAGATTGGAATGGACAGGCTTTGGCTGCTAAGCTATATTAGAGATGGTGTTCATATCAGCATCAATATTGGGCTAGGATCCTTACCTTCAATTACCTTGGGGAGGTGGAGGGCGCTGAGGTGCCTCATTTTAGCCTTTTGGGGAGAGGTTCTATGATCTGGGATACTGTCAAGAGGGGGGCTACGCTGGTTAAACAAGGCTTGTTTTGGATCTGCAATAGAGGCTCTGATGCTCTTTTTTGGCATGACTCCTGGGATGGCTTCCCGCCTATCCTCTCCTCGTACCCTCACTTGGAGGATTTATGTAGGATTTTTGTTCAAGCTGGTTGGAGTAGAGTGATGGATTTCAAAGCCCCTCAGGCTTTGGGGTAGACTATTATTTACCAGTGGAAGGATATGCAGGAATGGCCCATGGGTGGATCTTTGGAGGATAGGAGGGTATTGTCCTCCATTTTGGCCGATAGAGTCTGTTGTTCTCTTCCAGAGCGGGATGTACTAACTTGGGGTTCGGATCCAAAAGGGAAGTTCACTGTTGCTTCAGGGTATCATGTTTTGGATAGACAAGCCTAGGGTAGTGCTGAGGTTCCTTGGTGGAAAAATATTTGGAATAAATTCTCTTTGCCAAAATGTAATTTCTTTTCTTGGCTGGTGGTTTATGGCAGGTGTTTGACTTGGGATAACCTCTATAAGTGTGGCTTCCAAGGTCTTTCATTATGTTTCTTATGCTTAAAAGATGTTGAGACTATTTCACATCTTTTCTTCCAGTGCCCTTTTGCTAGGACTATTTGGCATTTTTGGTGGGGGACCTGGAGTTTGCAGTATAGGTACCCTTCTTCTCTAGAAGAGTTTTGGTAGAACTTTGGGCCCATTCTGGTGAGGACTTCATTTCTGCACATAGCTTGGCCAATTGACCCTAGTCTGATTATATGGCACATCTGGTTGGAGCGCAACCGCAGGCTCTTTTTGGATAAGAAGTTGCTAGTGGGTCAAGTTTGGTCTCGCATTCTTGGGGCTTTGCAAGAGACCTTGTATGCTAAATTTGATCTGTCAGCCCCAGTGGATCTAGGTGATACTAGAGTGATTCGTAATCTGGGGATTCTTGTTGGGGGCCCCAGAAGGCCCAAGATTGGGTGGAGTAGGTGTTCTAGAAGGAAGGTTTCTAGGGAAGGGCATTGGTTGCCCCCTCCCACTGGAGTCTTGAAAATCAATAATGATGGGTCTGCAAGGGGTAACCCTGGGCATGCTAGCATTGGTGGGGTGGGCAAAGATAGTTCTAGGGTGGTTGTGTTTTTCTTCTCAGAATATAGGGGGCTGCACTCTAATAATCTTATGGAGGCCTTGGCTATTCTTTTGGCTTTGAAGAAGGCATATGCCATTGGCTGGAATAAGATTATCTGTGAGTCAAATTCTCAGGTGGTGATAGACTTGATAAATAGAAGGCAATTTGATGATGTTAGTTGGTAGCTTGCGATGGTGGCTAAGCAAATCACCAGTCTTGGAGAATTATTTGATTCTATTACCTTCTCTCATATACCTTGGGAATGGAATAAGGTGGCTGATGGGTTGGCCAAATGGGCTTTTGAGAAGAATGAGACCTGGCTGGTGGATGATTGAGACAGTTTACCTAGGGATCTTGCTCAGGATTTGGTGGATTTGGTCACAGAGGATGTTAGATGTTGCATGACCACTTCTTGATTTCTTGTTTGTTGTCTCTGGGCCCATTTGGGCCTCTTGCTGCTTTTTATGCTTTGTACTACTCTCTTTGATTAATAAAGTTTTTACCCTCTTTTATTAAAAAAAAAAGTGTTGTTTAGCTAGATACTCAATAAGATAAAACTCTTGTCTCTATGTTTAGGATGTGTATTTCAAAATTGAACATTTTATATTTTAAAATGATTAAAAAAATTTATCATTAATGTTTGACAAAGTTTTAATTATATTTTTATAAAATCAAAACTTTAATGTATTAATTATATATCATTATTTTTTGAATTAGACTTATTAGTTTTAAATTAATTTATATGACTACTAACAATAAAATATAAATTGATATAAAATATATTTATTTTATATATATATATATATATATATATATATATATATATATATATATATATATATATATATATATATATATATATATATATATATATATCAAATTTGAACAAAAAGACAATTAAAACAAACAATTAAGAGTAAACATCTCTTATGTCTCTTATGTCTCTTTTCTCCTATAGATACTATTAGCTTATTAAAATAATTCACAGTAATATTTAATAATTTTTATTTACCTTGAGTTATTTTATTTACTATTTACATATATTAATTTTGTAAAAATTATAGTTTAATTATAAATTTTTATTTATGTTTGCCATAAGTATTAAATATTAATATTTTGATATGTAAATGGTTGTTAAATTTAAGATAAAAGGTAAAAGTTTTTGTTAACATGCTCACTCCATTACACTCCACCCCTTGATGCCATTGTAGAAAATGCCTCTCAACATTAATAAATATTTTTTATGGTATATAGGTTTGATACATCTTTTTAACATAGATAAAACATATATTAAAAATATCTTTGAATAAAATTATTTATTTAAAAAAAAAATCAAATGTTGTATTAACTGATTGTATAAACCCTAAGTTTGCTAAAAAAAAATGGTATATTGCAGGGTTATATTATTAGTGAATAGGTTCCCATTATCAATATTCATTAAATGGATGCAAGGAAGCATCATATCTTTCAGTTTGCAGGGTCCATAGGTACGAAAACTCCTTTTTCTACCACTCAATCAAATATCAAAAGAAACCAACTTTCTTTATCCTCCATTACAATGAGACCCATGCTTCATAAACCGTCAGTTTGAGACACTAAAATATTTCATTTTCCACATAACATCTGTATTTGGAGTGTTGAAATGCGTTCCACTTTGGTCTTTTGATGTTCTTAAAATGATAATTAAAGCGTCCAGAAGTTTTAACAGAGCAGCACCATATGAGACAATAATTTAATCCACCAGATTTATTTAAACCTCCCCCATCATGCAGTCAAGCTACAGCGACGTTACAAGAAAGTATGGATGGAAATGAAGATATTTCCATGTCTCTGCTCATGATAGATCAAATCAGAGGAGGCCCTTGTCAGATGAGGATGTGGCTCTTAATGCGCAACGCTAGTTGTCCCAAAGCGCTAAGGAAATTGTGGACACGATGGACCAGAACAAAAAGTAGACATCAATAATTGGATGGCACACGAAGGGCACTTGGATTCCAGATGGATATTTATATTAAGATAATTCAAGAATGACGATATATATAAAGTTTATTGGGGGTGAAAGGTTTTCTGCTACTTGTAGCTTTAGTAATGTTTACATATCAGGCTAATAAGATGTTGCATTGTTGTTTATCTTCTAAATTTTCTTTTTAATTTTTGTTTCATATTGATTATATTTTTGAGATTCATATATAGCTACTCTTGATCTATCATTGATTATGTTTTTAGAGTTTGTTTATGTCAGAAGTTACTTGAACCATTAATTTATTTGTGCGAAGAAGTTCTCACCTAAATCATCATATGGCTTCTCAATCCACTAATCAAGAGTTCCCCATTGAATCTAATCATAATGAGCAACCTATTTTTTCTTATAATACACATGTCCATAAGGAAAATCTATCTCTCACTAGATAATTACTTTTTTAAGAGTTTGTGAATGCTTCTCCTTCATTGTTACCTACATCTCTACATAATTTATTGATTGGTGCACCCTTTACTTTAAAGATTCTTCATGACATTGGTACTATGATGACTAGCTCTAGCTCTTTAATGGTGCATCTTCACCTTTTCTCATGCATCTATCCTCTTCTAGGGATCCTTCCTCCTCTTATCCTGCTATAGATCCCCCCCATGGTATCTACCTCTCTTCTTCCCACCTCTAGTGTGACCTCTACCTCTTACATTCCTATCTCTAGTGTCATTTCTACCTATCTTTCCTCTATTATACCACTTCTCATCCTACTAGCTTCATTCCTTCTTATGAGCCTACTAGTGCCATACACACATGTTCTACCACTAATATGCTCTACCACTAGTTCTATTCCTTGATTCCATGTCTTCAATCTTACATCTTCTTCTTTATTTTATAGTGTGGCTTCTCCTTCAGCTAGCACCATGTCTTTACCTCTTAAATCATCCTCTTTATACTCCTCCCCTTGTTTCTCATGCTACTTCTACCACCACTATCCACACCTCTACTCTTGATGTTTTACTGTTGAAGCTAGATAGAGTTGAAAAAATAGTTGATTCCATTACTAGAAATCAAGATGTTATTACATATACTTTTGCAGATCAAACAACTCTTCCATATGGGTACCAAAAAAAAATGTGTAAATATTTTAAATGCACAAATATACTATACTCAAAAAGAACACAGGTGGTGGATAACAAAGGATGCTTCAACCATTCCTTATATGTCATGTGCGTTCACTAAAAGTGACATATCATATCATGATGAAATTTAATTACTTGAAAATGGTTGCAAACCACACAATTGGGATGATTTATTCAAATATGACCACTTGTTGCATTAGCTATTATTCATTAGATCCTATATTGATGATACACTTCCATGTTTTCCATATGATGTTAATGATTATGATTACTATTTTTTGATCATATGTTTTAATGAGATTAACTTTTTTATGGCATGATTACAAGATCTTCCATGATTACAAAGATCATATATTATTAGCATATACTTTCCCATGATTATGCTAATCATGATTGTATCTTATGTTACCATATTCTATGATGATTATACTTTTAACTAACAAGTTTTTCATAATGGTATCTCAAACTTGTTTTTACTTACAGGATCCTTATCTAGCACTAATGGCTACTCATATGGCCCTAACTGAGGGTAACATTGAAGGCATATTGCTACGTATCATTATTTGTGATTTAATGTGAATATCTTTAATATCTTCTTATGTTGTTGCATGATGCTACCTTTACATTTCTAATATTTTCTACTAGATCCTCGAACTAAATTACACTAATTGAATGCAATTAACTAGAGAGGGACATACAACATCACTAACATTCATTTCTTGAGTATGGTTGTAGTGACTATCATGATAAAAAAAGATTTTAAATGGTACTATAGTATTTTCATTGCCATAAGGTTGTATCTATTGGTTGATTCCCTAGGTAGTATCCTTGTTCCACCACAATTGAAATATTTCTCAACCCTTCCTACCTTTTCATTTTATTTTGATTATAAATAAAATTTTCTTGTTTTATATTCCTACATGATGCTACTAATTGAATTTTATTTTAGTTTTTAGATTGCAAAGGCAAGAAAATTGTCCTGAGGGAGCATGCTCCAAGAAGCAACATCCATATCCTTATCTATAATCTTTTAATGAGTATTTGACTAAATTTACTTTCATTTTATCTACGTACAATGTTATTTTGATATGCATTCTCATGAAATTTTCCTTGCATGTCAAAGTGGGGGGAAATTTATTGTTACAAATTACATACCTTGCAAATTACCCCTTCATTCTAGATTCACTTTGACCTACTTATTCCTTATGCAAAAAAATAAGTGTATAAGTGGCACGTTTTCTAATCAAAGTTGGCACATAATCTAAATGTTAGATGGAAAAAGGAGACTTAGCTTAAAGCCCTAAACTAGGTCAAACCCTCTTCTATCAACATTGGAACACAAACTGAGCTTGGCTTCTTCCTTTTCAAGGAGAGCCAAACTACAAGGGTTTTGTCCCTTTGCTATGTAAAAGAGTGTTAACCAAATCCAACCAATCAACCTAAGGCAAAGTAGGAAACCCTAATTGAGCAAGATCAGTGAACGAAAGACTGACATAAAATGTTACAGAGAAATTGTGTCAACAGTCGAGATCAAGAGATAGATAAGAACTAGTACGTAGATTTGAGGGTAGAGAGGAACCAAGGCGCTGGGTGCCCTAGACAAAAATTAGGGTTCTACAAAATGTTATGATCTGGGTGTCTTCACATGTTGTCCTTCCTACTTCCTGTCACCTGTTGTCATCTAACTCCACCGATGTGACCTGCACACAAACAAGAAGAGAAAGGGTTGTGTTATTTTTAGGGGCTTGCCTTAGTCAAACCCCATGTTGGTGTTTCCACCTCCACTACAACAATGATTAGAGATCAAAGAGTGTGTGCCCTAGGAGGGTAGAGGAAAGATCTACTATAAATGATGAAATAATGAATATAAATGGTAAATGTTACCACAATATATGAAACCATAGTTGGAGTAGGTGAATCAAGACCATGCACCAACAAGGAGATAGAGAATGAAGAATTGAAATTCCTTCAAGACCTACAAACAAGCATCATAACATCCAAATACAAAGAGCTATTCCAATCATGAAGAATACTTGAGCATGGGAGATCATAAGATGAGAAATTCTAACATTCAAATACATCCTAGTGTGTAAAATGAATAATAAGACACCTTCTTATATTCATTCCTGCTCACTATCAGTGATTAAAACCAATTGAGGCTGACAAGTGTAAACCAAAGAGGAGTTCTAAGCCAACACCACTAAATTAAGGTCGAGGCTAACATCCAAGCCTAGGGCACTGGGTGCCCTAGTCCTTTAGCCCCCCAAAACTCTAGGGAGGGCTTAATGGGATGAACTTAGACCAACCCTAAGTTTATTTTCCACGGTTTATTCATCAGGATCAGAATTAATTGTTTATTGTTCCACTATGTACCAAATTCGGTCCAAAAATAGCAAGGGTAAACATTTTACTCCATAACACTAAATATACCTATCTCCATCTACACTCACACCTAAGGACTGATCTTTATCCTTAGAATAGCTAATCTCCTACTCGAGTAGTTAGATCTACACTTATACAAGTGATTAAGTTAAATGTGTAGATATGGAAATTATCCCTAAAGTTTTAGATTTTAAATTTAAATTTAGGGTCAATCTAACCCTTCCAACTAATTGTTATGTGTTGACTCAAAGCATAGAATGTTTCATTTGTGTCATTTGGAGTTTTAAGGACTAACTCTAGCTCATTTTAATGATCCTATAAATCACCCAACAAGAGAATTCAAGATGCATTTATTAGCATAGTTAGAGCACTTGTTGTTGTAGTTCATTCTTACATTCATTCAAGGCATCTCCTACATGTTTTTATTTTATATTTTATTATTTTTGAGAGCCATTGACTTGATATCCTAGGTATTTGACCAAAGAGAAACATATTCTCCACCACTAGAAGACTCTCAACTACATAACCATGTTTTTCTATGGAAAGATATATAGACATTCAAGACAAGTTAAAAGAAAGCATTTAAAAATTTATAGAGATTGGATCCATGAAAAAAAAATCTATTTGTTAGCCTAGGTCAAATGTAGAATTTTATAAATCACTTCCATAGTCACAAAATTGACCCACAATGATAGACCATGAGTTTACAACTTCCAATAGATTTGTTTGGTCATTCCTAGAATTTTTCTACATAGTAATGAATCATCTTCAAACATCTATTGGAATTCATCTACATCATTTTTTAGTTCATGGGTAAAATGACATGGTCATTGGATGAACCATCTAAAGAGATGAAAACTAATCCGTCACTTTAAAGGATACACAAGAAACTCCCCAAGGTCTCAAGGTCACTAGGTCTTAGTATTGTAACACAACTCAATGGTGAAATGTGTTTTGTTTAACAAGGGGCATGGTTGAGATTTAAGTAGACATGATTACAAGGTGGTTTCAAGCTTAGGTTTAGGAATGAGAAAATCAAGAAAACATATTAGAATGCATGTTAATCTTCTTATCTCTATTCCACATGTTTACCTAAAAAGAAATAGACTTGTAAAAAATAACTCCTAAATGTGCTAAACACAACATTTATTATTAGAAGAGAGAATTAAAACTATTTGAATCCTACTGTAATTTATATACAATAAAGTGCAAAATATTAAAGGGAAAGAATTAAATTAAATGAAATCATGAAAGAGAAGGGGAAGTAAAATTAGTCTACTAGTCTAGAAAGATAGCCATTATTTTGCCAAACTTCCTTACAAACATCAAAAAAACATTTGAGCAACTATTGGTCCTAGCTCAACATGAATACAAGAGTGATGCTATCATCTAAGAAATAGAACACATGAAGGATTATACCTAAAAATGTAAGAGATAATAGAAATACCAACCATGAAAAGATGCATGAATTGTGACCAGTAAAAGCCTCCAAGTATACATTTATGTTTAGAAATATGTTTACAAAATAATTTAATATAAGCTATAATGATATCATTTATAGAAAAGAAAGCTCAAATCATAATATTAAGTCTCTCTAAAAAACTACTTGTTCTAAAAGAGAGCCATTAAAATATTTCTTAGACCTAGCCACTTCCCAAGGACCTCTTTTTTAGACAATGGCTAGTAGATTTATATTTATCCCCTAACCATTGAGAAAGATATGTTACTTAATTATATGAATTTTTATGCCCCCTAAGTTTGGTAGGAATAGTTAATGAAAAAATCTAGAGAATTCTAGTCTAGACACTAACTTTGAATTAGACATTTAATGTTTTTACAAGTTTCATGTGTAACTGAATCAACATTTGACAAAAGATTTAACTTTTGTATGATATAATAGGCATCCAAATGTTTAACCATATTATTTCCATGCATAGGACATATTGGGCATGCTTAACCATTGGGATTTTAGCTACTACAAGTGTTTTTTTATTGTTCTCCTATCATTCATGTGTTTCTAATTGTTGCAATATCATATTTCAATAATATTTTTGAAGTAATTGAAATATTAAAATCTCAAGAAATTTGATTTATCTATGTCTTATATAAAAAATATTAAATTCATGAATTTAAAGTTAAATCTTGATGTGTTGGGTTACACAAGAGACAAAATTTCATGTTAATCATATTGGGTTCATGTCCACATTATGTAAAAAGGATGGGACATGCTAGAGTCATATCAGTAATTGAGGCATTTGGGGGGAACATCAACTATCATGATTATCATCCCAGTTAAATTTAGGTTTAAATAGTTGAGAAAGTTTTTAGTTACAACATTACTAAGAAAATCTACATTGTAACTAGATATCAAATTTAATCATGTCAAAAGCCATGCATAGCACCATTTGAGGAGCAACACACTAGCATGGCAATCATGCAAGTAGCATGACCAGTCATAGAAGGTATCATCTAAGGCCCATGCCATCGCAATGTATCTATGAGAAAGCATAGGAAAATACTTAATATTCATGTTATACCATCTAGATGAGCCACCAAGATTATCTTTAAGCCTATAAATATGAGGTAGCACTAGAGGAATACACATTGGAAAGGAAGGACATGTGGTTACACATGACATTGAGAAAGACATTTGAACTTAAGATAGTCAATCACTAGGCTTCAAATCCTTGGTTAGTTGGAATGTGGATGCACATACATAACCAAAATCACTTCAAAATCACAAATGCCAAGTATTTTATGGGCAAAATATGATAGGCTACTTTAGACTTACAACTATTCTGAAATATATAAATTGAGTGTGTGAATCTCTAATGGCAACATTGGGTAGGTTATTGGGCTTACAAATGCACATGATGTGTGTGAAACACAAAGATTAGATGCCAGACTATATACACTAGCTGATGCAATCTTTCATTAAATAATGATTTACTTGCTTCATCAAGTCTAGGAAAATTAAGATTAGCTTTTGTAGACATGAGATAGCACCTTAAACATGACTAGTTGACACTTTAGAGCCCATAGTTTAGACATGGATTTCTTTGGAGATCACATGTAAACAACATTTGGAGGTAATGCATAAACACATTTCATGAAAGATACATGGTGAAATGTGCAAGACTCTGGATTCAAAGAGTTAGATTGTAAAGACCAAAGTTCTACTCAAGTGGAATTGGTTCAAGCTTTGGGATTTGAAAAAGATTTGGGCTCAAATGTTTAGTGGATTCAAGCATGAAGCCATAAATTAAATTGAATTTAATATTACTTATTTCTAGGATGTAATAGATAATGATAACACATCGACTTGAAATAAAATGATTATAAGCATGACATGTGACAAGATACGATACTCATGTGATAGGTAAATACATGAAAATAAGTAAGTCTAAAACACAAGAATAAACATGAATATCAATTAAATGTTGGATCTCAAAGACTCAAACATAGGGTTAGATGAATCTTCTATGGAAAATTAAATAAAAAGACATGAACCCAAAGAATTTAACATTAACCAAGAAAATAAAATCATAACCCTAGAGAAATAAAATAGGAACCTGAAAAGGAAAACAAATAACTTGGATAACACCTGGAGATTTTCATGAATATAAATATATATCTTCAATTGATTATCATCAGACTCATGAAATGAAATGATAATAAAATAGAGGTACATGTATAAGCTTTGGATGGAGTCTTGCAACCATGGAGTCTAAAGGGGAGGCCCAATTTTCTAAAGGAAAATTAGGTGTGTTTCTTAGGCAACAACAATTGGTTACTCTTCGATGAGTACACTACAATATCTTTTGAATTCAAAATCTCTTAACACAGAGAAATATTAAAATAAAGAACTTGTCAAGGCACATATAGTGCTATTCAATTCATTTTAATCTGGACTTAAAACAAGGGTGCACTAGGTCCTATCTAATCAAATTATGTGTACACATGATTTAGTTACTCATTTCTAATCCTTCCTACATTAGCATTATGGGGAAAATGAAATTAGGTAAATATAAAAAATTGGTCCTAACATATGCCTAGACATTACTTTTCTCCTAGCTAGGAATCCATAGCCCCAATACAGATCTCTTTGGTCCACTGATGAAATAGCCCTACTACAATATGGGTGCCTATGGCTTTCATTTATATACCTAAATAACCTAGAAAAAATGATTTTTTGTAATACTTTTTTTCTCAATTTCTTTCTAAGTTTTTCTTTTGATTTTTCTTTGATTTTGATTTTTATTTCTTTTCTTTTTGTATATTTTTATTTTATCTCAATTACAAAGAAATAAGTCTCATTGCATGGGTTGGGGTCCACTATTAACATGTGAGAGGGTTGATAAGGGAAAGGAATACATGATTTCCTAGACCATAATGCGTACCCTAGCAAACTAGAAAGTAATATGTGTTTAATTAAATGTATGCTAAAACAAAATTATCATGCATACTTGACAAGCGTAAAATAATTTAGATATTCCTAACAAATCCTAAGAAATGGTTTCATTCAATTTAAAATTTCTTTATAAACTAGAAAGGAGGATTCAAATAATTATGCAATGCTATCCCAAGCAAGTGGCATTAGGCACTTTGAGAAAATAAGGCAATAGAAGTTGGAGAATTATAAACAAAATTGCAAATTAAAAACACACAAAACAAAATTGACTATGGATAAAACAAAATTTCCTAAACTAGCTATACATTCAAAGACTCGGGGATACAAGCCTTAAGGTTGCTTCTACTCTTCTTATTCAAATCACTTAGCAAAATCAATTCAACCATTTGAGTATAAAGATTGGAAGGAACATCCTTGAACTTGAAAATGGATATTAAAAATAGTTTGGGATCATTTTTAGGATGTGTATCATGTGGGATTAAAAGTTGAGGTAGCTCATGATCACCATGTTTGATCCAAATGCACATGTGTATATTTAAATTATAATATTAAAAATATTGGGATAAAGAAAAAGTAGGGATAAAGGAACTTCTTTATTTATGAAGCTATTTCACAAAGATGAATGCTAATCCAGCAACATGCCTACTTCAACCAATTACATTTTATCACAAAGTCTTTTGTACTCCTCATTTTTATGCACACAACAAACAAAATCATTAATCAATACCAAATTTGGCCAGACTAAAGTAGTAACAACCCCTTTACGAATAAAAAATTATAAGTCTAATAATTCATTTTCTCCAATCATCAATTTAGGATTAAAACAACAAGAGTTAGTTTTGTCAATTTTAGAAAATTTAAATTTTTCATGAAGTTTACGATTATTATCAAATAAATTTATACATAATACACAAGAATCTACCTCAAACATATAAATAGTCACATCTAATTATCTAAGGTCTTCATTAGACACCACTAACGTGTTCCCAAGCTCCTACCTAATTCATTTATCATTTTCTAAAAATAGATCAATAAATTCAAGACATATTTTTATTTAATCAATCTAAATGCAGTCACCTATTCCCTCTTCAATTGAAACAATATTCCTCTTTCCATTTTCCCCATCAAGATAGTGTGGATTTTATTCATAGAATAGAATATATCAATTCATTTGCTTCCCTAAATCTCTTAAACACAATTCATTACTCTTGATGTTTGGAGAAAGACAAAAGTCATTAGACTCATAAATTTTAGCTTCAACATTTTCATGCTTGTGATGCAGAGTGGAACGCAACGGAGGCAACCTAACAGGAAGGAGTTGCCAACAAAACAAACAGCATGATAAAATTCTCTATCGGCTGAACATCATCATCATATTTCCTAGAGACACCAACAGCATCATCACATTTCAACAGCATCATCATATTTCTGATGATCGCAAATATCCTCCTGTCGACTACTATTTACCTCCTTCGACTGTCGCCTGTCATCATCATCATGATAATCAACGGGCGCAAACATCCTCCGGTTGCACTGTTCATCGGGTGCCCAACACAAGCGGCATCATCATGATATTCAAATATCACCTTCGTCAGCAGGATATCCAAATATCCGGTTGTCCAAATATCCTGATGACGTTCCACTTCAACAACTTGCCTTCGATGCTTCACTGCCCGACGATACAAGCAACAGCATCATGATATTGTTCATCCGGTTCTTCAAAACCTCCTGATGATGCTGATAGAACTTCCTGCCTACGCCAATACTCAACCACTTAGCGACAACAGGATAAACTCGCATAGAGGGATTTCTTAATATCCTGATGACGATGACGTCATATCCTGATGACGATGACGTCACACATCATCCTGATGAACTCTTCAACACTTAGCCAAAAAAAACTCAACTTTCACACCCGCATCCGTTAGCGATATGCGGATGATGACCTTCCCCGAGAGATGATCCTGACTGCGATATATACACTGAGTATATATCCAACTCAAAACATCATGATGCACCTGCAACATGCAAATTTCAACAACTTCATGACCCGATCCTGATGGCGATGGATTCGCAAATGATGTTGCGGCTCGTTCCGACTGGAAACGCACATGCAGACTCCTGTGTATCCTTCCACTGCATGAAAACACTCACAACCGCATAATTTCACAAAGATCATGTGACGACCGGGCCGGATCACCTTCAAACCAAAATCTAAGCAAACTTATCTTCTAGACCTAGCACATGAGGATGCTAGGCTGATTTACAGCATGCTTCTAACAGATCTCCTGAACAATGCAATGCATAAACAGAAAACACAAATGCAATCTAAGCTATGATACAGGTCCATTCCACCGATTTGCAGGATCAACCGGTGGAAGGGTTGAAAGTGGTCATTAGCTTGCAAAACGGAAAGGAAATCAACACAGATGCAAACCGATAATGCAAAAGACGAGATCTTATTCAATTGAAATTCAGTGTCCTGAATACAGCTTCACAATGTCTGAACTGCTCTCCTGAATATCTACTCAACACAACACCAGTACATCTAGCAACATCAATATCAAAACTATATCAAACTATATCTCTAAAACCCTACAGATCGAAGGTATATATAACAAATCCTTCGAGTACTACTAACATCACTTCCCAGCGGCTGGGAGCTTCCAAGCGGCTAGGAGAGAGGACAGCTCAGACTCTCTTATCCCGATCTCTAACTGCCTACACTTACTCCTATGCTGAACTATTACATAGCATCGGTCACAGTGGACCTTATTACATGATAAAGTCAAACATACTAAAAATAGATTATCCCGTCATCATGATGATAACTATCCTACATCCTGATCATGTATGTCATCATGCGGACCTATATCCTGATCATGCGGACCTATATCCTGATCATGTGCGGGTGCTCCTGCACCATACTCCCCAAAAGAAGAAATCTCAAGTCCACTTGAGATGAGAGTATCAAGGTCGGCACCATGTTTCTGTATCTGTTCTGCAGTCAGCCAGACTGCTTCAGAAGTCGGCTGTCCCTTCCAAGAGACGAGGTACTCCAAGTACTTCTTGTTCCTGGTCTGTTTGACCACTCTAGTGTCCAAAATCTGCTGTATCTGTGGAGGATCATGTGGAGGAATGTCTTCAGCAACTGTATCCTGTAGGATATCCTGATCTGCATCTGGATTAGCCTTGTATGGAGTTAAGTCACATACATTGAAGATAGGAGATACACCAAGATCAGGTGGTAGTTGGATCTTATAAGCATTCGGTCCATGCTTTTGCAAAATCGGACATGGTCCAACTTTCTTTTGCATGAGCTTAGTATACTTCCCCTTAGGGAGCCTGTCTTTCTTCAAGTGAACCCAAACCAAATCTCCAACAGCAAATTGAACATCCTTCTTCTTCTTGTCAGCATACTCCTTATACTTTAAGGTGGTTTGCTGGAGTTGGGTCTTAACCTGATCATGAACTTCTTTGATTGCTTCAGCAAAAGCTTCTCCATCTGCACTAACAGGATCTGCTGTAGGTAGTTCCCGTAACTCCAAAATACCTCTGGGATGCATTCCATATACTACCTGAAAAGGCGATTTTCCTGTGCTCCTGTTGACAGTATCATTATATGAAAACTCAGCTTGAGACAGAATATTGTCCCACTTCTCTCCATGCTGTTTTGTCAAGCATCTAAGTAGATTCCCTAAGGAACGGTTCACAACCTCAGTTTGTCCATCCGTTTGAGGATGATATGCAGAGGAAAAAGATAAATTGGTTCCCAGCTTCCTCCATAGGGTTCTCCAGAAATGACCCACAAACTTCACATCTCTGTCTGAAACTATGCTCAAAGGCAACCCATGAATTCTGACAACTTCCCTGAAGAATAAATCTGCAATATATGAGGCATCTGCAGTGGTTTTGCATGGCAAGAAATGTGCCATCTTACTGAACCTGTCCACTACAACAAAGACACTGTCAAATCCTCTCCTGGTCCTTGGTAAACCTAAAACAAAATCCATACTGATACTTTCCCATGGTCTGGAAGGAATGGGTAAGGGCTGATATAACCCTGCATTAGTTGACCTGCCTTTAGCCTTCTGACAAATTACACAGGTTTCTACAAATTTCCTGACATCTGACTGCAACTTAGGCCAGAAATAATGCCTCCTGACCAGATCAAGAGTCTTGTCTAGACCAAAATGACCTGCCATTGCTCCACAATGTTTCTCCTTGATTATATTCAACCTCATAGAACATCTGGGAATACACAACTGTCCACCCTTGAACAGCAATCCATCTTGGATCAGGTATTCAGAGAACTCAGCATGGTATTTCTCCCCAAAAGAAGTACAGACCTGATATACTTCTCCAAAATCTTCATCAGACTCATACATGGTCTTGAGTGAATCAATACCAACACTCTCTAACTGAATCTGATTTACTGTGAGAACTCTCCTACTTAAAGCATCTGCAACTTTGTTCTTAACCCCTTTCTTATGCTTCAAGGTAAAAGTGAAAGCCTGTAGTGTTTCTACCCACTTCATATGTCTGTGGTTCAGCTTCTCCTGACTGTTGATGAAACTCAAAGCTTGATTATCTGTGAAGACTATGAACTCCTTTGGCATCAGGTAATGCCTCCATTTCTTTAGGGACTGAACTAGAGCATACATTTCCAGATCATATGATGAATACCTTTTCTTAGCATCATTGAGCTTTTCACTGAAAAATGCAATTGGTCTACCCTCTTGACTGAGTACTGCTCCAATGGCCATGTGACTGGCATCACACTCTACCTGAAATATCTTATTGAAATCTGGAAGTGCAAGGACTGGCTGCTGTGCCACCTTCCTCTTCAATGCCTCAAAGGAATCATCTGCTCCTTGAGTCCAAACAAACCTGCACTTTTGTCCTCCTTTGATGGTATCCAACATGGGTGCACAAATATGACTGAACCCTCTGATGAACTTTCTGTAGAAGGTTGCTAACCCATGGAAACTTCTGACTTCATTCATGGTCTGTGGAGTTGGCCAATTCAAAATGGCACTCACCTTCTCCTTATCCATCTGCAGCTTGCCTTGTGAGATGACAAAACCTAAATAGGTGATCTCCTGTTTCATGAACAAACACTTGTCCAAGTTTATCATCAGCTTCTCTTCATGTAATCTCTTGAGAACCAGCTCTATATGCCTGAGATGTTCTTCTCTGGTGTTACTGAAAATCAGAATGTCATCTAAATAGACTATGACAAACTTACCAATGAATTCCTTCAGAACCTCATTCATCAGCCTCATGAAAGTACTAGGGGCATTAGACAAACCAAAAGGCATAACCTTCCATTCATACAAACCTTCATTTGTTTTGAATGCTGTCTTCCACTCATCACCTGGTCTAATCCTTATCTGATGGTATCCACTCTTCAAGTCTATTTTAGTAAGGTACTTAGCATTTCCCAAACAATCAAGTAAATCCTCAATTCTGGGGATTGGAAACCTATACCTGATTGTGATCTTGTTGATGGCTCTGGAATCGGTGCAAAGTCTCCAAGTGCCTTCCTTCTTAGGTGCTAATACAGCTGGTACTGCACATGGACTCAGACTCTTCCCAATCAGACCTGAATTCATCAATTCTTCAATCTGCCTGGCTACTTCTGCATTCTGCTCTGGGGTAAGCTTATAAGCTGCTTTATTTGGAAGTGTAGACCCTGGAATCAAGTCTATGCAATGACTGATATCTCTGATAGGTGGTAGGGATCTTGGCATTCCCTCTGAGATAACACCTTTGTACTTATCCAATAACTCTTGGACAGCTGGGTCTATCAACCTTGGCTTCTTCTCCTTCTTGGCTTCTTGCTGTTGTTTCTTATTCACACTCATACAGGGGATCAGGGCATATGCAACTGCATCTTCTGCTGCCACTTCTTTCATAAACTGTTTGCCTTCCATCAGCATGACCTTCACTTCTTTGCCTTTAGACTTCTCCTCTTTCTCCTTCAATGGGAGTAGTATTACATCTTTACCGTCTTTAGTGATTTTATAGGTGTTTTTGACACCATCATGCTGTGCCTTCAGATCATATTGCCATGGTCTACCAAACAAAAGGTTGCAAGCATCCATCTTGGTGATATCAAACAACAACTTATCTCTATATCCACCAATCTGGAATTCTACCCAAGCCTGCTCTTCTACAGTTGTCTGCTGACCTTGAGTAAGCCATGAGACTTTATATGGAGATGGATGAGGCAATCTCCTAAGCTTCAGCTTTATCACCATCTCTTCAGACACAAAGTTCTCAGTAGAACCAGAATCAATCAAAACCTTACAAGCCTTACCTCCTACTTTGCAAGTGGTTCTGAAAAGGGACTTTCTCTGAGGGGCTTCTTGATCAGGTACCTTCATGGTAGTTACTGTTCTTCTCATCATCAGGGACTGTCCACTTTCTGGATATCCATAATTCTCAGGACCATTCACACTCTGAAAATCATTAGAACTTGTCCTACTTTGATTATCAGGTTCATTGACCAGATTTGTCCTCCTTTCACCTGCTGAGCTTGTGGCCTTGTCTGGACATCTGCTGGCTATATGGCCTTCTTTGTTACAGTTGTAACACCTGATGGATCCTCTGCCCTGGGATCTTCCTCTGTAAGGTCTTCTACCTCTGAAGTTACCTTGCTGACTGAAATTCTCTCTCTGACTCTGGCTATTGTTGCCCTTGCTATTGTCTTGACTAGACTCTCCTTGATATCCCTGTCCTTGTCCTCTGCCTCTGAAAGGACTTCTTCCACCTCTTTGTTGTCTTCCTCTTCCTCTGTTGTTCTGATCTTGCTTTCTCTTCAGCTTTTCTTCCACCTTCAGTGCCAACTGAAAACTTTTCTGCACTGTATCTGGGTTATGCAGACTCAGATCTTCCTGAATATTAAACCTCAGTCCATTAAGGTATCTGGCTACCTTTTCTTCTTCACTTTCTTTCACCTTGGTCTTCATACAGAGTTTCATGAACTCTTCTGTATATGAGCTGACATCTAGCTCCTTCTGCTTCAGGTTCTGCTTCCTCTTGTGTAACTGGATACTGTAATCCAAAGGGATATAAGCCTCCTTTACCAATTCCATCATCTTCTTCCATGTGGCAACTCTACGTTTTCCCTCCTGCACTCTATCATCCTGAACAAAGTTCCACCATGTCAAGGCAGCTTCTTTCATCTTTGACTGTGCTATCTTCACTCTCTGCTGTTCTGGTATCTCCTCTGTCACAAAGAAATTGTTCAGACAGTCTATCCATTCCATTACTGAATCAGGGTCCATCTTACCTGTAAAGACTGGCAAGTCCAGCTTCACATCCATGGTTCTCCTCTCCATGGCCTTGAGGGCGTTCAACAGCGGTCTCTGGTCTGCAGGAACAACCTCCTCACTCCAATTAGGGATATCCTCTTCTTCCCTATCATCTTCTCTACCAGAACCTACTCTGCTCCTCAACTTTGCTAACTCATCTTTCAACTCCTGATTCTGAGCCTTCACGGCCCTGCTTTCCGCAATCTGTTTCTTCACCAGAACTGCCAACTCAGCGTTGGTCATCTTTGTTGGGAACTCAGATGTTCCTTCTTCGTCTGACATCCTGCTTATCTTTTCCAAAAGATCCTAACCTTTGCTCTGATACCACTATGATGCAGAGTGGAACGCAACGGAGGCAACCTAACAGGAAGGAGTTGCCAACAAAACAAACAGCATGATAAAATTCTCTATCGGCTGAACATCATCATCATATTTCCTAGAGACACCAACAGCATCATCACATTTCAACAGCATCATCATATTTCTGATGATCGCAAATATCCTCCTGTCGACTACTATTTACCTCCTTCGACTGTCGCCTGTCATCATCATCATGATAATCAACGGGCGCAAACATCCTCCGGTTGCACTGTTCATCAGGTGCCAAACACAAGCGGCATCATCATGATATTCAAATATCACCTTCGTCAGCAGGATATCCAAATATCCGGTTGTCCAAATATCCTGATGACGTTCCACTTCAACAACTTGCCTTCGATGCTTCACTGCCCGACGATACAAGCAACAGCATCATGATATTGTTCATCCGGTTCTTCGAAACCTCCTGATGATGCTGATACAACTTCCTGCCTACGCCAATACTCAACCACTTAGCGACAACAGGATAAACTCGCATAGAGGGATTTCTTAATATCTTGATGACGATGACGTCATATCCTGATGACGATGACGTCACACATCATCCTGATGAACTCTTCAACACTTAGCCAAAAAAAACTCAACTTTCACACCCGCATCCGTTAGCGATATGCGGATGATGACCTTCCCCGAGAGATGATCCTGACTGCGATATATACACTGAGTATATATCCAACTCAAAACATCATGATGCACCTGCAACATGCAAATTTCAACAACTTCATGACCCGATCCTGATGGCGATGGATTTGCAAATGATGTTGCGGCTCGTTCCGACTGGAAATGCACATGCAGACTCCTGTGTATCCTTCCACTGCATGAAAACACTCACAACCGCATAATTTCACAAAGATCATGTGACGACCGGGCCGGATCACCTTCAAACCAAAATCTAAGCAAACTTATCTTCTAGACCTAGCACATGAGGATGCTAGGCTGATTTACAGCATGCTTCTAATAGATCTCCTGAACAATGCAATGCATAAACAGAAAACACAAATGCAATCTAAGCTATGATACAGGTCCATTCCACCGATTTGCAGGATCAACCGGTGGAAGGGTTGAAAGTGGTCATTAGCTTGCAAAACGGAAAGGAAATCAACACAGATGCAAACCGATAATGCAAAAGACGAGATCTTATTCAATTGAAATTCAGTGTCCTGAATACAGCTTCACAATGTCTGAACTGCTCTCCTGAATATCTACTCAACACAACACCAGTACATCTAGCAACATCAATATCAAAACTATATCAAACTATATCTCTAAAACCCTACAGATCGAAGGTATATATAACAAATCCTTCGAGTACTACTAACATCACTTCCCAGCGGCTGGGAGCTTCCAAGCGGCTGGGAGAGAGGACAGCTCAGACTCTCTTATCCCGATCTCTAACTGCCTACACTTACTCCTATGCTGAACTATTACATAGCATCGGTCACAGTGGACCTTATTACATGATAAAGTCAAACATACTAAAAATAGATTATCCCGTCATCATGATGATAACTATCCTACATCCTGATCATGTATGTCATCATGCGGACCTATATCCTGATCATGCGGACCTATATCCTGATCATGTGCGGGTGCTCCTGCACCAGCTTGATTACCATCATGGCACCAAAATTGTGTTCATTTTTTATTAAAATTATCTTAGAAACAAAATTGAAATGGCATATTTTCCTACCACAGTTTGGAGATTTAACCCTCATGACCTATCATTTCTTACAGAATTATTAATGCAAAAGCCATCCCTACTAAATTAATGGCCTACACAGAAGGTTAGAAAAAATACCCAAATCTCCCCTATTCACATTGTGGTAGTCTAGAAATTAACAAGTAGCATGTCGTCATCTTCCAAAGTCAATTAGTATTTCATAAAATTGACTTTCAAGTGAAAATAGCTTGATTTTTCACTTTGTTGATCAATTCATTTTTTGAAGTGTATACCAAATTCATCAGTGACTACCTTGGATCACTTGTTCATTTTTAATTTTATCTATTAGAATGAAATTTGTCCTCAAAAGGAACTTGAGACAATTAATTTCTCCATGCTAAATGGTATCATGAAGCTAACATTCATTAGATAGAGCAAGATCCGTTAAAGTACCCAACAAGCCCAAAGTTAGTATATCATTTTTGAGCTTATAGATTATCATTGGGATGTTTATTTGGAAATCAAGGATTGATGATAGGCATGACTCTCATTTGAAAAAAGAATCTCTGTAAGAGGGTAAGGTATCATTGTTGCCTTATTTCTCAAGTTGTTACTTTCTATAATGAGTGTAGGAGATTTAAAGATAGACCGTGTACTTAAAAAGGTAGCAAGGATGTTTGAGTTTTCAAGATTTCAATTAGGTTCAATGTGTCAATTGTTGTCTTCATTTTCCCTTTCTAAAGGGTATATTAGATTTATTATAACATTGTGTTCATATGACAAGGCAACATGATTTGGAGGTCCATTTAGTATTTCCATGTGCTCAACCTTTTCTATTTAAATTACCCTAGCCAAATCTAAAATTTGACTTGGTACTTGAACCTCTATCATATTCTAGTAAATGAGCCTTGGAATTTTTATGGATAATGGATGGCATAGTCATAGGTTCTTCAAAAGGGGAGAAATGAAGTGAAAAAATAGTTATATTCTAATTATTAGTGACCTAGTCTTGTTGAGGGACAATATGCTTCTAGTTTTCCTAAGGAAAACACGATGACTATAAGCTCAACTTTGTTGCAAGAATATTAAAATTAACTAGGTTAGAGGCTGCTTATGGGTGCATATGAGGCAAATGATCTTATTTGTCTTGACATGGCATTAGACAAAGTCAAGATTCAAAATGCATTTTTTATGAAAGAACATGGTTTCATGAAAAGGCCCTAAAACTTGCAAATAAATTATGATAACTTCATGATCAATTAGTGTATACAATGTTTCTACTCTTTTGAGAGTCCTATGAAATCTAAAAGGAAAATTCAAAATTAATTCATCAAGCCCCTTGTATAATGACATGAGCTATTGTAAGGGATCCTATGAATCAATTTTCCCAAATGGATGGAGAAACAATGCCTCAAACTCAACCCAAGAATGAATATAATTGGGGATCAAGAGTTTATACCATTCATATGCCCCACCATCCAAAGTATAAGAAAAAATCCTACAAATGACATCCTCGTGTATGATATGAATCTATTTAATCAAAGCCTTAAATCTCTTAACATGGTCAAATGCATTATAGTTATAATGAGGAGAGAAGGAATAGATCCATGTAGAAATTCCAAGAGAAGTCTCATGGGAATCTATAGTGATGTTGATGGGATAAAAAAATAAACTAGGAACAACCATTAAAGAAACCACAAATTCCTTCTTTTTTTTACTATAACCCTACATTTAACAATAAAATTATAGTATTACTCTTCAATTTCTACTTAATCCTAAATAGTAACCCTCCTTATAGCACCATAATGTTTATGGGTCAAATGACATAGTCATAGGATGCACTGACTTAGGATATGAAAACCAACTCATCTCTTTAAAAGAGATATTAGAATCTCCTCATGTTCTTAGGGTCACCAAGTCTTGGTATTGCAAGACAACTCAATGGTGAAATGATTTATGTTTAAAAAGATGCAGGATAGATATTTAAGTAGAAATAGTTATAAGATAGTTTAAAACTCAAGTTAAGGGGTGATAAAATCAAGAAAACAAATCACAATACATGTGATAATTTTGTTAGCTCCATTTGACATGTTGACCTAAAAACCAATAAAGACTTGTAACAAAAAAAATTATCCCTTGAATGTGTTAAACACAAGTATTTATTATCAAAAGCGATAACTAAAACTAAAACTAAACCTAATTGAATCCTAGTCTAATCAATTTAGAATAAAGTACAAAAGATGAAAGAGAAAGAAGAAAAGGATATGAAATTAGGAAGGAGGAGAGAGAAAATGAGTCTACTAGTCTAGAAAGACAACCATTATCTTGATGAAATTTCCTACAAACATTAGAAACCCACTTGAGGAACTATTAGTATTGGCTTAGCATGAAGACAAGAGTGATGTTATCATCTAAGGAATATAACAAATAAAGGATTATACCTAAAAATACAAGACAATAGAGACAACCACCATGAAAAGATGTGCAGATTGTGATTAGCAAAAGTATCTCCAAATATGCATTTATGTTTAGAAAGATGTTTATATAACATGGTGATATAAGGTACAATGGCAAAAGTTACAAACAAAAAAACTCAAACCAAAATAGTAAGTCTCCTTACCAAATTGATTGCACTAAAAGAGAGCTCTTATGACATTTCTCAAACCTAATCACTTCCCAAGAACCTTTCCTTAAATAATCACAATTAGCTCTATATTTATCCCTTGACCCTTGAGAAAGATACATTAAGTAATTAGATGAATTTTTATTTCCCTTGAGTTAAGTGGCATCAATTAATAACAAAAGTCTCTAGAGAATTCTAGTCTAGGCACTAACTTTGAATCAAGCATTTAATGTGTTGTAGGCTTGATATGCCTCTAAATTGGCTTCTAACAAGAGATTTATCTTTTACATTTTACTTAGATCATATATATTTTTCATCTAAATATTTAACAATGTGGTATTTGTTGATTTTTCATGAATAGGATGTACCGAGTATGCTCAACCACTAGGATTTTAGTTACTACAAGTGTCTTTGATTGTTCTCCTATCATTTGTGTGATCCCAAGAAAATTTAATTTATATGTGATATTATTTCTCTGACCCACCTACCACTAGAAAATGGATATCAAATTTCAATAGTATTGTTGAAGTAATTGAAATCTTAACATCTTAAGAAATTTGCTTTATCTATTTGTTTTATAAAAGATCATTAAATTCATGAATTTTGAGAAATCTTGATGTGAAGGGTTACATAAGATATAGCATGTCATGTTATGTATATCAGGTTCATGTCCATGTCATGTCATACAAGAAAAGCCATATTAGAGCCATGCTAGTAATTAAGGCATTTATGGGCAAAATTGGTTATCATGAATATCAAAGGCTAAACCCAAATTGAAATAGTTGAGAAAATTTGTAGTTATAAGATTAATAAAGAATTTTTTCATAGTTGGCCATCAAATTTAATCATATCAAAATACATGTGGCACCTATAGAAGAATGACATGTTTCCCATGTGAATTGTGTAGGTAAGATGACCTATCATACGATATGTTAAATAAGGGCCACATCATTACAAGGTATCCAATTCACACTTACAAGTATTTTGAAATCCATGGAATGAGAGTGGAACTCTTTAATGGTAGCATGTGGGTAGGCTCTAGCAGTTACATGTGGACATGATGTGTTGAAAACAAAAAGACTGAATTGTAGACTATATACTCTATTGGACACAAGCTTCATTAAATCATGGTTTAATACTCACTTTTTAGGTGTAAGAAAATTAAAATTAATCTTCATAGACACAAGCTAACAACTTAATTAGTGTAAGATTTAGTTATGGACATAGCCACCTAAGTTCAAGAAAGCCTAAAGGAAAGCACAAAGATCTCAAAATCTACTAATATGATAGAGTAAATTGTATTATAATCATAGAATGCAATATAACAAGATGAGATTACATCCAAGAGATACTCATATGAGAGCAAGAGGTGGATATATATAGTATACTCCACTTAGAGATGTGAATGTACAACCAATGAGGGATAATAGGAGATGTAGTCATATGTGTGTAGTACATCTCTACCAAACAAGAAAAGTACAAGTCACATCATGAAAGTATAACCTACCTAGGTGGATACCCATCAAAGAAAGCTTATCCTATCCTAAGTCCATATAATGCAATAAAGTAATAAACTAAATGCAAAATAAAACAATGCACCAAAAACCCCCATAAGCATAACTTAGGGGGGTAGGATAGATGGAATTGATGGGTCCTATAAAATGTGTAGCCATGTTAGGTAGCCATGTACAAAATTATCCCCTGAAAAAGAAGAGAAGGAGAAAACCTATAGAAAAAAAACTCCCCCAAGAGAGGATGAATAAGGTTGGGCTAGGTGACCCTACTGAAAATAATAAAACCCTATGTGAGGAAAATCTCACCCGAGAAGAGAGAAGAAGGGAGGGCTTGCAACCCCCCTCAGTGTGTAGTCTTATGTACTAATGATAGATGCTTGCAAATAAATGTTGAAGATGATTCATGGTCATCGAACAATATTTCTCCCCTTAGGAGGAACAAGCACAAAGGTGTGTACAATATATCTGTTGTTGCAAGTATGAGGTTAATCAGTGTTGTCATTGATGTCGACATACTCATATTGCATTGACAAGAAGGATTGGATGAGCTGTGTGCTAAGGATATTGAGAAAATTAGTCTCAATCAGGAACAGTGAAGAACAGTGATGAGAAGAAGGCAAAAGTACTCAATAGGTTGAGGTTCAGAGGATGTAGATTAAAGGGTTTGTAGATATGAGTCTTGAGATGATCCAGTTAAGTTTTCAGAGGTCTGCATGAAGATTTGAAGAAGTTATGATTGATCAAGTAGAACCAGTTCTGGGAGATGCTCTAAAGTGACATAGTGTTACAAAAAGATCCGGTGAGATCCAGAAGTGCATTGTCCTATCTTGCAGATTGGATGGAGTGTTTGGGATGTCCTTATGATGTGTCATCTCTATTTGTTCATGGTTTGGAGTTCTGGAAGCACCTCTTGCAGTATGACAGTGACGGTAGACTGTGTTCTTGAAGTTTCGGATAAGGAGGAGAAGAGATTCCAGTGAGTAGAGGAAGTGCGGATGTACCTGGTCATTCAGGCAAGCCTATGAAGGTTCTTGGATCATGTTGAGGTTGTGTAGTTGATCCGCATTGGTGGTCGAGCCTGAAATTGAAGATATTCTTTCAGATGGAGATGTTCTTGTTAGCTGACTGGATGAGTTCTTTCGGATGAAGATGTTCTTGCTTAGACTAGTTGACCGGATGAGTTATTTATCTTGCAAATGTTCTTGTGGTTGATTGCCGACTTGGATGATTGTTCCCAAGTCAATGCCTTGTATAAATAAAGGTTTGTGAATTCATTTTGAAGTGAGTTGTGGAGCGAGCAAGTGAGGTATAGCGAAAGAGTGAAAGACAGAGCAGGTGTGTCTCAGGCTTAAATAGAACTGATCTAGACATGGTGAAGATGTCATTCTCCAATTCAAGTTTGTAATACTTATGATCTTGTAGATAGTGTGTCTCTTGTAGGCAGTGTGCCTCTTTGTGAGCAGTGTGCTCGAGCAGTGAGCCCTGACTGGCATGTGCCATCCATTTTTCTTATTCTTCTAACAGAGAATAATCCTTGGGTTAATCACCCCATGGTTTTTCCCTTAACCGGGTTTTCCATGTCAAAAATCTTGGTGTCAAATGTGTTGATGTTTATCTGCTCCAGTGTTCTTGCTTTATGCTTTGTTGAATGGTTAATTGATATACTGTTAACTAACAAAGTGGATTCAAGTGTTTGAAGTTGAAGCAAGTTTTATACAACTGATTCACCCCCCTCTTAGTTGTGTGCCCTAGAACTAACAATTGGTATCAGAGCCAAGTTCCTCTGAAAGGAGCTTAACTGCTTGAGGAAGATCTAGGATGTCATTGTACAAGAAAGATAGTCTGAAGTTCGATGGAACCAATTTCTCTCTCTGGAAAGGTCACATGAAATGTCACTTGGAGTGTATGGGAAAAGCATACCTGTCCATGATCACAAAGGCTTATGTACCTCCACAGGGTGGTCCAACAACTCTGAATGAAATCACAGATGCTGAAAACAATTTGCAGACCAAAGAAGCTCTTCTAAGCGCATTGAATGATTTAGAGCTCTCAAATATTATTGACCTACCAACTGCATATGAGATCTAGGTTAAACTGAAACTTCTGCATGAAGGAGATGAGTTTGTTAAGAGTGCAAGGTTGCAAAGTCTGAAAGGGAAATTTGAAAGATTGAAGATGAGAGATGATGAAAACGTCACTACCTTTATGCCAAGAGTGAATGAGCTGGTGTGTGGAATTAGGAATGCTGGTGGGGTTCTAGATGAAAATGAAAATGTTTGCAAAATTCTCAGATCTCTTCCTGCTGCCTACAAAATCAAGGTTGCTGCCATTGATAAATTCAGAGCCCATACAACTGTCACAAGAGAGCAATTGGTTGGCAAACTGGCTGCATTTGAAATGACTGAGTTTGGAGATGATCCCTCCAAGACTGAATCTGCATTCAAAGCTAGTGCCTATGTGAAAGGCAAACAAAGATTTGATCTAGGAGAAAACTCTTCAAGGAAGCTATCATGGTATGATCAAGCAAGAAAAGACATGGAAGAGGAAGAAGCAGAAACAGCTCATCTTGAAGCCCTCATTGCAAAGAGACTGCCAAGAGGATCCAGTAAGTATGAAGGAAAGTTACCTTTTAAATGCTTCAACTGCAATAAGATTGGTCATTTTGCCTCAAGATGTCCGGAAAGAACTGCAAGGTCAAATTCTAACAAACAAAGGTTCCAAAAGAACTATTATTATGTTCATGAAGAAGATGATAATCAATGTGTAATAGATGATGAATCAGAGATAGGAAACATATCTGGAAATGAATGGGTGTTTATTGCCATCAAGGAAGAAAATCCAATATCCTCTGAATCTGTCAATCATAAGGTTGTGGAAAGAGCTTTGGCTGCACAAGTTGAAGAAAAGGATGATTGGGTTATTGACAGTGGATATTCTCACCATATGATAGGTGACAAGAACAAGTTATTAGATTTGGAAGGTATGAAGGAGGAATGGTAAAGTTTGGTGATAATTCTACTGACAGAATCAGAGGTAGGGGAACTATCTCTTTTGATGGAAAGAGCAAAACTGGTAATGTACTATATGTTGAAGGACTGAAGCACAATCTTCTCAGTGTTGGTCAGTTGGTGGACAAAGGCTATGATCTCCAGTTCAAAAATAGAAAGTGCAGGATCTTTGAAAGCTCCAGAACTGAGATTGCATCTGGTACTCAAACAAAAGGTAATATCTTCCATCTAGTTGGTTCACATAAGAGTTGTTTGTTTGTTCAAGTTGATCAGAGTTGGTTATGGCATAGAAGGATGTGTCATGTAAATTTTGATAACATCATCAAGATAAGCAATACTCAGGCTGTAAGAGATCTTCTAAAATTGGTGAAACCTACAAATAGTTTGTGCAAAGAATGTCAACTAGATAAACAGAGCAGAGTCTCTTTCAAAAGCAAGGATCAGTCCTCTACCGGATTATTGGAATTAGTTCATACTAACCTCTGTGGTCTGACAAGAATCAAGAGTATGCAAGGTGATAGATATTTTATGTTACTGATTGATGACTATTCCCAGATGATGTGGGTTACATTCCTAAGAGAGAAATTAGAAGCCCTTGAGAAGTTCAAAATCTTCAAAGCTATGGTAGAAACTCAAACCGGATTGAAACTGAAATGTCTGAGGTCTGATAGAGGTGGTGAATTCACATCTGGTGAATTCATAGACTTTTGTGAGAAGCATGGTATAAAAAGACAGGTGGCTGCTCCTAGGACTCCACAGCAAAATGGAGTAGTTGAGAGAAAGAACTGGACCATCCAAGAAGCATCCAGGACAATGATGATGGAAGCAAATGTTCCTCAGATGTTTTGGAGAGAAGCTGTCAGCACTGTAGTCTACACTCTTAATTGAGTTCAAATCAGAAGTAATACCGGTAAGACTCCTTATGAACTTTGGTTTGGTATAATTCCTACTGTGAGATATTTCAGAGTATTTGGTAGCAGGTGTTACATTAAAAGAGATGAAGATCTAGGAAAGTTTGATGCAAGAAGTGATGAAGGAATTTTCTTGGGTTACTCCACTCAAAGCAAAGCATACCAGTGTTACAATAAGAGATTGAGAAAGATGATAGAAAATACGAATGTAAAGGTTGATGAAGGAATTGAGAAGCCCTCAAGATTCTATGAATATGATGAAGATGATCAAAATGATTCTCTAGCGCAAGGAGCTCAATCCTCCTCTGAAATTCAGATACAAACTGATCCCGTAAATCAGGAAGAAAAGGCTTGTCTGAATGAGCCTGATCAAGAAATAGTAGTGCAAGAAACACCCAAAGTTCTAAGGTATGTAACTCTAAATCATTCTGAAGATTAGATCATAGGTGACAAAAGCAAAGGGGTACAAACAAGAAGAAGAATTGCTCAAGATTCAAATGAATACTATCTGATTTCAAAGATTGAACCTAAGACAATTTATTGAAGCTTGCAATGATGAAAACTAGACCAAAGCAATGGAAGAAGAGTTGATGCAAATTGAGAAAAATCATACTTGGGATCTTGTTCCCAGACCTAGAAACAAGAATGTGATTGGAACCAAATGGTTCTTCTGGAACAAACTAAATGAAGTTGGTGAAGTAATCAGAAACAAAGCTAGATTGGTCTGCAAAGGCTACTCTCAAATAGAAGGAATTGATTTTGAAGAAACTTTTGCTCCGGTGGCAAGAATTGAAGCAGTCAGATTATTTCTTGCATTTGTTGCCTTCGAAGACTTCAAGGTATATTAGATGGATGTCAAGTCTGCCTTCCTAAATGGTGATTTGGAAGAAGAAGTATACATTGAACAACCGGATGGATTTCAATTGTCTGATCATCATGATATGGTCTACAAGTTGAAGAAAGCACTGTATGGTTTGAAGCAAGCCCCAAGGGCATGGTATGAAAGGTTGGATAAGCATCTTGTGCATATTGGTTTCAACAAAGCTACTGCTGATAGTAATCTATATTTCCAAATAGATAAGGAAAACATCTTGATTGTTGAAGTATTTGTTGATGATATCATCTTTGGAGGAAAAGCTAGTATGTGTAAAACTTTTGCAAATCAAATGAAAAGTGAGTTTGAAATGTCAATGCTTGGTGAAATGAATTTCTTCTTGGGTCTACAAATTACTCAGATAAAGAAAGGCATCTTTATCTCTTAGACCAAATATGCAAAAGAATTGTTGAAAAAATTTAGAATGGAAGATTCAAAGCCAATGAACACTCCTATGGCAACTAGATGTAAGTTGGGCAAAGATGATGACTCTCCTAAGATAGATCAGACCAAGTACAGATCAATGATTGGAGGACTACTGTATCTCACTCAGACTAGACCAGATATAATGCAGGCTATTGGTCTTGTGGCAAGATTTCAGGCTGATCCTAGAGAATCTCATGTCATGGCAATCAAAAGAACTTTTAGGTACTTGAAAGGAACAGTTGAGTATGGTCTATGGTACCCTAGAGATCAAGATTTCTCTCTTCATGCATACACAGATGCAGATTGGGCAGGAGATGTGGATGACCAGAAGAGTACAAGTGGAGGAGCATTCTTTTTGGGAAAAAGATCGGTTTCCTGGCTAAGCAAGAAACAAGAGGCAATATCTCTGTCTACAACTGAAGTAGAATACATTGTAGCAGCAGGTAGTTGCACTCAGATTATATGAATGAAGCAGATGCTAAGGGACATTAAAGTTGAATATGAGGAGCCTATCACAATTTTCTGTGATAATTCAAGTGCAATTAATATTTCTAAGAATTCGGTATTGCATTCTAAGACTAAGCACATATCTATCAAGTTTCACTTTCTAAGAGAACAAGTGAACAAGGATGAAGTCAGATTGGAGTATATACCTTCCAAGGATCAGATAGCAGATATCTTTACTAAACCTCTTCCCAAGGACTCTTTTGAGTATCTCCAGGAGAAGTTAGGGGTCATGGCCCCTCTGGTGATGAACTAGGATGCACTGATGTGCATCAGCCTAGTGGATATCATAGTCATATCTTGTGATCCGGATTGATGATGGGGAGCTGCTACTAAGGGGGAGCAGCTAGTATGATTCTGATGTGTTATAATTGCAAGTATGAGCCCTTTGCCATTGATGTCAAAGGGGGAGAGAAGACATGTGAAAAATAAGTGGTTGATGATCAAAGGGGGAGCAGTAAAGGAAGAAGAAGACATGTGAAGAGTTGTTGTTGATAGGGGGAGTTGTGACAGAAAGGAGAAGATCTTGTCTTGATTGTTTTTCACATCATATGTTGCCATCATTGACAAAGGGGGAGATTGTTGCAAGTATGAGGTTAATCAGTGTTGTCATTGATGTCAACATACTCATATTGCATTGACAAGAAGGATTGGATGAGCTGTGTGCTAAGGATATTGAGAAAATTAGTCTCAATCAGGAACAGTGAAGAAGTGATGAGAAGAAGGCAAAAGTACTCAATAGGTTGAGGATCAGAGGATGCGGATTAAAGTGTTTGTAGATATGAGTCTTGAGATGATCTAGTTAAGTTTTTAGAGGTCCGCATGAAGATTTGAAGTTGTGATTGATCAAGTAGAACCGGTTCCGGGAGATGCTCCCAAGTGATAGATTGTTACAAAAAGGTCCGGTGAGATCTAGAAGTGCATTGTCCTATCTTGCGGATTGGATGGAGTGTTTGGGATGTCCTTGTGATGTGTCATCTCTATTTGTTCATGGTTTGGAGGTCTGGAAGCACCTCTTACAGTATGACAGTGACGGTAGACTGTGTTCTTGAAGTTTTAGATGAGGAGGAGAAGAGATTCCAATGAGTAGAGGAAGTGCGGATGTACCTGGTCATTCAGGCAAGCCTGTGAAGGTTCTTAGATCATGTTGAGGTTGTGTTGTTGATCCGCATTGGTGGTAGAGCCCAAAATTGAAGATATTCTTCCGGATGGAGATGTTCTTGTTAGCCGACTGGATGAGTTCTTCCTGATGAAGATGTTCTTACTTAGACTGGCTGACTAGATGAGTTATTTATCTTGTGAATGTTCTTGTGGTTGATTTCTGACTTGGATGATTGTTCCCAAGTCGATGCCTTGTATAATGAAGGTTTGTGAATTCATTTTGAAGTGAGTTGTGGAGCGGGCAAGTGAGGTATAGCGAAAGAGCGAAAGACAGAGCAGGTGTGTCTCAGGCTTAAACGGAACTGATCCAGACATGGTGAAGATATCATTCTCCAGTTCAAGTTTGTAATACTTATGATCTTGTAGACAGTGTGTCTCTTGTAGGCAGTGTGCCTCTTTGTGAGCAGTGTGCTCGGGTAGTGAGCCCTGACTGGCATGTGCCATCCATTTTTCTTATTCTTCTAACAGAGAATAATCCTTGGGTTAATCACCCCGTGGTTTTTCCCTTAACTGGGTTTTCCATGTCAAAAATCTTGGTGTCAAATGTGTTGATGTTTATCTGCTCCAGTGTTCTTGCTTTATGCTTTGTTGAATGGTTAATTGATATACTGTTAACTAACAAAGTGGATTCAAGTGTTTGAAGTTGAAGCAAGTTTTATACAACTAATTCACCCCCCCCTCTCAGTTGTGTGCCCTAGAACTAACATCTTTCAATTGCTAATATGATCATGAGGGAAGAAAATTTAGAATGTATGTATCTAGAAGCTAATCAAATTTTACTAAGCTAGTGTTGAAAGGTTCCACAATCAAATTAGGAGTCCTAGGCCTAACTAAAAAATGTACCATTCTAGAAACATATGGAAATTGATGTAGAATCGTAACCAAATGAAAATAGATAATAGTTGCTTTAGAACTATCATTGAAGAGGATATGAATCTCCTCAATGGTGTCATCCAAGTTTGCAAGAAGGGATTCACAAAATGAACTTATAGCTCTATCAAGGACTCATCCCAATGAGATATCTTTAAAAGACAATGAAGATCCTATAATATTAAATCTCTAGAAGCCATGGATGAAGCAACACTAGACTTAGTAGAAGAAATAGATGATAGATTTGAGATCCTAGTGCATGTCACCTAACTAAACTACTCATCTGATGATGATGTGTCCACACAAGGTTTTTGAGTATGACACTAAATGTATCTTGGAGTCCTAATCCTCAAGATGTTGACTCATAGATAAAGAAGATAAATGCTCTAAATCTATTTTAGGAGTCACAGAAGTCAAAGAATCAATGGAAATATTTGTAGGAGGAGAAGGATCATGAATAGAAGTCTCTATGTCATCACAATGCTCAAGACATGTTCATCATACACAAGTTCCTCTATTTTATGATCGTTATATGGTAGGTTATTAGAATCATCAAGGTGTACAAGAAAATCCATATTAGGATCTTCTAAGAATGGAGATTCATTTGTGTCTTCATGCATCTTCCAACTTCTCATCCAAAGTGTGTGAGGGAAATCAATATGTGATGTGTCGTGCACATAGTATCACTACCAATGCTACACCAAATTAATCCAAGGAAATAATCATTCCTATTAGCCCATACTTACTTCCATCAATGAGTGCCAACCAAAGGAACAAGTCCATAAAGGTGGGGCAAGAGATGAAGCCACTCAAGATGTTTTAAGATTTAATCTCAACAAGACTTATAGTTCTATTTTTGCAAGTTCTATTTTTGCAAGGTGATAATAGTAGGAATTGGAAAAACTATTATTAAGTATGATAGACTCTTGAAATGAGTCAAACAAAGACTAAACTAGCAAAAGTAAGACAACCCCCCCCCCCCCCCCCCTGCCCTGCTCACCAATACATAAATAATTCAACCATGAAAAACCCCTAGCAAAATATGATGATGGAACTTCATACTTTGTGCATTTCTAGTTTCCACATGCCAAATTTGTCATAGTGTTTAGACTTGATTTTAGTGTACAAATGCAATAAGAGGCCAAAATAATGAAACTATTATTTGTTATGCAAACAAACCAAGGTTAGCACCACAAAGTATGATAAAAATAATACTTTTTAAAACATGATGCCCTAAAAGGAGTTTGTATGACCTTAAATGGAGCCTTGGAAGTTCCCAAAATGAGAATGAGCTAGCAAAACCTCTAAGAAACTATAATTTTTGGAAAATCCAAACACCAAAATCATAAACCATCTGTACCACTATGAAGCTCTAATAAATTTAGCATGAATAAATAAAATAGACTTAAAAAGGAGCTTTTATGGCCACAAATGAAGCCAATGAAGTTCACGAGGAAAAATAAAAATTCTAATGGTGTTGACTCCAAAAGTCAACTAGGTAGTGCCACAAGATTTAGAAAACCTACCAAACCTAATGGCTCTACTAAAAATACCACCAAGTTTAGAAGCCTACCAGATAAAAGTAGAATCCCTCCAAATTTGGAGGGATCACTAGAAATATAGGAACTAAAACTATATTTGATAAACCTTGCTAAAAATTGGTAAGTTATTAATATTACTGCTAAAGTTGGTAGACCTACCAAAGGGACTGACAGAAATGGTAAACTACTAGAGTGTATTTGAGGGTCCAAGGCCATGTAGGATGAGTGGTAGAGGGTCTATCACAATCTTAGGAAGGTTCTATGACCTAAAAGTATGTGGAATTTTAAGGTCTAGCAACCCTTAAATTGTTATCCGCTAAATGCAAGGGGCTAGCTGTGGTGCCAAAACCCACTAGCTAATTACTAGGTGCCTAACATCTAGTATGATGTCCCTTCTATGTACCAAAATATCAATTAAAAATTGTAATTCAGTTCCAAAAATTATGCCAACAATAGAAAATGATTGCAAAATTCTTGCATAGTGTAGAATTACAAGCTGCTAAGGAATATTTTGTAGGGGTTAGAATTTTCTCTTAGGGGTCTAGTGTAAAGTTCTCTAAGTTCAATGATTTGATATTCATTATGAGTTTTTAGGTTTTCTAGATGTGATGGTAGGATCAAATTTGACCCAAAATTATCCAAAATGATGGCTACCTATTAGATCTAGCAAGCACCTCCCAACTAAAACCCTTCATAGATTTGGCTTCCAATTTCCAACTATGGCACAACAAAAGGAAAAATCTACTTTTCCAAACACTCTAGACTCAATGGTGAGCTCATATTTACTCCACCAATCTCTAAAATATTCCTAAGACAAAAAAGAAATGCTTAGAGTCTAGTTTTTCTATCAAGCTTTTTAAATTTTTTAGATCATCATTTGATGCAGGAGAAGATCATATTAGGTTTTTCAAGAGAAAACAAATTCTACAATCCTAGATCTCTTAACAGACTGTCTAGGTTCTCAACCACTCTAATACTATGTAGGATTTGGCTATAAAGATAGCCACCCAAGATCAAAAAGTCTAGAGGAAAGGACAAAGAACTTAGAAGACCAATATGATAGAATAAACTATATTTTAATCAAAGGATGCAATAAAATGAGACATGATTAGATGCAAGAGATACTCATATGAGAGAAAGAGGTGGGTATATATAGGATATACGACCAAGAGATGTGAAAGAACAAATAATCTCAGATAATATGAAATGTAGTCACAAGTGTGTAGTATATCTCTACCAAATAAAAAAGTACAAGTCACATGATGCAAGTATAACACACCCAAGTAGATACCTACCTAAGCAAGCTTATCCTATCCTAGGTGCATATAATGCAATAAAGTAATAAAATAAATGCAAAAATAAAATAATACAACAAGGAAGACTTGCTAACACTTTGGAGCCTTCATTTTATGCACTAGGTTCCTTGGAGATCACACATAAACAATGTCTAAAGATGAAGCATGGAATCATTCCATGAAAGACACATGGAAAAATGTGTGGGACTTTGGAGTTAAAAGATTTAGACTACAAATTTCAAAGTGCCACTCAACTGGAATTGGATAGGGCTTTAGGGTCCAATAAAGCTTAGGGCTCAAATGTTTAGTAGAATTGGACATGAAGCCCCAAATTAAATCAGAATTAATATCACTCAATTCTAGGATGTGATAAACAATATTAACGTGTGGAGTTCAAAGTGAGCAAGTAAGAGCATGATATATGACAACATAAGATACTTGCATGACAAGACAATACACAATAACAACTGAGTAGAAAACACATGAATATCAAGTAAAGACCAAAGCTTAAAGACTCAGACATAGGGTATATATTTTGGTCTTTACTTGATATTCATGTGTTTTCTACTCAGTTGTTATTGTGTATTGTCTTGTCATGCAAGTATCTTATGTTGTCATATATCATGCTCTTACTTGCTATATATATATATCTATATATATATATATATATATATATATATATATATATATATATATATATATATATATATATATATATATATATATGACTAGTTATCATCAGACTCATGAAATGAAATTGGAATACAATAGAGGGACATGTACATGGTCTGGATGGAGTGCTACTCGCATAAAGTTTAAAACGGGAGCCTTGAATTTAAAAAAAAATTAAATAAATTACTTAAGCAACAACAAATTTCTAACTAAATAACATTATTTTATTCATTTAATTTCTACATTTATTTTAATATATTATTGTAAATAATTCATTTTCCAACTAATTAATCCTAAAATAAGTCTCTAATTTGTTTGATTAATTATGTAAACGAATTGTATTGTTTCCCTTTCAATATTTAAATAGAAAATCAATTTCTTTCGTATTAAGTCTAAGATTGCTTCTATACTTTAGATGATTCAATGCATGGAGCAACAATTATAACTCATTTCTTATCTAGAGGAATTTAATAGAAAAAGTCAAAGCATCTAAAATGAGAATAAAGCTATGATTGTTTGACTTAGTGAAAAGATGATGTTGACATAAATGTTATCAAGGTGTACACGGAACTCCTTAATTTATATTTGCATCACGGTAGACTTTTGCATTCTTTGTGAAAAAGATTTGAGCAAAAATTCGTTTGAGTCGACACCATTGGTAAGGATCGGGTAAAAGCAATGAGAGATGGCAATATTTTTGTTTTAAAAATTGAAAAATGAGATTATCTAATAGTTTGGTCGAAAAAAAAAATCATTACTATTTTATTAAAGCAATGAGAGATGGCAATATTTGGGTTTTAAAAATGAAGTACTTTTTAAAAATTCAAAAATGAGATTATCTAATATTTTGGTCGAAAAACAAAATCATTACTATTTTATTATTATTATTATTTATTTGTATGGCAAATTTTATATATTAATAAATAATTAAAAGAAAGATTTTCCACATTAAATTTTAAGGATAAATAAGTATGTGTTTTAGTGATCTTGTATTGATTTAGGGTTTTATGAGAGTATAGTAATATACTACACAAGAGTCCTCACATTGTGTATAACTTAGTTATTTCAAATAGAACTTATTCAAAAGAAAGATTTTCCACATTAAATCTTAAGGATAAATAAGTATGTTTTTCCAATGATCTTATATTGATTTAGGGTTTTGTGAGAGTATAGTAATATACTACACAAGAGTCCTCACACGGTGTATAACTTAGTTATTTCAAATAGAACTTATTTAGTTGTTAAAGATTAATTTTCACTTCTTAAAATTTCTTCAACTTGTTGGCTTAGTTTAGCATTTGTCAAATTCCTTTGGTGACTAGAATAAAGAGATCATAAGAGAGGTTGACCTTGCCAGTTATTCTCCTATAAGACTTGACAATGAAGGTAGTGGAAGCTACACTTTGTATCATCAATCTAATTGCCTAAATGAACCTCCAAGAAAGCCAAATAATTAGAGACTATTTATAGGTAGACCCTTGGCATGGTTAACATGCCTTGGCATTGTTTAACTTGACCAATTTTATGCTATCATTTTTAAGATTAAGAGTGTGTAAAACATCTTAATCTATGATCACTTGATTTAGAGTTTGACATCTTGACAGAAAGCCCCCTTAATTGAAAGAAATATTAGAAATAAAATGGAAGCAAGTGATGTAGTCATAACTTTTGTAATAATCTTATATATTATATTGCACAGACATTCTTAGTGAAGGAATTCTTTTTCTTAGGATTAACATTATAAAGTTATTTTTATATTATTAGTCAAACTTTGGATTTGGAGAAAATCTTCTACAACTAACACATCACATTTGATAATTCTCCACTAAATTTATATAATTCATTTAAAAATCAATTTAATTTTGTATTCCTCTTAAAATACTAGTTTAATTTTAAAACAAATAGTAACTGCATGTTTTTAGAAAAATATCCTATATTGTAATATAAAAATTTACAATATTTCAATCTCATAAATCTAGGGGTTCACTTGTACTTGTATCAAAGAAGAGAAATAACATTCTACCTTTTGTTTTAGAGTCTTATATATTGAGACCTTATAATAATAAAAATTAATCTCAGCCCATTCTACATAATTAAAAAAGTAAGAATTATATATTTTCCATCCTTTCTATTAAAAAAATTAAAAGCTACTTAAGTTATATTAAAAATATCTATTAGACTAATATTTTAGCAACTAACAACACAACAAAATAATTGTGACAACTTGATTATGAGAAAATACTCTGAATGATAGCCATTTTAGTTATAGAAAGGGGAGTGTGGGGGATGTAGAAGGAGATAAAGAACTTTAGAGACATAGAATATACTGCTAAATAGAAATCAAACCTTAAATATTGTGTATTGGGTAGTAATCCTTGCCAATAGAAATGAACAAAATATATTAGATATTTGAAGGCCTTTTTAATAGAGATATGAAAGTGCAAGTATTATTCTTGGATTTTGAAATTAACTAGTAATAAGGAGTTAATGGTTTCTTTTCCTATCTTTATGGAAAAAGTGTAAATAAAAATAAGGTGCACAAAAAGGTGTTTTAATTTTAATTACTATTTAGTTTTAAATTTTCTTTTAAGATTTAAAATCAACAATCATGTATTTAACCCCCGTTAATGGGGTGAGGGAGATAATTCCCTCTCAGTTAGATAGAATACAAAATGGACCCCTCCAAAAAAGGATTGGTTCAAATTAAATTTTGATGGGGCTTCGAAAGGAAACACGAGTCCGACAGGGGCAGGGGGCATAGTAAGAAATTAGGATTCGAAAGTTGTGGGGAAAGCATTAAAAAGGTTAGAGTCAGTAACTAATAACCATGCAGAATTTGAAGTACTTCTAATAGGTCTCCAATTGTGTAAGGCCCTTAGAATAAGGAAGGTGAATATAGAAGGGGATTCTCTCCTAGTCATAATGTAGTAAGGGGTAATTTCATTCAAAATTGGAAGTTAAAGGCATTGCTTGATCAAATTTTAGACTTACTTAATATCTTTGAAAACTATATATTAAATCATATATAGAGAGAGAGGCTAATGGAGAGGTAGATATTTTGGCAAATTTGGCGGTGAATCCAAAAGAAGATTTGATAGTGGATTTAGCCAAACAGGAGCATACACAATAATCATTTCAAGTAAGTTGAGTCGATGGTTGGCCACCCAAGTTGGTAGGGAGGAGTTAATGTAATGATGAAACATTAATATCATGGTATGTAAGTTGGGAGACTTAAGCATGCAAAGTCAGTTTTATTGCATCCAATAAATGTTTTAAAATAGAAGAGAAAATAGAGTCATGGACACGCCAATCTACCTAACCATCTCTCACAGGAAAATGGCTCCTCAGACTCATATCAGAAAAAAGATTGCAGTCGGTGTTCAAAATGAAAAACATGATTCTTTTTCTCGCCTTTCAGTGGGTGATGGGAGACGAATTTATGCGGACTGAACACCGTTATAGGGGAAATACAAATATCTCTTCATTGTTTTTTGCAGCATTATTTGACACTGGTGAATCGAAGGAGGATATCGGTGTATTGACAAGAGCCTTTATTAAACCAAATCTTCTTGGAGGCCTGGATAAGGTAATAGACATTACTAGGTTTGGCAATGGCGTCCCAAGGCCAAAGGACATTGAGAAGGTGAAGCAGGATGGGGCATTAGTAGAATGGTTGTTGTTTATCATTTCGGAAAGGAAGGGAGGAGAGAAGAGCAGGAAAATGAAGGTTGAGAAAGTTGTTTGTTTTCTCAAACAAGTGGTGGGTCTGCAATAAGTTGAAGTAGGGGATTGGTTTGAATTTGCTCAAACAGAGGACAAAGAGGAGGGTGGGGAATGGAAAGTTTAGTAAGCTAAGTTAATCTGGTTTAGATTTTCTTGTTATATTTAGTGAATATATGTATAAAATGAAGAAAACACTATGTCTGTAGTTAGTTTTTTAGTTGGGTAGAAGGTAGGGATAGGGTTTATGGGCAGAATAACAACATTTTACCCTATTGATGGATGTTTTTTTGAATCATACTATTGATATGTATAAGGTTGGATGTAATTATGTTTACATTATGGTTATAAACATAAAGGGAGCATCCCCCAAAGGGTGCATAAACTTAGCAAAAAAAAATAATCATGTATTTAATAATAATTTAAAAAATTATGGAGTTAAGATTGTATATAAAATATAAAGTAAAGAGGAGGAAAGAGGAATCATGTTTAATTTGATGGCTAAAGAAGATGTAAGTGGTAGATGAAAAATAGGAGAAAGTTCTACATTGTAAGGCATGGGTTCTAAATTCTATGTTTTGTGATAGTGTTATTAGATATAGTAGGATGTGTAACTATGTGCGATCTAGCTAGTCATGTCTATATTAAAGAGATTCTATTTGAGTCACATGATTGTCTATGGTTCCATTATAATTCTATCTAAGTCACATGTTGACATCTTGATCCATGCAATCATATTCTCTAGAACTCTCAAGGTTGAACTTCCAACCTATTGTCTAGGGAAATGGGTGCGTAGGGAATAGTAGGGATCTATCTTAACCAAATCCTTGGGATAATTTAACAGTAATATTGGACAAGCATGAAGTGTGTGAAACCCTAGGTGTTGAGAATATGATTATTTGCTACAATCATGAAGTTCTAGTAATGGAGACTTAAGTACTAGTTAGAAGTATTCATTTTCCTCAATGCTTTGTCTAATGATCCTATGTCATCCCTTGTTCTTAGTTGTGCTTACTTATGCCTAATGATGTTCACTTCCATTAAAACCTCTTGTATAGATTGATTCTACCCATTTCTGACCATTGGAGGCAAGTTAGGGTTTGTAAGAAGTAAAAAGAAAAGCATTTGGGAGAGAAAGGTAGATTTTGAATTTAGGGGACACATCACATGTGGTCCTATTATTCAAATGCAAGGGTGATGATAGCATCTTAAGTGGAAAAATAATCAATACTGAGTGTGAGAAGGTGTTTGTCAATGATATGGACCTATTTTGGGTGCAGGGCACTGGTTGAAGGAGATATCAACACACTATAGTACCTACACACACACACACATATATATGCACACATATATATACATATATACACACATATGCATACATGTACATACATACGTATAGAAAAATGTTAAGAGATATTGATCCCAGGTTGCTTATTTTGAATTTTTCACATTGATGTGTGTTGGCTAACAGATTTGTCCTGGTCTAAAAATGTTTTATTTTGACTCTATACCCCTTTTATTTCAAGAACAAATGAGCTAAACAACAAATGGGTAAACTATCTGGAATAATTCCCCTCTGAATTAAGGTACAGCTCCATTTAAGATCTTCAATAAATTCAAATTATTCTAATTGTTCAGATACACTTTTAACCAGAAAGTGCTTAAAGGCAAACTAACATCCATACATCATCATGCTATGAATGCGATATCCTTTTCTATAACATCAATTTGGTAATAGAATACACAGATTCTATTTTCAATAATAATCAGATATATGAACACATATATTACTGAACCAATAAATGATAAAACACATATAATGAGTTATCTGATGAAAGAATAATTACCATATGAAAGAAGATTTCATACAAAAAACCCGATTTCAAATACTCAAACACACAGATCTAAGCATGTAGTAATTATTTCTCCTTTTCATTCATAGATGAAAAATGTTTCAGATAAACATCACATATATTGTAAAAACAGCAAAGGTTTAGCTACAAAATTTTGTATCTTCTCCTTTACTTTCTTCTGTGTCAGTTTTAACAACTAAAAACATATATATAGTTGCCCTAATTATCCAATCTTTTAAACCAAACCCAGAGTTAAAGTAACTCTGACCCATACAGGATTTAGTTTTTATATACTCATTTAAAGACCAAGTTTTTTGAAAATAATTTCAATTGAATAACTGAATAAAGAAACTATGTAAGTAAGATTATGACTGGGGTCACAGATTAGAATCTCTAGATATGCTATGTTCGGTTGGGGAGACACATTGAGCCTTCCACTCTTGAAATGCTATAACAAATTCCTATATTTTTAAGAAATTGGGGATGCCAATGTGTTTCACCCTTGCTTTCCAGATGTCTTTCTCCCTTCGAATTTTCCCTACTTTCTCCGTGTGCTTCAGGAGTGCGTCAACACAGAGATGAATAAGTGACTCCACCTTTGAAATCCAAGAGAAATCTTCAGTTAATAAGTTGTCATTTTCTTTAACGAAGCTAATCTTTTCCCTAGAGGATTGAATCACAGTATCGATGTCTTTTTCTAGTTCCCCGTCATCCTTGATATACTTCACATCAATACATTGCAAATCATGTTGTAAGGATTGAGTGAATTCAGTTATTTCTTTGATCATTTTTGTAAGCTCAATCCGCCCTTGTCTGGATACTAAATTCCTCCATTTGATATTTTTCTTACTTACATACAGTATATCCTCATTCAGACCTATCAAATTCTTCTCTAATAAAAACTTTGCTATCCCATACTTCTGTACTTCATCAATTTGATTCATCACATTCATCCATTTGCCTTCATCTTTTATCCACAAAGCATTCTGTGTCTTCAAGTCTTCAATGGTGGCCGTGGTTTGATCATATATATTCTTTAATTCATGAATGTATTCCATACCTTTCTAGATTATGCTATCCAACCAATCATCAAACACCCTGGCCACCATTTTGTTTCTGTGTATCTAGTCCAGTATCTTTTGATTGGCCAGTGATTTTGGGTCGAAAGACAGAGGCAGTTGGGAAGCAGGTTGTGGATTTGGGTTATGAATGGCATCGATATATTCTACCATTACCTGTAAGGTCTGTTTCAACTCCTTCTTATCTTTCTCATCCTTCCAGGTACAACTGACTATCCTCTTGGTGGATGCTTCAAGATGATGCACATCTGCAGCACGTGATGCAGTCCCAAGATTTATTTTTTTCAATCGTGAAATCTTGAACTGTAGGATCTTGAACCTCCTCATCAGTTGTCAGCCAGGCTATTTCTGCACTCTAGTTCCCTGTGTTAGGGTCAATGTCCACTTTAGATGTTGTTGTCAGCTTCTTAGATTTAGGAGTCTTTCCCAAACATTTACTAACCATGTCCTCCAAGGGCAATGAAAATGGGACTATTTTTCTTTTGTTGCTAATCAAACTTTCTAGAAATTTGTGTGCAGAGGCTGGGACTTCTTTATCAGGATTTAATTGATCAAAAGGCACATCTGAAATCATCATCAGGTCAGCAGACTCTGAAGCAACCTCTATCTATTGTTTTGTACTAACCTCCTCTGCCATTGGTGAATTAGACTCTTTATCACCTATTGCTTCCCATGAATCTTCTTTAGAATTCAAATCTACAACTATTCTTTCAGAAACCTGCTTCTTCTTCCTGCTTGTAGTCCTTGATCTAGTGGCATGGGGAGGTAGAATAGTTGTAAGAGCTTTCTTGGACTCTTTGATAACATGACCTCTTCTAGTTTTTGGCTTGGGAGTACCTACATCACAGATAGCAATAAGCCGATTAGAAGAGCTTATTGGAGATGGTGATTCAACCATTGTTGCACATTGCTGGGAACCTTTATTTTGAACTTTCTCTAGCCTACATTCTCTCAACCATTTCTCAGTTCTCCTTATTACTGGGAGAGTTATGACCTCGATCCAATCCTCTTCATCCTTATCCCAATCAATTTATGGAATAGGTAATTGTTTTATTTTTTCAAATTGAGGATCAATCACCTGTTCCTCATTGTCAACTATTCCAAAAATATTCATATTTAAATTGAGAGTAACTATTTGTCCTAGGGAGAACCTACACCAAAGCGTCTTTCTGACCTCAAATTCATTTGAACAATCCTCCCAATAATCCTCTATTTGAGGAATATGTGAAAATCCTGTCCCAAAATCTAAATTATCCCTGGCGAAGCCTTTTCTATCGAATCAGGATCTGGCAGTATAGTACTGAAAATTAAACTTTTTCAAATCCACTTCTAAATTCAAAGTGTCAGAATTTGACTAACAAGAATAGTGTCCAAGTTCAATGGGAAAAGAGATACCAGATTCCTTTTTCACTGGGAACTTCTTATCCACATGGGCTAGCTGTCTGCAGACTTCTATCAACACAAAATGATCAAAAACATACCTGGGTAACTTCACAAGTTCACCGTCAAAATCCCCAACTCTAATATAAGTAAATTTGGGAAATTGAATAAAGAAGCTATCATAAATACTAATCAGTTGCATTGCTTCATCAGACATTCTCTTATTTATATTGCATGCCAGTTCATAAGTCATTCTTCCAGTAAAAACATCATTAACCATCCTGTAATTCTCATAACAATTATGCATCTATAACTGTGAATAATAGTCATAGATTTTGATGTCTTCGATCAAGGGTGCATACCCACTAACTCATAGATGCTAGGCAATAGATCCTTATTCCCCAAATAATTGCTGAGACTCAGATGCAAACATTCAGCTATGATTTTAGCCTAGTCCAAATACTGTTTCCCTTGGAGGATCACCTGGATGAAGAAATACATCCAGTCTTCCCAATAATATGCCTAGGAGTTACCCTTCAGCCTGTGTAGTAACACCACAATATCCTTTACCTCCTGAATCATGTGATCTCTCATCAGTGGTCTGGGTAGTCTTGAACCCCCCTTTTGGAATTTTAGTAACCAATTTCTAGCAATTATGCTCCTGTAGTTTGCTTTTTTTTATGTAAAATGCCCATAAGAAGAAGTAATATTGAGATTAGAATACGATTCTTTGGGCGGAATTCTCATCACAGACATTAGGGTTTGTCTATTGATATGAAGTAACACCTTGCCATCCACAGTTCTGATGCACCTATTTTGGGGGTCATATCTATTCATGCATTCTAGAACTAATTCAGGGCACTGTACAGCCATGGGAAAGGCCGCAGCTTCAACCAAACCACTTTTCATGATTTTCTCAATCATAGGAGTTGGCACAAGATTTTTAACCCTCTCTCTAAAATCTTCTAAATCATATTGAACTAGAGAGATATCCCCAAATTCAGGAAGAGAACAGACAAGACCAAAACCATGCTCGTAACCGAGACAAGCAGATTTCATAGCTATAGATTGGAGGATATAGTGAAAAATGCTTTGAACTTCTTTAAAAAATGTCAAAAACTCAAAAGGATTCTTCTTTCGAGCTAAGAAATGGAAACAACTTATAGGAAGAGTAGAACTCACCTTCAATTTATCTAAAATTACTGTGAAATTGGGCAACAAAAATCTTATACCTCCCTCGTTGTTCTCTATTTGCATCCCCTAGTGTGTATGTTTGCTAAATTTGGCTTGTTCTCTCTTGATAAAGACATCAACCAGGTCGAGTAATTATTAACCAAAACAATACGTGCTACAAATGCTTGATAAGACATGAACTCTGACATATGCATTAATGGCAAGAAATCTTCATGCACGACCTTGATGTATAATAATCATCTATAACCTTCTGAAAGTTAGAACTTTCCACTTCATAATGAGTTTCAGATATATTTTCCTCTAAATTTCCTGCTAATTTTGACTTAGAGAAAGCCTTGGGGAGAAATGAGACTATAGTCACTGAACCCTTGAACCATTAAACCTTTAAACCATTGAAATGTGGTTCAACTCGAAGGTTCAAAGACACAAGATGAGTTACACAGTCCGACCAATAGTCACACGACTTTTCAAGAAACGTTGAATTTTGAACCATTGAACCGTTGAACCATTGAAATGAGGTTCAACGCAAAGGTTCAAAGATACAAACTAAGTTACACAAAGGGGACAAACAGTTAACTTTTGAGAAACATTGAACTTTGAACTCTTGAACTGTTGAACCATTGAACTATTGAAATGTGGTTCAGCTGGGAGGTTCAATGACACAATAATTTACACAAAGGGGCTGAGTGAACACGACTCTTTATGAAGCATTGAGTATTGAACTCTTGAACCGTTGAACTATTGAAATGTGGTTCAAGTTCAAAGGTTCAACTCTCTAGTAACTTCACACACAAAAGACGATAGGCGGATGAACTTTAAGAACAAAGAGCTGACTTAGGAAACAAACATATGACCAATAAGGGAAGATGGTAAATTGACTCTTACTTAGGGAAGTTTCACAAAAAATTAAATAAGGGCGACTAGAAGGTAACAATGTGATAGGCACTACATAATTGATATCTCTCAAACATTTTTAGATAAATATGTTTAAGACATCAAAACTAATCAAATTAATATAAATAACTCTACAAAATAAAAATGCATATTTGGCCCTTTTACCCTCTCATTTTACTCATTTTTGGACTTATCCTAACTATAGCATCCTAATTCTCAATTTTTCATGTTCTTTACATGTATGTTGACTATAATCTTGTATTTATCACTCTAGAAGCCATTGTCTCAACCATAAAATTCTAATAGTTTGGATCTAGGCGAAGGCTTTTCCTTTCCTAGACTAGATTGTGGGTGTGATCTGTTGAACACGATGGGGAGTTGTGAGGGGGGTGAATCAGCACACTTAAAACTTTAACCAAACATTTATTGATAAAACTGAATAACTTTGAAAATATGAAGAAAAATATGCAATTCAAGAGTCAACACATAACACCAGTGTTTTTACGTGGAAAACCCTAAAACAGAGAAAAACCATGATGAGGGATAGCTCACAATATAATATGCTCACTACAAAAGGTATGATAACATTGTTTTAGGGCTTCAACCCTAGGAAGCTACTACTCCCTGATTTACAACTTTGATTTAGGGTTACAACTAAAGGAAGCTACTACTCCCTAAATGCACAACTCATTGCTATTACAATAACAAGATATAAGGACTACTATGGAGAACACATTTGTTGTATGTTGATGGTGCAATCTGCTATTCTTGGTCAATACATATCTTCAAACTGATTTTGTGCATTTCATATCTTTCGGTACTGTGCTATGTTCACCTTTTTCTTAATTGTATTTCAAATGAATTATATCTTCTATATATATCCTCCGCAACACGTTGAAACATTGATTAGGTCGACATCAAGATCAATATTGAATGTAGCGTGTAACTTGTCAATGGTCAGCCTCAATACATGCAAAATGATAAGAAAGCTTGTTGCAGACCTCAGGGCATTATGAAAAACATTAGGGTACATCTTTCCATACCTTCCAAACTTGGAGAAACTACTGTCAAGAGCCTCCACATGCAATAGGTACTTAACCAGTTGGCTCATACTACATAGCACTATTGACTGTTCATATTTAAACTGCTGGGGAGAAGCCAACTATTCAATGCAGACCAAGGATTCGATCACACATGAACTCAACAACATCCATACTCCTTGCAGAAGAAGTATTGTACCAAAATGTGTATCCATAAGACAAGAAATATATCAATCTGTAGAGAATAGGGTCTTTTGGACCTTATGTAATGCTTCACAACCCAAGATATGATGTTGTGTTGTAATGCAGGGCATGAAACCTTCTAAGAGTGATCATAGACATCAATGTAAGCTAATTACCAGATCTATACACCTTTGTCTGAAGTTTCTGGAGGAATTCAAGAATAACTTAGGTACTTAGAGTACCGGAGGACAGTTATACTTACAACTTTACTTACAGCCATGATACTTTGATGTAGTACCAAAAAATGAGAATTATCTACATGCGGATCATACTTGATGTACCTTGGACCATATACTAACTCCGCACAAGCTTTGGTAATATATTTATATATGTTTCAATTTCTGTAGAGTTTAACTTGTGCATTCAGGCTCTGAAGAACATTGTGATGCCTCTATCACTTGAATATTGTCTTTGTGGAACACTAGAGCACTTAAAACTTTATCATAGCATATATCATACAAATATTAGTCATTCCTCAGAACCACATGACAAATAGATCTCTTCTGGAGAAATGTGGAGCATTCCATTATCTCCTCATTACTGTTATGCTATGTCTGGGTAATGGTTGATGTGCTATCCTTTGTAACTTTTCATACTAAATATATGAGACACTGAAACCTTGGATATATCATGTTAACACATGCAAGAGGCTATCTTTAGAACCGCAAGGAAATATCTTTCTTTGCGGAGAAGTGCGGACCAACTCAAGTTGACTCTGCCTTAGAATGTCCATTGTGAATGCATTAGACACTTTTCTACTTCTTACCCTTGAGTGTGGTACTCACAAATGATGAGATATGTATGTATGTATGCAGGAATCATGCAAGGATATGAGTGTTTACCTCCGCATCATGTTCAAGCCTAAAACTGATCCATACTTAGACTATTTTCTCTTCTCCTAGAGATTTGCCTTGACCATATTGACTCTTTCTTTGTACAAGTCTGTCTATATAGTTCCATCTGTTATGTTGACATCTATGTATACTGTTGACATCAATGACAAAATATATTGCCAACATGATCAAGTCCCCAAGATGGATATAAACATATGATCTCTTTCCACTTCTTTTAATTCAAAATTACTACTCTCAAAGTTTACATTTCCTAAAATTGATCATTTTCCATCAACATGCATGCTAAAACATTTTAAATTTAGCATGCAAGATCTTGTATTTTAGGACAATCCTTGGAACATTAGTACACATATATTGATTGTCCATAAGAGTCCTTCTAAATATATTATTAGGTAGCCATATCATACTTTGCATCACTTGTCTTTTACATCTTCACATCTTAAATGACACCAACAAAGGGGTTTCACTTGGATTTAAAGGAATTCATATTTCAATCCACTTACAACAAAGTTCTAAGGTGTTTGTGAGCACCACATTTATCTAAGATGTAGGTTCAAGCTACGTGAATTGGATTTCAAGATCAACATGTGCTATGGACATAATCACGCATAATAAATGTCATTGTGTTAGGTGCACTAGATTGTAAACATGATTTCATCCCAAGCATAAAGAATCTAGGACTCTCTCCATCTCTATAGTGTAAATAACACTTCAATATTAGACTTGAACTCAATCACATCAACCACAACTCAAAGCTAATTTAAGAAGACAAATTGAAAATCCATATTGAAGCAACTAAACATATGGGATCACATTTATTTCCAATTATCATCATATGTTTCAATTTTAAACTATATAGTTAAAACTATTCAATTAATTTAGAGTTTGATTGCTTTTTATTATTTTATTACACATCTACTTTATAAGAAATTATTTTTGTCTTTACAATAACCTAAAACTACACAAAATTATACAAACTTTTAAAAATAATAATTATATTAAATTAAACTTTAATATTTGATTAACTCATGCTCTATCTACCATTACAATTATTTTTAAATTAATAACAATTCTAAATAAATAACTATAATACACAAACCACAAAATAAACTAATATATTAAATAACATTCAAAACTTTTATATATATAACAACACACTTAAAATATATAAAATTAGGCATCTAAAGCTTAATAATTCTAAAAACAATTTTTCAAAAAAAAATATACATTAAAATTTTTACAAAACTATTTGACCCACAGAATAAAAAGACAGATCACTATAAGGGTTGCTATAAATATTAGTTGTAATAACCAAAGTATCAATATAAGATTTATTGGAAACTCTTTAATATATCATTTAATTTAAAAAAAATATATTAAAAAATAAAGCCTGTAAATATGGACAGCCAAGAATCAATTTTCATATGAGACTATTTTTTTTTTTTTAATTTAAACAAATGGTAATTCTATGACTTTCTTTGCTCACTGCTTTTCAAAACAAGGAGATATTTTTACTTTGAATAGCAAAATCTTACAATAAGAACACATGATGTTTGTCCTATTTGAAAAACTTTATGTTGGGTCTGCAAAGACCAGAGACCAGCTTGTATTGATTAAATTAACTGTGATTGCTAAATAGTACTTCATCCAGAAAACTTCTAAAGCCAGATATTTCTGCTTAGTCGACTGCAATATATTTTGATAAGTGAAAGAAAAATCTTATTAAATAATTCCTTGAGCCTGTCAAGGAAGAACAGTTTCAATTCTTGAACAAATGCAAGACTAATTGGGAAATAAGACCCTGATGTAAACAGTAACAGAATGATTTCTGTAACACAGTAATTATTGTACAATGTACACAACTAAATCTTCCCGAGCTTTTCTATAGACATCTCGAAGAGCTCCTGAATTAAATACTATAGCCCTTTTAATACTATATGCCCAGGTGCTAGATCCCCTTGGGAAGAAGATGCATATAATGACCTCATCGAAGATGGAAATTACTACTATCTACTTACTGTGGTCGATTCTGCAGATAGTTTGAGCCCTGCAAGCTTGCTAAAAATGCGTTGTCAAACACCATATTCATTGGATCCATCTGAGAAGCATTAAATGTGTTTTGAACTTGGTTTGTATCATACCCAAACCCCAATGGTCGCTGAGAAGGCTGAACTGGATTAATTTCATTGTTGTGTAGTCTAAAAGTGCTCTGAACTTCTTCATCTGGGGAGTCATGATGATGATGCATCAATGGCTGCCTTTCAGGCCTGGGAGGCCTACACTGTAAAGCAGCTGCAAAATCATAGTTAATGCTACCATTTCTTGTGGAATTATTATTGAATTGTACGTCAAGTGGGGAAGTGTAGTTACATCTGGAAGATGCCACTTCAGTCACAACCCCATCTGTGCCTCCATTGGAATACTGCTGATCTGCTTTCTGCCCAAAATCCATCAAGCAATGAACTGAATTGTTGTTGTTGTTGTTGGTGGTGGAGTTCTTCCATGGCTGACCAGCACAAGATCTGCTAACATTATCTGCAACATCCTTGACTTCTATGTCATTGCAGGACTTCTGCTCCATAAAAAGGTTCAAGGAGTTTAAACGAGGTAGATTAATGAGCTTGTTGTCAATATCTGGAAGAGAGGCTAACACTTCATCCAAACAAGAAGATGATTCATTGCATTCCTTTCTAGCAGCAGCTGCTGCTGCTACTGCTGCAGCCTTCTGGGCTCCCATGGATTTCTTGTATATCCGGCACAATACCCAGTCATCCAACTGCAATCAAAAACATCAAAAAATAAGTCAAAAGGGCTGCAAAAAAAAACATAACTTTCTTTTGGGTAAATCAATGTAGAAATCACAGTCAGTCTGCAATGCATACCCTTAGGCTTCCTTTTCTCTTTGCAGCTCTAGTGCCTGCATCTGCTAGACGATATTCATGCATAATCCAGTTGGTTTTGGTTCCCTTTGGAGCTTTACCAATGTAAAAAACCAGAGCTTTCTTCACCCCAACCAGCTGCTTGTGACTTCCTGTATGACTGTAAATGGGCTTATCAGTGCCAGTGGCCTTCCAGTAGCCTGATCCAGCAGCCCTATTGGGTCGAGATCCATTGGGATATTTCCTGTCTCTGGGACTGAAGAAGTACCATTCTTTTTCTCCAAACAGCGCCTTATCTGCCAATTTAGAGATCACATTAAAATCAGCAATAGTAACCATTGCCCTCGTTTTCTGCAAAGAAAAATCTTCTCGAACAGTTGTCCCAATTATTAGATCAATATTTTAAAGTCACCCTTTCCGATAGGTGTTTTTTAACCCAAGGAATGTATGAATACTTCAAAAATATCTTACAGTTTTCAGTTGTTATGACTCATATATTGTCATATCAATTCAGACTCTAGAATCAAGGAGATTCTGAAAATGGGATCCACGTCATGCTTTATCATTTTATTTCAAATTCAATAAAGCAAGAACCATGAGAAACATAGTCTACTTTATCTTCTATCTGAAACATTCAGAGAATATAAAGCAAGAAGCGTTTCAGCATGACACATATCAAGGCAATCACTGTAACCATTACAGAATCCTAATATTGTATATTTCTTTTCCCACAGTTTTTGAAAGTGAAAGCAATTATTATTTTCTTAGATACCATTTATGTTTCTCTTCGAGAATCTTCTTGAAATGTAACAAAATTTATTCATTTGTACATAATTTAACTGAAAATTACTTCTGCACCTCCAACTTTCAACTACAGTCTAAGTGTCAATGTTGTGAAAATATCTGCCATTTACAAAATCTAGAATTATTTGCCCCTATCATACTGCAATTTTACATGATCTATAATATCTAGAACAATATCATCAAGCTCAACAGCCTCAGATAATTAAACCATCGAACCACAAAAAAGTATAGTTATTGTTAAATATTACCTTACAGTCAAATTCATACACAACAAAACATATATATTGGTTAAGAATTTTACCTGGAAGATCCCAAGGATCAAGCCTATAAAGATCCACCTCTGCAATAATAGGCACAGCAAAAGGCTGACCTGCGGTCCTCTTGCACAAGTAATCAACCACCAATTCCTCATCGGTAGGATAAAACCTAAAACCAGGTGGAAGATAAAGCTGCCCTGGTGCCCCTTCTCTCCTCATCACTGTTATCTTGCAACAACAAAAAGGAATTCAAAGAATTCTCAAACACAAGAATCCCAAGAAGTCAAATTTCTTTCCTGTCTCAACAGTCCAATCAATCTATTTGGGATTGTAATAGCCTGATTCCAATCTATATGAAATTGCAGTGTCAACAAAACTGATTTGAGTTGGTGAGACTGAGGGTTCAAAGCAAACCAACTAAAACACCCAAGTCCAAGCTCTGATACTCAGAAAATCTCAAAAGTTCTAAATCAATTGTCTGTAAATTCTCCTACAAGGATTGCTAATCCTAACTCCTCTTCTCCAATATTCAAACTAAATTAAAAATTCTAAGAACTCTCCAACAAGACTCACTAATCTTTACTCACCTTCACCTACAAGGAACACCCACAATGTCAAATTTCAAACTCAATTCTCTATAAACTCCCCACTAAGAATCAGCAGTCCTAACTCACCTACTCCAACAAAGAACACCCACAATCTCAAACTTCAAACTAGATTCTCTGGACACTCCCAATCTTATGTCACCTTCTCCAACAAAGAACACCTACAATCTCAAACTTTGAACCTGACTATCTCAATTCTCTAGAGCCTCCCAATGTTATTTCACCTTCTCCAACAAAGAACACCTACAATCTCAAACTTCAAACCTGATTATCTAAAAACTCTCCAACCAGAACCAGAAATCCTAGCTCAGCAAAGAACATCCACAGTCTCAAACTTCAAACTCTATTATCTACAAACTCCCCACCAAGAATCACCAATCCCCAACTGACCTTCCCCAGCAAAGAACCAAACCTCTAACAATAGATGAATCCTATAAAATAATCACACCCAATCCCAGGAGGAATCACCCTAATATCTATAAAATAATAACACCCAATCACAGGTGGAATGACCCTAATATCTCTAAAAACCTCAAACTAAGCCCCCAAGAAAACCTCCCAATTCTCAACCAAATTCCTTAATCCCCAGTATATGAGCTTCCCCACTGAAGAAAATTTGTTTACAAGTACCCCGACAAACCTATATAAACAGCAATCCCCAATGCCAGTCCACGAGAGGAAATTTCTCCACGAGCACCGTCTTATGACGTGGGATACCTATTCAAGTGACATCTAACAACAAAATCCTGAGTCCCGGCGGCTATCCTTTATATCTCGGTCCAAACTCCCTTTTTTTGCGATTGCTCATTATTCAAACACATGACTTTCACTACTCCACCTGTAACCCTAAAGCACCCATCGATCCGATCCGATCCAATCCAAACCGATGGCTCGATAAACGATGCGTGTAGCCAATTGGTGAAGTGCTACAGGAAACCTCTTCCTCCTTAATAACATTTTACCATAGTCAGACTATGACAAACATTTCAATTCATCACGCGTATTGGCTTACCTACCAGGAAGCGGCTGCACGCGTGCATAACGTAGAACTACACAGCCCCACTAAACTGTACATTCTTTGACAATGTCACATCGAACACGTGGGAGAAAAGCCAAAACCCATCTTGCAAGCTTTCGTCCATAGCGCCGCCTTGTTATATCTCTCCATATTCCCATACCAGAAACTTCTCCATAACTTTCTGCAAGTGAACTTATATCAGACAAAAAACTTTTAAGACCCACAAATTGTAATTAACATGTTTGGGACAAAAAGATCTGGTTCTGATACATGGGTAATTTTCATTATATGTATATAATTTTTCTTCTCGTTTTATTATGTGTCATGAGTCTCTTTCAAATGTAAGGTGTATTTTTTTTTCATTTAACAAAGTCTCAGCTTACGTTCTATATGTTGGTTGTCCTTTTTTGAGAAAATTTATGTTTATATCTGCATAAAACAACACTTATATTGATTAAATTAACTTGGCATCAGAATATTATAAAAGTCAAATCATTTCCATGATTGGCTGGGGAGAGTTTCAGGTATCTTAGGTGTATGTCTCTGATATGGCAGTTTTATATTATTAAATATAGTTTGCTATTTATCTTTATGACACACAATATGACCTGTCTAAGATCTTACTGTAACATAGATAGGGATGAAAACAATAATTAAGCTTTCTAAGCTTATTTGGCTTTCCCCACTTCCCAGTCAGCTTGCCTCCTTTGTTTCTAAGTCAATTTGGCTTTCACTAGTCAGGTTACCTCCTTTGTTTCAGTTTATCTCTTGTATTTATCAAAATCAAAATGAATCTGAGATGTATAATTTTATTTTTAAATTATTCCACCGTAAATAGAATAGAATAAAAACATCTTTTTTTATAAGCCGATAAGGGCGTGGTTCGGTGGTCAAATTGCACGGTTGTTGTGGTGGCCACCAAGGTTCAAACTCCCATTGGGCTAAAGAGCTCGCAGGCCATGTGCCTTTGTTGGGCCAACGAGCTCGCGGGTTTGAACTTGGCGATAATGCCTTGAGGACATGGATCCCATAGAAGTGGTCTCTGGGAATAGAGCCATACTTGGCGATAATGCCTTGGGGACTGGGACCCCATAGAAGTGGTCTCTGGCAATAAAGCCGTGGGAAGAGATACCCCGAAAGGGTCTCCCTAGCCTCGATCCAGGCTTAAAACCGAGTTCTCCCATCAAAAAAATATTTTTATAAGTTTAGTTTATTATATATTTAGGAATAATTTATTTAATTCAATTTTTAATAATTTTACATTTTAATATGTAAAATTTAAAGTGTATTTTCATGACTATTACAATGTGTTATGTCTATGGAAAGTTTGATTTATGGTGGGGAATTTTTCATTCCCCACCATTCATCCCAAACCCAATGGGGAAAATGTTAGGTTAAACATTGGACATAGCTCATAGATAAAATAGAGCTAGGTTTAAGTTCTTAATATGTTTTGACTCAACCATTATTCAATGAGCTTAAGTTCATGTATCTCCATAAGTTCAACCCCTACCTGTAGGGGTCATGTAACCAATATAAGGTGTTTGGAGAATGGAATTTGTGTCTATGGCGGGAAACACACTTTTCCCTGACAATTTTAAAAAAGATGAAGCAAGGGGTTTTTTATTAGATCCCTCGTTCTAAGAAGGATGCACAATAGAAATATTCTACAATTAAAAAAAATACTTGTTCATGCTAATAGTTTATCAATGTAATATGTATTTCTATTGTCTATTTGTAATAAAGAGTATTTAATATTATTAAGAAAAGTTGTGAGGCATATAATGCCAAAACCAAAAAGTAGCATTCTCCTTATTGCATTCCAACAAAAGATCCTAAAAGCTTGATGGAGAAGCTTAGATTTGGTGGTTCTCCTATTCGGCACTTTTATAGGAGGCTACAAACACCCTAGCAATAAGGTGCAAGTTGCCTACATAGCAATGCTATAGGTTATCACAACGTTGCTATAGAAGTCTAGTTAGTTGCTATAGGTATAGTATAGCTTGCTACAAGTGTTATTAGATTGCTATAGGTGAACAACAATTTGCTACAAGTGTTAACTACTACAGGTGATAATAGGACTTCCGATTAGCATGAGATCATTAGGGAGAGAAATTGGGAGCACTGTCTTATCTTATAATAGTTAATGAGAGCAATTCATCTTGCTTTTAACAATGCTATAGAAGTCAAAATAGTAGGACAACAAGAGTTTGTCAGGATATTGACACTACACGGAACTTGATGGTGGTTCAAAACATTATCATAGTCCACATGGAGTCAACCCATGCATATCTTCATGGGTGTAGACCATTCATAGTTGAGTTGTAGTAGCTGGGAGCTCATTTTAGATGGAAGAATGAACAAAGGAAATTTGTCTTTAGTAGATATCTTTATAGTAATTGCATGTCTCTCTTCCATTATGTGGTGATGTGAACTAGAATAATAACTATCTTATGTTTTGTTAGTGAGTTGTCTAGTTATCCCTAGGCTACAATAGTTGGGTTATTCCTTTGGGTGCTAGATCTCTCCTTTGACCATGATGGAAGAGTTGTTATGATATGAATAGAAATTGCTTCATTTACTTGTGCAAGTTGAGTGGGTGTTCATTGTTGTTAGGCAATTGTGAATGGAACTATAGGGATAGTTGTTGTCTTTCAAGGCAACCCTCCATATTTTTTACAGAGGGTAGCTTTCAAAGATGTGGTCATTGCCATTTTTGATCTTCCTTAGTAAAGAAAATATAGGGGAATAAAATAATATAGTAAAATTGAATGTGGAGTTACTCAATGGGCTATAAAGAAGAACTTTCAAATTGTTGCGATAAAGAAGAAGAGTGAACAAGGCTTCTTGTGAATTGTAGAGAATAAAGTTGGAGGAGAAAGGTGATTGTAAGGGTAGATTACAACCCTAATAAGACCATTAAATTAATGATTTCCTTGTATTAACACTATTCATAGTGGATGGGAAGCTAGTGTGCATAACTTTACTAAATTTTTTAACTTATTGCATTTTTTGGTTCAAAATTTTGTTACATATAATTTTGTTCATTATTAAACCTATTGTTTTGTTTTCATTTCTCTTATTTGATATCTTGTTTTTATTTCTCTTATTTGATTTTACATAATTAATACTTCTACAAGTTAATTCAATTTATTATAGCAAATTACTAAAAGTAATGGGAAACAAACTAACTTAGAAAAATCCATTGTTGATGCAATTCTAAAGTTATCAACCAAGAAATTTATAGATCAATATATAATAAAACATTTTACATTTAAGAAAATAATGCATACCTAGTTTAGATAATGTATTATATACTAATACTTTTTCAATATAATATATATCTATCATCTTCTAATAATAAAGAGTAATTAAGATTATTATGGACAAGTTGTGAGGTAGATAAACCCCTAAACCAAAAGTAAAATTGCCATTTCAACAAAAGATAGAAAATAATGTGTATTACATTATTCAAGAATCAATCCTAGCTCTATGATGGTTTCTTGACATGGTAGAATGTTGCTAAAGCTTTGTCTTTAAAGATTATTGTTACCTTTTCTCTAACTTATTTTCACCTTCCAATCATTGAACTTAGTTACCTCTCTCTCTCTCTCTCTCTCTCTCTCTCTCATATTTAAAATAAATTGGGTGTTATTTTTGGTTTTCTAATTTCATTCATGTTTTAATATCCATACATACTTAAGGACGAATTTTTCTTATTGTATTAGTAAATATTTGAATTTTATGTAATAGAGAAGAATTACAGTGCACTAGATTTTTTATCTATAAAGACTTTCAAAATAAAATATTGCAAAATAATTTTTATACTTCGTTGTAATTTTATAATTTACATCATATTATATATATACATGCTACTTCTTTTCAACATGCTAGTATTCTTTTTTTTCAAAACTTTTTATATTTACTTCCCTAATGGACTCATCCACCTCTTGAAGCTCAAATACCGTACACAAAAACGTATTTTTACCTTAGATTTTTTTTCTAAAACTTACCATATTTTGAATTGTTCTCCTCTACGACAATTATTTGATCACAAACGCATTAGATAGATCAAAAAGAAATTGTTAGAATACTTTCAATTTTAGTTTGTAATAGTTTAACTCCATTTTTGCCATGGTCCAAGTGTTTGCATGATATGGGCTAGAGCTTTCCCAAGAAAAATCAATAGCTTCGTGATTGTTTAATGGATAGTACAACGAATTTCCTTAGGTATCCTTATTTAAAACTCAAAGGGGAAGAACTTTTATTTCTTAACGATAAAAGAAAATAAGAAAAAAAAATGGTTTTTTTGAAAGCAAAAAGGTCAACAAAAACAATGAATGATTATCTATCTTCTATTCATTGATTGGGATATTGTCGTTCCACTATAATCTTAGAATTTTTTTGATATGGAACATTGTGATCTCTACCAATAAATGTTGAGATTATAATGTAGCCATCCCATGAAATCTTTTTAAAATGTATTCTATATAATAAAATAACAATAGAGATTGATTTTCAATCCTTATAAACATATGGAGGGTGGATAGAGTAAAATTAGAGATAATTGATAATATAAAATGTTATCCCCTTTTCAAAGAACTTTATTTAGACCTCTCTTCCTTATGGGGTTTCTCATTTGAAACATTCTACTTTATGCATGCTCTCATTTTCATTATGTAATTATCTTGACATCATTCTAATGATATTCCAATTGAATGAGTTCATGATTCTCTTTCTATGGTTGTTGGCTTCAACTAATAGTTAGCAGATTAATGCAATCAAGGTTGCAGAGTCCAACTAACGACTATCAAACATTATAGTCAACAAATCTTTCAAATCCAAACCTAATTAACAACACAATAGAAATCAACTAAAACTATATGAAAAGAATAGATTTGCTTGATTATCACAATAGATTTATGAGCTTGATTACATGCTAGGCTTCAACCCTTTGAATTACAAATTATATCTTAAATATTAAGATCTTGATAGCTTACTTTGCCTCCCTTATAATGAAATGTACTAGGATTTATGTTTGTTCTCTTCCCAACTTTCTCGTTTCCCCATTCTTCTATCTCTATCTTCTTCTATTCTCAAATCATATTGGAGCTCCCTATATATAGAAAATGTAGAAATGAAGTGTGACAATTGGCAACATGATTAATGATCATGTATTAATGTGACAAGGATAAAAGTCTGCAAAATTAAATGTTTTACTCATCAATCAACCCTGGAAGTTGGTGCATCATCCTACTTTAGAATGTAGTATAATATTTCCTAAGACACTTTAGACCAAGAGTCTCTAAATTCAATGCAGGTTTAACATATGACTCCTCTTAGGACCTATAATGAAATAGGTAACTTTAAGAATGGGAGCAAGTTTGAAGTATGTGTTGTATTGTTCAAATGAGTAACCATTATACAACAACTAACTTAGTATTAAACCCAACTAACTCCTTAGATGGAAAACATAATGTGTTGAACAATTAAGAGCACATGAAAATTGAATAGAATGTTTTTAGGCACATGATGCAATCTATGGCCCCAATTGCAACCAATTATTATTAACTATGACATCTTGCAACATCACTAATGGCTTGATTATGCTTGCAATTCTAGATATGATGCCTTGAAATTGTGAAGACATAAGTATGGTGAGATATGGTGTTGCAAACTTAACTCACATTAGCACACAACATTTAGAAAACTAGTAAAGTACCTACAAAACAAATAAATGTTAATAAAATATTTTTTGGTTGATGTAAGATTGCTCCTCCACTAGGCATCTCAGGTAATTGAAAAGTGAGATTCTCACTTCTGTTCAAGGTTACGAGCTAAAGGAAATCAAAGTTGGTCAACCTCCATTCTAGACATCCAACTAGAGTCTTAAATTGGTTGTCTTTACATTTTACCCAGTATTCCTCATATTTTTTAGTTCGTGTGCTCCTCCCAATTCTACAATCAAGTATTTCTTCAATCTCCTTTGCTCCTTGTGTAGGCACATGTGTTCCCAATTCTATCACTGTCATTTGGTCTCTTGAATCTCCTTCATGATACTCATATAAATCAACAATATTAAATATTGCATTCCCCTCTTATCTTGATGATGGATCACGAAGTGTGATCCAAACATTGATACAAAAAAAGCAACACCGTTTTTTCCCAGAAACTTACAATCTGATTATTAAATATTGATGATAACCAAGAGCTTCTAGCAATTCCACTTCGTAGGCATTTTTAAAACCAAACTTCTTAATAATCCTACAAGGTGTAAATTTCTTCATTTTTAGTTTGTTATATGATCCCTATGGAAATCTTTCTTTTCTTAAGTGAATCATTACTCCATATTTCATATTGCCATGTCTTTGACTTTGATTAGTCTTCTCTAGTTATTATTGGACTTCTTGATGCAAATCCCATGTGTACTCTACATACTCTTTAGCTATAGTGTTATTTATATAATTAGCAATAAAATATTTTACTTCTAAGACATTCCTTGGAGTATGTCTATATATAATTTCAAATAGTGATCTACCTATACTTCCGTTCACTAAGTTATTATAAGAAAATTTAGATTGTGGTAAGGTTAAATCATAATTTTCTATTTTCTCACTTGATAAACACATCAATAAATTTCCCAAATTTTTGTTCACAACTTCTATTTGTCCATCTATCTTTGGGTGGTATGCTAAACTAAATTTTAGATATGTATTCATTTTCTTCCATAAGGTCCTTGAAAAATGTCCAACAAATTTCACATCTATGTCTAGTACAATGCTTTTAGGTAAACCATGTAATCTCATAATTTCCTTGAAAAACAAATATCTATATGTACTACATCATTAGCATTTTACAAGCAATGAAATGTACCTTCTCAAAAAAAAATTCAATAACTACAAAAATAGAATCATGTCATTTTTGAGTTCTTGGCAATCTTAACACAAAATCCATAGTAATATCCTTCCATGGTCTTTCTAGAATTAGCAATGACTTGTACAAACTAGCATTTTGACTACCTCTTTTTGCTACTTGACAAATTCTACAATTTTGCACATACCTTTTGACATACTTATACATCTATCACTAAAATTAATATTCACTAACCAACACAAATGTTTTATTAACTCCAAAATGTCCAAGGTGCCAACCCACCACTATGTTTCTCCTTGATCAAGTTATCTCTCATTGAACTTTTAGGAATACATAACTGGTGCAGTCACGGTTAGGAGGGTCCACGGAGTGAACTATCTAGACCGTGTAGCAAGAGTAAACACAATGGAAGATACTCAAATATGGAATGCAAATGAGATTTAGATACTCAATATATCAAGATTCAAAATACTGATATGCTGCAACATGCAGGCTTACAATTTTGGGCTCACTGGCCTGATTATAGTCACAACAAATATGACATTTTAGCACCTGATATCAAAAGGATTCAACTGTATAACAACTTTGAATCATTAACTATCTAACTAACTGACTTTCTATGTATCTATTACATGAATATATATCATCTCTGGATCACAAGAATCCTCTGCATCAGCCAAGAGATATTACAAACTCCAATGAAAGAGATGTAACATGTAGCAACACATAAGTAAGCCCAAAACATATGGAAATCCTCCGCAAATGGATGAAACAAAGTGCAAATCTTAGGGAAGGTCGGCCATGTCCCAAAGTACCTTTAATGATGTTTCATTTAGCTCTGCAAGTCTTGGAAGTGCTCTACAAGTCTTCTTCTTTAGCTGGTTGTTCTGAGTGCTCTGTTCTGATAAAACAATTGATCTTCTGATAAGGATCCAAATGATCTAAATTTTGGATATGATGTGTATGATGATGTCTAGATGCTATGTCTTGCTCTACAAGCTCTAAAATGCAAATGCAACAAAATGCGGTACAAAATGCTAGAACGACTACTAACTAAACTAAACTGAACTAAATTGAAATGAATTGGAAAATGAAAGAAAACAAAAGAATGCAAATATTTTTTGTTGATGAAAGATTTCTCTACAACCTAGGATGCTCTTGTATCAAACACCCGAGGTTGTTGAAAAAGTGAGTCCCTCACTTTGTCAGGGCTAGAGAAAAACCAAGATGGTCCACCTCAGCTTGAGAAATCCAAGATGAGTCTTCTTCCAGTCTGCCTTATCACTTCACCAGGTATACCTTGTATTGCTTTCCTCTAGTACTACATCTAATTATGTTGTCCAAGATGTCTTCAATTTGCTCTGGTGTTTGTTGTGGTAACTGCTTCTTCAAGTCTTTTTCAATGATGTCCCTAAACTCTTCTTCATGATATTGATATAGGTCTACAATGTTGAAATAGGTGATATACCCAATGTCTCTGGTAGCTCTGCTTCATATGCATTTCCTAAATCAAACTTTCTTAGTATCCTACATGGTCTAAACTTTTTCATCTTCAACTTGTTATATGTCCCTACTGGAAATCTCTCTTTTCTTAGATATACCATTACCTCATCTCCCACTAAAAATTCTTTGTGTCTTCTCCTCTCATCGACTTGCTCCTTATACTTATTGTTCATCTCCTCCAAATGTTTCTTAACATGATTATGCATTATCTCCATGTGTCTTACAAATTATTCTGCCTTTGCACTCCTCTTATCCTCCATGTTGATATCTCTCAACTCTACTACTCCTCTAGGGTCACTAGTAGAATTTGGAAGATAAATGACTATGTGACTAAAACTTTTAGTCATGACAACTAAAAAGGACTAAATTCTACTAAGTTTTTGCAACACAACTATAAATGACTAAATAAATGACTAATTTGATTGTCAAATAAAAAACACAACTAAATAATTAGTCACACAAATAAAAATGACTAACTAATTAATCACTTGTTGACAATTTTATTATGTCTTCAAAGAAGCACTTTTGAAAAGCATATTGTTTAAATTTCAAGCACTAAAAGCAAGCGTGTTTTTGTTTGAAAGGGAAAATCAAAAGATATTGGAAAATAGGAAATGTTCAAAGCTTAGGCACCAAAGTGGGAAATGGTTTTAGTTTTGTCTTCATTACACCTACGTGATAAGGAGGTTTAGGGTTATGGCATGTTGTGTTTTATGGAGTCTTCCATGGAAGCAGCAACAATGGGGCAAGTAGCTCTTGAAAGCTAGAGGCATGTTGCAAAGTTTTGAAAGGCACGTTGTAGGGTTTTAGAGAAACTTTCATCATCCCTGGCGTGGAATCAACAACTTTCATTTCAGATGAAGATAAATGTTGTAGTTTAAAAGAGAGAGTATGGCATGGTGCACAGAGATAGACTTGCATTACTACTGTTGACCTATTTTTCCTCTGTCCAAAGTTAAATAGTTCACCTTGTATATTCCTTGAATATCCTTTAGAAAATAATCCTACAAAACTTAATTCCTTCAATTATCCATGCTCTACCTTGCAAAAAATCCCAAAATCTCACCTGGAGATTCTTAACAAAAACCTAGAAAAACCCAGAAATCTTTTGTCTCCAATTATTTTCTATCGCAAAGATTTCTCAGTTTTATACTTAGCCATTTTTCATGTATATGATGATGACGTCATCCTTGATTTGGGTTTTTCTATCATTTGGTCAAATTCTATCTCAAATACAATTTTCCTTGTATCTTGGTCATGTACAACGTTACTATGCATGGGTTCATTGTAGGTTATGTTGTATGTATCTCCTTTGTATATTGCGCATACAATTGCATATACAATGCAATATACAAGAGGTTATACAAGTATGAGATACATTCCCGGACATAAAAGAATATGCCTTTTGGTTTTGTAAAGGTAGATGCAATTGTATGCATCTTTGTATGTATATTCGCATATGTAAATGCAGATACAAATAAATGTACAAGGGTCACATGCAAGGTCAGATGCAACGATTGTATGTACAAGTGCGATTGTATACAGTTTTGTTTGTATATTCGCATTGTATATCAGATATTCACATGCAAAGAAAATACATACAATCTAGATGCGAATGAAGAATCAAATGTGGTGGATAATCAATTGGGGTCCACCTATTGTATGTATATGCAATTGTATCATCCCATATACAATCCTATAGACAATTACATATACAAAAGTTAGATACAACAGGGACATACAATGCAGACCCAACTAGGAAATTAAATTTGATAAACTCAACGGTGAGTTTCACAGTTGTATGTTGAAGAGCATGTATATGCCAATATGCGAAAAAGAAAAGATACAAGGCCGGACCTGTTTCAAAGTTTCATTCTGGTTGATAATCCTCTGAGTTCCACATTGTATGTAAATGCAATTGTATCTCATATACAATCAGATATACAAAAGGTCACATACAATGGATTTTTGGTGAGATAATATGTATCGATGGCTCAGTTTGAGGTCTTTCCGATGGCCGATAAGGAGGATGCAGCGGTGGGTCCCAAGTTCAGCTCAACGGCCAATCAGATGATGACACGTGTCAAGGGCATATATACAAAACGTGATACAAAAGTAAAGGCCCACTTTTGTATGTTGGCCATTGTACTACATATTCAATTGCACATACAAAAGCATATACAAGGGGAGATTCAAAGATATACAAAAGTTGAATATGTAAAAGGCGAAAGGAAAGAAATTGCATAAATGTATAAAGTGAACCTAGCAGTGTAAATTGCATATTCAATTGCATATGCAAAGCGATATACAACTGTAGGGTGTAGTTGACTGCAACTTTGATCATGGATATCTCCCTCATTCTGGCAAATTTTAACATTTCCTACCATGGCTTGAAACTTCTCTTGGGCCAAGTTCGTGATTGCTGTCATTTCCACTAAGGCTTTATTGAGAATCTCCTCTTGGGAAGGAGATAGATGCAACAACTCTAAGATAGAAATGTGGGTAGGAGTCTTCCGTAGTTGGTCTATGACACTATACTGATGGGAGTTGGACTAAGAAGGTGATGACCTTAGAGGGAGGTTATTCAACGTGACCTTACCACTGTGGATGATGATGCTGCAATCAGTTTTATTGGGTCCTGATTATTGGTTAGACGTAACCACATTGATTTGTGGGACATGCTATGATATGCAATTGATGGTATAATCGAATGGCACACTAGCGTAATTGGCATTACTATTCCCATTATTCTGATTTTGCCTGTTGCGGTTGTTGTTGTTGTTGCCATTGTTGTTGTTATTGTTTTTGTTGTATGACATGTCGTGATTGAGAAGTGGATCTTTGTAAGCCACATGCGTCTCATTAGAAGTATGTTTTTGAGCGCCTCCTTGATTTTGATCAAGTATGTCTTGAATAACATGTTTGAGACAGATACAATTGTTGGTTGTATGTCCTCTTCCTCTATGATACTCACAAAAGTCGATGTCTTTCCAATAGTGAGGTTTTATTTGAGGTTTATAATCACTTGTTGGCAGTAAATTGATTTCATTGTTGGCCAATAGCTTCCTTAATACAGATTCTTGGGACTCACCCAGCGGTGTGAACTTTTTCCTTGGATTTGAGTTGAACCATGGTCTTGGCTCCCGAGAGAATGTTTTTTTGGGCATAACATTGCTTGCCTCTCCTTTCAGAGTGAATATTGGTTGTTGTTTGGGAGCCGCCACCTTGGCATCAACTACTCCATCATTGACAACATTTTAATTCTTAGTCCAAAACTTTGATTTGTTGGTCATGTAGTTGGAGGTAGGTGTGTCCTTGTATAACTTGATTTGCCCCTTGGCAATCATAGCTTTCTCGATGAACAATCCCATTTCAATGACCTTCAAAAATGAAGTAGGGCATTGGATTTAGATTTGGTATCTTAGATCAGAGTTGAGGTTGTGGACAAACATCTCCATTAATTGCTTCTCAGGTACATCATATGAGCATTTGCTTACTAGTTGTCTCCACCTTTGTAGGAAGGAGGTGAATGATTTGCCACTCTTTTGCTTAGTATTGCATAGGTCAAGCATGTGGAGACTTTGTGTTTAATATTGTACGAGAAGTGTGTGATGAATTTGTTGACTAACTCATCAAAATTTTTGATGCCCGGTGGCCATGGCTTGACTACCTAGAGATCTAGGGAGTAGTCTCATTAAGAAAGTCTCATTGTGAGCTACTTCCATGCATGCGGTGTTGAATTCCGTAATGTGATCTCTAGGGTCCCCGTTTCCTTTGTACTTGTCAAACATATGAACTTCGAATCAAAAGGGAAATGGTACCATGTTCAAACTTTTATCAAAGTGGTACAGTGTGATATCTTCCAAGGAGTATGTTTTAGTGTTTGTACCCATCTTGAGATCTGTCATTTGTTGTGTTAGACCTTTGATTTGTTTCTTCATTTCTTCCATATGTGTGTTTGGGTCCATGACTTTCTTTCCTTTGTACTCACCGGTGTGATGTTCATGATTATCCTCTATGGTCTCTTTGAGTTTTCTTAGATCAAAATTAGTGGGGAGCTTAAGCCCAAGATTTGCAAGATGAATAAAATACTTGTGAGGGTCCTCATGGAGCACTTTCTCTAGCAAGCATTGGAATTTTTGATCTTGGAGGTGTCCTTGATAATCTTTGTGAGAGATTTCCTCATCACTATCATGAGGGGTGACAATGCGGTCAGATGATCCGGCCATTTCAAGTTGCTTTTGGTATTCAGATCTAGTAAGAACCATACAAGGCAACGTGGGATGCGGTGGGATGAAACTAGAGATTTTGGCAAGATGTCAGTGGAGATTGCTGAGGATAGGATACTTATGACAAGATTTGGACAAGGGACTCTCTTGATCAATGATTCCAAGTAAGACGACTGATACAAGACAATAGCCACTAGTAAGGGTACTTGATACATGTCTTACTGCATAGGGACTAGTCATGCACTAAGACCACTAGCGAAGTTCTGTGACTTACTAGAGTTACTTGAATCCAAAATGATCTGAAAAAGGGGGCTATGCTAATCTGATATGGGAAACTTTTGACTTTGGACTAGGGAGACTTTATAGAAGGTGAATGAGATGACTAATGAAAGAGAGACTTTGACGCAAAATGGATGGAAAAGTGACTGCAAGGTAAGATTTGATCTCAAAACTTGGAACTAGGCTGAAATGGGTACCCAAAAATGGTAAAATTTTCCTCTCAAAGACTGTGGAAGTACTCACTATCACACATGCACCGGAGTAGATGCGTCGCATAAACTAGTAAATGTATGAAAAGTCAGTACAGAAGCGCAACACTGGTAAATTCATATGCGTAGTAATAGGTAGTAAAAGCATAGTAAGTCAACACATATGTGCAGCAAGTCGGTGCAAATGCACAACAGAAAAGGATAAATGCACCGCTCTAGTTTTTTCAGTGTTTTTACAAATTTTTGGCAATTTTTCTAATTTTTTTGGTATCGTTGGCTACAAGAAGGTCTTTTTGATCTAATTTTCATTTAGTTATGACAAGAAGACACAACAAACACAAAGAATGTTTTTATGGTTTTTTTTTTTTTTTTGTGATTTTTTGACTCTTTTTGGACTAAAAGAAAGCAAGTACAATCCTAGGTTTCAAAGGACAATATAAAACTGAATTCTCACTATCTCTAGTGAAGCATCTTTGGGAGGTGATAATCACCCTTCCCTACACTAGATTATAGGGGTTTTTGGCCACTAAGACAAAAGTGTTTAATAAAGGCAACCATTCGAGTGGTTATGCATGCAGAAACACTACTCTCCATTATGGAGTCTCCAAGCCTGCAAGGGTTGTGCCTTGGAGGGTTTTGGGGGAGGTTGGTTGTTGGTATAACACAACTTCACTCATTGTTTCAAGCTTTCGCTCTAAACATAATTTATTTATAGTGGATTAGTAGGGCTTAGCGTCTAGCCTATTACCATTTAGGGTCATTCCTACTTGGATGAACGGTATCCAAGAGTAGGCCCTTCTAAAGGAAAAACACATGCAAAAATGATATGTCTGGCATTTTGGTCACCCAAGATAGGGGAGAGCATAGGCCTGGTATCAATCCCAAAACACAGAAGATAGTGGTTCTTTTCCCCTAGTTAAAATGAGAAAAACTAGATGAGCTATCTACTTGGGCAAGCACAAAAATTTGTTAACTTTGAAGAGATAACAAGATAGCAATGGTTCAATTTTACCCAAATAGTAGTGATATGTTAACTTTGAAGTGATAACTGATGGTGATAGTTTGTCATTGATGTCAAAAGGAACATCAATTAGGAGTTGTTCATTTGGACAGAATAAGTGTTGTCAGTTGAGTTGGCTTGATTAGTGTATATCTTTCATATATAGTGTGGTATCTTCAAGGATGTAGTAGAAGTATGTGGCAGGAATCAAGTTGTTTGATGGTAAGTTGCAGTGCATTTATGTTATTATGCTTCTTGTTCTTCTTGGTCATTTCTTCACACAAGATGTTGAGTTGATGCAAGTTGTTGGACTCAGTTGATAATGATCATCATCCATGGTTGAGGAGAATTCAGATGAGTTAAATTTATCTCATTAGTTTGACACATAAGGAAACAGGTAGAGGACATGTATATTCATTGTATTGCTTCTTCGAATCAAATCAGGAGTATAATGCTTTCATAATTATCTTGTGCTCACAAAGTTGATTATGATCAAAGTTTTCATAATTCATATCAAAACATATGTTTGTTGTTTTGATGACAAGATGGTATTGCTTCATGGTTGAGTCAAGTGATGCAAATGGTTTATGAAAGCATGAAGTGTTTATAAATGGTGCATAACTTTGATCATTGAGCAAATGGATGTCAAAGGAGGTAAATTACATACTCTGCTAGAATTCTGTATCATGTGCAGAAAGATCATTAGTGGCTCCTATTTAGAAGAAGATATAATCTTTGAGGAACAAATTTCCTAAAATCCTAAGTATCATTGTGATGCCCTAAATCCTAAGTTCATTTTTTTTTGCACCCATCATAAACCAAGGTTACTTTTGTTTTAATTTGATGTTGACCTGCGAGAGCAAGTTATTCCACTTATGTCACTTGCTAGAGGGGTCATATGTCATAGTATATGACTGGCCCTTTCTGTGTTCGACCAACACCCTCGATATCTCCCATGAACGTTTGGGAGGCAAAGCATATCAATTGATATGTTTAAATGAATGTTGAGCGGTTTTAGTTTGAATTTCATTTGAAGACTATTAAAAGACCACCTAATTTGAAAGGAGAGCATGCTTTTTGGAATGCATCGAAGGGGAGCATGATTTAAAGAAAAAGGCATTCGTTGTTATGAAGTGCATTCGATGGGGAGTAAAATAAATAATATCAATAAGATTATGTGTGGGGTGTGAACAAGCCATTTCAATTGGCTTTGATTTTATTTTTTCTAAATATTAGAAACTTTTAGTTTTCCGCCTCCATGTCATATTTTTATGACAATTAAATAAGGTGATTTTTTATATGCAAAGCCACCAAATTTGTATGGGTTTCAAAAAAGGAAAATATGTGGATTAGCCATAAAAGGCTTGGTTTCTAAAGTTTAGAAATTTTTTTAAATTTCTATTTTTTTTTTTTTTTTAAAAAGGTATGAGATCTAAATGGGAAGTATATGAGTCTTTTAAGGAGTTTTTCAAGGAGCTTTTAAAGGAAATAGTTGATGCCTTTTTAAAAGCAATTTTTTGGAAAATCTTTTTTATTTTTCCCATACCATTGAAGAATTTAGTAAAGATTTTTATGAAAAATTGTAGAGAGAAGAATTTCAAAAAGAATAGGATAACAATGATGCAAGGAGAAAATATATTTGCATGTCTTTTATTCTTGCAGGATATGAAGAGTCATTTTGCAGATTGTTGAATATTGAAAAAGTTTTAAGGGAGAAGGAATTTCAATGATCTGGCCAATCATGTTGCAGAGAAGAAAATATATATATGTATATATGATTTTATTTTTGCAGAGATTGAAGGGTTTTGTACAAAGAGGATAATGAAAATTTGGTTGAAGAAATTTGCAGATTGAAGGGTTTTGTGAATTAGAAGAATGTGAAAGGGCAGTTGTATTTTATTTGACAGAGATGGAACATATAGAAGATGAAAGGTGAAAAGACATTCAACTTGTATAAAAATGTTTTTCAGGTGCATTGATGAATGTCTTAAAAAAGATAGAGATGAAACATACAAAATGATGCAGTGTTGTTGTGTGGAATTGAATAGAGAAATGAAGACAATTTCTAATAAATCCTTTTGAAGAGAAAAGAATAATGATAAGATTATACTGGGTTTGTAATGTAGAGATAATCAAATGAATTGTTATGCAGGTGTGAAGGAATTGAGAATTGAATGGAAACAGAGTATCCCTCTGATCTGGTTTATAACTTCTATTGGTGATTTGGTTTGCCAGTGAGGCCTTGTATTAGCCAGTGAGGCTTATTGGTTGGTGTGACCTTAATATTTGTTAGTGAGACACGTATTGTAGCCACTGAGGCATGTTTTATCAGTTAAGCTAGTGAGACAGTTCTGGAGTGGTTTTTCTACCCCTAGAGGGTTTTCCACTCGTGCAATTCTTGTGTCTTGATTCATATTGATCATCTCTCTATGGTTGTATGTTTTACTCTTGAGTTTTTGTTTTCATTCTTAGATATGTGCATATGTGTTTGACAAAGTTATGTGCATATGTGTTTGACAATACAATGATAACTTTCTCTTCTTATGCTCTCCAAGTTAAATTTTGTAAAAAAGATTAGAAAATTCACACAACACTGATTCACCCCCCCTCTTAGTGTTGTCCTTAACTCCTACAATTGGTATCAGAGCAAGGTTCCCTGTTTGAAGTCTCATAGGCTTGGGTAGTTTCTGGTAGTGGAGTTCAATGGGTAAGTGCAGGAGAATTAAGAACATGAGAAATGTTAAGATTCTTTTTGGTCAAAAGACACAAAAGAAATCATCCATATCAAATCTAGATTTTGATATAAAGTGTGTTGATAAAGTGTTTCAGAAGCTCTCTGCACAAAGAGATTGATGTTGTTGTGACTTGATATCATGTTGGTACTTAAAAATTGTGTTGCAGTTCTGTGTGATCTTGCTTGTCAGGGCAAAGAGTTTAAGATGCTCTCAAGAAGCTCTTATCAAAAAATTAGCATGTGTTGGCTAAGGTGGCCGAAAATGAAAAATTTAATTCATAGCAATTATCTCTATTTTTTATTTGTGCAAAGTGTTGTTACAGGAAGAATTTGTTGATGCAGTTTGTTTGTTGTTGTTTGAATGACAAAGTCAAGAGGCAGAAGTTCTTGTTGGTTGCAGGATGTAGTTATGTATATATCAGATTTGACAGTGTGTTGTAAAAAGATGTGCAGGAACAACAAGATGGTCTTCATTCTATTCATGTCAAGAAGGATGATCTTCATTCTTGGTTACAGAATGAATGTTTATTTAGAAGTGATTATTGGTATGTTCTTTGTTGGTCTTCCTCATTAATATGATTCAGAAAGGTATGTGCAAATTGTGTGCCTCTAGTTTTGGAGTGGTATCAGGTGTCCATGATCAATGACATGTTCAGTATTGATAAGTAGTTAAAAGATTTAATACTTAAAGAGATTGATGATGTTGAATATCTTGTTCTATTCATATCATGTTGGTGCTCACAAAGGATCTTGGATAGATGTTTTTTTTATGTTGCCTGAGGAGGTTGAAAAATGGAAGAAGTTAAATTCTTGTCTCTGCATTTGGTTTTGCAAAGTGTTGTTGCAGGAAGAACTTGGTGTGCAGTCTTGATGGGCTGATTTGAATTTCAAGGTTAAAAAGGGATTAGTTCTTATGTTGTGAAAAGTGTCTTGTGTAGAACAAGAGGATAGTTCAGATGGTCTTCAGTCATTGTGATGTCAGAAAAGGTGTCAGAATAGTTTGGTTGCAGGATGATAGTTCATATCAAAGAAGTCAATTTGATAGTCATATCAACTACCTTGTGTAATGTTTTTATGGCATATGTCTGCATAAGTATTGAAACTTTCAGGTGATTTGGAGATAGTGTTTCACTTGTTTCATTGATGATCTTCCATGTTTCAAATAGAGTTCTTCAAGCTATGACATTGTTGGTGATATCCTGCATTTCATCAGAGGAAGTTAAAATCAGCAATAGCAGATGGTAATGTTCAAAAAGGTTTGTCATATGTTGGCTTCAGGATTGTTATCATCATAAATCATTACTTGTTCAAAGGTTAACAAGGGTTTATGCCTTCAAAGTGTTCATAATTCAATATGATTATAATGATTATGGTCATGCTATAACATCTTTAAGTGGAGTTGTTCTCAGGGGGAGTTAATCAGAGGATTGAGTTGTCACTATCATGGGAAATTTGAAAAGATATATGTTTTCTTCATCCTCATATTGGTATTTCTTGTCAGGACAGTTGCCAGTGACATTTATGAGTAGTGATTTATTTGTGTATTTCAACACAGGAGGAGCAAATTGTTTTGAGTCTTTGTCATCAGATGTCAAAAAGGGGGAGAAAGAAAAATTGCAATTAGATGGTTTTGCCATCAATGACAAAGGGGGAGATTGATGGTGATAGTTTGTCATTGATGTCAAAAGGAACATCAATCAGGAGTTGTTCATTTGGACAGAATAAGTGTTGTCAGTTGAGTTGGCTTGATTAGTGTATATCTTTCATATGTAGTGTGGTATCCTCAAGGATGTAGTAGAAGTATGTGGCAGGAATCAAGTTGTTTGATGGTAAGTTACAGTGCATTTATGTTATTATGCTTCTTGTTCTTCTTGGTCATTTCTTCACACAAGATGTTGAGTTGATGCAAGTTGTTGGACTCAATTGATAATGATCATCATCCATGGTTGAGGAGAATTCAGATGAGTTAAATTTATCTCATTAGTTTAACACATAAGGAAACAGGTAGAGGACATGTATATTCACTATATTGCTTCTTCAAATCAAATCAGGAGTATAATGCTTTCATAATTATCTTGTGCTCACAAAGTTGATTATGATCAAAGTTTTCATAATTCATATTAGAACATATGTTTGTTGTTTTGATGACAAGATGGTATTGCTTCATGGTTGAGTCAGGTGATGCAAATGGTTTATGAAAGCATGAAGTGTTTATAAATGGTGCATAACTTTGATCATTGAGCAAATGGATGTCAAAGGAGGTAAATTACATACTCTGCTAGAATTTTGTATCATGTGCAGAAAGATCATCAATGGATCCTAATTAGAAGAAGATATAATCTTGGAGGAACAAATTTCCTAAAATCCTAAGTATCATTGTGGTGCCCTAAATCCTAAGTTCATTTTTTTTGCACCCATCATAAACCAAGGTTACTTTTGTTTTAATTTGATGTTGACCTACGAGAGCAGGTTATTCCACTTATGTCACCTGCTAGAGGGGTCATATGTCATAGTCTATGACCGGCCCTTTCTGTGTTTGACCAAGACCCTCGGTATCTCCCATGAACGTTTGGGCGGCAAAGCATATCAATTGATATGTTTAAATGAATGTTGAGCGGTTTTAGTTTGAATTTCATTTGAAGACTATTAAAAGACCACCTAATTTGAAAGGAGAGCATGCTTTTTGGAATGCATCAAAGGGGAGCATGATTTAAAGAAAAAGGCATTCGTTGTTATGAAGTGCATCCGATGGGGAGTAAAATAAATAATATCAATAAGATTATGTGTGGGGTGCGAACAAGCCATTTCAATTGGCTTTGATTTTATTTTTTCTAAATATTAGAAACTTTTAGTTTTCCGCCTCCATGTCATATTTTTATGACAATTAAATAAGGTGATTTTTTATATGCAAAGCCACCGAATTTGTATGGGTTTTAAAAAAGGAAAATATGTGGATTAGCCATAAAAGGCTTGGTTTCTAAAGTTTAGAAATTTTTTTAAATTTCTATTTTATTGTTTTTTTTTTAAAAGGTATGAGATCTAAAATGGGAAGTATATGAGTCTTTTAAGGAGTTTTTCAAGGAGCTTTTAAAGGAAATAGTTGATGCCTTTTTAAAAGCAATTTTGTGGAAAATCTTTTTTTATTTTTCCCATACCATTGAAGAATTTAGTAAAGATTTTTATGAAAAATTGTAGAGAGAAGAATTTCAAAAAGAACAGGATAACAATGATGCAAGGAGAAAATATATTTGCATGTCTTTTATTCTTGCAGGATATGAAGAGTCATTTTGCAGGTTGTTGAATATTGAAAAAGTTTTAAGGGAGAAGGAATTTCAATGATCTTGCTAATCATGTTGCAGAGAAGAATATATATATATATATATATATATATATATATGATTTTATTTTTGTAGAGATTGAAGGGTTTTGTACAAAGAGGATAATGAAGATTTGGTTGAAGAAATTTGCAGATTGAAGGGTTTTGTGAATTAGAAGAATGTGAAAGGGCAGTTGTATTTTATTTGATAGAGATGGAACATACAGAAGATGAAAGGTGAAAAGACATTCAACTTGTATAAAAATGTTTTTCAGGTGCATAGATGAATGTCTTAAAAAAGATAGAGATGAAACATACAAAATGATGCAGTGTTGTTGTGTGGAATTGAACAGAGAAATGAAGACATTTTCTAATAGATCCTTTTGAAGAGAAAAGAATAATGATAAGATTATACTGGGTTTGTAATGCAGAGATAATCAGGTGAATTGTTATGCAGGTGTGAAGGAATTAAGAATTGAATGGAAACAGAGTATCCCTCTAATCTGGTTTATAACTTCTATTGGTGATTTGGTTTTCCAGTGAGGCCTTGTATTAGCCAGTGAGGCTTATTGGTTAGTGTGACCTTAATATTTGTTAGTGAGACACGTATTGTAGCCAGTGAGGCATGTTTTATCAGTTAAGCCAGTGAGGCAATTCTGGAGTGGTTTTTCTACCCTGGAGGGTTTTCCACTCGTGCAATTCTTGTGTCTTGATTCATATTGATCATCTCTCTATGGCTGTATGTTTTACTCTTGAGTTTTTGTTTTCATTCTCAGATATGTGCATATGTGTTTGACAAAGTTATGTGCATATTTCTTTGACAATACAATGATAACTTTCTCTTCTTATGCTCTCCAAGTTAAATTTTGTAAAAAAGATTAGAAAATTCACACAACACTGATTCACCCCCCCCTCTCAGTGTTATCCTTAACTCCTACAATAACAAGATAGCAATGGTCTAGTTTTACCAAGATAGCAATGATGTGTTCAATTTTACTCAGATAGTAGTGATTTGTTAACTTTGAAGTGATAATAAGATAGCAATGAGTTGTTAACTTTGAAGGATAGCAACATAGCAATGATTCAATGATATGCAAGATAGCAATGATTCAATTACTGCCTTCCTAGTTAAGACTATATGAGATTTGCATGAGCATCCATTTTACTTTCCCCTTAGAAATTGAAGTGTGAGTTAACAAGTGCAACTATATGATTCTAAACCAGTACCTAGCCTACAAATAGATCAAGAGTGTTCTTGCAAAAAGACATTAGCATTAGCGAAAACTTCAAGGAAACCCTAAAAATCACTACCTAGATCAAATGCGTAGCTTTAGAGATTGAATGTGTAGAAATAGAGCTCAGAAGCGCCACAGTACATATGCGCTAAGAAAGAGGTCAAAAGCACAGGAAAATAGTATATATGTGCCGAACTAACAAATGCGCCAGAGTAGATTCTATATGCGTTGAAAGAATGTATGCACTTGAACAAATAGTAGATGCATGTTAGGATGTGTCAGATGCACGGCTTTCTCCTGTGTATGGCTTTCTAAAACATAAAAACTTAGTTTTTGGGTTAAAAATTAGGACTAGGCCCCATGGTGGGTGCCAAAAATGTTAAGGGAAAATTGGAGTAAACATGAATAATCAATATAGTATATCAATAATACCCAAAACTCAATGAAATAATGAACAAAAGAGATTCAATCAAACAATGAACAATACAAAGCAAACCTCCTTTAATTCTCAGCTTCCATTGATCGCCTATCACAAATGATCTTGTCTATGAATATGGCCCTCAGAAGGTGCACTTCCTTGCTATTCCAAGATGTTCAAATGGGAATGGCTATGATAGTTTCGCCATGAAGATGAGCTTCATAACAATGATAGTAGTGTGTAGTAACAAGTTTAATCGCAAGCAATGAAGGAATTAGTGCCAAAGGCGTGTTGTAATTCCTATAGAGTAACAATACTAAAAGCTTGGATGAATGAAATGGAAGAATAAGGTTCAATTTATAGACTTGAGAAAGAGAAGATCAATGGTATAGAAAGAATGAGAAGATCAACAATATAGAAACCTTGAGGAACGTGTGTGAATAAGAAGAAGACAAGTGTCACCCAAAAGCTGTTTTGTTTGAGTTAACCGCTTTTCTTTTCTAAAGATAAGACATGCTTTTCATAAATTAGAAAGCTTTTTTCTAATTGAAGAGATATTGATAAAAACAAGGTTGATTGATTCAGTTAATTCAACTTGTGATTTACTTTTGCATGATTTGAGAGGAATTAAATAATAAATTATTTAATTTTGTGTGCATGAAGAAGAAGACTTATTTTTAGAAGATTTGGAAGATATTTGAAGAATTAGAAGATAAGAAAGCTAATTAAATAAATCGATTTATTTAATTGTTGTGCAATGATTTGGCAGAATAAATAAAATATTTGATTATATTTTATTTTTGGAGATTGAGAGGATTTAAATAAATTTGATTTGATTTATTCAAATTTGAAAGAGTGAATTTGACTTAATTAAATAATTAAGAATTATTTAATTGTTTGGAAGAATTTAATTAAATAAAAGATTTTATTTATTTTGACTTTAGAAGAGATAAGATAATATTTTGATATTTAACTAATTTAGAGGAATATGAATCGAATAAATAAATTTGTTTATTTATTTATTGATAGAAGAATTAGAAGGGAATAAATATTAAGAATATTTATTTAGACCGAGTCGTGTCATTTTTAGGCGTATACAATTATGGTATGATAGTCCTTCTACTGCTTGAAAACTGACATTGAAGCTCACACCTTTGATGATTACAAATATGTCTCTTCACTCCTCTTTTGAAGATTGGATCAATAGGCACACTCTTCACTTCCCTCCTGTCATAGAAATGTCTTCAAGATGAATTAGGATAGCCCTTATTGCTTCTACTCGTTCCCTTTCAATCACACATCATAATGAATATCATATTCATATTCTTCTCTTCACATGCTCATATTCGCAATCATACCTCACCTAGATCAACTAGGTTTACAATATATACATGATATTACATTGATTTCATTACAAGTTAGCTAATACAACAAGAATATTACATTTTAGAAGTAGTCCAGAGATCACACAACATGAAATATAAATAGGGCAAGCCTTAACATGAACTACATGCTACTCTAGAAAGAGACACACACCTTATGGATCCCAACACACACTTAGTTTGGTCCTAAATATTCTTCACAGAATCATCCTTCAAGGAATAATATTCGCACACCACAAATTTGAAATAGGTCACCCTTAAGAAGGAAAACATGAAGCTTATAACACATCAATCTTCACAATCTTGGCGGTACTCATGAATCATTAAACATTGCTTGATCTTCTTCCAGATGAGTTGGCAGGACCTACACAACATCTCCAAACACTTCTTGAACTTTGTACATCAACACCTCTATGGCGCACATCACTAACATTCCTCAATCAGTTAGGCAAGAACCTAACCCAGCAACACCATCGTTCTGAACCACAACCAGTTCTAAAGAGAGTAGAAAACACCTTGCGAAGCAATAGGAAACATCACAAGATCATTAGGATCATCTTCCATCGGCTAATTTACCATTTCAAGTAGCAACAAGTTGGTGCACATCATCAGCATATATTCTGATAACAATTTGGCATTCAGAACCATCTGTATCACTTCTGTCATTTGAAAACTGAACTTGCAGATCTCCAAAACACCTGAAACTACAATGTAGTGTGCATTGAACATCTCTGAACATGTCCACAAAACCACATGTGCAAGCCTTCACTTGTAGAGGAATGTAGAGCAATCTAATCAGCCTTCATCATCACATTATCCTGCTAGAGCATAGACCAAAACTCTCACTTATAGCTTTCATCGTGGAGGAGAAAATGATATGAAACTTTGGATTTAGCACCTTTATAGCATACTTAACTTGTGAACTGCATGACCATATCTTCAAATGTGGAGGAATGCAGAGCATTTTACCAACTAGTCTTCAAGGAAGCTTTCTGCAATAGAAACCTTTACTAACATTTGGAGGCCAGAACCTTCTTGTATCAACTCATACATTCTTAGGATCATCAGGAAAGAGCATATAACATGCTACAGATCATCTACAACATCTTCTCAACCTTAGCATAGCTTTTGATGCAGAAGCATCTAGAGGCGTAAGGGCAATCTTGCATCACCCAAAAAGAAGTTAATTCAAAACCATTGTAGTTATTCTCATTTCTTCCCATAATTAGTGTTTTTGGTTCCATAATATCCAAAATAATAATGTAGGACTTTCAGTTTTTCCAAAACTGCTAAAATAGCGACCTGCCTATTTAGGAAAGTGTACCTACTATTTTTAGAAAGTTTGCATTTGGGCACGTAATGAAGCAAAAACTTCTAGAAAGTTACATAACGAAAATATAAGACCTTTGGCGAAGGAATCAGGCAAAGATCATTTGTGAGCTGGAAGATATTAAAGTTTTTGTTTTCCGAAAAGCCCCTAAAAATTTACGGAATGAGATATGAGGCACTAAAACTTCTCATAATGTCTCAAAAAGTTGACTGAAATCCATTTACAAATTTTTGGTGTGATAGTTCACATCGCAAGATTTCCGGCACTTAAAATGGTTCGTCAATCGGACACCCGGATCAAAAGTTATGCTTCCCGGAAGTTGACCTACTTTTGGAGGGAGTTGCAAATTTTGAAATTTAGCTGGAGGCCACCGAAAAGTGCTATTTATGACTATTTTGGGAACCCTGGGCAGCAGTAGATTTAAGGGGGGCTAGTGTAGAGTCCAGAATAGGGGGGAAAATAGAAACCCTAGCTGATTTGGGGTTACAGAAGGTTGAAGATTCTAGAGTCTTGAGGTTGGGAAAGCTGTAATGTGTTGCAGCCAGTAGAGGATTCATCCTCTGATTGTAATTGAGCTTCTGTAATGTAATGAGTTGCCCAGTTCAAAAAAAGAAAGTTCTATTCACTGTGTTGAATATTTGTTATTGTGTTTTTTGTGATTTTCCCCCTTCATCAAGTGGTATCAGAGCAAGGGATCCTGAGTGTGTAGACAGATCACTGACTGTGAGGCAGTTTGCACCAGGACCTAAGGTTGTGGGTTTGCTACAGAGACCAAGATGCCTCCATGAAGAAATCATGTTGGGAGGAATGCTTTGACAGAAGAGGGTTTTAGAGCCCCACAAAGGCAAATCGATGCATTGCAAGAGGAGTTGCGAAGAGGGTTTGATCTGAGAACAATAGAAGAAAGTGAAGATGAAGCCGAAGAGGAGCTATCTGAGGAAGAACAAGAAGTTGCAGGAGATCCTGTAGAGGTTAGGTTGTTGAGGGCCATTTCAAAGATTGGAAAGAGGCCCAAAATCAAAGTTTCTACATATTCTGGAGATTTGAATATGGAACAACTCATTGATTGGATCAATGACATGGAGGAGTATTTAGAGTATGAAGATGTGAAGGACCCAGATCAGGTCAAGTTTGCAAAAACAAAGTTGAAGGGCCATGCCAGTATTTGGTGGAAGGAGGCCCAATTAGAGAGGAACAGAAGAGGAAAAGGAAAGATCACCAGATGGGATCAGATGGTGGAGAAACTGAAGAAGCAGTTCATTCCTTTGGACTATGAGATGGAGTTGTTGAAGAAGCTGCAAGGACTAAAGCAAGGTAACAAGTCTGTTAAGGAGTATACAGAAGACTTTTATAAGATTACTATCAGGACAGGCCATGCAGAGCCGAACAAAGAAAAGGTATCCCGTTACATTAATGGTTTGAGACCGAGTATTCAGGAGGAGCTGAGCCTGGTCAGAATGACCACCATAGAAGATGCATATCAGTTTTCCTTGAAGGTGGAAGAGAAGCTGAATAAAAGATTTGACAGCAAGCAAAGGGGAAGAGGTCAAGGCGAAAGGACTGTGGAAGACCCTATGGGGGCCGAAATGAAGATGCAAAGAAAAGTGAAGAAGCTGGCACTAGTCAAAATTAGAGAGGAGATAACACCTACCGTCCTCATGACCAGAACAATAGTGAGCACAAAGGAAGAGGAAGAGGTAGACCTGGGCAAGGACTTGGAAGAGGAGGTTTCAAAGGAACCTGTTTCCAATGTGGAGAAGAAGGGCATCGAGCATATGAGTGTCCGTAACATCAAGGAAGGACGAATAGGAGACCTGAAGGTAATGCATGAGTTGCACATGTAGATGAAGATGCACAGTCTGAGCATTCTGAAGATGTTGAAAGGGGAGAAACCCTAGTTGTCAAAAGAACCTTGTTGAATGAGGAGAAAGAACCAAATCAGAGGAAGAGTTTATTCCGCACAAGGTGCAAATGTGAAGGTAAGTGTTGTGATATTATTATTGATAGTGGAAGCACTGATAATTTGGTTTCAGAAGACATGGTTGACAGGTTGAAGTTGACAAAAAGAAAGCATCTGCATCCATATCGGATTGCATGGTTGCAGAAAGACCATAGAGCTTTGGTCAATGAGCAGTGTTTAGTGAAGTTCAAGATTGGGGACTACCATGATGAGGTACTGTGTGATATCATACCGATGGATGCATGTCATATGCTGTTGGGAAGGCTGTGGCAGTATCATAGGAGCGCTATCCATGATGGCCGTGCAAACACATATTCCTTAACAAAAGATGGAGTTCGTCATAAATTGAAGCCCTTGAAGGAGGTGGAAGAAAAGGTATGTAGTACTGCCAGAATTTGCTTGGTAGATGGTAGGAAATTTTTGGAGGGTATGAAGCATGAGCGTCATTGCTTTGCATTGATTCCTAAGATTAGTCAAGAGAACTGTGAAGATGTACCAGCAGAAGTTTCAGATATGTTGGAAGAGTTCCAGGACATTATCTCTGATAATGTACCAGAAGGTTTACCACCAGTAAGGAAGATAAGTCATCAAATGGATTTGATACTAGGAGCTAGTTTGCCAAACAAGGTAGCCCATAGAATGACCCCTGTAGAAAATGAAGAGTTGAATAGACAAGTTCAGGAGTTGTTGAGGAAGGGACTGATAAGGGAGAGCCTAAGCCCATGTGCGGTACCTACAGTACTAGCACCAAAGAAGGATGGAGAATGGAGGATGTGTACAGACTCTCGAGCCATCAATAAGATAATGATCAAGTATAGATTTCCATTGCCAAGAATGGATGACATCATGGATTGTTTGAGTGGAGCCAAGTACTTCACAAAAATTGACCTAAAGAGTGGATATCACCAGATCTGTATCAGAGAAGGAGATGAATGGAAGACAGCCTTCAAGACAAAGGAAGGTTTGTATGAGTGGTTAGTAATGCCATTTGGGTTAACCAATGCACCAAGCACATTCATGCGGCTCATGAACGAGGTACTAAAAGAATTTTTGGGAAGTTTTGTTATTGTTTATTTGGATGATATTTTGATTTTCAGTAAGACTTGGGATGAGCATCTGATGCATATCAGAAGAGTTCTAGAGAAGCTAAGGGAGGAGAAGTTGTTGATTAATCTGAAGAAATGTAGTTTTGCAAAGGAGTTGGTGTACCTGGGATTTGTTGTCTCAGAAGAAGGTCTTAAGATGGACCCAGAAAAAGTAAGGGCTATCATTGAATGGCCTACGCCAAGGAGTGTCACAGAGGTAAGATCTTTTCATGGTTTGGCAAGTTTTTATAGAAAGTTTATCACGAGTTTCAGTAGCATTTGTGCACCCCTAACTGAGACAATGAGAGGGGATAGAAAAGAGTTTAGATGGACTAAAGGAGTAGACAAGAGCTTTGATGCATTGAAACAGAAAGTGATAGAACAACCTATTTTGGCACTTCCAGATTTTAGTAAGGTATTTCAGGTAGATTGTGATGCTAGTGGTAGTGGTATAGGAGCTGTTTTGAGCCAAGAAGGTAAGCCCATTGCCTACTTTAGTGAGAAGCTTAATGATGCCAAGAAAAAGTATTATGTTTATGATCAAGAATTTTATGCAATAGTTTAGGCTTTGAAGAAATGGATACATTATTTTTTGCCAAAAGAGTTTGTTTTATATACTGATCATCAGGCTTTGTAGTATCTTAATAGTCAAGGGAAGTTGAACCAAAGGTATTTAAAATGGGTTGAGTTTTTGCAGACTTATACCTTTGTTTTGAAGCACAAGAGTGGGAAGTCCAACAGAGTTACGGATGCCTTAAGCAGAAGGCAAAATTTGTTGACAGAAATGAAGATAGAGGTTGTTGGGTTTGATGAACTCAAAAGTTTGTATCCTGAAGATCCAGATTTTGTAGAGGCTTGGAAAGTTTGTTTGAAACCTGTTACTTTGGACAGAACAAAATGGTTGGATTTCATAATCCAAGATGGCATGTTGTTTAGAGGAAGCCAATTGTGCATTCCAAGGAGTTCCATGAGTGAGAACCTAATTAAGGAGAAGCATAGTGGGGGGTTAGCTGGACACTTTGGTAGAGATAAGACTATTGCCATTGTCGGTGAAAATTATTATTGGCCACAGTTGCAACAGGATGTGAGGAAATTTGTGCAGAGTTGCAGAGTGTGCTAGATGGCAAAAGGAACAAGTCAGAATATAGGGTTGTATCAACCATTACCTATACCAGAGAAGCCATGGGATAATATTAGCACAGATTTTGTTCTTGGTTTACCAAGGACACAGAGAGGACATGATTCTATTTTTGTGGTGGTGGACAGATTCTCAAAAATGGCACATTTTATTCCTTGTAAGAAGACTAATGATGTTGTTCATATTGCAGAGTTATTTTTTAGGGAAGTGGTGAGACTACATGGTCTACCAAAAAGCATAGTTTCAGACCGAGATACCAAGTTTGTTGGTTATTTCTAGAGGACATTGTGGAAGAAGTTGAAAACAGAATTGAAGTTCAATTCTGTACACCATCCACAGACTGATGGACAAACTGAAGTGGTGAATAGGAGTTTGGGTAACCTACTACGATGCTTGGTAGGAGATAAGCCCAAGGGATGGGATTTGATTTTACCATAGGCAGAATTTGCTTACAACAATTCTGTCAATAGGAGTACTGGTAAATCACCATTCCAGATTGTATATGGTAATAGCCCAAGAAATGCTTCCAAGTTAAGGAAGCTGGACAATGGAGAAAAGACAAGTGCTGAAGCCGAAGACTTTGCAGAACATTTGAAGAAATTGCATGAAGAAGTGAGAAAGCACATTAATAAGATGAATATTCACTACAAGGCTAAGGCAGATCAGAAGAGGAGGTATAAGGAGTTCCAGGTGGGAGATGAAGTCATGGTTCACTTGAGAAAAGAAAGGTTCCTAGTTGGAACATACAATAAATTAAAAATGAAGAAATTTGGACCATGCAAAATCATGAAGAAGCATGATTAAGGAAATGCATATGAGGTAGAACTGCCAAGTGGGATCAATATTTCCCCTATTTTCAACATTGCTGATTTATCAAAATATCATGAAGGTGGAATAGAGGATGGACCAACAGAAGTGTAGTGGAGTATTCTGGCATCTACTTCAATAGAGGAGATAGAAGAGATCTTGGATAGTCATGTGGGAAGGAGCACTCGAAACAGGGAATATGAAGAATATCTAGTGAAATGGAAAGGAAGGCCTATTGAAGATTCTTCTTGGTTGTCTAAGGCAAAGGTTGACCGTTTAGGTTTTTCTCACACAAACACATGAGACGTGACAGGGTCACTTCTCAAATTACCCTGGGTGTCTGATGCAGGAGCATCCAGAGGCGTAAGGACAATCTTGCATCACCCAAAAAGAAGTTAATTCAAAACCATTGTAGTTGTTCTCATTTCTTCCCATAATTAGTATTTTTGGTTCCATAATATCCAGAATAATAATGTAGGATTTTTAGTTTTTCCAAAACTACTAAAAATAGCGACCTACCTATTTAGGAAAGCGTACCTGCTATTTTTAGAAAGTTTGCATTTGGGCACGTAATGAAGCAAAAAATTCCAGAAAGTTACATAACAGAAATATAAGACCTTTGGCAAAGGAATCAGGCAAAGATCATTTATGAGCTGGAAGATATTAAAGTTTTTGTTTTCTGAAAAGCCCCTAAAAATTTACGGAACGAGATATGAGGCACTAAAACTTCTCATAACATCACAAAAAGTTGACAGAAATCTATTTATGAATTTTCGGCGTGATAGTTCACATCGCGAGCTTTCCGGCACTTAAAACGGTTCATCAATCGGACACCCGGATCAAAAGTTATGCTTCCCGGAAGTTGACCTACTTTTGGAGGGAGTTGCAAATTTCAAAATTTCACTGGAGGCCGCCAAAAAGTGCTATTTATGACTATTTTGGGAACCCTGGGTGGTAGTAGAGTTAAGGGGGGCCAATGTAGAGTCCAGAATAGGGGGGAAAATAGAAACCCTAGCTGATTTGGGGTTATAGAAGGCTGAAGATTCTAGAGTCTTGAGGTTGGGAAAGCTGTAATGTGTTGTAGCCAGTAGAGGATTCATCCTCTTATTGTAATTGAGCTTCTGTAATGTAATGAGTTGCCTAGTTCAATAAAAGAAAGTTCTATTCGCTGTGTTGAAGATTTGTTATTGTGTGTTTTGTGATTTGCCCCCTTCATCAGCTTCTAATTCTCATCTTAATATATCATCATTCATCTTAATGCTTCTAATTCCCATCTTAATATATCATCATAAAATCATCTCTATGAACCACAAACATGCTCAATACAACTTTACTTGACATTAATCAAGGCATGACATCCAACCATGAACATTAGCAACCAACCATGAACATCAGGAACATCACTGAACATCAACAACCCTAAACATCAGCATCATCACTGCATCTCTGTTACTACATAGGTATATTATCAACACGAACATTCACATCATCCACATCAGACAACCACAAACTGAGTGCTAACCTCACTATGAGTGTTGACATCAATGACAACACATATTGCCAACAAATTCTATCTAGCCTATCAAGGATATTGCAATATGAAATTACTATCTCCAAGAGCAAATTTGAGATTATCTAATTACTACCAAAAAGCATGAAAGAACCTAGAATGTGTCGACACATGAACCTCCACTACCCTTAGGAATCCTTGTATCAACAACCTCTTCATCCTCTTACAATAGCGGGGATCTCCTCTTGGCAACAATAGGGAAGAGATACAAAACTGGCTTGAGAAAGCTTCAAAATATGAGCTCAATGTGAGCTAAGAGAGCACTATGGCTTGCAAAATGAGTAGTGTAACGATGCCATAAGAAGATTTTGGTAAAGATTTGGCATAACAGCACGAAAAGAAAAGGCCCATAAGTCTTGTGTGAGCATAAGAATTCTTTTGGAGAGAAAAAACTAAGCAAAGGTTGGTTGCACAAATGAATTTGCCTCCCAAAAGGGGGAGTTTTGAAGATATTCAATAATGAAAGATTTGAAGCTTTGGAAAACTAAAGAAAGAAATAAAGAAAGAGGCTCAAAAGCCTGTGAAGAAGCTTGAAAAATATTGTGAAGATGAGAAGAGCATTCTCCAACTTGGAAAATAATGAAGAGGGGAGGGGTATTTATATTTTGGAAGGCACAAAAGAGGGGAAAATTGATTGAAGGGTTAACTCATTTGATTGAAGAGTTAATATCCTTGATTGAGTAGTGAACTGGATTGATTAGTGAGTGAACAAGCCTTGATTAGGAGTGAGTAGGCTTTGATAGCCTTTCATAGAAAAAGAAATAAAGTTAGCATGAGATTGATTGACAGATAAGAAGAATTGATTTGTGAGTTAAAATGGAGTTATTGGGAATCTTGAATCAGTTAAAAAAGTTGATGATCAGTTAGGGAAGGTGACTCACACAATCAGGGCTCAATTTGGAGCAAATTTGGGTCAAAATGGAGCTAATTTGGGTCAAAATGGAGCTAATTTCGGTCCCCAAATGAAGGAGAACTTGCATCCATAAAAATAATGAAATCTCCACTTTCAAAAGTCCAAATCACTCGAGGGAGACCCTGGGTCACCTGGAGGTGACCCATGGGTGATCCATAGAGGAGAGGGTCTGGGTTAAAAATAAGATTTGGAAATGGTTAGTGAGGGGAAGAAAAACTCAATTGCCACTTGAACCATGTCGAAAGGTGATCAGAAACCAAATCTCCACATACTCATGTCAAAATGCCCAAGGGAGATCCATGGGTGACCCACAAAGGAAGCAGTCTAGGTAAAAATCAAGGGTTGGAGATGGTTTAGAATAGGGAAAGAAAGAGAACTATCCCTAGAGCTAAGTCAAAATTGTGTCAAAAACCAATCTCCACCTATTCAATAGGGGGAGATCTGGAATTGACAAATCACAACTGAAATCCAAAAGTTGGAGATGGCTTGGTAGACTATTTGGAGGCCTCCTAGAGGTAGAATGAGATTAAAAAACAATGGGGAAAGGTTAATTTACAACAAATAGGTGAAAAAGATCCATTAGGACAAGGTCGCAAGCACAAAAAACGTAAATCGACATATGTCAAAAGTGAAGGAAAATTTAGTATGACAAAGGGGAAACAAGGGAAGAATCAAAGACCCACGTGTTGCCAAGAGAAGTACTATTGAGAGGACATTATTTTCACACTTACATGTACATGATAAGGATTACATGTCATCATGGAGACTATGCATGTTTTTAGTGCTTACAGTCCCACAATAGTGTGTCCCACTTTTTGGCCTAAGTGAGGCATTGAAATCAATATTTTCAACTAAATTTTTATGGAGGGATCCCCATCCAATTGGTTCACTTTCAAAATCACTTTAGTCCTTTTCATAACACCATGCTACATCCACATATTTTGATTGCATTGAAGGTGGTCCCATAATAGTGTGTCCCACTTTTTGTCCTAACTGAGACATTGAGATCAATATTTTCAACCAAATTTTTACTTTTTTATCACATATAGCAAGCAAACTGTTAAGAATTTGGAGATGAATTGAACTAATAATTTTTTAGATTTTGTGTGTAGATTCTAAATATATATTTTTTAAATTTAAAAATAATTTGTGTTATTTTTTAATAACTTGGTTTTTATACTTTATATTATTTTTAATGAGTGACATTTATTCCATAATGCATAACTTTTATTAGAAATAAGATATTTAAAGTCAAAATTTCTAAAACATAGATCACTAACATTGATATCTAGTGTATGCATTTTTTTTATAATTTTTTATTCCATATTTTATTTTGTTTGATGGAAAAGGAAGACTTAACTTAAAACCCTAAACTAGGTCAAACCCTCTTCTATCAACATTGGAACACAAACTGAGCTTGGCTTCTACCTTTGAACGAGAGCCAAACTACAAGGGTTTTGTCCCTTTGTTGTATAAAGGAGTGTTAACCAAATCTAACTAATCAAACTAAGGTAAAGTAAGAAACCCCAATTGAGCAAGATCAGAGAATAGACGACTAACAAAAATAGTTACAGAAAATCTGAGACCATAGCAAAGATCATAGGACAGAGCAGAATGAGAGCCTAGTTTCGGGAGAAGAGAGGTACCAGGGTGCTGGGCGCCCTAGACCCAAATTAGGGTTTTGCAAAATGTTCAGATCTGGGTGCCTTCTCCTATCTAAGTTCCTCCTTCCTACCACTTGTTGTCTTCCTGCTCCTCCGAATGTGACCTGCACACAAACAAGAAGGGAAAATGTTGTGTTGTTTTTAGGGACTTGCCTTAATCAAACCCCATGTTGGTGTTTCCACCTCCACTACAACAATTATTAAAGATCAAAGAGTGCATGCCCTAGGAGGGCAGAGGCAAGATCTGCAATAAAATGATGAAAGAATGAATGTAAATGGTAAATACATTACCACAAGATATGAAACCCTAGTTGGAGTAGGTGACTCAAAACCATGCACCAACAAGGTGATAGAGAATGAAGACTTGAACTTCCTTCAAGACTTGAAAACAAGCATCATAACATCCACATACAAAGAGCTATTCCAACCATGAAGAACACTTGAGCATAAGAGAGAAATTCATCAAAGCATGAGGTATGTACTTCTAACATTCTAGGTGTAAAATGAATAATAAGACTCCTTATATGCATTCCACTCACTAATAATGAATAAAATCAAATGGGTCTGACATGGGTAATCCAAAGAGGTGTTCTAAGCCAACACCACCAAATTAAGGTCAAGGTCATCCGAGCCTAGGGCGTTAGGTGTCCTAGTCCTTTAGCCCCCACAAACTCTAGGGAGTGCTTAATGGGGTGAGCTTAGACCAGCCGTAAGTTTATTTGTCTAGTATTATTCATTGGGATCGAGAATTAATTGTTTATTGTTCCACTAAGTACCAAAATAGGTTCAAACTAGCAAGGGTAAACATTTTACTCTATAACATATTTATCATTAATTTCTTAACTCACATTAATTATAATTTAGAGCAATTTTATTCCATAGCACAACTTTTTTTTGTATATAGAGAAATTAATTAATTTATTTTTATTGAAACAAGGACATCAATATTGAGTGTGGGGATATTTTCAAAAAAAAATATATACCAATTTGAAAAAGAAAAAACTCCATTCAAAGGACATTCATTCAAAATTAGATATTAATTCGAAACTATTTTGTAATTTTTGGCATCTTGGGCTCATTTTTTGCCCCATCCCACTAGTGGGACACACTATTGTGTGATGACCCTTGCCTCTCTCTTTTCATACTCCAAAACCGTAGTTTCACAATAGGTCAATCCATCACCTATTTGTATTTTGTTCCAAATTCCAAGTTACTCTCATTAAGCTAGGGCTTAATGCATTTATTGCTTATTGTCCTCTTCACTAATAAAAAATTGTTGAATTAAATCCAAGGGCTTTTCATAAGGAGAAGATCCTTGTTTAGTAATTTGAATCCAAGGGCTTTTCATAAGGTGAAGATCCTTGTTTAGTAAGCTCATAAAGGTGTTTTATCAACGCTGCCAGTCTTTTATTGTAGGTCTCGGCACCAAGGTGAATCATTGTTTACTATTATAGAAGGTTTGGAGGTCACAAGTTCATTTTCATAGTCAAATTTCATTTCTAATGTCAACATTCATTTTAATAGAATAAGTTTAAATTTGTAAGAAAAGACTCCAATCCCTAGCCACGAATTCAACCCTATTTAAATATTGACAACCAAATTTCATTGTTTTACTTTCATTAGTATTTTGAACTATAATTCAAAAGTTATGATAAAAAAAGTGGACACCTACCTATCAACTATCAAAATCAACAAAACACTTGCACTACTTCTAATTTCCAGGTTATCATATAAGGTATGATGACTGTAGAATACATTCACTGAATAATATTTGCTGTTACATTGGACCACCATTAGGTATAATTGATAGGATGGACCATGATTTAGCAAGCAACACATGGAGACTTCAAACTATTTCAAAATTTTCTACTGTAATCCCCACACGTGTAGCACCAACGTTGGTATTGAAAGTTAAGTTCCTATGATCTTAGGTAGATAGAAAGCCTTATCTCTAATTGATGAATTTCCCCTCTGAACTGTACATGCAATGTATTTGCTATCCTTCAAATGATAGACTAGTCTTTGTGCTCTGGACAAATTCCAAATCTCACATGCAGGAAATGACAATGTCTATTCAAATTTGGTAACTAAAACCTAAATACCAGACAAAGAGTTGATTGTGGTGTCTAAGAGCATATCAGTTACAGTCCCCAACAAATGCAGAATGAGAATTTAAAGGCCCAAATCCCCATCAAGGTGACACCTGTGGAAAGAAGTATGACAGATGTTAAGTCCATTAATGGACCTTGTCTGGATTTCTTTCCAAAAGCTAGGAAATAACAACACATGTAAATGACATCTGTTTCTCCACAATTGACTGCCCAAACCTTTAAAACAGGTGGCTTTGATTCCTGCTCCTTTTAATTTGAAAAGAACCTTCTTTTGGGCACTCTGTAGGTGAAAGGGAAATAATGAAATTGGACACATCTGTATATGAAAAAGAAACCATGGAAACAACGGAAATATACAGGTCAAGCTTAACTCTTTAATCATTTTGGAGTTCTTCAGTCTTCGCCAATTTTAGTTCGTGAATGTCCCCGTCGTTTAACGAATAAATTTTATGTCCACTTCAACTGCTTGTTGTTACTATTCACGTTATGTCTTTCATGACACGTGAAGGGATCCACGTGTCCTGCCTTTGTGTACGGAGATGACGTCGATACGGCCACATAAAAAGTTAATCTGATGCTTACAGGTTTGTACGTCCGTATGGATTATGGCTTGGGAAAAATTAACGGCTTTTACTGAAAGTATTTTGCCGTTTAACACAAGTGCAACCCAAGCCGGGAATTTCAAATTTACCATGCTGTCAATTCAAATTTTACTGACCATGACAATATTTTTTCTCTATACAAATTTTCATGATGGAGTCTCTCTGCTCTTATAAATAGTTCAAGTAGCTACCTCTGCATGGGTAAACCATAAATATGGGCCAAAAAAATGAATTGTAAAAATATAGACTTATTTATAGTAATTTAAAAATATATATATAGATAATTTAAATATTTTATATTAGAAATTTGTTGTATTTTTTAAGGGGTTTTTTAGTTTTTAAATTTAAATTTGTATATTTCTTATATTATTATTTTGGATCATATTCAATGATCTATCACTACGATAGGAAAGAATAGAGAACAATGATTTTTTCTTTGTCTCTTTAGATGGGTCTTTCCTCTAGTGCTCTTTTCCTTCTTTTAACCTCTTTTTTTCCCCTAATTTTTCAATCCTACTCTCTATTATTTCCTCATTGGATGATTGATGATAGATCGGTGAGTGTGATTTTAAATGTTATATTATACTAAATATTATATTTATTTGTAGCTAACTTTATTAGCCCATAGGCTTTTATATGTGAGCATTATAGTGCTCAACTATAGGCTTTTATATGTGAGCATTATAGTGTGCTCAGAAAATTAATTTACGTGGGAAATTTTTCTAAACTTGTTTGTTGTTCCTATCGACGTATTCCTTGAACCTCTTATGGGTGCAAGTGCTAGTATAGCTTCACTTGTCCTTTAAGATTATACTAGTTTAGTGATATAACTTTTATATCAATATGTAATATGTGATAATGGTTATATGTAAATTTATGTAATGTAGTATATCTAAATTATGATCTATTTTTAATTTTACATTACTATTAAAATATTAATTAGATGCTTTATTTATAGTTTTATCTAATTAATTAATTTATATATTGATTATACTTACTACTCGTTTAATATATCTATTTGAAATTTCAATAGTTTTGTTGTGTTTAAACTATGTAGGTAAACCTTGTCCAAGGTGGTTCATTTTGAAACTAAAAAACAACAAAAATAATATGTCAAGCAATATTGAAGACAAGAACTTAAACAAACCACAAATGGTGAAGTGAGAATCAAAGAGAAAGACAAGTTAAACAATGATCGGAATTGATAGTTCAAGAACATGAAGCACAAATGAGACAACATGCAGATGAGTTGGTAACATATTGCACAACATCTAAATATAATCATAGTACATTAAGAAGAAGAATAATCTATCATGAGAGGTGTTCAAGCCTCTAACAAAAATATATCAAGATGACCATGTCAATCACTTAAAACATTTCATTGATGGATACATGGATAGATCATATGTAGTGGAAAGTGTTTCATTGATAGATGCAAGTAGGTCTTTGCTATATAATCATAAGTGAAAAAGAGAATAAATGGGAGGTGAGGAATATGACACCAATTTTGAGAGTAATCACAAGGTTTACCTCCATACTTGCATGAAAAATAGATAGATAGATTAACCTTTGAACGGATAGATTGAGAGTTATTGTTGAGAAGAATTTATGTTGAAAATATTGGAAACAAGGTAGATAACTAAGAATGGGGTGAATTAGTTATCTCTAATAACTTTACTTTATTTTTCCTTTTATGATTTGAGCAGCATCAAAACACATAAGCATATATAATCATGAGAGCATAAATGAAATCAACACACATAACACAAGGATTTTAACGTGGAAAACCATGTTAAGGGAAAAACCACGGGGTGACTAACCCAAGATTGTATTCTCTGTTAAAAGAATAAGAAGTACAAAATGGCACCTGCCAATTAGGGCTCACTGCCCGAGCACACTACTCACAAGAGGCACACTGCCTACAAGAGACTCACTGTCTACAAAGTTTATAGAAGGTAACCAGGTGTTTGAAATGATGAGAGGCATCCACAAATGCTGAGGTTTAGTTCCGGTTAGGCTCAATATACTGATCTAAAGCACTTCATTCTTCCTCTGCTTTAGTGTTGTTGTTCTGTCACATACCGGACTTGTATTTCTGCTTCCACACTTATCTCTACCTTTCCTCGCACATTATACACTTGCACACACACCTTCATAATGAAATCCATTTGGTATATATATCCGCACCAAGGATTTCAACATTTTCTAGTCGGCAACTGGAATACTTAAGATATTTACAAAACACTAATCTGTCGGCTGATTCCATGCTTAATATGTGATGTGTATCAAAATCATAGACATAGAAGTCATCAATCATGTCTGCCGACCATGTATGATCCCTCAAATAGCTTGAACAACATCAATTACTCATCTGGATTGAAGTCTGATACTCTGCGGTCAGTTCTTCCTCAGTCTGCTCTGCATGTCTGGAACCCAACACTCAGATGCTCATATCTTTTCCATGATTCATCACCAGAGGCTCAATCTCTGGAATACAGTAGTCATGATACTCCTCTAGACTTGTCCAAGTCCACAACTTGCTGAGTTACACCCTCTGAGAGATCTGGACCTGATTGTCAGACCTTGCTGCATGCTCTGTTCTTGTTCACTGAACCAGAACACTTTTCAATTTGACTTCCGATATAGACATACTATGTGTTGTAGATGTGTGGGATAGACTTTGTTGCCATCAATGACAACACTCATGAAGCCACACAGTGTATCTTGCCAACAACCTCCCTCTTTGGCATTGATGGCAACACTTAGTGAAAAATGACTAAGTGTTGCAGCAAACTCCCCCTTGGCTGATGCTCTATCTTATGCACTATTTTACCGGAGCTCCCCCTTAGCTGGATTCCACATTTTTCACTACTCCTCACTCCCCCTTTGACATCAATGGCAAAGGGTGGAATCCACACACCAAAATTTGCAAAAATCAACCTATACATAGCCACATAAGTATATATACATGTTATACTTACATATACTTAAGTATATCCGCAAAAGTGGTCTTCAACTATACAAATTATGTTGCCCAACTCTGCTTCATCCTGTCCAAAATTGAGATGTGACCACTCAACAAAAATGCATAAGCTTCTGCCCTTCTTAAGTCTGTCGGATCACTGGTCCGGGCTGTGGTCTGAGCATCAGTTAAGGCCTCATGCATTGCCTCTAACTTAGGGATAATTATCCCTCTAAGTTCACTCATCCTGCTTATTATATTCTTCTTCTACTTTTCAAGCCTCTTTATTTCATTTATAATGGCAATATCCTGGCACTCTTGATTCATTATGGATGTGGTGAGGGGATCAAAATTCTAAGATAAACTTGATAGTTTACCCTCTTGTTCTTCCACCTTCTTTTCAATATCTTCTGTCACTTTGGACCAAGATAGACAAAATTTGTACATTTCACCACCATCTTTAAGAGCATTTTCAAGGCTCTTTATCCCAATATCTAGGGTCCTCCCATCATTAGCTATGAGTCCCTGTACTTCAGAGAATCTCTTTCCCAAAAACTCTTTCTAGACTTTCTCTTCTACCGATTTCTCTAAAGAATCAAAATGGGTACTAACAGAGTTAACCAAAGATTTTAAATTACCGGATGGAGAGGCCGAAGGATCCTTTTGGAAGGATGGCATGATCTTCTCCAGCATCCCAGATGCAATCTCTATCAGCTCACAGTCTTCCATGTAAGACTTCAGAAGCTTTTCTTTTGCTTTAGCTTGGGCAAAAGATGATATCTTCATTGTCTGGACTAGAGAGAGGGATTCAAAATTTAGTGGTCCTTGAAAAAGTTTTGGTTCATCTATCTCCATCAGCTCTTTGTTCAAGAATTTCTTCATTGCCTCTACAGTGTCTCTTGCCAGAGCTTGAGTTTTCTTTTCTTTTGGAATCTCTGAACTATCATCAGAGATCTTCTCTGTTTGTTCTTCTTCTCTTCCCTTTACCTCCTCTTCTTGACTCACTTTTTCTTCTTTTCTTCCCTCTCCTTTAGTTCCTAAGTCTGGAATGTCTACAGTGGGATCTGGAGGAGAGATGTTAACTTCTTCATGAACTTCCTTTTCCGGAATAGAGGAATCCAAATCTTTAGACTTCTCCTCATCTGTCTCTTTTGACCCTTCTATATTTTTCTCAGTAGATTCTTCTTTTGATGCATTTAATCCTTCAACATCCATGGTAGAAGGTTCTTCATCTATTTCCTCTATGATAAGAAGATTGAATCTTTTGAAGGCATTCCAGAGAATGTCTTTTGTTTCTCTTGCTACCTGATCAGTCTCTCCAAGCATTAGTTTGTTCATTCTTTCTTTGCTCCAGAATTCATCCTTGCAATCCTTGAAGATCATGTTCATTTTCTTTGGAGTAATGGAAGGATAGAGCTGATTAGTAATCTATTATCGGATCTCTAAGTCCTTTTCCTTGGCATTCTCTTTTCTAAGTTCAAGTACCTTCACTAGACTTTTGGGAATTAGAGAAATGATTTCAATGAATGCTTTATTATAAATGTTCAAGTACCTGACTATAGCATCTTCCAGGATCCTCTTGTCAGTATCACTATATTCATCATAAAATTCAGTGACTAGTTGTAGGTTCCCATCCACTGTGACTGCCTTGATGATATCATCAATCAAAAGAGTGGACTTTTCAACAAGTTCTTCTGCCCCTTCTTCTTTGTTTTTGCCGACAGAGGATTCCCTGGATGTTTTCTTCTTCTTCTTCATTTTCTTAACTTCCTCATCAGACTCTGTTTCTTCATCATCCTTTTGGCTTATGTAGGACCTTGTGGCCTTTGTTTTCGTTCTCTTTTCTCCCTTTTCGGATGTCTTGGCTTCTGGTTTTGAGGTTCTTGAGCTCTTAGAGGTGGCAGGTGCAAAGCTCTTAGAGGATCTAGTTCGGGAGGAGGCTTGCACCGGAACACTTTCTTTTTTTGCTTCTTGTTTCTCTTTCTCGGCTCTTTCTATTTTCTCTCTGTTTACATCAACTACCTCTTTTGATATGCCATATATTTTGGCAATTTCCTCTACTTCCCTTCTCATTTTTCTTTTTATCTCTAGTTGTCTCAGTTCAACATGTATCTTTACACTTAATTCTTCAAGGGTTCCAAACCTTTCTGCATCAGGGTCTTTAGGCTGACTCAGCAAATGTTGGACATGCAGCTCCAAGATTTTCTCATCAACCTCATATCCCATTGGCATAATCCAAACTATTATGGGCTCAACTACCTCCATTAGGCATTGATCAGTGTCCACCATGAAGCATAATGTATCCTTATATTTTTCAACTATTGTTTGAAGAATTCTTTCTCTGGAATGCATCATACTTTGGAAGTTCTTAAAGTATCCCCAGAGAGCTATGCTTTGAGCCTTAGCATCACCAAGTCCATACATATAGTCTCTAATTTGTATGGCAATTGGTCTGTCATTTTGCCATACCCAACCACTTGATCCAGGTAGCTCATTCATATAGTAAAAGAACAGACACAGTATTAGCCCACCATACTTGAATGAGTTCTTCTTATCCTTCTTGATCTTCTGCAAGTTTTCTAATAGTTGATTCATAAGAAGATCACATAGGTCATAATCAACATTTACCCTTAGCATCTGATATGCTGTATAAATTGTAGTTCCGGACATAGAATTCTCCCTGCTGGAATGATAGATTTTATAACCAATTAATATAGAGGCAAATTTGATATCCAGATCTATGATATCTTCTATTGTCATTGCTCTTTTTTCAAACTTAGATCTTGTAGCTTCACTTACTATCTGGTTCTTGACAGATTTGAGTGCAGGCAACCCACCGGATGAGTGTAGTCTAGTTACTGCCCTAATGGCATCTTTTGTTCTCTTGAAGGGCTTCATCAACCACATGAAATTGTCATGTATTATGCTAAGAACATACCGGACCCATTCATTTTCTGCAAAATAGGGAAAGTGGATGCAATGTCCAAAATGCTTATCCCGGAGGGCCTTGTATTGAGGTTTGAGTTCAAAAGTTTCATCTATTAATTGTTTATGGTAGATATTCATCAGCTTAGATTCCCCAAATTCCTCAATATTTGTGTGGATGTACACCCTAACATCTTCTACATGCAAAACCCCATGTGGAATGCTAGAAAAAGCACCTAAGGGATCAATTTCTAGGGATTTGTAGGGGTGTTTCTTGAACTTTGGGTGCGGCCTATTAGTGATCTTAACAACCATTGGAGTAGTCATCTTTGCAAAAGATTCAGAGAGAGATATTCAAAAATGGAAATACCTTTTTACGCTTTTAGGGTTCACAATAAGAGTCAGAACAGGTTGCTAGTTGAATCAGATTATGCGGTTGATCTTTGAGAGTTGTAAAAACTTGATGCAGAGCTCTTCCTTTCTTCTTCTTGAATGTAAATGTGCAAATGATGAGTAAAAGAACCCTTTTATTTCTGCACAAACCCTAATTTCCTTTTGCAATAAATGTACAACTTAAGTCATTTGGTTGCCTTGTTCTGAGAGAGATCTTTCTAAATCTCTGAGATGCACTTAGAATCATTTTTAGTGATAATTGACAATGTATCTTCTTTCCTCCAACCATGCCATGAATCCGCAAATCAAGATATTTCAATTTTAAATCATACCAAATCTATCTATGAAGATCCTGCTTTACCAGATGGCTCTCAAACTGGATCAATCTTGCCTAAATGAACTCTTCAAACCTCCTTGTGGATCATTCATGTTTTTACCAATGGTTATTTAGATATTCCTCTGAGAACCCTTTAATCTACAACATTCCATGTGCCAAATTTAGGCACCAATTGACTAGTTAGGGGAATTTATTTTCCTTTGTGACTCCCCCTAAGCCAGAGCTCATTTGTTTAGTTTCCAGAAGGAATATCAGCACCAGATTTTGGTGTGGATCCATCCCCAACATTTTATGTACTCTTCTTCACCCAAATCTTGTTCACCTCCCTTTGAACTTCATCTACATTCACTTTGCCTTTTCCTTTATCTTGATTTTGATTATGATGCACCGGACCCTTTTTATCCTGATTCTTACTTCTGTAGAATTTGGTAATATGACCAGATCTATTGCAATTGTAGCAAACAACATTTCTTTGCATATTTGACTGATATCCTCTTGATTTGCATTGATTGGCCATATGTCCCATTCTATTGCATGCAAAGAATCTACCATTGAATGAATTGTTTCTTTGCATATTTCTGCATTCATGAGATTTGTGACCATACCTTTTACAGTTGAAACACTATCCGGAGAAGGATGAATTAGTCTGATTCATTCTTCTTCTACACTGAGTTGCTTTATGACCGAAGTTGTTGCACTATAGCAGTATCCATTGAAGGATGGATATCTTTGAGCATTTGGTTGCCTTACCAGAGATCTTCTAGGCCTGTTTCTTAGATTTCTTGATCCAGAGTTCTTCTAACCGGATCCAGATCTTTCACATTTCTCATATCCCAAGCCACGCTTGTCATCTACCCTCTTTTGGCTTTCAAGAAGAACTTCAAGTTGAGCTGAGCTTATCTTGAATTTCTTTTCGTATTCATTTGTTGTTTGAAGATCTTGTTTAAGAGTGTCTATCTGATTCTCAAGTTGTTCTTCATTATCTCTAGCTTCTTCAAGATCAGATTCCAGATGCCTAATTATTCTATCCATTTTGTGGTAGTCCTCTAACTTCTCCTTGAGAGATTGTTTTAGATTATCTTCAATTTTTCTTTTCTCTTCAATTTCTTGGGTGAATCTCATAACCCCTGATTCCATCTCATGCCTTACCATAATGATCTCTTTTGATAGCTTCTCACATAGCTTGTTTTTCTCATTCAGATCTTCATTAGTATCATTGGCTTCACTTTGACTTGCTAATTTTTGAAGTAGTTCCTTTCTCTTTTTCATAGAGATACTTAGTTTTTCTTTTAGCTCATTTATGAAATCATCATCTTGTTTGAGTCTTTCTCTCAAGTTATTGACTTCAGAGTGAGATTGCTCAAGATCATCTAGGGCAGACTGAAGTTGTTCCTTCATACCATACATATCCATTAAGATTCCCAGATCTTCCTCAAGCTGTTAGGCTCTGTTTAGAGGAACTTAGCTCTGATACCAATTGTTCAAAACAAGGTAGATAATTGAGAGGGGGGGTGAATCAGTTATCTCTAATAACTTTACTTTATTTTTCCTTTTATAATTTGAGCAGCATCAAAACAAATAAGCATATATAATCATGAGAGCATAAATGAAATCAACACACATAACACAAGGATTTTAACATGGAAAACCCTGTTAAGGGAAAAACCACAGGGTGACTAACCCAATATTGTATTCTTTGTTAAAAGAATAAGAAGTACAAAATGGCACTTGCCAATTAGGGCTCACTGCCTGAGCACACTACTCACAAGAGGCACACTGCCTATAAGAGACTCACTGTCTACAAAGTTTATAGAAGGTAACTAGGTGTTTGAACTGATAAGAGGCATCCACAAATGCTGAGGTTTAGTTTTGGTTAGGCTCAATATACTGATCTAATGCACTTCATTCTTCCTCTACTTTAGTGTTGCTGTTCTGTCACATACCGGACTTGTATTTCTGCTTCCACACTTATCTCTGCCTTTCCTCACACATTATACACTTGTACACACACCTTCATACCAAAATCCATCTGGTATATATATTTGCACCAAGGATTTTAACATCTTTCTAGTTGACAACCAAAATACTCAAGATATTTACAAAACACTGATCTGTCGATTCATTCCATGCTTAATATGTGATGCGTATCAAAATCATAGACATAGAAGTCATCAATTATGTTGGGCAACCATGTATGATCCCGCAAATAGCTTGATCAACATCAATTACTCATCTGGATTGAAGTCTGATACTCTATTGGTCAGTTCTTCCTCAGTCTGCTCTGACTGTCTGGAACCCAACACTCAGATGCTCATATATTGTCTATGATTCATCACCGGAGGCTCAATCTCTAGAATATAGTAGTCATGATAGTCCTCTTGACTTGTCCAAGTCCGCAACTTGCTGTGTTACACCCTCTAAGAGATCTGGACCTGAATGTCAGACCTTGTTGCATGCTATGTTCTTGTTCACTAGACCAGAACACTTTTCAATCTGACTTCCGATATAGGCATACTATGTGTTGCGGATGTGTGGGATAGACTTTGTTGCCATCAATGACAACACTCATGAAGCCACACAGTGTCTCTTGCCAACAAAAAATTAGATGGACTACAATGAGGGAAGAATTTGATAGGAATATTCATTTATTAACAAAAAATGAATCTAATGTATATAACCATAATTGAATGAAATTATACTCATTGAAAAGATTAATAGATGTAGCTTTGCAACCAAAGAATAAAGTACCAATCTATCAAGAGATCAAACAATAAACATAATGTGAAATTGTTAATTTCTAAGGATTCAAGGATCATGTTAACCTCCAGCATATGGATAGAAGTGAGACATGTAAATGGAGCACTAGGATATATTTAATATTTAATATATACAAATTGGAAGTGCCCAACTAGAATCATCAATATATGTGAAGGTGGAATTTGATAGTTACTCAAAATGACATTTAAAGATACATATCTAGATACAATTCCAATTATACCAATACAACTTGGGGGAGTACACATCAACTACCCTTATAATTATCTTGGACTTTAACAATATACAAATCACAAGGCTTGATTGATTCTTTCCAAAACAACAATTGATATAGGACAAAGAGAAAGATTAAAGTTAACATTTGTGGCCCTTAGATTAATAATCTTGTCACTTGTTTCATATGACTACTATGGAAAGATGAAATCAAGAAAACAAATTTGTAAGGGAAAGTTGAGCAAGAAAGACTAAAGTCTTTGAATTGCAACAATTTTAAGTATTTCATCTATATTCATATAAATTCTTCTATTTTAAAATAGCTATTACTCTTTTAAGGTTTTTGATTAAAGGGGGTAAAAAAATGAATTGAAGGGACTTTGAAAATCCTTTACATCAACAAAATGTCAGCGAAACCACAACTGAGCCACAATAAACACCCATATAGACAACTAAACCAAAATAGACCAAAAAATAAAAGAGCAAACAAAACATATTATAGATCCTTTAAGGTTTTAGTAGCCTTGAGGTTTTTTATATCTTCATCTAGGCTTTGAAGATCCTGAGGTTTTTTGTTCCCTTCCTTCTTCTATTTCTTAGAGCTCCTAGTCTTAGTACTAGGACCTATGCTTGCAGTAGGCTTCTTCTCCTCAGTAGATTTAGTACTCTGCTTATTAATCTTCTCATGTATACTCTTGATTTCCCTAGCATTGACTTTCATGTATTGATTGATGTTCTCTTTTAGTTTCTTGAGCTCCTATTCCATAGCCACAATTCTTTCTTCCTATAGGCCCTGGTCTATAGATAATTCCTCCTCTAGGATGGCCAATTTCTCTTTTTGGTTGAACATCTTAGTTTGAAGGTTGTTGACATAGGAGATTGCTTCCCAATTTTGAATTTTTTTCTCTCTTCTTCCAAAAGCACTTGGCTTTCACCACTTCTCTTCTTGGTTATAATTTCTATTTTGATATTAATCGTACTAATTTCGATATAAAACCATTTCATGAGCTCATGCTGAACATCGAAAGTTTGATGCAGAGTTGAGATATTCTGGCTCAGGGCAAAGATATTCTCATTAACTTCTTTCAGAGATGAGGGGGTAAGGTTTGGTTTGACCATGACCTGGGGCTAGAGATTGTCAACTCTTAGGAAGGGAATCCCCATAGCTAGCTCTAGGAAAGATTTTATCTTTTCCTTTCTTTGAAAAATAGGGGATCTCCTTCCCCACCTAGGAAGTTATCTCCTCACCTCTTTTCCTCTTACTATTCTTCGAACTATCCCTACCCATTCTAGTATCCTTAATGTTCTAAGGATTCCGGTTGCTAGGCTCAGACTTAGATTATGATCTAATCTTATCCCTACTACTATCATCTTCCTCTGTCTCCTTAGAAGTTGAGATAGAAAAATTGACAATCCTTTGGTTTTTCTTTACTTTCTTATGCATAGGTAGTTGGATAGGGTGTTTAGATTATTAATGTGACTAACAACTAAGATCATTAACACTTGGTGTACAAAGGGACAACCACGAGGGATTTTTTGTAGTCCTTCATAGACCCTTCCATGGAGGATAATAGATAATATGGAAATGACACATGCCTCTCTCTCCTAAAGTGATTTAAAAGGATGAAGTGGTAAGAGTAAATGGATTTAAAGCAACCCTCCAAGGTTACATACCTCATTATACACATAGCTATGTCATCCCAAGGATACCTTAGAGTGCTCTTGGTGTAGCCTGAATGTAATTTGACATGCTCATTATCTTTGTTCAGGAAGGTAGCCATAACTTTGTCTCCCATATGCCTATCTTTAAACATCTTTGCCCCCTCCATGGAGAGGCCAATAACAACTGCCAATTTAGTTCTTTGGTAATCTCAAATTTTAAACCCTTCACCTCGACCCTCCTATTATCTCAACTCTATAGAAATTCAATAGTTAGGGCTAGGTCATGTCCTTTGAGCCTCTCCATGAAGGTAGAGAGCCCACCATTCCATAAGATATTACTCCTTTAATGTTATCTATGTTATGGTTTTGTATAACTTAGATTATATATGTTGTCATTTAATGTGATAAATATTATACATTTTACTAAATATGGAATGCTCTATGAATACTTAATTAATGTCATGTATATTATTGAATGAATATGATATGTTTTGATTGTAAGGACAAAATGTTTCTTTTATGTAGACAAAAGAATTAAAAGAAAATTTAATATTTTATAGTTATTGCACTCATATTTGTTAAAGGAAAATGTTTGGTTTATTGAATCAATGTTAGACATCAAGTTAATGTTTTATATGCTAAGCCCATATATATTAGATAATATTTAAAAATTATATCTTTTTAAAAAATGTGATCTCTAAAAGTTCAATTAATAAAATTAAATACCTATATGTTATTTTCGGAAAAACTTTTTACTCTAAACAAAATGTGTATAATAAATTACCATGAATATAAAAACATATATTTGATTAAATTATCCTAACAATAGTTGGAGATAAAGGTGCCCCTCCCACAAATGTAAGGACATGTACCGAATTCAAATCTCCTAAACTTCATATTCAATTTAAAAAAATATCATGATCACTCAAATTTTATTGAATATGCTGATACGTACAATTGACGAGTTTAGAAAAAAATTCTCACGTGAATTTTTTTATAGTGTGAGTCAATTCGAGCACTATAATGCTTACATATAAAAGCCTATCGACTAATTAAATATAAAAGCTAAAATTTCAAATTATCTAACTTATCAATTATAAAAAAATTATTCCTAATGTTTTCTTTTATACAAATTTTTAGACAAGAAATGTTTGTGGTTAATGTAAATAATTTTGATTTTGACTTTAAATATTTAGAAGAAGTGGCTTTTCCCAGTTGCCGCCCACGCCCCAATAACCGCTATGTTTTTGTGCACTTGACCCCCTAATAAATTTTTTAAAAAGAACCAATACATGTAAAATACCAACCTAATAAATTAACACAAATGCACCAATACATGTTCACAACATTTGTACATGTTCACAAATACACCAATACATGTTCACAACTCTGATAAATTAACCAATGAAATTAAGACAAGTGCACAAATGTGATGGCGAACAATTACTGGCACATCGTTGCGCATGTATGGGGCAACATGTTGAAATGACACTTTTTCGACCCATGTGCACATAACGCGTCCTACAAGGAAATGTATAAGTGCCCAGAAGTTGAAAGAATAGCTTTAAGCTCATTGGTCGCATATGGAGAAACCCAAAACAAATCATCGAAATTCGATATGTCTAGCTATGTGCTTGACGAGCGTGAAGTAAGGGTGGGCGGCAATTGGCCCCTCTCCCTTAATGTTTGCTTAATATTTATATGGAAAATATGGGTGAAATGTACCTTTTATATATAGTATAAATTTTGAATATAGAAAAATAAAATAATAATAAATGTATTAAAAGATATTGTCAATTTTAAATATAATAATTATTTATAAAAAAGTTTTGAAAAAAAATACATTGTAATATAGATATCTTAAATATATTTATCTAAAAATGCTTAGAGATATCATTCTTGAGCATGAGGTGTATGACTGTTTTTAGAGATTATTGTCATAAAATACAAACATCTTGGGAAGACGATATTACATGAAAAGGAAGATTTTGTATACACTTAAAAACTTATATAGAATTATAGTTAAATATATATCTAATTTATAATAGTTCTAAAGTAAAATAAATTAACTCTTTAAATAAATTATATATATCTTAAATACATCTATCTAAAGATGCCATAAATGCTAGTCTTGAAACACGTATCTCTCTTAACTAACTTCAAGACTATATATCTTGGGTCTTTTAGTAGATGTATTTAAGGTATTTATACTAGCTTACTCCATATTTAACTACATAATTATTTCAAAATATTACTTACTATTTTTTTGTTGTTATGAAGTACATAAATACCTACATTTATTTCCTCCTAATTATTTAAAAACCAAAAATTAAAAAAAAACTCTTAAGTGAATAAAAATAAAATAATTGTTAAATAGTTGTAGAGTAAAATAAATGGTGCAGGAGCACCCACACATGATCAGGATATAGGTCCGCATGATGACATACATGATCAGGATATAGGATAGTTATCAGCATGATGACAGGATAGTCTATTTTTAGTATGTTTGACTTTAGCATGTAATAAGGTCCATTGGACCGATGCTATGTATTAGATCAGCATAGGAGTATGTGTAGGCAGTTAGAGATCGGGATAAGGTAGTCTGAGCTGTCCTCTCTCCCAGCCGCTGGGAAGTGAAGTTGGTAGTACTCGAAGGATTTGTTATATATACCTTCGATCTGTTAGTGTTTAGATATGTTGAGAGTTCATATTGAGTTTGTTAGATGTTATGTTTAGGAGAGTAGTACCAGTGATATGCTGTACTGGTGATCAGTCCAGATATTGTGAAGCAGAATTATAAAAGCAGGACATTTGAATCTCAATTGAATAAGATCTCATCTTTTGCAGTATTTGAGTTGAGCAGTTGTATCTGTGTTGATTTCCTTTCTGTTTACAAGTTAATGGGTACTTTCAACCCTTCCACCAGTTGAACCTGCAAATCGGTGGAATGGTCCTGTATCATAGCTTAGGTTACATTTGTGTTTTCTGTTTATGCATTGCATTGTTCAGGAGATCTGTTAGGAGCATGCTGTGAATCAGCCTAGCATCCTCATGTGCTAGGTATAGAAGGATAAGTTGTTAGACTTTGGTTTGAAGGTGATCCAGCCCGGTCGTCACATTGTCTTTGTGAACTTATGCGGTTCTGAGTGTTTACATGCAGTGGACGGATACACAGGAGTCTACATGTGCGTTTCCAGCCGGAACAAGCCGCATCGTCATCTGCGAACGCATCGCCAACAGGATCGGGTCGTGAAGCTATTGAAGGTTGCAAGTTGCAAGTACATCAGGATGTTTTGAGTTGGATATATACTCAATGTATATATCGCAGTCAGGATCATCTCTCGGGGAAGTTCATCATCCGCATATCGCTAGCAAATGCGGGTGTGAAAGTTTAGTTTTTGTCTAAGTGTTGAAGAGTTCATCAGGATGATGTGTGACGTCATCGTCATCAGGATATGACGTCATCGTCATCAGGATATTAAGAAATCCCTCTATGCGAGTTTATCCTGTTGTCGCTAAGTGGTTAAGTATCGGCGAAGGCAGGGAGTTGTATTAGCATCATCAGGAGGTTTCGAGGAACCGGATGAACAATATCATGATGCTGTTGCTTGTATCGTCGGGTAGTGGAGCATCGAAGGCAAGTTGTTGAAGTGCAACGTCATCAGGATATCGGGAGCAACCGGATATTTGGATATCCTGCTGACGAAGGTGATATTGAATATCATGATGATGCCGCTTGTATTTGGCACCCGGTGAACAGTGCAACCGGAGGATGTGTGCGCCCGCTGAACATCATGATGATGATGTTAGAAGGAAGGCGGAGAAGATGAACAGTAGTCGGCAGGCGGATGTTTGCGATCGTTTGAAATATGATGATGCTGACAGAGTAAAGAGAAATATGATGATGCTGTTGGAGGTTTTAGGGAATATGATGATGATGGCGAAGATGATGATGATGAGGTTGGTCTGCAGACATTCATGCTATATGCGAATGTTATAGTGTGGATACCTCTGCATCATAGTGGTATCAGAGCTCAGCAAAAGGTCTGGGCTGTTGTGTGTTGATTCTGTCACCGAAAGGGCAGAGGTAGAGCTAGAGTTGATTGTGTTGGGTGTTGATTGAGAGGTTGACAAAATGCCTCCAAAATGTAATGGTACTGCAAGGGAACTGCAGGAAATGAAGGAGAAACATGCTAGAGAGATGAGGAAGATGAAGGAGCTTGCTGAAGCACTTCAAGCCAGGCTGACAGCCCTGGAAAAGAACAAAAAGAGGGAAGTGGAAGACAGTGAGTCTGAAGAAGATGCAGATACTGTTGAAGAGTATGAAGAGGTAGCTGAAGATCTGGATGCTGAAGACCAGAGATTGGCAAAACTGTTGAAGGCAGTACAGAGTGAAAAACCTAAGGTAAAGGTTGATGTTTCCAAGTATACTGGAAGCTTGAATGAAGATGAGTTATTGGATTGGATTGCTGCACTGGATAATCACTTTGAATGTGAAGATGTTGCTGAGGATCAGAAGGTAAAGATTGCAAAGACCAAGTTAGGAGGTCATGCTTTGGTATGGTGGGATTATGTACAGTCTGAGAGAAGGAAACAAGGGAAGACTAAGATCACTTCTTGGGATAAGATGGTAGCAAGGATCAAAGGGAAATTCTTGCCAAGGGATTATGAAATCCAGATGTTTAAGAAGCTGCAATTTCTAAAGTAGAAAGACAGGGATGTGAAATCATATACTGAGGAATTTTATCTGTTAAGTATGAGATCTGGTCATCATGAGAATGAGGTAGAAAAGGTGGCTAGGTACTTGGCTGGTTTGAGGTTTACCATACAGGATGAGTTAGTTTTAGCTAACCCTAAGAATGTGGAGGATTGTTATCAAATGGCAATCAGGATTGAAGAAAAGATGAATAGAGGACATGATAAGTCCATGAGAGGAAGAGGAAACAATAGGGGTAGAGGAGCAGCCCCTGCACAAAAGCAAACCAATGAGGGTCAAGAAGACACTGGTAAAGGACAGGGACAGTCTGATTTCAGAGGTGGATGGAAAGGTACTAGAGGAAGATTTGGAGGTGGTAGAGGTTCTACTACATTTTCAGGAAGATGTTACACCTGTGGAGAGTTTGGTCATCCATCTTTCAAATGTCCAGAAAGCAAAGGTTCATCATCCAGAAATGATAGAACAAGTGACAAGAGAGTACAACTGGTCCAAGAGGAGAAGGTAGAAGAAAGTGCACAGAGTTCAAACAAAGGTCCTGAGAATTATGGATATCCAGAGAGTGGAGAATCACTGATGTTAAGGAGAACAAGTTTGCAGGCATCAAAGGATCTGATGCAAAGAAGAGCTCTTTTCAAAACCACATGCAAGAGCAAAGGTAAGGTATGTAAGGTTGTCATTGACACTGGTTCAACAGACAACATGGTATCTCAGGAGATGGTGGATAAACTGAAGCTGGAAAGGATTCCACATCCACACCCTTACAAGGCATCTTGGGTGAGTGATAGGCAATCACTTTTTGTCTCTGAACAGGCATATGTGGATTTCCAGATTGGACCATATCATGATAGAATCTTGTGTGATATTTTGCCTATGGAATGTTGTCACCTACTGTTAGGTAGACCATGGCAATTTGACAAAAGGGTACTGTATGATGGGTATGCTAATACCTACACCATCAAGAAGGATGGGAAGACTATTAAGTTGATGCCATTGCAGGCAAAAGCTGCAGTACAGAAGGCAGCTCAAATCATTTTAATGGGAAAGAAGGAGTATGTGCAGATGCCTAGTGGATCAGGCATAAAGGCAGTTCAGGATACTGCAGGGAAAGAAGTTGTTAAAGACAACCAGCTGAAGAAAGTTTCAGTTGTGACTGACAGAGGTCAGCAGCAGGTTCAGAAACAGGATGGCAAACAGCAATCAGTTCAGAAGAATGACAAGGATGTTGTCATAGTTGGGACTATTGCTTGTCCTATACAGGTTGACCGGAAGATAGAGTTGAACATTGCAGTAGTTCCAGAGGCAGTTCAGAAAGAGGTTCTGGTCAAACAACCTAACAAACACAAGGTATGTGAGAGCAAAGCCTACATCAACAGGCATGAGGATTTACTTGCCAGAAAGCAAGTTATAGTTCAGAAGTCTTGGAGCAGCCAAGAGACAGCAGCAGCCAAAGCTGGAACAGGGCAGAACATTGCACAGGCAAAGTATAGAGGTGGAAGACTTCCATATCCTAACTCATGGGACATGAGTTATTTTCTTTTGGGGAGTATGGTGCAGGAGCACCCGCACATGATCAGGATATAGGTCCGCATGATGACATACATGATCAGGATATAGGATAGTTATCAGCATGATGACAGGATAGTCTATTTTTAGTATGTTTGACTTTAGCATGTAATAAGGTCCATTGGACCGATGCTATGTATTAGATCAGCATAGGAGTATGTGTAGGCAGTTAGAGATCGGGATAAGGTAGTCTGAGCTGTCCTCTCTCCCAGCCGCTGGGAAGTGAAGTTGGTAGTACTCGAAGGATTTGTTATATATACCTTCGATCTGTTAGTGTTTAGATATGTTGAGAGTTCATATTGAGTTTGTTAGATGTTATGTTTAGGAGAGTAGTACCAGTGATATGCTGTACTGGTGATCAGTCCAGATATTGTGAAGCAGAATTATAAAAGTAGGACATTTGAATCTCAATTGAATAAGATCTCATCTTTTACAGTATTTGAGTTGAGCAGTTGTATCTGTGTTGATTTCCTTTCTGTTTACAAGTTAATGGGTACTTTCAACCCTTCCACCGGTTGAACCTGCAAATCGGTGGAATGGTCCTGTATCATAGCTTAGGTTACATTTGTGTTTTCTGTTTATGCATTGCATTGTTCAGGAGATCTGTTAGGAGCATGCTGTGAATCAGCCTAGCATCCTCATGTGCTAGGTATAGAAGGATAAGTTGTTAGACTTTGGTTTGAAGGTGATCCGGCCCGGTCGTCACATTGTCTTTGTGAACTTATGCGGTTCTGAGTGTTTACATGCAGTGGACGGATACACAGGAGTCTGCATGTGCGTTTCCAGCCGGAACAAGCCGCATCGTCATCTGCGAACGCATCGCCAACAGGATCGGGTCGTGAAGCTATTGAAGGTTGCAAGTTGCAAGTACATCAGGATGTTTTGAGTTGGATATATACTCAGTGTATATATCGCAGTCAGGATCATCTCTCGGGGAAGTTCATCATCCGCATATCGCTAGCAGATGCGGGTGTGAAAGTTCAGTTTTTGTCTAAGTGTTGAAGAGTTCATCAGGATGATGTGTGACGTCATCGTCATCAGGATATGACGTCATCGTCATCAGGATATTAAGAAATCCCTCTATGCGAGTTTATCCTGTTGTCGCTAAGTGGTTAAGTATCGGCGAAGGCAGGGAGTTGTATTAGCATCATCAGGAGGTTTCGAGGAACCGGATGAACAATATCATGATGCTGTTGCTTGTATCGTCGGGCAGTGGAGCATCGAAGGCAAGTTGTTGAAGTGCAACGTCATCAGGATATCGGGAGCAACCGGATATTTGGATATCCTGCTGACGAAGGTGATATTGAATATCATGATGATGCCGCTTGTATTTGGCACCCGGTGAACAGTGCAACCGGAGGATGTGTGCGCCCGCTGAACATCATGATGATGATGTTAGAAGGAAGGCGGAGAAGATGAACAGTAGTCGACAGGCGGATGTTTGCGATCGTCCGAAATATGATGATGCTGACAGAGTAAAGAGAAATATGATGATGCTGTTGGAGGTTTTAGGGAATATGATGATGATGGCGAAGATGATGATGATGAGGTTGGTCTGCAGACATTCATGCTATATGCGAATGTTATAGTGTGGATACCTCTGCATCAATAAAGTAACTCAAGATTAATATCATGTATTTAAATTTTTATGTGATTATATATTAAAAAAAAAAATTATGTTAAATATTAATTAGTTCACTCTTGTTCAACATATATAATAGATAAATGTATTTTTAGTAGTTATACCATATTTTTACATTTATTTCCTTTGTTATTGTTTTGCTATTATTTCACTAGTTTGAGGTCTCTTCAAAACCTTTTTACTCATTTTTAATAAAAAGGATATTTACAATTATTTAAATGAGTGGAATGAAATGGTAATTTTTTTAATAAAAACCACTTTATAATAAAAAGGATATTTACAATTATTTAAATGGGTGGAATGAAATGGTAATTTTTTAAATAAAAACCACTTTATAATTTTGCTCCTCTCACACATTAGAAAGAAGAGAAAGTGGCCCTAAAACAAAAGTAGGGCTATGTATGCGCTAAGCAGTGACGCAATTGTGTTACAATTGTAAGCCCATGTGAACGACTTTGCTCTTTTAGTCGCGATCGCTTTATCAATTCTTCACCGTGGCATTGAACTTGAAACGGAGTGTTTTCAACTCTTTGTCTTGTAACGGGTTAAATGGAGGGAAGGAGTTAAAAATGAAAATAAAAAATACATAGATATATGTTTGGACTTGTATGTATTTATATATATAGACAATATCAAAAGTGTATATACTTTGTCTTTTTATTATGTCATAAATGTAGGTATAGTTAGTAGAGTTTGATTTGTTGTTTAGTTTATAAATTTGATTTTAGTATTAAATCTATTAAATCTATTAATTAACTGTCAAAGGAATAGATTGAAAGGTCATGTTAGTTCAATGTGAAAGAAACATCAGTATGAAAAACTGTTTCTATATTCCTATCATCATTTCACCACCATATCTAATTTTTGTTGCATCAATCATAACACATAAATCAATCAAAGAGAATGATCAGTAGTCACATGGAAATGGCTAAGTGGGCATCCAATCTCTTCCATTGTCATTTCATTTTTGTCTTAGATCACATTAATTTAGTACTGATTGTGATTATTGATTTAGTAAATTCAATTAGACTTCAAAATCAACTGTAGGATGTGTTTATTAATTCCTACATTTTTTCTGAACCTATGACTTTCTACCGAACCCTTCTTACTTTTCATTTTCAAATTTGATGTTTTCTAAAAGTTCTCATGCATTTTCTAGATTAGATTTATATGTGTGCACCTATTGATTTATCTTTTGATTATTTCGTAGGGTTTAACCCTTCATTGATTTTCACTTTGCAGATTCATCCTTGTCTGCTTTTCATTACTAGATCTTATGAAACTGCACTAAGCCATTTTTAGTCATGGATGCATTCTCCTCCATTACAAACAAACTCATCATGTTTGCCCATATGATTTATGATGATGATGACACTTTCATGGCATATGATAGTGATTTAGCTCTAAGTACATCCCTCTATTATATTGATCTATCTATGGAAGATGACCCATGTGACACTGCTCTATTTCCTTCAATTGCTCATGGTGTTATTGTACTTAATGATGGTTATATCTTTCATACAGCTCATTGTAGCCCTTCCTCTACATCCTTTGGTACTCTCATGCATACATTTACTGATTAATTACCTATTAATGCATTGATTCATACTATTCATAATGACCACACTATTAGAGAACCAATGATAGAAGAATTTGGTGGAGATGAATACACACATTTACATGTTAGATCTTTTTTATCTTCATATTATGAACACTTATATAATTTGATGTAAGAGATTCCCAAGTCTATAGGCAATCCTATATCAACTAAAAATATCTTACCTTATTTTCTTTGTTTCTTTATTTTATAGGTGAGCGTTAATGAGGCTTGTTGACATGCATCAACATAAGTGTATGTTAACACTATCTTGAAAGGAGGTACAAATATCCCCAAGGCTTCACTTACCTAGTCCAAGCTTCATTTATAACTTTACTAAGGTGATCTATGAGTCACATTGGTTATTTCTTTTCTAGTTAACAGATGAATTGCTTTATTTATACTTATAGATTATGGTTCATTTCCCTATATAATGTTAGTCATGCATGAATACAAAATACCTTGAACCAAATTACAATGTTTACAATTAAACTTACCAAAATATATTCACAAATTGTATATCTAATCTAAATCTACCATACTCAAATAACACCAAGTTAAAAGAAATAGCAAAAAAGAAAGAAGCATAGGGATAAAAGAAGCTGAAGATGCATTAATAACTCTACTACAACATCAATCATTAAGTCTTGCAAATTCTCAAAAACCAAGTTATGAAATTATTAGCTTCATGCAACCTTCAACATTATTAGTGTTATCTTCAAAAGAAACTAACTAGAATTATATATGCAATTTTATAAGACCACAAATATCTGCACAAATAATATTGAGATTTCATGAAAACTAGATTTACAAGTTGTATGAATGAAGTTTACTACATTTGCATTCAAGAGAATTTACAATTTAGAGCTCATACTAATTCCGATGTCCATCAAGACTACATGAATCCTCCCTTTAACCAAACTATTGTCAAAATGGGTCTAATGGGCCATGAATGTGCATACATTCTCCTCTTTCTAGTTGAACCCTTTTCAAGTTCTAGTTCTACACACTCACGAGAAATTAAAGATAACTCATTACAAATTCCTAAGCTCTTAATAACCACACTCATGCTAGGTTAAATTACATTCCGAGGGAATAATTGGCTCCATACCTTTTGCATGTCGATAATTAACCCTAATTATTTTAGGAATTTTCATAATTTTCCAATCTCATCTAATCATGCAAGTAAGGTAGGCATTGTAAGGAAGCTAAGGTAGCAGAACAACTTCCTACACTAATCTTGAGGGGAGAGATATGCAAAACTTTTTTAGATCTTTACAACAATTATAGAAATAAAAACAAATAGAAATCATACCACAACACAATAATTACATGGGGAAACCCTTTTTGGAGAAAAACCCCACACTCCAAAGCCGCCCAATATATTATTCATGAATCAAGAAGATTACAATATACTTGCAAAGCAAGCTTTCATAGGAGTATAACCAACTAGAGATCTGGAGGCAACTCAACATCTATAAGACTCTTACACACAACCTCCATCTCAAGCTCCTGATATACCAATTATAAATCTACGTTGTGATCAACTATGCAAGAGAAAGTGAATTGAAGTATCATTTTCTATTTACTTTTTGTATTCTTATATTTTGTAATAGAATGATCCAAACCAATGGTATTATATTTATGTAATGGTTGAATAGGTTCTAAGATACCGTGTGCCTTTATACCTAAACCACTCCCATTATATCCAAACTTTTGGAGTATAGAAAATCCTTACCATATTGGGTATCTACTTAAGGAGATGATAAACCACTATAAGAGCCATCATTAGCTTTGAATCTAGGGACACACATTCCTTTATCTGGAGTGCTATCATTATAAAGAAAAAAAGGTGGTTAACTATGTGTAATAGGAATATCATATATTCCTTTAATTTACTATCACATGAATATGCAAAATCAAGGGAACCCCAACCATCCTTAGTATCAACATGAAGAAGAGAAAAAGTTCCTAATAGTAATGTAGGTATGACAAATGGATTTGGAGGATCCAAAATAATCTATTTTTCAACTACTTAATGGAATTGGTAAGGATTATCACCACCAATGACTATACACCTTATTTATTTTGATTAAGTTCAAAGTTTGATGAAATGCAGATAGTAGATCACCTGTGGTGTGAATCCAAGGAAGGCCTAAATGAATGCTATATACTAAGTACTAGGAATAATTACTACATATATTTAAAATAAATCCATTGTCCACTAAGGCTTTCTTTATTTAAAGATCCCTATATTTAACCTTAATATATAATAGTCTATGATCTAATTCATGGATAGAATTGGAGGACAACCCTACAAGATCAGATGAAGGAATCTTTCTTGGATATTCTACAAAGAGCAAGGCTTATAGGTGCTACAACAAGAGACTAAAGAGATTAGTTGAAAGTGCAAATGTCAAAGTGGATGAAGAACCGTATCAAAGTTTAGTGCTATTAGAAGGATATGAATCATATGAGAACCATTATAGAGAAGTAGAAAGATAGGAAGAAAAGGAAAAGGAGAAGCAAGTAGATGAAGAAGATGCTCTGGAGAAGATTCCCAAGACTCCCAAGTATGTGTAGAAGAATCATTCTAAAGATCAGATCATTGGAGATAAGAACAAAGGTGTTTTAATAAGGAGAAGTATTGCTATGGAAAATAAATAGGTAAATTTGTGCTTATTGTCTCAAATAGAACCCAAAACAATGACTAGAGCATGCGAAAATGAACACTGGATCAAGGCTATGGAAGAGGAATTGATGTAGATTGAGAAGAATCAAACTTGGGAAGTTGTCCCAAGATCAATAGAAAAGAATGTGATAGGAACCAAATAGGTCTTTTGGAACAAATTGAATGAGAATGGGGAAGTAGTCATAAATAAGGCCAGGCTGGTGTATAAAGGTCACTCACAAGTGGAAGGAATAGATTATGAGGAAACATTTTCTCCAGTGGCAAGATTGGAGGCCATCATATTGTTCTTAGCCTTTGTAGCTCCTAAGGACTTCAAAGTTTATCAGATGGATGTGAAGTCTACATTCCTGAATGGAAAATCAGAAGAGGAAGTATATATTGAGCAACTAGAAGGCTTTTAGTTATCAGATGATCCAAATATGATTTGCAGATTGAAGAAGGAATTGTATGGACTCAAATAGGCTCCTAGAGATTGGTATGCAAGGTTAGATAGGTACTTACTAAAACAAGGATTCAAAAAGGGCACTATAGATAGCAATACATACTTCAAAGTTGAAAAAGATCAAATCCTGATTATGGAAGTGTGTGTAGATGATCTAATCTTTGGATGAAATGAAGGTATGTGCAAGAGATTTTTAGAAGAAATGTAGAAGGAATTTGAAATGTCAATGTGTGGGGAAATGAACTTCTTCCTTGGGTTACAAATCAGTCAATTAGAAAAGGACATTTTCATTTCATAGTCAAAGTATGCTAGGGAAATGTTAAAGAAGTTTGGAATGGAAGACTCCAAACTGGTATTACTCCCATGACTATTGGTTGTAAATTAAGCAAAGATGATGAATCTCCTAAGGATGATTAGAGGAAGTACAGATCAATGATTGGTGGATTTTTATACGTAACTGCTACTAGTCTAGATATCATGCATGTAATTTGTCTTGTGGCTAGATTCCAAGTTGATCCTAGAGAGTCACATGTTACAGTAGTAAAGAGGATATTTAGATACCTGAAAGGCACTCTAGAGTTTGGCCTATGGTATCCCAAGGATACTAATTTCTCCCTAAGTGCATATACAAATGCAGATTGGGTAGGATGTACATATGATAAAAGGAGTAAAAGTGGTGATGCTTTCTTTCTAGGAAGCAGACTTGTCTCTTGGCTAAGTAAGAAGCAGGACTCGGTATCATTATCTACTACAAAGGCAAAATATATTGCAACAACATCTTGCTACACATACGTGTTATGGATGAAGTAGACATTGAAGGATATCAAAGTGACATATGATGAATCTATTCCTATCTTATGTGACAATACAAGTGTTATCAACATTTCAAAAAATCTGGTGATGATTCAAGGACAAACCATATTTCAGTCGTGTATCACTTCTTAAGAGAAAAGGTTGCAAAGAATGAGGTGAAGTTGGAGTATGTGCCTACCAAGGATCAAGTTGCAAACATATTTACAAAGGCTCTCCCTAAGGATCCTTTTGAGTATTTCTAACAGAAGTTAGGGTTTATTGCCCCTCCTTCTCTTAACTAGATGCATAAATGCATGCATTTGTCTAGGAAGTATTTCAAGATACATTTTTATGAAACTGAATTGATGTTGAAGGCTACCTCTTAGGGGGAGTAGGTAGAGATACTATTAGTTGGTATAGTCAGATGGAGCACATCCTATGATCTTAAGAGGGAGAGTGAATAAAAGTGAGAGCAGTAGATATGAAGCAAATACTTGTTGGTGTTGTTGCCCTTTGCCATTCATGTCAAAGGGAGAGAGAGAGTCGAAGAGATTGAAAAACCATTATGTAGAGAAGTGTGTGAAGAGTAAGAGTTGTTTCTGTTAGGGGGAGTAAGAGTTGCTTTTGGTCTTGATGGTTTTTCAAAGAGTTAGTTTTGCCATCAATGACAAAGGGGGAGATTATTAGAAACTTGTTGATGTTGTCATTGATGTCAACTCCCAGTACATGGTTCACTTGGTTTCCAAGTGCTTTTGAGAAAATTTGATAAAAAGATGTGCAGTATGACAAAGGTACCATCAGTATTATGCTCCACATTTCTTCCTAATTAAAGATATGCTTATGCGGTTTGGATGTGTTGATCAGAGGTGTTTAGAGGTATTGTATCCCGAGTTTTAGGTTCTATATTGTGTGGAAGTAGAAGATGTGTTTGACAGAGTATTTAACTATGAAGAAGACTGACTGGGAAAAATGAAATTACTTTGCATTGAGATTTTCATGACCTATGGATCTAGGAATGTGCTTATACAGTCTACACCAATCTTCCCTTAATGTTTCCAGTGTTGGGATGCTCCACAAGTTTAGTTCTTGAGTTGGTGATCAGTAACAGTGTGTCATGATGTGTATAATGAAGACATTCTTTGATTCAGGTGGTTACGGAAGTATGGAAAAGAATTTTGATGATGTTGGATGTTCTAAGAAGGTGTGTGAGTGCTATGGAGTGTCTCTCTCTAGTACACATAATATTTTTGGATTTGGAGAAGCGTGGATGTGATCATTAGCTCAGGCTTAGCCAACCTGGCATGTTAACACTGTTTGCAAAGGTACCTCATGGATTGTGAATGTGATAAATAGCTTGATGATACAAATTTGAGTCCTGGTTATCCCTTGATATGGTCCACTTTCACTTCTTTCCACCACGGAAGTGATTAGTGCTAACCTAAGTAATGTTGCATGTGTGTAATGCACACGCTTCATTAGGACCGACCTAATTGAGATAGGTCTTGGTTATAGATGGTATAAATGCAAGATGAAATAAAATGAAGCAAGTAGAGAAAAATATGTGAATGTGAATCAAGGGCAGTGAAGTTGAGTGCAAACTTAAATGCTTATGACTCCAGAATGCAGTGAGCAGAACGTGTCTACATTTTAGTGTGCCAGAAGTTGCTGGAGGCAGTGAGCCAAAGGTTGTGGATAGAAAAGAGTATCAGTGGTGGATCTCTCTTATTGCTTTGAGATAGTGAATCTCTCTGTAACAATCTTCTTCTTTCTTCTCTCTTCTGGGTAGTGAGCCCTTGGCAGTGAGCCTTTCTTCTGGGCAGTGAGCCCTTGATAGCGAGCTTATTGATTTTTAGTGTTGTTATTCATATATATAGTGATCTAATCATCACCATGGTTTTTCCCTTATTGGGGTTTCCATGTAAATCTAGTGTTCTTATGTGTTTGCATTGATGCTTCATATGTTTACATTGTGCTAATACATTATAAGTGGTTGATGTTTTGAGGGTTTAAAGTTTAACATACAATTGATTCATCCCCTCTTAGTTGTCCTATGTATTCTAACAATGAAAGCACACAAAACAAGAGCATAAAAGATGCATAAAAGAAATAGAACACATGCTAATCTAGAGAGGAGAACACATTCTCTTTTTATTGCAGATTTTGAAGAATATATTTGATTTTTAGGGATTTTTTATGTTTTACAAATTTTTAGGTTTTTTTGATTTTTTTTAAATTTTTATGGTTTTTATGGAGATTTTGCAAAGGATTGATCTTGATGTTTCTAGAGGTCTTTGAGAGACCTAAATTGAAGAGATTTCTACCCTTGCACCTTTTCATGGGGAGACTTATGTACTTGATTAGATAGTTTTGCTCTTTTAAGTCATTGGAGGAGTGACTTGTGCTCAGACATTGTTTTACACTTATTGTTACAAGACCTGATTTGGTGAGATCCATATATAGCTTTAGTCAACATCATGTACTTCACTTTCCCTTATGTTCATATGGTTGGCTAGAGATTTTATTTTTCTTATGAGAATGCATACATAAGATGATCACATATGGATGATGCAATTTGTTTTTATCTTTCTATGATATGAATGACATGCAATGTGTTTGGGTGTGATTCAAAAATATGAAATGCAAATTACTATGTTCTAAGTGCTATGAATGCCATAATGTTATGACATGTTTTATTGCTTTTGATTTTCTATGATACCATGTATGGAGGTGGACACAAATAATGTGACTACTCTTAAGTAGGATTTTTGACCTAGAGGATTGCAAGTTAACTTGGTGTAAAAAGACTTATTGATATTTGGGATGGGAATCAGGATTAGGGACTCAAGTGGGAGTAGGGAGGAGATGGAATGCTTCTAAATTTTGAGCTTTACTAAAGGCTAAACACTGATCCTTATCTAGATAAAACAATTTGAGAAGCTTTCAACTTAGACAAGTAACAAATTTTATTGGCGTTCGCTAAACTTAGATAATAGATGGCAAGCAAGATAGTGGTGCAGGGGTACCAAGGGCTCAATGCAGCCTGTACATAGCATTTTTTATTTGTCAATTTTAAGTTTGCAGCATGTGGTTTTGTTTTAGGAGCTTTTTAGTTTTCTTAAAATGCATTGGCAGGAGAAGCCTTTACTTTTGATCGGCCTATTGGCCCAAGTGAAATACAAGTCAAAGAATGTATGTTTGAAGGTGTTTGACGTTGTTTCAACCGATATGCATTGGTCACTTTGTTGAGGGGTTGAATCTCGTCGTTGAACCTCGCATCAAGGTTCAATGGTTCAACAGGTTCAACAATATGGAATGGTGAAGTTAGAATCGACATGACATGTTTAATGATCTAGCGATGGTGTTGTGGAGTTTTAGCAATATCGACCTATCGGCCTAAGTAGTTTATGTGTTACACCGATGCCGCGATAGAAAGGAAAGCCAAATGGAGTCAATCCTGTGGATCGGCCTATCGGCCCAAGTAACTTTTATGTCGCAACGATACTCCGATGGGAGTTATTGGTCTATAGCATAGTATGGAAATTACATTGCCAACAAGGCAATAATCTCAAACTTCGACGGTTTGCAAAGCGGAAAGACCAAGGAGTGAAGGTAAACTGTCACGGTGAGCAAGTTGGTATCGGGCTATTGCCCAGACTACAGATTTAGTTCCAACGATGGAATGACAACACAGAAGGTGAACCGACAGTTGGAATCTAAACCGTCTAAGAACTAAATTGTTCTGTAACAGACAATTAGATAGCTATAAGATACAGGATTTTCTTTGTGAAGGAGTTCGGGAGGATTATTGTTTTGAATGCATTTTTGATGTAAAAGCACATTTTGAATACAAATCAAAGCACAACAGTTTGACCTATTTGTATTTCTGTTCTGTTTTACAAGTTTCTATTCTGAATTAGTTGGTAGTTTCCATTTTGCAATTTTGTTTCCTTCGGTAAACCATGGCTCTGCATTGAGGTTCTTCAAGCCCCATTCGTACAGTATGGAGGCCATCAAGCAGAGCCATGATTTGTGTTTGTTTTTTTTGTTTTGGAATGATTGAATGGTCGACTAGTGAAAATGCACACTTGTCCTAGGCGAGTTCTATGAGAAGTTCGGCTAGTTAGACAAGTAGGAGAATAGGACATTGCAAGGGTGGAAAACAAGAGATTATAGACAGTGAGTGCCAAGCAATCAAGACCTTGACCTAGAGAGGAGGGCTGACAATGGACTCTGAAAGGCAAGTAGCCTTGATAGCATAAAATTTGGAAGTACTAGAGACAGATAGTGTGTCTCATACCAAGTAGGGTGGTCTGTATTGAAATTACAGACTAGTTGAGTCTTCCATCTTTGCAAGATGTATGTTAGCACATTAAATTGGTAGAGGCTAGTGTTGTCAAACAGTCTTGTACACCTACAGGATGCAGAGCAGGCAGCCTAGAGTTCTCTCTATCAAATTGGTATCAGAGCAGTAAGATTTGGGTTATTCCTAGATTGGAATAGAAGAGTTGTATGTCATCACTGAGTTCAAGTGAGTCTGTAGGTTCATCCAAGAAGATGGTGACTAATGCAGAGTTAGCAAAGAAAGTTGAGGATCAAGAAGAGGAGAATAGGCTCCTACAAGAAAGATTGGCAGTAATGGAAAGTAGACTAGGTATAATGACGGAGAAGACTGAAGAAGTCAGGCAAAAAGTAAACAAGGAAAAATGTGTGTCTATAGAAGATGAAGAGCCCACACCTGATCCTAAGTTGGAAGAAGAACCATTCTTGAAATCTTTGAAAGTAATGAGTGGTAAAACATTGGAAGGAGTACCACTTTTCAGTGGGAAAATGGACCCAGATTTGGTCATGGAGTGGATAGAAGGATTTGAAAATCACTTTGAATGTGATGGTGTAAGCGAGGCATAGAAAGTAAAGGTGGCCAAATTCAGACTCAGGGGAGCTGCCTTAACCTGGTGGAAATTTGTGCAGACTAAAAGAGCAAAAGAAGATAAGAAGCCCATAGCTACTTGGAAGGGAATGGTAGCTAAAATCAAAGAAGCATATATGCCAGAAGATTATGAAATACAGCTGCACAGGAAGAGACAGAATCTAAGACAGAAGGAATTAGATGTCAGTGCATACATTGAAGAATTCCAAAAGCTATGCTTAAGGTCCAAAGTAATGGAGGATGGAAGCATAAAGGTAGCAAGGTACCTTAACAGTCTGAAGTGGAATATACAAGAAGAAATCAGTTTGTTGTGTCCTACAACAGTGCACAAATGCTATCAGCTGGCACTGAAAGTGGAGGAAAAGAACAAGAGGAAACAAGACTCAAATAGCAGAGGAAGAGGAAGAGGCAGAGATAACAAAGGACACAGAGGAAGTTTTGGTGGAAGGAATGCAGACAATAGATCCCAAGCAGAATCAAAACTCACAGAGCAGAGTGGGGAGTTGAGTGGTAGAGGAAACCACAGAGGAAGAGGATCTAACAGAGGAAGGTCAGGAGGATCAAGCAGAGGATCCTATTTCACCACCATGAAGTGTTACAACTGTGGTAATCTAGGTCATCCAATGTGTAGGTGTCTAGAAAAGGCCACATCCTCTTCTCAAGGAGGTGATAAGAGAAATCACTATGTCCAAGATAATGCATCCTGCAACCAGTCACCTGAGGTCAGTCTGAACTCAGAAGATGGAGAGAACCTGATGATAAGGAGAACCTTGATGAAGGAACTAGTAAAGTCTGAACCAAGCCAGAGGAGAGCACTATTCAGGATCAAATGCAAGATTTTGAATAAGGTATGTAAAATTATCATAGACTTAGGATCTACAGATAATATTATTTCTGATGAGGCAGTTAGAAAACTGAATCTGAAAAGAATTACTCATGCAAACCCATATAGAGTCACATGGTTGAATACGGGTCAACATGTGGTAGTGAATGAACAAAGTTGGGTAGAGTTTAGTATAGGTGGCTATAAGGATAAGCTGTTATGTGATATACTACCCATGGATGCATGCCATCTCTTATTGGGTAGACCATGGTAGTATGATAGAAAGGCAATACATGATGGTGAGAAGAATGCCTATTCTTTTCAGAAAGATGGGGTCACCTATAAGATTCAGTCATTGGAGGATGAAGATGCAGTTTAGACAAAGAGTCCTAATATCTTGGTTGTGAGTGGAAAAGAGTTTCTGAGTACTCTTAAGGAGGATGGTATTGGTTATGCCATCATAGTAAAACCAAAAGAAGGACAGCAGGATAAGAAGATAGAGATTCCCAAAGAGGTGCAGCCTATACTGGAGAAGTATAAAGGCATAATCAGTGATGGTACACTAGCCACATTGCCTCCACAAAGAGCAATAAGCCATCAAATAGACTTGATTCTAGGGGCATCTTTGCCAAACAAGGCACCTTACAAGATGACTCCAGATTAGCACAAAGAGATTTCCAGGCAAGTGCAAGAGTTGCTAGATCAAGGATTGATCAGGAAGAGTATTAGTCCTTGTGCAGTACCCACAGTGTTGGCACTAAAGAAAGGAGGATCATGGAGATTATGCACAGATGCCAGAGCCATAAACAAAATAACTATAAGGTATAGATTTCCAATTTCTAGAATTGAAGATCTCATGGACTGTATTGGAAAAGCAAAGTACTTCACTAAGATACACCTGAAGAGTGGTTACCACCAAATAAGAATCAAGGAAGGAGACGAGTGGAAGACAACCTTCAAGACCACAGAAGGACTATATGAGTGGCTTGTTATGCCATTTGGTCTATCAAATGCACCTAGCACCTTTATGAGACTCATGAATGAAGTCCTAAAGGATTATATTGGTAAATTTGTAGTTGTTTTTCTAGATGATATTCTAATTTTTAGTCAGACTAAGGAAGAACATCTAGAACATGTAAATACTGTTTTGCAAAAATTGCATGATGAACAACTAACCATCAATTTGGAGAAGTGTGAATTCATGAAGCAAGAATTGGTATACCTTGGTTTCGTGGTGTCCCAGGGAGAATTGAAGATGGACAAGTCAAAGGTAGAGGCAATCTTGAGCTGGCCTACTCCCAGAGAAGCCACAGAGGTGAGAAGTTTCCATGGCTTAGCCCAGTTTTACAGAAAGTTTATCAGAAATTTCAGTGGGATATGTGCACCCATGTTGGATACAATTAAGGGTGGAATGAAAGCAAAATTCAGTTGGACACCAGCTACAGATAAAAGCTTTGAAAGGTTGAAGAAAGAGGTAGCAACACAACCTGTTTTGTTGTTGCCCAGTTTTGATAAGCTATTTACTATTGAATGTGATGCAAGTAATATAGCAGTAGGAACAGTGCTAAACCAGGAAAACAGACCTGTAGCCTTTTTCAGTGAAAGGCTGAATGAAGCCAAGAGTAAGTACTCTTCGTTTGACTTAGAGTTGTATGCTCTAGTCCAAGCATTGAGGAAGTGGAGACATTATCTCCTACCTAAAGAATTTGTTGTCTACATAGATAACCAAGCTCTGAGTTTTCTAAACTCACAGGATAAGTTAAGCAGCAGGCATATCAAATGGATGGAGTACCTACAATCTTATACCTTTACAATTAAGCATAAGAAGGGGCAGCTAAATAGAGTTGCTAATACTTTGAGTAGAAGATTGCTGACAGTGCAGGAAGTGCAATTGAAGAGCATTGGGATTGAAGATTTCAAGAATTTTTACCAAGATGATGAAGATTTTGCTGAGGCATACAAGGTATGTCAAGCTTTTGAGAATCACTTTCATAGTGAGTTTGCAGATTTCACCTTGTAGCAGGGATTGCTATTCAAAGGTGGACAATTATGTGTGCCAAGAGGATCTATGAGAGAGAATCTCGTACAGGAAAAACACAATGGCAGTCTGAGTGGTCATTTTGGCTTGAATAAGACACTGGAGCTAGTCCAAAGGTTCTATTATTGGCCTAGAATGCAGAGAGACATCAGAAGGTATGTGGAGCAGTGCATTGTTTGCCAGAGGGCCAAAGGAACCACTTCAAATGCAAGACTATACCAGCCCTTGCCCATACCTTCCAGACCATGGGAGTGTGTAAGCATGGACTTTGTAGTTGGTTTGCCTAAGACTAAGACTGGATATGATAGTATCTATGTAGTTGTGGATAGGTTTAGCAAAATGAGTCATTTCATTCCCTGTAAGGTGACTCATGATGCCAGTCACATAGCACATTTGTTTTTCAAAGAGGTGATCAGAATTCATGGGCTACTAGCAAGTATTGTGTCTAACAGAGATGCTAAATTCATGGGGCATTTCTGGAAAACATTGTGGCAGAGATTGGGAACAAATTTGCCTTTTAGTTCAACATATCACCCACAGACAGATGGTCAGGCAGAGGTGGTAAACAGGACATTGGGCAACCTGTTAAGGTGTATAACCAAAGAATATGGATAGAGTTGGGATCTTGTCATTCATCAGGCAGAATTTGCCTATAATGACAGTGTGAACAAGACTACTGGTAAGAGTCCATTCGAAATAGTCTATGGAATGCATCCTAGAGGAGTATGTGAGCTCAGGAATATGGGAAACATAGAGAACAGAAGTGGACATGCAGATGATTTTGCACAATCCATGAAAGAAGTGCATGAGCAGGTGAAGAAAACCTTAACAGAGAACACACAGAAGATCAAGGACAGAGTAGATGCCCACAGAAGGGATATTCAATTTGAGGTTGGTGATCTAGTTATGGTACACTTGAACAAAGCTAGACTACAGAAGGGAATGCCAACCAAACTGCAAATGCGAAGAATTGGTCCTTGCAAAATCCTGAACAAGTATGGTAACAATGCATACAGGATTGAATTGCCAGAAGACCTGGCAATCTCACTAGTATTTAATGTTCAAGACCTGGTGCAATACCGAGGTCCTCAGTCAGCAGCAAATGGATCTGTTTTAGAGAAGGAACAGACAGTCAAAGATGTGACTTTGCCACTAAAACCCAAACTACAAGCAGAGAGAATACTGGATTCAAGAGTACAGAAGCAAAACAGACATGGTGTCTACATGGAGCATTTGGTCAAATGGAAGCAGTTGCCTGAAGCAGAAGCTACCTGGGTTGCAGAGTTAGAATTCAAAAAGAGGGGCATTGATTTTGCCTCATTGTCATCGGAGGTGACCTAGCTTCTTTCCGCATAGGGGGAGTATGGTGCAGGAGCACCAAGGGCTCAATGCAGCCTATAGCATTTTTGATTTGTCAATTTTGAGTTTGCAGCATGTGGTTTTGTTTTAGGAGCTTTTTAGTTTTCTTAAAATGCATTGGTGGGAGAAGCCTTTACTTTTGATCGGCCTATTGGCCCAAGTGAAATACAAGTCAAAGAATGTATGTTTGAAGGTGTTCGGCATTGGTTCAACTGATATGCATTGGTCACTTTGTTGAAGGGTTGAATCTCGCCATTGAACCTCGCCGTTGAACCTCGCGTCAAGGTTCAATGGTTCAACAGGTTCAACAATATGGAATGGTGAAGTTGGAATCGGCATGACATGTTTAATGATCCAGCGATGGTGTTGTGGAGTTTTAGCAATATCGACCTATCAGCCTAAGTAGTTTATGTGTTACACCAATGCCGCGATAGAAAGGAAAGCCAAATGGAGTCAATCCTGTGGATCGGCCTATCGGCCCAAGTAACTTTTATGTCGCAACGATACTCCGATGGGAGTTATCAGTCTATATCATAGTATGGAAATTACATTGCCGACAAGGCAATAATCTCAAACTTCGACGGTTTGCAAAGTGGAAAGACCAAGGAGTGAAGGTAAACTATCATGGTGAGCAAGTTGGTATCGGGCTATCGCCCAGACTATAGATTTATTTCCAACAATGGAACGACAACACAGAAGGTGAACTGATAGTTGGAATCTGAACCATCTGAGAACTGAATTGTTCTGTAACAGACAATTAGATAGCTATAAGATGCAAGATTTTCTTTGTGAAGGAGTTCAGGAGGATTATTGTTTTGAATGCATTTTTGATGTAAAAGCACATTTTGAATACAAATCAAAGCACAGCAGTTCAACCTATTTGTATTTTTGTTCTGTTTTGCAAGTTTCTATTTTGAATTAGTTGGTAGCTTCCATTCTGCAATTTTGTTTCCTTCGGTAAACCATGGCTTTGCGTTGAGGTTCTTCAAGCCCCATTTGTACCATATGGAGGCCATCAAGCAGAGCCATGATTTGTGTTTGTTTTTCTATTTTGGAATGATTGAATGGTCGACCAGTGAAAATGCACACTTGTCTTAGGCGAGTTCTGTGAGAAGTTCGGCTAGTTAGACAAGTAGGAGAATAGGACATTGCAGGGGTGGAAAACAAGAGATTACAGATAGTGAGTGCCAAGCAATCAAGACCCTGACCCAGAGAGGAGGGCTGACAACAGACTCTGAAAGGCAAGTAGCCTTAATAGCATAAAATTTGGAAGTACTAGAGACAGATAGTGCGTCTCATACCAAGTAGGGTGGTCTGTATTTAAATTGCAGACTAGTTGAGTCTTCCATCTCTGTAAGATGTCTATTAGCACATTGAATTGGTAGAGAGGCTAGTGTTGTCAAACAGTCTTGTACACCTACAAGATGCAGAGCAGGCAGCCTAGAGTTCTCCCTATCAGATAGACCCGAGGTAAAGGCAAATGGTAAAAAATAAGGGTCTCTAGATAGAAAATGGTCCTCAAGACTATTAGACTCTTGGCTTTGCTGATCTAGTGTGTGTGTGTGCTCTGTAGCTTTCTCTTTTATTTCCTCTAGTAAAATGTAACCCTTGAATCTTCAAGCTTAGAATTATCTCCACCCAAGGCTATGGACACTTATCAATCTTCTCTCTATCACTCTTTTTTTTGTAACTCTCTTTTTTTTTTTTTGTATTTTTGTAATGCCTCACTTGATTTTCTCTTTTTTTTTAAAAAAAATTTAACTTTTATGGAAATTAATGCTTTTGAGATTTCTAAGTACTTTGGATATGCAACAACTTTGGTCTCTCTATTCATACTTTTCTCATCACTCTTATTTTTTTATCACTCATTTTTTTATTCAATCATATTATAGATTGCTTCCTTCAGAGTTTTGATCCTCTTGATATTTTTGGCCAGGAAGGATAAGGGGCTGAGTGCCACCAAAAGTTTTCACAGTCTAGTTGGACTTATTTTCTACTAGGGAAGAATTGTGAAGGTCTACTTGCAAGCTTCCTTTGAACACTATGGTGCAGTCATGGATGGAGGGTCCTGAGAAGGGACTATCCAACCATGTAGCTAGAGTAAACACAATGGAAACACACAAGAATAGAATGCAATGGAAAGTTCCTATACTCAATATATCAGACAATTACAATGCTTATATGCCGACAACATGTAGGATACAATCATGGGCTCACAAGCCTGCTTTCTAGATTACAACATACATGAAAGATATGGTATTCAATTGCCTCCTAGAAAAGAACTATTCTCTCTCTTATTGTTACCTATCCAATAATTGACTAACTAATGCATCTAAGAAATGTATATATATCCTTCTCTAGCTTCAAGAATCCTCCACGTCAGCCTTGAGAGATCTCAAACTCCAATGAATGATGAAACACATAGGAAACATATAGGTCAACCTACAACTCTTGGTAATGCTCTGAAAATTAATGAAACATGGTGTGGATCTCAATGAAGGTCTATCTATTCCTTTACTACCTTGTGTGATGTTCCATTTGGTCATGGAAATGCTCCGCAAACCTTCTATGCTCCAATTGATTGATGAATGCTATGTTCTGTGAATGTTGATGTTCTTCTGATAGTGTTATCCCTTCATAGATGAATCCAAATATCATGAATTCTAAAAATGATGTAGCTAACATGGCATAGAAACTAAATCCTACTCCATGAGCTCTGACACAAAGATACAGTAGAATGTGGTAGAAAATTCTAAAACTGCAAATGACTAAACTCCAAATGAAATGCAAGAAAATAAAAGAAAGTAGATGTTTTTGGTTGATGCAAGATTAATTTGCAACCTAGGATGCTCTTTCACCAAACACCCAGGGTTGTTGAAAAAATTAATCCCTCACTTTACTGGGGCTAGAGGAAAACCAAGGCAATCTACTGTAGCTTGAGAAATACATGATTAATCCTCTTCCGGTCTTCATTTCCACTTAACCAAATACTCTTTACACTACTTTCCTCTGGTGTTGTGTCCACTCTACTATCCAAGATCTATTCTATCTACTCTAGTTGTTGTGGTAACTGGTCCTTCAATCCATCTTCAATGTTGTCACATGATTCTCCCTCGTGATATTGATGTAGATCTTCAATGTTGAATATAGGTGATATACCAAATGTCTCCAGTAGCTCCACTTCATATGCATTCCCTAAATCATGGTTCTTAAGAATCTTACATGGTCCAAACTTCCTCATTTTTAGCTTGTTGTGTGTCCCCACTAGAAATCTCTCCTTCCAAAGTTATACCATCACTTTATCTCCAACAAAAAATTCCTTGTCTTCTCTTCTCATCTAATTGTGCCTTATACTTACTATTGATCTCCCAATGCTTCCTGATCTGATTATGTATTGTCTCCATGTATCCTACAAATTCTTCTGCCTCTGCACTCCTCTTATTCTCCATATTGATGTCTCTCAGTTCTACAACTCCTCTAGGTTGTACTCCTATCACAACTTCAAATTGTGTCTTCCCTATACTTCTACTCACTAAGTTAGTGTATGTAAACTTTGATTGTAGTAGAATTAGATCCCAATTTCTTTCTTTATCTCCTACTAAGCATCTCAACAAGTTACCCAAACTCCTATTTACCACTTCTGTTTGTCCATCTGTCTGTGGGTGAAATACTGAACTGAACTTTAGGTCTATCTTCATCTTCTTCCACAATGTCCTCCAAAAATATCTAGTGAATCTTGTATCCCTGTATGAAACTATACTCTTTGGTAATCCATGCAATCTCACAATCTCCTTGAAAAATAGGTCAGAAACATGTACAACATCATCTGTCTTTTTACAAGGAATGAAATGTGCCATCTTTGAAAGTCTGTCCACTACTACACATATAGAATCATGTCCCCTCTATGTTATTGGAAAACCTAAAATAAAATCTATTCTTATATCTTCCCAAGTTCTCTCTAGTACTGTTAAAGATTTGTATAATCCAATATTCTATTGACTCCCTTTCGTAACTTGACAAACTCTACAACTTTGAATAAATTTCCTTACATTCTTATATATCTGAGGCCAAAAATAATGTTCACTCACTAAAACTACTATCTTATCAATCCCAAAATGTCCTACTAATCCACCACTATGCTTCTCCTTGATCAAATTATCTCTCATTGAACTCCTAGGTATACATAATTGATTTCCTTTGAATAACATATCCCCCTAAATGAAATAATCCAACTACTTGCTTCTATCTATCACAACAGGTTCCTTACATGCTTTCCATGCTTCTGCAAAATCTATATCATCTGCATACATATGCTTAAGTTCTTCAAATCCTAGTACTTCTACACTCATATCTATCAACAAGTTCCTTCTTCTTCTCAATGCATTTGCAAATTTGTTTGACTTCTCACTCCTGTGCTTCAATACAAATGTGTAACTCTACATGAACTCTACCCATCACATGTGTCTCTTATTCAACTTACTCTAACTATTCAAATATTGCAAAGCTTGATGGTCTGTGTACAACACAAATTCTTTTAGAAGCAAGTAATGTCTCCACTTCTTCAAGGCTTAAATTATGGCATAGAACTCTTGATCATAAAATGAATATCCTCCTTGCATCATTCAACTTCTCACTGAAATATGCTACTGGTCTCCCATCTTGACTTAACTCTACTCCTATTGCATTCCCACTGGCATCACAATCAACTAGAAATACTTTGTTAAAATCTGGTAATGCTAACACTAGTTGCTTTGTCACCTTCTACTTCAACAATTCAAAACTATTTTGTGCTCCTGATGTCCACTTAAAATCCTTTTGGTCACCCCTCATTGTCTTTGTCATTGGTGTGCATACAGTACTGAAATTTCTGATTAACTTCTAGTATAAACTTGATAATCCATGAAATGATCTTACCTCTCCAATGTTCATAGGTGTTGGCCACTCAACAATTGCTCTAACTTTCTCAAGGTCCATCTTCAATCCTTTTGCAGAAATCACAAATCCAAAATATACCAGTTCTTCCTTCATGAATCTACACTTCTTGATGTTTATCAACAATTTCTCCTCTCTCATCCTCTACAATGCTTGTCTAATATGCTGCAAATGTTTTTCTTTTGTTCTACTAAAAATCAAAATACCATCCAAGTATACAATAACAAACTTACCCAGGAATTTCTTCAAAACGTCATTCATCAATCTCATGAAAGTACTTGGTGCATTAGTTAATCCAAAAAGCATGACTACCCACTCATACAATCCCTCATTTGTCTTGAATGTAGTCTTCCACTCATCTCCTTCTCTGATCCTGATCTAATGGTATCCACTCTTTAGGTCTATCTTTGTGAAATATTTCACTCCACTCAAACAATCCATGATGTCATCCATCCTTGGCAATGGAAATCTATACTTAACTATGATCTTATTGATTTCTCTTGAGTCTATACACATCCTCCATTCTCCATCCTTCTTTGATGCAAGTACTACAGGTACTGCACTAATGGCATGATTGTCATTGATGTCAAAAAGGATTAGGTCTTATCATGTCAGAAGGTTGAACTCACAGGTTGATGGTTGATCATGTTAGAAGGTTTGTTAGATGATCTTTCCATGATGGAATCAGGACTTGACTCATATTTTGTTATGCTTCATGTTTTGGAGGTTCATGTGTCTTGGTGTGCTTCATTGTTCTAACTTATGGTGATGGTTTGTTATGCTTCAAGAAAAAGTGATAGTGTTGGAGCTTGTTTCCTCATGTTTTCAATCAGGAGTTAAAGATGACAAAGGAGTTGAGTTGTTAATCAAGGTCACAAGTTGATCCTCATAAGTTGATCATATGTAGTCATGTTGTTTATGTTGATTGTCATGTTCTCAATTAGAACTTACCTTCAATCAGAGTCACCATGTCTCAATATATCATGAGATGTAAAGGAGAAGGTTCATGTTTATGTCTTGGTGGCAGTTGATAGAATTCATATTTGTTCATCTAGTTAAATTTGTTGAAGGTCTTTATCATGAATTGCCATTGTGAGACTTGCATGACTTCATCATGTTGCAGAGGAACATAGATGTTGAATGTATCAATGTTTGTTGTCATGCTATGTTCATGGTCATGTTAGTGTTCATGCTTAGTCTTAATAGGTTCTCATCATGCATAATTATGTAGAATTGAGATACAAGGGTATGGATCTTGTTAGATCTTGCTCCAGGTGGTTCAGTAGTTCAAGTGGTTGACGCTGTGTTAAGGATTCCACCATGTTCATGATGGTTACATGCCACAAGTCTCCAAGATGCTCCTTAAGGGTTACAAAATATAGTCTTAGTCATTTTGCTACAGAGACTATGGTCTTGAAGTTTACTCAAAGGAGAAAATCATTCAAGGGTTGAGAACTAGGGTTTGTGGTTGAAAACCCTAATGCATTGCAAGCTTAATGGTTAAGGCTCATTTTAGCATTTGTTAAGTTCAAACTAACCATCATTCACTTTACTTCTAATTTTCAATTGACCGGCTGAGCCAGTCATATAATAACTTAAGTGAATGTTAAGGGTTTACATCCCATCAAGTGACTAGCCTTGACCTCTTAGGGGCTCTAGTAATACAAAGTTGTTTTAATGTTTTCAGTGGGAGCCTCAATCAAATGGTCAAAGTTTAATATGACCATGGTGTGAATTCTACATCGAATGGTGGCATTTTAATGCTTTTTAGAACACTAATATACACTTATTTTTTTCTAAATTTGGCGTCCTTTATTCTATTTAAGGCACAAAGACTATTTTTTCAATCTCTATTCATGTGTAGAGGGCTAGAGTTTTGATTTTTTAGATTAGTTCAATGGATTTGAAGTCCATGTTTATTGTTTTGAGTTTATAAAAGATATATCTATAAGGCAGTATATGATTTTTGTAGAATTCAATGAAGGTTAGTGTGTTTTGAAGAATGAAGAAGAGGGCCAAAGAAATTCAATATGAGATATGTGCAAAGTTTTTATGGATTCTAATCATTGATATGAGATGATAAAAGTAATATCTACATGCCAATATGAGATCTAATCATTTTTATGAAGAATATCAAGAGATTGAAATATGCTACAAAGATTGAAGCAAGTTTGACCAGTTTTGAAGTTGAATGAAATCCAGTATTCTTTATGAAGATAATGAATTGAAAAAGTGGTAGAGAAGAGTGTTGGTGATCTGTATGAAGGATCTTCAAGTTTATATTGCTTTCCTTGTTTATCTGTGATATGGGATGTTGTATTCTGTAGGAAAGAATCTTTTGTATTGAAAATGTATTTGAAGGAGTTTAATCTCTAATATATTGATATGCAGGTTCCTTGTTAAGGTTTGTTTGTATGATGTAGAGGCTGATTGTAAGCAGGGATCATATTTTATGACATCATTGAGAAGAGTTTGTATATTGAGCAGTTTATGACATGGCATAGAAGGTATGTAGGTTATTTCTTTGTTGAGGACAAAGATCTGTATAAGGTAATGTTATATGTTGGTGTGAAGTTTGCTGTGGATAGCAGAAAAATGAAAATTGCAGAGGAAGAAGGTATGCAGAGAATGTTTATAGAGCAAAGGATGTAATGAGCATGTTTGAAAGCTTATTCTATAGGGACATAATGAGTTCAATCTGAAATAAAATTTTAATGCACACAAGGAGGGGGCATTGAAGTGATGTTTGTTGTGTAACCATTGACAAATGATGTGGTATATAATTAAATGCATTGGAGTGAATTAGGGTAACCCCCTAAATTGAGTTTCTTTCATATGTTCACCTGATAGCCAGTGAGGCATTTTGTAAAGCCAATGAGGTTTGATTGGTCAGTGAGGCTTGAATGTAACTAGTGAGGTTTTTGGTTAAGCAGTGAGGCATTTCTGAGTGGTTTTTCTTCCTCTTGAGGGTTTTCCACTCATCAAATTAGGTGTTATGTTTCTTGTTTGTCTTCATGTGTTCATGTGTCCTAATGATTTGTTCTTAAGGTCCTGATTCATACTTTTCATTATCATACTTGTGCATATGTGTTTAACAGATCATTGAAGTCTTCCTCTCTCTTTGTCTTGTAAGTTAAAATGTGTAAAAAGTTTTAAATGTTTATACAACACTAATTCACCCCCCTCTTAGTGTTGTTATGTACTCCAACAAGTGGTATCAGAGCCAGGTTTCCTATAGAAGTCTAACCGTCTTGGGTAGGTCCTGATAGTGGAGTACCATGGGAAAGAGTAAAAGAAATAGAGAAAAGAAAGAAGCCAAGAAAAAGGTTGAACAACTAACCCCATTCATGTCATGTGATGTATTGTTTCATGAGTCTTACTTGAATAATGAAAGAAAAGATGTTTCTGCTATTGAGATTGATGATAAAGAAGAAGACTTCATTATGGATGAAGATGGATAGGAGTTTGATGAAAATAATTGTGAAGTTGATTTAGAAGGTGAATTATTGTGTGCCTTAGATCAGATCAAGCAATTTAGAAAGGAGAACTGGATATTTGAGTTGGAGCTTTAATGAGAAAATGACTCTAAGGACAAAGTTGTTTTAGACCTTGAAGAGGCAAGAAATATGATTATAAACTTGAGGAGTCAAGTTGGTGAATCAAACAAATTGATTATTAGTCTGAAGACAGAGGTTGAGGAAGCTAAGAGGATAGCTAATGTAACAATGTCTGAATTGGAATCTAAAATAGTTGAATGCCAAAATCTTGAAGGAGACATAGTCTCTTTAAGGAAAGATCTTGAGGATATTAGGAAGCAGTTGGAAAAAAATCTAAAATTTGAAGAGAGCACAAACAAGTTAAATGAAATGTTGAGCAAACAAAAGCATTACAAGGACACTATTGGTCTAGGTTATGAAGAAGAAGAGTGTTCCAAAGCAAGAAATGCACCTAGGAAGAAGATTGACTTGATTTATCCTGCTGTTGCTCCAAAAGATCAAAGAGGAAAGTCTACAAGATCTCTACCCACCAAGAAAATAATGAGGTACAATTAAACTCAATTTCATGGTTATTGTTATTGCTATCATGCTTATGGCCATAGAGCAAGAGATTGTACAAGAAATTGTAGAATGTTTGAGAGACATGATCATATCATGAATGTCAATAAGGGTTTTTATAGCATGCCTAGAAGAAATTATACCTTCTGTGGTCTAGACAATAACATCGTATGTTATAAGAGAAACTCTCTTGGATATAAAGAATATTCTTGTAAGAATGGATTTATAGAACAAACTAGATATGTCAAGAAGACAAATACCTTGAGTAAAAGGAAGTTGCAGGAAACAAGGATTAAGTGGAGAAGAAAGCAAATTTAGGAGAAGGAAAAGTCTAATCTTGTGCATATTGCACAAGTGACATCTATATGCGCATTAAGAGAAGCATAAATTGAGGGGGAGTTGGGTTTATGTTATATCACTCAATCCCCTAGAGAAAATTAGGAAGATATGTCAGTACTGGATCAGTTTTGGATCTGTTGACAATGAGAAATTACTTAGGACTTTGTGTTCAATTAGGATAGTATATTGTGGATACAGAGATACTGAGTGTCTTTATTGGAGTTCTCATTGTTAGATTCAATGGCTCATAACTCTAAGATGAAGAATTTACTCATGAAGATCAATAGGACTATGATGAAGATTGAAAAACCTCTAAGCTTGCAAAGATACCAATACAAGGACTTTTCATGTAGAAGACATTCCAATGAGTCTTTCCATCATCAAATTAAACCTACTCATGATACTGGGACAGTGCATGTAGGGCTAGAAGGCCATAGGTTTCTTTTAGAAAGAATGGAAAGTGTCTAATGAATTACAAAGAGGATTTCAAACATTGTTAGTATGTATAGCCAAGCATTTGAAGGTTTAAAATGAGATGATTGAAGGTCAAAATCAGTGATTGGAGATTGCTACACATAAAGAAAAGAAAGTTAAGAAGAGATGGTTGCTATTGTAATAGGATTGGTAAATGTGATATCTTTTGATAGGGCGGCACTCACAATGATTCTAGATAGTGCTAATGCTTGAAAAAGAGTTGCTCTGATCTCTATAGTTGGTTAATGTATCTTCCTATTTTCATGATGTTATTGACAATGTTCTTGATGTTTGTGGAGTTACACTCTTGCTACAAGTTTCATAGGTTAGACAACAGGGCAACTTTGATTAGGTGACATAACATTCTTTGATTGTATGTCATGATGATGATATTTGAGGACAATGGCATTGATTGTGCACAATGACAGTGTAATAGACAGGGACAGTGAATTTTGTGAGTCCATATGTCTGTCAGTAAGGTAGTAAGTTAGTGTTTTGGAAGGTACAAGGTGGCATAATTGCAGGTAGTGGATAGTGATAGGGTGGAGTTAGAATTAGAATATTGTAGTATAATCTTCATGATATTTGTTGAGTATAGCATTCATAAAAAATTGCAAGTGCTATGATGGACATGTATGCATAAGGCACATGGACTTAGTGTCAAAATTTCTCAATGAAATGTGGTTTAATAGGAGATCATCAATAATCACATCATCAAAAGGTCAAATCAAGTTGTCAAGACAGGATGAGTTCATTAGACTTGAGTTTATAGTGGATTAATATAAAGTTTGCACATTGGAGTATGAAGTATTCTTATATGATGTCTAGTTTTCTTATTGCTTAGTGATTTTTTGCTTCAATACTAGGTGGAGATCTCTTTGTGATTAATTTCTCTTCTCTTTCTTATGTCTATGATTATGTTCTTCATACACTGTGGGATATGAATAATACTCTCTCATTGTCCTTGTTTCAATGGATGATATGTGATATGTATGTTTGACTAAATGAGTTAGGAGTGCTATTATCAGTCAACACTTGGTAGTATGGATTCTTACATGGTGCAAAGTTTGTCTGGCTTGGTAGTGTTGCAGTGATCAAGGTAATGCAATTGCAGTGATCAGTGATAATGACAATGATCATTGTTTTGATAGTAGATGGAAATGAGCTTGATGGACATAATGTACAGAATATGGTAGATGGAGTTTGATGTGAGTAGTACAGTCTTTAAGGTTACAAAGTGGTTCTATTCAATTATTTTATTTGAATGAGAAAATGATGATTCTTGCAAGGTTGGATTAGAATATAGTAGTCTTCATAGACTTGGAAAATATAAAACTAATCCTATGTATAATGATAGTTTATTAGTATCATAGTACTTTGATGTTAGTATTGTTTCTAATTCAACAGTGTAACAACCTAAATTGAGTCTAAAGAAAAATATGAGAGAATTGTATTTTCTTCAATCAACACTGTGAAGTCAATCCTGCTTTAGCGGTTATGGTTGCAGTTATGTCATTATGGTGTAGTCATTCAAGACAGTTGGTGCAATTTTTTTTTCAATGTTTTCACTTATCAGATATTTGAAGATGTATGTTTGAAAGGTCATTTTTAATAGTGTTGGTGATTCTTGAAGATGGTTTTATGCTTTAAGGGTTTATGTGTTCCTGATTATGATAGTGTAAATGTGACAGAGAGTATTGACAGTATACATGATGGTATAAATTTATGATGTCTATATTTTTGTAGTGTATGATAGATTTTTGTGGTGTTCTTTGCTCTTAAACATTCCTCTTATTGCTGTAACAGAGTATACGTTCAGTAAATAGTTGCTCCCTATCAAGTCAAGAGTGTTGAAGGATTGATCATAAGGTCAAGCTATGTAGGAGGAAGTGGATGCATGAAATGCATGTATTTTTCACAATAGGATAACTGTATCATGTCCAGGGAGTAAAGTAAGATAACTTGATTAAGCCATTGGATAGTGTTTTTGTTTTAGCTAATAGGGAATATTCATGATTTATGAGTTTCAGATTAGGGAGAGTAGAGCATACCTGGCAGGGGAAGCTAGCCCTTTGTTATTGGATGTCAAAGAGGGAGTAAGAGGAGTCAATGTGGTTTTTCTATCAATAACAAGGGGGAGATTGATGGCATGATTGTCATTGATGTCAAAAAGGATTAGGTCTTATCATGTCAAAAGGTTGAACTCATGTCAAAAGGTTGATGGTTGATCATGTCAGAAGGTTTGTTAGATGATCTTGCCATGATAGAATCAGGACATGACTCATATGTTGTTATATTCATTGTGAGGCTGATTATTTTCCCTTCCTTATTTTGATCGTTTTACATTTTAGTTGATGACATTATCAGACTTTAGAGACTATTGTTCCATTATACAGATTTGATTATATCTCCTAGTTTTAATTTGAAATTGATTAGACATATGGTGATTCATTTTGATCATATTTTGATGCTATGTTGAGACTAGACATGCGAGTTATATTAGATGATGTTATTGATGTGATTTCTAGTTCTTTATGTGATGATGATAATGTGACATTAGATAGAAAATGCAGTTTAATCTTGAATTATGTTGTAGATGATTAATGTTGTATTCAATGGCATAAATTTAATTCCAGTTGCTTTGGCTATGATTATTCATGATATGATTGACACTTGATCTAGATGTGCAGAGTATATTCCCAGGCCATGAGAAATTAGAGGTAGTATTCACACATATGTTATTCCCTGTGAAATCGATCCATTCCCAAGAGGGATGAGGATCACATTTGATTCGAATGTTGTTTAAGTACTTGTCTATTTTATTTATCTTGGCCTAGTACCCCCTTGTTTAAATTAATTATATCATGTGTTGTATAATTTTTATTGTTTTACACCACTTGGTATTGTTTTTATTTTTGGGCCATTTAAAGTGGATTTATGACTCCCTAGGTGAATCTTAGTGTCCCAAAACTTACCCTGGATGGTTACCCATGGAACTAGGGTCAATTTTGACTAACTAAACCTTTGGGTAACTCACTTTTGGTCACTCTAAACTGAGGTTTAGTCAAAGTGACGAATTTTGAGATGGCTAAGGGTGGGAGATGAGTCATGCTTTGGGAAAGACTCATCTCCTTCCCAAAGTTTGGGGATCCCTTCACCAAGAAGACTTGGGAGGTCTCCAAGACTCTCACACACGTGTGAGAGAATCTTGGAGGGAGATGGCTCTCTTGGAGAATAAGAGGATGCCATATAGCATCCCTTACCCTCATGGAGACTTGAAGGGGATTGCCACCTCACCACTTGTTCTCTGACACATGTGTGAGAGCACAAGTGGATAAGGTGAGGGTTGGGATGGAATTGGAGGGTGACACTTGTCACCCTCACACTTCCTCTCCCTTGCAAGTGGCATAGGAAGAGGAAAGAGAAGGTGACAAGTGTCGCCTTCTCATTCCTCAAGGCCAAATTAAAAGGCCTATATTACCTCCTCTTGTTGAGGAGTGTGGGGTTCTTGCATTTTGGGGATTTTTCTTTCTATTCTTAGAGTTTCTTTTGGGGAGTTAGAGAAAATTTTGAGATTGGAAGATTTGGAGAAGCTTGGAGCTCATCACCAAATGTGCTTCCATTTTTAGGGATTTTGAAGGTAAGCTCCATGACTATGTTCATTTACCCTTGCATTTTATTTTATGTTGTGTTTGTGGATTTTTGTTGTTGTTTCATTTTTATGTGGGTTGGGAGTTTGGTGAGAGCAACTCCATTTGGAGGCAGGGCTCAACTTGTATGGGGTAGGGGAGAGTGAACCTCCTCGAGGTCATCTCCTTATTTTGTGATACTTATAGTTTTTGAGTTATTTGGAGGTACGTGTTTTGGAGGTTTTGGCTTGAGGCCATGAGACTTGGTGTTTTGAGATCTTGGAGTGGCTTATTGAGTAGAGGGGTCCATTCCCTACCACCATCAAACTCATTTTCATGAGTTGTGTTATGTGTTAATCCTTGGGTTATTGTTGAGTTCTTTTTGTGTGGATTGTTGTGGTGTGTGTGTGCAACCGTGTGATTCCTACCTCCCTAGCTCGGGGGTGACCCACTTGCAGGTCTATGGTAGGGAGGAGGACATTTTGTAGTGGCTTAGTTCCCCTTTTGTTGTTTCGCTACTTGTAGGTTTATAATGAGAGAAATGGAGCTTGGAGAAGCTCATTTTCACCTCTTGTGCAATATTATTTTGTTGGTTGTAGTGAGTCATGGCCTTGGAGGCCTTAGTGTTGGAGTTGTAAATTTTTTGCTCATTTTTTGGGTGTGAAAGGAAATTTGTATGTGAGATACTCTTTATTGCATATTCAAAAGTAAGTTCATTATGTTGTTGTTGTGCTCATGTGTATATGGAAGATGCCTAAGATCATATAAAATCGCTATTATATATTTCAAAGAAAATGTATGTCTATTACATGACTGTTTGTGCATGTATGTTTTGTTGAAAGTTTGGGCAGAAATAAGATATACTGCTGTTTTATATTAAGTGTTATAGTTGATTTTGTAGTATGTTGTATTTAAACATATAGAAAAGAAAATGGATGTTTACTATTTTGTTATTGTGGTTATGTGTTTTTTTTTAATGTTGTCAAAAGAAATTTCAATTAGTTTTTGTTCTTTATTTAAAAAAAAATATAAATATATATAGTTGCTATCAAAAGTAAATATGTGGTTCTGTTATATTCATTTCTGAACAAAAAGAAAAAAGAAGAAGGGGAAATTAGTAAATCTGTTTATTTAACTTTTACATATCCAAATGGTTGTTATAAGTCACTATTGTGTGTTTTGTGTATATATATGTACATATATATATATATTATATGAGTATATATATATTTCTGATAAAAAAAGAAAAGAATGTACTCTATTTTTAATGTCACTATTTTTTAAAAAATATACCTGTAGCTGTGAATGTGTATATATATATATGATGCTACTATTTTAAAAGAAAAAAAAAAGGATATGCATGTAACTATATATATATATATATATATATATATATATATATATATATATAGAGAGAGAGAGAGAGAGAGAGAGAGAGAGAGAGAGATGTATTTATATTTATATATAAAGGATATTAAATAAACTGAATTTAACTACAAAACAAGAATACCCAGTTAGATATCTCATATCTATTTGGTGTATATATATATATATATATATATATATATATATATATATATATATATATATGCAAAATGTATACATATATATAAGTAAATATATACATATATAAAAAAAAGGGCATTACACAAACCCTACGGGGTATACATAATGAGTATAGCTCCACAGAAAAACTTCCATCCATGGTTGCTTCCTACTTCCAACCTGCAAATAGAATGGAAGGAAAGAAAACAAAAATGGAAAAAATAAGAGAGAGAGGAAATGAGGAAACAAAAGAGATAGGGTTTCCATAAGGAAACCAATAAAATAATGATTAGGGTTTTCTTGGGTAGGAAAACAATAAAATATTAACTTAGGGCATTTGATAGTGAGAGGGAAATTAGTTTTATTAATTTATTTATTTTTCCTTTTTCTCCCATGTGCATGGGAGATTGTGTCTCCCTCTCCTTGGCTTTTCATGTTTTTTGAATTAGTTATTTTCTTTGGGGATTGGGTTGTTTCTCTTTATTTATTTAGTGTTTTTTTTAGGGGAAATGGCTTAAATTTGATTTAAATGGGAAGTGTATTCCCTTTTATAAATTTTTTAATCGGGACATTTATTTTAATTCCCTAGCGCGTTTTAGATTTTTATTTCTATTGGAATTATGATTATTTTATGGGGAGAGGTATTTTAATCTTTCCCTTTTCTCTATTATTTTCAACTTAGTTAATAAATATAATGTCAAAATTATATTTATTATCGGACTTAATTTTGAAATTTATTTTTGGTGTCATTTAATTATTTTTTATTTGTTTTAATTGTAAGGTCGATTTAATTGGCCTTGGCCAAGTATTTAATTTTTAATTTTTAATTTTTCCATGAATTTAATTATTATTTTCAAATTTTTCTTTGAATTCTGGTTGGAGTTTTTATTTTAAAATTTTTAATTTGATTATTGAAAACACGTTATGTTGTCAAAATTTTCTTAGATTTTAGGGTTTTAATTTTTTATGTCTTTTATTTGACTTTCATTTTATCACTCCATCTTATCATGCATCCAATTATGCCATTTATTTTCATATTTATTTATTCAATTTCATTTTGTATTAAAATTTAGTGTTGGTTCTGAACCTGACAAAATCACCTTCTCACCTAGGAAACTTAGGGTTTGGATTAAAATTGTTCTAAGCCTAAAAGTGGCACATTTCGTGTTGCATATCCCCTAGACAACTTTCATCACGCAGGGGATGGCGTAGGATGACACACTTCCCTAAATTATGTTTGACATGTTTACGCCTCATGCACATTGCCACTGAGCACACAGATGCATGCGAGGGGGTTCTTACAGATAGTTAGAAAAGTTTTTTATTTTTTGTGTCATGACCACATGTCAAATGTGGACATGACATGTGTTGTGTGTCGTGACCGCATGGGAAATGTGGGCATGACATTCATGTTGTGGAGGTTCATGTGTCTTGGTGTGCTTCATTGTTTTAACTTATGGTGATGGTTTTTAATGCTTCAAGACAAAGTGATAGAGTTGGATCTTGTTTCCTGATGTTGTCAATTAGAAGTTGAAGATGACAAAGGAGTTGAGTTGTTAATCAAGGTCAGAGGTTGATCCTCATAAATTGATCATATGTAGTCATGTTGTTTATGTTGATTGTCATGCTCTCAATTAGAACTTACCTTCAATTAGAGTAACCATGTCTCAAGATATCATGAGATACAAAGGAGAAGGTTCATGTTTATGTCTTGGTGGTAGTTGATAGAATTCATATTTGTTCATCTAGTTAAAGTTGTTGAAGGTCTTCATCATGCATTGCCATTGTGAGACTTGTAGGACTTCATCATGTTGCAAAGGAGCAAAGATGTTGAATGTATCAATGTTTGTTGTTATTCTATGTTCATGGTCATGTTAGTGTTCATGCTCAGTCTTAACAGGTTCTCATCATGCATAATTATGCAAAATTGAGATATAATGGTATGGATCTTGTTAGATCTTTCTCCAGGTGGTTCAGTAGTCCAAGTGGTTGATGGTGTGTTAAGGCTTCCACCATGTTCATGATGGTTACATGTCACAAGTCTCCAAGATGCTCCTTAAGGGTCGCATGATGTAGTCTTAGTCATCTTGCTATAGAGACTATGGTCTTGAAGTTTACTCAAAGGAGAAAATCTTTCAAGGGTTGAGAACTAGGGTTTGTGGTTGAAAACCCTAATGCATTGCAAGCTTAATGGTTAAGGCTCATTTAAGCCTTTTTTAAGTTCAAACTAACCATCATTCACTTTACTTCTAATTTTGAATTAACCGACTGAGCCAGTCATATAATAACTTAAGTGAATGTTAAGGGTTTACATCCCGTCGGGTGACTGGCCCCGACCTTCTAGGGGCTTCGGTAATACAAAGTTATTTTAATTTTTTTGGCAGGAGCTTCAATCAAATGGTCAAAGTTTAATATGACCATGGCATGAATTCTGCATCGAATGGTGGCATTTTAAATGCTTTTTAGAAGACCAATGGACACTTGTTTTTTTCTAAATTTGACGTGCTTTATTCTATTTAGGGCACAAAAACTAATTTTTCAATCTCTATTCATGTGCAGAGGGCCAAAGTTTTGATTTTTGAGATTAGTTCAAGGGATTTGAAGTTTATGTTTATTGTTTTTAGTTTATAAAAGATATATCTACAAGGCAGTATATGATTTTTGCAGAATTCAATGAAGGTTAGTGTATTTTGAAGAATGAAGAAGAGGGCTAGAGAAATTTAATATGAGATCTGTGCAAAGTTTTTATGGATTCTAATCATTGATATGAGATGGTAAAAGTAATATCTACATGTCAATATGAGATCTAATCATTTTTATGAAGACTATCAATAGATTGAAATATGCTACAAAGATTGAAGCAAGTTTGACCAGTTTTGAAGTTGAATGAAACTCAATAGTCTTTATGAAGACAATGAATTAAAAAAGTGGTAGAGAAGAGTGTTGGTGATCTGTATGAAGGATCTTCAAGTTTATATTTCTTTCCTTGTTTATCTGTGATATGGGATGTTGTATCCTGTAGGAAGGATTATTTTGTATTGAAAATGTATTTGAAGGAGTTGAATCTCTAATATATTGATATGCAGGTTCCTTGTTAAGGTTTGTTTGTATGATGTAGAGGCAAATTGTAAGGAGGGATCATATTTTATGACATCATTGAGAAGAGTTTGTATAATGAGCAATTTGTGACATGGCAGAGAAGGTATGTAGGGTGTTTCTTTGTTGAGGACAAAGATCTCTATAAGGTAATGTTATGTGTTGGCAAGAGACACTGCTTTGGTATGGATCTGTATGTTCTCATTGATGGAAACAAGGCTCAGAGATCCTATCACCATGACAAGGAGAGATATCTCTGGAAGAACATATTAGATTCTAGGTTTGGTTGACAGAAAATGGCTAGGTATGAAAGGTATTCTGAATGGAAGATAGAAAGTTAGCTAGTATGCCTCCGCAGATAATGATCTAGTAATGTAGTTTAGGTATGATTTCAATTGGTGTTTGATAGTGTTATTCTTAGAGATTAAGTCTTGATCCTTTCTGGAAGTCATCTTGAAGAAATGTCTAAGTCCAGGCAAGCAAAGGTATAGCAAGAATAGTGAACAAGGTCTAGTGTAGTGATCCGCATTCCTCTACAGACAAGTCTTTCATTATGTGGTTTTGAGATATTGTAAACACTTATATGAAGTGTCTTATTCTAGAGTTAGGAGATCTGAAGTTCACCGGAAGCATAGCTACAAGCTGCTAAGTATCAACATAAGTGTTTGACAAAGACAAAGTCTGAGTTCTGATGGTCCGTATTTCTTCACAAGATGATATTATGCCTTGCGGTTCTAAGGATAAGATTAGGAATGTGTAAAGAGTCTTTGACATGATTTTAGAAGTTTTTTGTGATCAGTAGTAGAAGTTGTAAGTCAGCAAGTGAAGTTGTTAAGCATGTTCTTGAAGAACAGGCTAACTAGTGAGATAAATCATTGTGCGGAGAAGAGTTAATGTTTGGAGGATTTATGTAAGCAATTGAATGATTAGAGCTAACCTATATGAACATGTTTGGGAGAAGATTTAGGTCCACGTCACACATAGTGCATTAGATTGAGTGACGAGGTGCATCTTTCTATGTACATGTTTCACTTCTTAGATGTCGACCTGATTGTGAAGCAAGTCATGATGCAAATATATAAAGGTGATGAAATTTAGTTGAGTAGTGTGTGTAGAGGTGTGTGTGATGCGAAGATGCAAATAGTGGAGTAGAGTTAAAGGATCAACAATGATGAAGACTTGGGATTTACAATACAATTGTTAAATGACTGCACCTTGGCATAGTGGTAGATGCTTAAGTAGTATTTAGTTATCATGTGTGATCTGATTGGAAGCATGTTATTATCATCAAGGTAGTAAGCTGGTAGTGAGCCTCCAGTAGGGTTTAACAATCCTTAGGGTTTAACAACCCTTATTGTAATCTTTCTAGGTTTAGGGTTGAGGCAGTGAGCCTGCTAAACTTAGTTGTACACCATGGCTGTGAGCCATCATGTTCTAGGCCCGTGGAGTGACCAAGACTGAACATCATTTTTGTAAAGATTTCAATACATATTTGAAAGATAATCCTCCTCGTGGTTTTTCCCTTTTTGGGTTTTCCATGTAAAATATTGGTGTTATGTGTCATGCATTTGTGGATGATGTTCAGTTGTATATTTTGCTTCTGTTTGATTATTCTTTTCAAATGGTTAAAAGTAAAAGTTCAAGAAAATATTTATAGAACACTGATTCACCCCCTCTTAGTGTTCCTAACAATCAACAATTGGTATGAGAGAAAGGTTCTTTAGAAGAAGTTTAACAGCTTGAGGAAGATCTAGGATATTGTGATCATGGCAGCAAGAAGATATGGAAATTATGAAAGGTATAATCAACTAGAAACAACTCTTATGGATCTTGAAAACTCTGAAGCAGAAGTTAGGGATCTAAAAGAAAACTTGCAACAAGCAAATGAATGCATCTTAAATCTAAAAGAGCAAGTCAAGAAATTCAAAGACAAATACAAATAAGTTATTGCAAATATGTGCCTAAGTGGCGTCGTCATTGATGTCAACATATCCTTGTTGTAATTGGTGTCAACTGTATCCTATTTTGCTATTTGTATAGAAGACTAGATTGATGAGGATATTGAGAAAATTAATGACAATCAATGCATGCAGACCATATGGATGTGTAGAGGATTGTTAGAGGTTGCTCCAATTAAGAATTGAGAAGTTCGCATGAAGATTTGAAGAAGTTATGGCCATCTGAGTAGAATTGGATTTTGCAGTATTTAGAAGAGATAGTGTGACAGTAAGTTGGTCCGGATTTCTCCATAGTGAAATATTATGGTTTGTGGATCTGAAGGCATGTTTGCGAAGTTAGTGTGTATCATCAATTCTAGTGGTTCAAGGTCTTGAGGTCCACAAGCTATCTTTCTAGTTTGATAGTCATGGCAGATAGTGTTCTTGAGGTTCTAGAGGGAGACACAAATGATTCTGGTAGTTTGGTTTAGAGTGGATGTTATTGGTGAATTCAATGTGCTTGTGGAGGTCTCTAGATCATGTGGCTACTATGTTGGAGGTCTGCATTGAAGTTTGAGCTTGTTGATTGAAGATTTCTTCTTTAAGGTTGATGTTCTTCCCAGTCTTGGCCGATCAGATGTTCTTGGCATGTTGCAGATATAATAAAGAGCATTTTATGAAGCATGGTATGTTAATGGAGGAAGTTTCAAGTCTTAGCTATGTTTGTTCGATAGTGTAAAGATCCGCGTTAAGTTTAGCCGACCATGTTGATCATTCCAAGGTTGATGAAGTGTATAAATACTTGTTGAAGAGTTGTGGAAAATCATCCTTGTATAAACTGAATTAAATCCAAAGAAAGGATCAAAAGTAAAGCAAAGAAGAAGAGGAGCGAAGGGAGTATAGAATGAAGAGTCAGTGAAGAAGAATTTGAAAATAGGAATAGAATTTTTTGAGCCTTCAAAGGGACTAATTCAGGCATGAATGTAGATGTTATTTCTTAGTTCATTATCCTTGTGTAAATCATAATTTCTTAAAGGCAGTGAGCCACTTCTTGAGCAATGAGCTCTGGGCAGTGCGCTCGAAGGCATGTGCCTTCTATTTTCTTAAGTACTTTTAATAGGGTATGCATTTTTTGTGGGTTAACCCCCACCGTGGTTTTTCCCTTAACTAGGTTTTCATGTCAAAATTTTGGTGTTATGTGTTCATGTTGTTTCTACTCATGTGTTGATCTATGCTTAAATGTTTACATTATTAATCTGGTTGTAAATTAAGAAAAAAGATTTAAAACTTTAGAAAAGGTTAAGGTTTAGGGACAACTGATTCACCCCCCTCTTAGTTATCTAGACTAATTCCAACAATTGGTATCAGAGCCAAGTTCCTCTAAAAAGAGCTTAACTGCCCAAGGAGATCTAGGATGTCGACTTACAAGAAGGATAGTCCAAGATTCGATGGAACAAATTACTCTGTTTGGAAGAGTCGTATGGAATGCCATTTACAATGCATGGGTGATGCTTATTGGTTATGAACCTCTGGAGAAAAGTCCAACTCCAGATGGACTCAAGGACATTGAAAATAACCTTCGAGCTAAAGACGCCTTGTCGAGTACACTGACTGATTCATAAATGACAAATGTTTTTGGACTAAAAACTGCTCATAAAATCTAGGAGAAGTTGGAGAATCTGTATGAAGGAGATAAATACGTCAAATGTGCCAAACTACAAAGTTTGAGAGGAAAATTTGAAAAGTTGAGGATGAGTGAAGATGAAAACATCACAATCTACATACAAAAGACAAACGAACTTGTGTGTGGGATTAGGTGTGCTGGCAAAATTTTGGAAGAATTAGAGATTATGGAAAAAGTGCTCAGATCTTTGCCTAATTCATACAAACATAAGGTTTCTGCTATAGAGGAGATCAAGACTGTCTCAAATGTTACAAGAGATCACCTGGTTGGCAAAATTTCATCTTTTGAATTGAGTGAATTTGGTGATTCTCTTCCTAAGTCTGAATCTGCATTCAAAGCTAGTGTACATGGAAAACAAAGATATGATTCAATTGAAAGCTCTTCTGCAAGATCAAACGGATTTGTGAAGACAAGAAAGGATCTTGAAGATGTTGAAATAGAAACTACAAATCTTGAAGCTCTTATTTCCAAAAGAATGCCAAGAGGATCCAGTAAGTATGAAGGAAAATTACCACTCAAATGTTTTTCTTGTAATACGATTGGTCATTTTGCCTCAAGATGTCTGGAGAGGTTTTTAAAACCAAACCCTAATAGGTACAAGGGTTAGAAGAAATGTTACTATGTCCAAGAAGATGGAGAAGAAGGGGTCACAGATTATGAATCTGATCATGGAGGTTCCTCTAAAAATGATTGGGTGTTCATTGCTATCAAATAAGAAGATTCGGTGTCTACTGAATCTGCTAGCTATGCAAATGTGGAAAGTGCCTTGGCTACTTAGGTTATTAAAAGAGATGAATGGGTGATTGATAGTAGATGTTCTCATCATATGACTGGTGACAAGAGTAAGTTTGTGAGTTCTAAAAATTATGAAGGAGGACTTGTGAAATTTGGAGACAACTCAGCTGGTAGAATCCGTGGCAGAGGATCCATCTCTTTTGATGGTAAAAATAGTACCAATGATGTTCTATATGTGGAAGGACTAAAACATAATCTTCTTAGTGTTAGACAGTTGGTTGACAAGGGTTATGATCTTTGATTCAAGGATGGAAAATGTAGAATCTTGGAAAGTTTCGAAACTGAAATTGCATCTAGTACTCAAACTAGAGGTAACATATTTCACTTAAGTAGTTCAGGCAAAATTTGTTTGATTGCTCAAATAGATCAAAGTTGGTTATGGCATAGGAGGTTTGATAACATTGTCAAAATAAGTTCCACTCAAGTTGTAAGAGATCTTCCAAGACTTGTGAAACCTGATAGCATATGTAGAGAATGTCAATTGGGTAAACAGAACAAAATTTCATTCAAAAGTAAGGAACAAGGTTCAAGTGGGAGATTAGAATTGGTACATACTGATCTTTATGGTCTTGCTAGAATTAGGAGTGTGCAAGGAGATAGATATTTCATGTTGCTGATTGAAGATTACTCCCAAATGATGTGGGTAACTTTCCTGAAAGAAAAATCAGAAGCTCTTGATAAGTTTAAGGTGTTCAAGATGATGGTTGAAAATGAGATTGGTGGGAAACTGAAGTATCTAAGATCTAACAGAGGTGGAGAATTCACTTCCGCTGAGTTTGATGCTTTCTATGAAAAGCATGGAATAAAAATATAGTTATCTGCTCCTAGCACTCCTTAGCAAAATGGAGTTGTAGAAAGGAAGAACTGGACCATTCAAGAATCTACCAGGACCATGATGATGGAAACAAATGTTCCTCAACTTTATTGGAGGGAAACTATGAGTACTCCTATCTACACTCTTAACCGGGTGTAGATCAAAGGAAATTATGGTAAGACTCCTTATGAACTATGGTTTGGTCATCCTCCTACTATGAGATATTTTAGAGTTTCTGGTAGTAAATGCTATATCAAAAGAGATGAGGATTTAGGTAAGTTTGAGGCAAGAAGTGATGAAGGAATATTTTTGGGATAGTCAACTCAAAGTAAGACTTACCAGTGCTTCAACAAAAGGTTGAAAAAGATTGCTGAAAGTGCTAATGTTAAAGTTGATGAAAGAAAAGGACATTCCAGGTACTATGGATATGATTCAGATGATCAAGATGAAAGTCAAAGTCAATGAAGGTAAGTTCAAATCTAGACTCAGATCTAGATTAATCTAGTAACTCAAGAGGTTAGTGCAGATGATGAGGAACTAGTTCAAGAAATAGAAGTTCAAACAATTCCCAAAATCCCCAGGTATGTAAGAATGAATCATCCTAAAGATCAAATCATAGGAGATAAAAATAAAGGTGTTTAAACTAGGAGAAGAGTTACTAAAGACCAAGAAGAGATTTGTTTGATTTCAAAGATTGAACCTAAATCAGTGAGTGAAGCCTGTAAAGATGAAAACTAGGTTAAGGCAATGGAAGAAGAATTGATGCAAATAGAAAAGAATCACACTTGGGATCTTGTTCTTAGACCCGAGGACAAAAATATGATTGAAACCAAATGGGTCTTCCAGAATAAACTAAATGAAGATGGTGAGGTTGTAAGAAACAAGGCAAGGTTGGTATGTAAAGGTTACTCTCAAGTGGAAGGAATTGATTTTGAAGAAACATTTGCTGCCTTTAGAGATTTTAAAGTATATCAGATGGATGTCAAATCAAAATTTTTGAATGGAGATTTGGAGGAAGAAGTCTACATTGAGCAACAGGAAGGATTTCAGTTGTCTAATGAGGGAGATATGGTTTGTAGATTGAGAAAAGCCTTCTATGGACTCAAGCAAGCTCCAAGAGCCTGGTATGCTAGATTGGATAAGCATTTGCTTAAGCTAGGATTTAGCAAAGCATTTGTTGATTAGATGAAAAGTGAGTTTGAGATGTCAATGCTTGGCAAGATGAATTTCTTCCTAGTTCTACAAATTTCTTAGTCAGATAAAGGTATCTTCATATCTCAGTCCAAGTATGTAAAAGAATTGTTCAAGTTTGGAATGGAATATTCAAATCCAGTAGGTACACCTATTGTAACCAGATGCAAGCTATGAAAAGATGATGTCTCCCCCAAGGCAAATCAGAAAAGGTATAGATCAATGATTGGAGGATTACTCTATCTGACTCAAACCAGACCTGACATCATGAATGTAGTTGGACTTATTGCTAGATTTCAAGCTGATCCAAAAGAATCCCATGTTATGGTAGTCAAAAGAATTTTCAGATATCTCAAGGGGACAATCGATTATGGACTGTGGTATCCAAAGGACAATAACTTCACTCTTCATGCATATACAGATGTTGATTAGGCAGGAGATGTGGATGACAAAAAAAGTACTAGTGGTGGTGTATTCTTCTTGGGGAGAAGATTGGTCTCTTGGATAAGCAAAAAACAAGATGCAATATCTTTGTCTACTGCAGAGGTAGAATATATAGTAGCAACAAATAATTGTACTCAGGTTCTGTGGATGAAGCAAATGTTGAAGGACATTAGAATTATGTTTGAGGATCCAGTCACAATTTTTTGTGATAATTCTAGTGCAATAAGCATATCAAAAAATCTGGTATTGCATTCAAAGACAAAACATATATTTATCAAGTTTCATTTCTTGAGAGAGAAGGTAAATGAGAATGAAGTCAATTTGGAGTTTGTGCCTTCCAAAGATTAGATCATAGATATCTTCACTAAGCCTCTTCCCAAGGATACTTTTGAGTATCTTAGAGATAAGTTAGGGATTATTACCCCTCCTGATTAGAACTAGGATGCACTTATGTGCATCAGTCTGGTGGAATTCTTAGACATATCTTGAGATCTAGATTGATGAGGAGATACTACTCTAAGGACTAGTCAATATGCAAATGTTGGAGATCAATCTAAAATAAAAAGGGGGAGAAAAGATAGCAAATATGTGCCCTTTGCCATTGATGTCAAAGGGGGAGAGAAGTCATGTGAAAAACTTGGAAGTGAATAGTTGCTGGTGAAAGGGGGAGTAGTGAAGAAAATGGTTGCAGGCGTGATAAGAGAAAGGGGGAGAAGTTCTTGCCTTGATGGTTGAATTTAGTTTTTCACATCATATGTTGCCATCAATGACAAAGGGGGAGATTGTTACAAATATGTGCCTAAGTGGTGTTGTCATTGATGTCAACATATCCTTGTTGCCATTGGTGTCAATTGTATCCTATTTTGTTGTCTGTATAGAAGACTGGATTGTTGGGGATATTGAGAAAATTAATGACAATCAATACATGTAGACCATATGACTATGTAGAGGATTGTTAGAGGTTGCTCCAGTTAAGAATTGGGAAGTTCGCATGAAGATTTGAAGAAGTTATGCCCATCTGAGTAGAATTAGATTTTGCAGTATTCAGAAGAGACAGTGTGACAATAAGTTGGTCCAGATTTCTCTGCAATGAAATATTATGGTCTGTGGATCTTAAGGCATGTTTGGGAAGTCAGTGTGTATCATCAACTCCTATGGTTCAAGGTTTGGAGGTCTGCAATCTATCTTTCTAGTTTGACAGTCATGGTAGTTATTGTTCTTGAGGTTCCAGAGGGAGACACAAATGATTCTGGTAATTTGGTTTAGAGTGGATGTTATTGGTGAATTCAATGTGCTTGTGGAGGTCTCTGGATCATGTGGCTACTATGTTGGAGGTCTACATTGAAGTTTGAGCTTGTTGATTGAAGATTTCTTCTTTAAGGTTGATGTTCTTCCCAGTCTTGGCCGATCAAATGTTCTTGGCATGTTGCAGATATAATAAAGAGCATTTTATGAAGCATGGTATGTTAATGGAGGAAGTTTCAAGTCTCAGCTATGTTTGGCCAATAGTATAAAGATTCATGCTAAGTTTAGCCGACCTTGTTGATCATTTTAAGGTTGATGAAGTGCATAAATACTTGTTGAAGAGTTGTGGAAAATCATCCTTGTATAAAATGAATTAAATCCAAAGAAATGATCAAAAGTAGAGCATAGAAGAAGAGGAGCGAAGGGAGTATAGAGTGAAGAGTCAGCTAAGAAGAATTTGAAGATAGGAGCATAAGTTTTTGAGCATTCAAAGGGACTAATTCAAGCATGAATGTAGATGCTATTTCTTAGTTCATTATCTCTGTATAAATCATAATTTCTTAAAGGCAGTGAGCCTCTTCTTGAGCAATGAGCTCTAGGCAGTGCACCTAAAGGCATGTGCCTTCTATTTTCTTAAGTACTTTTAATAGGGTACACATTTTTGTGGATTAACCCCCACCATGGTTTTTCCCTTAACTGAGTTTTCCACGTCAAAATTTTGGTGTTGTGTGGTCAAGTTGTTTCTGCTCATGTGTTGATCTAAGCTTAAATGTTTACATCATTAATCTGGTTGTAAATTAAGAAAGAAGATTTAAAAGTTCAGAAAAGGTTAAACTTTAGGGACAACTGATTCACCCCCCCTCTTAGTTGTCTGGACTAATTCCAACAGAAGTCAGTGACCAACTACTATCAATAAATGAAGCCCTAAATGGTTTGGAAGTAGAAGTTACAGAAAGAACAAAAGTGGAAGATGATCTAAACTTGATTGTGAAAAATAGATCAGAAGATTGTGCAAAACTTGAAAAAGAAATTATAAGTTTAAAAATAGATCTGGAAAACACAAGAAGTTTTGAAGAAAAATTCAAGATAAGTATTGCAAAGCTTGATGAAATGATTGCTAGGCAAAGGAATGCTAATGACAAACATGGTTTAGGATTTGAGAAAGGAGAAAATTCAAACTCTAGGAAAATAAGCATTGAGCCAAGGAAAAACAAAGGATACTAGTTTAGAAATCAGAGAAGAAGACCTAGAAGACCTTAGGTTAGACAACCAAATGCTCAAAGGTACCCATCTTTCAATGGCTATTGCAATTCATGTAATAAGTTTGGTCATAAGGCTACTTAGTGTAGAAGTAGAATAAGTCAAAAGACTCCATTATTCTCTGGGCAGTGTTTTAATTGTAAGAAATTTGGTTATAGAGCAAATGAATGTAGAAATTAGATCAAGAAAAATTTTGACAATGGGAGGAATGAATAGTCATTCAAAGGTAAATGCTTCACTTGCAATAGGATTGGTCATAGAGTTGTTGTTTGCAGAAGTAAAGTAAGTCAAAATTCTATTAGGTGCAATGCATGCTATAAAATGGGACACAGATCAAATGAATCCAAAAGTTTGGTAAGAACTAATTTTCAAAAAATTAGGAACAATCAATCATTCAATTGAAAGTGTTTTTAATGCAATAGATTTGGACACATGGCTAATCAATGCAGATCAAATTCAGTCAATGGAAGGATTTAAGGACAATAGAATGTGGTATGTTTCTATTACAACAAATCTGGACATAGTGCAAGGTTTTGCAGAAGTAGGAATGTGAAGAGAAATGGTTATCCCAAAGAAAGGAAAATAGAGTAGAGAAATGATAAGGGAAAAGAGAAAGTTAATCTGGTTGAAACCAAGAAAGAAATGAACAAGGTATGGATCAAGAAAGAAGTAATTGAAGTTAGGGATCAATCTGCACTAGTATCTGGTGCAGATACTTCCTCTGAGAAGTAAATTGGGAGTTCTAGCTCAGGGGAGCAGTGTAGAAAATTCAAATCCCCTACCCAAAAATTGGGTGCTAGAATCTGGCACAAAGATATATTATGGATTCTGATGCAACACACCTATTAGAAGAAGAATCAAAAGAAAAGAAATCAATGCGGTATATTGTGGAGCAATCCTAATCAATTATATTCTACAGTTAAGGGTTTTGATAGCTTTTTGGAATGAGCATTTAATGAAAACTAGCTCAGGCCATGCAGAGGATAAAAGGAACATGTTTGGTTTGAAAAGTCGCTTTACACTCGAAACTATCAAGTACTCAGAGAGATCAAAAACATGGTTTGAGTAACAAACAACCAAGAATTGAAGGGCCTAGAGAATTTCAGATCAAGGAAACCCTACTCTAGTGAAAGAGGTATTTGCAACTTGAAACCCTACTATGAAAATTAAACTACTCTGGAAAAATGTTTACTCATGTAATCGAGATAGGAAAAATGTCTTGCCCCAAGTTTAAGAAACAATTCTTCAAATTACCGAAAAATGATCCGTTAGGGGCATTCTCAATTACTCAACATGGGATCTTGCATATGGAAGATATCAGGGCACACATTCATACCATATTAGAAGAATATGACCATATGAATTTAGGCAAACTATATTTGGACGAATTGACTATTGCAGACATTGTGCTGAAAGATGATTACAAAGTCCTAGGAGAAAAGAAATTTGACCCCTGGTTGGACTTTTCCGCAATTCTGATTGATGCATGGGTCAAGCTTGTTATAAGAATAATTCATGATGAATCTTTATGGCTTGATGAACCCTATTTGATAACTAAAGAAGCCATTAAAGCAGTAACTGATATGAGCTCCTCTGGAAGGGTTCTAGGCATAAAGAAAATTAAGAACAAAGTGGTAATGTAGCTAATAGGAGCCAAATTTGAGAAGATTGGCCTTACAGTGAATGATACTAGGGATCCAATTGTCAGATTTGCATCAATGATTATACGATACAAAATATACTTCTCCAACAAAGAAAATTCTATGTCTGCATCAGCCATATACATAGTGTGTGACATGATAAAAAACAATACTGATTATGATCTTTGTGAATTGCTTCGAAATGAACTTATGGAGAACTTGAAAAGGGCAAAAGAAACTAATCATCCTTTCAAATATGGAACACTGATTACATGTCTACACTTTTACTTCCTAAAAGAGCTACCTAGTCTAGGAAATGTTATCTGGCTTGATCACATTTCTGTAGCTGCTCAAATAAGAAATCATTTATAGAGTTTGGGTAACGTAGATATGCAAAATAAAATCTTGTGGAAATATTTCAAAGATTTTCAACAGAAAATGGCAAGAAGGTTCCGAATACCTAAAAAAGTGGTGATAAAGTATGAAAAGGACATTGAATTCATGGTGGATAAAGATAAATGCTTTATGCAAGCTGTGGAACCAAGAACTGTATGGGTCCCTACACTTGGTTATGAAGTTGTATAAGATGTCTTGACTATGTTAGCTAATACACTACTAAGTAAACCTACTAATCCCAAAGAAGACAGATTTGGAACTTTCTCAAAATTATCTTCCAGAATGCTTGTGGAACCTGAACAATCAGAAAGAACATCGGATGAACATTAAGTAAGGTAGAAACCAAATCAGGAGGATTTGAGTTCACAAGAACTCCAAAAAGGAAAGAGGAGATCTGAAGAGGAGAGACCGACATCTAGTCCTAGAAAAAGAATAAGGATCTCATCCATTACAGAAGCGACAATTAAAGGAGAAAAGAAAAAGAAAGTCTCACTTTGTGAAGATAAGGTGAGAAGAGAGACTGCTGCTTCAGCAAAAGAAGTGCTTGAAAAGGAGAAACAAGATTGGGATGAATCAAAATTACTATAGGACCAAATAAATCTGGACACAATGTCTCTGACACAGAAATTTAAGTGGGCTTCAATTGTTCAAGCAAAGGCTCAAGAAGAGTTCTTGAAATCACTTACTGACGATAGTAACCTGATTGATGAAGCATCTAGGATCTTGGAGAAGTTGTTGCCTACCCACAAGAGGGATTCATCCATGCCCCCAGCAAGTCATTTGAAGGGATTAATAAATTCAATAAGTAATCAGTTTGAATCTTTTGAGAAATCTGTAGAAAGAAAAGTAAGGCAGGAATTTGAAGGAAAAAGATTGGAAGAATTAAAGACAATGCTAGCCAAGGATAAGATTTCATTAGATAATTAAATATCCAACATTCAAAGAGCTATGAAAGAAGCTGGAGATGTGTACAAATTTTGCCTATCCTGGCCAAAAGCTACTCAGAAGATTGAAGAAAAGATCAAAGAGTTGGAATAGAGAATGATGGACATCTCTAACAAATTTGATCCAGCAACAGAATCAGTTAGAAATAAGGAAGCATAAGTCATCTGCATCCACAATGATTTGACTGAGTTATTAAATAAAAAAATATCAAATAAAAAGTAGAATGAGACAACGAAGGAGACTAGTCTTCCCTAAACTGGACTCAATGACAAATCTTATAGTAGAAGCTGGGGTAGCTATACAAATAGGCACACCTTCTGATCTCAATAAGGTAGAAGCTTTAGCCTTTCTCTACAATGGACACATTCAAATTTTGGATAATGCTCAGAAAGGTTGGGAAAATGAGTGGGCATAGATCAAGAACTTATTCAATGACATTCTCAAATACATGTAATACAAAGAGGTAGATTGCACTTGTAAATATGCGGCTGAATACATCAATTTTGAAATTTTGAAATATTTTTTAAGTCCGGATTACACCCTTTTCCATTGATGTCAAAGGGGGAGAATTAGATCAGTGAAAAATAGATAATCATCTTAGGGGGAACAAGAAAGTACAGTGTATATAGTAAGGGGAGCAGTCAGGTATTTTTCACTAAGTGTTGCCATCAATGCCAAAGGGGGAGATTGTTGGCAAGAGACACTACTCCAATATGGATCTGTATGTTGTCATTGATGGCAACAAGGCTTAGAGATCCTATCACCATGAAAGGAAGAGATATCTCTAGAAGAACATATTAGATTCCAGGTCCGGTTGATAGAAAATGGCTAAGTATAAAAGGTATTCTGAATGGAAGATAGAAAGTCAGCTAGTATGCCTCCATAGATAATGATCTGGTAATGTAATTTAGGTATGATGTCAATTGGTGTTTGATAGTGTTATGTCTCAGAGATTAAGTCTTGATCCTCTCCGGAAGTCATCTTGAAGAAATGTCTAAGTCAGGCAAGCAAAGGTATAGCAAGAATAGTGAACAAGGTCTAGTGCAGTGGTCCGCATTCCTCCGCAAACAAGTATTTTGTTATGTTGTTTTGAGGTGTTGTAAACACTTAAATGTAGTGTCTTATTCTAGAGTTAGGAGATATGAAGTTCACCGGAAGCATAGCTACAAGCTGCTAAGTATCAGCATAAGTGTTTGACAGAGATAGAGTCTGAGTTCTGATGGTCCGCATTTCTCCGCAAGATGATATTATGCCTTACAGTTCTAAGGATAAGATTGGGAATGTGTAAAGAGCATTTGACATGATTTTGGAAGTGTTTTGTGATCAGAAGTAGAAGTTGTAAGTCAACATATGAAGTTGTAAAGCATATTCTTGAGGAACAGGTCGACTAGTGAGATAAATCATTGTGCAGAGAAGAGTTAATGTTTGGAGGATTTATGTAAGCAATTGAATGATTATAACTGACCTATATGAACATGTTTGGGAGAAGATTTGGGTCTGCATGACACATGGTACATTGGATTGAGTGACGAGGTACATCTTTCTATGTACTGTTGGTGTTAACACAGTTATTACCTATCTGGTTTAACCTTTGTTGTGTGGATAATTCATATTATTTAACTATTTATTAGTTAAATAATACTCACACATATGTTCACATGTTAAGTTGACTTAGTGAGTCTACTAGATGTTTCTAGTTCTTTCTAGTTGTGTCTAGTTGTTATTAGGTGTTGATAGTTTTCTTATCCTACACATGTGATCTAGTTGGCATCCTATCCTCTAGTTGTCTCATGTAATAGGAATGTGACACTTGTCACATAACTACAACATCCTAGCTCTCAACCTTGGTCTATATAACCAAGGCCTCTCATTGTATCATATCAATTCAACCAATCTTGTATCAAGTCATTATCTTGTGTATAGAATATCATTCTATCATGTTGATCTTCTTTGATTCTTGTGATTAGCTCTTAGACATCTTGATCTTGGGGTAGCTACCTCCATAGCTAATCCTAACATGGTATTAGAGCTAGTTGATTATCTAGAGTTAGTTCTTTATTAGAAGATCTTAGATAGTGATTTATTTTTCTTTCTTGAAACCAAGTATGCTCTTCTCTTGCATCCCTGGATGAACTGGAGAATCAAAAAAGTTGAAAGAAATAACAATTTTTAGGGGCCTTCTTGTTTGTGATTTGGAGTTACAGGTTTCTTTTGGTGCATTTTGGAGCAAAATTGACCTCACCATTGAGATCAGAAGGGTCAAATATGCTAAAATTGACTGTAAACATGATATACTTCAGTCATAGTCAAATCTAGCATTTTTTACCCCCTCTGCAGATTTTTTGTCGAAAAGAAAAAAAAATTTAGCAGAAGGCCATTCTGCCCCTGGATTTTCTGCATCATTTGCTATGTAATAGGTCATATTCAATTGTTTTCTAGCCTCTTTGGGCCCGATTTGGATCTAGATTTGGCCTTTGAAGACCATTTTTTAGCACTTGTGGGTTGCCATTTTTTGTGTGTAGGGCATTTTTTGCCAATTCAGCCTAATTGGGGTCACCTTTGGCATTCCAGTCACAGTCTTATCTGGTTGCACAAAGATCCTTGAAGGTCCTTTGTATGATCAACCTAGATCTAGGTAATTTTGTACCTGCAAGCTCCAGATTGGCAGTCCTCAGCTCATTTTCTTACATTGTCCATTTGGCATTGGTCTTGAACCTATTCATTGACAGAACTGAGGCAATTTTTTTGAGTGCTCTTGATATGCTCGTATGGGTTTTGGCTTGTTCATGATCAATTCTAGATCTATTGTGTTTACACTCAATTTTCTTTTTCCGCTCAAACAGCCCCAGTCGAGCTCTTCTGTGACTCATTCTGGCCCAGACAATCCTTGATCTGGTAGCTTATTCATTCAGATGATCGAGCTTAGTTTGAGGCACCATTTCTGGGCCAACTCAGTCTCGTAGCATCTAGTCACTTTGTGCATCTCAGTCACCAAATCCATAGCTTTGGTAGTGCCCCCAATCACTCTTCAAAGTCTACAGACATTATTTTTCTTAGGCTCCAAGTGGACACACTGGTTTGAGAAATCCAGATCTAAGGCTCCTTTGGTTAAGATTTTTTTTGCCTGCTCGGCCACACTGCACCAGAAGATTTTTTTGTGCAATTCTTGGGCTTTGGCATCATGTTTGACCTTGGTTTTAGCAAAAACACATCAATCTGCATTGACATCTAGATCTCAGGCGGCATCACATTCCATCAATGACAGATTTTGGTGGCCAGCTTAGCGTGGCTCCGCTTGTGCTCTACAACGTGGTTTATGTGACCTACTTGGCAGATGGGAATACAAAGGAAGTTTATACCCACATTTTTCTCCAGCCCACATAGGAAATGAATGATGAATCATGTTGGAAGTTCTGGCACATCTACCGTGGCTTATGTTCAATGATTGGCTTGGCTAAGTTTCAATCTTTTGGCGTCCTCATATCACAATCATTTTTTGGATTCGGCCATTTGGGCACAGCCTGTGGATATCTAGCATGTGTTTTGGCTGCCTTGAGATAGCCTATTTAAAGAAGATCTAGCCTTCCTCAGGCTAACATCCACATTGTTCTTGTCTCCATGGAACTTTCCACATTACACGACATATAGACTTCGTTGGACAGAAAGTATTTGACATTTTACTGTAGGTCTAGAGGAATTTGGCGACTGTTGGTGTTTGTCATTGGCACCTTGATATATTACTCTCAATCACAAACATTGCTTATGTAGACATTGAAGGACTAGCATTCTTCTATGCATTTTCATCAGAGGAATCTTCAATTTGTATCAAGTTGTGAGGTCAATTTTTTATTGAACATACTTTTGTAAAACAAAAGGAGAACTATCCTGGTTTGTTATTCATTTGTCCAAGATGGAGATTGAGGCCCGGTTTGGCAGGAGGTCATTACCCCCTCACAAACACAGGTCTCCACCTTTCTTTCTGATCACATTGCCTGGTCACACAATGGTTTTTTGATCATGTCGCATTCTAGTCGACGTCGTTCACCATTTTTTGCAAAGTTCGACAAAGAGGGAGATTTTTTTCTTTTTGCCACAACTTGCACTTGGGGAGTCAAATTTTTGCATTCTTATAGTCGTTGGAAAGGTGTTTCCAAGTAATTCATCATAATGTAGGTGATTTTTCCCCAAACTACTATATTTTTCTAGAATTTGCCTCCAAATGACATTTTTTCTTGATTTTTTTGACATTTTTCAACAAGGCATAACTTTTGCTCACGATGTCGAAATTGAGCAAACTTTTTTTTGAAATTGATTAGAAAAATGCAAGGAATCTATTGGTATAGGTCATTTTTTGTTCTAGTAAGCCATTTTATTGAATATTTATAAAATTGCCATATGTTATATACGGTCGATTTAGGCTTCCACATTGACAACATTGTACTCAATCTTTTAATTCTTTCTGGGGGGGCATATTTTACAACATTATTTGTTATGGGGGTTCATTATCTATATTTTTTGTCATTTGTTTGAGGTTTGTAAGGCATGAATGGTCAATGTCTTCATTGTTCACCTAATGCATCAACTCATTTCGTCCTTGGTTTGGATATTGCATGCATCCATTGCATGCACTTGTTGATTTGTAAACGCACTGAGATAAAGTGCCACATATTGTACTTGTAATTTGGGGATCTTGCACATCATGTTGTGCCATTTTTGTACTCACACTACTTACAAAATGCCATGGGGGGTTGTGCTAGTACCTTGTTATTTGCCATCACAATTTTGTCCGGTGAGTGACCCTCCACAATAACATTTTCAGCCTCATGCGTGTGTGCCTTGTTATTTGCACACCCTTTACTAAGTTGCAAGTACTACTTTGTACATCTTCTAATGTTGCTTCTTCACCTTCTTGTACTACATTGTGACACACAGTTTTAGTGGAGCTACCATACCTCTCCCTTGTCAGCATTATGGGGGGTATCTTACTACTTGTGCTAATGCTTCCTTGGTTTCGCTTGGAGTGAACTATGTATCCAGTTTTTGTTCCTATATACTAGGCTGATGTAGCAGCTGGTTACCCATGCATTTTGGTGAGATGGAATAGATACCATATAGACACTCTTGCATTCCAGTTTGTGGAGGGAACCTTCTATCTTATTTAGATGATCAGAGTTCTTGAGACTATCAACACCTGTATTTTCAACTATCACATTGGTTGAGTAGTGTCATTGGGGTCACTCATGCAAATTGATGTGCCATTTGCATCTTCAACTATCAGATTGGTTGAGTAGTGTTGTTGGGGTCACTCATACAGATTTGTGTCTCTTTGATCCTGATCTTTAGCCCATTTTTAGTGAAGGTTCTTTAGTAATGTAGCAGTTCTTCGGCAGTTGTTTGGAATGTTTTTTTTCTTCAGTGGAGTTCTTCATGTTCCTAATCTTTTTGGGACATCCTTTTGTGAGGGCTTCTTAGTCCTTTTATCTCCTATGGGGGATATCTTTTGTATCTTTGTGATGGAAGTAGTCCTTGGGGGGTCATGTTGAGTCCTCCTTCCTTTCTTCCTTCACTTTTTCTCTCTTTTGGGGATCTTTTCCCATGAGGTTTTCTCCCTTTCTCCGCTTGTGAGAGATCTTTTGTACATGGGTACCTAACATGGCCTAGTTGCTGGGACCCATCTTTGCACGTTTACATTTGTTTGTTCCTCCCTAAGTTGCACTTAAGGGGGGGGGGTGTTGGTGTGAACAGGGTTATTACCGATCTGGTTTAACCTTTGTTGTGTGGATAATTCATATTATTTAACTATTTATTAGTTAAATAATACTCACACACATGTTCGCATGTTAAGTTGACTTAGTGAGTCTACTAGTTGTTTCTAGTTGTGTCTAGTTGTTACTAGGTGTTGATGGTTGTCTTATCCTACACATGTGATCTAGTTGACATCCTATCCTGTAGTTGTCTCATGTAATAGGAATGTGACACTTGTCACATGACTACAACATCCTAGCTCTCAACCTTGGTCTATATAAGCAAGGCCTCTCATTGTATCATATCAATTCAACCAATCTTGTATCAAGTCATTATCTTGTGTATAGAATATCATTCTATCATGTTGATCTTCTTTGATTCTTGTGATTAGCTCTTAGACATCTTGATCTTGGGATAGCTACCTCCATAGCTAATCCTAACATGTACATGTTTCACTTCTTAGATGCCAACCTAATTATGAAGCAAATCATGATGCGGATATATAAAGGCAATGAAATTCAGTTGAGTAGTGTGTGTAGAGGTGTGTGTGATGTGAAGATGCAAATAGTGGAGTAGAGTTAGAGGATTAGAAATGATGAAGACTTGGGATTCAGAATATAGTTGTTAAATGAATGCACCCTAGCATAGTGGCAGATGCTTAAGTAGTATTCAGTTATCATGTGTGATCTGATTGGAAGCATGTTATTATCATCAAGGCAGTAAGCTAACAGTGAGCCTCCAGTAGGGTTTAACAACCCTTATTGTAATCTTGCTAGGTTTAGGGTTGAGGCAGTGAGCCTACTAAACTTAGTTGTACACCATGGCTGTGAGCCAGTATGTTCTAGGCCTATGGAGTGACCAAACCTGAACATCATTTTTGTAAAGATTACAATATATACTTGAGAGCTAATCCTCTCCGTGGTTTTTCCCTTTTTGGGTTTTCCACGTAAAATCTTGGTGTTATGTGTCATGCTTTTGTGGATGATGTTCAGTTGTATATTTTTCTTCTATTTGATTATTCTTTTCAAATGGTTAAAAGTAAAAGTTCAAGAAAAGATTTATAGAACACTGATTCACCCCCCCTCTCAGTGTTCCCAACAATCAGCAATATGTTGGTGTGAAGTTTGTTGTGGATAGTAGAAAAATGAAAATTGTAGAGGTAGAAGGTATGCAGAGAATGTTGATAGAGCAGAGGATGTAATGAGCATGTTTGAAATCTTGTTGTATAGAGACATAATGAGTTCAATCTAAAATAAAATTTTAATGCACACAAGGAGGGGGCACTGAAGTAATGTTTGTTGTCTAACCATCGACAAATGATGTCGTATATGATTAAATGCATTGGAGTGAATCAAGGTAACCCCCTGAATTGAGTTTCTTTCATATGTTCACCTGATAGCCAATGAGGCATTTTGTAAATCCAGTGAGGCTTTAATGTAACTAGTGACGTTTTTGGTTAAGCCAATGAGGCTATTTAGAGTGGTTTTTCTTCCTCTTGAGGGTTTTCCACTCATCAAATCAGGTGTTATGTTTCCTTTTTGTTTTCATGTGTTTAACAGATCATTGAATTATTCCTCTCTCTTTGTCTTGTAAGTTAAAATAATGATTTGTTCTTAAGGTCCTGATTCATACTTTTCATTATCATACTTGTGCATATGTGTTTAACAGATCATTGAAGTCTTCCTCTCTCTTTGTCTTGTAAGTTAAAAGGTGCAATTTTTTTTTAAAGTTTATACAACACTAATTCACCCCCCTCTCAGTGTTGTTCTATACTCCAACACACACATGGGATTAAACTTTCTCTAATCAATCCTTTCCTCAACAACTCCTGTATTTATCTATTCATCTCCGCATTTTCTATTGGTGTCATCTAGTGTGCTACTTTGTTAGGAAAACTAGATCCTAGTATATCATCCATATGATGACTAATGCTCCAGATTGGTGGCAATACTTCAAGTACATTCTTTGAAATGATATCTTTGTATTATGTGAACAATTTAGTTATCTCCTCTGATGGTGGTTCTTCCTCTTTTGCAGTAGTAGTTTATGTACTTTGGGTGCCACACTTCTTTGGAATCAATGCAAAACACATGTTCTCATGTCTCAATCCATCCAAGAATTTCCTTTCATCCACTAAACTGATTCTAGCATTTCCACATACTTCACTTTTAGGCTTATCTTCCAAAGGTATCAAGATATGTTTCTTCCTATTTGATGTTATAGTGTATGTAATCTTCCTCCCATCATTACATAGTGCCTTTCTATTATATTGCCATGGTCTTCCCAACAATATATGACACACATCCATTGGCATAATATCACACAATACCTCATCAACATAAGATCCTATATGAAATTTCACCAAACATTGTTCACTCACCAGTACCTTGTGCTCATCTTGAATCCATGCTATCTTGTTGGGATTTGGATGTTTCAATCTTTCTAGATTTAGCTTTGTCACCATCTCCTCTAAGACCAAGTTGTCTGTACTACCACTTGTAATGATAACCTTACGACATTTACCTCCTAATTTGCATCTTATCTAGAACAAACTTTTCCTTTGAGGTGGCTCCTTAGTTGTTTCTACTTGAAATAAAGATCTCATGACTAATGACTCTCCTTTCTCTAGCTTTCCCACTAAACTAGGCAATCCCACTGATTCTTCTTCCACATAAGTTGTTCTTGCACTATTCTCTATCCTTTTTCTAGTACTCCCTTTATAACATTAAAATAATTTGTGTCCTTCACCTCCACACTGGAAACAAGTTCCCTTGAATGATCTCTTATCAAATCCTCTTTCCTCTTTTTGGTATCCTTCATTATGGTAAGATTTATGACTTCCTCTTTTATTGCGGTAGAATTTTTTGTCATCTCTCCCTTGGTAGTATAAATTATTGTCCTTTTCTTCTTTGTGGTATGGGCTACTCTCCTTTTTCTTCTCCACATATGGTCTTTCTCCTCTAGAATATGTTCTACCTCTGTCTTTTCTCATGTCTCTTGTTCAACTTTTCTTCAAATTTCAACACAAATTGATATGCTTCTTCTACTATTGTCATCCTTACTAGACTTAGTTCTTGAATGTTTATCCTCAATCCATTTATGTACTGTGCCACTTTTTCCTTGCTTTCTTCACTATGTCTAGTCCTGATAATCATCTTATGAAATTCTTCACTATACTCCTTCACAGATTTCTCTTTTTGCCTTAGGTTTTGCAATCTCTTCAATAATTCCAACTCATAGTTAGTAGGTACAAACTGATTCTAAAACTTTGTCACCATCCTATCCCATTTTATGATTTTCTCTTTTCCTCTCCTATTTCTTTCTAATTGGACTTCCTTCTACCAAATAGCAACATGTCATTTCAACTTAGTTTTTGCAAATCTCACTCTCTCTGGATCTTCAATTTCTTCATATTCAAAGTATTCCTCCAGGTCATTTATCCAATCAATCAATTCCTTAGGGTTTAAATTTCTAATATAGTTTGATACTTCCATTCTATGTCTCTTACCCATCTTAGAAATAGCTTTTGACAATTTTACCTCATCTAATTCTTCTTCTTCTAGGGGTCTCTTCATTTTGGTTGGTTGATTGAAAATCTTCATCATCACTTTCATCTTCATGTCTAGGATTTAGTCCTCTTACTCTATATTCTTCTACAACATCCAATCTAACTTTCATTGTCTCACAATCGATACTTTGTTGACAAACACAAGTAGACTGCCTCAAGTTGGAGATCTATTCACCACAAGATCTTTTGGAATGCCTTCTCTCCCAAAGGATTCACAAACTTCGCTCTGATACCACTTGGTGCAGTTATGGATGGAGGGTCTTGAGAAGGGACTCTCCAACCATGTAGCTAGAGTAAACACAATGGAAACACACAAGGATAGAATGTAATAGAAAGTTCATGTACTCAATATATCAAACAATTACAATGCTTATATACCAACAACATGCAGGCTACAATCATGAGCTCACATGCCTACTTTGTGGATTACAACATACATGAAAGATATGGCATTAGAGTACCTCTCGAAAAAGAACTATTCTCTCTCTTATTATTACCTATCCACTAACTAACTAACTAATGCATCTAAGAAATGTATATATATCCTTCTCCAGCTTCAAGAATCCTCTACATCAGCCTTGAGAAATCTCAAACCCCAATGAATGATGAAACATGTAGGTTAGCCTACAGCTCTTGGTAATGCTTTGCAAATGAATGAAACATGGTGTGGATCTCAATAAAGGTCTATCTAGTCCTTTACTACCTTGTGTGATGTTCCATTTTACTTCGTAGGTTACGGAAATGCTCTAGAAACCTTCTATGCTACAACTGATTGATGAATCCTCTATTATGTGAATGTTGATGTTCTTTTGATAGTGTTGTCCCTCCACAGATGAATCCAAATCTCATGAATTTTGAATAGATGTATATGAAATGACATAGAAACTAAATCCTGCTCTACAAGCTTTAACATGAAGATGTGGTAGAATATGATAGAAAATGTTGAAACTGCAAATGAATGAATTACAACTGAAATGCAAGAAAAGAAAAGAAAGAAAATATTTTTGGTTGATGCAAGAATGTTGTGCAACTTGGGATGCTCTTGCATCACATTGTAGGTTTAAAAACTAACTTTTTTTAGACCTAACATCATGGTTCATTAAGACTAGGATCAGTGTAAAGCTAAGAGATAGGCTTTGATTAGAATCACTAGGAGTGAAGGTGAAGAATGGCAATTGTGAAAATAGAGAATCTCAAGACCTAAAAGGATCACCTATACCTAGGACACCCTAGACTTCTTAGTGAAATGAAAATAATATAAGAGCAAGTCATTCACTGTAATGCAAGATGGACAAAATGATACTGAAATGCAATAAACAAAATTATTTTTGATGTTTTTGTTTTTTTTTTGGTACTTTTTTTGTGTTTTTGGAATATTTGATTTTTTTGGATTTTATAGGCTTTTACAATGTTTTGAGATGTTGAACTCTTCTCCTTCCATAATGCACAAGAGGTGGCATCATTTCTGACATCTTCATTAACTGTGTCTAGACCTATCCAATTTGGTCTGAACTTTGCTTGAAAGTATTTGCAAGGACACTCGAAGACTTGGTGTAAAAATGTCTTTGTATTTAGTGACCTAAGTTTTGTGTACTCACATGTTTCATTGTTTGATGATTTGCACCCTAGCTTTATCATTTTCTATTCTTGTATAGTTTTGTTACTTGTTTTGAACTTTTGAGAGGCAAATGAGGTTAGTGTTGACTCTCCTAGTTTCTGTGTGGGTTTTGGTTCTTCTTCTTTAGTCATGTTTTCAATCATATGAATGTTTATGTCTAGTTTGATTAGAATGGCCAATAAGTTGATTGGAGCATAAGACTTTGTTGAGTGGGGATTGAAGGGAAATTCCCTTGTTGCCCCCTTTCCTATACATTTTGAGGTCTTGGCTACGTTTACAATTTGTTTCAATGTCTCTCCTTTTTCAAAAGTGTTGATTTTTGGGTCACTGGTGGTTTCCATGGTCTTTCCCTTCTTTTGGACTTGTTCAACTCTATAAAGGCTAAAAGGATTAAGATCTCCTTTGATGACGTGGGTTTGTCCCCATGTACATGAGAAGATTATTTCTTGAAATAGTGTGGAGGGAACAACCCTCATCCTATGCATCCAAGACCTTCCTAGGATCATGTTGTAAGTGGTTTCTTCATTGATGACATAAAATTTAGTCCGGAGGGTTTTAGGACCCAATGTGATTTGAAGATTGACCTTACCCATGGTTTGAATGTTTGTGTCATCATGAATTTTAAGGATGGAAGTTTGTTTTGTGATTTGAGTTTCATCATAACCCATTCTTTGAAGAAAAGAGAAAGAGAGTATGTTGATTGCAAACCCATCATCGATCATTACACGTTTAATGGAATAGTCTTGAACTTGGACTATCAGATGGAGGGAGAGATCACCCAGTTTATCTATGTCATTATCTGAGGGTAACTTTTCAAAATCAAATGTCGAAGAACACCTTTCACATGGAGTGTTTTGAACTAGATGGCCTAGATCTAAGGCTTTGAGGAGAGGGTTCTTGTGCGTAGGAGAAATTTTGAGAAGTTCTAACATGTGACAAAAATTTGAATTGTTGGAGGTGTCATCTCATCATTCTGGTCCTTGGATGACACAAATTTTTTTATCTATATCTAATTCCACAAGGCCTAAGGTGTTTTGATCAAAGGTGTTGGGACCCAATTCTTCATCTTGTGAGAATGTGTCTATGAATACTGTTTGTTGACGTTTTGGGAGATTTGATATGAAATGATGGTACCCCCGACATGACTTGATCTCATACCCCTTTCTCTTATGAAATGAACAATATTTATCATGATTGTGATCTTGAGGCTTATGACAATTGTTATACAACTACTGTTTGATTCTCAAGGGATAGTTGTTGGTATTTTGGTGACTATTGTTCCTAGTTGGTGAAGTGCTTGTTGACCCATCTATGTCTTGGTTGTTTATCAAAGATTTGCTATTTCTATCATGGTTTACTAGCCTTCCATTGACATCATACTCTCTTCTTCCGCTATCAATAGACGCTTGGTCAATTCTAAGGGCACTTTTAAGTGCTTCTTCATATGCTTTGTAAGGGAGTTTTTGAACTCCTTGTATGTCATTGTTGAGAGCATGTAAGAAGAGATCACAAAGTTCCTTATGATCCATGTTTGGTGCACTAGTTCAAGAATATAGAACTTTCCTCCATCATGTGATAAAATATGCATCTGACTCATTGGCTTCTTGTTTGATTATTAAAAATTCTCGTATTCCTATCTTGACCAGTTTGATTATGTTGAAGGCAACCACAAATTGATCAATGAGTTTCATAAAAGAGTGGATCAATTCTTCTGGAAGTCCATAGTACCAATCTATAGAGATACCCTCTAAAGTTTTTGGAAAAAGCTTTGCTACCACCCCATCCCAAAGAAGGAGTTCCTGTACTACTGTGATGTAAACCTTGATATGAGAGTTGGGATCACCCTCTCCTTTAAATTTTAGAAGCATAGGGGGAGGATGTGGTAGTATGACCTGACGAATGTTGTAGTCAAGAGGCTTCTTTAAATACTTAAGGTATGTTCCTAAGAGTGAGTTATGTGTAAAGGGTCTTGTTCCTCCAAACATTAAACCTTCAAGTCAATCTTGTTGTTCTTGTTCAAAGGGTATGCTAGATTGTTGATATCTTGGGAAAGTTGGATAACTAGATGATGTCATGTTTATGTTTTGAAAATTGGGTAGGATTGTTTGTGGTTGATTTTGTACTATAGGACTCTCACCTATTTGATTGAAATTTGTCATGTTGGATGATGAGGGCAGGGGAGGCCTAAATATTTCATGTAAGTTTGGATGAAGGGGATTTTGTGTTTCCCCCTAGTTTGATTCAGTCTTATCAATGAAAGGATTTTTTTGTGCCCTATGTTTTTCTTGAATTTTGATTTGACAACCATTTCTAGCTTCAAGGGTCTTGATTTGTTGGACAAAATTTTCTATAAGTTCCCTGAGTGAGGCTTCCTCCATTCTTTGAGTTTTACAACGTTGAGATGGATTGCTTTGTGTTGGGGATTAACTGACCCCACTTGTTCCTTTTGACGATACTTGACATGCCATGAGTCTTTTATCTTTATGTGCCACATGGGGGGTTTTTGTGCCCCCAAATCTTCTTGTAAGCTTTTATTTTGGTGGCTCACCTCACTTTCCATTTGGGTGGCCATTCTCATATGGCTTGTCATGGGTTGGTCTTGTTGATGGATCTCAGACTGAACACCCACTTGGCATGTTTTAATTTGGTCTATGTTGTGGGGTTATTGTTGGATCCCCTTTGAGTCTTTCAAGTTTGGTTGATTTGATATTGAAGCTATTGGATCTAAACATGTGCTACTTTCATTGAATGGGCAATTCCCTTGAACTTTGTGTGATTTTGTCCTAGTTTTGGGGTGTAGGGAACACCACTACTCGATTGAAATGAAGACGGGCATGAAATATGAGCATGGAATGAAAGAAGCACACATAAATGTAAAATATCCCATCAAAAGTTTTTGTTTTTCAGGTTAGGTTCACCAAAATATGTGGTGAAGATGATATCATATGTAATAATGATGATGAAAATAGGATCCAAGGAATGGGAATGTAAAAAGCATAGCCAAGAGGCTTTAACCTTTCACGTTAGGTTCACCAAAATATATACACTCAAAAATGTGACTTGGTGGCCTAGGGTGGTCGAGTCAGCTTTGGCATGCACATGGACCCTCTCCTTGCCATGGGGCAAACCTCCACGTCACTCTCGCTCTTATGGAAGTATCTAGTGGAGAGGAGATGAGACACGAGGGCGGTCTGGCTCGCTTGAGAGCTAGACTTCACGAGGAGTGGTCAATCAGTCTTAGGGCCTTTCTTATGTGTTTGTTTGGATGTGGTGTTATGTGACCGTTGTAAAAATAACTATATGACTTGAAGGGTCACTCATCACCATTCTTCTATTTAGATTTATAAGGTTCCAACATTATGTGCATTAACTTTTTTTTTGTTGATACTTATTTCAAGTTGGCATTATTGTTTGAATTGTCAGATGATAGCTTGTATTTGGAATATCCTTAACCTTTCTTGTTGTTGTTGAATTATTTGTTGGTCTTATTGTGGTCTGGGGTGGATCTCCTCTATCTTGTCAAGAATTGCCCTCACCCACTCACCTCTAAGCCTAGGGCACATTCGAGCCCAAACCAAGAGAGAGATAGTTAAAGCTAACCTTGATTTGACCTAGGGTTTTGACTTAGGATTTGTTTGACCTAATGTTTATTTTGCGTTGACTTTGTGTTGACCTTGTGTTGAAACCAAGGGTTTTGCTAAAATGTTGACCAAAGTTGACCTTGTGTTGGAATCAAGGGTTTGTGAACACTCTATGATGTGAATGTTTTTATTCTTTTTAGTTTTTGGATGCATGCAAGCATATATGAGTGCAAAACAATTTTTTTGTGCTTTTTTCTATTTATGGAAATGAAAGTGCTTTTTTCTATTCTAGAAATTAGAAAATGTTGTAAACTAATATGAAATTACCTAATGCAATTGATCTATGTTCTTGTTTTATTTATCTAAATATGTGAGACAATTACTCTAGGAAAGGGAAATTGCTTTGAAATGAATCTAAACTATGAACTTTTGAAAGTAAACTACTTTAACAATGCAAGATCTACTTAGCCTATCAAGAAAAAAATAACATGCATTTACTATTTCCAAGAGCAAATTGTTATTTTCTAATTACTATGAAATAAAAGTATGAAGGAACCTGGAACAAAGAGATGTGTGAGCCTCCACTACCCTTAGAAATACTTGTATGGTAACCTCTCATTCTCTTGCAACAACAGGGTGACCCTCTTGGTAACAATAAGAAAGAGATGCAAAAAGAATCTTTTGGAAGCTTGAACGAGAGCTCAATGTGAGAGCTAGATAAGACAACAATAAAAAACAAAAGTATCGAACACCTTGTGTGAGCATAGGGATGCTAGATTGGAGATCAATGACTTGAAAGAATTGTATGCACAAATGAAATTGCCTCCCAAAAGGGGGAGCTTTCAAGCTATGCAACAATGAAAGCTTTTAAGCTTTGGAAAACTAAAGAAAGAAATGAAGATAGAGGCTTAAAGGCTTGCAAAGAAGCTTGAAAAAGCTTGTGAAGAAGGGAAGAACATTCTCCAACTTAGAAAATAATGGAGAGGTGAGGGGTATTTATAGCTTGGAGAGACACACAAGAAGGGGAAATTGATTGAGATGTTAACTCAATTGATTAAAGAGTTATCAGGCTAGATTGAGGAGTGAACTAGATTGATTAGGGATCAATGAAGCAATGATAACTTATCACTAGAGAAGAAATAGAGTTAAAAGAATGCATGGGTTGAAAAGTTAAGTTAAAAAGGAGCTAAATATGCATGGGTGAATACATGAAATTTAGTTAACTCTATCTTTGGGACAAAATTCCATGCAAATAGAAGCAAAAATAGGAAAAAATAAAGCTATTTTTGGCCAAAAACTTGAGTTTAATTGTGACTAGGAAAGATAATAGGGTCACCACCTAGTCACCCCTTTCACTAGTTAGGGTCACCTGGTGGAGACCCATGGGTAACTTTCATAGGAGGGGTCTTGGGTGAAACTGTACGATGGGAGATGAATTAGGAGGGGAAAAGGAGGTGAATTGCCTTCAGAAACTAGTCAAACAGGGGTCAAAAACCAAATCTCCAATTGTAAATGTTTGATTTCCTAAGGGAGATCTAGAAATAATAGGGGGAGATTTCTACTAGTTGATTGAAAATAAAAATTGAAAGTTGGAGATGGCTTGGGAGGTCCTTTAGAGGGCTCCTAGGGGTGGGAATGGATGAAAAACACTAGGGAAAGGTTAAAACACAACAAATGGATGAATACAAGGCTCATAGACAAAGTCACAAGCACAAGAAACACAAATCAACAAATGCCAAAAAGTGTCTAAAGTGAGGAAAGGGTTAGTGTGACAAAGGGGAAACAACAAAAGGAAGAAGAAATCACATGCTACTAAGAGAATTACTATTGAGAGGGCATTATTCCATGCTTACATGTACATGACAAGGATTGTGAGTCATCATTAGGGTTGTCATGGAGGTTGTGCATGATTTTGGCACTTACAGTACCAAATGGTACACTTGTATGCAAATAGAACATGTGGTATGTAATATCATTTCATGTGTCATATATGTATGGATTAAAAACATGAAAATGATAACATTTCAGGTGTTGCATGTGTAGACACCTAAAAATGTCTCGACCCTTTAACCATTTTTCTGCATAATCCATATTACTAATTTCCCCTTTCATCTGATTAATTAAATAAATTCATAATTATTTAATTAATTAACCCTACATCATCCATGGCCATCCATCCTTGACCATTCACCATCAACTTACCCTTAGTCTTGAATTAATTTAATTAATTCAACACTACACCTTGTAACATCATCCCAATTAATTAAATAAATATGTTAAATATTTATTTGGTTAATTTATCCACTTCCCTAAACCTAATTAATTAGATAAATCATGCTTTTTTAATTATTCTACCCTACTCTACCACCTAAACATAGCCTAGTTGATTAAATATCCATTATTTAATTAGGTACCCTAGCCTACATGACCCCTAGACCTAAATTAATTAAATAAACCCTTATTTAATTAATTTAATCCTTCATTAGCCTCTCCGGTAATTTTCTCCAGCCATATTAATTAAGTTAATCCCCCTAATTAACTTGGTCAAACCATCATTGACACCTTCACCCACATCCCACAAATAAAAAATTACCTTTTAATTCAAAAGGTCACATGACCCTTCCACCTCACCTTTCCATTTTCATGTTAAAATCTTCTCCATAAAATTAGCTTACACATGTAAGGTGCTAAAAATGTGCATGTGTCACGTGAGTCTCACCCTTCCACATAAAATGGAATTTTAAATTCCATCTCATCCTAAGGAAATACTCTTTTATTTCTTCATAAGTCTAAATGACATTAAATGCAAAGCCTTCCACAAAAATGAATAAAAGATTGCAAAATATTCCCAGCCATGCAATCTTGTTGATCAAATCTCAACCCTTCATCCTCTTATCTCATCTCCACCCTTGATCTCAACTTTCAATCTCCACTGTTGGATCAAATTCCCCCTCAAATTGCCTATAAATACAAGTCTCCACAAGTCATTTTCATCATCCATTTTCAACCAATTTTATAATGCCAAAACATCCTCCAAATATCTCCATCATACTTGTTGGTGCCTGCTGCTGGTTCAGGTTTCAAACATTCATCCACAGGGCCTTTCCTTTAAATCCAAAAAATTCTAAGTCCTTCATCCTATGTAGTTGTATGCATGTATCTTTGTATATGCATCATTGTTTGTATGTACATTTGAATCCGTAGGCGCTATTGTACATTGGCGGACCAGAAAAAAATGTTCAATTGGCTTCAGAAAAGTGAAGAAATAGTTGTATGCATCTTTGTATGCATATCCGGCTTGTATGTGCAATTCTAGGCATAAAAATGTGGTCGAACATCACATATTCCATCACAGATTCCGTGCTTGTATATGAAAGTTTGCATGTATATTGTGTTGTATATTCGATACACAATGGGTAGATACAACAGCCAGACTTCAAAAAGTTTCAAATTGGGTTGAAAATGGTGGTCGGGTCCATAGGTACATACAAAGGTGATGTACAAAGTGCACATGCAAAGGAAAAGATGCAAGGGTCTTATACATTTTCCACATGCAAGGAAGGATCAAAGGGCAGATACAAGGGAATATACAATGTTAACATACAAGGGTTAGATGCATGTTTGCAATGTACAAGTGATTGTATATAGTTCTGCTTGTATATTCGCATTGTATATGCGATATACAAGTCTGATATACAAAAGGAAAAGATACAAGATAGATTTCAAAGGTTATTCCAATCTAATTGGTAGATCAGCTAGAATCCGTAGTTGTATATCACATTGTATGTGCAATATACAAGGCGATATACAAAGGAAGCGAGATGTAAGCTGGACCCGATTGCAGTTTCAATTTGTTCGATAAAAATTTGGAGTCCGTGCATTGTATGAGGGAAATTGTATATACAATTGCATATATGACTTCAGATGCAAGAAAAAATGCAAAAGTGGGTATAATGGCTCATTGGTAGGACAATGCATATCGACAGACACTTCTAGGGTCTTTCTGATAGCTGATGGAGAGGCAAATATACAGCGATGGAGATCCAACCAGATGCTGTCACGTGTCCAAATGCAGTTGTATGTATATACAATTGCATATACAAATATTTGAAGGCATAAAAGGCAAAGGGGCGAAAAGGCAAAATGTATGTCCGCGATGTGAAAAGTCAAAGGTGATAATGTGCCTGCATGGCATGTTTTCATTGGTTGCAGACTTTTCAACATGATTTGAAGCTATAGATCTCGGCGGGAAGGAGGAAATCAACGGTCATCATTCAAAATTTCTAGGGCAAAGGATTTCCTGTGTTTGTAGATGCATTCCAAGTGGGAAAAATTCCTGAGCACGCAAATTGCTGCATCTTGTGGGTAGGTTGGCCATTAATGGCAAAATTTGCAGAGGCATGGTCTTGATTGATAGGTCAACTACCTGATTAAGAGCAAAAATCTTCAGTCAGTGGCTCGCATCCTAAACCCACTTGCCCTTTCCTCTTCTTCTCACGGCTGCATTGAATGTTTTAGGTGCCATTCTGATGGTGCACTGTATCTGGTGGCAGTTTGAAAAGACCATGTAATTAATTACTGAGTACACATTTTGGGTATATCAGGACTGTGTGACTCATTTTGTGGAGGTGGAAGACTTGGGGCAATTTTTTTTGGAGGAAATAGCAAAAAATAGAGCTTTTCTAGGTTGTTTTATCTCTTTTGTGAGTTTATGAGTTGCATTTGAATGTATGTTGCACACATGTTCAGTTTCATGTCATTCTTATATGAAAAATGCTTCATGTCATGCGTTTAGCTATTTGTCTCCACTTGTCGTATACATCCCTTCTTTTGAATTTGGTTGCTAAGGGTTACTAAGATTCTAGGATACAGATTTATTGTATTGCATGCTTGATCTCTAACTTCCATTCAAGGAGAGGATTAAACTATTTTAGGTTAAGAATGAAGAAGATTGTATGGCCGCAGGGATATTTGTAAGTAGAGATTGCTAAATACTCATTCTTGGGTGATGTTTGTAAGACAAACACCAATCTAACCCCTTGAAACTTGAATTTCTATTGAGTTCATGGAAATCATTCATTTGTATACGTCTAGTTGACTCCTTGCCCTGAGATAGTCACTGGTCTACCCTTGTGTAGTAGTTATGATCCAAAACCCCCTATCTTGCATCCAAAACATTAAAAAAAATCCTTTCAAAATTCCAACCTGTTAGTTTGTAGGAGTAGAAATAGGACCCCTGCATACTCTCATTCCCAACTAGTTAGATATGTCCAAGAACATTGCTAAACTTGTGATCATCTTGGTCCATACATGAGAGTATTCTACCTGTTATTGTAAAGCTAAACCTTTTTGTTATTGGGTGAGTCAAAGTTAAATCTTTACCTATAGGGATCCTCCCCTTGGTGTGGCAGAACCAGAAGTGAAGGGGAGGTAGCTCATGCAACCTCCTGTATTTGTTGGCCGAATCTGCCTGTGCATTGGAACTGGAAAACCCTTTGCTGATTTGGAGAGAAAGACACCAACAAAGTAGTGAATTTGTTGGGGATGTAATGTCATATCCATAAAAGTGTGAGTCTAAAAGATTGAAGAATCAGACCTGGAAGTGCCTTGTTGCAGCAAACTTGAAAAGTTGTACATGTGGCTCTACTGTTGGAGAACCCAAGAAGAAAGAAATGAATTTTCAGCTTCAGCCTATTTGAAGCTCATTCCTCTACCAAGGAGGTGGTGACTCTACACACAAAGAACCTAATAAAAGACACAAGAGGTGTTAAATTTGCATACAAATCAGTCAGGGAAAGGAATTTGTAGTGGCTACAACATATCCAAGTAATTTCATATGTTTTGGTTTTTAAAAAACATGGTGTATAAGTTTTAAGGGATTCCCTATTTGGTGAAGTAGCACTGGTTAAAAGGAAAATATTGGTGATAAGCTTGCATGCTTTGTATTTGTTGAGAATGTATTTTGTGTTTCAAAAGAAGTATGCAATGTTGTTGAAAGACTCATTTAGAGGACTTTACGAAATTTGAAACAATAATTTATATTTTTAGGGCGTAAGGTCATTGTTGTACAAGGAATTTTGAGTTGAGAAGAAGGTTGCAAAGGCATATAAAGATGTATTGTCAGCCCATGCACCCTTGTGAGGTGTCAAACGGAACAATGTATAGTGATCAATCCCAACCATGTAATAAAAGAAGTTTCAACATTGATAGATATAAGCCCATCAATTTCAATGGCATTTGTGGTTATCCAAATGCTTTTCCATCTAAGATTAGAAAGTATTTGCCTAAATTTAGAGGTGCAAAGGATGAATCAGCTGAGAGACACTTGCAACAATTTAGAAATGTAATAGATAACTTTGAGGTTGACCATGAAGATGTAGTTATGAGATTATTTGTTCAATCTCTAGTTGAAGATGCTGTTAGATCTAGGGCACACAACTGAGAGGGGGGGTGAATCAGTTGTCAAAAAACTTGCTTCTAATTCAAACACTTAAATCCTCTTTGTTATTTAATAGCATATCAATTAATCACTCATGAAAGCATAAAGCATAAACACTAGAGCAGATACACATTAACACATGAGACACCAATATTTTGATGTGGAAAACCTGGTCAAGGGAAAAACCACAGGGTGATTAACCCAAGGATTATTCTCTATTAGAAGAATAAGAAAAATAGATGGCACATGCCAATTAGGGCTCACTACCCAAGCACACTACCTATAAGAGACACACTATCTACAAAGTAACAAGTATCACAAACTTGAACTAGAGATTGACATCTTTACCATGCCTGGATCAATTCCATTTAAGCCCAAAAACTCCTGCTCTACCTTTCACTCTTCTTTTTCGCTAGGCCACACTTATCCGCACTTTATCAGCTTACTGGAATTCTTCTGTTCTTCATCCAGAACTTCAAGAACACAGTCTGTCATCACTGTCATAATGAAAAAGGTGCTTTCAAACCTCCAAACCATGAACAAATCTAGTTGTCACTTCACACAAACTTCTTCAACACTCCCTCCAATCCGCAGAATGGGAGAATGCAATTCCGGAGCTCACCAGACCAATCTATGACACTCTATCACCACTGAACATCTGTCAGAACTAGTTCTACTAGAGCAGTCATAACTTCTTCAGATCGTTATGTGGACCTCTAAAAACTTTACTGGATCATCTCAAGACTCATATCTACAAACCCTTTAAACCACATCTTCTGATCTTCATCTTATCTTGGACCTTAATGTCATCACTGTTCTTCACTATTCCTGATTGAGACTAATTTCCTCAATATCCTCAGCACACAGCTCATCCAATCCTTCTCATTAATGCAATATGAGTATGTTGACATCAATGACAACACTGGTTATCCTCATACTTGCAACAATCTCCCCCTTTGTCATTGATGGCAACATATGATGTGAAAAACCATCAAGACAAGAACTTCTCCTTTCTGTCACAGCTCCCCCTATCAGCAACAACTCTTCACATGTCTTCTCTTTCTTTACTACTCCCCTTTTGATCATCAACCACTTATTTTTCACATGTCTTCTCTCCCCCTTTGACATCAATGGCAAAGGACTCATACTTGCAATTCTAACACATTAGAATCATACCAGCTACTCCCCCTGAGTAGCAGCTCCCCATCATCAATTCGGATCACAAGATATGACTGTGATATCCACCAAACTGATGCACATCAGTGCATCCTAGTTCATCACTAGAGGGGCAATAACCCCTAACTTCTCCCTAAGATACTCAAAAGAGTCCTTGGGAAGAGGGTTAGTAAAAATATCTGCAAGCTGATCCTTGGAGGGCACATACTCCAATCTGACTTTACCCTTGTTCACTTGCTCTCTCAGAAAGTGAAATTTGATAGATATATGCTTGGTCTTAGAATGCAATACCGGATTCTTAGAAATATTTATTGCATTTGAATTATCACAGAAAATTGTGATAGGCTCCTCATATTCTACTTGAATATCTCTTAGCATCTGCTTCATCCACAAAAGTTGAGTGCAACTTCCTGCTGCTGCAATGTATTCTGCTTCAATTGTAGACAAGGATATTGCCTCTTGTTTCTTGCTTAGCCATGAAACCAACCTTTTTCCCAAAAAGAATGCTCCTCCACTTGTACTCTTCCTATCATCCACATCTCCTGCCCAATCTGCATCTGTATATGCATGAAGAGAAAAATTATGATCTCTAGGATACCATAGACCATACTCAACTGTTCCTTTTAAGTACCTAAAAATTCTTGCTTTGCTTTTTGCTCTTCTTCTTTGCTATGCCACACTTATCCACACTTTATCAGCTTACTAGAATTCTTCTGTCTTCATCTGGAACTTCAAGAACATAGTCTGTTATCACTGTCATAATGAAAAAGGTGCTTCTGGACCTCCAAACCATGAACAAATCTAGTTGTCACTTCACACAAACTTCTTCAACACTCCTTCCAATCCGTAGAATGGGATAATGTAATTCCGGAGCTCACCGGACCAATCTATGACACTCTATCACCACTGAACATCTGTCAGAACCGGTTCTACTAGAGCAGTCATAACTTCTTCAGATCATTATGTGGACCTCTAAAAACTTTACTGGATCATCTCAAGACTCATATCTGCAAACCCTTTAAACCACATCTTCTGATCTTCATCTTATCTTGGAATTTTACCTTAATGTCATCACTATTCTTCACTATTCCTAATTGAGACTAATTTCCTCAATATCCTCAGCACACAACTCATCCAATCCTTCTCATTAATGCAATATGAGTATGTTGACATCAATGACAACACTGGTTATCCTCATACTTGCAACAGATGCAAGGGACTGGTTCTCCTATCTTCCAGCATACTCTGTCAGCTCTTGGGAAGAATTTAAATCTACATTTATAGAATAATATGGTGAAAGAATATCAGAATATGCAGTTATTAGTGATTTCATGTATATCCATATAGAAAAGGATGAGTTAATTCCAGCCTTTAAGCATAGGTTTATGAAGGCATTGAAAAGAATTCTAGAATGTATGAGACCTAATGATGGTTTGTGTCTAGTGGTCTATTTGGGAGCATTTGATAAGAAAATGAGTTATAGATTGAGAGATAAGGAGCCCACCACATTACATCAGGCACATCAGTTTGCAATAGACATTGAAAACAATTAGAGGTATGGAATTCAAAAGGGTTATTTCTCTGCAAACATCTACTGCCCTAGTACCCCCAATGTTGGTGAAATATATAATTTAGGTGTTGGAGATGAATGCCAAAGCACTCACACCCTTGCTGTCCTAGTTTATGTATCATTTCAAGGTAATGATGACTCTGCCCTAGAGGAGGATACCTTGATTTGCCCAGCAAATGAAGTTGATGGTAATGATTTTTCAAGTGATACTGATATGCCAGTCCTAAGCAAGGAGTGTTCATGTTTAAATGATCTAGTTATGTATAGTTGTGATCATATGGATCAGGAGTCAATATTAGTCTCATTAGGAAGCATTAGAGGGCTGGAAAATGATATGGATAATTCAGTTTTAGATTGCGTTGAAGTAGCATAAATCTTGTATGTGGGGCGACCAGATGATAAAGATTATATCCATGATTAGTTCATGGATCAGGTTGGTTCTTCTTATGACTCTAGATTTGGTAGTTTTGAAGAAGAATTGGATTGTCATGAAGAAGAAACAGACACCTTTGCAATGAGTATGAATCCCCTTTCTGGTGAGCCTTTAGATGCATTGAACGTTGTGAGCCATGACCTTCATTGGTGCATAATTAACCCTCTTTTTGAATATGATAATGAATATGAAGAGACAACTGACATAGGTGTTGCATCAGTTTGTGAAGAAAGGACATATGAACCAAAATTAGATATCTTTAGCTCTTGTGAGGATAATATGGATATGCAAATTCTGGATAATGAATGTTCAACATCAGTTGTTCCAGATGTATGCAACTGTGGGTGTGTGGATCAAGTTTTATTTTCAATGTCAATAAATGATATAAATGATATTGAAGGTCTCATATATTTTGAATATTTTTAGTTTCTGGATCAACTGGATGAGTACCTAGTAATGTGCAATAGCCAAGGTGATAGAGGTTGCAGTGATAGAGGCAAGCTTAAAAAAATGGTGAAGCATGTAATTGACAAAATCAGCATGTGGGCAAATTATGTTGATGTTTTCAGTTATGGTTGGGGTCATTCTAATTAGAATTGGTTATTTGACAGGAGGAGATTATGGGTTTTCATTTTTGGCTACCCAGGGCCGCCAAAATAGTGTTTAAAGATGTGATCTATGATGCAGGTTGGTGTAGTGTTTGACTCTACCGCCCAATGGATATGGCATTTAGTCTGCATCCCAGAGATCTAGAGTTCTCGCCATGCCTGCAAGAGGTATGCATCCCCAGACAGAGCCAATGTTGGTGCCTGTTGTTGGTTCAGGTTTCAAACATTCATCTGTAGGCCCTTTCATTTAAATCCAAAAAATTCTAAGTGCTTTGGCCTATGCAGTTGTATGCATGTATCTTTGTATATTCATCACTATTTGTATGTACATTTGAATCTGTAGGCGCTGTTGTACATTGGTGAGCCCAAAAAAAATGTTCAATCAGCTTCAAAAAAGTGAAGAAACAACTGTATGCATCTTTGTATGAATATCGGGCTTGTATGTGCAATTTCGGGTTTAAAAATGTGGTGAACATCACATATTCAATCGCAGATTCTGTGCTTGTATGTGAAAGTTTGCATGTATATTATGTTGTATATTCGATATACAATGGGTAGATACAACATCCAGACTTCAAAAAGTTTCAAATCAGGTTGAAAATGGTGGTTGGGTCCACAGGTACATACAAAGGTGATGTACAAAGTGCACATGCAAAGGAAAAGATGCAAGGGTCTTCTACATTTGCCACATGCAAGGAAGGATCAAAGGGCAGATACAAGGGAATATACAATGTTAACATATAAGGGCCAGATGCATGTTTGCAATGTACAAGTGATTGTATATAGTTCTGCTTGTATATTCACATTGTATATGTGATATACAAGGCTGATATACAAAAGGAAAAGATACAAGCTAGATTTCAAAGGTTATTCCAATCTAATTAGTAGATCAACTAGAATCCGCGGTTGTATATCACATTGTATGTGCAATATACAAGGCGATATACAAAGGAAGTGAGATGCAAGCCGGACCCGATTGCAGTTTCAATTTGTTCCATAAAAATTTGGGGTCCACACATTGTATGCAGGGCAATTATATATATAATTGCATATATGACTTCAGATGCAAGAAAAAATGCAAAAGTGGGTATAATGGCTCGTCGGCAGGACAATGCATATCGACGGACACTTCCAGGGTCTTTCCGATAGCTGATGGAGAGGCAAATATATAGCGATGGAGATCCAACCAAATGCTGCCATGTGTCCAAATGCAATTGTATGTATATACAACTACATATACAAAGATTTGAAGGCATAAAAGGCAAAGGGGTGAAAAGGCAAAATATATGTCCACGATGTGAAAAGTCAAAGGGGATAATGCACCTACATGGCATGTTTTAATTGGTTGTGGACTTTTCAGCATGATTTGAAGCTATAGACCTTGGTGGGAAGGAGGAAATCGATGGTCATCATTCAAACTTTCTAGGGGAAGGATTTCCTGTGTTCGCAGATGCATTCTAGGCGGCAAAAATTCCTGAGCACGCAAATTGTTGTATCTTGCGGGTAGGTTGGCCATTAATGGCAAAATTTACAAAGGCATGGTCTTTATTGATAGGTCAACTACTTGATTAAGGATGAAAATCTTCAGTCAGTGGATCGTATCCCAAACCCACCTGCCCTTTCCTTTTCTTCAAATGACTGCATTGAATGTTTGGGCACCATTTTGATGGTGCACTGTATCTAGTGGCAGTTTGAAAAGACCATGTAATTAATTACTGAGTATACATTTTGGGTATATCAGGACTGTGTGACTCATTTTGTGGAGGTGGAAGACTTGGGGCAATTTTTTTGGAGGAAATAGTGAAAAATAGAGCTTTTCTAGGTTGTTTTGTTTCTTTTGTGAGTTTATGAGTTGCATTTGAATGAATGTTGCACACACGTTTAATTTCATGTCATTCTTATATGAAAAATACTTCATGGCATGTGTTTAGCTATTTGTCTCCACTTGTTGTATACATCCCTTCTTTTGAATCTGGTTGCTAAGGGTTACTAAGATTCTAGGATATAGATTTGTTGTATTGCATGCTTGATCTCTAACTTCCATTCAAGGAGTGGATTAAACTGTTTTAGGTTAAGAATGAAGAAGATTGTATGGCAGCAAGGATATTTTTAAGTAGAGATTACTAAATACTCATTCTTGGGTGATGTTTGTAAGGCAAGCACCAATCTAACCCCTTGAAACTTGAATCTTTGTTGAGTTCATGCAAATCATTCATTTGTATACGTCTAGTTGACTCCTTGCCCTGAGATAGGCATCAGTATGCCCTTGTGTAGTAGTTATGATCCAAAAACCCCTGTCTTGCATCCAAAACATTAAAACAAATCCTTTCACAATTCCAACCTGTTAGTTTGTAGGTGTAGAAATAGGACCCCTACATACTCTGATTGCCAAACTTGTGATCTATCATAAAAATCTTGGTCCATACATGAGAGTATTCTGCCTGTTATTGTAAAGCTAAACCTTTTTGTCATTAGGTGATTCAAAGTTAAATCTTTAGCTATAGGGATCCCCCCTTGGTGCGGTAGAACCAGAAGTGAAGGGGAGGCAGCTCACGCAACCTTGTGTATTTGTTGGCTGAATCTGCCTGTCCATTGGAACTAGCAAACCCTTCGCTGATTCAAAGAGAAAGACACCAACAATACCCTCTTAATGTCCAAATTGTGTTGAGTTTTGAGAGTTAATCCACATTTCTCCATTGCATTTGGGTGAAGCTAAGGAGTTTGGGTGCAACTCCTTCTACCTTATCAAGGAGTGAGAAGGACTTCAAAGCATTTTGAAAAGGTATAATAACTTGTTTTGAGTTCTTTTTTATGTTTTTATACTTTTTCATCTTCATTTGGCACACCCAGTGGGACACCCTAGTCCTAATCTAACTTTTATTTGAGTTTTTGTGAAGGTTTCTTGATGAACAAGCCTGGATTAGCGCTATCATCTCTCGTAGTCACGTTATCTACTTGCAGATTAGCGCTATATGTCTCTACATTAGTGCTATCTGCTGATCGATTAGCACCATATATCTCTATTGTAGTACCATTTTCCTACGAATTGTTAGGATTTTTTAGTTAGAATTTGTTTTCTCTGTTTTGTCCTTCTCACCATTATCTGCATGTTTTTACTCTCTATTTTTTAATAGTCTGTAAGTCCTAAGGGGTCACTATGCTTATTTTTCTTGGTATATTTTAAGAGCAACTAGGCTTGAGTTTATTTTCCATTACCTAACACAACATAACCCTATTTTTAGCTAACCAACTATGGCACACTTTAGTACTAACCTTGCAAGTGGTTTCATCTTTTATTTTCACCATTTTGTGCAAGGTTGGCTTTTGTTTTTGTGCATGTCTCTCTAGTTTTCTATGGATTAGCTCTATTTGCACTCAGAATCATGCCACTGAGTTCTCTACCATAGACATTTAGGTATACATTTTTTTGTCTCTATCTTTTAGCTTAAATTTCCTCTGCTTTAGTGCTATCTGCTTCTACAGTAGCGTCATTTGTCCTTGAATCAACATAATTTTCTTATCAGTCAGCGCTATATGGCTCTGTATTAGCACTATATTTTGACAACATTTTTTGAAGTCTGTGTAGGGTCTAAGTTTTTTTTGGAGGTGCTTAAAACATTTGTCCAAGACTATTTTATTAGACTACTGACTTCTTTAGTGCAGGTTACACTTGTCCAAGATCTTGTTTTCATTTACTAGAGTAGTTGCACTAAAGTAGCTTAGTTGGGAATTAACTTTGTTTGTTGTGTTTGGTTTGTGTGTATATGTATGCTCTCCTTTCGCACCTTAGGGTGATCTTGAGGATCAAAAGTCTACACTCAAACATTTTATTACTTTTAAGTTTTATCTTGAAGGGGTTTCCTTTTTGCATATGCTTTTCCCTCGTGCCTAGTGCAATCTTGGGTGATTAAAAGCAAGGGGTATTTCTTCTTAGGAGGCTTTCTTGGGGATTTCATCACCCCAAGGGATGACCGCAACCATGTGTATTAGTAGGGTATATCAAAGGGGGGAGAAGGAAAATTGTACCCCAATCTAGTTGCATTGTCTCATTGGGACAACCTTGGGCCCTGGGTGATTCTAGACACAAGGTGAAGTGGCTTGCCACATCCCTTCAACAAACTAGTGTTTACGGTCTTGTGCCTAATGTACCTTGTATATGAAGAGGACTCCCTAGAAGCTTGTACTATCCTAGTTTAAGACCTTTCAGCCATCATACCTTGTAGTGCACCATTGTAGAGGAGGGGAAGATGCTCACCATATTGTTATACTTGAGATAGGCATTACCTTGGGCAAGATGAAAGTCTCTGAGGTAAGGTGTATATGGTGGTCCATGACCTTACATTCCCTATCTATCCAAGCTATAGCATCAAAAGTATTAATGAGGGTAGGAGTCTTCATTCACTATTGAGTTGAGATTGACCCACGACCATTTCATGAGATCTGCAAGGTATGATACTCCCACTTGACTAATTACTAGGATGTTCATGTGAATGGTGTGTCTTTATTGTCGAAGCTTGTATAAGCCAATTATCCAAAGTCCACCTTGAGTCAAGCCATTGTGTTCTCTTGTTTGATTTTGTGCTTACCAAGAACCTTTGAAATTATTCAAATCCAACATTTGAACCTTTTAAATCACTCAAGTCCAACATTTGGACCATTGAAATCCAAAAATCTAAGTTTTCCAAAGATCCAATCAAAGTTTCAATCTTTGACTATCAATCAATGCCATATGTTCACTATTTAGCGCCATATGCTTGACTATTAGCGCCTCTCTATTAGTGCTATCCATTCACCAATTAACATTATTTGATCTTCTATTAGTGCCATTTGTCCTTCTATCAACATCATCTATGTTTGAATTAGTGCCACTTTTTCACTGTGTCTAAAAGTCACCAACTAAGTTTTACCTAAATTCCTGAGCTTAATTTGACCTTAGCATATGGAAATCTTGTCAAAATCATCCAAAAATCAAATCATCCATTTGAGTCCAACCTTTGTCCATATTTCCACCTCCAACCTATTCCATCATTTGTCCAATTCCATTTAAATCATCCCACTTGACCTTAGAGAAACATTATTATGATTTTGGACCCTTGACCATAGTTCATCCACCTCAAGTCCAAATCAATTATTGTCTCCAACCTTTCACTTCATTTCCATCCCAATCCAAAAGGTTTTTCACAAACCCTAATCCAAGTTTATCATTCTCCATTATCTATTTAACCTTAGAGGAACATCTTGATTTTCATTTTGGACCTTGCATCTCATCCATTTCATCCAAATTAATCATTGTCCAACCATTTCATCTCAAATCCATCCAAATCAAAGTTTCAAAATTATTCCAACCTTAGTCCAAGTCCAATCAACCTCATCCCAAATATCCACCAAACTTAGGCAAACCTTTATCAATCATCAACCAACATAAAAAAATAAGCGTCAATCAACCTTATCCAAAACATCAAACCACAATCAAACCTATTAACAACATCAATCTTCAACATCCAACAATCAAAAATCAAAAATAAAAAATCAAACCAACACCCAAAAAAATCCTTCAAATCAAATTTGTGCATGATTTAAATCTAGATCTCATCATCCTCTAATTTATAGATAACTTAAGAATTTATCTACCTTAAGCTCTTTTATAATTTATCCTTTTATCAAACCTTGGATTAATTAACTTAGGAGCCTAGACAAATCCTAAGTTGGTAAACTCTAAGGCATCCCATTTTGCTTGGTGCTCATTAGTCTACCCTCAAGTAAAATAATCATTTTTCCTTTTTTCTTAAGGTCATTAGTCTACCTTAGGCAAGAAGAGGACATCCTTTGCAATCCAAAAGATCTAGACTTATTTTAGCTCTCCTTTGATTTGAACATCCTTTCAAAATATCATCAAATTTATCCAACATCCTTGATCATCCAACCCTATCCAAAATCACTATCCAAATCATCCAAATTGTCCTTCATCAATTATCATCCAAAGTTGTCCTAAGTATAGTTTAGTCATCATCCGTAAATTTATCATAAATACCCTTTTGATCACCCATCCAATTATTTTCACCCTCACATCCATTTATCTTAAGTCCAAAAATATTGAAAACCAATCTCTAAGGTCACTAAATCACCCATATATCCATCCACCTTTGATCCCAAAATCCTTTCCAAATTTCTAAGATCATAATCATCACTAAAATCAAATCTATCCTTACCTCATCCATCATCTCTTATCTATTCACTTATCCATCTTTGGGTCCAATATTTTGAAATCAATTCTCTAAAGTCGCAAGCTTTACCCACCTAACAACACCAATCAATCCATAACCAATCTATTTCATGCCCTTGACAAGATCCCAAGCTAGGAAAAATAAGGAAATGGAACCCTTTAGAATTAACTTTGGGATGCCTAACACTGACCAAAACAATGTTCCTATAATCCCACAACAAACATCTCTTGATGCCAATGCTATGCTAAATCCTTGGGAGTCCAAAAAAATCCCACACCATCCAACACCTACAGCCAAGATCAAGAAGTGATAGATTTTATGCAAGATCCCGACTCTATGGACTTATTAGACTGAGTCCTAAAATCCAACCCCAGTAAATATCTTGAATTATTAATACAATATGGTGATAAGGTGCCTACCATGTCCCAACTATAATCTTCAAATAATATCCCTAACACATCTCAACCTTCAAACACCACTACATCTAATCCAACCTCCATATCAACCACATCAAATCCCACCTCCACATTAACCACATCATCAACCACAACAACATCTAACCCACAAATAACCCTTTGCATTCCCAACAATACCACATACACAAGTGCTTCCACAAGTGTACCTCAACTCGATGCCAACACTATAGCTTTAATGACACAATTGTTTTCCCAACTACCTTACAACACATCCAACAATAATCCATGCAATAACCCTTCATCTAATTTCACATATATACAACCTCTCATCTCCCAACCCCCCATTTCACAACCACCCATTATATCATCTAAGCAAACCAGACATAATCAAAACCAACAACAAATCCCACCACACATCCTACAAAAACTCCTTTCCTACCAACAACACAAATCCCAACAAAATCAAATCCAAACCCCACCCCAACATCAACAAATCCCCAACTTTCTTAAACAACTAATCGAACAATGAACTCACATACCCCAATCACCACCTACCCAAGACTTATCAAGCATTTTGCAAACCTTAATCCAATAGTTTGATGATATGCAACATGGGCACAAAAGAAAACAATACTCATTCAAAGATATTTTCCCATACCCATTTGATAGAACCATCCCCATTCTACCATTCCCTAAAAATTTGGAGACACCAAAATTTGACAAGGACAAAGGGAAAGGGGACCCTAGGGAATACCTTAGGGAGTTTTATATTGCCTACCTAGAAGTCTCATATGATGACACATACTTGATGAGACTCTTTCCTAGAAGCTTAGGTGGTCAAGCCACCAAATGGTTTTCTCATCTTTCCCCCGGAATTAAAACATTTCATGAGCTCATGGAGAAATTTGTCAACCATTTCTGGTATAACTTTGAAAATGAAATATCTATGGTGGACCTTTGCAATATGAAATAAAAGAATGGGGAATCCTTTGTTGCCTTTCTACAAAGGTGGAGAAGCTTAGTGAGAAAACACCCTTGGCCTATTCCTGAGAAATAATTAGTTACCATGTTTGTGACGAATTTGAATCAAGAGATGGGATTTCATTTACAAATCCAATGTACATCAACCTTTGAAGAGGTTATAGACAAAGGAACAACCATTGAAAGAGCCCTTATTTCTAAGGGAGCCATAAAATTTACAACAACAAAAATAGTAACAAAAAAAACAACAACAAGGTCAATGACAACAACACCAACACCCCTCACACAAACAACAATCCATTCCATGAAAAACCCCACGTTTGGGAAAAAAAAATAACCTTAACGACAGAGTCACCGATGTTAAGAGTGCCCAAAATGTGTAAATCATTGCACCATCAAACCCATCCACAAGAAATAATGTAAATATTTCTAAGGGACCACCCAAGCAAAACAACACACCTAAAAGGAGATTCACACCTCTAGGTGAGCCCATCAAAAATGTTTTGATAATCCTCATCAAGGCAGATTTGATCACATTGCCACCCATTTTCCCCTATGATGATAATCAATTTAAACCCTCTTGGTTTGATGATAATGCCTATTGTGAATACCACCATGTTAAAGGGCCTAAAACATCTAACTACATGAGGTTAAAATATTTCATCCAAGACCTTGTAGATAGAGTTGACATAAACATTGATGAATCTCCAAAACAATCACTTAATACAAACCTAGGAGCATACAAGGATCCACTTCTAGATCAAAACAAGAGAAAAGCCTCATCCTCTAACCAATCCTACAACATAGTTCCACCACCCACTTCATTCAATTTCATAATGGGTCATATAGAAGAATCATCCAACCAAGTCAACACCATTACCATTTGAGTTAAAACACCGAATTGCACCATCACTACTCATCACGACTACATCTCCATTCAAGAAGCCACCACTTCTACACCTACAAATCCTCCATCCACTCATAAGTACAACCTCCTTGATCACCTTGGAAAGACCCCCACTCAAATTTCCATTATTGAGTTACTCCATACATCTCTTCATAAGGATGTCCTTGATAAAGCCTTAATGGAAACCCATGTCTGTAAAAACTTGAATGTCGACCAATTCCAAGCCATGGTGGGACACATTGCCTCACCACATCATCTCACATTCTCTGAAAAATATCTTCTTGCATCCAATGAAATCCAAAACAAAGCTCTCTACATCAAGGTCCTTATCCATAAACACATCATAAAATGAGTCTTAATAGATGGTGGCTCCAACCTAAATCTTTGCACTCTCAAATTATTAAAACACTTGGGATATTCTGATGTGGTTGTGGATTCTAGTGAATGCATTACCATAAAGGGATACAATGATACCAAGAGATTGTTTGAAGGCACCATTAAACTCCCAATTCAAGTGGAACAAAAGATATTAGAAACCAAATGTCACATTCTTTATCTTGACCTCTGCTACAATATCCTCCTTGACTAACCATGGATCCATACCATTCACGCCATTCCTTCCACATTACACCAATGCCTCAAATTCCCGTATAACGACATTGAAGTTACTATCTACATCAATCCTTGTCCCTTTCAATATTGTAGCTTTTTGGAAGGACACGATAGAACCTTCTACCCTTACAACAATGCCATCAAACTATCCACCTCTAACTCCTATCCAAAACCTTCCACCTCATACATTGATCCTTCAAACATCACATACACATCACAATCCCCCACCCATCCTGAGGTCAAGATCAAGTTGAGTGACATGGGATGTGGTGAATATGATATACATGGAAAGTTTTGCGTAGGCTTACTCCCACCATCCCTTAAGATATTCTATGCCCCTAAAAAAAATGAAGTTTCCACGGTTATCATCAAATGAAGCCATCCCCAATCTTTGATAAAAAGCACTTCATGGAACAAGATGTGCTCAAAGATATATACTCATGGTTGTACAAAGATGAAGATGAACAACAAGAAGCTTCCTGTTGTGATGTTCACAACATGCCCCATTTTTCTCTTTAGCAAAATAAGGACCCTTGCTATGGCTTATTCCCTTGTTTTTGTGCTCTGGGTGGTAATGGTAAAAGAGGCAACATCAGTCAGTATGTAGGTGCTTCATGTCAGGTGCATTTGTGATCTTGAAGTCTGACCCAAAATTTCAAAGTATGAATCATTCCTCAGGAAGCCTACCATGTGAAAGAGTATAAAATTCTAAGCAAGTTTTTCTTTTACATCACCCTGGAATTCGGCCAAATAGGAAGGTTATGTGTGGTCAAAGTTCTAGTCAAACCTAATATTTAGTGGGGGGTCATATTTCAATTATCAATCACCCCCCTTTCCGAATATCACCCCCCTTTCAAATATCACCCCCCTTCCCGAATATCACCCCCCTTTCTGAATATCACCCCCCTTCTCGAAATCATCCCCTTCTCGAATATCACCCCCCTTTCAAATATCAACCCCCTTTCGAATATCACCCCCCTTCCTGAATATCAACCCCCTTTCAAATATCACCCCCCTTCCCAAATATCACCCCCCTTCCCAACTATCACCCCCCTTTCAAATATCACCCCCTTCCCGAATATCACCCCCCTTTCGAATATCACGCCCCTTCCCGAATATCACCCCCTTCCCGAATATCATCCCCCCCTTTTCATGCTTCGTAACATTTAATTCGCAGGTGTAGTAGGTGGATTCCCGTCAAATGCGGGCACAATAACTTCAATAGGGGAAATACAAACAATATATATGTAGTTTTGTCAGTGGTTGTGATTAATGCATGTCTAACTTTCTAACTAGGTATGAATGGATGTAGCGACTTAATGCATATTTTTAATCCATTTTCTATGCCTATTTGCAGGATCAAGGCAATGAAGCTGGTGAAACTTAATGGTGATGATATCATAGAGGAGGAGAACAGATTACAAGGAAGCGCAAGAAGTCAAGGCCTTCAATGATGAAGACAAAATGCAGATGGAAACATTATTACAGCAGACAATAGAGGACATTTTGAGCTACTAGGGTTTCCAGAAGGGCAATATTGCGCCCAGATCTAATGCATGTTGATCAAAGATATTTTGGGTGGGATTTCTCCACCATTGATGCTGTAACTAGAGGTTTGAACCATTGTTTAAACTAGGGTTTTGGAGTTGTATTGGGGATGGTCATGGCTATATATTCCCCCCTTTACACTATAAAACTCTGCATAGGGATTTTAGTAATTTAGCTTAGCATTTAGGAGTAGAAGAAGGAGGTTGCCTATGTCTGCAATAAGGAATGTGTGGAACATCCTGCTTCCTTAGTGTATCTGTAAAGCTTGTAAGTTTTCTGTAATTTGATTAATGAAGCTAAGAGTCATTCATACATTGTAAATCATATATGACTATCTGTTTTGAATACAAGTGAATCTGGAATTCTGCATCTACCTTCTAAGTATTTTCTGGCTCTTCTTTGTGTTTGGAACATTTTCTCTTAGAGCTTACAATATTAAGTGTATGTTTGTGAAAATGCTCAGAACTTACACTTAGGTTTTTTTTGTATGTGGATTTGATCTATTTGCTGTATTACTTATGAAGTGCATAATAGAACAATTAGATCCTTTGGTAGAATGAATGATGTTTAGGTTAAGTCTTTCTAACTTTTCCCAACCCATCTAAAAGTAATTAGCTGAAAATGTAGAAATTTGAAGGAAATTTGTCACGTATTTGAAAAGCCTGCATTGCAGAGTTTGAAAGTAGACAAGTTTCCATAATATTGAAGAAAAAAAAATCTTGCAATAACATAAATCATTTAAAGCTTTGTACCACAATAGCAAGTTTATGCAAAAGGAATGAACAACATGCTAATATTTATGATCTTTTGCATAATCTAAGTCCAATAAATCATCAAGAAACCCTAAATCACGTAAGGCCCCTTGAACATTACAGCTTCACATCAACCAACTGAATTGTCTCAATAGGTCAAGACTTGACCATATTAAACTTGGGATTAAGAAAATCTTAATCAATTTCTTCATATCTTTCAAGGCACTTTGGTTCATTTTATGTGAATTTTAACTATTGTTATGACTGTGTTAAAATAATCATCAACAATTTTTTTTGGCACTAGAAGGAGGGCTTGATAGGATTTAAGGTTGATTTCCTGAGTTTTAATGCTTTACTCTGAGATATATTAGATCTCATAGAATTTCAAAAACCTAAAAGGTTGAAAACAGAGTCCCATTTTCAAAGGATTCATATGGGGACAAATTCCAGGTCAATATTCCTATCTTTCAGGAAACTTTAAATAGGAAGCTTTATCCTGAAAATTTATCTAACTATGGTTTATTTGGAAGGTGTAGGATACATAAGTCCACAAAGCATGGTTAAATTAATTGTCTAAATTTTCTACAAGGTTAGATTTGGCTTTAAAAGGACTAATATCTCTCTTAGATGTGTATAAGGCTGAAAATTGGCAGGAAAATGAGGAGATTATGGAGCACCAGGAGGATGCAGTATCAGCAATCATTAATTGTTTAGAGAATGCAAGGATTGAACCAATGCTAGAAATAAAGGATAGTAAAATCTCTTCCCTAGAATCATGTGATGGTAAGAAAAATTATCTACCCTTTTGTCAAGGTCCAAGTATGATTAAAGTTAGTGAAAGTTATAAATATCCTAAAAAATACAAAGAGGAATTCACATCTCATGTTCATTTTCTAAATGATAAGCAGAGAGGATCTAATGAAAAGGAAAAGAAAAGTGAAGTTGGTCTTGATGTATTTGATAAAAATATGGAATTACTAGGGAATACTTGTCAAGAGGAAATCTTTGGATCTGACTTGAAAAGTTTTAATGAAAATGATTTGGCAAAGAAATGTAAACAAGTATTAGCAGAATTAAAGTGCACTAAAATTGAAGAGGTTTCTGTATCAACAAATAATGGAGTCATAGGAAAGGATAGTAAAACATCTTTCCTGGAGTCATTTTATGGTGAGATTGATAGAGGTTCTCTACTTCCTAACATAGGTAAAGCGGAGTGCAGGTATAAATCTTTCAAAACTTGTAGAGAGGAAACCATCTATCAGGATAAGGTCTTTGATGATAATTCTAATACTTTTGGGAAGGGTAGTAAAGCATCTTTCCTTGAATCATTTTATGGTAAGGAAAAGTATGGACAGATGGAAGAATTTAAGGGCACTATTGATGATGAGATTCCTATTATAGCAACTAATGAAGTCATAGAAAAGAAAGTAAATCCAGATTTCATAGCTGACTTCTTTAAGTTAAATGATCAAATTCATGATTGTTGCAGGTCAATGAAATCAGACTCTCTACTGGATGAGAAATGTGAGTTATTCGATGAACAATCCATGAAAATTGAAAATACAAAAGATTTTGAAGTTTTTGTGCATGATCAAGTGCCAATCCAATGTCATCTTGAAAATGAAGTAGGGAGTATTCCTATCAATCAAAATATGTTGTTCCACCTTTACTGTCAAGTGATGTAGAAATGATTAATTTCTGTATATCAGGTTATGAGGATGAATATACTCACTTAAGTGCTGATGTGTAGGGAACTGATGAGAACATTGAGAAGTTTGCTCAATTTGAGGATAAACTAAACATCCAGGATGAAGGAACAAAGATGGATAAAGATGAAGAAAGAATACATCTAGAGTCATACATCTTTCAATTTGAAGGGGGACTTGACATGGAGCTAAGCAATGAAAGTACAAAGTTAAAGGGAGGACCAATTGTCAATAAACAAGCATGTCCAATAGAGCTAGAAATACATCAAGTGGTCTCTTTCCTTTCCTCAGTAAGTAATGTTGAATACTATTTTGATTATGGAAATTCAAGATATGGGACATGCATATGGATTAATCATGAACATGATGAGCTACCTCAATTGCTAATAATTGAGAGTTATTCTATTAAACACAGTGAATTTAGAATACAAGAACATTTTTCAGAATATAAAGATAAATTTGCTAGGATTAGAACCATAACTAATGCCCTGATGCTCCTACACAATCTAAGAAAGTATGCAAATGTAGGTGTCTTTGGGTCTTTTCCTAGGTTTTATTTACCTTGTAGGGTTTTGTGTATAGTTTCGTAGGTTAGTGGTTTGTACAGTCTGCTTGTTTTGTTTCCTTTGTGGTTTCCTTTGCAGGGATGTTTGTTTTGCTTTGGAGTATGAAGGAGCAAACCAACAACCATTGAAAACAGTAGGAAATTCAAAACATTTAGGTTAATTATTTGCAATTTATGTATAACTTGTTGTGACTGTCAGGAATGTAAAAAGTTGTTTTACTTGTTAAATTTTGTAGTCAATAAGAATGGGTTGAGTATTCAAGGAATGTTTCTCACAATGACACACCTAAAATCCTTAGGTCTGTTGAACTAACTAGTGTAGTTATTAGGTGAAAAATCAGAGGTCACCCTTGCTACCATTACAATTCTCAGGTTAATTCTAGAAAGGGACCATTCCTTACGTCATGAAGTTACAAATGCAATATCTTATGAAGTTCTATCAAATACAAATATAAAAATAAATAAAGTGGATTATACTGAAAATCCAGATTAAGCCATCTAAGTAACTCTACCGGGGCTCTAGATGCTTGCTGGCAGTGGGGCTCTACTTAGAAGAATTGTAATGATAACCTTATCGGGGCTATGGATGCCTGCTAGCAGCAAGGCTCTATCTGGTTGGCTATGAGGGAACATCCTCACCTACGTAGGCTAATATCAGTCACTGGTTTGTTCAACTGATCTTCAAGATGAGGATTATTAATCATGTGCACCCACTTAACTGAAATGAAAATTCATGCACCCTTATTGAATACCTTAGGTCTCAAGTTGGATAATGATTTGTAAGAAAGATAGTTGGAAGTTATGAATTTATTTCATTTAGTTTTCCTTGATGATTTTAATTTGATTGTTTTGTTTGGTTGCTACTTGTTGTGATGTTCACAACATGCCCCATTTTGCTCCTTAGCAAAATAAGGACCCCTGCTGTGGCTTGCTCCCTTGTTTTTGTGCTCTGGGCAGTAATGGTAAAAGAGGTAGTATTAGTCAGTATGTAGGTGTTTCATGTCAAGTGCATTTGTGATCTTGAAGTCTGACCCAAAATTTCAAAGTATGAATCTTTCCTCAGGAAGCCTGCCGTGTGAAAGAGTATAAAATTCTAAGCAAGTTTGCCTTTTACATCACCCTAGAATTCAGCCAAATAAGAAGGTTATGTGTGGTCAAAGTTCTAGTCAAACCTGATATTCAGTGGGGGGGGTCATATTTCAATTACCGATCAGCCCCTTTCCGAATATCACCCCCCTTTCGAATATCACCCCCCTTTCCAAATATCACCCCCCTTCCTGAATATCACCCCCCTTCCCGAATATCACCCCCCTTTCGAATATCACCCCCCTTCTCGAATATCACCCCCCTTTCAAATATCACCCCCCTTCCTGAATATCACCCCCCTTCCCAAATATCACCCCCTTCCCAAATATCACCCCCCTTTCGAATATCACCCCCTTCCCGAATATCACCCCCCTTTCGAATATCACCCCCCCTTCCCGAATATCACCCCCCTTTCAAATATCACCCCTCTTCCTGAATATCACCCCCTCCCCGAATATCATCCCCCTTCCTGAATATCACACCCCCTTTCTGTGCTTTGTAACATTTAATTCGCAGGTGCAGTAGGTGGATTCCTGCCAAATGAGGGCACAATAACTTCAACATGGGAAATGCAAACAATATATATGCAGTTTTGTCAGTGGCTGTGATTAATGCACGTCTAACTTTCTAACCAGGTATGAATGGATGAAGTGACTTAATGCATATTTTTAATCCATTTTCTATGCCTATTTGCAGGATCAAGGCGATGAAGCTAGTGAAACTTAATGGCGATGACATCACAGAGGAGGAGATCAAATCACAAGGAAGCGCAAGAGGTCAAGGCCTTCAATGATGAAGACAAAATGCAGATGGAAACATTATTATAGCAGACAACAGAGGACATTTTGAGCTGCCAGGGTTTCCAGAAGGGCAATATCACACCCAGATCTAATGCATGCCGATCAAAGATGTTTTGGGTGGGATTTCTCCACCGTTGATGTTGTAACTAAAGGTTTGAACCATTGTTTAAACTAGGGTTTTGGGGATGGTCATGGCTATATATTCCTCCCTTTACATTGTAAAACTCTACATAGGGATTTTAGTAATTTAGCTTAGCATTTAGGAGTAGAAGAAGGAGGTCACCTGTGTCTACAATAAGGAATGTGTGGAACATACTACTTCCTTAGTGTATCTGTAAAGCTTGTAAGTTTTCTGTAATTTGATTAATGAAGCTAAGAGTTATTCATACATTGTAAATCATATATGATTGTCTGTTTTGAATATAAGTGAATCTAGAATTCTGCATCTACCTTCTGAGTGTTTTCTGGCTCTTCTTTGTGTCTGGAATATTTTCTCTTAGAGCTTGCAATCTTAAGTGTATGTTTGTGAAAATGCTCAGAACTTACACTTAGTTTTTTTTGTTGGTAGGTGGCAACTGATCAGGAAAGTACTATACACTAGCCATATATCCTCGCCGAGGTTTAAAGGCGTAGCCCCTGAGAAATATTTTTTAGGCTGATATAAAAAATCCTATTTTTTGTGACTGACATAAGAAAACCCTATTTTTGTAACTGACAAAAAGGCTTGATAAAAAGCAGCTAAGGGTTAGGGTTTTGGTATATTGTATTGTAGTATTTGCAATGGTATTGAGTTGCAGGGATTGCTGGTTGTAACCGGTTTGATTTATTGGATAATAATATTAGACTCTCTATTTGGTGGATGTAGCCTGATTTTGGGTGAACCATGTTAAAACTTGTCTCTCACTGTTATTAATTCTATGTATTTCCATTTCTCTGTTTAATCTTTATTTGCATTTAATTGATATCTTCTGTTGGATAACCCTAACATTTTTTGTTTGTGGATTTGATCAAATTTTTGTATTACTTATGAAGTGCATAATAGAACAATTAGATCCTTTGGTAGAATGAATGATGTTCAGATTAAGTCTTTCTAACTTTTCCCAACCCATCTGAAAGTAATTAGATGAAAACATAGAAATTTGAAGGAAACTTGTCTCGTATTTGAAAAGCATGCATAGCAGAGTTTGAAAGTAGACAAGTTTCCATAATATTGAAGAAAAAAAAGCTTACAATAACATAAATCATTTAAAGTTGTGTACCACAGTAGCAAGTTTATGCAAAAGGAATGAACAACACATTGATATTTATGATCTTTTGCATAATCTGAGTCCAGTAAATCATCAAGAAACCCTAAATCACGCAAGGCCCCTTGAACATTATAGCTTCATGTCAACCAACTGAATTGTCTCAACAGGTCAATACCTGACCATATTAAACTTGGGATTAAGCAAATCTTAATCGATTTCTTCATATCTTTCAAGTCAGTTTGGTTCATTTTATGTGAATTTTAACTATTGTTATGATTGTGTTAAAACAATCATCAACACTTCCATCCTCTCAACCAAGATATATGGAAAAGGCCTCTAAATTGTCAAATACATGGGTTGTAAAGGACAAGGTGGGCTATGATGCAGAGGTAAATGCAACGGGAGATTACAAATGGGAAGGAGGAGTCACTAACACAACCAACATGTTATAATACCTATCGGCTTATCATCATCATCATATTTCAGACGAGCATGAAATATCCTCCTGCTGACTACTGTTCACTTCCTCCGCCTTTCGCCTTTCGCCTATCAGCAGCATCATGATATTCGGCAAGCGCAAACATCCTCCTGATGTTCACTGTTCATCTTACCGCCAAACTCTATCTTCATCATCATGATGTTCAGCATCACCTTCATCAGCAGGATATAAAATATCCAGTTCCCTCCAAATATCCTGATGACGACAACTTCAAGCACCTTTCCTTTGATGCTTACGTCACCTCGATATCCGACTACTCCAACAACAGCATCATGATATGACTTATCCGGTCATATTGAAACATCCTGATGATGTTAGCCAAACTTTATGCCGATGACTTCCACCGATGCCAAAACACTTAGCGACAGCACGATAAACTTTTATAGGGTGATATTCGTAATATCCTAATGACGATGACGTCACTTGCACCTGATGATGACGTCAATGCACCTGATGATGATGTCAACAGGATATAAGACACTTATATCCTCCGCAACATGATAATGAATATCCGGGTGATCTCTTAATATCCTGATGATGACCTCTCCGGTCCTTAGCCAAAAAAATGAACTTTCACTTCCGCATACAATAGTGATATGCAGACGAAAGATGATCCTGACGACGATATACACACTGAGTATATATCTGACTTATATCATCCTGATGCACTTGAAACATACAATCTTCATCAACTTCATAACCCGATCCGGATAGCGATATACTCACAGATGTCGATGCGATTCACTCCGGTTGGAAAAGCACATGCAGACCCCTGTATATCCGTCAGCTGCATGCAAACTCACAGAACCGCACAATTTCACAAAGAGAATATGATGATCGGGCCGGATCACCTTCTGATCAAAACTTAAAGATTTATCTTCCTAAATCCTAGCACATGAGGATGCTAGGTTGATTCACAGCATGCTACCAATTGATCTCTCAAACAATGAAATGCATAAACAAAAAACTAAAATACAACCTAAACTATCATACATGACCATTCCATCGATTCACAGAATCAACCGGTGGAAGGGTTGAAAGAATCCATCAACTTGTAATCAGAATAGAAATCAAAACATAAACAACTGATAAACCAGATAATGCAATTGATGAGATCTTATTCAGATGAAACACAAATGTCCTATTTCTACAATAATGTTTCACAATGTCTGGACTGATCTCTGGATCTCACTCAATCACCAGTACTACATAACACAACTACTACTCTGATATGATATGATATTCTCTATCTGATATCAAACCCTAACTGATCTGAGTTATTTATAGCAATATCCTACGAGTACTACCAACTCGATTCCCAGTGGCTGGGAGCTTCCAAGCGGCTGGGAGAGGACAACTCATACTACCTAATCACGAACTCTAACTGCCTGCACACTCTCCTAGGCTGATCTAAAACATATGCATTGGTCTAATGGACCTTATTACATTATGAAGTCAAACATACTAAAAATAGACTAATGTCCTGTCATGCAGACAATGAACCTATATCCTGTCTTGTAGGGGTGCTCCTACACCATACTCCCCAGAAGAAGAAATCTCAAGTCCACTTGAGATGAGAGTATGAAGATCTGCACCATGTTTCTGGATCTGCTCTTCAGTCATCCAGACTGCTTCAGAATTAGGTTTTCCCTTCCAAGAGACTAGATACTCTAAGTACTGTTTGTTCCGAGTCTGTTTGACCACTCTGGTGTCCAAAACCTTCTGCAACTGTGGAGGATCATGCTTGGGAATGTCATCATTGACTGTATCCTGTAGGAGTTCCTGATCTGCATCTGGATAAGACTTGTATGGAGTTAAATCACATACATTGAATATAGGGGACAAACCAAGATCAGGTGGGAGTTGTATCTCATAAGCATTCTGTCCATGCTTGTGCAAAATCTGACATGGTCCAACTTTTCTCTGCATAAGTCTAGTATATTTTCCCTTAGGAAGGTTGTCCTTCTTCAAATGAACCCATACCAAATCTCTAACACCAAACTGGACATCCTTCTTCTTTTTATCAGCATATTCCTTATACTTCAAGGTGGTTTGCTGCAGTTGGGTCTTGACTTGATCATGAACCTCTTTGATGGCTTCTGTAAAAGCTTCTCCTTCTGCACTAACAGGGTCTACTGTAGGTAGATCTCTCAATTCCAAAATTCCTCTTGGATGCATACCATAAACTATCTAAAAAGGTGATTTCCCTGTGCTCCTATTGATAGTATCATTATAGGAAAATTCAGCTTGAGATAGAATATTATCCCACTTTTCTCCATGTTGTTTTGTCAAACATCTAAGCAAATTTCCTAAGGAACGGTTCACTACTTCAGTCTGTCCATCCGTTTGAGGATGATATGCAGAGGAAAAAGACAAATTTGTTCCAAGTTTCCTCCAAAGAGTTCTCCAGAAGTGACCAATAAACTTCACATCCCTATCTGACACTATACTCAATGGCAATCCATGGATTCTGACAATCTCCCTGAAAAATAAATCTGCAATGTATGAAGCATCAGCAGTGGTTTTGCATGGCAAGAAATGTGCCATTTTGCTGAATCTATCCACTACAACAAAAACACTGTCAAATCCTTTCCTTGTCCTTGGTAAACCCAAGACAAAATCCATACTTATGCTTTCCCATGGTCTGGAAGGAATGGGTAAGGGCTGATATAAACCTGCATTAGTTGACCTGCCTTTAGCTTTCTGACATATCACACATGTCTCTACAAACTTTCTGACATCTGATGGTAACTTAGGCTAAAAGTAATGTCTTCGGACAATATCAAGAGTCTTATCTAGACCAAAATGACCTGCCATAGCTCCACAATGTTTCTCCTTAATGATGTTTAACCTCATAGAACACCTTGGAATACATAACTGTCCACCTTTGAACAACAATCCATCCTGAATCAAAAATTCAGAGAATTCAGCATGATATTTCTCCCCAAAAGAAGTACATACATGATATATCTCCCTAAAATCTTCATCAGACTCATACATGGTCTTTAGTGAATCAATGCCAACACTTTCTAACTGAATCTGGTTGACTGTTAGAACTCTCCTGCTCAAAGCATCTGCAACTTTATTCTTGACTCCTTTCTTATGCTTCAATGTAAAAGTAAAAGCTTGTAAGGTTTCTACCCATTTCATGTGTCTGTGGTTCAGCTTTTCCTAGCTGTTTATGAAACTCAGAGCCTGGTTATCTGTGAATACTATGAATTCCTTTGGCATCAAGTAATGCCTCCATTTCGTGAGTGACTGGACTAAAGCATACATTTCCAAATCATATGAGGAATACCTCTTTTTAGCATTATTGAGCTTCTCACTGAAAAATGCAATAGGTCTACCTTCTTGGCTGAGTATTGCTCCAATGGCCATGCGACTAGCATCACATTCCACCTGAAAGATTTTGTTAAAGTCTGGAAGTGCAAGGACTGGCTGCTGTGCCACCTTCTTCTTCAATGTTTCAAAAGAATCATCTGCTCCTTGAGTCCAAACAAATCTGCACTTCTGTCCTCCTTTGATGGTATCAAGCATGGGTGCACAAATATGACTAAACCCTCTTATAAACTTCCTGTAGAAGGTTGCTAACCCATGGAAACTTCTGACATCATTCATAGTCTTTGGGGTTGGCCAAGACAATATGGCACTTACCTTCTCCTTATCCATTTGTAACTTTCCTTGTGAAATGACAAAACCCAAATATGTGATCTCCTCTTTCATGAACAAACACTTGTCTAAATTTATCATCAGCTGCTTTTCATGTAACCTCTTAAGAACCAAATCTATGTGTCTGAGATGTTCTTCTTTTGTGTTGCTGAAAATTAGAATGTCATCTAGATATACTATAACAAACTTACCAATGAACTCTTTCAAAACCTCATTCATCAACCTCATAAAAGTACTAGGTGCATTAGATAAACCAAAAGGCATAACCTTCCACTCATATAACCCTTCATTAGTTTTGAATGCTGTTTTCCATTCATCTCCTAGCCTAATCCTGATCTGATGATATCCACTCTTCAAATCTATTTTTGTAAAATACTTAGCACTTCCCAAACAGTCAAGTAAATCCTCTATCCTAGGGATTGGAAACCTATACCTGATTGTGATCTTGTTAATAGCTCTGGAATCTGTGCAAAGCCTCCAAGTACCTTCCTTCTTTGGTGCTAGTACAGCTGGTACTGCACATGGACTTAAACTTTTCCCAATCAGACCTGAATCCAATAATTCTTCAATTTGTCTGGCTACTTCTGCATTCTGTTATGGAGTTAGCTTATAGGCTGCTTTGTTTGGAAGTGTTGACCCTGGAATTAAGTCTATGCAGTGACTAATATCCCTTACAGGTGGTAGGGATCTTGGCATTCCCTCTGAGATGATACCTTTGTACTTATCCAATAGCTCTTGGATAGCTGGGTCTATGAACCTTTGCTTCTTCTCTTCCTTGACTTCTTGCTGCTGTTCTTTATTCACCCTCATACATGGGATTAGGGCATATGCAACTGCACCTTCTGCTGCTACTTCTTTCATGAACTGTTTACCTTCCATCAGCATTACCTTCACCTCTTTTCCTTTAGATTTCTCCTCCTTCTCTGTTAATGGTAGTAACTTTATATCCTTACCATCTTTATTGATTGTATAGATGTTTCTAACACCATCATGTTGTGCCTTCAAATCATACTGCCATGGTCTACCAAATAAAAGATTGCAAGCATCCATCTTGGTAATGTCAAACAACAACTTATCCTTATATGCTCCAATCTGAAATTCTACCCAAGCCTGCTCTTCTACAGTTGTCTGCTGACCTTGGGTAAGCCATGAGACTTTATATGGGGATGGGTGAGGCAATCTCCTAAGCTTAAGCTTTGTCACCATTTCTTCAGACACAAAATTTTCAGTAGAACCAGAATCAATCAAAACTTTACATGCCTTACCTCCTGCTTTGCAAATAGTCCTGAAAAGAGACTTTCTTTGAGGGGATTCTTTGTCAGGTACCTTCATGGTAGTCATTGTTCTTCTCATCATTAGAGATTCTCCACTTTCTGGGTATCCATAATTATCAGGAGCATTCACACTCTAAAAAGAAGTAGAGCCTGTCATACTTTGATTATCAGGTTCTTGGATCAGATTTGTTCTTCTTTCTCCTGTTGAGTTTGTGGCCTTTTCTGGACATCTGCTGGCTATATATCCTTCTTTGTTATAGTTATAACATCTGATGGATCCTCTGCCCTGGGATCTTCCTCTGAAAGGTCTTCTACCTCTGAAGTTTCCTTGCTGACTATAATTTTCCCTCTGGTTCTGACTATTGTTTCCCTTACTATTGTCATGACTGGATTCTCCTTGATATCCATGTCCATGTCCTCTACCTCGAAAAGGACCTCTTCCACCCCTTTGTTGTCTTCCTCTTCCTCTATTGTGTTGTTCTTGTTTTCTCTTTAACTTCTCTTCCACTTTCAATGCCAACTAAAAGCATTTCTGAACTGTATCTGGATTATGCAGACTTAAATCTTCCTAAATGTTAAACCTCAATCCATTAAGGTATCTGGCTACCTTCTCTTCTTCACTTTCCTTTACCTTTGTTTTCATACAAAGTTTCATGAATTCTTCTGTATATGAGCTGACATCTAGCTCCTTCTGCTTCAGGTTTTGCTTCCTCTTGTGTAATTGGATACTGTAATCCAATGGGACATAAACTTCCTTAACTAATGCCATCATCTTCTTCCATGTAGCAACTCTATGCTTTCCTTCCTGTACTCTATCATCTTGGATGAAATTCCACCATGTCAAGGCAGCTTCTTTCATTTTTGACTGGGCTATTTTCACCCTCTGTTGTTCTGGTATCTCCTCTGTTTCAAAGAAATTGTTCAAGGAGTCTATCCACTCCATCACTGAATCAGGTTCCATCTTTCCTGTAAACACTGGCAAATCTAGTTTCACATCCATGGTTCTCCTCTCCATGGCCTTGAGGGCGTTCAACAGTGGTCTCTGGTCTGCAGGAACGACCTCCTCGTTCCAACTAGGGATCTCTTCTTCTTCCCTATCTTCTTCTCTACCAAAACCTACTCTGCTCCTCAACTTCGCTAACTCATCCTTTAATTCCTGATTCTGAGCCTTCACGGCCTTGCTCTCTGCAATCTGTTTCTTCACCAGAACTGCCAACTCAACGTTGGTCATCCTTGCCGGAATCTTAGATGTTCCTTCATCACCTGACATCCTGCTATATCCTTATCTTTTCCAGAAGATCCTTCCTTTGCTTTGATACCACTATGATGCAGAGGTAAACGCAACAGGAGCTTACAAATGGGAAGGAGGAGTCACTAACACAACCAACATGTTATAATACCTATCGGCTTATCATCATCATCATATTTCTTGCTAACACAGACAGCATCATCATATTTTGGACGAGCATGAAATATCCTCTTGCTGACTACTGTTCACTTCCTCCGCCTTTCACCTTTCGCCTGTCAGCAGCATCATGATATTCGGCAAGCGCAAACATCCTCCTGATGTTCACTGTTCATCTTACCGCCAAACTCTATCTTCATCATCATGATGTTCAGCATCACCTTCATCAGCAGGATATAAAATATCCGGTTCCCTCCAAATATCCTGATGACGACAACTTCAAGCACCTTTCCTTTGATGCTTACGTCACCTCGATATCTGACTACTCCAACAACAGCATCATGATATGACTTATCCGGTCATATTGAAACATCCTGATGATGTTAGCCAAACTTTATGCCGATGACTTCCGCTGATGCCAAAACACTTAGTGACAGTAGGATAAACTTGCATAGGGTGATATTCGTAATATCCTGATGACGATGACGTCACTTGCACCTGATGATGACGTCAATGCACCTGATGATGATGTCAATAGGATATAAGACACTTATATCCTCCGCAACATGATAATGAATATCCGGGTGATCTCTTAATATCCTGATGATGACCTCTCCGGTCCTTAGCCAAAAAAATGAACTTTCACTTCCGCATACGATAGTGATATGTGGACGAAAGATGATCCTGACGATGATATACACACTGAGTATATATCCGACTTATATCATCCTGATGCACTTGAAACATACAATCTTCATCAGCTTCATAACCCGATCTGGATAGCGATATACTCACAGATGTCGATGCGATTCACTCCGGCTGGAAAAGCACATGCAGACCCCTGTATATCCGTCAGCTGCATGCAAACTCACAGAACCGCACAATTTCACAAAGAGAATATGATGATCGGGCCAGATCACCTTCTGATCAAAACTTAAAGATTTATCTTCCTAAATCCTAGCACATGAGGATGCTAGGTTGATTCACAGCATGCTACCAATTGATCTCTCAAACAATGAAATGCATAAACAGAAAACTAAAATACAACCTAAACTATCATACATGACCATTCCACCGATTCACAGAATCAACCAGTGGAAGGGTTGAAAGAATCCATCAACTTGTAATCAGAATAGAAATCAAAACATAAACAACTGATAAACCAGATAATGCAATTGATGAGATCTTATTCAGATGAAACACAAATGTCCTGTTTCTACAACAATGTTTCACAATGTCTGGACTGATCTCTGGATCTCACTCAATCACCAGTACTACATAACACAACTACTACTCTGATATGATATGATATTCTCTATCTGATATCAAACCCTAACTGATCTGAGTTATTTATAGCAATATCCTACGAGTACTACCAACTCGATTCCTAGCGGCTGGGAGCTTCCAAGCGGCTGGGAGAGGACAGCTCATACTACCTAATCACGAACTCTAACTGCCTACACACTCTCCTAGGCTAATCTAAAACATATGCATTGGTCCAATGGACCTTATTACATTATGAAGTCAAACATACTAAAAATAGACTAATGTCCTGTCATGCGGACAATGAACCTATATCCTGTCTTGTAGGGGTGCTCCTGCACCAGCCTAGGCCTACATGAATAAGGGATTATTGAGCCTATTCAAGAAATGAGAAATCCTTATCCCCATGGATTAGGGTATGGAAAACAAGAAGTTACCCCCACTGAACTTGAGTATATCTTGAGTGAGGTTAGTAAGGCTTTCCCTATGATCAATAATGTCAACAAAGAGGACCATCAAGACTCCTTTTCCGATTTCAACAAATTCTTCGAATCCTCCATATGCACTATTTACACCTTATCAACTACACCATCGACATCCACTGATCTTCCTCTAGTCTATCCCTAACTCATAGATTGGGACCAACAAGGACCTCCTATCCTTGATATTACACAAAATGATGAAGCTATTGTCAATTTCTTGGGGGTTAGAGACTATATGCCCCTTGGAGATCATAGAGCTGGATACATAATGGAACTCAATGCATCTGCATACTTTGGGGAGACATCCCAATCTCTTAGACTCAAAGTATAAACATAAAAATAACATCCTCTAGTGAAAACCACTTTGTGGCACTTTTGGATGATGAAAAAATCAAAATTAAGGACATATCATCTGGTGAAAACCTCCTTGAGGTGCTAAGAGATGAGAGAATGGACCTTTGTGAAGTCCTAAAATTATATCAAGAAAGGTCACCAATCCTTGTGGAAGCATCACAAGAAATGAACCTTGGTATTGAAGAAGCACCTAAGATCACCTTCTGAGTAGCATCCCTTGCAGTAGTAGAACAAGAGGCCTTCTTGGCCTTTTTCAAACAAAGAAGCCATAACATCACATGGACCTATGTTGATATGCAAGGATTGGATCCCACCTTGGTGGTACATCATCTCGTTGTTCATCTTGAAGCAAAACCGGTGAAACACAAGCTTAGAAAATTGAATCCTTAAATTACACTATTGGTCAAAGCTGAGCTCAAGAAACTCTTGGATGTAGGATTCATTTGACCTATAATCAATTCAGGATAGTAGAAGAAGACCAACATAAGACCTCTTGCATATGTCCATGGAGAACCTACTACTGGATCATAATACCCTTTGGTTTGAAATATGTAGGAGCTACATATCAGAGAACCATGACAGTAATCTTCCATGATCGATTCCATACTATAATGGAAGACTATGTAGATGACTTATTGGGAGAGTCCAAGACAAGAGAAGAACATTTGAATGCGCAAGAAAAGATCTTTGACTGCTTAGAGAAATACAAAGTATGTCTAAATCTTAAGAAATGTGTCTTTGGAGTCACCTTTGACAAACACCTAAGATACATTGTATCAAGAAGAGGCATTGAAGTTGACCCCATGAAGGTGAAAGCCATAGTAGAGATGCCTCCACCCAAAACAATCAAATAAATCCATAACCTTCAAGGAAAGTTTTAGTCCATCAGACACTTTATAGCCCAACTAGTAGATAAGTGCCAGCCATTCCAACATCTTCTCTAAAAGAATGCATCATTTGTGTGGGATGACAATTATCAGAAGGCCTTCCAGCAGTTGAAAAAATACATTGCCATGCCACCTATCCTTATACCACCAAAACAAGAACAACCCCTTTTACTCTACATCTCCATGACAAAAACATTGATAGGGGCCTTGTTGGCACAACAAGATGAACAAGGAAAAGAGAGAGCCATATACTACATCAACTGCAATTTAATGGGGTATGAGATAAACTATACACCCATTGAATGAGCATGCCTCATTTTTGTCTTTACCTCTTAGAGGTTAAGACATTATATGCTTAATCATAAGACTAAGCTCATTGCAAAAATCAACCCACTAAAGTGCCTGTTGACAAGAGTAGCTCTCACAGGATGAATGGAAAAATGGGTTATGATCCTAAGTGAATTTGACATTGACTATACAGAATTGAAATCCATCAAAGGATAGGTAATTGCAGATCAATTAGCTGATGCACCCATCCTGACAGAGTAGCCTTTTCTTTCAAAATTCTTGGATGAGTCCATCCTTATGGTAGCACCAACAATAGAAACATGGAAGATGTAGTTTGATGGATCCTATACACATCGTGGCTTGGGAGAAGACATCCTATTTGTCACCCGTCAAGGAGACACCATACCAAAGTCCTACAAAATCACATTTCCTTGTATCAACAATGTAGCAAAATATGAAGCATTGATCACAGGGCTCCATATGGCTATCCAATGGAAAATTAAAAAGCTAAAAGTTTATGGTGACTCCCAGTTGGATATAAGACAAGTCAACAACAAGTATAAGACCAAAGATGATAAGCTCCTACTATAAAAAAGAATGGTCGATGACTTCAAAGACTATTTTCATGAAATCCATTTTGAACAAGTACCAAGGTTGAACAATAAAGTAACAGATGCAATGGCTACCATAGGAACTTTGGTTGACATGAAGAAAGACAACAAAAGATGTGAGTTCCTAATAGAAGAGCTCCCGACATTGGCCTATGATGTTCCACAATTTGAGTTAGTGTGTGACATTGTTGGTCCCTTATCCCTATGGTATCAAGAAACCTACCTTTACCTCCATGACAACATCATCCCACCAAACCTTACATTTGCATAATGTCAAACCTTCACCCTCTGAGCCTCTCACTTCACCATCATAGGTGATACCTTATACCACAAAAATCTTGATGGTACTCTTCTACAATGCCTTGATTCTAGAGAAGCCGAAACGACCTTACAAGAGGTACATGAAGGTATTTGTGGGGCACATTCTAGTGGACCTACCTTAGCTAAAAAGATTCTAAGAACATGATACTACTATCCTACCATGGAACAAGACACCTATCAATTTGTGAAGAAATGCCTCCCATGTCAGCAACATGGTGATCTCATCCACACACCATCACAAGAATTGCAACAAATCATGACTCCATGGCCCTTTTCATAGTGGAGATTTGACCTCATAGGTAAAATCCATCCACCATCATCAAATGGATATAAGTTCATCATTACCACTATTGAGTACTTCACTAAGTGGGTAGAAGCCATTCCGCTCACTTACACCACTAGAATCCATATCACCAAGTTTATCCTCCATTACATAATATGCTGCTATGGTATCCCCCTTTCCATCATCACCAATAATGGGAAACTATTCAAAAACCAAGAAGTACATAGTCTTTGCCAAAAATTCCACATCCAACATCACTTTTCCACATCGTATTACTCCCAAGGTAACGGTCAAGCTAAAGCTTCCAATAAAACCATCTTACATATCCTAAAGAAGATAGTTAATGAAGCTGGCTGTGACTGGCACTCTAGCTCAATCCTATGCTTTGAGCCTACTACACAAGCATCCATACCCTATAAGAGCCACTCCATACTCTTTAGTATTTGGTTCCAAAGCCATCTCACCAATCGAGGTTGATTTCCCCTCTCTCAGAATCACATTGTAGAATACCATTACTAAGGAGTATCAAGTTGCAAGACTAAATGAGCAAGGATTTCTGGATGAAAAGCACTTGAACATTCTTAATCACCTACAAGCCAATCAAAATTGCCTACATAGAAGCTATAATAAGAAGATTAAGAACTACCAGTTTGAGATAGGCGACCTAGTCCTTATGGAAAATTAGAGGAACCTACAAGAGCATCACAAAAAGGGAAATTTTGAGCCTAATTGTTTGGGACCCTATGTCATCATAGCTAGCTATAGTCAAGAGCTTATCATCTTGCAACACCTGAGGGGCAGCCCTTGGATGAGCCGATGAACATCATGCACTTGAAAAATACAAAAAAAAAAAAAAAAAAGTTAAAAAAAGTACAAAAAAATAAAAAAATCAAGAAAAACCTAAGTGTAATAAAGTTATCCAATGGTGAAAATCACTTCAGTGATGCCTTGGATAAGTACCATGGTGAAAGCCTCTCAGGTACCATGTGTAGTGGCCGGTTCTACCATCTAATAAGTCCTCACCTTTAGCTATATCACTCCATATCACCTCCATCCCATTGTTTGGAATAACAAACATTCAACATCACCCATCCCATCCCTTCATCTCCCACCTAAGGCAGATTCCTGAAAAGAGAATCCTTGTATGCCCTCCTTGTACAACATAAAATTTGAAAATCCAAAAACATCATAAAATCACCAAAATCCAAAAAAATTAGAAACCACAAAATTCAAAAACCCCCCCAAAAAAATAAAATTATAAAATCCCAAAAACAATCATCCAATGCATCATTATTCCATCATACAACCCATCCTGAACCATCCCTGCAACATCACTACAACCTAGAACTACATATCATCTTAAGCTGCATCTTAAGGTGCCTTGATCCCATGGATACATGGTATGTAAGAAGTTTGGAATACGAAGGAAGTATCCAGTATGCAGGTACATAAGATGCACCCATCCAACCCATTTGGATGATCCCTATTTCCTAATCTTATAGTAGATCCAAGAGAAATACACTTACTAAGCATACTTCCAAAATCATCATATCTCACAAAAAAATCATCAATCAACAAACCAACCACAATCATGACACATGGCCTACTATCTTTTTTCCCATCTTTTGACTTTTTATCCTAATCATCCAATTAATTCCTGCCTTAATGGATATATCATTCCTACAATAGGTATAATCCATCATCCTATCAAATCAACACTTATCAAGAGATACAATGGTTTTTTGTTTGGTTTGTTGGTCTTTTTGGTTATTGATTTTTATCTTTTGTCTCATTCTAAGGATCATTTCAAACTACCTTGATCTCACTATATGATGGTATGTGGTGAAAACCACCTGGAATGAGGTATGGTCACTATTTTTGTATGTTGTGCTTGTGGGTTGGTCTCATTACTCCAAGTCTAGTATTCATATTATTGTCACAAAGGATTGCACCCTTGTCAAGGACTAAGCCTAACAATCCTGTGAAACATTGGATCACTTTCACGTTGTGGGTTGTCTATAGTGAAAGTGAACCTCTAGAAGAGCTGGTTCCCTTAAAAAATCTCCTGGATTTGATAAACTTGCAAGGAAAAAGGATAGAAAGATAACTTATGAAACTAAAAATTGATCTTAGGAGGTGATGCACCAAAGATTATACTCTAACTTGCTCCTCTAATTCATAACTATCTCTTAATAGATCTGTTCACACAACTTAGATTGAGCAATCTCAACACATAAATATATCATTAAAAGGCCTAAATACTTCAACTTTCTTTGAAGGAAAACTAATGTATTCACAACTTGGAAAAGTAAGAAAATAACCTGCACAACCTACAGCCTATGATAAATAATTGCTTTTCTGTATATATGCTTCAATGAATGAGATAGAAATTTAAAGGATTTTATGTAAAACACAATAAACTTCTTATCAAAATGACTCAATAGAAAACAACACCTGAATCTGATAAGGTAATCACTTGATTTTATTGAAAAATAATAAGAATACCTCTACAATAACTGTAAAAATGCAGAATAATAAGCTACTACTATATCAAAATCAATAAAAACTATTAAGTTACAATATTGAAATCTTTCTCTACAATGTGCAAAGGAAAAATAAAAGCACAAGCTTTTTCTCCTATAGTATAAAATATCTCCAAAAAAGTAATGGGAACTCAACTCCAGTCTAACTGGACTCCATCTGATGCATGAGTAGGTTGGAAAGAGATCCTCAAACCCCAAAATAGTGAAGTCCCAATTGCTGGGTGAGAAAGAGAAGAAGGCCTAGATTAGAGGGTTCAAAATTGGTCCATCTTGAGCTATTTTAGCTTTGAACTCCTCTTATCAAGGTACTTGACCAAGAAGACCTCCAAAAATAGTCCTGTTTGACCAAATGTCAAAATAAAAGAAAAAATATCCCCTTGCATGACTTTGTAACTTCTATTTGACTCCTCTTCTCTCTTTTACATGTTTGGAAGGAAAATATAATTTATTTTTAACAAGTATTAAAAGTAATCAAGGCTTATGATTTACCTTAATAAGTGTTATATAATTATAATCTATCTAGTTTTATGTGACAAGTACTATCTGTAGAATATTACCTTTAATAAGTGCTAAAATACATTATGTTGAGTAAAAATGGCTTGAGTCAAATTAAATAAATATTTTAATATTGATTTTATTCTTGTTCTTCTATCAATAAATAAATATCCTAATTTATTTATCTTATTCACATTCATCTTAATCTTCCAAAAATTAAATAAAAATCAATTTATTTAATTAAATACCCTAATTCCTCTAATGTCTCATCTAATTAAATAATCCTAAATTATTTAATTAATCACAAATTCCTCTATTCCAAAGTCCTAAATTCTATAATTCCACATCATCTCATCCATGTCATTCTTCCACCTCACCATGTTGCACACATAATTAAATATTTTAATATTTAATTATCTAATTATCATCACCCACATGTGTCCTATTATTTGTCAATCACCTTTAGACTCAAAGACACTTGTCTTTCTAATTCTAGTTCATCTTTCGCATTCCAACAAATCAAGAGTCCTTCCACAATCTCCTCAAAGTCTTCCACTTTTAACTCATAGGTCATTTGTGAGCACAATGACGTGGCTCTTGGATCCACTTATTCCTCTACCTTGTAAATGTAGTAGGAACATTTCCCATGATTATCTCCCTCAACTCCATCTCAACTGTACATGTCACAAATAATTACTCCACTCATGGATCTATTGACACTTGGAATTGGTCCATCCTTAGCTTGTAAAAGCAAGGTTCTCACACTCATTTTATACCACTCAAGCTTTTAGTAATCTTATTCTATAGGAATTCCTCAATAGCTCCCAAGTGTGCCTTTGGTTCTATTGCATTTGCATCTAGCTTTCATTATCCTCATCTCATTATCATCAACCATGGATGTACATCATTATCTGCATCCTTCATCTTAGTTATTGCATTGTAGTCTTATTGCATAACCCTCCACATAGCCATTCTATCTTTGTCATCTTAACAACAAGGAAGTACAACTTCTCAGAGCTCTATAATCATACAAGATCAAACAAAGATAGGCAACAATGGAAGACATGGGGTAGATTGGTTCATCAAGGTATATCTTTGTTTGCTTGCATTTATCTCATTTCCATTGAAGTTATTGAATATTTAGGTAGTTTCTACACTAGTTCAGAAATTCAATCACATTTTGGCACCCACCATGGGGTCACTGCCCCATTTTTTACCTCCATTTGAGTTTTTTGTGAAGTTGCAGTCATGACAGGTCATTCCAATACATTCAAATTTCTAGTCTTATGAATCCATGATGAAAAGAGCAGTCCAGTGTATATGAAACTTCTTTTTGCGCATCTGATCATTCTTCTTGTGCTTTCATTCTTTCTGCACATTTAAGACTTCTTTCTATGCATTTGTAAGTTCTTTCTATGCATTTTTCTTTTTGCACATTTAATCTATCTTCCTGCACATCCATTGTTTGTTTCAGTGCATATGATTCCCGTCAGAGATTTGTATTGATTTTTGTAAAAAAATTTATACTAACTTGGTTGCAGGTATTATCAATCATCAATGGAGGCTATTGACAGAATGTTCTTGGAGGTTAAGAGCTAGTTTAGGCATTTTAGTTGCATCTTGCATACAAACCATTCATCTAGCTTTAATTAGGAGGAGTAAATCATTGTTCATGCAACTTGCATACAAATCTTCATCTAGTTCCTAATTAGGATTAGTAAGTCTCATCATTGGTCATACAAATTGCCTACAAGTTTCACATAGTCCCAAACTAGGTGGTTAAAATTGAACAAATCTTTCAAGTAAATCTTGTACAAATCCACATCTAGCATAAATAAGAGAAAGTAACATGATCAAATCTTCAACAACAATCTTCACATAGTTTGTTTAGGAGGCTAAAATCAACTATCTTTTTAGACATTTTATGCTATCATGTCAATATTCTGCTTGGTAGATTAAATCACATCTAGATTAACTCTAGAAGGTTAATGAACCATTGTCTATTGTGCTTGTAAAATGGTGATAGGCCTATGCTCTCCCCATCTTGGGTGATCAAAATGCCAAACCCATAATTTCATTTGTTCAACCTTTAGAAGAGGCTTGCCCTTGGGATTATGTTTCTTCCAAGTGGGATGACCTCAAGTGGTAATGGGCTAAAGCCAAGCCACTTTTGAGACACTATAAATAAATGTGTTTGTGATGAAAATCATAAACAATAGGTACTGTTGTGTTATACAAATGGATGTTTCCTAGAGTACCCTTGTGGTGCATTTAAACCTGTAGAGCATAACCTCTACATATTGGGAAGCCTCCTAAACAGAGCAAATCACCAAACGTATAACCACTTGAATGAATGCCCTTATTAAGAACCACTATTTTTAGAAGCCCAAATCCTTCTATTTGTTGACACAGGAGGTCAGACCTCTGATGCCGCCCAACGTCATACACTAATCATCTATAGAGACAAAAAGTTCAACTCTTCAGAGGAACTATAACTTGGTATGCCAGAGAAGTGAGTGTCGTACAAGGGGGAGCTAGTGCTACCAAGAGTCTAACTGTCTGCCTTAATTCAAGTGGCTAGAGAAATCCAAGTTGGGACTCAATAAATATTGTCCTCGCCAACCATAGGAAGTGTATTTGTTTCCAAAATTTTTATCAAATATTTATATAACACCATGAAATATTCTTGTCTGTTGTGTTTTCTTGCAACAAAATGAAACAAAATCATCCTAAAAAACATTTAGGTTGCTTAGGAAAATGTCCTTGAAAACAAGAAAATTGATCAAACATTGTAGAAAGGCAGAACTATGCATTTGAAACCTATTACAATGCATTTGATACTTCTTTCCACGCAAACGCATCTTGTTGTGCATTCAAACCTTATTACTACTCATTTGAGAATTATTTCTACGCATACATAAAATTGTGCATTCAAATAGTAGAAGCTCACATTCAGAACCTCGCATGCAATTCATAAAGTTGTGCATTTGACTTCTGTTTCTTTGCAAATAAACCTGCGCATCTGTGAGAGTGGCTTGTTCCTGATATTTTGAGAGAAAAGCAAGATCATTTCTAGGTACCCATTACTGCTTAGACTCATTTTTTAAACTCAGTTGAACCATTAAAATTCACTTCATACCTATTTCAAAAACATTCCACTTACCATAGCATACCTTGCCATCCAAAAATCAAACAAAACCAAGATTTCCACTAAGGTATTATTGAGATCCTCTAAATCAAACAAACTACTTATTTTCCTATTAGGATTAATCATCCCCCACCTTGAAACTACACTAGAGCATCTTGATAAAGGTCTAGTCTACATCAATAGCGGTTACCAATTATCCCTATTTGACTTCCTTTATATTAACACTTTGATAGCTAATACCATTTTAGCTCAAGACCATTTTCTTTGACCAAATAGATCAAGAGAAAAGCTTACAAAATCTTATCACAAAAACTTCCAAATCCAATCAACCATACCTCAACCGTATCTTACCAAAACCATTTCATTTACTTTCATGATCATTTCATCCAACTTCGGCCATATTCAAAAATCTCATAGTTCAAACTAGATCCCAAACTGACAAAAACAAAGAAATGGATCCCTCAAACCATAGTGAGCACTCCACTGCATCTAGCAATGATGAGGAAGAAATCCCACACGAGGAACTTGTTAGTGCTTTGCAAGATCCCAAATTCCAAAAAATGATGGACAAGGTCATGACCATGGACCCCCAAAAATATTTCCTCATGCTAGCATAACAAGGAATTAAATTACCCCTTGATTTTGATGTCTCAAAATTGAGAGAAGAAACCCCATCTAATGACACCGATGCTCCCAAAAATGACAAGACTAAGGATAGATCAAACTCTTTGGACACATGAACACAACAAATCCAAGTCTTGCAACAACAACTAATGGACATCCAAACCAAAACTTCAACAAAGCACTACTCATTAGAGGATATCTCACCATATACTTTTGACAAAAGTTTGGTCATGATACCTTTTCCCTCAAGATTTGAGGTTCCAAAATTTGATGAATATAAAGGAAAAGGTGACCCGCATGACCATATAAGAGAATTTAGTATTGCTTTCTTAGAGGTCTCTCACAATGAAACATACCTTATGCAACTATTTCCATGCAGTTTAGGAGGACAAGTGATGGAATGGTTCTCCCAATTACCTCTTGGCATCTGAACCTTCAATGAGGTTGTGGATAAATTTGTGAACCATTTCTCCTACAATATTGAGCATGAAATCTCAATGTTGGACCTTTGTAACAACAAACAAAAAGATGGAGAATCTTTTGCCTCCATTTTACAAAGATGGAGACAACTTGCTAGCAAGTGTCCATACCATATCCTAGAGAAACAAATGATTGAGATGTTTGTTCATAACTTAAATGCTGACTTGAGCTATCAAATACAAATACAATGTCCTACTTCCTTTAGTAAGGTCATTGAAATGGGGTTACTCATTGAGATATCCTTGATAGCTAAGAGACAAATCTAACTCTACAAGGACACTCCTAGTTCAAGTAATAACATGGACAAGCCAAGGTTTTGGACCAAAAACAAAAATATTGTAAACGATGGTGTTGTTGATACTAAAAATACGGTACCAAAACAACCAATCTTTAATCTATCAAATCCACAAATTAACACACCATCACACAAACCTCAAAACAATGAACCATGATCCAGAAAATTTGCTCCTTGTCAAAAGTTTACACCATTAGGGGAATCAATTGAATCTACCCTAAGGAAGCTCATAATAAACAACCTCATAATGCTTCCAACGGTGCGAGATTATGAACCAAAATTTAAACCTTCTTGGTGGAAAGACTCTGACTTTTGTGAATTTCACAGAAGTAAGGTCCATAAAACAAATGATTTCCAAAGATTAAAGAATATCATTCAAGACTTGATTGATCAAAAAGTAATAAAAATTGACGGACACGTATCCAATGATGACCATTTGGCATTCAAGAATCTGCTCCCCAACTATGAGAAGGGAGGTTCTTCAAATCAAAACAATAACAATGGTAACAACTCCAACTACACAAATGTGTCATATGATTATGTTATTAACCACATCTCCAAAAGTGACTCACATGTAAATGTGATCACTATAAATAAAAAGCCCGATTGTAATGTAACCACTCATAATGGAAAGATTACTCTCTAAGAGGCTCCATCCAAACCATCCTCCACGTCTAACCAATACAATGTCCTTGACCAACTCCATAAAACACATGTACATATATCCATTTTGGAGCTTTTGCATCTATCTCCATCTCACAAAGCCATCCTCGAACAAGTTCTCTTGGAAACTACCATCCCAACCAATCTAGCTGAAGAGCAATTTCAGACCATTGTAGGTCATCTAACAACACCCCATTTATTATCTTTCACAGAAAAAGATGATATGTCTATCACCCAGCCACATAATGCATCCCTCCATATTGAAACCTTCATCCATAAACATAAAATAAAATGGGTCCTAATTGATGGAGGGATAGGTTTAAATATCTGCACATTAAAACTAATCCTTGCATTAGGTTTTTCAGAGAATGCCATTGATCCTAAGAAGAAAATTATAATCGAAGCATATGATGAAGAAGAAAGGATATCAAAAGGAACCATTGTGTTGCCAATAAGAGTGGGACAAATAGTGAAAGATGTGGTGTGCCAAGTGCTTGACATGGAACTAGCATACAACATTCTTCTTGGTTGACCTTGGATACACGTAATGAAAGCTTTGCCATCCACCTACCATCAGTGTATCAATTTTCCTCATAATGGCCAAGAAGTCACTATCCAAGGTGATCCTGATCCATTCCAATATTGCAATTCCATCCAATCCAAGCCCAAAGTTGTAATCCCCACCAACTATACATCTTCCTCATCTTCATCTTATGTTGACCTAGCCTCACTACCATCTACATTCAAGGCATTCCAAATCAAACTCAAGCTCAAAGACAAAGGTGTAGGGGAGTATACTATTGTACAAACCTTCTACCTATCACAGCTACCCATATCTCCCAAGTCCTATGGAAAACCATCCATGAACAAACCCAAGTCATTGGAGACTCCTAAAGGTCCTTTTGTTAAATGGGGAAGCCTATCAGATGAGAGCAATGAGAAGGATATTCTGCAATGCCTATATAAAGATGATGATAGTGAATCAAAACCACATGACCATCAACCCCAATTGCAAACCGAACAATATGGTCAAGGGTTCTTTATCTTACAAAAAAATGGGATATGATGGTCATGGTCCCATAGGATTAAGGAAAGAAGGTATCATCAAACCTATCCAACCTTCTTCTTTAGCAACCTGTGACACTACAAGGCTAGGTTACATAGGCAAAGAAAATATCAAAGGCAAAGAAAAACATAAAGGAAAAGAAAGAAAAACAACAACTACTAACTTAGTAGAGCAGATTCACTGACTACAAGAATGGAGTGAGACAGACTCAAATGAATATGAATGGGATAGTCTTTCTAAACTATCTTGTGATGACAAAGATGTTGATGTGGTTCAACAATATAGCTCTATCCATACAATTCATGAGGGATGAAGCTCTAGGTCTAGACCTCTAGAGTTTGATTTGCAAAATACTAAAAGTGAGTTTCGCGAGTAAGGCATGATATCACACTTGATAGATCAACTTGAGGAGAGTACCATCATAGACGTTGTAAATACTTACACAAGCCTAAACAACTCCTCCATCTTAACCATCACTAGCCTCAAACTAGACCATCTTGATGACCCATTACCCTTAGTGCATCTTGAACTTATAGACTAGGATTTGCAAGATGAACCTCCTAAACACGATACTTTCCAAAATGACGATGCTATCATAGATTATCTAGAACTTAGAGATCATCTACCCATAGGGGATCACAAAACTAGCTATTCCATAGAACTCAATGACAAGGCTTATTTTGGAGAGAGTGCCAAGCCTTTTAGTCATAAAAATGTAAAAATAAAAGATAGATCCAATGGTGAAAACTGCTCTGCAGTAGTGTTAGATCATGAAAATAGTAAAAAAATAAAAGACGTATCTAATGGTGAAAGACTCTCTAAGGCACCGAAGGATGAAAGGTTTGACACTCTTCCCAATCTAACACATCAGGAGAGGTCCTCAATTTTGATAGAACCAATAGAACCTATCAGCATTGGAATAGAAGACAACCTAAGGATAATCCATATGGCACAATCTTTATCGACACAAGAAAAGCCAGAATTTACTGAATTCTTCAAACGAAAATAGATTAACTTTGCTTGGTCATATGTGGATATGCTAGGACTGGATCCAAGCCTTATAATGCATCATTTGTCACTAGTTCTGAGAGCTAAGCTAGTCAAACAAAAACTAAGGAAGATGCATCCACATATCACACTCTTAGTGAAGGAAGAATTGAAGAAGCTACTAGATGTTGGGTTTATCAAACCTATTGATTATCTGGAGTGGATATCGAATATAGTACCTATCTCAAAGCCAGATGGAAGGATTAGACTATGTAATGACTTCAGAGATTTGAATAGGGCTTGTCCCAAGGATGCCTTTCCTTTGCCCAACATCGACATCATTGTAGATCTCACATTAGGGCACACTATGTTGTCACTAATGGATTGATTTTCTGGCTATAATCAAATCAAAATAGCACTGGAAGATCAACACAAGACTGCATTCACATGTCCATGGGGTACCTATTGTTGGTGCATCATGCCATTTGGACTAAAAAATGTGGGGGCAACCTATCAAAGAGCCATGACTACAATCTTTCATGACATGATGCACACCATCATGGAAGATTACGTAGATGATATTCTGGCCAAATCAATCATAAGGGAAGGACACTTGGTAGTATTAGATATGATATTTCAATAACTGGAGTAGTTCAATGTACACTTAAATCCAAAGAAGTGTGTTTTTGGAGTCACATCCGGTAAACTTCTAGGATATATAGTGTTAGCTAATGGAATTGAGGTGGACCCAACCAAAGTAAAAGCAATCATGGACATGCCACTAGCCAAGAATCTCAGTCAACTAAGGTCATTACAAGGTAACCTACAATCCATCCAATGGTTTATCTCCCAACTAGCTAACAAATGTCATCCGTTCACACATCTCTTGCACAAGAACATTCCTTTCAAATGGGATGACTCATGTGAACAGGCCTTTCAGCACCTCAAAGAGTATCTAATTAATCCACTAATCTTGATACCGCCAATCCAGGGCAAACCACTTCTACTGTATATTTCAACTATGCTAACTGCTCTAGGAGCCTTACTGACTCAACAGAACCACGAAGGAAAGGAACAAGCCATTTACCACATCAACTGAACATTGGTTGGTTATTAGTTGCAATACACACCCATAGAATGGGCATGTCTTGTAGTAGTATTTGCATCACAGAAACTAAGGAACTATATGCTCACTCATTCCATCAAATTGGTAGCCAAGATAGATCCATTAAAGTACTTACTCAGAAAGGCTACTCTCATAGGCAGACTTTCAAAATGGGTGATGATACTTAGTGAGTTTGATATCGAATATGTAGACAGATGAGCTACTGAAGGTTAGGTAATTGTAGATCAGTTGGTTGATGCACCATTAACATATGAGAATCCATTAACCTTCGAGTTTCTAGATGAATCCATCTTTAACATCATGACCCAAGCATGGAAACTTTATTTTGATGGATCATACACTCAGCATGGGTCTGGAATAGGTATCTTGTTGGTCACACCTAATAGAGACACAATTCCAAAGTCATATAGACTACTCTTTCCATGTACCAATAATGTGGTAGAATAAAAAGCATTGGTCATTGGCATCAAAATGGCAATATAATGGAAAGTCCAAGAACTTCATGTGTATGGAGACTCATAACTTGTCATCAACTAGGTGAATGATTACTATCAAACCAAGGACGAGAAGTTAATACCATAGAAGCGTATGGTGGACAACTTTGTTTAGTGGAAAATTGGATTTGTTAATGTTTTAGTGTTTTGATGTTTAAATCCTCCTTTCCACATTACATTCAAGGATCTAGGGTCGAGTGGCAATTCACTATCATACACTAGATCGCTGTGAGATGTAGGGAAACTTGGATTAGGGAATTTAATTATCAACTTCTCTTCTCTTATTCTCAATTGACCATTAAAACCCTAATTATGCAAATACAACAATAAATTGATGAATAACAGAAAATGCTCTTGCAGATGGAAGTAAAATAGCAAACCATAGAATACTTGTTTTCAAGGTTCCGAGGCAGAATAGTTGGGGACACTGGAGTGGGCACCCAAGTCCAAGGTACCAGTTTCTTTGTGGGATCTTGACCTCCTTCTAACACTGATCAACCCTGTAACTTCTATTTTTAGAAATTTAGCTTCGAAGGACACTGGAGTGAGTGTCCAAGTCCTGGAAATGCTTGGGTGTCCTACTTCTCTTCAGATCCCAAATCCTTGATGCTTTCCAATCTTCCTGCAACATCACTTTTTCCCAAATGTGACACCTATAACCTGTAATCACAAGACTTGGTTTGGGGGTTGTGGTGTTTAGAGGCTTGCCTCAGTCAAGCCCTAGAGGACACTTAAGTCTCCAAACACTATTGTCAGATAAAGAGTTCATGCCCTTGTGAGGCAGAGGCAAAAACCAAAGGAAGTGATAATGAAAACACAATATAATGTCACCTTGTAGTGAAGATATCATGGGAGGAAGATGCTCTTCATTCCATGATGAAATGGATGCTCAAATCTACAAATTCAAACACACAAACGACACAAGTCTGCTCTTGCAACATAGTGAAAACCTTGAATCACATTAGGATGCCAAAATCACATGAACATAATCTAGTTTCTAAATGAATGCCTAAGCATGCTTTTATATGCAACTACAAGCACTCCCGCCAAGATTTCAAAAATAAAAACTTACCGTGTTAGCAAAAGGACCAAATAACAGTCATAAACCAGCACTTAAATTTTGGGCCTGACCCAAAATAGGGAAGGACTAGGGCATGGATGCCCAAGTCCTCCCCCCTATTTTGGGTAGGGTTAAGGTCAAGGGGTCCTCCTAGGTCCATTTTTCCATGAAACCTAGGCCTCATTCCATCAGGATTCCAAAATATGAACTAAGATGTCCTAAATGCATGCTAAAGACCCAGGAGCTAAACCTTATGAGGGAAAAGCCCCCACGGGGACATTTTTTGATGTTACATTTAGCCCCCACTTTAATGTATGTATAAATGCGAGGCCAATACATGCATTAAAGTAAGGTCACAAACACATCAAGCATGAAGAAGACATGCCAATCACTTAGAAGGAAGTAACAATCATGTAGAACACGGAGAAGACAATTACAGTCATGTAGAACACAGAGAAGACAATCAATGCATAGAAGACACATTAATGCATGGAAGATAGAAATGATATCTTTTCTTTTCTTTTTCTCATATATATGAAATGCAGATGCAAGTACTAGAAAGTAAACAAACCACCCATAATATAGGATGCACTACCCTAGGGCATAGGTCTTTGTATATATGGGGCAACACACATGCAAGACACACAAAACCTCAAAAATGTAGGAAGCACTACCCAAAGGTGTTAGTCCCTGCATATGGGGCAACAAACATGCCACACAAAACAAGCACGCCAAAACACACACAATTGAAGACACGGAGAAAACATGGCAGACAAGTGATAGAGTGTACCTATTTCTAGGTCCAACACCATCTCAGGCACATTACAAGCACACACCCACGATTGGGCTTCACCACAACAATCACCAAAGACATGCTTAAGGGTTGAGTTAGTCATAGAACTGCTCCCCGCCTCCGCAGAGGACTTTTGAAAATGACAGGATGATGCAATCTACTATGAGAAATACACCATCCCCGTCTCTATAGAGGGCTTAAGAAAAAGGATATGCTCGATATCCCACCTCCATAGAGGGCTTACATGATTGATTGATTGATTACAAACAAACTCAGGATGCATGATGCACTACCCTAAGGTGCAGGTCTTTGCATCTGAGGTCAAACGCATTGTTAATATCTATAATAGATAGCTTACCTTATATATGCCCCCACCTTATGGTGGTTGATATCAGGTATCGATATCAAGCACGTTAAGGTAGGAAGAAAACACACAAGGGAAAACAGACTTTTGCAAAGCCCATGCCCCTCAGAGGTGACATGTACTTTACAATTGCCAAATATTCCCACAAACACATCCCTGCAAGAAACATGTTAGTGTCTACAACATCATGATAATGCATATGATTAACCACACAAAGAGCCAAGGTTATACAATGAATTCAAAGTTCGAGGATAATCATGGGGCTATATCACGAAGCTCTCCAGATCAAGTACCACCAAGGCCAGATTCAAAGAAGAACAAAGGTGCATAGAGCAGTAGTATTGTTAAGGTTTGTAAATGAAACAGAAACATCATCAAATTCACTATGTAGAAAGCATGAGTGGTTCCACTAGCCTAGTGTTAGGTAAAATATACAACCCCGTCATCATATTAGGAACTAAGTCCATTTTTTTGATTGCTCTCAAAAGGGACACTAGGTCCACATAAGTATAAATGTTTGTCATCATTCGCTCACTAGATGGAAACACTAGAGGATGGTAAACTATAAATAAGAGAGGAGAAACAAGTGTCTTAGGGACAGTCATGTAGGAGGGTGCCCCCAAGTCACCAACCGCGACACTATGTCCATATGACACAACACACAATGATGAAATCAAAGAGAGAGGAAATTAGAAGAATGATGATACAAATAGAAGAAGGTCACAATAGAGGTAGTCTCTTAGTATCCCAAACCTTACGAGAGAATCAGGGGTCATCCTAGGAGACCTAAACAACACATAACACATCACAGGGGGAGCACATCACGAGAGAGATAAAGGGTTAGAGATACTTACCTGTAGGGCCCCTGCTAGGTTAGAGATTGTCTATAATCAAATCATCGTCGTCATCTTCCCATTCCCTAATGTTGGAGGATAGTGGGACATATGGTACCATAGCCAAATTCATATCTTGTTCATCATGTTGTTCATCGTTAGGATCATTGTTGTTTGGTTGAATGTTGGCCTCAATGTTTTCTTGCTGAGATGCAAGGTTTATAGCATATTCTTGTCTTCTTTTCCTTCTTTCTCTTTCTTTTCTATTTCTCTTTCTTTAACCACTTATCTCTTGTTAGAAAAGGCCTTGCTCTTTCATAGGTTTTTGTAAATTAGAAGATGATGTATTGAGATCAAACCTCATTTGTCACGGTGGAACATTTTGTTGTTGACAATGACCTACCGATCCTTGGAAAGATTTCAGGGGAGGAACCTCAGCATAAGGACCTTATCCTTTTGGTCTAAAGTTCTCTTCACATGTAGGTTGTTTCTCTTTTGTCATTTCTTGTGTAGGAGGACTAGGTAGTTTAGTTTTATCCCAAAAGTAATTCAACTTGTACTGTGTTTTCTCAACCAAAGGTTTATACTTGTTGCGAGGGACGGTGATTATACGGCCATCTAGAGGGAATTTTAGACAATGGTGTATTGTTAAACGGATAGCTTTCATTTATTTTAGCCAAGATGTCCCAATTTAATGGAAAAGAGGTCAGAAATAGGGACGACATCAAACCATTGTTTGACATGTTTTCACGATAGTGTTACTAACAATGATATCTTACCGAAAGGCTTGATAAAGGTTCCCTTATATGTCTTAATCATCGTGCTCAAGAGGTCATAAGAACCTTGCATTAGTTGATATGAAAAGAGGAACTCTTCGGTAGAAAAATTAATAATGGAATTAGGATCAATAAGAGTTCCATCCATGGGGTTTCCCATTATTTTCACAGTGATGTAAAGAGGTCCTTCCTTGTCTCCAATTGTTCTATCATGTGGTGTAAACATGATTTCAGGTTCAGGTGCTTTTATTTTCATGTAAGGTATAGGAGGGAACCTATTATTGTTGTTGTGATTAGAGGCCATGTTTTTATGCTCAAATCAGATTTTAAAGTTTTTCCAAAAGTATGTCAAAGATGAATGCAAAGCAATATGCCTCAAAATAGCTTCAAATGCTTGATTTTTTGTATCGTTTCCAATGCAAATGAATGAAACAAAGAATGTTGTAAGGATTTTGATTAAGGGTAGAAAATTATATGTCTGATATCAGTCAAAAATAGAAATATGTTCCTTCCCAACACACTCTTGATGCAAATCCAAGATAATGCCAAGTTAAACTATAGTGAAAATATGTCAAAATAGATACTTTTTTCACAAAAACTCAATGCAAAAGGGCATAACAAAGGATGTTGTGAGGAAAATGATGATGGAAAGCAAATAATATCATAAATAATAGCCACTTGGTGCCAAAATATCCAACACAACATGCTTTTAGTGCCACTTAAGGTCAAACCCTAGTGAAAATATAGCAAAATATGCGATTTTTTCAAGGTTTTTCAATTCCAAGACCTAGTAAAAGGGATGTTGTAAGGAATTTTAGGAGGTAAAGAAAATAATATCAATGATAACAGTCACCTCAATCCATAAAATTGATCACAACACGCTTGGAGTGCAAACTAGGTGAAACCCTAGGGCAAAAATAGTCAAAATATGTAGTTTTTCACCAAATTTTCACTACCAGAACCATTAAAAAGGGTGTTGTGAAGCTTTTTATGAGGGAAAGAAAATGATTACCCTAATAACAGAAAAATAATTCCAAAATACCTTTCACAACACACCTATGGTGTAAGTTTATAAAGTTGATAAGGCTAAATTTAGTGAAAATCATTATTTTTGAAGCCCTAGGTTTGAGATCTTGGGACAAAATGCTATGTGAATGTTTTGAAGTCTGATTTATGATGGAAATTAAATACTCTTAGGTCTGAAAATGATTTTCAAGCTCCAATATGCAAAATGCCAATGCAAATTTAATGAAAATGCATCAAAATTATTAGTTTTTGTTGAAAATTTTTATGCAAAATTGCAAATATTTTAAATCTAAATGTAAATTTAAACTAAAATGAAAGACTACAGCCAAATAAAAATTTTAATGAGCCTCTAAAATTAGTATAAAAATCTGAAAGAAGATTTTGCCTACTAACCCTAGATTTTGGAGTTACTAGGTTATATGAAAATTGTTAAAATTTCTACAAAACCCTAGCAATTAAATGATGAAAATGCAATGAAAATTATTGTATTTTTGTAATTTTATATAGTTTATATCAGCTCTGATGCAAAAATCACAAATTAGGGAAAATTAGAAAGAATTGATGCAATTTAGTAAGCCAAACAATGCAATTTTTTTGAATTTTTCTCAATGCAATAAAATGAATGACTATATAAATGAATGAAATCAATCCAAATCTGAAGACACACACTCAAGAAATTGTAATTTAAGTCCAAAAACATGGGTTCACCAAAATGTTTAGTGGAAAGTTGGATTTGTTAATGTTTTAGTGTTTTGATGTTTAAATCCTCCTTTCCACTTTACATTCAAGGATCTAGGGTCAAGTGGCAATTCACTATCATACCCTAGATCACTGTGAGATGTACGAAAACTTGGATTAAGGAATTTAATTATCAACTTCTCTTCTCTTATGCTCAATTGACCATTAAAACCCTAATTATGCAAATACAACAATAAATTGATGAATAATGGAAAATGCTCTTGCAGATGGAAGTAAAATAGCAAACCACATAATACCTATTTTTGGGGTTCTGAGGCAAAATAATCAGGGACACTGGAGCAGGCACCCAAGTCTAAGGTACTAGTTTCTTTGTGGGATCTTGACCTCCTTCCGACACTGATTAGCCTTGTAACTTTTGTTTTAAAAAATTTAGCTTCAGAGAACACTGGAGCGAGTGCCCAAGTCCTATAAATGCTTTAGTGTCTTGCTTCTCTTTAGATCCTGAATCCTTGATGCTTGCCAATCCTTCCTACAATTTCAATTTTCCCAAATGTGACACCTGTAACCTACAATCACAAGACTTGGTTTGGGGGTTGTGGTGTTTAGAGGCTTGCCTTAGTCAAGCTCTGGAGGACACTTAAGTCTCTGAACACGGTTGTCAAATAAAGAGTGCATGCCCTTGTGAGGTAGAGGCAAAAACCAAAGGAATTGATAATGAAAACACAATATAATGTCACCTTGTAGTGAAGATATCATGGGAGGAAGATGCTCTTCATTCCATGATGAAATGGATGCTCAAATTTGCAAATTCAAACACATAAACCACACAAGTCTACTCTTACAACATAGTGAAAGCCTTGAATCACCTTAGGATGCCAAAATCACATGAACATAATCTAGTTTCTAAATGAATGCCTAAGTATGCATTTATATGCAACTACAAGCACTCCCACCAAGATTTCAAAAATCAAAACTTATCGTGTTGACAAAAGGACCAAATAACGGTCATAAACTGACACTTAAATTTTGGGCCTGACCCAAAATAGGGCAAGACTAGGGCACAGGTGCCCAAGTCTTCCCCCCTATTTTGGGTAGGGTTAAGGTCAAGGGGTCCTCCTAGGTCCATTTTGCCATGAAACCTAGGCCTCATTCCATCAGGATGCCAAAATATGAACTAAGATGTCCTAAATGTATTCTAAAGACCCAGGAGCTAAACCTTATGAGGGAAAAGCCCCCAAGGGGACATTTTTTGATGTTACAGACTTTAAAGAATACTTTGTTGTGATTTCTTTTGAGCAGATACCTAGATTGGAGAACAAAGCGATAGGTGCCATGGAAACTATTACATCTCTCCTTGATATACCTGAAAACTAGTCACGTTATGAATTCTTGGTAGAGCAAATATTCCATCGTGCATACAACACCCCTAAAACCAACATCATATGCCATATCATAGGATCTGATTCTCCCTTATATGGAAAAGTATATACATATCTAAAAGAGAACACCTTACCTCTTGATCTATCTAATAACCAAAAGAGAACATTCATCCACCAAGCCTTCTATTATACCATAAGCGCTAACACCCTATATCGACGAGGACTAGATGGCACTCTCCTTAGGTGTCTCGACAACAAGGAATATCAAAACGCTCTAGACGATGTTGGTTTTTTCTTTTGAATCAACAGAGGGCTTGTCAGTTCCAATGCACAGGCAGATTCAGCCAACTAATACAGGAGTTTACATGAGCTACCTCCCCTTCACTTATGGTTCTACCACACCAAGGGGGGATCCCTGAAGCTAAAGATGTAACATTTGACTCACCCAATGATGGAAAGATTTAGCTTGACAACAACATGCAGAACACTCTCATGTGTGGACCAAGATGTACATGATACATCACAAGTTTGGCAACATTCTTGGACATATTTGTTTGATTGTGGATGAGAGTATGTGAGGGTCCTAATCCTACTCCTAAAACTAACAGGATGGAAGTTATGAAAAGATGGATTTTATGCTTTGGATGCAAGATAAGGGGTTTTGGGTCATAACTACTAACCCAGGAGCAGACCGGTGCCTATCTTAGGGCAAGGAGTCAACTAGACATATACAAGAGAATGGATTGCAATTTGGATTCCAGATTCAAGAGGTTAGATTGATGCTTGCCTTACAAACATCACCCAAGAATAGGTATTTAGCTACCTCTACTTACATATATCCCAGCTGACATACAACCTTCTCCATACTTCACCTAAAACAATTTAATCCACTCCTTGAATGGAAGTTAGAGATGAAGCATGTGATACAGAAATCCATACCCTAGAACCTGAGAAACCCTTAGTAGCCAGATTCAAAAGAAGGAAAAGCATGCAACACATGGAGACAAGCAGCTAAACACATGCACAATGCATTTTTCATATTAAACAACAATGAAACTAAGAATGTCTACAATATACATTCATGATGCAACTCATAAACTCCAAAATGAGATAGAACAGTAAGGAAATGCCCTATTTTTTGTTATTCACACAAAAATACCCAAGTCTTCCTCTTGAAAATGAGTCACACAGCTTGCTATATACCAAGAAGGTGTACTCAACATTAAAAGTACATGGTTGACTCAAAATTTTGCCAGATACAGTGCACTAAGAGAAAATGGCTCTCAACACATTGAATGCAGCAGGTAGAGGAGGAGACAGGGAGGTCTTGAGCCCTACGCCAATGCCTAGGGATTCACATATTTAATCAGGTACTTGATCCATCCACACCATCGCCCATACCCTGTAACATCTACCATTAATGGCATACCAACCTGTAGGATGCAGTAGTTGCGTGCTCTAGAACTCTTCCTACCAAGATCGCAGTCATAGATACAGAGAAATCCTTCCTTTTGAAAATTTTAATCAGGACTGTTGATCTCCTTTTTTCCCGCTGAGATTTGTGGCTACATGTTGTGTGGTTACACAACACACCCCATTTTGACTTGGCAAAACAGGGACCCAACTTCTTTTGGCTCGGTTTGTGTTTCTTGCTTTCTGGCGGTTTGAAAAAAATCAGTCAAGTGCATCATCATGTCGGGTTAGGATGAAGTAAGTCATCATTATGACGTTGGTTTGTCAAAATTTGCATTTCGTATCTGTGACCTCATATTCTAAAAGAACATTAAATTTCATGCAGGTTTGCCTTTTACATCACCCTGATATTCATTAGGATGTGAGAATTATGGACAGTCAAAGTCTTGGTCAAACCTGATATTCGCAAAAGGGGAGGGGTCATATTTTATAATCTGAGTCATGTTGTTTAAAGATCATCATCATATTTGAAACATCCCCCGAAATATCCTGCGGTTCAAATATCTTGACGTCAACTTTAAATGGTAGTAAGTCTTTCCCGTCAAGCGGTCTTTTATATCGCGAACATCATGTTTTGAAAACTAACCCAATATTCGTTAATATCATCCTGACACGGAATATCACCCTTAACAAACATCCTGATGACATCATCTGAATGTGATAAACGAAGAAACAAACATCCTGATGACATCATCATCATATTTACATTCCGACAGGATATTTTGTGAACATGATCATGTTCACCCAATATGACGATGACGTCATGAAGCATTTCCGATACAAAGAAAGAATATTATGATGACGTCATCCTGATATTTAGAAAGGAGGATGAGCAAGCTTGTCTCATCATCATCATTTTGTTTTGAAACATCACCCGATAAACCGAAATATCCTCCTGATGTGCTAAAATGTAGACAAAAGGTGCATTGTCACCCGAATCTTGTAGCGATAATAATTCCAGTGCTGGGGAAGACGATATCGAAACTTAACCAGATATTTGTGAAATATCATCCTGCCCTCATGATATCCCACCATATGGATATATTCCCCGCTCCCTTTGCCACCATTATCATTAAATGCGCGCAGACATGGTAGGTGATTCCCGCCAATCCTAGAACCCAACGAAAATATCTGGCGAGATCCTGAGTTTTCGCACGAATGATCAAAGATTGCAATCTAACTTGTCAGAGTTGCCCTAAATTTACCCTAACTGCGAGGTTAAAAGGTAATTCAACCACCATTATTACATTTACCTGCGTTAAAATTGTTTTACAGAGCACCAGCCTCCATATCCACATAACAGCTACCGTTGCGCAGTTCGAGCTCACAGATAGAAGGAAGGAAGTGATCAGCAGTTGAATTAAGAGTGTCTTGACGACATACTGGTATAAAGGAAAATCTGCATAACCAGGTAAGTGAACTAAAACCCTCATCATGTTGTTTCTAGATGATGTTGTAAGTTCAGGTTAGGTATCCATGTAAGTAGTAATGAGAAATTGATGCAATAAGCATGATATTTGCAATATGTATGCATGCATATCCCTGTTATGAGAAGAAATGTTGTTAATTGCAGGTACCCATGGCTGAAAAATGCTTAGTCAAGAATCAGGAAGAATTCAGCAGGCCTATGTTCTCTTCTCAGAGAGGGGTCCTGTTCAAATATGGGGCAATTACAGATACCCATCAGGGGATTACCAACCTGGAGGCTTGGTCAGCCAAGCTAAATGATGGACAAGATAAGAGTCCAGTATTGGATGCCGTGTTTGTATCAGGCATGTGGAACGCTGCTGGCTTCCCATACTCCATGGAGTCTCCGGAGCTAGTCATTGAATGCGCTCAGAATTATAACCCTCAGACGAGGCAGGTGGTGAAGCACGGGAGAGTGTATGCAGACCTATCCATCAAAGGTCTCTCCCAGACATTTGGACTGCCAATGGGCAGTAAGGTAAAGAGTGTGGACTTGAAGAAGTCTGAAAGAGAATATGAGGCCAACAAGAAGACGGCCAGAAAGAATATGTATGCTTGGCGGGCCGAGAACAGCACATACAATGCAGCGGCCAAGCTCCCCGTGCACATGTTCAAGTTTGACTTCAATGAGGAATATCAGTATGTGATTGCCCTACTGAACAGGGTGACTAGCCAGCCTGATACTAGAGAATTTAGAGATTGGATGTACGGCATAATAATGATGTGCCTGTATGCAGACATCAAGCCACTGTGGGGCCAAATAATTAGCGATGCTCTGCATGAGCAGCTGATGAACCTGGGAGGTTCGGATTGTGCCTTCTACATGACCTCCTACATTGTTTACTCTTGTGCATATAGAGGCACTTTTGACGCCCTGGTCACAGATGGAAAACTGACGGGCACAAATGCAGCATATATATGGGATCATCATCCTCAGCTGCAAAGAACGAAATATATCAAGGACTACAAACTGGTCAATGATGCATTCTCTATGCATCTGGTAAGGACCATGGAAGATGATAGAACTAACAGACTGAGCATGGAAGCTCAGGAGGCAATATACAAGCATGGGGCATGGTACATACAATTTGCCACCTTTTCCTACATCAGGATAGAAGGTTTTGAAGGACATCCCCTGATGCTGCCAAGATATCCTACTGATGCAGTAGTGTTAATGGAATTTATCAGGCAGGGCTCCACCATGATACAGATGTATAAGGATGCCAAGAAGCTACCACCAATTTTGTTCCCAGTCAGCATCGGCAACTACATGTGCCCTGACTCCGACAATATAAAGAAGGTGATGGTCACACTGAATAAGATGAATCTGCTGCCCTTCCCAGTAACCAGACCATATGATCCTTACGGCCGAATGCAGAAGATCCTAGGAAAGCCTATTCACTAGAGGCACCTAGAAGATTTTTGGGCTGACTGCGAAGATGAGGCAGAGGCCAGGAGGAGGAGGTATCAGAGGTTGACTCTGAACCAGATCAGGACATTTGACTGCATATCCCTCCCTCAGCAGCTGAAGCATGATGACGGTAGGATCATGGTAGATGAATACGAGCAGAAAAAGATATACAATGATACCATCTCTGCACCTGACCTCACCATGCAGGAGGATATGTCCTTGGACCCATTCTTTGCCAGAACCCTACACTTGACCCAAGCTTGGGTAGATGCACAGGTAGAGGCATTGAAGAAGAAAGGTGTTGCCATCACAGTGGACAACAAGAAGAAGGGGCAGGACATCCCCACAGATGAATATGATGACTTCCTGCTGGAGAAGAGGAAGACTAAGGGAGAGAGGACCCCTCCACCACAACAGCCTAGTAAAAGGACCACAAAGGGCAAGAAGGTGGAAAAGGGACCCAAAGGGGTCATAATTGACAGGGCAGTATTCATAGCGGAGGAGGCAGCTAAATCAGGATCAGAATCGGATTCTCCTCCGAGACCCAAGAAAACCAAGACAGTAGAGGCTGGAATCACGGAGACCCAAGAAGTGGGTCAGTCGTCCAAGCAACCAAGCAAAGCTATCCTCATGGAAGAGGAGCTTGAAGAAGAGGAGGAAGCTCCACTACTAATAAGAAGAAAGAGGAGAGCTCCGCAGGTGTTGGTTCCTACCACACCTAAGAAACCAAGAACCTCCATGAGAGGTGAGATAAGTCATCCTCCTGCACAATTACAGGAGGCAGGTAGTGAAGTGCAGAAGGAACTTCAGCATAACGTTCCACTTCCTACCATTGTCAAGTTTAAAACTGAACTTGCTGAAGAATAGCAGAAAGAAGCATCTCAGACACAAGTGGAAGGGCATGTCTCGCTAGACAAGACAATAAACTTGTCTGATGATGAGGTGGTGTAGGATATAGCTGCACAAGAAATGGAAACACTGGCTGCTGGCATCAGTGTAACTCCTCACAAGCCTCCATCTGTCCAATCGGTGCTTGAGGAGATGAAACAAACAGAAGCGGAGCAAGAAAAGAGCCCGGAACCAGAGAAGATCCTGGAGCAGGTAGCACAGGTCATAGGGCTGGATACACTGATTGCCGAGGTGACAAGTCCTGCAATGGTAGACTTAACAGAGAAATAGGATGTAAGTCCTGAGAAGCCAGCAGGATCACCTGATAAGGGCCACCTAACAGAGGAGATAGAGATGGCGGAAGCAGAAGGCCATGCTCTTGAATCAGGCCAACAAAGCCCACAAGATACATCAGCAGGACCTGCTATAGTAGAGGTCCAAGAAATAAAGGCTGATGAGAAAAGGGAAGAAATAGAAGATCCGGTTGCTAAGGCACAAGAGGTGGATAGTGCAGGCACAGAACAAGTAACAGTTGCAGAGCAGATGCCATCACCTCGGGCGGATCCTATGATAGCCGGTACGGTGGACATGCCACCAGAAATTGAGAAACAAAAGGAGGATGATCAACCTCCACAAAGGGAAGAACTAGGGACAGGTGAAGTAATAATGGAAAAGGATCATGGTCATCATGATCCGCATACTGGTACACCGTAGGGTTCCCCACACAGAGAAGATGCTCCCCCAGAAAAGGAAGTTCCTCAACAGGAGGAGGCACCACAGGATCCCCAGCAAGGCGAACATCATGAGGGAGAGAAAGAAAAATCACCATCTCCACAACGTTTGTTGGTGGAAACGGGGGATAGGGGTGAATAGCATCATGATGCTGAAAGCATGATCAGGTGCCTCCTTGGTTAGAAAAGGAGGTGAATGTTGAGGAGGAACTCGAAATCCAAGAGTTTGACGTCTCCACCCTATTCTCCTCAGATATAATGAAGCCAAGGAGAAAGGCCAGGATGACATCGGCCATCAAGAGAGATCCGGGGACAGGAAGAAGGACCACACAGATTGCTGTACCTGCGGTAGAGAAGGAGAAAGGCAAAATCACTGTGGATGAATTCCAGATAAGCACAGTTGATTTGGGTTTTGCCAACGAAGAGCAGGAAGGTCAAGAAGGTAAGGACATCATAGACTCTCTAATTCAGAAAGTGAAAAGAGAGAAAGAGAAGAATAAGCAACATAAAGAGCACATTGCTCAGTTGCATGCATACATTAAAGGCTTGACCAATCCTGAGGATACTACAAGTGAAGCTGCAGTCCCATTGACTGCCATTTCTCAAGAGGAGGTAAATAAACTGGACCTCATGAAACATGAGGCTTCCGTAATAAGAAAATGGATGTCATCCACATTGGATAAAGCTATAGAAATAATGAAAGGTTCTTTGAAGAGATGGAGCATTTTGAGTGACTCCAAAACCAAGGTGGACAGGTTGCAGATGCAGACCAGAAAAAGGTCTTATAAACTGGAGAAAGTCCTCAGCCTGTTGGAAGAAATAAGGAAGATAAATCCACAACTGCTTATCAGTAAGTAGGTGTTAAATAATAATACTGCATTGTTGGTGGATATCTGGTACAAGGATGTATAGTTTGAATGCGGAGTCCTCAAGAGACGCAATAATAAGCTGAGGGAGATCAGCATGAGGCTACGTGATTTAATGGGCATTGAAACAGACATGCTCGAAACATTAGAGGGCAAGGTGGAAGGAAAGATAGAGAATCAAGATGAAGATTCTGCCCTTAAGGCTCTACGCAGTAACTTCCAGATGGAAGATGATGGTCCGCTCGTCCACTTGATAGGAGAAGTGATAAATAAAATGATGAGGATCAAGGCCAAGATGGAAACCTACAATGAGACACTGCAGGACAGAGAAAACAAGCTGGATAATAGCAGGGATAAGTATGAGGCACACAAGCACACCATTATCAAGGCAAAGACTCAAGATGGCAAAGGAATAGATTAGGTTGTGCAGTCATATGAGCAAATCCAGAGCAGCATGCAACCCCATATGCAGCAGCGTCATCATCCGGATAGCGAAAGTTCAGAGAGCGATGCACATGATGATGACCCGCATGAATCAGCTGAAGAGCATGATGAAGATACATCATGAAGGGGAATATTTTGCATAAGTAATATAGATAGTTGCGAGCTGGCAACTTGTGCTATTTTGTAACATTGACAAGTCATGAAATGATGACCGTTGATTTGTATTGACATATCAGATCCGTAGATCTCTTGTAACGTATTCCTCACCTTATTCTATAAAAGGTGGTGGAATGCCTTGTTATATTCATTCGAAACTTAATTGAAATCTATTTGCTGAAATATTCAGGGCTCATTTCAAAGCTACTGTATATGTACATGTCTTTTGCATACTTAATGAAAGAGAAGAGTATTTTGATTACAAAATCTCCGTAAATCTTGAGTAATCTGTGTTTGAATTCTGGATATATGCTTTGATTTGCTGCGTCCCTTTGGAGTGCTCATCATGTTGCATGTATTGTTTTCATTCATTATCCTCTGAAGTTTGCATCAACTGTATCTAGCTGTGGAATGTCCTGGTGAACATATGGTTTGATTTCTTCTCCTCATGACAGTATCAAGCATGTATGTGGATCAAAAGCTAAAGGTTCAACATAATTAGAAGTATTTCTTTAATTTCTTTTAATTTCAGAAAGTCTCGCCATCACAATTGCAAATAACTGCGAATCTTAAGCAAATAACACAAAATATGCAGACACCCCGTAGATAATAGTAAATATTTAGCATATTGGAACACTAAAGTATGCACAATGAAAATATCATGCAAAGATTGAGGTACTTTACTTCTTTTCATCAAATAAATGTACAATTTGACTTCTCTATAAAGAATTTCTGCAGGAACGTCATGATGATGGCACAATTTCACATAAGGCCCCAAAATGGAAACAACATTTCACATTAACTACTAAGTAACGTCAGTCGATTAAGACCTAATCACCGGAGACTTGGGATCATGAATTCTCTGAATTCACTGTATCTTTCAAGATGAATAAAGGTTAATGTGTACTTTTATTCTATGTTTGTTTGTGACTAACATCATGACCAACATAAATTGGCGCTAGAAGGAGGGCAGAACTGGAAAAGACACTATTGCTTCAGTCATCATTCATTTTATGCAGGCCCCTCACTCCTAACGCAACATAAATTGGCGCTAGAAGGAGGGCCATCCAGAAAACCATGCTCATCATCATTATTTTTAGGTTTGATGATGCATAGAGTAAGGTAACCTCAGATCGCCTGTGAATTTCAGTAAATTATGTAAATATTTGCTGTGAGAAGTTTGTATGTGTTCATTCTATGTAAAGATTTCCAGATCTCACATAAATATTGCAAGCTTTATAGTAGATCTTCCTGAATTCACTAAATATTGACCAAAGGTACTTAAATTTGTTCAGGTCTCACAGAATTTGAGCCTTAAACACTTGAGATCTCGTGCTACGATTAAGATACCCCAATATCCTATCATATTTGTAGTATCTGCACAAATATTTCGTAAATATCCAGTCTGATTTGCCATTTGACCGCAAATATTACCTCATCCGGTGGAATCCAGCCAATATTTGCAAAATTTCAGCCAATTTGCCTCCAAATCGAGAAATCCTAGCTCACAAGATAAATACCAGGTCCAGACCTAGTGAAATTTTTGAAGAATTGCATGTTAGAGGTTTCAGACCTCGGACTGTAGACATTCATCATACTCCAGGGTCTAGTGCGTCTAGAGCTTCACCAGGACCTCCTCCTGTAACTCCTATTGGTTTGCAAATACCTTCTGGTATATTTGTGACACCTCCTGTTCAAACCCAGGGTATACCTTTAGTTCAAACTCAGCCAGCTGCACCACCAGTTCAGCCTCCTCAGGCTGCAATGTCGTTCTTTGCAGCAGAGTCACCTTTGACCTTCAATGCATATCATGAGTTACCAAAGAATTCAGACAAACTTTGCCCAAAATACCATCCCTATCAAGATGCTGATGATCATAGCAGGACATTTAAAGAAGCTTGCTGCAGAGCTAGAATAGAACATCAGGACGTGGTGTGCAGATTATTTCCTTTTTCCTTAGGGGAAGAGGCTTATAATTGGTTCATCAGTCTGGGCCAAGCCTCTGTAGGTTCATGGGCTATCTTAGAGAAAGCTTTTCTTGACAGGTTCAAGGTCCCTATTGATCCATCTATGAATTATCACATGTTTGCTACAATCAAAAGATTTGAGAATGAGCCTATTGCAAATTTCAATGCTAGGTTCCAGAAAATGTTTGTCCAAGCTAATTCCCCCATATGTAGTAACTGATGCTGCTGCTAGGAGTATCTATTATTCAGCCCTGGATCCATTAACGTCCATGTTCATCAGGAGAACACATCCAGAGATCACTACATTGACAGGAGCTTTTCAAGAAGCTATCAAGGTAAATCAGCAGTTGATACCTGCTCCTACTCTGAATTTAGTATTCCCTACTTTACCTGGCATGCAGTCACAATATCCTGCACCGTATTCACCACAGTATCCTGCACAATATCCAAATGGAGCAGTGATACCTCCAGCAGTCATGCCTGCACCTTTGCAAGTACCGCCATTGAGCATCATGCCTCCTCCTAATGGAAATGGCCAACTACCTCAATATCCTGCACATGCTCAGACACCTCAGGGTATCGATTTATCCAACAATAACCATGGATCTTCTTTTTTCAAGCCTCAGGCTGAAAATGTAGTTGCCAAAGCTCAAGAGGAAAAGGAAGAAATCAAAGAAATTTCTGCTCAGTTGAGAAAACTCACCACATAAGTAACATATTTGAGAAATCAAGGGTTTTATGCACAGTTAGGTCAGAATAGGAGTTATTCCAATGACAGACCCAACTACCCTGACAGAGGATATAACAACAATAACTTCAACAATAATGATGGAACCAACAATAATCCACCTAGACAGCCTAGAATATGGAACTCCAAGCCAAATAACGGTTCATTACCATCACCCCTGGATAATCAGCCTCCAGGTGAAGCTAAACAGACTACTAGAGTCAATCTTACTGAGGCAGCCCTTACCAATTGGTGTAGGATCCATAACACAAATGCACATGCAGAATTAGATTGTCCACAATTTAGGATTGCTGCCAGCATCTTTCAGACTAAAGTATCCAACACTTCTGGAAATCCACCTCAGGCAGAAGGAAATGAGATAGTTCCTTGTGGATATGACTCAGCTTTTGTGCTAGAAACGTACACTAATCAGCCTCATCCAAGTTATGATCAGACCTGTGAAGAATCTGCCTTAACCTTTGAAACAAATTATGTTTTTCCTTTTGAGGATGAAAATGAACCTGCAAGAGAGCATGAAGAAGTGCATGCATACCAACAGCAATATCCTGGTAAGCACAATTATAACTTGAGAAGTAATGCCAACAGACCTACTGGTCCATTGACATCATCTTTGCCTCCAAACAACTTCAACACACCTCCTGATCCTAAGGCTAACAATAACCCTGGATTTCCTAAGGTGAATGCTCAATACTTGTCTCCTCAAAACACAGTAACAAAGGTCGTAAATGCACCTCAAGAGTCTGACAAGTTAGTCAGCTATTTGGCTGATGAAATGAAGAAAATCAAGATCAGCTTGTCCTTATCGGAGTTACTGAAAACTCCTGCCATCAAGAAGGCATTCATGAAGTTACTAGATGATCCTTCTCCTAAAGAGGATAATCATCTTTCAAGTCAATCCAATGGCAAAGATCATGCTGCTAAGGATAGTGTTATCAAGCCTAAAGTGTCATCTACAGTCCAAGCCGCTGAAACCTCCCACATGACCTTGTATAGAGATAAAACTGAATCACCTCCGTTTCTCCTCACTATAAGGATGTTCAACAAAAACTTGCACAATTGTCTGGTTGATTCAGGAGCCTCAACGAATGTTATGCCTTTGTGAATATGCAACGCATTAGGACTACATCCTGCTAAATCCTTAAAGAAGGTCACTCAGCTGGACAAAACAGAAGTAAGTGTGGTAGGAGAACTAACTCACATTCACATGCAGCTAGCATCTGATCCTAGGATCCAGTATTACATTGACATTCAGGTAGTTGACATACCTGGTACTTATGGGATGTTGCTTAGCCGAGATTGGTCTAAGACACTTAACGGATATATGTCCACAGATTTCAGTCACATGTGGTTGCCATGGAAAGGTATACCTAATCAGATTAGGATTGATGCTGAACCTAGGATGAAACATATGATCACGGAATACAACAAAACGAATGAGATCATGGACGTAAACGTAGAACCTGGAGTTTATTGCATCAGGCCACAGACTGTTAAAATAGAAGAGATCCTGATGCTTGATGTTCATCATCATCATGATGATGATTATCATGAGGATATGTCAAGTGTGGAATGTGATAATAATCCAGATAATGAGAATGAAATAGATCGCTTCAGAGTTTTTGAGATGCATTTATCTACTCAGGTAAAACGTTGCCAATTATTGAATATACCTGCTAATGACATTTTGATTGATGGATGGTGCAGATTACATGCCGAAGCACACTCCGAAAAGACTTGTGAACCATGCTTAGACATGATGATACTGGAGCAGACGTATAGTGAAGCATCATCATCATATTCTGAGGTGAGTGCTACATCTGATGATGATGATGATACTAATTCCTATTTGTCTTCTGCAGGAACAGAAGAGTCGACAGATCATGATGAAGATCATATCCTAAAAACAGAAGAGATCCTGGTGTCCGATCAGATAAATGATGCAGAAAAGGAAAAGATCACTCCTGGTAGCGATTGCTTCATGGAACCAGATTATGAGTTGTCTGATGAAGACAAAGGTAGTGACCTGACGAAGTTCGAAGAATTTCTGGTAAAAGAAATAGAGAAGATGACACAACAGCATAAATCTCCCCACGAAGTTTTAATTAAAGGTTGGTGTAGGCTGCATGAGGCGCCTCACTCAGAAATGGCTTGCTCACTATGTTTACACCTTTTGAAGAGGCATGCAGCTGTAAATCTTGAACATCATCCTCCTGATGCTATGGAAGAGAAAACAGGAAAGTCCTCAGGCTCACAAAATAAAAAAAAGAAGGTGCTTGAGGATGATGACAGCTCTAAATTAAAGTGGATATCAGGCAGAGCAGCAGCCAGAGCTGCTAGAAGACAAGAAAGTTTAGCTAAGTGTCCTGCTGAGGATAAACCTTGGATCCTGAGGTTTGATGGATCCAAATCTAAGCAAGGTGCTGGGGTAGGAATTGACCTTATTGATCCATCAGGGAAGTCCTATTTAGCAGCTTACAGATTACAGTTCCCCTGTACCAATAATGTCGCAGAGTATGAAGCTCTGATTCAAGGAATGTTATTTGCTCATAAGAAGAAGGTAAAGATCCTGCATGTCTTTGGGGATTCAAAACTAGTTGTGAGGCAAGTATGAGGAATTTATTCCTGTAACTACAGAAAGTTGTCGAATTACAGACATCGAGTGTGGGACCTGATTGAGGACTTTGATGCCTTTAATATCGTTCACGTACCAAGAGAATAGAACCAGAGGGCAGATGCACTCGCCCAGGCCGCCAGTATGTTGGAACCACTGTCTATATCCGGTCTGAAGAGATTTTCAATAGAATTGGTGTTAGTACCATCAGTACCTGATAATGTGACTAATCTCCAGGTGTTTGATGATGATCAGCACATCCTGGACTTCATATCAAACAGAGACATATTTGAAGCTCATATCATAGATGAGAATGGTATGGAAGATCATGTCTGGGAAGAGGATGAGATATTAGAGTTGCCTAGTAATAGAATTCCCAAAGGTATGATTGAATTAGAAAGAGCCTTTGATCTAGATAATATGCTTAAACATAAGGATCTGCCTAAGGCAGATGGAGGTCAATATTCACAAGTGAATATTGGACAAGCTGATGACAAGAGAAACGTCTTATTGGGTAAGGTTTGTACACCAGAAGAGTTAGAAGGAATAACTCAGGCCCTTAAGGATTACATACATGTAATTGCATGGACTTATGATGAGCTAAAGACATATGACACTTCTGTCATAACTCATACTATACCCCTTAAGCCAAATGCAAAACCTTTCAGACAGAAGCAGAGGCCAGTCAATGCTTTGCTTGAACCAATCATCCTTGAGGAGGTCAAGAAATTATTAAATGCCCGAATAATATTTCCTGTAAGGCACTCCACTTGGGTGGCAAATCTCATGCCAGTCAGAAAGAAGAATGGAGACATCAGGTTATGTGTAGATTTCAGGAACCTGAACAGAGCATCAGAAAAGGATAATTATCCTTTGCCCTCCTTAGATGAAGTTCTACAGATTGTAAATGGAGCCAAAATGATGTCCTTCCTGGACGGCTTTTCAGGATACAACCAAGTGATGGTTGATAAAATTGATAGATTGAAAACTGCCTTCACCACAAAGTGGGGTATATTTGCATATAGACGTATGCCATTTGGACTCATAAATGCTAGAGCCACATTCCAGCAAGCAATGGACATAGCCTTCAGAGGCTTAATCAGAAAGTGTATAGTCATCTACATGGATGACCTGATGGTTTTCTCCAAGGAAAGGGGAAATCATGTTGCTGATCTCAGAAGTGTACTGAAGAAATGTGAAGAATACGAAATATCTTTGAATCCTAAGAAGTGCATATTCGGAGTCACAACAGGAAAGTTACTAGGCCACCTGATCACAGAAGATGGAATTATCATTGATCCTGACAGGGTGGACTCTATTATGAAGTTACAACTTCCAGGAAGCAAAAAGGAACTTAAGTCTTACTTTGGTAAAATAAATTTTGTGAGGAAGTTCATCACCGGCTTTGCTGAGATTGTCAGACCACTAAATGCCATGTTGAAAAAGGATGCACAAATTGAGTGGACACCAGAAGCCAAGGCTACTTTTGAAGATATAAAGAAGGCCATTTCAGATGCTCCTGTCCTCATTAGTCCAGATTATACAAGAGATTTCTACATCTATTCGTTTGCCTCAGAACATACTTCTGCAGCAGTGTTAACTCAAAGAAATGAAGAGAAAGAAGAGAAACCAATTGCTTTCATGAGCTGTCCTTTCAGGGATGCTGAATTGAGATATGTAGATGTTGAGAGACAGGCACTTGCATTAGTCAGAGCAGTAAAGAAATTCAAACATTATATACTAAGAAGCAAAGTGATTGCTGTGGTACCAGATGCAGCAGTAAAGATGCTGTTGATGCAGAGTGAACCCGGTGAAAAAAGAGCCAAATGGATTACTGTATTACAAGAATATGACATGGAGATCACACCAATGAAGCTGGTGAGAGGACAAGCTTTGAGCCAGATGATATCTGAAATTGATCCAAACATCATCAGTCAGCAGTATGTGATCAATGAAAAAGAACAGAGAGAATGGTATTCAGACATCAGGCACCTCCTGATCACTGGAAGATGTCCTTTAAGAATGCAAGCTTCACAGAGAAGAGCCTTGAAGATAAGATCCCAGAAGTATATGATGAAGGGAGGAACCTTGTTTAAGAAGAATTATGAAGGAATATACCTGAGATGCTTAGAGAAGCTTGAAGCAAATAAAGTTTTGACAGAGTTACATGACAAGTTTGGAACGACACACGGATCAGCATTGGCCACAACACATGCAATCCTCAGAGTAGGATATTACTGGCCTACAATTTTTAAGGACACGGCTGATCATGTTAAATGTTGTCATGTTTGCCAGGTTGCTGCCAATAGAGAAAAATATGCCGCGCAACCGTTGCAGCCAGTGGTGGAAGAGCGCTCATTCACATAGTGGGGCATGGATTTCATAGGACCGATCAATCCTCCGTCTTCCTCAGGCCATAGGTATGTCTTAACGATTACTGACTATTGTACTAGATGGACTGAGGCTATCAGTAGCAAAACTTGCACTGCAGATGATGTCATCAAGTTTCTGGAAAGCAACATCGTCACCAGGTATGGAACTCCTTATGCATTGGTAAGTGATAATGGTTCTGCCTTCATTTCCACCAAATTGTCAAGTTGGGCTTTTGATCATGGGATCATACTTAAGTTTTCATCCAACTACTATCCCCAGGGAAATGGATTAGCAGAATCCACTAACAAGAATTTACTGAGTATCATAAGAAAACTGATAGAGAAAAATCCCAGGGAATGGAACTCATTTCTGAAATATGCCTTATGGGTAGACAGAACCAGAATGAAAATTGCATTAGGAAACTCACCCTTCCAACTGGTATATGGGGTAGATCCAATCCTCCCTGTAAATTTGAAAATTCCTACTCTACAGTTTGCCCAAGAATACCTAGGCATAGATAATAAGCAGGAAGTCAGGTTGCTTCAGTTGATGCACCTGGAAGAAAAATGAAGTCAAGCGATTGACCAATTTGCGAAACATCAGGCTGTTGTCAAACGCTGGTTTGACAAGAGAGCCAGAATCAAAGCTTTCAGGGTATCTGACTTAGTCCTGATGTGGGATAAAGCCCATGAAAAGAAAGGTGATCATGCTAAGTTTGATAAATTATGGATAGGTCCCTTTCAGATTTCTGAGATCTTAGGAGACAGGACTTATAGGCTTAAGAACCTAACAGGCGAGGATGTCCCATTGCCAGTTAATGGACAATTCCTCAAACATTATTTCCAGGCCTGAATGACTTCGTGATAGTCATGTGTATCATATTGTATATTTGTATAGTTGTTTGTACAGTTTGTTTGTGGTGCTTGTTTTGTTTGGTTGGTTGGGACCTTGTTCTGGCAAGTCAGGATGATGCATTTCGTCACCCTAGAAAACAATTAAATTGTTAGGATTCAAGTGATGAAATCACATTTAAACATAGGTTATGATTCATTATAAGAAGTATTCATGATCAGGTTTGTGATGTCTTTTCATCAGGGTGCTTTTTCTTGATCAAAGTGAATCCATCACAATGAAACACCTAACAGCCTTGGGTTTGTTGAACACATTAGTATAGGTGTTAAGTGAAAAATCTAAAGGGACTCCCTTGCTACCAGTACAATCTCCAACCTAAAGCTGCAAGTGACTATACCTTGTACAAATGAGCTGACATGATGATATCAGATATAAATTTTAAATGAAAATCAGAAAAGAAATAAAATTAGGCCATCTAAGTAACCCTACCGGGGCTATGGACGCCTGCTGGCAGTGGGGCTCTACTTAGGGAGATTGTATAGATAACCTTGCCGGGGCTATAGACGCCTGCTGGCAGCAAGGCTCTATCCAGGTTGGCTATGAGGGATGATCTCCAACTATGTAGTTTAACACCAGTTACTCACGTGTTCAACTTACTTTCAAGATGAGGATAATTAATCATATGCACACACCTGATCCTTTGTTAGCATTATCACCGTAATGAAATTTTATCATTCAAAGGACCATGATGCTTACCCTTAGACGGAATTAGAGCACTGTAGATAAATGTGATCACATCACTTGAATCATTGGAATTTGTTCATTTTCTTTGGTGGCAAGTTGTTGTGTGGTTACACAACACACCCCATTTTGACTTGGCAAAACAGGGACCCAACTTCTTTTGGCTTGGTTTGTGTTTCTTGCTTTCTGGCGGTTTGGTTAAAATCAGTCAAGTGCATCATCACGTCGGGTTAGGATGAAGTAAGTCATCATTATGACGTCGGTTTGTCAAAATTCGCATTTCATATCTGTGACCTCATATTCTGAAAGAACATTAAATTTCATGCAGGTTTGCCTTTTACATCACCCTGATATTCATTAGGATGTGAGAATTATGGACAGTCAAAGTCTTGGTCAAACCTGATATTCGCAAAAGGGGAGGGGTCATATTTTATAATCTGAGTCATGTTGTTTAAAGATCATCATCATATTTGAAACATCCCCCGAAATATCCTGCGGTTCAAATATCCTGACGTCAACTTTAAATGGTAGTAAGTCTTTCCCGTCAAGCGGTCTTTTATATCGCGAACATCATGTTTTGAAAACTAACCCGATATTCGTTAATATCATCCTGACGCGGAATATCACCCTTAACAAACATCTTGATGACATCATCTGAATGCGATAAACGAAGAAACAAACATCCTGATGACATCATCATCATATTTACATTCTGACAGGATATTTTGTGAACATGATCATGTTCACCCAATATGACGATGACGTCATGAAGCATTTCTGATACAAAGAAAGAATATCATGATGACATCATCCTGATATTCAGAAAGGAGGATGAGCAAGCTTGTCTCATCATCATCATTTTGTTTTGAAACATCACCCGATAAACCGAAATATCCTCCTGATGTGCTAAAATGTAGACAAAAGGTGCATTGTCACCCGAATCTTGTAGTGATAATAATTCCAGTGCTGGGGAAGACGATATCAAAACTTAACCAGATATTTGTGAAATATCATCCTGCCCTCATGATATCCTGCCATATGGATATATCCCCCGCTCCCTTTGCCACCATTATCATTAAATACGCGCAGACATGGTAGGTGATTCCCGCCGATCCCAGAACCCAACGAAAATATCTGGCGAGATCCTAAGTTTTCGCACGAATGATCAAAGATTGCAATCTAACTTGTCAGAGTTGCCCTAAATTTACCCTAACTGCGAGGTTAAAAGGTAATTCAACCACCATTATTACATTTACCTGCGTTAAAATTGTTTTATAGAGCACCAGCCTCCATATCCGCATAACAGCTACCGTTGCGCAGTTCGAGCTCACAGATAGAAGGAAGGAAGTGATCAGCAGTTGAATTAAGAGTGTCTTGACGACATACTGGTATAAAGGAAATCTGCATAACCAGGTAAGTGAACTGAAACCCTCATCATGTTGTTTCTAGATGATGTTGTAAGTTCAGGTTAGGTATCCATGTAAGTAGTAATGAGAAATTGATGCAATAAGCATGATATTTGCAATATGTATGCATGCATATCCCTGTTGTGAGAAGAAATGTTGTTAATTGCAGGTACCCATGGCTGAAAAATGCTTAGTCAAGAATCAGGAAGAATTCAGCAGGCCTATGTTCTCTTCTCAGAGAGGGGTCCTGTTCAAATATGGGGCAATTACAGATACCCATCAGGGGATTACCAACCTGGAGGCTTGGTCAGCCAAGCTGAATGATGGACAAGATAAGAGTCCGGTATTGGATGCCGTGTTTGTATCAGGCATGTGGAACACTGCTGGCTTCCCATACTCCATGGAGTCTCCGGAGCTAGTCATTGAATGCGCCCAGAATTATAACCCTCAGACGAGGCAGGTGGTGAAGCACGGGAGAGTGTATGCAGACCTATCCATCAAAGGTCTCTCCCAGACATTTGGACTGCCAATGGGCAGTAAGGTAAAGAGTGTGGACTTGAAGAAGTCTGAAAGAGAATATGAGGCCAACAAGAAGACGGCCAGAAAGAATATGTATGCTTGGCAGGCCGAGAACAGCACATACAATGCAGTGGCCAAGCTCCCCATGCACATGTTCAAGTTTGACTTCAATGAGGAATATCAGTATGTGATTGCCCTACTGAACAGGGTGACTGGCCAGCCTGATACTGGAGAATTCAGAGATTGGATGTACGGCATAATAATGATGTGCCTGTATGCAGACATCAAGCCACTGTGGGGCCAAATAATTAGCGATGCTCTGCATGAGCAGCTGATGAACCTGGGAGGTTCGGATTGTGCCTTCTACATGACCTCCTACATTGTTTACTCTTGTGCATATAGAGGCACTTTTGACGCCCTGGTCACAGATGGAAAACTGATGGGCACAAATGTAGCATATATATGGGATCATCATCCTCAGCTGCAAAGAACGAAATATATCAAGGACTACAAACTGGTCAATGATGCATTCTCTATGCATCTGGTAAGGACCATGGAAGATGATAGAACTAAAAGACTGAGCATGGAAGCTCAGGAGGCAGTATACAGGCATGGGGCATGGTACATACAATTTGCCACCTTTTCCTACATCAGGATAGAAGGTTTTGAAGGACATCCCCTGATGCTGCCAAGATATCCTACTGATGCAGTAGTGTTAATGGAATTTATCAGGCAGGGCTCCACCATGATACAGATGTATAAGGATGCCAGGAAGCTGCCACCAATTTTGTTCCCAGTCAGCATCAGAAACTACATGTGCCCTGACTCCGACAATATAAAGAAGGTGATGGTCACACTGAATAAGATGAATTTGCTGCCCTTCCCAGTAACCAGACCATATGATCCTTACGGCCAAATGCAGAAGATCCTAGGAAAGCCTATTCACCAAAGGCACCTAGAAGATTTTTGGGCTGACTGCGAAGATGAGGCAGAGGCCAGGAGGAGGAGGTATCATAGGTTGACTCTGAACCAGATCAGGACATTTGACTGCATATCCCTCCCTCAGCAGCTGAAGCATGATGACGGCAGGATCATGGCAGATGAATACGAGCAGAAAAAGATATACAATGATACCATCTCTGCACCTGACCTCACCATGCAGGAGGATATGTCCTTGGACCCATTCTTTGCCAGAACCCTACACTTGACCCAAGCTTGGGTAGATGCACAGGTAGAGGCATTGAAGAAGAAAGGTGTTGCCATCACGGTGGACAACAAGAAGAAGGAGCAGGACATCCCCACAGATGAATATGATGACTTCCTACTGGAGAAGAGGAAGACTAAGGGAGAGAGGACCCCTCCACCACAGCAGCCTAGCAAAAGGACCACAAAGGGCAAGAAGGTGGAAAAGGGACCCAAAGGGGTCATAATTGACAGGGCAGTATTCACAGCGGAGGAGGCAGCTAAATCAGGATCAGAATCAGATTCTCCTCCGAGACCCAAGAAAACCAAGACAGCAGAGGCTAGAATCACGGAGACCCAACAAGTGGGTCAGTCATCCAAGCAACCAGGCAAAGCTATCCTCATGGAAGAGGAGCCTAAAGAAGAGGAGGAAGCTCCACTACTAATAAGAAGAAAGAGGAGAGCTCCGCAGGTGTTGGTTCCTACCACACCTAAGAAACCAAGAACCTCCATGAGAGGTGAGATAAGTCATCCTCCTGCACAATTACAGGAGGCAGGTAGTGAAGTGTAGAAGGAACTTCAGCATAACGTTCCACTTCCTACCATTATCAAGTTTAAAACTGAACTTGCTGAAGAACAGCAGAAAGAAGCATCTCAAACACAAGCGAAAGGGCATGTCTCGCTAAACGAGACAATAAACTTGTCTGATGATGAGGTGGTGTAGGATATAGCTAGACAAGAAATGGAAACACTGGCTGCTGGCATCAGTGTGACTCCTCACAAGCCTCCATCTGTCCAATCGGTGCTTGAGGAGATGAAACAAATAGAAGCGGAGCGAGAAAAGAGCCCGGAACCAGAGAAGAGCCCTGGAGCAGGTAGCACAGGACATAGGGCTGGATACACTGATTGCCGAGGTGACAAGTCCTGCAATGGTAGACTTAACAGAGAAACAGGATGTAAGTCCTGAGAAGCCAGCAGGATCACCTGATAAGGGCCACCTAATAGAGGAGATAGAGATGGCAGAAGCAGAAGGCCATGCTCTTGAATCAGGCCAACAAAGCCCACAAGATACATCAGTAGGACCTGCTATAGTAGAGGTCCAAGAAATAAAGGCTGATGAGAAAAGGGAAGAAATAGAAGATCCGGTTGCTAAGGCACAAGAGGTGGATAGTGCAGGCACAGAACAAGTAACAGCTGCAGAGTAGATGCCATCACCTCGGGCGGATCCTATGATAGCCGGTACGGTGGACATGCCACCAGAAATTGAGAAACAAAAGGAGGATGATCAACCTCCACAAAGGGAAGAACTAGGGACAGGTGAAGTAATAATGGAAAAGGATCATGGTCATCATGATCCGCATACTGGTACACCGCAGGGTTCCCCACACAGAGAAGATGCTCCCCCAGAAAAGGAAGTTCCTCAACAGGAGGAGGCACCACAGGATCCGCAGCAAGGTGAACATCATGAGGGAGAGAAAGAAAAATCACCATCTCCACAACGTTTGTTGGTGGAAACGGGGGATAGGGGTGAACAGCATCATGATGCTGAAAAGCATGATCAAGTGCCTCCTTGGTTAGAAAAGGAGATGAATGTTGAGGAGGAACTCGAAATCCAAGAGTTCGACGTCTCCACCCTGTTCTCCTCAGATATAATGAAGCCAAGGAGAAAGGCCAGGATGACATCGGCCATCAAGAGAGATCCGGCGACAGGAAGAAGGACCGCACAGATTGTTGTACCTGCGGTAGAGAAGGAGAAAGGCAAAATCACTGTGGATGAATTCCAGATAAGCACAGTTGATTTGGGTTTTGCCAACGAAGAGCAGGAAGGTCAAGAAGGTAAGGACATCATAGACTCTCTAATTTAGAAAGTGAAAAGAGAGAAAGAGAAGAATAAGCAACATAAAGAGCACATTGCTTAGTTGCATGCATACATTAAAGGCTTGACCAATCCTGAGGATACTACAAGTGAAGCTGCAGTCCCATTGACTGCCATTTCTCAAGAGGAGGTAAATAAACTGGACCTCATGAAACATGAGGCTTCCGTAATAAGAAAATGGATGTCATCCACATTGGATGAAGCTATAGAAATAATGAAAGGTTCTTTGAAGAGATGGAGCATTTTGAGTGACTCCAAAACCAAGGTGGACAGGTTGCAGATGCAGACCGGAAAAAGGTCTTATAAACTGGAGAAAGTCCTCAGCCTATTGGAAGAAATAAGGAAGATAAATCCACAACTGCTTATCAATAAGCAGGTGTTAAATAATAATACTGCATTGTTGGTGGATATCTGGTACGAGGATGTACAGTTTGAATGTGGAGTCCTCAAAAGATGCAATAATAAGCTGAGGGAGATCAGCATGAGGCTACGTGATTTAATGGGCATTGAAGTAGACATGCTCGAAACATTAGAGGGCAAGGTGGAAGGAAAGATAGAGAATCAAGATGAAGATTCTGCCCTTAAGGCTCTGCACAGTAACTTCCAGATGGAAGATGATGGTCCGCTCGTCGACTTGACAGAAGAAGTGATAAATAAAATGATGAGGATCAAGGTCAAGATGGAAAGCTACAATGAGACACTGCAGGACAGAGAAAATAAGCTGGATAACAGCAGGGATAAGTATGAGGCACACAAGCACGCCATTATCAAGGCAAAGACTCAAGATGGCGGAGGAATAGATCAGGTTGTGTAGTCATATGAGCAAATCCAGAGCAGCATGCAACCCCATATGCAGCAGCGTCATCATCCGGATAGCGAAAGTTCAGAGAACGATGCACATGATGATGACCTGCATGAATCAGCTGAAGAGCATGATGAAGATACATCATGAAGGGGAATATTTTGCATAAGTAATATAGATAGTTGCCAGCTGGCAACTTGTGCTATTTTGTAACATTGACAAGTCATGAAATGATGACCGTTGATTTGTATTGACATATCAGATCCGTAGATCTCTTGTAACGGATTCCTCACCTTATTCTATAAAAGGTGGTGGAATGCCTTGTTATATTCATTCGAAACTTAATTGAAATCTGTTTGCTGAAATATTCAGGGCTCATTTCAAAGCTGCTGTATATGTACATGTCTTTTGCATACTTAATGAAAGAGAAGAGTATTTTGATTACAAAATCTTCGTAAATCTTGAGTAATCTGTGTCTGAATTCTGGATATATGCTTTGATTTGCTGCATCCCTTTGGAGTGCTCATCATGTTGCATGTATTGTTTTCATTCATTATCCTCTGAAGTTTGCATCAACTGTATCTAGCTGTGGAATGTCCTGGTGAACATATGGTTTGATTTCTTCTCCTCATGACAGTATCAAGCATGTATGTGGATCAAAAGCTAAAGGTTCAACATAATTAGAAGTATTTCTTTAATTTCTTTTAATTTCAGAAAGTCTTGCCATCACAATTGCAAATAACTGCGAATCTTAAGCAAATAACACAAAATATGCAGACACCCCGTAGATAATAGTAAATATTTAGCATATTGGAACACTAAAGTATGCACAATGAAAATATCATGCAAAGATTGAGGTACTTTACTTCTTTTCATCAAATAAATGCACAATTTGACTTCTCTGTAAAGAATTTCTGCAGGAACATCATGATGATGGCGCAATTTCATGTAAGGCCCCAAAATGGAAACAGCATTTCACATTAACTACTGAGTAACGTCAGTCGATTAAGACCTAATCACCGGAGACTTGGGATCATGAATTCTCTAAATTCACTGTATCTTTCAAGATGAATAAAGGTTAATGTGTACTTTTATTCTATGTTTGTTTGTGACTAACATCATGACCAACACTACAATCATGCTAAAAATTTAGCCACCTACCAAAACATGCCACATAGGCACTATGCTCTCCCATCGCTAACTTTTCAAATTATGTGAGAACTAATTATCCAACATTCACCCTACAGCGACCTCCTCGACACTTTATAAGCTAGGCCGTGAGCATATATGATGTCAGTGATTTTGCTCCCAACGATGCTAGCATATACCTCATCATGGTCCTCCTGCATGATAATCCTGATATGAAATATCACCCTGATGACCGCATCACCCAATAAGAAACATCACCCTGATATTTCACATCACCCTTATCGAAAAAATCACCCTGATAAGAAAACATCACCGGACCGCATCACCTAATATGAAACATCATCCTGATGACCACCCTCATCGGTGCAACTTGAGGCATCAGAGAAAGATCCTCCTGCATATTTGAACCATACTCCTCACCGATGAACCATCCTGTACTTGTCCATGTCATCGTCACATTCATATCCTCATCAATGATCGGGGGGATCCTCATCATACCTATAGATAGTAACTGTCATGTCGAAGACCACATGATGCACCCCACTAATCCTAATGACGTCACCATCATATTGCAATATCAGGGGGATCTTCATAAGATGATCGATATTAGAAATATGACCCCCCTCCTCTAGAAAATCAGGCTGGACTAAAAATTTTAATTATGACCCCATCGAACTTAGATGACGTCACCATCATATTGACATCGGGGTGATATTTGGCGGCAAGGGTGATATTCGTAAGATCACCTAATATTTAGAATATCACCCCCCCAAAAAAAAATATTAGGGTGATATTGAAGCCTCACAGCAACATAAGGGTGATCTTCACGAGATGACTTATATTCAAAATATCACCCCCCAAGCCGAAAATCAGGTCATATATGAAATATGACCCCCCACAAGAAAATTAGGTGGAAAGAAACCCTGACTTAGATTTTTTTTGGATTTTTTGGGAAGGTGTTTGCAAAATTAATTGCTTGAAACCTGAATGTTCATGCAGGCACCAATAGGCAAAATTTATGAAGGTATATGTAGAACCCACTGTAGTGGTCCTACTTTGGCTAAGAAACTCATACGTATGGGATACTACTGGCCAACTATGGAAAAATGACTCCTATCATTTTGTGAAAAGGTGCAAGAAATGCCAAATTCATGGGAACCTGATACATGCACCGAGATAAGATTTGTAGCCTTTCTATCAATGGGGACTCAACTTAGTGGGAAAGATACACCCCCCATCATCCAACGACCATAAATTTATAATCACCACCACTGAGTACTTTATAAAGAGGATCGAAGCTGTACCCTTAGCCAAAGTCATGGGCAAACAAATCACCTCTTTCATCCTGAATTACATCATTTTCTGCTATGGCATTCTCCTATCCATTATCACTAATAATGGATGACCCTTTAAAAATTAGGATGTCAAAGAATTATGTGGCAAATTCCACACCCAACACTTCTTTTCCACCCCATATTACCCCCAAGGAAACGGTCAGGTGGATGCATCTAATAAAACCATCTTTAAAATCCTAAAGAAGACTATAACCGATGCTAGCCATGATTGGCACATCCAACTAAATCCTGCTATGTGGGCCTACCACACAAGCATCCACACACCCATAGGTGTAACTCCATATTCCCTAGTTTATGGATCCAAATCCATCTTGCCCATTGAAGTCGAGTTACCATCCTTGCGAGTATCATTAAAAGGCCTAATACTAGATGAAGAATACAAGGTTTCCATACTTCAGAAGTTAGAGCTGCTAGAGGAAAGAAGACAACATGTCTTTAATCATCTGAAAGTCTACCAACAAAGGATGTTAAGAATTTACAACCACAGAGTCAAACTCGAGTGTTTCAAGTTGGTGACCTAGTCCTCAAAGAGAATCCCAGAAATCAGTAAGATAGGGAGAAGAAAGGCAAGTTTGAACCAAACTAGCTTGGTCCCTATGTAATTGTTGCTGCCTATGGATTAGGAGCTTATCAATTAGCCACAATAGAAGGTGAACTATTTGATAATCCCATCAACAACATGCATCTTCTCAAGTTCTATACCTAATCCCCAATGCAAGGGAATCAAAAACTAAAAAAAACCAAGTAGTGAAAACCTCAAAATAGGTGCTATTTGTGATCGTGCAAATAAAAGCCAGTAGTGAAAACCTGAAAATAGGCGCTAGTTGCAATAAACCATTTCCTCCATCTTCTAGGATTTTAGTCCTTTCATCCATCTTTTCTTCCACATCCATCATATCACATTAGGATGCCTATCATGGCTTGTTGTTTACTCACCCTTATTGCCTTCTCCCATCAGGCTTTCAATCCAATCCTTCATCCATCATGTTATCCATCACAACTCCCTTATCATCAGCATCATTGTCAAACTACATCACCTTTGAGCTATCACGTAGGCAAGGCCATCTTTGATGAGCCCCTAAGGCTTCTTATCCAGCCATCCATTTATCCATCCAATTCCACCTGATTGCCACCATCTAGGTCTTAGGTCCACATAGTCCACACCCCAAACTATGTTGCCTCTACTTCATCACGTAGGCAAGGCCATCATCGATGAGCCCCCGAGGCACTAGGACAATCCCTTAGGGCCTATTAAATCAAGTCTACCATCCATCCAATCCACATATCCATCCATATTAAATTGATCCTTTATTTTTTATCGGGGTAAACATCCTTGACCTAGTTGAGAATTAGATTCTTGATTGCCACAAAGTCTCAGAAGATAACAAACCGGATTGTGATATTATCTCTAGACAACATGTAGTCTATAAATGCACCTATTCAACAAAATGCTCGACACAAGACATTGACCTATATCAGACAACAATGTGCCCAAATTATCATAATGATTGTATCTGTTTTCATTGTAAGAAAACATATCTATGGACAGAAAATTTGATGCTTTTTTTACATTTGAGTCTCAGAGGTCTTGATTTTTATTATCATGTTTCCTATTCTCCTCGATGATGTCTAAAAACTAGAGTACCTATGATGGGAGCATGATTATTTTCATTTGTCTATTGTCTATGGATTAATCTTTAGTATTGTGATGACTTGTCTAATGAAATAATCAGTAAAAGGATCATCGAGGACATTATGGGCCTACGCATGAAAAAGTGCAATCCTTGTCTGTTGATACATGCAATAAATACTCAGGTCATCTAGGTTCAATTTTGAGTAGATGCTTGTATTAACTTGCTAAATCAAAATCCATGTAAGAGATACTCAGGTCATCATGGTTTAATTATACCAAGATTCTTGTATTTTCTTGCAACATTTAGAAAGCTCAATGATGAACAAAAGTACTTCAAATACTTGCATGAAAGATGAAAAAAGCCTCATTAGTACATTTTAGGTTTGCATTTCATCTCATTTATAAGCATTTCCATACGTACCATTTATCCAAGTGCCATAAGATCAAAATCCAATCTGTCAGTTATCCATATTGTCCAATCATTCTTCTAAGTTGTTCATCACATCCAAATCTTTGCCATAAATTATTCTAAGTGTTCTTTCATTTATGATTGAGTATACTTGGCTTAACAAAAACACATCATTATCATTTTGCATTAGTCTAAGTGCATTCATCATTAGTTCATATCATTTTAGTTCCTGTCATTTTTTTGCATTCAACATTTCACTCATGATTTTTATCAACAGTTTCATATAGTGATATCATTTTGCATATTATAAGCATTGTCCATCATAAGTTCATTATCATTTAAGTATATTAGTTGCATTAAGCATTTAGATCATGATAGTGATAACACTTATCCACATAGATTGCATAACATTTATTATCCAAAAAATCTAAAAACATAGGTATCATTTGTCATAGCATTGGCATATTAGATCATCATACATAAAACTATAAAAAACCCATGTAGTACATGTAGGAAATCATCCACATATGTAGTAGGACATCATAAACTATAAGCATATAAGATCATTATACATTATGCATACATATTAGTGTCATAGGCATCATGGCATCAACATGATAGAAACATCACAATAGAGCATAATCACACCATCGATCATATAGAGAACATCAAATAGATAACATCCATCCATAAGAACACATGTATGTAGTCCATCGAACTCATCTAGATCATCATCATAAAACAATAATACTAATGTCCAAGTATACAATGATATCATAAGAGTGTCTATCTTGAGTCATCAAAAATGGTGTTTACAAAAATGATAATAAACATGATGCATGTCTCCAAAAAGTGGCTATGTAGAATTGGCTCTAAAAAGTGCTAGATCCTGAGTCTACTGAGGAGGAGGTTGAGGCCCTGTAGGACCTATTAGACCTATAGGACCCATACTTGGTGGCCCATGAGGAAGTGGTGGCCTCATCATCCCTACACTCTTTGTCTGTGTCCACCTCGACCTACTGCGTGAGCTAAGATGGAAGTTGCTCACCCTCTACTCTGGTGGCACTGCTTGCTCATACAACCTTCTCCAATAAAAGATCTCCTACCTAACTTGAACCATGTTAGAAACAATCTGGTTGTGAGGACCTTGGGTTGTAGTCTGCTATAGCAAGATCTCTGCCCTGGTGTATCTCTGTATCTTCATGTCCCACTTTAAAATGGTAGTCCAGAGATCCCCTTGCAACTATGTAACCTGCCCTTATAACTGAGTCACCTAGGCTCATAAATTTGCCATCTGACCATCGTCCCGACCCTGCAGCTATGCAACTTGAGCCTGTAGCTGAGCCACTTGGGATTGTAATACCACTGTATCTCCATCACCCTACCCAACCTGGCCCTATGACTATCCTTGTAACTGGCCCTATGGCTGCCCCTGGGCCTGTATCTATGCCTATTCCTGCATCTGGGGCACCCTCCTCTAGTCACCATCATCTCCTCCTCCCCTGCCACCTTAGCCACCCCTCCCACCTTGATGTCATCCCATCCTCTATCAAGGGGCATCGTCATCATCCTCATCGTCATCCTCCAGTCTCAGGGCCCACTCTCTAGGTTTGGAGTATCTCAGAACAGGATGTGCGGTAAAGTGTGCCTCGAAGTTTGCTATCATACCTGCATCCACTATCTATCATCTTAGATACCATGCGTGGTATGGAATCTATAGAATTTTGTGCTTGCTATCTTGTAGGAAGCCACTGGACCTCACAATGGATGCTCCATGTGCATCTGAGAAAAAATAATAGTACATTAGGGCATCCCCTGAATCTTGCCAAACTATCAGAGCACATGAGTAACAATGTGGCACTCTAGGATGTAGGGAGTCCTTCCTATCAACCATTGTGTCTAAAAGTAGTAGGGCAACTCTGCTATGTCCTCATCCCACACCTCACAATCTAGATATGGTCTCCACTCAACCTCATCCACATTATCCAATGTGTGATGCCAATACTCCAGCTTTCCTAGCTTGGGTTGGGAAAGAGTCTCATGAAACCTGTAAGAGTAAACTGGTGGATCCAAGCACCAAGTGATTAGTCTCGATCAAATAGGGTCTATGTAGCTGTGTTAGAGGGAATCTCTCATGTGACATCAATACATGATCTAGAATCTCCTGCAATCAATAACAAAGCACGTTAAAAGCTCAAAAAAACTAAGCTACATATCTATCCAATCAATCAAACAAGCTAGTTAGCTATCTTATCAGGACACCTATCCTATCATCTTTTTTGAGATTCTATCAATCTTGAAGATGACCTATCAGTTGGCCAACATCGATCTCAATGCTGACTTTACGAAACCAGCTAAGTATTTGACTGATCTTATCAGATGCGTAGCTTTGTATCAAATGCACTGAATCCCCTTTCATTTCCACTATTTCAAGCATTTGCGCCACTTTATCATGAATGCACTACTTCTTATCAGATGTTCCTAAACACTAATCATTATCGTACTTCTATCCTACTTGTGCAACTTTATAATGGATGTGCGAGACTGCTAATCATATGCGCCTAATGAACTAGATGCGCCAAAACCCTAATTGCATGCATAACACTACCTATCATTTGCAAAAATCTTGAAAATGTGTTGATTCTAGCCTCATAAGCATAGAACCATGTCATTTGCACAAATTCCTGACTTGTTTGTGCAAAAACAATAAAGATGCACATTCATTAACGACAAGTTTGACCTATAATTTGACCACAATAAATGCAAAAGTGACCAAGTTTGAAAGAGTACATATCAGGGGTCCGTAGTTTGCTAGCCACCTGAATCATTGGATCCTCTCAAATTTGTGGCTCGCTATCAGAATGCGATCCATCTCTGCTGACTGCTTTGCGCTGCTACAACACTAGAGCTCCTATAACCTCTCCACAAATGACAAGTGTGCAAATGAATAGGAAATTGACCCCACATTTCTATTTATAGCCAAAGTAACCCTAGTTGGAGGTGTCTAGCCTATCACAGGTATCTCGTATCCTGCGTCTATTTCTCCTCTTCTGCAATCTGAATCTTTCACCCATCAATCATGTTATCCATATTTCTTGATCATGAGATCGTTCAACATCCGATTCAACCTAACCAATCTCCCAAGGGGGCATCCAATCATATTGTCATTAAACCTATACTAGGGGCAAACTGGGGGATGTATCATAGTTAGGAAATTTTTATTCTTTGAACAATGTGATAAAACACACTGTCTCAAAGAGGGACAAAATGTATACACCTAAAAATGGCTTGAGTCTAATTAAATAAACATTTTAATATTTATTTTATTCCTATTCTTCTATCAATAAATAAATATCCTAATTTATTTATCTAATTCACATTCATCTTAATCTTCCAAAAATTAAATAAAAATCAATTTATTTAATTAAATACCCTAATTCCTCTAATGTCTCATCTAATTAAATAATCCTAAATTATTTAATTAATCACAAATTCCTCTATTCCAATGTCCTAAATTCTATAATTCCACATCATCCCATCCATGTCATTCTTCCACCTCACCATGTTGCACACACAATTAAATATTTTAATATTTAATTAGCTAATTATCCTCACCCACATGTGTCCTATTATTTGTCAATCACCTTTAGGCTCAAAGACACTTGTCTTTCTAATTCTAGTTCATCTCTCACATTCCAACAAAACAAGAGTCCTTCTTCCACTATCTCCTCAAAGTCTTCCACTTTTAACTCACAGGTCATTTGTGAGCACAATGACATGTGGCCCTTGGATCCACTTATTCCTCTACCTTGTAAACGTAGTAGGAACATTTCCCATGATTATCTCCCTCAACTCCATCTCAACCGTACATGTCATAGATAATTCCTCTAGTCATGGATCTATTGACACTTGGAATTGGTCCATCCTTAGCTTATAAAAGCAAGGTTCTCACACTCATTTTATACCACTTAATATTTTAGTAATCTTATTTTGCAGGACTTCCTCCATATCTCCCAAGCATGCCTTTGGCTCCATTGAATTTGCATCTAGCTTTCATTATCCTCATCTCATTATCATCAACCATGGCTGCATATCATTATCCCCATCCTTCATCTTAGTTATCGCATTGTAGTCTTATTGCATAACCCTCCAGATAGAAATTCTATCTTTGTCATCTTAATAGCAAGGAAGTACAACTTTTGAGAGCTCTATAATCACACAAGATCAAAGCTAGATAGGCAAGAATGGAAGACATGAGGTAGATCAATTCAACAAGGTATATCTTTGCTTCCTTGCATTTAACTCATTTCCATTGAAGTTATTAAATATTTAGGTAATTTCTACTCTAGTTTGGAAATTCAATCACACTAATCATGCAAATGAGAGAAGGGTTTTCATAAATTGTGTGACTTGACTTCCACCCCTTACAAAAGTTCACAAGGATTATAATAATGCTTTCATTTTCTAGTTTATGAAAAAATCATAACTATGGTCTCATGATGTAAATGTTTGACCTAAATCATGGATAAGACCTTAAAAGGCCATAATAGTGTTCTTTTGATTCACCACCTTTGAAAAAAGACCCTAAAAAGGTCAAAAAATTTCATCATGACCTTATTGTTGGCAAGAGACACTGTATGGCTTCATGAGTGTTGTCATTGATGGCAACAAAGTCCATTCCACACATCTGTAGCACATAGTATGTCTATACTAGAAGACAGATTGAAGAGTGTTTTGGTCCAGTGAGTAAGAATAGAGCATGCAACAAGGTCTGACAATTAGGTTTGGATCTCTCAGATGGTGTAATGTAGAAAGTTGCAGACTTGGACAAGTCAAGAGGATTTCCATGACTACTACATTCCAGAGATTGAGCCTCTGGTGATGAATGAGTAAAAATATATGAGCATTTAAGTGTTGAGTTCTTGATAGGTAGAGTAGACTAAGGAAGAACTGACTGGAAGAGCATCAGACTTTATTCCAAATGAGAAATTGATGGTGATCAAGCTATTTGAGGGATCATACATGGTTGGTCGACATAATTGATGACTTCTATGTCTATGTCTTTGATACACATCACATATTAAGCATGGATTCAGCCGACAGATCAATGTCTTGGAAATATCTTAAGTGTTCTAATTACTGACTAGAAAGATGTTGAAATCCTTGATGTGGATATATATACCAAATGGATTTCAGTATGAAGGTGTGTGTGTGTGTGTGTGTGATGACACAGTGTGCGAAGAAAGGCAAAGAGAAGTGTGGAAGTAGCTATACAAGTCCAGTATGTGACAGAACAACAACTCTAAAGCAGAGGAAGAATGAAGTGCAGTAGATCAGTATATTGAGCCTAACTAGAACTGAACCTCTGCATATGTGGATGCCTCTCATCAGTTCAAGTATCTTATTACTTTTTATAAACTTTGTAGATAGTGAGTCTCTTGTAGGCAATGTACCTCTTGTAAGCAGTGTGCTTGGGGTAGTGAGCCCTAATTGGCAAGTGCCATTTTGTACTTCTTATTCTTTTAATAGAGAATACAATCTTGGGTTAGTCACCCCATAGCTTTTCCCTTAATAGGGTTTTCCACGTAAAAATCATTGTGTTATGTGTGTTGATTTTATTTCTGCTCTCATGGTTATGTATGCTTATATGTTTTGATACTGCACTAATTGTTAAAGAAGAAAAGAAAGTTAAAATATTCAAGATAACTGATTCACCCCCCCTCTTAGTTATCTACCTTGTTTCCAACAATTGGTATCAGAGCTAATTTCCTCCAAACAAGAGGCTAATAGCTTGAGGAAGATCTGGGAATCTCAATGGATATGTATGGTATGAAGGAATAACTTCAGTCTACCCTAGATGATCTTGAGCAATCTCACTCTAAAGTCAATAACTTGAGAGAAAGACTCAAACAAGTTGATGATTTCATAAATGAGCTAAAAGAAAAATTGAGTATCTCTATGAAAAAGAGAAAGGAACTTCTTCAACAATTAGCAAGTCAAAGCGAAGCCAATGATACTAATGAAGATCTGAATGAGAAAAATAAGCTATGTGAGAAGCTATTAAAAGAGGTCATTATGGTAAGGCATGAAATGGAATAAGGGGTTATGAGATTCACCGAAGAAATTGAAGAGAAAAGAAAAATTGAAGATAATCTAAAACAATATCTCAAGGAGAAGTCAAAGGACTACCACAAAATGGATAGAATAATCAGACATCTGGAATCTGATTTTGAAGAAACTAGAGATAATGAAGAACAACTTGAGAATCAGATAGACACTCTTAAACAAGATCTTCAAACAATAAATGAATACAAAGAGAAATTTAAGATAAGCTCAGCTCAACTTGAAGTTCTTCTTGAAAGCTAAAAGAGGGTAGATGACAAGCATGGTTTGGGTTATGAGAAAGGTGAAAGCTCTGGATCTGGTCAGAAGAACTCTGGATCAAGAAATCAAAGAAACAAGCCTAAAAGACCTCTGGTAAGACAACTAAATGCTCAAAGATATCCATCCTTCAATGGATACTACTACAAATGCAACAACTTCGATCATAAAGCAACTCAGTGCAGAAGAAGAATGAATCAGACTAATTCATCCTTCTCTGGACAGTGTTTCAACTGTAAAAGGTATGGTCACAAATCTCATGAATGTAGAAATATGCAAATAAATAATTCATTCAATGGTAGATGTTTTGCATGCAATAGAATGGGACATATGGCTAATCAATGCAGATCAAAAGGATATCAGTCAAATATGCAAAGAAATGTTGTTTTCTACAATTGCAATAGATCCGGTCATATTGCCAGATTCTGCAGAAGCAAGAATTAGGATAAAAAGGGTTTGGTGCATTATAATCAAAATCAAGATAAAGGAAAAGGTAAAATGAATGCGGACGAAGTTCAAAGGGAGATGAACATGATTTGGGTGAAGAAGAGTATAGAAAATGTTAGGGATGGTTCCGTACCAAAATCTAGTGCAGATAATTCTTTTGAAAACTAAACAAATGAGCTTTGGCTCAGGGGGAGTCACAAAGGAAAGTAAATTCCCCCAGCCAGTCAATTGGTGCCTAAAATTTGACACATGGAATGTTGCAGATTAAAGGGTTCTTAGAGAAATATCTAAATAACCCTCGATAAAAATATGAAAGATCCGCAAGGAGTTTTAAGGAGTTTAATCATCCAAGATTGATCCGGTTTGATAGCCATCCGGTAAAAGCAAGATTTTCACAGTTAGATCTGGTATGATTCAAAATTGAAATATCTTGATCTATAGATAAATGGCATGATTGGAAGAAAGGAGATACATTTTCAATTATCACTAAAAATAATTCTAAGTGTATCTCAATGATTCGGAAAGATCTCTCTCAGAATAAGGAAGAACAAGGCAACCAGAATAACTTAAGTTGTGCATTTATTGCAATAGGAAATTAGGGTTTGTGTAGAGATAAAAGGGTTTCTTTATTCATCATTTGCACATTTGCATTCGAGAAGAAGAAAGAAAGAGCTCTACATCAAGATTGTTTCAACCTTCTCAAAGTTCAACCACAGAATTTGATTCAACCAGCAATCGTTTCTGCTCATTTTGTGAACCCTAGAAGCATAAAAAGGTATTTCCATTTTTGAATATCTCTCTCTGGATATTTTACAAAGATGGCTACTCCAAATGTTGTTAAGATCACTGATAGGCTACACCCAAAGTTCAAGAAACAACCCTACGAATCCCTAGAAGTTGATCCCTTAGGCACCTTCTCTAGCATTCTGCATGGGGTTCTACATGTAGAAGATGTTAGGGTGTACATACATGCAAATATTGAGGAATTTAGGGAATCCAAGATGATGGATATCTATCATAAATAATTAATAAATGAAACATTTAAACTTAAACCTCAATACAAGGCTCTCCAGGATAAGTATTTTGGACATTGCATCCACTTTCCCTATTTTATAGAAGATGAATGGGTCTGGTATGTTCTTAGCAGAATACATGACAAATTCATGTGGTTAATGAAGCCCTTCAAGATAACAAAAGATGTCATTAGGGCAGTAACTGGATTGCATTCATCCGGTGGGTTACCTGCTCTCAAATCTGTCAAGAACCAAATAGTAAGTGAGGCTACTAGATCTAAGTTTGACAAAAGAGCAATGACAATAGATGATATCATAGATCCGAACATAAAGTTTTCCTCTATAATAATTGGTTACAAAATCTATCACTCCAGCAAGGAGAATTCTGTCCAGAACTGCAATATATACTGCATATCAGATGCTAAGGGAAAATGTAGATTATGATCTATGCAACCTTCTCTTGAACCAACTATTAGAGAACTTGCAGAAGATCAAGAAGGACATGGTGGATTAATAATGTGTCTGTTCTTTTACTATATGAATGAGCTACTCGGATCAAGTGGTTAGGTATGGTAAAATGACAGACCAGTTGCCATACAAATCAGAGACTACATGTATGGGCTTGGTGATGCCAAGGATCAAAGTACAACACTCTAGGGATATTTCAAGAACTTCCAAAGTATGATGCAGGCCAGATAAAGAATTCTTCAATCTCTAGTTGAAAAATACAAGGATACAATGTGTTTTATGGTAGACACTAATCAATGCCTAATGGAGATAGTTGAGCCTAGAACATTATGGATAATGCCAATGGGCTACAAAGTAGATGAGAAAATTTTGGAGCTACATGTTCAACACCTGCTGAGTCAGCCAAAGGACCCTGAGGCAGAAAGATTTGGAACCTTTGAAGAATTAAGTGTAAAGATACATGTTGAATTAAGACAACCAGAGATAAAAAGAAAAGTGAGAAGAGAAGTAGAGGAAATTACCAAAAGATATGGCATATCAAAAGAAGTAGTAGATGCAAATAGGGAGAAAATAGAAAGAGCTGAGAAAGAGAGACAAGAAGCAGAAAAAGAAAGTGTTCTGGTGCAACTAGATCCTCCAAGAGCTCTGTACCTACCACCTATAAGAGATCAAGAGCCTCAAAACTGGAAGCCAAGACATCTAGAAAGGGAGAAAAGAGAATGAAAACAAAAGCCACAAGGTCCTACATAAGCCAAAAGGATGATGAAGAAACAGGGTCGGATGAGGAAGTTAAGAAAATGAAGAAGAAGAAGAAAACTTATGGGGAATCCTTTGTCGGTAAAAACAAGGAAGAAGAGGTAGAAGAATTTGTTGAAAGGTCTACTCTCTCTATTGATGATGTCATCAAGGTAGTCACTGTGGATGGGAATCTGTAACCAATGACTAAATTTTATGATGAATATAGTGACACTGACAAGAAGATCTTGGAAGATGCTATAGTCAGGTACCTAAACATTTATAATAAAACATTCATAATAAAACATTCATTGAAATCATCTCTCTAATCCCCAAAAGTCTAGAGAAGGAACTTGAACTAAGAAAGGAGAATGCTAAGGCTAAGGATCTAGAGATCCGAGAGAAGATTGCTATTTAGCTTTATCCTTCTATTACTCCAAAATAAATGAACATGATCTTTAAGGACTGCAAGGATGAGTTTTGGAGCAAAGAAAGAATGAACAAACTAATGCTTAGAGAGACTGATCATGTAGAAAAAGAAATAGAAGACATCCTCTGGAATGCATTCAAAATATTTAACTTCCTATCATAGAGGAAATAGATGAAGAACCTTCTACCATGGATGTCGAAGGATTAAGTACATCAAAAGAAGAATCTACTGAGAAAAATATAGAAAAGTCAAAAGAAATAAGTGAGGAGAAGTCTAAGAACTTGGATTCCTCTGTTTCAGAAGAGGAAGTCCATAAAGAAGTTAACATCTCTCTTTCGGATCCCCCTGCAAACTCTGAAACTAAAGGAAAAGGAAGAAAAGAGGAGAAATTGAGTCAAGAAGAGGAGGTAAAAGGAAGAGAAGAAGATCAAACAGAGAAGACTCCTGATGATAGTTCTGAGGTTGCAAAAGGAAAGAAGACTTAGTCTCTGGCAAGAGACACTGCAGAGGTAATAAAGAGCTTCTTGAACAAAGAAATGATAGAGATAGATGAACTAGAATTATTTCAAGTACCACTAAATTTTGATTCCCTTTCTTCAGTCTAGACAATGAAGATAATATCTTTTGCTTAAGCTAAAGCAAAGAGAAGCTTCTCAAGTCTCACATGGAAGACTATGAGCTGATAGAGATTGCATCTGGGATGTTGGAGAAGATCATGCCATCCTTCCAAAAGGATCCTTTGGCCTCTCCATCTGGTAACCTAAAATCTTTGGTTAACTCTGTTAGCACCCATTTTGATTCTTTGGAGAAATCAACAGAAGAGAAAGTCCAGAAAGAATTTTTGGGAAAGAGGTTCATTGAAATACAGGGACTCATAACTAATGACTAGAGGACCCTGGATATTAGGTTAAAGAGCCTAGAAAATTCTCTTAAAGATGGTGGAGAAATGTATAATTTTTGTCTATCTTGGTCTAAAGTGACAAAGGATATAAAAAAGAAGGTGAAAGAACAAGAAGATAAACTGTCAAGTTTATCTCAAAATTTTGATCCCCTCACCACTTCTATAATGAGTCAAGAGTACCAGGACATCACCATTATAAATGAAATAAAGAGGCTTGGGAAGGAGAGGAAGAATATAATAAGTAGGGTGAGTGAACTTAGAGGGACAATTATCCCTAAGTTAGAGGCCATGCATGAGGCCTTAACTGATGCTCAGATCATAGCCCAAACTAGTGATACGACAAACTTAAGAAGGGTAGAAGCTTATGCATTCTTGTTGAGTGATCACATTTCAATTTTGGACAAGATGAAGTAGAGTTGGGCGATATAATTTGTACAGTTGAAGACCACCTTTGCGGATATACTTAAGTATATGTAAATATAACATGTTTATATACTTATGCGGCTATGTATAGGTTGATTTTTGCAAATTTTGGTTTGTGGATTCCACCCTTTACCATTGATGTCAAAGGGGGAGTGAGGAGTAGTGCAAAATGTGGAATCCAACCAAGGGGGAGCTCTAGTAAAAGTGTACATAAGACAGAGCATCAGCCAAGGGGGAGTTTGCTACGACACTTAATCATTTTTCACTAAGTGTTGCCATCAATGCCAAAGGGGGAGATTGTTGGCAAGAGACACTGTATGGCTTCATGAGTGTTGTCATTGATGGTAACAAAGTCCATCCCACACATCCGCAACACATAGTATGTTTATATCGGAAGACAGATTGAAGAGTGTTTTGGTCTGGTGAGCAAGAATAGAGCATGCAACAAGGTTTGACAATCAGGTCCAGATTTCTCAGATGGTGTAACTCAGCAAGTTGTGGACTTGGACAAGTCAAGGGGAGTTCCATGACTACTACATTCTAGAGATTGAGCCTTCGGTGATGAATGAGTGAAAAGATATGAGCATCTAAGTGTTGAGTTCCTGACAGGCAGAGTAGACTGAGGAAGAACTGACCGATATAGCATCAGACTTTAATATGGATGAGAAATTGATGGTGATTAAGCTATTTGAGGGATCATACATGGTTGGCTAACATAATTGATGACTTCTATGTCTATGTATTTGATACATATCACATATTAAGCATGGATTCAGCTGACAAATCACTGTCTTGGAAATATCTTAAGTATTCCGGTTGCCGACTAGAAAGATGTTGAAATACTTGATGCAGATATATATACCAGATGGATTTTATTATGAAGGTGTGTGTGTGTGTGTGTGATGACACAGTGTGCGAAGAAAGGTAGAGAGAAGTGTGGAAGCAGCTATACAAGTCCGGTATGTGATAGAACAACAGCACTAAAATAGAGGAAGAATGAAGTGTAGTAGATCAGTATATTGAGCCTAACTAGAACTAAACCTTAGTATATGTGGATGCCTCTGATCAGTTCAAGTATCTCATTACTTTCTATAAACTTTGTAGACAGTGAGTCTCTTGTAGGCAGTGTGCCTAGGTAGTGAGCCCTAATTGGCAAGTGTCATTTTGTACTTCTTATTCTTTTAATAGAGAATATAATCTTGGGTTAGTCACCCTATGGTTTTTCCCTTAACAAGGTTTTCCATGTAAAAATCATTGTGTTATGTGTGTTGATTTTATTTCTACTCTCATGGTTATGTATACTTATATGTTTTGATGCTGCACTAATTGTTAAAGAAGAAAAGAAAGTTAAAATATTTAAGATAACTGATTCAACCCCCCTCTCAGTTATCTACCTTGTTTCCAACACTTATGTCTCCTTACCCTTCATGCGCTCATGATATGTGTCTAGCCATGAACACTTTAAAAGTGTTTGACCCATGGGCTACTTTGATTTATTCAAGGATTATTATCAAAGTCATAAAAAAGACTAAAGTGAAACCCTCCTTTGCAACGAGCTTTGACTTAGGGCATTATTGTGTAGCAAAAGGGTTTCCAAACCCTAAAACAAGCTCATTTGTTTCTTTTTACTTTCATTGCTTTGGTTTCTCTACTGGTTTGGAGCACCATCATGGAGGGTTTACTTGATGTTGTTTGAGAGGCTTCCTACTTTGGAGGGTCATCTTGCTATTTCCACTGGTTAGTAATACCTTTTATGTTGCTTCTACACTTGTTGTTTTGCCATTTCCATAATCAAAAAGTAAGAAACCTTGTCTTCTTTGATGCAAACTATGGGATCTACTACTCCTTTTTCATGGTTTCTATGCATAAAACAAGGGATAAACTTGCTTTTTCTGGTGGAGACAATAAAATACCATGGAAAAATTACAAACATGGGTTTTATTCTTCTATTCATGGTGATATAATACTGATGTTTCTCTTTATCTTCTTGCTTTGTTGAAAAGCTATGGAAGGTATTATTAAAAGGAAACAGTGAAGGCTATGTGTATAATTTGCATTATTCTTCTTTCCACATACTGTTACCCTTCTTTTACCTCTTGAATCTGAGAAAAGGTGAAATAACTAGTATATCTACACTTTGCTTGCCGATGACTCTTTAAATCTATCATTAAAGGTCCTTTCGTGCTTCCTAAAAGATTGTGAAAGATTTGAAAGAATTTTTCCCTTTTTGACTATTCTTGCTAGCATAATTTTATGATAGTCTACTGCTCTTTAAATACTTCTTTGTAAGATCTTGCATCTACAGTCACTCACCTTTCCAAGCTCTTAAACATACTCATAGATTGTTCATGGTCTTAACCTATTTCTTCACAAAAATCTTCTACACTTTTTGATGCAGAGGCATGGAGGATTCAACCAAAACTCACAAACTTCCACTATGCTTTGATGAGAGCAGCAAATAAGGTAAATTTGACATAATTTTTAGAATACAACTCAAACCCATGATCTAAAAACTGATTTGGATATCCATTATCTTTTTACACAACATATCTCACATGAAACATAGGTTGTTTTTGAAAGTTTTCTTCAAAAATGGACTGTTATAGAGATGGAGACCCTAGTAGATTTCAGACCTGCCCTCACCAAAAATGGCATAACTCACTTAATTTTTAATGAAAATTTCTCAAACCAAAGTAATATGAAACTAGACTCATATACCCATCTTTTCCCATTGGTTTCAAACTTGTAATTGATCCGTACAATCCATACCATTCCAAATAAGATGACTGTTATAGTAAACAAAACTAGAAGTATCAATCACTAAATTCATCATAGATTTCACAAAACATAATAAAAATTAATGGAACCAATGCCAAAAGAAAGAAGACTCTGATATATTTTCAAAAAATATAATTTTATGCCATTTGGATTCTGTACATGTCTGTACCAGCCTCAGGAACAGCCAAAAATAGTCAAAAAAATGCAAAAAACTAAACTTTTATTTCATTTCTCTTCTCTAAACTTCATCTCTCCTCCATCTTTCCATCTCTCTACCTCTTGCACAAAATTTCAAGGCATAAATAATATCTTTACATCCATATATTTTGTTCCATCACTCCACTCTCTTTTACATGCAAAAAGAAGAGGCTAAAAATAGCCAAACCACTAACACTACTCAACTTAGAAAGTACTAAACTTAACCAAATCTTAAGACTCCACTACAAGTGACCTCTAAAACATGAAGAGTGGTCTTAAATAGACCTTTATTACAAAAATAATGAAATAAAACTCCTCCAATGTGAGAAACTACATATTAAACTCCCTATGACCCTTCATATTCCTGTTTTGTTTGCCCTTTTTGCACTTTTTGCAATATTAACAATTTTGCAATTTTTGCAATCCTTTACATAATAACTTTAAATCCCACTAGAACCTAATCAAATGCCTCTAATACATTTCCAATGGTCAATTCATGACCTTATTACATCATTAAAACACCAAAACTAGATTAAAACCAAAAGTTGCCTCATGGAGGTTTAAAGCTAGTAAGGTGCTCCTGCACCATATTCTTGGAGAAAACAAAATTCAAGTCCTCTTGAATGCAAGTCAACTCTTTCTTCCTAGTTCTCCAATTCTTCTACAACATGTCCTTCATCTTTGCAACTATCCCTGGGTCCTTCTTCTTTTTCTTATGCCATCTCTTATTCAGCATTCTCTCAACTTCTAGGCTCCAAAATTCCATTTCTTGTGTATATACCTCAATAATATCATCCATGTCTTCACTGGCAACATATTCATCTGAAAAGAAAATCATTTCCTCAAGTGTTTTGGTAACATCTTTTTCACCATCATCTTCATACATTGTAGGAACTTCTTCTTGTTCTTTATAACCTGCATATACATAATCCAATGAAATATTAGAAATAAAATAATGAGGCCTTGAGGTCTCCTCCTTGCTTCCCTGCACGACTTTTCATCCTCACTATGTTTTATATGAGACTATGTGTAATGTGAAGCTTACATGTATGCATTCACAGTGAGGGTTTTAAAGCATACAGTGAGGTTTTGGACAGAGTTTATACCATTTGAAATGCTTCATATATTGGTTGTAGTGTATCACTTTCTTGGTTGTCTCTTCCTAACTATGATTACTCCTTATGTTTTGGATTGCACCTTAACTATTTGCACATGGCCATAAGATAGTATTTTGTTGTTGTTTGACAAGATTCTCTCTAGGGTATATAATCCCCCAAAAATATTCATACCAAAAAGAAGTTGCTAAACTTTTAAAAGCCTTAAATAGACCTCAAACATGTCTATATACTTCCATTACTATCTTTCAGGTTAAGGATACCTATATAGGGTTATATGAGGCTTTATTAGATTCAAAGAAAAAAATTTGAATAAACTTCACTATCTTGTTATAGGCCATCCTAGAACACTATCTATGCTTCTCAACACCTTTGATATGTTTGATATGATCTTCCACTTTACATCTATCACTATCCTTGTTGTCCTCTAACCTTTCAATGAGGCATATGATTATTTTTTTTAAAGATATGACTGTTTCTTTCTAAACTTGTTGTCCTCACAGATCCCAGATAGTCTTGTACGAAATTGTATGACTTTAAATGATCATAAAGGACCATATTTATGATATATTTCCTGTGGATTTAACAACAGATATCTCAACATCTTCATTTCCATCAATGCCTTCAAATACATTTTGCTATCATACATGACTGTCATGACCTCTCTTTTCGCTATTTCTCTTGACATGCCATGACTGCTTGTATGACCCTTTTGTATGACTATTCAGAATAGTCAATGATGACTTCTTTCATCCCCTTTTGACATAGTCAATTTGACTATTTTATCTATTGTAAACATAGTCATCATGACTGCTCTGCCTGCCAGGAACAATCATCATTGCCTAAATGAGGGTACATTTGTTATGAAGAGCTACAGATACATGCTATGGTATAATGACTTCTACTATGACTTCCATGTTTCATATGTTTCACTCTTTTCTCAACTCATTATTACCACTTGATCCCATGTGGAAAAAGAGTGATAACCTTTAAGACTGATTACCATAAACACTACTCTCAGAACTATCTCTGCAATGTCTCTACCCTCTAGTTGTTGTCCATACTCCTTGACTACTTTATATAGGATGAAAAACTCTTGAGATTTCTTAGAGATGTGTTTTCTTGTGGTGTGGCTATTGTCCTCATTATATCTGCACCTCTGTTGTTGCTTAAACATTGATCTCTTGGACTATCCTTTATGGTCTGCTGTCAAGCATGTAATATTATTTCCTTCCATGACTATTCCTATTGTTACTCTTATTCATGACTGAATAATGGTTAATCTTCATTCTTTATGTAACTATTGACTGTTATAGATTTATTAGTCACTTTTGGCTATTTCCTTCATTGACTATCATGACATTTGACAATGACTACTCCAAATTTATTAGAGATGACTGTCTTCTCTTTTCATGTGGTGTATCCTCTGGAGAACAAGATTGTCCCCTTAATAGCCTCTATCAGATGACACATATCTTTATTGCATATTGGACTATTATTGTATGACTCTAATGGTAGACTGTGTACAAAGTTCTTTCACCAATCTTTGTCATAGTGACCCTCTCTTTTGCTGATATGACTGTTCTTTTCATGCCCTCTTGGTGGTTGTTCTATTAGAATACATACTGTATCTTCTTTTATTGTCTGTTGGACTATTAAAGATCTCAAACATCTTATAATGAATCTGTAACTCCTCTATGTATGACTGTTATGCACAATTAATACTATGAAATAAGCAAGCAATTTTTTTGTAGTATGATTGTCCCAAATAGTCAATACATGATTATTTTAATCTTTTGATAAGGTTTCCTATAGTCATCTTTCCTTGACTATTTTAGGTCAATAATGATAGTCTCTACTGTTGGCAAGAGACACTATATGGATTCATGGTTGTTGTCATTGATGGCAACAAAGGTCATCCCACATATCCGCAAGTCATGATATATCTCTACCGGAAGTCAGATTGAAGATTGTTGTGGTCCGGTGAACAAGAACAAAGCATGTGGCAAGGTCCGACAGATTGGTCCGGATCTCTCAGAGGAAGTGTCTTGGCACAGTGCGGATCTGGGGAAGTCAAGAGGACTATCTTGAGTAGTATATTCCAAGGATTTAGCCTCCGGAGATGGACAAAGAAAAAGATATGAATAGTTGAGTACCGGATTCCTGAGAGACAGTGAAAACAGAGGAAGAACTGACTGATAGAGTATCAGACTACTTTCCGGATGTGTTACAGATGATGATAAAGGTTGCGGAGGCATGAATCATGTTTGGCCGACATAATTGATGATATCTACAAGTATATGCTTGATCTGCATTGCTTGGTGAGCAAGGATTCAGCCGACAGAACTAAGTTTGTAAGAAAATAGACTGTTCCGGATGCCGACTAGAAAGGTGATGAAATTACTTGTGCGGATATATATAGAGGATGGATTTAGTTGTAAAGAGTGTGAAGTGTGTGAAAGGATATGCGAACAAGTCCAGATTAGAGCAGAAGTAGCAAGAAAGATCCGGTATGTGAAAGGATAGCAGACTAAAGAACAGAGGAAAGATGAAGTGCAGCAGATCAGTATACTGAACTTAACCGGAACTGAACTCCAGCATATGCAGATGCTTCCAATCAGTTCAAGACTGTGATTCTTATCACTTTGTAAGACAGTGTGTCTTCTTGTAGGCAGTGAGCCTCTTGTGAGCAGTGTGCTCGGGCAGTGAGCCCTAATTGGCAAGTGCCATTTTTGTAATTTCCTATTCTTCTAACAGAGAATAATTCTTGGGTTAATCACCCCGTGGTTTTCTCCCTTAACAGGGTTTCCACGTCAAAAATACTGTGTCATGTGTTTCTTATTTCATGGTTAATGTTTTGTGTTTGATTTTATGCTGCTTCAATTAAAAGGAAAGTTCAATAAGGAAATAATTAGGATAACTGATTCACCCCCCCCCTCTCAGTTATCAACAATTGGTATCAGAGCTAAGTTCCTCCTAATAGAGCCTAACAGCTTGAGGAAGATCTGGGATTTCAAATGGATGCATATGGTTTAAGGGAGCAACTCAAGACTGCCCTTGAGGATCTTGAACAGTCAAATTCTGAAGTCAGTGAATTAAAGGAAAGACTCAAACAGGCTGATGAATTCATGAGAGAATTAAAAGACAAATTAAGTCTCTCTATGAAAAAGAGAAAGGAGCTGCTTCAACAGTTGGCAAGACAAAGTGAAGAAAGCAATACAAGTGAGGAATTGACTGAGCAAACCAAGTTATGTGAAAAGTTATCAAAAGAAGTCATTATGTTAAGACATGAAATGGAATCAGGAACTATAAAGTTTACTCAAGAGATTGAAGAAAAAAGAAAGGCTGAAGACAATCTAAGACAATCTCTTAAAGAAAAATCAGAAGAATGCCACCAGATGGACAGGATTATCAGACACCTTGAATCTGATCTTGAAGATTCCAAAGATAATGAAGGAAAACTTGAGGATCAAATTGCCTCTCTCAAAAGAGACCTTCAAACAGCAAATGAATATAAAGAGAAATTCAAGATAAGTTCTGCTCAACTTGAAGTTCTTCTTGGAAGTCAAAAGAGGACAGATGACAAGTATGGCTTGGGATATGAGAAAGGAGAAAGCTCCGGATCCGGTCAGAAGAATCTTGGATCAGAAAATCCAAGGAGCAGGCCTAGAAGACCTCTGGTAAGACAGCCAAATGCTCAAAGATATCCATCCTTCAATGGATACTGCCACAGCTGCAACCACTTTGGTCACAAAGCTAATCAGTGCAGAATGAGAATGAATCAGATTAATTCATCCTTCTCCGGACAGTGCTTCAACTGCAAAAGGTATGGACACAAATCCCATGAATGCAGAATTATGCAAGTAAACAAATCATTCAAAGGTAGATGCTTTACATGCAATAGAATAGGTCATATGGGTAATCAATGCAGATCAAGGGGATATCAGTTAAATATGCAAAGAAATGTTATTTGCCAAATCTGCAATAGGTCCGGTCATAATGCTAAAGTCTGCAGAAACAAGAATCAGGACAAAAGAGGTCCGGTGTATAATCAGAATCAAGACAAGGGTAAACAAAAGATGAATGCGGATGAAGTTAGGAATCAGATGAGCAAGATTTGGGTGAAGAAAAGCTCAGAGAATGTAGAGGTTGGATCCGCACCAGATTCTGGTGCTGATATTTCTTCCGGAAATTAAAAAGTGAGCTCAGGCTCAGGGGGAGACTCAAAGAAGATTCTGTTCCCCCAGCCAAACAAGTTGTGCCGGATGTGGCACAAGATGCGGATTAAAGGGTTTGTAGATATAAGTCCTGAGATGCTTCAGTCAAGTTTTCAGAGGTCCGCATAGAGTTATGAAGAAGCTGTGTTCGATTAAGTTAGACCTGTTCAGGGAGGTGCTCCGGTATGATAAAGGATTACAAAAAGGTCCGGAGAGATCCGGAAGTGCACGATCTTGTCTTGCGGATTGGACAGAGTGTTTGGGATGTTCTTGTAATATGTTACCTAGATTTATTCATGATTTAAAGATCCGGATGATATTCAGTGATCAGGACTGATCCGGGATACTCCAAGCTGTCCAGACATGGTAAACCGGAATAATGCAGGTGAAGCATTTATTGCAGACAGATATTAGGGTTTGCGGAGCAATATAAAGATTTCTCAAAAGTTATCTGCTCATTCTACACTTGAGAAGAAGCGAATAGTGGAGCTCTGCAACAAGGTTCATCAAGCACACCAAGGATCTCCTGCCAAAGCTATTGAATAAAGAAATCAATCCAAACACTCCGTGCAAACCGAAGGCGCATAAGGTATTCTTCGTTTTTCATTGCCTCACTGCAAATCTTTGAAGAATGGCTACTCCAAACATAGTTAAGATCTCTGATAGACCTCGCCCCTCATTCAAGAAACATCCCTACAAATCATTGGAGGTAGATCCACTAGGAGCCTTCTCTAGTGTTCCCCACGGAGTCTTACATACTGAAGATATTAGGGTTTACATACACGCAAACATTGAGGAATTTGGGGAATTCAAATTAAGAGACCTCTATCACAAGCAACTGATAGACAATGCTTTTGAGCTCAAACCAGAGTATAAGGGTATCCAGAAGAAACAATTTGAGCAATTCATTCATTTCCCTAGCTTTGAAGAAGATGAATGGGTCCGGTATGTACTGAGCAGGATGCATGACAACTTCCTTTGGCTAGATAGACCCTGTAAGATCACAAAAGAAGCAATTAGAGCAGTAACTGGTCTATACTCTTCCGGGGGGGTACCTATCCTCAAATCTGTCAAGAACAACGTTGTAACTGAGGCCACCGGATCAAAATATGATAAGAGGGCAATGACCATTGAAGATATTTCGGATCCGGATATCAAATATGCATCAATGATAATAGGATACAAGATCTATCACTCCAGCAGGGAGAATTCTGTATCCAGGACTGCAATATACACAGCATATGAAATGCTAAGAAAGAATGCAGATTATGATCTTTGTGAACTACTACTAAGCCAATTAATGGAAAATGTACAGAAAATCAAGAAAGACAAGAAGAACTCCTTTAAGTATGGTACTCTCATTGTATGTCTATTCTTTTACTTCATGAATGAGCTACCCGGAACAAGCGGATGGGTATGGCAGAATGACAAACCTGTTGCAGTCCAGATAAGAGACTATTTGCATGGACTTGGGGATGCAAAAGCGAGAAACACAGCTCTATGGGGATACTTCAAAAACTTTCAGAGCATGATGCAAGCAAGAGAGAGAATTCCCCAGTCTCTCATTGAGAAATACAAGGACTCAGTATGCTTTATGGTTGACACTGATCAGTGCCTAATGGAGGCAGTGGAGCCAAGGACTGTCTGGATCATGCCCATGGGGTATGAAGTTGATGAACAGATAGTAGAGCTGCATGTTCAACACATGCTAAGTCAGCCCAAAGATCCTAAGGCAGAAAGGTTTGGAACCTTTGAGGAGCTGAGTGTGAAATTACATGTAGAACTCAGGGAACCTGAGATTAAGAGAAAAGTGAGAAAAGAAGTAGAGCACATTGCTCAAGGCCTAGGCATCTCAAAAGAGGCACTTGATGCCAGCCGGGAAAAGAGGAGAAAGGCTGAGGAAGAAGAGAAAAGCAAAGAAAGTGCTCCGGTTGAAACCCCCACCCGGACCAGATCATCAAAGAGATCTGCACCTTCCACAACCAAAAGCTCAAAACCGGAAGTCCAGGCATCCGGTAAAAGATCCAAGACAAAAGCATCAAGGGCTTATGAAAGCCAAAAGGATGAAGAGGAAACAGAATCAGATGAGGAAGTAAGAGAAGTAAAGAAACAGAAGAAGAAAGGATCCGGTAAGCCCTCCACAGGCCAAGACAAGGATGAAATGGCAGAGGTAACTGTTGAAAAGCCCACTCTGTCACTAGAGAGCATAATCAAGTCGGTCACGGTGGATGGAAACCTTCAACCAATGACTGAATCCTATGATGACTTCAGTGAGGCAGACCAAAAGACTCTGCAGGAGGCCACAGTGAAATATCTTAACATATATAATAAGGCTTTCATTGAAATAATATCTCTTATTCCTAAAAGCCTAGAAAAGGAAATGGAAGTGAGGAAAAATAATGCTCATGCTAAAGATCTTGAGATCCGGGAGCAGATAGCTATTCAGCTATATCCTCAAATTGATCCCAAGACAATGAACATGATCTTCAAGGACTGCAAAGATGAGTTCAGAAGTAAAGCCAGGATGAATCAGCTCATGCTTGGTGAGACTGACAAAGTGGCACAAGAGACAGAAGAGATCCTCCGGAAGGCCTTCAAAAGGTTCAATCTTCCTGTTGTAGAGGACTTAGGTGCAGAAACAGCTGCTGATTTGGAATCTTCTGTTCCGGAAGAAGTGAGCCCTGAACAGACAAGTGAGGACTTGGGACCCTCTGCTCCAGAAGAAGTGGCCCATGAACAAGCAAGCATCTCTCCTCCGGTTTCCCCTACAGTCTCCGGATCCAAAGAAGAAGAGCAATTGCAGGAGAAGGAAGCAGTGGTGACAGACAAAGAGGTTGACAGTTCTAAGACTGCAGAAGAAAAGAAACATCTGTCTCCGGCAAGAGACACTGCACAAACTGTTCAACAATTTTTGAGCAAAGAAACTCTAGAGATTGATGAACCGGAGCTTCTAAAAGGTCCATTTGATTTTGACTCTCTCTCTCCGGTACAAACAATGAAGATAGCTTCATTTGCAAATGCCAAGGCAAATGAAAAGCTCCTGAAGTCTCATATGGAAGACTGTGAGTTGATAGAGGCTGCTTCCGGAGTACTTGTAAAGATCATGCCATCAATCCAAATAGATCCGACAGCCTCCACTTCCGGTAATCTAAAAACCTTAGTCAGCAGTATTGATACACATTTTAATTCTCTAGAAAAATCAGCTGAAGAAAAGGTCCGGAAGGAATTTTTGGATAAGAGATTTTCTGAAATATTAGAATTAATCTCTAAGGATAGGAAGATTGTAAGCATTGGAATAAAGAGCTTAGAAAATGCTCTTAAGGATGGCGGTGACATCTACAAATTTTGTATATCTTGGTCAAAGGCAACAGCAGCAATTGACAAGAAAATAAAAGAGGAACAGGACAAGCTTCAAAGCTTATCTCAAAGTTTTGATCCTCTCTCTTCCTCTATAATAAATCAAGAATGTCAGACTATTGCAGTCTTGAATGAAATAAAGAATCTTGAGAAGGAGAGGAAGAACATTACCAACCGGATGGGAGAACTTAGAAGGATTATAGTCCCTAAGTTGGAAACTATGCATGAGGCCATCAGTGATGCCCAGACCACCGCCCATACAAAAGATCCGACAGATCTCAGGCGGGCAGAAGCTTTTGCATTTTTGTTGAGTGGTCACATTTCAATCTTGGACAGAATGAAGCTTAGTTGGGCTACTGAAATGGTTCAACTGCAGACATCCTTTGCAGACATTCTGCAGTATATGTGAGTATGTAAATATGCGGCTATATATAGAAAATTTTTGAGAATTTTGGTGTGCGGACCCTACCCTTTGCCATTGATGTCAAAGGGGGAGTGAGGAGCAGTGAAAAATGAGGAATCCAACTCAGGGGGAGTTCCGGAAATTGTATATAAAGACAAGAGCATCAGCAAAGGGGGAGCATAGTGTAAACACTTAGTCATTTTTCACTAAGTGTTGCCATCAATGCCAAAGGGGGAGATTGTTGGCAAGAGACACTATATGGATTCATGGTTGTTGTCATTGATGGCAACAAAGGTCATCCCACATATCCGCAAGTCATGATATATCTCTACCGGAAGTCAGATTGAAGATTGTTGTGGTCCGGTGAACAAGAACAAAGCATGTGGCAAGGTCCGACAGATTGGTCCGGATCTCTCAGAGGAAGTGTCTTGGCACAGTGCGGATCTGGGGAAGTCAAGAGGACTATCTTGAGTAGTATATTCCAAGGATTTAGCCTCCGGAGATGGACAAAGAAAAAGATATGAATAGTTGAGTACCGGATTCCTGAGAGACAGTGAAAACAGAGGAAGAACTGACTGATAGAGTATCAGACTACTTTCCGGATGTGTTACAGATGATGATAAAGGTTGCGGAGGCATGAATCATGTTTGGCCGACATAATTGATGATATCTACAAGTATATGCTTGATCTGCATTGCTTGGTGAGCAAGGATTCAGCCGACAGAACTAAGTTTGTAAGAAAATAGACTGTTCCGGATGCCGACTAGAAAGGTGATGAAATTACTTGTGCGGATATATATAGAGGATGGATTTAGTTGTAAAGAGTGTGAAGTGTGTGAAAGGATATGCGAACAAGTCCAGAGTAGAGCAGAAGTAGCAAGAAAGATCCGGTATGTGAAAGGATAGCAGACTAAAGAACAGAGGAAAGATGAAGTGCAGCAGATCAGTATACTGAACTTAACCGGAACTGAACTCCAGCATATGCAGATGCTTCCAATCAGTTCAAGACTGTGATTCTTATCACTTTGTAAGACAGTGTGTCTTCTTGTAGGCAGTGAGCCTCTTGTGAGCAGTGTGCTCGGGCAGTGAGCCCTAATTGGCAAGTGCCATTTTTGTAATTTCCTATTCTTCTAACAGAGAATAATTCTTGGGTTAATCACCCCGTGGTTTTCTCCCTTAACAGGGTTTCCACGTCAAAAATACTGTGTCATGTGTTTCTTATTTCATGGTTAATGTTTTGTGTTTGATTTTATGCTGCTTCAATTAAAAGGAAAGTTCAATAAGGAAATAATTAGGATAACTGATTCACCCCCCCCCTCTCAGTTATCAACATCTACTTGGTTGACTGACCTCATTCAATCATGCATGCTCCTTGGTTCTATTATCTGACCCTTGACTAGTGCTTTGGATTAACTATTAGGTTGTCTGACAATAGTGAATAGGACTGTTCATTCCCTCTATAGTGACTTTGTTACTCTTGAAGACCTCACTACTTTTAAAGATTGTAACTACTTCTTGGGTCATGGACTACTCTCTTGTATCTTTATGCACTGTATACATATATTCTCCAAGCATGCTATTCACTGTTTCACTTGGTAGCTCCATATTTATCTGTTGTCTTGAACATTTCTTTATCATGCTTCTATCAGTCCTTATGATTGTTTCACTTCCATCTGATGGCATATTGTCTTGTCCTTTACACCTATATACTATATTGTCCAAGTACATTCACTGCTTATGTATGCTATTGTTTTGATGACAATCAATGATTAACTGCTTCACTTATGTCATATTGCTACTTCATGACAAAATTCTCAATATACCTATACCCACACACTCAAAAAATGAGTTAGAGAAAAACATAGAGGCTAAGAGCCTCTCTTTTGATTATCTAATCTTCATCTCTTGCATCTTCTTATGGTTGTATATCTGTATCTAGGAGCTATTTATCTCTTCCATTTTCTTGCTTAGATGATTATGAAAGGATGGCATGTACATTTGATGTTTATTACATACAAGAGTGAAAGGCATCCTAAGCTCTAACACGTTTCTCTCTCTGTCTCTTGCAGGTACTTTTGGAGAGTGATGGAGAATCTGAAGATGGTGCATCCATCAATGGGGGTTCATCATTCAAGCAATGACAGATCCCCTTTTTTCTCTTCTATGTTTCTTTTTTACTTCAGATGTATATGTGTTTTTTTTACATTTCATCTTGTACAGTTAATTCCCATGGCTTGTGTGGGAACTATGAATAGATTTTTCCTTATAAATATAAGTAGTTATTTCATGCAATGATTTGTATATTGTTCTTCTTTTGTAAATCATTCAATTGTATAAGGAAAATTTTGAAATCTATTGCATGGTACAGTTGTTTATAATCACAAGTAGATTTAGCAAATTTGTGTACCTTTCCCATTTGATACATGAACAAACTATAGTGAATAGAACTAAAACAAAAATGAAACTCATAGCTTAATTTCCCTTCTCCTATCTTCTTTGGGATGCCCTTCCCACTTTTATCTGGCTCATGTAAAAGTGATGACTTGAATGGTCTTTTACCTAGGTAGTAGGCCTTCCAAAGCTGGCTATGAGCCTTCATTCTTTCTTACTCTTCTTTTTTTCCTCTTGACTTAGACACCTGGCCTAAGTTTTTGTTGAACTTGTCTCCCTCTTCAAGGGAAGAAAACATTTAGAATTGTCCCAGCCTGAGTTGTTTGGACTAAAGTGCACGAATAGGTAACACATATCTTGTAAATGTAGGGTCAGTTCTAGCATATTGTTCCCCTTTTGTATCTAAGGTTCATCATACCTTTTATGTACTAAGGACTTAGACTATGAGTCCCCTTCCCTCATCTAGGCAAGATTGTACTACCTTGGGCATGCATGGGATCAATCTATTATTTGCGAGTCTAGTCCATGCAAAGACATATATGTATCATCACCTTGGTCTTTCATACCTTGGTGAAAATATCCCCTTTTTCTATAATAAATCTAGGATTCCTCTCAAAAATATCAACACAATACCCCATCCCAATCCATCATCCTTAATCTACCCTCATCCCCCATTCATGAAAATCATCACCTTTGATTTGCATTTAATAAGGAAAAGGACCTAACCAATCCATCCCCTAATCACTCAATCCCATCCCATAACTACCCTAACCAACCTAACAAACTCCTACCCTCCCATCCCACAACCAATCCCATCCAAATTCCAACTAAGCCAACAAAACTCCTTTAACAATGTGGCATCTAGTGACTTAGTACTCACCATTTGCTAACCATCCCTAGACCTATCCTAACCTATCCCAATCATCCCTAAACCATTCCTAACCTAGCCTAACCATCCCCCAAACATCCCAACCCAATCCCCCATTGTCCTAAGCATCACAATGTATCATGACAAACATCTACCATCCTACATACACAACATTAGCATTAGCATAAACTACTATATCATTATATTAACATCAAAAACCATATTATTGCATTACATTACATTAATAAATAACCATAAAGTGCATTATTCATCTATCATACCACTTTCCATGCATAATATATGTTTATTAATCTAAGCATATATTTCCATTATATTTCATTTATAAATTTGCACAATATATGTTTATTAATATAAGCATATATTTCCATTGCATTTCATTTATCCAGTTGCATAATATATGTTTATTAATTTAAGCATATATTTCCATTACATTTCATTTATCCATTTACATAATATATGTTTATTAATCTAAGCATATATTACATTTCCTTCTCATAAAATCATCCACATCATAATCCATAAACCATAAAACCATAAAAATATCCATATGCATACCATACATCATCATCATAAACATCATAACATCCATACATAATCCATAACCATAAACATGCATAAAACATAATCATCACATAGGTATCCATAGCATCATTAAATCATCACATGATTATAACCATCACATAGAATCATAAAATAACACATTATATATTGTCACCAAAAACCATCATATATAGCTTAAAATCATAATGTCATGATACAAAAGTATGCCCTAAGGGCTGAAGTACATTAAAATACATAACGATCAAAGACATGCAAATACAGATCAAACATGGGCATAACTACCCCATATAGAGTCGATAGGGGAATCAAGTCAACAAGGAGGAGGTGGCCCCATAGGTACCTACTGCTAAGACGACTACTGCTATTGAGGTGATGGCTACTAATGCTATGAGGGTTGTTACATAGATATCTAATAGTAGCTTGATCGGTAATAACCTGTTGTGTGGTTACACAACACGCCCCATTTTGCCTTGACAAAATAGGGACCCAACTTTTCTTTCTGCTTTGGCTTGTTTGTTTTCTACTTTGAGTAGTTTGGTAAAATCATTCATGCATGTAACCTTATAAGAGGGTGGATTTGTCACTATGGTGAAGTCAGTTGCCAAGGTTAGTAGTTCTCATTATTAACATAATGGTTGGAAAGTACACAAAATTCCAAGCAGGTTTGCCTTTTAGATCACCCCAAAATTATCTAAGGGAAGAGAGTTATGTTGAGTCAAAGTTTGGTCAAACCTGATATACCGCACAGTAGAGGGGGTCATATTTCAAACATCAGTCATATTAGATAAGATCACCATGATATAGGATTATCACCTAATAATCACTTGGTGCACGATGTGCAGACATCAACTTTAAGTGAGAGCCGATATCTACTTATCAAAAGGCTTCAGTTGTCTCGCAAGGGGTCATTTATTTTAACATTAGTCATCTTATGAATATCACCCTCTTCGCAAATATCACCCTATGTCAATATGATGGTGACATCATCCAAGTCCAATGAATGAAGGAAATCACGCTGATGATAACGTCATTGTTCCATCTATCCCCAGGAAGTATGTATCCAATGTCTATCATATTCTTTAATATGATGATGACATCATTAAAACATAATAATTAAATGATGTCGCTAACATAATGATGTCACCCCAATCTTCTCTGAGAGGGGTCATTTTATTTAGGGGGTCATACTTTTGAATAGCTCTTGATCTTAGTTTCGTGACCTGATCTAAACATGGTCAAACATTGACCATATCACCTGATCTTTTTGCATTTAGTTATTCTGCACAAAGAAAGGGGTCATTTTCTCACGAGGGCTCATATTTTGAGTATCCCCTGATCTTTCGAAGATCACCCCCCTTTTTGACATTCAATGCAATTAAATACGGTAGATGAATTCCCGCCAATTATAAATGTAAATTAAACACTTGGTAGCATCTACAGATTCCCTATAGATGATCAACAGATTTGATCAGGACAATGCATTTTTACCCTAATTTCTCCTATTGACCTGCTTTAAAGGTAAATTTTGAAGGTCATTTTCATTTACCTTGTGATAAATGGAGAAATTACAGAGCTCCAAAGTCAAACCCTCAAATAGCTACCTGTCAATAGATTGGATCCTTCAACGTAACAGAATAGGTGATCTTCAGCATTTATATCCCTTCTCCATAATCAGTCATCTAATCCAAAAGGAAAACATTGTCAGGTAAGTAATTGTAAACCCTCTTGTTGTTGTTTTCTATATTTTCAGATAGTGTATTTGGTTTTTACTTTGGTTTGGCTTTGTGATAATACATATAATAGTTAAGTGAGGAATAATATATTGAATATACATGATAGAAGTACATGATGTTGTAGAAATGCATGTGGACACTATAGGGTAAAACATATCATGTTTATTGCAGGAATCCATGGTAGATCTTAGAAAGAATAGGTCTGAGGTGGAATTCCTCAAGCCCATGTTTGTCCAGCCTGACATGGTGCAGTTCAAATACAAAGTTATTGGTGATACACACCTAGGGGATATGGACTTGGCAATATGGTCGACAAGATTGGATAAGGATAAGGACAATCCCATCCTAGATGGGGTGTATGTCTCAGGTATGTGGCATGTAACTAGTTTTCCATATACTATGGATGCTCCAGAGCTAGTAGTAGAGTGCACAAGAAATTACAACCCTAAAACCAGATGGGTGGAGAAACATGGGAGGATATATGCAAACTTTTGAGTCAAAGGCATTACTGCCACTTTCAATTTGCTAGTTGGGAAGAAAGTAGTGAGTGTGGACCTGCGCAAATTGGAAATAGAGTATAACAATAACAAGAAAAATGCAAGGAAGAGGATATACCAATGGAGATCAAAGAGTACCACATATGCCACCTCAACCAAACTACCCATGCATCTATACAAGATGGATTTTGATGATGAGTATCAATATATGATTGCTCTACTAAGCAGGATTACTAGTAGGCCTCATGCTAAAAATTTGAGAATTAGATGTTTGGGATCATCCAGATGGTCTTATATGTAAATAACTGGGCCCTATGGGATAAGATCATCAGTGACGCATTGGATGAGGGAATGAGGAACCTAGGAGGACAAGCATGTTTATTTACATGACTTCATATGTGGTGTACTCATGTGCATATAAAGGAACTTTTGATGCTTTGAAGACAATGGGTAAGGCTGGTGTTGATGTTGATGATGCACACATCTAGGATCATTATCCCCAATTGCAAAGGAAAGCATACCTCCTAGACTACAAACTGGTAAATGGTACATTCTCCATCCATGTGGTCAAAACTATGGTGGAGGATAGAACTAAAAGGATGAGCATGGAAGCTCAAGAAATTTTTTATTGACACGGGGCGTGGTTTATCCAATTTGCCACCTTCTCATACATTAGGATCAAGGGATTTAAGGGACAACCTCTTATGTTGCCAAAATACACCACTGATGGGGTCGTTTTGATGAAATTTGTCAGGCACATATCCACAATAGTTGAAGCCTACAAGGAACAGAAGAAGATACCTCTAGTTTTATTTCCAGTGTCCATGGGCTGGTACATGTGCCCAGATTTAGAGAGTATAAAGCATGTCATTAGGGGGTTAAAATTAATGTATTTATAGCCATTTCCCCTAGCCAGATCATATGATCCTTATGGCAGGATGCATAAGATACTAGGAAAACCAATACATCAAAAGCATCTAGAAGACTTCTGGACCAATTGTGATGATGAGGCTGAGGTGAGAAGAAGGAAATATCAACAACTCACCTTGAATCAAATCAAAACCTTTGACTACATCCTGGTGCCAGTACAGCTGCAGAAGGATGATGGGAAAAACATGTCCAATGAATAAGAGGACAAAAAAGTGTATAATGACACCATATTAGCCCTAGATCTTACACAATAGGAAGATATATCTTTAGATCAGATGATAAGTGGGGTGATCCAACAAACTGAGGCCTAGGTAGATGAAGAGATATCTATATTAAAAAAAAGGGGTGTTTCCCTTACAGTTGATACCAAGAAGAAGAGGTAGGAGTTGTTTGATGAGGAATATGATGATTTCCTCATTGAAAAGAGAAAGTTCAATGGTGAGAGATTGCCTACAGAAAAACAAAGGAAAATCCCCCCAAGGGTAAGAAAGGTGAAGATGAACCAAAGGGGGTGATAATTGAGAGGATTGCTGATGTGGCTATAGGTACATCTATATCAGCTTAGGCATCGACGTCATCTGCACAACCTCTAACAGAAAAACCAAAAACCAAAAGAATTTTGAAGCCTACTATTGAAGCTATAGAGATGCAGGTAGAGGGCCAGATCTTGTAGCAGGAGGTGGAAGAGGGAGTCCCTTTGGAAGAAGAATAGTTAAATAAGGAACCCAAAGGTGATGACTTGCTAGTGGCTAGCAAGAAGAGGAGGGGGATGCCGTTGATGTCACCTCCCAAGAAACAAACAATGACCATGAGGCGGGATATCCGTGCTGACCCCATCATATTGAGAGGAGCCGATGGTGGAGTTTTCAAGAAGGAACTACAGCATGATGTTCCTCTTCCCACCATAATTAAATTCAAAACTGAAAAAGTGGAAGAGCAGACTAGAGAAATGTTTAAAACAAGTCAAGGTGTTCCTTTCTCTTTGGAGGATACGGTTGATTTATCTGATGATAAGGTGGTTCAGAATGTGGGCTCTCAACAAATGGAAACTCTGGTTTCCAACACCTAGATGACTCCTCATGGGACTCCATTAGCACATATGGCAGTATTGTTGGAAGTAAAGCAAATAGAAGAAATGAAACAAGGTAGCCCAAAGAGGGTAGCCCAACAGATAGGGCTCAACAATTTGGTTGAACTGGTGACTAGCCATGTAGTCATAGATTTAACATATAGGGGTGACATAAGCCCAAGTAAGGAAATAGGTACACCCATAGAACTTAAGAGGACTGAAGTGGCAGAACATATAGGGAAGAATGGGACCGCTCCTGATTAGGGTTAGCAATAGCATGAGACACCTACATAACCAAAAATATTAGAAGTTCAACAGAGGAGTGGGGGTGATCAGGACATATCAGATGCTGGTGTACTCAGACTCAAGGAGATTTAGGAGAAGTCCCAAGAATAAAAGGCAAATTAGGTCAAGAGTACCCTAAACCACAAGGTATCAGTGCATCAGGTGGAGGACAAGAAATGACCCATGATCAGAGTGATCCTCAAGGGAAAAATACACAGGCATCCAAAGATGTCAATATGCCACAGGATGAGAAAAATAATAAAGAAGATGAAAATCTGAAGGAGGGAGTATAGGATCAAGTACATGATTAGAATGTTGAAATTCCACAGGATACTCCTTTGCAGAAGGCAACCCCTCGACAAGAAGAACTCCAACAAGATCCCCCTCATGAGGAAATACGTGAGGAAGAAATCAAGAAGGTGCCTTCTCCACCGAGGATAGAAGCAGACACTGGAGAACATGGCATACATGATATTAACAAAGGCCACCAAGAATCTGGAGGTGATGTACCTCATTGGCTAGGAAAGGAAATAGGTATGGAACAAGTGTCAGAAATTCAAGAGTTTGATGTTTCTACCTTGTTCGCTGAGAAAATGATGAAACCAAGGAGGAAAGCCAGATTAACATCTACCATAAAAAGAGATCCTACCATAGGTAGAAGAATCACACAGATAGCACTTCCCACAGTTGAAAAGGAAAAAGGCAAAATTAGCCTGGAGGAATTCCAAATCACAAGTGTTGATTTGGGTTTTGCCAATGAAGACTAGGAAGGTCAAGAAGGGAAGGATATTATTGATTCTTTAACCCAAAGGGTGAAGAAGGAAAAAGAGATGAATAAAGTACATAAGGAGCACATTGCTCAATTGCATTCTTTCATAAAATCATTAATTAACCCAAATAATACACCAGTTGATCCTGCAGTCCCATTAATTGTCATATCACAACAAGAAGTCACCAAATTGGACTTGAAACATGAGGCAATGGTGATGGAAAAATGGATGTTTTCAGCTCTCACTGGGGCTGAAGATGTATTGAGAATCTCTCTACAGAGGTGGAATTCTTTGAGTAGTCTAAAGAGGAATGTAGATAAAATACAGAATGATATAGGAAAATGGTCATTCCAATTGGAAAAGGACCTGACTGCTCTGAGTGAAATGAAGAGAATTGATTCATAAATTTTGATAAGCAATAAAGTATTGGAGAATAATACTGCCCTACTGATAAGTATATGTTATGGTGATATTAGGTTTGAGTGTGATATCTTGAAGAAGTGCAGCAGCAAACTCAGAGATATTAGTGTTAAATTACATAGCATGATGGCCTATGAAGCAAGAATCCTTGAGGCCTTGGAAGGGAAAATAGAGGGTAAAATTGAGAATCAGGATGTAGACTTTACTATTAAAGCTTTGCATGATAATTTTAAGTCAGTAGCAGATGACCCTCTCACCCACCTGACAGAAGAGGTAATGAATAAAATTATGAGGATGAAGGTTGAAGTAGAAAAATATAATGAGACATTAAATAGTAGGAAAGGTAAGCTGGAAGATCTCAAGGCTAAATTCCAATCTCATAAACATGCAATAGAAAAAGCTAGAATCCAAGATGGGGGAGAGGTTGATAGAATAGAACAAGCATATGAACATATCAGGACAACAGTAAAGGTCCACATACAAGAGGATGTATATCAGAGTTACAATGATAGGGAAAGTGATGAAGAAGAAGAGAATGATGCAGAAGAAGAAAATGAAGAGGAAGAACCTGAGGAGTGAATGAAGATGCATCACTAAGTGAACATATGCATGAGGTACTCATAAATAGTGATTCATACAGATGGTTGCTAGCTAACAACCTGTGCCACAAGAAAATGTTGACTAAGTCATGAGAGAATTGTCAACTATTGATCTCATTTGATAAATCTTGACCGTTGGTCAGTTGTAACTGCCTCCCCAACTTATTCTATAAAAGGTGCAGGGGTGCAATCTTTTAGTCATTCAAAACTTAATTGAAATCTGATTGCTAAAAAATTGAGGACTTATTTCAAAGTTATTGTAAATATACATGTTTTGCATACTTAATGAAAGAGAAGCTATTTTGATTACAAATCACTATAAATCTTGAGTAATCTATGATTGAAATCAAGATATATGCATTGATTAGATGTGTCCCTTGGAGTGCTTTTAAGCCTGCATGTATTGTTTTCATTCATAGTTCCTTTGAAGTTAGCATCAACCATATCTAGCTGTGGAACGACCTGGTGACCTATGGTTTGATTTCTTCTCTCCATGAATGTATCTTGTGTGTATGTTATTCAATAACTAAAGGTTCACTAAAAGTAGAAGTATTTTTTTAAATTTCTTTGAATTTCATTACAGATCACCTCCATAATTGCAAATAATGCACAATCAAAGCAAACAAAACATGAAATATGCAAATATCCCGTAGGCAATTGAAAATATAGAGCATATTTGGAGTAAAAACATGTCAAATTGATAAATATCATGCAAATTTAGATAAATATCCATGAAATACATATAAATATCCACTTATAGACACATCATTTAAATAGCTATGCAGTGTAGAAGGAGTAAGTTCATAATGATCAATGATTAGAAGAATTGATCAAACTTACAAATATCTTAGCAATCTTTGAAAATAGAGTAGGATTGACCTCTGTGTGGAGTGAATTTGTAGAATATATTGCAATAACAATCACCTAGATGAATGTAAGACCCCTTGAAATGGAAAACAACATGTCAGATCAACCTCTGAGTAATGTTAGATGATCATGACCTGATCAACGGAGACTTTGAGTCATCAACTTATCCTAAGCTGATTGTACTTTACAAGATAATAAAGGTTTGTTGTGCAAATTTTTATGCATGTTGTTATGGCTAACAATCATCATCAACATAAATTGGCACTAGAAGGAGGCCCCCTCTCCATCTAAGGGTGATTTGGTGACACAGAAGAAAAGGTAATCCTCACGTAGCTTTGTACTTCAAGTCGTGTGCAAATATTTATTATTTTGAGTCCATTTATGCTTATCTGTCGCAAAGTTTTCAAAATTGAGCTTAAATATTTCAAGCTTTGTGGTTGATCACTGTGATATTCAAAAGATAAGTTCTCTTTCAAGTCTTTTTTGCTAAAGCTTTGAATTAATTTTCTTAAGAGACCTGATATCTTGTTGCTTGTGTCCAAAAGTCTCACATCATCTCATATTTGCATCATTTCTACAAATATTGCATAAATATCCAGTCAGTTTTAGATTCTGATCATAAATACATCCTTTGCTCAAGTGTTTTAGCTGACCTTTACAGTAAATAAGCCAATTTTTTCTTAAATTCAAGAAATCCTCGCTCTCAGGCCAAATACTAGGTCTAGATGTAGTGGACTCTTTGAGGAATTGCCTATCCGGGGACTCAGAGCTAGAACAATAGATATTCATCATTCTCTTGGTTGTAGTGCATCAGGAGCTTCACTAGAGCACACTCTGATAACTCCTATCAGGTTGAAAATACCTACAGGACCACCTATCACGCCCCCAATCCAACCTCCACTAGTCAAAATGTCATTCTTTACTGTAGAATCACCTCTGACTTTCACTGCATATCATCCTTTACCTAAAAATCCTGATAACATTTGTCCTAAATATCATCCATATCAAGATGCTGATGATCACATTAGAACATTCAAGGAAGCCTGTTGTAGAGTGAGAATTGAACATCAAGATGTGGTATGCAGGTTATTTCTATTTTCCCTAGGGGAAGAGGCATATAATTGGTATATAAGTCTAGGTCAAGGTTCAGTTAGTTCATGGGCTGCCTTGGAGAAAGCCTTTAAGGATAGATTCAAAATACCTATAGATCCTTCAATGAATTATTATCTCTTTGCCACAATCAAGAGATTTGAGGGAGAACCTATTGCCAATTTCAATGCAAGATTCCAAAAGATGCTCTCAAAGCTAGTTGCTCCCTATACTATAGTAGATGAAGCTACTAGGAGTATATACTACTCAACATTAGATCCCCTGACTTCTATGTTTATCAAGAGAACACATCCTGGTGTCACAACCTTAGCGGGAGCTTTTGAAGAAGCTGTCAAAGTCAGCCAACAATTGATTCCTGCTCCCACACCTAATATTACATTTCCTACACTCCCTGTTTATCCTACATATCCTTCTCAACAACAGACCAATGGAGCCATGATACCTCCAGCTATAACGCCAAGCCCTTTACAAATACCTCCACTCAGTATCATGCCACCTCCAAATGGAAATGGTCAAGTGTTGCAATATCTAGGACATACACAGGTACCTCAGGTTGTGGAACAATCTAATAAAAATAACAATGGCTCTTCCTTCTTTAAACCCCAAATAGAGAATGTAGTAGCCAAAGTTTAGGAAAAAAAAGGAAGAAATTAAAGAGATATCAGCACAACTGAAGAAACTTACTACTGAGATCACTCATTCGAGGAGTCAGAATTTCTATTCTTAACCAAATCAGAATAGAGGATATGCCAATGATAGATCTGGTTATTCTGATAGGGGATACAATAACAATTATAATAAAAATGGTGGTAACAATAATCCCCCAAGACAACCTAGAGTGTGGAACAATATGCCAAACAATGGTTCTCTACCATCACCCCTAGATAATCAACCTTCTAGTGAACGTAAGCAGACCACTAGAGTGAACCTGGTAGATGCAGCTCTTACAAACTGGTGTAGGATACATAATACCAATGCTCATGTAGAGATGGATTGTCCACAGTTTAGGATAGCTGCTAGTATATTCCAAATTGTAGTATCTAATACTATGGGAAATCCACCTTGTGTTGAAGGAAATGAAATTGTCCCCTATGGATATGATTTTGCTCTTGTATTAGAAAGTTTCATCAATCATCCTCATCAGTAGATAATGTCACCTCATGAGAATTACACTTTAGCATGTGAAGAGTCAGCTATGGATTTTGAAACCAATTATTTTTGTCCATTTGAAGATGAAAATGAGCCATCAGTTGAACATGAAGAGGTGCATGCTTATCAGCAACAATATCAGGGTAGACATAATTACAACCTGAGGAATAACTTCAACAAACCTACTAGTCCTTTGACTACATCCTTGCCTCCAAATAATTTCAACACTCCTCCTGATCCTAAGGCAAGCAATAACCCTAGATTTCCTAAAGTTAATGCTCAGTACTTAGCACCACAAAATGCAATACCAAAGACTAGTAATCTTCCCCCTGAGTCTGATAAATTGGTCACATACTTAGCAAATGAAATGAAAAAGATCAAGATTAGTTTGTCATTGTCAGAATTACTTAGAACCCCAGCTATTAAAAAGGCTTTCATGAAATCCTGAGATGATCCTACTCCAAAAGAGAATAATCATAACTCAAGTCAAACCAGGAATAAAGATCATGCCATTAAGGATATTAATGTTAAACACAAAATTCCAGCTACTGTTTAGGCTGCATAAACTTCACACATGACTCTTTACAGAGATAAAAATAAATCACCTCCTTTTCTCCTTACCATAAGGATGTTTAGCAAGAATTTGCATAATTGCTTAGTAGATTTAGGTACATCTACTAATGTAATGCCTCTGTCCATATGTAACACCTTAGGGTTGCATCCTACGAAGTCACTGAAGAAAGTAACACAGTTAGATAAAACAAAGGTAAGTGTCGTAGGAGAATTGACTCACATCCATATGCAGTTAGCATCAGATCCAAGAATCCAATACTACATCGATATTCAGGTGGTAGATATACCAGATACCTATGGGATGTTGCTCAGCAGGGATTGGTCAAAAACACTCAATGGATACATGTCCACTGATTTCAGTCACATGTGGTTACCTTGGAAAGGAATACCTAATCAAATAAGGATAGATGCTGAGCCTCACATGAAACATATGATCATCGAGTACAATAAAACCAATGAGATCATGTATGTAGATGTTGAACCCGAAGTGTATTCCATCAGACCCCAGACTGTCAAGATAGAGGAGATCCTCATGTATGATGTTCATGTTCATAATGACAATCTTCCAGATGATAGAATAATTTTAGAGTCTGATTGTAGTCCTAAAAATGAGATAGAAGTAGATCACTTCAAGAATTTTGAAATGCACTTGTCCGAAGAGGTGCAATGTTGCCAATCATTAAATATGTCTATTGAAGATGTTCTAATCAAAGGATGGTGCAGGTTGCATGACGAAGCACATTCTGAAAAGACCTTTGATGCTTATTTAGATATGATGGAACTAGAACAGACATGCAGTGAGAGGGCATCATCATCATCCGGGGTAAGTTTTGTAGATAGTGATAGTGATACTAATTTTTGTTTGTCATTTGTAGGAACAGAAGAAAGTGCATATCCTGATGAAAGTCCTATTCAGATAATAGGAGAGATATTGGTGTGTAATGAGAGTAATTCTAAGGGCAACAAGAATATCACCCCAGGAACCGATTGCTCGGTTGAGTCAGATTATGAAATATCTGATGAAGATGGAGATAGTAATTTGTCCAAGTTTGAGGAATTTTTATCAAAACAAATTCAGAGGATGATACAATAGTAAAGATCCCCATAGGATGTTCTAATTGAGGGATGGTGCAGGTTACATGAAGCAGTACATTCAGAAACTACTTGTTCATTATGTTTGCATATTCTAGAAAAGAAGATGTTACCTTGTTCAAAAGATCCTCCTCCTGATGACAAAGAAAAAAAAGGAATATCAGTGCCACATCAGTTAAATAAGGTGAAGTTTGAGAAGATTGAAACATCAAAATTAAGATGGATATCAAGTGGTGCAGCTACTAGAGCTAAAAAGAAAAGAGAAGACCCAAAAAAACATTTAACTAAAGATAAGCCATGGATCCTCAGGTTTGATGGATCTAAATCAAAACATGTGGCTAGAGTAGGAATAGATCTTATTGATCCAGCTGGTAAATCCTACTTGGCAGCATATAGATTACTATTCCCATGCACAAATAATGTGACAGAGTATGAAGCTTTGATCCATGGGATATTGTTTGCACTCAAAAAGAAAGTAAAGATTTTGCATGTCTATGGAGACTCAGAATTGGTAGCAAGACAAGTAAAATATATTCTTGTAATTACAAGAAGTTGTCTAATTACAAACATAGGGTATGGGATCTGATAGAAGATTTCGATGCATTTAACATCGCCCATTGCCTAGAGAATAAAATCATAGGGCAGATATCTTGGCCCAAGACACAAGTACTTTGGAACCATTGTCCATATCCGGTCTGAAGAGATTTTCAGTTGAATTAGTGTCAGTACCCTCTGTACCAGACAATATCATTAACCTTCAAGTGTTTGATGATGACCAACACATTTTAGACTTCATATCCAATAGAGATGTATTTGATACACATATCATTGATGAAAGAAATGTTAGTGTTGGCTATGATTAGAGCCACCGAGGATCTAGGACTTCATGAAAGCACAAGAGAGATCAAATGAGAGAATAATGCTATTCTATCAATGAATGCAAAAGAAAGATGTTATTTGTTGTTATAATGTACATGATATGCCTTTCTTATAAAGACAAGGTGAGAGTTAGAAAGGTGGAGTAGAAAGTGGAGATATTCCTACAACATGTGTCAATTAGAGGATGATAACTAATTGCACATGTGGAGGATAAGACAACTCACTCCAACTATCAACAACTGAATACACAACTAGACATCTAGTAGACTCACTAAGTCAACTTAACATGTGTGAATTATGTATGATGTGTGAATATTATTTAACTAATAAATAGTTAAATAAGATGAATTATCCACACAAGGGTAAATCAGTTAGGTGATAACCCTGTTCACACCAACAAGAAATGTGGAAGATCATACTTGGGAAAAAGAAGAAATCATAGAGCTGCCTAGTAACAAGATTCCCAAAGGAATAATAGAATTGGAAAGAGTATTTGATTTAGATAACATGCTAAAATAGAAAGATCTCCCTAAAGCAGATGGAGGAGAATATTCACTAGTCAATATAGGACATGATGTAGAGAAAAGTAATGTCCTAATTGTAAAAGTGTGTACAGAGGAAGAAATGGTAGGGATAACCCAAGCACTTAAAGATTACATTCATGTTATTGCCTAGACATATGATGAGTTGAAAACTTATGATACTTCAATCATCACTCATACTATACTGTTAAAGCTAGATGTCAAGCCCTTTAGACAAAAATAGAGACCTATTAATGCTTTGCTGGAACCCATCATTTTTGAAGAAGTGAAGAAATTGCTGAATGCTAGAATCATATTTCTTGTGAGGCATTCTACATGGGTGGCTAACTTGGTCTCAGTTAGGAAGAAGAATGGTGACATTAGGTTGTGTGTAGACTTCAGAAATTTAAATAGAGCTTTTGAAAAGGATAATTATCCTTTGCCTTCAGTGGATGAGGTCTTGCAGATTGTACAAAGATGATGTCATTTTTGGATGGTTTTTCAGGTTACAACCAAGTGATGGTAGATAAGATAGATAGATTGAAGATTGCATTCACCACTAAGTGGGGAATATTAGCCTACAGGCGCATGCGCTTTGGATTGATAAATGTTGGAGCCACCTTTTAGCGAGCCATGGATATATCCTTCAGGGGACTAATTGGTAAATGCATCATCATATACATGGATGACTTGACAGATTTCTCTAAAGAGAGAGGGAATCATGTAGAAGACCTCAGGAAAGTACTAAAGAAATGTGAACATTATGGAATATCCCTAAACCCTAAGAAATGCATATTTGGGGTAATCACAAGGAAGTTATTAGGTCACCTGATAATAGAGAATGGGATCATCATTGACCCTATGGGAGTAGAATCAATCATGAAGATACAACTCCCTGGGAGTAAGAAGGATCTCAAATCTTATTTTGGTAAGATCAATTTCGTTAGAAATTCATTACTAGTTTTGTAGAAATTGTCAGACCATTGAATACAATGCTCAAGAAGGATGCCAAAATTGAGTGGACACCTGAAGCTAGAGCATCTTTTAAAGATATCAAGAAAGCCATATCTAATGCTCCTATTCTAATTAGCCCATATTATACCAAATGTTTTTACATATACTCATTTGCTTCAGAGCATACATCTGCAGCAGTACTAACACAAAGAAATGAAGCTAAAGAAGAAAATCCTATACCCTTCATGAGTTGTCCTTTTAGGGATGCAAAACTTAGATATATGGATGTTGAAAGACAAGCACTTTCTCGAGTCTGAGTTGTCAAGAAGTTTAGACATTACATCTTGAGAAGTAAAGTGATTGCTGTAGTACCATATGCGGTGGTAAAGATGCTTTTAATGCAAAGTGAACCAAGTGAAAAGAGAGCCAAATGGATAAATTTCCTCCAAGAGTATGATATGGACATAACACCCATGAAATTAGTGAGAGGACAAGCCTTGAGCCAGATGATATATGAAATTGATCCCAACATCATGAGCCAGCAATATGCCATAAATGTAAAGGAAACTGGAGAATGGTATTCAGACATCAGGCATATCTTGATTACTAGAAGATGTCCTTCAAGGTTGTAGGCCTCACAAAGAAGAGCCTTGAAAATACGATCCCAAAAATACATGATAAAAGGAGGAGTTCTTTTCAAGAAGAACTATGAGAGAATATACCTTAGATGCCTAGAAAGGCAAGAAGGAGACAAAGTGTTAACAAAATTACATGACAAGTTTGGAACCACACATGGATCATACTTAGCTGCCACTCATGCTATCCTCAGAGCAGGGTATTACTGGCCCACTATTTTTAAAGATACTACTAAACACATCAAATGTTGTCATATGTGTCAGGTTGCTGCAAATAGAGAAAGGTATACTGCTCAGCCCTTGCAACTAGTGATGGAGATGTGCACATTTGCTCAATGGGGGATGGATTTCATAGGACCTATCAACCCTCCATCTTCTTCAGACCACATATATGTGTTGACTATTACTGATTATTGCACCAGGTGGACTGAAGCTGTTAGTAGTAAGACATGCAATTCTGAGGATGTGATCAAGTTCTTGGAAAACAACATAGTAACTAGGTATGGAGTTCCTTATGCTTTAGTATGTGATAATGGATCTGCCTTTGCATCAATAAGATTATCAAGTTGGGCTTTTGAACATGGAATTATTTTGAAGTTTTCTTCAAATTACTATCCTCAAGGGAATGGATTAGCAGAATCTACAAACAAGAACTTGTTGAACATCATAAAGAAATTGATAGAAAAGAACCCAAGGGAGTGGAACACCCTATTAAAATACACATTATGGGTAGATAGAACTAGGATGAAGGTTGCATTAGGGAATTCCCCTTTTCATCTAGTATATGGGGTTGATCCCATCCTCTGTGTTAACCTAAAAATCCCTACATTGCAATTTGTGCAAGAGTATATAAGTATAGATAACAAAGAAGAAGTCAGGTTGCTTTAGTTAATGCATCTAGAAGAAAAAAGGAATAGAGAAATTGATCAATTTTCTAAAAATCAAGCTGTTGTTAAGCATTGGTTTGACAAAAGAGCTAGAGCTAAGGCTTTTAGGATTTTGGATTTAGTCCTTATGTGCGATAAAACACATGAACAGAAAGGGGATCATGGTAAATTTGATAAACTTTGGGTAGGTCCTTTTCAAGTTTCAAAAATCTTAGGAGACAGTACCTACAGGCTAAAGACTTTAATCGGTGATGATGTCCCATTACCAGTTAATGGACAGTTCCTCAAGCATTATTTCTAAGCCTGAAACAGTGTCATGTAGGTCAAATGTATCATAATGTGCATATTGTATAGTTGTTTTTATAGTTTTGTTTTGTTTGTTTGTTTGCCTGTTGAGTTTTGTTTTGGTTAACCAAGATGATGCAACTTATCACCCTAAGAAAATAACCAAATTGTTAAGATTCAAGTGGTGAGAACAAATTCCTATATAGGTTATGATTCATTTTGAGGAGTATCAGTGATCAGGTCTGTGCTATCCTTTTCATCATGGTGCCTTTTCTTAACCAAAGTGATTTTTCACAATGACTCACCTAACAGCCTTGGGTTTGTGGAACGCATAACTATAGGTGTTAAGTGAAAAATCTAAAGGGACTCCCTTTCTAAGTAACTCTACCAGGGCTACAGACGCCTGCTAGTAGTGGGGCTCTACTTAGGGGGATTGTATAGATAACCTTGCCGAGGCTATAGATGCTTGCTAACAACAAGGCTCTATCAAGGTTGGCTATGAGGGATGCTCCAAAAATATGTAGCTTAACATCAGTTACTCATGTTTTCAACTTACTTTCAAGATGACGATAATTAATCACCTGTACACACCTGATCCTTTGCTAGCATTGTTGCCATGATGAAAACCCTATCATTTAGAAAGATCATAATACTTATACTTAGAAAGAGTTAAAATTCTATGTTAGAATGTGACCACATCACTTGAATCATTGGAATTTGGTTATGTTCTTTTGTGGCAAGTTGTTGTGTGGTTACACAACACGCCCCATTTTGTCTTGACAAAACAGGGACCCAACTTTTCTTTCTGCTTTGGCTTGTTTGTTTTCTGCTTTGGGCAGTTTGGTAAAATAAGTCATGCATGTAACCTTATAAGAGGGTGGATTTGTCACTATGGTGAAGTTAGTTTCCAAGGTTAGTAGTTCCCATTATTAACATTATGGTTGGAAAGTACACAAAATTCCAAGCAAGTTTGCCTTTTAGATCACCCCAAAATTGTCTAAGGGAAGAGAGTTATGTTGAGTCAAAGTTTGGTCAAACCTGATATACCACGTAGCAGAAGGGGTCATATTTCAAACATAAGTCATATTAGATAAGATCACCCTAATATAGTATTATCAGCTGATAATCACTCGGTGCGCGATGTATAGACGTCAACTTTAAGTGAGAGCTGATATCTACTTGTCAAAAGGCTTCAATTCTCTTGCGGGGGGTCATATATTTTAACATCAGTCATCTAATGAATATCACCCTCTTTGCAAATATCACCCTATGTCAATATGATGGTGACATCATCCAAGTCCAATGAATGAAGGAAATCACACTGATGATGACGTCATTGTTCCATCTATCTGCGGGAATTATGTATCCGATGTCTGTCATATTCTTTAATATGATGACGACGTCATTAAAACATAATAATTAAACAATGTCACTGACATAATGATGTCACCCCAATCTTTTCTGAGAGGGGTCATTTTATCTAGGGGGTCATACTTTTGAATAGCCCCTGATCTTAGTTTCATGACATGATCTACACATGGTCAAACGTTGACCATATCATTCGATCTTTTTGCATTCAGTTATTCCGCACAAAGCGAGGGGTCATTTTCTCACGGGGGTCATATTTTGAATATCCCCTGATCTTTCAAAGATCACCCCCCCTTTTTGACATTAAATGCAATTAAATACGGTAGATGAATTTTTGCCGATTACAAATGTAAATCAAACACTTGGTAGCATCTACAGATTCCTTGTAGATGATCAATGGATTTGATCAAAACAATGCATTTTTACCCTAATTTATCCTATTGACCTGCTTTAAAGGTAAATTTTGAAGGTTATTTTCATTTACCTTGTGATAAATCAAGAAATTACAGATCTCTGAAGTCAAACCCTCAAACAGCTACCTATCAACAGATTGGATCCTTCAACGTAATGGAATGGGTGATCTTCAAGATTTATAGCCCTTCTCCATAATTAGTCATCTAATCCAAAATGAAATCATTGTCAGGTAAGTAACTGTAAACCCTCCTATTGTTGTTTTCTGTATTTTCAAGTAGAGTATTTAGTTTTTACTCTAGTTTGGCTTTGTGATAATACGTATAATGGTTAAGTGAGGAATAATATACTAAATATACATGATAGAAGTACATGATGTTGTAGAAATGCATGTGGACACTATAGGGTAAAACATATCATGTTTATTGAAGGAATCCATGGCAGATCTCAGAAGGAATAGGTCTTAGGAAGAGTTCCTCAAGCCCATGTTTGTCCAGCCTGAGTAGGTGCAGTTCAAATATAGAGTTATTGGTGATACACACATAGGGGATACGGACTTGGCACTATGGTCGACAAGATTGGATAACAATAAGGACAATCCCATCCTGGATGGCGTGTATGTCTCAGGTATGTGGCATGTAGCTAGTTTTCTGAATGCTATGGATGCTACAGAGCTGGTAGTAGAGTGCGCAAGAAATTACAACCCTGAAACTAGACAGGTGGAGAAACATGGGAGGATATATGTAGACTTTTAAGTCAAAGGCATTACCACCACTTTCAATTTGCCAGTTGGGAAGAAAGTAGTGAGTGTGGACCTGTGCAAATTGGAAATAGAGTATAAAAATAACAAGAAAAATGCAGGGAAGAGGATATACCAATGGAGATCAAAGAGTAGCACATATGCTGGCTTAGCCAAACTACCCGTGCATCTGTACAAGTTTGATTTTGATGAAGAGTACCAATATATGATTGCTCTATTGAGCAGGATGACTGGTAGGCCTCATGCTGGAAATTTTGAGAACTAGATGTTTGGGATCATCTAGATGATCTTGTATGCAGATAACTATCCCCTATGGGCTAAGATCATCAATGACGCATTGGATGAGGGAATGAGGAACTTGGGAGGACAAGCATGTTTATTTTACATGACTTCATATGTGGTGTACTCATGTGCATATAAAGGAACTTTTGATGCTTTGAAGATAGTGGGTAAGGCTGGTGGTGATGCTGATGATGCACACATCTAGGATCATTATCCCCAATTACAAAGGAAGGCATACCTCCTAGACTACAAGCTGGTAAATAATGCATTCTCCATGCATCTAGTCAGAACTATGGAGGAGGATAGAACTAAAAGGCTGAGCATGGAATCTCAAACAATTCTTTATCGGCATGGGGCGTGGTTTAACCAATTTGTCACATTCTCATACATTAGGATCAAGAGATTTGAGGGACAACCTCTTATGTTGCCAAGATACCCCACTGATGGGGTGGTTTTGATGGAATTTGTCAGGCATGTATCCACAATAGTTGAAGCTTACAAGGCACAGAAGAAGATACCTCTAGTTTTATTTTTTGCATCCATGGGATAGTACATGCGCCTAGTTTTAGAGAGTATAAAGCATGTCATCGGGGGGTTAAAATTGATGTATTTATAACCATTTCCCCTAGCCAGATCATATGATCCTTATGGTAGGATGCAGAAGATACTAGGAAAACCAATACATCAAAAGCATCTAGAAGACTTCTAAACTGATTGTGATGATGAGGCTGAGGTGAGAAGAAGGAAATATCAATGACTCACCTTGAATCAAATCAAACCTTTGACTGCATCCCAGTGCTAGTACAGTTGTGAAAGGATGATGGGAAAATCATGTCCAATGAATATGAGGACAAAAAGGTGTATAATGACACCATCTTAGCCCCAGATCTTACACAACAGGAAGATGAAGAGATATCCAAGTTAAAAAAAAAGGGGTGTTGCCCTTACAGTTGATACCAAGAAGAAGAGGCAGGAGGTGTCTGATGAGGAATATGATGATTTCCTCATTGAAAAGAGAAAGTCCAATGGTGAGAGATTGCCTACAGAAAAACAAAGGTAAATCCCCCCTAAGGGTAAGAAAGGTGAAGATGAACCAAAGGGGGTGATAATTGAGAGGATTTCTGCTATGGCTACAAGTGCATCTACATCAGCTCAGGCATCTGCATCATCTGCACAACCTCTAATAGAAAAACTAAAAACCAAAAGAATTTTGAAGCCTACTGTTGAAGCTACAGAGATGCAGGTAGAGGGCCAGACCCTGTAGTAGGAGGTGGAAGAGGGAGTCCATTTGGAAAAAGAACAGTTAAATAAGGAACCCAAAGGTGATGACTTGCTAGTGGCTAGCAAGAAGAGGAGGGGGATGCCACTGATGTCACCTCCCAAGAAATAAAGAACAACCATGAGGGAGGATATATGTGTTGACCCCATCATATTAAGAGGATTTGGTGGTGAACTTTTTAGGAAGGAACTATAGCATGATGTTCCTCTTCCCACCATAATTAAATTCAAAACTAAAAAAGTAGAAGAGTAGACTAGAGAAATTTTAAAACAAGTTAGGGTGTTCCTTTCTCTTTGGAGGATACGGTAGATTTGTCTGATGATGAGGTGGTTTAGAATGTGGCCTCTCAACAAATGGAAACTCTGGTTTCCAACACCTAGATGACTCCTCATGGGTCTCCATTAGCACAGATGGTAGTATTGGAGGAAGTAAAGCAAACAAAAGAAATGAAACAAGGTAGCCTAGAGAAGGCAGCCTAATAAATAGGGCTCGACAATTTGTTTGAACAGGTGACTAGCCCTACAGTCATAGATTTAACATATAGGGTTGACATAAGCCTAAGTAAGGAAATAGGTACACCCAGAGAACATAAGAGTACTGAAGTGGCAGAGCATATAGGGAAGGATGGCACTACTCTTGATCAGGGTCAACAACAGCATGAGACACCTATAGAACCAAAAATATTAGAAGTTCAACAGAGGAGTGGGGGTGATCAAGATGCATCAGATGCTGGTGTTGCTTAGACTCAAGGAGATTTAGGAGAAGTCCCAAGAACAAAAGGCAAATTAGGTCAGGAGGACCCTAAGCTAGAAGGTATTAGTACATTAGGTGGAGTACAGGAAATGACCCATGATCAGGGTGATCCTCAAGGGCAAAATACACAGGCATCCAAAGATGTCAATATGCCACAAGATAAGAAAAATAATAAAGTTGATAAAAATCCAAAGGAGAGAGTATAGGATCAAGTATAGGATCAGAATGTGGAAATTCCACAGGATCCTCCTTTGCAGAAGGCAACCCCTCGACAAGAAGAACTTCAACAAGATCCCCCTCATGAGGAAATACATGAGGAAGAAATAAAGAAGGTGCCTTCTCCACCGACGATAGAAGCGAACACTGGAGAACAGGGCATACATGATATTAACAGAGGCCACCAAGGATTTGGAGGTGATGTGTCTTATTGGCTAGAAAAGGAAATAGGTATGGAGCAAGTGTCAGAAATTCAAGAGTTTGATGTTTCTACCTAATTCCTTGAGAAAATGATGAAACCAAGGAGGAAGGCAAGATTAACATCTACCATAAAAAGAGATCCTACCACAGGCAGAAGAACCGCACAGATAGCACTTCCCACAATTGAAAAGGAAAAAGGCAAAAATAGCCTGGAGGAATTCCAAATCACAAATGTTGATTTGGGTTTTGCCAATGAAGACCAGGAAGGTCAAGAAGGGAAGGATATTATTGATTCTTTAACCCAAAGGGTGAAGAAGGAAAAAGAGAAGAATAAAGTACATAAGGAGCACATTGCTCAATTGCATTCTTTCATAAAAGGGTTAATTAACCCTGATAATGCACCAGTTGATCCTGCAATCCCATTGACTGTCATATCACAAGAAGAAGTCACCAAATTGGACTTGATGAAACATGAGGCAATGCTGATGGAAAAGTGGTCATTTTCAGCTCTCGCTGGGGCTGAAGATGTATTGAGAACCTTTCTATAGAGGTGGAATTCTTTGAGTAGTCTAAAGAGGAAGGTAGATAAAATGTAGAATGATAGAAGAAAATGGTCATTCCAATTGAAAAAGGACCTGACTGCTCTGAGTGAAATGAAGAGAATTGATTCACAAATTTTGATAAGCAATAAAGTATTGGAGAATAATACTGCCCTACTGATAAGTATATGTTATGATGATATTAGGTTTGAGTGTGATATCTTGAAGAAGTGCAGCAGCAAACTCAGAGATATTAGTGTTAAATTACATAGCATTATGGCATATGAAGCAAAAATCCTTGAGGCCTTGGAAGGGAAAATAGAGGGAAAATTTGAGAATTAGGATGCAGACTTTGCTATTAAAGCTCTACATGATAATTTTAAGTCAGTAGCAGATGACCCTCTCACCCATCTAATAGAAGAGGTAATGAATAAAATTATGAGGATGAAGGTTAAAGTAGAAACATATAATGAGACATTAAATAGTAGGAAAGGTAAGCTGGAAGCTCTCAAGGCTAAATTCCAATCTCATAAATATGCAATAGAAAAAGCTAGAATCCAGGACAGGGGAGAGGTTGATAGAATAGTACAAGTATATGAACATATCAGGATAGTAGTAAAGGTCCACATACAAAAGGATGTATATCAGAGTGACAGTGATAGGGAAAGTGATGAAGATGAAGAGAATGATGAAGAAGAAGAAAATGAAGAGGAAGAACTTGAGGAGTGAATGAAGATGCATCACTAAGTGAACATATACTTGAAGTACTCATAAATAGTGCGTCATATAGATGGTTGCCAGCTAGCAACTTGTGCCACAAGAAAAAGTTGACTATGTCATGTGAGAATTGTCAACCATTGATCTCAATTGATAAATCTTGACTATTGGTCAGTTGTAACTGCATCCTCACCTTTTTCTATAAAAGGTGTAGGGGTGCAATCTTTTAGTCATTCAAAACTTAATTGAAATCTGATTGCTGAAAAGTTTAGGACTTATTTCAAAGTTATTGTAAATATACATGTTTTGCATACTTAATGATAGAGAAGCTATTTTGAATACAAATCATTGTAAATCTTTAGTAATCTATGATTGAAATATAGATATATGCATTGATTAGCCATGTCCCTTGGAGTGCTTTTCATCCTACATGTATTGTTTTCATTCGTAGTTCCTTTGAAGTTAACATCAACCATATCTAGCTGTGGAATGACCTGGTGACCTATGGTTTGATTTCTTCTCTCCATGAATGTATCTTGTGTGTATGTGATTCAATAACTAAAGATTCACTAAAAGTAGAAGTATTCTTTTAAATTTCTTTGAATTTCATTACAGCTCACCTCCATAATTGCAAATAATGCACAATCAAAGAAAACAAAACATGAAATATGTAGATATCCCATAGGCAATTGAAAATATAGAGCATATTTGGAGTAAAAGCATGTCAAATTGATAAATATCATGCAAATTTAGATAAATATCCATGAAATACATATAAATATCCACTTATAGACACATCATTTAAATAGCTATGCAGTGTAGAAGGAGTAAGTTCATAATGATCAATGATTAGAAGAATTGATCAAACTTACAAATATCTCAGTAATCTTTGAAAATAGAGTAGGATTGACCTCTCTGTAGAGTGAATTTACAGAATACAGTGCAATACCAATCACCTAGACAAATGTAAGACCCCTTGAAATGGAAAATAACATGTCACATCAACCTTTGAGTAACGTTAGATGATCATGACCTGATGAACGGAGACTTGGAGTCATCAACTTATCCTCAGCTGATCGTACCTTACAAGATAATAAAGGTTTGTTGTGCAAATTTTTATGCATGTTGTTATGACTAGCAATCATCATCAATAGAACCTCATACACTAGACTGGTTACTTTTACTATAGCTTGTTACCTGCTGACCCTCAGTAACCATTGTACAATATGCCCCATTGTAGTAATTAGCTTAGACTCTTTGATCTGGTAGCTGCTACTATACCTATGTAAGCTACTGTTGTACCTGAGTAAGCTACTACTATGCCGTAGTGTAATCTCCCCACATATGAGCCATACTACTGCCATCTATCACCCCCTGCATATGAGATACTTGTTGTTGCAACTATGTAATCTGGGCATCGGTTCTCTAAAGTCTAGCCTCAACCCCTTGTCTCATAACCATCTCTGCATCTCCCTCTCCTATGAGTTGGGCAATCTATGCCTATATCTAGCCTACATGTGACCAATCTACACCTAGAGGATCTGAATTTGTAGATCCCCATCTCCTTAGCTCACTTCCTCTAGTAAGACTAGCATACCTTGCAACCTCTGTAGCTCCATCCGTGTGCTATCTCACTTTGCCATAATAGCGTCCAACTCCTACTATTGCCTAGCCACCTAATCCTCTAGGCTTGCTTTCTAATCTTGCAAGGTCACTGCATCCTCCTCCTCATGTCCTCATGGCCATACCCACTGACAACTAGTAAATGGAACTAGCCTAGGCCTAGTACTTGATGTCCTTGCATTAGAGATCCCACTTGTACTACTATCCCCACTTGAACCTATGGTACCTGAACCTATGGCACCTTCCCTATTGGTGCCTATCCTACAGGTGCCTAAACAATTGGTGCCTATCCTACAAGTGCATGTCTAATTGGTATCTACCCAACCGATGCTTGTCTCACTGGCCCCTACCCTACCGTTGCCTGCCCTATTGCTGCCTGCCTTGCAATTATCAATAGAAAAACCTCTATGACATTCCCCTCCTCCATAACATACTCCTCCCATTCCTCCTCTGTGGGATCCTCATCTAGGACTATGTGTCATACTAGCCTCGCCATCTGCCACTAAGCATCATATGCTAGGGTCATCCTTGCATCTACTATCTGACTCCCCTAATCTCACTACACTGGTTGCAGTGCTACCTAATCTAGTAATACCACCTATGGTTTCAAATTTGGAGGCTAAGCTAGCATATCTTCTTGTACCCACCCAAAAATAGCCAGGAACTATGGAAGATCCTGTCTCATCCCAAACTAGCTCATAACATGTGACAAAATATATCTATCAATAGTGTGCTCTGTTTGCCCCATCATCTACCATGACTGAAAGGTGTATGGCATATGCACATCATCATTGATCCACACCTCTACCCCTATATACAGTTACCATATGACCATATCCATGTCATCCAATAGCCGCTGCCAATATCTTAGGTTCCCCAGCTGTGTATGCCAGAGAGGTGCCCTATACAAAAATACAAAGGGCTCAAGCCGTGCACTCGTATACGCACACTCGGACCTCGTAATATGGCTATGCTCCCATGCCCACACATAGAGAAATGTTACCCCTACCCCCAAGCTCACATCCACATGATACAGCACCAGGTGTATCTCATGATAAAGCTAGGCCAGTAAACAAGCCCCCCAAGAAAACATTGTCTTTTTGGTCATCATAGCCTTGATAACTTGCCCCCAGCCAACTGAGAAGTCTCTTGACCATCAATTAGGTATCAATATACCTCCAATCAACCCATAAACATTTAGCACAAAATGTTGACCTCCCCCCACACAGGTAGCTCCATAGCGCATCTCTCGCCTATCCTGAGTGTACCTTGGCCATGTTGGCGTAAACACCTAATCCAATAATGCTATTCTGGAAGGAACATCATAGGTCACTCTCTCTCGAACTATGAGGATCCTGATCCTCCATACATCCTCTAGGGTGATAGTGATCTCATCTGTCAGTAGTAAGGAGCATGTTTTTCTCCTCCATCTCTCTACCAGGGCCATCATCATAGCCTTATGAGCCTATAACCAAGGCATCTCTGAGATGGTATGATGCCCAATCTTGTGTAACCAAGCTATGTTCATATATGTAAACTATCCTGTCAAAGCCATCACTGAAGGAACTTGTTACTCCTATGATTTTAGTATCTCTCCATCAATATATATCCAAAAATCATCAAGTAAAACCCTCTTTTTTCTAAAAAATAATGCTCTGGTACTAATCTGTTCACCAATAGCACTAAACCAAAAGGTGGTGCTAATCCAAAGGATGGCACTAATCCATACCCTAATTTCACTAATCTAGAGGATAGTGCTAATCACTGAGCACATTGCACTAATCCACCCATTAGCACTAATCATGACCCAATGGTGCTAATCTGCCATTACATCCCCAAAACCCTACATTTTTGGTGCTAAACTAGAACATAGCACTAATCTACCCCCATATTGTGCTAATCAACCCGATAGCACTAAAGCACTAACATATAATGTTAAACCACATAAACCCTAAATTCATGGTGCTAAACCACCTAATAGCACTAAAACACTAGTAGATGGCACTAAACCACCTGAATTTCCCTTTTTTCTTTTGGCACTAAACTACCCAATAGCGCTACACAACTGTACGATAGCGCTAATCTACCTAACTACCATTTTTCTGACCCCCTAACCTAACCCTAATCTTGAAATCACAAAGTCAGGTTACGATGACATACTTGTGGTATAGCGTCATCCATCCATCAGTAGTCTCGTACGCTCTTTGATCAATGCATATGTCACAAGAAAGTCAGTTGCACCATGTCTCTCTCTAATCATCTCTCATCCAATTAGCTTAGAGTATGTAAATGTGGCATACTGGGCCCGCACTTACTATATATAGTTGCCATGTTAGCCCTAATTCACCATTTTCTCTCCCTAGGCCACAAATCTTAACCTTTTTCCTCCATTTTTTTCTCTTGTCAACCCCATTTTCTATCTTGCATCTGTTTTTCACTACTAATCCTTCCTTTCCGAGAGTTCACACAAAAAATTAATTTTTTCACCTGACCTCTTGAGGGGGCATCCCTCATCCATTTTCACTCCTTGCCATCAGCTGGGGAAAATTTCTTTGACCTGATGTCATTCCCCTACTAGGTCATGATGCCACGTCAAAGAAGGGCAAAATATGGACACCTAAAAATATCTTGACCCTTTAACCATTTTTTCTGCATCATCCATATTATTAATTTCCCCTTTCATCTAATTAATTAAATAAATTCATAAATATTTAATTAATTAACCCTACATCATCCCTAACCATCCATCCTTGATCATTCACCATCAATTTACCCATAGTCCTGAATTAATTTAATTAATTCAGCACTACACCTTATAAAATCATCCCAATTAATTAAATAAATATTTTAAATAGTTATTTGGTTAATTTATCCACTTCCCTAAACCTGATTAATTATATAAATCATACTATTTAATTAATCTTCCCTACTCTACCACATAAACCTAGGCTAGTTGATTAAATAGCCATTATTTAATTAGCTACCTGTTGACCCATTTTCCTTTGTCCAGAGTCAAATAGTTCACCTTGAATATCTCTTGGACATCCCTTGGAATATGGCTCTACAGGCCTTGATCCCTACAAATCCTCATGCTCTACCTACAAAAAATCCCTAAATCTCATCTGGAGAATCCTTGCAAAAAACCTAGAAATTCTTAATCTTCAAATGCCTTCCTTCACGGGGATTTTCCATTTTCATACTTAGTCATTTTGGTATGGATATCCTGATGATGTCATCCATATCTTAGCTAACATCCTAGATATTACCTTAATATCCCAGACCTTAGCTAAGGTCCCGATACCCCTTTTACATTCAGAAGTTAATATCCAGATGTTTCCTAACATCCGGATCTTATCTAATATTCGGGTCCTTTGCGAATGTGTAGACCCTTGTCAATATGATGATGACATCATCCAGATATTTCCTAATATTTGGATCCTTCTTAATATCCATGACCTTGCGGATGTCTTGATGACATCATCTGGACCCCCTCCCCAAAGAAGTGCATATGATGATGATGTCATCCAGAGATTTCACCTTCAGCATATTATCCTACATTGATAAAGCATCCTGATAACATCATCTAGACCTCCTCTTCAATGAAGCTCTTCATGCTGATGACATAATTAGGATATTCATAAAAGGCATCTAGATCTTAAGTTAGTGCCTAGATATTAGAAGTTAGTATCCATGCAGATGACAACCCCTCCATGCTGCAAAGGAAAATTTGACCAATGCATCTGGATATTGCATAGCCCACAGACCACTGAAGCTAACGTCATGTTCCTTCTATGTGGCTGCAAGATGATGACATGTGGATATCTAAATACCAGTTGACCACAACTTTGACCACAGATATATCACTCATCCTAAGGAATTTATACGCGATCCAAAAGGCAAAAGTGCTTAGAATTTCCTCCTCTTTCATTTGGTGGGTTTGGGGGGATATTCTAATTTTAAAATATGATCCAAATTTCATGATCTAGATATCAAGATGGTCGCCGACTAAGGAAGGATATGCAGGCTCGGCTGACAAGACATTTCAGTGACTGACTTGAAGTGTTGCAGAAGGTTTTTAGATGCAAATATTTGTTGCATTGATGGCTACAGGTGAGTGATTCAATAGCTTGCATTGAAGGCTCAAAATATCTCCCATCTGCCCAGGCTCTAGATATTTTGTACAGTGAATTCTTGTAGACCAACATTCCTTTTAGGAGAGATATTTTTTGACAGAGCCAATGGGGTAATTTATTGTAACCTAATTAGGTCATTTGGAATCAGATGCTATATATGCACAAATGTAAGATGTAAAAAAGGTTGGAAAATAGTCAGTCTTATGCTTTTGTATTCCAAATAGAACTTTCCTCTGCTGTAACTGTGCCTCTTGATCAATAGATATGGTGTTTTACTTTTTCATACTTTTTAACTCTGTGTAGTCTTAGAATTAGCTATTGTTTGTGAATGTTTAATTCTTGGCAATCCATTCTTTACCTTTGTTAAAATCTTCATGATCTATGTAAGTTTATCAGATGTATTTCTTTATTTGTCCATCTTATCTCTATGAATGTTCTTTATTCAAACTTGGTGTATCACCTCCTTTTAATTTTAGTTTTACTCCCTCTTCCTCTTTTCATAATCAGTGGATAGACTTGGTTTAGTCTTAGGTTGGATGAATCTCTCATTCAGTAAAGGAACTAGCCTCTCTCTAGATAATCGACCTCCTTGTAGGGTCCCACACCTAGAGATTATCTCAATGGTTCACTAGATTGTTGGAGCCATAAAATCCTTCAACACTAGGTGCAAATCAATGTCACAATAGTTTTTGGCACACTTGGTGGGACGAAAGCATAAGCAATCAAAGAATCAAGCTAATAATTTGGTGTTCTTCTCAGCACTGTGCATTTTGGTAGAATTTTTGTGTACCTAGCGACTCTACATGTGTCTGGTTCTGATCAATACCATCTTTTACGCTTGTACAAACTAGGGCATCTTCAAGAGGTAATTTCTAATTTGTAGAATTATCTGTTGGTACTTCAAGGAGAAGGTCTAGGTTATCTAGGTCTCTTGTGAGGAGGAACAACAATCTCACTTTACCTCTTTAAAGTGCTTAGTCCACACACCCTCTTGTTAGGTTTTAGCATAATAGAAGAAGCTTGCATATCCCTATACTAAATTTGAACATTCCTAGGATGGCAAGGAATTTGCCTTTTGTGACCTTTAATGGAGGAAGTCCATTAGACTTAGCTACATACAATGATATACCAGTTGTAGCCTTGAAAAGTGTTTCACCCTTCACAGGTGATGGTTCTGTAACCCATGCTAAGCATATCAAAGATATATCTAACATATGCTTGGTTCATCATATACAACATGAAGATTTTGTAGTCTGTCTCATGGTCTCATCTTCTAAGGGAACAGCTCTTTAATGGTTCACGAGCTTGACCCCCGCTTCAATACATATCTGGGATGAGCTAGGAGAAGCCTTCTATAAATAGTTTGGAGAGAGGGCAAATAATGTTTCATTATTTGAGTAGTTGATGATTATCAAGAGGGATCCAAGTGGGATGCTGATAGATTTTAACTTTAGATTCTAGAGGATGTGGGAGAGAATTCCAACTATCCTCATGCTATCTCCACAAGGTTCTTCCTTGTACTTTTTAAGAGCTTTAAATTCTGACATTGCTATGATGATGCAATGAATGGGTGCTGAGACTCTACCAGATGGTTATGAGACAACTCTGAAAGCTAAAAATTATTTAATATAGGCTGGGAAAATTGCTCCTAGACCTCCTATCCCACTTTTTTCCAGAGATGCCTTCCTCATCCTAGCAACCCATTGTTGCTCCTATCCCAGAGCCTAAAAATTCAACATCCTCTCTTTCTCAAGAAGAGAGTGACCTTAAGACCCTAATGTCCAATTTGATAAACAAGGTGAATAGTATATCTATTCAAACTACTCCCAAACCCTATCAGAACTATAACCAGGGGAAAACATCTAATCAAAATTAGAATCAAGGGTATAATCCCAATAGAAACCAAAATTGGAACTTGGGTTATCAGTAAAATATATACCAAAATCCTAACCCTGCATAGCCCTTACAAACCATTCGACCCATCCAACAAATACCAGCTATAAATCCATTTAAGGCCTTAGTCCCTACTCAGAACAACCTTATCTAGGAGGCAGATTGGTGCTACCCTTACAATCAACCACAGAATTAGTCTATTTGTGCTTTTGGAGCACAAGAAAGAGCGTTAATGGTGCATAATTTTCATACCCAACAGGCATGATTATCAGAGGTGGTGAATAATCACCCTGAAGTATCAAATGGGGCTACTTCTGATGCCAATATGATGCTATGAACTCCAGAGGATTTTTTGTGCTGTTAATCAGCCCATGGGTAGTGTTTTTATGCCCATTGCAGACAACATCAAGTCAAAGAAGAGGCAATTGGAGGCTAGTCCTATTCCTACTATATTACAAAAGGAGCATGTTCCTAAGGTAAAAGTGGCTAGTGCCACAATCCCAATTCAAAGCAGCAAATCAGCTTCTACAAAAGAAATTTCATTGGGCTTAATGGTGCTTGAGTAGCTTGCTGAACAACCAAAGAAGGGAACATGGGTTCCCTCTATGCATAGAGAAGCCACTATTCCATTAAATATTGTAGAACAAATGAAGAAAACAAACATAAATGTTTCTATGTTTCTATGGATCTATTACAAGAAGCCTTAAGGCACTTCCCATCTATTAGTTAGCAACATCAGACTCATCAACTAAATAAACAGAGAAGGCCCCTACCAGTTTTGTGCAACTAAGTGAAGGATAAGTAAGTACAATCAAGAAACCATCTCCTTTTTACTTATCTTTGATCATTGGCAAATTTTTAGTGCATAATTGTATGATAGACTCTGGGGGTAGTGTTTCAGTTGTGCCTAAGAAGATAGTGGATAGATTAGGCATCGGGTATACCCCTGTTTCATCAGGAGTATTACAATTGGATCGTATCTTTGTTAACACTATAGGAGTGATCAAGGGACTGGACTTGACTCTGCATGCATATCCAAACCTAACTTTTAAGAAAGACATATCAATCATTGATCTTCCTCCCTTCTTTGCCATTTGTCTGTCAAGAGACTTCATAGCAAAGGTAGGTGGCTACCTTTCTTCTGACTAGTTTCATATGTTGTTGAGGACCATATCCCTAAATTATTCTTAGATGAACGGGCAAGGGATCATAAAGATTTTTATCCTTATGACAACATGGAGGCAACTGACTTGGGCAACTACATGATCCATGAAGGGGGTCCTTCTATGCTTAAGCTAGATGATGACTCTAATGGTCCATGGAAAATGTTCTTTGATGGTGTAAAGAATAGAAATGGAGTTGGTGTAGGTGTTTTGCTAGTCTCTCCGACTAGTAAGAAGTTGTATTTTGCTCATAGGTTGTATTTTTCTTTCATGAATAATGTAGCAGAGTATGAGGCATTGGTCCATGGCCTGCTGATAGTAGAAAAGGAAAATATCAAGCATCTGGAGATCTTTGGTGATACTAAATTGGTGGTTAACCAAGTCAAAAAGAGAGGTGCTACAAAAAACTAGATTCTAAGAGCTTACATACATAGATTTTGGGACCTATTTGAGAGTTTTGATGCTCTTAATCTACAGGCAATCCTAAGAAAATTAAATTTAGAGGTTGATCAATTAGAAATGGTGGGAACTCAATTTTCTCCACCTACAGACTTGTTCCAAGGTTTTGATCAGCATGTGAAAATGCCTTATGTTCCTAACAATAATATTCATTGGTAAACTTTTGATAGTGATGAACAGATCGCATGCTTCATCCAGATTAAATCCAAGTTCTTGTCAAGGGCACAACCTAGATTACAAGAATCCTATGGTGATTAGATCATCTAGCTCAAATCAAACAAGCTCCCCAAGGGTCTAGTCATCCTTGAGGCCATCTTCAGCCATGATGATGAGTTCAGGGGCAAGAAAAATAACATGACCTTCAAGAAAGATGATTACCATAAGGTAACCATCACCTAGGATAAAGAGTTACTCCTAGGGAAGGTATGCGGCAATGCAGAAGAGCAAGAATTCATAAGGCTTGCCCAAAAGTATAATGACATCCTAACATGAACATATGAAGATCTGAAAGGATTTAATCTGAATGTGGCTCAACATTGCATCAATCTAGATCCTAATTGTAAACCAATTCACCAAAAGTAGCGGCCCATTAATCCAAAAATTGTACCACTCATGAGGAAAGAGATTGTCAAGCTCATACAAGCAAGGATTATCTTCCCTATCAAGTATTCTACTTGGGTGGCTAATCTAGTGCTTGTGAGAAAGAAAAATAGAGATATTAAGCTCTGTGTAGACTTCAAGGACCTAAGTCAGGCTTCTCTAAAGGATCATGACCCTTTGCCCCTCTATGGATCAAATCTTACAAATAGTTGTGGAGGCAGAAAGGTTTTCATGATTAGATGGCTTCTCTGGCTATAACTAGATTATTGTCAGAGAGGAAGATAGATTTAATATAACATTCACAACCAAATTGGTAATCATGGCATATGCAAAAATGCCATTTGGTTTGTCTAATGTTGGTGCCACATTTCAAAGGGCAATGGATATTTCCTTCAAAGGATTTATAAACAGGTTCATCCTGATTTATCTAGATGACATCATAGTCTTCTCCAAGAATGGGGAAAGCCACATGTAGCATTTGGAGAAAGTTTTCTAGAGGTACAGAGAGTTTGGGGTGTCTCTGAACCCCAAGAAATGTATTTTTTCTATTGCTCAAGGTAAGCTTTTGGGTCAAAGTATTTGAGGATGGAATATCCATAGATCCAGATAGGACATCAACTCTCCTTTTTCTTCCTTTAACTACTCACAAAAAAGATTTGCAATCATTTCTGGGGTAGATCAACTTCATTAGGAAGTTCATTCCTAACTGTGCTGGCTTGGTGAAGCCTCTAACCCTTATGCTCAAGAAAGATGTAGTCTTTAGATGGAATAAGGAGGGGAAGGATGGTTTTGAAAAGGTAAAGGAAGAGATTGTCTAGGCACCTGCTCTCATAAATCCAAATTATGAGGACTTTGTGCTCTATGTATATGGAGGAGAGAATAGTATTGTTGATGTCCTGATGCAGCAAAATGAATGTGTACTAGAACAACCTTTGGCTTTCTTCAGTTAGACCATGAAGGACTATGAGGTCAAGTGCAACCCCATGGATAAGTAGGTATTTTCCATTGTTAGAGCTTTAAAGAAATTTAGATATATGCTAGCAAATAATCATATTAAAGTTTTAGTTTCTCATCCTGGTGTAAGAGATTACATAATGGGGATAGAGATTAGTGAAAAGTGATCCAGGTGAAAAGTGATCCAGCTGGGTCACTAAGATCCTAGAATATGATGTGATCATCAAAGACAATAAGTTGATTAGAGGTAAAGGATTGTGTGAATAGCTAGCTCAGACATCAATGGATGAGGTGAATTCATCTTACCATTTGAATGAGGAGGAACCTACAGCTAAGCCATCGGTTATAAGTTCTTGGACAACATATATGGCTAGTTTATTGTCCACTGGTGAGTATCCCTATGGACTAAACAAAGCCAAAAGAAGACATTTTAGGCTGCAGTCTATCCCTTATGCTTTGGTAGATGGTGTTCTCTTTAGGAGAAACTTGGATGGAGTCTTACTAAGATGCATAGAAGAAGATCAGGTTTATAGACTTCTCGGTAAGTTTCATGCTGGCCTAGCTGGTGGCCATTTCTCTACTAGAGTTACAACAATGAAAATAATGAGGGTAGGTTACTTTTGGCCCACATTATTCAATGGTTCCCATGTATGGGTAAGAAAATGCAAAGAGTATGTTCTCTTTGCTAGAAAGAAAATATTTGTGGCTCTTCCTCTCCACCCTATCTAGGCTAATAAACCCTTCTATAGTGGGGATTAGACTTCATCAAGATGATAAATCCCTCTTCCAATGCTGGTCACAAGTGGGTTTTGACTGTAAGGGATTACTTCACTAGGTGGGTTGAAGTAGTCCCACTCAACAAGGACACTGAGTCATCAATCATGGATTTCTTGGAAGAAATCATGACAAGGTTTGGAGCTCCTCATACCATTATTTCTGATAATGCAAAAGGATTCATTGGTTTTAGGATTACCGATTGGGTTCTTAAATACAATGTGTTCTTAAGGGCTTCAGCCAATTATTACCCCCAAGGTATTGGGATGGTTGAGTCCACTAACAAGAACCTAATTAGGATCCTAAAGAAAACCATGGAGACAAACCAGAGGCAATGGAACAATAAGACTAGATTACCTCTTTGGGCTGATAGGATCACCTACAAGAGGTCCATTGGGAACTCTCCTTTTGTTATGGTGTATGGGAGAGAGGCTAGATTGCCTATATCCTTAGAATTTCCTACACTAGATCTGGTTCATCAATTGGAGTAAGGAGGAGAGGATGCAAGGTCTATCAGGATGGCTAAATTGACTAAATTAGAAGAGAAAGACAGTCAGCCATGATCACATTAGAAGAACATTAGATGCAGACCAAAAGGTATTTTGATAAGAAGGCCAAGGTCAAGACCTTCAAATAAAGTGATCTTGTTCTAAAATGGGATGTTGATCGAGCCAAACCCAGAGGCCACATCAAGTTTGATGCACTTTGGAGTGGGCCTTATGTCATCATTAGCACCAAGCAAGCCAATGCCTTCACTCTTTCAAGGCTGGATGGTGAAGTTCTACCCATTTTAGTTAACATGATTGATCTCAAACCTTACCATTAAGGTTGGTATGAGATCTTGTACATATTGTTTTAGTTTACTTCTATTTTAGGTTTCCCTTTCCATTAGTACTTTTGCATAGGTTGCATTGTCATTAGAAGAATGCAGGCCTCTTTCCTTTTTTGTGTTTTGTTAGGTAGGTTTTGATTATCTTGACCTACTTTATTCCTCTTTTGACCCCATGCCCCAATGGATGCTTAAGGCCACTAATCCAATTGTTTAGCAAGTAAACATCCCTAAGAGGTCACCAGAATGTTGACCCATTTTCCTCTGTCCAGAGTCAAATAGTTCACCTTGAATATCTCCTAGACATCCCTTGGAATATGGCTCTGCAGGCCTTGATCTCTCCAAATCCTCAAGCTCTACCTTCCAAAAATCCCTAAATCTCATCTAGAGAATCCTTACAAAAATCCAAAAAAACCCAAAAAACCTAGAAATTCTTAATCTTCAAATGCCTTCCTTCGTAGGGAGTTTCCATTTTCATACTTAGTCATTTTGGTATGCATATCCTGATGATGTCATCCGGATCTTAGCTAACATCCCAGATATTATCTTAATATCCTGGACCTTAGCTAAGGTCCCAATATCCCTTTCATATTCAAACCTTAGTTAATATCTAGATATTTTCCTAACATCTAGATCTTAACTAATATCCAGGTCCTTTACAAATATGTAGACCCTTGTCTATATGATGATGATGTCATCTAGGTATTTCCTAATATCCAGATCCTTCTTAATATCCATGACCTTGTGAATGTCTTGATGATGTTGTCATGCCCACATTTCCCATGTGCTCACGAAACGTAACACACGTGTCATGTCCACATTTGTCATGCGGTCATGACATGAAATATCAAAAACTTTTCCATATGTCCCTAGAAACCCCCTCACATGTGTCAGCATGCTTGGTGGCAGTACACATAAGGCATAAACATGTCAATCAAACTCGAGGAAGAGCGTTTACCTTTGCAATCCCCTGTGTGATGGTACATCTGCAATCCCCTTGCGTGATGGCATCTGACTAGGGGGTTATGCAACACAAGAAGTGTCACTACTAGGGTTAAGATCGAATGTACCTGAACACTGTGTTTCCTAAGTGAGCGACATGATTTCGATAGGAGTCAAAATCCAACCCTAATTCTAGAGCACAAGATAGATTAAAAATGTGCCTTTGTGAAAACTAAAAATTACACGATAAAATATTTGTTAACTAAAGTCAAGGGAATTTCATTTAAATTAACTACCCTAAGTCTCAGAAAATTTCAACAGCATAATGCGTTATTAACATTTGAAATAAATATTTTAAAAATGTCTCCCTCTAAAATATTTTAGGAGAAATATTAAATAGAAGGATTAAATTTAATTACATTTACCTAATTAACATTATAAAAATTACCCACTCAATCAAATGTAAATCAAATTAAATAAAATCATAAAATAATTAAATTTTAAAAATAATAAAGGTCTACGAATAAATATAGTTCCAACAATTATATTTATTTGATAAAAATCAAGGTCAAAATTAAAATTAATAACCTACGTTATAAGATATGCCCTCCATTTAAAAACTCATTAAATTAAATAGAACGATTAAGTAATTACTTACCCCTGAGTAAAATATATTAATATAACCCAACTAATTAAAAAATAGCCCAACAATTAAATTTTGTCTAACTTAACTTATTAATCTAATGATGTCAAAAGGTTTACATTTAATCTCACAACAATAAAAATAAAAATAAAATAAAATGAGGAATTAGAAGATTTAATCAAATAAATATTCCACATGATTTTTCTCACATAACTCAATAAAGCAAAAAAGACAACAAGATAAGAAATTAGAAAGATTTAAATAAAATGAATTACCCACCTATTTCCCACCTACTCAAGAAAAATCAAAAGGCAATATTCTAAGTTTTAAACAAATAAGCCTAAAATTTAAAAATCAAAAAAGATAAAAGAACCCATTAAATTCTCTAACCCACTACCTAAATAAAACCCACACAATAATCATTAATAAATAATTTCCTACTCACATGGAAATGGCCCACTTAAAAATCTCTCAAAGTTAAAATAATAATAAAAGTTTAAAATGAGAGGGGATGGAAAATCATGTGCAAATGAGAAATGAATAAATTAAATAAACTTAACTAAAAATCTCACTCATCTTACAACCCTAAAATCTCTCCATTATTTTATTAGTTTCTTTTTTGAAAAGCCCTAACCCTATCTATTCTTTTCTCTCATCTCTTTTTCACATTCTTTCGTTTCTATCTATTTTCTTTTTTTTTTTCTTCTTGTAGGTAATCTGAGGGTAGCCATGAATGGAGTCGAGAATCTTCTTCTTCTTTCTTTCCTCTCCTCTCCTTCATTTCATTTCTCTCCATTTTCTTTTGTTATCTCTTTTTTTTGTTTGCAAGTAGGGTTTACTTCTTCAATGGCTGCCATGGATTTTTTGCACAAAGGTATATACCTTCTATATATACACATGGACTTCATTTTTTTGTGTTAGATATATGTATATATATATATATATATATATATATATATATATATATATATATCTAAATAAATATATACATTTAGCATAAATCTAAAACTATATATTTTTTTGGTTTGAACAGAGGTATATATTCATTATTTATATACATAGGGTTTCATTTTTTTTAATATATATATATACACATGTATGTATACATATATATATGTTTACACACACACACACACACACACACACACATTCATTTAGTGGAATAAAAATAAAACACTTACAGACTTATAAGGACTACCTATTTGCACATTTATCTTGCAAAATAAAATAGAGAGAGTACTAACCCCCTTTTTTTTCCAATAATAAAACAAAATGTTAAACTATCTCTTTTTTTTAATAGTAAATAAAATATAATAATATGCTTTCTCCTTTGTTAAACAACTAATTTTCTCTTAATTTCTTTTGGGAGAATTAAATTAAAATGACAGTCATATAATTTCTTCCTTAAAACAACAAGCATTTGAGGTAAAACAATCACTATGCAACCATAAAATAATTTATATCAACTTTCCCTTCTATCATAACTTGCTACAAAAAAAATTAGAAATTATAATCTCTACTATTTTTTTTGCATTTGAAATATAAACTAACAACATAGTCACATTTTCTTAAGCCAACCTTCTCATAGTCACATACACACAAATAACAACTTTAACACATTTTTGAAATCACAATAAGAAGTATTACACATTAAAATTCTTTACAATAGCAAAAACAATGGAGACCAATAATTTTGATAACAATACATTAAGGCCTCCAAGGCCGTGGCTCTCAAAATTTAACCAACCCAATAAAGCAACAAAACTAAAATGGACTTCTCCAAAGCTCCATAACTTCAACAAAACCTAGAATGCAAAAATAAACACAAAGGGGAACCAAGGCCACGCAAATCACCCTCCTCCCTACCATAGACCTGCTAGTGGGTCACCCCCGAGCTAGGGAGGTAATAATCACACGGGTTCTCATTTAACACCACAACAAAGATCACAAAAATAACACAACAATCACCCAAGGATTTGCACATAACAAAACTCATGAAAATAAGTTTGGAGGGGTAGGGGAGTGGACCTCTCAACTGAAGAGGTCACTCCAAGAATTCAAAATCACAATATCTCAAGGCATCAAGCCAAATAATCTCTCTATGAATCACAAAATCACCATGGCACTCATGCCAACCAATATAATCCCAAACTCCATTAAATGCACTCAAGGCTATAAATATCTCCATGAAACACATAATCACCATGGCACACTTGCCATCCAAAAATACTCCCAAACACCATGGAATGCCCTCAAGACTATAAATAGTACAACAATAAGGAGGTGACCTCGAGGAGGTTCACTCTCCCCCACCCCATACGAGTTGAGCCTTACCTCCAAATGGAGGTGCTCTTACCAACACCCAACCCACACAAAAATGAAAACAACACCAAACATAAATTTCCAACACATTCACAAAAATAAAACATGCATAGGGAAATGGCTATTGCTATAAAGCTTAGCTTCAAAAGCCCAACAATGGAAGCGCGTTTTAAGAAAATCCCACACTTCTCCAAGTTTTTCTAAGCCTCCAAGATTTCTGCAACACTCCCAAAACCTCCAAGAATAGAAGATATTTCTAAAAAAGAACCACCCCCAACTCCTCTCCAAGAGAAGATAAAATAGGCCTTCAAAATTGGCCTTGAGGAATGAGAAGGTGACACTTGACACCTTCTCCTTCCTCATCCCATGCCACTTACAAGGGAGAAGGAGTGTGAGGGTGACAAGTGTCACCCTCCAATCCATTCAAACCCTCACCTTATCTAGTTGTACTCTCATACATGTGTGAGAGACCAAGTGGAGAGGTGGCAACTCCCTCCAAGGATCCATGAGGATAAGGGATGCCACATGGCATCCTCTTATTCTCCAAGAGAGCCATCTCCCTCCAAGATGCTCTCACATGTGTGTGAGAGTCTTGAAGGGAGATCCCACACATTTGGGGGTCTTGAAGACCTCCCAAGTCTTCTTGGTGAAGGGATCCCAAAACTTTGGGAAGGGAGATGGGTCTTTCCCAAAGCATTACTCATCTCCCATCCTTAGCCATTACAAAATTCGTCACTTTTACTAAACCCCAATTTAGAGTGACCAAAAGTGAGTTGCCCTAGGGCTTAGTAAGTCCAAATGGACCCTAGACCCTAGGGTTACCACCTAGGGTAAGTTTGGGACTCTAGAAAACACCTAGGGAGGTATAAAATCACTTTAAATGGCCCATAAAATAAAATAACACCAAATGGTGTCAATCAAACATAAATATACAACACATGATATAAATCAATTTTAAAGAGGGGTAACCAGGCCAAATAATTAAATCAAGCATGTACGAAAACATCATCCGATGAAATGTGATCCTCATCCCTCTTGGGAATGGATCAGTTTTACAGGGAATTACATATGTGTGAGAACTACCTCTGATTTCTCGTGGCCTTGGAATATAACCTGCGCAACTAGATCAAGTGGTCAATCACATCATGGATAAATCATAGCTGAAGCAATAGAAATTAAAGTCATGTCATTGCATACAACATTAATCATTCACATCATAATTAAAATTACAATTGCATTTCCTATTTAATATCACATAATCATTATCAAATGATAAATCTACATCATAACTCGTAATCACATCAATAATCATCATCAAATATATCTCACATGTCTAACATCATAATAGCATCAAAATATGATCTAATCAAATCACCATATGACTAATCAATGCTAATCCAAAATCCAAAGATATAGTCTAGATCTACATAATGGAAACAATAGTCTCTAAATGTCTAATAATGTCATCAACTATTATGTAAAACGATAAAAAATAGGGAGGTGAAAATAATCGGCCTCACAGATGTCGTCCAGACCCCTCCCCAAAGAAATGCATATGACGACAACGTCATCCAGATATTCAACCTTTAGCATATTACCCTGCATTGATAAAGCATCTTGATGATGTAATCTAGACCTCCTCTTCAACAAAGGTCTTCATGCCAATTACATCATCAAGATATTCATAAAACACATCCAGATTTTAAGTTAGCACCTGGATATTAGAAGTTAATATCCATGCGGATGACAACCCCTCCATGTTGCGAAGGAAAATTTGATGGGTGCATCCGGATATCACATAGCCTATAGACCACTAAAGCTGACATCATGTTCCTTCTACGTGGCTGTGAGATGATGATACATGGGCATCCAAATGCAGGTTGACCTCAACTTTGACTGTGGATACCTCCCTCATCTTGAGGAATTTCTACTTGATCCAAAAGGCAAAAGTGCTTAGAATTTCCTCCTCTTTCATTTGGCAGGGGATATTCTCATTTTAAAATATGATCCAAATTTCATGATCCTGTTGATGATTATTTTTACACATTCATAACAAAAGTTAAAATTCACAAAATGAACCTAAAATGTCTTGAAAGATATGAAGAAATCACTTAAGAGTTCTTAATCCCAAGTTTCCATATGGTCAGGTCTTGACCTTGTGGACAATTCAGCAGGTTGATGTGAAACTGTAATATTCAGGGGTCTTTACTTGATTTAAGGTGATCTGTGACTCACTGGACTCGAATTATGCAAATTGTTGTAAAGACAAACAAATTATTCATTCCTTTGCATAAATTTATTACTATATCACAAAGCTTTGTATGATTTATCATGAAATGAGCTTCTCTTTTCAAATTGATATGAAAATTTCCAAATATTAACACAATTATGCATGCTCTTTTCAAATGTAAGAGAATTTCCTTAAAATCTCTTCCTTTGAGCTAATTATTTTAAATGTTTGGGGAAAAGTTAGAGAAATTCAAATTGAAAATCACTTTACTATAGGATCTAAATGCTTTGTTATCCACATTGTAAGAAATAAGTCAAACTTGATCAAATCAATAGATTAAATCTCCAAATGTGAAGCCCTGAGTATTTTCATGAACACACATCCAAGATTGCAAGCTTTTAAAGAGGTAGTACATTCAAATATAAGTAAAAGTTAGAAAACACTCATAAAATAGATGCAGCATCCCATATTTACTTGTATTCAAAGTATACAGTCATGTATGGTTTACAATATATGAATAACTAGTTTGCTTCATTAATCAAATCAATAGAAAACTTACAAACGTCTTACAGATACAATAAGGAAGCTAGACATTCCATGCATTCCTCAATGTAGACACAGGCGACCTCCTTCTACTCTAAACTAAAATACTCCTCTATTTAAAATGTTTAAACAAATTACAAGTGCAAGCTATACTTCATAAATCCATGTGTAAGTAATATACAAATAGCAAAGCCTCTTATATAGAGTTTGAAGCTGCGTTTCACTATGGCTACAAAACAATCTACGGTCAGGATCCATCTATTTTTAATCAAGGGTATACATTTGTCTCTAACCATTTCTCAAAATATCTTAATGGTATCTTTTCTGCCTCAAAGGATGCCATTAGAATCTTTTCAAAAATAAGATTCCCCTCCTTTGACTTCTACTTTCCTATAGACTTTGCCCACAGATACCCTTTCACTTTGACTCTTTCAATAGTATTATTTGCTCCCTTTAACATTTTCCTACTCCTTCAAATATGTTTTGAAATTATTAATTACACCTTCTATAAAGGCGCAATCTCCTCCTAGACTCTTTGTCCATACATATTCCTGCATTGTGACCGTTTCTTTCTGTTAGGGATAAATTGGATTTAAACAATGAATATGCAATGATAAACAATATCAAATACCCAAAACTCAATAGAATAGTGAACTAAGAAGATTAAAATCAAACAAGTAATGAATCAACAAAGCAAACCTTCCTTAGATCAAAACTTCCATTGTTGCCTACCAAAAATCATCCTTGTGTGTATGAAAAGGGCCTTCAGTGAGTGCACTTCTTTGCTTTGTCAAGAATGTTGATTGAGAATGGCTATGGTGATATCGCAATGAAGAGGAGCTTCAAAACGAAGGTAGTAGTGCATAGTGTGTAGTAAAAAGTGTGATCACAAGCAATGAAGGAATTGGTGCCAAAGGCGCACTGTAATTCCTACAGAGTAACAATACTTAAAGGTTGGATGATTTGAAATGGAGGAACATGGTTCAATTTATAGACTTGGGAGAATGAAGATCAATGATATAGAAGACTTGAGAAGATCAACGGTATAGAATGGATGAGGAACGTGCAACGAATAAGAAGAAGACAAGTGTCACACAACAGCTATTTTATTTGAGTTAATCACTTTATTTTCTAAAGATAAGACATGCTTTTCATAAATTAGAAAGTGTTTTTCTAATTTAAGAGATATTGATCAAAACAAGGTTGATTGAATAGATAACTCAACTTAAGATTTGCTTTTGCATGATTTGAGAGAAATTAAATAATAAATTATTCAATTTTGTGTGCATGGAGAAGAAGACTTATTTTTAGAAGATTTGGAAGATATTTGAAAAATTAGAAGATAAGCAAGCAAATTAAATAAATAAATTTATTTAATTGACTTGCACATGATTTTGGAAGAATAATAAAATAATTGATTTATTTTATTTTAGGAAACTGAAAGAATTTAAATAAATTTGATTTGACTTATTCAAATTTGGAAGAATGAATTTGATTCAATTAAATAATTGGGAATTATTTAATTGTTTGGAAGAATTTAATTCAATAAGGGATTTTATTTAATTTTGACTTTAGAAGAGGTAATTAAATATTTTGATATTTAATTAACTTAGAGGAATGTGAATCAAATAAATAAATTTGTTTATTTATTTATTGATAGAAGAGTTAGAAGGGAATAAATATTAAGAATATTTATTTAGAACAAATCATGTCATTTTTAGGCATATACATTTTGCCCCTCTTTGATGCAATGCAGTTTATGGTGTTGCTTCAAAGAATAGATAGTCTGATAATGATACATGCCCTAGTTTGCCCCTGGTACAGGTTATGACGATAGGATGCCCCCTCGAGAGATTGGACAAGAAGAAGGCAGAAGGATGAGAGACAGACAATCTCATGAAGAAGGATGAAAAATAGGTTAGGATGAAGAAAGAGCTGAATGATACATGGTGCAAGATAGAATGATAACACACACAAGCAAGTAAGCAAGTATGCACAAATGATACAAGAAAAAACAAAGTACTGCCCCTGTCAAATGGTAAACCAACGATATACTGATAACGATATACGACAGTGTTGTCATGGCGGGGAACGATATATCCCTAGACCATGGCAGGCATGTTGTCATGGCGGGGAATGATAGATCCCTAGAGAAAACATGAAGGATAATGTCTAGTTTCAAGAAAATGGAACATGTCGTGTAAGACGTGTGTGTTGGTCTGATTTCGACAATGTTACATCTTGTATAAGACAATTGATTGATTATAATTGATCGAGTTGGTTTACGACCAGACAAGGATCAAGACCACTGATTATGATTGGATCATTTGACAAGATTGACTTGAATCAATTGGTATGGATTAAGGATGGACTTGCATTTGAATCACTACTCGAGTTGACCAAATTGAGAAGAATGGACTACAATGATAGATAGAATATTGATTGATAGAAGAATGACTCAATAGAAGGAATCACAAGCTTTTATCTTGTATTGTTACTTTGCATTGATTGGATCTTTTATTGTATGGGATATGGATGTATGGATGTGCAAATGGATGTATAATGGATGGATTTGACTTTGACATCTTGATGGTGCAAGTATTTTGAAGTGCCTATTTCATCATTGGGCAATTTTTTTTTTTGGTACTTTTTTTGAAATGTTGTAAGTTAATACAAACATCTAGATATAATTGAACCAAGATGACCTGAGCATTGCTTACATGGATTTTTCTTTAGCAAGCTAATAGAATCATCAAGGTATAATTGAACCGAGATGACCTGAGTATTTCTTGCGTATCAACAAACAAGGATTGCCCCCGTTCATGTTAGACCTTTGGATGTCCTCGATGATTTTTACTGATCATGTCTTTAGAAAAGGCTTCACATTACTAAAGATTAATCCACAAATAGCAAACAAAGAAATAATCATGCCCCCATCATAGCATCTCTAGCTTTTGGCATCCTCGAGTAGCATAGAAAGGCATGATAGCAAAAATCAAGACTCGGTGTTTTAACCGTGTTTCCTATCCACAAAACATTTTTGCATTTAGATGTGTTTATTTCTTGCCATAATTTGAGTAAAATCATTTAGAAGGCCTTAGGTGTTTTCTACTTTTCTTTGGATAGGTTAACATGTTGCATTAAAATTTCTTCTTGAAGAGCAGCTTTGCTTGTGTTTCCTTGCCTGGTGAGAGAATTCCACAATCCTTATTGGTGAAACGGACCCTAAGGGACTGACCTAGTGCCTTGGTGGATCATTAATAAATGGCCTTGCCTACGTGACAACGCAGAGGCAACGTAGTTCAGGGTAAACCCTAACGGACCTAAGACCTAGGCAGTAGAAAGTGGAGGTAGACTTGGATAGATAGAAGGACTAGACATGGCATGGATGGAACAATGGAGCCTCAGGGGCGCATTAGAATAATGGCATTGCCTATGTGATGATGCAGAGGCAACGTAGTTCATGAATTTGGACCATGGATACCAACGAGAGACACTATGCTAGATTGATAGGATAGGTATGATATGGGATAAAACCTTGGTTGACAAGGCTAACAAAGAGATAGAGTATCAAGCCATGATAGGTTACTGTCAAGATTTTTTTTATGGGATAGACATGGGTCGAATGGGACACAAGGAAGAATGGACTCAAGGTGATTGGTTTCCCAAAGATGGAGAAGGCAGTTTATCACAAGTAACACCTGTTTACCAGGTTTTCACCACTTGTTTTTATTTGCACGAAAAGCTAGAAAGTATACATGACGCCTGATTACTAGGTTTTCATCATGATACCTATCCCAGGTGCCTGTTTGCCAGGTTTTCACCAATGGATGATTTTTTTGTACTTTTCTTTTTTTTTTATTTTTTTTATTTTATGCCCCCTTACATTAGGGTTCTCCTAGGTATAGAACCAACGAAGATGCATGCTATTGATTGGGTCATTGAATAGCTCACCCTTTGCTATTGCTAACTGATATGCCCTTGATCCATAAGTAGCTACAATTACATAAGGCCCAAGCCAGTTGGGTTTGAACTTGCCCTTCTTTTCCCTATCCTATTGATTGCGGGGATTTTCCTTAAGGACCAGATCTCCAACTTTGAAGACTCTTGGGTGAACTTTATGGTTATAGCTTCTTGAAATCATTTGTTGGTATGCTTTGAGAAGGTCAAAGGCTTTCTGTCTCCTTTCCTCTAGCAACTCTAGTTCTTGCAATCTCAAGACTCTGTATTCTTCATCTGATATGAGACCTTTTAACGACACCCTAAGAGATGCTAATTCGACCTCTATGGGAAGGATGGCTTATGAGCAATAGACAAGGGAGTAAGGTGTAGCACCTATGGGAATGCATATACTGGTTCTATAGGCCCACAAAGTAGGATTGAGTTGGATGTGCCAATCATGGCCACCATTGTTGACTATTTTCTTGAGGAGTTTCAAGATGGTCTTGTTGGATGCTTCAGCTTGACCATTGCCTTAGGGGTAATAGGGTGTGGAGAAATGGTGTTGGATTTTGAATCGGTCATAGAGTTCTTGGACATCCTAGTTTTTGAAGGGTCTTCTATTATCTGTGATAATGGATGAAGGAATTCTGTATCTGTAGATGAGGTAATTCAGGATAAATGAGGATATTTACTTACCTGTGACAGTGGTGAGGGGAATGGCTTCAATCCACTTGGTAAAGTACTCAGTGGTGGTTATGATGAATTTGTGGTTGTTGGATGAGGGTGGATGGATCTTTCCCACAAGGTCAAGCCCCCATTGGCAAAAGGGCCAAGGTGTCATTAAAGGTCTCAACTCTTGAGCTAGTGCATGTATCAGGTTCCCATGTATTTGGCACTGCTTGCACTTCTTGACAAACTGATATGAATTTGTTTCCATGTTCGGCCAATAATAACCCAAACGCATGAGTTTCTTGGCTAAGGAAGGACTGCTAGAGTGTGTTTCGCAAATCCCTTCGTGCACGTCTTGTAAGGCAGTTAGGGATTCTTCTCATTCTAAACAACAGAGTAAAGTACCATCTAGACCACATCGGTATAGGGTATCGGCAATAATAGTATAGCGAAAGGTTTGGCATATAAAGGTTCATCATTGGTTTGAAGATAGGTCAGTGGGAGGGTGTTGTCCTTTAGGTAAGTATAAATCATACCATACCAAGGTGAATCAGATCCAACTAAAAGGCATATGGTATGGTTCTCTGGAAGATCATAAGCTAGTTGTCGAATAGTTTCTACTAAGATCTCATACTATGACTCATTGTCTGGTATCTCAAGAAGAGAGGCAATGGTTGCCATGGCATCTACTACTTTATTCTCAATCTGAGGTATCTGCTCAAAAGAGATGATCACAAAGTGTTCCTTAAAGTCATCGACCATCCACTTATAAGGGACAAGCTTTTCATCTTTGGTTTGGTAATCATCATTGACCTGATTTATCACTAGTTGAGAATCACCATAGACATCTAGCTCTTTGATTTTCCACTCTATTGCCATCTTGATACCAATGACTAAGGCTTCATATTCTGCTATGTTGTTGGTGCATGGGAATAGCAAAATGTAAGACTTCGGAATGGTGTCACCATGAGGAGTTACAAATAAGATTCCTGCCCCCGATCCATGGTTTGTGTAGGACCCATCGAAGTAGATCTTCTAGGAATGTTTTGAGATGTTGAATAAGGATTCATCTGGAAAGTCAAATTGCATTGGTGTGGTGTCCTGTAGTGGTGCATCTACTAACTGATCAGTAATGACTTGCCCTTTGATAGCTTTTCTATCTACATACTCAATGTTGTATTCACTTAGGAGCATTACCCATTTGGCTAGGCGACCTATGAGAGCTACTTTCCTTCGTAGGTATTTCAGTGGATCTATTTTTACAATAAGTTTGACTAGATGTGCAAGCATATAATGTCAGAGTTTTTAGGAAGGAAAAACTACTGCAAGACATGATCTTTCTATCTTTGAGTATTGCAACTCATAGCCCACTAATGTGTGACTGATATAGTAGATGGCTCTCTCTTTATTCTCATAGTCTTGTTGTGCTAGAAGAGTCCCAAGAGTTGTAGGTGTAGCAGATATGTATAGTATCAATGGTTTCCCTTGGATAGGAGGCACGAGAATAGGTGGATTCATAAGGTACTCTTTTAGTTTGTTGAATGCCTCTTCACATCTCTCATCCCATCTGAATGGTTGGCACTTGTCTGCCAGCTATGATATGAATCTACGGATTGCTTGTAGCTTGCCTTGTAGTGATCTTAGTTGTGTAAGAGTTTTGGGTGGTGGCATGTCCGTGATAGCCTTGACTTTGGCAGGGTCCACCTTTATTCCATTTGCTGATACAATAAAGCCTAAAAGCTTGCCTGAGGTGACTCCAAACACACATTTCTTTGGGTTCAACCTAACTTTGAATTGCTCTAATCTCTGAAAGACTTTCTCTAACACATCTAGATGTGATTCCCTTGTGAGTGACTTTGCTAGGATATCATCTACATAATCTTCCATTGTTATGTGCATCATGTCATGAAATATAGTGGTCATAGCATGCTGATATGTGGCTCCTGCATTCTTTAGCCCAAATGGTATGACACTATAGCAAAAGGTGCCCCATGGACAAGTAAAAGATGTCTTGTGTTGTTCTTTGGGTGCTATCCTAATTTGATTATATCCTAAGAATCCATCCATGAGAGATAGCATGGTATGTCTTGCTGTCAAGTCGACTATGATATCTATATTTGGCAATGGAAAATCATCCTTGCGGAAAGTTTTGTTTAGATCTCTAAAATCATTGCATAATCAAACTCTGCCATCTGGTTTGGACACTGGTACAATGTTGAATATCCATTTTGGATAGTCTATTGCTCTGATAAATCCCACATCCAACAACTTCTTCAGTTCTTCTTTGACCAATAGTGCTATATGTGGATGCATCTTTCTAAGCTTTTGTTTGACAGGTTTCACACCTAGATCTAGTGAAAGATGATGCAAGATCAAGTTTGGGTCTAGACCTGGCATGTCTGCATATGACCAAGTGAAGTTGCCTCTCTTTTTCTTGAAGAATGGTACAAACTTGGTTTTTTCTGGTGGAGTAAGAGATTTAGCAAAGTGAATGATCTTAGGTTGTTCCTCTGTTCCAATGTTAACTGGCTCTGTGGGTTCCACAACAATCTGAGACTTCTCCTAGTGAATGTCATTGGGGAGAGTGTCAAGACTTCCATCATTAGGTGCCACAGTTGGGTTTTCACCTTTGGATGCATCCTTTCTTTTTACTATTTTGGGATCTGACACTACTACAGAATAGTTTTCACCGTTAGATCTAGTTTTGATTTTTATATTTTTGCAACTGGAAGGCTTGGCACCCTCTCCAAAATAAGCCACGGTATTAAGTTTAATAGCAAAACCAGCTCTATGATCTCATTTGGGTAGGTGGTCCCTAAGTTCCATGTAGTCAATATAAGCATTGTTGTTTTGGAACATGTCTAGTTGAGAAGTTCCTCATAGATCCTAGTCAATGTGCTCAGGATGCACAAGGGGGAGGGAGTCAGAGGATAGATCTAATTCATTGATAGTTTGAATGGTTATACTAGGAGTATTGGGAGGGGGGTGTTCGGGATGGTACTTTCCTCCAAATTGTTTATTACGATAGAACTTGAACCCTCCTCGAAAGTTGTATTCTCAGAGATAGGCAAATCAGACTCTAGTGGTCTATTCGGTAGCGTTTTTCCCTCATGGTAGGGGCTATAAGTTTGAATGGTATCGCATTCTTTGTCATCATAGGAATGCTCTGTCATCTCATCCCACTCATACTCATTGGAGTCTATATCACTGTCCACTTGAAGTGTATGTATCATTTCTACTAGACAAGCATTTTCTTTGGCCTTGCCCTTGCCTTTGTATCCTAGGCCATTTGTATTTCTAGCCAATGAGGATGAAGAAGGTTGAATGGGTTCTATGATTCCTTCTTTTCTTAGGATGATAGGGCCTTGTCCTTCATAACCCATTCAGTGTAGGATGGCTTCTCCTCATCCATAGATTTCTGTTGGGAGCCTAGGAGGTTCTTGTTATATGTTCTCTTCTTCTTTGGTATAAATCCATTGTAGGACATCTCTATCTTCTGTTTCATCAGATAAGGTCCCCCATTTGACAAAGGGAGCTGTGGGAGGTATAGGAGGAGCAGATGGCTTTACAAAATTCTTAGGGTAACCAAAGGATCTAGGAGATAAAGGATTCTTGGCTAGATTGAGGCTGTGCTCGATGGAGTATTCCCCAACTCCAATTTCTTTGATAGTAATTTTCTACTCTTTGGGCCTTGATGAGGAAGTTTCAGAGGTATGGTCTTGCTATGGGGTAGGGAATGCAGATGCTTTATTATTTGGTATGATGCAATTGGGTTTTGAAAGGATAGAGTTGCAATGCTGGAAGGGGTCAGGGTCTCCTTGGATGGTGACCTGTTTGCCATTATGTGGGAATTTTAAGCATTGGTAATAAGTAGAGGGCACAACTTTCATGGCATGAATCTATGGTCTCCCTAGGAGAATATTATAGGTGAGCTCCCTATCTAGGACTTGGTACACAACATATTTTATGATAGGTCTCACTTGTATGGGTAATACCATTGTTCCCTTTGTAGTTTTCTCCTCTTCATCATAGGCTTTGATAGTAATCTTCTTCCTTGGATCGACAGTATTTTCGGAGAACCCCAATGTAAGGACTAGCTTTAACGTGCAAATATTTAAACCGACTCCACCATCAATGAGAACCCTCTTGATGCGGTGCTTGTGGATGAAGGCGATGATATGTAGAGGGGTGTTATGGGGTTGAGACATAGAGAGGTGATCTTGCTCGGTAAATGATATGGTACTTGAGGAGCTCAGATTACCTACCATGGCCTGAAACTTCTCTTGGGCCAAGTTAGTGGGGATGGTGGTTTCCACTAAGACTTTATTAAGAATCTCCTTATGTGAAGGAGATAGATGCAACAACTCCAAGATAGAAATGTGGGTCAGAGTCTTCTATAGTTGGTCTATGACATTATACGGATCGAAGTTAGACTGAGAAGGTGACGACCTTGGAGGGACTGTATTCAACGTGACTTCACCACTACGAGTAATGATACTACAACCAGTTCTGTTAGGTTCTAATTGTTGATTAGGCGTGACCACATTGATTTGTGGAACATGCTTGGATAGGCAATTGATGGTATAGTCGAATGGCACACTTGCATAGTTGGCATTACTATTCCCACTATTCTGATTTGGCATGTTGTGGTTGTTGTTGTTGTTATCATTGTTTTTGTTGCCATGGTTGTTGTTGCCATTGTTGTTATTGTCCTGGTTGTTATTGTTATTGTAGTTATTGCCATGGTTGTTATTGTTGTTATACAGCTTGTCATGATTGAGAAGTGGGTCCATGTAAGCCACATGTGTCTCATTGGAGGTATGTTGTTGGGTTCCTCCTTGATTTTGATCAAGCACATCTTGGATAACATGTTTGAGACAGATACAATTGTTGGTAGTATGTCCCCTTCCTCTATGATACTCACAATAGTCAGTGTCTTTCCAATAGGGAGGTTTGATGATAGGCTCATAATCACTTGTTGGCAATAGAGAGATTTCATTGTTAACCAATAACTTCCATAATGCGGATTCTTGAGACTCACACAATGGTGTGAACTTTCACCTTGGATTTGCACTGAACCATGGTCTTGGCTCCCGAGAGAATGACCAGTTGGGCGTAACATTGCTTGCTTCTCCTTTGAGAGTGAATATGGGTTGTTGCTTGGGAGCCGCCACCTTGGTGTTGACTACTCCATCGTTGACAACATTCTTGTTCTTGGTCCAAAACTTTGACTTGTCAGTCATATAGTTGGAGGTTGGTGTGTCCTTGTATAACTTGATTTGCCCCTTGGTGATCATAGTTTTTTTGATAAACAATCCCATTTCGATGACTTTTGAGAATGATGTAGGGCATTGTATTTGTATTTGATAGCCAAGATCGGTGTTGAGGTTATGGACAAACATCTCCATTAGTTGCTTCTCAAGTACATCGTATGAGTACTTGCTTGCTAGTTGTCTCCATCATTGTAGGAAGGTGGTAAATGATTCCGCACTCTTTTGTTTGGTGTTACATAGATCAAGCATAGAGACTTTGTGTTCAATGTTGTAAGAGAAGTGAGTGATAAATTTGTTGACTAGCTCACCAAAAGTTTTGATGCCTGGTGGGAGTCGTGAGAACCACTCCATAGCTTGACTGCCTAGAGATCTAGGGAATAGTCTCATTAAGTAAGTCTCATTGTGAGCTACCTCTAGACATGCTGCGTTGAATTCTCTGATGTGATCTCTAGGGTCCCCTTTCCCTTTGTACTTGTCAAACTTAGGAACTTCGAATCGATAGGGAAATGGTTTCATGACCAAGTTTTTATCAAATGGGTACAGTACAATATATTCCAAGGGGTAGTTTTTAGTGTTTGTACCCATCTTGAGATCTGACATTTGTTGCTTTAGACCCTCGAGTTCCTTCCTCATTTCTTCCATAGGAGTATTTTGGTCTATGGTTTTCTTTCCTTTATCTTTCGCACTTGGGTCTAGGGTTTTCTTTGCCCTTTCATGATCATCCTCTATGTTTTCTAGGATTGAGTTTATTTTGAAATCCACGGGTAGTTTAATTCCAAGACTAGCAAGATGATAGAAATACTTGTGAGGGTTGTCATGGAGTACTTTCTCTACTAAGCATTGGAATTTTTGATCTTGGATGCTTCCTTGATAGTCTTCGTTAGAGATTTCTTCATCACTATCATGAGGTGTGAAGATGTGGTTGGATGACCCAGCCATTTCAAGTTGTTTTTTGTTTTGAGATCTAGTAAGAACCATGCAAGGTGATGTGGGACGAGGTGGAATGGGACTAGATATTTTGGTGAGGTGCTGATGGAGACTACTGAGAATAGGATACTTATGACAAGATTTGGACAAAGGATTTTCTCAATCAATGATTCCAAGTAAGATGGCTGATGCAAGATGGTAGCCACTAGTAAGGGTACTCGATACCTGTCTTACTATGTAGGGACTAGTCGTGCACTGTAATGAAACAACTTGCACAATATCTAAATATAATAGTAAATATGTTGCAAATACTTGATAATAATATGCCACTTTGAGGGGGCAACCTCCTAATCCACTTCGAGGGGGATACCTCCAATAGTCTTCAATGAGAACACAATACACAATATGATATGAAATGAGACTCACTACCTCCTATATATACATATTTATGCCTAGGATATCACCCAGGCCGACTTAGATAGACCTATATAAGCCTTAGGCTGACCTAAACAACTAAATAACAATATAATAATGATAATATGACTTAATTAAGAGTTAAGATAGCCACAAGTCGACTATTCATAACCATATACACTATAGAAGTAAGGGCATAACATGCCCCCCACCTTTACAAAAGTGTTGTCCTCAACGCTGATCAATTGTGGTAGTTTCTTCATATAATCTTCATCATCCCACATGGTAACTTCAACTAGAAGATATTTCCTTGTAACGAGGTAATTTGGAACTGTTGATGTCCTCAGCTTATTCATGTGTGTCTGGAAAATTAACTTTAGCTCCAAGATGTGTCTTCCCTTTGCATCTAGCTCTTGATGGTGATGAATGTGTTCTTCCTTTACTTGAACCTTTTGATGTGCCATAGAGGAAGAGGTGAGGAATAGTACATGGTTCCCTTGCATTTGTTGAATAACTTGACTAGGAAATTCTTCTTCTTCTTTCACTTCTTCTTCATTGCCTTTTTCTTTTTCTTTTGTTTCTTCTTCTTCTTCTTCTTCTTCTTCTGCTTCTTCTTTTTGTTCTTCTTGTTCTTCTTGTTCTTCTTGTTCTTGTTCTTGTTCTTGTTCTTCTTGTTCTTGTTCTTCTTTTTCTTCTTCGTGTTGTGATTGCTTATGTTTGGAAAGTATCTACAGAATTTTCTCAATATCACATGACTTAGCCAACCCTTTCATTTGTTCACCCATAATGGACAAGATTTCACCTTTCATCTTGTTATTTTCTTTATGAATAAGTTCAAGTATATTTTCATATTCTTTTTTATCAACATCCTCATTTTCCACCTCCTCCTTGCCTGGAGTTTTTCCCGGTGTGGTAACATTCTTTTTACCCCTTGTTGAAGGACCCATCATGATTGGAAAAAATAATTTTGTAATAAATCACACAAAACAAATCAAATCAATCTAAAATTTTTACTGTAACTTACCAGGGCCAAGATCTCACTTCCCTAAAAAAATTGTGAAGAAATTCAAAATTATGCAGCCTGGAGAGAGAAATTGGTGGAAACCCTAATTTATAAATAACTCCATTTATTCTACTCCAATTGTTCTCAAATATGGACTGTAGTAGCTTCACTATTATATTGAAAAATCCACAAAAAAACTTTCAGAGATTTGACAAAATAAAAGAGATATACATTTTTCAAAAAATAAGGGTAGAAACCCTAATTCTACTATAACTCGCTTAATTTTGCTCCAAATGCTTTGAATTCTAGACTGTAGTAGCTTCAATATGTTCTTCAAAAACCCTTTTAAAATCAGAAAAAAAATCACCAAAATTTGAAAGTTATGCACTTTCCAAAATGACCTCCAATTCAGGAAAAAAATCACCTAGTTTTTGTCTTCATGGTGCCAAGATCATGCTCTAATACCATTTGTAATGAAACAACTTGCACAATATCTGAATATAATAGTAAATATGCTGCAAATACTTGATAATAATATGCCACTTCGAGGGGGCAACCTCCTAATCCACTTCGAGGGGGATACCTCCAATAGTCTTCAATGAGAACACAATACACAATATGATATGAAATGAGACTCACGACCTCCTATATATACCTATTTATGCCTAGGATATCACCCAGGCCAACTTAGATAGACCTATATAAGCCTTAGGCTGACCTAAACAACTAAATAACAATATAATAATGATAATATGACTTAATTAAGAGTTAAGATAGCCACAAGCTGACTATTCATAACCATATACACTATAGAAGTAAGGGCATAACATGTGCCAAGACCTACTAGCAAAGTTCTGTGACCTACTAGGTTTACTTGAATTCAACACAATATGAAAAAGGGGCCTATGCTAACCTGATATGGGATAATTTTGACTTTGGACTAGAAAAGACCTGATAGAAGACGAATGGGATGACCAATGAAAGAGAGATTTTGAGACGAAATGGATGAAAAACTAACTGCAAGGTAGGACCTAATCTCTGACTTTGGGACTAGACTGAAATGGGTACTCAGAACTAGTGAAAATTTTCTCTTGAAAACTGTGCAAGTGCTCACTGTCGTGCATGCACTGAAACAGATGCGTTGTGGAAATGGATAAATTCGCTAGAAGTCAGAACATATGTGCCGAACTGGTAAAATGGATATGCACTGGAACAGTCTATAAAAGTGTGAAAAGTCACTGCAAATGCGCCAAGAGTCGGCACAGATGTGCAGGAATAGAGGACAAATGCACCGCTCTGGCTTTTTTCAATATTTTTGCAAGTGTTTGGAATTTTTTTGGTGTTTTTGGTACTTTGGTTTGCAAGATGGTCTTTCTGATCTGATTTTCTAAATTTATGGCAAGAAAACATAGCAAACACAAAGAATTTTTATGGTTTTTTAATTTTTTTGTGATTTTTTTGACTCTTTTTGGACTAAAAGGAAAAAGAAGTACAAAATACTAGGCTCAAAATGGATTATAAGGGTTTTTGGCCACTAGAACAAAAGGTGTTTAATGAGGGTAACCATTCTAGTGGTTACACATGTGGCAGCACTACTCTCCATTATGGAGTCTCCCAGCCTGCAAGGCTTGCACCTTGGAGGGTTTTGGGGGAGGTTGGTTGTTAGTGTAACACAACTTCACTCATTATTTGAAGCTTTCACTCCAAACACAATTTATTTATAGTGGCTTGGAAGGGCTTGGCATTTATCCTGTTACCACTTAGGGTCGTTCCTACTTGGATAAGTAGTATCCAAGAGCAGGCTCCTCTAAAGGAAAAACACATGCGAAAATGATACTTCTGGCATTTTGGTCACCCAAGATAGGGGAGAGCATAGGTCTGGTATCATTCCCAAAACACAGTATACAGTGGTTCTTTCTCCCTAGTTAAAATGAAAAAAACTAGATGAGCTATCTACTTGGGCAAGCACAAAACTTTGAAGTGATTTGTAAGATAGCAATGATGAGTTTAATTTTAAACCATGATAGCACGAGTTGTTAACTTTGAAATGTTGGTCAATCAAGATAGTAGTGGTTTAGTTTTAACCCAGATAGCAGTGATGAGTTTAATTTTTAACCATGATAGCATGAGTTGTTAACTTTGAAATGATGGTCAATCAAGATACCAATGGTTCAATTTTAACCTAGATAGCAGTGATGAGTTTAATTTTTAACCACGATAGCATGAGTTGTTAACTTTGAAATGATGGTCAATCGAGATAGCAGTGGTTCAGTTTTAACCCAGAAAGCAATGATGAGTTCAATTTTATCTAGATAGCAATAACTTTGAAAAGATGGCAATGTTGCAATGCAAGATAGCAATGATTCAATTACCTCTTTCCTAGTTAAAAACTATGTGAGATTTGCATGAGCATCTGCTTTACTATCCTTTTAAAAATTGAAGTGTGAGCTAATTAGAATGCAACTATATGAAACTAAACCAGAACCTATCCTGCAAAATAGATCTAGAGAATACCTGCAAAGATGTCAGCGTTAGCAAAATCTTCCTAGAAAACCCTAAAATCACTGCATACGACAGAAGCATAGCTTCATAGACTAAATGCACATAAACAGTCAACAGAAGCACTGTAAAAACACATGCACTGAAACAGATAGTAAATGTGCAAAAATAAGGTGTATATGCACCGATCTGATGTATGTGCCATCTCTAAGGGCAAAAGCACTAGAACAGTGAATGTATGCACTGATTAGACGGATGCGCTGTAACGGATCGTAGATGCACCGAAATAGTGAACGTATGCACTGATTAGATGGATGCACCGTGACAGGTAACAGATGCGTGTTAGGAATTAATGTATGCACTATTTCCTCCTATGTATGGCTTTCTAAACACAAAAACTTAATTTTTGGTTAAATTTGGGGCTAGGCCCCACGGTGGGCACCAAAAATGTTAGGGGTAAATTAGATTTAAACAATGAATATGCAATGATAAACAACATCAAATACCCAAAACTCAATAGAATAGTGAACTAAGAAGATTAAAATCAAACAAGCAATGAATCAACAAAGCAAACCTTCCTTAGATCGAAACTTCCATTGTTGCCTATCAAAAATCATCCTTGTGTGTATGAAAAGGATCTTCAGTGAGTGCACGTCTTTGCTTTGTCAAGAATGTCAATTGAGAATGGCTATGGTGATATCACAATGAAGAGGAACTTCAAAATGAAGGTAGTAGTGCGTAGTGAGTAGTAAAAAGTGTGATAACAAGCAATGAAGGAATTGGTGCCAAAGGCGTGCTATAATTCCTGCAAAGTAACAATACTTAAATCTTGGATGATTTGAAATGGAGGAACAGGGTTCAATTTATAGACTTGGGAGAATGAAGATCAATGATATAGAAGACTTGAGAAGATCAATGGTATAGAACGGATGAGGAACGTGCAATGAATAAGAAGAAGACAAGTGTCACACAAAAGTTGTTTTATTTGAGTTAATCACTTTATTTTCTAAAGATAAGACATGCTTTTCATAAATTAGAAAGTTTTTTTCTAATTTAAGAGATATTGATAAAAACAAGGTTGATTGAATAGATAACTCAACTTAAGGTTTCTTTTGCATGATTTGAGAGAAGTTAAATAATAAATTATTCAATTTTGTGTGCATGGTGAAGAAGACCTATTTTTAGAAGATTTGGAAGATATTTGAAAAATTAGAAGATAAGAAAGCAAATTAAATAAATAAATTTATTTAATTGACTTGCACATGATTATGGAAGAATAATAAAATAATTGATTTATTTTATTTTAGGAGACTGAAAGAATTTAAATAAATTTGATTTGATTTATTCAAATTTGGAAGAATCAATTTGATTTAATTAAATAATTGGAAATTATTTAATTGTTTAGAAGAATTTAATTAAATAAGGGATTTTATTTAATTTTGACTTTAGAAGAGGTAATTAAATATTTCGATATTTAATTAACTTAGAGGAATGTGAATCGAATAAATAAATTTGTTTATTTATTTATTGATAGAAGAATTAGAAGGGGATAAATATTAAGAATATTTGTTTAGACTGAATCGTGTCATTTTTAGGCGTATACAATTTCATTTTCTTTTCTTCTTTATCTAAGCCTTCACTCTTCTTCTTGTATTTCTTCATTCTAGCATTTTCCTCCATCAATGAATCAATCATTTGTTTACTTAGATATGCCTCCGGACTCTCCATACATGGTGTAAAAATGGCATTGAATTCTGTTAATGCCCTTTGAAGTTCATATGCTGGCATATCCATACATTCATGATCTAAAAGCTTTTCAACTATCCTCTTGTGCATCATGATCATGCTTTCTGCCTTTTCCTCTAAACCTTGAGTGACTATGATGCCCCTTCTAAGATTAGCCTCCTCCAATCTCAATTCCAACTTTGCTTGTGGCAATTGATTTGCCATTAAAGGGGTAATTACTCCTTCATTTATTAATTCATCTATCTTCAATTTCTGCTAGTTGTTCCAATTCAAATTTGCACTCTTCTCTTCTAAATTGACCATTATATACAAGCATACTGCATTTATTCTTTTCTATTGTAGCTAGTTCCCATCATGTTACTGTTTGTTTAATTATCTCTTCCCCTTCTTGCATGAAGTCCTTGAACCACTCTTCAAAAACATTGGCTTTAAGCCTCTTATTTTCCATATCTTTTATTTCATCTTTAGATACAATTACTATATCACTAGGCAATTCTGGCACTGTTGTATTGGGATAAGATATTCCCTTAATGAATTGTTGCAATTGGACAATGTGTCCTTTCAAATATTCTTGTTTATCTTTATCCTTCCTTAACATTTATGCTATAACTTGATCCATATCATCCCATTCACTTATGTGTTGTTCTCTTGTTTTATGCCCTAAGTCAAAATTGAGTATTTTATATTCATCTAAGGCTATTTCTCCTTTCACCTTCTCCTTTTGTGGTATGGCCAGGTTCAATGTTCTGGATCCATCTGGACCCTTTTGTATGGATGACATGGTTCTAGCCTTTCTCCTTTCTTTTCTTGGCATTGTATCGCCCAATAGACTTTTGATGTCTATAGGTATTAAATGTACCTCCACCTTTTCTTTCCTTATCTTTGTTCCTAACCATGTTGGAACCTCCTTTGTGCCTTCAACAGTTTTTTCTTCATTGATTATGTCCTCCTAAGGCCTTTCTACTTCTCCTTGCTCTTGTTGTTTTTGTTGTTCCTGTTGCTATTGTGGAGGAGGCTGCTGTTGTGGAGCTGCTTCTTGTATCACTGGATCATTTTGTTGTTTACATTCACCCTCATTTTCTTCCTCTTCAATTTCTGTATCACCTCCATCTTCATCCTCTTCTTCGAGACCTTCTCCCTTTGATGATTCTTTTTCTTGTTGTTCTTCCTTATGTGTTTGCTCTACATTTGTCATGTCAGTATCTTCTGCTTGCTTTCTAGATTTACCTTCATCAATATTTTCTATATGTTCTTTTCCTTTAGGCTTATTTGTTGCATCCTCTGCAGTTTCTCCTTCCCTCTGTACTTGCTTTGACATGCTAATTTGCTCTATATGTAAAGGTGAGCCCCCCATTATATCAACCCCTTTTATTTCTTTTTCCTATTCCTTTCTACTTTCTATATTCTTCTCCTCTTCACTTTGCTCACCATACATGTTTAACATGTTTAATACATCTACACCTGAGGTACCAGCTCATGTTTCTTCTTTGGCTTGAGCAAGTTTCTCCTTTACTACTTCCTCTGCTGCATCTTCTTTTTCAAACTCCTTAATTTTATGTGCTTCATCTTGCACATCCTTTATTATTTTAGGAGAAACTAGGGTACCAAATAGATCTGTTGTTCCTGATTCTTCTTGTACCCTTTCTTTTTTAGACATTGAGCCTTGTTTAATTTCCATCCTAGCCTAAGTGTCCTACTCCTCTTCTTCACTTAGGAATTCACTGGATTCTTCTTCTTCAATTCCAACTTCTTTTCCTGAATCCATTTCTTTCTCTTCACCTTCACTTCTATCATCTACGATGTGGACAGTCTTAGTGGCTTGTTTGGCTTCATGTGCTTTTAATCCTTGTAGCATTTCTCCAGCCAATTCTGTGTTTACCTGAGCATATGCATGTCTTTTTTCTATTGAGGTGGATGCACTGGGTATATCACTCAACTTAGCACCTACCCGCTGTGCTCCTATGACTTCACTCCTTTTTGAAGTCTCCCCTTTTGATATGCTTATTAGTATTTCTTTTCTGACCTTCTATCTTGTTATCTCTTTGGAGGCTTGTGCTTCTTCTATACTAATATCATGGCTTAGTGATTTTTCCTCCACAAATGTGTCAGATGACACTGCTACTATCATCCCAATGCATAAGGATCCATCAAAGTAGCATTTTTATCCTTCTCCACTATTTTGGCTTCCACAATCTTTCTTTTCTTTTCATAGAAGCATTGGAGATTATCACTATTCTCTCTTACTCTATTTTTCCCTTTCTTTGGATATGTGATCTCCACTCCTTTAGCTTTATGCTCCTCAATTCTATCTTTTAACCATGTTTCTAAAAACAAGATGACTAGTTTGGACAATGTGTCTAAAGATGTGTTCCACAGTTGTGACCAATCAGGCTCTCCAATAGGATCAAGCCTGGCACTTTCATAACTGTGATGTAATAATTTATCATCTTCTTTAATTTCTAGGGGAACATAGATGTCTCCCATAGTCCTCATTTGATCAACTATTAATCTTTTATGAGCCCTTTTTCTTACATCTTTAGCATTCTTACAGTCTGACCAAAAGTCTTCAATATGTACTTGATGTTTAAATTTTGAATCAATTGTATTTTGAATTCTATGAAAGGAATCAAACCTTCAGGCCAACTCAAACTCTTCAAATCCATAATACCTCAACTCCCTTTCTGAGTAACTAGCAACCTCTTCACTATTGCATGAGTTCCTACCAATTGCCCAATGTAATTTAAGATTTCCTCTGCTAAACTTCTTCTTATACATCTTAAAGGCATTCAAATTCTGCCTTGAGAACTTGAGAACAATCAATTTATTGGAAGGATACCTAGGTAGCATGAAAAGCTTTCCTTCAAATCCCTCAGTTTTGATATTGGTAAAATTCTAAAATTGAATATACCAGGAACTATGCAAACCAATTGTATCCTCTGCATCCTAAGACAATCTCTTATCTGGCTCTTCCCTTAAAATTCTAACCATGTATGTATAGAACACAACATTTACTAGAGCATACTTTCTCAATGCATTCTCTTCCTATAAATTAGGGAATGTTCATATACTAGCTTTTAACCTAGACCATTTCCTTGTTGGCAAGAGACACTATATGTATTCATGGTTGTTGTCATTGATGGCAACAAAGGTCATCCCACACATCCGTAAGTCATGGTGTGTCTCTACCGGAAGTCAGAATGAAGATTGTTGTGGTCCGGTGAACAAGAATAGAGCATGTGGCAAGGTCCGACAGATTGGTCTGGATCTCCCAGAGGAAGTGTCTTGGTACAGTGCGGATTTGGGGAAGTCAAGAGGACTACCTTGAGTAGTATATTCAAAGGATTTAGCCTCCGGTGATGGACAAGGAAAAAGATATGAATAGTTGAGTACCAGATTCCTGAGAGACAGTGAGAACAGAGGAAGAACTGACTGATAGAGTATCAGACTATTTTCTGGATGTGTTACTATTGATGGTAAAGGTTGTGAAGGCATGAATCATGTTTGGTCGACATGATTAATGACATCTACAAGTATATGCTTGATCCGCATTACTTGATATGCAAGGATTCAGCTGACAGAACAGAGTTTGTGAGAAGATAGACTATCCCGGGTGCCGACTAGAAAGACAATGAAATCACTAGTGCGGATATAAATAGAGGATGGATTTTGTTGTGAAAAGTGCAGTTGTGGTATGGTGTATGCAAATAAGTGTAGAGCAGTGCAGAAGCAGTAAGAAAGATCCGGTATGTGAAAGGAAAGCAGAATAAAGAGTAGAGGAAAGATGAAGTGCAGCAGATCAGTATACTGAGCCTAATCAGAACTGAACTCCAGCATATGTAGATGCTTCCAATCAGTTCAAGTATTTTATAACATTCTTTTGTAGATAGTGTGTCTATTTGTAGGTAGTGTGCCTCTTTGTGAGCAGTGTGCTCGGGCAGTGAGCCCTAATTGGCAAGTGCCATTTTGTAATTCCTTATTCTTCTAATAGAGAATAATCTTTGGGTTAATCACCCCGTGGTTTTCTCCCTTAACCGGGTTTCCACGTCAAAAATACTGTGTCATGTGTTTCTCATTTCATGGTAATGTTTGTTTGTTTGATTCAATGCTGCTTTGATTAATAAGAAAGTTCAAAAGAAGAAATAATTAGGATAACTGATTCACCCCACCTCTCAGTTATCAACAATTGGTATCAAAGCTAAGTTCCTCCTAATAGAGCCTAACAGCTTGAGGAAGATCTGGGAGTTCAAATGGATGCATATGGTTTAAGGGAGCAACTCAAGACTGCCCTTGAGGATCTTGAACAGTCAAACTCTGAAGTCAATGAATTAAAGGAAAGACTCAAACAGGCTAATGAATTCATGAGAGAACTCAAGGACAAATTAAGTCTCTCTATGAAAAAGAGAAAGGAGCTGCTCCAACAATTAGCAAGACAAAGTGAAGAAAGCAATACAAATGAAGAATTGACTGAGAAAACTAAGTTATGTGAAAAGTTATCAAAAGAAGTCATTATGTTAAGACATGAAATGGAATCAGGAACTATAAAGTTTACTCAAGAGATTGAAGAAAAAACAAAAGCTAAAGACAATCTAAGACAATCTCTTAAAGAGAAATCAGAAGAATGCCACTAGATGGATAGGATTATCAGACATCTTGAATCTGATCTTGAAGATGCCAAAGATAATGAAGAAAAACTTGAGGATCAAATTGTCGCTCTCAAAAGAGATCTTCAAATAGCAAATGAATATAAAGAAAAATTCAAGATAAGTTCTGCCCAACTTGAAGTACTTCTTGGAAGTCAAAAGAGGACAGATGACAAGTATGGTTTGGGATATGAGAAAGGAGAAAGCTCCGGATCCGGTCGAAAGAATTTTGGATTAGAAAATCCAAGGAATAGGCCTAGAAGACCTCCGGTAAGACAGCCCAATGCTCAAAGGTATCCATCCTTCAATGGATACTGCCATAGCTGCAATCACTTTGGTCACAAAGCTAATCAGTGCAAATAGAGAATGAATCAGACTAATTCATCCTTCTCTGGACAGTGCTTTAACTACAAAAGGTATGGACACAAGTCTCATGAATGCAGAAATATGCAAGTAAACAAATCATTCAATGGTAGGTGCTTTGCATGCAATAGAGTAGGTCATATGGCTAATCAATGCAAATCAAGAGGTTATCAGTCAAATATGCAAAGAAATGTTATTTGCCAAATCTATAATAGGTCTGGTCATAATGCTAAAATCTGCAGAAGTAAGAATCAGGACAAAAGAGGTCCGGTGTATAATCAAAATCAAGACAAGGGTAAACAAAAGATGAATGTGGATGAAGTTAGGAATCAGATGAGCAAGATTTGGGTGAAGAAAAGTTCAGAGAATATAGAAGTTGGATCCGTACCAGACTCTGGTGCTGATATTCCTTCCAGAAATTAAAAAGTGAGCTTTGGCTCAGGGGGAGACTCAAAGAAAATCTTGTTCCCCCAGCCAATCAAGTGGTACCGGATGTGGCACAAGATGCAAAGTAAAGGGTTTAAAGATATATGTCTTGAGATGATCCAGATAAGATTTCAGAGGTCCACATGAAGATGTAAAGAAGTTGTGATCGATCAAGTAAGACCTATTCTAGGAGATGCTCCGGAATGACAGAGGATTATAAAAGGGTCCGGAGAGATCCGGAAGTGCATTGTCTTATTCTGTGGATTGGACAGAGTGTTTGGGATATTCTTGTAATGTGTCATCTTGATTTGTTCATGATTGGAAGATCCGCATGATGTTCATAGATCAGGACTGATCCGGTACTCCAAGCTATCCGGATAAGGCAAACCAGAATAATGTAGGTCGAGCATTTATTACCATCAGATATTAGGGTTTGCGGAGCAATATAAGGGATTTCTCATAAAATCACTTGCTCATTCTGCACTCAAGAAGAAGCAAAAAGTGGAGCTCTGCAACAAGATTCATCAAACTCACCAAAGATCTCCTGCCGAAGTCATTACATATAGAAATCAATCCAACCACTCCATGTAACCGAAGACGCATAAGGTATTTTCCGTTTTTGATATCTTGCTACAAATCATTTGAGAAATGGCTACTCCAAATATAGTAAAAATCTTAGATAGGCCCCGACCTGAATTTAAGAAACATCCATACAAGTCATTGGAGGTAGATCCCTTAAGAGCATTCTCTAGTGTTCCTCATGGCGTTTTACACACAGAAGACATTAGGGTTTACATACATGCAAGCATTAAGGAATTCGGGGAATTCAAATTGAGAGATCTCTATCACAAACAACTGATAGACAATGCTTTTGAGCTTAAACTAGAGTATAAGGGTATCTAGAAGAAATAGTTTGATCAATTCATTCATTTCCCCTGCTTTGAAGAAGATGAATGGGTCCGGTATGTATTGAGCAGGATGCATGACAACTTCCTATGGCTAGATAGACCCTGCAAGATCACAAAAGAGGCAATTAGGGTAGTAACTGATCTATACTCTTCCGGAGGGATACCTATCCTCAAATCTGTCAAAAATAACATTGTAACTGAGGCCACTGGATCAAAATTTGATAAGAGGGCAATGACCATTGAAGATATTTCTGATCCGGATATCAAGTATGCATCCATGATAATAGGATACAAGATCTATCACTCCAGTAGGGAGAATTCTGTATCTGAAACTGTAGTATATACTGCCTATGAAATGCTAAGGAAAAATGCAGATTATGATCTCTGTGAACTTCTCTTAAGCCAATTAATGGAAAATATACAGAAAATCAAGAAGGACAAAAAGAATTCTTTTAAGTATGGTACTCGTATATTATGTCTATTTTTCTACTTCATGAATGAGCTGCCCGGATCAAGTGGATGTGCATGGCAGAATGACAAACTTGTTGCAGTCCAGATAAGAGATTATTTACATTGGCTTGGGGATGCCAAAGCAAGATATACAGCCCTATGGGGATACTTCAAAAACTTCCAGAGCATGATGCAAGCAAGAGAAAGAATTCCCCAGTCTCTTGTTGAAAAATACAAAGACTCAGTTTGCTTTATGGTGGATACTAATCAGTGCCTAATGGAGGCAGTGGAGCCAAGGACTGTCTGGATCATGCCCATGGGGTATGAGGTTGATGAACAGATTGTAGAACTGCATGTTCAACACATGCTTAGTTAGCCCAAAGATCCAAAGGCAGAAAGGTTCGAAACCTTTGAGGAGCTGAGTGTGAAGATCCATGTGGAACTCAGGGAACCTGAGATAAAGAGGAAAGTGAGAAAAGAAGTAGAGCATACTACTCAAGGCCTAGGCATCCCAAAGGAGGCACTTGATGCCAACTAGGAAAAGAGAAGAAAGGCTGAGGAAGAAAAGAAAGAGGCAGAAAAGAAAAGCAAGAAAAGTGCTCCGGTGGAAACCTCAACCCGAACCAGATCATCAAAAGGATCTACACCTGTCAGAACCAAAAGCTCAAAACTAGAAGTCCAGGCATCTGGTAAAAGATCTAAGACAAAAGCCTCAAGGGCTTATGAAAGCCAAAAGGATGAAGAGGAAACTGAGTCAGATGAGGGAGTAAAAGAAATAAAGAAGCAGAAGAAGAAAGGACTCGGTAAACCCTCCACAGGCCAAGACAAGGAAGAAATGGCAGAGGTATTTGTTGAAAAGCCCACCCTATCTCTAGAGAGTGTAATCAAGTCAGTCACAATGGATGGAAACCTTCAACCCTTCAACCAATGACTGAATTCTATGATGACTACAATGAGGCTGACCAAAAGATTCTGCAGGAAGCCATAGTCAAGTATCTGAACATATACAATAAGGCTTTCATTGAGATCATATCTCTAATTCCTAAAAGCCTATAAAAGGAATTAGAAATAAGAAAGAATAATGCTTAGGCAAAAGATCTTGAGATTCGGGAGTAGATAGCTATTCAGCTATATCCTCAAATTGATCCCAAGACAATGAACATAATATTCAAAGACTGCAAAGATGAGTTTAGGAGTAAAGCAAGAATGAATCAACTCATGCTTGGCAAGACTGACAAGGTGGCCATAGAGATAGAAGAGATCCTCCGGAAGGCCTTCAAAAGGTTTAATCTTCCTGTTGTAGAGGACTTAGGTGCAGAAACAGCTATGGACTTGGAATCATCTGCTCCAGAAGAAGTGCCCCTTGAACAGACTGCCATCTCTCCTCTAGCTTCTCCTATAGTCTCTGGATTCCAAGAAGAAGAGAAATTACAGGAGAAAGAAGTAGCAGTAAAAGAAAAAGAGGTTGACAGCACCAAGGATGCAGAGAAAACCACAACTAAAAGTGGAAAGAATGTGGAAGGAGAAAAGACTCCAAAGGACAAAACTGCAGAAGAGAAGAAACATCTGTCTCCAGCAAGAGACACTACACAAACTGTTCAAAAGTTTCTGAGCCAAGAAACAATAGAGATTGATGAACCGGAGCTTCTAAAAGGTCCATTCAACTTTGACTCCCTCTCTTCAGTACAGATAATGAAGATAGCTTCATTTGCAAATGCTAAGGCAAATGAAAAACTCCTAAAGTCTCATATGGAGGATTGTGAGTTGATAGAGGCTACTTCCGGAGTGCTTGAAAAGATTATGCCATCAGTCCAGATAGATCCGACAGCCTCCTCTTTTGGTAATCTCAAAACCTTAGTCAACAGTGTTGATACACATTTTGATTCTCTAGAAAAATCAGCTGAAGAAAAGGTCCGGAAGGAATTTTTGGATAAAATATTTTCAGAAGTACTAGGATTAATCTCTAATGATAGGAGAAATATGAGTATTGGAATAAAGAGCTTAGAAAATGCTCTTAAGGATGGCAGTGACATTTACAAATTTTGTACCTCCTGGTCAAAGGTAATAGTAGAAATTGATAAGAAAATAAAAGCGAAACAGGACAAACTATAAAGTTTGTCTCAATGTTTTGATCCTCTCTCTTCCTCCATAGTCAATCAAGAATGTCAAACTATTGCAATCACAAATGCAATAAAGAACTTTGAGAAGGAAAGGAAGAATATAACTAACCAAATGGGAGAACTTAGAAGGATTATAATCCCTAAGTTAGAAACTATGCATGAGGGCATCAGTGATGCTCAGACTACCGCCCAAACAAATGATCCGACAGATCTCAAGAGGGTAGAAGCTTTTGCATTTTTGTTGAGTGGTCACATTTCAATTTTGGATAAAATGAAGCAAAGTTGGGCTACTAAACTGGTCCAATTGAAGACATCCTTTGCAGACATTGTTCAGTTTATGTGAGTATGTAATATGCGGCTAAATATAGTAATTTTTAAAAATTTTGGTGTACGGACCCTACCCTTTGCCATTGATGTCAAAGGGGGAGTGAAGAATAGTGAAAAATGAGGAATCCAACTAAGGAAGAGTTCCAAAAATTGTATATAAAGATAGAGCATCAGCCAAGGGGGAGCATAGTGTAAACACTTAGTCATTTTTCACTAAGTGTTGCCATCAATGCCAAAGGGGGAGATTGTTGGCAAGAGACACTATATGTATTCATGGTTGTTGTCATTGATGGCAACAAAGGTCATCCCACACATCCGCAAGTCATGGTGTGTCTCTACCGGAAGTCAGAATGAAGATTGTTGTGGTCCGGTGAACAAGAACAGAGCATGTGGCAAGGTCTGACAGATTGGTCCGGATCTCCCAGAGGAAGTGTCTTGGTGTAGTGCAGATTTGGGGAAGTTAAGAGGACTACCTTGAGTAGTATATTCAAAGGATTTAGCCTCCAGTGATGGACAAGGAAAAAGATATGAATAGTTGAGTACCGGATTCCTGAGAGACAGTGAGAACAGAGGAAGAACTGACTGACAGAGTATCAGACTATTTTTTGGATGTGTTACTGTTGATGGTAAAGGTTGTGAAGGCATGAATCATATTTTTTCGACATGATTAATGACATCTACAAGTATATGCTTGATCCACATTACTTGATATGCAAGGATTCAGCCGACAGAACAGAGTTTGTGAGAAGATAGACTATTCCGGGTGCCGACTAGAAAGATAATGAAATCACTAGTGCGGATATAAATAGAGGATGGATTTTGTTGTGAAAAGTGCAGTTGTGGTATGGTGTATGCGAATAAGTGTAGAGCAGTGCAGAAGCAGTAAGAAAGATCTGGTATGTGAAAGGAAAGCAAAATAAAGAGTAGAGGAAAGATGAAGTGTAGCAGATCAGTATACTAAGCCTAACCGGAACTGAACTCCAGCATATGTAGATGCTTCCAATCAGTTCAAGTATTGTATAACATTCTTTTGTAGACAGTGTGTCTCCTTGTAGGCAGTGTGCCTCTTTGTGAGTAGTGTGCTCGTGCAATGAGCCCTAATTGGCAAGTGCCATTTTGTAATTCCTTATTCTTCTAATAGAGAATAATCTTTGGGTTAATCACCCTGTGGTTTTCTCCCTTAACCGGGTTTCCACGTCAAAAATACTATGTCATGTGTTTCTTATTTCATGGTAATGTTTGTTTGTTTGATTCAATGCTGCTTTGATTAATAAGAAAGTTCAAAAGAAGAAATAATTAGGATAACTGATTCACCCCCCTCTCAGTTATTAACATCCCTAAGGTTCCAACCCTATCTATCCCATGCATGAATGGTTGAACCTTTGCTACACGTGAATATAGTAAGTATGAAGACAAATAGAAAGGCATCAACTTTTGCTTCCTTAGCATCACCTATTTCCATATGGCTGTGTTTATAGCCTTAGCCCAGAGAATTTGTCCTTTCTCCTTTTTTGCTTCCCTCATGAACTAGATGATAGTAAACATCCATGGCTCACACTTAGTGCCATCTCTCAATCCCACTAATCTACTTAACATTATAATCATTAAGTATATTTCTTCTTTGAAGTATATTCTCTGTAGGTTCTTGTGCACTCTTGCCACAACTTTAGGTTTATTTTCTCCACTGTACCAACTGTAGAAGATCTTGCTTCTACAGTCCCTCTCATTGCTGTTAAAATCTTCATTGTATTGATCTATATCAATATCCACCATTTTCTCATGTATTTCTAGACCGAATGTTCTTGCAATACCTTCCATGGATAAGTCTACAATGAGTCTATCATGGAACATTATTTTCCTGGTAGCTACGTCATACAAGTATATGCAATCTAGACACAAATCCCTAGCTTCCATAGCCATGAAAAACCCGCAGCCCTGTACAATCCACTCTCCCATATACACCTCATGTCAGGTGTAGCGTCAGCAGCTGTGATCTTCTGTAAAACATCATTAGCATCATAGCTCCCAATGTTGGTGTCTGTCCCTACTCCAGTGTAACTGATCAATCAAGGGTACCCTCTATGTAGTGGCAACTCTTCCTTTTCTATTTCTTTGCATGGCTTCCTCTCTTTTTTAACTTCACCGCCTATATCTAGCTCTTTTTGCTTTGGGGCCATCCTGTAAAAATGCATTTTTTTTAACTTTTTGTTTTACCTTCTTACCTAGGGTTTTACTATGAATTTTCTATTTTTTTACCATTTTACCCTAATCCCATTTATCTTTTCATTTTGACTTTCATATTTGTTTAACCCAACCCAGCTAATTAACCATTAAACATAGTAATTTAATAGATGTTTACATTTCACAATGAAATTACTGAAATCTACTTTGCTTTTTTACCAATTGGACTGTAACGACATTTTAAGATAAATACATGTATCTCTCGACAAATCAACTTTACGTCGTTGACTTATTTTACCGTCTCTTACTTCGTCTAGCTTTTGGAATTTCGTCGCCTTGAATTTTGTTCAATTTTTGTAGCAATTCTTCTTTCTGCAATTTTTTAATTTTTACAATACAAATCTGGAAGAAAAATAACTTTAAATCTACCCTAACCCATTGAATTTTACTCTTTTGGGTGTTATCTCGGCATTAATTACAGCAATTAATTTGCCTAAGGCTTCGACTTTTTTATTTCAGTGTTTTGTTTTAAACTTCTATCCATTAGTTTATTTCCTGCATACGTCGTGTTTTCTTGTAGCTTTCTTTGCATATTGTTCTTTGTATGTCCCCCTTGTTTTCTTTTCAATATACAAACATATATACAATGACCCATAACCAATGTTAACTCCTTTTCCTTTATATCCATGTTTGTATCCTTGCTTGTATATCGTAATGTATGTGACATAGATACAAGTGCATATACAAAAAACCTATACAAACCTCCTTTTACCTTTTATCTTTCCATCAATGTCCTTTATTTCCTTGTATATCAGAGATGTATATTATTAACATACAATTACCCCAAACATACAAAGCTTTTCCTTTATTTAACTTCTTTTTCAAATCCGTCTTGCATCTTTTGTTTGTATCCTTTCTTGTATGTCAGCTTGTATATTTGTCTGTTGATACAATACAACCCCGAGATACAATCTGCGGGACCCACTTTACTTTCCCACTTTTATATCAATGATATAACAATACTTGTATCTATCCTTATATACAAGCCTTAATACATGCAAACTCCTTTGTATAATCATCCTGGACTCGTCGTCTTTTATAAACCCCATTACATAACTCTTCAGCTCCACATATGTATATAAAGTGAATGCATTTTTCAATATACATTAAGGTATGATGCATCACTTATATCAGATTTTGATTCTTTTTTGACTTCCGCGCTGTATGTATATCGAAAGGTATAGACCCAAAGCATGCAACATACAAACCATGAAAAATACCTTGATAAAACCACATTTCATATTCTCCTCGAGTCCATGATATGTATATCATGTTGTATATCACATTGTATTTTTCTTTTAGCCAAACATACAACCTAATATACAAACTGTGGACTTAACCAATTATCCATTTTATCTCTGAATCCTGTCGGGTTTGACTTGTATGTGAAGAATAAAACATTAACAATTTCTATACAAGTATAATGGTTCATAAAACTAACAACTCTATATGACTAGTACAGAGACTCCACATACAAACGACCTTGTATATGCAACATACAGACCTTCCTATAATGCATTTTACCAAGAAACACGCATATCTTGCAGAATACTGGGAATTTTGAAATGGTTCAAAAAGCAACCCCTATTCATTTTTGACAAAGAATTCACCCCTATTCTGCACTGGTACCTAATGCTATTTTCTTTCAATTTTCAACAAGATTTGTAACATTTACCTCCTTTTCCCCTTTACCACCAAGCAGACCCACACACAAGTAAAAAGCCACAGCAGGGGTCTGTTGCAAGTATGAGGTTATCCAGTGTTGTCATTGATGTCAACATACTCATATTGCATTGACAGGAAGGATTTGATGAGCTGTGTGCTGAGGATATTAGTCTCAGTCAGGAACAGTGAAGAACAGTGATGAGAAGAAGGTAAATGTACTGTATAGGATGAGAACCGGAGGATGCGGATTAAAGGGTTAGTAGATATGAGTCTTGAGATGCTACAGATAAGATTTCAGAGGTCCGCATGAAGATCTGAAGGAGTTGTGGCTGCCGGTATAGAACCGGGTCCGGCAAGTATCCGGAGGTGACAGAGGATCACAAAAAGGTCCGGTGAGGTCCGGAATTGTATTACCCTAATCTGCGGATTGGAAGGAGTGTTTGGGATGTCCTTGGGATGTGTCATCCTGATTTGTGTATGATTTGGAGGTCCGGAAGTACCTCTTACATTATGACAGTGGCGACAGACTGTGTTCTTGAAGTTCCGGATGAGGAAGACAAGAGATCCCAGTAAGCAGAGGAAGTGCGGATGTATCCGGACATTCAGACAAGCTTGTGAAGGTTCTTGGATCTTGTTTAGGTTGTGTTGTTGGTCCGCATTGATGGTAGAGCCCGGAATTGAAGTTATTCTTCCGGATGAAGTTCTTGCTCTGTGTAGCCGACCGGATGAGTTGTTCATCCTGCGAATGTTCTTGTGATGGCCGACCGGATGTGTTATTCATCTTGCGGATACTCCTATGGTTGTTTGCCGACTTAGATGTTTGTTCCTAAGTCGATGTCTTGTATAAATAACGGTTTGTGAGTTCATTTCAGTGTGTGGTGTGAGGATGAGTATGGTATAGCGAAGAAACGTGCGAAAGGCAGAGCAGAGATTGTTGGGCTTAATTGGAACTGATCCAGACATGGTAGAGATGTCATTCTCCAGTTCAAGACTGTGATTTTCATCACTTTGTAGACAGTGTGTCTCCTTGTAGGCAGTGGGCCTCTTTGTGAGCAGTGTGCTCGGGAAGTGAGCCCTTATTGGCATGTGCCATTCATTTTTCCTTATTCTTCTAACAGAGAATAATTCTTGGGTTAATCACCCCGTGGTTTTTCCCTTAACCGGGTTTTCCACGTCAAAATCTTGGTGTTCAATGTGTTGATGCTTATCTGCTTTTGTGTTTATGTATTATGCTTCCATGGATGATTATTTGATATGCTGCTAACTAACAACAGTGAGTTAAGTGTTTGAATGAGAAGAAGTTTTATACAACTGATTCACCCCCCCCCCCTCTCAGTTGTATACCCTAGATCCAACAGGGTCCTCATTTTACTAAGTAAAATGGGGCTTGTTGTGAGCATCACAACAGATCCCTATATCAAGATGGTCGCCGACTAAGGAAGGATATACAGACTCAGCTGACAAGACATCTCAACAAATAACTTGAGGTGTTGCAGAAGCTTTTCAAATGCAAATATTTGTTGTATTGATGGTTGTAGGTGAGTGATTCAGAAGCTCACATTGAAGGCTGAAAATATCTCCCATTTGCCTAGGCTCTAGATATTTTCTGCAATGAATTCTTGCATACTGAAATTCCTTTTGGTGGAGATATTTTATGACAGATCCCATGGGGCAATTTATTGTAACCTAATTAGGTCATTTGAAAGTAGATGCTATATATGCACAAATGTAATATGTAAAAAATGGTTGGAAATTAGTTAGTCTTACGCTTCTATATTCCAAACAGAACTTTCCTCTGTTGTAACTGTGCCTCTTGATCAATACATATGGTGTTTTACTTTTTCATGCTTTTTAACTCTATGTATTATTAGAATTGGCTATTGTTTGTGAATGTTTAATTCCTGGCAATCCATTCTTTAACTCTTTTAAAATTTTCATGATCTATGTAAGTTTATCAGTTGTATTTCTTTATTTGTGCATCTTATCTCTGTGAATGTTCTTTATTCAAACCTAGTGTATCACCTCCCTTTAATTTTAGTTTTACTCCCTCTTCCTCTTTTTATAACTGATAGATATATTAGGTTTAGTCTTAGGTTGGCAGAATCTCTCATTCAGTAAAGGAATCAACCTCTCTCTAGAGATTTGGCCTCCCTATAGGGTCCCACACCTGGAGGTCATCTCAATGTTTCACTAGGTTGTTGGAGCCCTAAAATGCTTCAACACTGGGTGCAAATCTATGTGACAACACTACCCTAACCTACATGACCCCTAGACCTAAATTAATTAAATAAACCCTTATTTAATTAATTTTAATCCTTCATTAGCTTATCCTTTAATTTTCTCCAGCCATATTAATTAAGTTAATCCCCCTAATTAACTTGGTCAAACCATCATTAACATCTTCTCCCACATCCCAAAAAAAAAAAAAAACCTTTTAATTCAAAAGGTCACATGACCCTTCCACCTCACCTTTCTATTTTTATGTTAAAATCTTCTCCATAAAATTAGCTTACACATGTAAGGTGCCAAAAATGTGCATGTGCCATATGACTCTCACCCATCCACATAAAATGGAATTTTAAATTCCATCTCATCCCAAGGAAATAATTTTTTATTTCTTCATAAGTCTAAATCATATTAAATGCAAAGCCTTCCCCAAAAATGAATAAAAGATTGCAAAATATTCCTAGCCATCCAATCTTGTTGATCAAATCTCAACCCTTCATCCTCTCATCTCATCTCCACCATTGGATCAAATTCCCCCTCAAATTGCCTATAAATACAAGTCTCCACAAGCCATTTTCAAGAAATCTTATAATGCCAAAATACCCTCCAAATATCTCCATCATTTCTCTTAATGCAAAATTTGTGTTAAGCTTTGAGATTTAATCCACATTTCTCCATTGTATTTGGTGAAGTTGAGTTTAGGTGTAACTCCTTCTAATGCTAAGTGTAGAGGCAAAGCACGTATAGAGTATTTATAGTAGTGGACAATGTAGAGAACATCAAAGCATGTGCATAACTTGATGCTTGAGAAGGCTTTTAAAAGTTATTGAAGCATGCAAAAATGACCCTTGAGATGGAATGATTAGAAGGAGGATGTGGATGACTTGCAATATGTTATGTTGAGTTCCACTATTGCACATGACTATTGAGGCTAATGCTTTTGCATATGTATGTGAAGCCATACAACTAGATTTGAATCTCTATAGAAGGCATCATGGTGTTGTTTGAGCACATAATGGAATAGTGTAAGAGATGTAATGTAGTGCTCTTAAGCTGATATATAAGGCTTTCTCTAAAGAGAAGATGAGAAAGACTTTTTATTAGATCATTTGTCTTTTCTTGAAGAGTAATGGTCTACATTTAATTGTGGTGTGTGATAAACAAGCTTGTAGGAATTTGATGATGACATAATGAACTAGTGCATGGTTGTGCTTAGATCATTCACCCTTCCTTAAGAAGGGATGGTTTCTATTGCACTTTAAAATACCTAGAGGTTAAAATTCAAGAATTAGACAAAGGCCAACTATGTGAGTTAACCTCATGTGATGCACAAATGATTCATATATCTACCTAGAAATAGTTAAGGATTATAATAGAATGATATTATTTTTATTTGAATCAAGGTGTTTATTTAGTGGAAAACTAGATTTGTTAATCTTTTTTTATATCTAGGTTTAGGGAATTGTTTTGTGGTTACACAACACGCCCCATTTTGACTTCACAAAATAGGGACCCAACTTTTTTTGCTGCTTTGGCTTGTTATTTTTCTCCTTTGGGCGGTCTGGCAAAATTAAGTCATGCATGTAACCTTGCAAGGGGTAGATAGGTCACCATGATGAGGTCATTTTCAAAAGTTAGTATTTCATATCATTAACCTCATAGTTGGAAAGTGTACGAAATTCCATGCAGGTTTGCCTTTTGGATCACCCCAAAATTCTTTAAGGGAAGAAAGTTATGTTAAGTCAAAGTTTTGGTCAAACCTGATATTCCGAGGAGGGGGGTCATATTTCAAACATCAGTCACATTATATAAGATCACCTTGATATAAGCTTATCACCTGATAATTACCTGGTCCATGAAGTCTGGACACTAATTTTTATGTAGTGGCTGTTATCTTCCCGTCAAATGACTTCATATATTTTGCAGGGGGTCATATTTTGAATATCACTCGATCTTACGAATATCACCCTCTTTGCAAAATATGACCCTATGTCAAAATGACGATGACATCATTGAAACCCAATGAATGAAGAATATCACCCTAGTGATGAGGTTATCATTTTATTTTACCCCGCGGAGTTATATGTCTGATGCCCACCATATTTAATAACATAACGGTGATGTCATTACAACACAACGCTTAAACAATGACATTGACAATCTGATGTCACCCTGATCTTTTTCAAGGGGGTCATTTTAGTTGCGAGGTCATATTTTGAACATCCCCTGATCTTAAATTTATGACCCGATTTACATATGGTCAACATTAACCACACCACCCTATTCCTTTACATTAGTTTTGTGGCTCAAAGGCGGAAGGTCATTTTCCCTGAGGGGGTCATATTTTGAACATCACCTGATATTTCGAAGATCACCCCTCCCCCCTGTTCCCTAACATTAAATGGACTTAAATGTGGTAGATGGAACCCCACCGACTACGAATATAATTCAAACACTTGGCATCATCCATGGATTCTCTGCGGAGGATCAACAGATTGGTTCGATTTAATGCAGTTTTACCCTAATTCTGCCTTTAGGATGCGTTTAAAGGTAACTTTCCAAGGTTATTCCCATTTACCTTGTGAAAAAACAAGAATTTACCGAGCAGAGAAGTCAAAACCTCATACGAGCTACCTATGAATGGACTATGGCTTGCAGCAGAATAGAACAGGTCGTCATCAGCATTTGTTACCCTTATCTGTAATCATCCACCCAACCTAGGAGAAAAGAGTTATTAGTTACGTAATTAAAAACCCTCTTGTTGTCATTATCTGCATGTTTAGGTAGTATATCCTTTCTTGTGGTTTGAATCTGTAACTATGCACATCGTGATGAATTAAATAGTGATGAATAGAGTATACATGATGCTGTAGAAATATATAATGCTGTATGAATGCATATGGATACTGTATGGTAAGACAAGGCATGTTTATTACAGGAGTCCATGGCAGATCTTAGGTGAAACAAGTCTAATGCAAAATTTCTTAAGCCCATGTTTGTTCAGCCCGAAAGGATACAATTCAAGTATGGTGTCATTGGTGACACTCACCAAGGGGATACAGATTTAGCGATATGGTCATCCAGGATAGATCATGATAAAGACAATACCCTTCTAGATGCAATATATGTATCAGGGATGTGGCATGCAGCTGGATTCCCATATGCTATGGAGACCCTAGAACTAGTAGTAGAATGCGCCAGAAACTAGAACCCTTAGACAAGGCAGCTGGAGAAACATGGAAGGGTTTATGCAGAATTTTCAATTAAGGGCTTTACATCTATGTTTAACCTGCCAGTTGGAAAGAAGGTGGTCAGTGTGGATTTACATAAACTGGAGATAGAATATAATAACAATAAGAAGAATCCAAGGAAGAGGATGTACCAGTGGAGGTCTAAGAGCAGCACCTACACTGCCTCGGCTAAGTTGCTTGTTCACTTGTATAAGTTTGATTTCGATGATGAATATCAATACATGATTGCCCTGCTCAGTAGGATGACAGGCCAGCCTCATGTTGGGAACTTTAAGAATTGGATGTTTGGAATCATCCAAATGGTCCTTTATATAGATAACAAGCCATTATGGGCCAAGCTCATCAGTGATGCATTGGATGAGGAGATAAGGAACCTGGGAGGTCAGGAGTGCTCATTCCACATGACATCATATGTTGTGTATTCATGTGCCTACAAGGGAATATTTGATACCCTGACTACAGTGGGTAAGGTTAGCGGTGGTGTAGATGATGCCCACATATGGGATCACTATCCTCAGATACAAAGAAAGAACTACCTCCTAGATTACAAGTTGGTGAATGATGCATTCTCTATGCATCTAGTCAGAACAATGGAGGAAGACATAACCAAGAGATTGAGCATGGAGGCTCAGGAAGTTGGTTACAGACATGGGGCCTAGTTCATCCAGTATGCCACATTTTCATACATGAGAGTAGATGGATGTGAAGATCAGCCCCTCATGGTACCAAGATACCCTATTGATGGGGTAGTCTTGATGGAATTTCTAAGACAGGTGTCTACCATAGTGGAGGCATATAAAGCACAAAAGAAGATACCTCCAATACTATTTCCAGTATCGATGGGATGGTATATGTGCTCAGATTCACAGAGCATAAAGCATGTCCTAGGGGGCTTGAAGCTGATGTATCTGTAGCCATTTCCATTGGCTAGATCTTATGACCCCTATGGTAGGATGCAGAAAATAATGGGGAAGCCTATACATTAGAGGCATCTAGAGGATTTTTGGATGGATTGTGAGGTTGAAGTTGAGGTGAGAAGAAGAAAATACCAAAGGCTCACCTTGAACCAGATAAGAACATATGACTGCATCTAGGTGCCAGCACAACTAAAGAAAGATGATGGTAAAATAATGTCAAACAAATATGAAGACAAGGTCTATAATGACACTATCTCAACCCCTAATATAACACAACCAGAGGATATTTCCTTGGCTCAGTTTATAGGTGCGTTGTTGTAGTTAACCCAAGCTTGGGTGGATGAATAGATAAGCAGATTAAAGAAAAGGGGTATAGCCCTTACTATAGAAGCCAAGAAGAAAAGGAAAGAATTAGATGATGAGGAGTATGATGAATTCCTCAATGAGAAAAGGAAATCAAATAGAGAGAGACTACCTACCCAGAAATAGAGGAAGGGTCCCCCTAGCAAAAAGAAAACTAATGATGAGCCTAAGGGGGTGATAATAGAGAGAATGGCTATACCAGTTGTAGGTGCATCAACATCAGGACAGGCATCTACCTCATATGCACTACCTTTGATGGACAAACCAAAGACCAAGAGGATCTTGAGGCCAGCTGTGGAAATCACAGAAGTATGGGAAGAAGGCCAAACCTCACAGCCTGAGGTAGAAGAGGATATCCCATTTCAAGAAGTGCAAGTAGAAAAGGAGCCTGCAGGTGATGACCCAATTATGGTCAATAAGAAGAGGAGTGTGGCACCCCTGATGTCCCCACCAAAGAAATAGAGAACATCTATGCGGGATGAGATCAGGACCGATCCCATAGTATTGAGAGGAATTGGTGGTGAAGTGTTTAGGAAAGAGATGCAACATGATGTGTCACTTCCCACCATTATCAAATTTAAGAATGAGAGAGAAGAGGAACAAGTAAAAGAGACTTTCAAAGTAGGTCAACTTGGTACTTTCTCCTTAAAAGACATTGTAGGCCTATCAGATGATGAAGTTCTATAGAATGCACCCTCTCAGAAGATGGAAACTCTAGCCTCCAGTACCTACATGACCCCACATGGAACCCCACTAGCACAAATGGTAGTACTGGAGGAAGTGAAGAAAACGGCTCCAGAAGAAAAAGAGGGTAGCTTAGAAAGGGTAGCCCAACAAATCAGGCTTGACAAGTTGGTGGATCAGGTGACCAACCCTGCAATTATAGATTTGACATATAGGGAGGATGTGAGCTCTCAAGACAAAGCAGGTGCACCTGATGTAACTGAGAATATTGAAGTAGCCAAGTAGGCAAAAGAAGGGAGTAATGCTATAGATATGCCTCAACAATGGCATGAGATACCCACTGAGCTGAAGGTAGTAGAAGTCCAAAAGAAAGGCAAGGGTGATAAAGATACATCAGGTGATGATGCCTCCTAGACTCAAGGGGATATAGTAGAAAAGGCTAAATCAAGTCACGAAGACCTTAAAACACAAGATGTGGGTACCTCAGGTATAGAACAAGAGGTATCCCAAGATCAGAGTGATGCACAAGGCCCAAAAACCCATGCATCCACAGATGTAAACATGCCTCAGGATGAAGAAAACACTAAGGTGGATGAGACCCCAAAAGAAGGAGAGCAAGGTCAAGCATAGGATCACCATGTGGACATTCCATAGGATCCTCCCCTACAGAAAGAGGCCCCTTAGGAATAAGATATGCAACAAGGTCCGCCTCATGAGGAACTTCATGAGGAAGAAACTAGGAAGTCGCCTTCTGCACCCAAAATAGAGATAGATACTAGAGATCATGGAGGACATGGTTATGAGAAGGGACATCAAGGATCTAGACAGGATGTGCCTTAGTGGATGGAAAAAGAAATAGGTATGGAAGGAGGGTTTGAAATCTAAGAATTTGATGTTTCTACCCTATTTACAAAAACAATCATGAAGCCCAAGAGGAAAGCCATATTAACATTGACTATTAGAAGAGATCCTGCTACAGGTAGAAGGATGGCCTAAGTAGCACTTCCCACTATAGAGAAAGAGAAGGGCAAAATCACCCTTGGGGAGTTCCAAATCACAACTGTTGATTTGGGTTTTACCAATGAGGACCAAGAGGGTCAAAAAGGGAAGGACAGCATAGATTCTTTGACCCAAAGGGTAAAAAAGGAGAAAGAGAAAAATAAGCAACATAAGGAGCACATTGTCGAGGGGTTGATTAACCCTGATAGTACACTAGTGGATCTGACAGTCCCATTGACTGTCATCTCCTAGGAGGAGGTCAATAAGTTGGACCTCATGAAGCACGAAGCCATGATAATGGAGAAGTGGATCATGTCAGCCCCCACAGGAGCTGAAGAAGTTTTGAGAACCTCTTTACAGAGGTGGAATTCTCTAAGTAGTTTGAAGAGAAAAGTAGATAAAATGCAAAATGAAATAGGGAGAAGGTCATTCCAATTGGAAAAGGACCTAACTGCTTTAAGTGAGATAAAGAGGATTGATCCTCAGATATTGATAAATAGTGGACTGCTAAATAATAACACTGCCCTACTGATAGATGTATGGTATGAAGATATCAGGTTCGAATGTGATATCCTGAAGAAAAGTAGTGGCAAGCTCAGGGATATAAGTATAAAGTTGCATAGTATGATGGCATATAAGGTAGAGATCTTGGAAGCTTTGGAAGGAAAAGTGGAGGGGAAGATTGAAAACCAAGACGGAGATTTTGCTATCAAGGCGCTGGATGATCATTTTCAGCTAGTAGCTGATGACCCCCTCACCCACCTGACAAAAGAAGTGATGAATAAGATCATGAGGATCAAGGTCAAGGTGGAGACTTACAATGAGACTTTGAATAGCAGAAAAGGTAAGCTGGATGCAATCAAAGAAAAATTCCAATCTCACAAACACATCATAACAAAAGCCAAAACCCAAGATGGCGGGGAAGTAGATAAAATAGTACAGGTATATGAGAATATCAGGACGACAATGAAGGTCCATATACAGGATGATGTTCATCAGGGTGATAGCAATACAGAAAGTGATGAAGAGCATGATGATGAAGAAGAAGATGATGAAGAAGAGGAACCTGAAGAATAAATGAAGATGCATCACAAAGAAGACATATGCATCAGGTACTCAGAAGATAATGAATCATCTACATGTTTGCTAGCTGGCAACCTGGTCCATGAGGAAGGAGTTGACTAAGTCAAGAGTGATAATCTACCATTTATCTTAATTGATAAATCCTGACCATAGGTCATTTGAAACTGCCTCCTCACCTTATTCTATAAAAGGTGCAGGAGTGTCATATTTTGGATATTGGAAACTTAATTGAAATTTGATTGGTGAAATATCAGGACTCATTTCAAAGCTATTGTAAATGTACATGTTATGCATACTGAATGAAAGAGAAGACAATTTGATTACAAATCATCATAAATCTTGAGTAATCTGTGTTTAAAATCTTGATACATGCATTGATTAGCTGTGTCCCTTGGAGTGCTTGTCAGTCTGCATGTGTTGTTTTCATTCCTTATCCTTTGAAGTTAGCATCATCCATATCTAGCTGTGGAACATCCTGATGATAATATGGTTTGATTTCTTCTCCTCATGAATGTATCTTGTATGTATGTGGTTCAATGGTTAAAGATTCAGTAAAATTAGAAGCATTCATTTAAATTTGTTTCAATTTCATAACAGTTCATCATCATAATTGCAAATAATAAAGAATTATAAGCAAATAACATGAAATATGCTGATATCCTATAGATAATTGGAAATACATAGCATATTTAGAGTAAAAGCATGTTAAATTGACAAATATCATGCAAATCCATACTCACAGACACATCATTTGAATAAATATACTGTGTAGAAGAAAGAACAAGATCATGATGATCAATAATCAGAAGAATTGATCAAACTTGCAAATATATCATTATCTTTTGAAATAGAGTAGAAATAACCTCTCTACAGAGTAAATTTATAGGAAATAGAACAATACTGATAAATCGGACAAATGTAAGACCCCTTGAAATGGAAAATAGCATGTCACCTCAACCTCTGAGTAATGTCAGATGATCATGACCTGATCAACAGAGACTTGGAGTCATCAACTTATCCTAAGTTGATCGTACTTTACAAGATAATAAAGGTTTGATGTACAATTTTTTATGCATGTTGTTATGACTCATCATCATCATCAACATAAATTGGTGCTAGAAGGAGGGCCTATTCATTAGTAGATTTGTTTGATTTGATGACACAGACAGAAAGGTAATAGTCACGTAGCTCTGTATTTCAAGTCATACTCAAAGATTTGTTGTTTTAAGTCCATACAAGCTTGTACCTTGCAAAGTTTTCAAAATTGATCATAAATATTTCAAGCTTTGTGGTCGATCATCATGATATTTTTAAAGATAGACTTTATTTCAGGTCTTTTTGTTAAATGTTTGAGGTAGTTTGCTTAAGAAACCTAATATCTAGTAAATTGTGTTCCAAAAGCCTCATATCACCCCATATTTGCATCATTTCTGCAAATATTGTGTAAATATCCAGTCAATTTCAACTTCTGATCATAAATATAGCCTTTGCTAGAGTGTTTCAACCTATCTTTATAGTAAACAAGACAAATTTCCTTAAATTTAAGAAATCCTGGCCCTCAGGCCAAATACTAGGTCTAGATCCAGTGGACTCTTTGAAGAATTGCCTATCCAAGGATTTTGATCTAGAATAGTAGATATTCATCATTCTCCTAACTCTAGCACGTCAGGAGCTTCACCAGAATGCACTCCTATAACTCGTATCAGGTTGCAAACGCCTACAAGACCACTTGTCACACCTCAGGTTCAACCTCCACTAGTCATAATGTCATTCTTTACTGCAGAGTCACCTCTAACTTTTACTGCATATCATCCTCTACCGAAAAATATTGATAAGATTTGTCTAAAATATCATCCATATCAGGATGCTGATGATCACATTAGAACTTTCAAGGAAGCTTGTTGTAGGGCTAGAATTGAACATCAGGATGTGGTATGTAGGTTATTTCAATTTTCCTTAGGGGAAGAAGCAAATAACTAGTATATCAGTCTTGGTCAAGGTTCAATCAGTTCATGGGCTACCTTGGAGAAAGCCTTTAAGGATAGATTCAAAATACCTATAGATCCTTCAATGAATTATCATCTATTTGCCACAATCAAGAGATTTGAAGGAGAGCCTATTGCTAATTTCAATGCAAGATTCCAAAAGATGCTTTCTAAGCTAGTTGCTCCCTATACCGTACTAGATGAAGCTGCTAGGAGCATATATTAATCAGTCTTAGATCCATTGACTTCTATGTTTATCAGGAGAGCACATCTTGGTGTCACAACCTTGATAGGAGATTTTGAAGAAGTTGTCAAAGTCAGTCAGCAACTAATTCCTACTCCAACACCTAATGTTGCATTTCCAACACTCCCTGCTTATCCTACATACCCTTCTCAACAATGAACTAATGGAGCCATGATGCCTCCAGCTGTAATGCCAAGTCCTTTGCAGATACCTCCACTCAGTATCAATCCACCTCCAAATGGAAATGGTTAGATGTTACAATATCCAAGACATACATAGGTACCTTAGATTGTAGAACAGTCTAATAACAACAATAACAATGGATCTTCCTTCTTCAAACCTCAAACAGAGAATGTAGTAGCCAAAGTTCAGGAAGAGAAGGAAGAAATTAAAGAGATATCAGCACAGCTGAGGAAACTCACCATTGAAATCACTCATTCGAGAAGTCAGAATTTATATTCTCAACCAAATTGGAATAGAGGATATGCCAATGATAAACCTAATTATCTTGATATATATCCCAGCTACAATAACAACAGTGGTAACAATAATCCCCCTAGACAGCCTAGAGTGTGGAGCACTAGGCCAAACAATGGTTCTCTGCCATCACCCTTAGATAATCAGCCTCCTAGTGAACCTAAGCAGACCACTAGAGTGAACCTGACAGAGGCAACCCTTACAAACTAGTGCAGGATACATAACACCAATGCTCATGTAGAGCTAGATTGTCCTCAGGATTGCTACCAGTATATTCTAACTTGAAGTATTTAACACTTTAGGTAATCCACCTTGTGTTGATGAAAATGAAATTATACCCTATGGATATGATTCTACCTTAGTGCTAGAAAGTTTTACCAACCATCCTCATCAGGATCACACCTTAACATGTGAAGAGTCAGCCATGGCTTTCGAAACCAACTATGTTTTTCCATTTGAAGATGAAAATGAGCCATCAATTGAACATGAAGAGGTACATACTTATCAACAACAGTATCAGGGTAGGCATAATTACAACCTAAGGAACAACTCAAACCGACCTACTGGTCCTTTGACCACATCCTTGCCTCCAAATAATTTCAACACTCCTCCTGATCCTAAGGCAAGCAATAACCCTGGATTTCCCAAGGATAATGCTCAGTACTTAGCACTGCAAAATACAACACCAAAAGCTGGTAATCTACCTCCTAATTCTCATAAGTTAGTCACATATTTGGCAGATGAAATGAAAAAGATCAAAATCAGCTTGTCATTGTCAAAATTACTCAAAACCCTAGCTATCAAGAAAGCTTTCATGAAATCCTTAGATGATCCTACTTCAAAAGAGGATAGTCATACCTCAGGTCAGAAAGGGAATAAAGATCATGTTGCTAGGGATGTTAATGCTAAACACAAAATCCTAGCCACTGTTCGAGCTATAAAGACTTCACACATGACTCTTTACAGAGACAAGACTGAGTCACCTCCTTTTCTCCTTACTATAAGGATGTTTAGTAAAAATTTGCACAACTATTTAGTAGATTCAGGAGCATCTACCAATGTAATGCCCCTATCCATATGCAATGCTCTAGAGCTGCATCCTGCTAAGTCACTGAAGAAAGTAACATAGTTAGATAAAACAGAGGTGAGTGTAGTAGGAGAACTAACTCACATTCATTTACAGTTAGCATCAGATCCAAGAATCTAGTACTACATTGATATTCAGGTAGTTGACATACCTAATACCTATGGGATGCTACTCAGTAGGGATTGGTCAAAAACACTCAATGGGTACATGTCCACTAATTTTAGTCACATGTGGTTGCCTTGGAAAGGGATACCTAATCAAATCAGGATAGATGTTGAACCTCGCATGAAACATATGATCACTAAATATAATAAAACCAACGAGATCATGTATGTAGATGTAGAACCCAGAGTTTACTCCATCAGACCTTAGACAGTCAGGATAGAGGAGATCTTCATGTATGACGTTCATGTTCATGATGATGATCTTTGGGGTGATAAAATAGATTTAGACTCTAATTGTAACCCTGAAAATGAAACAGAGATAGATCAATTCAAGAATTTTGAGATGCACTTGTCCAAAGAAGTGCAACATTGTCAATTGTTAAAAATGCTTATTCATGATGTTTTAATTGAAGGATGGTGCAGGTTACATGATGAGGCACATTCTAAAAAGACCTGTGATGCTTGCTTAGACATGATGAAGTTGGAACAAGCATGTAATGAGGCATCATCATCAGCATCCATGGTAAGTTCCACAGATAGTGATAGTGGCACTGATTTCTATTTGACATCTGCAGGAATAGAAGAAGACACATATCATGATGAAAGTCTTATTTAGATAAAAGAGATTCTGGTATGTAGCAAGAGTAATGCTAGGAGTAACAAGAAAATCACCCCAGGAAGTGATTGTTTGATAGAATTAGATTATGAACTATCTGATGAAGATAGGGGCAGTAATTTGTCCAAGTTTGAAGAGTTTTTATCAAAACAGACTCAAAAGATGATACAACAGGAAAGAGCTCCACAGGATGCCTTGATTGAGAGATGATGTAGGTTACATGAAGCATCGCATTAAGAAACTTCTTTTTCACTATGTTTGCATATTCTAAAAAAGTAGATGTTACCTAGTCTAGAAGATCCTTCTTCCAAAGGTAAAAGAAAAGAAGAGATATCAGCTTCACATCAGCCAGATAAGGTGAAGTTTGAGAAAATTGAAACACCAAAATTGAAATGGTGTAGCTGTTAGAGCTAAAAGGAAAAGAGAAGTTCCAGATAAGTCTTTAACTGAAGATAAGCCATGGATCCTTAGGTTTGATGGATCCAAATCAAAACAAGGGGCTGGAGTAGGAATAGATCTTATTGATCCATCTGGTAAATCCTACATAGCAGTATGCATATTGTAATTCCCATGCACAAATAATGTGACAGAGTATGAAGCCTTGATTCGTGGGATATTGTTTGCACTCAGAAAGAAAGTGAAGATTCTACATGTCTTTGGAGACTCAGAATTGGTAGTAAGACAAGTAAGAGGCATATATTATTGTAATTACAAGAAGTTGTCTAATTACAGACATAGGGTATGGGACCTGATAGAATATTTTGATGCATTCAACATCACCCATATGCCTAGAGAACAAAATCATAGGGCAAATGCCTTAGCCCAAGCTGCAAGTACTTTGGAACCACTATCAATATCTAGTTTGAAAAGAGTTTTAGTTGAATTAGTATCAGTACCATCTGTGCCAGATAATGTAGTAAACCTCCAAGTATTTGATGATGATCAACATATTTTAGAATTCATATCCAATAGGGATGTCTTTGATGCACAGATCATAGATGAAAGAAATGTAGAAGATCATATCTGGGAAGAAGAAGAAATCCTAGAGTTACCTAGTAACAAGATTCCTAAAGGAATGATAGAGCTAGAAAGAGCATTTGATTTAGACAACATGATGAAATAGAAAGATCTCCCTAAAGCAGATGGAGGAGAGTATTCACAAGTTAACATTGGACATGATAATGAAAAAAGAAATGTCCTGATTAGAAAAGTGTACACAGAAGAAGAGTTGGAGGGGATAACCCAAGCACTTAAAGATTATATTGATGTCATTGCCTGGACATATGATGAGTTGAAAACTTATGATACATCAATCATCACTCACACTATACCTCTAAAGCTAGATGTCAATCCATTTAGACAGAAACAGAGACCTGTCAATGCATTGCTAGAGCCCATCATTTTTGAAGAAGTTAAGAAACTGCTTAATGCCAGGATCATATTTCCTGTGAGACATTCCACATGGGTGGCTAACCTGGTCCTAGTAAGAAAGAAGAATGGTGACATTAGATTGTGTGTAGAATTTAGGAATTTGAATAGAGCTTATGAAAATGATAACTATCCTTTGCCTTCTATGGATGAAGTCTTACAGATGGTGAATGGTGCAAAGATGATGTCATTTCTAGATGGTTTTTTAGGTTATAACCAAGTCATGGTAGACAAGATAGATAGATTGAAGACTGTATTCACTACAAAGTGGGGAATATTCACCTACAGGCGCATGCCTTTTGGATTGATAAATGTTGGAGCAACATTCCAGCGAGTGATGGATATAGCCTTTAGAGGCCTAATTGGTAAATGCATAGTCATATACATGGATGACTTGACAGCTTTCTCTAAAGATAGGGGAAATCATATAGAAGACCTCAGGAAGGTACTAAAGAAACATGAGCATTATGGAATATCCCTAAACCCTAAGAAATGCATAGTTGAGGTAACCACAGGGAAGTTATTAGGTCACCTGATAACAGATAATGGGATCATCATAGACCTTGACAAAGTAGAATCAATCATGAAGATACAACTTCCTGGAAGTAAGAAAGAGCTCAAATCCTACTTTCGTAAGATTAATTTTGTTAGAAAGTTTATTACTGGTTTTGCAGAAATTGTCAGACCATTGAATGCCATGCTTAAGAAGGATGCCAAAATTGAGTGGACACCTGAAGCTAAAGCAACTTTTGAAGATATCAAGAAAGCCATATCCAATGCTTCCATTCTAATCAATCCAGATTATACCAAGGATTTTTATATTTACTTATTTGCTTCAGAGCATACATCTACCTTCATGAGTTGTCCTTTCAGAGATGTAGAACTTAGATACATGGACGTTGAAACACAAGCACTTGCTCTAGTTTGAGTAGTCAAAAAATTTAGACATTACATCTTAAGAAGTAAGGTGATTGCTGTAGTACCAGATGCAGCAGTAAAGATGCTTCTAATGCAAAGTAAACCAGATGAGAAGAGAGCCAAATGGATTACTATCCTCCAGGAGTATGATATGGACATAACACCCATGAAATTAGTGAGAGGACAAGCATTGAGTTAGATGATATCAGAAATTGATCCCAACATCATGAGCCAACAGTATGTCATAAATACATGGGAAGATGGAGACTGGTATTCAGACATTAGGCACATCTTGATTACTATAAGATGTCCTTCAAAATTGCAAGCCTCACAGATGAGAGCCTTGAAAATAAGATCATAGAAATACATGATAAAAGGAGGAGTCCTTTTCAAGAAGAATTATGAGGGAATACACCTAAGATGCCTAGAAAGGCAAGAAGTAGATAAAGTCCTAGCAGAATTACATGACAAGTTTGGAACTGCAAATGGATCATCCCTAGATACCACTCATGCTATCCTCAGGGTAGGGTATTACTGGCTTTTTAAAGATACTACTGAACACATCAAATGTTGTCATATGTGTTAGGTTGCTACTAATAAAGAAAGATATGTTGCTCAACCTTTGCGGCCAGTGATGGAGATGCACCCATTTGCTCAATGGGGAATGGACTTCATAGGACCAATCAATCCTCCATCATCTTCAGGCCATAGGTATGTCTTGAATATTACTAATTATTGTACTAGGTGGACTAAAGTTGTCAGCAGTAAGACATGCAATGTTGAGGATGTAATCAAGTTTTTGGAAAGCAACATAATAACTAGGTATGGAGTTCCTTATGCCTTAGTATGTGATAATGGGTCTACCTTTGCTTCAATAAGATTATTAGGTTGGGCTTTTGACCATGGAATCATCTTGAAATTTTCCTCAAATTACTATCCCCAAGGGAATGGATTAGCAGAATCCACAAACAAGAACTTGTTGAACATCATAAAGAAATTGATAGAAAAGAACCCAAGGGAGTGGAACACCCTATTGAAATATGCATTGTGGGTAGATAGAACTAGAATGAAGGCTACATTAGGAAATTCTCTTTTTCACCTAGTATATGGGGTGGATCCTATCCTCCTTGTTAACCTAAAGATTAGCACACTATAGTTTGCACAAGAATATCTAGGCATAGATAACAAACAAGAAGTCAGGTTGCTTTAGCTGATGCACCTAGAAGAAAAAAGAAATAAAACAATTGATCAATTTGCTAAACATTAGGCTGTTGTCAAGCATTGGTTTGACAAAAGAGCCAAAGTTAAGGCTTTTAGAATCTTAGATTTGGTCCTAATGTGGGACAAAGCACATGAAAGGAAAGGAGATCATGGTAAATTTGATAAACTCTGGGTAGGTCCCTTTCAAGTTTCAAAAATTTTAGGAGATAGCACCTATAGGCTAAAGACCTTAACTACTGAGGATGTTCCATTACCAGTTAATGGATAGTTTCTCAAGCATTATTTTCAAGCCTGAAACATTGTCATGCAAGTCATGTGTAGCATAGTGTGCATATTTGTATAGTTGTTTGTACAGTTTTGGTTTTGTTTGCTTGTTTGCTTATTGAGTTCTGTTTTGGTTAGTCAAGATGATGCAACTCATCACCCTAAGAAAATAAGCAAATTGTTAAGATTCAAGTGATAAGAACAAATCCATATATAGGTTATGACTTATTTTGAGAAGTGTTGGTGATCAGGTCTGTGATGTCTTTTCATCAGGGTGCCTTTTCTTGACCAAAGTGATTCTTTCACAATGACTCACCTAATAGCCTTGGGTTTGTGGAACACATAAGTATAGGTGTTAAGTGAAAAATCTAAAGGAACTCCCTTCCTACCAATGCAATCTCCAACCTAAATCAACAAGTGACCATGCCTTGCACATTAAGCTTATATGATGATATCATATGAATATAAGAATAAATATTGAAAATCCAAAAAGAAATAAAATTAGGCCATCTAAGTAACTCTACTGAGGCTATAGACACCCGCTGGTAGTGGGGCTCTACTTAGGGGGATTGTATAGATAACCTTGTCAGGGCTATGGATGCATGCTTGCAGCGAGGCTCTATCTAGGTTGGCTATGAGGGATGCTCCCAAACTATGTAGCTTAACACCAGTTACTCATGTTTTCAACTCACTTTTAAGATGAGGATAATTAATCATATGCACACACCTGATCCTTTGTTAGCATTGTTGCCATGATGAAATACTATCATCTAGAAAGATTATAATACTTATACTCAGAAAGAGTTAAAATGCTATGTTTGGATGTGATCCTATCACTTGAATCATTGGAATTTAGTTATGTTTTTCAGTGGCAAGTTGTGTGGTTACACAACACGCCCCATTTTCACTTGACAAAATAGGGACCCAACTTTTTCTGCTGCTTTGGCTTGTTGTTTTTCTGCTTCGGGTGGTCTGGTAAAATTAAGTCATGCATGTAACCCTGCAAGGGGTAGATAGGTCACCATGATGAGGTCATTTGTCAAAGTTAGTATTTCATATCATTAACCTCACAGTTGGAAAGTGTACGAAATTCCATGCAAGTTTGCCTTTTGGATCACCCTGAAACTCTTTATGGGAAGAAAGTTATGTTAAGTCAAATTTTCAGTCAAACCTGATATTCTGAGGAGGGGGGTCATATTTCAAACATCAGTCACATTATACAAGATCACCCCAATATAATCTTATCACCCAATAATCACTTGGTCCACAAAGTTCAAACGTCAATTTTTATGTAGTGGCTGTTATTTGTTCGTCAAACGACTTCATATATTTTGCAGGGGGTCATATTTTGAATATCACCCAATCTTACGAATATCACCCTCTTTGCAAAATATCACCCTATGTCAAAATGATGATGATGTCATCAAAACCCAACGAACAAAGAATATCACCCTGGTGATGAGGTCATCATGTTATTTTACCCTGAGAAGTTATATGTCTGATGCCCACCATATTTAATAACATGATGGTGACGTCATTACAACACAACGCTTAAACAATGACATTGACACTCTGACGTCACCCCGATCTTTTTCAAGGGGGTCATTTTAGTTGCGGGGTCATATTTTAAACATCCCCTGATCTTAAATTTATGACCCAATTTACATAAAGTCAATGTTGACCACACCACCCCATTCCTTTGCATTAGTTTTTATGCTCAAAGGCAGAAGGTCATTTTACCCAAAGGGGGTCATATTTTGAACATCACTCGATATTTTGAAGATCACCCCTCCCCCTTATTTCCTAACATTAAATGGACTTAAATGTAGTAGATGGATCCCCACCGACTACGAATGCAGTTCAAACACTTGGCATCATCAATGGGTTCTCTGCAAAGGATCAATGTATTGGATCGATTTAACATAGTTTTACCCTAATTCTGCCCTTAGGATGCGTTTAAAGGTAACTTTTCAATGTTATTCCCATTTACCTTATGAAAAAAAAAGAATTTATAGAGCAGAGAAGTCAAACCCTCATACGAGCTACCTGTGAACGAACTACAACTTGCAGCAGAACAGAACGAGTGGTCATCAGCATTTGTTACCCTTTTCCATAATCATCCACCTAACCTAGAAGAAAAGAATTATCAGGCAAGTAATTAAAAACCCTCTTGTTGTCATTATCTACATGTTTAGGTAGTATATCCTTTCTTATGGTTTGAATCTGTAACTATGCACATCGTGATGAAGTAAACAATAATGAATAGAGTATGCATGATGCCGTAGAAATATATAATGTTGTATGAATGCATATGGATACCATATGGTAAGACAAGGCATGTTTATTGTAGGAGTCCATGGCAGATCTTGGGTGGAACAGGTCTGATGCAGAATTTCTTAAGCCTGTGTTTGTTCAACCCAAAGGGATACAATTCAAGTATGGCATCATTGGTGACACTCACCAAGGGGATACAGATTTAGCGGTATGGTCATCCAGGATAGATCATGATAAAGACAATACCCTTCCGGATGTAATATATGTATCAGGGATGTGGCATGCATCTGGATTCCCATATGCCATGGAGACCCCAGAATTGGTAGTAGAATGTGCCAGAAACTATAACCCTTAGACAAGGTGGGTGGAGAAACATGGAAGGGTTTATGCAGACTTTTCAATTACGGGCATCACATCTACATTTAACTTGCCAGTTGGAAAGAAGCTGGTCAGTGTGGATTTGTATAAATTGGAGACAAAATATAATAACAATAAGAAGAATGCAAGGAAGAGGATGTACCAGTGGAGGTCTAAGAGCAGCACCTACACTGCCTCAACTAAGTTGCTCGTTCACTAGTATAAGTATGATTTTGATGATGAATACTAATACATGATTGCCCTACTCAACAGGATGATAGGCTAGCCTCATGCTGGGAACTTTAAGAATTAGATGTTTGGAATCATCCAGATGGTCCTTTATATAGATAACAAGCCATTATGGGCCAAGCTCATCAGTGATGCATTGGATGAGGAGATAAGGAACCTGGGAGGTCAGAAGTGCTCATTCCACATGACCTCATATGTTGTGTATTCATGTGCCTACAAGGGAACATTTGATGCCCTGACTACAGTGGGTAAGGTTAGCAGTGGTGTAGATGATGCCCACATATGGGATCACTATCCTCAGATACAATGAAAGAACTACCTCCTAGATTACAAGTTGGTGAATGATGCATTCTCTATGCATCTAGTCAGAAGAATAGAGGAAGATAGAACCAAGAGACTGAGCATGGAGGCTCAGGAAGTTGTTTACAGACATGGGGTCTGCTTCATCTAGTATGCCACATTTTCATACATGAGAGTAGAGGGATTTGAAGATCAGCCCCTCATGCTACCAAGATACCCTACTGATGGGGTAGTCTTGATGGAATTTCTAAGACATATGTCTACCATAGTGGAGGCATATAAAGCACAAAAGAAGATACCTCCAATACTATTTCCAGTATCAATGGGATGGTATATGTGCTCAGATTCACATAGCATAAAGCATGTCCTAGCAGGCCTGAACTTGATGTATCTACAGCCATTTCCATTGGCTAGATCTTATGACCCCTATGGCATGATGTAGAAAATAATGGGGAAGCCTATACATCAATGGCATCTAGATGATTTCTGGACAGATTCTGAGGATGAATCTAAGGTGAGAAGAAGAAAATACCAAAGGCTCACCTTGAACTAGATAAGAACATATGACTGCATCCAGGTGCCAGCACAACTGAAGAAAGTTGATGGTAAAATAATGTCAAACTAATATGAAGACAAGAAGGTCTTTAATGACTCTATCTCAGCCCCTAATCTAACATAGCTAGAGGATATTTCCTTGGATCAGTTTATAGGTGGGGTGCTGTAGTTAACCCAAGCTTGGGTGGATGAACATATAAACATATTAAAGAAAAGGGGTGTAGCCCTTAGTGTAGATGCCAAGAAGGAAAGGTAAGAAATAATTGATGAGGAGTATGATGACTTCCTCAACAAGAAAAGGAAATCAAATGGAGAGAGACTACCTACCCAAAAATAGAGGAAGGGTCCCCTAGAGAAAAGAAAACTGATGATGAGCCTAAGGGGGTGATAATTAAGAGAATGGCTATACCAGCTACAGGTGCATCAACATCAAGATAGGCATCTACCTCATTTGCACCACCTCTGATGGACAAACCAAAGACCAAGAGGATCTTGAGGCTAGCTGTGGAAATCATAGAAGTACGGGAAGAAGGACAAACCTCACAGTATGAGGTAGAAGAGGATATCCCATTTAAAGAAGTGCAAGTAGAAAAGGAGCCTGCAGGTGATGACCCAATGATGGTTAGTAAGAAGAGGAGTGTGGTGCCCCTGATGTTCCCACCAAAGAAATAGAGAACATCGATGTGGGGCGAGATCAGGACTGATCCCATAGTATTCAGAGAAACTGGTGGTGAAGTGTTTAGGAAAGAGATGCAACATGATGTACCACTTCCCACCATTATCAAATTTAAGACTGAGAGATCAGAGGAACAAGTAAAATAGACTTTCAAAGTAGGTTAGCATGGTACTTTCTCCTTGGAAGACACCGTAGACCTATCAGATGATGAAGTTGTACAAAATGTAGCCTCTTAGAAGATGGAAAATCTAGCCTCCAGTACCCATATGACCCCACATGGAACCCCACTAGTAGAGATGGTAGTACTAGAGGAAGTGAAGAAAATGGCTCAAGAAGGAAAAAAGAGTAGCCCAGAAAGAGTAGCCCAACAAATCGGGCTTGACAAGTTGGTAGATCAGAATTATAGATTTGACATAGACAGAGGATGTGAGTCCTAAAGACAAAGCAGGTGCACCTGATGTAACTAAGAATATTGAAGCAGCTAAGCAGATAGAAGAAGGGAGCAATGCTATAGATATGGGTCAGTAACAGCATGAGATACCCGTTGAGCTGAAGATAGTAGAAGTCTAAGAGAAAGGCGAGGGTGATAAAGATACATCAGGTGATGATGTCACTCAAACTTAAGGGGATATAGTAGAAAAGGATAAATCAGGTCATGAGGACCTTAAAACACAAGATGTGGGTACCTCAGGTGCAGAACAGAAGGTAGCCCAAGATCAGGGTGATGCACAAGGCCCAAAAACCCATGCATCCATAGATGTAAACATGCCTTAGGATAAAGAAAAAACTAAGGTGGACGAGACCCCAAAATAGGGAGAGCAAGGTCAAGCATAGGATCACCATGTGGACATTCCACAAGATCCTCCCCTACAGAAAGAGGCCCCTTAGGAAGAAGATACGCAACAAGATCCCCCTCATGAGGAACTTCATGAGGAAGAAACTAGGAAGTCGCCTTGTCCACCCAGAATAGAGACACATACTGGAGATCATGGCAGACATGGTGATGAGAAGGGACATCAAGGATCTAGACAAGATGGGCCTTAGTGGCTGGAAAAAGAAATAGGTATGGAAGGGGGGTTTGAAATCCAAGAATTTGATGTTTCTACCCTATCTGTAGAAACAATCATGAAGCCCAAGATGAAAGCCAGATTAACATCAGCTATTAGAAGAGATCCTGCTACAGAACTTCATGAGGAAGAAACTAGGAAGTCGCCTTGTCCACCCAAAACAGAGACAGATACTGGAGATCATGGCAGACATGGTGATGAGAAGGGACATCAAGGATCTAGACAAGATGGGCCTTAGTGGCTAGAAAAAGAAATAGGTATGGAAGGGGGGTCTGAAATCCAAGAATTTGATGTTTCTACCCTATTTGTAGAAACAATCATGAAGCCCAAGATGAAATCCAGATTAACATCGGTTATTAGAAGAGATCCTGCTACAGATAGAAGGACGGCCCAAGTAGCACTTCCCACTATAGAGAAAGAGAAGGGAAAAATAACCCTTGAGGAGTTCCAAATCACAACTGTTGATTTGGGTTTTGCCAATGAGGACCAAGAGGGTCAGGAAGGGAAGGATATCATAGATTCTTTGACCCAAAGGGTAAAAAAGGAGAAAGAGAAAAATAAGAAGCATAAGGAGCACATTGCCCAACTGCATTCATATATAAAGGGGTTGATTAACCCTGATAGTACACCGGTGAATATGGCAGTCCCATTGACTATCATCTCCCAAGAGGAGGTCAATAAGTTGGACCTCATGAAGCACAAAGCCATGATAATGGAGAAGTGGATCCTATCAGCCCTCACAGGAGCTGAAGAAGTTTTGAGAATCTCTTTACAAAGGTGGAATTCTCTAAGCAGTTTGAAGAGAAAAGTAGACAAAATGCAGAATGAAACAGGGAGAAGGTCATTCCAATTGGAAAAGGACCTAACTACTTTGAGTGAGATAAAGAGGATTGATCCTCAGATATTAATAAATAGTAGAGTGCTCAATAATAACACCATCCTGTTGATAGATGTATGGTATGAAGATATCAGGTTTGAATGTGATATCCTGAAGAAAAGGAGTGGAAAACTCAGGGATACAAGTATAAAGCTACACAGTATGATGGCATATGAGGCATAGATCCTAGAAGCTTTGGAAGGAAAAGTGGAGGGGAAGATTGAAAACCAAGACACAGATTTTGCCATCAAGGCACAAGATGATAATTTTCAGCTGGTAGCTGATGACCCCCTCACCCACCTGATAGAAGAAGCAATAAATAAGATCATGAGGATCAAGGTCAAGGTGGAGACTTACAAGGAGACTTTGAACAATACAAAAGGTAAGCTAGATGTGATCAAAGCAAAATTCCAGTCTCACAAACATGCCATAACAAAAGCCAAAACCCAAGATGGCAGTGAAGTAGATAAAATAGTACAGGTATATGAGAATATCAGGACGACAATGAAGGTCCATATATAGGATTATGTTCATCAGGGTGATAGTATTACAGAAAGTGATGAAGAGCATGATCATGAAGAAGATGATGATGAAGAAGAGGAACCCAAAGAATAAATGAAGATGCATCACAAAGAAGACATATGCATCAGGTACTCAGAAGATAATGAGTCATCCAGATGGTTGCCAGCTGGCAACCTATGCCACGAGGAAGGAGTTGACTAAGTCAAGAATGATAATCTATCATTGATCTTAATTGATAAATCCTGACCGTAGGTCATTTGTAACTACCTCCTCACCTTATTCTATAAAAAGGTGCAGGAGTGTCATATTTTGGATATTGGAAACTTAATTGAAATTTGATTGCTGAAATATCAGGACTCATTTCAAAGCTATTGTAAATGTACATGTTATGCATACTGAATGAAAGAGAAGACAATTTGATTACAAATCATCATAAATCTTGAGTAATCTATGTTTAAAATCTTGATACATGCATTGATTAGCTACGTCCCTTGGAGTGCTTGTCAGTCTGCATGTGTTGTTTTCATTCCTTATCCTTTGAAGTTAGCATCATCCATATCTAGCTGTGGAATATCCTGGTGATAATATGGTTTGATTTCTTCTCCTCATGAATGTATCTTGTATGTATGTGGTTCAATGGCTAAAGATTCACCAAAATTAGAAGCATTCGTTTAAATTTCTTTCAATTTCATAATAGTTCATCATCATAATTGCAAATAACATGAAATATACTGATATCCCATAGATAATTGGAAATACATAGCATATTTAGAGTAAAAGCATGTTAAATTGACAAATATCATGCAAATCCATGCAAATATCAACTCACAGACACATCATTTGAATAAACATATTGTGTAGAAGAAAGAACATGATCATGATGATCGATAATTAGAAAAATTGATCAAACTTGCAAATACATCATTATCTTTTGAAATAGAGTAGAAATAACCTCTCTACAGAGTAAATTTATAGGAAATAGAACAATACTGATCATCTAGACAAATGTAATACCCCTTGAAATGGAAAACAGCATGTCACATCGACCTCTAAGTAATGTCAGACAATCATGACCTGATCAACGGAGACTTGGAGTCATCAACTTATCCTAAGTTGATCGTACTTTACAAGATAATAAAGGTTTGATGTACAAATTTTTATGCATGTTGTTATGACTCATCATCATCACCTACATGAATTCAAATTTTTAAATAATGTCTCAATATCGCACAAAAACCAAGGATTTGAAAACAGAATCTTGAGGCACTTGGCGGGAACCAACACCCTGCCAAAATTCAAAATCTTGGGAAATAGGGTAGGACTAGGGCATGGGCGCCCAAGTCCAAGCCCCCATTTCCACTCAGATCTACACTTTTGGGGGTCCTAGGGACCCAAATCTCAAATCCCCTTTCTGGGTTCTATCGACAAGTCACCTCAAAAAGTGAATAAACTACTCCTAGACTTAGTTAATCAGGGTTTCAGGAATGCCGAAAAAGAAAAGGTTAAGAGGTCACCAAGAATGAGGTGTTAAACTGAGGGAAATTGTACCATTCCGTACAGGAGGACAATTTTTGATGTTACATTTAGCCCCCACTTTAGTGGCCATATGACACTACGTGCATATGCAACTAAAGGAAAATAAATACATCAATCATGAAAATGATACCCAAAAGGATACTATAGAGGAAGCTAAAGTGTTGTTGCTAAAAAGGAAGGAGCCCCTAAGTCTACAATCCTACAAGACCACAAATTTAGGACCCACAACCTACAAAGGAATGCTTGTCAGAAAAATCACAAATCAAATCAACCTGCAACCACCACCAATGAGTCAGTATCAAAATGCTAAGGGGGGTTGAGTGATGAGGCAAGGAGGAAATTAAGGGAGATATATGCCCCCACTTGTTTCTGCTTGCTTAGTTTGAGAGTAGAAACAAGGAGATATCCATGCACGTCGATTTCAAGGGAAATGTGTTATGAGGGTCATTTGAAGAAACAACGCTCAAACATAGCACATTAGGGAAGAGAGAGAGCGGAACCCAATTTCCAACACAACAAATGACACTAAAATCAGAGTTTGACCACTCAAGAAAAGGGCTCAAGAGTGAAAGAGCACACTTTTGCACATAGTTAGGGATAGGAATTATCACTCACTTACTTTATGTAACAGGGAGTTGTCACTTATCACTAACTCACTCTTGTTTCTTATCTTTGCAGAGAGAGAGAAGGGAAAATAGGAGAATGACCATGCCAAGCCGATGTCCATATCAACCACCATGACTAGAGATGCTCCAAGCCTGAGTGGTAGAGAGACATTTTGAGGCTGAGGTAGTGTCTTGATCCAACTTTTCTGTCATCTTTCATTGTACATTTTCTTTCATGTTTTTTGATGTCTATGCCAATGGGGGAATGTGGATAGGGTTCCCAGACAGGGGCACCTCGGTCCACCTAGGGTGCCAGAGTCTCTCTGGGGCACCCTAGTCCCACAGGGGTGCCAGTGTCCCTCTAGGGTGCCCTAGTCTTCCTAGGGCACCCTAGGTACATGCATTTTTTTCAGTTCTTGATAGCTTATTTTGGTTTCTAGTGGGGATTCTGATACTCTTGCTTTCTGATCTGTAGGATGTCCCTGAGATGCGTGAGCACATAGGTGGTCGTCTGATGGAACTTCTACGAGAGCATGCTAGCACCTTGAGTATCGTAGAGAGGGAGCATTTACAGATGGTGGGCCTATGGTGGGTGTTTGAGATGCCCACAATCAGATTCCACTAGGTGATGCTCATGGCACTGATGGAGAGATGGGATGCAGATACATCCACATTCCACTTACTAGCTGGCGAGATTACCATCACACTAGAGGATGTATTCAGGATCCTTCGACTGCTGATCTGAGGAGAGATAGTGAGGGTTGTTGGACATTGCTTAGCGGAGTACACTCACAAGAATCAGTTGTATTGCCTAGGTTGCATTGTTTCACAGGCAGAGTCAGGGCACATTCAGTTCCACTTACTAGAGCATGGATGTAGAGACATTCCCTTACTATGGAGGATCATGATTGTCATAGTCGCACTAGCTATCACACCAGATGGAAGAGGTACACACCTTCATGAGGATCTCATTCACACTATCAGAGCAATGGAGGAGCATCAGACTATCTATGCATGGGGGCATAGTATGCTTGTGCACCTATATCGTGACTTATGGTGATATGTACACTATGAGATGCATAGTCTGATGGTTTACACATTACTACAGGTTTGGGCCTTTGAGCACATCAGGTGCACACAACTGGTGGGTTTTCCTATAGAGGTAGCATTCACCCATCCATGTGTCTATGCCTATCCACTAATCTGGTGTTGGAGGCACGATAATCTGTTATACTAGAGAGTAGTATTTGACAAATTACAGTCTCGTGACATCATTTGGAGATCGTATCATGACTACATTAGATGGCCTGGCAAGCAGAGGTAGTTAACTCAGATGTAGAGGGATCAGCTAATGGCTGGTCACCTCAATCATACTATATCTTGGTTCTACTTTGAAAGGGTGGAATGACAGTTCAGATAGATATGTAGTTCATTCAAGCTATGCACATGCAGCTCAGAGTGTAGTCAGAGCCAATACCATCTAATGCCTGACTATAGTAGACGTACCACTTAGCAACAAAAAGGGTCCTAAGGATGCAGAACTAGTGTCAGACACAGATGATGTCAGGTGTACCCAAGCATATCGAACCTGGTGGCACACAACACGGCCTGTACCTATCTTTCCATCAAGGCATCCCATAGGAGATGCCTAACCTTGGGCTAGTCACGTGAGTGACATAGGGGTGGAGGACGATGTCAGTGGTTTCGTGGGATACTACAATCTCAAGGAGGATGAGGAGGAGGACAAGGATGAGTCTGAGGAGGTCCTATCATAGTACGTCTTCAAAATGAGATCACGATAGAGTCAGTAGGAGGTGGACACTAACAAGGAGACTGAGTCGAGACCGCAGTCTAAAGGTCATGGTCCTACTCCTGCAAATGATGCAAGGCCTAGTTAGATAGAGTGAGGGGAGAGTAGTAGGTCTATGCCCCTAGCTGCAGAGTAGACAATAGAGCTCATAACACCATTGGTGATCTGAGATCCATCTTGGCAAGATGGAGATGGCAAAATTGTATTTGTTAATTTTTTATTGTTTTGATTTTTCAATCCGCCTTTCCACTTTACATTCAAGGATCTAGGGTCAAGTGGCAATTAACTATCATACCCTAGATCATTGTGAGATGTAGGGAAACTTAGATTAGGGAATTTAATTATCAATTTCTTTTATCTTGTGCTCAATTAACCATTAAAACCCTAATTATGCAAATACGGCAATAAACTGATGAATAACAGAAAAAGCTCTTGCAGACAAAAGTAAAATATCAAATCACAGAGTACCAATTTTTGAGGTTCTGAGGTAGAAAAGTCAGGGACACAGGAGCGGGCACCCAAGTCCAAGGTACTAGTTTCTTTGTGGGATCCTAACCTCCTCCCGACACTGATTAGCACTTTAACTCCTGTTTCTAGAAATTCAGATGCGGAGGACACTAGAGTGAACACCCAAGTCTTGGAAATGCTCTGTTGTCTTGCTTCTCTTCATATCCTAAATCCTTGATGTCTATCAATCCTTCCTACAACTTCACTTTTCCCAAATACGACACCTGTAACCTGTAATCACAAGACTTTGGGAGGGGGTTGTGGTGTTTAGAGGCTTGCCTCAGTCAAGCTTAGGAGGACACTTAAGTCTTTGAACACTGTTGTCAAATAGAGAGTGTGTTCCCTTGTGAGGCAGAGGCAAAAACCAAAGGAAATGATGATAAAAACACAATATAATGTCACCTTGTAGTGAAGCTCTCATGGGAGGAAGATGCTCTTCACTCCATTAAGAATTTGATGCTCAAATCTACAAATACAAATACACAAACCACACAAGTCTACTCTTGCAACACAATGAAATCCTTGAATCACCTTAGGATGCCAAAATCACATGAACATAATCTAGTTTCTAAATGAATCCCTAAGCATGCTTTTATATGCAACTACAAACACTCCCACAAACATTTTCATAATTCAAACTTACCGTGTCGGCAAAGGACCCAAATAATAGTCATAAAATGACACCCCAAAATAGGGCAGGACTAGGGCACAGGAGTCCAAGTCCTTCCCCCCTATTTTGGGTAGGGTATAGCTCAAGGTGTCCTCCTAGGTCCCATTTGTTATGTTATCTAGGGCTTATTCCATCAGGATGCAAAATTATGAACTAAGATGTTCTAAATGCATGCAAAAGACTCGAGAGCTAAACCTTATGAGGGAAAAGCCCCAAGGGGACATTTTTTGACGTTACAATTAGCCCCCACTTTAATGTATGTATAAATGTGAGGCCAATACATGCATTAAAGTAAAGGTCACAAACACACCAAGCATGGAGAAGATACACCAATCACATAGAAAATAGTAACAGACACGCAAAACATGGAGAAGATAGTTATAGTCATGCAGAACATGGAGAATACAATTAATGCATAGAAGACACATTAATGCATGGAAGATAGAAATGATATCTTTTCTTTTCTTTTTCTCATATATATGAAATGCAAATGCAAGTACTGGAAAGTAAACAAACCTCCCATAACACATGATGCACTCATCACGTAGGTCTTTGTATATATGGGGCAACACACACGCAAGACACCAAAAACCTCCCAAAATGTAGGAAGCACAACCCTAAGACATTGATCTTTATACTACATATGGGGCAACAAACACGCTAAACAAAACAAGCACACCAAAACACACACACTTGAAGACACGAAGAAAACACAATAGACAAGCAATGGTGTGTTCCCTATTTTTAGGCTCATCACCATCTTAGGCACATTACAGGGACACACCAATGATTGTGCTTTGCCACAACAATCACTGAAGACACACTTAAGGGTTGAGTTAGTCACATAATCGCTCCTCGCCTCTGCAAAGGACTTCTAAAAATGACAGGATGATGTAATCTTCTCTGAGAAGTACACCATCCCCACCTCCGCAGAGGGCTTAAGAAAAAGGATATACTCAATATCCTGCCTCTGTAGAGGGCTTGTATGATTGATTGATTTATTGCAAGAAAACTCAGGATGCATGATGCACTCATCGTACAAGTCTTTGTACCTAAGGACAAACACATTGCTAAAATCTATAATAGATAGCTTACCTTATATATGCCCTCACCTTAAGGTGGTTGATATCAAGCATGTTAAGGTAGCAAGGAAACACACAAGGGAACATAGACTTTCGCAAAGCCCATGCCCCCTGGAGGTGACATGTACTTCACAATCGCCAAATGTTTCCACGAACACATCCCTGCAAGAAACATGTTAGTGTCTACATAATCATGATAAACAACAATATCAATGCATATGATTAACCACACAAAGATCCAAGGTTATACAATGAATTTAGAGTTCAAGGATAACAGTGGGACTATATCATGAAGCTCTCTGAATCGAGTACTGCCAAGGCCATATTTAAAGACAAACAAAGGTGCACAGAGCAGCAATATTTGTTAAGGTTTGTAAATGCGATAGAAACATCATGAAATTCACTACATAGAAAGAATGAGTGCTTCCACTAGCCAAGTGTCAGATAAGATATACAACCCCATCATCATATTAGGAACTAAGTCCATTTTTTGATTGATCTCGAAAGGGACACTAGGTCCGCATCAATATAAATGTTTGTTGTCATCCACTCACTAGACGAAAACACTAGAGGAAGGGAAACAATAAATAAGAGAGGAGAAACAAGTGTCTTAGGGATAGTCACATAGGAGGTGCCCCCAGTGTCACCAACTGCAACTCTATGTCTGTAAGACACAACACACAATAATGAAATCAAAGAGAGAGACAATATAGAAGAATAATGATACAAATAGAAGAAGGTCACAACAAAGGCATTCTCCTAGTATATCAGACCTTACGAGAGAATTAGAGGTCATCCCAGGAGGCCTAAACAACATATAACACATCACGAGAGAGATAAAGAGTTAGAGATACTTACCTATAGGGCCCCTGTCGAGCTAGAGGTTGTCTATAAGCAAATCAATGTCATCTTCCCACTCCCTAATGTTGGAGGAAAGTGGGACATAAGGTATCATAGCTAAATTCATGTCTTTCTCATCATGTTGTTCGTCGTTAGGATCATTATTGTTTGGTTGAATGTTGGGATCAATGTTTTCTTGTTGAGAGGCAAGGTTTATGGCATAAGCTTGTCTTCTTTTTCTTCTTTCTCTTGCTTTTCTATTTCTCTTTCTTTGACCACTTATCTCTTGTAAGATAGGGCCTTGCTCTTTCATAGGTTTTTACAAATTAGAAGATGAAGCACCAGGATCAAACCTCATTTGTCGCAGTGGAACATTTTGTTGTTGACAATGACCTCCTGATTCTTGTAAAGATTTTAGGGGAGGAACCTCAGCATAGGGACCTTGTCCTTTCAGTCTAAAGTTCTCTTCACATGTGAGTTGTTTCTCTTTTGTCATTTCTTGTATAGAAGGGCTAGGTATTTCAATTTTATCCCAAAAATAATTCAATCTGTAATGCTTTTTCTCAACCAAAGGTTTATATTTGTTGCGGGGAACGGTAATCATGCATCCATCAAAAGGCAATTTTAGAAAATGGTGTATCATTGAAGGGATAGATTTCATTATTTTTACAAAGGATGTCCCAATTGAATGTGAAAGAGGTCAGAAACAGGGACAACATCAAACCATTGTTCAACATGTTTTCCAGATAGTGTTACTAACAATGATATCTTACCCAAAGGCTTGATAAAGGTTCCCTTATGTGTCTTAATCATCATGCTCGAGAGGTCATAAGAACCTTCAATTAGTTGATGTGAAAAAGGAACTCTTCAGTAGAAACATTAGTCATACAATTGGGATCAATAAGTGTTTCATCCACGAGGTTTCCCATTATTTTCATAGTGATGTAAAGAGGTCCTTCCTTGTCTCCAGTTGTTCTATCATGCGATGTAAACACGATTTCAGGTTCAAGTGATTTTCTTTTCATGTAAGGTTTAGGAGGGAACTTATTTTTTTTGTTGCAATTAGAGTCCATGTTTTTATGCTCAAATCAGATTTGAAAGTTTTTCCAAAAGTATATCACAGGTAAATGCAAAGTGATACACTCCAAAATAGCCTCAAATGCTTAATTTTTTGTACCGTTTCCAATGCAAATAAATGAAACAAAGGATGTTGTAAGGATTTTGATCAAGGGAAGCAAATTATATGTCTGTTATCTATCCAAAACAGCAATATGTTCCTTCCCAACACACTCTTGATGCAAATCCAAGATAATGCCAAGTTAAATTATAGTGAAAATATGTCAAAATAGGCACTTTTTCACCAAACTCAATTCAAGAGAGCATAACAAAGGGTGTTGTGAGAAAAATGATGATGGAAAGCAAATAATATCAGTACTAACAGCCAGTTGGTTACAAAATACCCAACACAACATGCTTTTAGTGCCAATTAAGGTCAAACCCTAGTGAAAATATAGCAAAATATGCAATTTTTTCAAGGTTTTTCAATTCCAAGACCTAGCAAAAGAGGTGTTGTAATGATTTTTAGGAGGTAAAGCAAATAATATCAATAATATTAGTCACCTCTATCCATAAAATTGATCACAACATGCTTGGAGTGTAAACTAGGTGAAACCCAAGGGCAAAGATAGTCAAAATATGTAGTTTTTCACCGAATTTTCAATACAAGAGCCCATTAAAAGGGTGTTGTGAAGATTTTTAGGAAGGGAAGAAAATAATTACCCTGATAACAGAAAATTAATGCAAAAATACTCTTCACAACATGCCTATGGTGCATGTTTATAGAGTTGATAAGGCCAAATTTAGTGAAAATCGTTGTTTTTGAAGCCTTAGGTTTGAGATGTTCACGCAAAATGCTATGTGAATGTTTTGAAGTCTGATTTATGATGGAAGTGAAATAATCTCATATCTAAAAATTATTTTCAAGCTCTAATATGTAAAATGCCAATGCAAAATGCATGAAAATTGCTAGTTTTTTGTTCAAATTTTCTATGCAAAAATACAAATTTACACTAAAATGCAAGACTAAAGACAAATAAAAATTTGAATGAGCCTCTAAAATCAATAGAAAAATATGAAAGAAGATTTTGCCTACTAAACCTAGATTTTGGAATTACTAGGTTTAATGAAAATTGTCAAAATTTCTACAAAAGCCTAGCAAATTAATGATGAAAATGCAATGCAAATTATTGAATTTTTTTGTGTTTTTCTGTAGTTTATATCAGATCTGATGTAAAAATCATGAATTAGGAAAATTTAGAAATAATTGATGCAATTTAGTAGGCCAAACAATGCAATTTTTTGAATTTTTCAAAAAATTTAATTTTTTTGAATTTTTCTCAATGCAGTAAAATGAAATGACTATATGAATGAAATAAATCAATCTAAATCTAAAGACACACACTCAACAAGTTGTAATTTAAGTCCAAAAACATGAATTCACCAAAATGTTTAGTGGAAAATTGGATTTGTTAATTTTTTTAATATCTAGCTTTAGGGAATTCAATTTTTGAAATAACATCTTGATATCGTGCGAAAACTAAGAATTTGAAAACAAAATCCTGAGGCACTTGGTGGGAACAACACCCCACTAAAATTCAAAATATCAGGAAATAGGGGAGGATTAGAGCGTAGGCACCTAAGTCCAAGCCCCCATTTCCAATCAGATCTGCATTTTTGAGGGTCCTAGGGACCCAAATCTCAAATCCCCTTTTTGGGTTCTATCAACAAGTTGTCTCAAAAAGTGAATAAACTACTCCTAGACTTAGTCAATGAGGGTTTCCAAAAGGCTGAAAAAGAAAAGGTTAAGAGGTCACCAAAAGTGAGTAGCTAAACCTAGGAAAACTGTACCATTCCATACAGGAGGACAATTTCTAATGTTACAGTGTTAAATATGGATGTTTGTAAATTCTTTGGGATGTGTATCCCTATAATCCTAATGTTGAAAGATATTGAAAGGAGAGGGTGTAGATGAACCCATGTTTCCTTGTTGAGGGATCCTTGTCCATATACATAAGAATGGATTGAAGAATGAATCATGGTTCTAGAATGCAACCAATTCAAAAGAATGTCACTAATGTTGAAGTGACTGTGTGGCACAAAATCCTAAAGTGTGATGTGTGAATTTGGATAGATGTTGTTTGGCATGTCACAAGTTTGGTGTCATGTACCAAAATGTTATCCTTATCAAGATGGGACTTTCAATGAAAATGTTGATATTTCCTACTATGGGAATTGAGCTACAAATACATTGAGGCTCTATCTAGTGGTCTTGAGTTGTGTTGATGTTGTGAGATTTTACATGTGACTGATGATAAAAATATACACTTATAGGAACTTAACTTGGTGTTGTGTAAGTTCAATTTCATATATAAATAAGACTTATTGAAAGTTTTACATGGTATCATTATTTATATCCCTAGTGAGAGTGAGACATTTGAGGATATGATAAATGAGTTTGAGGTTTTGTGATCAAAGATCTATATCCACTTTAGGACTAGCCAAACCTTGTGTTTTATGACCCTCAAGCATGTTGCAATTAGTAATTTCAATGCTAGAGAATGTTTCTATCCTTACATAGGTGATCATTCTCATTTAGTGAGGTTGATGATGAGTATTTGATCTAGGGAATGTTTGGAATCACATTTACTTTCTATATAGCTTGGGAAAATAAAATGAGGGTGTTGAAAAACTAAAACTCTAACCTAGTGAGACTAGTGACAAGTGGTGTAGGAATAAGCCCTTAGCTCTAATACTAATTGTTCAACACAATGAATTGCTGAGAAGGGGGGTGAATTAGCACACACTAAAACTTAAACAAATATTTGCAGATAAAAATGAATAACTTAGAGAACATAAAGTAAATCATGCAACATAAGAATCAATACAAGAAAACTAGGATTTTTATTTGGAAAACCCAAAATAGGGAAAAACCACAGTGAATGTTATCTCACAATATATTATGCTCACTGCAATAACTATTACAACTTTCTTTTAGGACTACAACCCAAGGAAGTTACTACTCCCTGAATACAATTTTTAGGGTCACTCCCAAGGAACCTACAACTCCCTACAGATTCACTATCTTGATATAAGAATTATAGAGATAATGAATACATGAACTACTATAGAAAACATCTAACTTATGCTAATATTGTAGTCCTCATTTTCTACTCAAATTTTGCTTTCAAACTGATTTTACACACTTTATATTTCACATACAAATCTATCACACTCATACTTATCACAAATGACTTTGATCTCCTATAAATACCCTCCTCAACACATCACAACATTGATTAGGTCGGCATCATGAAAATCTTTTAGATTAAACATGTACCTCTTTAAAGGCCAGCTTCAATACATACAATATGTCAAGAAAACCTGTTGTAAAACTCAAGACTTCATGAAAGGATTCAAGGGACATCACTTCACCTCTTTTTAAGTCAAAACAATTGATCAGGATCCACTGCATAAAACAGAAACTAGTTTGTCGGCCCAAACTATATAAACATTGCTAACTATTTATCTTCATACCAGTGGGGAGAAGCCAAAGACATCATGCAAACCAAGAATTCAACATTGTACCACCTCAACATCATTCAATGACCTTTCTATTGAAGTATCAAATCAATCTATACATCCACAAGACAAGAGATATGATGAACTATTGGAAACAAAGTATTCTAGATTAACTTTGATACTCCACTATACAGGATATGGCATTATAGTACATCAAAAACCCTAAAACCTTTAGATATGAACTTAAACATCATTACATGCATACTCCTAGATCTGCACGTCCTTATCTATCATTTCTAGAGAGAAAACAAAAGCTAGACTAAGGTATACTGGAGTCCGTGGAACAAGGATATACAATTCTTCATTAACTGGATTACATATCATGTGTGGTACTAGAAACAAGAGATATTTGCATGAAGTTCAAACTTGAGGTATATTAGAGCATGTAGAACCTTCGCACGATCTTTTATGGCTGATTTGTATGTATTTCATCTTCCACAAATACTCAACCATGTGTTTTGAGGCTTCTAGAATAGTCTGTATTACCTCTATTACTTGAATGTTGACCTTGTGGATCACTAGACCACTTGAAGCTTCAATATAGAATACCTAATACATCCTTGAGCCTATCCTCAAAACTGCATGACCAAACAATTTCTTCCAGAGGAATGCGGAGCATTCCAATAGGTCTCCACCATTACTTTGCCCTGTATAAATAGTAACCGGTACTCTGTCACTTGTAACTTTTCTATTGAAGGTGTGGTGACTTGAAATATTGAATATATCATGTTAATATTAGGATAAACTTATCTTCTAAACTGCAAAACTAAATCTTGCCCTGTAGAGAAATATGGAACAAAACATTGTGACTTTGCCTTAGAATATGCACTGTGAATGCCTTAGTCAAATTTCTGCCACTTATTACTAAGTGTGGTACTCCAAGCTGATGAGATATACATGTAGGAATACAAGAAACATGTTAGGACATAAGTGTTTACCTTTGCATCATGCTTAGACACAAGACTGATCACCGCGTCATACTTAGACAATTTTCTCTTCTTCCAGAGTGACTTGCCTTAGCCATGTTGACCCTTGACTTCAACTAAGTCAAAATGTCTCTCTCAAATCTTCCACTATCCATCAGCTTCTCCTTCTTCTATACACAACCTCTATACAAGTTTGTCTTTATATTTCCATATACTATGTTGACATCAATGACAACACATATTGCCAACACTAATGATTCGATTCATGGTTGGAACCAAAGGATAATATTACATGTTAACATTCTATAGACTTTTTCCAATGAAGAATAGGATTTTTCCATGTCACATGCCTAAAATAAAGAAGATTCATAACATGATGAAGATTAAACATGCCATGATCAAGATGTGATACATAAATATGTTCTAATAATTAATGGAATATGTTTCAAATAATATAGAGAATGAGGTAGGAATGTAGGATCTCATAGTTAGATAGGGGATGCATCCATTTGACTTCTTAAGAGACTTTGTAGGAGATATCCTATGCTTAGGATCCTACGGTTTTTAGTCTTTACAATGTATATAGTGCAAGTGTTTGTTCATGATTATACAAGGAGAATGATGGTAGGTATAAAACTCTTATAAAAAAAAACATAGTGCAAAGCCTATTAGATTTTACATGAGTATGGAAGCAAAATATGTGGATGATGTCATTCATGTCTTGTATGTATATGGTTAAAAGATAATATATAGAGGTAACTCATGTGTAATACATGTACAATAGCACACAATGTGCAAGAGATAAAGCATGTGTATGCTTGACAAGGCTTTCTAAAGCTATTGAATCTTCTACAATTTGTTGAACACATAGAAGTACTGAGAGGGAGAGGTGAATCAATACTTAATCAAATTACCATATTTTCTACAACATTCAAACTAATGTAAACATTCAAGATATGAGAAATGCAAGAACACAAAAGCACACAACCATAACATCAAATCTACGTGGAAAACCCAAGAAGGGAAAAACCACTGTGAGCAAGCTACTTGGATCTACTATCCAAATCCAACCTCACAAATAAAATAGGATTACAATATTATTTATGGGCTACAACCCAAAGGAAGCTACAACTCCCTAATCAATTACACATTTACAAAACATATCACAATGTTCTTCATACAACACAAAATGTTCATCACTTCAACTCCCGTACTATTGTCTGCCTTCCTTATAGTAACAATACAAATCTCTGTAACATCAAGGTATATTCATGAATTCATCTTTAGTATTTTAGAGCACAGTATATCTCCCGTAACTTATGAATTGATCCTTAGCATTTTTCATCATCATATTTGCTTCTGCTATGAGTATATTCGCATAATATTGATTCTTCTTATTGTAAGAACAACTCAACAACCTTTCAACAAATTTGATTCTTTATATATATTCTCTGCAATCTTTAAAGTCTCTCTCTCCTGGGTCAACCAAGATGAAGCCTATAGCATGAAGCATGTAGTGGCTATATCAGTCAACTCCCAACCATGTGTGATAGATAAAATCCCAATGTGGTACAAGATCAAGGCATAATCAGGTCCTATCCTACTTGGACACACCCTTCTAGGCTGGCACACATCCATTACACTCATCAAAGTCTTTATTATGCAATAATTCAATACGCCAGCAACCGTCCATCCTTGTATTTGACTCTAGACCCAATGTGATATTGGAGAAGACTGAATTATATCATGCAAATCACATAATGAGCATATTATGACTTGTAAAACAATTTTGAACACCTCTCTTACCAGATCATGCTGTTATATGTTGCTATAAAAATTTGAACATAGATTCCTATATCCCTACCATGCTCTTATAGCATAGTCTTGAAGTGAAAACATTGAAATAACATACTTGCGATAGACAATGTTGATTGAAGCTTGATCTATGCATGTCAATTGTCCAGTGAACTTTCCTTTCCATCAACAAAACTAATTATCAATGTGTGATTCTCTATGGTAACATTAACTCTCTCCTTCTATTCACACTACTTAGTACCGAGGCATGTCTTCATGAATCTAACTCTAGAAAAGCATCTCCGATACAAATTATTTCTTGAAACTTGAAACATACATCCTTGTTACTCATATCTACCTGTCCTTTAAGCCACAACTTTATATCTTCATCCACAGAGAAGTGCAAAGCATTCTCCAGTCACTATGTGACTGCACTTTCCCTATTTCTTTACTATCTTCATTATTCTATCTCCCAAACATTTTACGACAAGAATTATGATCTCAAATTTGAAACATAGATACCTGAGGGTGATACATATCCATCTATCCTATCCCTAGGCTCATATCTCTAGATGTAGTAGAGTGTGGTACATTATTTCAAGCCTATAACATCTTTCCTAATGTACACTATACTTAACCAATTCTTTTTCAAGTTTTTGCAACTTTATCCATTAGGTTTCAATCATCATGAGTTCATACGTTCATCATGCAACAAAAACCCAACACTACTAATTATAGACTTCAAACATAAGTATATCAAGAATGTATAATTATATATGAACTTCAGTAGATAAGGTATGACTATGTCTAGATGATACTGATCCATCTCTTTTACTTCACAATTCTTTGATCATCATTCTCAGTCTTCTTCGCTAAGTTCCTCTACACATATTCATCTCTTTACATGTCTAACTCATAATGCTTATCCAACTATACATTAATCATCATACTGCTTCATCCATTGAAAAATATTCAGAAAAGCATTGAGGAATATTTGATCATCATAATGCTTATTCAGCTAATCATTGATGGTTGACATTTTAACTTTTTAAGCCACATTTTCTACTTTAGTGAAGATGCTAGTTAAGACTTCTAATTTCATGTCCATAACCTTTCTCAGCTGACCTATTTCTCCTATTATTTTCTCTCTTTGTTCTAGGAGCTTCCTTAGTTGACTGCAGGTTTTCAATTTGAGCCCTAATGGCTCCATCTCCTCATAAATTTTGGCCACTTGAGTTAATTGAGACTCAATGGAGTCAACTTGGTCCTTTATGTTCTTTGAGGTTGTTGGCCAATTCAAACAAAATTTATACAATATTTTGGTTTCCTTAATGCTTTTTCTGAATATTTTTCAATTCTTCTTGTAGATTGTTGTGTGCCTTTGCACACTTGTTATACATTTTAGCCATTCTTTTATTATTTATTTGTCTTGTTATCCTTTTCTCATTCTACTTCTCTAAGTAGGAAGAATGAGTCTTGAAAGACTCCAACATGAGTTTCAACTACTGAGTAGGAGGCAATGTGGGATCTCTCTTTGCCTCAGGAAATTCCTCTTTTAACATTTTGATTGCCTCTTCTAATACTTCAACCCCTTCAACCTATTGCTATAGAATTTCTTACCTAGAAAAGGACTGAAGAATACCTCCCAGTTGTAACTTGTGAAGTGGAGATATACTGAATAGGGTAACTTGTCCATCTAATACAGGAAACTGTAATAGCTGTGGAGTAACCACCTATTGATTCTACATTTGCTAAGCAAGAAACTCCGTGATAGAGTCAACCAAAGAGGAGGAGAATGGTATATCTTGTTCCTTTTCTAAATTCTCCTTTGAATCATTATTTGTTTTCCCCTCTTCCCTCTTAGGGTTATTTTGTTGCTTTGTATTCACTGAAGGTTGATCGTCATGTTCAATATTGTGATCCAGAGAAATGTTCTCTTCTTCACGAGCCTCTGGTTCTTGATCTTTTGTTGCTTTCTCTCCTTTCTCCTCTTGAGAATTTTGATGCTTGGTGATATGTGGAGGAGATGTAGTCAAATGAGGTGGAGATAGTGGAGAGACTCGTGTTTTCTCCATATTTATAGTTCCTATTAATTCACTTACAATTTCTCTATCACAACCTCTATTTCCTTTTGAATTTTCTCTATATCACTTTCCTTCGCGCCCATAAGTGTGTCTACTTGTTTTATCCTCAATTATTGGTCTTTCATTTGGGCTAACTTGTCTTTTTCTTCCCATGATATAGATGATTTGGCCTTTTCAAGAGCTTGTTGTCTCAGATCATTATTCATTTTAAAGGCTTCTTAGCTTTTCTGCCTTAAGGCCTGAGCTAGGATTTCTAGGACCTTCTCTATCACATCAATCATTGGTAAGTTATATTTGAGCATAGACTTGATAATTGCTTTTTCAGTAGTCTTTTGATCCTTAGGTGGAACATTAGGGTATAGCTCAGTAGTGTGTTTTAACAACCCATGTTGTTCAATTCCATTGAATACTGCTTCCGATTGAAGAGGTCCTTCTGTGGATGCTACCAGAGGATTTTGCTTAGACTTCTTACCTTTTCTTATTATCTTAGAGGTTTCCTCCTCCTCATCTTCTTCTTCCTCTTCAAACACTACACCCTTCATCTTCTTCCTCTAGGCTTGAACTTTAGGTCTTGCATGCTTCTTTTCTCCACTCTTCTTCTAGTAGACCTCATTTGTGCTGATTTAGAGGGAACTGACATAGTTGTAGTAGTAGAGGTAGCTCTGCTAGTTCTCCTTAGATTTTGTGTAACATATGGAACAACAAAAACATGATGTATCTCATCTACAAGGGCTTTTGAAGTAGTTCTGGATGAGATGCCCCACATCTCATGCAAATTACCCTTATTCTCCTTAAGGTGTTCTTCTACATCCTTCTTATGTATTTTGTTCATGATTTCATCATAGGTTCCAAACCTTTCAACAGAGGTATCTATGGGTTTTATGAGTAGGATGTCAGCATAAACTTTTATTTCTTCTTTAGAGACTTCATATGGAACTCTCAGAATCCATGTAGTTCTAGGTTTAATTGCCTCCATGTAAGTGTAATCTTTGTCAACCAAAAATGTAATCTTCTCCCTATATTGCTTTATAGATTGGTAAGGAATTCTTTCTCTGGTATGAATGTTGGTTTGAAGGGTTTTGAAGAAACCCCAATACATTATTTTGTAGTGATTTGGATAAATAAAACTCCTTACATGACTCTTAATTTGTGCCGCTACTAGAATTTACTCTTTCCATGTCTTTCCATTAAATCTAGGTAATTCATTTAAGAAATAGAATGTAAGATCGATGATCAATGTGCCATACCTAAAAATGTATGCGGTTTCCTTTGTCCTTATTATATTCTCCATAAGTTGTTCTCTCATGACTTCATAAAGGTCAAAATCTTTCCCTTCTTTGACCATTTGATATGCAGTATGAATAGTAGTACTTGTGGCCTGACCTTCTCTATTTGTGAAGTAAACTATGTAGACAATTCCTATGGCTGCATATCGAACACTGAATCAATTATGTCATTCACAGTCAGTGTTCTTTTTTTAAAAAAATTTCTGGTTAGCTCAATGACCTTTTCATTCTTGACTAACTTCATCACCGGTATAGATCCGATGGAACATAACCTAGTGACAACCTTAATTGCATCCTTGGTTATCTAGTAGGGTTTGTCTAAATATATGAATTCATCATGAATTTTTCTTAATATGAATTTGACCCACTTGTGCTCATCACAGAAGTCAGGGTAGTCTTTCTAGATGTCTAGGTGTTTTGTCCCCATATTTGCATATTCAGGTTTGTAGATAACTTCATCATCCAAAAGTTGATTCCTGACCTCCTCAAATTTCACATGATTAATTTCATCTATCTTCGAGTGAACATAAATTCTAACATCCTCTATATAAACAACATATGCAGGTATATTAGAAAATGTCCCTTTCATATCAACTTCTCTTGCCTTAAAAGAGCATGTCTTATATTTGGGTCTCAGTTTCTCAGAAACATCGACCAGTTGCAGTGTCGTCATCACAATTTCTCATAATATATCAACCAGGGTTTTAAAAGTAGTAGTTTGATAAATACCTCTTTGTGGAACCCTTGGATTTTGTCTTCAACTCATATTTTACCAATGCTTTAATAGACTTCTTCTCTGCTTAGCTCTGGAGGTGAATACTTGGTCATAAATAAATTTTGATTATTAAAAAAGGTATAAGTATCTTGCATTTTCCCTAAATCTCCATAATTAATGCTCCTACATTTGGTAGGTACACTACCACAGGATTACCCTGTGAACTAATAGAGATTCAAGGATTCTCCACAAACCTCCACATTAGGTTGTTCTACTTCAAAAAATTGGGAAAAAGATATTAACTAGTCATATCAACATCCTCTCCAACTATTTTCATTTGACTTGATTGTGTGAGTGGCTTTCTTTTGCAAATGCCACAACTTCAAAAGGGGAAAAAAATAGTATATCTTGGTTATCTCCCCTTGACCTATGCCTTATCTCAATTAGCAATAGATTTCTCTACAATAGGTAGAGACACACATTCCTCCTTTTCATTAATTTGTTCTTTCTTCTCCATATCTTTGCCATTTCCTTCTTCTGTTGAGTTACAATTTCCTCTATCTTCTTGTGTTGAACAAATGGTTTATGAAAACCATTCTTGTAGAATCTAGTCTTATGTCCAAGATTCTTACACTTGAAGCAAACAACGTTGTATTTTGGAGTCATACCATTTCTCCTTACCTTGGTTTTGTACTTAGTAGCCTTATGGCCTAACTTATTGCATGCATAACAATACCCATAGAAGGAATGAGAAATCACATCATGTCTTATAGGCACAAATGAATTTTTCTTTATGTAGTCATTTCTTCTTGCCTTAGTTCTATAATCAATAGCCTTATGACCAAATTTATAGCAAGAATAATAGTAACCATTAAAAGATTGAGAGAAGTTGGGATTGGTATCTTGTCTAGAAGGAGACTTCTTGAAAGATTCCTTGACACCTATGAAGTCATTATTTATCCCCTACACCTCTTCTTCAAATTCTTTAAAATACAACTCTCCCTTCTTACTTTCAAACATGATCTTTTCAATTTCAAAGAATTTTTTAGGTACATCTACCTTTGTACTCTAACCTTTCTTAAAAAAATCCACTTCCATCCTTGTTCTTAAGTGGTCTTTGACAATTGATTATTTCATCAAGGATCTTGGTACTTTCCTAAAGTTTTAGACCTCTATCTATTTGTTCCTTTACTTTTTCCAAATCTTTCTTTAGAGAGACAACCTCTTCTTCAATTTTGGAGCATTCAATTGATTTTCCATTCAACTTTATATTTAGACAATCTGCAACCTTCTTACTTTCTTCAATTTAAACTTTCAACTTGGCAATTGTATCCTTTAATTTTGTGAGCTTGATCTTATAGTCTTCATTTTCAATTCTTGTAGCATCTAGATATTCTAGGGTAGAAATGAATTCTCCTTCATAATCAACTACACAATCTTTAGGACTGTAGGCTGTCATATTTATATCACCTTCTAGAGGATTCTTCCCAATAAATCTTACTTATGTTCCCATGTGTTCCACACCAAGATCTACCTTAGTTGTTAGACTACATCCAATGGACCTTACTCTGATACCAATTGTTGAACAAGTCATTCCCACATTTCCCATGCGGTCATGAAACACAACACGTGTCATGTCCACATTTGTCATGTGGTCATGACACGAAATATCAAAAACTTTTCCACATGTCCCTAGAAACCCCCTCGCACACGTCTGCATGCTTGGTGGCAATACACATAAGGCGTAAACATGTCAGTCAAACTAGGGGAAGAGTGTTTACATACATAATCCCCTGCGTGATGATAGCTAACTAGGGGGTTATGTGATGTGCAGAGCGTCACTACTAGGGTTAGGATCGAATGGACTTGAACCCTAAGTTTCCTAAGTGAGTGACATGATTCTGATAGGAGTCAAAATCCAACCCTAATTATAGAGCATCAAAATACATTAAAATATGCCTTCGTTAAAAATAATAATTACAAGGTAAAATAAATGTTAACTAATGTCAAGGGAATTCACTTAAAAAATTGCCCTAAGTCTCAAAAAATTTCAGCAGCATAATGCATTATTAACATTTGAAATAAATGTTTTTAAAAAAGGTCTCCCTCGAAAACATTTAGGAGAAAATTAAATAAATAATTAAAAAGATTAATTTAAATCTACCTAATAGCATTATAAAAATTACCTCTCGATTAATCAAAAATCAAATTAAATAATTAATCCCAAAAATAAAATGGTCTACAAATAAATATAATTCCAACAATTATATTTATTCAATTAAATCAAGGTAAAATTAAAATCAATAAACAACGTTATAGAATTTGCCCTCCATTTACTAACTCATTAAATTAAATAGGACAATTAAGTAATTACTTACACCTAAATAAAATACAATAATATAACCTAACTATTAATAATAACCCAAACAAATAAGTTCATAGATAAGGTAAAATATGATTTCCCCTTAACAATTAAAAAGGATTGGACTTAGAAATGTCCCACTCAAGTCTAAGTCAAAAAGTGAACTAATTTAAACAAATCCCATAAGAATATAAGGGGGAAATTTAAATTCACGTTCACAAAAGAAAGCAAGGCAAAATAATAATAAAAAACAAATAAATAATAAAAGTTTCCCTCAAAAGCCCTAAAAGCCTCCTCTATTATTTTATTATTTCCCCTCCTACCCTAACCCTATTCCTTTCTTCTCTCCTTTTCTTTTCTTCTTTCATTTTGTTTTCTCCATTCTATTTTTTTTCTCTTGGGTTGCAAGTTGGGTTTTCATCTCAATGGCTTGGGTAGCCATGAAAATACCTCACAAAGGGGTATATACTCATTTTATATATGCACAGGGGTTTCACTTATTTTCACTTATTTTTGCTATTCTGTAAAAAAAATAGTGGTAAATATAATGTCATTCGATCATTTAAAATGTATATATATATATATTCCATGAACAACACTTAACTAAAATAAAATAAATCAGATTAGGAAGGCTTGAAACAAAACTAAGTATATGCCGATGATGGCATGGTTCGGTGGTTAAGTCGCTCAGGATGTAGTGGCGGCCACCAGAGTTCAAACCCCCGCTGGGCCAAAGAGCTCGCAAGGCTTTACGCCTTCGCTGGGCCAATGAGCTCGCGGGTTTGAAGTGTTCTTCCTAGGGGATGAGGTCCCCCAGTTGTGGCCTCACCGGTTCATTGCTCCGGGCAAAAGCATTCGCGTGGAGCCGGAGGGCGTGTCGCACCAGCGTCGCCGGTCACGTTAAAAAGTTTACCAGGCGCATTTTTAAAAAAAAAAAAAAAAAACAAAACTAAGTATATGCTCATTTTTCTTTTGGCAGAAATAAAATAAGACAGAATAATTTTCTTTTTTTTAAAGCATATTCCTCTCTATCTCAATCTTTTTGACAGCAAATAAAATATGACACTCATATTGTTTTTCTCCTTTCTTTAAAAACAGTAAATAACATGAGGGAATAAACACATTTCTTTAAATTTTTAAGAACCATATCAATTAGAGCTTAACTACTTTCTTTTCTATTCTAACATTTAAAGAGCAACTATTGCATTTGCACACAAATAAATGTATCCACAATAATTATATCTTTTCCATACCATGAAACACATGAATATATCAAGAAGATAATATCCATTAAAGGGCAGCAAAGGATCTTTTCTTTCTTTAACAACAACAACTAAACTTCATAAATAAATTGTTGAAAACACTTGCAACATGAGGAAAGATTTTATTACACACTACAACATTGAGAGTTCCAACTTTGACAACAAATAAAATAAGGCCTCCAAGGCCATGGCTAACAAAACAACCATCATGATAATGAAAATGAGGCCACAATGGCCATTCTCCAAAGCTCCAAAACCACCAACATAACCTGCAATAAAATTTAAACACAAAGAGAGGGTGACCTCGAGGAGGTTCACTCTAACCAAAATAATCCCATAATCCATATAATTCCCTCAAGGCCATAATAATAGTAACACCAGGAGGGTGACCTCGAGGAGGTTCACTCCTCCCCCACCCCACACAAGTTGAGCATTTTCTCCAAATGGAGAGGCTTTTACCAACACACAAAAGGAAAATAAAACCCAACACAATTTTCAAGCACATAATAAAAAATGAAACAAGCATAAGGAAATGCTAAATGCCATAGCCCTTACCTTAAGAGCCCAACAATGTATGCAAGTTGAAGAAGAGCCCACAAGCTTTCTCCAAGCCTCCAATCCTCTAAGTTCTTCTAACTCCTTCCCAAAAACCTCAAAAGATAGAAAAATTTCAAAAAGTAAGAACCCCCAACTCCTCTCCAAGAGGAGATAAAATAGGCCTCCAATCGAGGCCTTGAGCAATGAGAAGGTAACACATGTCACCTTCTCCTTCCTCATCCCATGCCACTTGCAAGGCAGAAGGAATTTGAGGGTGACATGTGTCACCCTCTTATCCATTCAAACCTTCATCCTCTGCAGTTGTGCTCTCACACATGTGTGAGCCAAAGTGGAGAGGTGGCACCTCTCTCCATGGCTCCATGAGGATAAGGGATGACACATGCCATCCTCTTATCCTCCAAGAGACCCCTCTCACTCCAAGATGCTCTAACACATGTGTGAGAGTCTTGGAGGGAGGTTCCACACACTTGGGGGTCTTGAAGACCCCCCAAGTCTTCATGGTGGAGGAATCCCCAAGCCTTGGGAAGGGAGATGGGCCTTTTCCAAGGCATGACTCATCTCCCACCCTTAGCCATTTTGAATTTTCGTCACTTTTACTAAACCCAAGTTTAGGTTGACTAGATGGGAGTTATCCTAGGGTTTAGTAAGTCCAAATGGACCATAGACCCTAGGGGTACCACCTAGGGTTAGTTTGGACCTCAAATAAACACTTAGGGAGGTGTAAAATCACATTAAATGACCCAAAAAGAAAAAGAACACCAAATGGTGTGAATTAAAACACAAGCTTTACAACACATCAATTAAATTAAATAAAAGGGGTGAACTAGGCCAATTAATTAAATTCAACCATTCACGAAACATCATTCAATCAAACATGATCCTCATCCCTCTTGGGAATGGATTGGCTTAACAAGGAAGCACATAAGTGTGAGATCGGCCTCTGATTTTCCATGGCCTAGAAAATCACCTACGCACTTGAGAAATGGTCAATCCAATATAGATATATCATAGATGAAGCAACAGAATATAATAATCATGTCATCTCATAATTCATACACAACATTAAACAACTCACATCATAATTAAGATTTATAATTGCATTTTCTATGAACTAACTCAAAAATTAGAATCAAATAGTAAATCCATATAATGAGCTCATAATCAACATCACTAATAATCATCAATTGTATCTCACATGTCTAACATCATAAGAGCATCAAAATAGGATAAAATCAAATCACCACATAACTAATCAAAGCTAATCTAAAATTATGAGATATAGTCTAAATCTACATAATGGAAATCAATAGTCTCTAAATGTCTTGAAATGTCTCTAATTGTCATATGAAATGATCAAAATAGGGAAGTGAAATAAATAGGCCTCACATCCTCCCCCTCTAAGACTAAACTTTCTCCTAGAAGTCATCAAAAAGGTGAGGATATAGTGTCCTCAATCTAGGTGCATCCTCCCAAGTTGCTGCGACCTCATCATACCGATCCCACTGGATCCTTACCTATTCCAGCTCTCAACCTCAAAGGCCCAGCATCCGATGAGCCATTATGTGAATTGGCTCCAAAGCCAACTACCCATCTACCTCTACATGTAGAGCACTCTAGTCTAATACATGAAATAAATCAGATGTATATCGCCATAATATAGGAACATAAAAAATATCATGGATGAGTGACAGGCTAGGTGGCAATGCTATATGGTAGGCTACAAGTCCTATCTATTCCAAGATCTCAAAAGGTCCTACAAAGTGTCATGTGAACTTAGAGCCCTTTCCGTAACAGATTGGAGTCTTGTGTGGCCGCACTCTAATGAATACTCTATCACCAACTAAGAAGCTCTGATCTAGTCTCTTAGCATTGGTATACTTCTTCTATCGATCCTATGCCGCCTGAAGTCTCTACCTAATCAGTGTGACCTACTGCTCCATATAATGAACCAACTCTGTACAAATGGCAACTCTGTTCTCTATCCGATCCCAACTCAATGGTATCCTGCAAGGTCTGTCGTATAAAGCCTGATAAGGAGGCATACCCAATGAGCTGTGATGCCCATTATTGTAGGCAAACTCAACCAGATACAGATACTCCTCCCATTTAGATTGGTGGTCCTTGACATACATACAAAGCATATCCTCTAATACCTGATTCACCCTCTCTGTCTGACCATCTATCTCAGGGTGATAAGCAGAGCTAAAGTTGAGTTGTGTGCCCAACGCCTGCTATAAAGCCCTCCAAAAGGCTGAAATGAACATTGAGTCCTTATCAGAAATGATGTGGCAAGGTACCCCATGTAATCTCACAATGTCATCCAAGAATACTTTCACCACTGTTGGTGCATTTTACATTGTGCGTACAGGTGATAAATGCGCCACCTTGGTCAACTTGTCAACTATCACCATGATGGTGTCATGGTGGGGAGAAGACATAAGAAGACCAATAATGAAATCCATGGAAATGGTGTCCCATTTCCACTCTGATATCTCGTGAGGGTATAAAAGACCCACTAGATGCTGATGGCTAGCCTTGACTCTCTAGCATTCAAGGCATTGAGCAATAAACTTTGCAATATCCCATCTCATACCCGCCCAATGGTACAACTGTCGCAAGTCGGCATGCATCTTCTTCACCCCTAGGTGTGCTGCATAAGGTGCTTTGTGAGACTTTGATAACACTGCAATACCTAGGTCGCCTGCATGGGATACATAGATGCATTGTCAATGATGAAGTAACCCATCTACCTTAAGGGAATATTCTGCAAACTTGCCCACAAGGGCCCTCTGTGATTGGATCTCCTATTATACCTCAAGAAACCACTCATCCTTAGGCAAATGCTGAATAATGCATCCCCTCGAGTCCACACTCAAATTCAAGGTCAGGATATCATGGCGTCTCTGACTCAATGTGTCAACAACCACATTCTCCTTCCCTTTGATGTAGTGGACATAAAATTTATACTCATAAAGAAACTCCATCTAACGCCACTGACAGGCATTTAGATTCAGCTACATGAATATGTACTGAGGGCTGTGATGATCTGAATGAAGCTTAAAGAGACGACCCAATAGGAAGTGTCTCCAACAAACTAGAGCATGAATCACTGTTGCAAGCTCTAAATCATGAGTGGGGTAGTTCAACTCATGGGTCTTGAGCTTTTGCGACTCATACATGATTGCTCTACCACCTTGAATAAGTAAGGCTCCCGAATCCTCAAGTGATGCATCAATGCAAACCATGAAATATGCTGCTGGATTAGGAACCACTAAGATGGGAGCGCTAGTAAGATGCTCCTTGAGGACCCCAAAGGCCCTCTTGCACTGCTTAGTCCAAGTAAAACTTTTCCCTTTTCGCTGAAGGGAAGTGATGGGGTGTGCTATACTGGAGAAGCCCTCAACGAATCTATGGTAATAACTAGCTAACCCCATCAAACTCCTGACCTCTATCACACTGGTGGGTATTGGCCAATCCCTAATAGACCTGATCTTCGATGGATCTACAGAGATACCATTGCCAGATAGGATGTGCCCCAAATACTGCACCTCTATCATAAAAAATGCACACTTCACCAATTTGCCCTAAATATTCTACTCCCTCAAGCACTGTAAAACTTGATGTAGGTGCTCCACATGCTCCTCCTTGGTCTGCGAATAGATCAAAATATCATCAAGGCAAATAATCACAAACCGATCTAAGTAGGTACAGAACACCCCATTCATGAGACTCATGAACACTGTAGGGGCATTCATCAAGCCAAAGGGTACCACAGTGAACTCATAGTGGCCATATCTAGTTTGGAAGGCAGTCTTATGGATGTCCACCTCTATGATGCACAACTAGTGATAATGGGACTTTAGGTCTATATTAGAGAACACCTTGGCTCCTTGCATTCAATCAAAGGATTGTCAATCCCGAGCAAAGGGTAACGGTTCTTCACCGTCACCTTATTTAGCTACCTATAATCCATACACAGACGAAGAGAGCAATCCTTCTTCTTCACGAAGATGACTGGTGCACCCTAAGGTGAAACACTAGGTTGGATGTGCCTCTTCTCAAGCAAATCCTCTAACTACAACTTGAGCTCCATGAGCTCATGAGTGGTCATCCTGTAGGGTGCACGAGACACTAGCTCGGCACCCAACACTAGACAAATATGAAAGTCTACCTCTCGATGAGGTGACATCCCTGGTAACTCTGGTGGAAATACATCGGCAAACTCTCTCAAGATGGGATGGTCATCTAATGATGCCTATGGCTCGTCCTCAGATCTATCACTAATAGTGATGGAAAACATCTGGCATCCCTTCTGCATGTAGTGCTTAAGCTACTAAGCGGATATCATATGAACTACCATGGGCTTCTGAATGCCCACTATCTCAACTGACGTACCATGATCATCTAAGTAGCTAATCACCTTTCAGCAACAATCTAGCTTGGCTCTGTGAGCCGTAAGCTAGTCCATGCCTAAAACCATGCCATAAGATCCTAAAGGCATAACCATAAGGTCACATAATGTAGTAAAGGCCCCCAAAGATATCTCACAATCATGGACTAGGGCATCTACTACCATCTTGGCCCTTGTGGCCAACTCAACCTCCCACCTCTCACCCTGCCTAGAGGCCACAAGCCTATAACACTCCACTAAGGATGGAGATATGAACAAATTAGTCATGCCAGAGTCAAATAAAATAGAAATTGGGACATCCCCAATCATACCTAAGGTCTCAATCACTAATGCTTGAAAATCAGCCTAGTGGTTATCAACCACTGTGAACAAACAGTGGGACCTACACACATCTCCAACTATTTTCTCTGATCCTCCTACACGAGGTTGTCCCCCTGCCGTAAATCCCTACGGACACTCTCTGGCTAGATGTCTAGCTCCACCACAAACATAGCATGGGCACCAAGCCTGTACCTGTCCAGACTGTGTACTACCTAACTACTGCTATCTAGATCAACCTGTGGACCCCTGTGAACCACTGTAAGACAGTTGTGATCTCGCAGGTCCTGTAGGTGGTCCCTACTGTCTCTAATCCCTACATGGGCCCTATTGTTGCCAACCTCAATTATGGCACCCATGTACCCTCTGCTATGGGTTGGATCTCTGCTGTTGTTGCGGCTGCTACTATTGTAGAGGCCTAGGAGGTAGTGGCGTAGAACTAAATCCTCCTCTCTGAAGTGGTGGTGGTGGTCAATGGAATCCCTGTTACTACTGGCTATGATCTTGAAACTGAGGGTGTGAAATCTGACCTCATCCCTATATCTCCTTAGCTATGTGTTGACTTTTTCCCAGACTGGATGCTTATTCCCAGATATCCCTACAAGGTAGCCATCAGTGATCAACAGGAGCTCTGGGCCAGGGGGTCAACAGTATAGGAGATAGACTCTATATTTTATCTCCTCTTCTTCTTCAGGCTCTGCAAGACCTAGGGGGGTATTCCCTACTCAACATCCATGAGGATATGCATGCAAGGCTGGGATGTTGACAGAAAGCAGATAGTCCTCCTGTAAGTAGACCAAAACTGAAAGATAAGGGCAAAGGGGCTAGCTTTGGGCCTATTTGCAGTTGTAGACAGAGGACTGAGGTTCCTAAAACTAACTCTAATGTCCTAATGTTGGTTTTAGATTTTGCTTTGGAGTTTAAGTGTGGATGCAAAGCTGGATATGGTTATAACACAAAACAAAGCATGATTGGTGCCTATCCAGGGCCTGGAGTCAGTAGACATACACCTGTGAATGATCAGCATAAACAACTAAAACTGGATTTCAAGGGGATATATGTGATACCTGCCTTACAGGCATCTCCCAATACAAAGTGTTAGGTTATCTCTACTTATGGTATCCCTACTGCAGTATATCCCTCCCAATGTTCAACCTGAAAATAGTTTAATCTACCCCTTGAATAGAAGTTAAAAGATCAGACATTCAACACAGGAATTCTATGCTCTAGAATCTAAACATTACCAAACATCCAGATTCAGAAGAAGGATACATGCAATACTGGAGACAGAATTAACACAGCACATGCCAAACAGCATTTCTCATATAAGTTTAATCATGAAATCAGTGGGTTCATGCCAAAAACAAACAACAAGAGATACATAAACTCACAGGTAAGCTGTACAGAGCAACCAGATCAGCTTGTCATGCATTACAGAGCCAAAATCATCAACTTTCAACAACCACAAATGAACAACACAACCTGCTTATAACAGCCAGGTAGGTGCTCAGCAATTAATTACATTGTTGACCAAAATTTCGCCAGATACACAGTATCATGGAAATGGCGCTCAAACACAACCGGATTGGCGCCCAAACTTGAATGCAGCAGGTGGGGGAGGAGACAGGAAGATTTCTCGAGCCCTGCGCCATCATCCGCTAATTGACACCTCCAGTCGGGTACAAGATAGACCCACGCCATCGCCCACACCTCTGCAACAATCGCCATTAATGGCGCACCAACCCGCGGCCTTGGGAAAACCATCAAACAGACCATCGCAAGCTTTTCCCGCCGAGACTCATCATCATGATATTTGAAAATGCAGGATATCAATATCCCACATGCACCCCGCGATGACCTCAATAACGCCTTATATACTAGGTCATGAGCATATATCACGTCGGTGCTTTTGCTCCTGACGACATTAGTATATAACTTCATCATCATCATCTTCCAGCAGCGTGATATCCTGTTGTTCGAAAAATCACCCTGACGTCATCATGATATTTGAAATATAACCTTCATGATAATCGGCACAACCTGATCCTTCGGAGGAACATCCTCCTGCTGAGCTTATAACAAAAGTCTGGCCGATGAACATCCTGATGACGTCATCATCATATTCACATCATCATGATATTCGGAAGACAACCGGATATTTGGAAATATCCTCCTGATGTTCAAATATCAGGTTGCACTTGTAGCTCCTCTATAAGATCGGGGCGATAACTGAATATGATGATGCTGCTTGAAAAGATCACCCTCAATAGATAACGTGCGAAGCTAGCAGGCGGATATCTCCTTGATATCAACATCATCATGATGTTCGAACAAACATATATCCGGGTGATATGAAAATATCACCCCCTCCTTCGCGAATATCATGATGCAGATAGGCAGAAAGAAAAATATCACCCTGATATACGGATGACGTCAGCATCATCAGGATGAGAAACAAAGAACAAGAAGTGATACAACATCATCAGGATGATATTGACTAAGATCATCCTGACGTTCCAAAATATGATGACCCTAGTGAATATCGGGTCGCAATTACAACTCTTCAACAACATCATCAGGATGATGTTAACCAAGATCACCCGATGATAAAAATATCACCCCAGCGAAATATCATGAAGGCAGAAAATATGATGACCTCCGCAAGCAGCAGGATGATAACTGGAAATATGATGATGATGAACACGACCCTTAGGAAAAAACAAGTTAGGTCGAGCAATTCAAAGAATAAGCAACATCATCATCATGCTCGCGCAAGGTGATAAATGGAAGATCACCGGAGACTTTGAAACATCACCCTCGCAAGCAGATCAGGGCGCACTGTAGCTCGGCAGCATCATCATGATAAAAACCAAACATCACCCGATGACTGAATATGATGATGACGATGAAAAACCCAGTCGACGAAGAACACGATGATGCAGACCCACGAAGACAAGATGATGATGATGACCTCCTCCTCAGGAAAACATGATGCTGCAGTTGAAAAATGCTGAGGAGGTCCAACACTTAGAAAAAATGGGCAAGAAGATAAAGGCTTCAAATGAAGAAACCTCCTGATCATGATAAATCAACCCCTGGTCAAAATGAGTGTCAACAGTGGCTCCGAATGGGGACGTGCAGGTGAAAACCTGCAGCGAGAACCAGATCTCCGGGCAGACCTGACAAAAAGCCAAAAAACGCGAGCTGTACAAGGCATTTACACTACATACATATTTTACAAATGTGCACAGCAACCAATCATTATGCAAAATAGAACTTAAGGAATTGGCCATGCACAGGCAATTCCAGAATTTCACCATCTAGGGCCTGGAGGAAATAAGAATCCTCCCCATGAGTATTGCAAACCTGATATGGGCCCATCCATAAGGGCTGAAATTTGCCATGTTTACCCTTTTCCTGATCTTTAGCATTCCAAATAAGCACCAGATCATTTACTTGAAACTTCCTTTTTGTAGTTCTCCTGTCAAACTGATATTTCATCCCTTGTTGTCTTTTGAGATTGATCTGGTGGGCTCTCCTTCTGTCTTCATCCAATGCAACCAGCTGATTCACTCTTTCTGTCATGGGATCTTCAATGTCCTCATCATTTTCCTGAATGAACCTGTAAACTGGTAGGAGATTGTTTATGGGCAGTCTAGCTGATGCACCATATACTAGCTCAAAAGGTGACTTCCCAATAGCCCTTTTCACAGTCACTCTGTCAGCCCATACTGCTAAATTCAACTTTGAGTCCCAAGCTCTCTTGTTCTTGTCCAGTATCCTCTTGACAATTTTCATGATGCTCCTATTGCTTGATTCTGCTTGACCATTTCCTTGTGGGTGATATGGTGATGTATATGACAGGCTTATCCCATACCTGTTGCAAAAATCAACAAACTCACCTGATCTGAAGCACATAGCATTATCAGTGATTATTTTAGATGGTACTCCAAACCTGATGATGATGTTCTCTAGTATGAAGTCTGTCACCACCTTACTTGTAGCTCTTTTAGTTGGAATGGCCTCAATCCATTTGGTAAAGTAGTCAGTTGCCACCAAAATCCAACTGTGTCCCCCACTTGATTTGTCTGCAATTTCCCCTATAAAATCAATTCCCCATTGCTGGAATGGAGCATCCACAGGTGCAGTTCTGAGGGGTAAAGCACCATGATATTTCAGCTTTCCTGAGAATCTCTGGCAAGGGTCACATTTTCTTACTAACCTCTGTGCATCTGAAAAGAGAGTGGGCCACCAATATCCTGCCCTGAGAATTTTATGAGCTGTTGTTTGGGCAGTATAATGGCCACCACACAATCCTTTATGCATGTCAATCAAAATATTGTTAGCCATATTCTTATCCACACATCTCAGCAGCACACCATCAGGATTTTTCCAGTACAGCTCACCTTGAACAACAACATACCTGATTGCATGTAGCTTCAGAGTCCTCTTTTGATTGTCACTGAAATGGGAAGGACAATTCAGATTTTGCAAATAATAGACAATATCCTTGTACCATTCAGATCCTGATACATTTACATTCTCATCTTGGACTGCATTAACTTGGCATGCTTCCAAGTTTGACTGTGCCATCATCTTGGCTAATCCTTGTCCCCTTATCAATTTAGTAACTTGTATGTCTATGTTGAATTCCTGCAGTTTGTTTATCCATCTGCACCTTCTTCCAGTCACCTCCTGCTGAGTGAATATGTCTTTGACTGCAGCATGAGGTACATATGCAATTATATGTGACCCTACCAAGTATGGTCTGAAACTTTTAATGGCTCTAACAAGTGCATATGCCTGCTTTTCCATAATATCATATTTCAACTCAGAGGCCTGCAGGGACATACTGAAGAAAGCAATGGGCTGTTCAAAACCCTCTTCATTTTTCTGTAACAAACATGCAGCTACAGTATGAAAGGAAGCAAATGAGAACACCTGGAATGGCCTAGAAAAATCAGGAGATTTAAGAACAGGGGCCATCTTTATTGCCTCTTTGATATTCTGAAATGATTCTGTTGCTTCCCTTTCCCAGTTGACAGTTGCATCCTTCTTCATCATCTTGGAAATGTTCCTTGTGATCTCTGCAAAGTTGGGAACAAATCTTCTGACAAAGTTTACCTGTCCAAAGAAGGACTGAACTCCTTTCACAGTTTTTGGCATTTGGATCCTGTCAATAGCTGCCACTCTCTCTGGATCTATCCTGACTCCATCCTTGGAAACAATGTGTCCCAGAAGTTTTCCTTCAACTACTCCAAAGGCACACTTCTTTGGGTTTAGAGAAATACCATATTCTAGTGCTCTTATAAAAATCTGCTCCAGATGCAAACAGTGCTGCTCTTCCTTCTTTGAGTAGGCAGTCAGGTCATCCTGATATACTGCCAGGATTGAATCAATCAGCCCTGCAAAAGCAACATCCATTGCTCTTTGAAATGTAGCACCTGCATTTGTTAGTCCAAATGGCATTCTAACATACACATATGTTCCCCATGGAGTGGTAAAGGCAGTCTTATACTGTTCTGATTCCTTTACCTTTACCTGATTATATCCTGAAAATCCATCCATCATGGATAGGAGTTCACAACCAGTCACTCTCTGCAACATAGCCTCCATATTAGGCAATGGATAGTTATCCTTCAAAGAGGATACATTCAAGTTCCTGAAATCCACACAAAGCCTAATATCACCATTCTTTTTCCTGACTGGGACAAGGTTAGACACCCAAGTTGAATGTCTGATGGGCACAATTATTCCAGCATCCCTGAGCCTTTTGAGTTCTTCCTGCATCTTGGGAGCTAAGGTAGGATTTATAGGCCTTTGCCTCTGTCTAAATGGCTTAGCTTCAGGCTTCAGTGGGATCTCATGCTGGAATAAGTCTTCTCTATAAGCTTTTAGGTCCTCATATGACCAAGCAAAAACATGTTTATACCTTTTTAGCAATGCAATCAGCATACTTCTTATGTGTGGTTTGAGCTGTTTGCCAATATATACCTTCTGAGGGGCCTGAGATGTCCCCAAATTTATTTCTTCTAAATCCTCCTTATTTGTGGGGGATGTCTTTGTGACCATTTTGTCTCTACTGTCAAAGGCTCTTTCCAAAGCCACTAACCCTCTAGGGATCTTGTTAGTCTTCAACTGGATGATCTCTTTTCCCACAAGGGTCTCTTTTCCATTGACAGTCTCTACAAAAGCTTGGAAATCAATCTGTTGATTCTCATACTCATCTATGCAGTGCAAAAATTTCAGCAAATCCCTATCATCATTAAAAACTTGCCAACTGCATATGTTTTCTGGTATGGCAGGCCTAATTTTAACTTCTACATCTGTGACACCTGACAGAGTGATGTCATCTGGCCTTATTGCAACATTGGCCAAGAAATCAGCCATAACATTTTTTGACCTTTCTACCCAGCCAATTGAAAATGCATCAAATAACTCAATAGTATCCCAAACAGCATGCTTGTATTGTTTCAGTCTTTTATTCTTTGCAGCATACTTATTTCTGATTTGGGATACAATCAGCTCAGAGTCTCCAAATACTCTTAACATTTTAATTCCATGTTTGAGAGCAATATTCAGGCCTAAAAGTAAAGCCTCATATTCTGCAATATTATTTGTGCAATCAAACCTCAGCAAGAAAGAGGATTTGAGGAGCTTACCAGTTGGAGACAGGAAGACAACTCCAGCTCCAGAACCTTCTTTTGCACAAGCTCCATCAAAAAACATGGTCCACAATCCTTGCTGATCCAGCTCTTCAGTGCAGACATTTTTCTTTTCATCCTCTGTATTATCTGAGACAACCCTGAAGTTATCATAGTCAGTGTCCACAAAGCATACCTGTTCATTTGCTTCTTGGTCTTCCACTGTCTCTGATGATCTCTGCTCTCTGATTAACTTGACATCCCTGCCATTCATTGGAATCATGGCATATGACAGGTCCAGCTGCATACTTCCACCTATTAGTGCTGCCCATCTTCTTGACAGCAGCATACCATACTGTGGCTTGATGTCAACCACTGTTATATTCATCTTATTTTTCTTTTCAGGAAATGCTGCCAGTTTGAAATCCACATCCTTCATGATTCCAATAACTGGTACCTCTCTGGCATCCATTGCATAGCATTTTCCACATGCCTTGTCAATTTTTAATCCTGTTTGTTGCATGATAGCCAAAGGCATGACATTTGTGGATGCTCCAGAGTCAAGCATACAATTTCTAATTATTTTACCATTTATGACCAGGGAAACATAAAATGGTTCCACCTGTGAAGGACACTTTGTCATGGTCATTCCTAAATAGACTTCAGGAGTCTCATCCTCTTCATTGCACATGACCTGTTTCTCACCCTGGGTCTGATCATTTTGCTTAGCTTGAAAAGGTACCCCTGAGATTAGGGATATTGTCCTATTCTTGATCTCTTCCACCTTCATGAGTTCCATAAGTGGAACAGAGACCTTTACCTGAGTGAGGATCTGGGCTATATCAAATGGAGCATAGTTTTGTACAGCAGTTGTAGCTTGCTCCACAATCTTGCTTTTATCCTGAGCTGACTTAGCTTTCATTCTCATAGTTCCCTGATCATCATTCCTGTCTTGGGAACCTCTACTTTGATCTTCAGCCTGAGGGGTTTTGTTTTCTGGTCCTTGGAAATCATGACCTGTTCTGTATCTAAAGCTCTGCTTGTTATTTACCCACTGCCTTTTTTGTGGTTCAGTTCCTTTATGACCATGCATCTGCTGACCTGCAGAAATATCTTCTGGCTGATGTGGGCTGCCAACCTGATTTTTACCTCTGAGATTGTAGTTGCTCTTGACCTGAGCAACTGCTGCAGCTGTGAAGGCTCTGATTTACTCATCAGAAGGTCGGTGTAAGCTACTCAGAAAATTGTGTGAGTTCTGAGCATACACATAATTATCCTCATGACCTTCATCATATGGGGACTGTTGGCAGGCCTGAACCTGATCATCTGTCTTCTCATCAGCACCATATAGAGTATATCCATTGCCTATAGACATCATGTTAACATCATCATCCTGCACATGATGTGGCTCATTGCACTCATTACAAGATGTAGCATTATCATACAAAGATTGGGCAATCATGCACTGTGACTGTGAATGTGGCATCTGACAGATTATACACCACGGAGCATCATCAGCAATATTTATAGTTTTCTTCAGGGGATCAGGAGTTTCCTTGGCATGTTGAGCCCTCTGACTTGTGTTGTTACGTGGATATACAGGCTTACCATCATGCCAACTGGTGTTATAAGGCATATCATGTAATGATGGCCTCTTTTCCTGTCTTTGATAGACTTGCCTATCAGGACCCATCCCCTTTTCACTTCTAGCTAATCTATAGCTCAGGTCCTTAACAACATTTGCCAGTTTGTCTATCTTATCTTCAGGAGCAGATGTACTACCTTGAGTGTTCTGAGGCTTATTTGGATTCTGCAGAATTTTTACATCATCCCTTCTATTTGTCTTGCCTGATGCTTTCCTATTGTTTTCAATATTTACTGCAATCCTGAAAGCATCCCTGAGAGTGGCAGGACCTTTATCTCTCAGTCCATATGCAGTCTTTGCATCAAAGGCATTGATGTACAAAATTATGCACATAGGTTCATTTGGCCTCATATGATGTGGCAATTTGTTCAACACTTTAGTAAATCTTGCATTAAAGTCTGCAACCTGTTCATTTGACCCTTTGGTGATGCTGGTGAACTCATTTACAAAGAAGCTAGGGTCAGTTTTATCACCATATTGCTCCTTGAATATCCTCTTAAAATCATCCCATGATGATATGCTCCGGTCAGGCAGATTCCTGTACCATTCTCTTGCCTCATCTATTAAGGATTGCATGAAGGACTTCATGAAAACATCCTCATGCTCAACCTCAAAATTATCCATGACATTTTGGAAGGCCTTTAGATGATCTTCTCCTGACATTGTATTGTTTCCTGAAAACTTAGGCACTTGCAGCCTCAGATGCTTATCAATGGGGTTAGGATACCCAGGAATACCATCAAACACCAGCTGCCTGAATCTGTCCAACTGCATGGGCTGTCTGTTTGGCTGATTAACATTAACATTTCTATTTGCATTTTGATTTCCTGCATTGTTTAGTGGTATCCTAGCATCATTCACATTTTGTCTGTCATCATGATGCTGATGATGCACTTCATATCTTTGCTGATGTCTTTGCATATTTGCATTCTCTAGAGTAGGAACTGAATTATTCTGGGCAGTTCTCAAGGCTTGCACTTTCTGCTGTATATCATCTCTGATTTTCATGGCTTGTAGGTATTCTAGTTCTGCTCTTAGGCTTTTGATTTCTTCAGCTAGCTGTTCATCCTTAGGTCTGGAGGTAGATGGTCTCATACCATTTGGGTCATCATCTTCATCATCCCTTAGGGACTCTGCCTCTTCAAACCTCTCACTTGGGTCTAGAAAAGGGCGTTCTTGGAACACCTCTGACCTCATTCTGATACTACCACCCTGTTGCCTCTCATATGCACCTTGGATATCAGCTTCTGCACTTGAAAAATAAGGAGCATGCTGTCCTGATGGCCTAGGGTTATCTTGTACCTCATCACTTTTTCTGGGGGAGCTCTCATGACTAACTGAGACAGTTCCCTTTCTTCTATACATCATTCTTTTTGTTAATGGTAACTCTTCAAATAGAGGATTTTGTTGGGATCTTCTCCCCTGCATATAATTTTACTTTGACCGGTTGGGAGATTACTTCGGAGTCGCCACCTATTTCTAGGAATTGTTTTCTTCTGAAAACCAGGGTTCTTTCACAAGGTTCCCCAGGGTGTTTTCTTCTGTTGCTGACTCAGATGGGTCACATATATATCACTGGAGATGATTAGATAGCACTTTTACTCCTCAGTCCCCAGCGGAGTCGCCAATTTCTGTTGACTTTTTCCCAGACTGGATGCTTATTCCCAGATATCCCTACAAGGTAGCCATCAGTGATCAACAGGAGCTCTGGGCCAGGGGGTCAACAGTATAGGAGATAGACTCTATATTTTATCTCCTCTTCTTCTTCAGGCTCTGCAAGACCTAGGGGGGTATTCCCTACTCAACATCCATGAGGATATGCATGCAAGGCTGGGATGTTGACAGAAAGCAGATAGTCCTCCTGTAAGTAGACCAAAACTGAAAGATAAGGGCAAAGGGGCTAGCTTTGGGCCTATTTGCAGTTGTAGACAGAGGACTGAGGTTCCTAAAACTAACTCTAATGTCCTAATGTTGGTTTTAGATTTTGCTTTGGAGTTTAAGTGTGGATGCAAAGCTGGATATGGTTATAACACAAAACAAAGCATGATTGGTGCCTATCCAGGGCCTGGAGTCAGTAGACATACACCTGTGAATGATCAGCATAAACAACTAAAACTGGATTTCAAGGGGATATATGTGATACCTGCCTTACAGGCATCTCCCAATACAAAGTGTTAGGTTATCTCTACTTATGGTATCCCTACTGCAGTATATCCCTCCCAATGTTCAACCTGAAAACAGTTTAATCTACCCCTTGAATAGAAGTTAAAAGATCAGACATTCAACACAGGAATTCTATGCTCTAGAATCTAAACATTACCAAACATCCAGATTCAGAAGAAGGATACATGCAATACTGGAGACAGAATTAACACAGCACATGCCAAACAACATTTCTCATATAAGTTTAATCATGAAATCAGTGGGTTCATGCCAAAAACAAACAACAAGAGATACATAAACTCACAGGTAAGCTGTACAGAGCAACCAGATCAGCTTGTCATGCATTACAGAGCCAAAATCATCAACTTTCAACAACCACAAATGAACAACACAACCTGCTTATAACAGCCAGGTAGGTGCTCAGCAATTAATTACATTGTTGACCAAAATTTCGCCAGATACACAGTATCATGGAAATGGCGCTCAAACACAACCGGATTGGCGCCCAAACTTGAATGCAGCAGGTGGGGGAGGAGACAGGAAGATTTCTCGAGCCCTGCGCCATCATCCGCTGATTGACACCTCCAGTCGGGTACAAGATAGACCCACGCCATCGCCCACACCTCTGCAACAATCGCCATTAATGGCGCACCAACCCGCGGCCTTGGGAAAACCATCAAACAGACCATCGCAAGCTTTTCCCGCCGAGACTCATCATCATGATATTTGAAAATGCAGGATATCAATATCCCACATGCACCCCGCGATGACCTCAATAACGCCTTATATACTAGGTCATGAGCATATATCACGTCGGTGCTTTTGCTCCTGACGACATTAGTATATAACTTCATCATCATCATCTTCCAGCAGCGTGATATCCTGTTGTTCGAAAAATCACCCTGACGTCATCATGATATTTGAAATATAACCTTCATGATAATCGGCACAACCTGATCCTTCGGAGGAACATCCTCCTGCTGAGCTTATAACAAAAGTCTGGCCGATGAACATCCTGATGACGTCATCATCATATTCACATCATCATGATATTCAGAAGACAACCGGATATTTGGAAATATCCTCCTGATGTTCAAATATCAGGTTGCACTTGTAGCTCCTCTATAAGATCGGGGCGATAACTGAATATGATGATGCTGCTTGAAAAGATCACCCTCAATAGATAACGTGCGAAGCTAGCAGGCGGATATCTCCTTGATATCAACATCATCATGATGTTCGAACAAACATATATCCGGGTGATATGAAAATATCACCCCCTCCTTCGCGAATATCATGATGCAGATAGGCAGAAAGAAAAATATCACCCTGATATACGGATGACGTCAGCATCATCAGGATGAGAAACAAAGAACAAGAAGTGATACAACATCATCAGGATGATATTGACTAAGATCATCCTGACGTTCCAAAATATGATGACCCTAGTGAATATCAGGTCGCAATTACAACTCTTCAACAACATCATCAGGATGATGTTAACCAAGATCACCCGATGATAAAAATATCACCCCAGCGAAATATCATGAAGGCAGAAAATATGATGACCTCCGCAAGCAGCAGGATGATAACTGGAAATATGATGATGATGAACACGACCCTTAGGAAAAAACAAGTTAGGTCGAGCAATTCAAAGAATAAGCAACATCATCATCATGCTCGCGCAAGGTGATAAATGGAAGATCACCGGAGACTTTGAAACATCACCCTCGCAAGCAGATCAGGGCGCACTGTAGCTCGGCAGCATCATCATGATAAAAACCAAACATCACCCGATGACTGAATATGATGATGACGATGAAAAACCCAGTCGACGAAGAACACGATGATGCAGACCCACGAAGACAAGATGATGATGATGACCTCCTCCTCAGGAAAACATGATGCTGCAGTTGAAAAATGCTGAGGAGGTCCAACACTTAGAAAAAATGGGCAAGAAGATAAAGGCTTCAAATGAAGAAACCTCCTGATCATGATAAATCAACCCCTGGTCAAAATGAGTGTCAACAATGGCTCCGAATGGGGACGTGCAGGTGAAAACCTGCAGCGAGAACCAGATCTCCGGGCAGACCTGACAAAAAGCCAAAAAACGCGAGCTGTACAAGGCATTTACACTACATACATATTTTACAAATGTGCACAGCAACCAATCATTATGCAAAATAGAACTTAAGGAATTGGCCATGCACAGGCAATTCCAGAATTTCACCATCTAGGGCCTGGAGGAAATAAGAATCCTCCCCATGAGTATTGCAAACCTGATATGGGCCCATCCATAAGGGCTGAAATTTGCCATGTTTACCCTTTTCCTGATCTTTAGCATTCCAAATAAGCACCAGATCATTTACTTGAAACTTCCTTTTTGTAGTTCTCCTGTCAAACTGATATTTCATCCCTTGTTGTCTTTTGAGATTGATCTGGTGGGCTCTCCTTCTGTCTTCATCCAATGCAACCAACTGATTCACTCTTTCTGTCATGGGATCTTCAATGTCCTCATCATTTTCCTGAATGAACCTGTAAACTGGTAGGAGATTGTTTATGGGCAGTCTAGCTGATGCACCATATACTAGCTCAAAAGGTGACTTCCCAATAGCCCTTTTCACAGTCACTCTGTCAGCCCATACTGCTAAATTCAACTTTGAGTCCCAAGCTCTCTTGTTCTTGTCCAGTATCCTCTTGACAATTTTCATGATGCTCCTATTGCTTGATTCTGCTTGACCATTTCCTTGTGGGTGATATGGTGATGTATATGACAGGCTTATCCCATACCTGTTGCAAAAATCAACAAACTCACCTGATCTGAAGCACATAGCATTATCAGTGATTATTTTAGATGGTACTCCAAACCTGATGATGATGTTCTCTAGTATGAAGTCTGTCACCACCTTACTTGTAGCTCTTTTAGTTGGAATGGCCTCAATCCATTTGGTAAAGTAGTCAGTTGCCACCAAAATCCAACTGTGTCCCCCACTTGATTTGTCTGCAATTTCCCCTATAAAATCAATTCCCCATTGCTGGAATGGAGCATCCACAGGTGCAGTTCTGAGGGGTAAAGCACCATGATATTTCAGCTTTCCTGAGAATCTCTGGCAAGGGTCACATTTTCTTACTAACCTCTGTGCATCTGAAAAGAGAGTGGGCCACCAATATCCTGCCCTGAGAATTTTATGAGCTGTTGTTTGGGCAGTATAATGGCCACCACACAATCCTTTATGCATGTCAATCAAAATATTGTTAGCCATATTCTTATCCACACATCTCAGCAGCACACCATCAGGATTTTTCCAGTACAGCTCACCTTGAACAACAACATACCTGATTGCATGTAGCTTCAGAGTCCTCTTTTGATTGTCACTGAAATGGGAAGGACAATTCAGATTTTGCAAATAATAGACAATATCCTTGTACCATTCAGATCCTGATACATTTACATTCTCATCTTGGACTGCATTAACTTGGCATGCTTCCAAGTTTGACTGTGCCATCATCTTGGCTAATCCTTGTCCCCTTATCAATTTAGTAACTTGTATGTCTATGTTGAATTCCTGCAGTTTGTTTATCCATCTGCACCTTCTTCCAGTCACCTCCTGCTGAGTGAATATGTCTTTGACTGCAGCATGAGGTACATATGCAATTATATGTGACCCTACCAAGTATGGTCTGAAACTTTTAATGGCTCTAACAAGTGCATATGCCTGCTTTTCCATAATATCATATTTCAACTCAGAGGCCTGCAGGGACATACTGAAGAAAGCAATGGGCTGTTCAAAACCCTCTTCATTTTTCTGTAACAAACATGCAGCTACAGTATGAAAGGAAGCAAATGAGAACACCTGGAATGGCCTAGAAAAATCAGGAGATTTAAGAACAGGGGCCATCTTTATTGCCTCTTTGATATTCTGAAATGATTCTGTTGCTTCCCTTTCCCAGTTGACAGTTGCATCCTTCTTCATCATCTTGGAAATGTTCCTTGTGATCTCTGCAAAGTTGGGAACAAATCTTCTGACAAAGTTTACCTGTCCAAAGAAGGACTGAACTCCTTTCACAGTTTTTGGCATTTGGATCCTGTCAATAGCTGCCACTCTCTCTGGATCTATCCTGACTCCATCCTTGGAAACAATGTGTCCCAGAAGTTTTCCTTCAACTACTCCAAAGGCACACTTCTTTGGGTTTAGAGAAATACCATATTCTAGTGCTCTTATAAAAATCTGCTCCAGATGCAAACAGTGCTGCTCTTCCTTCTTTGAGTAGGCAGTCAGGTCATCCTGATATACTGCCAGGATTGAATCAATCAGCCCTGCAAAAGCAACATCCATTGCTCTTTGAAATGTAGCACCTGCATTTGTTAGTCCAAATGGCATTCTAACATACACATATGTTCCCCATGGAGTGGTAAAGGCAGTCTTATACTGTTCTGATTCCTTTACCTTTACCTGATTATATCCTGAAAATCCATCCATCATGGATAGGAGTTCACAACCAGTCACTCTCTGCAACATAGCCTCCATATTAGGCAATGGATAGTTATCCTTCAAAGAGGATACATTCAAGTTCCTGAAATCCACACAAAGCCTAATATCACCATTCTTTTTCCTGACTGGGACAAGGTTAGACACCCAAGTTGAATGTCTGATGGGCACAATTATTCCAGCATCCCTGAGCCTTTTGAGTTCTTCCTGCATCTTGGGAGCTAAGGTAGGATTTATAGGCCTTTGCCTCTGTCTAAATGGCTTAGCTTCAGGCTTCAGTGGGATCTCATGCTGGAATAAGTCTTCTCTATAAGCTTTTAGGTCCTCATATGACCAAGCAAAAACATGTTTATACCTTTTTAGCAATGCAATCAGCATACTTCTTATGTGTGGTTTGAGCTGTTTGCCAATATATACCTTCTGAGGGGCCTGAGATGTCCCCAAATTTATTTCTTCTAAATCCTCCTTATTTGTGGGGGATGTCTTTGTGACCATTTTGTCTCTACTGTCAAAGGCTCTTTCCAAAGCCACTAACCCTCTAGGGATCTTGTTAGTCTTCAACTGGATGATCTCTTTTCCCACAAGGGTCTCTTTTCCATTGACAGTCTCTACAAAAGCTTGGAAATCAATCTGTTGATTCTCATACTCATCTATGCAGTGCAAAAATTTCAGCAAATCCCTATCATCATTAAAAACTTGCCAACTGCATATGTTTTCTGGTATGGCAGGCCTAATTTTAACTTCTACATCTGTGACACCTGACAGAGTGATGTCATCTGGCCTTATTGCAACATTGGCCAAGAAATCAGCCATAACATTTTTTGACCTTTCTACCCAGCCAATTGAAAATGCATCAAATAACTCAATAGTATCCCAAACAGCATGCTTGTATTGTTTCAGTCTTTTATTCTTTGCAGCATACTTATTTCTGATTTGGGATACAATCAGCTCAGAGTCTCCAAATACTCTTAACATTTTAATTCCATGTTTGAGAGCAATATTCAGGCCTAAAAGTAAAGCCTCATATTCTGCAATATTATTTGTGCAATCAAACCTCAGCAAGAAAGAGGATTTGAGGAGCTTACCAGTTGGAGACAGGAAGACAACTCCAGCTCCAGAACCTTCTTTTGCACAAGCTCCATCAAAAAACATGGTCCACAATCCTTGCTGATCCAGCTCTTCAGTGCAGACATTTTTCTTTTCATCCTCTGTATTATCTGAGACAACCCTGAAGTTATCATAGTCAGTGTCCACAAAGCATACCTGTTCATTTGCTTCTTGGTCTTCCACTGTCTCTGATGATCTCTGCTCTCTGATTAACTTGACATCCCTGCCATTCATTGGAATCATGGCATATGACAGGTCCAGCTGCATACTTCCACCTATTAGTGCTGCCCATCTTCTTGACAGCAGCATACCATACTGTGGCTTGATGTCAACCACTGTTATATTCATCTTATTTTTCTTTTCAGGAAATGCTGCCAGTTTGAAATCCACATCCTTCATGATTCCAATAACTGGTACCTCTCTGGCATCCATTGCATAGCATTTTCCACATGCCTTGTCAATTTTTAATCCTGTTTGTTGCATGATAGCCAAAGGCATGACATTTGTGGATGCTCCAGAGTCAAGCATACAATTTCTAATTATTTTACCATTTATGACCAGGGAAACATAAAATGGTTCCACCTGTGAAGGACACTTTGTCATGGTCATTCCTAAATAGACTTCAGGAGTCTCATCCTCTTCATTGCACATGACCTGTTTCTCACCCTGGGTCTGATCATTTTGCTTAGCTTGAAAAGGTACCCCTGAGATTAGGGATATTGTCCTATTCTTGATCTCTTCCACCTTCATGAGTTCCATAAGTGGAACAGAGACCTTTACCTGAGTGAGGATCTGGGCTATATCAAATGGAGCATAGTTTTGTACAACAGTTGTAGCTTGCTCCACAATCTTGCTTTTATCCTGAGCTGACTTAGCTTTCATTCTCATAGTTCCCTGATCATCATTCCTGTCTTGGGAACCTCTACTTTGATCTTCAGCCTGAGGGGTTTTGTTTTCTGGTCCTTGGAAATCATGACCTGTTCTGTATCTAAAGCTCTGCTTGTTATTTACCCACTGCCTTTTTTGTGGTTCAGTTCCTTTATGACCATGCATCTGCTGACCTGCAGAAATATCTTCTGGCTGATGTGGGCTGCCAACCTGATTTTTACCTCTGAGATTGTAGTTGCTCTTGACCTGAGCAACTGCTGCAGCTGTGAAGGCTCTGATTTACTCATCAGAAGGTCGGTGTAAGCTACTCAGAAAATTGTGTGAGTTCTGAGCATACACATAATTATCCTCATGACCTTCATCATATGGGGACTGTTGGCAGGCCTGAACCTGATCATCTGTCTTCTCATCAGCACCATATAGAGTATATCCATTGCCTATAGACATCATGTTAACATCATCATCCTGCACATGATGTGGCTCATTGCACTCATTACAAGATGTAGCATTATCATACAAAGATTGGGCAATCATGCACTGTGACTGTGAATGTGGCATCTGACAGATTATACACCACGGAGCATCATCAGCAATATTTATAGTTTTCTTCAGGGGATCAGGAGTTTCCTTGGCATGTTGAGCCCTCTGACTTGTGTTGTTACGTGGATATACAGGCTTACCATCATGCCAACTGGTGTTATAAGGCATATCATGTAATGATGGCCTCTTTTCCTGTCTTTGATAGACTTGCCTATCAGGACCCATCCCCTTTTCACTTCTAGCTAATCTATAGCTCAGGTCCTTAACAACATTTGCCAGTTTGTCTATCTTATCTTCAGGAGCAGATGTACTACCTTGAGTGTTCTGAGGCTTATTTGGATTCTGCAGAATTTTTACATCATCCCTTCTATTTGTCTTGCCTGATGCTTTCCTATTGTTTTCAATATTTACTGCAATCCTGAAAGCATCCCTGAGAGTGGCAGGACCTTTATCTCTCAGTCCATATGCAGTCTTTGCATCAAAGGCATTGATGTACAAAATTATGCACATAGGTTCATTTGGCCTCATATGATGTGGCAATTTGTTCAACACTTTAGTAAATCTTGCATTAAAGTCTGCAACCTGTTCATTTGACCCTTTGGTGATGCTGGTGAACTCATTTACAAAGAAGCTAGGGTCAGTTTTATCACCATATTGCTCCTTGAATATCCTCTTAAAATCATCCCATGATGATATGCTCCGGTCAGGCAGATTCCTGTACCATTCTCTTGCCTCATCTATTAAGGATTGCATGAAGGACTTCATGAAAACATCCTCATGCTCAACCTCAAAATTATCCATGACATTTTGGAAGGCCTTTAGATGATCTTCTCCTGACACTGTATTGTTTCCTGAAAACTTAGGCACTTGCAGCCTCAGATGCTTATCAATGGGGTTAGGATACCCAGGAATACCATCAAACACCAGCTGCCTGAATCTGTCCAACTGCATGGGCTGTCTGTTTGGCTGATTAACATTAACATTTCTATTTGCATTTTGATTTCCTGCATTGTTTAGTGGTATCCTAGCATCATTCACATTTTGTCTGTCATCATGATGCTGATGATGCACTTCATATCTTTGCTGATGTCTTTGCATATTTGCATTCTCTAGAGTAGGAACTGAATTATTCTGGGCAGTTCTCAAGGCTTGCACTTTCTGCTGTATATCATCTCTGATTTTCATGGCTTGTAGGTATTCTAGTTCTGCTCTTAGGCTTTTGATTTCTTCAGCTAGCTGTTCATCCTTAGGTCTGGAGGTAGATGGTCTCATACCATTTGGGTCATCATCTTCATCATCCCTTAGGGACTCTGCCTCTTCAAACCTCTCACTTGGGTCTAGAAAAGGGCGTTCTTGGAACACCTCTGACCTCATTCTGATACTACCACCCTGTTGCCTCTCATATGCACCTTGGATATCAGCTTCTGCACTTGAAAAATAAGGAGCATGCTGTCCTGATGGCCTAGGGTTATCTTGTACCTCATCACTTTTTCTGGGGGAGCTCTCATGACTAACTGAGACAGTTCCCTTTCTTCTATACATCATTCTTTTTGTTAATGGTAACTCTTCAAATAGAGGATTTTGTTGGGATCTTCTCCCCTGCATATAATTTTACTTTGACCGGTTGGGAGATTACTTCGGAGTCGCCACCTATTTCTAGGAATTGTTTTCTTCTGAAAACCAGGGTTCTTTCACAAGGTTCCCCAGGGTGTTTTCTTCTGTTGCTGACTCAGATGGGTCACATATATATCACTGGAGATGATTAGATAGCACTTTTACTCCTCAGTCCCCAGCGGAGTCGCCAATTTCTGTTGACTTTTTCCCAGACTGGATGCTTATTCCCAGATATCCCTACAAGGTAGCCATCAGTGATCAACAGGAGCTCTGGGCCAGGGGGTCAACAGTATAGGAGATAGACTCTATATTTTATCTCCTCTTCTTCTTCAGGCTCTGCAAGACCTAGGGGGGTATTCCCTACTCAACATCCATGAGGATATGCATGCAAGGCTGGGATGTTGACAGAAAGCAGATAGTCCTCCTGTAAGTAGACCAAAACTGAAAGATAAGGGCAAAGGGGCTAGCTTTGGGCCTATTTGCAGTTGTAGACAGAGGACTGAGGTTCCTAAAACTAACTCTAATGTCCTAATGTTGGTTTTAGATTTTGCTTTGGAGTTTAAGTGTGGATGCAAAGCTGGATATGGTTATAACACAAAACAAAGCATGATTGGTGCCTATCCAGGGCCTGGAGTCAGTAGACATACACCTGTGAATGATCAGCATAAACAACTAAAACTGGATTTCAAGGGGATATATGTGATACCTGCCTTACAGGCATCTCCCAATACAAAGTGTTAGGTTATCTCTACTTATGGTATCCCTACTGCAGTATATCCCTCCCAATGTTCAACCTGAAAACAGTTTAATCTACCCCTTGAATAGAAGTTAAAAGATCAGACATTCAACACAGGAATTCTATGCTCTAGAATCTAAACATTACCAAACATCCAGATTCAGAAGAAGGATACATGCAATACTGGAGACAGAATTAACACAGCACATGCCAAACAGCATTTCTCATATAAGTTTAATCATGAAATCAGTGGGTTCATGCCAAAAACAAACAACAAGAGATACATAAACTCACAGGTAAGCTGTACAGAGCAACCAAATCAGCTTGTCATGCATTACAGAGCCAAAATCATCAACTTTCAACAACCACAAATGAACAACACAACCTGCTTATAACAGCCAGGTAGGTGCTCAGCAATTAATTACATTGTTGACCAAAATTTCGCCAGATACACAGTATCATGGAAATGGCGCTCAAACACAACCGGATTGGCGCCCAAACTTGAATGCAGCAGGTGGGGGAGGAGACAGGAAGATTTCTCGAGCCCTGCGCCATCATCCGCTAATTGACACCTCCAGTCGGGTACAAGATAGACCCACGCCATCGCCCACACCTCTGCAACAATCGCCATTAATGGCGCACCAACCCGCGGCCTTGGGAAAACCATCAAACAGACCATCGCAAGCTTTTCCCGCCGAGACTCATCATCATGATATTTGAAAATGCAGGATATCAATATCCCACATGCACCCCGCGATGACCTCAATAACGCCTTATATACTAGGTCATGAGCATATATCACGTCGGTGCTTTTGCTCCTGACGACATTAGTATATAACTTCATCATCATCATCTTCCAGCAGCGTGATATCCTGTTGTTCGAAAAATCACCCTGACGTCATCATGATATTTGAAATATAACCTTCATGATAATCGGCACAACCTGATCCTTCGGAGGAACATCCTCCTGCTGAGCTTATAACAAAAGTCTGGCCGATGAACATCCTGATGACGTCATCATCATATTCACATCATCATGATATTCGGAAGACAACCGGATATTTGGAAATATCCTCCTGATGTTCAAATATCAGGTTGCACTTGTAGCTCCTCTATAAGATCGGGGCGATAACTGAATATGATGATGCTGCTTGAAAAGATCACCCTCAATAGATAACGCGCGAAGCTAGCAGGCGGATATCTCCTTGATATCAACATCATCATGATGTTCGAACAAACATATATCCGGGTGATATGAAAATATCACCCCCTCCTTCGCGAATATCATGATGCAGATAGGCAGAAAGAAAAATATCACCCTGATATACGGATGACGTCAGCATCATCAGGATGAGAAACAAAGAACAAGAAGTGATACAACATCATCAGGATGATATTGACTAAGATCATCCTGACGTTCCAAAATATGATGACCCTAGTGAATATCGGGTCGCAATTACAACTCTTCAACAACATCATCAGGATGATGTTAACCAAGATCACCCGATGATAAAAATATCACCCCAGCGAAATATCATGAAGGCAGAAAATATGATGACCTCCGCAAGCAGCAGGATGATAACTGGAAATATGATGATGATGAACACGACCCTTAGGAAAAAACAAGTTAGGTCGAGCAATTCAAAGAATAAGCAACATCATCATCATGCTCGCGCAAGGTGATAAATGGAAGATCACCGGAGACTTTGAAACATCACCCTCGCAAGCAGATCAGGGCGCACTGTAGCTCGGCAGCATCATCATGATAAAAACCAAACATCACCCGATGACTGAATATGATGATGACGATGAAAAACCCAGTCGACGAAGAACACGATGATGCAGACCCACGAAGACAAGATGATGATGATGACCTCCTCCTCAGGAAAACATGATGCTGCAGTTGAAAAATGCTGAGGAGGTCCAACACTTAGAAAAAATGGGCAAGAAGATAAAGGCTTCAAATGAAGAAACCTCCTGATCATGATAAATCAACCCCTGGTCAAAATGAGTGTCAACAGTGGCTCCGAATGGGGACGTGCAGGTGAAAACCTACAGCGAGAACCAGATCTCCGGGCAGACCTGACAAAAAGCCAAAAAACGCGAGCTGTACAAGGCATTTACACTACATACATATTTTACAAATGTGCACAGCAACCAATCATTATGCAAAATAGAACTTAAGGAATTGGCCATGCACAGGCAATTCCAGAATTTCACCATCTAGGGCCTGGAGGAAATAAGAATCCTCCCCATGAGTATTGCAAACCTGATATGGGCCCATCCATAAGGGCTGAAATTTGCCATGTTTACCCTTTTCCTGATCTTTAGCATTCCAAATAAGCACCAGATCATTTACTTGAAACTTCCTTTTTGTAGTTCTCCTGTCAAACTGATATTTCATCCCTTGTTGTCTTTTGAGATTGATCTGGTGGGCTCTCCTTCTGTCTTCATCCAATGCAACCAGCTGATTCACTCTTTCTGTCATGGGATCTTCAATGTCCTCATCATTTTCCTGAATGAACCTGTAAACTGGTAGGAGATTGTTTATGGGCAGTCTAGCTGATGCACCATATACTAGCTCAAAAGGTGACTTCCCAATAGCCCTTTTCACAGTCACTCTGTCAGCCCATACTGCTAAATTCAACTTTGAGTCCCAAGCTCTCTTGTTCTTGTCCAGTATCCTCTTGACAATTTTCATGATGCTCCTATTGCTTGATTCTGCTTGACCATTTCCTTGTGGGTGATATGGTGATGTATATGACAGGCTTATCCCATACCTGTTGCAAAAATCAACAAACTCACCTGATCTGAAGCACATAGCATTATCAGTGATTATTTTAGATGGTACTCCAAACCTGATGATGATGTTCTCTAGTATGAAGTCTGTCACCACCTTACTTGTAGCTCTTTTAGTTGGAATGGCCTCAATCCATTTGGTAAAGTAGTCAGTTGCCACCAAAATCCAACTGTGTCCCCCACTTGATTTGTCTGCAATTTCCCCTATAAAATCAATTCCCCATTGCTGGAATGGAGCATCCACAGGTGCAGTTCTGAGGGGTAAAGCACCATGATATTTCAGCTTTCCTGAGAATCTCTGGCAAGGGTCACATTTTCTTACTAACCTCTGTGCATCTGAAAAGAGAGTGGGCCACCAATATCCTGCCCTGAGAATTTTATGAGCTGTTGTTTGGGCAGTATAATGGCCACCACACAATCCTTTATGCATGTCAATCAAAATATTGTTAGCCATATTCTTATCCACACATCTCAGCAGCACACCATCAGGATTTTTCCAGTACAGCTCACCTTGAACAACAACATACCTGATTGCATGTAGCTTCAGAGTCCTCTTTTGATTGTCACTGAAATGGGAAGGACAATTCAGATTTTGCAAATAATAGACAATATCCTTGTACCATTCAGATCCTGATACATTTACATTCTCATCTTGGACTGCATTAACTTGGCATGCTTCCAAGTTTGACTGTGCCATCATCTTGGCTAATCCTTGTCCCCTTATCAATTTAGTAACTTGTATGTCTATGTTGAATTCCTGCAGTTTGTTTATCCATCTGCACCTTCTTCCAGTCACCTCCTGCTGAGTGAATATGTCTTTGACTGCAGCATGAGGTACATATGCAATTATATGTGACCCTACCAAGTATGGTCTGAAACTTTTAATGGCTCTAACAAGTGCATATGCCTGCTTTTCCATAATATCATATTTCAACTCAGAGGCCTGCAGGGACATACTGAAGAAAGCAATGGGCTGTTCAAAACCCTCTTCATTTTTCTGTAACAAACATGCAGCTACAGTATGAAAGGAAGCAAATGAGAACACCTGGAATGGCCTAGAAAAATCAGGAGATTTAAGAACAGGGGCCATCTTTATTGCCTCTTTGATATTCTGAAATGATTCTGTTGCTTCCCTTTCCCAGTTGACAGTTGCATCCTTCTTCATCATCTTGGAAATGTTCCTTGTGATCTCTGCAAAGTTGGGAACAAATCTTCTGACAAAGTTTACCTGTCCAAAGAAGGACTGAACTCCTTTCACAGTTTTTGGCATTTGGATCCTGTCAATAGCTGCCACTCTCTCTGGATCTATCCTGACTCCATCCTTGGAAACAATGTGTCCCAGAAGTTTTCCTTCAACTACTCCAAAGGCACACTTCTTTGGGTTTAGAGAAATACCATATTCTAGTGCTCTTATAAAAATCTGCTCCAGATGCAAACAGTGCTGCTCTTCCTTCTTTGAGTAGGCAGTCAGGTCATCCTGATATACTGCCAGGATTGAATCAATCAGCCCTGCAAAAGCAACATCCATTGCTCTTTGAAATGTAGCACCTGCATTTGTTAGTCCAAATGGCATTCTAACATACACATATGTTCCCCATGGAGTGGTAAAGGCAGTCTTATACTGTTCTGATTCCTTTACCTTTACCTGATTATATCCTGAAAATCCATCCATCATGGATAGGAGTTCACAACCAGTCACTCTCTGCAACATAGCCTCCATATTAGGCAATGGATAGTTATCCTTCAAAGAGGATACATTCAAGTTCCTGAAATCCACACAAAGCCTAATATCACCATTCTTTTTCCTGACTGGGACAAGGTTAGACACCCAAGTTGAATGTCTGATGGGCACAATTATTCCAGCATCCCTGAGCCTTTTGAGTTCTTCCTGCATCTTGGGAGCTAAGGTAGGATTTATAGGCCTTTGCCTCTGTCTAAATGGCTTAGCTTCAGGCTTCAGTGGGATCTCATGCTGGAATAAGTCTTCTCTATAAGCTTTTAGGTCCTCATATGACCAAGCAAAAACATGTTTATACCTTTTTAGCAATGCAATCAGCATACTTCTTATGTGTGGTTTGAGCTGTTTGCCAATATATACCTTCTGAGGGGCCTGAGATGTCCCCAAATTTATTTCTTCTAAATCCTCCTTATTTGTGGGGGATGTCTTTGTGACCATTTTGTCTCTACTGTCAAAGGCTCTTTCCAAAGCCACTAACCCTCTAGGGATCTTGTTAGTCTTCAACTGGATGATCTCTTTTCCCACAAGGGTCTCTTTTCCATTGACAGTCTCTACAAAAGCTTGGAAATCAATCTGTTGATTCTCATACTCATCTATGCAGTGCAAAAATTTCAGCAAATCCCTATCATCATTAAAAACTTGCCAACTGCATATGTTTTCTGGTATGGCAGGCCTAATTTTAACTTCTACATCTGTGACACCTGACAGAGTGATGTCATCTGGCCTTATTGCAACATTGGCCAAGAAATCAGCCATAACATTTTTTGACCTTTCTACCCAGCCAATTGAAAATGCATCAAATAACTCAATAGTATCCCAAACAGCATGCTTGTATTGTTTCAGTCTTTTATTCTTTGCAGCATACTTATTTCTGATTTGGGATACAATCAGCTCAGAGTCTCCAAATACTCTTAACATTTTAATTCCATGTTTGAGAGCAATATTCAGGCCTAAAAGTAAAGCCTCATATTCTGCAATATTATTTGTGCAATCAAACCTCAGCAAGAAAGAGGATTTGAGGAGCTTACCAGTTGGAGACAGGAAGACAACTCCAGCTCCAGAACCTTCTTTTGCACAAGCTCCATCAAAAAACATGGTCCACAATCCTTGCTGATCCAGCTCTTCAGTGCAGACATTTTTCTTTTCATCCTCTGTATTATCTGAGACAACCCTGAAGTTATCATAGTCAGTGTCCACAAAGCATACCTGTTCATTTGCTTCTTGGTCTTCCACTGTCTCTGATGATCTCTGCTCTCTGATTAACTTGACATCCCTGCCATTCATTGGAATCATGGCATATGACAGGTCCAGCTGCATACTTCCACCTATTAGTGCTGCCCATCTTCTTGACAGCAGCATACCATACTGTGGCTTGATGTCAACCACTGTTATATTCATCTTATTTTTCTTTTCAGGAAATGCTGCCAGTTTGAAATCCACATCCTTCATGATTCCAATAACTGGTACCTCTCTGGCATCCATTGCATAGCATTTTCCACATGCCTTGTCAATTTTTAATCCTGTTTGTTGCATGATAGCCAAAGGCATGACATTTGTGGATGCTCCAGAGTCAAGCATACAATTTCTAATTATTTTACCATTTATGACCAGGGAAACATAAAATGGTTCCACCTGTGAAGGACACTTTGTCATGGTCATTCCTAAATAGACTTCAGGAGTCTCATCCTCTTCATTGCACATGACCTGTTTCTCACCCTGGGTCTGATCATTTTGCTTAGCTTGAAAAGGTACCCCTGAGATTAGGGATATTGTCCTATTCTTGATCTCTTCCACCTTCATGAGTTCCATAAGTGGAACAGAGACCTTTACCTGAGTGAGGATCTGGGCTATATCAAATGGAGCATAGTTTTGTACAGCAGTTGTAGCTTGCTCCACAATCTTGCTTTTATCCTGAGCTGACTTAGCTTTCATTCTCATAGTTCCCTGATCATCATTCCTGTCTTGGGAACCTCTACTTTGATCTTCAGCCTGAGGGGTTTTGTTTTCTGGTCCTTGGAAATCATGACCTGTTCTGTATCTAAAGCTCTGCTTGTTATTTACCCACTGCCTTTTTTGTGGTTCAGTTCCTTTATGACCATGCATCTGCTGACCTGCAGAAATATCTTCTGGCTGATGTGGGCTGCCAACCTGATTTTTACCTCTGAGATTGTAGTTGCTCTTGACCTGAGCAACTGCTGCAGCTGTGAAGGCTCTGATTTACTCATCAGAAGGTCGGTGTAAGCTACTCAGAAAATTGTGTGAGTTCTGAGCATACACATAATTATCCTCATGACCTTCATCATATGGGGACTGTTGGCAGGCCTGAACCTGATCATCTGTCTTCTCATCAGCACCATATAGAGTATATCCATTGCCTATAGACATCATGTTAACATCATCATCCTGCACATGATGTGGCTCATTGCACTCATTACAAGATGTAGCATTATCATACAAAGATTGGGCAATCATGCACTGTGACTGTGAATGTGGCATCTGACAGATTATACACCACGGAGCATCATCAGCAATATTTATAGTTTTCTTCAGGGGATCAGGAGTTTCCTTGGCATGTTGAGCCCTCTGACTTGTGTTGTTACGTGGATATACAGGCTTACCATCATGCCAACTGGTGTTATAAGGCATATCATGTAATGATGGCCTCTTTTCCTGTCTTTGATAGACTTGCCTATCAGGACCCATCCCCTTTTCACTTCTAGCTAATCTATAGCTCAGGTCCTTAACAACATTTGCCAGTTTGTCTATCTTATCTTCAGGAGCAGATGTACTACCTTGAGTGTTCTGAGGCTTATTTGGATTCTGCAGAATTTTTACATCATCCCTTCTATTTGTCTTGCCTGATGCTTTCCTATTGTTTTCAATATTTACTGCAATCCTGAAAGCATCCCTGAGAGTGGCAGGACCTTTATCTCTCAGTCCATATGCAGTCTTTGCATCAAAGGCATTGATGTACAAAATTATGCACATAGGTTCATTTGGCCTCATATGATGTGGCAATTTGTTCAACACTTTAGTAAATCTTGCATTAAAGTCTGCAACCTGTTCATTTGACCCTTTGGTGATGCTGGTGAACTCATTTACAAAGAAGCTAGGGTCAGTTTTATCACCATATTGCTCCTTGAATATCCTCTTAAAATCATCCCATGATGATATGCTCCGGTCAGGCAGATTCCTGTACCATTCTCTTGCCTCATCTATTAAGGATTGCATGAAGGACTTCATGAAAACATCCTCATGCTCAACCTCAAAATTATCCATGACATTTTGGAAGGCCTTTAGATGATCTTCTCCTGACATTGTATTGTTTCCTGAAAACTTAGGCACTTGCAGCCTCAGATGCTTATCAATGGGGTTAGGATACCCAGGAATACCATCAAACACCAGCTGCCTGAATCTGTCCAACTGCATGGGCTGTCTGTTTGGCTGATTAACATTAACATTTCTATTTGCATTTTGATTTCCTGCATTGTTTAGTGGTATCCTAGCATCATTCACATTTTGTCTGTCATCATGATGCTGATGATGCACTTCATATCTTTGCTGATGTCTTTGCATATTTGCATTCTCTAGAGTAGGAACTGAATTATTCTGGGCAGTTCTCAAGGCTTGCACTTTCTGCTGTATATCATCTCTGATTTTCATGGCTTGTAGGTATTCTAGTTCTGCTCTTAGGCTTTTGATTTCTTCAGCTAGCTGTTCATCCTTAGGTCTGGAGGTAGATGGTCTCATACCATTTGGGTCATCATCTTCATCATCCCTTAGGGACTCTGCCTCTTCAAACCTCTCACTTGGGTCTAGAAAAGGGCGTTCTTGGAACACCTCTGACTTCATTCTGATACTACCACCCTGTTGCCTCTCATATGCACCTTGGATATCAGCTTCTGCACTTGAAAAATAAGGAGCATGCTGTCCTGATGGCCTAGGGTTATCTTGTACCTCATCACTTTTTCTGGGGGAGCTCTCATGACTAACTGAGACAGTTCCCTTTCTTCTATACATCATTCTTTTTGTTAATGGTAACTCTTCAAATAGAGGATTTTGTTGGGATCTTCTCCCCTGCATATAATTTTACTTTGACCGGTTGGGAGATTACTTCGGAGTCGCCACCTATTTCTAGGAATTGTTTTCTTCTGAAAACCAGGGTTCTTTCACAAGGTTCCCCAGGGTGTTTTCTTCTGTTGCTGACTCAGATGGGTCACATATATATCACTGGAGATGATTAGATAGCACTTTTACTCCTCAGTCCCCAGCGGAGTCGCCAATTTCTGTTGACTTTTTCCCAGACTGGATGCTTATTCCCAGATATCCCTACAAGGTAGCCATCAGTGATCAACAGGAGCTCTGGGCCAGGGGGTCAACAGTATAGGAGATAGACTCTATATTTTATCTCCTCTTCTTCTTCAGGCTCTGCAAGACCTAGGGGGGTATTCCCTACTCAACATCCATGAGGATATGCATGCAAGGCTGGGATGTTGACAGAAAGCAGATAGTCCTCCTGTAAGTAGACCAAAACTGAAAGATAAGGGCAAAGGGGCTAGCTTTGGGCCTATTTGCAGTTGTAGACAGAGGACTGAGGTTCCTAAAACTAACTCTAATGTCCTAATGTTGGTTTTAGATTTTGCTTTGGAGTTTAAGTGTGGATGCAAAGCTGGATATGGTTATAACACAAAACAAAGCATGATTGATGCCTATCCAGGGCCTGGAGTCAGTAGACATACACCTGTGAATGATCAGCATAAACAACTAAAACTGGATTTCAAGGGGATATATGTGATACCTGCCTTACAGGCATCTCCCAATACAAAGTGTTAGGTTATCTCTACTTATGGTATCCCTACTGCAGTATATCCCTCCCAATGTTCAACCTGAAAATAGTTTAATCTACCCCTTGAATAGAAGTTAAAAGATCAGACATTCAACACAGGAATTCTATGCTCTAGAATCTAAACATTACCAAACATCCAGATTCAGAAGAAGGATACATGCAATACTGGAGACAGAATTAACACAGCACATGCCAAACAGCATTTCTCATATAAGTTTAATCATGAAATCAGTGGGTTCATGCCAAAAACAAACAACAAGAGATACATAAACTCACAGGTAAGCTGTACAGAGCAACCAGATCAGCTTGTCATGCATTACAGAGCCAAAATCATCAACTTTCAACAACCACAAATGAACAACACAACCTGCTTATAACAGCCAGGTAGGTGCTCAGCAATTAATTACATTGTTGACCAAAATTTCGCCAGATACACAGTATCATGGAAATGGCGCTCAAACACAACCGGATTGGCGCCCAAACTTGAATGCAGCAGGTGGGGGAGGAGACAGGAAGATTTCTCGAGCCCTGCGCCATCATCCGCTGATTGACACCTCCAGTCGGGTACAAGATAGACCCACGCCATCGCCCACACCTCTGCAACAATCGCCATTAATGGCGCACCAACCCGCGGCCTTGGGAAAACCATCAAACAGACCATCGCAAGCTTTTCCCGCCGAGACTCATCATCATGATATTTGAAAATGCAGGATATCAATATCCCACATGCACCCCGCGATGACCTCAATAACGCCTTATATACTAGGTCATGAGCATATATCACGTCGGTGCTTTTGCTCCTGACGACATTAGTATATAACTTCATCATCATCATCTTCCAGCAGCGTGATATCCTGTTGTTCGAAAAATCACCCTGACGTCATCATGATATTTGAAATATAACCTTCATGATAATCGGCACAACCTGATCCTTCGGAGGAACATCCTCCTGCTGAGCTTATAACAAAAGTCTGGCCGATGAACATCCTGATGACGTCATCATCATATTCACATCATCATGATATTCAGAAGACAACCGGATATTTGGAAATATCCTCCTGATGTTCAAATATCAGGTTGCACTTGTAGCTCCTCTATAAGATCGGGGCGATAACTGAATATGATGATGCTGCTTGAAAAGATCACCCTCAATAGATAACGTGCGAAGCTAGCAGGCGGATATCTCCTTGATATCAACATCATCATGATGTTCGAACAAACATATATCCGGGTGATATGAAAATATCACCCCCTCCTTCGCGAATATCATGATGCAGATAGGCAGAAAGAAAAATATCACCCTGATATACGGATGACGTCAGCATCATCAGGATGAGAAACAAAGAACAAGAAGTGATACAACATCATCAGGATGATATTGACTAAGATCATCCTGACGTTCCAAAATATGATGACCCTAGTGAATATCGGGTCGCAATTACAACTCTTCAACAACATCATCAGGATGATGTTAACCAAGATCACCCGATGATAAAAATATCACCCCAGCGAAATATCATGAAGGCAGAAAATATGATGACCTCCGCAAGCAGCAGGATGATAACTGGAAATATGATGATGATGAACACGACCCTTAGGAAAAAACAAGTTAGGTCGAGCAATTCAAAGAATAAGCAACATCATCATCATGCTCGCGCAAGGTGATAAATGGAAGATCACCGGAGACTTTGAAACATCACCCTCGCAAGCAGATCAGGGCGCACTGTAGCTCGGCAGCATCATCATGATAAAAACCAAACATCACCCGATGACTGAATATGATGATGACGATGAAAAACCCAGTCGACGAAGAACACGATGATGCAGACCCACGAAGACAAGATGATGATGATGACCTCCTCCTCAGGAAAACATGATGCTGCAGTTGAAAAATGCTGAGGAGGTCCAACACTTAGAAAAAATGGGCAAGAAGATAAAGGCTTCAAATGAAGAAACCTCCTGATCATGATAAATCAACCCCTGGTCAAAATGAGTGTCAACAATGGCTCCGAATGGGGACGTGCAGGTGAAAACCTGCAGCGAGAACCAGATCTCCGGGCAGACCTGACAAAAAGCCAAAAAACGCGAGCTGTACAAGGCATTTACACTACATACATATTTTACAAATGTGCACAGCAACCAATCATTATGCAAAATAGAACTTAAGGAATTGGCCATGCACAGGCAATTCCAGAATTTCACCATCTAGGGCCTGGAGGAAATAAGAATCCTCCCCATGAGTATTGCAAACCTGATATGGGCCCATCCATAAGGGCTGAAATTTGCCATGTTTACCCTTTTCCTGATCTTTAGCATTCCAAATAAGCACCAGATCATTTACTTGAAACTTCCTTTTTGTAGTTCTCCTGTCAAACTGATATTTCATCCCTTGTTGTCTTTTGAGATTGATCTGGTGGGCTCTCCTTCTGTCTTCATCCAATGCAACCAGTTGATTCACTCTTTCTGTCATGGGATCTTCAATGTCCTCATCATTTTCCTGAATGAACCTGTAAACTGGTAGGAGATTGTTTATGGGCAGTCTAGCTGATGCACCATATACTAGCTCAAAAGGTGACTTCCCAATAGCCCTTTTCACAGTCACTCTGTCAGCCCATACTGCTAAATTCAACTTTGAGTCCCAAGCTCTCTTGTTCTTGTCCAGTATCCTCTTGACAATTTTCATGATGCTCCTATTGCTTGATTCTGCTTGACCATTTCCTTGTGGGTGATATGGTGATGTATATGACAGGCTTATCCCATACCTGTTGCAAAAATCAACAAACTCACCTGATCTGAAGCACATAGCATTATCAGTGATTATTTTAGATGGTACTCCAAACCTGATGATGATGTTCTCTAGTATGAAGTCTGTCACCACCTTACTTGTAGCTCTTTTAGTTGGAATGGCCTCAATCCATTTGGTAAAGTAGTCAGTTGCCACCAAAATCCAACTGTGTCCCCCACTTGATTTGTCTGCAATTTCCCCTATAAAATCAATTCCCCATTGCTGGAATGGAGCATCCACAGGTGCAGTTCTGAGGGGTAAAGCACCATGATATTTCAGCTTTCCTGAGAATCTCTGGCAAGGGTCACATTTTCTTACTAACCTCTGTGCATCTGAAAAGAGAGTGGGCCACCAATATCCTGCCCTGAGAATTTTATGAGCTGTTGTTTGGGCAGTATAATGGCCACCACACAATCCTTTATGCATGTCAATCAAAATATTGTTAGCCATATTCTTATCCACACATCTCAGCAGCACACCATCAGGATTTTTCCAGTACAGCTCACCTTGAACAACAACATACCTGATTGCATGTAGCTTCAGAGTCCTCTTTTGATTGTCACTGAAATGGGAAGGACAATTCAGATTTTGCAAATAATAGACAATATCCTTGTACCATTCAGATCCTGATACATTTACATTCTCATCTTGGACTGCATTAACTTGGCATGCTTCCAAGTTTGACTGTGCCATCATCTTGGCTAATCCTTGTCCCCTTATCAATTTAGTAACTTGTATGTCTATGTTGAATTCCTGCAGTTTGTTTATCCATCTGCACCTTCTTCCAGTCACCTCCTGCTGAGTGAATATGTCTTTGACTGCAGCATGAGGTACATATGCAATTATATGTGACCCTACCAAGTATGGTCTGAAACTTTTAATGGCTCTAACAAGTGCATATGCCTGCTTTTCCATAATATCATATTTCAACTCAGAGGCCTGCAGGGACATACTGAAGAAAGCAATGGGCTGTTCAAAACCCTCTTCATTTTTCTGTAACAAACATGCAGCTACAGTATGAAAGGAAGCAAATGAGAACACCTGGAATGGCCTAGAAAAATCAGGAGATTTAAGAACAGGGGCCATCTTTATTGCCTCTTTGATATTCTGAAATGATTCTGTTGCTTCCCTTTCCCAGTTGACAGTTGCATCCTTCTTCATCATCTTGGAAATGTTCCTTGTGATCTCTGCAAAGTTGGGAACAAATCTTCTGACAAAGTTTACCTGTCCAAAGAAGGACTGAACTCCTTTCACAGTTTTTGGCATTTGGATCCTGTCAATAGCTGCCACTCTCTCTGGATCTATCCTGACTCCATCCTTGGAAACAATGTGTCCCAGAAGTTTTCCTTCAACTACTCCAAAGGCACACTTCTTTGGGTTTAGAGAAATACCATATTCTAGTGCTCTTATAAAAATCTGCTCCAGATGCAAACAGTGCTGCTCTTCCTTCTTTGAGTAGGCAGTCAGGTCATCCTGATATACTGCCAGGATTGAATCAATCAGCCCTGCAAAAGCAACATCCATTGCTCTTTGAAATGTAGCACCTGCATTTGTTAGTCCAAATGGCATTCTAACATACACATATGTTCCCCATGGAGTGGTAAAGGCAGTCTTATACTGTTCTGATTCCTTTACCTTTACCTGATTATATCCTGAAAATCCATCCATCATGGATAGGAGTTCACAACCAGTCACTCTCTGCAACATAGCCTCCATATTAGGCAATGGATAGTTATCCTTCAAAGAGGATACATTCAAGTTCCTGAAATCCACACAAAGCCTAATATCACCATTCTTTTTCCTGACTGGGACAAGGTTAGACACCCAAGTTGAATGTCTGATGGGCACAATTATTCCAGCATCCCTGAGCCTTTTGAGTTCTTCCTGCATCTTGGGAGCTAAGGTAGGATTTATAGGCCTTTGCCTCTGTCTAAATGGCTTAGCTTCAGGCTTCAGTGGGATCTCATGCTGGAATAAGTCTTCTCTATAAGCTTTTAGGTCCTCATATGACCAAGCAAAAACATGTTTATACCTTTTTAGCAATGCAATCAGCATACTTCTTATGTGTGGTTTGAGCTGTTTGCCAATATATACCTTCTGAGGGGCCTGAGATGTCCCCAAATTTATTTCTTCTAAATCCTCCTTATTTGTGGGGGATGTCTTTGTGACCATTTTGTCTCTACTGTCAAAGGCTCTTTCCAAAGCCACTAACCCTCTAGGGATCTTGTTAGTCTTCAACTGGATGATCTCTTTTCCCACAAGGGTCTCTTTTCCATTGACAGTCTCTACAAAAGCTTGGAAATCAATCTGTTGATTCTCATACTCATCTATGCAGTGCAAAAATTTCAGCAAATCCCTATCATCATTAAAAACTTGCCAACTGCATATGTTTTCTGGTATGGCAGGCCTAATTTTAACTTCTACATCTGTGACACCTGACAGAGTGATGTCATCTGGCCTTATTGCAACATTGGCCAAGAAATCAGCCATAACATTTTTTGACCTTTCTACCCAGCCAATTGAAAATGCATCAAATAACTCAATAGTATCCCAAACAGCATGCTTGTATTGTTTCAGTCTTTTATTCTTTGCAGCATACTTATTTCTGATTTGGGATACAATCAGCTCAGAGTCTCCAAATACTCTTAACATTTTAATTCCATGTTTGAGAGCAATATTCAGGCCTAAAAGTAAAGCCTCATATTCTGCAATATTATTTGTGCAATCAAACCTCAGCAAGAAAGAGGATTTGAGGAGCTTACCAGTTGGAGACAGGAAGACAACTCCAGCTCCAGAACCTTCTTTTGCACAAGCTCCATCAAAAAACATGGTCCACAATCCTTGCTGATCCAGCTCTTCAGTGCAGACATTTTTCTTTTCATCCTCTGTATTATCTGAGACAACCCTGAAGTTATCATAGTCAGTGTCCACAAAGCATACCTGTTCATTTGCTTCTTGGTCTTCCACTGTCTCTGATGATCTCTGCTCTCTGATTAACTTGACATCCCTGCCATTCATTGGAATCATGGCATATGACAGGTCCAGCTGCATACTTCCACCTATTAGTGCTGCCCATCTTCTTGACAGCAGCATACCATACTGTGGCTTGATGTCAACCACTGTTATATTCATCTTATTTTTCTTTTCAGGAAATGCTGCCAGTTTGAAATCCACATCCTTCATGATTCCAATAACTGGTACCTCTCTGGCATCCATTGCATAGCATTTTCCACATGCCTTGTCAATTTTTAATCCTGTTTGTTGCATGATAGCCAAAGGCATGACATTTGTGGATGCTCCAGAGTCAAGCATACAATTTCTAATTATTTTACCATTTATGACCAGGGAAACATAAAATGGTTCCACCTGTGAAGGACACTTTGTCATGGTCATTCCTAAATAGACTTCAGGAGTCTCATCCTCTTCATTGCACATGACCTGTTTCTCACCCTGGGTCTGATCATTTTGCTTAGCTTGAAAAGGTACCCCTGAGATTAGGGATATTGTCCTATTCTTGATCTCTTCCACCTTCATGAGTTCCATAAGTGGAACAGAGACCTTTACCTGAGTGAGGATCTGGGCTATATCAAATGGAGCATAGTTTTGTACAACAGTTGTAGCTTGCTCCACAATCTTGCTTTTATCCTGAGCTGACTTAGCTTTCATTCTCATAGTTCCCTGATCATCATTCCTGTCTTGGGAACCTCTACTTTGATCTTCAGCCTGAGGGGTTTTGTTTTCTGGTCCTTGGAAATCATGACCTGTTCTGTATCTAAAGCTCTGCTTGTTATTTACCCACTGCCTTTTTTGTGGTTCAGTTCCTTTATGACCATGCATCTGCTGACCTGCAGAAATATCTTCTGGCTGATGTGGGCTGCCAACCTGATTTTTACCTCTGAGATTGTAGTTGCTCTTGACCTGAGCAACTGCTGCAGCTGTGAAGGCTCTGATTTACTCATCAGAAGGTCGGTGTAAGCTACTCAGAAAATTGTGTGAGTTCTGAGCATACACATAATTATCCTCATGACCTTCATCATATGGGGACTGTTGGCAGGCCTGAACCTGATCATCTGTCTTCTCATCAGCACCATATAGAGTATATCCATTGCCTATAGACATCATGTTAACATCATCATCCTGCACATGATGTGGCTCATTGCACTCATTACAAGATGTAGCATTATCATACAAAGATTGGGCAATCATGCACTGTGACTGTGAATGTGGCATCTGACAGATTATACACCACGGAGCATCATCAGCAATATTTATAGTTTTCTTCAGGGGATCAGGAGTTTCCTTGGCATGTTGAGCCCTCTGACTTGTGTTGTTACGTGGATATACAGGCTTACCATCATGCCAACTGGTGTTATAAGGCATATCATGTAATGATGGCCTCTTTTCCTGTCTTTGATAGACTTGCCTATCAGGACCCATCCCCTTTTCACTTCTAGCTAATCTATAGCTCAGGTCCTTAACAACATTTGCCAGTTTGTCTATCTTATCTTCAGGAGCAGATGTACTACCTTGAGTGTTCTGAGGCTTATTTGGATTCTGCAGAATTTTTACATCATCCCTTCTATTTGTCTTGCCTGATGCTTTCCTATTGTTTTCAATATTTACTGCAATCCTGAAAGCATCCCTGAGAGTGGCAGGACCTTTATCTCTCAGTCCATATGCAGTCTTTGCATCAAAGGCATTGATGTACAAAATTATGCACATAGGTTCATTTGGCCTCATATGATGTGGCAATTTGTTCAACACTTTAGTAAATCTTGCATTAAAGTCTGCAACCTGTTCATTTGACCCTTTGGTGATGCTGGTGAACTCATTTACAAAGAAGCTAGGGTCAGTTTTATCACCATATTGCTCCTTGAATATCCTCTTAAAATCATCCCATGATGATATGCTCCGGTCAGGCAGATTCCTGTACCATTCTCTTGCCTCATCTATTAAGGATTGCATGAAGGACTTCATGAAAACATCCTCATGCTCAACCTCAAAATTATCCATGACATTTTGGAAGGCCTTTAGATGATCTTCTCCTGACACTGTATTGTTTCCTGAAAACTTAGGCACTTGCAGCCTCAGATGCTTATCAATGGGGTTAGGATACCCAGGAATACCATCAAACACCAGCTGCCTGAATCTGTCCAACTGCATGGGCTGTCTGTTTGGCTGATTAACATTAACATTTCTATTTGCATTTTGATTTCCTGCATTGTTTAGTGGTATCCTAGCATCATTCACATTTTGTCTGTCATCATGATGCTGATGATGCACTTCATATCTTTGCTGATGTCTTTGCATATTTGCATTCTCTAGAGTAGGAACTGAATTATTCTGGGCAGTTCTCAAGGCTTGCACTTTCTGCTGTATATCATCTCTGATTTTCATGGCTTGTAGGTATTCTAGTTCTGCTCTTAGGCTTTTGATTTCTTCAGCTAGCTGTTCATCCTTAGGTCTGGAGGTAGATGGTCTCATACCATTTGGGTCATCATCTTCATCATCCCTTAGGGACTCTGCCTCTTCAAACCTCTCACTTGGGTCTAGAAAAGGGCGTTCTTGGAACACCTCTGACCTCATTCTGATACTACCACCCTGTTGCCTCTCATATGCACCTTGGATATCAGCGTCTGCACTTGAAAAATAAGGAGCATGCTGTCCTGATGGCCTAGGGTTATCTTGTACCTCATCACTTTTTCTGGGGGAGCTCTCATGACTAACTGAGACAGTTCCCTTTCTTCTATACATCATTCTTTTTGTTAATGGTAACTCTTCAAATAGAGGATTTTGTTGGGATCTTCTCCCCTACATATAATTTTACTTTGACCGGTTGGGAGATTACTTCGGAGTCGCCACCTATTTCTAGGAATTGTTTTCTTCTGAAAACCAGGGTTCTTTCACAAGGTTCCCCAGGGTGTTTTCTTCTGTTGCTGACTCAGATGGGTCACATATATATCACTGGAGATGATTAGATAGCACTTTTACTCCTCAGTCCCCAGCGGAGTCGCCAATTTCTGTTGACTTTTTCCCAGACTGGATGCTTATTCCCAGATATCCCTACAAGGTAGCCATCAGTGATCAACAGGAGCTCTGGGCCAGGGGGTCAACAGTATAGGAGATAGACTCTATATTTTATCTCCTCTTCTTCTTCAGGCTCTGCAAGACCTAGGGGGGTATTCCCTACTCAACATCCATGAGGATATGCATGCAAGGCTGGGATGTTGACAGAAAGCAGATAGTCCTCCTGTAAGTAGACCAAAACTGAAAGATAAGGGCAAAGGGGCTAGCTTTGGGCCTATTTGCAGTTGTAGACAGAGGACTGAGGTTCCTAAAACTAACTCTAATGTCCTAATGTTGGTTTTAGATTTTGCTTTGGAGTTTAAGTGTGGATGCAAAGCTGGATATGGTTATAACACAAAACAAAGCATGATTGGTGCCTATCCAGGGCCTGGAGTCAGTAGACATACACCTGTGAATGATCAGCATAAACAACTAAAACTGGATTTCAAGGGGATATATGTGATACCTGCCTTACAGGCATCTCCCAATACAAAGTGTTAGGTTATCTCTACTTATGGTATCCCTACTGCAGTATATCCCTCCCAATGTTCAACCTGAAAACAGTTTAATCTACCCCTTGAATAGAAGTTAAAAGATCAGACATTCAACACAGGAATTCTATGCTCTAGAATCTAAACATTACCAAACATCCAGATTCAGAAGAAGGATACATGCAATACTGGAGACAGAATTAACACAGCACATGCCAAACAGCATTTCTCATATAAGTTTAATCATGAAATCAGTGGGTTCATGCCAAAAACAAACAACAAGAGATACATAAACTCACAGGTAAGCTGTACAGAGCAACCAAATCAGCTTGTCATGCATTACAGAGCCAAAATCATCAACTTTCAACAACCACAAATGAACAACACAACCTGCTTATAACAGCCAGGTAGGTGCTCAGCAATTAATTACATTGTTGACCAAAATTTCGCCAGATACACAGTATCATGGAAATGGCGCTCAAACACAACCGGATTGGCGCCCAAACTTGAATGCAGCAGGTGGGGGAGGAGACAGGAAGATTTCTCGAGCCCTGCGCCATCATCCGCTGATTGACACCTCCAGTCGGGTACAAGATAGACCCACGCCATCGCCCACACCTCTGCAACAATCGCCATTAATGGCGCACCAACCCGCGGCCTTGGGAAAACCATCAAACAGACCATCGCAAGCTTTTCCCGCCGAGACTCATCATCATGATATTTGAAAATGCAGGATATCAATATCCCACATGCACCCCGCGATGACCTCAATAACGCCTTATATACTAGGTCATGAGCATATATCACGTCGGTGCTTTTGCTCCTGACGACATTAGTATATAACTTCATCATCATCATCTTCCAGCAGCGTGATATCCTGTTGTTCGAAAAATCACCCTGACGTCATCATGATATTTGAAATATAACCTTCATGATAATCGGCACAACCTGATCCTTCGGAGGAACATCCTCCTGCTGAGCTTATAACAAAAGTCTGGCCGATGAACATCCTGATGACGTCATCATCATATTCACATCATCATGATATTCAGAAGACAACCGGATATTTGGAAATATCCTCCTGATGTTCAAATATCAGGTTGCACTTGTAGCTCCTCTATAAGATCGGGGCGATAACTGAATATGATGATGCTGCTTGAAAAGATCACCCTCAATAGATAACGTGCGAAGCTAGCAGGCGGATATCTCCTTGATATCAACATCATCATGATGTTCGAACAAACATATATCCGGGTGATATGAAAATATCACCCCCTCCTTCGCGAATATCATGATGCAGATAGGCAGAAAGAAAAATATCACCCTGATATACGGATGACGTCAGCATCATCAGGATGAGAAACAAAGAACAAGAAGTGATACAACATCATCAGGATGATATTGACTAAGATCATCCTGACGTTCCAAAATATGATGACCCTAGTGAATATCGGGTCGCAATTACAACTCTTCAACAACATCATCAGGATGATGTTAACCAAGATCACCCGATGATAAAAATATCACCCCAGCGAAATATCATGAAGGCAGAAAATATGATGACCTCCGCAAGCAGCAGGATGATAACTGGAAATATGATGATGATGAACACGACCCTTAGGAAAAAACAAGTTAGGTCGAGCAATTCAAAGAATAAGCAACATCATCATCATGCTCGCGCAAGGTGATAAATGGAAGATCACCGGAGACTTTGAAACATCACCCTCGCAAGCAGATCAGGGCGCACTGTAGCTCGGCAGCATCATCATGATAAAAACCAAACATCACCCGATGACTGAATATGATGATGACGATGAAAAACCCAGTCGACGAAGAACACGATGATGCAGACCCACGAAGACAAGATGATGATGATGACCTCCTCCTCAGGAAAACATGATGCTGCAGTTGAAAAATGCTGAGGAGGTCCAACACTTAGAAAAAATGGGCAAGAAGATAAAGGCTTCAAATGAAGAAACCTCCTGATCATGATAAATCAACCCCTGGTCAAAATGAGTGTCAACAGTGGCTCCGAATGGGGACGTGCAGGTGAAAACCTGCAGCGAGAACCAGATCTCCGGGCAGACCTGACAAAAAGCCAAAAAACGCGAGCTGTACAAGGCATTTACACTACATACATATTTTACAAATGTGCACAGCAACCAATCATTATGCAAAATAGAACTTAAGGAATTGGCCATGCACAGGCAATTCCAGAATTTCACCATCTAGGGCCTGGAGGAAATAAGAATCCTCCCCATGAGTATTGCAAACCTGATATGGGCCCATCCATAAGGGCTGAAATTTGCCATGTTTACCCTTTTCCTGATCTTTAGCATTCCAAATAAGCACCAGATCATTTACTTGAAACTTCCTTTTTGTAGTTCTCCTGTCAAACTGATATTTCATCCCTTGTTGTCTTTTGAGATTGATCTGGTGGGCTCTCCTTCTGTCTTCATCCAATGCAACCAGCTGATTCACTCTTTCTGTCATGGGATCTTCAATGTCCTCATCATTTTCCTGAATGAACCTGTAAACTGGTAGGAGATTGTTTATGGGCAGTCTAGCTGATGCACCATATACTAGCTCAAAAGGTGACTTCCCAATAGCCCTTTTCACAGTCACTCTGTCAGCCCATACTGCTAAATTCAACTTTGAGTCCCAAGCTCTCTTGTTCTTGTCCAGTATCCTCTTGACAATTTTCATGATGCTCCTATTGCTTGATTCTGCTTGACCATTTCCTTGTGGGTGATATGGTGATGTATATGACAGGCTTATCCCATACCTGTTGCAAAAATCAACAAACTCACCTGATCTGAAGCACATAGCATTATCAGTGATTATTTTAGATGGTACTCCAAACCTGATGATGATGTTCTCTAGTATGAAGTCTGTCACCACCTTACTTGTAGCTCTTTTAGTTGGAATGGCCTCAATCCATTTGGTAAAGTAGTCAGTTGCCACCAAAATCCAACTGTGTCCCCCACTTGATTTGTCTGCAATTTCCCCTATAAAATCAATTCCCCATTGCTGGAATGGAGCATCCACAGGTGCAGTTCTGAGGGGTAAAGCACCATGATATTTCAGCTTTCCTGAGAATCTCTGGCAAGGGTCACATTTTCTTACTAACCTCTGTGCATCTGAAAAGAGAGTGGGCCACCAATATCCTGCCCTGAGAATTTTATGAGCTGTTGTTTGGGCAGTATAATGGCCACCACACAATCCTTTATGCATGTCAATCAAAATATTGTTAGCCATATTCTTATCCACACATCTCAGCAGCACACCATCAGGATTTTTCCAGTACAGCTCACCTTGAACAACAACATACCTGATTGCATGTAGCTTCAGAGTCCTCTTTTGATTGTCACTGAAATGGGAAGGACAATTCAGATTTTGCAAATAATAGACAATATCCTTGTACCATTCAGATCCTGATACATTTACATTCTCATCTTGGACTGCATTAACTTGGCATGCTTCCAAGTTTGACTGTGCCATCATCTTGGCTAATCCTTGTCCCCTTATCAATTTAGTAACTTGTATGTCTATGTTGAATTCCTGCAGTTTGTTTATCCATCTGCACCTTCTTCCAGTCACCTCCTGCTGAGTGAATATGTCTTTGACTGCAGCATGAGGTACATATGCAATTATATGTGACCCTACCAAGTATGGTCTGAAACTTTTAATGGCTCTAACAAGTGCATATGCCTGCTTTTCCATAATATCATATTTCAACTCAGAGGCCTGCAGGGACATACTGAAGAAAGCAATGGGCTGTTCAAAACCCTCTTCATTTTTCTGTAACAAACATGCAGCTACAGTATGAAAGGAAGCAAATGAGAACACCTGGAATGGCCTAGAAAAATCAGGAGATTTAAGAACAGGGGCCATCTTTATTGCCTCTTTGATATTCTGAAATGATTCTGTTGCTTCCCTTTCCCAGTTGACAGTTGCATCCTTCTTCATCATCTTGGAAATGTTCCTTGTGATCTCTGCAAAGTTGGGAACAAATCTTCTGACAAAGTTTACCTATCCAAAGAAGGACTGAACTCCTTTCACAGTTTTTGGCATTTGGATCCTGTCAATAGCTGCCACTCTCTCTGGATCTATCCTGACTCCATCCTTGGAAACAATGTGTCCCAGAAGTTTTCCTTCAACTACTCCAAAGGCACACTTCTTTGGGTTTAGAGAAATACCATATTCTAGTGCTCTTATAAAAATCTGCTCCAGATGCAAACAGTGCTGCTCTTCCTTCTTTGAGTAGGCAGTCAGGTCATCCTGATATACTGCCAGGATTGAATCAATCAGCCCTGCAAAAGCAACATCCATTGCTCTTTGAAATGTAGCACCTGCATTTGTTAGTCCAAATGGCATTCTAACATACACATATGTTCCCCATGGAGTGGTAAAGGCAGTCTTATACTGTTCTGATTCCTTTACCTTTACCTGATTATATCCTGAAAATCCATCCATCATGGATAGGAGTTCACAACCAGTCACTCTCTGCAACATAGCCTCCATATTAGGCAATGGATAGTTATCCTTCAAAGAGGATACATTCAAGTTCCTGAAATCCACACAAAGCCTAATATCACCATTCTTTTTCCTGACTGGGACAAGGTTAGACACCCAAGTTGAATGTCTGATGGGCACAATTATTCCAGCATCCCTGAGCCTTTTGAGTTCTTCCTGCATCTTGGGAGCTAAGGTAGGATTTATAGGCCTTTGCCTCTGTCTAAATGGCTTAGCTTCAGGCTTCAGTGGGATCTCATGCTGGAATAAGTCTTCTCTATAAGCTTTTAGGTCCTCATATGACCAAGCAAAAACATGTTTATACCTTTTTAGCAATGCAATCAGCATACTTCTTATGTGTGGTTTGAGCTGTTTGCCAATATATACCTTCTGAGGGGCCTGAGATGTCCCCAAATTTATTTCTTCTAAATCCTCCTTATTTGTGGGGGATGTCTTTGTGACCATTTTGTCTCTACTGTCAAAGGCTCTTTCCAAAGCCACTAACCCTCTAGGGATCTTGTTAGTCTTCAACTGGATGATCTCTTTTCCCACAAGGGTCTCTTTTCCATTGACAGTCTCTACAAAAGCTTGGAAATCAATCTGTTGATTCTCATACTCATCTATGCAGTGCAAAAATTTCAGCAAATCCCTATCATCATTAAAAACTTGCCAACTGCATATGTTTTCTGGTATGGCAGGCCTAATTTTAACTTCTACATCTGTGACACCTGACAGAGTGATGTCATCTGGCCTTATTGCAACATTGGCCAAGAAATCAGCCATAACATTTTTTGACCTTTCTACCCAGCCAATTGAAAATGCATCAAATAACTCAATAGTATCCCAAACAGCATGCTTGTATTGTTTCAGTCTTTTATTCTTTGCAGCATACTTATTTCTGATTTGGGATACAATCAGCTCAGAGTCTCCAAATACTCTTAACATTTTAATTCCATGTTTGAGAGCAATATTCAGGCCTAAAAGTAAAGCCTCATATTCTGCAATATTATTTGTGCAATCAAACCTCAGCAAGAAAGAGGATTTGAGGAGCTTACCAGTTGGAGACAGGAAGACAACTCCAGCTCCAGAACCTTCTTTTGCACAAGCTCCATCAAAAAACATGGTCCACAATCCTTGCTGATCCAGCTCTTCAGTGCAGACATTTTTCTTTTCATCCTCTGTATTATCTGAGACAACCCTGAAGTTATCATAGTCAGTGTCCACAAAGCATACCTGTTCATTTGCTTCTTGGTCTTACACTGTCTCTGATGATCTCTGCTCTCTGATTAACTTGACATCCCTGCCATTCATTGGAATCATGGCATATGACAGGTCCAGCTGCATACTTCCACCTATTAGTGCTGCCCATCTTCTTGACAGCAGCATACCATACTGTGGCTTGATGTCAACCACTGTTATATTCATCTTATTTTTCTTTTCAGGAAATGCTGCCAGTTTGAAATCCACATCCTTCATGATTCCAATAACTGGTACCTCTCTGGCATCCATTGCATAGCATTTTCCACATGCCTTGTCAATTTTTAATCCTGTTTGTTGCATGATAGCCAAAGGCATGACATTTGTGGATGCTCCAGAGTCAAGCATACAATTTCTAATTATTTTACCATTTATGACCAGGGAAACATAAAATGGTTCCACCTGTGAAGGACACTTTGTCATGGTCATTCCTAAATAGACTTCAGGAGTCTCATCCTCTTCATTGCACATGACCTGTTTCTCACCCTGGGTCTGATCATTTTGCTTAGCTTGAAAAGGTACCCCTGAGATTAGGGATATTGTCCTATTCTTGATCTCTTCCACCTTCATGAGTTCCATAAGTGGAACAGAGACCTTTACCTGAGTGAGGATCTGGGCTATATCAAATGGAGCATAGTTTTGTACAGCAGTTGTAGCTTGCTCCACAATCTTGCTTTTATCCTGAGCTGACTTAGCTTTCATTCTCATAGTTCCCTGATCATCATTCCTGTCTTGGGAACCTCTACTTTGATCTTCAGCCTGAGGGGTTTTGTTTTCTGGTCCTTGGAAATCATGACCTGTTCTGTATCTAAAGCTCTGCTTGTTATTTACCCACTGCCTTTTTTGTGGTTCAGTTCCTTTATGACCATGCATCTGCTGACCTGCAGAAATATCTTCTGGCTGATGTGGGCTGCCAACCTGATTTTTACCTCTGAGATTGTAGTTGCTCTTGACCTGAGCAACTGCTGCAGCTGTGAAGGCTCTGATTTACTCATCAGAAGGTCGGTGTAAGCTACTCAGAAAATTGTGTGAGTTCTGAGCATACACATAATTATCCTCATGACCTTCATCATATGGGGACTGTTGGCAGGCCTGAACCTGATCATCTGTCTTCTCATCAGCACCATATAGAGTATATCCATTGCCTATAGACATCATGTTAACATCATCATCCTGCACATGATGTGGCTCATTGCACTCATTACAAGATGTAGCATTATCATACAAAGATTGGGCAATCATGCACTGTGACTGTGAATGTGGCATCTGACAGATTATACACCACGGAGCATCATCAGCAATATTTATAGTTTTCTTCAGGGGATCAGGAGTTTCCTTGGCATGTTGAGCCCTCTGACTTGTGTTGTTACGTGGATATACAGGCTTACCATCATGCCAACTGGTGTTATAAGGCATATCATGTAATGATGGCCTCTTTTCCTGTCTTTGATAGACTTGCCTATCAGGACCCATCCCCTTTTCACTTCTAGCTAATCTATAGCTCAGGTCCTTAACAACATTTGCCAGTTTGTCTATCTTATCTTCAGGAGCAGATGTACTACCTTGAGTGTTCTGAGGCTTATTTGGATTCTGCAGAATTTTTACATCATCCCTTCTATTTGTCTTGCCTGATGCTTTCCTATTGTTTTCAATATTTACTGCAATCCTGAAAGCATCCCTGAGAGTGGCAGGACCTTTATCTCTCAGTCCATATGCAGTCTTTGCATCAAAGGCATTGATGTACAAAATTATGCACATAGGTTCATTTGGCCTCATATGATGTGGCAATTTGTTCAACACTTTAGTAAATCTTGCATTAAAGTCTGCAACCTGTTCATTTGACCCTTTGGTGATGCTGGTGAACTCATTTACAAAGAAGCTAGGGTCAGTTTTATCACCATATTGCTCCTTGAATATCCTCTTAAAATCATCCCATGATGATATGCTCCGGTCAGGCAGATTCCTGTACCATTCTCTTGCCTCATCTATTAAGGATTGCATGAAGGACTTCATGAAAACATCCTCATGCTCAACCTCAAAATTATCCATGACATTTTGGAAGGCCTTTAGATGATCTTCTCCTGACACTGTATTGTTTCCTGAAAACTTAGGCACTTGCAGCCTCAGATGCTTATCAATGGGGTTAGGATACCTAGGAATACCATCAAACACCAGCTGCCTGAATCTGTCCAACTGCATGGGCTGTCTGTTTGGCTGATTAACATTAACATTTCTATTTGCATTTTGATTTCCTGCATTGTTTAGTGGTATCCTAGCATCATTCACATTTTGTCTGTCATCATGATGCTGATGATGCACTTCATATCTTTGCTGATGTCTTTGCATATTTGCATTCTCTAGAGTAGGAACTGAATTATTCTGGGCAGTTCTCAAGGCTTGCACTTTCTGCTGTATATCATCTCTGATTTTCATGGCTTGTAGGTATTCTAGTTCTGCTCTTAGGCTTTTGATTTCTTCAGCTAGCTGTTCATCCTTAGGTCTGGAGGTAGATGGTCTCATACCATTTGGGTCATCATCTTCATCATCCCTTAGGGACTCTGCCTCTTCAAACCTCTCACTTGGGTCTAGAAAAGGGCGTTCTTGGAACACCTCTGACCTCATTCTGATACTACCACCCTGTTGCCTCTCATATGCACCTTGGATATCAGCTTCTGCACTTGAAAAATAAGGAGCATGCTGTCCTGATGGCCTAGGGTTATCTTGTACCTCATCACTTTTTCTGGGGGAGCTCTCATGACTAACTGAGACAGTTCCCTTTCTTCTATACATCATTCTTTTTGTTAATGGTAACTCTTCAAATAGAGGATTTTGTTGGGATCTTCTCCCCTGCATATAATTTTACTTTGACCGGTTGGGAGATTACTTCGGAGTCGCCACCTATTTCTAGGAATTGTTTTCTTCTGAAAACCAGGGTTCTTTCACAAGGTTCCCCAGGGTGTTTTCTTCTGTTGCTGACTCAGATGGGTCACATATATATCACTGGAGATGATTAGATAGCACTTTTACTCCTCAGTCCCCAGCGGAGTCGCCAATTTCTGTTGACTTTTTCCCAGACTGGATGCTTATTCCCAGATATCCCTACAAGGTAGCCATCAGTGATCAACAGGAGCTCTGGGCCAGGGGGTCAACAGTATAGGAGATAGACTCTATATTTTATCTCCTCTTCTTCTTCAGGCTCTGCAAGACCTAGGGGGGTATTCCCTACTCAACATCCATGAGGATATGCATGCAAGGCTGGGATGTTGACAGAAAGCAGATAGTCCTCCTGTAAGTAGACCAAAACTGAAAGATAAGGGCAAAGGGGCTAGCTTTGGGCCTATTTGCAGTTGTAGACAGAGGACTGAGGTTCCTAAAACTAACTCTAATGTCCTAATGTTGGTTTTAGATTTTGCTTTGGAGTTTAAGTGTGGATGCAAAGCTGGATATGGTTATAACACAAAACAAAGCATGATTGGTGCCTATCCAGGGCCTGGAGTCAGTAGACATACACCTGTGAATGATCAGCATAAACAACTAAAACTGGATTTCAAGGGGATATATGTGATACCTGCCTTACAGGCATCTCCCAATACAAAGTGTTAGGTTATCTCTACTTATGGTATCCCTACTGCAGTATATCCCTCCCAATGTTCAACCTGAAAACAGTTTAATCTACCCCTTGAATAGAAGTTAAAAGATCAGACATTCAACACAGGAATTCTATGCTCTAGAATCTAAACATTACCAAACATCCAGATTCAGAAGAAGGATACATGCAATACTGGAGACAGAATTAACACAGCACATGCCAAACAGCATTTCTCATATAAGTTTAATCATGAAATCAGTGGGTTCATGCCAAAAACAAACAACAAGAGATACATAAACTCACAGGTAAGCTGTACAGAGCAACCAGATCAGCTTGTCATGCATTACAGAGCCAAAATCATCAACTTTCAACAACCACAAATGAACAACACAACCTGCTTATAACAGCCAGGTAGGTGCTCAGCAATTAATTACATTGTTGACCAAAATTTCGCCAGATACACAGTATCATGGAAATGGCGCTCAAACATAACTGGATTGGCGCCCAAACTTGAATGCAGCAGGTGGGGGAGGAGACAGGAAGATTTCTCGAGCCCTGCGCCATCATCCGCTGATTGACACCTCTAGTCAGGTACAAGATCGACCCACGCCATCGCCCACACCTCTGCAACAATCGCCATTAATGGCGCACCAACCCGCGGCCTTGGGAAAACCATCAAACAGACCATCGCAAGCTTTTCCCGCCGAGACTCATCATCATGATATTTGAAAATGCAGGATATCAATATCCCACATGCACCCCGCGATGACCTCAATAACGCCTTATATACTAGGTCATGAGCATATATCACGTCGGTGCTTTTGCTCCTGACGACATTAGTATATAACTTCATCAGCATCATCTTCCAGCAGCGTGATATCCTGTTGTTCGAAAAATCACCCTGACGTCATCATGATATTTGAAATATAACCTTCATGATAATCGGCACAACCTGATCCTTCGGAGGAACATCCTCCTGCTGAGCTTATAACAAAAGTCTGGCCGATGAACATCCTGATGACGTCATCATCATATTCACATCATCATGATATTCGGAAGACAACCGGATATTTGGAAATATCCTCCTGATGTTCAAATATCAGGTTGCACTTGTAGCTCCTCTATAAGATCGGGGCGATAACTGAATATGATGATGCTGCTTGAAAAGATCACCCTCAATAGATAACGCGCGAAGCTAGCAGGCGGATATCTCCTTGATATCAACATCATCATGATGTTCGAACAAACATATATCCGGGTGATATGAAAATATCACCCCCTCCTTCGCGAATATCATGATGCAGATAGGCAGAAAGAAAAATATCACCCTGATATACGGATGACGTCAGCATCATCAGGATGAGAAACAAAGAACAAGAAGTGATACAACATCATCAGGATGATATTGACTAAGATCATCCTGACGTTCCAAAATATGATGACCCTAGTGAATATCGGGTCGCAATTACAACTCTTCAACAACATCATCAGGATGATGTTAACCAAGATCACCCGATGATAAAAATATCACCCCAGCGAAATATCATGAAGGCAGAAAATATGATGACCTCCGCAAGCAGCAGGATGATAACTGGAAATATGATGATGATGAACACGACCCTTAGGAAAAAACAAGTTAGGTCGAGCAATTCAAAGAATAAGCAACATCATCATCATGCTCGCGCAAGGTGATAAATGGAAGATCACCGGAGACTTTGAAACATCACCCTCGCAAGCAGATCAGGGCGCACTGTAGCTCGGCAGCATCATCATGATAAAAACCAAACATCACCCGATGACTGAATATGATGATGACGATGAAAAACCCAGTCGATGAAGAACACGATGATGCAGACCCACGAAGACAAGATGATGATGATGACCTCCTCCTCAGGAAAACATGATGCTGCAGTTGAAAAATGCTGAGGAGGTCCAACACTTAGAAAAAATGGGCAAGAAGATAAAGGCTTCAAATGAAGAAACCTCCTGATCATGATAAATCAACCCCTGGTCAAAATGAGTGTCAACACTATGTATGCCTTATCGAAAGCCTCACTCAAGGTCTGGGGGTCTACCATGCGCACATGCCCTACTATCCCATTATTCAAACCTCTGATAAACTTGTGAACCAGAAGTTTTTTGTCATGGAGATACTCCTCATAACATGACAACTCGGTGAACTTTCCCTCATAATGTGCTATAGTAAGCCCTTGATACTGTAAATTATGGAATTCATCAATGCGATGCTGCTTGTAGTGGTCTAATAGATATCACGCATTAAAGCACTTAATGAATGTATCCCATGAAAGTGTATCCAAAGAAAAGTGGTGCTTATACTCCTTAGTGCACCACCAAGTTGATACTGCATCTCTCAACAGGTGAACCCTCATGCGTGCCTTCGTGTTGCCCTTGTAAGGACACAATGCAAAGCACCTGTCTAAACTAAGAAGCTAAGCCTCAGCTTTGGATCCCTCTATGGTCCCTGCGAAAGTAGGTGGATTCAGCCTAAGCAAGTCTTTGATAGGATCTCCTCGGTCTCTTTACCCTCTAATAGACTCATCCCTACCATAATCATAAGGCCTATGATAATACTGCTCTACTCTCACTGGCTCCTCTCACCTTGCCTGGTGCGGAGGGCTCCTGCTACGACCTTTATAAGCTGATCCAACCTGTAGTCTCAAGAATCTCTATAAAGGGCTCTACTCATGGCACCGCTCGAGGCTTGACGTAGGGCTCAACACATGGCTCAACACGTGGCTTGGCACATAGCTCCTCACATGGCTCCTCTCACGGATCAATGTGGGGCTCGACATGTGACTCTGTTATCATTGGTGGTAACCTCTCTAACACAGCCTATAAAGCCTATAAGATTTGTGGTCTAATATTAGGTACAGGTAGTGCCTGCAATGTCGGCTACTCTGGTGGGGCTGGTGGTTTGTAACCCTTTGTTGAATACTCATTCTCATCTCATATCTCTATGGATGATGTGCCCCTTGAGCATGCTCACCTAACTCATCGTTGAGGCATCCTACAAGAACAAGGTATTCATGAATCAATTGAAGTTGCAGAAAATATAATGTGCCCAAACAAGCCCATTGTTTAAACTTGGGCTCTGATACCAAATGTCTTGCCCATATTTCCCATGTGGTTACGACATGCAACACGTGTCATGTCCAGATTTATCATGTGGTCATGACATGAAATATCAAAAACTTTTCCACATGTCCCTAGAAACCCCCTCACACACGTCCGCATGCTTGGTGGCAATACGCATAAGGCATAAACATGTTAGTCAAACTCAAGAAAGAGCATTTACATACATAATCCTCTATATGATGATAGCCAACTAGGGGGTTATGTGATGCAAGGAGTGTCACTTCTAGGGTTAGGATCGAATGGACCTGAACCCTAAGTTTCCTAAGTGAGTGACATGATTCCCACAGGAGTTGAAATCCAACCCTAATTCTAGAGCATAAAAATAGATTAAAATACACCTTTGTTAAAAATAATAATTGTAAGGTAAAATAAATGTTAACTAATGTGAAGGGAATTCACTTAAACAACTACCCTTAGTCTCAGAAAATTTTGGCAGCATAACTCGTTATTATCGTTTGAAATAAATGTTTTTAAAAAAGGTCTCAATCGAAAACATTTAGGAGAAAATTAAATAAATAATTAAAAAGATTAATTTAAATCTACCTAATAGCATTATAAAAAATACCACCCGATTAATAAAAAATCAAATTAAATAATTAATCCCAAAAATAAAATCATCTACAAATAAATATAATTCCAACAATTATATTTATTCAATTAAATCAAGGTAAAATTAAAATCAATAAATAAAATTATAGAATTTGCCCTCCATTTACTAACTCATTAAATAAAACAAGACACTAAGTAATTACTTACCCCTAAATAAAATACAATAATATAACCCAACTATTAATAATAACCCAAACAAATAAGTTTATAGATAAGGTAAAATATGATTTCCCCTTATCAATTAAAAGGAATTGGACTTAGAAATCTCCCACTCAAATGTAAGTCAAAAAGTGAACTAATTTAAACAAATCCCATGAGAATAGAAGAGAGAAATTTAAATTCACAGTCACAAAAGAAAGCAAGGCAAAATTAAAAAAAAAAAACAAATAAATAATAAAAGTTTCCCTCAAAAGCCCTAAAAGCGTCCTCTATTATTTTATGATTTCCTCTCTTACCCTAACTCTATTCCTTTCTTCAATCCATTTCTTTTCTTCTTTCATTTTGTTTCCTCCATTCTATTTGTTTTCTCTTGGGTTGTAGGTTGGGTTTTCATCTCAATGGCTTGGGCAGCCATGAAAATACCTCACAAAGAGGTATATAGTCATTTTATATATGCAGAGGGGTTTCATTTTTTTGCTATATATATATACATTTTTTGTTTTAGCAATTAACAAAAGATAACAACCAGAAGAACTGAGGTTGAAATGCAGGCCATAGCAGCCAAGGCAGCGACTGAAAAGGGAGACGTCACAGTTATCAAACGAAATGCTGGTTTAAAGTTTGTAGAGGTGGCGTCAAGGGTGTAGGTGGGGGTTCGGCCCCCTCCCCACACCCGCGGCCATAAAAAATAATATGGTTGGTGGCAGCTATGGTCGTCGTCCACCATGGTAGCTTTTTTTGTTTAAAACTATCAACCATAAAATCTTAGGGTTTGGCCCAGTAGTGCTAAATTTCTATTTTCACTTATTTTTGCTATTCTGTGAAAAAAAATAGTGGTAAATATAATGTCATCCGATCATTTAAAATGCATATCAATGGTATAAAATAATATATATATGATAGTGGATCAGTTGGCATACCTTGCCTTGGAGCCCATGGCCTCCTTTGTGCAACATAGTAGACTTGATCTTCCTCAACCTGGATTGGATACAGTAAGGCACACAAAAATAGTGAGGTTTAAAATGCCTTCTTCACAATTATATATATATATATATATATATATTCCATGAACAACACTTAACTAAAATAAAATAAATCAGATTAGGAAGGCTTGAAAGAAACTAAGTATATACTCATTTTTCTTGGCAAAAATAAAATATGACAGTCACATTGTTTTTGTCCTTTATTTGAAAACAGTAAATAATATGAGGGAATAAACACATTTTTGTTTTTGTTTTTAAGAACCATATCAATTAGAGCTTAACTACTTTCTTTTCTATTCTAAAATTTAAACAGTAACTATTGTATTTGCACACAAATAAATGTATCCACAATAATTATATCTTTTCCATACCATGAAACACATGAATATATAAAGAAGATAATATCCATTAAAGGGCAGCAAGGAATCTTTTCTTTCTTTAACAACAGCAACTAAACTTCATAAATAAATTGTTGAAACACTTGCAACATGAGGAAAGATTTTATTACACACTACAACATTGAGAGTTCCAACTTTGACAACAAAATACAATAAGGCTTCCAAGGCCATGGCTCACAAAAAACCATCATGATAATGAAAATGAGGCCACAATGGCCATTCTCCAAAGCTCCAAAACCACCAACATAACCTACAATAAAATTTAAACACAAAGAGGGGGAAGCCAAGCCATGAAAACCACGCTCCTCCCTACCATAGACCCGCTAGTGGGTTATGCCCGAGCTGGGAGGTAGATCTCACATGGGTTTAACCATTCCACAATAAAAATCAAAATGTAACACAAAATCACCCATGGTTTTTACACAAAACAAAACTCATAGAAATGAGTTTGGAGGGGTAGGGGAGTGGACCACTCGACTCAAGAAGTCACTCCAAAACTCATAGTCTTAAACACCACAAGGCCTCAAGCCAAAATAACACCTCCATGAAATACAAAATCACCATGGCACTCATGCCAACCAAAATAATCCCATACTCCATATAATTCCCTCAAGGCCATAATAATAGTAACACCAGGAGGGTGACCTCGAGGAGGTTCACTCCTCCACCACCCCACACAAGTTGAGCATTTTCTCCAAAAGGAGAGGCTTTTACCAACACCCAAAACCCACAAAAAAGGAAAATAACACCCAACATAATTTTCAAGCACATAAGCAAAAAAGAAACAAGCATAAGGAATGTCTAAATACCATAGTGCTTACATTAAGAGCCCAACAATGGATGCAAGTTGAAGAAGAGCCCACAAGCTTTGTCCAAGCCTCCAAGCCTCCAATCCTCCAAGTTCATCTAACTCCTTCCAAAAAACCTCCAAGGATAGAAAAATTTCAAAAAGTAAGAACCCCCAACTCCTCTCCAAGAGGAGATAAAATAGGCCTCCAATCTAGGCCTTGAGGAATGAGGTGACACATGTCACCTTCTCCTTCCTCATCCCATGTCACTTGCAAGGGAGAAGGAATTTGAGGGTGACATGTGTCACCCTCTTATCCATTCAAACCTTCATCCTCTCCAGTTGTGCTCTCACACATGTGTGAGAGACAAAGTGGAGAGGTGGCATTTCTCTCTATGGCTCCATGAGGATAAGGGATGACATATGCCATCCTCTTATCCTCCAAGAGACTCCTCTCACTCCAAGATGCACTCACACATGTGTGAGAGTCTTGGAGGGAGGTTCCACACACTTGGGGGTCTTGAAGACCCCCAAGTCTTCATGGTGGAGGAATCCCCAAGCCTCAGGAAGGGAGATGGGCCTTTTCTAAGGCATGACTCATCTCCCACCCTTAGCCATTTTCAATTTTCGTCATTTTTACTAAACCCAAGTTTAGGTTGAATAGATGGGAGTTACCCTAGGGTTTAGTAAGTCCAAATGGACCCTATACCCTAGGGGTACCACCTAGGGTTAGTTTGGACCTCAAATAAACACTTAGGGAGGTGTAAAATCACATTAAATGACCCAAAAATTAAAAAAAACACCAAATGGTGTGAATTAAAACAAAAGCTTTACAACACATCAATTAAATTAAATAAAAGGGGTGAACTAGGCCAATTAATTAAATGCAAGCATTCACGAAACATCATTCAATCAAACATGATCCTCATCCCTCTTGGGAATGGATCGGCTTAACAAGGAAACACATAAGTGTGAGATCGGCCTTCGATTTTCCGTGGCCTAGAAAATCACTTGCGCACTTGAGAAATGGTCAATCAAATATAGATATATCATAGCTGAAGCAACAAAATGTAATAATCATGTCATCGCATAATTCATACACAACATTAAACAACTCACATCATAATTAAGATTTATAATTGCATTTTCTATGAACTCAGAAATTAGAATCACATAGTACATCCATATAATGAGATCATAGTCAACATTACTAATAATCATCAAATGTATCTCACATGTCTAACTTCATAAGAGCATCAAAATAGGAAAAAGTCAAATCACCACATAACTAATCAAAGCTAATCTAAAATTATGAGATATAGTCTAAATCTGCATAATAGAAATCAATAGTCTCTAAATGTCTAGAAATGTCTCCAATTGTCATATGAAATGATCAAAATAGGGAAGTGAAATAAATAGGCCTCACATCCTCCCCCTCTAGGACTAAACTTTCTCCTAGAAGTCATCAAAAAGGTGAGGATAGAGTGTCCTCAATCTAGGTGCATCCTCCCAAGTTGTCGTGACCTCATCATACTGATCTCACTGGACCCTAACCTTGTCCAGCTCTTGACCTCGAAGGCCTAGCATCTGATGAGCCAATATGCGAATTGGCTCCAAAGCCAACTACCCGTCTGCCTCTACATGTAGAGCACCCTAGTCCAATACATGAGATAAATTAGATATATATCACCATAATACAAGGACATAAAAAATATCATGGATGCGTGACAGGCTAAGTGGCAACACTAGATGGTAGGCTATAGGTCCTATCTATTCCAAGATCTTGAAAGGTCCTACAAGGCGTGATGTGAGCTTACAGCCATTTTCATAACAGATTGGACTCTTGTGTGGCCACATTCTCATGAATACTCTGTCACCAACTAAAAAGCTCCGATCTAGTCTCTTAGCATTGGCATACTTCTTCTATCGATCCTATGCCTCCTGAAGTCTCTACCTAATCAGTGTGATCTACTACTCCATATCCTAAACCAACTCTGTCCTCTATCCAATCCTAACTCAATGGTGTCCTGCAAGGTCTGTCATACAAAGCCTGATAAGGAGGCATACCCAATGAGCTGTAATGCCCATTATTGTAGGCAAACTCAACCAGATATAGATACTCCTCCCATCTAGATTGGTGGTCCATGACATACATACAGAGCATATCCTCTAATACCTGATTCACCCTCTTTGTCTGACCATCTATCTTGGGGTGATAAGCAGAGCTAAATTTGAAATGTGTGCCCAACACCTGCTGCAAAGCCCTCCAAAAGACTGAAGTGAACATTGAGTCCCTATCAAAAATGATACGGAGAGGTACCCCATGTAATCTCACAATGTCATCCAATAATCCTCTCACCACTGCTAGTGCATTGTATGCGTGTGTACAGGTGATAAATGTGCCACCTTGGTCAACTTGTCAACTGTCACCATGATGGAGTCATGGTGGCGAGAAGACATAGGAAGACCAACAATGAAATAGATGGAAATGGGACATCTCGTGAGGGTATAAAAGACCTGCTGGATGTTGATGTCCAACCTTGACTCTCTAGCATTCAAGGCATTGAGCAATAAACTCTACAATATCCCGTCTCATACCCGCCCAATGATACAACTATCACAAGTTGGCATGCATCTTCTTCACCCCTGGGTGTGTTGCATAAGGTGCTCTGTGAGACTTTGATAACACTACAATACGTAGGTCACCTGCACTGGATACATAGATGCATTGTTGATGATGAAGTAACCCATCTGCCTCAAGGGAGTATCCTACAAACTTGCCCACAAGGGCCCTCTGTGATTGGATCTCCTATTGCACCTCAAGAAACCACTCATCCTTAGGTAAATGCTGAATAATGTATCCCCTCAAGCCCACACTCAGAGTCAAGGTCAAGATCTTGTGGTGTCTCTAACTCAATGTGTCAGCAACCATGTTCTCCTTCCCTTTGATGTACTGGACATCAAATTTGTACTCACAAAGAAACTCCATCTGACGCTACTAACAGACATTCAGATTCAGCTGCATGAATATGTATTGAAGGCTATGATGATCTAAGTGAAGCTCAAAGTGATGACCCAATAGGAAGTGTCTCCAACAAACTAGAGCATGAACCACTGTTGTAAGATCTAAATCATGAGTGGGGTAGTTCATCTCATGGGTCTTGAGCTTTTGCGACTCATATGTGATTGCTCTACCACCCTGCATAAGTACAGATCCCAAACCCTCAAGTGATGCATCAATGCAAACCATGAAATCCATTGTTGGATCAGGAACCACTAAGATGGGAGCACTGGTAAGATGCTCCTTGAGGACCCCAAAGGCCCTCTCGCACTTCTCAGTCCAAGTAAAACTCTTCCCTTTCCGTTGAAGGGAAGTGATGGGGTGTGCTATCCTGGAAAAGCCCTCAACGAATCTATGGTAATAACTAGCTAACCCCATCAAACTCCTAACCTCTGTCACACTGGTGGGTGTTGGCCAATCCCTAATAGCCCTAATCTTTGATGGATCTATGGAGATACCATCGCTAGATAGGATGTGCCCCAAATACTGCACCTCTATAATGAAAAATGCACACTTCCTCAAGTTGCCATAAATATTTTGCTCCCTCAAGCATTGCAAAACCTGACGCAGGTGCTCCTCATGCTCCTCCTCAGTCCATGAATAGATCAAAATATCATCAAAGAAAATAATCACAAACTGATCTAAGTAGCTACAGAACACCCCATTCATGAGACTCATGAACACTTCAAAGGCATTCATCAAGCCGAAGGGTACCATAGTGAACTCATAGTGGCCATATCGAGTCTAGAAGGCAGTCTTATGGATGTCCGCCTCTATGATACACAATTGGTGATAACAAGACTTCAAGTCTATCTTAGAGAATACCCTGACTCCCTACATCTGATCAAAGAGATCGTCAATCCCAAGAAAAGGGTAACGGTTCTTCACTGTCACCTTATTTAGCTGCCTATAATCCATGCACAGATGAAGAGACCCATCCTTCTCCTTCACGAAGTTGACTGGTGCACCCCAAGGTAAAACACTAGGTTAGATGTGCCCCTTCTCAAGCAACTCATCTAACTGTAACTTGAGCTCCATGAGCTCATGAGTGATCATCCTATAGGGTGCACGAGACACTAGCTCAACACCTGACACTAGATTAATATGAAAGTCTACCTCTTGATGGGGTGGCATCCCTGGTAACTCTGGTGGAAACACATCAGCAAACTCTCTCAAGATGGGATGGTCATCTAATGATGCCTCTGGCTTGTCCTTAGATCTATCACTAACAGTGATGGCAAACATTTGGCATCCCTTTCGCATGTAGTGCTTAAGCTGCGGAGTGTATATCATATGAACTGCCTTGGGCTTCTGAATGCTCACTATCTCAACTGACGTACCATGATCGTCTAAGCAACTAATCACCTTTCAGCAACAATCTATCTTGGCTCTGTGAGTCGCAAGCTGGTCCATGCCTAAAACCACACCATAAGATCCTAAAGGCATAACCCTAAGGTCACATAATATGGTAAAGGCCCCCAAAGATATCTCACAGTTGTGGACTAGGGCATCTACTACCATCTTGGCCCCTGTGGCCAACTCAACCTCCCACCTATCACCCTGCCTAGAGGCCACCAGCCTGCAACGCTCCACTAAAGATAGAGATATAAACAAATTAGTAGTGCTAGAGTTAAATAAAATAGAAATAGGGACATCCCTAATCATACCTAAGGTTTCAATCACTGATGCCTAAAAATTAGCCTGGTGGTTATCAACCACTGTGAACATATGGTGGGACCTACACACATCTCTAACTATTTTCTCTGATCCTCCTGCATGAGGTTGTCCCCCTGCTGTAAAGCCCTATGGACACTTTATGACTAGATGTTGCGCTCCACCACAAACATAGCATGGGCACCAAGCCTGTACCTATCCAGACTATGTCCTACCTGACTGCTGTTGTCCAGATCAACACGTGGACCCCTGTGAATCCCTGTAAGACTATTATGATCTCGTGGGTCTCGTAGGTGGTCACTGTTGTCTTTGATCCCTATGTGGGCCCTGTTGTTGCCAACCTTGATTATGGCCCCCATGTACCCTCTACTGTGGGTTGGATCTCTTCTGCTACTATGGTTCCTACTGGTGTGGAGGCCTAGGAGGTAGTGGCACAGAACTAAATCCTCCTCTCTGAGGTGGTGGTGGTGGTCGATGGAATCCCTGCTGCTATTGGCTATAATCCTGAAACTAAGGGTGTGAACTCTAACCTCATCCCTATATCTCCTCAACTATGTATGCCTTCTCAATAGCCTCACTCAAGGTTTGGGGGTCTACTATGCGTATAGACCCTATTATCCCATGATTCAAACCTTTGATAAACTTATGAACTAGAAGTTTTTTGTCATGGAGATACTCCGCATAACATGACAACTCGATGAACCTTGCCTCATACTGTGCTACAATAAGCCCTCGCTACTGTAAATCATGGAATTCAATAATGCGACACTGCCTATAGTGGTCTGATAGATATCATGCATTAAAGAACTCAATGAATGTATCCCATGAAAGTCTATCCAAAGATAAGCGGTGCTTGCACTCCTCAGTGCGCCACCAAGTCAATGTTGCATCTCTCAATAGGTGAACCCTCACGCGTACCTTTATGTTGCCCTCATAAGGATGCAATGCAAAGCACCTGTCTAAATTGATAAGCCAAGCCTCAACTTTGGATCCCTCTATGGTCCCTATGAAGGTAGGTGGATTCAACCTAAGCAAGTCTGTGATAGGATCTCCTTGGTCTCTTTACCCTCTGATAGACTCATCCCTACCATAATCATAAGGCCCATGATAATATTGCTCTACTCTCACTGGCTCCTCTCACCTTGCCTGGTGCAGAGGGCTCCTGCTACGACCTTTATAATCTTAACCAACCTCCTCCACAGTAGTCTCAGGAATCTCTACAAAGGGCTCTACTCGTGGCGCCACTCAAGATTCGACGCAGGGTTCAACACGTGGCTCAACACATAGCTTGGCACGTAGCTCCTCACATGGCTCCTCTTGTAGATCAACGCGGGGCTCGACATGCAGCTCTACTATCATTGATGGCAACCTCTCTAACATAGCCTGTAAAGCCTGTAAGATCTATGGTCCAATATCAGGAACTAGTAGTGCCTGCAGTGTCAGCTGCTCTGGTGGGATTGGTGGTCCCTAACCCTCTTCTGAAGACTCATTCTCATCTCATATCTCTATGGATGATGTGCCCCGTGAGTACGCTCACCTAACTCGTCGGTGAGGCATCCTACAAGAACAAGGTATTCATGAATCAATCAAAGTTGCGGAAAATATAATGTGCCCAAACAAGCCCATTGTTTAAATTTGGGCTCTGATACCAAATGTCATGCCCACATTTCCCATGAGGTTACGACATGCAACACATGTGTCATGTCCACATTTATCATGTGGTCATGACATGAAATACCAAAAACTTTTCCACATGTCCCTAGAAACCCCCTCGCACACGTCCGCATGCTTGGTGGCAATATGCATAAGGCGTAAACATGTTAGTCAAACTCAGGGAAGAGCATTTACATATGTAATCCCCTGCATGATGATAGCCAACTAGAGGGTTATGTGATGCCAGGAGTGTCGCTACTAAGGTTAGGATCGAATGGACCCGAACCCTAAGTTTCCTAAGTGAGTGACATGATTCCGATAGGAGTCGAAATCCAACCCTAATTCTAGAGCATAAAAATAGATTAAAATACGCCTTCGTTAAAAATAATAATTTTAAGGTAAAATAAATTTGAACTAATGTCAAGGGAATTCACTTAAACAACTACCCTTAGTCTCAGAAAATTTCGATAGCGTAACGCGTTATTAACGTTTGAAATAAATGTTTTTAAAAAAGGTCTCCCTTGAAAAAAATTAGGAGAAAATTAAATAAATAATTAAAAAGATTAATTTAAATCTACCTAATAGCATTATAAAAATTACCACCCGATTAATAAAAAATCAAATTAAATAATTAATCCCAAAAATAAAATGGTCTACGAATAAATATAATTCCAACAATTATATTTATTCAATTAAATCAAGGTAAAATTAAAATCAATAAATAACGTTATAGAATTTGCCCTCCATTTACTAACTCATTAAATAAAATAGGACAATAAGTAATCACTTACCCCTAAATAAAATACAATAATATAACCCAACTATTAATAATAACCCAAACAAATAAGTTTATAGATAAGGTAAAGTATGATTTCCCCTTTAACAATTAAAAAGAATTGGACTTAGAAATCTCCCACTCAAGTGTAAGTCAAAAAGTGAACTAATTTAAACAAATCCCATGAGAATAGAAGAGGGAAATTTAAAATCACGTTCACAAAAGAAAGCAAGGCAAAAAAAAATTTAAAAAGAAAAACAAATAAATAATAAAAGTTTCCCTCAAAAGCCCTAAAAGCATCCTCTATTATTCCCTCTCGTACCCTAACCCTATTCCTTTCTCCTCTCCTTTTCTTTTCTTCTTTCATTTTGTTTCCTCCATTCTATTTGTTATCTCTTGGGTTGCAGGTTGGGTTCTCATCTCAATGGCTTGGGCAGCCATGAAAATACCTCACAAAGAGGTATATAGTCATTTTATATATGCACATGGGTTTCATTTTTTTGTTATATATATATATATATATATATATATATATATATATATATATATTGTTTTAGCAATTAATAAAAGATAACAACCAGAAGAACTGAGGTTGAAATGCAGGCCTTAGCAACCAAGGCAGTGACCGAAAAGGGAGATGTCGCAGTTATCAAACGAAATGATGGTTTAAAGTTTGTAGAGGGGGTGTCAAGGGTGTGGGTGGGGGTTCAGCCCCCTCCCCACACCCACAGCCATAGAAAATAATATGGTAGGCGGCTGCTGTGGCCCTCGTCCACCATGGTAGCTTTTTTTTGTTTAAAACTATCAACCCTAAAATCTTAGGGTTCGGCCCAGTAGCCCTAAATTTCTATTTTCACTTATTTTTGCTATTCTGTAAAAAAAAAATAGTGGTAAATATAATGTCATTCGATCATTTAAATTGCATATCAATGGTATAAAATTATATATATATATATATATATATATATATATTCCATGAACAACACTTAACTAAAATAAAATAAATCAGATTAGGAAGGCTTGAAAGAAACTAAGTATATGCTCATTTTTCTTTTGGCAAAAATAAAATATGACAGTCACATTGTTTTTGTCCTTTATTTGAAAACAGTAAATAACTTGAGGAAATAAACACGTTTTTGTTTTTATTTTTAAGAACCATATCAATTAGAGCTTAACTACTTTCTTTTCTATTCTAACTTTTAAACATCAACTATTGTATTTGCACACAAATAAATGTATCCACAATAATTATATCTTTTCCATACCATGAAACAAATGAATATATAAAGAAGATAATATCCATTAAAGGGCAACAAGGAATCTTTTCTTTCTTTAACAACAGAAACTAAACTTCATAAATAAATTATTGCAAACACTTGCAACATGAGGAAAGATTTTATTACACACTACAGCATTGAGAGTTCCAACTTTGACAACAAAATACAATAAGGCCTCCAAGGCCATGTCTCACAAAACAACCATCATGATAATGAAAATAAGGCCACAATGGCCATTCTCCAAAGCTCCAAACCCACCAACATAACCCACAATAAAATTAAACACAAAGAGGGGGAAGCCAAGCCATGAAAACTGCGCTCCTCCCTACCACAGACTCGCTAGTGGGTCACCCCTGAGCTGAGAGGTAGATCTCACATAAGTTTAAACATTCCACAACAAAAATCACAATGCAACATAAAATCACCCATGGTTTTTACACAAAACAAAACTCATAGAAATGAGTTTAGAGGGGTAGGGGAGTGGACCACTTGACTCAAGAGGTCACTCCAAAACTCATAGTCTCAAACACCACAAGGCCTCAAGCCAAAATAACGCATCCATGAAATACAAAATCACCATGGTACTCATGCCAACCAAAATAATCCCATACTCCATATAATGCCCTCAAGGCCATAATAATATTAGCACCAAGAGGGTGACCTCGAGGAGGTTCACTCCTCCCCCACCCCACACAAGTTGAGCATTTTCTCCAAATGGAGAGGCTCTTACCAATAGCCAAAACCCACAAAAAAGGAAAATAACACCCAACACAATTTTCAAGCACATAAGCAAAAATGAAACAAGCATAAGGAATGGCTAAATGCCATAGGGCTTACCTTAAGAGCCCAATAATAGATGCAAGTTGAAGAAGAGCCCACAACCTTTCTCCAAGCCTCCATCCTCCAAGTTCCTCTAACTCCTTCCCAAAAATCTCCAAAGATAGAAAATTTTCAAAAAGTAAGAGCCCCCAACTCCTCTCCAAGAGGAGATAAAATAGGCCTCCAATCTAGGCCCTAAGGAATGAGAAGGTGACACATGTCACCTTCTCCTTCCTCATCCTATGCCACTTGCAAGGGAGAAGGAAAGTGAGGGTGACATGTGTCACCCTCTTATCCATTAAACCTTCACCCTATCCACTTGTGCTCTCACACATGTGTGAGAGCCAAAGTGGAGAGGTGGCATCTCTCCCCATGGCTCCATGAGGATAAGGGATGACACATGTCATCCTCTTATCCTCCAAGAGAGCCCCCTCACTCCAAGATGCTCTCACATGTGTGTGAGAGTCTTGGAGGGAGGTTCCACACACTTGGGGGTCTTGAAGACCCCCCAGTCTTCATGGTGGAGGAAACCCCAAGCCTTGGGAAGGGAGATGGGCCTTTTCCATGGCATGACTCATCTCCCACCCTTAGCCATTTTCAATTTTCGTCACTTTTACTAAACCCAAGTTTACGATGACTAGATGGGAGTTACCCTAGGGTTTAGTAAGTCCAAATGGACCCTAGACCCTAGGGGTACCACCTAGGGTTAGTTTGGACCTCTAATAAACAATTAGGGAGGTTGAAAATTACATTAAATGGCCCAAAAATAAAAATAACACTAAAAGGTGTGAATTAAAACACAAGCTTTATAACACATCAATTAAATTAAATAAAAGGGGTGAACTAGGCCAATTAATTAAATTCAAGCATTCACGAAACATCATTCAATCAAACATGATCCTCATCCTTCTTGGGAATGGATCAACTTAACAAGGAAACACATAAGTGTGAGATCGGCCTTCAATTTTCTGTGGCCTGAAAAATCACCTGTGCACTTGAAAAACGATCAATCCAATATAGATATATCATAGCCAAAGCAACAAAATGTAATAATCATGTCATCGCATAATTCATACACAACATTAAATAACTCACATCATAATTAAGATTTATATTTGCATTTTCTATATACTAACTTAGAAATCAGAATCACATAGCAAATCCATAGAATGAGCTCATAATCAACATCACTAATAATCATTAAATGTATCTCACGTCTAACATCATAAGAGCATAAAAAGAGGATAAAATCAAATCACCACATAACTAATCAAAGCTAATCCAAAATTAGGAGATATAGTCTAAATCTGCATAATGGAAATCAATAGTCTCTAAATGTCTAGAAATGTCTCCAACTATCATATGAAATGATCAAAATAGGGAAGTGAAATAAATAGGCCTTACAGAACACACAGAAGTACTGAGAGGGGGGACATGAATCAATACTTAATCAAATTAGCATATTTGTTGTAGCATTCAAACTAATGTAAACATTGAAGACATGAGAAATGTAGGAACACAAAAGCACACAACCATAACACCAAATTTACGTGGAAAACCCAAGTAGGGAAAACCCACTTTGAGCAAGCTTCTTTGATCTACTATCCAAATCCAGCCTCCCAAATAAAACAAGATTACAATATTATTTATGGGCTATAACCCAAAGGAAGCTGCAACTCCCTGATCAATTACAGATTTACAAAACATATCACAATGTTCTTCATACAACACAAAATGCTGATCACTTTAGCTTTTGTACTACTGTCTACCTTCCTTATAGAAATAATACAAATCTCTGCAACATCAAGGTATATTCAGGAATTCATCTTTACCATTTTAGAGCACAATATATCTTCTACAACTGTATGAACTAATCCTTAGCATTTTTCATCATCATATATGCTTCTGCTGTAAGTATATTCACATAATATTGACTCTTATTATTGCAACAACAACTCAACAACCTTTCAACAACTTTTATTCTTTATATATATCTTCCACAAGCTTCAAAGTCTCTCTCTCCTTGGTTAGCCAAGATGAAGCATGTAGTGGCTATATCAGTCAACTCCTTGTGTGGTAGATAAAATCCTAATGAGGTACAAGATCAAGGCATAATCAGGGCCTATCCTACTTTGACACACCCTTTTAGGCTAACACACATCTGTTACACTCATCAAATTCTTTATTATGCATTAAGTCGGCACCCCAACAACTACCCATCCTTGTATTTGACTCTAGACCCAATGTGGTACTAGTGAAGACTGAATTATATCATGCGGATCACATAATGAGCATATTATGACCTGTAAAACATTTTTGAACTCTTTTCTTACTAGATCATGATGTTATATGCTAGCACAAACATTTGAACATAGATTCATGTATCCTTATGATGCTCTTATAACATAGTGTTGAAGTGAAACATTGAAATAACATACTTGCAACCTAGACATGATGATTGAAGCTTGATCTAAGCATGTAAACTAATCTAGTGAGCTTTCCTTTCCATGAACAAAACTAACTATTAGTGTACGATTCTTTGCGGTAACATTACCTCTCTCCTTCTATTCACACTACTCAATACCAAGGCATGTCTTCTCTATGGTACAAATTATTCCTTGAAACTTGAAACATACATCTTTGTTACTCATATCTACTTGTCCTTCAAGCCACAACTTCATATCTTCATCTGTGGAGAAGTGTAGAGTATTCTCTAGTCACTTTGTGACTATACTTGCCATGTTTCTTTACTATCTTCATTCTTCTATCCCGCAAACATTTTGCAATAAGAATTATGATCTCAAATTTGAAACATGGATACCTAAGGGTGATACATATCCATTTGTCCCATCTGTAGGCTCATATCTCTATATGCGGTAGAGTGTGGTACATTATTTCAATCCTGTAACATCTTTCTAAAAATACACTATACTTAACCAATTCTTCTTCAAGTTTTTGTAACTTTATCCATCATGTGTCAATAATCATGAGTTCATACCTTCATCATGCAAAAAAAACCCAATAGTACTAATCATAGGCTTCAAACATAACTATATCAAGAATGTAGACTTACATATGAACTTCAGTAGATAAAGTATGACTGTGTATAGATGATACTGATCCATATCCTTTACTTCACAATTATCTGATAATCATTCTCAATCTTCTCCTCTAAGTTCCTCTGCACATATTCATCTCTTTACATGTCTGACTCATAATGTTTATTCATCTATCTTCATTGATCATCATACTGCTGTAATCTCCTTGACATTACTTTTACCACTCTTCCACACTGCAACACTTCATGCCACTGTTGACATCAATGACAACCAATATGCAACACAAATAACCCATAAGATGACATGATTAGAAAGAGCATGTGGCTAATTTGCACTATGTTGTACTAAGTTGTATTGCACATAATTGTTGAGGTTTATTCTTACATAGATGTGTGTGAAATCATATTAATAGATGTGCATGTCGACACATAAGGCATATTGGTGTTATTTGAGCATGCAAGGAAATAATGTAAGAGATGTAATGTAGTGTTCTTTAGTTGATGCACAATGCTTGGATGAAGTTGATGAGCAAGACTTTTACTTGAATTAGTCCATTCTCTTAAATAACATGTTTAAGAAGAAATTCATGAGCTAAAAATGAAATTCTATATTTGTCTTGATGAATTGGCTCTAGAATGTTAAAAATGTCAGTAGGAATAACATTAAATGGAATAGTAATTTTAGATAAAGCTTAGGATAAAAATTTCCTATATGTTTTAGATTAATGCATTAAATCCCAAACAAATGTCTTAGTGAGAGTACTCTTAATTTGAACAAGTAAATTATATCCCTTAGTAATTTTTCTCTTATATGTATGTACAACTATATGATGACTCTTGAAATGTGGTATTTATGGTATGGAAAGTGTTGGTGCTCATTTTGGCCTGGAGATTGAGCTTGCGTGTGGAGGGTTTCTTCTTTCAAACCCTAGGTTTTCCTCTTCATCGGCATGAGCTTGGCCTATCGGTTGGAGTTTTTCAAGTTCTACCGATGCGGTAGGTCTCCCCGACGGGGTGTGTTTTGTGCCTTCATCGATGTAACATGTGCAGTGTCTGGCCGATGGTAATTCGAGGTATGTTTGCGTTCGTCGACGTGACTTTTGTTATCAGCGGAGGGGTTTCTTGTTGCTCCGATGGTTGGGAGTCTGGCCGACAATGAAGTTGATGTTCGGCATGTCGGGGTGACGATGTTCCATGTCTTGGCGATATGCGAGTATGGAGTGGTCGTCGGTGAGATTTTGGCTATCGGGTGGACGGAGAAGTGTTGGCCCGACAGTTGGGGTCTCGCCGATGGAGGCGGGCTATCGGTAGGAGTTGGGCCGATGGCTTGATGGGGGGTGAGTCATGTGTTCATCGGTGAGATTTGGCTTATCGGCAGAGGTTTTTCTTGTTGGGCCGACAGTTGGTGGTCTGGCCGATAGGTAGTATTTGGCTTTTGGGCATTGGCGAGACAACTGGAGTCGGCGGGAGATTTTTGAGGAAGGCCGATGGTATATGTTTGGCCAATGGGCTGTGGACGAAGGGTCGTATGTCGAGCGCAGCAAAACGCTCGACACTTGGTATGCATGTGGCCATATTTTTAAAGTGCCAAAGTTGTCTCCGCGGCACCAATGTGGGATTATTCCCTTGTATGTTTTGAACCTGCGAGGACGCATTTTGGCGGGAAGCTTCTTTTTGACTGCAGCGACGGTTTTCAAGTGACCGTGGGTGGTTGAGGCCCTTAATGGCGACTGTAGTAGGAGTATGGGCGATGGTACAAGTGATCAGGCCGCCTGATTGAGAATGAAGACTTCTAGATAGTGGCGCGTGGCTCGAGGCCCCCCTTTGTCTGCTACATTAACATTTTCTGAGCGCCATTCCTTCTGAGGACTGTATCTGGCAGATTTTTGTCATAGCCATGTAATTAATTGCTGTGGTACACTCTTTGGCTATTATAAGCAGACTGTGTTACCATTTTTCAGGTTGTTGAAAGTTGAACATTTTGGCTCTGTGATACAAGACAGCTGGTTTTGGCTGCTCTATCCACAAAAAACTTGTGAGTTTATGTATCTCCTGTTGTATGTTTTTGTATGAATCCACTAATTTCATGGTTAAAGTTATATGAGAAATGCTATGTTAACATGTGTTTTGTTAATTCTATCTCCAGTATTGCATGTATCTTTCTCCTGAGTCTGGGTATTTAAGGAATGTTGAGACTCTAGAACATAGAATTCCTGTGTTGAATGTCTGATCTTTTAACTTCTGCTCAAAGGTAGATTAAACATTGGGAAGGGTATACTGCAATAGGGATGCCATAAGTAGAGATAACTTAACACTCTGTGTTGGGAGATATCTGTAAGGCAGGTATCATATATATCCCCCTGAAATCTAGTTTTATCTGTTCATGCTGATCATTCACAGGTGTATGTCTACTGACTCCAGCCCCTGGATAGGCACCAATCTTGCTTTGTGTTTGTGTTACTACCATGTCTAGCTTTGCATCCAAACTTAAAATCATAATCAAACTCTAAAACAACCATTAGGACATTAGAATTAGTTTTAGGATCCTCAGTCCTCTGTCTACAACTGCAAATAGGCCCAAAGCTAGCCCCTTTGCTCTTATCTTTCAGTTTTGGTCTACTTACAGGAGGACTTATCTGCTTTCTGACAGCATCCCAATCCTTGTATGCATATCTCATGGATGTTGAGTAGGGAATACCCCCCTAGGTCTTGCAGAGCCTGAAGAAGAAGAGGAGATAAAATATAGAGTCTATCTCCTACACTGTTGGCCCCTGGCCCAGAGATCTTGTTGATCACTGATGGCTACCTTGTAGGGAAATCTGGGAATAAGCATCCAGTCTGGGAAAAAACCAACAGAAATTGGCGACTCCGCTGGGGAAATTGTGAAAGAACCCTGATTTACAAAAAGAAAATAGTTCCTAGTAATAGGTGGCGACTCCGAAGTAATCTCCCAACCGGTCAAAGTAAAATTATATGCAGGGGAGAAGATCCCAACAAAATCCTTTATTTGAAGAGTTACCAGTAACAAGAAGAATGATGTACAGAAGAAAGGGAGCTGTCTCAGTTAGTCATGAGGGTTCCCCCAGAAAAAATGATGATATACAAGATAACCCTAGGCCATCAGGACAGCATGCGCCCTACTTTTCAAATGCAGAAGTTGATATTCAGGGTGCATATGAGAGGCAACAGGGTGGTAACATGAGAATGAGGTCAGAGGTGTTCCAAGAACGTCCATTTCTAGACCCTAGTGAAAGGTTTGAAGAGGCTGAGTCTCTGAGGGATGATGAAGACGAAGATCAGAATATGATAAAACTATCCTCCTCTAGGCCCAGCGAGGAAGAACTAGCTGATGAAATTAGGAGCTTAAGGGTCGAGTTTGAATATCAGTAGGCAATATCAATAAGAGATGACTTGAGGAAGAAAGTGCAAGCTTTGAGGACTGCCTAGAATAATTCAATTCCTACCCTTGAGAATGCAAATGTGCAGAGACATCAACAGAGAAATGAAGTGCAACATCAGCATAATGATGAGAGACAAAATGTGAATGATGCTAGGATACCACTGAACAATGTGAGAAACCAGAATGCAAACAGAAATATTAATGTTAATCAGTTAAACAGACAGCCAATGCAGCTAGATAGATTCAGACAGCTGGTATTTGATGGTATTCCTGGGTATCCTAACCCCATTGATAAGCATCTGAGGCTGCAAGTGCCTAAATTTTCAGGAAACAACACTGTGTCAGGAGAAGATCATCTAAAAGCCTTTCAAAATGTCATGGATAACTTTGAGGTTGAACATGAGGATGTTTTCATGAAGTCATTCATGCAATCCTTAATAGATGAGGCAAGAGAATGGTACAAGAATCTGCCTGATCGGAGTATTTCATCATGGGATGATTTTAAAAGGATGTTCAAGGAGCAATATGGTGACAAAACTGACCCTAGCTTTTTTGTAAATGAGTTCACCAGTATCACTAAAGGGTCAAATGAGCAGGTTGCAGATTTTAATGCAAGATTTACTAAAGTGTTAAACAAATTGCCACATCACATGAGGCCAAATGAACCAATGTGCATAATATTGTATATCAATGCCTTTGATGCAAAAACTGCATATGGATTAAGAGATAAAAGCCCTGCTACTCTCAGGGATGCTTTCAGAATTACAGTGAATATTGAAAACAACAGGAAAGCATCAGGCAAGACAAATAGAAGGGATGATATAAAAATTCTGTAGAATCCAAACAAGCCTCAGAACACTCAAGGTAATACATCTGCCCTTGAAGATAAGATAGACAAATTGGCAAATGTTGTTAAGGACCTAAGCTATAGATTAGCTAGAAGTGAAAAAGGGATAGGTCCTGATAGGCAAGTCTATCAAAGGCAGGAAAAGAGGCCATCATTGCATGATATGCCTTATAATACCAATTGGCATGATGGTAAACCTATATTCCCACATAACAACACAAATCAAAGAGCTCAACATGTCAAAGAAACTCCCGATCCTCTAAAGAAAGCTGTAAATATTGTTGATGATGCTCCATGGTGTATAATTTGTCAGATGCCACATTCACAGTCACAGTGTATGATTGCTCAGTCCTTGTGTGATAATACTACATCTTGTAATGAATGCAATGAGCCACATTATGTGCAAGATGATGATGTAAATATGATGTCCATAAGCAATGGATACACTCTTTATGATGCTGATGAGAGTACAAATGATGGAACTCAGGGCTGCCAACAGTTCCCATATGATGAAGATGATGAAGTTAACTATGCCTATGCTCAGAACTCACGCAATTTTCTGAGTAACTTACAACGACCTTCTGATGAGGAAATTAGGGCCTTCACAGCTGCAGCAGTTGCTCAAGTCAAGAGCAACTACAATCTCAGAGGTAAAAATCAGGTAAGCAGCCCACATCAGCCAAAAGATGTTACTATAGGACAGCCAGTGCATGGTAATAAGGGGATGGAATTACAAAAAAGGCAGTGGGTTAATAATAAACAGAATTTCAGACATAGAACAGGTCATGAATCCCAAGGACCAGAAAATAGAATCCCTCAGGCTGAAGATCAAGGTAAAGGTTCCCAAGACAAGAATGATGATCAGGGAACTATGAAAGTAAAAGCTAAATCAGTTCAGGATAAAAACAAGATTGTGGAGCAAGCTACAACTGTTATACAAAATTATGTTCCATTTGATATAGCTCAAGTCCTCTCCCAGGTAAAAGTCTCTGTTCCACTTATGGAACTCATGAAAGTGGAAGAAATCAAGAATAGGACAGTATCCCTAATTTCAGGGGTGCCTTTTCAAGCTAAACAAAATGTTCAGATCCAGGGTGACAAGCATGTCATGTGTAATGAAGAAGATGAGGCTCCTGAAGTCTATTTAGGAGTGACTATGACAAAGTGTCCTTCACAAGTGGAACCATTTTATGTTTCCCTGGTTATAAATGGAAAAATAATCAGAAATTGTATGCTTGACTCTGGAGCATCTACAAATGTCATGCCTTTGGCCATCATGCAACAAGCTGGATTGAAAATTGACAAGGCATGTGGAAAATGTTATGCTATGGATGCCAGAGAGGTACCAGTTATTGGAATCATGAAGGATGTAGATTTCAAACTGGCAGCATTTCCTGAAAAGAGATATAAAATGAATATAACAGTGGTTGACATCAAGCCACAGTATGGTATGTTGTTGTCAAGAAGATGGGCAGCACTAATTGGTGGAAGTATGCAGCTGGACCTGTCATATGCCATGATTCCAATGAATGGCAGGGATGTTAAGCTAATCAGAGAACAGAGATCATCAGAGATAGTGGAAGACCAAGAAACAGAGGAACAGATATGCTTTGTAAACACTGACTGTGATAACTTCAAGGTTGTCTCAGATGATAGAGAAGATAAAAAGAAAAATGTCTGCATTGAAGAATTGGATCAGCAAGGTTTGTGGACCATGTTTTTTGATGGAGCTTGTGCAAAAGAAGGCTCTGGAGCTGGAGTTGTTTTTCTATCCCCAACTGGTAAGCTCCTCAAATTCTCTTTCTTGCTGAGGTTTGTTTGCACAAACAACATTGCAGAATATGAGGCTTTACTCTTAGGCCTAAATATTGCTCTCAAACATGGAATCAAAATGCTAAGAGTATTTGGGGATTCTGAGCTGATTGTATCCCAAATTAGAGATAAGTATGCTTCAAAAAACAAAAGATTGAAACAATACAAGCATGCTGTTTGGGATACCATTGAACTATTTGATGCATTTTCAATAGGCTGGGTAGAGAGGTCAAAGAATGTTATGGCTGATTTCTTAGCCAATGTTGCAATAAGGCCAGATGACATCACTCTGTCAGATGTTACAAATGTAGAAGTTAAAATTAGGTCTACAGTACCAGAAAATATATGCAGTTGGCAAGTGTTTAATGATGATAGGGACTTGTTAAAATTTTTGCACTGCATAGATGAATATGAGAATCAAGAAATTGATTTCCAAGCTTTTGTAGAAACCATAGATGGAAAAGAAACTCTTGTGGGAAAGGAGATAATTCAGTTGAAGACTAATAAAATCCCTAGAGGGTTGGTAGCTTTGGAAAGAGCTTTTGACAGTAGAGACCAATTGGTCACAAAGACATCTCCCACAAACAAGGAGGATTTAGAAGAGATAAATTTGGGAGCATCTCAGACCCCCAGGAAGGTATATATTGGTAAGCAGCTCAAACCACACATCAGGAGTATGCTGATTGCATTACTGAAAAGGTACAAACATGTTTTTGCTTGGTCATATGAGGACCTAAAGGCCTATAGGGAAGATTTATTCCAGCATGAGATCCCATTGAAGCCGGGAGCTAAGCCATTCAGACAGAGGCAAAGACTTGTTAATCCTACCTTAGCTCCAAAGATGCAAGAAGAACTCAAAAAGCTTAGGGAAGCTGGAATAATTCTTCCAATCAGACATTCAACTTGGGTGTCTAACCTTGTCCCAGTCAGAAAAAAGAATGGTGATATTAGGCTTTGTGTTGACTTCAGGAACTTGAATGTATCCTCTTTAAAGGATAACTATCCACTGCCTAATATGGAAGCTATGTTGCAGAGAGTGACTGGTTGTGAACTCTTATCCATGATGGATGGATTTTCAGGTTATAATCAGGTGAAGGTGAAGGAATCAGAACAGTATAAGACTGCCTTCACCACTCCATGGGGAACTTATGTGTATGTTAGAATGCCCTTCGGACTAACCAATGCAGGTGCTACATTTCAAAGAGCAATGGATGTTGCTTTTGCAGGGTTGATTGATTCAATCCTGGCTGTATATCAGGATGACTTGACTGCTTACTCAAAGAAAGAAGAGCAGGATTGTTTGCATCTGGAGCAGATTTTCATTAGAGCACTAGAATATGGCATTTCTTTAAATCCAAAGAAGTGTGCTTTTGGGGTGGTTGAAGGAAAACTCCTAGGGCACATTGTTTCCAAGGATGGAGTTAGGATAGATCCAGAGAGAGTGGCTGCTATTGACAGAATTCAAATGCCAAAAACTGTAAAAGGAGTTCAGTCCTTCTTTGGACAGATAAATTTTGTTAGGAGATTTGTTCCCAACTTTGCAGAAACCACAAGGAACATTTCCAAGATGATGAAGAAGGATGCAACTGTCCACTAGGAAAGTGAAGCAATAGAATCATTTCAGAGTATCAAAGAGGCAATCAAGATGGCCCCTGTTCTTAAATCTCCTAATTTTTCTAGGCCATTCCAAGTATTTTCATTTGCTTCCTTTCATACTGTTGCTGCATTTTTGCTACAGAAAAACGAAGATGGTTTTGAACAGCCCATCGCTTTCTTCAGTATGTCCTTGCAGGCCTCTGAGTTGAAGTATGATATTATGGAAAAATAGGCATAAGCACTAGTCAGAGCCATCAAAAGTTTCAGACCATACTTGGTAGGATCATATATAATTGCATATGTACCCCATGCAGCAGTCAAAGACATATTCACTCAGCAGGAGGTGACTGGAAGAAGGTGCAGATGGATAAACAAACTGCAAGAGTTTAACATAGACATACAAATTACCAAGTTGATAAGAGGACAAGGATTAGCCAAGATGATGGCACAGTCAAACTTGGAAGCATGCCAAGTTAATGCAGTCCAAAATGAGAGTGTAAATGTATCAGGATCTGAATGGTACAAGGATATTATCTACTACTTGCAAAATCTGAATTGTCCTTCCCATTTCAGTGATAGTCAAAAGAGGACTTTAAAGTTACATGCAATCAGGTATGTTATTGTTCAAGGTGAGCTATACTGGAAAAACCCTGATGGTGTGCTGCTGAGATGTGTGGATGAGGATGTAGCTAACAATGTTTTGAATGATATGCATAAAGGATTGTGTGGTGGACATTATACTGCCCAAACAACAGCTCATAAGATTCTCAGAGCAGGATATTGGTGGCCTACTCTCTTTTTAGATGCACAAAGGTTAGTAAGGAAGTGTGACCCTTGCTAGAGATTCTCAGGAAAATTGAAATATGATGGTGCTTTACCCCTCAGAACTGTAACTGTGGATGCTCCATTTCAGCACTGGGGAATTGACTTCATAGGGGAAATTGCAGACAAGTCAAGTGGGGGACACAGTTGGATTTTGGTGGCAACTGATTACTTTACCAAATGGATTGAGGCCATTCCAACTAAAAGAGCTACAAGTAAGGTGGTGATGGATTTCATACTGGAAAATGTTATCATCAGGTTTGGAGTACCATTCAAGATAGTTACTGATAATGCTATGTGCTTCAGATCAGGTGAATTTGTTGATTTTTGCAACAGGTATGGGATAAATCTATCATATGCATCACCATATCACCCACAAGGGAATGGTCAAGCAGAATCAAGCAATAAAAGCATCATGAAAATTATCAAGAGGATACTGGACAAGAACAAGAGAGCTTGGGACTCAAAATTAAAGTTAGCAATATGGGCTGACAGAGTGACAGTAAAAAAGGCTATTGGAATGTAACCCTTTGAGCTAGTATATGGTGCGTTAGCCAGATTACCCACAAACAATTTCCTACCAGTTTACAAATTCATCCAGGAAAATGATGAGGAGATTGAAGACTCCATGATAGAAAGAGTGAACCAGCTGGTTGCACTAGATGAAGATAGAAGGAAAGCACACCAGATCAATCTCAAGAGACAACAAGATGTGAAATACCTGTTTGATAGGAGAGCTAAAAAAAGAAAATTTCAGGTCAATGATCTGGTGCTTGTATGGAATGCAAAAGATCAGGACAAGGGTAAACATGGTAAATTCAAACCCTTATGGATGGGCCCATATCAGATTTGCAGTGCTCATGGGGAGGATTCTTATTTCCTCCAGGCCCTAGATGGTGAAGTTCTGGAATTGCCTGTGCATGGCCAATTCCTTAAGTTCTATTTTGCATAGATGACTTGTCGCTGTGCACATTTGTAAAAACATGTATATAGTGTAAATGTCTTGTGCAGTTCGTGCTTTTTGGTTTTTTGCCTGGTCTGCCCGGAGATCTGGTTCTCGCTGCAGGTTTTCACCTGCACGTCCCCATTCGGAGCCAGTGTTGGTGCTCATTTTGGCCTGGAGATTGAGCTTGCGTGTGGAGGGTTTCTTCTTTCAAACCCTAGGTTTTCCTCTTCATCGGCATGAGCTTGGCCTATCGGTTGGAGTTTTTCAAGTTCTACCGATGCAGTAGGTCTCCCCGACGGGGTGTGTTTTGTGCCTTTGTCGATGTAACATGTGCAGTGTCTGGCCGATGGTAATTCGAGGTATGTTTGCGTTCGTCGGCGTGACTTTTGTTATCGGTAGAGGGGTTTCTTGTTGCTCCGATGGTTGGGAGTCTGGCCGACAATGAAGTTGATGTTCGGCATGTCGGGGTGACGATGTTCCATGTCTTGGCGATATGCGAGTATGGAGTGGTCGTTGGTGAGATTTTTGCTATTGGGTGGACGGAGAAGTGTTGGCCCGACAGTTGGGGTCTCGCCGATGGAGGCGGGCTATCGGTAGGAGTTGGGCCGATGGCTTGATGGGGGGTGAGTCATGTGTTCATCGGCGAGATTTGGCTTATCGGTAGAGGTTTTTTGCAGTTTGCCGATGGAGGGAAGTCACCCCGATCAGGAGTGCCATCGGGGTGACTCGGTGCATCGGCGTAGGTTTGAGATGCTGCTCCGACGGTGTTGGTCATACCAACGGAGGTGGGAGGCCAGGGTGCTGTCGGAGTGACTTTGTTCATCGGCAGAGGTGTTTCTTGTTGGGCCGACAGTTGGTGGTCTGGCCGATAGGTGGTATTTGGCTTCTGGGCGTCGGTGAGACAACTGGAGTCGGTGGGAGATTTTTGAGGAAGGCCGATGGTATATGTTTGGCCGATGGGTTGTGGACGAAGGGTTGTATGTCAAGCGCAGCAAAACGCTCGACACTTGGTATGCATGCGGCCATATTTTTAAAGTGCCAAAGTTGTCTCCGTGGCACCAATGTGGGATTATTCCCCTGTATGTTTTGAACCTGCGAGGACGCATTTTGGCGGGAAGCTTCTTTTTGACTGTAGTGACGGTTTTCAAGCGACCGCGGGTGGTTGAGGCCCTTAATGGCAACTATAGTAGGAGTATGGGCGATGGTACAAGTGATCAGGCTGCCTGATTGAGAATGAAGACTTCCAGATAGTGGTGTGTGGCTCGAGGCCCCCCTTTGTCTGCTGCATTAACATTTTCTGAGCGCCATTCCTTCCGAGGACTGTATCTGGCAGATTTTTGTCATAGCCATGTAATTAATTGCTGTGGTACACTCTCTGGCTATTATAAGCAGACTGTGTTACCATTTTTCAGGTTGTTGAAAGTTGAACATTTTGGCTCTGTGATACAAGACAGCTGGTTTTGGCTGCTCTATCCACAAAAAACTTGTGAGTTTATGTATCTCCTGTTGTATGTTTTTGTATGAATCCACTGATTTCATGGTTAAAGTTATATGAGAAATGCTATGTTAGCATGTGTTTTGTTAATTCTGTCTCCAGTATTGCATGTATCTTTCTCCTGAGTCTAGGTATTTAAGGAATGTTGAGACTCTAGAACATAGAATTCCTGTGTTGAATGTCTGATCTTTTAACTTCTGCTCAAAGGTAGATTAAACTATTTTCAGATTAAACATTGGGAAGGGTATACTGCAGTAGGGATGCCATAAGTAGAGATAACTTAACACTCTGTGTTGGGAGATATCTGTAAGGTAGGTATCATATATATCCCCCTGAAATCCAGCTTTAGCTGTTCATGCTGATCATTCACAGGTGTATGTCTACTGACTCCAGGCCCTGGATAGGCACCAATCTTGCTTTGTGTTTATGTTACAACCATGTCCAGCTTTGCATCCAAACTTAAAATCATAATCAAACTCTAAAACAACCATTAGGACATTAGAATTAGTTTTAGGATCCTCAGTCCTCTGTCTACAACTGCAAATAGGCCCAAAGCTAGCCCCTTTGCTCTTATCTTTCAGTTTTGGTCTACTTACAGGAGGACTTATCTGCTTTCTAACAGCATCCCAATCCTTGTATGCGTATCTCATGGATGTTGAGTAGGGAATACCCCCCTAGGTCTTGCAGAGCCTAAAGAAGAAGAGGAGATAAAATATAGAGTCTATCTCCTACACTGTTGGCCCCTGGCCCAGAGATCCTGTTGATCACTGATGGCTACCTTGTAGGGAAATCTGGGAATAAGCATCCAGTCTGGGAAAAAAACAACAGAAAGCAAGTTTGTGTCTAGAGAAAGATGGCTTAGTATGAGATGTGAAACAAGGATATGCATAAGCCATATGGATTAGATCATCATAACATGTAGAGAGTCCAACATCCCAAGGCCCTACATCATATGCAACTAAGGAAGATCTAACCTCGTCACATAAAGTAAATATCCAAAAATGTATCACTAGAGAGTGAAGGTATAACATGAGTGTCTATCACAAAAGATGTATCAAATCATGTGAAGGAAAAAGTGTTTAAAGGTAAAGTATCACTATACTTAGGCACATCACTAACACCCATAGGAGAAGAAATTTAGAATCATAAGAGCTATCGATGAGTGAAGTGAGAGTAGCTAAGAGGGAAATAAATTTAATAACTAAGTGAAGTAGGAAAAGGTAGACACATTATGAAACAATGCCTTGATAGACAATATAATCCCATTCATATGATAAAATGACATGAGTGAATCAAGGGTAGTGAGATCAAATGTGACAAATCATATGAACATATCAAAATTTACAATAGAGGCATGAACATAAGTAAAAAATAATGGGCTATAAGCATCAACAATAAAAGTTTTAGCAATGAAGCATAATCTAGGGGTGGTTGAGTGGAAATTAAAGAGATTCTAAGCAATAAAGACTTAAAACCTAATATTGATAAATAAATGATACAAAAATAAATTGTGTAGTCAAAACCTAATAAGATATGTGATGAATGATAAACAATAATAAATATTATATTTAAAACCCTAATGAAGAAGAAATAAAATCTAAGACTAAACCATAGGGTGGAGTAAGAACAAATGAGTTCACCAAAATATAGAGGGAAAACATTTCTACATGAAATGAATCTAGTGTAATTAAATAAATGCAATTAATCAACACACCAATTAACCTACATGATTGAGTTGGGATTGACTATAGCAAATTATAAAAACTAAATGCATAAATAAATGAGAAAATTAAATGAATTGATTGCATGGGTAGCTATGATTTTAGTGTAGAGGCTTTGTCTAAGTGTCACGAATCCATTCACCATGACTCTAAATTTTTATTGATATATGAATTTTATTAAATGTACTATTAGAGATTATATGTAGGAGTGCATAGGCAATAATAATGAGTGCAAGCTTGATCTAATGCACAAAACTAGTCCTATAACTTATAGGAAGTATCTAACAATTTGTAGGCTATTAAATCTCACTTGCCATTATTTTCTAATGTATAAATGCTTGTAAGGACTAGTAGTGTTTATAAACACCTTTGGCTAATCTATTGAATCATGAGGGTCATTTTCTCCTCAATTAAAACCATAGTAAATTGAATTTATTGTACTAAGAAAAATATTCAAGGACAACTAGCAAGCATGCATCAAACCTAGGATGATGTGCTCTTATGATTCTTTGATAAAGCCTACTAAAAATATTTCATAAATATTATATCAATAAAAACCCTAGCATGTTCCTACATGTTATCTAACATGTGTTCAAATGAGTAAATGGATGTCATTACATACAACAACCAAGCATACAAATCAATATAACATGTGCTAAGTTAGCTGACAATGACTAGTAAAGTGGTTGGCAAGACAAAAATTTTGAATTTTGAATTGTAAAAGAGGGGTTCAAATAGATATGACTATGGAAGTGACCTAGGTAATAGATAATAAATATAGGGATCAATAATGTAGATCTAGGAATTAATGATGAGGGGATTAAGATATTGTCATGTGCCAATTTTATGCACAATTATGCCCCTTATAAGATAATTATTACATTTACAACACTCTGATCAAATTGAACCCAAAACATAAGGGAAAAGGGCATGGGTATGTAATTTTTACCATTACAAATCTTTATTTACATTGGTGTAAACTTTAGCATTAGAAATTTCATTAATGGGATTATTATTTCAAATACAATTTTCACTTACCAAATTTGTCTCTACATTGAAGTGTTTCTAAGTTTATCACATTTAGCTATTGTCGAAAACTTAAAACATAATTATTATTGAAAAGATTTAACATTTGATATTTTAAATATAGGGAGGAAGACTTTGTATTTGTTTGAGTAAAATTTTATCCTTTAAAGGTTTTTATTCCAATTCAAATGATTCTCAAATTTTATATAGTTTATTTAATAAGTTAATTATTTAAAATTCAACATTTTAGGTCTACCTTATTAAAATTAGTATCACAATAATATATTTCTCTTAACGTGTAATAAAATTTAAAAAAAAACTTTTTATTAAATTATGTATTTTTAGTGTGTTTATATGTCATCAAAATATTTGTTGAATTTATGTAACTTATAATAAAAATGCATTAATTCAATTACTTATAATTAATGTCACAACAAATAACTTCAAAATTACAATTAATAATTTTAAAAAATAATTCTTTAATAGTCAACACATTCACAAATATTAAACCTTTCTAAACTATTAAATCCTTTAATATACTTATGGATTCACAATGAATTAATTGAATGTGATATAGATTTTTCATTTAAAAAAAGGGAGAAAGGTACTCGGTAGAACAGTCTATGTATCATTTATTATACTCTATGCACAAATATGGGTAATATGTACTAAATTCAAATCCATAATTTAGAAGAAACATTAAAATCAATTTTAAAAAAAGTAGTGATATCCTAGGAACTTAGCTTTCAATGCCCATCTTCATTGCTATACTTAAGACAAATTTGAAACATTTTATTCTCCATCAGATGTTGCCAAATTATAATCCTAGGTCAACTACACCTACTTCGAGGTTTAGTAAATCTATTGAATCATGAGGGTCATGTTCTCTTCAATTAAAACCCTATCAAGTTGAATTTATTTTATTAAGAAAAATATTCAAGGACAACTAGCAAGCATGCAACAAACCTAAGATGATATGCTCTTATGATTCTTTGATAAATCCTACTAAAATGATTTCATAAATATTCTATCAATAAAAACCCTAGCATGTTCCTACATTCTCTCTAACATGTGTTCAAATGAGTAAATAAACGTCTTTACATACAACAACCAAGCACACAAATCAATATAACATGTGCTAAGTCCGCTCACAGTGACTAGTAAAGTGGTTAGCAAGACAAAAGTTTTGAATTTTGAATTGTAAAAGAGAAGGGTTCAAATCTATGACTATGGAAGTGACCTGGGTCAAGTCCACACCTACAAATCTAATGTAGGGTAATGAATAATAAGTCTAGGGATCAATAATGTAGATCTAGGAATTAATGATGAGGGGATCAAGATATTGTCATGAGCTAATTTTATGCACAATTATGCCCCTTGTAAGCTAATTATGCATTTACACTCTAATGAACATGAACCCAAAACATACAGGAAAAGGGCATGGGTATGCAATTTTCACCATTACAAATCTTTATCTACATTGGTGTAAACCTTAGCATTAGAAATTTCATTAATAGGCTTCTTGTTTCAAATACAAGTTTCACATACCAAATTTGTCTCCACATTGAAGTATTTCAAGTTCACCACATTTAGCTATTGTCCAAAACACAAAACAAAACATAATTATTATTGAAAAGATTTAACATTTGACATTTTAAATATAGGGAGGAAGACTTGTATTTGTTTGAGTAAACTTTTCATCATTTAAATTTTTATATGCCAATTCAAATGATTCTCAAATTTTATATACTTTATTTAATAACTAATTATTTAAAATTGAATATTTTAGGTCTACCTTATTAAAATTAGTATCATAATAATATATTTTTCTTAAGTGTCTAAAAAACTATAATTTGTTATTAGATTATCATCAAAAAAATTATTAACTTTATATAACTTATAATAAAATGCATTTATTAACTTAATTATAATTAAAGTCACAATAAATAACTTTAAAATTACAATTGCTAGTTTTAAAATAAAAATAAATAATTCTTTAATAGTCAACACATTCACAAATATGAAACATTTCTAAATTATTAAATCCTTCAATATACCTATGAATTTAGAATGAATTAATTGAATGTAATGTAGATTTTTTAATTTAAAATAGGGAGAAAGGTATTTGGTAAAATACTCTATGCACAAATATGTGTATGCATTTGGTAGAACAATCTACATAGCATCTATTCTATTCTATTATAAACATAAATATGTGCTAAATTCAAATCCATAATTTAGAAGAAACATTAAAATCAATTAAAAACGAAGAGCAGGGATATCATAGGAACTTAGCTTTCAATGCCCATCTTAATTGCTATACTTAAGACAAATTTGAAACATTTTATTCTCCATGAGATGTTGCCAAATTCTAATCCTAGGTCAACTACACCTACTTCGAGGTTTAGTAAATCTAACATTATTTAAAAAGAATACATACAACTTCAAACTCTTGGTATAATTTTGATTAAAATTTTATAAAAAGAGTCTTAACGCAATTTAGGGAAGAGTAGGAAGAAATACTCTGATTAGGACTTTTATCAATATACGATTAAAACAAAGACAACGATGTGATTACAAAGACAATTGTTAAGCTTTCATTATGCATTCTCGTTGGAATATAATTATATATTATAAAGAAAATGTCAAGAGGCGGTGATTCGAAAGAGAGAATTAGAGGAATGAACTCATGAAGACGACTAAAATTCCTTGGTACCTTAAAGAAAAAACAAGAGTTGATTGCAGCTTGCAACCTTCTTTTTATTAAAAATTAATAATAATTAGTACTTACACGTGAAGGAGGTGTAATGGTTATGTCAATTGTAGTTTATATAAAATAATATGTTTTTAATAATAATTAGTACTTGTATAGGAAAGAGGTGTGATGGTTACACCAATTGTAATTTATATAAAATAATATATGTAGAAATCTAAACACACCCTTGAATATAAAGTACCCGAGATGTAATACTATGTAATCAATGGTTTGCATTAAAAAAAAATTCAACATACATATCTCAAATCTGACATTGTGCAAAGCTCTTCAATAAATTGAATGTCCTATAATTTTGAAATAATTGTGATATCCTATGGAAAAAGAGTTTTTTTTTTAATATTTAATGTGTATATATAAAACCTAAAAGCTATATTGATTTAGGAGTAACATGTTACATTGAATATATAGGATTTTTGGTGTAATTTGTGCGGTGGATTTTTTACATTAATATTTAAGATTATATTTCAATTTGACTAATATTGCATGATTACAATCTACAATTGTTTAATGTATTATTATAATGATATTCCATGGCTACAATATACAAATGTCTAGTATATTATAATCATAGATAATGGAATATAATCTTAAATATTAATATAGAAGATTTGCCACACAATTTTATATTAAAATTTCTATTATTCATAAATATTAATATTTTAACCTTTCAAAAATTGAAAAATGTTTTAGTCGTACAAGATTAGAGACTTCTCTATTATAAGCTATTCTAACAGATTTTATTAAAGCATATGGAGTAGAACATTTTCTCATGAAATTCCCTACTAACCACATAACTTTTATCAATAAAACATTCAATAAAACTACCAAACTACCTACTGAATAAAAAAAGTTCTATTGTGGAATATTCTAGAAAAGATACTGATTCTTTGAATGCTAAGTTATATCTGATATCTAAAGAGAGGGGCATGGTGTCAAGTCTTTGAGGCTTGGCCTCATCTCCCAACACTTAGAAGTATTCTTGCTATTAGATTCTTATGTTTTGATCCCTATTTTGTAATGGTTTGTTGTTGTGTGCTATTTATCTCTAGCTATTTAGCTCAAGCTATTAGTGTTGATTCCTATCTTGGAATTCATTTTGCTTTTCCCATTTGGCCTTTGTAAGGGTAGGGATCCTTGTTATCACTTTTAATATTATCAAAAATATAAATGTTCTATTGAAGAAATCATAATCAGCCAAATATATGGAATATGCTATAATTAAACAACAATTTTCGCTATTAATTTAATCTACTTGTGAATACCTATTATAGATTGAATGCTTTTTCACTTACAAAAATTTTTACTCTGGTTATAAAGTTTTGTGGTTGATTAGATTGTGAATCAATTTGAATCTAGAAATTACTATTAATATATCTTAAAATTTAAAAGATGAACCTGTTTTAAGGTTTATTATGAATTTATAGTGTAGCTAGGTTGAAACAAAGCCTTATGTACTAATATGTACAACAAACATTCTTTCTCTTCACTGGTAGAATATTCAATAACTCATACAACTCAATGTGTAGCTATAGAATATTTAAAGGAAAATAAGATGATGAGAATATAAAGAAGAAGCTAACTAGGAGTATGTGTGTTATCTACAACTCCTCTAAGCCAAGAAAAGTGCTACAACCTCTTCATCTATACCCATTGATGATGATTTGTTTAGTCTTGACTAGTTTCCCACACACATAACTTTCATAGCCTGCAAGAGAAGAGTTTCATTAAGACCAAATCCCACACAAATGATAATAGAATACATAGAGAAAAATCTATTCTCTGCATTGAAAAGATGGAGAAATTTTGAGTAGCAAGAATTAGTCCTTTGCATAGATTTGGGTCCATGGAATTTGAGTTCCACAATAATTCCCCAACTTCTAGAGGATTCTATTTTAGTGCACCCACTAGACCAATATGATCCTCCACCATTTTATCAAAATTTTAGATCTAATAGAGTTCTGGTACCTTTCACGTGGAGGGAGAGGCATGTAATGCCAAAGAGGAATAAGGGAGAAGAAGATGCCAATGAATTTAGCAAAAAATAATGTTGATTCAAAGTTCCTCTTAGGATTTGTAGTGTTAAAGGAACAAGGAAATTTAGAGGAAGTGTTGTTGATGAATGATGAGATTTTCTCCAACAACTAGATTTCACCCCTACATTTGCCTCCTTACCGTTAGCAGGGCTTTAATTTCAACAAGCCTAGTGAGAGCTTCAAAACTTGGGGTGTGTCTAACATTTTGATTCCATGATCATCACAATTTTCGTTAAAGGAGGAGTAGAGGATGGTGAAGGATGTTCTATGGAAGATTACTAAGTGGGGCAAGGGTAGCAACTTTGAATTGTTTACAATGGTATTACAAGAGGAAAAGGAGGATGAACACTGGTGGTGGGAACAAGATCATTTTCCTAGGTGGAGGAGCAATTGGTCATGTTCTTTGTTTATAATTTTCAATTCTAATAGGGGTGATGACTATGAGTTTTCATTCAAGCCCAACTTTGGTACGAGATGGAGTCTCAAGGAAATTTTGTTCTACAAGGGTAGGAGAGGTTGGGGTTTCTTCGTGGTGCTAGCCCATTAAAGTAGCTAAAGAATAGTCATATATTAGTATTGTAAATCAAATGTAATGTAGAATAGCGTGAATCCTGTTGTATCTCATTTATATAATTTTAGCACAATGTAATCTAATATAGATCACAATCCAATTTGATCTTAAATGGAAAATGTGGAAGATGCAGGTCATTCTAGGTATAGAGGTGTAAAGCTGTAGATTTAGTCAATCAAACATCTATTAGGTTCAATGTATTTACACTATTCTTAGTGACTAGAAAATCTAGTGATTGAAAATAAAATACTAGCATTAGACATATTGAATTATGGGCATAAATTCCCACATAAGAAGCCTATCAACTAATAATAGATATTTTATGTGTTAAGCAATAAAAAAAATTAATAACATTAAAATATGTTTTAAATCCTTTTTCTGTGCTCAAATTAAGCTCTCTTACTATTATAGTGTGTAGTAGTTAGGTCTAAATTTGATGGTTGTATGATTGCATTTAAGTATTTTTACTATAAAATATAATTTTAAAAGATTGTTATATACAAAAGGGAAGATTTTGGACAGAATGCCAATTTTTTATAAGATTACATGATTATATATGTATCTAATTTATGGTATATATTTTCAAATGAAATATGTTTTGGTACATGAAGTGCAATTTTAAATGGATAAATGTCACAAAAAAATTACTTGATAAGCAAGGTTGGCTTCCAAATTTAGGTCCTAGCCATAATAGTATCTTATATTACATCTATAATTGAAATTAGTTACTCTCAATTTTAAACAAAGAAAAAATTGGAAAGACTATTGTAAGTGAAGGAAAAGTGGAATGAAAAACAAAGTCAACCCTCACTCTCAATACTCCTCACTCTCAATACATATATTGTAAGCTAAGTGGATGCCAAAAAAACAAAGTTAGTGGGTAATTAATAGTAAAAATTATCACACAATAAATTGTTATGAGTCATTGTAGACACCTAAAATTGACCACATTCTAACAACACCTTTAACATCACTTTCAACACATTTCATCATCCTAAACACCTCCTCATTCCATCACACACATCTTAATACTAATTAATTATTAAATAAATCATATTTATTTAATTAATTAGGATTGTCTTATAACATTTTCCCCATCATCATATTAATTAAATAAATTATATTTATTTAATTAATTTAATTTTCCACGTCTATTTACACTAATTAATTAAATAATTTTATTATTTGATTAATTAGTCCTAAATTCCTAACTAATTCTCCATTTACCCTAATTAAATCCCATCGTTATCCATTTTCCATAAATAAATAAATTAAAAAAATCCAACTAGTCACATGACTAACTAAAGGTTGTCTAATTGTATCCATCCATCTTTATAGAAAGCCCTAGAAGATTCCATCCTTATCCCTAATTTGTCTCATAAAATCCTAGCCATCCATTAGACCTCTTAATCCTAGTCATCCGTTACGCCTCTTAATCTCAACCATCCATTACACCTCTTAATCCTAGCCCTCCTTTCCTCATATCACGAATCTATAAATTAATGATCAATAAGTCCATGAAAAACACATCTTTTTCTATCAAGTACATGCTCTCATTCTACTAACATCCATATTCCATTACACCAAGATTATGTTGGTTTATCATTGAGCAATCCACATTCAAGCAAGAAAGTATTTTTAAAGAGCAAATCAAGTAGATCAAGGGTGCACTCTACTTCCCCTCTATCAGAAGAGCAAGGTGATTCAAGGTAAAAGGTATTGTTTATTTGCATTATCTTTGTGTTATTTGCGTCATTTAAATTTCTTGTCTCAGTGGGACCTTGTCCCTGTTACTAACAAATTTTTGGTGAAGTTCTATGAGTTTTTCAACAATATTTCTAGAATGGCACTTACGTCAATTTTAGTTCTCTTGACTTGGTTTCAGCATTTACAACTATGGCTTAGCACCTACACCCTGGTTTCAACACTTTTGCATTGTAAGATTTTTGTCTGGTTTTCTACAAATTTCTAATTTTTTAGGTTGCTTGTTGAAGTATGTTACTATTTTTCTCTATTGTCTAACCCTTTGTTTTGCAGAAAATTAATCCTTTTGTTGTAGGTTTTATTGTCCAAGTTCTAGAATGACATTTTTTTACTATCATTTAGTGCTTCTATTTTAGTTCAACACTTATGCCTACCAAATAGCGCTTTCATAATCAAGTATAAAAATATATTTTTCTATTTCAACACTCTTGTTTTGCTTTAGCACGTTTGTCTGTCTTTTAGCACTTTAGGTCTATACATCAACACTTCTTCTTTTGTGCATTTTTGTGATTTTAAAATTTTCTTTTTTCTCCTAACCCATGTTTAATATTAGACCTAACTAAGTGGTGCAGCTTGTCTTTTTCCTGTCAAAGATAAAAAATGGTAAAACTATTAACATGTTTGTTTTGTAGGTTCATTTGTCCAAGATCTTTTATTTTCCTCTAATCTAGGCACTAAAGTTAGTTAGAAGGTTAATGAACTTTGTTTTCCATATTTGTGCAAGTGTGTAGACATATGCTCTCTCCTTGCACATAGTGTGATCTTGGAGATTGAAATCTTACATTTCTTTTTGTGTTTAGATTAGAACCCAAGGTGTGTTAGTGTGTGTATGCTCTCTCCTTGCACTTAGTGCAATCTTGGAGATCAAAAGCACCTAACATTAACCTTTCCCTTTAGAAGGCCTACTTGGGGATTTTATCACCCCAAGGGATGACCTCAATCACGTGTTCTAATGGGGTTTATCAAAGGGGAGAGAGTGAAAGCTATCCTTAAAGGAGTCATCATCATGTCTGGCATAGCCTTGGGGACCCTTTTCATTAGGGATTATTTTAGTGGTGAATCTTTGCCAATTGGCGAATAGTTCAGATTTGTGAATTCAAAATTGGAAAATATATTGCAACCATCCAGGGGGCCAAATCGCATATATTTTACAAATTTTGATCAAATGAATTTTAATTTGCTACCAATTTATTTATTAAACTAATAAAGTAAATTATTTCACCACAATAGATGATATGTGTTTATATCCTAATCACCAACAGTTTATAATATATTTTTAAATATTAAATATATTTGCCACTAATATTAAGTTTCCTCCTTTAATTTTGGGGTTATATCGCTATTAGTTATTTACATTTTTGCTTATATTATTGATTAGGGATTCATATTTTATTTATTGCCATTGATTTCCATTTTAATTTAATGGTTACAATTGATTTCCATGGGTCCTTTAAGCATGTGCCTTTTTAAAGGCATGCTAAGCTCGAAATTGCTTTTGGGCCATGGGATTAGGATCTAATCCCATGGCCCAAAAGTAATTCCAAGCTCAATATGCCTTTAAAAGGCACATGCTTAAAGGACCCACATAAATCAATTATAGTCATTTGATTAGTAGTAAATAAAATGTACGGATTTAGTCATTCATTCAATTTTGTTTTTAAAGTGTGATTTTTAAAATATTTAATTTTTATGTGTTCCAATGCCTTCTCAATAATAGATTTGTGCTTGGTGGTGAGGGGCTCTGTTGAGACCGCTATCCCCAGACCCCGCGAGGGGGATCTGCCCCCTCAACCCCCACAAGGGGCACTGCCCTTTGACCCTGCCGGTCACTGCCAACCCCGAGCCCCTGCTTTAAAATTATAAGAAATAAAAGAATATATCTATGTAAAATTTTAAAGGAAGGATTCACCATTGTAATTAAATTTTTTGTCTATTATTCTCTATGATTCGCTAGGCTTTTATAAACATTTCTAATAATGTGAATAGATTCACTAGGAAAATTAATATTTTTTTCAAAAAATAGGAAAGATTCGCTAGAAAAATTATAGCACTTAGCTTAGGATTTGCTAAGGTTTTATAAGTTTTTTTAGGGGGGATCCTTAAAGTTATCACTGCTTTTCATAAGGACACAAGTTAAAGTGGAATTGGGCTTTCCCATGAACACATGCTTGTAGATAGACTCTGGTTCATAGACCTGAGCCTCAAAGTACCTAGCGTATATCGAGGACTCCCCTAGAGAACCTTATTCATCCTAGTTTAAGACCTTTCATCCATCTTCTAGTGTGGTGCAAGGGATGCAGATCACCCTCTAGAGCTACTCACAATGTACTTCCATGTGTTGAGATAGAACTAACCTTGGTGAAGCCTTTGATACTCCTTAGGAAGGGATCTTTCATGTACATGGCTATCCCTATCTATCCCTCATAGGTAGATAGTATTGATGGATTAATTTCTATTTGTGGGCCCACATTAAGAGTCACACCCACCTGAATAATATTAGAAAATGTGCTCATGTGCCTGCCATGTTTTCATGTGTTAAACTAGTATAAGCCAATTGACCTTATCAGCTTGAAAAGTCAAGTTGTCCATTGTGTTTTCTTGAGTGTTTGAATCTCTTTCCAAATCATCCAACACAACCAGGCCTTCAAATTAGTGCATTTGATATGTCCCTTAGTGATTTTGACCTATTCTTTATCAATTTAACCTATCCTTTAGTGCTTCTACTGCTTCAGGACTTGCGCTTTGTCTCTCAGCTCTTGTGCTTTACATTTTAGTGCTTTCACTCTGTCTTTTAACACCTGTGCCAATTAGTGCTTCTGACATGTGTCTCAGTGGTTTGATTGTTGTTACCAAAACATTCAATCCACCCTTTTCAGTACTTGAAATTAGACCATTTTGATCAAAATCTTGGCCTACTCAACCTTCGATAGACCTAGTATCACCCATCATACCCATCTTTACACCAAAACCATCTTTGTTTCCCAACTTAAAAAACTTGTGTCATTTCCATATCCCTTTGACCATTTCCACTTTTCATCCACCAAACCATAATCAATTTCCTCCCTTCCATTCATTGTAATTTGGAATTAGACTCCATTTGATAATTCTACACCACAACATTCAATTAAATTAATCCCATCAAAAACCACCTTGGTCATAACCATAATCACCTTACCCTATTTTGGACTTGGAATTATACCCATTATCAAATATTTAAATCTCCATCTATCCATAATCATCCATTTTGGACCTAAACTTTGAATATTTATCCATCCATTCTTATCCTACTTGTCTTGTCACCATCCTTAACTAAAATCAAAATCACCATCCACTTACAAATCCATATCAATCCAAAATCAAATTTTCTTAGAGTTAAATCCATATCTTTCATCCTTCATCCCTAACTTGCATTTTCCTTGAGAACTTTCTTATCTCAAGTAGGTTTTTAAGTTAGCCCTTATCAAATTTTGACAAATTAACTTTGGATCTTTGGAAACTCCTAAGTTTGTGGACTCCAAATCCCTATTCTATTTTTTCTTGGGAACTTGCCTATCCCAAGTAAGAAAAGGGTAATCCCTATCCTATTTTTGCTTGGGAGCTTGCATATCCCAAGTAAGAAAAGGGTAATACCTATCCTATTTTTGCTTGGGAACTTTCCTATCCTAAGTAATAGAGGATACATTCTTATAATCCTGTAAATCACAAAAGATCTAGATTTACTTGAATCAACTTTGGTTTTTATGCAATATCACCCCCTTATCATTCATAACTCATCCTTCAAACATCATTATCCTATTTCAATCTTGGCCCAAAAGTCCAAAATCCAATTTCATAAAGTTCAAATCATCATATCCTAAATCCATACCATTGTCATCAATTTTAAACCCCCAATCACTGTATTTCCAAATCAAAACCATCACCCCAAAATCTACACCCATCATCTAAACATAAACACCTAAGTCATCACCACCACTTACTCCTATCACACCATATCATCTTCATAAATCAATTTTCCACAAACTACACCCAATCAAACTAGGTCTCATCTTTGTATGCCAATTACAAGGTCACAAGCAAGGAAGCTCATGGAGGCAAACCAATTCACACTAAGAATGTCAAGTTGCATATTCAATTCAAATATCCAAGGGGAAATCACATATCTACCCCCTTCTCATATCTCACATCAACCTTCCCTACATGAGGTGCTTGAACATGAACTCTTGAGGACCACCCTAAATTTTCACCAAGAACCTAGGAATTTTCCCAAGATCGATAAAATTTGAATTGTATGGAGTCTATGGACCATCTCCTCAAAGAAGGCCCAGACCATTTCTTCCTATTACTAGCTCAAAATGGTGCCAAGCTACCACCCAATTTTGACACCTCCCAACTCAAAAAATAAAGCCTTTCAACATCTTCCACCACACAAGACAACCTATGGGAATCTCATCTCCTTCAAACATCTAATATCCTCAAAATTACACAAACCTTAAGAGGTGACCTTTTAATCCTACATCAAGTTCACAAACAAATTTTAGCTACATCGCTACATCACAAAGAATCACACCCAACGCATCATCACATCTAAGAATCAAAATACTAACAAATACAATCAATCATAGTACACATGCCACTATACCACAACACACATAATATACATTAGCATACATATAACAAAAAAATCAACAACCTCAAGCTTCCATCCCTTCTCCACACATTACAACATCCATCCCACAAATCAATTTATACAATACCCAAACCTCAAACCCCACATCATACCAATATATCCAATCTACAACATCACATCAACAATAGCCACCTCTTAATCAATACTACATCAATCCACAATATAGTTCATCACCCCGTCTTAACATAACATAGACAACACCCAATCTTATAAATATCTTGGCTCAAGAAATACAAGATGTAAGAAAGATGATCCAATGGTTGCAAACAGGACAACAAAAGAAACTGTATACATTTTAATACATATGTCCAAGACCTTTTTGATAGGTCTATCACTATGGTACCTTTCCCTAAAAATTTTTAAATGCCTAAATTTTATAAATATAAGGGAAAGGGTGACTAAAGGGAGCATATTAAGGAATTCTACACAAAGTCTAGGAGGCCAAGCCCTAGAGTGGTTTACCCACCAACCTCATGGTATCACCACTTTTAAAGAGCTAGCTCAAAAATTTGTAGCAAATTTCTCATACAACATCGAACATGAGATGACTATGACAGATTTGTACAATACCAAACAACAAGATGGTGAGAGATTTGTTGCCTTCTTGCAATGATGGAGAAATTTTCCTAGTAGATTCCCTTGGCCTATTCTTGAAAAAAAACTAGTCAACATCTTTCTTCAAAACTTGAATAAAAAAATGGGCTTTCACTTGCAAGTTCAATGTGCTAATACCTTTGATGGTATTATAGACAAAGGGGTCACCATCGAAAAGGCCCTCATTGCTAGTGAGTTAGTAGAAATTTATAAAGACAATAAAGACAACAACAATCAAGCTAATGACAAACCTTTGTTATGCCCTACATACACACCTTTTTTTTCCAGTTGGAGGCCCCCTCCTTTTTGTTTTTTTTTCTTTGCTTTGCTTGTGATCATTTGATCCCCTTTTAAGCCCTAAGTTTCCACTTAGGCATTTTTGTTTACTTCAAAATAGGTCTTTTGAGCCCTTTTTGTGAAAGTCCTAGAAGTTCTCCAACTCCTGGGATCTCGAGTCTCAGATTCATTCTGGGATTCTGGCTCTTTTCCAAAAAGTCTAATCAGGACTTGAAGCCCTGATCAACTTTTTGGAATTTGGTCCAAAAGTCTAGTTTCTCTCCACGTTTTTGCCCCTGATCTACCGCATTTGTGGTGGTAAGATGTTGGTCATGATGTTGATCATTCACAAACATAAAATAAAAGTTACACAACAACCTTTACTCATCTTGAAAGATACGATGAATTCAAAGAATTCATGATCCCAAGTCTCCGTTGATTAGGTCTTAATCTACTGACGTTACTCAGTGGTTGATGTGTGTTGCTGTTTTCCATTCGGGGGCCTTACGTGTTTCTGCAAAGTTCATCATCACTATCTTCAAATATCCTGCTCTGGATGTTTGCTCTGCATAAGTCTCCAACAATTCTACCTTGGCACTGTGAATTTAGTCAAATAATGTACCTACAGGCTGATATTTGCATGATTTCTATCATTATTTATGATTCTTTGCATGATATTTTCAATACTACATGCATTTACTTCAAATATGCTAATGATTTTCAGTTACCTACGGGATTTCAGCATATTTCTCTGTTTCTGCTTATTATTTATCATGATTTGCAGTTATGGTGATGAATTTATGAAATTAAAAAAAAGAAAAGGGTTAAAGAATGAGATTCCCAAAACTACTTGACTTAGATCACTGATCCACATACAAGCTCCCATACATGCAATGAAAAGAAGGAAACTAGAATCATACTTCACCAGGACATTCCACAAATCCGCATGATCTAGTGCAAATCTTCAAAGGGAAAGTTGACAACAACATGTAATGAAATGAAAGCGCTTCCAGTTGAACACAGCATTCACCAGTACATATCCAGAAATTAACAAGAAGATTACGTAAAATTTACAATCAGGATGTAATCTGAAACTTCATATCCATTCAGTATGCTCAAGAACAGGTACATTTACAGTGATCTGAAGAAAGAACCTTGACATTTCAACAATTCTATCCTCATTAGTCTCAGTAATCCGATCTCCTAATTGATTCTACAGTAATTAGCCTTAATGCGCCAGATGCGTCTGTGTATTCTAATGTATCTCTCTATATATCTTCCTTTTGACAAGCTCTGGCCTTTATATAGATCAAATGCCAGAAAACGGTTACAGTGATCCAAGGATCAGGATCCTCTCATAATAATCAACGGTCCAGATGAAAAGCACATGCTTTGCCAGTTAGCAAATGTACAGCTGGCACAGAATATTCCAGCATCTTTAACTTGATTCGGTCTCCAGCTGGCGAACAGCATATTTGACAATATCCTCCTTATTTCTGGTTCATGTTGCCTCTATGTGCAACTTTGTAATTATCAGCTTCAGCATCATCATGACTTCAATGCTCAGCTTCAGCAACATCATCATCATGACTTCCTGCAAGTAAACAGACAAACATTAAGTTCATCATCATGTGGATAAACAACAGGAAGTAAAACGTTTTATTAAACAAGCCCCCAAAAATGTGTAGCTACAGGCAATCGGGCTCCAAATCAGTGGAAAATTATGCACTAAATGCATAAACATCTTCGAAACACCCGGGTCAACCATCGTTGACTGGGAAATCAGGAATCGGGTCTCCAAATTTCCATCGCTTCATGTTCCAGCCCATTTTCTTGTATATCGGGTTCAAAATATGATCATGATGATCTCAAAATATACAAGGAAATAATCGCCCTTTAACCATCCTTCGAATCTGGCTTTGCATGCTCTGTTTGTATGTTTCGGGTCATCATCATCATATTCGCATCGGTGTGACCACATATGATCAGGGTGACAATATTAGACTTGGCCGATGGCAACAGTTATACCGACACCAAAAATCATGATGATGCCCAACTCTATGTCTTCTATCTAGCTGCAGGATATCATGAGATATGATGCTCCTCCCCTCCGAATGCTCTGATGAAAAGCACATCAGGATGTTTCGTTTCTGCATATTGGGGAAAGAAAGACATCATCGTCATCATCATGTCGAAGGCAAACAGGAGGATTTGGAATATGATCCTGCTGCTGAGGAAAGGAATATGATGGTGACATCATCGTCATGTTCAGGCTTCATTAAAATGCAAAGGATGACGTCACCGTCATGTTTCGTTAAAATCAGGGGATAAATGTAATATCGGGTCACCTTAGGAGGATGATCAGGATGATCAATATAGTATGACCCCTTCGCGGCCAAGGTAACCCTCTCGAAAGGATCAGGATGATGATGATGATGATCATCATATCCGCACTGGGTGATTTAAAATATGATCCTGCTGAAAGTCCAGATGACGTCATCAGGATATCCAGGGCCTTTGTTAATCTTAGAACATGACGTCATCGTCATATTGGCGAACAGGATCATGCCTTGGAAAATATCCTGCTGAAAGAGAAAGGTGATGGTGACGTCATCCTGATATTTGCTTCTTCGTTTATCAGGTCGGGATGACGTCATCAGGATATTTGCAAAAGGTTATATTTCTCGGCAGGAGGATATTGCGAAATGTCAGGTAGAGAAACAAGATCATGATGATCTTGACAACATGACTTAGGAATGGAATATCTCCCTCCCTCCGAAAGATAAGGTGATCATCATGATTGTCCAGAAGGAGATCAGGAGGATATTACGAAATATGATCCTGCCTTGAAAGATCATGATGATGATGATCACCAGGACTTTGTCGTGCGCATGCAAATTTTGCAGATGGTGGGTTTCTTAAGTAGGGTGATATTATAATATCAGCATGATATTATAATACCGGGTGATGTTAGAATATCATGATGCTCGCGATGTGCCCAAGGTCGCTTGATGGGTAAAACACACTATCACTTAAGATTGACGTCCGGATGTTTCGGGACTGCATGATTTTTATATCAGGTGATAGACCAAGATCATGATGATGACCTTTCGCGATACAAAAGACCGCTTCGATGGGGACAACCTACTATGACTTAAAGTTGACGTCTGGACATTTCGACCTCAGGATATTATCGGGGGGCGTTTGAAATATGATGATGATGTTCTTCATACAGCAATTATCAGGTTGGACCAAAACTTTGACTGTGCATAACTCCCTCATATGGATGAATTTTCAGGTGATGTAAAAGGCAAACCTGCATGGAATTTCAAGCTCTTTCTAACCATGAGGTCATAGAAACAAAATATGAACTTTGACAAACTAACCTCATGATGATGACCAACCTCATCCTGACCTCCACGATGATGATGCACCTGACTTATTTTTACCAAACCGCCAGAAAGCAGACAACACAAGCCAAGCCAAAAGTTGGGTCCCTGTTTTGATAAGTTAAAATGGGGCGTGTTGTGTAACCACACAACAACTTGCCACCAAAGAAAACAACAAAATTCAAATAATTCAACTGATATGATCATATTCATCTATAGTATTCTAATTCTTTCTAAGTAAAATCATCATGATCTTTGAATGATAAAGTTTCATCAAGGTAACAGTGCTAACAAAGGATCATGTGTGTGCATATGATTAATTATCCTCATCTTGAAAGTAAGTTGAAAACATAAGTAACTGGTGTTAAACTACATAGTTGGAGATCATCCCTCAGCCAACCTGGATAGAGCCTTGCTGCCAGCAGGCGTCCATAGCCCCGGCAAGGTTATCTATACAATCTCCCTAAGTAGAGCCCCACTGCCAGCAGGCGTCTATAGCCCCGGTAGAGTTACTTAGATGGCCTAAGTTTATTGTTTATATATTTTCTATTTATATACTTATATTTGATATCATCATGTCAGCTCATTTGTACAAGGTGTAGTCACTTGCAGCTTTAGGTTGGAGATTGTATTGGTAGCAAGGGAGTCCCTTTAGATTTTTCACTTAACACCTATACTCATATCTTCAACAAGCCCAAGGCTGTTAGGTGTTTCATTGTGTTTGATTCACTTTGGACAAGAAAAGGCACCTGATGAAAAGATATTATAAAACCTGATCCTGAGTGTTTATCAGAATGAATTACAATCTATATCTAAATCTAATCTCATCACTTGAATCCTAACAATTTAGTTATTTTCTTAGGTGATGAAGTGCATCATCTTGACTTACCAAAACAAAACTCAACCAAAACAACACAAAACAGAAGAAACACTATACAAACAACTAACCTACAAAAAGGAAACAACAAGAACAGAACAAGAAAGCAAAACAAGCAGACTGTACAAACAACTAACCTATAAAATTATATACAAACCACTACTAGGCAAACAAAAACCAGAAAAAGACCTAAGGACACCTGTATTTGCATACTTCTTTTGATTGTGCAGGAGCATCAGGGTATTAGTTATGGTTCTCAACCTAGCAAATTTATCTTTATATTCTGAAGAATATTCTGATATTCTGAAGTCACTGTATTCAACAGAACAACTTTTGATGATCAGCAACTGAGGAAGCTCATCATGTTCATGATTAATCCATATGCATGTCTTATCTTTTGAATTTCCATAATTAAAATAGTATTCAACATCATTTACTGCGGAAAGGAGAAATACAACCTGGTGTATTTCTGGCTTTGTTGGACATGCTTCTTCATTAGCAGTTGGTCTTCCATTTGTCATTATATTTTCACTGCTTGCCTCAGTGCCTGGTCCCTCTTCAAATTGAAGGATGTATGACCTTTGATGTATTAATTCTTCATCTTCATCTAGCCTTATCCCTTCATTCTGGATGTTCAGTTTATCCTCCAGTTCAAGAAACTTCTCAATATTTTCTTCAATTTCCTGCACATCAGCATCTAAATAAGTATCTTTATTATCACAACCTGATATACAGAAATTTATCATTTCTAAATCATTTGACTGTAAAGGAGAAACAACTTTCACTTGATGAGGACACTCCCCTGTTTCATTTTCAAAATATTTCTGGAGTGACATCTGATTATGCACAACAACTCCAAAGTCTTCTACATCTTCATCTTTCAGGAATTGTTCATTAAATAATTCACATTTTCTATCTATTAGAGGATCTGGTTCCTTTAACCTGCAACATTCTTGCATTTGATCATTTAATTCAAAGAAGTCAGGTAATAAATCAGCATTTATTTTCTTCTCTATGACTCCCTGAGTTACCATCATAGGAACTTCATCATCAGGAGTGCATTTAAATTGCTCTACTATCTGTTTACACTTCTCTTTACCATAGAATGACTCCAGGAAAGATGTTTCATCTTCTTTATCAAAACTATTAGGATCAGAATCAAAAATATTATCCTGATGAGTGATTTCTTCTCTAAGATTTTCACAAGATTCATACCTGCATACTGACTGGTCCTTACTTGTCATAGGAAGTAGAGAACTCCTATCAATCTCACCATAAAATGAATCCAGGAAAGATGTTTCCTCTTCTTTACCTTCTGAAACTGATTCAGCTGTTGTATTTTCTAGAATCTTTTTCAACATGACCAAGCAAGGGTAACAATCTCTCTCTGAATGCTCTTCATCATGTAATCTACACCAGCTTTCAATCAAGACATCATCAATGGGCAAACCTAATATTTGACTACACTGTATATTTCTAGACAAGTATAATTCAAAATCTTCAGAATGATCTACTTTAGTGTCTGGACAATTAATAACTTCTGGTGCTGCATCTGCTTGTTGCTCCAGAATTTCTTCATTTTCCTGGCAGACTTCTTCATTTTCTTGGCAAATTTCAACCCTGAACACATCCAGAAAGAATATTAGTCCTTTCAAATATAAATCCAACCTTGTAAGGAAAGTTAAGCAATTTATTTCACTCTGTTCTGCAGTCTGGTGTATCCTGCAACAGGTAGATAAACCAAAGTTAGACAAACTGTGAGGGTAAAGCTACCTATTTAAAGTTTCCTGAAATAAAGGAATGTTAATTTGACAATTATTTTCATATACATCCATCAAAATGAGACTCTATTCTTCAATTTTTTAGTATTTTGCAATTTTAAGGAGATCTATCATATCTCAGACTAAAACTTGAAAGTCCAGAAAATCAAACAAATATTTGATGCTTTGGGCTAGATCTTTGCAAAGGTGCAACCAAAACATCTCAGGTAAGAGATATTTGCAGACATTTAACTGAAATGCTGAAATATTTATGCAATATTTGCAGAAAATCCAAAAATGTGACAGGATATTGGGATATCCTGACCCGTAACACAAGATCTCGAGTGCCTAAAGCTCAAATTCTCAAAGCTTGAACAAATTTATGCATCTGTAGCCGATATTAGTGAATTCAGAGAGATCTACTGTAAATCCTGCAATATTTATGTGAGATCTGGAAATCTTTACACAGAATGTGCATATACAATCTTGTCACAACAAATATTTACGAAATTTACTGAAATTCACAAGTGATGTGAGGTTACCTTACTCTTATACGCCATCAAACCTGAAAATACTGATGATGTTGCGTTATCTTCCGGGCCGGCCCTCCTTCTAGCGCCAATTTATGTTGCGTTAGAAGCGAGGGGCCTGCAGATACGCTAGCAAGATTTAAAGCAAGCTGCTAAACAGAAGCAGGGGATATCACGTCAACTGAAAAGAATTTATTATTCGGCCCTCCTTCTATGTTGAAATCTGGAAATGCTCTGTCCAGCCCTCCTTCTAGCGCCAATTTATGTTGGTCATGATGTTGATCATTCACAAACATAAAATAAAAGTTACACAACAACCTTTACTCATCTTGAAAGATACGATGAATTCAAAGAATTCATGATCCCAAGTCTCTGTTGATTAGGTCTTAATCTACTGACGTTACTTAGTGGTTGATGTGTGTTGCTGTTTTCCATTTGGGGGCCTTACGTGTTTCTGCAAAGTTCATCATCACTATCTTCAAATATCCTGCTATGGATGTTTGCTCTGCATAAGTCTCCAACAATTCTACCTCTGCACTGTGAATTTAGTCAAATAATGTACCTACAGGCTGATATTTGCATGATTTCTATCATTATTTATGATTCTTTGCATGATATTTTCAATACTACATGCATTTACTTCAAATATGCTAATGATTTTCAGTTACCTATGGGATTTCAGCATATTTCTCTGTTTCTGCTTATTATTTATCATGATTTGCAGTTATGGTGATGAATTTATGAAATTAAAAAAAAGAAAAGGGTTAAAGAATGAGATTCCCAAAACTACTTGACTTAGATCACTGATCCACATACAAGCTCCCATAAATGCAATGAAAAGAAGGAAACTAGAATCATACTTCACCAGGACATTCCACAAATCCGCATGATCTAGTGCAAATCTTCAAAGGGAAAGTTGACAACAACATGTAATGAAATGAAAGCGCTTCCAGTTGAACACAGCATTCACCAGTACATATCCAGAAATCAACAAGAAGATTACGTAAAATTTACAATCAGGATGTAATCTAAAACTTCATATCCATTCAGTATGCTCAAGAACAGGTACATTTACAGTGATCTAAAGAAAGAACCTTGACATTTCAACAATTCTATCCTCATTAGTCTCAGTAATCCGATCTCCTAATTGATTCTACAGTAATTAGCCTTAATGCGCCAGATGCGTCTGTGTATTCTAATGTATCTCTCTATATATCTTCCTTTTGACAAGCTCTGGCCTTTATATAGATCAAATGCCAGAAAACGGTTACAGTGATCCAAGGATCAGGATCCTCTCATAATAATCAACGGTCCAGATGAAAAGCACATGCTTCACCAGTTAGCAAATGTACAGCTGGCACAGAATATTCTAGCATCTTTAACTTGATTCGGTCTCCAGCTGGCGAACAGCATATTTGACAATATCCTCCTTATTTCTGGTTCATGTTGCCTCCATGTGCAACTTTGTAATTATCAGCTTCAGCATCATCATGACTTCAATGCTCAGCTTCAGCAGCATCATCATCATGACTTCCTGCAAGTAAACAGACAAACATTAAGTTCATCATCATGTGGATAAACAACAGGAAGTAAAACGTTTTATTAAACAAGCCCCCAAAAATGTGCAGCTACAGGCAATCGGGCTCCAAATCAGTGGAAAATTATGCACTAAATGCATAAACATCTTCAAAACACCCGGGTCAACCATCGTTGACTAGGAAATCAGGAATCGGGTCTCCAAATTTCCATCGCTTCATGTTCCAGCCCATTTTCTTGTATATCGGGTTCAAAATATGATCATGATGATCTCAAAATATACAAGGAAATAATCGCCCTTTAACCATCCTTCGAATCCGGCTTTGCATGCTCTGTTTGTATGTTTCGGGTCATCATCATCATATTCGCATCGGTGTGACCACATATGATCAGGGTGACAATATTAGACTTGGCCGATGGCAACAGTTATACCGATGCCAAAAATCATGATGATGCCCAACTCTATGTCTTCTATCTAGCTGCAGGATATCATGAGATATGATGCTCCTCCCCTCCGAATGCTCTGATGAAAAGCACATCAGGATGTTTCGTTTCTACATATTGGGGAAAGAAAGACATCATCGTCATCATCATATCGAAGGCAAACAGGAGGATTTGGAATATGATCCTGCTGCTGAGGAAAGGAATATGATGGTGACATCATCGTCATGTTCGGGCTTCATTAAAATGCAAAGGATGACGTCACCGTCATGTTTCGTTAAAATCAGGGGATAAATGTAATATCGGGTCACCTTAGGAGGATGATCAGGATGATCAATATAGTATGACCCCTTCGCGGCCAAGGTAACCCTCTCGAAAGAATCAGGATGATGATGATCATCATCATCATATCCGCACTGGGTGATTTAAAATATGATCCTGCTGAAAGTCCAGATGACGTCATCAGGATATCCGGGGCCTTTGTTAATCTTAGAACATGACGTCATCGTCATATTGGCGAACAGGATCATGCCTTGGAAAATATCCTGCCGAAAGAGAAAGGTGATGGTGACGTCATCCTGATATTTGCTTCTTCGTTTATCAGGTTAGGATGACGTCATCAGGATATTTGCAAAAGGTTATATTTCTCGGCAGGAGGATATTGCGAAATGTCGGGTAGAGAAACAAGATCATGATGATCTTGACAACATGACTTAGGAATGGAATATCTCCCTCCCTCCGAAAGATAAGGTGATCATCATGATTCATGATTGTCCAGAAGGAGATCAGGAGGATATTACGAAATATGATCCTGCCTTGAAAGATCATGATGATGATGATCACCAGGACTTTGTCGTGCGCATGCAAATTTTGCAGATGGTGGGTTTCTTAAGTAGGGTGATATTATAATATCAGCATGATATTATAATATCGGGTGATGTTAGAATATCATGATGCTCGCGATGTGCCCAAGGTCGCTTGACGGGTAAAACACACTATCACTTAAGATTGATGTCCGGATGTTTCGGGACTGCATGATTTTTATATCGGGTGATAGACCAAGATCATGATGATGACCTTTCACGATACAAAAGACCGCTTCGATGGGGACAACCTACTATGACTTAAAGTTGACGTCCGGACATTTCGACCTCAGGATATTATCAGGGGGCGTTTGAAATATGATGATGATGTTCTTCATACAGCAATTATCAGGTTGGACCAAAACTTTGACTGTGCATAACTCCCTCATATGGACGAATTTTCAGGTGATGTAAAAGGCAAACCTGCATGGAATTTCAAGCTCTTTCTAACCATGAGGTCATAGAAACAAAATATGAACTTTGACAAACTAACCTCATGATGATGACCAACCTCATCCTGACCTCCACGATGATGATGCACCTGACTTATTTTTACCAAACCGCCAGAAAGCAGACAACACAAGCCAAGCCAAAAGTTGGGTCCCTGTTTTGATAAGTTAAAATGGGGTGTGTTGTGTAACCACACAACATAAGATTGATTAAATAGAAATGTGTTTAATCCTTTATTTATTTTTTTCTCCTCATTTTGCTTTTTACCTTTCTGATTGTAACTTCCTGAGTGCCATAAAACTAATATTGCATCCAAGCTTCTAAAATTTGAGGTTTTTGGATTGATCGAGTGGGTGTTTTGAGACGTTGAGGTCTCTGTGGTCTTTTTATCCCATGTTCTTCATATTCGGGTTGGGATTACTTCCAGGTAGGGTTTTGACCCCCTCGTTGTTTCATGAAATTGGTCTCTTATTTGCATGTTTTATTTGTTGTTTATGTTTATTCTTTTCATCATTTGTTGTTTTAGTTTAGGATTCTTGTCTTTTAATGGTTTCCTTTGGTTAAATTAGGGCTTTTCTTGTTTTAGTAGTTGGTTTACTGGTAGGGTAGGTGTTTTCTAGTTTTGCATTTAGGTTAAAAATAAATGGACCCTTAGGCTAAGTAGAAATTAAAACCTGGCCTTCAATTCAAAAACTAGTTGTACCTGTTAAAATCCCAAGCAGATCCTTTTGGGACCTCGAGTCTTGGAAGGATATTTAGAATCAATACAGACATAACCAAAAACCCATTTTTTAATCCCGGTCCCGCTAGCTCTATATAAATTGCTTTAAAGTGATTAAGTAAGAAAATCCCTTTGGGACTTTGGGTACCAAAAGGATCTTAGGATCATGAAGCTCTAAGTCCTAATGTTTGAAATCCATCCAGAGCCCTGCTCCCTATGGCCCATTGAAAACTTAGAGAAAACTTGTCTAAAAAGATGCCACACCTCATTCTAAGAGGATAGATGCATCTGGCTTAACTCATGTATCATGGTTTCCTCAAATAGTCCAATGCCCAAAGCTAATTCTTACAATTGCTCATGATTATGACACAAACACTAGGAGGTGTGTAGACTCAAATGGAAACCTAGTGTTAGACATTACACCTCCTATGATTAGGGAATCTTTTGATCTTCCTCCATATGGGTAGGTTAGTCCTTTAAGCATTGTAGATTCCATAAAGCAGTATGAGACATATGTCAATAGCTACAAGAAACATCTAAATAAGTATTGGTTGACTACTGAGAAGAAATCCATAACCAAGATCCTAGGGAGGCTTACTAGAGCATATTTCAAAGGGCAAATTAAGGATTTGATAACCTTGCTTAGTAGAGCATTTGGAAAGGAAGAGTTTAGGAATTATGAGACCTATATGTTTCAATTTATTTATATTATTCTCAAAGGTGAGGTACACTTGGATTGGGGTGCCATGGTTTCTGATTGCATCCATGAGCAGATATTGTTAGTGACCAACACAAAGAGTCATACATGATGTCCTACATTGTGTACCTAGCAGCCAGAGTTGGTAATTTTCCTAGTTTGACCATAGTGGAGGATAATGGAGAAGGCCCATAATAGAATAAAGTTTGGGATTTGTTTTTTCATTTGGAGCTATAAGAGGCTGGGAAATATTTCAAAATAGTTAATGATGTATTCCTATATGCAATAATCCTCCAACTTATAAGTGATGTGGGGTGGAGGATGTTAGATAAAGCAATGGAATTGGTAAGGGGATGGGGACAATGGTTTATTCAATTCCCTAGGTCTACATATATTAGGGTTACAGGCTTTAAGAAAGCACCCTTTCTTCTATCTATACATTGCAATGATAGGATAATTTTGATTGAATTTTCCTAATAGATAAGTGAAGTACATCTCAAATTATCTAGGAAGCATAAAGATGGAGTGAAATATTTGTTTGAGTTAGGTTTTTATGAATGCCCATCCATACAGGTTTCCAAGACAACAATCGAGGATCTTGATGCTTTGAATTTAAAGTTGTATGAGGCAAGGGAGAATTTTGACCTTGTTGGGCTACTTAAGCAATTGTTTCCTACAATGGGGTTTGAGTATAGGCATTCTCTTGAGGATTTCTAGTCAAATTGTAAGAATGGTTTTGAAGTCTGCAAGAGGCACTATACAAGGCTTGCTTCTTTTCACCTAAGATAATTTGGTTTGAGAAATGATATACCCATAGAATTATCAGATAACAAACACATTTTGGATTTGTTTTATCATTTGGACACCGTAGACAATAAAAGGTTGGATCCAACTGATTGGTCCTTGAAATAAGACATATCCTAGAGAGAACTGAGTGCATGGGTGTTGTAGCACAACAATGATTGGCTAAGTATCAGACAACAAAACCTCATGCCACCTCCAACAGGGGATAAAGGAAAGAGGAGGAAAGAAACCACTGCTTCAAGAATAGAAGCATACAAAAGGTAGAAGACTTCTGACATGGGTTCACCTTTGGCTTCTAAGCCCAAAGTGTATCAAAAGAGTCCAAAATCCCCACCAAAGAAAATGAGCGGATCAATTTATACATCTTCCCCAAAGAAGTTAGCATCCATGATAGGGGATGCTTTCAAACATGCATCTATTACAAATAATGTTGAAGATGCAAGAGTTGTTGCTAACATGGGTGTTGTTCCACAAGCACAAATAGTTCTACCTAGGCCAACTTTAGGACAAACTTTGAGAAAAGGGGCTGAGACCATGGATGAACAAGTTCAAATAGAATCGACTCCCCTTGTGCAAGAAGGAGGAGTGCAATCAAATGAGCCTCTTACACCAAACATTCCTATTGATATCTCTGAGGGAGAGGAAGAGGATAAGGTTCAAGAGGAGGTCACAGAAGAGGATGCTCAACAAGAAGAGGAGGTTGCTATGGATAAGGAAGATAATCAAGAAGAGAAACAAGCCATAGAGGGTGATTGGATGGATATGCCTTCAACTCAAGAAGAGGCTATCCTTGAGCCATCAAAGGAAGATCAAGAGGAAGTCTTGAAAGAAGATGACCACCATGAGGAAACTTTAGCTTAGACTCCTTCTGATGATATGGACAAGTCATAACAACAAATGGAAGAACATGTCTTAACTGTTGAAGAACAACAAGAGAAGCATGCTGAAATGACAAAGTGCATTGAAGAAGAAGAGGAAGATTAGGAAGGGGAGCAAGATGGAATAAGAGAAGAATGAAGAAAAAGAAGGAAATGATATAGAACAACAACATGATAGACAAATATTATAAAATCTTCTGCCACCTCCTGCAATCCCCTCATGGATAAACTTGAACCTACAAAAGGGGCAACAAATAGTTGTTAAGCCTTTGAGACAACATGACATGATGGTAGAGGTAGACAAGAAAAAGCCAAAGAAGAAGTCTAGGACCTTGTCTTCTATCAAAATTAATGAACATGAGGAAAGGATTGTAGAAATTGCAACTCCCATAGCTGACAAATATGATAGGGAGCTCCTAGTGGATTATTATTGGATTACAAGAATAAATATAGGTAGACAGACCTGAGAGGAACACATAAATTCATTGGATTCAGCTGTGGACGTAGTGAAAGGGAGAATGTAGAAGGACAAATAGGCTAAAGATGAGTTGAAATTGCAGTTGAATCAAATGAGGATGTTTGTCAAGGAGTTGCTTACTTCAATCATTGAGCAAAAAGCAATCACAGACGTACCATTTTTGATTTCCAAGAAGGATGTAGATGCCCTACAAGCCATGAAATAAAGATCAACTATGGTGGATAGGTGGGCAGTTAAGTTTTTGAATGAGGCTCTTGTTATTCTTGATGATCATTACCCTTTTTATAAGAAAGCATGTGAAATAGAAGACAATTTAAATTCTTTTATGGAAAGGGCTATAGAGAAAAAGGAGAAGTTGGAGAAAAGATTGAAATTGGTGAAAGAAATAAGGATATGAGCAGAAAAGAATTGTTAAATTCCAACATTTTACAAGATGAAGATCTAGATTTTTTGGAACATTGTGTAAGAGTTTCCCAATATAAGATTGATCGGGCTATTTGGTGCAGTCATGGTTAGGAGGGTCCACAAAGTGAACATTCCAGAATGTGTAGTAAGAGTAAACACAATGGAAGCAACTCAAATATAGAATGAAATGCATATTCAACCATTCAGTATATCAAAGATTCAAAATACAAACATGCCAGCAACATGTGGGCTTATAGATTAGGGATCACAAGCCTGATTCTCTAGTTACAATACATGCACAAGATATAGCTTTGAAGCACCTTACAGAACAAAATCCTAAGACTAAAACTTCATATTATGATTCACTACTTTCATATGCATCTATTACATGATTATATATCATCTCTAGATCACAAGATTCTTCCACATTGGCCAAAAAGATTACAAACTCCAATGAAAGAGATGTAATGTGTGTACACAGATATGTCAGACCTAAACAAATGGGAATCCTTTGCAAGTGAATGGAATGATGCGTAGATCTCAGGGAAGGTCGGCCATGATGCAAAGTATCTTCAATGATTTGTGATTTAGCTCTGCAAGTAATGAAAGTGCTTCACAAGTCTTCTCCTTTAGCTAATTATCTAAGACTGTCTAAATGATCTGCTCTAAGAAAATAGTTGATCTTTTGATAGTGATATCTTTCCAGAAAATGATCCAAATGATCTAAATTTTGGATATGATGTGCATGATGATGTCTAGATGCTAAGTCCAACTTTAGAAGGTCTAAAATGAAACTATGGCAGAATGCGAACCAAAATACAGAAACTGCTATTGACTAAACTAACTGTACTGAACTGGGAAAATGAAAGAAACAAAATGAAATGCAAATATTTTTGGTTGATGAAACATTGCTCTTGAACTAGGGATGCTTCTGCATCACTATTGAATATACTCCTAGTTTATTATCCTTGCAAAGGGAGATCTTTGACTATATGTCAATTTTTGAAGTTTTCATTAATGCGGTGGTTGGGCTAGAAGTGTCCCTACCCAACAAATGTAGAATTGATACTTTGGAGAAAATAAAGGAGGTATTCATGACTAAAATGCAAAGTTTGATGTCTTCCCCTTTAGGATTAAGTGAAGACATTTTGGATAAGTTTATAGAGACAAAGGCTCATTTCAAACATGCAATACTAGACCTCATGAAGTTGGAAAGGAAATGTGAACAGGTTTCCAACAAGTTTGATCTATTTAAGTTTAGAATGGAGTGGCTAGATGGGCCTGATGAAGAGTGACTTAAGATGCTACTATCAAATTTTGTAGAATATAAGTAGCGGTAGTCTTCTAGGAGAGCTTCTACTTCCAGCTAGTCGTATTTTTTATTATAAAGAATATTCTTTTGTAAATATTCTTTATTCAAAATTCTTTGTAAAAAAGGGAGATTCACTATTTTATAAAGTGGACCCTACCAAACTTTCAAAATTTCCTCTTTTCTAGGGTGTTGGGATTTTGCATGATATGTGGGTTGAAAAGTCAAAGTTGAATGTACATGCAGGTTGTAGCACTTTAATTATGGTTACTTTCTTGATTGCATGTATTGGTGGGAGTTGAAAACATGGATAAAGTGTTGCATGTGTTTGAAAGCAGCTTTGTTTTTTTGTATGAAAGTAGTTTGCTTTTTCAGGTACTTATATAAGGGAAGGACCTATTTTGTTAAAAAGGTTTGTTGGTTGAATAATTAGGATACTTTTAGTAAATTAGTTAGTTTTTACAGTATTCTAGTGTAGTGAAGATAGTTCTTTGGAAATAGATCCTGTAATTCCAGTGTGTTCTTGCTAGATTTATATTTTGTACTTAGATTTAGAGAAATCAATACAAGATGGATGTCAATTCCTCTAGATTCATCTTCATGCATCTAGTGTAGTGCTTTAACTTCAACCTTTACTTCCTTATTTGTTTGAAAATTCCTAAAACTAAGTTTAAATTCTAAATTTTATTTCTGATTTGTGTATGAAATAGAGCAATCAAAAACATAATTCATGTTATTTTATTGAAATCCTTTGAATCTTGCACTAATGGTATGAACAATTGAGTTTATAACTGATTCTAATACTACAGTTAATGAATTTATCAGATATGTTTGTTGATATAAAGGTAGAAATATGAGTGTTGCATTAATCTTTTCTTGCATTCCTTAAAATCTTTTGAGATTTCTTTAAAAACAACATTAGAGTATAAACTAAATCTGATCTAGTTTGAATGATAAGAAAAAAAGAGCCCCTTGTTAAATTGTCTACATTTATCCTATGCTCATGCAACATTAGTTGTGACCCAACTCCCTAGACCTTGGGGACAATCGATCCTTTTGGGTCGGTTGTCCTTTCAAGAGAGGTAGTTTGAATCTCATCTTGCATGCATTGCATGTGTGTTAAAAGGACCATCAACAACACCATTTCTGGGAAAATTACAAAAACATTGTTAATGATGATGTTACTAATGCAAGACATGTCCAAAATTTCCAAATGCCAACACCATCATCTTCCCAAAACAATAGAAACAACGTGACTATTCCAAGAGGCCAATCCAAACAAAACACCAATCCAAAACATTAATATACTCTATTAAGGGGCCCCATAAAATTGGTTTTACATAAGTTGGTCAAAGCAAACTTAATTAAACTTCCTATGACAAGAACATATAATGATAACCAAGCAAACCTACTTGGTTTAAAGATCATGAATATTGTGAATACCATCAGGGAAAAGGTCATAAAACATCTGATTATATGAGACTTAAGAATTGCATCCAAGATCTCATCAACCATGGTGAGATTGAAATTCAAGGTCCCCCACAAACTCCTCCAATGATCATTTGGGTATATACAAAGATCCTATCCCTAAGCATGATTAAGGCAATGCTTCTAACAAGGGTACCACTTGCATCCACATCATATGATTCTCTAGTAGGTAGAATCAAAGAAAGTCATTCCCAAGTAGCCACTATAACTATGAAAGGTTCCAATTGTGTTGTTACCACATGCCATGGTCAAGTCACCATTCAAGTAGCTTCATCATCTTCTCAACCATCATACAAATATAATCTCCTTGACCACTTAGGTAAAACCCCCACATAAATATCTATTCTATATAGCTACTTTAAACATCGCCTATCCATAAGGAAATCTTAGATAAATCCTTACAAGAGTCACATGTCCCAAATGATATTAACATTGATCAATTTCAAGCCATGATAGGACACCTTTCCTCACCACATCACCTTGTCTTCACTAAAAAAGATTTACCTTCTTCTGATCTATCCCATAATAAAGAACTCCATATCAAAGTCTTCATCTAGAAGCATAAAATCAAGAGGTCCTTATAAATGGTGGATCAGGCCTTAATTTACATAATCTTAAATTAATAAGACAATTAGGATATTCTAAAGGAGTCATAGATCCTCAAAAGTACATTACCATAAAGCATATAATGACATAAAATGAGAATCAGAGGGAACCATCAAGTTACCTATGTAGGTTGGCCTTGCCATCATGGAGACTATGTGCCAATTCTTAGACCTTGACCTCCCCTATAACATAATTCTTGGGCAACCATGTATACATGCCATGTAGGCCATCCCTTCCACATATCACCAATGCATAAAATTTCCATTCAAGAACATAGAAATAACCATTTTTGTCGATCCTCAACCCTTCCAATACTACAAATTATTAGAAGGAAAATATAAGCACTCCCATCATTGTCCTATCAATGATGTCACACAACCTTCATCATCTTATATCGACACATCTTCACTTTCATCCCCATCCACCTCTCATGTTCATGTACTTGATATCAAGGCTAAGATCATCAATAATGGATGTGGAGAGTATGAACTACAAGGTTCATTATACTTAGGGCAACTCCTACTTTCTCCTAAATCACATGGTCAACCTTGACCCTTCAGTTCAACATCCACAGTGACAATAAAAGGTGAGCTGACAAAATTCTTGCATTGGGGATTCTTAGACAAGGAAACTATTGAGGAAAATATATCATCATGGCTTTATAAACATGAAGAAGAGCAAACATCCTCTTTGCCAATAGATAAATACACCAAAGGCCTCCTTATTTGTAAAAACATGGGATACAAAGTCAAAGGACTTGGACTACATGAACAAGTAAGTATAGAAAATTTGATAGTAAAGAGAAATCCTGGTCACCACAGACTTGGGTTTGGATCATCTGAGTCTGTGTCCTCAGAACTTGAGTGCATTCTCACTGAACTAGATAAAGCCTTTCATATTGTCAAGAGCACCAATGGTGGCACCTATGAAGAATCCTTTGAATATATCATTGATCTATTCCAACAACTGACCATTTGTACCATCTCATCTAAATCATCCATCCCCATCAATCTTCCAATCGTCTATCATGAACTAATTAATTGGGATCAACAAGTTCCTCCTACCCTTGATACATTATAGAATGATGAGGCAATTGCCAAGCTCATGGGACTTTGAAAACATATACCAATTGGAGATCATAAAGAATGATATGACATGGAGCTTAACACTACTACTTACTTTGGGAAATAGGCCAAATTCCTTAGTCATAAAAATGAAAAATGAAAAATAATACAAAACTCCCCTAGTGAAAACCACAATGTGGTGCTATTAGACAAAGAAAAAGTAAAAAGAAAAGATGTATCCTCTAGTGAAAACCTCTTTAAGGCACTAGATGATGATGAACTTGACCTCCCTAAGGTATCCAAATTCCAAGAAAAGTCTATAGTCCTAGTGGAGGAAACACAAGATAATAATTTGGGTATAGAAGAAAAACCCAAGATCACTTTCATGGTAGCTTCACTTACACCAAAATAAAAACAAGATTTTATAGCTTGAACTTCAAAAATAGATCCAAAAACTTCACATGGACCTATGCAGATATACCAAGATTAGATCCATCGCTTATAGTGCATCATCTAATAGTCTATCTTGATGCTAAACTAGTGAAACAAAAGCTTAGAAAAATGCATCCATAGATTGCTCTCCTACTAAAAAAAGAACTACAAGAACCTCTAGAAGTTGGATTTATTCATCCCATTGACTATCCTGAGATGGTATCTAATATTGTTTTAGTTGCCAAGGTAATTTGAGGCATCCACATATGTACAGATTTCAGAGATCTCAACAAAGCATGCCCTAAAGATGACTTTCCACTACCAAATGACATCATAGTGGATCTTACAGTAGGACATGAGATGTTATCCCTCATGGATAGATTCTCTAGGTATAATCAAATCTAAATATCACTAGAAGATCAACATAAAATTGCCTTTATTTATGCATGGGTTACCTACTATTGGAAACTGATGCCCTTCGATCTTAAAAATGCAGGGGTAACATGTCAATGAGATATGACTATAATCTTCCATGATATGATTCACAATACTATGGAGGACTATGTGAATAACCTCATCAAAAAATCCACAACAAGAGGACACCTCCAAGTACTTGAGCACATCTTTGATCAACTAGTAGAATACCAGGTGTAGCTTAATCCAAAGATTTGTGTTTTTGGAGTCACTTTGGGAAAACTTTTGACCTATATTGTTTCACATAGAGGTACTGAAGTGGATCTCACAAAAATCAAATCTATACTATAAATGCCTCCTCCTAGAACTTTAAAGCAGCTACGTAGTCTTCAGTGTAAGCTTCAAGAAATCTAGTGATTTATCACACAACTCACAGATAAATGCCAACCATTTTTCCACCTTCTTCATAAGAATGTAACGTTTCAATGGGATACCTCCTACCAGCAAACTTTTGATCAACTCAAGGAATATCTTGCATCACCTCCTATGCTTATACCACCTATCCCAATAAAAACCCTTTTGTTATACATTTCTGCAACATCAGCAACATTGGGGGCACTCTTAGCATAACATGATGATACAGGAAAAGAGAGCTATCTATTATATCAGTTTTACTCTAGTGGGCTATGAGTTAAATTATACATCAATAGAATGAGCCTGTCTTGCAATTGTCTTTAGTTCTCAAAAACATAGACATTACATGATCAATAATAAAACAAAGCTCATTTAAAAAATTGGTCCACTTAAATATCTATTATCAAAAGATACTCTCATCAGATGTATGGCCAAATGGGTAATGATCTTAAGCAAGTTTAATATTGAGTATGTGGATAGAAAATAAATTAAAGGACAAGTGATAGTTGATTAGCTTGTAGAAGCACCTATAAAAATAGATCATCCAATCATTTCAAAATTTCCAAATGAAGCTATATTCTCTATGATTAAGCATACACATTGGAAATTATACTTTAATGGGTCCCATACTCAACATGGTTTAGGAGCAGGAATTATATTTGTAACTCTGCAAGGTGACTACATACCAAAGGTGTATTTAGGATAACTTTCCCCTGTGCAAACAATGTTGCCAAATGTGAAGCACTAATTACAAGACTTAGAATGGCTATCCAAGGGAAAATCATTAAATTACATGTCTATAGAGATTCCCAACTTGTCATCAAGAAAGTCAACAATGAATATAAAACAAAAGATGACAAAATTCTCCCTTATAAGAGGATGGTGGATAGCTTTAAGCATTATTTCTCCCAGATCCAATTTGAGGAAGTTCCTTGATTGAATAATAAATCAGCAGATGGTATGGCCACTATTGGATCACTTATGAACATGCCACATAGCAGCCACTGATGTGAATTCCTAGTTGAGCAGCTTTTGATACTTTCTTATGATGTCCCTAACACTAAGCTCATGTGCCAACTTGATGGTCCCAATTCCCCTTCGTACCATGTTATTTACATATATCTCCACAATCATATCCTCCCACCCAACTTATCCAATTCCCAACATAAAAACCTTCATTTTTTGCTCATCTTGTTTCATTATCCTTAGTGATACCCTTTATTGATAAAGTCTTGATGGAACCCTCCTAAGGTGCCTTGACTAAGAAGAGGCCCAAACTGCTTTATGTGAGGTGAACAAAGTTATCTATGGTACACATTTTAGTGGTCCTACCCTTGTCAAGAAGTTGTTAAGAATAGGTTACTATTGGCCTACAATGGGACAATATGCTCATCAATTTGTTAAGAAATGCCTACAATTTCAACAACATAGATATCTAATACATGCACAATCATAGGAGTTACAATTGATCACTACTCCTTGGATTTTATCACAATGGGGCCTTGACCTCATTAGAAAAATCCATCCCTCTTCCTCTAATAGCCACAAATTTATAATCATTTCCACTGAATGTTTAACAAAGTGGGTTGAATCTATTCAACTCACCTACATCACCAGTAAGAAAATTGCTAAATTCATCATCCATTATCTCATATGTTGACATGTATACCCCTTTCCATTGTCACAAATAACAAAAAACTATTCAAGAACCCAAAAGTATAGTCCCTGTGTCAAAATTTCCATATCCAATATTGTTTCACCACTCCATATTACCCCCAAAGAAATGACCAAGAGGAGGATTCTAATAAAACCATCCTTAAAATCATTAAAAAGATATTCAATGAAGCTATTCATGATTAGAACCTCCAAATTAACCTTGTCTTATGGGCTTATTGCATTAGTATTTGTACATCGGCTAGTGTGACACCATATTCACTCATCTTTGGATCTAAATCCATTTTTCCAATTGAGGTTGAGCTCCCTTATTTATGAATCTCCTTACAACATACAATTGATGAGGATGAGTATCGTATTACATAGTTGCATGAGTTAGAATTAATTGATGAGAGGCACCTCAATGCCTTAAATCATTTACAAACTTTTCAAAATTAACTCTATCACAATTACAATAAAAATATCAAAACCCATCAATTTGAGATTGGTGACCTAATGCTTAAAGAAAACTAGAGGAATCTATAGGACCAAGAAAAGAAAGGAAAATTCAAACCCAATTGGTTAGGACCTTTTATTTTCACTACTAAATATGGATTAGGAGCATACCAACTTGCTACACTAGAAGGTCATCCTTTGGAAGATCTGATAAACATCATCCATCTTAAAAGGTTCAATGCTTAATCCTCGGAATATCCCAACAAAAAATCAAACAAAATACAAAAAAATAAAAAATATGTGGAAAAAGTAAAGAGAAATAATCATCCAATGGTGAAAACCACTTTGGTGGCACCTTGGCCAAGTACCATGGTTAAAACTTGTTTTTAGGCACCATGTGTAGTAGCCAAAATCCACCATATATTAGGATACCATCCATACCATTCATATATTGACTGAAAGCATGCCCCAATCCACTATATACCATCCTATATAACCATATACATCCTTTCATACCTCATACCCCATCCCGTCATACATCCATCAACATTTATCAACCTATCATGGCTTGACTATTGCCAGTTAGTATCATCTTCTATCCCATCCCATAATACTTATCACCTCACACATATCCATGTCCATTGTTCCATGCTGGGGGAAAGTCCCTAAATCTAGTTTTTGGATTGGATCTTTGTCATATACCTCACTGTTCTAGGGCATGCCTCATACAAATAAGTCCCATATATCCCATAATAATGCAATTTTGCACTTTAGTCCATCACCATCACATCCCATAATAGTGAGCTTTTACAAATTTGAAATTTAAACTCAACAAACCACATATAGAATATCATGCCACAACACAAATCACACATAAGTCCAACTTTTGAAACAATACATAGTCATCATACCCCTTGCCCAACTATCCTCATCTATCATCACAACTATGCCTTCAGGGATATATCCTTCCCATATTAGGCATAAACCAATCCCATATCATCTATTCTAATTTAGCAAGAGCTATTATGGTTGCATGACTTGTTTCTCAGTTGGTCTTTTGTTTTGATTTATCTTTCAACCTCTCCTATGCCTATGCAAGGCAACCTATATTGTCCTATATCTTGATGTGTTTTGACTGGTGTAGACTAGGGCATAGTCTTTTGTTTTTATGTGTTGTGCTTGTTAGTTGTTCCTTTACATGACCCACCAAGGCTACTATCAACCTTACATGTGTTGGAATGACTTTATGTATGATGGTTGTTCCTTGCATAGACCCACCAAGGCCATGCCAATGACTTGTATGCATAAGAACCTCCTCATGCTTTAAGTCACTTTCTCACATGACCCTCCAAGGTTATCTTACGTTTGGGGTGTATAAGGACAAATTTTTGTTTAAGAGTCAAGTCCATGCAACAGATACCTTGTCATCTTGGTTCCTTATACCTTGGTGAATAATATCCTTTCCTATATTAATATATACTATTTCTCTCCACATACCAACATAATCTAATCCCACCACTCATATATCCTCATCCATCCCATCCACCCCTCACTCCATTCACCATTTTATACCCAACTTGACTAGACCATTTTTCCAATTCACCAAACCTACACTATACCCTTGGGCATTCTATTTCTTCATCTTTTTTGTCTAATCCATTATAATATCCCATTCTACTAACTATCCCTGTCCCATCCCAACATCTATCCCCCTCTTATCCTACCACTTTCTTCTCACTCTATATCATGACCAAATAATAATCAAATCACCAATTGCTCCCACCATCCGTTGCATCCACAATCCTCCTAGATCAACATACAATCATAATCATACCACATCATAATCATGAAACAACAACATCCATTATATCTATAAATGAAACATATGGCTATCCTTGAGCCCTCTAGCCATTAGAATGCCTGAACTCGCTCAATGTGGTGCTTGTATCATGGAATCTAAAACCTCTCGACTAAGCTCTGGTGCACAATAGAAGACTCTAATCTCTAGAAGGTGTGAATGCAAATGAACTCAAATGGCCCCCTAGCCCTATTTATAGGTCCCCCAAGCCCTATTGAGAGGCCTAGGTCCTGATTTTTTTCCATTTTCTCCATTTTCTCTATTTTCCATCCTTTTTCCTCTATTTTTTGTTCATTTGTCTTCTTTTTCCATTTCTTATCCATTTATAATTGTCACTTATTCTTTTCAAGAGCTCACCCAAATGTTTTTTTCTAGATGACCTCTTGAGGGGTTATCACTCCTTTATCAACCTCTCAGTTGATTGGGGCATAATTTCTTCTTTGACATAACACCACTTCTATTAGTTGCAATGCTATATCAAAGAGGGTTAAATGTAGACAACTAAAACTAACCATGTCCTAACAACACATTTAACATCACTTTCGACACCTTTCATCATCCTAAACCCATCCTAATTCCATCACATGCATCTTAATACTAATTAATTAAATAAATCATATTTATTTAATTAATTAGGATTATTTACTAACATACCACCATCATCATATTAATTAAATAAATTATATTAATTTAATTTTCCACATCCATTTACACTAATTAATTAAATAATTTTATTATTTGATTAATTAGTCCTAAATTCATAACTAATTCTCCATTTATCCTAATTAAATTCCATCCTTATCCATTTTCCACAAATAAATAAATTAAAAAATCCAACTAGTCACATGACTAACTAAATGTTGTCTAATCTTATCCATCCATTTTTATAGAAAGCTCTAGAAGCTTCCATACTTATCCCCAAACTATCTCATAAAATCCTAGCCATCTATTACACCTCTTAACCCTAAGCCTCCATTCCTCATATCATGAATCTATCAATTGATGAACAATGAGTCCATGAAAGACACATCTTTTCCTATCAAGTACATGCTACCATTTTTCTATCTTTAATCTTCCATTGTACTAAAATTATGTTGGTTTATCATTGAGCAATCCACATTCAAGAAAGCAAGTATTTTGAAAGAGTAAATCAAGTGGAGCAAGGGTGCACTCTACTTCCACTCTATCAAAAGAGCAAGGTGATTTGAGTTAAAAGGTATTGTTTATTTGCATTATCTTTGTGTTATTTTCCTCATTTCATTTTCTCATCTTTAGCCATAACATTGAAATAGCGATATTCCTAAAAATATAATTATTAATATATCAGAATATCCATACATTTACATGATGACTAGAATAAGAGATCAAACCTTATAGCTAATAAAAATCCTACTCTACATTACAAACACAAATATTCAAAGTTAGTTGTAAAACTGAGAGGATATAATTGGTTATTTTTCTAGTATCTTTGGTATAAAGAAATAAGTAATGCAATCACATCAAAATATACCTTAGATAAATGTGTTGGTATCAAAAAACATAATGAAATAAATGCATAAAATTTTGATAATAAAATAAGGATACTTAGTTGGGATCCTAATGATGGAATAAACAATATAAGTTGTCTAGAATTGAGTTTTTAATGTGTAAAAACATTAAGAGTTGTTAGATGAATGCCTCAAAATATGAAAAATGATTGTCTATATCTTTGGTTCATTTCTATGATATTGGAAGTGATATGTATGACTATGGATCTAAACACTTTTCAAGATTTGACCCTAGTTTACTGGTTCAAAATGGGCTAACAAATTTTTTATGGTTCATAGTATTATCCTTAAAGAAACATGTTACAATGTATGTGCATGTACCTAATATGTCATGATATAAAAAAATAAAGCACCTAAGCATGATTGCACAAAAAGAAGACTTCAAACCATTGTGAGATGAGATCATCACAACAAGAGATTGAGGAGATAAGAGTTTCTCGTATATTAACAATAAGGTACATGACATCTATCATTTCCACATACTAATGCAAGAACTAAGTGGAAATTAGATACAAATTTACTTAAAGAGAGAACACATAAGCACAATATCATCCTTCATTTCATCTAAACACAAACATATGACATAACTAATTTAGATTACAACATCCAAATGTTTGCAAGCACAAGCCTAAGTAGAATATCACTAGGGAGATTAAACAATTCATCCATGTTTCACAATGGACTAATCAATCCTACTTAGGAGCATAAGTATAACACAAAATAGGTAAATACGCTCTAGGAACATGGGCACGTCAAACCAACCATAGAAAGAAGAAATAAAAACCATAATATTTTATTTAGGAACTTTTTTCAAAAATGGCTAGCAATAACTCGTAGTTGCACAGTTGCTTCTTTTAGACAAAATACCCATTTTGACAATCTTCTACCACCCTAGGTAAATTTAAATCACCTTTGGAAAATATGAATCCCTCCTAGCATATGCACATTCACCCCTTGGCACAACTAGTGAATGTGATTAGAGAGTATAAAAAGAAAGATACTATATTTTACTCCAACTTTTACCTTAAATAAAGGTAAAATGACCACCTATAGGTTGACCATGTTCTCTAACCTAAAACACTACATTTTGACTAGTTAAAGCATCTCCCAAGCCTAAAAGTAGGCAAACTAAGCATTAACATGCATACAAGCCTATTTCTATAGTTTACATTTTTTAGCATAACTATTCATCAAGTAAATCTAGGTAGGAATGATATACACCAATCAACACCAATTATCCTTTATTGAGAAAACCAATGAACAATAATATTGATAGTATAAGCATAAAGAGTAAATATGATTAACCTAATTAATGGTACATGTGACTAACCATAAATTTGAAAGAGAATGTGAATAATCATGTAAAAAAAAATAAGGATTCAACAAACACACTTGACACTAGATATACATGGAGAAACCTGTTGATGGTGCTTTTTGCACACAACAACACAGATGTGATTGCTGGTATGACACCTCTCTTGAAAAAGGTATCCTATCCAAGATAGGACTACCCCAAGGTTTCTATAGCTAGGTCTTAGCTTGCTTGGAATGACTTAGTGGTATGTCTAGCTATGCCAACAAGGGGTCTTACATGAAATGCAGGGCTTATGAAAAATGGCAGCAATGTATATGCAGAAACCCTAGGTGGTTCAAATTGTGAAGTCTAAAATTTCAGCAGATGATCAATGTAATGCTACTCAAATCGTAAATCTACCAAACTTGATATAAAGAAAATACAAAAGGAAAGGGAGAGAGAAAGGGATAAGAGATCCTATAGACAATTGCAAAAATGATCAATAACTAGATAGATAGATTCCCAACAATAAACAAATCTCTACTTAACCAGGCAACCCACAATGCCATAGAGAATGTGCAATCTTCAAGGAGATGTAATGATTTTTAAACTGTAGAGGGTTCATCAAACACCCAATCCTTGGCACGGCTCAATGAAATCATACAATCAAACTTATCTCATAAACTATGCCCAGACTAACCATGCACAATGACATACAATTAGCAAGCCATTAATGGTATGGGTAGGAAATCCATCAAATATCTGAATAATTAATCACAAGTGCAACTAAATATCAACTAATTTCAAATTGATATGAACCATGAAAACTAAAATAAGACAACACATAATCACAAATTCCCAGCAACCTACAAAACTTGCTTTGTATTGACTATATTTTGGTACAGTCTCAACAATTCAATATCAAATCTTACTTACAAATGAGAGAAAAGGATGGCCCTTTTATAGGCAAGGCACCATACTAAGTTTTTCAATGGATGGTGGAGATTAACTTGACACCAACGGTCTAGATTACATGGCATTTAATGAGTTACATTTGTTAGTTACATGTTCAGATTTGCATTTGTCCTCTAGGAAAAAGACCAAATACAGCTTGCAAATACATTGAATCTAGACAAAATGGATACCCATTTGGTTGTACATGATGAAAAGTCAATTTTCAAGGCCTAAAAAAGCCAAAATAGAGTCACATGACACTTGAAAACTTGAGTTGATGTGAATTCACGAGATTCCAAGTGCTGAGTGGACAAAGCAGAGTATGTGGCACATTCTTTGATGAAGACATATCTAATTGGATGCTTCCTGGATCATCATTGCATGACTGGATTATTGGGATAGCTATGAACAAGTGTTGGACATTGGATTGGATCTATAGGAACAACAATGATTTGGCATGGTCTTCTATGTCTTTTAGCTCTTGAGACTCATCTTTATCATCTTGGACATTATACTGACTTCCTTTTGCATCTACAATAGCAATTTGGTTGATAGAATGTCAATTCTGCAGTTCTAGATCAGTACTGCACCTCTTGTGTGTTCACCTTCCAAGATGGCTCCAATTGGCTCATGTGTCCTCCAAGACCTACAATTCACCATGCAAAGCATCAATTTCATCTTAACAAGTCATTTTTCATCAATTTGGATCAGAACATGTCCATTTGCAGTCATAGATAAGTCAAAAACAACTCATTACCAATGTTGCTTCCTTATAGTCCTTTTCACAAATCTAGTGATTTTTGCATGATTTTCTGGGTTTTTCACCATTTTCAAGTACCCATTTGGCCAATATATTGATCTAGGAAGTTTTTGTGGTCATTAGAATCCATTTATAGACTTTTATTTCATGTTTTTCTAGCCTTTTTTTGTAAAAAGTGAGATTTTTGGGGGTCATAGACTTTTCATGCGCAGTGGCATTAATTATCGTAAAATGTACCCAAAATCCACACAAACTTGGTAAAATGTTCCTCATGATGTGACAAATAGATATGTAATTCAAATCCATCAATAAAATCTAATGTGCTCCTTGAAAAACTCAATTTCTAATCCAAAATGTCAAAAAGTGCGGGTTTTGGGGTCTACTGACTAAAAGTTGATGCATTGCAATTCTAGCGTAGGTTGGAGAGGTTCATTTTTAGTGTAAAATGCTTTTGCGCTACCTTTGGGTGCCACCGACTTGCATGAGTTTAGGCTCAGACTGACTAATAGCATCTCATAAGGTCGGTTGGGGTGGATTGCAACGCAAGTCGATAAGGTTGATTTTTAGTGCAAAACATAAAAGGCTCAATCAGCAGGGATTTTCAATGCAATTGACTAGCGCAAGTTTCTCTATCTACCGACCAAGTGCAATGAAGGCAAATATTAGTGCAAGTTAGTTGAAGCCCATTTTAGTACTTTTCTTGGAAATTGTCTCAGTGGGGATTTTTGGTCCGATTGACTTAGCCGCAACTTGGAGGGAGGTCAGTTAGAGGCATATTTAGCACGAAGGTTGGTAGAAGGCATTTTAGCACTTCTGACAGTAGGGAGTGTTTTTAGTGCCAGTTTTGGAAATGTCTATGGTGAAAGTATATTTAAAAATATATTTAAGTATAAGTTTAGATATTTGGATATTTGGAAAAGTCTAGGGTGAATTTCTTATACTTTAAATATTTTTAAATATACTTTCAAGATGTTTGATATAGGTTCCAGATCCATAGGATTTCATATGCAGATTCTAGAATTTTGAGGTTCCACCAGACTTCAGACTTAGAAATTTTTTAGGATTTTCAAGGTTTCAGACTTAACCAAATCAGGGCTTCAAGAACATGTAATAGGATGAAAGTATATGAACCCCTTAGTGAAATCTTGTGGAATTGGACATGATTTTGCAACTTTGAGACCTAGAAACTAGGAATTTCAACATGACACATCCTACAGAAGCAATTTCAAGGGCAATATCCAGTGACATGGGATTTTGGAGAAAAATGTCGTAGCACCCAATTTCAGTGTAGAAAGCGAGAAATGGCTATCTTTCAAGAACAAGACCACTCAAGATACTCCCAAGTTAATCATGAAAGATATCAAATGACATGAAATCACTCCAAACATGCAAAATACTCAAATCTGGAACAAATCATGCACTCTACGCACAAATTCACCTTCTAATCATCATAAGTAACAAAGGTTGAGACTCCAAGCCAAAGCAAAAGAGGGGGTCTCCATTTAGAAAAATGGGGCATGTGTGCAAGGCACAACAAAACATTTTCAAGAAAAATTCCACCACCAAAGAGATATTGAGCTTGTATTAATCAAGTACAAACAAGAACATCAATACAACTCATACAATCTTCTTTATTTTGATAACATTTTAACAATGTAAGAGTACCTACAAAATAACCATACTTTCCCATATTAAGCCATCAATATATAGACTTAAGTAGGCTCAAAAACCACCATAAAACAATATCATGGCCCCAAACATGGTCTCAAATTATCATGGTAAAATATTATCATGACCCACTATAGGAGAGTGGTCTCCAAAAATATAAAGAAACTTCTCTTACACAATGATGTATCATATACTTCCATAAGATGCCATTAATCCCATTTTCCCATTTCTAGGTGCTCTATGAGTGTATTAATTTGTATTATCATTGCATATCTTTAGAAAGATGCTCCACAAAACTTAGTATTTGACATATTTTTGTAACTGTGTTGTTTAGAATGTGACCCAGATAATTTGTAGGTGAGTCATACTATAGAGTGACATATGAACCATCTTCCTTGCTAAGGGCAACCTCTTATTCACTCCTACTCATGTGACAATAGCCAATTGAGTGAAGGTAGGACTTGGGGGTTGTTCTAATCTTATCTTTGAGGGAGAAAAATGTTACATATGGTGGTTGAGTTACTTTCTTGATGTGAGTTTCAATGATTATTTCTATGGAGACATTCATTTTCCATTATTGTGGTTATAATAGTATGACCCAAAGGGTCACTATTCTTGAGTCTCTTGAGCATAATACAAAGGTTGTTCTATTCATTAGTGATTTAGAGATGCTCTTGTCTCCATTCTTCATCTCAAATGATTTGTTGTATCAAGTCTTGTTGGTTTATGATGTGTTAAAAATGTTCTTCTCTTGTTTGTTGGATATTTTTTTGATGATGAATTGGATGGGGGAAGTTATCCCCAATCTCATCAAGGATGGTTCGTATCCAATCTTCCCTGATGTCTAGGCACATTAAATTCTTGAAAAAAGGGGGAAATGTTGTGTTTCATGGAGTTGTTGTCAAGTGTGTTAAATTGAGTTGATTTTGACCTTGTGATGAAATTGACGGTTTTTCCTTGTTTTATTCTGAGTTTTTTGAGTTTTTATGAATGCAAGTTATATGAAATGCAAAGAAATTTTAGTTATTTTTTCCTAATTTGCAATGTTATCTAATTTTCTACAAATTTAAAAAAGGATGCATTCTTTATGAGTTTTCCAAACACAAGCTAATCTATGGTTTTGGTGTTTTCATAGACCAATTTTGAAATAGTAATCTAAGAAATGAAATTGCAAGTAACTATGAACATAAATATAATATAGTGAATAAAAACAAAGCTAATCAAATCAAATCAAATTTAATGCTACTCTAGGAAAGCAAATAAACAACCTATCAAGAAAAAGCAAAGAAATAATTAACTTTTCCAAGAGGAATATGTGATCTAATTACTACTTTAAAGCATAAAGAACATGGTATGAAGAAGATGTCAGTGTCTATCTTGAGCCCACTGATGTCCTTGTGGCAACCCTCTCTTCCTCTATAGTAGTGGGGTCTTCCTCTTGGGGATGGGAATGAATATGGGAGAAAATGAAATAAAATGAAGCTTTGAAGCTTTGATGAAAGTAGTGGAGCATAAGAATGCTAATGAAACACTATGGCTTGAGCATTTGAATCTATGACAAAATCAAAAGGCACATAGGGTCCTATATGAGCATGAAAATCATATGGAGACAACTATATGCAAAGAAAAGAAAGAGGAGATGTGTAATACTAGATTTTCATCTTCAAGTGTGCATACTAGAGGGTGGTGTTTATAGGTAGAAAATCAACACCAAAGGTGGTGGTGATTGGGGAGAACGAAAAAAGATTAAAGAGTTATCTCACTTTGATTGGGAGTGAGCAGTAGTTGTAAAGGATATTAGAAAAGAAGAAATGAAGTTAACACATGATTGATTGGAAGATAACAAAGATTTATTGGGAGATGACATTAGGCTAATTGAGAGTCATGAAATAGTTAGGGGGAGTTGGCAATCAATTAGACAACAAGAATCACGTAATCTGGAGTCAATTTGGAGCAAAGGTGGGCTAGAACTAGAAGAAAATAGGCATGTCAAAGGATGATAGGGTCACCCTTTTGAGACGTTGGTTGCCCCTTTTAGCATAAGGGGTGACCCATAAAGGATGTTTTGCATAGGATGTTTTTGGGATGGAGAATGATCTAGAAGAGCTAAAGATGATTTTGAGACCTTAAAACTAACCATAGGACCTCTGTAGGGTGGGTCACCCCTGGAGCTCCTATTTTAACTATAGGGTCACCTAGGGAGATCCTAAATTCACAAGGGATGGCCTAGAAAGAAAAGGTTGGATAGGTAATTTGGGGTTACAGATGGGATGGGGAGGTCAATTAGATGATTCTAGAAGTCCTATGAAATGAAAATTCCCCTAGGGAACATGAATTCTCCTCTTTTGAAGTGCATTAGTGGGGTTTTGAGGGATATAAAGTGACATGAATGAAGAAGGTGTGCAAGACCTTAGAAGGTTAATTTGGAGGTTAGAAAATCATAAACTAAGTGAAAAATAAATGAAGACATGCAATCAAGAGGAATACTGTTGAGAGGTATGTATATATTTCATGATTACATGTACGTAATTATGACTATAGCTCATCCTCGGACTACCATGTAGGCTTGTACATCTTTTTCATAATTACATAGTTTCCCCCTTAGGGAAGGTAGTCTATAATGAAAGGTAGATATTGTTCTTGAACTAGGCTTTATCTATTATTGTTGTCCCACACTTTTACCTAAATTAACAAGCATTAGTTTGAATTCATGATGTATTTGAAATGAATAATTAAATAGAAACAAGATGTACTGTTGATGTGTGAGTTTTGAATATACCTTAATCACCTCACTTCATCATGAAGACTTGTAAGGATGAAATTCACACAAAACAAGGACATGGAAAACACTATAAAAGTTAAAACAAACCAAATTCCTAAATAGAAACTAGGCTAAGAGAAGAAGAAAGAGGTGAATCCAAAGGTAGAGGCCAAATGGTGATAGAATCATGTAAGTGAATAGGTGATAGATAGAGTTTGATGAGGGGATCAATATTATGGCCACCAATCTCCCCTAGTGGTCATTAGGTACAAAAAATGAGAAAGCCCTCTTTTGAAACCTTATATTTTCTCTTTTTGATTTCTTGCCATGAACCCATTGTTTTTCAAGTTTCATCATTGCACTTGCCTAGGTTTTGGCTTCCTATCATTTGGTGAGTTTTTATTTGTCAATTTTTTGTCATTTTCATGATTTTCTAGGCATTTTTTAGCATGCTAGGGCATGAGGTAGGGTCGTCCCTTTTAGCATTGAAAGAAACCCTTGGAGATCAGACCTGGTAAGTGGGGCAACCCAACAAGAAGTTTTCCAAATGAAAATTTAGGTGGTCTAATACTTTTGATACTCAAATTTCTCTATTCTTTGATACTAACTTCTTCATGTATTACAATTTTCTAGTCAATTTATGATTTTTTTGGAAGGTTTTGAATGTTTTATTATTTCTTTATGTGATTTTATGAATTGTCAACAATCTAACTTGTTATTATCTATGCTTGGCAGGAGATGCACATTAGGTGTGCAAGTCCTAACTAATTTTAGTTGATGAAGGCCCTTAAGTCTATCCAATAGAGATTGTGCTATCCTAAAGAAGATAGGTTTGCAAAAAATAGCTCACATCCCTATTGTACATCTCTCTTCCTTTATATGTTGTGATACCTTGACGTATTGGGATGCCAATTGGAACACATTTTAATTTTCTTAGGTGTCTAGAGAGTGGATGATCACTTTGTATGGTGTTTATCATATCCTAGGAGTTCTTGTTAGAGGTGACTAACTTACACTCCCCAAGAGTGAATCAAAGAGAGAGAATATCATGGGCTGCCCTCATGGAAGTTAACCATCCTAAAGATCATCTTGGTGTTCATCTTACTTCACTTTCTAGCCTTACTATTTTTCCCTTGCAGAAGCTTTTCATTGGATTGATCACTTCTCACTTGTCAAGAGATAAGGGATCTATTGTACTCATATGAAACTGGGAACCAATCATTTAGAGACTTTAGCAAGGTTTAGTTTTTGTTTGGGGGATGAACATTATTGCTATGGTAAATTGAGACTTATAACATAATTCATGATGAGGTGTTCTTTCTTTTAATCATCCATCACTTGTCATGACCTAGATTCTTGAGCACATTTTTCCATTTTAGAGGGATGTGCCTCTTTTAGATCCTAGATTATCAAGAGCCATGCGATGGGGACGCATTGTTAATTATGATGCTACTACTCAAGTTGTGGCTACACACTCATAGATGATAATTTTATTCTTGACCCTTATGTTGATATGGAGGGGTTGTGCCTAGGTAATAAAGTAATGTGTGATTATTGTCAAGAGGTGATCCATTTAACTAACAGGAATAGCTTAGTTAAGGCTCATGATGACACTCAAGTTCTTTAGTAGTTTGGAGAGGACTTTCTAGAGGACTTTCCCTTGGTATGGTCTACTTGTTATAGATCTATGCAAGAGATGGTAGATGTTTAACATAGGACACTTCTTTGGGTTCCACTAGTCCCTGGGGTCCCAATCACTAGGCCGGTTTGTAAGGTTGGTCATAGATGGGTGAAGTTATCTTGATATCAAAGACTTTTTGCTACTAAGGAAGAGATTGATGATTTCATAGATGAAGATTATGATCTTGATGAAGAGGAATGTAGTGAGGTAGACTCTAGAGGAGACATAAAGACTCCTATAGATGAGGAGGAGGTAGTGCCATAGGTATCTCCACCTAGACATGTGCATGCTCAACCTTTAGAGATATCAGAGAGGAATATGAGACATAATGATCTCTCTTGGAAGCTAGGAGACCCTCGTGAGTACTTCAATAACCTACTCCTATATTGGTTACCCTTGATCACTTTGAATGAATGGCATGAAATTAACCTTTGGATTATTGTCTCTTCATTGTCTTCTCATAGGTATGATAGATGGATGGAGAGATTTTTCTCAAGTCTTCTTTAGACATGTTGGTCTCTTTCACTAGTTGATCAAGAGAGGCTCTTCTTATTGATGCTCACATGCCTTCCTCGATGAGTCATTATAAGGATATCATGGCTCCCACATATCATGTAGGTTAATAAGTAGCTTCTTAGAGAGCTAGGATTAGTGTACCTAAGGCTAAGAATTCCTTACTTTGAGAGATGGACATCCTTGGGGTTCACTCACAACCTTCGTAGGGTCAAATAGTAAGCCCATCTCATTCAGAAATTCCTAATTAGATGTATTCCTATTCTCATAGAGCTTCTAATGAGGTGGATAGTTAGAGGAGACCTCGAAGTAGGAGCCTCGAGGGTTCTATTAGTTAGAGTTATCATTGAGGTTCTAGTCTTGAGTTGAATCTTGACTTTACCCCCTTGCATGGGGAGACTTGAATGCTAGAGTGCACTATGTTTATCCCTTTGAACTCCAATAGTGGATTGTTATGTAATAAAACATTTGGTAGGCACTATATATATGATGACTTCATTCAAGTTCCATTCATGATCATAGTTGACATCTTACGCCTCTTATCTTTTGAGCACATGGATAGTTTAGGACTCTTATTTGTTTTAATTCTAAAAATCACATAGGATGAAAACATGATGATTATGCAATGTTTTTGGTCTTTTTTGAAATACAAGTGATTTAACATGAAGTGTAGGGATATAAAACACACATGGATACAAATGTAACATAATTTCCTACCTCCTCTTTCTATGCATACAATGAGCTATGACATGAGTTATTGCTTTGATTTTTCATGTATAGTATTTGTGATGATGGAACAAACATTGTGACTACTCTTAAGTAGGATTTATAAATTAGGGGATTGCAAGTTGACTTGGTATAGGGAGACCTAATAAAATTTGGGATGGGATTTTATTAAGGACTCAGGTGGGAATAGGAGGGAAATAAAACAATTTCTTAATTTAGATTCTATAGAAGGATAAATACTGATCCTTATCTAGAAAAAACATTTTGATGAGCTTTCAAGTAAAAAATAATAATAAATTGTATTTCTACCTTATAGACTTATATCAGAGATGGCCAACAAGATAGGTATTGGGTAAAGGAAAGGCTCCAGAGCAAAAGATGGTCTTAAAGATAGAACTTAAACTCTTGGTTTTACATAGCTATTGTATGTGTGTTCTTTATACCTCTCTTTTTTGTTTTCTTTGATCAATGCAACCCTCATATCCTTGAGCTTAGACTTATCTCCACCTATGAGTATGGACATCAACAATCCTCTCTTTTTGTATTTTTTGCTTTCTTTTTTTTTTAAAATTTTTTTTCTTTCTTTTTTGTGTTGTAATATCTTTTCCTGATTCCCTCATTTTTTTTGTATTTTCTCTCTTTTTACTTTCTTACTCTTGTTTTTCACTCTTATTTTTTATTGCTTCTTCTGGAGTTATGATCCCCCTAGCATTTTTGACTGGAAGATATAAGGGGCTGAGTACCACCGAGAGCTTTGACTATCCCTTTGAAATTCCCTTTCACTATGGAGAAATGGGGAAGGTCTACTTGCAAGCTTCTATTAGGTATTGTAGGTTTGAATACCTACTTTGCTTAGACTTAACACCATAGTTCATTAAGACTAGGATCAGTATAAAGCTAAGAGATTGACTTTATTTTGAATTTGTTGGGAAATGAAAAGGGAGATTGACTAATGGTAAAGATGTTTTTAGGGAATCTCAAATACTTAGAGGGTCTACCTATACCTAGTTAACCTTAAACTCCTTACTAAGACAAAAATAGAACAAGAGCATATCACTTACAAATGCATGGTGGAACAAAATGAAGAATGGAAATTTTTCTTTTTTTTTGGAAATTTTATACTTTATATAGATTGTTGAGTTTATTTGATTTTTTTGGATTTTTAGACATAATATGTTTTTAGGTGAAAGGTGTTGAGCATTTCACCAAATTTCTCACCCCCATTGTGCACAAAATATAGGCACCATTTCTGACATCTTCTTTAATCATGTATGGACCTATCCAGTTTGGTTTGAATTTGTGAACTTCTCTAGCCCTTTTATCAATTAAATTATCAATTATGAGTACTAGATCTCCAACTTGAAAAGGCCTCATAATAACCTTTTTATTATATTTCTTATTTACTCATGCAAGGTAGGAATCATGTATTTGTACTACCCTTAGTCTTCTTCCATCCATCATTTCTAACTCTACTAATTTGATCGCACAATATTCTTCATTGTCTAATAATGCTTTTAAAGACACTCTTAAGATTGGTAATTTGACTCCTAATGGTAAGACTACTTCTACCCCAAATGTGAGGGCATATGGTATTGTATCTATAGACATTCACAAACTAGTCCCAGATGCCCAAAGAGTAGGATATAATTGTAAGTGCTAGTCTATCTTAGAATCTTTCACATTTTTTATTAAAATTGCTTTCAACATCTTGTTCATTGCTTGTACCTCTCCATTCCCTTGACGATAGTATACTAATGCTAAGTTGTGATTAATGTGAAAAATTTCACATAATTATCATACTTGTAGATTTTTGAATGAAGGGGTGTTATCTATGAATATCACTGGAGGGTTTCTAAATCTACGTATGATTTGATTCAAAAATCAACTTAGCAATCACTATTCCTAAGATAGTGGTCAAAGGCATTGCCTCTACTCACTTGGTGAAATATTATGTTTCTCTGATGATGTGCAAGTGTACATCAGTCAAGGGTGGGGTCATCTTTCCAACTAGGTCTAGGCCCCATGTAGAGAATGGCCAAGGAATAACTATTAGTTAAAGATGCCTTGTAGGTGTGTGATGAACACGTGCATATATTTGACACTTTGGGCACCGTTTCATGAACTTAATTGTGTCTCCTTCTAGGCAAGGCTAAAAATATGTCAATTATTGTATCTCTTGTGGTGGTATGACCACCGAAATATCCCCCACAAATTTGATTGTGGTAGTTTTCTAATGTTTTACATGCTTCTTCCTTATCCACACAAATAAGTAGGATACCATCTAAAGCCCTTCGATACAAAGTATCATTGGTCAAAACATACCTTGTAGTAAGGACATCTAAACATATTTTTTCTCGAAGGGGTCATGTTTTCAAGATAAACTTTATTTTCCAAGTAATTAACAATATATCTATACCAATAAGATGAGGCATATTTCTCAATATTAATTGTACATACTTCCTATTAGACACACAAGTATACTAAGAGGGGGGGTGAATCAGTATACAACCAAATTGCACTTTCAACAAATTCAACTTATCCAGAGAAGATTAAACCTTAAGTATTATAACATTAACATGAGCATAAAATAATAAAACAATGAACATCAACACATAACACTAGATATACGTGGAAAACCCTAGAAGGGAAAAACCATGGTGAGGATTAACTCACAATATATGAAGCTCAACTAGTAACTTTGTTTTAGGGGCTTTAACCCAAGGAAGCTGTTACTCCCTAAGTAACTTTGATTTAGGTTCACTCCCAATGAAGCTTCTACTCCCTGATGACTTTGTTTTAGGGTCACTCACAAGGAAGCATCTACTCTCTAAAATGAGAATACAAAAGATTATAGTATAACAGTCTTTTCTTACTATCTAAAAATTGTCATTGAAGCTCACACCTTTGATGATTGCACTTATGCCTCCACACACTTTCTTCTAAAGATATGATCAATTAAGCACACTCTATACTTGATCACTATCACAAATATGTCTTAAAGATGAATCTAGATAGCATCAACAACATTTGCTCTTTCTCCCATAGTCACACATCAATAATGTATTTATTCTACTTTTATCTGCTTGCAAACCTTTTTCATCATCTTACAATCATGCCTTACCTCACTTACTTTGATTTACTATTTATACATGATATTACATTGATTGTACATTGCTTTTCAGATAGATACAACATGAACAATACATTTAAAAGTTGGCCAGACAACACACACTATGAAATGTGTAGAAGATAGATCCTAATTGAAACAACACATTACACTAGCAGAAGATCCAAGCCTTGGGGACCCCAAAAATTTATTAACCATGTCCAATACATCCTTTACATCCTTAAACACCAAGGAATAACATCCACACACTCCACTCATTTGAAAATAGGACAACTTTAAGGGAATCACATTAAGACTTGAAGTATGACGACCATATCAACTTGTAAACCTTGTGTGGTATTGGAAACAAGAAAGATCTTCATGAAACTTTTCCAGATGAGTTCACATGATTCATGAAACACCCCCATACACTTATTGGCCACTGTACATCAAATAATTGTGCCATACAACTTCAAAAATTTATTCTACAAACACTCTGTTATCTAGAACACACTACACCATGCTGTCAATTGAAAAACTATGTTGTGGACCACCAAGAAGCTTGAAATAGAAAAGAGGCATGCAATGGATATCTAAGAACATGTTCATAAAAATGCAAGGTCAATCATTCACTTCTAGAGGAATGTGGAGCATTCCAGTGGGTCTTTAATACTGCACCATTCTGCTAGAGTACATTTTGATGTTATATCATACATAATTTTTGCAGTGGAGGGAAATATGATTTGAGACTTTAGAAATAGCACCTTCACTACCTTCTTGACACAATCTCAAAACCACATAGCCAAATATACAACTGCAGAGGAATGCAAAGCATTCGATCGCCCTTGTAGAAATACCTTCACAAATCCAATTTTGTCTATAAGTTGTTAGCAGAAAAAACATTCTTCCAGTGATCAAAACATCATGAAACTTGGAACCTACATAAATTAATACTATATAAAGCTATGTTCCAAACCGCATAAGCCCAATAGCACAATGATGAAAATGCAAAGCAATCTTCCAGATAGTCTTCAAAGAGAAGACATTCTGAAACAAAGACTATCACCTATTTCTGGAGGCCAAGCCTTCATTGCATTACCACATGCAACTTAGGATTAGTAGGATAGATCATACAACATGCTTCAAGCCATCATGCATCCTTTCTTAACATCTAATTATCTTAGTTCTTTTAATTCCCATATTAATAAGGCTTCAAACTCAACTCTCCTTTGATTAGGAATGTAGCTTTTATGACCTTCAATCATGAGCTTTTCTCTTCCTTACTTTCATGATAGTGTTGACATCAGTGTATGCATTAGAGTGTGCTACGTTGACATCAATGTATGCTATGTTGACATCAATGACAACACATATGGCCAACACTTCCTTGTCTAGGAAGTCTTCATTTATTAGCTCATCCCAGGGAATGGGATTATCATCTAACTAATTAGTGATTACTCATCCATTGATAGACTTTTGGTTAACATAGGTCAGCTCAAATTTGCTCAGCAATGTCAAGAATTGTCATGCCCTTCTAAACATCATTGGTTGTTTTAAGAAGGTTCTTAATTTATCTAATCGTATGATGACTTTTGTTTCATGATTCAACATGTAGTGACATAATAATATTGTAGCAAATACTATGGATAGGCACTCCTTTCTATCTTGGGTGTAGTTTTTTTCATAATCGAGCAAGGTTTGACTAATGAAATATATTACTATTTCTCTTTTGTCATTGTATTTTTGAGTCAGCATGCATGCTATTGAAACTTCTATCACTCTAACATAAAAATGAAAGGCCTATCATGCTTAGGTGTCATGAGCATTGGTGGGGCTAGAAGGAATTTTGTTACTTGTTCAAAGGTGTTTTGACAATCTATAATCTAAGTTATTTTTTCTTGCTTTCTCAACAGTTAATTGATTGGGTGAATTTTGAAGGTCATATTGAGTATAAAATATCATATTGTGCCTAATTTCCTCAAGAAAGTTTTTACTATAGTTTCATTTTTTGGAGGAGTGGCATTTAGCACTGCTTTTACTTTAGTTGGCTTTACATCAATTCCTCTTCAAGAAACTATAAAACTGAGTAATTTCCCTAATTTCAACCCAAAGACATTTCTTTGGATTTAACTTAACCTTGTATTCATGTAATTGAGTGAAGATATTCTAGAGATCTTCAATGTGTGTTGATCATTGCTTATATTTGGCAAGCAAATCATCTACATATGTTTATACTATTTTATGGATGAGGTTGTGAATGGTTTTGTGAATGTTGTTTTGTTTTGATTAGCCTCCATAATATTAATTTGATTGTAACCTAAAAATCCATCCATAAGAGAAAGGATTCCATATCCAACACTTGAATCTATGATTTAATCTATGTATGGTAGAGGAAAGTTATCTCTGGGACATGCTTGATTAATATCCCTGAAATCAAGACATATTCAGAACTTACCATTCTTTTTAAGGATCAGGACAATATTTGACACCCAATTTGAATAATCTACTTTCTTGATGAATCCAAAATTTAGTAATTTCTTTAGCTCTTCTTTCACCATTTCTACCACTTGGTGTTTTATGGGTCTTAGATTCTATTTTATCAGTTTTGCCTCCTCAAGTTTTGTTACTAGGTTATGCACAACAATATTTGGGTCTAAGATAGACATGTCTACGTACATCCATGCAAATAAATCAAAGAACTCAATGAGAAACATAGTATTGGACTACACCAGACAACTAAGAGGGGGGTGAATCAGTTGTCCTAAAACTTTTAGCCAATTATGAACATCAACTTATCAATTACTTATATTCTGATATAACCTTGAAAGCATAAAATGAGAAGCTCAACACAATAACATAATCAACATAGGAGACACTAGATTTTTATTGGAAAACCCTAAAAGGGAAAAACCATAGTAGGTGTTAGCCCACAAAAATATATAAGTTATATAAATATTGAAAAATAAAGGCTCACTGCCTACGAGGCTCACTGCCCAGATTGTTCACTACAAAGAATGGCTCACTGCCCAGATTGTTCACTACAAAGAATGGCTCACTGCCAAAGGGTGGCTCACTACCAAGGGTTGGCTCACTGCCAAAATGGTGAACTGATTAAGTATCATCTACTCCATGCCTGAGTTTAGTTCCTTGGAAGTACAATAAAACTTCTATGCTCTGCTCTTTCACACCTTCGCACTTATCTCCTCATCTTCGCACACTCATCCATTTTTCACAACTCTATTACATGTTTTTATACAATTCATCAACCTTGGAAAGTACATCAAGGTCAGCATTATTTTCATCAACCATTGGAGCAATCTCCAAGGTCAGCATTACAAAACATACACAGAAATAGGTCTAGACCTATTACAAAATTTAGTTAAGGAAAGATGAAGATAAGTAAGATGAACACGCCATACCTTAGTTGGAACTAAAATACAATCCACCACACCACAACATGCTTCTACAATCTTCAATACGTCTCTACAAACAGTGAAAAAAACCATGTCAGCCAAGACTAGAGTTAACACTAGGTTTTCTAAGAACATTCTTCTTTCACAATCCACACTTCTCTTTGCAGACTAATCCAAACATAGGAACATGAACAAGAGACATCCACAAGCACATTGCAATCACCAAGAACAACCACATGATCTCTAACCATTCTGTCAAGAAGATTCTTCAAAATGGAGCATAAGAACAACACTGTCAGCTACTATCATAAATAAAAGATAGCTTGCGGACCACCAAATCATGAACCATTGGTGTTGAAGGAACTTAACATTATCTCATACTTATCTCTAGAACCATATATCAAAATACTTCAATGCAGAGGAATGCGGAGCATAAAACTTTCTCCCTGTATTTGCCAAACATATAGAAAAAGTTGTTTTCACTGTGGTGAACATAACTCACTAAATTATTCATAAGGGATACTCAAACTTGAAACATAGCATCTTCATATGGACTTCTAAATAACTTCCAATTTGCAAACAAAGATATTGATTCTTCAGAAAATATGGAGCATTCTTCTAGACTATTCTTCTGTATGCAATACATTGTTTCCACAGCAACTCACTATTTCTACCAGAGAGGCTAATTTTCTTAATATCCTCAACATTAAGATTACTTAGATAAGTAAATACAAATCATCTTACTCATTACAAGAAGACAACAGGATAGGAGCACAGTTCACACCTATTGAATTTTTCCCAAACTAGATACTCCCCAGTTATCCCTACAAGGTAGCCATCATTGATCAATAGGATTTCTGGGCCAGGGGGCCAATAGTATAGGAGATAGACTCTATAAATATCTCCTCTTCTTCTTTAGGCTCTACAAAACCAAGGGGGGTATTCCCTATTCAACATCCATGAAATATGCTTGTGAACTTAGTAGGATGTTGATACAAAGCTGATAAATCCTCTTTTTTGTAGACCAAAACTATGAAATAAATGCAAAGGGGCTAGCTTTAGGCCTATGTTGAGTTGTGAGACAGAGGATTTTGGTCCTAAAACTACTTCTAATGTCCTAAAGGTTTGTATTTGAAGTTTGAGTTTGTATTTGTATTTGGATGCAAGAATGGGACTTTGGGTTGTAACCTCAATACAAGACCAGACTGGTGCCTATCTTGGGGCTCGGAGTCAATAGATATATATATATATATATATATATATATATATATATATATATATATATATATATATATATATATATATATATATATATATATATATATATATATATATATATATATATATATATGTATGTGAATGCTTACCATAGACTTAAAACAATAATCAGATTTCAAGGGGGTTTTGTAGTGTCTACCTTACAGATACTACCCAAGACTAAGTATTCAGTTATCTCTGCTTACAAACATCCTCACTGTAATATATTCTTCCCAACACTTAACCCAAAACATTTAATCTACTCCTCAAGTAGAAGTAAAAGATCAAGCATTCAACATAGCAAACCCATATCCTAGAATCTTAAACACCCCTTAGTTGTTTAGATTCAGAAGAAGAACACATTCAACTTGGAGACAAATAACATAATACATGTAATGAAGCATTACTCATTTAAATCAACATGAAACTGATGAATCTTATGCATAAAACATGTTGATAACTAAGAGGGGGGGTGAATCAGTTATCTTAATTATTTCAGCTTCTGAACTTTCTTAATAATTCATGTTGCATCAATTCAAATAAGCAAACATAACCATGAAATGGAAATACACATGACACAATATTTTTGACGTGGAAACCCTGTTAAGGGAGAAAACCATAGGGTGATTAACCCAAGATTATATTCTCTGTTAGAAGAATAGAAATACAAAATGGCACTTGCCAATTAGGGCTCACTGCCTGAGCACACTGCTCACAATAGACTCACTATCTACAAGTTGTAACAAGAAATAATAAGATACTTGAACTGATGTGAAGCATCTACACATGCTAGAGTTTAGTTCCAGGTAGGCTCAGTAAACTGATCTGCTGCACTTCATCCTTCCTCTTCTTTTGTTCTGCTGTCCTTTCACATACCAGACCTTTCTTACTGCTTTCACTCTGCTCTTCTCCTTTTCTTTGCACACCACACTATATTCATTCATTCTCCTTATTGAAATCCATCATGTATATATATCTGCACAAAGGATTTCATCCTCTTTCTAGTCAGCATCCGGAATAGTCAATATTTCCTAAACTTTAGTCTATCAGCTAAATCCTTGCTTCCCAAGTGATGCGGATCAAAAAGAAACTTATATAAGTTGTCTAATAAGTCAGCCAATCATGAATGATACCTTAGGAATCTTTATCATTATCAACATCTCATATGGAATAAATTCTAATGCTCTGACTATCAGTTCTTCCTCTATCTGTTCTACCAAACTAGACCCCAGACTTATAAGCTTATATCTCTTCACTCTTTCAACACCGGAGGCTCAAACCCTGGAATCTATCACTCAAGATACTCCTCTTCACTTTCCCAAGTCTGTACTTTCCAAGGATACTTCCTCTAACAGATCCAGACTTGACTGTCAAACCTTCTGCATGCTCTATTCTTGCTTACCAGACCTGTAAGCTCTTCAATCTGACTTCCGGTAGAGACACACCATATCTTGCGGATGTGTGGGATGATCTTTGTTGCCATCAATGACAACAATCATGAAGCTCCAATGTGTCTCTTGTCAACAATCTCCCCCTTTGGCATTGATGGCAACACTTAGTGAAAAATGACTAAGTGTTATACTATAATCCCCCTTTGTTGATGCTTTCTTCGAATGTACAATTTACCGGAGCTCCCCCTTAGCTGGATTCCACATTTTTCACTATTCCTCACTCCCCCTTTGACATCAATGGCAAAGGGTAGGGTCCACATACCAAAATTGCCCAAAAATTCAACTATACTTAGCCACATAAGTATATAGACAGGTTTTACTTACATATACTGTAATATGTCTACAAAGGTTGTCTCTAGTTGTACAACTTGTGTCACCCATCTTTGCTTCATCCTGTCCAAAATTGAGATATGACCACTCAGTAGGAATGCAAAAGCTTCTACCCTCTTGAGATCTATCAGATCACTGGTCCGGGTTGTGGTCTGGGCATATGTTAGAGCTTCATGCATGGCCTCTAATTTGGGAATAATCACCCCTCTAAGCTCACTCATCCTGTTTATTATGTTTTTCCTCTCCTTTTCAAGTTTCTTAATCTCATTCATGACTACAATAATTTGACATTCCTGATTTACTATGCATAGAGTGAGAGGATCAAAATTCTGTGAGAGGTTTAGCAGTTTATCCTCTTGTTCCTTTACTTTCTTCTCAATATCCTTGGTCACTTTAGGCCAGGATAAACAAAATTTGTAGAAATCTCCATCATCCTTGAGAGCATTTTCCAAGCTCTTTATTCCAATATCCAAAACTCTCCTATCATTTGCTATTATGCCTTGTAACTCTGAGAATCTCTTATCCAAAAACTCTTTCCGAACCTTTGCCTTAGCTGACTTTTCTAATGACTCAAAGTGAGTGTTAACAGAATTAACAAGAGTTTTGAGATTACCAGATGTGGAGGCTGAAGAGTCCTTTTGGAAGGAAGGCATAATCTTCTCTAAGACACCGGATGCAACTTCTATGAGCTCACAGTCTACCAGGTGAGACTTCAAAATTTTTTCTTTTGCCTTTGCTTGGGTGAAGGATGCTAGCTTCATGGTTTGCATCAGAAAGAGGGAATCAAAATTGAATGGACCTTGAAGCAACTCTGGTTCATCAAATTCCATCATCTCTTTGGTCAAGAAGTCCTTGACTACTTCTGCTGTGTCTCTTGCTAGAGACAAAACTTTCTCCCCTTCTGTAGCCTTAGTACTATCATCTGTGGTATTTTTTGTTTGACCTTCTTCCTTTCCCTTCACTTTTTCTCCCTTATCCTTTTGATCTGGAGACTGCAGTAGAATCTGGGTTTACTTCTCCTTGGACTTCCTCTTCCGGAGCAGAGGAATCTAAGTCCTTACCTTTTTCTTCACTTGTCTCCTTAACCTCTTCTACTACCATCTTAGTGGTTTCTTCCTTGTCACCCATGGTAGAGGGCTTATCACTTATGCCCTCTACAATTAGAATGTTGAATTTTTTGTATGCATTCTGGAAGATCTATTCTGTCTCTTTGGCTATTTTGTCAGTTTCACCGAGCATAAGATGATTCATTCTAGCTTTGCTCTGGAACTCATCCTTGCAATCTTTGAAGATCATATTCATTTGCTTTGGAGTGATTGAAGGAAAGAGTTGAATGGCTATCTGTTCCCAGATCTCAAGATTCTTTTCCCTAGCATTATTCTTTCTTATCTCTAATTCCTTCTCTAGGCTTTTGCGAATGAGAGATATGATTTCAATAAAAGCTTTATTATATACATTCAAATACTTAACTGTGGCTTCCTCCAGAATCTTTTTATCTGCTTCATTGTATGCATCATAGAATTCTGTTATTGGTTACAGGTTCCCATACATAGTGACTACTTTAACTACGTCATCTAAGGACAGAGTGGGCCTTTCAATGAATTCTTCTGCCATCTCTTCCTTGTCTTCACTGGTAGAGGGTTTACTGGAAGATTTCTTCTTCTTCTTCAGTTTCTTTACCTCCTCATCTGATTCAGTTTCTTCATCATCCTTCTGGCTAACATAGGACCTTGTTGCCTTTTTCTTTGTTCTCTTTTCTTCTTTCTGGATGTCTAGACTTCTAGTTTTGATGCCTTTGAGCTTTTATCAGAGGTAGGTGTAGTCCTTTTAGAGGATCTAGTCTGGGAGGGAGCTTTTACCAGATCACTTTCCTTTTCTGCTTCTTTCTTCTCTTTCTCTGCCATTTCCATCTTTTCTCTATTTGCATCAAGTGCCTCCTTGGATATTCAAAATCTCTTAGCAACTTCTTCAACTTCCTTTCTCACTTTCCTTTTTGTCTCTAGTTGTCTAAGTTCCACATGAATCTTTACACTCAATTCTTCAAAGGTTCCAAACCTTTTTGCCTTGGGATCCTTGGGTTGACTAAGCATATGCTGAACATGTAGCTCAACAATTTTCTCATCCACTTCATACCCCATTGGCATGATCCACACTGTTATTGGCTCCACTGCCTCTATTAGGAATTGATCAGTTTCTACCATAAAGCATATTGTATGTTTATATTTTTCAACTAAAGATTTGGGGATTCTCTCTCTTGCTTGCATCATGCTCTGAAAATTCTTGAAATATCCCTAGAGAGCTATATTCTGTGCCTTGGCATCACCAAGCCCATGTATATAATCTCTGATTTGAATAGCTACTAGTCTATCATTCTGCCTACCCAACCACTGGATCCGGGAAGCTCATTCATGTAATAAAAGAATAGGCAGAGTATCAAGCCATCATACTTGAAGGAGTTCTTATTGTCCTTCTTTATCTTTTGTAGATTTTCTAAAAGTTGGGTTAGAAGAAGTTCACACATATCATAGTCAGCATTTTCTTTTAGCATTTGATAGGCTATATAAACTGCAGTTCCCAGTACTAAATTTTCCCTATTGGAGTGATAAATCTTGTAACCAATTATCATGGATGCAAATTTGACATCTGGATCAGTGATATCTTCAATTGTCATAGCTCTCTTGTCAAATTTTGATCCAGTTGCATCACTTACTGTCTGATTCTTGATAGATTTGAGAACAGGTATCCCACCAGATGAGTGCAGACTGGTTACTACCCTAATTGCATCTTTGGTGATTTTAAATGGTCTATTCAACCATAAGAAATTATCATGCACTCTGCTCAATACATACCAGACCCATTCATCTTCTTCAAAATAGGGGAAATGAATGCACTATGCAAAATGCTTCTCCCAGATGGCTTTATACTGAGGTTTGATCTCAAAAGAATCATCTATTAACTGTTTGTGATAGATATCTATTAACTTTGATTCCCCAAATTCTTCAATGCTTGCATGAATGTAAACCCTAACATCTTCTACATATAGAACCCCATGCAGAATGCTTGAAAAGGCACCTAGGGGATCAACTTCTAGAGATTTATATGGATGCTTCTTAAATTTAGGGTGAGGTCTATCAGAGATCTTCACAACATTCAGAGTAGCCATTTCCAAAAAGATTTTACAGAGAGATATTCAACAATGAAAAATACCTTTTTCATTTCTAGGGTTCGCTGAAAGAGCTGGATTTGTTTAGCTGGATGAAATGATTTCAATGGCTGATCTTTGAGAGTTGAGATAATTTGATGCAGAGCCCCTTTTTCTTTTCTTCTTGAGTGCAAATGTGCAAATGACGAACAAATGAACTCTTTTATTTCTGGGAAATCCCTGATTTTCACCCTAAAATAAATGCGCAACCTAATTCATTCCAGTTTGCCTTGTTTATCTTATTTGGAGACAACCTTTCCAGATCACTGAGACAAACTTTAGAGTTATTCTTGGAGAATAGTGATAATCTATCTTCCTTTCACTAATCATTTGATCTATCCGCAGATCAAGATTCCATAGTTTGAATCATGTCGAGTTTAACTGTGAGAAACCTACTTCTCACCGGATGACTGAGGAACCGGATTAGTCCTCTACCTATTTAAAACTTCTTGTGGATCTTTCATATCTTAATCACAATTTACTTGGATGTTTCTCTAAGAACCCTTTAATCCATAATTTTCCTTGTGCTAATTACAGCACCAATTGACTGGCTGGGGGATAATGTTTTTCCTTGAGACTCCCCCTGAGCCAGAGCTCACTTTTTAGTTTCCGGAAGGAATATCAGCACCAAAGTCTGGTGCAGATCCATCCCCTACATTCTCTATACTTTTCTTCACCCAAATCTTGTTCATTTCACTTTGAACTTCATCCGCATTCACTTTTTATTTTCCCTTGTCTTGATTTTGATTATGATGTGCCGGACCTCTTTTGTCCCAATTCTTGCTTCTACAGAATTTGGCAATATGACCGGATCTATTGCAAATTTGGCAAACAACATTTCTTTGCATATTTGATTGATATCCTCTTGATCTACATTGATTAGCCTTGTGACCTATTCTATTGCATGCAAAGCATCTACCATGGAATGAATTGTTCATTTGCATATTTCTGCATTCATGAGATTTGTGGCCATACCTTTTAGAGTTGAAACACTATCTTGAGAAGGATGTATTAGTCTGATTCATTCTCTTTCTGGTGCAGGAGCACCAGGGCTCAATGCAGCCGTACATAGTTTTTGATTTTTCAATTTTGAGTTTGCAGCATGTAGTTTTGTTTTTCGAGTTTTCTTCGAGTTTTCTGAAAATGAAGTGGCGGGAGAAGCATTTTGTTTTTAATCAGTTTTTGAGCCGAGTGCAAGTTCAGTTGAAGGTGTTCAGTATTTGTTCAATGGTTAAACCTCACCGCGCCATTGAACCTGTCAGTTGAACCTCTTTGGTGAACCCCCGTGGTTAAACCTTGAGATTGAACCCCGCTGTTGAGGTTCAATGGTTCAACGAATGGAATATTGATCGGGGTGAGATGCATATCAGGAGGAGGTATGAAGGTTAGGCCGAAGGAGAAAGTCTGATCGATGGAGTGTTCATCGGCGTAAAGGGAGTCATTGGCAGAAGAAATGGATGTATAACCGACGATAAGAGGTCTCGCTGATAGCGAGGTAGATATGAGGCTTCGGCGTGACATTCGGTATCGGAACACAAAAAGAAAGTTTGGCCGATAAGTGATGGCCTGCCGAAGGTCTAAGTCATTGTTTGACTTATCAGTGTGAGGTTTCATATCAGAAGGCGAGGTGAAACTTTCACCAATGGCCGGAGTCACAGCGATGGGAAGCATCGGTGGAAGAAGTTTGGAGATCACCGACAGTAGAATGTCTCACCGAAGATAAAGACATCGGTGAGAGATGTATATCGGCCGATGGAATTTCTGGTTGGCCGATGGTGGTAGCTCTTGCCAATCGGAGTGAGGGGGATTAAGGTTTCCCCGATGGAGTGGTAAAGGTTGGTGAAGTCCATCGGCATGAGAATCACTATCGGTGAAGGATGTGGGTGTCACTCTGACAGTTATGTGTTACTCCGATGGAGTTGGGCATCGGCGTGAGAACAACTGTCGGTCTAGCGAAGAGAAGTTTTGCCGATGATGTTGGTTACTGCGATGAGACTTAGTTTGGAGTCATCGGTGGCAAAAGCACCGACAGTTATCTTACATGTGTTCGGGCATTTAAACCCAAATGACCAACTGGAACTTGTGCATGTGGGACTAAAAGTTGAATATGATCGGTGCGACAAAGAATCTGTCTTGCCGATGGGAAAGTGTAAGTATGTTTCGATGAGACATTTGTGTTATCTTACCGATAACACAAAGCCGAACCAGCAGTTAGAATATGAACCATCTGGTAGTTGAACCGTCCTGTAACGGACATGTGCAGAGATATAAAATGTAGCATTCGTTCTGTAGAGGAGTTTAGCAGAAGAAGAATCGAAGAAGTGAATTTTGGTGTGTGAAGCATTTTGATGTAAACAGAATTTTTGAATAGAAATAAAGTACAGCAGTTCAATCATCTGTGTATTTTCTTTTCTGTTTTCAGTTTACCATTCTAAAGTAGATTAGTCTTTCTGTTTCTGTAATTTTGTTTTCTTTTGCAAACCATGACTCTGTTTTGATGACTCCTCAAGTTCCACTGTACAGTATGGAGGTCATCAAGCAGAGCCATGATTTTTGTTTGTTTTTCTTTTGTGGGGTGGTTGGATTGCCAGCTAGAGGAAATGCATGCTTGTTCTAGGTGAGCTCAGTGAGGAGTCCAGCTAGATAAATAAGTAGGAAAATAGATTTGCAGGGGTGGAAAAGTAGAGAGAAAGAAAGTGAGCACCAAGCAGTCCAGACCCTTGAACAAAGTGAGAAGGGTGGGCAACGGGCTCAGAAAGTTATGTGCCATTGAGGTAGTACCTTGGAAGCAGTGAGGACAATGTATGTGTCCCACACCAAGCAGAGAAGTAGAGTTTTCTATCTTTGCAAAGAGTATGTCTTTTAGCACTTTGAATTGGTAGGAAGGCTAGTGTTGTCAAACAGTCCTGTACACCTATAGGATGCAGAGCAGGCAGCCTAGAGTCCTCCCTATCAAATTGGTATCAGAGCAGTAAGATTTGGGTTATTCCTAGATAGAAATAGAAGAGTTGTATATCATCACCAAGTTCAAGTGAGTCTGTTAATTCATCCAAGAAAATGGTGACTAATGCAGAGTTAGCAAAGAAAGTTGAAGATCAAGAGGACGAGAATAGACTCCTATAAGAAAGACTAGCAGAAATGGAGAGTAAGCTAGGCTTAATGTTGCAAAAGACTGAAGAAGTCAGCCAGCGAGTTAAGTATTCTAAGGATAAGGGAAAAGGTGTATCTGTAGAAGATGAAGAGCCCACACCTGATCCTAAGTTGGAAGAAGAACCATTCTTGAAAGCTTTGAAAGCAATGAGTGGTAAAACATTGGAAGGAGTACCACTTTTCAATGGGAAAATGGACCCAGATTTGGTCATGGAGTGGATAGAAGGACTTGAAAATCACTTTGAATGTGATGGTGTAAGTGAGGCACAAAAAGTAAAGGTGGCCAAATCTAGACTCAGGGGAGCTGCCTTAACCTAGTGGAAATTTGTGCAGACTGAAAGAGCAAAAGAAGATAAGAAGCCCATAGCTACTTGGAAGGGAATGGTAGCTAAAATTAAAGAAGCATATATGCCAGAAGATTATGAAATACAGCTACATAGGAAGAGACAAAATCTGAGACAAAAGGAATTAGATGTCAGTGCATACACTAAAGAATTCCAAAAGCTATGGTTAAGGTCCAAAGTAATGGAGGATGAAAGCATAAAGGTAGCAAGGTACCTTAACGGTCTAAAGTGGAATATACAAGAAGAAATCAGTTTGTTGTGTCCTACAATAGTGCAAAAATGCTATCAGCTGGCACTAAAAGTGGAGGAAAAGAATAAGAGGAAACAAGACTCAAATAGCAAAGGAAGAGGAAGAGGTAGAGATAACAGAGGACACAAAGGAGGTTTTGGTGGAAGGAATGTTGATAATAGATCCCAAGCAAAATCCAAACTCACAGAGCAGAGTGGGGAGTCAAGTGGTAGAGGAAACCACAAAGGAAGAGGATCTAACAGAGGAAGGTCAGGAGGATCAGGTAGAGGATCCTATTTCACCAACATGAAGTGTTATAACTGTGGCAATCTAGGTCATCCAACATATAGGTGTCCAGAAAAGGCCACATCCTCTTCTCAAGGAGGTGATAAGAGAAACCACTATGTCCAAGACAATGCATCCAGCAGCCAGTTACCTGAGGTCAATCTGAACTCAGAAGATGGAGAGAACTTAATGATAAGGAGAACCTTGATGAAGGAACCAGTAAAGTCTGAACCAAGCCAGAGGAGAGCACTATTCAGAATCAAGTGCAAGATTTTGAATAAGGTATGTAAAATTATCATAGACTTAGGATCTACTGATAATATTATTTCTGATGAGGTAGTTAGAAAACTGAATTTGAAAAGAATTACTCATGCAAACCCATATAGAGTCACATGGTTGAATAAGGGTCAACATGTGGTAGTGAATGAACAAAGTTGGGTAGAGTTTAGTATAGGTGGCTATAAGGATAAGGTATTATGTGATATACTACCCATGGATGCATGCCATCTCTTATTGGGCAGACCATGGCAGTATGACCGAAAAGCAGTACATGATGGTGAGAAGAATGCCTATTCTTTTCAGAAGGATGGTGTCACCTATAAAATTCAGTCATTGGAAGATGAAGATGCAGTTCAGACAAAGAGTCCTAATATTTTGGTTGTGAGTGGAAAGGAGTTTCTGAATACTCTTAAGGAAGATGGTATTGGTTATGCCATCATAGTAAAACCAAAAGAAGGACAACAGGATAAGAAGACAAAGATTCCCAAAGAAATGCAACCTATACTGGAGAAGTATAAAGGCATAATTAGTGATGGTACACCAGCCACATTGCCTCCACAGAGAGCAATAAGCCATCAGATAGGCCTGATTCCAGGGGCATCTTTGCCAAACAAGGCACCTTACAAGATGACTCTAGATCAGCACAAAGAGATTTCCAGGCAAGTGTAGGAGTTGCTAGATCAAGGATTGATCAGGAAGAGTATTAGTCCTTGTGCTATGCCCACAGTATTGGCACCCAAGAAAGGAGGATCATGGAGATTATGCACAGATGCCAGAGCCATAAACAAAATAACTATAAGGTATAGATTCCCAATTCCCAGAATTGAAGATCTCATGGACTGTATTGGAAAAGCAAAGTATTTCACCAAGATAGACCTAAAGAGTGGTTACCACCAAATAAGAATCAAGGAAGGAGACGAGTGGAAGACAGCCTTCAAGACCACAGAAGGACTGTATGAATGGCTTGTTATGCCATTTGGTCTATCAAATGCACCCAGTACCTTTATGAGACTCATGAATGAAGTCCTAAAGGATTACATTAGTAAATTTATTATTGTTTTTCTAGATGATATTCTAATTTTTAGTCAGACCAAGGAAGAACATCTAGAACATGTAAATACTGTTTTGCAAAAATTACATGATGAACAACTAACCATCAATCTGGAGAAGTGTGAATTCATGAAGCAGGAATTGGTATACCTTGGTTTTGTGGTGTCCCAGGGAGAGTTGAAGATGGACAAGTCCAAAGTAGAAGCCATATTGAGCTGGTCTACTCCCAGAGCAGCCACAGAGGTGAGAAGTTTTCATGGCTTAGCCCAGTTTTACAGAAAGTTTATCAGAAATTTTAGTGGAATATGTGCACCCATGTTGGATACAATCAAGGGTGGAATGAAAGCAAAATTCAGATGGACACCAGCTGTAGATAGAAGTTTTGAAAGGTTGAAGAAAGAGGTAGCAACACAACCTATTTTGTTGTTGCCTAGTTTTGAAAAGCTATTTACTATTGAATGTGATGCAAGTAATATAGCTGTAGGAGCAGTGCTAAATCAGGAAAACAGACCTATAGCCTTTTTCAGTGAGAGGCTGAATGAAGCAAAGAGTAAGTACTCTTTGTATGACTTAGAGTTGTATGATCTAGTCCAAGCATTGAGGAAGTGGAGACATTATCTCCTACCTAAAGAATTTGTTGTCTACACAGATAACCAAGCTCTGAGTTTTCTAAACTCACAGGATAAGTTAAGCAGCAGGCATATCAAATGGATGGAGTACCTACAATCTTATACCTTTACAATTAAGCATAAGAAGGGGCAGCTGAATAGAGTTGCAGATGCTTTGAGCAGAAGATTGCTCACAGTGCAGGAAGTGCAGTTGAAGAGCATTGGAATTGAAGATTTCAAGAATCTTTACCAAGATGATGAAGATTTTGCTGAGGCATACAAGGTATGTCAAGATTTTGAGAATCACTTTCACAGTGAGTTTGCAGATTTCACCTTACAGCAGGGATTGCTATTCGAAGGTGGACAATTATGTGTGCCAAGAGGATCTATGAGAGAAAATCTCATACAGGAGAAGCATAATGGTAGTCTAAGTGGCCATTTTGGTCTAAATAAGACACTGGAGCTAGTCCAAAGGTTCTATTATTGGCCAAGGATGCACAGAGACATCAGAAGGTATGTAGAGCAGTGTATCATATGTCAGAAGGCCAAGGGAACCACTTCAAATGCAGGACTGTACCAACCCTTACCCATTCCTTCCAGACCATGGGAATGTGTAAGTATGGATTTTGTAGTTGGTTTGCCTAAGACTAAGACTGGTTATGATAGCATATATGTAGTTGTGGACAGGTTTAGCAAGATGAGTCATTTCATTCCCTACAAAGTGACTCATGATGCCAGTCATATAGCACACTTGTTTTTCAGAGAAGTGATCAGAATTCATGGACTTCCAGCAAGTATTTTGTCTGACAGAGATGCTAAATTCATGGGGCATTTCTAGAAAACATTGTGGCAAAGATTGGGGACAAATTTGTCATTCAGTTCAGCATATCACCCACAGACAGATGGTCAAATAGAGGTGGTAAACAGGACATTGGGCAACTTGTTAAGGTGTATAACCAAAGAATATGGACAGAGTTGGGATCTTGTTATTCATCAGGCAGAATTTGTCTATAATGACAGTGTGAATAGGACTACTGGTAAGAGTCCATTCGAAATAGTCTATGGAATGCATCCTAGAGGTATATGTGAGCTCATAAATATGGGAAACATGGAGAATAGAAGTGGACATGCAGAGGATTTTGTACAATCCATGAAGAAGTGCATGAGCAGGTGAAGAAAACCTTAATAGAGAACACACAGAAGATCAAGGACATAGTAGATGCCCACAGAAGGGATATTCAGTTTGAGGTTGGATATCTGGTTATGGTGCACTTGAACAAAGCTAGAATGCAAAAAGGAATACCAACCAAACTACAGATGAGGAGAATTGGTCCTTGCAAAATCCTAAACAAGTATGGAAACAATGCCTACAGAATTGAATTGCCAGAAGATTTGGCAATCTCACCAGTGTTTAATGTCCAAGACCTGGTGCAATACAGGGGTCCTCAGTCAGCAACAAATGGATCCATTTCAGAGAAGGAATAGACAGCAATAGATGTGACTTTGCCATTACAACCCAAACTACAGGCAGAACGAGTACTAGATTCCAGAGTACAAAAGCAAACTCGACATGGCGTCTACATGGAGCATTTGGTCAAATGGAAGCAGTTGCCTAAAGCAGAAGATACCTGGGTTGCAGAGTCAGAATTCAAAAAGAGGGGCATTGATTTTGCCTCATTGTCATCGGAGGTGACTTGACTTCTTCTGCATAGGGGGAGTATGGTGCAGGAGCACCAGGGCTCAATGCAGCTCTACATAGTTTTTGATTTTTCAATTTTGAGTTTGCAGCATGTAGTTTTGTCTTTCAAGTTTTCTTTGAGTTTTCTAAAAATGTAGTGGCGGGAGAAGCATTTTATTTTTAATCAGTTTTTGAGCCGAGTGCAAGTCCAGTTGAAGGTGTTTAGTATTTGTTCAACGGTTGAACCTTGCGGTTGAACCGCGCCGTTGAACCTGTCAGTTGAACCTCTTTGGTGAACCCCCGTGGTTGAACCTTGAGATTGAACCCCGCTGTTGAGGTTCAATGGTTCACCGAATGGAATATTGATCGGGGTGAGATGCATATCGGGAGGAGGTATGAAGGTTAGGCCGAAGGAGAAAGTATGATTGATGGAGTGTTCATCGGCATAAAGGGAGTCATCGGCAGAAGAAATGGATGTATAACCGATGATAAGAGGTCTCGCTGATAGCGAGGTAGATATGAGGCTTCGGCGTGACATTCGATATCGGAACACAAAAAGACAGTTTGGCTGATAAGTGATGGCCTGCTGAAGGTTTAAGTCATCGTTTGACTTATCAGTGTGAGGTTTCATATCGGAAGGCAAGGTGAAACTTTCACTGATGGCCAGAGTCACAGCGATGGGAAGCATCAGCAGAACAAGTTTGGAGATCACTGACAGTAGAATGTCTCACCGAAGATAAAGACATTGGTGAGAGATGTATATCGGCCGATGGAATTTCTGGTTGGCCGACGGTGGTAGCTCTTGCCGATCAGAGTGAGGGGGATTAAGGTTTCCCTTATGGAGTGGTAAAGGTTGGTGAAGTCCATCGGCATGAGAATCACTATCGGTGAAGGATGTGGGTGTCACTCCGATAGCTATGTGTTACTCCGATGGAGTTGGGCGTTGGCGTGAGAACAACTGTCGGTCTAGTGAAGAGAAGTTTTACCGATGATGTTGGTTACTCCGATGAGACTTAGTCTTGAGTCGTCGGTGGCAAAAGCGTTGACAGTTAGCTTACATGTGTTCGGGCATTTAAACCCGGATGGCCAACTGGAACTTGTGCATGTGGGACTAAAAGTTGAATATGATCGGTGTGACAAAGAATCTGTCTTGCTGATGGGAAAGTGTAAGTATGTTTCAATGAGACATCTGTGTTATCTTGCTAATAACACAAAGCTAAACCAGCAGTTAGAATATGAACTGTCTAGTAGTTGAACCGTCATGTAACGGACATGAGCAGAGATATAAAATGTAGCATTCTTTCTGTAGAGGAGTTCAGCAGAAGAAGAATCAAAGAAGTGAATTTTGGTGTGTGAAGCATTTTGATGTAAATAGAATTTTTGAATAGAAATAAAGTACAGCAGTCTGATCATCTATGTATTTTCTTTTCTGTTTTCAGTTTACCATTCTGAAGTAGATTAGTCTTTCTGTTTCTACAATTTTGTTTTCTTTTGCAAACCATGACTCTGTTTTGATGACTCCTCAAGTTCCACTGTACAGTATGGAGGTCATCAAGCAGAGCCATGATTTTTGTTTGTTTTTCTTTTGTGGGGTGGTCAGATTGCTGGCTAGAGGAAATGCATGGTTGTTCTAGGCGAGCTCAGTGAGGAGTCCGGCTAGATAAACAAGTAGGAAAATAGATTTGCAGGGGTGGAAAAGTAGAGAGAAAGAAAGTGAGCACCAAGCAGTCCAGACCCTTGAATAGAGTGAGAAGGGTGGGCAATGGGCTCAGAAAGTTATGTGCCATTGAGGCAGTACCGTGGAAGCAGTGAGGACAATGTATGTGTCCCACACCAAGTAGAGAAGTAGAGTTTTCCATCTCTGCAAAGAGTATGTCTTTTAGCACTTTGAATTGGTAGGAAGGCTAGTGTTGTCAAACAGTCTTGTACACCTACAAGATGCAGAGCAGGCAGCCTAGAGTCCTCCCTATCACTTTCTGTACTGATTAGCTCTATGACCAAAGTTATTGTAGTTGTGGTAGTATCCATTGAAGGACAGATATCGTTGAGCATTAGGCTGCCTTACCAGAGGTCTTCTAGGCCTGTTCCTTGGATTTTCTGATCCAAAATTTTTCTGACCAGATCTGGAGCTTTCTCCTTTCTCATATCCCAAACCACACTTGTCATCTACCCTCTTTTGACTTTCAAGAACTTCAAGTTGAGTAGAACTTATCTTGAATTTCTCTTTATATTCATTTGCTATTTGAAGATCCCTTTTAAGAGATACAATTTGATCCTCAAGTTTTTCTTTATTTTCTTTAGCATCTTCAAGATCAGATTCAAAATGTCTGATAATTCTATCCATCTTGTGGCAATCTTCTAATTTTTCCTTGAGAGATTGTCTTAGATCATCTTCAGTTTTTCTTTTCTCTTCAATCTCTTGGGTAAACTTTATAACTCCTGATTCCATTTCATGTCTTACCATAATGATTTCTTTTGATAACTTTTCACATAACTTGATTTTCTCCTTCAGATCTACATTTGTATCATTGGCTTCACCTTGTCTTGCCAGTTGCTGAAGTAGCTCCTTTCTCTTTTTCATAGAGAGACTCAGTTTCTCTTTTAATTCATTTATGAAATCATCACCCTGTTTGAGTCTTTCCTTCAATTCATTGATTTCATAATTTGACTACTCAAGATCATCTAGGGCAGACTTAAGTTGCTCCTTCATACCATACACATCCATTTGAATTCCCAGGTCTTCCTCAAGCTGTTAGGCTCTGTTGAGAGGAACTTGGCTCTGATACCAATTGTTGATAACTAAGAGGGGGGGTGAATTAGTTATCTTAATTATTTTAGCTTTCTAAACTTTCTTAATAATTAATGCTACATCAATTCAAATAAGCAAACATAACCATGAAATGGAAATACACATGACACAATATTTTTGACATGGAAACCCTGTTAAGGGAGAAAACCACAGGGTGATTAACCCAAGATTGTATTCTCTGTTAGAAGAATAGAAATACAAAATGGCACTTGCCAATTAGGGCTCACTGCCTGAGCACACTGCTCACAAGAGACTCACTGTCTACAAGTTGTAACAAGAAATAATAAGATACTTGAACTGATGTGAAGCATCTACACAAGCTGGAGTTTAGTTCCAGTTAGGCTCAGTAAATTGATTTGCTGCACTTCATCCTTCCTCTTCTTTTGTTCTACTGTCCTTTCATGTACCAGACCTTCCTTACTGCTTTCACTCTGCTCTTCTCCTTTTCTTCGCTCACCACACTCTATTACTTCATTCTCCTTATCAAAATCCATCTGGTATATATATCCGCACAAAGGATTTCATCCTCTTTCTAGTTAGCATCCGGAATAGTCAATATTTCCTAAACTTTAGTCTATCGGCTGAATCCTTGCTTCCCAAGTGATGCAGATCAAAAAGAAACTTATATAAGTTGTCTAATAAGTCAGCCAATCATGAATGATACCTTAGGAATCTTTATCATCATCAACATCTCATCCAAAATAACTTCTGATGCTCTAACTGTTAGTTCTTCCTCTATCTGTTCTACCAAACCAGACCCCAGTACTTATAAGCTTATATCTCTTCGCTCTTTCAACACTGGAGGCTCAAACCCTAGAATTTATCAGTCAAGATACTCCTCTTCACTTTCCCAAGTCTGTACTTTCCAAGCATACTTCCTCTAACAGATCCGGACCTGACTGTCAGACCTTCTGCATGCTCTATTCTTGCTTACCAGACCTGTAAGCTCTTCAATCTGACTTCTGGTAGAGACACACCATATCCTGCAGATGTGTGGGATGATCTTTGTTGCCATCAATGACAACAATCATGAAGCTCCAATGTGTCTCTCACCAACAAAAAATTCAACATACAACTCATAAACTCACAAGGCACCAAAACAGAGCCACCAGCAAGAATGTATCTTATTACTCCACCAAAATTTGCCAAATCTTCAACAACCGAATGAGTAACACAGTTTGCATTTTATATCAAGACTGTGTACTCAGCAATAATTACAAGGTAATTTCAAAATCCTACCAAATACACTACACCATCAGAATGGTGCCCAAAATATTTAATGCAGCAAGGGGGACAAATAGGGAAAAGCAAATGGAATCAGGAACAGCACCACTGCCTGAAGATTTTCTTCATCAAATTTGGTGGTCAGCCAATCAATCATACCCATACCTCATTGTAAATCGCCATTAATGGCATACCAACCCGCTGCCTCTGGAAGCGCAGCTACTAAGTACTTCTAATATTTTCCCACCTGAAAATAGCTATAGATACAAAGCAAATACATCACTGAACTTTGAAACTGAGTCGTCGATCTCCCTTCCTATCACCAAAATCTACAGCCTCAAATTGCATTGAAAAGTCACCAGCCAATTAAAACGTGCCACGTAGACACCCTGTACTTATATCGCTGACTTTTTTGCCATCTATTTTTCTTTTTTTCACTCTGTATATGCAAAAGAACATGCATATACATTCAAATGCCTGCATACAAACCGCAGACGCCAAATACTTATAGAACACTTTATAGCCGCTATCAGGTTCGGCTTGCATCCTAACCTTGGCATCTTTTCTTTGTACATTGTACATACAAACACAACATACAACTCGTGGATTTCAAATTCTTATAAAGTAGATTTGAATCATTTTGAAATTTGACATGTATCTAACTCCCCTTGTATATCGGCATACATACAATGCACAATATACACTCTGTGGACTCCAGCCACCTTATCAGCCCGATTACATCCTCCCTCACGTCCGGGCCTTGTATATAAGCACTTGTACACTTGATTTGTATATAACATATACAAACAACCTAGGACATACAAGTTGCAGGCCCCACCACACTCCTAAAAACTGTTGACCTTTTGACCACTCCCGCTTGTATGTTTCACTTGTATGTGTTATTTGCATATCAGAGATACATTGGATACATACAACGCAAACATAAAAAGGGAAATACCTTTGACCTTTCCACTTAGCCATTGTCACCTTCGTATATGAAAAACCATATACAAGCACTTCATACATACAAGTTGCGGACCTCTGCCTTTTATGAACCAGAATGCAATATCCTTCGGGTCCGCGCCTTGTCTATTAGGAATGTATGTCCAATTGCATGTGCAGTTGGTGGGCCCCACCAAATGTATCTTTTCCTTTGCATGTTTCAATTGTATGCTGGGAACATACAAACCCAACATACAATATGTGGACTCCACCTGCCTTACAAATGCAATTAACTATCTTCACCGTGCCCACCTTGCACTTGTTCACTTGTATATTTCGTCTTGTATATCGGACATACATTCACCTTTGTATATCTAACTTGTATGCTGCCGATGAATGTTGTTTCACCGATGACCCCTTCACTGTAGTGAATGCATGTCCACCAATGTGCCTTTTGCTTGCATGTTTCCCTTTGTATCTAGCCATTGCATGTCAAAACATACAACACAAATATACATGCAAACCCACACATACAAGTAGGGAATATTCCCAGAATCTGTGACAGATTCCCCAATGCATATACAAACCTTATATGCATTCAAAATGCATACAATCAATTTTTTCACTTGTTTGAAGGTCAATTGAACATTTTTGGCTCGCCAATGTATATTTGGACTTGTACATACAAAGGCACATACATGTGACAGATTTCACCGCAGCATAGAGTGATTTTAAACTTAGCATTTTTCTTAAGCATGACAGGAAAAAGTGGTAAAGGAATGCATATGGGTAGGTCAACCAATGAGCGCTAAGGCATGAAAATACAACTTAAACAACTTGGAACATGTTGTAGGAGGTCAACAACAAAACAAAAGATACAATGCAAAAGGCTGAGGGAAAAATAAAATCTAAGGCATTAAGAGTTCGAGGGAATATAACATAAGCTTGTAGACCTGACTTAAAACCCTAACCCTAGGTGGGCACCACCATTGGCTCCGACTAGGGATATGCAGGCGCAAGGCTGTAGCGAGAACCAAACCACTCCGGGACAGACCAGACAAAATGTAAAACACAAAACACCACCGACTAAACAAGGCATGTATAGACTATTTACACCTAATTTACAATGTGCACACAAGATATTCATTCATGAAAAGTAGGGCTTTAGGAACTGACCGTGCACAGGTAATTCCAATAGTTTGCCATTTAGGGCCTGGAGAAAGTAGGAATTTTCTCCATGGGTATTGCTGATTTGATATGGGCCCATCCATAAGGGCTCAAATTTATCATGTTTTCCCTTATCCTGGTTCTTTGCATTCCAAACAAGGACCAAATCACTTATCTGAAACTTCGTTTCTGTAGCCTTTTTATCAAACAAATATTTTACCTTTTGCTATTTCCTGATGTTTGTCTTCTATGCCTCTCTTCCGATTTCATCCAGTGCAACCAGTTGATTTATCCTTTCATTCATTGAATCCTTAATCTCTTCATTATTTTCTTGTATGAATCTATAAACTGGCAAGAGACTATTCATAGGTAACTTAGCTATCATGCCATACACTAGCTCAAAAGGTGACCTTCCAATCGCTTTCTTCACTATTACCCTGTCAACCCATAATGCCATCTTTAACTTTGAATCCCAAGCCTTTTTGTCTGCCATCCTTCTAATGATTTTCATGAGGCTTTTGTTACTTGACTCTACTTGACCATTTCCCTATGGATGATATGGTGATGCCTATGACAAATCAATCCCATAATTGTTGCAAAAATCAACAAATTCACCAATTCTGAAACACATGGCATTGTCTGTGACCACTTTGACTAGCACTCCAAATCTGATAACAATATGTTCCAAAATAAAATCCTTCACCACCTTGCTCGTAGCTTTCTTAGTTGGAATGGCTTCAATCCATTTGGTAAAATAGTCAGTAGCAACCAAAATTCAACTATGTCCTCCACTTGATTTTTCTAAAATTTTCCCTACGAAATCAATTCCCCATTATTGAAATGGAGCCTCCACATTTATGATTTTAAAGGGTAATGCACCTTCATACTTTAGTTTTCCTGAGAACCTTTGAAAGGGATCACATTTTCTTACCATCTTTTGTGCATTTGAGAAAAGAGTTGGCCACCAATAGCCAGCTCTAAGAATTTTGTGAGCTATTGTCTGGGTAGTATAGTGTCCACTACACACTCCTTTGTGCATGTCATTTAAAATATTTTTAGCTTCATTTCCATCTACACACTTAAGTAATACACCATCAGGATTCTTCCAATACAACTCTCCTTGAATAATGATGTATTTGATTGTGTTGTGTGGTTACACAACACGCCCCATTTTGACTTGGCAAAACAGGGACCCAACTTTTTGGCTTGTTTTGTGCTTTCGGGCGGTTTGGTAAAAGTAAGTCATGCAGATCATCATGCATGGGGAGGCTGGGTAAGTCATCATCATGAGGTCAGTTTGTCAAATTTCATATTTCATTCTAGTAACCTCATATTTAGAAAGAGCATCAAATTTCATGCAGGTTTATCTTTTGCATCACCCTGATATTTGTTAAGGTATGAAAGTTATGAATGGTCAAAGTTTGAGTCAAACCTGATATTCACAGGGGGATGATCATATTTTGTAACATCCATCATATTACAAAAGATCACCTTGATCTAATATATCACCCAATCAATCATGCTATCCAAATGTCCGGACGTCAATTTTAGGTGATAATGACCTTTACCCGTCAACAACCTTATGCATTTCGCGAGGATCATATTTCTTAATGTAACCTGATATTTCTTAATATCCTCCTATTGCAAAATATCCTCCTAAGCCATTATCTTGATGATGTCATTCAAGTCTGATAAACAAAGAAACAAACATGATGATGATGTCGTCATCACATTTACTTCTCAGGTGCATATTTCTTAAACATGATCCTCCTCGTATAACATGATGATGACGTCATGATGCCATAGCGATATACTGCACCAATATCTGGATGACATCATCCTGATATTATGAGAGGGAGAAGCTTATTGTTTATTCGGTCATCATCATTTTTGAAACATCACCTGATATATCGAAATATCCTCCTGTTGTACTAAGCACGACCTAAGGGTGCGTTCATCGCCCGATCTTGTCATGATAGTTTTTTCTCTCGAGGAGGAGGATCATATTGCATTCGGGGTGATATTTGATAATATCACCCCATATTTGAATACTATCATATTTTTGAATATATCCTGTTATATGGATATCACCCCACTCCCGTTGCTGCCATTGACATTTAATGCATGCAGAGGTGGTAGGTAGTTCCCACCGACCACAAAATCCAATGAAACACCTGGTGAAATCCTGAGTTTCCATGTGAAAATTCAATGGATAAAATCTAATGTGTCAGGGTTTGCCCTAATTTCACCCTAATTGCAAGGTTAAAAGGTAAATTCATCATCATTTTCAAACTTACCTTGCGATAAAATCATTTTTAAAGAGCAACAGCTTTCCAAACCCTCATACAGGTGACACTTGTATGAACAGAGCTTACAGACAAGAAGAAGCGTGGGATTATCAACAGAATTAAGAGAATATTTAGAAAACCACTAGTATAAAGGGATCTGCATAACCAAGTAAGTAATTGAAACCCTCATCCTGTTGATTCTGCATATTCATGTATGATGTTGTTGGTTTGAAATTCTAGTTTATGCATCCCATGATAAATAAATGTTGAATAATTACAGTAGGCATGATGATTAGTAAAGATAAAATGTTATATACATGCATATGAGTATCCATTGTAAGACAAATTGTGTTAATTACAGATATCCATGGCTGACAAAAGGTTAGCAAAGTGTGAGGCTGAGTTTAGCAAACCCATGTTTGCATCTCCAAGAGGAATTCTGTTCAAGTATCATGCCATATTAGATACACATCAAGGGAGTACTAATTTGGAAGCCTGGTCTGCTAAAATGAATGATGAGAAGAACAGAAGCACTCTATTGGATGTAGTGTTCGTGTCCGAAATGTGGAATGCGGCTAGTTTTCTGTACTCCATGGAGTCCCTAGAGCTGGTGATTGAATGTGCCTAGAATTACAATCTAGAAACCAGACAGGTGGTGAAGCATGGGAGAATATATGCAGACCTATCCATTAAGAGTCTTTCCAAGACATTTGGACTGCCATTGGGCAGAAAGGTTAACAGTGTAGACCTGAAGAAATCAAAAGTTGAGTATGAAAATAATAAGAAGCAGGCTAGGAAGAACATGTATCAGTGGACGGCCAAGAATAGCACATATCCTGCAGCTGCCAAACTTCTTGTGCACTTGTTTAAATATGATTTTGATGACGAGTATCAGTATATGATTACATTACTCAGCAGGGTCACAGGCTAGCCTGATGCTAGTAGTTTTAAGGAATGGATGTATGGTGTAATCATGATGTGCATGTATGTAGACATCAAGCCACTATGGGGCCAGTTGATAAGTGATGCTCTACATGAGCAGCTGACGAACCTAGGAGGTTCAAATTGTTCCTTCTATATGACATCATACATTGTCTACTCTTGTGCTTACAAAGGCACATTTGATGCATTGACAACAATTGGAAAGATTGGTGGAACCACCAATGATGCTCACATCTGGGATCATCATCCCTAATTGCAAAGAATTAACTACCTCCAAGACTATAAATTGGTGAATGATGCATTCTCTATGCATCTAGTGAGAACCATGGAAGAGGATAGGACAAAAAGATTGAGCATGGAAGCTCAAGAGATAATCTACAGGCATGGAGCCTAGTATATTCAATTTGCCACATTTTCTTATATGTGAATTGAGGGTTTTGAAGGACATCCCCTCATGCTACCAAGATACCCCACTGATGCAGTGATACTGATGGAATTCATAAGGCAGAGCTCCACAATGCTAAAAACATACAAGGATGCTTAGAAAATACTACCAATATTGTTTCCAGTCTCCATTGGCTGGTATATGTGCCCATATTCAGAGAGTATCAAGAAGGTGATGGTCAGCTTGAATAAAATGTAGTTGCAACCATTCCCACTAATAAGACCATATGATCCTTAAGGGAGGATACAGAAAATAACAGGGAAGCCTATTCACAAGAGGCACCTAGAGGACTTCTAAGCAGATTGTGAGGATGAGGCGGAAGCTAGAAGAAGAAGATACCAAAGGTTGACACTGAATCAAATCAGAACCTTTGACTGCATCCCCATTCCTCAATAGTTGAAGAAAGATGATGGCAGGATAATGGTAGATGAATATGAGGAAAAGAAAATATATAATGACACCATATCTGCACCTGACCTAACTATACAAGAAGATATATCTTTAGATCCTTTCATTGCCAGGACATTACACTTAACCCAAGCTTGGGTTGATGAACAATTTGAGGCATTAAAGAAGAAAGGTGATGCCATTATTGTGGACAACAAGAAGAAAGGATAGGATATTCCTGATGAGGAATATGATGATTTTATAAATGAAAAAAGGAAATCTAAGGGAGACAGGTTGCCTCCACAACAACAACAAAGCAAAAGACCCCCTAGGGGTAAGAAGATTGATAGTGAACCCAAGGGGGTGATTATTGAGAGGGTAGTGTTTACAACTTAAGAGGCATCAGGATTAGGATTAGGATCAGGATCAACATCACCTCCATGGACAAGTAAACAAAAGTCCAAGAAAGCCAAGATAGTAGAAGCAAAACTTACTGAGACCCAAGAGGAGGGTCAGTCCTCACGAAAAACAACGGAAGAGGATATCCTTATGAAGGAAGAGCCTGAGGAAGAGGAGGCCCCTTTGCTATTAAAAGGAAGAGAAAAGCTCCACAAGTGGTGGTAGCTACCCCACCTAAGAAACCAAGAACCTCCATGAGGGGTGAAATAAAGCAATCCCCTATACTATTGAAAGGGGCAGGTAGTGAAGTTGTGCACAAGGAATTTCAACACAATGTTCCACTTCCTACCATTGTGAACTTCAAAACTGAACTTGCAGAAGAGCAAAGCAAAGAAACCTCCAAGATGCTAAAAGGAGGTCATATCTAATTGGAGGAAACAATTAATCTATCTGATGATGAGGTTGTGAAGGAAGTAGCTTCACAGAAGATGGAGACCCTTGCTGTAGGTACACACATGACTCCTCATAAGACTCCATCAGTTCAAACAATAATGGAGTAGATAAAGCAAGTGGAAACTGAAAAAGAAAAGAGCCCAAAGAAGATAGCCCAAGAAATAGGGCTAGACACATTAATTGCATAGGTGACAAGTCCTGTAGTAGTGGATTTGACAGGTAAATAGGATGTAAGTCTTGAACATCTAGCAGGTATACCTAACAAAGGGCAACATACAGAAGAAGTGAAGATGGCAGAACCAGAATGACATGCTTTAGAAATAAGCTAACAAAGCCCACAGGATGCATCAGCGAAGCCTGCTATAGTAGAAGTTCAGGAAAAGAAGGTTGATGAGAAAGATGTAATAAAAGATCCTACTTCTAAAGTTCAAGAAGTAAGTAGTGCAGGTGCAGAACAAATTGTGGTTGCAGAACAAACACCAGCACCTAAGGAGGATTCTACAATATCCACTACTATAAATGTGCCTCCATAGGAGGAAAAGATAAAAGTGGATGAGGTAATAAAGGAGAAGGATCATGATCATCATGATCATCATACAGACACATCACAAGATCCTCCACCTTAGGATGATGCTCCTCCGAAAAAAGAAGTGCCTCAATAGGGGGATGTACCACAGGATCAACCTCAGAGTGAGCATCATGAAGAAGAAATGAGGAAATCACCTTCTCTATCACATATGCTAACAGATATAGGAGATAAAGGTGAGCATCATGATGATGCTTGAAAACATGATCAGGTACCTCCATGGTTGGAAAAGGAAGTAAACGCAGAGGTAGATTTTGAAATTCAAGAATTCGATGTATCTACCTTATTTTCTGAAAATATAATAAAACCAAAGAGGAAGGCCAGAATGACTTCGGCCATTAAAAGGGATCCCACAACTAGAAGGAGGACTGCACAAATTGCAATTCCTATTGTAGATAAAGAAAAAGGTAAAATTACTCTGGAAGAATTCTAGATTAATACAGTTGACCTAGGGTTTGCAAATGAAGACCAGGAGGGTCAAAAAGGTAAAGACATCATTGATTCTTTAATTCAAAAGGTTAAGAAGGAAAAAAAGAAAAATAAGCAACACAAAGAGCACATTGCTCAGTTGCACGCATATATAGGCAGATTAACTAATCCTGAGGATAGTTCCACTGATCATGCAGTCCCATTGACTACTATTTCCCAAGATGAGGTGTATAATTTGGATCTCATGAAACATGAGTCCTCCATACTGAGAAAGTAGATGTATTCCACATTTGATACAACAGAGGAAGTGGTAAAGGCCTCTTTGAAGAGGTGGAGTACTCACAGTGACTCCAGGAAAAAAGTAGACAAGTTGCAAATGCAGACAGGTAAAAGGTCTTTCCAATTGGAGAAGATACTGGATATCTTGGGAGAAATAAGGAGGATAAATCCTCAACTGCTTATCAACAAGCAGGTACTAAATAATAACACTGCATTATTGGTTGATATATGGTATAAGGACATTCAATTTGAATGTGATGTGCTCAAAATATGTAACAATAAGCTGAGAGAGATTAGCATAAAACTGCATGATATAATGTCTTTTGAGGTAGAAATTTTGGAAACCTTGGAAGGAAAAGTGGAAGGGAAGATAGATAATCAAGATGAAGAGTTTGCAATCCAAGCTCTACATAATAATTCCAATTTGTTGTAGATGATCCACTAGGCCAACTGATAGAAGAGATCATGGATAAACTAGTGAGGGCCAAGATGAAAATAGAACATTATAATGAGACACTGTACAACAGGAAAAATAAGTTGGACAGCATCAGAAACAAACACCAGGTACATAAACATGCCATCATCAAAGTAAAGACTCAGGATAGTAGAGAAATAGATAAAATTGTGCAGTTGTATGAATAGGTCAAGATCAGCATGCAGCCTCATATACAGGGTCATCATCATCAGGATGATGAAGGTTCGGGAAGTGATGTGCATGATGATGAAGCCCATGGGTTAGATAAAGTAGATGATGATGCATCATAAAGTAAATATCAACATATGATACTTAGTGAAAATAAGTATTTCAAGTAGTTGCCAGCTGGTAACTTGTGCTATTTTGATAAGGTTGACATAGTTAAAAGGAAATGCTGACCATAGATATTCATAGAGAAATCAAGATCATGGACCTTTTGTAATGGATTCCTCACCTTGTTCTATAAAAGGTGCTGGAATGCCTCATTTCAAATATTCGAAACTTAATTAAAATCCATCTACTGAAATATTCAGGGCTCATTTCAAAGCTTATTGTATACTTTTATATCTTTGCATACTTAATGAATGAGAAGACTTGTTTGATTACAATTCATAATAAATCTTGAGTAATCAATGTGTGAATTCTGGATATATGCTGACTTGTTGCGTCCCTTGGAGTGCATGTCTACTTGCGTATGTTGTTTTCATACAATTCCTTTGAAGTTAGCCTCAACTGTATCGAGTTGTGGAATGTCCTGGTGAACATATGGTTTGGTTTTCTTCTCTTTATGACTGTATCTGGTGTACATGTGGTTCAATAGCTAAAGGTTCAACATTCATTGGAAGCATTTCTTTCAATTTCTTTTAATTTCAGAGCATTTCACCATCATAATTGCAAATAACTAATAATCTTAAGCAAAACAATGCAAATATATGGACATCTCGTAGATAATTGAAAATATTTAGCATATTTGGAGGTAAAGCATGTATAATTGATGAATATTATGCAAATATTTGAGTATAACTATATCATTTGATCAAACAACTATATAACAGGACCTCTCTCTGAAGAATCCTTGCAAAAATAGAGGCATGATGATGAACTCGACGTAAGGCCCCAAAATGGAAACATCAACACACATCAACCTCTGAGTATCATCAGACGATTAAGACCTAATCACCGAAGGCTTAGGATCTTGAATTCTCTAAATTCATCATATCTTTCAAGATGAATAAAGGTTAATGTGTACTTTTATTCTATGCTTGTTTGTGACTAACATCATGACCATTATAAATTGGCGCTAGAAGGAGGGCCAATTCTGAAAGACGACGCTCATCATCATTATTTTGAGGTTTGATGATGCAGAGAGTAAGGTAACCCTGAATGCACCTGTGAATTCCAAATATTGCGCAAATATTTACTATAGCAAACTTGTAGATGCTCATACTGTGTAAAGATTTCTAGATCAAGTGTATATATTGCAAGCTTTACAGTAGATCATCATGAATTCACAAATATTGGCCAATGTTATGTAAATTTGTTCAAGCTTTGAAAAGTATTGCCTTAGAAACCTGATATTTTGTGGTAAGAGTCATCATACCCCCGTTATTACTTCATATTTGCATTATCTTTGCAAATATTTCACAAATATCTAGTCAAATCAGTCATTCGGTCACAAATATCACCTCAGCTGGTGAATTTCAACTAATATTTGCAAAGTTCTAGCTAATTTGCCTCAAAATTGAGAAATCCTAGCTCACATGATAAATACCAGGTCTAGATCTAGTGGAATCTTTGAAGAACTACCTATTAGAGGGTTCAGACCTAGAACTGTAGACATCCATCACACTCTAGGGTCTAGTGCATCAAGAGCTTCACCAGAACCTCCTCCTGTAACTCCTGTTGGTTTACAAGTACCTTCTGGGATATCTGTGACACCTCTTGTCCAACCTCAACCCCAGGTCCAACCTCAGCCAACTATACCATAGGCTCAACCTCCTCCGGTTACAATGTCTTTCTTCACGGTAGAATCACCTTTGACCTTTACTGCATATCATGAGTTGCCAAAGAATCCAGACAAACTTTGTCCAAAATATCATCCTTATCAGGATGCTGATGATCATATCAAAACCTTTAAAGAGGCCTGCTGTAGGGCCAGAATAGAACATCAAGATGTTGTATGCAGATTATTTCTTTTTTCCTTAGGGGAAGAGGCTTATAACTAGTTTATTAGTCTTGGTAGGGTTCTATTGGTTCATGGGCTGTCTTAGAGAAAGCTTTTACTGACAGGTTCAAAATACCAATCGATCCTTCAATGAACTATCACCTATTTGCCACAATCAAGCGGTTTGAAGGAGAACCTATTGCCAATTTCAATGCTAGGTTCTAGAAAATGCTATCCAAGTTAGTTGCTCCATATGTAGTAACAGATGCTGCTGCTAGGAGTATCTATTACTCAGCTCTGGATCCATTGACTTCAATGTTCATCAGGAGAACACACTCTGAAATCACTACCTTGACAGAAGCTTTTCAAGAAGCTATTAAAGTAAATCAGTAGTTAGTACCTGCTCCTACTCCAAATATTTCCTTTCCCACAATGCCTGGCATGTATCCAACATATCCTGCACAATACCCTAATGGAGTAATGATACCTCCAGCAGTCATGCCTGCACCTTTGCAAGTGCCTCCATTAAGTATCATGCCACCTCCTAATGGGAGTGGCCAGGCACCACAATATCCTACACAAACTCAGATACCTCAGGGTGCTGACCTATCCAACAATAGTCATGGATCCTCTTTCTTCAAGCCTCAAACTGAAAATGTAGTGGCTAAAGCTCAAGAAGAGAAGGAAGAAATCAAAGAAATCTCTGTTCAACTAAGAAAATTAACTACAGAGGTCACTCATCTGAGAAATTAGAACTTCTATTCCTAGTCAAATCAAAATAGAAGTTATTCCAATGACAGACCAAATTATCCTGACAGAGGATACAATAATAGTAATTTCAACAATACTGGTGGAAATATCAATAATCCTTAGAGACAGCCTAGAGTATGGAACTCTAGGCCAAATAATGGTTCATTGCCATCACCCTTAGATAATCAATCACCTGGTGAAGCCAAACAGACTACTAGAGTCAATCTTGCTGAGGTAGCCCTCACTAATTGGTGTAGGATCCACAATACAAATGCTCATGTAGAGCTAGATTGTCTACAATTTTAAATTACTGCCAGCATTTTTCAAACAGAAGTGTCTAATACTGCAGGGAATCCACCTCAGGTGGAAGGTAATGAAATTGTTCCTTGTGGATATGATTCAACCCTAGTATTAGAAATTTATACTGATCATCAGAATTGTTCACAAGCATGTGAAGAATTTGCTTTGGCTTTTGAGTCAAATTATGTCTTCCCTTTTGAAGATGAGAATGAGCCTTCCATTGAACATGAGGAGGTGCATGCATACCAACAGCAATATCCTGGTAAGCATAATTACAATTTGAGAAGCAACTCAAACAAACCTACTGGTCCATTAACCAGTTCCTTGCCTCTGAATAATTTTAACACACCTCCTGATCCCAAGGCAAGTAATAATCTAGGATTTCCAAAGGTAAATGCACAATATCTGTCACCACAGAATACAGTGTCAAAAACTGTTGGCCTAACTCATGAGTCTAATAAACTTGTCACATATCTAGCAGATGAAATGAAGAAGGTAAAGATCAGCCTGTCTTTGTCAGAATTATTGAAAACTCCTGCAATTGAGAAGGCTTTCATGAAATCACTAGATGATCCTGCTTCTAAGGAGGATAATCACTCACCAGGCCAATCTAGTAGTAAAGATCATGCTGCTAGAGATAGTAATATCAAACATAAAGTGCCAGCTACTGTCCAAGCTGCAAAAATCTCCCACATGACGTTATACCAAGATAAAAGTGAGTCACCACCTTTCCTCCTCACTAGAAGGATGTTTAGTAAGAATTTGCACAACTATTTATTGGATTCAGGTGCATCTACAAATGTGATGCCCTTGTCTATATGCAATGCTTTAGGACTGCATCCTGCTAAATCCTTAAAGAAGGTGACACAACTAGATAAAATAGAAGTGAGTGTAATAGGAGAATTGACCCATATACACATGCAGCTAGCATCAGATCCCAGGATTCAGTATTACATCAATATTTAGGTAGTTGACATACCTGACACATATGGGATGTTGCTTAGTAGGGACTGGTCAAAGACTTTGAATGGATATATGGCTACTGATTTTAGTCACATGTGGTTACCTTGGAAAGGTATACCTAACCAGATAAGAATAGATGCCGAGCCTAGAATGAAGCACATGATAACTGAATATAACAAAACAAATGAGATCATGTATGTAAATGTTGAACCTGGAGTTTATGCCATTAGACCACAGACTATAAGGATAGAAGAGATCCTGATGCTTGACTTTCATCATCATCATCATGATGATCATCAGGAAGACATGATGGTTATAAAACCTGATAATAATTTTGAGAACGAGAATGAAATAGATCACTTTAGAAACTTTGAGATGCATCTGTCCAAACAGATAAAACATTGTCAATTATTGAATATTCTTGTTCATGACATTCTGATTGATGGTTGGTGTAGATTACACGATGAGGCACATTCAGAAAAGAATTATGAAACATGCTTAGACATGATGATGCTGGAGTAGGCATGCAGTGAGGCATCATCTTCATCATATTTTGAGGTAAGTTCTGCATTAGGTGATGACAGTGATTCTGATTCTTGTTTGTCTTCTGCAGGAACAACAGAAAAGGTAACGAATCATGATGAAGATCATACACAGAGAACAGAAGAAATTTTGGTATGTGACCAAATAAATGTTAAGAAGAAAGAGAGGATCACCCCTGGAAGTGATTGTTTTATGGAGTCAGATTATGAATTGTTTGATGAAGACAGAGGTAGTAACTTGACCAGATTTGAAGAATTTTTATCAGGCAAAATTAAGAAGATGGTAAAACAAAAGAAGCATCCATACGATGCACTAATTGAAGGATGGTGTAGGTTGCATGAGCCACCTCACTCGAAGAATACCTGTTCATTGGCCTACATATTTTAAAAGAACATATAGACCCTATTCCAAAGGATCATCCTCCTGATGATGAAAAACAAGAAGAAAAATCAGCTTCCCAGGACAAAGGAAAGATGAAGTCTGAGAAAACTGAAATTCCTAAACTAAAGTGGATATTAGGTGGAGCAGCTGCTAGAGCTGCAAAGAAAAGCAAAGGTTCAGCTAAGCCTCATGTTGAAGATAAATCCTGGACTCTAAGATTTGATGGATCTAAGTCTAAGCAAGGAGCTGGAGTAGGGATTGATCTTATTGATCCATCAGGAAAATCCTATTTAGCTACTTACAGAGTACAATTCCCCTATACTAACAATGTGATAGAGTATGAAGCTCTAATTCATGGGATATTGTTTGCTCTCAAGAAGAAGGTAAAAATTCTACATGTCTTTGGAGACTCAGAATTAGTTGTCAGATAGGTAAGAGGAATCTACTCTTGCAACTATAAGAAATTGTCAAATTATAGACACAGATTGTGGGATTTGATTGAAGACTTTAATGCATTTAATATCACCCACGTTCCTAGAGAACAGAGCCATAGGGCAGATGCACTTGCCCAGGCTGCCAGTACACTGGAGCCATTATCTATATCAGGCCTAAAAAGATTTTCAGTAGAGTTGGTATTAGTGCCCTCAGTACCTGATAATGTTACTAATCTACAGGTCTTTGATGATGATTAGCACATCCTTGATTTTATCACTAACAGAGATATAATTGATGCTCAGATCATAGATGAGAATAATGTGGAAGATCATGTTTGAGAAGAAGATGAAATATTAGAGTTACCTGGTAACAGGATTCCCAAAGGTATGATTGAATTAGAAAGAGCCTTTGATTTGGATAATATGCTGAAATAGAAGGATCTTCCCAAAGCTGATGGAGGTCAATATTCATAAGTGAATATTGGACAAAATGAAGACAAGAGAAATGTCTTGATTGGTAAGGTTTTTACACCAAAAGAGTTAGAAGGAATAACTCAGGCCCTCAAAGATTACATCCATGTAAATGCATGGACTTATGATGAGTTGAAAACATATGACACATCAGTCATAACTCACACTATACCTCTCAAGCCAGATGCTAAACCTTTCAGACAAAAGCAAACGCCAGTCAATGCTTTGCTTGAACCAATAATTTTTGAAGAAGTCAAGAAACTATTAAATGCCAGGATAATATTTCCTATGAGGCACTCCACTTGGGTGGCCAATCTAGTGCCAGTAAGAAAAAAGAATGGAGACATCAGACTGTGTGTAGACTTCAGGAACCTGAACAGAGCATCAGAGAAGGATAATTATCCTTTACCCTCATTAGATGAAGTTTTGCAAATTGTCAATGTAGCTAAAATGATGTCCTTTCTGGATGGCTTCTTAGGGTACAATCAGGTCATGGTTGACAAGATTGATAGGCTGAAGACTACCTTCACAACAAAGTAGGGAATCTTTGCTTATAGACGTATGCCATTTTGGCTGATAAATGCTAGAGATACATTCCAGCAAGCAATGGACATAGCCTTCAGAGGCTTAATAGGAAAATGTATAGTCATCTACATGGATGACCTCACAGTGTTCTCCAAAGAAAGAACAAATCATGTAACAGATCTCAGAAACACGCTGAAGAAATATGAAGAGTATGGAATATCCTTGAACCCCAAGAAATGCATATTCAGGGTAACAACAGGCAAATTATTAGGCCATTTGATAACTGAAGATGGAATCATCATTGATCCTACCAAGGTGGAGTCCATCATAAAAATACAACTTCTTGGAAGCAAGAAAGAACTTAAGTCTTACTTTGGTAAGATTAACTTTGTAAGAAAATTCATCACTGGTTTTGCAGAGATAGTTAGACCACTAAATGCCATGCTAAAAAAAGATGCCAAGATTGAGTGGATAGCAGAAGCCAAGGCAGCCTTTGAAGACATAAAGAAAGCCATATCAGATGCTCCTGTCCTCATCAGCTCAGACTACACAAAGGACTTCTACATTTATTCATTTGCCTCAGAACATACCTCTGCAGTAGTGTTGACTCAAAGGAATGAAGAGAAGGAAGAAAAACCAATTGCTTTCATGAGCTATCCCTTCAAGGATGCTAAACTAAGATATGTGGATGTTGAAAGACAAGCACTTGAATTGGTCAAGGAAGTAAAGAAATTTAGGCATTATATACTAAGAAGCAAAGTAATTGCAGTAGTGCCTGATGCAACAGTGAAGATGTTGCTAATGCAGAGTGAACCTGCTAAAAAAAGAGCCAAGTGGATCACTGTATTACAAGAGTATGACATGGAAATTACACCCATGAAGCTGGTAAGAGGGCAAGCTCTAAGTCAAATGATATCAAAAATTGATCCAAACATCACAAGTCAGCAATATGTTGTCAATGCTAAGAATAATCAAGAATGGTATTCAGATATCAGGCACAACCTGATTACTGGAAGATGTCCTCCAAGATTGCAGGCTTCACAGAGAAGAGCCTTGAAGATAAGGTCACAAAAATATATGATGAATTGGGGAATCCTTTTCGAGAAGAATTATGAAGGAATATACCTGAGATGCTTAGAAAATCCAGAAGCAAATAAGGTTTTATCAGAATTACATGACAAGTTCGGAACAACACATGGATTAGCCCTAGCCACAACACATGCAATCCTTAGAGCAGGATATTATTGGCCCACAGTTTTTAAAGATACAGTTGAACATGTTAAATGTTGTCATGTATGTCAAGTTGCCACCAACAGAGAGAAATATGTTGCACAACCCTTATAGCCAGTGATGGAAGAGCACCCATTTGCACAATGGGGCATGGACTTCATAGGACCAATCAATCCTCCATCATCATCAGACCATAGGTATGTCTTAACAATTATTGATTATTGTACCAGATGGACTAAAGCTGTCAGCTGCAAAACTTGTACTGCAGATGATGTTGTCAAATTCCTAGAAAGCAACATTGTCACCAGGTATGGAACTCCTTATGCTCTGGTAAGTGATAATGGTTCTACCTTCACTTCAACCAAATTATCAAGTTAGTCTTTTGATCATGGGATCATACTCAAGTCTTCATCCAACTATTATCCCCAAGGGAATGGATTGGCAGAATCCACTAACAAAAAATTGCTGAATATCATAAGAAAATTAATAGAGAAGAACTCTAGGGAATGGAGCTCATTTCTAAAGTATGCCTTATGGGTAGACAGAACTAGAATGAAAACTACCTTAGGAAACTCACCTTTTCACTTAGTATATGGGGTAGATCATATCCTCCCTGTAAACTTGAAAATTCCTACCCTGCAGTTTGCCTAAGAATACCTAGGCATAGATAATAGACAAGAAGTTAGGTTGCTTCAACTGATGCACTTGGAAGAGAAAAGAAGTCAGGCAATTGACCAATTTGCAAAACATCAGGCTATTGTCAAACACTAGTTTGACAAAAGGGCCAAAATTAAAGGTTTCAGAATATCTGATCTAGTCCTGATGTGGGATAAAGCCCATGAGAGGAAAGGTGACCATGGCAAATTTGACAGATTATGGGTAGGTCTCTTTCAAATTTCTGAGATACTAGGAGACAACACTTATAGGCTTAAGAACCTGATAGGTGAGGATGTCCCATTGCCAGTCAATGGACAATTCCTCAAACATTAATTCCAAGCCTAAGTGATTTCATGACAGTCATGTGTATCATATTGCACATTTGTATAGTTGCTTATACAGTTGTGTTTCTATTGTTTTGTTTGTCCTATTTTCTTTTGGTTGAGCTTTTTTTTTGGTTAGTCAAGATGATGCACTTCATCACCATAGAAAACAAACAAATTGTTAAGATTCAAGTGATGAGATCAAATTTAGACATAGGTTATGATTCATTCTAAGAAGTATTCATGATTAGGTCTATGATATCCTTTCATCAAGGTGCCTTTCTTGATCAAAGTGAGTCAATCACAATGAAACACATAACAGCCTTGGGTTTGTTAAAAATACAAGTATAGGTGTTAAGTGAAAAATCTAAAGGGACTCCCTTGCTACCAATACAATCTCCAACCTAAAGCTGCAAGTGACTATACCTTGTGTAAATGAGCTAACATGATGATATCAGATACAAATTTTAAAGAAAATTAGAAAATAAATAAAAATTAGGCCATCTAAGTAACTCTATCGGGGCTATAGACGCCTGCTGGCAGTGGGGCTCTCCTTAGGGAGATTGTATAGATAACCTTGCCAAGGCTATAGACACCTACTGGCAGCAAGGCTCTATCCAGGTTGGCTATGAGGGATGATCTCCAACTATGTAGTTTAACACCAGTTACTTGTGCTTTCAACTTGCTTTCAAGATGAAGATAATTAATCATATGCACACACCTGATCCTTTGTTAGCATTGTTACCATGATGAACTTTTACCATTATGAAGATCATGATGCTTGTGCTTAGAAAAGAATTACAATAATATGGATGAATGTGATCACATCACTTGAATCATTGCAATTTGTTTGTTTTCTTTGGTGGCAAGTTGTTGTGTGGTTACAAAACATGCCCCATTTTGACTTGGCAAAATAGGGACCCAACTTTTTGGCTTGTTTTGTGCTTTCGGGCAGTTTGGTAAAAGTAAGTCATGCAGATCATCATGCATGGGGAGGCTGGGTAAGTCATCATTATGAGGTTAGTTTGTCAAATTTTATATTTCATTCCAATAACCTCATATTTAGAAAGAGCATCAAATTTCATGCAGGTTTGTCTTTTGCATCACCCTGATATTCGTTAAGGTATGAAAGTTATGAATGGTCAAAGTTTGAGTCAAACCTGATATTCACAAGGAGAGAATCATATTTTGCAACATCCATCATATTATAGAAGATCACCCTGATCTAATTTATCACCTGATAAATCATGCGGTCCAAATGTCCAGACGTCAATTTTAGGTGATAATGACCTTTACCCGTCAAAAACCTTATGCATTTCGCGAGGATCATATTTCTCAATGTAACCTGATATTTCTTAATATCCTCCTGCTGCGAAATATCCCCCTAAGCCATTATCCTGATGATGTCATTCAAGTCCAATAAACAAAGAAACAAACATGATGATGATGTCATCATCACATTTACTTCTTAGGTGCATATTTCTTAAACATGATCCTCCTCATATAACATGACGATGATGTCATGACACCATAGTGATATACTGCGCCAATATCTGGATGATGTCATCTTGATATTCTGAGAGGGAGAAGGTTATTGTTTATCTGGTCATCATGACTTTTGAAACATTACCTGATATATCAAAATATCCTCCTGACGTACTAAGCACGACCTAACGGTGCGTTCATCGCCCGATCTTGTCATGATAGTTTTTTCTCTTGAGGAGAAGGATCATATTGCATTGGGGGTGATATTTGATAATATCACCTGATATCTAAATACTATCATATTTTCAAATATATCATGTTATATGGATATCACCCTGCTCCCGTTGCTGCCATTGACATTTAATGCACGCAGAGGTTGTATGTAGTTCCTGCCGACCACAAAACCTGATGAAACACCTAGTGAAATCCTAAGTTTTCGTGCAAAAATTCAACGGATAAAATCTAATGTGTCAGGGTTTGCCCTAATTTCACCCTAATTGCAAGGTTAAAAGGTAAATTCATCGTCATTTTCAAACTTACCTTGCGATAAAATCATTTTTACAGAGCACCATCTTTCCAAACCCTCATACAGGTGACACTTGTACGAATAGAGCTTACAGACAAGAAGCGCGGGATTATCAGCAGAATTAAGAGCATTTTTAGACAACCACTACTATAAAGGGATTTGCATAACCAGGTAAGTAATTGAAACCGTCATCCTATTGATTCTGCATAGTCAGGTATGATGTTGTTGGTTTGAAATTCTAGTTTATGCATCCCATTATAAATAAATGCTGAATAAGTACAGTAGGCATGATGATTAGTAAAGATAAAATGTTATATACATGCATATGAGTATCCATTGTAAGACAAATTGTGTTAATTGCAAATATCCATGGCTAACAAAAGGTTAGCAAAGTGTGAGGCTGAGTTCAGCAAACCCATGTTTGCATCTCCAAGAGGAATCCTGTTCAAGTATGGTGCCATAACAGATACACATCAGGGGAGTACTGATTTGGAAGCCTGGTCCACTAAAATAAATGATGAGAAGAATAGAAGCACTTTGTTGGATGCAGTGTTCATGTCCGGAATGTGGAATGCGGCTAGTTTTTCGTACTCCATGAAGTCCCCAGAGATGGTGATTGAATGTGCCCAAAATTACAATCCAGAAACCAAACAGGTGGTGAAGCATGGGAGAATATATGCAGACCTATCCATTAAGAGTCTTTCCAAGACATTTGGATTGCCATTGGGTAGAAAGGTTAATAGTGTAGACCTCAAGAAATTAGAAGTTGAGTATGAAAATGATAAGAAGCAGGCCAGGAAGAACATGTGTCAGTGGAGGGTCAAGAATAGCACATATCCTGTAGCTGCCAAACTTCTTGTGCACTTGTTTAAATATGATTTTGATGACGAGTATCAGTATATGATTGCTCAGCAAGGTCACAAGCCAGGCTAATGCTGGTAGTTTTAAGGAATGGATGTACGGTCTAATCATGATGTGCATGTATGCAGACATCATGCCACTATGGGGCCAGTTGATAAGTGATGCTCTACATGAGCAGCTGACGAAGCTGGGAGGTTCAAATTGTTCCTTCTATATGACATCATACATTGTCTACTCTTGTGCTTGCAAAGGCACATTTGATGCATTGACAATAGTTGGAAAGATTGGTGGAACCACCAATGATGCTCACATCTGGGATCATCATCTCCAATTGCAAAGAATTAACTACCTCCAGGACTATAAATTGGTGAATGATGCATTCTCTATGCATCTAGTGAGAACCATGGAAGAGGACAGGACAAAAAGATTGAGCATGGAAGCTCAAGAGATAATCTATAGGCATGGAGCCTGGTATATTCAATTTGCCACATTTTCTTATATGAGAATTGAGGGTTTTGAAGGACATCCCCTCATGCTGCCAAGATACCCCACTGATGCAGTGATACTGATGGAATTCATAAGGCAGAGCTCCACAATGCTGAAAACATACAAGGATGCTCAGAAAATACCACCAATATTGTTTCTAGTCTCCATTGGCTGGTATATGTGCCCAGATTCAGAGAGTATCAAGAAGGTGATGGTCATCTTGAATAAAATGCAGTTGCAGCCATTCCCACTGATAAGACCATATGATCCTTATGGGAGGATACAAAAAATAATAGGGAAGCCTATTCACAAGAGGCACCTAGAGGACTTCTGGGCGGATTATGAGGATGAGGCGGAAGCTAGAAGAAGAAGATACCAAAGGTTGACACTGAATCAAATCAGAACCTTTGACTGCATCCCCATTCCTCAACAGTTGAAGAAAGATGATGGTAGGATAATGGCAGATGAATATGAGGAAAAGAAAACATATAATGACACCATATCTACACCTGAACTAACTATACAAGAAGATATATCTTTAGATCCTTTCATTGCCATGACATTACACTTAACCCAACCTTGGGTTGATGAACAAATTGAGGCATTAAAGAAGAAAGGTGTTTCCATTACTGTGGACAACAAGAAGAAAGGACAGGATATTCCTGATGAGGAATATGATGATTTTATAAATGAAAAAAGGAAATCTAAGGGAGACAGGTTACCTCCACAACAACAACAAAGCAAAAGACCCCCTAGGGGTAAGAAGATTGATAGTGAACCCAAGGCAGTGAATATTGAGAGGGTAGTGTTTATAGCTGAAGAGGCATCAGGATCAGGATCAGGATCAGCATCAGCATCACCTCCACGGACAAGTAAACAAAAGTCCAAGAAAGCCAAGATAGTAGAGGCAAAACTTACTGAGACCCAAGAGGAGGGTCGGTCCTCACGAAAAACAATGGAAGAGGATATCCTTATGGAGGAAGAGCCTGAGGAAGAGGAGGCCCCTTTGCTATTTAAAAGGAAGAGAAAAGCTCCATAGGTGGTGGCAGCTACCCCACCTAAGAAACCAAGAACATCCATGAGGGGTGAAATAAAGCAATCCCCTATACTATTGAAAGGCGCAGGTAGTGAAGTTGTGCACAAGGAATTTCAACACAATGTGAAGTTCAAAACTAAACTTGCAGAAGAGCAAAGTAAAGAAACCTCCAAGATGCAAGAAGGATGTCATATCTCATTGGAGGAAACAATTAATCTATCTAATGATGATGTTGTGAAGAAAGTAGCTTCACAGAAGATGGAGACCCTTGCTGCAGGTACACACATGACTCCTCATAAGACTCCATCAGTTCAAACAATACTGGAGGAGATAAAGCAAGTGGAAACCAAAAAAGAAAAGAGCCCAGAGAAGATAGCCCAAGAAATAGGGTTGGACACATTAATTGCACAGGTGACAAGTCCTGCAGTAGTGGATTTGACAGGTAAACAGGATGTAAGTCCTGAACATCTAGCAAGTACACCTGACAAAGGGCAACATATAGAAGAAGTAAAGATGGCAGAACCAGAAGGCCATGCTTCAGAAATAAGCCAACAAAGCCCATAGGATGCATCAGTGAGCCTACTATAGTAGAAGTTTAGGAAAAGAAGGCTGATGAGAAAGATGTAATAAAAGATCCTACTTCTAAATTTCAAGAAGTAAGTGGTGCGGTTGCAGAACAAATTGTGGTTGTAGAACAAACACCAGCACCTAAGGAGGATTATGGAATATCCACTGCTATAAATGTGCCTCCATAGGAGGAAAAGATAAAAGTGGATGAGGTAGTAAAGGAGAAGGATCATGATCATCATATTCATCATATGGACACATCACAAGATCCTCCACCTCAGGATGATGCTCCTCTAGAAATAGAAGTGCCTCAATAGGGGGATGTACCACAGGATCAACCTTAGAGTGAGCATCATGAAGAAGAAATGAGGAAATCACCTACTCCATCATATATGCTGACAGATACAGGAGATAAAGGTTAACATCATGATGATGCTTAGAAACATGATTAGGTACCTCCATGGTTGGAAAAGGAAGTAAACGTAGAGGTAGATTTTGAAATTCAAGAATTCGATGTATCTACCTTATTTTTTGAAAATATAATAAAACCAAAGAGGAAGGCCATAATGACTTTGGCCATTAAAAGGGATCCCACAACTAGAAGAAGGACTGCACAAATTGCAATTCCTACTGTAGATAAAGAAAAAGGTAAAATTACTCTGGAAGAATTCCAGATTAATACAGTTGACCTAGGGTTTGCAAATGAAGACTAGGAGGGTCAAGAAAGTAAACACATCATTGATTCTTTAATTCAAAAGGTTAAGAAGGAAAAAAAGAAAAATAAGCAACACAAAGAGCACATTGCTCAGTCGCATACATATATAGGCAGATTAACTAATCCTAAGGATAGTTCCACTGATCATGCAGTCCCATTGACTACTATTTCCCAAGATGAGGTGTATAAGTTGGATCTCATGAAACATGAGTCCTCGATACTGAGAAAGTGGATGTATTCCACATTTGATACATCAGAGGAAGTGGTAAAGGCCTCTTTGAAGAGGTGGAGTACTCACAGTGACTCCAAGAAAAAAGTAGACAAGTTGCAAATGCAGACAGGTAAAAGGTCTTTCCAATTGGAGAAGATAGTGGATATCTTGGGAGAAATAAGGAGGATAAATCCTCAACTGCTTATCAACAAGAAGGTACTAAATAATAACACTGCATTATTGGTTGATATATGGTATAAGGACATTCAATTTGAATGTGATGTGCTCAAAAGATGTAACAATAAGCTGAGAGAGATCAGCATAAAACTGCATGATATGATGTCTTTTAAGGCTAAAATTTTGGTAACCTTGGAAGCAAAAGTGGAAGGGAAGATAGGTAATCAAGATGAAGAGTTTGCAATCCAAGCTCTACATAATAATTCCAATTTGTTGTAGATGATCCACTAGGCCAACTGGTAGAAGAGATCATGGATAAATTGGTGAGGGCCAAGATAAAAATAGAACATTATAATGAGACACTGCACAATAGGAAAAATAAGCTGGACAGCATCAGAAACAAATACCAGGCACATAAACACGCCATCATCAAAGCAAAGACTCGGGGTGGCGAAGAAATAGATAAAATTGTGTAGTTGTATGAATAGGTCAGGATCAGCATGCAACCTCATATACAGGGTCATCATCATCAGGATGATGAAGGTTTAGGAAGTGATGCGCATGATGATGAAGCCCATGGGTTAGATAAAGTAGATGATGATGCATCATAAAGTAAATATCAGCATATGATACTTAGTGAAAATAAGTATTTCAGATAGTTGCCAGCTGGCAACTTGTGCCATTTTGATAAGGTTGGCATAGTCAAAAGGAAATGCTAACCATAGATATTCATAGAGAATTCAAGATCATGGATCTTTTGTAACCGATTCCTCACCTTGTTCTATAAAAGGTGTTGGAATGCCTCATTTCAAATATATGAAACTTAATTGAAATCTGTCTGCTGAAATATTCAGGGCTCATTTCAAAGCTTTTTGTATACATTTATATCTTTGCATACTTAATGAATGAGAAGACTTGTTTGATTACAATTCATAGTAAATCTTGAGTAATCAGTGTGTGAATTCCAGATATATGCTGTGACTTGCTGCATCCCTTGGAATGCATGTCTACTTGCATATGTTGTTTTCATACAATTCCTTTGAAGTTAGCATCAACTGTATCTAGCTGTGGAATGTCCTGGTGAACATATGGTTTGGTTTTCTTCTCTTCAAGACTGTATTTGGTGTACATGTGGTTCAATAGTTGAAGGTTCAACATTCATTTGAAGCATTTCTTTCAATTTCCTTTAAATTTCAGAGCATTTCACAATCATAATTGCAAATAACTAATAATCTTAAGCAAAACAATGCAAATATGTGGACATCTCGTAGATAATTGAAAATATTTAGCATATTTGAAGGTAAAGCATGTATAATTGATGAATATCATACAAGTATTTGAGTATAACTGTATCATTTGATCAAATAGTTGTATAACATGACCTCTCTCTAAAGAATCCTTGCAGAAATAGTGTCATGATGATGAACTCGACGTAAGGCCCCAAAATGGAAGCAGCAACACACATCAACCTCTGAGTAACATCAGATGATTAAGACCTAATCACTTGAGACTTGGGATCATGAATTCTCTAAATTCATCGTATCTTTCAAGATGAATAAAGGTTAATGTGTACTTTTATTCTATGCTTGTTTATGACTAACATCATGACCAACAGATTGCATGTAGCTTCAATGTATTTTTCTAACTATCACTGAGATGGGAAGGAGAATTCAAATTCTACAAATAATACACAATGTCCTTGTACCTTTTAGATTCTGACATATTAACAATTTCACTCTAAACTACATTCACTTGGCATGCTTCTAGATTTGACTGTGTCGTCATCTTAGCCAAACCTTGTCCCCTTACCAATTTTGTGATTTGTATCTCAATGTTAAACTCTTGAAATTTGTTTATCCACCTACATCTTCTTCTTGTCACTTCCTGCTGAGTGAAAATGTCTTTAACTATTGCATGGGGCATATATGCAACTATTTAAAAGCCTACTAAATATGGCCTGAAGCTTTTGACTGCTTTAAGCAATACATATGCCTATTTTTCCATGATATCATATTTTAACTCAGTTGCCTACAATGACATACTGAAGAAAGCAATAGGTTGCTCAAAACCATCTTCATTTTTCTGTAATAAACATGCAGTAATAGTATGAAAAGAAGCAAATGAGAACAACTGAACTGACTTAGAAAAATTAGAAGATATCAATACAGGAGCCATCTTTATAGCTTCTCTGATATTCTGAAATGATTTAGTTACTTCACTTTCCCATTTAATAGCTTCACCCTTCTTCAGCATTTTAGAGATATCCTTTGTAATCTCTACAAAATTAGGGATGAATCTTCTAAAAAAATTAATCTGTCCAAAGAAGGACTGAATGCCTTTCATAGTTTTAGGAATTTGAATTCTATCAATTGCAACAACCCTTTCAGGATCAATCCTAACTCCATCCTTGGAAATAATGTGCCCCAATAGTTTTCCTTCTACTACCCCAAAAGCACATTTCTTCAAGTTAAGTGAAATGCCATACTCCAGTGCTCTAATAAAAAATTGTTCTAGATGCATTCAATGTTGGTCTTTCTTTTTTGAATAGGTAGTTAGATCATCCTGATATACAGCCAAGGTTGAGTCAATCAATCCTGCAAAAGCAACATCCATAGCCCTCTAGAATGTAGCACTTGCATTTGTTAGTCCAAATGGCATTCTTACATATACATAAGTCCCCCATGGAGTGGTGAAGGCAGTCTTGTATTGTTCAGATTCTTTTACCTTCACCTGATTGTATCCTGAAAATCCATCCATCATGGATAAAAGCTCACAACCAGTTACTTTCTATAGCATAGCCTCCATGTTGGGTAGTGGATAATTATCCTTTAAAGAAGATACATTCAAATTTCTAAAATCCACACAAAGTCTTATATCACCATTTTTCTTTCTAACTGGGACAAGATTGGACACCCAAGTTGAGTGTCTGATAGGCACAATTATTCTAGCCTCCCTAAGCTTCATGAGTTCTTCTTGCATTTTGAAGCCAAAGTTGGGTTGATAGGTCTTTGTTTCTGTCTGAATGGCTTAGCTTCAAGCTTCAAAGGAATCTCATGCTAGAATAGGTCCTCTCTATAAGCTTTTAGGTCCTCATATGACCATGCAAAGACATGCTTATATCTTTTCAACAATGCAATCAACATGTTCCTGATGTGTGGCTTGAGCTATTTTCCAATATATACCCTTTTGGGGGCATGAGATGTCCCCAAGTTTATCTCCTCCAAGTCATTCTTGTTTGTAGGAGATGCCTTCATAACAAACTGGTCCCTATTGTCAAATTCTCTTTCTAAAGCAACCAGCCCTCTGGGGATTTTATTTGTTTTAAGCTAAATTACTTCTTTCCCCAAAAGAGTTTCTTTTCCATCCACAACTTCTACAAAATTCTGAAAATCAATCTCTTGGTTCTCATATTCATCTATGAAGTGTAGGAACCTCAACAAATCTTTATCATCATCAAATACTTGCCAACTGCATATATTTTCTAGTACTACAAGTCTAATTTTAATCTCAACATTTGTAACATCAGACAGAGTAAATATCATCTGGCCTTATGGCCACATTAGCTAAAAAATCTACCATGACATTTTTTGATCTTTCTATCCAGTTTATTGAAAAAGCATCAAACAACTCAATTGTGTCCCATACAACATGCTTATATTGTTTTAACCTTTTATTCTTCGAAGCATATCTATCTCTAACCTAGGAAACAATTAATTCTGAATCTCCAAAAACTTTTATCATCTTAATTCCATGCTTTAGAGAAACATTCAATCCTAGTAACAGAGCTTCATATTCTGCAATATTATTTGTGTAGGCAAACTTTAACAGGAAAGATAACTTTAGAAGCTTACCAGCTGGAGACAAAAACACAATGCCAGCACCAGAACCTTCCTTTGAACAAGCTCCATCAAAATACATAGTCCAAAGACCCTATTGGTCAAGCTCTTTAATGCATCCCTCCCTTTACCTCCTTGATCATCTGAGACAACTCTAAAATTTTCACAGTCAGTGTGCACAAAATAGACATGCTCATCTGGATCTTGATATTCAACTATCTCTAGTGACCTTTCTTCTCTAACCAGTTTGACATTTTTACCATTCATTGGAATCATGGCATATGATAGATCTAACTGCATACTCCCTCCAATCAATGATGCCCATCTTCTTGACAACATCATACCATATTGTGGCTTTATGTTAACCGATATTATGTTCATTCTGTATGTTTTTTCTAGATATGCTGCTAACCTAAAATCCACATCCTTGATGATTCCAATAACTGGTACCTCCCTAGCATCCATTGCATAGCATTTTCCACATGCCTTATCTATCTTCAATCCAGCTTGTTGCACGATAGCTAGAGGCATAATATTTTTTGATGCTCCTAAATCAAGCATCCAATTCCTAATTGTTTTTCCATTAATAACAAGGGAGACATAAAATGGCTCAACCTATGAAGGACATTTTTTCATGGTCACCCCCAGATAGACTTTAGGGACCTCATCCTCATCAATACACAAGGCCTGTTTCTTACCCTGAGTCTCAACATTCTGCTCGGTTTGACAAGCTACTTCTAAAATTAAGGTTAATGCCTTATTTCTAAATTCTTCAATTTTCATCATCTCCATCAACAGAATAGAGATCTTTACCTGGGATAAAACCTAAGTTATGTCAAAGGGAGCATAATTTTGTATAACAGTTGTAGCCTGAGCCGTGGTTTTACTCTTATCCTGAGCTGATCTAGCTTTAATCTTAGCGGCCTTCTAACTGTTATCCAGGACCTGTGAATCCTTATTTTGATCCTCACTTTAGGGAATTTTATTTTCTAGTCCTTGAGAATCATGACCTAGTTTTTTCTTAGAGTTCTTCTTATTACTGTTCCATTACATCTTTTGTGGTCCAGCCACTTTATGATTATGCACTGGTTGATTCACAAAGGTTCTTTCTAGTTGATGTGGATTGCCTACCTGAGCTTTACCTCTAAGATTATAATTGCTCTTGACCTAAGCCACTACTGCAGCTGTGAGAGCTCTAATTTCTTCATCAGAAGGTCTCCTCAAGTTATTCAAAAAAATGTGACTCCTGAGTATAAACATAGTTGTCTTCATCATCTTCATCACAAGAAACCTGCTGGTAGACCTGAGTTCCATAATTTGTACTTTCATTAGCATCACAAGAAGAGTATTCCCCATTCATAAACAACATATTGACTTTATCATCCTCCATACAATGTGGCTTATTGCATTCATCATAGGCAACAACACTAATATATAAAGATTGAGCAATCATACATTGGGACTGTGAGTGAGGCATTTGACATATTATACACCATGGGGTGTCATCAACAATATTAACAGCCTTCTTTAAAGGATTAGGAGTTTCCTTAACATTTTGAACTCTTAGATTAGTGTTGTTATATGGGAGAATGGGTTTACCATTATGCCAATTAGTGTTATATGGCATATCATACAATGATGGTCTCTTTTCTTGTCTTTGGTAAACCTGCCTATTAGGACCTATCCCCTTTTCATTTTTTGCAAGTCTATAACTTAGGTCCTTCACAATAGTTGTCAATTTATCTAATTTATCCTCAGAAGTAGATGCATTACCTCGTGTGCTTTGAGACTTACTATTTGGATTCTGCAGAATCTTTACATCATCCTTTTTGTTTGTCTACCAGAGGCTTTTCTATTATTTTCAATGTTAGTTGCAATTCTTAAAGCAACCCTAAGGCTAGCAGGACCCTTATCTCTTAACCCATATGTGGTTTTAGTATCAAAAGCATTTATGTATAACACTATGCACATCGGTTCATTAGGCCTCATGTGAAATGGCAATTTGTTCAATACCTTAGTGAACCTAGAATTAAAATCTTCCACCTGCTCATTTGACCCCTTAGTAATACCAGTGAACTCATTTATAAAAAAGCTTGGGTCAATCTTATCACCATATTGTTCTTTAAAAATCCTTCTAAAATCATCCCATGATGAAACACTCCAGTCAGGTAGACTTTTATACCATTCTCTAGCCTCATCAACTAAGGATTGCATAAACAATTTCATAAAAACATATTCATGCTCAACCTCAAAGTTGTCCATAACATTTTGAAAGGCCTTTAAATGGTCTTCCCCTGACATAGTACTATTTCTTGAAAACTTTGGCACCTGCAGCCTCACATGTTTATCAATGGGATTAGGGTAGCTAGGAATACCATAAAAAACAAGCTGCCTGAATCTGTCCAGCTGCATAGGCTGTCTACCAAACTAATTAACATTGGCATTCCTATTAACATTCTGATTTCTCACACTATTTAATGGTACCCTAACATTGTTTACATTTTGTCTCTAATCATTTTGTTGATTACGGATTTCATTTCTTTGCTAGTTTCTTAGCACATCTGCATTATCAAGGGTGGGAACTGAATTATGTTGAGCAATTTTTAGAGCTTGTACCCTGTCTCATATCATCTCTAATCTTCACTACCTATAGATATTCCAATTCAGCTCTCAGGTTCTTAATTTCTTCAGCTAATTCTTCATTTCTAGGCATAGAAGAGGATGGTCCCATTCCATTTTGGTCATCATCATCATCATCCCTTGGGGATTCAGTTTCTTCAAATCTGTCAGGAGGATCTAAGAAAGGGCATTCTTAAAAAACCTTTGACCTCATTCTCAATATGTCACCTTGTTGTCTCTCAAATACATCCTGGATTTCAGCCTCAGTGTTTGAAAAATAAGGTGCCTGCTGCTCTAAAGACCTTGGATCATCTTGAGTATTATTATTATTTCTAGGGCTAGGAGAACCTTTCTAATTGGCCTGAACAACCCCCTTTTTCCTATACATCATTTTTCTGGGTAATTCTTCAAATAGAGGATTATGTAGGGATCTTCTCCCTTGCATACAAATGTTTACTTTACTAGTTGGGAGATTGTTCGGAGTCACCACCTATAGCTAGGAATTAATTTATTTTAAACCAGGGTTCTTACACAAAGCATTCCACAGTGGAGTCGCCAAATCTATTGGATTTTTCCCAAACTGGATACTCCCCAGTTATCCCTATAAGGTAGCCATCATTGATCAATAGGATTTCTGGGCCAAGGGCCAATAGTACAGGAGATAGACTCTATAAATATCTCCTCTTCTTCTTTAGGCTCTGCAGAACCAAGGGGGGTGTTCTTTATTTAACATCCATGACATATGCTTGTGAACTTAGTAGGATGTTGATACAAAGTAGATAAATCCTCTTTTTTGCAGACTAAAACTATGAAATAAGTGCAAATGGGCTAGCTTTGGGCCTATGTTTAGTTGTGAGACAGGGGATTTTGGTCCTAAAACTACTTCTAATGTCCTAAAGGTTTGTATTTGAAGTTTGAGTTTGTATTTGTATTTGGATGCAAGAATGGGACTTTGGGTTGTAACTTCAATACAAGACCAGACTAGTGCCTATCTTGGGGCTCGGAGTCAATAGATATATATATGTGAATGCTTACCATAGACTTAAAAAAATAATTAGATTTCAAGGGGGTTTTGTAGTGTCTTCCTTACAGATACTACCCAAGACTAAGTATTCAGTTATCTCTGCTTACAAACATCCTCACTGCAATATATTTTTCCCAACACTTAACCCGAAACATTTAATCTACTCCTCGAGTAGAAGTAAAAGATCAAGCATTCAACATAGCAAACCCATATCCTAGAATCTTAAACACCCCTTAGCTGTTTAGATCCAGAAGAAGAACACATTCAACTTGGAAACAAATAACATAATACATGCAATGAAGCATTACTTATTTAAATCAACATGAAACTGATGAATCTTATGCATAAAATGTTCAACATACAACTCATAAACTCACAAGGCACCAATATAGAGCCACCAGCAAGAATGTATCTTATTACTCCACCAAAATTTGCCAAATCTTCAACAACCAAATGAGTAATACAGTTTGCATTTTATATCAAGACTGTGTACTCAACAATAATTACAAGGCAATTTCAAAATCCTACCAAATACACTACACCATCAGAATGGCGCCCAAAATATTCAATGTAGCAGGGGGGATAAAGAGGGAAAAGCAGGTGGAATCAGGAACAGCACCATCGCCTGAAGATTTTCTTCATCAAATTTGGTGGTTGGCCAATCAATCATACCCATAACTCACTGCAAATCGCTATTAGTGGCATACCAACCTGCAGCCTCTGGAAGCGTAGCTAACTGCGTACTTCTAAAATTTTCCCACCTAAAAATAGCTATAGATACAAAGCAAATCCATCACCAAACTTTGAAACTGAGCCGTTGATCTCCCTTCTGTTGATGATGATGTTGATCATATACAAACATAGAATAAAAGTTACACAACAACCTTTACTCATCTTGAAAGATACGATGAATTCAGAGAATTCATGATCCCAAGTCTCCGTTGATTAGGTCTTAATCTACTGACGTTACTCAGTGGTTGATGTGTGTTGCTGTTTTCCATTCAGGGGCCTTACGTATTTCTGCAAAGTTCATCATCATTCCTCCAAATATCCTGCTTTGTATGTCTGCTCTGCATAAATCTCCAATAATTCTACCTCTGCACTATAAATTTAGTCAAATAATGTGCCTACAGGCTGATATTTGCATGATTTCTACCATTATTTATGATTCTTTGCATGATATTTTCAATACTACATGCATTTAACTCAAATATGCTAAGGATATTTCAGTTACCTACGGGATGTCAGCATATTTCTCTGTTTCTGCTTGTTATTTATCATGATTTGTAGTTATGATGATGAATTTATGAAATTAAAAAAAAGGAAAGGGTTAAAGAATGAGATTCCCAAAACTACTTGACTTAGATCACTGATCCACATACAAGCTCCCATACATGCAATGAAAAGAAGAAAACTAGAATCATACTTCACCAGGACATTCCACAAATCTGCATGATCTAGTGCAAATCTTCAAAGGAAAAGTTGACAACAACATGTAATGAAATGAAAGCGCTTCCAGTTGAACACAGCATTCACCAGTACATATCTAGAAATCAACATGAAGATTACGTAAAATTTACAATCAGGATGTAATCTGAAACTTCATATCCATTCAGTATGCTCAAGAACAGGTACATTTATAGTGATCTGAAGAAAGAACCTTGACATTTCAACAATTCTATCCTCATTAGTCTTAGTAATCTGATCTCCTAATTGATTCTACAGTAATCGGCCTTAATGTGCCAGATGCGTCTGTGTATATCCCCTCTGTATAATATGTCCTCATGTATCAGGATCTGGCTCTTATATAGAACAAATGCCAGAAAACAGTTACAATGATCCAAGGATCAGGATCCTCTCATAATAATCAACGGTCCAGATGAAAAGCACATGCTTCGCCAGTTGGCAAATGTACAGCTGGCACAGAATATTCCAGCATCTTTGATTTGATTCGGTCTCCAGCTGGCAAACAGCATATTTGACAGTATCCTCCTCATTTCTGGTTCATGTTGCCTCCATGTGCAACTTTGTAATTATCAGCTTCAGCAGTAGCTCTAACAGCATCATGACTTCCTGCAAGTAAACAGACAAACATTAAGTTCATCATCATGTGGATAAACAACAGGAAGTAAAATGTTTTATTAAACAGGCTTCCAAAATGTGCAGCTATAGGCAATCGGGCTTCAAATCAGTGAAAATTATGCACTAAATGCATAAACAGCATCAAAAAACTTGGGTCAACCATCGTTGACTGGAAAATGCAATCGGGTCTTCAAATTTCCATCGCTCTATTTTCCCGCCCATTTCCTTGTATATCAGGTTCAAATATGATCATGTATGTATCGGCGTGACTACACACAGTTGGGATGACAAATTTTACCTTAGGCCGACAGCTAAACTTATACCAACGCCAAAAATCATGATGATGTCCATCCATCAGGAAGACATGTTCTATTGGCATGATAACTCAAGATAAGGCCAACAGCAAGACTTAAAACTTTCGTCTGCATGATATTATGGAAATATGATGCTCCCCCTTCCGAATGTCCAGATGACGTCACCGTTATGTTTCGCTTCTGTATATTGGGGAAAAGAATGACATCATCATCATCATCATGTCGAAGGAAAATAGGAGGATATGAAATATGATCTTGCTGCTGAGGAATGGAATATGATGGTGATGTCATCGTCATATCTGGGCTTCATTAAAATGCAAAAGATGACGTCACCGTCATGTTCAATTAAGATCAGGGGATAAATGTAATATCGGGTCACCTAAGGAAGATGATCAGGTGGTGAATGTAATATGACCCCTTTGCGGCCAAGGTAACCCTCTCGAAAGATCAGGATGATGATGATCATCAGGATATCCGGGACTTTTGTTAAACTTAGAACATGATGTCATCGTCATATTCGCGAACCGGATCATGTTTTGGAAAATATCCTGCCGAAGGGAAATGTGATGATGATGTCATCCTGATATTTGCTTCTTCGTTTATCAGATTGGGATGACGTCATCAGGATATTTGCATAAGGTCATATTTCTCGGCAGGAGGACATTACGAAATATCGGGTAGACAAACAAGATCATGATGATCTTGACAACATGACAGGATAAAAATATGATGACCCTCCTCATCGAATATCATGATGACATAACCATCATATTCCTCCTTCGAAGCATGAGGATGAGTTGAGGTCATCATCAGGTTAACGCTAGGGTGATATTTAAAATATGATCATGCTAAGGAATGGAATATCACCCTCCCTTAAAAGATAGGGTGATCATCATGATCATGCAAAAGGAGATCAGGAGGATATGATGACGTCGTCATCATATTAGCGAATATCAGCACATATGACCCTCTCTTGAAAGATCAGGATGATGACCCTCCGATAGGACTTTGACATGCGCATGCAAATATGCAGATGGTGGACTTTCTAAGTAGGGTGATATTATAATATCAGCATGATATTATAATATCAGGTTACACTCAAAACATGATGCTCATGATGCGCCCAAGGTCATTTGACGGGTAAAGCACACTATTACCTAAGATTGACGTCCGGATATTGGGACTGCATGATTTTATCAGGTGATAGATCAAGATCATGATGACCTTGACAACATGACTGAGGATATAAAAATATGATGATCCTCCTGCGAATATCAGGTTTGACCAAAACTTTGACTGCTCATAACTTCCTCATATGGACGAATTTTCAAGTGATGTAAAAGGCAAACCTGCATAGAATTTCAAGCTCTTTCTAAATATGAGGTCATAGAAACAAAATATGAACTTTGACAAACTGACCTCATGATGATGACCAACCTCACCGAATATCATGATGATGATGCACCTGACTCATTTTTACCAAACCGCCAGAAAGCAGACAACACAAGCCAAGCCAAAAGTTGGGTCCCTGTTTTGATAAGTTAAAATGGGGCGTGTTGTGTAACCACACAACAACTTGCCACCAAAGAAAACAATAAAATTCAAATGATTCAAGTGATATGATCATATTCATCTATAGTATTCTAATTCTTTCCAAGTAAAATCATCATGATCTTTGAATGATAAAGTTTCATCAAGGTAACAGTGCTAACAAAGGATCATGTGTGTGCATTTGATTAATTATCCTCATCTTGAAAGCAAGTTGAAAATATAAGTAACTGGTGTTAAACTACATAGTTGGAGATCATCCCTCATAGCCAACCTGGATAGAGCCTTGCTGCCAGCAGGCATTCATAGCCCCGGCAAGGTTATCTATACAATCTCCCTAAGTAGAGCCCCACTGCCAGCAGGCATCTATAGCCCTGGTAGAGTTACTTAGATGGCCTAAGTTTATTGTTTATATATTTTTTTTAATTTATATATCTGATATCATCATGTCAGCTCATTTGTACAAGGTATGGTCACTTGCAGCTTTAGGTTGGAGATTGTATTGGTAGCAAGGGAGTCCCTTTAGATTTTTCACTTAACACCTATACTCATATCTTCAACAAGCCCAAGGCTGTTAGGTGTTTCATTGTGTTTGATTCACTTTGGACAAGAAAAGGCACCTGATGAAAAGATATTATAAAACCTGATCATGAATATTTATTAGAATAAATTACAATCTATATCTAAATCTGATCTCATCACTTGAATCCTAACAATTTAGTTATTTTCTTAGGTGATGAAGTGCATCATCTTGACTTACCAAAACAAAAACTCAACCAAAACAACACAAAACAGAAGAAACACTATACAAACAACTAACCTACAAAAAGGAAACAACAGAAACAGAACAAGAAAGCAAAACAAGCAGACTGTACAAACAACTAACCTACAAAATTAAATACAAACTACTACTAGGCAAACAAGAACCAGAAAATGACCTAAGTACACCTGTATTTGCATACTTCTTTCGATTGTGCAGGAGTCTTAGGGTATCAGTTATGGTTCTCAACCTAGCAAATTTATCTTTATATTCTGAAAAATATTCTGGTATTCTAAATTCACTATTTTCAACAAAACAACTCTTGATGATCAGCAACTGAGGAAGCTCATCATGTTCATGATTAATCCATATGCATGTCTTATCTCCTGAATTTCCATAATTAAAAGTATTCAACATCATTTACTGTGGAAAGGAGAAATACAACCTGGTGTATTTCTGATTTTGTTGGACATGCTTCTTCATTGGCAACTGATCTTCCATTTGTCATTATATTTTCACTGCTTGGCTCAGTGTCTGGTCTCTCTTCAAATTGAAGGATGTATGACTCTTGATGTATTAATTCTCCATCTTTATCCAGCTTTATCCCTTCATTCCGGATGTTCAGTTTATCCTCCAGTTCAAGAAACTTCTCAATATTTTCTTCAATTTCCTGCACATCAGCATCTAAATAAGTATCTTTATCATCATAACCTGATATACAGAAGTTTATCATTTCTAAATCATTTGACTGTAAAAGAGAAACAACTTTCACTTGATAAGGACACTCCCCTGTTTCATTCTTAAAATATTTCTGGAGTGACATCTGATTATGCATAACAACTCCAAAGTCTTTTACATCTTCATCTTTTAGGAATTGTTCATTAAATAATTCACATCTTCTATCTAGAAAAGTGCCTGGTTCCATTAACCTGCAACATTCTTGCATTTGATCATTCAATTCAACCTAGTTAGGTAGTAAATCAGCATTTATTTTCTTCTCTATGACTCCCTGAGTTACCACTATAGGAACTTCATCATCAGCAGTGAATTTAAATTGCTCTACTATCTGTTTACACTTCTCTTTACCATAGAATGACTCCAGGAAAGATGTTTCATCTTCTTTATCAAAAGTATTAGGATCAGAATCAAAAATATTATCCTGATGAGTGGTTTCTTCTCTAAAATTTTCACAAGATTCATACCTGCATACTGACTGATCCTTACTTGTATTAGGAAGTAGAGAACTCCTATCAATCTCACCATAAAATGAATTCAGGAAAGATGTTTCCTCTTCTTTACCTTCTGGAACTGACTCAGCTATTGTATTTTTTAGAATCTTTTTCAACATGATCAAGCAAGGGTAGCAATCTCTCTCTGAATGCTCTTCATCATGTAATCTGCACCAGCTTTCAATCAGGACATCATCAGTGGATAAACCTAATATTTGACTACACTGTATATTTCTGGACAAGTATAATTCAAAATCTTCAGAACGATCCACTTCAGTGTCTGGACAATTAATAACTTCTGGTGTTGCATCTGCTTGTTGCTCCAGAATTTCCTCATTTTCCTGCCAGACTTCTTCATTTTCCTGGCAAATTTCGGCCCTGAACACATCCGGGAAGAATATTAGTCCTTTCAAATATAAATCCAACCTTGTAAGGAAAGTTAAACAATTTATTTCACTGTGTTCCACAGTCTGGTGTATCCTGCAACAGGTAGATAAACCAAAGTTAGACAAACTGTGAGGGTAAAGCTGCCTACTCAAAGTTTCCTGAAATAAAGGAATGTTAATTTGACAATTGCCTTCATATGCATCCATCAAACTGAGACTCTATTTTTCAATTTTTTAGTATTTTGAAATTTTAAGGAGATCCATCATATCTCAGAATAAAACTTGAAAGTTCAGAAAATCAAACTAATCTTTGATGCTTTGGGCTAGATCTTGCAAAGGTGCAACCAAAACATCTCAGATAAGAGATATTTGCAGACATTTAACTGAAATGCTAAAATATTTATGTAATATTTGTAGAAATCCAGAAATTCACAGCTCTGGCCCTCCTTCTAGCGCCAATTTATGTTGCGTTAGAAGCGAGGGGCCTGCATAAAATGAATGATGACTGAAGCAGTGGTGTCTTTTCCAGTTCTGCCCTCCTTCTATTGATGATGCTGAGAAACAGCTCAGCTACCCTCCTTCTAGCGCCAATTTATGTTGATGATGATGTTGATCATATACAAACATAGAATAAAAGTTACACAACAACCTTTACTCATCTTGAAAGATACGATGAATTCAGAGAATTCATGATCCCAAGTCTCCGTTGATTAGGTCTTAATCTACTGACGTTACTCAGTGGTTGATGTGTGTTGCTATTTTCCATTCAGGGGCCTTACGTATTTCTGCAAAGTTCATCATCATTCCTCCAAATATCCTGCTCTGTATGTCTGCTCTGCATAAATCTCCAATAATTCTACATCTGCACTGTAAATTTAGTCAAATAATGTGCCTACAGGCTGATATTTGCATGATTTCTACCATTATTTATGATTCTTTGCATGATATTTTCAATACTACATGCATTTAACTCAAATATGCTAAGGATATTTCAGTTACCTACGGGATGTCAGCATATTTCTCTGTTTCTGCTTGTTATTTATCATGATTTGCAGTTATGATGATGAATTTATGAAATTGAAAAAAAGGAAAGGGTTAAAGAATGAGATTCCCAAAACTACTTGACTTAGATCACTGATCCACATACAAGCTCCCATACATGCAATGAAAAGAAGAAAACTAGAATCATACTTCACCAGGACATTCCACAAATCCGCATGATCTAGTGCAAATCTTCAAAGGAAAAGTTGACAACAACATGTAATGAAATGAAAGCGCTTCCAGTTGAACACAGCATTCACCAGTACATATCCAGAAATCAACATGAAGATTACGTAAAATTTACAATCAGGATGTAATCTGAAACTTCATATCCATTCAGTATGCTCAAGAACAGGTACATTTACAGTGATCTGAAGAAAGAACCTTGACATTTCAACAATTCTATCCTCATTAGTCTCAGTAATCTGATCTCCTAATTGATTCTACAGTAATCAACCTTAATGTGCCAGATGCGTCTGTGTATATCCCCTCTGTATAATATGTCCTCATGTATTAGGATCTGGCTCTTATATAGAACAAATGCCAGAAAATAGTTACAATGATCCAAGGATCAGGATCCTCTCATAATAATCAACGGTCCAGATGAAAAGCACATGCTTCGCCAGTTGGCAAATGTACAGCTGGCACAGAATATTCCAGCATCTTTGATTTGATTCGGTCTCCAGCTGGCAAACAACATATTTGACAGTATCCTCCTCATTTCTGGTTCATGTTGCCTCCATGTGCAACTTTGTAATTATCAGCTTCAGCAGCAGCTCTAACAGCATCATGACTTCTTGCAAGTAAACAGACAAACATTAAGTTCATCATCATGTGGATAAACAACAGGAAGTAAAACGTTTTATTAAACAGGCTTCCAAAATGTGCAGCTACAGGCAATCAGGCTTCAAATCAGTGAAAATTATGCACTAAATGCATAAACAGCATCAAAAAACTTGGGTCAACCATCGTTGACTGGAAAATGCAATCGGGTCTTCAAATTTCCATCACTCTATTTTCCCGCCCATTTCCTTGTATATCGGGTTCAAATATGATCATGTATGTATCGGCATGACTACACACGGTCGGGATGACAAATTTTACCTTAGGCCGACGGCTAAACTTATACCGACGCCAAAAATCATGATGATGTCCATCCATCAGGAAGACATGTTCTATCGGCATGATAACTCAAGATAAGGCCAACAGCAAGACTTAAAACTTTTGTCTGCATGATATTATGGAAATATGATGCTCCCCCTTCCGAATGTCCAGATGACGTCACCGTTATGTTTCGCTTCTGTATATTGGGGAAAAGAATGACATCATCATCATCATCATGTCGAAGGAAAATAGGAGGATATGAAATATGATCCTGCTGCTGAGGAATGGAATATGATGGTGACGTCATCGTCATATCCGGGCTTCATTAAAATGCAAAAGATGACATCACCGTCATGTTCAATTAAGATCAGGGGATAAATGTAATATCGGGTCACCTAAGGAAGATGATCAGGTGGTGAATGTAATATGACCCCTTTGCGGCCAAGGTAACCCTCTCGAAAGATCAGGATGATGATGATCATCAGGATATCCGGGACTTTTGTTAAACTTAGAACATGACGTCATCGTCATATTCGCGAACCAGATCATGTTTTGGAAAATATCCTGCCGAAGGGAAATGTGATGATGATGTCATCCTGATATTTGCTTCTTCGTTTATCAGATTGGGATGACGTCATCAGGACATTTGCATAAGGTCATATTTCTCGGCAGGAGGACATTACGAAATATCGGGTAGACAAACAAGATCATGATGATCTTGACAACATGACAGGATAAAAATATGATGACCCTCCTCATCGAATATCATGATGACATAACCATCATATTCCGCCTTCAAAGCATGAGGATGAGTTGAGGTCATCATCAGGTTAATGCTAGGGTGATATTTAAAATATGATCATGCTAAGGAATGGAATATCACCCTCCCTTAAAAGATAGGGTGATCATCATGATCATGCAAAAGGAGATCAGGAGGATATGATGACGTCATCATCATATTAGCGAATATCAGCACATATGACCCTCTCTTGAAAGATCAGGATGATGACCCTCCGATAGGACTTTGACATGCGCATGCAAATATGCAGATGGTGGACTTTCTAAGCAGGGTGATATTATAATATCAGCATGATATTATAATATCAGGTTACACTCAAAACATGATGCTCACGATGCGCCCAAGGTCATTTGACGGGTAAAGCACACTATTACCTAAGATTGACGTCCGGATATTGGGACTGCATGATTTTATTGGGTGATAGATCAAGATCATGATGACCTTGACAACATGACTGAGGATATAAAAATATGATGATCCTCCTGCGAATATCAGGTTTGACCAAAACTTTGACTGCTCATAACTTCCTCATATGGACGAATTTTCAAGTGATGTAAAAGGCAAACCTGCATAGAATTTCAAGCTCTTTCTAAATATGAGGTCATAGAAACAAAATATGAACTTTGACAAATTGACCTCATGATGATGACCAACCTCACCGAATATCATGATGATGATGCACCTGACTCATTTTTACCAAACCGCCAGAAAGCAGACAACACAAGCCAAGCCAAAAGTTGGGTCCCTGTTTTGATAAGTTAAAATGGGGCGTGTTGTGTAACCACACAACACCTTCCTATCGCCAAAATCTACGGCCTCAAATTACGCTGAAAAAGTCTCCATCCAATTAGAACATGCCACATATGCACCCTGTGCTTCTATCGCTAACTTTTTTGCCATCTATTTTGCCTTTTTTTGCTATGTATATGCAAAAGAACATGCATATACATTCAATTGCCTACATACAAGCTGCGGATGCCAAATACTTATAGAACACTTTTGCAATCGCTATCGGGTCTAGCTTGCATCCTAACCTTTGTATCTTTGCTTTGTACATTGCACATATAAATGTAACATACAACTCGCGGATTTCAAATTCTTATAAAGTAGATTGGAATCATTTTGAAATCTGGCATGTATCTAACTCCCCTTGTATATCGGAATACATACAATGCACAATATACACTCTGTGGATGCCAGCCACCTTATCAATCTGATTACATCCTCCCTCACGTCCGGGCATTATATATGCATGCTTTTAAATTTGCTTTGTATATAACATATACAAACAACCTGGGACATACAAGCTACGGGCCCAACCACACTCTTGAAAATTGTTGACCTTTTGACCACTCTTGCTTGTATGTTTCACTTGTATGTGTTATTTGCATATCAAAGATACATTGGATACATACAATGCAAACATACAAAGGGAAATGCCTTTGACCTTTACACTTAGCCATTGTTACCTTTGTATATGCAAAAGCATATACAAGCACCTCATACATACAAGTCACGAACCTCTGCCTTTTATGAACCAGAATGCAATATCCTTCGGGTCCGCGCCTTGTCTATTAGGAATGTATGTCCGATTGCATGTGCAATCGGTGGGCCCCACCAAATGTATCTTTTCCTTTGCATGTTTCGATTGTATGTTGGGAACATACAAATGCAACATACAATGCGTGGACTCCACCTGCCTTACAAATGCAATTAACTATCTTCACCACGTCCACCTTGCACTTGTTGACTTATATATTTCCTCTTGTATATTAGACATACATTCGCCTTTGTATATATGTCTTGTATGCTACCAATAAATGTTGTTTCGTTGATGACCCCTTCACTATAGCAAATGCATGTCCGCCAATGTACCTTTTGCTTGCATGTTTTCCTTTGTATCTAGCCATTGTATGTCAAAACATACAACACAAATATACATGCAAACCCACACATACAAGCAGGGAATATTCCTAGAATCTACGACAGATTCCCCAATGCATATACAAACCTGATATGCATTCAAAATGCATACAATCAATTTTTTCACTTGTTTGAAGGATGATTGAACATTTTTGGCCCGCCAATGTATATTTGGACTTGTACATACAAAGGCATATACATGCGACAGATTTCATCATAGCATAGAGTGATTTTAAACTTAGCATTTTGTCTTAAGTGTGACAGGAAAAAGCGGTAAAGGAATGCATATGGGCAGGTCAACCAATGAGCACTAAGGCATGAAAATATAACTTAAACAAATGGGAACCCACTATAGGAGGTTAACAACAAAATAGAAGATACAATGCAGAAGGCCAAGGGAAAAATGAAATCTAAGGCATTGAGAGTTTGAGGGAATATAACATAAGCTTGCAGACCTAACTCAAAACCCTAACCCTAGGTGGGCACCACCAACACCAATGACAACATAGATATGTTGACATCAATGACAACACCGATTAGGAACATACTTACAACAATCTCCCCCTTTGTCATTGATGGCAACACATGATGTGAAAAACTGAAAAGACCATCAAGACAAGATTCTCCCCCTTTTTCTTTACACATCTACATTCTTTTTCCTCCAGAGTTTTTCACATGATTTCTCTCCTGCTTTGACATCAATGGCAAAGGGTACATACTTGCACTCTGCTACTTTAATCCAACTGAACATCTACAACCAACTCTTTTATCATCATTCAGCTACTCCCCTTAAGAGGTATCTCAAATTATCAATCCAAATCAAGGAATGAATCTTTGGGCACCACTGGACTAATGCATTCTTTGGTATCCTAGTTTAGAGCTAGAGGGGTAATGACCCCTATTTTTTTTGAGATACTCAAAAGTATCTTTAGGCAGAGGCTTAGTGAAAATATCTACAATCTGATCCTTTGTGGACACATATTCCAACTTAACTTCATTCTATGTCACCTCTTCCATCAGAAAGTGATACCTTATAGATATATGCTTTATTCGTAAGTGCATCACTGGATTCTTAGAAATATTTATGGCACTTGTATTGTCACAAAAGATTGCAACTAGATTTTCATACACAACCCTTATGTCCTTCAATGTCTACTTCATACATAATACTTGAGTGCAACAATATTCTACTATAATATACTTCACTTCTACTATTAATAAAGAGATTGAATCTTGCTTCTTACTCTTCCATGAAATCAATCTGTTTCCCAAAAAGAAAGCACCTCCACTTGTACTTTTTCTGTCATCAACATCTCTTGCCCAATCAACATCTGTATAAGCACTAAGAGTGAAATCATTATCTTTTAGATACCATAGGCCATGATCCAGTGTGCCTTTAAAATACCTTAAGATTCTCTTAACTGCCATCACATGAGATTCTCTTGGATCAGCTTGAAATCTTGCAACAAGACAAACTACATGCATAAAATCAGGTCTAGTTTGAGTTAGATAAAGCAATCCTCCAATCATGGATCCATACCTTTTATGATCAGTCTTGGGTGAATCATCAGTGTTGCTCAACTTGCAGCCAGTCACCATAGGAGTACATATCGATTTAGAGTCCTTCATCCCAAACTTCTTCAATAGTTCTCTCACATACTTAGACTGAGATATGAAGATTCCTTTATCTGATTGATTAATTTGCAGACCCAAAAAGAAATTCATTTCACCAAACATGGACATTTCAAATTCACTTTTCATTTCACCATCAAACTTTATGCACATAACTTCATTTTCTCTAAAGATAATGTCATCAATGAAGACTTCAACAATCAAGATCTGATTATCATTGATTTTGAAATATTGATTTCTTTCTATAGTACCTTTACTAAATCCCAATTGCAACAAATACTTGTCTAACCTTGCATACTAGGCTCTAGGGGATTGTTTGAGTCCATACAATATTTTCTTCAACTTGCATACCATATCACCTTGATTTGACAGTTGGAATCCCTCCACTTGCTCAATGTATACTTCCTCTTCTAACTCACCATTCAAGAATGCAGACTTCACATCCATCTAATACACCTTAAAATATTTGTGATTTGCAAATGCCAGAAACATTCTGATTGCTTCAATTTGAGCTACTAGGGCAAAAGTTTCTTCAAAATCTATCCCTTCAATTTGAGAATATCCTTTGTACACAAGTCTTGCTTTATTCCTTACAACTTCTCCATTTTCATTCAGCTTGTTCCTGAAGACCCATTTGGTTCCAATACCATTTTTGTCAGCAGGTCTAGGAACTATTTCCCAAGTTTCATTCTTCTCTATCTGCAATAGTTCTTCCTCCATTTCCTTTACCCAATTTTCATCATTGCAAGCTTCATTCATAGTTTTTTGTTCAACTGTGGAGAGAAAATAGTAGTTTACTTGTTCTTTAGTAGCTCTTCTTCTTGTCAGTAGATTTTTTCTTTTATCTCCAATAATTTGATCTTCAGAGTGATTGATTCTTACATACCTGGGGTTTAGGAACACTTTCCAAAGCCTTTTCTTCTTTATCTTGACTATCTTCTTGTTCAACTTTATCTTCATGAATTGTAGCAGTAGGTTCATCTGATTCATAGCCATTCTGATATGATGTTATTCCTTTATCTTCATCCACCTTCACATTTGCACTTCCAACAATCTTTTTCAATCTTTTATTGTAACACCAGTAAGCCTAACTCTTGGTAGAGTACTCAAGGTAGATTCCTTCATCACATCTTACATCAAATTTCCCTAAATATTCAACTCTTCTAATATAGCATTTTCTTCCAAAGACCTTGAAATATATTACTATAGGAATTCTTCCATACCATAGTTCATATGGAGTTTTAGTACCATTACCTTTCACTTGAACCCTATTCTGAATGTAGACAACAGTATGTATAGATTCTTTCCAAAAGACTTTTGGTAGGCCTCCTTCCTTCATCATTGTCCTAGCAACCTCCTAAATTGTCATGTTCTTTCTTTCCACAATTCCATTCTACTAGGGAGTTCTAGGTGCAGACAATTTCCTCTTAATCCCTTTCTCTTCACAAAAAATGTTGAACTCATTTGAAGTGAACTCACCTCCTCTGTCAGACCTCAAACACTTGATTTTTAGTTCTAACTCATTCTCAACCATTTCCTTGAAGGATTTGAACTTTTCTAGGGCTTCATATTTGTCTCTTAAGAAAGTAACCCAAGTCATTCTAGAATAATCATCAATAAGCAACATGAAGTACCTATCACCTTGCAGACATCTGACCCTTGTAGGATGACATAGGTCTGTATGCTCTTTTCTCTTGAAACTTGTCCTAGTCTGCTTCCCAAACTGACATTCTTTGTAGATGGTATTGATAAGTTTCACAAGCTTTGGTAGATCTCTCACAGTCTAACCTAAACTTATCTTTACTGGATTGTCAAAATTTCTATGACACATTCTTCTGTACCACAACCAACTCTCATCTGCTTGGGCCAATAAATAGTAATCACTAGTTCCTCTTAATTGATAAATGTTACCTCTGGTCTTCTTACCAGTAGCAATCACAGTTCTGGAGCTTTCCATGATCTTGCACCCATTATCTTTGAATCTCAAATCATAACCTTTGTCACACATCTTACCAACACTCAAAAGATTATGCTTCAAACCCTTCAAATACAGGACATTATCAGTATTACACTTACCATCGAATGAAATAGATCCTTTGCCACAAATATTACTAGCTGCATTATCTCCAAACCTAACCAGTCTTCCATCATACTTTTCCAAACTCACAAACTTACTTTTGTCACCGAACATATGATGTGAGCATCCACTATTGATAATCCATTCATCCTTATCTTTCTCAACTTGAACTACCAAAGCACTTTCTTCGAGTGGTTTCTCTTCCTTCATATAGCTAGCATGATTAGTAGACATAGGTTCTTCTTTGATGGCAATAAACAAACATTAATTTGCACTAGTACTAGCATCATTAGATTCATCATCAATCACACCTTCATCATCAAAATCTCTATCATAGTAGCATTTCTTTGAAGCTCTAGGCCTGTTCTCAAATCTTTTTCTATTCCTTTCAATTCTTTTGGGACATCTGGAAGCATAATGACCTACTTTACCACAAGAAAAACATTTGAAAGGTAATTTGCCTTTAAACTTACTAGAACCTCTTTGCAATCTATCAACAAAGTTAACTTCAAGTTCTTCAAAATCATTAGGTTCCACCTTATATTTCTTAGATCTGGAGATCTTTTTTGAAGAAATGGCTTTGAAGGTAGTCTCAACTTTTGGCAATGCATCACCAAACTCTCTCATCTCAAATCCTATAATATTTCCAAGTAATTGATCTCTATCAATAGCTTTTATAGTCATTACTTCTTCAATTGTAGTTACCTTGTGACAATAGGACTTTGGTAGTGATCTAAGAATTTTCATCACAACTTCCTTATCAGTGAGAGTTCCTCCCATACCTTTTATTTTAGTGACAAGTTCATCAACTCTTTGCATAAAGGCTGTTATGTTTTCATCTTCACTCATCTTCAAACTCTCATATTTCACTTTTAGGCTTTGTATCTTGACTTCTCTTATAGAATCATCTCCTTCATACACATTTTTTAGCTTCTCCCATACCTCATTTGCAGATTCAAGATCCACAACTTTTGTCAACACTATGTCACTTAAGGAACTTAACAGGGCATCTTTAGCTTTGACATCCAACTCATATTCTTTGATATCATCTTTAGTTGTCAAACCATCTTTAGGCATGACAAATTGTGACTGTGTAGCTAGCCATACTTTATAACCAAGAGAGAGGAGATGGCTTTTCATTTGTACCTTCCAAAGAGCATAATTTATCTAATCAAATTGTGGAGCTTCCCTTTTATAAGATATCTTGGATCTTCCTCAAGCTAGTAGGCCTTCTTTTGAGGAACCTTTCTCTGATACCAATTGTTGGACTGCACCAGACAACTGAGAGGGTGTGAATTAGTTGTCCTAAAACTTTTAACCAATTATGAACAACAACTTATCATTTACTTATATTCTGATATAACCATGAAAGCATAAAATGAGAAGCTCAACACAATAGCATAATCAATATAGGAGACACCAATTTTTTATGTGGAAAACCCTAAAAGGGAAAAACCACAGTAGATGTTAGCCCACATAAATATATAAGTTATATCAATACCAAAAAATAGAGGCTCACTTCCTACATGGCTCACTGCCCAGATTTCTCACTACAAGGAATGACTCATTGCCAAAGGGTGGCTCATTGCCAAGGGTTGGTTCACTACCAAAATGGTGAACTGATTAAGTAGCATCTACTCCATGCCTAAGTTTAGTTCCTTTGAAGCACAATAAAACTTCTATGCTCTGCTCTTTCACACCTTCGCACTTATCTCCTCAGTTTCGCACACTCATCCATTTTTTGAAACTCTATTACATGCTTTTATACAATTCATCAACCTTGGAATGTACATCAAGGTCAGCATTACATTCATCAACCATTGGAGCATTCTCCAAGGTTGGCATTACAAAACATACACAGAAATAGGTCTAGACCTATTACAAAATTTAGCTAAGGAAAGATGAAGAGAAGTATGATAAACATGCCACACCTTAGCTAGGACTCAAATGCAATCCATCATGCCACAACATGCTTCTACAATCTTCAATGCATCTTCTCAAACAGTGAAAACAACCAAGTCAGCCAAGACTAGAGTTAACAATAGGTTTTCTAAGAACATTCTTCTTTCATGATATAGACTTCTCTTTGTGAACCAATCCAAAGGTAGGAACATGATCAGGAGACATCCACAAGCATATTGTAATCACCAAGAACAACCACATGACCTCTAACCATTCTATCAAGAAGATTCTTCAAACTAGAGCACAAGAACAACATTGTTAGCTACTATCATAAAGAAAAGATAGCTTGTGGACCGCCAAATCATGAACCATTGGAGTTGAAGGAAATTAACATTATCTCAGACTTATCTCTAGAACTATAGATCAAAATACTTCAATGCGAAGGAATGTAGAGTATAAAACTTTCTCCCTATATTTGCCAAACATACAAAAAAAAATTGTTTTCACTCTGGTGAACATAACTCACTCAATTCTTCTTTCCAGAGGCTTAAACTCAGAACATGGCATCTTTAGATGGACTTCTAAATAACTTCCAATCCGCAGACAAAGATATTCATTCTTCAGAAAATGCGGAGCATTCTTCTGGTTTGTTCTTCTGTATGTAATACATTATTTCCACTGCAACTCACTATTTCTACTAGAGAGGCTAATTTTTTCAATATCCTCAACATCAAGATTACTTAGATAAGTAAATACAAAGCATCTTACTCATTACAAGAAGACAACAAGATAGGAGCACAGTTGACACCAATGACAACACCGATTAGGCACATACTTGCAACACTTAGTGTATTCCTCTAACTCTCCATCATATAACTTTGACCTTGGCTTTAACATTTTTCATCTCTCTTGAGTTCCTATGTTGAGATTGATAGTGTCACCTATTAGCGAGGAATGTCCTTCAAAATTTTGGGGAGCTAGGAGTAAATATAGATTTTCATCAATTTGCAGGACTTCTAATTCATCCCCCAAATAATCATCAGGATGAGGGAGAAGCATATACCCATTTTTGTGATAAAGTCTTGGGAGGCCATCATAAGCATGCAAGTATTCTAAGATAGCCTCATCATTTTCAACATGATCTTTGGTGGGCATTTCTATTATGTCCTCAACATAGTTTAAAATGCTTGATAGTTCTCTACTCTCTAATAATGGACCAACACATATTTATATGATAAATTCTAAATTTTGGAGGTGGGTATGAGACATGAAAATTACAACTGAAGTAGCCATTGAATTTACTATTTGGTTTTCTTCTCTTGGTATGACTTTCACTATGGAGTTAAAGAAAGGGATTAACTTTCAGATGACATCTTTTTAAGGATGTAATCACTCTAATTTTTTCTCGTAATTCTCTAAGACCTAATTGATTATCAACTATGGATCTCCAAAGATTGAGATATTCTTGGATCCTAATTTCATGGCAAGCATGACTCCTAAAAATATAGCTTCATATTTAGTAATGTTATTGGTGCAAAATAAATCTAGCCTAAAGGTAAATAGAAAAACCTTGCCCATTTGCGAGGTGAGGATTACTCCTACCCCTACTCCTATTTTGCATCTTCTTCCATCAAAATGAAGGGTCCAAAGTTTACTAATGTTTGATGACATTGATATTTCTCCTAGTTCATAAGTCAACTTTTGTTCTTCTAATTGTCCTTCGATTTCATTTTTTTCTTGATGATTTTGACTGTATTGTTGTAGAAACTTTAGGCATCCTTGTTCGTACAAATATTAAAATTTTGGTCACAAGGGTAGCTACTAGAGTAAATGAAGTGTATGACTTTATTGATCATGGGTTAAAAGGAAACTTCTTTTCCATGCCTAAATTTTCACACGAAGTTTTGATGATACTCACAATTTCTTTGGAAATTTCTCCTTTTCTAATGGTCTTTGTTTCTAGATTCATTTTTGTACCCATTCCCTTCTTTTCTTACTCCATTTTATAAATACTAAATGGATTGGGACATGCTTTAATGATCTAGGTTTATCCCATATGACTAAAATGAATCTCTTGAAACAAGGTAGAGGCAACAACCCTCATGTTGTAAACACAAGTTCTTCCCAAGATCATGTGTTATAGATAGTGTCTCCATTGATCATATAGAACTTAGTTGGGAGAGTCTTGAGGCCTAAGGCGATTGAAGACTTATATTCCCAATGGTTAGATATTTTGACTATCGTAGACCCTTAGGGTTGTAGTACTTTGTGCAATATTTTTCTTTTCATAACCCATTCTTTGGAGGAGAGAAAATGGGTGAGATTAATTGTAGATCCTTCATCTATAATAATATGCTTGATTGTGACTTCACCAAATTGAACTTGTAAGTAGAGGGGAGAATCCCCTTTTTGGTTCATTTCATTATCTTATGGGAGTTTTTTAGGATCAAAAGTGAAAACACCATGCTTTTCTTGAGCAGAATGTCCTACTTCCAGAACATCAAGGAAGATCTTTGATGTGTAGGTGACTCTAAGTAAACCCACTACTTGTGTAAAAGTGTCTTTGGTGTGGCTTGATCATTCTAATTTTTGGATGACACACACTTCTTGATTTTGGTCTAGCTCTATGTTTCATAGGGTGTTTTGATCAAGAGTAGTTTGGTGAATTTGGTATTCTTTATATTTTGGTTGGGATTGAAGGAAGGTCATAAACTTCTATTGTTTCTTTCTAGAGAGTTTTGAAATAGCTCTATTGAAACCATAACAGGTTTTCATATCATGCCTCTTACTATGTGAAATAAATAATAGGTGTTGGGATTGTATGGAAAGTGATTTGATCCTTGATATCACTTTTGAGATTTTTGCTATGACCTTTCATTACTTGATGGGTTCCCAACAAGTGATTTGATCCAAGAGAACTAGTTTGAGTTGCTTAAAACCATACCTTCACTTTATCAATTTAAGGAACAAAAAAATTTTAGAGGCCAAATTCTACTTTGAAGGCCTCTGAAAATGAGATTTACTGAGATGTAGAAAATACCAAAAAATTAGATTTTCCATATTTTCTAGTTTCAACCTTGTAAATGACCCAAGTGACCCTGAATCTCTATGGGATCATAGTTGTATTATTTTTTTCATTTTTTATCTTATATATTTAATTAAAATAAGAATTCTAATATTTTTTTTAAATTAATAAAAAAAATTAATTAAAATTTATTTAAATCACAAAATATATTTTTTAAAAATAAAAAAATGAGAAAAGAATATAGAGAAATACTTGGAAGTAGGTAGTTGGAAGGATGAGCAAAGGAGATTATCATGGAGTGAGAAGTGGGTTTGATAGGAGTAGGTTTGATTGAAGTCAACTCAAGAGGCATTTCAAACAAGCCAAAAATGTCTTGTCAACACCCTTATATATAATTGAAGGGGTCTTCAATCTAATCCAAGAGACTTTCATCTAATGGGATTCAATTGATACCCCTTAGATTGAAGCCTCCTATTGTTTGTGTTAGTGTAGGTTTTTTATTTTTCCTTATGTTAGGGGATATTTATTTTTCTTCCACATATTATTAATCTTGCTTAGGTTAATTAGGCATGGTTATTATGAGGCCACATGGATTAATCCATTAGTTACATGTGTCACTTTCACCCATACTTAGGTAGTTGAGTCTCATACCATCTTTTGGATTTTTATGCCACCTTTCATAACCATTTATTTGTCTTTATCTGAGTAGGTGCAACTATGTATTTTGGCATTTACCACGTAGGTAAAACTTCTATCTATTTTGGGTAGTTGGAGTTATTACACCTCTTGGATTTATCTACACTTATTTTTGTATATATACAACACTCTTCTTCTAATTAGTGAGAGTAATGTTGCAAGTATGTACTAATCGGTGTTGTCATTGATGTCAACATGTTCATGTTGTCATTAGTGTCAACTGTGCTTTTGTTTTGTTACTTGATTGTGATGAGTTAGTTTATTTGTATTACATTGTATAAGTGCTGGAGATGATATTAATATGTTTCTGATATTGAGTTTCCAAGTGCTTTTGAGAGAATTTGGATCATACTGAAGACAGAGTTGTGAAGATGCATTCTGGCCTACATGATACTGTTTGAGTTTTTGTTCTGCATTTCTTCTATACTAAAGATCAGAGGATGAGATTTGGACATGCTTTAGAGAAGTGTATGAAGATGCTAAATTTAGAATTTGGTGGTCCAGATCGCTTTCCAGTAGAAGTTCAATTCACCAGTTGAAGACTGTACTTGGCAGCATTTGTAGTGTGATAGGGAGAAAGTATTTTTCTCTGTATTTCTTCATAGTTTGGTCTTTGGTCTTGTGGTTTTTGAAATATGCTTATAATATCCTTAGCTATCTTCATTTCAAAGGATTTGTGATTTGGTGCTCTGAAAAGTAGGTTATTGATTAGCAAAGTTCAACAGTGTCTGTTGTGAGCAGTCTATGATCCATCTTCAAGTGAGATCTATTACGACTAGATTTGTCAGCTCCCAAGTTATTTTATGTTGTTCATAGATGTCTCCAAATTGTGTTGAAGGCATATGCTTGATTTGCAAGCTATGATTGAGTTCTTGGAAGCATGTGCCTAAGTATTCTTGGTGTTTGCACAAATTTGGCCAACTTGGGTGCTAACACTCTTTGCGGATGTGTTTCATGGATTGCAGAAGTGTGTTAAAGTGTGTGAAGATGTATTAGGGTCTGAGCTAAGTCGTAAAGTGTTCTACCTTCATTCATTTGATTCACAAGTTTGTTTAGGTCCATACCTAATTTGAATTATGTATGTTTGCCAAACTTGAAGGTTGTTTCAAACATTGTAGAGTGTGTTGCCGACCTTGATGTATGTTCCAAGGTTGATGATTGATATAAATAAGTGTAAATAATTCATGTAAATAGTGGAACGTGTGAAGATGTGGATGTGTGTTGTGAGGCTGCGAAGGAGATAAATATTGTGCTCTAATGGAACTGAACTCAGGCATGTGGTAGATGCTATTAAATCAGTTCATGGTAGTGAACCATTTTGGTAGAGATCCCTATTGGTAGTGAGCCCTACAGGTAGTGAGCCCTATTGGTAGTGAGACCTACTAGCAGTGAGCCCTATTGGCGGTGATCCTATTATAGTGAGCCCTAGGCAGTGAGCCTCTTTTGTTATTCAGTATTATTACTAAATTATATTGTGAGCTAACACTCACCATGGTTTTTTACTTTTAGGGTTTTCCACAAAATAATTTGTTGTTCATGTGTGTATGGTGTTGATGTGTTTAAATTTTGATTCTACATTTTATTTTTAATCTTCATAACAAATTAAGGGGCTGTATACGCCTAAAAATGACACAACTCTCTCTAAATAAATATTCTTAATATTTATTTCATTCTAATTCCTCTATCAATAAATAAATCAATTTATTTATTTAATTCATATTCCTCTAAATTAATTAAATATCAAAATATTTAATTACCTCTTCTAAAGTCAAAATTAAATAAAATCCTTTATTTAATTAAGTTAATTCTTCTTCTAAATTTAATTAAATCAATCAAATTTATTTAAATTCGCTTAATCTCTAAAAATAAAATATAATCAAATATTTTATTTATTCTTCTATCTTGCACAAACAATTAAATAAATTTATTTATTTAATTTGCTTTCTTATCTGCTAATTCCTCAAAAATCTTCCAAATCTTCTAAAAATAAATCTTCTTCTTCATGCACACAAAATTAAATAATTTATTATTTAATTTCTCTCAAATCATTTAAAAGCAAATCACAAGTTGAGTTAACTGATTTATTCAATCTTGTTTTTATCAACAACTCTTAAATTAGGAAAAAAATATTCTAATTTATGAAATCAAATCTTATCTTTATAAAAGAAAGTAGTTAACTCAAACAAAATAGTTTTTTGTGTGACACATGTCTTCTTTGTATTCGCACACATCTCTCAAGTCTTCTATACTGTTGATCTTCTTGTTCTTTCTATACCATTGATCTTCTCTCTCACAAGTCTATAAATTGAACCCAATTCCTCCATTTCAATCATCCAAGCTTGTAGTAATCTTACTCTACAAGAATCATAGCACGCCTTTGGCACCCAATTCCTCCATTACTTGCGATCACCCTTTTATCATTGCAATTGTGTTGAAGAATCTCTTCATTACAAACTTATATTAGCCATTCCCACTTGACATCTTGGAAATAGCAAGGAAGTGGACCTTTTGAGGGCCATATTCATACGCAAGATCATTTGAGATAGGTGACCAATGGAAGCCATGAAGTAAAGAGGTTTGCAAAGTTTTGTCTTTGTTACTCCAAATATTACTCCAATTTTTTGATAACAGGGGTTAAATTATGCAAATGTGAATGTGATTTTGTTTAAGAGAATTTAAGGTTTTTGATACAATTGATTCACCCCCCCTCTCAGTTGTCTTGTGCGTTTAACAAGTAATGTGAGTATTCTCAAAATTCTCTTGTAGTTTGTCTATTGAGTTCTCTCTTGTACAATAATATCTCCATTTTGCTATTTTCATTTTCGATCGTATATCGACTAGAGTGTGTGTGATCTATGAGTGACAACAAACCTTAGCTACGATTCTTGCTTCTCACAAAACCTAACATGGTATCAAATCTTTATTATCTAGTTTAGTTCATTTTATAATCCTATTATTTAAGATATTGGAGACTAATAGGTTGCTAATATTTTTCTCAAAAACCCATTATTCTCTTCTCTTGCATCCTCAGATGATCTAGAGAATCATAACATTTTTAGAAGAAAAATAAGCATCTATATTACTCTGGTTTACATACATTGTTCTTGTGAGATTTGGGTGATTGTAGCTTTTTGGTAATTTTGGAGGCATTTTCATCTGCTCCATAGCATCCAAAAGGCTTGAGAAAGTCAACATTAGCTTTTGTTTCACCAAAATTAGAGATCAAAGGACCTAATTGTAACAGAGGTTTTCAAAGAGGTTCCAGAAGGTAGCTATCAAATCGGAGTAGTTTTGGCCCAAACAAACCTCGCCATCCACTTGGAAGGACTTAAAACCTAAAGATTGACTACAAATTTATTAAATTCAAAGTTGAGAGCTTCTGAGGTAAACTTTTTTCATTTCTGAGCGATATGACCTAATCTACACCGTATTGTATGAATATTTGAAATTTTTTTTAAAAAACTGCACATAACATAGGTCTCTTACTATAGTGATGGTACTAGAGGCATCAACCATTGTGAGTGGCACCCTAATCTACTACCATGACCTTCACAACTAGGCAGCGCCAAACACACTACTGTCACAGGGCTCCACCATGACACTCACCCAAGCAGCTCACCACTGCCACCTCCTCAAGCGGCTCACCACTAGATGTTAACCCACTGCCCACCATCCACCACATAGTATACTGTGAATATCTACTCCTAAAATCATTATTTTTCTATTTGGCAATTTCATGTCCGAATTGGGTAGTTTTCATTTGAAATGAAGTAGTTTTTATGTAGATACAATGATTTTCAGCATTTTGAAGGCAGTTTTGGAATCCCCAAAACCAAAGAGGAATATTTTAGTGGAATCTAGATTATACCGGTGCTAACATTAGCATGATTCCAATATTCTTCCTTCCCAAGTCTTCCCCCTCTCTGTTGAGCTTCGCAGTTTTATAGGCCAACTTTGAGAGGCCCATTCTCAGCCAAATAGAGGCCTTTTTTGCACATTTTTTTTATTTTGGGTATAATTTCATGCTCTATACCATGGTGTAATTGGTTTTCTGATTTCATGCTCCATTTTGTCACAAATTGAAGATGCTTCTAGAATTTGTTGCATAGTTCTCATTTTGAGACCTTTCGGGAGCCATAATGTGCAAACGGACTCCTTTTTTGGTTTCATTTTTCCCAAAGTTTATATTTTTGTGTACTGCACATTGGAGCTCTCAATTTGTTCACATATTATACTTGAGCTATAGTTTCAGTGTTTTGGCCATTTTGGGCCTTTTAAGAGTCTAAAAATATGATATTTACATGTAAATTGCACAAATTATAAAGTACCAACATTGTAATTTCTAGGGGATCATTTTAGAAACTAGTGAAAATGAGGGTGTCTCATGTATCTCTTTTTCACACTTCTCTTTATAGATTTTAGTATTCTTTCTTGCACTAATGGATCAATCAATAGTTCCTATTTTAACTCCATATAACTATTTTGAATGGAAATCTAAAATGACAATCTATCTCAAAAGGCAAGGATTGCATAAAGTTACTACGGGACTTGAAACATAACTTATATAGGATGCAGAAATGCCTAAATGGTTTAATAAATGTGATGAAGCTTTTGGTACTCTTTGAATGTTAGTGTCTCCTGACTTACTTTTTCACATTGATTCTTCCAAAACACCAAATGATGTGTCGATCACTTTGGAAAGCCTCTTTGGTAAGCGAGATGAAATAAGGGGTCATCAATTGGAGAGGGTTGAGTCCTAGTGATTTTTACACCATACAAGACTTCTTCACAAAGTTGAAAGACATCAGATTGTAGTTGAAATAGTGTGGAATAAAAAATAAAGACACACAACTAACCTTAAGCATTCTTTCTAAGCTTGGTCCAAACTATTATGTATTTGTTTCTAACTTTCATGCCACAAAATGTGCTCTAGGTTCCAACTATAAGATCCCTTCTCTAGATGATTTTGTTGTAGAACTCACTAAAGAGAAAGATAAACTCATTCACACGGGTACAAGTAAACCCTCTATGTCACATGTCTTGGTTGAAAATCAAGCCACAAAAGAATAGAAAGGGTCAGATAAACAAGATGAATAACAAAAGAATCAAGGAGAGAAGAAGAAAGATCAGAAACCTGTTGCCTCAAATGCAACTAATTAGACCTCTTCATCAAAAGGTGAACAACCTAAGAAGGAGAAGGTCAAGTGTTGCTACTATAAAAGGCTTGGCCATGATGAACATAAGTTCTTAAAGAAATAGATTGATCACCTATTACATCTTCTTAAAAAGAACAATATCAAGGTGCCCGACTCTATCGAACAGGGTTCATTAGAAGGGTCTTCAAAGGACATAGACAAGAGTAAGGGAAAAGGAAAAGGAAAGCCCCTAGTTATTGTAACTTCAAAACATGATACTTGGATCATTGACTCAAGTTCTTCACACCACATGGCTTCCTCACAAGATGGTTTTACCTCCTTAGAACCATGTTCTATGCCTACCATACTTATGCAGTGTAGTCATGGTTAGGAGGGTCCACAAAGTGAATAGTCCAGGTCATCCAACAAGAGTAAACACAATGGAAGTAACTCAATTATAGAATGCAACTGTAGATTCAGTCATTCAATATATAATAGATTCAAAATATAAACATGCCAACAACATGCAGGCTTAAGATTAGGGCTCCCAGGCTTGATTCCTTAGTTACAGGATATGCTCAAGATACAACTTTAAAGCACTTTTACAAAAGAATTCAAACTATCAAACTGTGAACTATCACTAACTAACTTCCTAGGCATCTATTACATGATTATATATCATCTTCATATCACAAGAGTCTTCCTCGTTGGCCAAGGATAGCTACAAACTCCAATGAACAAGATGTAACATGTGTACACGAATAGGTCGGACCTAAACAGATGGAAATCCTCCACAAGTGAATGGAATAGCATGCAGACCTCAGGGAAGGTTGGCCATGATCCAAAGTTCCTTGAATGATGTGCAATTTAGCTCCACAAGTTGTGAAAGTGCTTCACAAGTCTTCTCCTTTAGTTGATTGTCTGAGATTGTCAGGATGCTCTATTATAAGAAAACAGTCAATCTTCTGATAGCGATATCTTTCCAAATACTAATCCAAATGATCTAAATTTTGGATATGATGTGAATGAAGATGTCTAGATGCTAAGTCTAGCTTCATAAGGTCTAAAATGAAACTATGGTAGATTGTGGACCAAAATACAAAAATTGTTATTGACTAAACTAACTAGAACAAACTAGAAAATGAAAGAAAAACAAATGAAATGCAAATGTTTTGGGTTGATGCAGGATTACTCTTGAACTAGGGATGCTCCTACATTAGACATTTGGGGTTGTTAAAAAAGTGAGTCCCTAACTTTGTTGGGGCTAGAGGAAAACCAAGACGGTCCACCTCAACCTGAGAAATCCAAGATGAGTCTTCTTCTAGTCTGCCTTTTCACTTCACAAGATATTCTTTGTATTGTGGTGGAGTCATGGTTAGGAGGGTCCATAAAGTGAACTATCCAAGCCATGCAGCTAGATTAAACATAATAGAAACAACTCAAAGATATGAAGCCAATACAGATTCAGTCATTCAGTATATCATAGAATTCAAATACAAATTGGCCGACAACATGTGGGCTTACAATTAGGGCTCATGGGCCTAATTTCATAGTTACAAAATATACACAAGATATAGCTTTGAAGCTCCTTTGCAAAGAATTCAAACTATCAACTATCTCTTGATGATTCACTATTTTCCTAGGCATCTATTACATCGATTTATATCATCTCTGGAACATAAGATTCCTCCGCTTCGACCAAGGAAGATCACAAACTCCAATGAAGAGCTATAATGTGTGTACATAAATAGGTCAGACCTAATTAGGTAGAATTCCTCCGTAAATGAATGGAATGGCATGTGGATCTTAGCGAAGGTCAGCCATGACCCAAACAACATTGAATGATGTGTCATTTATCTCCACAAGTTGTGAAATGCTCCGTAAGTCTTCTCCTTTAGCTGATTGTCTAAGACTATTAGGATGCTTTGTTTTGAGAAAATAATTGATCTTCTAATAGTGATATCTTACCACTACCTGATCCAAATGATTTGAGATTTTGATATGTGTGCATGAATGTGTCTAGATGCTAAGTCCAGCTCCACAAGGTCTAAAATGCAACTACGGTAGAATGCAGACCAAAATACAAAAATTGCTACTAATTGAACTGACTCTACTAAACTAGAAAATGAAAAGAAACAAACTAAAATTAAATGTTTTTGGTTGATGCAAGATTGCTCTTGAACTAGGGATGCTCCTATATCAGACATCCAGGGTTATTGAAAAAGTGAGTCCCTCACTTTGCTGGAGCTAGAGGAAAACCAAGATGAATCTTCTTCTGGTCTACCTTTCCACTTCATAAGATATTCTTTGTATTGTCTACCTTTAGTGCTGTATCCAACTCTACTATCTAAGATGTCCACAATTTGCTCCAGTACTTGTTGTGGTAACTACTTCTTCAAATGATCTTTAATGTTGTCACTGAACTCTGCTTCATGATATTGATATAGGTATACAATGTTGAAAATAGGTGATATACCTAATGTCTCCAGTAAATCTACTTCATAGGCATTTCTGAGTCAAATTTCTTGAGTATCCTACATGGTCTAGACTTCTTCATCTTCAACTTGTTATATGTCCCAACTGAAAATATTTCTTTTCTCAAATATACAATCAGTTCATCTCCAAATATAAATTCTTTATGCCTCCTCTTCTCATATGCTTGCTCCTTATACTTACTATTCATCTCCTCCAAATGCTTCTTTGCCTGATTATGCACTATCTCCATATGTCCTAGAAATTCTTTTGTTTCTGTACTCCTCTTGTCTTCTAGAATCATATCTCTCAATTCTGCAACTCCTCTAGGGTTAGTTCCTATCACAATCTTAAATGGTGTTCTTTGGGTACTCCTATTCACTGAATTATTATATGTAAACTCTACTTGTGATAGAATCAAATCCAAATTTCCTACCTTCTCTCTAACCAAACATCTCAACAAGTTTCCCAAACCCCTATTCACTACCTCTATCTATCCATCAGTCTATGTGTGAAATACTGAATTGAATTTCAAATCTATCTTCATCTTCTTCCAAAGTGTCTTCCAAAAGTATCCAAGAACTCTTGTATCTCTGTCTGAAATTATGCTCTTAGGTAATCCATGCAATCTCACAATGTCTTTGAAGAATAGGTTAGCCACATGAGGGTAAGTGCAAAAACATGGGGGGCCAAAAAGTGGACAAATTGTTTTCAAAAAAATTTAATACATAACGCGAGTGCATTATAATGTGCTCGCATTATAACGTGCTCACATTATGGTTTGGTAATGACAAGCCTAAGGCTCATCAAAACCAAACCATAATGCACTCACATTATAACATGAGCGCGTTATAATGCGAGAGCATTATGAACTATTATAAATTAAAAAAAAATCTTATTATCTTATTTCATTTCTATTTTTCTCCTCTATATCTGCGGCCTGCAAACCCTAGGAAGGGCACTCACGTTTTGGAAAAGATAATTCAACACCAAAATCTTGTTGATTCATTGCCAAAATGCCGCCACAACATCGAGCACACCAAATGAGTGAGTTTTATTTGTTTTTTGTTTGAATTTGTTTCTAAATAGGTAGGTTTGAGTTGATTTTTGACATATATTTTGTTAATTGTCAGGAAATTTAAATGCACCTCCTCCTCCTCCTCAAAATCCATAAAATCCTGAGGAGGAAATACCTACAAAACAACAACCTCCTATGTCCATTCCTCGACATGCCCCTAGAACACAAGAAAATATAATGGGGCAAATTGAAAACAACAAAAAAGAAATTGAAGATATAATTGCAAGGTTGAAAGATCCTTCCACACCAACCTTGCATAGGTCCACACTTACTGAAACTCTTGAATCTATGTTTCAAATGCAGATTCAATTAGCAAGCAAATATCTAGTTGGATGGATAAAACGAGAGAGTTTAGAGACTATTATGCAGACAAGTTGTCATACCAAGGTGTGAAAAAATTACAAATTATAAAATTAGACTTGGTGTTCGATTTTCACAAACTCACAAACAAATCAACCTCCACCCATTACATGTAAGAGGTTCCCTATCCATTGGTACAACAACCAAGTGATAAGAGACAATTTTGGGTAGAGGTGGTGGATGGTTTTTGACCATCCTCCATGCAATAATAATGAGGTCCCACAATACTTTTTGAGGAAACTCTATTGTGAGTTTATCCTCAATAAAGTGCCAAACTATTTTGATATGCGAGACTTCCAGGGTAGAGGTGGGAGGTCAGTACAAGATAGACTAGGCGCATGTGTTGACCCATAGTGGGCAATGAGATGAGTAATCGATAGACCATCCCATGATCATGTTTCTATCCCTTCCATTATGAAGGAGAGTGTTGAGGTTGATACACTTCAGTCCATTAGTGCCTTGACCTAGAGCATCATAGAGCATGCCAGTCTTGTAGCACAAAGTGGGTTGGGAGATAGTGCAAGGAGTAGGGTCCCACCCTATACTTGTCAGACTTATGGGTCAGCCTATGGTTATGACCCCATGGATAGTCAGGATGCAGGTGCACAAGCTACATCTACAGCTGAGCAGATGGTGATAACAGATACCCTCCTGAGTGAGACTTTCAGCCTTAATACTCAGGTAAATATTAGCAAGTTTATTGAATTTAATTTATTAAATTTCATTTTTGAAATGCAAGATTAACTAATTTAGTTTGATGATTTTAATAAAATTTTAGGGTCATTGTGTTGATGCAGTTTTCAGTGGTTCTCCACCTAAATATTACACTAGATCATCTACTATCGGGGTATGTAACTAGTAAACAAGTATAAATATTACATGTGAATAGCATTGTTATATGAATGGTATTCTAATATCTGATTTTGGATGTTGAATAGGTTAATATTGGAGATTTCATGGCAACACCTACCAGCGGTGGTGGACTTCAAAGCTTCACAGAGGTAATAAAATAAATAGTTTAATGAATGAATTGTACTTACTAGATTTTTGTATGTGACTTGTGTGCTTTATTGTGTGTACTTGCATTTTTAGATAAACATGTGTGTATGTTAGGAGCCATGATTTGCATCACTATTATAGTTTTTATAATTGAATAATGTTGTTTTATTTCCAGATGATGTAGGCTGCAGAGACACCTCCCAATGTTCATAGGGCAATGGAGCATGGTGTGACCTCTGTGATTCATAGCTCTATAGCATTGACAGGGGTATGAGGTAGATTAGTAAATTTCAATTTACATTCATTGTTATAGTTGTTTATTTTTGAAAAATAAAAGATTATTGATTTGAAGTTTAATTTCTATCTGGATGGTTTCTATAGGACATGACATCACCATGGCCTATTCCTGCTACTAAGGCAAGTGAGGAGATAGATTATATGGTAGCGGTAAGTGATTATTTTGTTAAATGTTTCATTTTTTATAACATGTAATTTCTATATATTAATGTTTATACATTTTATTGTAATAGCTAAAGATGTAGGAAGAACTAAATAGGAGCAGCCCTCAGGTTCATAGTAGACCACCCACATACGTATCTCCATCCCCTAGAAGATCAAAGACTGCCCATGATCCATTCTCTTCACCAGCCAGAGGGGAATGACTTTTTATTGTGTTCGTTTGTTGTATGTCTATATGGCATTTGTGGACATATATTTTGTATTGTATATAGTTGACATTGTATGCCTATATGGCTATTTTGTATATATGTTATACATATATCAATAGATATTGATGTATGCCTATATGAATATTTGGTTAATACAAATCTTTTTTATTGATGGCATCCATACTTGCATTATAAGTCCATGTTTGAATGGATATTTGTAGATGGCTACTTCAAATATTTAAAGTCCAATTGTATTACATAGGATGTTTTTTGATCCAATAAGCTAGCTATTGTTATTCAAGTATCACCTAAACCTCATTTTGGAACTAAAAGATAAAAGTTGTATTTTAAAAAAAAAATGAATCATCATGTTGAACAAAAAATATTAATATTCTTTATGAGTTGCTTAATTGAAAATATTCAAATAAGTATGCTGATCCATATTCTTTATGAGTTGGTCAATTGAAAATATTTCTTAATTTCTTGTTATTATAGCATATTGGGATGTAAAGAGTATGTTTGTTGTTTTGAATAAGATAGTCAAAATCATATGCTTATGAGCATCTGATGACCATTGTGGTTATTAAATATAATTCCTCTTGCATATAAGGTGAGGTTATGAGATTACATTGAGTCTTACCTAATTTTAGTATGCAACATAACATTGAGGCTATAGGCTTCCATAAGTCATACCTCAAGGATTTTTAGTTTTAGGCACGAATTTGCTTTAAGACCTTAGGCGCATTTCTCTACTTGCACAACCTCAAAACTTCGCCTAGAACTCAAGGCGCCTTTCATCATCCAAACAACCTCAAAATTGTGCCTTGATATTGAAAGGATGTTTCAAAGTATAAAGGAGGACGTCTTAAGGGAGGAAATTCATCTTGATTATCAAAGTTGATCAAACACATCAAACTGAGCATCATACCTCTAGGTGCATTTTTGCCTCTCTCTAAACTATCCATTTTGGCGCCTTGATGTAAAGTGAAGTCTAAACTTAGTGAAGATTGTACCTAGAAAGATATCACCTTAGATATGCATCTAGAGTCATTCTAGATCATCCATTTGTGCCTAAGAGTCAATATAACATCATATAACTTAGGAAGACTTTGAAAATCGTCAAAAGAAGCCTAGGCACCTTTTCTTGTCTCCGCCATCCATTTTGGGTGCTTAGAGGAAAATGAACTTCAAATCACTTCCAACTGTAGCACCTAGTGTTAGAACCTTCAAAATGACTAAATCTTACCAAAGGAAGTCTAGGCGCCTATTGTCATTTGGATCATCATGAATGAGCCCCTAAGTGGAAGGAGAATAAGCATCTTGTATGGAGGCACACTTTTGTGTCTAAATAACCTCATTTTGGCACCTTGAAGGAAGATGTTGTAAATCCTAAGATCTAGCACCTAAGTGTAAAATAGTCTCCTATAGGTTTGAACAAGTGATTGAAGCCATCAAATTGCCAAGAAATGAGCTAAGTATACTAAGGCGCCTAGGAGGAAGGAGATTCAACATCATGAATCAAGGCACCCTTTGCCATCAAAACAACCTCACATTGGCACCTAGATACATTGGAACTGTTAGTTTGGCCACACGAGGAGAAGAACAAAAAGTTACACCCCTTTGCAACTTTACACTGCCTCCTAACGATTTTTGAGGCAGCAGAAAACCTTTCACCATGGGCAAACACCTCAGAGATATAAAAAATTGAGAGAGGTTATCATAGAAGCACTCTACATGATCATGTTGCCTTAGATAGAATGTTTCTAAGTTACACAATTTTTGAGTAACATCTCATCAAAGATTGCTGCCTTTTTGTACTTTGGATTCTTCAAGGATATCATCGATACAATATAGCTCAAACTGTTTCGACATGTTTAGGTAAAAAAAAGACCATACCCAGCGTAAATGTACCCATCCAGATGCGTTGGAATAGTCAGTTTGGTCACATTAGGAGCAGGATGAAAGTTACACCCCTTTGCAACTTTACATTGCCTCCTTCTGACGATTTTTGGGGCAGCAGAAAACCTTTCACCATGAGAAAATACCTCAAAGATATAAAAAATTAAGAGAGGTTATTGTAGAGACACTCTACATGATCACGTTGCCTCAGATAGAATGTTTCTAAGTGACACATTTTTTGAGTAATATCTCGTCAATGATTGCTACCTTTTTGCACTTTGGACTCTTCAGGGATATCGTCGGTACAATGTAGCTCAGACTGTTTTGACATGTTTGGGTGAAAAATAGGACCATGCCTAACGTAAATGTACCCATCTAGATGTGTTAGAATAGTCAATTTGGTTGCATTAGGAGTAGGACGAAAGTGACACCCCTTTGCAACTTTGCATTGCCTCCTTCTGACGATTTTTGGGGCAGCAGAAAACCTTTCACTGCAGGCAAATGCCTCAGAGATATAAAAAATTGAGAGAGGTTATTGTAGAGGCACTCTACATGATCATGTTTCCTCAGATGGAATGTTTCTAAGTGACACAATTTTTGAGTAACATCTCGTCAAAGATTGCTACCTTTTTACACTTTGGACTCTTCAGGGATATCGTCGGTACAATGTAGCTTAGACTGTTTCGACATGTTTGGGTGAAAAAAAGGACCATGCCTAGTGTAAATGTACCCATCTAGACACATTGGAATAGTCAGTTTGGTCACATCAGGAGCAAGATGAAAGTTACACCCCTTTGCAACTTTACACTGCCTCCTTCTGATGATTTTTGGGGCAACAGAAAACCTTTCACCAAGGGCAAATGTCTCAGAGATATAAAAAATTGAGAGATGTTATTGTAGAGGCACTCTACATGATCATGTTGCCTTAGATGGAATGTTTCTAAGTGACATGGTTTTTGAGTAACATCTCGTCAAAGATTTCTGCCTTTTTGCACTTTGGACTCTTCAAGGATATTGTCGGTATAATGTAGCTCGGACTGTTTTGACATGTTTGGGTGAAAAATAAGACCATGCCTAGTGTAAATGTACCCATCTAGATGCGTTGGAATAGTCAGTTTGGTCACATCAGGAGCAGGACAAAAGTTACACCCCCCCTTTGCAACTTTCCACTGCCTCCTTCTGATGATTTTTGGGGTAGCAAAAAACCTTTCACCATGGGAAAATACCTTAGAGATATTAAAAAATGAGAGAGGTTATTGTAGAAGCACTCTACATGATCACATTGCCTTAGATAGAATGTTTCTAAGTGACATAGTTTTTGAGTAACATCTCATCAAAGATTGCTGCCTTTTTGCACTTTGGACTCTTCAAGGATATCGTCGGTACAATGTAGCTCGGACTGTTTCAACATGTTTGGGTAAAAAATAGAACAATGCCTAGCCTAAATGCACCCATATGGACATGTTGGAACTATCATTTTGGTCGCATCAGAATCAGGACACCAAAAATGCATAACATGATGATGTAAAAATGTGTATATGTATAAAAATGTAGCAGGAAATAAAAAAAGACAAACCTTACAAATTAATGTGCATACTTACAACTCAATGTAACATGAATTTACAAAATCAATGTGAATACTTACAAATTAATCCAATGAACCATCTGGGTCTACTCTACTCTTTATTGTATCAGGTATTGCTTCATGGTCAGACTCATGCACCTTCCACAAGATTTTGTTCAAAGGTCTACCCCGATACTTTATCAAATGAACATTGGATGCCACGACAAGGTTCAAGTAATGAAGAATCTTCTGATGTGTGTCAAAGTCTTGAAATAGCCAAACATTAACACTCTTATGTGGGTACCTTCTAAGCCATGTTCCAGTAATAACCATTGAGCCTGTAGGGTATTTGATGTTTTCTCCATCTGTAATTGGGGCCTCCAATTTCCTTTTGGCCTCAACACAATGACATAAGTAATAATCTATTCCCTCTTCATTATCTTCATCTACAATAACTACATATATGTGCCCTACATTGATATATGTAGAAAATTAGATGAAATTAGTCAACATTACAAAAACACTACAAAATAAGATGACATTACCTAGTTGAACTAGATGAAATTAGATGCATATATGTGCCCTATATTACCTAGTTGAACTAGATCTGATATGTTGTTAAAGTCAACTAATGATTCCATCTGTGTTAGTTCCAGTGCCGTCAGGGGTCAATACGTGTCAAGTGGGCGAAGATAACTTAACTACCATTCGTCAACCCACTCCTTTGACTTGCACTCATCCCAGGCTTGAATTGTACAGGAAGAACAAAAGCATGACATCTTTTGCATATGGATACTCCATGAATCTGTAATTGAGCTTTTGAAATAGTGCATCTCATTTGATTTTGTCAGTGTAGAATAGTCCTCATATGGTACAATGTTAGTATCATCTATCAACCAAAAAAATCTACGAAGTGAAGACTTACGTTCATTACCTAGACCCAAGGAAGCATTACACCAGTCGACAATCAATTTTGCATCTATCAACTTTGCATTTTCTGTATACTCTAACTCTTCATGTGCTATGGCTCTTTTGATACATGCTCCCCTTTCCATGCTTGGCCTCACAAAAGTTCCACATATGTTGAATACTTGTAAAATTATGCCTCCTACTCAGCCAATAGAAATTCTCTGAGTTCTTGAATTGTGACGTACAATTATCTAACCATATGATATGTTGACTGAACGATATACCCCTTCTAGCCAAATCATTGTAGAACACCTGAAAGCAACCTTGTACAAACTTCGTAGAATGTGTGTGATCATCACTAATATAGAAATTATACTCCCTTATGATCTTTTTGTCATCCTCTGTACTATCATTTGCATGAATGAATACGATGTGCACAAATATAGAAACCTATGTGGAGTTGTAATATTGTGATTACACCTCATGCTGTGGCTATAGACTGTAGTTCTCTATAAAGTCAATGACTGAAACAATGCTACCAACCGAAAATGTGTTCTTGCATAACTTGAATTGCAATTCCAACCATCAAGCTCTATGTGCATGTCTTGCATACTCATACACTATGTTGTCATGAAATATAGGCATAAACTGATAAATTGGAATCTTTTCAATAACCAATTCACACCTCTTTGCTTCTTTACCATCTTTTGTATTGTATGCCACTATTTTATACTTGCCAAACTCTACTAGTTCATTTCCAACCACATGTGTTCTTTCCATATGTTCACATATTGGCAAATGTTGCAAGCCACCGCAATGATGATATGTGTCATCCAAGCATAATTTCTTGTAGAATATTTGACCTTCCTCTCTTTCACATAAAATTCTTGATATGAAGTCTCTTGAAGATGTTGGTGGGGCACGTATGGCACAACCCTGCAAATTATTGTTAGTATGCATATCTAAACATATAGACCTATAAACATCAAAATGGTTAGAAAATTCAATATGTAATCTACAACAAGTAGTGTGTGTGTGTGATTTATCTTGAAATAGAAAGGTTTTAGCATTTCAAAATATCTTTGACAAATTTTGATTTGAGGATACTTCTCTAGAAATTTACATAAAATTTTGTTTGAGTCTCATCCAAAAAATGCTTTGGATGTGGCTCACGGTTCTGACTACCAATTCTCCTTCTTACCACATCCCTTTGATTCAGAGATACCCTTGTGTAATTCTTCCAAAAGTCTTCAATTAGTGATCTCAATGCTTCAACAATTGGTTTATCTTTTCGTGGTAATCTCCCCGAGAATGCCCATAATTCATTGGCATTAGTGTCCTCAATTCTTTGGCATCTTCCAACGACTCTTGATAAAGTTTTCCTATTAATTCTCAATTCTTGACTCATCTTTCTAATGAGACAAGATTTCCTCATTTGACTACTTACTATAGTCGATGTAATCACACGCTGTGTTGCATTACTATCTTTTGTGTGTGAGGTGTTACCCACACTCTCATACGCACTCATTAGATTCTTGACAATAGATTTTTCACTTGAAGCCTCTGATGTTCTCAACCCAAGAATCTTCATGATGGACCTATACTTTATACTTCATATCATTTCAATGAATAGTTGACATATTGCAGTCTCATTTAACTTTTCAAAGATCAATCTCCAAATCTTATGAGCATATCTTCTATAAGTGCATTTTGGAATCTTACCTTCCATTGGCTGCAAAATATTCTCATCAATATAAATCAAATACTTTGGATTTCTATGCAAAATTCTAGGTGGTGTTAAGTTAGGTAAATTCATCTCAACATTAGGAATTTCATCAATATTTAAATGAGATGGGCTAGATTGCATACCTTTGATCGAAGATGGAATAGATGACATACCTTGAGGTTGAGGTGGGAACAATGGCATACCTCCTTCATCACATGTGAGTGATGATGTACTATCAACTTGCGATGTGGTAGATGGTGTCCCTACATGTTGACTTGCGGTAGAGGATGTGTCTCCAACTATGGTATTCAAATCTCTCGTAGCATGAAGTTTTTGTATTAGTTCTCTTTGTGCCACCAATACCATATCTCTTTGTGATGGTTGTGGTTCCTCTTCAATTGGCATTTCTTCATTTATCATGTCCAATTTCCTCTTCTCACAAAGTTTCCTCATAGCCACTACTTTCTTTGCATTCTTAGCTTCTATCTCTTCCTGTGTTGGTTTAATTCTTGATCATTTCCTCGGCATGACAGAGAATTTTTTTGTAGCATGATAAAGAGAACAATATTAGTTCCTAAGAAATCAATACAAGATAATAGTGGGATTGCATTTTTATTATGTTGTAAGGATTTATTCTTGCATAGTTTGACATCATGGTATGTTAAAGTCTGTTTATTACACATAATTATTAAAGAGCCCAAGTGTAGAAAATATACATGGCATCATGTGAGATTGTAGGATGCTTTCTTGATTGGGAATGTGTCTATTTTAAACATGTATGATAAAGTAATTCAAATATAATTAAGGAAAATGTAAAAAACATGCATGTAAAGACTTGACATACCTAAAAAATGAAGATTCGAATGGAGAGAGTACCCAATTATGCAGTGTTTTTTTCTTCTTGCATCAAACTCCTTAACAATTTAAGTTTTTCACCACTTGATTCCTTTTCAATGTTAAATTGAATAACACTTAAATATAATTGCTAACAACAATACTATTAACCAATCTATAATGTTAAAATCCTAAAATTGAATCACAATTAACATTGAAACACTACAAAAATTGAAACTTGAATAGATATATATCAAACTTGGTGTGAAAACTATGTTATTTCCTCCTTCTCAAGTTGGCAAAGTAGAAAAGGTGGTGGAAAGATCATGCAAAGGTGGTAGAATGTATAAAATGTGCATGTGAACTTCCCAACAATATGAAAGCACTTCTCTTTTGTCGGAGCACGTGCATAATCAGAATGAAAACAAAGCATGTGGGCCTGGATCATGGGGGTCAACACTTTTTTACCATTTCTATAGCAGGAAAAAATGTGAGCGCATTATAACACGCTCACGTTTTTGCCTGCAATAGATTGATCCATAAATATTTGTACCTATCTCACCTTCGATAGAACCTTTACAATATCTCACCTCTAGTTCCATTAGCTCATGTTCTATATCTCACTTATTTGTCCCCCTCACCTCTCTACCTCTCCCCTCTCTATGTCTCTTAGTCACTCCTTGTCTACCTTAACCCTAATCCCTTGACCCTCAACCCTATCCCTAAACCCTAAAGCCTAAAGCCTTAACCATCAACCCTCAATGTCAAATCCTAATCTCTCAACCCTTCACTCTAATCCAACAACCCTCAACCCTAATTTGTCATCCCTCAACTCTAATCCCTCATCCCTAAACCCTAAATTCTATCCCTATTCCTAAACCCTCAATAGGCTCGATACTATACCTTATACCCTAATCCCTTATCCCTAAACCCTCAACCCTTAACTCTGATCCCTTGACCCTTAACCCTTAAAATGTGAACCCTAATCCCTTAACCCTCATCCCAAAAACCTCAACCCTAAATCCTTAAACCTTCAACCCTAAACCCTTTCCCTAATCCCTCTACCCTCGACACTCTTCTTTAACCCTAATCCCTTGACTATTAACCCTATCCCTCAACCCTCAACCCTCAACACTCAACTCTCAACATTAAACCCTAATTCATCAACCCTAAACCCTAATCCCTCAAACCTAAACCCTATCCCTAAACCATCAACCCTCAACACTATACCTTAAACCCTAATCCCTATCCCTCAAACCTTAACCCTTAAAACTTAAACACTATCCCTACACCCTCAACACTTGACACTATATCTTAAGCCTTAAACCCTCATCCCTAAAGCCTCAATCCTCAATCCTTAAACCTTCAACCCTAAACCTTATCCCTAATCCCTCTACCCTTAATACTCTAACCCTAACCTTGACATTAAATGCTAATCTGTCAACCCTAAACCCTATCCCTAAACCCTCAACCCTCAACACTATACCTTAAGCCCTAAACGCTATCCCTATTCCTAAACCCTCAACCCTCGACACTATACCTTAAACCCTAATCTCTTATCCCTAAACCCTAAACCCTATCCCTCAACCCTTAATGCTTAAAAATTAAACCCTAAAACCTATCCATAAACCCTCGACACTCAACAATATATTTTAAACCCCAATCCCTTAACCCTTAGCCCTAAAGCCTCAACCCTTAATTGTTAAACCTTCAACCCTAAACCCTATCCCCAATCCCTCTACCCTCAACACTCTACTTTAACCCTAATCCCTTGACCATCAACCCTATCCCTAAACCCTCAACCCTCAACCCTCAACTCTCAACATTAAACCCTAATTTGTCAACCCTAAACCCTAATCTGTCAACCTTAAACCCTAATCCCTCAACCCTAAACCCTATCCCTAAACGCTCAACACTATACCTTAAACCCTAATCCCTCAACCCTAAACCCTAATCCCTCAACCCTAAACCCTAAACCCTATCCCTAAACCCAACAAAACTACTTTGCCTTATGTTAGGTTGTTAAACCCATCATTTTTTACACTCTTCTCTTAAAGATATTTGAGTTGCAAGGATATGTCAGAAAAATGGCTATGAACTTTTTTAATGTTAGTAATGTTATATGGCATGTTTTTCTGGCCCATCTAGGGTTCATTATGCCAATAGGTGTACACACTATGAGAAAAGCTTTGTGTATGGTACATCCATAGTGAGTAATTAGCAGTTGAAATTAGAAGGATGATCATTATGAGAAAAGATTTGCATTGGGGTATATCTATGTTTCTTGTTGTCCACCTCGCACTTAGGGGAGGTATATTGTTATGAAACAGGCGAATAATCTCCCATTGTTTACTAGCTCTATCCACAAGAACTACTAAACTATACCTTAAACCCTAATCCCTCAACCCTAAACTTTCAACCCTAAACCCTATCCCTAATCCCTCTACCCTCAACACTCTACCTTAATCCTAATCCCTCGACCCTTAACCCTAAATGCTATCCCTAAAGCCTCAACCCTAAACCCTAATCCCTCAAGGTCCTAAACTCTAATCCCTTATCCCTAAACTCTAAATCCTATCCCTAAATGCTCAACCCTCAACCTTAAACCTTAATCACTCAATCCTTATCCACCCCTCTCCTCCCCTATTTAGCTCACTCCCATCTCTACCCTCATCTACGCTCGACATTATACATACATACATATAGGCATACATACATACATATGTACATGTAGGCATACATAGACACATACATACATATAGGCATACATACATACATACATACATATAGGCATACATACATACCTACATGATTAATAACCTTAAACATAAAAAAATTCAAGGGGAACATAATGTGAGCGCGCTATAACGTGCTCGCATTATTTCAAACATGACAAACAACACAAACTTTTGTGGAAAAGGGAAAATGCAAAGAAAACAATAATGCGAGCGCATTATAACACAATCGTGTTATGTTTTACTTTGGGAATCCCAAGCCTTGGGCTTGGGATTTTCTTTGGATTTCCAACCCAAAGGCTTGGAGTGCCTTTTCAACATCCACAGACGTGTTTTTCCATATTCTTCAAGATTTCACATAATTTCATTCGTGCTAACCCTCAGATTTGCACGTGTTTCAAGGTCAAACAAATTAAACACTTGGGTAATCTTAGGCTTTCTCTTAGCTATTTGACGATGTGATTTTTTTCACATTTTAACAATGTTAAGCCTTTCATCTTTAATTTATTTTATTTGTGTGTCTGTTTTTGGGCAAAAACCACTGTTTGGTCTTTTTTTAATTATAAATTAACTATTCATTGAAATTTCAAAATAATTACATATTTAGAAACTAGACTCCATTCTACACATATTTAAAAAAAAATGAATTTCAATTAGTTTTCAAAATTTATAGGGGTAGCATGGCCAAAATTCTATTTTTAGGATGTGTCCACTTTGAAAATTAGTAAAAAATCAAATATTCATAAAAAAATTATCAAAAAATCAGGCATAAACTACATGCTATTAGCTAATTTCTCACTGAAGTGATTTTAAAAATACCAAAAAAAAAGATAACATTTTGAGGGAGCCACAAAACATGCTATGTTATGTTTTTTTGATAGAAACAACACCAATTTTTGTGGCTCCCTCTTTTGAACCCCTTAATCTATGCCATTTTTAAAAAAAATAGTAGTTTAGAAAGTAGACTCAAAGCACTACGAACATTGTTTTGGTTGCATCTCCAAATTTTGAGTGTAACTATGTTCAATTTCTCATCCAAGGCCAACATTTCCTAATTTCAAAAAAAAAAGTGGCCACTTAAGACCCCTTTTTGGCCCCCCATCTTCTTGCATTTACCCATGAACTGCATCAGTTGTCTTCTTACAAGGTATGAAATGTGACATCTTTGAAAAATTTTCCACCACTACAAATATTGAATCATGTCCTCTTTGTGTCTTCAGTAATCCCATTATGAAATGCATGCTTATGTCTTCCCAAGGTCTCTCTGGTACTATCAAAGGTTTATACAAACCAATATTCTGACTACTCCCTTTTGCAACTTGACAGACCCTACAACTCTGCACAAGTTTCTTAACATCCTTATGTATCTAAGGCCAAAAGTAATTTTCACTTACCAAAGCCACTGTCTTATCAATACCAAAATGTCCTGCCAATTCACCACTATGCTTCTCTTTGATCAAATTGTCTCATTGAACTCCTAGGTATACATAACTAATTTCTTCTGAACAACATATCTTCTTGAATGAAATAGTCTAGCCACTTACTCCAATCTGTCATAATAGGTTCCTTACATGCCTTCCAAGGTTCTACAAAATCAAGATCTTCCTCATACATGTTCTTCAATTCTTCAAATCCCAACACTTCAATTCTCATCTCTGCTAACAAGTTCCCTCTCCCACTCAATGCATCTACAACTTTGTTTTATTTTCCACTCCTATGCTTCAACACAAAAGTATAAATTTGCATCAACTCTACCCATCTCATATGTCTCTGATTCAACTTCCCTTGACTATTTAAATATTGCAAAGCTTGATGATTTGTATACAACACAAACTCCTTACGCAACAAGTAATGTCTCCACTTCTTCAAGGCTTGAATTATGGCATAGAACTCTTGATCATAAACTAAATATCTTCTCCTTGCATCATTCAAATTCTCACTAAAATATGCTACAGGTCTACCTTCTTGACTTAACACTACTCCTATTCAATTCCCACTTGCATCACAATCTACTTGAAATACCTTATTGAAATCTGGTAATGCCAACACAGGTTGCTCTATTACTTTTTTCTTCAACAATTCAAAACTTTTATCTACTCTTAATGTCCACTTAAAGTCTTTTCTGTCACCTCTCATTGTCTCTGTCATAGGGTTACAAATTGAACTAAAATTTTTAATGAACTTTTGGTAGAAACTAGCCAATCTATGAAATGATTTGACTTCTCCAATGCTCTCCAGTGTAGGCCATTCAATAATTGCTCTCACTCTCTCAGGGTCCATCTTCAATCCTTCCACAAAAATCACAAATACCAAATATACAAATCCCTCTTTCATGAAACTACACTTCTTGATGTTTATCAACAATTTCTCTTCTCTCAATCTCTACAATACTTGTCTCAGGTGCCACAAGTGCTCTTCTTTTGTCTCACTAAAAATTAGAATATCATCGAAATATACAATAACAAACTTACCCAAGAAGTTTTTCAAGACTTCATTCACCAATGTCATGAAAGTACTCGGTGCATTTGTCAATCCAAAAGGCATCACTAACAACTCATACAATCCTTCATTTGTCTTAAAAGCAATCTTCCATTCATCTCCTTCTCTGATTCTGATATGATGGTATTGACTCTTCAAGTATATTTTTAAAATATTTTTCTCCACTCAAACAATCCATAATATCATCCATCCTAGGTAAAGGAAATCTATACTTAACTGTGATCTTATTTATTGTTCTGGAGTCTATACACATTCTCCATTCTCCATCTTTCTTTGGTGTTAACACTGTAGGTACTACACAAGGACTCAAACTTTCTCTGATCAAACCTTTCCTCAACAACTCATGTATCTACCTATTCAATTCTTCATTCGTTGCCGATGTCAATCTATGTGTTCCTTTGTTAGGAAAACTAGCTCCATGTATAAGATCCATGTGATGACTAATACTCCTAATTGGTGGCAATCCTTCAGGTACATTGTCTGATATGATGTCTTCATACTATGTCAACAACTCAGTTATCTCCTCTGGTTGTGATTCTTCAGTCTTCATATTTTTAGGCTTCTTAGGGATCAAATCATAACACATATTCTCATGTCTCAAACCATCTAGAAATTTCCTCCCATCTACCAAATAGATTCTAGCATTCCCACATACTTCACTCTTAGGATCATCTTCCAAAGGGATCAAGGCAATTCTCTTTCCATTTGATGTTATAGTATATGTATTCTTTCTCCCATCATGTATATCTTTTCTATCATACTATCAAGGTCTACCCAACAAAATATGACATACATCCATAGGCATAATATCACATAATACTTCATCATGGTAAGATCCAATATGAAGTTTAACCAAACATTGTTCACTCACCAGTACCTTATGATCATCTTGAATCCATGCTATCTGATAGGGATTAGGGTGTTTCAATCTTTCCAACTTCAGGTTAGTCACCATGTCTTCTGAAACTTGGTTATCTGAACTACCACTATCAATTACAACTTTACAACATTTACCTCCTGATTTGCATCTGGATCTGAGAAAACTTTTCCTCTGTGGTGGTTCCTCATTTGTCTCTACTTGAAATAGTTCTCTCCTCATGACAAGTGATTCTCCTTTCTCAAGTTTACTAACTAAACTAGGTGATCTAATAGTTTCTTCTTCTACATACATTGCTCTTCCGTTGTTCTCTGTCCTCTTGCTTGTACTCCCTTGATTGCATTCAAATGCTCTATGTCCTTCACATCCACACTTAAAATAGGTTCCTCTAAATGTTCTCCTTTTAGGTCCTCTTCCTTCTCTTTTGTATCCTTCACTCTTGTATGGGCTAGGGCTTCCTCTATGATAGAAAGTTTTATCATCTTTCCAGTATGCATTGTTACCTCTATCCTTCTTGTATGTGTTTTCTTGTCTATTCTCCTCTGCAAATGATCTCTCTCCTCTGGAAAATATTTTACCTCTTTGAAATTCATCTCCTCTACCTCTCTATCTCTTATCATGCCTCTTGTTCAACTTTTCTTCAAATTTTAGGGCAAACCGATATGCTTCTTCAAATGTTGTCATCCTCACCAAACTCAATTCTTCTTGAATGTTCAATCTCAGTCCATTGATGTATCTTGTCACTTTCTCCTTGCTTCGCTATGTCTTGTCCTTATGATCATCTTATGAAATTCTTTATTGTATTCCTTCACATTTTCTCCTTTTATATCAGGTTCTGCAATCTTTTTAGTAGTTCCAACTCATAGTTAGCAGGTATGACCTGATTCTTCAATTTTGTCACCATTCTATCCCACTTTATAATCTTTTCTTTTCTTCTCCTATTTCTATCCAACTGAACCTCTTTCCACCATATGGTAGCATGTCCTTTCAACTTTGTCTTTGCAAATTTCATCTTCTCTAGATCTTCAATTTCTTCATACTCAAAGTATTCTTCTAGGTCATTTATTCAGTCAATCAACTTTTCATTATTCAAATTGCTAGTATAATTTGGTACATCAACTCTAGGTCTTTTCCCAATCTTTGAAATAGTTCACAACACCTTGACTTTATCTGATTCTTCTTCTTCTTCTTCTCCTACGGTTTCACCATTTTGATTAGCAGATTGAAATTCTTCATCATCATCACTTTCAACATTAGGTTGAGGTGTCAATCATCTTCTTCAATCTTGTTCAATAGCATCCAAGTGAACTCGCATGGTTTTCATCATCTCCATCATCTCATCCATTCTTCCAGCCATTGTACCAACAATAGGGATTCTCCTTGGCGGCATTCTTCCTTGGATCAAGTGTAACTACTCCAAGTTCAGTGATCGAGATACAAGGTGACAACTACCTCACAATCAGCGATTGGTTGCAACACAAGTAACCTACCTCAGATTCAATGATATGTTCACATCAAGATCTTACAGAATTCCTTCACCAACTTCCCTCAATTGGCTCCCAAAGATTCAAACTTTCACTCTGATACCACTTGATGTAGTCATGGTTAGGAGGGTCCACAAAGTGAACTATCCAGGCCATACAACTAGAGTAAACACAACTCAAATAACTCAAATATATGAAGCCAATGTAGATTCATTCATTCAGTATATCATAGAATTCAAATACAAATTGGCCAAAAACATGTGGGATTACAATTAGGGCTCACATGCCTGATTTCATAGTTACAGAATATGTACAAGATATAGCTTTGAATTTCCTTTGCAAAGAATTCAAACTATCAACTATCTCCCTGTGATTCATTTCTTTCCTAGGCATCTATTACATTGATTTATATCATCTCCATAACATAAGATTCCTCTGTGTCAACCAAGGAAGATCACAAACTCCCATGAAGAGCTGTAACATGTGCACACGAATAGGTCACACCTAACTCCTCTACAAATGAATGGGATAGCATGCAGATCTTAGGGAAGGTCAACCACGACCAAAAAATATTAATGATGTGTCATTTAGCTCTGCAAGTCATAAAATGCTCCACAAGTCTTCTCCTTTAGCTGATTGTCTAAGACTGTTAGGATGCTTTATTCTAAGAAAATAGTCAATCTTATGATAGCAATATCTTAGCGGTACCTGATCCAAACAATCTAAGAGTTGGATATGATGTGCATGAATATGTCTAGATGCTAAGTCTACCTCTGCAAGGTGTGAAATGCAACTACAGTAGAATGCAAACCAAAATACAAAAATTGCTACTGACTAAACTGACTATACTGAACTGGCAAATAAAAAAATAAACTGAAATGCAAATGTTTTTGGTTGATGCAAAATTATGCTTGAACCAGGGATGCTTCTGCATCATATTGTCTTCCTCTGGTGTTGTATCCAACTCTACTGTCCAAAATGTCTTTGATTTTTTCTGGTGTTTGTTGTGGTAACTACTTCTTCAAGTCTTCTTCAATGTTGTCATTGAACTCTACTTCATGATATTAATATAGGTCTGTAATGTTGAAAATAGGTGATATACCCAATGTCTCTAGTAGCTCCACTTCATATCTTGAATCAAATTTCCTGAGTATCCTACATGGTCCAAACTTCTTCATCTTCAACTTGTTATATGACCCCACTAAAAATATCTCTTTTCTTAGATATACCATCACTTCATCTCCCACTAAAAATTATATGTATTCTCTTCTCATCTACTTGCTCCTTATACTTACTGTTCATCTCCTCCAAATGCTTCTTAACTTGATTATGCACCGTCTCCATGTGTCTTACAAATTTTTCTTCTGCACTTCTCTTATCTTCCATACTGATATCTCTCAACTCTGCTACTCCTCTATGGTTAGTTCCTTTCACAATCCCAAATGGTGTTCTTCTAGTACTCTTATTCACTGAATTATTAGATGTAAACTCTGCTTGTGATAGAATAAAATCCCAATTTCATGCCTTCTCTCCAGTCAAGCATCTCAACAAGTTCCTCAAACTCCTATTTACTACCTTTGTCTCTCCATCAGTCTATGGATGAAATGTTGAACTAAACTTCAAGTCTATCTTCATCTTCTTCCAACGTGTCTTCCAAAAATATCCAAGAAATCTTGTATCTCTATCTGAAATTATGCTCTTAGGTAATCCATACAATCTCACAATCTCCTTGAAAAATAGGTCAGCCACATGAACTACATCAGTCATCTTTTTACAAGGTATGAAATGTGTCATCTTTGAAAATATATCCACCACTACAAATATTGAATCATGTCCTCTCTGTGTCTTTGACAATCCCCTTATCAAATCCATGCTTATGTCTTCTCGAGGTCTCTCCAATACTATCAAAGGTTTTTACAATCCAGTATTCTGACTACTTCCTTTTGCAATTTGACATACTCTACAACTCTGCACAAACTTCCTTAAATCCTTATGTATCTGAGGCTAAAAGTAATTTTCACTTACCAAAGTCACTGTCTTATCAATGCCAAAATGTCCTACCAATACACCAATGTGCTTCTCTTTTACTAAATTGTTTCTCATTGAACTCCTAGGTATGCATAACTAATTTCCTCTGAACAACATATCCTCTTAAATGAAATAGTCCAACCACTTACTCATATCTATCACAATAGGATCCTTACATGCTTTCTAAGGTTATACAAAATCAAGATCTTTTTCATACATGTTCTTCAATTCCTCAAATCCTAACACTTCAACTCTCATCTCTGTCAGCAACTTCCTTCTTCTACTCAATGCATCTGTAACTTTGTTTGATTTTCCACTCCTATGCTTTAGTACAAAAGTATAACTCTGCATGAACTCTACCCATCTCATATGTCTCTGATTCAACTTTCCTTGATTGTTCAACTACTACAAAGCTTGATGATTTGTATACAACACAAACTCCTTAGGCAACAAATAATGTCTCCACTTATTCAAGGCTTGGATTATGGCATAGAACTCCTAATCATAAACTAAATATCTTCTCCTTGCATCATTCAACTTCTCACTTAAATATGCTACAGGTCTACCTTCTTGACTTAACACTGCTCCTATTGCATTTCCACTTGCGTCATAATCTACTTGAAATACCTTATTGAAATCTAGTAACGCCAACACTGGTTGCTCTGTCACTTTCTATTTTAACAACTTAAAACTATTATCTACTCCTAATGTCCACTCAAAGTCTTTTTTGTCACCTCTCATTGTCTCTGTCATAGGGTTACATACTCAACTAAAATTTCTGATGAACTTCTAGTAGAAACTAGCTAATCCATGACATGATCGTACTTCTCCAATGCTCTTAGGTGTAGGCCACTCAACAATTGCTCTAACTTTCTAAGGGTTCATCTTCAATCCTTCCACAGAAATAAAAAATCACAAGTATACCAATTCTTATTTCATGAAACTACACTTCTTGATGTTTATCATCAACTTCTCTTCTCTCAACCTCCACAATACTTGTATTAGGTTCCACAAATGTTCTTCTTTTGCCTTACTAAAAATTAGAATATCATCCAAATATACAAGAACAAACTTACCCAAGAATTTATTCAAAACTTCATTCATCAACCTCATGAAACTATCAGTGCATTTGTCAATCCAAAAGGCATTACTAACCATTCATACAATCCTTCATTTGTCTTAAAAGTAGTCTTCCATTCATCTACTTCTCTAATTCTGATATGATGATATCCACTCTTCGAGTATATCTTTGTAAAATATTTTGCTCCACTTAAACAATCCATAACGTCATCCATCCTAGGCAAAGGAAATGTATACTTAACTGTGATCTTGTTGATTGCTATAGAGTCTGTACACATTCTCCATTCTCCATCCTTCTTCAGTGCTAACACTGTAAGTACTGCACAAGGACTCAAGATTTCTCTGATCAAACATTTCCTCAACAATTCATGTATTTGTCTATTCAGTTCTTCATTCTCTACTGGTGTCAATCTATGTGTTGCTTTCTTAGGTAAACTAGCTTCGGGTATAAGATCCATGTGATGATTGATACTCCTAATTGGTAGCAATCCTTTAGGTACATTATCAAATATGATGTCTTCATACTCTATTAGCAACTTAGTTATCTCCTCCGATTGTGATTCTTTGGTCTTTAGATTTTCAAGCTTCTTAGGAATCAAAGCATAACACATATTCTCATATCTCAAACAATCCAGAAATTTCCTTCCATCTACCAAATAGATTCTAGCATTTCCACATACTTCACTCTTAGGATCATTTTCCAAAGGGATCAAAGTAATTCTCTTTCCATTTGATGTTATAATATATGTATTCTTTCTCCCACCATGTATAGGTTTTCTATCATACTGCCATGGTCTACCCAACAATATATGGCATACATCCATAGGCATAATATCACACAATACTTCATCATGATAAGATCCAATATGAAATTGTACCAAACCTTGTTCACTCACCAATACCTTGTGATCATCCTGAATCCATGCTATCTGATATGGTTTAGGGTGTTTCAATCTTTCCAACTTCAGCTTAGTCACAATCTCCTCTAAAACTAAATTATTTGAACTACCACTATCAATTACAACTTTACAACATTTACCTCCTAATTTGCATATGGTTCAAAACAAACTTTTCCTTTGCAATGGTTCTTCATTTGTCTCTACTTGAAATAGGGCTCCCCTCATGACTAATGATTCTCTTTTCTCAGCTTTACCAACTAGACTAGGTAATCCAATAGGTTCTTCCACATAGGTTGCTCTTCCACTGTTCTCTATCTTCTTTCTTGTACTTCCTTGATTACATTCAAATGCTCTATGTCCTTCACTTCCACATTTAAAATAGGTTCCTCTAAATGTTCTCCTATTAGGTTCTCTTCCATCTCTTCTATATCCTTCACTCCGGTATGAATTAGGGTTTCCTCTGTGGTAGAAAGTTTTGTCATCTCTCCAGTATGCATTATTATCTCTATCCTCCATGAATGTGCTTTCTTATCTGTTCTACTCCACATATGATCTCTTTCCTCTAGAAAATGTTGTACCTCTCTGTCTCTGCTCATGCTTCATATTCAACTTTTCTTCAACTTTCAGGGTAAACTGATATGCTTCTTCCAATCTTGTCATCTGTACTAAACTTAGTTCTTCTTGAATGTTCAATCTCAATCCATTGATGTATCTAGCCACTGTCTCCTTGCTTGCTTCACTATGTCCTATCCTTTTGATCATCTTATGAAATTATTCAGTACATCCCTTCACATATTTCTCCTTTTGTCTCAAGTTTTGCAACCTCTTCAATAGTTCCACCTCATAGTCAGCAGATATAAACTGATTCTTCAATTTTCTCACCATTCTATCCTACTTTGTAATATTTCCTTTTTCTCTTCTATTTCGATCTAACTGAACTTATTTCCACCATATAGTAGCATGCCCTTTCAACTTTGTCTTCACAAATTCACCTTCTCTGGATCTTCAATTCCTTCTAGGTTATTTATCCAATCAATTAGTTCCTCAAGATTCAAATTGCCAGTATAGTTTGGTACATCAACTCTAGAACTTTTCCCAATCTTTGAAATAGCTTGCAACATTTTGACTTGAACTGATTCTTCTTCTTCATCTAGGGTTACTTCATTTTGATTAGCAGATTGAAATTCTTGATCATCATCACTTTCAACATTAGGTTGAGGTGTAAGTCCTCTTCTCTAATTTGCTTTAACAACATCCAAGTGAACTCACATTATTTTCATCATTTCCATCATCTCATCAATTCTTCCAGCCATAGTGCTAACAACAGGTATTCTCCTCAATAGTATCTCTTCCTAGGATCAAGTGTAACTGTGCCAAATTTGGCGATTGGGCTATAAGGTGACAACTCCCTCACAATCAGTGATCGGTTGACAATGCAGGTAGTCTACCTTAGATTTGGTGATCTATTCATGTCAAGATCTTACAGAATGCCTTCACTCACTTCACTCCCAAATGATTCAAACTTCACTCTGATACCACTTGTTGCAGTCATAGTTAGGAGGGTCCACAAAGTGAACAGTCCAGACTGTGTAGAAAGATTAAACACAATGGAAGAAACTCAATTATAGAATGCAAATGCAGATTCATTCATTCAGTATATCATAGATTCAAAATACAAACATGTCAGCAACATGCAGGCTTACGATTAGGGCTTACAAGCCTGATTCCTTAGTTACAGTATATGCGTAAGATACAACTTTGAAGCACTTTTACAAAAGAATTCAAACTATCAAACTATGAACTATCACTAATTAACTTCCTAAGAATCTATTACATGATTATATATCATCTCTGAATCACAAGGGTCCTCTGTGTTGGCCAAGGATAGCTACAAACTCCAATGAAAGAGATGTAACATGTGTACATGGATAGGTCAGACCTAAACAGATGGGAATCCTCTGTAAGTGAATGGAATAGTGTGTGGATCTCAGGGAAGGTTAATTTATTATCCAAATTTCCTTGAATGATGTGCAATTTATCTCTACAAGTCATGAAAGTGTTCTGCAAGTCTTCTCCTTTAGCTGATTGTCTGAGACTATCAGTATGCTATATTCTGAGAAAATAGTTGATCTTCTAATAGCGATATCTTTCCAGAAACTGATCCAAATGATCTAAATTTTGGATATGATGTGCATGAAGATGTCTAGATGCTAAGCTTAGCTCAACAAGATCTGAAACAAAACTACAACAGAATGCAGACCAAAATATAGAACTTATTACTGACTAAATTGACTAGAATGAACTAGAAAATGAAAGAAAACAAAATGAAATCCAAATGTTTTTGGTTGATGCAAGATTTATCTTGAACCAGGGATGCTCCTGTATCATTATTGGTGATGACACTCCCATTGAAGTGCATGGGAGAGGGTCTATTGTTGTGGGTAAAGGAACATTTCATGATGTTCTTTGTGTTCCATCTTTGTCAACTAATCTCTTATCTATTTATCAGATCACTCACACAGGCTCTAGAAAGTGGGTTGAGTTCACACTGGATAAAGTAGTAGTCAATGGTTGCATAGAGGCTCTATAGTTATTGTGAGAAAAGTAGATAATCAATCCATATTGTATCAGTTTTCTAATTTTTTATTGACTCTCCTTCAATAGTATTACTCACTCATTCGAATCAGGTGAATCATTTGTGGCATCAACAATGTTATGTCATAAAATGTCCCCATAGGACTTTTACCTCCTAAGTTTAGCTCTCAGGTCCCTTGTTTTGCATCTTGCATGTTAAATCTAACCCCTGAGACAAAATGGCCTGAAACTCATGTCAAATGGGACTTAAGGGACATTGTGAACTTTATCCCTACCCTAAACTAGGTACCAAGGGCTTGGGCACTCATGCCCTAGTCCTGCCCTATTTTAGGTAGATCCCAAATTTGAATGTGGGTTATGTGACCATTCGAGGTGTCCCATGTTGACATCTCAAGTTTGAATTATGAAATTTGTAGTGAGAATTCATATATAAGCATGTTTAGGACTTCATTTGAAAACTATATGGCTAATGTGAACTTGTGGTCTTATGCTAAGGTGATTCAAGGTTTTCATTGCGTTACAGAGCAGTCTTGTGTTTTTATTGTGTTTGTATGTAGATTTTGGCTTCATCAATCCATCTCCTCATGGCATGAAAGAGATTCATTCATTCATGAGAGCTACACCTCTAAGGTGATATCTATTTGTGTTTGAATTGATCATTTATCATTTATTTTCCTCTATCCCATAGGGATATGCACTCTTTCTTTGACAACAATGTTCTAAAGACTTGAATGTCCTTCCAAGGCTTGACTGAGGCAAACTCCTAAACACCACAACCCCCAACCACACTCCTTATGATTGCAGGTTACAAGTATCAAATTTCATGGAGTGGAGTTGTACAGGAAGGTTGAAGAAGATAAGAATTTTAGATATGACAGAAAGAAGCAATTTGGTGCACTGTCAAGGCCCGAGTGCTAGTCAGAAAACCCTCCAAGTTTATAGGAGTAGAAATCTCCAGAATGGTGATAATGAACATCAAAAGAGGTCCTAACATCCTGAAGAACATCCTACCTTGGGCTTAGGCTCTAGTCATAGTGCCCTCTGCATCTCCAGAACTGAAAATGGACAAAATAATGATCATCAATGTCAGGAGTCTGGAAGTCCCTGAAGAAAACACTGCATTGGGCTCAGGCGCTAGTCATATTGCCCCTGAGTATTCAGATTCTTGAACTTCAAAAAATGGTCAGTAACTAATCTTTGTTAACTATCTTTGTGTGTGAGCATTTGTTGTAATTCATCTGTTTATTTATGATTTTTCATAATTAGGATTTTGAGCATAATCAGGCATTAAATTAATACATTTACCAGCAATTTCTGAATTTCCCTATCATTCCAAGTGACAAAAAACCTATAGGTGAATCCTCTTGCAAAAGTTGTGATTCAACTTGGTTAAATGTCTTTGAATATGTGTAGTGAAAGGAGGATCTAACTATTTACCCTAATCCCACTTTTTCTACATAACAAGTAGTTTGGCCACTTGAACTACCACTACTTACAACAATTCAGTCAACACAACATGGTTTTAGGGTTTCCTTTTATTTGATTTTCTGATGGAGTTTCCCAGGGATGCATTTTTGGTAAGTATCCTAAAGAGAAATATGATAAAGGCAAAATATGGAGGGCCATATAGCTTCTGGAGTTAGTACATAGTGACTTGGCAAGCCCATTTCCACATCCTTCTTTTAGTAGGGCTAGATATGTCTTGACATTCATTGATGATCTTTCCAAGTATAGTTGGGTTTATTTTCTCTTGCAAAAGTCTAAGGTCTTTGAATCTTTTTAGGACTTCAAAGATTTTTCCAAGAAACAATCAAGGTAAGGCCATCAAAATTATGTGCACAGTCAATGGGGGTGAATATGTTGACCATCAATTTGAACAATTTTGTGCTTCAAAAGGTATTGACTTGTAGCACATAGTTCCTTATAGTCCATAATAGAATGGCATTACAAAACACAAGAATAGGTCATTGAAAGAGATGGCTAACTATATGATTCACTCTAGGTCTATGGCAGCTCAATATTGGGCAGAGGCCATCAACTATGCATGTTACATCTAGAACCATGTTCCTCCCAAATATGTGAAGGGGATAACTCCTTTCCAAGGTTGGACCAGTCAAAAACCCATAGTTAAAAACTTTTAAGTGTTTGGTTCTCTTGCATGGGCCCACATTCTAGCAGAGAAAAGCAAGGCTATGGACCCATAGAGAAAGCCATGCATATTTTTTGGGTACCTAGATAGTGTCAAAGGCTATAGGATTCTCCACCCTACCACACATGAGTTATTCTTTGAGAGGGAGTGTTCATTTAGAGGATGACTCATCTTGTTCTTCTCCTACCACTTCTCCATCTACCATAATATTGGAGACATTGCAACATGATGGAAGTTCTTTAGAGGATATTAATCCTCCTAATCATGATGAGGAGTCTTCTTCCTCCACTTTAGATGGTGATGGTGATGGTGAGGATCTACCTTCCTCTCCTAGTAATCATTCAAAGGTTGATGATTCTCCTCCAAACTCTCTAGCTATTAGGCCTCTTTGGGCTCATCAAATATTGGAGTTAGCAGGTGATTGGGTAGGTGATCCTACAGATACTCAAAGAACATCGTTACAATTTAAACAGGATCCACATCTCTTCATTGCTTCAGCTTTTGATCCACATAGCTTTTGAGAAGCTTTTGGTGTCCTCGAGTGGGATGCTTCTATGCAAGAAGAGTTAAGTTCCTTGGAAAGGAACCATACTTGGGATTTAGTCCCTCTTCCTACGGGAAAAAAATTATTCGATGCAAGTGGACCTATGAAACAAAATTTGTAGCAGATGGGTCAGTTGACAAGCATAAGGCTAACTTGGTCACCAAAAGATTCTCCCAAGTGCTTGGGATTGACTACTGTGAGACTTTTGTGCCAGTAGAAAAAATAAATTCTATCCAACTTGTCCTTGCTATAGCTGCAACCCATCATTGGGAAGTTCATCAAATGGATGTGAAGAATGATTTTCTTCATGGTGACATTTAGGAGGAAATCTACATGGAGCAGCCAGAGGGTTTTTTCATGATCCTTCACTTGTTTGCTGACTTTAAAAGTCTCTCTATGGCCTCAAATAGGCTCCTCAAGCCTAGTATGTCAAGATGGACTCCTTCCTTTTGTTAGTTGAGTTCACTCGATGTCATTCTGATCCAAATTTTTACATTCTACAACAGTCTTGATGATACTCTCACCTTTCTGGTTCTCTATGTTGATGACTTGTTGATCACAAGGAGTCACTCATCCACCATCAAAGTAGTAAAAACTACTCTTCATGATTGATTTATGATGTCAGACTTGGGTCTTCTACACTACTTCTTAGGGATTAAGATCACTCAGTCATCCTAAGGTATCTTCATGGCACATCCCAAGTACACACTTGATATGCTCTCCAGATTTTACATGACTAACTATAAGCCTGGATTGACTCCATTTCTATTAGGGGTAAAACTTAAGGCTAAGTGTTTTTCTCCCTTAGTTGATGAAACTTTATACTAACAACTTTTTGGGAGTCTCACCTATCTGATTCACATGAGGTCTAACATTTCATATGCCATGGGCATGGTCTCTCAGTTCATGTAGGAGCCCCATGAGCTGCATTGGAAAGTTGCTAAATGGATACTCCATTATGTTCATGGCACTCACAATTATGGGATTCAATAGTGGGTGTGGATATTGGCTTGGTGGGATACACTGATTCAGACTGGGCATGTGATTTTTAGGATTGTAAGTTTACTTTAAGGTATTGCTTCTCACTTGGTTTTAGTCTAGTTTGTTGGTTGAGCAAGCAAAAGTCTGTAATTACTCTTTCATCTACAAAGACTGAGTATTGAGGGATAGTTAATGCAACTAATAAGGCCATATGGCTTCCAAATATTCTCATTGAGTTTGGCATTCATTTTGAAAAGCCCACAGTCATATTTTGTGATAGCCAAAGTGCAATATAGATCTCAAAGACTCCAGTCCATGACCAGTAGACAAAACACATTGAGATACATATGCACTACATTTGGGAGTTGATTCATGGAAACATCATTGATCTCAAGCACATTCATACATCAAAGAAAATTATAGACATTTTCACTGAACCCTTCACTTAGAGCAAGTTCCTTCATCTGTGAGCTTTGTTGGGGGTGTGGCTAGTGTCTACCTTGGAAGGGGCTTCTTAGTCCTTCATTTTCACTCTCTATTTTTTGTGGGGAGCTATTCCTTATGAGGGAATTCTTCTCTTTTGGGAGGAATTCTTTGTACATGGATACCTCATTAGGCTTCATATGTCAAGACCCATATCTTTTCACCCACATAAACTACGCTTAAGGGGGCATTAGTGTAGGTTTTTTATTTTTCCTTATATTAGGGGATATTTATTTTCCTACACATATTATTAAGCTTTATCAGGTTAATTAGGCATGGTTATTATGAGGCCACATGGCTTAATCCATTAGTTGCATGTGTTGCTCTCACCCACACTTGGGTAGTTGAGTCTCACACCCTCTTTTGGATTTTTATACCACCTCTCATAAGCATTTATTTTTCTTTATTTGAGTAGGTACAACCATGTATTTTGGGATTTACCAAGTACGTAAAACTTCTGCCTATTTTGAGTAGTTAGAGTTATTACACCTCTTGGATGTATCTGAGATATATATATCACTCTCCTCTCACTTCTGCAAGTCAATAAGAGTAATGTGACTATTCTCATAATTTTCTTACAATTTGTCTCTTAAGTTCTCTCTTGTAGGATAACCTCTCCATTCTCCTATTTTGATCTTTAATCATCTGTCGACTAGAGTGCATGTGATCTATGACTAACAATAGATCTTGGCTATGATTCTCACTTCTTGTAGAATCTAACAATTTTATTCTAGGTGGTATCACACAGCTATTGTTGGGGATATAATCTAAGGTTTTATTTAAAGGGAGCTTCGATATAATCTAAGGTGATTCAATTAAAAAACCTACCATGTAACACCATATGGCACCACACAACCATTGACACCGTCTAATATAAGGGGCTTCGATTAAATTCCCCTTAGATCAAATTATGATGTGTTTTGTATAAATTTTCATCTATATTTTTATTGTTGGCCCACTAGTGGGACACAACATTATGCTCTCACTCGTGTGTGTGTGTGTGTGTGTGTGTGTGTGTGAGTGAATCAATTAAGGATAGAAAAAACCATTTTCCCTAAAGGACACTTGTATAGAAAATGTTAAATCTATTCAAATAAATACTAATGCAAATGTATAAGCCAAAATTAATTAAAGTTTAGTATCTCATATAAATTTTTTAATGGCTTGATGACATGTATTAAGTGGTGTGTGCATAATTCTACTTAACAATCTTTATCTCTTTCTCTATGCTATATTTAGTGTTATCCTCCCACATTATACCTTTTTTATATACATGCATACATACCCACATACATACATATATTTGTATATATATATTTACATATATATGTATATACATATGTATCTATATATGAATATATACATATATATACATACATGTATGTATGTATATACACACATATTGTCAATCAAAGATAGTGAAATTTTATTTTAAAATTAAAAGATACATATATTGATGTATGTATGCACACATATTCTCAATCAAAGGTAGTGAATAATTATTTTTTGTTAAAAGATACTTATATAGAAAAGGTTAAGACTATATAGACAAATATTAATATAAATCTATAAACCAATATTAATTCAAACTTACTATCTCATATCAATTTATGATTAGATCAATAAAACATTAATTGGTGTGTGCATAGTTCTACTTTGCAATCTCTATTTCTTTCTCTATGTTAGATTGAATGTTGTCCTCTCACGTGATATTTTTTTAGGTCTTGAAAGTACCTTGGATGCAAATGGTTTTCAAAAATGAGTTATTAATACATATCATAATGATTAATAGATTAATCATTCTATAGACAATCATTTAAAACAATATTATAATTAAAGAAATCAATAATACATATCTCAATTTAATTAAAAGTTATAAATCACCTTAGATAATCCATAATATAAAGTTAAATTGTCTAAATTTAAAAATAATAATTTATTATCAATTGTAAATTGAAGTGATACAATTAGATTCATTCATAAATTAATATTAATATCAAATAATCATTTTTATAGAGCTCCTATACTTCTATTCAAATAATTATTATTTGAGTTTATACTTATTTGAAGGTAATAATTCATTGTACAAAATTTGTTTGATTTTATTATAAATCACATCTAGTTAACCTTAAATGATTGTATAAATGACTATAGGTACATTAGTTTTTGAATAGAAGGCAATGTATCTAATTGGACCCAGTTAGTCTATTTTCCACTCTACTTAAGATGAAATTTGATAGATTGGATGTAATGGAGATCAAATCTATTTTGGTACATTAACTTTACTCTTTGTACTAATAGTGCAGCCAAAACATATATATTATAGTGTAGGTTGCCTTTTTATATTAACGGTTATTTGATAGGTGTAATGTGAAATTTTTATTCCCATGCCATTTCCCATTTAGCTTTGTTTTTATCTTGAGGGGAGTTCTTTGATACATAGATATATTTGTCGATAACTGAGATGGGGCAGGTGAATCAGTTATCTTAATTATTTCAGCTTTCTAAACTTCCTTAATAATTAATGCAACATCAAATCAAATAAGCAGACATAACCATGAAATGATAATAACATCGATACACATGACACAATGATTTTGACGTGGAAAACCCTATTTTTGATAATATAAGGCAGCTAAACAAGGGGCCGAACCCTTACAAAAAGCAAAAGAGCCACAGAGGCAGAAAGCACAAAAGTGCCTCAAAACAGATACATTAAACTCTGTTTTCCCAACATAAACAACATAAACAACATAAACAGCAACTACAGAGTAAGATAGTTAACATGGAGTAGCAGAGTATCATCAATATAGAAGCAAAAACTAAGGAGGAAAAATATCTCCTTACTTAACCATGGATTTAATAAGATCATCCAATTTCATAGAGTTCTCATCAGTGTCAGCAGTGACAGTAGCCCCAAGGTTTTGTAACACATAAATATTAAGTAAGATAGAACTCCTGAGCACCTTGGAAAGATTCTATTCCAACTTCTTAATGCGGCCCCTTAGAATGGCAATCTCAGACTCAAAGCCAGCACCAGTTTCCGTTTCCTCATCGGCTTCTTCCACGAACATCTTCCCCGTGTTGCCAGCATTTCCTGTAGAATCATCAGCATCCTCCACAATAGCCCCCATCTCTTTATACTCCTGCTAACCATTAGTATCCTCAGAGATCTCTTGAACATCCATATCCTTAGCCTCCTCACCCTAGGTGGATTCATTAGAAGCACTCTCAGAATAGTCAATAAGTTTGGCCTTGGGAGCAGGTTTACCAGCAATTCGTCCAGACCGCTTAACTCCTAAGGATAAGCCCTCCTTAATATTCTTTGCAGATGGATGAGACTTGCTACCTTGTCCCACGGGGGTCCTACAGGGATTTTTAGGGGTCCCCACAGTAGTCCCCACAGTGCCAGCTTCACCAGCTTGGGTCTTCCTCTTCTTGCACTTCATACTAACAGTAGAGCCCGGAGTATCTATGGGAATCTCCTCATGAGTAGAAAAAGAAACTTATTTTGTCTTAGTAGAAGAAGGAGAAGGGCATGGTTTTTCAACAACAGCAGTATCATCAGGGTTTGAAGATATTTCCCCACTATTAGTTTGAATTTCCTTAGCGGGCTCTAGGGCAAGATGGAAGTTGTAAAGACAGAGGATGAGGCCCTGATGAAGGGGGATGGGTTTCTGAGTAGGATTCTTGGCCAGTTTAGGTCTAACCCTAAGAACAGAATGCTCAAGGGAAGACAAAAGATAAAATGGAAAGCTAATATGAGCATTGCATCTAAAGTGATTCAAAAGGGGAAGATGATAGTTATAGAACTTGGTGAAGCACCCCTCTAGAGTGAAATACTTCATAAGGAGAAAACACGCCCCATCCCAAGGCTCAGGTAACTTGGCTCGCTCAAATCCTCCCTGGTAGGGAATGAGTTCTTCGCTGTCTCCAAGAAAGAGTTTCTAGCTTGAATGGTCCACAATTTTGGTTTTCCTTTGTAGTTTAATCCCCTGAGTAGACATGCCAGTTGCCATAGCAATAACACTTTCTAAAATCTCAAAACTAATTCCCCCCATAGAGACATGCCGATTTTGCCAAGATCTAGCGAACTGTTCAAACAAGTTTTCATCATACCTAGTGAGCCGCTCCAAATAGGGACTGATCCCACCCTCTTTACAATAATGCCAGGCCACCGAGTTATCTTTGAATTTGCAACAAGAAATAGGTTCCATTCGGATTCTATCGCCACCCATGTTGGACTTACAGAGCAAATCACGAAAACCCCAAATTTCCATAGACTTCATATGCAGGGTAACATTAACCCCTTGATCAAGGATAATGATAATGGTAATGGAATAGCACGCATTATCATTAATAAGGAACGTCTTACAAAGATGATGCTTACTCTTCCCATGCTTAATCATAATTTCATGGCATACACTATAATGAGCAAGTAAGCCACTTGCCTTACCAGAGGGGCATAATAAGGTGGAAATAACAATAATCAAGAAAGTACAAAAAATCCTGTACTTGAAGATGCACGTCAGCATCCTCCAAAAGAACTGACAAAGTGATCTATCTTTCCAATAAATTTGACTCATCCTTGACACGTCACTTCCTTTTGAATAATATCCCTAATGTTAAAAGGGATGTAGTCAATTTGGCACTAACATCACCAATTTGAATATTGTTGGCCAAGTTCGGCACAGGCATCTACAACCCCATTACCCTCTTGATAAATATGAGAGATGTCCACCCTAGGAATCTTTTGTAGGAGAATCTGAATATCCATAATAATATCTTTTAGCTTAATACTAACAGTCGACACATTGTTCACTACATCAAGAACCATTTTGGAGTCCCCCTGAATATTCAAATTTCTAATACCAAGGGAGATAGCCAATTTAATCCCCCATAGAAGAGTACTTTCTTCAGCATAATTATTACTTTGACAGCATAACCTGCCAGCATAGACAGCAACCATCCACCCTTTGTCATCCCTTATAATCCCTCCACCACTAGCTTTGCCATCCACCTTAGAAGCCCCATCAAAGTTTAGTTTTAGCCAGTTAGGCTTCGGAGGACTCCATCTAGTGTTAAGCCTCTGCAACCTTTTGGAATTATTATGAATAGGAATATGATTTAGGATCTTCCAATTAGTCACAATTTGTTCCTCTTCATGAGTCAGAGGTTTCTTCGCAATACGGATATGGGCATTAGTGACACTTTCCATTAGAGTCTTAACAAAAGAGTGAATAACCTGAGAGGCATGTCTAGCAGTATCCCTAAAATTTTTAGGGGAAAACCCTGTTAGGGGAAAAACCATGGGGTGATTAACCCAAGATTGTATTCTCTATTAGAAGAATAAGATAGTACAAAATGGCACTTGCCGATTAGGGCTCACTGCCTAAGCACACTGCTCACAAGAGGCTCACTACCTACAAGAGACTCATTGTCTACAAGGTATTAGGTGACAATATAGTTGAATTGATGAGAAGCATCCACACATGCTGGGGTTCAGTTCCAGTTAGGTTCAATACACTGATCTGCTGCACTTCATTCTGCCTCTTCTTTGGTGCTGTAATCCTATCACATTCCAGACCTGTCTTACGGCCTTCACACTACTCTTCTTCTTTTCTTCACACTTCCCAACATAACACACAACATTCTTCATATCCAAATCCATCTAGTATATGTATCTGCACCAATGATTTCAACACTTTTCTAGTCGGCATCCAGAATAGTCAATATTTTCCCAAACTTTGATCTGTCGGCTAAATCCTTACTTGTCAAGTGATGCATATCAAAGAGATGCTTATAGAAGTCTTCAATCATGTCGACCAATCATGAATGATACCTCAAGAAACTTGATCACCATCAATAACTCATCTAGATTAAGGTTTGATGCTCTGTCAGTTAGTTCTTCCTCTGTCAACTCTGTCAAACAGGAACCCAACACTTAGGTTCTCATATCTTTTCACTCTTTCATCCTAGGAGGCTCAATATCTAGAATGTATTAGTCTACGTACACTTCTTGACTTCCCCAAGTCCGCACTTACTAAGATACTTCCTTTGAGAGATCTGTACCTGACTGTCAGACCTTTCCACATGCTTTGTTCATGCTTACTGGACCACAATATTCTTCAATCTAACTTCTGGTATAGGCACACCATGTTCTACGGATGGTTGGGATGAACTTTGTTGCCATCAATGACAACACTCATGAAGCATATAGTGTCTCTTGCCAACAATCTCCCCCTTTGGCATTGATGGCAACACTTAGTGAAAAATGACTAAGTGTCACACTATACTCCCCCTTGGCTAATGCTTTGTTCTTATGTACATTTTCTAGAGGTCTCCCTTAGCTAGATTCATCATTTTTCATTGCTCCTCACTCCCCCTTTGACATCAATGGCAAAGGGTGGCATCCGCACATGAAAATTTGCAAAACTCAATCTATTGCATAAGTATATTATCTGGTTATACTTTATATATACTTTAGTATATCTGCAAAAGTATTCTTCAATTGTACAACTTTTGTCACCCAACTCAGCTTCATCCTATCCAAAATTGAGATGTGACCACTCAACAGGAATACAAAAGCTTCTACCCTCTTCAGATCTATCAGATCACTGGTCCGGGCTATGGTTTGAGCATTATTTAAGGCTTCATGCATGGCCTCTAACTTAGGGATAATTATCCCTCTAAGTTCACTCAACCCACTTATTCTATTTTTCTTCTCCTTTTCAAGCTTCTTAATTTCATTCAAGACTGCAATAGACTGATATTCTTGATTTATTATGGAAGTGGTAAGAGGATCAAAATTCTGAGATAGTCTTGTTAGTTTATCCTCCTATTCTTTCACATTCTTCTCAATCTCCATTGTTACTTTGGACCATGATAGACAAAATTTATACATTTCCCCACCATCTTTAAGAGTATTTTCTAAGCTCTTTATCCCTATATCCATATTTCTCCTATCATTGGTTATTAGTCCTTGTACTTCAGAGAATCTCTTTTCCAAAAACTCCTTTCAGACTTTATCTTCTGCTGACTTCTCTAAGGAATCAAAATGTGTGCTAACACTATTTACTAGAGATTTGAGATTACCAAATGAAGAGGCTAAGGGATCCGTCTGAAAAGATGGCATGATCTTCTCCAAAACACCGGATGCAGTTTCTATGAGCTTATAGTCTTCCATGCGAGACTTCAGAAGTTTTTCTTTTGCTTTTGCTGAAGTAAAGGATGCTAGCTTCATGGTTTGAACCGGGGAGAGGGAGTCAAAATTGAGCGGTCCTTGAAGAAGTTCTAGTTCATCAAATTCCATCATCTCCTTGGTTAAGAATTCTTCGACTGCTTCTGTTGTGTCTCTTGCCAGTGACAAGGTTTTGTCCCCTTTTGCAGCCTTGCCACTATCATCTGTGGTCTTTTCTGTTGGAGTTTTCTCTCCTTTTGTAGCCTTACTATTGTCATCTTCTTTTTCATTCTCCTCTGCTTCTTGATTGATCTTTTCTTCTACTCTTTCTTCTTCTTTAGATCTAGAGTCTATAGGGAAAATCAGAGGAGAGATGTTTGCTTGTTCATGGACCTCCTCTTCCAGAGCAGAGGATTCGAAGTCCTTATCTTTTTCTTCACCTGTCTCCTTTACCTCTTCTTCTACAGCCTCAGTAGATTCTTCTTTGTTATCCATTCCTGAGGGATCATCACCTAAATCCTCTATAATAGGAATATTGAATCTTTTATAGGCATTCTGGAGGATTTCTTCTATTTCTTTTGCCACTTTATCAGTTTCTCTAAGCATGAGCTGATTCATTCTAGCCTTACTCTGAAACTCATCCTTGTAATCTTTGAAGATCATATCCATTTGTTTTGGAGTAATTGAAGGATAGAGCTAAATAGCTATCTATTCTCTAATCTCTAAGTCCTTAGCCTTGGCATTTTCTTTTCTCATTTCAAGTTTCTTCTCTAAACTTTTAGGAATTAGAGAAATTAATTCAATAAATGCTTTATTGTATATGTTCAAGTACGTAACTGTGGCTTCCTCCAAGATCTTTCTATCTGCATCATTATATGCATCATAGAATTCTATTATTGGTTGCAGGTTCCCATCCATAGTAATTGCTTTAACTACATCATCTAAGGATAGAGTGGGCCTTTCAACAAACTCTTCTGCCTCTGCCTCCTTGTCTTCACCAGATACTTTCTTCTTCTTCTTCATCTTCTTGATGTCTTCATAAAATTTTGTCTCTTCTTCATCCTTCTGACTGATATAAGACCTTGTTGCCTTTGTCTTTGTTCTCTTTTCTCCTTTACCAGATGATTTTGCTTTTGGTTTTGATGCCTTTGAGCTCTTAGAGGATCTGGTTTGAGAGGGGGCTTCTACTGGAGCACTTTCTTTTTCTGCCTCTTCCTTTTCTTTTTCTACCCTTTCCATATTTTCTCTATTTGCATCAAGTGCCTCTTTTGAGATGCCATACCTTTTGGAAACATTCTCTACTTCTTTTCTCACTTTTCTCTTCATCTCTGGTTGCCTTAATTCCACATGAATCTTCACACTCAGCTCTTCAAAGGTTCCAAACCTTTCTGCCTCAGGATCCTTGGGTTTGACTAAGATGTGTTGAACATGTAGCTCTACTATTTTCTCATCTACTTCATACCCCATTAGCATGATCCAGACTACCCTTGGCTCCACTACCTCCATTAGGCATTGATCAGTTTCTACCATAAAACATATTGTATCCTTATACTTTTCAACTAGGGATTGGGGAATTCTCTCTCTGGCTTGCATCATGTTTTGAAAGTTCGTAAAGTACTCCTAGAGTGCTATATTCTATGCATTGGCATCACCAATTCCATGTAGATAGTCTCTAATTTGAATTACTACTAGTCTGTCATTTTGCCATATCCACCCATTAGATCTGGGTAGCTCATTCATGTAGTAGAAGAATAGACAGAGTATTAGGACACCATATTTGAAAGAATTCTTCTTATCCTTCTTTATCTTCTGCAGGTTCTCCAAAAGTTGGTTTAGAAGGAGCTCACATAGGTCATAATTAGCATCTTTTCTTAACATTTCATAAGTAGTGTAAATTGCAGTTTCAGGTACTGAATTTCCCCTACTAGAGTGATATATCTTGTAACTAATGATCATGGAGGCAAACTTGATATCCAGATCAGTGATATCTTCTATTGTCATCACTCTCTTGTCAAACCTTGATTTGGTAGGCTCACTCACTATCTAATTCTTGACAGATTTGAGAGCAGGTATCCCACTGGATGAGTGCAATCTAGTAACTGCCCTAATGGCATCCTTGGTTATCTTGAATGGCCTTGTCAACCATATAAAGTTATCATGCATTCTACTTAGAACATACCAAACCCATTCATCTTTTGTAAAACAGGGGAAATGAATGCATTGTGCAAAATATTTGTCCCGGATAGCCTTATACTGTGGTTTGAGTTCAAATGAGTCATATATTAACTGATTTTGATAGATATCCATCAACTTGGAGTCCCCAAAATTTTCAATGTTCGCATGAATATATGCCCTAACATCTTCAACATGCAAAACCCCATGCGAAATGCTGGAAAATGCCCCTAAGGAATCCACTTCTAGAGATTTGTAAGGATGTTTCTTAAATTTGGGTCAAGGCCTATTAGAAATCTTTACAACATTTGGAGTAGCCATCTTCAAAAGATTTACAGAGAGATATTCAACAATGGAAAATACCTTTTACACTTCTAGGGTTCACTGAATGAGCCAGATTAATTTGCTGGAAGAATCGACTTCAATGGTTGATCTTTGAGAATTTGAAACAATTTGTTGCAGAGCTCCTTTTCTTTTCTTCTTGAATGCAAATGTGCAAATGATGAATGAATGAACCCTTTTATTTCTAGGAAAGCCCTAATTCCACACTGCAATAAATACACAACTTAAGTCATTCCGATTGCCTTGTTCTTCTTATTCTGAGAAAGATCTTTTTCAGATCACTGAGATACACTTAGAGTTATTCTTGGTGAATAGTGACAATCTATCTTCCTTTCCCTAATCATTTGATCTATCTGCAGATCAAGATTCCATAATTTTTGAATTAAGCCGGATCTAACTGTGAGAATCCTGTTTGTACCGGATGACTGTAAAACCAGATCAATCTTGGTAGATTAGATTCTTCAAATCTTCTTGCAGATCTTTCATATCTTTACCAAACCTACTTTAGATGTTTCTCTAAGAACCCTTTAATCCGCAACTTCCCATGTGCCACTATCAGGGACCAATTGACTGGCTGGGGGAATTGGTTTTTCTTAGTGACTCCCCCTAAGCCAGAGCTCATCTATTCAATTTCTGGAAGGATTATTAGGACCAGATTCTGGTGCGGATCCATCCCCAACATTCTCTGTGCTTCTCTTCACCCAAATCTTATTCATTTCCCTTTGAATTTCATCTGCGTTCACTTTTCCTTTTCCTTTGTCTTGGTTATGATTATGCTGTTCCGGACCGCTTTTGTCTTGATTCTTACTTCTATAGAATTTGGTAATATGACCAGATCTATTGCAATTGTAGTAAACAACATTTCTTTGCATATTTGACTGATATCCTCTTGATCTACACTCATTAACCATATGTCCCATTCTATTTCATGCAAAACATCTACCGTTGAATGAATTGTTTATTTGCATATTTCTTCACTCATGAGATTTGTGACCATACCTTTTGCAATTGAAACATTGTCCGGAGAAGGATGAATTAGTCTGATTCATTCTTCTTTTGTACCGATTTGCTTTATGACCAAAGTTATTGCAATCGTGGCAATATCCATTGAAGGATGGATATCTTTGAGCATTTGGTTGCCTTACCAGAGGTCTTCTAGGTCTGTTCCTTGGATTTCCTGATCTAGAGTTCTTCTGACTAGATCTAGAGCTTTCACCTTTCTCATACCCCAAGCCTTGTTTGTCATCTACCCTCTTATGGCTTTGAAGAAGAACTTTAAGTTGAGTAGAGCTTATCTTGAATTTCTCTTTGTATTCATTTTGTTTGAAGATCCCTTTTAAGAGTGTCAATCTAATTCTCAAGTTGATCTTTATTATCTCTTGCTTCTTCAAGGTCAGATTCCAGATGTCTGATTATTCTATCCATTTTATGGTAGTTTTTTTATTTTTCCTTGAGAGATTGTCTTAAATTATCTTCATTTTTTCTTTTCTCTTCAATTTCTTGGGTGAATTTCATAACTCCTGATTCCATTTCATGTCTTACCATAATGACCTCTTTTGACAATTTTTCACATAGCTTGGTTTTCTCCTTCAGGTCTTCATTTGTATCATTGGCTTCACCTTGACTTGCCAATTGCTGAAGTAGATCCTTTCTCTTTTTCATAGAGATACTTAGTTTCTCTTTTAGTTCATTTATGAAATCATCAACCTATTTGAGTCTTTCCTCCAATTCATTGACTTTGGAGTTAGATTGCTCAAGATCATCTAGGGCAGACTGAAGTTGTTCCCTCATACCATACATATCCATTGAGATTCCCAGATCTTCCTCAAGCTATTAGGCTATGTTTGGAGGAACTTGGCTCTGATACCAATTGTTGATAACTGAGAGGGGGGTGAATCAGTTATCTTAATTATTTCAGCTTTCTAAACTTCCTTAATAATTAATGCAACATCAAATCAAATAATCAAACATAACCATGAAATGATAATAACATCAATACACATGACACAATGATTTTGACATTGAAAACCTTGTTAGGGGAAAAACCACAGGGTGATTAACCCAAGATTGTATTCTCTGTTAGAAGAATAAGATAGTACAAAATGGCACTTGCCAATTAGGGCTCACTACCCGAGCACACTGCTCACAAGAGGCTCACTGTCTACAAGGTATAAGGTGACAAGATACTTGAACTGATGAGAAGCATCCACACATGCTGGGGTTTAGTTTCAGTTAGGTTCAATACACTGATCTGCTGCACTTCATTCTACCTCTTCTTTGGTGCTGATGTCCTATCACATTCTAGACCTATCTTACTGCCTTCACACTACTCTTCTACTTTTTTTCGCCTTCCCAACACAACACACAATATTCTTCATATCCAAATCCATCTGGTATATGTATCAGCACCAATGATTTCAACACTTTTCTAGTTGGCATCTAGAATAGTCAATATTTTCCCAAACTTTGATCTGTCGGCTGAATCTTTACTTGTCAAGTGATGTGTATCAAAGAGATGCTTATAGAAGTCTTCAATCATGTCAACCAATCATGAATGATACCTCAATAAACTTGATCACCATCAATAACTCATTTGGATTAAGGTCTGATGCTTTGCCAGTCAGTTCTTCCTCTATCAACTCTATCAAACAAGAACCCAACACTTAGGTGCTCATATCTTTTCACTCTTTCATCACGGGAGGCTCAATCTCTGGAATGTATCAGTCTAGGTACACTTCTTGACTTCCCCAAGTCTACACTTTACTAAGATACTTCCTCTGAGAGATCTGGACTTGACTGTCAGACCTTTCGACATGCTCTGTTCTTGTTTACCGGACCATAGCATTCTTCAATCTGACTTCCGGTATAGGCACACCATGTTCTGTGGATGGGTGGGATGAACTTTGTTTCCATCAATGACAACACTCATGAAGCCATATAGTGTCTCTTGCCAACAATATTGACAAATGGTGTAAAATTGTGTAAAGTTGATTCCCTTGCTTTATATTAGCCATGCGCCTTTTATAGATATTCTTATGCACCTACAACTTATATCCATTCTCTTTCTTACAAAACCTTATTCATTTTCATCATTCACTTGTTTATCACTCTTATTGAAAACTTATTTCCACACACACACACACACATCATTTATCAAGATCTACCCCCCCCTTTTTTTTATAGTAGGACTAGTTCATGGTTTAAACGTCATCCTCGCGGTCATAGACTCATGAAACCCATATTTAAATTTAAAAAATTAATGTGAATAACTCTTTAGATTTATGTTTTGTCTCTATGGTTGACTAAACACAAGTTTTCATGATATGTTGTCACACCCTTCTATTTAAAGGAATTCAATGCATTCATTCTTATCATAAAAAAATCAAAGAGTTTCACATCCACACACTTCAATTGGTGTTCTAAGTGGAATATAGTTTAGCACAAGTATTATAGAAGTATATGTGTGACTAAATATTATTATTTTCTATTATCCATACACATTCATGAGGGTTGACTTAACACATCCTTGTGTGACATACCAACTACGTATGTAGAAATATGGAAATCAAATGAGGAAACAATACAATAAAAGTACCAATTCCATACTTGAACAACACCTCATCTAGGGATAAAAGGACTAAGAAGTATAACGAAAATGAAAAATAGTCCTATGATATTTGATAATGATTTTGATATGTTGGTTGCTCAATTTTGCAGCATAAAAACTAGATAAAATGATAATGGATATGATAATGGAAATGCTAGAGTGATTTTGATAGAATGGTGATACTTGGAATGTGGATGTCCACATGACTTGGTTAAGGCTTGATTTATAGAGGTTAGATATGATAAATGAAGGGCTAAGATTAAAATATTTGATCAATGGCTAGAATTGGTTGAGAGCACATTAGGGAAATGATAAGGACTTCTAGGGTTCCAAAGGAAGCTTCTAGAATTTATCTTTATGTGAATGGCTAGGATTAGAAGATGTAGTATGAAATGAATGGTGGAGATGTAAAGGTTAATTTAATGTTGGAGACACTCATTTAATGATTGTGGCAAGTGGTTGAGGATAAGGACAAGGTAGTCATGGGACTCTCAATAATTAAATTAAATAATAAAACTATTTAATTAATTATTGGAGATGGGATGATGTGAGGATAAATTAATTAAATAAATAATATTTATTCAATTAATTTTGTCTACAAGGGGATAAAAAGGGATAAAGTAAATAGATAAAAATTATTTATTTATTTTAGGTGATGAAGGAAATGGATTAATTAAATTAATATAATTTATTTAATTAACTTGGAAAGGGATATGGTAAAGGGGACAATGTGTTGCAAGATGAATGTTTAGGATGTCAAATAGTTATGAGGACATTGGTAAATTTTAGGAGTCTACATTTTCCCCTCTTTGAGATGATGTTGCGACTAAAAAAAGTAACATCATTTCAAAGAAGATAAGGTATGGATGATGGGAAAAGGTTGCTCCAACCACTTGAAGAAGTGAAAAGGAGGAATGATGTAAGGGATGCCTCCTTGAGAGGATAGGCAGGTTGGAAGAACACAGTTATGCTCTCGAAATGGATGAAAAGATAAGGGATTGGCTAAAAAAAGGGATGCAAGAAAAATGATGGATAACAATGGATGAATGATACGTTATGCTACATTAAATGAACAACCTGTTGAGGATGAAATGAGAGATCTAGCCTAAGAGGTTAAACTAGGTCAAACCCTCTTCCATCCAACATTGGGGCAACTGAGCTTGACTTCTACCCAAGAAGGAGAGCCAAATGATAGGGGGTTTGTCATTATATTGTATAGATGAGAATCAACCAAAACTAACCAAGATCAAGCATGCAAACTAGGGCAAATGAACAAACCCTAATTGACAAAGATTGGATTATAACTAAGTGTTAGAAACATATATCAGAAAACCAAAAGCACAACAGAGATCAAGGAGCAGATTAGAACCTAGATTTGGGAGAAAAAACACCAAAGACTAGGGTGCTCAAGAACCCTAGACCCTAATTAGGGTTTAGCAGAAACTCTAAATATCACCAGACCTATACCTACAACTTCTATCTTCTTCCTTGAAATTATCTTCATAGACCTATTTCTCTGACTTGCACATAAGGAAAGAGGAAAATATTGTGTTGTGTACAAGAGCTTGACTTAAGCAAACCCTATGTTGGTGTTTCCACCTCCACTACAATGATGATAAGATCTAAGAGTGCATTCCCTGAGAGGGCAGAGGCTAGATCTGTAATAAATGATGAAATATGAATGCAAATGATGATGATTACCATAAGAGATAAAACACCAATTGATGAAGATAACTCAAGATCCTACACCAACAAGGAGAGAGATGGAGAATTCTTGAAACTTCATTCAAGACCTACAAACAAACTTCAATAGCATCCATTGGTAGATAACACTTCCAAGAATGAAGAACACTTTATCATAGAAGATCAAAATGTGAGAGAAAACTTGCAATTATCCATCTAGGTGTAAAATAAATTACAAAACTCCTTTAAATATATGCATTCCCACTCAAAAATGATGAATAAAACAAAAGGGGGCTGACATATACAATCTAGGGAGGTGTTCTAAGTTGACACCACAAGAGACAAGCTAAAAGCCTAATTGGGGCTAGGGCACTTGGGTGCCCTGGGCCTTTAGCCCCACAAACTTTGGGGAGAGTCAAATGTCGTGGGCTTAGTCTATTCCTAAGTTTATTCTATCAGGTTTATTTATCGAGATCAATATTTTATTGTTTTAAGCTCAAAAAAGGTGTTAAAATAGGTCTTGATTAAAAAAGGCAACATTTTAGGTCCAACCAATTGCTAAACTATGTGTAAAATGCTAGTTTACACATTTTAGGATGTAAAATTTAGCTGCCACTTTAGTGTGGGTATGGACTTACATTCGAACTCACACTAAAGGTTGGAGAAGACAAATTCCAAACACATAAACATAGAAGCCCAAAGAATTCCACCAAGTTGTGGACTATAGGTAGCCCCCAAGCTTAGGATCCTAAGGTTGCAAACGCATAAGTAAATAGATTTTCCAAATATGCAAGACATATTAACATAACTCACACATACATGGAGTACTAAAAGCATACATAAGAATACACATGAAAGACACGCAATACACAAAGGTAATACATGCCATACACAATGCATACTTGCTTGACACGAAGCATACACATAAAGCATAAAGCATACACGTAAGACACAAAGAATACATAGACAACACATGGAAAACATGATGAAGACACATAAGACACAAGTTAAAGCATAATGCATAAAATAAACATAGAACCAAACACAGGAACAAACACACAAGGCACATGACTCTGATGGTAGCTTGCTCTGTCGCTAGGGGTCATGTGAAAAGAAGTGTCTTCATGGATCACACACTAGTAAGGACTGTTGAATTACTAGGTGACCACGATAATTCACTTGAAGCACATGAACTAGCCAACCACGTTGCACTAGGTGGCTCATGGACCAAAGAGGATACATCACAGGCTAGTGAGGACCATCAAATCACTAGGTGAGTTCCATGCCAATAAGTATGTAACCAAAGAGAGGGCACAAGATGATGTATGCCCCACCTTAAAGTGATTGCTAACTCCTATTAGGGAGCAATTTCTTTAAGGTAGAATATACCACGAGACATGCATGAGAGCTTTCTAGAAGCACATGCCCATAAGATGTGTTCCCATAAACTACATCACAACCAAGGGGTTGCCCCCACAAAGGCAAACTAAGGTGATGCTACAGACATGATACACAATGGCTTGTGTAGTCATGGTATGATGTCGAGCATAGCAACAAGGTGCCACATTAATCAAACATAAAAGAAGCTATAACTTATACTAAGTAATTACATGAAGGGATCTACCCAACTGACGTTAGTATAGGAATGGTTGTATGAATAGGAGAATTCTCAAGATTGTGTATATATATATATATATATATATATATATATATATATATATATATATATATATATATATATATATATATATATATATATATATATATATATATGGAACTGTCATCATCCACCAACTAGAAATATAGAGACAAATGAAGAAGTAACACATGAAATCAAAATAAACATCTCTTGGGTCAACAAGGGAGAATTCCAAAACATCTTATGCCTTGCTTTTTCTCCAAAGGACACAACAACAATACAAATTACGACATATAGAAGAATGATGATACAAATAGAGAGAAAGTCACAATAGATTTTAGTCCCTTTCTATCCTTGTACCTACAAGGGTGTCAAGGGTCATCCAAAGAGAGCTTAACAACAATTGTATATCAAAAAATTTGGATTTGCAAATGGAAATGATCAAACAATGAAATGCATAACCTAAACTCAAATCATTCAATACCTCAAAGATGCAAGATGAATTGTTTGATTGATTTGATAGGTTGGTTGATCACAATTCGCCAGCATAACATTTGTATCAAATTGAGATGATAGATGGAAGATGATGATGATAGATGATAGATAGAAGATTCAAAGGCTCTAATGTGATTTCAATAGCATAAAGATACTCCAACTCAATGCCTCCTTTAATGGCTTGTGAGGGGGTTGATTTATAGGAAAGGCTTGGTTCAAATAGATGGTTGAGATTAAAAGGCTAAATGATTGATGTGGATGGCTGGGATTGAGTAGTTATTCCCACTCTTCAAGGGAGTTGTAGTCATGTGACAAGTGTACAAAGGAAGATAGGGCTCATATGTGATGCAGAGTGGCACAAGGGAAGCAAAAACAAAATGGTTTACTACCCACTCACCTAGCCTTCAACCAAGCAAAGCCACTCACCAAGTGCAAATTATGGATTTGTGGTCTAGGCTATTGTCTAACTCGAGAGACTATTTCTACATCTTATGGAAGGTCTGCAAACACCTTTCCAATAGTTGGTTTGGTTCCCAACTTCCCAAAATTCTCCAACCTTGACTAGGCCTAGTGAGGCTACTAGCCCTCCTAAACTAGTTTTCTTCACACAATATGACAAAATCCCAAATGACTAGGCAAACAAATGGTGATTTTGAATACCCTCTATGGGACTCTAACAAACCTCCAAATCTCCAATCCCAACTCTATTCCTGCAACTCAAAACTCCTACTAGGTCTTTAGGCCTAATTGATCATTTTAGGTCTAGGTTACAAAGAAAAGGGTTTATATTGGGTTCATAGGTCAGGGGCAGGAATTTGGAATGCTTCTACCATGTCCATACAACATAAAACCACCATTCTTTCATTCACCTTGTCTAGATTTTGTCACCTACAACAGCAAATAGCATAAAACAGGCCAAATATAAGGTAATACTTGGCCTAGGGCATCACCAAAAAAATAGAAGACGGTCTTTCCTAGCAAAATGCTTTTAGATACCTAGAATACACATCCCTAGCCTACATTTCACCAGTTTCCATGAATTTTCACTGGTGGGAATGCATTTTAGGGCCGGATTTAAGTGGCAAACCCTAGAAAACAAGGTTTCTAGACTAGTTTTGAAAGAAAAATCAATAACTTTTGACTCTGACCACTTCAAACCCTGAAACTAGTTGCATTTGAAACCTAACACAATCTAGTTTCAGAAAAATTACATTTTCTCACTTGGGCAATCCGTACAGGCCGTACAACAGAAGAAAAATAGGAAAAAATAGTCTAGTTTCTTGATTTCTATGCCCAAAAACTCCATACAGTCACACCTCCTCTGTACTGGAGTAAGATTTTCATCATATCAACCAATCCAAGTTGGTAGACAACCCCCCCAAAGTAATGTCAACTATCTAAAATGAGTTGCAACTGGCCAATGTGTCATTGACACTATTGGCAACATTGGACAATATGGTATTTTTGCATTTACACCAAGATGGTCGATGGGTTTAGCTTGTCCAATGGGATCAAAATACCATCATACTCCCTAGACCATCAAAAACACCAGAACAACCAAAAAGACTCAAAGAAACTTCATTAGACCTACTAGGCCTAATTGCCTTAACAAGGGTCCAAGTGGACTAAGAATGATTGAGGTTTATAGGGTCACCTCAATCATCTTGACCACACAAAAGGGACCATACAAACATGGCTAAAGCCTTATTACAACACATACAAACAAAAAAAAACATAGCTTATCAAAATGCATAAAAAATGTTTGAGGTGTTAGACTGCTCCTAGGTGCCCTGCACCATACACCCACTATCAAACAGAACTCATATCTCTTGAGTTAGGAATGTTATCAAATGTGAAACTTAACTTCTCAATGTCTTCTCTACTCATCCAAGTGGCATCCCCCTGAGGTTTATTGAGCCACTTCACCAAGTACTCATAGTATGTGTGCCTCCTGGTCTGTTTTGTAATCCTCTTAGCCAAAATACACTTGATCTGATCAGGAGATGAAGGAATCAATTCTTGGAGTGTCTAATCAGTTTGGTCTTCTTCAACAGTAGTCTGAGGATCAAATCCTTTATAGGGATAAAGGTTTGAAACATTAAAAATTGGAGACAAGGCAATGCCATCTGGAAGTCTGATTTTATATGCATTTTCTCCACATTTCTTGAGCACTTCACAAGGCCCAATCTTCTTCATGAGTAGCTTGGTATGTTTACCTACAAGGAGCCTCTCCTTCTTCAAATGGACCATTACCAAATCACCTTCTTTGAACTGCAAATCCCTTCTTTTTCTATCAGCAAATTGTTTATATTTCTGAGAAGTGGACTGCAACTTTTGTTTCACTTGTTCATGGACATCTTTCATCACTTGAATGAAGTCTTCAGCAAAGGCACTGCTATTTTCTAGTCCTTTAACCTCCCTAAGTTCCAAAATACCCCTTGGGTGAGTGCCATAAACAATTTGGAAAGGAGACAGGCCAGTGCTTCTATTGAAAGGTCATTGTATGAGAACTCTACCTGATCCAAAATGGAATCCCAACTAGCACCCTGCTCCTTTGTTAGGTATCTTAGGAGGTTGCCAAGTGACCTATTAATCACCTCTATTTGTCCATCAGACTGAGGGTGATAGGCAGATGATAAGGATAAATTTGTACCTAGTCTTTTCCAAAGTGTCCTCCAGAAGTGTCCTATGAACTTGGGGTCTTTGTCTGAGATGATTGACAAAGGTAAACCATGTAATCTGACTATTTCCTTGAAGAAAAGACCTACTATGTGTGAGGTATCATGTGTGGTTTTACAAGGGATGAAGTGAGCCATTTTTGAGAACCTATCAACAACCACAAAGATGCTATCATGTCCATTCTTGGTCCTAGGCAAACCAAGTACAAAGTCCATGCTTATGGAATCCCAAGGCTTTGAAGGAATAGGTAGAGGAGTGTATAAACCTACATTTAATGTATGCCCCTTTACTCTTTGGCAAACTTGACAAGTTTCAACAAACTTCCTTACATTGGTTGGCAACTTGGGCCAAAAATAGTATCTCCTAACCAATTCTAGGGTCTTGTCAATACCAAAGTGGCCTGACATGCTGCCACAGTGCTTTTCCTTGATAATGTTCTCTCTAATAGACCCTCTTGGGATACACAACATGCTACCCTTGAAAAGATATCCATCTTGTAACAAAAAATCATAAAAATCAGTGTTATACCTTCCTATCATGGCCTTGCAAGATAGGTATGGTTCTTTGAAGTCTTCATCTGCTGCATACTAGTCCTTGATGGCATGAATACCTATACTTTCGAACTGAATAGTTTTTGCAACAAGATTTCTTCTACTTAAGGCATCAGCTACCTTATTGGCCACTCCTTTCTTGTGTTTTATGGAGAAGGTGTATGCTTGGATGTACTCCATCCACTTGACATGTCTATGGTTCAACTTCTGCTGCCTATTCAAGAAGCTCAATGCATGGTTATCAGTAAAAACTATAAATTCCTTTGGCAATAAGTAGTGTCTCCATTTCCTCAATGACTGAAACATGGCATATAACTCTAGATAATAGGTGGAGTAGTTTTGTTTTGCCTCATTTAACTTCTCACTAAAGAAGGCTACAGGCCTCCCATATTGACTTAGGACTCCCCCTATAGCCCTCTTACTTGCATCACACTCTACCACAAAAACCTTGTCAAAATCAGGAAAAACAAGGACCAGTTGTTCTGATATTTTTTTCTTTAACAGTTCAAAGGCTTGGTTGGCCTCATTTGTCCATACAAGCACACATTTCTTGCCCCCTTTTATGGTGTCAACAAGTGGAGCACAAATGCCACTAAACCCTCTAATGAACTTTCTATAAAAGCTACACAAACCATGGAAACTCCTTACCTCAGAGGCTGTTGTAGGTGTTGGCCAATTAAGAATGGCTTCCACCTTGCTTGGATCCATTTTTAGGCTGCCCTTAGAGATGACAAACCCCAATAATATCAACTCTTCATGTAGGAAGACACATTTGTCAAGGTTGATTCTCAACTTCTCCTCTTGACACCTCCTGAGCACTTGATGGATATGTCTTATGTGATCTTCCTTGCTGTCACTAAAAATCAGTATATCATCCAAATACACAACAATAAACTTGTTAAGGAAAGGTTTTAGCACTTCATTCATCAATCTCATGAAGGTGCTTGGTGCATTTGACAAGCCAAAAGGCATGACAACCCATTCAAATAGTCCTTCATTGGTTTTGAAGGTGGTTTTCCACTCATCCCCCTCCCTTATCCTGATTTGGTGATAACCACTTTTTAGATCTATTTTGGTAAAATACTTAGCCCTACCCAAGCAATCCATTAAATCTTCCATTCTAGGCATTGGAAATCTATACCTGATAGTGATCTTGTTGATGGCCCTGGAATCAGTGCATAGTCTCCATGTTCCTTCCTTCTTGGGTGCAAGTACTACAGGTACTGCACATGGACTAATACTCCTCCTGATAAGCCCTCTATCCAACAAGTCTTGGATTTGTCTTGCCACTTTAGCATTTTTCTCTGGAGTCAACTTGTAGGCTGCTTGGTTTGGTAGGGTGGATCCAGGGATGAGATTAATGCAATGACTAATCTCCCTCTTTGGTGGAAGTGCATCCTTACTCTCATCGGCTATCACATCATGGAACCTTTCCAATAGTTCTTCCACTTCCTTTGGTCCAATCCTCCTAAGAGGTTGCTGCACTTTGACCTTCTTGGGATTCACATCCTTGGGCTTGATGACTACTACAAAACATGGCACTTTCTCTTCCTTGAGGTTAGCCAAAAACTCTTTTTCACCTACCAACATAACTAAACTAGAAATGACCTTCTCTTTGCAATCATCAATCAAAGGAGTCATTGTGAAGTTTTCACCATTTTTGGACAAATGAATCACATTTTGCTTACCATCATGTTGGGCAATTGTGTCATGTTGACAAGGCCTTCCAAGAAGAAGGTGGCATGCATCCATATCTACTATCTCACAAAGAATCCTATCATGATATTCACCTATCTTGAATTCAACCCAACATTGCTCTTTCACCACAATTTGTTGTTCCTTGGTTAGCCAAAAGACTCTATAGGGGTTAGGATGAGTCATTCTTTCCAATCCTAACTTAGTCACCATTTCATTAGAAGCCAAATTTTTAGAAGAACCTGAATCTACTATTACCTTGCAAACTTTTCCTTTCACCTTGCAAGTGGTTCTGAACAAGTTGTTTCTTTGGGGCTGCTCCTTGGTGGCTGGCATGATGAGTGACCTATTGAACATGATGCATTCTCCACTCTCAAGTGCTGCAGACTTGGAAGAGGCTGTTTGGTATGATGTGGTGCTTTGACAGTCCTCTTCTTGAAGGAGTTGCACTCTTCTATCTTTCTGATTTGCAGCAGTGTTTCTAATTTTATCCGGGCATCTAAAGGACTGATATCCAATCTGATTGCAAGAGAAACACCTTCCAGTAAACACATTGGGACCTTTGCCCCCACTTCTTCCTCTGCCATTACCTCTCCCTCTAAACTGACCCTTATCAGCACTGTTTCTATCAGCCTGTCCTTGGCTACCTTCTTGTTATCTGCCTTCTTGGTATCTAGGAAAGTTATCTTTGTTTTGAAATCTGCCCCTACCTCTAAAATTCATATTACCTCTACCTCTACTGGATGAATCACCTTTTCTCCTTTGTTTGTCCTCAATCCTCAATGCCATTTGAAAGCACTTATGGACTGTCTCTAGGTTAAAGAGGGTTAATTCATCTTGAATGGAGAACTTAAGGCCATTGAGATACCTTGCAAGCTTCTATTTTTCATTCTCAGGCATCTTGGCTTTCAATGTCATCTTGTGAAACTCCTTTGTGTAGGTGCTCACATCCATGTCCTTCTGTCTCAAGTTGTGCAACTTTTTGTTTAAGTTGACCTCATAATCTTCAGGGACAAATTGCTTCTTGATTTCAAGCACCATCTTCCTCCATGTAGAGATAGGGTTCCTATCATCTTCTATCCTCTCATTTTGAATAAAGTTCCACCAACTCAAGGCTGGCCCTTTCATTCTTGATTTGGCAATCCTCACTTTCTGATTTTCTGCCACTTCTTCACATTCAAAATAGTTCTCCATTGCCTCAATCCAATCAAGGCACTCCTCTGGGTTCATCTTACTAGGAAACATAGGTAAGTCCCCTTTAGTGTCCTTTCTACTCAACTTTCCAAGTGCATCTAGGAATTGTCTTTCTGACATGCCTCCTTGTGGCTCTTCCATAGGTACTTCTACTGCTTCATCTTGATCCTCTCCATCTGAATCTAAGATGACTTCTGGCTTCTTCTGCTTGTCCTTGTCTTTCTTCAACTTTTCTATCTCAGCCTCCATCCTTCTGTTCTTGGCTACTTGCTCTCTCACTATCTTTGCCAATTCAGCATTGGTCACTCTTGAAGGGACTTCCTCCTCTTCTTCTCTATCTCCCATCTCTTTTGATGGCTCTAATACCACCTGATGCAGAGTGGCACAAGGGAAGCAACAACAAAATGGTTTACTACCCACTCACCCACTCACCTAGCCTTCAACCAAGCAAAGCCACTCACCAAGTGCAAATTATGGATTTGTGGTCTAGGCTATTGTCTAACCCCTAAGACTATTTCTACACCTTATGGAAGGTCTGCAAACACCTTTTCAATAGTTTGTTTGGTTCCCAACTTCCCAAAACTCTCCAACCTTGACTAGGCCTAGTGAGGCTACTAGCCCTCCTAAACTAGTTTTCTTCACACAATATGACAAAATCCCAAATGACTAGGCAAACAAATGGTGATTTTGAATACCCTCTATGGGACTCTAACAATCCTCCAAATCTCCAATCCCAACTCTATTCCTGCAACTCAAAACTCCTACTAGGTCTCTAGGCCTAATTGATCATTTTAGGTCTAAGTTACAAAGAAAAGGGTTTATATTGGGTTCATAGGTTAGGGGAAGGAATTTGGAATGCTTCTACCTTGTACATACAACACAAAACCACCATTCTTTCATTCACCTTGTCTAGATTCTATCACCTACAACAGCAAATAGCATAAAACAGGCCAAATATAAGTTAATGCTTGACCTAGGGCATCACCAAAAAAATAGAAGATGGTCTTTCCCAACAAAATGATTTTGGAATCCTAGAATACACATCCATAGCCTATATTTCACCAATTTCCATGAATTTTCACCAGTGGGAATGCATTTTAGGGTCGGATTTAGGTGGCAAACCCTAGAAAATAGGGTTTGTAGACCAGTTTTGAAAGAAAAATCAATAACTTTTGACTCCGACCACTTCAAACCCTCAAACTAGTTGCATTTGAAACCTAACTTAGTCTAGTTTCATAAAAATTACATTTTCTCACCTGGCCAATCCATACAGGCCATACAACAGAAGAAAAATAGGGGAAAACAGTCTAGTTTCTTGATTTCTGTGCCCAAAAACTCCATACAGTCACACCTCCTCCGTACTAGAGTAAGATTTTCATCATATCAACCAATCCAAGTTAGTAGACAACCTCCCAAAGCAGTTTCAACTATCTAAAATGAGTTGCAACTAGCCAATGTGTCATTGACACTATTGGCAACATTGGACAATATGGTATTTTTGCATTTACACTAAGATGGTCGATGCGTTTAGCTTGTCCAATGGGATCAAACTACCATCATACTCCCTAGACCATGCAAAAACACTAGAACAACTAAAAAGACTCAAAGAAACTTCATTAGACCTACTAGGCCTAATTGCCTCAACAAGGATCCAAGTGGACTAAGAATGATTGAGGTTTATAGGGTCACCTCAATCATCTTGACCACACAAAAGGGACCATACAAACATGGCTAAAGCCTTATTACAACACATACAAACAAAACAAAACATATCTTATCAAAATGCATAAAAAATGCTTCAGGTGTTAGACTGCTCCTAGGTGCCCTGCACCAATATGTGACCGTGTACACATACTAAAATTAGGTCCCATTAGTTGTACATGTAAAGGATTTTAAATGAAAGTTGTACTACAACACGAGTCAATTGAGAAATGGACAAGTGTTGGAATGTGATGAAATGTGAGGACTTAATTCAAATAAAATATTTGAATTAGTTGGGATATGTGAGGGAAATTAATTAAATAAATAAAATTTATTTAATTAATTGGGAAGATGATTAGGATAGTTTTGGGAAATGAATGGGAAATTAATTAAATAAATAAAATTTATTTAATTAATTAGAAAGTGGGATAAGGATGGGATTAAAATGGAATTTTAATTAAATAAATAAAATTTATTTAATTAATTGGCTAGTGGATAAATGAGATTAGGAGTTGGATAGGACAAAATGCTACATGATGTCTAAGATAAATTTTTTGACTAGGTGTTGCAAGACATGAACAAATTTGGGACAATTTAGGGTGTCTACATTTTGCCCTTCTTTGAGATGATGTTCGAGATGATAAGATTTATGTTGAGTAACATCATTACAAAGAAGCTAAGGTATGGATAGAGGAAAAGGATGGGATGGGGATGGAAAGATAGGATGATGATGATATAGGATAGAATAAGGATGGAAAGAATAAGATGATGATGAAAAGATAGGATAATGATGCCCCCTCGAGAGGATAGGCAGGTTGGACAAACACGAGTAGGCTTTTGAAATGAAAGGTATTGGATAAGAAAGAAAGGTAAGGGAATGGATAGAAGAAATGAATCATGCGTTATGCTGCAATGATGTGTTATACTAACAAAGTTGTAGACTATTTGAGTAGACCTTTGATCACAACCCTCATAGTGGTATTGGATTCTTGTGGCCACCACACAATAGATTGGCCTCAGTTGTATGGCATAGATCTTGATTTTGCTAGCATCTACAAAAGACTAGCAAAGGGTAAACAAGTTCCTGATTTCAACTTGTAGGATGTGATTCTTTGTCACATGGGGCACATATGTGTTCTAGTTAAGGAGCAACAAAATATGGTATGGGAAGCACAATACAAACTCATGTTGCAAGACAATTTGGGATGGAGAAGACCATTTATGTACTTCAAAGGTATTTTTATTGGCCCAGATTGAGACATGATGTCACTCTATACATCCAAGCTTGTACTGCTTGTGCCATGGCAAAGCCTGTCAATAGTAAGCAAGGATTTATACACCTCTTCCGGTCCCTGATAGACCTTGGCATTTAGTTTTGATGGATTTCATGTCTAGCCTCCCTTCTACAAAACATGGGTATGATTATGTGTATGTGGTGATAGACAAATTTTCAAAAGTGGTTGTCATGGTGGCTTATAAGAAGGGAGTCTCTACGGAAGAAACTTCCAAGATTTTCCTTGAGAATGTTTGAATACACTTTGGATTACCACAAAATATCATATCTGATAGGGATAGTAGATTGCTTAGCAATTTTTGGTCAGCACTCTGGGCCTTGATGGACACAAAGTTGAAAAAATCTACTGCCTTCCACCCCTAGACAGATGGGCAAATTGATGTAGTGAATCAAATGATCATTCACATTTTATGGATGTATCATTCCAAAAATCCTCTCAATTGGGATGAAATTTTTACATATGTATAGCCTAGCTACAATCATGCATTGCATGCCTCCACAAGGTAGAGTCCATTTGAGTTATGTCTTGGGTACCAACCATTGGCTCCAATTGATGTGGCATTACCAACCATGTTGAGTGACCCATTAACACATTCAAAGAAGGAGGAAGATAGAGCAACTAAGAAGATACACCATGTTTAGCAGCAATTTCATGAGATACTCTAACATAGCAATAAAAAATACAAGGACATACATGATCAACATTGTACATCTCATTAGTTTAAGGTTGGGGACAAGGTTTGGCCTTACCTTCAAAAAGAAAGACTTAAATGGCCACATAGAAAACTCCATCCCATTCAGTATGGTCCATACACCATCCTCAAAAAAGTTGGGGAAAATGCTTTTGAACTCAATCTTCCATCTTTTCTTGGAGTACATCTTGTTTTCAATGTTGAGTTGTTGCATCCATCTTTTCCACCATTGTTGGACACCTCAAAAGTTATAGAACACATTAGTAGCATAGAGTTGAATCCCAACACTACTTCCCCTCTCATATGTGAGTGGATTACTAATGTTATAGTCAAAACATTGAAGAAGCAATAGATCTCTCTTTACCGGGTGGTACAGGCATGACAATTTCCCCATAAGGGAAAATGGTTCACTAAGGACCAAATTGAGACCTCATCTGCTGCAACACATAGGTGCAATGGGCCCCATTGCCTCTCAAGGGGGATGCAATGATCCCATAGAGATTCAAGAGCACTAAGGTGGCATCTCTACGTGCAACTAAGTTTTTAGTTTTTTAGTAATTTGTTTTTTAGAATTTTCTACATCTCAGTAAATGGCATTTTTGGAGTGCTTCATAGTGGATTTGGGGGTCAAGAATTTCATCGGTTGCTTTGAGTAGTAGCCATAGGTAGGGATTGATGCAACTCAATCTAGCTCTCTTGGAGATATTTCCAACAAGTCCAAGAAGTTTGAATTCTAACTAGTTGGCTAGGAGTTATGACCCTACCAAGTTGGGGTTCTGAATTCAATAATTGTTTGAAAATATGAAAATTTGAATTTCTATTAGTTAGTTATTTTTTTGTCACCTTCGAACTATCCATTTCAAATTCCATGGATAAGGTGACTCTTCACATTCTTGGTCATTGTATATAAACACTTTTTGATGCAAATAAAGTTCTCTTTGGTTCCCTGTAAACTCTCTATGAGTTCTACACATTAAGCTATTTTGAATTTTCACAATACCACAGGGTCAACACTAGGTATCATACTCTGAATTCTCATCTAATTCAGATCATCAATAATAACATTTAAACACATTGGGTAATAAAATTTATTAATGAGATCATCTACACCAAATTGCATTTCCTGGTGAAGTGTCTGACTTGCTTGGGTTTGGGTGTAAAGAGCAATCTTTGGTGTATTGTTTGGTTGCTATGAGGAGGTTATCCCCCATGTTCTGCTACGAGGTGAGTATTTCTCTTGTTTGACACTCCTTATCCTAAGTTCCTAGGTCTCTCTTCCTTCTTCCACCATTGGATTTTGACTTGACGTGTGATGTTTACCATGTGATTGCATGTGCATTGTGATGTTTGATTCATGCTTGTATGTGTCTATGATGGACTATGATTTATGCTTCCTCTGGTGTGCATTGGAGGTGTGATTATTTCCCTTATGCTTGAATGTTGTGATGTCATTCTATTATGCTTTAGTAAGTGTGTCATATGTTACTTGAATGCAATTGGGTGGTAGTTGTACCATGTGTTGTTTATATGCATTGTATTGGCATTTGTGCCATGTGTGTTGTGTGCATTGATTGGCATGTATGCCATATGTTGTTATGTATACCCTAGATTGAGTGAGATGATGCTAGCAATTTTTCCATTATCACGTTCTTCGTAGCTTGGGGATTGCCTAGAGTTACATAGATAGCTATTTCGCTTGATGATGGCAATATGGTTGGGAGGAGAGAAAAATTTCCCCATTGGTCCTTAATGATGATCTTTAGGTGCTAGACTATTCCCTTATCTTCTTGCAGGTTGATATGTTGTTCTTTGTGTCTTGTTGCGCCTTGGAGAGCATGTTGGTTTTTGGGTGGTTTATGCACTTATATATTATCATTATTGATTATTGTAACCTTTGTAATGTAGGTCTTTTAAGACCCTTGTAATAATATGTAATTAATGCTATGAGTTGATTTATGATTTTGGATATGATTCATATATATTTAGGATGAAGCCCTTCAAATATTGTAATTATTGGATATCCTCTTGTATTTTTCCACGCCTTGGTTTATGAGGACATTGGCATGTTTTGATAGATTTTACATGTTAGAATCTAGCTATGTTAGCATGTTTAGACTTAGTTATTTGATGTTGTATTTGATGTTTATGGATATGTTTGTGTTGGATCATATTCATCCCACATAGGTGGTTAGGATCCTATCTTTGCTTTTGGCATGTGTCGACATTGGTGTCGAACATGCGTAGCCTTTTGTATTATTTTTGTCATGTTTTGCCTGTTTAACCCTTTTGTGAAGTTTGTTGTCGTAAGGTGCTCGTTTGACCACTTGAGGGTATCCATGGTGTCATTTCCATGATGTGATATGAACTCTTGGATTATTCCCTCTTTTTCTTTGGGAAGCATGCCTTTGCATGAGTTTGACTAGTGACCATTCCAGTTGGTTAAGGAATCGTACCTCCTAATTGGACCATCCCATGGGTGAGAATTACCCTTGTGTTTAGGATGTCTTGTGTAGTCATGTAATAGATTGAGGTGACTACTATCCTCATCCTACTCCATGTGTTTATGAGGGAGGAAGGTCATGAATGTATATTTGACCTTCATCTTGGAGTCAATTCCACCTTTCTCTTGATCATCGTGGTGAGTTGTCTCACGATGGATGAAGTCTTCCTCTTGTGACACCTTGCATTGTGCAATGGTGATGTTTAAGGTGTTGTTGTGCTTGTTGCAACACCTTGTGTGTGTGTGAGTGCAATACGACGTGTAAATGTCACACTTGCAAATGCAAAAAAATTGTTGGTTCAGTGTTTGTTTGGCTAATGCTTTGGGTGAAAAACCTGGGACATTATAGGTAATACAACCTTGTCTAGATGTATGAGGAAGGAAACTTAGAGCATTAAAGTCCAAATGCACAAAAGGTATGAAATGACCTTAGATGCAAAGGACAACTAATATGCAAAGAGCTATTCCACCACACACAAGATATGAATATTAGCTAGAGTAAGAAGAAACTGATACAAATGCAAGATAAAATTATAACACACACAAGAAAGAAAGAAAGCATGCACAAATGATTCAAAAACAAACAAGGTATTGCCCCTATCAAGCTACAAACTAATGATCTATCGATTTATGATTAATAATTAAGATAGTGTTGTCATTGGGAGGAGTGATATATCCATAGATAAACACAAGGATGAAGGAACAATATATCCCATTGATGATAATGATGATTGCTTGATTGATTTAACAACAAGGTTGGAAACAAAACCAAGGATGCAATTGGATAATTTGACTAGATTAGTATGGATTAAGGATGACTTGCATTTGGATTTTTTTGGATATTTAATTTTTTGTGGATTTTGGGGATGTTTTGATTTTTTTGGAAACATTTTAATTTTTTTGGATATGTTTTGGGAGAGTAGTGGGTGATGGATTTATTTATGGGATGGAGGACAAAGTGTTTTCATTCGATTTGCACCTTGTGTTGAAGCCCATTTGTTGCAACAATCTAGTGAGACATGGGAGTGATTTCAAGGTGTGGGACCTTGTAGATGAGATTAAACCTCCAAAGAAGTTTGGTTCATTTTTCTCAATAGAAGATTTAGAGAAAAATATAGACTAAACCTAAGCTACCACCACTGGGAAAAGGTGATACACCATGTTTAATATGAAGACAGCCAAAGAGCTAAGATGCATAGAATAATTTCACACAGTTGATAAACTCACACAAATCATACAAATCCTAAAAAGTTAAAGAATAAGAATAGGATTGCAAGCAAATAAACATTCACAAAAATAACCAATTCCAGATTACACAGTGCTAAAATATCATGAAAGGTAAAATAACCAGTATTGTATTGACTAGCATATTTATATTTAAAAAATATATCTAAAATACACCAAGAGATATCCTTCTTGAGGCACCTATTCCATCTATGTGTGGTAAATTGATTAAAAAATAGGTGCCTCAAGAAGGATATCTCTCGACATATTTTAGATATGTTTTTTAAATATGGCTATGCTAGTTTATAATATGTAATGTATTATTTAAAACTCTTAATAAAGCAATGAGTGTCTTTAAAAACTATTCAAAAATAAAATATAAATTAAATAAGTATTATAAATATGAGAAATTTTATTATACACTAATTTCATAATAAAATATATCACAAAATTAATACATATTAATTGATAAATCTTATTTATTTATAATTAATAATTTAATCCTCTTAATAAAAAAATGTGTCTTTAACAAATAATTCAAAAATAAAATATATGGAAACCCTTTTCTAACAAATAATATTTTTATAATAAAATAGAAGTAAAATTTTATTTATGAATTATAGATTACCATTTACTTTTTAACCTTTAATTTTTTTTTGAAAAATATACAAATCATAAAAAGTAAAAATTAAATGCACATACTTACTTGTATTGTTTTGCTTGATTATCACTTAAATTTTTCCTAAAATAATTACTGCACCTTCTCTCAATTTGTAAAATTTATTAATTGAATTTCCTGAAATAATTGTTGCATCTTCTCACAATTCGTAAAATTTATTAATTGCTACAACTTCGTCAATTCATATTTTTTGTGAATGCGTAATTATTTTTTCCTTTCTTCTTCCTCTCTCCATTTATATAAATATTTTTGGTTGGCATCGATTCATGTGTCTTTTAATTTATATTTGTCAGCTATTTATTTTTGTTATATCTTTTCATTGTTATTAATTTAATAGATGTTGGCATTTAATATATTTTAATATGTTTTTTTTTTGTTTTTCTTAACACGCTCACATTCTGCTCCATGCTGTAACTATAGGTTATGCCTCTCGATGTAATTAAAAGGCATGGTTACAGCAAGATAGGGTTCTATTTGGAGCACAAAAATAAGCTTCTATGTCTAACCCTTATTACATTGATTTTCAGCTATATAGAGCATTTCACTATATTGATAACATATTAACCCAGGTCACCCACTACAATAAATTCTCCCATAGGCCTGTCAAAAGATATTTCTACAAAGGAATGTCTACTTACATCTGTCCTGTAAAACATTAATGTAGAAAAGACCTTGATCTGATCTATAACTATAAATATGTAAAGATCTGGAGGATGAAGTCATTGCAAAAAAAATCTGCATTAAATACCAGCACCTGACTCAGCCACCTACAGTAATTAAACACCCAACAACCACTTTCATTTGGGGAGTTGACTTGATCCTACAATCATGGCAACTGGAGAGAAGATGGACATTTTGAAATATAATGCTCGCCAAAAGTATCCATGTAAACCTCTTACAACACTTTAAAATATTTGAAAGTACTACATCATATTACATGCTTTATATTTACATTGATTTTCACTTGATTTTCACTTCTACTTTGCCTTATCAGGAAATCCTGTCTATCACAAACTTTGGAACTTTTTGTCCCTTTTTCTCTCCATCTTTCTTTCTTCTCTCTGTCAGAGCTTCCTTCCCTTATTGGTGATTTCTTCAACTCACAAACCATTCATGTGTTCTATTTTCTTTCTTCCTTTTTCTGTCAAAGCCTCCCTCTATCAAAAAATTTTATAGTTCATGAACTTGCAACTTTTTTGAATTCTATTTACTTAGGTGATTTTCTCTCTTTTTTCTCCTTTTCTTTCTTATCAGAAATTTTTCTCTTTTGCGAGCCATCCATCTTTGATATCTTTTCTCCCTTACCTCTTTATCATCCACTTTAGTCAGTGATTTCACAAACTCTCAACTTTGCCAATAACTTAAATTTCTCCGTCCTTTTTGACTTGTCTTTTACCTTTCATTCCTCTACTTTAGTCAGCGACTTCCTTTGTCAATGAACCAGCTGGTGAATGAACCGGCAAGTTCGCAAACCACATATTTCACCAACAAAGGCAACTTTGCCTTGGTTTTCCTTAGAAGAAAAAACTTTATCTTTCTTCTCACCTATGAAGAAAACTTCCTCTCTTTATCAGCAATTTTGCCGATTGGCAAACTTTTCACTTCGCAATTTCTCAAGTTTGTTGATAAGGAAAAAAGACCAAGGTAAAATACTTAGAAATTGTGGGTTTGTTTGAAGGGGGGCCTTCTTCTATTTAGGCTTTCTCATATCAAGTATTTTAGGTATACCATTTTAGATCTAGAGGGCTAAAATTGGTCAACGTTTTGGCAACCTCTAGGGGAAGTTTGCCCGCTAAACTAAGAAACCAGTGGCCTGAAGCATCTATTGGGCATGGAGTCAAAAGGGACTGCAGTATGCTGGGAACCACTAAAACCTTTCCTTAATCAAAACACCAAATAAAAGAAAAAAACAAGGCATGCATTCTCCTAATGAGAATGCAACCTGTGCAACAACACTTAAGGAAAAGGAAAATTAAAGTAAAAACAAACCTATCCTAAACCTAAACTAACAAGGAAATGACTTCAAACAAAGCCATTAACTAGTTCTTGAAATTGACTACCCTTTTATTAACAATTTACAATACTTTACATGCATGTGGGAAGTTAACATGATATGGAAAAAGAGTGGACATGCAACAAAATGATGAAATGACACTCTCAAAACAAAATTGAACTCACCTACCCTCATGGGCTGATTGTTGATGTGGTTGTACCAAAGAGGATAGGTGGGCTGATATTTTCTCATTTGAATTATTAACTTCATTTTCAGAGGTGAGCATGACAAGTGGTGACTCTTTTCTGTCTATCCCCAGTTGGGCTAGATGTTTGATAGGATATCCCCTTGAAGCAGAGCTTGAATTATCAATTACTTCATGTCTTTATTATGATTTTTTCTCCTCTTGCTGGTTTGAAAGCTCCAGTTCCTGTGACTCAACTAGAAATATGGCTACCTCCACCTCTGATGCATATTGCCCATGATGGCTATTAGAAATAGGCTTAGATAATGAGCTCTGAACTAGCTTAATGATGAAATCTCCTCCACCAAGGAGTTGATATCCCCATTGGATAATCAAGAACAAATATTCAATTTGTTCTTTCCCATGCTCAATATCCACATCATCATTTTCAATAAAATATGGGAGCTCCTCAAATAGGTCTGCATCATTAGCCTCTACATTTTTCAATATAGGGTTGCCTGTTTTCTCCTCTTCATGGGCTAGAACCTCACTATTATGCTTGGCCTCATATGCTAACAACACACCATCATTTTCATTATCCCTATGCTACTCCATAATTGTTGGCATTTGCCTACCCTCTTCATATTCATTGTGACTGGGTAGCTCATAAAACAGGGTGTCATTATCAACCTTTGGAGCTACTGCACAATCGCATCCTCAATGTCCTCAATCGACTACAACTCCATTGGATTCTTCTGGAGTTAGCTCTGTAGCTAAAGACTCTCCCCATGCAGTCTTTGCATTTCATTCTCATTCATTTCATTAAAAGCATGGGAAAACTTTTCAAAAGAACCAAAATCCATAGGATTCAACCCTTTATTTGAATTAACATTACTCACAGGTGTAAGAGGTTCAAACAATTCCACCTTTGTGAGCGTAGGAACAACAAATTGTTCCTCATTAGTTTCTTTCTCGTCCACCTCCACCTTTGGCTCATCTAAATGATTTTCCCACCAAACAACAAGTCCACCCTTGAAGAGTGAAATGGTACTAAGGAAAGAAGAGTGATGCAGAACAGGCGTTGAATATTCTCTTGAATTTCTTGGAGGGGAGAGATTTCTTGAAAAAAATATTCATTGGGAGTGATAAGTTGGGTTTGCATAGCAATAGGGCCTTGTGAAGGGTGAGAGACTCTGAAACTTGGAAAATTGAAGCATCAAGGCTACTCTATTGTAGCTTGATTTGTAGTGGTAAAAGGGGATTGTCCAAAATTGGGAAAAGAGGGGCACTAAATGAGTCACTTAACTCATCTGTTCTTCTTTAGCTACAATCTGCAAAGCTAGGCTCTCTTGATAAGCTCTTTCTTGTGCCTCCATCTACTAATGTCGAAGATGGGCCTAATAAGAAAGCTCTTCTTGTTGCCAATTATAATTTATCATTCCTTGGAACTCATCCCATTCCCTTTGGCATCCTAGGATCGCCTCCTTCAAATCAACAATAATTCTGATGTTAAGACTACAGTCCTGTTGAGGCTGATTATACCCCCTATTTATTTTAATATTGTCCAAGCATCTCTTAAGCTCTAGCAGTATGTCTGTGAGACCATTGAATGCATCAACATCCACATTGTCAACATTTTAGAACTGACTAGAAGGGTAGCTATATTGACTAGGATCAAGATAGTCTTCTTGGGGTTTACAATAATTATTATTAGACTGCCAAGAAAACTGAGCAGGGGTGGGTGGAGGAAAGCATCATGAGAATGTTGATATTCTATTGCAACAAGGGAAATGGCATAGAACCAAAGGTATCTTGTCAAGCCAAATATAGATGCTATGGAGGCTAACAACTTGTATTTTGACAAGATGGAAGGGAGAATCTAGAGCTTCCATAATAGTTTCACATAATATAGCATGAAACTCATTCAACTATTCTTTTAAAATGTGATCTAACAAGTCTACACCTCAGAGAAACTAAGTACATACTAGGGAGAGTCATCTAGTGATTTAAATACTTCTAAAAGAAAGTGAGACCAAGAATATCACTGAACTCCTAATCTTTCAAGTTCTTTTAAACACTTAAATTCGCTACACTAGTAGATTTGTCTAGCAGAGTCACCATGGTGCTTTTTAAATGCTTTCACAACTGTAGATGAACAAAGAATAGTACTAAACTTCTCAATTCAGATCTCACTAAGAGTAGAGCATCTTACTGGGCGTCTATTGTCACTTTGATTAGCACCCTATGTTGAAGCCCATTTTTAGCAACAATTGAGTGAAACATGGGAATGATCTGAAGGTGTGGGACCTTGTAGATGAGATCAAATCTCCAGAGAAGGCTAGTTCCTCTTTCTGAATAGAGGATTTAGAGAAAAATATAGACTAAACCTAATCTAACACCACTGGGAAAGGGGAACAAAGAGAAAACTAAAAGGGAAAAGGTGATACACCAAATTTAATATGAAGAACACCCACAGAGCTAAGATGCACAAAATAATTTCACACAGTTGATAAACTCACACAAATCTTGCAAATCCTAACAAAGGTAAAGGATAAGAATAGGATTGCAAGGAAATAAACATTCACAAGCAATAACCAGTTCTAGATTACACAGTGCTACAATAGCATGAATGGCAAAATAGCCAGTATTGTATTGATTAAAAGGCACATTTATAGTAAGATAGGGTTCTATTTGGAGCACAAAAATAAGCCTCTATATCAAACCCTTATTACATTGATTTTCAGCTATATATAACATTTCACTATATTGATAACATATTAACCCATGTCATCCACTATAATAAATTCACCCATGGGCTCGTCAAAAGATATTTCTACAAAGCGATGTCTACTCACATCTGTCATGTAAAACATAAATGTAGAAAAGACCTGATCTGATCTATAGCAATAAATATGAAAAGCTCTAGAGAATGAAGTCACTGCAGAAAATATCTACATTAAATACTAGCACCTAACCCATCCACATGTAGTAATTAAAACACCCAACAACTACTTTTAGTTGGGGAGTTGACTTGATCCTGCAATCATGGGGACTGGAGAGAAGACGGACATTTTGAAATACAAGCCCACCAAAAGTATCCATGTAAAGCTTTTACAACACTTTAAACTTGATTTAAAATATTTTAAAGCACTACCTTATATTACATGCTTTATATTTACATCAATTTTCACTTCTACTTTGCCTTATCGACAAATCCTATCTATCACGAACTTTGGAAATTTTTGTCCCTTCTTCTCTCCATCTTTCTTTCTTCTCTTTATCAAAGCTTCTTTCTCTTGTTGGCAATTTCTTCAACTCACGAACCATTCGTGTGTTCTCTTTTCCTTTTTCCTTTTTCTGTTGGAGCCTCCCTCTATTGGCAAATTTTACATTTCGTAAACTTGCAACTTTTTTTACTTCTATTTACTTAGCCAATTTTCTCTTTTTTTGCTTCTTTTCTTTCTTATTGACGATTTTTCTCTTCCATGAACCATCCGTCTTTGATCTCTTTTCTCCCTTGCCTCTCTATCAGCTACTTTAGTCAGTGATTTCATCAATCAGTGAACCTTCTAGTTCGCAAACTCTCAACTTTGCCAATAACTTAACTTTCTCCTTCTTTTTTGACTTGTCTTTTTCCTTTCATTCCTCTACTTTAGTCAATATCTTCCTCCACCAATGGACCTACCAGTTAGTGAATCGACGGGTTTTCAAACCACATATTTCTCTAACAAAGGCAACATTGCCTTGTTTTTCCTTAGAATAAAAAACTTTATCTTTCTTCTTGCCTATGAAGAAAACTTCCTTGTTTTATCGACAATTTCATCGATCGACGAACCTACCGAACAACAAACTTTTTAGTTCACAAACTCTCAAGTTTATCAATAAGGAAAAAGACCAAGGAAAAATACTTAAAAATTTTGGGATTTTTTGAAGGGGACCTTATTCCATTTAGGCTTTCTTAGATCGGTTGTTTTCAATGGAAGAAGTGTAGTATTTCAAGTATACCATTTTAGATATGGAGGGCTAAAATTGGTCAACACAAAGGTTTGGGAATGCCATGGAAAATGTTTAATGCCATGGGTGTAAGATAGAATAAGTGATATCAACATGTGTAGATGGTCATGTAACATGCAAGTGTAAGAGGCTCAAAGAGGAGGAACTTATCTCTACCAAGGACAATTAGGAGGTTACTAGAAAAACTATGTCTAAAATAAAACACAATCTGCTGCCCCCAAGTGTAAGTGGGGTGATAGCATAAAATAGATGATAGCAAAGGTGGATAGAATGAAATGGATGGAATGTATATGATAGGAAGGGAAGGGAAGACTCCAACAAATAATAATGATGGTAAATAGGATATGGTGGAAGACTAAGACATTAGATGAAAATGGAATGATGGGCCCAACATGGGATAAGTGACCTAGAGGATAATGGAAGTTGACAACTACACATGGTGCCTGTGAGCAAGTTTTCACCATGGTAATTATCCAAGGCACCATAAAAGTGGTTTTCACCATAGGACGAATTATTTCTCTTTACTTTTTTTCAATTTTTGATTTTCATATTGCAACAAGCTAAGCATGGAAAGATATGATATCAAGTGGAAGTATGAACTTTAGACCAAGTGGACAGTGATCATGATGATGGGTGGAAGGTGGAAGTTACATTTTAAGGATAATGTCACTAGGATGGGAACCAAGGATACCATCACATAGCTCCTTATGTACAAGATTAGTCTCTGTTGTGTTTAGGTACACATAAATGGGAACTATCATAGCCTCATTGATTATGTATGGAACAAAGTGTATGTGGGATAGGTCTATGTAAGGTGGTGGAAGTGTTATGGAGTGAAAGTGATGGGGAACCGACAATCTCACTTTTAGGATGTTTCTTTGGATTTGGTTTGATTCTCAAATAGCATTGGTTTTTTTCAAGTAAATGCTCTTTGTATGCTAGGGATAAAATGTTTTTTTCTTTGACTTTGGATACCCCATGATTTCTTTCTTTGAAGTCCAATGCTTTAGGATTTTTAAGCTTCTTTGATTTGGTATGCATGGGACTAAGGAGTTCAATATGTACTCCATCATTATGAAAAGTAGTGTGAGAGATTGGATTTTTTTGGTCCCATGAAGTGGAATTGGGATATGGAAATGAAGGCCCAATGGTTAAGATGGCATTGTTATGGAATAAGGATGAAATGTCAAGTTCTTCATTGGAGGCTTTAATGGTTCCAATGATGGTTATTTTAGCAACATTAGAGGGTTCATCAAGACTTGTAGAAGGGACATAAGGATCCTTAGTTTCCACACTAAAAGGCATGTATCTTAGACCATACGAAGTGTCATGGAGTGTTTCAACATGGAAAGAATTATGTAACTCATACTCTCCACAAACTTTGTCTATAACTATGACCTTAGTAATTCTAGGATCCTTAGAGGACATGTTGGGATAAGGTGCCATTAACCTTGAAAATCCCAATATTGTATTTATTCCATTTATTATATGTAATTTGTAATTATCCATGAGGAGATGTACTAGTTTCACTGGCAGGGGTAATTTTCGAGTAACTAGAGGTAATTACAGAGTGACTTTTACTATTGGCAAATGTAAAAGCTCAAAGTAAATAAGGGTAGGCATGCTCCCTTGAGGAATCTACTATTTTTGGCATGTATGACAACTGTCATAATGTTTGGTAAGTGAATCTATGACAACTGCAAGTTGTCATAAGATTATGAGATTCTATGATGCATATGATGGATATGTTAGTTGTATATTTGCTATATTTAGCCCAAGGTTTCTATCTTGGATAGATACTCTTTTGTGGAATCTATAATGGTTATGAGGTGTCATAAGATGTTGTAAGAGGGCAGATTTAGTCTTGGGTAACCAACCTTTGCATGGTTGTTTTTGGACAAGTGTAAGATGCTTATAAGATGGTAATTAATGTTTATAGGTTGGAAAATCTTAGGGGAGAGAAGGTGAACACCTAGAATGGAGTGGAAAACATTTCTTTAAGTATTTTCCAAGTATTTGTTTCTGCAATACAGATTTTAGGTACTCAAGTACTGCCAGAATGCTATCAAATTAAAGACTTGTGGAGAGAGTTGTGTGGTTGATGTATTATACAATCTTGTTGAGATTAATACAAACTTGTGCCACTTTCTTGGTGGAGTTTTTTACCTGCAAGGGTTTTCTCCACGTAAACATTATGTCACTATGTTGATTTCATCTTTAATATCTTTTCTGTAGTGGGTTTTATGTTCTATTACAATCTCCATTGTTAAAGCACAATTAAAGATTACTGAAATTTATCTTGAGTTAGATTTCCATTGAAGTTCTAACATTTGGTATCAGAGCCTGGCTAGCTTTGACTCTTGGGTGGTAGTGTGGAAGTTCAACGGAATAGGGTATGAGTTGCGGAAGTTGAAAATGGAATATTTGTTGGAAGAAAGAAACCAATGGTTGGCTATTCAAAAAGAGAAGAAACCCAATGATGTCTCTCAAGATGAGTGGGATAGACTGGATAAGAAGGCATGGTGAACCATTTGGTTGTGTCTTTCAGACTCTGTCCTGTTGAATGTTGCAAAGGAGGAGACCACACACAAGTTGTGGAATCAGTTGGTTGAGATCTATCAAGCCACGAGTATGGTAAATAAACTTTATTTAAAAAGAAAATTGTTTTTCATGAAAATGCAAGAAGGTGAATCAATTGCAGAGCATTTAAATTCTTTTAATTTGTTATTGAGTTAGCTTGATTCAGTAGATGTTGAGGTTAGTGAGGAAGATAAATGTATCTTACTTCTTTGTTCTTTACCTAAGTCTTGGGAGAATGTTATCCCTTCTATCACTTATAACCTTGTGGATCTGAAGTTGGATGCTCTTGTTTCAGTGCTATTGTCACAGGAATTGAGGAAGAAGAGTTCAGATAGTTCAGGTGATGCTCTCAGTATCAGGGGAAGGTCTAAGGAAAGGGGACCTAAAGGAGATTAGAAAGGGGCTAAGAACAACTAAGACTCCTGGTAAAAAGAACAAAGTTAAGTGTTGGAACTATGGTAAAAGGGGACATGTAAAGGAGTGCAGAAATCCCAAGAAATAGTGGCAAAGTACTTCGGATAAGTCCTCGAATGCAGGTGAAGAAGTTTTACTTTTTGCATGTAATCTTGTTTCCAATGATCACTGGTTGGTTGACTCAGGATGCTCATTTCATATGACCCCACATAACGAATGGTTCTCCTCATATGAAGGATATGATGGAGGTAATATCTACCTTGGCGACAACTCTTCCTATCCGATTGTCAGTAAATGAAAGGTATTGTTGTGTTTTAGTGATGGGAGGGTTAAAATCCTCCCTAGTGTTTTTCATGTTCCTAGATTAGCTAGAAATCTAATTTCAGTTTCAAAGTTGAATGGTTTGGGAATGCATGTGACATTTGACATGTATGGCTACAGATTGGTGAGAGGGAACTTGGTGGTAGCGAAAGGGAAGAGATTCGGGAACTTGTTTAAGCTTGAAGCCACTATAGTTTGTAATGCATCTTATGTATTTGAGGCCACTACTAAAAATACATGTATGTTGTGGCACCGTAGATTAGGCCACACAAGTAATAATGTATTAAAAACTATTAAGATTAAAGAATTGTTGGACAATTTCTCTTATTCTAATAAGCACTTTGATTTTTGTGAGCATTGTGTGTTTGGTAAACAAAATAGAAAATAATTTTCTTCAGCAAGCAATAGAGCAAACTAGAAATTAGAGATTATTCATACGGATGTGTTTGGACCTATGGATAATGAATCTATTGGAAAAACTCATTATTTTGTTACCTTCACTGATGATGTATCCAGATTTACATAGATTTATTTTATGAAACATAAATCTGAATTTTTCACTAAGTTTAAGGAATTCAAAGTCTTAGTAGAGAACCAATCAAGTTTAAAGATAAAAATATTAAGAATCCAACAATGGAGGGGAATATTTCTCTAAGGAATTTGATGAGTTTTACAAACATGTAGGTATAATCAGACAAAAGACAACTCTGTATACACCACAACAGAATGGTGTTGTAGAAAGGATGAACTAAATGATTATGGAAAGAGCTAGAAGTATGCTTAGTGATGCACAGTTGGATAAATATTTTTGGGCAGAGGCTATGTGTGCTGCTTGCTACTTGATAAACATATCTCCTTGTATGGCTCTTGATTCGACACCTTATGAAGTGTGGATAGGTAAGAAACCTTCTATTTCACATTTAAAGGTTTTTAGCTATGAGTCTTTTGTTCATGTGCCTAAGGAAAAGCGATCTAAGTTGGATCCAAAAGTTTAAAAGTGTACATTCATTCGATATGGTGATAATGTGAAAGGTTATAAGATTTGGAATCCACTAACCCCCAAGATTATCTTTTCTAGAGATGTTATTTTTAGGGAACTTAGAGCTATTTATGAACCTGAGTAGCCAAAACAAAAATAAGAAAAGGTAAATAAGGTGCACTTTGATTTAGAGCAGCAGGATGCACCTCAGTAAGAACAAATGATGGATTGGGGGGTGAAGAAGAAGAAGATTCAAGTAGTTCTGATGAAGATGAGTCTTTTGTTACATAAGAAGTTGGCGGAGATGATCATGCAAAAGAACAAGTAGAGTCTCTTACTCCACCCTTGAGGAGATCCACAAGACAATAGAATCTAGTTGACAAGTATAGCCCACCAGATTTCTATTGTGTTTATGCTTTATTGAGTACTAATGATGAACCTAGATCCTACAGGGAAGCTATTTCTGTAGATGATAGTGAGTCTTGGCAATTAGCAATGCATGAGGAGATGATGTCTTTAGAATCTTGTAACACATGGGATCTTGTTTGTTTGCCCAAAGGAAGAAAGTCCATAGGATGTAAGTGGGTCTTCAAGAAGAAGTTTGGAGCAGATGGATCATTGGAGAAGTACAAGGCTAGACTGGTAGCCAAGGGCTACTCCTAGAGAGAGTGAGTTAATTTTGGTGAGATATTCTCTCCTGTTGCTAAATTAACTTCTATTAGATTTCTCTTATCCATTGCTATAGCTTATGATTGGGAGATTGAGAAAATGGATGTTAAGACTGCGTTCTTTCATGGAGATCTTGAAGAAGAAATTTATATGTAACAACCTACAAGTTTTGAGGTAAAAGGAAAAGAACATTGGGTTTGCATGTTAAAGAGGTCTCTTTATGGTCTAAAACAGTCCCCCAGAATGTGGTATCACAAGTTTGACTCATTTTTTTTTGAAATTGGGTTTTGTTAGAAGTGAAGAGGATCACCATGTTTACATTTATTGTGTTGATGATTCTATACTAGTTATTGCTTTGTATGTTGATGACATGTTTTTCAGCAATACTAAAGGTATGATCAATGAGCTTAAAGCCCAACTTTCAAGTGCATTTGAGATGAAGGATCTTAGTGTTGCAAGTTATATTTTGGGAATGGAGATCAGGAGGGATAAAGTTAATAGAAAGCTTTGGTTGTCACAAAGTAAGTATGTGAATACTATTTTGTAGAGGTTTAGTTTGCTGGATTGTAACCCAGTTAGAGTTTCTTTACCCATTGGTACTAAGCTTTCATTAGACATGTGTCTAAAGACTAAGGATGATTTTGGGGATATGTCTAATGTGCCATATGCTAGTGTTGTAGGGTGTTTGATGTATGCAATGGTTTGCACTAGACCAGATATTGCCCAAGCAGTGGGAGTTTTGAGCAGATTTATGTCTAACCCTAGTAGACATCATTAGAATTGTGCCAAGAGGGTGTTTAAATATCTTGCAGGTACTCTTAATTATTGTTTGGTTTATTTTGGTATTGATAGTGTTGACAAATATTTGGACATATAGGGTTTTGTTGATGCAGATTGGGTAGGTGGCTTAGACAGTCAAAGGTCCACTAGTGGCTATGTGTTTACTCTATTTAGAGGAGCAGTGAGTTGGATGAGTAAGAGGCAACCCACAGTTGCTTTGTCCACCACAGAAGAAGAGTATATATGGTTGCTACTCATTTCTCTAAGGAGGTAGTTTGGTTGAGGAGACTGTGTATAGGTATTGGATTTGATTGTAGGATCATTCAGATTGGTTGTGATAGCCAGAGTGCTATTTGTTTGGCCAAGAATCCCATGTATCATGCTCAGACTAAGCATGTTAATGTTTAGTATCACTTTGTTTGAGAGTTGGTTGCAAATGGAGATATTGAACTGAAGAAGATAGATACTCAAGAGAATGTTGCAGATTCATCGACCAAACCTATGAGCACAGAGAAGTTCGTGTGGTGCAGAGCGGTCATGTGCCTTGTTTCTAGTGCCTGATTATTTTTCATTTGATTTCCTATGGGTTGCTTTACAATGTATAATGTCAAGTGGGAGAATGTTGGGATAAGGAGCCATTAACTTTGTAAATCCCAATATTGTATTTATTCCATTTATTATATGTAATTTGCAATTATTCATTAGGAGATGTACTAGTTTCACTGGCAGGGGTAATTTCAGAGTAACCAGAGGTACATACGGAGTGATTTTTCCTATTGGAAAATGTAAAAACTCAAATTCAATGAGGGTAGGCATGCTCCCTTGAGGAATCTATTATTTTTAGCATGTATGACAACTGTCATAATGTTTGGTAAGTGAATCTGTAACAGTTGCAAGTTGTCATAAGATTATGAGATTCTATGACGCATATGACGGATATGCTAGTTGTATATTTGCTATATTTAGCCCAAGGTTTATATCTTGGAAAGATACTCTTTTGTTGAATCTATGACAAATATGATGTGTCATAAGATGTTGTAAGAGGCCAGATTTAGTATTGGGCACCCAACCTTTTCTTGGCTATTTTTGGCCAAGTGTAAGATGCTTGTAAGATGATAATTAACGTTTACAGGTTGGAGAATCTTAGGAGAGAGAAGGTGAATACCTAGAATGGAGTGAAAAACATTTCTATAAGTATTTTCCATGTATTTATTGTTGTAATATAGATTTTAGGTACTCAGGTGCTGCCAGAATGTTGTTGGATTGAAGACTTGTGGAGAGAGTTGTGTGGTTGATTTATTGTACAATCTTGTTGAGATTAATACAAACTTGTGTCTCTTTCCTAGTGGATTTTTTTTTACTCACAAGGGTTTTCTCCATGTAAACACCATGTCATTGTGTTGAGTTCTTCATGTTTGACATCTTTTTTGTAGTGGGTTTTATGTTTTGTTACAATCTCCATTGTTAAAGCACACTTAAAGATTGCTGAAATTTATCTTGAATCAGATTTCCATTTAAGTAGTGTTTCTTTCATTTCTAATAGGACAATGAAGTGGAAGAAAGGTCATTAGGATGAACATAAGATGTGGAAGATGTGGAAATTTCATTGTTAGGACAAAGGTTATATTTAGGACTATAAACTCCCAAGGCTCTACAAAATGCAAAGGGTCTAGGATCCAATTGGATAGTAATTTCAACACCATTATGTGGGAACTTGATACGTTGATGGTAAATAGAAGGTATGGATTGCATAGCATGGATCTAAGGACTACCAAGTAAGATGTTATATGGAAGCTCAAGGTCAAGGACATGACATGTAGTGTGTACAAGGATAGGTCCAACTTGTATGGGAAGACATATGGTGCCCTCACATTCTCTCTCAGTATCATCATATCCATTGATAGTATAAGAACATGGTTTCAAGTTAGCTTTTCAATATCCCAATTGTTTTATTGACTTCAAGGTGCATAGGTTCAAACCAACACTATTATCCAAAAGGACACGTTTGAGTTTGGTTTTGGAGATCAAGACCTCTATATGAAGAGCATTGTTATGAAATGGATCAATAGATGTCATGTCTTGTCAGGTAAAGGTGAGGTGATAGGTGGAAGAAAGGTGACTCACAAGAGATTGGAATTGATTAGGGTCAATATCATGTGGGAAATGGGAATCTTGGAGGACACGGTCTAATATAGCTTTGTGGATGGGGGAGACCATGAGGAGATCTAAGATGGATATTTATGCAGGAGTCTTCCCAAGGTGATCAAGGATATTATAATGGGATGGAAGAGTGGATGAAGAAGATGAAGGTGAGGATGAGGATGAGGAAGATGAAGGTTGGGGGATAATAATTATTCCATGATGAGTGGTGACAATACATCTAGGGGATGAAGCTCTAATGGTGATGGTGGAAACTTGTGAAGGATCATAACCAACTCTTCCTATGACATTGTCATAATCAAGAGGGGTTTTGTTATAGGGAACATTGTTGGTATGATCATCTTGGGATTGATTAGGATTGGTGGAAATAGACTTGGTTTGATGTTTTGGAAAAGGATCATTATAAACACCCAATTGAGCATTGGAAGATTTAGACTTAGTATTGACCTCCAATGTTCCTTGATCAATAAGGTCTTGGATATAATGTTTGAGCCTCATACAATTACGTGTAGGATGACCATCGACACGATGATAATCACAATATTCTTATTCATTATACCATGTAGGTTTGGACTCATTATCAACATAGGGTCTTGTATAAGGGTATGTGACCATGTCAGCTTGCACAAGATTTTGAAAGATTAACTCAATGGGCTCTCCTAAATTGGTAAAATGTTGTTTGTGAATTTGGACGAGTTCTAAATTATCGCTCAGGAAGGGTGATGGTATTTGTTGAGAGGAATTTTGGCACATGAGGTTGGGAAGATTGAGTGGTTTGGACATGATTAACATTAGTAACTGCATCACTAACCACATGTTTGTTCTTGTCCCAAGGTTTAAATTTATCATTTGTAGGGCTATTGTCTTTGGCTTGAGGTTTGATTAGACCTTTAGATATAAGGGATTTTTCAATGGTGATCCCTTTCTCAACAATTTATTCAAATGTGGAAAGACAATAGATTTGAAGATGAAAGGCCATTTCTTGATTAAGGTTTTGGATGAAGATGCTAACCAATTTTTTTTCAGGGATGGCCCTTGGGATTCAACTTGCAAGCCCTTTCCACATTTGTAGGTAAGAATCAAAGCTTTATCCATTATGTTGTTTGGCACTACAAAGGTCTAGTATTGTGAGTTCATGTTCAACATTGTAGGATAAATGAGCAAAAAAAATTCTGGATCAGTCAGCACAAGTTGTGACGGTACCGGGGGTAAGATGATGAAACCAATCTAAAGCTTGTCCTACCAAACTTAATGGAAAAAGTTTCAAGAGATAGAAATCATAATAGGAAACTTCTTGACAAGCCATAAAGAATTGTTTGACATGATCTCTAGGGTCTCCTTTTCATTTGTATTTATCAAATTTATGGACCTCAAAATTAGGAGGAAAAAGAGTTGTCATGATGGAATGATCTAATGGATAAGGACAAAAGTCTTCAACTTTGAAATGTTTGCATTGTGGTCAAATTTGAAGTTTTTGAAGGGCATTTTATACCATATCATGCATTTTATGATTCAAAGGAGGTGGGTTTGGTGATGATGAGGTGGAGTTGATAGGTCCATGTGATAAGGATTGTGTACTGACATGTGATATCAAAGGATTGGATGTGGTATGATGTTACATGTGTTGTGGATATGAGACGATGAGTTGAGTGTTTGAAGGGTTGAGTTGATTGTAGGTATGGGATATGTTAATTGAAGATGTATTGGGTTGGGATGAATCATATGAATAGACATGTGAATAGGTGGTTTGTGGATGACTTAGTGGTATGTGGTAAGAGAGTGGTTAAGATGGGCTTGCTAATGTTTGTTGAGGAATGGAAATGGGTGGAAATGAAGTTGGTAATTTTCAATGTGGCTTGGAAATTTATGGGATGAATGATGTGGGTGGACCTAATTGAAAAGAGTATGTGGAATTAGGATCATTAAGAGGTGGAGGCAAGGCCACACTACTTATTGGATTGTTTTGAGGATTTTCCATGATGGGTTGTGATGAAGGACTGGGAGTAATGGGATCTTTAAGATTCAATGTCCTAGGTTGAGGAGGAACCTCTACCCATTGGTCTACAAGAAACTTCATGACTAAGTCCGGACGTGGGAGGTTTCTCATGAAATCGGTAAATCTAGGTGAAAGTTCATCTTGGTCAACACTTTGTTCATGTACATGTGTGTCAATGGGATTATGGTGTGGAAAAGGTTCCATATGATGAGATTTCATGAAATCAAGTGAGTATTTAACTTGGTCATCATACACACTTGTGCGTAGGAGTGAAGATGGTTGATTATTAATGTGGAAGTCCATGGTTTTCTTGGCTTGTAATCTAGTTAATGGGGCATAAGATGATAGATCTTAATGATGTGACAAAAGGTTGATGTGTTGGAGATTTTGAATTGGAAATGAATAATTAGATGACAAAAAGACTAGAGATGATGTGGACATGAATGATTAGACCAAAAGGATGTTGATGATGACTTGGACTCAAGAATAATGATGACTATCACTAAAATTGATATTAAGATCAAGGAAAAAGACCAAATTAGATTTGATTTGACTAAAGATGAGGATAGATTTCAAATACTTAAGATAGACTTATGACCTTAAGCAAAGATAATCTATGATTGGCTAGGATTGAAAAGATGATCTTGGTAAAGGGCTAAAATATCAATTTAAAGTCTATGGACAAGTTTGATGTGGATGGAAGATAAGATAGATGGCAATGATGGAAGCAATATGATTATGGATATGGATCTCAACAAGGTCAACCTAAAGCTAAAGTGTGACAAGGATTCTCTCAATATGTTGGACTATGGACTCTAAGATGTTGTAAAATGTTTGGAATGGTTTTGAAAGCTTGACTTGGACAAATGGAAAATTGGCAAACACAATGTTCAAACACAAACATGCATATATTTTTCAAATGATAAGGATTTGGCCAATGTAAATGATCACACACATAATACACAACAACATCCCTAGATTATTCAAGAAGGTGTATCTTTAGAGTGTAGGCCCACACAATAGAATATCTATCCATGTTCTTACCTAACTAAGAACACTTCACCCTGAGCAGATAGCTAGGGATAAGAGCATTGCACACAATACCCCTTTCCTTGGAGGCTTTTATGTCTTACCCAAAGAAGACTTATATCTCCACTTCAAGGATGCACATGATGAGTAACTTCAGGGGGTGGTCCGCGTCCCTTGCACCACACTAGAAAATGGTTGAAAGGTCTTAAATCGAGCTATACAAGCTTCTAGAGGAGTCCTCCAAATACACAATGTACAATTTGGGCCAAGTCTATGAACACTAGTTTGTTGAAGGGATGTGGCATAAGCAATCAAGAAAACACCACTTCACCTTATGTCTGGAATCACTCAAGACCCCAAAGTTGTCCCAATGACTACGTGACTAGATTGAGGTATTGTTTTTTCTCTCCCCCCTTTGATATACCTCGCTAGAGCATGTGGTTGAGGTCACCCCTTTAGAGTGGGTGTGTCTCTAAAGTTAGGCCTCCTAAGGGAAAGATTATACTTGGTGTTTTTTATCCCCAAGATCACATGAAGCACAAGGGGAGAGCATACACACAAACAAGCAATTCTTAAGGTGACAAAGGTGAATTAAGAGATTTTTTTGATCCTCAAGATCACCAAATATTGCGAGGAGAGCATACCCATGCACTTGATTCACAAAACAAAATTCATTAACCCTTAGATAAAAATATTGGTGTGTGAGGATGAACGTGGCTCAAGGATTTTTTTGATTCCCAAGATCACACTAAGTTCAAGGGAAGAGCATACACACCCTAGATCACACTCAAATCCACTAAACAAAGAATACACAAAGCTTCAAATGATATGTCTTTGATAAATGAAAACCTGCAATAAACTTGTTAGTAGTTTGAGATATGATCTTGGACAAGCGTAAACAAGTTGCACAAATGTGTTAGCTCCAAAATAACCCCAAAATGCTAGCTAAAATCTAATAATCAAGCAAAAGCACGGAAATATAGCCAAGGGTGTAGAATCATAGATAAATAGAAATAAAAAAATGAATATATGATACCTCCTGACAAAGACGCAGATCTATGAAGCAAAGGCACATATCTATGAAACAAAGGTACATATCTATGAAGCAAAGGCACAGTTTTGTGAAGCAAAAGCATGGCAACTTGAAGCATAGGAATTGTTCTATAAAGTAAAATCATGGTTCTTCTTGAAGCGTAGGTGTGTTGATTCTGAGCGTAGGCACATCGATTTATAGCATAGGTGCAAAGATTTGTAGCATAGGCATGAATTTAGAAATGGTTGACAAAACCTGCAAGAATTGCAAGAAAAGTATGATAAAACACTACAAAACTAATAATTGGATGATCAATAGGTTAGATTTGAGGGTTAGATAGAAAAATAAACCGAAATCTTACAAAATAAATAATCAAAAAACTATTTTTAGAGATCTGCAAACACAAAAGTTAATGGCAGACAAGGGTGTCGCGACAACCGGTGTAGGTACAGATCTATGAAACAAAGGTGCAGTGTCATAACAGAGGCACAAATTTTTAACTTGCAAGGCTAAATGATGAAATTTCTCCCCAAAAAATGGATCAAATCAAGGACGTGGGTCCCATCGGGTGTGCCAAAAATATGCATGCAAAAATATGGAAATCAAATAAGAAAACAATACAATGAAAGTACCAATTCTATACTTGAACAACACCTCATCTAGGATAAGAGATATAATAAAAATGATAAAAAATCCTATGATATTTGATAATAATTTTGATATGTCGGTTGCTCAATAATGCAACATAACAACTAGATAAAATGATAATAGATATGATATGGATGATAATGGAAAAGATAGAGTGATTTTGATAGCATGGTGATACTTGGAATGCGGATGTCCAAATGACTTGGTTAAGGCTTGATTTATAGAGGTTGGATGTAATAAATGAAGGGCTATGATTAAAAGATTATATCAATGGCTAGAATTGGTTGAGAGCACATTAGGGCAAGGATAAGGATTTCTAGGGTTTCAAAGGAAGCTTCTAGAGTTTATCCTTATGTGAATGGCTAGGATTAGAAGATATAGTATGAAATGGATGGTGGAGATGTAAAGATTAATTTAATGTTGGAGACACTCATTTAATGATTATGGCAAGTGGTCGAGGATAAGGACAAGGTAGTCATGTGGCTCTCAATAATTAAATTAAATAATAAAATCATTTAATTAATTACTAGAGATGGGATGATGCGAGGATATATTAATTAACTAAATAAGATATATTCAATTAATTTTGGCTACAAGGGGATAAAAATGGATAAATTAAATAAATATAATTTATTTATTTAATTTAGGTGACAGGGGCAATGGATTAATTAAATAAATATAAATTAATTTAATTAAATTGGGAAACAGATATAGTAAAGGGGACAATGTATTACAAGATGAATGTGTTATGAGGACATGGACAATTTTAGGTGTCTACACCAACTACCCCATAAAAGTATTTTAAAATATTGTCAGTCCACAAATATTAAGAACCACAAAGGAAATCAATAGATGTTTAGCAAAGTTGATAATAAAAAACTTCAAATTACACAAGACAAGTTCACAAGTATAGGACAAGTTTCTAGCCCAAAGATTCATCCCTACATAATCACAACATAATATTCTAACTTCTAAACAATCTACTACTCTCATACTCATTATTCCAAAACCTAAAATACATCAGATTTGAATTCATAATAATTTTAATAAATTCTGCCATTAACAAACTAAATACTTAATTATTATTTATATTTAAATTAATTATTATAAATTATCAATACATAACTCATTTCATTTATATACATTTTATTAAGAAAACCTTATTTTACTTTAAAATAATAAAATATGTGTCCATTGAAAGGAACACGTGCATATTATAATGTTTATGAATCCATTTGATTGGATAAACAAAATCCAAATCATTTCTTCCATGAATCTTACACTTTTCTATGACAAAAGTTTTCAACTTATACATTTTATTGAATTTGATCCCCACCCTTATTACTTTTCGTGGTCTTCAATCATTTTTATTCCCTAATTTTCGCCCACGCACTTATTTTATGAAAATGATCATTAAATAAAATTCAAAAGCCTTATGTATTGAATTAACCAAATATCTATAACAAAAAAGTTGTAAATAAATTTGTGAGGGAAGAGTAATCTTGAAGAGATAACCATTGACAAGTTACGGCGTCAAAATCTATCCATTGAATATACGTAATCTCACACAACTTCCATTAAAGGCAGAGATAACAACTTCAAAGTGTGACTTGGCAAGTGATAACACCACACAATAACCTCATGCTTGATTTTCGTTTGCATGTGGTGGATCAACAATAACTTTTTGGAAAAATAATTTGCACAATTTTCTATTAAGTTGTTATTTGTCTAAACAAGTATAACACGTAAATTTAATTACGTCACTTGTCTTTCTAAATGTTGGACACTTTAAAGTAAAAGTCGCAGTTTGATATTGAATAGTAAAGAATATGATATAGTTGTTCATATACTTCTCCAAGATTTTAGTTACAACAATTGTCAAGTTACCCAAATTTATATTAAACATTACACGTACTCACAAGGACAATCCCACACAACTTCTAAATGTGACTTGGCAAGTGAATCCTAAATCCCACACAATAATCTTGTGCTTGATTTTCATGTGCATGGTAGTGGTGGAGTAGCAATAACTTGTAAAAACAATTTGCACATGTCAATTTTCTATTAAGGTGTTGTTTGACTAAACAAGTACAACACATATAAATCGATACTATGTCACTTGTCTTTTGAAATGTTCGAATTTTTAAAGTAAAAGTGAATAACAAGTATTGTGTAGTAATTAGTTCTTGTCATTGTAGTATGTCAAAATAATAAATTTAGTATTGTATTTCAAAAGATTACATTTGTTTTGTACTAGAAAGTATATGGTATAGTTGTTCATATACTTCTATATGACTCTAGCTATAGTAATTGTGATATTATCCAAATTTATATTAAATATTACACTTATCTACAATAACAATTGAATTTTATTTGATTGCAATAAAGAGAACAACAACATACATTGAATAAGTAATAAAAACGATTAATTGAAATGCAAAATATACCTATCATGTATTTTTTCTTATTCCTTACACTACACTAATTCTTACATCAATTTGTATATGGAAAGGAAAATTCTCTCTTTAAACTAATTTTTAATTAATCTATAATATTTTTAGGAAAGTATAAATGAGGATTTCACCCTTACCCACCTTTTAAAATATTGTTCATGAGTCAAAACAAAATATACGAGATAAACATGCCATCTTTATAAAAATAGATTGAATTTGATAATTGACTTTCATTGTAATTTTGAGAATCCGCATTATTTACTTGACAAGTGTGTAATGAAAAGAGAAATAGCTCAATATCTATCCATTTAAAAGAGAAAACAATCAATTCATGTTGATGCCCTTGTTATTATCAATGTATTTATTGAATAAAATAGGTATAGTTTGCATTCTCATGAGTCACATCACTATGACATTGATAATATATGTTTAACATTTAAGACACTTGTCATTTTCATATTGAATTATTAAAAAGTTATTATTAATATTTTCTTGATGTACACGTAAGTAGTAATAAGAAGTCAAAAATTTTATTGAATAATATTTGAGATAAATAATATTTTATTCATTTATGAGTAAAAATATGCACCTTTTACTTTGGCAACATTAAGAAACTAAAATACATAAAAATAAAAGTGTTTGAATGGTTGGTGATTACAAATAATATTAACTAATTAACAAATATTGATTGCTATAGTTACCTTCTATGGACCTTGATATGATTTCACTTGCTTATCTACAACTAGTTGATAACTAATGAGATTATAAAGTCCTTTAGCATTCATCAAAGTGGGTGGATGATGAGGGTGGACTCCACCCAAAACACATACAACAATAATTAATAGATTTCAAATTGACAAGAACAAGACCTCAAGAACAATTAATTAAGCAATCTGTAAACTGATTCAAAATTTCTTCATTAAACTTGCATGTAAAGGCTACAAATCTAAAATACAATTTCTAGGGTCATATGTCTACTTATTACAACAATATGGGTCATCTTACAATAGAAATATCTAACTTGTACAAAGCCTTCTAATATCTCAGGCGACCTCCTTATTTGCATGAGCAGGACTTGCCAATCACTCCCTCCGACCACTGCGTCCGGAGCTATAAAAAATGGGTTATAAATACACATCAGCACCACTTCATGTAATTTTTCTAATGTCATCTTGCTTTGAGTGTGTAACTCCCATTTGGATACCAAAATGAACCCAACTGTCTCTTTTTCCTACCAAGGGAATAATTTTCAAATTTTAAAATTGAAAAACTAGGTACGACGCAACTTCTGGGAGCCATAACTTTTGAACATGGTGTTTGATTGATGAACTGTTTGATGCGTTGGAAAGCTCATGAAGATATCTATCAAGATGTAACTTGCTTCATTAGTTATGACAACTTTCAAGTCATTTAGGGATGTCTAAGTGCTTCAAATTTGATTTTGGAACTGTTTTTAGAAACTGCAAAAATGAAAACTTTAATATCTTGCAATCCAAACATGGTCTTGGGCTGAAATTTACCAAGAATGTTTATTTGACTATTCCAAAGCTTTGGGAAAATTTTTGAGCCCAACTACTCCTCTAATATAGGGTTACTAAAAATAGTAAGTTGTGGTATTCTTAGCCCTTTTTGAAACTTTGAAGGTTTTGAATCATTATTCAAGCAAATAGGTACCTGAAAACACAAAAATTAAAAAGAACAGAAAACAAATCATCATTTTTTTAGGTGATGTAAGATTGCCCTTACACCACTAGATGCTCCTACATCAAACACCCAAGGTAATTTGAGAAGTGACCTTGTCACATCTCAGGTGTTCGAGGAAAACCTAAATGGTCAACCTTTGCTTTAGACAACCAGGAAGAATCTTCGATAGGCCTTCCTTTCCACTTCACCAGATATTCCTCATATTGCCTATTTCAAGTACTTCTTCCCACACATCTATCCAATACTTCTTCTATTTACTTCTTCTCTAAAGTAGGTGCCAAAATATTCCTCGGCTCTTCTGTTGGTTCATCCTCTGTGTCACCTTTATGATACTCTATTAAATCATCAATGTTGAACACAGGAGAAATGTTGATTCCACTCGGCAACTCTACCTCATATGCATTTCTCAAATCATGCTTCTTGAGGATCCTGCATGGTCCAAATTTCTTCATCTTCAACTTATTATATGTCCCCATTGGGAACCTTTATTTTCTCAGATGAACCATAACTTCATCTCCAACCATGAATTCTTTAAACCTCCACTTTTGGTCCACCTTTTCTTTGTACTAAGTATTCATCTTATTAATATGCTTCCTTACATCTGTGTGCAAGTTCTTTAGGTGTTCTACAAAGTCTTCAGCATCAGCACTACTCTTTTTTCCCTTCTCCATCTTCCTCAACTAAGAAGCATTCCTTGGACTACTTCCATATACAATTTGGAATGGAGATTTACCAATACTCTTGTTGATAGAATTGTTATAAGAAAACTCTGCCTATGGTAATATCAAATCCCATACCTTGGGCTTATCTCCTACTAAACATCTCAGCAAGTTTCCCAAACTTTGATTCACTACCTTTGTCTATCCATCAGTTTGTGGATGATGTGCAGAACTAAACTTCAACTCAGTCTTCAACTTCTTCCATAAGGTCCTCAATAAATACCCAATAAACTTGGTATCTCTATCTAAAACTATACTCCTTGCTAGACCATGTAGTCTAACCACCTCTCTGAAAAATAAGTCTGCAATGTGAACATCATCACTGGTTTTCTGACATGGAATGAAATGTGCCATCTTTGAAAATTTGTCAACCACCACAAATATTGAATCATGTCCTCTATGTGTCCTCGGTAAACCAAGAACAAAGTCCATGCTGATATCCTCCCATGGTCTCTCTAGTACAGGTAATGGTTGATATAGCCTAGTATTCTAACTCACTCCTTTGGCCATCTGACATACTCTACAACTTTGCACAAATCTTTCACATCCTGATGCAATTGTGGCCAATAATAATTCTCACTAACAAGAGAAATGGTCTTATCTCAACCAAAGTGTCCTACCAAACCTCCACTATGCTTCTCCTTAATTAGGTTCTCTCTCATGGAACTCCTTAGAATACACAACTGGCTTCCTATGAACATCATACCATCTTGAATTATATAATCCAAGCATCTTGTCCTATCCAAGGTAATAAGCTCCAAACAATCCTTCCAAGCCTCTACAAAGTCTAGATCTTCAGGGTACAAATTCTTGAGTTCATTAAAGCCAACAACCTCTATCTTCATCTCTGTCAACAAAATTTTCCTTCTACTCAAGGCATCTATAACTCTGTTAGATTTCCCACTCCTGTGCTTCAAAACAAAAGTATAACTATGCAAAAACTCAACCCATTTTAAATGCCTCTTATTTAACTTTCCTTGACTATTAAGATATTACAAAGCCTAATAATCAGTACATAAAACAAACTCTTTCAGAAACAAATCTTGTCTCCATTACTTCAAATCTTGAACTATAGTAAACATAATACGTTTTCTTGGCATCATTAAGCTTATCACTAAAATAGGCAATCAACTTACTTTCTTGACTCAAAAAAACTCCTATAGCACTACCACTAGCATCACAATCTACCTAAAATACCTTGTTGAAATTTGGAAGTGCCAAAACAGGTTGCTCTAACTTTCTGCTTCAATGCATCAAAACTCTTGGCTACTTCTATAGTCCATTTAAATTATTTTCTATCCCCTCTCATTGTCTCTGTTAGGGGTGTACAAATGCTACTAAAATTCCTAATAAATTTTCTATAAAAACTTGCCAAACCATGAAAAGATCGTACCTTTGTAGCACTCCTTGGAGTAGGCCATTCAATAATAGCCCTCACCTTCTCTGGATCCATTTTAAGACCCTTAGCTAAGATAACAAATCCCAGGTACACCAACTCCTTTTTCACAAAACTACATTTCTTCATATCAATCAACAACTTTTCTTCCCTCAACTTCTCAAAAACGTTTTGAACATGCATCAGTTGCTCCTCCAAAGTCTTACTAAAAATCAAAATATCACCTAAATAAACAATGACAAATTTACCCCAAAACTCTTTTGGTACCTCATTCATGAGCCGCATAAATGTGTTCAGTGCATTGGTTAGCCCAAATGGCTTAATTAACCACTTGTATAGGCCCTCCTTAGTCTTGAAGGGTGTCTTCCATTCATCTCCTTCTATGATTCAGATGTGGTGATATCTACTCTTCAGATCAATCTTCGTAAACTAGTTGGCTCCACTCAAGCAATCCATAATATCATCCATCCTTGGCAATGGGAATCTGTACTTGATTGTAATTTTGTTGATGGCTCGAAAATCTATACACATTCTTCCCTTACCATTTTTCTTTGGTGCTAGTACTGCAAGTACTACACATGGACTTAGGCTCTCCCTTATTAGTCCTTTCCTTAACATCTCGTGAACTTCTCTGTTCAGCTCTTCATTCTCTGCAGGAATTATTCTATGGGCTACCTTATTTGGCAAACTAGCTCCTAGTATCAAATCCATTTGGTGACTTATCTTTCTCACCGGTGGTAAACCTTATGGTACATTATCAGAGACAATGTCCTAAAATTCTTCCAATAGATCGAGACATTTGTTGGTACATCTTCACATTTCTCCTAGCTGATCTTAGGAATCAATGTAAAGCAATGACGCTCATGCTTCATACCATCCAAACATTTCCTACCATCTACCAAGCAAATTTTGGAAATACTACATACATTTTCTTCCACTTCCTTCAAGGGTTTCAACTTATGACGAACTCCATCCTTTGTCAGGGAATAGGTGTTTGCATGGCCATCATGGACAACACACATATCATATTGTCATGGCCTTCCCAATAGCATATGACATGCATCCATCGGTATGATGTCACACAACACCTCATAATGATAGTCTCCAATCTTGAACTTGACTAAACACTGGTCATTGACCAAAGCTGTATGGTCCTTCTGTAACCATGCAATCTAATATGGATGTGGATGCCTTCTCCTTGTCAACTTCAACTTGTTAACCATCTCCACTGAGACAAGATTATCAGTGCTTCCACTATCAATAATAATATCACAACACTTTCTTTCACACTTGCACCTTGTGCAAAATAAACTCTTCTTCTGATCTAGTTCTTTCTCCTTGTTTAGCAAGGTTCTTTTAACAACTAGGGTTTGTCCCCTTTCAGCATCTTCAGAATGCTTAGACTGTGCATCTTCATCTAAATGTGCAACTTGTGAATTACCTTTAGGTCATCTATTTGTCCTTCCTTGATGTTGTAGATACTCATATGCTCGATGTCCTTCTTCTCCACATTAGAAACAAGTTCCTCTGAAACCTCCTCTTCTAGGTCCTTGCCTAGGTCTTCCTCTTCCTCTACCTCTTTGTTGACCATTATTTTGGTCACAAGGGTAGTAGGCACTATCTCCCTTCTGATTTTGACTTATGCCTACTTCTTCACTTTTCTTTGGATCTTCATTTCAGCCTCCATAGGATCTTCCACCAATCCTTCAACCATGACCTTATTCTCTTTGCTTGCTTTCAAATATTTTATTCAGCTTCTCTTCCACCTTTAGAGCAAACCGGTATGCATCTTCTATGGTGGTCATTCTGACCAGGTTCAACTCCTCTTGAATACTTGGCCTCAACCATTAACATAATATGGTACCTTTTCCTTGTTGGCCTCTGCATGGCATGTTCTGATTATAATCTTATAAAACTTGTGTATACTCCTTAACAGACTTATTACCTTGCTTCAATCCTTGTAGCTTCTTCAACAACTCCAACTCATAGTCTAAAGGAATGAACTGCTTCTTTAGTTTGTCCACCATCCAATCCCATCCAGTAATCTTTCCTTTTCTTCTTCTATTTCTCTCTAACTGGACCTCCTTCCACCAAATACTGGCATGGCCCTTCAACTTCATTTTTGTGAACTTGACCCATTCTAGATCCTTCCAATCTTCATATTTGAAAAATTCCTCCATATCGTTTATCCAATCAATAATCTCTTCCAGGTTTAGATCTCTAGAATAGGTAGAAACTTTGATCCTAGGCCTCTTTCCAATCTTTGAAATGGCCCTCAACAACCTAACTTATGCGTGATCTCCTGCATCATATTGTTCTTCCTTAGATAACTCATCTTCTTTACCTTCATCTTCACTTTCTTCCCTTATTCTTGGATCAAACCCTCTTTGTAGCTCCTCTTGCAATGCATCAATTTGCCTTTGTAAGGCTCTAAAACCCTCTTCTATCAAAGTATTTTTCCCACCACAGTTTCTTCATGGAGGCATTTTGATCTCTACAACAAACCCACAACCTTAGGTCTTGGTGCAAATTGCCTCACGATCGATGATCTGTCTACACACTTAGGAACCCTCTCTTTGATACCACTTGATGAGGATGGACTCCACCCAAAACACATACAAAAACAATTTATAGATTTCAAATAAACAAGAACACAATCTCAAGAATGATTAGTTAAGCAATCTGCAAACTGATTTAGAATTTCTTCATTAAACTTGCATGTAAAGGCTACAAATCTGAAATACAATTTCCAGGGTCATATACCCACTTATTACAACAATATGGGTTGTCTTATAGTAGAAATATTTGACTTACAGAGCCTTTTGATATATTAGGTGACCTCCTTATTCGCATGAGTAGGACTTGCCAATCGCTCCCCTGACTACTACCTCTAGACCTATAAAAAATGGGCTATAAATACACATCATTAGTAATTTTCCTAATGTCAGCTTGCTTTGAGTGTGTAACTCCCATTTGGGTGCCAAAATGAACCCAACTATCCATTTTTCCTACCTAAGAAATATTTTTAAAATTTTAAAATTGAAAAACTAGGTAGCACAACTTCTGGGAGCCATAACTTTTGAACTGGGTGTATGATTGATGAATCGTCTGATGCATTGGAAAGCTCATGAAGAGATCTATCAAGATATAACTAGTTAGAAAGTAATTGTATATGAAAGAGAAAATATCCCTATATATTTCTAGAACTGTTACATCTAAACATCTCAATATTAAAATTGAAAGAGCTTCAAATATGTACGAGAGAATGTCGATGCATCAGGGACATCCCAACAAGCCCATGAGTTCAAAGCCTGCAAATCAAAAATGGAAGGCTAAGGAATTTGGTGAGTATACTCCCCCTCCTATTAATGACATTATTACAATGACAAAAACTCTTTTGGGTGGTAATAAAAAAACTCACAGATAGAAGGAGAATGAAAGAAACATACTATTTATTTTATTTCTCGAAATGTACCTGCGTATGAGGTTGATTCTGAGGGTGATGGAATGTTTTATCTCAAACCCTACCCTATTTCTCATAGTGTGATTGTCCCTTTACAAAGTGTATCTCAATCAGTACCCATGCTTGCTACTCAGTCTACTCATGAACCCCTGAGCATATCCCCTTATGAGAGGTTAAGTTCCCTTTCATTCGGGAAGGCTAAATTCATTGATGCAAATGTGTGTTCTATACCCAATGTAGATTTTGGTTCTACCCAAACTGATGAAGAATTAGAAAGGGAAGTAGTTGATTTGTGTCTCAGGTTAGCTAGGATGGAGACTTTAAAGAGAAAGGAGGAATTTCTATTAAGAATACAAGCTTTAAATAATTCCAATATAACTAGTAGTTCCTACAATCCTAGTTCATCTACTACTAACACACAACACACATCACATCATACATCCATTGCCTTGCTAGAGCCTTTGATACAACTTGATCATCTATGTCACAATAATGGATCCTCCAAACAAATGTAGCAATTGTTTCTCCCCCCATGAATAATCCTATTATGTCAGCACCTACATGTCAGCCTCAGAGGCAACAATACTTACACAATGCAAATGCAAGGATAGCTAGCCAACGAGTAGGGTGCAACCATTTTGTAGGTCAATACATAGGTCCTCAAATAGCCCAAAACTTTGTACACAACCAAATAACCAAAACCAAAATGCACCACACCAGCAACATTTTCAAAACCCATAAAATCCTCTAGTGGATCAGAATAATCTAGGTGGGCAACCAGGAGTGAATTCTTTTGCTAGAAGACCAATGTAATTGGAAAGATACTGACAGCTATATTTCATTGGTATACCTGGCTACCCAAATCCTATTGGAAATGAAGTCAGAAATGTAGTTCCAAATTTTTTTGGAAATAATGCTATATTAGGGGAAGGACATCTAAAAGATTTCATAAATGTCATTGATGATTTTGAGAGAGAAGCAGAAGATGTTGTATTGAAGTTATTCATGCAATCCCTTACTTATGATGCTAGAGACTGGTATAGGACTTTCCCTGATAGAAGTATTGACAGTTGGCAAGAATTCAAGAGAGTTTTTAGAGAATAGTACATGGTGTTCACACAGACCCTAGGTTTGTTGTGAATGAGATCACAAGTATTCAGAAAGGATACAATGAAGTAGTGGCTGATTTTAATGCTATAATCATGAAGATTTTAAATAAGATTCCAAACCATTTGAAACCTAATGATTCTATATGCCTAATCTTCTATTTGAATGCATTTGATTCAAAAGTATGTTATGAGTTGAGGACAAATTATCCTCTAACACTAAGGGATGCTTTCAAAGCTGTAATGAGTATTGAAAATAATAGAAAGGTAGCTGGAAAGTTAGGGAAGAGAGATGACATCAAAATATTGAAGAATCCCAAAGGACATCATCCAAAACATCCAAAAGAAGAGGATAAATTAGGCAAGGCCATTAGTGCATTAAAGGATCTCAGTTATAAAGTTGTAAAGAATGAGAAAGGATTAACTCATGAAAAACCTAATTTCCAGAGACCAAGGCTGCAAGACATGCCTTATAATACCACATGGAAAGATGGTAAACTAGTGTAAAACATTCAAAAGGGGTATGCAAATAAAGAAACCCCTAACCCATTGAAATGATCGATTGAAAATATGGTTGAAGATAATCTCTAGTGTGTGGGTCAACCCACAATAATGAGTTACATTTTTTGGCCAAACTTGACATTGAAATCAACATTTTGAACTAAATCTTCACTTTCTGACAGCTATAGCTCCTAAATCATTAGGAATTTGAAGATGATGTGAACTAGTGATTTGTGAGATTTTATTTGTAGATTCTAAATATATTTTTTTAAAAAAAATTTGGAGTTAAATTGTAAATTTTTTTGTGTCTCCTTTGTAACTAGTTTTAATAGTAAACAACATTTTTTTAAAGTGATATTTATTCCATAGCACATAACTTTTTTTATACAAAGGATAAAATTTTGATTCTTTTGAATTTAAATTGGTAACACCGATATATAGGGCATGCATTTGGTTTTATAATGTTTTGTTGAATATTTTTTTAATTAAGTTTTGAAGTCAAACCAATTATAATTTAGACATAGGGATATTCTGTAAAACATAACTTTTTCTGTATGTATCAAAATTCAATTTTTTCTTTTCTGTTGAAATAAGGACATCAATACCTAGGGCATAGATATTTTTAAGAATTTTTTTCACTAATTTACTAATTTTCCATGTGTGTAGAACAGAGAACTTGATGTTCAGTGAAAACCTACATTCACAAGAAATAAAAAATAAATATAATAATCAAATTAAATATATTTAAAATTATACTTTTTGGGAAGCTTATAATAATGACTACATACTTACAAAACATAAATTTTAAATAAATTCATTTGATCCCCCAAAAGGTAAATCTAAAGTGGTTTTTTATCAGCATTTTGATAGGTGTAGAGGAGACTCCATTATAGGTATGGTTTAAAACTAGCGGTGTTCTATCCAAGGGGGTTTGAATCTAATGGGGTTTGATCAAACCCTCTTCAATTAAAATCCTTTAAATGGAACCTTTCAAGGCTTAAATCATTATATTTTCTAAAAATATGTGATTTCAGCAAAAATCAGGATGTCCCGAAAGGTATAACCCATTATTGTGGCAGCACCCGTGTAGTATGCCAACTGCCTCATTCCCCAACTCAATGCGTGGCGGCTCAATCACTTCAAGAGTCTAGTATGCCTGATGAAGAATATAATGAAGACAATTATGATCAGGATCATATGTAATCAACATGTGTTAAGGGAAAATTGGAGTAAATATGAATAATCAATATAATATATCAATGATACCCAAAACTCAATGAAATAATGAACAAAAGAGATCAATCAAACAATGAACAATACAAAGCAAATCTCCTTTAATTCTTAGCTTCCATTGATCACCTATCACAAATGATCTTGTCTATGAATATGGCCCTCAGAAGGTGGACTTCCTTGCTATGATTGCAAGATGTTCAAATGGGAATGACTATGATAGTTTTTCCATGAAGATGAGCTTCACAACAATGATAATAGTGTGTAGTAATGAGTTTAATCGCAAGCAATGAAGGAATTGGTGCCAAAGGTGCACTGTAATTCCTGCAGAGTAACAATACTAAAAGCTTGGATGAATGAAATGGAAGAATAGGGTTCCATTTATAGACTTGTGAGAAAGAAGATCAATGGTTGAGAACAGTTGAGGAACGTGCATGAATAAGAAGACAAGTGTCACCCAAAAGCTGTTTTATTTGAGTTAACTACTTTCTTTTCTAAAGATAAGACATGCTTTTCATAAATTAGAAAGTTTTTTTCTAATTTAAGAGATATTGATAAAAACAAAGTTGATTGTGTCAGTTAACTCAACTTGAGATTTACTTTTGCATGATTTGAGAGAAATTAAATAATACAATATTTAATTTTGTGTGCATGAAGAAGAAGACTTATTTTTAGAAGATTTGGAAGATATTTGAAGATAGGAAAGCAAATTAAATAAATAAATCTATTTAATTATTGTGCATGATTTTAGAAAAATAAATAAAATATTTGATTGTATTTTATTTTTGGAGATTAAGAGAATTTAAATAAATTTGATTTGATTTATTCAAATTTGGAAGAATGATTTTGACTTAATTAAATAATTAAGAATTATTTAATTGTTTGGAAGAATTTAATTAAATAAAAGATTTATTTAATTTTGACTTTAGAAGAGATAATTAAATATTTCAATATTTAATTAATTTAGAGGAATATGAATCAAATAAATAAATTTGTTTATTTATTTATTGATAGAAGAATTAGAATGAAATAAATATTAAGAATATTTATTTAGGTTGAATCGTGTCATTTTTAGGCATATACATTTTGCCCCTCTTTGATGCAATGCAGTTTATGGTGTTGCTTCAAAGAATAAATAGTTTGATAATGATACATGCCCCAGTTTGCCCTTGGTACAGGTTATGACGATAGGATGCCCCCTCAAGAGATTGGACGGGAAGCAGGCAGAAGGTGTGAGATGGACAATCTCACGAAGATGAAGGGAAAAATTGGTTAGGTTTGAAGAAAACAGGATGCATTTCTGAGAAACAGGAAGAAAACGGGAAGAAACGGGTGTGGTAAGTAGTCATAGTCACCACACAACTAGTTTAGGGTTTGCATGCTATATATAGGAGCTAGGTCCACAAGACAAGTCATTTGCACACTTGGCTTTTGTTGGATTGTCTTTTAGAGCTTAGGAGAGCACAGAGCACAGAGCAGTCAGCACTAGGATGGATATTCCGCATGTGGAGCACTGCTTTGAGTGAGTCTGATGATTCAACCAGCCAGCAGAGGTAGGACCCCCGGTATGTATCTTGAAAAACTACACCCAGGGTCGACTTTGCGTGCATTGAATGCTAGGTAAAATTAGGCAAAACAAATGTGCAAGATCGCAGTTTGGCACATCTGACATGCAGAATTGTGCATCTGTCATTCTGTGGTGCATGCAAGATATAAAGCGGCGCATGCATGAAAGATACGCATGGATGAGGAAGGTCGACACATGCATTATTTGATGGTGCATGCAAGGTATAAGTCGATGCATGCATTTGGACGGCGCATATACGGTATGGGACGACACATTTATGAAATGTTGTGGCACATATTATAGAAGTGGTGCATTTGCTGGGAAATGGCACATGTACCTTCTATTCTAGTGCATATGATATAGATAGTCAATTTACTTAACAAAATTGACTCGATTGGCATCCTATTTGATGCATCAATCGATAAGCTATCTCTGAGATTGCAAGAATCTAGTCAAGAGATGTAGTGTGCTATTTTGATCAATTTGATATGATTCTATAGATATGTTGAGCATGGTACTTGCAGCTTTAGATTGACACCTTGCTTTGCATGCTTGCAGGAGGACATATGAGATACACTAATGTCAAGGGAGCAGTTTCCCTTGCTGATGTCGCAGTGCCACATGCTAACAGAGATAGATCGAGAGGCGCTCGGTGCGATGGGATTGGATTATGTGTGCTTTATGCCTGAGGTTCGAGCGAACTGCGGCTTACTAACTATAGTAGTGGAGAGGTTTCATAGCGAGGATGGGACCTTTCAATTCCAAACTAGCGAGATGGCGGTGACTCTAGAGGATGTATATAGGATACTTCACTTGCTGATTCAGGGAGAGCTCGTGGAGTATGATCCACAATGGGATGCAGGACTCACATAGTGTAGGCGAGTATTCAATGACCCTAAGCTGGACTGTCAGGTTATCTCCTGGCAGGATATACATGATTACTATGACTACTTCCCTAGGATAGTTGTAGGATTAATCGGAGGCATTATATGCCCTGATAGGAGATTGCATGGGTTTCCAATTGGATGGGGATGGATCATGGAGATGATGCTCACAGAGGGCACCCGCTATGCTTGGGGTGTCTGTGTTTTGGTACACCTATACCACGATATGCACAGGTGGTATACCACAAGGGTGCTAGTCTATCAGTAGGTGTCTCACTATTATGGTTCTGGTTGTGGGAGTATATCACCATTACCAGACCGATATGTGTGTTCTCAAGACAGAGGGGAGAGCCCTATAGCTATGGATATGCAGGAGTGATTTCCCAACATAAGCTAGGGAAGCTAGAGTATTGGAGGCATGCACTAGATGGGGTAGATGTGGCTGTCTGGTTACCATATCTAGACTATGAGCCTTGGGATGATGAGGCAGATGAGCTGCCATACTACGATCAGACACAGTGGCCTATAGGTAGCATGCGGTTCATCTTAGAGAGACAGATTATCAGCAGGGTTTAGAGGCAGTTTGGGAGGAGATAGGGCATGCCATTAGGGCAGGCTCTGTTTGTACGGACACATGCATAGAGGTTTAGATGGGGCCCAGTGGCATCCTATGAGGAGGTAGTGGCAGAGTTTCGACAGATTCCCTATATTGCCTGGCCGATGAGGAGAGAGATTGCAAATGCAGGGATGACACAGGACTACGAGGAGTGGTTCGCAGAGCATCCATTTCTGAGATACTCTAGGCTTGGAGAGCTGGTTCTCGCATAGATGAGGTGGATTCAGATGATGAGGGTAGGGTTGGTAGGAGGAGGAGGAGGAGGAGAGGAGGATAGAGAGATGGTGGAGATGAAGGAGGAGGCAGAGGAGATGGTGGAGATGGAGGAGGAGATGGTGGAGATGGGGGAGATGGAGGCAGACTTCTGCAGAGGAGGAGATCTAGGGAGGGATCCTCCCACACTCAGTAGGTAGTGCAGCCGCAGGTTACATGGTAGGTTACATAATAGGGACAGATGCTGCCACCACAGCAGGTGCCCCAGCCATAGAGGCAGGGATAGGGCCAGGCCTCCTAGGATCTAGCATAGCCAGATGTCTAGGAGAGAGCCATGGCTATGCTGAGAGGATAGATCAGGCAGCTTAGGGCACAACTTAGGATGGCCGAGGCTCGGTGGGAGATAGATGCAGGTATTATCTCAGGGCTCACGAGAGAGCAAGATGCGGCGGAGGCTAGGATACAAGCCATCCAAGTGGAGAGAGATACAACAGTATCAGCCCTTGGGACAAACGGGATGAGCACATTTCTGGTTGGGCAGGTACAACAGGCACAGGCACAGCTTCCCAAGGCTTAGGTGTAATTGGCACAAGTGCAGCAACAGTTAGTGCAAGTACAAAGTGAGCTTTCCAAAGCACAGGGTCAGACATAGTACTACCAGGGATTATACCATGGTACTGTTCCTATTGATCATAGGGCTCTGAGCTATAGGACCTAGTCCATGACCTCACAGAGAGTAGGTGGATTGAGGTCAAGAGCCTCTGTGATGGGCCCGCAGCAGTCTGGGGTAGACAGAGGACACTGCTGGGAGGAACGGTTCACAGTAGTAGGGTTAGCAGACATTTGCATAGATTTTGGCTCCTATGTACATACCCTTTTGATGGCTCAGATAGCCAGACATGCACATGTACTACTTTTGCACTTTGAGACACGTATCATTATTTTGTGAGATGTATACATTGTATACGACATTAATTCATAGATGGTCGTGGTGGACTTTGATGTATTGTACATTTGGACATACTTTATTTGCTATTTATATGATGATGCAACTATTGATGCTCTATATATGCAGTTGTGTATGCTATATGTTATGGATGCATTTTTATTATATGATGGTACTCATGTGATGCAGATTTTGATTATGTCTATGTGATGTTTGTCTAATGCAGACTTAGATGATTTATGATGCTATGGGATGTTATCTGATGCATACTTAAGTGATTTACATGATGCTATGTGATGTGCAAGATGTGATATGTAATCTATATGATATGTAATGTATGCGATGCTTCTACATGCCTTTACCTATGTTTTTGATATTTTATGTGGATATTATGTTGTGTATGATGCTAATGTATATGGGTGGTCTAATGCACTTATTTATGTTATGCAAATGATTTAATCATGTAAATGACTATCTCCTGTGATATGTGATGCAGCCTATGCTATGTTTTTTTTATGTCCAAATGTACTCAATCAACACAGAGATGACACGATGATAGATAGAAGATTGATTGAAAGAATGACTCGATAGAAAGACTAACAAGTTTTAATTTGTATTGATACTTTGCATTGTTTGGATCCTTCATTGCATGGGATATAGATGTATGGATGTATAATGGATGTATGATGGATGCTTTGCTTTTGACATCTTGATGGTGCAAGTATTTTGAAGTGCTTATTTCATCATTGGGTTATTTTTTTGGTACTTTTTCCAAATGTTGTAAGTTAATACAATCATCTAGATATAATTGAACCAAGATGACCTAAGTACTTCTTACATGGATTTTGATTTAGCAAGTGAATACAAGCATTGAGGTCTAATTGAACCAAGATGACCTGAGTATTTCTTGTGTATCAACAAACAAGGATTGCCCCCTTTCATGTTAGACCTTGGATGTCCTCGATGATCATTGAGTTGATCATGTCCTGAGACAAGGCTTCACATTACAAAAGATAAACCCACAAGTAGCAAACAAAGAAAAGAATCATGCCCCCATCATAGCATCTCTAGCTTTTGGCATCCTTGAGTATCATAGGAGACATGATTAACAAAAATAAAAGACCCTTAAGACACAACTTCAATTTGGAACAAAACACTCTTGTATTTAGATGTATCTTTGCTTGCCATAATTTGATAGAATCATTTGGATTGGTTTGTTCTTTCTTTTGCTTTGGTTTTGTGGCATAAGTTGATGTCTTGAGTCAAAAAATTTTGCTTGGAAATAGGATTTACTTGCGCACGCTTGCACTCCTTTGAGAGAGGTTCCACAATCCTTTTTGGTGAGACAGACCCTAAGGGACTAACCTAGTGCCTCAAGGGCTCATTGCCAAATGGCCTTGCCTACACGACGATGCAGAGGCAATGTAGTTCAGGGTAAACCCTAATGGACCTAAGACCTAGGTGATAGAAAGTGGTGTGGACTCAGATAGATGGAAGGACTAGACATGTGATGGATGGGACAGTGGGAGCCTTAGGGGTGCATTTGAGAAATGGCCTTGCCTATGTAACAACACAAAGGTAACGTAGTTCATGGACTTGGACCATGTGGATACTGACAACAGATACTATGTAAGGCTGACACTATGGATAGGGTACTAGATAAAACCTTGGTTGACAAGGCAACAAAGAGATAGAGTATCAAGACACGATAGGTTATCACTAGGATTTTACTATGGAACAGATATGGATCGAATGGGACACAAGTGAAGGAAGAATGGACACAAGGTGATTGGTTTCCCAAAGATGGAGGAAGTAGTTCATCACAAGTAACACCTGTTTACTAGGTTTTCACCACTTGCTTTTATTTGTACGAAAGCTAGAAAGTATGCATGACACCTGTTTGCCAGGTTTTCATCATGATACCTATCCAAGGCACCTATTTGCCAGGGTTTCACCAAAGGACAATTTTTTTGTATTTTTTTTATTTTTTGATTTTTTTTGTATTTTATGCCCCCCTTACATGGGGGTTCTCTTAGGTATAGAACCAGAAAAGATGCATGCTATTGATTGGGTCATCAAACAACTCACCTTTTGATGTTGCTAGTTGATATGCCCCTGATCCATAAGTAGCTATGATCACATAAGGCCCAAGCCAGTTGGGTTCAAATTTGCCTTTCTTTTCCCGATCCTGTTGATTGTGGGGGTTCTCTTTAAGTACTAGATCTCCAACTTTAAAGACTCTTGGGTAGACTCTGTGGTTGTAGCTTCGTGACATCATTTGTTGATATGCCTTGAGATGATTGAAGGCTTTCTGTCTCCTTTCCTCTAGCAGCTCTAGCTCTTGTAATCTGGAAACTCTGTACTCTTCATTAGTTATGAGACCTTTTAACGACACCCTTAGAGATGGCAGCTCGACCTCGATGGGCAGAATGGATTATGATCCATAGACAAGGATGTAAGGGGTAGCACTTGTGGGAGTGCGTATATTGGTTCTGTAGGCCCACAAAGGGAGATTAAGTTGGATGTGCCAATCATGGCCAGCATTATTAACTATCTTTTTGAGGAGTTTCAAGATGGTCTTGTTAAATGCTTCTGCTTGGCCATTATCTTGGGGGTAATAGGGTGTGGAGAAACGGTGTTGGATTTTGAATCTGTCACAAAGCTCTTGTACATCTTGGTTCTTGAAAGGTCTTCCATTATCCATGATAATGGATGAGGGAATTCCATAACTGTAGATGAGGTAGTTGAGGATGAATGAGGAGATTTGTTTACCTATGATAGTGGTGAGGGCGATGGATTCAATCCACTTGGTCAAGTATTTAGTGGTGGTTATTATGAATTTGTTGCTATTCGATGAGGGCGGTGGATTTTGCCTACAAGGTCGAGTCCCCATTGACAAAAGGGCCAAGGTGTCATTAAGGTCTCAACTCTTGTGTTGGTGCATGTATCAGGTTTCTATGTATCTGGCACTACTTGCACTTCTTCACAAATTGTTATGAATCTATTTCCATGTTCAACCAATAATAACCCAAACGCATGAGTTTCTTAGCTAAGGAAGGATTGCTAGAGTGTGTTCCATAGATCCCTTCGTGTACATCTTGTAAGGTGGTTTGGGATTCTTCTCGTTCTAAACAATGGAATAAAGTACCATCTAGACCACGTTAGTATAAGGTGTCGGCAATAATGGTATAATGAGAGGTTTGGCGTATAAAGGTTTGTCATTGGTTTGAAGATAAGTTAGGTGGGAGGGTGTTGTCCTTAAGGTAAGTGTAAACCTTAGAATACCAAGGTGAATTAGATCCAACTAATAGACATATGGAATGGGTTTCAGGAAGATCATAAGCTGGTTGCTAAATTGATTCCACTAAGAACTCGTACCGTGACTCATTCTCTAGGATTTCGAGGAGCGAGGCAATGGTTGCCATGGCATCTGCTGCTTTGTTTTTAATGCAAGGTATCTTCTCAAAAGAGATGATCAAAAAGTTTCCTTAAAGGCATCAACCATCCACTTGTATGGGACAAGCTTCTCATCTTTGGTTTGGTAGTCGTCATTGACTTGATTGATTACCAGTTGAGAGTCACCATAGACATGTAGCTCTTTGATTTTCCATTATTTTGCCATCTTGAGACCAATGACCAAGGCTTCATATTCTACTATGTTGTTGGTGCATGGGAATAACAGACGATAAGACTTTGGTATGGTGTCGCCATGAGGAGTTATGAACAAGATTCCTGCCCTTGATCCATGGTTTGTGTAGGACCCATCAAAGTAGAGTTTCCAGGAATGTGTTGATATATTGAATAAGGATTCATCTCAAAACTCAAATTGCATTGGTGTGGTGTCCTGTAGTGGTACATCTGCTAACTAATTAGCAATGACTTGTCCCTTGATAGACTTTCTATCTACATACTCAATGTCGTATTCACTTAGGAGCATTACCCATTTGGCTAGGTGACCTGTTAGAGCTGCTTTATTTAGTAGGTACTTCAGTGGATCTATTTTTGCAATAAGTTTGACTAGATGTGCTAGCATATAATGTCAAAGTTTTTGGGAAGGAAAAACTACCACAAGGCATGATCTTTCTATCTGAGAGTATTACAACTCATAGCCCACTAATGTGCGACTGATGTAGTAGACGACTCTTTCTTTACCTTCATAATCTTGTTGTACTAGAAGGGCCCCAAGAGTTGTTGGTGTAGAAGATATGTATAGTAAGTTTGGCTTCCCTTGGATAGGAGGCATGAGAATAGGTGGATTCATAAGATACTCTTTTAGTTTGTTGAATGCCTCTTCGCATTTCTCATCCCACCTAAATGGAATGTTCTTATGTAGGAGATGACTGAAGGGTTGACACTTGTTTGCCAGTTGTGATATGAACCTACGGATTGCTTGTAGCTTGCCCTGTAGAGATCTTAGTTGAGTAAGATTCTTTGGTGGTGGCATATCCATAATAGCCTTGACTTTGGTAGGGTCCATCTCTATTCCATTTGCTGATACAATAAAACCTAAGAGCTTGCTTGAGGTGACTCCAAACACACATTTCTTTGGGTTCAACCTGACTTTGAATTGTTCTAGTCTCTGAAAGACTTTCTCTAACACATCCAGGCATGATTCTCTTGTGAGAGACTTTGCAAGGATATCATCTACATAGTCTTCTATTGTGATGTGCATCATATCATGGAATATAGTGGTCATAGCACGTTGATATGTGGCTTCTACGTTCTTTAGCTCAAATGGCATGACAATCCAGTAGAAAGTGCCCCATGGACAAGTAAAAGCTATCTTATGTTGGTCTTCTAGTGCTATCTTGATCTGATTATATCTAGAGAATCCATCCATGAGAGATAACATGGTATGGCCTATTGTTAAGTCGACTATGATATCTATATTTGGCAACAAAAAATCATCCTTGCTGCAAGCTTTGTTTAGATCTCTAAAATCATTGCATAGTCTAACTCCGCCATTAGGTTTGGATATTGGTACTATGTTGGAGACTCATTTTGGATAGTCTATAGCTCTGATGAACCCTACATCCAGTAGTTTCTTGAGTTCCTCTTTTACTAGTAGTGCAATGTGTGGATGCATCTTTCTAAGCTTCTGTTTTACTAGTTTCACTCTTGGATCTAATGGAAGATGATGTAGAATTAGATTTGGATCTAGCCCTGACATATCTGCGTATGACCAAGCAAAATTGACTTGCTTTTTCTTGAAGAATGGTACAAACTTAGTCTTTTTTGGTGGGGTTAGAGACTTAGCAAAGTGAATGATCTTAGGCTATTCCTCTGTTCCAATGTTAATAGGTTCTGTAGGTCCCACAACAATCTGAGACTTGTCCTGGTGCATGTCATTAGGGAGAGTGTCAAGCCTTCCATCGTCAAGTGCCACAATTGGGCTTTCACCATTGGATGCATCCTTTCTTTTTACTATTTTGGGATCTGACACTACCGCGGAGTGGTTTTCACTATTAGATGTAGTTTTTATTTTGATATTTTTGTGACTGGAAGGTTTGGTACCCTCTTTGAAATAAGCCACAGTATTAAGTTCAATGGTGAAGCTAGCTTTATGATCTCCTTTAGGTAGGTGGTCCCTAAGTTCCATGTAGTCAATATAGGCATCATCATTTTGAAACATATCTAGTTGCGAGGTTCCTTGTAGATCCCAGTCAATAAGCTCAGGATGCACAAGGGGGAGGGAGTCAGAGGATAGATCTAATTCATTGATAGTTTGAATGGATATGCTAGGAGTAATGGTAGGGAGAGTGTTCAAGATGGTACTTTCCTTCAAATTATTTATTGCGATAGAACTTGAACCTTCCTCGAAAGTCATATTCTTAGGGATAGGCAAATCCCACTCTAACCGTCTATGCGGTAGCGTTTGTCCCTCACGGTAGGGGCTATAAGTTTGAATGGTGTCAACCTCTTTATCGTCATAGGAATGCTCTATCATCTCATCCCACTCATACTCATTGGAATCTGTGTCATTGTCCTCTTGAAGGGTAAAGATCATTTCCACAAGACAAGCATTTGCTTTAGCTTTGCCCTTATCCTTATATGCTAGACATTTTGTAGTTCTAGCCAATGAGGACAAAGAGAGTTGAATGGGTTCTATAATTCCTTCTTTTCTTAGGCCAATGGGGCCTTGTCCTTCATAACCCATTCTATGTAGGATGGACTCACCTCACCCATAGATTTCTATTGGGATCCTAGGTGGTTCTTGTTGTGTATTCTCTTCTTCTTCTATGTAGAGCCATTGTAAGATATCTCTTTCCTCTATTTCATCTTATAGGGTTCCCTAGTTTACAAAGGGAGATGTGGGAGGAGTAGGAGCATATGGCTTTGGAAAATGCTTGGGTCGCCCAAAGGATCTAGGAGATAAAGGCATTTTGGCCAAATTAATGTTGTGCTCGATGGAGTATTCCCCTACTCCTATTTCTTTGATGGTCATTTTCTTCTCTTTGGGCTTGGATGAGGAAGCTTCGGAGGTAGAATCATGATGTGGGGTAGGGGATGTAGATGCTCTATTATTGGGTATGATGTAATCAGGTTTTGAGAGGACAAAGTTGCAATGCTAAAAGGGGTCAAGATCACCTTGGATGGTGACTTGCTTGCCATTATGAGGGAATTTTATGCATTGGTGATAGGTTAAGGCACAACTTTCATGGCATGAATCCATGGTCTACCTAGGAGAATATTATAGGCTAGCTCCCTATCTAGGACTTGGCACACAATGTCTTTTATCACCAGTCCCACTTGTATGGGTTATACCACTATTCCTTTGGTAGTTATCTCCTCTTCATCATAGGCTTTGATAGTAATCTTCTTCCTTGGATAAACTACATTTACAGAGAACCCCAATGTAAGGACTAGGTTGAGTGTGTAAATATTTAAATCGGCTCCCCCATAAATGAGAACCCTCTTGATGCAGTGCTTATGGATGAAGGAGACAATATGTAAGGGTGTGTTATGAGGCTAAGACACTGAGAGGTCATCTTGTTTAGTAAATGATATGGTACTAGAGGAGGTCAGATTACCTACCATGGCTTGAAACTTCTCTTGGGCCAAGTTAGTGGGTACAGTTGTTTCCACCAAGGCTTTATCAAGAATCTCCTTGTGGGAAAGAGATAGACACAACAACTCTAAGATAGAAATGTAGGCAAGAGTCTTCTGTAGTTGGTCTATGACACTATACTGATGGGAGTTGGACTGAGAAGGTGATGACCTTGGAGGAAGGGTACTCAATGTGACCTTACCATTGCGGGTGATGATGATGCAATCAGTTTTGTTAGGTCCTAATTGTTGATTAGATGTAACCACATTGATTTGTGGGACATGCTTTGATATGCAATTGATGGTATAATCAAATGGCACACTTGCATAATTGGCATTACTATTCCCATTATTCTGATTTTGCCTATTGCAGTTGTTGTTGTTATACGACCTGTCATGATTGAGAAGTAGATCTTTGTAAGCCACATGCATCTCATTAGAAGTATGTTGTTGAGAACCTCCTTGATTTTGATCAAGTATGTCTTGAATAACATGTTTGAGATGGATACAATTGTTGGTTGTATGTCCTCTTCCTCTATGATACTCACAAAAGTTGGTGTCTTTCCATTAGTGAGGTTTTATTTGAGGTTCATAATCGCTTCTTGGTGGTAGAGTGATTTCATTGTTGGCCAATAGCTTTCTTAATATAGATTCTTGGGACTCACCTTGTGGTGTGAACTTTCACCTTGGATTTCACCTTGGCATCAACTACTCCATCATTGATGACATTTTTATTCTTAGTCCAAAACTTTGATTTGTCAATCATGTAGTTGGAGGTAGGTGTGTTCTTGTATAACTTGATTTGCCCATAGCTTTCTCAATGAACAATCCCATTTCAATGACCTTCAAAAATGAGGGAGGGCATTGAATTTGGATTTGGTAGCTTAGATCAGACTTGAGGTTGTGGACAAACATCTCCATTAATTGCTTCTCGGGTACATCATATGAGCATGTGCTTGCTAGTTGTCTCCACCTTTGTAGGAAGGAGGCGAATGATTTGCCACTCTTTTGCTTGGTATTGCATAGGTCAAGCATGGAGACTTCGTATTCAATATTGTATGAGAAGTGTGTGATGAATTTGTTGACTAACTCATCAAAAGTCTTGATGCCCAGTGGAAGCTGTGAGAACCACTCCATGGCTTAACTACCTAGAGATCTAGGGAATAGTCTCATTAAGAAAGTCTCATTGTGAGCTACTTCCATGCATGAGGCATTGAATTCCCCAATGTGATCTCTAGGGTCCCCTTTCCCTTTGTATTTGTCAAACTTAGGAAATTTGAATCAAAAGGGGAATGGTACCATGTTCAAACTCTTATCAAAGGGGTACAGTGCAATATCTTCCAAGGAGTATGTTTTAGTGTTTGTACCCATCTTGAGATCTGTCATTTGTTGTGTTAGACCCTTGATTTGTTTCCTTATTTCTTCCATAGGTGTGTTTGAGTCTATGACTTTCTTTCCTTTGTCCTCACCAATTTGGTGTTCATGATTATCCTCTATAGTCTCTTTGAGTTTGCTGAGATTGAAATTAGTGGGGAGCTTAAGTCCAAGATTTGCAAGATGAATAAAATAATTGTGAGGGTCCTCATGGAGCACTTTCTCTAGAAAGTGTTGGAATTTCTGATCTTGGAGGTGTCCTTGATAATCTTCGTGAGAGATTTCCTCATCACTATCATGAGGGGTGACAATATGGTCAGATGACCCAACCATTTCAAGTTGCTTTTGGTATTGAGATCTAGTAAATGCAAGGCGACATGGGATGCGGTGGGATGAAACTAGATATTTTGGCAAGATGCCAGTGGAGACTACTGAGGATAGGATACTTATGACAAGATTTGGACAAGGGAGTCTCTCGAACAATGATTCCAAGTAAGATGGCCAACACAAGATGATAGCCACTAGTAAGGGTACTCGATACCTGTCTTACTGTGTAGGGACTAGTCATGCACCAAGACCACTAGCAAAGTTCTGTGAGTTACTAGGGTTACTTGAATCCAAAATGATCCAAAAAAGGGGCCTATGCTAATCTGGTATGTGATACTTTGACTTTGCTTAGGAAGACCTAATAGAAGGTGGACGAGATGACCGACAAAAGAGAGGGTATCCTATGGAATGGATGAAAAAGAGTGACTGCAAGGTGAAATCTGATCTTAGAATCTTGAAAAAGACTAAAATGGATACCTAAAAAATGGAAAAAATTTCCTCTCAAAGATTGTGGAAGTACTCACTATTGTGTATGCGCTAGAATAGATGCATAGCATAAATTGGTAAATACGTGAAAAGTTGGTACAGATGCACAATACTGGCAAATTTCAAATGCATCGTAATAGGTGGTAAAAGTGCAGTAGGTTAGCACAGATACGCAGCAAGTCAGTACAAATGTGTAGTAAAAAAGGATAAATGTGCCACTCTGGTTTTTTCAGTGCTTTTACAAATTTTTGGCAATTTTTCTGATGTTTTTGGTATCTTTGGCTGCAAGAAGGTCTTTTTGATCTAATTTTCTTTTAGTTATGGCAAGAAGACATAGCAAACACAAAGAATGTTTTCATGGTTTTTTATTTTTTTGTGATTTTTTGACTCTTTTTGGACTAAAAGAAAGCAAGTACAATCCTAGGTTTCAAAGGACAATATAAAACCAAATTCTCACTATCGCTAGTCAAGCATCTTTAGGAGCTAATAATTGCCCTTCCCTGTACTAGCTTATAGGGGTTTTTGGCCACTAAGACAAAGGTGTTTAATAAAGGCAACCATTTGAGTGGTTATACATGCGGCAACACTACTCTCTGTTATGGAGTCTCCTAGCCTGCAAGGGTTGCACCTTGGAGGGTTTTGGGGGAGGTTGGCTATCAGTATAACACAACTATACTCGTTGTTTGAAGCTTTTGCTCCAAACATAATTTATTTATAGTGGATTGGTAAGGCTTGGTGTTTATCCTGTTACCACTTAGGGTCATTCTACTTGGATGGAGGGTATCCAAGAGTAGGCCCCTCTAAAGCAAAAACACATGCGAAAATGATATGTCTAGCATTTTGGTCACCCAAGATAGGGGAGAGCATAGGCCTGGTATCATTCCCAAAACAAAGAAGACAGTGGTTCTTTTCTCCTAGTTAAAACGAGAAAAATTAGATGAGCTATCTATTTGGGCAAGCACAGAAATTTGTTAACTTTGAAGTGATAACAAGATAGCAATGGTTCAATTTTACCCAGATAGCAATGATGTGTTCAATTTTACCCAGATAGCAGTGATTTGTTAACTTTGAAGTGATAACAAGATAGCAATGGTCCAATTTTATCAAGATAGCAATGAGTTTGTTAACTTTGAAGGATAGCAATATAGCAATGATTCAATGATATGCAAGGTAGCAATGATTCACTTACCGCCTTCCTAGTTAAGACTATGTGAGATTTACATAAGCATCTATTTTACTTTCTCGTTAGAAATCAAAGTGTGAGTTAACAAGTGCAACTATATGATTCTAAACCAGTACCTAGCTTGCAAACAAATCAAGAGTGTTCCTGCAAAAAGATGTTAGCATTAGCGAAAACTTCAAGGAAACCCTAAAAATCACTGCCTAGATCAGATGCACAGCTTTAGAGCTTGAATGTTCAAAAATAGAGCTCAGAAGTGCCGTAGTACATATGTGCTAATTCAGAGGTCAAAAGTGTAGAAAAATAGTATATATGCACCAAACTGACATATGTGTCGTATAAGAGGGTATATGCGCTGGAACAAAATTTATATGCACCGAAACAGAGGATGTATGCACCGAAAGAATGTATATGCTGGAACAAATAGTAGATGAGTGTTAGGATGTGTCAGATGCACGGTTCCCTCTTGTGTACGGCTTCTAAAACACAAAAACTTAGTTTTTGGGTTAAAAATCAGGGCTAGGCCCCACTGTGGGCACCAAAAATGTTAAGGGAAAATTGGAGTAAATATGAATAATCAATATAATATATCAATGATACCCAAAAATTAATGAAATAATGAACAAAAGAGATCAATCAAACAATGAACAATACAAAGCAAACCTCCTTTAATTCTCAGCTTCCATTGATCGCCTATCATAAATGATCTTGTCTATGAATATGGGCCTCAGAAGGTACACTTCCATGTTATGATTCCAAGATGTTCAAATGGGAATGACTATGATAGTTTCACCATGAAGATGAGCTTCACAATAATGATATTATTGTGTAGTAATGCGTTTGATCACAAGCAATGAAGGGATTGGTACCAAAAGCGCGTTGTAATTCCTACAGAGTAACAATACTAAAAGCTTGGATGAATGAAAAGGAAGAATAGGGTTCAATTTAAAGACTTGTGAGAAAGAAGATCAACAGTATAGAAGAAATAAGAAGATCAACGGTTGAGATTGGTTGAGGAACATGCGTGAATAAGAAGAAGACAAGTGTCACCCAAAAGCTATTTTATTTGAGTTGACTACTTTGTTTTCTAAAGACAAGACATGCTTTTCATAAATTAGAAAGCTTTTTTCTAATTTAAGAGATATTGATAAAAACAAGGTTGATTGAGTCAGTTAACTCAACTTGAGATTTGGTTTTGCATGATTTGACAGAAATTAAATAATAAAATATTTAATTTTGTGTGCATGAAGAAGAAGACTTATTTTTAGAAGATTGGGAAGATATTTGAAGATAGGAAAGCAAATTAAATAAATAAATTTATTTAATTATTGTGCATGATTTTGGAAGAATAAATAAAATATTTGATTGTATTTTATTTTTGTAGATTGAGAGAATTTAAATAAATTTGATTTGATTTATTCAAATTTGGAAGAATGATTTTGACTTAATTAAATAATTATGAATTATTTAATTGTTTGGAAGAATTTAATTAAATAAAATATTTATTTAATTTTGACTTTAGAAGAGATAATTAAATATTTCAATATTTAATTAATTTAGAAGAATATGAATCAAATAAATAAATTTGTTTATTTATTTATTGATAGAAGAATTAGAATGAAATAAATATTAAGAATATTTATTTAGACTGAATCATGTCATTTTTAGGCGTATACAACATGTTCTCTTCTAAACCATATGTGATGAAAGAGGAGTATGCTTCTTTAGAGGAAGAGTATTCTGAAAATGATGTAGATAATCAGAGATATTGTAGGGAGAATTACCATCAGCAAATTTTCTCTGATTGTGAAGATAACAAAATAGAAGGTGAAACTGTATGTGTTGTAGATTCAGGAGTAAGAGGGATCAGTTTAAGGAGACCCTCAGAAGAAGAAACTAAATCCCTGAATGTGGTTTTTGTTTCTCAAGTAAGAAGGAGTTATAATTTGAGAAATAGAACAGTGAATATAGATTAGAGTAAGCTTAGCAGTCTCTTTACCAAAGAAACATCAAATGTTGCTAGAAGTTTTGAAAATATGAAAGAATTAGATGAGAAGGGCAAGTTGCCTAGAATTTAGAAGGTGCAGTTTCATGTGCTTACCAAGTGTCAGAAGGAAAAAAAAAAAAGTGGAGAGAGAATCTGTAACATCAGAAAATGTCCCCTTGGGGGTTGTTCCCTCATAAGGTTTAGCTCTTGGGTCTTTAGTATGTATTTAGGACATTTTAGTTCGTATTTTAGCATCCTGATCGAATGAGACCTAGGTTTAATGGAAAATGGGACCTAGGAGGACCCCTTGAGTTGAACCTTGCCTAAAATAGGGGGGAGAACTTAGGCACCCGCGCCCTAGTCCTGCCATATTTTAGGGCAGCCCCAATTTCTAGGTGTCGGTTTATGACCGTTAGTTGGTTCTTTTGCCGACACGGTAAAGTTTGATTTTTAAAATCTTGGTGGGAATTCTTGTAGGTGCATATAAAAGCATGTTTAGGTATTCATTTGTAAACTAGATGATTACTAGAAAGTTATTGTGTTCTCAAGGTGATTCAAGGCTTTCTATTATGTTGCAAGAGTAGACTTGTATGTTTTGTGTGTTGATATTTACAGATTTAAGCATCAATTTCCTCATGGCATGAAGAGCATCTTCCTCCATGAGAGCTTCACTACAAGGTGACATAATATTGTGTTTTTATCATTGATTCCTTTAGTTTTTACCTCTGCCTCACAATGACACACACTCTTTGTCTGGCAATGGTGTTCGGAGACTTAAGTGTCCTTCAGGGCTTGACTAAGGAAAGCCTCTAAACACCACAACCCCCAAACCAAGTCTTGTGATTGCAAGTTACAAGTGTCGCATTTGGGAAAAGTGGAGTTGCAGGAAGGAGTGGCAGGTATCAAGGATTTGGGATCTGAAGAAAAGCCAGACAAAGAGCACTTCCAGGACTAGGGCACCTGCAACAGTGTCCTCCATAAATAGATTTCATGAAACAAAAGTTACAGGGCTGATCAGTGTTAGAAGGAGGTCCAAATTCCTTGAAAAAGTAGGTACCTTAGACTTGGACACCCACACCAGTGTCCTCGACTGTTCCACCTTGAAAGTAGGTATTTTGTGATTTGTCATTTTACTCTTGTCTGTAAGAGCTTTTTTCTGTCTTTCGTCAATTTGTTGCCGTATTTGCATAATTGGGGTTTTAATGGTTAATTGGACATAAGAGAAGGAAAATTAATAATTGAATTCCCTAATCCAAGTTCCCTTCATTTGCAACTAACCTAGGGTATGATAGTGCTCGCCACTTGACCCTAGATCCTTCAATGTTAGGGTGAAAGGAGGATTCAAACATCTAAATAACCAAAGATTAACAAAATCTGATTTTCCCCTAAAAATTTTGGTGAACCCATGTTTTTGGACTTAAATTGCAAATTGCTAAGTGTTTGTCTTCAAATTTGGTGTGATTTCATTCATTCATTTGGTCATTCATTTTATTGCATTGAGAAAAATTTTAAAAAATGAAACATTAGAAAAATACAAAAAAATTGCATTGTTTGGCTTACTAAATTGTATCAATTCTTCTGAAATTTTCCTAATTTATGAATTTTTGCATCAGATCTGATATAAACTACAGAAAAATCCAAAAAAATAAGAAATTTACTTTGCATTTTCATCATTTAATTGCTAGGGTTTTGTGGAAATTTTGACAATTTTATATAACCTAGTAATTCTAAAATCTAGGGTTTGTAGGCAAAATCTTTTATCAAAATTTTCTACTAATTTTAGAGGCTCATTAAAATTTTCATTTGGTTGTAGTCTTGCATTTTAGTGTGAATTTGCATTTAGATTTAAAATATTTGCATTTTTGTATAGAAATTTTTAATAAAAACTAGCAATTTTGAGGCATTTTCATTAAATTTGCATGGGCATTTTGCATGTTACGGCTTTAAAATCATTTTAAGATCTAAGAGTAAGTCAATTTAATAAAAAATCAGACTTCAAAACATTCACATAGAATTTTGTCTCAAGATCTCAAACCTAGGGCTTCAAAAACAACAATTTTCACTAAAATTGGCCTTATCGACTCTCCAAACTTGCACTATAGGTATGTTGTGAAGGATAATTTTCCATTAATTTTTTATTATTAGGGTAATCATTTTATTCCCCTCATAAAAATTTTCACAACACCCTTTTAACAGGCTCTTGTAGTGAAAAATTGGCAAAAAACTACACATTTTGACCATTTTTGCCCTAGGACTTGACCTAGTTTGCACTCCAAGCATGTTGTAATCAATTTTATGGATTGAGGTGACTAATAGTATTGATATTATTTACTGTACCTCCTAAAATTCCTTACAACACCCCTTTTGCTAGGTCTTGGAGTTGAAAAAATTGTGAAAAATAGCTTATTTTTGCTATATCTTCACTAGGGTTTGACCTTAAGTGGCACTAAAAGTTTGTTGTGTTGTTTAATTTGACACCAAGTGGCTGTTATTACTGATATTATTTTTTTTCCATCATCATTTTCCTCACAACACCCTTTGTTATGCTCTTTTGCATTGAATTTTGGTGAAAAAAGTGCTCATTTTGACATATTTTCACTATATTTTGAGTTGGCATTATCTTGGATTTGCATCAAGAGTGTGTTGAGAGTGATTATATTTCTATTTAGGACTGATATCAGACATATAACTTTCTACCCTTGATTTAAATTATTACAACATCCTTTGTTTTATTCATTGGCATTGAAAAGTATAAAAAAATCAAACATTTTAGGCTATTTTTTGCTCTTGTCTTGCACAAATTTTGAAAAGCTTTCAAGATCTGATTTAGAATTGGTTTGAGCATAAAAACATGGAATCTAATTATAACAGCAACAATAGGTTCCATCCCAGACCTTACATGAAAAGAAAGGCTCCTGAACCTGAAATTGTCTTCACTCCTCATGATAGAACAATTGGAGAAAGAAGGACATCTTTACATCACTGTGAAAATAATGGGAAACCCTGCAGTGAATGGAACTCTTATTAACACTAGTGGCATGACTAATGTTACCATCGAAGAGTTCCTCTTTTCACATCAACTAATGCAAGGTTCTTATGATCTCTCAAGCATGATGATTAAGACACATAAATGAACTTTTAGCAAGCCTTTGGGTGAGATATTGTTGTTAGTAACATTATCTGAAAAACATGTCGAATAGTGGTTTGATGTTGTCCCTATTTCTGACCTCTTTCGCATTAAATTGGGACATCCTTGGCTAAAATAAATGAAAGCTATCCCTTCAACAATACACCATTGTCTGAAATTCCCTCTGGATGGCTGTATAATCACCATCCCTCGCAACAAGTATAAACCTTTGGTTTAGAAAACACATTACAAGTTGAATTACTTTTGGGATAAAACTGAAGTACCTAGTCCTCCTACACAAGAAATGACAAAAGATAAACAACCCGCATGTGAAGAGAACTTTAGACTGAAAGGACAAGGTCCCTATGCTGAGGTTCCTCCCCTGAAATCCTTATAGGGATTAGGAGGTCATTGTCAACAACAAAGTGTTCCACTGCAACAAATGAGGTTTGATCCCGGTGCTTCATCTTCTAATTTGAAAAAACCTATGAAAGAGCAAGGCCCTATCTTACAAGAGATAAGTGGTCGAAGAAAGAGAAATATAAAAGCAAGAAAAAGAAGAAAAAGAAGACAAGAATATGCTATAAACCTTGCCTCTCAACAAGAAAACATTAATCCCAACATTCAACCAAACAACAATGATCCTAACGATGAACAACATGATGAACAAGATATGAATTTGGCTATGGTACCATATGTCCCAGTATCCTCCAACATTAGGGAGTGGGACTATGACAACGATGATTTTCTTATAGACAACTTCTAGCCTAGTAAGGGCCCTATAGGTAAGTATCTCTAACCCTTTATCTCTCTCATGATGTGCTTCCCCTGTGATGTGTTATATGTTGCTTAGGTCTCTTGGCATGACCTCAGACTCTCCTGTAAGGTCTGAGATACCAGGAGACCATCTTTGTTGTGACTTTCTTCTATTTTAATCATCATTCTTCTAAATTGCTCTCTCTCTAATTTCATTATTGAGTGTTGTGTCTTATGGACATAGCACCGTGGTTAGTGACATGGGGACACCCTCCTATGTGACTATCCCTAAGACACTTGTTTCTCCTCTCTTATTTATTATTTCCCTTCCTCTAGTGTTTCCATCTAGCGGGCGGATGACGACAAACATTTATACTGATGCGGACCTAATGTCCCTTTCGAAAGAAATCAAAAACTGGACTTAGTTCCTAATATGATGATGGGGTTGTATATCTTATCTGACGCTTGGCTAGTGGAAGCGCTCGTGCTTTCCATGTAGTGAATTTGATGATGTTTCTATCACATTTACAAACCTTAACAATACTGCTACTCTATGCATCTTTGTTTGTCTTTGAATCTAGCCTTGGCAGTACTTGATTCGGAGAGCTTCATGATATAGCCCCACAGTTATCCTCAAACTCTGAATTTGTTTTATAAACTTGTCTCTTTGTGTGATTAATCATATGCATTGATGTTGTTGTTTATCATGATGTTGTAGACACTAACATGTTTCTTGCAGGGATGTGTTTGTGGGAACATTTGGCGATTGTAAAGTACATGTCACTTCTGGGGAGCATGGGCTTTGCGAAAGTCGGTGTTCCCTTATGTGTTTTATTCCTACCTTAACATGCTTGATATTGATAACTGATATCAACCACCTTAATGTGGGGGCATATATAAGGTAAGCTATCTTTTATAGATGTTAGCAATGTGTTTGACCTCAAATGCAAAGACTTGCGCCCCAGGGTAGTGCATAGTGCATCCTGAGTTTGTTTGCAATCAATTAATCAATCATGTAAGCCCTCTGTGGAGATGGGATATTGAGCATATCCTTTTTCTTAATCCCTCTACGGAGGTGGGGATGGTGTATTTCTCAGAGTAGATTGCATCATCCTGTCATTTTCAAAAGTCCTCTACGGAGGCGGGGAGCAGTTCTATGACTAACTCAACCCTTAAGCGTGTTTTTGGTGATTGTTGTGGCAAGGTCCAATCATTAGTGTGTGCCTATAATGTGCCTAAGATGGTGATGACCTATAAATAGGGAACACACTTTCGCTTGTCTGTCATGTTTTCTCCATGTCTTCAAGTGTGTGTTTTGGCATGCTTGTTTTGTGTGGCATGTTTGTTTCCCTATATTTAGAGACCACTGCCCTTGGGTAGTGCTTCCTACATTTTTGGGAGGTTTTGTGTGTCTTGCATGTGTGTTCCCCCATATATACAAAGGCTTGCGCCCTAGGGTAGTTCATCCTGTATTATGGGAGGTTTGTTTACTTTTCAGTACTTGCATTTGCATTTCATATATATGAGAAAAATAAAAAAAAGATATCATTTCTGTCTTCCATGCATTAATATGTCTTCTATGCATCGATTGTTTGCTCCGTGTACTGTGTGACTGTAACTGTCTTCTTCGTGTTTTGCGTGCCTGTTACTATCTTCTATGTGATTGGCATGTCTTCTCTACGCTTGGCGTGTTTGTTGTGTTTGTGACCTTACTTTAATGGATGTATTAGCCTCGCATTTATACATACATTAAAATGGAGGTTAAATGTAATGTCAAAAAATGTCCCATTGGGGGCTTTTCCCTCATAAGGTTTAGCTCCTAGGTCTTTAGTATGCATTTAGGACATTTTAGTTCATATTTTAGCATCCCGATGGAATGAGACCTAGGTTTCATGGAAAATGGGACCTAGAAGGACCCCTTGAGCTATACCCTACTTAAAATAGGGGGGGAGGACTTGGGCACCCGCGCCCTAGTCCTACCCTATTTTAGGGCAGCCCCAATTTCTGGGTGTCGGTTTATGACCGTTAGTTGGTTCTTTTGCCGACACGGTAAAGTTTGATTTTTAAAATCTTGGCGGGAATGCTTGTAGGTGCATATAAAATCATGTTTAGGAATTCATTTGTAAACTAGATGATTACTAGCAACCTATTGTGTTCTCAAGGTGATTCAAGGCTTTCTATTGTGTTGCAAGAGTAGACTTGTATGTTTTGTGTGTTGATATTTGCAGATTTAAGCATCAATTTCCTCATGGCATGAAGAGCACCTTCCTCCATGAGAGCTTCACTACAAGGTGACATAAAATTGTGTTTTTATCATTGATTCCTTTGGTTTTTGCCTCTACCTCACAAGGACACTCACTCTTTGTCTGACAATGGTTTTGGGAGACTTAAGTGTCCTCCGAGGCATGACTAAGGCAAGCCTCTAAACACCACAACCCCCAAACCAAGTCTTGTGATTGTAGGTTACATGTGTCGCATTTGGGAAAAGTGGAGTTGTAGGAAGGAGTGGTAGGCATCAAGGATTCAAGATCTAAAGAAAAGTCAGACAAAAGAGCACTTCCAGGACTAGGACACCCGCAACAGTGTCCTCCATAGACAGATTTTAGGAAATAGAAGTTACAAGGCTGATCAGTGTTGGAAGGAGGTCTAGATTCCTTAAAAAAGTAGGTACCTTGGACTTGGGCACCTGCACTAGTGTCCTCGACTCTTTCGCCTCGAAACCTCGAAAACATGTATTATGTGATTTGTCATTTTACTCCCATCTGCAAGAGCTTTTTTCATCTTTCGTCAATTTGTTGTAGTATTTGCATAATTAGGGTTTTAATGGTTAATTGGACATAAGAGAAGGAAAATTAATAATTGAATTCCCTAATCCAAGTTCCCTTCATTTGAAAGTGACCTAGGGTATGATAGTGCTCACCGCTCTAACCTAGATCCTTCAATGTTAGGGTGAAAGGAGGATTTTAACATCTAAACAATGAAAGATCAACAAAATCCAATTTTACCCTAAACAGAATCAAATAAATATAATGCTCCTAAAGTTCTTGTCTCCACCGAGAAAGAAAAGACTAAGAGAATAGAGGTAAGTAAAGTTATTCAGACTCTTCTTCTATTCCAATTTTTGATATGACTTAGACTTTGTCTTAGATAAAAGTTTTAGTTCCTTTGTTAGAAATGATGAGAATAGATGAGCATAGGAACAATGCATTGAAAATGATTACAAGCATATCTGAGACACCATATAAGAATCACAAGGAGTTGAATGTGTCCCAAAAGGTCAATCAACATGTTAGTGAAGCTAAAGATAAAGAAATAAAAACCCCTAAGGTTTATGTAGGTGAAACATTAACCAAATATCTATCCCAGGTTGACCCTTTTTATGTTACACTGCTTATCAATAACAAGATGGTCAGAAACTATATGATAGACTCAGGAGCTGCCATAAATATCATGCTATTAGAGATCATGAAAGAATTAGGACCTTGGATTGACAAAGCTTATGGTAGGTGTTATGCCATGGATAATAGGTTGTCCCAGTCATTGGGATAATGAAGGGTGTTGACTTAAGATTAGCTGCATTTCCTGAGAAAGCATATAAATTGGATATAACTGTTGTAGATATTCTACCACAATATGGAATGCTTCTATCAAGACAGTGGATTATAGTAGTAGGAGGAAGTATATAGCTAAATCTGTCATATTCTACCATTCCAATCAATGGAAAAGAAGTTAGATTAGATAGGGAACCTAGGTTCTAGAAAGTGGTAGAACATATTGACTGACCTACTGATCCTAATAAGCAAGTTAACTTTTGTAATATTGATATGGAGAACTTCAGAGTTGAGTCAAATCAAGAAGAGTCAAAATATAGTAATCCATTAGAAGTTAAAATTCAGACTAATCAAGAGGGATTATGGAAGATGTACTTTGATGGTACATGTTCTAAATTAGGATCAAGAGCCGGTATAATTTTCATTGCACCAAGTGGGAAAACTTTTAAATATTCTTTTCTATTGAGTTTTCCTTGCACAAATAATACTATAGAATATGAGGCATTATTGATTGGTCTAAACATGGAAATTAAACATGGCATAAAATTGTTGAAAGTTTTTGGAGATTCTAAGTTGGTTGTCTCACAAGTAAGAAACAAATATTTGTCAAAGCATAAAAGGCTTAAACAATATAAATATGTTGTGTGGGACACTATAGAGCTTCTTGATGCCTTTTCCATTGTTTGGAAGGGAGGAACAAGAATGTGACGGCTGATTTTTTAGCCAACATAGCTTTAAGGAGTGATGACATTACACTATCCAAAATTTCCAAAGTTGAAGTTAAAACTAGACCATATGTGCCTAATAATATCTACAATTGGTAGATTTTTAATGACGATGTAGACTTTCCAAGGTTCCTTCATTGTGAAGATTGGTACCATTCACAAGAGATAGATTTTAGCGCATTTGTAGAAAATGTGGATGGCAAGGAAACTATTTTTGGAAGTGAAATCATCCAATTGAAAACAAATAAGATTCTAAAGGGATTGACAGCTCTTGAAAGAATATTTGATAACAATGATAGCAATGTGTCGAGGCATGTACCAGTCCATAGAGATGATTTAGAAGAGGTTAACTTAGGAACTGAGACTTCCCCTCAGAAAGTGTTTATTGGAAAGAGGATCAGTCCTAAGGTGAGAACAATGCTCATTGCCTTATTAAGGAAATTTAAGCATGTCTATTATTGGTCCTATGATGATCTAAAGGCTTACAGGGAGGATCTATTCCAGCATGAGATCCCTTTGAAGCCAGATGCTAAGCCTTTAGGTTGAAGCAAAGACCCATGAATCCAACACTAATTTCAAAGATTCAACAAGAACTAATGAAAATGAGAGATGGTGGAATCATCACACTGGTCAGGTATTCTACACAGGTCTCTAACTTGGTACTAGTGAGGAAGAAGAATGGGGATATAATACTTTGTGTAGACTTCAAAAATTTGAATGTGTCTTCATTAAAAGATAACTATCCTCTACCAATATGGAAGCAATGCTCCAAAGAGTCATAGGGAATGATTTGTTGTCCATGATGGATGGCTTCTCAGGATATAATTAGGTGAAAGTCAAGGAATTAGAGAAATATAAGATAGTTTTCATCACCCCTTAGGTACATATATTTACATCAAGATGCCATTTGGGTTAACAAATGCTGGAGTAACATTTCAAAGAGCCATGAATGTTGCTTTCTTAGATTTGAGCAATGTAATAATGGTTGTGTATTAGGATGATCTGACTGCTTTCTCAAAGAAGGCTAAAAATCATTGCATGCACCTTGAGAAAATCTTCACAAGGGATTTAGAGTATGAGATTTCTCTCAATCCTAGGAAATGCACATTTGCAGTGACATAGGGGAATTTGATAGGACACATTGTATCAAAAGTTGGAGTTAAAATAGATCCATAGAGGATAGCAGCAATAGACAAGATATATATTCCTAAGACTGTTAAAGCAATACAATCTTTCATTGGCTAGATCAACTTAGTAACAAGGTTTATTTCTAACTTTGTAGAAGTTCTTAAAACTATTTCTAGGATGCTAAGTAAAGGTGCCAAGATCATATGGGAAGATGATTCCATCAATTCTTTCATAGCAATAAAATGAGCCATTAAGGAAGCACCAGTGTTGAAGTCTCCAAATTTCAGTAAGCCCTTCCAAGTTTTTTCATTTACTTCATTTCATACTATTGCGGCAGTCATGTTGCAGAAAAATGAGGAGGGTTTCCAACAACATATAGAACTTTTTAGTAAGTCTCTCCAAGTTGCAAAGTTGAGATATGACATAGAAAAAAAGCAAGCATATGTGTCATGCCCACATTTCCCATGCAGTCACAACACACAACACACATGTCATGTCCACATTTGACATGTGGTCATGACATGAACTGCAAAAAACTTTTCTACCTATCCCTAGGAACCCCCTCGCACACGTCTGCATGCTTGGTGGCAATACGCAAGGACGTAGACATGTCAACGTAACTGTGATGGTGAAGGCCATCTAGGGGGTATGCGTCATGAAATGTGTCGCTTCTAGGGTTAGACTATTTCAAATTTGGACCCTAGTTTCCTAGGTGTGAAGAGGAATCCACCAACATCGAACCTTAACTAAACTTAGATTGAAAAGTGATTTAAGTGAAATAATGGGAAGATGGCATGTGATTAAAGTGGAAGGATGGATTAAAATTAAATAAAAATATCACATACAATAATCCCTAAGAATCTAGCAAAATTCTGGTAGCATAACGCATTTTTGATAAACGCAAAATAAAATTTAAAACAAATCACTCATAAGGAATTAAATGAAATTTAGTAATAAAAATTAAATTCAAACTTAAGAACAAATATCAACGATACAAGATAAAATAATTAAATAATTAAATGACAAGACGTCAATTAAATCCAAGGGGAAAAATCGAGTCCGTTATTAAATACAATTTCAACAATTATATTTAATAACTAACTCAAAAATTTAAGAGAGGAAGGAGGAGGATAAGATACTCACACCTGTAAAATAGTAATAATAAAATAGAAAAATCAACGAGATCGATAAGATAAATCCCGCTAAGGTAAAATAAACTCAAGGGAAAATCTCTTCCCAGTTGAAATGAAATAATCCCTCCCAAAAGTTAAATTCAAATTCACAAGACAAAAATCAATCTGCAAAAACCAACCCATTCCAATTTAGAACTCACTATTAAAACAAATATATCCAAGAGTTAAAATTAAACAATAAAAGAAAATGAGGTTTTGAAAGGAATAAAATAAAAACCCCACAAAATAAGATCCTCCCAATAAAAATATCCTCTCATAAACAAAATAAGAAAAAGTCCTAATCTAAAATAACACTAAGTTTTCAATTGAAACCCTATTTTTATTTTCTAAGTTTTCTCTTCTCTTGATGCCCTAATCTCACCATTTCTTCTTTCTGTTGTTTTGTCTTCTCTTTTGTAGATCTAGAGTTTGGGGATGCCATTAGAGGCCATGGAAGAAGCTTACATTTCCTCCCACAGAGGTAAATACTGTGAGTTTCAAAATAGATACATTTATTTATTTACATTGGATTTGGAGAGGGAAACTAGTATATATATATATATATATATATCCCATTGTATAAACACCATGTATCAATGGCAGATCTGTAGGGTTGAATGCATAGTACAGGGCCGAAGAAGGAGAGGGGCAGCCGAAGAAGTTACCACTGGCTGAAGAGTCAAAAGAGTGGAGGGGCGGTGTGGCAGGGTTACGACGGAGTCTCAGAGTGGAGGGGCAGTGGCAGAATACCTTGTGGTGTTGGAGAGTGGGGAGTGCGGTGGTGAAGGTCGAGGGGACAGCGTGGTGACAGTGGCTTGGACTGTGGGTTTTGAGGGGGTGTGGGGTGTGGGGGAGGCGGAGCCCCCACCCACACCCCTTGACTATTATGAAATGGGGGCTATGGGCATTGCCCACAGTCCCCCTCTGGTATATTTTTTTCTTATAATTTTTTTTAATCTTTTTTTTCCAGAACATATATATAAAATGAGTCTACCAATATTTATTTATAAATTTTCTTTTATACATAATATATATATATATATGAGGTATATACAGTTTGAAAACAAGCAAATACACAGTATGTTTACCTTGACATTCATTACAAAATTTTCTACCTCTATAAATACATAAACAGCGTTTAAACTTCAGTAAATTTCATATATACAAAAAGGGAATAAAAGCAATAACTAGGTTTTCTCTTTTGTTTTTTTTAAATTAATGAAACAGGCAAGTGCATTTCTCTGTTTATATAAGAAAATATTTACTAACACATTCCATCCATATTTTCTCACACAAAGAAAAAACTCTATGTCAGAATAGCAGTCCTCCACTAATTTTTTTTGAAAACTAACATTGCTGTGAAATAAATAAACAACCAGAAATTAACTCTTTCTTTTTTTTTGAAGACATAAATATGCATAGTTATATATGTTTCTTCTTTTTTTTTTGACAGAACCTAAGAGGTAGAAATATACACTTCCATTAAATTTCCTAACAGTGAACTTCCTACCAGCAACTAATCTTCATAAAATTTCCAACCATACAACAAAAAATAATGCACTTGAATTTCCATCCTCTTTTCCTTAAATACAATGAGATTTATACAACAACTGATATATATATATATATATATATATATATATATATATATATATATATATATATATATATATATATATATATGTATATATATTTGAAAGGAAGAGTGGTAGAAATATATATAAAATTCCTCATACATTCCTCAAACTATAACTCACAATCATAGGAAAGATAAACAGCATTTAAATAATTTGAAGACATTGTTTGCATTACAAAACTTTTGACAACCAACTTCATGAATCTAAAATTGGTCACAATAATACAATAAGGCCATATTGGTCGTGGCTCCAACAGCCAACACAAGAAAACTATAAGATCCCCAACATGCACTCCTCTCAACTCCATTTTTTTAAAGACACCTGCAATAAAACACACAAAAGAACAACATTCCAGCCACTACGAAAGCTCTCCTCCCTACCATAGACCCGCAAGTGGGTCACCCCCGAGCTAGGGAGGTAGGGATTCACACAGGTGAAGAACATTCCACAACAAAATCAAACACAACCACACAAATACAGCCCATAGGTTTAACACAAAACTCAACCCATAAAAATGAGTTGTTGAGGGTAGGGAATGGACCCCTCAACTTCAAAGGGCTCCCAAATGATAAAATGTCATGCTTATGGCCTCAAGCCAAATAAAATCTCCAAAACACCACTCTCCACAATATCACAAAAATAACTTCCATGGCACTCTTACCATTCAATAACCTTCTCAACAAAATAAAAGCCCTCAAGGCATAAATACATAATGTGGGAGAGACCTCAAGGAGGTTCCTTTCCCCTATCCATACAAGTTGAGCATTACCTCCATTGGAGGTGCTCTCACCATAACTCCCACCCCAACAAAGCAATGTAAACAAGAAAACAACCAAAACTATTAACACAACACATTAAATAAGCAAGAGTGAGAAAACAAGTTTAAGAGGCCTACCTCAAAAGCCCTTATAATGGAAGCAAGTTGGTGAAGAGCTCCAAGCCTTCCCAAGCCTCCCAATACTTCAAGAAAATCCTCTAACTCTCCCGAACTCCTCCAAAATAGCAAGAAAATTAAAATTGCAAGAACCCCACACTCCTTAACAAGAGGAGATAATATAGGCCATCAATTTGGCCTTGAGGTATGAGAAGGTGACACTTGTCACCTTCTCCTTCCTCCTCCCATGCCACTTGCAAGGGAGAGGAAGTGTGAGGATGACAAGTGTCATCCTCTCATTCCCTCTCAATCCTCACCTTATCCACTTGTGCTCTCACACATGTGTGAGAGGACAAGTGGTGAGGTGGCAATTCCACTCACACCCTCAAGAGGATAAGGGATGTCATATGGCATCCTCTTATTCTCTCAAGGAGCCATCTTCCTCCAAGATGCTCTCACACATGTGTGAGAGTCTTGGGGGAAGCTTCCACACACTTGGGAGTCTTGGAGACCTCCCAAGTCTTCCTTGGGAAAGAGTTCCCAAACTTTGGGAAGGGAGATGAGTCTTTCCCAAGGCATGACTCATCTCCCACTTCCCTCATTTCAAATTTTCGTCACTTTTACTAAACCATGGTTTAGGGTGACCAAACGTGAGTCAAATCTAGGGTTAGATAGTCTAAGTTGACCCTAGACTCATGGGTAACCACCTAGGGTAGCTTTTGGGACTCTAGGGTTCACAAAGGGGGTTAAAAAACCACTTTTAAATGGCCCATAATAAAATAAACACCAAGTGGTGTAAATCAAGTAAAAATTTATACAACACTTATTATTAATCAATTTAAATAAAAGGGTACTAAGGTCAGCATAATCAAATTAAATCAAGCACTTAAATCAACATTCAAATTCAAACATGATCCTTATCCCTCTTGGGAATGGATCAGTTTTATAGGGGATAACATAGTGTGAATTCTACCTCCAATTTCCCGTGGCTAGGGAATGTAAAACCTGCACATCTCGATCAAGTGTCAATCATGTCATGAAAATCATAGCCGAAGCATTCACGCAATCGCATACAACAATAATCATCAATACATAATTCTAAATTAAGCTCCATTTTTCAATCTCATGTCAAATAGTTTACATCACATAAATAACTAAAATCTCATCACAAAAACATCATCACATATATATCTCATATGTCGAATCACCAAATAGCACCAAATCAGATCAAATTGAATCACATATGTCTAATCAATATCCTATCATAATCAAGAGATAAATATCAACTCTACATAATGAAACATAGTCACTAAAGGTCTGATAATGTCATCAACTGAATAGCATAATGATCAAAATAAGGGAGGTAAAATAATCGGCCTCACAATATGCTTTGGTTAAAGTTGTGAAGAATTTTAGACCTTACTTAGTTGGAGCAAGGGTGGTAGCATATGTGCCTAATGTAGATATGAAGGACATCCTAGTCCAACAAGAGGTCACTACCTAAAGGTGTAGATGGATTAATAAGATCCAAGAATTTAACATGAACATACAAATTACAAAATTGGTCAGGGGGCAAGGATTTGCGAAGTTGATGGCAGAGACTAATTTGGAGGCTATTCAAGTTAATACCATTGAGGAAGAAATAGGTGTGATATGAAGTCTACAAAGAACCTCATGGTATACTAATATCATTTATTATTTGACACACCTAAAATGTCTTGATGGGCTCACTAAGAATTAGGAAAGAACTTTGAAGCTGCAAGCCCTAAAGTATGTGTTCATCAAAGGAGACTTGTATTGGAAAAACCACAATGGTATCTTATTGCTATATGTGGATAAATATCAAGCTAAGGTAGTGTTGAAAGAAATGCATGGAGTGTGTGGGGATCACTTCATAGCTAAGACAACTGCCCATAAGACCCAAAGGGTAGGCTAGTATTGGCCATCCTTATTCTCATATTCCCATAAGTTTGTAAGGAAATGTGAGGCATGCCAAAAGTTTTTGAGGAAACTTAAGTACTCAGGTGCATTGCCTTTTAGACCCATGCCAATTGAATCCCCTTTATGTTAATGGGGCATTGATTTTATTGGTGAGATTAGTGAAAATTCAAGTGGAGGCCATAAATGAATTCTTGTAACCATAGACTACTTCACCAAGTGGATTGAAGCCATCCCCACTAAAAAGGCCACAAGCAAACTGGTGATGGACTTCATTTTAAATTATATTATTATCAGATTTGGGGCACTAGTTAGAATAATAATGGATAATTCCATGTTCTTTAGATCATATGACTTTACAAGTTTTTTACAATTCCTATGGCATTAAAATGTCATACTCTTCACCTTACCACCCACAAGGTAATGACCAGGCTGAATCAAGAAATAAGAGTCTGATGAAGATTATCAAAAGGATGTTGGAAAAGAACAAGAGGGCTTGGGACTCTACACTAAGTTTGGCTTTATGGGCTAATAGGGCAATTGTTAAGAAGGATACTGGTAAATCACCATTTGAGTTAGTCTATGGCACTTAGGCTAGATTTCTAGTAAATAATCTATTATCTATTTACAAGTTCATTCAGGAGGAGGACATCAATATTCTTGAACCCATGGAGGAAAGGATAGAAGAAATGATTGAACTTGATGAGGTTAGAAGAGATGCATAAAGGAATAATCTCAAACTGTAATAAAAGGCTAAATATCTATTTGACAAGAGAGCTTCTGACAGAAAATTCAAGGTGGATGACCTGGTTCTAATGTGGAATGCCAGAGCACAAGACAAGGATAGACATGGAAAGTTTGAAATCTTATGGTTAGGGCCCTATGTCATCATAGATCATCATGAGAAAAACTCATATTTCATCTAAGCCTTGAATGCTGAAATCCAAGAATTGCCAGTGCATGGACAGTTCTGTTGTAAGTATGTGTAACCAGTGTTGTCATTGATGTCAACATGCTTGTGTTGTCATTGGTGTCAACTGTGTCTTCTAATATTGTTGATTGTTGCTTGATTGAGTTGTCATGTTAAAGTGATTTGAATGCCTTATAGAAGTACGGATGATGTTAGTATATTGCTCTTGTTGCTAATTTTCCAAGTGCTTTTGAGAAAATTTGCTCTCCAGAGGAAACAGTATGTTGCAGAGTATTCTAGCTTATAGGATACTGTCTAAGTTTTTTCTCCTCATTTCTTATGTGTTGAAGATTGGAGTGTTAGATTTGGATATGTTTTAGAGAAGTATTTGAAGATGCTAAATCTAGAATTTGGTTGTTTGGATCGCTGTGCAGTAGAAGTTATGTTCACTAGCTTGAAGATTGTAATTAACAAAGTTTTTGGGTTGTGCAAAGGTGTCTGGGAGAGTATTTTGCTATGTATTTCTTCATAGAGTGGTTTTAGGTGTTGTAGTTTTGGACATATGTTTATAAGTTCCTTATCTATCTTCATTCCAAAGGATTTGTGATTTGGTGCTCCAGAGTTTAGCTTTAATGAGTAGCAAAGCTTGGTAGTGTTGGTTGTGAGCAGTATGTGATCTATCTTCAAGTGAGATTTGTTGTAGTTGGAGTTTGATGATTCTCAGGTGACTTGAGGTTGTTTGTGGATGTCTCCAAATCATGTTGAAGGCTTTTTCTTGGTCAACAAGTTATGGTTGTGTTATTGGAAGCATGTGTCTAAAGATCCTTGTGTTAACACTAGTTTTGGCTGACTTGGTTGTTTACACTCTTTGCGAATGTGATTTATGGATTGTGGAAGCGTGTTAAAGTGTATGAAGATGTTTTTAGGTCTGAACTAAGCTATGAAATGTTCTACCTTCATTCCTTTTCTTCACAAGAATGTTTAGGTCTAGACCTAATTTGAATTGTGCATGTTTGTTGACCTTGGAGACTATCCCAAAGGTTATAGAATGTGTTGCCAACCTTGATGTATGTTCCAAGGTTGATGATTGATATAAATAAGTGTAAAGGATTCGTGTGTAAGTGTGAAGATGTGAAGATGAAGATGTTTGTGTTGTGAGGTAGTGAAGGTGATATGTATTGTGCTTCATTAGAACTGAACTCAGGCATGTGGTAGATGCTATCATATGAGTTTAGGGAAGCGAGACACCTCTTTTGGCAGTGATCCCTTTTGGCAACCACCCCTTTTAGCAGTGAGCCCTTTTGGTAGTAAACCTATTGTAGTGAGCATTCTGTTGGGCGGTGAGCCCTAGGTAGTGAGCCCTTTGGTAGTGAGCCTCTTTGTAATTTGGTATTGATACTACTATATATTGTGAGCTAATCCTCACTATAGTTTTTCCCTTTTAGGGTTTTCCACATAAAAATCTGGTGTTCTCTTCTGTATGGTGCTTATTTGATTAAGTTTTTGTTATCTATTTTTCATGTTTAATTTTCATAATAGAATTAGGGTTTGAGTGAATTGATGTGGATGTGATTCTATGTGTGAAGGCTTAAAGTTTTTGCTACAACTGATTCACCCCATCCCTCTCAGTTGTCTTGTGCATTCAATAATTGGTATTAGAGAAACGGTTCCTTGGAAGAAAGCCTAACAACTTAAGGTAGATCTGAGATGGCGCATAAGAAAGACATTCCTTAGTTTGATGGAACCAACTATGCCTTCTAGAAGGTACAAATGCAAAGTTATCTTGTTTCTCTTGGTTGCAATGTGTGGAGAATAGTTAAAGATAAATACACTATACCTGATAATGGTCCGGAGACTGGAATGGAGATTAGGGCTTATGAGACTAATGGTAAAGCTAGAAAGGCTCTATTGAATGCTCTATCTAATACTGAAATGGAAAAAGTTTTGGATATGGAAACTGCTTATGAGATCTGGGAAAAGTTGAAGAGTATCTATGAAGGTGATGAATCTGTTAAGAAAGCCAAGATGAAGAACGTGAAGTCTAGATATGAAACTATGCGAATGTCTGAAGATGAGAACATAACAAGCTATATGTAGAAGGTTGATGAAGTTGTCAATGGCATCAAAGGTCTTGGTGGAACTCTGATTGATGAAGAAGTTGTGAACAAAATACTCAGAACACTTTCCAAATCTTATAGTCATAAAGTGTCTGCCATTGAAGAATTCCTAGATATGGGTAAGCTTTCAAAAGATCAATTGCTTGGAAAACTGACTGCTTTTGAGATGAGAGAATTTGTCACTACTAAGGGTCCTGTGAAAGTTGAGACTGCTTTTAAAGATAAATCAGAAAAGACTGTTAGATCAGATAAGTATTCTATGGAATTAGATGAGGAAGAATTTGATGAGATTGAGGCAAACTTTGTAAACAAATTGAAAAAGGGAACTGGAATGTTTAGAGGTAAGTCACCTTTCAAATGTTTCAGTTGTGATAAGATTGGCCATTATGCTTCAAGATGTCTTGATAGAACTTTGAAGATTAAGAACAAAGAAGGTAGAGGTAAGATGTTAAGGAAAAGTTACTATGTTAAAGATGATGAAGGTGTAACTGATGATGACTATGATTTTGAAGATGGTAATGCTAGTGAATGCTTGTTTATTGCTATAAAAGAAGAACATGTTTCTACTAACCTTGCAAGCTGTGTGAAGGAAGGAAGTTTGGAAGAATAGAAAGAGATGTCTGCATTTCATGCTAGAAAGGAAAATGATGAATGGGTCATTGATAGAGGATGTTCAAATCACATGATAGGAGATAAGAGTAAGTTTGTCAAATTGGAAAAGTATGATGGAGGACTAGTTAGATTTGGTGATGATGCAGCTAGTAAGATTTGTGGAAAAGGGTCAATTACTTTTGATGGCAAGCATAATATAGATGATGTTCTTTATGTCAAAGGCCTAAAGCATAATCTTCCAAGTGTTGGACAGATGTGTAACAAAGGATACAATCTGATGTTTAAGGACAATGGATGTGAGATAATGAAAAGCTCTGGAACTATAATTGCTACCGGTAAGAAGACTCATGGTAATGTTTATCATTTGAAAGGTACTGACAATTGTTATTTGTTGTCTCAGACAAATGAAAGTTGGTTATGGCATAGGAGAATGTGTAATATTAATTTTGATTTAATCTGGTGAGAATAAGCTCAGTTCAAGCTATAAGAGACCTTCCTAAGATTGTGAAGCCTGCTAATGCCATTTGCAAAGAATGCCAATTTGGGAAGCAAACAAAGATAAGTTTCAAAAGAAAAGAACAAACCCCTATCAGCCTGTTGGAGTTGGTGCATATAGACTTATGTGGTCCTACAAGAATAAGAAATCTACAAGGTGACAGGTACTTCATTCTACTTATTGATAATTATTCAAGAATGACTTGGGTTACTTTTCTTATAGAAAAATCATAAGCCCTAGACAAGTTCAAGGTGTTTAAAGAAATGGATTTAAGAATCAAGTGTTTGAGGTTTGACAAGGTGGTGAGTTTACTTCAAATAAATTTAATGATTTTTGTGAAACACATGGGATAAAGAGACAATTATCAGCTCCTAGAACTCCTTAGTAAAATGGAGTAGTTGAAAGGAAGAATAGAACAGTTCAAGAAGCTGGCCTTCTGGAAGTATATTGGAAAGAAGCTATTCATACTACTATCTACATTCAGAACAAAGTGCAAGTCAAAGCAAATGGAACAAAGACACCTTATGAGTTGTGGTATGGAAGAACTCCTACTATCAAGTATTTCAAAGTTTTTGGAAGTAAATGCACTATATCAGAAGAGATGAAGAATTGGGAAAGTTTGATACTACATGTGATGAAGGCATATTCCTTGGGTACTCTACTAAGAGAAAACCCTACCGGTGCTACAAAAAAAGGTTGAGGAAGATTATTGAAAGTGAAAATGTAAAGGTAGATGAAGATATTCAAAAATCTTAGTGCCTAATGGATATGAGTCAGATGAGTCTGCTGATACAAAAGTAGTTGAAGAAGTCAAAGACAAGGAAGTTCAAATTGATGAAGAAGATGCTCTAGAAAGAGTTCCTAAAACCCCCAAGTATGTGCAAAAGAACCACTCAGAGGATTAAATCATTGGTGACAAAAACAAAGGAGTTCTGACAAGAAGAAGAGTTGTAAAAGAATAGGTAAATCTCTATTTAATTTCAAAGGTTAAACCTAAGACTGTCTTTGAAGCATGTAAAGACAAACACTGGGTCAAGGAAATGGAAGAAGAATTGATTCAAATTGAAAAGAACAAGACTTGGGAACTTGTCCCTAGGCCTACAGATAAGAATGTGATTGGAACAAAGTGGGTTTTTAGGAATAAGTTGAATGAGAATGGAGAAGTGATGAGAAACAAAGCCAAACTTGTATGCAAAGGCTACTCACAAGTGAAAGGAATATACTATGAAGAAAAATTTTCTCTAGTAGAAAGTTTGGAAGCTATTAGGTTGTTTCTAGCTTATACAACACATAAAGATTTCAAGGTATATCAAATGGATGTAAAGTCTGCTTTTTTTGAATGGTGAGTTGGAAGAAGAAGTATATATAGAGAAATTGGATGGATTTTAGTTAGCAGACAAATTAGACATGGTATGTAGATTGAAGAAGGCATTGTATGGATTGAAGCAAGCTCCTATAGCTTGGTATGCCAGATTGGATAGGTATTTCTTGTAGCAAGGATTTAGTAAATGGTCTGTAGACAGTAATTTGTATATCAAGGTAAGTAAAGATCAAATCCTAATTATTCAGGTCTATGAAGATGATATAATCTTTGGTGGAAATGAAGGTATGTGTAAGAACATTACAAATGAGATGCAAAAAGAATTTGAGATGTCAATGTGTTGTGAGATGAACTTCTTTCTTGGATTGCAAGTTAATCAGACAGATAAGGGCATTTTCATTTCACAATCAAAGTATGTCAAGGAATTATTGAAGAAGTTTGGAATGGAAAAATCTATACTAGTTTGTACTCCCATAATAGCTAGTTGTAGGATGAGAAAAGATGATGAATCTCCTAAGGATGATCAGAGCAAATATAGATAAATGATTAGAGGATTACTATACCTAACTGCTACCAGACTGGATATCATGCATGTAGTCTATCTTGTGGCAAGATTTCAAGTAGATCCTAGAGAGTCACATGCCATGGCAATAAAGAGAATATTTAGGTATTTGAAGGGCACTCCAAATCATGGTTTGTGGTATCCTAAGAACAATGACTTCAACCTAAGTGCCTACACAGATGCAGATTAGGCTGAATGTGTAGATGATAGGAAAAGTACAAGTGGTGGTGTGTTCTTTCTTGGAGACAAATTAGTGTCATGGCAAAGTAAGAACTGGGATTCAATATCCTTATCTACTGCAGAGGCAGAGTACATTACAGTAGCATCATGTTGTACACAAGTGCTATGGATAAGACAAACCCTGAAGGATATAAAAGTTGAGTATGAGGATCCAATTCCTATTTTCTATGATAATACCAGTGCCATTAACATTTCAAAGAACCCAGTGATGCATTCAAGGACAAAGCATATTTCTATTAGGTATCACTTTCTGAGAGAGAAGGTTGCAAAGAAAGAAGTGAAGCTTGAGTATGTGCCTACAAAAGATCAGATTGCTAAAATATTCACCAAGGCTCTTCCTAAGGATACATTTGAGTATCTCTGGGAAAAGTTAGGGGTTATTGCCCCTCCTTCATTAAACTAGATGCATAAGGAAGTGCATCAGTCCAGCTTGATTAAGGAGTCATTTCTTTTCTAGGCTGATTATGGAGGCTACCTCTCAGGGGGAGAAGGTGGTGACATTAAAGAGTGTTTTAGTCAGAGGGAAGTATTTAGAGTAGTTAAGAAAAAGTGCAAGTATGTGCAGTATCATATTCAAGGGGAGAAAGCTTGAGAAAGGTGAATCACCCTTTCCTATTGATGTCAAAGGGGGAGAGAGTTCATGTGAAAAACAAAGAGAGAGTAAGAAGTATAAAAGAAAGGGAGATAATTAGATTGGTGTATAATTGTGTCATGATGGTTTTTCACATCATATGTTTCCATCAATGACAAAGGGGGTGATTGTTGCAAGTATGTGCTAACCGGTGTTGTCATTGATGTCAACATGCTTGTGTTGTCATTGGTGTCAACTCTGTCTTCTGATATTGCTTATTGTTGCTTGATTAAGTTGTCATGTTAAAGTCATATGAATTCCTTATAGAAGTTCTGATGATATTGGTATATTTATCTTGTTAATGAGTTTCCAAGTGCTCTTTAGAAAATTTGCTCTCTAGAGGAAACAATGTGTTGCAGAGTATTCTGGCTTGCAGGATACTGTCAGAGTTTTTGCTCTGTATTTCTTCTATGTTAAAGAAAAGAGTGTGAGATTTGGATATGTTTTAGAGAAGTGTTTGAAGATGCTAAATCTAGAATTTGGTGCTCTAGATCATTGTGTAGTAGAAGTTATGTTCACCAGTTTGAAGACTGTAATTGACAGAGTTTCTAGGTTGTGCAGAGGTGTCTGGGAGAAAGTATTTTGCTCTGCATTTCTCTGTAGAGTGGTTTTAGGTTTTACAATTCTAGACATATGTTTATAAGGTCCTTATCTATCTTCATTCCAAATGATTTGTGATTTAGTGCTCCAGAGTTTAGTTTTCATGAGTAGCAGAGCTTGGCAGTGTTGGTTGTGAGCAATTTGTGATCTATCTTCAAGTGAGATTTATTGTAGCTAGATTTTGTTGATTCTTAGGTGACTTAAGGTTGTTCGTAGATGTCTCCAGAGCATTTTGAAGGCTTGTTCTTGGTCCACAAGTTATGGTTGTGTTCTTGGAAGCATGTGTCTAAAGATACCTATGTGTAACACTAGTTTTGGCTGACCTGGTTGTTTACACTCTTTGCGGGTGTGCTTCGTGGATTGTGGAAGCGTGTTTAAGCATGTGAAGATGTATTTAGGTCTAAACTAGGCTATGAAATGTTCTATATTTATTCCTTTTCTTCACAAGAATGTTAATGTCCAGACCTAAATTGAATTGTGTATGTTTGCTGACCTTGGAGACTATTCGAAAGGTTGTAGAATGTGTTGCCGAACTTGATGTATGTTCCAAGGTTGATAATTGATATAAATAAGTGTAAAGAATTTGTGTGTGAGTGTGAAGATGTGAAGATGAATATGTTTGTGTTGTGAGGCAATGAAGGTGATATGTATTGTGCTTCATTAGAACTGACCTTGGGCATGTGGTAGATGCTATCATATTAGTTCATGGCAGTGAGCCCTTTTGGCAGTGAGCCACCCCTTTTGGCAGTGAGCCTATTGCAGTGAGAATTATTTTGGGCAGTGAACCCTTTGGAAGTGAGCCACTTTGTAATTTAGTATTGATACTACTATATATTGTGAGCTAATCCTCATTGTCGTTTTTCCCTTTTAGGGTTTTCTACGTAAAAATCTAGTGTTCGCTTGTGCATGGTGCTGATTTGATTAAGTTTTTGTTATCTATTTTTCATGTTTAATCTTCATAATAGATTAGGGTTTAAGTGAATTGATGTGGATGTGATTATGTTTGTGAAGGCTTAATGTTTTTGATACAACTGATTCACCCCCTCTCAGTTGTCTTGTGCATTCAATAAGTTCTTGAAGCAATGTTTTGCTTGAATCATATCCATGCATATTTGTACATTTTGTATATATGTCTTGTCTTGTTTTGTTTCCTTGTTCCATGTTCTGTGTGTTTGTGTTTGGTCTATTGCCCCCAGAAATCTAGACCCTCATGCTGACCTTGCAGTTAGTTATCCCTAACTAGAGCCATTGTTAGAACTTGCATTTTTATGCATTTCCTACCTGAGGTTGGATTTGTTTAGGCTTGAAAAACCTTAGAAAAACCCTATCAAAACCTTAAACCTTAGTGAAATGGTCTTTCATTCATTTTGCATTTTAATCCTCTATTGACCATGCATTGGTAGTTCCTAGTTGCCTAAGTTGTAACTTAAGTGTTCTTTACTGTTTAAGGTTATCGACCCCTCCCCTAGGTTGCCAGTAGTGGGCCCTCTTTTAAAAACAACTTTATTTGCATGTGCATCAAATGTCTTTTAAGTTGTGTGTCATCGGTGGTCCACATCATTGGCCTTTCCTTTTCACTGGAATTTCCCTCTTTGCAAAGCCTTGTTTTGAGTCTTCACAGGATTGCAAACTCTCTTTGGCGTCTGACGTGTCATGTTCATGTCATAATCGTGCCTAGGCAAAAAAAAAAATCTGTGGAAGCTTGACTCTTCGCCGAAGTTCCCAAATAGGCTCTGTGAGATGACGAAGCCAACATAGCTTTTCTAATGACTTAGCAACACTTTGTGGGGACTCTTTCCTTCACTGAGCCCATTTAAAGTCTTCCGTGGGACTGCGAAAGTGATGATATGGATTACTTCTTCCACGGTATCTGAAAGGAAGCAAGGTACATAAAACACACTTCCTACACCAATCTAATGCGGGGAATAGTATGCAAATTATTTTTGATCCTTACAATTGTAGCAATGTTAAACACATGACATAAATAGTACAGTAGCAACACAACACATAAAGAAAGTGACACAAGATATATCGTGGGGAAAACCTTTTCAGGTAAAAAATGACACACTCTAAAACCTACACAATGTATTATCAAAACAATGGTGTGTTTACAATACACTTGCAACGCAAGTTCTTCCAAGAGTCTTCAAATGTCATTTTTGGAGTGATTCCAGTAGCATAACAGTACCTGTACAAACACTATGTAACTATAATTCCCAAATAATGCATTTTATAGAGTTACAAGGCATAAACTGGAAGCTTCTAGAGATGGGTGTCCATCTTGGCCACACGGCCATTTTCCCACATCAAAGGAAATTTATCCAAGCTACAAATACCTCTCTTACATCTATCATACATGGTAGATTTGACTTCCCAAGAATGGAACGCTCTAGGCTAAAAATAGCTATGACAGATGCTCTTACACATCTTACAACTATCATAAAATCTGCCCAACATAACAACCTTAAATGTTGTAAGAGAATCTACAATACAAGGCTAAATATAGTATATTCCTCTTACAACATGTCATAGCCCAAGTTGGGCACCCAAAGATGCCTTCTCAAATTGCAAATATATTTTACGACACTTGTCTTCACTTGTCTCGAGAATCTCTATACTTAGCTCTTACACGTCATAGATTTTGTCATACACAATAATACCTCTGTCATACCACAAGATGTCGACACATGGCATATTAGTGCCACCTCAAATGGTACACCTAAATCCACATGTGTTTGACTTGACCACTCAAAGCATATTACAAGTAGGATGACATGTCACAATGCCACCCCAAGCTAAATGCTAAAACTGAATGTGCAAGTAAAATACAAATTGAGCAAATAACTAAATAAATAATTAATAAATTAATGCTAGGAATTGCAAGGTTGAGACACCTTAATTCCCAACATTCTCCCACTTGTTGAACACCTTGCAAGAGCCAATAGAGAGACAAGATTTAATTGCTAGGGGCTAAAAGGCCTATAGACTCCAAACACCATTTGAACTTATATGTGCCCACATGTTTAGTCAATGCATCTGCAACATTCTTCAAAGTGTCAACCTTTTCCAACATCACCTTCCCATCTTCTACCATAGCTCGAACAAAATGAAACTAAACATCAATGTGCTTTGTTTTGGCATGGAAAGTAGGATTCTTTTATAAGGAAATCACACTCTAACTATCACAATGGATAGTAATCTGTCTTACATCAAAACCAACACCTAAACACAACCTCTTAAGCCAAATGGCTTCCATACAAGCATGAGTTGCTGCCATGTACTTTGCTTCTGTCATGGACAAAGCAACCACAGGTTTTCGCTTACTCATCCAACTAATAGCACCACCAAACATGGTAAACACATAAGCACTGGTGGATCTCCTATTGTTAATGTCACCTGCCTAATCAAAATCCACAAATCCACAAATACTCACAAAATGCTAAGGTCTAGTAGGATAACCATGTTAACAAAAGGAATACTCGAAAGTACCCCTCAAATATCTGAACACTCTCTTCACTGCATCCCAATGTACCTATCTAAGATTTACCATAAACTGACTAAGGACTCCCACTGCTTGGGCAATGTTTGGTCTTGTACAGACCATAACATACATCAAGCTGCTAACTACACTAGCATAAGATACTCTTCTCATATCTCTATCTCAGAAGGAGACTTTGGATAATCATCAACATATAACTTTTGTTTAGTGGAAAATTGAATTTGTTAATGTTTTAGTATTTTGATGTTTAAATCCTCCTTTCCACTTTACATTCAAGGATCTAGGTTCGAGTGGGAATTCATTATCATACCCTAGATCATTGTGAGATGTAGGGAAACTTGGATTAGGGAATTTAATTACCAATTTCTCTTCTCTTATGCTCAATTGACCATTAAAACCCTAATTATGCTAATACGGAAATAAACTAACAAATAACAGAAAAAACTCTTGCAGACGGGAGTAAAATAGAAAATCACAGAATACCTATTTTCGAGGTTCTGAGGTGGAATAGTTAGGGACACTAGAGCGGGTGCCCAAATCCAAGGTACCAGTTTCTTTGCAGGATCCAGACCTCCTTCCGACACTGATCATCCTTGTAACTTTTGTTTCCAGAAACTTAGCTGTAGACGATACTAGATGGTGCAGGAGCACCCGTACATGATCAGGATATAGGTTAATTGTCCACATGATGACAGGGCATTAGTCTATTTTTAGTATGTTTGACTTCATCATGTAATAAGGTCCATTGGACCAATGCTATGTATTAGATCAGCCTAGGAGAGTGTGTAGGCAGTTAGAGATCGTGATCAGGTAGTCTGAGCTGTCCTTCTCCCAGCCGCTTGGAAGCTCCCAGCCGCTGGGAAGTGAGTTGGTAGTACTCGCAGGATATTGCTATATATACCTTCGATCTGTTAGGGTTTATGATATATGTTATGTTATGTTAGTTGTGTTATGTTATGGTGTTGAGTTGAGATTCAGGAGAACAGTTCAGACATTGTGAAACAGTATTCAGGACATTTGAATTTCATTTGAATAAGATCTCATCAATTGCATTTTGTGGTTTATCAGTTGTTGGTGTTTTGATTTCCTTTCTGTTTACAAGTTGATGGATTCCTTCAACCCTTCCACTGGTTGATCCTGTGAATCGGTGGAATGGTCCTGTATTATAGCTTAGTTTGCATTTTTGTTTTCTGTTTATGCATTGCACTGTTCAAGAGATCAATTGGTAGCATGCTGTGAATCAGCCTAGCATCCTCATGTGCTAGGTCTAGAAAGATAAGCTGTTAAATTTTGGTTTGAAGGTGATCCGGCCCGATCATCTTATTGTCTTTGTGAAATTGTGCGGTTCTGAGTGTTTGCATGCAGCGGACGAATATACAGGAGTCTGCATGTGCTTTTCCAGTCGGAGCGAATCGCATCGTCATCTGCGAATACATCGCCATCCAGATCGGGTCATGAAACTATTGAAGTTTGCATATTTCAAGTGCATCAGGATGTTATAAGTCGGATATATACTCAGTGTATATATCGTCGTCAGGATCATCTCTCAGGTATGCCCATCATCCGCATATCGCTAGCAGATGCGGGAGTGAAAGTTCAATTTTTTTGACTAAGTGTTGAAGAGGTCATCAGGATATTGTATGACGTCATCGTCATCAGGATATTGAGATATCACCCTATGCAAGTTTGTCCTGTTGTCGCTAAGTGTTTAGGTATCGGCATAAGTTATCGGCATAAAGTTAGGGTAACATCATCAGGATGTTTCAATCAAATTGGTTAAGTCATATCATGATGCTGTTGTTTGTATAGACGGATATCGGGTGACGTAAGCATCAGAGAGAAGGTGCTGAAGGTGTCGTCATCAAGATATTTGGAGCAACCGGATATTTGATATCCTGCTGACGAAGGTGGTGTTGAATATCATGATGATGCCGATAGAGTTTGGCGCCCGATGAATAGTGCAATAGGAGGATGTTTGCGCTAGTTGAATATCATGATGATGATGATAGGCGACAGGCGGAGGAAGTGAACAGTAGTCAGCAGGAGGATAATTGTGCTCGTCCGAAATATGATGATGCTGTTGGTGTTTGCAGGAAATATGATGATGATGCTGAGCCGATAGGGATTTTTATCATGCTGTTTGTATTATTGGCTCCTCCTTCCTGTTAGTAAGCTCCCGTTGCGTTTACCTCTGCATCATAGTGGTATCAGAGCAAAGGTTAGGATCTTCTGGAAAAGATAAGTAGGATGTCAGACGAAGAAGGAACATCTGAGGTTCCAGCAAGGATGACCAATGCTGAGTTGGCAGTTCTGGTGAAGAAACAGATTGCAGAAAGCAAGGCCGTGAAGGTTCAGAATCAGGAATTGAAAGATGAGTTAGTGAAGTTGAGGAGCAGAGTAGGTTCTGGTAGAGAAGAAGATAGGGAAGAAGAAGAGATCCCTAATTGGAGCGAGGAGGTCGTTCCTGCAGACCAGAGACCACTGTTGAACGCCCTCAAGGCCATGGAGAGGAGAACCATGGATGTGAAACTGGATTTGCCAGTGTTTACAGGCAAGATGGAACCTGATTCAGTGATGGAATGGATAGACTGTTTGAACAATTTCTTTGAAACAGAGGAGATACTAGAACAACAGAGAGTGAAGATAGCCCAGTCAAAGATGAAAGAAGCTGCCTTGACATGGTGGAATTTTGTCCAAGATGATAGAGTACAGGAAGGAAAATGTAGAGTTGCCACATGGAAGAAGATGATGGCATTAGTAAAAGAAGCTTATGTCCCATTGGATTACAGTATCCAATTACACAAAAGGAAGCAAAATCTGAAGCAGAAGGAGCTAGATGTCAGCTCATATACAGAAGAATTCATGAAACTTTGTATGAAGACAAAGGTAAAGGAAAGTGAAGAAGAGAAGGTAGCCAGATACCTTAATGGATTGAGATTCAACATTCAGGAAGATCTAAGTCTGCATAATCCAGATACAGTTCAGAAAAGCTTTCAGTTGGCATTGAAAGTGGAAGAGAAGTTAAAAAGAAAACAGGAACAACACAATAGAGGAAGAGGAAGACAACAAAGAGGTGGAAGAGGTTCTTTTAGAGGTAGAGGACATGGACAGGGATGTCAAGGAGAATCCAGTCATGACAATAGTAAGGGCAACAATAGTCAGAACCAGAGAGAAACTTATAGTCAGCAAGGAAACTTCAGAGGTAGAAGACCTTTCAGAGGAAGATCCAAGGGCAGAGGATCCATCAGATGTTATAACTGTAACAAAGAAGGCCATATAGCCAGCAGATGTCCAGAAAAGGCCACAAGCTCAGCAGGAGAAAGGAGAACAAATCTGGTCCAAGAACCTGATAATCAAAGTAGGACAAGCTCTAATGATTTTCAGAGTGTGAATGCTCCTGATAATTATGGATACCTAGAAAGTGGAGAGTCTCTGATGATGAGAAGAACAGTGACTACCATGAAGGTACCTGACAAAGAATCCCCTCAAAGAAAGTCTCTTTTCAGGACTATTTGCAAAGCAGGAGGTAAGGCATGTAAAGTTTTGATTGATTCTGGTTCTACTGAGAATTTTGTGTCTGAACACATGGTGACAAAGCTTAAGCTTAGGAGATTGCCTCACCCATCCCCATATAAAGTCTCATGGCTTACCCAAGGTCAGCAGACAACTGTAGAAGAGCAGGCTTGGGTAGAATTTCAGATTGGTGCATATAAGGATAAGTTGTTGTTTGATATTACCAAGATGGATGCTTGCAATCTTTTATTTGGTAGACCATGGCAGTATGATTTGAAGGCACAACATGATGGTGTTAGAAATACCTATAAAATCACTAAAGATGGTCAAGATATACAGTTATTCCCATTGGCAGAGAAAGAGGAGAAATCTAAAGGAAAAGAGGTGAAGGTCATGCTGATGGAAGGCAAATAGTTCATGAAAGAAGTAGCAGCAGAAGGTGCAGTTGCATATGCCCTAATCCCATGTATGAGTGTGAATAAAGAACAGCAGCAAGAAGTCAAGGAAGACAAGAAGCCAAGGTTCATAGACCCAGCTATCCAAGAGCTATTGGATAAGTACAAAGGTATCATCTCAGAGGGAATGCCAAGATCCCTACCACCTGTCAGAGATATTAGTCATTGCATAGACTTAATTCCAGGGTCAACACTTCCAAACAAAGTAGCCTATAAGCTTACTCCATAACAGAATGCAGAAGTAGCCAGACAGATTGAAGAATTGTTGGATTCAGGTCTGATTGGGAAAAGTCTAAGTCCTTGTGCAGTACCAGCTGTATTAGCACTAAAGAAGGAAGGTACTTGGAGGCTTTGCACAGATTCCAGAGCTATTAACAAGATCACAATCAGGTATAGGTTTCCAATCCCTAGGATAGAGGATTTACTTGATTGTTTGGGAAGTGCTAAGTATTTTACAAAAATAGATTTGAAGAGTGGATATCATCAGATCAGGATTAGACCAGGAGATGAATGGAAAACAGCATTCAAAACAAATGAAGGGTTATATGAATGGAAGGTTATGCCTTTTGGTTTATCTAATGCACCCAGTACTTTTATGAGGTTGATGAATGAGGTTTTGAAAGAATTCATTGGTAAGTTTGTCATAGTATATCTAGATGACATTCTAATTTTCAGTAACACAAAAGAAGAACATCTAAGACACATAGATTTGGTTCTTAAGAGGTTACATGAAGAGCAGCTGATGATAAATTTAGACAAGTGCTTGTTTATGCAAGAGGAGATCACATATCTGGGTTTTGTCATTTCACAAGGAAAGTTACAGATGGACAAGGAGAAGGTAAGTGCCATATTGTCTTGGCCTACCCCACAGACTATGAATGATGTCAGAAGTTTCCATGGGTTAGCAACCTTCTACAGGAAGTTTATCAGAGGATTTAGTCATATTTGTGCACCCATGCTGGATACCATCAAAGGAGGACAGAAGTGCAGATTTGTTTGGACTCAAGGAGCAGATGATTCTTTTGAAACACTGAAGAAGAAGGAGGCACAGCAGCCAGTCCTTGCACTTCCAGATTTTAACAAAATCTTTCAGGTAGAATGTGATGCCAGTCACATGGCCATTGGAGCAGTACTCAGCCAAGAAGGTAGACCTATTGCATTTTTCAGTGAGAAGCTCAATGATGCTAAGAAAAGGTATTCCTCATATGATTTGGAAATGTATGCTTTAGTGCAGTCACTCAAGAAATGGAGGCATTACTTGATGCCAAAGGAATTCATAGTATTCACAGATAACCAGGCTCTGAGTTTCATAAACAGCCAGGAGAAGCTGAACCATAGACACATGAAATGGGTAGAAACCTTACAGGCTTTCACTTTTACATTGAAGCATAAGAAAGGAGTCAAGAACAAAGTTGCAGATGCTTTGAGCAGAAAAGTTCTAACAGTCAATTAGATTCAGCTAGAGAGTGTTGGCATTGATTCATTAAAGACCATGTATGAGTCTGATGAAGATTTTGGAGAGATATATCAGGTATGTACTTCTTTTGGGGAGAAATATCATGCTGAATTCTCTGAATTTTTGATTCAGGATGGATTGCTGTTCAAAGGTGGACAGTTATGTATTCCAAGGTGTTCTATGAGATTAAATATAATCAAGGAGAAACATTGTGGAGCTATGGCAGGTCATTTTGGTCTAGATAAGACTCTTGATCTAGTCAGAAGGCATTACTTTTGGCCTAAGTTGCAATCAGATGTCAGAAAATTTGTGGAGACATGTGTGATATGTCAGAAAGCTAAAGGCAGGTCAACTAATGCAGGTTTATATCAGCCCTTACCCATTCCTTCCAGACCATGGGAAAGCATAAGTATGGATTTTGTCTTGGGTTTACCAAGGACAAGGAAAGGATTTGACAGTGTTTTTGTTGTAGTGGATAGATTCAGTAAAATGGCACATTTCTTGCCATGCAAAACCACTGCTGATGCTTCATACATTGCAGATTTATTCTTTAGGGAGATTGTCAGAATCCATGGATTGCCATTGAGCATAGTGTCAGACAGGGATGTGAAGTTTATTGGTCACTTCTGGAGAACTCTTTGGAGGAAACTTGGCACAAATTTGTCTTTTTCCTCTGCATATCATCCTCAAACTGATGGACAGACTGAAGTAGTGAACCGTTCCTTAGGGAATTTGCTTAGATGCTTGACAAAACAGCATGGAGAGAAGTGGGATAATATTCTGTCTCAAGCTAAGTTTTCATATAATGATACTGTCAATAGGAGCACAGGGAAATCACCTTTTCAGATAGTATATGGTATGCATCCAAGAGGAATTTTGGAGTTGAGAGATCTACCTACAGTAGACCCTGTTAGTGCAGAAGGAGAAGCTTTTGCTGAAGCCATAAAAGAGGTTCATGATCAAGTCAAAACCCAACTACAGCAAACTACCTTGAAATATAAAGAATATGCTGATAAAAAGAAGAAGGATGTTCAGTTTGATGTTGGAGATTTGGTATGGGTTCATTTAAAGAAGGACAGACTTCCTAAGGGAAAGTATACTAAGCTCATGCAAAGGAAAGTTGGACCATGTCAGATTTTGCACAAGCATGGACAGAATGCTTATGAGATTCAACTCCCACCTGATCTTGGTTTGTCTCCTATATTCAATGTATGTGATTTAACTCCATACAAGTCTTATCCAGATGCAGATCAGGATCTCCTACAGGATACAGTTGATGATGACATTCCCAAGCATGATCCTCCACAGTTGCAGAAGGTTTTGGACACCAGAGTGGTCAAACAGACCAGGAACAAACAGTACTTGGAGTACCTAGTCTCTTGGAAGGGAAAACCGAGTTCTGAAGCAGTATGGATGACTGAAGAGCAGATCCAGAACATGGTGCAGATCTTCATACTCTCATCTCAAGTGGACTTGAGATTTCTTCTTCTGGGGAGTATGGTGCAGGAGCACCCGTACATGATCAGGATATAGGTTAATTGTCCACATGATGACAGGGCATTAGTCTATTTTTAGTATGTTTGACTTCATCATGTAATAAGGTCCATTGGACCAATTCTATGTATTAGATCAGCCTAGGAGAGTGTGTAGGCAGTTAGAGATCGTGATCAGGTAGTCTGAGCTGTCCTTCTCCCAGCCGCTTGGAAGCTCCCAGCCGCTGGGAAGTGAGTTGGTAGTACTCGCAGGATATTGCTATATATACCTTCGATCTGTTAGGGTTTATGATATATGTTATGTTATGTTAGTTGTGTTATGTTATGGTGTTGAGTTGAGATTTAGGAGAACAGTTCAGACATTGTGAAACAGTATTCAGGACATTTGAATTTCATTTGAATAAGATCTCATCAATTGCATTTTGTGGTTTATCAGTTGCTGGTGTTTTGATTTCCTTTCTGTTTACAAGTTGATGGATTCCTTCAACCCTTCCACCGGTTGATCCTGTGAATCGGTGGAATGGTCCTGTATTATAGCTTAGTTTGCATTTTTGTTTTCTGTTTATGCATTGCACTGTTCAAGAGATCAATTGGTAGCATGCTGTGAATCAGCCTAGCATCCTCATGTGCTAGGTCTAGAAAGATAAGCTGTTAAATTTTGGTTTGAAGGTGATCTAGCCCGATCATCTTATTGTCTTTGTGAAATTGTGCGGTTCTGAGTGTTTGCATGCAGCGGACAGATATACAGGAGTCTGCATGTGCTTTTCCAGTCAGAGCGAATCGCATCGTCATCTGCGAATACATCGCCATCCGGATCGGGTCATGAAACTGTTGAAGTTTGCATATTTCAAGTGCATCAGGATGTTATAAGTCGGATATATACTCAGTGTATATATCGTCGTCAGGATCATCTCTCGGGTATGCCCATCATCCGCATATCGCTAGCAGATGCGGGAGTGAAAGTTCAGTTTTTTTGACTAAGTGTTGAAGAGGTCATCAGGATATTGTATGACGTCATCGTCATCAGGATGCGACGTCATCATCATCAGGATATTGAGATATCACCCTATGCAAGTTTGTCCTGCTGTCGCTAAGTGTTTAGGTATCGGCATAAGTTATCGGCATAAAGTTAGGGTAACATCATCAGGATGTTTCAATCGAACCGGTTAAGTCATATCATGATGCTGTTGTTTGTATAGACAGATATTGGGTGACGTAAGCATCAGAGAGAAGGTGCTGAAGGTGTCATCATCAGGATATTTGGAGCAACCGGATATTTGATATCCTGCTGACGAAGGTGGTGTTGAATATCATGATGATGCCGATAGAGTTTGGCGCCCGATGAATAGTGCAACAGGAGGATGTTTGCGCTAGTTGAATATCATGATGATGATGATAGGCGACAGGCGGAGGAAGTGAACAGTAGTCGGCAGGAGGATAATTGTGCTCATCTGAAATATGATGATGCTGTTGGTGTTTGCAGGAAATATGATGATGATGCTGAGCTGATAGGGATTTTTATCATGCTGTTTGTATTATTGGCTCCTCCTTCCTGTTAGTAAGCTCCCGTTGCGTTTACCTCTGCATCACTAGAGAGAGTGCCCAAGTCCTAGAAATGCTCCAATGTCCTACTTCTCTTTAGATCTTGAATCCTTGATGCCTTCCAATCCTTCCTGCAACTTTACTTCTCCCAAATATGACACCTGTAACCTGCAATCACAAGATTTGGTTTTGGGGTTGTGGTGTTTAGAGGCTTGCCTTAGTCAAGTCCCGGAGGACACTTAAGTCTCCAAACACCATTGTCAGATAGAGAGTGCATGCCCTTGAGAGGTAGAGGCAAAAACCAAAGGAATTGATAATGAAAACACAATATAATGTCATCTTGTAGTGAAGATAGCATGGGAGGAAGATTCTCTTCATGCCATGATGAAATGGATGCTCAAATCTACAAACCACACAAGTCTGCTCTTGCAACACAATGAAATCCTTGAATCACCTTGAGAACACTTGAACATCACAATTTCCATCTAATTGAAATCTAGTCTACAAATGAATGCCTAAACATGCTTTTACATGCAACTACAAGCATTCCTGCCAAGATTCCAAAAATCAAAACTTACCGTGTTGGCAAAGGACCCAAATAACGGTCATAAACCAACACCTAGAAATTAGGGCTACCCCAAAATAGGGTAGGACTAGGGCACAGGTGTCCAAGTCCTCCCCCTATTTTGGGCAAGGTACAGCTCAAGGAGTCCTCCTAGGATCACTTTGTCATGAAACCTGGGTCTCATTCCATTGGGATGCTAAGATATGAACTAAGATGTCGTAAATGCATGAAAAAGACCTAGGAGCTAGACCTTATGAGGGAAAAGCCCCCAAGGGGACATTTTTCAATGTTACATTTAGCCCCGACTTTACTGTATGTATAAATGCTAGGCCAATACATGCATTAAATTATAGTCATAAACACAGCAAACATGCCAAGCATGGAGAAGACAATAACATACATGCAAAACATGGAGAAGATAATTATAGTCATGCAGAACACAGAGAATATAGTCATGCATAGAAGACACATTAATGCATAGAAGACACATTAATGCATGGAAGATAGAAATGATATCTTTTCTTTTCTTTTTCTCATATATATGAAATGCAGATGCAAGTACTAGAAAGTAAACAAACCTCCCATAATACAAGATGCACTCATCGAGCAAGTCTTTAGACTATATATATGGGGCAACACACACGCAAGACATGCAAAACCTCCCAAAATGTAGGATGCACTCATTGAAGAAGTCTTTAGACTGCATATGGGGCAACAAACATGCCACACAAAACAAGCAGGCCAAAACACACACACTTGAAGACACGAGAAAATATGGCAGACAAGCAATGGTGTGTTCCCTATTTCTAGGCTCATCACCATCTCAGGCACATTACATGCACACACTGACGATTGGGCTTTGCCACAACAATTGCTGAAAACATGCTTAAGGGTTGAGTTAGTCACAGAACTACTCCCCGCCTCTGTAGAGGACTTTTGAAGATGACAGGATGTGCAATCTACTCCAAGAAATACACCATCCCCACCTCCATAGATGGCTTAAGATAAAAAGGATATATGTGATATCCTGCCTCTGCAGAGGGCTTACATGATTGATTGATTGATTGCAAACAAACTCAAGATGCAGGATGTAGTCATTGAGCAAGTCTTTAGACTGTACCTAAGGACAAGCACATAGCTAACATATACAATAGACAACTTACCTTATATATGCCCCCACCTTAAGGTGGTTAATATCATGCATCAATATCAAGCACATTAAGGTAGGAAGAAAACACACAAGGGAACACCAACTTTTGCAAAGCCCATGCCCCCTAGAGGTGACATGTACCTTACGATCGCCAAATGTTCCCACAAATAAATCCCTACAAGAAACATGTTAGTGTCTACAACATCATGATAAACAACAACATCAATGCATATGATTAACCACACAGAAAGCCAAGGTTATATAATGAATTCAGAGTTTGAGGATAACCGTGGGACTATATCATGAAGCTCTCCAAATTGAGTACCACCAAGACTAGATTCAAAGACAAACAAAGGTGCATGGAGCAATAGTATTGTTAAGGTTTGTAAATGCGACAGAAATATCATCAAATTCACTACATGGAAAGCATGAGTACTTCCACTAGCCAAGCATCAGATAAGATGTACAACCCCGTCGTCATATTAGGAACTAAGTCCATTTTTTTATTTCTCTTGAAAGGGACACTAGGTCCATATCCGTATAAATGTTTGTCATCATCCGCCCTCTAGGTGGAAACACTAGAGGAAGGGAAATAATAAATCAGAGAGGAGAAACAAGGGTATTAGGGACAATCACGTAGGAGGGTGTCCCCAGGTCACCAACCACGATGCTATGTTCATAAGACACAACACACAACAATGAAATCAGAGAGAGAGGTAATATAGAAGAATAATAATACAAATAGAAGGTCACAATAGAGGCGGTCTCCCAGTATCCCGAACCTTACAGGAGAATCATGGGTTATCCCAGGAGGCGTAAACAACATATAACACATCACGGGGAAGCACATCACGAGAGAGATAAAGGGTTAGAGAAAATTACCTGTAGGGCCCCTGTCGGGCTAGAGGTTGTCTATAAGTAAATCATCGTCATCATCTTCCCACTCCCTAATGTTGGAGGAAAGTGGGGCATAAGGTACCATAGCCAAATTCATATCTTGTTCATCATGTTGTTCATCGTTAGGATCATTATTGTTTGGTTGAATGTTGAAAGCAACGTTTTCTTGTTGAGAGGCAAGGTTTATGGCATATTCTTGTCTTCTTTTTCTTCTTTCTCTTTCTTTGACCACTTATCTCTTGTAAGACAGGGTCTTTCTCTTTCATAGGTTTTTACAAATTAGAAGATGAAGCACTGGGGTCAAATTTTATTTGACACGGTGGAATATTTTGTTGTTGACAATGACCTCCTGATCCTTGTAAGGATTTCGAAGGAGGAACCTCAACATAAAGACCTTCTCCTTTCAATCTAAGATTCTCTTCACATGCGGGTTGTTTGTCTTTTGTCATTTCTTGTGTAGGAGGACTAGGTACTGGATGTAAAAGTTTTGCTTTGTAATTTCTATATCTCAAAAATGTAAAGTTTGTTCGTAGCTCTAATTTGTCATTATTTTTGTTGCAAAAGTAATCCAAAGTGAAGTATTGTTGTGTACTTGAAGGTTTGTTGGTATTTCGATGAATGACATGCACTTGTCCATTCAAAGGAAATTTAACACATTTATAAATGGTTGAAGGGACCGCTTTCATAACCTTTAACCAAGGGATTCTATGTTTTATATCAAAGGTATCAGAATTGGGGGTAATATCAAACCATTGTTCAACATGTTTCTCAAATACAGTTATTAACAATGATATCTTACCCAATGGTTTTTTTTGAGGTTCCCATATGTGTCTTAATCATCAAGTTTGAAGGGTTATAAGGACCTTATATTAATTGATTTGAAAAGAGGAATTTTTCAATGGAAACATTATTCATGCAATTAGGATCAATAAGAGTTCCATCCACATTGTTTCCCATTATTTTTATGGTGATGTAAAGAGGTCCTTCAGAATCACCGATTGTTCTATCATGAGGTGTAAAGACAATTTTAGGTTCAAGTGCTTTTCTTTTCATGTAGGGTCTAGGAGGGAACCTATTATTTTTATTGTGATTAGAGGCCATGTTTATATGTTAAAATAAGATTTATAAGATTTACCAAAAGTATAGAAAAGGCAAGTGTAAATCTATATGCAAAAATGGCCTTAAAATTGGTTTTGCGTACTTTTTCAATGCAAATGAATGAACCAAAAGGTGTTGTAAGGATTTAAGTCAAGGGAAGCAAGTTATATGTTTGATATCAGTCCAAAACAGCAACAAGATCCATCCCAACACACTCTTAATGCAATTTCAAGTTAATGCCAAGTCAAAATATAGTGAAAATATGTCAAAATAGGCAATTTTTTCACCAAAATTCAATGCAAAAGGGCATAACAAAGGGTGTTGTGAGGAAAATGATGATAGATAGAAAATAATATCAGTAATAACAGCTACTTAGTGCCAAAATATCCAACACAACATGCTTTTAGTGCCTCTTAAGGTCAAACCCTAGTGAAAATACAACAAAAATGGGCTATTTTTCACGATTTTTCAATTCTAAGACCTATCAAAAGAGGTGTTGTAATGAATTTAAGGGGGTGTAGAAAATAAAAGTGATGGTATCAATCACCTCAATCCATGTAATTGATCACAATACACTTGGAGTGCAAACTAGGTCAAACCCTAGGGCAAAAATGGTTAAAATATGTAGTTTTTTGCCAAATTTTCAATACAAGAGCCTGTTAAAAGGGTGTTGTAAAGATTTTTAGGAGGGGCCAAAAATGATTGCCTTGATAATAGAAAATAAATTCAATAATATTTTTCACAACACTTCTATGGTGAAAGTTTATAGAGTCGATAAGGCCAAATTTAGTGAAAATTATTGTTTTTGAAGCCCTAGGTTTGAGATTTTGGGATGAAATGCTATGTGAATGTTTTGAAGTCTGAATTATGATGAAGTTGACTTACTCTCAGATATGAAAATAATTTTCAAGCTTGAACATGCAAAATGCCAATGTAAATCTAATGAAAATGCATGAGAATTGCTAGTTTTTGTTAAAATTTTCTATGCAAAATTGCAAATATTTTAAATCTAAATGCAAATTTACACTAAAATGAAAGACTACAGCCAAATGAAAATTTGAATGAGCCTTTAAATTAGTATAAAAATCTGAGAAAAGATTTTTCCTACTAACCCTAGATTTTTCCTACTAACCCTAGATTTTGGAATTACTAGGTTATATCAAAATTGTCAAAATTTCCACAAAACCCTAGGAAACTAATAATGAAAATGCAATGCAAATTTTTGAATTTTTGTATTTTTCTGTAATTTATATCAGATGTGATGCAAAAATCATGAATTAGGAAAATTTACAAAGAATTGATGCAATTTAGTAAGCCAAACAATGCAATTTTTTTGAATTTCTCTCAATGCAATAAAATGAAAGACTATATGAAAAAATGAAATCAATCCAAATCTAAAGACACACACTTAGAAAGTTGTAATTTATGTCCAAAAACACGGGTTCACTGAAATGTTTAGTGGAAATTTGGATTTGTTAATGTTTTAGTGTTTTGATGTTTAAATCCTCCTTTCCACTTTACATTCAAGGATCTAGGGTCGAGTGGCAATTCACTATCATACCCTAGATCACTGTGAGATGTAGGGAAACTTGGATTAGGGAATTTAATTACCAATTTCTCTTCTCTTATGCTCAATTGACCATTAAAACCCTAATTATGCTAATACAGCAATAAACTGACGAATAATGGAAAAAACTCTTGCAGACGGGAGTAAAATAGCAAATCACAGAATACCTATTTTCAGGGTTCCAAGGCAGAACAGTTGGGGACAATGGAGTGGGTTCCCAAGTCCAAGGTACCAATTTGTTTGTAGGATCCGAACCTCCTTCTGACACTGATTAGCCCTGTAACTTCTGTTTATGGAAACTTAGCTACAGAGGACACTAGAGTGAGTGCCCAAGTCCTGGAAATGCTTCAGTGTCTAGCTTCTCTTCAAATACCGAATCCTTGATGTCTGGCAATCCTTCTTGCAACTTCACTTCTCTTGAATATGACACATGTAACCTGCAATCACAAGATTTGATTTGGGGGTTGTGGTGTTTGGAGGCTTGTCTCAGTCAAGCCTTAGAGGACACTTAAGTCTTCGAACACTGTTGTCAAATAGAGAGTGCATACCCTTGAGAGGCAGAGGCAAAAACCAAAGGAATTGATAATGAAAACACAATATAATGTCATCTTGTAGTGAAGATATCATGGGAGGAAGATTCTCTTCATGCCATGATGAAATGGATGCTCAAATCTACAAACCACACAAGTCTGCTCTTGCAACACAATAAAATCCTTGAATCACCTTGAGAACACTTGAACATCACAATTTCCATCTAATTGAAATCTAGTCTACAAATGAATGCCTAAACATGCTTTTATATGCAACTACAAGCATTCCTGCCAAGATTCCAAAAATCAAAACTTACTGTGTTGGCAAAGGACCCAAATAATGGTCATAAACCATGGGAGGAAGATGCTCTTCATGCCATGATGAAATGGATGCTCAAATCTGCAAATACAAACACACAAACTACACAAGTATGCTCTTGCAACACAATGAAAGCCTTAAATCACCTTGAGAACACTTGAACATCACAATTGCCATCTAATTGAAATCTAGTGTACAAATGAATGCCTAAACATGCTTTTATAAGCAACTACAAGTATTCCCACCAAGATTCTGAAAATCAAAACTTACCATGTTAGCAAAGGACCCAAATAATGGTCATAAACCAACACCCAAAAATTAGGGCTGCCACAAAATAGGGCAGGACTAGGGCGTGGGTGCCGAAGTCCTCCCCCCAATTTTGGGTAGGGTATAGCTCAAGGGGTCCTCCTAGGTCCACTTTTCCATGAAACCTAGGTCTCATTCCATCGGGATGCCAAAATATGAACTAAGATAGTGTCCTAAATGCATGCAAAAGACCCGAGAGCTAAACCTTATGAGGGAAAAGCCCCCAAGAGGACATTTTCTAATGTTACAACTTTGTCCCCATCATAATAGGAATAGTCAATGATTTGCACTCCACCATACTAAATCTCTCCAACATAGTGTTAACATACTTACTCTGGCCTAACCAAAGTTTTTTTTTTCTCTGTCTCTCCTAATCTCCATCCCCGAAATGTACCTAGCTACCCCTAAGTTTTTCATTTCAAACTGTGCCGACAACTGAGACTTCAAATTAGAAATCATATTCTTACCATTCCCAATCAGCAACATATCATCAACATATAGTGCAATAATGAGAATACGATCATTGTCAAATTTGTAATACACACAATGATTTGATTTCGATCTCAGAAATCTAATAGACAACACAAAGACATCAAACTTCAAGTACCACATCTTAGGAGATTATTTCAATCCATACGAAGACTTCTTTAAATTGCAAACCAAATTTTCTTTACCTTTGACTATGTAGTGCTCTAGCTGTGACATGTATTGTTCTTCCTCCAAGTCACCATGAAGGAAAGTTGTCTTCACATCCATTTGTTCCACTTCTAAATCATAGGCTACTACAAGAGATAGTAGGAACTGAATAGATGTCAGCTTTGCAATGGGAGAAAAAATCTCAGCATAATCAATTCCCTCCACTTGTGAATACCCCTTCGCAACCAATCTAGTCTTATATTTCTCAACACTGCCATCTACACCAAATTTCTTCTTGAACACCCATTTGCATCCAATAGGTTTCTATCCATCAGGAAAAGGCACCAAGTCCCAAGTTTTATTCTTTTCCAAAGAAGCCATCTCATCTTCCATGGCCTCCTTGCAAGAACCTACATCTTTCATGCCCATATCCTCTCTCACAGTTCTAGGCTCATCAGTGTTAGTAAGTGTAACATCAAAAATTGTCCTCTTGTATGGAACGATACAATTTCCCTCAGTTAAGCTCCTCACCTTTGGTGACCTCTCAACCTTTATCTTTCTAGCCTTCCTGGAACCCTGATATAGTAAGTCTAGTTGCAAAATATTCTCTTTTTGAGGTAACCTTTTGATGGAACCTGAAAAGGGAATTTGGATTATAGGTCCCTAGGACCCCCAAAAAGTAGATCTAATTGGACAATGGGGGCTTGGACTTGAGCATCCACCCCCTAGTCCTCCCATGTTTCTTGGGATTTTAAATTTTGGTGGGGTGTTGGCTCCTGCCGTGTGCCTCAGGATTCCATTTTCAAATTCTTAGTTTTCACGCAATATTGAGACATTGTTTCAAAATTTGAATTTCCTTAAAGCTAGATATAAAAGTACATTTAAAATCATTTTATCACACACAATTCTTATGCAAGCTTGATGCCAAAACTCTAGTACAGTTACCATTGAAGATCAGTGACTTGTTGAAGATCTTGATAGTATTTTGAATTTTCTATCATGGAGACAATGGAAAGAGATTAGGAATCAAGATCTTGAGACTATCTTACTCTTCCTAGGGTTTGTACACCTTTTGCACAATCAGGAGAAGGGTTGAATCCTCCAACATTGAGCTTGGATATCCTCTGCAGACATTGCTAATTCACCTTCTTGTTCATGTAAATCTTCATTTGTTTTTATCTCCTTGAGGTGAAGTTGTATGTGTTTAGTGATTCAAAGAAAGTTGTTGGTCTTCCCTTGATTGAGACATCTATGGTTTGATATTTCTACATACACATTGTTAGGTTTGCACACACTTCTGCAAATCTTTATCTCTGGCTATTGTTGAGCTAGAAATATCAAAGACAGGGCTTGATTGAGGTAAACTCCTATATAGCTGCAACATCTTTCTCCTTCTTTTGTAGGTGTAGATCATGTTTTGTAGGTTTTGATGGACATAAGCTACAGGAAGGAGGATATTACGAGTACAATCACTATAGACTTTTGAATCTCCAAATTCCAACACTTGCGGGACTAAGGAGCAGGTACCCTAGTCTAACTGGGGAAATCTTCAGGATTTGGAAGCCATCTGGGAATACCAGATAGCCTGTGCAGAGGACTTTTAGTAATAAGAACTTTCAAGACTAAGGAGTGGGTGCCCTAGTCTAGTTGGCCCTCAAAATCTGGGTGCATAGTCTCTGAAACCCTTTCTCTACATTTCTGTGATTAGTTTTTCCTGTTTCATTATCAGATTCTGAATATCTCTGATTTAAGGCATAATTAGGGTTTTACTTGGCTTATGAACAAAAACACTTACCAAAACCTTAGTTAGGCTCTTGGAATTAGACCATGCAAGCATAAGGGACAGACAAAGTGACTAGTAGCTTGATCTAGAACTCAGTCCTTGTCCTCTCAATGTTTAGCATGATGAAAAAGTAGTACTTGACCTAGTTGAGACAAATCTACAATTTTACCCTAAACATTTTGGTGAACCCAAGCTTTAAAGAATTTTCATCATTTTAAACTTTAGATCTGAACTGAATTGCTGTCCTAGAGCATAATTGGATTGAAAAACCTCTTTGGTGAAATTCCATGTATTGAATTGTGAATCCTATTTTTTATTTTTTCACTAAAAGAGTTGAAAATTATCATTTATTGCTTTGCATAGTATTTCATTTTCATAGGACATCATTGTGCATTTAAATCTTGGGTTAAAAAGAGCATGTTAAAATGTTAGATTACTTTTTGCAAGATTTTCATGCTTATGATGAGCCGTTTAGTCATGATGAGTTCTGTAGACACCTAAAAATGTCCAACACCTTGTCACTAGCATGTTTTTCCCTAGGTACCCATGTCATCACCTAATTAGTTAAATAAATTTTATTTATTTGACTAATTTATTTTATCCCCTTTTAATCCCATAATCCTATCTTCTATAATTAAATAAATTTTTATTTATTTAATTATCTTTCCACATCATCTCTCATCACAAATCCAAAATTAATTAAATAAATCAAATATTTATTTAAATAATAAACTCTTAAACATATCATATTACTTTCTTTCTAAAAATTTGTAACTCATGCATATCTAATTAATTTATTTAATTAGATAATTCCTCTCATCTTTTTGGAATTTATTTCCTTTAAAGCAAAAAACAATATCTTTCTATCTTTTTAAAATCCTACCTTATCTTGTTTTATTTCCTCTTTTGTCTAATAAAGAAAAAATCCAATCCTTATCTTATCTTCTTCCCTCCACAAACTCTAGTCAGCCCTGCCTATAAATATGGCCTCTCACAAGTCATTTGAAGGCATGATTTGAGTTTTAAGTATCCTTATTCTATCGATTTATCTCTGTAACTTTTCTCCATCATATCCTATCAACTTTATGTTCTGATTTGTGGGCAATCAACATCTGATCATCTACATCGATCAATCTTGTATATATCACTTTGAGGTATTCAACAAAGTTTGGGTAAAAAGTAATTTGCATTGTATTGTTTTATCTTACATTTATCTGAATTTTCTCGATTACATTCTGGTACACCCAGTGGGACCTACTTCTCCTGATTAAATTTCATGTTTTTGCAAGTTCTATGGTAAAAATTTGTGTTATTTCTAACTCCCATTGTCAATTTTTGTAGAGTAGCTATCACAAACGACCTCCGGGGCTCAAAAGGACTATACCATCATGTTCAGGAGGCTGATTCCAAGATTTTTGACTATAAATTTGCATGTTTTTCGTCATAGGAAAATTTTTGTAAAATTAAAAAATATATATTTTGCAGCCTATACAGTACAAATCCGTATAGATCCATACCGTATAGACTATTTGATCTACCTTTGTCTGTATTTGTAGGCTGAAACCTTAAATGGCACGCTTGGAAAAAATTTGGGTGTGTGTTTAAAGCTTTCTTGGTTGTAGGTCATTGTACGGTCGAAACCCTAGCCTTTCTCACCCATTTCCATTGTCTCTACAAACACTTCCCTGTCCCCACTTCAAATCATCCTCCATATCTGTAGACCACCATATAGTTTCTAATCTTTCTTTGGTTGCCATTTTTTTTTGGAGTTTTCTACCCTTGTAGTGTCATCTCCACTCCAGGCCACATTCTTCATTGGCTTCAAATTTCCTATTCGCGGTTTGTTCCTTTGTAAGGTCAAACCTGCTCGGCCACACATAGTCAATAGTCAAATTTCACACAATCCAAGCCTGCTTCAACATTGTCGTGGTGTTCAAAATCACTCAAGGTCATGGTTTTCTACCATTTGTTGTCGAGGCTAGTCATAACTGTTAAATAAACTTTAGTTTGGGTTGCTATCTTCAAAACCCTTGCCGTTCTCAGTTGATACACCGCCATCTACAATCTTCCTGTCATCACTCCCCACCCAGTTGCCACTCAAGATCACATCAACTACTGCTAACAAACCATCAATCTGTGAATTCCTACCAGCATTTCAATCCCTGTCACCACCTAAGCATTTCCCTTTGCCATTGGTCAAAACCCTTGTCTTCTACCTACGAAAAACCTTTGATCCTTTTTGACACTCCTAAGACTGCAGTCGACGTCATTCATAGTTGTGGTCATTGCTACTAAATACCAGTCAAAGTTTGACTTTGATCGACCAACCTCCATCGCTACTTTAAACTTTTCTTTGTTGTCCCCAGTAGTGGCGACCATAACTGTTGCCACCACCCTGCCAACACTAAAGGGATTTGCACCCTTCCCTCTAAGCCTTAAATCACCACTCAACCATAGTCTCCACCTCGACACTATTTCCACTAGGTCACCACCCTCTGCTATTAGTCAAAAATAGTTGACCTTGAAAACTTAGTTGAGGGTCTTTTGGTATTCCCAAAATAACATTTAAGTGCATACTTTTAGGTTTTGACTTCAACATTTAGGCTTTTGTATTTAGCATTTAACATTTGGGGTGAACATTAAGGTTTGGTATCTGAGGTTCAAGGTTTAAGTTTTATCTATTCAATAGAAAGCCATAACTATAGCACATGTGGTAAAAAACAACACTTTGCAAAACAATCAAATGGTCAACAAGTCAAACAAAAAGTAAAACTAGTCAACCTTGTTCTCATCTACATACCAAAGGAGGCGAATTTGTTTCTTTTTATCATAACAAGAGCATACAGAGGCCAAATCACACAAATGAATACTCGTTGGAAAGGTAATTTCGTGAAATTCACAATGGAGAAAGTTTGATCAGGTGATTTTATCATTTTGTTAGCTCTTTTTATAGTCAAATTTCAGCTACTTTCAGAGCTTAATCTATTGTTTTTCTTAGAAATTAATGATTTATCGATGCAACTTTTCCTAATCGCTTGTCAAAGAATAGAGAAAACAAACTAATGATTTATATTTCATAGATTCAAGTGGTCAAAGAACAATCTTTTTATCACTAAAGTAGGCACATTTGGATTTGGTGTTTAAAATTAACTTTGTCTACTCCATGCTTGCTTTTCTTTATTTGTTTGCTTGTCTAGTTTGATTGTAACCCGATTTAGCAATAGAGGTATCCTCTGCCCCTGCCTATCCAATGGATCTGGGGTGCAAGAGAAACTATTACTAACTCTAGAGGGCTTGCCTCCCCATTGTGAGAAGGGGCTAAATCCAATCCCTTCCAAGCTGCTATATAAATAATACATTTGTACCAAAAGTCGCAAACGACGGGTGTTGTTGCGCTATACTGATGAATGTTCCCCCCAAAACCCTTTGGAGCGTAACCTCTGCAGGCTAGGAAGCCTCCATTAATAGAGTGAGTCACTACATGTATAGCCACCTGAATGGAAGCCCTTATTAGAAACCTTTATGTAGTGGCTGAAAACCCCTATCTGTTGGTATAGGAGGAAACTCTGATATCTGTCCCACATTTTCATAGTTTATGGCAAAGATAGCAAGGTACCTCAAGATCTACGTGTCTTGAGGACTAGGAACTTGCTGTGCTTGAGAAGTGAGTGCACTGTAAGGGGGAGCCTGTGCCCCAAGTTCTTGGAGCTATACACCATAAGTAGGCGCAGCTGGGTAAAACCAAGTGGGAACCCAATAGTTATTGTCTCAAGCAACCTAGGTGGTAAATGTTTGTGAATGGCTTGCATATGAGTGTTTGCTATCTTGTCTTCTTGCCATAAAATTACGAAAAAAAATTTGTCAAAAATAAACTCCCTTTCATGAGAGTCCATCCTAATCACTTCCCAATCAAACTTCAACCTTTCATATCCAAAAATACCTTGTGACTTTTCTAAGTATAATCCATATTCCATCCTAATCATATCCCAACCTTTCACCTCATTGTCCACTTTCACTCTAGAGTACATCTATCCACTTTTTACCTTGATCTTGGAGAAAAGATTTTGATTTGTTAGACCCCTTAGCCATTTCATTCCAAAATCATTTTTTACTAACATCCATCCAAACCTCAAATTTCCCACAAGACATTTAGCATTTGACCTTAAGAAACACCTCACCAACCTATCCAAAATCAATCAACATTGATCAACCGAAACATATCCAAAAATCAATCTTGTGCAAAAGATTTAATCTAGATCTTATCCTCCATCATCCTTATTTTAATTGAGGGTCATTAGTCATCCTTTGAAGTGAAATAGTTATCCATCATTTCAGCTTAAGGTCATTAGTCTACCTTGAGTAGAAGGAATCATCCTTGAAACAAATCCAAAAGATCTAGGTTTTGTCCAAGCTCATCCTTTTGATTTTCAACTATCATCCAAACATGTTGGCAAGAGACATTCCTAGGCATGTCAGGTGTTTTCATTGATGGCAATTGAATCTATCTTACACATCCACATTGTATCATTTCATCATACTGGAAGTGAGATTGCAGATTTATCTAAGTCCAGATAGACCAGAATAGAGCATATGATAGGGTTCAACATTTTGGTCCACATTTCTCCATAGGTAATCATATTGTGTTGTGGATCCAAGGGAATGTTAAGAGATTTCAAGCCTACCTAAATCCAAATTTTTAGCCTCTGTTGATGAAGGGATTGAAATTTACAAGCATCTCAGTATTGGGTTTTGGTTAGATAGTTCAGTCTGGTAAAGAACATGCCGACTTGGTGTTTGATCCTTCTACAGATTAAGAGAAGTGGATGGTTGAGTAATTTATGAGATCCATTGGTATTGACCAACATGTGTGGTGACTTGAATACATAGGTTTTGGTCCGTATTGATGTTTGTGTATGTATTCAATCGATAGAATAGTTATATTGAAAACATTTCTAAGTTTTCTTGAGACCTACTGCAGTTGATGAAATTTCATGTTGCAGATATATATATGATCAATAGGTTTGAGCATTTGGTGGTATGAATGTGTGAATATGATGTGATAGGTGTGAAGTGTGGTAGTATCAAGTGCGAAGAAAAGATATCTAAGCTCTAGATCATGGCAGAATAGTGAAACAGGGCAATGAGAGATGAAGTGTGTGAAGTCAGTATATTGAGCCTAACTGGAACTATAATCTTGCATTGTTAGATGCTATTCTTCAGTTAAAGTATTTCAGAAAACTCTTTATAATTGATCTTGTAGGCATTGAGCCTCCTTTGAGCAGTGAGCTCTAGGTAGTGTGCCCGAAGGCATGTGCCTTCCCATTTGTAATACTTTTAATAGAGTATTAAATCTTGTGGGTTAACCCCCACTGTTGTTTTTCCCTTAACTGGGTTTCCACATAGAAATCTTGGTGTTCATGTGTGATGATCTTGTTGTTGTTATTCTTAAGTTCATGCTTCTTTCTCTTGAATGTATGTGGTAAATTAAAAAGGGAACATAATAATAAGTTTTGCAGAACACTAATTCACCCCCCTCTCAGTGTTCCTTAATTTCAATAATTGGTATCAAAGAAAGGTTCCTTGGAAGAAGTTTAACAACTTGAGGAAGATCTGGGAAGGTGTTTCAATGGGTTCATTTAGATATTCTGATGGCATCAATGAACAACTTCAAGTTGCTTTAGAAGATCTTGATCAGTCCAGAGTAGAAGTCAAAGAACTACAAGAGAACCTTAAAGATGCTGAGGATTTCATTCAGACTTTAAAAGGACAACTAAGCAAATCTATGGAAAAGAGAAAATAGCTACTTCAGCAGTTAGTAAATTAGAAGGAAGACAATGGCATGGATGAGGATCTGAGGAAGAAGACAAAGGAATATGAGAAACTGCCAAAAAAAGTTATTGTCCTAAAACATGAGATGGAATCCGGGGAGATGAGACTAACCAAGAAAATTGAGGAAAGGAAGAAGACTGAAGAAAATCTGAACTAGTCTCTGAAAGAAAGAACAAAAGAGTGCTGCAGATTGGATAGAATAATTGGCCATCTAGAGTCTGATCTACAAGAAACTAGGTATAATGATGAACAATTTGAAAGGCAAATTGTCATTCTCAAACATGACCTAGAAGCTGCAAGTGAATACAAAGAGAAGTTCAAGATAAGCTCAGCCAAATTTGAGGTGTTGCTTGATAGTCAGAAGAAGGCAAATGATAAGCATGGTCTTGGATATGAGAAAGGTGAAATCTATGGATCCAGTCAAAGAAATTCTGAATCAAAGAATCAGAGAAACAGACCTAGAATACCTCTGGTCAGACAACCTAATGCTCAAAGGTATCCATCCTTCAATGGAAATTGTTTCAATTGCAATAAATTTGGTCATAGAGCTACTCAGTGTAGAAGTAGAGTGAATCACAGTGGTCCACCCTTCTCCAGTCAATGCTTCAATTGTAAAAGGTATGGTCATAGATCCAATGAATGTAGAAGTCTGATGACGAATAACTCTAACAATAGAGGAAATATCAATTCTTTCAATGGCAAATGTTTTGCATGCAATAGATTTGGACACATCACTAATTAGTGCATATCAAGAGGAAATCGAGTAAATGAGCAAAGAAATGTTGCATGCTTTAATTGCAATAGATCTAGTCACATTGCAAGATTCTGCAGAAGCTGGAATGATGATAGAAAAGGTCCAGTAAATAGAAACTAGAATGTGCAGAGACAAGATAAAGGCAAGGGCAAAGTAGATGTGAATGAGATCCAAAATGAAATGAACAAAACATGGGTGAAGAAAGGTGTAATGAATGATGGTGATGGGTCTACACTGGAATCCGGTGTTGATAATTCCTCTAGGAATTGAAATAGGAGCTCTGGCTTAGGGGGAGCTACATTGAAAATCTAATTCACCCTACCAGTAACTGGGTGTATGAATCTGGCACAATGAATGAAGATAAAAAAAAGCCTATTGTAGATCTATTGAAGCAAATTCTAGAAGAAAAGAAACTAATGTGATTGATTGCAAACTAATTGAAGATTGACTGTATTCAAAAATAGTGTAACTGGATAAATTAGGGCAAAGCATTTATTACAATGGTGAATTAGGTTTTGTGGAGCATAAAAGGTCATTCACTCAACATTTGAATCACTTTGCATTCAAAAAGAACAAGGAGAAGAGAACTTGAGCTGAGATCTCAAAGATTTGGAGTATGAAAATTGAATTTGACAACTAACCCTAATCCTGTGGAGAAAAAGGTATTTTTCTACGAAGCTTTGAACTTGTGATCTTTTTGAAATGGCTACACCTCTGGTTGTGAATATCACTGAGTGACCTAGGTGAAGGTTTAAGAAGCACCCTTTCAAGTCCACTGAAGTCGATCTGATGGGAGCATTTTCTAGCATTCCACATGGAGTTCTTCACACAGAGGATATTAGGGCTTACATTCACGTGGCTCTAGAGGAGCATAGCAACTCAAGGTTTGCTGATCTATTCATTAATCACTTAAAAGACAGATTTTGAGCTCAAACTAGAGTATAAAGCCTTGAAAGATAAGAAATTCATACAATTTGTTGAGTTTCTGAAATTTGCACAGGACGAGTGGGTTTGGTATGTCTTGAGCCATATCCATGATGAATTTATGTGCTAAAACTGTCTCTTTAAGATCACAAAAGATGCAATAAGGGCAGTTACAGGGTTGAATTCAATTGATACTCTGCCTCGGTTGAAGGCCGTGAAGAATCAGGTAGTCACAGAGGCAACTGGATCAAAATTTGATAAGAGAAAATTTAGTGTCCAGAACAACGATTTATATTGCATATCAGATGGTAAAAGAAGATGTAGACAATGATCTTTGTGAACTGATTAAAAACTAGCTTATGGAGAATCTACAAGATAATGAAGGAGAAGTACTCATTTTGGTACACTAATTATGTGTCTTTTCTTTTATTTCTTGAGTGAGCTCCCTAGAAAGAAGAATGTATATTGGTCTAATTACAAACTAGTAGCAATTCAAATTAGAAATTATTTGAGTTGTTTAGGTAATTATGAGGCACAAAATTCTGCACTTTGGGGATTCTTCAAGAATTTCTAGAGTATGATGTAGGCTAGGGAAAGAATACCTAGGGCTATGGTTGAGAAATACAAAGACACCATTTGTTTTATGGTTACTGTTGATCAGTGCAAGATGGAAGAAATAGAGCCTAGAGTTGTGTGGATCATGCCCATGGAGTATGAAGTGGATGGACATGTATTAGAACTATATGCACAACATTTGTTGAGCCAGCCTAGGGATCCGACTGAGGAGAGATTTGGAACATGTCAAGAGATTACATAAAAATTGCATGTTGAATTCAAGGCTTCTGAAATCAAAAGGACTGTGATAAAAGAAGTTGAGTAGTTGGCTAAGAATTTTGGCTTTACCAAGGAAGCTGTGAGACAATACAAGGAAAGGATAGAGAAAGCTGAGAAGGAGAAGTAGGATAGGGAATAGGGAAGTGTTTTGGTAGAATCCCCGTCTAAGTCAAGGACTACTAGGAGTTCTGGTTTAACCTCCGGTGCATCACCTTCTCCTATTATAGAGAAATTCAAAGAAAAACCTACCGGTAAGGAAGGAAAAAGGACAAAAGTAATGGGCAAAGGTCATATGTCAGTGTGGAGAAGGAGGATGAAGAAGAGACCAAGTCAGATGGTGAGGTTAAAGAATTTGGTGCAGGGCACCCAAGAGTGTATTTTGAAGCATTTTGCTAAGTTGTGTTTTTTTTTGTTCAATGTGTTTGTAATAAGGCTTTTAGCCATGAATGTAAGGTCCATTTTGTGTGGTCAAGATGATTGGGGTAACCATATAAACCTAAATCATTCTTAGTCCATTTGGACCCTAGTTAAGTCACTTAGGCCTAGTAGGTCTAATGATGGCTTTTGAGTTTGTTTAGATTGTTCTGATGTTTTGGCATGTTTAGGAGAGTAGGATAGTTGTTTGGACTCCATTGGACTAGCAAAACCAATTGACATCCTTGTGTTAGGGAAAAATACCATAGTAATCTAATGTTGTTAAGGTGTCATGACACTTGCAACTCATTTTGGCAGTTGAAACTATTTGGAGAAGTTGCACACTGACTTGGATCGGTTTATAATGTTGTTTTCCCAATCTAGTATGGCAGGGAAGTTTTGGTACAGAGTTTTGGGCATAGAAATAAAGAAAACTAACTATTTTTCCCTATTTTTCTCCTATTGTATAGCCTGTACGGATTGGCTAGGTGGATCCATGTTATTTTTCTGAAACTACTTGGAGTCAGGGTTTGAATGTAGCAAGTTTGAGGTCCTAAAGTGATTTGAGTAGAAAGTTATTGCAATCTTTATTCGAACTGGTCTAAAACCCCGTTTTCTAGGGTTTATCATACAAAATCCACCCTAGAATGCATTCTAACTAATGAAACCTCATGCAAATTAGTGAAATGCAGGCTAGAGATGTAGTTTATTTGATTCCAAAAGCATTTTGCTAGGAAAGACAATCTTCAAATTTTGAAGTGATGCCCTAGGTCAAGTATTCATAGGTATTTGACCAAATTTGTGCAATTTAGTATTATAAATGACAAAATCCTAATAGGGTGAGTGAATGGATGGTGGTCTTGAGTTGTTTGGATGTGGTAGAGGTGATCCAAGTTCTTGTCCTTAATCTATGACCCCAAATTTGACCACTTGCTTTGTAACCTAGCCCTAAACTGATCAATTAGGCCTAGAGACCTAATGGGTGTTCTGAGTTGCTGGTGTAGAGTTGGACTTGGAGGCTTGGCAGTTTGTTAGAGTCCCTTAAAGGGTATTCAAATCCATCATTTTCTTGCCTAGTCATTTAGGGTTTTCTCAAGTTGTGTAGAGAAAACTAGTTTTGGAGGGCTAGTAGCCTTACTAGGCCTAGTCAAGGTTGGAGAGTTGTGGGAAGTTAGGGATCAAACTAATTGTTGGTAAAGTGTTTACAGACCTACCTTGAGGTGTGAAAGAAGCCTTAGGGGTTGGACAATAGCCTAGACCACAAATGCTTCACATGCCCTTGAATGTGACTTTGGTTGGATTGGAGTAGTGAAGTGGGTGAGTGGACAGAGAAGACTAAACCTTATTTGCTTCCCCTGTGCCACTCTACATCAGGTGGTATCAGATCCATCAAAGAGATGGGAGATAGAGAAGAAGAGGAGGAAATTCCTCACAAGGTGACGAATGTCGAATTGGCAAAGATAGTAAGAGAGCAAGCAGCCAAGAACAAAAGGATGGAGGCTGAGATAGAGAATTTGAAGAAGGACAAGGATAAGAAGAAGAAGCCAGAGGTCATCTTAGATTTAGATGAAGAGGATCAAGATGAAGAAGAAGGAGTGCCTATGGAAGAGCCACAAGCAAGCATATCAGAAAGACAATTCCTAGATGCACTTGGAAAGCTAAGTAGGAAGGACACTAAGGTGGATTTACCTATGTTTCTTGGTAAGATGAATCCAGAGGAGTGCCTTGATTAGATAGAGGCAATGGAGAACTATTTTGAATGTGAAGAAGTGGTAGAAAATTAGAAAGTGAGGATTGCCAAATCAAGAATGAAAGGGCCAGCCTTAAGTTGGTGGAACTTCATTCAAAATGAAAGGATAGAGGATGATAGGAACCCTATCTCTACATGGAGGAAGATGGTGCTTGAAATCAAGAAGCAATTTGTTCCTGAGGATTATGAAGTCAACTTGCACAAGAAATTGCAAAACTTGAGACAGAAGGACATGGACGTGAGAACCTACACAGAGGAGTTTCACAAGATGTCATTGAAAGCCAAGATGCCTGAGAACGAAAAATAGAAGCTTGAAAGGTATCTTAATGGTCTTAAGTTCTCCATTCAAGATGAATTAAGCCTCTTTAACCCAGAGACAGTCCATAAGTGTTTTCAAATGGCATTGAGGATTGAGGACAAATAGAGAAGGAGAGGTGATTCAAATAGTAGAGGCAGAGGCAATCTAAATTTTAGAGGCAGAGGCAGATTTCAAAACAGAGATAACTTTCCTAGACCCCAAGATGGTAGATCACAAGAGGGCAATCAAGTGCAGGCTGACAGAAATAGTGCTAATCAGGGTCAGTTTAGAGGAAGAGGTAATGGTAGAGGAAGAAGTGGAGGTAGGGGTTCCACTGTGTTCACTGGAAGGTGTTTCTCTTGCAATCAGATAGGACATCAGTCCTTTAGGTGGCCGGAGAAGATGGGAAACACTGCTGCAAATTAGAAAGATAGAAGGGTGTAACTCCTTCAAGAGGATGACTGTCAAAGCACCACATCATACCAAACTACCTCTTCCAAGTCTACAGCACTAGAGAGTGGAGAGTGCATCATGTTCAACTAGTCTCTCATCATTCCAACCACCAAGGAGAAGCCCCAAAGAAATAATTTGTTTAGAACCACTTGCAAGGTGAAAGGAAAAGTCTACAAGGTAATAGTTGATTCAGGTTCTTCTGAGAATTTAGCTTCTAATGAAATGGTGACTAAGTTAGGATTGCAAAGGATACCTCATCCTAACCCTTATAGAGTCTTTTGGTTAACCAAGGACCAACAAATTGTGGTGAAAGAACAATGTTGGGTTGAATTCAAGATAGGTGAATATCATGATAGGATTCTTTGTGAGATAGTGGATATGGATGCATGCCACCTTCTTCTTGGAAGGCCTTAGCAACATGATACAAGTGCCCAACATGATGGTAAGCAAAATGTAATTCATTTGTCTAAAAATGGTGAAAATTTCACAATGACTCCTTTGATTGATGACAGCAAGGAAAAGACCATTCCTAGTTTAGTTATGTTAGTAGGTGAAAAAGAGTTTTTGGCTAACCTCAAGGAAGAGAAAGTGCCATGTTTTGCAGTGATCATCAAGCCCAAGGATGCAAATCCTAAGAAGACCAAAGTGCATCAGCCTCTTAGGAGGATTGGACCAAAAGAGGTGGAGGAGCTATTGGAGAAGTTTCATGATGTGATAGCTGACGAAAGTAAGGATGTCCTTCCACCAAAGAGGGAGATTAGTCACTGCATTGATCTCATCCCTGGATCCACCCTACCAAACCAAGCAGCCTACAAGTTGACCCCAGAGCAAACTGCAGAAGTGGCAAGACAAATCCAAGACTTGTTGGATAGAGGACTTATAAGGAGGAGTATTAGCCCGTGTGCAGTGCCTGCAGTACTTGCACCCAAGAAGGAAGGAACATGGAGACTATGCACTGATTCTAGGGCCATCAACAAGATCACTATCAGGTATAGTTTTCTAATGCCTAGAATAGAAGATTTAATGGATTGCTTGGGTAGGGCTAAGTATTTTACCAAGATGGATTTGAAAAGTGGTTATCACCAAATTAGGATAAGGGAGGGGGATGAGTGGAAAATGGCCTTCAAAACCAATGAAGGACTATTTGAATGGGTTGTGATGCCTTTTGGCTTGTCAAATGCACCAAGCACCTTCATGAGGTTGATGAATGAGGTGCTAAAACCATTCCTTAACAAGTTCATTGTTGTATATTTGGATGATATATTGGTTTTTAGTGACAGCAAGGAAGATCACATAAGGCATATCCATCAAGTGCTCAGGAGGCTTCAAGAGGAGAAGTTGAGAATTAACCTTGACAAATGTGTCTTCCTACAAGAAGAAATGACATTCTTCGGGTTTGTCATCTCTAAGGGCAGCCTCAAGATGGATCCAAGCAAGGTGGAAGCCATTCTTAATTGGCCAACACCTACTACAGCATCTGAGGTAAGAAGCTTCCATGGTTTATGTACCTTTTATAGAAAGTTCATTAGAGGGTTTAGTGCTATTTGTGCTCCACTTGTTGACACTATAAAAGGGGGCAAGAAATGTGTATTTGTGTGGACAAATGAGGCCAATCAAGCCTTTGAACTATTAAAGAAGAAAATATCAGAAAAATTGGTCCTTGTGCTACCTAATTTTGATAAGACCTTTGTTGTTGAGTGTGATGCAAGTAAGAGGGCTGTTGGGGGAGTCCTAAGTCAAGATGGGAGGCCTGTAGCCTTCTTTAGTGAGAAGTTAAATGAGGCAAAACAGAACTACTCTACCTATGATCTAGAATTATATGCAATGGTTCAGTCATTGAGGAAGTGGAGACATTATTTATTACCTAAGGAGTTTATTGTCTTTACTGATAACCATGCATTGAGCTTCTTGAATAGGCAGTAGAAGTTAAACCACAGGCATATCAAGTGGATGGAGTACATCGAAGCATACACTTTCTCAATAAAACACAAGAAAGGAGTGGCCAATAAGGTAGCCGATGCCTTAAGTAGGAGGAATCTTGTTGTTCAGACCATTCAGTTGGAAAGTACAGGTATACATGCCATCAAAGATCAGTATGAAGAAGATGAAGACTTCAAAGAACCTTACCAATCTTGCAAAGCCATGACAGGCAGGTATAACACTGATTTTTCTGATTTTTTGATACAAGATGGATATCTTTTCAAGGGTAGTATGTTGTGTATCCCAAGAGGGTCTGTTAGGGAGAATCTTATTAAGGAGAAGCACTATGGCAGCATGTCAGGCCACTTTGGCATTGATAAGACCCTAGACTTGGTTAGAAGATACTACTATTGGCCAAAGTTGCCAACTGATGTAAGAAAGTTTGTAGAAACTTGTCAAATCTGTCAAAGAGCCAAGGGTCATACATCCAATGCAAGTCTATACACTCCACTACCTATTCCTTCAAAGCCTTGGGATTCCATTAGCATGGACTTTGTACTTGGTTTGCCTAGGACCAAGAATGGAAATGACAACATTTTTGTGGTTGTAGATATGTTCTCAAAAATGGCTCACTTCATCCCATGTAAAACCACACATGATGCCTCACACATAGTAGGTCTTTTCTTCAAAGAAATAGTCAAATTACATGGTCTACCTTTGTCCATAATCTCTGATAGAGACCCCAAGTTCATAGGACACTTCTGGAGGACACTTTGGAAAAGACTAGGTGCAAACTTGTCATTATCATCAGCCTATCATCCTTAATTTGATGGTCAGATTGAGGTGATCAATAGGTCACTTGGAAACCTCCTAAGGTGCCTAACTAAAGAGTAGGGTGCTAGTTGGGATTCATTTTTGGCTCAGGCAGAGTACTCATACAATGACACTGTCAACAAAAGCACTGGCCTGTCACCTTTTCAAATTATTTATGGCACTCACCCAAGGGGTATCTTGGAACTCAGAGAGGTTAGAGGACTGGAGAAGAGCAGTGCATTAGTTGAAGACTTTATCCAACTGATGAAAGATGTCCATGAGCAAGTAAAATAGAAATTACAGTCTACCTCTACCAAATATAAATAGTTTGCTGACAGAAAGAGAAGGGATCTGTAGTTCAAAGAAGGGGATTTGGTCATGGTGCATCTGAAAAAGGAGAGGCTACCTGCAGGAAAATACACCAAGCTACTTTGAAGAAGATTGGGCCTTGCAAGTGCTAAAGAAATGTGGAGAAAATGCCTACAAAATCAGACTTCCGGATGGCATTGCGTTGTCACCAATATTTAATATTTCATACCTTTATCCCTATAAGGGATCTGATCCTCAGACAGTTGTGGAGGAAGAACAAACTAATCAGACACTTCAAGAACTAATTCCTTCATCTCCTAATCAGATTGAGTGTATTTTGGCTAAAAGGATTGCAAAACAAACTAGGAGGCACACCTACTATGAATATTTGGTAAAGTGGCTCAACAAGCCTCAGGAAGATGCAACTTGGATGAGCAGAGAAGCCATTGAGAAGGTAGGATTCACTTTTGACAACATTCCCAACTCAAGAGACTTGAGTTTTGTTTGACAGTGGGTGTATGGTGCAGGGCACCCAAGAGTGCATTTTGAAGCATTTTGCTAAGTTGTGTTTTTTTTGTTCAATGTGTTTGTAATAAGGCTTTTAGCCATGAATGGAAGGTCCATTTTGTGTGGTCAAGATGATTGGGGTAACCATATAAACCTAAATCATTCTTAGTCCATTTGGACCCTAGTTAAGTCACTTAGGCCTAGTAGGTCTAATGATGGCTTTTGAGTTTGTTTGGATTGTTCTGATGTTTTGGCATGTTTAGGAGAGTAGGAAAGTTGTTTGGACTCCATTGGACTAGAAAAACCAATTGAGATCCTTGTGTTAGGGAAAAATTCCATAGTAATCCAATGTTGTTAAGGTGTCATGACACTTGCAACTCATTTTGGCGGTTGAAACTATTTGGAGAAGTTTCACACAGACTTGGATCGGTCTATAATGTTGCTTTCCCACTCCAGTATGGCAGGGAAGTTTTTGTATGGAGTTTTAGACACAGAAATAAAGAAAACTGACTATTTTTCCCTATTTTTCTCCTATTGTATGGCCTGTATGGATTGGCCAGGTGGATCCATGTTATTTTTTTGAAACTACTTGGAATCAGGTTCGAATGCAGCAAGTTTGAGGTCCTAAAGTGATTTGAGTAGAAAGTTATTGCAATCTTTATTCAAACTGGTCTAAAACCCTATTTTCTAGGGTTTATCATACAAAATCCACCCTAGAATGCATTCTAACCAATGAAACCTCATACAAATCAGTGAAATGTAGGCTAGGGATGTACTTTATTTGATTCCAAAAGCATTTTGCTAGGAAAGACAATCTTCAAATTTTGAAGTGATGCCCTAGGTCAAGTATTCATAGGTATTTGACCAAATTTGTGCAATTTAATGTTATAAATGACAAAATCCTAATAGGATGAGTGAATGGATGGTGGTCTTGAGTTGTTTGGATGTGGTAGAGGTGATCCAAGTTCCTGTCCCTGATCTATGACCCCAAATTTGACCACTTGCTTTGTAACCTAGCCCTAAATTGATCAATTAGGCCTAGAGACCTAGTGGGTGTTCTGAGTTGTTGGAGTAGAGTTAGACCTGGAGGTTTGGAAGTTTATTAGAGTCCCTTAAAAGGTATTTAAATCCATCATTTTCTTGCCTAGTCATTTAGGGTTTTGTCAAGTTGTGTGTAGAAAACTAGTTTTGGAGGGCTAGTAGCCTTACTAGGCCTAGTCAAGGTTGGAGAGTTGTGGGAAGTTAGGGATCAAACTAATTGTTGGTAAAGTGCTTACAGACCTACCTTGAGGTGTGAAAGAAGCCTTAGGGGTTGGACAATAGCCTAGACCACAAATCCTTCACATGCTCTTGAATGTGACTTTGGTTGGATTGGAGTAGTGAAGTGGGTGAGTGGGCAGAGAAGACTAAACCTTATTTGCTTCCCCTGTGCCACTCTGCATTAGAATTGAAGGCCTCAGGTACTAAGGCTACTAAAGTATCTAAGGAGAAGCCCTCTAGAAGCAAAAAGTCAAGTAAAAGGCATAAGTCAGAGGCTTATGTTGAGAAGCCTACTCCTTCTGTGGAAGACATCATAAAGTCAATCACTGTAGATGGAAACTTAAAGCCAATGACTGAATATTATGATCATTATAGTGATGATGATAAGAGAGTTTTGGAGGAAGCAACAGTCAAATACTTGAATATCTATAATAAGAGTTTATTTGAAATAACTTTTGAAATTCCAGAAATCCTTGCAAATATTCTAGAAATAAGAAAAGAGAATGCAAAAGTTAAAGATATTGAGCTTTGGGAGCACGTGCTAATAAATTTGTGTCCTCAAATTACTCCGGATCAAAAGAACCTGATATTCAAAGAAGTGAAAAAGGACTTGAGGAGTAAGATTAGAATGAATAAGCTCATGCTGGGTGAGATTGATAAGGTAGTTAAAGATACTCAGAAGATTCTTTTGAATGCATTGAAAAGGCATAATCTTCCCACTGTTGAAGAAGAAATTGATGATGGAACTGATTCCTCCATTCTTTATGTTGAGGAATTTGATAAAAATGATGATAATGTTGTTGTTGAGGATACACAAAATCCTTTGAAAAAGAATATAGAACACATTTCTGATAAAGATAAAAAGAAGGATGCCTCTGCTGATGATGTAGAGAAAGTAGTAGAGAAAAAGAATGAAAATGATAAGCAAGACAATGTAGTTGACTCCGGAAAGGGAGAAGATGTAGGTCCTAAAGAGCATAAAATTGAAACATAATATTGGGCAAGAGACACTGCAAAAGTAGTGAAAGAAATTTTGGAGAAAGATAAAAAAGTTGTAGAAGATCTAGATATAATACAAGGTCCAATCAATTTAGTGTTGATAACTAAGAGGGGGGGTGAATCAGTTATCCTAATTATTTCTTCTTTTGAACTTTCTTATTAATCAAAGCAACATTGAATCAAACAAACAAACATTACCATGAAATGAGAAACACATGACACAGTATTTTGACGTGGAAACCCGGTTAAGGGAGAAAACCACGGGGTGATTAACCCACAGATTATTCTCTGTTAGAAGAATAAGGAATTACAAAATGGCACTTGCTAATTAGGGCTCACTGCCCGAGCACACTACTCACAAAGAGGCACATTGCCTACAAGGAGACACACTGTCTACAAAAGAATGTTTATACAATACTTGAACTGATTGGAAGCATCTACATATGCTGGAGTTCAGTTCTAGTTTAGGTTCTGTATACTGATCTGCTGCACTTCATCTTTCCTCTGTTCTTTATTCTGCTTTCCTTTCACATACCGAATCTTTCTTACTACTTCTGCTCTGTTCTGCACTTATTCGCATACACCATCATACAATCACACATCTCACTACTAAATCCATCCTCTATATATATATCCACACAAGTAATTTCATCACCTTTCTAGTCGGCATCCGGAACAGTCTATTTTCTTACAAACTCTGTTCTGTCAGCTGAATCCTTGCTCACCAAGCAATGCGGATCAAGAATATACTTGTAGATATCATTAATCATGTCGGCCAAACATGATTCATGCCTTCACAACCTTTACCATCAACAGTAACACATCCAGAAAATAGTCTGATGCTCTGTCAGTCAGTTCTTCCTCTGTTCTCACTATCTCTCAGGAATCCGGTACTCAACTATTCATATCTTTTTCCTTGTCCATCACTAGAGGCTAAATCCTTGGAATATACTACTCAAGGTAGTCCTCTTGACTTCCCCAAATCTGCACTACACCAAGACACTTCCTCTGAGAGATCCGGACCAATCTGTCGGACCTTGCCACATGCTCTGTTCTTGTTCACCGGACCACAACAATCTTCATTCCGACTTCCGGTAGAGACACACCATGACTTGCAGATATGTGGGATGACCTTTGTTTCCATCAATGACAACAACCATGAATACATATAGTGTCTCTTAACAATAATCTCCCCCTTTGGCATTGATAGCAACACTTAGTGAAAAATGACTAAGTGTTTACACTGTGCTCGCCCTTGGCTGATGCTCTATCTTTATATACAATTTTCAGAACTCCCCCTTAGTTGGATTCCTCATTTTTCACTGCTCCTCACTCCCCCTTTGACATCAATGGTAAAGGGTAGGGTCCGCACACCAAAATTTTCAAAGATTTACTATACATAGCTGCATATTTACATACTCACATAAATTGAAGAATGTCTGCAAAGGATGTCTTCAATTAGACCAGATCTGTAGCCCAGCTTTGCTTCATTCTGTCCAAAATTGAAATGTGACCACTTAACAAAAATGCAAAAGCTTCTGCCCTTTTGAGATCTGTCGGATCATTTGTTTGGGCGGTAGTCTGAGCATTACTGATGGCTTCATGCATAGTTTCTAACTTAGGGATTATAATCCTTCTAAGTTCTCCCATCCGGTTAGTTATATTCTTCCTTTCCTTCTCAAAGTTCTTTATTGCATTTGTGATTGCAATAGTTTGACATTCTTGATTCACTATGGAGGAAGAGAGAGGATCAAAACTTTGAGATAAACTTTGTAGTTTGTCCTGTTCCTCTTTTATTTTCTTATCAATTTCTATTGTTGCCTTTGACCAGGAGATACAAAATTTGTAGATGTCACCGCTATCCTTAAGAGCATTTTCTAAGCTCTTTATTCCAATACTCATATTTCTTCTATCATTAGAGATTAATCCTAGTACTTCTAAAAATCTCTTATCCAAAAATTCCTTCCAGACCTTTTCTTCAGCTGATTTTTCTAGAGAATCAAAATGTGTATCAACACTGCTGACTAAGGTTTTGAGATTACCAGAAGAGGAGGCTGTTGGATCTATCTGGACTGATGGCATAATCTTTTCAAGCACTCTGGAAGTAGCCTCTATCAACTCACAGTCTTCCATATGAGACTTTAGGAGTTTTTCATTTGCCTTAGCATTTGCAAATGAAGCTATCTTCATCGTCTGTACCAGAGAGAGAGAGTCAAAGTTGAATGGGCCTTTTAGAAGCTCCGGTTCATCAATCTCTATTGTTTCTTGGCTCAGAAATTTTTGAACAGTTTGTGCAGTGTCTCTTGCCAGAGACAGATGTTTCTTTTCTTCTGTTGTTTTGTCCTTTGGAGTCTTTTCTCCTTCCACATTCTTACCACTTTCAGTTGTGGTTTTCTCTGTTGGAATCTTCTCTTTCTCTGCATCCTTGGTGCTATCAACCTCTTTTTCTTTTATTGTTACTTCTTTCTCCTGTAATTTCTCTTGGGATCTGGAGACTGTAGGGGAAACTGGAGGAGAGATGTTACTTTGTTCAAGGGCCACTTCTTTCAGAGCAGATGATTCCAAGTCCACAGCTGTTTCTACACCTAAGTCCTCTACAATAGGAATGTTGAACCTTTTGAATGTATTCCGGAGGATCTCTTCAGTGTCCTTGGCTACTTTGTTGGTCTCACCAAGCATAAGCTGATTCATCCTTGCTTTGCTTCTGAATTCATCCTTGCAGTCTTTGAATACCATGTTCATTGTTTTGTGATCAATTGAAGGATATAGCTTAATAGCTATCTGTTCCCTGATCTCAATGTCTTTTGCCATGGCATTGTTCTTTCTTATTTCTAATTCCTTCTCTAGACTCTTAGGAATTTCGGAGATAATCTCAATAAAAGCTTTATTGTAAATGTTCAGGTACCTAATTGTAGCTTCCTGCAGGATCTTTTGATCTACCTCATTGTAGTCATCATAGAATTCAGCCACTGGTTGAAGGATCCCATCCACAGTGACTGATTTGACTACACTGTCTAGAGACAGGGTGGGCTTTTCAACAAATTCCTCTGTCATTTCTTCCTTGTCTTGGCCTGTGGAGGGTTTACCGGATCCTTTCTTCTTCTGCTTCTTTATTTCTTTTACTCCCTCATCTGACTCAGTTTCCTCTTCATCCTTTTGGCTTTCATAAGCCCTTGTGGCTTTTGTCTTAGATCTTTTACTGGATGCCTGGACTTCCGGTTTTGAGCTTTTGGTTGTGGGAGGTGTAGATCTTTTTGATGATTTGGTCTGGGTGGAAGTTTCAACCGGAACACTTTCTTCACTTTTCTTTTCTGCCCTCTTCTTCTCTTTCTCATCCCCTTCCTTCTTCTTCCGGTGAGCATCAAATGCTTACATGGAGATTCCAAGGCCTTGTGCTATGTGTTCTACTTCTTTTCTAACTTTCCTCTTGATCTCCAGTTCTCTGAGTTCAACATGAATTTTTATACTTAGTTCCTCAAATGTTCTGAACCTTTCTACCTTTGGATCTTTAGGCTGACTTAGCATGTGTTGAACATGCAGCTCCACTATCTGTTCATCCACTTCATACCCCATGGGCATGATCCACACAGTTCTTGGTTCTACTGCCTCCATTAGACACTGATCTGTTTCTACCATAAAGCATACTGTGTCTTTGTACTTTTCAACAAGGGATTAGGGTATTCTTTCTCTTGCATGCATCATGCTCTGGAAGTTCTTGAAATATCCTCATAGAGCTATTTTTCTTTCTTTAGCATCCCCAAGTCCATGCAAATAATCTCTGATTTGGATGGCAACTGGTCTGTCATTCTACCATATCCATCCACTGGATCTGGGAAGCTCATTCATGTAATAAAAGAAGAGACAAAGGATCAAATTGCCATACTTGAAGGAGTTTTTCTTGTCCTTCTTGATCTTCTACAGATTTTCAAAAAGTTGGTTTACAAGAAGCTCACACAAGTCATAGTCTGCATTCTCCTTTAACATTTGATAAGCTATGTAGATTGTAGTTCCCAGTACTGAATTTTCCCTACTGGAGTGATAGATTTTGTAACCAATTATCATATATGCAAATTTGACATCTGGTTCAGTGATGTCTTCAACTGTCATAGCTCTCTTGTCAAACTTAGATCCTGTTGCATCACTAACTGTCTGATTTTTGACAGACTTCAGAACAGGTAATCCACCGGATGAGTGCAGACCAGTTATAGCCCTAATTGCATCTTTGGTGATCTTGAAGGGCTTTTTCAACCATAGGAAGTTGTCATGCACTCTACTTAGTACATACTGGACCCATGCATCTTCTTCAAAATAGGGGAAATGGATGCACTGTGCAAAGTGTTTGTCCCGGATGGCTTTGTACTGAGGTTTAATCTCAAAGGAGTCATCTACCAACTGTTTGTGATAGATATCCATTAGTTTTGATTCTCCAAAGTCTTCAAAATTTGCATGAATGTAAACCCTAATGTCCTCCGTATGCAATACACCATGCGGAACACTGGAGAAGGCTCCTAGTGGATCTACTTCCAAAGATTTGTATGGATGTTTCTTGAATGTGGGGCGAGGTCTATCAGAGATCTTAACTATATTTGGAGTAGCCATTTTTCAAAGATTTGCAATGAGATATTGAAAACATAAAATACCTTATGCGCCTTTGGATATACGGAGTGGTTGGATTGATTTCTGTATGTAGTAACTTCTACAAGTGATCTTCGGTGAATTTGTTGCAGAGCTCCACTTTTTGCTTCTTCTTGGGTGTGGAATGATCAAGTGATTATTGAGAAATCCCTTATATTGTTTCACAAACCCTAATATCTATTTGCAATAAATGCTCGACCTACATTGTTCCGGTTTGCCTTATTCGGATAACTTGGAATACCAGATCAGTCTTGATCTATGAACATCATGCGGATCTTCCAACCATGAATAAATCAAGATGACACATCACAAGGACATCCCAAACACTCTATCCAATCCACAGAATAAGACAATGCATTTCCAGATCTCTCTGGATCCTTTTTGTAATCCTCTGTTATTCTGGAGCATCTCCCAGAACAGGTCTTATTTGATCGATCACAACTTCTTTACATCTCCATGCGGACCTCTAAAATCTTATCTGGATCATCTCAAGACTTATATCTTCAAACCCTTTACTCTGCATCTTGTGCCACATCCGGCACCACTTGATTGGCTGGGGGAATAGGATTTTCCATGAGTCTCCCCCTGAGCCAGAGCTCACTTTTTAGTTTCCGGAAGGAGTATCAGCACCAGAGTCTGGTGCGGATCCAACCTCTACATTCTCTAAACTTTTCTTTACCCAAATCTTGTTCATCTGATTCCTAACTTCATCCACATTCATCTTTTGTTTACCCTTGTCTTGATTCTGATTATACACCGGACCTTTTTTATCTTGATTCTTGCTTCTGTAGACTTTTGCATTATGACTAGACCTATTATAGATTTGACAAATAACATTTCTTTGCATATTTGACTGATAGCCTCTTGATCTGCATTGATTAGCCATATGACCTATTCTATTACATGCAAAGCATCTACCATTGAATGATTTGTTTATTTGCATATTTCTGCATTCATGAAACTTGTGTCCATACCTTTTGCAGTTAAAGCACTGTCTAGAGAAGGATGAATTAGCCTAATTCATTTTATTTCTGCACTGATTAGCTTTGTGACCAAAGTGATTGCAGCTGTGGTAGTATCCGTTGAAGGATGGATATCTTTGAGCATTGGGCTGTCTTACCGGAGGTCTTCTAGGCCTATTCCTTAGATTTTCTGATCCAAAATTCTTTTGACCAGATCCAGAGCTTTCTCCTTTCTCATATCCCAAACCATACTTGTCATCTGTCCTCTTTTGACTTCCAAGAAGTACTTCAAGTTGGGCAGAACTTATCTTGAATTTTTCTTTATATTCATTTGTTGTTTGAAGATCTCTTTTGAGAGAGACAATTTGATCCTCAAGTTTTTCTTCATTATCTTTGGCATCTTCAAGATCAGATTCAAGATGTCTGATAATCCTGTCCATCTGGTGGCATTCTTCTGATTTCTCTTTAAGAGATTGTCTTAGATTGTCTTCAGATTTTCTTTTTTCTTCAATCTCTTGAGTAAACTTTATAGTTTCTGATTCCATTTCATGTCTTAACATAATGACTTCTTTTGATAACTTTTCACATAGCTTGGTTTTCTCAGTCAATTCTTCATTTGTATTGCTTTCTTCACTTTATCTTGCCAATTGTTGGAGTAGCTCCTTTCTCTTTTTCATAGAGAGACTTAATTTGTCTTTTAGTTCTCTCATGAATTCATCAGCCTGTTTGAGTCTTTCCTTTAATTCATTGACTTTAGAGTTTGACTGTTCAAGATCCTCAAGGGCAGTCTTGAGTTGCTCCTTTAAACCATATGCATCCATTTGAACTCCCAGATCTTCCTCAAGCTGTTAGGCTCTATTCGAAGGAACTTAGCTCTGATACCAATTGTTGATAACTGAGAGGGGGGGTGAATCAGTTATCCTAATTATTTCTTCTTTTGAACTTTCTTATTAATCAAAGCAACATTGAATCAAACAAATAAACATTACCATGAAATGAGAAACACATGACACAATATTTTGACATGGAAACCCGGTTAAGGGAGAAAACCACGGGGTGATTAACCCAAAGATTATTCTCTGTTAGAAGAATAAGGAATTACAAAATGGCACTTGCCAATTAGGGCTCACTACCCGAGCACACTGCTCACAAAGAGGCACACTGCCTACAAGGAGACACACTGTCTACAAAAGAATGTTTATACAATACTTGAACTGATTGGAAGCATCTACATATGCTGGAGTTCAGTTCCGGTTTAGGCTCTGTATACTGATCTGCTGCACTTAATCTTTCCTCTGTTCTTTATTCTGCTTTCCTTTCACATACCGAATCTTTCTTACTACTTCTGCTCTGTTTTGCACTTATTCACATACACCATCATACAATCACACATCTCACTACTAAATCCATCCTCTATATATATATCCGCCCAAGTAATTTCATCACCTTTCTAGTCAGCATCCGGAACAGTCTATTTTCTTACAAACTCTGTTCTATCAGCTGAATCCTTGCTCACCAAGCAATGCAGATCAAGCATATACTTGTAGATATCATTAATCATGTCGACCAAACATGATTCATGCCTTCACAACCTTTACCATCAACAGTAACACATCTAGAAAATAGTCTGATGCTCTGTCAGTTAGTTCTTCCTCTATTCTCACTGTCTCTCAGGAATCCGGTACTCAACTATTCATATCTTTTTCCTTGTCCATCACTGGAGGCTAAATCCTTGGAATATACTACTCAAGGTAGTCCTTTTGACTTCCCCTGAGAGATCCGGACCAATCTGTCGGACCTTGCCACATGCTCTGTTCTTGTTCACCGGACCACAACAATCTTCATTCTGACTTCCAGTAGAGACACACCATGACTTGCGGATATGTGGGATGACCTTTGTTGCCATCAATGACAACAACCATGAATACATATAGTGTCTCTTGCCAACATTTAGATACTCTATCACCGGTACAGAAGTTGAAGTTGGCCTCTTTTGCACAAGCTAAGGCCAGAGAGGAAATCTTGAAGTCCCATATAGAAGACAGTGAGTTGCTTGGTCTTGCATCTAGCATTTTGGAGAAAATCATGCCTACATTTTAGAAAGATTCATCAGCATCCCCCTCCGGTTAGTTGAAGAGTCTGATAAACTCTGTAAGTACTCATTTTGAATCTTTTGAGAAGTCAGTAGAAGTTAAAGTCTGAAATGAATTTAATGAGAAGAGGAGAATGATTAGTTATGATATATCAGTTCTGTTGATGATGATTATTAGTCATAACAACATGCATAAAAGTTTACACAACAAACCTTTATTATCTTGAAAAGTACGATCAATTTAAAATGAATTGATCACTCCAAGTCTCTGTTAATCAGGTCTGATCATCTGACATTCCTCAAAGGTTGATGTGATATGTTGTTTTCCATTCAAGGGGCCTTACATAGTTCTATTATCATGAACTGATGTCCACACATTTGATTCTAAACCTGCTTCCTATAAATCTCTTCACAAACAAGATTAGTCCTACTATATTCTACATATGATGATGATCTCTGATAAGTTTGATCAATTCTTCTGATCATCAATTGTAATTGATTTATTTCACTTCTGCACTATGAATTTGTTCAAATAATGTGCCTATAAGCTGATATTTGCATGATTACTTTTGTCATTTATGGGCATTTGCATGATATTTTCAATTGTACATGCAGATTAGTTCAAATATGCTATTGATGTTCAATTTCCTTCGAAATGTCACCATATTTATGCATTTTTGCTTAAGATTGTCTATATGTTTACAATTATGGAGATGACTATAATGGAATTTAAGAAAATAAACTCAAACATTCTAAATTTACTAAAATTAAATGAGTCTTTGATAGTTGATCCATATGCAGCATTTAATATTTCGCAAAACAGAGATGAAATAAAACCATGTGTTGCTAGGCCATTCCACAACTTCACATAGCTGATCCTAATCTTCTAAGGTAAAGAATGACAACAATATCCACAATTGACATGCACTCTAGGGGACACATCACATCACAGTGAAATATCTAGATGACATTCACAAGATTATTCAGAATTTACTATTGTATGTAATCTGATCTCTATTTCATTAGTATTCAAAAGCATGCACATTTACAACTTGTCTTGAGAAAGTATCATGACATTCAACAATCCTATCTCAATTAAGTCTCTAATAATAATATAATGTGCACTCCATCTCCTATTATAGGGCAAAGAGAGGAGGCAGTTACATTGATCCAACGATTGGGATTTTTCTATCTAAATCAATGATCTATATCCCTCTTGACTCAGTCAACATATAGCAACATGGCACAGGTTGCTAGCTGGCAACCATCTGGTGGGATTCGATCACTTTTTGTCTCAAAATGCATATGACTTTGTCATCATGTATCTTTACTCACTCTTCTTCTTCATCATCTTCATCATCTTCTTCATCTTCATCATCGTCATCATCTTCTTCATCTCATCCTCTATATGAGGGTCATCTCCTACATGTATGATGATACTCTCCCTGATCAGTTCATATGTCTACATTATTCTTTCAATTTCTCCCCCATCCTGGACTCTAGCTTTTACTGCAGCATGCTCCTGGGAATGGAATTGTGTTTGTAGTGCAAACCATTTACTCTTTTTACTATTTAAGGTCTCATTATATGCCTCCACCTTGGCCTTCATCCTTATAGCCTTGTTGACTACATCCTCTATCATATGATGGAGGTATCATCTATTGCCTGTTTGAAATTATTTTGGAAGGCTTGAATTGCAAAATCAGCATCCTAATTTTCTATCTTTCCCTCTACATTACCTTCTAAAGCCTCCAAGGTATTTACCTCCTTAGCCATAAGATGATGCAATTTAACACTGATATCCCTGAGCTTGGCATTACATCTTTTTAAGATATCACTCTCAAACCTAGTATCTTCATACCATGTGCCTAACAACTATGCAGTATTGTTGTCAAATACCTAATTAGATATGAGTACTTTCATGTCAATGTGTCTCATCTCCATTAGGGCATCCAGATGCTTATCTACTTGGATGGATCTCCTTCCAACCCTCTTCTGAAGCTTATCCACCTTTCTCCTTAATGTGCTGAGCAAGGTCCAGTTTGACAGGGATGTCTTTATCACTTTTTTTGCTCCAGTCATGAAAAGAATAAACCAATTATCTACCACATGAGCCTTATGCTTCATGATGTCTAGACCTGTGACCTCCTCCTGAGATATAATGGTCAAATGAGTGGCTATGTCAGTTGGCATGTGGTTAGGGTTAATCAACCCTTTTATGAATGTATGCAATTGGGCAATGTGCTCCTTGTGCATCTTATTTTTGTCTTTCTCCTTCTTTATACTTTTCATCAGAGAATCAATTATGTCTTTGGCCTCTTGGCCTTCCTGCTCCTCAGTAGTAAAGCCTAGATCAATATCAGTTATTTGAAATTCATCAATGCTTATTTCTCCTTTGGCCTTATCTACCATTGGCAGAGCTACTTGAGAAATTCTCCTACCTATGGTGGGATCCCTCCTGATGGCGGATGTAGGTCTAGCCTTCCTTTTAGGTTTGATCATATTTGTTGAAAATAAAGAAGAAACATCAAACTCAATAACATCAGTGACCTGTGGTGGAACTATTTCCTTTTGTAACCAATATTGTATGTCACCGGCAGGGGGTCCTTGTTTATCAGTCTGCTCAATATGAGCATCTTGAGATTGTACATTCTATTCTACCCTTGGTGGGGAAACTTCTTTTTGCTATTCTTCCTCATGCACTTTATCATGAAGGATCTCTTGTTGTGTAGGAGGTTCTTGTGATGCCTTTACATTCTGCTCCTATGTATTTTGTTGCATTTGATCTTCAGGGGGATTCTAGACCTCTTGATCTGTTTTGTCCGGGTGACCACCCTGATCATCCTTGGTCACATTTTCTGGTTCTTTTTGCTGATCATCACCCTGTGGAAGACTTTGTTCTTTATCTTTTGATACATCTCCCTCTCTAGGGTTTTGTACTTTATTAGTTTAATTTTCAATTGTCCCTCTTTTAGCTACTAGTGTTGGGTCATTACCCTGATCTTCATTCTTATCAGGCATCTCTTTATCTTGAGTATCACTTTTATCAGGAATCTCCTGATTCTGATTATCACTTTTATCAGCATCTCTTGATCACTTTCCTTCTGTACATTGATTTCAACCCTCTCTTGTTCTGGAGGTAGATCCTTATCTTTATCTTGACCCTCATCACCCTACTAGGTTAGGTCTATGGAAGTAGGGTTGGTGACCTGATCAACTAAATTTGTTAGTCCAATTTGCTGGGCTATTAATTTAGGGATTTCTTCTTCAATTTCTTTCATTTCAACCTCCTACTGATGGGCTTCCTTTTGAACTTAGGGCATGCCATGAGGGGTCATCTTTGTGTTTGCCACCAAAGTCTCCATCCTTTGAGTAGAAACGTCATTAACTACATCATCATCCAATAAATCCACTGTATCATCTAATGGAAAATGATGCTCTTTTTTTGCACTTCACCTCTCTTCCCTTTGTTCCTCTACTTTCTCATTCTTGAATTGTATAATGTTAGGGATATGAACTTCATGCTGCAAATTCTTCAAAATTCCTTGACTATCAGCTCCCCTCAATAGCATAGGACTTATATCCATAGTTCATCTCATTGCAATCTTTTATTTCTTTTGAGGTGGGGTTGTGTTTAGTGGAAAATTGGATTTGTTAATGTTTTAGTGTTTTGATGTTTAAATCCACCTTTCCACTTTACATTCAAGGATCTAGGGTCGAGTGGCAATTCACTATCATACCCTAGATCACTGTGAGATGTAGGGAAGCTTGGATTAGGGAATTTAATTACCAATTTATCCTCTTATGCTCAATTGACCATTAAAACCCTAATTATGCAAATACAACAATAAACTGACGAATAACAAAAAAAGCTCTTACAGATGGAAGTATAATAGCAAATCACAAAGTACCTATTTTTAGGGTTCCGAGGTGGAATAGTCAAGGACACTGGTGCGGTCTCCAAGGTACTAGTTTCTTTTTGGGATCTGGACCTCCTCCCGACACTGATCAACATTATAACCTCTGTTTCCAGAAATTCAGTTGCGGAGGACACTAGTGCAAGTGCCCAAGTCCTAGGAATGCTTCGGTGTCCTACTTCTCTTCAGATCCTGAATCCTTGAGTTCTGCCAATCCTTCCTACAACTTCACTTTTCCCAAATGTGACACCTGTAACCTGCAATCACAAGACTTTGGGAGGGGGTTGTGGTGTTTAGAGGCTTGCCTCAGTCAAGCTATGGAGGACACTTAAGTCTCTGAACACTGTTGTCAGATAGAGAGTGTGTGCCCTTGTGAGGTAGAGGAAAAAACCAAAGGAATTGATAATGAAAATACAATATAATGTCACCTTGTAGTGAAGATATCATGGGAGGAAGATGCTCTTCATTCCATGATGAAATGAATGCTCAAATCTGCAAATACAAACACATAAACCATACAAATCTGCTCTTACAACCCAATGAAAGCCTTGAATCACCTTGAGAATGCATGAACATCACAATTGCCATCTAGTTTTCAAATGAATGTCTAAATATGATTTTATATGCAACTACAAGCACTCCCACCAAGATTTTCATAATTTAAACTTACTGTGTCGGCAAAGGACCCAAATAACGGTCATAAACCGACACCCAAAAATTGGGGAGGACTAGGGCACAGGTGCCCAAGTCCTCCCCCCATATTTTGGGTAGGGTACAACTCAAGGGGTCCTCCTAGGTCCCATTTGTCATGTTACCTAGGGCTCATTCTAGCAGGATGCCAAATTATGAAGTAAGATGTCCTAAATGCATGCAAAAGACTCGGGAGCTAAACCTTAAGAGGGAAAAGCCCCCAAGGGGACATTTTCTGACATTACATTTAGCCCCCACTTTAATGTATGTATAAACACAAGGCCAATACATGAATTAAAGTAATGTCACAAACACAACAAACACATCAAGCATGGAGAAGACATGCCAATCACATAGAAAATAGTAACATGCACACAAAACATGGAGAAGACAATTAAAGTCACGCAGAACATGGAGAAGACAATCAATGCATAGAAGACACATTAATGCATGGAAGATAGGCATGATTTCTTTTCTTTAATTTTTTCTTTCATATATATGAAATGCAAATGCAAGTACTGAAAAGTAAACAAACCTCCCATAATATATTGTGTAGGTCTTTGTATATATGGGGCAACACACACGCAAGACATGCAAAACCTCCCAAAATGCAGGAAGCACAACCCTAAGGTGCTAGTCTTTATTCTTCATATGGGGCAACAAACACACCAAACAAAGCAAGAATGCCAAAACACACACACTTGAAGACACAGAGAAAACATGGTAGACAAGTGATGGTGTGTTCCCTATTTCTAGGCTCATCACCATCTCAGGCAAATTACAAGCACACACCAATAATTGGGCTTCACCTCAATAATCACCAAAGACACGCTTAAGGGTTGAGTTAGTCACAAAACTACTCCCCACCTCCACAGAGGAATTTTGAAAATGCAACCCCACCCATGTCACGGAGACGCCTTACAGTGAAAAGGAAGCATGGCATACCACCCCACCCACGTTACGCGGATGCCTTATAGTGAAAAGGAGGTATCAGCTCAAAAGTATACAACCCCACCCGCATCATGGAGATGCCTTACGGTGAAAAGGAGGTATACACAATAGATTTTAAGATAGATTGATTGATTGCAAACAAACTCAGGATGCAGGAAGTACTCATTGCACTAGTCTACACCTAAGGACAAGCAAATTGCTAACATCTACAATAGACAACTTACCTTATATATGCCCCCACCTTAAGGTTGTTGATATCATGCATCGATATCAAGAATGTTAAGGTAGGAAGAAAACACACAAGGGAACATAGACTCTCGCAAAGCCCATGCCCCCCAGAGGTGAAATGTACTTTACGATCGACAAATGTTCCCACAAACACATCCTTGAAAGAAACATGCTAGTGTCCACAATATCATGATAAACAACAACATCAATACATATGATTAACCACACAAAGAGCCAAGGTTAACAATGAATTCAGAGTTCAAGGATAACCATGGGACTATATCACGAAGCTCTTCGAATCGAGTACTGCCAAGGCTAGATTCAAAGACAAACAAAGGTGCACAGAGCAACAGTATTGTTAAGGTTTGTAAATGTGATAGAAACATCATGAAATTCACTACATAGAAAGTATGAGTGCTTCCACTAGCCAAGCATCGGATAAGATATACAACCCCATCATCATATTAGGAACCACGTCCAGTTTTTGATTGCTCTCAAAAGGGACACTAGGTTAGCATCAGTGTAAATGTTTGTCATCATCCACCCACTAGATGGAAAAACTAGAGGAAGGGAAATAATAAATAAGAGAGGAGAAACCAGTGTCTTAGGGACAATCACATAGGAGGGTGCCCCCAATATCACTAACCATAACGTTATGTCTGTAAAACACAACACACAACAATGAAATCAGAGAGAGAGAGGTAATTTTAAAAGAATGATGATACAAAATAGAAGAAGGTCACAATAGAGGTGGTCTCCTAGTATCTCAAACCTTACGAGAGAATCTGAGGTCATCCCAAGAGGCCTAAACAACACATAACACATCATGGGGGAAGCACATCACGAAAGAGAGAAAGAGTTAGAGATACTTACCTATTTAGCACCATTGTTAAAAATATACATATATGGGATATCTCTTATGTTGTTTTTGATATTGTATTAAGTTTAAGATGATAGGAGGCTTTCTTTTCTTTAAAAGGATTATATCCAATGCCGCTTGAGTAATGTGTTGAAGTGGATTCTATAGGTACTCGAATTCCTTGTTGATTTACACCACATCCCTTACCTACATAGTCGTTATGTTTGTATACAATTTGAAATCCATGACCATATAGAGAATCTAGTTCCTTAGAAGATGGTGAAGCCTCATAGGTATCATAATTTGTAGAATAAGTGGTGCAGGAGCACCCCTACAAGACATGATATAGGTTCATTGTCCGCATGACAGGACATTAGTCTATTTTTAGCATGTTTGACTTCATAATGTAATAAGGTCCATTGGACCAATGCATATGTATTAGATCAGTCTAGGAGAGTGTGCAGGTAGTTAGAGTTCGTGATCAGGTTGTCTGAGCTGTCCTCTCCCAGCCGCTTGGAAGCTCCCAGCCGCTGGGAATCGAGTTGGTAGTACTCGTAGGATTTTGCTATAAATAACTCAGATCAGTTAGGGTTTGATATGATATCAGAGTAGTAGTTGTGTTAGTAGTAGTTATGTTATGTTGTACTGGTGATTGAGTGAAATCCAGAGATCAGTCCAGACATTGTGAAACATTGTTGTAGAAACAGGACATTTGTGCTTCATCTAAATAAGATCTCATCGATTGCATTATCTGGTTTATCAGCTGTTTATGTTTTGATTTCTATTCTAATTACAGGTTAATGGATACTTTCAACCCTTCCACCGGTTGATTCTGTGAATCGGTGGAATGGTCATGCATGTTAGTTTAGGTTGTATTTTAGTTTTCTGTTTATGCATTTCATTGTGTAGGAGATCGATTGGTAGCATGCTGTGAATCAACCTAGCATCCTCATGCGCTAGGATTTAGGAAGATAAACTGTTAAGTTTTGATCTGAAGGTGATCCGGCCCGACCATCATGTTTTCTTTGTGAAATTGTACGGTTCTGTGAGTTTACATGCAGCTGACGGATATACAGGGATCTGCATGTGCTTTTCCAGACGGAGTGAATCGCATCGTCATCTGTGAGTATATCACTATCTGGATCGGGTCATGAAGCTGACGAAGACTGTATGTTTCAAGTGCATCAGGATGATATAGGTTGGATATATACTCAGTGTATATATCATCGTCAGGATCATCTTTCATGTGTATCCATCATCCGCATATCGCTATCGTATGCGGGAGGGAAAAATCATTTTTTTGGCTAAGGATAGGAGGTTCTTAAAAGTCGTCATCAGGATCTTAAAGGTCATCATCAGGATATGTATAATATCACCCGACATTTTATTATCATGCTGCAGAGGATGTAAGAGTCTTATAACCGGGTGACATCATCATCAGGTGCATGTGACGTCATCGTCATCAGGATATTGTGAATATCACCCGATGTAGATTTATCCTGCTGACGTTAAGCGTTTCGACATCGGTAGGAGTAATAGCATCGGGGAGACCTTTTTCGGCCTGGCTGACAGAAGAAGTGTTGCCGATAGGCAACCTAACTGATGAAAAGAGATATCGGGGTGATATCGGACATCGGGACAGAGTGTTGGAGTCCGGCCGATAAGCCAAGTCTGGCCGATCGGTATATGACTGATATATTCATTGGGGTGACATTAGTCATCGGGGGTACGACATTTTCCCTTGGTCGATGAACCATCTCTCGCCGATAGACGATAAGGAAGTGAATAGTGGTCAGCAGGAGGATATTTCATGCCTCTTTAAAATATGATGATGCTATCTGTGTTAGCAAGAAATATGATGATGATGATAAGCCGATAGGATTTTAACTTGCTGGTTGTATTAATGACTCCTCCTTCCCATTTGTAAGCTTCTGTTGCGTTTCCTCTGCATCATAGTGGTATCAGAGCAAAGGAAGGATCTTCTGGAAAAGATCAGGATATCGCAGGATGTCAGGTGACGAAGGAACATCTGAGATTCCGGCAAGGATGACCAACGTTGAGTTGGCAGTTCTGGTAAAGAAACAGATTGCAGAGAGCAAGGCCGTGAAGGCTCAGAATCAGGAATTGAAGGATGAGTTAGAGAAGTTGAGGAACAGAGTAGGTTCTGGTAGAGAAGAAGATAGGGAAGAAGAAGAGATCCCTAGTTGGAGCGAGGAGGTCATTCCTGCAGACCAGAGACCACTGTTGAACGCCCTCAAGGCCATGGAGAGGAGAACCATGGATGTGAAACTGGATTTGCCAGTGTTTATAGGAAAGATGGAACCTGATTCAGTGATGGAGTGGATAGACTCTTTGAACAATTTCTTTGAAACAGAGGAGATACCAGAACAACAGAGGGTGAAAATAGCCCAGTCAAAAATGAAAGAAGCTGCCTTGACATGGTGGAATTTTGTCCAAGATGATAGAGTACAGGAAGGAAAGCGTAGAGTCACTACATGGAAGAAAATGATGGCATTAGTAAAGGAAGCTTATGTTCCATTGGATTACAGTATCCAATTACACAAGAGGAAGCAAAACCTGAAGCAGAAGGAGCTAGATGTCAGCTCATATACAGAAGAATTCATGAAACTTTGTATGAAAACAAAGGTAAAGGAAAGTGAAGAAGAGAAGGTAGCCAGATACCTTAATGGATTGAGGTTCAATATTCAGGAAGATTTAAGTCTGCATAATCCAGATACAGTTCAGAAATGCTTTCAGTTGGCATTGAAAGTGGAAGAGAAGTTAAAGAGAAAACAAGAACAACACAATAGAGGAAGAGGAAGACAACAAAGGGGTGGAAAAGGTCCTTTTAGAGGTAGAGGACATGGACATGGATATCAAGGAGAATCCAGTCATGACAATAGTAAGGGAAACAATAGTCAGAACCAGGGGGAAAACTATAGTCAGCAAGGAAACTTCAGAGGTAGAAGACCTTTCAGAGGAAGATCCCAGGGCAGAGGATCCATCAGATGTTATAACTGTAACAAAGAAGGCCATATAGTCAGCAGATGTCCAGAAAAGGCCACAAGCTCAACAGGAGAAAGGAGAACAAATCTGATCCAAGAACCTGATAATCAAAGTATGACAGGCTCTAATGCTTTTCAGAGTGTGAATGCTCCTGATAATTGTGGATACCCAGAAAGTGGAGAGTCTCTAATGATGAGAAGAATAGCGACTACCATGAAGGTACCTGACAAAGAATCCCCTCAAAGAAAGTCTCTTTTCAGGACTATTTGCAAAGCAGGAGGTAAGGCATGTAAAGTTTTGATTGATTCTGGTTCTACTAAAAATTTTGTGTCTGAAGAAATGGTGACAAAACTTAAGCTTAGGAGATTGCCTCACCCATCCCCATACAAAGTCTCATGGCTTACCCAAGGTCAGCAGACAACTGTAGAAGAGCAAGCTTGGGTAGAATTTCAGATTGGAGCATATAAGGATAAGTTGTTGTTTGACATTACCACGATGGATGCTTGCAATCTTTTATTTGGTAGACCATGGCAGTATGATTTGAAGGCACAACATGATGGTGTTAGAAACATCTATACAATCACTAAAGATGGTAAGGTTATAACGTTACTACCATTGACGGAGAAGGAGGAGAAATCTAAAGGAAAAGAGGTGAAGGTAATGCTGATGGAAGGTAAACAGTTCATGAAAGAAGTAACAACAGAAGCTGCAGTTGCATATGCCCTAATCCCATGTATGAGGGTGAGTAAAGAACAGCAGCAAGAAGTTAAGGAAGAGAAAAAGCAAAGGTTCATAGACCCAGCTATCCAAGAGCTATTGGATAAGTACAAAGGTATCATCTCAGCAGGAATGCCAAGATCCCTACCACCTGTCAGGGATATCAGTCACTGCATAGACTTAATTCCAGGGTCAACACTTCCAAACAAAGCAGCCTATAAGCTAACTCCAGAACAGAATGCAGAAGTAGCTAGACAAATTGAAGAATTATTGGATTCAGGTCTGATTGGGAAAAGTTTAAGTCCATGTGCAGTACCAGCTGTACTAGCACCAAAGAAGGAAGGTACTTGGAGGCTTTGCATAGATTCCAGAGCTATTAACAAGATCACAATCAGGTATAGGTTTCCAATCCCTAGGATAGAGGATTTACTTGACTGTTTGGGAGGTGCTAAGTATTTTACAAAAATAGATCTAAAGAGTGGATATCATCAGATCAGGATTAGGCCAGGAGATGAATGGAAAACAACATTCAAAACTAATGAAGGGTTATATGAATGGAAGGTTATGCCTTTTGGTTTATCTAATGCACCTAGTACTTTTATGAAATTGATGAATGAGGTTTTGAAAGAGTTCATTGGTAAGTTTGTCATAGTATATCTAGATGACATTCTGATTTTCAGCAACACAAAAGAAGAACATCTCAGACACATAGATTTGGTTCTTAAGAGGTTACATGAAGAGCAGCTGATGATAAATTTAGATAAGTGTTTGTTCATGCAAGAGGAGATCACATATTTGGGTTTTGTCATTTCACAAGGAAAGTTACAAATGGATAAGGAGAAGGTAAGTGCCATATTGTCTTGGCCAACCCCAAAGACTATGAATGATGTCAGAAGTTTCCATGGGTTAGCAACCTTCTACAGGAAGTTTATAAGAGGGTTTAGTCATATTTGTGCACCCATGCTTGATACCATCAAAGGAGGACAGAAGTGCAGATTTGTTTGGACTCAAAGAGCAGATGATTCTTTTGAAACATTGAAGAAGAAGGTGGCACAGCAGCCAGTCCTTACACTTCCAGACTTTAACAAAATCTTTCAGGTAGAATGTGATGCCAGTCACATGGCCATTGGAGCAGTACTCAGCCAAGAAGGTAGACCTATTGCATTTTTCAGTGAGAAGCTCAATGATGCTAAAAAGAGGTATTCCTCATATGATTTGGAAATGTATGCTTTAGTGCAGTCACTCAAGAAATGGAGGCATTACTTGATGCCAAAGGAATTCATAGTATTCACAGATAACCAGGCTCTGAGTTTCATAAACAGCCAGGAAAAGCTGAACCATAGACACATGAAATGGGTAGAAACCTTACAAACATTTACTTTTACATTGAAGCATAAGAAAGGAGTCAAGAATAAAGTTGCAGATGCTTTGAGTAGGAGAGTTCTAACAGTCAACCAGATTCAATTAGAAAGTGTTGGCATTGATTCACTAAAGACCATGTATGAGACGGATGAAGATTTTGGGGAGATATATCATGTATGTACTTCTTTTGGAGCGAAATATCATGTTGAATTCTCTGAATTTTTGATTCAGGATGGATTGTTGTTCAAAGGTGGACAGTTATGTATTCCAAGGTGTTCTATGAGGTTAAACATCATTAAGGAGAAACATTGTGGAGCTATGGCAGGTCATTTTGGTCTAGATAAGACTCTTAATCTTGTCCAAAGACATTACTTTTGGCCTAAGTTACCATCAGATGTCAGAAAGTTTGTAGAGACATGTGTGATATGTCAGAAAGCTAAAGGCAGGTCGACTAATGCAGGTTTATATCAGCCCTTACCCATTCCTTCCAGACCATGGGAAAGCATAAGTATGGATTTTGTCTTGGGTTTACCAAGGACAAGGAAAGGGTTTGACAGTGTTTTTGTTGTAGTGGATAGATTCAGCAAAATGGCACATTTATTGCCATACAAAACCACTGCTGATGCTTCATACATTGCAGATTTGTTTTTCAGGGAGATTGTCAGAATCCATGGATTGCCATTGAGCATAGTGTCAGATAGGGATGTGAAGTTTATTGGTCACTTCTGGAGAACTCTTTGGAGGAAACTTGGTACAAATTTGTCTTTTTCCTCTGCATATCATCCTCAAACGGATGGACAGACTGAAGTAGTGAACCGTTCCTTAGGAAATTTGCTTAGATGTTTGACAAAACAACATGGAGAAAAGTGGGATAATATTCTATCTCAAGCTGAATTTTCCTATAATGATACTGTAAATAGGAGCACAGGGAAATCACCTTTTCAGATAGTTTATGGTATGCATCCAAGAGGAATTTTAGAATTGAGAGATCTACCTACAGTAGACCCTATTAGTGCCGAAGGAGAAGCTTTTGCAGAAGCCATAAAAGAGGTTCATGATCAAGTCAAGACCCAACTGCAACAAACCACCTTGAAGTATAAGGAATATGCTGATAAAAAGAAGAAGGATGTACAGTTTGATGTTGGAGATTTGGTATGGGTTCATTTGAAGAAGGACAGACTTCCTAAGGGAAAATATACTAAACTTATGCAGAGAAAAGTTGGACCATGTCAGATCTTGCACAAGCATGGACAGAATGCTTATGAGATACAACTCCCCCCTGATCTTGGTTTGTCCCCTATATTCAATGTATGTGATTTAACTCCATACAAGTCTTATCCAGATGCAGATCAGGATCTCTTACAGGATATAGTCCATGATAACATTCCCAAGCATGATCCTCCACAGTTGCAGAAGGTTTTGGACACCAGAGTGGTCAAATAGACCCGGAACAAATAGTACTTGGAGTATCTAGTCTCTTGGAAGGGAAAACCTAATTCGGAAGCAGTATGGATGACTGAAGAGCAGATCTAGAAACATGGTGCAGATCTTCATACACTCATCTCAAGTGGACTTGAGATTTCTTCTTCTGGGGAGTATGGTGCAGGAGCACCCCTACAAGACAGGATATAGGTTCATTGTCCGCATGATAGGACATTAGTCTATTTTTAGCATGTTTGACTTCATAATGTAATAAGGTCCATTGGACCAATGCATATGTATTAGATCAGTCTAGGAGAGTGTGCAGGTAGTTAGAGTTTGTGATCAGGTTGTCTGAGCTGTCCTCTCCCAGCCGCTTGGAAGCTCCCAGCCGCTGGGAATCGAGTTGGTAGTACTCGTAGGATTTTGCTATAAATAACTCAGATCAGTTAGGGTTTGATATGATATCAGAGTAGTAGTTGTGTTAGTAGTAGTTATGTTATGTTGTACTGGTGATTGAGTGAAATCCAGAGATCAGTCCAGACATTGTGAAACATTGTTGTAGAAACAGGACATTTGTGCTTCATCTAAATAAGATCTCATCGATTGCATTATCTGGTTTATCAGCTGTTTATGTTTTGATTTCTGTTTTGATTACAGGTTAATGGATACTTTCAACCCTTCCACCGGTTGATTCTGTGAATCGGTGGAATGGTCATGCATGTTAGTTTAGGTTGTATTTTAGTTTTCTGTTTATGCATTTCATTGTGTGGGAGATCGATTGGTAGCATGCTGTGAATCAACCTAGCATCCTCATGTGCTAGGATTTAGGAAGATAAACTGTTAATTTTTGATCTGAAGGTGATCCGGCCCGACCATCATGTTTTCTTTGTGAAATTGTGCGGTTCTGTGAGTTTACATGCAGCTGACGGATATACAGGGATCTGCATGTGCTTTTCCAGACGGAGTGAATCGCATCGTCATCTGTGAGTATATCGCTATCCGGATCGGGTCATGAAGCTGACGAAGACTGTATGTTTCAAGTGCATCAGGATGATATAGGTTGGATATATACTCAGTGTATATATCATTGTCAAGATCATCTTTCGTGTGTATCCATCATCTGTATATCGCTATCGTATGCGGGAGGGAAAAATCATTTTTTTGGCTAAGGACAGGAGGTTCTTAAAAGTCGTCATCAGGATCTTAAAGGTCATCATCAGGATATGTATAATATCACCCGACATTTTATTATCATGCTGCGGAGGATGTAAGAGTCTTATAACCGGGTGACATCATCATCAGGTGCATGTGACGTCATCGTCATCAGGATATTGCGAATATCACCCGATGTAGATTTATCCTGCTGACGTTAAGCGTTTCGGCATCGGTAGGAGTAATAGCGTCGGGGAGACCTTTTTCGGCCTGGCCGACAGAAGAAGTGTTGCCGATAAGCAACCTGACCGATGAAAAGAGATATCAGGGTGATATCGGACATCGAGACAGAGTGTTGGAGTCCGGCCGATAAGCCAAGTCTGGCCGATCAGTATACGACCGATATATTCATCGGGGTGACATTAGTCATCGGGGGTACGACATTTCCCCTTGGTCGATGAACCATCTCTCGCAGATAGGCGATAAGGAAGTGAATAGTGGTCAGCAGGAGGATATTTCATGCCTCTTTAAAATATGATGATGTTGTCTGTGTTAGCAAGAAATATGATGATGATGATAAGCCGATAGGATTTTAACATGTTGGTTGTATTAATGACTCCTCCTTCCCATTTGTAAGCTTCTGTTGCGTTTCCTCTGCATCAATAAGTTATAGTATTGTCTTTATTTTCAACCAAGGAGACTTTTTTGTTCTTAGATCCTTCAAAAGATTACTTAGACAAGATTGATGCTACTTTTGATGTGTCAAGGTTACTAAGTTTATAATCCCCTATGTTGCAACAATTAAAATCTAATGTACCCCAATCATAACCAAAAAGTGCATTCAATGGTTTAGATTCCTTTATAACATCATTTGTGGCTAGAGACTTTGATAGGTCACCTTGCAAATTGTTGAAGCTCAAATGAATGTGAACTGGTTTTTGCTTTTCAATATACAAACAATTATCTGGTTCAGGATCAGTATGAATAGTATAAAGTTTATCTTTGAATATAAATTTGATTGAACGATGCAGGGTAGAAGGGACTGCCCCCAATGCATGAATCCAAGGTCTACCCAAAATCATGTTGTAAGATAAAGAACAAGGCATGACATGAACCAGAGTAGGCACAATCACGGGTCCCACTTGTATAGGTAAAGCTATAGTGCCCAAAGATTATCATCCAACATTATCAAAACCACAGATACTTAACGTCTCTGGCTTGATAGTAGATTCATAAAATTTAATCTTATACAATAAGTCAATGCCACAAACATTAAGAGCTAATCCATTATCAATCATAACTCTCTTAACCAATGTTTTGTTTATTGTAACAAAGATTACAAGAGGATCGTATTGATTTTGAACTTTGACTGATGGTAATTCATGTGGTTGAAAGAGGATATCTATTTTTGTCACATGCATACAATCTAACAGAGCTGCTACATCATTTGGATTAACAGTAGGTGGCACAATCACCTTTTGTAAAGATTCTTGGAGCATTCCATGGTATGTAGGTGATGTTTGTATCAAATCCCAAAGAGAGATCTTAGCTGGAGTAGCGCAAAGTTGTTCAATAAGATCATACTCTTTACCACTTTTATGAGTAAGGCAACATGGTGGAGGGAGCATAGGTTGAGAATATGGAAGAGAGATAGGAACATGCAATTCTTGCTTACTTTTCTTGTTATTACATGTGTTATATGTATGAGCAATCACATTTTGCACATCCTGATTTCTTGCAGCAATTTACTTTGCATATTCGTAGATGTGATCCGGGGATCTACCTTGAACAATAATCACTAGTTTTAAGCAAGAGGATGCACTAGGTGGCCCTTAGACAATCACCTTAGGAACATTGCTACAAAGTCTATTAATGATTATTGAATTAACATTGTTTCCCTCTTTATTGCACCCAACATCCATTCCTACAAGATTTAATGTGAGAGACATTTTCTCATCCACTAATACTACATCATGGCCAGGGAGAGAATTGGGATGAGAGGAAGGTATATCATCATCATCAATCTTTCTAGCGGAAAAAGGTTTTTCACTCTTAACTTTCTCATGAGTCTTCCTAGAGATGAATCTAGTTAAGTCTTCTAATAACAAAGGATGCTCACTCACGAGGAATAGGAATTTGTCAAAATCAAGATCTTTGATAACTACATGTAGAGATACCATTGAAAAATGACATGAAGGTTCCATTTCAATGTAAGATCAGATCTTGAAAAGCTTTTCCAAATTTATACAAAAGTCAAGTGAAAGACTATATGCAAAAATGGCCTTAAAATGCTTGGTTTTTTGTACTTTTTCAATGCAAATGAATGAGATAAAGAATGTTGTAAGGATTTTGATCAAGGCAAGAAAATTATATGTCTTATATCAGTCCAAAACAGCAATATGATCCTTCTCCACACACTCTTGATGCAAATCCAAGATAATGCCAACTCAACTATAGTGAAAATATGTCAAAATAGGCACTTTTTTCACCAAAACTCAATGTAAAAGAACATAACAAAGGGTGTTGGGAGGAAAATGGTGATGGAAAGAAACTAGTATCAGTAATAACAGCCACTTAGTGTCAAATTTCCCAACACAACACACTTTTAGTGCCACTTAAGGTAAAACCCTAGTGAAAATATAGCAAAAATAGGCTATTTTTCACAGTTTTTCAATTCCAAGACCTAGCAAAGGGGGTTTTGTAAGGAATTTTAGAAAGTAAAGAATATAATATCAATGATATCAGTCACCTCAATCCATAAAATTGATCACAACACGCTTGGAGTGCCAACTAGGTCAAACCCTAGGGCAAAAATAGAAAAAATGTGTAGTTTTTCACCAAATTTTCAATACAAGAGCCCATTAAAAGGGTGTTGTGAAGATTTTTAAGAGGGATAGAAAATGATTACCCTGATAACAAAAAATAAATGTAAAAATACTCTTCACAACATGCCTATGGTGCAAGTTTATAGAGTCGATAAGGCCAAATTTAGTGAAAATCGTTGTGTTTGAAGCCCTAGGTTTGAGATCTTGAGACAAAATGCTATGTGAATGTTTTGAAATCTGATTTATTATGGAAATGAATTAATCTCAGATCTAAAAATTATTTTCAAGCTCTAATATGCAAAATGCCAATGCAAATATAATGAAAATGCATGAAAAATTGCTAGTTTTTGTTGAAATTTTCTATGCAAATTTGCAAATATTTTAAATCTAAATGCAAATTTACACTAAAATGCAAGACTAAAGCCAAATTAAAATTTGAATGATCCTCTAAAATTAGTAGAAAAATCTGAAAGAAGAATTTGCCTACTAACCCTAGATTTTGGAATTACTAGGTTTAATGAAAATTGTCAAAATTTCTACAAAAGCCTAGCAAATTAATGATGAAAATGTAATGCAAATTTTTGAATTTTTGTGTTTTTCTATATTTTATATCAGATCTGATGTAAAAATCATAAATTAGGAAAATTTAAAAAGAATTGATGCAATTTAGTAAGCCAAAATTTTCAATTTTTTTGAATTTTTCTCAATGCAATAAAGTGAAAGACTATGACTAAATGAAATCAATCCAAATATGAAGACACACACTCAGAAAGTTGCAATTTAAGTCCAAAAACATGGGTTCACCAAAATGTTTAGTGGAAAATTGGATTTGTTAATGTTTTAGAGTTTTGATGTTTAAATCTGCCTTTCCACTTTACATTCAAGGATCTAGGGTCGAGTGGCAATTCACTATAACACGCTAGATCACTATGAGATGTAGGGAAGCTTAGATTAGGGAATTTAATTACCAATTTATCTTCTCTTATGCTTAATTGACCATTAAAACCTTAATTATGCAAATACGGCAATAAATTGATGAATAACAGAAAAAGCTCTTGCAGACAGAAGTAAAATAGCAAATCACAGAGTACCTATTTTCAAGGTACTAAGGTAGAATAGTCGGGGACACTGGTGTGGGCACCCTAGTCCAAGGTACCAATTTCTTTATGGGATTCGGACCTCCTCCTGACATTGATAAGCACTATAACCTCTGTTTCTGGAAATTTAGTTGCAAAGGACACTCGTGCGAGCACCCAAGTCTTGGAAATGCTTTGGTGTCTTGCTTCTCTTGAGATCCTAAATCCTTGATGCCTACCAATCCTTCCTACAACTTCACTTTTCCCAAATGTGACACCTATAACGTACAATCACAAGACTTTAGGAGGGGGTTGTGGTATTTAGAGGATTGCCTCAGTCAAGCCTTAGAGGACACTTAACTCTCTGAACACCATTGTCAGATAGAGAGTGTGTGCCCTTGTGAGGTAGAGGCAAAAACCAAAGGAATTGATAATGAAAACACAATATAATGTCACCTTGTAGTGAAGACATCATGGGATGAAGATGGTCTTCATTCCATGATGAAATGGATGCTCAAATCTGCAAATACAAACACATAAACCACACAAATCTACTCTTGCAACCCAATGAAAGCCTTGAATCACCTTGAGAATGCATGACCATCACAATTGCCATCTAGTTTTCAAGTGAATGCCTAAACATGCTTTTATATGCAACTGCAAGCACTCCCGCCAAGATTTTCATAATTCAAACTTACCGTGTCGAAAAAGGACCCAAATAACGGTCATAAACTGACACCTAGAAATTGGGGCTGCCCCAAAATAGAGTAGGACTAGGGCACAGGTGCCCAAGTCTTCACCCCTATTTTGGGTAGGGTACAGTTCAAGCAGTCCTCCTAGGTTCCATTTGTCATGTTACCTAGGGCTCATTCCATGAGGATGCCAAATTATGAAGCAAGATGTCCTAAATGCATGCAAAAGACCCGAGAGTTAAACCTTAAGAGGGAAAAGGCCCCACAGGGACATTTTTTGACATTACAGGTTAGAACTTTCTTCTTTTTCTTCTTGATTAAGAGGTCATCATCTAAGGACTCTTCCTCTTCTTCTATAATAACAGGGATAGGTTTGGTAGCAACTTTCTTTTGTTTAGTAGGTGTATGGGGTGATGCTGCAGCTGAGGTGGATGCTACGTCTCCCTTTGGTTGGGATCACCTAATGATCACCACTCCAGATGTTGGGATCCCTTTCTTATTTTTATCCTACTTTTCTTTACTTGGTTGTCTTTCTCCATTTGACTGCCTTTTCTCTTTGAGGAAATCATCCTATTCCTCCTCAGATAACTCATGTCTTTTCCTTTTATTGTCCATAGTAAGGGCTACACCCTTCTTTTTCAATTTGTTGACTTCAATATCCATCCAACTTTGGGTCAATTGAATGACGTTCTGCATTATTTGGTCTAGTGAAGTCACCTCTGGTTGACTCAAGTCAGGGGCTAATATTGTTTCATTGTATACCTTCTTGTCCTCATATTCTTGGGACATGATCTTGCCATCATCCTCATGCAGCTGAGTAGGCACTAATATGCAGTCAAAGGTGAGTATCTGATTTAAAGTGAGCCTCTGATAATTTCTCCTTCTGACTTTTACTTTATCATCGCAATCAGCCCAATAGTCTTCAAGGTGCTTTTGATGTATAGGCTTCCCAAGTAATGCATGCATCCTGTCATATGGGTCATAAGGCCTAGCTAGTGGAAAAGGCTGCAAGCACATCAAATTTAATCCTCCAATTACATCATTAATACTTTCTCTATCTGGACACATATACTAGCCAATGAAGACTGGAAACAAAACATGTGGAATCTTTCCCATTGCAATATGAGCCTCTACTGAAGGCAATATTTGTCTAGCAAATTCCATCAGGATAACCTGATCAGTTGGATACCTAGGTAGCATGAGAGGTTGTCCAGTAAAGCCTTCTATTCTCATATATGAAAATGTGGGGAATTTAATAAACCAAACCCCATGCTTATATATAATAGCTTGTCCTTCTACACTTAATCTTTTTGTTTTGTCTTCTTCTATGGTCCTAACAAGATGCATGGAGAAGGAGTCATTCACTATCCTATAATTCTAGAGAGATTCTCTTCTTTTGAACTATGGGTAATGCTCCCAGATGTTCACATCCTTGGGGTTATCTTCAACCCTACGTACTGTCTGCAAGCCATTGAATGTAACTCTATATGCACAAGCATATATTATGTATGAGGTCATATGGAACATGTTCACCTTTCCTCCTAGCCTCCTCATTCCCTCATCTAAGCTGTCACATATTATTTTGGCCCATAGGGGTTTATCATCTATATGTTCCACTATCCAGATGATGCCATACATCCAATTCTAAAAGGCTCCAACATTTTCTTTCCCTGTCATCCAGCTAAGCATTGTAATCATGTATTGATATTCGGGAGCAAAGTCAAACTTAAAGAGATGCATAAGCAACTTGGCCAAGGCTTTATATGTGCTACTCTTGGATCTCCACTGATACATGATCCTTCTAGCTTATTTCTGATTGCTACGATATTCCTTTTCCAACCTACCCAGGTTTAATCAAACAAAATTGGGTCCCTTAGGTAGATTAAAGGCCAAGGTGATGCCTGCAACTGAGAAATCTACATAAACTCTCCCATGTTTTTCTACCTTTCTAGTCTATGTATTCTAGTTTTGAGCACATTATACCACTAGCTCTATGGCTTACATTGCATATGGAAATCCACTAGCATTCCACATCCCTGGGCTGTATATGCTCATGAGTAGAGGGTTTCCACTTCCTTTCACTAATCTTGTAGTCCATTTATCAAGATCAGTATTTCCTTGATGCGTATCATTGATTTGTCCATATCTGAACATTGTTTCCTCTGGCTGCACAAACATGGGCTTCAAAAACTTGATGTTGGATTGGTTCTTTCTGATTGCCATCAGATATTGCAACAAAAACATGCATGTCTTACCCTAACATATCGTGTACAGCAGGGGTTTAGTAATCATGTGCATTTCGTGGTGATAATCCTATCATTCTATTTTGTTTTATGCATCATCATGTAAATCAAATCTGTAAAAAATGTTTTTATCTCATGATTTACCACAAATGAAAAAGGAAGGGTTTCTAATTACATACCTGATAATCACTTTCCTTTTACTATATGGGTGATATCTGTATGAGTGTGATTGTGTTGCAATTACCATCCTCCATTCTGTTTGAATGCAGGTCCCATTCCGTTTGTAAATGGCAGCGATGCATTAATCCTCGCTGGAGCTTTGTAATTCTTGTTTAAACATATAGTAATTTTGAAATGAACCCCCAAAATTACCTTTAACTGATTAACATGGAAAATTAGTGTGCGTTTACTACCTTTTCATTCTTGTCCATTGATCGACACATAAGGTCTACAGATGTTGACAAGTGGCGGGAGTGTATTTGAAATTTTAAAGGTTCCACCTACCATTGGAATTGCATTTAATGTGGAAGGTGATCTTCATGGAGATCAGTGATGTTGGGTAACATGACTGATATTGAGAATATAAGGATGATATCACCTTCAGGATAGTCAGCTATTGACCAATGACTGAGGTCGGGTCATTATACCTTTGTAAATAATTGTGATAACATGTTGTATCAATATGATCAGGTGGATATGCCACATGGTACCATTTGATTGGTTATTGGAAGTCAATGTATCTCTGGTCATCTAGCATCGATGTGAGGGATATAAAGAAATATCCGGGTCCTTTAACACTATGAAATATCACCCTATTTGAAAATGGGAGGATGACGCCATCAATTTATAAGTCTTTGAAATTGTTCAAAAGAATGACATCATCGTCATATGAGTTAAGATCAGGGATATTTTGAAATATGACCTTCCTAGGTCTGGATCATGATGACATCATCATCAGATCATGTTATCTTTGTATTAGGTTAGGATGATGTCATCGTCATATTGGGAAATATGATGAATGTTTAGAAATATGACCCTACGGGTCTCGAGCATACTGATGATGTCATCATCATATTAGGTTCTTTTACAAATTAGGACAAGCTAATGTCATGGTTATATTTGCGGAGGGTGATATTATGTAACATGATAGATATTTAGAAATATGACCCTCTAGAAATATACATGAGGACTTGACGGGTATATATTCTTTAGCAGTTAACTTCGACGTTCGCATATTGAAGAATATATAGATATCGGGTGATCTTCATATGTTGGGGTCATCTAATGAATGTGACTGATATTAACAAATATGACCCTATGAGCATATCAGGTTTGACTAAACTTTGACTTGGCATAACTTTTTACCCTTAAGGAATATCAGGGTGACCCAAAAGACAAACCTACTTAGAATTTTACACTCTTCAAGATTATGAGGTTTATGATAGCAAATTCTAACTTTGACCATTGACCTTCTCTTATGGGTCACATGCATGTGAAAGGGTGATATACTCAACTGACTTTTGCCAAACCATCCAAAGCAAGAAAGAAAAAACAAGCAGAAGAAAAAAGTTGGGTCCCTATTTTGCTAAGGCAAAATGGGGCATGTTGTGCAACCACACAAGTTCTTGATGCTAGTGTAAAGAGCATTCAAAATGCTCTCTTTGAAGGTGCAAAAATTTATAAGTTTTGCCTAGCTCAGTCTAAAGTTGTTGAGGATATTGAGAGGATGATTAAGGACTTAGAGCTTAAATTGTAAAACATCTCTTAGTCCTATAATCCTTTAACTAAGTCTGTAATCACTAAAGAATGCCAAGTAGTGAGTTTACTTTATGAATTGAGAAATTTGGAGAAGGAAAAGGTTAAAGTTTTGGGTAGATTGGATGAGCTCTGGGGACTGATTTCCCCTAAGTTAGAGATTATGTATGATATATTGGCAGAAACCCAAGCTGCTGCTGCTGCTTTTGATCCTACTGATCTTCAAAAGGAAGAATCATAGGAATTTTCATTCAGTGGGCATATATCCATTTTGGATAGCATGAAGAAGAACTAGGTCAATGAATTGACACTATTGAAAAACATTTTTGGTGACATCCTTTTGCTGATGAACAAGGCTTGAGGACTATGTATTCATATGCAGAAATATGTATATAAAGTTTTTGTGTGATTTTTTTTTTGGATCTAGACCTCGACCTTTGCCATTGATGTCAAAGGGAGAGTGGAAAGTAGCAAAAAATGAGGAATTCATCTAAGGGGGAGCATTGGAAATCACAAGTGTACATAGTAAGGGGGAGTTGTTCTAACACTCAGTCATTTTTCACTAAGTGTTGTCATCAATGCCAAAGGGGGATATTATTGGCAAGAGACACTGCTAGGCATGTCAGGTGTTGTCATTAATGGTAGCTAATCTATCTTACACATCCACATTGTATCATTTGATCATAACGGAAGTCAGATTGAAGATTTGTCTAAGTCCAAATAGACCAGAACATAGCATATGATAGGGTTCAACATTTTGGTCCACATTTATCTATAGGTAATCATATTGTGCTATGGATTTAAGGGAATGTTAAGGGATGCTAGGTCTACCTAAATCTAAATTTTTAGCCTTCAGTGATGAAGGGATTAAAAGTTACAAGCATCTGAGTATCAGGTTTTGGTTAGACAGTTCAGTCTAGTTAAGAACAAGCCAACTTGGTGTTTGATCCTTGTGCAGATTAAGAGAAGTGGTTGGTTGAGTAATTTATGAGATCTAGTAGTATTGGATGACATGTGTGGTGACTTGAATACATAGGTTTTGGTCCACATTGATTTTTGTGCATGGATTCAGCTGACAGAACAGTGATCTTGAAAAAGTTTCTAAGTTTTCTTGAGGCTGACTGCAGTTGATGAAATTTCATGTTGTAGATATATATATATGATCAATAGGTTTGAGCATTTGGTGGTATGGATGTGTGAATATGATGTGATAGGTGCTAAGTGTGGTAGTATCAAGTGTGAAGCAAAGAGATCTAAGCTCTGGATCATGGAAGAACGGTGAAACAGGGTAGTGCGAGATGAAGTGTCTGAAGTTAGTATATTGAGCCTAATTGAAACTGTAATCTTGCATTGTTAGATGTTATTCTTCAGTTCAAGTATTTCAGCGAACTCTTTGTAATTGATATTGTAGGTAGTGAACCTCCTTTGAGTAGTGAGCTCTAGGCAGTGTACCTGAAGGCATGTGCCTTCCCATTTGGAATACTTTTAACAGAGTATAAAATCTTGTGGGTTAACCCCCACCATGGTTTTTCCCTTAACTAGGTTTCCACGTAAAAATACTGGTGTTCATGTGTGATGATCTTCTTCTTCTTGTTGTTGTTGTTGTTCTTAAGTTCATGCTTCTTTCTTTTGAATGTATGTGGTAAATTAATAAAGGAACACAATAATAAGTTTTGCAAAACACTAATTCACTTATCCCTCTTAGTGTTCCTTAATTTCAACAAAACCAACCATCGCATCTTTAACCTCTTTAACCAAATTCATCCCTAAAATATCATCCTTTTAAAATTCTCGAGGTCAAATAACCCCATCTTATTCATTTCCAAAAAACATCACCACCTTTGGGTCCAACCAATTTCTAATTAATCTCTAAGGTCATTCTTAAAACATCCATCCATTTCATCCCATAACCAAGTTCATCCCAAGATTATTGCATGCCCTTGACAAGATCACAAGCTAAGAAAATTTGAGAGATGGGATCCTTTGGGCTAAGTTTGAACATCAAAATGCCCCAAGCTAATCAAAATAACATACCCCTTGGGTTAAACATGAACCTCAAAATGCCCCAAACTGATCAAAACAACATGCCATATGACAATTCACTTCCACCTTCATTGTCATCCACATACGCACAATTGATCAATATGTCTTAGATTTCATGCAAGATCCTGATAGCATGGATGTACTTAATAGGGTTCTTTGATTGGATCCAAATAAGTATGTGGAGTATCTTATTCAACACAAGGCTTCCTTACTTATGGTCACTATGCCATCCATAAATCCCACAAACATTAATGCCACCACATTCACACCCCAAATCACCCTTAATATTCGCACCAACACCATGCATACGAATGCCTCTACTAGTGTACCATCAATTGATCCTAACACTATTTCCTTCATAATGCAACTATTTTCTGAACAACCCTCTAACACCACTAACACTTCAAATACTGTAAATGTCTAAACATCACAAGATAACCCAAACACAAATCTAGAAATTCCACCACATATCCAACAAATCATTGTTGTTCAACAATACCTAGCCCAACAACAACAAAATCCCCCACCGCTAAACCAAAACACACAAGTACTACCATATCTTCAACAACTGCTTCAAGCGCAAACAAATGCACGCTACAACCACCTCCAATACTGGATCCCTTGAGCCTTGTTCTGCAAAAGCTCAATAAATTGCAACTAGGACACAAAAAGAAACAATATTCCCTTGAGGATATATGTGCTTATCCCTTTGATAGGACTCTATACATGCCCCCCTTTCCTAAACATTTTGAAACGCCAAAATTTGACAAATACAAAGGAAGGGGAGATCCTCGAGAACATTTACAAGAATTTTACATCGCTTGCCTTGAAGTCTCTTACAATGACACTTATTTGATGAGACTTTTCCCTTGAAGCCTTAGTGGACAAGCCACTGAATGGTTCACACGTCTTCCCCCTGGCATCAAAACATTCCAAGAACTTGCAGATAAATTCATAAACCATTTATCTTACAATTTTGAGCATCAAGTTTCAATGATTGACCTTTGTAACACAAAACAAAGGAATGGGGAATCATTTGCCACCTTTTTACAGAGGGGGAGAGCCTTGGAAAGCAAGCTACCATGGCCTATTCCCAAAAAGTAACTTGTGACCATGTTCATCACCAACCTGAACCCAAAATGGGATTCCATCTACAAGTGCTATGCGCTTCTACCTTTGAAGACATTATTGACAAAGGAACGACCATTGAGAGAGATCTTATTGCCAAAGGCTCAATAGAACTATATGACAACAACAAGAACGGTAACAATAATAACAACACAAACAACAACAATGATCAAACAATTGAGAAACCCCGCTTCTGGGGTAAGAATAAAAACACTCTCAATGACAGCATCACAGATGTGAAAGCCATCCAAAACATTCAAAATAATGCCCCACCTACTACCTCAAGAAACAATGTAAACATACCAAGATGGCCACCTAGATAAAATGATAATCCTAGAAGGAGATTTAGGCCTTTAGGGGAACCTGTTGAAGATGTTTTGGATAGATGTGTGGAAGAGAACTTGATAAATCTTCCCCCTGTTTGGCCATACAATGAGAATTAGTTCAAACCTCTCTTATAATGACACTTATTTGATGAGACTTTTCCCTCGAAGCCTTGGTGGACAAGCCACTGAATGGTTCACACGTCTTCCCCCTAGCATCAAAACATTCCAAGAACTTGCAGAGAAATTCATAAACCATTTTTGTTACAATTTCGAGCATGAGGTTTCAATGACTAACCTTTGTAACAAAAAACAAAGGAATGGGGAATCATTTGCCACCTTTTTACAGAGGTGGAGAGCCTTGGCAAGCAAGCTACCATGGCCTATTCCTGAAAAGCAACTCATGACCATGCTTGTCACCAACCTAAACCTAGAAATGGGATTCTATCTACAAGTGCTATGCACTTCTATCTTCAAAGAGGTTATTGACAAAGGAATGACCATTAAGAGAGCTCTTATCGCTAAAGGCTCAATAAAACTATATGACAACAGAAAGAACAATAATAATAAAAACAACACAAACAACAACAATGCTCAAACAAGTGAGAAACCTTTCTTCTGGGGTAAGAATAAAAACACTCTCAACGATGGCGTCACAGATGTGAAAACTGTCCAAAATGTTCAAAATAATGCCCCACCTACTACCTCGAGAAACAATGTAAACATACCAAGAGGGCCACCTAGACAAAATGATAATCCTAGAAGGAGATTTACGTTTTTAGGGGAACCTATTAAAGATGTTTTGGATAGATGTGTGAAAGAGAACTTGACAAATCTTCCCTCTATTCGGCTATACAATGAGAATCAGTTCAAACCTTTGTGGTTCAATGAGAATGCATTCTGTGAGTACCATCATGTTAAAGGACATACAACATCTAACTGTATGAGATTAAAACATCGCATACAAGATCTCATAGAATCAAGGAAAGTCACCCTCCAAGACTCTTCTAATCCATCCCCAAATGTAAACTTGGGAGCATACAGGGATCCCCTCCCTGATCATATACAAAGGAAAGACCTCTTCATCATCCAACCAAACATATCACATTGTCCTCCCTTCAAACTCTTTCAATTCTGATGTGGGTTGGATAGAGAAATCCTTCAGCCATGTTAATACCATCACTATTTAGGTTACAGCCTTAGATTGTGCTATCACAACCTGACGTAGTCATGTTACCATTCATGGTGGCACTCCTACTAATCAACCATCAACATCTGACCAACCTCCATCATCCATACCTCCTAAAACATCCACACATAAATATAACCTCCTAGATCATCTAGGAAAGACACCTACCCAAATATCCATTCTCGAGCTTCTCTGTACGTCTCCACTCCACAAATAAATTCTTGATAAGGCCTTGATAGAGACAGAAGTCCCCCCTAATCTAAATGTGGAACAATTCCAAGCTATGGTAGCCCATATCATTGTACCCCATCGCCTCACTTTATTAGAAAAATATCTTCCCACAGTTGATGCCTCCCATAATGAAGCACTTCACATCTAAGTTATCATCCATAAACATATCATAAAAAGAGTTTTAATAGATGGTGGTTCTAGCCTAAATCTATGCACTCTAAAGCTATTAAAACACTTGGGATATTCTGATGTGGTCATAGATGCTAACAAATCCCTTACCATAAAAGGATATGATGACACAGAGAGATTATCTGAAGAAACTATCAAGTTCCCTATTCAGGTAGGACAAAATATTCTAGAAACAAAGTGCCAAGTCTTTGACCATGATCTTCCTTACAACATTCTTCTTGGTCGATCATGGATTCATGCCATGCAAGCCGTCCCTTCCACCTTCCATCAATACCTAATGTTTCCACATAACGGTACAAAAGTTACCATCTACGTTGATCCTCGTCCCTTTCAATATTATAGTTTTTTGGAAGGACATGACTATACCTTTTTTCTATATAATCATCCTATCATGAGCCCTTCTAAGCCTAAACTGAAGGCCCTATCATCCTCCGCCTACATTGATCCTGTTGATTGGCCATCAACGTCGTAATCATCTCCTTACCCTAAAATCAAGATCAAGGAAAACTGAAAGGATGTGGTGAGTATGATTTACATGGCACTTTCTTTTGTGTCAGCCACTTACCACCATCCCCCAGAACATATGGTACTCCTAGGGAGAATGAAGTTTCCACCATCATGATCAAATGCAAACTGACACCTACTTTTGAAAAGAAACATCTCTTGGAGCAGGATGATCTCGAGGACATTTTTTCATGGCTATACAAGGATGAAGATGAAGAAGTACCAACTCTACCAACAAAAATTTATGGTAAAGGACTCTAGATTGTTAAGAACATGGGATATAAAGGACAAGGGGGCATGGTCTTGCATGAACAAGGGATCAAGGAACCAATATAAGCAACAAGAAACCACTACTACCATGGGTTAGGGTATGGAAAAATGGAACCAAACCCTACAAAACGTGAGTGTACTTTTGCCAAGGATGCTAAGGCCTTCCTAGTAATCGATGACATCAGTGAAGAGTACCATCATGACTCCTTCGTCGACCTTGCCAAGCTATTTGAATCATCCATTTGTACCATCTTCACATTAGCCTCCATGCCATCCAACTTTGATGACCTACCTCTTATATATCCTCAGATATCAATTGGGACCAATAAGGACCACCTGTCCTTTATGTTGTACAAAATGACGAGGCTCTAGCTGACTTCATGGGAGTGAGAAATCATTTCCCCTTGGGAGATCATAAAGCAGGATATATCATGGAGCTTAACACTTCTTCTTACTTTGGGGAGACTACCCAATCTCTTAGTTGCAAAATGATGAAAATAAAAATAAAGTCCCTTGGCAAAAACCACTTTGTGGCACTTTTAGATGATAAAAAAGTAAAAATAAAGAATGTATCCTCTAGTGAAAACCTCTTTGAGGCACTAGAGGATGAGAGATTGGACCTCCTTAAAGTGCCCAAGTTTTATCAAGAAAGATCACCCATATTGGTGGAAGAGTCACATGAAAAGAATCTTGAAATAGAGGACAAATCTAAAATTACATACCAAGCTAAATCATTGTCATCAAAAGAACGAGAGGCCTTCTTGAATATCTTCAAACAAAGAAACATCAACTTTGCATGGACCTATGTCGACATGCCTAGGATAGATGCTGCCCTCATCATTCACCACCTTGCAGTACATCCAGATGCAAAACCAATGAGGCAGAAATTGAGAAAGATGAATCCACAGGTAGCATTACTTGTTAAAGCAGTGATGAACCTACTATTAGATATGGGGTTCATTTGACCAATAGATTACCCTGAATGGATGTCGAATCTGGTACTAGTTAAGAAAGTGACTGGGGGCATTTGTTGCTATATAGACTTTTGAGACCTCAACAAAGCTTTCCCTAAGGATGATTTCCCTCTTCCTAACATTGACATCATTGTAAATCTTACTGCTGGACATGAAATGCTATCACTCATGGATGGATTTTCTAGATATAACCAAATCATAATAGCAGAGGAGGATCGGCATAAGACATCATTCATAGCACCATGGAAAACCTATTGTTGGGTCATGATGCCATTCAGTTTGAAGAATGTAGGAGCGACATACCAAAGAGTCATGACAGTTATCTTCCATGACTTCTTTCATAAAATAATGGAAGACTATGTAGATGACTTATTGGGAAAATCAAAGACAAGAGAAGAACGTTTAGATGTGCTAGCAAAGATCTTTGACTGATTGGAACAATACAATGTCAGACTGAATCCCAAGAAGTGTGTCTTTGGAGTAACCTCTGGGAAACTCCTAGGATACATAGTATCAAGGAGCGGAATAGAAGTAGATCCTAATAAAGTTAAAGCCATAATGGAAATGCCTTCTCCTACAATGCTTAATAGCTTAGAAGCCTTCAAGGGAAGATACAGTCTATCCACAGATTCATGGCACAACTTGTCGATAAGTGTCATCCATTTCATCATCTTCTCAAGAAAATTATAGCTTTATAGTGGGATAACAACTATCATCTGGCCTTCAAACAATTGAAGAAGTACCTTGCTAACCCACCAGTCCTCATGCCACCAAGATTAGGATAGCCTCTTCTCCTTTATACATCAGCAACAGAAACAACAGCTGGGGCATTGTTGGCACAACATGATGAACAAGGAAAGAAGAGGGCTATTTATTATATCAGCCGGACATTGGTAGCTTATGAGCTTAACTACACACCTATAGAGCGAGCATGTTTGGTAGTGGTCTTTACTCCTCAAAATTTAAGACACTACATGCTTAACCACAAAAAGAAGCTCATCACAAAAATAAATCCATTGAAATATTTGTTAAGCAAAGCAGCTCTTACAGGAAGGACAACAAAGTGGGTAATGATCTTGAGTGAATTTGATATTGAGTATAAGGAAAGAAAAGTCATCAAAGAACAGATTATTGCAAATCAATTAGTAGATGATCTCATCCCAGTAGAGCATCCATTGTTATCTAAGTTTGCAGATGAGTCCATATTGACAGTTGCACTAGTAGAAAACACATGGAAATTGTACTTTGATGGGTCTTATACTCACCGCGGCTCGGGAGCAGGTCTTTTATCTGTAACTCGTTAAGGAGACACAATCCCCAAGTCATACAAGATCACATTTCCATGTACTAATAATGTAGCTGAATATGAGGCTCTCATCATAGGATTCCACATGGCAATCAAGTGGAAAATTGAGAAACTAACAGTATATGGTGATTCCCAATTGGTCATCTAACAGGTGAATAATGAGTATAAAATGAAAGATGACAAGCTCCTTCCTTACAAGAGGATGGTAGATGACTTCAAGGATTATTTTCACGACATCCACTTTGAATAGGTTCCAAGGATCAACAATAAAGTAGCTGATGCAATGGCCACCATAGGCTCATTAGTTGACATGAAAAAGGATAGCAAGAAGTGTGAATTCTTGATAGAAGAACTCCCTATACCTACTTATGATGTTCCACAATCTGAGCTTGTATGTGACATCATTGGTCCTTTATCCCCATGGTATCCACAAACCTACATGTACCTTCATGACAACATCCTTCCACCTAACCTAACATCTGCACAATGAAAAACCTTCATATGCCAAGCATCCCGTTACACCATTATTGGTGATACCTCATATCAAAGGGGTCTCAATGGTAGTCTTGAGATGTCTTGATTATAGGGAGGTCAAGGTTTCCTTGCAAGAAATACACGAGGGTATCTGTGGGGCGCATTCTAGTGGACCAACCTTAGCTAAAAAGATTCTTCAAACAATATTTTATTGGCTGACTATGGAGAAAGATGCGCATGAATTTGTAAAGAAGTGCCTACCTTGTCAGCAACATGGAGATCTTCTACACATGCCATCACAAGAATTGCAACCGATTATAACTCCATGGCCTTTTTCACAATGGGGGCTCAACCTTGTAGGTAAGATTCACCCACCATATTCTAACAACCATAAATTCATCATCACTACCACTGAGTTCTTCACTAAGTGGGTAGAGGCTCTTCCACTCACCTTCACCACCAGTATCCAAATTTCCAAATTCATCCCACACTATATAGTTTGTTGATACAGCATCCCAGATAATGGAAAGCCTTTCAAAAACCAAGAGGTTCACACTCTATGTGATAAATTCCATATCCAACATCACTTCTCCACACCATATTACCTACAAGGTAACGGTCAAGCTAAAGCTTCACAAAACTATTTTGTGCATCCTGAAGAAAATAGTCAATGAGGCTGGTCATGACTGGAATTTGTAGCTCAATCCCACCCTATGGGCATATCGCACTAGCATTCATACCCCCACATGAGCCACACCCTATTCATTAGTGTTTAGTTCCGAAGCCATCTTGCCTATTGAGGTCGAGCTCCCTTCTCTTTGTATCTCACTGAAGAATATCATCACTAAGGAGGAATACCGAGTTGCATGGTTGAATGAACTAGAGTTTCTAGATGAAAAGCACCTAAATGCTCTGAACCATATTCAGGCTTATCAAAATTGCCTACGGAGAAGTTATAATATGAAGATCAAGAGCCAAAGATTTGAGGTAGGTGACCTTGTCCTTTTGGAGAATCAGAAAAACATGCAAGACCATCCTAAGAAGGAAAAATTTGAGCCTAGTTGGTTAGGCCCCTTTATCATTATAACTAGCTACAGATCAGGAGCTTATTAGCTTTCAACAACAGAGGGGTAGCCTCTAGAAGAACTAATGAACAACATGCACCTAAAAGGGTTCTATGCATGACCCATCGCATATCCCAAAAAAAGAATTGAGTGCAATAAAGCCTTCCAATGGTGAAAATCACTTTGCTGATGCCTTGGATAAGTACCATGGTGAAAACCTGTTTCAGGCGCCATGTGTAGCGGCCGGTTCTATCATCTAATAAATCGATGCATCCATTCACAATCATTTACGTTATTCACATTCCATAGCTTGGAGTTTTTTGCATTTAGCCTTGTTATCCCACCCTTCATAACATCACCCAAAAATAAAATCCTAGAGACAAGATCTTTGTATGCTCTTTTGTACAACGAATCCTAGAAACTACCAAAAAAATCATAAAACGTCTTGAAAAAATCCAAAAACATCATAAAATGTCCTGAAAAAAATCCAAAAACATCATAACATGTCTTAAAAAAATTCCTAAAAATCAGAAAAAAAAAGGACTTGAAAAAATCCCTAAAAACTAGAAAAAGACCTAAAAAAATCCCTAAAAAAACTAGGAAACGTCTTGAAAAAATACCAAAAACATCATAAAATGCCTAAAAAAATACCAAAAACATCATAAATTGTCCTGAAAAAATACCAAAAATATCATAAAATGTCCTGAAAAAATACCAAAAAAATCATAAAATGTCCTGAAAAATACCAGAAACATCATAAAATGTCTTGAAAAAATCCAAAAAAAATCAAAATATTTCCCAAAATACAAAAAAAAAAAATATCCAACAAAAATCCAAGCAATAAAATCAATCATCATCAAAACAAATCACATCACACCCATCAAAACAAACCCAATCAAAGCAAATCAATCTCAATCCATCCATCACTCGATCAATCTATCCACCATCATCATCACAAATTAGAACTACATCTCATCTCTATTGTTAAGTGCCTTGATCCCATGGATACAGGTATGTAGGCAGTCTAGAGTATGAAGAAGGTACCCAGATTCAGGTACAAGACGATCTCCCCCCTCATTATCCTCATCATTCATCTCATCCTTATCCTCATCATCCATCTCACCTTCTTCTATTCATCCATCTCCCACATCATCAATAAACACCTATAACTACATATTCATCATGTCTCATCATCATTGTGTGGTGCTTTGATCCCATAGATACAGGTATGTAGGCAGTATGGAATACGAAGGAAGTATCCAGTATGCAAGTATCAATGATTCATTCTACAACATTTTACAATCATTCTTCCATCCCCCTATCATCTTCTCTTTCTTCCATTTCTCATCTTCTTCTATCATCTATCTTCATCAATTCATCAATCTTTCAAAACAATTCTTCCAATCAACCACTTCTTCAAATCATCATCCATCACTTCTTCCAATCAATCTCAATCCAAGCAATAGATCCAAATGCAAGTTCATCCTTAATCCATATCAATCAAGTTAATCAATCTTGTCAAATTATCCAATCACATCCTTGGTCTTGATCCTAATCTTGTCCTAAACCAAATCAATTAATCAATCATCATCATCAATGGGATATATCATTCGCACATCCTTGTGTTGATATAGGGATATATCATTCCCTGCCATGACAACACTATCATCATCAATCAATCAATCAACAATTAATAATTGGCTTATAACTTTATAGGGGCAATACCTTGTTTGTTTTTGTATCATTTGTACATGCTTGCTTGCTTTCTTGTGTGTGTCATCTTTTTATCTTGTATTTGTATCAAATCCATATCATTCTAGCTAATATTCATATCTCATGTATGTTGGAATAGCTTCTTGCATTATTCTTTTCATCTAAGGTCACATCATACCTTTTGTGCATTAGGACTTTAATGCTCTAAGTTTTCTTCTTCATGTGTTAGACAAGGTTGTATTACGCTGGGGCACGAGACACATTGTCACCTTGGTCCTCATACCTTGGTGCATAACGTCTAGTGCTATATCAAACATCATGGTTGCTCACTTTCATTGTAGTATAATGCATCATCCTTTCTTCTATCCATTTCCTTATCTTTCTTCCTTGACCAACCACTTTCATGTTGATAGCCTACTCGTGTTTGTCCAACCTGCCTATCCTCTCAAGGGGGCATCCTCATCCTATCTTTCCATTACCACCTTTTTGCTCTATCCATACCTTAGCTTCTTTGAAATGATGTTACTTGACACAAATCTCATCATCTCGAACATCATCTCAAAAAGGGGCAAAATGTAGACACCTAAAAATGTCCAACACCTTGTCATTAGCATGTTTTGCCCTAGGTACCCATGTCATCACCTAATTAGTTAAATAAATTTTATTTATTTGACTAATTTATTTTATCCCCTTTTAATCCCATAATCCTATCTTCTATAATTAAATAAAGTTTTATTTATTTAATTATTTGTGATTAGTGAAAACAAAATGAGATGAAGACACAAAATAAAAGCGTACAATAAGCCTTATACCTCACTAAGATTCACCAATCCAAGATAGGGTGGTAGAAGCATGCACCCAAGAGCTCCTAGATATACCCTAGATAATAGATGCAATGTGAAATGCTCAATCTAAATGCAACTCACAAAACTAACTCAAGAGAATTTTTGGCATGATAACATTACTTAAAAATTAGATGATCAAATGGCTTGGAGGATGTTATATTTATAGACATTTTGGAGAGATTTTGATCCAATGGTGGAGATTGATTTAAGAGATCAATGGTGGAGGATGAAGATGATGTGGAGGGCCTAGATTTTATCTTGGAAAATGGAGGGCTAGGAATAAAGATGAATTTTTAATTCATCTTGGGAAGAGGGGTTCATGAATGAGGTGGAGTTTAATGGATTATTTGTGAATTAAAAATTCACATGGGGAAGGGTAAAATGAATTTAAAATTTATTTCGAGAAGAGTGGATATTAATGAGTTATGACATGTGTAAGGGGTGTAGGAGGCATTTAATGGAGATTATGACAAATGTGTATTAAAAATTGATTTATGTGGCATGTAAATCAATTTTTTAATTCATGGGTTGTGGGGAGAAGTGTTAATGAGGGTTTAACCATTTTAATTGGGGTGATTAGCCTAATTAATATTGCTGGAAAAAATTAGGGAATAGGTTAATGGGAGGTTTAGATTAATTAAATAAGGTTTTATTTAATTAATCCTAGGTCTAGGGTCATGTAGGATAGGCTAGGTAATTAAATAATAGATATTTAATCAACTAGGGTAGGGATAGGTTGATTAATAGGCTGAATTAAATAGTTAAACATGATTTAACAAACTAATTGGGTTTAGTGAGAAGGAGGAAATTAACCAAATAAATATTGCATATTTATTTAATTAATTGGCTAAGGTTGAACTATTGAATTAATAAAATTAATCTAATCGTTGGAGATAGAATGATGAAAAATTAGGTGACGCAGGGAAAATTAATAAATAAAAATTTAATTAATTGTTTAGGAGGGAAATAGGTATGTTTAGGGAGGCTGGGAGTCAATTTGATGATGAAGATATTTTTAGGTGTCTACATTATTCATGGCCATTAATCCTCTCTAGTTAAATAATTATTTTTAATTTATTAATTAGTCACTTATCTATTTTTCCTATAATTAAATAAATTTTTATTTATTTAATTATCTTTCCACATCATCTCTCATCACAAATCCAAAATTAATTAAATAAATCAAATATTTATTTAATTAATAAAATCTTAAACAAATCCTCTTGCTTTCTTTCTAAAAATTTGCAACTCATGCATATCTAATTAATTTATTTAATTAGATAATTCCTCTCATCTTTTTAAGATTCATTTCCTTTAAAGCAAAAAACAATATCTTTCTATCTTTTTAAAATCTTATCTTATCTTGTTTTATTTCCTCTTTTGTTTAATAAAGAAAAAATTCAATCCTTATCTTATCTTCTTCCCTTCACAAACCCTAGTCAGCCTTGCCTATAAATATGGCCTCTCACAAGCCATTTGAAGGCATGATTTGAGTTTTAAGTATCCTAATTCTGTTGAGTTATCTCTGCAACTTTTCTCCATCATATCCTATCAACTTTATGCTGCAATTTGTGGGCAATCAACATCGAATCATCTACATCGATCAATCTTGCATATATCACTTTGAGGTATTCGACAAATTTTAGGTAAAAAGGTAATTTGCATTGTGTTGTTTTATCTTGCATTTATCTAAATTTTCTCGATTACAACTTTGATATGTTAGATGAAGCCCTTGAGGACTTTATCTCAATTGAATATTCCACTACAGCCTCTAAGCTATCATTATTTCAAAAATTTGTAAATGCAATTTATGTTCCTAAACCTAAAGAAGATCTTGAAAAACTAAAAATCGTCGTCACTTTATGTTCAAATGTGGTTCAACCATTTCCTAAACTAGTGCTCATTGTTAAAGGTTTTCCATCTTCTTCTCCACCTCCTGATCACATTTATGATTATGCCAAACAAATAGCAAAACAAAGCTTACAATAAACTAATCATAATGTGGTTGCCCATGCATATAACACTTGGAACAATAAACAAAGCACACAACAACTGAGTATTCCAATATCTTTACCATCTTCTCAACCTATGCTTCCTCAAGCACCTCGTTTAACATATAAAGGTGGTAAAGACTGATCTTGTAGAGTAGCTCCACGCTACTCCTACAAAGATATCTCTATGGGAACTTATACAAACTTCACTTACTTACCATGGAATGCTACAAGTAGCTTTACAAAAGGTGATTGTTCCTCCTACTGTTAAACCAAATGATGTGGCAGCTCTATTAGATTGTATGCATGCAACAAAAATAGATATACTATTTCAACAACATGAATTACCATCTCTTGAAGTTCAAAATCAATATGATCCTTTGATTATCTTTATTACAATAAACAAAACATTGGTTAAGAGAGTTATGATTGATAATTGATTAGCTCTTAATGTTTGTGGCATTGACTTATTACATAAGGTTAAAGTTGATACATCTTAAATCAAACTAGAAACATTAAGTATCAGTGGTTTTGACAATGTTGGACGATAATCTATGGGCACTATAACTTTACCTATACAAGTTGTACCTATGATGGTGCCTACCCTGATTCATGTCATGCCTTGCTCTCTATCCTACAACATGATTCTTGGTAGACCCTGGATACATGCACTAGGAGCAGTTCCTTCTACTCTACATCGTTCAATCAAGTTTATATTCAAAGATAAGCTACACACTATTCATACTGATCCTGAACCTGATAATTGCTTGCAAATAGAAGCTCATAAGCATGTTGTTTGTCCTAAGAGTCTAAACAATCTAAAAGTTGGCATATCAACTCCTCTTATTTCTGAAAATGTTATGCAAGAGTCTAAACAATTGAATGCAATTGTTGGTGATAATTAGGGTTCATTAGATTTTACATCTTCTTTTACAGGAGAATACAAACCTTAAAACCCCGTCCCCGAAACATCAAATATTGCATCGATCACATCGCATGCTTCAAATGATAAACATAAATCTTTTTTGATGACAAAATTAGATAATAACTTCACTTATACAACTGACTATGAAAATTATGAAACTCCACCTTCCTCCAAGGAAATGGTTTCTCTTTATGGTTGATGATTCTGAATCCTTTATAAAAATTGTGATTATGTAGGTAATGGATGTGGTATAAATCAGCAAGGAATCAAAGTCCCTATAGAATTTGCTTCACGACATTGCTCAACTAGAATTGGATATAATCCTTTCAGGGAATCCAAAGCCCATAAATGCCCTACTCTTAATGTGAATACAATATCAACTCTTAGTTTGATATTTCCTGAGATGATCAACACTAATTGTCCTCTAGGAACACTTCCATTGGATGTATTCTTAGCAAATGAAGTGATAATAGAATTCTTGGGTGCTTGTGAAAATATTCCTCATTATCATCATAAACATGACCTACCTTATTATTTAAACAATAATGTATATTTTGGAAAAAACTACTAGCACAATAAATACCACTATAGAACCTAATGGAGAATTTGAAGAACAATTACAAGCCTATAAGCCCTTAGAACAAAGTACTCTCCTTAATGGAAAGACTGTTGATGTTGTTATTGATAAGGATAATGCTGAAAAAGTTCTCCCTATTGGTGATTATTTAAATGTTGCAGAAAAAAAAGAGATGACTAAGTTATTGCATGAATTTTGGAATTGTTTGCTTGGAACTATTCTAACATGCTAGGTATCAATCCTTAGATTGTAACATGTAATATCATGTTGAAACCAAATGTTAAGCCATTTAAACAAAAGATTCGTAAGATGAATCCTAAGATTGCATTTCTTGTTAAAATGAAGATAGAAAAGCTTCTACAAGCTAGTTTCATCTGACCTATTGATTATTCACCTTGGATTTCAAATATCGTTTCCATTGCTAAACCCAATGGTCTCATAAGAATGTGCACAGACTTTCGAGATTTGAATTTGGCATCTCTGAAAGATGATTTTCCACTTCCTAATATTGATATGATTGTTGATTCTATAGCTGGCCATGAATTGCTCTCTTTCATGGATGGTTTTTTTGGATATAACCAAATTCTAATAAATCCTCAAGACCAGTATAAAACAACTTTTATAACACCTTGGGGTACATTTTGTTGGGTAGTCATGCCATTTGGACTTAAGAATTCAGGAGCTACTTACCAACATGCAATGACTCTTATATTTCATGATTATATGCATAATATTTTAGAAGATTATGTTGACAACATCTTGGTGAAGTCTATCCACTATAAGGATCATGCTACAAATCTTTGACAAATATTTGAGTGCATAAGGAAATATAATATGCGATTGAATCCCCATAAGTGTGTTTTTGGTGTGGACAAATGAAAGTTATTAGGATTTATTGTTTCAAATTGTGGTATTGAAGTGGATACGAAAAAGATAGATGCAATTGTTCATATGCCAATACCTAAAAACATATCTCAACTTCATAGTTTGCAGGAAAAGATAGAGGCCATCTGCTGATTTGTTTCACAACTTGTGGATAGGACTCGCCCCTTTACATAACTATTGAAGAAGGATTCTACATTTCAATGGAATTCTAAATGTCAAAAATCTTTCAAAGACTTAAAGGATTACTTAGCTACTCTACCTATTCTACAACCCACTATTCCTGATAAACCATTCCTGTTATACATTTCAGCATATAAAAATGCCCTAGCAGCCTATTGATGATGATTGTTAGTCATAACAACATGCATAAAAATTTGCACAACAAACCTTTATTATCTTGAAAAGTACGATCAATTTGGAACAAATTGATGGCTCCAAGTCTCTGTTGATCAGATCATGATCTTATGACATTACCCAGAGGTTGATGTGACATGCTATTTTCAATTTCAATGAATCATACACTATCTGTATTGTGAATTGTTGTCTGTATATTTGATTCTACACCTATTTCCTGTAAACTTACTTCACAAACAAGGTTATTTCCACTGTGCTCAACAAATGATGATTATATTTATAAGTTTGATCAATTCATCTGAGCATCAACTGTCATGAACTTATCCATGCTTCTACACTATGTATTTAATCAAATAATGTGCCTATAAATAGATATCTGCATGTTTATCTTGAATATTCATATGTATTTACATGATAATTATCAGTTTGACATGCTTTCACTCAAAATATGCTTTGTATATTCAATTGTTTATGAGTTATAGGCATATTTCATGCTTATTTGCTTTAGATTGTCTGTTATTTGCAATTATGAAGGTGATTTGTAATGAAATTAAAGAAAAATTAAAAAAATACTTTCTAAATTTGGGGAACCTTTAGCTATTGAGTCACATACATTCCAGATACATTCATGAAGAGAAGGAATCAAACCATAATTTCACCAGGATGTTCCATAGCTAGGTATGGTTGATGCTAACTTCAAAGGAACAAGGAATAAAAACAACACATGTAGACTGATAAGCACTCCAAGGGACACAGCTAATCAATGCATATATCTAGATTTCATCCACTGATTACTCAATATTGCAATTAATTTGTAATCAAAACAATTTCTCTTTCATTAAGTAATCAAAAGACATGTACATTCACAAAACCCTTGAAATTAGTCCTGAGCACTTCAACAATCTAACTTCAATTAAGTTTCCAATAATACAAAATGAGCCCTCCACCTCCTTTTATAGAATAAGGAGGAGAGGGGGTTACAAGTCACCAGTGGTCAAGATTTGTCTATTTAGATCAACGATCAATATCCTTCTTTGACTAGGTCAACATCTGCATATGTGGCACAAGTTGCCAGCTAGCAATCCTCTAGCAAAACTTGATCATTTGTTATCTGATTATGCATATAATTTTGTTATCATGCATCTTTACTTACTCTTCATCTCCTTCCTCTTCTTCATTTCCATCTTCTTCTTCATCCTCATCATCATCATCATCATCACTATCATCTTCATGTAAATCTCCCCTTATGTGTACCTTTACCATTGACCTGATGGATTCATATAGTTGCACTATTCTTTCAACTTCACTTCCATCCTAGACTTTGGCCTTTACCATAGCATGCTTGTGAGAATGGAACTTTGCTTGAAGAGCACTACATTTACTTTTCCTGATGTTCAATCTGTCATTGTACATTTCTATTTTGGATTTCATTCTCATGACCTTGTTTATTATATCTTCTGTCAAGTGGCGAAGGGGATCCTCTGCTGCTTATTTGAAATTATCATGGAAAGCCTGGACAACAAAATCAACATCCTAATTTTCTATTTTTCCTTCTACTTTATCCTCCAAAGCTTCTAGAGTATCTATTTCAACTACCATGAGATCATGCAGTTTAACACTTATACCTCTTAGCTAGCTATTGCATCTTCCTAATACATCGCACTCAAACTTTGATCTCCTCATACCGGATGCCTAGCAGCTGTGTAGTATTATTATCTACTATGTTATTATCCATGAGTATTTTCATGTCAATCCTCCTCATTTCACCTAAAGCATCCAGATGCTTTTCTAGCTTGAAAGACCTCCTCCCTACTTCATTCTATAACTTGTCTACTTTACTCTTCAAAACACCAAGAGAATTCCAATTTGCTAGGGAGGTTTTCACTACATTTTCTACTTCAAAAATAAAAGATATAAACCAATTATCTACCAGCTGAGCCTTAGACTTCATGAGATCTAATCCTGTCATCTCATCTTGAGATATGATTGTTAATGGGGTAGCAGCACTAAGTGGTGTGTGCTTTGGGTCAATTAACCCTTTAATAAAAGAATGTAGTTGAGCAATATGCTCTTTATGCTTCTTATTCTTATCCTTTTCCTTCTTCACACTTTTCAACAAGAAATCAATACTACCTTTAGTTTCCTGACCTTCTTGCTCCTCTGTGGTGAAGCCTAGATCAATATCCATTATTTGGAAGTCTTCAAGACTTATTTTTCCTTTCTCCTTATTTACCATGGGCAGTGTCACTTAAGATGTCCTCCTACCAATGGTAGGATCCCTTTTTATTGTAGAGGTTGGCCTTGCCTTCCTCTTAGGTTTCCTCATGCTTGCAGAAAATAATGTAGAAACATAAAATTCTCTTACCTCATCTAGCTATTGAAGACCTATTTCTTGTTGTAGCCAATATGGAATGTCACCCCTGGGCTCTTGTTGATCAGTCTACTCATTTTGAGCATCCTGGGATTCTGTGTTGTACATTACCCTTGGTGATGAACTATCCTTCCTTGGTTCTTCCTCATGCACATTTTCATGAGGGGGCCCTTGTTGAGGTGCCTCCTATTGAGGGATTTCTTGCTGAGGTGGAGGTTCTTGTGATGTGTTCACATTTTGATCATGTACCTCCTCCTGTAATTTATCCTCAGGTGGTTCATGAATATTTTGATGCTATGCATCCGGTGGCATCTAGTCTTCTTCAGAAACTTGTGCATTTTGACCTTGGGAATCACCTTGATCACCCTTGGTCACATCTTCTTGTTGGCAAGAGACAGTACTTTGCATTGATAGGTGTTTTCATTGATGGAAACTAAGACCATCCCAATCATCTACATAACACAATTTGTTCATACCAGAAGTCAGATTCAGAATTTATCTAAGTCTGGACAGCTAGGAACAGAGTAGTAACAGGGTCTGATATTTTGGTCCGGATCTCTCCAGTGGGAAGTCATGATTAGCTACAGATCTAGGGGAGTCATATGTATTGTCAAGATAGTCTAATTCTAGATTTTTGTCCTTCGATGATGAAGGATTTAAAAGACATTAGCCCTTGAGTACCAGGTTCTAGTTTGTCAGAACAAACAGAAGAAGAACAGATCGACCTTGCAAAAGATCTTGATTCTGGATGTATGGAAGTTGTTTGTTGGACAAATAATGATGATCAATGATAGTGGACGACATGAGTAATGATTTTCAAGAGAAAGTTTTTGTCCACACCTTAAGTTATGCATAGATCTAGCCGATAGAGCAGAGCATTCATAAAAGTTCTAAGTATTGTTGAAGCCGATTGATAGAATGATTGTAGATCATGTTGCGGATATATATAGATGATGAAATTGGATGATTTAGTGCATGTGGTGTATGTAAATAAGGTGTATGTGAGAAGAGTAGAATTCCAAAGTGCAAATGAAGGTAGAATAGTAAGAAGAGTAGAGTAAAGATGAAATGTGTAAGATCAGTTTTTGTACTTAACTGGAACTAAAATTCTTGCATGGGTAGATGCTATTAATCAGTTCAAATCTCTATCATTCTCTTGTAATATTTCCATAGGCAGTCTGCCTCCATTTGAGTAGTGAGCTTTGGGCAATGAGCCCGAATGCATGTCCATTCCCATTTGTAAAATTACTTTTAACAAGTTATTAATTTTGTGGGTTAACCCCCACCGTGGTTTTTCCCTTAACTGGGTTTCCATGTCAAAATCTTGGTGTTGAATGTGTTATTTATGTTTTTTGTTCATATGTTATTGATTGATGCAGAAATGATTATATCATTAAATTGATTATAAGTGGTAAAGGAAGATTGAAAGTAGAAAAGATTGAAAATGTGTGACAACTGATTCACCCCCCCTCTCAGTTGTCAAACCTAAACCAACAATTAGTATCAGAGTGAGGTTCCTTTGGAAAAGTTTAGCAGTTTAAGGAAGATCTAGGAAGGTAGTAAAATGGATGAATATAATCTTCAAGGACAACTTAATCTCACCCTAGATAATCTTGAGCAGTCCAAGGCATAAGTCCATGAACTACAAGATAATCTCAAAAAGGCTGAAGACTTCATTGAGATTTTAAAAGAAAAGTTGAGCAAATCCAATGCAAAAGGAAAGGAGCAACCTCTTCAACTGGAAGACAAGGCCCTAAAAGAAAAGACAAAAGAATGTAAAAAGTTAGCTAAAGAAGTTGTCCTAAAACATGAGATGGAAACTGGAGTGATGAGACTAACCAAGGAAATCGAAGATAGGAAGAAAACTGAAGAAGAGATGAAGCAAAATATGAAAGAGAGAACTAAAGAATGTTGTAGATTGGATGGAATAGCTTGTCTCCTAGAATCTAATCTACAAGAAAGTAGAAACAATGAGAGAGAACTTGAGAGACAAATTATCACTCTCAAACATGACCTAGAAATTGCAAATGAGTATAAGGAGAAGTTCAAAATAAGCTCAGCTAAACTCGAAGCACTAATTGAAGAATAGAAAAAGAATAATGACAAGTGTAAGCTTAAATATGAGAAAGGTGAAAGCTCCAAATCTAGACAAAGGAACATAACTAGAAAACCTCCGGTAAGATAGCCTAATGCTCAAAGATATCCATCATTTAATGGAAATTGTTTCAATTGCAATAAATTTAGTCATAGAACTATTCAGTACAGAAGTAGAGCAAATCAAAATGGTCCATCCCTCTCCGGTCAATGCTTCAAATGCAAAAGGTATGGTCACAAATCCAATGAATCTAGAAGTATGATAATGAATAACTCAAATGGAAATTATTTCAATGGCTACTTCTTTGCTTGCAATGGATTTGGACACATGGCTAATTAGTGTAGATCAAGAGGAAATCAAGTGTGCTTTAACTGCAATAAATCTGGTCATATTGCAAGATTCTGTAGAAATAGGAAGAAGATATCCAGTAAACAGAAAACCAGATGAGCAAAAACAAGACAGAGGCAAAAGGAAAATTGATGTGAATGAGATATGGAGTGAAATGAACAAGATTTGGATAAAGAAAGATATAATAAACACTAGTGATGGGTCCGCATTGGAAGCTGGTGCTGACAATTCCTCTAGGATTTAAGTCAAAAGCTTTGGCTTAGGGGGAGCTGTATAGAACATCAAATTCCCCCGGTTAGTAAGTGGGTGCCTAAGTCTAGCACAATAAAAGAGAATATTCTAAATTGGTCCAAAACCTTTGGAAGGATTTCTAGAAGAAAAGATGTTGATATGAAATCTTGCAGAGTGATTCATGAAGATCTGTAAAAAATGATGTAACCAGATATAATTAGGGCAACACATTTATTACAAAGGCAAATTAGGTGATGTGAAGCTTTAAAAAGTCATTGGGACAAAAGATTCAAAATTAACCAAAGAAAAGTCCTACGGAAGCAAAAGGACTAGCAAAAAGCAAAAGATAGAAGATTATGAGGAATATGTTGAGAAGCCCACACTCTCCCTAGAAGATGTGATAAAATCAGTCACTGAGGATGGTAGTCTAAAACCCATGATTGAATTCTATGATGAATACAATGATATGAATAAAAGGGTGTTGGAGGAAGCAACGGTTAGATATCTCAACATCTACAATAAGGCACTGATTGAGATAACTTCTGAGTTACCACAAAGTCTAGCAAATATCTTGGAGTTGACAAAAGAAAATGCCAAGTGCAAGGACATGGAGATTAGGGAACATGAGCTAATAAATTTGTGTCCTCAACTTTCTCCTGATCAAATAGATATGATATTCAAGGAAGTCAAAGATGACTTTAGAAGCAAAAGGAGAATGAACAAACTCATGTTTGGAGAAACAAGTGAAATCATTGAAGAAACTCAAGAGATTCTTACGAAAGCATTGAGAAAGTACAATTTTGCCATAGTCACAAAAGAAGTTTTGGATGGTGAAGAAGAGAAAATTATTGGGCAGCAATCCGAGTTGGGTGAAGCCTCTATTTTGGAAGTAGAACAAGCAAATCAGGAGAATATAGAAATGTTGGATAAAGTAGTTGGTACAGAAGATACTCCCAATCCACCTGATACATCAGTGAAAGAGGATAATATTACTACTTCACAGAGCCCTCCAGATCAAGTAGCAAGTGATGACCAAATAGGAAAGAGTCCTTCTGCAGAGAACACAAAGAAAGATAAATTAGAAGAAGATGGTGCAAATGTTGAAACACATAAAGCAGGTACTAAGAAATCTGATGAACAAAAGTATGGTTTAGAAAATTTTGCAAGAGACACTGTAGATGTAGTGAAAAGTCTTCTTGAAAAAGAGATGAGTGAGCTTGTTGAACCTGAACTACTCCAAGGTCTAGCCAATCCAGATGTTCTCTCTCCAATTCAACTGATGAAAATAGCATCATTCACCCAAGTAAAGGCCAGAGAAAAGATGTTAAAATTTCACATGGACGATAATGAACTACTGGGGCTTGCATCTAGGATTTTGGAAAAGTTAATGCCTACCTAACAGAAGAGTCCATCTAATTCCCCCTCTGAACATCTAAAAAATCTTGTAAGTTCTATGAATACTCATTTTGAGTCTTTTGAGAAGTCTGCGGAGGCAAAAGTTTACAAAGAATTCCTGGCTAAGAAATTTTGTGAAATAAAGAATCTGATAGAAAATGATAGAAGAATACTAGGTATTAGCATAAAAAGTATTCAGAATGCTCTAAATGATGGAAGCGATATGTACAAATTCTGTCTATCATGGCCCAAAGTTAATGAGGATATTGAGAAAAAGATAAAGGAGCAAGAACATAAATTGTCAGATCTCTCTCAAAATTTTGATCCTCTAATAGTTTCGCCTATAAGTCAAGAATGTCAAGTAATCAGCCTGACAGATGAAATAAAGAGGTTTGTTAAAGAAAAGGGTAACATTATGACAAGAATGTGTGAGCTCCGGGGATTAATTATTCCTAAGTTAGAGATAATGTATAATGCCCTATCTAAAGCTCAGAGCGTAGCTCAGACTAGTGATCCAATAGATCTATTAAAGGCAAAAGCATTTTCATTTTTGCTAAGTGGGCACATCTCTATTTTGGATGGAATAAAGAGTACTTGGCCCTTTGAACTTGTGTAAATAAAAAATAGGTTTACAGACATTCTCAAGTTCATGTAAATAAGACTCAATGATTATTTGTACATATGTGTCAGTATATACAAATTGTTTGGAGAGTTTTGGCTTGCAGACCCCACCCTTTTCCATTGATGTCAAAGGGGGAGTGAAGGGCAGTGAAAAATGAGGTATTCAGCAAAGGGGTAGCACTAGAATAAGTGAAGTACATGAGTGTATAGACAAAGAGGGAGTTGCACTAGACACTTAGTCATTTTTCACTAAGTGTTGCCATCAATACCAAAGGGGGAGATTGTTGGCAAAAGACATTGCTTTGCATTGATAGGTGTTGTCATTGATGGAAACTAAGATCATCCCAATCATCCGCATAATACAATTTGTTCATACTGGAAACTAAGATCATCCCAATCATCGGATGTATGGAAGTTGTTTTTTGGATAGATAGTGATGTTCAGTGATAGTGGCCAACATGAGTAATGATTTTCAAGAGCAAGTTTTGTTCCATACCTTAAGTTATGCATAGATCTAGCCGACAAAGCAGAGCATTCATAAAAGTTCTAAGTGTTGTTGAAGCCGACTGATAAAATGATTGTAGATCATGTTGCAGATATATATAGCTGATGAAATTGGATGATTCAGTGCATGTGGTGTATGCGAATAAGGTATATGTGAGAAGAGAAGAAATCCAAAGTGTGAATGAAGTCAGAATAGTAAGAAGAACAAAGTAAAGATGAAATGTGTAAGATCAGTTTTTGTACTTAACCAAAACTAAAATTCTTGCATGGGTAGATGCTATTAATCAGTTCAAATCTCTATCATTCTCTTATAATATTTCCATAGGTAGTGAGACTTCATTTGAGCAGTGAGCTCTAGGCAGTGAGCCCGAATGCATGTGCATTCCCATTTGTAAAATACTTTTAACATGGTATTAATTTTGTGGGTTAACCCCCACCGTGGTTTTTCCCTTAACTAGGTTTCCACTTCAAAATCTGGGTGTCGAATGTGTTATTTATGTTTTATATTCATATGTTATTGATTGATGCTGAATTGATTATATCATTAAATTGATTATAAGTGGTAAAGGAAGATTGAAAGTAGAAAAGATTGAAACTGTGTGACAACTGATTCATGCCCCCTCTCAATTGTCCAGACCTAAAACAACACTTCTGTCTCGTTCTCCTAACCACCATCTTGTGTCAACTTCTATTCTTCATCATTTTATGTATTTATTTCTTACAAGCCCAGGGCCTTACTCAATTCTTTCTCATCTAATTTCTCTTTTGATCCTAGGTTAATATCTTGATTATCACCTTCAGTATGTGGTGATATAACATTCTGATCTTCAACCCTATCAGGGATCTCCTTGTCAATTTATTCATTTACACTGACCTACACTTTCTTAGGCTCCAAAGGTAGATCATCATCTTTATTTTGGTCTCCATCACCTTAGTAAGCCAAATCTATGACCATAGGGCTAGTGACCTGATCAACCAAATTGGTCAATCCTATATGTTGGGCTACATCCTCAGGGTCAACTTCTTCAACCTCCTCTATCCTGACTTGCTCCTGATGAGTTTCCTTTTAGACCATGGGATTACCTTGAGGAGTCATCTTTGTATTGGCCACTAAAGTTTCCATCTTTTGTGTGGCAACATCAGTAACTACTTCATCATTCGACAGGTATACTGCATCATCTAGTGAAAGTGGTGGCTCTTTCCTAGCCTTATATCTCTCTTCCCTTTGCTCTTCTACCTTCTTAGTTTTGAATTGAATAATATTTTGTATTGGAACTTCATGTTGTACTTCCCTCATGAAAGTCAAATGACCTGCACCCCTTAATAGAATAGGATCAATGTTAACATTTCTTCTCATTGTAGTTTTCTACTTCTTCTGAGGTGGTGTCCTTTGCACTTTCTTCCTTTTCTTCTTGGTTATTAATAGGTCATCATCTCTAGGTTCTTCATCTAAAGGCTCCTCATCTAATGGATTCTCTTCCAAAGGTTCATCTTACAATAGTTCATCTTCCAATGGCTCCTCCATAATCACAGGAGTAGGTTTTATGACTTTCTTGCCCTTTAACTTGGCATGGGTTTGGAGTGATGCATCTGTAGATGTAGATGTGGATGCCACATCTCCCTTTGTCTGAAGTTTCCTAACAATCACTCCCTACTATATAGGAACTACCTTCTTATTTTTATCTTGCTACTTGGGCTCTTCAATTGGCAACCTTTCTCCATTGGATTTCCTCTTTTCAATGAGGAAGTCATCATATTCCTCCTCAGATAACTCTTGTATTTTCTTTTTGGTGTCCACAGTGAGGGCTACACCCCTATTCTTTAACTTGGCTATTTCAGCATTTACCCAACTCTGGGTCAGATTAATAACTTTCTGCATTATCTGATCAAATGAAGTCACCTCAGGCTGAGTTAAATCAGGGGCTGAGATGGTGTCATTGTACACTTTCTTATCCTCACATTCATTTGACATAATCTTTCCATCATCTTTGTACAACTAAATTAGCACTGGTATGCAATCAAAAGTACAAATCTGGTTGAGTGTGATTCTCTAATAATTTCTTCTTCTGACTTCAGCCTCATCATCACAATCAGACTAGTAGTCTTCAAGGTGCTTTTGATGTACATGCTTCTTTAGCAATTTTTGCATCCTGCCATATGGGTCATATGGTCTAGCAATTAAAAATGCCTGTAGATGCATTAGCTTTAGTACTCCTATTGCATCCTTGATACTCTGACTATTAGGACATATGTACTAACCAATGAATATTAGAAACAATATAGGTGGGATCTTCCCCTTTTCTTTTTGGGCCTCAACTAAAGTCAATATCTTTCTAGCAAACTCCATTAAAATGACCCAATCATTAGGGTATCTGGGTAGCATGAGGGGATTTCCCTCAAAGCCTTCTATTCTTATGTATGAGAATGTAGAAAACTAGATAAACCAAGCCCCATGTTTGTATATCAAAGCTTGGGCCTCCATACTCAGTCTTTTCAGTTTGTCTTCCTCCATGGATCTAACTAGATGCATATATAAGGAATCATTTACCAATTTGTATTTTTGGAGACTCTCTCTCCTGTCTAGTTGTGGATAGTGTTCCCATATATTAACATCACCAAGATTGTTTCCAACCCTGCCCACTGTTTGCAACCCATCGAAGGTTCCTCTAAAAGCAAAAGCATATACAACATAGGAAGTCATGTGAAACATGCACATCTTGTCTCCCAACCTTCTCATTCCTACATCTAAACTATCACTTATGATCTTAGCCCAGAGAGGCATATCATCTAAGTATTTTACCATTCTAATGATTCCATACATCTAATTCTCAAAGTTCCCAACATGTTGTCTTCCTGTCATTCTAGCAAGCAGGACCATCATACATTGATATTCTTCATCAAAATCAAATTTGAACAAGTACACTGGTAGTTTGGTTGAGGCCTTGTATGTACTTCTCTTGGACCTCCATTGGTACATGATCCTCTTGGCCTCTTTCTCATTACCATGGTATACCTTTTCTAGTCTACTCAGGCTCAACTTGACCACTTTATTCTCTATAGGTAAATTGAATGCAGCAGTGATGCCTTTAGTTGAGAAATCTACATATACCCTGCCATGCTTCTCCACTTTTCTAGTCTCAAGGTTATAATTTCGAGCACATTCGACCACTAGATCAATATCCTCCATGGCGTATGGAAATCTTCCAGCATGCCACATCCCTATGGAGTATATCCTTTGTAATATAGGGTTTCCACTCCCATTGTCTAATTTTCTTGTCCATGCATCCAGGTTTGTATTTCCCTGGTGTGTGTCATTTATCATGCCATATCTGAATCCTACCCCTTCGAGCTAAATGAACATCAGTTTCAAGAACTTAGTTTTGGACCTGTTCCTTCTAGCTGCCATTAGATCCTGATAATCACTTTTCTCTTTTACAGTATTAGTGATGACAAAAAATGTGACCGAGTTATGTTTACCATCCTATCCCGTTCAGATGCATGACCATTCCATTTGTAGGTGATGGTGATGCCTTGACTTTTAGAGCTCTATAATTTCAATTATCATAGGGTAAATGTAAATAATCCTAAAAATTCACTTTTAACTTGATCAATATGACAAATTAGGGCACATGTATCATTTTTGTTTAAGTCCATTGATCATTTGCATGACATTCATAGATGTTGTCATGTGTCGAGTTCATATTTGAAATTAGGAGGGTGTGGCCTACCATTGAGCTAGCATTCAATGCAGGAGGCTGATCTCTTAACGGATCAGGGATATTTTGAAATGTGACCCTCCAAGACAATTATTTACCAATGATCAGGGTGATTTGACCATCCATATGGTCAACCTTTTGACTAATGACCAAGATCAGGTCATGTTACATTTATTGATGAATCATGATAATATTGTGTTCATATGACCCCGAGGGTTTTACCACATGGCATAATTGGATTGGTTATTACGAAGCCAGGCATATCAGGTCATAAAGTTCCAAATGAAGGATACTGGCAATATCTGGATCTTTAGTACTTAGGAATATCACCCTCATTCAAGAATGTAGGGTGACGTCATTGCTTTATGGGCCTTTAGAATTACTCGGGAAAGATGATGTCATCATCATATTTACTAAGGTTAGGGATATTTCAAAATGTGACCTTTTCAGGTTGGATCATGATGACATCATCATGCTATCATGTTTTCTTTGTTATCAGGTTATGGTGGCATCATCGTCATATTAAGGAATATGATGGATGCTTCAAAATATGACCCTTCGTAGGTTGTGTGTATTGATGACATCAGCATCGGGGTGATCTCTTCTATATATCACAATTGGATGATGTCAGGGTCATGTTTATGAAGGGTGATATTTGCAAAGGGTGATATTTTGTAAGATGACAGATATTTAGAAATTTGACCCTTTGAAACAAACCCTAAGGATATGACAAGAAAACATTCTACCCCACTTAAGTTTGACATTTGCATATTGGGGAACAAATGGACATCGGGTGATCTTCCTAAGCTAGGGTCATCTTAACGAATATGACTGATATTTAAAAATGTGACCATTTAGGAAAATATCTGGGTTGACCAAACTTTGACTTAACATAACTCTCTATCCTTAAACCATATCCAGGTGATCCAAAAGGCAAACATGCTTAGAATTTTGTACTCTTCCTTATTATGGGGTTTGTGATAGTGAATTCAAATTTTAACAACTGACCCTTCTTTTGTGATGCACATGCATAAGCAAGGGTGACATGCTTGACTAACTTTTACCAAACCGCCCAAAGCAAGAAAGAAATAATAAGCAGAAGCAAAAAGTTTAGTCCCTATTTTGCTAAGGAGAAATGGGGCATGTTGTGTAACCACACAACATAGCCTTGTTAGCTCAACATAATGCTGAAGGCAAAGAATGCATTGTCTATTACATCAGTCAAACTTTTCTCGATTATGAAGTGCGATACATTGTTATCGAGAAGCATTTCTTAGCTTTAGTGTTTGCAACTCAAAAGCTTAGACATTACCTCTTAAATGCTAAAATACATGTGATGGTAAAATTTGACCTTTTGAAACATCTCTTTGCAAGAACAAATCTATCTGATCACCTCACTAAATGGGTTATGTTATTAATAGAATTCAATCTTAAGTTTATTTTCCAAAAAGAGATTAAAGGATAAGTGTTAGCTGATCAGTTAGCTGAAGCTCCTTCACCTTTTCCTACACAACATTAGGATATATTTCCTAACGACCACATTTTAACAATCTCTAAAGATGAAAAATGGGAATTATACTTTGATGGATCAAAATGTTGAACTGGCTCTAGGGTTGGTGTTATATTGATACCCACCGTAGGTAAGCCAATTCCTCTATCTTATTGCTTAGACTTCTCATGCACAAATAATATAGCTAAATACAAAGCTCTTATTGTAGGACTTCATGCTGCCTTGGCTCTTAACATCAAACACATTACAATATATGGTGATTCTCAGCTAATTATCAAACAAATAACTAGATCATATCAAACTAAGGATGATAATCTATCTTAGTACCATAAGTTTGCATTATCTCTCTTAAAATAGTTCATAGCATATTCAATCAACACTATTCCCAAGAAAGATAATCAGCATGCGGATGCAATGGAAAGCGCAGCTTCCCTTCTATCCCCTGATGATTCTCCTAATAAATTTACTTTCATTGTTTAGAATATTAAAATACCGACAATTGAAGATCCTATAGTTACGAATTTGGAACTCTGTGGTAATACATACATTGATGAATGGTTCCCTTATATATTCAATTATTTGCACGATGGAACTATTCCTAATTCAACATCTATGAATGCCTAAATCCATTTATGCAAACTAGCAATGTGATTAATTATACTATCAAGTGTCTTATATCAATGAAGTTACAATGGTGTTTTACTCTGATGTTTAAGTAATTCATAGATTCTGATAGCTTTAGAAGAAGCTCACTCTAGTGCCAGTGGATGGCATTTTAGAGGAAAATCATTGATGCAAAAATTGTTATGAATGGGCTACTATTGGTAGCATATGGAACAAGATTCCTTTTCTTACGTCAAGAGATTCCCACAATGTCAACAACACAAAAACCTAATCCATTCTCCCACTTAGGAGCTTCATGCCCAAGTGTCACCATGGCCATTCTCTATTTGGGGCTTGGATCTAATTGGTAAAATTTCTCTACCCTCCTCCCAAGGGCATATGTTTATCATTACTACCACTGATTATTTTACAAAGTGGGTCAAAGTGGTCCCCTTGCGATCCATGACTATTGATGTAATCTGTCAATTTATACAAGACAACATTATTTCTTGATTTGGAATATCTTCCTCCCTTGTTTTGAATAATGGTACACCATTTAAGAACAAGGATGTGAAAAAGTTCCTCGAAAAATATCATATACAACACCGCTTCTCTATGCCCTATTATCCTCAATCAAAAGGCTAAGCAGAAGCTTCAAACAAGGTTATTGGACATATTTTATGAAAAACTGGTAATAAACATCAAAACAATTGGCATACTCAATTATCCTATGCATTATGGACTTATAGAACAAGTATTCAAATGCCTACTGGTAATACACCATATAATCTCGTCTATGGTGTAGATGCGATAATGCCCTTGGAGTTAGAAATTCCTTCCCTAAGAATTTCCCTAAGAGACATCATGGATGACGACATGGAATGAGAGAAAAGACTACAATAACTTGAGAAGTGATGCAAGAGTATCCCTAGTTCAAGAGCAATCATTCATCAACCAAAAACATTTGCATTTCAGTCTGTTTGCAGTTCAATTTATTTCTTTTCATTTTCCAGTTCAAGCAGTTTAGTCAGAAGTAGTTTCTGCATTTTGATCAACATTTTACCATAGTTGGATTTTAGTCCTTGCAGAGATGGACTTAGCATCTAGATTCATTCATCTACATCATATCCAAAATTTAGAGATCCGTACATCATTACTGGAAAGATATCACTATCACAAGATCGACTACTTTTCAGAACAAAGCATCCTCATAGTCTATGACAACTAGCTGAAGGAGAGATCTGTGGAAGAATTTCTCAATTTGTGAATCCTAATGACACATCATTCGATGATCCTTGGTTCATGGATGAACTTCCCTGAGATCCGCATATCATTCCATTCATTTGCAGAGGTGGTGTATGCATTTAGGTCCAACCTATCTATGTACACATGTTACAACTCTTCATTGGAGTTTGTGACCTTCCTTGGCTAATGCGAAGGAATCTATTATTCTGGAGATGATAAATATTGATGTAATAGATCCTTAGGAAAGAAGTTTAGAATTATCAAAGTTGTGATCATCCACATAAGCTCGTAGTTTAGATTTTGTGCGAAGGAGCTTCAAAGCTATATCTTGTGCGAATTATGTAATTAGGCTTGTGAGCCCAATTGTAAGCCTGCATATTGCCATCCAATCAGTATTTGAATTCTATTATTTATTGAATGACTGAATCTGTATTTGTTCCATTTCTTTAAGTTATTTCCATTGTGTTTACTCTTGTTGCATGGTCCAGATAGTTCATTCTGTGAACCCTCCTACCATGACTACACCAAGTGGTATCAAAGTGAAAGTTTGAATCTTTGGGAGCAAATTGAGTGAAGTTGGTGAGGGAATTCCATAAGATCTTGCTGTGGATAGATCATCAAATTGAGGCAGGTTACTTATGTCTCAACCGATTGCTGATTGAGAGGCAGTTGTCACCTTGTAGCCTGATTGCTGAACTTGAGGCAGTTTGCACTTGATCCTAGGAAGAATGCCACCAAGGAGAGTTTCCACTATTGGAACAATGGTTGGTAGAATGGATGAGATGATGGAGATAATGAAAATAATGTGAATTCAATTAGATGCTATTGAAGAAGATAAGCAAAGAGGATTGACACCGAGTCCTAATGTTGAAAGCGATGATGAAGAAGAATTTCAATCTGTGGAACAAACTAGCAAAACCCTATGAGGTGATGAAGAAGAAGAATCAAATCAAGTAAAGATGCTACGATCTATTTCAAAGATTGGAAAGAGGCCTAGAGTTGATGTGCCAAACTATATTGGTAATTTGAACCCTGAAGAATTGATTGACTGGATAAATGACATGGAAGAATACTTTGAATATGAGGAAATTGAAGATCTGGAGAAGGTGAAATTTGCAAAGACAAATTTGAAAGGACAAGCTACTATATGGTGGAAAGAAGTTCAGTTGGAAAGAAATAGAAGACAAAAAGAGAAGAGTACAAAATGGGATAGGATGGTGACAAAATTGAAGAACCAATTTATACCTGCTGACTATGAGTTGGAATTGTTGAAGAGATTGCAGAACCTAAGACAAAAGGAGAAATCTGTAAAGGAGTATACTGAAGAATTTCATAAAATGATCATAAGGACAAGACATAGTGAAGAAAACAAGGAGAAAGTGGTTAGATATATCAATGGACTGATATTGAACATTCAAGAGGAACTAAGCTTGGTAAGGATGACATTTTTGGAAGAAGCATATCAGTTTTCCCTGAAGGTCAAAGAGAAGCTGAATAAAAGGCATGATCAGAAGTAGAGGTAGAGGAGGTAAATTTTAGAGAGGTAGGAATTTTTTAGAGGAGACAGATCATATCTGGATCAAAACAAGTTTGACAACCCATTTAAGAAGGATGATAGAGATAACAATGCTTACTAGAGAGATGACATAATTTTTTACTGGAGAGGAAACCCTAGTGTGTACCAAAATGAAGGATACAAAAGAGAAGGAAGAGGATTTGATAAGAGAACATTTAGAGGTACTTGTTTCAAGTGTGGAGGTGAAGGACATAGAGCATTTGAATGTAATCAGGGTAGTACAAGCAAGAGGACAAAAAACAGTGGAAGAGCAGCCTATGTTGAAGAAGAACCTGTTGAACTAAGTGACCCCTATTCAGTTGGCAAACCTAAGAAAGGAGAATCATTGGTGATGAGAAGAGCACTATTTTAAATAGAGACAAATGAGGAACCACCACAGAGGAAGAGTCTATTCAGAACTAGATGCAAATCAGGAGGTAAGTGTTGTAAAGTTGTAATTGATAGTGGTAGTTCTGATAACCTAGTTTCAGAGGAGATGGCGTCTAAGCTAAAGTTGGAAAGATTGAAACACCCTAAGCCCTATCAGATAGCATGGATTTAGGATGATCATAAGGTATTAGTGAGTGAACAATGTTTGGTGAAATTTCATATTGGATCTTATCACGATGAAGTCTTGTGTGATATTATGCCTATGGATGTTTGTCATATCTTGTTGGGTAGACCTTGGCAGTATGATAGAAAAGCTATAAATGATGGGAGAAAGAATACATACACTATAACAAAAAATGGAAAGATAATTACTTTGATTCCTTTGGAGGATGATCCTAAAAGTGAAGTATGTGGGAATGCTAGAATCTATTTGGTAGATGGAAAAAAATTTCTAGATGGTTTGAGACATGAGAATATGTGTTATGCCTTGATTCCTAAGAAGACTAAAATATTGAAGGAGACTGAAGAGACACAACCAAAGGAGATAAGAGAATTGTTGGTAGAATATGAAGACATCATATTAGATAATGTACCTAAAGGATTCCCACCTATCAAGAGCATCAGTCATCACATGGATCTTATATTGGGAGCAAGTTTGCCTAACAAAGTAGCACATAGAATGACACTAGCAGAGAATGAAGAATTGAATAGACAGATACAAGAGTTGTTGAGGAAAGGTTTGATTAGAGAAAGCTTGAGTCCTTGTACAATACCTATAGTGTTAGCACCAAAGAAGGATGGAGAATGGAGAATGTGTATTGACTCTAGAGCAATAAACAAGATCACAGTTAAGTATAGATTTCCTTTACCTAGGATGGATGATATAATGGATTGTTTGAGTGGAGCAAGATATTTCACAAAGATAGACTTGAAGAGTGGATACAATCAGATTAGAATCAGAGAAGGTGATGAATGGAAGACTGCTTTTAAGACAAATGAAGGATTGTATGAGTGGTTAGTGATGCCTTTTGGATTGACAAATGCACCAAGTACTTTCTTGAGATTGATGAATGAAGTCTTGAAGAAATTCTTGGGTAAGTTTACGATTGTATATTTGGATGATATTCTAATTTTCAGTCAAACAAAGGAGGAACATTTGTGGCATATTAGACAAGTTTTGCAGAGACTAAGAGAAGAGAAATTGCTGATAAACATCAAAAAGTGTAGTTTCATGAAAGAAGAGTTGGTATATTTGGGATTTGTGATTTCTACGGAAGGATTGAAGATGGACTGTGAGAAAGTGAAAGCAATTGTTGAATGGACTACACTAGAGAGCATTGGAGAGGTTAGATCATTTCATGGATTGGCTAGTTTCTACTGGAAGTTCATCAAAAATTTTAGTTCAATTTGTAACCCTATGACAGAGACAATGAGAGGTGACATAAAAGATTTCAAGTGGACATCAAGAGCAGACAAAAGTTTTGAATTATTGAAGCACAAGGTGATAGAGAAACCTATTTTGGCATTACCAAATTTCAATAAGGTATTTCAAGTTGATTGTGATGCAAGTGGAAATGCAATTGGAGCAATATTAAGTCGAGAGGGTAGACCAATAGCATATTTTAGTAAGAAGTTAAATGATGCAAGGAGAATATATTTAGTTTATGATCAGGAGTTCTATGCCATAATTCAAGCCTTGAAGAAATGGAGACATTACTTGTTGCCTAAGAAGTTTGTGTTGTATACAGACCATCAAGCTTTGCAATGTTTGAACAATCAAGGTAAGTTGAATCAGAGACATATGAGATGGGTAGAGTTCATGTAGAGTTATACATTTGTGTTGATGCTTAGGAGTGGTAAATCAAGCAAAGTTACTAATGCATTGAGTAGAAGAAGAAACTTGTTGATAGAAATGAGAGTTGAAGTGTTGGGTTTTGATTAATTGAAGAACATGTATGAGGGAGACATTGATTTTGTAGAACCTTGGAAGGCATGTAAGGAACCTATTGTGATAGATAGGAGTAAGTGGTTGGACTATTTCATTCAAGATATGTTGTTCAAAGGAAGTTAGTTATGCATACCTAGAAGTTCAATGACAGATAATTTGATCAAGGAGAAGCATGGTGGTGGATTGGCAGGACATTTTGGCATTGATAAGATAGTGGCTTTAGTGAGTGAAAACTACTTTTGGCCTCAGATACATAAGGATGTTCAGAGATTTGTGCAAAGCTATAGAGTTTGTCAAGTTGCAAAAGGGAGTAGTCAGAATACTGAATTGTATAAACCTTTGACAGTACCGGAGAGACCTTGGGAAGACATAAGTATGGATTTTTTGATGGGATTGCCTAAGACATAGAGAGGACACGATTCAATATTTGTAGTGGTGGATAGATTTTCAAAGATGGCTCATTTCATACCTTGTAAGAAGACAACTGACACAGTGCATGTAGCTGACTTATTTTTCAAGGAGATTGTGAGATTGCATGGATTACCTAAAAGTATAGTTTTAGACAGAGATACAAAGTTTGTTGGATACTTTTGGAAGACACTTTGGAAGAAGATGAAGATATATTTGAAGTTCAATTCAACTTTTCATCCACAAACCAATGGACAGATAGAGGTAGTGAATAGGAGTTTGGGAAACTTGTTGAGATGTTTGGTTGGAGAGAAGACAGGAAGTTGGGCTTTGATTCTTTCACAAGGAAAGTTTGCATACAATAATTTAGTAAACAGGAGTACCAGAAGAACACCTTTTAAGATTGTGACCAGAGTGAATCCTAGAGGAGTAGTAGAATTAAGAGATATCAACATGGAAGAAAAGAGAAGTGTAGAAGCAGAATAATTTGTAGAATATATGAAGATAGTGCATAATCAGGTGAAGAAGCATTTGGAGGACATGAACAACAAGTATAAGGAAAAGGTAGATGAGAAGAGAAGACATAAGGAATTTGAAGTGGAAGATGAAGTAATGGTGTACTTGAGAAAACAAAGATTTCCAGTTGGGACATATAACAAGTTGAAGATGAAGAAGTTTGGACCTTGTAAGATACTCAAAAAATTTGATTCAGGAAATGCATTTGAAGTGGAGTTACCAGAGACATTGGGTATATCACCTATTTTCAACATTGTAGACTTATATCATAATCATGAAGTAGAGTTCAGTGATAGCATGGAAGAAGACTTGAAGAAGCAGTTACCACAACAAACACCAAAGCAGATTGACGACATTTTGGATAGCAGAGTTGGATGTAGCACTAGAGCAAGACAATACAAAGAATATCTTAGGAAGTGGAAAGGTATACCAAAAGAAGATTCATCATGGATTTCTCAGGCTCAGGTGGACCATCTTGGTTCTCCCTTAGCCCTAGCAAAGTGAGGGACTTACTTTTTCAATAACCCTGGATGTCTGATGTAGGAGCATCCCTAGTTCAAGAGAAATCTTGCATCAACCAAAAACATTTGCATTTCAATTTGTTTCTAGTTCAATTTGTTTCTTTTCATTTTCTAGTTCAAGAAGTTCAGTCAAAAGCAACTTTTGCATTTTGATCCACATTTTATCACAGTTGCATTTTAGTCCTTACAGAACTAGACTTAGCATCTAGATTCATTCATCTACATCATATCCATAATTCAGAGATCTACACATCATTACCGGAAAGATATTTCTATCAGAAGATCGACAGTTTTTCAGAACAGAGCATCCTGACAGTCTCAGACAACCAGCTGAAGGAGAGATTTGTGGAAGAATTTCTTGATCTGTGAAGCCTAATGACACATCATTCAATGATCCTTGGTTTGTGGCTGACCTTCCTTGAGATCCGCATATCATTCCATTCATTTGTGGAGGTGTTCTATGCATTTAGGTCTGATCTATCTGTGTACACACGTTACAACTCTTCATTGGAGTTTGTGACCTTCCTTGGCCGATGCTATTGTTCCGAAGATGATATATATGGATGTAATAGATTCTTAGGAAAGAAATTCAAAATTATCAAAGTTGTGATCATCCGCATAAGCTCATAGTTTAGATTTTGTGCAAAGGAGCTTCAAAGCTATATCTTGTGTGAATTCTGCAATTGGGCCTATGAGCCCAGTTGTAATCCCACATGTTGCCGGCCAATCAGTATTTGAATTCTATTATATACTGAATGACTGAATCTACATTTGTTCCATTTCTTTAAGTTGTTTTCATTGTGTTTACTCTTGTTGTATGGTCTAGACAGTTCATTCTATGAACCCTCCTATTGTGACAGTGCCAAGATGCTTGACAAAAGGTGAATTAATGCTCTTGAGCACCTCAAGGCCTATCAAAAGGTATACAATGATCCTACAATGCACATGTCATACAACATTCATTTGACATTGGGGATTTGGTTCTCTATGAAAATCAACGCAATATAAATGCGCCGCCTAGAGAAAAAGGTAAGTTCAACCCTAATTGGCTTGGACCATGTATAATTGTTGCCTTGTTATTTTTAAAAAGGTGTCCTAACCCAATTCTTTTTTTTTCCCTTCCATTCATTATCAGCCTTTCACTTAGTTCCTTCTTTCAAGCCAAATTCACTTAGTCACTTTAGAGAGTCGGCAATCCTTTGCAGTTTTGAAGTCAAGTCGGAGGGTTCACAAGTTCATGAACTGCCTGACTTGCCAACTTGGTGTTTTGTTTTGTCTCTGTATAAAGTCTTTCCTTTGTAGTGAAGAGGTCGTGGATTCTTTGAAGTTTTGAATCTCTGACTCCTAGTTCAAGAGTTCATCTTTTGCCTGACTCACCGACTCCACGTAGTGCACTTTCCCAAGTAGTGTTAACTACACTAGCATACTATATGGAAGAATGACACTTGTCACTTTGCATTCAATTCAAGGTACATGTGGACACAGTGGCACCACTCTCAGAGGGAAAGTCAAGTCATGTATTTATGAGTTATAATGGCAAATTTGCCACCAATATTCAATATCCTTCTTGGGTGAATTTATGAGAAGTGACTCAGATTAATTCTTAAGCTATCTAAGGTGATATTATGTGCAAGGGAATGTGTTATAGTAGAACGAATAGCTAGTGCACTACGTGTGAAATTTTAGCATTGTTCCATCTTCACGGCTGGTAACTCTTTCCTCTCTCTATAAAGGTTTCATATCTTCTTTGAGGAGTTAGAGATTTTTATTTCCCATGTATCTGCACAAAGAATTCTCTATTGGTGTTTTTCCTTATCCTCTGCTCTCTGCATGTATCTCTGAGTCTCTTGTTTTCTAGTTTTTGGAACACATAAAAATGAAGTTTAAATTCCAAGGGACCCTCATGGCTTCCATTGTGGAGGATGGTCTCTCTGGAGTGAGGGATACGAATTTGGGGCATGCAGATTTAGATGATTTTTGGAGGAGAATGTGATCTAAGAAAAGAACTCCCTTGGTAGAGAAAATTATCAGCAGTGACTTACATAAAGTTGGTGGTTTTTTGCTTTCTATTTATTGTCCTGAATTAATGGTTGCATGTGTTAATGGTTATTTCCCAGACTCTCAAGAGATAAAGACTCCCAGTGGTGTTGTGGTGGAAAAAATTGATTTTGAATATATTGCTTCGATCCTGAACTTGGAAGAGTATGAAGATAACTCTGATGTTTCTATATCTTCGGCCTAGTATTATTATAATGAGAAAAAGGACTAGTGTCGTACCTATGTTGCCAAGCATTGGCTAGAAGAAGAAAAGATTGGTAAGTCTTAGTTGCCTGCTAATCAGAAAAGTAGCCATTTTAAAGAAGAAATCTTAGATACGATAACCCTACTGAATAGAGTATTTGGGAGCCCCGACTCCATGTTTTCAAGTTCTGGATGTGTAGATTTATTTTATTGATTTGCAAAGATCACCAAATTGACTAGCCAAAAATCATCAGCGAGTGTCTACATGAGCATCTAGTGAATTTTACATGCAGTGTGGGCTTTCATATGTGTTCCCAGCTGGTCTACATTTTGGTTTGAAGAGAGGCTACTTGGCCTAGTCTGAGCACTCAAAGGAGTTCTTTGGAAAGTATGCCTATGTATCAAATTTTCCCTTAGTTATGAAGAAGTGAAGGTATGAAAGATTTCAGACATGTGAATGCTACTTTTTCTATGTTTCTAGCTAAAACAATTGATGGCTCAATAGAGAAAATATTTTCTGTAGAAGCATTTGCATTGGTCACAAAATTTGGGAGTATTTATATTCATTTTGACCGCTTCTCGTATTTGATAATAGGGGGTTATGAAAATGCCTCATTAAAATTGCTTCGGTACCCCTATGATTATTTAGTGTTGCTAGAAGTATGCCGCCAAATGGAAACAGTAAATGTCAAATAACAGGTAATGAAAAAGAAAGGATATGCTTTTCCTATCTCTCTATATTTTTATTCATGTAAAAGCAATGATGGTGCTCAGAATGTGGATAAGTTGTTGTATAAATTCATCCTTCATAGTTTGTCTCCCCATGTATCATTTGACAACAAAAATTTTATAAAAGAAAATATGCATGGAGGTGGTTCCTACTCACATCTTCCTCAACTTGAAGATTTTTGGGAGGACTGTATTAATGAAAGGGAAGTTCAAAGGAAGAAATGGATGAGGTTGACTATTGATCAAGTTCGTGCCTTCAAGTTGAATATTCAAGGTCCAAATATAATTGATGATTTTTCAAATCTTTTGGGTGAAGAATATGATATAGTGTCAAGGGAACCTTTGCCTCCAATAAAATGGTCTGAAAAGGAGGTTACTGATATTATGTTGCTATCATTTCATGTTTTAAGGAGAATAGAAAAGTGGTTACAGACAAAGGCCAAGGAGTGTGTTGGTTCAACAACACTAAGGGACTCAGCTTCCCAGAATCAAGTCAGATCCTAGACCGCCAGCTTGCATAGAAGGTCATCTAGTTTGGACCTAACTCTACAAAGAGTCGGCTCACAATCCAATAGTGATGATGAAGGGCTACCTGAGGAGACTGGTAGGCTAAAGACCACCTGTGAGCAAGATGTTCAAGTAATGATAAGAAATACCAGATTGGCTGCTTTATCATCCAAAATAGACCATGTGCCCCTGCCAAGCAATCATGTAAGTGATTCTGATTCTTTCATCTTCTCATAAATTGGAGAAGATAATTGATTGCATTCTTTACTCAGTCCACTAAATTCCCCTCAACAAAAAGAGATGCCTGAGGAAAACCCTCATCCTGCACTGATAATGGCCACTACTAATGCCACTAATGCACCAATCTCATCCCGAAACTGGTTGAAAAAGGTAGTCAAAAAGAAGAATAGGTACACCATTCCAGTTGATGAGGGCATCAATACTATTGCAAGTTTGTTGCAGATGGTGCCAAAACCTAAACATGCAAAGAGAATGTCCAGAATAGTGACCGATGCCACCTTGGGAAACTAGTTTTTAGAGATTATAGATCCACTAGTCGAGAAGAATGAGGATGAAATAACTGAAGCAGACTTCATAGTAATCTGAGTGGATCTAGGGCCATCAACTACCAAAGGTGATTTATATCATATGCACTATTCAGTGGACAACATCTCTCAAAGGGTGAAATACTTGCAAGACAAAAATTTGAGGCTACTAGCACATGTAGGTTCTTTGTCCTCTTTTGCCAATTCAATCTCTGAAGTGATAACTCCCTCAACTGGAATCTCCTCCATTGTCAAACTCCCTACCCTCAACCCAAATTTTCTTCAACAAGTTAAAACTTCTTTGCCTTTGAGGAAAGCTATGGACCAATGGGTTGAGAAGATCATCTTTGATGGTCTCATATTTATCGAGGAGGTAGTGAAATTGTTTGATTCCATTCATGCTAAAAGAGAAGTTTTGATAGTAGAATTTGAGAAAGCTTGAAGTGACCACCACAGTTTGAATTTAGCCTCTAAGGAAGTGCAGGAAATCACCAACATGGACCTTGGTATTCTAATGGACAAAGAAGTCATAGCTAATCCTAAGGAACTAGATACCGCTGTGTGGGTTGATGCATTAGAATGGAAAATTTATATTATTTCTACAGCTGAAGAAGAGATGGGAAAGGCAGTGGCAGTTTATTACAAAGAGATGATGAGGATTAATAGAGATTTCACTACTTTAGAGGTAGAGACTAATGGATGTGATGATGAAAAACTATTGGATGTTAAGGTGATCAAACAAAATTTCAAAAGAACAGTGACAAAGGAGATTGTAAATTATAATGTAATTACAAGGAAGTCATTGAGGAGACTTTATAAATTGGTAGCCTACATTAACACTTGTAGGGGTGGTATCGATGAAGTATAACGTAAGGTGACTGACTCTGACCAGGCTATCATGAAAAACAAGCATCGTATCAGTATGACTGGAACTTCACCAAGCATGTCCTTGATGCTAGTTATCAACAATTACAGGGCATACAAGGCTAGATTGCAGGCAAAGGTACCTCAAGTGGTGCAAAGTGTCACTAGAGAAGGCAGACAATTAAGGGAAGATGAAGAGATGGATGAGGTGGATGATGGCGATGGGGACTTGCAAATTCTCAATTGATTTTTAATTTCATGCTTTTAAGGTATTTCATGCTTGCTCTAAAACTATTGGCTCTAGAGGGCCCTTTATTATTATTATTGTTTAAACAATCTTTTAATCAGTTGTTTCAAAAAGCCATTATGGTTTCCAAGACAGTTATGATTTGACCTAGCTATATATTCTAGATGGTTGGTCAAATTAAAGATCTTTTTGCAAAACTTTGTTTCTAAAAAGGGTGATAGTTAAATTTGTTTTCAACTACTGTGATACATGCAATACAGTTAATACATTGGAAATTTGGGTGATCATGGACTTTGTGTTATGATTATTTGAATTCATGTTATTCTTAAGTTGGATGTGTTTCTAATGGTACTCATGTGTTTTGGTGGTTGGATGTTATTAAGTCTTGCTCACTACTTTGAATAGTCTATTTGTTAATATTTCATTTAAGGTGGTGAATTCATGTGTGTATGTATGATATCCTTGATTTATGTTATGCAGTCGAAAGTGTTGGAATTAGAAGTGATAACTAAGAGGGGGGTGAATCAGTTGTCTCAAAACTTTAATTCTTCCTGTAGTTAATTCTTTCCTTTTCTTTTAACAACAAATCAATAACTTAACCATGAAAACAATAATCATAAAAGTAGGAGCAGCAGCACAATAACACACTTGACACCAAGATTTTTGACGTGGAAACTTAGTTAAGGGAAAAAACACAGTGGGGGTTAACCCACAAAAATTAATACCCTGTTAAAAGTATTTTTACAAATGAGAGTGCACATGAATTCGGGCTCACTGCTCAAATAGAGGCTCACTACCAACAAATGATTACAAAAGAATACATAGATTTTGAACTAATGAGAAGCATCTACTAATACATGAATTTAGTTCTGGTTAGGCACAAATTACCGATCTTACACATTTCATCTTCACTCTACTCTGTTTTATTGTTCTGCCTTCATCCAAATCTTAGATATTTGCTCCTTTTACATTTACTCCATATTCGCAACACACACACACACACACACACTTCATTCAAATACATTAGGTATATATATCAACATCCTGATCTTCAATCACTTTTAAGTCAGCTTTAAGAACACTTAGAACTTTATTGAATACTCTACTCTGTCGGGTAGATCCATGCATAACTTGAGTCGCGAACCAAAACTTGCACTAACAAATCATCAACTAGGTTGGCCACTATCACTGGCCATCACTAATTTCCCAATTAACAACTTCTATACATCTAGAACCAAGATCATTTACAAGGTCGACTTGTTCTTCTTCTGTTTGCTCTACAAAGCTGGAACCTGATACTCAGAAGCTAATATATTTTGAATCCTTCATCATTGGAGGCCAAAACTCTAGATTTAGAATGCCTTGACAATGCTTATGAGTACCTCATATCTGTAGCAAATCATGACTTTCCACCGGAGAGATCCAGACCAAGATACTAGACCCTATCACCTACTCTGTTCCTAACTGCCTGGACTTGGATAAATTCTAATTCTAACTTTTGGTATGAACAAATTGTGTTATGTAGATGAGTGTAATGGTCTTAGTTTCCATCAATGAAAACACTTGTTATGCAAAGAAGTGTCTCTTTCCAACAATCTCCCCCTTTGGCATTGATGGAAACACTTAGTGAAAAATGACTAAGTGTCTAATGTAGCTTCCCCTTACTTTGTACACTCATGCTTTTCCACTAGTTTTGAAGCTCCCCCTTTGCTGGATTCCTCATTTTTCACTGCTTTTCACTCCCCCTTTGACATCAATGGAAAAGAGTGGGATCCGCAAGCCAAAATTCTCCAAAAATTTTGTGTATAGTGCCGCATATGTACAACTAATCATTAAGTTCTATTCACATGAACTTGAGAATGTCTGCAAAACTATTTTTCAATTGCACAAGTTTAGAGGCCCAAGTTCCCTTCATTCCATCCAAAATTGAGATGTGTCCACTCAACAAAAATACTTATGCTTCTGTCTTTGTCAGATCTAGAGGATTACTTGTCTAAACTACAATCTGAGCTTCTGATAAGGCTTTAAACATGGTTTCTAACTTGGGGGCAATCAATTCCTGAAGCTCACACATTCTCTTCATAATGTTACCTTTTTCTTTAACAAGCCTCTTTATCTCATCTATCAAGCTAATTACTTGACATTCCTAACTTATAGGCAAAACTGTTAGAGGATCAAAAATTTGAGAAAGATTTGACAATTTCTGTTCTTGCTCCTTTATCTTCTTCTTAATATCCTCACTAACTTTGGGCCATGATAGACAGAATTTGTACATATCACTTCCATCTTTTAGAGCATTCTGAATACTCCTTATGCTAATGTTGAGTATCATCCTATCATTTCCTATTAGATTTTGTACTTCACTAAATTTCTTATCCAAAAATTCCTTCGAATGCAAAGTGATTCAAATGCATTACCAAGTGACCTTTTATCCTCCGTAAAACCTAATTTGGCATTGTAATAAATTCATTGCCCTAACTTCATCTTGTTACTCTGTTTCTTGAGTAGTTCTTGATGATTCACTCTACAAATTTCCATATGAACATCTTTTCTTCTAGAGATCCTTCCAAAGTTTCTAAAATGGTTCAAAATATCTTCTCTCATTGTGCCATATCTAGGTACCCACTTTTTGGCTGGGGGAATTTTTTTTTGATGTAGATCCCCCTGATCGAGAGCTCCTAAATCAATTCCTAAACGAATTATTAGCACTAGATTCCAGTGTAGACCCATTACTATTGTTCACAATTGTTTTCTTGACCCATGTCTTACTCATTTCATTCTGAGTCTCATTCACATCAATTTTTCTTTGCCTTTGTCTTGTCTCTGCTCATCCAGTTTTCTATTTACCAGACCCCTTCTTTCATTAATCCTACCTCTATAGAATCTTGCAATATGACCAGATTTATTGCAATTAAAGCACACAACATTTCTTTGCTTATATACTTGATTTCTTCTTGATATGCACTGACTAGCCATGTGTCCAAATTCATTGCAAGTAAAATAATAGCTATTGAAAGAATTGCCATTAGAGTTAATCATTATCATACTTCTACATTCATTGGATCTATGACCATACCTCTTGCACTTGAAGCATTGACTGGAGAAGGATGGATCACTTTGATTTACTCTGTTTCTGCACTGAGTAGCTTTGTGACCAAATTTATTGCATTTAAAACAACTTCCATTGAATGATGGATATCTTTGGGCATTAGATTGTCTTACTAGAGATCTTCTAGGTCTGTTTTTCCCATTCCATGGTTGAAAATTTCTTTGTCCAGATCTAGAGCTTTCACCTTTATCATATCCAAGACCATGCTTGTCATCAGCCTTTTTTTGGCCTTCAAGTAGTGCTTCAAGATTAGCTGAGCTTATCTTGAGCTTTTCTTTATTTTCATTTGCAACTTCTAGGTCATGCTTGAGAATGACAATTTGCCTTTCAAGGTCTCTCTCATTGTCTCTACTTTCTTATAGATTAGACTCTAGATGGCTAGCTATTCTATCCAATTTGCAACATTCTTCATTTTTTAATTTTAGTCTTTGATTCAAGTCTTCTTCAATTTTCTTTCTGACTTCAATTTCTTTAGTTTACCTCATCACCCTAGATTACATCTCAATTTTTAGAACAACAACTTCTTTTGACAGCTTCTAACATTCCTTTGTTTTTTCTTCCAAAGCTTCATTCATGCCATTTTCTTCAGTTAAACTAAATAATTACAGAAGTAGCTCCTTTTTCCTTCCCATGGATTTCTTTAATTTATCTTTTAACATTTCAATGGTATAATTAGCATCTTTAAGTTCTCCTCTCAGATTACTAATTTCTACTTTAGACTAGACAAGTTCTTCTAGGGCCTACTGAAGTTGATCTTTAAGTGAACCCATTTGAAACTCCTTCCAAGATCTTTCCTTAAGCTATTAGGCTTCTCGAAGGAACCTTTCTCTAATACCAATTGTTGGAATTAGAGGTGACAACTGAGAGGGGGGGTGAATCAGTTGTCTTAAAAATTTAATTCTTCCTATAGTCAATTCTTTCATTTTCTTTTAACAATAAATCAATAACTTAACCATGAAAACAATAATCATAAAAGTAGGAGCAGTAGCACAATAACACACTTGACACCAAGATTTTTGATGTGGAAACCCGGTTAAGGGAAAAACCATGGTGGGGGTTAACCAACAAAAATTAATACCCTGTTAAAAGTATTTTTACAAATGAGAATGCACATGCATTCGGGCTCACTACCGAGAGCTCACTGGTCAAATAGAGGCTCACTGGCTACAAATGATTACAGAAGAATACAGAGATTTTGAACTGATGAGAATTATCTACTAATGCATGAATTCAGTTCCTGTTAGGCACAAAACATTGATCTTACACATTTCATCTTCACTCTACTCTGTTTTACTATTTTGCCTTCATCTGAATCTTAGATATCTAATCCTTTTACATTTACTCCATATTTGCAACAAACACACACACTTCATTCAAATACATCAGGTATATATATCTGCATCCTGATCTTCAATCACTTTTCAGTCAGCTTTAAGAACACTTAGAACTTTATTGAATACTTTGCTCTGTCGGCTAGATCTATGCATAACTTGAGTCACAGACCAAAACTTGTACTTACAATCATCAACTAGTAGTCATCACTAATTGCCCAATTAACAACTTCTATACATCCGGAACCAAGATCATTTACAAGGTCAGCTTGTTCTTCTTCTGTTTGCTTTGTCAAATAAGAACCTGATACTCAGAAGCTAATATCTTTTGAATCCTTCATCATCAGAGGCCAAAACTTTGGATTTAGAATGCCTTGAAAATGCTTATGACTACCTCAGATCCACAACAAATCATTTTTGGAAACAAGCAAATAACTAAGATGGGGGGGTGAATCAATTATCTCAAATATCTTAACTTTCTTTTCTCCTTTAATAATTAGTGCAGCATCAAAACATATAAGCATATATGATCATAATAACATAAATAAAATCATCACACATAACACAAGGATTTTTACATAGAAAACCCTGTTAAGGGAAAAACCACGGGGTGGCTAACCCAAGATTGTATTCTCTGTTAAAAGAATAAGAAGTACAAAATGGCACTTGCCAGCCTGAGCACACTGCTCACAAGAGGCACACTACCTACAAGAGACTCACTATCTATAGAACTTATAGAAGGTAATCAGGTGTTTGAATTGATGAGAGACATCTACAAATGCTAAAGTTCAGTTCCGGTTAGGCACAATATACTGATCTGATGCACTTCATTATTCCTCTGCTCTAGTGTTGTTGCTCTATCACATACTAGACTTGTATTGCTGCTCGCACACTTGTTTCTACTTTTCTTCACACTTTATTTCATTACATCATACACACACACAAACCTACATACTGGAATCCATCTGGTATATATATCTGCATCAAGGATTTCAACAACTTTCTAGTCGGCAACCAGAATACTTAAGATATTTACAAATTACTGATATGTCAGCTGAATCCATGCTTGATTTGTGATGTGTATCAAAAACATAGGTATTGAAGTCATCAATCATGTCAGCCAACAATGTATGATCCCTCAAATTACTTTATCAACATCAATTACTCATTTGGATTGAAGTTTAATACTTTGTCGGTCAGTTCTTTCTCTATCTGCTCTGCCTGTCTGGAACCCAACACTCAAATGCTCATATCTTTTCCACGCTTTATCACTGGAGGCTAAAACTTTGGAATATAGTAGTCATGATACTCCTCTTGACTTGTCCAAGTTTGCAACTTGCTGAGTTACACCATCTGAGAGATTGGGACCTGATTGTTGGAGCATGTTGCATACTCTGTTCTTGTTCACCATACCAAAACAATCTTCAATCTGACTTCTGGTATAGGAATACTATGTGCTGTGGATATGTGGGATAGACTTTGTTGCCATCAATGACAATACTCATGAAGCCACATAGTGTCTCTTGCCAACAATCTCCCCCTTTGGCATTGATGGCAACACTTAGTGAAAAATGACTAAGTGTCGCAGCAAACTCCCCCTTGGCTGATGCTCTGTCTTATACACTATTTTACCAGAGCTCCCCCTTGGCTAGATTCTGCATTTTTCACTACTGCTCACTCCCCCTTTGACATCAATGGCAAAGGGCAGAATCCACACACCAAAATTTGCAAAAATTAACCTATACATGGCCGCATAAGTAGATATACATGTTATACTTACATATACTTGAGTATATCCGCAAAAGTGGCCTTCAACTGGATAAACTTTGTCACCCAGCTCTGCTTCATCTTGTCCAAAATGGACATGTGACCACTCAACAAAAATGCATATGCTTCAGTCCTTCTTAAATCTACCAGATCACTAGTCCGGGTTGTGGTCTGAGCATCTGTTAAGGCCTCATGCATTGCCTCTAACTTAGGGATAATTATCCCTCTGAGTTCACTCATACTGTTTACTATATCCTTATTTTCTTTGTTCAACCTCTTTATTTCATTTATGATGATAATGGCCTAGAATTCTTGATTCATTAAAGATGTAGTGAGGGGATCAAAATTGTGAGATAAACTTGATAGTTTACCTTCTTGTTCTTTCAACTTCTTTTCAATATCCTCTGTCACTTTGGCCTAAGACAGACAAAATTTCTACATGTCCCCACCATCTTTAAGAGCATTTTCAAGTCTCTTTATCCCAATATCTAGGGTCCTCCTATCATTAGCAATGAGTCCCTGTACTTCAATGAATCTTTTCCCCAAAAAACTCCTTTCGATCCTTTGGTTCTGTTGATTTCTCTAAAGAATCAAAATGAGTGCTAACAAAATTTACCAGAGATTTCAAGTTACCAGATGGAGAGGCCAAAGGATCCTTTTGAAAGGATGGCATGATCTTCTCTGGCATCCCATATGTAATCTTTAATAACTCATAGTCTTCCATGTGAGATTTCAGAAGTTTTTCTTTTGCTTTGGCTTGAGCAAAAGATGTTATTTTCATTGTCTAGACCAAAGAGAGTCAAAATTTAGTGGTCCTTGGAATAGTTCAGGTTCGTCTATCTCCATCATTTCTTTGTTCAGGAAGTTCTTCGCTGCCTCTACAGTGTCTCTTGTCGGTGACTGAGTCTTCTTTTCTTTTGGGATCTTAGAACTATCATCATAGATATTCTCTGTTTGTTCTTCTTCTTTTCCTTTTACCTCCTCTTCTTGACTCACTTTCTCCTCTTTTCTTCCTTCTCCTTCGGCTTGTGAATCTAGAATGTTTGCAGTGGGATCCAGAGGAGAGATGTTAACTGCTTCATGAACTTCCTTTTCTAGAATAGAGGAATCCAAGTCCTTAGACTTCTCTTCATCTATATCTTTTGACCCTTCTACATTTTTGTTAGAAGATTCTTCATTGGTTGCATTTAATCTTTCAACATCCATGGTAGAAGGTTCTTCATTTGTTTCCTCTATAATAGGAAGATTGAATCTTTTGAAGGCATTCTAGAGGATGTCTTTTGTTTCTCTTGCTACTTGATCAATTTCTCCAAGCATAAGTTTGTTCATTCTTGCTTTGCTTCAGAATTCATCCTTACAGTCCTTAAAGATCATGTCCATTTGCTTTGGAGTAATAGAAGGATAGAGCTGAATTGCAATCTATTCTCATATCTCTAAGTCTTTTGCCTTTGCATTCTCTTTTCTAAGTTCAAGTACCTTCTCTAGACTTCTGGGAATTAATGAAATAATTTCAATGAATGCTTTATTGTAAATATTCAGGTACTTGACTGTAGCTTCTTCCAAGATTCTCTTGTCACTATCACTATATTCATCATAGAATTCTATTACTAGTTACAAATTCTCATCCACAGTAATTGCCTTAATGATATCATCAATGGAAAGAGTGGGCTTTTCAACAAATTCTTCTACTTTTTCTTTTTTGTTTTTGCTAGCAGAGAATTCCCCAAATTTTTTCTTCTTCTTCTTCATTTTCTTAATTTCCTCATCAGACTCTATTTCTTCATCATCCTTGTGACTTGTGTAAGACCTTGTGGCTTTTGTTTTCATTCTCTTTTCTCTCTTTCCAGATGTCTTGACTTCTAGTTTGGTGGCTCTTGAGATCTTAGGAGTGGCAGGTGCAGAGCTCTTGGAGGATCTAGTCTAGGAGGGGGCTTGTACCAGAACACTTCCTTTCTCTACTTCTTGTTTCTCTTTCTCAGCTCTTTCAATTTTCTCTCTATTTGCATCTACTGCCTCTTTTGATATGCCATATCTTTTGGAAATTTCCTCAACTTCCCTTCTAACTTTCCTCTTTATCTCTAGTTGTCTTAGATCAACATGTATTTTTACACTTAGTTCTTGAAAGGTTCCAAACCTTTCTTCCTTAGGGTCCTTAGGCTGGCTCAACAGGTGTTGAATATGTAGCTCCAATATTTTCTCATCAACCTCGTATCCCATTGGCATTATCCAAACTGTTCTGGGCTCAACTGCCTCCATTAGGCATTGATCAGTATCTACCATGAAACACACTGTATCCTTATATTTCTCAACTATGGATTGAGGTATCCTCTCTCTGGCTTGCATCATGGTTTGGAAGTTCTTAAAGTAACCCTAGAGTGCTGTGCTTTGAGCTTTAGCATCACCAAGTCCATACATATAGTCTCTAATCTATATTGCAACCAGTTTGTCATTTTGCCAAACCCAACCACTTGATCCAGGCAGCTCATTCATGTAGTAGAAGAATAGACACAGTATTAAACAACCATACTTGAAGGAGTTCTTCTTATCCTTCTTGATCTTCTATAGGTTTTCTAACAGTTGGTTTAAAAGAAGATCACATAGGTCATAATCTACATTTTCTCTCAACATCTGATATGCTACATATATTGTAGTCCCTGACACATAATTCTCCCTACTAGAATGATAGATCTTATACCAAATTATCATTGAGGCAAATTTGACATCTGGATCTGTGATGTCATCTATAGTCATTGCTCTCTTGTCAAACTTAGATTCAGTAGCTTCAGTTACTATCTGGTTCTTGACAGATTTGAGTGCAGGTAACCCACTAGATGAGTGTAGTCCAGTTACTACCCTAATGGCATCTTTTTTATCTTGAAGGGCCTCATTAACCACATGAAATTATCATGCATTCTTCTAAAGACATACTGGACCCAATCATCTTCTGTAAAACAGGGAAAGTGGATGCAATGTCTGAAATGTTTATCCCAGATGGCCTTGTATTGAGGCTTGAGTTCAAAACTTTCATCTATTAACTATTTATGATAGATGTTCATCAACTTAGAGTCTCCAAATTCCTCAATGTTAGCATGGATGTAGACCCTAACATCTTCTATGTGCAATACCCCATGCGGAATGCTAGAAAAAGTGCCTAAAGGATCAACTTCTAGGGATTTATAGGGGTGTTTCTTGAATTTTGGGTGTGGCCTATCAGTGATCTTAATAACCATTAGAGTAGCAATTTTGCAAAAGATTCAGAGAGAGATTTTTAGAATGGAAGTACCTTTTTACGCTTTAGGGTTTGAAATAAGAGCTGGAACAAATCGCTGGTTGAATTGGATTTTGCAGTTGATCTTTGAGAGGGTTGTAGAAACTTGATGCAGAGCTCTTCCTTTCTTCTTCTTAAATGCAAATGTGTAAATGATGAGTGAAATAACCCTTTTTATTCTTGTGTAAACCCTAATTTCCTTTTGCAATAAATGCACAACTTAAGTTATCCAGTTGCCCTGTTCTGAGAGAGATCTTTTCGAATCACTTTGTTGCACTTAGAATAATTTTTAGTGAGGATTGACATGTATCTTCTTTTCTCTAATCATGCCATGGATCCATAGATCAAAGTATTTCAATACTAGATCTATCTGTGAAAATCCTGCTTTATCAGATGGCTGTCAAACTGGATCAATCTTGGATGATTAAACTCTTACAAAAATCCATGCGGATCTTTCATATTTTTACTAAGGGTTATTTAGATTTTTTCTGAGACCCCTTTAATCTGCAACATTCCATGTGCCAAATTTAGGAACCAATTGACTAGCTGGGGGAATTTATTTCTCTTTGTGATTCCCCCTGAGCCAGAGCTCATCTATTTAGTTTTTGAAAGGAATATCAGCACTGGATTCCGGTGTGGATCCATGCCCAACATTTTCTATACTCTTCTTCACCCAAATCTTGTTCATCTCCCTATAAACTTCATCCGCATTCACTTTGCCTTTTCCCTTATCTTGTTTTTGATTATGATGCACCGGACCCTTTTTATCCTGATTTTTACTTCTGCAGAATTTGTCAATATGACCGAATCTATTGTAATTGTAACAGACAACATTTCTTTGCATATTTGATTAATATTCTCTTGATTTGCATTGATTAGCCATATGTCCCATTCTATTGCATGCAAAGCATCTCCCATTGAATGAATTATTTATTTGCATATTTCTACATTCAAGAGATTTGTGACCATACCTTTTTGTAGTTGAAACATTGTCCAGAGAAGGATGGATTAGTCTGATTCATTCTCCTTCTGCACTAAATTTCTTTATGACTGAAGTTGTTGCAATTGAAGTAGTATCCATTGAAGGATGGATATCTTTGAGCATTTGGTTTCCTTATCAGAGGTCTTCTAGGCCTATTTCTTTAATTTCCTGATCTAAAATTCTTCTGACCAGATCCAGAGCTTTCACATTTCTCATATCCCAAACCACACTTATCATCTACCCTCTTTTGGCTTTCAAGAAGAACTTCAATTTGGACTAAGCTTATCTTGAATTTCTCTTTGTATTCATTTGTTGTTTGAAGATCTTGTTTAAGAGTGTCTACCTGATTCTCAAGTTGTTCTTAATTATCTCTAACTTCTTCAAGTTTAGATTCAAGATGCCTGATTATTCTGTCCATTTTGTGGTAGTCCTCTATCTTCTCCTTGAGGGATTGTTTTAGATTATCTTCAATTTTCCTTTTCTCTTAAATTTCTTGGGTGAATCTCATAACCCCTAATTCCATCTCATGCCTTACCATAATGACCTCTTTTGATGGCTTCTCACATGGTTTTATTTTCTCATCCAGATCTTCATTAGTATCATTGGCTTCACTCTGACTTGCTAATGTTTGAAGTAGTTCCTTTCTCTTTTTCACAAAGATACTTAGTTTTTCTTTTAGCTCATTTATGAAATCATCAGCTTGTTTGAGTCTTTCTCTCAAGTTATTGACTTTAGAGTGGGATTATTCAAGATCATCTAGGGTGGATTGAAGTTGTTCCTTCATTCCATACATATCCATTGAGATTCCTAGATCTTCTTCGAGCTATTAGCCTCTGTTTAAAGGAATTTAGCTCTGATACCAATTGTTGGAAACAAGGCAGATAACTAAGAGGGGGGGTGAATCAGTTATCTCAAATATCTTAACTTTCTTTTTTCCTTTAATAATGAGTACAACATCAAAACATATAAGCATATATGATCATAAGAACATAAATAAAATTATCACACATAACACAAGGTTTTTACGTGGAAAACCTTGTTAAGGGAAAAACCACGGGGTGACTAACCCAAGATTGTATTCTTTGTTAAAAGAATAAGAAGTACAAAATGGCACTTGCCAATTAGGGCTCACTGCCCGAGCACATTGCTCACAAGAGGCACACTACCTATAAGAGACTCACTATCTACAAAACTTACAGAAGGTAATCAGGTGTTTGAACTGATGAGAGGCATCTACAAATGCTAGAGTTCAGTTCTGGTTAGGCACAATATACTAATCTGATGCACTTCATTATTCCTCTGCTCTAGTGTTGTTGCTCTATCACATACCAGACTTGTATTGCTGCTCCCACACTTGTCTCTGCTTTTCTTTGCATTTTATTTCATCACATATGTACACACACACACACCTACATACTAGAATCCATCTAGTGTATATATCCACATCAAGGATTTTAACAACTTTCTAGTCGGCAACCAGAATACTTAAGATATTTACAAATTATTGATCTGTCAACTGAATCCATGCTTGATTTGTGATGCGTATCAAAAACATAGGTATTGAAGTCATTAATCATGTTGGCCAACAATGTATGATCCCTCAAATTGCTTCATCAGCATCAATTACTCATCTGGATTAAAGTCTAATACTCTGTCAGTCGGTTCTTTCTCTGTCTGCTCTGCCTGTCTGGAACCCAACACTCAAATGCTCATATCTTTTCCATGCTTTATCACCAGAGGCTAAATCTCTAGAATATAGTAGTCATGATACTCCTCTTTACTTTTCCAAGTCCACAACTTGTTGAGTTACACCATCTGAGAGATCTAGATCTGATTGTCGGACCTTGTTGCATACTCTGTTCTTGGTCACCGGACCAAAACAACCTTCAATCTAACTTCTGGTATTGGCATACTATGTGCTACGGATGTGTGGGATAGACTTTGTTTCCATCAATGAAAACACTAATGAAGCCACATAGTGTCTCTTACCAACAATCATGACTTTCCACCGAAGAGATCTGGACCAAGATACTGGACCCTATCACCTGCTCTATTCTTAACTGCCCAGACTTGGATAAATTCTAATTCTAACTTTCGGTATGAACAAATTGTGTTATGCAGATGAGTGTACTAGTCTTAGTTGTCATCAATGACAACACCTATTATGCGAAGCAGTGTCTCTTACCAATAGGAAGTCTGTGAACTTCTAGAGTTAGAGTTAGAATTATAGATTTGCCCTTATAGCTTTTTGGTCAAAAGCTCTGCCTTTATCTTGCTTTCTAGTTAAAAGAAACCTCAAGTTTATATTCCTTAGAATATCTGTAGAAGATAGTTACACCTTTTTAAATAAGCAGAGAGCCTATGTAGAATACCAATATATTGGGCTCAACTGTTGATTACATTTGTCACTTGTCTAGGCGTGAGTATAGAGAGTTAGGTGAAAAATCTATTAACCAACAGATTTTTGGTGACTGTACTGGGGAGAAGTGTGTTGTATCATCTTTGTGAGTTACTCAGTTGGACTTTATGATTCTTCATGGAAGACGTGCACCAGTTTTGCAACCTAATGTTGATTAGCTAGTAGGAGACCAAGAAGATATTATTATTGGCCTTAGGCTTGTTGCTTGGCAGACTAGAAGAACCAATCAACAGTATCATCAAGTTGATGAAGTGTTAGAAGAAGAAGAAGAGCTTGGTGAGATTAAAGCACAAAATGTACGTCATTTTACTAATGCCCAGGAGATAATTTTCATTGAAGTAATTTTCCTTGTGCCACGGAGAGAAAGGCATTTGTGAATCCAAGTAGTCCATAACAATAGGCCAAGAAACCTCGCTACTAGACCATGGAATCAGAATCCTGCAAGACCATCTCTTCCTTGTAATAATTAGTAAGTGGTTTGGCAACTCTACCTAATTGTTTTATTAATATATCTATAGAAGTAGGCTATGAAAAGATATACACGAGGAGATAGGGAAAAAGGTATAGCTGATATTGACTTTGATTTGCACCAATCTTTAAACTTCACTCCCTACCCCCCCACAAGAAAGGTCAAATCCTTGAGTAGACCATCCTCTCCACCTACAAGAAGTGCCGCTAGTTCATCTTGTCAAAGCCTAACCCTACATGGTATTGTCTTACCTTTACAATTAAATTTCCCTCATTTTAATATGGCTCATCCACAGCCTCCACCTGTTCCATGGGGTACTGCCATTGGACCACTCAGCCTTGGTGTTAACCTGCATGATCTACCTAGGGGTTTGGGCAAAATTCTACCTAATTTTAGGGGTGACGGCAAGGTTACTCCCAAAGAGTACCTCAATACTTTCTTTTCTACATGTTCCATCCTTGGGGTTCAACATGAAGATGTGTCTGTCAGGATGTTTGTTGAGTCATTGGTTGACATAGCTGCTGAATGGTTTTATCACCTTCCCAATGCTTCTATTAGAGATTGGGCTACAATGAGGTTGTGATTTGAAGATAGATTCAAAACTACTAATAATGAGGACACATTAGTGGCTCAACTCTACTCTATGAAGAAGGAAATCCATGAACAAATGAGAGAGTATGTAGCCAAGTTCAATAGGCTTGCAAATAGAATCCCTAAAAATGTTAGACCCAGAGATGGATTAATGTTGTGTTTCTTTATCAATTCATTGCCACCTGATGTCAATTATGCTATTAAAAGGCAAGGAGTCCCTAACATAGCTGACACTCAATCATTGGCTATCGTTGTGGAAGATGATTTGATTACTGTAGGAAAATGGAAAAGAAAGTTACAAACTGGTAAACCTGCAGTAACCAGTTCAATAGACCTAGTTATTCAGAGGTTGGCAAATAACATCATCACACTAAAGCATCAAATACCCAAAGGTCCTCAATAATCTCCTTAAGGGGGTTATAATCAGACATTGCAATTGTCAGGTCCTACCCAACGGTTAGCCATTGAAGGACCATCAACGAGTAAAAGTAACCATATGGTCCGCAATTTCCATCTCACCTTTGACCATGATGGAGCTTCCTGACCCAATATGATGCAGTTTATGCAAATCCTTTCCATGAATGAACATAGTGAAGAGCCTCTAGTGGAGGAACCTCCCATGCCTAGTGATGCTGGTGTGAATTTCTTTGAGTATGAATCAGATGAAGGGAGTGGGGAAGATGTATATACTGAAGTTGACAACTCCAACTCTGTGGTGTTTACTAGGGGCTAGCAAACAAAAAGGGGCCAAAATACTTAGGGTTAGTCTAGTAATTATGCCTCTACCCCTAAATATATTTTGACCAGAGAAAACGAGGCTAAGAAAATAGAGAACACAACACCCAAAGTTGTAGCTATTGAGGTAACATCTACTTCATCTTCTAAAGCTCATGTCACAAATTCATTTGATATTGTAGAATCATGTAAGAATACAAAGATTGAGATTTCTCAAGCTAAATATTTGAAGCTTAATCCATCTAAGCTTGATAGACTAGTCAGATATATCAAACAAGAACCCTCCCCTTCAAATTGTAATGCTCACGTGTCCAGTGATACTGAAATGCTTTCTAGGAATTAGAATTGTTCAAATATCTGTTCTCAAGACCCTAGTCCCCAGAATCCTTTTAACAAACTAGAACCTTTTTATGTCTCCTTGTACATTGCTGGTTATAAGCTCAATAATTGTGTTATTGATTCCAGAGCCTCAAAAATTGTTATGCCTTCTCAAGTTGCTAAATCCCTAGGGTTATCCTATACGCCCTCTCATGGCAAATGGTTCTCAATGGATGGTTCTATGGTACCCATCCTAGGTCATATTAAAGATGTTCAGACTATTTTGGCTGCCTCCCTGAAGAAAAGATTAAAACTAACCATTCTTGTGCCAGACATACCTACTAGTTATGGGATGCTCTTGAGTCACAACTTCTGTAAAGATTTAGGTGGGGAAATTCAAATAGATTGGTCGCATGCCCTAATACCTATGGAAGGGAAGAAAGTTTACCTCAATCCTAAACCCAAAGCTAAGTTTACCATGCTTAAATCTGGAGACCTTAGGGTGGACATCTTGTTTGTAGAAACTGGAGTAGGTACCTACATGTGTACATCAACATGGAATGAAGAGATGAGTTTCATCAGTCCTAACCTAGTTGATGTGTTATGGACTCTGGAATTTGATGAGAGTTGTTCTATTGTGGGGTCAAGGGAAAGGGTTGTTCTGAATTCACCTGATGGTTATTCCTTTTGTTTTGCATTCAAATTGGAGTTTGAGAACACTAATAATACCACAGAATATGAAGCTCTGTTATTAGGTCTGGAGTTAGCCAGAGAAAGAGGTGTGAAATAGTTGAAGAGACTAAGGCATTATTAGAATAGGGTGTGGGATTGCATTGAAGATTTTGATGCTTTCTCCATAGAAGCAATACCTAGAGAACAAAATACTAGAGTCAATTTCTTAGCTATTTTAGCATCTCTTCTCCTACCACATCCAGATTTTAAGAATAAATCATATAGGATTGAAGTGGTGTACATGCCTAGTGTTCCTAACAATGTTAATCACTAGCAAGTTTTTAATTCTGATCAGCAAATTATTTTGTTTCTTGAGAAGGCTAAATCATTTTCTAGTGTGTTCTTTGAAGGTAGTAATGATGACAGTAACGATGTTTTGGAGGGAGAAATGGAGTCCTCTGATGACTCAAGCTCAGGAGTTGTGCAATTAAAAGGGACTAAGATTCCTAAGGGGCTCGTCTCTCTTGAAGATTTTTTTAATTAGCATGACCAATACCTTAAGAAGAAGAATAAAGTTTGGATTACAACTTCATCCGATTATGTTAAGGTGAATATTGGCATTGAAGCTCACCCAAAGATTGTGTGCATTGGTAAATGTTGTTCCAAAGAAGAAAGGGAACATTTAATTTCTTTGCTTATCATATATAAGGATATTTTTGCATAGTGTTATGCTGATCTTAAGAGGTTCAGAAATGGAGAAATGCAACATCATATTCCCTTGAAGCCTGGCACCATACCTTTTAGACAAAAGCAAAGGACTTATAATCCAAAAATAGCTAAATCCATCTTCAATGAAATTGACAAAATGCTGAAAGCTAAAATCATCTACCCTATTCACCACTCTACTTGGGTGGCAAATATTGTGCCTGTTAGGAATAAGAATGGGGAGATTCAGATTTGTGTTGATTTCAAGAATTTGAATCAGGCCTCTCTGAAAGATAATTATCCCTTACCAATTATGGATCATATTTTACAAACTATGTCTGGTTCGGAGATGATGTCTATGCTTGATGGGTTTTCAGGATACAACCAAATTGAGGTGGCTTGAGAAGATCAACATAAGACAACTTTTACCACCCCTATTGGCATCTTTTCATATAATAGGATGCCTTTTGGTCTCATTAATGCTGGGGCCACATTTCAAAGGGAGATGGACCTAACTTTTGGTGATTTCGAGAACAAAATCATAGTAGTATACCTTGATGACTTAACAGTTTTCTCTAAGAAGAAGGCTAATCACATGCATGACTTGGAGGTAGTCTTATGACATTGTAGGGAAAATGGTATTTCTCTAAACCCTAAGAAGTTAATCTTTGCAGTCACTGAAGGAAAACTATTAGGGCATATTGTCTCAAAAGATGGGATTAAAATTGATCTAGAGAGAGTCAGGGCAATCCAACAGCTAAGTCTGCCTGCAACCAAGAATAATACGAGGTCCTTTTTCGGTCAGGTAAACTTTCTAAGGAAGTTTATCCCTAATTTCGCTGAATTGACCAGACACATTATAGAAATGATGAAGAATAATCATGTGTTTAGATGGAGTGCTAAAGGGAAGAAAGAATTTGAAGACAAAAAAGGCCATTGCTGATGCACCCACACTTATGCATCTTGATTTTCAGAAAGATTTTATCATCTATTGTTATGCCTCTGAACATACTCTATCTACCATCTTACTACAGAAAAATGAACTTGGGATTGAAGCTCCCATTGCTTTCAAGTGTGTGCCATTGAAGAAATACGAGCTTAAATACTCTTCTTTGGAGAAACATGCATATACAGTGGTGAAAGCTCTGAAAAGTTTCAGATTTTATATACTGCACTCACATGTTGTGTATGGTCTAGAATCTATTGTGAAAAGTATACTCACTTAGCAAGAAATTGGATGTAATAATAGGGGAGCTTGTATAGCTAAAGTTTAGGAGTATGACATTGAGATCAGGCCTACTAATCTAGTCAGGGGTAAGGGATTGTGCAGAATGATTGCTGAAAATGAGGTTGGAGAAAAGGAAGAATTGCCCTTGGTTCTTTTTACCAGTAATACTAATGATTGGTTCTCAAATGTCTCTTACTTCTTAACTTATGATGATTGTCCACCTCACCTCTCTGCCAAGGCAAGGAGAAATCTGAAGCTGAAGGCACATAAGTATGTTATCTAGGGAGGTAACCTTTATAAAAGAGGAGTAAATGGGACATTCCTAAGATGTGTGGATAAAGAGCAATAAAAGAGGTTATTTGAAACTTTCCATAACAAAGCATGTGGGGGACATTTTTCTACCTCGGTGACAACCTTCAAGATATTAAGGCAATGTTTTTACTAGCCTGGCATATTCAAAGATGCCTATGATTGGGTAGCAAAATGTGAAAAGTGTTCAATGTTCACTGGTAGACCTCAGTTAGTTTCCGTACCTTTGAGACTGGTAGTTATAGATGAATCATTTCAGCAGTGGGGTTTGGACTTCATTGGACCAATTAATCCCAATTCTAGTGCTGGACACACTCACATTTTAAAAGCAATAGATTATTTTACCAAGTGGGTAGAGGTTGTTCGAGTAAAGAGTACTACTTCTGAGGTTGTTTGTACCTTTCTTAAGGAGAACATTTTAGTCAGGTTCAGTGTGCCCAAGAAGTTGGTGACTAATAATGCTTCAAGTTTTTCCTCTACAAAGATTACCCTTTTCTGTTATGATTTTGGTATCTGCCTTGCTCATTCATCTAAGTACTACCCAAAAGGCAATGGATAAGTAGAATCAAGTAACAAAAATCTCATCTCTATTCTCAAGAAGTTGGTAGAAGAAAACTAAAGGGGATGGCATAAAAATTTGAATGATGCTCTTTGGGCTGATAGAATCACATATAAAAGGGGAATTGGTATGTCTACTTTCTAGCTAGTCTATGGTATTGATAGTACAATTCCTATTCCACTAGAACTGCTTGCATTGAATTTGCAAAAGGCAATTGAAGATGAATAGTTTCAGTCATCACTAGAGAAGAGGATATTATACCTGCACCATCTAGAAGAGTAGAGAGAAGTTGCTGTTGATAGGATTGCTAAACATCAATAGACTGTAAAAAAGATTTTTTATAAAAAGGCTAGGCAGAGAAACTTCATTGTGGGAGATTTTGTACTCTTATGGGATAGAAGAAGAGAATGAAAAGGTGCACACAAGAAGTTTGATTCTTTATGGAAAGACCCCTTCAAAATTAGAGAAGCTATGGGAGAGAATTCTTTTCTATTAGCTTATCCTAATAGAACATCGCTACCTCTTGCCTATAATGGGCAAGATCTAAAATTATGCAATTAGTAGAGTTTTTGAGTCCAGCCCTATATCATAGTTTCTTTCCTTGCCATTATATTTTTGTTGTGTGTTGTCTCATTTTTGGTGTGACTCTATTTCCATTGGAATAAGGCTTGTTTGCCATGTTTTTCCTGGGTTCTCTGCGTCCTCTTGGTCCTTGTCCCTAATTAGAGCCAGTTGTTGCCCCCTTTTTTAAAAAAAGGTGTCCTAACCCAATTCTTTATTTTTCCCTTCCATTCATTGTCAGCCTTTCACTTAGTTCCTTCATTCAGGCCAAATTCACTTAGTCACTTTAGAGAATCGGCAATCCTTTACATTTTTGAAGTCAAGTTGGTTGGTTCGCAAGTTCATGAACCACCCGACTTGCCAACTTGGTGTTTTGTTTTGTCTCTGTATGAAGTCTTTCCTTTGTAGTCAGGAGGTTGGGGAATCTTTGAAGTTTTGAAACTCTGACTCCTAGTTCAAGAGTTCATCTTTTGCCTGACTCGCCGACTCCAAGTAGCGCACTTTCCCAAGTAGTGTTAGCTATGCTAGCATACTATATGGAAGAATGATACTTGTCACTTTGCATTCAATTCAAGGTACGTGTGGACACAGTGGCACCACTCTCAGAGGGAAAGTAGAGGCATGTATTTATGAGTTATAATGGAAAATTTGCCACCAATATTTAATATCTTTCTTGGGTGAATTTATGAGAAGTGACTTGAATTAATTCTTAAGCTGCCTAAGGTGATAATATGTGTAAGGGAATGCATTGCAGCACAACAAACATCTAGTCTACTACGTGTGAAATTTCAGCATAGTTCCATCTTCACAGCTGGTAACTCTTTCCTCTCTCTATAAAGGTTTCATATCTTCTTTGAGGATTTAGAGATTTTTATTTCCCATGTATCTGCACAAAGAATTCTCTGTTGGTGTTTTTCCTTATCCTTTGCTCTCTACGTGTATCTTTGAGTCTCTTTTTTTCTAGTTTTTGGAACACATAAAAATGAAGTTTAAATTCCAAGGGACCCTCGTGGCTTCCATTTTGGAGGATGGTCTCTCTAGAGTGAGGGATATGAATTTGGGGCACATGGATTTAGATGATTTTTGGAGGAGAATGCAGTCTGAGAAAAGAACTCCCTTGGTGGAGAAAATTATCAGCAGTGGCTTACATAAAGTTGGTGGTTTTCTTCTTGCTGTGCATTGTCCTAAATTAATGGTTGCATGTGTCAATGAATATTTCCCAGACTCTCATGAGATAAAGACTCCTAGTGGTGTTGTGGTGGCAAATATTGATTCTAAATCTATTGCTTCGGCATTGAACTTGGAAGAGTATGAAGATAACTCTGATGATTCTATATCTTCGGCCTAGAATTATTATAATGAGCAAAAGGATTGGTGCCATACCTGTGTTGCTAAGAATTGGTTGGAAGAAGAAAAGATTGGTAAGTCTCAGCTACCTACTAATCTGAAAAGTAGCCATTTTAAAGAAGAAATCTTAGATATGATAACCCTACTGAATAGAGTAGTTGGAAGCCTCAACTCAGATGTTTTTGAGTTTTGGATGTGCAGATTTATTTTATTGATTTGCAGAGATCACCAAATTGACTGGCCAAAAGTCATCAATGAGTGTCTACACAAGTAGCTGGTGAATTTTAAACGATGTGTGGGATTTCATATGTGTTCGCATCTAGTCTACATTTTGGCTCGAAGAGAGGCTGCTTGGCCTAGTCTGAGGACTCAAAGGAGTTCTTCGGAAAGTATGCATGTGTATCAAATTTTCCCTTACTTGCAAAGAAGTGAAGGTATGAAAGATTTCAGATGTGTGAATGATGCTTTTTCTATGTTTCTAGCTAAAAGAATTGATGGCTCAATAGAGAAAAGATTTTCTATAGAAGTGTTTGTATTGGTCACAAAATTTGGGAGTATTTAGATTAAGTTTGATTGCGTCTCATATTTGAGAATCAGGGGTTATGAAAATGCCCCATTAAAATTGCCTCGGTACCCCTCTGATTATTTGGTGTTGCTAGAAGTATGCTGCTAAATGGAAACAGTAAATGTCAAATACTAGGCAATGAAAAAGAAAGGATATTCTTTTCCTATGTCTCTATCTTTTTACTCATACAAAAGCAATGATGGTGCTCAAAATGTGGATAAATTGTCTGAATTCAGCCTTCATAGTTTGTCTCCCCATGTATCATTTGACAACAAAAAATTTATAAAAGAAAATATGCATGGAGGTGGTTCCTACTCATATCTTCCTCAACTTGAAGATTTTTGGGAGGACTGTATTGATGAAAGGGAAGTTCAAAGGGGGAAATGGTTGAGCTTGACTGTTGATCAAGGCTATGCCTTCAAATTGAATATATAGGTCCTGGATATAATTGATGATTTTTAAAATCTTTTAGGTGAAGAATATGATACAATGTCAAGGGAACCTTTGCCTCCAATAAAATGGTTTGAAAAGGAGCTTATTGATATTATGTTGTTGTGATTTCATAATTTAAGGAGAATAGAAAAGCAGTTATAGACAAAGGCCAAGGAGTGTACTAGTTCAACAACCCCAAGGGACTCAAACTCCCAGAGTCAAGTCAGATCCCAGACCACCACCTCGCACAGAAGGTCATCTAGTTTGGACCCGACTCTACAAAGAGGTGGCTCACAATCAAACGACAACGGTGAAGGGTCACCTGAGGAGACTGACAAGTTCAAGACCACCTATGAGAAAGTTGTTCAAGTAACGAAGAGAAATACCGGAATAGCTACTTTCTCATCTAAAGAAGACCATGTGCCCCCACCAAGCAATCATGTAAGTGATTCCAATTCTTTCATCTTCTTGCAAATTGGAGAAGATAATTTATTGCATTCTTTACTTAGTGCACCAAATTCTCCTCAACAAAAAGAGATGCCTAAGCAAAACCCTCATCCTGCACCAATAATGGCCACTACCACTGCCACTAATGTGCCAGTCTCATCCCCAAATTGGTTGAAAAAGGTAGTCCAAAAGAAGAAGAGGTACATGATTCTAGTTGATGAGGGCATTGATACTATTGCCAGTTTGTTGCAGATGGTATCAAAACCCAAATGTGTGAAGAGAATGTCTAGAATAGTGATCGACGAGAAACTAGTTTTTAGAGATTACATACCCACTAGTCGAGAAGAATGAGGATGAAAGAACTGAAGCAGACTTCAGAGTAAGCTGAGTGGATCTAGGGCCATCAACTACCAAAGGTGATTTATATCATATGCACTATTTAGTGGACAACATCTCTAAAAGGGTGAAAGACTTGCAAGATGAAAATTTGAGGCTACTAGCACATGTAAGTTCTCTGTCCTCTTTTTCCAATTCAATTGCTAAAGTGATAACTCTCTCAACTGGAACCTCCTCCACTGTCAAATTCCCTACCCTCAACCCAAATCTACTTCAACAAGTTAAAACTTCTTTGTCTCTGAGGAATCTATGGACCAATGGGTTGAGAGGATCATCTTTGATGGTCTCTTATTTATCGAGGAGGCAATGAAATTGTTTGATTCCATTCATGCTAAAAGAGAAGTTTTGATAGTAGAATTTGAGAAAGCTTGAAGTGACCACCACAATTTGAATTTAGCCTCTAAGGAAGTGCAAAAAATCACCAGCATGGACCCCGGTATTCTAATGGCCAAAGAAGTCATAGCTGATCCTAAGGAACTAGATACTGCTATGTGGGCTGATGCATTAGAGTGGAAAATTTGTATTATTTCTACACCTAAAGAAGAGATGGGAAAGGCAGTGGCAGTTTATTACAAAGAGATGATGAGGATTAAAAGATATTTTACTACTTTAGAGGTAAAGGCTAATGGATCTGATGATGAAAAACTGTTGGATGTTAAGGTGATCAAACAAAATTTCAAAAGAACAGTGATAGAGGAGATTGTAAATTATAATGCAATTATAGGGGAGTCATTGGGGAGATTTTCTAAATTGGCAGCCTATATTAACACTTCTAGGGGTGGTATCGATGAAGTATATTGTAAGGTGACTGACTCTGACTAGGCTATCATGAAAAAGAAGTGTCATATCAGCATGATTGGAACTCCATAGGCATGTCCTTAATGCTAGTTATCAACAATTACAAGGCATACAAGGCCAGATTGCGGGCAAAGGTACCTTAGGTGGTGCAAAGTATCACTGGAGAAGGTGGACGGTCAAGGGAAGATGAAGAGATGGACAAGGTGGATGATGGTGATGGGGACTTGTTAGATCTAGGGCACACAACTATGAGGGGGGGTGAATTAGTTGTACAGAAACTTGCTTCTACTTCAAACACTTGATTCTTCTTTGTTAGTTAGCAGCATATCAATTAACCATTCATGAAAGCATAAAGCATAAACATCAGAATAGATAAACATCAACACATTTGACACCAAGATTTTGACGTGGAAAACCTGGTTAAGGGAAAAACCACGGGTGATTAACCCCAAGATTATTCTCTGTTAGAATAATAAGAAAAATGGATGGCACATGCTAATTAGGGCTCACTGCCTGAGCACACTGCTCACAAAGAGGCACATTGCCTACAAGAGACACACTGTCTACAAGATCATAAGTATTACAAACTTGAACTGGAGAATGACATCTTCACCATGTCTGGATTAGTTCCATTTAAGCTCGAGACACACCTACTCTACCTTTCGCTCTTCCACTATTCCACACTCATCCGCTCCACCACACACTTTGAAATGAACTCACAAACCTTTATTTATACAAGGCATCGACTTAGGAACAATCATCTAAGTCGACAATCAACTACAAGAACATTCGCAAGATAAATAACTCATCCGGTTGGCCAGTCTAAACAAGAACATCTTCATCTGAAAGTATATCTTCAATTCCAGGCTCTAAAACTAATGTAGACTAACAAAACAACCTCAACATGATCCAAGAACCTTCACAGGCTTGCCTAAATGACTAGGTACATCTGCACTTCCTCTACTTACTAGAATTCTTTTCTTCTTCATCCGAAACTTCAAGAACACAGTCTGTCGCCACTTTCAAGCTGTAATAGGTGCTTCCGAACCTCCAAACTATGTAAAAATTGAGATGACACATCACAAGGACATCCCAAACACTCCTTCAAATCCACAGAATAGGAAAGTGCACTTCCGGATCTCACCGGACCTTTTTGTACCAGTCTGTCACTCCAGAGCATCTCCCGGAACCGGTTCTACTTGATCGATCACAACTTCTTCATATCTTTATGCGGACCTTTGAAATCTTGACTGGAGCATCTCAAGACTCATATCTACAAACCCTTTAATCCGCATCCTCTAATACTCAACTGATTGAGTACTTTTGTCTTCTTCTCATCATTGTTCTTCACTGTTCTTGATTTTCTTAATATCCTCAGCACATAGCTCATCCAATCCTTCTTGTCAATGCAATATGAGTATGTTGACATCAATGACAATACTGGTTAACCTCATACTTGTAACAATCTCCCCCTTTGTCATTGATGGCAACATGTGATGTGAAAAACCATCAAGACAAGAACTTCTCCTTTCTGTCATAGCTCCCCCTATCACCAACAACTCTTCACATGTCTTCTCTTCCTTTACTGCTCCCCCTTTGATCAACAACCTCTTGTTTTTCACATGTCTTCTCTCCCCCTTTGACATCAATGGCAAAGGGCTCATACTTACAATTCTAACACATCAAAATCATACCAGCTACTCCCCCTTAGTAGCAGCTCCCTATCATCAATCCAGATCACAAGATATGACCGTGATATCCACCAGACTGATGCACATCAGTGCATCCTAGTTCATCACTGGAGGAGCCATGACCCCTAACTTCTCCTGGAGATACTCAAAGGAGTCCTTGGGAAGACGTTTAGTAAAAATATCTACAATCTGATCCTTGGAGGGTACATACTCCAATTTGACTTCATCCTTGTTCACTTGTTCTCTCAGAAAGTGAAACTTGATAGATATGTGCTTGGTCTTAGAATGTAGTACCGGATTCTTAGAAATATTTATTGCACTTGAATTATCATAGAAAATTGTGATAGGCTCCTCATATTCAACTTTAATGTCTCTTAGCATCTGCTTCATCCATAAGATTTGAGTGCAACTATCTGCTGCTGCAATGTATTCTGCTTTAGTTTTAGACAAGGATATTGCCTCTTGTTTCTTGCTTAGCCAAGAAACCAACCTTTTTCCCAAAAAGAATGCTCCACCACTGGTGCTCTTCTGGTCATCCACATCTCCTACCCAATCTACATTTGTATATGCATGAAGCAAGAAATCATGATCTCTAGGGTACCATAGACCATACTCAACTGTCCCCTTTAGATACCTAAAAATCCTCTTGATTGCCATAACTTGGGATTCGCTAGGATCGGCTTGGAATCTTGCCACAAGGCCAACAACCTGCATTATATCTGGTCTAGTTTGAGTGAGATACAATAATCCTCCAGTCATTGATCTGTACTTGGTCTGATCTATCTTAGGAGAGTCATCATCTTTGCTCAACTTACATCTGGTTGCCATAGGAGTGTTCATTGGCTTTGAATCTTCCATTCCGAATTTCCTCAACAATTTTTTCACATATTTGGTCTGAGAGATAAAGATGCCTTTATTTGTTTGAGTAATTTGCAAACCCAAGAAGAAATTCATTTCACCAAGCATTGACATTTCAAACTCACTTTTCATTTGGTTTGCAAAGGTTTTACACAAATTGTCTCTTCCTCCAAAGATGATATCATCAACAAATACGTCAACAATCAAGATGTTTTCATTGTGTACTTGGAAATATAAATTACTATCAGTAGTAACTTTGTTGAAACCAATCTGCATAAGATGCTTATCCAACCTTTCATACCATGCTCTAGGGGCTTGCTTCAAACCATACAGTGCTTTCTTCAACTTGCAGACCATATCATCATGATCAGATAATTGAAATCCATCCGGCTACTCAATGTACACTTCTTCTTCCAAGTCACCATTTAGGAAGGTAGACTTGACATCCATTTGATATACCTTGAAGTCTTTGAAGGTAGCAAATGCAAGAAATAATCTGACTGCTTCAATTCTGGCCACCGGAGCAAAGGTTTCTTCAAAGTCAATTCCTTCTATTTGAGAGTAGCCTTTGTAGACCAATCTGGCTTTGTTTCTGATTACTTAACCAACTCCATTTAGTTTGTTCTGGAAGACCCATTTGGTTCCAATCACATTCTTGTTTCGAGGTCTGGGAACAAGATCCCAAGTGTGATTTTTCTCAATTTGTATCAACTCTTCCTCCATTGCTTTGGTCCAGTTTTCATCATTGAAAGCTTCATTTATTGTCTCAGGTTTAATCTTTGAAATCAGACAGCATTCATTTGAATTTTGAGCAATTCTCCTCCTTGTTTGTACCCCTTTGCTTTTGTCACCTATGATCTAATCTTCAAAATGATTTAGAGTTACATACCTTGGAACTTTGGGAGTTTCTTGCACTATTGTTTCTTGATCAGGCTCATTCAGACAAACCTCTTCTTCCTGATATACTGGATCAGTCTCAGTCTGACTTTCAGAGGAGGATTGAGCTCCTTGAACTAGAACACCATTTTGATCATCTTCATCATATTCATAAAACCTTGAGGGCTTCTCAACTCCTTCATCAACCTTCACATTTGTACTTTCTATCATCTTCCTTAGTCTCTTATTGTAACACCGGTATGCTTTGCTTTGAGTGGAGTAACCCAAGAAAATTCCTTCATCACTTCTAGCATCAAACTTTCCTAGATCTTCATCTCTTTTGATGTAACACTTGCTACCAAATACTCTAAAATATCTCACAGTAGGATTTATACCAAACCAAGGTTCATAAGGAGTCTTACCAGTATTGCTTCTAATTTGAACTCGATTGAGAGTGTAGACTGCAGTGCTGACAGCTTCTCTCCAAAACATCTGAGGAACATTTGCTTCCATCATCATTGTCCTAGATGCTTCCTAGATGGTCCGGTTCTTTCTCTCAACTACTCCATTCTGCTATGGAGTCCTAGGAGCAGATAACTGTCTCTTTATACCATGCTTCTCACAAAAGTCTATAAATTCACTAGATGTGAATTCACCACCTCTATTAGACCTCAGACATTTTAGTTTCAATCCAGTTTGATTCTCTACCATAGCTTTGAAGATTTTGAACTTCTCAAAGGCTTCTGATTTCTCTTTTAAAAAGGTAACCCACATCATCCAGGAATGATCATCAATCAGCAACATGAAATATCTATCACCTTACATACTCTTGATTCTTGTCGGACCACATAGATCAGTATGAACTAATTCCAATAATCCGGTAGAGGACTGATCCTTGCTTTTGAAAGAGACTCTGCTTTATTTACCTATCTGACATTCTTTGCACAAACTATTTGTAGGTTTCACCAATTTTGGAAGATCTCTTATAGCCTAAGTATTGCTTATCTTGATGATGTTATCAAAATTTACATGACACATCCTTCTATGCCATAACCAGCTCTGATCAACTTGAACAAACAAACAACTCTTATTAGAACCAACTAGATGGAAGATATTACCTTTTGTTTGAGTACCAGATGCAATCTCAGTTTCAGAGCTTTCGAAGATCCTGCATCTTCCATTCTTGAACCGGAGATCATAACCTTTGTCTACTAACTAACCAACACTGAGAAGATTGTGCTTCAATCCTTCAACATATAGTACATTACTAGTTTTTCTCTTTCCATCAAAAGAAATAGTTCCCCTACCTCTAATTCTACTAGCAGAATTATCACCAAACTTTACCATTCCTCCTTCATACCTTTCCAAGTCTAGGAGTTGATCTTTGTCACCTATCATGTGATGAGAGCTTCCACTATCAATAACCCAATCATCCTTTTCTTCAACTTGGGCAGCCAAAGCTCTTTCTACAACCTTATGATTGACAGATTTAGAGAATATTGGATCTTCTTTCTTGATGGCAATAAACACCCATTCATTTCTAGATTTGTTTCCTATTTCTGATTCATCATCTGTTACTCCTTCATTATCATCTTCTTCATGAACATAATAACAGTTCTTTTGGAACCTTTGTCTATTAGAATTTGACCTTGCAAATCTTTCCAGACATCTTGAGGCAAAATGACCAATCTTATTGCAGTTGAAGCACTTAAAGGGTAATTTTCCTTCATACTTACCGGATCCTCTTGGCAGTCTCTTTGCAATGAGGGCTTTAAGATGAGTTGTTTCTGCTTCTTCCTCTTCCATGTATTTCCTTGCTTGATCATACCATGACAGCTTCCTTGAAGAGTTTTCTTCCTAATCAAATCTTTGTTTGCCTTTCACATAGGCACTGGCTTTGAATGTAGATTCAGTCTTGGGGGATCATCTCCAAACTTAGTGATTTCAAAGCAGCTAGTTTGACAGCCAATTGCTCTCTTGTGACAGTTGTATGGGCTCTAAATTCATCAATGGCAGCTACCTTGATTTTGTAGGGAGTAGGAAGGGACCTGAGAATTTTCCAAATAATCTCATTTTCATCCAGAACTCCACCAGCATTCCTAATTCCATACACCAGCTCATTAACTTTTGGCATAAAGGTAGTGATATTTTCATCATCTCTCATCTTCAATCTTTCAAATTTCCCTTTGAGACTTTGCAACCTTGCACTCTTAACAAACTCATCTCCTTCATGCAAAAGTTCCAGTTTAACCCAGATCTCATAGGTAGTTGGTTTGAGAGTTCTGAGTCAGCCAGTGTGCTTAGAAGAGCCTCTTTAGTCTGTAGATTGTTTTCAGCATCTGTGAGTTCATTTAGAGTTGTCGGACCACCCTGTGGAGGTACATATGCTTTTGTGACCATGGATAAGTAAGCTTTTCCCATACACTCCAAGTGACATTTCATGCGACCTTTCCAGAGAGAGAAGTTGGTTCCATCAAACTTCAGACTGTCCTTCTTGTATGAGGACATCCTGGATCTCCTCAAGCGGTTAAGCTCCTTTTAGAGGAACTTAGCTCTGATACCAATTATTAGATCTAGGGCACACAACTGAGAGGGGGGTGAATCAGTTGTATAGAAACTTGCTTCTACTTCAAACACTTGATTCTTCTTTGTTAGTTAGCAGCATATCAATTAACCATTCATGAAACCATAAAGTATAAACATCAAAACAGCTAAACATCAACACATTTGACACCAAGATTTTGACGTGGAAAACCTGGTTAAGGGAAAAACCATGGGGTGATTAACCCAAAGATTATTCTTTATTAGAAGAATAAGAAAAATGGATGGCACATGCCAATTAGGGCTCACTACCTAAGCACACTGCTCACAAAGAGGCACACTATTGACAAGAGACACACTGTCTACAAGATCATAATTATTACAAACTTGAACTAGAGAATGACATCTTCACCATGTCTGGATCAGTTCCATTTAAGCCCGAGACACACCTGCTCTGCCTTTCGCTCTTCCACTATTCCACACTCATCCGCTCCACCACACACTATGAAATGAACTCACAAACCTTTATTTATACAAGGCATCGACTTAGGAACAATCATCTAAGTCGGCAATCAACTACAAGAACATTCACAAGATAAATAACTCATTCGGTCAGCCAGTCTAAACAAGAACATCTTCATCTGGAAGTATATCTTCAATTCTGGACTCTAACACTAATACAGACTGACGACACAACCTCAACATGATCCAAGAACTTCACAGGCTTTCCTGAATGACCAAGTATATCCGCACTTCCTCTACTTACTAGAATTCTTTTCTTCTTCATCCGGAACTTCAAGAACACAGTCTGTCGCCACTGTCAAACTACAACAGGTGCTTCTGGACCTCCAAACTATGTATAAATTGAGATGACACATCACAAGGACATCCCAAACACTCCTTCCAATCCATAGAATAGGAAAGTGCACTTCCGGATCTCACCGGACCTTTTTGTAACACTCTGTCACTCCAGAGCATCTCCTAGAACCGGTTCTACTTGATCGATCACAACTTCTTCATATCTTTATGCGGACCTCTGAAATCTTGATTGGAGCATCTCAAGACTCATATCTACAAACCCTTTAATCCGCATCCTCTAATACTCAACCGATTGAGTACTTTTGCCTTCTTCTCATCACTGTTCTTCACTGTTCCTGATTTTCTTAATATCCTCAGCACACAGCTCATCCAATCCTTCTTGTTAATGCAATATGAGTATGTTGACCTCAATGACAACACTAGTTAACCTCATACTTGCAACAGGACTTGTAAATTCTCAATTGATTTTTAATTTCACGCTTTTAAGTTATTTCATGCTTGCTCTAAAACTATTGGCTCTGGAGGGCCCTTTATTATTATTATTGTTTAAACAATCCTTTAATCAGTTGTTTCAAGAAGCCGTTATGATTTGGCCTAGCTATATATTCTAGATGGTTGGTCGAATTAAAGATCTTTTTGCAAAACTTTATTTTTGAAAAGGGTGATAGTTAATTTTGTTTTCAACTACTATGATACATGCAATATAGTTAATATAGTGGAGATTTGGGTGATCATGGACTTTGTGTTATGATTATTTGAATTCATTTTCTTCTTAAGTTGGATGTGTTTCTATGAGGTTAATGGTATTCATGTGTTTTGGTGGTTGGATGTTATTAAATATTGCTCACTACTTTGAATAGTCTATCTATTGATATTTCATTTAAGGTGGTGAATTCATGTGCATATGAATGATATCTTTGATGTATGTTATGCAGTCGAAAGTCTAGGAACTTCTAGATTTAGAGTTAGAATTATAGATTTGCCTTTATAGATTTCTGGTCAAAAGCTCTGCCTTTATCTTGCTTTTTGGTTAAAAGCAACCTCAATTTTATATTCCTCAGAATATCTATAGAAGGTAGTTGCACCTTGTTAAATAAATAGAGACCCTGTGTAGAATACCAATATATTGGGCTCAACTATTGATTACATTTGTCACTTGTTCAAGTGTGAGTATATAGAGTTAGGTGACAAATCTATTAACCAACAATAATCACTGAAGCCTTTCGATTTAGAGAGTATAACTTAGCTAATGAGGGAGGTATGCCGCTTAAGGAACCTATTAATGGAATGCATCTCAAAAGATTCTATGCTTAAAGATCTAATGTTAAATGTTCCTAACCCAATTATTATATAGATTAGCTTCAATTTCGACAAGATATTATTATTTTGTCTTAATTCATTTAACATTACATCTTTGTTCAAGTTGTTCATTGTTGTAACTTGCTTAAGTATTCTTTTCTTAGATCACTTTTGTATTAACTAAATATAGCATCAAAATTAGGATTATGTGTAAAATGCTTGATCATTGTGCTTATTACTATAAGTTCTTTTAAGAATTGTTAGTATATCACAATAACATTAATCATAGCATGTAAATATCATCACTAGTTGTATTTTTATAAAAATCACAAGTGATAGATAAAAAACCATTACACATAAATGGAAAGAAATAAACATCACATATATATATATATATCCTTAGTTTTAAGTATACATCTGATTCGACTATCCCTTAGGATAAAATGGGATGTCATAGTGCATAAAATCTATACATCACATAGCTGAGCCTCGATTGCCAGTACCCTCAGGCCCTTGTGGTGTGCGAGTGACAGAAGCCTGACCATGTGTGGCTACGAATCGTGAATGACTCCTAGAGATGCTTCATGATCGTAACCCCCTGATCTCACCTCTCATCTCTATAATCTGTGTTGGCCAGAGACACTGTGTGTCTTCATAAGTGTTGTCATTGATGGCAACAAAGTCTATCCCACACATCTGTAGTACATATTATATCTATACCGGAAGTTAGATTGAAGATTGTTTTTGTCCAGTGAACAAGAATAGAGTATGCAACAAGGTCTGACAATCAGGTCAGGATCTCTCAAATGGTGTAACTCAGTAATTTGTAGACTTGGACAAGTCAAGAGGAGTATCATGACTACTATATTCCAAAGATTTAGCCTCCGGTGATAAAGAAAGAAAAAGATATGAGCATCTGAGTGTTGGGTTCCAGTCAAGCAGAGCAGATAGAGGAAGAACTGACCAGTAGAGTATCAGACTTCAATCCAAATGAGTAAAAGGTGTTGATCAAGCAATTTGTGGGATTATACATTATTGGCCGACATGATTAATGAATTCTATGCCTATGTTTTTGATATACATCACAAATCAAGCATGGATTTAGCTGATAGATTAACTACTTGCAGTGTTCTTGTTGCCGACTAGAAAGTTGATAAAAATCCTTGATGCAGATATATATACCAGATGGATTCTAGTATGTAGGTGTGTGTTTTATTGGTGGAAGTAATAAGGTGTGAAGAAAAGTAGGGATAAGTATGGGAATAGTAATTCAAATCCGGTATGTGACTGAACAGAGGAAGAATGAAGTGCATCAGATCAGTATATTGTGCCTAACCAGAACTGAACTCTTTCATTTGTAGATGCTTCTCATCAGTTCAAACACTTGATTATCTTATGTAAGTTCTATAGATAGTGAGTCTCTTGTAGGTAGTGTGCCTCTTGTGAGCAGTGAGCCGTAATTGGTAAGTGTCATTTTGTACTCTTTTATTCTTTTAACAGAGAATAAAATCTTGGGTTAGTCACCCCATGGTTTTTCCCTTAACAGGGTTTCCACGTAAAAATCCCTGTGTTATGTGTGTTGATTTTATTTCTATTCTTATGATTACATATGCTTTCATGTTTTGATGCAACACTGAATATTAAGATAACAAAAAGAAAAGAAAGGTAAGTAAATTTTGAGATAACTGATTCACCCCTCCCTCTCAGTTATCTTCCTTGTTTCCAACAATTAGTATCAGAGCAAGGTTCATCTGAACAAAGCCTAATAGCTTGAGGAAGATCCAAGAATCTCAATGGATGCATATGGTATGAAGGAACAACTTCAGCCTGCCCTAGATGATTTTGAAAAATCCCACTCTGAAATCAATAATTTGAGAGAAATAATCAAACAAGCTGATGAATTCATAAATGAGCTAAAACAAAAACTTAGTATTTCTGTGAAAAAGAGAAAGGAACTACTTAAAAAATTATCTAATCAGAGTGAAGTCAATGATACTAATGAAGATCTGAATGAGAAAAATAAGCTATGTGAGAAGATGGTAAAAGAAGTCCTTATGGTGAGGTATGAAATGGAATCAGGGGTTATGAGATTCACCCAAGAAATTGAAGAAAAAAGAAAGATTGAAGATAATCTAAAAATATCCCTCAAGGAGAAAACAGAGGACTACCACAAAATGGATAAATAATCAAGCATCTTGAATCTGATCTTGAAGAAGCTAGAGACAATGAAGAACAACTTGAGAATGAGTTAGACACTCTTAAAAAAGATTTTCAAGCAACAAATGAATACAAAGAGAAATTCAAGATAAGCTTAGCCCAACTTGAAGTTCTTCTTGAAATCCAAAAGAGGGTAGATGATAAGCATGGCTTAGGATATGAGAAAGGTGAAAGCTCTGGATCTGGTCAGAAAAATTTTGGATCAGGAAATCAAAGAAACAGGCCTAGAAGACCTCTGGTAAGGCAACCAAATGCCCAAAGATATCCATCCTTCAATGGATACTACTTCAATTGCAACAATTTTGGTCATAGAACAACTCAGTGTAGAAGGAGAATGAATCAGAATAATCCATCCTTCTCTAGATAATGTTTCAACTATAAAAGGTATGTCCACAAATCTAATGAATGCAAAAATATACAAATAAACAATTCATTCAATGGTAGATGCTTTGCATGCAATAGAATGGGACATATGGCTAATCAATGCAGATCAAGAGGATATCAATCAAATAAGCAATGAAATTTTGTATGTTACAATTGCAATAGATCCGGTCATATTGCTAGATTTTGTAGAAATAGAAATCAGGATAGAAAAGGTCCAGTGGAACATAATTAGAAACAAGATAAGGGCAAAGGTAAAGTAAATGTGGATGAAGTTCAAAAGGAGATGAGCAAGATTTTGGTAAAGAAGAGTACAAAAAATATTGGAGATGGATCCACACTAGAATCTGGTGCTGATATTCCTTCCAGAAACTAAAAAGGTGAGCTCTAGTTTAGGGGGAGTCATAGAGAAAAACAATTTCCCCCAGCTAGTCAGCTTGTGCCCAAATTCGGCACATTGAGTAAACATCTGTTGTTACAGATTAAATGGTTCTCAGAAAAACGTCTAAACAACCTTCAGTCAAAATGTGAAAGATCCACATGAAGTTTTCCAAGATTTCTAACCACTCAAGTTGATCCAGTTCCAACAGCTATCCGGTTAAGCATAATTCCACAGACAGATCCAGTATGATTCAAAATTGAAATGCTTTGATTTGTGAACCCATGGCATGATTGAAGAAAAGAAGATACATTGTCAATCCTCACTGACAATGATTCTAAGTTCAGCGTAGTGATTCAAGAAAATCCCTCTCAAAACAGGGCAACTGAATAACTTAAGTTGTGCATTTATTACAAAAGAAAATTAGGGTTTGCGCAAGGATAAAAGGGTTCTTTCACTCATTATTTACACACTTGTACTCATGAAGAAGAAAAGAAGAGCTCTACACTAAAGTTTCTACAATTCACTCAAGATCAACTGGAAAAATGAATTCAACCAGCAATTTGTTCCAGCTCCTATTTCAAACCCTAACGTGTGAAAAGGTACCTCCATTTTGAAAATCTCTCTCTAAATATCTTGCAAAATGGCTACTCCAATGGTTGTCAAGATCTCTGGACATCTATCACAAATAGCTAATAGATGAGAATTTTGAACTCAAACCTAAATTCAAGGCCCTTTGGGATAAACACTTCAGACATTGCATACATTTTCCATGTTTTGCAGAAGATGATTGGGTCTAGTATGTTCTAATTAGGATGCATGATAATTTCATGTGGCTAATGAGGCCCTTCAAGATAACTAAAGATGCAATCAGGACAGTTATTGGACTACATGCATCTAGTGGGTTACCTGCACTTAAATCCATGAAGAACCAAATAGTAACTGAAGCCACCGGATCTAAATTTAAGAAAAAGAGCAATGACCATAGATGACATCATAGATCTAGATGTCAAGTTCACCTCAATGATAATCGACTACAAAATCTATCATTCGAGCATGGAGAATTCTATGTCTGGCATTGCAATCTATGCAACATATCAGATGTTGAGGGAAGATGTAGATTATGACCTATGTGAACTTCTCCTAAATCAACTGTTAGAAAACCTATAGAACATCAAAAAGGATAAGAAGAATTCCTTTAAATATGGTAGCCTAATACTATGTCTGTTCTTCTATTATATGAATGAGCTACGTGAATCACATGGTTGGGTCTGGAAAAATCATAAACTAGTTGTAATTCAAATTAGAGATTATATGTATGGACTTGGTGATGCTCAAGCCCAAAACATAACACTCTGGGGTTATTTCAAGAACTTCTAGAGCATGATGCAAGCCAGAGAGAATTCCACAGTCCATAGTTGAGAAATACGAGGACACAATTTGCTTTATGGTTGACACTAATCAATGCCTAATGGAGGCAGTTGAGCCAAGGACTGTGTGGATAATTCCTATGGGATATGAAGTCGATAAAAAAATCTTGGAGCTTCATATTCAACATCTACTAAGCCAGCCCAAGGACACTGAAGCAGAAAGGTTTGGAACCTTTCAAGAGCTAAGTGTAAAAATACATTTTGAGTTAAGACAACTGGAGATAAAGAGGAAAGTAAGAATGGAAGTTGAAGAAATTGTCAAAAGATTTGGCCTATCAAAGGAGGCTGTGGATGCAAATAGAGAGAAAATGGAGAGGGCTGAGAAAGAGAAACAAGAAGCAAAGAAAGAAGACATTCTGGTACAAGCCTCCTCCCGGACTAGATCTTCCAAGAGCTCTACACCTACCACTCCTAAAAGCTCAAAGGCTACCAAACCAAAAGTCCAGACATCTAAAAAGGAGAAAAGAGGATGGAGACCAAAGCCACAAGGTCATGTACAAGCCTTAAAGATGATGAAGAAATAGAATCTGATGAGGAAATCAAGAAAATGAAGAAGAAGAAAACATCCAGGAAATTCTCTGCTAGTAAAAATGAGGAAGAAAAGGCAAAGGAGTTTGTTGAAAAGCCCACTCTCTCCATTGATGACATCATCAAGGAAGCTACTATGGATGGGAACCTATAGCCAGTAACAGAGTTCTATGATGAATACAGTGATGTTGACAAGAGAATTTTGGAAGAAGCTACTGTCAAGTACTTAAACATTTACAATAAAGCTTTCATTGAAATTATATCATTAATTCCTAAGAGTCTAGAAAAAGTACTTGAGCTGAGAAAAGAAAATGCAAAGGCAAAAGACTTAGAGATTTGGGAGAAAATAATGATTCAACTTTATCCTTCTATCACTCCAAAACAAATGGACATGATTTTCAAGGACTATAAGGATGAGTTCCGAAGTAAGGCAAGAATGAATAAACTTATGCTTGGAGAAACTGACCAAGTAGAAAGTGAAACAAAAGATATCCTCCAGAATGCTTTGAAAAGATTTAATCTTCCTATTATAGAGGAAACAAATGAAGAACCTTCTACCATGGATGTTGAAGGATTAAATATAATCAATGAAGAATCTTATGACAAGGTTGAAGAAGGATCAAAGAAAATAGATGAAGAGAAGTCTGAGGACTTAGATTCCTCTATTCCGGAAGAGGAAGTTCATAAAGAAGTAAACATAGGTGACATCTTGTTGTGTGGTTACACAACACGCCCCATTTTGACTTGACAAAACAGGGACCCAACTTTTTGCTTGGCTTGGCTTGTGTTCTTTATGCTTTTCAGCGGTCTAGTAAAAGTAGGTCATGCAGGTGACACTACATAAGGGAGCTAGGTAAGTCATCATGATGAGGTTAGTTAGTCAAATTTAATATTTCATATCAATAACCTCATGGTTGGAAAGAGTACAAAATTTCATGTAGGTTTGCCTTTTGGATCACCCTGATATTCCTTAGGGAACGAAAGTTATGACAAGTCAAAGTCCTGGTCAAACCTGATATTCTGAAGGGGGGGTCATATTTCTTAACATAATGTCATCTTATGAAAGATCACCTCGATCCAATTTTATCACCTGATAATCATTTGGTCTGAAACTCCAGACGTCAATCTTACATGATAGTGATATTTACCCATCAAACAGCTTCATATATTTTGCGGGGCTCATATTTCAAATATCTCCTGATGTTTCGAATATCACCCTGTTGCATAATATCACCCTAGAGCTAATATGCTGATGACATCATCCAATCCTGATGAATGAAGAAAATCACCATGACAGTGACGCCATCATTCTTTTTACCTCGTGGAGGTGTATTTCAAATGATCACCCTTTTTCAATAACATGACGGTGATGTCATCCCGATCTTTCAAAAGGGGGTCACTTTAGTTTTGAGTGGTCACATTTTAAACATGACCCGATATTCTCAACATGACCCGATATTCAAATCATGACTCGATATTCTCAACATCACCCGATCCACTGACATTAGTCTTCCCACTTAAAGGTGGAAGGTCATAATATACAGAGGGGTCATATTTCAAATATCACCTGATATTCTGAAGATCACCCCCTCCTCTTGCCTCGTAACATTTAATGCACATAAATGCAATAGGTGGATTCCCGCCGATTGCGAATGCGATACACACACCTGGCAACATCTGTGAATTTCGTATAGAAGATCAATGGTTTTGATCAATTTAACCTAGTTTTGCCCTAATTTGCCCTATGAATGAGGTTAAAAGTGAATTTCCAAGGTCATTCTACACTTACCTTGTGAAGAAACAAGATTTATAGAGCATACATTCAAACCCTCATATGACCTACCTATGAACGCATACAGCTTACATCAGAATAGAACAGGTGATTATAACTGGTGTCTAAGCCCCTTTTCTATAATCATCAGCCTAATTCAGGAGATAAGTGTTATCATGTAAGTAATTAAAAAAACCCTCCTATGTCATTTTCTGCATGTCTAGGTAGTATGCTTTTCCAGTGGTTTGAAACTGTAAGTATGCATATCATGATGAAATAGAAATTAATAAGTATAATATGCATGATGTCGTAAACGCGTAGTGTTGTATGTATGCATGTGGATAGTATGGTAAGACCAGTCATGTTCATTATAGGAATCCATGGCAGACATCAGGAGGAACAAGTCTGAATGTAAATTTCTTAAGCCTATGTTTGCTCAACCTGAGGGAGTACAGTTCAAGTATGGTGTCAATGGAGATACTCATCAGGGAAACACAGATTTAGTGGCATGGTCGTCCAAGATGGATGATGATAAAGCTAGTACCCTACTAGATGCCATATTTACATCAAGAATGTAGCATGTAGCTTGATTTCTCTATTCCATGGAAACTCCAGAATTGATAATAGAATGTGCCAAAAATTACAATCCTCAGACGAGGAGAGTGGAAAAACATGGAAGGGTATATGCAGATTTGTCAATAAAAGGGATCACATCCACTTTTAGTCTCTCAGTCAGAAAGAAGGTAGTCAGTATGGATCTATGCAAATTGGAGATTGAATATGTAAATAATAAAAAGACTGCAAGAAAGAGGATGTACCAGTGGAGATCAAAGAACAACACTTACACTGCCTCTACCAAATTCCTAGTGCACCTGTACAAATTTGACTTTGATGATGAATATCAGTATATGATTGCCCTACTCAGCAGAGTGACAGGCCAGCCTACTACTAGAAGTTTCAAGGATTGGATGTATGGGGTCATCATGATGTGCATTTATACAGATAATAAGCCATTATGGGCTAAAATCATCAGTGATGCTTTAGATGAACAGATGATGAACTTAGGAGGCCTGGAGTGTTCATTTTACATGACTTCATATGTAGTATATTCATGTGCTTATAAGGGAACATTTGATGCACTAACCACAGTTGGAAAGATTGGTGGCAGTTTAAATGATGCCCATCTATGGGACCATTATCCTCAGTTGCAAAGAACAAACTATCTCCTTGACTACAAATTGGTGAATGATGCATTTTCTATGCATCTGGTCAGAACAATGCAGGAGGATAGAACCAAAAGACTAAGCATGGAACCCCAAGAAGCTATATACAAGCATGGTGCTTGGTTCATCTAGTTTGCCACATTTTCTTACATTAGAATAGAAGGTTTTGAGGGACAACCATTAATGCTACCCAGGTACCCTACTAATGGGGTAGTCCTGATCAAGTTTCTGAGATAGATATCTACTATATTGGATGCATACAAAGAAAATAAGAAAATACCTCCAGTATTATTTCCAGTAACTATAGGGTGGTCTATCTACCCTAATTCTGAAAACATAAAGAAGGCCATAGCAGGTCTGAACTTGATGAACTTACAGCCATTCCCATTGGCCAGATCATATGACCCCTATGGAAGAATGCAAAAGATCATAGGGAAGTCCATACATCAAAAGAACTTAGAAGATTTCTAGACTGACTGTGAGGATGAAGCTGAAGTTAGAAGAAGAAAATATCAAAGGCTCACCCTCAATCAGATTAAGACATTTGATTGCATTCTAGCGCCTACACAATTGAAGAAAGATGATGGCAAGATTTTGTCAAATGAGTATGAAGACAATAAGGTGTATAATGACACCATTTCAGCCCCTAACTTAACACTGCTTGAGGACATCTCCTTGGATAGCTTCATAGGTGGGGTGTTGCAGTTGACCCAGGCATGGGTAAATGAACAAATCAATACACTGAAGAAGAAAGGTGTGGCTATCACAGTAGATAACAAGAGGAAAAGGCAGGAGATTCCTAATGAGGAATATGATGACTTTCTTGTTGAGAAGAGAAAATCTAATGGAGAAAGGATGCCACCTCTGAAACAAAGAAAATGACCCCCTAGAGGAAGGAAGACAAATAGTGAACCTAAGGGGGTAATAGTTGAAAGAATTGATATATCAACTGAAGGTGCATCTATATCAGGATAGGCATCAGCCTCATCTACATAGCCTTTGGCAGATGAACCAAGAGCAAAAAGAATCCTAAGGCCTGCTGTGGAGACTACAAGAGTACAATATGAAGGCCAAAATTCATAGCAGAATGTAGAAAAGGATATCATTCTTGAGGAGCCAGGGAATAAAGAGCCTGCAGGAGATGACCCCATGATGGTCACAAGAAAAAGGAAGGCACCCCTGGTGACATCACCACCTAAAAGACAGAGAACATCTATGAGGGGTGAGATAAGACATGACCCCATAGTATTAAGGGGAGCTAGTAGTGAAGTGTTAAGGAAAGAATTGCAACATGATGTGCCACTTCCTACCATCATTCAGTTTAAGACTAAGAAGGTTGAAGAGCAAGTAAAAGAAGCCACTAGAGCAATTCAAGGTGGTACTTTCTCATTGGAAGAAACTGTGGACGTATCAGATGATGAGGTGGTACAAAATGTGACTTCTCGGTAGATGGAGACCCTTACTTCTAACACTCACATGACCCCACATGGAACCCCATCCTCACAGATGGTGATGTTAGAAGAGTTGAAGCAAACAGAGGAAGAAAAGGAAAATAGCCCAGATAGGGAAGCCCAACAAATCAGGCTTGATAAGTTAGTTGATTAGGTAACTAGCCTTGAGGTGATAGACTTAACATATAGGGAGGATGTGACACATCCTGAACATCAAGCAGGTGCACCTGATAAAATAGAAAATGTTGAGATAGCCAAGTTGGCAGAAATAGAAAGAAGCATTCTAGATATGGGTCAGCAACAACAAGAAATACCAGCTAAGCCCAAAATAGTAGAAGTCCAGCAGAAGGGTGAGAATGATCAGGACACATTAGGTGATGATGCCCTCTGGACTTGAGAAACCTCAGGCAATAAGGATACATCAGGTCATGATGACTAAAAACTTAGGAGGTAGATACATCAGGTGCAGAGCATAATGTGATCCAGGATCAGGTAGATGCACCTAGTTTGAATACAATGATATCCACAGAGACAAATGTGCCTCAGGATGAGGAAATTCCTAAAGTGGATGAGACACAAAAGGAGGGAGTAAAAGATCAGGTCCAGGACCAGCATGATCCTCCCCTGCAAGAAGAAGTTCTCCAAGAAGAAGAAATACAACAAGATCCCCCTCATGATGAATATCATGAGGAAGAAATAAGTAAATCACCCTCTCCACCGAGAACCGAGACAAATGCTAGAGATTAGGGTGGACATGATGATGATGATAGACACTAAGGATCCAAAGATCAAATATCTCAATGGCTTGAGAAAGAAATAGGTATGGAATCAGGTTGTGAGATTCAAGAATTTGATGTCTCAACATTGTTTTCAAAAACCATCATGAAGCCTAAGAGGAAAGCTAGATTAACATCTGCAATTAGAAGAGATCCTGCTATAGGCAGAAGGACCGCCCAGGTAGCACTTCCCATTGTTGAAAAAGAGAAAGGCAAAATCACCCTAGAAGAATTCCAAATCACCACAGTTGACTTGGGGTTTGCCAATTCTTTGACCCAAAAGGGTGAAGAAAGAAAAAGAGAAGAATAAGAAGCATAAAGAGCACATTGCTCAGCTACACTCATACATAAAAGGGTTGATTAATCCTGACAATACATCATCAGATCAGGCAGTCCCATTGAATGCAATTTCTCAAGAAGAGGTTAACAAATTAGACCTTATGAAGCATGAGTTAGTGATTATGAGAAAGTGGATGCTGTCAACACTCATGGGAGCTAAGGAGGTAGTGAGAGCCTCTTTGCAGAGGTGGAATTCTTTGAGTATCTCTAGGAAGAAGGTTGATAAAGTACAAAATGAGGCCGGAAGAAGGTCATTCTAGTTAGAGAAAGCCTTGAGTGCTCTGAGTGAAATAAAAAGGATTAATCCTTAGATCTTGATAAATAATCAATTGTTGGATAATAACACTGCCATGCTAGTGGATATTTGGTATAAGGACATTAGGTTTGACTGTGAGGTACTAAAGAAGTGCAATAGTAAGTTAAGAGATATCAGTGTGAAATTGCATGGCATGATGTCCTATGAAGCAGAAGTCCTAGAAGCCCTACAAGGAAAAGTAGAGGGGAAAATTGAAAACCAAGACATAGACTTTGCCATAAAAGCTCTGCATGATAACTTTCAGCCAATGGTTGATGATCCTCTCACCCACCTGATGGAAGAAGTAATGAACAAGATCATGAGCATCAAATTCAGGGTGGAGAACTATAACAAAACATTGAGAAACAAGAAGGGTAAATTGGAAACCCTCAGAGATAAGTTTCAAGCCCACAAGCACGCCATTAGTAAAGCCAAAACTCAAGATGGCGGGGAAGTTGAAAGAATAGTAGAAGCATATGAAAATATCAGGATAATAATGTAGGTCCATATACAAGGTGACATTCATTAGGGTGATGATGACACATAAAGTGATGATCATGATGATCATGATGAGGAATAAGAAGAGCCTGAAGAATAAATGAAGATGCACTACAAGGGAAACATCTGCATCAGGTACTTAGAAGAAAATAAGTTACCTATATGGTTGCCAGCTGGCAACCTGTGCCATGAGAGTAGTTGACCAAGTCAAAAGGAATATGCACCATGAATCTTAATTGATAAATCTTGATCGTAGATCATTTGTAACCGCTTCCTCACCTTATTCTATAAAAGGTGTAGGGATGCCTTATTTTGAACATTGGAAGCTTAATTGAAATTTGTTTGCTGAACTATCAGGGCCTATTTCAAAGTTACTGTAAACCTACATGTTTTTGCATACTTAATGAAAGAGAAGACCATTTTGATTATAAATCATCATAAATCCTGAGTAGTCTGTGTTTGAATTCTTGATACATGCTTTGATTTGCTGTATCCCTTGGAGTGCTCATCAGTCTGCATGTATTGTCTTCATTCATTATCCTTTGAAATTTGCATCATCTATATCTAGCTGTGGAACATCCTGGTGAAAATATGGTTTGATTTCTTCTCCTCATGACTGTATCAAGTGTGTATGTGGGTCAATAGCTGAAGATTCATCATAATTTGAACTATTCTTTTCAATTTCTTTTAATTTCATAAATTCACCATCACAATTGCAAATAACGGATAATCTAAAGTAAGTAACATGAAATATGTTGATATCTCATAGAAAATTGAAAATACATAGCATATTTAGAGTTAAAGCATGTTCAATTGATAAATATCATGCAAAGGTCCAAGTGCAGACACATTATTTGAAGGAATATACTGTGTAGAGTGACCTTTCTATATAGCTTCTTTATAGGAAATGGAATTTACTGATAAACAAATGTAAGGCCCCTGAATGGAAAACAACAACACACATCAACCACTGAGTAATGTTAGTAGATTATGAACTAATCCACAGATACTTGGGATCATGAATTCTTTGAATTCATCGTATCTTTCAAGATGAGTAAAGGTTGTTGTGTACTTTTATTCTATGTTTTTTTATGACTAACATCATGATCAACACATCTCTCCTTCGGATCCCACTGCAACTATGGCAAATATTCTAGACTCTGAAGCTGAAGGAGAAGATAGAGGAGAGGAGAAGAAGATTCAAGAAGAAGAGGTCAAGGGAAAAGAAGAAGAACAAGAAGAAAAGACTAATGAAGACTCTTTTGATATTTCAAAGAAGTCTCAATCTCCAGCAAGAGACACTGCAGATATAGTGAAGAACTTCTTAAACAAAGAAATGATGGAGATAGATGAACTGAGCTATTTCAAGGACCATTGAATTTTGACTCTCTCCCCACTTCAGACAATGAAAATAGCATATTTTGCTCAAGCCAAAGCAAAAGAAAAACTCTTGAAATCTCACATGGAGGACTGTGACCTATTGGAAATTGCATCTGGGATGCTAGAGAAGATCATGCCATCCTACCAAAAGGATCCTTTAGCCTCACCATCTAGTAACTTGAAAACTTTGGTAAATTATGTCAACACTCGTTTTGAATCTCTAGAGAAATTAGCAGAAGCAAAGGTCCAGAAGGAGTTTCTGGGAAAGAGATTCACTGAAGTGTAAGGAATTATTGCTAATGATAGGAGGACCCTTGACATTGGAATAAAGAGCCTTGAAAAATCTCTTAAAGATGATGGGGACATATACAAATTTTGTTTATCTTGGCCCAAAGTGACATAAGACATTGAGAAGAAAGTGAAAGAACAAGAAGGAAAACTATCAAGTTTATCTCAGAATTTTGATCCCCTTACTACCTCTCTAATGAATGAAGAATGCCAATCTATTGTTATCATAAATGAAATAAAGAGGCTGGATAAAGAAAACAAGAACATAATGAATAGAATGAGTGAACTCAGAGGGATAATTATCCCTAAGCTAGAGGCAATGCATGAGGCCTTGACAGATGCTTAGACCATAGCTCCGACCAATGATCCAGCAGATTTAAGAAGGGCAGAGGCATATGCATTTTTGTTGAGTGGTCACATCTCCATTTTGGATAGGATGAAGCAGAGCTGGGCCACAAATTTGTACAGTTGAAGACTACTTTTGCAGATATAATTAAGTATATGTAAGTATAACATATATATATGTACTTATGCGGCCATGTATAGGACAATTTTTGCAAATTTTGGTATGCAGATTCTACCCTTTGCCATTGATGTCAAAGGGGGAGTGAGGAGTAGTCAAAAATGTTGAATCCAGCTAAGGGGGAGCTCTGGTAAAATAGTGCAAAAGACAAAGCATCATCCAAGGGGGAGTTACTGCGACACTTAGCCATTTTTCATTAAGTCTTGACATCAATGCCAAAGAGGGAGATTGTTGGCAAGAGACACTATGTGGCTTCATAAGTGTTGTCATTGATGGCAACAAAGTATATCCCACACATCCGCAATACATAGTATGCCTATACTAGAAGTCAGATTGAAGATTGTTTTGGTCCAATGAACAAGAACAGAGTATGCAACAAGGTCTAACAATCAGGTCTGGATCTCTCAGATGGTGTAACTTAGTAAGTTGTGGACTTGGACAAGTCAAGAGGAGTATCATGACTACTATATTCCAAAGATTTAGCCTCCAGTGATAAATAAGAAAAAGATATGAGCATTTGAGTGTTGGGTTCCAATCAGGTAGAGCAGACAGAGGAAGAATTGACTGACGGAGTATCAGACTTCAATCTGGATGAGTAAAAGGTGTTGATCAAGCAATTTGTGGGATTATACATTATTGGCTGATAGATTAATTACTTGCAGTGTTCTTGTTGCTAATTAGAAAGTTGATAAAAATCCTTGATGTGGATACATATACCAGATGGATTCCAGTATGTAGGTGTGTGTTGTGTTGGTTGAAGTAATAAGGTGTGAAGAAAATTAGGTATAAATGTGGGAACAACAATTCAAGTCCGGTATGTGACTGAACAACAACATTTAACAGAGGAAGAATGAAGTGCATCAGATCAGTATATTGTGCCTAACCAAAACTAAACTCTTGCATTTGTAGATGCTTCTCATCAGTTCAAACACTTGATTATCTTCTATAAGTTCTATAGATAGTGAGTCTCTTGTAGGTAGTGTGCCTCTTGTGAGCAGTGTGCTCAGGCCGTGAGCCCTAATTAGCAAGTGTCATTTTGTACTCCTTTATTCTTTTAACAAAGAATACAATCTTGGGTTAGTCACCCTATGGTTTTTCCCTTAATAGGGTTTCCACGTAAAAATCCTTGTGTTATGTGTGTTGATTTTATTTCTTTTCTTATGATTACATATGCTTTCATGTTTTGATGCAGCACTAAATATTAAGATAACAAAAAGAAAAGAATGTTAAGGAAATTTTGAGATAACTGATTCACCCTCCACTCTTAGTTATCTACCTTGTTTCCAACAATCTGCTCATGTGCCTCTTGGTACATCCTTTGGTATCGGTCCCTCTCAGCCTGAATCCTATCTCTGTTAGGTCTCACCTGCTGAACCTCACGTAGTAAGAACTCACTGACAGTTGGCTCTCCCTTCGATGTAGGCACCACTATCATTTCCTCTCGTTGCGCCTCAAGCTTAGCTTCAATGTGCTCAGTTGTCTGTCGCAACTCCTCTCTCTCTTGTGCAAACTACTCTAGTATGGCCTCTATAGCTATCATGTACCTGATGAAAGGCATAAATATCTCTGCATGTCACCCTACGAATGATCGTGGTGAATAATCTACCCGCACTTGCTGTTCTAAGACATTTGTAGGTACTATGTTTGCAATGACGCGACTCACAAAGTCTCACCAAGTGTCTGTCCCCATTGCAAAACAAAGGATAAGATAGATATTAGAATCTCATACAAATATCAAAAATAATAAACTATACAAAGCATCAAAATAGTAAATCAAACCTAACCTAGATCTCCATATCACCAGGATGGATCTCACATCGCCGAAGGTGTGATGAGATCTGCAGTCTGATCTATACCTGGGGGAATGGACCTACTACACTCCCCTTGCTCTCTCTGACTAGGTCTCGCATCACCTGGAGGAATAGGACCACAAACTCTAGACCGTGGTCTCAACTTGGTCTCCTTGTCACTATCTGCCTCCTGTTGGCCCTGTCATGGTCTCGCTCTAAAGATGTACTATGATGCGACCTCCTCTAACTCATCCTCCACATCCTCCTTGAGATCATAGTATCCCACAGAATCACTAACATTGTCCTCTACCCCCGTGTCACTAGTGTGACTAACCTAAGGCTGAGCATCACCTATAGGGTGATCAGGAGGAAAGACAGGAGTAGGTCATGTTGTATGCCACTAGGTCCAATATGCTCAAGTACAACTGACATCATCTACATCTAACATTGGCTCTACATCCTCAGGACTCTCATCATCACTAAATGGTACGTCTCCTACTGTCGACCGTTGGACAGTATTTGTCCTGACTGTACTACACATAGCATGTGCATAGCTCAGATGCACTGTAGGAATATCATGTATCTATCTGAACTATCAAGCCATGATGTGAATGAGGTGATCGGCCATAAGCTGATCCCTCTGCATCCTTGCTAACTACCTCTGCGAACTAGGTCATCTGTTGTAGCCATGATATGGTCTCTAGATGATGGCATTCAGCTGTAATATGTCAAAAACAACTCTCCAGTATAGCAGATCCCCGTGCCTCCAACACCTAACTAGTGGATAGGTGTAAACACATGGATGGGTGAATGTTGCCTCTATAGGATAACCCACCAATCATGTGCACCTAATGTGCTCAAAGGCCCAGACTGTAGTAGTGTGCAGATCATTAGACTATGCATCTCATAATGGACATATCACCCCAGATCACGATAAAGGTGTGCAAGCATATTGCACCCCATTAATAGATAGTCTGATGCTCCTCCATCTCCCTAATGGTGTGAACAAGACCCCCATGTAGGTGAGCACCTCATCCATCTAGCGTGATGGCTAGTGTAATTGTGACTATCATAATCCTCCGCAATAAGGGAATGTCACCGCATCCCTACTTTAGAAGTCAGAGTTGAATGTGTCCTCTCTCTGCCTGAGAAATAGTGCAACCCAAGCAATATAGCTAACTCTTGTGGGTGTACCTCAATGAGCGTTGTCCTATTATCCTCATTGTCTCTCCTCAGATAGGTAGTCAAAGGATCCTATATATGGCCTCCAACATGATGGTCACCTCACCGATAGGTAAGTGGAATGTGGATGTATCTACATCCCACCTCTCCATTAGTGCCATCAACATAGTGCAGTGGAATCTGATTGTGGGCATGTCAAACACCGACCATAGCCCCACCACCTACAAGTGCTCTCTCTATGCAGTAGACAAGGAGCTAGCACACTCCCATAGAAGTGTCATCAGGTGACCGCCTGTGTGTTCATGTGTCTCAGGGACGTTCTATAGGCTGAAAGCAAACAAGAACATCAGAATCCCCTCAAGAAACTGAAAGCTACTATCAAAAATAGAAAAGAGTGTCTATGCCTAGGGCCTGTGTCCTCTGTGGACCCAGGTGCCCCAGGAAGTCTAGGGCACCCCAGAGGGACACTGGTGCCCCTGTGGGACTAGGATGCCCTAGAGAGACTCTAGTGCACTAGTTAGACCCGTGCACCCTAGGTGGACCCAGGCGCCCCTCTCAAGGACCCCTGTCCATTCCTTCCCTCTCGGCACAATAAATGATAAAGTCAAACAAAAGTACACTGAAAGATGATAGAAACGTAAGAGTAAGACCCTACCTCGACCTTGAAATGCCTCTCTGCTACTCAGGCTTAGAGTATCTCCAATCATGGTAGCTGATATGAGCATCGGCTCAGCATGGTTGTCCTCCTATTCTCCTTCTCTCTCTCCTCTACTTTTCTACAATGACAAGAAAGAAAACTGAGTAAGTGATAAGTGATAACTCCCTTTACATAAAGTAAATGAGTGAGAATTCCTATCCCTAACTAGGTGCAAGATTTATGTCTTTTACTCTCAAACCCTTATCTTGAGCTGTCAAACTCCAATTTCAGTGTCATTTGTTGCATTGGAATCCTAGTTCTGCTCCCTTTCTTACCCAATATGTTATTTTTGAGTGGTGTTTCATCAAATGATCCTCATAACACATTTCTCATCAAGTTTCCCTCAAAATTGATGCGTGTGGATATCTCCTTGCTTTTACTTTTCAAACTAAGCAAGCATAAACAAGCGGGGGCATATATCTCCCTTGATTTCCTCCCTCATCATGTCTCATCACTCAACCCCCTTAGTGTTTTTGTACTGACTCATTGGTGGTGGTTGCAGGTTGACTTGGTTTATGATTTTCTGACAAGTCTTCATTTGTAGGTTATGGTTCCTAACTTTGTGGTCCAGTAGGGTTGTAGACTTGGGGGCTTCTTCCTTCTTGGTGACAACACTTCGGCTTCCTCTAGAATATCTTTTTGGGTATCATTTTCATGATTGATTCATTTACTTTCCTTTAGTTGCATATGCACGTAGTGTCATATGGCCACTAAAGTAGGGGCTAAATGTAATGTCAGAAATTGTCCTCCTATATGGAATGGTACAATTTTCCTTAGTTTAGCTCCTCACCTTTGGTGACCTCTCAACCTTTCTCTCTCTAGCCTTCCTGAAACCTTGATTGACTAAGTCTAGTTGCAAAATATTCACTTTTGAGGTAACCTTTTTATGGAATCCAAATAGTGAATTTGGATTATAGGTCCCTGGGACCCTTAAAAAGAAGATCTAATTAGAGAATGGGGGCTTGGACTCAGGCACCTGTGCCCTAGTCCTCCCATGTTTCCTGGGATTTTGAATTTTGGTGGGGTGTCAGCTCCCACTATGTGCCTCAGGATTCCATTTTCAAATTCTAAGTTTTCACGCGATATCTAGACGTTATTTCAAAATTTGAATTTCCTTAAAGCTAGATATAAAAAGACATTTGAAACTTATTTTATCACACACAATTATTATGCAAGATTGATACCAAAACTCTGCTACAATTACCATTGAAGATCGGTGACTTGTTGAAGCTCTTGAAAGTATTTTGAATTTGCTATCATGGAGACAATGGACGGAGATTAGGAATCCATATTTTGAGACTATCTTTCTCTTCCTAGGGTTTGTACACCTTTTGCATGATCAGGAGAAGGGTTGAAGCCTCCAACATCGAGCTTGGAGAATTTCTGAGGACATTGCTAATTTTCCTTCTTGTTCATGCAAGTATTCATTTGTTTTCATCTCCTTGAGGTGAAGTTGTATGTGTTTAGTGATTCAAAGAAAGTTGTTGGTCTTCCCTTGACTGAGACATCTAGAGTTTGATATTTCTGCATACACATTGTTAGGTTTGTACACACTTCTCCAAATCTTTATCTCTGGCTATTATTGAGGTAGAAATACTGAAGACGAGGCTTGACTGAGGCAAGCTCCTATTTAGCTACAACATCTTTCTTCTTCTTTTGTAGGTGCAGATCATGTTTTGTAGGTTTCGATGGATAGAAGCTATAAGAAGGAGAATATTATAGGTACAGTCACTACAAACTTTTGAATTTCTAGATTCTGACACATGTGGGACTAAGGAATGGGCACCCTAGTCCAACTAGGGAAAATCTTCAGGATCTAGAAGCCACCCAGGAATACCAGATAGCCTGTGTAGAGGATTTTCAGTAACGAGAACTTTCAAGAATAAGGAGTGGGTGCCCTAGTCTAGTTAGCCCTCAAAATCTAGGTGCACAGTCTCTAAAACCCTTTCTCTACATTTTTGTGATCAATTTTTGCCTATTTCATTATCAGATTCTGAATATCTCTAATTTAAGGCATAATTAGGGTTTTACTTGGTTTATGAACAAAAACACTTACAAAATCCTTACTTAGGCTCTTGGAATCAGACCATGCAAGCATAAGGGATAGAAAAAGTGACTAGTAGCTTGATCTAGAGCTTATTCCTTGTCCTCCCAATGTTTAGCATGGTGAAAAAGTAGTACTTGACCTAGTTGAGTCAAATCTACAATTTTACCCTAAACAGTAAGCAAAACAAAAGCATAACTAGAATCAAGCAATGTATAACCAAACCTCTTAGGTTGCTTCCTGTTTCATGTGGACCTCCTCAAAAGCTAAGGTGGAGGTTCTACTTCTTCTTATAAACTTTTAGAGATGCTAGAGCTCTCCTCATCATTAGGTCTAACAGGGTCTTTCGATTTAGTCTTCTCAGGGGTAGTAGGAAATTGAACCACATCCTCTTCTTTTCTTTTTCTTCTAGTTGTAAAACAACAAGAGAAGGTGTTACCTCTCTGAAGATAACACTTTTTCTATACAAGACTTTTTCAGCCACACGATCCCAAAGCTTGTACCCTTTCACACTGACACCATAGCTAATGAAGATACACTTAACTACCTTGTTCTCCAATTTTGACCTCTTCTCCTTAGGCACATGTGCATATGCCTCACAACCAAAAATATGAACATGTCTCAATGAAGGCTTCTTACCAAACCACACCTCTATGGGTGTCTTATCAACAAGTGCTGAAGTAGGAGACTTGTTAACCAAGTAGCAAGCAGTGGCTATAGCTTTAGCCCAAAACTTTTGTTCAAGGCTAGCACCACTAAGCATACTCTAAGCCCTCTCCATCAATGTTCTATTCATTCTCTCTGTAACTCCATTTTGTTGCAGGGTGTATGGATTTGTCTTATGTCTTTCAATCCTTTGTTCTTTATAGAACTTGTTGAACTCTACAGAATAAAACTTACCATCATTCTCAGTTCTCAAACACTTAATCTTTTTATCAGTCTGATTCTCTACAAAAGCTTTAAATTCTTTGAATTGACTAAAGACTTCAGATTTTCTTCTGAGAAAATAGATCCATGTCCTCCTACTGTAATCATCAATGAATGATAGAAAATATAATGATTTGGCAATCAAATGAACATTCACAGGACCAAACACATCAGAATGAATAAGATCCAACACACCAGAAGACTTATGAGAACTTGAGTAAAACTAAACATGGTTTTGTTTTCCATATACATAATGTTCACAAAAGTCAAACTCAAGATTACAATCATTTAACCCATTAATGAGGTTTTTATTTTTCAGGGTTCTAAGACCCTTCTCACCAATATGACCAAGTCTCTTATGCCACAACATTGTCTTTTCAGTAGGAAGTTTTATTTCCAAAGCATGAGGACCCCTAGGTACATAGAAAGCACTACCATCAAAAGTAGAAGCAACACACTTTTTTACTTCAGGTTCTAATGGTGAGGATGAAAAATCTGAAGATCTTTTCTTTGAAATAGAAGAACTATTGTACTGAGTAGTGAATGCATCTAGCTAAAATAGAGTACTTCTCTAAATACCCTTAGCAAGCACCATATCTCCTCTCATCATCTCTCATCCTCAACTAGAGAAGACAACCTGCACACCTGCATCATTCAATTTACTTACAAAGAGCAATTTTCATGCTAAACCAGGGATGTGCATAACCCCATTGATCCCCTTCACTCATCCATCAGGGAATCAGATCAAGACTCTTCCACAGCCAACTATATTTAGGTGAGTGTCGTCACCCAAGTATACCTTCCCACCATCATATTCTTTATACTTTGTAAACCAACCTTGATGTGAGGTCATGTGGAAGGAAGCATCGGAGTCAATCATCCACACATCTTCTAATGCATGGGTGGCCAAGGCTGTAACAAAACCATCACCATCATCTTGTGACTTGTCAGAATCAGAATTGGAGATATTTTTCTTCTTTTTCTTCTTCTCCTCTTTACACTCCTTTCGAAAATGCCCAAATTTACCATAGTTCCAACAAAGTGCCTTAGACTTTCTAGGAGATTTGGGTCTCCCACGGGATTTGGATTTTCCTTTTTTATCTTTCTTGTCTTCCTTTTTCCCTTTCTCTTTGGGTCTACCATGAACCGCAAGAGCCTCCTTTGTCGATTTGGAAGACTTTCTCCACATCTCTTCAGATAATAGCGAAGACACCACTTCATCCATCTTGAAGGTGGTTGTAGTACTCCCAATGGCCATGACAAGGTGGTCCCATGAATTTGGCAAAGAACAAAGCAAGGTCATGCAATGATCTTACTCCTCCATCTTTACACCAATAGATGTCAATTGTGTAGCTAGCATGTTAAAAGCATTTAGGCGATCTACAACAATTCCTCCATCATCCATCCTCAGAGAATATAGCTTCTTTCATAGGAATAACTTTTTTACTAGGGATTTAGCCTAATAAACATCACCAATTTTCTTCCATGGCTCCTTCATAGTCTTCTCTTAATGAACATTCAATGGGACAAAATTAGCTAAATAGAGCCTCACAAGATCTTTAGCTTTATGATCTTTGAGATCCCATTCATCTTGAGGCATTGTCATTGGTTTTTGTGCTAGAAATTTCTTCCCATAGCTCTCTGTCAACAAGCATGTCTTCCATTTTGAGTTTCCACAACTTGAAATTGCTGCCATTAAACTTTTCCAATTCTATTCTACAAGATATGTCTACCATCTTCTCACTACAACAAGATTACAAAATACTCTGTACAAACTCCCACTCAATCGAAGATTAGCTCAAAAAACCCCTACCCAACAACTAGGATCATAGGTGATCAAGCTTTGATACCAACTGAAAGGAAGCAAGGTACATGGAAAACACTTCCTATGCCAATCTAATGAAGGGTGTAGACACTTGAAAATGGTCACAACCAATTTCATCCACCCACACATCCAACCCTAATCCACCTGCATCACTTCATCTGATCTAATAATTAATTAAATAATTTTTAATTATTTATTTAATTTATTCTATGCCTTTATCATATCATAAAAATCAAATTCTTCTACTATAGTTTGAAAATTAAATATATTTCACTATAGTTCATTCCAAAAATTAAATAAATTATCATATTTATTTAATTCCCTATTTTGTGCACTTTTGATTACTTTTTGTAATCATAATTATCTTCTTCTAATCAATGTGCACATGAATTAATTTTAATTAATTCATTGTTACAAACCCCCATGTTTCTAGAAGTCCACTTGTCATCTAATGTACATGTTTGCACATGACAAGTGGTACTTTTGAAGCATGGAAAAATCTTCCAAATTGAGTACATTTGTCCTATTTATTCCACCCCACTGCATGTGTCACTATTCATTCCAATTTAAAATTCCAGGTGGCACTATTTGAACACTATTCTTCTAATTTTAAATTCCATTTCTCCTCTCCATGGAATTTAAATTTCTTCACAAAATCCAACCCTTACCTTTTCATAAATGAGTCCTTACATGTCATACACCTACCCGATCCTAGTCATCCATTCATTCAAACTTGCATTCTCATCCATTGATCATCCCTTGAATCTTGGGGCAACATTCTCATTCAATCCAATCATGCCATTTATTCAATTCTCCTTTCTTGAGGATCCTCAAGCAATCTCAACCATTGATCTTTCGAATTCATCCTAGCCCTTCAATCTCATCACAAAAAATCTATAAATTGAGGCCTCCACCTCCCATTTGCAACAAGTCATTTTATGCAAAGTTATTCTACCAATTTGAGTGCTCATGTCTACATAGCATTAGTGCAATCCTAGTTTAGTTTAGATAGCATATCATATCTTAGAGTAGATCAATACTTATGTGCTTAGATAGGGTACAATTTAGATAGGAATAGTGCATTAGTAGTTTAACTCAATCTTGAGGTCCCTTGGAATTGAGATTGGGTGCATTTTAGGTTGAATTTGCATCCATTTGGGATCTCATTTTCATAGGTTAGACATTTTGGCATGCTCAGTGGGACCCCACCACATTAACACTAACAAATTTACATGTTTTATGTTGTTTTCTTTGTGACAGGTTGGATCAGTGCTTAGTTTATGCAAAGTAGTGCCTATCTGGTGAATTAGCGCCTAGTCTAGCACATCAGCACTTGGCCCAACATAAGGTAAAAGCACTTATTTTTCATGGGTTTTTGGCCAATTTTGATATTTTATGCTTGCATTGTGTGTTTATATGATGTTTTACTAACTTTTTGGATATTTAATCTCTCTATTTTGTAGGAACAATCCATTTTCCAAGGGGGAGGTGATGTCTGTCTTGGATTAACACTTGTTATTGTGGATTAGTGTTTATATAGCCATTTAGCACTTAGCCTTGTGAATCAGTGCCTGTCCAAATTTAGAATAGGACTAACATTTTATGTGTTTTCTTGGTGAATTTAGTGTTTGATAGTGGTTTTTGGGCTTCTAACCATCATTTCCTACAAGCCTAACTCTCTATTTTGCAGAAAAAGTGTATTTCACAAGGGGAAATTATACCAAAATCACTTCAACATCTGTCACAGCGAATCAATGCTTAGTCCTTTAGATCAGTGCTTATCCTCAAGTATATATTAGCATATATTTTTTATTTTAGCACTTAGCCCTCTGAATTAGCACCTAACCTAAAAGTGTGTTTTTTGGACTAACATTTTGACTTGCATCCTCATTCGACTGTCCAAGACTCATCACAAACTACTAGCATTTCCTTGCAGGGGTTTTGTTAGATTAGAAACACTTTATTTTGGTGCACATAAAATGAATTTGCTTGTCCAATATTAGGCACATTTCATTTAGGATTGAAAAGAACAAGAATCTTGCATCCTTCACTCATTGGTTAAAAAGAACAACAAATTGCATTAAAATTAACCTTGCTTGCAAATGCTCATAGGAACATTTTGTTGTGGGTCTTAAAAAGAATGTAGCTTTTGAGTGAAGTGTCTTGTACACTTGCACACTTGTGTTACCCAAGGGATAGAATCAAAATATCCTCTCCCCTCACCTTCAAAAGGATTTTGGGTGAAGATAAATGGTTCTACTCTCTTTTTCTTAGGAGGTGGCCTGCCCTTGAGACACATCCGCAAGGAGAACTCATTGGTGACCCCAAGTGATACTTTCATTCAGTCCACTATATAAAATAGGATAAGGTGAAAGCCAAGTCCAAATCAATATTAGCGCTTACCATTCGGTTCTAGCTCGAAAGGAAGTAGTACCTTGCATATATGATACTCCTAGTAGAGCTAGTCAAAAATTTAAGTGGTTTATTGGATGCTCGTAATGTGTCGATCCCTTGAATGTTCGCCCACTATGAGCCTTTATTTTTTAGGCCAAAAACCTTTTATTTGTTGGCACAGGAAGTTGGAAGATAGACTTCTGTTCAACCATCCGACACTCTCATAGCTTAAAGTAGAGTTAACAAATTTCTTAAGATCTTAAGGTCTTAAGGAATTTGGAGCTTGATGTGCCCGAGAAGTGAGTACTATGTAAGGGGAAGCCAGTGCCACCAAGCTTCTAGGTTATCTACTTTAAATAAGTATAGCTGGAGAAATCCAAGTGGGAATCCAATAGATATTGTCCTTTCCTTGCCTTAGGTTGTACAAGTGCTTGAGAAATTTACACATTTTCGCAAGAAAACCTTTGGCGATTGTATGCTTTTGTTTGGAATGTTTATATTGCTTGCCAAGGAAAACTATCATTGACATAATCCAAACACCATTTGAGCCATTCGAAAAAATGAACCATTGAAACATTTGAACTTCCCAAATCCATCATTTAATGTCCAAAGTTCAAAAAAATCACATCCAAAGTCCAAAATTTGCCAAAAAATCCAACTCATCACCTCAAATAGCACACAAATCCATCACTATCCTACATCAACACCTATTTTCTGTAAATCAGTTCCTGGCACTCTGTATCAGCACCTAATCCAAAACATTTCATAAAGTCAAATTTGTGTCCTTTTGGTTACTGACAATCCTCATTTCACGTCATCCTTTGACATTACACTCCACCTATTCCATGCCCATGTCCATTTATTACTCTTAGCTTGTGATTTTCCCTAATCATCAACCATTATCCTTGTCATAATCCCCTTTAGATCCTAAATTCTCCACATCATCCATAATTAGTCCCAAGTCATCATTATCCTTAAATGATCCCTAGTCAAAACTTTGTTTATCCCTCATTAGCCTTGACCAATTTGACCATCCTTAATCAATTGTACCATCTTTAATCAATATACATCAATCCATAATCAATCATTATCCTCGAATCTATTAAATCCAACCATTTCCTTAATCAAATCAATCCTAATCAACATCACACCCAAATCCTAAGGTTAGACTCTAGATCAAAATTATCCTTTTATTTGTATTAAGCTTGAAACTTTTAAGTTTAGTATAAACTAGGAACCATCGATCCCCTTGGATAAATTGAATTAGGAACTTAGACAACTCCTAAGTTAGTGGACTTCAAGAAATCACATTTTGCTTGGTGCATTTTGTCTACCCCAAGTAAAATAATCCCATCATCCTTTTGCTTAGGCTCTTTGTCCACCCTAAGTATATCGGACTAATCCTCGATCTTCAATCATTTTGATCTAGATTATAAACTTAGATTCAAACCCCACTCATCATCATTGGTAGCTCATCATCCAAATCTGACCTAAATTCACCTTTTATGCCTCCCATCATGTGATCACAAGCTAAGACAATGGACACTCATTACCAACCCCTCTCTCCTAATGGCTCTACCACGAGCAACATGAAGGAATATGTCAACCAACCTAAAATGAGTGAAGCATCCACTCATCCTCATCAAACCTATTCCCCCACCTTTGGCAAGTTCCTTAATAAAAATGGGTTACATGACAAGTTTGACCAATTCATTGACAACCATAAGGATGAATTTCTTCAATGTCTCATTAAACATGGTGCATGCCTTCCATATTCATATGACCATGACAAACTCAAAACCATATTCCATGACAAGGCACCATCACCTATCTATGATCAACCATGGCAATGTGTCCCTAATCCTAATGAACCCATTTATGACAACCCATGGGATATTTTTTCTTCCAATACCACCACTACCCATGCCTTGGGACAAAACATGAGGGCTAGAAATGTTTCAAAACCACAAGTATCCAATCCCCCCATTGGGTTACCTTATGACATGCTACCCTCTGATGTGCCCATTTTTGGGGTACCTTCTAATGTCACTATCACCACCATACCACCTCCCCCAAACAATCAACAAGAATCCCCCACGATTGTGCCACAACCTCTCCCTCCACTAAACATTCCACCAAGATAGATCATCACGCAAATGGTAGAACCACCCATGACTCAAACACCCATTGTGAATCCACTTAACCAACCACAAAATCCATTGACAAGCTATGCCAATCCCATGGACACATATCAATCTTCCATGCATCAACAACCTCACCATGGATCATCGATGCAACCTCCTTATGGCACCCAACAACAACTTGTTGCAAATATGTGCAGAAGTGGTGTTGTCATTGATGTCAACAATATCCTTGTTGCCATTGCTGTCAACTGTATCCTATTACTATTTGTATTGAAGACCAGATTGTTGAGGATATTGATAAAATTATTGACAATCAATGCATGCAGACCATATGGCTATGTAGAGGATTGTTAGAAGTTACTCTAGTTAAGAATTGAGAAGTTTGCATGAAGATTTGAAGAAGTTTTGGCCATCTGAGTAGAACCAGATTTTGTAGTATTCAGAAGAGACAATGTGACAGTAAGTTGGTCCGGATTGCTCTGCAATGTAATATTATGGTCTATGGATATGAAGGCATGTCTGGGAAGTCAATGTGTATCATCAATTCTAGTGGTTCATGGTTTGGAGGTCCGCAAGATATCTTTCTAGTTTGATAATCATGGCAGATAGTGTTCTTAAGGTTCCAGAGGAAGATACAAATGATTCTGGTAATTTCATTTAGAGTGAATGTTATTGTTGAATTCAATGTGCTTGTGGAGGACTCTAGATCATGTGGCTACTATGTTGGAGGTCCACATTAAAGTTTGAGCTTGTTGATTGAAGATTTCTTTTTCATGCCCACATTTCCCATGCGGTCACAACACACAACACACGTGTCATGTCAACATTTGTCATCTGGTCATGATACAAGTTATGAAAAAATTTTCTACCTATCCCTAGGAACCCCCTCACATGCATATGCATGCTCGGTGGTCATACGCATAAGGTGTAAACAAGTCCACATAATTCAGGGAAGTGTGTTGCCCTACACAGTTCCCTACATGATGATAGCCATCTAGGGGGTATGTGACACGAAGCGTGCCGCTTTTAGGGTTAGAACGATTTTAATCCTAACCCTAAGTTTCCTAGGTGAGAAGGTGATTTTGTCAGATTGAAAACCTAACCCTAACTCTGAAACAAAATGAAATTGAAATAATAAATATGAAAATAATTGCATGATGGATGCATGAAAAAAAATGGAGTGGAAGAGTGAAAGTCATTAAAAAGACATAAAATTAAAACCCTAAAATCTAGAAAAATTTTGACAGCATAACGCATTTTCAATAATTGAATTAAAAATTTTAAAATAAAACTCCAATAAGAAATTAAGCAAAAACTAAAAATAATAATTAAACTTAAGAAAAATTTAAGAATTAACTAACTTGAAACTAATAGAGAAGGGGAAAGATTGAAATACCTTTCCCCGCAAAATAATAATTAACTCGATTAAAATAAAAATCAATTAAAAGACTTCCCATTAACTAACTTGAAACTAATAGAGAAGGGGAAAGATTGAAATACCTTTCCCCTCAAAATAATAATTAACCCGATTAAAATAAAAATCAATTAAAAGACTTCCCATCTAAGACAATTTAACCCATTCCCCCTTTTAATTAAAACCACAAGAAGGGATAGAAATCCCACCCCAAATAAAATTATAAATCAAATATATTTTAAAACCCCAAAATAAAATAAAAGAACACTAAAGAGATTCACAAAAATAAAAAGAATTCAAGGGGAAATGAAAATCCATATTGGAGGGAATTCTTGTTTCCCGTGCAAATGGAAGGAAAATAAAAGACTTAAATAAATTAGAAAAGCTAATTTCCTCACACTCTCTCACAACCCTAAACAATATTTTATTGTTTTCATTTGGAAGCCCTAATATTATTTTATAATTTCCTTAAGAAAACCCTTTTGGTTTTGCCTCATTCTCATTTTGTTTCCTCTTCTTTTGTTTTTCCTTTCTTCCATCTTGTTTGCAGGTTTGAAGATCTGCTCCACAATGGCTTGGCAGCCATTAAAGTACCTCACGAAGGTTTGCATTCTGTTTACCAAGATATTTCTTTATCCATTTATTTATTATGTATTTTTTTAAATACATAGTGATATATATATAATATTTTTGTAGAGTTAGATAAAAACACAGAGAGTCGCTGCTAGTCGCCAAGGAAGAGGGCTTGGAGGTGAGTTTTGGGCCACTCGGAGGGTCGACAAAGGTCGTGATGAATAGGTGTGTGAAGAGGCATTTGAAGTGGTGGAGGGGTCAATGCTGTGCAGGTCGAAGGGGGGGCGAAGAGTGGGGGCCGCAGGGAGTCCAAAGTAGGGGTTTTGGGGTGTGGAGAGGAGGCAGTGCCTCCACCCACACCCGCAGGTGTGGGTGGAGGCACCCTCTCCCCCCCACACCCCTTATGCTCAAAACAACAAAAAAAAGATAATGGGGACTGTGGGTGCTGCCACCCACAGTCCCCCCCAATATATATTTTTTTATTTAAAAACCACTGTGGTACACACAGTCCATCATCAGTAACACTCATCCTTCTCTGCAGTTTTTTAATATTAAATATTCAGTCTATAATCTGTATATATATATTGTGTTGCTTGTAGTAAGAGATTGAAATGTGAGCACTCTTTATGGTTTATTTAAAAAGATGTTTATTACTCTATGCTGTGGAGTTTGTGTGTTATGAGAAATGCAAGAGGAATTATATATATTTTGTAAAGTAAACATGATAGCAAAAATATATTCATCTTGCATTTCTCATAACAAACAAACTCCACAGCATAGAGTAATAAACAACATTTTAAATAAACCATAAAGAGTGCTCACATTTCAATCACTTACTACAGCCAACACAATGGATAGAATAAACTTGACAAAATTTACAATAGGGCCTCAAGGGCCATGGCATAAACAACCATCAAAAATAACATTACAACGACACTAAATGGACTTCTTCAAAGCTCCATTTCTTCCATTAAAAACCCACAATAAAAACACCACAAAAAGAGGAAAACAAGCCACTTCGAAATGCCCTCCTCCCTACTGTAGACCTGCAAGTGGGTCACCCCCGAGCTAGGGAGGTAGGAAACACATGGTTGCACACACACCACAACAAGCAACACAACAACTCAAAATTAACCCCAAGGATAACACATAACAAAACTCATGAAAATGAGTTTGATGGGGGTAGGGAATGGACCCCTCTACTCAAATACCACACCAAAAATATCGAAACACCAAGACTCATGGACTCAATCCAAAACCTCCAAAAACACATATCTCCAATATCTCAAAAAAACTGCCATGGCACTCTTGCCATCAAAATGATCTCAACACCAAGTAAAAAGACCTCAAGGCTATAAGTAGCACAAATATGGGGGTGACCTCGAGGAGGTTCACTTTCCCCTACCCCAAACAAGTTGAGCCTTACCTCCAAATGGAGGTGCTCTCACCAAACTCCCAACCCACATAAAAATGAAAACAACAAACAACAAACAACAAAATCCACAAACACAACATAAGAAAAATGCAAGGATAAATAACAAGTCATGGAGCTTACCTTCAAAATCCCTAATAATGGAAGCATGTTTGGTGAGGAGCTCCAAGATTCTCCAAATCTTCCAATCTCCAAACTTTTCTCCAACTCCCCAAAGGAAACTCCAAAAATAGAAAGAAAATCCCAAAATGTAAGAACCCCATAGTCCTCAACAAGAGGAGGTAATATAGGCCTTCTAAATTAGCCTTGAGGAATGAGAAGGTGACACTTGTCACCTTCTCCTTCCTTCTCCTATGCCACTTACAAGGGAAAGGAAGTGTGAGGGTGACAAGTGTCACCCTCCAATTCCATCCCAATCCTCATCTTATCCACTTGTGCTCTCACACGTGTTTGAGGACAAGTGGTGAGGTGGCATCCCCTTCAAGCATCCATGAGGATAAGGGATGCCATATGGCATCCTCTTATTGTCTAAGAGAGCCATCTCCCTCCAAGATGCTCTGACACATGTGTGAGAGCCTTAGAGGAAGATCCCACACACTTGGGAGTCTTGGAGACCTCCCAAGTCTTCTTAGTGAATAGATTCCCAAACTTTGGGAAGGGAGATGAGTCTTTCCCAAAGCATGACTCGTCTCCCACCCTTATCCATTTCAAAATTCGTCACTTTGACTAAATCTCAGTTTAGGTGACCAAAAGTGAGTTATCCCAAGGTTTAGTTAGTAAAATTGACCCTAGACCCATGGGTAACCACCTAGGGTAATTTTTGGGACACAAAGGTTCACCAAGGGAGTCATAAATCTACTTTAAATGGCCTCAAAAATAAAAAACAATAACAAGTGGTATAAGACAATTAAATTTATACAACACATGATATAATTAATTTAAACAAAGGGGTACTAGGCCAAAATGATAAAATAAACAAGCACTTAATCAACACTCAAATCAAACGTGATCCTCATCCCTCTTGGAAATGGATCAGTTTCACAGGGAATAACATATGTGTGAATACTACCTCCAATTTCCCGTGGCCTAGGAATATAATCCTACACATCTAGATCAATGTCAATTATATCATGAATAATCATAGATGAAGCAACTAGAATTAAATTCATGCCATTGAATACAACCTTAATCATCTATAACATAATTCTAAATTAAATTGTATTTTCTATCTAATGTCACATAATCATCATCACATAAAGAACTAGAAATCACATCACAAAACATCATCTAATATATCTCGCATGTCTAGTCTCATCATAGCATCAAAATATGATCAAATTGAATCACCATATGTCTAATCAATGTCATATCAAAATCAAGAGATGTAATCAAATCTGCATAATGGAACCATAGTCTCTAAAAGTCTAATAATGTCATCAACTAAAATGCAAAATGATCAAAATAAGGAAGGAAAAATAATCGGCCTCACATCCTCCCCCCCTAAGACTAAACTTCCTCCTGGAAGTTCTCAAAAAGGTGAGGATAGAGTGTCCTCAAACTAGCTGCATCCTCCCAAGTTGTTGTGACCTCATCATAACGATCCCACTAGACCCTAACCTAGTCCAACTCTCGACCTTGAAGGCCCAGCGTCTGATGAGCCAATATGCGAATTAGATCTAAAGCCAACTACCTGTCCACCTCTACCTATAGAGCACTTCAGTCCAATACATGAGATAAATTAGATATATATTGCCTCAATACAAAAATATAAAAAGACATCGTGGATATGTGACATGCTAGGTCACAATGCTAGATGATAGGCAACAGGTCCTATCTGCTCCAAGATCTCAAAAGGTCCTACAAACCGTGGTGCGATCTTAGAGCCCTTTCCATAATAGATTGGACTCTTGTGTGGCCGCACTCTAAGGAATACCCTATCACCCACTAAGAAGCTCTGATCAGTTCTTTTAGCATCGACGTACTTCTTCTATCTATCCTGTGCCTCTTGAAGTCTCTACCTAATCAATATGACCTACTACTCCATATCCTAAACTAACTCTAGGCCAATGGCAACTCTATCCTCTATCCGATCCCAACTCAATGGTGTCCTACAGGGTCTACCATATAAAGCTTCAAAAGGAGGCATAGCCAACAAGCTGTGATGCCCATTATTGTAGGCAAACTCAACGAAATATAGATACTCCTCCCATCTAGACTGATGGTCCATAACATACATATGAAGCATGTCCTCCAACACCTGATTCACCTGCTCTATCTGTCAATCTGTCTCAGGATGATAAGCGGAGCTAAAGTTGAGCTGTGTGCCCAATGCTTGCTACAAAGCTCTCCAAAAGGCTAAAGTGAACACTGAATCCCTGTCAGAAATGATGTGGTGAGGTACTCCATGTAATCTCACAATATCATCTAAGAATACTCTCGCCACTGCCGGTGCATTGTACGTCATGCGTATAGATGAGAAATGCACCACCTTGGTCAACTTGTCGACTATCACCATGATGGCATCATAGTGACACGAAGACATAGGAAGACCAACAATGAAATCCATGGAAATGGTGTCCCATTTCCACTCAGGTATCTCGTGAGGATATAAAAGACTCGCTGGATGCTGATGTTCGGCCTTGACCCTCTAGCACTCAAGGCATCAAGCAACAAACTTTGTAATATCCCGTCTCATACCCACCCAATGGTATAGCTGTCATAGGTCGGCATGCATCTTCTTCACCCCTGGATGTACTGCATATGGTTCTTTGTGAGCCTTTGATAACACTACAGTACATAGGTCACCTGCATGGGGTACATAGATGCACTGTCGATGATGAAGTAACCCATCTACCTCAAGTGAATACCCTACAGACTTTCCCACAAGGGCCCTTTGTGAACTGATCTTTTGATGCACCTCAAGAAACCACTCATCCTTAGACATATGTTGAATAATGCATCCTCTCAAGTCCACACTTAGAGTCAAGGTCAAGAGCTTGTGGCACCTTCAGCTCAATGCATCAGCAACCATGTTCTCCTTCCCTTTGATGTAGTGGACATCAAAGTCATACTCGCAAAGAAACTCCATCCAACGCCACTGACAGGCGTTTAGATTCAACTGTGTAAATATATACTAAAGACTATCGTGCTCTGAATGAAGCTCAAAGCAATAACCCAATAAGAAATGTTGCCAATGAACTAGAGCATGAACCACTACCGCTAACTCCAAGTCGTGAGTGGGGTAGTTTAGCTCATGGGTCTTGAGCTTTTGTGACTCATACGTAATCGCTCTACCATCCTGCATAAGTACAGCTCCTAAACCCTCAAGTGATGCATCTGTGCAAACCATAAAATCTGCTGTAGGATCTAGAACCACAAAAATGGGAGCACTGGTAAGATACTCCTTGAGGACCCCAAAGGCCCTCTCACACTACTCAGTCCATAGAAAGCTCTTCCCTTTCCTTTGAAAGGAAGTGATGGGGTACGCTATTCAAGAAAAACCCTTAACAAATCTACGGTAATAACCAGCTAACCCCATAAAACTCTTCACCTCTGTCACATTGGTGGGTGCTGGCTAATCTTTGATGGATCTATTGATATTCCATTGCTAGATAGGATATGCCCCAAATACTATACCTCTGTCCTAAAAAATGCACACTTTGCCAAGTTTCGATAAAGATTTTACTCCCTCAAACACTGTAGAACCTGACGTAGGTGCTCCTCATGCTCCTCCTTGGTTTGCGAATAGATCAAAATGTCATTGAGAAAAATAATCATGAATTGATCCAAGTAGGTATAGAACACCCCGTTCGTGAGACTCATGAACACCGCAAGGGCATTTGTCAAACCGAAGGGGACCACGGTGAACTCATAGTTGCCATATCAAGTCTAGAAGGTGGTCTTATGGATGTCCGCCTCTGTGATACGCAACTGATGGTAACCGGACTTTAGGTCAATCTTAGAGAACACCCTAGCTCCTTGCATCTAATTGAAGAGATCTTCAATCCTAGGTAGAGGATAATGGTTCTTCACCATCACCTTATTCAACTACCTATAATCCAGGCATAATCAAAGAGACCCATCCTTCTTCTTCATGAAGATAACAGGAGCACCCCAAGGTGAAACACTCAGTTGGATGTACCCCTTCTTGAGCAAGTCCTCACACTGTAGCTTGAGCTCTATGAGCTCATGAGTGGTCATCCTGTAGGGTACACAAGATACTGTCTCGACACTCAGCACTAAGTCAATATGAAAGTCTACCTCAAGATGGGGTGGCATCCCCGGTAACTCTGCTAGAAACACATCAGCAAACTCCCTCAGGATGGGATGATCATCCAATGATGCCTTAGGCTTGTCATCTAATCTATCTCTCACTATGATAGCGAACATCTGGCATCCCTTTTGCATGTAGTGCTTAAGCTCCTGAGTGGATATCATATGCACTACTGTGGGCTTCTAAATGCCCACTATCTCAACTGATGTACCATGATCATCTAAGTAGTTAGTCACCTTTCAGCGACAATCTAGCTTGGCTCGATGAACTATAAGCCAGTCCATACCCAAAACCACATCGTAGGATCCTAATGTCATAACTCTAAGGTCACAAATAGTGGCAAAGGGTCCCAAAGATATCTCACAGTCATGGACTAAGGCATCTACTGTCATCTTGGCCCCTGAGGCCAACTCAACCACTCACCTATCACTCTACCTAGAGGCCACCAGCCTGCAATGCTCCACTAACGATGGAGATATGAAACAATCAGTAGCACTAGAGTCAAAAAGAATAGAAATGGGGATAGCCCCTATCATACCTGATGTCTCAATCACTGATGCCTAAAAATTAGCTTGGCAGTTATCAACTACTATGAAAATATGGTGGGACCTACCCACATCTCCAACCATCTGCTTTGATCCTCCTACATGAGGCTGTCCCCTGCTGTAAAGCCCTGTGGACACTCTCTAGCTAGATGTCCTACTCCACACACATAAAATGGGCCTTTAGCCTATACCTGTCCAGTCTAAGTCCTACTCGACTGCTGTTGTCCAGATCTACCTGTGGACCCCTATATGACTACTGCGTCCTTGTGGGTCCCACAGGTGGTCCCTACTGCCTCTAATCTTTGTATGGGCCCTACTACTGCCAGCCTCGATTATGCCCCCATGTGCACTCTACTATGGCTGCTGCTGCTGTGGGGGCCTAGGAGGTAAGGATGAGAAACTAAATCTTTATTTCTGAGGTGGCAGTGGTGGTCTGTGGTAACTTTGCTGATGCTGCAGATGCCCATGATCCTAAAACTAAGGGCATGAACTTTGCCCTCATCCCTATATCTCCTTAGCTATGTATGCCTTCTCAGCAGCATCACTCAATGTCCAGGGGTTTGCCATAGGAATAGGCCCTGCTATGCTATGGTTCAATCCTCTGATAAACTTATGAACCAGGAGTTTCTCGTCATGGAGATACTCTGCATATTGAGACAACTCAGTAAATCTACCCTCATACTGAGAAACGGTAAGTCCTCTCTACTGAAGGTTGTGAAAATTGTCTATGCGACATTGTCTGTTGTGATCTGATAAGTACCGCGCATTGAAGCACTCAATGAAGGTCTCCCATGTGAGTGTGTCCAATGATAGATGGCACTTGCATTCCTCAGTGCGCGACCAAGTAGCTACTGTATCTCGTAACAGGTGGACTACCACACATGCCTTCGTGTTTCCCTTATAAGGGCACAACGCAAAGCATCTGTCTAAGTTGATGAGCCAGGCCTTTGCCTCAGCTCCCTCTATAGTCCTGATGACAGTAGGAGGATTAACCTCAACAAATCCTTGATGGGATCTCCTCAGTCTATGTGCCCTTTGATAGGCTCATCTGCATAATAATCATAAGGCCTGTGAACAATATGCTCCACTCGCACTGCCTCCTCATGCCTAGCATGATGTGGAGGGCTCCTTCTACGGGCCCTATCGGCCGATCCAACCTCCTCTATCGTAGTATCTAGTATCTCAACATATGGCTCCACACATGGTGCCTCTCGCGGCTTGACGTGGGGCTCCACACATGGCTCGACACATGACTTTTCTTGTGGCTCCATGCATGGCTCCTCTCGTGGATCATCATGGGGCTCAACATGTGGCTCTATGCACAGCTCAACTACAGCCGGTGGAAGCCTATCTAACACTGCCTGTAGTTCTTGTAATATCTGTGGCACAATATCTGGTATAGGTAGGGCCGGTGGTGCCTACAGTATCTGTGGGGTTGATGGTACATGTCCCTCAGCTGAAGAATCACTGTGTACCTCAGTAGACACAACATGGTGGGATTGCGCTCACCTAACTCATCGGGGAGGCATCCCACAAAATATGAAGTAACCATAAATTGATCAAAGTTGCGAAAATAATAGTGTGCCCTAAACAAGCCCAGTGTTTAAACTTGGGCTCTGATACCAAATGTCATGCCCGCATTTCCCATGTGGTCACAACACACAAAAAATGTGTCATGTCTACATTTGTCATGTGGTCATGACACGAGTTATGAAAAACTTTTCTACCTATCCCTAGGAACCCCCTCACACGTGTATGCATGCTCGGTGGCCATACGCATAAGGCATAAACAAGTCCACATAATTCAGGGAAGTGTGTTGCCCTACGCAGTCCCTTGTGTGATGATAGCCGTCTAGGGGGTATGTGACATGAAGCATACCGCTTTTAGGGTTAGAACGATTTTAATCCTAACCCTAAGTTTCCTAGGTGAGAAAGTGATTTCGTCAGATTTGAAACCTAACCCTATCTCTGAAACAAAATGAAATCAAAATAATAAATATAAAAATAATGGCATGATTGACACATGAAAAAATATGGAGTGGAAGAACGAAAGTCATTAAAAAGACATAAAATTAAAACCCTAAAATTTAGGAAAATTTTGACAGCATAACGCGTTTTCAATAATTGAATTAAAAATTTTAAAATAAAACTTTAATAAGAAATTAAGCAAAAACTAAAAATAATAATTAAACTTAAGATAAATTTAAGAATTAAAATTAAAATTAAAAAAATCAAATACTATACCAAGGCCAATTAAATTGACCTTGCAATAAAATATTAAAATTTGAAATCAAATAATAAAATGATTAAGTGAAACCAAAATAAATTTCAAAATTGAGTCTGTTAATAAATATAATTTCAGCATTATATTTAGTAACTAACTTGAAACTAATAGAGAAGGGGAAAGATTGAAATACCTTTCCCTGCAAAATAATAATCTACCCGATTAAAATAAAAATCAATTAAAAGACTTCCATCTAAGACAATTTAACCCATTCCCCCTTTTAATTAAAACCACAAGAAGGGATGGAAATCCCACCCCAAATAAAATTATAAATCAAATATATTTTAAAACCCCAAAATAAAATAAAAGAACACTAAAGAGATTCACAAAAATAAAAAGAATTCAAGGGGAAATGAAAATCCATATTGGAGGGAATTCTTGTTTCCAGTGCAAATGGAAGGAAAATAAAAGATTTAAATACATTAGAAAAGCTAATTTACTCACACCCTCTCACCACCCTAAACAATATTTTATTGTTTTCTTTTAGAAGCCCTAATATTATTTTATAATTTCCTTAAGAAAACCCTTTTGGTTTTGCCTCTTTCTCATTTTGTTTCCTCTTCTTTTGTTTTTCCTTTCTTCCATCTTGTTTACAGGTTTGAAGATCTCCTCCACAATGGCTTAGCAACCATTAAAGTACCTCATGGAGGTTTGCATTTTGTTTGCCAAGAGATTTCTTTATCCATTTATTTATTATGTATTTTTTTTAAATACAAAGTGATTGATATATGTGTGTGTGTGTGTGTGTGTGTGTACACACACACACACACACACACAGATATATATATATATATATGGATGTTAGTTTTGAAAATTTATTTACTAATTTATTTAATTAGTTGTATAGTTAAGTTTTACTTACAAAAATTTTAATAGTTGTTTATTTAAATGAATAATATTTACTTTATTTTTCTAAATTAAAATAGTTAGTTTTATATATATATATTTATATTTGTTTATATTATATTTTTGTAGAGTTAGATATAAACACAGAGAGTCACTGCCGGTCGCCAAGGAAGAGGGCTTGGAGGTGAGTTTTGGGCCGCTTTGTGGGTCAGTGGAGGTCGCAATGAATAGGTGTGTGAAGAGGGGTTTGAAGTGGTGGAGGGGTCAGTGCTATGCAGGTCGAAGGGGGAGGCAGATAGTGGGGGCCGTGGGGAGTCCAAAGTAGGGGGTTTGGGGTGTGGGGAGGAGGCAATGCCTCCACCCCACACCCCTTACTCTCAAAATAACAAAAATAAGATAATGGGGACTGTGGGCATTGCCACCCACAGTCCCCCCCAATATATTTTTTTATTTAAAAATCTCTGCGGTACATACAGTCCGTCATTAGTAACACTCATCCTTCTCTACAGTTTTTTTAATATTAAATATTCAGTCTATAATTTATATAATGTATATATATACATAGTTTCAAGCATTTTGTCTATATTTAATTTCTACCAGTTGAATCAACATATATACATATGCCATAATAAATAATATATATATATACAAATTTAAATAGAATTGTTTATTCAGTATAGTTGGATAAATATGCCTTTTTTAATAACTGTATATATATATATATATATATATATATATATATATATATATATATATATATATATCCATACTAACCAACTTTCCCAAAACACTAATTTTAATTAACATGGAATATTAATTTTTAGTCTAGAACATAAAATAATGCAGAAGCATTTTTTTGAAAATATACTATACATAAATTTTTTGATAAGATCTAAAAGATAGGAATGTAATATTACCTAAATTTTCAACAAATATATTTTTACAATAGTATACAAATAACATGAAATTTCATTGCAACATAGTAGAATATTATAAATTTAATTTCTCCCCTTGCTTTTCTTTTCTATTGCATACACTAGAATTGATTTAGCAACACACACACATAGAGAGAGATATATATATTTTATAAAGTAAACATGACAGCAAAAATATAATTCCTCTTACATTTCTCATAACACACAAACTCCACAGCATAGAGTAATAAATAGATTTTTAAATAAACCATAAAGAGTGCTCACATTTCAATCTCTTACTACAACCAACACAATGGATAGAATAAACTTGACAAAATTTACAATAGGGCCTCAAGGGCCATGGTACAAACAACCATCAAAAATAACATTACAACCACACTAAATGGACTTCTCCAAAGCTCCATTTCTTCCACTAGAAACCTGCAATAAAAACACCACAAAAATGAGAAACCAAGCCACTTCGAAATGCCCTCCTCCCTATCTTAGACCCACAAGTGGGTCACCCCCGAGCTAGGGAGGTAGGAAACACACGGTTGCACACACACCACAACAAGCAACACAACAACAACTCAAAATTAACCCCAAGGATAACACATAACAAAACTCATGAAAATAAGTTTGATGGGGGTAGGGAATGGACCCCTCTACTCAAAGGCCACACCAAAAATATCAAAACACCAAGACTCATGGCCTCAATCTAAAACCTCCAAAAAACACATATCTCCAATATCTCAAAAAAACTGCCATGACACTCTTGCCATCAAAATGATATCAACACCAAGTAAAAAGCCCTCAAGGCTATAAGTAGCACAAATATGGGGGTGACGTCGAGGAGATTCACTTTCCCCTACCCTAAACAAGTTGAGCGTTACCTCCAAATGGAGGTGCTCTCACCAAACTCCCAACCCACATAAAAATGAAAACAACAAACAACAAAATCCACAAACACAACATAAGAAAAATGCAAGGATAAAAAACAAGTCATGGAGATTACCTTCAAAATCCCTAATAATGGAAGCACATTTGGTGAAGAGATCCAAGCTTCTCCAAATCTTCCAATCTCTAAACTTTTCTCCAACTCCCCAAAGGAAACTCCAAAAATACAAAGAAAATCCCAAAATGCAAGAACCCCACACTTCTCAACAAGAGGAGGTAATATAGGCCTTCTAAATTGGCCTTGAGGAATGAGAAGGTGACACTTGTCACCTTCTCCTTCCTCCTCCTATGCCACTTGCAAGGGAGAGGAAGTGTGAGGGTGACAAGTGTCACCCTCCAATTCCATCCCAATCCTTACCTTATCCACTTGTGCTCTCACACATGTGTGAGAACAAGTGGTGAGGTGGCATCCCCTTCAAGCCTATATGAGGATAAGGCATTCCATATGACATCCTCTTATTCTCCAAGAGAGCCAGCTCCCTCCAAGATGCTCTCACATGTGTGTGAGAGCCTTGGAGGAAGATCCCACACACTTGGGAGTATTGGAGACCTCCCAAGTCTTCTTAGTGAAGGGATTCCCAAACTTTGGGAAGGGAGATGAGTTTTTCCCAAAGCATGACTCATCTCCCACCTTTATCCATTTCAAAATTCGTCACTTTCACTAACCTCAGTTTAGAGTGACCAAAAGTGAGTTATCCCAAGGTTTAGTTAGTCAAAATTGACCCTAGACCCATGAGGAACCACCTAGGGTAATTTTTGGGACACTAAGGTTCACCAAGGGAGTCATAAATCCACTTTAAATGGCATAAAAAATAAAAACAATACCAAGTGGTATAAGACAATAAAATTTATACAACACATGATATAATTAATTTAAACAAAGAGGTACTAGGCCAAAATGATAAAATAAATAAGCACTTAATCAACACTCAAATCAAACGTGATCCTCATCCCTCTTGGGAATGGATCGGTTTCACACGAAATAACATATGTGTGAATACTACCTCTAATTTCCCATGGCCTTGGAATATAATCCTACACATCTATATCGAGTGTCAATCATATCATGAATAATCATAGCTGAAGCAACTGGAATTAAATTCATGCCATTGAATACAACCTTAATCATCTATAACATAATTCTAAATTAAACTGCATTTTCTATCTAATGTCACATAATCATCATCACATAAAGAACTAGAAATCACATCACAAAACATCATCTAATATATCTCGCATGTCTAGTCTCATCATAGCATCAAAATATGATCAAATCAAATCACCATATGTCTAATCAATGTCATATCAAAATTAGGAGATGTAATCAAATCTACATAATGGAACCATAGTCTCTAAAAGTCTGATAATGTCATCAACTGAAATGCAAAACGATCAAAATAAGGAAGGAAAAATAATCGACCTCACATTCTTCTTTGAGGTTGATGTTCTTCCCAGTCTTGGCTAACTGGATGTTCCTAGCATGATGTGGATGATCTAAAGAGCATTTTATGAAGCATGGTATGTTAATGGACGAAGTTTCAAGTCTTGTCTATGTTTGGCCGACAATGTAAAGATTTGCGTTAAGTTTAGCCGACCTTGTTGATCATTCCAAGGTTGATAAAGTGTATAAATATTTGTTGAAGAGTTGTGGAAAATTATCCTTGTATGAAATGAATTAAATCCAAAGAAAGGATCAAAAGTAGAGCAGAGAAGAATAGGAGCAAAGAGAGCATAGAGTGAAGAGTCAGTGAAGAAGAATTTGAAGATAGGAGTAGAAGTTTTTGTGTGAGCCTTCAAAGGAACTCATTCAGGCATGAATGTAAATCCTACTTTTCAGTTCATTATCTCTGTGTAAATCATAATTTCTTATAGGTAGTGAGCCTCCTCTTAAGTAGTGAGCTCTTGGTAGTGCGCCCTAAGGCATGTGCCTTCTATTTTCTTAAGTATTTTTAATAGGGTACGCATTTTGTGGGTTAACCCTCACCATGGTTTTCCCCTTAACTGGGTTTTGCACGTCAAAATTCTGGTGTTGTGTGTTCTTGTTGGTTCTACTCATGTATTTATTTATGCTTAAATTTTTACATCATTAATCTGGTTAAGTAAGAAGATTTAAAAGTTTTGAAAAGGCTAAAGTTTAGGGACAACTAATTCACCCTCCCCCTCTCAGTTGTCTGGACTAATTCCAACAATTGGTATCAGAGCGAGGTTCCTCTAGAAAAAGTTTAACTGCTCGAGGAGATCCAGGATGTCAACTTAGAAGAAGGATAGTCCAAGATTCGATGGAACAAATTACTCTATTTGGAAGAGTCGTATGGAATGCAATTTACAATGCATAGGTGATGTTTATTGGTTAATAACCAAAGATAAGTATGAACCTCTGGAGAAAGGTCCTTCAACTTCAAATCAAGTCAAAGATGCAGAAAATAACCTTCAATCTAAAGAAGCCTTGTTGAGTGCCCTGACTGATTCAGAAATGACAAATGTTTTTGGATTGAAAATTGCTCATCAAATTTGGAAGAAGTTGGAGAATCTGTATGAAGGAGATGAATATGTCAAATGTGCCAAACTATAAAGTATAAGAGGAAAATTTGAAAATCTAAGGATGAACGAAGATGAAAACATCACAATCTACATGTAAAAGATAAACAAACTTGTGTATGGGATCAGGTGTACTTGCAAAACTTTGGAAGAATAAGAGATTGTGGTAAAAGTTCTTATATCTTTACCTAATTCATACAAATATAAGGTTGCTACTATAGAGGAGATCGGGACTATTTTAGATGTTACAAGAGATCACCTGGTTGGTAAAATTTCAGCTTTTGAATTAAGTGAATTTGGTGATTCTCTTCCTATGTCTGAATCTACATTCAATGTGAGTGTATATGGAAAACAACGATATGATCCAGGTGAAAGCTCTTCTACAAGATCAAACAGATTTGTGAAGACAAGAAGGACCTTGAAGATATTGAAATAGAAACTATAGATCTTGAAGCTCTTATTTCCAGAAGAATGCCAAGAGGATCCGGTAAGTGTGAAGCAAAATTACCACTCAAATGTTTTGCTTGTAATAAGATTGGTCATTTTGCCTCAAGATGTTTGGAGAGGTTTTCAAAACCAAACCCTAACAGATACAAGGGTCAGAAGAATTGTTACTATGTCCAAGAAGTTGAAAAAGAAGGTGTCACAGATGATGAATCTAATCATGGAGGTTCCTCTAAAAATGATTGGGTATTCATTGCTATCAAAGAAGAAGATCTGGTGTCTACTGAATCTGCTAGTTGTGCAAATGTGGAAAGTGCCTTGGCTGCTCAAGTTATTCAAAAAGATGAATGGGTGATTGATAGTGGATGTTCTCATCATATGACTGGTGACAAGAGTAAGTTTGTGAGTTTTGAAAATTATGAAGGAGGGCTTGTGAAATTTGGAGACAACTCAGCTAGTAGAATCTGTGGCAGAGGATCCATCTCTTTTGATGGTAAGAATGGAATAAATGATGTTTTGTATGTGGAAGGACTGAAGCATAATCTTCTTAGTGTTGGATAGTTGGCTGACAAGGGTTATGATCTTCGATTCAAAGATGGAAAATGTAGAATCTTGGAAAGCTCTAGAACTAAAATTGCATCCGATCCTCAAACTAAAGGTAACATCTTTCACTTAAGTAGTCCTGACAAAAGTTGATTGATTGCTCAAACAAATCAAAGTTGGTTATGCCATAGAAGGATGTGTCATGTGAATTTTGATAACATTGTCAAAATAAGTTCCACTCAAGTTGTAAGAGATCTTCCAAGACTTGTGAAACCTGATAGCATATGTAGAGAATGTCAATTGGGTAAACAGAACAAAATTTCATTTAAAAGTAAGGAACAAGGTTCAAGTAGGACATTAGAACTGGTACATACTGATCTCTGTGGTCCTACTAGAATTAGGAGTGTGCAAAGAGACATATATTTCATGTTGCTGCTTGATGATTACTCCCGGATGGTGTGGGAAACTTTCCTAAAAGAAAAATTAGAATCTCTTGATAAGTTTAAGGTGTTCAAGATGATGGTTGAAAATGAGATTGGTCAAAAATTGAAGTGTTTGAGATCTGACAGAGGTGGAGAATTCACTTCTAGTGAGTTTGATGCTTTCTATGAAAAGCATGGAATAAAAAGATAGTTATCTACTCCTATAACTCCTTAGCAAAATGTAGTTGTGGAAAGGAAAAACTAAACCATTCAAGAAGCTAGCAGGACCATGATGATGGAAACAAATGTTCCTCAAGTTTATTGGAGGGAAGCTATGAGTACTGTTGTCTACACTCTTAACTGGGTGCAAATCAAAGGAAATTCTGGTAAGACTCCTTATGAACTATGGTTTGGTCATCCTCCTACTGTGAGATATTTCAGAGTTTTTGGTAGTAAATGCTATATCAAAAGAGATGAGGATTTAGGCAAGTTTGAGGCAAAAAGTGATAAAGGAATATTTTTGGGATATTCAACTCAAAGTAAGGCTTACTGGTGCTTCAATAAAAGGTTGAAAAAGATTTTTGAAAGTGCTAATGTTAAAGTTGATGAAAGAAAAGAAGGACATTCCAGGTACTACGGATATGATTTAGATGATCAAGATGAAAGTCAAAGTTAAGGAAGGCAAGTTCAAATCTAGACTCAGATCCAGATTAATCTGGTAACTCCAGTAACTCAAGAGGTTAGTGCAGACGATGAGGAACAAGTTCAAGAAATAGAAGTTCAAACAATTCCCAAAACCCCTAGGTATGTAAAAATGAATCATCTTGAAGATCAAATCATAGGAGATAGAAATAAAGGTGTTCAAACTAGGAGAAGAGTTGCTAAAGATTAAGAAGAGATTCATTTGATTTCAAAGATTAAACCTAAATCAGTGAGTGAAGCCTGCAAAGATGAAAACTGGGTTAAGGCAATGGAAGAAGAATTGATGCAAATAGAAAAAGAATCATACCTAGGATCTTGTTTTGAGACCTGAGGACAAAAATGTGATTGGAACCAAATGGGTCTTTCGAAATAAACTAAATGAAGATGGTGAGGTTGTAAGAAACAAGGCAAGGTTGGTATGCTAAGGCTACTCTTAAGTGGAAGGAATTGATTTTGAAGAAACTTTTGCTCCGGTGGCAAGGATAGAGGTAGTTATATTGTTTCTTGCATTTGCTGCCTTCAGATATTTTAAAGTATATCAGATGGATGCCAAATCAGCATTTCTAAATGGAGATTTGGAGGAAGAAGTCTACATTGAGCAACCGGAAGGATTTTAGTTGTCTGATCAGGGAGATATGGTTTGTAGACTGAGAAAATCCTTGTATGGACTCAAGCAAGCTCCAAGAGCCTGGTATGGCAAATTGGATAAGCATTTGATTAAGCTAGGATTTAGCAAAGGTACTATTGATAGTAATCTATACTTCAAGATTAATCATGAGGACATTCTAATTGTTGAAGTCTTTGTTGATGATATCATTTTTGGTGGAAATGAATGTTATGTGCAAAGTATTTGCTGATCAGATGAAAAGTGAGCTTGAGATGTCAATGTTTGGAGAGATGAATTTCTTCCTAGGTCTGCAAATTGTTTAGTCAGATAAAGGTATCTTCATATCATAGTCCAGGTATGTGAGAGAATTGTTGAAGAAGTTTGGAATGGAAGATTCAAAGCCAGTAGGTACACCTATGGTAACCGGATGCAAGCTAAGAAAAGATGATGACTCCCCCAAGGCAAATCAGAAAAGGTATAGATCAATGATTGGAGGATTGCTCTATCTGAATCAGACCAGACCTGACATCATGAATGCAGTTGGACTTGTTGCCAGATTCCAAGCTGATCCAAAAGAATCCCATGTTATGGTAGTCAAAAGAATTTTTAGATATCTCAAGGGGACAATTGATTATGGACTGTGGTATGCAAAGGACAATGACTTCACTCTTCATGCATATATAGATGCTAATTAGGTAGGAGATGTGGATGACAGAAAAAGTACTAGTGGTGGTGCATTCTTCTTGGGGAGAAGATTGGTCTCTTGGATAAGAAAAAAGCAAGAGGCAATATCTCTATCTACTACAGAGGTAGAGTATATAGTAGCAACAAATAATTGTACTCAGGTTCTGTGGTTGAAGCAAATGTTGAAGGACATCAGAATTGTGTTTGAGGAGCTTGTTGCAATTTTTTGTGATAATTCTCATGTAATAAGCATCTCAAAGAATTAGGTATTGCATTCCAAGACAAAAGATATATCTATCAAGTTTCATTTCTTGAGAGAGAAGGTAAATGAGAATGAAGTCAAGTTGGAGTTTGTGCCTTCCAAAGATCAGATCACAGATATCTTCACTAAGCCTCTTCCCAAGGATACTTTTGAGTATCTCAGAGAGAAGTTAGGCTCCTGATCAGAACTAAGATGCACTTATGTGCATCAGTCCGGTGGAATTCTCAGACATATCTTGAGATCCAGATTAATGTTGAGAAGATACTACTCTAAGGAGTAGTCAATATGCACATGTTGGAGATCAGTCTAAAATTAAAAGGGGGAGAAAAGATAGCAAATATGTGCCCTTTGACATTGATGTCAAAGGGGAGAGAAGTCATGTGAAAAAATTGGGCATGAATAGTTACTAGTGAAAGGGGGAGTAGTGAAGAAAATGGTTGTAGGTGTGATAATAGAAAGGGGTAGAAGTTCTTGTCTTAATGGATTCAATTTTTCACATCATATGTTGCCATCAATGACAAAGGGGGAGATTGTTGCAAATATGTGCCGAAGTGGTGTTGTCATTGATGTCAACATATCCTTGTTGCCATTGGTGTCAACTATATCCTATTGTTGTCTATATTGAAGACTGGATTGTTTAGGATATTGAGAAAATTATTGACAATCAATGCATGCAGACCATATGGCTGTGTAGAGGATTGTCAGAGCTTTCTCCAGTTAAGAATTGAGAAGTCCACATGAATATTTGAAGAAGTTTTGGCCATCTGAGTAGAACTAGATTTTGTAGTATTCAAAAGAGACAGTGTGACAGTAAGTTGGTACGGATTGCTCCGTAGTGTAATATTATGGTCTACGGATCTGAAGGCATGTCTGGGAAGTCAATGTGTATCATCAACTCTAGTGGTTCATGGTTTAGAGGTCCATAAGCTATCTTTCTAGTTTGACAGTCATGGTAAATAGTGTTCTTGAGGTTCTCGAGGAAGATACAAATGATTCTGGTAATTTGATTTAGAGTGAATGTTATTGGTGAATTCAACGTGCTTGTGGAGGACTTTGGATCATGTGGCTATTGTGTTGGAGGTCCACATTGAAGTTTGAGCTTGTTAATTGAAGATTTTTTCTTTGAGGTTGATGTTCTTCCTAGTCTTGGCCGATCAGATGTTCCTAGCATGATGCAAATGATCTAAAGAGAATTTTATGAAGCATGGTATGTTAATGCAGAAAGTTTCAATTCTCAGCTATGTTTGGTTGATAGTGTAAAGATCCATGTTAAGTTTAGTTAACCTTGTTGATCATTCCAAGGTTGATGAAGTGTATAAATACTTGTTGAAGAGTTGTGGAAAATTATCCTTGAATGAAATGAATTAAATCCGAAGAAAGGATCAAAAGTAGAGTAGACAAGAAGAGGAGCAAAGAGAGCATAGAGTGATGAGTCAGTGAAGAATTTGAAGATAGAAGTAGAATTTTTTGTGTGAGCCTTCAAAGGGACTGATTCAAGCATGAGTGTAGATGCTACTTTTCAGTTCATTATCTCTGTGTAAATCATAATTTCTTATAGGTAGTGAGCCTCCTCTTGAGTAGTGAGATCTGGGCAGTGTGCCCGAAGGCATGTGCCTTCTATTTTCTTAAGTAATTTTAACATGGTACACATTTTGTGGGTTAACCCCCAACCGTGGTTTTTCCCTTAACCAAGTTTCCCACATCAAAATTTTGGTGTTGTGTGTTCTTGTTGGTTCTAGTCATGTATTGATTTATGCTTAAATGTTTACATCATTAATTTGGTTAAGAAGATTTAAAAGTTTAGAAAAGGCTAAAGTTTAGGGACAACTGATTCATCCCCCCTCTCGTTGTCCAGACTAATTCCAACACAACCACCACCCCCAAAATCAACAAGTCATCCCACAACAACAAACCTATGGGTCCCATACACAAACTATAGATCTTCTGCCACACACACAACAACAATAATACATCCATCCCCAACAACAACAACAACACATCCATCCTCAACAACAACAACAATACATCCATCCCCAATATCCACACTCATCGCCATAGCAACCTCTACTCCAACACGCATCACAACCACCTCTAGCTAACTCTTTCAATCAAGAGTGGGAAGAGATGAAAAATGCACTTAAAAACATCCAACTAGGGACCCAAAAGAAACATTATAAGTTCAAAGACTTATGTCCCTACCTATTTGATAGAAATATTGCCATCACACCTTTTCCTCAACACTTTGAAATGCCAAAATTTGATAAATACAAAGAAAATGGAGACCCTTGTGACCACATCAAGGAGTTATTCATGGCATGACAAGAAGTCACCTATGATGACCAATTCCTCCTTCATATTTTTCCACAAAGCCTAGGAGGACAAGCCCTAGAATGGTTCATGCACTTGCCTTATGGCTCCATATCCACTTTCACCGATCTTTCAGAGAAATTTCTCGCCCACTTCTCATACAACATAGAGCATGAGATCACTATTCTCAACCTTTGCAACACCAAACAATGAAGTGGTGAGAGCTTCGCTGCTTATCTACAAATATGGAGAGCCCTTGCTAGTTGGCTAGCTTGGACAACCCCTGAAAAGCAACTCATTCACATCTTTATCCAAAATCTTAACCAACAGATGGCCTTCCACTTGCAAGTACATTACACATTAACCTTTGACAAAATTATAGAAAAAGGGGTCACCATTGAAAAATCTCTTATTGCAAAGGTTTAGTCAAAATCTATAACAAGAACGACAACGACAAAACATCCAACAACAAACCTAAATTTTAGGCTAAAAACAAGAACATCATAGGAGATGGTGCTACCAATTCCAAGTCCATTCAAATCACCCCTCTTAAACCAAAGTAAATGAATGTAGTCCAAAATGTTTCGAGCAATGTATCAATCCCGTCTGCTCCTCCAAAGCAGAATCCCTCTAACAATCCAAAACGTAAATATACTCCCTTGGGTGAACCACTCAAGGTGGTATTTCAAAAGTTAGTCCAAGCCCAAATGGTTGAGTTCCCCATGATGAAACCATTCGACAAAAACCAACCTAAACCTGCGTGGTACAAAGAAAATGAATATTGTGACTATCATCGCATAAAGGGCCATGCCACAAGCAAATGCATGAAATTGAAAAACTATGTCCAAAACCTCATTGATCGCGGCGGAATCCAAATGGAAGAGCACAATAATACATCACCCAACGATGGCCTAGGCATCTACCAAGACCCTCTTCCCCACCACAACAATAATCAAACTACACCCAAACCATCCTCCTCCAATGCTAATCCTAACAACCAAACCAACAACATCAACTACAACAATGTTCCTCCCCCCTACGATAATATAATAAGTAGAATTGATTTTGATTCTACTCATGTCACCACCATCAATCTCAAAAATACCACCCCCAAATGTGTTGTTACCACCCACCATGGGCATATAACCATAAAGGGACCATCCCCATCCTTTGCTACTACCACTTCCAAATACAACCTCCTTGATCATCTTGGGAAAACCCCCACACAAATATCCATCTTGGAACTCCTTAAGACATCCACCATCCACTGTGAAACTATTGACAAGGCCCTCCAAGAACCTCATGTTCCCACCAACATACCTCCCGCTTAATTCGATAACCTTGTCACTCAACTATCCTCATCCTACCACCTCACTTTTAGTCATGCCTACATGCCATCCATTTATCCCACACATAACAAAGCACTCCATATCGAAGTCCAAATCACCAACCATAAGATCAAGAGGGTCCTCTTGGATAATGGATCTGGCTTGAATATATGTACATTAAAGTTCATAAAACTCCTAGGGTATTCAGTAGCTGACTTGGAATATTTGGTTATCTCCATCAAGGCATATGACAACATAGAGAGAGAATCCGAAGGAACTATATGCCTCCCTATCAAAGTAGGCCCACTCACCATGCCCACTCTATGTCATGTGATTGATTTTGATCTTCCATATAATTTCCTCCTAGGCCGACCATGGTTGCATTCCATGCAAGCCATTCTGTCCACCTACCATCAATGCCTCAAGTTCCCTTATAACGGTGTGGAAGTCACTATTCTCACCGATCAACAACCTTTTGAATACTACAAGGCTTTATAGGTTGTTTACGATAGACAATTGCATTGTCTGAGTACCTATGGGGATCATGTTAAAGATCCCTCATCCAGTCCATCCACATCATCATTCATGCTGCAAGTCACCATCGACCCATCACAAGCTTCCACCTCATCTTCCACCCATACACCTCAAGAGGTCAAGATCGTAGACAAATGGTGTGGCGAGTATGAGCTTCACAATTCCTTCCACATGGAATAGTTACCATTATCCCTGTGTTCCCATGGCCATCACCTCTAGAAGAAGGAACAAGAACAGTAGCACAGGATCAATGATAAAATTCCCTTTATACTAGCACAGGTCTCTAGAGAAGAAGCCAAGGAAATAGCTCTAAATGATTAGCTCTACCATGATGAAACCACCCTAGCACCTATGAATATGGAATACTTCAAAGAAAATATTTTGTACCATTTCAAATTTGTACCAAAATGCCTTACTATGGAATAGGACTTGGGGCCGATGAACAAGGTTTTATAGAACCCCTACCGGTTGATCCTACATCTCCCAAGAAATATGTTCAATACTTCAGTTTAAGATATGCTCCATTGACTGTGACAATTTGTGGACCTGTTAAAACCTTGATATAGGTAACAGAATCCTCTTCTAGTGTTGAAAACATCACTCTGAGTGTCATCATCACTTCATATGAAGACCTTGATCTTTCATACATCTTCCCTGACAACACCATCTTTGTTATTGACCTCCCCCTTGTTCATCTTGAACTCATTGCCTGGGATTGTCAACTCCTGCCTCTTGACATATTCCCACATGATGAGGCCCTCTCTGCATTCCTAGAACTCCATGACACCTCACAATATGACATATGCTTACACGCTGACACCTATTTTGGGGAAGAGGATATCCTTAGTCCAAAAAAGCAAAAATCAAAAAATAGAAAATTGTCCCCTAGTGAAAACCTCTCTGAGGCACTTTTAGACACAAAAGAGAAAAATAAAGATGTATCTCCTAGTGAAAACCTCTCTGAGGTGTAGAATATGAGGATCTAAATCTTCCCCCCATACCATCTCACTGGAAAGAGCGTTCCAAGACCCTGATTGAAGGCACACAAGAATTGCCTAAGCTCACACATCTAGTGGAAAGTCTCGAAATAGAATAAAAGTCCAACATATCCATAGTGCTTCATGAAGCATCTAATGTGTTTGTTTGGTCCTATGCTAACATGCCAGGATTGGATCCTCCTTTGGTTATTCATCATCTTGTGGTACATCCCGACACAAAACCTATTAAGTAGAATCTCCACAAGATGCACCCGCAAGTCACCTTACTCGTCAAAGAAGAGATGAAAAAGCTATTAGATGTAGGCTTTATCCACATGATTGACTATCCAAAATGGGTCTCCAACATTGTTCTAGTGGCTAAGAAACCTAGGGGCATCCATTGTTGTACAGACTTTCAAGATCTTAACAAGGCATGTCTGAAAGATGATTTTCCACTCCCCAACATTGACATGATTGTAGATCTCATAGCAAGACATAAGATTCTTTCCCTCATGGATGGATTCTCCAGATATAATCAAATCATAATTGCTCCTAAAGATCAACACAAAACTTCTTTTACCTATCCTTGGGGCACATATTGCTAGTAGGTCATGCCCTTTGGTCTAAAGAACGTAGGGGCAACTTATCAACGTGCAATGACTACCATCTTCCATGACATGATACACAAGATAATGGAAGATTATGTGGATGATCTCCTAGGGAAGTTAAGAACAAGAGAAGAACACCCTAATATCTTGTGAAAGATCTTTGCATATCTCAGAGAGTACAAACTCCATCTCAACCCCAAGAAATGCATGTTCGGTGTAACATCAGGCAAACTCTTGGCGTTCATTGTCTCCTACAGGGTCATCGAGGTGGATCCTACTAAAGTCACTACCATAACAGAAATGCCTCCTCCAAAGACTCTCAAACAACTCCGAAGTCTCCAAGGCAAACTATAGGCTATACGAAGGTTCATCACTCAACTCGTAGATAAATGTCATCCCTTCACCCATTTGCTTCACAAAGATGTGCACTTTAAATGGGACCAAAATTGTCAATAGGCATTCAACTGCATCAAGGAGTATCTGGCTTGACCACCAGTCCTAATGGTGCCTATCCATGGAAAACACCTATTATTATATATATCAGCAACTTTAGTAGCATTGGGGGCACTCTTAGCACAATAGGATGATACTGGCCGTGAAAGGGCTATATACTACATCAGCAGGACTCTAGTCGGATATGAGCTTAACTATACCCCCATGGAATGCACATGTTTAGCTATCATCTTCTATTCCCAAAAGTTACGACACTACATGTTGAATCACTCTATCAAGCTCATCTCTAAAGTTGATCCTCTCAAGTACCTACTTTCAAGGACTTCACTCACAGGAAGAATGGAAAAATGGGTCATGTTGTTGAGCGAATTGATATTGAGTATGTTGATAGAAAAGAAATCAAAGGACAAGTTGTAGCAAATCAGCCAGCTGAAGCACCCCTCACAGATTATTAGCCACTATCCATTGACTTTCCAGATGAGTTCATCCTAACCATGATAGAATCAACAAACTAGAAACTATACTTTGATGGATCCTTCACCAATCACGGTTTAGGGGTAGGATTACTATTGGTGACCCCGCAAGGTGATTACATCCCCAAAGCTTACAGACTTGCTTTCCCATGTATGAACAATGTAGCCAAATATGAATCTTTGATCATTCGTCTCAAAATAGCAATACAATGGAATATCTTGCAGCTACAGGTCTATGGAGACTCCCAATTGATCATCAAACATGTGAATGATGAATTTCTTACAAAGGATGATAAGCTAGTACCTTATAAGAAAATGGTTGATGAATACAAATTGTTCTTCACCTACATATAGTTTGAATAGGTACCTTGCCTTCACAACAAAGCAACCGATGCCATGTCTACCATTGGTTCTCTTTTAGATATGCCTCATGACAGCCATCAATGTGAGCTTCTTGTGGAACAACTCCTAATGCCAGCATATCATGTCACTGAGTCAGAATTCATGTGTGAGATTATTGGTCCTAAAAATTCCTGGTATCATGACATCTACACCTACCTCCAACATCACACTTTCCCTCCTGAATCCACCCACAAACAACAAAGATCCCTCATTTGTCAAGCCGCTCACTACACTATCCTTACCGACACCCTCTCTTCACCGAAGCTATGATGGAACTCTTCTTAGATGTTTAAACATAGAAGAAGCTTCCCTTGCCTTACACGAAGTCCACGTAGGTATATGCAAAGTGCATAGAAGTGGTATTGTCCTAGCCAAGAAGCTCTTGCATACCAAAAATTATTGGCCTACTAAGGAGCATGATGCATGTGAGTACATGAAGAAATGTAAGCCCTGTCAGTAGCATGGGGACCTCATTCACGCTCCTTCTCAGGCATTGCAACCTATCACCACACCATGGCCTTTCTCTCGTTGGGTCCTAGATCTTGTTGGTACAATCAACCCATCCTCCTTTAATGGACATAAATTCATTATCACTGCCATTGAATACTTCACTAAGTAGGTCGAAGCCATCCCTCTCACTTTCACCACAAGAAACCAAATCACCAAGTTCATCCTTTACCATATCATCTGTCATTATGGTATCCCATCCACCATTGTTACTGACAATGGTATGCCTTTCAAAAATCATGATGTTTGAGACCTTTGTGAACAATTTCACATTCAACATCATTGGTCCATTCCATATTACCCACAAGGTAACAAACAGGCTGAGGCAACTAACAAAACCTTACTCAAAATTCTCAAGAAAGTTGTCAGTGAAACTGGCTATGATTGGCACCTCCATATCCATCCCACCGTTTTGGCCTATTGCACTAGTATCCGTACACCTATAGGAGCTACACCATATCCCCTTGTCTTTGGATCTGAATATATCATGCCAATCAAGATTGAATTGTCCTCATTGCACATTTCCTTTAATGTCATCACTAATGAATAATGCCATGTTGCACACCTCCAAGAGCTCGAGCTATTGGATGAAAGCCACCTCAATGCCCTTTATCACATACAAGCACACTAAAACTAGCTTCATAGATCTTACAACAATAAGATTCATGCTAGAGAGTTTGCAGTAGGAGATCTGGTCTTGAAGGATAATCAAAGAAATCTATCAGAGCAAGAAAAGAAAGGGAAATTTGAGCCTAATTGGATAGGACCCTACATTGTCACTACAAAGTATGGCTCTAAAGCATACTGCCTCTCCACCTTTGAAGGAGAAGAACTTGACAAGCCCATGAACATCATTCACATGAAGCAGTTCCATAGTTAGTCCGCTAAATACCCTATGGCAAAAGTACAAAAAAATAATTTTTTTTTTTAAATTACAAAAAAATAGTAAAGATAAATAATCCATCCTATGGTGAAAACTACTCTTTGAGGCGCCTTGGATAAGTACCATGATAAAAATCAGCTTGCAGGCATCATGTGTAGGTTAAACCTAGATCCATTGTTCAAACTACCTTCCCATCTTCACCCGCACTATCCACTCTACTTATCCCCTCATCTGAGCCTCCATTGTCCATTATTCCTAAAATATTTCTCATCTCTAAATGCCTAATCTCCACCTTTCCATGTCATCACTATGTCACTCACCTGACCCTCTCACCTATCCATAACCTTGGTCCCTTTAATGGCTTCACACAAACCTCTCATCCTTTACTACACCAACACCATCTCCTACCCATCATAGTTTTTGTACCATGATACCCATTGAAAAAATAACATCCACATCCCCTAAACCAAATCTCATCATTCCACATGAACCAACCCCTATCCCTACATCATCACATTTCATAGAACTACATATCATCACCACCCAGATTGTAATGTGCCTTGATCCCATAGATATAGGGTATGTAGGTAGTCTAGAATATGAAGGAAGTATCCAGTACGCAGGTACATACAATGCACCCATCCAACCCATTTGGATGGTCCCACTTTTCTGAGCTTGTTGATTGCACTTAACCTATGACCAATTTACTTGTTGGACATCTTATCAAAGCATAACACTCTCACAAAAAATCTTTCACCAACATATTAGCTTTTCCATAACTAGCAACACGTATCCCTCTGCCTATCTGTAGTTTAGTTGAATCCATCATCAATTCTTGTCCTAGGATGCATCCTTCCGACAATGGACACAATCATCAAATCCTCCATCCATCCTTTGACAAGAGATACAATGGCTATCTATTTTGGGTTAGTCAGACTTTTGGTCTTTCATTTTTTATCTTATACATCATTCTTGGACTATGTCAAAGTTTCCTTGATCTTATTATATCATGGCATGTGGAGAACAATCCATAATGGGGCATGGTCATTTCTTTTGTATGTCATGTTTGTGGGAGGTTCTCATTACTCCATCTTAGTGTTCATATCTTGTGGATCATAGGGTCAGTTCTAGCATATTGATCCCCTTTTGCATCTAAGGTTCTTCATACCTTTGGTGTATTAAGGACTTATGCTATGAGTCCCCTTCCCTCATCTAGACAAGGTTGTACTATTATGGGCATGTATGGGTTCATCCTATTGCTTCTAGAGTCAAGTCATATGCATGGATGCCTTGTCACTTTGGTTCCACATACCCTAGTGCATAACATCCCACGCTATATCAACAATAGCACTCAATTTTTATTATTATTGGTAGAATATCTCAATATGATGTAGTTCCTTGAATTGGCATTTACCCTAGTCACCCTATCCCTCTACTATTGCCTCAAGATTCATTAACACTTACATTCACATTCACATTCCCCCTATTTTCTACTATCCTTTATCTTCCTATCATTTTGTGACCATTTTCAGGGTCTTATTGGCATATCATGATCACTTGAAATTCTATATCACAAACATGTCACTAGCCCATCCTGCATCACAAATGTGTTAGCATGTATCCACATAATATCATATAGCATATACACATATCAACATTATACATAAATCCATCTATCCTAACATGCTCCATCCTGCATCCAAGCACATGTCAAGTCATAGCATCTCACATCTCAATCATCACAAACATATACATATCAAATAACATCACAACATCTAATACATCATATATGCACATCCATAAATGCATCCATCACATATAAATCAATGCATCACAACATCAATCAATACATCTAGCATCTATCCATCACATTATAAATCAATGCATCCATCATATATAATACAACATAAATCCATACATCCATCCATAACACATAGTCCATCAATCAAACAAGTTGTCTCATATATATATATATATATATCAAAAAGTGATCATACAAAATGTGGTCCTCATACCTATCACAAAATAGTACATGTATACATTGTGCCCTTAGGCAGAGCTGTCCCTTCCTGACATAGCTAGTCTTGAATCCCTCTGAAGAAGGTCCCCCATATCCTGCTGACCTATTTGTCCTAGTGTCTGTGGAGGCGGCACCTGTACTACTGCTAATACCTGTGATGGCGAGGTCTACTAAACAGACCTCTCCAACTGCCCTGTCCTTCTAGAACTAGAAGCTCTAAACTGGCTATGATAACTGACTCTCTATTGTACTGGTACTAACCCCTCATAAAGGGTCCTATAGTATAGGGCCTCCCTAGTACTCTCCTGCATGGCCCTCACCATCTCCCCCATCCCTGATTCCTGGCAAGCTTGGTCCCTCTCATGCGCATACCGTTATGCTAACCCTTGAGCCTGTGTCACTTGTGTCTAAAGCTCTATAACCTACACCTATATGGCACCCGTCTATGCCAACTCCCCCTATAACTGGGCTACCTATCCTTGTAACTAGGCTACCTATTTATCTAACTGAGCCACTAGCCCCTCCAGTTGAACTACCTATCCCTCTTACTGGGCTAAATATACCTATAGCTGAGCTATCTATCCCTATAGCTAGCATATCTACTTTTGTGCCCTAGCTAACTCTGACCCATTGTCATCACCTCCAACCTCTATATCCATCCGCCCTACCTGCACACCTTCCTCATCATCCTCATCCTCCTCCTCATCGCCCTCCTCCTCTGTTGCTGCCTCCTCTGGCACTACAAAACCCACTGGCACTGTGAGACTCACTGGCCTTTACCGAGCCCACCACTCCTCATATGTTATTGTAGTCCCTGCATCCACTACATCCTATCTAGCATCCCATGCCTATGGCTAGAGTCCCTCAAACTCTGCTCTGACCTTATGTGAATCAGTAACTAATCCCCGCTATTGTTGCTCCTTATGTATCTATGTGAACCTCACCTCTACCTATGGTACATCTTGCACCAAACTAAACTACCACTACACTTGCTCTGGTAGATACCTATCTATGATCAGCTTTGTCTGTCCCATCAAGTATCATGACTGCATCACATAGCCTAGTTGATCATCATCATCTAACCACCTCTCCACCTCTCTCTAGGGTCACAACACAATCTCCACCATCTCATATATCACCTGCCTCTAGTATCTCATGTTCCCCAAACAATGACACATCTGATGTCCCCTATATGCATAAACAAATGGTTGAGTTACCGAGATATGTTCCCATACCCAGATGTGCAACAAGGTAACCCCACACCTCAGGCTACCTGAGCACCTGTATACCACTGCATCCATGTCATGGTACAAATGTGCCAGTATACATGGGCCCCACACATAAACCACTCCATTAGTCAGCATCTGATGTAGCACAACTCCCCAGCCCACTGGGAAACCATGTAATCTCATGTTAGGGACCAATGTCCCTGCTATCAACCCTACCAAAAATAGGGCTAACTGATCTAATCCCCTCTCTATAGTCAGTTGGTACACCATCTCGGTCCTATCTCCTACATATGGCACCTGCATCAGGACGAACACCTGGTCCAAATATTATGATCCGTGTGCATGATCATAAATCACCCTCTCACCATGTAGGGGGACTCATAAGATCCTCTATATGTCCTCTAGTGTAATTGTCACCTCTCCTATGGGAAATATGAAGGCACGGTGCTCTAGCTGATATCGCTCCACAACAACAGTCATCATAGCTCTATCAACATGAATCTATGACATATTAGCAATATGCTCCAATCCAAGTACCCCTAGGACAAACCTATCAGCTCAATCTAGGTCCTCCCATAAATCAAATGTAGGCGGTTGCGTCTCCTGAGATTGTAGAATGCCCTCATCATCCTACACTATCCCACAAACACACCGTGTCAGCCTTCATCTTATCACTACTCACTTATTCTACCCATCTGTGCCTTTCCCAAGATGCCCTTCTAGTGACCACACCCCCCTCCCTCTGCATAGCCACACACGCCTACTAACTCTACCCTGGCCTGATGATACCTCCCCGTCCTCCCACTTTCCTATTCCTCTTCTCCCATACCACTCTCCCCCAAAATCCCCACAAAACCTCATAAGAAATAAAAAATCAAATAAAAATAATAGTACATCAAAATAAAAAAAATCAAATCAAAATAAAAAATAAAACAAATCAAATCAAATAAATCAAAAATTAAAATCAAATAATAAACACATCAAAAATCAAAATCAAATAATAAGAAAAAATTAAAAATTAAATTACAAAAATCCAAAATCCAAATCAATAACTAAAAAAAAGGGGTGCTATGTGGCACCCAACCCTAGGTTCCCTTCCCTCCTCCTCCCCTCCATGCCCCTCCCCTTTCCCCCAGTGCCCCCCATCCCCCCTCCGGTACTATCCGCCACTCCCTACCCATTCCCTCTAGCACTATGCGCCACTCCCTCCCCCCGTCCGCCCCGACGCTAATTGTTGCTGCCCCTCTGGTCCCCTCCTAGCACTAGGTGCCACTCCCCATCATGCCTCCCACCCCAGCACTAATCACTGCCCACCTCCTATCCCCTCCTGACGCTAAGCACCACTCCCTCCCCCATCTGCCCCGGCGCTAATTGTCGCTCCCCTCCCAACCCCTCCCGGCGCTAGGCACCAATCCCATCCCTGCCTCCTGCCCAAGCGCTAATCACTGCCCCCCTCCTGTCCCCTCCCAGTGCTAGGCTCCACTTCCCTTCCTGCCCCCCGCCCCAATGCTAATCGTCACCCCCTCCTATCCCTTTTTAGTGCTAGGCACCACTCGCTACCCCCTCCATCCTTTAGCACCACTCCCCTGGGCTATGCGCCCTTTCCCATCCCCACTCCCAAACCCTATGCACCAATGCACCAGGCTCAATGCCAATCTACACCCCTTCCCCCAAAAACATCAAAAATCCCAAAATTTTTAAAAAATAAAATGCGTCCATTTCACAAAATTATGCCCCTACCCATAATCTATGCGTAAAAACCCTCCCTCCAGTGCCATTTCACTTAAAAACCCCCATTTCCCAAAACTCTAGCCTTTTAATTAAATAATAACAGAACATAACGAGAGAAGCTAAAACCATTTACCGACTCACCTGTCCCTGTGGGACAAAGATACTCTCTCACCTGCTCTGCTTGGTGCTCCTCTCGAGGAATACCTGCCATCGCTCCACTCAGTGCCTCCTTTTTCTCCACTCACTCCTCCAAATTCCAAAAAGTAAAATGAGCTTTTTAAGCTCCTTTCCACTTTTTTAACCCCCTCCATACTCCCTTTTTATCTTTTTTTCATCTTTTTAAGCCACCTTTTATCTTTTTTTTTTCCTTTTTCCCCCCAACTTCTTTTTAACATTTTTTCCTCTAACCACCTCCTTTTTTTCCTATTTTTCATGATTTTTTCCCTATTCTTCAGCCTCAGGACCCTTTTCACCCCCTTTCCACTGTATTTTCTCCTTTTTTGAGAGATTGCCAAAAATTTTATTTTTTCTGCCAATATCTCAAGGGGGCATCACCTCGTCACTTATTCCTTTGTCAGTCATCCACCGAGGCACATTTATCAAAAAAGTTATATTTTTTGATATCCCATCAACTTGCTAACTGCGATAGCCATGATGCCATATCAAAGACGGGCAAAATGTAGATGCCTGAAAATAGTCACAACCAATTTCATCCACCCATGCATCCAACCCTAATCCACCCGCATCACTTCATCCAATCTAATTATTAATTAAATAATTTTTAATTATTTAATTAATTTATTCTGTGCCTTTATCATATCATATAAATCAAATTCCACTACTATAGTTTGAAAATTAAATATTTTTTACTATAGTACATTCCAAACATTAAATAAATTATCATATTTATTTAATTCCCTATTTTGTGCACTTTTGATTACTTTTTGTAATCATAATTATCTTCTTCTAATCCATGTGCACATGAATTACAAACCCCCATGTTTTTAGAAGTCCACTTGCCATCCAATGTACATGTTTATACATGACAAGTGGTACTTTGGAAGCATGGGCAAATCTTCCAAATTGAGTACATTTGTCCTATTTCTTCCACCCCACTCCATGTGTCACTATTCATTCCAATTTAAAATTCTATGTGGCACTATTTGAACACTATTCTTCTAATTTTAAATTCCACTTGTCCTCTCCATGGAATTTAAAATTCCTCACAAAATCCAACTCTTACCTTTTCATAAATGAGTTCTTACATGTCATACACCTACCCAATCCTAGCCATCCATCCATTCAAACTTGCATTATCATCCATTGATCATCCCTTGAATCTTGGGGCAACATGCTCATTCAATCCAATCATGTCATTTGTCCAATTCTCCTTGCTTGAGGATGTTCAAGAAATCTCAACCATTGATCTTCCAAATTGATCCTAGCCCTTCAATCTCATCACCAAAAAACTATAAATTGAGGCCTCCACCTCTCATTTGCAACAAGTCATTTTATGCAAAGTTATTATGTCAAGTTGAGTGCTCACATCCACATAGCATTAGTGCAATCCTAGTTTAGTTTAGATAGCATATCATATCTTAGAGTAGATCACTACTTATGTGCTTAGATAGGAATAATGCATTAGTAGTTTAACTCAATCTTGAGGTCCCTTGGACTTGAGACTGGGTGCATTTTAGGTTGAATTTGCATCCATTTAGGATCTCATTTTCATAGGTTAGACATGGGGAATAGTATGTAAATTGTTTTTAATCCTTACAATTGTAGCAATGTTAAACACATAACATAAATATTACAGCAGCAACACAACACATAAAGAAAGTGACACGAGATATATCTTGGGGAAAACCTTTTCAGGTAAAAAAAACCCCACACTCTAAAACCTGCACAATGTATTATCAAAACAATGGTGTGTTTACAATAAACTTGCAATGCAAGTTCTTCCAAGAGTCTTCAAATGTTGTTTCTAGAGTGATTCTGGAAGCATAACAGTACTTGTGCAAACACTATGTAACTACAACTCAAAAATAATGCATTCTATAGAGTTACAAGGCATAAACTGGAAGCTTCTAGAGATGGGCGTCCATCTTGGCCACATGGTCATTTTCCCGCGTCAAAAAACACTTGTCCAAGTTACAAATACCTCTCTTACATCTGTTATACATGGAAGATTTGACTTCCCAAGAATGGAGCACTCCAGGATAAAAATAGCTATGACAAATGCTCTTACGCATCTTATAGCTATCATAAAATCTATCCAACATAACAACCTTAAATGCTGTAAGAGAATCCGTCATATAAGGCTAAATATAGTATATTCCTCTTACAACATGTCATAGCCCAACTTGGGAACCCAAAGATGCCTTCTCAACATGCAAAGATACTTTATGACACTTGTCTTCACTTGTCCCGAGAATCTCTATACTTGGCTCTTACGTGCCATAGATTCTATCATACACAATAACACCTATGTCATACCACAAGATGTTGACACATGGCATATCAATGCCACCTCAAATGGGATGTCCAAATCCACATGTGTTTGACTTGACCACTCAAAGCATATTACAAGTAGGATGACATGTCACAATGCCACCCTAAACTAAATGCCAAAACTGAATGTGCAAGTAAAATACAAATTGAGCAAATAACTAAATAAATAATTAATAAATCAATGCTAGGAATTGCAAGGTTGAGACACCTTAATTCCCAACAGTATCCAAGGTGTCAATGACAGTAATGTTTCATGGGGATTAAAGGCTTCACCGAAGCTTCTAACAACTCTAGGTGAATTAGTGAAGATGCCATCGTGGCCATTAGAATCCACATTCTAAAAGGTTTTCTCATCTTTGCTAGAGTAATTTCAAAGCCTAGCGAGGATCATTGATTTGATATAATCTACGGTGGAGTTTTAAAGTTTGAAATGACTATCCTCTACTTGTCATCCCACATACTTGACATTTATAGCACCCTAAATAGTTTGAGGCTGATGTTTACCATCATTCCACACAATTGCAAACGTGAATTCAATGTCTAAGCTCTACAACTACATCCAGGGAGAGAATTTTTTAGTTCCTGTATTTAGTGAGGTATTACACCATCAATGAGAAGCAAAAATCTGCCATTGCAACATGTAAGTGCTATCCACCTCTTCCACTATGTTTGGATTATTTTCATGAGAATTAAGCATCTATGTGGAATTTAATAGTTGTTTGTGCCCTAATTTGTTTAGAAATTTACACAATGAATATCCAATTAAGGAGCATAGTCTTAGGGTTGTCTTGTGGAAACCTAGAAACCTAGATACCAGAAACCCTAAAACCCTAGTATAGTCGACATGGCTAGTACATCAAAAAGGGCCAAGAAGAAGATAGAAAGGAAGAGGGATAGGGAATTCAATGAAGATATTTTGGCCCAATTGCCTGGATCCACCAAAAGACCTTGCCACCAATAGGGCTCAGGTATACAAGTAGACAAAAACTTTTATGTTCACGAGAGCTGTAGGGGCACCATTTTTCTAATTCACAGATACACACTATTCAAATACCACTTTAGGAAGTGTTTTAGGAAGTGTTTTAGGAAGGTTCCATTGAAAAACCCTGGGAGGTTAGGGTTATCCAGGTTGGTGGTCCCTAATGTGTTCATAAATGTTGAGATGATAAAAGCTTTGGCTAAGAGTTATGTCCCTGAGAAGCAAGTCATTTACACAGACAAGGGAGAAGAACTTATTCTTCTAGACCAGACATATATCTGTCAAGTGTTCATGATGGACCCCAACCTATAAATACCATTGGATTTAGGGGCCCTGCATAGGGAATATCACAGACATAGGGGCGACTATAGGGTAAAGTGGCTCCCTTCTCATATGTCAAGGGTTAATGGCAAACTACAAAGATTCTCAGACAGTGACAAGGAACCCTACAACTATGACTTGTCTGAGGAATACTTCCAGAAGACCTACTTTGTTGTGTACCAAGTCTTGTGAGTGGATGTTAACTTATCTTCATGCATATCAATGCTATGGTTTTAACCACTGACATTCAAAAATGGGAAGATAATATGCACTTTGATTATGCATCTTTTTTAGAGGATAAGATCAACAAGGCCCTTACAAGTGTGAAAAATAATAATTTTGTGGTCCACTTCAGGTGGTATTCTTTGTTATATCACATATTGTTGTATACAGGAGGTGAGGTGTGGAAGCCTCCAATTAGAATTAGGAATGTGGACAAGTTTGGCAGAATGTTACCAGTCCAGGAATGGACCTATATTTGAGATAGTAACCGCCCTGAGGCTAGCTATCTAATTTTTTACGAGTTCTTTGTCAAAGAGATCTTTAGGGCACTTGGGTACAAAGAATACAAATTATCATATAAGGTTCAAATATTTTTGAGGCCAAAGGACTTGTGTCCTAATTTCGGCATTGGTCACAATTGGGATGATTGGTACCTCTATATTGATGAGGTCACCATCATTAGGGTATATGGGTTTGAAGGTACACCTCACATTTTGCCAAGGACAGTCCCTAATAGTCTATAATTCCTAGAAGTTATGTAGCAAATGAATGAGTCTAAGAAGACTCATTTCAAGAATTATAAGGTCTCTCTCCTCCTTGGGACCATTTCCTTCTCTGACTTTCAAGTCACATCAAAGGAAGGATTGGAGTTGCTAGCATAAAAATTAGATCATTACAAGTTGCTAGAAGGTGTGCCAAGAAGGTGTGACCCTAAGGGATTCATAAGTAAGGATAGGTTAGCTAATGATTTTTCTACCTATGCACATGAATTCCACCTTCTTGAAGATCTCATCAAGAATTGTCATACTGACCAGGAAGGTGGTAGAAGAATGGAGTTATGGGGAAGGATCCAAAGAGTAGAGAAAATTAGAGATGAGGCTGATCCTTCCTATAATGGAGCTCTCCTGGAGATAGAGGACCCTATTGAAAGAATCAAGGTTATGTTGCAAAATGCAAATGAATTGTGTTCTAACTTTCTTGTGGTGCCCAAGAAATTGCACCCCCCTTCAACATCAGCCCCCTCTTCATCAAGACAAGTGTTAGGCCCTAAGCTTCCTAGAGCTGTCACTCCACTCCACCAAGTCTCTCCATAGCCTTCCCTTACTCCAAGTTTTTCAGTGGATGAGAGTGAGAGTCTAGGCTAACTAGATGTAATGGAGGTAATCCAGCCTCCTATGATGGAAGTAAGAGCACCTCTTAATGAGAGGATGATTATTAATTTTGAGGAAGTTGTTGAATTATCAGATGATGTTAGGACATTGGCAAGTAAGAAATTCATTGATGATGATTGTTTTATTCATTCTAAGGAATTTAGAGAATTTGTCCTAAGAATGAAGGGACAAGAAATAAATACACAAATAAAGGAGTTAACCCTTGAGAATAAAGAGAAAGCTATTGCAGACTTTCGGAGGAAGGCCCGTGAAGAAATGGATGGGATGACTCCATAAAGGGGAAGAGAAATTGTCAGGAAGAGTGGCTACATGTTGTTTCCAGGATGGGATATATCATCTGCCATTGCAATTGATACCATTAGAAAGCATGAGGACATTAATTTGAACATAACAGAGGAGATGACATATAAGATGTATTTTGGTTCTACCTTTGATCCATACAAATGCCCTAGTCATCCAGTCTATTTCTCCCTTAGGCAAGAAGCCTCTTGTTATTGAGGATCCCAACAAGGTAACATGAAGCCTGATAGTGCATAGACTAGAGGACACTAGTCCTGTGGAAGTTGCTGCTCTAACAACACATTCTACCATGTTCATAGAGCCTGCAATCAAGAAGATGCATATGGAGTTGGGAAAGATGAATAAGCAGATTTTTTTTTGCAAGAAAGATTGAATGTTGCTACTGGTGCCCCCCCACCAATCACTCTTCCAGTTTCATCTAGAGTAGAGGAGAAGCTTAAACAAGAATTAACTGGAAGCAAAACTAGAGAGGAGGATGCCTTGAAGAAGGTGAAGCAAGTGAAGCTTGATTTTGTTCAAGGCTTGCTGGAGAGGAAGTTGGAAAGAATAATGGTATATGTGGAAAGGACTTGGGAGAATCACAGTCCCTTGAGGAACATCCTCAAAGAGCATAAGAGATTAGGAATAAAAATGGAGACATGGGAAAGGTACATGACACCCAGGGTTATAATATTTGAAATTCTATTAAAAACACAGATATGTGATGAAATCTCAATTAAGCACTTAACAAAGTTATTGGACATAGTCAAAGTCACTAGGAAAATGCTAAGGAAGCAAACTAAGTTTTTTTATGACATTGCCAAGTAGTTGACCTATTTTCATTGACTACATGGAACATATTTTCCACAATTTTGGAGGCATGACAGGTCATTAAAAAGCTTGTAGGAGTGGAAACATGAATGCTCACAACTCACCATTCCAATTATTCTTGAGATAAATGAGGATGACGATAGAGTCATTAACAATTTAAGCTAAGCTCTAGATGAATTCTCAAGGATTGAATTTGAAATGGCAACAATCACAACTCTGATCTCCCTCCCCTCAAATTAGGAATATACAAATCATTTGGCAAGTGTGCATTAGTTTTTCCCACCTCACCAATAACAAGGCACTTTCTTTTAAATTTTGTCAACTAGTAAGCCATCCTTTCCAAAGTCTTCATCATATAAGGTCATCGGTTGAAATGAGGATGAAATAAAATGCATGTAATTTGCATTTCATTTGGCAAATAGGTTACACCCATGTTACTCCCATCATTCTCAGGTGATGCATCTATTCAAGCATGTAGTTGTAGCTTCTAAAACATGGCAAAAATTAGTTTCCAAAAGGAATAAACATCCTCCTCAAACTTTGAACCAACTTCAACGGCATTCTTTGAGGTGGGAAATATGTTTTGTCTTGTTGTACTTCAAAGATGCCTTTTGGCATATTTTGTTTCTAACAAGAATTGTACATGGCTCATAGCTTGTTGCTCCCTTATCCTACAAAAGGGAATTCAATGCCATTTGTAAAGGGTTCTAGGTCTCATTTTTGGATAGCATTGCATTTTTGTTTTAGTCTAGTAAATAGAGAATAGTTATAGACTATGTTTGTTCAAATCTACAAAGCAATGTATGTCATTTTAATTCTGAATGTCAAATCAAATTGGTTGTAGAATTCTCTCCATTTGTGTACTTTTGAGATTAATATGAATACAAAATATCAAGGGTATTTTGAGTTCATCTTTGCAATTCATCTATGATGTGTGTGCTTTTTGGCTTTCTTTCAAGGAGAGAAGTAAATGCTTAAGGAACACACAATTAACTTCATAACATATTGTGCTTTAAATGATGATTATATAATTTCATGTCTAGGAGGTGTTAGTGTAAGGCATTAATATAATTAGTCCATTGAAATGATTAAAGATGCTTGAAAGATACATTCATTTTCTACAATTTGACTCTGTGGCCATAGGATTAAGCATCAATCCATTACTGTGTCAAAGTGTTATTTAGATCCACATCTATAAACAAAACCATTTCCATTTCCTATTTTTTTTAGGAGTATATTAGATTAAGAATCTATTCTCAATATTGGTATGAATTATCTACCAAAGGATCAAGCCAATCTAATAGGGATCATTCATTTCCTTGGTATATTTTCATTGAGAACCCTCTATTTAAGAACAACATCTTGTATGTATCAATAATATTGTAGGATGTTGTATAGGTACACCCACCTTGGTCTTGTAGAACCAAAAGTGTAGAGGATTTCAACTCTTTGTTGAAACCTGTTCATTGGCCACTGACCTCGAATCCTCAATCATAAGAATTTGTCTAAATCTTTAGAAGATTCAGATAATCAGTTGGAGGAGCCAATAGATTGCTGACTCTACTAGGAAACATAGTTTATAATTGTCAAAAATTAGTCCAATGGTCTTTCATGAGTGTTTAGAGTTTGCACATGTGTAGTGCATTATCATTGCCTTTAGAGGGTGGTGACTCTGATATTCTCCTTACCGGTTGATCAAGGAAGAAAATAATTATGTATGAAAAAGGAAAGATCCCTATACATTTCTAGAATTGTAACATTGAGACATCTCAATATTAAAGTTGAAAGAGCTTCAAATATGTACAGGAGAAGGTCAATGCATCAGGGACATCCCAACAAGCCCATAAGTTCAAAGCCTGCAAATAAAAAATGGAAGGCTAGGGAATCTAGTGAGTGTACTCCCCCTCTTGTTAATGACCTTATTACAATGACAATACCTCTTTTGGGTGGTAATAGAAATAACTCATAGATAGAAGGAGAATGAAAGGAACATACTATTTCTTTTATTTCTCGAAATGTACATGCGTATGAGGTTGATTCTGAGGGTGATGAAATGTTTTATTTCAAACCCTTCCCTATTTCTCATAGTGTGACTATCCCTTTACAAAGTGTATCTCATTCATTACCCACTCTTACTGTGTAGTCTACTCATGAACCCCTAAACCTATCCCCTTATGAGAGGTTAAGTTCCCCTTCATCTGGGAAGGCTAAATTCACTAATGCAAATGTGTGTTCTACACCTAATGTAGCTTCTGGTTTTAACCAAACTGATGAAGAATTAGAAAGGGAGGTAGTTGATTTGGGTTTCAGGTTAGCTAGGATGGAGACTTTAAAGAGAAAAGAGGAATTGCTATTAAGAATACAAGCCTTAAATAATTTCAATATTACTAGTAGTTCCTACAATCCCAATTCATCTGTTGCTAACATACAACACACAACACATCATGCATCCACTGCCCTGCTAGAGCCTTTGATACAACTTGCATTATCTGTGTCATAACAACAGATCCTCCAAACAAATGTAGCAGTTGTGTCTACCCCCATGAATAATCCTATCATGTCAGCACCTACATGTTAGCCTTAGAGGTAATAGTACTTAAACAATGCAAATGAAAGGATATCTAGCCAATGAGTATGGTACAACTCTTATGCAAGTCAATACCCAGGTCTTCAAATAGCCCAAAACTTCACTGCACAACCAAATAACCAAAAGAAAAATGTACCACACCAACAACATTTGTAAAACCCACAAAATGCTCCAGTGGATCAGAATAATCTGGGTGGGCAACCCAAAGTGAATCCTTTTGCCAGAAGACCAATGCAATTGGAAAGATACTGAAAGCTAGATTTCACTGGTATACATGGCTACCCAAATCCTATTGGAAATGAAGTTAGGAATGCAATTCCAAATTTGTTGGAAACAATGTTATATTAGGGGAAAGACATCTAAAAGCTTTCATAAATGTCATTAACAATTTTGAGACAGAAGTAAAAGATGTTGTAATGAAGTTATTCATGCAATCCCTTACTGAGGGTGCTAGAGACTAGTATAGGACACTCCCTGATGGAAGTATTGACAGTTGGCAAGAATTTAGGAGAGGTTTTAGAGAATGATATGGTGATCACACAGACCCAAGGTTTGTTGTGAATGAGATCACAATTATTTAGAAAGGATACAATGAAGCAATGGTTGATTTTAATGCTAGATTCATGAAAATTTTAAATAAGATTCCAAACCATTTGAAACCTAATGATTCTATGTGCCTAATCTTCTACTTGAATGCATTTGATTCAAAAGTGGGTTATGAGTTGAGGACAAAATATCCTCTTACACTAAGGATGCTTTCAAAGATGTAATGAGTATTGAAAATATTATAAAGGCAACTAGAAAGGTAGGGAAGAGAGATGATGTCAAATTATTGTAGAATCCCAAAGGACATCGTCCAAAACAACCAAAGAAGAGGATAAATTAGAAAAGGCCATGAGTGCATTAAAGGATCTTAGTTATAAATTTGCAAAGAATGAGAATGGATTAACTCATGACAAACCTAATTTCCAGAGACCAAAGCTACATGACATGCCTTATAATATCACGTGGAAAGATGGTAAACCAGTTATTTAGGGTAAAATTTGGATTGTTTAGTTTAGTGTTTAAATCCTCCTTTCACCCTTTACATTCAAGGACCTTAGGATCGAGTGACAGAGCACTATCAGGTCCTTGGTCAATTACAAATGTAGGGAAACTTGGATTAGGGTATTTGATTATCAATTTTCCTTCTCTTATGCTTAATTGTCCATCAAAACCCTAATTGTGCAAATACGGCAATAAACAGATGAATAACGGAAAATGCCTCTATAGAAAGCTATAAAATTACAAATGACTATACACCTATTTTCAGGGTTTTGAGGTAGAAAAGTTAGGGACAAAAGAGTAGGTGTCCAAGTCCAGTGTCCTGCTTTTGTCAGGATATGCTAACAAGATCTACAACATGTTCATGCTACACTGAAGGTTTTTCCATCACGAAACTTCAAGGACTAATGAGCGGGTGCCCAAGTCTAGGGTGCTCATTTTCCTACTATTCTACAATTCTGACACTCCAACATGCCCTCTTGCAACTTCACTTTGTCTGCATCATTAACTTGTAACCTGCAATCATAAAACTTTGGGAGGGGGTTGTGGTGTTTAGGAGCTTGCCTCAGTCAAGCCCCGAAAGGACACTTAAGTCTTCCAAACACCTTTGTCAAATAGAGAGTGTGTGCCTAGGAAGGCAAAGGCAAAAACCAAATGAATAATGATCACAAACACAATAAATGTCACCTTGTAGTGAAGATCTCATGGGAGTAAGATGCTCTTCATTCCATGAGGAAATGGATGCTCAAATCCACAAACACGAACACATAGACCACACAAATCTTCTCTTGAAACACAATCAAAGCCTTGAATCACCTTGAGAATGCATGAACATCACAATTGCCATCTACTAATCATCTAGTTGAAATCTAGTCTACAAATGAATGCCTAAACATGCTTTTATATGCAACTACAAACACTCCCACCAAGAATTTGATAATTCAAACTTACTGTGTCAGTATAGGACCCAAATAATAGTCACAAGCTGACACCCAATATTTGGGACTATACCAAAATAGGGCAGGACTAGGGCACGGGCACCCAAGTCCTCCCTGCCATTTTGGGTAGGGATCATCTTAAGTAGTCCCCCTAGGTCCTAATTACCAAGACACTTAGGGGTTTTCACATCGGGATGTTAAAATATGATGCAAAATGTCCTAAATACACACAAAAGACCCGGGAGCTAAACCTAAAGAGGGAAAAGCCCCCAAGGGGACATTTCTAATATTACATTTAGCTCCCACTTTAATGTATGTATAAATGCAATGCCAATACATGCATTAAAGTATGGTCACAAACATAGCAAATACACCAAGCACAGAGAAGACATGCCAATCACATAAATGTAGTAGTAGGAATGCAAAACATGGAGAAGATAGTTATAGTTACGTAGAACACGAAGAAGACATCAAATGCATAGAAGACACATTAATGCATGGAAGACAGGCATGATTCCTTTTCTTTTCTTTTTCTCATATATATGAAATGTAGATGCAAGTACTAGAAAGTAAAAAAACCTCCCATAATGCAAGAAGCACTCATCTTATTTGTTCTTAGACTGCATATATGGGGCAACACACATGCAAGACACACAAAACCTCCCAAAATGTAGGAAGCACTCATTGACCTAGTCTTTAGACTTCATATGGGGCAACAGACACGCCAAACAAAGCAAGCATGCTAAACACACACACACTTGAAAACATGGAGAAAACACGACAAACAAGCAATGGAGTGTTCCTATTTCTAGGCTCAATACCATCTTAGGCACATTATAGGAACACACCAATGATTGATCTTCACCACAACAATCGCTAAAAACACACTTAAGGGTTGAGTTAGTCACAGAACCACTCCTTGCCTCCATAGAGGACTTTTGAAAATGACAGGATGATGCAATCTACTCTAAGAAATACACCATCCCCGCCTCCATAGACGGCTTAAGATAAAAAGGATATATACAATATACCACCTCTGTAGAGGGCCTACATGATTAATTGATTGATTGCAAATAAACTTAGGATGCAGGAAGCACTCATCGAGCTAGTCTTTAAACTGCATCTGAGGACAAGTACATAGCTAACATCTACAATAGACAACTTACCTTATATATGCCCCACCTTAAGGTGGATGATATCAGGTATCAATATCAAGCACATTAAGGTAGGAAGAAAACACATAAGGGAACACAAGCTCTCGCAAAGCCCATGCCCCCCCAAGGTGACATGTACTTTACGGTCACCAAATGTTCCCACAAACACATCCCTGTAAGAAACATGTTAGTGTCTACAAAATCATGATAAACAACAACATCAATGCATATGACTAACCACACAAAGAGCTAAGGTTATACAATGAATTCAGAGTTCAAGGATAACCATGGGGCTATATCAGGAAGCTCTATGAATCGAGTACTGCCAAGGCTAGATTCAAAGACAGAAAAAGTTGCATAGAGCAACAGTATTGTTAAGGTCTGTAAGTGAGATAACATACCATCAAAATCACTATGCAGAAAGCACAAAGTGCTTCTACTAGCCAAGGGTTGGATAAAATATATAACCCCATCATCATATTAGGAACTAAGTCCATTTTTTGATTGCTCTTGAAAGGGATACTAGGTCCGTATTAGTATAAATGTTTGTCGTCATCCACCCGCTAGATAGAAACACTAGAGGAAGGGAAATAATAAATGAGAGAGGAGAAACAAGTGTCTTAGGGACAGTCACATAGGAGGGTGGCCCCAAGTCACCAACCACAGTGCTATGTCTGTAAGACACAACACACAACAATGAAATCAGAGAGAGGCAATATAGAAGAATGATGATATAAATAGAAGAAGGTCACAACAGAAGTGGTCTACTGGTATCTTGGACCTTACGGGAGAATCAGGGGTCATCCCGGGAGGCCTAAACAACACATAGCACAGCACGGGGGAAGCACATCATGAGAGAGATAAAGGGTTAGATATACTTACATATAGGGCCCTGCTGGGCTAGCGGGTATCATCAAGCAAAACATCGTCATCTTTCCACTCCCTAATGTTAGAGGAAAGTGAGACATAAGGTACCATAGCCCAATTCATGTCTTTCTCATCATGTTGTTCATTGTTAGGATCAATGTTTTCTTGTTGAGAGGTAAGGTTTATGGCATAAGCTTGTCATCTTCTTCTTCTTTCTCTTGCTTTTCTATTTCATTTTATTTTACCACTTATCTCTTGTAAGATAGGGCTTTTCTCTTTCATAGGTTTGTTTAATTTAGAAGATGAAGCATTGGGTCAAACCTCATTTGTTGCGGTGGAATATTTTGTTGTCAACAATGACCTCCCGATCCTTGTAAGGATTTCAGGGGAGGAACCTCAGCATAGGGACCTTGTCATTTTGGTCTAAGGTTCTCTTCACATGTAGGTTGTTTATCTTTTGTTATTTTTTGCATAGAAGAACCGGGCATTAGGTGTAAAAGTTTTGTTTTGTAGTTTCTATAGCTCAAAAAGGTAAAGTTAGTTCATAGATCTGGTTCCTTTTTAGTTTTATCCCAAAAATAATCCAAAATGTAATTATTTTTCTCAACCAAAGGTTTATACTTGTAGACACCCTAAAATGACCAAGTCATCGAATCACTTGCATTTCGTCATTTCTTCCTAATCACCTGCATTTCAATGTTAATTAAATAATCTAATTATTTAATTAATTTCATCAACTTCTTCCAAATCACATACTTGTGACATTAATTAAATAAATCCTCTTTATTTAATTAATTAAATCAAATTCCTCTATTATTCTTTCACAATTAAATAATTTTAATTATTTAATTAGATCATTGTCACCTTCCAAAATTCACATCCACATTAATTAGATAAATCCAATTATTTAATTAATTCAGCAAATTCTATCTTATCTATAATTAAATAATTTACATTATTTAATTAAATCAAAATCATTCTTCCAAAATCATGCACAACAATTAAATAAATTTATTTATTTAATTTGCTTTCAAATCTTCTAAATTAAATAATTCCAATTATTTAATTATTTCTTCCAAAATATCTTCTCTAAATTTAAATAAATCAATTATTTATTTAAATTATTTTTTTCTTCTAAATTTGAGTTATCTCTAATATAACTCAAGCTTTCTTGCTCATGCAATTAAATATTTTTAATATTTAATAAAACAAAATATCTTCTAATTCTCATACAAATCTCTTCTTCTTGTTTTAAATCACTTAACTGATCATTACATTCTGTTAATTGCTTTAACTCATTCTTCTATTCTTGATAACTCCTCTCATGCAAAAGAAAGCAAGACACTTGTCTTCTTCTTATTCGTTGCACATTCCTCAACTGTTCTCCTCTGTTGATTCTTTTGAATTATCTGGACCGTTGATCGATCTTCATTGAAATCTATATAAACCACCCTCATCTCCTTCACAAATCATCTTCAAACTTATTCTCAGGCATACTTAACAGCACTTTGAGCATACCACGATTCGATTGAGCAACCTTACGATCTCTTAACATTGATCTCTTGAGCATACTACTTGCTTGTTGCAGCTATGGTTTCACAAATTCATTGAGCAATCTACACATCTCCAAAGGGAACAATACAGGTTTTGGTAAGAGCTTTCATTTGTCTTGGATTTTATGATAATGGCTTTTACTTAGATTGGTTCACTTTATGTGATTGATTTTTGGTTTTATTAGTTTTGATTTAATCAATTTTTCCTCATACACAATACTTGTTGCGAGGATGGTAATCACATGTCCATCAAAAGGGAATTTTAGACAATGGTGTATTGTTGAAGGGATAGCTTTCATTTCTTGTAACCAAGGATGTCCCAATTTAATATGGAAGAGGTCAAAAATAGGGACAACATCAAACCATTGTTCGACATGTTTTCTAGATAGTATTACCAACAATGATATCTTACCCAGAGGCTTAATAAAGGATCCCTTATGTGTTTTCTTCCTACCTTAACGTGCTTGATATTGATACATGATATCAACCACCTTAAGGTGGGGGCATATATAAGGTAAGTTGTCTATTGTAGATGTTAGCTATGTGCTTGTCCTTAGATGCAGTTTAAAGACTAGCTCGATGAGTGCTTCTTATTGGCAAGAGACACTGTGTGGCTTCATAAGTGTTGTCATTGATGACAACAATGTCTATCCCACATAGTATGTAACAAGGTCTGACAATCAAGTCTGGATCTCTCAGATGGTGTAACTCAATAAGTTTCAGACTTGGAAAAGTCAAGAGGGGTATCATGACTACTATATTCTAAAGATTTAGCCTCTGGTGACAAAGTATGTGCAAGATATGAGCATCTGAGTATCAGACTCTAGTTAGATAGTGTAGATAGAGGAAGAACTGGCCAACAGGGTATCAAACCTCAATTCAGATATGTAGAAGGTGTTGATCAAGTACTTGAGGTGTTATATGATTTTGGCTGACATAGGTAATGATTTCTATGCCTAATTTTTTTGTGCACATCATCAAACAAGTATGGATTTAGCCGACAGAACAATAACTTGCAAATATCCTAAGTGTTCTTGTTGCTGACTAGAAAGTTGATGAAAATCCTTGATGTGGATATATATACTAGATGGATTCCAGCATGTAAGTGTGTGTGTTGAAGATGTGATGAAATAAGGTGTGAAGAAAAGTAGGGATAAGTGTGAGAACATCAATTCAAGTCCGGTATGTGACTGAATAACAACATTGAATAGAGGAAGAATGAAGTGCATCAAATTAGTATATTGTTCCTAACCAGAACTAACCTCTTGCATTTGTAGATGCTTCTCATCAGTTCAAACACTTGATTATCTTCTGTAAGTTTTGTAGACAGTGAGTCTCTTGTAGATAATGTACCTCTTGTGAGTAGTGTCCTTAGGTAGTGAGCCCTAATTGGAAAGTACCATTTTGTACTCCTCTATTCTTTTAATAGAGAATACAATCTTGGGTTAGTCACTCCATGGTTTTTCCCTTAATAGGGTTTCCATGTAAAAATCCTTGTGTTATGTGTGTTGATTTTATTTATGTTCTTATGATTACATATGCTTTCATGTTTTGATGTAACATTGAATATTGAGATAACGAAAGAAAAGAAAATTAAGGAAATTTTGAGATAACTGATTCACCCCCCCTCTCAATTATCTGCCTTGTTTTCAACAATTGGTATTAGAGCAAGGTACCTCTAAACAAAGCCTTACAGCTTGAGGAAGATCTAGGAATCTTAATGGATGCATATGGTATGAAGGAACAACTTCAGTCTTCCCTAGATGATCTTGAACAATGCCACTCTGAAGTCAATAATTTGAGAGAAAGACTCAAACAAGCTGATGATTTCATAAAGGAGCTAAAATAAAAACTTAGTGTCTTTGTGAAAAAGAGAAAGGAACTACTTCAAAAATTAGCCAATCAGAGTGAAGTCAATGATACTAATAAAGATCTTAATGAGAAAAATAATCTATGTGAGAAGCTGTCAATAGAAGTCATTATGGTAAGGCATGAAATGGAATCAGGGGTTACGAGATTCACCTAAGAAATTGAAGAAAAAAGAAAGATTGAAGATAATCTAAAACAATCCCTCAATAAGAAAACAAAGGGCTGCAACAAAATGGATAGAAAACAAAGGGCTGCAACAAAATGGTAATCACATATCCATCAAAAGGGAATTTTAGACAATGGTGTATTGTTGAAGGGATAGCTTTCATTTCTTGTAACCAAGGGTGTCCCAATTTAATATGGAAGAGGCCAGAAATAGGGACAACATCAAACCATTATTAGACATGTTTTCTAGATAGTATTACCAACAACGATATCTTACCTAGAGGCTTAATAAAGGATCCCTTATGTGTTTTCTTCCTACCTTAACGTGCTTGATATTGATACAAGATATTAACCACCTTAAGGTGGGGGCATATATAAGGTAAGCTATCTATTGTAGATGTTAGCTACGTGCTTGTCCTTAGATGTAGTTTAAAGACTAGCTCGATGAGCACTTCTTGTTGGCAAGAGACACTATGTGGCTTCATAAGTGTTGTCATTGATGACAACAAAGTCTATCCCACACAACTGTAGTACATAGTATGCATATACCAGAAGTCAGATTGAAGATTATTTTGGTCCGGTGAACAAGAACAAAGTATGTAACAAGGTCTGACAATCAAGTCCGAATCTCTCAGATGGTGTAACTTAGTAAGTTTCAGATTTGGAAAAGTCAAGAGGGGTATCATGAATATTGTATTCCAAAGATTTAGCCTCCGGTGACAAAGTATGCACAAGATATGAGCATCTGAGTATTACACTCTAGTTAGATAGTGCAAACAGAGGAAGAACTGGCCAATAGGATATCAAACCTCAATTCAGATATGCAGAAGGTGTTGATCAAGTACTTGAGGTGTTATATGATTTCGGTTGACATAGGTAATGATTTCTATGCCTAATTTTTTTGTGCACATCATCAAACAAGTATGGATTTAGCCGACAGAATAATAACTTGCAAATATCCTAAGTGTTCTTGTTGCTGACTAGAAAGTTGATGAAAATCCTTGATGCAGATATATATACTAGATGGATTCCAGCATGTAAGTGTGTGTGTTGAAGATGTGATGAAATAAGGTGTGAAGAAAAGCAGGGATAAGTGTGAGAACAACAATTCAAGTCTGGTATGTGACTGAATAACAACATTGAACAGAGGAAGAATGAAGTGCATCAAATTAGTATATTGTTCCTAACCAAAACTAAACTCTTGCATTTGTAGATGCTTCTCATCAGTTCAAACACTTGATTATCTTCTGTAAGTTTTGTAGACAGTGTGCCTCTTGTGAGCAATGTCCTCGGGTAGTAAGCCCTTATTGGCAAGTGCCATTTTGTACTCCTCTATTCTTTTAACAGAGAATACAATCTTGGGTTAGTCACCCCATGGTTTTTCCCTTAATAGGGTTTCCACATAAAAATCCTTGTGTTATATGTGTTAATTTTTTTTATCTTCTTATGATTACATATGCTTTCATGTTTTGATGTAACACTGAATATTGAGATAACGAAAGAAAAGAAAATTAAGAAAATTTTGAGATAACTGATTCACCCCCCCTCTCAGTTATCTACCTTATTTTCAACAATTGGTATCAAAGCAAGGTACCTCTAAACAAAGCCTAACAGCTTGAGGAAGATCTAGGAATCTCAATGGATGCATATGGCATGAAGGAACAACTTCAGTCTTCCCTAAATGATCTTGAACAATGCCACTCTGAAGTCTATAATTTGAGAGAAAGACTCAAACAAGCTGATGATTTCATAAAGGAACTAAAATAAAAACTTAGTATCTTTGTGAAAAAGAGAAAGGAACTACTTCAAAAATTAGCCAATCAGAGTGAAGTTAATGATACTAATGAAGATCTGAATGAGAAAATTAATCTATGTGAGAAGCTGTCAAAAGAAGTCATTGTGGTAAGGCATGAAATGGAATCAGGGGTTATGAGATTCACCTAAGAAATTGAAGAAAAAAGAAAGATTGAAGATAATCTAAAACAAATCCCTCAATAAGAAAACAAAGCGCTACAACAAAATGGACAAAATAATCAGGCATCTTGAATCTGATCTTGAAGAAGCTAGAGACAATGAAGAACAACTTGAGAATTAGATAGACGCTCTTAAACAAGATCTTCAAACTGCAAATGAATACAAAGAAAAATTCAAGATAAGCTCAGCCCAACTTAAAGCACTTCTTGAAAGCCAAAAGAGGGTAGATAATAAGCATGGCTTGGGATATGAGAAAGGTGAAAGCTCTGGATCTGGTCAGAAGAACTTTGGATCAGGAAATCAAAGAGACAGGCCTAGAAGACCTCCGATAAGGCAACCAAATGCTCAAAGATATCCATCCTTCAATGGATACTGCTTCAATTGCAACAAGTTCGGTCACAAAGCAATTTAGTGTAGAAATAGAATGAATCAATTAAATCCATCCTTCTCAGGTCAATGTTTCAGTTGTAAAAGGTATGGTCACAAATCTCATGAATGCAGAAATATGCAAATGAACAATTCTTTCAATGGTAAATGCTTTGTATGCAATAGAATTGGACATATGGCTAATGAGTGCAGATCAAGAGGATATCATTCAAATAAGCAAAGAAATGTTGTGTGTTACAATTGCAATAGATCCGGTCATATTGCCAAATTCTACAAAAGCAGAAATCAAGATAGAAAAGGTTTGGTGGAACATGATTAGAAACAAGATAATGGCAAACGTAAAGTAAATGTGGATGAAGTTCAAAAAGAAATGAGCAAGATTTGGGTAAAAAGGAGTACAATAAAAATTGGGGATGGATCCGCACTAAAATCTGGTGTTGATATTCCTTCTGAAAACTAAAAGGTAAGCTCTAGCTCAAGGGGAGCTATAGAGAAGATCCTTTTCCCCCAGCTAGGTATTAAGTGCCTAAATTCAGCACATTGATTTAGAATAAGAGGTTATGGTTTAAAGGGTTTGAGGAGATTCACTTGAAAGTCATCCAGTCAAAATTTGGCAAATCCACATGCAGATTTGAGCAAGTTATGAGGAGATCCTGTATTAAAGCAGAATTTCACAGATAGATCTGGTATGATCCAAAATTGAAATAATTTAATCTGCAAACCTATGAGGTTTGAAAAGGGTGAAGATATGTTGTCAACCCTCATAGGCAATAATTTTAAGTTCTACGTAGTGATTCAAGAAAATCTCTCTCTAAATAGGGCCACTGGATAACTTAAGTTGCACATTTATCACAAAAGAAAATTAGGGTTTACGCAAGGATAAAAGGGTTCTTTCACTCAATATTTTCACACTTGCACTCACAAAGAAGAAAAGAAGAGCTCTACGAAAAAGATTCTACAATTCACTCAAGTTCAACTGAAAATCAAATTCAACCAGAGATTCATTTCAGCTCCTGCTTCAAACCCTAAAGAATGAAAAGGTACTTCCATTCTAAAAATCTCTCTCTGAATCTCTTGCAAAATGGCTACTCCAATGGTTGTCAATATTTCTCATAGGTTAAGACCTAAATTCAAGAAACACCCTTACAAATCTCTAGAAGTTGATCCCTTGGGTGCATTTTCTAGCATTCCGCATGGAGTCTTGCATGTAGAAGATGTTAGGGTTTATATCCATGCAAACATTGAATAATTTGGTGACTCAAAATTGATGGACATTTATTACAAACAGCTAATAGATGAGAATTTTAAACTCAAACCTGAATTCAAGGCCATTCAAGATAAACACTTCAGACATTGCATACATTTTCCATGTTTTGCAGAAGATGATTGGGTCCAATATGTTCTAAGTAGGATGCATGACAATTTTATGTGGCTAATGACCCCATTCAAGATAACTAAAGATGCCATTAGGGCAATGACCAAACTGCATTCAGCCAGTAGGTTACCCACACTCAAATATGTGAAGAACCAAATGGTAACTGAAGCCACCAGATCAAAATTTGATAAAAAAGCAATGACCATAGATGACATCATAGATCTGGATGTCAAGTTTGCCTCAATGATAATTGGCTAAAAAATCTATCATTTGAGCAGGGAAAATTCTGTGTCTGGAACAACAATCTATGTTGCATATCAGATGTTGAGGGAAGATGTAGATTATGATCTATGTGAGCTTCTTCTAAATCAGTTGTTGGAGAACTTGCAGAAGATTAAAAAGAATAAGAAAAATTCCTTTAAATATGGTAGTCTAATACTGTGTCTATTTTTCTATTATATGAATGAGCTACCCAGATTAAATGGTTGGGTCTCACAAAATGATAAACCTGTTGCAATTCAAATTAGAGATTACATGTATGGACTTGGTGATGCTTAAGCCCAAAACATAGCTCTCTGGGGTTACTTTAAGAATTTCCAAAGCATGATGTAAGCCAAAGAAAGAATACCACAATTGATAGTTGACAAATACAAGGATACAGTCTACTTCATGGTTGACACTTATCAATGCCTAATGGAGGTAGTTGAGCCAAGAACTATATGGATAATGCCTATGGGATATGAGGTCGATGAAAAAATCTTCTACCTACATGTTCAACACCTACTGAGCCAGCCTAAGGACACTAAAGCAGAAAGGTTTGGCACCTTTGAAGAGCTAAGTATAAAAATACATGTTGAGTTAAGATAGTTGGAGATAAAGAGAAAAGTGAGAAAGGAAGTTGAAGAATTTTCCAAAAGATTTGGCATATCAAAGGAGGCTTGAGATGCTAACAGAGAGAAAATGGAGAAGGCAGAGAAAGAAAGACAAGAAGCAAAGAAAGAAAGTGCCCCTGCACAAACCTCCTCTAGGACTAGATCCTCCAAGAGCTGTATTCCTGTCGCTTCCAAAAGCTTAAAGTCTACCAAACCGGAAGTCAAGACATCTAGAAAAGGAGAAAAGAGGATGAAGACCAAAGCCTCAAGGACATATACAAGCCATAAAGATGATGAAGCAACAGAATCAGATGAAGAAATCAAGAAAATAAAGAAGAAGAGAACATCTAGGAAGTTCTTTCCTAGAAAAAAGGAGGAAGAGAAGGCAGAGGAATTTGTTGAAAAGCCCACTCTTTCCATTGATGACATCATCAAGGCAGTTACTATGGATGGGAAGTTGTAGCCGGTGACTGAGTTTTATGATGTATACAGTGATGCTGACATTAGAATTCTGGAAGAGGCTACTGTCACGTACTTGAACATTTACAATAAAGATTTCATTGAAATTATATCATTGATTCCTAAGAGCCTAGAAAAGGTACTTGAGCTGAGAAAAGAGAATGCAAAGGTTAAAGACTTAGAAATCCAGGGGTAAATAATGATACAACTTTACCCTTCTATCACTCCAAAACAAATGGACATGATTTTCAAGGATTGTAAGGATGAGGTCCGGAGTAAGGTGAGAATGAATAAACTCATGCTTGGAGAAATAGACCAAGTAGAAAGTGAAACAAATGATATCCTCTGGAATGCCTTGAAGAGATTCAATCTTCCTATTGTAGAGGAAACAAATGAAGAACCTTCTACCATGGATGTTGAAGGATTAAAGAAAATAAATGAAGAAATCTCTGAGAAATTAGACTCCTCAATTCTGGAAGAGGAAGTTCATAAAGCAACAAACACAGGTGACATCTCTCCTCTGGATCCCACGGTAGCTATGACAAACATTCCAAACTCTAAAGATGAAAGAGAAGGTAGAAGAGAGGAGAAGAAGATTCACGAAGAAGAGGTTAAGGGAAAAGAAGAAGAACAAGCAGAAAAAGACTAATGATGACTGTTCTGATATCCCAAAAGAAAAGAAGACTCAATCACCAGTAAGAGACACTACAGAGACAGTGAAGAACTTCTTAGATAGAGAAATGATGGAGCTGGATGAACCTAAGCTATTTCAAGGACCACTGAATTTTGACTCTCTCCCAGGTTTAGACAATGAAAATAGCATCTTTTTCTCAAGCCAAAGCAAAAGAAAAACTCTTGAAATATCACATGGAAGACTATGAACTGTTGGAGATTGCATCCAAGATGTTGGAGAAGATCATGCCATCCTATCAAAAGGATCCTTCAGCCTCACCATCTGGTAAATTGAAAAACTTAGTAAATTCTGTTAACACTCATTTTGAATCTCTAGAGAAATCAGTAGAAGCAAAGGTCTGGAAGGAGTTTCTGGGAAAAAGATTCACTGAGGTACAAGGAATTATTGCAAATGATAGGTGGACTCTAGATATTGGAATAAAGAGCCTTGAAAATGCTCTCAAAGATGGTGGGGACCTATTCAAATTTTTTCTGACTTAGCTTAAAGTGACAAAAGACATTGAGGAGAAAGTAAAAGAACAAGAAGAAAAAATGTCAAGCCTAGTTCAAAATTTTGACCCTCTTTCCTCCTCTTTAATGAATCAAGAATACTAGGCTATTGTTATCATAAATGAAATAAAGAAGCTAGACAAAGAAAAGAAGAACATAATGAATAGAATGGGTGAACTCAGAGGGATAATTATCCCTAAGCTAGAGGCATTGCATGAGGCCTTGATAGATGCTCAGACCACAACCCTGACCAGTGATCCAACAGATTTAAGAAGGCTAGAAGCATATGCATTTTTATTAAGTGGTCACATCTCCATTTTGGATAGGATGAAGAGGAACTGGGCCACAGAGTTTGTACAACTAAAGACTACTTTTGTAGACATACTCAAGTAGATGTAAGTTTATCTTATGATTTGTATGTACATATGCGGCCATGTATAGAATATTTTTTGCAAAATTTTGGTATGCAGATTCTTCCCTTTGCCATTGATGTCAAAGGGGGAATGAAGAGTAGTGAAAAATGTGGAGTCCAGCTAAGGGGGAGCTCCGGTAAAATAGTACAAAAGACAGAGAATCAGCCAAAGGGGAGTTACTGCAACACTTAGCCATTTTTCACTAAGTGTTTCCATCAATGCCAAAGGGGGAGATTGTTGGCAAGAGACACTGTGTGGCTTCATAAGTGTTGTTATTGATGGCAACAAAGTCTATCCCACACATCCGCAGTACATAGTATGCCTATATCAAAAGTTAAATTGAAGATTATTTTGGTCTGATGAACAAGAATAGAGTATGTAACAAGGTCAAACAATTAGGTCCGGATCTCTCAGATGGTGTAACTCAGTAAGTTGTGGACTTGGACAAGTCAAGAGGGGTATCATGACTATTGTATTCCAAAGATTTAGCCTCCAGTGACAAAGCATGTGAAAGATATGAGCATATGAGTATCAGACTCTAGTTAGACAGTGCAAACAGAGGAAGAACTGGCCAACAGGGTATCAGACCTCAATCCAGATGTGCAGAAGGTGTTGATCAAGTAACTTGAGGTGTTATATGATTTTGGCCGACATAGGTAATGATTTCTATGCCTATGTTTCTAGTGTGCATCATCAAACAAGTATGGATTCAGCTGACAGAATAGTAACTTGGAAATATCCTAAGTGTTCTTGTTGCCAACTAGAAAGTTGATCAAAATCCTTGATGCAGATATATATACTAGATGGATTCCAACATGTAAGTGTGTGTGTTGAAAATGTGGAGAAATAAGGTGCGAAGAAAAGTAGGGATAAGTGTGAGAACAACAATTTAAGTCCAATATGTCACTGAATAACAACATTGAACAAAGGAAGAATGAAGTGCGTCAGATCAGTATATTGTGCCTAACCAAAACCAAACTCTTCCATTTGTAGATGCTTCTCATCAGTTCAAACACTTGATTATCTTCTGTAAGTTCTATAGACAGTGAGTCTCTTGTAGGCAGTGTGTCACTTGTGAGCAGTGTGCTCAGGTAGTGAGCCCTAATTGGCAAGTACCATTTTGTACTCTATTCTTTTAATAGAGATTACAATCTTGGGTTAGTCACCCCATGGTTTTTCCCTTAATAGGGTTTCCACGTAAAAATCCTTGTGTTATGTGTGTTGATTTTATTTCTATTGTTATTATTACATATGCTTTCATGTTTTGATGTAAAACTGAATATTGAGATAATGAAAGAAAAGAAAATTAAGGAAATTTTGAGATAACTGATTCACCCCCCCTCTCAGTTATATGCCTTGTTTTCAACACTTCTTGCATCCTGAGTTTATTTACAATCAATCAATCTATAACCTGCAATCATAAAACTTTGGGAGGGGGGTTGTGGTTTTTAGTTTAGTGTTTAAATCCTCCTTTCACCCTTTACATTCAAGGACCTTAGGATCAAGTGGAAGAGCACTATTAGGTCCTTGGTCACTTACAAATGTAGGGAAACTTGGATTAGGGTATTTGATTATCAATTTTCCTTCTCTTATGCTCAATTGTCCATCAAAACTCTAATTATGCAAATACGGCAATAAACAGATGAATAACAAAAAATACCTCTACAAAAGCTGTAAAATTACAAATGATTGTGTACTTGTTTTGGGGGTTCTGTGGTAGAAAAGTTGGGGAAAAAAGAGCGGGCACCCAAGTCCAGTGCCCTACTTTTTGTTGGGATCTGCGAACAAGATCTGTAACATGTTCCTGCGCACCAAAGGTTTTTCTATCATGAAAATTCAAGGACTAATGAGCGGGCACCCAATTCCATGATGCTCTTTTTCTTGGTGTTCTTCTGACACTCCAACATGCCCTCCTGCAACTTCACTTTGTTTGCATCATCAACCTGTAACCTACAATCATAAAATTTTGGGAGGGGGGTTGTGGTGTTTAGGAGCTTGCCTCAGTCAAGCCCTGAAAGGACACTTAAGTCTTCCAAACACCATTGTCAGATAGAGAGTGTGTGCCTAGGGAGGCAGAGGCAAAAACCAAATGAATAATGATCGCAAACACAATAAATGTCACCTTGTAGTGAAGATCTCATGGGAGGAAGATTCTCTTCATTCTATGAGGAAATGGATGCTCAAATCTACAAACACAAACACATAAACCACACAAATCTACTCTTGCAACATAGTGAAAGCCTTGAATCACCTTTAGAATGCATGAACATCACAATTGCCATCTAGTAATCATCTAGTTGAAATCTAGTCTACAAATGAATGCCTAAACATGCTTTTATATGCAACTACAAACACTCCCGCCAAGAATTTCATAATTCAAACTTACCATGTTGGCATAGGACACAAATAACAGTCACAAGCCGACACTCAAAAATTGGGACTGTCCCAAAATAGGGCAGGTCTAGGGCATGGGCACCCAAGTCCTCCCCCCTATTTTGGGTAGGGGTCATCTTAAGTAGTCCCCCTAGGTCCTATTTGCAAGACACTTAGGGGTTTTCTCATCGAGATGTTAAAATATGATGTAAAATGTCCTAAATGTACACAAAAGACCTGGGAGCTAAACCTAAAGAGAGAAAAGCCCCCAAGGGGACATTTTCCAACATTACACCAGTGCAAAACATTCAAGAGGGGTATGCAAATAAAGAAACCCCTGATCCATTGAAATGGCCTAGTGCAAATATGGTTGAAGAAAATCTCTGGGGTGTAATATGCCAACTTCCTCATTCTCCAACTCAATGTGTGTTGGCTCAGTCACTTCAAGAGTCTAGTATGCCTGATTAAGAATATAATGAAGACAATTATGATCAGGATCATACAATCAACATGTTCTCTTCTAAACCATATGTGATGAAAGAGGAGTATGCTTCATCAGAGGAAGAGTATACTAAAAATTATGTAGACAATTAGAGATATTGTAGAGAGAATTACCATCGGTAGATTTTCTCTGATTGTGAAGATAATGAAACAGAAGGTGCAACTGTATGTGTTGCAAATTTAGGAGCAAGAGGGATTAGGTTAAGGAGACCCTTATAGAAATAAATTAAATCCCTAACTATGGCTAATGTTGCTCAAGCATGAAGAAGCTATAATTTGAGAAATGGAATGGTGAATGGAGATTAGAGTAAGCCTAGTAGTCTCTTTATCAAAGAAACACCCAATGTTGCTAGAAGTTCTGAAAACATGAAAGAATTAGATGAGAAAGGAAAGTTACCTAGAATTCACAAGATGCAGTTTGATGTGCCTATCAAGTGTCAAAAAGAAACAAAAGTGGAGAGAGAATCAAATAAATATAATGCTCCTAAAGTTCTTGTCTCCACTGAGAAAGAAAAGACCAAGAGAATAGAGGTAAGTAAAGTTATTCTAGACTCTTCTTCTATTCCAATGTTTGATATGTCTCAGGCTTTGTCGCAGATAAAAGTTTCAGTTCCTTTATTAGAAATGATGAGAATAGATGAGCATAGGAACAATGCATTGAAAATTATTACAAACATATTTGAGACACGATCAAAGAGTCAAGAGGAGTTAAATGTGTCCCAAAAGTTCAATCAATAAGTTAATGAAGCCAAAGATAAAGAAGTGAAAACCCCTGAGGTTTATGTAGGTGAAACATTAACCAAATCTCCATCATAGGTTGCCCCTTTTTATGCTATCCTGCTTATCAATAACAAGATGGTTAGAAACTGTATGATAGACTCAAGAGCTGCCATATATCATGCCATTACAGATAATGACAGAATTAGGACATTGGGTTGACATAGCTTATGGTAGGCATTATGCCACGGATAATAGGGTTATCCCAATCATTGGGATAATGAAGGGTGTTGACTTAAGATTAGCTGCATTTCCTGAGAAAGCATATAAAATGGATATAACTATTGTAGATATTCCAGTACAATATGGAATTCCTTTATCAAGACAATGGACTACGGAAGTAGGAGGGAGTATACAACTAAATCTGTCATATGCTACCATTCCAATAAATGGAAATGAAGTTAGATTAGATAGGGAACCTAGCATTGAAAACACCAAGATACTGAGAGGGGGGGTGAATCAGTATCTAAACAATCTTCAATTCTAACTTCAACTTATTTGGAGAAGATTAAAACTTAAGCATCACAACATTAACATGAAAATGAAAGATTAACACAATGCACATCAACACATAACACTAGATATATGTGTAAAACCCTAGAAGGAAAAAGCATTGTGAGGATTAACTCACAATATATGAAGCTCAAATATCAACTTTGTTTGAGGGCTACAACCCAAGGAAGCTAGTACTCCCTAAAGAACTTTGATTTAGGGTCACTCCCAAGGAAGCTACTACTCCTTAAAGACTTTGTTATAGGATCACTCCTAAGGAAGATACTACTCCTTGAAGACTTTATTTTAGGGTCACTCCCAAGGAAGCTTCTAGTCCTTGAATTGAAAACACACTTACAATAGATTACAGTATGACAATCCTTCTACTATCAGAAAACTAACATTGAAACTCAGACTTTTGATGATTGTACTTCTACCTCTTCACTCTTTCTTCTAATGATCTAATTAGTTAAGCATACTCTATACTTGATCACTATCACAAATATGTCTTCAAGATGAATCTAGACAACATCAACAACTTTTTCTCTTTCTCCTTTAGTTGCACATCAACAATACATTTATTCTACCTTTTATCTACTTGTGAACTTTTCAATCAACTTGCAATCACACCCTCCTAACTCAATTTGATTCAGTATTTATACATGATATTACATTGATTACATTTCTTGTCAGCCATATACAACATAAAAAATACTTTTACAAGTCAGCCAGACAACACACAATATGAAACGTGTAGATGATAGGTCTTAAGTGAAACCACACATAACACCAACAGAAAATCCATACCTTGTAGATCCCAACACTTGCTTAATCAGGTCCAGAAAATCCTTCACAACTTCAAACATCAAGTAATTACATCTGCACACTACTTATTTGGAAATAGGACAACTTTAAGGAAAACACAAGAAGCCTTAAAGTATAATGACCACGTCAACATGAAAACCTTTTGTGGTACTAGAAACAAGAAAGATCTTCATGAAACTTTTCTAGAATAGTCCACATGACTCATATGACATCCTCAAACACTCCTTTTCCACTACACATCAAAGAATTGTTCCACACAACTTCAATCATTAACTTTGAGAATGATTTGTCATCTAAAACACATTGCAACATGTCATTTGAAAAATTGACCTATGGACCACCAAGAACCTTGAAATTGTAAGGAAGCATGTAATACACATCCATAAACATGTCCTAAAAATTGCAAGGGGAATCATTCATTTCTGGAGGAATGCAGAGCATTCCAACATGCCTTCAACACTAGCATACTCTACCAAAACACATGTCAGTACTCTATCATGCATAACTTTCACAGCGGAAGGACAAATGATCTAAAAACATAGAATTATCACCTTCACTGCATCCTAAAAACCATTCCAGAACTACATGGCCATATCTACACATGAATAGGAATGTAGAGCATTCCACTGTCCTAAATAGAACATCTTCATAGAGACAACACTGTCTTCAATTAGTAAACAACAAAACACTCTTCCGGTAATGTAATCATCATGGAACTTGGAACATACATACTTTAGGCCATCAAAAGCATTAGTAATGCATCTAATCATCTTTGTGCTTCTAATTCCCATATCAATATGAACTATATCTTCTCCCTTCTCTTGTTGGATGGAACATGACATCCAACCATGAACTATAACTTCCTCTCTTGTTGGATGGGACATGACATCCAACCATGAATTGTATCATCTTCTCTTGGATGGTAGTCAACCATGAACACCATGAAACCACCATGATAGTGTTGACATCAGTCACAACCTATTGATAGTTTTGACATCAATGACAACCCTAAGAATCATGCATAACAATCTCCCCCTTTGACATTGATGGAAACACATCTTTGCTTCTCTCCCCCTTTCACATCAAGGACAAAGGGCAACCATTATGTGCTCATTAGACATCACATACCTGCATATTCTTTCTTATGGAAAGACTTCTTCTTGTAGCAAACAAACTCCCCCTAACATCAGTAACCACTACCTGCTCCCCGTGAGAGGTAGCCACCATCAGTCTAGGAACAAGATATAGCATGAACTCTCCCTAGACAAATGCACCACTATGCATCTAGCAAGAAGGAGGGGAAATTACTCCTAACCTCTATCAGAGATCCTCAAAAGTATCCTTTGTCAGAGACTTTGTGAAATTATCTACTATTTGATCCTTTGTTGGAACATATTCCAACTTCACTTCCTTATCTGCAACCTTCTCTCTCAAAAAGTGATACTTGATTGCTATATGCTTGGTTCTAGAATACATCACTGGATTCTTGGAAATATTGATATCACTTGTATTGTCACATAAGATAGGAATAGGCTCATCATACAATACTTGATATCCGTCAGGGTTTGCTTCATCCACAACACTTGTGTGTAGAAGGATGTTAATGCAATGTACTCTGCCTCTATAGTAGATAAGGACATTGAATCTTGCTTCTTACTCTACCATGAAACCAATCTACTTCCTAAAAAGAAAGCACCACCACTTGTACTTCTTCTATCATCAACACAACTAGCCCAGTTAACATCAATGTAAGCACTCAAATCAAAGTCATTACCTCTTGGATACCAAAGGCCATAGTCTAAAGTTCCTTTCAAGTATATGAATATCCTTTTCACTATCTTCTCATGTGTTTTCTTTGGATTGGTTTGATATCTGGAAACCCATGCACACATACTGCATGTATGATATTAGGTCTAGAAGCAATCAAGTACAACATTGCTCCAATCATAGACCTATAGACAATCTGATCCACCTTTAGAGATTCATCATCTTTTCTCAAGTGGCATCCAATGACCATGGGAGTACTCACTGGTTTTGAATCCTCCATACCAAACTTCTTCAACAACTCTTTGACATACTTTGCTTGAGAAATAAAGATACCACCATCTAGCTGAGTAATTTGAAGTCCAAGGAAGAAAGACATTTCACCAATCATAGACATCTCAAACTCTTTTTGCATCTCCTCTGCAAACCTCTTGCAAATATCACCTCCATGAAAGATGATGTTATCAATATATACTACAACTATCAATATCATGTCTCCTTCTTCCTTGATGTAAAGATTGCTATCTGTAGTACCTTTCTTGAAGCCCTGCTGAAGTAAGTACTTGCCCAATCTAGCATACCAATCTCTAGATGCTTTCTTTAGACCATACAGAGCCTTCTTGAGTCTACACACCATGTCCAAATCTTCTAATATATGGAAAACATCTGGTTGTTCAATATAAACCTCTTCCTCTAGGTCACCATTCAGAAATGCTAACTTAACATCCATCTAATATACCTTGAAGTTCTTATGAGCAGCAAGAGAAAGGAACATTCTAATTGCCTCCATCCTTGCTACTAAAGCAAAAGTCTCCTCAAAATCAATACCTTCAACTTGTGTGTATCCTTTGCATACTAGTCTTGCCTTGTTCCTTACAACTTCACCTTCTTCATTTAGTTTGTTCTAGAACATTCATTTTGTTCCTATAACATTCTTATTTGCTATTCTGGGAACCAATTCCCATGTCTAATTCTTTTCAATCTGATCCAATTCTTCTTCCATGGCTTTTATCCATTGATCATCCTTGCTGGCATCAGCAAAGTTTTTGGGTTCCAATTTTGATAACAAACACAAGTTTACTTGCTTATGTGTCTTAGCAAGTCTTCTCCTTGTCTACACACCTTCATCCTTATCTCCAATGATCTGATCTACTGAGTGGTTCTTCTAAACATACTTTGTTGGAGTCTTAGGTATCTACTCTGGTTCTTGTTCCTTTTCTTCTTTCACTTCTTCTTCCTCATCTACAATGCATGGAAAGATATCAAATTCAGAGTCCTCTGATTCATGTGAGATATGATACAAGTCTTCATCTACCTTGTCATTTGTGCTTTCAATCATCTTCCCCAACCTTTTGTTGTAGCATCTATAAGCCTTGCTTCTAGTTGAGTAGCCAAGAAAGATTCCTTCATCACTTCTTGAATCAAACTTTCCTATGTATTCTTCATCTCTTTTGATATAGCATTTGCTGCCAAAGATCATGAATTATTTGACTATGGGAGGTCTTCCATACCATAGTTCATAAGGGGTCTTAGTGTTGTTGACCCTCAATTGCACTTTGTTAATTAGATAGACAACAGTATGAATTGCATCCTTCTAGTATATATCAGCCAAATCTACATTTTTTAACATTACCCCAGACATCTCTTGCATAGTCCTATTCTTTCTTTCCACTACCCCATTTTGTTGAGGGGTCCTAGGAGCTGACAGATGTCTCCTAATACCATTATCTTCACAAAAATTTTCAAATTCATTTGAAGTAAACTCACCTCCTTTATCAAACCTCAAACATTTAATCTTAGAATCAACTTCATTCTCAACCATAGCTTTGAACACTTTAAATTTATCAAGGGCATCTGATTTTTCTCTTAAGAAAGTAACCCAAGTAATTATAAAATAATCATCAATACGCAACATGAAATACCTCTCACCTTGTTGTCTCTTTACTCTGGTAGGGCCACATAGATGAGTGTGAATCAGCTCCAATGGCTTTGAAAAAGAGTATTCCTTGATTTTGAAGTTTGAATTTGTCTGCTTTCCCATTTGACATTCCCTGCATACTGCATGTGTAGGCTTGATTATCTTGGGCATATCTCTCACTACATGAGTAGAACTGATCTTTACCATATTTTCAAAATTGTTGTGTCCCATTCTCTTATGCCACAACCAACCCTTACTAGATTGAGCCAACAAACATGTTCTTCCATTTACCTTCTTCAGATGATAGATGTCACCATATCTCTTGATACCTTCCGCAACTAGTTTTTCAAACCCTACCTTCCTGGTGCAGGAGCACCTTGGTAAACTGATGTTTTCATAGACCAATTTTTAGAGTTTGATTCAATTTTATATGATTCAATATTGTAATGAGGTCCATCAAGTCATTTTTTATGTGTTTAGGTCAATAGGAGTTTCAAAATGCAAAATATTGCAAACCATGTAAAGGTTGTCAATGTAAAAATTGGAAAAAAGATGCAAACTTGGAAGGTGAAGAGTCATTTGGCTCTTAGTTCATCCCAAATCAATTAGAAACTGAAAAGACATGAGTGTAATGCCTTTAAATAGGCTTTGTAACCTTTGTAAACTCAGAGGTGATTAAAGATTTGAGAATGGAATCTTAAAAGACATTGTTTTATTGTATTTCTACAGAAAATTCACTATTTTATGGTGTTGTACAGTCCTGTACGGGTAAGAGGACATTTATTTTTGATTTCAAGTGAGATTTCTTTCAATCATCTTCCACTTGGAGTTTGTTTCATGCATTTTGGTTGTATTTTGAATTAGTTGTGGCAAATTTACAAAAAACAGTCAAAACCCTATCTTAGGGTAGACAGTGACATGTAAGTCTGTGTTTCTCTCGTTTTGTGCATTGCATGTTGCTAATCCTCAGTGGAAAGGACCTTGACAATGTCCTCTTCCATGTTTATGAGGTTTTGAACCAAGAGGCTGAGATTTAAGAAGGGAATATCCAAGTTTTTATGACTGCATCTGTGTGACAGTCCAGAAAAATAGAGTTTCAAGAACAATTAGGAGGCATAAGATTTAGGGTCTGATAAACTGCTTAATAATTTGGACTTTGGATGGTTTTATAAGCATGAGTAGGTCCATTTAACAATGTTCCAAGTGTTGGTTATGAGAGTTAGATCTTGGAGATAGAAGAACCAATAAGCCCTTGTTGGTGACAAGGCCTAATAGGCCTAATATGCATGCTGATAGTCTTGATTTGAGACATTATTCTCAAAATGACCTATGGTGATTTCTAGATATGTGTTAAAATGCCTTAATGGGTACTCAGAACACCCATCACAGTCTAGAATGGAGGCCTACACTGAATGTTATGCACCGACAATCCCTAAAACAGGGCTACTAGAAAGTTATAACAGTCAATGAAGGAATAGTCATTTGATGGAAGGTCAGACGTTGGGAATTGTTTGTTTTGGTTGAGGATTCCTAAAGGATAAAAAGAAAGATAACTAAGGTATTGTTGAGTCAAAGTTGTGAGAAAATCAGTTTTGTGCCACTAACTTGTGAAGGTTTCTTGTGAAGACTTATGAGGTTGTGGGACTGAAGCCCAGTATTGTGAAACTTTATAACTATTGTTTGAGATTCTTCTTTTCCTCTGTATCAGATTGGTATCAAAGCTAGTAAAAGATCTAGGAGGAGATGTTGAAATAATATGTTTGTTGGTGACCATTGTTTTTGTTTGCTAAAGTGTTTGGTTGCAGGTGCTTGGTCCATCTAGCTGCAGAAGGATGTTTTCTAAGGTTGTGTGTGGGCAGACAAGATGAGGTCTGTCATGACCATTCTCCAATGGAGATTAGGCTGGATAAGGGTGTATAGAGAAACCACTAAGGAGAGAGTGGTAGGTGCATCACCAAGATCTGTTGTTGGGTGAGATGAATGGTTTGGTGAGTTAGTTTATTGTGAAGCAGTGAGAGAGATGGATACCTGACTGAAGAAGCAGTTGCAGCCTGAAGAGTACTCCACTGATGGGAGTAGATGGAGCTTGAAGAAGCTCTAAAGATGATGGTAGTTTAGATTTTGTTGGTTGGTTGGTCACCTTTCTATGAATGAGAAGATTTGAAGCCTGAAGCTAAGAAGATTGAAGATAAAGACAGAGGAAAAAGACTTTTGTTGTAGCTACATTTCCAAGGGACTTGGAAATTTTGTTGGTTGGTTGTATGGTGCAGGAGCACCTTGGTAAACTGATGTTTTCATAGACCATTTTTTGGAGTTTGATTCAATTTTATATGATTCAATATTGTAATGAGGTCCATCAAGTCATTTTTTATGTGTTTAGGTCAATAGGAGTTTCAAAATGCAAAATATTGCAAACCATGTAAAGATTGTCAATGTAAAAATTAGAAAAAAGATGCAAACTTGGAAGGTGAAGAGTCATTTGGCTCTTAGTTCATCCCAAATCAGTTGGAAACTAAAAATAAATGAGTGTAATGCCTTTAAATAGGCTTTGTAACCTTTGTAAACTTGGAGGTGATTGAAGATTTGAGAATGGAATGTTAAAAGACATTGTTTTATTGTATTTCTGTAGAAAATTCACTGTTTTATGGTGTTGTACGGTCCTGTATGGGCAGGAGGACATTTATTTTTGATTTCAAGTGAGAGTTATTTCAATCACCTTCCACTTGGAGTTTATTTCATGCATTTTGGTTGTATTTTGAATTAGCTGTTGCAAATTTACAAAAAATAGTCAAAACCCTGTCTTAGGGTAGATAGTGACATGTAAGTCTGTGTTTCTCTCGTTTTGTGCATTGCATGTTGCTAATCCTTGGTGGAAATGACCTTGACAATGTCCTCTTCCATTTTTATGAGGTTTTGAACCAAGAGGCTGAGATTTAAGAAGGGAATATTATCCAAGTTTTTATGACTGCATCTGTGTGACAGTCTAGAAAAATAGAGTTTCAAGAACAGTTAGGAGGCATAAGATTTAGGGTCTGATAAACTACTTAATAATTTGGACTTTGGATGGTTTTATAAGCATGAGTAGGTCCATTTAACAATGTTCCAAGTGTTGGTTATGAGAGTTAGAGCTTGGAGATAGAAGAACCAATAAGCCCTTGTTGGTGACAAGGCCTAATAGGCCTAATATGCACGCTAACTGTCCTGATTTGAGACATTATTCTCAAAATAACCTATGGTGATTTCTAGATATGTGTTAAAATGCCTTAATGGGTACTTAGAACACCCATCATAGTCTGGAATGGAGGCCTACACTAAATGTTATGCACCAACAGTCCCTAAAACAGGGCTACTAGAAAGTTATGACAATCAATGAAGGAATAGTCATTTGATGGAAGGTCAGACCTTGGGAATTGTTTGTTTTGGTTGAGGATTCCTAAAGGATAAAAAGAAAGACACCTAAGGTATTGTTGAGTCAGAGTTGTGAGAAAATCAGTTTTGTGCCACTGACTTGTGAAGGTTTCTTGTGAAGACTTATGAGGTTGTGGGACTGAAGCCCATTATTGTGAAACTTTATAACTATTGTTTGAGATTCTTCTTTTCCTCTGCATCACTTCCTAATTTCATAGCCATTGGCATGAAAGGTTAGATTATACCACTTGCTGCATATCTAACTAACACTAAGAAGATTGTGTTTTAGTCCTTTGACATAGAGGACATCCTCAGTCCTATTCTTCCCATCAATAGTTATAGCACCTTTTACACAGATCTATAATGACTCATCACCACCAAACTAGACAACACCACCATCCCACTTCTCAAGGTTGATAAACTTCTCCTTGTCACCAATCATATGATTTGATCATCCATTGTGAATTACCCAAGCCTTGGATTCTTCTCTTGCATAAAAGGCAGTCCATACAACCATTGATCTTTCATTGTTTTAATTTGTTTACAAGGTATCAGTCTTCTCACATGTTCTAGCATCATCCTTTTTGTTACCAACACTCAAGGGCATGAAAAGTGTTTCATCATTTCAATCATCATGATCCTCATCTTTTGAAGAATAATTACTTTCTGTGGAATATAGGCTTCTCTTGAACTTGTCTCTTCTATTACTACCCCTTGATTCTTTGAAAGGATATTTAGAAGCAAAATGATCAACCTTTCCACAATTGATTCATTTGAAGGGTAACTTACCATTGTATCTACTAGTGCCTTTCTTCAACTTTCTCACAAACTTTTCTTTAGCAACTTATTCTTTTGTCTTCATACTAGTTTTGAAGGCAACTTCTTTCTTTGGAGCATCACTACCAAACTCTCTCATTTCAAAGGCAGTAAGGGAGCCAAATAATTTGTCTCCAGTGTAAGTATCCAAGTATGCATTCTTCTCAATGGTAGATACCTTATGGCTGTAATATTTGGGAAGAGATCTCAGAACCTTTTTCACAACCTCATCTTCTTTCACTTCTCCACCAAGACCTTTAATGCCATTGACCACTTCACTCAGTCGAAGCATATATCCAACAATGTCTTCATCCTCTAACATTTTTAGGTTCTCAAATTTTCTCTTGAAGATCTACATCTTGGCTTACTTTAATTTCTTATCTCCTTCATAAATGGTTTTAAGTTTATCCCAAACTTCTTGAGCAGAACTGCAACTCATTACCTTTGAAAGCTCTGGATTAGCTAACCCACTCATGATAACAAACTTTGCCTTGGCATTGTTATCATACTTCTTAACTTAATATACATCTATAGGAATAGTAGTAGGAACTATGTAACTAGTCTTGACAGAGTCCCAAACACCGCACCTTAGAGAATTGATATAAGCTTCCATCCTTAGCTTCCAAAAATCATAATTTGTCCCATCAAACCTAGGTATCTTGTTGGATCCATTTTGTGTCATACCAAACCTTCCTCAAGAGGTTAAGCTTCCCTCAGAGGAACCTGGATCTGATACCAATTATTTAACACACCAAGATACTGAGAGGGGAGGTGAATAGTATCTATACAATCTTCAATTCTAACAACTTCAACTTATCCAGAGTAGATTAAAACTTAAGCATAATAGCATTAACATGAACATGAAAGATTAACACAATGCACATCAACACATAACACTAGATATACATGGAAAAACCTAGAAGGAAAAAACTACGGTGAGGATTAACTCACAATATATGAAGCTCAAATAACAACTTTGTTTTAGGGCTACAACCAAGGAAGCTACTACTCCCTGAAGAACTTTGATTTAGGGTCATGCCCAAGGAAGCACTACTCCCTAAAGACTTTGTTTTAGGGTCACTCCCAAGGAAGATACTACTCCCTAAAGACTTTGTTTTAGGGTCACTCCCAAGGAAGCTTCTACTCCCTGAATGAAAAACACACTTACAAAATATTACAGTATGATAGTCCTTCTACTATCAGAAAATTGGCATTGAAAATCACACTTTTGATGATTACACTTCTACCTCTTCATTCTTTCCTCTGATGATCTAATCATTTAGGCACACTCTATACTTGATCATTTTCACAAATATGTCTTCAAGATGAGTCCGGACAACATCAACTTCTGCTCTTTCTCTTTTAGTCATACATCAACAATGCATTTATTCTACTTTGTATCTGCTTGCAAACTTTTCAATCAATTTGCAATCACACTCTCCTAACTCAATTTGATTTACTATTTATACATGATATTACATTGATTACATTTCTTGTCGGCTAAATAAAACATAAAAAATACATTTGCAGTTGTCCAGACAACACACAATATGAAACTGTAAGCACAAAAATCATGCACAACCTCCACAAGGACCCCTATTATGATTTTAATCCTTGTCACATACATGCAAGCATGAAATAATGTCCTATATGTAGAAAACCTCTTGATGACATCTCACTTCTTTCATCTTGTGTTGTTTCTTCTTTGTCATTTTCCCTCTCTTTGTCATCGATGCTTTTCGACACTTTTGTAACACCTGTCGATTTGCATTTTCTAAGCTTTTGACCCTGTTCCTAAGCCTTGTAAGCATGTAGGTGATTTTTCACCTTTCCCATATGTTTTTCATCATCTCCACCCCCTAGAATCCTTCTAGAGGTCCCCCCTATCCATCTCCCACTTTCATTTTTTAGTTTCACTCAACCAATCCAAATATCCCCCTATTATTTCAAGATCTCCCCCTAGGAGATCCTACTTTGCAAGTGGAGATTTAGATTCTTGCACATGATTGACCTATTTCCAAAGGTAGATCACCTCCTTTTCATCTTATCTACCATCTCCCATCATGCATTTCCTCTCAGACCCCTTTCTTTCTAGATCTCCCACTAGGCAACCCTCAAAAAGTAGGATCTCCCCCTGGGTGACCCTACTAGTGAAAGGGGCAACCCTATCACATTTCTAGCCGCATAAATATTTAAGTTTCTAACTCAAAATAGCTCTGTTTTCACCTATTTTTCTTCCAATTCACATGATTTTTGATGTCTAATAAGGAGTTGACTATTGCATGCACCCACACATGCATAATTAGCTCCATTTGATATAAAATTAACAACTCATTTTCTTCCATGCATTCTTCTAACTCTATTTCTTCTTCAGTGATAAGCTATTATTGCTTTTTTACTCCCTAATTAACTGAGTTCACTAGGTAATCAATCTAGTTCACTCCCCAATCAATCCTTGTTAACTCTTCAATCAAATTGAGTTAACTTCTCAATCAATTCCACCTCTCATCCCTTCTTCTAATCTATAAATACCCCTCACCTCTTCATTATTTTCCAAGTTGATCAAGTTGGAGATTACTCTTCTCATCTTCACAAGATTTTTCAAGCTTCTTCATAGGCCTTTGAGCCTCCTTCTTCATTTCTTTATTTAGTTTTTCAAAGCTTTAAATCTTTCATTGTTTCATAGCTTCAAAGCTCTTCCAAGCAGGCAAATCCATTGTGCACATACCTCTTGCTAAGTTTTTTCTCTCCAATCAACATTCTTATGCTCACATAGGACGAAGGTGCCTTTTATTTGTTCATTGTTCATCAAGCTTTCACATAAAGCTCTTCAAGCATTGTTATGTTGCTTCAATCAGTGTCATTGTGCTCATAAAAAGCTCTCATTGAGCTCTCTCAAGCTTCTACGAGCTTATTTTGCTTCTTTGTGTTGTCTTGTTGTCAAGAGGTCTTCCCCTTACTTCAAGAGGATATGAGGTTGCCATCAAGGATTTCTAAGGGTAGTGGAGTCACACAACTCTTCTCTATTTCATGTTCCTCTATGCTTTTTGTCAATCTGTAGTAATTAGAAAATCAAAATTACTCTTGGGATTAGTAATTTATTGCATTTTCCTTGATAGAAAGGTTAGATCTAGCATCTTAGAAGTAATTTACATTCATAGTTTAATTCAATTACTTGCAATTTCCTTTCCTAGATTAATTGTTTTAAAACATTCAAAAACCCCAAAAATATAGAATAATTGCATTAAGTTAAATTCATTCTAAATTGCATTCATATTTCCTTTCCTAGTTTAAAAAGCATCTCTATTTCCATAAATATCAAAAAAAGAACAAAAACAAGTTTTCATGTCATATAGTTGCATTCATAAAAATATAGAAAAGAACAAAAATATTAGGTATATAGATACATTGTAAACCCTTGATATAATCACAAGGTCAACCATAGTCAATGAAAGTCAAACCCTTGATAACATCACAAGGTCAACAAAAGTCAAATGCACAACTAAACACTAGGTCAACCAAAACCCTAGGTTAAACCCTAAAAGTCTAGTCAAGGTTAGTCCACATACACCTATCCCTTGTCTTGGCTCAAGAATGTGCCTAGGATTAAGAGGTGAGTGGGTGAGGGCAGTCCTTAGTGAGATTGAGGAAAACCATCCAAGACCACAACAAGATCCATTTGTCTTACAAAAAATAGAGGCATTTAGACAACTTCAAATGTACAATGTGCAATCATCCAACAAATGAAACTAACAACTTACCCACACAAAGGTGGAATAGTAGAAACCCTAATAGGAGAGGATTAACTAGTGACTCTTTGGGTCATAGGGTTATCTCTATAACAATAGTCATTGAACAAAATATTTACATTAGCACACAATAACAAAGGCCCCAGGATGTACCAACCCCTCTACATGAAGTCTAGCTCTCCAATGAGCCAGACCCTTGCCATGTCTCGCCTCCTCTCAATTGGCTACTTCCATGAGAGTAAGAGTGACATGGTGGATTGCCCCATGGCAAGGAGGGAAGGGCTCATGTGCGTGCTGAAATCTAACCTGATAGCCCCAGGCAACTGAGCTCACTATTTTGAGCATAAATATTTTGGTGAACCCAACATGAATTACAGAATCTTTTGGCTTTGTAGTTTATGTTCCCATTATTTGGATCTCAAAAACATTCAACGCTTCAAAACATTAAACAAAATCTTCAAAACATTTTTACTTTATTCTTCATAGCCACTTCTACCACTTTAGCTTTTGTTGCCTTTGCCATCATCCATTCCATTTATTTTGTGGTGTCTATGGCACCCCTGAATATGACGGAACCTGATTTAAACCAAGGTAGTATTCCCTCAAGAGAACTAGAAATGCCTTCCTTCGATAGGTATGTGTTGCCACATCTAGATGCACCAATCACCAACTACTATCACTATGAAGACTTTGATTACAAACAAGATCAAAGAGACTAAAGAGAGTCTAGACATTCTCTATCTTTCAATAACCCAGCTTGGGAAAATAATCCAGCCATACCAACCACATAAAGCTAGGAGGGTAAGGTCAAAAATACATCGACCCGATCAACCTTCTACAAGTACATCAAGTCCTCATCTCGACGAAGAAGTCAAATGACTAGAAAGACAGTTGCAAGAAGTGAAAGACACTCAAGAGGCATTAAGGGTTGCCTTGCAAGAAGAACAAAGAGAAAACATTACATGAGAAGAAGCATATCACCATGACAATACTTGAAGAGAAAAACCTAGAAACAAGGAAACACCTAGAGCTGCCACTCTTGTAGGCTTAATCACAACTCTAGTGCAAAGAATTAGAATCTTGGAAGAAAAACAAGCTACTCATGAAAGAAGGAAAAAATCTCATGAACAAGACTAGGGGGCATCTCAAAATCCCCCTATCTCCACTACTATTTGCAAAATTCTAATAACGATATGTGTCTGAATGGGAACCCCCCTGTTTAGAATAATCCAATGAATCTAACAATGGGTTATCAAAAGCCACCTATAGGGTTATTACTATGAACCCTGCAATCTCAAAGTGCCTTTCTCATAACATATCTCGAGTATTTGAAAGAACCTTTTGATCAAAACATAAGGAATGTATAGTTACCTCGACCATTGCCTGATCTTCCTAAATTCAGAGGAGATGCAAACTCCTACATTAAAACCTACATTGGTGCAATAAGAGAACTCCTCCCTTGAGATGAGGTTGTTGCCAAAATCTTTCTGAAAACTCTCGAAGGAATAGCTCTGGATTGGTACTATCATTTGCCAAAGGCTTCAATTCACTCATTCAGACAACTAATTGGAGAGTTTTTCATGGCAATCGATATGAACAAACTCGTCCAAATAAGGATTAAAGAATTCCTCACCATGAAATAGGAGCCGAATGAATCAGTAGCTCACTTTGTCACTCAATGGAGGCAATTCCTTTATTCCTCAACTAGCACCCCAAACATGGATCATCGTGAACTTTGCAACCTTTTCTTACATGCCTTAAATAAGGATATGAGGGAGGATGTTCAGAAATTGCCATATAAATCCTCTGAAGAAGCATTAGAAAGTGCTTTGAGAATAGACCAAGCCACCATCGATAGTGGTCAGAGGACTTATGATACCAATGGAAAGCTTAGGGTATCCAAAGGAGCTGAAAGGACCACACCTAATATCCCTCCAGAAAAAGATGTTAATGTTGTGAAAAGGAATCCTAGCAATGACAAGTGGTGATAAAAGGGAAATCAAGGATCAAACTGTCCCCTCTATGACCCCAACACCTATTGTTGGTTCCATGAAACAAAGGGTCATGAAACAAAACCTACTATGGATACAATAAAGCTATCTCCAAACTTACTCTGGATCAATAGCAAAACTTCCTCAAACTCCTTTAATCTCAAAGGAAGGAGATGGAACCTCAAAATGAGAAAAGGAAGGCCAATCAAAACAACTCTAATCACATAGAGCTAAACCAAAAAGTGTTTGTAATCCATGAAGAAGAACAAACAGATCAAACCGAAAATGTCTTCTCACAAGTGATAAATTTATTGAGAGTTTCTCCCTCACACCAAAAAACATTCTTGGAAGTATTAGAAGTGGGATGTTCAACATAGGAGGAACCACCTCCTCTCATGTTTGATATTTCCAAACTACCTCATAACGAAGGAGGAAGGAAAAAGGATTCACCTCTATACATACAAACTCAAGTTGAAAAGGTCACTATAAAAAGAGTAGTGGTGGACGAAAGATTGACAGTCAATCTTTTACCAATGTCATTCCTGTGAAGAATGCGATATAGCAAGACATGAATCAAGGAATAGGCTACCAACTTAAGGATATATGATAGTCACGATATTCAAACATTTGGGAAAATTAGTCTATCACTCACTCTAATGGATAAAACCATGTCCATAGACTTCCATGTCATCAACAAAGAAACTAATTACAACATGATCCTCGGAAGACCTTGGATTCATTTCATGAAGGCCATTGCATCCATTTTGTTTCAAGAAATCCACTTCCATCATTTGGGAAAGATCTACATCATTAAGGCAAACCCTGATCCTTTTAGTGTTTACAAGGAGGAAGAAAAAGACAAAAAGTTAAAGACACAAGAGAAAGCGAAGGAAGAAGCTCAAGATATCCAAAAAAACATAAGTACTCACAACATATCTTATTAGAGCATGGATGATATTAAATAATTCCCCTTTGATCCTTGCACTACCAAGTCCCATGCTCCATTTGGCTTATCAAACATACCATGCCTCAATGAATGGGACATCAAAAACCTCTTAGTGGGAACAATCGAAATCATCGAAGGAGAAGAAAAGGAGGAAAAATGGAACTCCACCTATGAGTTTGGAGAAACATCTCAATGACAAAACCATCAAAACTTATGGACTCTACATTTTGATAGAGATAGTTGCAAAACCAGGGCAAGGATGGGAATAATCTTGAAATCCCTGAAAGGAAAAACCCTCTCCTTTGCCTTTAGACTTGATTTCTTTTGTATAAACAATATCACTAAGTACGAAGCCTTATCCCTAGGAATCATGTTAGCCATGAGAATGGGGATCAAGAAGATCTTTGCCTTTGGAGACTCTCAATTAGTGATCAACCAAGTTGTAGAAAATTATGAAATGAAATTAGAATGATTATGACCTTACAAAGAAATCATCAAGAAATTGGTCCAATTCTTTAACTTCTTCTCCATAAAAGTCATACCTAGAGAAGAGAATCAAGTAGAAGATTCAATGGCTATGTTAGCTGTGTTATTTTCTCCACATGCTCAACTTCAAAATTTAGAATACATTATGTTGATGTGTGGAGAGCCATTGTTAGAAAGTGAAGAATTGTCGAGCATCCTAAATTATGCCTTAGGTGAAATGGAGAAACCAACCCGAGTTTATGCTAAGAATGACAAAGCCATCCTTGAATATTTACATGCCTATGATGGACTTCAAAGAGTATACCACAAGAAAGGATACATGCTCCTCCCTCACCCAAAGGACTATTTTGGAAGTGAGAAAGAAACCCTTCAGATCGAAGTAAATTTGGATTTACCACCTACTCAAAAGTTTGAGGAAGGACATCCATCCCTAACCAGGGATACAATTGACATCAATGTTGGAACATCTAAAAATCCTAGGATGTTAAAACTAGGAGGAGAACTGAATGATGAAAAACTAGAGGAATACATAGAGTTTCTCATTGAATACTCTAATATATTCGCTTGGACATGTTCAGACATACCAGGATTAGATCCAAAAATTGTAGTGCACAACTTAGTGACAAAACCAGATGCAAAACCAATGAAGCAAAAACTAAGGCCCATAAAGCCACGGGTAACCAAAATGGTAAAAGAAGAGTTGAAGAAATTGTTGAATGTCAACTTCATTAAAACAATGGATTATTCAAGTTGGGTGTCAAACATTGTCCCAGTTTTAAAGAATGGAAAAATTTGGATATGCCTCAATTTTAGAGACATCAAACAAGCTTGCCCAAAAGATGATTTGCCCTTGCAATCCATCGACCAAATTGTCAATTCAATTGTGGGATATGATATCCTCTCTCTCATGGATGGATTTTTGGGATATAATCAAATCAAGATTTTAGAAGTTGATCAAAGCAAAACAATGTTCACCAACCCTTGGTAGACCTTCTGTTATGTAGTCATGCCATTCAGGATGAAGAACACATGAGAAATGTACCAAAGGACAATGACACATATCTTCCACAATTACATTAAAAAAATAGTGGAAACTTATGTTGATGATCTTCTAGCTAAATCAGAACAAAGGTCAACACATGTGGAATACCTTCACAAAATCTTCATTAGGCTTCGAGAATATAAAGTAAGGTTAAATCCTGAAAAGTGTGTTTTTGGGGTCACGACAGGAAAGTTGTTAGGTTTTATTATTTCACGAAGAGGAATAGACGTCGACCCAGCCAAAGTTAAAGTAGTCCTAAACACAACCCCACCAACAAGTGAGACAACAGTAAGAACCTTTTTGGGACAATTAGGTGCAATCAGGCATTTCATACCAGACATGACTTTCAAGATTCATCTGATCAATCAATTACTGAAGAAGCAAGTTGGCATAACATGGATGGTAGACTATCAAAACACATTTGAAGAAGTGAAGAAATTCTTGCTAACTCCGCCCATGCTAATGCCACCAGAACATGACAAGCCCTTCATCTTATACTTTAGAGCAACTAATATCTCTGTAGCATGCATGCTAGCTCAAGAAGATGAAGGTGGGAGAGAAAGAGCCATATATTTCATAAGTTGAACCTTGTTGGAATATGAAAAGAACTACACTCAAGCCAAAAAAGAATATCTAACCATAGTCTTCATGACTCAAAGATTATATGGCATTACATGTTGAATCAATAAACTAGGGTTATGATACGATCCGAGCAATTAAGGACTTTCTTAAATCAACCCATGCTATCAAGAAGAGTTGGCTGATTCATAACCTTATTGAGTGAGTTTGAACTAACTTACATCAATCAAAAATTAGTTAAAGGACAAGTAATAGCAGATTGGTTAGTAGACAATCTGGTTCCCCAAGAGGAGCCTATAGATGATGATTTCCCTGATGAAGAAATTTGTGTAGTTGATCTCAAGAAATATGCCATTTCATATTGGTACAGAGATATTGTGAACTATCTTGTGAACAAGACTTACCCCAAAAACATGACCCCTTTGGGAAAAGGATGATTACACATTCTCACTACAATATATGTTTTAATAGATTATGTGCTCTATCAAATGACCTTAGACAGAATGTTGCTTCGATGTGTCGACAAGGAAGAGGCATGTAAGATCCTAGAGGAATGTCATAGTGGGATCTATGGAGGACACTTTGGTGGTCATGCCACAGCAAGAAAAATACATAGAATGGGATACTTTTGGCCATGTTTGCAAGGAGATGCAATTAAGTTCATAAAAGGGTGTCCAAAATGTCAAGACTACACTCATGTCCACCACACACCAATAAGAGAATTATAACTGATCGTTACCCCTTTGCCCTTTTCCACTTAGGGCTTGGATCTGGTGGGGAAGATATCTCCCCCATCAATAGATGGACATTTGTTCATCATCACCGTGATAGAATATTTTACCAAATGGGTGGAGGCTATGCCTCTCACTATAGTGTCAGGAACCATAATTGCCAAATTCATATTGAATCAAATTATATGTCAGTTCGGGATTCCCCAAGTGATACTAACAAATAATGCTTCATCATTAAAAAATTTGGAAGTAAGAGAGTTATGTGAGAGGTTCCACATCAATCATAACTCCCCATCAGTCTACTATCCTCAAGGAAATAGACAGGCAGAAGCCACAAACAAAATTTTGAAGTCAATACTAGTCAAAATCATAAAAGACTCTAAAAGAGACTGGAACTTACAGTTATATCCAACTCTATGGGCTTACAGAACAAGCATAAGGACTCCAATTGGAACCACCCCTTATGCCCTCACTTTTGGGTCAGAGGCAGTGTTACCACTAGAAGTAGAGTTTCCTAGTTTGAGAGTGTCATTACAAGGACACAAGTTCAAACCAAACTAGATAGGACCTTACATGTTTAAAGAAGATGTTAGAAATGGTGCCTATCTCTTGTGCATGATGGAGGGAGATGAATTTGGCAAAATAGTCAATGCCTTTCACTGCAAGAAATACTATGTCTAAAAAACAAAAAAATCATAAAACATAAAAATACATAAATATCAAAAAAATCAAAAATGTCAAAAAGAGTTTGTTTCTTGCATTTTAGTTTCATTATGTTCATCTTGCATAAAAGTGAATGACTTGCTCTTGTATTATTTTCTTCTTATTAAGGAGTCTAATGTTGCCTAGATATACGTTATCCTTTTAGGACCTAGAGATTCCCCATTTTCACAACCACCATTATCCCATTTTCATTCCTAGTGATTCTAATCAAAGCCTAGCTCTTAGATTTACATTGATCCCAATCTTAATGAGTCAAGATGCTAGGTCTAAACAAAGTCAGTATTCAAACCTATAGTGTTCAAAGGAAGCTTGTGAGTACACCTTCCCAATTCTTCCCTAGTAGTAGAGAAGTTCGACCAGATTACAAAAACTTTAGGTGGCGATCAGCCCCTTATCTTTCCTGGCCAAAAACATCATGAGCATCAAGACTCTGAAGGAAGCAATCTAAAATTTGAGTGAATAAAAAAATGAGTGATCAAAATAAGAGTGTCAAGAAAAGAGAATTGAGAGATCAAGCTTGCATATCAAAAACAAAAAGTTCTAAAAAGTATTCATTTTCATAAAAATCAAAATCCAAAAAAATGAGAAAATCAAGTGAGGAAATACAAAAAAAGTGAAAAAGCAAAAAAAGAGAGATACAAAAAAGAGTTAAAGAGAGAAGACTGTTGAATGTCCATACTCTTGGGTGAGGACAGTCTAAGCTCGAAGCCTTAAGGGTGACATTCTAATAGATACAGAAAGGTACAAAGCACACACACACACTAGCTGAGAAAAGCTGAGTCTAGTAATCTCTAGGATCATCTGCTATCTAGGGACCCTTGTTCTTTCCCATTTATCCTTTACCTCAGGTCCATCTTTCTTGCCAATCTATGATCTAAGTCTAGCAAACATCAATAAAATTTGCAACTTGTCTAAGTTGAAAGCTTGTCAAATTATCTTATCTAGATAAGGATCAGTGTTTAGCCTTTAGCAAAGACTAAAATTTAGAAGCACTCCATTTCATTCCCTCTCCCCACTTGAGTGTTAAAAAATCCCATCTCACAACCTTGAATAGGTCTCTTATATCAGGACAACTTGCAATCCCCTAGATTGAGAATCATACTAAAGAGCAGTCACATTATTTGTTCCACATTGCATTCATACCAAAATTAGAAACAGAGTCTCAAAGAAATAAATTCAATATCATATCTCATGACATTAAGTAGATGTAAATGTTTCATTTTAGCATTTCTTGTGTTCCTACATCTGCATATCGTAAATTGTATCTCATATATATGCCAAAAAAATATACAAAAACATGTCATCATTATCATATTTGCATTGTTAAAAGAGTTGAAAGGTCAAAACATAATCAAAAAGTTATTAAAACCTCCAAAAATGCACAAGAGATGAGTACAAATCTGATAGACAAAAACCATAAAAAGATAAACTTTCATAGATATATCCAAAGTTTACCAATATGAGAGTATCAAAGAGCTAGGACAAAATGCTCTCAAGGGAAGTAGAGGCTCCCCATGCAAGGAGGGAAGATTTCAAGAAAGAAAAAAAAAGTAATATCAAGGTCAGTTCCCTCCAACAAAGCTATTAGGACTTCTAATCCTCTGCCTATGAGTGCCACTCGTCGCTCCATGAGACCTATGGGAATGAGGCATCTTGTTGTGAGCATGTAATTGTGAAGGCTATGTCGTACTAGCATCCTATCATCCAAAACTGAGACAAGCCATCTCCAAGAGCACCTGATTCTCACCCTTAAGGGTTTGAATCTCAGCCTTTAAGTCTGCACTCACTTGACATCCATGATAGATAGGAGAAAAAATGTCAGTGTGTTTCCTGGTAGCATGAGGCATACCAGAATCAGCCAAGAGACTCTCGAGTCATCCTAGTGAAGGGAGAAACCAAGCCAACATTAATATCATGAACAAAATCCCTCCACTCTTCAACATTACCTACAAAGTGAACTAAAGGAGAAAGATATATTAGTTCCTCATGAAAATAAAGAAGAGAGAAAGAATAAAAGTGCAAAAAAATGATAAACAAAAGTAGACTCACGTGGATCACAAGGCTGCCAGGCAAGGTCAAACCGTCACATCACCTCATCAAAATGAGGAGGTATAGGAACCATGGACGGACCCTCAGGGATGTCAAGTGCATCATCCACATCATCTATACCATCAAGACCCTAATCTTGTGCATCCTCGAGTGGGCCCTCATCTAACAAATCATCACCATCAAGAATATAGTCCTCGTCAGTAAACTCTAAGTCCTCAACTACAATGAGAGCTTGAGAAGGAGTCTCTCTCCCTCCCCTCTATCCTCCTCATGAAGATCTAGGAAATCTAGTAATGAAGACTCTAGGAGTCAAGGGAGTCCAAATAACTATTTGTAAAGGGTGGAATTTGGATAGTTGGTTTGTGGTAGTTTTATGTGTATATCCTCCTTTCACCCTTTCATCCAAAGACATAGGGTCAAGTTGCAATGTACTATCATACCGTAGGTCACTATGGGAATGTAGGGAAACTTGGATTTTTATGATTTGATTGCCAATTTTCTTCTCTTATGCTCAATTATACCTTAAAACCCTAATTATGCAAATATGACAACAAATAGATGAATAACAGAAAATGCTGCTACAAAAAGATGTAAAATAACAAATAACTATGCACCTATTTTTAGGGTTCAGAAGCGAAATAGTTGGGGACTAAAGAGTGAGCGCCCAAGTCCAATGCCCTACTTTTTGTCAAGATCTATAAACAAGACCTACAACCTATTCCTACTATACCGAAGGTTTTCTCGTCACAAAACTTCAAGGACTAATGAGTGGGCGCCCTAGTCTAGGGAGCTGTTTTCTTCTCTGATCTACAATTCTGACACTCTATTGTACCCTCCTACAACTGCACTTTCTCTGTAGCTTCAACCTATAACCTGCAATCATGAAAACTTTGGGAGGGGGTTGTGGTGTTTAGAGGCTTGCCTCAGTCAATCCCTAGAGAAACATTCAAGTCTTTCGAATACCATTGTCAGATAGAGATTGTGTGCCCTTGTGAGGTAGAGGCAAAAACCAAATGATAAATGCTCAAAAACACAAATGATGTCACTTTGTAGTGAATATCTCATGGGAGGAAGAAGCTCTTCATGCCATGAAGAGATGATTGCTCAAATATACAAATACAAACACAGACAACAAAAATCTTCTCTTGCAACACAATGAAAGCCTTGAATCACCTTTAGAATGCCAATACTCATCTAGTAAAGCTCTAGTTAAAATCTAGTTTACAAATGAATGCCTAAACATGCTTTTATATGCAACTACAAACACTCTGCCAAGAATTTCAAAATTCAAACTTACCGTGTTGGCATAGGACACAAATAACAGTCAGAAGCTAACACCCAAAATTTGGGACTGACCCAAAATAGGTCAGGACTACGGCATGGGTACCCAAGTCCTCCCCCCTATTTTGGGTAGGGTTAGGTTCAAGGGGTCCCCCTAGGTCCCATTTAACATGATACCCAAGGTTCATTCCATCGAGATGCTAAAATATGATGTAATATGTCCTAAATGTAGCTAAAAGACCTGGGAACTAAAGCTTATGAGGGAAAAGCCCCCAAGGGGACATTTTCTGACATTACATTTAGTCCCCACTGTAATGTATGTATAAACATGAGGCCAATATAGGCATTAAATTACAGTCAACAAACACATCAAACATGCCAAGCACGGAGAAGACACGCCAGACACATTGAAGACAATGACAGACATGCAAAGCATGGTGAATACACTGAATGCATAGAAGATAGGAATGGTCTCTTTTCTTTTCTTTTTCTCATATATATGAAATGCAGATGCAAGTACATGAAAGTAAACACACCTCCTATAATACAGGATGCACTCATCGTGCAGGTCTTTAAACTATATATGGGGCAACATACATGCAAGACACACCAAACCTCCCATAATACAGGATGCACTCATCGCATAGGTCTTTAGACTACATATGGGGCAACAGACATGCTAAACAAAGCAAGCACACCAAACACACACTTTGAAGACACGAAGAAAACATGGTAGACAAGCAATGGAGTGTTCCTATTTCTAGGCTCATCACTATCTCAGGCACATTACAGGCACACACAGACGATTGGGATTTGCCACAACAATCACTGAAGACATGCTTAAGGGTTGAGTTAGTCATAGAACCACTCCCCACCTCTGCAGAGGACTTTTGAAAATGACATGATGGTGCAATCTGCTCCAAGAAATACACCACCACCTCCTCCATAGAGGGCTTAAGATAAAAAGGATATACGTGATATCTCTCCTCCATATAGGGCTTAAATGTTTGATTGATTGATTGCAAACAAACTCAGAGTGCAAGAAGGACTCATCGCCACCAGTCTTTAAACTGCACCTAAGGACAAGCACATTGCTAAAATCTACAACAGACAACTTACCTTATATATGCCCCCACCTTAAGGTGGTTGATATCATGCATTGATATCAAGCACATTAAGGTAGGAAGAAAATACACAAAGGAATATAGACTTTCGCAAAGCCCATGCCCCCCAGAGGTGACATGTACTTTATGATCGCCAAATGTTCCCACAAACACATACCTGCAAGAAACATGTTAGTGTCTACATAATCATGATAAACAACAACATCAATGCATATGATTAACCACACAAAGAGTCAAAGTTATAGTATGAATTTGGAGTTCGAGGATAACCATGGGACTATATCATGAAGATCTCTGAATTGAGTACCATCAAGGCTAGATTCAAAGACAAACAAAGTGCGCAGAGCATTAGTATTGTTAAGGTTTGTAAATGAGATAAAGACATCATCAAAATCACTATACAGAAAGCACATGTTCTTCCACTAGCCAAGAATCGAATAAGATATACAACCCCATTGTCGTATTAGGAACTAAGTCCAATTTTTTATTTCTCACTAAAGGGATGCCAGGTCTGCATCAGTATAAATGTTTTTTATCATCTGCCCGCTAGATAGAAACACTAGAGGAAGGGAAACAATAAATAAGAGAGGAGAAACAAGTGTCTTAGGGACAATCACATAGGAGGGTGCCCCCAGGTCACCAATTGCAATTCTATGTCCGTAAGACATAACACACAACAATGAAATCAGAGAGAGGCAATATAGAAGAATGATGATACAAATAGAAGGTCACAACAGAGGCAGTCTCCTGGTATCTTGGACCTTACAAGAGAATCAAGGGCCATCCCAGGAGGCCTAAATAACACATAACACATCATAGGGGAAAAACATCATGAGAGAGATAAAGAGTTAGAAATACTTACCTAGTAGGATCTTCTAGGCTAGCGATCATCAAGTAAATCATTGTCATCCTCCCACTCCCGAATTTTAGAGGAAAGTGGGACATAAGGTACCATAGCCCAATTCTTGTCTTTGTTAGGATCATCATTGTTTGATTCAATGTTTGGATCAATGTTTTCTTATTGAGATGTAAGGTTTATGGAATAAGCTTGTCTTCTTCTTCTTTCTCTCTCTTTTCTATTTCTTTTTGTCTTACCACTTATCTCTTGTAAGATAGGGTTTTTCTCTCTCATAGGTTTTTTCATTCTCGAAGAAGAAGCGCCAGGATTAAATCTCATTTGTCTAGGTGGAATGTTTTATTGTTGACAATTACCTCCTGATCCTTGCAAGGATGGCGGGGGAGGAACCTCAACTTAGGGACCTTGTCCTTTCGGTCTATGGTTCTCTTCAAATGTGGGTTGCTTGTGTTTTGTTATTTCTTGTCTAGAAGGACAAGTTATTAGATGTGTAGACACCCAAATTTGTCCCAACTTTGTCCATGTCTTACAACACCTAGTAAAAAACATTATCCTAGACATCTTGTAGCATTTTGTCCTAATTTCCCTAATCCATTAAGCTATTAAATTAAATAAATTTTATTTATTTAATTAAAATCCTATTCAATCTCATCCTTATCCCACTTAGCCAATTAATTATATAAATTTTATTTATTTAATTAATTTCACATGCATAACTCCATTTATCTTATCCTCATCCCAATTAATTAAATAAATTTTATTTATTTAATTAATTTCCACATCATTTCCCAATCATATCCTAATCCCACTATCCAACTAATTAAATAAATTTTATTTATTTAATTAATATCCAACTCATATCCCAACTAATTCAAATATTTTATTTGAATTAAGTTTTCATCATAAGCCGACTTTCTAATTAATTAAATAAATTTAATTTATATAATTAATTTATCTTATCATTTAGCGGACATGTGTGCCTCTTTTATTTAAAAAGATAAGTGGTACTACAGCCTTTTATTTAATATCTTTCATATGTAGTACTTTTTATGTACACAAGCACACATGAGCCCTATCCTCCCTCCACTTGTCAAATGACTACAACTCCCTTAAAGAGTGGCAATAACCGAATCAATCCTAGCCGTCCACATCAATCATTTAGCTTTTTAATCTCAACCATCCATTTGAACCAAGCCTTTCCTATAAATCAACCCCCTCATAAGCCATTAGCATGCATTGAGCCTCAAGTACCCTTATTCTGCCAAATTTTCTAAAATGCATTGAGCTTCAAGTACCCTTATTCTGCCAAATTTTCTAAAATGCATTGATCCTCAAGTATCCACATGCTATCAAAATATCATTAGAGCCTTTGTGTCCTTCATCTATCATTCATTCTATCATCTTCATCTTAATGTTATGCTGTAGAAGTGAGCACCCAACATTCTTCCAACAATAATCCTTCAAAATCTTGCATGCTCATGCGAGGTGGAGAAGAGCAATGGAGATAAATCAAGTATAGCATGGAGATCAGTTTGCATTTACATTTGTTATTTTGATTTTCATGTTGTCTTGTGCTTCATTGTGTATTGCTAGGGTTTTATCATTGTTGTTTATTCATTTGCCCTGATTTGCAATTTTACCCTAACTACATTTTGGCATGCCCGATGGGACTCACTTCACTTGATCTTTTTTACAGGTTTTTGTAGTAAAAATTTACATTCATATAACCCCATTGTTGAGTTTTGTAGGTTTAATTAACTTTTTGTTGCAGATCTGCTACTTTTTGGACAAAACCCTAGGTTTTAAAGATTTCATCATATCTTCCAAACGGATAAGAATTTTTCTACAAGATTTTATCAAAAGTTTGTCTATGATATAAGAAAGCTACAACAGAAAAATTTTGGGTTTATCGCAATTTTTACGAGATTTATCATGTTTTTATGTTTTTTCATAAAATCACAATTCTGGGCATAAATCAGCGAATGTTTCAAAAAAATTTATATTTATGGAAATCCCTCAAAATTTTAATGGGGATCTCTATTTTACAGATTTAATTTGGAGGTCATTTATAGTGCAAAAAAATCAAATCTTTGCCGACTATACTGTTTCCATAAATCCATATTTTTGGGCACAAAACAGGGAATTTTTTTGATTTCTTTACATTTTCGGAAAGCTCTCTAAAAATTAATGGGGCTTTCTTCTTTGATTTTTTAATTTTTGAACCAAAAATGTATCGAAATAATCAAATCTAATTCAGCTATGCATCTAAAATTACAATTTTCCTTGCCTGATGAGCCTATTTTTTATGCCTGCATTATAATATCTTTTTTTTATGTTGTAGGTGATCATAAGGAGTTGGAGCAGCATTGGCATCAACATCTATAGCAATTTGGATAGAAAATTAACCAGGTGCAATCATTTCATCTCTTATCTTCTAATCTTGTTTGCAAACACATTTGGATTTTGGGCTTAAAATGAACAACTTGTTTGCTATCACATCAAAAAATTGGGCTAAAACAAACCATTGTCTTTTATCACATTTAGATTTGGGCTTTAAAAACAAACAAGTGCTTGCATTGTCTTCCACACATTGAATTTCTAAGGTTAATGAACCCCATGCGAGTGTGACCAAGTAAATGTGTATGCTCTCTCCTCGCGTCCCAACACGAGCTTGGAGATCAAAAACATTTACTTGTGTTGCTTTTGTTTAGCCTTAGAGAGGCATGCCTTGGTATCTACCCAAGGGAATGACCTCAAGCGGTACTTTCATCTGGTCCGCTATAAAAATAAGAGGATAAGGCGAAAACCAAGTCTAACCGGTATTAGCACTCACCATACAGTGCTAACTTGAAAGGAGGTGTACCTTTGTGTATATTAAAACTCCTAGTAGGGTTAGTTAAAGTCTTAAGTGGCTTGCTGGATGCTCGTGGGGTGCCGATCCCCTGAATTTTTACTAAAACCTCCTTGTGATAGTGGCCTTGCCTTAACTAGGACTTGCTGAAGTGTCTTCACGTGCTTGCTTAACCATCATCACATTCTTCCAAACTAACAACTTTCTTATGTGTCTTGTGTGAGTGATTCATGTGTGTATATGCATAATCATTTGTTTGAATATTACCACATCAAGCTCTAAACACCCAAACATATAAAAACAAGTCATCCTACACATTCTTCCAATAACATTCAAACACAATCACTTTCATCCCAAACATAGCCAAATCATCCAAACAAGCCACATCATTATCAAAATCCCTAAACAAGCACTTGCTAAAAGGACTTAAGACAAACACTTGGGTGACAACATGTCTACACTAAAGGACCTAGAAATTAAATTCCAAAGATTCCTCCAAAATATTTATTAAGGATCACAACCCCTAAACCAAGACACCATTGAAATATTACAATTCTTCATCCAAAGAGCTCAACCCCATGCAAGCCAATCACCTCAACTGCAACACTCCATAGCCCAAGTCCAACACCTTTTAGCCACTAGTCAAGCTCGACAAGCACAACAATCCTTAGCCATTCACTACCAACCTAATCCACCTCATAGCCACATGCCATATCCGTCCACTTCATACCAACCTAATCCACCTCATAGTCACATGTCATATCCATCCACTTCCTATCAACTTAATCCACCTATCCACCAAATCAATGCCACATCAACCTATGAATATCCACCTCAAGCTTATTCAATCCCTCATTCCATCGTGCCAATGCACTACCAAGCCCATCCACAAAGCAATCAAGTGATATTACAAGAACAACATCTAAGTCCAAATGGCCTTTTGTATATAAATCAAGTGAGCACATGTCAACCTTGGCAACAAGATCAAATGCCCTCAACTTTGGGTCCACCTCAAGATATTTTGTCTACATATCCTACCATTACACCTAGCTACCAAGACTATCAATGGCATCCACAACAAACACAAATGAGCCCAAATCCACATTTACAACAAGAAGCACATCCAAGTCCAAGTAGTCCCTTGTACATAAATCAAACAAGCCCAAGTTATCCTATGTAAGATCTAATAATATTTGACAAGGGAGATACCAATCTAGAGTGGCCACCACCATCCAATCACATGCCAACATATGAGCCAACAAGTCCTATCTCAACACCACCATGTGATCTTACTCCTAGTCCATTGGTCCATCAACCTTCCAAACCACCAAGCCCTCCATTACCTTCATCACCATGTCATTCTAATCCTTCACCAAAGGATGCGGCTGAGATAGTTTTACAAAGAATGCTTGAAGCAAAACTCATTGAACTTCCTGAAATCAACCCATGTGAAGAAAGTCCATATGATGAACATGATTATTGTGCATACCATAGGACCAAAGGCCATAATACAAATCAATGTCCAATATTTGTCCCAATTGTTTACAAGGTGTACCTACCTATAATAAGAAATCATGCCACGTCATTCAAATCCCATGTGTCACACCCATCTAGTCCACATCCTAATCCATCAAACTCCATTATCCTTCCATCTAATCAAAATCCTAGTCCTATGCTTACAACATCATCCACTATTATTGCTCATCCATTATATTGCCCATCCACTCATACCCTTGCAAAGGATGTGATCCATTAGCTACTAGCTAGGAATAAACTACCCCCATGTCAAACACCCATTCATGAGCCTACCAAAGAACTTCCAAAGGTCATGTTCAATCTTATAATCCCATCATGTGGTCCACTTATCCTTGAGCCTATCCAAGAGCCTTCAATTAACATTCTTAACCCTTTAAGCCCATCATGTGACCTACAAGCCATCAAGCCTATTCAAGAGTCATCATGTTCTCATGTTATTGACCAAGAGCCTATCCAAGAGCCTTCCACTTCCCTTCAAGCAACCCAAGAGGTATGTCAAATGTTTAATCCTAAGCATGTGGAAATATTAGGCCCTAGTCAAACTCAAGATCAAAACACTTTTATGCAACCCATCCATAACATGTTTATTTTCCATGATCAAGATGATACCTATAAAGAAGCTATCCATGAGCACCTTGATCTTATCCATAATCTTATATCCATCCATGAACAAGATATCCACATTGCTCCTAGTCATCCACCATCTAGCCTTATCCATAATGAGCAAACATCCACTTGTCATGATGAGACACTTGTTGCCCAAGTAAGCATAAAAGATCAAACAAATAACTTGGATCTCAATGAACACAATGCTAATCAAGATCCTAATGATCCTCCTTCCACATCCACCATCGATTCCACTTCAAGTCCACCATCATGTCCTATTGGTCTTACCACCCTTATACATGAATGTTCTTCCTTCAGACAACAACAACCTTTGTCCTCCCCTTCACCTCCTCCATCCAATAAAGAGCTCAAGTCTAATTCCCAAAACACACCTAGTCCCATTGTCCATCGCATACTCTAAAACATGAACTACAAAGACAAAGGTCTAGACCTTCACAAACAAGTTATTTTGGAGCCAATTCATAACAAGATCCCTCCATGCTCATATGGCCTCAGATACACACCCCAAGATAAACAAGGCCAAGATGTTGGTAATCACTTCATGCATCCTAAACCTACCACTTTCCATTGCACCCCCCGTCATCTACCCAAAACATATGTTGCCATTTCACCTCCATCACCCTATAAATGTCAAAAGCATGTGACCATACACCTTCTGCCATCCACTTTGCCTCCACTTTTACCAACTCCAAATATCCCTCCATCCACCTTGCCACCATTGCTTCCAACACCTAACATACCTATCATTCATAAGTATCCTTACATCCCTAATCATGGCCAACAAATGTATACATCACCTAAGCATAAAGCTTCCAATCATTCCATCCACTTGACCCACCCCATGGGATTCAAAAGCAAAAATTTTGATGCCTCTACCTATAAAGCTAAAAATCCTACCAAAAATCCTAAAGGTCTTCATACCTTAGAACATAACGAATCAAACTCAAGGCAAAGTTCATCTAAGTAGCCATCTAAGCCCATACCTCCAAAAGCAAAGCCCAAAAGAAAAATGGTTTGGGTTCCTAAGCAAATAGCTAGCAAGTCAAATGAGGCATCCTCCTCTACATCTCAAGAATCCCAACCACCTATATCCATCCAAAAGCCTACTTCCATCCAAAACTTCCATTCCCTTCAACAATCCCACAAGCAAAACAAAAACACTAAAAATGCTAAATATATGTGGGTACCTAAATCACTTCATCAACCATCCCCTAAGAAAACATCTCCATTACTTCCTACACCACCATCCCATCAAAAGCTTCAATGTTTATCACGGTGTGTGCAACCATTGGTCATGGTTCCCTTCCATTCTAAACCATTCCCACATGCCTCCATCTCCCCATCCTTCATCCATTATCCTACAAATCTTCCCCATCACCTTCCTATGGTCCATGCTTTTGCATAAGCCTTTTATCCATCCATCCTTGCATGAACCTTTCATAATTCCACATTATAATCCATTATCTACCTAATCCATCTCCCATCCACACAATCCCTTATCAACATCTATGAGTATAATGACATGGTCCATGCAAAGACATCATCCATCTCTAAAGGGACACTATCACCTCTCATAGCACTAAACACTTGAGTCCCTCCTATCCATTACCATGGTGAAAACCTGGCAAACAGGCACCATGTGTAATTGTCAACCCATCTAAAAGCAAAAAAAAAGCAAAGCAAAGAAAAAGAAAAAAAAATCAAAATAGTAAAGAGAAATCCCTTCATCCAATGGTGAAAACCTGGTAAACAGGCACCTTGGATAAGTACCATGATGAAAACCTGCAAACAGGCATCATGTGTAGGTTGATCTTCTATCACTTACACTTGGGGGCACATTGTCTCATCCAACCTATCCATTTCCCAACTATCTATCCCATTATATCATACCAACCTATCTTATCCTATCTTGTCATCCTGCCATCCTTATCCATTACATAAATATGCCTATCCTATTGAACCCATTTATCCATCCTCCTTTTGATCTTGATGAAGACATAGGGGAAAAATGTTGAATCATGTTTGGATATTTCTTGACATACCTTCTTTTCAAACCAAGTCCTATCCATTGACAATTTATCCATCTCATTCAAACCAATCCATCATGTCATCCCTTGGTCATGAACTTTGTCATGTAAAAATCCTAAGCATTACCACCTAGAATGGGGCAAGTTCTTCCTATGCAACACAGCCTTTGGAGATCACATCCTAGCTCTCTTATGATCCATCCACTATGGCGTATCCTTATCATGAGCTTTCCATCTTATAGCTTATCCCCATCTGTTTATCATGAGCTTTCCACTATAGCCTACCTATCCGTTTATCATGAGGCATGCATCCATACCTTATATGGCCTATCCTCTTATCTATCCATCTATCATGAGCCTTTCATCCCATTTACTATCATCCATCCATTCATCCATCCTTCCACCTAGACTTGGTCTTCCCTTGTCATTGGTATCTAGCACAAAGGCTACTCAAATTGTAAATCCATTGACATTCAAAACATTTCAAAAAATCCAAAAAAAATCAAATATTCCTCAACAACTCCAAAAAAATTAAAATATCCCCAAAAAAAAAAGAAAAACACAAAAAAATCAAAATATGTCAAAAATTCTAAAAAAATCAAATATCCAATGAAAAAATCCAAGCAATAAAACCAATCATATCATCACATCACAATCCACTCCATCAAAATTCAATCAAAATCAAATCATGATCATCCTCAATAACATTCATTCATCCATTTCAATCAAACAACTTCTTCCAATCATATTAATCAAATCAATGTAAGCAATGATCTTAAATCCAAGTCACACCAGTCCATATCAAGCAAGCTAATCAATCAAGGAACATTATCCAATCAAATCAATAGGTTTTGATCCTAATCTTGTCATAAACTGAATCAATCATCATCAATCATCATCAATGGGATATAGCATTCCCACATCCTTGTGTTGATCTAGGGATATAGCTTTCCCCACAATGACAACACTATCATCATTAGTCAAACAATCAATCATTGGTTTATGACTTGACAAGGGCAATACCTTGTTTGTTTTGCATCCTTTTGAGCACACTGAGAAAACTTGCTTATGTTTGATTGCGTGAACACTCTAATCATCACACCATCACTATCATCATTCAAAACAAATCCTATCAATCATCAGCATCAACACCAAAGCACATCAAGCTAGCCATCAAAACAAATCCAATCACTTCAGCAAATCAAAAGCAGCTCAATCCACCACAAATCATCCATCCTTCATCAAATCAATCTAATCAGCATTTCATCATCTTCCAACCATTCCAAATCAATGATCCAAATGCAAGCCCATCCTTAATCCATACCAATCAAGTTAATCAATCTATCAGTAATCAACCCTTGGTTTACAACTTGACAGGGGCAATACCTTGTTTGTTTTTGAATCATTTGTGCATGCTTGCTTGCTTGCTTGTGTGTGTTATCATTTTATCTTGCATTCGTATCACATCGGTATCAATCTAGCTAATATTCATATCTTGTATCCAAACAAGGTTGTATTACGCTGGGGCATGAGAGACATCATCACCCTGGTCCTTCTACCTTGGTGCATAACGTCTAGTGCTATATCAAACAACATGGTTGCTCACATTCATTGTAGCATAACGCATCATCATTTCTTCTATCCCCTTATCTTTCATAGTCTAAGCTATTTCTTTTCGAGAGCATACCCATTTTTGTCCAACCCACCTATCCTCTCGAGGGGGCATCATCATCCTATCTTTCTATCATCATCATATCTTTCCATCATCATCATATCCTTACATCATCATCCCATATATTTTTCCTCTATCCATACCTTAGCTTCTTTGAAATGATGTTACTCGACATAAAGCTTATCATCTTGAACATCATCTCAAAGAGGGGAAAAATGTAGACACCCAAATTTATCCCAACTTTGTCCATGTCTTGCAACACCTAGTAAAAAACATTATCCTAGACATCTTGTAGCATTTTGTCCTAATTTCCCTAATCCATTAAGCTATTTAATTAAATAAATTTTATTTATTTAATTAATTTCACATGCATAATTCCATTTATCTTATCCTCATCCCAATTAATTAAATAAATTTTATTTATTTAATTAATTTCCACATCATTTCCTAATCATATCCTAATCCCACTATCCAATTAATTAAATAAATTTTATTTATTTAATTAATATCCAACTCATATCCCAACTAATTCAAATATTTTATTTGAATTAAGTTTTCATCATAAGCTGACTTTCCAATTAATTAAATAAATTTAATTTATTTAATTAATTTATCTTATCATTTAGCCGACATGTGTGCCTCTTTCATTTAAAAAGATAAGTGGTACTATAGCCTTTTATTTAATATCTTTCATTTGTAGTACTTTTTATGTACACAAGCACACATGAGCCCTATCCTCCCTCCACTTGTCAAATGACTACAACTCCCTTAAAGAGTGGCAATAACCGAATCAATCCTAGCCGTCCACATCAATCATTTATCTTTTTAATCTCAACCATCCATTTGAACCAAGCCTTTCCTATAAATCAACCCCCTCATAAGCCATTAGCATACATTGAGCCTCAAGTACCCTTATTCTGGCAAATTTTCTAAAATGCATTGAGCTTCAAGTACCCTTATTCTGCCAAATTTTCTAAAATGCATTGATCCTCAAGTATCCACATGCTATCAAAATATCATTAGAGCCTTTGCATCCTTCATCTATCATTCATTCTATCATCTTCATCTTAATGTTATGATGCAGAAGTGAGCACCCAACATTCTTCCAACAATAATCCTTCAAAATCTTGCATGCTCATGCGAGGTGGAGAAGAGCAATGGAGATAAATCAAGCATAGCATGGAGATCGGTTTGCATTTACATTTGTTATTTTGATTTTCATGTTGTCTTGTGCTTCATTGTGCATTGCTAGGGTTTTATCATTGCTGTTTATTCATTTGCCCTGATTTGCAATTTTACCCTAACTACAGGATGTAATAGTTTTTCTTTGTAATTTCTATAGCTCAAGAAGTTAAAGTCTGGTCATGGTTTAGGTTTCTCTTTAAATTTGTCCCAAAATTAATCTAATGTGCAATGTTTTCTTTCAACCAAAGGTTTATACTTATTTTGGGGGATGGTAATCACATGTCCCTCAAAAGGAAATATTAGGCAATTATGAATTGTTGAAGAGACAGCTTTCATTTCCTTTAACCAAGGATGTCCAAGTTTTATTTGAAATAGGTCAAAATTAGGGACATCAAACCATTGTTCTACATGTTTTCCAAATACAATTACCAACAATGATATCTTCCCCAAAGGTTTTACAAAGGTTCCTTTATGTGTTTTAATCATGTCTGAAGGGTCATAAGATCCTTGCATCAAATTATGTAAATAAAGGAAATATTCCATGGCAACATTAGTCATGCAATTAGGATCAATAAGGGTTCCATCCACGGGCTTTCCCATTATTTTCATAGTGATGTAAAGAGGTCTATCAGTGTCTCCAATTGTTCTATCATGAGGTGTAAACACAATTTCAGGTTCAGGGACCTTCCTCTTCATTTAAGGCCTAGGAGGGAACCTATTGTTGTTGTTGCGACTAGAGGCCATGTGTATATGCTCAAATCAATGCAAAATCAGATTTTTTTAAAAGCTTTTCAAAATTTATACAAAAGACAAGTGCAAACTATATGCAAAAATGACCTACAATGCTTGATTTTTTTGGTACTTTTTTCAATGCAAAAAATATTAAAGAAAAGGTGTTGTAATGAAATTGATCAAGGGAAGCAAATTATATGTCTGATATCAGTCTAATAAAGAAATAAGATCCTTCACAACACACTCTTGATGCAAGTCAAAGATGATGACAAGTCAAATTATAGTGAAAATGCACTAAAATATGCAATTTTTTCACCAAATCTAAATGCAAAAGAGCATGAAAAAGGGTGTTGTGAGGAAAATGATGATGGAAAGAAAAGTATATCATTAAAAACAGCCACCTAATTCCAAAATATCTGTCACAACACACTTATAGTGCCACTCAAAACTAAACCCTAGTGAAAATATAGCAAAAATAGGCAGTTTTTCATGATTTTTCAATTCCAAGACCTAGCCAAAGGGGTGTTGTAAAGAATTAAAGGAGTTGAAGAAAATAATATCAGCTATATGAGTCACCTACAAGCATAAAATTTGTTACAACATGCTTAGGGTGCAAACTAGGCCAAATCCTAGGGCAAAAATAGCAAAAATATACAGTTTTTCACCAAAATTTCAATACAAGAGGCCAATAACAAGGTGTTGTAAAGAGTTTTAGGAGGGTAAGAAGACAATACCCCTGATATCAGCCAATTAGTGCAAAAATATTCTTTACAACACACCTAAAGTGCAAATTTAGAGAGTCGATAAGGCCAAATCTAGTGAGAATCAATGTTTTTCAAGCCCTAGGTTTGAGATCTTGATGTAAAATGCTATATGAATGTTTTGAAAACTAATATATGATGAAAAATACATTCTCTCATCTTAATATAATTTCCATGCTCTAACATGCAAAATGTAAGTGCAAATCTAATGAAAAATCAATGAAAATGCTAGTTTTTGTTTGAAATTTTCTATGCAAAAAATACAAATTTTTGAAATGTAAATGCAAATTTGTTCTAAAATGCAAGACTATAGACAAATAAAAATTTTAATGAGCCTCTAAAACTAGTAGAAAAATCTGAAACAAGATTTTACCTACAAACCCTAGATTTTGGAATTACTAGGTTATATGCAAAATTTGCAATTTTCAACAAAACCCTAGCAATTTTATGATGAAAATGCAATACAAACTAATGAAATTTTGTAATTTTCTGCAATTTCATTCAGATCTAATGTAAAAATTAGAAATGTGATGAAATTCAAATTAATTGATGCAACATGCAAAACCCTAGCATGCAATTTTTTCTAATTTTTCCAATTTTTCAATTTTTTGGTAAGTTTTCCAATGCGATAAGATGAATGACTATATGAATGAATGAAATTACTGTAAATCTAAAGCAAAATACTTAGCAAGGTGTAAATAAGTCCAATAACATGGGTTCACCAAAATGTAAAGGGTAAAATTTAGATAGTTGGTTTGTGGTAGTTTTATGTGTATATCCTCCTTTCACCCTTTCATTCAAGGACATAGGGTCGAGTTGCAATGTACTATATCATACACTAGGTCACTATGGGAATGTAAGAAAACTTAGATTTTTATGATCTGATTGCCAGTTATCTTCTCTTATGCTTAATTATACATTAAAACCCTAATTATGCAAATATGATAGCAAATAGACGAATTATGAAAAATGTTGCTACAAAAAGATGTAAAATGACAAATAATTGTGCACCTATTTTTCAAGGTTTAGAAGAGGAATAGTTGGGGACTAAAGAGTGGGTACCCAAGTCCAATGCCCTACTTTTGTCAGGATCTGCAAACAAGACCTGTAACCTGTTCCTGTTGTACCGAAGGTTTTCCGATCATGAAACTTTGAGGACTAATGAGCGGGTGCCCTAGTCTAGGGAGCTATTTTCTTCTCTGATCTGTAATTCTAACACTCTATTGTACCCTCTTGCAACTTCACTTTGTTTGTAGCTTCAACCTATAACCTACAATCATGAAAACTTTGGGAGGGGGTTGTGGTGTTTAGAGGCTTGCCTCAGTCAAGCCCTGGAGAGACATTCAAGTCTTCCGAACACCATTTTTAGATAGTGTGTGCCCTTGTGAGGCAAAGGCAAAAACCAAATGATAAATGCTCAAAAACATAAATAATGTCACCTTGTAGTGAAGAAGCTCTTCATGCCATGAGGAGATGATTGCTCAAATCTGCAAATACAAACACATAGACAACACAAATCTTCTCTTGCAACACAATGAAAGCCTTGAATCACCTTTAGAATGCCAATGCTCATCTAGTAATGATCTAGTTAAAATCTAGTTTACAAATGAATGCCTAAACATGCTTTTATATACAACTACAAACACTCCCGCTAAGAATTTCAAAATTCAAACTTACTGTGTTAGCATAGGACCCAAGTAATGGTCACAAGCTGACACCCAAAATTTGGGACTGACCCAAAATAGGGTATGACTAGGGCACAGGTGCCCAAGTCCTCCCTATTTTGGGTAGGGTTAGGTTCAAGGGGTCCCCCTAGGTCCCATTTAACATGATACCTAAGTGCCCAAGTCCTCCCTGCTATTTTAGGTAGGTTTAGGTTTAAGGGGTCCCCTAGGTCCCATTTAACATGATACCCAAGGTTCATTCCATCGGGATGTTGAAATATGATGTAATATGTCCTAAATATAGCTAAAAGACCTATGAGATAAACCTTATGAGGGAAAATCCCCCAAGAGGACATTTTCTAATATTACACTATCCTTTGACCTACCTTGCCCATCTCCTGATTAGACCTATAACAAGTAGACATTGGGGGCAACTCCTCAGAGAAGTCCTCGCCAAACTCTTGTAAGACATGCTCAATGCGGTGAGCCTCAACTAGACCATTACGATCTAAAACCTTGAACACCCCACAATAGTACTCTCAAATCTCTCCATCCCGAACCCAAGCTCCCTCCATATCAAGGTAAGGATCAAAAATCATATGTGTCTGTAAGAGTCGCCACATTGTGCAAAGAGATATCAAAGTGACCCACCAGTATCCATCTAGCAGCTCTCGATAGTCGTCTATTAGGAATCAAAACAAGCTTTTGGTAGGGCATGATGTGCTCAAAGATCTAGGTCATAATCAAGGAAGAGTGGCTGAAAGCAAGAGCCCCTCATCATGCAATGCGATAGAAGTCCCTATATACCATGGCCAAAATTTCTGGCCCCCAAGCATGGACCTTGCCTTGCTCAACCCATCTCAAGCGAGTCAAGGCCTTGTCTCCAAACAATCTCGATGCAATCAAACCAATCAAGAACCACCTCAAGAGAGGAATGTGAAGTCATGGCATGGAAGTAAGTTGGACCCCTGTTTGGTCCTTGGGGTGACTAACCCCTATGAACTCTTTCCAAGACACCTTGTCCTTAAAGGACTCGCTAGAAGGAAGGATGAGAGGATGTCCTCTCATAGGAACTCCAAGAATATGGTAAACATCAAATAGAGTGATAGTCTATTCTCCTGAAACCTATAGGAACCTAAAAGTATTCATGTCTGCATCCCAATAAGTTAGAATGTCGCAACATATGCATGATACAGGGTGAACAACTGGCACATGACAGACTCTAGCTAAACCTACTCTACTCAAGATAGCACAGTCCTCATCACTCAACAAAGAAAACAACTCTAAGATCCATAGCTGATCTCGTAAACTCACAAAAATCCTAAAAATTGTAAAAATTATAGAAAATCTCACACAAAAAAGCGTATAACCCTTCAAAATTGCAATAAATAGGGGAATATAATAGTCAAATTAAGTCAGATCAGAGTGAAATGAATGTTAGTTAACACCAAATTTCAAGAAAAATCTACCCAACAAGGTCACCCCCCAGGTGACCTAGATGTCAGTAGGATCTCCCCCCGTGTGACCCTGTTGTCTGTAGGATCTCCCCCTAGGCGACCCTATTACCAGACAAATCTCCCCTCGGGTGACCTACCTAACAAAAGGGGCAACCCTAAGTGGATAGCCCTCAAACTAAAAATGCTCTAAAAACCCCATTTTGAGCTGATTTCAGTAAACAAAAGACCTATCCTACTCTAAACAATGAAATAGAGATAATGCAACAAAAAGAATTGCCAAAAATAGACAAATTCATGAGATTTTTCACAAAATTTAACCTAGGGTTTAGAAAAGGGTTTTTCACTGTTTGTGTACCCAATTTTTTTGGCTGAAGAAGAGGTGGCCATCTTCATGATCTCCTCGATGATATCTTCCCAACGACTGCCCACACGATCGATTTCATCGCCGATTCACTCTGATCTCACTAATTTGCTTTCTTTGTTTTCCCTTAGCTTAGTTTCTTTTATGCATTCTTAGATTAGTTATTTTTGTTCTTACACATCTGTGGTGCATTGTTTTGCATGCATTCATTCCTACAGGTCTCACTGACAAAGGAAAATAACTAGTCAAACTCAAACGATCTATGGTAAGTTTATCATTTCAATTTTCATTATTCATTTTGATATATTTAGATGTTAGACTAATACTAGTTATTACAAGTACAATTGCGGGAAATTTGACAATAGGTAATGCCTAGTTCGGGAATGGTACCTACCTTTCATGTAGACTACCATCCCCGAGGGGGCAAATATGTAAGCACAAAAATCATGCACAGCCTCCATGAGGACCCCTATGATGATTTTAATCCTTGTCACGTACATGTAAGAATGAAATAATGTCCTCTACGTAGCAAACCTCTTGATGACGTGTCACTTCTTTTGTCTTGTGTTGTTTCTTCTTTGTCGTTTTCCCTCTCTCTTTGTCATCGACACTTTTTGACACTTTTGCAACACTTGTTGATTTTGTTTTCTAAGCTTTCAACCCTGTTCCTAAGTCTTGTAAGTGTCTTGTAGGTGAGTTTTCACCTTTCCCCTATGTTTTTCATCCTCTCCACCTTGTAGAAGCCTTCTAGAGGTCACCCCTATCCATCTCCCACTTTTGGTTTTCAGTTTCACTCAACCAATCCAAATCTCCCCCTATTATTTCCATATCTCCCCTTAGGAGATCCTTATTTGCAAGTGGATATTTTGATTCTTACACATGATTGACCTATTTCTAGAGGTAGATCACCTCCTTTTCATCTTTTCTACCATCTCTCATCATGCATTTCCTCTCAAACCCCCTTTTTTTTAGATCTCCTACTGCATGACCCTCAAAAAGAAGGATCTCCCCCCTAGGTGACCCTACTATTGAAAGGGGTGACCCTATTGCATTTCCAACCGCAGAAAAACTCAAGTTTCTAACTCGAAATAGCTCCATTTTCACCCTTTTTTCTTCCACTTCGCATGATTTTTTATGCCTAATATGGAGTTGACTATTTCATGCACCCACACATGCATAATTAGCTCCATTTGATCTAAAATTAATAACTCATTCTCTTCCATGCATTCTTCTAACTCCATTTCTTCTTCAGTGATAAGCTATTATTGCCTTATCACTCCCTAATTAATTGAGTTCATTGGGTAATCAATCTAGTTCACTCCCCAATCAATTCTTGTTAACTCTTCAATCAAATGGATTTAACTTCTCAGTCAATTCCACCTCTCATCCCTTCTTCTAACCTATAAATACCCCTCACCTCTTCATTATTTTCCAAGTTGAGCAAGTTGGAGAATACTCTTCTCATCTTCACAAGCTTTTTCAAGCTTCTTCATAGGCCTTTGAGCCTCTTTCTTCATTTCTTTATTTAGTTTTCCAAAGCTTCAAAGCTTTCATTGTTGTATAGCTTCAAAGCTCTTCCAAGGAGGCAAATTCATTGTGCACATAGCTCTTGCTAAGTTTTTTCTCTCCAATCAGCATTCTCATGCTCACACAGGATGAAGGTGCCTTTTATTTGTTCATTAAGCTCTTCAAGCATCGTTACATTGATTCAATCAATGCCATTGTGCTCATCAAAAGCTCTCATTGAGCTCTCTCAAGCTTCTACAGGATTCTTTTGCTTCTTTGTGTTATCTTGTCATCAAGAGGTCTTCCTACTATTTCAAGAGTATAAGAGGTTGCCATCAATGATTTTGAGGGTAGTGGAGTCACACAAATCTTCTCTATTTCAGGCTCCTCCATGCTTTTTGTCAATTTGTAGTAATTAGAAAATTGAAATTGCTCTTGGAATTAGTAATTTCTTGCGTTTTCCAATAGAAAGGTTAGATCTAGCATCTTAGAAGTAATTTGCATTCATAGTTTAATTCAATTACTTGCAATTTCCTTTTTCTAGATTAATTATTTTAAAACATTCGAAAAGCCCAAAAACATAGAATAATTACATTAGGTTAAATTCATTCTAAATTGAATTCATATTTTCTTTCCTAGTTTAAAAAGCATCTTTATTTCTATAAATATAAAAAAACCAGAAAAACAAGTTTGCATGTCATATAGTTGCATTCATAAAAATATAGAAAAGAATAAAAATATTAGGTATATAGATACATTGCAAACCCTTGATATCATCACAAGGTAAACCACAGTCAATGAAAGTCAAACCCTTGATAACATCACAAGGTCAACAAAAGTCAAACACACAACTAAACCCTAGTTAAAACCCTAAAAATCTAGTCAAGGTTAGTCCACATACACCTATCCCTTGTCTTGGGTCACGATTGTGCCTAGGAATTAAGAGGTGAGTGGGTGAGGGTAGTCCTTGGTGAGATTGAGGAAAATCATCCAAGACCACAACAATATCCATTTGTCTTACAACAACTAGAGGCATTTAGACAACTTCAAATACAACATGCAATCATCCAACAAATTGAAAGACAAGAAGTCATCAACAAAAGAAACAACTTACCCACACAGAGGTGGAATAGTAGAAAGCCTAACAGGAGAAGAGTAAATAGTGACCTTTCAGGTCATAGGGTTATCTCTACAATAACAGTCATCGAACGAAATCTTTACATTAGCACACAACAATAAAGGCCCTACGACATGCCAACCCCTCTTCGTGAAGTCTAGCTCTCTAATGAGCTAGACCCCCATCGTGTCTCGCCTCCTCTTGACTAGATACTTCCATGAGAGTGAGAGTGACATGGCAGATCACCCCGTGGCAAGGAGGGAAGGGTCTGTGTGTGTGCTAAAATCTGACCCGATAGTCCCAGGCAACTGAGGTCACAATTTTAAGTGTATAGAAATGTGTAGAAGATAGGTCCTAAGTGAAACCACATGTAACACTAGTAGAAGATCCATGCCTTGTGGATCCCAACAATTGCTTAACTAGGTCCAAAACATCCTTCATAGCTTCAAACACCAAGTAATTACATTTACACACTCCGTTCATTTGGAAATAGGACAGCTTTAAGGAAAACACATAAAGACTTGAAGTATAATGACCACATCAACATGAAAACCTTGTGCGGTACTAGAAACAAGAAAGATCTTCATGAAACTTTTCCAGATGAGTCCACATGACTCATACAACATTCTCAAACACTCCTTTACCACCACACATCAAAGAATTGTGTCGCATAGCTTCAATCATTAACTCTAAGAATAATCTGTCATCAAGAATACATTGCCACATGTCATTTGAAAAACTAAGCTGCAGACCACCAAGAACCTTGAAACTGCAACAAAGCATGTAATAAACATCCATAAACATGTCTAGAAACCCACAAGGGCAATCATTCATTTCCAGAGGAATGCAGAGCATTCCAACAAGCCTTCAACACTAGCATACTCTACTAGAACACATGCCGGTACTCTATCGTGTATAAATTTCATAGCAGAAGGACAAATGATCTAAAAAATTGGAATTATCACCTTCACTACATCTTGAACACCATTCCAGAACTACATGTTCATATTTGCAAATGCGGAGGAATACAGAGCATTCCACTGTCCTACACAAAACATCTTCAGGGAGATAACATTGTCTTCAATCAGTCAACAACAAAACACTTTTTTGGTAATGCAATCATCATGGAACTTGGAACATACATACTTTAGGCCATTAGTAGCATCAGCAATGCATCTGATCATCTTTGTGCTTCTAATTCCCATATTAATATGAACTATACCTTCTCCCTTCTATTGTTGAATGGAACATGACATCCAACCATGAATTGTATCTCCCTCTCTTGTAGGATGGGACATGACTTCCAACCATGAACTGTATCATCTTCTCTTGGATGGCATCCAACCATGAGCACCACCACACCACCATGATAGTGTTGACATCAATGACAACCCTAAGAACCATATGTGTAACGCCTAGGTCCTGTACAGTGATAGAACATATTGACAGACCTATTGATCCTAATTAGCAAGTTAACTTTTGTAATATTGATATGGAGAACTTTAGAGTTGAGTCAAAATACCGTGATCTATTACAAGTCAAAATTCAAACTAATCAAGAGGGATTATGGCAGATGTACTTTGATGGTGCATGTTCTAAATTAGGATCAGGAGCTGGTATAATTTTCATTGCACCAAGTGGGAAAACTTTTAAATATTCTTTCCTATTGAGTTTTTCTTGCACAAATAATACTACAAAATATGAGGCATTATTGCTTGGTCTAAACATGAAGTTAAACATGACATGAATTTGTTGAAAGTTTTTGGAGATTCTGAGTTGGTTGTGTCACAAGTAAGAGACAAATATTTGTCAAAGCATAAAAGGATTAAACAATATAAATATGTTGTGTGGGACACTATAGAACTACTTGATGCCTTTTCCATTGATTGGATAGGGATGAAAAAGATTGTGATGACTGATTTTTCAGCCAACATAGCTTTAAGGAGTGATGACATTACCCTATCCAAAATTTCCAAAGTTGAATTTAAAACTAAACCATATGTTCCTGACAATGTCTACAATTGGCAAATTTTTAATGAAGATGCAGAGTTGCTAAGGTTCCTTCATTGTGAAGATGAATACCATTCACACGATATAGATATTATTTTCAAGGATGATAAATGTAGTTAAGTGACATGCATTGAAATTCCTATTTACTTGTTGCTACTTCATAATTTAGCATTACTTCAAATGGAGCTTCCAGTGATTCTTTGTAGTAAGTTCCTATTAGTCTTCATGATCCATCTCATTGGAATTTCTATTTATTAGACATATCATCCTTGTTTGTGGAGTCTCACATTTCTGATTTGGAGGATAGTATTGAGAACATTCATTTCCTCTTTAATGTTGGATCTTGTGGAGTTGTATCATCTTCTTTGGATGTCATGAGGGAGCATTCAAACCCTATTGTTTTCTCTCTACCTATTCATTTGTCATAGTTTGGCATTGGCTTGGATATCCTTGGGAATAATTTAGAGGACCCACCTTCATTGTCTTTGGATCATGTTCTACATCTATTTGCACTAGGTTCTAGATTGTCACACTCTTTAGTTTGGCCTAGGACTCTTGGCTTGATTATGGCACCTTTTAACATTGACATGGTGAACCTGAGCAGATTGGAAAGACTTCATATATCTTGAGCTTTATTCCATTATTTTCCTTTAATAAATGGGAATACATCTTGCATACATCCTTGGTTTTGGTTCTTCCTAAGGGGAAGAATAATGTTCAAGAATCTTGGATCATATTCAACATTCATTTCTAGGAATCTACCATTAGTGTAGGTGAATATATTCCTAGAATCAATCATGGTAGATTCCTAGAAATGAATGTTGAAGATTATCCAAGATCATTGAACATTATTCCTCCCCTTAGGAAGAAACAAAATGAAGGATGTATGCAAGATGTATTCCTATTTATGAAAGGAATATAATGGAAGAAAGCTCAAGATATATGAAGTCTTTCAAATCTCCTTAGGTTCACCCCTCTCTTGTGCCTTCATTAAAGCTACTAGATCTTGGGTGGCTACCTCCATAGCCAAATATTTCATAGCATAGAGCATTCTATACCAAATCTTGCACTTTGGCTCTTGCTCTACAAGTGCCCTTTTATCTTTAGATGCTTCCTTCTCTTGGGAAGTATCTTGTGACTCCTCTTTCACTTTCCTTTTATTAGAATAGTCCTCTTCTTTGTTCTTTTTCTTTCTTGACTTCTTTTAAGTCTCCTCTTCATAGGTCAAGGAAATACCTTTAGCCTCTAATTTACAATATTTCTCTTGAGCCATGTCCTACTATACAACCTTTTTATGTTGGGGTAAGTGGAATCTTTTAGTGATTTCATCAAGAGTGATGTTCAAAAGTTCCCTACCTTCAAGACTCTTTATTATCCTCTTCTTTACTAGTGATGGCATCTCTCTACTTTCATGTTTTGAAGTCTTCTAGGTCTACATGGCCTAGGTCTATGTCAGAGATAGCTTCCCAGATGGATTTAATCATAGATGGTGGAACCACCCCTTGATACTTGTACTTCATTTAATTTTATCTTGACATGAAAACCTACAAGAGCAAGGAGAGTGGAATTACTAATACTATTACTAGAACACACATAAAATTCATAGAATTCAAGTGCTTTGGTTCTTTTATAAAGATTTGCAGGGTTTGATTAGACTACTAGACTTAAAATTAGAAGTCAAAAATCTCTTTGTCGAGGGAAACACTACAACTTAGGTCTTCCTTAGGTAGAATAATAGTTGCAAACTCTTGTAGGAATTTCTAAGAGTATCAAACTTTAGGACTTCAAATTAGAAATTTAGTAGGAAGGAATAATTTGGTAGATTCATGTTTGATTGTATTGTCCAAAGAGTTTTATATTCAAAGGATAACTCTTTATTATAGGGTACATGAGAATCATTAGGACTATTGGACCCTTGACAAAAGTGGGAAGTGTGGAAGTCCTAGCTGACTCTACAAATTTTTCATTTTGGCTTCATGTTTTGAAAGCCTTGTTAGATGGAGTATTTGTAAGAATTAACTAGATGTAAGGACATCTAGACTTGAAGTGAGAAGGCCAAAAGTATAGGAAATTTTTGTAAACTTCATCCTTTTACACATATTAAACTTTAGAGGCTTTTTAATAGGCCTTAAGAGGATGTAGAGATTAACTAGATGTAGAGACATCTAGATAAAAAGGTCAAAAGTCTATAAGTTTGGTCTTATTATGCAAGTTACACATTTTTTCTTAAATCTCTTCCAAAGGTTTGTTATTTTTCTTAGGGTAGTATGGGGATCAACAAGATGTAAGGACATCTAGACTAAAAGGTTATAAATTTGGATGTCCAAGGCAATCCTACAAACTCCTCTTTTTCACTAATTATGCTTAAGTCTTGGATTTCTTTGCTAGTAACTTAGGTGTGGGGATTCTAAGAGCTTATAGACTTTTGACCAAAAGCTCTAAGGTCCAGCTCTCCATGATAACCATGCATCTCCATAAAATTTTAATGAGTGCACTTTCATTATTTAAATAGTTTTTTGGAATCCCAATTATGGTTGGGATATTTCAACACTTGACATTTTATTGTTTAGGGCATCAAAACATTAAATTATTTTCATAATCTAGATTCAGTTATTTACAAGTTTAAATTTTACATGGTTTGATAAATAACTAGGGTTAGTTTTAATCTATGAAATTTACCTAAATTCCAATGACCTAGGGTTAATTTTGGATAATGGGTTTGTTTCAATTTCATCACCCTAGGATTAACAACTTTATTTAAACTTTGAGAATGCCAGCAAGTAGAACATAGTTTAAGCTTTTACATTTCAATTCAGTCAAATCATGTAGGTGAGAATGTCTACCTACTATTTCATGCATTTGAAGTAGAGGTTGAAGTTTTAAATCTATAGAGGAAGCACTCATTATCTTCTCTTTATGGTCATAGAGATGAAGAACACTATGACATAAAATCACACTTCTAGTTCCTAATGGTACATAAACATGAAATTCAATTATGATCTCCTTATGAATGTGTTTGATTGATGCTTAAGGTTGTAGAGGGTCTATTAGATAGCCAAAGTTTATATGTAAATGAAATCAAGGTGAAGAAATAAAAGAATACACATATTATATAGCTTTATCTAGTTCATAGATGGTGTCATTAATGCAAGGAGAAGGTGGGTGAGATATGATGGAAAGGAAAACCTAAAGTGGAAGAATCAATTGAGATCTCTAAAAACCTTACATTTCTTGTTGGTCACTTTTATAGAAATGGTTTAGATTACTAGACTTAATACTTGGATGAGATTTTTGAAGAAGTCATTCGTGAATCCATAAACCCACAAAAGAACACATAAGAACATTAGACACTCTATTCTAATCAAAGGTAAAATTTAGAAATTGATAAGTTGTAAGGACATCAGGACCATAACTTCAAAAGTCTACAAGTCTTGTAAAATCCTGTGATCCCACAAAACCCAAAACTTCAAATTTTCAAAGGGAACTTCTCTCACAAATCCTTCATTAGTGATTCAAGAACTTACCTTAGATTCCCAAAAATCACTCCAAGACCAAAATTACCTTGAACTCAAGACCAAGGGAATAAAAAGGAGAAATCAATGGAAACTAAACCAAACCAAACCTAGCGCTAGGTAGAAACAAAAGAGTGGGGTCCATATTTTTACAAAAGTGAACTAGGGCATGTGTGTAAGGCACAAAAAAATATGAATTTATTGTGGAAATTCTCCTTAAAGAATTTCAAGGATAAAAGAACATTAAGAACCTAGAATCCATGGTTTACCACATACTAGGTCAAATGCCCAAATTCAGGACCAAGGATGACAGGACCATTCATAGTACAACCTTAGATGTCCAAGAAACCCAAGTGTGTACAAGTTAATTCATCACCTTCATTTAGGTATACAAAAGCACTCCATACTTTACAAAAATTAAGCTAGCTAATTTTGATCTCACCTTTTAAACTACCTAGACATTGCCTCACTTCCAGTTAGGAATCCATAGCCTTGCCAAGGATGTCTTTATGATTCTACTCAAGGTACAAATTTACTACTAGTCAGGCATTTATAACCCTAGTGAAGGTTACCTAAAACACCCAGCTAGTTGAGTTTATTTGATAGTATTTATTTTTCTTTTTCTCTTTTGATTTTTTTCTTTTCATCATTTCTTTCATTTTGATAATTTCTTTTCAAGAATATTTGTGAAGCTATCTCAACTTACAAGAAATAAATCATGTTTCTAGGTTGGGGGTTACAGTGGTGGAAAAGGTGGAGACATTTAAATTTTTAACTTAATGTTGCGTTACAAGAATATGCCTCAATGACCTGAGAAATCTCAACATGTATGTATGTATAAGGTCTCAAAGAAAATTGTCAAAACATACTAGATGACCAATCAAACATCTATTAAATGATTGAATGCACAACGCAACACTAAAAATGGGACTCACTAAAAGTGGAGGAAATAACTAAGTCTTCTCTAAGGAATATCAAGTTAATTACCCATTTCTTTCACCTTGTTCCTATGTTATTCAAAAGATATTAGTAGAAGAGGACCCTATAACTAAGAAAAAGAACCAAAAGAACATGAAAATAACTAACACCCTAACAATTATAGACCCAAAACATGAACAAAGAACACCTAAATTAACTATTTACAAAAGGAAGGTAGTAGGACTACCTAAGCCTTGAAATAATTCTTCAAGAACTACTCATTGACAAGTAGTGAGATAGCTTCCCCCATGAGATTTTCTAACCTATTACTATTATCACCAAGTATCTTACAAATAAAAAGAGGTAGTAGCCATAATTTATCAAACTTTGCATGATTTCCCTTCTTTTCATGTGCTTTGTCACAATATAGGACTAGGTCAGAGATATAGAAACCCTTAACCTTGGCGTGCTTATCAAACCATCATTTTACTATAACTTGATGTTAGGAAAAGTTTTCGAGAGATACATCTCATTTTTCTTCCTCGTGTATGTCATGCCCATATTTCCCATGCAGTCATGACACACAACACATGTGTCATGTCCATATTTTTCATATGGTCATCACACAAAATATCAAAAAATTTCCATGCATCCCTAGAAACCCCCTCACACATGTCAGTGTGATCGGTAGTAATACAAATAAGGCGTAAACATGTCAATCAAATTTGGGGTACTGTGATCACATGCGCAATCCCCTGCGTGATGATAGCTAACTAAGGGGTCAATGCGACATGGGAAGCATTATCGTTAGGGTTAGGATCGATTGATTGAAACCCTAAGTTTTCCTAAGTGAGTGATGGGATCTTGACACAAGTCAAAATCAAAACCCTAATTATATTGCATTAGAATAATAATAAACAACTTACTGAAACTAGTTTGCGGAAACATAAAAATATTACTCAACACAAGGTTTAAATCGCATAAGAAAATTAACCCTAATTCCCAGAAAAATCTGGCAACAGAACGCCTCTAGGGCATGTATAGGAATTATTCTAATTAAGAAAGTCCTAACCAAAGGTTCACTAAGCTCACTAAAATTGATTAATTAATTAATTAAAATAATTACACTAGGGAGAAATAATTTCCGCACTAGGGTTCTCTAATTAATTAACTAGATTAGTTAATTAAATTAATATTCTACTACGATTAATTCTAACATACAATTAAATCAATTAAATAGACCTTGCTAAAATACCATAGCAATAATAATTCACTAAGCTAAAACCTAACCCTTGAATAAATAAAATAACAACATTAACTTAATACACCCCAAAATTAAATTAAATTAATTTACCTGAGAAATTAAGGTGCTCCAAAACATCTAAATCATCTCCCCACTTAAAAGTTAAAATAAAAACAATTCCAAAGAGGTGAAAAGAATTATTTCCAAAGGAAAATAAGGTGTGCCCTTTCCCCACAAAAGACATTTTAAATTAAAAAAGCCCACCTCTCAAGATAAACAATTTTTAAAATCTAAAAAGCCCTAAAAGCTCTTACATTAAAAAATTAGTTTCCTTATGAGATAAGGAAAACCCTAACCCTATGTGTTTTCTCTATTGTTTTCTTTTCTATTTTCCTTCTCTCATCTCTTGTTTTGTTGTAGGTTTGAATGGAAGAGGTAGCCATGGAGGAAGCTCCCATGGAGGTAAAACCAATATATATTTACATATATGGAAGCCCTTTTCTTATTTGTATTATTTTGTGCATATATATATATATATATATATATATATATATATATATATATATATATATATATATATATATATATATATATATTCTTGTAAAAACTAGAGATTAGATAAAAGAGAGATTTTATTCATTATGTTTGATATATATATATATATAGATATATATAGATATTTATTTATTTAGATAAATATATTAAAGTTTAAAAGTTGCAAGTTTCATAAAAGGCTGAACAACCAAGATCAAAAGAAAGGGCATCGTCGCTGAAGCAGATCGCCGTATGGTGGGAAGATGGGGGGGTTCATCCCCCTAATATCACCAATGGTGGCCTCTAAGGGGACGGTGGTCATGCCATTGCTCCCTTGCACTAAACGTAGGTGGAGCGGTGGCATGCCCTCTCCCCCCTCTCTTTGAAGATCAACTAAAACATAACAAAAATAAAAAAAAAAGCCTTACCGTTAGGGTTTCCATGCCTAATATATTTTGTTTAATAATTTTTTTTCATAAAACAAATAGTTTGTATACACACACACACAGATACATATATACACAGTCATTCACAGTCAGAATAATATACTTTCCAGCAAGCATAAATACATGCTATATATATATATTCTTTTTTATATAATTTTCTTAGTCCACAAAATGTATATTTCCCTTTTTGTAAAAAGAATGATAACTAAAATAAATCATTTTTTTGCTTGAACAATGACATAGAGATTTAAATTTCTATTCTATTTTTTTTTTTAAGATTAAAAAAGCAACTCATCTTTTTAAGGGAAAAATTAATTCTGACAACAAGATACCCATAACTTCTTTTTTTTTACAACAACAAATAAAAAGCATTACATGCATTATTTTCTTTCATTGTAACATTTTAAAATTCTCATAAAATAAAACCAGTAACTATATTTATTTTTTTATTGTTTTTATTTTCTTGAAAACATATGCAAATGGAACCCAAAATAAATATATTTTGACATCAAAAACATTAAGGAGATTAATATATTATTGTAACTTCTAAAGTAGAATATACACAAAATAAAATAATTTAAACTATACAAAATAAGAAAGAAAATTTTCTCTCTTTGAAACAACTACATAAAGGCCCATCTTTGCTATAGATCTCAAGAAGCCAAAATGACAATACACATGTATTTATAATCACTTCCTCCAAGCCCCAAAGCTAACACTAACACCTACAAGATACAAACAAAGGAGGGAACCAAAACATAAAATACCACTCTCCTCCCTACCATAGACTCACTAATGAGTCACCCTCGAGCTTGGAGGTCATCCACACACAAGGTTTGACACTCCACAACACCACAATGAGCAAACTAAACAAACAAGAAGACCCATGGATTTACACAACACAAAACTCATAAAAATGAGTTTGAAGGGGTAGGGGAGTGGACATCACTCAACTCAAGAGGCCACTCCAAAATCTCAAAACTCAACACAAGCAAGGCCTCAAGCCTAAATAAATGCTCCAAGAAACACATATATGCCACCATGGCACTCATGCCATAAAAAATGCCCATACTCATAATCTTGCCCTCAAGGCCAAAATACCAACACTAAAAGGGTGACCTCGAGGAGATTCACTCCTCCCCCACCCCACACATGTTGAGCATTTGATCCAAATGGAGAGGCTCTTACAAAGACCCTCAAAACCCCACAACATCAAAGAACAAAAAAAAACACTCACAAGCAAATACACAAGAAAAGTAAATACATAAGGAAAGGCTTCAAACCTTGAATCCTATCTTGATAAGCCCAATAATGGTAGGTAGTTGAAGTAGAGCCTTTCCAACTCCACCTCCAAGTCCTTCTCCAAATATGCCTCCAAAAACCCCCTAACTCTCTCCCCAAATTCAAATAATATAGAAAATGTAATAAAATCAACAACCTTGTCCCTCTCTTCAAGAGGGATTAAAATAGGCTCTCTTCATGAGCCTTGAGGAATGAGAAGGTGACACATGTCACCTTCTCCTTCCTCCTCACATCCACTTGCAAGCTTCATGGAATGTGGGGGTGACACATGTCAGCCTCCCATTCCACCAAGTATTGCCTCCTCCACTTGTGATCTCCCACACATGTGTGAGAGCAAGGTGGAGCCCAAAAAAGATGAGGGTACAACAAGTCTCCTAATCCTATCCTCCCATGAAAGTCCACAAAACCCCAAGGTACTCTCACCAATGTGAGAGAGCCTTGGAGTTGGGTCCTTCACAATTAGGGGTCTTGAAGACTCCCCAAGCCTTCAATGCAAGGTACCCCAATGCTTGGAATGAGGTGTGGATAAGGTTGAGTGTTTGACCCAACCTTCCACTCCTCCCCAAACTTCCATTTTAATCACTTCACTTTAGGGTGAAGTTTAGGTGACCATATAGGAGTTATCCTAGGGTTAGACAAGCTCAAATGGTCCCTAGACCCTAGAGCTACAACCCAGTGTCACTTTTAACCCAATTTGAGCACCTTAGGGTGTATAAAATCACATGAAAAGGGGTCATAAAAATTAAAATAAAAATAAAGTCAAATAAACATTACACATTCACAACACTATAATACAATCAACTTAAAATAGGTAGACCTAGCCCAAAAGACACCATACGCAAACATTACAAAAATTCATCAAGCATTAACACAATTGATCTTGGTTCCTCTTTGAACTAGATCAGCTTAACACGGGATTTCACAAAATGTATGGGATGATCTTCGATTTTATGTGGCTTGGGAACAATCACCTGCACACTTAAACAAAAGATTAATCCAACATGTATATCATAGCCGAAGCAAGGAAAAACATACACTCACACCATCATATAATCAATTAAATCATCATTAAAAAATCACATCATAATTAGATTCATAATTTGCATTTCTATAATCCATCACAGGATAAAAATCGCATAGTAAATCCATAACATAATCTCACAACTAGTATCTCTAATAGAATCAGAGTGCATATCACACAGCTAATCATCATCAGTAAATAAAAATTAGGATCTAGTCTCATCACAACATACTAAGCATAACTAACCAAAATAAAGAAATATAGTCGATAAGTTCTATATATCAGGATCAATAGTCCCCAATCATCTAAAATGTCTCCAAAAGTAAATATGAAATGATCAAAATAAGGGAGTGAAATAGTAGGCCTCACATCCTCCCCCCTAAGACTAAACTTCCTCCTTGAAGTCATCAAAGAGGTGAGGATAAAGTGTCCTCAATCTAGCTGCATCCTTCTAGGTCATTGTGACCTCATCGTACCTGTCCCACTGAACCCTAACCTGGTCCAGCTCTTGGCCTCAAAGGCCTAGCATCCAAAGAGCCAATATGTGAATTGGTACAAAAGCCAACTATTCATCCACCTTTACCTATAGAGCACTCTAGTCCAATACATGAGATAAATTAGATATGTAACGCTACAAAATAGATACATGAAAAACATCGTGGATGCGCAATAGGCTAGGTGGCAAGGCTAGATGGTAGGCTACGAGTCCTATCTGCTCTAAGATCTCAAAAGGCCCAACAACCTATGGTGTGAGCTTAGAGCTCTTTCCATAACGGATTGAAATCTTGTGTGGCTGCACTCTTAAGAATACTCTATCCCTGGTGCAGGAGCACCTACCTGACAGCTGGCCTCCATGAGGCAGTTAGTTTGTTTTGAGTCTTGTTAATGTTTCCAAGAAGGTCTTATAAGACCAATGCATGTAATAAGGTCATGTTGACAATACTTTACTATTTTTAGGTAGTTTGTTAAGACAGCTGTTATGCTGTAGGTCCGGTTGGATCTCCGAGCCGCCTGGAGAGATTTCCCAGCTGCTTGGAGTCGGGTCAGTAGTACTCGCAAGAGATCCTATTTATGCATGAGGATCGGTTGGTTTTAGACATAGATGTTGAGGAGTTAGATTGCAGAGAGTGAGACAGAGTACTGTATTGCATCTTTTGAAATCAATAAAGATCCTGTTTGTGTTCATTTTCTGTTTGATCTCCATTGTGTGATCGATTTGCTGTTTTGGTGGTTTCATGGATTCGCTGATCCATTCCACCGGTTGATTCGTCGAATCGGTGGAATGGCTATGTACAGTAGTTTAGGATTTAGTTTGCATTTTCTGTTTGTTCATGTGCATGTTTGCAGGATCATCGTCGCAAGGTGTTGAGGACCCTAGCATGGGTATGTGCTAGGTCGTGCTGGTAGTTAGAGTCTGGAAGATCACCCTGAAAGCAGATCGGGTCACCTCAGGGGGTTCGGCGGATCGAAATTCGCTAAGGGTGGAAAATCCTTCGCAACGGCATCATCAGGATATTTTTGTGTATATCCTACAGGTACTTCGGGCGTCATCCGAGTAAGTGGAGATGAGCATGATGCAGTCGATTGCATAAAGTGAATGTGCATTGGGGTGATCATCATCAGGTGTTGCCGAGGAGGAGCGTATTGGCATAAGGTAGAAGATCAGGTTGATAAAACCATCGCGGGCCGATAATGTTAAGTTTGGCCGACAGCAGGATATTGAAGAAACTGCATGTGATGTCATCGTCATCAAGATAATCGTCATCAGGATATCGGGCAGCAGGATATTGAAGGAGCTGCATGTGACGCCATCGTCATCAGGATAATCGTCATCAGGATATCTGGGTGACGTAAGCATCGAAGGAAAGGTGCATGAGGTTGTCATCATCAGGATATATGGGAGGAACCGGATGTTCTATATCCTGCTGATGAACATGATGTTGAACATCATGATGATGAAGATAGAGGTTGGCGGTAAGGTGAACAGTGATCGTCAGGAGGATGATTGCGCTTGCCGAATGTGATGATGCTGCCGATAGTCAGATATGATGATGCTGCAGGAGGATATCGGTCGGCAGAGAAAATATGATGATGCTGACAGTGTTAAGGGAAATATGATGATGATGATGAAGGATTGCGGACATCCATGCTGTATGTCAAGGTTTTAGTGTGGATGCCTCTGCATCAATCCCTAACTGAGAAGCTCTGATCTAATCTCTTAGCATTGTCATACTTCTTCTATCAATCATGTGCCTCTTGAAGTCTCTACCTAATCAAGGTCACCTGCTACTCCATATCCTGCACCAATTTCATCCCAATAACAACCCTATCCTCAATATGGTCCCAACTCAACTGTATCCTACAAGGTCTATCATACAAGGCCTGAAAAGGAAGCATACCCAACGAGCTGTGATGCCCATTATTGTAGGCAAACTCAATTAGATATAGGTACTCCTCCCATCTAGATTGGTGATCCATAACATACATATGGAGCATGTCCTCTAATACCTGATTCACCCTCTCCATTTGACCATCTGTCTTGGGGTGACAAACTAAACTGAAGTTGAGCTATGTGCCCAACGCCTGCTATAATGCCCTCCAAAAGGCTAAAGTGAACACTGAGTCTCTGTCAGAAATGATGCGGCGAGGTACCCCATGTAATCTAACAATCTCATCCAAGAATACTCTTGCCACTAATGGTTCATTATATGTCATGCATACTGGTGAGAAATGTGCCACCTTGGTTAACTTGTCAACCATCACCATGATAGCATCATGGTAGTGAGATGACATAGGGAGACCAACAATGAAATCCATAGAAATGGTGTCCCATTTCCACTTAGGTATCTCATGAGGGTATAAAAGATCTGTTGGGTGCTGATGCTTGGCCTTGACCCTCTAGCACTAAAGGCATCGAGCAACATGCTTTGCAATATCTCATCTCATACCCACCCAATGGTATAGCTATCGCAAGTTGGCATGCATCTTCTTCACCCCCGGGTGTGCTCCATAAGGTTCTCTATGAGCTTCTGAAAGAACTACTGCATGAAGGTCACCTACATGGGGTACATAGATGCACTGTCAATGTCTAAGTAGCCCATCTTCCTTGAGGGAATAACCCACAAACTTGACCACAACGGCCCTTTGTGACTAGATCTCATGCTGCACCTCAAGAAACCACTCATCCTTAGGTAGATGCTGTAAGATGTGCCCTCTCAAGTGCACACTCAGAGTCAAGGTCAAGATCTCGTGGCACCTCCAACTCAATGTGTTGGCAACCATGTTCTCCTTCCCTTTGATGTAGTGGACATCAAAGTCATACTCGCAAAGAAACTCCATCCAACGCCATTGGCGAGCGTTTAGATTTGCCTGCATGAATATGTACTATAAGCTATGATGATCTAAATGAAGCTCAAAGTGATGACCCAGTAGAAAGTGTCTCCAACGAACTAGAGCATGAACCACTGCTGCAAGCTCTAAATCATGGGTGGGGTAGTTCATCTCATGGGTCTTGAGCTTTCGCAACTCATATGCAATCTCCCTACCACCCTGAATAAGCACGACTCCCAAACCCTCAAGTGATGCATCAGTACAAACTATGAAATCTATTGCTAGATCAAGAACCACTAAGATGGGAGTGATGGTAAGATGCTCCTTGAGGACCCTGAAGGCCCTCTCACACTACTTAGTCCAAGTCATGCTCTTGTCTTTCTGTTGAAGGGAAGTGATGGGGTGTGCTATCTTGGAGAAGCCCTCTATGAATCTGTGGTAGTACTTGGCTAACCCCATGAAACTCCTAACCTCTGTCACACTGGTGGGTGCTGGCCAATCCCTGATAGCCCTGATCTTTGATGGATCTACTGAGATACCATCACCAGACAGGATGTGCCCCAAATACTGCACCTCGAATCTGAAAAAGGAACACTTCGCCAAGTTGCCAAAAAGTTGTTGCTCTCTCAAGCACTGTATAACCTAACATAAGTGCTCCTCATGCTCCTCCTCAGTGTACGAGTAAATCAATAGATCATCAAGGAAAATGATCATGAACCGATCCAAGTAAGTATGGAACACCCCGTTCATGAGACTCATGAACACTGCAAGGGCATTCGTCATGCTGAAGGGTACCATAGTGAACTCATAGTGGCCATATCGAGTCTGGAAGGTGGTCTTATGAATGTCTGCCTCTGTGATATGTAACTGATGGTAACCGGACTTCAAGTTTATCTTAGATAACAGTCTAGCTCCCTACATCTGGTAAAAAAGATCATCAATCCTAGGCAAAGGATAACGATTCTTCACTGTCACCTTATTAAGATGCCTATAATCCATGCACAAATGAAGAGACCCATCCTCCTTCACGAAGATGACCGGTGCGCCCTAAGGTGAAATGCTAGGTCGAATGTGCCCCTTCTCAAGCAACTCCTCTAACTGCAACTTGAGCTCTATGAGCTCATGTGTGGTTATCCTGTAGGGTGCACGAGACACTAGCTCGGCACCTTGCACTAGATCAATATGGAAGTCTACCTCTCTGTGAGGTGGCATACCTAGTAACTCTAGTGGAAAGACATCAGCAAACTCCCTCAAGATAGGATGGTCATCTAATGATGCCTCTGGCTTATCCTCTGATTGGTTGCTACAGTGATGGCAAACAACTGACATCCCTTCCGTATGCAGTGTTTAAGATGTGAAGTGGATAATATATGAACTACCGTGGGCTTCTGAATGCCCACTACCTCGACTGACGTGCCATGATCATCTAAGTAGCTAATTACCTTTCGGTGATAATCTAGCTTGGCTCTATGGGCCACAAGCCAATCCATGCCTAAAACTACACCATAGGATCCTAAGGGCATAACCCTAAGGTCATATACTGTAGTGAAGGCCCCCAAAGATATCTCACAATCCTAAACCAAAGCATCTACTGAAATCTTGGCCCCAATGGACAACTAAACCTCCCACCTATTGCCCTACCTAGAGGCCACCAGCCTGCAACACTCTACTAACGATGGAGATATAAAAGAATCAGTAGCGCTAGAGTCAAATAAAATATCAATGGGAACATCCCCTATCATACCTACGGTCTCGATCACTAAGGCTTGGAAATCAGCCTGGTGGTTATCAACTGCTACAAACATACGGTGGGATCTGCCCACATCTCCAACTATCTTCTTTGATCCTCCTGCATGAGGTTATCCCCTTGCCGCAAAGCCCTATGGGAACTCTCTGGCTAAATGTCCTACTCCACCATAAACATAGCATGGGCCCCAAGTCTGTACCTGTCCAGACTGTGTCCTACTACTTTGCTACTATCCAATCTGACCCGTGGACCCCTGAGAACCTCTGTATGACTGCTATGATCTAGTGGGTCCCATAGGTGGTCCATGCTATTGCTAATCCCTACACAGGCCCTGCTGCTACCAACCTCAATTATGTTCTCCCTGTGCCCTCTACTCTGCTGATATTATTGTTGCTACTACTATGGAGGCCTAGGAGGTAACAGTGTAAAACTAAATCCTCCTCTCTGTGGTGGTGGTGGTGGTTGACAAAAATTCTACTATTACTGCTAACCACAATCCTAAAACTAGGGACGTGAACTCTGACCTCATCCTTGAATCTCCTCTGTGATGTATGCCTTCTCGGTAACCTCACTCATGATCTGGGGGTCTGCCATGCACACTAGTTCGGATATCCCATGATTCAAACTCTTGATAAATGTGTGAACCAAAAGTTTTTCATCATGGACGTACTCTACCTACCATGATAGCTTAATGAACCTACTCTCATACTGTGCTATAGTAGAACCTCACTACTGCTATGAGGGGGAAAATAGGTTAATCCAAAAGATTATAAAAACCCAAACATCTACAGAATATGAAGATAAAAGGAGATTAACAAATAAACAACAATACTTACACCTTTTACCTTGCATCTTCCGTAGTTCACCTATCTTTCTTTGATCTTGGTGATGAAGCTCTCAGAAGCTATTGCTCCCTTGCTTGTTGAAGATGACAAAGATAGAATGGCTGTGATAGTTTGTGTGGATGAAGATGAGCTTCAACACACTAAAAATGGATGCTATGAAGTGCTTATGGAAGTGGGGGTGCCAAAGGCGCGCTTGTATTCCTACAGTGTAAGTTTGCACAAATGAGAGATATGAAATGAAAGGAAGAAGGTTGTATTTATAGAAAAAGGTAAGGGAAGATCAATGGTTGATAAGAAAAGAAAAGATCAATGGAGGAGGCTTGTTGAGGAACGTGCAACAAATGGAAGGACACATGTCATTTGAAAAGTAGCTTTGTTGAGTTAACTCCTCTCTTGATGAGGATGAGATTTGATTTTCTTAAATTAGAATTTATTTTTCTAATTTAAGAGAAGATTTGCTTTAAAGATGCTTTAAAACTGCTTTTGCTTTTATGCGACAAGAGGAAAGTATTTTTAGAAGATAAGAATGATTTTTAGAAGATAAGAATGCATAATTAAATAAAAAGAATTTATTTAATTATTTTGTAGATAATTGAGAGGAATAAATAAAATATAGAAATATATTTTATTTTTGTGAAGATATTTGAAGAATAAAATAAAATATAAAAATATATTTTATTTAGTGGAGAATTTAGATTTTATTTAAATAAAATTTGTATTTTATTTAAATTTGGAAGAATAAAAGGTTTTAATTAAATAATTAAAATTATTTAATTATTTAGCAGAATGAAGGTGATGTATATGAATTTACTTAATTAAATAAATGTGTTTATTTAATTAAATGAGAGGAAATGAATCAGATAAATAAATGAATATATTTATTTATTGATAGAAGAATGTGAATGTTGAAATAAATATTTAAAATATTTATTTAAGTAGAGTCATGCCAATTTTAGGTGTATACAACTGCAAGTCATGGAACTCCTTAATCTGATGCTTCCTGTAGTGGTCTGGCAGATAACAAGCATTAAAGCACTCTATGAAGGTGTCCCATGAAAGAGTATCCAAAGATAAGTAGTGCTTGCACTCCTCAGTGCGCCACCATGTCACTGCTGCATCTCTCAAAAGGTGAACTACCATGCGTGCCTTTGTGTTGCCCTCATAAGGATGCAACACAAAGCACCTATCTAAACTGATAAGCCAAGCCTTAGTGTCAGCTCCCTCTGTGGTCCCTATGAAGGTGGGTGGATTCAGCCTAAGTAAATCTCTGATGGGGTCCCCTTAGTCTCAATGTCCTCTAATAGGCTCATCCACACCATAGCCATAAGGCCCGTGATAAACTTGCTCTATCCTCATAGCCTCCTCTCACCTCGCATGATGTAAAGGGCTCCTGCTACGAGCTCTGTAAGTTGAACCAACCTGCTCTGCTGTGGTGACAGATATCTCTACATAAGGCTCTACATGTGGTGCCACTCGTGGTTTGACACGGGGCTCTACACGTGACTTAGCACATGGCTCCTCATGTGGCTCCTCTCACAGATCAACACAGGGCTCAACATGTGGCCAGTGGTAACCTTTCTAACACCACTTATAATGCCTATAAGATCTGTGGTCTGATATCAGGTGCGAATGGTTCCTGTGGTGCTTGTGGTGCCAGCGGTCCCTGACCCTCAGCTGATGAGTTGCTATGCACCTCTACGGATGCAGTGGTGAGTAAACACACTTGCCTCATTCTAGGTGGCATCCTACAAGAACAATGTATTCACGAATCAAATGAATTTGCAGAATAACAATGTGCCCAAACAAGCCTAGTGTTTAAACTTGGGCTTTGATACCAAATGTCATGCCCACATTTCCCATGTGGTCACAACATGCAACACATGTGTCATGTCCACATTTGTCATGTGGTCATGACACAAAATATCAAAAAATTCCACGCATCCCTAGAAACCCCCTCGCACACATCAGCATGCTCAGTGGCAACACGCATAAGGTGTAATCATGTCAATTAAATTCAGCATACTACGATCACATGCGCAATCCCCTACATGATGATAGCCGACTAAGGGGGCAATGTGATGTAGGAAGAGTCTCCATTAGGGTTAGGATTGATTGATTGAAACCCTAAGTTTTCCTAAGGGAGTGATGGGATCTTGACACGAGTCAAAATCAAAACCCTAATTATATTGCATTAGAAGAAGAATAAACAACTTAATCAAAAAATCTAGTTTGCGGAAACATAAAAATATTACTCAACACAAGGTTTAAATCACCTAAGAAAATTAACCCTAATTCCCAAAAAAATATGGTAGCATAACACCTCTAGGGCATTTATAGGTGTAGACACCCAAATTTGTCCATGTCTAGTAACACCTTGTTAAATCACTAATCTATTATCCAATTAATTAAATAAATTTTATTTAATTAATTAAAATCCCATTCTCATCCACCTAACCAATTAATTAAATAAATTGTATTTATTTAATTAATTCCACATCATGTCTTATCTCATTTTATGCATTTATCCTATTAATTAAATAAATTTTATTTATTTAATTAATTTCCAACTCATATCCCAACTAATTCAAATACTTTATTTGAATTAAGCCTTTATCATTTATCACATTTCAACACTTATCCATTTCCCATTCATCATGTGTTGTAAGACAACTTTCATTTAAAATCTTTCACATGCACAACTAATTGAACCTAAATTTAGTAACTTTCAATCTTAGCCATTCACATAGCCTCTGAATCTCCACCGTTGATTGATCTTGGTTGAGTCCTATATAAACAGCCTCTCACTCCATATGAGACATAGCAGCAATCCAGCAATCCAGCAATCTAGTAATCCAGCAATCATATAGCACCTCCATTATCATCTTGAGCATTCGAGCTTTTATCATCCATCAATGGCAGCTTTCAGCTTTGTAATTGCTTATCGTTGAAGAAGCAGTCCACATCTCTCTCTCAAACAAGGAATCGCATGATCTAGGTGATGTTATGCTTGAATTGCATTATCCTTTGATTTCATTTAGGTTAGATTCCTTGATGATGGTAGGGTTAGGGTTTCATGACTATGTCTGATCTTCCACACCTGACTTTCACCTATCACATTTTGGCACGCCCGGTGGGACTCACTTCCCTGATTAACTTCATTTTTTGGAGTTGTTTCTTTGAAGATTAGATTTTGCAGGTGCTCGCAGAAAATTCCAGTCGCTTTTAAACGAACATCCGCCGCTTCCGAATTTCTGCGTCGCTTTTACGCTGGAACAGGCCGCATTATCCTCTCTGGATCGCCTTGAAACAAACAGTCGTCGCTTCAGATCGCTTTTAACCTAACAGGGGCCGCCTTTGCACAATTCCGCATCGCTCTTGATCTAACAGTGCGCGCTTTTATTCTGATCTGAGACGCTTATGAGCTAATAATGTTCGCCTGTGCAGGTTAGGGTTTAGTTTTTTGTTTTGCAGAGACAGGTCGCTTTCGACTTACAACAGGTCGCTTCTGGTATATCGCGATCGCATATGACACGACAGAGGCCGCTTTTGCATTCATTTGTATCGCTTATGGACTGATATATTTCGCCTGTTAGGCTAGGGTTTTTTGTTTATCGGCTATGTTTTTGCAGAAACAGGTCGCATCCAGCCCTCAACCGATCGCTTATGGCCAATCTGCATCGCTTGTGAGCTGACAGGGGTCGCATGCTGTGTTTTTCCACCTCGTATATGATATGCAGTCTTTCACCTCTGTTATAATAGAGGTCTCTTTTGATCAACAATGAGTCGCATCTGGTAAAGCTCTGTTGTTTTCAAATCTGTTTCAGTTCTAGTTTGATTTTTGGCTATTAATTGGGTATTTGCGCAGCATCTTATCGATCTATCCAAGAAAGGAGGTTATCAAACTACTGACATATCTGTTGCAGGTTCAATCGGTCCAAGATTTGTGGTTTTTTTTACTAAATTAGGCATATTTGGGCTTGGTGCTTAAAATGAACTACTGTTTGCTCCGTGCTTGATTTATCTTTTTTGATTGCTTGCATGTGCCTGATTGTAACCCAAATTTAATGACAAAAGTATCCTCTCTCCTTGCCTATCAAATGGATCTTGGGTGTATGAGAACTTGTCATTATCTTTAGAGGGCCTGCCTTCCCGGTGTGAGAAGGGATACGACCCAAGCGGTAACGGGCTAAAGCCAAGTCCTTCCGAACCGCTATATAAGAAAAGTGTTTGTGTCGAAAGCCACAAACAACGGGTGCAGTTGTGTTATACCGACAGCCAACCTCCCCCAAAACCCTCCAAGGCGCAACCCTTGGAGGCTGGGAGACTCCATAACGGAGAGTAGCGCTGCCGCATGTATAGCCACCCGAACGGATGCCCTTATTAGCAACTTTGTGTAGTAGCCAAAAACCTTCTATCTGTTGACGCAGAGGGCAAAACCCTTGAAGCGGCCCCGATTCATGCAGTTCTTAGCCGAGGTAGCAGGGACAATCTAAAGGTTTGGAAAGGGTCAAGCCTTATAAGAATCCCAGATCTTGGTATGCGTGAGAAGTGTGTGCAAATGTAAGGAGGAGCCGGTGCTACAAAGATCCTGGAGCTACCCGCTTTGAATAGGCGCAGCTAGGGGATTCAACAGATACTGTCCTATCCTAGCCTAGGTTGTATCAGTTTGTGCTTGTTGTGAGTGTGAGTGACTGTTATCATTGTTTTCTTGCTGAAAAACTGCAAAATCAGACCACTGTTACACAAACATAGTCACTTTTGAACCTAAACTGCTCGCACATACCACAGACATCGCTTCTGAACTATAGTGACTCGCATATTGCCTGAACTGCGTCGCTTTTAAATAACAAATGCCCGCATATTGCTTAAACAGAGTCGCTTTTAAACCGTAGTTGATCGCCTTTTGTTTGAACAGAATCGCTTTTGAACCACAGCTGATCGCCTACTCTTTGAACCAAGTCGCATATGAGTCATAACCAATCGCATATTTTCTGAGACAGATCGCTTTTAAGCCGCAGTTATTCGCCTGATTCCTGAACAAGCTCACCTCTGAACAATAGACTGTCGCCTTTAGGGATATCTGAGTCACCTCTGAACTAACAGTCATCGCCTTTGAACCAACAGTCATCGCCTCTGGCATAGCATTCGCTTCTGGTTAGCACTGTCATTTTTCTGTCGAAACTAAACCAGGTCGCATCTGAGCTATCATTAATCGCCTTTAGCATCCTTTGAGTCACCTTTGAGCTATCATCAGTCGCCTGTAGCTAAAATTCCTGCAAATCTCAGTGCATCAGCTGAATTAGCCTCAGGACCAGCTTGCTTGAACCTCAAACATCAGCTTTCAAACTTCTCTTTGATCAACAGCAAATACCTGGACTTTGTCTCCTATTTTGAGCTTATCAATCAATCACAACTCATGAGCTTTTCCATCCTTTTGAGACCCCAACCAGCAAATCAGACATCAATCCAATCATTTCAATCAACAAACAACCTTCAGTTTTAGCTTCAGCCAACAAACATCCTTCAGCTTTAGCTTCAGCAAACAATCTCTTTTAGCTTCAGCTCCAACAAACATCAATAGCAAACAATCTTTCCCTTGAGTGATTAAGCTACCTCTAGGGACAACCAACAACAACTCAGCCAAAACAAATCAACCAAGCAACTTAGCCAAACTAGCAAACCAAAACAACAACCAATCAACCAACTAGCCAATTATCATCTTTTGGGTCTCAAAACTTTGACAAGCTCAACTTCATCATCAACATCATTCCTCAAACTAGGAGTCAATATCGAGCTGAAATAGAAGCCAAATTGAAAGCTGAAATGGATGCCAAATTGCAAGCTGAGATGAAACAATTCACAACACCTCTTAAGGACGCAACTCAGTTCACAACTGGTATGCCTTCTCATATGTTTATACCTCAAGGGTACACTAGGGGCGAATCATCTTCACAACAAATGCAACCTCCACCATCCTTGGAAACTTTCGAAGAACAATCTCAAGACGACTCATCAGAATTCCAAGATACCTATCTATGGGACCAAGTTGAGAAACTCATGATATCTAAGCCTGATCACTGTTTTCTCCAACTTGCTCGCATGGGTGCTAAACTACCTAAAGACTTTGATATATCCACTATTAGAGAGCACGATCCCAACACTACTGCTGTTGTTGCGAATAGACCATCTACTATAGTCACATCATCTTCTATTACCTCGCAAACACCATCCTCATTGCCTATTGTTGCTTCATTTGAGTTACCACGATCAGAGCATACTTTAGAACCATTGATAGTGCCCACCAATGTGCTCCCTCTCATGTCACAAAATCTCAACATCCCACCTTTTCATGTCCCTCAACATATCTCTCCTTCTACCATGACTGTTTCCATGCCTCAAGTAACACAAGCTGTCCATGCAACACAAGCACAAACACTTCGAGCATCACAAGCAATTCCCATGTCTTATGGTGTGCATACCTCTCAAACCATTCCAACAACACATGTTGTCCATGCTTCACAACCATTACACTCTACCACATCTCATACACCAACTGCTAATTCCTCCATGTTATCCTATAATCCCAACGTTAGTCTCATTGACATGAGTGATCCCCTCATTTCTCAAGCCAATCCAAACAATAAGATCGCTTATGTTGATCAGCTTACATCCATGCTGTCCGTTTCTTCCAATCCTTCACACACCATCAATCCATCTTATGCTACCCAAGGCTTCTCTAATATCACCCAACACATGACATATACCAATCCTCATATTGTCCAAAATACCAATCCCAATGTTCACCCTTCTGTTGTATCTACCAATCCCTCCGTCACTTACCATGTCATGAATTCAATCCCAACTTCCCAACCATCTGCTACTATCAATCCAACATCCGCTTCTCATGTGATGCACACCCACTTGCCACTTGTGTCTCAAGGACAGCAATCCTCCAACACATACATGTCACATACCACTCCTTTGACATACATTGTGGGCACACAACCCCAACAAACAGTCACAGCTTCGTACATCCCACAACCACAACAAACAGTCACAACTCCACATATACCACAACCGCAACCACAATATGTCTCATATCACACTCCACCCCCTTCGCAACAACAGCAGTTATCCTCAGCCGATATCCAACAGATGATCGATGAAAGGGTAGGACAAGGCAAGAAACCTTTCTCTCTCGAAAACATATGCGCCTATCCATTTGACAAGTCTCTTAATATGATACCTTTTCCACCACACTTTGAAATCCCACAATTTGATAAGTACAAAGGGAAAGGAAATCCGGACGACCATCTTCGAGCCTTTTTCGTGGCATGTCTCGATGTTGCCTATGATGATACATATCTCTTGAGACTATTTCCTCGAAGCTTAGCAGGACAAGCTCTCGAATGGTTTTCCCATTTACCTCCAGGAATTAAGACTTTTTTAGAATTGGCAAACAAGTTTTGATCACATTTTGCCTTCAACATTGAACATGAGGTAAACATGAATGACCTTGTCAACAACAAACAACGCAATGGTGAAACCTTTTCCTCATTTACCCAACGATGGCGTAATATGGCTAGCAAATTATCATGGGAAATCCCTGAGAAACAACAGCTTGACATATTTGTTCAAAATCTTCATCCTGAACTGTCATTCCAACTACAATTGCAAAGTGCTAGCACCTTTGACGAACTAGTTTCCAAAGGAGTTATTATTGAACGAGCCTTAATTACCAAAGGAACTATCAAGATCTTTCGTGATAACAAAGATTCTCCCCAAAATTCCAATGATAAGTCTCGCTTTTGGAACAAGAACAAGAATGTTGTCAATGACGGTATTGTTGATACAAAGAATATCCAAACTATGAGAGCTCCCATCAACATTCAAGGAGCCTCTCCACCAAGATAGCCTTTTCCACAACGAAGAAACCAACGCCAAACTTCTAATCCACGCCGACAATTTACACCATTAGTGGAACCCATGGAAGTTATTCTTCGAAAGCTGCTTCAAGCCGGAGACGTTATTCTACCCGATGCACCACCAAATGGTGAACCACTCTTTCGAGCTCCTTGGTATAAAGAGAATGAGTATTGTGATTACCATCGAGTTAAAGGACACAAAACAAATGGTTGTATGCGCTTAAAACATGTTATCCAAGACTGCATTGATCAAGGTCTAATCAACGTCACACCTTCAACAGCTCAACCTGCTCAACAATCCACATCAAACTATGATCTAGAGACTTTCAAGAATCCACTTCCATCTCATGATCAGACAAATAACCTTCAAGCTGGAAATGCTATTCCCTATAATTATGCATCATCTACCATTGGCCGCACTGACCATGCTCGCATTTCTACCATTACCGTCCAAGGAGCACCTGATTGTGCCGTAACCACGCGAAGAGGTCGAGTTACCATTCAAGGAGCACCTCCTCATCCTCCTCGACCTCTCTCTGACTATAACCTCTTGGATCACCTTGGTAAAACACCCGCACACATATCTATCCTTGAGCTGCTCCGCATATCCCCCGCACATAAAGCCATCCTTGATAAGGCCTTACAAGAGTCTTCAGTGCCTAATAATATTAATATCACACAATTTCAATCCATGGTCGCTAGCATTGTAGCCCCTTGTCATTTAACCTTTTCCGACAAAGATCTTCAACCCTCCATTCATCCGTCACACAATGAGGCCCTCCATATTGAAGTATTTGTTAACCAACGCCGTATCAAACGAGTCTTGATAGATGGGGGAGCTGGTCTAAATATATGTTCTTTGCAACTTATCAAGCAATTGGGATATTCTGAGAAAGATGTTGACACCTCCAAGGTTATTACCATTAGAGCATATGATGACGCTGAAAGAGATACTGAAGGGATCATCTTATTGCCTATTCAAGTTGGTCTGGTCATTACAGAAACTCGCTGTCAAGTCCTTGATATTGATCTGCCTTACAACATCATCCTCGGTCGCCCTTGGATCCATACCCTTAAAGCAGTTCCATCTACATATCACCAATGCCTTAAATTTCCACATAAGGGTGTTGAAGTTACCATTCAAGCTGATCCCAATCCATTTGAGTTTTGCCGTGCCTTTCAAGCTAAATATCAGAGTCCAAACCGTATCCCTATCAACACTGAGGCATATCCGTCTTCCTCCTATGTAGACCCATCCAATCTTCTCAAGCCCTCATCTAGCAAAGCCGCTTCCAACCTCCATATCAAATATACCGAACATGGCCCTGGTGAATACAAATTGCAGGAATCCTGTTGCGTTGGTACCCTTCCATTATCTCCTAAATCCCACGGTAAGCCCTCTACATCTAAGCCCACTTCATCCTCCACTGTTATCAAAGCTCCCCCTACCGTATTCATTAAAGGTGGTTTCTTGGATGACGAAGACATTGAGGACATCGACTCTTGGATATTCTTTGATGAAAATGACCAAGTCCAACTTGAAGTAGAGTGATACAACAACGGGTTTCGTATCATAAAGAACATGGGCTATAAAGGACATGGCGGCTTGGGATCATAGGAACAAGGACCTATTGAGCCCCTTATTGTGTCTACGAAGTTTAATAAGCAAGGCCTTGGTTACCAACCGGAGGTACCGCGACCCAAAGACATTAAATGTATTTCCGATATTGACGTTGGACCTTCTTCGGTAGGAGAGACTTCTAACTCGGATACCATCGATGACTCCTCCCTTCATATCACTGACCTTTTTCAAGAACATTCCATCTTCATGTTTTCCGCAACCTCTTCTAGCCATCATAATCCCTCTATTAGCCTCTCACTCGTATATCCTGACCTCATCGATTGGGACCAACAGGGGGCACCGATATTAGATACATTTGAAAATGACGAAGCCATTGCAGAATTCATGGGTTTGAGACAAGGTATCCCATTGGGTGATCATAAAGCAGGTTTCATGATGGAATTACCTAAACTAGCATATTTTGGCGGAAGTATCAAATCCTTCAGTCGCAAAAGTGAAATAAACAAAATTCAACAAAATAGGTCACTAGGTGAAAACTGCAAGGCGCCTCTTGACCATGAAAAAGTAAAAATAAAGGACGTATCTGAAGGTGAAAACCTCTCTGAGGCGCCTGAGGATGAGGGATTTGATCTTCCTATCACCGCTGATTACCATGAGAAATCAACTGTGCTAGTTGAAAAATCACAAGACATGAACTTGGGGATAGAACAGAATCCAAAGATCACTTTTTTGGTAGCATCACTATCAGAGCAAGAACGAAAGAACTTCACAGCATTTTTTCTGAGACGAGCTATAAATTTTGCATGGACTTATGCAGACATGCCAGGACTAGATCCTTCACTTGTGGTACATCATTTAGCGGTATTCCCTGATGCAAAGCCTGTCAAACAAAAATTGCGCAAAATGCATCCACAAGTTGCCTTATTGGTCAAAGCAGAAATTCAGAAACTGTTAGAAGCAAAGTTCATAAAGCCTATTGATTATCCAGAATGGGTTTCAAACTTAGTACCTGTAGGAAAACCAGATGGACGAGTTCGCTGCTGCACAGACGTTAGAGATCTTAACAAAGCATGTCCTAAAGACGATTTTCCATTACCAAGCATAGACAACATTGTTGATCTTACAGCAGGACATGAAATGCTATCTTTGATGGATGGATTTTCTGGTTATAATCAAATCAGAATAGCAGAGGAAGACCAAGATAAAACATCTTTTATTTGTCCATGGGGCACATATTGCTGGGTTGTAATGCCTTTTGGTCTCAAAAATGCTGGAGCTACCTATCAACGAGCTATGACAGTTATTTTTCATGACCTTTTTCATACTATCATGGAAGACTATGTTGATGACATCCTGGGAAAATCTAAGACAAGGGAAGGACATCTACAAGTATTGGCACAAATTTTTGATCGATTAGAAAAATACCAAGTCAGACTAAACCCAAAGAAGTGTGTATTTGGAGTAACATCAGGAAAACTATTGGGATATATTGTGTCTTGACGAGGAATAGAAGTGGACCCAGCTAAGGTAAAAGCTATCATAGAAATGCCTCCACCAACGAATCTCAAACAGCTCCGCAGTTTACAGGGTAGGCTACAATCTATCCGCAGATTTATCTCACAACTCGCAGATAAATGTCATCCTTTTCAGCATCTTCTTCGTAAGGGTGAACCTTTTAAGTGGGATGAAAAGTGTCAACAGGCTTTTGATAAGATAAAGGAATACTTGGCAACACCTCCTGTACTTGATCGTCCATTACTGCTTTATATATCATCAACAACCGCAGCATTGGGTGCACTTCTAGCTCAACATGATGAATCAGGAAAAGAACAAGCCATCTACTACATTAGAAGAACTCTTGTGGGATATGAGCTCAATTACTCATTCATGGAAAAGGCTTGTTTAGCATTAGTGTTTGCTTCCCAAAAGTTGCGACACTATATGCTGAACCAAACAACAAAGCTCATCTCTAATGTGGATCCCCTCAAGTATCTCCTTTCAAAAGCACTTCTCATAGGGAGATTAGCAAAATGGGTTATGATCTTGAGTGAATTTGACATACAATATGTGAACCGTAAAGCTATCAAAGGATAAGTCATTGCTGATCAATTAGCTGCAGCACCTATCACAGACATTCAGCCAATATATCCAGAATTCCCTGATGAAGGATTGTTTAATTTAAGCTCTCCAGCACGATGGCAGCTATACTTTGATGGATCATATACTCAACACGGATCTGGAGCAGGTATCTTGTTTGTCACTCCCCAAGGAGACTGCATACCTAAATCATACAGAATAGCATTCCCATGTACCAACAACATAGCAGAGTATGAAGCTTTAATAACAGGTTTGCGCATGGCAGTACAATGGGCTATCAAACAGTTACGAGTCTTTGGCGATTCTCAGCTGGTTATCAAACAGGTCTTAGATGAATATCAAACAAAAGACGAGAAGCTTCTTCCATACAAGCTAATGGTGGACGATTTCAAGCAATATTTCGAGGACATTACCTTTGAGCAAATTCCAAGACTACAAAATAGAGCAGCCGATGCCATGGCTATGATTGGATCTCTTTTAGACATGCCATCTAACACCCATAAATGTGAATTCTTGGTCGAACAGCTTTTGATCCCAGCATTTGAAGTTCCACAGTCTGAGCTCATATGTGAGATTGTTGGTCCCAACTCGTTGTGGTACAAAGATATATACGAGTATCTCCATAATCACACCTTGCCTCTTCAACTATCCAACACCCAATGTAAAACTTTTATCCGTCGAGCTTCTCGTTACACTATCTTAGGAGACACCCTTTATCACCGGAGTCTTGATGGTATCCTTCTTAGATGTCTTGATTCCGAGGAAGCAAAAACGGCCTTACGTGAAGTACATGAAGGTGTCTGCGGTTCGCATTCCGCTGGCCCTGGCCTTGTTAAGAAACTTCTGCGAGCAGGATACTATTGGCCAAATATAGAAAAAGATGCCCAACAATTTGCAAGGAGATGTCTACAATGTCAGAAACATGGAGATCTAATACATGCACCAGCACATGAGCTTCAGCCTATTGTCACTCCATGGCCTTTTTCGCAATGGGGACTTGATCTTGTGGGTAAAATCCATCCTACTTCATCAAATGGTCATAAGTTTATTATCACTGCCACTGAGTATTTCACAAAGTGGGTAGAAGCCATACCAATGACCTACATCACAGGTAAACAAATAGCTAAATTCATCCTACATTACATCATCTGCCGTTATGGAGTTCCTCAAGCTATTGTCACAGACAATGGCCGGCCTTTCAAGAACCAAGAGGTTAGAGATCTTTGCAATAAATTCCATATTCAACATAGGTTCTCTACGCCTTATTATCCTCAGAGCAATGGTCAAGCTGAAGCCTCTAATAAGACAATCATTAAGATCCTTAAAAAGACTGTTAATGAAACTAGTCAAGATTGGCATCTACAACTGCATCCTGCTTTATGGGCATATAGAACAAGTGTTAGAACTCCTACTGGTGCCACACCCTATGCTCTCGTCTATGGCACTGAAGCTATTTTGCCTATCGAGGTTGAGATCCCCTCTTTGCGCATATCCTTGCAACATACTATCTCAGATGAAGAATATCGAGTGTCCCGACTCCATGATCTTGAGCTCTTAGATGAACGCCGCCTTACAGCATTGAACCATCTTCAAGTCTATCAAAACCGGCTACGCCGCAGCTACAACAAAAAGATCAGAGAATGCAGATTTCAGGTTGGCGACCTTGTCCTTAAAGAAAACCAAAGGAATCAACAGCATCGAGAGAAACAGGGCAAGTTTGAACCAAATTGGCTTGGTCCTTTCATTATCACAGCAGTCTATGGATCCGGTGCATACACTTTGTCAACACCTGAAGGCATTCCCTTGGATGAACCCGTCAACAGCGTTCATCTCAAGAAGTTTTATCCATGAATCTCAGCTATCCCCCAAAAAACCCAAAAAATCACAAAAAAAAAAATAATAAAATAAAATAAAATAAAAATAAAAACATCCAATAAATAATCCGTCCTCTGGTGAAAACCTGGTAAACAGGTGCCTTGGATAAGTACCATAGTGAAAACCTGGCAAACAGGCGCTATGTGTAGTGACCAGCTTCCCTCATTTGTTTGGTTCGTTTGATCATTTTCCCCACTGCATCTTGTATTAGCCATGTTCGTAAGCCCTATCGCAATCTCACACATAGCCTTTTCTCTTCATCTTTTGCCAATGCTAGCTATCATACTTGAGACATTGTCGTGATATCTATATCTTTTGGCACCTTAGCATCTTGGCTACATCTTTTCTACATTGTCGCTTCTGCATAATAAACCTCATCCCACACTAGGGGCATTTGTTGAGTCTTATTTGGAAGTGGATCCTGTTATCTCTAGCTCATAACACGTCAAACAACTCAGCTTACAACACAGCACACCTTATCAACTTCAACCATGGCACATGTCCACCGACAAATATGACCTAACGACTTGCAACCAGGATTCATACCTTCGCAATCCATCCACATTCATCCAACAATCGCAACAAACATCGCTTGATCAAACATCCAATCGATTAGCCACATCAATAAGAACTACATCTAGCTCTATCGTTGACGCCTTGATCCCGTGGATACAGGGTATGTAGGTAATCTGAGATGCGAAGGAAGCACTCTGATTCAGGCTAAGATGATAGCCCCTTTCATCAGTCATCTGTCTTCTAAACATCCTTCAATCTTTCAGCTCACATTCTTCTATCTTTCATCACATACATCATCAATAAAACCCAGAACTACATATTCATCATGCCTCATCTTCATCGTAAATGTGCTTTGATCCCGTGGATACAAGGTATGTAGGCAGTCTAGAATACGAAGGAAGTTTCCAGTACTCAAGCATAGATGATCCACCCCATCTTCTTCATCTTCATTCATCATCCATCTTCTTCTCTTTGATCAACTCAAACAAGAAGCAATCCACGTGTCTATTGCAAGCTCACGCACTTTAACCAATCAAAGGTAAGCCAGAAGCTATTTGTCCGCATGCCTTAAGCCAACATTTGCTATAGCAGTTTATCAACAACTTTAGCCTTCAACAGGATGTAGCTTTCCTCTTAACAAGGTGCCAGCTTAATCTATCCAAGAGCACCCAAATTTGGCAAGAGAACGTGATGACAGTATCTTTTGTTTTATCTTTTGATTTATCTTTTGTCCCTTTTCTATACCTAATCAAGACTGCCTTGATCTATTTATATCTTGGTATGTTGCGATGAAGTAAGGACTGGGGCATGGTCATATAGCTTTCGTATGCCGTGTTTGCGGGATGATCTTATTCTTTTCCTATGCGTCTTGGTATCTTGTACGTGTTGGGATTAGCATCTTACATATCAATATCTCTAGCATCTGAGAAGCTAAACAGTCTCTTATGCATTGGAGACTATTCTATGTTAAGACTAACTCCATACATATAACCAGCAAGCTATCATTATGTGTAGTGGAGATAAGTTCAAACCATTGTTTGTAGCGTCAAAGTCCAACACTAGCTGCTATTCATATCTTGTGCATGTTGGCTCCACATCTTGCCCACATGTGTTTAGACAAGATTGTAACATGCTAGTTACGCATTGGATACCTTGACACCTTGGTTTCTTATGCCCTGGTGCATAACATCCATATGCTATATCAAACATAAGGACTGCATTTCTTTTCATTTTGAGCAATTACTTGAAAGCTGCCCATCATCATCCTATCTTATTCATTCTATCTATCCATTCGTTCCATCATCCTCAGCCAAGATCAATCATCTCCATCATCCTTTGTCCATATTCCCGCTCCTGCAAAACAAGTGTTAGCCATACATAAGTCCATATCTTTTTCTTTCCCATCTACCTATATGCATACATCTATTCATATCATTACCTTTTACATATTCAAACATTTTCTATCAATTACCATTTGCATAAACATCCATCCATAATCCATCTATAATCCATACACATAACATGCATAGCCATCATAATATCAACATCACAACCATTATAACATCATAAAGATCTCCAAAACTGCCATATATATATATACATGTGTGTCAAAATACAAGTGTCTATAATACAAGCTGAGCCCTGAAAAGCATGAATGTACAACAATGGCTCTAGGCCTCATCATGATACAATGTCAACAAGGTATGCCCTAGCGACTACTGCTAGCTCCCTCGCCCTGACCACCACCACCAACAGGTCCTGTACCTGGTCCTCCATCTCTCGGTGGCCCCATCACTGAAGCTACTGATCGAGATCCACCTGACCTCCGTGAGCTTGAAGCCCCTGACCTGCTCCTGAAGCTAGGCTGTCTCTGCTCTGCCGGCATAGCTCCATAATATAAGCCTCTATAATACTCAGCCTCACCCTGCACTCTCTGAAGCTCAGCCTGTACCACTGTCAACTGTGTGGCTAAGTACATGGTAGCTCCATCAGTCCCCAAGGCAGTCACTGCTCTATCCCACTCACTAGTCATCCCCTGCAGCTGCTGCACTGCCCTATCTCTCTCAGCTCGCAGACCATCCCTCTCAGCTCACAGACCATCTCTCTCTGCTCTCATAACCTGGTCCTGCTGTACTGCAGTATCTCGCTCAAGCCTCATCATCTGCTCATGCTGCCTAGCTGTATCCCTCTCTCCTGTAACTCTAGCGAGAGCACCGTCATCCTGTCCATCTCCTCTCTGAGCTCCCAACTGTAGCTGAGCCTGATAAGTCTGTGCCTGTGCTCTAGCATGCCTCAGACTAATCACGGCCTGATGCCTATCCATCTCCACTCTCCTCAGCCTCATCTGTGCCCGCTGCCTCCATCTCCTCTCCTCTCTGATCCATCTCCGCAGCTGCTGAATACCCACATCATCTCCTACTCCGATCTGTGTCTGTGGCTGTGCTAATATAGCAGGCTGACCTGGCACCTGCCCTGGCATCTGTATCCCTGGTGCAGCTGGCACTACTGCCTGTGCTGGTGGAGCCCGTCGTCGTTGCCTCCGAACTGGCCTCTCCATCCCAATCTCCCCAATCTCTCCATCTCGTGTCAACCGAGTCGGCCTAGCTGTCGCCCAGTGTGCATCATACTCTGGCAATGTACCTGGATCTGCAGGACCCTGTCTCCACTGCCATGCTACTGGCTGCAATCCATCTCTCTCTGCCAAGGCTGTGTCCACCACAACCTCTGGACCCCAATCAAATACCTCCTGCCTCGTCCTCCCAAAAACAGCATCACCTACAGGTACTGCCTGTGCCTCTCCGAACTGTCTCAGGGCTCTCTCTGGCAAATAGCGCTCTATAATGTACACGCCGCGTCCAAAAATGTACCTCGCCTGTCTAGCATAAGCAAGCTCGGCATCCTCCTCCTCCCACTGCTCACATCTTAGCCATGGCCTCCATACAAATCTGTCTATCTCATCTAATCTCCGCTGCCAATATACCACCCCTCGGTGCTGTCGATACGTCAAGGCTCCTCTATACATCCGTGCAAATGGCTCTCCTGCTGCTCTAGCAACCCATCCCTCTGGTCTCGTCACTGGAATGTGCTCATATGCCCATACATGCAACACTGTCACTCCTGCTGACATACTGGCTCCGAACATGTACGCACAATCATGCAGGTAATGATAGAGCTGTCCCAACACGCAATCTGCCCATGCATATCTCGTGCCATAGGAGAACATGCCCTCCATCACTGTCCCCCATCCTACAGGAAAACCTCTCGCTCTCCTATCACCCACTAGCCATCTAATGATAGCCACTACCACTCGCTGTAATCTGTCGCAGAGCTCCTCCATCCTCCCCATCGGTATCTCTGAACCCTCTGCTCCGATGTCTGGTGTCCCAAACAATCTCCTGAATGCAGCTGGACCCATCTCCGGATCATAATCTACACGATCCCCATCTATCAGAATCCTCAAGATCTGGAACACATCCTCTAAGGTGATGGTCGCCTCTCCTGTCGGTAACAAGAATGAACTGTGCTCGCTCATCCATCGCTCCACCATCGCAGTCATCAACCCTCGATGTGCATGAACTGGCTCTAATCGTGAAACATGCTCCAAACCCAGGATCTCTAACACCAGTAGCTCCTCTGCATCCAACCGTCTCACCAGCCGCAAATCTCTCGGATGGGGCTCCCGTGATAGCAATGGCGGTAGTACATCCTGCATCATCCATTTACTCTTGTCAGTCCATCCCATTAATCATTCATATCAAAATCTGCCTATCTATCTGCTATTTTATCCTACACCTACCATATGCGGTTCACTTTACCACATGCGACCTTTTTCTGCTCCCTAGCGACCCCCTTCACCACATGCACCTCTGTTTTGCCTATACGCGAGCTCTTTTACACATGCGCTCACTGTTTCACTATAAGCGACCTAAACTTCCTTGTGCGCTCATTATCCCTTCATATGCGAGCCATATCCTATATGCGACTCTATTTACCCTAAACGCGAGCTCTATTTTATATGCGCCTAGCTTTTCACTATTAGCGAGCTACCTCACCATATGCACTCACTGTTTCACTATAAGCGCGCTATCTACCCTATGCGAGTTGTTTCTAGTCCTATGCGAGCTAAATTACCCTATGCGACTACTATTTGCTCATAAGCGACTAGTTTTCACCTATATGCGCATTTCCATTGATATTTTCCCGCCGACAGGATGCGACCTTATTTCCATAAGCGACCTACCCGCGCCTATAAGCGACCTGAACTACTCTAAGCGATCTCTATTCCTATATAAGCGACCTCAATGTGCCATGTCCTAAGCTAGTCGCTTTTGGTGACGTGTGTGAATTAATTACGCTTTTAGCCTATTAAATGCACGCTTTTGGGAAAAGTTTTGAAACATACCGGTGCGCCTGCTCCCTCTGGTCGTCCATGTGTCCTCACTCGCTCCGCACGATGATCTCTGCGTGGAATCACCATCCTGCTAGCTCTGCCACTCTCACTCTCAGGAGCTCTGGATTTCTCTAAGTTTCTAAGCACAAATGAGCACAAATGAGCCTATTTGCCCTTGAAGCACCTACTTATAGCCCTTCTCCAAACCCTAATTCTTCTATGCCACAGCCTATTTTCTTCCATGCAACCCCCCTTTCCTTCGCGTCTGCCCTCTTTTCTGCCTTTTCTTCTATCGAGAGCCAACCCAGCCCTTCCTGGTTCGCCTGGCTTACCTCTCGAGGGGGCATCACCTGCCAGTTACACTGGGGCATAACTTGTTTATCGAACGAATCTCACATCTTCTTTGACACAACGTTCTATCGAACATTGTATCAAAGAGGGGCAAAATGTAGACACCCAAATTTGTCCATGTCTAGTAACACCTTGTTAAATCACTAATCTATTATCCAATTAATTAAATAAATTTTATTTAATTAATTAAAATCCCATTCTCATCCACCTAACCAATTAATTAAATAAATTGTATTTATTTAATTAATTCCACATCATGTCTTATCTCATTTTATGCATTTATCCTATTAATTAAATAAATTTTATTTATTTAATTAATTTCCAACTCATATCCCAACTAATTCAAATACTTTATTTGAATTAAGCCTTTATCATTTATCACATTTCAACACTTGTCCATTTCCCATTCATCATGTGTTGTAAGACAACTTTCATTTAAAATCTTTCACATGCACAACTAATTGAACCTAAATTTAGTAACTTTCAATCTTAGCCATTCACATAGCCTCTGAATCTCCACCGTTGATTGATCTTGGTTGAGTCCTATATAAACAGCCTCTCACTCCATATGAGACATAGCAGCAATCCAGCAATCCAGCAATCTAGTAATCCAGCAATCATATAGCACCTCCATTATCATCTTGAGCATTCGAGCTTTTATCATCCATCAATGGCAGCTTTCAGCTTTGTAATTGCTTATCGTTGAAGAAGCAGTCCACATCTCTCTCTCAAACAAGGAATCGCACGATCTAGGTGATGTTATGCTTGAATTGCATTATCCTTTGATTTCATTTAGGTTAGATTCCTTGATGATGGTAGGGTTAGGGTTTCATGACTATGTCTGATCTTCCACACCTGACTTTCACCTATCACAATAGGAATTATTCTAATTAAGAAAGTCCTAACCAAAGGTTCACTAAGCTCACTAAAATTGATTAATTAATTAATTAAAATAATTACACTAGGGAGAAATAATTGCCGCACTAGGGTTCTCTAATTAATTAACTAGATTAGTTAATTAAATTATTATTCTACTACGATTAATTCTAACATACAACTAAATCAATTAAATTGACCTTGCTAAAATACCATAGCAATAATAATTCACTAAACTACAACCTAACCCTTGAATAAATAAAATAACAACATTAACTTAATACACCCCAAAATAAAATTAAATTAACTTACCTAAGAAATTAATTGCTCCAAAACATCTAAATCATCTCCCCACTTAAAAGTTAAAATAAAAATAATTCAAAGAGGTAAAAAGAATTATTTCCAAAGGAAAATAAGGTGGGCCCTTTCCCCACAAAAGACATTTTAAATTAAAAAAGCCCACCTCTCAAGATAAACAAATTTCAAAATCCCAAAAGCCCTAAAAGCTCTTACATTAAAAAATTAGTTTCCTTATGAGATAAGGAAAACCCTAACCCTATGTGTTTTCTCTATTGTTTTCTTTTCTATTTTCCTCTTCTCATCTCTTGTTTCTCTCTTGTTTTGTTGCAAGTTTGAATGGAAGGGGTAGCCATGGAGGAAGCTCCCACAGAGGTAAAACTAATATATATTTACATATATGGAAGCCCTTTTTTTTATTTGTATTATTTTGTGCATATATATATACCAGAGATTAGATAAAAGAGAGATTTTACTCACTGTGTTTGATACATTGAGTATATATATATATATATATATATATATATATATATATATATATATATATATTTTTATTTACATAAATATATTAAAGTTTAAAAGTTGCAGGTTTCATAAAAGGCCGAACGACCAAGATCAAAAGGAAGGGCGCCATCGCTGAAGCAAATCGTAGGATTTAAGGGCGACAAAAAAGGGGGTGTGGATGGGGGGGTCAATCCCTCCCCACCCCTCATTTTAAACTCTAATTTTTTTTTGGTTTAAACATACATGTTGCAGGGTTTAGCGAGGCGGACACCCCCACCTTCCCAACATATGGTGGGAAGATGGGAGGGGTTCGTCCACCTCATATCACCAATGGCAGCCTCTAAAGGGACGTTGGTCATGCCACCGCCCCCCCCTTCTCTTTGAACAGCAATTAAAACATAACAAAAACAAAAAAAAAAGCCCTACCGTTAGGGTTTTCATGCCTAATATATTTTGTTTAGTAAATTTTTTTTCAATAAAACAAATAGTTTGTACATATATATATATATATATATATATATATATATATATATATGTATTCTTTTTTATATAATTTCCTCAGTCCACAAAATGTATATTTTCCCTTTTTGTAAAAAGAACGATAACTAAAATAAATCATTTTTTTTCTTGAACAATGACATAGAGATTTAAATTTCTATTCTATTTTTTTTGTAAGATTAAAACAGCAACTCATCTTTTTAAGGGAAAAAATAATTCTAACAACAATATACTCATAACTTCTTCTTTTTTTACAACAATAAATAAAAAACATTACATGCATTATTTTCTTTCATTGCAACATTTTCACAATCTCATAAAATAAAACCAGCAACTATATTTTTTTTTCTATTTTCTTGAAAACATATACAAATGGAACCCAAAATAAACATATTTTGACATCAAAGACATTAAGGAGATTAATATATTATTGTAACTTTTAAAGTAGAATATACACAAAATAAAATCATTTAAACTATACAAAATAAGAGAGAGAATTCTCTCTTTCTTTGAAACAACTACACAAAGGCCCATCTTGGTCATGGATCTCAAGAAGCCAAAATGACAATACACATGTATTTATAATCACTTCCTCCAAGCTCCAAAGCCAACACTAACACCTACAAGATACAAACAAAGGAGGGAACCAAGCCACAAAATATCACTCTCCTCCCTACCATAGACTCACTAATGAGTCACCCCCAAGCTTGGAGGTCATCCACACACAAGGTTTGACACTCCACAACACCACAATGAGCAAACCAAACAAACAAGAAGAACACCCATGGATTTACACAACACAAAACTCATAAAAATGAGTTTGAAGGGGTAGGGGAGTGGACATCATTAAACTCAAAAGGCCACTCCAAAATCTTAAAACTCAACACAAGCAAGGCCTCAAGCCCAAATAAATGCTCCAAGAAACACATATATGCCACCATGGCACTCATGCCATACAAAATGCCCATACTCATAATATTGCCCTCAAGGCCAAAATACCAACACTAGGAGGGTGACCTTGAGGAGGTTCCCTCCTCCCCCACCCCACACATGTTGAACATTTGATCTAAATGGAGAGGCTCTTACAAACACCCTCAAAACCCCACAACATCAAAGAACAAATAAACACTCACAAGCAAACACACAAGAAAATTAAATACATAAGGAAATGCTTCATACCGTGAATCCTACCTTGGTAACCCCAATAATGGTAGGTAGTTGAAGTAGAGCCCTTCCAACTCCACCTCCAAGTCCTTCTCCAAATGTGCCTCCAAAAACCCCCCTAACTCTCTCCCCAAATTCAAATAAAATGGAAAATGTAATGAAATCAACAACCCTCTCCCTCTCTTCAAGAGGGATTAAAATAGGCTCTCTTCATGAGCCTTGAGGAATGAGAAGGTGACACATGTCACCTTCTCCTTCCTCCTCACATCCACTTGCAAGCTTCATGGAATGTGGGGGTGACACATGTCACCCTCCAATTCCACCAAGTCTTTCCCCCTCCACTTGTGCTCTCCCACACATGTGTGAGAGCAAGGGGGAGCCAAAAATGGACGAGGGTACAACAAGTCTCCCAATCCTATCCTCCCATGAAAGTCCACAAAACCCCAAGGTACTCCCACCAATGTGAGATAGCCTTGGAGTTGGGTCCTCCACAAGTAGGGGTCTTGAAGACTCCCCAAGCCTTCAATGCAAGGTACCCCAATGCTTGGAATGAGGTGTGGATATGGTTGAGTGTTTGATCCAACCTTCCACTCCTCCCCAAACTTTTGTTTTTGTCACTTCACTTCAAGGTGATGTTTAGGTGACCATATGGGAGTTATCCTAGGGTTAGACAAGCTCAAATGGTCCCTAGAGGGGTACAACTCAGGGTACTTTTAACCCAATTTGAGCACCTCAAGGTATATAAAATCACATGAAAAGGGGTCACAAAAATTAAAATCAAAATAAAGTCAAATAAACATTACACATTCACAACCCTATAATGCAGTCAACTTAAAATAGGTAGACCTAGCCCAAAAGACACCATATGCAAACATTACAAAAATTCATCAAGCATTAACATAGTTGATCTTGGTTCCTCTTGGAACTAGATCAGCTTAACACAAGATTTCACAAAATCTGTGGGATGATCTTTGATTTTCCGTGGCTTGGGAAAAATCACCTGCACACTTAAACAAAAGATTAATCCAACATGTATATCATAGACAAAGCAAGGAAAAACATACACTCACACCATCGCATAATCAATTAAATCATCATAAAAAAATCACATCATAATTAGATTCATAATTTGCATTTATATAATCCATCACAAGATTAAAATCACATAGTAAATCCATTACATAATCTCACTAGTATCTCTAATAGAATCAGAATGCATATCACATGTCTAATCATCATCAGTAAATAAAAACTAGGATCTAGTCTCATCACAACATACTAAGCATAACTAACCAAAATAAAGAAATATAGTCTAGAAGGTCTACATATTAGGATCAACAGTCCCCAATCATCTAAAATGTCTCCAAAAGTAAATATGAAATGATCAAAATAAGGGAGTGAAATAGTAGGCCTCACAGCGTAACAAATGTAGAAGTCTAACTTCAACTTGATTATCCACATCTAGGTAGTTGTGCATGGATTCTAAGGTAGGGATTTGTAAATTAATAGGAAAATCCTATTTTTCCCATAAACTAGATGATAGGGTGTGTAATGCCCGCCTTGAACACCTTAAAGAATACACACTTATGCTATATGAAACAGGGAAATTTTTCTTTTTTAAAATGATTAAGTAATGTTAACATAACTAATTACGACATATTCTCTAAGGGTTCAAGGCTGCATCACTTAACAAATTGACTAACACAATTTAACATACATCAGCAACTGATCCAAATCCATTCTCAATTAAATAACTTATTCATATTCATTGCAAATCATCAAATAACGGAATCTACTTGATTAAATACATAACTGAAATGCTTTCATATAAGTACATCATGACATCATTACATTGCCATTTTTAGTCTACATCAAAGTTACATACATAGAGAATGTTCTGTTACACAAATCTGGTACAAGGTTATGCACTTACATCATCATCATTGGAACAGATACAACTGGAACAAATCCTATCCTGCATATGTTCTTGACAAGAATAACCAATGGATAAAATAGCTCTTCCACCCGACCATGTGGAACCCTAAGGTCCACCCCCCGAGCTAGGAGTTAACATGAGGTCCCAAACAATGACAGTCAGGTAGACGAAAGACAAACAAGAACAAAGGACGACCAAATGCCAATACAACACATGGCAATAACAATACAACACAACTTAACTTAACTTCCAGAGGCGACACAAAACAAATGAGGAGAGACTGAACAAGGGATGCTAGGTCGTAGTAGGGAGAGTGTCATCGCATGGTCCTATCATGGGTTATCCTGACAGCCTCTCACTAGGCGCCGGCCCCATAGGGTGACACATGCGGAATCAACCTTCCTTTCATGAGGACAAGGAAGTCAATCATGCCGACCAGGCCTTCTCTACCCATCCTTAGTCTAAACAAGCACTACAGGTCATGGGAGAGGAATCCAATAATCTTATTAATGTGAAATCTACCCTTAACCCCCTAGTTAATTTTAGGTTATCACTTGATTAATCTACTTCCAACGGGTTATCCTGACTGCCACTTTGGGCGCCGGCCCCACGTTGAAAGCCACTCTCCTTCCTAACACCTAGTAACCTTAACATCATACAAGACTTTATAACAAAACACGTATAGGTATACTGCAAGGCATAAACCCTCTTGCATCAAAATAGAATCATAACATCAATTGATATCCAACGCTTTTAACATTACAATGCTTTATTCTTTTACAGATTTCAGGTCTCTCCATACGACAAAATGGTACAATAAGATCACAAGTGGTTTAATATTCCCACCAAAACATATTACTTTCAATACACATAAACAACTTGACATTATCTCAATATATTTCATACTATGTTTGATCCACATACTCGTTATTACATCATAATTACAAAAACAACATTACACAAGTTGCAAACACTCAACAATGACAACTTAGCCTCTGGAATTCGACTCATTACAACAACTCAATCAATTCAATTCAGATTTAGGAGATGAAATACTACAATTCATTCTCGGCTTAATGTAAACAACTTCTGTAATTAAATTACAACAATTAAATTAATACCTTGCAACTAAATCTCTAACTAATCTTTATTTTGCTTCAAAAGATAAATTAATTGGTTAACTAAATCATGACAATAATTGGTAAAAGAACCACTTAATTCCTGTTTACCATTCGACACTTCCATAACGATACGATCCTTATAGTCTTTCCTTCAAACTTGTCCAATTAACTTTATTCTATCAAGGATGAAATGAATAATAATGCTAGGAGAGATGTCTTACGACTGAACGACAATTACACGAGGTGAATTCAATCATGAAATGTTTGTTATCCTTCATACGGTCTTTCAGAAATTCTAGTGAGCTCAACCAAATGAATTCTTTTATGATGATTTGAAGATGTCTCTGAAATTGATCTTATCCATGGTGATGTAGTTTGGCAAGGAGAACGATCGTAAATGCGCCCTGTGCGAACAGCTTGGGGTATTTTACTACTGAGATGTAAAATTGCTATTGACTGTTTTACCACTGACGTGAATGATATGTATCCAGTCTGATGACTTCTGGCCATGTTCACTAAACTTGCAAATTTACTGCGTTGACGGTATCCACGTAAACAGTTTTCTCATTTTCTAACGAATAGCAATAATCACAAAAGACGGTGAAAATCTGGAAAAGAAAAAACTGGAGTTGATGCAAAGACTACTTACAGCTTCATACAGTGTTCTTCTTATTTCCAGGCCAAAATGATTCTTTCTACAGTTGTGCAGATTTCCAAACATAAAGGTATGATTAACATTTCAAATACTAAAGAGGTGCCCTTTATTTTAATGGTCTGACAGAAGGTTACATGGTTTAATCTTACCCGCAACTATGATCACAGAATGCTAACCAAAATCGTTGTTTTTACTGAGTTGATCTCCTTACTGCTCTGGACACGGTACAGAATGTTTCAAGCCCCCGTTCTACTGAACTCAAATCTGGAAGAACGCTATGTTACAGCAATGGTTTCTAGAGATGATCTTATTGCAGGTTACACAACATAAGTATGAATTTCCAGGTGCAGCGATGGATTCTTGTTCACCAGATACATTGCTATCAGTACAAGGGTGAACGTCTCAAACACTGAACATATATAGAGCCAATTGTAATACACTAGTCGACTGTCTACGGGAGTTTACACACTGGTAGGCTATAGTTATCAGAAAGCAATTGCACCACAACTCATGGTTTAAGAAAGATAAGCATTAGAATACCCTACTATACGCCCAACTCATAAATCAGAACACCTTCAGACAGTGGCTGTCAAACATCCTATCCTATGTATTATGTTCGCACTACACCAAAACAACCTCTGCAAAACCCTTTTAGGGAGAACTCCAACTATCAGCCAAACTGCGGCCTCCCTGGAGCATCACGACTTCATTTGGTAGTGGGGAAAACCATGGATAAACACCCAATATTTAACTCTAATATATTCCTCTGTAATGGGGAGCGGTTTAGGGTTTCATACTAGCTCATCCTTTTGACCTTAGAAACGGCAACGAATAGCCTGTAGACCTCTCTGCCCCTGGCAGATATGCACCTAGCCCAGACGGCTAGGAATACATTAGAACGAGTGCAGATAGGTATCCAAACAAGAATAAAACTCTAGCTATGGAGTAAGCTAGACAACGGAACATAGTGTAATACTAAGTAAATGGTGAAAGAAGGGATTCGGACTTTCATTCACAACGAATGACAACAAGGCAGTGGACTACTTAATAATATCAGTCCACAAAAGAAATGAAACCAAACACAACAAAAAAAATGCTATACATGGAATGTCATCTCACCACACCGAAGGAAAGCAAAATGACTAGGCTACAGGAATTTTCAATCAACGCGAATACTAAGGTTACGGCAGTGATCTCTCTCTCACGCCCAGTATACAATTTGCAGCGATGCTTGATAATATCAATCTGCTGGAAATAACACCTAAAGAAACAAAATAAGATAAAAAGAAAATCAGGCAGCCCGATATTCAAGTTTGACACCACTGCTCGTCGGTCTCACGTCTAGTTTATGAGGGATTCGCCTAAGTATTTCTGTATTGCACTTGCAATACAGGTGTAAACCTCATGACTAATCTCCGTGGGATAAATGCTCAGCCCAAAATGGCTAGGTTTACAATGGAACGAGAGCAGCTAATGTAACCAGAACCCAAGGACACTTCAATATTGAAGAAGGAGGAGTTTCGAGGCATTAAGCAATATCAGAGGTCTGACGCCTCCCTAACAGCATTTGCACACCTATACCAATAGCGCCTCCTCCAATAGTGGAAGCAGAGGCCAGAGGAGAGTGTCCTATCATGGTCAGAGGAGAGACGTTCTCAAAGACAGGAAAATAACATGGCGAAGGATTACTGTAGGAACTTCTGCCTTAAAACTATTACTTCTTATACCTGCACTCTTTCGAGGGATAAAACTAGGGTTTGAAGAACGGTGTAAGGAAATTCTATTTAATACAGACCCAACGATTTACATCCACAACCGTCCATAAAAAAGTATACATTTGCAGAATCAGACAGAGAGTTCCGGCAGAAACCATTTAACCAAAACCATTTCATTTGCAGACAAAGAAGCAAACAATCAACATGCTCAGATTCAGAGAAAGGAAATAGCGAAAGAAGGCAAGTATTCCAAGGAACCTGGCTACGATGTCGGTTCAACAGGTCTGCTTCAATTGTTGCAGATCCAAGCCGTCTATTCAATCCTTCTTCTCTCTTCGTGTACCTAAATGCTATCCTTAATGCCTCTGCCGCTCTTTTATAACACAGTCCCTCTCCTCTACCAAGGGCTTGGCCCGCGATCCTGTGCATATCTCCTCTAAAAATATATATATTTTATTTAATTTAATGATCCCCAATTATTATTTATTTTATTTTATTATTATATTTCTTTATAGCCGACCCAATATATTGTTATTAATAGAATAGTACTATTTCGACAATCTATAATTTGTAACTATACTTTAATTTATTTTATTAATCAAGTTGTGAATCACAATTTACAACATGATATTTATTTATTTAAATATTTATTATAAATAATATTATATCGAACAATACAAAATTCCTTACAACTTTATTTAACAACAACACTTCTCATAAAATAATAATTTATTTATAATGATAATCGACAACTAACGACATTATGCCCATTTAACAACATTTATACTCTTTCGTAGAATGATTCTAATTAAAGCACAACATTACCACACATACTTAGACACCTTCAAACCTAATTAGACTCCAAGGTACAGTATTACCTAACAGCAAGACATGATCGAACGACAACCAATAACCACAAGGGTAAACTGACGACCAAGGAACACTGACTAGGGACCTCACATTAACTCCAACCAACTAATCCATTGGCGAAGGCACGTTTAGACCTGGTAATCAGGTAGAGTCGATGCCTAGTACCTGCATCCTGCAGTAATGCACAGTTAACCATAACAAGATATTTATATACATCACATGCAGTCCCATAGTGAATGGAAATCGCAGTGGGGTAGGGTACTCGAGAACGAGTAATACGACACTATTCCATTCACGTTTATGAATAACAATCAACTGTATTGAACAAGGTATCAGATTACTAGTCTACAACATAAAATGATTAACTAACTTCCAATCCCATATAGTGAATAACATCAAAGCATCTAGAACATCCAATTCATTTATCAAATTGTAAAGCATAAAATGACATAATCCAACATCAACATCTGTTAACATAATAATTAGGTTCATACTGAAATAGCAGAATAACTAGAAATCCATCATCAACTGATCTAAATTACTGTCATAATGTCCAGTACTACTAAGCAAACATCAGTCCAAAAGACGACAAGTTGAGGGGCACTACAGGGTGGGGTTCCTTGAGCAATTTTGACTCTAGTTCTATTAGCCCACAAAGATATTTTAAATGGGAAATTCTACTCTCAAAGGTTTTTATCAAGCAATTTCTTTACAATTTCAAGTAAATTCCTATTAGTAGACTTAGCTACACGATTTCCTTGTGAATAATAATTAGAAGAGAAATTAAGAATTATACTATTATCATAGGCCCACTTATAAAAATTAAATGAAGAAAAGGTAGGGTCATTATCACATATCAAAGCAAATGGTCTACTAAACATAGTTATAATGCATTCATCAAGAAATTTTCTTTCCACCTCCATTGTATAGTGCTTACAAGCCTAAGCTTCGGTACACCTAGTGCAATAGTTTGTAGTAGTAAGGATGTACTTGTGTCCTAATGAAGATGGTGGGTTGATCATACCAATGAATTCAAGTCCCCACTGAGCAAAGGGCACATTTCAATAATTGGTTATAATGGAAATGTTGGATTTCTTTCTCTTGCAGCTAAAGTTTAGCAACTATGATAGGAATGGACATGAGCATGTGTATCTTTCAATACCCTAGGATAATAGTAACTAGCCCTTAGTATTTGATGTGTTGTAATTATACTTGAACCATGCCCTATATCAAACCTTTCATGAAATTCTTTGTGCACATGGGGTGCTTCATCCCTGTTCAAGCATCTAAGATAAACTCCATCATGGTTTCTCTTGTATATGACCCTAGACTCTATAATGAAATTGTTTCTTTTCAAGCACAGATCTCTTCACTAAGTTGAATTCAAGTGACTAGAACATGTATTATTTAGAATATAGAAGACTATATTAGCATACCATTCATCATAGGTAATCACATCCAAGGAGTATTTTTGACAAGCAATGTGAAGATCAACTTATGCTATAGTGCATGTCAATGCATGTCCTCTTACTAGTTTCATGGTAATGATCTCCAAATCAAATTCTTACAAAAAAATGACTCATTTTCCTTGTCTCTCCAAGTTCATTGTACATAAGTAGAGTCTTAATACATTGGTTAGGAACTATATTGAACACTTTGCTTCTAGGAATATAATGCCTAAATTTCTTGATAGCTCTGACTAAAGCATAGGATTGATTTTCTATATCTAGATATCTAAGATTAGCTTCTTTTAATGGAGAACCCATAGTTCTTTTATCCCCCTACTCCTTTGTTTGGGTTTATATCATTGCACAAGTATGTTTAGAATTGGAGTAGATGTAGAAAGGTTTAGTGTAATCTGGGCTAACTAAAATTGGTGCTTTAGTAATGGCATTCTTTATTTATGCAAAATATTCCTTGGCTTGAGATGTTCATTCAATCTTAGCATCTTGTTTCAACATGGAATTGAGTGGCCTCACTATTTTAGCAAATCTTTTAATGAACTTTCAAATGAAGTTGATCTTTCCAAAGTAAGATTTGAGGTCTTTCTTACATCTAAGTAAGGGGATCTTAAGGATGGCTTGAACTCTTTCAAGGTTAATAGGTATTTCCTTTCCTAAAATCAAACAGCCTAATATCTTACCTTCAATTACTTCAAATATTCATTTCTTTAGATTCAATGAAATCCCATGTTCCCTACACCTTTGAGGTATCTTCTTAAGACCATCAATATGGTCTCCTCTTTGCTTTGAGAACATTATTAATCATCCATGTAAATAATAATACATTCTCCATCTAAGTCCTTAAGAGGAATGTCTATGGCCCTTTAAAATGTATCTCCAACATTGATTAGTCCAAAATGCATTCTTCTATAGGCGAGTGTTCCCCACTTTGTTGTAAATGTTGTTTTCAACCTGTCTTTGTAGTTAACCATGACTTGGTTTTATATTGAATAGGCATCAAGGAAAGACATAATTTGAAGGCCTTTAACTATTTGAATCACTTCATCTCAAGATGGTAGTGGATAATTATCTTTCTTAGAGGCTTTATTGAGGCTTCATCTAAAAGTATCTTGTTAACTTCCATGAAGATCAATGGTTCCAAGAGTGCATTAATTAGTTGTTTTTTCTCTTAGAGCAGCTTGACCCCTGGCTTTAGAGGAATAGTGTGTGTAATAATAGAAGAATTGAATGTTTTCAAATCTTTATAAGTCCAATCCATAAATTCATAGTAATTTTTTAGCACTTGGATTATCCCAACCTTTTATTTTTTAGTACAAAAATTATTGATAGACACATCTTTAACATAATTTTCATCTTCCATTTTGTACAAAAGATATTCTCCATCTTCTAAATCAGCACTCGTCTTTAGATTATAAGTTGATTAGATTCAAACAACCTCTAGATGCACCATCCATTTTAGAATGGTATTGGTTTTGAGATTAACTATCCCTTTGTCATCTAGTTCTACTTCATCCCTTTTAAATTCATTAATAATCTAGGCTCCAAAGATACCTAAATTAGTAATGAGCTTCAAGAAGTATTTATTGTTGATAACTGAGAGGGGGGTGAATCAGTTATCCTAATTAATTCTTCTTCTTGAACTTTCTTATTAATCAATGCAGCATTAATAAGCAATCATAACCATGAAATGGAAATACACATGACACAATATTTTTGACGTGGAAACCCTGTTAAGGGAGAAAACCATGAGGTGATTAACCCAAGATTGTATTCTCTGTTAGAAGAATAGAAAAATAAGATGGCACTTGCCAATTAGGGCTCACTGCCCGAGCACACTGCTCACAAGAGGCACACTACCTACAAGAGACTCACTGTCTACAAAGAGAATGTAATACAATACTTGAACTAATTGGGAGCATCTGCAAATGCTGGAGTTTAGTTCCGGTTAAGCTCAGTACACTGGTCTGCTGTACTTCATCTTTCCTCTTTTCTTTTGCTGCTTTCCTTTCACATACTAGACCTTCCTTACTGCTTTTGCTCTGCACTTTTTCTTTTATTCTCACATCACTTTCCACTACAACTTCTCTCACAACTAAATCCATTGTGTATATATATCTGTACAAGTGATTTCATCACCTTTCAAGTCAGCACCTGGAATAGTCAATTCTTTTCACAAACTCTGATCTGTTGGCTAAATCCTTGCATACCAAGTAATGTGTATCAAGAATATACTTGTAGAAGTCATCAATCATGTCAGCCAAACATAACTTAGCCTTAAGAGCTTTTTCCATCATCAGTAACACATCTGGAAAATAGTCTGATGTTCTGTTAGTCAGTTCTTCCTCTATTCACACTGTTACTCAGGAACCTGGTACTCAAGTATCCATATCTTTTACCTCATCTATCACCGGAGGCTAAAACCTTGGAATCTATTACTCAAGGTAGTCCTCTTGACTTACCCAAATCTACACTTCACCAAGATACTTCATCTGAGAGATCCAAACCTGTCTGTCGGACCTTGCCACATGCTCTGTTCTTGTTTACCGAACCACAACAATCTTCATTCTGACTTCTGGTAGGGACACACCATGTCTTGCAGATGTGTGGGATGAGCTTGGTTGCTATCAATGACAACAATAATGAATCCATATAGTGTCTCTTGCCAACAATCTCCCCCTTTAGCATTGATGGCAACACTTAGTGAAAAATGACTAAGTGTTTACACTGTGCTCCCCCTTGGCTGGTGCTCTATTTTTATATACATATTCCGGAGCTCGCCCTTGGTTGGATTCCTCATTTTTCACTGCTCCTCACTCCCCCTTTGACATCAATGGCAAAGGGTAGGGTCCACATACCAAAATTTTCAAAAAATTTACTGTACTTAGCCGCATACATATGGAATACTTACATATACTGCAGTATGTCTGCAAAAGTTGTTTTCAGTTGGATGAGTTCTGCAGCCCAAATTTGCTTCATTCTATCTAAAATTGAGATGTGACCACTCAACAAAAATGCAAAAGCTTCTGCCCTCTTAAGATCTGTCAGATCATTGGTTTGGGTGGTAGTCTGAGCTTCACTTATGGCCTCATGCATGGCCTCTAACTTAGGGATAATAATCCTTCTAAGTTCACCCATCCAGCTAATTATGTTCTTCCTTTCCTTCTCAAAATTCTTTATTGCATTTGTGATTGCAATAGTCTAACACTCTTGATTTACTATGGAGGAACAGAGAGGATCAAAATATTGAGACAAACTTAGTAGTTTATCCTCTTGCTCTTTTATTTTCTTCTCAATCTTTATTGTTTCTTTGGACCAGGAAATACAAAATTTGTATACTTCACCGCCATCCTTAAGAGCATTTTCTAAGCTCTTTATCCCAATATTCATGTTTCTCCTATCATTAATGATCAAACCCTGTACTTCGGAGAACCTTTTGTCCAAAAACTCCTTCCGGACCTTTTCTTCAGCTGATTTTTCTAGAGAAGCAAAATGTGTACTAACACTGCTGACTAAGGTTTTGAGATTACCGGATGAGGAGGCTGTGGGATCTTTTTGAAACAATGGCATGTTCTTTTCTAGCACTTCGGAAGTAGCTTCTATTAACTCACAGTCTTCCATATGAGACTTTAGGAGTTTTTCTTTAGCATTAGCATTAGTAAATGAAGCTATCTTCATTGTCTGTATCAGAGAAAGATAATCAAAATTGAATGGACCTTGTAGAAGCTCCGGTTCATCAATCTCCATTGATTCTTTGTTCAAGAATTCTTGAACAGTTTTTGCAGTGTCTCTTGCCAGAGAGATTTTTTCTTTTCTTCTGCATTTTTGTCACTGGTATCTTCTTTCACCTCTGCTTCTTTCTCCTATAATCTTTCTTCTTCTTTAGATCTAGAGACTGTGGGGGAAACTAGAGGAGAAGGGTTAGTCTGTTCAGGGCCCACCTCTTCTGTAATTTTCTCAGAAGATTCTTTTGCAACAATAGTACTCAAGTCCTCTGTAGTAGGAAGATTAAATCTTTTGAAAGCCTTCTAGAGGATCTCTTCTATATCCTTGGCTACTTTATCAGTCTCACCAAGCATAAGTTGATTTATCCTTGCTTTGCTTCTGAACTCATCCTTACAATCTTTGAAAATCATATTCATTGTCTTGGGATCGATTAAAGGATATAACTGAATTGCTATCTGTTCTTAGATCTCAAGGTCTTTTGCCATGGCATTAGTCTTTCTAATTTCTAACTCCTTTTCTAGGCTTTTAGGAATAAGAGATATTATTTCAATGAAAGCCTTATTATATATGTTTAGATACCTAAGATCTTTTGGTCAGCCTCATTATAATCATCATAGAATTCAGCCATTGGTTGAAGGTTTCCATCCACAGTGACTGATTTGATTACACTTTCTAACGACAAGGTGGGCTTTTCAACAAATTCCTCTACCATCTCTTCCTTGTCTTGACCTGTGGAGGGTTCACTGGATCCTTTCTTCTTTTGTTTCTTTATTTCATTTATCCCCTCATCAGATTCAGTCTCTTCTTCATCGTTTTGACCTGTATAAGACCTTGTGGCCTTAGTCTTGGTTCTTTTCTCTATTTTACCAGATGATCTTGCTTCCAGTTTAGATGCCTTTGTGCTTTTGGCAATGACAGGTGTAGATTTCTTTGATGTTCTTGACTAGGTGGAGGTTTCTACTAGAGCACTTTTCTTTCTCTCCTTTTCTTTCTTCTCTGCCTCAACTCTTTCCATCTTTTTCTTATGGGCATCAAGTGCCTCCTTTGAGATGCCAAGGCCTTTGGCAACATGTTCTACTTCTTTTCTTACCTTCCTCTTAATTTCTGGTTCTGTGAGTTCCACATGAATCTTTACACTCAGCTCCTCAAAGGCTCCAAACCTTTCTGCCTTTGGATCCTTTGGCTGACTTAGCATGTGTTGAACATGCAGCTCCACAATCTTTTTGTCAACTTCATACCCCATGGGCATGATCCAGACTGTCCTTGGTTCTACTGCCTCCATTAGGCACTGATCAGTATCTACCATAAAGTAGACTGTGTCTTTGTATTTTTCAACAAGAGACTAGGGAATCCTTTCTCTTGCTTGCATCATGTTCTGAAAGGTCTTGAAGTATCCCCACATGGCTGTATTTCTTGCTTTAGCATCCCCAAGCCCATGCAAATAGTCTCTGATCTAAACTGCTACTGGTTTATCATTCTGCCATACCCATCCATTTGATCTGGGAAACTCATTCATGAAGTAGAAAAATAAGCATACTATTAGTGCACCATATTTGAAAGAGTTTTTCTTGTCCTTTTTGATATTTTGTATGTTTTCCATTAATTGGCTCAAAAGAAGTTCACAGAGATCATATTCTGCATTTTTTCTCAACATCTCATAGGCAGTATATATTGCAGTTCTAGATACTGAATTTCCCTACTGGAGTGATATATCTTGTATCCTATTATCATAGATACAAATTTGATGTCTGGGTCAGTAATATCTTTAATAGTCATTGCCCTCTTATCAAATTTAGATCCGGTGGCCTCAGTTACAATGTTATTTTTGACAGATTTGAGGACAGGTATCCCTCCGGAGGAGTATAAACCAGTTACTACCCTAATTGCCTCCTTTGTGATCTTGCAAGGTCTGTTCAGCCATAGGAAGTTATCATGCACCCTACTCAACACATACCGGACCCATTCATCTTCTTCAAGGCAGGGGAAATGAATGAATTGATCAAAATGTTTCTCTTGGATACCCTTATATTCCAGTTTAAGCTCAAAGGCATCATCTATCAGTTGTTTGTGATAGATATCACTTAGTTTGAATTCTCCAAACTCTTCAATATTTGCATGTATATAAACCCTAATGTCTTCGGTGTGTAGAACACCATGCGGAACACTAAAAATGCACCTAGGGGATCTACCTCCAAGGATTTGTATGGATGTTTCTTAAATGTAGGGCGAGGCCTATCAGAAATCTTTACAATATTCAGAGTAGCCATTATCAAGAGATTTGCAGTGAGATATTTGAAAATGGAAAATACCTTTTGCACCTTTCGGTTTCACGGAGTTGGTTGGATTGATTTCTGGATGTAATGACTTCTACAAATGATCTTCGATGAACTTGAGGAATTTCGTTGCAGAGCTCCACTTTTCATTTCTTCTTGAGTACAAAATGAATAAGTGATTAATGAGAAAAACCCTTATATTGCTCTGCAAACCCTAATATTAGATTGCAATAAATGCTTGACCTACATTAATCTGGTTTGCCTTATTTGGATGACTTGAAGAACCAGATCTGTCTTGATCTATGAACATCATGCAGATCTTCCAAACCATGAAAAAATCAAGATGACACATCACAAGGACATCCCAAACACTCTGACCAGTCCGCAGAATAGGACAATGCACTTCCGGATCTCACCAGACCTTTTTGTGGCACTCTGTCACTCTGGAGCATCTCTCGGAACCGGTTCTACTTGATCAATCACAACTTCTTTACATTTTCATGCGGACCTCTGAAATCTCAACTGGATCATCTCAAGACTCATATCTACAAACCCTTTAATCCGCATCCTCTTCTTGTGCCAATTTCGGCACCACTTGACAAGCTGGGGGAACAAGGTTTTCTTTGTGTCTCCCCCTGAGCTAGAGCTCACTTTTTAATTTCTGGAAGGAATATCAGCACCAGAGTCTAGTGCAGATCCAATCTCTACATTCTCAGTACTTTTCTTCACCCAAATCTTGCTCATCTCATTTTTAACTTCATCCGTATTCACCTTTCGTTTACCCTTATCTTGATTTTGATTATGAAATACCAGACCTCTTTTGTCATGATTCTTGCTTCTACAGTATCTTGCAATATTACTGGATCTATTGCAAATTTGGTAAACAACATTTCTCTGCATATTTGATTGATATCCTCTTGATCTGCATTGATTAGCCATATGACCTATTCTATTGCATGCAAAGCATTTACCATTGAATGATTTGTTCATTTGCATATTTCTGCATTCATGAGATTTGTGACCATACCTTTTGCAGTTAAAAACACTATCCAGAGAAGGATGAATTAGTCTGATTCATTCTCTTTCTGCACTGATTAGCTTTGTGACCAAAGTGATTATAGCTGTGGCAGTATCCATTGAAGGATGGATATCTTTGAGCATTGGGCTATCTTACCGGAGGTCTTCTAGGCCTGTTCCTTGGATTTTCTGATCCAAAATTCCTCTGATCGGATCAGAGCTTTCTCCTTTCTCATATCCCAAACCACACTTGTCATCTACCCTATTTTGACTTCCAAGAAGAACTTCAAGTTGAGTAGAACTTATCTTGAATTTCTCTTTATATTCATTTGCTGATTGAAGATCCCTTTTGAGAGAGACAATTTGATCTTCAAGTTTTTCTTCATTTTCTTTAGCATCTTCAAGATCAGATTCAAGATGTCTAATAATTCTATCCATTTGGTGGCAATCTTCTAATTTCTCCTTGAGGGATTGTCTTAGATTATCTTTAGTTTTTCTTTTCTCTTCAATCTCTTGAGTAAACTTTATAACTCCTGATTCCATTTCATGTCTTACCATAATGATTTCTTTTGATAACTTTTCACATAACTTGGTTTTCTCATTCAACTCTTCATTTGCATCATTTGCTTCATCTTGTCTTGCCAATTGCTGAAGCAGCTCTTTTCTCTTTTTCATAGAGAGGCTTAATTTGTCTTTTAGTTCTCTCATGAAATCATCAGCCTGTTTGAGTCTTTCCTTTAATTCATTGACTTCAAAGTTTGACTGTTCAAGATCCTCAAGGGCAGTCTTGAGTTGCTCCCTTAAACCATATGTATCCATTTGGATTCCCAAATCTTCCTTGAGCTGTTAGACTCTGTTTAGGAGGAACTTAGCTTTGATACCAATTGTTGATAACTGAGAGCGGGGGGGTGAATCAGTTATCCTAATTAATTCTTCTTCCTAAACTTTCTTATTAATCAATGCAACATTAATAAGCAATCATTACCATGAAATGGAAATACACATGACACAATATTTTTGACGTGGAAACCCTATTAAGGGAGAAAACCATGGGGCGATTAACCCAAGATTGTATTCTCTGTTAGAAGAATAGAAAAACAAGATGGCACTTGCCAATTAGGGCTCACTGTCCGAGCACACTGCCTACAAGAGACTCACTGTCTACAAAGAGAATGTAATACAATACTTGAACTAATTGGGATCATCTACAAATGTTGGAGTTCAGTTCTGGTTAAGCTCAGTACACTGATCTGCTACACTTCATCTTTCCTCTTTTCTTTTGCTACTTTCCTTTCACATACCAGACCTTCCTTACTACTTCTGCTCTACACTTCTACTTTTATTCACACATCACTTTCCACTACAACTTCTCTCACAACTAAATCCATCATGTATATATATCTGCACAAGTGATTTCATCACCTTTCAAGTCAGCACCCAGAATAGTCAATTCTTTTCACAAACTCTGATCTGTCGGTTGAATTCTTGCATACCAAGTAATGCGGTTAAGAATGTACTTGTAGAAGTCATCAATCATGTCAACCAAACATAACTTAGCCTTAAGAACCTTTTCCATCATCAGTAACACATCCATAAAATAGTCTGATGTTCTGTCAGTCAGTTCTTCCTCTGTTCACATTGTTACTCAGGAACCTGGTACTCAAGTATTCATATCTTTTACCTCATCTATCACCGGAGGCTAAAACCTTGGAATCTATCACTCAAGATAGTCCTCTTGACTTCCCCAAATCTGCACTTCACCAAGATACTTCATTTGAGAGATCTAGACCTATTTGTCGGACCTTGCCACATGCTCTGTTCTTGTTTACCGAACCACAACAATCTTCATTCTAACTTCCGGTAGGGACACACCATGTCCTGTGGATGTGTGGGATGAGCTTGGTTGCCATCAATGACAACAATAATGAATCCATATAGTGTCTCTTGCCAACATTTATCATATTCAAAGACATAGAAATTTCTAGTATTGTTAGGCACATAAGGGATAGGTGTTAGTTCCACGGTAAATCTCTCTAATCTCAAGAGAGAGATGGGATCCATAATTCTAGAAATCGTAGCTAAAACATCGATAGTATGGTTCCTTTTACAAGGTATTAGATTTATGTTGGAAGCATCAAATCCTGAACAATCAAATCCTATACTCTTTTGTGGTAAGTATCCAACCTTTTATTGTTACAAGCATTCTATCTTCTAACCTATTTCACTACCAACTTGGAGTCTCCAAAAACTTGTATTTGTTTGACCTTCTTTTTGTGTGCCAACAGTACTCCATGGACAAGACCTTCATACTCAACTATGTTTTTAGTGCAATATAACTATAGTCTATGAGTAGCCAAGGAGGATTTCCCTTGAGGATGTACTAGTTCAATCCTTGCTCTGCATCCTTTCTTAGACTTGGAACCATCAAATTTTAGAGTCCATAACTCACTTTTTATTTTCTTTTCAAGTACCACTGTGGCAAAAGAATTTTCATTCATTTGATTTAAGACTTCCTTTCAAATTATCATTTGAGAACTAAGCATTGATATTTGTTGTTGGCTACTTTGAGGAGAAAGCTAATGATCCTAAAGCTTTTTTCACAACTTTGACTTGATTGATTATCGATAAGCACAAAGAGCATGATAATTTAGAGTGAGTAGTGTTCATTTAGCACTATCTTTGGAGTAATAGGTCTTGTAATGAAACTTGTTTTCCCACACTAGCTTAACCTCTAGTAAAGTTTTGAATGAACTCTTAGAAACTCTCAATGAATCCTTTTTCATTGTTTGATTATGATCCTTCATTTGATTCCCTCAGCACATCAATTCCAAGTAGTATTCTCACACCATCTTCATTCAAAATTTCCTTAGAATAAGTCAATGCATCTTCTACTAAATTTACATTTACTAGATTGACATGTGCTAGTAAAATCTCCTCTTCTTGTATTTCCATTGATGGAAGGTACACACCCAGTTTTGTTTTAGAATATAAAACCTCATTTCTCTTGTTATAATCAATAATGAGATGCTTCATTCTAGGTTCTCTTTGAATCCTAATTTGATTGGTAAGTCCTCTCCAAGGTAGCCACATGAGAGAAGTCAGTGGCCATATATACATTCAATGTCTTGAACCAAACTCTACTTAATAACATGTCATATGCATCTAAGATATCAACTACCTAAATATCTATGTACTATTGTATGTGAGGGTTAGAAGCCAATTGCATATGGATATGATTAATCTCACCTATCACATTGACCTCAATTTTATCTAGTTGAGTGATTAGCTAGATTTAGTTTGATTATTTTACATACTAGTAGTGCCATCACATTGGTGGAAGAACTTGAATCAACCAAAAAAATATGAAGATTCTTACCAATTATGCATAGTGTTAGTTGAAATGGTGGAGACTCAATTTTATCCTTGTCTATGGCCTTGTGGGTATCATAAGCTTGGTTGGTAGCCTTTTCTTTCCCTTTGCTCTCTTTTACTAGTGGATATTCCAAGGCTCTCTTTCACTAGTAGACTTTTTTTTCATATCCTCTACCATATTGGATCTAATTTTAGCTATATCAAACTTTTGTGTTTAAATTGTTGTGATTCCCTAGATAAAATTCCTTGCATCCTAACTAGCATATGAAGATTGTTTAGTGTGAAAAAGAGGTGTTTTGTAATTTCAAGGGTTTATGTGGAATTCTCCTTTCACCACAGCATTCAAGGACATTCAACCAAGTAGAGAACTCTACTACAGATCTCCTATCACTTGGAATAGAGGGGAAGATTAGAATTGTGTGAATTTCTTGTTCAATTAAGTCCAATTATGCTCAAAACTGTAATTTCATAAAATCGTAAACAAATGGACAAATCATAGAAAATGATGGCACACAGAGATATCTAATGACAATCAAATACATACCAGATTTCAAAGGTTGGTGTATAGAAAAGTCAGGGACTAATGAGCGGGTACCCTAGTCCAATGTACATATTATTGTTGGGATCTTTGAAGAATGTTTGCAACACAATTCTGTTGTCACAGAGATTTCACCACATCAAAATCTAGAGGACTAATGAGCAGGTGCCCTAGTCCAAGCCCTAGTTTTCTTGTTTTCTCTACACTTCTGACAATCTGTAATGCCTCCCTGCAACTCCACTTCTTCATCTTCCAAAACTTGTAACTTGCAATCACAGAAAAGTGGGTTGGGGGTTGTGGTGTTTAGAGGATTGCCTCAGTCAAGCCCTGGAGAGACATTCAAGTCTTCCAAACATTGATGTCAAATAAAGAGTGTGTATCCCTGTGGGATAGAAGCAAAAACCAATTGATAAATGATTAAAAACACAAATGAATGTCACCTTGATGGTGTAGATCGCATGAATATGAAGATCCTTCACATCATGACAAGATGAAACCAAATCTACATAACAAACACAATAACAAAACAATACTGCTCTACAACAATGAATACTTTGAAAGATCTCAAATCATAAACATACCAAAAGCTCATAATCATCTTCTAGTTTACAAATGAATGCCTAAACATGCTTATATATGCAACTAAACAACTTCCCACCAAGAAATTCATAATTCAAACTTGAGGTGTCGACATAGGACCTAATAATGGTCACATAACCAACACATAAAAATAGGTCCTGACCCAAAATAGGGTAGGACTAGGGTGTGGGGACCAAATTCCTCCCCCCTATTTTAGGTACAAGTCATCACAAGTGCATCCCCTAAGTCCCATTTGTCATAAAACTTAGGGGTTTCTTCATCGGAAGTCATTATTAACATGCAAGATGATCTAAATGCATTCTAAACAACCTGGGAGCTAAACATAGGAGGGAAAATAACCTAGGGAGACATTTTCTGACATAACATTTAGCCCCCACTTTATTGTATGCATGAACATGAGGCCCATACATGCACTAAAGTATAGTCAACAAACAAAGCAAACATGCCAAGCACATAGAGGTAATGCATACATAAAGATTGACAACCATTTCTAGCCCCCAGTCTCAGGTATACATTAGAGAAAACACATTACAGACACACCAATCATAGTGAAGACAGTAATAGTCACACAAGACACAGATAAAACAACATTGAAGACATGCAAAACACAGTGAATGCAAATTATTTCTTTTTTCATTTTAATTTTCCCATATGAATAAAATGCAAGTATAAGAAAAGTAAACACACAACCCATAATGTAGGAGGGACTCATCACCACCAGTCATTAGACTGCATATGGGGCAACAAACACACAATACAAATCTCAGAGTGTAGGAGGGACTCATCACCACTAGTCTTTAGACTGCACTTGAGAACAAACATGCCATACGAGTCCCAAAGCATAGGAGGGACTCATCTCCACCAGTCTTTAGACTATGCTTGGGAACAAACACGCCATACACACACACATGGAAGACATGGAGAAAACATGGTAAACAAGCAATGGAAGAAACCTATTGCTAGGTTCACAGCCATCTCAAGCACATTCCAGGCACACACCAATGATTGTGCTTTGCCACAACAATCAACAAAGACATGCTTAAGGGTTAGGATAGTCTCAGATCCACTACCTGCCTGCTCGGAGAAAATGACAGGATTGTACAATCTCCTAGAGAAATACATCATCCCTACCTTCTACAAAAGGGCTTCAAATAAAAGGATATGCACAATATCCTGCCTCCGCAGAGGGCTTAATGATTGCAATATAGAAATAAAGATGTGCACTCACACAGAGATACAACATCCCACCTTCATAGAGGGCTTACAAACACACTTCGTTAGTATCAAAATCATTAGAAAGCTTACCTTTATATGCCCCCACCTTAAGGTGGTTGATATCATGTACTGATATCAAGCACATTAAGGTAAAAAGAAAACACACAAGGGAACTATTAACCCATTTTCCTCTTTCCAGAGTCCAATGGTTCACCTTAAATATCTCCTAGATATCCCCTAGGATAAGGCCCTATAATCCTTAAATTCTTCAAATCCTCATGCTTTGTCTTGCAAGAATCCCTAAAATCTCATCTAGAGAATCCTTGCAAAAAAACCCAGAAACCTTTTGCCTTCAATGTCTTCATTTACAAGGATTTTCATCTTCATACTTGGTCATTTTGGTATGGATATTCAATGTCTAGATATTTGGATCTTAGTTAACATCTGTCTATTTTCTTGATATCTAGACCTTAGCCAAAATCCCAATATCTTTCAAGAATTTAGACCTTAGTTAATATCTGGATGTTTTCCTAATATCTGGATACTTCCTGAATGTGTAGACCTTACTTAATATACGGATGTTTTCCTAACATCCAGATATTTCCTAATGTCCAAATCTTTTCTAATATCCATGACCGTACAAATGTCCTAATGATGTGATCTAGTCTCCTCCCCAAAGAAGTGCATATGATGATGATGTCATCCAGACATTCTACCTTTGATATATTGTCCTACAGTGTTAATATCCTGATGATATCATCTAGATCTCCTCTTCAATGAAGCTCTCCGTACTAATGATATCATCAGGATATTCAAAAAAGGGCATTCAGATATTAAGTTAGCATCTAGATATTAAAAGTTAATATCCATGCAGATGATAGTTTTTTTGTGCTATGAAGGTAAATTTGATGGGTACATATCCAGCTATTGGGATTATGAAGGCTCTTGTGTTTGATCCAGATATATCATCTAGATATTTGTTAATGTGCAAACTTAGGTGCATCTGGATATTGCATAGCCCATAGGCTACTGAAGCTGACGTCATGTTCCCACTGCGTGGCTATGAGATGATGACACGTGGACATCCATATGCCTGTTGACTGCAACTTTGACCGTGAATATCTCCCTCATCCTAAGGAATTTCTACATGATCCAAAAGGAAAAATTGCTTAGAATTTCCCCTCTTTCATTTGGCAGGCTTTTCAAGGAATATTCCCTTTGAAATATGATCCAAATTTTATGATCTGGAAATGGATATGCACATCCAGATATCAAGATAGTGGCTGACTGAAGATGAATATGCAGACTCGGCTGACAAGACACATTAGCAGCCAACTTGAAGTGTTGTAAAAGATTTCAAAAGTAGATATTTTTCATTGATTGTTGTAGGTGAGTGATTTAGCTACTCGCATTGAAGACTTAAAATATCTTCCAACTGCTTGATGGATCCAAATATTTTTTGCAATGAATTCTTGAAGATAGACATCCCTTCTGAAGAGGAAATATCTCTGACAGGCCATGGGTGCATTCATTACAGTAGGTAATGGTGTTCCTTGTAAATGTTATATAAAGCATGAAATGTAATATATTTGGGTTAGCTTTTGGTTTTCCAAACCATATCTCTTGCAATTGTAATTGTGCCTCTGTGATAATAGAAATTAGATTTTTACCTTCTAATGAATGACTCTTTGCTCTATGTATTTTTTAACTTGATCTCCATCTATGAATGCATCTTTCCTCTTGGATTTCATTTAGTTTATCTTACCTCTGCAAGTAGTTCATGATTTGTGTATGTTGGTCTATTAGATATTATTGTTTTGTGCATACATGGTGGTCTGAGGGCCTTCCCATATTAAAACCTGGTGTATCACCTCCCTTTACTTTCAGTTTTACTTTCTCTTTCTCTTTTCACAAACAAGTGGATAGATTAGATTTAGTCTTAGGAACACTAAATTTCTTCCATTCAGAAAAGGAACCAGCCTCTCTCTGGAGATTTAGCCTCCCTATAGGGTCGCACACTTGGAGCTCATTTCAATGTTTCACTAGATTTTGGATCCCTAAAATCCTTCAACACTGGGTGCAAATCTATGTAACAACATTTTCTGGCATGCCTAGTGGGACAATCTGGTGATCCTTATCATCCATTAAAGAGTTCTAGTGTGCTCTTCATTGCATCTTGCTATTTAGGGCAATGTCTCTAACACCATGGTGATTCTACTGAACAAATCTACTGGTGTAGCTAGTCCAAGTACTTAAAGAACTCCAAGGACCAGCATTTCAGTGGTATTCTTGATCTAGCCGCTTTTAGAAGCATCTTCAATCACTTAGTGACTCTCTTATGGGTATTTATCTAGTTTCTCTCTAGTTGCAGACCTATTTTTCTCTAATTCTAACATTTTTATGATTATCCAGCATTTAGATGCTATAAAATGTCAAATTTTTATGGGAATCATGGTTATTCCCCTTCCCCTAATCCAAATATAGGCTATTGGCCCACATTCTAGCAATATCAAACCCCAAATGCCTCAATTTCATGCCATACGGCCCCACCACTATAGAATATCAGCATCCTCATGATGCTTACCTCCCACCCACCCCTACTCAGTTTTCTTGCCAACCTAATAATGCCTATTATAGACCACAAGAAAACCACTACATCCCTAATCAGTATGATTACCCTCCTATCCCACCTCAAGTGGACTATGATTTTGACAATATGAGTCTCATGGATATAATGATGGACCTACAAAGGAGGTTGGAGGAAATTCAAGGAGTGGTAGAGTATAACTAGCAGCAGGATGAGCTTGCTTATCAAGCTCATCTTCACCAACAATAGATGGAGGCATAGGAAAGGGCTTATCAAGAAAGCCTAGATTTGCAAATTGCAACTAAAGAAGAACAAATGAGGTGGCTTCTTGCCAAAGCCCAAATATTAGAAGCCCAATCAGTCCCCTCCATTCCACATCAGTTTAGCCTGCTTCAGAGGCAATCCCCAAATTTAAGATCCCAACCTTCATATAGGATAATCCCTCTGGGCCTCTAAATCCACTTTCCAATTTTAAAATCACAATTTTCAGAGGGCCTTAGCCTTCACATGAGTCTATTCCTGCATAAATTCAACCTATCACTCCTCAGGAATGACTCTCTCAAAAATCCCTTCAAGTCCCTGTAACAAGGGAGGAGCCACTTGAAAATAATGATCCCTTATGCACTATTACAACTAAAATTTCAAACTAGCTGCAAAAAGATGTTAAGCCAAATCTAATAGAGTACCAGTGCACTGAGCATAAGGATAGTATTGATTCAGGTGCAGGGTTGAGCCCTTTAGACTTTGGCTCATTTGAAGAATTTTCCCATGTTGTGCACAAAAATGAAACCCAAATGCAGAGGAGGCATGGTGAAGAGTTCCAGTTGTAATGACAACTCAAGAAAAGTCATGTGAAGCAACAGTCAAAGGATGAGGGCATGGTGGCAGAAATTGCTCCAATCACTCCAAAAGTGGAGGATGCCACTATATTTCAAGAGCTACTTGGTGACATTGAAACTGATGGCTTGTTGCTGGAATGTGAGGCCGAACAAGACAGTGAGGTTCCAAACCACAAAGAAGGGCAAGCATGTTGCCCTATGCCAGAGGATGCAGAGGTTGATGATGTGGACCTATTTGAGGAGTCCCCATTTTTTATTGAAGATAATGATGTAGAGATCGAGTATGGGCAAGAATAAATTAAAGATTTGTTCTCAATTATCTGACAAGGATATTAGCTCCTTGGTGGAGATAATTTATCCATTGAGCATATGTAGGGTTCATTTTCTGAGCCTAATTTAGAAAATCATGAGCATCTTGTTCGTAAGGTGGAGACAACCATATTTCCAATTGATCCATAGAATCTAGAGCATTCATACTAGAAAAAGAAGAAAGAATCAGAGCAGAGGCATGAGATCAACTCCATTGATTTGCATGTCATCTCAAGGGGATGTCCTATTAGGCATCTAGCCCAACAAGAGACACATCAGAGAAAGTCACTTGTCATGCTTGCCTCTAAGCATGAATTTTACCATCAAAGTGAGTGGGGTCAGCCCATTTATTCACCTATTGGCAGCAGCATCAACAATCAGTTTAGGTGGATAGGTGAGTTTATCCCCATTCTTGGGGAAGTGCTCCATCAATTTTTTCATATGTCAACTCCTTCCCCATCTCTTGCTAACTGCCCATAAGCATGAAAAGAATTGTAAATTGTTGAGAAGGGGCAGTTACTTTCAAGAACCAGTTAATGGCTTTGTTTAAGGTCATCCTTGATTAGTTAAGTTAGGTGTAGGTTAGTTTTTTTTTATTTTAGGTTTGTTTTCAATAAAGTCCTTTTGCACAGGTTGTATTGTCATTAGGAGAATGCAAGCCTCTTCCCTTTTTGTGTTATAGAGGTAGGTTTTAGTTGTCTTGACCTATTTCATTCCTCTTTTGGACTCTATACCCAATGGATGCTAAGGCCTCTGATCTATTTGTTTAGCAGGCAAACATCCCTAAGAGGTCGCCAAAATGTTGACCCATTTTCCTCTTTTTGGAGTCCAATGGTTCACCTTGAAAATCTCCTAGATATCCCCTGGGATATGGCTCTGCAATCCTTAAATTCTTCAAATCCTCATGCTCTATCTTGCAAAAATCCCTAAAATCATATCTGGAGAATCCTTATGAAAAACCTAGAAACCTTTTGCCTTCAATGTCTTCCTTCACAGGGATTTTCATCTTCATACTTGGTTCTTTTGTTATGGATATTCAATGTCCAAATATCTAGATCTTAGTTAACATTTGGATATTGTCTTGATATCTAGACCTTAGCCAAAATCCTGATATCTTTCAAGTATCCGGACCTTAGTTAATATTCGGATGTTTTCCTAACATCCAGATCTTAACTAACATCTGGATACTTCCTGAATGTGTGGACCTTAGTTAATATCCAAATGTTTTCCTAACATCTAGATATTTCCTAATGTCTAGATCTTTCCCAATATCCATGACGTTGTGAATGTCCTGATGATGTCATCCAGACCCCTCCCCAAAGAAGTGCATATGATGATGATGTCATCCAAACATTCTGCCTCCGATATATTATCCTGTAGTGTTAATATCCTGATGACATCATCTAGATCTCCTCTTCAATGATGAGAGGAACCTCCTGCAACAATATAATAAAAAATGCATGAAATAACAGAAATATATAAATAGCAGAAACATAGAAGGAATTTATTGATCACAGGCCACTTCGAGGGGGCAGCGTCCTTTGAGAAAGCTCAAAACAAATTCATGGATGCTTTCATTGGCCTCAACATGTACTTATATACTAAGTCTAATCTAAACAACTATTACTTCCCATGAATGTGGGATAATACAATATGCTCACGGGATGACTTACAAAGCATATGCATCCAAATGTAATATAATAACAAAGTAAAGAGAAGGGTTAAACATGGGTTCCTAACATCCCCTCCCTCTTAGGAAATCTTTGTCCTCAAAGCTTAAGATGTGGAAATTGTTGTTGAATCTAAAGGAGTGGTTCCCATGTAGCATCCTCTGGTTGCATTCCATGCAACTGAATTAAGACCTCTGTGATGGATCGGGAGCAAAGCTAATGAGTGCATCTGTCGAGGATTGCCTTCAGCTCTAGAATGATGGATCCTTTGTTATCCAGTTCTAGTAAAATAGTTTGTGCTCTGATGCAGGTGCCAAGAACTTTCTTTAGACAAGAGACATGAAATACTAGATGAACGCGGAAAGGAGGAAGCTCTAATTTATAAGAAACCAACCCAATCTTCTAAAGAACCTTATATGGCCCATAGAACTTTGGAGATAACTTGTGACGCCCTTTGAGTTTCAGGGATGATTGCTTGTATGGTTGTAGATGAAGAAAAACCATATCACCTACTTGAAAAGTGTGCTCAGAACGGTACTGATCAGCTTGTTGTTTCATTCGATTTCATGCCATGTGAAGATTGTCCTACAAGATACAAAGAATTTGATCTCGGGTTGGAAGAACTGTGTCGATAGCCTGAACTGGTGAACTATTGGGGGTGTATGGAAGGAGCACTGGTGGTGCCTGACCATAGACTGCTTCAAATGGAGTTGTTAGGGTAAAATGTGGATTAATCAATTTAATAATAATAAACACAAACATCAATAGAATAATGAAACTAAGAAAGATTGAATGAAATGAAGAAATGAATAATACAGTGCAAACCTTCCTTGAATCAAAGCTTCTATTGTTTGTCTATTAAAACCATCCTTGTTTGTAATGAAGTTGGGCCCTCAGTGAGTGCACTCCTTTTGTTGTGTTGTAGAATGTCGATAGTAAATGGATGTGTTGATAGATATTGCTATGAAGAGGAGCTTCAAAGAAAATGGTGATCTCAAGTAGATTGTATTGGGGGTGCCAAAGGTGCGCTGGTGAATTTCTGTAGAGTAACAATACAAATAACCTGGATGAATAGAATGGAAGAATAAGGTTCCATTTATAGATTCAGAAGAATGAGGATCAACGGCTGAGAAGAAGTATGATGATCAATGGCTGAGAATGGTTGAGGAATGTGCAACCAATTGGAATATGACAAGTGTCCCACCTCCATCATGAAAGAGGGGATTTGACAAAATTGAATGGAGAGTTAACTCCATTGATTGATCAGTTAACAAACTTGATTAGTCAGTTGGAAGAATGGATTGAGGGATTGACTGAATTGATTGATCAGTTACCCGAATAGATTAAGGAGCTGACAGAATTGATTGGTTAGTTAACAGTTTTGATTGAGAGAAGAAATAGGACATGTGGGTGAGGGAATATTAGGTAATTAAATATTTAATATATTTAATTACATGTGCAACATGGTGAGGTGGACAAAGTGAGGTAGAAAGATGAGGTGGAAGGTGAGGTCGATTTTTTAAATTGGAACTTAGAATAGAGGAATTTATGAATAATTAAATAATTTTAGGATTATTTAATTGTGTGAGATATTAGAAGAATTTAGGGAATTTAATTAAATAAATTGGTTTTTATTTAATTTCAGAATAGTGAACCGATTAAATAAATTTAGAATATTTATTTAATTGATAGAAGAAGGGAATAAATATTTAGAATATTTATTTAGAATGGTAGGAGAAATTTAGAAGGGAAATAAATATTAAGAATATTTATTTAGAATGAATCGTGTCATTTTTAGGCATATACATTTTGCCCCTCTTTGATGCAATACAGTTTATAGCGTTGCTTCAAAGAAATCAATAGTCTGATAGTGATACATGCCCCAGTTTTCCTTTGGTACAAGTTTAATGATGATAGGATGCCCCCTCGGGAGATTGGATGGGAAAAAGGTAGAAGGTATGAGACAGACAATCTCACGAAGATGAAGGGTTCAGGTTAGGTTGGAATGAAGAAAGGACACATTTCAGAGAAACGAGAATAAAACGAGAAGAAAAATAGGCGAGGGAAGTAGTCACAGTCATCACCTAGCTAGATTTAGGGTTTGCAAGCTATAAATAGGAGCTAGGTCCACAAGATAATTCATTTGTACACTTGGTTGATCTGGATTGGATTTGGAGAGCTTAGAGCAAACTTGGAGCAGCATGGCAGTGAGAGAGGCAGACATTCCATACAAGGAGCACCGATTTGAGCGAGTCCATTGATTCAGGCGGCTAGCAGAGGCAGGACCCCCGGTATGTGCTTCAAAAAATTTCCCTTAGGGTTGATTTAGGGTGTCATAAATGCTAGGCAAAAATAGTGCAAACAGATGCGCCAAACTACAGAATAGTGCATATGCAGTGTGAAACAGTGCATATGCAGCGCAAAATAGCACATATGTGATTTTGCAGCGCATATGCTGAATTTGGCAGCGCATACGTTAAAGGTGCGCATGCATGGACATTAGCGGCGCATATGTGATTCCGCGGTGCATATGTCGAATGTAGCGGCACATACACTGAAGTTGTGCATATGTGGGTTTTAGTGGCACATCCATGATTTGGTGGCACTTTTGCTGAATGTAGCGGCGTATTTGCCAGAAGTGGCACATGTGTCAAGAAATGGCACTTTTACCACTTGTAGTGGCGCATTTGCTTTCGATAGAAAATTACTTAGCAAAATTGACTCGATGAGCATCCTGTTTGATGCATCAATCGATGAGATATCTTTGAGATTGCAGGAATCTAGTCAAGAGATGTGGTGTGCTATTTGAATCAATTTGAAATGCTATGTTTAGTTGATATAGGTCCATAGATACGTTGAGTATGGTATTTGAGGCTTTAGATTGATGTCTTTCTTTGCATGCTTGTAGGAGGAGATATGAGAAACATTACAGTTGAGGGAGACATTCCCCATGCCCCTATTGCAGAGATACATGCTCACGGAGATTGACAGAGAGGCGCTTGGTGCCATGGGATTGGACTATGTATGCTTCATGCCCGAGGTTCAGGCGAACCGCGGATTGCTGACGGCTGCAGTGGAGAGATTTCACAGCGAGGATGGGACTTTCCACCTCCCTACTGGCGAGATGACCATCACCTTGGAGGATGTCTATCGGATTCTACACCTGCCCATTGATGGTGAGCTTGTGGAGTATGAACCACAGAGAGGTGTGGGACTTGCCGAGTGTAGGCGAGTATTTGATGATCCGGGGTTGGTAGGATAGGTCATCCCATGGCACAATATTTATGAATGTTATGACTACTTCCCTGGGATTGTGGCAGGATTGATCAGAGGCATTGTGTGCCCTGACAGGAGATTGCATGGATTCCCCATTGGATGGGGTAGGATCATGGAGAGGATGGTGACAGAGGGCACCCGATATGCATGGGGTGTCTGTGTATTGGCTCACTTGTATCACAACATGCACCAGGTAGTATACCACCGAAGTACGAGCCTTTCAGCCGGTGTGTCACTATTACAGTTTTGGCTATGGGAGCACATAGCAATCACGAGACTGATTTGTGTTTTTGCTAGATAGAGAGGGGAGCCATATAGCTATGGCTACATAGGGGTGATTTCCCAGCATAGGTTGGGGAAGCTAGAGTACTGGAGGCATGCTTTGGATGGGGTAGATGTGGTCGTCTGGCGACCATATCTGGACTGCGAGTAGTGGGATGATGAGGCAGATGAGTTACCATACTGCTTTCAGACGAGATGGCTAATAGGACAGACCCACCACATACTAGAGAGACAGATGACAGGAAGGGTACAGAGACAGTTTGGTAGGAGGTAGGGCATGCCATAGGGGTAGGCTTACTTTTCATAGACACATGTGGAGAGGGTCAGATGGGAGCCGATGGCATCCTATGAGGAGGCCCTAGCAGAGTTTTGGCAGACACCCTATGTCACCTGGGATATGAGGACACAGATAGTAGATGCAGGGATGACACAAGAGTACGAGGATTGGATTATTGCACACCCCTTTCTGAGATATTCAGAGCTTGGGATGTTGGTGCCTCACATAGATGAGGTAGACTCATATGAGGAGGGCCAAGTTGGTCGGAGGAGGAGGAGGAGGGGTAGAGGGAGAGGGAGAGGAGATGACGATGATGGAGGCTAATCTAGATAGAGGCAGAGAGTTGAGGAGGGGCCAGAGGTCACACAACAGGTACCCCCGGAGGTACCGTAGGTACAGCAAGGATAGATGCCACCACCCTAGCAGGTGGCACAGCAGGAGATGCCCCAGCCACAGGAGTTGGGACAGGCAGAGGTAGCACAGGGGCCAGTGCAGCTAGACGCACATGAGAGGGCCATAGCTAGCCTGAGAAGATAGGTGAGAGAGCTGTGGGCATAGCTTAGGAGGGTGGATGCCTGGTGGGAGACTGATGCAATGGTGATTGCAGGGTTGACCCGAGAGAGGGACATGGCAGATGAACGGGTACAAGTTATCTGTGTAGAGCAGGATACCACAATAGCAACCCTGGGGATGGATGTAGCGAGCACCTTCTTGGTTGGACAAGTGCACCAGGCACAGGCACAGCTTGCACAGGCACAAATGCAATTAGCACAGGTGCAGGGGGAGCTTGCCAGAGCGTAGGCATAGGCATAGTATTATCGAGGCTTGTATCATGGAGCGGTGCCAGCGAGCTAGAGGGCTTCGAGCTTTAGGATCCAGTCTATGGCCTCCCAGAGAGCAGGTCCATTGAGGTTAGGGACCTCTGTGGTGTGTCCACAGCAGTTAGGGGTTGGCAGAGGGGGAGATACTATTGGCAGTGGTGGTCCACCGTAGGGATAGACTTGTACCACACTTGCATTTTTCAGACATGTATCACCATCCATTGGGATGTATTTTTGTATATGATATTTATTTAGAGACAGATATTATGACATTTATACATTTGGACTCACTTGTATGTGTATGAGGATGCAGCTATGGGATTTGGTCTATATGTTATGAGATAATGATTTCGCTCTTATTGTATGATGTGATGCATGTGCAAACTTAGATGCTCTATCTAATGTAAAGTGATGTTTATATGACTCGAATGCAGTCTTTAAAATGAGTGTTTTGATCTGATATGCTTTGATGTATGCAAATGCAACATGATGTCTGTATGATTATGCAACTTTTATGAGATGCACTTAGCTATGTTTTTTATCCCTTTTCTATTGGGACTATATGAGGATGATATATGGATGATCTAATGCATGTTATCATGTATGCAACTAATTTAATTATGTTTATGACTATCTCAAATGTGATGTGATATGCACCTATATGCTTTTGCTTTTTGTGATGTCCAAATGCACTCTATCGATACAAAAATGCCAGAATGAATGGATAGAAGAATTGACTTGAAAGAATGACTTGATTAGAGAGACTTAGAAGTTCTATTTGATACTATTACTCTGCATAGTTCAGGTATTGTTTATTGTATGGGATATGGATGCATGGAATTGTGTATGGATACATAATGGATGCTTTGCTTTTGGAGTGCTTTATTTCATCATTGGGCGATTTATTTTTGGTACTTTTTCTGAAATGTTGTAAGTTAATACAAGCATCTAGGTATAATTGAACCAAGATGACCTGAGTACCACTTACATGGATTTGGATTTAGCAAGTTAGTACAAGAATCTAGTCAAAATTGAATCTAGATGACCTGATTACTTCTTGCATATCAACAGACAAGGATTGCCCCTATTCATGTTAGACCTTTGATGTCCTCAATGATCTTTTGCCGATCATGTCCTTAGATAAGGCTTCATATTACTAAAGATTAATCTACAAATAGCAAACAAAGAAAAGAATCATGCCCCCATCATAGCATCTCTAGATTTTGGCATCCTTGAGTAGCATAGAAAGGCATGATAGCAGAAATCAAGACTGTAATTTTTAACCTAACCAACACAAATCATTCTTGCATTAAGGTGTGTTTGTTTCTTGCCATAATTTGAGTAAAATCATTTAGAAGACCTTAGGTGTTGTTCTGCTTTGCCTTGGATAGGTTAAGTGCCTTGCATCAAAATTTATGCTTTGGAGAGTGGTTCTACTTGCGCTTGCTTGCTTGGTGAGAAGGTTTCACAATCCTTATTGGACCCTAAGGGACTGACCTAGTGCCTCAGGGGCTCATTGCTAAATGGCCTTGCCTACAAGATGATGCAGAGGCAACATAGTTCAAGGTAAACCCTAATGGACCATGGATGGACTAGAAGAAAGCCGACAAGAAAGATGGCAAGGAATGAGATGGATGGGACTATAGGAGCCTTGGGGGTGCATGGGAATATGGCCTTGCCTACGTGACGATGCAGAGGCAATGTAGTTCATGGATTTGGACCATGGAAAACTGACGAGAGACACTATGCTAGGCTTATGCGATGGATACGGTATGGGACAAAACCTTGGTTGACAAGGCCGACAAAGAGATAGAGTAGCAAGCCATGATAGGTAACTGTCAGGAGTTTATTATGGGACAGATATGGGTCAAATGGGACACAAGGAAGAATGGACTCAAGGTGATTGGTTTCCCAAAGATGGATAAGGTGGTTTACCACAAGTAACACCTGTTTACCAGGTTTTCACCACTTGCTTTTATTTGCATGAAAGCTAGAAAGTATACATGATGCTTGTTTGCCAGGTTTTCATCATGATACCTATCCAAGGCACCTGTTTGCCAGGTTTTCACCAAAGGATGATTTTTTTTGTACTTTTCTAATTTTCTAATTTTTTTATTCTTTTTTTTTCATTTTTGATTTTTTTTGTTTTGTATTTTGTGCCCCCTTGCGTTTGGGTTCCCCTAGGTGTAAAACCGGCGAAGATGTATGTTGTTGATTGGGTCATTGAACAGTTCACCCTCTGATGTTGCCAACTGATATGCCCCTGATCCGTAAGCAGCTACAATCACATAGGGCCCAAGCCAGTTGGGTTCGAACTTGCCTTTCTTTTCTCTATCTTGCTGGTTGCAAGGATTCTCCTTAAGAATGAGATCACCAACTTTAAAGATTCTTGGGCAAACTCTGTGGTTATAGCTTCTTGACATCATTTATTGATATGCTTTGAGATGATCAAAGGCTTTCTATCTCCTTTCTTCTAGCAACTCTAGTTCTTGTAACCTGAAGACTCTGTACTCTTCATCTGATATGAGACCTTTTAGCGACACCCTGAGGGAGGGTAATTTGACTTCAATGGGGAGGATGGCTTCTGAACCATAGACAAGGGCGTAGGGTGTAGCACCTGTGGGAGTGCGTATACTAGTTCTGTAGGCCCATAAGGTGGGATTGAGTTGGATATGCCAATCACGGCTAGCATTGTTGACTGTCTTCTTGAGAATTTTCAAGATGGTCTTGTTGGATGCTTCAGCTTGACCGTTACCTTGGGGGTAGTATGGAGTGGAGAAACGATGTTGGATTTTGAAACATTCACAGAGTTCTTGGACATACTAGTTTTTGAATGGTCTTCCATTATTCGTGATAATGGATGAAGGAATGCCATATCTGCAGATAATGTAATTCAAGATGAATGAGGAAATTTGCTTACCTATGATGGTGGTGAGGGGAATGGCTTCAATCCACTTTGTGAAATACTCAGTGGCAGTTATGATGAATTTTTGGCCATTGGATGAGGGTGGATGGATCTTTCCCACAAGGTCAAGTCCCCATTGGCAGAAAGGCCAAGGTGTCGTTAAAGGTCTCAACTCTTGAGCTAGTGCATGTAACAGGTTCCCATGTATTTGGCACTATTTGTACTTCTTAACAAATTGATATGAATCCATTTCCATGTTCGGCCAGTAATAACCCAAACGCATGAGTTTCTTGGCTAAGGAAGGACCACTAGAGTGTGTTCCATAGATCGCCTCGTGTATGTCTTGCAAGGCAGTTATGGATTCTTCTCGTTCTAAACAACAGAGCAAAGTACCATCGAGACCACGTCGGTATAGGGTATCAGCTATGATGGTGTAGCGAGAGGTTTGTCGTATAAAAGTTCATCTTTAGTTAGAAGATAGGTTAGGTGGGAGAATGTTGTCCTTGAGGTAAGTGTAAATCTTACCATACCAAGGTGAATCAGATCCAACTAGAAGGTATATGGAATGGGTCTCAGGAAGATCATAAGCTGGTTACTGGATAGTTTCTACTAAGAACTCATACCGTGACTCATTTTCAGGTATTTCTAGAAGAGAGGTGATGGTTGCCATTGCATCTGCTGCTTTATTCTAAATCCTGGGTATTTGCTTGAAGGAAATGGTCCCAAAGTGTTCCTTAAAGTCATCGACTATCCACTTGTATGGGACTAGCTTCTCGTCTTTGGTTTGATATTCATCGTTGACCTGATTGACTATTAGTTGGGAGTCATTGTAGACATGTAGCTCTTGGATTTTCCACTCAGTTGCCATCTTGAGACCAATTACTACGGCTTCATATTCTGCTATGTTGTTGGTGCATGGAAATAACAAACAGTAAGACTTTGGAATGGTGTCACCTTGAGGACTCATAAACAGGATACCTGCCCCTGATCCATGGTTTGTGTAAGACCCGTCGAAGTAGAGTTTCTAAGAAGATGTTGATATAGTGAATAAGGACTCATCTGAAAACTCAAATTGCATTGGTGTGGTGTCTTGTAATGGTGCATCTGCTAGTTGATCAGCTATGATTTGTCCCTTGATGGATTTTCTGTCTACATATTCAATGTCGTACTCACTTAGAAGCATTACCCATTTTGCTAGGCAACCTGTGAGAGTTGCTTTGCTGAGGAGATACTTCAGTGGATCTATTTTTACAATGAGTTTAACTAGATGTGTGACCATGTAATGTCAGAGTCTTTGTGAAGCAAAAAAAATGAAAGGCATGATCTTTCTATTCGCGAGTATTGCAACTCATAGCCCACTAAGGTTCAGCTGATGTAGTAGATGGCTCTTTCTTTGTTCTCATAATCTTGTTGTGCTAGAAGAGCCCCAAGAGCAGTAGGTGTAGCAGATATGTAGAGAATTAGTGGTTTTCCTTGGATAGGAGGCATGAGAATGGGTGGATTCATAAGGTATTCTTTTAGTTTGTTGAATTCTTCTTCACACCTCTCATCCCATCTAAATGGAATGTTCTTGTGCAGGAGATGACTGAATGGTTGGCACTTGTCTACCAACTATGATATGAATCTGTGGATTGCCTATAGCTTGCCTTGTAGTGATCTCAATTGAGTTAGAGTCTTGGGTGGTGGCATGTCCATTATAGCTTTGACCTTGGCAGGATCCACCTCTATTCCATTTGCCGACACGATGAAGCCTAGCAGCTTGCCTGAAGTGGCTCCAAACACACATTTCTTTGGGTTTAGCTTGACTTGGAATTGGTCTAATCTTTGAAAGACTTTTTCTAATATGTCCAGATGTGATTCTCTTGTGAGTGATTTTGCTAGGATATCATCGACATAGTCCTCCATTGTTACATGCATCATATCATGGAATATGGTTGTCATAGCCCGTTGATATGTGGCTCCTGCATTTTTTAGCCCAAATGGCATGACATTCCAGCAAAAAGTGCCCCATGGACAAGTAAAAGTTGTCTTGTGTTGGCCCTCTAGTGCTATTTTGCTTTGATTATATCCTGAGAATCCATCCATGAGAGATAACATGGTATGCCCTACAGTTACGTCAACAAATCATCCTTGCGGCATGCTTTGTTTAGGTCTCAAAAATCATTGCATAGTCTGACTCAGCCATCTAGTTTGGACACCGGCACAATGTTGGATATCCATTCCAGGTAATCTATAGCTCTGATGAACCCTACATCCAACAATTTCTTGAGCTCTTCTTTGACCAAAAGTGCTATGTGAGGATGCATCTTTCTAAGCTTCTGCTTTACTAGTTTTACTCTTGGATCCAATGGAAGATGATGTAGAATTAAGTTTGGGTCTAGACCCGGCATGTCTACATACGACCAAGTGAAGCTGCCTCTCTTTTTCTTAAAGAATGGTACAAACCTAGTTTTCTCTGGTGGGGTAAGAGATTTAGCAAAGTGGATAACCTTGGGCTGTTCCTCTATTCCAATATTAATAGGCTCTATCAGCCTAAAACAATATGTGACCTTTCCTAGTACATATCATTAGGGAGAGTGTCAAGCCTTCCATCGTCAGGTACCACAGTTGGGTTTTCACCTTCGGATGCATCCTTTCTTTTTACTTTTTTGGGGTTTGACACTGCTGTAAGGCAGTTTTCACCATTAGATCCAATTTTGACTTTGATATTTTTGTGACTAGAAGGCTTGGCACCCTCCCCGAAGTAAGCCACAGTATTCAGTTCAATAGTAAAACCAGCTTTATGATCTCCCTTGGGTAGGTGGTCCCTAAGTTCCATATAATCAATGTAAGCATCGTTGTTTTGGAACATATCTAGTTGGGGAGTTCCTCGCAGATCCCAGTCAATAAGCTCAGGGTGCACGAGGGGGAGGGAGTCAGATGATAGACCTGATTCATTGATGGTGTGAATGGAAATGTTAGGAGCATTGGTAGGGGTGGTACTTTCCTTCAAGTTGTTTATTGCGATGGAATTAAACTTTCCTCAAAAGCCATAATCTCAGGGATGGGCAAATCAGACTCCAGTGGTTTGTTCCATTGCATTTGTCCCTCACGGTAGGTGCTAAAAGTTTGGATGGTATCAACCTCTTTGTCGTCATAGGAATGCTCTATTAGCTCATCCCACTCATATTCATTAGAATCTGCATCGCTGTCCTCCTGGATTGTTTGGATCATTTCTACAAGACAAGCATTTTCTTTAGCCTTGCCCTTGCCTTTGTATCCTAGGCCACTTGTGTTTCTAATTGATGAGGATGAAGAAGGTTGAATAGGTTCAATGATTCCTTCTTTTTTGAGGCCAATGGGGTCTTGTCCTTCGTATCCCATTCTATGTAGGATAGCCTCACCTCACCCATAGAGTTCTGTTGGGAGTCTAGGTGGATCTTGCATTGTGTTCTCTTCTTCAGCATAAAGCCATTGTAGGAGATCTCTCTCCTATGTTTCATCATATAAGGTCCCCCATTTTACAAAGGGAGTTGTGGGAGCTACAGGAGGAGCAGATGGCTTTGGAAAATGTTTGGGTTGGCCAAAAGATCGAGGAGACAAATGCATCTTGGAAAGGTTGAGGCTGTGCTCAATGGAGTATTCCCCCACTCCACTTTCTTTTATGGTAATTTTCTGCTCTTTGGGCCTTGATGAGGAGGCTTCAGCGGTATGATCATACTGTGGGGTAGGGGATATATATGCTTTGTTATTTGGGATGATGCATTTGGGTTTTGCAAGGAAAGAGTTGTAATGCTGATAGGGGTCGGGGTCACCTTGAATGGTGACTTGCTTGCCATTGTGCAGGAACTTTATGCATTGGTGATAAGTAGAGGGAACAACCTTCATGGCATGAATCCATGGTCTCCCTAGAAGAATATTATAAGTGAGCTCCCTATCCAGGGCTTGACACACAACATCTTTTATTACTGGTCCCACTTGAATGGGTAGGACTACTATTCCCTTTGTGGTTCTTTCTTCCTTGTCATATGCTTTGATGGTAATTTTCCTCCTTGGATCAATTGCCTATTCGGAGAACCCTAATGCAAGGACTAGCTTCAACGTGCAAATATTTAAACCACCACCCCCATCAATGAGAACCCTCTTGATATGGTGCTTGTGGATGAAGGTGACAATATGTAGAGGGGTGTTATGAGGTTGAGATACAGAGAGGTCATCTTGCTCAGTAAATGATATGGAGCTTGAGGAGGTCAAATTTCCTACCATGGCCTGAAACTTCTCTTGGGCCAAGTTGGTGGGGACAGTGGTTTCCACTAAGGCTTTCTTGAGGATCTCCTTATGGGAAGGAGATAGATGTAATAACTCCAAGATAGAAATATGGGCTGGAGCCTTCTGTAATTGGTCTATGACATTATACTGGCAGAAGTTGGATGGACAAGGTGACGACCTTGGAGGGGTGGTATTGAGTGTGACTTTACCACTGCGGGTAATGATACTACAACTAGTTTTGTTAGGTCCTGATTGTTGGTTGGGCGTGATGACATTGATTTGCGGGACATGCTCAGAAATGCAATTTATGGTATAGTCAAATGGCACACTGGCATAGTTAGCATTACTAGTCCCGCTACTCTGATTTGGCCTGTTGCGATTGTTGTTGTTGTTGTCATTATTGTTAGTGCCATTGTAATTATTGCCATTTTAGTTGTTTTCGTTGTTGTTATTGTTGTTTCCATTGTGGTTGTTGCCGTTGTTGTTATTATTGTTGTATGGCCTATTGTGATTCAGAAGTGGATCCCTGTAGGCCACATGAGTTTCATTAGAGGTATGCTGTTGGGTTCCTCCCTGGTTCTGATCTAGTACATCTTGTATGACATTTTTGAGACGGATACAATTGTTGGTTGTATGCCCCCTTCCTCGATGATATTCACAATAGTCTGTGTCCTTCCAATAGGGAGGTTTGACTATAGGCTCGTAATCACTTGTTGGCAGTAGAGAGATTTCATTGTTAGCCAACAACTTCTTTAATGCGGACTCTTGAGACTCCCCCAACGGTGTGAACTTTCACCTTGGACTTGAACTAAACCAAGGTCTTGGTTCCCAAGAGAATGGTTTGTTGGGCATACCATTGTTTGTTTCTCCTTTGAGAGTGAATATGGGTTGTTTCTTGGGAGCTGCCGCCTTGGCATCCACTACCCCATCGTTGACCACATTCTTATTCTTGGTCCAAAACTTTGATTTATCTGTTGTGTAATTTGAAGTAGGTGTGTCCTTGTATATCTTGATTGCTCCTTTATTGATCATATCCTTTTCAATGAACAATCCCATTTCAATGACTTTTGAAAATGATGTAGGGCATTGTATCTATATTTGATAGCTAAGATCAATGTTTATGCTATGGACAAACATCTCCAATAGCTGCTTCTCAGGGATATCGTAAGAACACTTACTAGCTAGTTGTCTCCATCATTGTAAGAAGGTGATGAATGACTCACCACCCTTTTGTTTGGTGTTACATAGATCTAGCATAGATACCTCGTGTTTGATATTGTAAGAGAAGTGTGTGATAAATTTGTTGACCAGTTCAACAAAAGTTTTGATTCCTGGTGGGAGATGTGAGAACCACTCCATAGCTTGACCACCTAGAGATCTTGGGAATAATCTCATCAAGTAGGTCTCGTTGTGAGCTACTTGTAAACATGCTGCATTAAATTCCCTAATATGATCTCTAGGGTCCCCTTTCCCTTTGTACTTGTCAAACTTTGGAACTTCGAACCGATAGGGGAATGGTTTCATGACCAAACTTTTGTCAAAGGGGTATGGTGCTATATCTTCCAAAGAGTAGTTCTTGGTATTTGCACCCATCTTAAGGTCTGATATTTGTTGCATTAGGCTCTCGAGTTGTCTCCTCATTTCTTCCATAGGAGCCATTTGATCCATGGGTCTCTTTCCTCTATCATTTGCATTTGGGTCTATGGTATTCCTTTCCTTTTCATTTGCATGTGGGTCTGTGTCATTCTTTCCCCTTTCGTGATCATTGTCTATATTTTCCATGATTGAGCTTATATCAAAGTCTGCGGGAGTTTAATTCTGAGACTAGCAAGATGATAGAAACACTTATGAGGGTCTGCATGGAGCACCTTCTCTACTAAACATTGGAATTTTTGATCTTGGATGCTCCCTTCATAATCTTCATGAGAGATCTCTTCGTCACTATCATGAGGTGTGACGATATGATTGGATGAGATAACCATTTCAAGTTGCTTCTTGTACTAAGATCTAGTAAGGACCATACAAGGTGATGCAGGATGAAGTGGACTAGGATTAGAAATTTTGGCAAGGTGCCGACTGAGACTATTGTGAATAGGATACCTAGGACAAGACTTGGACAAAGAACTTTCTCGCTCAATGACTTCAAGTAAGACGGTTGACACAAGACAATAGCCACTAGTAAGGGTAGTCGATACCTATCTTACTATGTAGGGAGTAGTCATGCAACAAGGCTACTAGTAAAGTTCTGTGACCTACTAGGCTTATGTGAATTCACAAAGGATACAAAAATGGGACCTATGTCGAACTAATATGGAATAATCTGATTTTGGGACAAGAAAGGTTTTGACAGAAGGTGAATAGGATGACTGATGAAAGAGAGATACTTGGATGAACTGGATGAAGACTGACTGCAAGGTATAACCTGATCTCTTTTTGTGAAGCTAGGCTGAAACGGGTACTCCAAACAGGTAAAATTTTTCTCTCGAAAATAGTGCAAGTACTCATTGTCATGGATGTGCCGAAACAGATGCGTAGCAGAAATCCATAGATGCGCAAGAAGTCGGTGTATATGCATTGTATTGGTAAAATATGAATGTGCAGCAATGGGTAGTAAATGTGTAGTAGGTCTAAATAGATGTGCCACTAGTCGACACAAATGCGCAGACATAAAGGACGGATGCGCCGCTCTAGCTTTTCTCAGTGTTTTTGTAACTTTTTGGAATTTTCTGTTGTTTTTGGTATTTTTGGCTGGAAAAAGGTCTTCTTGATATGATTTTATGAATTAACAGCAAGAAAACACAGCAAGCACAAAGAATATTTTATAATTTTTTAATTTTTTTGTGGTTTTTCTGACTCTATTTTAAATTAAAAGGAACAAAAGCAAACACAAAAATCTTAGGCTAGAAATGGATTGCAAGGGTTTTTTGGCCGCTAGAACAAGAGGTGTTTAATGTGGGCAACCATTCAAGTGGTTACACATGCGGCTGCACTACTCTCTATTATGGAGTCTCCCAGCCTCAAAGGGTTGTGCCTTAGAGGGTTTTGGGGGAGGTTGGCCATCGGTGTAACATAGCAGCACTTGTTACAGGAGGTTTTCACCTCAAGCACATTTATTTTAAGTGGATTGGTAGGGCTTGGCATCTACCCTGTTTCCACTCAGGGTCGTTCCCACTTGGATAGGCGTGCATCCAAGGGCAGGCCCCTCTTAAAGGTTAAACAGATGTTATAACAAGTCTGGCATTTTGGTTACGCAGTAAAGAGGAGAGCATAGGCCTGTTGTTATTCGATAAGCACGGAAGACACTAGTTAATCCAACCTAGTTAAAAGTAGAAAAACTAAATGGGCTAATCTACTTGGGCAAACACAGAACTTTGAATTGATTTAGCGAGATAGCAATAGTTTAGTTTTAAGCCTGAGAGAAATGATGAATTTAGTTTTATACCAGATAGCAATAACTTTGAAAAGATCGCAATGTTGCAATGCAAGATATCAAATGATACAGTTACCACCTTCCTAATTAAAAGCTATGTGAGATTTTGAATAAGTATTTGTTTTACTATCCCTTTAGAAAGTGAAGTGTGAGCTATCAAAATGCAACTATATGAAACTAAACCCAAACCTACTCTGCAAAACAACTCTAGAGAATACCTGCAAAGATGTCAGTGTTAGCAAATCTTCTTAGAAAAACCCTAAAATCATTGCCCACTACAAAAGTGCAACTTCAGTGATTAAATGCGCAAAAGTAGTCAACAGAAGCATAGTAACATATATGCGTTAGAACAATATTTAAAAGTGCAGCAGTAATGAACATATGCGTAGTAATAACATATGCACCGGAACAGTATTTAAAAGCGCAGCAATAATGAATATATGCGCAGTAAGGACATATGCATTGGAACAGTATTTAAAAGCGTAGCAGTAATGAACATATATGCAGTAATAACATATGCGTCGGAACAGTATTTAAATGCATAGCAGTAATGAACATATGCACAGTAATAACATATGCGCTGGAACAATATTTAAAAGCGCAGCAATAATGAATATATGCGCAGTAAGGACATATGCATCGGGAAAAGGAACATATGCACTGAAATAGTATTTAAAAGCGTCGTGGAATTTTTCAAATGCACCGGATTAGCTTGTACGATGCCTATACGGAACCTGTCTTCAGAAAAAGCTCAGGTTTTGATAAGGGGGCAAGGCCCCACGGTGGGTTCCAAAAATGTTAGGGTAAAATGTGGATTAATCAATTTAATAATAATAAACCCAAACATCAATAGAATAATGAAACTAAGAAAGATTGAATGAAATGAAGCAATGAATAATACAGTGCAAACCTTCCTTGAATCAAAGCTTTTATTGTTTGCCTATTAAAACCGTCCTTCTTTGTAATGAAGTTGGGCCCTCAGTGAGTGCACTCCTTTTGTTGTGTTGTAGGATGTCGGTAGTAAATGGTTGTGTTGATAGATATTGCTATGAAGAGGAGCTTCAAAGCAAATGGTGATCTCAAGTAGATTGTATTGGGGGTGCCAAAGGCGCACTGGTAAATTTCTGCAGAGTAACAAGACAAATACCCTGGATGAATAGAATGGAAGAATAAGGTTCCATTTGTAGATTCAGAAGAATGAGGATCAACAGCTGAGAAGAAGTATGATGATCAATGGTGAGAATGGTTGAGGAATGTGCAACCAATTGGAATATGACAAGTGTCCCACCTCCATCATGAAAGAGGGGATTTGACAAAATTGATTGGAGAGTTAACTCCATTGACTGATCAGTTAACAAACTTGATTAGTCAGTTGGAAGAATGGATTGAGGGATTGACTGAATTGATTGATCAGTTACCCGAATAGATTAAGGAGCTGACAAAATTGATTGGTTAGTTAACAGTTTTGATTGAGAGAAGAAATAGGACATGTGGGTGAGGGAATATTAGGTAATTAAATATTTAATATATTTAATTACATGTGCAACATGGTGAGGTGGACAAAGTGAGGTGGAAAGATGAGGTGGAAGGTGAGGTGGATTTTTGAAATTAGAACTTAGAATAGAGGAATTTATGAATAATTAAATAATTTTAGGATTATTTAATTGTGTGAGATATTAGAAGAATTTAGGGAATTTTAATTAAATAAATTGGTTTTTATTTAATTTCAAAATAGAGAACCGTTTAAATAAATTTAGAATATTTATTTAATTGATAGATGAAGGGAATAAATATTTAGAATATTTATTTAATTGATAGAAGAAGGGAATAAATATTTAGAATATTTATTTAGAATGGTAGGAGAAATTTAGAAGGGAAATAAATATTAAGAATATTTATTTAGAATGAATCGGGTCATTTTTAGGCATATACAAGAGTCATTTTAGATGCAATGTGGTAGGAGGTATTTTACCACCATTTAGCGAGAGGGAGCCACTTTGCCCACTGATGCTCTTGTTCTGAGGTGAAGCAACAAAGATAAGTTTCCAAACATTTATTGATAATTTTAGTCTGACCATTTTTTTATGGGTGATACCCAGAACTCATCTTCAATTTGGTGCTAGTGTGTCAAAATAGTTCTATCCAAAAATGACTGGTGAAAGTTGCATCACAATTTGAGACAATGGAAGAAGGGATGCCATGAAGACAGAAGATCTAGTCCATGAAAATTTGTGTGACTGAGGAGGTTGTATAGGGATGGCTGAGGGCACAAAAATGACTATATTTGGAGAGGCGATCAACCACAACCAATATCACTGACTTTTCTACAGATTTAGGGAGCCCCTTAATGAAATCCATAGAAATATCTATCCAAATCCATGTAGGGATAGGCAAGGGTTCAAGAAATCCAAAAAGGAGTGTCATTTCACCCTTGTTGCATTGGCAGGTATCACATTCAGCCACCATATGTTGAATTACCCTTTTCATTCCCTTTCAAAAGAAGTTACGTCGTGCCCACTCATAAGTTTTGAGGAACCCAAAGTGCCCTCCTGATGGAGAAGCATGGAGTTCATAGAAGACAGCCTGCTAAAGATCTGTGCTCTGGGGAAGCACCAGAAGACCCTTGTATCGCAGAGAAGCACCATCCCAAGAGTAATGTGGTATAGCAGAAGAGTTAGTGGCCAACTTTTTAATGATTTGAGATAATGAAGAGTCATTGACATAGCCCTACTAGATAGATTCCAACCAATTTGGAACAGGCATAGAAATAGCTAAAATGGAAGCTTGGTCATCAAATGTGTGAGAAAGAGCATCCACCACAATATTGTCCTTACCCTTCTTGTAAGTGATCTCATAGTCATAACCCATGAGTTTGCTGACCCATTTCTATTGTGCTGAGGAGGAGACCTATTGTTCCAAGAAATATTTCAGACTCTGGTGATCAATCTTGATGCAAAAATGATTCCCTAGTAGGCATGGCTGCCACTTTTGTACTACATGTAAAATAGCTATCATTTCTTTCTCATATGTAGAGAGTACTAAATTCTTACCAGAAAGGGCTTTGTTGGTGAACACAATGGGATGATATTCTTGAAGGAGAACAACACCAAGTCCATTGCCACAAGCATCACTCTCAATAGTGAAGGTCTTGGAAAAATATGGCATAGCTAGAACAGGTGTAGCACACATAGCTTGTTTCACTTTTTCAAATGCACACTCAGCAACATGTGTCCAGATAAAAGTGTCTTTTTTTAACATAGTTGTTAATGGAGATGTAATCTTCCTGTAATCCTTGACAAACTTGTGATAGTAGCCAGTCAGCCCCAAAAAACCATAGAGGCTCTTGAGTGTCTCAAGATGTGGCCAATTTTTCATGGCATCAATTTTTGCAAGATCCACTCAAACCCCTTGAGATGAAATAATATGCCTAAGATACTCCACTTCCTCCTAGCCAAAAACACGTTTAGAATATTTTGCATATAGATAACAATCAGAGAGAAGTTGAAGTATGAGATCCAGGTGTTGGAGATGCTCAACCCATGTTTTACTATAGATGGGGATATCATCGAAGAAGACTAGAATGAATTTCTGCAGGTAGGGCCAAAATATTTTATTCATCAATGCCTGGAATGTTGACGGAGCATTAGTGAGGCCAAAGAGCATGACCAAAAACTGATAGTGGCCATCATGCATGCGGAAAGCCATTTTAGGGATATCATCCTCATGAACCTGAATTTGTTGATACCTAGAATGAAGATCCAACTTGGAGAAAAAATGAGTACCATGAAGCTCATCAACAATAGGAATCAGAAACTTATCCTTGATTGTGATGTGATTAAGTGCTTAGAAGTCAATGCAGAGGTGTAATGACCCATCTTTTTTCTAGACATGAAGAACTAGTGAAGAAAAGGAACTGGTACTAGGGTGAATAATACCTTGCTTCAGTAAGTCTCGAACGAGCATCTCAATCTCTATCTTTTGGTGAAATGGGTAGCAGTAGGGCCTGATGTTGGGAGGAACACTTCCAGGAAGGAGCTGAATACGTTGGTCCTCTAGTCATGAAGATGGAAATCCCACTAGTTTGACAAAGACACATGCATACCTATCCAAAATTCATTGTAGATCAGGAGTAGGGGAGACCGCTATTGGTTGCATCTGAATGGAATGGAGCTGAGCAATGACACCATGTGAATCTTTTTTAAGAATCTTTTCCATGCTATGTGAACTTATGATGCTGAGAGACCCTAGTTGTAAGCCCTTCAATGTGTGTTTGTGCCCATTGTCTGAAAACTATATCCAAAGTTCAGTAAAATCCCATAAGATGGGTCCAAGTGTGTGTAACCATTGGGTGCCCAAAACCACATCACATCTACCTAAGAGCAAGGCAAACATGTCAGAGCATAGGTTATAATTTCCAATAGAGATACACACATTGCGACACTTCCCTTTGCAAGGTAATGTGCCCCCATTGGCAATCACGACTTCAAAGATGGAGCAAGGATGGACAAAATAATCAACCTATTTGGTGATCCGAGGGTCGATGAAGTTATGAGTGCTACTAGAATCAATGAGTATTGTAAGAGGGAGCTTCTTGAAGTAACCCTTGACCCGCATGGTTTGTGGGGTGGTGACTCCTGCTAAAGCATGGAGAGAGATCTCTAGGGGGTCTTCCTGAGAAGTAGGGTCAACAAGTGGTTGTTGAGTTTCACCCTGATCATCTATTGTATCCTGACCATCTGCATAAACTTTAGTTTCAGGCAGAGAATGTACATCCAAGAGATAGAGCTTTTTCTCAACACATCTATGTCCCCGAGTGAATTTCTCATCATAATTATAACAAAAGCCATTTTTCTCTACGTGCCCGCATTTCTGCTTCAGTCAAATGCTTGATAGGAGTTGTTCTAGGAGTTGGCATGATTTGAGGTCTTTGGGAAACTATATTTCTGAATGTAACAAAATTAGATTTGGATCATTGTTGAGCTATGATCTTGTCCTCCACCAACTTAGCCAACCCTAGGGCTTCCATCATTGTGCTGGGATGGAATATTTTAACCTCAAATTAGATTAAATCCTTCAGACCACTGACAGAACAACTCCTAAAGAATTCATCAGATAGTCCCTCTATGTGATTGGCCAACTTCTCAAATTCTATCTGATATTCTCTCACAGTGCATGTTTGGTGAAGTTTAGTGAGTGCTCCTATGGAGTCATCAAAAGCACTAGGGCCAAATTGTTGCAAAATGAGTTTGCAAAAATCTGTCCATTTTGGCTCTTCATGAGCCTTGATGTACCAACGAAACCATTGAAAGGCTTCATGTTCTCAATGAAAAGATGCAAGTGGGACTTTGTTGACATCAAAAGTATTATGTAGATTGAAATATTGTTCTTCTTGGTATATCCATCCAATCAAATCATCACCATTGAAGCGACGAAAATCAAGCTTTAGCCCATGAAAATTGCTCGAAGAAGAGAACCCAGTGTCTGTAGAAGACTCTGGTTGTCATCTATTGTTCATGGCTGAATGCTGTATATTGAGGCCGAGAATTTTTTCATCCAAATCTTGGAGTTTGGTCTTGAGGGCTGTGAGTTCATCCTCCATGTTTTTTGCTCTTGTGCGGGTGACAACCATATGCAAGAGAATTTTTTTTGAAATGGGTAGAAAAATAAAAATAGAAACTTTTTTAGTAAAGGAAAATTTGGATTTGGGAAAAAGTCTAATGGGTAATTGGGGTTTGACTAGGTTTTAGACACTTTATGAGGGAAAGGGAAGCAAAAAATGGGGATTTTAGAAGCGAGGTGAAAGAATGGGAAAATTTGTCCAAGAGACAAAGGAGCAGAAATATGAAATGAACACTATGGTAAAATTTGAAGGCTATTGGGTGAGAATTGAAGAAGTTATGGCAAACCCTAAAAATAGATAACTGTGGGATTTCTAGCTTCGATAAGTGAAATTTACGATAGGGTCCTCAAGGAAGGAAATATGTAGAATGAAATTATAGGGCTTCCAGTGAATTTTGAGAGGAAATAGAGCTAAAGCAAGGAAGATATGGCAAAAAAAAAGAAATTTTTTTCCTTTTTTTTTCTAGAAACGATCTGCCAACGACTTTGGATGAATTCAATCTGTAATTTGTCGGCTGTCAATAGATATGGGTCCTAGGTATGTTCGGCTACCTAAAGGTTTAGGGGAGTCACTCAGCCACCAATGTTGTCTAACGGCTTACGTATTGGAGTAGTACCCCTCACTCCACGGCTTAGGTAAAACTAATAACCGCTTTGCCACAAATGATAGCTCTTGGTTTACCTCATGGATGGGAACTAGTCAATCAGGTAGGGGTCATTGCCCTTTTCGCTAGCAGGTCCTCTCAATGGGCCAGCTACTTAAGGGTTCTTGTGGTACTCCTCACAATAAGTTTTAGGGCTATATGCCTAGGTACTTCCCACAGTTAAGTGGATAGGGATATTCCCTTATCCGAACCTGCAATTGAAATGAACAATACAGATGCAAAAAAAAGAACTACTGCAATAATCACAGCACCTGGAGGCCACTGCAGAAAAAAAAAATTTGGCAGAAATTCCACCCAGCAAGCCCAAGAAAGTGCTCTAATAGAAGATGAGAGGAACGTCTTACAATAATATAATGAAAAATACACAAAATAACAAAAATATATAAATAGCATAAACATAGTGTTGATGTGTGTTTTAGCACGTAACAACGTAGGTGTGATTATTGGTTTCACACCCTGGGTAAGACTACTCCAAGGATAATACAGCTAGGTCTTAGCTTGCTTGAAATCTCTTAGTTGGTATGTCTAGCTATGCCTACAAGGGGTCTTACATGCAATCTACAAATTTTCATGTTTGGGACAACAAATACATATAAACCCTTTTGTGATTTTCAGCTGATAAACAAGATAAAGTGCTGCTAAAATTCCTATTCTAATAACTAACAATGGTTTTGAAGAAAATGCAAAAGGTTAGGGTTTTTAGAAGGATCCTAAGTGACATTCACAATGCATAGGTTATCTTTAGTAGACAAATACTCTAAAAAATTTAACCAGCTTCCTGAGTTACCAAATTGAAATAGGTGTTACAGTGCTGCAGAAAATGGTGCTATCTTCAATGGAAGACAATAGATTTTCATATCACATTCATTTGCTAAATACCCAATAAACAGTGCAACTTAATGTATGAAATGCAATTGAACTTTAGCACAAACAATCAGCCCAAACTAACATTAGACAGCTATTTACCATTGGCAAATAACTAAAAGTATGGACTTAGAGTATTCATCAGATCCTACAGCAAACCATGACTATTATAAAAGAACAACTAACTAACTATGGGAGAGCAAGAAGCGAACCATGAAAACCAAAATGAGCCAATACAAGACACAAATTCTGAAAATTATTGCAAAAACTTGCTTTGTATTACTTCAAATGGCATAGGGTCAACAATTCGGTATCAAAATCTCTCTTACAAACAAAGGAAATGGCAATTTTTTATCTAGAAAAGTAGCATACCAAGTTTTCAAATGAACGGTGGAGATTAACTCAACACCGATGGTCCATAGTACATCAATAAATACAATTATAATAGCTTAGATCAATTCTCAGATTACATTTTGTCTTCTATGAAAAAGATAAAAAATAGCGCCCAGATACATTGAATCTAGTCAATTTGACTAGCCAACTCAATATATTAATAGAAAAGAACATATTAGAAGCATGAAAAAGACAAAATAGAGTCACATGCTGCCCTGAATACAACAATTTAAAAATATGACGAGATTACATCTTTAGAATATTTAAAATAATATCAGGATTCTTTATCTAAGTCAATTTTGTCTTCGCTAGCCAGTTTGCTATGGTAAGTCAGCCATGTGTCAAGTGCAAGATTAATCTCAGATAGATCTCGATCCTTCAAATGATTTATCCTGTAGTCGAACATCTCTAGCTCCTGACTGAATTTACTGTATATCTTTTCTATCTCTACACCTGCCTTGTGAAATGCCTTGAATTCAACCCTGAGGTCACTTGCCTTATCCAACCTATCCTCCATACTGAGCGTGGCATCTTCAAAAATCACCTTATGTAACTTATCTTTACACTTTTTGATATCAAATGGGGCATAATCATTTTAGGATACTTCCTGGTAATCCCTTAAAGAATCATTGATATCATATATGATTGATCTTAGCTCCTCATCGGCTGGCTTATATGCTTCTTTTATATGCTCAAAAGTTTCTTTCCTCAAAAGAAGCTGTTGATACCATTTAACGGCCTTGGGCAGCTGATTCCCAGTCAAAATATTCTCTACAACCAGAGTCTAGGCATGATCTTTATCTGAAAATACATATGTGAATAGTATTCATCAAAGGAGTCACACTCTTCATGTAAATCTTTCCACTTCTTATGCAATTCTACTAATTTCTTATGTGCTTGAGCAGAGGCATTAATAGTTTCACACCCCATCTCAAAAACTTTTAATAACCAATTTTCTGTACCTTGGGATTTGGATCTTACCTCATCCAATCTGGCCATTTCATTAGTAGACAAGAAAGTGAGTATCATCCTTATATCTCCCCCTGCATCTACTGGTTTTACCAAAAATTGAAGCTAGGCACGAAGTTCTTCATTATGCTACTTCAAATCCTTCTTGGGTGTTTCATCCTTATCCAGCTATTCCAAAATTGATGTGACTAACTCCTTGAAATCATCCACTCTTTGAGCAGGAGTGGCAGGTCCCAGATCAACTATAGATATTATGTAATATTTCATCCTGACTTGTTCTTTTGTTGTGTTAGCTAGCGGGACTGCTATTTCTACAATTCTCAATCCTGATTCATCCCTATAGATTCTAGACTGTGTCTTAGCATTCTTTTACTTCTTGGGCTTCTGAATCTTTTTTGGTTGTAGTATCCTCCTTACTAACTTCTTTTTCTTTTACCTTCTTTGCCTTAGAGCCTTCTCCAGGACAACTTGGCATGTCTCTTTTCTTGGAGGCCCTTATCCTAGTAGAGGGAGGCTGATCTTTCTTTAAAGCAGGCCTTACAGATGGCTTCGTCATCTTCTTTGCTTTTCTAGCTAGAGATGTATGTTCTTCGATGTCTGACTTCTGTCTCTCAACTGGCTCTGCTCCATCTATGACATGGATTGTCTCATCCCCTTCTCCCCCGGAGTCCTTATCTGATTCCAATGCTATATAAGTGAGTTGAACTCCCTATCCTTCCAAAGTAGCCACTTGACCTCTTACCTAGGCTTTGCTTAATCTGATAGGTTCTCTCATAACAATATCCAAGGACCTCTCTTCTGCATTGGCCCAATTTGGCAATGGGATAGGCTAATGGTATTGAGCTTCCCATGGTCCTCTGACCATAACATTTTCATCATCTTGTAGCTGGTTTGGTATTGCCATGATGTGAAACTTCATGATAAAATCTAGAGGCAACCTTGAATGTGCTTTCTTCATGATCTCATAATCATCGGGGCAATTGGCCCAAAAATCTTCAATATCCATCTTGTGGAAGAGCTTCTTACTCATGAATCTTTCCATCACCTTATTTGGATCAAAATGATCCCTTGCATTGTCGTAGTGTAAGTTGAGGAGTTGAAGCTCTTTAGCAGAATGCTCTGCAGATGCCAAAGAAGGGAATGCATAAATTCCCTTGCCAAACTTGATAGGAAATTGCACATTGGTTTTGTGCAAGTGTTTGAGCTTCTCGGCACAGGGTATTAACTATCTAGACACCTCCAAAAGTACTGTATTATCATTGGGATACCTAGGAATTCTATAAGCCATCCTAGTGAAGCCTTGCACCCTTAACTATGTGAATTTCTCGAAATGGATGTACCATCTACCATACCTAGTTATTTCTTTCATTGCCTCAGTGGAAATCTTCAAGGTTGTGTTACCCTACAGCATTCTGGCTATAGACATTGTGAAAGCATCATCTAGCCTTTTGAAATGTATCAGAGATTGAGATGAGGTTAGCTGTGGGTAGCATTCATATACCTTTATCTGGGTTTGCTCATCATTCCCAACTTCACCAATCTTAGATAACCCAACATAATGATTTCTTCTTGCCAATGCATAAACAATATAAGATGTCCACCTGAAGTGTCTTTTATCCTTGAAATTGCTAAAGGCCTCATGAATGTTGTCACTGAGGATTTGAGCCCAGTGGAACTTAGTCCGTTTCAATATCTCGATGATAATGATAAATATCCATTCCTCAAAAGTGGAGGTTGTAGGTAATCCATATATCCTGCTCAAGAAAGTTACTAAGTCTTTGATTTCATCATGGAAATCACTTGTGTATAATATTCAGGGAAGTTTGATGAGAGCAGACCTTCTACTTTTGGCCCAACTATCATTCATGTACTTTCTGCAGCCTTCTACATCTTTGTTATAAGTTTCCTCTGATCCTTGTTTGTCTGGCATAGTCATAACCTTATGCCAAGGAATATCAAAGGTCTTAGCTAGAGAAGGTGGGCTTAAATCAGCTAAGATATCCCCATTGGTTGTTTGGATTGTTCTTGTCATTACATCATATCTATCTACACAAGTTGCCATCAGTTCTGCACATTGCACTGAAGTGGGGAAGGCAGCAGCTTGTGATATACCACTATCCTTGAGTATTCTGGCCCTGGGGGTTGGGTTTGGACCAAAGACCCTCAATCTAAAGTCATCTAGGTCTAAGTGACCTAGGTTTATATCTCCTACATCACTCCACCCAGAGTGAATCTTGGTCTCTGGAGGGATTGCTTTGAATTCATACTTCATAGCTTGGGCTCGGGCAGTCATTTAGTCTGCAGGACCGGACCTTATAAGTTTGATACCTTGAGGAATCTTTTAACACACTTTTAAGATGAACTTTGATAAATTTGCTATTACTACTGATATACCCTTTTTTAAAGGATCTAATAGTTATCACTATTGCACTTACAATAATCATCATAAATACATGCAAAGGAACATTTAATGTTGCAAGAAATCCTATGAAAATTATCGTTATCTATGCATTACAACATTAACTCTATCATTTTGGCACTTTCCCTTTGAGAATTTAGTCATTTGCATGATTTGGGCTATTTTTAAGGTCATCTGACTTGCACGTAGAAAATTGTTGAAATTAGGGTCTGCTGAACTCAGCGGGAGAAACGGGCTTGTCCGACCCAAGGTTTTGCTACCATTCATGCTTTTTAACATTTGTGTGGATTTCAATGGTTACCAACTTGCGTAGATTTTAGAGGTCACCGACCTCCATTGGTTGTCAAGTCAATCAGTTGTGATTTAGCGCAAATCCTATTAATATCATTTGTATTTCATTTGCATGGGATTCGACTTGGTCTGATTTGCACGAGTTTTGGTTGCTATCGACTAGGTCGGTAGGAGAGTGTTAAAGTGCGGGGTAAGACAGGATCATTTTTAGGGCAAGGTCGATATATTATTTTCAGTGGGTTTTTGAGACGCCACTGACTTGGCAGGGAAATTTGAGGTGTCTGACCAAGTCAGAGATGAGGTCTTTTAGTGCAAGGTCGGTGCAAGGGGTTTTCAGCACAAAAGTAGCTTTCAAAGTTTGCAAGGTTTTGAGGTCCGTCTAACTTAATCGGAGAAACACAACATGGGGAGGTAGGTCGGAGATCGATGTTTTTAGTGTACGATGTTTTTGAAAATGCAGCGCAGGTTTTAGAGGTCACCGACTGACTAGAGAATCGACAATTTTACAGGTTAGTCGGACCTCATTTTCACGCTAAGCATTGAATGTGTCCTCAGTAAAATTTGTCTAAGTTTTTGGTCTTTTTCCATCTTTCGACAGGAAATCCTAACGGGGTTTCAACGAAGAACAAATAATCCATGCATAGAAACCCTAGCTTAGAAACCCTAAGAATGTTCATTTTAGAAAGACAAACATTCAATCAAACCCTAATTGCATGCAGTGAAAGCTCAAAGGACAAGGTTATGGAACCCTACCTAGTAAATGTGGAAGCTACCTCTAGATTGTGAAGGCAGATTGCAATTTTGAGCTTGGGCAGATCAACAGCAAGAGTGTTCAAATTTCCAAACGAAGCTCCAAAAATCTTGTCGAATGCAAAATAAATGGTTTAAAATGGAGGATTTGCCCCTTTTATCCCCTAGAGAAATTACCATTAATGCACAGCATAGGATTTTCAGTTTTAGGATTTCTAGCGCTATTTCTCCCTAGCTTGGACCTGGTGGGGAAATAGGGTGCATCAAACCTAGTCGATGAGGGACCTTTTCAATGCTAGGACTTATAAATTCAATTTTCACAGTTTGCAGGCATTTAAGGGTCCTCTGACTTGTGGACATTTTGGGTTCCTCTGACTTAGTCAGTGATCGATCGATTTAGTGCAAGTCAGAGACATTTGATTCTAGCACAGAAGTCCCTCAGAGAGGAAATTAGCGCTGAAGTCGGTGACAACAGATTTTAGCTCCAGGTCGGTTGGAAGACAATCTAGCACAATGGTCGGATAGATAGGAATTTAGTGCAAAGGTCAATTGGAGGGCAATCTAGCGCAAAAGGGCAATTCAAGGCCCTCAAAAGGGATGTAAAAAACCAACCTAGTAGATACTTGAAGTGATTTCTCAATATTATCATTCAATCAAGGTTAAAATTCCCTTTTACCACTTAACCACTTGGGAGATGAAAAAGATCTAATTGACACCCTAAGCCAAATCAAAAAAGGGGGTCCTCATTTTTTGAATGGGGCGTGTGTGCGAGGCACAACAAATGGTGGCTCTGCTAGGGAATGCTCCCGAGCATTCCAACGATAAACATTTAGTTCAAACCCAGAATCTCTGTGTTCCCCACATATTAAATGAAAAAGAAAGGTACCTTATCAAAGAATCTAAGATCACTAAATAGTGCAACCATCCACATCCTGAAAACCTGAGTGTGTGCAATCATATTCATTCCCATCCTGAAAGCTGAGATCATTCTACCACCAAGTAATGATCAAATTTTTAAGATGTAATGAGCTTTGAGAAGAACAAAAGATAGATATTGTTTTCTGGTACAATTGCATTTGATGGTAATCATTTCTAAATAGTATCTTTTGTAAGTATTGGCAATTGGTAGTCTCTTTTATTTGCACTATAATGAGTCTGTCATTGAAAAACACCTTTTATTTTTACCCAATATAGGCTAGCAACACTTAGTATTACCTGCCTTTTTTCTTGATTGATAGTGCATGTGGTAGAAGAAGAAGTCAACACTTTTACTCGACATAAGATCACTCAGACTTGCCTAGCTACCTTAGGATTATTTAGAGTGTGAAAGATATATGGTTAGAAAATACTTTAGGTGCACCAACTAATAACTCATTTCCAATGAACTGTCACCATACTCCTTGGCATAACAGTGGAACCCACAGCAAAACTAAGTGGAGACCTTGGCTTCTCAAAGGAAGACTCACGACTATTCACCCATCAAAGAAGCACTTGCAAGTCCGCACAACTACCACCACATCAAAAACAAAGACCCTGCGAAAAAGCAAGCGTAGCAAGCAAAACCAAAAGGATAACTAATCTAAGTAAAGCACCTAACAACTAAGGAAAGAAAAGGAAATAAAGCAAAACTAAACTAAAGGCAACCTAAACTAACAGCAAACAAACCCCTAGCTATGTACACTAAAATGAGGCATGACTGCCTCTCAGGCCTCGAAGTAGTTCTTTAGGAACTGGCCATTGACAGGTAATGGCAGCTCCTCACCAATAAGGCTCTTGAGTCGGTATGTGTTGTCTCCAAGGATTTCATAGATCTGATAGGGGCCCAACCAAAGTTTATCAAACTTACCATGTTCTCATTTCTTTTCATGTGCGTTATCCCAGCATAGGACCAAATTATAAATGTGGAAGGCTTTGACCTTGGCTCTTTTGTCGAACCATCATTTTATGACTCCTTGATGTTTAGCAAAGTTTTCTATAGCAGCATCGCATTTCTCTTCAAGGTGCAGTAATTAGCCCAACCTAGAGGACAATTGATCATCAATTTCAAGGTAGTCTTGCATGAATTGTAGTATGGGAATCCTCAAGTGGATAGGAAAGATGGGTTCAATCCCATAGACTAGGTGATAAGGTGATGTGCTTAGGGCTGCTTTATGTCAGATTCTATCAGCCCATAAGGCGAACCTAAGTTGAGTATGCTAGTCTTTGGGGTTTTTGTCCAATAGTTTCTTCATGACCTCAACCAGATTTTTGTTCATTGATTTAGCTACCCCATTCCCTTGTGGGTAATAATTAGATGAGAACTTGATAGTAATCTTGTAATCAAATGCCTAGTTAGAAAAATATAATGATGAAAAGGTAGGGCCATTATCACAGACTAAAGTAAATGGACGACCAAATCTGGTGATAATATGCTTTTCAACAAATTCAATAACTACATCTGTGGTGCATTACTTACAAGCTATTGCTTCAGACCATCAAGTGCAATAATCAATAGCGGTCAGAATATACCTGTGGCCTACAAAGGAAGGCGGGTTGATCATACTGATAAAGTCGAGGCCCCACTGATCAAATGGTCATACCTCCACCACTGGTCGCAAGGGCATGGCTGCATGTTGCTCTTTGTGTGTAGTGGTCTGGCATATATGATAGGTTCTTACATGTGAATATGCATCTTTGAACAAAGTTGGCCAGTAATATCTGGCATGGAGAACCTGATTAGTTGTTGAGTGGGCTGATCCATGACCTATCCCAAATCTCTTGTGAAAACTGTTTAATACTTGATTGACCTCTGACTTGTCCAAACACCTTAGATAGATGCCTTCATGATTCTTCTTGTAAAGAACTGTTCCTTTTATCTTATAACTACTGCTTTTTAGTTTGAGTGCTCTCCTTTGCACTAAATTTAGCTGTGGTGGATAGCGTTGATTGAGTAAATAAAATATGATATCTCTGTACCACTCATCTTTTGAAATGTCTTCCAACAGGTATTGCTGGGAGACTAGGTCTAGTCCCACTTCAGCCATTGTTCTTATCAGGGCCTGACCTCTTACCAATTTCATAGGTTGAATATCTATGTCAAACTCTTGCAGTATGGCGACCCATTTCCCTCTTCTTTCTCCTAATTCACTTTGCATCAATAATGTTTTGACTTCTGCATCTGGGACTATGGCAATTACTTGACTTCTTAAGATGTAATGATGAAATTTCTTAACTACCTTGACCAGAGTGTATGCTTGTTTTTCCACATTTGGATATCATAGTTATGTGTCTTTCAATGGGGTACTCATGAAAGCGATGGGCCTTTCATCATCAACTGACCTCTTCTGCATCAACATTGCAGCACAAGTATGCTCGGAAGTAAATGAGTATATTTGAAATGGCAAAGTGTAATCGGTACTCACTAAGACAGGTGCATTGGCTATAGCTTGTTTAATTTCTATGAAGGTAGCCTTGGCTTCTAGAGTCCAATCCATTTTAGCATTCTTCTTTAGCATGGCATTGAGAGGTCGAAGAATCTTAGCAAAACTCGTGATGAATTTACATACAAAATTGACCTCACCAAAGTATGACTTAAGTTCCTTCTTACTGGTTGGGGGAGGTACTTTGAGTATTGCTTGGATCTGATCTGGGTCAATAGATATTCCTTACTTAGATATTACATGTCCCAAAAACCTTCCCTTAGTTACTCCAAAAATGCACTTCTTGGAGTTGAGTGATATACAATAATCCTTGCATCGTTGTAACACCTTTCTTAGATCTGCTACATGATCCTCTCGTCTTTTTGAGAATACTGTGAGGTCATCCATGTAGATGATAATACATTTTCCAACTAATCCTTTAAAAGAAACATCCATTGCATGCTGAAAAGTTGCACCAGCATTGATTAAACCAAATGGCATGCGGCAATATGCATAGATGCCCCATCTATAGGTGAAGGATGTCTTCAATTTGTCTTCATATTCTACCATCACCTGGTTATAACCAGAATATCCATCCAAGAATGACATAATCTGGGATCCATTAACAATCTGTAATACTTCGTCCAAAGAAGGCAGTGGGTAATTACCATTTTCAGATGCTCTGTTTAAGTTATGGAAGTCGACACAAAGCCTGATTTCTCCATTTTTCTTTCAGACTGGAACTAAATTTGCTACCCATGCAGAATGTTTGACTGGAAATATTATCCTTGCTAACAACAGTTTCTGAACTTATTTGAAAATCAGTGGTTCCAGTAGAGGATTCACTGGCCACTGCCTTTGTCTGAATGGCTTTGCTCCTGGCTTTAATGAGATGGTGTGTGTGATGATCAAGGTATCATATGTCTTTAGATCTTCATAGCTCCATGCTATAACCTCAAGGTAATCTCTCAATGCATGTATGATTCCTGTCTTTTCTTCTTTAGTACTAGCTTTCCCAATGAGCACATTCTTAACATTTTCTTCCGTTCCCAAGTTAAATAGGTCACACTTTTCTCCTGGAGACTCTCCTTTCCTTTGGGTTCCTAAATTATATGCATCAAACAATCTTTCCAATTCTACCATCCCTCATGGAATCATATTTGTTTTCAAGTTTAGTACTCCTAAATCCATTTCAGCAGGCTCCATTTCTTCTTCATCTATTATCTGAGAAGTGAAAACATCAGATGAAGTAAGAAAATTAATTATGTGCTGATCATTTTCAAAAACTTGGAAATTGGTAACATTATCAAGTATAGATGGGGTAGCGACAAATTAAATAGAAAACTTTTTTAATCTTTCCATGGATGTTGGCTCTAAAGTACTTGTTGTCTGAGCTAGAGCATTTGCAACATGATTCTGCCTCCTTGGGATCAATTGGATGTTAAAACCATCAAAGCATTCTATCAAATCCTAGACTCTAGTCATGTACCTATTCAACCTCTTAACATTACATGAGTACTATTTTCTTACTTGTTTCACCACCAATTCAGAATCACCAAACACCTAGATAATTTTGACCTTCTTCTGCAGTGCTAGCAGCAACCCCTACACTAATGCTTCATATTTAGTGACGTTGTTTGTGCATGGAAACTATAGTCTTTGTGACACCAAATACGAGCTTCTAGTGGGGCTGATTAATTCAACCCCTGCACCAGACCCTTGTTTGCATCTTGAGTCATCAAATCTTAAGGTCCATAAGTAGAAATCTCTATTGCTATCATTCTATTTTACAGATTTTCTTCTCATCAAGCGGAGGCTTGAGTTCTTCCTTATTTTTAACAGATGATGCCTTCTTCAGAATTATGGGGATCTTTAGTTGTCTTTATGCTTGCTTCACTACCTCTTGGCACAACTGGCAAGTAAATTCAGAATGCAAAGTATCATGCATGCGGCACCAGTTGGGTAATAATAACTCCTCCATTTGTACCTGCTTTCCAATAGCAGTTTGATCTTGCGTAAATCTGGGTACAAAATCATGGAATCCTTTGAATATCCCAGGTTCATCCTCTTCTAAAGATTCTTCTCAATCTGATTAAATGTATGCTTTTGTACTTTCCAATCTTTGTATAAGTGGTTTGGAGGGTCTTAAGCAACTCAGCATAAGAACTTCTTTTGACTAACTAATGTGTGGAAGATAAACTCCCAAATCAACTTCTAAGAATAGAATCTTGTTGGGTTGATTGTATTCCATGATCATATGCTTCATCTTAGGTTTTATTTCAATACGTATCTAATTGGCCAACACTTTCCATGGTAGCCACATATGGGAAAAGTCAGTTAACATATAACCGTTCAAAGTCCTAGACCAATCTCTACTCAGAAGCATGCCATATTGATCTGGAATGTCCACTACTTGAATATCTATATACTTCTGCACCCTAGGATCAGAAGCCAGCTGCATGCATATTCTATTTAATTCACCTACTACATTCACTTCAGTCTTATATAATTACGTCACCTTCCTGGAAGACTTGGCTGGAGTGAGCCTGAGTGCTTTACAGACTGATAATGGCATTACATTTGTGGAAGCACAAGAATCTACTAAACAGTTATGAAGGTTCTTATTGAATATCCTGAGTGTTAAGAGGAAAGGACTTTCCCTCTTGTCTTTATAAAGTGTTATCTTTTGTTCCACATCAGTCACATGTATTCTTTCTTTCCCTTTATCAATGTCATCTTTGGTGATGCTTTCCTTTGGTACAAAATTAGTTTTACTTCCAGCACCTATATCTTGGAAGAAAGATGTCCTGACCTCAGGTATATTAAGTAACTCATACAAAAAAAGACTAACCTTCATTTTCTTAAGTTCCTTAGCTACATACTGCCCCATTTTTACTATGTCGGATCGTTGAGAATTTTCTACAGTAGTAGCACCCTGATATACTGATTGATGGGGAACTTTCAGGGGTTCAGGGTTATTGGTAGCTTTTGGGTTAGGTGGAATCTGATAGTTATTTGGCAGCATGGAGGTGGTGAAAGGGCCTTTGGGCCTGCTACTTCTCAGGTTGTAAGGAGGCTTATTGTACTGCAGATATGCATTAACTTCTTCAAACTCTTCTTCCTTAGGTTGATTATCATCTTAGAATGGAAATGTATAACTATCAAGGACTAGAGCAGTGTCATACCTCTAAGAAGGAACAATTTCATACCCTGTCGATGGAGTCTCCTAATTTTTAGCATTTTGAATCTTCATCTAGAATATACTAGATGCAATCTAGAATTCTGGGCAGTCTAGTTCAAAGTGAGCATTCGTGTTGTGCAGTCTGCACCAAGTGGACAAAGCTCCTTCAGCTAACATCACACAACCCAAGGGCCTAGTATCATTGTTTTGATTTTCCAAGGGCAATGGCACTCCTCCATTGTTTGGTCTAGTGTTCCAGGATCAGTTTGGCTGCTGTTGAAAGTTTTGATTTTGATATTGATTCTGATTCAGGAACTAGTTCTAATTTTGATTCTGGGAGTAATGCTGATTATGAAAATGTTGTTGATTATGTCCCCTCTACTGTAGGTAAGCATTCTGGTTCTTGAGGTGGGTAACCCCAGTAATAAGCTTCTAAATTTGCTCAACCAGTTCTTTGATATCATCTTTGTCTTCTTTAGCTTTAGCTATTTCTAAAGATTGTAGGAAAGGCATTTTTGCTAGAGGTATTTTAGCTATTGGATTGCCTGGGTGGATCACCAAATCTTGTGTTGCAACTAGGTTTGGAATCAGATTCATCACAGGAGTATGATTAGCTAATGCATGATTTATCATAGGTATTTGATTTGGCATGGCAACAGGTCCCATATGGTTCAATAGACTAGAGGCTATCTGTCCTAGCTAGGTACTCACAGTGACAGCAGCAAAATATGCTTGAGCTAAAGTAGCAGGTATTGGGTCAGCTCTTCTTGCAAACATGGAGGTAAGTTTATCTAGGGTGCCATAGTAAATGGGTAGTGTAGTGGCCTATTCGACAACGTAAGGGGCTTGCAAGCAACTGAAGGCTTTCTAAAATATGTTGTTAAAGGAACTTGTCATCTGTCCTTCACCTTGATGGATCTCTACAAAAGATTGATAAAGATCAGTTGGGGTGGTAGGCATACGGAACCTATCTAGAAATGCAGTCTTCAGTTTCAACCATGAATTTATGGATGCTGCAGGGAGGTTAGCGAACCAATAATAAGTTTGATCCTACAGAGAATAAGGGAACAACCTGCATATCACATCTTCATACTGTACTTGCAACATGAACATGTTAGCCTCAAAGATTTTAATATGCTCATCTATAGTCTTATCTAGATCATTTACTCTGAACTTTGAACAGAACTTATATGGGTTCTTTGGCATATCATGGTAATCATTGAACAGAAAAGGAGACTGATTATTTATTGCAAAGAAGGCCATGTTGAGAGGATTAAAGGGAGCTATAGCTATGTTCCTTGGGGCTAACTGAGCTCTTAGGGCTCTAGGTATTCCTTGATCCCTTCTTGTTTGTCTAAATTCTGTCAGGGATAGCAACTCTTCTCCAACTAAGCTAGATCTAGTGTGTCCTTGTCTCGTCCCCAGACTTGCTGATTTTTAAGCAGAGGGAAAATAGTTACCCTCCTTCTAGTGCCAATTCTGTTGATGAGTGTTTTAGCACGCAACAACACAGGTGTGATTGTTGGTTTCACACCTCTCTTGAAAAGTATCCTACCCTAGGTAAGACTACTCCAAGGATAATACAACTAGGACTTAGCTTGCTTGAAATCTCTCAGTTGGTATGTCTAGTTGTGCCTACAAGGGGTCTTACATGCAATCTACAAATTTTCAAGTTTGGGACAACAAATACACATAAACCCTTTTGTGATTTTCAGTTGATAAACAAGATAAAGTGCTGCTGAAATTCCTATTCTAATAACTAACACTGGTTTTGAAGAAAATGCAAAAGGTTAAGGTTTTTAGAAAGATCCTACGTGACATTCACAATGCACAAGTTATCTTTAGTAGACAAATACTCTAAAACTTTTAACCAGCTTCATGAGTTACCAAACTAAAATGGGTGTTACAGTGCTGCAGAAAATGGTGCTATCTTCAATGGAAGTCAATAGATTTTTAGATCACATTCATTTGCTAAATACCCAATAAATAGTGCAACTTAACTTATGAAATGCAATTGAACTTTAGCACAAACAATCAGCCCAGACTAACTTTACATAGCTATTTACCATCAGCAAATAACTAAAAGTATGGACTTAGAGTATTTATCAGATACTACAGCAAACCATGAACATTATAAAAGCACAACTAACTAACTATCAGAGAGAAAGAAGTGAACCATGAAAACCAAAATGAGCCAATACAAGACACAAATTCTTAAAATTACTACAGAAACTTGCTTTGCATTACTTCAAATGGCATAGGGTCAACAATTCAGTATCAAAATCTCTCTTACAAACAAAGGAAATGGTAGCCCTTTATATAGAAAAGTAGCATACCAAGTTTTCAAATGAACAGTGGAGATTAACTCAACACCGATGGTCCAGATTACATCAATAAATAAAATTATAATAGCTTAGATCAATTCTCATATTACATTTTGTCTTCTATGAAAAAGATGAAAAACAACACCCAGATACATTGAATCTAGTCAATTTGACTAGCCAACTCAATATATTAATAGAAAAGAACATTTTAGAAGCATGAAAAAGGCAAAATAGAGTCACATTATGCCCTGAATACAACAATTTACAAATATGACGGGATTACATCCTTAGAATATTCAAAATAATATCAGGATTCCTTATCTAAGTCAATTTTGTCTTCGCTAGCTAGCTTGTTACGGTAAGTCAGCCACACGTCAAGTGCAGGATTAATCTCAAATGGATCTAGATCCTTCAAATGATTTATCCTGTAGTCAAACATCTCTAGCTCCTGACTGAACTTACTGTATATCTTTTCTATCTCTGTACCTACCTTGTGAACCGCCTTGAATTCAGCCCTGAGGTCACTTGCCTTGTCCAACCTATCCTCCATACTGAGCATGGCATCTTCAAAAATCACTTTATGTAACTTATCTTTACACTTTTTGATATCAAATGGGGCATAATCATCGTAGGATGCCTCCTGACAATCCTTTAAAGAGTCATTGACATCATATATGATGAATCTTAGCTCCTCATCGGATGGCTTATATGCTTCTTTTATATGCTCAAAAGTTTCTTTCCTCAAAAGCAGCTGTTGACACTATTCAACAGCCTTGGGCAGCTGATTCCTAGTCAAAATATTCTCTACAACTAGAGTCTGGGTAGGCAATTCTCTGATGCTCTTTATTTGAAAATACATATGTGAATAGTATTCATTGAAGGAGTCACACTCTTCATGCAAATATTTCAACTTCTTATACAATTCTACTAATTTCTTATGTGCTTGAGTAGAGGCATTAATAGTTTCACACCCCATCTCAAAAACTTATAATAACTAATTTTTTGTACCTTGGGATTTGGATCTTACCTCACCAAATATGGCCATTTCATCAGTAGACAATAAAGTGGGTATCCTACTTATATCTCCCCCTGCATCTACTGGTTTTACCAAAAACTGAAGGTAGGCACGAAGTTCTTCATTCTACTGCTTCAAATCCTTCTTGGATGTTTCATCCTTGTCCAGTTGTTCCAAAATTGATGTGACTGACTCCTTGAAATCATCCACTCTTTGAGGATGAGTGGCTAGTCCCAAATCAACTGTATATATTATGTAATCTTCTACCTTGACTTGTTCTTTTGCTGTTTCAGCTGATGGGACTGCTATTTCTGCATTTCTTGATCCTGATTCATCCCTATAGATTCTAGACTGTGTCTTAGCCTTCTTTTGCTTCTTGGGCTTTTGAACCTGTGATAAAATATTAATCAGATCAAGCTACATTATTTCCACCTGGGGCTCATGATATGCTATTCTACTTTGTAGCCATTCAGGTGTAGAAGATTTGTTCAACTCAGTGGCTCTGTTACCATCAACTACAACTAGCTCTTTGGGTGACTTCCATTCTTGCTTTGGTTCTTCATTCTTTTCTGTGCTTATCTCTTCTTCCTTTTCTTCTTCTTGGCTAGGTTTTCCAAATTTTCCATTACATTTTCTTGAGCCAACTTGAAAACTTCCTCCGTCTGACCTTTATCTAGAGGACTATCAGATATATCAATGACTTCAACATTGACCAAAGGTTCATGAGAGTCCTTATTACTTACTTCAGTCAATATATATTTTTCCTCCTCATGTGTTGTTTTAGGCTCATGCAATCCTAACTCTGCACATACTTTCTCAATCCCAGGTAGCATTGGTACTGCCAAAGAATCTACAGGCATTTGTGAAATAGGGACAGCTGAGGATATGGCTAGGGAACACATATTGACTTGTGTCAGGTTAGCTAAGACGAATGATAAGGAAGAAGATATGATAAGAGGTGAAGGAAAGGGTAGTGAAGGTAGAGGAAGAGGGGGTGAAAGGATGGTAGAAATGGGAGGTAATGGTAATTAAGTAGAAGAAGTAGAAGATGTAGGTGTAGTGGTAGAGGAGGGGCATGAAATGGTGACAATGGAGGAAATAGGGCTGCTAGAGGTATTGGAAGAAATTGTCAGTGATCAGGAAGTAGCTGCAATGGTAGAGGTAAGAGAGGTGGCAGGGGATGTTTCGTGAGTTATGGAAGCTAAGGTTATGGGTGAAGCGGATGTAGCAGAGGAAGGAGTGATAGAAGGAGAAGTGGAAGTAGAAATGGTTAGGGTTGTGACAACAGTGCCCACACTTTGGGTAGTAGGAGGCTAGGCAGTTGGAGGACTAGAATCTTTTTTAGTTGTAGTATCCTCCTTACTAACTTCTTTTAATTTTACCTTCTTTTCCTTAGAGCCTTCTCCAAGACCACTTGGCATATCTCTTTTCTTGGAGGCCCTTGTCCTAGTAGAGGGAGGTTGATCTTTCTTTAGAGGAGGCCTTGCAGATGGCTTCTTCATCTTCTTCGCATTTTCAGCCAGAGATGTATGTTCCTCACTATCTGACTTCTGTCTCTCACCTGGCTCTGCTCCATTTGTGACATGGATTGGCTCATCCTCTTCTCCCCCAAAGTCCTTATCTGATTCCAATGTTGTATAAGTTAGTTAAAATCTCTGTCCTTCCAGAGAAGCCACTTGACCTCTTACCCAGGCTTTGCTCAATTTGATAGGTTCTCTCATAACAATATCCATTGAGCTCTCTTCTATATTGGCCCAATTTGGCAATGGGATAAGCTGATGGTATTGAGCCTCCCATGGTCCTCTGACCATAACATTTTCATCATCTTGTAGCTGGTCTGGTACTGCCATAATGTGAAACTTCTTGATAAAATCTAGAGGCAACCTTGAATGTGATTTCTTCATGATCTCATAATCACTGGGGCAATTGGCCCAAAAATTTTCAATATGCATCTTGTGGAAGAGCTTCTTACTCATGAATCTTTCCATCACCTTATTTGGATCAAAATGATCCCTTGCATTGTAGTAGTGTAAGTTGAGGAGTTGAAGCTCTTTAGCAGAATGCTCTGCATATGCCAAAGAAGGGCATGCATAAATTCCCTTGCCAAACTTGATAGGAAACTGTACATTGGTTCTGTACAAGTGTTTGAGCTTCTTGGCATAGGGTATTAACTATCTAGATAGCTCTAGAAGTACTGTCTTATCATTGGGATACCTAGGAAGTCTGTAAGCCATCCCAGTGAAGCCTTGCACCCTTAAATATGTGAATTTCTCAAACTGGATGTACCATCTGTCATACCTACTTATTTCATTCATTGCCTTAGTGGAAATCTTCAAGGTTGTGTTACCCTACCGCATTCTGGCTATATACATTGTGAAAGCATCATTTACCCTTTTGAAATGTATCAGAGATTGAGATGAGGTCAATTGTGGGTAGCATTCATATACCTTTATCTGGGTTTGCTCATCATTCCCAACTTCACCAATCTTAGACAACCCAACATAATGATTTCTTCTTGCCAATGCATAAACAATATAAGATGTCCACCTGAAGTATCTTTTATCCTTGAAACTGCTAAAGGCCTCATGAATGTTGTCCCTGAGGATTTGAGCCCAGTGGAACTTAGTCCCTTTCAATATGTCAATGATAATGACAAACATCCATTCCTCAAAAGTGGAGGCTATAGGTAATCCATATATCCTTCTCAAGAAAGTTACTAAGTCTCTAATTTCATCATGGAAATCACTTCTATATAGTATTCAGGGAAGTTTGATGAGAGCAGACCTTCTGCTTTTGGCCCAATTGTCATTCATGTACTTTTTGCAACCTTCTACATCTTTGTTATAAGTTTCCTCTGATCCTTGTTTGTCTGGCATAGTCATAACCTTGTGCCAAGGAATATCAAAGGTCTCAGCTAGAGAAGGTGGACTCAAATCAGCCAAGATATCCCCACTAGTTGTTTGGATTGCTCTTTTCATTACATCATATCTATCTGCACAAGTTGCCATAAGTTCTGCACATTGCACTGAAGTGGGGAAGGCAGCAGCTTGTGATATACCACTGTCCCTGAGTATTCTGGCCCTAGGGGTTGGGTTTGGACCGAAGACCCTCAATCTAAAGTTATCTCAGTCTATGTGACCTAGGTCTGTATCTCCTACATCACTCCACCCAGAGTTAATCTTGGTCTCTGGAGGGATTCCTTTGAATTCATACTTCATAGCTTGGGCTTGGGTAGTCATTTAGTCTACAGGACCAGACCTTATAAGTTTGATACTTTGAGGAATCTTTTAACACACTTTTAAGATGAACTTTGATAAATCTACTATTACTACTGATATACCCTTTTTTTAAAGAATCTAATGGTTCTCACTATTGCACTTACAACAATCATCATAAATACATGCAAAGGACCATTTAATGTTGCAAGAAATCCTATGAAAATTGTCATCTATGCATTACAACATTAACTCTATCATTTTGGCACTTTCCCTTTGAAAATTCTTTGAAAATTCAGTCATTTGCATGATTTGCGCTATTTTTAGGGTCATATGACCTGCAGGTAGAAAAGCGCTAAAATTAGGGTCTGCCAACCTCAGTGGGAGAAATAGACTTGTCCGACCCAAGGTTTTGCTACCATTCATGCTTTTTAATGTTTGCTCAGATTTTGATGGTTACCGACTTGCGCAGATTTTAGAGGTCACCGACCTCCATCGATTGTCAAGTCAATTGATTATGATTACTAAAAATCCTATTGATATTATTTGTATTACATTTGCGCAGGATTTGGCTTGGTCTGATATGCATGAGTTTTGGTTGCTACCGACTAGATCAGTGGGAGAGTGTTAAAGTGTGGGGTCAGATAGGATCATTTTTAGCGCAAAGCCGATGTATTGTTTCCAGTGGGTTTTTGAGACGCCACCGACTTGGTGGGGAAATTCGAGGTGTCTGACCAAGTCAGAGACAAGGTCTTTTAGCGCAAGGTCGACGCAAGGGGTTTTTAGCACAAAAGAAGCTTTCAAGGTTTGCGGGGTTTTGAGGTCCATCTGACTTAATTGGAGAAACATAACATGGGGAGGTTGTTGATAACTGAGAGGGGGGGTGAATCAGTTATGCTAATTATTTCTTCTTTTGAACTTTCTTATTAATCAAAGCATCATTGAATCAAACAAACAAACATTACCATGAAATGAGAAACACATGACACAGTATTTTTGACGTGGAAACCCGGTTAAGGGAGAAAACCACGGGGTGATTAACCCAAAGATTATTCTCTGTTAAAAGAATAAGGAATTACAAAAATGGCACTTGCCAATTAGGGCTCACTGCCCGAGCACACTGCTCACAAGAGGCACACTGCCTACAAAGAGACACACTGTCTACAAAAGAATGTTATATAGTACTTGAACTGATTGAAAGCATCTATATATGCTGGAGTTTAGTTCCGGTTAGGCTCAGTACACTGATCTGCTGCACTTCATCTTTCCTCTGATCTTTAATCTGCTTTCCTTTCACATACTGGATCTTTCTTACTACTTCTACTCTGCTCTTTCCTTGTTCCCTTATACACTTCTGCTTCAACACCTCTCACAGCAAAATTCATCCTCTATATATATCCGCACTAATGATTTTATTATCTTTCTAGTCGGCACCCGGAATAGTTTATCTTCACACAAACTTTGATTTGTCAGCTGAATCCTTGCATATCAAGTAATGCGGATCAAGCATATACTTGTAGATATCATTAATCATGTCGGCCAAACATGATTCATGCCTTCACAACCTTTACCAACAACAGTAACAGATCTGGAAAATAGTCTGATGCTCTGTCAGTCAGTTCTTCCTCTGTTCTCACTGTCTCTCAGGAATCCGGTACTCAACTATTCATATCTTTTTCTTTGTCCACCACCGGAGGCTAAATCCTTGGAAGATACTACTCAAGGTAGTCCTTTTGACTTCCCCAAAACTGCACTGCACCAAGACACTCCCTTTGAGAGGTCCGAACCAATCTGTCGGACCTTGCCACATGCTCTATTCTTGTTCACCGGACCACAACAGTCTTCATTCTGACTTCCGGTAGAGGCACACCATGACTTGCGGATATGTGGGATGACCTTTGTTGCCATCAATAACAACAACCATGAATCCATATAGTGTCTCTTGCCAACAATCTCCCCCTTTGGCATTGATGGCAACACTTAGTGAAAAAATGACTAAGTGTTTACACTATGCTCCCCCTTGGCTGATGCTCTAACTTTATATACAATTTCCAGAACTCCCCCTTAGTTGGATTCCTCATTTTTCACTGTTCCTTACTCCCCCTTTGACATCAATGGCAAAGGGTAGGGTCCGCACACCAAAATTTTCAAAAATTTACTATACTTAGCCGTATGTTACATACTCACATGAACTGAAGAATGTCTGCAAAGGATGTCTTCAATTGGATCAGTTCTGTAGCCCAACTTTGCTTCATTCTATCCAAAATTGAAATGTGACCACTCAACAAAAATGCAAAAGCTTCTGCCCTCTTGAGATCTGTCGGATCATTTGTTTGGGCGGTAGTCTGAGCATCACTGATGGCCTCATGCATAGTTTCTAACTTAGGGATTATAATCCTTCTAAGTTCTCCCATCCGGTTAGTTATATTCTTCCTTTCCTTCTCAAAGTTCTTTATTGCATTTGTGATTGCAATAGTTTGACATTCTTGATTTACTATGGAGGAAGAGAGAGGATCAAAACTTTGAGACAGACTTTGTAGTTTGTCATGTTCCTCTTTTATTTTCTTGTCAATGTCTGCTGTTGCCCTTGACCAGGAGATGCAAAATTTGTAGATGTCACCGCCATCCTTAAGAGCATTTTCTAAGCTCTTTATTCCAATACTCATATTTCTCCTATCATTAGAAATTAATCCTAGTACTTCTGAAAATCTCTTATCTAAAAATTCCTTCCGGACCTTTTCTTCAACTGATTTTTCTAGAGAATCAAATGTGTATCAACACTGCTGACTAAGGTTTTGAGATTACCGGAAGAGGAGGCTGTCGGATCTATCTAGACTGATGGCATAATCTTTTCAAGCACTCAGGAAGTAGCCTCTATCAACTCACAGTCTTCCATATGAGACTTTAGGAGTTTTTCATTTGCTTTAGCATTTGCAAATGTAGCTATCTTCATTGTTTGTACCGGAGAGAGGTAGTCAAAGTTGAATGGACCTTTTAGAAGCTCCAGTTCATCAATCTCTATTGTTTCCTGGCTCAAAAACTTTTGAACAGTTTGTGCAGTGTCTCTTGCCGGAGACAGATGTTTCTTTTCTTCTGCAGCTTTGTCCTTTGGAGTCTTTACATTCTTCCCACTTTCAGTTGTGGTTTTCTCCGTTGGAATCTTCTCTTTCTCTGCATCCTTGGTGCTATCAACCTCTTTTTCTTTTACTGCTGCTTCCTTCTCCTGTAATTTCTCTTCTTCTTGGGATCTGGAGACTGTAGGAGAAGCGGGAGAAGAGATGTTAGTCTGTTCAAGGGGCACTTCTTCCGGAGCAGATGATTCCAAGTCCACAGCTGTTTCTGCACCTAAGTCCTCTACAACAGGAAGATTAAACCTTTTGAAGGCCTTTCGGAGGATTTCTTTTGTCTCTATGGCTACCTTGTCAGTCTCTCCAAGCATGAGTTGATTCATTCTTGCTTTACTCCTGAACTCATCTTTGCAGTCCTTGAAAATTATGTTCATTGTCTTGGGATCAATTTGAGGATATAGCTGAATAGCTATCTGCTCCCGGATCTCAAGATCTTTTGCCTGAGCATTATTCTTTCTTATTTCTAATTCCTTTTCTAGGCTTTTAGGAATTAGAGATATGTTCTCAATGAAAGCCTTATTGTATATGTTCAAATACTTGACTGTGGCTTCCTGCAGAATCTTTTGGTCAGCCTCATTGTAGTCATCATAGAATTCAGTCATTGGTTGAAGGTTTCCATCCACCGTGACTGACTTGATTACACTCTCTAGAGACAGGGTGGGCTTTTCAACAACTACCTCTACCATTTCTTCCTTGTCTTGGCCTGTGGAGGGTTTACCGGATCCTTTCTTCTTCTGCTTCTTTATTTCTTTTACTCCCTCATCTGACTCAGTTTCCTCTTCATCTTTTTGTCTTTCATAAGCCCTTGAGGCTTTTGTCTTAGATCTTTTACCGGATGTCTGGGCTTCCGGTTTTGAGCTTTTGGTTCTGACAGGTGTGGATCCTTTTGATGATCTGGTCCGGGTTGAGGTTTCCACCGGAGCACTTTTCTTGCTTTTCTTTTCTGCCTCTTTCTTTTCTTCCTCAGCCTTTCTTGTCTTTTCCCGGTTGGCATCAAGTGCCTCCTTTGGGATGCCTAGGCCTTGAGCAATATGCACTACTTCTTTTCTCACCTTCCTCTTTATCTCAGGTTCCCTAAGTTCTACATGGATCTTCACACTCAGCTCCTCAAAGGTTCCAAACCTTTCTACCTTTGGATCTTTGGGCTGACTTAGCATGTGTTGAACATGCAGCTCCACTATCTGTTCATCCACTTCATACCCCATGGGCATGATCCACACAGTTCTTGGTTCTACTGCCTCTATTAGACACTGATCTATTTCTACCATGAAGCATACTGTGTCTTTGTACTTTTCAACAAGGGATTGGGGTATTCTTTCTCTTGCATGCATCATGCTTTGGAAGTTCTTGAAATATCCCCATAGAGCTATTTTTCTTGCTTTAGCATCCCCAAGTCCATGCAAATAATCTCTGATTTGGATGGCAACCGGTCTGTCATTCTGCCATATCCATCCACTGGATCTGGGAAGCTCATTCATGTAATAAAAGAAGAGACAAAGGATCAAGTTGCCATACTTGAAGGAGTTTTTCTTGTCCTTCTTGATCTTCTGCAGATTTCAAAAAGTTAGTTTACAAGGAGCTCACACAAGTCATAGTCTGCATTCTCCTTTAGCATTTGATAGGCTATGTAAATTGCAGTTCCCGGTACTAAATTTTCCCTACTGGAGTGATAGATCTTGTAACCTATTATTATAGATGCAAATTTGACATCTGGTTCAGTGATGTCTTCAACTGTCATAGCTCTCTTGTCAAACTTAGATCCGGTTGCATCACTAACTGTCTGATTTTTAATAGACTTGAGAACAGGTAATCCACCGGATGAGTGCAGACTGGTTACTGCCCTAATTGCATCTTTGGTGATCTTGAAGGGCTTGTTCAACCATAGAAAGTTGTCATGCACTCTGCTTAGTACATACCGGACCCATTCATCTTCTTCAAAACAGGGGAAATGGATGCACTGTGCAAAGTTCTTATCCTGGATGGCTTCGTACTGTGGTTTAATCTCAAAGGAGTCATCTATCAACTGTTTGTGATAGATATCCACCAATTTTGAATCCCCAAAGTCTTCAAAATTTGCATGAATGTAAACCCTAATGTCCTCCGTATGTAATACACCATGTGGAACACTAGAGAAGGCTCCTAGTGGATCTACCTCCAAAGATTTGTATGGATGTTTCTTGAATGTGGGACGAGGTCTATCAGAGATCTTAACTATATTTGGAGTAGCCATTTTTTAAAGATTTGCAATGAGATATTGAAAATGAAAAATACCTTGTGCGCCTTCGGTTATACAGAGTAGTTGGATTGATTTCTGTATGTAGTAACTTCTGCAAGTGATCTTCGGTGAACTTGATGAATTTAGTCGCAGAGCTCTGCTTTTCACTTCTTCTTGGGTGTGGAATGATCAAGTGATTATTGAGAAATCCCTTATATTGTTTCGCAAACCCTAATATCTGTTTGCAATAAATGCTCGACCTACATTATTCTGGTTTGCCTTATCCGGATAGCTTGGAGTACTGAATCAGTCTTGATCTATGAACATCATGCAGATCTTCCAATCATGAACAAATCAAGATGACACATTACAAGAATATCCCAAACACTCTATCCAATCCGCAGAATAAGACAATGCACTTCCGGATTTGTCCAGACCTTTTGTAATCTTTTGTCATTCCGGAGCATCTTCCAGAATAGGTCTTACTTAATTGATCACAACTTCTTCATATCTTCATGCGGACCTCTGAAATCTTATCTGGATCATCTCAAGACTTATATCTACAAACCCTTTGCTCCACATCTTGTGCCACATCAGGCATCACTTGATTGGCTGGGGGAACAGGATTTTCTTTGAGTCTCCCCCTGAGTCAGAGCTCACTTTTTAATTTCTGGAAGGAATGTCAGCACCAGAGTCTGGTGCGGATCCAACCTCTACATTCTCTGAACTTTTCTTCACCTAGATCTTGTTCATCTGATTCCTAACTTCATCAGCATTCATCTTTTGTTTACCCTTGTCTTGATTATGATTATACACCGGACCTCTTCTATCCTGATTCTTACTTCTGCAGATTTTTGCATTATGACCGGACCTGTTACAGATTTGGCAAATAATATTTCCTTGCATATTTGTCTGATAACCTCTTGATCTGCATTGATTAGCCATATGACCTACTCTATTGCATGCAAAGCATCTACCATTGAATGCTTTGTTTATTTGTATATTTCTGCATTCATGAGACTTGTGTCCATACCTTTTGCAGTTAAAGCACTGTCCGGAGAAGGATGAATTAGTCTGATTCATTTTCTTCTTGCACTGATTTGCTTTGTGACCAAAGTGATTGCAGCTGTGACAGTATCCATTGAAGGATGGATGTCTTTGAGCATTGGGCTGTCTTACCAGAGGTCTTCTAGGTCTATTCCTTGGATTTTCTGATCCAAAATTCTTTTGACCGGATCTAGAGCTTTCTCCTTTCTCATATCCCAAACCATACTTATCATCTGTCCTCTTTTGACTTCCAAGAAGTACTTCAAGTTGGGCAGAGCTTATCTTGAATTTTTCTTTATATTCATTTGTTGTTTGAAGATCTCTTTTGAGAGAGACAATTTGATCCTCAAGCTTTTCTTCATTATCTTTGGCATCTTCAAGATCAGATTCAAGATGTCTGATAATCCTGTCCATCTGGTGGCATTCTTCTGATTTCTCTTTAAGAGATTGTCTTAGATTGTCTTTAGCTTTTCTTTTTTCTTCAATCTCTTGAGTAAACTTTATAGTTCCTGATTCCATTTCATGTCTTAACATAATGACTTCTTTTGATAACTTTTCACATAACTTGGTTTTCTCAGCCAATTCTTCATTTGTATTGCTTTCTTCACTTTGTCTTGCCAATTGTTGGAGCAGTTCTTTTCTCTTTTTCATAGAGAGACTTAATTTATCCTTTAGTTCTCTCATGAATTCATCAACCTGTTTGAGTCTTTCCTTTAATTCATTGACTTCAGAGTTTGACTGTTCAAGATCCTCAAGGGCAGTCTTGAGTTGCTCCCTTAAACCATATGCATCCATTTGAACTCCCAGATCTTCCTCAAGCTGTTAGGCTCTATTAGGAGGAACTTGGCTCTGATACCAATTGTTGATAACTAAGAGGGGGGGTGAATCAGTTATGCTAATTATTTCTTCTTTTGAACTTTCTTATTAATCAAAGCATCATTGAATCAAACAAACAAACATTACCATGAAATGAGAAACACATGACACAGTATTTTTGACATGGAAACCCGGTTAAGGGAGAAAACCACAGGGTGATTAACCCAAAGATTATTCTCTGTTAAAAGAACAAGGAATTACAAAAATGGCACTTGCCAATTAGGGCTCACTGCCCTAGCACACTGCTCACAAGAGGCACACTGCCTACAAAGAGACACACTGTCTACAAAAGAATGTTATATAGTACTTGAACTGATTGAAAGCATCTATATATGCTGGAGTTTAGTTCTGGTTAGGCTCAGTACACTGATCTGCTGCACTTCATCTTTCCTCTGATCTTTAATCTGCTTTCCTTTCACATACCAGATCTTTCTTACTACTTCTGCTCTGCTCTTTCCTTGTTCCCTTATACACTTCTACTTCAACACCTCTCACAGCAAAATTCATCCTCTATATATATCCGCACTAATGATTTTATTATCTTTCTAGTCGGCACCCGGAATAGTTTATCTTCACACAAACTTTGATCTGTCGGCTGAATCCTTGCATATCAAGTAATGCGGATCAAGCATATACTTGTAGATATCATTAATCATGTCGGCCAAACATGATTCATGCCTTCACAACCTTTACCAACAACAGTAACAGATCCGGAAAATAGTCTGATGCTCTGTCAGTCAGTTCTTCCTCTGTTCTCACTGTCTCTCAGGAATCCGGTACTCAACTATTCATATCTTTTTCTTTGTCCATCATTGGAGGCTAAATCCTTGGAATATACTACTCAAGGTAGTCCTCTTGACTTCCCCAAAACCGTACTGCACCAAGACACTCCCTCTGAGAGGTCCGGACCAATCTGTCAGACCTTGCCACATGCTCTGTTCTTGTTCACCGGACCACAACAGTCTTCATTTTGACTTCTGGTAGAGGCACACCATGACTTGTGGATATGTGGGATGACCTTTGTTGCCATCAATGACAACAACCATGAATCCATATAGTGTCTCTTGCCAACAGAGGTAGGTCAGAGATTGATTTTTTAACGCACGATAATTTTGAAAATGCAACATGGGTTTTAGAGGTCACCAACTGATTAGAGAATTGACAATTTTACAGGTCAGTCGGACCTCATTTTGGCGCTAAGCATTGAATGTGTCCTCAGTAAAATTTGTCTAAGTTTTTGGTCTTTTTCTAGCTTTCAATGGGAAATCCTAACGGGGTTTCAATGAAGAACAAACAATCCATGCACAGAAAGCCTAGCTTAGAAACCCTAAGAATGTTCATTTTAGAAAGACAAATGTTTAATCAAACCCTAATTGCATGCAGTGAAAGCTCGAAGGAAAAGGTTTGGAACCCTACCTAGTAAATGTAGAAGGTGCATTTGGACTGTGTAGGTAGGTCATGGTTTCAAGCTTGGGCAGATCGACAACAAGAGTATTCAAATTTCCAAACGGAGCTCCAGAAATCCCGTCGAATGCAAAAGAAATGATTTAAAATGGAGGATTTGCCCCTTTTATCCCCTGGTGAAATCACCATTAATGTATAGCGTATGATTGTTAGTTTTAGGGTTTCTAGCGCGATTTCTCCCTAGCACAGACCTAGAGGGGAAATAGGGTGCATCGGATCTGGTTGGTGATTGACCTTTTCAGCGCTAGGACTTATAAATTCAATTTGCACAGTTTGCAGGCATTTAAGGTACCTCTGACTTGCAGGTATTTTGGGTTCCTTTGACTTAGTTGGTGATCGATTGATTTAGTGCAAGTCAGAGACAGTTGATTGTAGCGTAGAAGTCCATCAAAGAGGAAATTAGCGCTGAAGTCGGTGACAACAGATTTTAGCTCAAGGTCAGTTGGAAGACAATCTAGCACAATGGTCAGACAGATAGGAGTTTAGCACAAAGCTTAGTTGGAGGGCAATCTAGCACAAAAGGGCAATTCAAGGACCTCAAAAGGGATGTAAAAAACCAACCTAGCAGATACTTGAAGTAATTTCTCAATATTATCATTCAATCAAGGTCAAAATGTCCTTTTACCACTTAACCACTTGGGAGATGAAAAAGATCTAATTGACACCCTAAGCCAAATCAAAAGAGGGGGTCCTCATTTTTTGAATGGGGCGTGTGTGTGAGGCACAACAAATGATGACTCTGCTAGGAAATGATCCCGAGCATTCCAATGATAAACGTTCAGTTTGAACCCAGAATCTCTGTGTTCCCCACATATTAAACAAAAAAGTAGGGTACCTTATCAAAGAATCTAAGATCACTAACTAGTGCAACCATCCAAATACTAAAAACCTAAGTGTGTGCAATCATATTCATTCCCATCCTTCGGCAACTAAGTTCATCCAAGATCCCTTGAGACAAGCTAGAAAGATGAGATCATTCTACCACCAAGTAATGCTCAAATTTTTAAGATGTAATGAGCTTTGAGAAGAACAAAAGACAGATAATCTTTTCTGGTATGATGACATTTGATGGTAATCATTTCTAAATAGTATCTTTTGTAAGTATTGGCAATTGGTAGCCTCTTTTATTTGCACTGTAACAGGTCTGGTGTTGAAAAACACCTTTTATTTTTACCCAATATAGGCTAGCAACACTTAGTATTACCTACCTTTTTGCTTGATTGATAGTGCATGTCGTAGAAGAAGTAGTCAACCCTTTTACTTGACACAAGATCAATCAAACTCACCTAGCTACCTTAGGATCATTTAAAGTGTGAAAGATATATAGTTAGAAAATACTTCAGGTGCACCAACTAATAACTCATTTCCAATGAACAGACACCATACTCCTTGGCATAACAGTGGAACCCACAGCAAAACTAAGTGGAGACCTTGGCTTCTTTAAGGAAGACTCATGACTATTCACCCATCAAAGAAGCACTTGCAGATCCGCACAACTGCCACCACATTAAAAACAAAGACCCCATGAAAAAGCAAGTGCAGCAAGCAAAACCAAAAGGACAACTAATCTAAGTAATGCACCTAACAACTAAGGAAAGCTAAGGCAAGAAAGAAAAGCTAAACTAAAGGCAACCTAAACTAACAACAAACAAACCCCTATCTATGTACACTAAAACGAGGCATGACTACCTCTCAGGCTTGGAAGTAGTGCTTTAGGAACTAGACATTGACAAGCAATGGTAGTTCCTCACTAGTAAGGCCCTTGAGTTGGTATTTGTTGTCTCCAAGGATCTCATAGATCTGATAGGGGCCCAACCAAAGTTTATCAAACTTACCATGTTCTCCTTTCTTTTCTTGCACTTTATCCCAGCATAGGACCAAATCATAAATGTAGAAGGCTTTGACCTTGGCTCTTTTGTTGAACCATCATTATATGACTCCTTGATGTTTAGCAAAGTTTTCTATAGCAGCATCTTATTTCTCTTCAAGGTACAGTAATTGAGCCAACCTAGAGGACAATTGATCATCAGTTTCAAGGTAGTCTTGCATGAATTGTAGTACTGGAATCCTCAAGTGGATAGGAAAGATGGGTTCAATCCCATAGACTAGGTGATAAGGCAATGTGCTCAGGGGTGCTTTATGTCAGATTCTATTAGCCCATAAGGTGAACCTAAGCTGAGTATACTAGTCTCTGGTGTTTTTGTCCAATAGTTTCTTAATGACCTCAAGTAGATTTTTGTTTGTTGATTCAGCTACCCCATTCCCTTGTGGGTAATAATTAGATGAGAACTTGAGAGTAACCCTATAATCAAATGCCCAGTTAGAAAAATGTAATGATAAAAAGGCAGGGCCATTATCACAGACTAAAAAAAATGGACAACCAAATCTGGGGATAATATGCTTTTCAACAAACTCAATAACTACTTCTGTGGTGCATTGCTTCATACTATCGAGTACAATAATCAGTAGCGGTCAAAATATAACTGTGGCTTGCAGAGGAAGGCAGATTGATCATACCAATAAAGTCAAGGCCCCACATAGCAAATGGTCATACCTCTACCATTGGTCGCAAGGGCATGGCTACGTGTCGCTCTCTATGTGCAGCGGTCTGGCATATATGACAAGTTCTTACATGTGAATATGCATCTTTGAACAAAGTTGGCCAGTAATATCTGGCACGAAAAACCTAATTAGCTATTGAGTGGGCTGACCCATGACCTGTCCTGAATCTCTCATGAAAACTGGTTAATACTTGATTGACCTCTAACATGTCCAAACACCTTAAATAGATGCCTTCGTGATTCTTCTTGTAAAGAACTGATCATTTTATCATGTAACTACTACTTTTTAGTTTAAGTGCTCTTCTTTGCACTGAATTCAGCTATGGTGGATAGTGTTGATTGAGTAAATAAAATATGATATCTCTGTACCACTCATCTTTTGAAACGTCTTCCAACAGGTATTGCTGGGAGACTAGGTCTAGTCCCACTTTAGCCATTGTTCTTGTCAGGGCCTGACCTCTTACCAATTTCATAGGTTGAATATCTATGTCAAACTCTTGCAGTATGGTGACCCATTTCCCTCTTCTTTCTCCTAATTTTCCTTGCATTAGTAATGCTTTGACTGCTACATCTGGGACTATGGGAGTTACTTGACTTCTTAAGATGTAATGATGGAATTTCTTAACTGCCTTGACCAAAACGTATGCTTGTTTTTCCACATTTGGATATCATAGCTCTGCGTCTTTCAATGGGGTGCTCATGAAAGTGATGGGCCTTTCATCATTAATTAACCTCTTCTGCATCAACATTGCAGCACAAGTATGCTCGGAAGCAAATGAGTGTATTTGAAATGGTAAAGTGTAATCGGGACTCACCAAGACAGGTGCATTATCTATAGCTTGTTTAATTTCTGTGAAGGCAGCCTTGGCTTCTAGAGTACAATCCATTTCAGCATCCTTCTTTAGCATGGCATTGAGAGGTCAAACAATCTCATCAAACCTCGTGATGAATTTATGTACAAAATTGATCTTACCAAAGTATGACTTAAGTTCCTTCTTGCTGGCTGGGGGAGGTACTTTGAGTATTGCTTGGATCCAGTTTAGGTCGATAGATATTCCTTGCTCAGATATTACATGTCCCAGCAACTTCCCCTCAGTTACTCCAAAAATGCACTTCTTGGGGTTGACTGATATACCATAATCCTTGCATCACTTCAACGCCTTTCTCAAATTTGCTACATGATCCTCTCACCTTTTTGAGAATACTATGAGGTCATCCATGTAGATGATAATACATTTTCCAAATAATCCTTTAAAAGAAACATCCATTGCACACTGAAAAATTGCGCCAGCGTTGATTAAACTGAATAGCATGCAGCAATATGCATAGATGCCCCATTTATAGGTGAAGGACATCTTTAATCTATCTTCATATTCTACCATCACCTAGTTATAACTAGAATATCCATCCAAGAATGACATCATTTGGGACCCATTAACAAACTGTAATACTTCATCCAAGGAAGGCAGTGGGTAATTATCCTTTTCAGATGCTCTATTTAAGTTACAGAAGTCAACACAAAGCCTGATTTCTCCATTTTTCTTTCAGACTGGAACTAAATTTGCTACCCATGCAAAATGTCTGATTGGAAATACTATCCTTGCTAATAGCAGCTTCTGAACTTCTTTGAAAATTAGTGGTTCCAGTAGAGCATTCACTGGCCGTTGCCTTTGTCTGAATGGCTTTGCTCTTGGCTTTAATGGGATGGTGTGTGTGATGATCGAGGTATCGTATGTCTTTAGATCTTCATAGATCCATGCTATAACCTCATGGTAATCTCTCAATGCATGTATGATTCCTATCTTTTCTTCTTCAGTACTAGCTTTCCTAATGAACACATTCTTAACATTTTCTTTCGTTCCCAAGTTAAATAGGTCACACTTTCCTCCTGGAGACTCTCCTTCTTTCCTTTGGGTTCCTAAATTATCTTCATCAAACAATCTTTCCAATTCTACCATCCCTCATGGAATCTTATTTGTTTTCAAGTTTAGTACTCCTTCTAAATCTATTTCAACAAGCTCCATTTCTTCTTCAACTATTATCTGAGAAGTGAAAACATCAGATGAAGTAAGAATATTAATTATGTGCTAATAATTTTCAAAAACTTGGAAATTGGTAACATTATCAGGTACAGATGGGGTAGCGACAAATTCAATAGAAAATGTTTTTAATCTTGCCATGGATGTTGGCTCTAAAGTATGTGTTGTTTGAGCTAGAGCATTTGCAACATGATTATGCCTCCTTGGGATCAATTGGATGTTAAAACTGTCAAAGCATTCTATCAAATCCTAGACTCTATTCCTGTACCTATTCAACCTCTTATCATTACATGAGTACTATTTTCTTACTTGTTTCACCACCAATTCAGAATCACCAAACACCTAGATAATTTTGACCTTCTTCTGCAGTGCTAGCAACAACCCCTACACTAATGCTTCGTATTCAATGATGTTGTTTGTGCATGGAAACTATAGTCTTTGTGACACCAAATATGAGCTCACAGTGGGATTGATTAATTCGACCTCTACACCAGACCCTTGTCTGCATCTTCAGCCATCAAATCTTAAGGTCCATGCAGAAATCTCTGCTGCTATCATTCTATTTTATAGATTTCTTTGCATCAAGCAGAGGCTCGAGTTCTTCCTTATTTTTGAATAGTTGATGCCTTCTTCAGAATTATGGGATCTTCAATTATCTTTGTACTTGCTTCACTACCTCTTGGCATAGCTGGAAAGTAAATTCAGAATGAGAAGTATCATGTATGCGGTACTAGTTGGGTAATAATAACTCCTCCATTTGAACCTACTTTCCAACAGTGATTTGATCTTGCGCAAATTTGGCTACGAAATCATGGAATCCTTTGAATATCCTAGGTTCATCCTCTTCTGAAGAGTCTTCTGAATCTGATTGAATGTATGCTTATGTACTTTCTTGTCTTTCTATAAGTGGTTTAGAGGGTCTTAAGCAACTTAGCATAAGGACTTCTTTTGACTGACTAATGTGTGGAAGATAAACTCCCAAATCAACTTCTGAGAACAGAATCTCATTGGGTTGATTATATTCCATGATCATATGCTTCATCTTACATTCTCTTTCAATACGTATCTAATTGGCCAACCCTTTCCATGGTAGCTACATATGGGAAAAGTTAGTTGCCATATAACTGTTCAAAGTCCTAGACCAGTCTCTACTTAGAAGCATGCCATATTGATCTGGAATGTCCACTACTTGAATATCTATACACTATTGCACCCTAGGATTAGAAGCTAGCTGCATGTGTATCCTATTTAATTCACCTACTACATTCACTTCAGTCTTATCTAATTGCCTCACCTTCCTGGAAGACTTGGCTGGAGTGAGCCCAAGTGCTTTACAGACTGATAATGGCATTACATTCATGGAAGCACTAGAATCTACTAAATAGTTATGAAGGTTCTTATTGAATATCCTGAGTGTTAAGAGGAAAGGAGGACTTTCCCTCTTGTCTTTATACAGTGTTATCTTTTGTTCCACATCAGTCACATGTATTCTTTCTTTCCCTTTATCAATGCCATATTTGGTGATGTTTTCCTTTGGTACATAATCTGTTTTAGTTCCAGCACCTATATCTTGGAAGAAAGATGTCTTGACCTCAGGTATTTTAAGTAACTCATACACAGAAAGACTAACCTTCATTTTATTAAGTTCCTCAGTTACATACTGCCCCATTTTTACTATGTCAGATCATTGAGAATTTTCTGTAGCAGTAGCGCCCTGATATACTGATTGATGGGGAACTTTTGGGGGTTTAGGGTTATTGGTAGCTTTTGGGTCAGGTGGAATCTGATAGTTGTTTAGCGGGATGGAGGTGATGAAAGGGCCTTTGGGCTTACTACTTCTCAAGTTTTAAGGAGTCTTATTGTATTATTGATATGCATTAACTTCTTCAAACTCTTCTTCCTCAGGTTGATTATCATCTTAGAATGGAAATGTATAACTATCAAGGAGTAGAGCAGTGTCATACATCTGAGAAGGAACAATTTCATACCCTGTCAGCGAATCTCCTAATTTTCAACATTTTGAATTTCCATCTACAAGATATTGGATGCAATCTAGAATTCTGGGCAGTCTAGTTCAGAGTGAGCATTCATGTTGTGCAATCTGCACCAAGTGGACAAAGCTGCTTCAGCTAACATCACACGACCCAGGGACCTAGTATCATTGTTCTAATTTTCCAAGGGCGATGGCACTCCTCCATTGTTCAGTCTGGTGTTCCAAGATTGGTTTGGTCACTATTGAAAGTTCTAATTTTGATACTGATTCTGATTCGGGAACTAGTTCTGATTTTGATTCTGGGACTACTGTTGATTCTAACAATGTTGTTGATTTTGTCCCCTCTATTGTAGGTAAGCATTCTGGTTCTTGAGGAGGGTAACCTTAGCAGTAAGCTTCTTCATTTGCTCAACCAGTTCTTTGATATCATCTTTGTCTTCTTTGGCTTTGGTTGTTTCTAAAGACTATAGGAAAGGCATTTGTGCTAGAACCATTTTAGCTACTGGATTGCCTGGTGGATCACCAAAGTTTGTGTTGCAGCTGGGTTTGGAATCAGATTCATCACATGAGTATGATTAGCTAATGCAAGATTTATCATAGGTATTTTATTTGGCATGGCAACAAGTCCCATATGGTTCAATGGACCAGAGGCTGTCTGTCCTAGCTAGGTACTCACAGTGACAGCAGCAGAATATGCTTGAGCTAAAGTAGCAGGTATTGCGTCAGCTCTTCTTGTGAACATGGAGGTAAGTTTATCCAAGCCAGCATAGTAAATGGATAGGGCAGTGACCTGTTCTACAACATAAGGAGCTTGCAAGTGACTGAAGGCTTTGTGAAATCTATTGTTAAAGGAACTTATCATCTCTCCTTCACCTTGACAGATCTCTACAAAAGATCAATAAAGATCAGTTGGGGTGGTAGGCATACGGAACCTATCCAGAAATCCAGTCTTCAGGTTCAGCCATGAATTTATGGATGTTGCAGGGAGGTTAGCGAACTAGTAATAAGTTTGATCCTTCAAAGAATAAGGGAACAACTTGCATATCACATCCTCATACTGTTCTTGCAACATTAACATGTTAGCCTCAATGATTTTAATATGCTCATCTGCAGTCCTATCTGGATCATTTACTCTAAACTTTGAACATAACTTATCTGGGTTCTTTGGCATATCATGGTAATCGTTGAACAGAAAAGGAGACTGATTATTTCCTGCAAAGAAGGCCATGTTGGGAGGGTTAAAGGGAGTTGCAGTTGTGTTCCTTGGGGTTGACTGAGCTCTTGGGGCTCTAGATATTACTTGATCCCTTCTTGTTCATCTAAATTCTGTTAGGGATAGCAACTCTTCTCTAGCTAAGCTGGATCTAGTGTGTCTTTGTCTAGTCCCCAGACTTTCTAATTTTTAAGCAGAGGGAAAATAGTTGCCCTCCTTCTAGTGCCAATTCTATTGATGTGTGTTTTAGCATGCAACAACGCAGGTGTGATTGTTGGTTTCAGACCTCTCTTGAAAAGTATCCTACCCTGGGGAAGACTACTCCAAGGATAATACAACTAGGTCTTAGCTTGCTTGAAATCTCACAGATGGTATGTCTAGCTGTTCCTACAAGGGGTCTTACATGCAATCTGTAGATTTTCACATTTGGGACAGCAAATACACATAAACCCTTTTGTGATTTTCAGTTGATAAATAAGATAAAGTTCTGTTTAAATTCCTATTCTAATAACTAACAATAGTTTTGAAGAAAATGCAAAAGGTTAGGGTTTTTAGAAGGATCCTAAGTGACATTCACAATGCATAGGTTATCTTTAGTAGACAAATACTCTAAAACTTTTAACCAGCTTCTTGAGTTACCAAACTAAAATGGGTGTTACAGTGCTGCAAAAAATAGTGCTATCTTCAATGGAAGTCAATAGATTTTTAGATCACATTCATTTGCTAAATACCCAATAAATGACGCAACTTGACTTATGAAACATAATTAAACTTTAGCACAAACAATCAGCCCAGACTAACTTGACATAGCTATTTACCATCATCAAATAACTAAAAGTATGGACTTAGAGTATTCATCAAATACTACAGCAAACCATAAACATTATAAAAGCACAACTAACTAACTATGGGAGAGCAAGAAACGAACCATGAAAACCAAAATGAACCAATACAAGACACAATTTCTCAAAATTACTATAGAAACTTACTTTGCATTACTTTAAATGGCATAGGGTCAATAATTCGATATAAAAATCTCCTTTAAAAATAAATGAAATGGCAGCCCATTATATAGAAAAGCAGCATACCAAGTTTTCAAATGAACAGTGGAGATTAACTCGACACCGACGGTATAGATTACATCAATAAATACAATTATAACAGCTCAGATCAATTCTCGGATTACATTTTGTCTTCTATGAAAAAGATGAAAAACAGCCCCCAGATACATTAAATCTAGTCAATTTGACTAGCCAACTCAATATATTAATAGAAAAGAACATTTTAGAAGCATGAAAAAGACAAAATAGAGTCACATGTTGCCCCAAATATAGTAATTTACAAATATGATGGGATTACATCCTTAGAATATTCAAAATAATATCAGGATTCTTTATCTAAGTCAATTTTATCTTCGCTAGCCAGCTTGTTACAGTAAGTCAGCCACGCGTCAAGTGCAGGATTAATCTCAAATGGATTTGGATCCTTCAAATGATTTATCCTGTAGTTGAACATCTCTAGCTCCTGACTGAATTTACTGTATATCTTTTCTATCTCTGCACCTGCCTTGTGAACTGCCTTGAATTCAGCCCTAAGGTCACTTGCCTTGTCCAACCTATCCTCCATACTGAGCGTGGCATCTTCAAAAATCACCTTATGTAACTTATCTTTACACTTTTTGATATCAAATGGAGCATAATCATCGTAGGATGCTTCCCGACAATCCTTTAAAGAGTCATTGATATCATATGTGATTGATCTTAGCTCCTCATCAGCTGGCTTATAGGCTTCTTTTATATGCTCAAAAGTTTCTTTCCTCAAAAGTAGCTGTTGATACCATTTAACAGCCTTGGGGAGCTGATTCGTAGTCAAAATATTCTCTACAACCAAAGTCTGGGTAGACAATTCAATGATGCTCTTTATCTGAAAATACATATGTGAATAGTATTCATCAAAGGAGTCACACTCTTCGCACAAATCTTTCCACTTATGCAATTCTAGTAATTTCTTATGCACTTGAGCAGAGGCATTAATAGTTTCACACCCCATCTCAAGAAATTTCAATAACCAATTTTTTGTACCTTGGGATTTAGATCTTACCTCACCCAATTTGGCCATTTCATTAGTAGACAGGAAAGTGGGTATCGTCCTTATATCTCCCTCTACATCTATTGGTTTTACCAAAAACTGAAGGCAGGCACGAAGTTCTTCATTCTGATGCTTCAAATCCTTCTTGGACATTTCATCCTTATCTAGCTATTCCAAAATTGATGTGACTAACTCCTTGAAATCATCCACTCTTTGAGCACAAGTTGTTGGTCCTAGATCAATTGTAGATATTATATAATCTTCCACCCTGACTTGTTCTTTTATTATGTCAGCTGGCGAGACTGCTATTTCTATAATTCTCAATCCTGATTCATCCCTATAGATTCTGGACTATGTCTTAGCCTTCTTTTGCTTCTTGGGCTTCTAAGCCTATGATAAAAAATTACTCAGATCAAGCTGCATTATTTCCACCTAGGGCTTAGGATATTCTATTCTACTTTGCAGCCATTCAGGTGTAGAAGATTTGTTCAACTCAGTGGCTCCATTACCATCAACTACAGCCAAATCTTTGGGTGACTTCCATTCTTGCTCTGGTTCTTCATTCTTCTCTATGCTTATCTCTTCTTCCTTTTCTTCTTCTTGGGCTACGTTTTCTAGATTTGCCATTACATTTTCTTGAGCTAACTTGAAAACTTCCTCCATCTGACCTTTATCTGGAGGACTATTAGATATATCAATGAATTCAACATTGACCAAAGGTTCATGAGAGTCCTTATTACTTACTTAAGTCAATATATCTTTTTCCTCCTCAAGTGTTGTTTTAGGCTCATGCAATCCTAACTCTGCACATACTTTCTCAATCCCAGGCAGTAGTTGTACTACCAAAGAATCTGCAGGCATCTGTGAAATAGGGACAGTTGAGGATATGGCTAGGGAAGGCACATTGACTTGTGTCAAGTTAGCTAAGACCGATAGGAAGGAAGAAGAGATGACAAGAGGTGAAGGAAAGGGTAGTGAAGGTAGAGGAAGAGGGGGTGAAAGGATGGTAGAAATCAGAGGTAATGGTAATTGAGTGGAAGAAGTAGAAGATGTAGGTGTAGTGGTAGAGGAGGGGCATGAAATGGTGACAATGGAGGAAATAGGGCTGCTCGAGGTATTGGAAGAAATTGCCGGTGAAAAGGAAGTACATACAATGGTAGAGGTAAGAGAGGTGGCAGGGGATGTTTTTTGAGTTATGGAAGCTAATGTTATGGGTGAAGTGGATGCAGTAGAGGAAGGGATGATAGAAGGAGACGTGGTAGTAGAAACAGATGGGGTTGTGATAGTAGTGCCCACACTTTGGGTAGTAGGAGGCGGGGCAGTTGGAGGACTAGAATCTTTTTTTGTTATAGTATCCTCCTTACTAACTTCTTTTTCTTTTACCTTATTTGCCTTAGAGCCTTCTGCAGGACCACTTGGCATGTCTCTTTTCTTGGAGGCCCTTGTCCTGGTAGAGGGAGGCTGATTTTTCTTTGGAGGAGGCCTTGCAGATGGCTTCTTCATCTTCTTCATTTTTTCAGCTAGAGATGTATGTTCTTCGCTATCTAACTTCTATCTCTCAGATGGCTCTACTCCATCTATGACATGGATTGTCTCATCCTCTTCTACCCCGGAGTCCTTATCTGATTCCAGTGTTGTATAAGTGAGTTTAACTCCCTATCCTTCCAGAGCAGCCACTTGACCTCTTACCTAGGCTTTGCTCAATTTGATAGGTTCTCTCATAACAATATCCAAGGAGCTCTCTTCTGCATTGGCTCAATTTGGCAATGGGATAGGCTGATGGTATTGAGCCTCCCATGGTCCTCTGACCATAACATTTTCATCATCTTGTAGCTAGTCTGGTACTACCATAATGTGAAACTTCTTGATAAAATCCAGAGGCAGCCTTGAATGTGCTTTCTTCATGATCTCATAATCATCAGGACAATTGGCCCAAAAATCTTCAATATGCATATTGTAGAAGAGCTTCTTACTCACAAATCTTTCCATCACCTTATTTGGATCAAAATGATCCCTTGCATTGTAGTAGTGTAAGTTGAGGAGTTGAAGCTCTTTATTAGAATGCTCTGCAGATGCCAAAGAAGGGAATGCCTAAACTCCCTTGCCAAACTTGATAAGAAACTGCACATTGGTTCTGTGCAAGTGTTTGAGCTTCTCGGCATAGGGTATTAACTGTCTAGACAGCTCCAAAAGTATTGTCTTATCATCAGGATACCTAGGAAGTCTGTAAGCCATCCCAGTGAAGCCTTGCACCCTTAAATATGTGAATTTCTCAAACTTGATGTACCATCTGCCATACCTAGTTATTTCATTCATTTCCTTAGTGGAAATCCTCAAGGCTATGTTACCCTGTAGCATTCTGGCTATATACATTGTGAAAGCATGATTTACCATTTTGAAATGTATCAGAGATTGAGATGAGGTCAGCTATGGGTAGCATTCATATACCTTTATCTCAGTTTGCTCATCATTCCCAACTTCACCAATCTTAGACAACCCAACATAATGATTTCTTCTTGCTAATGCATAAATAATATAAGATGTCCACCTGAAGTATCTTTTATCCTTAAAATTGCTAAAGGCCTCATGAATGTTGTCGCTGAGGATTTGAGCCCAGTGGAAATTAGTCCCTTTCAATATCTCAATGATAATGACAAACATCCATTCCTCAAAAGTGGAGGCTATAGGTAATCCATATAGCTTGCTCACGAAAGTTACCAAGTCTTTGATTTCATCATGGAAATCACTTCTATATAGTATTCGGGAAGTTTGATGAGAGCAGACCTTCTGCTTTTGGCCCAATTGGCATTCATGTACTTTCTGCAACCTTCTACATCTTTGTTATAAGTTTCCTCTGATCCTCATTTGTCTGGCATAGTCATAACCTTGTGCCAAGGAATATCAAAGGTCTCAGCTAGAGAAGGTGGGCTTAAATCAGTCAAGATATCCCCACTGGTTGTTTGGATTGTTCTTATCATTACATCATATCTATCTGCACAAGTTGCCATCAGTTCTGCATATTGCACTGAAGTGGGGAAGGCAGCATCTTTTGATATACCACTATCCTTGAGTATTATGGCCCTAAGGGTTGGGTTCGGACTAAAGACCCTCAATCTGAAGTCATCTCAGTCTATGTGACCTAGGTCTATATCTCTTACATCACTCCACCTAAAGTGCATCTTGGTCTATGGAGGGATTCCTTTGAATTCGTACTTCATAGCTTGGGCTCAGGTAGTCATTTAGTCTGCAAGACCGAACCTTATAAGTTTGATACCTTGAGGAATCTTTTAACACACTTTTAAGATGAACTTTGATAAATCTTCTATTACCACTGATATACCCTGTTTTAAAGAATCTAATAGTTATCACTATTGCACTTACAACAATCATCATAAATACATGCAAAGGAACATTTAATGTTGCAAGAAATCCTATGAAAATTGTCATTATCTATGCATTACAACATTAACTCTATCATTTTGGCACTTTCCCTTTGAAAATTCAGTCATTTGAATGATTTGCGCTATTTTTAGGGTCATCTGACCTACAGGTAAAAAAGTGCTGAAATTAGGGTCTGCTGACCTCAGCGGGAGAAACGTGCTTGTCTAACCCAAGGTTTTGTTACCATTCATGCTTTTTAATGTTTGCACATAATTTGATGGTTACTAACTTGCGCAGATTTTAGAGGTTGCCTACCTCCATTGGTTGTCAAGTCAGTCAGTTGTGATTTAGCGCAAATCCTATTGATATCATTTGTATTACATTTGCACAGGATTTGGCTTGGTCTGATTTGCGCGAGTTTTGGTTGCTACTGACCAAGTCAGTGGGAGAGTGTTAAAGCGCGGGGTCAGACAGGATTATTTTTAGTGCAAGGCTGATGTATTTTTTCCAGTAGGTTTTTGAGATGCCACCGACTTGGCGGGGAAATTTGAGGTGTCTAACCAAGTCAGAGATGAGATCTTTTAGTGCAAGGTCAGCGCATGGGGTTTTTGGCGCAAAATAGCTTTCAAGGTTTGTGGGGTTTTGAGGTCCTTCCAACTTAATCAGAGAAATGCAACATGGGGAGGTAGGTCGGAGATCGATGTTTTTAGCTTATGACGGTTTTGAAAATGTAGCGTGAGTTTTAGAGGTCAATGACTGACTAGAGAATTGACAAGTTTATAGGTCAGTCGGACCTCATTTTGCTGTTAAGAATTGAATGTGTCCTCAGCAAAATTTGTCTATGTATTTAGTCTTTTTCCAGCTTTCGATAAGAAATCCTAACGGGGTTTCAACGAAGAACAAACAATCCATGCATAGAAACCCTAGCTTAGAAACCCTAAGAATGTTCATTTTAGAAAGACAAACATTCAGTAAAACCCTAATTACATGCAGTGAAAGCTTGAAGGACAAGGTTTGGAACCCTACCTGGTAAATGTGGAAGGTCCATCTGGACTGTGCACGCAGGTTACATTTTCAAACTTGGGTAGATTGTTAGCAAGAGTGTTCAAATTTCCAAACAGAGCTCCAGAAATCCTATCGAATGTAAAAGAAATGGTTTAAAACAGAGGATTTGTCCCTTTTATCCCCTAGCTAAATCACCATTAATGCACAGTGTACGATTGTCAGTTTTAGGATTTCTAGCGTGATTTCTCCCTAGCTTAGACTTGGCGGGGAAATAGGGTGCATCAGACCTAGTCGGTGAGGGACTTTTTCAGCACTAAGACTTATAAATTCAATTTTTACGATTTGTGGGCATTTAAGGTTCCTCCAACTTGCGGGCATTTAAGGTTCCTCTGACTTGCAGGTATTTTGGGTTCCTCCAACTTAGTCGGTGATTGATCGATTTACCGCAAGTCAGAGATAGTTGATTCTAGCGCAGAAGTCCATTAGAGAGGAAATTAGCACTAAAGTCGGTGACAACGGATTTTAGCTCCAGGTCAGTTGGAAGACAATCTAGCGCAATGGTCAGACAAATAGGAATTTAGTGCAAAGGTCGATTGGAGGGCAATCTAGCGCAAAAGGGATGTAAAAAACCAAGCTAGTAGATATTTGAAGTGATTTCTCAATATTATCATTCAATCAAGGTCAAAATGCCCTTTTACCACTTAACCACTTGGGAGATGAAAAAGATCTAATTGACACCCTAAGCCAAATCAAAAGAGGGGGTCCTCATTTTTTGAGTGGGGCGTGTGTGCGAGGCACAACACATGGAAGGAATTTATTCATCACAGGCCACTTTGAGGGGACAACCTCCTTTGATCAAGCTCAATATAATAAATCCATGGATGCCTCCATTGGCCTCAACATGTGCTTATATACTAAGTCTAATCTAAACAACTATTACTTACCATGAATGTGGGATAATACAATATGCTCACGGGACGACTTACAAAGCATATGTGTCCAAATGTAATATACTAACAAAGTAAAGAGAAGGGTTAAACATAGGTTCCTAACAAATGAAACTCTCCATGCTGATGACATCATCAGGATATTCACAAAAGGGCATCTGGATATTAAGTTAGCATCCAGATATTAAAAATTAACATCCATGTAGATGATGGTTTTTTCATGTTGCAACGGTATATTTGACAGGTGTATATCTGGATATCAAGATTATGAAGGCTCTTGTGTTCCATTTAGATATATCATCCAGACATTTACGAATGTGTAGACCCAACTGTATCTAGATATCGCATAGCCTACAGACCACTGAAGCTGACATCATGTTCCCACTATGTGGCTCTGAGATGATGACACATGGACATCCATATGCCTGTTGACCACAACTTTGACCATGAATATCTCCCTCATCCTGAGGAATTTCTACATGATCCAAAAGGTAAAATTGCTTAGAATTTCCTCCTCTTTCATTTGGCAAGCTTTTCAAGGAATATTCCCACTTTGAAAATATGATCCAAATTTCATGATCCGGATATGGATATGCACATCTAGATATCAAGATCGTGGCTGACTGAAGATGAATATGCAGACTCAGCCAACAAGACACATCAGTGGCCAACATGAAGTGTTGTAAAAGATTTCAAAGGTAGATATTCCACATTGATTGTTGCAGGTGAGTGATTTAGCTACTCGCATTAAAGACTCAAAATATCTTCCAGTTGCTCAATGGATCAAGATATTTTCTACAATGAATTCTTACAGATAGACGTCCCTTGTGAAGAGGAAATATCTCTAATAGACCATGGGTACATTCATTACAATAGGTAATGGTGCTCCTTGTAAATGCTATATAAAGCATGAAATGTAATATATTCAGGTTGGCTTTTGGTTTTCCAAACCATATCTCTTGTAATTGTAAGTGCATCTATGATAATAGAAATCATATTTTTACCTTCTCATGAATGACTTTTTTCTCTATGTATTTTTTTTCTTGATCCCTATCTATGAATGCAACTTTCCTCTTGGATTTCATTTAGTTTATCTTACCTCTGCAAGTAGTTCATGATTTGTATATGTTGGTCTGTTGGATATTATTGTTCTCTGCATACATGGTTGTCTGAGGGCCTTCCCATATTCAAACCTGGTGTATCACTTCCCTTTACTTTTAGTTTTACTTTCTCTTTCTCTTTTCACAAATAGGTGGATAGATTAGGTTTAGTCTTAGGATCGCTGAATTTCTCTCATTTAGCAAAGGAACCAACCTCTCTAGAGATTTTGCCTCCTTGTAGGGTCCCACACCTGGAGGTCATCTCAATGTTTCACTAGATTGTTGGAGCCCTAAAAGCCTTCAACACTGGGTGCAAATCTATGTGACAGTAGGAATAGAGCTCTTGCAAAGCCCATGCCCCCAGACGTGACATGTACTTTACAATCACCAAATGTTCCCACAAACATATTCCTGCAAGAAAAGAGGTTAGAAATCTTTCCATAAGATAATAATTGCATCACATGATCAAAAGCAATGCATGAAAATAACCACATCAAAAAGCCAAGGTTACACTACAGATTTAGAAACTAAGTATAACCATGGGGCTATACTACAAGATCTTTGAATTGAATGTAAATGAGGTGAGATTCAAAGATAAACAAAGTGCACGGAGCAGCTATATTGTTATAGTTTGTTAGTGCGATAAGACAACATCAAAATATCACACAAAATGATTCTACTAGCCAAGTGTCAGATAATATATATCAACCCCATCGCCATGTATGGACTCGGTCCATTTTTTGATTTCTCGCTGAAGGGACACTTGGTCCTTATCAGTATTATTTGTTTTTCATCATCTGCCAGCTAGATAGAACCACTAGAGGAAGGTAAACAATAAATCAAGAGAGGAGAATGAGTGCCTTAGGGACAGTCATGTAGGAGGGTGCCCCCAAGTCACAAACTACAACACTATGTCCTTAAGACACAACACACAACAATGAAAATAGAGGAGAAGCAATATAGAAGAATGATGATACAAATAGAAGAAGGTCACAATAGAGGTCGTCTCCTGGTATCCTTGACCTTACAAGAGAATCAAGGGTCATCCTAGGAGGCCTAAACAACACATAACACATCACAGGGGGAACACAACACGAGAGGGGAGGTCACATAAATGAGCAAATAATGCCACAACATAGGTGACCACCAAGGTTAGAAATACTTACCTATAAGCAAAACTGGTCTAGAATTTGAAATTTGTGAGCATCTTAGAGAGATGCTCCATCAAGTTTTGTGTAAAGTTTGAGTGGTTCACCTTAGATTGTACTTTGTTCTCAGAATATCCATGCGGTGCTTGTTTTTCATATCCTTGTATATGTGATATCTTTTGTTGCTTGTGAGGAGGAGAACCACTATTATTTCCAACTGATGATAGTCATCTTACTCTTTTCTAATTTTTAGCTAGCTTATTTTGTTGAGTTCGTCTATCATTATCTTGCACAGTTTCAATCTTTTCTTTTGTTATGATCTGTTGCTTTGATTGTTCTAGTTGTTTTTCCAATTCATTTTGGTTATCTCCCGATCCTTGAAGGGATAACGAGGGAGGAACCTCATCATAAATTCCATTTCTATGTGGATGAGGTGGGTTATCAAACTTTTCCTTGTCCACATCTATTGTAGCAATTATCTCATCGTAGTTCAGATAGTCATCTTCTATTTCGAGTGTGTTTTGTTCCATCATGTTATTATTGGTATGCTTACGGAAAGGATTAGTAAAGATTTGTGAATTCTAATTTGAAGGAGCAACCGACTTATTTCCATTATCATTCATGCCAAATACCTATATAACATTCAAATCGATGAGGTCTTGTATGTGATGTTTAAGACACACATCGTTCGGTATCGTGTCCTTGTTGTCGACGATAGTGACAAAAAGCATTAGAATCAAAATAAGGTCCTTGCATTCTACTAGGATCCAATGGTTTAATCAAAGGAAGCTTTACGAGATTATTACTCACAACATGATTCATGATAGAATGATAGGATTTAGATATTGGAGTGAATTTTCTTTGCTGAAACTGAGTCTTTTTTGGATTATTAATAGCAGATACTTGTGAAAATTTGTTTGAATTCAGTCCATTAACCTTGATGAAACTATTATTATTCCTCTTAAAGTTTTTTTGTTAAGGTCCACCCATGGATTGACCAACTTGAGCCAATGAGTTTTGGTTTTCATACTGACTAGACGAAAGATGATAATCATGAAGGGCAGTGCATAAATGTTGAAAAGAGTTATACTTCATCAAAATAATCTTATCATGGATGTTAGGTTTTAGATTTGTAATAAACACCTTTTGAACATTCGTATCCTTCATCTGATATTGAATTTGCACATAGAGTCCTTGATATCGACTAATAAACTCAGTTAACTTCTCTTTTGGACCTTGTTTGCAATGAATTAAATCAATCAAAGAGACTTGAGGTCCAATGTTTTCTTTAAAATATTGTAAAAATTGATCAACTAGATATGAAAAAGAGTGTATTGAATTCAGAGGCAAAGAGAAAAACCATTCTAAAGCAATATCCTTAAGAGATCGCAGGAATTTTTTTGTTAACAAGTCCTCTTCAAAGTAAAAATCACTACACATTAGGATCACCTTTTCCACCATATTTTTTAAAGCGAGGAGTCTCAAACCTCTCAGGCATAGGAGTTCTCAAGATTGCATTAGATAGGGGATTACAAGCATGATAGGTTGGTATATTAGGTTGTGAAGAATTTGTCAAATTTGTCACCTTATTTTGTAAAGAAGTCATGCCTTGCAAAAGTTGGTTTAAGATGGCATCATTAGGAGATGCGGTTTGTTGTGAGCAATTGGAACCAAAGTGTGGAGGTGATTGAGGATGAGTATTGACAAGAAAAGGCTATGAATAGGTGAGTGGTGGTTGAATATAGTGATAAGTGGAAGTTGGTTGTGAATAGTTGCATGTAAGAGGTGGTTGAGAATAAGTGGGATGGAGAGGTGGTTGAGAGTAATTATTCATGAAAGAAGTCACCTTAGGTGCCCGGTTTTGATAGTTAAATGCCACATCTTTGTAATTTTGTGAATTAGTGCCATTAGATACTCCAATAGCAGTGGTAGAATTATTACAATAATTTGCATTAGTGGTTAAAATTGTTGATGTAAATGTAGATATTCCCATAGTCAGAATAGGTGTCGATACTTGCATGTGAGACAGTGACGACATGTTATTAATACCATTCGCACATTCTGTTACCATCATAACATTATTGTGTACTTTATGCATTAAACTTTGAATAAAATTAATACCATCTTGTCCTTCTTTTATCAACTCTCCTATGTTGTGAATCACAGGTATAGCTTCTTCTGCTATCCTTTCATTTTCAACAAATGCTTGAAAATTGACTAATTCTTTGTCAAGTTTGTTTATTTGCTCATTAGGTACATGTGTTACCACCTCAATAGTGTCATCAATGTCATGAAATATTTGATCTTCCATAATGGTTGTATGAGGTATAATGTCTTGCAAAATTTGTGTATTTGCTTTTGTAAATAAGGTGTGAACAGTGGATTTTCAAAGGTAGGAATACCATTTTCTTCAGGAGCACTAGATCCCATGAGTCTTCTAATTATTCTTAAAGGGATATTTCTATTAGGGAAAAATGTTATAATACTCATATAATAGAATGTAACACTCAATGCACAAATTAATAGAACAAACCCAAGGAGCAAGGTATGTTTAGGATCCAAAATGCTTGATTTTTCACCTTTTTCACAATTTTTCAATGCAAATGACTAACATAAGAGGTGTTGTGAGGAAATCGATGAGGGGAAGAAAATAATATGTATAATATAAGTCCAATAAACCAATAATATCCTTCACAACACAACTTTAGTGCAGATCTATAATGATGACAAGTCAAAACCTAGTGAAAATACACACAAAAATGTGATTTTTCATCAATTTTCAATGTAAATGCCTAATATAAAGGGTGTTGTGAGAGATTTGAAGAGGGGAAGAAGATTATAACCTTGATAACAGCCAAATAGTGTAGGAAAATCCTTCACAACATGTCTATGATGCAATTCTAGAGAGACGATAATAAGGCCAAATCTAGTGAAAATGCAAGGTTTTCAAACCCTAGACATGAAATTTTGCAAGAAAGACACTATGATGAAAAACCATAGGTAGAAATAAGTCTGAAATGAGTATTTAAAATAGTAGTAAAGTCTGAAACAATATTTTAACCACAAACCCTAGCTAATGCATAAACTAGGTTATATGAAAAATGTACAATTTCAAGCAATTTTTACAAATTTAATCATGAAAATGCAATGTAAATTAATGATGAATGATGAATTTCTGTAATCTAAATCAGATCTGATGATAACAACAAAAATTAAATGAAATTATATCCAAATTAATTCAAATTATTTGAAAATGCAAGCTAAAAATGCCAATTTTTTCCAATTTTTCCAATTTTTTGTAATTTTTCAAATGCAATAATATGAAAATGAAATGAATGAATGAAATGAATACAAGTATGAAGTACAACACTTAGAAAGGTGAAAAATTCATTTGATGCAAGAACTTCTGGAGATCATAACTTTTGACTCAGATGTGGGCTTTTTATGAGATTTTATGGGTGGATGCGTTATGAGGTGCAAAGTGGTTTCACAACTAACCCTAGTGGGTTGGACCCTGTCTTGGCACTTTTTTGGGGCTTGAAACTTTCATCTTGGCCCTCACAATGGCAATTTAGTGTTGTTTTTCTAGATTTTTAAAAAGTTGCTTTTGTAATAAATCAAAACTCATGTTTCGAATTTAGAATATTAGTTGGCATTTCATCCTACCTTAGTTTTAGGAATCTTTTGGAAAAGAAAATAGGATTTTCAAGATATGATTGTAAAATTACCTAAAATGGCAAAATCTGACAATTGCCGAAATCTACCAAAAAAAGTAATTTTTTTTTATTTTTTTGTTTTTCTTGGATATAAGAGAGTTTTCTCTCATTGTAGCAGCATAGTTGATGAATAGAAGTTTTTTTATGTTCTAGTCTTCAAATCTTTGGCTCTCACATGATTAATGGCAAAATTGTATTGAGTGTATGTTGTGTGCTACATCATCTAGTATCAGAGCAGGTTGATCTTAAGTGTGCAGAGTATGCACCAGGACTGAGAGGAGTTTGTGAAGCAAATTATTTTCCTACATGTTGAAGTATGAGAAATTTTTGTAATTGCAAAAAGAAAATTGATTTTGTGAGATAAATGTTCATTGTCCTCCAGCAGAGATAAAATCTGGGTAGAAGGTATACATACTTCTTCCACTGCGAGAAAGTACATAGAAGAGGTCTTGAAGAGGTTCATCTTCTAGAGTCTTTGTTGGGTAGAGGAGAGTTAAATTTGTGTGAGATATGTTGGCTGTGCTGCATCAGAGATAAAGCTGGGTAGAAGGTGTAGAGACTTCTTCCATTGAGAGAAAGTGGGTAGAAGAGGTCTTGGAGAGGTGCATCTTCCAAAGTGTTTTGTTGGGTAGAGGATAGTTATGAGTGAGTTTTTTTTGTAGAGAGGACCTGTAACTGTAGAGAGCATTGGCTCTAAAGTGTTTATGTGTGCAGGTTGTAGAAATTGCATATTGAGAATGAGTGAAATGTTTTCGAAGAAGAGGATGAGATGGGTCATGAAGTAACCTATAATGATTTCATGTATAGAAAAGTGGGAAAGAAAGTTTACGGATAATCTTAATGAAGAGTTGATAAGACTTCATGATATAGTGGATCTATTAAAAGCTGAAATGAATAGAGGAAATGTTGATAATAAAAGGTGTGAGAAAGAATGTCATGAAAGTGGCATGAAAGAGAAAAACACATGGTTGCTATTGAAACATACCTTTTCAAAGGCATGGATGAGATTGCAATAGAGAAGAGTGATAATGAAAACCTTATTTTACCTAACATTGTTTTGTTTGCAGATAAAGAGGAACATAAAAACAAAGAAGTGGAAGTCCTCAAGAATAATGAAAAAGAAGAAAAGAATGAGTTTGTAGTAGGAACATGTCTATTGGAAAGCACAAATAGTGAGATAAAAGAGGTTGTAGAGGAAGCTACAGGAGAGATTTGGTGGAGGTGGTTGGTTAGTGGTGGGTTGGATCCCACGAAGAAGGAGAGGAGAGGGGAAATAATTTGGCAGAGGAAGACAATATTTGGTGGATGCAAATCTACGAGAGGAGAGAAGAATGAAGTGCATATTTGTTTGAGGAGAGTGAAGCTTGTTCTAGAAAGATGCTGGAAAAAGAGGGAAAAAAAGAGAAGAATGAAGTGTAAAGGTTGGATCTAGTCGAGTGGTAGCAGTTCAAAGACACTCACTTGCAGGAGCTGCGTTCTTTTCAACAAGAGGAGAATGATGCAAGAACTTCCGGAGATCATAACTTTTGACTCGGATGTGGGTTTTCTACGAGATTTTACAGGTGGATGCATTATGAGGTGCAAAGTGGTTTTGCAACCACCCTAGTGGGGTGGACCCCATCTTGGCACTTTTTCAGGGCTTGAAACTTTCATCTTGGCCCTCAAAATGGCAATTTACTATTTTTTCTAGATTTTTAAAAAGTTACTTTTGTAATAAGTCAAAACTCATGTTTTGAATTTAGAATATTAGTTGGCATTTCATCCTACCTTAGTTTTAGGAAGCTTTTGGAAAAACAAATAGGATTTTCAAGATATGATTGTAAAATTACCTAAAATGGCAAAATCTAACAATTGTCAAAATCTGCCAAAAAAGGTAATTTTTTTTATTTTTTTGTTTTTCTTGGATATAAGAGAGTTTTCTCTCATTGTAGCAGTAGAGTTGATGAATAGAAGTTTTTTTATGTTCCAATCTTCAAATCTTTGGCTCTCACATGATTAATGGCAAAATTGTATTGAGTGTATGTTGTGTGCTGCATCATCATTAATAACACAGGTTCACCAAAATGTTTAGTGTGAAAAAGAGGGGTTTTGTAATTTCAAGGGTTTATGTGGAATCCTCCTTTCACCACAACATTCAAGGACATTCAACCAAGTAAAGAACTCTACTACAGATCTCTTGTCACTTGGAATAGAGGGGAAGATTGGAATTGTATGAATTTATTGTTTAATTATGTCCAATTATGCTCAAAACCCTAATTTCATAAAATCGTAAACAAATGGACAAATCACAGAAAATGATCGCACATAGAGATATCAAATGACAATCAAATACATACCAGATTTCAAAGTTTGATGTGCAGAAAAGTCAGGGATTAATGAGTGGGCGTCCTAGTCCAATGTACCTATTTTTGTCAGGATCTCTGAAGAATATCTGCAAAATAATTCTGTTCTCACAGAGATTTCACAGCATCAGAATCTGGAGGACTAATGAGCGGGCATTCTAGTCCAAGCCCTAGTTTTCTTCTTTGCTCTACACTTCCGATGGTCTGTAATGCATCCCTGCAACTCCACTTTTTCTGCTTCCAAAACCTGTAACCTACAATCACAGAAAAGTGGGTTGGGGGTTGTGGTGTTTAGAGGCTTGCCTTGGTCAAGCCCTAAAGAGACATTCAAGTCTTCCAAACACTGTTGTCAAATAAAGAGTGTATATTCCTGCAGGATAGAGGCAAAACCCAATTGATAAATGATTGAAAACACAAATGAATGTCACCTTGATGGTGTAGATCGCATGAACATGAAGATCCTTCACATCATGAGAAGATGAAGCCAAATCTACATAACAATCACACTAACAAAATAATACTGCTCTACAACAATGAATACGTTGAAAGCTCTCAAATCATAAGTATACCAAAAGCTCATAATCATCTTCTAGTTTACAAATGAATGCCTAAACATGCTTATATATGCAACTAAACAACTTCCTGCCAAGAAATTCATAATTCAAACTTGAGGCACCTGTCGGCATGGGACCTAATAATGGTCACATAACCGACACATGAAAATAGGTCCTGACCTAAAATAGTGCAGGACTAGGGCACGGGCACCCAAGTCCCCCCTATTTTAGGTACAAGTCATCACAAGTGCATCCCCTAGGTCCCATTTGTCATAAAACTTAGGAGTTTCGTCATCAGAAGTCATCATTAACATGCAAGATTCAATCTAAATGCATTCAAAAGGACCCAAGAGCTAAACATAGGAGGGAAAATGCCCTAGGGAGACATTTTCTGACGTAACAAAGATACTACTCTAGGTTAAGAGGTTCCAAATTGTTGCTATATTTCAAATCTATTTGAGTTTGGTAATTGTTCAAAGGAGTTGAATTTGTAAATGATCCTTTATCATTATTATTCCTCAAAAGGTATTTCTTTCCTCACTAGTATTTTTGATAGTCCTAAACCTCATCAACATCATAATTAGGTTCATTATCTCCTTGAGGAAATCCATCACTCTTAATTAAAATGGTAGTCTCATGACTTCTCGAGGGGCTAGAATTCCTTTCTTCATGTTACAATTTCCAAATTCATAATCTCTTATTAGAATATGTCTAAAGCCAATCTGAATTTAGAACACTCTACTTCTGAGTGAGTCATTATTTTGTGCATCTTGCACAAAGTAGAGAGGGAAAGATCTACTAGATTGACTCTTCTTGAAGGAATTGTATCACTAGCTATTACTCTCTAGAGGAGTGGGAACTCTACCATTTTTGGGCTAGGTGTTCTAGGTCTAGTTTTTCTTGGAATAGTTAGGCATCCTTTCTTAAAAGTTATGAGTATATATATTATGATTCTTTAATTTTTTGAAATCAAGGGACATCTACCTCACTTTCTCTCTTAACTTTGTTATCTCTACTTCTACCTTAATAGCTTGATCTTGGGTGATTTAAGAGAAAAAGGACTAATTTATATATTAATATTAGAAGCGCCTTTAGAGATTTAATGTTGGCTAGACCATGGAGCTATTTCTAGGGTAGTCTTTGAAGTATTTGACATTTGATTAGGTATGGAATTACTAAAGTGGGGATAGGGTTGAGAATAGGGGTATGGTTAGTCAAAGCATTGTTAATCATAGACATCTAATTGAGCATTGTAGGTGGCCCTAAAGATAGCAAAGGTCCATACCCATATTGTCTTATCTATACCTCAAAAAATTTATCCTCATCATAGGCTACAAATAAGTTAGCGATAACTAGAGCTTCCCTCCTAACAAACATGGTGGTCATTGGATCTAGGGCTACTAGATAGATTTGGACTATTGCAAATTGGGCTACCACATATGGATCCTTCAAGTAGGAAAATGCCTTTTGAAACCTAGTGTTGAGCACATGTATTACTTAATTTTCTCCTCTTTTAGTTCCTACAAACCAATTGTAGAATGCAGTAGTGTCAAAAGGGACTCTAAAATGGGAGAGAAGTACATAATCTAATTGAACCCATGAAGTGATGGAGTTGGATGGTAGGCCAATATACTAGTTCTATGCATTTTCCCCTAAAGTGTATGGAAATAACCTATAGACTATTGATATGCATCGGACAACTGAGAAGGGGGGTCAATCAGTTGTCACAAAGACTTAAACACTTTCTACAATTAAACATTCATGACTTATCCACAAATATTATGATTTAATAATGAGTGCATGATATCAGAAACTTAACAACATCAAACACAAGAGACACCAGATTTACGTGGAAAACCCCAAGGTGGGGAAAAACCATAGAGAGGATTAGCTCTCAATATATATTGCAATCTTGAAATAGTGATGTTTAGGCTTGGTCACCCCACTGGCCTAAACATACTAGCTTACTGCCATGAAGAACAACTAGGTCTAGCAGGCTCACTGCCTCAACCCTAAACCTAGCATGATTACAATAAGGGATGTTAAACCCTGAGGGCTATTAAACCCTACTAGTGGCTTACTGCCAGACTCATTGCCATGATTAACACCTTTCTTTATTGTGAATAAACAATTCCTCATCTCTGCTCTTCCTCTGCCTTGGTCATCCTCTGCTCTACTCTTCCTCTTCTTTCCTCTGCCTTTGGTCCTTTCTTAATATCTTATCATTTCCACTCAAGGACACCTTTTCCATGACTCATCTACAAGTATTTATACACTACATCAACCTTGGAATGATCATCAAGGTCGGCATCGACCATTGGAACAATCTCCAAGGTCGATATTACAAACATTTACAAAATAGGTCCTGACCTATTGCAACATCATGCAAAGGGAATGAAATGCGGATCAAGCCATGTCTTAGCTGGGACTCAAACATGATCTTCCACGCCACAACAAGCTTCCTCAATCTTCCAAAGATCTCCGCAATCACTAGGGTCAACCAGGTTGGCCAAGACTAGTTACATGCTACATTAACTAGGAACAATCTTCTCACACCATCTCAATTTCTTAATGTAGACCAAAGTCTAGATAGGAACATGATTAGGAGACATCCACAAGCACACTATAATCATCAGGAGCAACCATGTGAAACTTAACCACTTTATCCATAGGAATCTTCTCACCAGAACACATGAGCTTCACTATCTTTAACTGTCATAAAAGAAAGATAGCTTGCGGACCACCAAACCACAAACCATTGCAACTGTAGTCACTTATCATCATCCCAAACTTCACTCTAGAACCACAAAGAAAAATACTTTATTGAGGAGGAATGCAGAGCCAAATACTGTCTTCCTATCTCAACTAAACTTACAATAAAAAAAGGTTTCATTCTGGTGAACACAACTCACTCAAATCTTCATATGGATGGATTAGACGCAAAATGTAGTATCCTTAGACATACTTATAAACTACTTCCAATCCATAGGCCACGGTCTTCAAGCAAGAATAAATGTGGAGTAGTTTACCAAACTGTTCTTCAACATACAACTCACTGTTTGTACTGCACTTCCTTGTAACTCACTTGTTTCTTCTGGATAGGCTAATTTTCTCAATATCCTCAACATACAAGTCTTCTAAAATAGTAATAGAATAAGATACAGTTGACACCAATGACAACAAGAATATGTTGACATCAATGACAACACTAATTAGGCACATACTTGCAACAATCTCCCCCTTTGTCATTGATGGCAATATATGATGTGAAAAATTGCAACAGCTATCAAGACAAGATTCTCCCCCTTTCTCTTTACACACCGACACTCTTTCTTTCTCAAAAATTCTCCCCCTTTCTCTTACACATCTGCACTCTAAGTTTCTCACATGACTTCTCTCCCCCTTTGAAATCAATGGCAAAGGGCACATACTTGCACTCGTCTTCTCTGATCTAATCTTTCCTCTAAACTCTCTGACTACTCCCACTGAGAAGTATCCCTAAAAAGCATAAATCTAGACCTCTAAACACCTCTGGACTGATGCACCATTATGCATCTTAGTTTAGAGCAGGAGGGGTGATGACCCCTAACTTTTTCTGAGATAATCAAAAGTATCCTTGGGCAAAGGCTTGGTAAAGATGTCTGCAATATGATCCTTGGTACAAACATACTCCAACTTGACTTCATTCTCTGTCACTTTTTCTCTCAGGAAACGATACCTAATGGATATGTGCTTGTTCTTTGAATGCATCATTGGGTACTTTGATATGTTTGTGGTGCTTCTGTTGTCACAAAAGATTGCAATAGGTTCTTCGTACACAACTTTGATGTCCTTCAAAGTCTGCTTCATCCATAACACTTAAATGTAACTGTATACTACTACAATGTATTCTACCTTTGCAGTGGACAGGGATATTGAATCTTTTTCCTTGCTCAACTAAGATACTAATCTTTTTCCCAAGAAGAATGCACCTCCACTTGTACCCTTTCTATCATCCACATCTCTAGCCCAATCTGCATCAGTATATGCACTAAGAACAAAGTCACTCTCCCTAGGGTACCACAAACCATAATCTATTATACCTTTTGAATATCTCAGAATTCTCTTGACTGCCATCACATGTGATTCCTTGGGCTCTGCCTGAAATCTTTCCACAAGACACACTGCATGCATTATGTCAGGTCTGGTTTGAGTCAGATAAAGTTATCCTCCAATCATAGATCTATACTTTTTCTGGTCTGGCAAGGGTGATTTATCATCTTTGCTCAACTTACAACCAGTTATCATAGGTGTGCATACTAGTTTAGGGTCTTCCATGCCAAATTTATTTAACAACTCTTTCACATACTTAGACTAAGAAATGAAGATACCCTTATCTAATTGACTTATTTGCACACCTAAAAAGAAGTTCATCTCCCCAAACATAGACATTTCAAATTCACTTTACATTTCTCTAGCAAAAACTGAGCACATACCTTCATTGCCTCCAAAAATAATGTCATCAACAAAGACTGTAATAATTAGGGTTTGTTCATTATTGATCTTGAAGTAGATATTACTATCTGTCATACCTTTACTAAACCCTATCTGTATCAGGTACCTATCCAATAGTGCATACAATGCGCTGGGAGCTTGTTTTAATCCGTACAATGCTTTCTTACATCTACATACCATGTCCCCTTCTCTGATGACTGAAATCCTTCTAGTTGTTCAATATAGACTTCCTCTTCCAACTCTCCATTTAAGAAGGTAGACTTCACATCCATTTGATAAGCCTTGAAATCTTTGTATGTTGCAAAAGCTAGAGACATCCTTATTTCTTCAATCCTTACTACTGGAGCAAAAGTTTCTTCAAAGTCCATTCCTTCACCGTGAGCATATCCTTTGCATACCAATCTTGTTTTCTTTCTTACCACTTCACCATTCTAATTCATTTTGTTTCTGAAGACCCACTTTGTACCAATTACATTCTTGTCAGCTAGTCTGGGAGCAAGATCCCAAGTTTGATTCTTATCTATCTACATTAATTCTTCTTCCATGGTCTTTATCCAATATGCTTCCAGAAGATGAGCTTCCTTCATCATGGTTCTAGCAGCTTCTTGAACTATTCTATTTTTCCTTTCAACAACTCCATTTTGTTGTGGAGTTCTGGGTGCAGATAGCTGTCTCTTTATTCCATGTTCTTCACAAAAGAAATTGAATTCATTTGATGTGAACTCTCCTCCTCTATCAGACCTCAAGAATTTGATTTTCAAATCCATCTCATTTTCAACCATTGCCTTAAATGCTTTGAATTTATCTAAAGCTTTAGCTTTCTCTTTCAAAAAGGTGACCCAAGTCATTCTAGAATAATCATCAATGAGCAGCATGAAATACCTATCTCCTTGCAAACTTCTTACTCTAGTAGGTCCACACATATCTATATGCACTAGCTCAAGTAGTCCTTCAACTAATTGATCCTTGCTTTTGAAACTTGTTCTTGTCTGTTTCCCAAATTAACACTCCTTACAAACTAGATTAGCAGGCTTCACAAGCTTAGGTAAATCTCTAACAATCTGTGGAGTACTTATCTTCATAATATTATCAAAATTTATGTGACACAACCTTCTATGCCATAACCAACTCTCATCAATTTGATTCAACAAGCAATAGTTCTCAGTTCCTTTCAAGTGATAGATATTACCTATGGTCTTCTTACTAGTTGCAATGACTATTCTAGAGCTTTCCCTGATCTTGCATCCATTATCCTTGAAGCTTAAGTCATAGCCCTTGTCACACATCTAACCCACACTCGAAAGATTGTACTTTAATCCTTTCACATACAAGTATTCATTAGTATTATGCTTTCCATCAAAAGAAATAGATCCTTTTCCACAAATCCTACTAGTTGTATCATCTCCAAACCTAACCAGTCCACCATCATATCTTTCCAAACTTACAAACTTGCTTTTGTCACCAATCATGTGGTGAGAGAAACCACTATCAGAAACCCATTTATCTTTGTCCTTAATGACTTGAGAAGCCAAAGCACTTTCCATTGGTTTTTCTTCCTTCATACAGCTAGAAGAATTAGTAGACATGAGATATTCCTTAATAGCAATGAATATGCATTCATTTACAGATGGATTAGAATTATCTCGTTCACCATTATCTGATACTCCTTCATCATCATCAAAATCTTCAACATAATAACACTTATTTTGGGTCCTAGGCCTATTCTCATATCTTCTTCTATTTCTTTCAATTCTTTCAGGACATTTGGAAGAAAAATGACCTACTTTACCATGGGAAAAGCATTTGAAAGGTAATTTGTCTTTGTACTTACCGAATCCTCTTTACAGCCTATCCACAAAGTTGGCTTCAACTTCATCTATCTCATCATTTGATTCTACCTTATACTTTTCTAATTTGGAAGTACTTTTAGGAGTACTGGCTTTGAAAGTAGTCTCAACTTTTGGCAGAGCATCATCTAACTCCCTCATTTCAAAAGAAGTAAGCTTACCAAGCAACTAATCCTTGTTAACTATTTTTACTTGCATGAATTCTTCAATTGCAGCCACCTTGTGACAGTAGGACTTGGGTAGAGATCTGAGTATTTTCATAACAATTTCCTTTTCTTCAAGAGTTCTACCTATGGCTTTTATCCCTGTAACAAGTTCATCAACTCTTTGCATAAAAGATGATATATTTTCATCATTGTTCATCTTCAAGCTTTCATATTTCACTTTCAGACTTTGTAACTTGGCTTCCTTCACAGAATCATCTCCTTCATATAGATTTTTCAACTTTTCCCATACCTTATTCGCAGTTTCAAGATCCACCACTTTCGTCAGTATTGAGTCGGTTAATGAGCTTAGCAAAGCATCCCTTGCCTTGATATCTATCTCACATTCTTTGGTTTCATGTTTAGTCATCAGACCATTTTGAGGTATGGTGTATTCTATTTCTACAACTTTGCAAACTTTGACACCAAGAGAAAGAAGATAGCTTTTCATCTGAGCCTTCTAGAGAAAATAATTAGTTCCATCAAAATGTGGCACTTCCTTCTTGTAAGACATCTTGGATCTTCCTAAAGCTGTTAAACTTCTTCCGAGGAACTTGGCTCTAATACCAATTGTTGATATGCGATGGACAACTAAAAGGGGGGGTGAATCAGTTGTCAAAAAAACTTAAACACTTTCTACAATTAAACATTCATCACTTATCCACAAATATTATTATTTAACAATGAGTGCATGAAATCAGAAACTTAACAACATCAAACACAAGAGACACTAGATTTATGTGGAAAACCCCAAGGTGGGGAAAAATGATGAAGAAGCTTAACTCCCAATATATAATGCAATCTTGAAATAGTGATGTTAGGCTTGGTCACCACACGGGCCTAAACATACTAGCTTACTGCCATCAAGAACAACTAGGTCTAGCAGGCTCACTGCCTCAACCCTAAACCTAGCAAGATTACAATAGGGGTTGTTAAACCCTGAGGGATAATAAACCTTACTAGTGGCTTACTGCCAGACTCACTGCCACAATCAACTCCTTTCTTTAATGTGAATAAAGAATTCCTCAGCTCTTCTCTTCCTCTGCCCTGCTTATCCTCTACTCTACTCTTCCTCTTCTTTCCTCTACCTCTTCTCTACTCTTCCTTTGGTCCTTTCTTAATATCTTATCATTTCCACTCAAGGACACCTTTTCCATGATTTAGCTACAAGTATTTATACACTACATCAACCTTGGAATGATCATCAAGGTCGGCATCAACCATTGGAACAATCTCCAAGGTCGATATTACAAACATTTACAAAATAGGTCCTAACCTATTACAACATCATGCAAAGGGAATGAAATGTGGATCATTCCATGCCTTAGCTAGGACTCAAACATGATCTTCCATGCCACAACACACTTCCTTAATCTTCTAGAGATCTCCACAATCATTGGGATCAACCAAGTCAGCTAAGACCGGTTACATGCTACATTAACTAGGAACAATCTTCTCACACCATCTCAATTTCTTAGTGCGGACCAAAGTCTAGATAGGAACATGATTAGGAGACATCCACAAGCACGCTATAATCATTAGGAGCAACTGCATGAACCTTAACCACTTTACCCGTAGGAATCTTCTCACTGGAACACATGAGCTTCACTATCTTCAACTGTCATAAAAGAAAGATTGCTTGCAAACCACCAAACCATGAACCAATGCAACTGTAGGCACTTATCATCATCCCAAACTTCCCTTTAGAACCACAAAGCAAAATACTTTAATGTGGAGGAATGCGGAGCCAAATATTGTCTTCCTGTCTCAACTGAACTTACAGAAAAAAAATGTTTCACTCTTGTGAACACAACTCACTCAGATCTTCATGCGGATGGCTTAGACCTAAAATGTAGCATTCTCAGACATACCTCTAACTTACTTCCAATCTGCAAGCCACAATCTTCAAGTAGGAATAAATGCAGAGCAGTTTACCAGACTATTCTTCAGCATACAACTCACTGTCTGTACCGCACTTCTTTGTAACTCACTTGTTTCTTTTGGAGAGGCTAATTTTCTCAATATCCTCAACATACAAGTCTTCTAAACAAGTAATAGAACAAGATACAATTGATACCAATGACAACATGAATATGTTGACATCAATGACAACACCAATTAGACACATACTTCTAACAATCTCCCCCTTTGCCATTGATGGCAACATATGATGTGAAAAACTGCAATAGCTATCAAGACAAGATTCTCCCCCTTTCTCTTTACACACCAACACTCTTTCTTTCTCCAAAATTCTCCCCCTTTCTCTTACCCACCTGTACTCTAAGTTTTTCACATGACTTCTCTCCCCCTTTGACATCAATGGCAAAGGGCACATACTTGCACTCTTCTGCTCTGATCTAATCTTTCCTCTAAACTCTATGACTACTTCCCCTAAGAAGTAGCCCTAAAAAGCATCAATACAAACCTCTGAACACCTTTGGACTGATGCACCATTGTGCATCTTAGTTTAGAGAAGGAGGGGTGATGACCCCTAACTTTTCTCTGAGATACTCAAAAGTATCCTTAGGCAAAGGCTTGGTAAAGATGTCTGTAATCTAATCCTTCGTAGAAACATACTCCAACTCGAATTCATTCTCTATCACTTTTTCTTTCAAGAAATGATACCTAATGGATATGTGCTTGGTCCTTGAATGCATCACTAGGTTCTTTGATATGTTTAGGGTACTTTTGTTGTCACAAAAGATTGCAATAGGTTCTTCATACACAACTTTGATGTCCTTCAAAGTCTACTTCATCCATAACACTTGAGTGCAACTCCATGCTGCTACACTGTATTCTACCTCTGCAGTAGACAGGGATATTGAATCTTGTTTCTTTCTCAACCAAGATACTAATCTTTTTCCCAAGAAGAATGCACCTCCACTTGTACTTTTTTTGTCATCCACATCTTCAGCCCAATTTGCATTAGTATATGCATTGAGAACAAAGTCACTATCCCTGGGGTACCACAAACCATAATCTATTATACCTTTTAAATATCTCAGAATTCTCTTGACTGCCATCACATGTGATTCCTTGGGTCCTGCCTGAAATCTTGCCACAAGACACACTACATGCATTATGTCAGGTCTGGTTTGAGTCAGATAAATTAATCCTCCAATCATAGATCTATACTTTTTCTGGTCTGGCAAGGGTGAGTTATCATCTTTGCTCAACTTACAACTAGTTATCATAGGTGTGCATACTGGTTTAGAGTCTTCCATCCCAAATTTCTTTAACAACTCTTTCAAATACTTAGACTAAGAGATGAAGATACCCTTATTTGATTGACTTATTTGTAGACCTAAAAAGAAGTTCATCTCCCCAAACATAGACATTTCAAATTCACTTTGCATTTCTCCAACAAAAACTGAGCACATACCTTCATTGCCTCCAAAAATAATGTCATCAACAAAGACTACAACAATTAGGGTTTGTTCATCATTGATCTTGAAGTAGAGATTACTATTTGTCATACCTTTACTGAACCCTATATGTATCAGGTACCTATCCAACCATGCATACCATGCCCTGGGAGATTGTTTTAATCCATACAATGCTTTCTTCAATCTGCATACCATGTCCCCTTGTTCTGATGACTGAAATCCTTCTGGTTGTTCAATATAGACTTCCTCTTCCAACTCTCCATTTAAGAAGGTGGACTACACATCCATTTGATTAAAATTGAAATCTTTGTATGTTGCAAAAGCTAGAAACATCCTTATTGCTTCAATCCTTTCTATTGGAGAAAAAGTTTCTTCAAATTCTATTCCTTCACCCTTTGCGTATCCTTTGCATATCAATCTTGTTTTATTTCTTACCACTTCACCATTCTCATTCAATTTGTTTCTGGAGACCCACTTTGTACCAATTACATTCTTGTCGACTAGTTTGGGAACAAGATCCCAAGTTTGATTCTTCTCTATCTGCATTAATTCTTCTTCCATGGCCTTTATCCAATATGCTTCTGAAAGATGATCTTCCTTCATCATGGTTCTAGCAGCTTCTTGAACTGTTCTGTTTCTCCTTTCAACAACTCCATTTTGTTGTGGAGTTCTGGGCACAGATAGCTGTCTCTTTATTCCATGTTCTTCACAAAAGAAATTGAATTCATTTGATGTGAACTCTCCTCCTCTATCAGACTTCAAGCATTTGATTTTTAAATCCATCTCATTTTCAACCATTGCCTTAAATGCTTTGAATTTATCTAAAGCATCAGCTTTCTCTTTCAAAAAGGTGACCCAAGATATTCTAGAATAATCATCAATGAGCAGCATGAAATACATGTCTTCTTGCAAACGTCTTACTATGGTAGGTCAACACAAATCTATATGCACTAGCTCAAGTAGTCCTCCAATTGATTGATCCTTGCTTTTGAAACTTGTTCTTCTCTATTTCCCAAATTGACACTCCCTGAAAACCAGATTAGTAGGCTTCACAAGCTTAGGCAAATCTCTAACAATCTATGTAATACTTATCTTCATTATATTATCAAAATTTATGTGACACAACCTTCTATGCCATAACCAACTCTCATCAATCTGAGTTAACAAGCAATAGTTCTTGGTTCCTTTCAAGTGATAGATATTACCTTGGGTCTTCTTACCAGTTGCAATGATTGTTCTAGAGCTTTCCCTGATCTTGCATCCATTGTCCTTGAAGCTCAAGCCATAGCCTTTGTCACACATCTGATCCACACTCAGAAGATTGTGCTTTAATCCTTTCACATACAAGACATCTTTAGTATTATGCTTTCCATCAAAAGAAATAGATCATTTTCCACAAATCCTACCAGTTGTATCATCTCCAAACCTAACCAGTCCACCATCATATCTTTTCAAACTTACAAACTTACTTTTGTCACCAGTCATGTGGTGAGAGCAACCACTATCAATAACCCATTCATCTTTGTCCTTAATGACCTGAGCAGCCAAAGCACTTTCTACTAGTTTTTCTTCCTTCATACAGCTAGAAGAATTAGTAGACACAAGATCTTCCTTAATAGCAATGAACAAGCATTCATTTATAGAGGGATTAGCATTTTCTGGTTCACCATTATCTGATACTCCTTCATCATCATTAAGATCTTCATCATAATAACACTTCTTTTGGTTCCTAGGTATGTTCTCATATCTTCTTCTATTTATTTCAATTCTGTCAAGACATCTGGAAGCAAAATGACCTACTTTACCATAGGAAAAAACATTTGAAAGGTAATTTGCCTTTGTACTTACCGAATCCTCTTTGCAGCCTGTCCACAAAGTTGGCTTCAACTTCATCTCTCTCATCATCGGATTCTACCTTATACTTTTATGATCTGGAAGTACTTTTAGGAGTATTGGCTTTGAAAGTAGTCTCAACTTTTGGCAGAGCATCATCTAACTCCCTCATTTCAAAAGTAGTAAGCCTACCAAGCAACTGATCCCTATTAACTATTTTTACTTGCATGAATTCTTCAATCATAGCCACCTTGTGACAATAGGACTTGGGCAGAGATCTAAGTATTTTCATAACAATTTCCTTTTCTTCAAGAGTTCCACCTATGGCTTTTATCCCTATAACAAGTTCATCAACTATTTATATAAAATCTGATATGTTTTCATCATTGTTCATCTTCAAGCTTTCATATTTCACTTTCAGACTTTGTAACTTGGCTTCCTTCACAGAATCATCTCCTTCATACAGATTTTTCAACTTTTCCCATACCTTATTCACAGTTTCAAGATCCACCACTTTCGTCAATATTGAGTCAGTTAATGAGCTTTGTAGAGCATCCCTTGCCTTGATATCTATCTCATATTCTTTGATTTCATCTTCAGTCGTCAGACCATTTTGAGGTATGGTGTATTCTATTTCTACATCTTTCCAAACTTTGACACCAAGAGAAAGAAGATGTCTTTTCATCCAAGCCTTCTAGAGAACATAATTAGTTCCATCAAAATGCATCGCTTCCTTCTTGTAAGACATTTTGGATCTTCCTCAAGATGTTAAACTTCTTCAGAGGACCCTGGCTCTAATACCAATTGTTGATATGCACCGGACAACTGAGAGGGGGCATGAATCAGTTGTCACAAAAACTTAAGCACTTTTTGCAATTAACCATTCATCACTTATCCACAAATATTATGATTTAACAATGAGTGGATGAAATTAGAAACTTAACAACATCAAACACAAGAGATACCAAGTTTACATGGAAAACCCCAAGGTGGGGGAAAACTACCAAGAGAATTAACTCTCAATATATATTACAATCTTGAAATAGTGATGTTCAAGCTTGGTCACCCCACGGGCCTAAACATACTGGCTTACTACCATCAAGAACAACTAGGTATAGCAAGCTCACTACCTCAACCCTAAACCTAGCAAGATTACAATGAGGGTTGTTAAACCCTACTGGTGGCTTACTTCCAGACTCACTACCATGATCAACACCTTTATTTATTGTGAATAAACAATTCCTTAGCTCTGCTCTTCCTTTGTCCTGATCATTATCTGCTCTACTCTTCCTCTTCTTTCCTCTGCCTCTTCTCTGCTCTGCCTTTGGTCCTTTCTTAATATCTTATCATTTCTTCTTAAGTACACCTTTTCCAAGACTCAGCTACAAGTATTTATACACTACATCAACCTTGGAATCATCATCAAGGTCTGCATCAACGATTGGAACAATCTCCAAGGTTGGTATTACAAACATTTACAAAATAGGTCTTGACCTATTGCAACATCATGCAAAGGGAATGAAATGTGGATCATGCCATGCCTTAGCTGGGACTCAAACACGATCTTCCACACCACAACACACTTCCTCATTCTTCCAAAGATCTCTGCAATCACTGGGATCAACCAGGTCGGCCAAGACTAGTTACACGCTACTTTTACTAGGAACAATCTTCTCACACCATCTCAATTTCTTAACGCAGATGAAAGTCCAGATAGGAACACAATTAGTAGACATCCACAAGCATGCTATAATCATCAGGAGCAACCACATGAACTTTAACCACTTTATCCATAGGAATCTTCTCACTGGAACATATGAGCTTCACTGTCTTCAATTGTCATAAAAGAAAGATATCTTGTGGACCATGAAATAATGAACCATTGCAACTGTAGGCACATATCATCATCCCAAACTTCCCTATAGAACTACAGAGAAAATTACTTTATTTTGGAGGAATGCGGAGCCAAATACTGTCTTCTTATCTCAACTAAACTTACAAAAAAAATAGGTTTCACTCTGGTGAACACAACCCACTCAGATCTTCATGTGGATGGTTCAAACCTAAAATGTAGCATCCTTAGACATACCTCTAACTTACTTCCAATCCATAGGCCATCATCTTCAAGTAAGAATAAATGTGGAGTAGTTTACCAGACTGTTCTTCAGCATACAACTCACTGTCTGTACTACACTTCTTTGTAACTCACTTGTTTCTTCTAAAGAGGCTAATTTTCTCAATATCATCAACATACAAGTCTTCTAAACAAGTAATAGAATAACATACAATTGACACCAATGACAACAAGAATATGTTAACATCAATGAAAACACCAATTAGGCACATACTTGCAACATAGACCATGTATTCATATTAGATCTGTGTTTTACACAAGAATCCTTGAAGACCCTAATGTGCTCTTTAGCAATCCTATTAGATTTAGATGCAACATACTTAAGAAAGAGTTTATCACAATTTTTAGGCATGTCATGATAGTGTGGAAAGCACAATGGGAAATCATCTTAATCAAACCACACCATGGGTGAAGCCCTAGAAATGACAAGAGGGACAAAAGTGGTGTTATTTCCAACAACTGCCCCTAAGGATTTGGTGTGACTAGCTTTGGTTTTCCCTTCATCTCTTCTAGCCTCTTGGTGCTAATAAAGATGTAATTATAAATTCCCTTCAATAGATGTGGACTAGGTAATAATTCTTCAAAAAAACCTAATTTTGAATCTCCATTATTATGCCATGTTTGCTAAATACGTAGATTTGAACAAAACTAGTCCTTGCTTAACCGAAAACTCATAGCTCCATAAAAGATGATATAATCTTCATTGGAATGTCTCAAAAACTAAAGTTAATCTTTATTAAACATCCAAAAGTTGGCACAAAATAATAAGATACTTCACAAATTATATAAAAAGGTGCCTATATTGACCACATAGAGTAGTCTACCATCAACAAACTACTAGTTATATGGACACATCAAATCCATCAAATATTCAATAAAAATGCATAAACAAAAAATATTCATCTAATTTGTTTGGAAACCATGAAGGAATAACACTATATAAAATAGCTTTATTCATAAATGTGAGGCCTACCTTTTCACTCCCTTGCTTTGATCATTTTATATTACTATTGGAGACATATTTTAGACTTTTGGGGATTGTTGATCCCGATATGTAGGACTATTGGACTATATGCTTTTACTTTGATTTATTATGTTAGCATGATTGTGATGAGACTAGATTTTGATTTGACTCACTGATGATGATTTGACATATGATTGCATTATGATGTTATTGAGATACTAGTTATGTGATTATGTGATGGATTTATTATGCGATGTTATCTTGAGATGGATGATTGAAATGCAAATTATGAATTTAATTATGATGTGATTTTATGATGTTGTATATGATCATGCGATGATGTGAGTGTATGTTTTACTTTGATTCGGCTATGATATACATGTTGGATTAATCTTTTGTTTAAGTACGCAGGTGTTCTAACCAAGCCATGGATAATTAGAGATAATCCCACACACTTTGTGAATTCTCGTGTAAGTCGATCTAGTTCCAAGAGGAACCAAGATCAACTATGTCATGCATGATGAAATTTTGTAATGTTATTGTGTAATGTTGTTTGGGTTAGGTCTACCCTTTTGTATTTGATTTTTATTTGGTGTTGTAAAGGTGAAATGTTCATTTAAAATTTATTTTTGAGTTTTTATTTTTGAGACCCTTTTTTATGTGATTTTACTCACCCTATGGTGCTCAAAATGGGTTAAAAGTGACCCTAGGTTGTACCCCTAGGGTCTAGGGACCTTTTGAGCTTGTCTAACCTTAGGTAAACTCCCATTTGGTCACTTAAACTTCCCCCTAAAGTAAAGTGACGAAAATGGAAGTTTGGGAAGGAGTGGAGGGTTGGGTCAAACACTCAACCTCATCCACTCTCTTTCCAAAGCTTGGGGGAGTCTTCAAGACCTCTAAATTGTGGAGGACTCAACTCCAAGGCTCTCCCACAATTGGTGAGAGTACCTTGGGTTTTTGTGGGCTTTCTTAGGAGAAGATGATTGGGGCACTTGTAGTACCCACTCCTTCTTTGGGTCCACTTTTATCTCCCACATGTGTGACAGAGCACAAGTAAAGGGGGCAAGACTTGGTGGAATGGGTGGATGACATGTGTCACCACCCCATTCCATGAAGCTTACAAGTGGTTGTGTGGAGGAGTGAGGAGGTGACAAGTGTCACCTCCCCATTCCTCAAGGCTCATGAGAAGAGCCTATTTTAATCCCTCTTGAAGAGAGGGAGAGGGTTGTTGAATTATTTTGTAATTTTGATTTTTATTGAAATTTTGGAGAGAGAGAGGATTTTGGAGGCTCAATTGGAGAAGGAGTTGGAGGTGGAATTGGAAGGGCTCTTCTTCAACTATCTACCTTTTGGGCTATTAAAGGTAGGATTCAAGGCTTTGGCCTTTCCTTATGTATTTTACATTTTGTGTGTGTGTGTGTGTGTTTTACATTTGTTGTTGTGGGGATTTTGTTATGGGTGTTGTGAGAGCCTCTCCACTTGGAGAAAATTCTCAACATGTGTGGGGTGGGGGAGGAGTGTACCTCCTCGAGGTCACATCCTAGTTTTTGTGGTATTTTAAATTTGAGGGCAAGATGAGAAAATGAGTATTTTGAATGGCTTGAGAGCCATGGGAAAAATATGTGAAAGTTGGTATTTATGTGATGGCTTGAGGCCTTGTGAAAATTGGCTTTGGGAGTTATTTGGAGTAACACACTTGAGTTGAGTGATGTCCACTCCCCTACCCCATTAAACTCATTTTTGGTGAGTTTTGTTTTGTGCAAGCCATGGGTATTCTACTTGCTTTTGTGTTTGAGTATTTTGTTGTGAAGTGGTGTGAGTGTTCCTTGTGTGAAGATGACCTCCAAGCTTGTGGGTGACTCATGAGTAGGGAGGAGAGCTATTTTTTTAGTGGCTTTTCCCCCTTTTCATGTTTGTTGTAATGCAGGTTTAATGAAATTAGGAGCTTGGAAGGGAAAAGAGACTTTTATCTTTAGTTGTCATTTTGGCTATTGTGAGCCATGGCCAAGATTGGCCTTTGTGTAATTGCTCTCAAGAGAGAGAGAAATAAAATTTTCCTCTCTTATGATGTACAGTGTAATGGTTTTATTTTTGTATTGAAAATACTCTATTGTAGAAGTTGCAAAAAAAAAAGGGATAAGCTCCTTATGTATTTGTTGTCACAATACATTTATTTCAATTTCCTAATGCATGTGCTTCAAGAAAATGTATATATGAGTTGCTGATTTTTATCTATGAGTTGTAAAATTTGTCAAATAAAGGAAGATATATGTTTATGTTGCTATTATCTTTTGAATGTTGTTTCAAAAAAATATACATAAGTGTATGTTGTTGTTTTTATCTTACAAAAGAAAAAAAGAAAAAAAAAGAGAAAGTTTATGTAGTTGTTTTCATTTCAAAAAAATATATCTTTTTAACTTACCATTCTTTGTTATAAAAAATAAAATGATTGTTTGTTCCTAAGAGATTTTTATTGGCAAATATGTTTATGTTTATATATATATATATATGAATAAACTTATATCCTTTTTATTTTAGTTTCTTTTTACATTGTATGCTTGCTGGGTAAATTATGTGAGTAAGAGAAAAACTGTATATATACTTGTCTTCACACACACACATATATAATAGTTAAATCATTTAATAAACTGAAAAAATTAAAGAATTTGAGAAAACTATGTATTTTTTTTACCTGAGCATATATATATAATACTTTGAACCTGTGTAACAAAGAAAAATAAATATAATAATAAACAGCTCTGAATGCTTTAATATTTTCTGTTGAACGAAATAGATTTTGTGGGTTTTAAAAAAAATGTTGAACTATGGGTGGGGGTTTCAAACCCCCACTGTAGCCTCCTTGTAATCTATTTGGAGTGTGGGGAGGGGGTCAAACCCCCACCCACACTCCACCAAAGTGGAGTGTGGGTGGGTGTTCAGCCCCCTCCCCACACTCCTGTCCCCTTAGACTCCCCGCACTCCCATCCCCCTTCTCTCTGAACTACGACATGAATGGGATCTACGGATCTCCAACCCTTGCTTCAGTCGCCGCCCTCATGTATTACGTCTCCCTTGTATTTTCGGCCCTTCGGCCCTTTTCAAACCTACAATGCATATTCAGTAAAAACCTGTATTATATACTTATTATTATATATATAGTTTGGACATATATACACCCTGTATCTATAACAAAAATATGCCTCTGATCTAAAAACCAATATATATAGATATATATATATATATATATACAAAATGTATATACCTCCTTCGAGTGACAGCCATGGAAGCCTCCTCCAAAACTTGCAACACAAAAACATAGAAGAGAAAATGAGAAAAAAATGGAGAAAGAACAAAATGAGAAAAAAAAATGGAGCCTATTGTTTTGATCTCATTTCCTTAAGGAAATTATATTTTATTTGTGAGGCATTTTTAGGGCTTGCATTTTAAAATTTGCTTTTATTTAGTTTCCCTCACTTTTTTTATTTTTCCATTTGTTTTGTCTCTTTTTTTTTTTTTTTAAAATGGGGTTTAGTGGTAAATTTTAATATTGTAACTTTATTTCTTATTGGAAATGTTTCATTATTATTGGAGGGTAGCAAGTATTATCTAATTGTTTATTGGAATGGGAGCATTTAAGTTTAGTATTTTGAACTAGGGGGAAAATATATTGTTTTTTTAATTTAATTATTTTGGAGAGGGGTTTAATTAATCTATTTAATTTTCCTCCAATTTAACTATTAAAATGTAATTAATTTTAAATCAATTGAAATTAATTTATTGCATGTGGACATTAATCAATGAGGTTAATTTTATTGTAATTTTTAATTAAATTAGTTGCTTTAATTTATTTAATCTAGTGCGTAATAATTAATTAAATAATTTAGTCGTTTAATCTATTTTAGAGAACCTAGGAAACCTTTGTTTAAATTTTAATTAGTAGAATAATCCCTATTCACGCCCATGAGGTGTTATGCTGCCGGATTTTTCTGGGATCTAGGGTTAATTTAATTTAGCATTTTTAAACCATGTGTAGAGTAATGTTTGATGTTTTCACAATCTTGGTGATCTTAATTAAGTTATTATTTAATTCATTTATGCTTTTGAATTAGTCTTTAGATTTTGACTCATGTTGAAATCCTTTCACTCACTTAGGTAAACTTAGGGTTTTGATATTTCGATCCTAACCCTAATAGCGATGCTTCTCATGTCACATTTCCCCCTTAGTCAACTTTCATCTCATAGGGAAATGTGCATGTGATCACTTTACCCCGCAATTGATTGACATATTTATGCCTTATGTGTATTGCCACCAAGCATGCAGACATGTGCGAGGGGGTTTCTAGGGATGCGTGGAGAAATTTTTAATATTTCGTGTCATGACCACATGACAAATGTGGACATGACAGGTGTGTTACATGTCGTGACCACATGGGAAATGTGGGCATGACAAGAAATTTCTCCAAGTCTCAGTAATTTCCAACCCTCTTCCAAAGAAAGTGAACTACTTTTTATAGAGTAAGGTAACACAGTTTAGTACAAATTTTAATGGCTAGGATCAATTTTGACCAATGGTTCAAATTCACAAAGAAATTATTTTTGTAGCCCTTGAGTAGTAGGAGGATCTCCTCCATCCCTCTTTAACAACGCTCAAAACCTATGCTCTATAAGAGTGGCACAATTACCCAAACATTTTGTCTTCACATGACAAGTTTCACAAAAAGTAAATATATCAAATGCACAAGTTCCCAAGAAAGTATCACCTGATTTTAAAAGACACTACTGATAGAATTAAATTAAAACTAAAAATTCAAAGACATGTCTTCACTTGGAATCATCTCCATTTGAAATTTCTTCAATGATGGGTTTGCCCACTACAGCTTCTTATCTGTTGAAATCCATGAACATTAAAAGTGTAGGATTCACCACATCCATATCAAGTTCTTTAGAAAATGAATATCTAAAATTCTTTCTTATAGGTAGAGAGGAAGACATTATATTTGGCTCTTATTTTGGGCACATTCTTCTCATAATCCCTAATGGATGCCTTCATCTTCATCATCTTGTCCAATGAGTCTAGACTGCATGTGTAGGGATATTTCTTCAAACTACTAGTGAGGTTTTTCTTAAGATGATTATTCAAATCATCAATGTCCTTTACTTCCTCATCATGGTAAACATATTGATGGGTCAACTCCTCTAATACTACCTACATATCACACTAAACATCTAGAATTTGCCTCCAAACATCATTAAACTCTATTAAGCTCTTCTCAACCAATTCATTCTTGAATCTTATTATCTTAGCCCAAATAGGAGGTTGGTTAACATGATTCTTACCAAAATATTTTCTTTGATGAGGAGTTGATGATGTCAATTCTAGGCAAATTCTAGGCATTGGTACCCAATTCTTCTTGACAGTCATCCATTAGCCCCTTGATTTTCTCACTCAATCCTTCAAATTTTTCTTTGGTTTCCATGGATTTATCCAACACCTTACATCCTAAATCATAGAGACCTTCCATCCCTCTTTTATTGTCTCTAGAAATACTCCTCATTTTGTCCATGCTACAGGCCTCCTTCTAAAAGAGTATAATTGGAGGAGTAATTGAGCCATCTATTACCTAGAGAGGAGTTACTAGATGCTTAATGTAGGTGATTAATTTAGCTACTTTCTCTATGTTCCCTCTTTTTCTTTTGATCCTTGTCCATTCTAGACATAATGGTAGACACAACACTTTGCATACCTTGTATTTTTTGATCTCTTGTTTACACGTCATGATTATTAGTAGTGATCTTGTAGTCAACAAGTCCCAAGTCCCTATCATCTTTATCCACTATTGGAATTTCTACTTCATCAACCCTAGCTCTTGAGGCATCTATTGTAATGGATGATAGAGTTCTAGGATTCTTCTTATGTCTAGGTTCCTCTACAATTTCCATGAGATTGGACAAGTCCCTAGATATTGGCTTCACCACTAGCTACCTACTTTATATATTCACATCTAACTAGGTAGGCACCAAGGAGGTGGATGTATTCAATACCTCTTTCTATGAGGGACATGAAGGAGTCTAATGTTATTATTGCAAAGTGGTTTGTTTTTTCTCCATTTTAACTAGGAATTTATCACCCTTATCTAACTCATCCCCCATTAGTGCCTTGTCCATTCGTGTATTTTGATCATATTGTTGGGTAGGTTCTTTTATTATCTCATGTTTAGAATTATTTGGGATTTCGTGTTCTTTATTAGGTTGATCTTATTTCTCTTTATTAATGGGATCAACCATCCTATCTTGTTGGTTATCTTTAGGATTGGTAGCTTTCTCTTGTTGTCCCTTCTCTTCAACTTCTTGTTGGCTAGCCTCTTGGTTAGTTGCTACTTGTTAACTTTGATCCTAGGGCAACTAGTTACTTCTCCTTGCATAACATGTTTCTCTTACATCTCCTTAACAACCTTGTCAAAATGAGACAATAAGGGAGGTGAGTTAGGAGGAAAGGAGTGGATGGAAATAGTTGGGAAAGAAAGAGGAACAACTTGGGTTGTAGCAACCTCTTTAGTCTAAGAAGGGAATAAGGGAATTGAAAGAATTGGTATTATTGTAGTAGAGGAAGGAAGAAACATAGTGTTTGTAGTGGGAACATAAGGAGAAGGGGCTTGTACTATAGGTATTTGTACTTTAGTAGAGATAGGAATAAATAGGGGAAGAACTTGTTGAAGTATAGGATCATGTTGCAGGGATGTGGAGGAAATGGTTGTGGAATTTGTGTCTAGGGAGGAAATGGTTGTTTTATTTTTCTTCTTCTTTTCTAGAGGAATCACTTCTTCTTCCACTTCTTCCTCTTCCTTTACAACTTTCCTCTTGTAAACATTCTTTGGCTTTTGTGTTGTAGGTGCCCTTTTCCCTTTAGATATTTCCTTCTCTTGGGAATTATCTTATGACTCCTCTTCCACTTCCTTCTTCTTAGAAGAGGCTTATTCTTTGTTCTTCCTTTTCCTTGACTTCTTTGTTAGTAACTCAACAAGCTAGGATGGTTTATCCCATTAATAAAGAGAAAGGTCTCCTCTCCCTAGGTAAAGGAAATGTCTTGAGCCTCTAATTATGTAATCTTTCACTTAAGCCATGTCCTATTGTACAACCACTAAATATTGGGTAGGTAGAATGTTTCAATGATTGTAGAATGAGTGATGTTCAACAATTTCCTACCTTTGGGACCATTATTCTCCTATGTCCTATTGGTGATGGAATCTCCATACATTTATGTTTTGAAGTCTCTTGGGTCTACATAACCTAGGTTCATGTCAAATATAGCTTCCCAAGTGGAGTTAACCTTAGATGGTGGAACCGCCCCTTAAAACTCATACTTCATTTATTTTTCTCTTGACATGAAAACCTACAAGAGAAAGGAGAGTGTAAGTACTAATACTTGAACAAGAAAATACATTAATTTCATAGAATTCAACTTCTTTTGGTTCTTTTATAAAGATTTGAAAGGTTTCTCTAAACTATTAGACTTTAGGACTGGAAGTTAAAAATCCATTAGGCAAAACAATATTTTCAAATTCTTGTAGGAATTGCTAAGATTATCAGACTTTAGGACTAGAAGTAAAACATGTAGGAAGGAATAATTGGTAGATTCATGTTTGGATATATTGTGTAAAGAATTTTATATTCAATGGATCACTATTTATTAAAGGGTGCATGGGGACCATTGGGACTACTAGACCCCAGACAAAGGTGGGAAGTTTCATATTATTGGATAACTCTACAAATTTTCATTTCTACTTCATGTTTCCAAAGCCTTGTTAGGTGTAGTATTTGTTGGAATTAACTAGACATAAGGACATCTAGACCTAAATCCAAAAGGCTATAAGTCTAGACAACTTCTACAAACCTCATATTTTACATGTATTTAACTTTTGAGGGTATTATAATAGGCCTTAAGAGGATGTGAAGATTGGCTAAACATAAGGGAACCTATACCAAAAGGTTGAAAGTCTAGAAGTGTGGTCTTGTTCCACAATTTACACATTTCACCTTAAATCTCTTTCAAAGGTTTATTACTTTTCTTAAGGTAATGTGGGGATCGACAGGATGTATGGACATCTAGACTGAAAGGTCTAAAATTTAGAAGTCTAAGACAATCCCACAAACTCCCTACTTCCAATAAGTTTTCTTATGTCTTGGATTTCATTGCTAGTAACTCAAGCACAAGAATTCCAAGATCTTTGGACCTCTAACCAAAAGATCTAAGGTCTAGTTCTCCATGATAACCCCACATCTCCATGAAATTTGAAGGAATGTGCATACATTATTTAAATAATTTTGTGGGATCCTGATTATGGTTGGGATATTTCAACACTTAGACATTTTCTTATTTAGGAAAGTTGCATCAAAATATTAAAATATTTTCATAGCCTGGATTTAACTATTTACCCTAATATTACAAGTATGAATTTTGCTTGGATTTTTGAAAAATTTGGGTTAGGCTTAATCTATGCAATTTACCTAAATTCCAATCACCTAGGGTTAAGTTTGGACAATAAGGTTCAGTTCAATTTCATCACCCTAGGGTTGACAATTTCATTTAAACTTTGAGAATGCTAGCAACTAGGACATAGTTTAGGCCTTTATATTTCAATTCAGTCAAATCACATAGGCTTGAATGTCTACCTACTATTTTGTGCATTTGAAGTAGAGGTTGAATTCTTTGGATTTGCATAGGAAGCATGCCCTAACTTCTCTGAATTGTCCCATAGATGAAGAACACCATGACACAAAATCACACTTATAGTTGTTGAGGGTATATGCACGAGAAATTTAAGTATGAGCTCCTTTTGATCAAGTTTAAATGATGCTTGAGGTTACATAGGGCGTATAAGATCACCAAACTTCAAATTTAAATGAAAGAAAGGTGAAGTAATAAAAGAATAAATGCATTATACACCTTGCCTAGTTCGTACATGGATCCATTAATGCATGGAGAATGGGGGTGATTTATATGATGGCATGAAAAACCTAAAGTGGAAGATTGGATTGGGATCTTTGTAAACCTTGCATTTCTTGTTGGTCACTTTTGTAGAAATGGTTTACATTACTGGACTCAAGACTTTGGGATTTTGGACGAAATTTTTTAGGACTCCATAAACCCACAAAAGCACATTTAATCACATTAGACACTTTATGTTGATCAAAGGGAAAATGTGGGGATCAATAGGACATAAGGACATCTAGACCAAAAGGTTGGAAATCCACAAGTCTTGCAAAATTCCACAATCTTGTAAAAGGACAAAACTTCAAATTTATAAAGGTAAACTCCCTCACAAATCCTTCAATCATGATTCAAGTACTTACCTTAAATTACCACAAATCACTCCAAGACCAAAATTACCTTGAACTCTAGACCAAAGGAGGAAGAAGGAGAAATCAAAGGAAACTAAACCAAACCAAACCTTACACTAGGCAAAAACAAAAAATAGGGTCCATATTTTGCCAAAAGAAAAATGGGACATGTGTGCAAGGTATAACTACTATTATTTAATTGGTCCCAAAATGTCACTTCCCTTCTTAGTGAGTGTAGGAACAAGAGTGGCTCCATTGTTATCCCTACCTATATAATGTTGGTCCTATCATGTAACATTGTGTGAAGAAGATAACAACCTATTTTCGTTATAAGCTTCCTTGGAATGTGCAAATCTATTAATTGAAATGATTTCAATGGTCATGGAATAAATGCCTTATTAATTGCAATGCTAGTGTTGTGATTGATCCTTCATGGTAGTGCATATGAAACAAGTAAGGGACAACATATTTAGAGCACTTTGTGTGATGGGGAGTCACTTCCCTTAGTTGTTTGATGCCAAAAAAAATTCCTAGTATTTGTGAATGATGGTGTCTCACCCTCATCAAACATGTGAGAGATCTAGCTAATCATTTATGTTACTTGAGATAACATGATTTTCGTTGGCATCGATGGCCATACTGGTTTGATAATCTATGGGGATACTAATTTTCCTATAATAGTGTTGATAGCTTGCTTCTTTGAAATTATCCAAATTACTTCATACTTGTTGGAGGATGTTTCTAATCTTCTAGTTTAGCCATTTTTTTTTCATTTGGGTGCATTTATGATAATAAAATAGTCCCCCTTCGAGATAAATTTTTTAGCTCTCATAAGTATGGTTTGTTGGGTAGCTAAGGTGATGGCCATGGATTTGGCTTCATTATTGGTGCCATCTTGTAGTTTTTCAATGTTGCTACTTTAAGGTCCTTTTTATGTTCACCGATGACGTAGTTGACCCCAATTTTTTTCATATTGTACTGTGGAAGCCACATTGAAATTGATCTTCAAGTAGTGTAGTTGAGGGGGGGCATTAGATTACATCTTTTCGCTTGATCCTAGAGGGTTCAACCCCATTGATCCCATAAATAAGGAAAATTACAAGAGATATTAAAAATTTAAAAATATACAAACAATAAATGTAGATTTAGATAAAACACAACAATTAACTATAAGTCCACATAAAACATATGACATATTTAAAATGTAGACATTTAAATATAAATTCTTATAAATTATCATATCTAATTCTCATCCTACATATTTAAAATATATAAATTTAAAATTCAAATTCAAATAAATTACCACACGTAATTTCCACTCCACAAAAAAACATATAACATATTAAATTAAAATATACAACTATTGTTAATGGGCTCTTGGTCTACTAGTGAAGTTGAATGGTTTTGAATGAGCCCACCAAGGATCAAGTCTTGTTGAGTTCAAGGCCTCGACACCATAAGGGATGAGGTCAGGATTGTGCCTCCAATGATTTTGGCAGAATGGATCCTTCACTCTTACCAATGATTTTGGCAGAATGGATCCTTCACTCTTACCTTCACTCTTAGTTGAAAATGTTTCAGCGTAAAGCTCTTACTCCCATATCATATAACTAAATGATTATGTGGGTATGATACCACATCTATTTTTAAATCCACATAAAATATACTACACATCTAAAATAACATATATCAAATATAAATTTGAATAAACGACCAACATTCAATTCCAAATATAATATATCCTACAAATAAACGTATAAAAAAATAGCTTCCAATCATAACCTCTAAACCAGAAGTCCAAACCCATCCAAAATAATTACGTGTGCATGTAACTTTATTTGAATTGCGTATACTTTCAAAAGTTCGTCTGGGTATGACGTAAGATGTGACGTCATCTTTAAGATAACGTGGATATACTTTGCTATATTTAGATATTTTTCATTGCTTTATATTTTCCTTCATTAGGAAACCAAGATCGATATCCATTCCTCCTTTTTCAAAGGTTTTTATCTTCAACCCATCAATTATCCACGTGTTTATTTAAATACACTCTTTCCTTGATGCAAAAGAAACAACGTTAAAGTCAAAAACAGTGATCATAAATGACTCTTTATGTACGTGTATGGATTAAGTGGTCTATCAAAGCCTACTCTATTCATTCTCATGTCAATTCTCATTTAATGTAATTTTAGGTCTATTTTAAAAGGAATGTCTTTATAGAGATTATATAGTAATATGTGGCACAATTTTATATTGAGTTTGATTTCTTTCTTAATTCGTATCTATTTTTATTTATTGTCTATTTTTACATATTTCTATAAGTTTGACTTTATTTTTATCATATTTGCATATATTCCCATACCCCTGATCCATACCTCAAAATTGCATTCCTTATTCTAGGTCATTTTTGCGATATGTAAGCGTTGCACAATGTTTTTACCTAAAGTCATATTTTTTAAATTTGAATTGCCAACTCACCCCCTTTTTCATTAACTATTGGGAGCCAACTTAGTACACATTTATGTAACAATTCATTATATTTTGGTATTTGAAGACATTCATTTGAGCATTAATTTACATTCTATGCACAAAAGGGAAGAAACATTTGAGGAACACTTTGTTTGGAGCATTAAGAGGAAAATAATCTACACCACATTCATCTAGAACCCCTACATGCCTAATTGATGTTTGCCAATATTCACCAAATGACATAAACCTAGTAAAATAGGCCCTATTAGGGAAAATTTACATAAAAAATGGGCCTCCTAAGGATGACATCATCAAAATATTTAGTTATCCAAAATCAACTAAAAAATGACATCAACCGTTACGGTGACATCATCCAAAGTAGACTAGGGCACCCGGATGAGACATTGGCACCCTGGGTGGACTTGGGCACCTATGTAGGGGACCTTTGTCTAAAAAGAGCTCTTCAACATGAAAAACAAGAAAAAATGAATGACATAAGTGAGGTTTGGACCCTCGGAGCTCGAATCATCTCTTTGCCACTTGGGCTTGAAGCATCTCCAGTCTAGGAAGCTGGTATGGATGTTGACTCGGTATGGCTAGTCTCTGTCTCCTTCTCCTTCTCTCCTCTACACAATGACAAGTAAGAATGCATTTTGGAAAGTGAAAACTCCCTTTACATATAGTAAATGGATGAGAATTCCTATCACTATCTAGGTACAAAAATAATCAGTTTTCACCAAAAGCCTTTATCTTGGGCTGTCGAACTCAATTTTTTGTAGTGTTTGTTGTGTTGGAATCCTAGTTCTACTCTCCATCTTACCCAATGTGTTGTGCTTAGGTGTTGTTTGTAAAAACAATCCCCGCAACACATTTCTCATCAAGTTTCCTTGAAATCAAAGTGCGTAGATATTCTCAAATATTTTCTCCTTTCAGACTAAGCAAGCAAAAACAAGGGGAGGCATATATCTCCCTCAATTTCCACCCTCATCATGTCTCATCACTCAGCCCCTTAGTGTTTTTGACTGACATATTGGTGTGTTGGTTGCAGGTTGATTTTTGTTTTATTCTCTAATGTAAGTGTTCCTTGTAGGTTGCGGTTCTGTTGTGTGGTTACACAACACGCCCCATTTTGACTTGGCAAAACAGGGACCCAACTTTTGTTCTGGTTTGTGTTGTCTGCTTTCTGGCGGTTTGGTAAAAATAAGTCAGGTGCATCATCATCATGAAGGTCAGGATGAGGTAGGTCATCATCATGAGGTTAGTTTGTCAAAGTTCATATTTTGTTTCTATGACTTCATGGTTAGAAAGAGCTTGAAATTCCATGCAGGTTTGCCTTTTACATCACCCGAAAATTCGTCCATATGAGGGAGTTATGAGCAGTCAAAGTTTTGGTCAAACCTGATAATTGCTGTATGATGAACATCATCATCATGATATTTGAAAAGCCCCCCGATAATATCCTGAGGTCGAAACATCCGGACGTCAACTTTATGTGATAGTGTGTTTTACCCGTCAAGCGGCCTTGGAAACATCGCGAGCATCATGATATTCTAACATCACCCGATATTATAATATCATGCTGATATTATAATATCACCCTACGTAGAAACCCACCATCTGCAAAATTTGCACGCGCACGTCAAAGTCCTGGTGATCATCATCATCATGATCTTTCAAGGCAGGATCACATTTCGTAATATCCTCCTGATCTCCTTTTGCGTGATCATGATGATCACCCTATCTTTCGGAGGGAGGGTGATATTTCATTCCTAAGTCATGTTGTCAAGATCATCATGATCTTATTTCTCTACCCGACATTTCGCAATATCCTCCTGCCGAGAAGTATAACCTTTTGCAAATATCCTGATGACGTCATCCCGACCTGATAAACGAAGAAGCAAATATCAGGATGACGTCACCATCACATTTCTCCTTCGGCAGGATATTTTCCAAGGCATGATCCTGTTCGCCAATATGACGATGACGTCATGTTCTAAGATTAACAAAGGCCCCGGATATCCTGATGACGTCATCTGGACGTTCAGCAGGATCATATTTTAGATCACCCAGTGCGGATATGATGATGATGATCATCATCATCCTGATCTTTTGAGAGGATCACCTTGGCCGCAAAGGGGTCATACTGCATTCATCATCCCGATCATCTTCCTAAGGTGACCCGATCTTGCATTTATCCCCTGATCTTAACGAAACATGACGGTGACGTCATCCTTTGCATTTTAATGAAGCCCGAATATGACGATGACATCACCATGATATTCTTTTCCTCAGCAGCAGGATCATCTTCCAGATCCTCCTGTTTGTCTTCAACATGATTGTGATGATGATGTCTTTCTTTCCCCAATATGCAGAAACGAAACATCCTGATGTGCTTTTCATCAGAGCATTCGGAAAGGAGGGGCATCATATTTCATGGTATCCTGCAGCTGGATAGAAGACACAGGGTTGGTCATCATCATGATTTTTGACGTAGGTATAACTGTTGCCATCGGCTGAGTCTAAATTTGTCACCCTGATCATATGTGGTCACACTGATGCGAACATGATGATGATGACCCGAAACATACAAGCAGAGCATGCAAAGCCGGATTCGAAGGATGGTTGAAGGGCGATTATTTCCTTGTATATTTTGAGATCATCATGATCATATTTTGAACCCGATATACAAGAAAATGGGCAAAAACATGAAGCGATGGAAATTTGAAGACCTGATTGCCTGTAGCTGCACATTTTTGGGGGCTTGTTTAATAAAACGTTTTACTTCCTGTTGTTTATCATAATGATGATGAACTTAATGTTTGTCTGTTTACTTGCAGGAAGTCATGATGATGCTGCTGAAGCTGAGCATTGAAGTCATGATGCTGTTAGAGCTGCTGCTGAAGCTGATAATTACAAAGTTGCGCATGGAGGCAACATGAGCCAGAAATGAGGAGGATATTGTCAAATATGCTGTTCGCCAGCTGGAGACCGAATCAAGTTAAAGATGCTAGAATATTCTGTGCCAGCTGTACATTTGCCAACTGACGAAGCATGTGCTTTTCATCTGGACCGTTGTTTGTTATGAGAAGATCCTGATCATTGGATCACTGTAACCGTTTTCTGGCATTTGCTCTATATAAAGGCCAGATCCTGAACATTAAAAGGGAATATATAAAGAAGATATACATTAGAATACACAGACGCATCTGGCGCATTAAGGCTAATTACTGTAGAATCAATTAGGAGATCGGATTACTGAGACTAATGAGGATAGAATTGTTGAAATGTCAAGGTTCTTTCTTCAGATCACTGTAAACGTACCTGTTCTTGAGCATACTGAATGGATATGAAGTTTCAGATTACATCCTGATTGTAAATTTTACGTAATCTTTCTGTTGATTTCTGGATATGTACTGGTGAATACTGTGTTCAACTGGAAGCGCTTTCATTTCATTACATGTTGTTGTCAACTTTTCCTTTGAAGATTTGCACTAGATCATGCGGATTTGTGGAATGTCCTGGTGAAGTATGATTTTAGTTTCCTTCTTTTCATTGCATGTATGGGAGCTTGTATGTGAATCAGTGATCTAAGTCAAGTAGTTTTGGGAATCTCATTCTTTAACCCTTTTCCTTTTTCAATTTCATAAATTCATCACCATAACTGCAAATCATGATAAATAACAAGCAGAACAGAGAAATATGCTGAAATCCCGTAGGTAACTGAAAATCATTAGCATATTTGAGTTAAATGCATGTATTATTGAAAATATCATGCAAAGAATCATAAATAATGATAGAAATCATGCAAATATCAGCCTGTAGGCACATTATTTGACTATATTCATAGTGCAGAGGTAGAATTGTTGGAGATTTATGCAGAGCAGACATGCAGAGCAGGATACTTGAAGATAGTGATGATGAACTTTGTAGAAACACGTAAGGCCCCTGAATGGAAAACAGCAACACACATCAACCACTGAGTAACGTCAGTAGATTAAGACCTAATCAACGGAGACTTGGGATCATGAATTCTTTGAATTCATCGTATCTTTCAAGATGAGTAAAGGTTGTTGTGTAACTTTTATTCTATGTTTGCGAATGACTAACATCATGACCAACAGGTTCCTAACTGTTTAAGGTAAAATTAGATTTTGTTAATCTTTGTTGTTTAGATGTTAAAATCCTCCTTTCACCATAACATTGAAGGATCTAGGGTCGAGTGGTGAGCACTATCATACCCTAGGTCACTTACAAATGAAGGGACACTTGGATTAGGCAATTCAATTATTAATTTTCCTTCTCTTATGTCCAATTAACCATTAAAACCCTAATTATACAAATACAACAACAAATTGATGAAAGACGGAAAAAGCTCTTGCAGACAGGAGTAAAATAACAAATCACAGAATACCTATTTTCGGGGTTTCAAGGTGGAATAGTCGAGGACACTAGTGCGGGCACCCAAGTCCAAGGTACCAGCTTTTTCAGGGAATTTGGACCTCCTTCTAACACTAATCAGCCCTGTAACTTCTATTTTCTAAAATCTGTTTTATGGAGGAACTGTTGTGGGTGCCCTAGTCCTGGAAGTGCTCTTTTGTCTGACTTTTCTTTAGATCCCAAATCCTTGATGCCTGTCACTCCTTCCTGCAACTCCACTTTTTCCAAATGTGACACTTGTAACCTGCAATCACAAGACTTGGTTTAGGGGTTGTGGTGTTTAGAGGCTTGCCTCAGTCAAGCCCCGGAGGACACTTAAGTCTCCAAACACCATTGTCAAACAAAGAGTGCATGCCCTTGTGAGGCAGAGGCAAAAACCAAAAGAATCAATGATAAAAACACAATATTATGTCACCTTGTAGTGAAGCTCTCATGGAGGAAGATGCTCTTCATGCCATGAGAAGATTGATGCTCAAATCTACAAATATCAACACACAAAACATACAAGGCTATTTTTGCAACACAATAGAAAGCCTTGAATCACCTTGAGAATGCAATAGCTTGCTAGTAATCATCTAATTGAAATCTAGTTTACAAATGAATGCCTAATCATGCTTATATATGCACCTACAAGCATTCCTGCCAAGATTTTAAAAATCAAACTTTACCATGTCGTCAAAAGAACCAACTAACAGTCATAAACCAACACTAAAAAATTAGGGCTACCCCAAAATAGGGCAGGACTAGGGCACGAGCATCCAAGTCCTCCCCCCTATTTTGGGTAGGGTACAGCTCAACGGGTCCACCTAGGTCCAATTTGCCATGGAACCTAGGTCTCATTCTATTGGGATGCTAAAATATGAACTAAAATGTCCTAAATGCATGCTAAAGACCTGGGAGCTAAATCGTATGAGGGAAAAGCTCTCAAGGGGACATTTTCTGACATTACATTTAGCCCCCACTTTAATGTATGTATAAACATGAGGCCAATACATGCATTAAAGTAAGGTCACAAACACAACAAACATGCCAAGCATGGAGAAGACATGCTAATCACATAGAAGATAGTAAAAAGCATGCAAAACACAAAGAAGACAGTTAGAGTCACGCAGAACATGGAGGATACAACCAATGCATAGAAGACACATTAATGCATGGAAGACAAAAATGATATCTTTCTTTTCTTTTTCTCATCTATATGAAATGTAAATGCAAGTATTGGAAAGTAAACAAACCTCCCATAATACAGGATGCACTACCTGAGGGTACAGGTCTCTGTATATATGGGGCAACACACATGCAAGACATGCAAAACCTCCCAAAAATGTAGGAAGCACTACCCAAGGGTGTTGGTCTCTGCATATGGGGCAACAAACATGCCACACAAAACACACACACTTGAAGACACAAAGAAAACACGGTAGACAAGTGATGGAGTGTACCTATTTCTAGGCTCAACACCATCTTAGGCACATTACAGGCCCACACCGACGATTGTGCTTCGCCACAACAATCAACAGAAACATGCTTAAGGGTTGAGTTAGTCATAGAACCGCTCCCCACCTCCGCAAAGGACTTTTGAAAATGACATGATGATGCAATCTGCTCTAGGAAATACACCATCCCCGCCTCCACAGAGGGATTAAGAAAAAGGATATGCTTGATATCTCGCCTCCACAGAGGGCTTACATGATTGATTGATTAAATGCAAACAAACTTAGGATGCATAATGCACTACCCTAGGGCTCAAGTCTTTGCATCTAAGGTCAAACACATTGCTAACATCTATAACAGATAGCTTACCTTATATATGCCCCCACCTTAAGGTGGTTGATATCAAGTATCGATATCAAGCATGTTAAGGTAGGAACAAAACACACAAGGGAACACAGACTTTTGTAAAGCCCATGCCCCCCAGAGGTGACACGTACTTTACGATCACCAAATGTTCCCACAAACACATCCCTGCAAGAAACATGTTAGTGTCTACAAGATTATGATAAACAACAACATCAATGCATATGATTAACCACACAAAGAACCAAGGTTATACAATGAATTCAGAGTTTGAGGATAACTATGGGGCTATATCACGAAGCTCTCTGAATCAAGTACCGCCAAGGCTAGATTCAAAGGCAAACAAAGGTGCACAGAGTAGTAGTATTGTTAAGGTTTGTAAATGCGATAGAAACATCATAAAATTCACTATGTGGAAAGCACAAGTGCTTCCAGTAGCCAAGAGTTGGATAAAATGTACAACCCCATCCTCATATTAGGAACTAATTCCATTTATTGATTGCTCTCAAAAGGGACACTAGGTCCGCATCAGTATAAATGTTTGTTGTCGTTCACCTGCTAGGTGGAAACACTAGAGAAAGGGAAACAATAAATAAGAGAGGAGAAACAAGTGTCTTAGGGATAGTCACGTAGGATGGTGTTCCCAAGTCACCAACCATGACACTATGTCCATTAGACACAACACACAATAATGAAATAAGAGAGAGAGAGAGAGGCAATTTGGAAGAATGATGATACAAATAGAAGAAGGTCACAACATAGATGATCTCTTGGTATCCCAAACCTTACGGGAGAATCCGAGGTCATCCCAAGAGGCCTAAACAACATATATCACATCATGGGGGAAACACATCATGAGAGAGATAAAAGGGTTAGAGATACTTACCTGTAGGGTCTTCATAGTATATCTTGGAGCTCTCAAACCTCTTGGAGAGGTACTCAATCATGTTTAAAGAAAAATTTGAGTGGTTCTTATGAAAGTCTTGTTTGTTATCATATGATGCTTGTTTCTTAAATCCTTGTTTAAATGAGACATTTTGTTGCTTATGAGGGGGGGAACCACTATTATTTCTGACTATTGATTGTCATCTTGCTCTTTTCTAATTTTTAGCAAGTTTTCGTTGTTGAATCTTTCTAGAATAGTAACAAGAATCATCATGTACCATCTTACTCGTCTATATAGGTTGTTGTTCTTTTATTTCTGATGCATTTTAAATATCTCCTAATCCATATAAGGATAATGGAGGAGGAACCTCAGCATAAATTCCATTTCTTCTTGGATGAGGTGAATTATCTGCTTATTTCTTATCGACTTCAATCATACCCACAATACTATCATAGTCCAATTAATCATCCTCGTCTACTTCCACTAAATCTTGTTCCACCATATTATTTTTGGTATGATTAGGAAAAAGGATTAGTGAAGATTTGTAAATTCTGATTCAGTAGAGCAACTGACTTATTTCCATTATCATTCACACCCGATACCTGGATGACCTTTGAATCAATAAGGTCTTGTATTTCATGTTTAAGACACATACATCATTTAGTGTCATGTCCTTACATATGATGATAATGAAAATAGCATTAGCATCGAAGTAAGGTCCTTGTTTACTAGGATCAACAGGCTTGATCAGGGGAAGCTTTAGAATGTTATTACTCACAACTTGATTCATGATAGAATGATAGGACTCAGATATCAGAGTAAACTATCTTGGTTGATATGATGGTTTCTTTGGATTATTTATAGAAAACACATTTGTATTTGGTCCATTGATCTTGATGAAACCCCTATTATTGTTCCTTTTAAATTTTTTTTGTAATGATTCGCCCATGGATTGACCACCTTGAGCCAATGAGTTTTGGTTTTCATACTGACTAGACGAAAGTTGATAATCACGAAGAGTGGTGCATAAATGTTGAAAGGAGTTATACTTCATTAAGAGGATCTTATCATGAATATTAGGTTGTAAATTTGTAATAAATATCTTCTGAACATCCTCATCTTTCATTTGATATTGAATCTGTGAATAAAGTCCTTGATACTGACTAATGAATTCAGTCAACTTTTCTTTGGGACCTTGTTTGCATTGAACCAAGTCAATAAGAGTGACTTGGGGTCTGATGTTTTCTTTAAAATGTTGTAAAAATTGATCAATCAACTGTGAAAAGGAGTGTATTGAATTCAGAGGTAATGAGCAAAACCATTCTAAAGTAGTATCTTTGAGAGATTGTCGGAAAAGTTTTGCTAACAAATCCTCTTCAAAATAAAAATCACTACACAGTTGTAAATGCTGCCACATGAATATTGGGATCACCTTTTCCACTATATTTTTCAAAGCGAGGAGTCTCAAACCTCTCAGGCATAGGAGTTCTCAAGATTGCATAGGATAATAGATTATGGGCATGATATGTTGGTAGACTAGGCTATGAAGAATTTGTCAAGTTTGTTACCTTCTGTTGTAAAGCAGTCATGCCCTGTAAAAGTTGGTTTAAAATGGCATCATTGGGAGATGTGGATTGTTGTGAGGAATTGGAACCAAGGTGAGGAGGTGTTTGAGATTGAGATACAATATGTGAAGGTTGAGAATATGTTAACGTTGGTTGGCCATAATGATAGGTGGAAGATGGTTGCAAATATGTAATAGGTAGCTAGAAATGAGTGGAATAGATAGGAGGTTGAGAACAATTATTCATAGAAGATGTCCCTTTAGGAATCAAATTTTTATAATTAAATCCAACAACTTTGTAATTAGTGCCATTAGATACTCCAATATCAGTGGTAGCATTACTACAAACATTCGCATTGGTTGTTAAGACCATTGATGTAAAAGTGGATATTCCTGTATTTGGTATAGGTATGGAAACCTGAGTATGAGATGGTGATAAAGTATTATTTATCATTTGCACACATTCAGTTACTAGCATGATATTGGTTTGTACAATATGTGCTAGACCACGAAATGCATTAACACCATCTTGTCCTTCTTTTATTAATTCTCTTGTATTATGAATTGTAGGAACGACTTCTTCAGCTATTCTCTCATTTTCCATAAATGTTTGAAATTCAACTAGGTCTTTATCCAACTTTTCTATTTGCTTATCAGATACATATCTTGTTTCCTCAATAGTGTTATCAACATCATGAAAATTTTGTTCTTTAATTGAGGTTGGAGGATGTGTAATATTTTGCACAATTTGAGTTTCTCCCTTTATAAAGGTGTCTAAAGTGCCAACTTCTTCAAGAGCACTAGATCCCATTAATCTTTTACTTATTTTCAAAGGGATATTGTTTTTAGGATAGAATGTCATAAAGCTTATACAAAAGCATACAACACATAATGCACAAACTAAGAGAACCAATCCTAGGAGAAGGATATGATTGTCAACCAAAATGCTTGGTTTTTTGTACTCTTTTCAATGCCAATGAATGAAACAAAAGATGTTGTAAGGATTTGAGTCAAGGGAAGAAATTTATATGTCTAATATCAGTCCAAAGAAGCAATATAATCACTCTTAACACACTCTTGATGCAAATCCCAGATAATGCCAAGTCAAAATATAGCAAAAATATGTCAAAATAGGCACTTTTTTCACCAAAATTCAATGCAAAAAAGCATAACAAAGGGTGTTGTGAGGAAAAAGAGGATGGATAGAAAATAATATTAAAAATAAAATTCACTTGGTGCCAAAATACCCAACACAACACAATTTTAGCACCACTTAAGGTCAAACCCTAGTGAAAATATAGCAAAATATGTAATTTTTCATGGTTTTTCAACTCCAAGACCTAGAAAAAGGGGTGTTGTAAGGAATTTTAGGAGGTAAAGAAAAGAATATCAATAATATCAGTCACCTCAATCCATAAAATTAATCACAACATGCTTGGAGTGCAAACTAGGTCAAACCCTAGGGCAAAAATGGTCAAAATGTGTAGTTTTTTGCCAAATTTTCACTACAAGAGCCTGTTAAAAGGGTGTTGTGAAGCTTTTTATGAGGGAAAGAGAATTAATATGCTAATAATAGAAAATTAATTTTCAAAATATCCTTCACAACGCACATATAGTGCAAGTTTGGAGAGTCAATAAAGCCAATTTTAGTGAAAATTGTTGTTTTTGAAGCCCTACGTTTGAGATCTTGAGACAAAATTCTATGTGAATATTTTGAAGTCTGATTTATGATGAAATTGACTTACTCTCAGATCTGAAAATGATTTTCAAGCATTAACATGCAAAATTCCCATGCAAATTTAATGAAAATGCCTCAAAATTGCTAGTTTTTGTTGAAATTTTCTATGGAAAAATGCAAATATTTTAAATCTAAATGCAAATTCACACTAAAATAAAAGACTAAAGCCAAATGAAAATTTGAATGAGCCTCTAAAATTAGTATAAAAATATGATAAAAGATTTTCCCTACAAACCCTAGATTTTGGAATTACTAGGTTATATAAAATTGTCAAAATTTCCACAAAACCCTAGCAATTAAATGATGAAAATGCAATGTAAATTTATGATTTTTTGGATTTTTATTAATTTTATATCATATTTGATGTAAAAATAATGAATTAGGAAAATTTAGGAAGAATTGATGTAATTTTGTAAGCCAAACAATACAATTTTTCTGTATTTTTCCAATTTTTCAATTTGTTTGATTTTTTCTTGATGCAATAAAATAAATGACCAAATGAATGAATGAAATCACACCAAATATGAAGAGAAACACTCAGAAAGTTGCAATTTAAGTCCAAAAACATGGGTTCAGCAAAATATTTAGGGTAAAATTGGATTTTGTTAAACTTTGTTGTTTAGATGTTAAAATCCTCCTTTCACCCTAACATTAAAGGATCTAGGGTTGAGTGGTGAGCACTATCATACCCTAGGTCACTTGAAAATGAAGGGAAACTTTGATTAGGGAATTCAATTATTAATTTTCCTTCTCTTATGTCTAATTAACCATTAAAACCCCAATTATGCAAATACGACAACAAATTGATGAAAGATAGAAAAAGATCTTGCAGACGGGAGTAAAATGACAAATCATAGAATACCTATTTTTGGGTTCTGAGGCAAACTAGTTAAGGACATTGGTGCAAGCACCCAAGTCCAAGGTACCTAATTTTTTAAGGAATATGGGCCTCCTTACAACACTAATCAGCCCTGTAACTTTTGTTTCCCAAAATTTGTCTATAGAGGACACTGTTGCGGGCGTCCTAGTCCTTGAAGTGCTCTTTTGTCTGACTTTTCTTCAGATCCTAAATCCTTGATGCTTGCCACTCCTTCCTATAACTCCACTTTTTCCAAATGCGACACCTGTAACCTGCAATCACAAGACTTGGTTTGGGGGTTGTGGTGTTTAGAGGCTTGCCTCAGTCAAGCCCCGGAGGACACTTAAGTCTTCGAACACCATTGTCAGATAAAGAGTGCATGCTTTTGTGAGGCAGAGGCAAAAAATAAAGGAATCAATGATAAAAACACAATATTATTTCACTTTGTAGTGAAGCTCTCATGGAGGAAGATGCTCTTCATGCCATGAGAAGATTGATGCTCAAATATGCAAATATCAACACACAAAACATACAAGTCTGCTTTTGCAACACAATAGAAAGCCTTGAATCACCTTGAGAATGCAATAGCTTGCTAGTAATCATCTAATTAAAATATATTTTACAAATGAATGCCTAATCATGCTTATATATGCACCTATAAGCATTCCTGACAAGATTTTAAAACTCAAACTTTACCGTGTCGGCAAAAGAACCAACTAACGGTCATAAACCGACACCCAAAAATTAGGGCTGCCCCAAAATAGGGCAGGACTAGGGCACGGGTGCCCAAGTCCTCCCCCTATATTTTGGACAGGGTACATCTCAAGGGGTCCACCTAGGTCCAATTTGCCATGGAACCTAGGTCTCATTCCATTGGGATAATAAAATATGAACTAAAATGTCCTAAATGCATGCTAAAGACCTGGGAGCTAAACTTTATGAGGGAAAAGCCCCCAAGGGAACATTTTTTGACATTACACTAACTTTGTGGTCTTGCAAGATTACAGACTTGGGGGATTCTTCCTCTTGTGCGATAACACTTTAGCTTCCTCTATAGTATCCTTTTGGATATCCTTTTCATGATTGATGTATTTACTTTCCTTTAGTTGCATATACATGTAGTGTCATATGGCCACTAAAGTGGGGGCTAAATGTTACGTTGTAAATTGTCCTCCTATATGGAATGGTATAATTTCTCACAGTTTAGCTCCTCTCCTTTGGTGTCCTGTTAGCCTATTTATTTCTAACCTTCCTAAACCCTGATTGACCTATGTCTAACTGAAGAAATGTCGTATCTGAGATAACTAATGACTGAACCTAGAAATAAAGTTTGGATTTGGGACTTCCTAGACCCCCTTAATAATCAAAAAATCATGGCTTGGGCTTGGGCACTCACGCCCTAGCCCTGCCCCATTTTCTAGGGTTTTGAATTTTGGTCAGGTGTCAGTGCTTGCCATGCACCTTGGGATTCCATTTTCAAAATTTTGTTTTCATGTGATGTTGACATGTTATTTCAAATATTTGAAATTCCTAAGGCTAGATATTTAGAGACATTTGAAAATTATTTTATCATATGTACAATCTATATGCAAGATTTCTATGCCAAAACTCTACCAAATTTGATATTGAATAATAACAATTTGTTGAAGCTCTTGGATTTATTTGAAGTTGCTATCATGGAGATATTCAATGGAGATTAGTTATCAAGATCTTGAGATTATCTTGCTCTTCCTAGGGTTTGTACAACCTTTTGTATGATCAGGAGAAGGGTTGAAGCCTCTAACATTGAGCTTGGAAATCCTCTATGGATATGGTTGCTTTGCCTTCTTGTTCTACAGGTCTTCATTGCTCTCATCTCCATGAGATGATGTTATTGTTGTTTCATTGAGTGGAGCAAGGTGTTTCTCTTTCCTTGATGCTTGAGTCATCTAGGGTTTTACATTTTCTACATGCACATTTGTTAGATGAGCACACACATCTACAAATCTTTATCATTGGCTATTGTTGAGGTAGGAATACCAAAAATGGGGCTTGACTGAGGCAAGATCCTATATAGCCACAACCATCTTTCTCCTCCTTTTGCATGTGTAGGTTACAATCGATGAGATCCATCAGAAAGGAGTGGTAGGAATATGGATATTGCAAATATAGTTGTCACAAAATTTTGAATTTTGGGATTGCAGAACTTCTAGGGCAAAGGGACTCATGCCCAAGCCCACCTAAGAATTTTCTTTAGGATCTAAGGACCTCCAGAGATTATTTGATACTTGGTGCAGAAGATTCTGATAGATGGAAACCTTCAGGGCAAAGGGACTAGTGCCCTAGTCTAATAGGACACCATTTTCTAGGTGCATATTCTCTGTACCTCTTACTTTATATTTTTTTATTTTTTTGCCTGAATCTATGTTTGAAACCTGTTTATTATGGTATAGTTAATGAATTAGGGTTTTATGCTTAGTGAACACAATAAGCTTATAAAAACCTGATTTAGAGATTTACTTAGTTATAATAAGCAGAAAAAAGGAATCTAGGAAATCAATAGCTTACCCTAAGCTTGTTTCTTACTTCCCTAATGTTTAGCAAGAGAAAGTGTGGGACTTGATTCGGCTAGTTGAACTATCATTATCCTATATTTTCCACTAAACAAAAAGAATGAAGCAAGAGGTACAAAGAAAGTAACTTAGCATTGGTGGATATGGGAGTAGTGTCCAAGGAAGTGTAAATTGTGAAGTGGAAGGGATTTTAGAGGTAAATGGAGTGGGGAGAATATCTGGAATGGAGGAGGAAGGGAGAGTTTTTGAAATAGAGGAAATGGGAAGAGTAGATGAAACAATAGAAGTGGAAGTGGAAGAAGTAACTGCAGGTATGGTAGGTGCTATAATTGGTGTGGGGATAGGAATGGGAATTGCAATTGTTGTAGTGAAGAGGGGGAAGATGGAATAGGAGTTTGATGTGGTAGGGAAGAACAAGGTTGAGATATAGAGGAAGGGATAGTGGAGGTTGGATGGAAGATGGAGATGTGGATGGATATCTAGATGGAGGGAGAAGAAGAATGCATTAGAGAAATAGGAGATGGTGGTGGTTGAGGTGAAGGAGGTGGAGAATGGATTGGTGAGAGGGGGGCTTCTCAAATGCATTGATAGAAATATCATTCTTCTTCCTCTTCTTCCTCGTCATTTGAGGCTATGGGTTCTCTTCAAGTTCATTCTCCATTACATCTTTCTTTCTTTTATATATTTGTTATTGTGGAGGAGGTTTATTTCTACCTCTCATTCTAGGTGTTGCATTATCATACTTCTTTTCTTTACCTTTTCTCTTTGGGAAATGGAGTTATTCATCCTCCTCAATCCTTTCATCATCCTTTTTAATTTATTTCCTTTTTTCCTTAGAGGATTCTTCTTCTTTCTCCTTCTCAATGGTTGCTTCTTCTACTTCCTTTTTCTTCTTTTTCCTTTTGGGCTTATCCTTAGTGAAGGTTAGTTGGACTCCATATTCAACTAGTTCAACAACTTTGTTGTTAACCCATATTTTGCTATATCTAATGGCTTCCCTCATTATTTCTTCTAGGGAGGTTACTTCCTCTTTAGACCAATTTGGTGGAGGAATGGGGTCATTGAACACTTTGTTATATTCACTTTATTGAAGCACCTTTCCATCATTTGACACTTGTTCAGGAACTAGGTATATATTGAACATATTCATATAAAATGTAGATAACCTATAATATCTTCTTCTCCTCACTTCATGTTCATCTAGACAATTAGCCCAGAAGTCCTCTAGATCAGGGTACATGTTGATATTCCTTCCCTACCAATTGCTCCATCTTTCCATGTAAGTCAAAACTTACTCTGGCATTGTAGAAGTAAAAATTATGGTTCTAGATCTTTGAATCTAATTCTTTGGCTGAGGAGAAGGAAGGGAAATAATACATACCATCACCTAAAATCAAAGGGAATTGAACCCCTACTCTATTCTTCTCAATTAAAAGATATTGAGACTCACAAATTTGTCTGGTCACCTCTAACATTATGATATTATCTATGGGATATTTGGGTAGATTGTATGTTGGACTAGTAAACAATGTGATAAAAATTGTGACATGAATTTAAAAGGTACAATTTGCCATATCACAAGGGAGACTACTCATCTCGTAATTAAATTCATTCAAATTGGGTCTAAAATGCAAACTTTCCATTTTTCCAAAATGCATAAAACCATAAAACCCCAATTTCACCATCAATGGTTTCTTTGCAACCTTGAATTTTTTCATTTTCTAGAATACAAGATCTATAAAAAATCAAATGGCAACCCATTATCATAAATATGCTCAACATTCATAATATACAATTGTTATGTAGAAAAAGAGGGATTTTGTAATGAGGTTGATAGTTCAGTGAGATCCTCCTTTTGCTACATACATTCAAGGACATTAAACCAAGTTGAATCACAACTTGTGTAAGATGAATCAACTACAGGTTTGGTGTGACTTGGAATGATAAGGAAATTTGGAATTTGTTGATTAATTTGTTAAACCTTAGTCTGATTAAGCCAAAAACCCTAATTATGTAAAATCAGAAAAAATAGATAAAACCCGACAAATGCTCACACAAGAAGACACTAAATGTAGATTAGACACATACTAGATTTTAGGTTTCAGGAGGTGGAAACTTCGGGGACAAAAGAGCGGGTGCCCTTGTCCAATGTGCTTTTTCTGAGAGCTTCTTGATATTTTCTACTACAAACTGCAACCAGTTCAGAGATTCCTGATAGTGCTAAATTGAGGGACAAAAGAGTGCATGCCCTTGTCCTTTTAGAGTTCTTTTCTATTATTTTATTCAGATCTAGATTCTTTCAGCTCTGTACTGACCTCTTGCAACTCCTCTCCACATAATCTAACACATGTAACCTGCAATCACAAGAGAGGGTTGGGGGTTGTGGTGTTTAGGAGCTTGCCTCGGTCAAGCCCTGGAATGACATTCAAGCCTTCCAACACCATTGTTAGATAGAGAGTGTGTCCTTGTAGGATAGAGGAAAAAGCAATGATAAGATAAATGATTGAAACACAAAGTAAATGTCACCTCGAAGGTGAAGCTCTCATGGGGAGATGAAGATCTTTCATGCCATGAGGAGATGGCTTAATGAAGACAAATCTACAACAAACATGAACAAACACAACACAACACTACTCTACAACATAATGAAATCCTTGAGTATCCTTAGCATAAGATCACAAGTTCACATTATCCAGTTCTAGTTAAAATGAAGTCCTAAACATGTTTATATATGCATTCTCACTAAACATTCGTAATTCAAATTGAATAGGTCGACAAAGGGAGACCTTTTAATGGTCTCTTTGTGGTCATTTAAAATTGGGACCCCAACAAAATAGGGTAGGACAAGGGCATAGGCACCCTTGTCTAGGGACCTATTTTAGGGCCTATTAAGATTTAGGATTCACCCCTAGGTCCCATTTCACATGGGTTTTAGGGGATTTTGGTTCGGGATTGATTTTTAACATGCATGATTAAATCTAAAGGACCTGGGAGCTAAACTTAGGAGGTAAAAGTCCTAGGGAGACATTTTACGACATAACATTTAGCCCCCACTTTAATGTATGTATGATCTTATGACCCATACATGCATTAAAGTATGGTTAAAAACACATCAAACATGCCAGGCACTTGAAGCTAAGGCATACACCAAGATTGAGGAATTGTTTCTAGCCCCCAATCTTAGGTAAGAACTAGCAAACACATCATAGACACACAAAACACAGAGGATATAGTAACATGCATGTAAAACATAGAGAAGTAACATACATGTAAAACATGGAGAAGACATGAGAGCAGTCATGCAAAACACGATATACACTGATATAACATTTTCATATATATGTGCATGGAAACAAAATTGCAACATAAAACCCTAAGTGTGGGTGGAGACCACACAATGGGGGAAAACACACCAAACAAACCTCAAAGGTGGGTGGAGCTCATCACTACACACACAAGAGGGGAAAACATGCCATTCAAAGCCCAAGTGGGGGTTAATCACACAAGGGGGAAAACAAATAGAAGACACACAGAATACATGAGAACCGCATAGCATGCCAAAGACATACTATATGTCTTAAACATGACAAACAAGGGTGATGTAAGGAGTTTATTGCTAAGTCCCACCATCTCAAACATGCTACAGCCACACCTGACGGTTGGACTTATGCCACAACAACCACCAAAGACACGCTTAAGGGAGGATAGTCTCAAGATCAAACCTCATCTCCATGGAGGACTTTCGAAATAAAAGGATGTGCACTAGATCAAGAGATATACCATCCAGCTTTCTATAAAAGGGCTTTTGAATAAAAGGATATGCACTAGCTCAAGAGATACACTATCCCACCTCTGCAAAGGGTTTCTTTGATAAAAGGATATGCTATCCTGCCTGACAGAGAGGGATTTTTTCTTGCAATATAAATAAAGATGTGTATTCATGCTAAAGATACAACATCCCACCTCATGGGGAGGGCTTACAAACATGCTTCGTTAGTACCATAATCATCAAACAAATATCATTATATATGCGCCCACCTTAAGGTGGTTGATGTTGTGTACCGATATCAAGAATGTTAAGGTAGAGAGAAAACACACAAGGGAACAAGAGATTTCACAAAGTCGATGCCCCCAAGGAAAAATGTGCTCACGATTGCTAAATTTTCCCACAAACATATTGATTTGATATGCTAAGATAAGATAACAAGAGAGGTTAGAAATATTACTCTAATATAACAACCAAAGCAATTCATTAAAGCTATGCATGAAGACAGTCACATCAAGGACCAAGGATATATTGCAGGTTTGGTGCTGATTATAACTGTTGGGCTATACTACAGATACCTCAAAATTGAGTGTAGCAATAAGGTGAGATACCAATCAAAGTGTGCAAGAGTAGATTGAGCGGATTGTAAAATGTTAGTCACAAGAAATTCCATAAGATGAAACATCACACGGAGTGATTCTACTAGTCAAGCGTCATATATATATATCAACCCCATCTTCATGTATGGACTAGGTATTTTTTTGCTTACTCACTGAAGGGACACTCATCCATATCAGTATTTGTTTGTTTTCATCATCCGTTGACTAGGTAGAGTCACTAGAAGAATGTAAAAAATAAAAAGAGAGAGGAGAATAAGTGCTTTAGGAACACCATGTAGGATGATGCCCCTAGGTCATCAACTACAATGCTATGTCCCTAAGGCACAACACACAATAATAAAAATAGAGGAGAAGCCAGATAGAAGAATGATGAAACAAATAGAAGGAGGGTCATAATAGAGGTGGTTGAGCCTGGTATCCTTGAACTTACAAGAGTATTAAGGGTCATCCCAAGAGACCTAAACAACACAGAACACATCATGGGGGAACACAACACAATTATATTGCTTCCTCCTAGAGAGAAACTAGAATAGGTGCTACAATGAGTGTGGCTTAGGGATGGAGAGATACTTACTTGATTCAATGAGATATTTCCTAGTGGACAATTCTTGTCTATCAACTCAGGATGTCTCACACGTAGTTTTGGTCTTGTTGATATTGTATTAACATTAAGTTTAGGATGGAGAGAGGCTTTGGTGGGCTTTAAAGAATGGTATCCAATACCGGTCTTGTAGTTAATTCTAGCAACTTGTAGAGTTACTCTGATTCCTTGTTGATTTACCCTACAACCATTACCTACATAGTCATAGTTGCTATAAAGGATTTTAAATCCTTGACCATAGAGGGATGTCATTTCTTTAGAAGATGGTGAAGCCTCATAGGTCTCATAATTTATAGTATAAGTAAGGGTATTGTCTTTGTTTTCTAACAAAAAGACTTTGGGTTTCGTAGGTTTTTCCAAAGATTACTTAGATGAGATTGATGTGACTTTTGATGTGTTAGAGTTATTAAGTTTTTATTCCTCTGTAAAGGAGGGAGTAAAATCTAATGAACCCCAATCATCACTAAAAAGTGCATTCAATGGTTTAGAGTCATGTAAAATACTATCTATGGCAAGAGGTATTGATGAATCAACTTGTAAGTTGTTTAGACTCGTATGATTGTTGACTTGTTTTTGCATTTTGATTTGTAAACAACTCTTTGGTTCAAGATAAGCTTGAACAATGTAGAGCTTGTTTTGATAAATAAACTTTATTGATCAATGAAGGGTAGATGGAACTGCCCCATGGCATGGATCCATAGTCTACTGAGAATCATATTATATGAAATTGATCTAGGCATGACATGAATAAGGGTAGATAAAGTGACAGGTCCAACCACTACTGGTAAAGTTATAGTACCCAAGGATTGTCTACCAACATTATTAAAGCCATGGATGCTAATCCTATCTAGTTTGATTAAAGATGTGTCGATCTTGATTTTGTGTAGTAAGTCCATGCCACAAACATTAAGAGCTGATCCATTGTCAATCATAATTTGCTTTATCAACTTTTTATCTATTGTTGCAAATATTATGAGCGGATCGTATTCATCTTTTCCTGATGGTATTTCATGTTGTTGAAATAGAATATTCATTTGTCACATGCATACAATCTAACTGAGTTACTACATCATTCAGCTTAATAGAAGGTGGTACAATCACCTTTTTTAAAGCTTCTTGGAGCATTATGTGGTATATAGGTGATGTTTGTATTAAATCCCAAAGAGAGATCTTATCTGGAGTAGTGCAAAGCTTCTCAACAAGATCATATTATTGACCATTTTTATGAGTAAGATGAGGTGGTGGAGGGAGAATAGGTTGAGAACATGGAAGAGAAACAGGCACATGTGATGCTTGCTTACCTTTCTTGTTATTATGGGTGTTGTATATGTGAGAAATAATGGGATGCTATGACACATTTTGAACACCTTGACTTCTTGGAGTGATTTGTCTTGCATAGTTTAGAATGTAATCTGGGGGTCTAGGTGGTTTTCGATCACCTTGAACCGTAATCACAAGTTTTAAACAAGAAGGTGCATTAGGTGTGCTTTGCACAATCATGTTAGGAACATTGCCACATTTATCTAGTAACCCCTTAGTGGGTGGAAGAAACCTATTAAAGGTAATGGAATTCACATTGCTTTGATCTTGATTGTTGATGGTTTGATCTTTAGTGATGTCCCATGGAATAGATCTTGTAACCAAAGGAGTGCTACCCAAAATCTTCACATCCTTAGAGATATCCAAGGTAGTTAAACATTCAATCAAAGGAGGGAGATCAATGGTTTCAACTTTTGAGAGATCCATATAATTGAATTAACTACCCATGGAGGATCCTTTTTAGAGGAGGCTCTTTATTTTCTAATGCTTTCTCTTTCAAAGGGATGGTATTGGAATGAAGAGAGGGTAGAGTTATGTTAAGGAATGTAATAATGATTTCATCTTCTTGTGTGATGTAAGAGAATCCCTAGTTTAAGAGCAATCTTGCATCAACCAAAAAATTTGCATTTCAATTTATTTCTTTTCATTTCCCAGTCCAATTTAGTCAGCAGTAATTTTTGTATTTTTGGTCTACATATCGTAGTTGTATTTCAGATCTTGCAAAGTTGGACTTAGCATCTATACATGTTCATCTACAACATATCCAAATCTCAGAGGATTTGGATCAAGTACTAGAAAGATGTCACTGTCAGAAGATCGACTGTTTTCTCAGAACAGAGCATCCTGACACTCTCAGATAATCAATTGAAGGAGAAGACCTGTGGAGCATTTCACAATCTTCAAAGCCTAGAGACACATCATTCAATGTTGTTTGGTTCATGGCTGACCTTCCCCAAGATCTGTACATCATCCCATCCATTTGTGAAGGTGATCTACATGATTAGGGCTGACTTATCTATGTATACATGTTACAACTCTTCATTGGAGTTTGTGATCTTCCTTGGCCAATGCAGAGGAATCTTATATTCTGGAGATGATATATATTGATGTAATAGATGCCTAGGAAAGTAGTTGCTATTGATTCATAATTCATAGTTTATATTTTGCATGAAGGAACTTCAAAGCTATATCTTGAGTATATTCCAATATTCTAGAATCAGACCTATGAGCCCTAATTGTAAGCCCACATGTTGCTAGCTGACTTGTATTTGAATTCTATGATATACTAAATGACTAGATTTGCATTTACTTTATATCTTTGAGTTGTTTCCGTTGTGTTTACTCTAGCTGCATGGTCTAGACTATTCATTCTATGAACCCTCCTACCGTGACTGCACCAAGTGGTATCAAAGCAAAAGTTCAAATCTTTGGGAGAAAATTGAGTGAAGTTGGAGAAGGAATTCCATAAGATCTTGTTGTGGATAGATCATCAAATCTGAGGAAGGTTACTTGTGTTACAACTAATTGCCAATTGTGAGGCAGTTGTCACCTTGTAGCATGATCACCGAATTGAGGTAGTTTGCACTTGATCCTAGGAAAAATGCCGGTGAGGAGAGTCCTTGCTATGGGAACAATGGTTGGTAGAATGGATGAGATGATGGAAATGATGAAAATGATGAGAATGCAATTGGATGCTGTCGAGGAAGATAGGCGAAGAGGATTGACACCTAGACCTAATGTTGAAAGTGGTGATGAAGAGGAATTTCAATTTGTTGAAGAAATTGGAGAAAACCCTAGGAGGTGATGAAGAAGAAGAATCTGATCAAGTTAAGATGTTGCGAGCTAAATTTAGAAGATTGGGAAAAGACCTAGAGTTGATGTACCAAACTATACTGGCAATTTGAACCTTGAAGAGTTGATTAACTAGATAAATGACATGGAAGAATAATTTGAATATGAAGAAGTTGAAAATTTGGAGAAGGTGAAATTTGCAAAGACAAAGTTGAAAGTGTTAGATTCAAGATAAACAACTGAGAGGGGGGTGAATCAGTTGTCCCAAAACTTTCTTCCTATTAATCACTTAAATCCTTTTTGTAATTCAGCAGCATAATAATAAATCAATCATGGAAACATAATGCAACAATTCAAGAGAAGAAACACATTAACACATATGACACCAAGATTTTAACATGGAAAACCTGGTTAAGGGAAAAACCATGGGGTGACTAACCCAAGATTGTATTCTCTATTAAAAGAATAAGAAGAACAAAATGGCACATGTCAATTAGGACTCACTACCCAAGCACACTTCTCACAAGAGGTCCACTATCTACAGGAGACACACTGTCTACAGAATGATAAATATTACATACTTGAACTAAAGAATAGCATCTTCACTATGCTTGAGTCAGTTCCATTTAAGCCTAATACTTCTACTTTGCCTTTTTCTTCTCTGCTCTCTACCACACTCTCATCTCTGCCAAGATGCTTTTGAAATGACTTCACAACCTCTTATTTATACAAGAGATTTGACTTTGGAATAATCATCCAAGTCGGCATACATTATAGAGAAAATACATAAATACAACATGACTAATTACAAAAAGACTTCATGTGGATCAACACATTGTCAGCTACACCGATCTAGGACTTCAATCTTCCTTTAGGAACACGCCATGCTTCATAGAACATCTTCAAGATCATTTGCAGGATGTGTAACTCATCTAGTCGACTAGACTTAGGAAGAACATCATCATCCAGAAGTAATTCTTCAATTACAAGCTCAATCTTCAATGTGGACCACCAACATGCTTAGACACAATCCAAAGACCTCCACAAGCTTTCCTGAATCACCATGAACATCCACACTACTTCTGCTTACTGAAATCTTTGTCTCCTTCATCCAGAACCTCAAGAACATAGTCTTTCATCACTGTCATAGTGGAAGAGATGCTTGCGGACCTCCAAACCACGAACCAATTGAGTTGTTAGTTCACATTGACTTCCTAAACACTCCACCAAATCCGCAGAATAGGATATGGCATTTTTGGATCTCACTGAACCTATCTGTGTCACTCTATCACCTCTAAACATTTGCCAAAATGGGTTTTACTCAAGTGGCCATAACTTCTTCAAATCTTCATGTGGACCTCTCAGATCTTTACTAGATCATCTTAAGACTTATATCTACAAACCCTTTGCTGTGCAACCTCTGGTCTTCATCTTAGTTGGGATCTTTACCTCATTGCCTTCACTGTTCTTCTTTGTTCCTGATAGGACTAATTTTCTCAATATCCTCATCATACAACTCATCCAATCCTTATCATCAATGTAACAGTGGTATGTTGACATCAATGACAACACCGGTTAGGCCCATACTTGCAACAATCTCCCCCTTTGTAATTGATGGTAGCATATGATGTGAAAAACTATTTTAACCATCAAGACAAGAACTTCTCACTAACTGGCATAACTCCCCTTATCAACAACAACCATTCACATGTCTTCTCTTCCTTTACTACTCCCTCTTTGATCAGCAACCACTTTTGTTTTTGACATGTCTTCTCTCCCCCTTTGACATCAATAGCAAAGGGCACATACTTTCATCACTTCAGAATCATACCAACTACTCCTCTTGAGTGGCAGCTTCCCATCATCAATCCAGACCATAAGATATGGCTGTGAGATCCACTAGACTGATGTACATCAGTGCACCTTAATTCAGAACTGGATGGGTAATAACCCCTAACTTCTCCTTGAGATACTCAAAAGAGTCCTTAGGTAGAGGTTTAGTAAAAATATCTACAATTTGATCCTTGGAGGGCACAAACTCCAATTTGACTTCATTCTTGTTCACCTGCTCTCTCAAAAAATGAAACTTGATGGATATATGTTTTGTCTTTGAATGCAACATTGGATTTTTTGTTATATTTATTGCACTTGAATTATTATAGAAGATTGTGATATGTTCCTCATATTCCACTCTGATGTCTCTTAACATTTGTTTCATCCACAAAACTTGAGTGCAACTACCTACTGCTGCAATATATTTTACTTTTGTAGTGGACAAAGATATTGCCTCTTGTTTCTTGTTCAGGAAAGAAACCAATCTTTTCCCCAAAAAGAATACTCCACCACTAGTACTCTTCCAGTCATCCACATCTCCTGCCCAATCCACATCTGTATATGCATGAAGTGAGAAATCATGATCTCTAGGATACCATAAACCATACTCAACTATCCCTTTTAGATATCTGAGAATCCTCTTGATTGCCATGACATGAGATTCTCTACGATCAGCTTGGAATCTAGCAACAAGACCAATAGCATTCATAATGTCAGGTCTAGTTTGAGTGAGATACAATAGTCTTCCAATCATTGACTTGTACTTTTTCTAATCAGCCTTAGGAGAGTCATCATCTTTTCTCAATTTACATCCGATTGCCATGGGAGTACTCATTGGTTTTGAGTCTTCCATCCCAAATTTCTTCAACAATTCTTTCATATATTTGGTTTATGAAATGAAGATTCATTTCTTTGTTTGAATGATTTGCAAACCCAAGAAGAAATTCATTTCCCCAAACATGGACATCTCAAATTCACTTTTCATTTGATTTGCAAAAAGTTTTGCACATACTATCTCTACCTCCAAAAATGATATCATCAACAAACACTTCAACAATTAAGATGTTTTCATGATCAATTTTGAAGTACAAGTTACTGTCAGTAGTACCTTTGTTGAAACCAATCTTCAAAAGATGCTTATCCAATCTTTCATACCAGGCTCTTGGGGCTTGTTTGAGTCCATACAGTGCTTTCTTCAACTTGCAGACCATATCACCATGATCAGACAATTAAAATCCACCCGGTTGCTCAATGTATACTTCTTCCAAGTCACCATTCAGGAAGGCAGACTTGACATCCATCTAATATACCTTGAAATCCTTGAAGGCAACAAAGGAAATAAATAATGTGACTACTTCAATTCTTGCCACTGGAGCAAAAGTTTCTTCAAAATCAACTCCTACTTGAAAGTAACCCCTATAGACCAATTTGGCTTTGTTTCTGACTACTTCACCATCTTCATTCAGTTTATTCTAGAAGACCCATTTGGTTCCAATCACATTCTTGTTTCTAGGTCTAGGAACAAGATCCCAAGTGTGATTTTTCTTAATTTGCATTAGCTCTTCCTCCATTGCTTTAGTCCATCTTTCATCATTGCATGCTTCATTCACTGACTTTGGTTCAATCTTTGAAATTAGACAATACTCTTCTAAGTCTTAAGCAATCTTTCTTCTTGTTTGAACACCTTTGCTTTTATCACTTATGATCTAATCTTTAGAGTGATTTAATATTACATACCTGAGAATTTTGGGAATTTCTTGCACTTCTATTTCTTGAACAGGTTCATTTAAACTTATCTCTTCTTCCTAATTCACCAGATTAGTCTAGATCTAAATTTTAAAAGGGGCTTGGACTTCTTGGACCAGAACATCATTCTGATCATCTTCATCATATTCATAAAACCTTGAGGGTTTTTCAATACCTTCATCAACCTTCACATTTGTACTTTCTATAATCTTTCTCAATCTCTTGTTATAACACTGGTATGCTTTTCTTTGAGTAGAATAACCCAAGAATATTCCTTCATCACTTCTAGCATCAAATTTGCCTAGATCTTCATCTCTTTTAATTTAACATTTGTTACCAAAGACTTTGAAAAACTTCATAGTGGGAGTGATGCCAAACCAGAGTTCATAAGGAGTCTCACTAGTATTGCTTCTGATTTGTACTTAATTAAGAGTATAGACAACAGTGCTTATAACTTCTCTCCAATAGATATGAGGAACATTTGTGTAAACACCTAAAAATGTCTTCTACCATCAAACTGACTCCTGACAACCCTAAACACACCAATTTCCCTTCTAACCAATTAATTAAATTTTTATTTAATTAATTACCCCTTTCATTTTCGAAATTCACACCATTTTATTCCCAAAATTGAATTAATTACATTAATTCAATAGTCCAAACCTGAGCCAATTGATTTAATAAATATGCAATATTTATTTAATCAATTTTCCCTTTTCCACTAAATCCAATTAATTAGTTAAAACCGTATTAACTAATTAATTCAGCCTATAATTGACCTATCCCTACCCTAAACAATTAAATAACTATTATTTAATTACCTACCCTAGCCTACCTCATCCTAGCCCTAGGATTAATTAAATAAAACCTATGTTTGATTAATCCTAACCCCTTCATTTGGGTGGTCAAACCTTGTTTAACACCCTTCCCCACATCCTCCAAATAAAAAATTGAATTAAATTGACATAAGTCAATTTTTTATTTAAAAACATCCCACATCACATTTATTTCTCCTTACAAACCCATACTCATTTATTTCCTCTCTTCCCCAAATAAATTTTTAATTCATTTACATTCCCCCATATGAATCTTTAATTCAAAAATAATCTTTCACCCCCATGCTCATTTAATAACTCCTTTTTCCCAAAATGAATAAAAGATTCACTTTTATTCCTAGCCCTCCATTCATTCAAGATTGAATCTAGGCCCTCCACATCACTTTTATCCTCTACCATTGATCTTCCAAATCAATCTCCACCCTTGGATCAAAATCCCTTCCAAAAATCTATAAATAGAACCTCTCTCCATCCATTTTCATCATCTAAGTTTATGCAAAGTTATTATGCCAAAATCACTCTTGAGCTAGAATAGTGAGTTGCAAATTAGAATAGCATTTCACATTTGAATCTATTGTCTAGGGATAATCATGTCTTAGGAGCTTGTTTTGGGTGCAAAGGCTTCTTCCTCCTTTGATGGGATTGGGTTTGCATGTGAGGTATAACTTTGTGTTATTTGCATTTAGTTTATTGTTTTCTACCTTAAATGCTTATCTAATCTACATTGGCATGCCCGGTGGGACCCACAAGGCCCAAGTCTAATCTATTTTTGTGAGTTTTTGTGCAAGGGACGTGTGTTTGCAGGTGCAACGCCATCATACCTATGCAACAATGCCATCACTAGTTTATTTTAGCACCATTACCTATTTTGGCGCTATTCTGCACAATGCGTTTCCTGTTTTTGATTCACATCTCTTTTTTCTCATGATTTCCCTGTCATTTTGGCTATTCAAATGCTCTCAGTTTTCACAGAGATATTAAAAATGCAAGGGGAAATTATGTCAAAATTTTTGTAAAGTCTAAACATGCATTTTGGCTTGTTTTTCATCTACTCAGACTAACAAGACTAATGGGACATCTTGTGTGTGCAGCCTGACCCTCCATTTTTGTTATAAAACCACTTTTTTTTGTAGGTCAGCCACATTCAGCCCCATATTGATGCTATCCCCTAGATTGGCACTATCCACAGGTGTAAACAGACTGTCTAACAAGTCGCGCAATGGCACCTTCATGGTCCTCTATTAGCGCTATTTGATAGTTTAGCGCTATTGTCATCTTTTATTAGCGCTATGTATTGTATCAACGCCTTAATTGTAATATTGTAACATCATCGTCTATTTTGGCACCTTCAAGGTATTGTATTAGCGTTATTGTTGGAATTAGCATCATTTGTATAGGGGTCAGTTTCTATCTATTTCCTGTCCGCAGTAGCACTATTGTACCTCTGTTTTAGCGCTATTGTGAAAACTAACTTTGCTAGCTGTGTAGGTACTGACAAGTGTTTTTGTAGGTTTTTACTATCATATTTGCAGATACTAACAAGCTTTTTGCAGGATGGTTTGATTTCTAGCTTAGCAAAACACTTCAATTGGAGCTTAAGAAATGAACCTTTGCATGTTAGATTAGACAAACACTTTGATTTGGTGCAATAAAATTGAACAAAGCAAACAATCAAACAAGTCTTTGTGTGTGTGTGCCCAAACATTTAAATTTGGTGTCCTAAAATTTACAAAATTGTGTGCCAACAAAAACAATCCAAACACTTCAATTTGGGCTTTAAAAAGAACCACAAATTGCATCAATCAAGTCATTGGGTTAAAAAGAACAACAGTTTGCATTTCTTATGCATGTAATCAAGAAAACCAAAATTGTGTGAAGTGTTTTGTGATCTTTTTCTTGTGGTGTGAAAAAGCGTATGCTCTTCCCTCGCACCATTTTTGGTGACCTTGGGAATCAAAAGCTTCTTACTAAACTTGCATTTGTCACACCCAATCTAAATCCAAAAAAATAAAATGAACCATGTTTAGTGTGATGCAAACACAAATAATACGTATGCTCTCCCCTCGCATCTTTGTATGAACTTAGGGATCAAAAGTATTTTTGTGTTTGTATTGATTTTGTTAATCTTTAGAGGGCCTGCCACCCGGCTTCGAAAGGTGGGAATGACCCAAGTGGCATCAAGCTAAAGCCAAGCTCTTCCAAGCCACTATAAAATAAGGTGTTTGGGATGAAAGTCTCAAGCGACAAGTGTTGTTGTGTTTTATCAACAACCAACCTCCCCCAAAACCCTCCAAGGCGTAACCCTTGGAGGCTGGGAGACTCCATAACAAAGAGTAGCGCTGTCGCATGTATAACCACCTGAATGGATGCCCTTACTACAAACCATTATTTAGCAAGCCAAAATCCTTCTATTTGTTGACGCAAAAGGGAAACCTTTGAAGTGGCTCTGATTCATGCAGTTCTTAGCCGAGGTAGCAAGGATAATCTCAAGGTTTGGTGAGGGACAAGCGTTATAAGAAACCTAGATCTTGGTATGCATGAGAAGTGTGTATACTTGTAAGGAGGAGCCAGTGCTACCAAGATCTTGGAGCTACCCACTTTGAATAGGCGCAGCTAGGGGATTCAACAAATATTGTCACATCCTCACCTTAGGTTGTTCAAAGTGCTTGTTAAATAAAATCACACATCTTTTTACAAAAAAAAAGCAAAATCTTGATTATTGTGTGATTATTGTGCTTGAAATGTTTGCAACAACATTGCCAAGAGACAAACCAAATCATTTGATCACATTCCAAACAAAGAAAATCCAAAATTGTTATAAAAAATTTGTCTTTTTAAGACCTCGACAAACACTATCTTGTTTTAGCGCCATATCTGTCTGATTGTGGCACCATTTCACTTGTGGATTGGTGCTATTCTCATATTGACTTGCCTAAAATAGAGACCTATCTAGTTGTGATCTTCACCATCTGCTCTGCCATAATCCATATTCACATCCCAAAAATTTGATAATAGTACATCAATTTTCTTTAAATTTTTCCAAAATCACACCTTCTATTTGACCTTAGAGGATCAATCACCACCATTGTTGGACCCCTTTGCTACATCAAACCTACCTCATTTTCATATCTACCTCATCTGTATTAATATTTGCATAGCTTTTGGACCAAATCAAAATCCTTTTGTCATAAGAAAATCATTTCCAAAAATTCCCAAAATCTCTCAAAATCAAAACATCATCAAAATTAGTCATCCTTTTGAGCTAAAGTTAGATCTAGATTTCATCCTTCACATCATATCTTGCTTGGAAAGTCAATAGTCTACCTTCCAAGTGAAATCATTATCCCTCTTTGCATAAGGTCATTAGTCTACCCCAAACAAAGAAAAACATCCATTTGTGCAACCACAAATCTAGGTCCTACCTAAGCTCAATTTGTTCACTATCAAAATCCTCCATATCAAACATCAAAATCAAACCTCAACAAAATCTCTTCAAAAACAAAACGTCATCCATCACCTATCTCTTTGGTCCAAAATTTGTAAAAAAAAATCAATATCGCCCATCCATATCACCCTTAGGTTAAAACCTTTAGAAAGACATATCGATCTACTCCATCTCACTACCACATCCATCTTTGGGTCCAACACAACCAATCAGATTCTCTAAGGTCTCCATCCCCATCTCACTTTACGTCTAGAATTCAACCCCATACACGTGCATGCCCACCACGAGATTACAACACAAAAATAATTGAGAAATGGCAGAACATTGGCAATTTAGCATGCCTAACACTGATAGCAACAACATACCCATCACTCAAACATTCAACCCACCTATGTACTCTTACCTCCCCCCATATGGTCCCAATGAAAATCCCTTCAGTTACTTACAACAATGACCAACACCACCACCACCACCACAAAACATCCCCATCGTATCCCAAGATGACCTAGATGTCTTGAGCTTCATGCAAGAGGCCGATAACATGGACCTACTTGATAAAATCCTAAGGTCGGACCCAAGTAGATATCTTGATCATCTTCTCAAAATTGGTGCTCAACTCCCCCCATCATGACACCATCACAACCATCCACCTCTACAATCATCCCTACCCCATCAAATACCTAAGTATCGACATCACATACCCAACCTACCATCTCTCAAACATCAACACCTACCGTATCTACCACTTCCACAAGCTCAACCGCTACCACATCTAAAATTCCTACATGTATCGCCATCCCTACCATCTCCCAACCCATCATCACTTCCACTACTACAACTACCATAAACCCTTCCGCTTCACAAATCACCATGGGCATACAAGGCAACATCACGCAAGCAAGTACCTCCACGAGTGTGCCCCCACCCAACCCTCAAACCATTGCATACCTATGACAATTATTCTCAGAAACACCTTGCAACATGTCTAACCAATCTAATGTCCACATACCCAACGTCAATCCATCCACTACCACGTATCCACATAACACCATAACATCATCTATACAACATCAAACCAATCCCCAAATACCACCGCATGTTCTCCAACAACTCTACGCGCATCAACAACATCAGGCACCAATCAACCCAAACACCAACCCACAATACCAACACCTCAATCAAACACATCCCCAACATCAAATCCCACCCCATCTCCAACATCTCACCAACCAATAGGCATACATACAACAACCACAACAACCACAAGATCTCACAACTATTGTACAGTCCTTGATCCAAAATGTAGATGACCTACAAACTGGGGGCAAGAAAAAGCACTATTCCTTTGAGGATATTTGCCCCTATCCATTTGATCACACTTTGTACATGCCTCCTTGCCCCAAGAACTTTGAGACACCTAAATTTGACAAATACAAGGGAAAGGGAGACCCTAGGGACCAACTTAGGGAGTTCTACATTGCTTTCTTAGAAGTCTCTAATAACGATACCTATCTAATGAGACTATTTCCATGTAGCCTTGGCAGTCAAGCCACTAAATGGTTCACACATCTTCCCCCAGGCATTAGGACTTTCCCTGAGCTTATGGAGAAATTTGTAAACCACTTCTCCTACAATTTTGAGCATGAAATGTCTATGATAGACCTTTGCAACACCAAACAAAAGAACGGAGAAGCCTTCGCTTCCTTCTTGCAAAGGTGGAGAGGCTTAGCAAGCAAACTCCCATGGCCTATTCCTGAGAAACAACTCGTCACCATGTTTGTGGCCAACCTCAATCAGGAATTAGGGTTTCATCTACAAATCCTTTGTGCATCTACCTTTGAAGAGGTCATCGACAAAGGCACCACTATCAAACTAGCCCTCATTGCCAAGGGCTCCATCAAACTATATGACCGCAAATCCAACAACAACAACAACAACTACTACAAATCCAATAACAACACCCCCAATACAAACAATAATGCCAACACGCAATCAAATGACAAATCACGCTATTGGGGGAAGAACAAGAACAATCTGAATGATGATGTCACAGATGTGAAAGCCATCCAACATATACAAAACCAAACACCTATGCATATGTATACAACAATTGTAAATAACCAGAAGGGCTCAACTAAACCATGCAAACCATGCAGACAATTCACACCCTTAGGGGAACCCGTCGAAGACATCCTTGATAGATGTCTCAAGAAAAATTTGATCACACTCCCACCCATTAGACCTCATCAAGAGAATAAACTAAAAGCCATGTGGTACAATGAGTGACTACTATGAATACCACCATGTTGCGGGTCATAAAATAGCTGATTGCATGCAACTAAAACATTGCATCCAAGACCTTATAGAACAAAATCTAGTCAGCCTCGATCATAGTGGCCAACCATCACCAAATGCCAACCTAGGAGCTCACAAGGATCCCCTACCTAATCATAACAAAGTCTCCTCATCCAACCAAGCATACAATGTCACCCCACCACCCGCGTCCTATGACTCTATCGTAGGACGAACAGAACCATCATCCCATCATGTCAACATAGTCACCATTTGGGCACAAGCACCCGATTGCGTTGTTACAACCCGCCGTGGCCATGTATCCATCCGCACAGCCCCTCCCATTGAACAAATGCCTGCATCCACATCAGATCCCCTACCTCCTCGTCCAACCACATGTCCATCACCTACCCACTAGTATAACCTCCTAGAACACCTAGGAAAGACACCCACACAAATCTCCATCCTCGAGTTTCTCCACACATCTCCCCTTCATAAGGATGTCCTCGACAAAGTGCTCTTGCAAACACAAGTCCCTGCCAACTTGAATGTAACTCAATTCCAAGCCATGGTAAGACACATTGCTGCACCCCACCATCTCACCTTCTCAGAAAAGGACCTACCTGCCTTTGAACACATACATAACGATGCCCTACACATTGAAGTCCGCATCCACAAGCACACCATTAAAAGAGTCTTAATAGATGGTGGCTCTGGCCTCAACATATGCACTCTAAAACTGCTAAAACACTTGGGGTACTCCAATGTGGTTGTCGACACTAGCGAGTGCATCATGATCAAAGGCTATGATGACACTGAACGGCTCTCTGAAGACACTATCAAGCTTCCCATACAAGTGGGATAGAAAATATTGGAAACTAAATGTCAGGTTCTTGATCTCAACCTCCCCTACAACATCCTTCTTGGCAGACCATAGATTCATGCCATGCAAGATGTCCCATCCACCTTCCATCAATGCATCAAATTCCCTCACAATGGCATAGAAGTCATAGTCTATGACGACCCTCGCCCCTTCCAATACTGTAGTTTTCTAGAAGGCCACAACCAAACATTCTGCCCATACAATAAAGCCACCACTGAAGCCCATCCAACAGCATCAAACTCATATGTCAACCCTGCAGACATTGGCTCCACTTCATCCCAAGCACCTCCACCAGCCGAGGTCTAGATCAAGCTAACTGACATGGGATGTGGGGAATATGACCTGCACAGCACCTTTTGTGTGGGCACATTACCCAATCCTAAGACATTCGGCATCCCAAAAATAGAGGTAGCCAATACAGTCATCATCAAGTGCAAACCCTCGCCCATCTTCGAGAAGAAGCACCTCTTGGATTAGGATATACTCAAAGATATCTCATCTTGGCTATACAAGGATGAAGAACCTGAGCAAGAAGCCCCCATAATCCCAACAGAAATCTACAGCAAAGGCTCTAAAATCGTCAAAAGCATGGGCTATAAAGGACAAGGCGGTATTGGCCTTCATGAATAGGGAATCATAGAACCACTCCAAGAAACAAAGAATCCTTATACTCAAGGGTTAGGGTATGGTCAACCATAATGCATCCTCACTACCGGCGAGTGTATCTTAGCCGAGGTTGCTACGGTCTCCTTAGACGTTGACAATGTTAATGAAATGGGCCTTCAAGACTCCTTTAGTGACTTCACCGACTTCTTCGACTCATCCATTTGTACCATCTACTTAGTCCCCACTCTCGCTTCACCCTCCAATGACTTACCACTAGTTTACCCCAACCTCCTTGATTGGGACCAATGGGGACAACCTGTCTTCAACATCGCACCTAACGATGAGGCCATCACTGAAATGATGGGGGTAAGAGATCACTTCCCTTTGGGAGATCACAGAGCAGGATACATCATGGAACTCCATCCAGATGCCTATTTCAGGGAGACAACCCTTGCTTCTAGTCACAAAAACATAAAAATAAAAAATGGATCTGATGGTGAAAATTGTTCCACGGCAGTATCAGATCCTAAAAAAGTAAAAACAAAAGACGTATCTCCTGGTGAAAACTTCCACAAGGCACCAGGAGATGGAAGCATGGGCCTTCTCGAGGTAGACAAAGTATATCTAGATAGATCACCCATCTTGGTAGAACTAGCTCAGGAAATGAATCTTGGGATAGAGGAAGAGCCAAAAATCACATACAGAGCAGAATCTCTCAGCATACCAGAACAGGAGAACTTCTTGTCCTTCTTCACATGCAGAAATCACAATTTTGCATGGACCTATGCGGACATGCCAGGGCTAGATCCCACTTTGGTGGTTCATCACCTTGCAGTACGCCCTGATGCGAAACCAGTCAAATAGAAGCTCAGAAAAATGAATCCTCAGGTGGCTCTCCTCGTCAAAGCTGAGCTAAAGAAATTAATGGATGTTGGGTTCATTCACCCAATCGATTATCCTGAATGGGTTTCCAACCTAGTTCCAGTTGCTAAACTAGATGGCTGAATCCGCTGTTGTACCAATTTCAAGGATCTCAACAAGGCTTGCTCGAAAGATGACTTCCCACTACCAAACATCGACATGATAGTGGATCTCACAGCAGGACATGAAATGTTATCCATCATGGATGGTTTCTTAGGATATAACCAAATAAAAATCGCTGAAGAGGATCAGCACAAAACAGCCTTCATATGTCCATGGGGAACATATTACTGGGTGGTAATGCCATTTGGCCTAAAAAATGCAGGAGCTACCTATCAAAGAGCTATGACCATCATCTTCCATGACCTCTTCCACCACATCATGGAAGATTATGTGGACGATTTGCTAGGGAAATCAAAGACCAAAGAAGAACACCTAGATGTCCGTTTGAATCCAAAGAACTGCATCTTCAGCGTCACCTCAGGCAAACTCCTGGGATACATAGTCTCAAGAAGAGGAATTGAAGTTGATCCCGCCAAGGTCAAGGCCATCACCGAAATGCCACCTCCAAAAACACTGAAATAGCTAAGAAGGCTATAGGGAAAACTCCAGTCTGTCCAACGATTCATTTCCCAACTTGCTGATAAGTGCCAACCATTCCAGCATCTGCTCTAAAAAGACATAGATTTCATCTAGAACACTCAGTGTCAGGATGCCTTTGACCAACTAAAAGAATACCTGGCTAATCCTCCTGTGCTAAGTCCACCAAGGCAAGGCAAACCCCTCCTGCTTTACATCTCTGCAATAGAGACAACTATTAGAACCTTGCTAGCACAACTCGATGAGTAGGGGGAAGAAAGAGCCATCTACTATATCAACCGCACCTTGATCTCATATGAGCTTAACTACACACAAATTGAACAAGCATGTCTAGCCCTCGTCTTTACTTCACAAAAGTTAAGACACTATATGCTCAATCACAAGACCAAGCTCATCGCCAAGATCGACCCACTGAAGTACCTACTAAATAGAGCTAGTCTTACTAGGAGAATGGCTAAATGGGTCATGATTCTCACAGAGTTTGATATAGAATACACTAAGAGAAAGGTCATCAAAGGGCAAGTTATAGCAGATCAGCTGGCTGAAACACCTATTCCGGTAGAACATCCTACAATAGCGGAGTTTCTTGATGAAGCTATCATGACAATCACACCAACCACAGACACATGGAAGATGTATTTTGATGGATCATACACTCACAGAGGCTCGGGGGTAGGCATCCTGTTTGTTACCCCTCAAGGCGACACAATCCCTAAATCCTTCAAGATCACATTTCCAAGCACCAACAACATAGCAGAATATGAGGCCCTTATCATAGGTCTCCGAATGGCCATCCAATGGAAAATTGAAAAGCTAATTGTATATGGCGACTCTTAATTGGTCATCAGGCAGGTCAATAATGAATACAAAACTAAGGATTACAAACTCCTTCCCTATAAGAAGATGGTTGATGATTTCAAAGACTACTTCAAAGACATCCACTTCGAGCAAATCCCAAGACTCAATAACAAAGCAGCAGATGCTATGGCAACTATCGAATCTCTAGTAGACATGAAGAAGGACAGCAAAAAATGTGAGTTCCTGATCGAAGAACTCCCCATCCCAGCATATGATGTTCCTCAATCTGAACTAGTGTACGAAGTCATTGGTCCCTTATCCCTGTGGTATCAGGAAACCTACCTATACCTTCATGATAATATCCTCCCCCCTAACCTATCCACATCACAAAGAAAATTGTTCATCCGTCGAGCCTCCCATTTCATTCTTGTAGGTGACACCCTGTACAAAAGGAGTCTTGATGGCATGCTTCTACGATGTTTAGACTCTAGGGAAGCCGAAGTAGCCTTGGAAGAGGTACACGTAGGCATCTATGGGGCACATTCAAGTGGACCCACTCTTTCTAAAAAGATCCACATGACTGGATAATATTGGCCAACAATGGAACAAGATTCCTACAGGTTTATCAAGAAATGCCTCCCATGTCAACAGCATGGCGATCTCATCCACGCACTAGCACAGGAGTTGCAACCGATCACAATGCTGTGGCCTTTCTCACAATGGGGACTTGACCTCATAGGGAAAATACATCCTCCATCCTCCAATGGCCATTAGTTCATTATCACTGCTACTGAATACTTCACAAAGTGGGTGGAAGCAATACCACTCACCTTCACCATTGGCATCTAAATCTCAAAATTCATCCTCCACTATATCATCTACCGATATGGTATCCCCCATTCCATCGTCACTGACAATGGAAAGCCCTTCAAGAACCAAGAAGTTCGCACCTTGTGCGAAAAATTTGACATCAAACACCATTTCTCCACACCGTATTACCCTCAAGGAAATGATCAAGTAGAGGCTTCTAATAAAACCATCATCCGTATTCTCAAGAAGACAGTCAATGAAGCTGGCCATGATTGGCACCTCCAACTCAACCCTGCCCTTTGGGCCTACCGCACAAGCATCCACACTCCAACAGGAGCCACTCCATTCTCACTAGTATTCAAATCTGAAGCCATTTTACCTATAGAGGTCGAGCTCCCATCTCTTCGAGTATCATTGCAAAACATCATCTCTAATGAGGAATACAGAGTCACAAGGTTGCATCAACTAGAACTACTAGATGAGAAATGCCTGAATGCATTGAACCACCTATAGGCATATTAGATCCACCTCTGAAGAAGCTACAACAAGAGGATCAGAACCCAAAAATTTGAAGTAGGCAACCTTGTCCTTATGGAAAATTAGAAGAACCTGCAAGAACGTCCTAAGAAAGGAAAGTTTGATCCCAATTGGCTAGGTCCTTATGTTGTCACGGCCGATTATGGGTCATGAGCATATCAGCTTGCAACACCTAAGGGGTAGCCTCTAGATGAGCCGATAAACATCCTCCATCTCAAGAAATTCTATGCATAACACATTTGGTACCCCAAGTCAAAAAATAAAAAAAATAAAAAAAATAAAAAATAAAAAACACCCAAAAATCAGAAAATCAAGAAAAATCTGAGTGCAATCAAAACTTCCAATGGTGAAAATCACTTCGGTGACGCCTTGGATAAGTGCCATGGTGAAAACTTATTTCAGGCGCCATGCGTAGTGGCCAGTTCTACCATCTAGTAAGTCCTCTTCCCGTCACACCACTCCATATCTCATACATCACCATGGCTTGGAATTCTAAAACATCAAGTCCTATCACCCAACCCATACTATCCCATCCCAAGACTAACTCATGGAACAAGGATCCTTGTAAGCTCCCTTTGTACATACAAAATCAGAAAAATCCAAAAACAATACAAAATCCAAAAATCCAAAAAATAGTAGAAAAACATAGAAAATCCAAAACAATCACCCCATACATCGATCTCGCTACAAATCGCAATCATCAAATAATACATCAATCTTCATCACATCACACCCATCCCAAACCATTCCCACATCATCAAGTCTTACCAGAACTACATATTCATTTCGCCTGCATCTTAAAAGTACCTTGATCCTGTGGACACAGGGCATGTAGGCAGTCTGGAATATGAAAGATGTTTTGAGTACTCATGTATATAAGATGCAGCCATCCAACCCGTTTGGATGGTCTCCATTCACTGAGCTTTCTGGATCTAATAAATGATACACACGCTACGTATACGCTTGAAACATGCTCCCTAGTGCAAAAATCATCAATCAACATACCAACTATAATCCTACATCTAGCTAGACTATTCTTTTGCCCATCTTCCAAAAATTTTCCAATCAAACACCAACTGATCTGCGTCCTAGGATATATCTTTCCTACAATGGACAAAAATCTATCATTCTATCATCACATCTCTTGGCAAGAGCACACAAAGGCTATTTGTATCTTTTCGTTGGTCTTTTTGATTATTGATTTTTATCTTTTTGTCTCACTCTAAGTCATCTCCAAAGCTACCTTGATCTCATTATATCATGGTATGTAGAGGATAGCACCTGGAGTAGACATAGTCATTGTTTCTGTATGCTGTGCCTGTGGGTTGGTTTCATTACTCTAAGAATAGTATTCATATCTTGAAGTCTGGGTCAGTTTTAGTAGGATGTGTCCCATTTACATATATAGGCATCAAAACCTTATATGTATTATTCGCACTCATCGCTATGAGTCCCCTTCCCAGGCTAGGCAAGATTATACTACCTTGGGCATGCATGAAATCAACCTATTGTTTGTGGGTCTAGTCCATGCAATTCTAGGATATACATCATCACCTAGGTCATTTCATACCTTTGTGAACTGTATCCTACATTTCTACAGTAAACTAAGAAATGCTCTCAATTAATCTTTTGCAACTACTGTTACTAGCTCAAAATCATCATCCTAATCACCCATTCAACATTATCATCTGGCCCTAGATTTCATAATCACCTACCCTATCCCCCCATCTAAAATTCCCCCAACTAACTCCCACCTAACACACCCTGAACCAAAGTAAATCCCCCCTCAATGACATGGTGTCTTATGACCTAAACAATCCTCTCGTCCTCCCACCACCATTCTCTAGACGTTGCCAATCCTATCCATACCCCATCAAAACACCCCTATCATTTCTCCACCTAATCCCCTCTCCTACAGCCTCACCACTTAGGGTCAAACAAAGAACATCATGTGTATTAGGACCTGATCATCCCACCTATCACCTATCATGCATCCCACGTATCACCTAACTACATATCATAATCAATTAATCTCATTTAGATTCATTATAAATCCTTTTGCATATCAATTAGATTCATTTAGATCATTTAAGTTGCATATCAATTAGATTCATTTTAATCCATTTAAAGTACATGTCATTTAGGTTCATTTAGATCATTTAAGTTGCATATCAATTAGATTCATTTTAATCCATTTAAATTGCATATCAATTAGGTTCATTTAGATCATTTAAATCACATATCATATAGATTCATTATAAATCCTTTTGCATATCATTTTTTAGGTTCATTTAGATCACTTAAGTTGCATATCAATTAGATTCATTTTAATCCATTTAAATTGCATATCAATTAGGTTCATTTAGATCATTTAAATCACATATCATATAGATTCATTATAAATCCTTTTGCATATCATTTTTTAGGTTCATTTAGATCGCTTAAGTTGCATATCATTTAGGTTCATTTAGATCACTTAAGTTGGATACATTAGGTTCATTTTAATCCATTTAAAATACATGTCATTTAGGTTCATTCTAAATCATTTAAGTTAAATTGCATATCATTTCATTAAGGTTCACCATTAACAGCAGATAGTTTGCATAAAAATTAGGTTCATTCTAGAATCATTTAGTTGCACCTTATACATCACAATGCATATCATCTCATAACAATAAAGTTACATTACATCATCACAATCATCATCACATCACATTTGTTGCATCCATAATAAATGTTTATTAGTTTGCACATTCATTTGCATTATACATCATATAGTCCATAAAATCACAATAAATCCATCATTAATGCACCCATAAAATCAAATACATAATTGTATAAACATACCACATCCACAAAATATAAAATCCATAAAGAAATACTACATCCATCAAATAAGGCATCATCATAATAGAGCATCATAATCATAAGCATCATAAACCATCAAAAAGCATTGCATCATATATAATCACCACAAAAAAATGTACATCGCTCATAAATGCATAAAAAAATATAGTGTCCTGATACAATGCCTCTAAGGGCTAACATGATATAATTATCACATGGAGGATCCTCTCTCCGAGGGAGTGGGAGACTCTGACCCTAGTCGAGGCTGTGATCCTATCGGTGGCTATGGCTGTGCCTGCACCTGTGGAACTTGCTGGGGCACGTGTGAGGGAGGAGGCATCGTCTGCTGAATGGATTGAATAGATCTTGATCTATGTGATCTCGATGCCCTTGATCCACTAACCTGGCTATAGCTCAGTGCTTGCTGCTTTGTTGAAGTACTCCATCCTCCTACTTCTCTCTATCAACTCCCCCTGTACCTAGCTCAACTGTCCCTAAAGCTAATACAACTGTGATTGTGCCTGAGACAACTGTGTCTGCATCACTACCAACACTGGGGCAAGTCCACTGCCTGAAGCCTGTAGGCTACCCAATGAAATCTCTACCTGCTGGGCCCTGACGAGTGCTGCATCTCACTCCCCTATCAAAGTGACTATGTCACCTTGAGCCTGTGCTAACTCTGCCTTGCGGCTCTCCAATACCTCCTACAGGCTCGCCACTTGTGCTCTTAGGGTCTCCATCTCCTCCTCCTCATCCCGTTGCCTCTAACAAGGTGTAAGCCTCTCACCCTTGACCTCTCCAGCTGTCCTCGAGGGACCTACCTGCTGCCCTGCTACCTACTGTCCTCCCCCAATAGCCTGCTGTTGTGCTACCTGTGGTGGAGGTAGATGTAGACACCTAAAAATGTCTTCTACCATCAAACTGACTCCTGACAACCCTAAACACACCAATTTCCCTTCTAACCAATTAATTAAATTTTTATTTAATTAATTACCCCTTTCATTTTCCAAATTCACACCATTTTATCCCCAAAATTGAATTAATTACATTAATTCAATAGTCCAAACCTGAGCCAATTGATTTAATATATATGCAATATTTATTTAATCAATTTTCCCTTTTCCACTAAATCCAATTAATTAGTTAAAACCATGTTAACTAATTAATTCAGCCTATAATTGACCTATCCCTACCCTAAATAATTAAATAACTATTATTTAATTGCCTACCCTAGCCTACCTCATCCTAGCCCTAGGATTAATTAAATAAAACCTATGTTTGATTAATCCTAACCCCTTCATTTGGGTGGTCAAACCTTGTTTAACACCCTTCCCCACATCCTCCAAATAAAAAAATTGAATTAAATCCACATAAGTCAATTTTTTATTTAAAAACACCCCACACCACATTTATTTCTCCTTACAAACCCATACTCATTTATTTCCTCTCTTCCCCAAATGAATTTTTAATTCATTTACATTCCCCCATATGAATCTTTAATTTAAAAATAATCTTTCACCCCCATGCTCATTTAATAACTCGTTTTCCCAAAATGAATAAAAGATTCACTTTTATTCCTAGCCCTCCATTCATTCAAGATTAAATCTAGGCCCTCCACATCACTTTTATCCTCCACCATTGATCTTCCAAATCAATCTCCACCCTTGGATCAAAATCCCTTCCAAAAATCTATAAATAGAACCTCTCTCCATCCATTTTTATCATCCAAGTTTATGCAAAGTTATTATGCCAAAATCACTCTTGAGCTAGAATAGTGAGCTGCAAATTAGAATAGCATTTCACATTTGAATCTATTGTCTAAGGATAATCATGTCTTAGGAGCTTGTTTTGGGTGCAAAGGCTTCTTCCTCCCTTGATGGGATTGGGTTTACATGTGAGGTATAACTTTGTGTTATTTGCATTTAGTTTATTGTTTTCTACCTTAAATGCTTATCTAATCTACAATTTTCTTCCATCATCATGGTTCTAGATGCTTCCTGGATGGTTTGGTTCTTTCTCTCCACTACTCCATTCTGCTATGGAGTCCTTGGAGCAGACAACTGTCTTTTTATCCCATGTTTCTCACAGAATTCTATGAACTCCCCGGATGTGAATTCTCCACCTCTGTCAGACCTAAAACATTTTATGTTTAATCTAGTTTCATTCTCTACCATAGCATTGAATATTTTGAATTTCTCAAGAGCCTTAGATTTTTGTTTCAGAAAAGTTAACCACATCATCTGGTAGTGGTCATCAATTAATAACATGAAGTATCTATCACTTTGCACACTCCTGATTCTTGCCAGACCACATAGATCAGTATGAACGAAGTCCAATAATCTGGTAGAAGACTGTTCCTTACTTTTGAATGTGACCCTGCTTTGCTTACCCAACTTACATTCTTTGCACAAACTAATAGTAGGTTTCACCAATCTTGGAAGATCTCTTACAACCTGAGTGTTACTTATCTTGATGATATTATCAAAATTCACATGAACATTCTCCTATGCCACAACCAACTCTAATCAATTTGAACAAATAAACAGCTTTTACCAGTACCAACCAAGTGGAAGATATTACCCTTTGTTTGAGTATCATATGCAATCTCTATTCCAGAACTTTCAAAGATCTTGCATTTTCCATTTTTGAATTGGAGATCATTGCCTTTGTCCACCAACTGTCCAACACTGTGAAGATTGTGCTTCAAACCTTCAACATATAGTACATTACTGGTTTTGTTCTTTCCATCAAAAGAAATGGTTCCTCTGCCTCTGATTTTGCCAATTGAATTATCACCAAATTTTACCACTCCTCCTTCGTATCTTTCCAAATCTATGAACTTATTTTTGTCACCTGTCATATGGTGGGAGCATCCACTATCAATGACCCAATCATCCTTTTCTTCAACTTGGGCAGCCAGAGCTCTTTCTACGATTTTATGATTAACATATTTAGAGGGCATTGGATCTTCTTCCTTGATGGCAATAAACACCCAGTCACTTCCAGATTTGTTTCTTATCTCTAATTCATCATCTGTTATTTCATCAACATCATATTCATGAACATAGTAACATTTCTTTTAGAATCTTGATTTGTTTAGATTTGCCCTTGAAAATCTTTTCGGACACCTTGAGGCAAAATGACCAATCTTATTGTAGTTAAAACATTTGAAAGACAATTTTCCTTCATACTTATCGGATCCTCTTGGCAGTCTTTTTGCAATAAGGGCTTCAAGTTGAGCAGCTTCTGCTTCATCTTCTTCCAAATCTTTTCTTGCTTTTTCATACCATGATAGTTTCTTTGAAGAGTTCTCTCTCAGATCAAACTTTTGTTTTCCTTTTACAGAGGCACTAGCTTTGAAAGTAGATTCGTTCTTGGGGGATGCATCTCCAAACTTAGCCAATTCAAATGCAACTAATTTACCAACCAATTGATCTCTTGTGATATTTGAAAAAGATCTAAATTCTTCAATATCAGCAACTTTGTACTTGTAAGAATCAGGAAGGGATATGAGAACTTTGGCAACAATCTCATCTTCATTCAAGATTCCACCAGCACATCTAATGCCACAAACAATCTCATCATCATCCAAAAGTAATTCTTCAATTATGAGATCAATCTTCAATGCGGACCACCAACATGAATTGGATACAATCCAAAGACCTCCACAAGCTTGCCTGAATCACCAAGAACATCCATAGTACTTCTGCTTACTAAAATCTTTCTCTCCTACATCTGGAATCTCAAGAACACAGTGTGTCATCATTGTCGTATTGGAAGAGATACTTGCAAACCTCCAGACCATGAACTAATTGAGTTGTTAGTTCACATTGACTTCCTAAACACTCCACCAAATCCACAAAATAGGATATGGCATTTCTAGATCTCATCAGACCTATTTTTGTCACTCTGTCACCTCTAAACATCTGCTAGAACTAGTTTTACTCAAGTGGCCATAACTTCTTCAAATATTCATACGAACCTCTCAGATCTTTACTAGATCATCTTAAGACTTATATCTACAAACCCTTTAATGCAAAACTTCTGGTCTTTATCTTAGCTGGGATCTTTACCTCACTGTCTTCACTGGTCTTCTTTATTCCTGATAGGACTAATTTTTTCAATATCCTCAGCATACAACTCATCCAATCCTTATCATCAATGTAACAGGAGTATGTTGACATCAATGACAACACCAGTTAGGCCCATACTTGCAATAGAAAGGACATGCTACTATATGGTGGAAAGAAGTTTAGTTGGATAGAAATAGAAGAGGAAAAGAAAAGATCACAAAGTGGGATAGAATGGTGACAAAATTGAATAATTAATTTGTACCTGCTAACTGTGAGTTATAGTTGTTGAAAAGATTCTAGAACCTGAGACAAAAGGAGAAATCTATGAAGGAATATACTAAAGAATTTCATAAGATGATCATAAGGACATGAAAGAATGAAGCAAGCAAGGAGAAAGTGGCTAGATACATCAATGGACTAAGGTTGAACATTCAAGAACTAAGTTTGGTGAGGATGACATCACTAGAAGAAGTGTATCAGTTTTCCCTAAAAGTTGACGAGAAGTTGAATAAGAGGTATGATCAGAGGTAGAGAGGTAGAGGAGGTAAATTTTGGAGAGGTAGAACATTTTTTTGGAGGAGACAGATCATATCCAGATCAGAACAAGCTAGACAACCCATTTAAGAAGGATGACAAAGGTAGCAATGCATACCGGAGCAATGACATAAATTTTCATCATAGAGGCAATTATAATTCATACCAGAATGAAGGACATATAAGAGGGGGAAGAAGATTTGATATGAACACATTTAGAGGCACTCGTTTCAAGTATGAAGGTGAAGGACATAGAGCATTTGAATGTAATTAGGGGAGTACAAGAAAGAGGATAGAGAATAGTAGAAGAGTAGCCTATGTGGAATAAGAACCTATTGGATCACCTAGTTCAATTGGTAAACCTGAGAAAAGAGAATCACTTATGATGAGGAGAGCACTATTTCAAGAAGAAACAAATGAGGAACCACCGCAGAGGAAGAGTTTGTTCAGAACAAGACGCAAATTAAGAGGTAAATGTTGTAAAGTTGTAATTAATAGTGGTAGTTCAGATAACCTAGTTTCAAAGGAGATGGTGACTAAGCTGAAGTTGGAAAGATTGAAACACCCTAAGCCCTATCAAATAGCATTGATTTAGGATGATCATAAGGTACTGGTGAGTGAACAATGTTTGGTAAAATTTCATATTGGATCTTATCATGATGAACTCTTGTGTGATATTATGCCTATGGATGTATGTCATATTTTGTTAGGTAAACCTTGGTAGTATGATAGAAAAAGTTATATAGGATGGGAGAAAGAATACATACACTGTAACAACAAATGGAAAGAGAATTACTTTGATTCCTTTGGAAGATGGTCGTAAGAGTGAAGTATGTGGGAATGCTAGAATCTGTTTGGTAGATGGAAGGAAGTTCTTGGATGGTTTGAGACATGAGAACATGTGTTATGCTTTGATCCCTAAGAAGCCTGAAACATTGAAGAAGGAGACTAAAGAATCACAACTTGAGGAGATAAAAGAGTTGCTGATAGAATATGAAGACATCATATCAAATAATGTATCTAAAGGATTGCCACCTATAAGGAGTATCAATCATCACATGGACCTTATACTTGGAGCTAGTTTGCCTAACAAAGCAACACATAGAATGACACCGGTAGAGAATGAAGAATTAAATAGGAAGATACATGCGTTGCTGAGGAAGTGTTTAATCAGAGAAAGTTTGAGTCCTTGTGCAGTACCTACAGTATTAGCACCAAAGAAGGATGGAGAATGGAGAATGTGTACAAACTCTAGAGCAATAAACAAGATCACAAATAAGTATAGATTTCCTTTGCCTAGGATGGATGATATTATGGATTGTTTGAGTGGAGCAAGATATTTCACAAAGATAGACTTGAAGAGTGCATACCTCTAGATTAGAATCAGAGAAGGAGATGAATGGAAGACTACTTTTAAGATGAATGAAGAATTGGATGAGTGGTTAGTGATGCCTTTTGGATTGAAAAATGCACCTAGTACTTTCATGAGGTTGATGCATGAAGTTCTAAAGAAATTATTGGGTAAGTTTGTTATTGTATACTTGGATGATATTCTAATTTTTAGTAAGACAAAAGAAGAACATTTGTGGCATCTGAGACAAGTGTTGCAGAGACTAAGAGAAGAGAAATTGCTAATAAACATCAAGAAGTGTAGTTTCATTAAGGAAGAGTTGGTATATTTGGGATTTGTGATTTCTATGGAAGGATTGAAGATGGATCCTAAGAAGGTAAGAGCAATTATTGAATGGCCTACACTGGAGAACATTGGAGAGGTTAGATCATTTCATGGATTAGCTAGTTTCTATCGGAAGTTCATCCAAAATTTTAGTTCAGTTTGTAACCCTATGACAGAGATAATGAGAGGTGACAGAAATAATTTCAAGTGGACATCAGGAGTAGATAAGAGTTTTGAGTTGTTGAAGTAGAAAGTGATAGAGCAACCTGTTTTGGCATTACTAGATTTCAATAAGGTATTTCAAGTAGATTGTGATGCAAGTGGGAGTACAATTGGAGCAGTGTTAAGTCAAGAAGGTAGAGCAGTAGTATATTTTAGTGAAAAGTTGAATGATGCAAGGAGAAGATATTAAGTATATGATCAAGAGTTCTATACTAGAATTCAAGCCTTGAAGAAGTGGAGACATTACTTGTTGCCTAAGGAATTTGTGTTGTGTATAGATCATCAAGCTTTGTAATATTTGAACAATCAAGGTAAGTTGAATCAAAGACACATGAGATGGGTAATGTTCATGCAGAGCTACACATTTGTATTAAAGCATATGAGTGGAAAATAAAACAATGTTGCAGATGCATTAAGTAGGAGAAGGACCTTGCTGACAGAGATGAGAGTTGAAGTGTTAGGATTTGATGAATTGAAGAACATGTATGAGGGAGACATTAATTTTGTAGAACCTTGGAAAGAATTTAAGGAACCTATTGTGATAGATAGGAGTAAGTGGTTGGATTATTTCATCTAGGAGGATATGTTGTTCAAGGGAAATCAATTGTGCATACCTAGAAGTTCAATGAGAGATAATTTGATCAAGGAGAAACATAGTGGTGGATTGGAAGGATATTTTGGTATTGATAAGACAATGGTTTTGGTTAGTGAAAACTACTTTTGGCCTTAGATACAATAAGGATGTTAGGAAATTTGTGCAAATTTGTAGAATTTGTCAAGTTGCAAAAGGGAGTAGTCAGAATATTGGATTGTATAAAACTTTGACAGTATCAGAGAGACCTTGGGAAGACATAAGCAAGGATTTTTTAATGGGATTGCCTAAGACACAAAGAGGACAAGATTCAATATTTGTAGTGGTGGATAGATTTATAAAGATGGTACATTTCATACCTTGTAAGAAGACAACTGATGCGGTGCATGTAGCTAACCTATTTTTCAAGGAGATTGTGAGATTGCATGGATTACCTAAGAGTATAGTTTCAAACAGAGACAAAAAGTTTGTTGGATATTTTTGGAAGACACTTTGGAAGAGGATGAAGACAGATTTGAAGTTCAGTTCAACATTTCACCCATAGACTGATGGATAGACAGAGGTGGTGAATAGGAGTTTGGGAAACTTGTTGAGATGTTTGGTTGGAGAAAGGATAGGAAATTGGGATTTAATTCTTTCACAAGCTGAGTTTGCATACAACAATTCAGTAAATAGGAGTACTAACAAAACACTTTTTGAGATTGTTACCAGAGTAAACCCTAGAGGAGTTACAAAGTTGAGAGACATTGGTCTGGAAGAAAAGAGAAGTGTGGAAGCTCAGAAGAATTTGTAGATCACATGAGGATAGTGCATGATCAAGTGAGGAAGCATTTGGAAGACATGAGTAGTAAGTACAAAGAACAAGCAAATGAGAAGAGAAGGTATAAGGAATTTGTAGTTGGAGATGAAGTGATGGTGTATTTGAGATAAGAAAGATTTCTAGTTGGTGCTTATAACAAGTTGAAGATGAAGACATTTGGACCTTGCAGGATACTCAGAAAGTTTGATTTAGGAAATGCATATGAAGTGGAGCTACTAGAGACATTAGGTATATCACCTATTTTGAAACTTGCAGACCTATATCAGTATCATGAAGCAGAGTTTGGTCACAACATGGAAGAAGACTTGAAGAAGTAGTTACCCCAACAAGCACAGAAGAAGATTGAAGACATTTTAGATACCAGAGTTGGATGTAGCACCAGAGGAAGATAGTACAAAGAATACCTTGTGAAATGGAAAGGCAGATCAGAAGAAGATTCATCATGGATTTCTTAGGCTGAGGTAGATCATCTTGGTTTTCCTCTAGCCCCAGCAAAGTGAGGGACTCACTCTTTCAATAACCTCATATGTCCAATGGAGGAGCATCCCTAGTTCAAGAGCAATCTTGCATCAACCAAAAACATTTGCATTTCAGTTTGTTTACAGTTTAGTTTGTTTCTTTTCATTTCCTAGTTCAGTTCAAGTAATTCAGTCAGTAGCAGTTTCTATATTTTTGGTCCACATTCTATAGTAGTTGCATTTTAGATCTTGTAAAGCTAGACTTAGCATCTAGACATGTTCATCTACAACATATCCAAATCTCAGAGAATTTGGATCAAGTACCAGAAAGATATCGATGTCAGAAGATCAACTGTTTTCTCAGAATAGAGCATCCTCACACTCTTAGATAATCAGCCGAAGGAGAAGACCTACGGAGCATTTCACAACCTTTGAAGCCTAGAGACACATCATTCAATGTTGTTTGGTTCATGGATGACCTCCCCTAAGATCCACACATCATCCCATCCATTTGCAGAGCTGATCTACATGATTAGGTCCAACCTATTCATGTACACACATTACAACTTGTTGGTTATGATATTAAACATAAACACACATAGATAAGGAAATGCAAATCAAACCTTTATCATCTTGAAAGATATGATGAATTCAAAGAATTCATGATCCTAGGTATCCATGGATTTGTTCATAATCTATTGATGTTGCTCATTGGTTTGATGTGCCTTGTTGTTTTCGATTCAAGGAGCCTTACGTTTCTAATTCCAAGAACTAATGCCTGGATGGACCTACTTTATGAAAATTCTTTAACAAACAGGGTTAATCCTACTATATCTAATAGATGATGTGGATATTTTCTAAGTTTGATCAATTCTTCTACTCATTAACTGCTATTGGCTAAATTTCACCTCTGCACTATGAATTTGTCTAAATAATGTGCTTTTAGGTAGATATTTGCATAATTATTGTTAAGATTTGTATGTACTTACATGATATTTTCAATTATAGATGTTGTTTAACTTAAATATGCTATGAATGTTCAATTTTATTGGAGATATCAACATATTTTGTTGCATTTGCTTTAGATTTTCTGTGAATTTGCAATTATGATGATGATTTTAAATGAAATCAAACAAATTTTAATGAATTCTTGTTGAACTTTAGTAAAATGATTGAATATTTAGATATTAATCGACATACATTCCTAATACTGTCATGAAGAGAAGAAAATCAAACCATATGTTCACCAGGATGTTCCACAACTAGATATATTTAATGCTAACTTCGATGGAAATGGAATGAAAACAACATGCATAACATAAATTGCACTCCAAGGGACACAACAAATCAAAGTACAAGTTAAGAATCCATTCACAGATTACTCAAAGTTTACAATTGTATGTAATCTAGAGCTTCTTCTTTATTAAGTATGGAAAAGACATGTACATTTAAATTCAACCTTGAGAATTAGACCTGATGCTTCAACAATCTAATCTCAATTAAGTTTTGAATGATTCTAAAATATATTCCATCTCCCTTTTATAGGACAAGGGGAGGAGGTGGTTACAAAATGATCCTAAGATCAAGATTTATCATTTAAGATCAATGGTGCATATTACTTCTTGACCAAGTCAACAACATACACGTGGCACTAGTTGCCATTTGGCAGCCATCTGGTATTATATCACGCACATGATCATGTGCATCATGTTTATTCTTCATCTTCCTTATTAGTAGATAAGTCATCTTCATCTATTGGCACACTTATCATTCTCCTAATCGGCTCATATGCTTGTACTATCCTTTCAATTTTCCCTCCATCTTGGACTCTAGCTTTGGTGACTTCATGTTCATGTGAATTCAATTGTTCTTGTAATGCAGACCATTTGTTCTTTCTACTATTCAACATCTCATTATATTTTTCCACCTTTGCCTTCATCCTCATAGCCTTGTTGATAGTATCTTTTGATAAATGATTGAGGGTGTCATCTGCAACAGGCTTGAAATTATCTTGGAAGGCCTTTATTGCAAAGTCTATATCTTGATTTTCAATCTTCCCTTCCAACTTTTCTTCAAGAGCCTCCAATATTTCTACTTCATCAGATAAGAGTTTGTGTACTCTAACACTAATATCCCTAAGTTTTGTGTTGCACTTCCTGATAATATCACTCAAATTTGGTATCTTCGTACCATATGCTTAATAGCTTAGATGTCTGGTTGTTTAATATCTTATTGTAAACCAGGACATTGGCATCTATGCGATTCATTTCTGATAAGGCAGTCAAATGTTTTCAATCTCAATGGACCTCTACCCAACCTCCTTCTATAATTTATCTACCCTGCTCTTCAATGTGCTGAGTAGGTTCCAATTATTAAGAGAGGTCTTTATCACTTTCTCTACCTTTTTGATGAACTGGATGAACCAATTGTCCATCATATGTGCTTTGTGCTTCATGATATCAAGTCCTATCACTTCATCTTGTGATATGATGGTCAGTGGGGCAGATGTGCTGACTGGCATATTATTTGGGTCTATCAGGCCCTTTATGAATGTGTGCAATTGAGCAATGTGCTCTTTGTGCACCTTATTTTCATTCTTCTCTCTCTCTACACTTTTCAATAAAGAATCAATTATATCTTTGGCCTCTTGGCCCTCTTGTTGCTCAGTAGTAAAGCCTAAATCAATAGTGGTCATTTGAAACTCACTAGCACTTATCTCTCCTTTGGCTTTATCTACCATAGGTATAGGTACTTCAGCTGTCCTCCTACTTGTAACTGAGTCTCTCTTTATTACCGATGTGGATCTAGCCCTTCTCTTTGTCTTAGCTATATTGGCTGAAAATAATGAAGCAATATCAAAATCTGATTCAACACTGGGCAGATGTGGGTTTACCTCTTGCTGCAGCCAATATGGCACTTCATCTGTAGAGCCTTGTTGATATGTGTGTTCAATTTGAGCATTTTGTGGTTCTGTATTTTGTTCCACCCTTAGTGGTGAAGGCTCCTTTTCTTGTTCATTGAGCACCTATTCATCATGTTTTTCTCCATGCCCATGTACATCTTGTGTGACCTTTTCAATCATGTCTTGGTCATCATGTGATGGTGATGGATCCTCACGAGCATCAGGATTGTTCTGATCTATCATACCTTCATGATCCTTGTGACTTTCTGCATCCACATTTCCTTTCTTTTCCTGATCACCACATGTTTGAGAGCTTTGTTCCCCATCTTTTGATACATTTGCCTCTTTAGGATCTTGGGGTTCATTTATCTTTACTTTATCTGCTTTCCCCTTAGGTACTTGTTCATTATCCTGACCATCATCTTGATCAGGCATCTCTTCATCTTCCTCCATGTGCACATTGACTTCTAACTTATGCTACTCCAGAGGTATATCTTTATCTTTACTTTGGTCTTCCTTGCCCTAATATGTCAAATATATAGCTGCTGGGCCGGAAACCTGATCTACTAACTCAACCAAACCAATTTCTTGTGCCACAACCTCAGGATTACCTTCCTCTATTTCTTCTACTTCGACCTACTTTTGTACTATGGGGGTGCCACTAGGGGTCATCTTGGTGTTCTTTACTAGTGTCTCCATAGGGCTAGCAGACACCTCATTCACAACATCATCATCTAATAATTCTACTATTTCATCAAATGGAAAAGACTGATCATCTTTTTTATTTTGTATTTATTTTCTTTGCTCCTCTGCTTGCTCAGACTTGAAATGTACTATGTCAGGAATAGGTACCTCATGTTGTAGAGTTCTCTTGATTCTCTCACCACCTACTCCTTTCAATATGATGGTGGGGTTATTTTCCACCACTCCCTAATTGTAGATGCCTGTTTCTTCTAAGGTGTCTCCTAAGTTTTCTTCCTTTTCCTACTTATCAGGAGATCATCATCATCTGTACTTTCTTCTTCTTCTATAAAAGTAGGAGCATGCTTTGTAGCAAGTTCTTGCTGCTTTGGAGGTGCTTGAGATGTAGTTGTAGCAGAAGTTGAGGCTAGATCTTCCTAGGTTGAGGATAATGAATGATTGTCACCCCACTAGCTTGGTTTCCTTTCTTAGATTTATTTTGTTGCCTTTCTCCTTTGGATGCCTTCTTTTCTTTGAGGAAATCATCATATTTTCATTTGTCAATTCTTGTCTTTTTCTCTTCTTATCAATTGTGAGTGCCACCCCACTTTTCTTTAGTTTGGTAATCTCTACATCTATCCACTCTTTGGTCAATTGTATGACCTTCTATATTATCTGGTCTAATGAGGTCACTTCTGGCTGATTCCAGTTAGGGGATGATATTGTTTCATTATATATTTTCTTGTTTTCATATTCCCTGGACATGACCATGCCATCATCTTCATGCGATTGTACTAGCACTGGTATGTAGTCCAATGTGTGGTTTTTCTTTAGAGTAAGCCTTTGATAGCCCCTCCTCACTTCCATTTCATCATTACAATCGGCCCAGTAGTCTTCAATATGCATCTAATGCATTGATTTCTTGTACAATGCCTACATCCTATCATATGGGTTATCTTGCCTAGATAGTAAGAAGGACTGTAAGGACATTAGTTCTAATCCCCCCATTGCATCCTTGACACTTTCCTTGTCAGGGCACATGTACCACCCAATGATGAGTGGGAACAAGACATTAGGTATTTTACCCTTATCAATAAAGCCTCGAATGAAGGTAATATTTGTCTGGCCATCTCCATTAGTATGACCTTATCAGTTGGGTATCTTGGCAACATGAGAGGTTGCCTAGTGAAAGCTTTCATTCTTATATATGTAAAAGTGGGGAATTGGATGAATCAAACCCCATGTCTATATATTACTACTTGAGCTTCTATGCTCAACCTCTTTGCTATGTCCTCTTCAATAGTCTTGACTAGGTGCATGGAAAATGAATCATTTACTCTCTTGTAATGTTGGAGAGACTCTCTTTGTTTCAACTGTGGGTAATGATCCGAGATGTTCACATCTCTAGGGTTACTACTAACCTTGCCAACTATTTGCAAACCATTGAATATGCCTCTGAATGCACATGCATAAACCACATATGAGGTCATATGGAACATACTGGTTTTTCCTCCTAGTTTTCTCATTCCCTCGTCCAAACTGTCACTTATGATCTTGGCCCACTGGGGTTGTTTATTAGTATATGCTACCATTCTTATGAGGCCATACATCTAGTTGTCAAAATTTCTTGCATTTGGTTTTATTTTCATTCAGCTAAGCATCACCATCATATACTAAAATTTAGGAGCGAAATCAAATTTGTATAGATGGATAGGTAGCTTTGTAGTAGCCTTATATGTGCTATCATTGGCTCTCCATGAGTACATGATTTTTCTACAATCCTTCTCGGTGCTATTGTTCTTCTTCTCTAACTTATCCAAGTTTATTCTAAACACTTGAGGTCCTTTGGGTAGATTGAAAGCTATAGTGATGCCCTCAACTGAAAAAGTCCACATAGACCTAGCCATTTTTTTCTACCTTTCTGTTATTGACATTGTAATTTCAAGCACATTCCACTACCAGCTCAGTGGCCTCCATTGCATAAGGAAACCCACCTGCATGCCACATGCCAAAGTTATAAATGTTGATGAGCAGGGGCTGTCTGCTCCCTTGTTTTGACCTTGTCATCCATGCATCTAGATTAGTGTTTCTTGGATGTGTATCATTTATCTAGCCATATTTGAAGGATATCCCTTTAGTTTGTCTACCCATGGGCTTTAGGAACTCTGTATCTGATCCGTTCTTATGGACCGCCATCTAATCCTACAACAAAACACATGTATTTCTTACCCTAATGTGTTATGTGCACATGTGGATCAATGATTACATGAATATCATGATATTTTGATTCTTATTCAAATATATTTCATACATCATCATGTTGATTTACCCTAGTAAATTTTTTTTTAACCTATTCATTCTACCGTAAACAAAAAAGGAGGATTTTATCATTACATACCTGATATTCACTACCTTTTACTATTCAATTGATATCTAGGTAGGCACGTTCACCTTGCAATTACCCTCCTCCATTTGCCGTTTGAATCTGCACCCCATTGTGGTGCTTTCACAAGTTGCAGTAATGTTGCCTTAATCGCACAGTAACTATGCAATTTTCACTTGAATACGTGATAAATTCAAATTGGGCTCAAATCCTTGCTTTTAATCATAAACAATGATGAACTGGGGTGTGATTAATGTAACTTCATTGGTATCTATTGATCAACACTTAAGCATCAGAGATGTTAATAGGTGGCGAGCAATTATTTGAAATTTTGAAGGTTCAACCACCATTAGAATGACATTTAATGCGGGGATGCACATTTGCAGATATTAGGGATATTAAGAAATATGCCTAATACTAGGAAGATGATGATGTCATCATGAAAATGACAAACCATCGACCGACGACTAAAATCAGGTCACCATACCCTTATTTAGCAATCATTATAACATAATGTGCTAACCTGATTGGGTCAGCATGCCACATGGCAACACACTATTGATTTTCAAGGATCCATGTGTTACACACATCAAAGTGGATATGAGGGATATTAAGGAATATCAAGTTTCTTAATTGTGAAAAATATCCCCCACCATTCGAAGATCAGGATGACGTCAACATCTTTCACTAATATTTCAAATTCGCTTAGGGTATGACATCATCGTCACGTTGACGAAGATTAGGTATGTTGGCTAATATGCGGGATATTGAGAAATAGACGACCTTCTTGATGTCAGGCATATTGATGATGCCATCATCATATCAGGTATTGTCTATATTTAGTTATGGTGACATCTTCATCATATTAAGGAAGATTGGGGATCTTAACTAATATGATGGATATTAAGGATCATACCGATGTTAAGTGTTTATGTTATATCTGAGGTGACCCTGTAAGCACACAAATCATGCACAGCCTCCACGTGGACCCCTATGATGATTTTAATCCTTGTCACATACATGTAAGCATGAAATAATGTCCTTTAAGAAGAAAACCTCTTGATGACATGTCTTCTTTCTTGTCTTGTATTATTTCCTCTTTGATGATTTCTCTCTCTCTCCCTGTTTGAGATGCTTTTTGACACTTTTTGCGATACTTGTTGATTCTTGTTTCTTGTGCTTGTGATTTAGTCCCTAATCCTTGTATTCATCTATTTTTTTGTAATTAACCTTCCCATCCATTCTTTCTTCCTCACCCATCCAACTCACCTTCCAATTGGTTACCTAACTTTTTAGGGCTTGAGAGACTGACAAGATACCCTAAGAAAATGTTCTGAAAGTATAACTTAGTGACATTTTCAAGAACAACTAATAGCACCATTGTGTAGCCCTTGAAAAATCATGCACTTTAAAAATAAATGGCACCTAAAAAGGAGTCTGTATGTGCCTGAACAAGCTCCCAGAAGTTCTATGACCAATTCAGAAAAAAACTATTCTAGGGTCACGCCTTGTTAGTTGAGGGTCACCCTTAGACGATTTGGACTAATAAAAGGGATGATCACATCATTCCATCATTCTCACTTGTTTGTGGAGCCTTATGGCTTCTTTATCCCTCCAAAATCAATCTCCAATAGTCAATTTTCACCTAGAGCCTTAAACAACAGGATCTCCCCTCAAACATGTAGGATCTACCCTGGGCAACCCTACTGGCAAAAGGGGTGACCCTGCAGTTTTCACAATTGTGGAAAAACTCAAGTTTCTCACTTGTTTTTTTTTTTTGCCCATTCTTCTTCTAGTTTGCATGATTTTTGATCCCTAATATAGAGTTAACTATTTCATGCACCCACACATGCATAATTAGATCTATTTGATCTCAAATCAACTCTTCAATCAATCTCATGCATTCCCTCACCTCCATTTTCTCTCCAGTGATAAGCTATAATTGACTTATCACTCTCTAATCAATTGAATTCACTGGGTAATCAACCTGGTTAACTCCCCAATAATTTCTGTTAACTCATCAATCAAATGAATTAACTCTCCACCTCTCATCCCTTCTTCTAACCTATAAATACCCCTTACCTCTTCATTGTTTTCCAAGTTGAGCAAGTTGGAGAATACCCTTCTCATCTTCACAAGCTTTTTCAAGCTTCTTCAAAGGCCCTTGAGCCTCTTTCTTCATTTCTTTCTTTAGATTTCCAAAGCTTCAAAGCTTTCATTGTTGCATAGCTTCAAAGCTCTTCCAAAGAGGCAAATTCATTATGCACACAACTCTTGCCAGTTTTGCTCTCCAACTTAGCATTCAAATGCTCTTATAGGATGAAGGTGCCTTTTTCTTTATTTGTTCAACCAAGTAGCGTCACACTGCTTCATTCTATGCCATTGTGTTCAATCCAAGCTATCATTGAGCTCATACAAGCTTCATCAAAGCTTCTTTTTTCTTCTTTGTGTCATTTTGTTGTCAAGAGGATCACCTGCTACCACCAAAGGACTTGAAGTTGCCAATTACAATGATTGTTGAGGGTAGTGGAGTCCACAAATCTTCATTTCTCTTAGGTTTTTTCATTATTCTTGTTCAATTCATAGTAATTAGAGAATCAAATTTTGCACTCGGGAATAGTAAAACATTGCTTTTTCCTTGATAATTAGATCTTGCATGTTAGATTAGTTGCTTTCATATTCCTAGATCTAGATTATTAGAAGAAGCATTTTCCCTTTTCTTTAGATTAGATTACTTCAAAATCATTGAAAACACAAAAAACATAGATTAGCTTTGCATTAGAAAAATCATATTAGATTGTATACATATTTCCTTTTCATAGATTAAAAGCACTTTTTATTTCCAAAATACTAAAAAAGTATAAAAAATGTTTTGCATATCATTTAGCTTGCATGCATATAGAAACCCTAGAATAGACAAAATAGAAAACCCTTGATTCCATCATGAGGTAAACACGGTTAAAAAAATCCAATCAAACCCTCGATCCCATCATGAGGTAAAAACAAGTCAAAACACAAGCCAAACCCTATGTCAACTAAACCCTAGGTCAAAACCCTAGATCTGGTTAAGGTTAGCAATCGCACATTTACCTCCATCCTAATGCATGAATGTACTTAGGAGTGAGAGGAGAGTGGGTTAGGGCTATTTGTGATGAGATTGAGAAGATCCATTTGTCCTCTTGTTGTTAGAAGAAACTAGACAATTACAACTACAACAAGAACTCGTTCAACACATGCAAAGACAAGAGGACTTAAACAAATAGAATCACTTACCCACACAGAGGTGGAATCTATGAAACCCAAATAGAAGAAGAGAAACTAGTGACCCTTTGGGTCATAGGGTTATCTCAACTACAACAACAATTGAATGAAACATACAACTAAGCACACAACAACAAAGGCCATAGTACTTGCCGACCCCTCTCCGCGAAGTCCATCTCTCCAACGAGCCAGACCCTCACTGTGTCTCACCTCCTCTTGACTGGCTAATTCCATGTGAGCGAGAGTGACATACTGGATTGCCCCATGGAAAGGAGGGAAGGGTTTGTGTGCATGCCAAAATCTGAACCGACAACCACAGGCAAATGGAGTCATGATTTTGAGCGTACATATTTTGGTGAACCTGATGTGAAGAGCAAAAACCTTTTGGTTGAGCCTTTTGCGCTTCGTTGCAAGATCCCACTTTCATTCAACAAATCCTTTTGGGAAGGATTCAAATTCAGGGGACATCTAACAAACACTCCAAAACTTTTTGGTTTTTAACAACCCCACATATGAAGACATGGTTAATCAACTTGAGGAAATCAAAACTTGCCAAGAATGAAAAATCTATCAACATGACCAACTCAACAAGCTAAAGGAAAATAGCTACCCAAATAGACAATGAGGTGAGCTATCAAAAGAAAAATCTTACAAGAAGCTTGTGGGGTACAAAAACCTCCCCATGTAATACATCAAGATAAAAAGTCCATGACATGTAAAGTTTCATCAAAAGGAACAAGTAGGGTTAGTCAAACCCTAACACAAAACAATCCATCTCAAAATTGTAAAACTCAAAGAATGGAAGAAGCCTCACTTATAAGCCTTATAGAAAAATTGGTCCAGCAAATCAGGACCCTTGAAGCTAGAAATGGTTGTCAAAATGAAATTCAAGAAAAACCTAGGGCATAGGGAAATTATTGCATTGATAAAATTGAATTAAACCAGGGGCAACACAAAATACCTCTCATCTAAACTCCCATTCATATGACACACATAACAAAGCATTCAGGCCTCCCTTACCCTCACAATCCAGCATGACAAGTCTCAATCAAATAGCTGGGATTCCTATGACACAAGATCAGCTGTAAATGATCCTACCCAATCTTCAAAACATACATATGATGCCATATAGTCATCCAACTTTTTCAGTATACCAACAATCTAGCATACCCTTTCAACAAACACAACAAGCTCCACTTGAAGGGCTAATGTTTAGAGGAACAAAATCCTCTACACATAACTCCCTCCTAGGAACATACCTTGAGTGTTTAAAAGAGCCTCTTGACTACAACATTTGTCAGGTTATACTACCACGACCTCTCCTTGAGCTTTTAAAATTTAAAGGAGAGGGTGATCCCAACTCTCATATCAAGGCTTACATTATGGTAATGCAAGAACTCCTTCCTTGGGGTGGGTTAGTAGCAAAGATTTTTCTAAAAACTTTGGAGGGTATCACTCTAGATTGGTATTATCAACTTCTAGAAGCATTAATCCACTCTTTTAGGCAACTCATTGATCAATTTGTGGCTGCCTTTGACATAAAAAAATTAGTCAAGACAGGAATACGATAATTTTCAACAATCAAACAAGAAGAAAATGAGTTGGTAGCACATTTTATCACACGATCAAGGAAAGTTCTATATTATTTAACTAGCACACCAAACATGGATCATAGAAAACTTTGTGATCTCTTCTTACATGCTCTCAACAATGACATACAAGAACAAGTCCAAAAACTCTCTTACAAATCATATGAAGCAGCACTTGAAAGTGCCCTTAGAATTGACCAAGCTGCTATTGATAGTGGAAGAAGGGAGTATAATTCTAATGGAAGATTGATCAACCATGATATAGATAACAAATCCTCGACAAATTATCAAGACATAGATGGATCAACAAACACTTCACCATCAGAGAACTACATCACCATTGCTTCATATCAAACCTTCCAAAACATCAACAAAAAACATTCATGGACACATTCTCACAAGATGAAGAACCTAGTCCTAATATCTTTGACCAAAACACCTTAGGCCATGTGGAATTGGATAAAGATCAAGAAATTTGTGTCATATAAAGACCATAATGACTAGATGACACCTCCAAAAATTCAAAATTTTCTCACATGCTAGATCTTATCAAGAGTTCTCCTATGCACAAGAATGCTCTCCTCAAAGCCTTAGATCTAGGCCATCTAGTTTAAAACACTCCAAGTGAAAAATGTTCTTCTTCAACATTTGATTTTGAAAGGTTACCCTTAGACAATGACATATCTAAACAAAGAGACCTCCCCCTCCATCTGATAGTCCAAGTTCAAGACTATTCTATTAAATGTGTAATTATCGATGATGGGTCTGCAATCAAAATAGTCTCCTTTTCGCCTCTTCAAAAGATGGGTTATGATGAAACACAAATCACAAACCAAACTTCCATCCTTAGAATTCATGATATCCCAAACACTCAAACCATGGGCAAGGTCAATCTTCAAATCACATTGGGTCCTAAAACCCTCCCAACTAAATTTTATGTCATCAATGAAGAAACCACTTACAACATGATCCTAGGAAGGCCTTGGATCCATAGGATGAGGGCTATTCCCTCCACATTATTTCAAGAAATACACTTCTTGTACATGGGACAAACTCACGTCATCAAAGGAGATCCCGATCCTTTCAGCCTTATAGAGTTGAACAAGTCAAAAAGAAGGGAATGCCCATGGAAACCACTAGTGACCCAAGAATCAACACTTTTGAAAAAGGAGAGACAACAAAACAAATTGCAAACATAAACGAGACCTCAAAATGTATAGGGAAGGGGGAAACAAGAGAATTCCCCTTCGATACCAACTAAACAAAGTCTTATGCTCCATTCAACTTAGTGGCCATTCCAATCAAACCAGACATAAGCATCCCTATGGTTGAAATCATGACTGAAGAAGAAGAACCAAAATCCACATAGAAACTAGGAGAGTCAACACAGACATAATTTTCCATTCAAAATTTTAAAACAAACATGGGAACTCAACAAGAACAAAAAATGGTAAAGCTAGGGGGCAAATCATCAAACAATGAAACATGTGAGTACACAAAATTCCTCACTGAATATGAGGACATTTTTACACAAAGTCTTCAATTGTCTTTGCAAAGACTTTCAAGTGAAGTTTATATCAAATTGGATAGATCCACACATAGTTAAGGAAGACATTAGAAATGACTTTACCTCTTGTGCATTATGGAAGGAGAAGAGTTTAGTATCTCATAAAAATCATAAAACATAAAAATACCAAAAAAAATCAAATATTCTAAAAACACAAAAAAACTATAAAAATCAAAACAATGTCAAAAACAATTTGTTTCTTGCATTTCTGTATCATTCTATTCATCTCGCATTACAGTTACTTGCTCTCGTGCTATTTTCTCTTTAGTAAGGAGTCTAATGTTGCCTAGGTATATGTGATTCTTTCAGGACCTAGAGATTCCCTATTTTCACAAATCATCATTATCCCCTTTCATTCCCAATGATTCTAATCAAAGCCTAGCTCTGAGCTTTACATTGATCCCATTCTAATGAGTCAAGATGTTAGATCTAAACAAGGTAGCATTCAAACCTACATTGTTCAAGGGAAGCTTGCAAGTAGACCTTCCCAATTCTTCCCTAATAGTAGAGAAGTCCTACCAAATTACAAAAACTTTAGGTGGCGCTCAACCCCTTATCTTGCCTGGCCAAAAATGTCAGGAAGATTAAAACTATAAAAGAAGCAATCTAAGATCTGAGTGAATACAAAAACGAGTGATCAAAATAAGAGCATTGAAAAGGTGAGAATTAAGAAATCAAAGCATTGCATATCATAGTTCCAAAAAGCATTCATTTCTTGAAAAGTCAAAATCCAAAAATATGAGAAAGTCAAGTGAGGAAAAATACAAAAAAAGGTAAAAAAAGGAGCAAAAAAAAGAGATACAAAAAAAGAGTGAAAGAGAGAAGATTGCTAAATGTCTGTACTCTTGGTTAGAGATCAGTCTAAGCTCAAAGCCTCAATGGTGACATTCTAACAAAGAAAGAGAGGTACAAAGCACACATATGCACTAGCTAAGCAAAACCAAAGAGTCTAGTAGTCTATAGGATCATCTTCTATATAGGGACCCTTGTTCTTTCCCATTTATCCTTTACCCCAGGTCTATCTTGCTTGCCATCTATGACCTAACTAGTCTAGCAAACACCTATAAAACTTGCTACTTGTCTAAGTTGAAAGCTTGTAAGATTGTCTTATCTAGAAAAGGATTAGTGTTTAGCCTTTAGCGAAGCCAAAAATCAGAAACACTCCATTTTCACTCCCACTCCCCACTTGAGTTTTAAAAATCCTATCTCACAACCTTGAATAGGTCTCTTATATCAGGAGAACTTGCAATCCCCTGAATCAAAAATCATATTTAAGAGCAGTCAGATTGTTTGTTCCACATTGTATTCATGCCAAAATCAGAAAAAAGAGTCTCAAAGCAATAAAGTCAAATGTCATATCTCATGACTTTTAGTAAGAGTAAATGTTTTATTTCAGCATTTCTTGTGTTATTGCATCTGCATATCATCACCTGCATTCATGCATATATTCCTAAAAAGACAAAAAATTTGCATCGTCCATATGTGATCATCTTAGCTATACATTCTCATAAGTAGAATAAAATCTCTATCTAGCCATATGCACAAGAGGGAAAGTGAAGTTCAAGATGTCAACTAAAGCTATGTATGGATCTCATCGAGTCAGGTCTTGTAACAATAAAGTGTAAAACAATGTCTGAGCATAAGTCACTCCTCTAACAAGTCAAAAGTGCAAACCTATGCAATCAAGTACGTAAGTCTCCTCATGCAAGGAGGAAAGGGTAGAAATATCTTAAATATAGGTCTCTCAAAGATCTCAAGGAGTGTTAAATCAAACCTTTGCAAAATCTTCACAAAAACCATAAAAATTAGAAAAATAAAAAAAAATAAAAATAAAAATTGTAAAACATCAAAATCCTTAAAAAACAAATATGTTCTTCAAAATATACAATAAAAAGGAGAATCTATCCTCCTCTCTAGCTTTGCATGTGTTCTTTTTCTTTTATGCATCCATTTTGTGCATCGTTCTGTGTGCTTTTATCCCTACAGGTCCAAATTGACAAAGGCAAACAACTAGTAAAACTCGAACAATCCATGGTAAGTTCATCATTGCAATTTTCATTATTTGTTTTGATATATTTAAATTCTAGACTAAGACTAGTTATTGCAAGTAAAAATTGCGATAAAATCAACAATAGGTAAGGCCTAGTTCAGGAATAATACCTACCTTTCATGTAGACTACCGTCCCTGAGGGGGCAAATATGTAAGCACAAAAATCACACACAACCTCCACAAGGACCCCTATGATAATTTTAATCCTTGTCATGTATATGTAAGTGTGAAATAATGTCCTTTAAGTAGCAAAGCTCTTGATGACATGCCTTCTTTCTTGTGTTGTATTGTTTCCTCTTTGTCGATTTCTCTCTCTCCCCATTTGAGACGCCTTTCAACACTTTTTGTGACACTTGTCGATTCTTATTTCCTATTCTTGTGGCTTAGTCCCTAAGCCTTGTATTCACCTATTTTTTGTAATTGACCTTTCCCATCCATTCTTTCTTCCTCACCCATCCAACTCACCTTCCAATTGGTTACCTAACTTTTTAGGGCTTGAGAGACCGATAAGATACCCTGAGAAAAATGGTCCAAAAGTATAACTTAGTGACATTTTCAAGAAAAAATAATAGTACCATTGTGTATCCCTCAAAAAATCATGCACTTTCAAAAAAACTGACACCTAAAAAGGAGTCCGTATGTGCCTAAACGAGCTCCCAGAAGTTCTATGACCAATTCAGAAAAAATATTCTAGGGTCACCCCTGGGTGATGTGGACTGATAAAAGGGGAAACCATGTCATTTGCATCATTCTCACTTGTTTCTAGAGCCTTATGCCTTCCTTATCCCTCCAAAATCAATCTCCAATAGTTAATTTTCACCTAGAGCCTTAAACAACAAGGTCTCCCCTCAAACATGTAGGATCTCCCCTAGGTGACCCTAATGGCAAAAGGGGCAACCCTGTTGTTTTTATAGCCACAGAAAAACTCAAGTTTCTCACTCATTTTTGCTTTGTTTTCTCCTTTTTTTCTTCCAGTTTGCATGATTTTTGATCCCTAATATAGAGTTAACTATTTCATGCACCCACACATGCATAATTATCTCTATTTGATCTCATATTAACTCTTCAATCAATCTCATGCATTCCCTCATCTCCATTTTCTCTCCAGTGATAATCTATAATTGACTTATTAGTCACTAATCAATTGAGTTCAATGGGTAATTAACCTTGTTAACTCCCCAATCGTCTTTGTTAACTCATCAATCAAATGAGTTAACTCTCCACCTCTCATCCCTTCTTCTAACCTATAAATACCCCTCACCTCTTCATTATTTTCCAAGTTGAGCAAGTTGGAGAATACCCTTCTCATCTTCACAAGCTTTTTCAAGCTTCTTCACAGACCCTTATTCCTCTTTCTTCATTTCTTTCTTTAGTTTTCCAAAGCTTCAAAGCTTTCATTATTGCATAGCTTCAAAGATATTCCAAAGAGGCAAATGCATTGTGCACATAGCCCTTTCTAGTTTTTCTCTCCAACTTAGAATTCAAATGCTCTTATAGGATGAAGGTGCCTTTTTCTTTATTTGTTCAACCAAGTAGCATCACGCTGTTTCATTCTATGTCATTATGCTCAATCAAATCTCTCATTGAGCTCATACAAGCTTCATCAAAGCTTCTTTTTGCTTCTTTGTATTGTATTGTTGTCAAGAGGATCACCCACTATCACAAAAGGACTCAAGGTTGCCAATTACAAGGATTTCTGAGGGTAGTGGAGTCTACAAACCTTCGTTTCTCTCAGGTTTCTTCATTATTTTTTTTCAATTCATAGTAATTAGAGAATCAAATTTTGCTCTTGGGAATAGTAAAACATTACTTTTTCCTTGATAATTAGATCTTGCATGTTAGATTAGTTGCTTTCATATTCCTAGATCTAGATTTTTAGAAGACACATTTTCCCTTTTCTTTATATTAGATTACTTCAAAATCATCAAAAACACAAAAAACATAGATTAACTTTACATTAGAAAAATCATATTAGATTGCATACATATTTCCTTTTCATAGACTAAAAGCACTTTTTATTTCCAAAATGCTAAAAAAGCACAAAAAATGTTTTGCATATCATTTAGCTTGCATGCATATAGCAACCCTAGAATAGACAAAATAGCAAACCCTTGATTCCATTACAAGGTAAACATGGTTAAAATGATCCAATCAAACCCTTGATCCCATCATGAGGTAAAAACAAGGCAAAACACAAGTCAAACCCTAGGTCAACTAAACCCTAGGTCAAAACTCTAGATTTGGGTAAGGTTAGCAATCACACATTTACCTCCATCCTGATCCATGAATGTACTTAGGAGTGAGATGAGAGTGAGTGAGGGCTATTCATGATGATATCAAGGAGATCCATCCACGACCACAACAAGAAACATTCATTCCACCACAAGGAGACCCATTTGTCCTCTTGTTGTTAGAAGAAACTAGACAATTACAACTACATCAAGAACTTGTTCAATGCATACAAAGACAAAAGGACTTAAACGAATAGAATCACTTACCCACATAGAGGTGGAATCTAAGAAACCCAAATAGAAGAAGAGAAACTAGAGACCCTTCAGGTCATAGGGTTATCCCAACTACAACAATAATCAAATGAAACATACAACTAAGAACCCAACAACAAAGGCAACATTACTTGCCAACCCCTCTCCATGAAGTCTAGCTCTCTAATGAGCCAGACCCTCGCTGTGTCTTGCCTCCTCTTGACTGGCTAATTCCACGTGAGTGAGAGTGACGTGGTGGATCACCCCATGGTAAGGAGGGAAGGGTCCGTGTGCATGCCAAAATCTGACCCGACAGCCCCAAGTAACCATAGTCACAATTTTGAGTGTAAAAACCCACACATTAATGAATATTAGGAATATTAAGAAATATGACCCTCCAGGAATGTGTGTGGTACTTGATGGGTAGATGCTCTCTCACATTTAAATTTGACATCTGCATATTAGAAAATATGTGGATATTAGGTTTCTCTATGTTAAAACTTATATCAAGGATATTAGTGAATATCTGGGATATTAAGGAATGTGATAACTCTCTGGAAATGTCTAGCTTGACCAAACTTTGTCCGAACATAACTTTCTATCTTTAAGGAATTTCAGGGTGATCCAAAAGACAAACCTACTTAGAATTTTGCACTCTTTCACATTATGAGGTTTATGATGACAAAAGTTGAATTTGACATTTAACCTTCCTTTATGAGGTCTATGCATAGGGGTGATATACTATTATTGCGGCTGATACCTGACTTGTACCATACCTTCCAAAGCAAGAAAAGTAAGGGAAAGCCAAAAAAGTTGGGTCCCTATTTTGCTAAGGAAAAATGGGGCATGTTGTGTAACCACACAACAACTTGCCACCAAAGAAAACAACAAAATTCTAATAATTTGAGAGGTGATGATAAGTTAGAACATCATGCTCCATCTCTTGTTAAGCATAAGCATCTTGATCCTCTGAATGGTATCATATTCATCAATGGAACAATGTATTACAAAGGGATCAAGTGTGTGCATGTGATTCATATCCCTCATCTTGAAGATGAGTTGAAAACACTAGTGACCAGGTTAAGCTACATGATTTGGGTTTATCCCTCATAGCCAACCTGGATAGAGCCTTGCTACAAGTAGACATCCATAGCCTCGCCAAGGTTATCTTTGCAATTCCCCTAAGTATAGCCCCACTGCTAGTCAACCGTCTATAGCCTCAATAGAGTTATTTAGATGACCTAATTTCTCTTTAGATATTCAATATATTTCTTTTCTTTTTGTATTCATAAGATGTCATCATGTAAGCACATTTTACAAGGTGTAGTCACTTGCTGAATTAGGGTGGGAATTGTATTGGTAGCAAGGGCAACCTTTTGATTTTTCACTTAACTCCACACTGGTGTGTTCAACAAACCCAAGGCTGTTAGGTGTGTCATGTGAAGATCTCCTTGAACAAGAAAAGAAATACTGATGAACAAGATATCACAGACTTGATTAGGGATACTTGTTAACATGAGTCATAGCCTATGTAAAAACTTATATCCAATTCTTGAATTCTAACAATTTCAATAGTGTTCTATAGTGAAAAGGTGCATCATTTTACCTAACCAAAATGAAGACTCAATGCCAACAAACCAAAAGTAGACACACAAAACAAGCTATACAAACAACTATACAAAATGTACATTATGGTACAGTATCATGAGATGACCCCTGCTAAACTTAGAAATAATCTTTAAGGAATTATCCATTGACTGGCAATGGGACATCCTCACCTATTAGGGTCTTGATTGTATAAGTATTATCTCCTAGGATCTATGAAATCTAGAAAGGACTTATCCAAAGTTTATCAAACTTTCCATGATCACATTTCTTTTCATGTGCTTTGTCCCAGGCTAGGACTAGGTCTAAAATTCTAAAAGCTTTTATCCTGCCTCTTTTATCAAACCAACATTTGATAGTAGCCTAATGCTTGGCGAATTGGTCAATCACCCTATCTCTCTTTTATTCTAGGTGCATGAGTTGAAGTAATCTAACTTCTTATTTGTTATCTATGCCCAAATATTCTTGTGCAAACTACAATGTGGGGATCTTTAGGTTAACATGGAGGATGGGATCCACTCCGTACACTAAGTGGTAAGGAGAATTTCCTAAAGCAATTTTAATTCTGGTTTGATCCCCCCATAAGGCATACTTAAGCAGGGTATTCCACTCCCTAATATTTTTCCTATCAATTTCTTTATGATACTCAATAAATTTTTGTTTGTTGACTTTGCTAAGCCATTTCCCTAGGGTTAATAATTTGACAAAAATTTCAAAATGATTCCATAATCAAAAGCCCAACTAAACAATCTCAATGATTCAAAAGCTAGCCCATTATCACATACAAGGGCATATGGAACTCCATACCTAGTTATTATGTTGCTCTATAGGAACTTGATCACATCTTCTGCAATACATGTGTTGCTATTGATTGCTTCAGTCCACCAGGTGCAGTAATTAGTTATTGTCAAAACATACATGTGGCTCGAAGATGATGGGGGATTAATAGGACCTATAAAATCCATGCCCTATTAGGAAAATGGGTGCATCTCCATATCTCACTATAGGGGTTGAGCAACATATCTCTCCCTATGGGTGGCAACCTGACAAGTGTGGCAACATTTGATATGCTTAGTAGTATCTTTAAAAATTGTTGGCCAGTAGTAACCTACTCTCAATATAGCATGTGTAGTGGCTAAATGGGAGCCATGTGCTATACCAAATTTGTCATGTAGCTTAGTGAGAACCTTATCTACCTCTGGTCTTTCTAGAAATTGAAGGTATATCCCTTCATAATTCTTCTTGAAAAGGATTTCTCCTTTGATCATTTATTTTTGTGACCTTATATTCAAATCTCTCCTTTGAGAGGCTTGCATCTTCTATGGGCATCTCCCAATGATTAGGATATGTCTAATATCTGAGTACCATTCTTTGTTTTCTTTTGTGTTCACAACATATTATTGACTCACTACGTGAGGATCAATCTTAGAAATCATCTGGCTTAGGGCTTTTCCTTTGATCAATTCCATGGGTGTTATGTCCATGTCATATTCTTGGAGGACTATTATCCATTTGGCTCTTTTCTCTCTAGGTTCACTCTGCATTAACAACATTTTAACTACTGCATCAGGTACCACAGTGATTACCTTACTTCTCAAGATGTAATGTCTAAATTTCTTTACCGCTCTAACCAAAGAAAGAGTTTGTCTTTCAACATCCATATACCTAAACTCTGCATCTTTAAATGGAGAGCTCATAAAATCTATGGGTTTTTCTTCCTTGTCTTTATTCCTCTGTGTTAGGACTATTGCGCATGTATGCTCTGAAGCAAATGAATAAAGATTAAACTCTCTTGTGTAGTCTGGCTGATCAGGACATGTGCATCTGATATGGCTTTCTTGATGTCCTCAAATGTAGCCTTTGCTTTAGGTGTCCATTCGATCTTGGCATCTTTTTTAAGCATTGCATTGAGTGGCTGAATAATCTCTACAAACCCTATGATGAACTTTCTTACAAAGTTAATTTTGACAAAATAAGATTTAAGTTCTTTCTTACTCCTAGGAAGTTGTAACTTCATGATGGATTCTACCCTAGCAGGGTCAATAGTGATCCCATTTTCTGATATTAGGTGACCAAGCAACTTGCCTGTGGTTACTCCAAATATGCATTTCTTTGGATTGAGTGAGATACCATATTTCTCACATTTATTGAGCACCTTTCTGAGGTCTTCTATGTGATCACCCCTCTTCTTTAAAAAGATAGTCAGGTTGTCCATGTACATGACTATTACCAACCAAGCCTCTAAATACTATGTCCATTGCATGCTGGAATGTGGCTCCAACATTGATGAAGCCAAAAGGCATGCATCTATAAGTGAATATACCCCACTTGGTAGTGAATGTTATTTTTAATCTATCTACTTTATCCACCATTACATGGTTGTATCTTTAGAAACCATCTAGGAAGGACATCATTTGTGCTCCATTCACTATTTGCAAAACTTCATCTAATGAGGGTAAAGGATAGTTATCCTTCTTTAAAGCTCTATTCAAGTTTCTGAAGTCTATGCATAAGCGTATGTTGCCATTCTTTTTTCTTACTGGTACCAAATTGGCTACCCATGTTGAGTGCCTAACAAGAAATATGATCCTCGTATTTAGCAATTTTTTAACTTCTTCAAAGATTATAGGCTCCAGTAGTACATTGACTGGCCTCTGCTTCTGCCTGAAAGGCTTGGCATCCAGTTTCAATGGAATTATGTGATTGATAATTGATGTGTCATATTTCTTTATCTCATCATAAATCTAGGAAATAACATGAATATAATCCTTTAATTCTTGGGTTATCCTTGCCTTTTCTTCTTCAAAACAAGCCTTGCCAATAAAGACATTCCTTGTGTCTTCATTTTGTCCTATGTTGACTAGTGAATATTTCCTTCCATCTGTCTTGGGGAGATCCTTTTGTTTCATCATGTTATGTAGATCAATTGCCTTTTCTAATTCTATCATACCTTTAGGGATCTTACTGCTTGGCAAATCCATAATTTCCTCTTCTTCCCATGTATGATTTTCCAAGTTCTTCTCATCTAAGATTTGTGCATCAAATATATCTCAGTTTGCTATGAAATCTAGGATATGTTGATCATCATAAAATACTTGAAGATTAGTGAAATTATCAAGTATAGAGGGTATTGATATCAGCTTAATTGAAAATCTCTTTAATCCAGAAATGGATAAAGGTTCTAATGTACTGGCAACTTGTGCCAAAGCATCTACTCTATGATTTTGTTCTCTAGGAACATGTGTGATATTAAATGCATCAAATTCTTCTATCAGGTCCCAAACCCTATATCTATAGTTGGATAACTTTTGTAATTGCAAGCATAAATACTTCTTAATTGTCTTACCACCAATTATGAGTCTCCATAAACGTGCAGAATCTTAACTTTCTTCTTAAGAGCAAACAATAACCCATGAATTAAAGCCTCGTATTCTATCACATTATTGGTGCATGGGAATTGTAATCAATATTCTTCCAAAAAGGACGTTATTACTAGGTCAATAAGGTCTATGCCTACCCCAACTCCTTGTTAGACTTGGATCCATCAAACCTAAGGATCCATGGTTTATCTTCTATTAATGGCTTATCATGGCCTTCTATTTTCCTTTTGGCTCTAGCAGTTGCACTCCCTGATATCAACTTCAACTTTTGGGATTCACTCTTTGTCACTTTTGGTGGTTGATGTGAACATGATACCTCTCTTCTTTTCATTTCTATGGTATCATCCCTATCACTATATTTATGTACTTCAATATCTTTCCTCTCATCTTTAGACACATTTTTGCTATTAGATAATTGATTCCTTGAATACAGTTGTTCTTGGTTATTCAATATATGTAAGCATAAAGCACATGTATTTTCAGAATATGGTGCCTCATGGAGTTTGTACCAACCTTCAATTAAAGCGTGGTGTGGAGAAACTTCTTGCAATGCAAGCCTTTGAATTTGCTTAGATAGAAACTCCTCAAACTTTGTCAAGTTACTTCCCTTATCTTCATCTGATAATTCATAATCTGACTCAATTAGGCAGTCAGTCCCTAGGGTTATATCACTTTTTTTTTTCATGAGTATCTCCATCATACATCAGGATCTCTTCTAGATTGTGTGTATAAGCATCACCTTGATGTGTATTTTCTTTAGGTTCTCCTATATCTAAAGATGACAAACAAGAATTAGTATCATCATAACTAAATATTCTACTTACCTCAGTTTGTCCTACATCCTGAGATGTTTGCCCAATATGAAGTATGATCTAGCCATTTCCATTTGGAGGAGGCATACTACTAAGTAGAGGTACCTATAAGGGACTAGGCATGATGACTAGAGGTATTATGATTCCATTGCTCTGTGGTTGTGCAGGATATGCGGGATATCTGACATTAGGTGCAAAACTTGGTGTTAACTGCTGATTAACTTTAATAGCCTCTTCAAAAGCACCAGCTAGTGAAGTGATAGGTGGATGTGTTCTTTTGATGAACATGGATGTCAAGGGATCTAAAGATGAATAGTATATGGACCTAGCTTCCTCATCACCCACATTGTATAGAGCAACTAACTTGGAATACATCTTTTGAAACCTAGCATTGAAGTTAGAGATTGTAAAGAGTGATTTTTGGACAGGTTTTTGGTAGTTTTGGTGTATATCCTCCTTTCACCCTTACATTCAAGGATCTAGGATCACGTTGTAATGTGCTATCATACCCTAGGTCACTATTGAGATCACTAGTAGAAATATGGAAAATAAATGACCAGGTGACTAAAGCTTTTAGTCATGTGACCAAACTTTTAGTCACGCGACTAAAACATTTTGCAACACAACTATAAATGACTAAATAAATAACTATTACTCCTCCATTATATTAATAAATAATATAATATAATATAATATAATATAATATAATATTTATATTATATATTATATAATAATATAATATATTTAATATTATTATATTATATTACTATATAATATATATTATATTATAAAATAATATTTATATTATATAATAATATAATATATTTAATTACCCTAACATGTCATATGGGCACCAAAATTTATATTAATTTAAGCCCTGATTAAACTTGAAATGGCGTCATTGATTTTTCTTTTGAAAATATGCTTGGCGCCAATGCACCATTAAGGAAATATCAGAGATCTCCTTTGTTGTTGCCACTTAGTAAAGCTTACTGAAAATGGCTCCTACTCCCAACTAAAGCTCCCACTGATAAAATGGAGTTTGGGTTTATGGTTTGTGTTAAAGAATGTCTTTGCATTGAGATTGGAGGAACCCCAATATGCAGTGGTGCATCAATAATCTGATTTCAAGGTGAGATTTTACAGAGCAATGACTTGGAAATCCATGTCTCCTATTTAGGAAGTTTTTTTTGAGAAGGCCACACTCAAAGGCTTCCATAGGTACCCATCTTCTCTTCTTTATGTGCACTATGCAATAAACCTATAAAATCTTAAATTAAGCACTTGGACGATTTGTGCTCAAATGTGTTTTTTATCCCATAGGATGATTTTTTATTTTCTTTTTGATCTAGCCTTTGGTACTTTAAAATTGGATTTTGTTTGTTGGGTATTTATTGATTTTGGTTTTGGTTAGTGAAAATGGCTCCTACTCCAACCCACACTGGCAATGGCAACATGGAAGCACCTCTTCCTCCATCCAAGGATGCTAAGAAAATCAAAGATGAGAAGAAGGAAGAAGACCTGGTATTTATTTGCCTAGTTTTTGTACTAATTAATCTACTTAGAGCTAGGGTTAGGGTTTTGATTCATTTTCCTTTTATGCTCTTTCTGTGGAAATAGTTAGTGGAAGATTTAGCTTTGAAACATCAGTTAGAAGTATATGTCAAAAGAGTTTAGGATTTGGATCTGGGATTGCAGAAGACAGCTCTCAAGAGCATGAGTTATGGTACTCTATTGTTTTGCCATTTTTATTTTTTTGACCATTCTGGAAACTTAAGCACATTTTTAGACTGTCAATTTTTTTCTTTTTCTTTCTTTTAGTATGGCAAAGGGTATGCTTCCCCTTGCAAAAATAAAAAGCATGGATGTGATTTGTCTCCTACACAAAAAACATGTACCATTTTATGCCCTTTAATCCAACTACATCCGAGGATTTTTTTTATTCCTATCTTTCATCAATCTCCTTACCTCACCACACCTGCCCACTTCTAGATAGATGTTTGAGAGAAGAACATAAGTTGTGTAGCATTTTCAGGATCCGAATAAAAAAATAGTGTTGTTGTAAATACTCATAAGCCTATATTCATATGTGATCTATAGGCACCAAGAAAACATGTATCCATACAACCAACACAAATTTAACAGGTATCTCAATGATAAAGTTTAGGGTGTCTTCAAGATAGCCAGCATGAGCAAGGAGGTCAACCATGCACACATAATGATCAATTGTAGGTGTAATGCAATAAGGGTTACAAATGTGATTGAAGTATGCGCATCTCTCATCTACTAAACCTGCATGGATGAATGCACCTAGAATACAAGCAAAGCTCACAATGTTAGGATATGTTCCAGAGTGCTTAATTAATTCAAAGCTTTTGAGAGTATCCTTGCAAAATCCATTTTGTGCATATCCTGCAATCATTGCATTCCATGAGATGACATCTCTTTGAGGAATTCTGTCAAAAAGTTCACTTTTTTTGTCTATGATTCCATATTTTGTATACATGTCTATGAGAGAATTTCAAACTATAATATCTCACAAGAATCCCCTACCATTATGCTTTGAAGGATGTCCATACCCTGTTCCAAAGCTTCGATTTGGACATAGGCAGGGAGGATGTTGCCAAAGGTTGTGGAATTTGGATTTATAGCTGTCAATTGCATTTGCTTGAAAGTTTCTAAAGCCTGTTCAACGAATCCATTTTGTGCAATCCTACAATCATTGCATTCCATGAGATGACATCTCTTTGAGGCATTTTGTCAAACGGTTTGTGTGCCTTGTCTATGCTTCCACATTTTTCATATATGTCTATCAGAGCATTTGCAACTATAATATCTGACAAAAATCTGCCTTCTATTATGCCTTGATGGATGTCCATACCCTGTTCCAAAGCTTACCATTTTGATACAGGCAAAGAGGATGTTGGCAAAGGCTATGTAATCTGGATTTACACCTACCAATTTCATTTGCATGAAAGTTTCTAAAGCCTTTTCAACAAATCTATTTTGTGCATATCATGCAATCATTACAGTCTATTAGGCCACATTTCTTTCAGGGATTTTGTCAAACAGTTCACATGTCTTGCCTATGCTTCCACATACATCTCTATCTCTGTATATGTATATTCAATTGCATTTTCTTAAAAGTTTTTAATGCCTTAACATGTCTAACAGGGTAGTTGCAACTACAACATCTGATAAAATTCCTCTATCCTTTATGTTTTGATGGATGTCCATACCCTATTCCAAAGATCCCATTTTGACACAAGTAGGGAGGATGCTAGCCAAGGTTGTGGAGTTTGGCTTTACACCAGCCAATTGCATTTGCTTTAAAATTTCTAAATCCATTTTAATAAAAGAGGGTGAGTCCTTGCTTTATATAAAAATGTGTTAGACTATGTGGATCTATCTCCCTTTGCAAAGAACATATGGTGTTGATTGGTGATCTTACAAGGATTTGTATGTTGAATAATTGGAATAATACATAATTAACAATTATACATTGCTAGAATAATTTTTTCCCTAAGCATCATTTTTACTTATTATGTGTATTGTGTAAGAAAACATTGTTAACCTTTGTGAAATGGAACACATCTTGTCTAATTTGTGACTTTTTTTATTGTATTGGTCTAGGTTAATGAGGAAGCAAGTGATAAATTGCTAGAGGTGGAACAAAAATATAATGAGATACGGTGGCCATATTATGCCAAACACAATGAAGTCATTTAGACAATCCCTGATTTTTGGCTAACTGCAGTATGCTTTTCTTTTTTCATTAGCTAAGTTTGTTCTTGAATTGTGCAATTCATTGTTACATATATAAAAAGGAATAGTTGATACAACCTTAATGGAACTTATTTTGTTTCTAACTTCTTTTATTTACAGTTTTTGAGCCATCCTACTTTAGGTGACCTTCTGATTGAAGAAGACCAAAAGGTTGTGTTTTATTATCTTTTTGAAATCGTTTCACTATTTCATTTATATTATATTATGTGGGATTTCTTTATTTTTTTAGATTGAATCTCTAACAAATATATGACACTCTAAAAAGTCTTCAAGATCCTTACCTTGTTATATAGATTTAGTCACTGCATGATGAGGATTTTTGTGTTATCACAAAACCTGTAGGGGTACACATTGGTTTGGGTTATTACCCTAACCTACATAGCATTGTATAATTCTCTTCATCACTATTTAGGCTATGCATACTTGAAATCTATTTCCCAATCTATATGTTGCATCATAGAGTATTCAATAGACTTATTCAATGCCTTTCTCAACTGTATAATGTAGTGAAACTACTCACTGTCCTTATTGACATGCTTGGACAAGAATGGAGTCTCCAACAAAGGCTCAAACTATCTTCAATCTATAAGAATATGAACGTATACATAGAATTTCTATGCTCTATCTGAAATGATTACTATTCTAGGCCCTTTTAGACTATGCAAATTCTTTAATGCAGAATACGAACCTTGTAAAAGATTTGATAGGTTTTGATAGATGTTATTATACAATTTCTTTTCTTTTCTTTGAAAGCTACTCATAAATCTGCTTCTGTTTAAACTTCTGTTTAAACTTTTGTTTACACCTGCCAATTGCATTTGCTTGAAAGTTTCTAAGGCCTTTTCAACAAATCCATTTTGTACAATCCTGCAATCATTACATTCCATGAGATGACATCTCTTTGAGACATTCTATCAAATAGTTTGTGTGCCTTGTATGTGCTTCCACATTTTTCATATATGTCTATCAGAGCATTTCCAATTATAATATCTGACAAAAGTCTCCCTTCTATTATCCCATTCTCCAAGTCCTCGAGCTTTCAAGGTGAGACATGTGTAGGTTTCTTGAAAATATTTAAATGCCATGACACCATCATTGTATCATACAATAGGACTTTAACAAATAACCCATCAGTATATACAAACAGTGATGCACATTGCTTACTATACATCTGATTTTATGAAGTCAACAACATGGAGTAGATCTCCAAACACTTTGAAAAACAATTTCTAGGAACTAGAAATAAAACCTTGTCCCTGTTTTTTTTTTAACTTCAGATCTAACATTGTACATCTTAAAAACATAAGGTTTTAAAAAACACTTCAGATCTGACATTGTACACCTTAAAAACATAAGGTTTTTATAGTCCAAACCATTGAGTAGAAAACTTTTGAAGGAAACTATGTAGAAGATTTTGTATCAACATTTTTTATTACACTCATAATTTTCTCTCCATACAAAATCATACAAAATCTTCTACATAGTTTTTGCCAAAAGATTTCTGCTGACTGTACACTTCATTATAATGCAAGCCAATGTTTACAGATTACTTTACTTATCTTTGCCATTAACCTCCTATCACCAATAATCTCTGCAAGAACATTGTCCATTTTTGAAATGATGAAACCTGTTTGCATCTCTCACAACAATTTCTCTTGCAACAACCTTGGAGATAAACTTGGTTGTAGTATGGCAATCATCATATATTCAAAGGTTCTTCACAACTCAAATAGTTGTTCCAGACATTGTGTTTAACAATCCAAATGCAAATGCCAACTTCTCGCTATGGTGGCAGACAAGTAATTATTTTTCCTCCTCTTCCAAGTCATTCAATACTATTCTTGTATCTAGAGAAAACCCTGCTACCTTCATCTCCATAGACAATTCCTCCAACTTTGCAAGGATCTCTTGTGTCTGTGGGTGCAGTCTATCTCCTACACAAAAAGAATGTATTGTTTTATGATCTTGAATCCAACTACACCTAGGGTTCTTTTTAATTCTTCTATCTTTCATCATCTCCTTACCATTTGAACCTCACCCGAGCTTCCCACTTCTGCATATATGTTTGAGAGAAGAACATAAGTCACATCAGTTTTTCTATCCAAATCAAAAAGTAGAATTTCTATAAATACTCCTAAGCCTATATTCATATGTGATTTACAGGCACCAACAAAACACATCCACACAACCACGACAAGTTTAACTGGCATCTTAATGATAAAGTTTAGGTTGTCCTCAAGATAGCCAGCATGTGCAAGAAGGTCAACCATGCACACATAATGATCGACTGTAGGAGTAATGCAATAAGGGTTACTCATGTGATTGAAGTATATACAACCCTCATCCACTAAACTTGAATAGCTACATGCACATAGAACACAAGAAAAGCTTACAATGTTAGGATATGCTTCAGAGTGTTTCATTGATTCAAATATTTTGAGAGCATCCTTGCAAAATCCATTTTTTGTATATCCTGCAATCATGGCATTCCATGAGACCACATTTCTTTGAGGCATTTTGTCAAACAGGTCACATGCCTTGTCTATACTTCCACATTTTGCATACATGTCTACTAGAGCATTTCCAACTATAATTTCTAACAAAAATCCCCCTTCCATTACGCTTTGATGGATGCCCATACCCTATTCCAGAGCTCCCATTTTAGCACAGGATGGGAGGATGCTGGCAAAGGTTATGGAATTTGGCTTTGCACCTACTAATTATTTGCTTGAAAGTTTCTAAATCCTTTTCAAAAAATTCATTTTGTCCATATCCTGCAATCGTGGCATTCCATGAGACCACATTTCTTTTAGGTATTTTTTCAAACAGTTCATGTGCCTTCTCTATGCTTCCACATTTTGCATACATGTCTACCAGGGTAGTTGTAACTACAACAATGACAAAATTCCTTTATCCTTCATGCTTTAATGGATGTCCATACCCCATTCCAAAGCTCCCATTTTAGCACAGGCCAGGAGGATGCTGGCAAAGGTTGTCAAATTTGGCTTTACACCTACTAATTGCATTTTCTTGAAAGTTTCTAAAGCCTTTTCAACAAATCCATTCCTATTGAAAAGTCTTCTCTGATGGAGCATGCTACTTTTGTAAGAGAATCTCCTACCACAGAACTCAATATGATGGTACCTAAATGCCTAATTCCTTTCTTGGAAGAGACTTTTTTTGCCAATTTTACTTTGGGCTGCACATGTTCAAGTAATCTACTGAAGCTCTGTATTTAGGACTCAAGTTGAGAATTATGAAGTTTATGATAATATTTTCTTTTTGCATCTTGGATCAATCCTTCTAGATTAGTCATAATCTCTTCTAGAGTTTGCACTTTCTTGGGTGCATCTTCAAGGTCACGAGAATCTTGCTCCAATGCTCTCACAACTCCCACAATGTTTGACACTAATCCAGTGGCTGCATCTACTAATTGGAAAGCATCCATCTTTTCACAAAATACATACTACCTTGTAGTAATGTTTGTTGCCACCAAAAATTGATAACATCTCGCAACTATTAACAATATGTAATGATATTGTTTCTCCTACATGTAGTAATGTGTATATCCCACAACCATTGGATTCCATGAGATGACATCTCTTTGAGGCATTTTGCCAAACAGTTCACATGCCTTGTCAATGCTTCCACATTTTGCATACATGTCTACCCCAAGGTGCTTGTTGGGCCTTCACGATGATGTGGGGAACCCCACATCACTACAAAGGCCCAACAAGCACCTTGTGGTAGGCAATGCTTCCACATTTTGCATACATGTCTACCACAAGGTGCTTGGTTCCCCGCATCACCGCGAAGGCCCAACAAGCACCTTGCAGTAGACATGTATGTGGTGACCCTGGCATCCTTTATGCTTTGATGGATGTCCATACCCTATTCAAAAGCTCCCATTTTTGTACAGGCAGGGAGGATGCTGCCAAAGGTTGTGGAAGGCCATGTTTTCCTCAAAACCAAATAACGATGCTCTAGATTAAATAAGGGTATTTTTGTTTGTGCTTGAAGTTTCATTGTGAGAGGTATAATAGACATGTAATCAGCTTGAATGTCCAAATCCTCAAATTGGCTGCCATTGTAGTCTATTAAAGTGAGATTATGTGACTTCATGTCTTGGAATTCCACATCCTCCAACTCCTCTGTTAGGCTTGTGATTGTGGGGGCACTATTTGCTACCACCACCTGCCCACCCAAATCATAAATTTTCCCTGTAACTTGACATATAGTTTGAGTTTAGTTTTATTTAAATTATAGGTTACAGGTGAACTCTGAATCCAAAGCAGTGGTCATTTAAAACTTAGCGAGATAGAATTATGGCTAAATTGAATCAAGAATTGGCTTCTGAATAAAAGGTGACAGAAGTTCTTACATCAGGATGAAGATGTTAAGAAATTATTGCAGATTTTTAGAAGCATTATTCAATTCATTATGGGTTATGAAAGCTTAAGGACCCAATTAAATTTAAATAGTTTATAGAATAAGATCCTATTTATGAACCCAAAATAAGATTTTGTCAGTCAATTCAAATTAATCTTTCATTAACCAACAATCATACACACTCTACTTAAACATTATCTCTTCAATGGTTAAACAGTTAATAGCAAATTTACATCTAGTCATCCACACCAAAAAGTGGTAAATTTTTGTCCTATTTTTATTGGTCAAAATTGACCTTTGACTATTGAAGTGGATGATATTTAAGAATAGCTATGGATACAAAGAAATGAATTTTTGTTTTGTTTTGATGGTAATTTTTTATGTATTTATCTACTCAAATTTACCAAAGACTTGCACCTGGCTTAGTCAGTTAGAGTTTAGTTCCTCAAAACCAACTAATGATACTCTAGATTAAATAAGGGTATTTCTGGATTAAATGAGGATATGATTACATGATTGAAGTCTAAATAATGCCTAATCTATTTAGAAATGAGGAGGCAGTGTTTTTAAAATCTAATATACTTAGTGAAATGGAAAATAAATAATCTAAACCTTTAGAATGATAAATATATAATTAATGTGATATAAGTATTAAATTTTAAATTTATTAATGAGTTGAGATTGATAATCAAAGTAAAATAAATGTAGAAAATTAAATAATAGTATCTAGTTTAAAATTTGATGAAGACTGCCGATGACGACATGGTTCGGTGGTTAAGTCACTCAGTTGTAGTGGCGGCCACTAGAGTTTAAATCCCCGCTGGGCCAATGAGCTTGTAGGCTTTATGCCTTTGCTAGGCCAACGAGCTCGTGGATTTGAAGTGTTCCTTCTTGGGGATGAGGTCCCCCGTGTTGTGGCCTCACCGGTTCATCACTCCGGGCAAAAGTGTTAGTGTGGAGCCGGAGGGCATGTCGTGCCAGCATCATCGGTCACGTTAAAAAGTTTACCATGCGCATTATCTTTAAAAAAAAAAAATTGATGAAGACTATATTGTGTTAAGTATTAGAAATTAATTTGTTACTTTATAAAAGTTTTTTGTGATATTAGATAAATATTTTTGAATTTGTCAATTCTATATTTGATATTCTAGTTCAATTGTATCATTGTGGAATTGATCTCCACAAGTGTAGATCTCAACCTTCACGTGGATTTGAATTTGTGTGAATGGATGTAATTTGCATTGATATATTAGTCAAAAAATTTCTCACGTCAATGTCTAATATTTTAATATGTGTTTTCTTGTAGTTTGAGGTTACACCATTCTTGCTTGCCTCCATGACAAGTGATTCTTTTCTATAAACTTGTGAGCTGAAAGACAATTGCATTGCATCTAAAATTGTTTGGGCTCTTTCGTAAGTTTTGTGAAAACCTTTCAACACTCAGTAATATATTAAGAATTCAATTCTTGAATTTGAAATTGCATTTGCTTTAAAATTTCTAAAGCCTTTCCAAAAAATCCATTTTGTGCATATCTTGTAATCATTACAGTTCATGAGACCACATTTCTTTGAGCCATTCTATCAAATAGTTCACATGCCTTGTCTATGCTTCCACATTTTGCATACATGTCTAACAGGGTAGTTGCAACTACATCTGACAAAATTCCTCTATCATTTATGTTTTGATGGATGTCCATACCCTATTCCAAAGCTCCCATTTTGGCACAGGCAGGGAGGATGCTAGAAAAGGTTGTGGAATGTCCATGAGATGATATCTCTTTGTGGCATTATGTCAAACAGTTCCCATGCCTTGACTATTATTCCAAATTTTGCATACATTTCTACCAAAGCATTTACAACTATAATATCTGTCAAACATCCCCCTTCCATTATGCTTTGATTCAGTGATAAAGTATGTTTTAGATTTGAATTTTCTATTCAAGTTTCATCTTAACTTTCACATGTTTGGAGTTGGGATTGCTAGCTTCCTAAACCTATAATCAATGAAAATTCATAGTTCAAAAATTGATTACTAGGAATGGGGTTACAAGAATGTTTGTCTAAACCTGATTGTTTATAAATTTGACTTACTCTGTCTAAACAGATCTAAGATCTCTGGAGTCAAGAAGGTAAATATTCTTTCAAAGAACATGTTAAAGCAAGTTATTTATTTGCTTTCTATTACAAAGGGGCAATTTACTTATTGCATTGCTGGGTTCTGTTTGTGCAGATGAAGGCAGGAGATGGGACAAAGAAGAAGTAATGTAGAAATTAGCAATATTATGCAAGTTTTGATACATATATTCAAATTTTGAGATGTAAAAGCCCATGATGTAATATTTAGGCTTCATTTTGTAAGTAATTCTTTCATGTTTTAGAGTTGTATATGAAAAAAATAGAGCATTGTAACTTAGTTTTCTCAGTCACATGAGCACTGAGAAACACACTTTGTAACACATTTTTCAAAGAAAAGACATAGTTAAGTCTTGTATTTGCTGTAAAAATATATTTTCTCAATAAAATTTTAGTATTTTGCCTTCTTCATAGTTGTTTCATTATGTGCAAATGAATGATTGATTATGCTTTTTTGTGTTTTATGTTTAAACCTCAAAAATAATAAATAAAGTACCCATTGACTAAATATACTACCAACTAATAGAAATTGATGACTAAATGAATAAATAACTACCAAATTACCAAATATACTACCAAATTGATGACTAAATATACTACCAAATTAATGACTAAATTTTGTTTAGTCATAAATTTGGTTGCAAGATAAATGACCAGCAATAAACTACCAATGGTCACGTGACTAAATATACTACCAAATTGATGACTAAATATACTACCAAATTACCAAATATACTACCAAATTGATGACTAAATATACTACCAAATTTATGACTAAATATACTACCAAATTAATGACTAAATATACTACCAAAGTTACTACCAAATTAATGACTAAAATTTGTTTGGTCATAAATTTGGTCGTGAGATAAATGACTGGCAATAAACTACCAATGGTCACATGACCAAACTACTGATCACATGACTAATTTTTGGTAGTTTTCTTAGTCATTTATTTCTATTTTTCTACTAGTGGATGTAGGGAAACTTGGATCTTATGATTGGATTGATAATTTCCTTCTCCTATGCTCAATTATACCTTAAAACCCTAATTATGCAAATACGATAGTAAATAGACGAATATCAGAAAATGCTGCTATAGAGAGATGTGAAATAACAAATAACTATGCACCTCTTTTCGAGGTCTGGAGACAGAAAAGTCAAGGACTAAAGAGTGGGTGCCCAAGTCCAGGGTACCAGTTTCTTTGTGGGATCCTGACCTCCTTTCGACACTAATCTATACTGTAACTTATGTTTCTAGAAATTTAGTTGTGGACACATGGACTAGCACCTAAGTACCGAAAAGGCTCCAAAGTCCTACTTCTCTCTGAATCCCAAATCCTTGATGTCTGCTGATCCTTCCTGCAACTCTACTTTTTCTAGATGCATCACCTGTAACTTGCAATCACAAAACTTTGGGAGGGGATTGTGGTGTTTAGAGGCTTACCTCAATCAAGTTCTGGAGGGACATTCAAGTCTTCAGAATATAGTTGTCAGATAGAGAGTGCACGCCTAGGGAGGTAAAGGCAAAAACCAAATGATAAATGCTCAATAATCACAATAGATATCACCTTGTAGTGAAGATCTCATGGGAGGAAGAAGATCTTTATTCCATGAGGAGATGGATGCTCAAATCTACAAACATAAACACATAGACAACACAAATATACTCTTACAACACAATGAAAGCCTTGAATCACTTCTAGAATGCATAAAGTTCACAATAACTATCTAGTAATCTTCTAGTTTACAAATGAATGCCTAAACATGCTTTTATATGCAACTACAAACATTCCCACCAAGATTTCGTAAATTCAAACTTATCGTGTCGGCCTAGGGACCAAATAATGGTCATAAACTGACACTTCAAATTTGGGCCTAACCCAAAATAGGGAAAGACTAGGGTGCGGGTGCCCAATTCCTCCCCTATTTTGGGTAGGGTTAGGTTCAAGGGGTCCCCCTAGGCCCCAATTGTCATGATACCTAGGGTTCATTCCATTGGGATGTTGAATTATCATGTAAGATGTCCTAAATGTAGCTAAGAGACCAGGGATCTAAATCTTTTGAGGGGAAAGCCCCCAAGGGGACATTTTTTGACATTACATTTAGCCCCCACTTTAATATATGTATAAATGCCAGGCCAATACATGCATTAAAGTATGGTCAACAAGCACAACAAACATGCCAAACATGGAGAAGACACACCAAGCACATTGAAGACAATGACATGCATGCAAAACATGGAGAAGATAGTTATAGTCATGCAAAACATGGAGAATACATTGAATGCATAGAAGATACATTAATGCATAGAAGATAGGAATGATTTATTTTCTTGTCTTTTTCTCATATATATGAAATACAAATGCAAGTATAGGAAAGTAAGCAAACCTCCCATAATACAAGATGCACTCATTGCGCAGGTCTTTAAATTGCATATATGGGGCAACACACACACAAGACACTCAAAACCTCCCAAAATGCAGGATGCACTCATCGTACAGGTCTTTAGACTCCATATGGGGTAACAAACATTCCACATAAAGCAAGCATGCCAAAACACACACGCTTTGAAGACATAGAGAAAACATGGCAGACAAACAATGGAGTGTCCCTATTTCTAGGTTCAACACCATCTCAGGCACATTACAGGCACACATAGATGATTGGGCTTCACCACAACAAATGCTGAAGACATGCTTAAGGGTTGAATTAGTCACAGAACCACTCCTTGCCTCTGTAGAGGACTTTTGAAAATGATAGGGTGATGCAGTCTGCACCAAGAAATACACCATCCCTGCCTCTATAGAGGGGTTAAGAAAAAGGCTATGCTTGATATCCCACCTCCGTAGAGGGCTTACATGATTGATTGGTTGATTGCAAACAAACTCAGAGTGCAAGATGTACTCATCGTACACATCTTTAAACTGCACCTGAGGACAAGCACATTGCTAACATCTACAATAGATAGGTTACCTTATCTGCCCCCACGTTAAGGTGGTTGATATCATGCATTAATATGAAGCATGTTAAGGTAGGAAGAAAACACACAAGGGAACATGGACTTTTGCAAAGCCCATGCCCCTCAGAGGTGACATGTTCTTTATGATTGCCAAATGTTCCCAGAAATACATCCCTACTAGAAACATGCTAGTGTCCATAATCATGATAAACAACAACATTAATGCATATGAAATCTGAGGCATACAAGATTCGAGATAGACAAAGTACACGGAGCAGAAGTATTGTTATGATTTATAAATGAGATAGAAAACCATCAAAATCACTATACGGAAAGCATGAGTGCTTCCAATAGCCAAGTGTCAGATAAGATATACAACCCCATCATCATAATTAGGAACTAAGTCCAATTTTTTATTTCTTTTGAAATGGACGCTAGTTCCACATCAGTATAAATGTTTTTCATCATCCACCTGCTAGATAGAAACACTAGAGGAAGGGAAACAATAAATAAGAGAGGAGAAACAAGTGTCTTAGGGACAATCATGTAGGAGGGTGCCCCTAGGTCACCAACCGCAATGCTATGTCCACAAGACACAACACACAATAATGAAATCAAAGAGAGAGGCAATATAGAAGATGATGATACAAATAGAAGGTCACAATAGAGGCGGTCTCCTAGTATCCTGGACCTTACAAGAAAATCAAGGGTTATCCCAAGAGGCCTAAACAACATATAACACATCATGGGGGAAGCACATCATGAGAGAGATAAAGGGTTAGAGGTACTTACCTGGTAGGATCTTCATGCTAAGTCTCGTCATCAAATAAATCATCAAGGAGGTCGTTGTCTTGCCAAATTTGAATGCTAGAAAGAGGTATAGGTTATTCTATTTGTCCGTCTAGTGTATTTTGATCACCTCCTGATCCCTAAGGGGATAATGAAGGGTGGACCTCAACATGAATATCATCTCTTAGTGGACTAGGTGGGTTGTGAAATTGTTCCTTATCCACATCAATCATTCCAAATAGGTCAGGATAATCAAAAGAGTCGTGTTGTCATGATGTCATCCATTAATGCTTCATTTTGGTTAGGAGGATTATTAAAATTACTAGAGCTATCCCTAGTCTTCTCATGTTTGTTATCTGAATGCTCAGATGTAGGAGAAGTAGGGTGTCTTGTGAATTCATTATCGCTCTCATAGTCATTGTCAATATCATCTCCATATGTTTCAACTATCAATTCCAAACTATTAAGAGGAGTGTCATGCTCTTAATTCAAAGTGTGTTTTATCAATTCTTATACTACCCAAGGGTATGTATTGATGAGAGATATGAAGTTTTTAAGATCAGATACATAATCAAGGATTTTGAAGGAAGAGGACACAAATATATCCTTGTTGTACATAGCTTGTATATAGGTAATGACATGAGGATGCATGCTAAGAAACTTGTAGAGATTTTCAAATTTTGTGAAATATGTATGTAGAGATTCCAAAGAGAATTGAGAAGATGAATCCATGAGTGACAAATTATATTTTAAAAGTTTTTCCAAAAGTTATGCACAAGTCAAGTGCAAAACTATATGCAAACATGACTTAAAATGCTTGATTTTTTGTATTTTTTCAATGCAAATATATGGAGGCAAAGGTGTTGTAAGGATTTTGATAAGGGGAAGCAAATTATATGTTTGATATCAGTCCAATACAGAAATAAGATCCTTCATAACACACTCTTGATGCAAATCTAAGATGATGCCAAGTCAACATGTAGTGAAAATACACTAAAATATGCAATTTTTTCACCAAATCTCAATGCAAAAGAGCATGACAAAGGGTGTTTTGAGGGAAAATGATGATAGAAATAAAATAATATCAGCAATAACATCCTATTATGCCAAAATATCCATCACAACATGCTTTTAGTGCCACTTAAGGTCAAACCCTAGTGAAAATATACCAAAAATAGGTGATTTTTCACAGTTTTTCAATTCCAAGACCTAGGAAAAGGTGTGTTGTAAAGAATTTTAGGAGGTGCAGAAAATAATACTGATGATATCAGTCACCTCAATCCATAAAATTTGTTACAACACACTTGGAGTGTAAACTAGGCCAAAACCTAGGGCAAAAATAGCAACAATGTGTGGTTTTTCACCAAATTCTCAAAACAAGAGCCCGGAAAAAAGGTGTTGTGAAGATTTTTAGGAGGGAAAGAAAATTATTACCCTAATAACAACCAATTAGTGCAAAAAACTCTTCACAAAACGCCTATGGTGCAAATTTAGAGAGTCGATAAGGCCAAATCTAGTGAAAATCAATGTTTTTGAAGCCCCAGGTTTAAGATGTTGACACAAAATGCTATATGAATGTTTTGAAAGATGATATATTATGAAAATTACATTCTCTAAGATCTTAAAATGGTTTTTATGCTCTAACATGCAAAATTTAAGTGCAAATCTAATGAAAAATCAAAGAAAATCCTAGTTTTTTGTTGACTTTTTCTATGCAAAAATGCAAATTTTTAAAATCTAAATGCAAATTTGTTCCAAGATGAAAGACTAAAGCCAAATGCAAATTTGAATGATTCTCTAAAATTAGTCAAAAAATCTGAAACAAGATTTTACCTACAAACCCTAGATTTTTGAATTACTAGGTTATATGCAGAATTCACAACTTTCAACAAAACCCCAACAATTTTATGATGAAAATGCAATGCAAATTACTAATTTTTTGTAGTTTTATGCAATTTAAATCAGATCTAATGTAAAATTCATAAATTTGATGAAATTCAAATTAATCCATGCAACATGCAAAACCCTAGCATGTAATTTTTTTCCAATTTTTCCAAATTTTCAATTTTTTTTGTAAATTTTCTAATGCAATAAGATGAATGACTATATGAATGAATGAAATCAATGAAAATATGAAGCACAACACTCAACAAGGTTCTATAATGTCAGAAAATGTCCCTGTTGTGTGGTTACACAACACGTCCCATTTTGCCTTAGCAAAACAGGGACCCAACTTTTATTTCTACTTTTTGCTTGCTTGTTTCTTTCTTTGGGTGGTTTGGTAAAATTGGTCATGTATGTCACCTTTAATAGGGTGGATGCACTATAGGATGAGGTTAGTTGTTAAAGTTAGCATTTGCTATCATAAACCTCATGGTTGGAAAATACACAAAATTCCAAGCAGGTTTGCCTTTTGGATCACCCCAATATTGTCTAAGGGTAGGGAGCTATGTTGAGTCAAAGTTTGGTCAAACCTGATATTTCCCATAGGGGGTCATATTTCTAACATCATTCATATTTGCTAAGATCACCCAGACTTAGAATTATCACCCATGACTCATTAGGTACCTGATACATGAACATCAAAGTTAAATAAGAGCTAGTATCTACCTGTCAAAGAACCTCATGTATTCACTGGGGGTCATATTTCTAATATCAGTCATCTTACCAAATATCACCCTTGTGTGAATATCACCCTGTGCCAATATGACGTCATCACCTCACTCGACCCACGGAGGGTTATTTATCCAAATATCTGTCATGTTTCTCAACATAACGTTGACATCACCAAAACTGATAACTAAAGAACATCGATGACATGATGATGTCATCATGATCTTTTCCACATTGGGGGGGTCATATTTTGAAATACCCTTGATCTTAATTTCATGACCTAATATGCTTCATGGTCAAAGGTTGACCATATCACCCGATCTTTAGTAAATGATTATCCTGCATAAGATGGGGGGGTCATATTATCCACAGGGGGGTCATATTTTCAAATATCCTTGATCTTTTGAAGTTCACCCCTAGAATTAAATGCAATTAAGGCGGTAGATGAAGCCCCGTTGATTTCAAATACAAATCAAACACTTGGCAGAATCTATTGAACTCCATGAAATGATCGATGAATCAGATCAGAACAACAAACTATGCCCTAATTTGTCATATTGATCTACTTAAAAGTGAAATTCGAGGGTTATTTGCATTTACCTTGCAATTAACTGAGAATTACAGAGCTTTAGAAGTCAAACCCTTATCAGCCACCTATTAGTGGATCGTGATATTCAACGTAACGGAATGGAACTGGTGACCCCATAAGTTTACAGTATTTCCTTTTATCAGTCATATAATCCAAAAGGGTAAGTGTTATCTGGTAAGTGTTGTGTGGTTACACAACACGCCCCATTTTAACTTGGCAAAACAGGGACCCAACTTTTTGGCTTGGCTTGTGTTGTCTGCTTTCTGGCGGTTTGGTAAAAATGAGTCAGGTGCATCATCATCATGATATTCGATGAGGTAGGTCATCATCATGAGGTCAGTTTGTCAAAGTTCATATGTTGTTTCTATGACGTCATATTTAGAAAGAGCTTGAAATTCTAGGCAGGTTTGCCTTTTACATCACCTGAAAATTCATCCATATGAGGGAGTTATGAGCAGTCAAAGTTTTGGTCAAACCTGATAATCGCAAGAGGATCATCATATTTTTATATCCTTAGTCATGTTGTCAAGGTCATCCTAATCTTGGTCTATCACCTGATAAAATCATGCAGTCGAAATATCCGGACGTCAATCTTAGGTGATAGTGTGTTTTACCCATCAAATGACCTTATGCGCATCGTGAGCATCATGTTTTGAGTGTAACCCAATATTTCATAACAACGAGCATCATGATATCATAACATCACCTGATATTATAATATCATGCTGATATTACAATATCACCCTGCTTAGAAGGTCCACCATCTGCATATTTGCATGCGCATGTCAAAATCCTATCGGAGGGTCATCATCCTGATCTTTCAAGGGAGGGTCATATTTGCTGATATTCGCTAATATGATGATGACGTCATCATATCCTCCTGATCTCCTTTTGCATGATCATGATGATCACCCTATCTTTTAAGGGGGGGTGATATTCTCAGCAGCATGATCATATTTTAAATATCACCCTAGCGCTAACCTGATGATGACCTCAACTCATCCTCATGCTCCGAAGGCAGAATATGATGGTTATGTCATCATGATATTCGATGAGGAGGATCATCATATTTTTATCCTGTCATGTTGTCAAGATCATCATGATCTTGTTTGTCTACCCGATATTTCGTAATGTCCTCCTGCCGAGAAATATGACCTTTTGAAAATATCCTGATGACATCATCCCAATCTGATAAACGAAGAAGCAAATATCAGGATGACATCATCATCACATTTCTCCTTCAACAAGATATTTTCCAAAGCATGATCCGGTTCGCAAATATGATGATGACGTCATATTCTAAGTTTAACAAAAGCCCCAGATATCCTGATCATCATCATCATCCTGATCTTTCGAGAGGGTTACCTTGGCCGCAAAGGGGTCATATTACATTCACCACCTGATCATGTTCCTTAGGTGACCCGATATTACATTTATCCCCTGATCTTAACTAAACATGACGGTGACGTCATCTTTTGCATTTTAATGAAGCCCAGATATGACGATGACATCACCATCATATTCCATTCCTCAGCAGCAGGATCATATTTCATATCCTCCTATTTTCCTTCGACATGATGATGATGATGATGTCATTCTTTTCCCAATACACAGAAGCGAAACGTGACGGTGACGTCATCAGGACATTCGAGAAGGGGGAGCATCATATTTCCAAAATATCATGCAGACGAAAGTTTTAAGTCTTGCTGTCGGCCTTATCTTGAGTTATCATGCCGATAGAACATGTCTTCCCGATGGAAGGACATCATCATGATTTTTGGCGTCGGTATAAGTTTAACCATCGGCCTAATGTAAAATTGTCATTCCGACAGTGTGTAGTCACGCCGATACATACATGATCATATTTGGAGGCCGATATACAAGAAAATGGGTGGGAAAATAGAGCGATAGAAATTTGAAAGCCCGATTGCCTGTAGCTGCACATTTTGGAGGCCTGGTTAATAAAACATTTAAATTCCTGTTGTTTATCCACATGATGATGAACTTAATGTTTGTCTGTTTATTGCAGGAAGTCCCGGAGCTGCTGAAGCTGATAATTACGAAGTTGCACATGGAGGCAACATGAACCAGAAATGAGGAGGATATTGTCAAATATGTTGTTTGCCAGCTGGAGACCGAATCAAATCAAAGATGCTGGAATATTCTGTGCCAGCTGTACATTTGCCAACTGGCGAAGCATGTGCTTTTCACCTGGACCATTGATTATTATGAGAGGATCCTGATCCTTGGATCATTGTAACTGTTTTCTGGCATTTGTTCTATATAAGAACCAGAGCTTGTCAATAGAGAAAGGAGGAGATAGATAGATATATCTGGCAATAAGGCTAATAATAAGAGAAGAGAAAAGAGATACATTGGAACATCTGGCACATTAAGGCCAATTACTGTAGAATCAATTAGGAGATCGGATTACTGAGACTAATGAGGATAGAATTGTTGAAATGTCAAGGTTCTTTCTTCAAATCACTGTAAATGTACCTGTTCTTGAGCATACTGAATGGATATGAAGTTTCAAATTACATCCTGATTGTAAATTTTACGTAATCTTCCTGTTGATTTCTGGATATGTACTGGTGAATGCTGTGTTCAACTGGAAGCGCTTTCATTTCATTACATGTTGTTGTCAACTTTTCCTTTGAAGATTTGCACTAGATCATGTGGATTTGTGGAATGTCCTGGTGAAGTATGATTCTAGTTTCCTTCTTTTCATTGCATGTATGGGAGCTTGTATGTGGATCAGTGATCTCAGTCAAGTAGTTTTGGGAATCTCATTCTTTAACCTTTTCCTTTATTTTAATTTCATAAATTCATCACCATAACTGCAAGTCATGACAAATAATAAGCAGAAATAGAGAAATATGTTGAAATCCCGTAGGTAACTGAAAATCATTAGCATATTTGAGTTAAATGCATGTAGTATTGAAAATATCATGCAAAGAATTGCAAATAATGGTAGAAATCATGCAAATATCAGCCTGTAGGCACATTATTTGACTAAATTCACAGTGCAGAGGTAGAATTATTGGAGATTTGTGCAGGACAGACATACAAAGTAGGATATTTGGAGGAATAATGATGAACTTTGCAGAAATACATAAGGCCCCTGAATGGAAAACAGCAACACACATCAACCACTGAGTAACGTCAGTAGATTAAGACCTAATCAACGAAGACTTGGGATCATGAGTTCTCTGAATTCATCGTATCTTTCAAGATGAGTAAAGGTTGTTGTGTAACTTTTATTCTATGTTTGTTTATGACTAACATCATCATCAACAGTAAGTAACTTCCAAACCTTCTCCATTGTTGTTTTTTGCAATATCTAGGTGAAATGTTTATCCTTACTAGGGTAAATCCACATAGTGATGCATGAAAGTTTTAAAGTGATAAGTAATAAAGGTTAGATGCATGATATTGTTGAAAGTGTATATGGATACCATAGGGTAAGATGCATCATGTCTATTACAAGACCTAATGGTAGATATTAGAAGGAATAGGTTTGAGGCTAAGTTTTTGAAGCCCATGTTTCTGCAGCTCGAAGGGGTATAGTTTAGATATGGTGTCATTAGTGATATACATCAAGTACATACTTAGATGTATGGTCGAGGAAGTGAGCTAATGATACCGATAATTTGATACTTGACAAGATATTTATAATAGGTATGTGGCACATAGATGGATTCCCATACGCCATGGATGCCATTAAGCTGGTAGTAGAATGTACAAGACACTATAACCCTACAACTAGGAGGGTAGAAAAACATGGCAAGATATATGCTAACTTTTTAGTCAAGGGCATCGCTGCCACTTTTAGTTTACTAGTGGGGAATAAGGTCGTCAGTGTGGACCTCAACAAAATTGAGAAAGAATATAACAATAACAAGAAGGATGCTAGGAAGAGAATGTATTAGTGAATGGTGAAGAACAACACCTACACAACTTCGGCCAAGTTGCTAGTGTACATGTATAAATTTGATTTTGATGATGAGTACTAGTACATAATTGCCCTGCTGAGCAGGATGACTAGAAAACCTCATGCTAGTAATTTAGAGAATTGGATATTTGGAATCATCTAGACATTGTTGTACTCGGATAACAAATCCCTATGGGCCAAGATCATCAACGATTCACTAGATGAGGGGATGAGGAAGCTAGGAGGTCAAGCATGCTTATTTTACATGACCTCTTATGTTGTGTATTCAAGTACCTTCTGAGGAACTTTTGATGCCCTGCGAATAGTAGGTAAATTTGGGAGTGATACAGATGATGTGCATATATGGGATCACTATCCCCAATTGTAGGGAAAAGTGAACCTCCAAGATTACAAATTGGTAAATGATCCATTTCGATGCACCTAGTTAGAATGATGGAGGAGGACCAAACCAAGAGGCTGAGGATGGAAGCTCAGGAAGCTATTTACAAATATGGAGCCTGGTTCATCCAGTTTTCTACTTTTTCATATATGAGCATTGAAGGATTTGAGGGACAACCCCTCATGTTGCCAAGATACCCCACTGATAGGGTCATCTTGATGGAATTCATCAAGCAAGTGTCCACTTCAGTTGACGCCTATAAAGAGTAGAAGAAGATCCCTCCTATTTTATTTCCAGTATACATAGGGTGGTATTTATGCCTAGATTCATAGAGCATCAAGCATGCCATTGGAGGGTTAAAACTTATGTACTTACATCCATTCCCTATTGCCAGGTCATATGACCCTTATGGCAGGATGTAGATGTTATTAGGAAAATAGATACATCAAAAGCATCTAGAAGACTTTTATTGTGACTGTGATGATGAGGCAGAGGTGAAAAGAAGAAAATATCAAAGGCTCACCTTGAATCAAATCAGGACCTTTGATTGCATCCTAGTGCTTGCCTAGCTACATAATGATGATGGGAAGATAATGTCCAATGAATATGATGACAAGAAGGTGTATAATGACACCATTTTAGCCCCTGATCTAACACAGTAGGAGGATACCTCCTTAGAACAAATAATGCAGGGGCCAATTCAACTGACCAAAAGTTGGGTAGATGCAGAAATTGCCAAATTGAAGAAAAAGGGCATGGCCCTTACTGTTGATAATAAGAAAAAGAGACAAGAGTTATCTGATGAAGAGTATGATGACTTCCTTATTGAGAAGAGAAAGTCTAATGGGGAGAGATTACCTATTGAATAAAAGAAGATATCCTCCAAGGGTAGGAAGGTGGAAGATGAGACAAAGGGGGTGATTATCAAAAGAATTGTATCTAAAGGTGATGGGGCATCTACATCAGCCCATGTGTCCACATCACAGCCTCCACCTGATAAACCAAAAAATAAGAGGACATTGAGGCCTATTACTGAAACCACAGAGAAGCAGGTAGGGGACTAACCTCTACAAGATAACTTAGAAGAAGGTGATCCCTTATAGGAAGAACAAGTGAATAAAGAACCTAGGGATGATGACTTATTGATAACAAGAAAGAAAAGGAAGCAGGTGCTATAGACACCACCACCCAAGAAGCAGAGAACAACCATGAGGGGAAATGTTAGCACTAGCCTCATCATGTTAATGGGCATGGGTGGTGTAGCCTTTAGGAGAGAGTTACATCATGAAGTCCCCATTCCAAAGTTAATTCAGTTTAAGACTGAGAAGGCTAAGGAATAGAAAGGAAAGGAAGCACATATGGCTAGTAGGGAGTCTCCTTTCTCTCTAGATGATACAATAGAACTATCAAATGATGAGGTAGTTCAAGATGTGACTGCTTAGTGCATGGAAACCCTAGTTGCTAACACTAGGATGACTCCTCATGGGACCCCATTGGCCCAGATGAGGACGTTACAAGAAGAAAAGAAAATAGATGAAACAAAACAGGACAGTTCAGAGAAAGTAGCCCAACAGATAGGGTTGGATAGTTTGGTTGATCAGGTTACAAGCCCTGTAGCAATAGACCTAACATACAAGGGTGATGTAAGCCCAGGTGGAGACAATAATCCACCTTTGGAGCCTAAAAGGGCTAAAGATACAAAGCATACTAAGAAGGGTGATGCTCCACTTGATCATGACCAAGACCAAAATAAGGCACCTACATAACCAAAAGAATCATAAGTATAACAACAGATTGGGGGTGATAAGGACATGCCAACCAAGAATGCTGGTCAAAACCAAAGTGGTCCATCACTACCTACTACAGGGGGTGATCAGAGTAAGGGCATAGCATCAAAGGAAAAATTAGCTAAGAAAAAAGCCAACACAGAGGACGTTGATACGTCTAAGGATAAAGAACAAAGTTTGTCATAGGGTGATAGAATAGAGAAAGAGAAAGAGAATGTGGCTAAGGGTGATCAAGGTGACATCCAAGGTCAAAACACACAAACCTCTCAAGAGGCCAATGTATTCAAAGATGAACTAAATAAGAAAGATAAAGAAGTTCTAGAGGAGAACTTACAAAAGGAGGCACAACATCAAAGTGCCAATATTGCACAAGAGCCTCCTACACAAAAGGAAGTCCCTCAACAAGAGGAACCCCAACAAGATGCCCCTCATGATAAAGTAGATGAGGAAGAAATTAGAAAAGAACCATCACCACCAAGGGCAGAATGTAACACAGGAGCATAGGACACCCAAAATGCAGGGGGTGATCATGGGGAGCCTAGTGGTGATGTACCTCATTGGTTGCAACGAGAGATACATTTACAACAAGTTGAGGAGGTATAGGATTTTGATGTATCTACATTGTTTACTAGGAGCATGATGAAACCCAGAAGAAAGGCTAGGCTGACATCAGCAATCAAAAGGGACCCTACTACAGGTAGGAGAATTGCACAAGTAGCCCTGCCTACAATTGAAAAAGAGAAAGGTAAAATAGGCCTTGAGTGTTTTCATATCACTAATGTTGATCTAGGTTTTATGAATGAGGACCAGGAAGGTCAAGAAGGAAAAGACATTATAGACTCTCTCACACAAAGGGTGAAGAGAGAAAAGGAGAAGAATAAAAAACGTAAAGAGCACATTGCTCAACTACATTCTTTTATTAAAGGGTTAATTAACCCTGATCATGCACTTGCTGATCCTACCACCCCATTTTCCATTATATCACAAGATGAGGTTACTAGATTGAACTTGATGAGACATAATGCTCAAGTGATGGAGAAGTGGATGCTATCATCAATTTTTGAGGTAAAGGATGTAGTGAAAACATCTTTGGAGAAGTGGAATTCTTTAAGTACCCTGAAGAGAAAAGTAGACAAATTGCAAAATGAAATAGGTAGAAGGTCATTCAGGCTAGATAACCATCTAGATGCACTAGGTGAAATGAAGAGGATAGATACATAGATCCTGGTAAGTCATAATATATTGGATAATAACACCTCCCAACTGCTAGGTATCTAGTATGAAGATACTAGGTTTGAATGTGATATATTTAAAAGGTGTAGTGGAAAGCTCTGAGATATAAGTGTCAAGCTGCATAACTTGATGGTACATGAGGTAGAGACCCTAGAAGCTTTGGAAGGAAGAGTAGAAGGTAAGATTAAAAATAAAGATGTTGATTTCATTGTCAGGGCCTTCCATGATAATTTCAAGCAAGCTGCAGAGGACCCCCTAAACCACTTAACAGAGGAAGTGATGAATAAGGTCATGAGAATGAAGATTAGGGTGGAGACCTATAATGAGACCCTAAACAATAGGATAGGCAAGATGGAAGCCCTCCAAGCCAAATTCCATTCCCACAAGCATGCAGTAGCAAAGGCCAAGGTTCAAGATGGAGGAGAAATAGATAGAAATGTGCAATTATATGAGTCCATCAGAGCAACAATAAAGGTGCATATAAGAGATGATCTACATCAAAGTGATAGTGAAAATGAAGAAGAAGATAATGTAGAAAGTGGAGAAGAAGAGGAGAGTGAAGAGGAAGAAGGAGATAAAGAGTAAGTATAGGTGCATCAGCAGGTAAATATATGCATAGGCTACTTATAAGCAGTAAGTCCTACTAGATAGTTGCCAGCTGGCAACTTGTACCACAGATGAAGATGTTGACTAAGTCAATGAGGAATTGTTAACCGTTGATCTGAATTGATGAATTCAGGACTGATTTCAAGGTTATTGTGAATGTACATGTTTTGCATGGTTAATGAAATAGACGCTATTTTGATTACAAATCATTGTAAATCCTGAGTAACCTGTGAGTGGAATCTAGATATATGCATTGTTTAGCTATGTCCCTTGGAGTGATTTTTAGTCTGCATATGTTGTTTTCATTCCTTATTCCTTTGAAGTTAGCATCAACCATACCTAGTTGTGGAACAACCTAGTGAATTATGGTTTGATTTCTTCTCTTCATGACTATAGCCTGAATGTATGTGACTCAATAGCTAAAGGCTCACCAAATTTAGAAGTATTTCTTTAAATTTCTTTGAATTTCATTACAAATCACCTCCATAATAGCAAATAATATACAATCCAAAGCAAATGAACATGAAATATGCCTATATCTCATAAATAATTAAAAATATAGAGAATATTTTGAATGAAATCATGTTATAATGATAAATATCATGCAAATACAGATAAATATCCATGATAAACATATGAATATCCACTTGTAGACACATTATTTGAATAAATACATAGTGTAGAAGCATGTGTAAGTTCATGATGATAAATTTTCAAAAGAATTGATCAAACTTATAAATATCAAAGTGATTTGTGGAACAGAGTAGAAATAACCTCATTTGTGAAGTGAATTTACAGAATATAGTCGCATTATTGATCATCGAGACAAACGTAAGAAACCCTTGAAATGGAGAATATTATGTCACATCAACCTCTGAGTAACGTTAGAAGATCATGACCTAATCAATGGAGTCTTAGAGTCATCAATTTATATTAAATTGATCATACTTTACAAGATAATAAAGGTTTGTTGTGCAAATTTTTATGCATGTTGTTATGACTAACAATCATCATCAACATAAATTGGTGCTAGAAGGATGGCCTATTTTCACTACCTAGTAGGTGATTTAGTAACACATGTATTTTCCTATGTCAGAAGTGAGGTAACATTCTCAAGGATCATTACTTTGAACGTTCTTGCAAAGATTTGTTGTTTTGAGTCTTTTATGCCTGTCCATCACAACTATTTCATAATTGAGCATAAATATTTTAAGCTTTGCAGTCAATTCCTGTGATTCTTGAAAGTTAAGTTGTTATTCAGATTTTCTTACTTAATCTTTATTGTATTTTGCCTGTCTTTCCTGATATCTGTGTGTGAGAGTCTCATACCTGTTCATATTTGCATCATTTCTACAAATATTACATAGATATCCAATCACTTTTAGACTTTGGTCATAAATACATCCTTTATAGGAGTAGTTCAATTTATATTTAAAGAAAATCAAGCCAAATTTCCAATAAATTGTAGAAATCCTAGTTCTTAGGCCAAATACCAAGTCCAGATCTAGTGAACTCTTTGAGGAATTGCCTATCTGTGGACTCAGACCTAGAACTATAGACATTCATCACACTCCTGGTTCTAGTACATCAGAGGATTCACTAGGACATACTCCAATAAACCTTGTTGGATTGTAAACACCTACGGGACTACCTATAACACCTCTAGTCCAACCTCCACTAGTCACAATGTCTTTCTTTGCTACAGAGTCACCTTTGACTTTCACGGCATATCATCCTTTACCTAAAAATCTTGACAAGATTTGTCCTAAGTATCATCCATATCAGGATGCTAATGATCACATTAGAACATTTAAGGAAGCTTGTTATAGAGCAAGAATTGAACATCAGGATGTGGTATGTAGATTATTTCCATTTTCCTTAAGGGAAGAGGCATGTAATTGGTATATTAGTCTTGGTCAAGGTTTAATTGGTTCATGGGCCAACTTACAGAAAGCTTTTAAAGATAGATTCAAGATACCTATAGATCCTTCAATGAATTATCACTTGTTTGTCACAATCAAGAGATTTGAAGGAGAGCCTATTGCTAATGTCAATGCTAGATTCCAAAAGATACTTTCAAAGCTAGTTGTTCCTTATACTATAGCAGATGAAGCCGCTAGGAGTATATATTACTTAGCCCTAGATCCCTTGACTTCCATGTTTATCAGGAGGACACATCTTGGTGTCACAAATCTGGTAGGAGCTTTTGAAGAAGCTATAAAAGTCAATTAGTAGTTGATCCCTGCTCCAACACCTAACATTGTATTTCCTGCATACCCTGCATATCCTACCCAATAATAGACCAATGGAGCTATGATGCCTCCAGTTGTAATGCCAAGTCTTTTACAAGTACCTCCACTTAGCATCATGCCACCTCCAAATGGAAATGGCCAGATGGTGTAATATCCAGAACATACACAAGTACCTCAGGATGTAGGATAGAATAGTAATAACAATGGTTCTTCCTTTTTCAAACCTCAAATAGAGAACGTAGTAGCCAAAGTTCAAGAAGAAAAGGAAGGGATTAAAGAGATGTCAGCGCAGTTGAGGAAATTGACAACTGAAATCACTCATTTGAGATGTCAAAACTTCTATTCCCAACCAAACCAAAATAGAGGATATAATAATGACAGATCTAGATATCTTGATAGGGGATATAACAATAATAACAATAACAACAGTGGTAACAATAATGCCCCTAGACAGCCTAGAGTGTGGAATACTAGGCCAAATAATGGTTCATTGCCATCACCCCTAGATAATCAGCCTCCTAGTGAACCTAAACAGACCACTAGGGTGAATCTAGCAGAAGCAGCCCTTACAAACTGGTGTAGGATGCATAACACCAATGCTCATGTGGAGCTAGCTTGTACTCAATTTAGGATAGTAGCTAGTATATTTCAAGCTAAAGTATCAAATACTACAGGTAATCCCCCATTTGTTGAAGGAAATGAAATTGTCCCTTGTGGATATTACTCTGCTCTTGTATTGAAAAGTTTCACCAATCATCCTCATCACCAGATAACCTCGCCACATGAGAACTACACCTTAGCATTTGAAGAGTTAGTTATGGATTTCAAAACAAATTATGTTTTTCCTTTTGAAGATGAGAATGAACCATCAGTTGAACATGAAGAAGTGCATGCTTATCAACAACAGTATCAAGGTAGACACAACTATAACCTGAGGAATAACTCGAATAGACCTATTGGCCCTTTGACTACATTATTGCCTCCAAATAATTTTAACACTCCTCCTAATCCAAAGGCAAGTAATAAACTTGGATTTCCCAAAGTTAATGCTCAATACTTAGCACCACAAAATGCAGTGGCAAAAGTTAGTAATCAATCTCCAGAGTCTAACAAATTGGTCACATACCTAGCTGATGAAATGAAAAAGATCAAAATCAATCTATCATTGTCAGAGTTACTTAAAACCCTAGTTATTAAGAAGGCATTTATGAAATCTTTGGATGATCCTACACCAAAAGAAGACAGTCATCCCTCAAACCAGCCTTTGAATAAGAATCATGCAGTTAAGGATACTAATGTTAAGCAGAGAACTCCAGCCACTGTCCAAGCTACTGAAACTTCACACATGACCCTTTATAGGGATAAGACTAAGTCACCTCCATTTCTCCTTACCATAAGGATGTTTAGTAAGAATTTGCATAACTGCTTAGTAGATTCAGGTGCATCTACTAATGTAATACCATTGTCTATATGTAATGCCTTAGGGTTACATCCTGCCAAGTCACTAAAGAAGGTAACGTAGTTAGATAAAACCGAGGTGAGTGTTGTAGGAGAATTAACTCACATTCATATGCAGTTAGCATCAGATCTAAGAATTTAATACTACATTGATATCCAGGTAGTGGATATCCCTGATACATATGGAATGTTCCTCAGCAAAGATTGGTCAAAAACACTTAATAGATACATGTCCACTAATTTTAGTCACATGTGGCTACCTTGGAAAGGGATTCCTAATAAGATCAAGATAGATGCTGAACCCCGCATGAAACATATGATCACTGAATATAATAAAACTAATGAGATCATGTATGTAGATGTTGAACCAGGAGTCTACACCATCAGACCCCAAACTGTCAGGATAGAAGAAATCTTCATGAATGATGTTCATGTTCATAATGATAATCTTTAGGATGATAGAGTAATTATAGAATCTAATCATAGTTTAGATGATGATAATGAGTTAGATCATTTTAAGAACTTTGAAATGTACTTATCCAAAGAGATGCAACGTTTCCAAATGCTAAATATGTCTATTGAAGATGTTTTGATTGAGGGATGGTGTAGGTTGCATGATGAAGCACATTCTAAAAAAAATTGTGATGCTTGTCTAGATATGATGGAGCTAAAATAGACATGTAGTGAGAAGGGATCATTATCACCAAAGGTAAGTAGTATAGAGAGTTATAATGATACTGATTCTTGTTCTTCATCTATAGGTATAGAAGAATGCACATACCATGATAAAAGTTACATTCATAAGATAGAAGAGATCTTGGTGTGCACTGAGAATACTTCTGAGAGTAAAAAGAATATCACCCCAGGGACTAACTGTTTGATTGAATCAGATTATGAAGTATTTGATGAAGATAGATATAGTAATCTAACCAAGTTTGAAGAATTTTTATCAAAACAAATTTAGAAGATGTTTCTACAACATACTTCTCCACATTAATCTCTAATTGAAGGTTGGTGCAGGTTGCATGAAGCACCACATTTAGAGGCTACTTATTCATTATGCTTGCATATTTTGAAGAAGCAGATGATGCTGTGTTCAAAGGACCATTGTTCTGATAGTAAAGAAGAAAAACAAATGTCAGCTTCACATTAGTCAGATAAGGTGAAGTTTGAGAAGAATGAGTCACCCAAACTAAAATGGATATTAGGTGGTGCTACCACTAGAGCTAAAAGGAAAAGAGAATGTCTAGATAAACCTTTAACTGAAGATAAGCCATAGATCCTTAGGTTTGATGGATCTAAATCAAAACAAGGAGTTAGAGTAGGAATAGAGCTTATTGATCCAACTAGAAAATCCTACTTAGTAGCATATAATTACAATTCCCATGCACAAATAATGTGACAGAATATGAAGCTTTAATTCATGGGATATTGTTTGCACTCAAGAAGAAAGTAAAGATTCTACATGTCCATGGGGATTCAGAATTAGTGGTAAGACAAGTGAGAGGCATATATTCTTGAAATTACAAAAGGTTTTCTAATTATAGACACATGGTATGGGATTTGATAGAAGATTTTGATGCATTCAACATCACCCATGTGCCTAGAGAGCAAAATCACATGGTAGATGTCTTGGCTCAAGATGCAAGTACTTTGGAGACATTATCCATATCTGGTCTGAAGAGATTTTCAATTGAATTAACATCAGTTCCCTCTATACTAGATAATGTCATCAATCTTCAAGTGTTTGATGATGACCATCACATTTTGGATTTCATATCAAATAGGGATGTGTTTGATGTACAGATCATAGATGAAAGAAATGTTGAAGATCATACTTGGGAAGAAGAGGAGATCATGGATCTGCCTAGTAACAAGATTCCCAAAGGGATGATAGAATTAGAAAGAGCATTTGATTTAGATAATATGTTGAAACAAAAAGATCTCCCTAAAACTAATGGAGGAGAATATTCACCAGTCAACATAGGACAAGATGAAGAAAAAAGGAATGTCCTAATTGGTAAGGTGTGTATAGAAGAAGAAATGACAAGGATAACTCAAGAACTTAAAGATTATATCCATGTTATTACCTAGACCTATGATGAGTTAAAAACTTATGATACCTCAATCGTCACCCATACCATATTGTTGAAGCTAGATGTTAAACCCTTTAGACAAAAAGAGAGGCCTGTCAATGCCTTATTAGAGCTCATCATTTTTGAAGAAGTAAAGAAATTGCTCAATGCCAGGATCATATTCCCTGTGAGGCACTCCACATGGGTGGCCAACCTGGTCCTTGTGAGAAAGAAAAAATGGTGACATCAAGTTATGTGTAGACTTCAGAAATTTGAACAGATCTTTTGTAATGGATAATTATCCTTTACCTTAATTGGATGAGGTCTTACAAATAGTAAATGATGCAAAGATGATGTCATTTTTGGATGGTTTCTCAGGTTATGACCAAGTGATGGTAGATAAAATAGATAGATTGAAAACTACATTCACCACCAAGTGGGGTATATTTGCTTACAGATGCATGCCTTTTGGATTAATAAATGCTAGGGCCACTTTTCAATGTGCAATGGATATAGCCTTTAGGGGGTTGATTGAGTGTATAGTCATATACATGGATGACTTGACAGTTTTCTCCAAGAAAAGAGGTGACCACATAGAAGACCTCAAGAAGATGCTTAAGAAGTGTGAACAATATGGTATATCACTGAATCCCAATAAATGCATATTTGGGGTAACCAAAGGTAAGTTATTAGGCCATCTAATAAAAGAGAATGGGATCACCATTGACCCTGCAAGAGTAGAATCAATCATGAAGATACAACTTCATGGAAGCAAGAAAGAACTAAAATACTACTTTGGTAAGATAAGTTTTGTTAGGAAATTCATTACTGGTTTTGCAGAGATTGTTAGATCGTTGAATGCAATGCTCAAGAAGGATGCCAAAATTAAGTGGACACCTAAAACCAGAATTGATTTTGAGGACATCAAGAAAGCTATATCTAATGCCCCTATTTTGATCAGTCTAGATTATACAAAGGATTTTTAAATATATTCATTTGCTCCAGAACATACATCTGCAACAATATTAACACAAAGAAATGAGGCTAAAGAAGAAAATCCTATAGCTTTCATGAGTTTCCCATTCAAAGATGTAGAGCTTAGATACATGGATGTTGAAAGACAAGCCCGTGCAGTCAAGAAATTTAGACATTAGATTTTGAGAAGTAAGATAGTTGATGGGGTACCAGATGCAACAGTGAAGATGCTCCAGATGCAAAGTGAGCCTGGTGAAAAGAGAGCTAAATGGACAATAGTCCTCCAAGAATATGATATGGATATAACACCCATGAAGTTTGTAAGAGGACAAACCTTGAGCCAAATAATATTAGAAATTGATCCTAACATCATGAGCCAACAATATGTGGTAAATGCTAAGGAAACTAAAGATTGGTATTTAGATATCAGGCACATCCTGATTACTGGAAGATCTCCATCAAGATTGTAGGCCTCATAGAGGAGATCCTTGAAGATAAGATCATAAAAATACATGATAAAAGGAGGAGTCCTTTTCAAAAGGAACTAGGAAGGAATATATCTCAGATGCCTAGAAAAGTGAGAAGCAGACAAAGTGTTAGGAGAGTTACATGATAAGTTTAGAACCACACATGGATCACATTTAGCTACCACCCATGCTATCCTTAGAGCATGATACTATTGGCCCACTATCTTTAAGGTTACTACTGAACACATTAAATGTTGTCACACATGTCAAGTTGCAGGTAATAGAGAAAGATATGCTACTCAACTCTTGCAACCAGTGATGGAGATGCACCCATTTACTCAATGGTGCATGGATTTCATAGGATCCATCAATCCTCCATCATCTTCAGGCCACAAGTATGTATTGACTATCACTGATTATTGTACTAGGTGGATTGAAGCTGTCAACAATAAGACATGCAATGCAAAGGATGTGATCAAGTTTTTAGAAGGTAACATAGTAACCATGTATGGAGTTCCTTATGCTTTAGTATGTGACAATGGACCTACCTTTGCATCATTAAAACTATCAAGTTGGGCTTTTGATCATGGAATCATTCTAAAGTTCTCTTCAAATTATTACCCTAAAGGGAATAGACTAGCAGAGTCTACAAATAAGAACTTATTAAATATCATAAAGAAATTGATAGAGAAAAACCCTAGGGAATGGAATACCCTACTAAAGTATGCCTTGTGGGCAGATAGAACTAAGATGAAGGCTGCATTAGGAAACTCTCCTTATCAGCTAGTTTATGGGGTGGATCCTATCCTCGTTAACCTAAAGATCTCCACATTGCAGTTTGCACAAGAATATCTAGGCATAGATAGCAAACAAGAAGTCAGGTTACTTTAGCTAATGTACCTAGAAGAAAAAAGAAATAGAGCAATTGATCAATTTCCTAAACATCAGGCTATTGTCAAACGTTGGTTTGACAAAAGAGCCAAAGTTAAAGCTTTTAGGATTTCAGATCTAGTCCTTATGTGGGCTAAAGCACATGAAAGGAAAGGTGACCATGGTAAATTTGTGGTGCAGGAGCACCTTTTCTGTGGTGTAGGAGTCATGTTTTTGTTTGTTTTTCAATAAGGCTTTTAAGCCATTTCATGTTGTAATAAGGGTTTTTGGGTCAATTTGGTCACTAGACCTATGTGGGCTATGTTTTGGTCAAATTGATATAATTACACAAAGAAAACATGTGGTTTTGCTTGTGATAGGAGAAAGCCAATAAATAACAGATTTTCAAATTATTTTTGCACGGTTGGAAGATGTAAACTGTTGTCTCAAGCCTTTTATAGGTGAGAAGTATGATGTAAGAGACAGAGATTAAGGAGAAGAATGAATGAAGGAAGAACTAGATTTTTTGGGTGTTGAAACTTTATTATTTCTGAATAGTTCTTTGTGATTATCATTCCATACTGACTGGAAGTGTTCATGTAGTAGAGTAGTTTTCATTTGGAATTGATCTGGTGTCTTAGAGTGTTGTAATTTTTGAGAAGTAGTTCCCCTTTTAAAGACTAGTTAGAAAACCTAGAACTAGGGTTTGGTGAACAAATGGAAGGTTATTCCTCTATCCACTAAAAGCATCCTCATTCTCAGTGTGATGGAGGAATATAGTGTATTTTTTCTATTTTCTGTCATTTTCTGCCAACACCCTGGGATCCATGGAGTTTAGGCTTGAGTCTGACTAGGCATCTCTATGTGACTAGTCATTGAAGAAGTATTGTTATATGAGAATAGTTCATGGAGTGGCCAAATTGATGGTGGTTGAGTGTCTGTTGAAAGTTATGAACCCTATTGTTCTGTTGAATTTTGTTTCTATGTATCTGGTTTATGTCTGTGTAATCGCAGAGTAACTGAAGTACCATTAGCGTAAGTTTCCTATTGTTTCACTGAATAAGCAACTCATGTGTATATCGCTAATGTATGTTGAGAACATTTCATGTGTATATCATAAATGTATGTGAGTACCATTTTGTGTGTATCCTGCAATTGTTTGTCGAGGTTGTATGTTGCGAATGTACATTGAAAAGATACATTTCTTTAGATACAAAGGAGTGACTGACTATAGTGGTAAAGTAGAATGTATGTTGGAATGCACATTTCGGTGAATACACAAGGTGACCAGCTATAGCAGGGAAAAGTTACTTTGATCACTAGAATAGCAAGTCAAGTCTTGCATATGTAATTTGGTTGTATTGGTGTGTCGAAAGGACATCCAAGTAGCCCGTCAATGGCTGAAGTCAGACCAAAGATTGAGGGTCCCACCAAATGCATGTCAAAAATGCATATTGAGTTTGTATGTGGTGAAACATACAATTGGCGACCAGTGTGTGGCAATGAATTAGTACAAATGTACTATAGCCCACTGGCAATAATGATTCGAGAAATGTATATGAGTTACATTGAATCAAGCATCAGCATATCGGCATACTGAATCCTGAAGTAGGCCGATAGCTATTGTCTGGCTAATAGAGGTAAGACTAACCATTATGGTTAAGTCAAGTGGAACATAACTTACAACAGTGTATCGGTAGGAGTTTGGAAGAATCTACCGATAGAGAAAATCTCTTCGAAGACAAGGGGAGTTGATTGTCAGGAAGAGTTAAGGATCGGTAGGAGAAGTTTCAAGGTGGCCGACATGAGGTATGTTTGGCAGATAAGTGTGAATTGCCAAGACATAGGCCATATCTCACCGATCAAGTTTGTTGTTCTTTTCCCACTTCCAATGTGTACTCTGCATCATATTGGTATCAGAGCCAATATTTGAATTGGAACTGTGTATGTTAGACAAGGAGGAAGAAATAGAAACTAAGGCTAGCACAATGCCTCCGAAGTCTATGAGCAAAGCAACCATCCAGAAGATGGTAGAGGAGATGCTCAAAGAAAGGTTGAAAGAAGAGAGGACCAAGAGTAAGAATAAAGAGGATGGAAGTACTTTTGAGTCAGAAGAAGAAGAAGAAGAAGAAGAAGAGGTAGAGGAGAACCCTCAAGGAGAAGGTTAGTTTGCAGACCAAAAGGCATTCCTGAATGCACTCAAAAATACTCATGGAGATAGTGGCGATCCAAAGATGGATGTTGCTACATTCAATGGGAAACTAGATGGAGATGCCCTCATGGATTGGATTGAATCCATGTGCAATTATTTTGATTTCAAGGAGTACAGTGACAGTAAGAAGGTCAAGTTTGCTAAGACTAGATTGAGAGGTTCTGCACTGGTTTGGTGGAACTATATGCAATGTGAAAGGGAGAAAGTTGGAAAGAACTCTATCACCAAATGGAGTAGAATGGTGGCCATGCTAAGAGACAAGTTCATGCCATCTGATTATGAGTTGCACACCATTAGAAAGTTTAATCATCTCAGACAAAAGGATATGGATGTGGCTACATATACTAAAGAATTTCATAGATTAAGCATGAGATCCAATCACAAGGGGGAGGAGAAAGAGATGGTGGCTAGATATCTCGATGGTTTGAGATATAACATACAAGATGAATTCAGTATGGTGGTTCCCAAAATAGTGGATGGGTGTTTTCTATTAGCCTCTAGGGCTAAAGAAAAGTTGAAAAGAAGGGGTGATCAAAACACCAGAGGAAGAGGTGGCAGAAATAATAGAGGAAGAGACACTTTTGGTAGAGGACAGTCAAGTATAAATGAAAATTCAAGTCAACCAGAGTCTCATTCTGATGTAGAACATAGAGGTGGTTTTAGAGGTTGGAGAAGACCAAATGGCAGAGGTAGAGGTGGTAGTGCAGGTAAAGGACCTAGAGTATTCACTGGAAGATGCTATGGCTGCAATCAAGTAGGCCATACTGCGAGCAAATGCCCTGAGAAGGCATCTAGTTCCCATGATGGTGGGAGAAGGAATTAGTTGTTGAAAGATGATGATTGCCAAAGTGTGAATTCACCAATTAGTAGTGCTGCACCAGTCCTGGAAGGAGAGAACATGATGATCAAGAGAACCTTGATGAAGATGCCATTGAAGCAGGAGCCCCCACAGAGGAAGACTCTATTCAGAACCCAAGGTAAAGCATATGGTAAGCTTTGTAAAATCATTGTTGATTCATGTTCTACTAAGAATTTAGTGTATTCTAAAATGGTAGAAAAATGTAAGTTGAAAAGGTTGCTCCATGTTAGTCCTCATAAGATCTCTTAGTTGAATAAGAATCAAAACTACATGATAGAAGAACAAACCTGGGTTGAGTTTGAGATAGGTGATTATAAGGACAAGGTATAATGTGAGATTATTCCTATGGATGCTTGTCACCTTCTTCTTGGATGTCCATGGTAGTATGATGTGAAGGCACAACATGATGGTGAGAAGAACACATACCTCATCACTAAGAATGGCAGGAAGTTTAGGATGGACCCTTTGCCAGAGCAGATTGGAGAGAAGAGTAGTGACACCAATGTCATGATGGTTAGTGGCAAAGAGTTCTTACACTTCATGAAGGAGAGGGATACCCAAGGGTATGCCTTGATAATGAAGCCTAAAGATGAATCAGGTCAGCAAGACAAAAAATAGAAAGAGATTCCATTGGAAGTGTAGCAATTGCTAGATAAGTATCAAGATCTTGTGGTAGAGGATACTCCTAACTCCTTACCACCCATGAGAGATATAAGTCATCGAAATGACTTGATTCCAGGTGCCACATTCCCCAATAAGGCTGCCTATAAATTGACACCACAGCAGAATGAAGAGGTAAGTAGACAAATTCAAGAACTCTTAGAGAAAGGATTGATTAGAAAGAGTCTTAGTCCATGTGTAGTCCCTAGTGTACTTGCTCCAAAGAAAGATGGGAAGTGGAGACTATGTATGGATTCAAGGGCCATAAATAAGATTACAATAAGGTTAGATTCCCTATGCCAAGGATTGAGGATCTTTTGGATTATCTTGGAGGGTCATGTTATTATTCCAAGATTGATTTGAAATCTAGTTATCATCATATCAGAATTAGGCAGGGAGATGAATGGAAGACTGCCTTCCAGACAAATGAAGGTCTCTATGACTGGCTTGTCATACCATTCGGCCTTAGCAATTCTCCAAGCACATTCATGCATTTGATGTATGAGGTACTTATTGAATTCATTGGCAAATTTGTAATTGTTTATCTTGATGATATACTTGTTTGCAATTGGACAAAAGAAGAACATCTGAAGCATCTTGGATAGGTGATAAAGAAGTTACATGAGAATAAGTTGATGATCAACTTGGATAAGTGTGAGTTCATGAAAACTGAACTTGTGTATCTTGGTTTTGTAATTTCAAATGGTTGTTTGAAGATGGACCCTTCAAAGGTTGAGGCTATTCTCAATTGGCCTACTCCTAAGATAATGGGAGATGTTAGAAGTTTCCATGGCTTGGCAACTTTTTATAGGAAGTTCATTAGAGGATTTAGTCACATAAGTGCTCCTATTCTCAATACCATCAAGGGTGGAGTGAAGTGTAAATTTTAATGGACAAAGCAAGCTGATGATAGCTTTGAATTGTTGAAGAAGAAAGTGGCTGAATTACCTACATTGGTGCTCCCTGATTTTGACAAATTTTTTGTTGTGGAATGTGATACAAGTTAGAAAGCAATCAGTGCTATTCTCAGTCAAGATGGACATCCAGTGGCATTTTTTTCAGAGAAGTTGAATGAGGCTAAACAAAGGTATTCTACCTATGACCTAGAGCTATATGCAATGGTGCAAGCTCTCAAAAAGTGGAGACACTATTTGCTTCCCAAAGAGTTCATTATTTTTACTGATAGCCATGCCCTTAGTTTTTTGAATAGTCAGGAAAAGTTGAATCATAGGCATGTTAAGTGGATGGAACAATTGCAGGCCTACACCTTCACTATTAAGCATAAAAAAGGTGTTGCCAACAAAGTGGCTGATGCTTTAAGTAGAAGGATACTGGTCATACAGGAAGTGTAGATGGAAAGCATGGGAATAGATTGTTTGAAGGAGTTATAAATAGAGGATGCAGATTTCAAGGTTGTTTATGAAGTTTCTGCAAATTTGGCTAACACTTTTCATGGTGAATATTCAGATTTTGTGTTGTAGGAAGGTCTCCTATTCAAAGGCAATTTTCTATGTCTTCCTAAATGTTCAATGAGGGATAACATCATCAAAGAGAAGCACAATGGAACCTTAGGAGGACATTTTGGGTTGAACAAGACTTTAGAACAAGTCACTAGATTCTACTATTGGCCAAAAGTACAATCAGATGTAAGGAGATATGTTGCAAGTTGTACCATTTATCAGAAGGCCAAAGGTATGTCTTCTAATGCTGGTTTGTACCAACCGCTTCCTATTCCCAACAGACCTTGGGAAAGCATTGGTATAGATTTTGTAGTTGGTCTTCCTAAAACAACAAGGGGTGTGGATAGTATTTTTGTCATTATGGACAGATTCAGTAAGATGGCTCATTTTGTGCCATGCAAATGCACAAATGATGCATCTCATATTACTGGTCTCTTTTTCAGAGAAGTGGTTAGAATCCATGGTTTACCCCTTTCAATTGTCACTGATAGAGACTCCAAGTTTGTTGGTCATTTCTGGAGGACCTTATGGAGAAAATTGGGCACACAATTATCTTTCTCATCAACCTACCATCCCCAAACTAATGGTTAGACTAAGGTTGTTAATAGGTCCTTGGGAAACCTACTCAGATGCCTTACCAAACAGCATGGATTGGCATGGGGCTTGGTGATCAGTCAAGCTGAGTATGCTTACAATGATTCGAGGAATAGAAGTATTGGGAAAAGTCCATTTGAAATTGTTTATGGTTTCCATCCAAGAGGACCACTTGAACTCAAAGACCTACAAGGTTGGGATAAGAGGAGTGCTCTAGGAGAAGATTTTGCTACGACCATGAAAGTAGTTCATGATCAGGTCAAAGTTCAGTTAGAGAAAATAGTCTCCAAATACAAGGATAGATTAGATCTCAAAAGAAGAGATGTTTAGTTCAAGGTGGGAGATTTGGTGATGGATTATCTCTAGAAGGACAAGTTGCCTAAGGGATAGCCAACCAAGCTTCTAATGAAGAAAATAGTACCATGCAAGGTAGTGCATAAGTTTGGTCCGAATGCTTATGAGATAGAATTGCCATCCGGTCTTGGTACTTCTCCCATATTTAATGTTTCAGACCTATTTCCATACAGACCTCCATTGAATGCTGAAGATGGATTAGATGCTATGATTGAGGATGAAGACTAGATTAGAGATCTACCACCAAGTAAGCCTTTATAGTTAGAATGCATTTTAGATTCCAAAGTTATCAAAACAAGAAGGAAGGGTGTGTACAAGGACTACTTGGTCAAGTGGCAGGATCTTTCTGATTCAGAGGCTACATGGATGAGTGAGGTAGACATTCTGAAGCATGGGAAGACACTCCAATAGTTAGCAACTCAAGGGACTTGAGTTTTTCCTGCAGGGGGAGTATGGTGTAAGAGCACCTTCTCTGTGGTGCAGGAGTCATGTTTTTGTTTATTTTTCAATAAGGCTTTTAAGCCATTTCATGTTGTAATAAGGGTTTTTGGATCAATTTGGTCACTAGACCTATGTAGACCATGTTTTGGTCAAATTGATATAATTACACAAGGAAAATATGTGGTTTTGCTTGTGATAGGAGAAAGCCAATGGCTAACCGATTTTCAAATCAGATTTGCATGGTTAGAAGATGTAAACTGCTGTCTCAAGCCTTTTATAGGTGAGAAGTATGATGTAAGAGATAGAGATGAAGGAGAAGAATGAATGAAGGAAGAACTAGATTTTTTGGATGTTGAAACTTTGTTATTTCTGAACAGTTCTCTGTGATTGTCATTCCGTACTGACTAGAAGTGTTCATACAGTAGAGTAGTTTTCATTTGGAATTGATTTGGTGTCGTAGAGTGTTGTAATTTTTGAGAAGTAGTTCCCTTTTTAAAGACTGGTTAGAAAACCTAGAACTAGGGTTTGGTGAACAAATGGAAGGTTATTCCTCTGTCCACAAAAAGCATCCTCATTCTCAGTGTGATGGAGGAATACAGTGTATTTTTTCTATTTTCTATCATTTTCTGCCAACACCCTAGGATCAATGGAGTTCGGGCTTGAGTCTGACTAGGCATCTCTATGTGGCTAGTCATCGAGGAAGTATTGTTATATGAGAATAGTTCATGGAGTGGCCAAATTGATGGTGGTCAAGTGTTTGTTGAAAGTTATGAACCTTATTGTTCTATTGAATTTTGTTTTTATGTATCTAGTTTATGTCTGTGTAATCGCAGAGTAACTGAAGTACCATCGGCATAAGTTTCCTATTGTTTCACCGAATATGCAATTCATGTGTATATCGCTAATGTATGTTGAGAACATTTCATGTGTATATCACAAATGTATGTGAGTACCATTTTGTGTGTGTCCTGTAATTGTATGTCAAGGTTGTATGTTATGAATGTACATTGAAAAGATACATTTCTTTAGATACAAAGGAGTGACCAACTATAGTGGTAAAGTAGAATGTATGTTGGAATGCACATTTTGGTGGATACACAAGGTGATCGGCTATAGCAAGGAAAGGTTATTTTGATCACCAGAATAGCAAGTCAAGTCTTGCATATGTAATTTAGTTGTATTAATGTGTCGAAAGGACATACAAGTAGCCCACCGATGGCTGAAGTTAGACTGAAGATCGAGGGTCCCACCAAATGCATGTCAGAAATGCATATTGAGTTTGTATGTGGTGAAACATACAATTGGCGACTGGTGTGTGGCGGTGAATCGGTGTAAATATACTGTAGCCCATTAGCAATAATGAGTCTAGCAATGTAGATGAGTTGCTTTGAATCAAGCATCAACATATCGGCATATTGAATCCTGAAGCAGGCTGATAGCTATTGTCTGGCCGACAGAGGTAAGACTAACCATTATAGTTAAGTCATGTGGAACATAACCTGCAATAGTGTATTGGTAGGAGTTTGGAAGAATCTACTGATAGAGAAAATCTCTCTGAAGACAAGGGGAGTTGATTGTTGGGAAGAGTTGAGGATCAGTAGTAGAAGTTTCAAGGTGGTTGCCAGGAGGTATGTTTGGCGGATAAGTGTGAATCACCAAGACATAGGCCATATCTCACTGATCAAGTTTGTTGTTCTTTTTCGACTTCCACTATGTACTCTGCATCAATTTGACAAACTTTGGATAGGTCCTTTTCAAAATTTAGAGATCCTAGGAGATAGTACCTATAGACTTAAAACTCTAACCCATGAGGATGTCTCATTACCAGTTAATGGATAGTTCCTGAAGCATTACTTCCAAGCCTAAAACAGAGTCATATAAGTTGAATGTATTATAATGTGCATATTGTATAGTTGTTTGTACAACTTTGTTTTGTTCGTGTATTTGTTTGTTTGTTTTGTTGAATTTTTCTTTTGGTTAGTCAAGATGATGCAGCTTATCACCCAAAGAAACTAATCAAATTTTTAGGATTCTGATGAGAACAAATTCCTATATAGGTTATGACTCATTTTGAGGAGTACCTATGATTAGGTCTGTGATATCCTTTTCATCATGGTACCTTTTCCTAACTAAGGAGATTTGCACAATGACTCACCTAACAACCTTGGGTTTGTGGAACACATAAGTATAGGTGTTAAGTGAAAAATCCAAAGGGACTCCCTTGCTACTAATACAATCTCCAACCTAAATCAGCAAGTGACCACACCTTGCATACTGAGCTTACATGATGATATCATATGAACAAAAGAGATAACAATTGGAAATTCATAAGAATAAAATTAGGCCATATAAGTAACTCTACCAGGGCTATAGATGCTTGTTGGTAGTGGGGCTCTACTCAAGGGGATTATAGAGATAACCTTGTCGAGGCTATGGACGCCTGCTAGTAGCAAGCCTCTATCTTGCTTGGCTATGAGGGATGATCCCAAAATATGTAGCTTAACACCAGTTACTCATGTTTTCAACTTACTTTCAAGATGAGGATAATTAATCATTTGCACACACTTGATCCAATGCTAGCATCGTTGTAATGATGAACATCATATCATTCAGGAAGGTCATAATACTTATGCTTAGAAAGAGTTAAAATGCTATGTTAGAATGTGATCACATCACTTGAATCATTTGAATTTGATTGTTTTCTTTGGTGGCAAGTTGTGTGGTTACACAACACACCCCATTTTGCCTTAGTAAAACAGGGACCAAACTTTTATTTCTTCTTTTTTCTTGCTTATTTCTTGCTTTGGGTGATTTCGTAAAATTAGTCATGTATGTCACCTTTGATAGGGTTGATGCACTACAGGATGAGGTTAATTGCTAAAGTCATCATTTTCTATCATAAACCTCATGGTTGGAAAATACACAAAATTCCAAGCAGGTTTGCCTTTTGGATCACCCCAATATTGTTTAAGGGTAGGGAGTTATGTTGAGTCAAAGTTTGGTCAACCCTAATATTTCCCATAGGGGGGTCATATTTCTAACATCAGTCATATTCGCTAAGATCACCTGGACATATAATTATCATCCATGACTCATTAGGTACCTGATACATGAATGCCAATGTTAAATAAGAGCTAGTATCTACTCATCAAAGAACCTCATGTATCCATGGGGGGTCATATTTCTAAATTAGTCATCTTACCAAATATCACCCTTGCATGAATATCACCCTGCACCAAAATGACGTCATCACCTCACTCGACCCATGGAGGGTTATATATCCAAATATCTGTCATGTTTCTCAACATGACGATGACGTCACCAAAACTGATAAATAAATAACATCGATGACATGATGATGTCATCATGATCTTTTCCACATTGGGGGGGTGATATTTCAAAATACCCTTGATCTTAATTTCATGACCTAATATGCTTCATGGTCAAAAGTTGACCATATCACCCAATCTTTAGTAAACAATTATCCCACGCAAGATGGGGGGTCATATTATCCATAGGGGGGTCATATTTTCAAATATCCCTAGTCTTTCAAAGATCACCCCCAGCATTAAATGCAATTAAGTTGGTAGATGAAGCCCCATCGATTTCAAATACAAATCAAACACTTGGCAGCATCTATTGAACTCCATGAAATGATTGACGGATCAGATCAGAATAGCACACTATGCCCTAATTTGTCATATTGATCTATTTAAAAGTGAAATTCAATGGTTATTTGCATTTACCTTGCGATTAACCAAGAATTACACAGCTCCAAAAGTCAAACCCTTATCAGCCACCTATTAACGGATTGTGATATTCAACGTAATGGAATAGAACTGGTGACCCCACAAGTTTACAGTATTTCTTGTTATCAGTCATATAATCCAAAAGGGGAAAGCATTATCAGGTAAGTAACTTCCAAACCCTCTCCGTTGTTGTTTTCTACAATATCCAAGTGAAATTTTTATCTTTACTAGGGTAAATCCACATAGTGATGCATGAAAGTTTTAAAGTGATAAGTAATAAAGATTAGATGCATGATATTGTTAAAAGTGCATACGGATACCATAGGGTAAGATGTATCATGTCTATTGTAGGAACTAATGGTAGATGTCAAAAGGAATAAGTCTGAGGTTGAGTTTTTGAAGCCTATGTTCATGCAGCCCAAAGGGGTATAGTTCAGACATGGTGTCATCAGTGATACACATCAAGGAAGTACAAACTTAGATGTATGGTCAAGGAAGCTAGATGATGATACTAACAATCTGATACTCAACAGGATATTGACAATAGGTATGTGGCACGCGGTTGGATTCCCATACACCATGGATGCCATTGAGCTGGTGGTAGAATGTGCCAGAAACTATAACCCCACAACTAGGAGGGTAGAAAAACATGGTAGGATATATGCTAACTTTTCAATCAAGGGTATCATCGCCACTTTTAGTTTGTTGGAAACAAGGCAGATAACTGAGAGGGGGGTGAATTAGTTATCTCAAACATCTTAACTTTATTTTCTTCTTTAATAGTTAGTGCAACTTCAAATCATATAAGCATACATAATCATGAGAGCAGAAATAAAATCAACACACATAACACAAGGATTTTTACATGGAAAACTCTATTAAGGGTAAAACCACAGGGTGACTAACCCAAGATTGTATTCTCTGTTAAAAGAATAAGAAGTACAAAATGACACTTGCCAATTAGGGCTCACTGCCCAAGCACACTGCCTACAAGAGACTCACTGTCTACAAAGTTTATAGAAGGTAACCAGGTGTTTGAACTGATGAGAGGCATCCACAAATGCTGAAGTTGAGTTCTAGTTAGGCTCAATATACTGATCTAATGCACTTCATTCTTCCTTTGCTCTAGTGCTGCTGCTCTATCACATACTGGACTTGTATTGCTACTTCCACACTTATCTCTGCCTTTCTTTCCACACTATTTCACCACACACACACTTTCATACTGAAATCCATCTGGTATATATATCCACACCAAGGATTTCAACAACTTTCTAGTCGGCAACTAGAATACTCAAGATATTTACAAAATACTGATCTGTCAGCTGAATCCATGCTTGATTTGTGATGCATATCAAAAGTATAGACATAGAAGTCATCAATCATGTCTTCCAATCTTGTATGATCCCTCAAATCTCTTAATCAACATCAATTACTCATCCAGATTGAAGTTTGATACTTTGCTGGTCAGTTCTTCCTCAGTCTGCTCTACTTGTTAGGAACCCAACACTCAGATGCTCATATCTTTTCCATGTTTTATCATCAGAGGCTGAATATCTAGAATATAGTAGTCATGATACTCCTCTTGACTTTTCCAAGTCTGTAACTTGTTGATTTACACCATCTGAGAGATCTGGACCTGTTTATCAGACCTTGCTACATGCTCTGTTCTTGTTCACTGGACCAAAAAAATCTTCAATCTGACTTCTGGTATAGGCATACTATGTGCTGCAGATGTGTGGGATAAACTTTGTTGCCATCAATGACAACACATAGTGTCTCTTGCCAACAATCTCCCCCTTTGGCATTGATGGAAACACTTAGTGAAAAATGACTAAGTGTCGTAGCAAACTCCCCCTTGGCTGATGCTCTGTCTTATGTACTATTTTATCAGAGGTCCCCCTTGGTTGGATTCCACATTTTTCACTACTCCTCACTCCTCCTTTGACATCAATGGAAAAGGGTGGAATCCGCACACTAAAAAATGCAAAAATTAACCTATACATGGCCATGTAAGTATATATACATGTTATAATTCCATATACTTAAGTATATCTGCAAAAGTGGCCTTCAACTGTACATACTCTAGGGCCCATCTCTGCTTCATCTTGTCCAAAATGGAGATGTGACCACTCAACAAAAATGCATAAGCTTCTACCCTTCTTAAGTCTGTCAGATCACTGGTCCAGGCTGTGGTCTAAGCAACAGTTAAGGCCTCATGCATTGCCTCTAACTTAGGGATAATTATCCCTCTAAGTTCACTCATCCTGCTTATTATATTCTTCTTCTCTTTGTCCAGCATCTTTATTTCATTTATAATAGCAATATCCTGGCATTCTTGATTCATTATGGATGTAGTGATGGGATCAAAATTCTGAGATAAACTTGACAGTTTACCTTCTTGTTCTTTCACTTTCTTTTCAATATCCTGATGCAGAGGCATCCACACTATAACATTCGCATATAGCATGGATGTCTGCAGCCCATCCTCATCATCATCATCATCTTCGCCATCATCATCATATTCCACTTTACTCTGTTAGCATCATCATCATGTTTCCTAAAACCAACAACAGCATCATCATATTTCGGATGATCACACTTATCCTCCTGCCGACTACTGTTCACCTCCTTCATTTTCCGCCTAACATCATCATGATGTTCAACTAGCGCAAACATCCTCCTGTTGCACTGTTCATCGGGCTCCAAACACTATCGGCATCATCATGATATGCAACACTCTCTTCGTCAGTAGGATATCAAATATCCGGTTGCTCAAATATCCTGATGACGATCACCTTCCCTTCGATGCTCCGCTAGCCGACGACACAAGCAACAGCATCATGATCTGTTTTCTCCGGTCCTCTCGAAACCTCCTGATGATGTTAATACAACCTTCTGCCGATACCCGAGCACTTAACCACGGCAGGATAAACGCGCATAGGGGGGATATCTCAATATCCTGATGACGATGACATCATATCCTGATGACGATGACGTCACCCAATATCCTGATGATCTCTTCAACACTTAGTCAAAAAAAACAAACTTTCACTCTCGCATCTACTCGCGATATGCGGATGATTGGCACTCCCGATAGATGATCCTGATGCCGATACGCTCCTCTTCGGCTCCTCCAGATGATGATCACCCCGACGCACTTGCACTTCATGCAATCGACAACATCATGCTCATCTCCTCCACTTGTCTGGATGATGATGCCTAACCCGACTGCAGGATATTTGCAGAAATATCCTGATGATGCCGTCTTGACCAATTTCCAGCCTTAGCGAAATTTCACTTCGCCGATCCTCCAGGGATGACCCGATCCAACCTCAGGGTGATCTTCCAACTCAAACTTATCAACTTGACCTAGCACATGCCCATGCTAGGGTCTTCAACATCTTTCAGCCGCGATCCTGCACACCTGCATGCGAACAAACGAACTACAACCTAACCTACTGTACATTACCATTCCACCGATCAGACGGATCAACCGGTGGAATGGATCAGTGAATCCATGAAACCACCCAAACCAGCAGATCGATTACACGAAGGAGATTAAACAGAAAATGAAACAGGATCTTTATTGATTTCAAAGATGCAATACAATGATCAATCTCTCTCTCAGTCTCACTCTCTGCAATCCTAGCTCGATCGATGATATCTGTCTGTATATGCAATATCAACTGATCTCATGCTTAAATAGATTATCCTATGAGTACTACTGACCCGACTCCAAGAGGCTGGGAACTCTCCAGGCGGCTGGGAGATCTAACCGGACCCTACAGCATGACAGCTGTTTAAAAAACTAACTAAAAATAGTAAAAGCCTGGTCAGCATGATCTTATCATGATCAGCATGACCTTATTACATGCATTTGGTCTTAACAGACCTTCTTGGAAACATAAATAGGACCTAAACTACTAACTGCCTTATCAAGACCAACTGTCAGGTAGGTGCTCCTGCACCATATCCTCTGTCACTTTAGACCAGGATAGACAAAATTTATACATATCCCCACCATCTTTAAGAGAATTTTCAAGGCTCTTTATCCCAATATCTAGGGTCCTCCTATCATTAGCTATGAGTCCCTATACTTTAGTGAATCTCTTTCCCAAAAATTCTTTCTGAACCTTTTCTTCTATTGATTTCTCTAAAGAATCAAAATGAGTGCTGACATAGTTTACTAGAGATTTCAAGTTACTAGATAGAGAGGCCGAAGGATCCTTTTGAAAGGATGTCATGATCTTTTCCAGCATACTGGATCCAATCTCTAATAGCCCACAGTCTTCCATGTGATACTTCAGAAGTTTTTCTTTTGCCTTGGCTTGAGAAAAAGATGCTATCTTCATTGTTTGGGCTGGAGAGAGGGAATTAAAATTTAGCGGTCCTTGGAAAAGTTCTGATTCATCTATCTCTATCAGTTCTTTGTTCAAGAAATTCTTCACTACCTCTGTAGTGTCTCTTGCTAGAGACTGAGTCTTCTTTTCTTTTGGAATCTCTGAACTATCATCATAGATCTTCTCTATTTGTTCTTCTTCTCTTCCCTTTACCTCCTCTTCTTGACTCACTTTCTCCTCTTTTCTTCCTTCTCCTTCAGTTCTTGAGTCTGGAATGTCTACAGTGGGATCTAGAGGAGAGATGTTAACTTTTTCATGAACTTCCTCTTCCAGAACAGAGGAATCTAAGTCCTTAAACTTCTCCTCATCTATCTCTTTTAAGCCTTGTACATTTTTCTTAGTAGATTCTTCTTTTGATGCATTTAATCCTTTGACATCCATGGTAGAAGGTTCTTCATCTATTTCTTCTATAATAGGAAGATTGAATCTTTTGAAGGCATTCCGGAGGATGTCTTCTATTTCTCTTCCTACCTGATCAGTCTCTCCAAGCATTAGTTTGTTCATTCTTGCTTTTCTCCAGAATTCATCCTTGCAGTCCTTAAAGATCATGTTCATTCGCTTTGGAGTAATGGAAGGATAGAGCTAAATTGCAATCTATTCTCAAATCTCTAAGTCCTTTGCCTTAGCAATTTATTTTCTAAGTTCAAGTACCTTCTCTATGTGCTTTATTATAAATATTCAGGTACCTAACTGTATGTTCTTCCAAGATCCTCTTGTTAGTATCACTATAATCATCATAATATTCTATTACTAGTTGCAGATTCCCATCCATAGTGACTGCCTTGATGATATCATCAATAGAAATAGTGGGCTTTTCAACAAATTCTTTTGCTTCTTATTGGTTTTTGTTGGCAGAGGATTCCCTGGATGTTTTCTTCTTCTTCTTCATTTTCTTAACTTCCTCATCAAACTCTATTTCTTCATCATCCTTTTGACTTATGTAAGACCTTGTGTCTTTTGTTTTCATTCTCTTTTCTCCCTTTTTAGATGACTTGGCTTCTGGTTTGGAGGCTCTTGAGCTCTTAGGGGTGGTAGGTGTAGAGCTCTTGGAGGATCTAGTCCGGGAGGAGGCTTGCACTGGAACACTTTCTTTTTCTACTTCTTGCTTCTCTTTCTCAGCTCTTTCTATTTTCTCTCTATTTGCATCAACTGCCTCTTTTGATATGCCATATCTTTTGGCAATTTTCTCTACTTCCCTTGTAACTTTCCTTTTTATTTCCTGTTGTCTCAGCTCAACATGTATCTTTACACTTAATTCTTGAAAAGTTCCAAACCTTTCTACCTCAGGGTCCTTTGGGTGGCTCAATAGGTGTTGAACATGTAGCTTCAAGATTTTCTCATCTACTTTGTAACCCATTGGTATTATCCATACTATTCTGGGCTCAAATGCCTCCAATAGGCATTGTTCAGTGTCAACCATGAAGCATACTGTATCCTTATATTTTTCAACTATGGTTTGAGGAAATCTTTCTTTGGCCTGCATCATACTTTGGAAGTTCTTAAAGTATCCCCAGAGTGCTATGCTTTGAGCCTTAGCATCACCAAGTCCATACATATAGTCTCTGATTTGTATGGCAACCAGTTTGTCATTTTGCCATACCCAACCGCTTGATCCGAGTAGCTCATTCATATAGTAAAAGAACATACACAATATTAAACAACTATACTTGAATGATTTCTTCTTATCCTTCTTGATCTTCTGTAAGTTTTCTAATAGTTGGTTTAGAAGAAGATCACATGGATCATAATTAGCATTTTCCCTTAACATCTGATATGCTATATATATTGCAGTCCTGGACATAGAATTCTCCCTACTGGAATGGTAGATTTTATAACCAATTATCATAGAGGCAAATTTGATATCCAGATTTGTGATGTCTTCTATGGTCATAGCTCTCTTGTCAAACTTAGATCTGGTAGCTTCACTTACTATCTGGTTCTTGATAGATTTGAGTGTAGGTAACCCACTAGATGAGTGGAATCCAGTTAATACCCTAATGGCATCTTTTGTTATCTTAAAGGGCTTCATCAACCACATGAAATTGTCATGTATTCTGCTAAGAACATACCAGACCCATTCATCTTCTATAAAATAGGGAAAGTGGATGCAATGTCCAAAGTGTTTATCCCAGAGGGTCTTGTATTGAGGTTTGAGTTCAAAACTTTCATCTATTAATTTTTTATGGTAGATGTCCATCAACTTAGATTCTTCAAATTCCTTAATATTGGTGTGGATGTAAACCCTAACATCTACATTCAGAACCCCATACAGAATGCTAGAAAAAGTGCCTAAGGGATCAACTTCTAGGGATTTGTAGGGGTGTTTCTTGAACTTTGGATGTGGCCTATCAGTGATCTTAGCAACCATTGGAGTAGCCATTTTTGCAAAAGATTCAGAGAGAGATATTTAGAATGGAAGTACCTTTTTGTACTATTAGGGTTCAAAATAAGAGCCAGAACAAATCACTGGTTGAATTGGATTTTGCGGTTGATCTTTGAGAGTGTTGTAGAAACTTGATGCAAAGCTCTTCTTTTATTCTTCTTGAATGCAAAAGTGCAAATGATGAGTGAAAGAACCCTTTTATTCTTTCACAAACCCTAATTTCCTTTTGCAATAAATACACAACTTAAGTTACCTAGTTTCCCTGTTCTGAGAGAGATCTTTTCAAATCACTATTTTGCACTTAGAATCATTTTAAGTGATAATGGAAAATGTATCTTCTTTCCTCCCATCATACCATGGATCCACAGATCAAGATATCTCAATTTTGAATCATACTAGATCTGTCTGTGAAAATCCTGCTTTACCGGATGGCTGTCAAACCAGATCAGTCTTGGATGATTAAATTCTTGCCAAACTCCATGCAGATCTTTCATACTTTCACCAAGGGTTACTTAGATAATTTTATGAGAACTCTTTAATCTGCAAAATTCCATGTGCCAAATTTAGGCACCAATTAATTGGATGGGGGAATTTATTTTTCTTTGTGACTCCCCCTAAGCTAGAGCTCATATGTTTAGTTTTCAGAAGGAATATCAGCACCAGATTCTGGTGCGGATCCATCCCCATCATTTTCTATACTCTTCTTCACCCAAATCTTGCTCATCTCCCTTTGATCTTCATCCGCATTAACTTTTCCTTTTCCCTTGTCTTGATTTTGATTATGATGCACTGGACCCTTTTTGTCTTAATTTTTACTTCTGCAGAGTTTGATAATGTGACCGGATCTATTCCAATTATAACAAACAACATTTCTTTGCATATTTGACTGATATTTTCTTGATCTGCATTGATTAGCCATATGTCCCATTCTATTGCATGCAAAGCATCTACCATTGAATGAATTGTTTAATTGCATATTTTTGCATTCATGAGATTTGTGACCATACCTTTTGTAGTTAAAGCATTGTCCGGAGAAGGATGGATTGGTCTAATTCATTCTCCTTCTACACTAAGTTTCTTTATTACCAAATTTGTTGCAATTGAAGTAGTATCCATTGAAGGATGGATATCTTTGAGAATTTGGTTTCCTTACCGGAGGTCTTCTAGGTTTGTTTCTTTGATTTCCTGATCCAAAATTCTTCTGACCAGATCCGGAGCTTTCACCTTTCTCATATCCCAAGCCATGCTTATCATCTACCCTCTTTTGGCTTTCAAGAAGAACTTCAAGTTTAGCTGAGCTTATCTTGAATTTCTCTTTGTATTCATTTGCTATTTGAAGATCTTGTTTAAGAGTGTCTATCTGATTCTCAAGTTGTTCTTCATTATCTCTATCTTCTTCAAGATCAGATTCAAGATGCCTGATTATTCTGTCCATTTTGTGGTAGTCCTCTATTTTCTCCTTGAGAAATTGTTTTAGATTATCTTCAGTTTTCCTTTTCTCTTCAATTTCTTGGGTGAATCTTATAACCCCTAATTCCATCTCATGTCTTACCATAATGACCTCTTTTGATAGCTTCTCACATAGCTTGTTTTTCTCATTCATATCTTCATTAGTATCATTGGCTTCACTATGCTTTGCTAATTTTTGAATTAGTTCCTTTCTCTTTTTCACAGAGATACTCACTTTTTCTTTTAGCTCATTTATGAAATCATCAGCTTGCTTGAGTCTTTCTCTTAAGTTATTGACTTTAGAGTGAGATTTCTCAAGATCATCTAGAGTAGACTAAAGTTGTTCCTTCATACCATACATATCTATTGAGATTCCCAAATCTTCCTCAAGCTATTAGGCTCTATTTAGAGGAACTTAGGTCTGATACGAATTGTTGGAAACAAGGTAGACAACTAAGAGGGGGGTGAATCAGTTATCTCAAATATCTTAACTTTCTTTTCTTCTTTAATAATTAGTGCAACATCAAATCATATAAGCATACATAATCATGAGAGTAAAAATAAAATCAACACACATAACACAAGGATTTTTACATGGAAAACCCTGTTAAGGGACAAACCACAAGGTGACTAACCCAAGATTGTATTCCATGTTAAAAGAATTAGTACAAAATGGCACTTGCTAATTAGGGCTCACTGCCTGAGCACACTACTCACAAGAGGCACACTACCTACAAGAGACTCACTATCTACAAAGTTTATAGAAGGTAACCAGGTGTTTGAACTGATGAGAGGCATCCACAAATGCTGAAGTTTAGTTCCGATTAGGCTCAATATACTGATCTAATGCACTTCATTCTTCCTTTGCTCTAGTGCTGCTGCTCTGTCACATACCAGACTTGTATTGCTGCTTCCACACTTATCTCTGCCTTTCTTCACACACTATTTCACCACACACACACCTTCATAGCAAAATCCATCTGGTATATATATTTGTACCAAGGATTTCAACAACTTTCTTGTCAGCAACTAGAATACTCAAGATATTTACAAAATACTGATCTGTTGGCTAAATCCATACTTGATTTGTGATGCGTATCAAAAGTATAGACATGGAAGTGATCAATCATGTCTTCCAACCTTGTATGATCCCTCAAATCTCTTGATCGACATCAATTACTCATCTGGATTGAAGTCTAATACTCTATCAGTTAGTTCTTCCTCAATCTGCTCTGCCTGTTAGAAATCCAACACTCAAATGCTCATATCTTTTCCATGTTTTATCATCAGAGGCTCAATCTCTAGAATATAGTAGTCATGATACTCCTCTTGACTTGCTGAGTTACACCATCTAAGAGATCCAGACCTATTTGTCAGACCTTGGTACATGCTCTTTTCTTGTTCACTGGACCAAAATAGTCTTCAATCTGACTTCCAATATAGGCATACTATGTGTTACAGATGTGTAGAATAGACTTTGTTGCCATCAATGACAACAATCATGAAGCCACACAGTGTCTCTTGCCAACACAGTTTACCAGTGGGAAACAAGGTCATCAGTGTGGACCTCAACAAACTTGAGAATGAATATAATAATAACAAGAAGGATGTTAGGAAGAAAATGTATCAGTGGAGGGTGAAGAACAACACCTACATAGCTTCGGGCAAGTTGCCAATGTACCTATATAAATTTGATTTTGATGATGAGTACCAGTACATAATTGCCCTACTGAGTAGGATGACCGGCAAACCTCATGCTAGTAATTTCAAGAATTGGATGTTTGGAATCATCTAGATGGTGTTGTACTCGGATAACAAACCCCTATGGGCCAAGATCATCAACAATTCACTAGATGAGGGGATAAGGAAGCTAGGAGGTTAAGTATGCTTATTTTAAATGACCTCTTATGTTGTGTATTCATGTGCCTTTTGAGAAACTTTTGATGCCCTACAAACAGTAGGTAAAGTTGGGAGTGATACAAATGATGTGCATATGTGGGATCACTATCCCCAATTGTAGAGAAAAGTGTACCTCCAAGATTGCAAATTGGTAAATGATGCATTTTTTATGCACCTAGTTAGAATGATGGAGGAGGACTGGACCAAGAGGTTGAGAATGGAAGCTCAGGAAATTATTTACAAATATGGAGCTTGGTTCATCTAGTTTTCTACATTTTAATATATGAGGATTAAAGGATTTCAGGGACAGCCCCTCATGTTGTCAAGATACCCCACCGATAGAGTCATCATGATGGAATTCATCAAGAAAGTGTCCACTTTAGTTGAGGCCTATAAAGAGTAGAAGAAGATCCCTCCTATTTTATTTCTAGTATACATAGGGTGGTATTTATTCACAGAGCATCAAACATGCCATTGGAGGGTTAAAACTTATATACTTACAGCCATTCCCTATTGCCAAGTCATATGACCCTTATGGTAGGATGCATAAATTGTTAGAAAAATAGATACATCAAAAGCATCTGGAAGACTTTTGGAGTGACTGTGATGATGAGACAGAGGTGAAAAGAAGAAAATATCAAAGGCTCACCTTGAATCAAATTAGAACCTTTGATTACATCTCAGTGCCAACCTAGTTGCAGAATGATGATGGGAAGATAATGTCCAATGAATATGAGGACAAGAAGGTGTATAATGACACCATTTTAGGCCCTAATCTAACATAGTAGGAGGATACCTTCTTAGAACAAATAATGCAGGGGGGTGATTCAACTAACCCAAAGTTGGGTAGATGGAGAAATTGCCAAATTGAAGAAAAAGGGCATGGCCCTTACTATTGACAATAAGAAAAAGAGACAAGAGTTATTTGATGAAGAGTATGATGACTTCCTTATTGAGAAGAGAAAGTCTAATGGGGAGAGATTACCCATTGAAGAAAAGAAGATACCCTCCAAGGGTAGGAAAGTGCAAGATGAGCCAAAGGGGGTGATTATCAAAAGAATTGTATCTAAAGGTGATGGGGCATCTACATCAGCCCATGTGTCCACATCACAGCCTGTACTTGATAAACTAAAGACTAAGAGGACATTGCAGCCTGTTACTAAAACCACAAAGAAGTAGGTAGAGGACCAACCTCTAAAAGATAAATTAGAAGAAGGTGATCCTTTAGAGGAAGAACAAGTGAATAAAGAACCTAGGGATGATGACTTGTTGATAACAAGAAAGAAAAGGAAGCAGGTGCTACAGACACCACCACCCAAGAAGTACAGAATAGCCATGAGGGAAAATGTTAGCACTAACCCCATCATGTAAATGGGCATGCGTGGTGCAACCTTCAGGAGAGAGTTACAACATGAAGTCCACATTCTAGAGATAATTTAGTTTAAGACTGAGAAGGTTGAGGAACAAAAAGAAAAGTAAGCACATATGGCTAGTAGGGAGTCTCCTTTCCCTCTAGATGATACTATAGAACTATTAGATGATGAGGTAGTTCAAGATGTGACTACTTAGCGCATGGAAACCCTAGTTGCTAACAACAGGATGACTCATCATGGGACCCCATTGGTCCAGATGAGGACATTACAAGAAGACAAGCAAATAGATGAAACAAAATAGGACAGTCCGTAGAGAGTAGCTCAACAAATAGGGTTGGATAGTTTGGTTGATCAGGTTACAAGCCCTGTAGCAATTGACCTAACATACAAGGGTGATGTAAGCCTAGGTGGAGACAATAATCCACCTTTGGATCCTAAAAGGGCTAAAGATACATAGCATACTAAGAAGGGTGATGCTCCACCTGATCAGGACCAAGACCAAAATAAGTCACCTATAGAACCAAAAGAATCAAAAGCACAACAACAGAGGGGGTGATCAGGACATGCCAGACAAGAATGTTAGTCAAGACCAAAGTGGTCCATCACTACCTACTACAGGGGGTTATCAAAGTAAGGGCCTAGCATCAAAGGAAAAATCAGCTGAGAAAAAAGCCAACATAGAGGAAGTTGACATGTCTAAGGATAAAGAACAAAGTTTGTCATAGGGTGATAGTATAGAGAAAGAGAAAGAGAATGTGGCTAAGGGTGATTAAGGTGACATCCAAGGTCAAAACACACAAACCTCTCAAGAGGCCAGTGTATTACAAGATGAACTAAATAAGAAAGATAAAGAAGTTCTAGAGAACTTACAAAAGGAGGCACAAGATCAAAGTGCCAATACTGTACAAGAGCCTCCTCCATAAAAGGAAGTCCCTCAACAAGAGGAACCCCAGCAAGATCCCCCTCATGATAAGGTACATGAGGAAAAAATTAGGAAAGAACCATCACCACCAAGGGTAGAATGTAACATAGGAGCATAGGACACCCAAAATGCAGGGGGTGATCATCAGGAGCCTAGGGGTGATGTACCTCATTGGTTGCAACGAGAGATACATTTGCAACAAGTTGAGGAGGTAAAGGATTTTGATGTATCTACATTGTTTTTTGGGAGCATGATGAAACCTAGAAGAAAAGCTAGGTTGACATTAGCAATCAAAAGGGACCTTACTATAGGTAGGAGAACTGCACAAGTAGCCCTGGCTACAGTTGAAAAAGAGAAAGGCAAAATAGGCCTTGAGTATTTTCAGATCACTAATGTTGATCTAGGTTTTGTGAATGAGGACTAGGAAGATCAAGAAGGAAAAGACATTATAGACTCTCTAACACAAAGGGTGAAGAGAGAAAAGGAGAAGAATAAAAAACATAAAGAGTAGATTGCTCAACTACATTCTTTTATTAAAGGGTTAATTAACCCTGATCATGCACTTGCTGATCCTGCCACCCCATTATCCATTATATCACAAGATGAGGTTACTAGACTGGACCTGATAAGACATAAGGCTCAGGTGATGGAGAAGTGGATGCTATCATCAATTTTTGAGGCAGAGGTTGTAGTGAAAACCTCTTTGGAGAAGTAGAATTCTTTAAGTACCTTGAAGAGAAAGGTAGACAAACTGCAAAATGAAACAAGCAGAAGGTCATTCAGGCTAGATAAACATCTAGATGCACTAGGTGAAATGAAGAGGATAGATACATAGATCTTGGTAAGTCATAATATATTGGATAATGATGGCACTAGGTGAAATGAAGAGGATAGATACATAGATCCTGGTAAGTCATAATATATTGGATAATAATAGCTCCCAGCTACTAGGTATCTGGTATGAAGATACTGGGTTTGAATGTGATATATTGAAAAGGTGCAGTGGAAAGCTCTGAGATATAAGTGTCAAGCTACATAACCTGATGGCAAATGAGGCAGAGACCCTAGAATCTTTGGAAGGAAGAGTAGAAGGTAAGATTGAAAATCAAGATGTTGATTTTGCTATCAGGGCCTTCCATGATAATTTCAAGCAAGCTGCAGAGGACCCCCTAAACCACTTAACAAAGGAAGTGATGAATAAGGTCATGAGAATGAAGGTTGGGGTGGAGAACTATAATGAGACCCTAAACAATAGGAAAGGCAAGATGGAAGCCCTCTAGGCCAAATTCCATTCCCATAGGCATGCAGTAGCAAAGGCCAAGGTCCAAGATGGAGGAGAAATAGATAGAATTGTGTAATTATATGAGTCCATCAGAGAAACAATAAAGGTGCATATAAGAGATGATCTACATCAAAGTGATAGTGAAAATGAAGAAGAAGATAATGTAGAAAGTGAAGAGAAAGAAGAGAGGGAAGAAGAAGGAGATAAAGAGTAAGTATAGATGCATCATCAGGTAAACATATGCATAGGCTACTTATAAGCAGTAAGTCCTGCTAGATAATTGCCAGCTGGCAACTTGTACCATGGATGAAGATGTTGACTAAGTCAATGAGGAATTGTTAGCCATTGATTTGAATTGATGAATCTTGACCATTGGTCATTTATAACTGCCTCCTCTCTTTATTCTATAAAAGGGGAAGGAGTGCATCTTTTTAGTCATTAGAAACTTAATTGAAATTTGATTGCTGAAGAATTTAGGACTAATTTGAAGGTTATTATGAATGTACATGTTTTGAATGCTTAATGAAAGAGAAGCTATTTTGATTGCAAATCATTGTAAATCGTGAGTAATTTGCAAGTGGAATCTAGATATATGCATTGTTTAGCTGCATCCCTTGTAGTGCTTTTCAGTCTACATATGTTGATTTCATTCCTTATTCCTTTGAAGTTAGCATCAACCATGCCTAGCTGTGGAACAACCTGGTGAATTATGGTTTGATTTCTTCTCTTCATGACTGTATCCTAATTGTATGTGACTCAACAGATAAAGGTTCACCAAATTTAGAAGTATTTCTTTAAATTTCTTTGAATTTCATTACAAATCAGCTCCATAATTATAAATAACATACAACCCAAAGCAGACGAACATGAAATATGCCTATATCTCATAAATAATTAAAAATATAGAGCATATTTTGAATGAGAGCATGTCAAAGTGATAAATATCATGCAAATACAGATAAATATCCATGATAAACATATGAATATCCACTTGTAGACACATTATTTGAATAAATACATAGTGTAGAAGCATGTGTAAGTTCATGATGATAAATATTCAAAAGAATTGATCAAACTTATAAATATCACAGTGATATGTGGAATAGAGTAGAAATAACCTCATCTTTGAAGTGAATTTATAGAATATAGTTGCATTATTGATCATCCAGACAAACGTAAGACCCCTTGAAATGGAAAATAGCATGTCACATCAACCTCTGAGTAACATTAGAAGATCATGACTTGATCAACAGAGCCTTCGAGTCATCAATTTATCTTAAATTGATCATACTTTACAAGATAATAAAGGTTTGTTGTGCAAATTTTTATGCATTTTGTTATGACTAACAATCATCATCAACAGTCCCCTTGGGGGCTTTTCCCTCATAAGGTTTAGCTGCCAGATCTTTTGCATGCATTTAGGACATCTTAGTTCATATTTTAGCATCCCGATGGAATAAGGCCTAGGCTTCATGGCAAAGTGGACCTAGGAGGACCCCTTGAGTTCTACCCTACCCAAAATAGGGGGGAGGACTTGGGCACCCACACCCTAGTCTTGCCCTATTTTGGGGTAGCCCTAATTTTTGGGTGTCATTTTATGACCGTTATTTGATCCTTTTGCTGACACAGTAAGTTTTAATTTTTAAAATCTTAAAGGGAGTGCTTGTAGTTGCACATATAAGCATGATTAGGTATTCATTTTTAAACTAGATGGTAATTGTGATGCTCAAGTGTTCTCAAGGTGATTCAAGGCTTTCATTGTGTTGCAAGAGTAGACTTGTGTGTTTTGTGTGTTGATATTTGCAGATTTGAGCATTAATTTCTTCATGGAATGAAGAGCATCTTCCTCCCATGAGAGCTTCATTACAAGGTGACAAAATATTGTGTTTTCATCATTGATTCCTTTGGTTTTTGCCTCTGCCTCACAAGGGTGTTCACTCTTTATCTGATAATGGTGTTTAAAGACTCAAATGTCCTCTGGGGCTTGACTGAGGCAAGCCTCTAAACACCACAACCCTCAAACCAAATCTTGTGATTCTAGGTTATAGGTGTCGTATTTGGGAAAAGTGGAGTTATAGGAAGGATTGGCAGGTATCAAGAATTTAGGATCTAAAGTAAAGTAGGATACAGGAGCACTTCCAGGACTTGGGTGCTCACTCTAGTGTTTTCTGCATCCGAGTTTTAGGAAATAGAAGTTACAAGGTTGATCAGTGTAAGAAGGAGGTCTAGATTTTGCTAAGAAACTAGTACCTTGGACTTGGGTGCCCACTCCAGTGTCCTTGACTATTCCACTTCAGAACCTTGAAAATAGGTACTCTGTGATTTGGTATTTTACTCCTGTTTGTAAGAGCTTTTTTTGTTATTCATCAATTTGTTGCCGTATTTACATAATTAGGGTTTTAATGGTCAATTGGGCATAAGAGAAGGAAAATTGATAATTAAATTCCCTAATCCAAGTTTCCCTACATCTCACAACAATCTAGGGTATGATAGTGCTTGTCATTCAACCCTAGGTGCTTAAATGTAAAGTGGAGAGGAGGATTTAAACATCAAAACACTAAACGTTAACAAATCCAATTTTCCACCTAAACATTTTGGTGAACTTGTGTTTTTGGACTTAAATTGCAACTTGCTGAGTGCGTGTCTTCAGATTTAGATTGATTTCATTCATTCATATAGTCATTCATTTTATTGCATTGAGAAAAATTCAAAAATACAAAAAATTCAAAAAATTCAAAAAAAAATTGCATTGTTTGGCTTACTAAATTGCATCAATTCTTCCTAAATTTTCCTAATTCATGATTTTTACATCAGATCTGATATAAACTATAGAAAAATCTAAAAATTCAAAAAATTTCATTGCATTTTCATTATTAATTTGCTAGGTTTTTGTAGAAATTTTGACAATTTTCATATAACCTAGTAATTCCAAAATCTAGGGTTAGTAGGCAAAATCTTTTTTGCAAAATTTTCTACTGATTTTAGAGGCTAATTCAAATTAGCATTTGGCTTTAGTCTTTCATTTTAGTATAAATTTGCATTTAGATTTAAAATATTTGCAATTTTGCATAGAAAATTTCAACAAAAACAAGCAATTTTGATGAATTTTCATTAAATTTGCATGGGCATTTTGTATGTTCAAGATTGAAAATAATTTTCAGATCTAAGATTATTTAATTTCCATCATAAATTAGACTTCAAAACATTAGCATAGCATTTTGTCTGAAGATCTCAAACCTAGGGCTTTAAAAACAATGATTTTCACTAAATTTAGCCTTATCGACTTCATAAACTTGCACCATAGGTGTGTTGTGAAAGGTATTTTGAGATTATTTTTCTTTTATTAAGGTAATAATTTTATTCCCCTCATAAAAATCTTCACAACACCCTTTTAACGGGCTCTTGTAGTGAAAATTCGGTGAAAAACTACACATTTTGGCTATTTTTGCCTTAGGGTTTGACCTAGTTTGCACTCCAAGTGTGTTGTGATCAATTTTATGGATTTAGGTGACTGATATAATTGATATTATTTTCTATACCTCCTGAAATTAATTACAACACCCCTCTTGCTAGGTCTTGGAGTTGAAAAACCGTGAAAAATAGCCTATTTTTGGTATATTTTCCTTAGGGTTTTACCTTAAGTGGCATTAAAAGCATGTTGTGTTAGATATTTTGGAACTAAGTGGATTTTTTTACTGCTATTATATGCTTCCCATCATCATTTTCCTCACAAAACCCTTTGTTATGCTCTTTTGCATTGAGTTTTGGTGAAAAAAGTGCCTATTTTGACATATTTTCACCATATTTCATCTTGGCATTAACTTAAAATTGCATCAAGAGTGTGTTGAGAAGGATAATTTTTATGTTTTGGAATGATATCAGACATATAACTTTCTGTCCTTGACTGAAATCCTTACATTACCCTTTGGTTTATTCATTTGCATTAAAAAATTATAAAATTCCAAGCATTTTTGGCCGTAATCATATCCTTCTCCTAGGAATTGTGATCTTAGTTTGGGCATTGTGCATTGTATTATTTTATAAGATTTATGACATGCTATCCTAAAAAAAATATCCCTTTGGGAAGAAGTAAAATATTAATGGGATCTAGTGCTCTTGAAGAAGTTGGTACTTTGGACACTTTCTTTACAAAGGGAGAAACTCAAATTGTGCAAGATATTATACTGTTGGCAAGAGACACTATATGGATTCATGGTTGTTGTCATTGATGGCAACAAAGGTCATCCCACATATCCGCAAGACATGATATGTCTCTACCGGAAGTCAGAATAAAGAATGTTGTGGTCCGGTGAAGAAGAACAGAGCATGTGGCAAGGTCCGACAGATTGGTTCGGACCTCTCAGAGGAAATGTCTTGGTGCAGTGCAGATTTGGGAAAGTCAAGAGGACTACCCTGAGTGGTATATTCCAAGGATTTAGCCTCCGGTGATGAACAAAGAAAAAGATATGAATGGTTGAGTACCGGATTCCTGAGAGACAGTGAAAACAGAGGAAGAACTGACTGGCAGAGTATCAGACTGCTTTCCGGATGGGTTACTGCTGATAACAGAAGTTGTGAAGGCATGAATCATGTTTGTCCGACATGATTAATGATATCTACAAGTATATGCTTGATCCGCATTGCTTGGTGAGGAAGGATTCAGCCGACAGAATGAAAGTTTATAAGAAACTAGACTGTTCCGGATGCCGACTAGAAAGGTGATGAAATTACTTGTGCGGATATATATAGAGGATGGATTTAGTTGTGAAAGGGTTGTTGTTGTGGAGAGATATGCGAATAAGTCTAGATAAAGAGCAGAGGTAGCAAAAAGGATCCGGTATGTGAAAGATAGCAGAATAAAGAACAGAGGAAAGATGAAGTGCAGCAGATCAGTGTACTGAGCCTAACCGGAACTGAACTCCAGCATATGCAGATGCTTCCAATCAGTTCAAGACTGTGATTCTCATCACTTTGTAGACAGTGTGTCTTCTTGTAGGCAGTGGGCCTCTTGTGAGCAGTGTGCTCGGGCAGTGAGCCCTAATTGGCAAGTGCCATCTTTGTAATTTCCTATTCTTCTAACAGAGAATAATTTTGGGTTAATCACCCCGTGGTTTTTTCCCTTAACAGGGTTTCCACGTCAAAAATACTGTGTCATGTGTTTCTTGTTTTATGGTTAATGTTTTATGTTTGATTTTATGCTGCATCAACTAAGGGAAAGTTCAATAAAGGAAATAATTAGGATAACTGATTCACCCCCCCCCTCTCAGTTATCAACAATTGGTATCAGAGCTAAGTTCCTCCTAATAGAGCCTAACAGCTTGAGGAAGATCTGGGATTTCAAATGGATGCATATGGTTTAAGGGAGCAACTCAAGACTGCTCTTGAGGATCTTGAACAGTCGAATTCTGAAGTCAGTGAATTAAAGGAAAGACTCAAACAGGCTGATGAATTCATGAGAGAATTAAAAGACAAATTAAGTCTCTCTATGAAAAAGAGAAAGGAGCTGCTTCAACAGTTGGCAAGACAAAGTGAAGAAAGCAATACAAATGAAGAATTGACTGAGCAAACCAAGTTATGTGAAAAGTTATCAAAAGAAGTCATTATGTTAAGACATGAAATGGAATCAGGAACTATAAAGTTTACTCAAGAGATTGAAGAAAAAAGAAAGGCTGAAGACAATCTAAGACAATCTCTTAAAGAAAAATCAGAAGAATGCCACCAGATGGACAGGATTATCAGACATCTTGAATCTGATCTTGAAGATGCCAAAGATAATGAAGGAAAACTTGAGGATCAAATTGCCTCTCTCAAAAGAGACCTTCAAACAGCAAATGAATATAAAGAGAAATTCAAGATAAGTTCTGCTCAACTTGAAGTTCTCCTTGGAAGTCAAAAGAGGACAGATGACAAGTATGGTTTGGGATATGAGAAAGGAGAAAGCTCCGGATCCGGTCAGAAGAATCTTGGATCAGAAAATCCAAGAAGCAGGCCTAGAAGACCTCCGGTAAGATAGCCAAATGCTCAAAGATATCCATCCTTCAATGGATACTGCCACAGCTGCAACCACTTTGGTCACAAAGCTAATCAGTGCAGAATGAGAATGAATCAGATTAATTCATCCTTCTCCGGACAGTGCTTCAACTGCAAAAGGTATGGACACAAATCCCATGAATGCAGAAGAATGCAAGTAAACAAATCATTCAAAGGTAGATGCTTCACATGCAATAGAGTAGGTCATATGGCTAATCAATGCAGATCAAAAGGATATCAGTCAAATATGCAAAGAAATGTTATTTGCCAAATCTGTAATAGGTCCGGTCATAATGCTAAAGTTTGCAGAAACAAGAATCAGGACAAAAGAGGTCCGGTGTATAATCAGAATCAAGACAAGGGTAAACAAAAGATGAATGCGGATGAGGTTAGGAATCAGATGAGCAAGATTTGGGTGAAGAAAAGTTCAGAGAATGTAGAGGTTGGATCCGCACCAGACTCTGGTGTTGATATTTCTTCCAGAAATTAAAAAGTGAGCTCAGGCTCAGGGGGAGACTCAAAGAAAATCTTGTTCCCCCAGCCAAACAAGTGGTGCCGGATGTGGCACAAGATGCGGATCAAAGGGTTTGTAGATATGAGTCTTGAGATACTTCAGTCAAGTTTTCAGAGGTCTGCATGGAGTTATGAAGAAGCTGTGATCGATCAAATAAGACCTGTTCAGCGAGATGCTCCGGTATGATAGAGGATTACAAAAAGGTCCGGAAAGATCCGGAAATGCACTATCTTGTTCTGCGGATTGGACAGAGTGTTTGGGATGCTCTTGTAATATGTTACCTCGATTTTATTCATGATTGAAAGATCCGGATGATATCCTCAGATCAGAACCAATCCGGGATACTCCAAACTATCCAGACAAGGCAAACCGGAATGATGTAGGTGAAGCATTTATTGCAGACAGATATTAGGGTTCGCGGAGCAATTTAAGGGATTTCTCAAAGGTCATTTGCTCATTCTGCACTCGAGAAGAAGCGAAAAGTGGAGCTCTGCAACAAGGTTCATCAAGCACCAAGGATCTCCTGCCGAAGCTATTGCATAAAGAAATCAATCCAACCACTCCGTGCAAACCTAAGGCGCATAAGGTATTCTCCGTTTTTCATTACCTCACTGCAAATCTTTGAAGAATGGCTACTCCAAACATAGTTAAGATCTCTGATAGACCTCGCCCCTCATTCAAGAAACATCCCTACAAATCATTGGAGGTAGACCCACTAGGAGCCTTCTCTAGTGTTCCCCACGGAGTTTTACACACCGAAGACATTAGGGTTTACATACATGCAAACATTGAGGAATTTGGGGAATTCAAATTAAGAGACCTCTATCACAAGCAGCTGATTGACAATGCTTTTGAGCTTAAACCAGAGTATAAGGATATTCAGAAGAAACAATTTGAGCAATTTATTCATTTCCCCTGTTTTGAAGAGGATGAATGGGTCCGGTATGTACTGAGCAGGATGCATGACAACTTTCTATGGCTAGATAGACCCTGCAAGATCACAAAAGAGGCAATTAGAGCAGTAACTGGCCTATACTCTTCCGGAGGAGTACCTATCCTCAAATCTGTCAAGAACAACATTGTAACTGAGGCCACCGGATCAAAATTTGACAAAAGGGCAATGACCATTGAAGACATCTCCGATCCGGATATCAAATATGCATCAATGATAATAGGATACAAGATCTACCACTCCAGCAGGGAGAATTCTGTATCCGGAACTGCAGTATACACTGCCTATGAGATGCTAAGAAAGAATGCAGAGTATGATCTCTGCGAACTACTGCTAAGCCAATTAATGGAAAATATACAGAAAATCAAGAAGGATAAGAAGAATTCCTTTAAGTATGGTACTCTGATTGTATGTCTATTCTTCTACTTCATGAATGAGCTACCCGGAACAAGTGGATGGGTATGGCAGAATGACAAACCTGTTGCAGTCCAGATAAGAGACTATTTGCATGGACTTGGGGATGCAAAAGCGAGAAATACAGCTCTATGGGGATACTTCAAAAACTTTCAGAGCATGATGCAAGCAAGAGAGAGAATTCCCCAGTCTCTCATTGAGAAATACAAGGACTCAGTGTGCTTTATGGTTGACACTGATCAGTGCCTAATGGAGGCAGTGGAGCCAAGGACTGTCTGGATCATGCCCATGGGGTATGAAGTTGATGAACAGATAGTGGAGCTGCATGTTCAACACATGCTAAGTCAGCCCAAAGATCCTAAGGCAGAAAGGTTTGGAACCTTTGAGGAGCTGAGTGTAAAAATACATGTAGAACTCAGGGAACCTGAGATTAAAAGAAAGGTAAGAAAAGAAGTAGAGCACATTGCTCAAGGCCTAGGTATCTCAAAGGAGGCACTTGATGCCAGCCGGGAAAAGAGGAGGAAGGCCGAGGAAGAAGAGAAAAGCAAAGAAAGTGCTCCGGTTGAAACTCCCACCCGGACCAGATCATCAAAGAGACCTGCACCTTCCACAACCAAAAGTTCAAAACCGGAAGTTCAGGCATCCGATAAGAGATCAAAGGCAAAAGCCACAAGGGCTTATGGAAGCCAAAAGGATGAGGAGGAAACAGAATCAGATGAGGGAGTAAGAGAAGTAAAGAAACAGAAAAAGAAAGGATCCGGTAAGCCCTCCACAGGCCAAGACAAGGAGGAAATGGCAGAGGTAACTGTTGAAAACCCCACTCTGTCACTAGAGAGCATAATCAAGTCGGTCACGGTGGATGGAAACCTTCAACCAATGACTAAATCATATGATGACTTCAGTGAGGCCGACCAAAAGACTCTGCAGGAGGCCACAGTGAAATATCTTAACATATATAATAAGGCTTTCATTGAAATAATATCTCTTATTCCTAAAAGCCTAGAAAAGGAAATGGAAGTGAGAAAGAATAATGCTCATGCTAAAGATCTTGAGATCCGGGAGCAGATAGCTATTCAGCTATATCCTCAAATTGATCCCAAGACCATGAACATTATCTTCAAAGACTGCAAAGATGAGTTCAGAAGCAAAGCCAGGATGAATCAACTCATGCTTGGCGAGACTGACAAAGTGGCCCAAGAAACAGAAGAGATCCTCCGGAAGGCCTTCAAAAGGTTCAATCTTCCGGTTGTAGAGGATTTAGGTACAGAAACAGCTGAGGACTTGGGACCCTCTGCTCCAGAAGAAGTGGCTCATGAACAAACTAGCATCTCTCCTCCGGTTTCCCCTACAGTCTCCGGATCCAAAGAAGAAGAGCAACTACAGGAGAAGGAAGCAGTGGTGAAAGACAAAGAGGTTGATAGTTCTAAGACTGTAGAAGAAAAGAAACATCTGTCTCCGGCAAGAGACACTGCACAAACTGTTCAACAATTTTTGAGTAAAGAAACTCTAAAGATTGATGAACCGGAGCTTCTAAAAGGTCCATTTGATTTTGACTCTCTCTCTCCGGTACAAACAATGAAGATAGCTTCATTTGCAAATGCCAAGGCAAATGAAAAGCTCCTGAAGTCTCATATGGAAGACTGTGAGTTGATAGAGGCTGCTTCCGGAATACTTGTAAAGATCATGCCATCAATCCAGATAGATCCGACAGCCTCCACTTCCGGTAATCTAAAAACCTTAGTCAGCAGTGTTGATACACATTTTGATTCTTTAGAAAAATCAGCTGAAGAAAAGGTCCGGAAGGAATTTTTGGATAAGAGATTTTCAGAAATATTAGAATTAATCTCTAAGGATAGGAAGATTGTAAGCATTGGAATAAGGAGCTTAGAGAATGCTCTTAAGGATGGCGGTGACATCTACAAATTTTGTATATCCTGGTCAAAGGCAACAGCAGCATTTGACAAGAAAATAAAAGAGGAACAGGATAAGCTACAAAGCTTATCTCAAAGTTTTGATCCTCTATCTTCCTCTATAATAAATCAAGAATGTCAGACCATTGCAGTCTTGAATGAAATAAAAAATCTTGAGAAGGAAAGGAAGAACATCACCAACCGGATGGGAGAACTTAGAAGGATTATAATCCCTAAGTTGGAAACCATGCATGAGGCCATCAGTGATGCTCAGACCACCGCCCAAACAAAAGATCCGACAGATCTCAAGCGGGCAGAAGCGTTTGCATTTTTGCTAAGTGGTCACATTTCAATTTTGGATAGAATGAAGCAAAGTTGGGCTACAGAAATGATCCAATTGCAGACATCCTTTGCAGACATTCTTCAGTACATGTGAGTATGTAAGTATGCGGCTATATATAGAAAATTTTTGAAAATTTTGGTGTGCGGACCCTACCCTTTGCCATTGATGTCAAAGGGGGAGTGAGGAGCAGTGAAAAATGAGGGATCCAACTAAGGGGGAGTTCTGGAAATTGTATATAAGGACAGAGCATCAGCAAAGGGGGAGCATAGTGAAAACACTTAGTCATTTTTCACTAAGTGTTGCCATCAATGCCAAAGGGGGAGATTGTTGGCAAGAGACACTATATGGATTCATGGTTGTTGTCATTGATGGCAACAAAGGTCATCCCACATATCTGCAAGACATGATATGTCTCTACCGGAAGTCAGAATAAAGAATGTTGTGGTCCGGTGAAGAAGAACAGAGCATGTGGCAAGGTCTGACAGATTGGTCTGGACCTCTCAGAGGAAATGTCTTGGTGCAGTGCGGATTTGGGAAAGTCAAGAGGACTACCCTGAGTGGTATATTCCAAGGATTTAGCCTCCGGTGATGAACAAAGAAAAAGATATGAATGGTTGAGTACCGGATTCCTGAGAGACAGTGAAAACAGAGGAAGAACTGACTGGCAGAGTATCAGACTGCTTTCCGGATGGGTTACTGCTGATAACAGAAGTTGTGAAGGCATGAATCATGTTTGGCCGACATGATTAATGATATCTACAAGTATATGCTTGATCCGCATTGCTTGGTGAGGAAGGATTCAGCCGACAGAATGAAAGTTTATAAGAAACTAGACTGTTCCGGATGCCGACTAGAAAGGTGATGAAATTACTTGTGCGGATATATATAGAGGATGGATTTAGTTGTGAAAGGGTTGTTGTTGTGGAGAGATATGCGAATAAGTCTAGATAAAGAGCAGAGGTAGCAAAAAGGATCCGGTATGTGAAAGATAGCAGAATAAAGAACAGAGGAAAGATGAAGTGCAACAGATCAGTGTACTGAGCCTAACCGGAACTGAACTCCAGCATATGCAGATGCTTCCAATCAGTTCAAGACTGTGATTCTCATCACTTTGTAGACAGTGTGTCTTCTTGTAGGCAGTGGGCCTCTTGTGAGCAGTGTGCTCGGGCAGTGAGCCCTAATTGGCAAGTGCCATCTTTGTAATTTCCTATTCTTCTAACAGAGAATAATTTTGGGTTAATCACCCCATGGTTTTTTCCCTTAACAGGGTTTCCACGTCAAAAATACTGTGTCATGTGTTTCTTGTTTTATGGTTAATGTTTTATGTTTGATTTTATGCTACATCAACTAAGGGAAAGTTCAATAAAGGAAATAATTAGGATAACTGATTCACCCCCCCCCTCTCAGTTATCAACATATACATCCTCCAACCACAATGGAAGAAAAATTTTTTCATGATGTTGATAATACTATTGAGGCAATAGGATATGTATTTGATGAGAAAATAGAAAAACTAGATAAGGAGCTAGCTGAATATCAATCATTTATGGAAAATGAGAGAATAGCTGAAGAAGTTGTCCCTACAATTCACAATATAAGAGAATTGATAAAAGAGGGACAAGATGGTGTAAATACAATTTGTGGTCTAATTCATATTGTACAAACCAACATTATGCTAGTGACCAAATGTGCAAAAGTGATAAATAACACTCTATCACCATCTCATACTCAAGTTTCAGCACCTATACCGACTATGGGAATATCTACTTTTACATCAATGATCTTAACAACTAATGTGAATGCTTGTAGTAATGCTACCACTAATATTGGAGTATCTAATGGAACTAATTACAAAGCTGTGGGATTTGATTATCAAAATTTTGTTCCTAAAGGGACCTCCTCTATGCATAATTGTTCTCAACCACCCATCTATTCTAGTCATTTCCAACCACCTATTACCTACTCACAACCATCTTCAACCTATCATTATGGCCAACCACCGTTAAGATATTCTCATCCTCCGCCTATCATATCTCAAGCTCATTCACCTCATCACTTTGGTTCTAATTCCTCACAATGAATTGCATCTCCCAATGATGTCATCCTAAACCAACTTTTACATGGCATGACTGCTTTGCAACAAAAGGTAACAAATTTGACAAATTCTTCACAGCCTAGTCTACTAACATATCATGCCCATAATCCCCTTTCCTATGAAATATTGAGAAATCCTATGCCTGAGAGGTTTGAGACACCCTGCTTTGAAAAATATGGTGGAAAAGGTGATCCTAATATTCATGTGGCAGCATTTACAACTGTGTAGTGATTTTTATTTTGAAGAGGATTTGTTAGAAAATCTTTTTTGGCGATCTCTCAAAGATACTACTTTAGAATGGTTTTGTTCATTGTCTCTGAATTCAATACACTCTTTTTCGTAGTTGATTGATCAATTTTTACAACATTTTCAAGCAAACATCACACCCCAAGTCACGCTTATTGATTTGGTTCAATGCAAACAAGGTCCCAAAGAAAAGTTGACTAAATTCATTAGTCAATGTCAAGGACTTTATGCATAGATCCAATATCAGATGAAAGATGAGGATGTTCAAAAGATATTCATTACAAATCTACAAGCTAATATTCATGGTAAGATTCTCTTGATGAAATTCAACTCCTTTCAACATTTATGCACTGCTCTTCACGATTACCAACTTTCATCTAGTCAGTATGAAAACCAAAACTCATCGGCTCAAGTTGGTCAATCTATTGGTGGATCATAACAAAAAAAATTAAGATAAACAATAATAGGAGTTTCATCAAGATTAATGGACCAAATAAGAACAACTTTTCAAATGTTTCAGCTATATCAAATCCAAAGAAAGCATCATACCAACCAAGAAAGTTTACTCTGATATCTGAGTCTTATCATTCTATCATGAATCAAGCTATGAGCAATAATATTCTGAAGCTTCCACTGATCAAGCCTGTTGATCCTAATAAACAAGGACCTTACTTCTATGCTAATGCCTTTGGTCATTATCATCAGACACAAGGACATGACACTAAATTATGTATGTGTCTTAAACATGAAATACATGACCTTATTGATTCAAATGTCATCCAGGTATCGAGTGTGAATGATAATGGAAATAATTCGGTTGCTCGACTAAATCAAAATTTACAAATATTCATTAATCCTTTCCCTAAACACACTGAAAACAATATGGTGGAACAAGGTTTAATGGAAGTAGATGAGGATGATTACTTGGACTATGATAGTATCGTGGGAATGATTGAAGTAGATAAGAAACAAGTGAATAATCCACTTCATCCATGAAGAAATGGAATTTTTGCTGAGGTTCCTCCACTGTTATCCTTATATGGATTAGGAGACAATCAAAATACATCTAAAAAGCAAGAACAATGACCGATATAGACGAGTAAGATGGTACAGGATGACTCTCGTTATTGTTCTAGAAAGATTCAACAATGAAAACTTGCTAAAAAACAAAAAAGAGCAAGACGACAATCAGTAGTCAGAAATAACAGTGGTTCTCCGCCTCACAAGCAACAAAAAGTCTCATTTACACAAGAATTTAAGGAACAAACATGATATGATAACAAACAAGACTTTCATAAGAACCACTCAAATTTTGCATTAAATATGATTGAATACCTCTCTAAGAGGTTTGCAAGTTCCAAGATCTAATACGAAGACCCTATACGTAAGTATCTCTAACCCTTTATCTCTCTCATGATGTGCTTCCCCTGTGATGTGTTATATGTTGTTTAGGCCTCCTAGGATGACCTCAGATTCTCCCATAATGTTTGAGATACTAGGAGGCTGCCTCTATTGTGACCTTCTTCTATTTTTATCATCATTCTTCTAAATTGCTCTCTCTCTAATTTCATTGTTGAGTGTTGTGTCTTACAGACATAGCATCATGGTTGGTGACCTGGGGGCACCCTCCTACATGACTATCCCTAAGACACTTGTTTCTCCTCTCTTATTTATTGTTTCCCTTCCTCTAGTGTTTCCATCTAGTGGGAGGACGATGACAAACATTTATACTGATGCGGACCTAGTGTCCCTTTCGAGAGCAATCAAAAAATGGACTTAGATCCTAATATGACGATGGGGTTGTATATTTTATCTTACACTTGGCTAGTAGAAGCACTCATGCTTTCCAGGTAGTGAATTTGATGATGTTTTTGTCACATTTACAAACCTTAACAATACTACTACTCCATGCACATTTTTTTCCTTTGAATCTAGCCTTGGCAGTGCTTGATTCAGAGAACTTTATGATATAGCCCTACAGTTATCCTTGAACTCTAGATTTGTTGTATAACCTTGGATCTTTGCGTGGTTAATCATCTACATTGTGTTGTTTATCAAGATGTTGTAGACACTAACATGTTTCTTGCAGGGATGTGTTTGTGGGAACATTTGGCAGTCGTAAAGTACATGTCACCTCCAGGGGGCATGGGCTTTACAAAAGTCAGTGTTCCCTTGTGTGTTTTCTTCCTACCTTAATGTGCTTGATATTGATAACTGATATCAACGACCTTAAGGTGGGGGCATATATAAGGTAAGCTGTCTATTATAGATGTTAGCAATGTGTTTGACCTCAGATGCAAAGACTTGCACCCTAGAGTAGTGCATCGTGCATCCTGAGTTTGTTTGCAATCAGTCAATCAATCATGTAAGCCCTCTACGGACATGGGGATGATGTATGAAGCCCAATCGTTGATATGTGCCTATAATGTGCCGAAGATGGTGTTGGACCTAGAAATAGGTACACTCCATTCTTGTCTGCCATGTTTTCTCCGTGTCTTCAAGTGTGTGTTTTGGCATGCTTGTTTCGTGTGGTGTGTTTGTTGCCCAATATGTAAAGCCTAGCACCCTCGAGTAGTGCTTCCTACATTTTGGGAGGTTTTGAGTGTCTTGCATGTGTGTTACCTGATATATATAGAGACCTACACCCTAAGGTAGTGTATCATGTATTATGGGAGATTTGTTTACTTTCCAGTACTTGCATTTGCATTTCATATATATGAGAAAAAGAAAAGAAAAGATATCATTTCTGTCTTCCATGCATTAATGTGTCTTCTATGTATTGACTATCTTCTCTATGTTTTGCATGACTATAACTGTCTTATTTGTGTTTTACGTCCCTGTTACTGTCTTCTATATGATTGGCATGTCTTCTCCGTGCTTGGTGTGTTTGTTGTGTTTGTGACCTTACTTTAATGCATGTATTGGCCTTGTGTTTATACATATATTAAAGTGGGGGCTAAATGTAACATAAAAAAATGTCCCCTTGGGAGCTTTTTCCCTCATAAGGTTTAGCTCCCAGATCTCTTTACATGCATTTAGGACATCTTAATTCATATTTTAGCATCCCAATGGAATGAGGCCTAGGCTTCATGAAAAAGTGGACCTAGGAGGACCCCTTGAGCTGTACCCTTCCCAAAATAGGGGGAGGACTTGGGCGCCTGTGCCCTAGTCCTGCCCTATTTTGGGGCAGCTCTAATTTCTGAGTGTCAATTTATGACTGTTATTTGGTCCTTTTGCTAACATGGTAAGTTTTGAATTTTAAAATATTGGCGGCAGTGCTTGTAGTTGCATATATAAGCATGCTTAGGCATTCATTTGTAAACTAGATGGCAATTGTGATGTTCAAGTGTTCTCAAGGTGATTCAAGGCTTTCATTGTGTTGCAAGAGTAGATTTGTGTGTTTTGTGTGTTGATATTTGCATATTTGAGCATCAATATCCTCATGGAATGAAGAGCATCTTCCTCCCATGAGAGCTTCACTGTAAGGTGACATAATATTGTGTTTTCGTCATTGATTCCTTTGGTTTTTGCCTCTGCCTCACAAGGGCACACACTCTTTATCTGTTAATGGTGTTTAGAGACTTATGTGTCCTTTGGGGCTTGACTGAGGCAAGCCTCTAAACACCACAACCACCAAACCAAGTCTTGTGATTCTAGGTTACAGGTGTTGTATTTGGGAAAAGTGGAGTTGCAGGAAGGATTGGCAAGCATCAAGGATTTAGGATCTAAAAAAAGCAAGACACAAGATCACTTCCAAGACTTGGGTACTCTCTCTAGTGTCCTCTACATCTGAGTTTTAGGAAACAAAAGTTACAAGGCTGATTAGTGTTAGAAGGAGGTCCAGATTTTGCTAAGAAAAGTGGTACCTTGGACTTGGGCGCTCGCTCTAGTGTCCCCGACTGTTCTGCTTCGGAACCCTAAAATTAGGTACTCTGTGATTTGGTATTTTACTCCTGTCTACAAGAACTTTTTCTGTTATTCATCAATTTGTTGTCATATTTGCATAATTAGGGTTTTAATGGTCAATTGGGCATAAGAGAAGGAAAATTGATAATTAAATTCCCTAATCCAAGTTTCCCTACGTCTCACAGTGATCTAGGGTATGATAGTGCTCGTCACTCGACCCTAGGTCTTTGAATGTAAAGTGGAGAGGAGGATTTAAACATCAAAACACTAAACATTAACAAATCCAATAACACGGGTTCAACAAAATGTAAAGGGTGATCTCTGGATAGTTAGGTTTTTGGTAGTTTTGGTGTATATCCTCCTTTAACCCTTACATTCAAGGACCTAGGATCGAGTTGCAATGTACTATCATACCCTGGGTCACTATTAAGATGTACGTAAACTTGGATCTTATGATTAGATTGACAATTTCCTTCTCCTATGCTCAATTGTACCTTAAAACCCTAATTATGCAAATACGACAGTAAATAGATGAATATCAGAAAATGCTACTACAGAGAGATGTGAAATAACAAATAACTGTGCACCTATTTTTAGGGTCTGGAGATGGAAAAGTTAGAGAGTAAAGAGCAAACACCCAAGTCCAAGGTAGTAGTTTCTTTGCAGGATCTTGACCTCCTTTCGACACTAATCTGCACTATAACTTTTTGTTTCTAGAAATTTAGCTGTAGAGGACATAGGGACTAGCACCCAAATCCCTAAAAGGCTCTAGAGTCTTGGTTCTCTCTAGATCCTGAATCATTGATGTTTGCTGATCCTCCCTACAACTCCACTTTTTCACGATGCGACACTTGTAACTTGTAATCACAAAACTTTGGGAGGGGGTTGTGGTGTTTAGAGGCTTGCCTCAGTCAAGCCCCAGAGAGACATTCAAGTCTTCCAAACACTGTTGTTAGATAGAAAGTGCATGTCTAGGGAGGTAGAGGTAAAAAGCAAATGATAAATGCTCAATAATCACAATAGATATCACCTTGTAGTGAAGATCTCATGGGAGGAAGAAGTTATTCATTCCATGAGGAGATGGATGCTCAAATATGCAAACACAAACACATAGGTAATACAAATCTGCTCTTGTAGCACAATGAAAGCCTTGAATCACTTCTAGAATGCATAAAGTTCACAATAACCATCTAGTAATTTTCTAGTTTACAAATGAATGCCTAAACATGCTTTTATATGTAACTACAAACATTCTCGCCAAGATTTTGTAGATTCAAACTTACCGTGTTAGCCTAGGGACCAAATAACAGTCATAAATTGACACTTCAAATTTGGGCCCTACCCAAAATAGGGCAGGACTAGGGTGCAAACACCCAAGTCTTCCCCCCCTATTTTGGGCAAGGTTAGGTTCAAGGGCCCCTCTAGGCCCCATTTGTCATGATACCTAGGGTTCATTCCATCGGGATGTTGAATTATGATGTAAGATGTCCTAAATGTAGCTAAGAGATCCAAGAGCTAAACCTTTTGAGGGAAAAGCCCCCAAGGGAACATTTTTTGACATTATAGAGATCATTTCTCCCTCAACTCTTTTGATTGTAGCAAACATGTGGTAAGTGATGGCTGGATCTACTAGTATTTTAAATCTTTCTCTAGGGCATCCCAAGTATGGATGGTTGATTCGGTAAGACTGATGTACTAGCTATAGGATTCTTCTCCTAGAGAGTGTGGAAACAATTGGCACACAACATCCTGATGTTCTATTCTTGCTCTAAAACATGCTTCCTTATAGGTTATAATATGATCTTATGCATCCTGATAAGTATGATACTTTGGACATATTTTGTCAGGATTTTTAGGCAAAGGATGGTATGATGTAAACTAAAGTGGTGATTAAGTTGTAAAGAAAAATGTTGTGGCTGGTTCTTGAGGTATTTGAGGTATAAGTAGAGATCTTAGAGGTGTTTGAGATACATATGGAGACACTGGAGGTGTTACAGTATGTCTAGATGAAGATATTGATGCACCAGACTCAAGACTATGATGAATACCAGTTGTACGGGGTCTAAGTCCACAAATATGTAATTCTTCAAGAAGTCCAATGGATCTAGACTTGGTATTAGGCCTGTGAGCTAGGATTCTAACAACTTAAGACAAAATGCGAATATTTTGGCTAAATCTTTACAAAGATCAAGGAATATGATCCTCTAGGGTGGATATTTAGGATCAGGAATCTATGAAAACCAGATATTTGCACAATATTTGAAAAAAATGTGAATATGAACATGAACTTGAATCTTTGACTATGAATATCAAATTATTTGATCACAAGGATGGGATACTATAGAATATTTGCAAGAAAACCTGAATAGTGACTCAATATTGAAGACTTCAAATAATTGACTGCAAAAATAAAAATTATTCATGCACAATACTAAGATATTTCTAATCAAAACTCTTGCAACTTAAAACAAGTGAAACTTTGCACAAATGTCTAAAGTATGATCAATTCTTATGAACTTTGACAAGATCACCTTGTGTAGATGCAAAGATGATGTCCAAGTAACTAATTTAGGAACTAGAAAAATGTGGCCCTCCTAGCGCCAATTTATGTTGGTTATGATGTTAAGCATAAACACACATAGATAAAGAAATGCAAATAAAACCTTTATCATCTTGAAAGATATGATGAATTCAAAGAATTCATGATCCCAAGTCTCTGTGGATTAGTTCATAGTCTACTAATATTTCTCATTAGTTTTATGTACCTTGCTATTTTCTCTTCAAGGGGCCTTATGTTTCTAATTCCAAGAACTGATGTCTCGACAAACCTACTTTCTACAAATTCTTTAACAAATAGGGTTAATCCTACTGTATCTAACAGATGATGTTGATATTTTTTGAGTTTGATCAATTCTTCTACTTATTAACTACTATTGGCTAAATTTCACCTCTGCACTATGAATTTGTCTAGATAATGCACTTGTAGGTAGATATTTGCATAATTATTGTTAATATTTGTGTGTACTTGCATGATATTTTCAATTATACATGTTGTTTAACTCAAATATGCTATGAATGTTTAATTTTCTTTGAGATATCAACATATTTTGCTGCATTTACTTTAGATTTTTTGTGAATTTGCAATTATGATTATGATTTTAAATGAAATAAAAAAAAATTAATTAATGCTTGTTGAAATTTACTAAAAGGATTGAATCATTAGCTATTGATCCACATACATTCCTGATACTATCATGAAAAAAAGGAAATCAAACCATATGTTCACTAGGGTGTTCCACAGCTAGATATGTTTGATGCTAACTTCGATGGAAATGAAATGAAAACAACATGCACAAAATGAATTGCACTCCAAAGGATGCAACAAATCAATGCACAAGTCACGAATCCATTCACATTCATTAAGTATGCAAAAGACATGAACATTTACAATCAACTGTGAGAATTAGTCTTGATGCTTCAACAATCTAATCTCAACTAAGTTTTGAATAATTCAAAAATGCACTCCATCTCCCTTTTATAGGACAAGGGGAGGATGTGGTTATAAAATGATCCTAAGATCAGGATTTATAATTTAAGATCAATAGTGCCTATTACTCCTTGACCAAGTCAATGGGCATACATGTGGCATAGGTTTCTAGTTGGCAACCATCTAGTATCATATCATGCACATGATCATGTGCATCATGTTTATCCTTCATTTTCCTCATCAGTAGATAAGTCATCTTCATCTGCTGGTACACTTATCACTCCCTTGATGGGCTCATATGCTTGTACTATCCTTTCAATTTCCCCTCCATCTTGGACTCTAGCTCTGGTGACTTCATGTTCTTGTGACTTCAATTGTACTTGTAATGTATATCATTTGTTCTTTTTGCTATTCAACATCTCATTATATTTTTCCACCTTTCCCTTCATCCTCATAGCCTTGTTGATAGTGTCTTCTAATAAATGATTGAGGGGGTCATCTGCATCAAACTTCAAATTATCTTGGAAGGCCTTTACTGCAAAGTCTATATCTTGATTTTCAATCTTCCCTTCCACCATTTCTTCAAGAGCCTCCAAGATTTCTACTTCATTAGATAAGAATTTGTGTACTCTGACACTAATATCCCTGAGTTTTGTGTTGCACTTCTTGAAAATATCACTCTCAAATTTGGTATCTTCATACCATATGCTCAGTACCTTGGATGTTTGGTTGTTTAATATCTTATTGTAAACCAAGACATTGACATCTATGTGCTTCATTTCTGATAAGGCAGTTAGATATTTTTCAATCTTGATGGACCTCTACCCAACCTCCTTTTGAAATTTATCTACCCTACTCTTCAGTGTGTTGAGTAGGTTCCAATTATTAAGATAGGTATTTATCACTTTCTCTACCTCAGTGATGAACTAGATGAACCAATTGTCCATCATATGTGCTTTGTGCTTCATGATATCTAGTCCTGTCACTTCATCCTGTGATATGATGGTCAATAGGGCAGATGTGCTAACTGGCATATTATTTGGGTCTATCAAGCCCTTTATGAATGTGTGCAATTGACCAATGTGCTCTTTGTGTACCTTATTTTTATTCTTCTCTCTCTCTACACTTTTCAATAAAGAATCAATTATATCTTTTGCCTCTTGGCCCTCTTGTTTCTTAGTAGCAAAGCCTAAATCAATAGTGGTCATTTGAAACTCACTAGCACTTATCTCTCCTTTGGCTTTATCTACCATTGGTATAGCTACTTCAGTTGTCCTCCTACCTGTTACTGAGTCTCTTTTTATTGCCGATGTGGCCCTAGCCCTTCTCTTTGGCTTAGCTATATTGGATGAAAATAATGAAGCAATATCAAAATCTGATGCAACACTAGGTAAATGTGGGTTTGCCTCTTATTACAGCCATTATGGGACTTCATCTGCAGAGCCTTGTTGATCTGCATGTTTAATTTGAGCATTTTTTGGTTCTGTGTTTTGTTCCACCCTTGGTGGTGAAGGCTCATTTTCTTGTTCATTGAGCACCTCCTCATCATGTTCTTCTCCATGCCCATGTACATCTTGTGTGACCTTTTCAATCATGTCTTGGTCATCATGTGATGGTGATGGATCCTCATGAGCATTAGGATTTTTCTAATCTGTCATACCTTCATGATCCTTGTGACTTTCTTCATCCACATTTCCTTTCTTTTCCTGATCACCACCTATTTGAGATCTTTGTTCCCCATCTTTTGATACATTTGCCTTTTTAGGATCTTGGGGTTCATTTATCTTTACTTTATCTGCTTCCCCCTCGGGTACTTGTTCATTATCCTGACCATCATCTTGATCAAGGATCTCTTTATCTTCCTCCATGTGTACAGTGACTTCTAACTTATGTTGCTCTAGATGTATATCTTTATCATTACTTTGGTCTTCCTTACCCTGATATGTCAAATCTATAGTTGTTGGGCTAGTAACCTGATCTACTAATTCAACCAAACTAATTTTCTATGCCACAACCTCAAGATTACCTTCCTCTATTTCTTCTACTTCAACCTCCTTTTGTATCGTGGGGGTGCCACTAGGGGTCATCTTGGTGTTCTTTACTAGTGTCTCCATAGGGCTAGCGGACACCTCATTCACAACATCATCATCATCTAATAATTCTACTATTTTATGCAATGGAAAAGATTGATCATCTTTTTTATTCTTCATTTCTTTTCTTTGATCCTCTACTTGTTCAAACTTGAAATGTACTATGTCAGGAATAGGTACCTCATGTTGCAGAGTTCTCTTGATTCCCTCACCACCTACTCCTTTCAATATGATGGTGGGGTTCTTTTCCACTACACCCCTCAATGCAGATGCTTGTTTTTTCTAAGGTGTCTCCTAAGTTTTCTTCCTTTTCCTATTTATCAGGAGATCATCATCATCTGTACTTTCTTCTTCCTCTATAAAAGTAGGAGTAGGCTTTGTAGTAGGTTCTTGCTACTTTGCAGGTGTATGAGATGTAGTTGCAGCAGAAGTTGAGGCTAGATCCTCCTTAGGTTGAGGATAACGAATGATTGTCACCCCACCAACGTAGTTTCCATTCTCAGATTTATTTTTCTGCCTTTCTCCTTTGGATGCCCTCTTTTCTTTGAGGAAATCATCATATTCTTCATCTATCAATTCTTATTTTTTTCTCTTCTTATCAATTGTGAGCGCCACCACCTTTTCTTTAGTTTGGTAATCTCCCCATCTACCCATTATTTGGTCAATTGTATGACCTTTTCTGTTATCTAGTCAGGGGATGACATTGTTTCATTATATATTTTCTTGTCTTCATATTCCTTGGATATCACCACGCTATCATCTTCATGCAATTGTATTGGCACTAGTATGTAGTCCAATGTGCGGATTTGCTTTAGAGTAAGCCTTTGATAGCCCTTCCTTCTGACTTCCATTTCATCATCACAATTAGTCCAGTAGTCTTGAATATGCATCTAATGCATTGATTTCTTGTACAGTGCCTGCTGTAGACACCTAAAATTGACCCATGTCAGCATTTAGGCATTTTATCATATTTTTGCATATCCATTGCATTTCCATATTGCATTTGTCACGTCACCTAGCATACTTGTATCCAAAAATCCCAACTTCTTCCATTTCATCTAAGTAATTAAATACATTTTATTTATTTAATTAATTATCTGTTCTTCTATTTTCCATTGATAATTAAAAATAATTTTTAATTATTTAGTTATCCCCTTTTTCTTCCAAAAAATAAATAAAATCTTTTTTTTATTTATTTTCCATCATCCACATATAATTAAATAAACCCATCTTATTTAATTTATATTTATTTCTTCTAAACCTAAATATTCTCACATTAATAAATTAAATGTACAAAATAAATTAAATAAATTTATTTAATTTAATTTATTAATCACCTTTCTATCCATGCACTCCCTCTCCAAAAATCTCTCCATCATTGATCTTCCTCATTTATCTCCCTATCGTTGATCATTTTGTTATGAGGTTTAAATACCCGCATTTCTCTCATTCCAAACCCTATTGCATTTCTTTTTTTACTTGCACTCCATTTAGCTCTCATGTTCTTCATTAGATTTTGCATGTCGTTTAGCTTTTTCATTTTGATCAATCTACACTTTTGGATTTGCATCCATAGGACTTGCAATGAAAGTACAAAAAAATCATCCATCCTAGGTAGTTGATCTTTGCATGAATGTTAGGCTCTTGTTAATCTCTTGCATCAATCATGGTAGCTTCAATGGATTTGGTTGCATGGAGAAGAAACCCACAAAAGAAACAAGAAATCTACCAACCCAGGTGATATTATTCCAATTTACATGTACTTTTTGTGTTTTGGGTTTTGATTTCTTGAGTTTGTGTTGAATCTGATCTTGTTTACTTGATCTGGTAAATTTCCACCCATTACAAAATGGCACGCTTGGTGGGACCAGTCATTTGGTCTATTTTTGTTACTAAAATTGTATTTTTTGAGTTCAGGTTGTGGGCAAAATTGCATTTAGGGTGAAAAGTCACATTTGAGCAACATAAAATCACATTTGCAAGATACAGGATCACATATGGTTGGGGGAAAATTGGCTCTGGTCAATCTACAGATGCATCTAAACAACAGGCAGTTGCATTTGGTTGCATGGCACGCATATGGTTTAGATCTAGTGTTTCATAGCTAATCTAGGTTTGCTCTTGCAAGTTTCATCATTTAGGTCTTTGCTTGTAGTTTCCATGTCGTTATAGAAGCAAACTTAGGCCTTTCAGCTCATTTCCAAGTTGTTTTATTTAGAAATCTTTGATTACCCCCATCATAAATGAAATCTTTCCTATTTTTCCCAAAATATGAGCATGAAAGTGACAAAATCCTCCTTTTTAGGCATCTTAGGGTCTTATACTTTACATGCAGAAACATACAATGTGTTTTGTGTTAGGGTTAGCCGGTAGAAGATATCAATTAAATGTGAATAAAGATTAACAAAGGAATGAAAATGCACAGAAATAATAACAACAAGAGACAAGTTTTAACGTGGTTCACCCAAACTTGGGCTATATCCACCAATAGAGAGTCTAATATTATTATCCAGTAAATCAAAATGATTACAACTAGCAATCCCTACAACTCAATACCACTACAAAAATGATATAATATAATATCAATGAAAACCCTAATCCTTAGCCATTTTTATCATGACTTTTGTCAGTTACAAAAATGTTGCCCCTTGAGCCTGTCTTGGGGGCGCTGCACTGAAACCCTCGCAAGGGGTGCTGCCCCTTGACCCCATAGGAATTTGGGGGGAAACTATGTTGATAAAAGTGGGGTTAATTTAACCTCTAAGTCTAATTAGGTTCCATATAACAACAATCTCCCACTTGGAGACTAATCAGACTCCACACCATATCACCTCCCACTTGGAGACTAATCATAACACTGCTGGCACTGTAGCTCCCACTAGAAATAAGCACCCTAGACTCTGCTATTCTAATTTTGTTTTTAGTCTTGAAGACCAACCAAAGCTGAAGGGGAGCTTAGCTTCTCCCTTGTCACTACCTTTGTTTAAACATATCCACTAGATTTTCATTTGTATGTATCTTTTCCAGCCTTAACTATCCATCATCCAATACCAACTGAATGAAGTGATACTTCAACTATATGTGTTTGGTCTTTGAATGCAAGGCAAAATTCTTTGCAAGATGTATGGCACTATGACTGTCCATAAAAAAATAACTATTAGCCTATTGTTTGCTCAATTCTTCCATAAAAGATTTCAGCCATATCATCTCCTTGCTTGCCTCTATTGCAGCTACATACTCTACCTCTATGGTGGATAAAGCAACCACCTTTTGCAACTGTGAGATCCAACTCACCACTGTCCCACCTACAGTAAAGACATAACTTGTAGTACTCAGCCTGGTATAAATATCCCCTGCCAAATCTGAGTCTACATAACCTACTAAATCAGTATTAGAGCCCCCAAAACATAAGTGTTTATTGGATGTACCTCTCAAATATCTGAGAATCCATTTTACTGCATTCCAACACTCCAATTCGGGATGACTCATATACCTACTTATGACTCCTACATCATGTGCAATATCTAGTCTTGTGCATACCATGGTGTACATTAAACTTTTTGTAGCTAAAGCATATAGTACCTTGGACATTTTTTCTTCCTCCTTTTATGTCTAAGGACACATCTCCTTAGTCGATTTCAAATGACTAGGCAAAGGTGTGCTGACAACTTTTGCATTCTCCATATGGAATCTCTACAACACCTTTTCAACATAATCGTCCTGAGATAGATTCAATTTTCTATTCTTCCTATCTCTACAAATTTTCATACCAAGGATTTGTTTTGTTGCCCCCAAATCTTTCATAGCAAATGAGTGTGCTAACTACTATTTTAACTCTCTTATGTGATCCATGTTAGACCCAGCTACAAGCATGTCATCAACATATAAACATAAAATAATGTAGCTGTTATTATCCAACCTCTTAAAATAAGCACAATGGTCAGAATTACACCGACTATAGCCTTGCTCATCCATAAAACTATCAAATTTCAAATACCATTGCCGAGGTGCTTCTTTCAAGCCATACAAACTCTTCTTCAATCTGCACACTAGTTTCTCCTTGCCTTTGATCTCAAATCCTTGGGGCTATTGTAATGTCCCTCCATTCTCATCTTAGATTTGTAGATGGTCTAGCTAAGGAGGATGAAGATGAAGGTAAAAATAATAGGAATATTTAGGGTATGTTAGACAATTGATGTTTTACATTATATGATGTTAGTAGATACTACATTCATGTTGATGACATTCTTGATTATGCTCATGTGTGGTTTTATATGACAATTAGTATGTTTTATCGATAATATTTGTTGCGACATTGATAATTTATATGCTGACATTATTTTACATTTAGGTGATTATGATGTTGATCTTACTATGATTGTCATATGTTAGAATTGATTTTTATACAACTGATTCTATATCATAGGATGTTATGTTGTCATGTTTGTGTGGATTGATCTTATTATGTGTATCATGCGATTATTTGATGATGGTTCTTATTTAGTCATTCAGTAATTGATTGCTATGTGTGTTGTGATTACGTGTTTGATGTGATGGTGAAAGGGATAGTTTTGCATTACTCATGCATGAGTGTCTTGCTACGCTGTGATTCCCTTTCATGGTGTATTTGACTATACGATTATATATATGTCTATTTGTTCAACTATTTGGTTGCTGCAAGATGTAGGTACCAGGCATCCACTCCACCTGAATTGACAGGTCTGAGTGTTCCTTAAACCCAATGGAAACTATTGAATGGAGATAACACGTGCTCCCCTAGTTAGCCATCATCCTTGAAAAGGATGAGTATCCAATTTTGCACCCAGTCAGTGTTGTCTATATGGGCGTAATGGTCAGTCATTGTCATTGTGGTCATGCTTTCAATCATGCATGATGTCAGGTATTGTTTGGCATTTGGGTTATTTTGTTTGGATTTGTTTGATTAATGTTTTGGTCAATTACTTCATTACAATAAAATTATTAAGTCAAGAGGGCACTTTGATAAATAAATATACATGCTTTTATGTAAATTATAGTTGTGGGGAAATATGTATTATTATGTCTGAAAAAGATTCTCTTTCTTTATTATTATTGCCTTGAGTAATTATTTTCTATTTTGGCCACTTGAAAGAAGTGGCAGTTACACACCTCAAGAGGGAATCTTAGAAATAATTATTTCTGTTGTGTAAGAGACTAATTTTAGAAAAGAAGAAAGAAACTATTTTTGTTTGGTTGTAAATGAAATAAATAGCAAATTCTAAAATAAATAAAATCAGAGAAATTATTGTTTGGTTAAAAATAGCAAATTGTAAGAAAGTAATAAAGGAGAATCTTCTGGAAGAAATTATGGGGGTGGTTATGCATACTCAACTTTATTTTAAAATCTCAAGACATAATTTGGGGAGGAGCATGCATTTCAAATGGAGAATATGTTTTATGTTTTGGGGATCTCTCTCTCAGGAAGTTTTCATTTTTCTTTTGGCACCATAAACCATAGTTTCTAGAAGAAAAGACTTGGGGAAAAATAAATACGAGCTAGGAAATTTGTGAAGATGTGATTGATGCAATATTCCAGGTATGGACTACAATATGAAACTGATTTATTGTTGCACTAGATTTAGTGAAATATTTTGTAAATTCTCTTCTACATTTTCTGAACCCAGTCTATTGTGTCAGCCATAACTTTATTTTTATGAATTGCGTTTCTCTAGTTTTTTAATATATGGTGCATATCCGAGATATCTAAATCATATCCAAAAATTAGCCATACCCAATTTGTCATTTTTTAGATATGAATATTTTTTGACTGTCTACCTCTCACCCATTTCGTCTCTGTTTTAGCAGTCTGTTGCGTTAGCCATAACTTTATTTTTATGAACTAGGTTTCTCTAATTTTTTTATATATGGTGCATGGCTTATATATTTCAATATATATAAAAATCAGCCATACCTAGTTTGTCATTTTTGAGATATGAATATTTTGTGACTGTCTACCTCTCACCTATTTCGTCTCTATTAAAACAATTAGTTGCGTCACAAATAACTATATTTTTGAATAGGGTTTCTTTGAGATTTTTCAACAAATTTGTTTTGTACATATCCTATGATCATTGCTTTCCATCATATGACTTCTTTGAGGCATTCTACCAATTAGTTTGTGTGCCCTATCTATGCTTTTACATTTTGCATTGTTGGTAGCTTCTAAAGTCTTCTCAACAAATTCATTTTGTGATAATCCTATCATATGCATGTGGTTAAAAGTGTGGTAGATTTGATGAAGATGTTAGATCTATAGGAATGTTTTGTTGTTCTGTATTCCTTTCCTCTCAAGCTAGCCTTAGAACTTTCATTGGAGCTTCAGGTTTTGTATCTTGTAATTCTATCTAATGTAAGATATTTATAGAATTCTAATATTATAGGCTTTTAGCCTTGCTTATACAGTTATATTTAATAGTATTTACAGAATTGTCTAGATTATTAATGAAATCTACATCGATGTAAATAGTGTAAATAATTTTTATGTTTAATTTATATGCCTTAGCGTTATTTGCATGTTTTTCATAATCATTTTAATTAAATGAAATTAAAATAAGTCTTGAGAATTATTAGTTAAAATATTGTTGCTTGTGGACACTTATATCTTATGATCATATTGTAACTGCTACTGGTGATTAGAAAGTTATAGTTCAATATTATTGAGATAGATTCACTTTATATTTGTTAGATGATTGATCATGCTTGGATTAATGTTACATTCCTTAAAAATATTGTTGAAGGGTATTAGTTTATGATGTGCATTTGAGAGTGAATGTGATATGAGACCATAGTGTTTAGTGTTTCAAGTGTTTGTGTCATTTGGGAAAGTTGATTCCAGAGGCCAAGAGGGGTAGTCATGTGTATAACTCCTGTGATTATGTAATCTTGCTAATGGTTGAATATGTATTGTGTTAGCACAGTAAAATTTTCAAAATTTTACTATTCCCTTACTCCATCATATTTGAATAAACCCTAAGGAATATCCCAAAAGGACCACAATATAAAATTTTTGTATCTCATAAAATGTCTAGGGATGAACAGTGTCGAATATCATCAAAATCAATCCATCGGCATGAGGTCGTGTGGCTTACACCGATACACAAGGAATTGTTTGAAAACAACCATCGGCGTGAAAATAGAGATCGGAGCAAGAATTATGGAGCTCACCGATGGAGTAAGCAACACCGATGACTTTACATCGGCAAGAAAGGCAAGTGGTCATGCCGATCGGTATGACAAATATCTATCGGATGATCTTTTAGAAGTTGCCCCGACGGTATATATCATACCGATGAAGCACTTTCGGCAAGAGTTTCACCGAACAGCATGCGAGGGTAACAAAGCAATAGTCATCGGTGAGAAATGAACCATCGGAATAGAAAACAAGTAAGTCTCCGACGATCAAGAGTCCTGGCGATAAGAAAGTTATCGGCAAGACTCACAGCGATGCATCTTCATCGGGATAGCTTGACATATCGGAACAAAAGAAGCAAGTCTTGCCGATTCATAAGTCACGGCGATCAAAAGATATCGGTGACACTTTACTAAACTTTGCCCGATGAAGGATGTGATAAAGGGCATCGGGGAGATGATTTGGATCGGGATATCTTGAGAAAGCTATCCCGATAGAGAATGTCATTCTGATAAAGATAAAAGTTCATACATAAACAGACTATCGGTAAGACAATAAAGATCGGGGAGACATAATTTTAGTATCCCGATGGTCTCAATCTTCCCGATAAGCAAAGTATATCGGTAGGACTTGCCATATCGCGGAGAGATCTAAAACCCTTGGCGATGAAGGAAATCATGCCGATGGTCACACCCACTTGAAATATGATACTACATGGCATCGGGGATACAATTGAGGGGTCACGCCGATTGACCGTCCGTGCCATAAAAAAAGGGTTGAGGTCGTCCAGACATTTCAAAAAGCACGCCGATAGGAAGAGTTATGGCGATGTGACACTTCACAGCGATGAACATTGAATTGATCAGATAATTAATACAAAACGGCTACAAAGTTCATACGATCATTATAATTGCAAAAAACCGTCCGAGAGCAGAATACAGAAGAATTCTCAGGGCAAAAGCAAAGGCTTCCAATTCCAGCCATCGAGCGACAGGTACACATACACAAACCACTATATTACTTGTATTTGAATTTCCTGCCAAATTTTTCAAAAATGGAAACTTCGGGGAAAGGAAAAGGAAGAAAATCACAAGGGGAAACCAGTAAACCAAAGAAGCAAAAAAATGATCAAACCCCTGAAGAAAAAGTGAAAGACAGGAAACTAAATCAGGACTTGATTGATCAGTTGCCTGGGTCAGCTCCCAAGGCCAGGAGGTCTGCCCAACTCAGGGCAGAAGTAGAAAAATTGGAAGACAAACATAAGCGCCTGGGAGATATTTGGACCCCAATTAGGGGATATGAACTCTTCAGGTTTCACTACAACAGAAGATTTAGAAATGCCCCTGTGTCAAACCCATGGCACATGAATTTAGGCAAACTGGTTGTACCTAATGTATTCTTGAATGTAGAACTCCTGCAACTGTTAGCCAGGCATTACAATTCAGGCCTGAAAGCTATCTGCAACCCTTAGGGAGAACCAATTGTACACCTATCAAAAAATGCTATTTGTGAGGTGTATGATTTGGATGATTTGTGCACTGTCCCTGTTGTTTATGAAGATTTGGATAAAGAATACTGGAGAATGGATACAACCTACAATGGATGGAGGTTACCCATTCATAGACCCAGGATTGAAGGAGAAGTGATACCCTTGACTGAGAATGATGGCCCTCCCTTTCATGTATCCATTTTTGAACCATACATTCAATATACTTACTATTCTGTAGGCCAAGTCCTTGGCTCAGAGGTCCCTGAGTTCATGGCTATTCCTCTAATGGTCATAACCTCTGATATTCAATGTCACAATGCCAGACAGTTTGATTATGCCTCCTATGTTGCTACTAGAATAGACTCTGGTCTATCTGCAATGAAAAACAATGCTCCAGCATGCTCTTTTGAGCATTACTCGATGCTCATGCATATGGTCTTATACTACGGCCAGGAAGTAGGATTGTGGCCAAATGAGCTTCAAGTTGTTGCTGCGGGTAAGAAAGGGGAGAAGATACCTGTACAAATGTGGACCAGAATCTGGGATAGCAGGTATGCTAACTCCAGCTATGCTCAATTTGAAGAGCATTGTGTTAAAGTGCTGTATAGGTATTTCAACCACCCCTGTGAATATTCAATTTCAGATGAAATAAAAAGATTCCTCAGACCAAAAGATTTTGGTGGCCCCCCTGCTGTCACTCATAATTGGGGAGACTGGTATTGTTTTGAGGATGCTACTATGATCAGAGTGTATGGTTTTGAGGATGCTCCCTTTATATTGCCTAAAACTGTCCCTGACAGGATTGCATATTTGGAAATAATTAGGCAAATGCATTGTTCCAATGTCATGCATCTAAGTTCGCATGATAAACAATCATTCATGCCTAGTACTTTGTGTTTTGGAGATTTTACTGTGGTTTCAAAAGAAGGGTACAATCTCATTTTGGATAAACTAATGCATTATAACATGGTGACTGCTGAGGTGAGGAAAGGGTTTGACCCTGAGGGTTTCATTGACTATGCAAGAAGAAAACAAAATCTCAGTGGATACATGCACATACATTATCCACATGATGATGTCATTAGAAATTTGGAAGAGGCTGAAGTCGATTTGGTGGTGGAGAAATATAATAGAGATTTGAATGAAAAGAAAAAGCAGTTGGCAGAAGTTGAAGTGGTATCCTCTGAAGAGGAAGAATTGACTGAACAGCCACAAGATAAGACAATAGAAATGTCTAAAAGAAAAATGCAACAATATCAGCCTCCAGTTGTGATACATGATGAGGAGGGGTCTGCTGATGAAGATCCACGCCAAAAGGCTTATGATTCTTTTGTGTCAGATGATACATTCATTCATTCAAAGGAATTTAAATCATTCCTGTATAAATACAAGGGAAAGGAAATTAGAGAGTCAGTAGATAATGTTTCTGCTGACAATGAAAAACAGTTATTAGAGATGTTAAAGGAGACAGTGGACAAGGAAATGCAGGATATGACACCAAGCAGAGGCAGACAGCTGCTTAAAGATGCGGGGGTTATGATTTTTCCCGGCTTGGATTTAAATTCTGCTCTGGTTTTTGATAGTTTTTTGAATAATGCTGATGATAAGTATAAGCTTACTCCAGAAGGAGTTAATGAAGTCTATATGGGAACGAGATACAATAATGATGAAAATTCTTTAATGATATGGGCATTGTATCCTCCCCATAAGAAGACGGCCATCATAGACACTGAAAAAACTTTTGGCCATGTTATGACTTTTAGAGCAGGTGAGACTGACCCCATAATTACTGCAGACATTGGTATCAATGTTGCAAAATTGAATAAAGCACAAGCTCAGATGTTAATCAAGGAAAGGGATGCTTATAAGCTGAATTGTGAAAGATTAACAAAGGAGAATGACTACTTGAAGGACGCTGTTAAGAGCACCTTTGGGCAATCTACGAAGAGAATAACTCAAGGTGAGAGCTCACAAAGTAGTCAAGAGATATCCCATGATCAAGCCAAACAAATTCAAATAGATGCATTTGTTACAATACTGCAGAGCAGGTATGCAAACATGGTACGGTGGTTAAACCAGTTTTGGGATAACTACTCGGAAAATCATAAAGCAGTCAAAGAACATGAGAGGCTTGATCAGAGGATACAAGAAAAGGTGATCGAGTTGCAAAACAGAGGTACCACTGATAGCACAGATATCTCTGATGCAAGAGCATTGCTCAAAAGGCACCAGAATTATTATGATAAACTCAAAGCTGCTGCTAAGGAAGGGACTGATGCATCAGACGCAGGGGTGCCCAGGATATTCAAAGATAATGGAGAGGTAAAAAGCAAAGAAGAGTGGACTATTGATTGTCAAGTTATATTACACAAAGCCACAGGAGCCCTAAAAGATAAAGCCTCTGTATCTACAGAAGTTTGCAAGCAACTGGAGGAAATGGTCACCCTCGATATAATCACCAGGAGTGCAGTCGAGCTTACTGATTCTCACCGTGCGCAGGAGTACTTGGATCATATAACAAAAGTCTATTTATGGCTAAACAGAGCCTAACTAAGATTATGTAATTATTGTTTGTATTGGTTAAAATCCCAAGAGACTTATTGAAGAGTTGTATCTCTTCATGAAAATATCTATATAAGTTCAAACAATCTATGCTGAAAAATTCATCAGCAGTAGAAGTATTCATATATACATATACATAATATTCCAAAATGACCGTGTTGCATATTTTATTTTGAGGAAGAAATTTGAAGTTCTCTGATTCAGTATTTCTACTTTGGTATCAGTTATTTGTTGAAATTATTCAATTGTGTGGCTGTCTCCATTTCTGCATTTCCCTGTTATTCAGATTAAGATATCAAGTATATATTTAATCTGTCAATACACATTCGCTGTATCTGTGTGCTGAATTCGGTTGGTGTCCATCCTAAGGAATTAAACCCTTCTGATTTATTCACAGTAGCCTGGAAGTAGTAAGTTGGGATTACTAAGTAGAGCCATATAATTAGGATTGACACACTGTCTCCAGTAAAATATTATCTGTTAATCTTGTCTTTTCATTTCATTTGGTTCCTTCAAGTAAGGATTAAAGTACCTTCTGGTGAATTATAAGATATCTGATTTTATTTGGTTGGATTATCAAGAAGAGTCTGTCAGTCATTTACTTGCACGTTTATACAAGCTATAAACCAGAACTGTGCCAAATATCTAGAATTATTACCATTTAGAAACTACTGTTCTTAGTCCTTCAAATTGACTCTGTTACCCAACAAGGCACTGGTCTCATTCAACTCATTAATTAAAACCTTTTTTGATATTGCTTATACAATTTCTGCTAATCACTTATTAAACATTACACGTAGAATTAATTAGTCAGCCTTGTCATCTATCCTACATCCTATGCCATTGTAGATAGACTTAGTTAGTCCATTCATCCACACTCAGACTGCTTTAATATTTCAAGGTTCACCCACCTAGGTGTAGCAGGACCTAAAGTGTAGGAAATCATCAAACTTTGAAGGTTGATTTCGTCAAGTTAGTTCAAAAATGTTGCAAATCCAAATATAGAGCCTGGCATCCTCTCAGGATTAGTAACTTGCATTTTTGAGACCTAACAAATTGGCGACTCTACTGGGGAACTAGTAAAAAGACCTTAGAATTTAATCCTTTCTTCCATAGAGTCATTTAAAATTTCTTTTTGGTAACTCTGCTGGTGACACAGAACCTTACAGATAAAAATATAAACTTTTCCTATTCAATAGGTGGCGACTCTAGTTACAATCATAACAAAAATTTCAAATGGATGGTAGGAGATCCAAGATGGAAGGCAGAAACTTGCAGTCATCTCCACCACTTAGAAACATTTCCAAAAGAAATGTGAATCCAAAATATTCCCACCAAGATAATAATCTAGACATCCAGGAGAATGATTCAGAACAAAATATTGCAATTCACAATAAATTCACACCTCTACATGATTCAAACGAGAACCTCAGTGGAGCAACTGATGATATTTTGGCAAGGTACAGACCCACTCCTCAAGAACAGCGGGATCATGATGCAAAGGTCATGAGGGATATTGATAGGAACCAGGCTGAACATGATTTCAAGGTCTCATTTGACCAGGGAGAAGAGATAGGATATGAATTGTCAAATCAGGGAATAAATGACAATCCAGAATATCAGGAAATAAATAATCAAGACATGAGTGATGAGAAACAGGAAATACTCATGCTCAGGAAAGAACTCGAAAGGTACAAAATACAAGAGGAGAAGGAGTTATTGCAGCAAGAAATTCAACAGAGGAGAAATAAAGCCAAAATAGCTCCCCCCAAATATGTACCCCCGCATAGAGGGAATATTTCAAGGAATACACAACAAAATACAAATAGTGCTCAAAACTCACATGCTTCTGGAAGTCATCAGAACACTATTCCCCAAATCCCCAGACCACCTCCCATAAGTAATGCATCCCTACATGTGGCAAATAATCACCCACCCCCTGGTCAACAATATTATAGGCCACAAAATCAACACATAAATGCCCATATGAACCAACATCAACAATATGCATATCATCAGCCACCAGGTGGATATAATTACTATCCCAATCCACCACATCTCAATTTTCCTCCCCAAAACCTTGCTAATATATGCAGTCAATTTGATTTAACTGGATATCAGTTATATCCATATCCTATGGATAGTACTTGGAGAAACATGGTTCCCAAGTTTACTAGAAACAATGCAGTATCTGCAGAAGATCATATCAGAAGTTTTAATGCTTTTGTACAGGATATAGGTATGGACTGGGAAGACATTAGAATGAGGTTATTTATGATGTCCCTCACTGAAGATGCCAGAGATTGGTTTAATAGCTTGCCCGATGCATCAATCAATTCAATGACTGATTTCCATAACCAGTTTAAGGATCAGTATGGTAACCAATATGCTCCTGAGTTTGCCTTACATGAACTAATAAGTATACAGAAGTATCAAAATGAATCAGTATTTGATTTCAACCTGAAGTTTTCCAAGTTACATAATAAGGTACCACATGGAGCCAAGTTATCTGACCAGGCAGCACTGAGTATCTATATGAAGGCATTTGACCCCAAAACAGGATATGAACTCAGAAACCGGTGTCCTGCAACGTTGGTTGAAGCACAGAAAATAGCCATAACTATTGAAAATAATAGAAAAGCTGCAGGAATGGTCAGTAAAAGGGAAAATCATAGAAATCTTCAGAATCCAAATGCTCAACAGATTAAACCAGAGGGTCAGCATAGGCAGGATAGACCTAGGTTACATGATATGCCTTACAATACAAATTGGAAGGATGGAAGACCTATTGACAACAACAGAAAGCAGCCATATGGAAAGGATACTCCTGATCCATTGAAGAGAAACATGGCACATATGGCAGAAAATAAACCTTGGTGTTCTGTATGTAACTTGCCACATTCACCTGAATACTGTGAGGTAGCTAAATCAATACAGCAAGAGGAAATGCTATATAACTATAATAGAGATAATCACCCCATTAATATGATGCAGGATACACCATGTGTGGTAACAGAAGATTATTCTTCTTCAGAGGAAGAAGGGTATGAGTATGATGTAGGGAACCAAAAATATCATGTTAACATGGGAGAACAGCAAATATTCTCAGACCAGGAAGACATTTATGACAATAAACCATATGGTCAATGGAGAAAACCTACTGAGGATGAAAAAGAAGCTCTCACAGTAGCTGCAGTGGCTCAAGCTCGAAACACTTATAACTTAAGGAATAGAACAATAAATGCGGGGCAAGGAATTCCTGGGAGTGTATTCATAAAAGACCAGAATAACAAGGGGAATAATACAAAATCATCACCTAAAGAACCAGAAAAGGGGGATAAAAATAAAATGAAAGAAAATATAGAAAAAGAGAATACAAAAGCAGAAAAGAATGACCATATCATAACCCCTTCTTTTGACATTGCACAGGCAGTGTCTCAGGTGAATATATCGGTCCCACTCTTAGAGATGATGAAAATAGATAAATATAGGAGTACAGTCGTCAAGATGATTTCTGATACACCTAATCCAAAACATAAAGGGTTTGAAAAAACAACAAATAATCTACATCAAGAAAATTTTAAGATGCCTGAGGTATACCTGGGTGACACACTTACAAAAAATCCCTCACAGGTAGATCCATTCTATACTACACTAGTAATCAAGAACAGAATAGTCAGGAACTGTATGATTGATTCAGGTGCTGCTATGAATATCATGCCTATAGCAGTGATGAAAGAATTAGGGATGTGGGTTGATACTACGTATGGCCAATGTTATGCAATGGATAACAGATCTATTCCAGTAGTTGGTATTATGAAAGATGTAGAAATAAAACTTGCTTCATATCCTGAGGCAACATATAACATTGACATCACTGTGGTTGATATCCCACCGTATTATGGAATGCTGTTATCAAGGCAGTGGGCTACAATGGCAGGAGGCAATGTTCAATTAGATCTATCATATGCCACCATACCAGTAGGTGACAAAGAAATCAAGTTGTGCAGAGAACCAAGGTATGACAATATTATAGAAAGAATGGACCGGCATCAGGTGAATTTCTTTTGTGACACAGATTTAGGGGTTTTCAAAGTTGGAGAAACTACCCCAGAATTGCATAACACTGACCCAATACACACTGAATCTATGAAAAAAGAAAATGATTTGTGGAAAATGTATTTCGATGGTGCATGCAGCAAGATAGGAAATGGGGCCGGAGTAGTTTTTATCTCACCAGGAGGGAAAACATTCAAGTACTCTTTCTTACTGACATTTGAATGCACCAATAACATAGCTGAGTATGAAGCCCTACTCATTGGCCTAGACATAGCCATCAAATACAAAATAAAAAAGTTGGCTGTCTATGGTGATTCTGAATTGGTCATCTCCCAAGTAAGAGAAAAATATTTATCTAAGAATAAAAGATTAAGACAGTATAGAAATGCAGTTTGGGATAGTGTTGAATTATTTGATGCTTTTTCAATCAGCTGGGTTGATAGGTCTAAAAACATCATGGCAGACTTTTTAGCAAACATTGCATTAAAGAGAGATGATCTAACATTAGGAGGGATCACAGAAGTAGAATTTAAAACTAGACCTACCATCCCTGATAATATACAGAACTGGCAGGTGTTTGACAGCGATGCTGATATAATCAATTTCTTACATTGTGCTGATTATTATGAAAATCAAGAAATTGATTTCAGTGCATTTGTGGAGGAACACGATGGGAAAGAAACCCTATTTGGCCAAGAAGTGGTTCAACTGAAGACGAATAAGATACCCAAAGGGTTTATTGCATTAGAAAAAGCATTTGACGGGCATGATAGATACAAGAAGAAAGAAACACCAGTGATACCTGAGAATCTTGAGGAAGTGAACTTGGGGACTCAGACAACCCCAAAAAATGTATATATTGGGAGGAATCTTGACCAGAAAATCAGAAGTAGAATTATCAATCTACTTAGGAAGTATAGGCATGTGTTTGCTTGGTCATATGATGACTTAAAGGCATATAGAGAGGATCTATTTCAACATGAGATACCACTCAAACCAGATGCAAAACCATTCAGACAGAAACAAAGGCCGATTAATCCTACATTGGCTCCGAAAATGCTGGAGGAACTTACAAAGTTAAGGGATGGAGCTATAATCAAGCCTATTAGACATTCTTCCTGGGTCTCAAACTTAGTACCTGTCAGGAAAAAGAATGGTGACATTAGACTGTGTGTGGATTTCAGAAACCTGAATAAATCTTCTCTCAAAGATAATTATCCTCTTCCCAATATGGAGGCGATATTACAGAAAGTTACTGGATGTGAATTACTATCCATGATGGATGGTTTCTCCGGCTACAATCAGGTAAAGGTTAAGGAGTCTGAACAATTCAAGACCGCATTCACCACTCCGTGGGGAACATATGTATACTTGAGAATGCCATTTGGATTAACTAATGCTGGGGCAACATTTCAAAGAGCGATGGATGTAGCTTTTGCTGAATTAATAAATAAGATTATGATAGTCTATCAAGACGACTTAACAGCATATTCAAAAAAGGTTGAAGATCATTGCACACATCTAGAACAGATATTTGTCAAAGCCCTAGAATATGGAATATCATTGAATCCTAAAAAATGCCAATTTGCAGTAACAGAAGGAAAATTGCTTGGCCATATAGTCTCGAAAGAAGGAGTTAAAATAGATCCTGAAAGGGTGGAAGCAATTGATCAGGTCCCTATTCCAAAAAATGTAAAAGCTATACAATCATTTTTTGGTCAGATAAATTTTGTCAGAAGATTTATACCAAATTTCGCAGAGATTGTTTGTCCTATATCAAGAATGCTGATGAAGAACTCAGATATGAAATGGACAACAGAAGCAATGGAAGCATTTGGTAACATTAAGGAGGCCATCAAACAAGCTCCAGTCTTAATATCCCCTGACTTCGGCAAACCTTTCCAACTTTTTTCATTTGCTTCCTATCATACAGTGGCAGCAGTGTTGTTGCAGAAAAACAATGATGGATATGAACAGCCAATCTCTTTCTTTAGCAAGTCCCTTCAGAATGCAGAGTTGAAGTATGACATTATTGAAAAACAGGCATATGCATTGGTAAAAGCAGTAAAAAACTTTAGACCATATTTGGTAGGGGCTAAAATCATAGCATATGTTCCTAATGCTGCAGTCAAAGATGTACTGATTCAAACTGAGGTCACGGGTAGGAGATGTAGGTGGATCAATAGGATTCAGGAATTCAACATTGAAATCCAAATCACTAAATTAGTAAGAGGACAGGGTCTTGCCAAATTGATGACTGAAAATAATCTAGAAGCTTCCCATATATGTAATATTGATGCAAGTACCAGTATTGAACGTACTCCATGGTATACTGATATAGTATATTATCTAACACATATGAAGAGTCCTGAAGGATATGATGATAACAAAAGAAGGACACTCAAACTACAAGCTTCAAAATATGTACTCATTGGTGGAGATCTCTATTGGAAAAATAGAGATGGGGTTCTACTATTATGTTTGGATGAATATCAATCAAAACATATTATGAAAGAATTGCATGAAGGCATGTGCGGAGGACATTTCTCAGCAAAAACTACAGCCCACAAAATTTTAAGGGCAGGGTACTATTGGCCTAAAGTCTTTAACGATTCATACCAGTACACTAGAAAATGTGAAGCATGCCAAAAGTTCTCAGGGAAGTTAAAGTATCATGGAGCACTACCTTTAAAACCTATGCAAGTTGAGGCTCCATTTTATCAGTGGGGTATTGATTTTATAGGTGAAATTTCAGAGAAATCAAGTGGGGGGCACCGATGGATTTTAGTAGCTACTGATTACTTTACAAAATGGGTGGAAGCAATCCCAACCAGACAGGCTACTAGTAAAGTTGTGATAAATTTTCTAATGGATAACATTATATGCAGATTTGGTACTCCTGTAAGACTGATTACTGATAATGGGATGTGCTTTAGATCTGATGAATTCAAAGGTTTTTGCAGCACATATGGTATCACTGTTTCTTATGCTGCTCCTTACCATCCACAGGCCAATGGACAAGCTGAATCAAGTAATAAGAGTCTGTTGAAAATCATAAAAAGAATGTTGGATAGAAATAAGAAGGCTTGGGATTCAAAATTAAGAATGGCAGTATGGGCTGACAGGATTACTATAAAAAGGGCAATTGGGAGATCCCCTTATGAATTGGTATATGGAACCCAAGCGAGATTACCATTAGAAAATCTTATACCAATATACAAATTCATTCTCCAGGAAGACTTGAGTATCCCTGAACCAATGGAGGAAAGGTTGGAACAATTGGCAGAGCTTGATGAAACAAGAAGAATGGCTCAGAAACAGAATATTAAATTACAATCACAGGTAAAATATCTCTTTGACAAAAAGGCCAAAGAAAGAAAGTTTGAAATTAACGATCTGGTACTAATGTGGAATGCAAGATGTCAAGACAAAGGAAAACATGGAAAATTTGAAGCCCTGTGGTTGGGTCCTTTTGTTATCACTGGCAAGGGAGGTGATGATTCTTACTATGTACAGAATATGTTAGGAGAGGAGCAGGAATTGCCAGTACATGGGCAATACTTGAAGCAGTTCTTTTCATAAACATGTACAAAGAGAATTGAGTGTTGCCAGTACATGGACAACATTCAAATAATTCTCAAAAATATTTTATTCCATGCACAGTAGTCTAGGAATCATTCCCGCTCCCCATCATTTGTTCCTTTCCTTTTTCCAGTTCCATAAAACTTCACCCCAAAATAATAAAAGATGTGGTCTACTTCCCCAGGAGATCTGGATCCTTGTATACTCACAGGGAATATACATCCCAGACAGAGCCACTGTTAGCACAGTAAAATTTTCAAAATTTTACTATTCCCTTACTCCATCATATTTGAATAAACCCTAAGGAATATCCCAAAAGGACCACAATATAAAATTTTTGTATCTCATAAAATGTCTAGGGATGAACAGTGTCGAATATCATCAAAATCAATCCATCGGCATGAGGTCGTGTGGCTTACACCGATACACAAGGAATTATTTGAAAACAACCATCGGCGTGAAAATAGAGATCGGAGCAAGAATTATGGAGCTCACCGATGGAGTAAGCAACACCGATGACTTTACATCGGCAAGAAAGGCAAGTGGTCATGCCGATCGGTATGACAAATATCTATCGGATGATCTTTTAGAAGTTGCCCCGACGGTATATATCATACCGATGAAGCACTTTCGGCAAGAGTTTCACCGAACAGCATGCGAGGGTAACAAAGCAATAGTCATCGGTGAGAAATGAACCATCGGAATAGAAAACAAGTAAGTCTCCGACGATCAAGAGTCCTGGCGATAAGAAAGTTATCGGCAAGACTCACAGCGATGCATCTTCATCGGGATAGCTTGACATATCGGAACAAAAGAAGCAAGTCTTGCTGATTCATAAGTCACGGCGATCAAAAGATATCGGTGACACTTTACTAAACTTTGCCCGATGAAGGATGTGATAAAGGGCATCGGGGAGATGATTTGGATCAGGATATCTTGAGAAAGCTATCCCGATAGAGAATGTCATTCTGATAAAGATAAAAGTTCATACATAAACAGACTATCGGTAAGACAATAAAGATCGGGGAGACATAATTTTAGTATCCCGATGGTCTCAATCTTCCCGATAAGCAAAGTATATCGGTAGGACTTGCCATATCGAGGAGAGATCTAAAACCCTTGGTGATGAAGGAAATCATGCCGATGGTCACACCCACTTGAAATATGATACTACATGGCATCGGGGATACAATTGAGGGGTCACGCCGATTGACCGTCTGCGCCATAAAAAAAGGGTTGAGGTCGTCCAGACATTTCAAAAAGCACGCCGATAGGAAGAGTTATGGCGATGTGACACTTCACAGCGATGAACATTGAATTGATCAGATAATTAATACAAAACGGCTACAAAGTTCATACGATCATTATAATTGCAAAAAACCGTCCGAGAGCAGAATACAGAAGAATTCTCAGGGCAAAAGCAAAGGCTTCCAATTCCAGCCATCGAGCGACAGGTACACATACACAAACCACTATATTACCTGTATTTGAATTTCCTGCCAAATTTTTCAAAAATGGAAACTTCGGGGAAAGGAAAAGGAAGAAAATCACAAGGGGAAACCAGTAAACCAAAGAAGCAAAAAACTGATCAAACCCCTGAAGAAAAAGTGAAAGACAGGAAACTAAATCAGGACTTGATTGATCAGTTGCCTGGGTCAGCTCCCAAGGCCAGGAGGTCTGCCCAACTTAGGGCAGAAGTAGAAAAATTGGAAGACAAACATAAGCGCCTGGGAGATATTTGGACCCCAATTAGGGGATATGAACTCTTCAGGTTTCACTACAACAGAAGATTTAGAAATGCCCCTGTGTCAAACCCATGGCACATGAATTTAGGCAAACTGGTTGTACCTAATGTATTCTTGAATGTAGAACTCCTGCAACTGTTAGCCAGGCATTACAATTCAGGCCTGAAAGCTATCTGCAACCCTCAGGGAGAACCAATTGTACACCTATCAAAAAATGCTATTTGTGAGGTGTATGATTTGGATGATTTGTGCACTGTCCCTGTTGTTTATGAAGATTTGGATAAAGAATACTGGAGAATGGATACAACCTACAATGGATGGAGGTTACCCATTCATAGACCCAGGATTGAAGGAGAAGTGATACCCTTGACTGAGAATGATGGCCCTCCCTTTCATGTATCCATTTTTGAACCATACATTCAATATACTTACTATTCTGTAGGCCAAGTCCTTGGCTCAGAGGTCCCTGAGTTCATGGCTATTCCTCTAATGGTCATAACCTCTGATATTCAATGTCACAATGCCAGACAGTTTGATTATGCCTCCTATGTTGCTACTAGAATAGACTCTGGTCTATCTGCAATGAAAAACAATGCTCCAGCATGCTCTTTTGAGCATTACTCGATGCTCATGCATATGGTCTTATACTACGGCCAGGAAGTAGGATTGTGGCCAAATGAGCTTCAAGTTGTTGCTGCGGGTAAGAAAGGGGAGAAGATACCTGTACAAATGTGGACCAGAATCTGGGATAGCAGGTATGCTAACTCCAGCTATGCTCAATTTGAAGAGCATTGTGTTAAAGTGCTGTATAGGTATTTCAACCACCCCTGTGAATATTCAATTTCAGATGAAATAAAAAGATTCCTCAGACCAAAAGATTTTGGTGGCCCCCCTGCTGTCACTCATAATTGGGGAGACTGGTATTGTTTTGAGGATGCTACTATGATCAGAGTGTATGGTTTTGAGGATGCTCCCTTTATATTGCCTAAAACTGTCCCTGACAGGATTGCATATTTGGAAATAATTAGGCAAATGCATTGTTCCAATGTCATGCATCTAAGTTCGCATGATAAACAATCATTCATGCCTAGTACTTTGTGTTTTGGAGATTTTACTGTGGTTTCAAAAGAAGGGTACAATCTCATTTTGGATAAACTAATGCATTATAACATGGTGACTGCTGAGGTGAGGAAAGGGTTTGACCCTGAGGGTTTCATTGACTATGCAAGAAGAAAACAAAATCTCAGTGGATACATGCACATACATTATCCACATGATGATGTCATTAGAAATTTGGAAGAGGCTGAAGTCGATTTGGTGGTGGAGAAATATAACAGAGATTTGAATGAAAAGAAAAAGCAGTTGGCAGAAGTTGAAGTGGTATCCTCTGAAGAGGAAGAATTGACTGAACAGCCACAAGATAAGACAATAGAAATGTCTAAAAGAAAAATGCAACAATATCAGCCTCCAGTTGTGATACATGATGAGGAGGGGTCTGCTGATGAAGATCCACGCCAAAAGGCTTATGATTCTTTTGTGTCAGATGATACATTCATTCATTCAAAGGAATTTAAATCATTCCTGTATAAATACAAGGGAAAGGAAATTAGAGAGTCAGTAGATAATGTTTCTGCTGACAATGAAAAACAGTTATTAGAGATGTTAAAGGAGACAGTGGACAAGGAAATGCAGGATATGACACCAAGCAGAGGCAGACAGCTGCTTAAAGATGCGGGGGTTATGATTTTTCCCGGCTTGGATTTAAATTCTGCTCTGGTTTTTGATAGTTTTTTGAATAATGCTGATGATAAGTATAAGCTTACTCCAGAAGGAGTTAATGAAGTCTATATGGGAACGAGATACAATAATGATGAAAATTCTTTAATGATATGGGCATTGTATCCTCCCCATAAGAAGACGGCCATCATAGACACTGAAAAAACTTTTGGCCATGTTATGACTTTTAGAGCAGGTGAGACTGACCCCATAATTACTGCAGACATTGGTATCAATGTTGCAAAATTGAATAAAGCACAAGCTCAGATGTTAATCAAGGAAAGGGATGCTTATAAGCTGAATTGTGAAAGATTAACAAAGGAGAATGACTACTTGAAGGACGCTGTTAAGAGCACCTTTGGGCAATCTACGAAGAGAATAACTCAAGGTGAGAGCTCACAAAGTAGTCAAGAGATATCCCATGATCAAGCCAAACAAATTCAAATAGATGCATTTGTTACAATACTGCAGAGCAGGTATGCAAACATGGTACGGTGGTTAAACCAGTTTTGGGATAACTACTCGGAAAATCATAAAGCAGTCAAAGAACATGAGAGGCTTGATCAGAGGATACAAGAAAAGGTGATCGAGTTGCAAAACAGAGGTACCACTAATAGCACAGATATCTCTGATGCAAGAACATTGCTCAAAAGGCACCAGAATTATTATGATAAACTCAAAGCTGGTGCTAAGGAAGGGACTGATGCATCAGACGCAGGGGTGCCCAGGATATTCAAAGATAATGGAGAGGTAAAAAGCAAAGAAGAGTGGACTATTGATTGTCAAGTTATATTACACAAAGCCACAGGAGCCCTAAAAGATAAAGCCTCTGTATCTACAGAAGTTTGCAAGCAACTGGAGGAAATGGTCACCCTCGATATAATCACCAGGAGTGCAGTCGAGCTTACTGATTCTCACCGTGCGCAGGAGTACTTGGATCATATAACAAAAGTCTATTTATGGCTAAACAGAGCCTAACTAAGATTATGTAATTATTGTTTGTATTGGTTAAAATCCCAAGAGACTTATTGAAGAGTTGTATCTCTTCATGAAAATATCTATATAAGTTCAAACAATCTATGCTGAAAAATTCATCAGCAGTAGAAGTATTCATATATACATATACATAATATTCCAAAATGACCGTGTTGCATATTTTATTTTGAGGAAGAAATTTGAAGTTCTCTGATTCAGTATTTCTACTTTGGTATCAGTTATTTGTTGAAATTATTCAATTGTGTGGCTGTCTCCATTTCTGCATTTCCCTGTTATTCAGATTAAGATATCAAGTATATATTTAATCTGTCAATACACATTCGCTGTATCTGTGTGCTGAATTCGGTTGGTGTCCATCCTAAGGAATTAAACCCTTCTGATTTATTCACAGTAGCCTGGAAGTAGTAAGTTGGGATTACTAAGTAGAGCCATATAATTAGGATTGACACACTGTCTCCAGTAAAATATTATCTGTTAATCTTGTCTTTTCATTTCATTTGGTTCCTTCAAGTAAGGATTAAAGTACCTTCTGGTGAATTATAAGATATCTGATTTTATTTGGTTGGATTATCAAGAAGAGTCTGTCAGTCATTTACTTGCACGTTTATACAAGCTATAAACCAGAACTGTGCCAAATATCTAGAATTATTACCATTTAGAAACTACTGTTCTTAGTCCTTCAAATTGACTCTGTTACCCAACAAGGCACTGGTCTCATTCAACTCATTAATTAAAACCTTTTTTGATATTGCTTATACAATTTCTGCTAATCACTTATTAAACATTACACGTAGAATTAATTAGTCAGCCTTGTCATCTATCCTACATCCTATGCCATTGTAGATAGACTTAGTTAGTCCATTCATCCACACTCAGACTGCTTTAATATTTCAAGGTTCACCCACCTAGGTGTAGCAGGACCTAAAGTGTAGGAAATCATCAAACTTTGAAGGTTGATTTCGTCAAGTTAGTTCAAAAACGTTGCAAATCCAAATATAGAGCCTGGCATCCTCTTAGGATTAGTAACTTGCATTTTTGAGACCTAACATATTGGTTATATGTTGACTCCCCTCTATTTATGGATTCATGTAGTTATGATGACTATGCAAGATGGATAATGCCTTGCTTAGTGTACCTATTCATGTGGTTATGATGACTGTGCAAGATGGATAATGCCTTGCTTAGTGTACCTATTCATGTGGTTATGATGACTATGCAAGATAGATAATGCCTTGCTCAGTGTACCTATTCATGTGGTTATGATAACTATGCAAGATGGGTAAAGCCTTGCTCTGTGTGATGTGAAATGATGTGGATTTTGTGTTGTAAATGCATCATGATGAGAATGTGGTATTTCATGCTTGGTTTATGTTTTGGGATAAGAATTGGTCCCTGTGATTATGATTTGTATGCAAGAAGGTAAATGCCTTGCATTGTATATGTTACTTGTTATTGTGATGGTAATAATCTTGCTTGATGGATAGGGTCTTCTAGATGTAGGTAGAGGAGTGGCTTTCAATGTGGAGTCAGTGCCCAAAGTGGCTGCCAGGATAAGCCATTGGAAGTTGTTAATCCAATGATAACTTAATAATAAATTTAGAGGGTTGGGTAGTTTCCACACTAAATAAGATAATTGGATGCCTCAGCCATGTCTGTAGTGCTTGTTCAACCTAAGGATGGGACGAGAAGGTCATGGTTGGAAAGATCAACTTCCTTGTCCTCACAAAAGGAATGTTGGTTCCGTATGTGTCACCCTATGGGGCCGATGTCTAGTGAGAGACTTCTAGGATAACCATAGATGGGGGTTGGCACCTAGCGAGAGACTATCAGGGTAACCCATAGATGGGGGCCGACATCTAGCTAGAGACTGTCAGGGTAACCCATGCTAGGACCTTGCAATGACACCCATCCCTATTGCAGTCTAGCATTCCCTAGTTATGTTCTCCCCATTCATTATGTGATTGCCTTTAGAAGTGGTGTTGAGTTACTTGTGATATTGACCTGTGTTGTTAGAGTCATGTGTTGTCCCTGTTCCTTATAGTCTACTGTCTACCTGACTGTCTATTGTAGTGTTATTTTATGTTATCTCCTAGCACAGGGGGTGGACCTCAAGGTTCCACATGGTCGGTGGATGTGTTTTTATCTCCATTGGTTTCCCTTGCTATTGTTCATGTGCGAGAAGGATGTACCTTGTATGGAAGATTTCAGATCTTATTCTAGCTTGAGGAGATAGATACTTATGATCATGTTCCAGTCTTGTATGGTAGTTGAATCATGTACTATTATCTTGATGTATGTACTCCAATGTAATTTGGATAGCGATATTGTAAACAATGTAATGTTGTACCCTCTTGTAAAGGAACTTGTTTATGTACTTGTGATCCTATGTGCAGGATCTTGATGCTTACTTATTTGATGATATAATATGGAATTGTATGTGTTTATTCATCTGATGCAATTAGACTTAGAATGAACTGTGGTTGTTAGTTAATTCATAATGTTGGTTAGATCTTGTTTTAGTTCGTTAGTAATGCAGCCATGGAACCCTAGAGGATTAGCTATGAATAAATATATGATTGTTGCTATTTATTTCATTTTAAAAAAATGTCCTTTTTGTAAGCTTAGTTGTGTTATCCTCTGGGTTCCTTGGCAGAGTGTTACAGCTATTCCATGTATATCTCCTCCTCCAAATCACCATGGAGAAAGGCAATTTTCACATCTAGCTGTTCCAAATGCAAATCTTCAGCAACCACAATACTTAAAATAGTATGAATAGAAGTCATCTTAACAATTGGAGAAAAAATCTCATCAAAATTAATGCCCTTTTTCTATGCAAATCCTTTTACAACTAACCTGGCTTTAAATCTTTTCTTACCTCCATCTTCCTCTTTCATCCTATAAACTAATTTGTTTGGTAAAGCCTTTTTACCTACAGGTAACTTACAAAATTCCCAAGTCTAATTTTTTAGCAAGGAGTCCATTTCTTCTTTCATTGCAAACTCCCATTGAACCTTTGTATCCACCTGCATAGCTTCATCATACCCTTCTGGTTCACCAACATCTATTAACAAAATAGAATACAAAGAGGGAGAAAACCTTTCAGGAGGTCTACTTAGCTTTGTTGACCATCTAACATTCACTAGAGTTTGTGGTGTTTCTGGTTACTATTGCAAAGCATGAGGAACCACTGGAACATCACTATTCGGAGTATCATCTAGCACCACATAATCCTTTTCTTTCTTCTCATGCTGCTACAACTAATCTTTGTACAACACCTTCTCGTTCAATACAACATCCCTACTTCTCATAGTTTTCTAATTTTCAAAATCCCAAAGCCTATAACCAAATTCATCAATGCCATATCCAATGAAGGTACACTTTTTTGATTTTGCATCCAGCTTGGTTCTATTTTTAGAATCTACATGTACAAATGCTTCACATCCAAAGGTTTTGAGAAAAGAAAAACTCACCTTCTTACCTGTCCATGCTTCCTCTAGAATACCACAGCCCAAAGGAACTGAAGGACCTCTATTAATTAAATATACAATAGTGTTGACAACCTCTAACCACATGTTTAAAGGCATCCTAACATGCAATCTAATGGTCCTTGCATGCTCCATTATTATCTTATTCATGCACTTAGCCACTCTATTCTCTTGTGGAGTCCTTGGAACCATTTTCTACCTACGAGTTCCATTAAAGGAACAATAATCCTCAAATTCTTTGCTGCAATACTCACCACCATTATCAGATCTGAGACATTTTAATCTCTTACCTGTCTCATTCTCAACCAAGCTTCTCCATTTCTTAAATGTTTCAAATACATCAGATTTCTACCTAAGGAAATAAATCCGTACCTTCCTAGTTGCATCATCTATGAATGTAACATAATACCAAGAGCCACTGAGAGAAGATACTTGAGTTGGTCCCCATACATCTGTATGCATAAACTCCAACTTTTCATCTTTCTTTTGCTTCCCATCTTTGAGAAAACTAACTCTCTTTTGTTTTCCATACACACAACTTTCACAGAATTCCATATTAATACATTTCAGACCTGGTAAAACTTTCTTAGAATGAAGTACCTTCATACCTTTTTCATTCATATGCCCAAGTCTATTATGCCACAGTGTTGTCTTAGAACCTGTAACAACTGTTTTAGTCTCTTCCTATGAACCTGTAGCAATTGTTCCTGAACCTGTTTATTTTTTCTCTGCAATAGCTAAAGTAGAAGGAATAGTATGACCTGTACAAAGATATAAGGTGCCTACTTTCACACCTTTTGCTACTATTAAGGCATTTTTGAAACCTTCTAATTTTTATCAGTAAATGTAACAATGCAACCTTCTTCAACTAGCTACCCTACTAAAATTAAATTCCTACTGAGCTTTGGAATGTGTCTTACCTCTTGTAGTAACCAATGATTCCCATTCTACAACTTAATCTTGATTCTTCCCTTTCCAACAATCTGACAGGGTTCATTATCTCCCAAATAAACCAGACCAAATTCCCCTTGGACAAAATTAAGAAAATAACTTCTATGGGGCGTACCATAAAATGAGGCCCCTGAATCTAAAACCCATGAATCATTAGCATTATCTAGGGAAAGAATCAAAGCATCATCTTTAGATTTATTACTTACCACATTTGCCTCTTTATTTCATGTTTGTCTCCTTCTTTATTCTTCTGAGACCAACAATCTTTCTTAAGATGACCTGGTTTCCCATAGTACCAGCAATCCTTCCATCCTCTAGATTGGGATCTCCTGTCCTTTAATTTTCCTCATGACTTCCCATGACATCCAGAATCCTTTCCTCTCTCCTTTGATCTGCCCTTTCTTTTTGAATTCAAAACACTACCTGATGTGGATCCTCTTAAGTTTTTCCATCACATTTCCTTGCTAAGGATAACACCAACAACATCATCAAATTTCAAAGTGTTAGAACTAGAGACATAGTTACTTATAGCCATTACCAAGCTATTCCATCTTTCTAGCAAAGAACATAATATCAAGAGAGCCCTCACCTCTTCATCAAAACTTACTTTTATAGAAGTTAACTAACTAATAATCATATTAAACTCATTTAAATGATCTGTCATAGATCCACCTTCAATCATTTTTAGATTAAACAAACGCTACATGAGAAATACCTTATTTGAGGCTGAGGGTTTTTCATACAATTTAGCCAAATCTTTCATCAGATCATCTATTGTCTTTTCTTCCATTATATTGAATGCTACCGATGGTGCCAGGCACAACTGAATGGTTCTCAGTGCCTTTCTATCCAGAAGATTCCAATCCTTATCTATCATTCTTGTTAGTTTCTTGGATACTCATTACAATGACCTCCATAAATCCTTCTGATAGAGGTAATCCTCCATCTGTGAGGACCGCCCTTTTTACTTCTGTTCTTGTGACTATTTACATTACTGTTATTGATACTTTTTATATGTGTGGGATAGTAGTTCCCAGATTTGTCAAACTATTAAACTTTATTTTGATTACGGAAAAACTAATTGGGTGATGTTTGGATAAGTTTACATTTCAGAAAAGTTAATTAGGTGATGATGGAAAATTGTAATATGATTTCATTTATGCTATTTAGAACTATGTCATGATAATGCATGTTTTTAAGTTGCTTCGGCTATGATGATTATATGTGAAACTAATCTTGCAATTTAGTGTGCAGGAATTTACTAATCAAACCACAGATTTCGGAGATCGTTCCGCACCTTGTTATTGTTATTCCCTGTTAAGCCGATCTGGTTCCACGAGGAACCAAGATCACTCTGTGTTTGATATGGTGTTGTAATGTGGTCTTTCATAAGGTTGAATGGGTTGGTCTACCCTCTTGTAACATTGACTTATGATTTATGTTGTAAAAAGATTGAATTTGAATTTCTTTTCTTTTATTTAAATCTTGGAGGCCTTTTCTTGTGCTTTACCTTGACCATGGGTGTCCAGAATGGGTTAAATTTGACCCTGGGTTATACCCCATAGGTCCAGGGCCCCATTTGGCATGGGTAACCCTTGGGTAACCTCCATAAGGTCATCTTAACTTCCCCCTGAAGTTAAGTGGCGAAAATTGGAGGTATGGGGGGGACATGATGGGTTGTACCAACACCCAACCCATCCCTCTTCAATCCCCAAGGTAAGAGATGACTACAAACCCATCCATTATAGAGGGATTGACTTGAAGTCACCCTCACCATCAGTGAGATTCCCCATGAGTTGTGGGGTCATCCATAATGAAGGAAGGAAGAAGAGGCATGGGTCACCTGTCTTTTCCTCCTTTAACTCCTTTTATTTCTCCCATGCGTAAGAGAAATGACATGAGGAGAGGGATAAGGAGTACTCTAGGGATGGGTGAGTGACATAAGCCAACACTCATCCCTTGGGACATAATAGTGGTTTTGGGAAGAATGAGGAGGTGACAAGTGTCACCTCTCCATTCCTCAAAACTGAAAGGATTTGGGTTATTTGAATTCCATTTTGGGATGGGAAGGGAGTTAGTTGAATTTTGGGGAGAGTTTTATTTTCATTTGCCAAAATAAGAAAGTTAGCTTTTGGGGAGAGGGAAAGGAGGAGGGAGTTGGTGGCTTAGGTTGCAAAAGATCTCAGTGGAGCTCTACAACAGCTTCATCCTTGAAGGGCTTTGTAAGGTTGGTTTGTTTTACCTTTCTTTCGTATAGCTGATTGTTGTATGAAAAGTATGTGAAAGTTGTTTATTTGCTATGTTCTATTTTGTTTTTGTGGGAACTGTTGTCGGGTTGTTGACAGAGCTTCTCCCACTTGGGAGAAATGCTCATCAAGTTTGGGGTAGGGGAGGAGTGATCCTCCTCGAGTGCAATCCTGGGTTCTTCTTTTGGGATGTTGAAAGCCTTGAGGGCATGTATTTGTGACTGGTTCTCTGACTTGAGAGTCAAATACAGATTTCTTAGAAAATTTTGTGATCAAACTTGGTTTGAGGCCAAGAGAAAGTGTGTTGGGTATATTATCTGTAAGGGTGACACTCTGGAGTCGAGTGTGTCCACTCTCCTGCCCCTTGTGAAGCTCACTGTAGTTGAGTTTTCGTGTTGTGTAATTTACCCATGGGTGTTTGTGTGCTTTGGGTTTGTTGTTGTTCCCTACTGTGAAGTGGATTGCTTGAATTCCCAGGTGTGAGTATGGTCTCCCTAGCTCGGGGGTGACCCTCTTGCGGGTCTACGGTAGGGAGGAGAGCTAGATGAGTGGTGTTTTCTTCTTTGTTTGTCTTTGATACGCAGGTTCCCTCTTGAAGCTTATTGATGGAAACTGGAAGAGTTCGGTAATTAGGGAGAATAAATTTCATCTGTACTATAAGAAGAGTTTGGTTCATTGAGCTACATCCTATTTAAGTTCATTGTGGAGGGATTCTCTTCCTCTGAAGTTGTATAATTTATTGTTTGGGGAAAAAGAGAAATTCTTCCCTTCAGTGGTGTTTGTTAGTTATGAGTTTTGACAGTTATGTATACTTGAAGTACCTGTTGTTGAGTAGTGAAATTGTATGTTGATCTTGACAAAGGTGTTAAAGTTTAACTATAGTATTGTTTGGAGGTGTTTGGAGGAAATTATGAATTTTGCTAACTTTTAGATATTGTAGTTGTAATTAGTTGTGAGCCAATGCAATTGTAATGATTCTTTCCATTCTCCATTTGAAGCTAATATGCACTAAATTGAAATTAGCAAATGTGAATTAAGGAAAGAAAATATATATATATATATATATATATATATATATATATATATATATATATAATTATCGATTTTACACACTCCTTGTTTAACATTAATTGTATGAAGTCTAATTTTCCGTATTTGCTTATATATTCCTTAATTAAATTGTAAATGGCAGTTTAAGAAATTTATGTTTAATTCCCTGTATTTACAATGCTAAGTAATTAGTTAATATTAAATGAACTGGGATTGAAAATGACAGATAAATAGAGTTTAAGTCATTCTTGGCATTTAAAATTTTCAATTCTTAAAGAAACGGTATTTGTAAATCGCATTTGAAAGAATTATTGTTGTTCTCTGTATTGAATTGTTCAATTATAAATTGAAAATGTGATTACAAGATAACATAGCTTTATTGTTTTCATTTCTCTTTATTATACCCATGAAAGAAAATCATTAATAAGATTGTTAATTAGAATTATATTTAATAGCCTTATTTAATTAATTCTTTGTATTTTTTTTTATTCTCTGAAAAAAAGCATACGTCAGAGAGTAAGAGTGGGATATATATATATAAATATATATATATATGATGTTAATAACATAGAATTAAATTCACATTAAAACAAATTACATTAAAAAAAAAAAGAATAAAATAAAAACAAAGATGCATTGTCACTGTGGTTCGCTGTTACATAGTATACATGGGAAATAGTGGAGTGGTGGTGGGAAGGGTTGAACCTTCCCACCACTACCGAATATCCTTTTGGGTGTGGGGAGGGGCGGAGCCCCCACCCACACCCCACGTAGTGGGATGTAGGTGGGGGCTCCGCCCCTCCCCACACCCCCACCAAACTTCAAACCCCGGCCGAGCCTCCTCCCGCAGCGCAGCCTATCTCTGCGCTCCCCTCACGCTAGCACACCACCTTCTGCCGCCCCTGTGCGGCCCACACCACCTCCACCGCGGGCTCCCACTGCCACGAACTCCACCTCCCGCGCCCATTTCAGGTGACACCCCCTCTCTGCCACACCCCGTGCTCCCTGTCCGCGGCCACAACGTGGCTTCTACCACCTCTAATCCACCACCTCACCCATGGTAAAAACAACCTCTCCTCACTGTGTCGATCCCTGGCCGAACCTCCTCCATGGCCGCCACCATGTATATCACCTGCCACACAAAAACAAAAAAAAAAGTTAGGGCACCATGGAAATAACAAAAGGAAAATTAGGGCTTCAGCCCTTCAATGAAATATATTTGTATGGATTTTAGAAAAGGAAGTTTTAAATATTGCCTATATAAATATAAAAAAAATAAAATAAAATAAAATAAAATAATAACATTAATAATAATAACAACAGTAATAATAAGAAATGCAAATTAAAAAAAAAGAATATACTAGTAACAAAAATAATGGTACTAATGCCAATTCAATAAAGATAATTGTATAGAGATATAAAGTTATAAAACCCTATATATAAATATAAATATATATATATACAAACCAATATTATTATTATTTGATATAAGTTATTAGAGAGGCCATTTTCTCTTTACAATGACAAGGGAAAATAAAATTATAACTTAAAGAGAGCATAAAAGAATATACTATTATATTCCTGGAAGAGTTTCTCAGAAGTTTCAACTCTCAACGTAATTTAATAACCAGGAAAATGAAGAGGAAAATTACGCGTCACCTTGTTTAAAAGAACACTGGAAATAAACTTAAAGAAGTCATCACAGACATTCCATGTAAGGCCATTTAAATCTCAACTGTAGTTAGTAAACGCCCAATGGAGAAAACATGAAAGAGAAATAGAAGAAGAAAAACTAACATTGGAAAACACAGAGGAGAAAATGCGCGGCATTTTCCACTTGGGATAAGAGAACTAAGTAGATGTACCTTTCGCTAAATTTGCTTAGGAACAAGATTAATTAATACAAATGTAGAGGAGAATCCTAGACCGGAGAAAATCAGGTGACTGAGTCCAGCGAAGTAGTAAACCAGCCTGTGTGATCTGGACCATCCAGAAGTTAGGAATAAAGTTAAAAGTAGATACAGTGATAACTCTGATTGACGTAGAATATGAAGAAAGGATAGGATAAACATAAAGAAAATGTAGAAACCAAAAGAGAGACCGAAATATAAACAAACTAAAACTTCAGAGAAATAGTTAAGGTGAGCGCAATAGAAATACAATCAAAATTAAGATCCAGAGAAAAGGAAGAGAGGGCAAACGATCTGTCTCGTTGAGAATGCTAAGTTTGAAGGAGGAGTATATTTCAGGAAACGAGAAAAGAGGCAGACAATCGTGCTTTGTTGAAAATTGTCCCAATAGGGAGATCACGAGTCAGTTTAGTAGGAACAAGGCATCGTGGGAAGTTGTTAATCTATCAGGGAACCCCGTAAGTAGTATAGTGTTGAGTAATTCCCACTTACGCCATAAGGCGTTATGTTGTCGAAATCTGTCGAGATTTAGGGTTAGGAACCTTGATAATATAAACCTTGTAGCGACGTTAACAGCATCATAGAGACCCCCTTGTCAGACTGTGTGCGTCCGGATGAACGCAATTGTACTTTGTACCCCGCCGACAACTGTAGGGTTTTTGCCTTGATCGTACACCGCCGAGCATGCTTACGCATGCGAGGGGGTTTCTAGGGAAGCGTGAGAAAATTTTTAATGTTTCATGTCATAACCACATGACAGATGTGGGTATGACACATGTGATGAGTGTTGTGACCACATGGAAAATGTGGGCATGACACCATCTACATCTTCCATAACTAATAGTTTTGCACATTGAATTTATCAACCTTAAATTTACCCTCATCTGCCATTGCTGTCACTCAACTGTGAGACTTCCTTGTAGACGATAATCAAACACAACCCACTCTGATACCACTTTTCAGGGTTAGTTGGTAGAAGATACCAATTAAATGTGAATAAAGATTAAATAGAGGAATGGAAATACATAGAAATAATAACAACAAGAGACAAGTTTTAAGGTGGTTCACCCAAACTCAGGCTACATCCACCAATAGAGAGTCCAATATTATTATCCGGTAAATCAAACCGATTACAACTAGCAATCCCTAGAACTCAATACTGCTTAAAAAATGCTACAATACAATATCAACGGAAACCCTAATCCTTAGCCATTTTATCACGACTTTTGACGATTACAAAAATGTTGCCCCTTGACCTTATCTTGGGGGCGCTGCCCCTAAACCCCCACAAGGAACGGTGCCCCTTGACCCTATAGGAATTTGGGGGGAAATCACGCTGATAAAAGTGGGATTAATTTAACCTCCGAGTCTGATTAGGCTCCATATACAACATTTTGTGTCAAATTTTTGACTTTGTAGGTTGAATGCGCATTTGATTGGCAGCAGGTCATATTTGAATGATAGAAGATTACATTCGCATGATAGGAATTCACCTTCAAATGGCAGGTAATCACATATGATAAGCCTACATGTGCATTTGATGTACAGAAGATCACATCTAGTTATTTCTATATGCATTTGGTTTCATGCTTCATAGACCCAGGCTTTTTCTGGGAACTGATATGTTATCTATGTAGCTTGAATTATATGTATGTCCAAGAATGGAGGCAAACAAATTAAAGACATGTTTTCTACAGATCCCAGCAGTCAAAGGTTTTATCTTTTACTATTATAGTAGGCACACTTCATTTTGGTGCTTAAAATTAACATTGTTTACTATGTGCCTACTTTTCTTTTATTTGTTTTTTTCTCGTCTATTTGTAACCCGACTTAGCAATGAAAGTATCCTCTCCCCCTGCCTAACAAAAGTATCTGGGATGCAAGAGAAATCATTGCTAACTCTAGGTGGGGTGAGAAGGGCTACGACTTGAGTGGAAACAGGTTAAAGCCAAACCATTCCAATCTACTTTATAAATAATGCATTTGCAATGAAAGTTGTAAATGGCGGGTGTTGTTTAGCTATGCTGAAGAATGTTTCCCCCAAAACCCCATAGAGTGTAACCTATGTGGGCTGGGAAGCCTCCATTAATGGACTGAATCACTGCATGCATAGCCACTCGAACAGAAACCTGTACTAAAAACTATGTTTACCAACTAAAAACCCCTATCTATTGGTACAAGAGGACAACTAATAAGGCCTTTGATAGCCATCCCACATTTTCATAGTTCATAGCCAAGATAGAAAAGTATCTCAAGATCTGCGCATCTTAAGGACTTGGAACTTGGTGTGCCTGAGAAGTGAGTGCACTATAAGGGAGAGCCCGTGCCCCAAGTTCCAGTAGCTATCCACTATGAGTAGGCAAGACTAGAAAAATCCAAGTGGGAACCCAACAGGTATAGTCCTTTCCTAGACATAAGTTGTAATGTTTGCACATGATTTGAGTGTGAGTGTTTTCCATCATGTCTTCTTGTCATAAAAATGCCAAAACACTAAACCTATCACACCAAAAATCAAACTCTGTCATGACCAACCGCATCTGAACAATAGCCTGTCACATTTGAATTGCAGTTTGTCACTTTTGCAAAACAACCCTACACATTTGACTATCATCCAACCACATTGGATCCACAGTCCATTGCATTTGGTCCACGCCTAGTCACATCTGAACCTCAGTAGCCCGCTTTTGGCTCTACTATCATTTTACCCTATCACCTTGCACAATTGCATTCGAAACACAGAGGGTCGTATTTGAATAACAACCAGTTACATTTATATTATCCTTTTTCTCTAATGAGCTATTCCCAGTTGCATTTGGTCCCTTCAAGGTTTCCATTGGTTAATCATAGACTTAGGTCAATATTCTGAGCATCAAACCTAGTTTTCCAATCAATCTTTCATTTGTTGGACATCTAATCATTCAGTATACTGCCTTACTTACCTCTGGTTATATCAATTTAGACATTTGAGCTCTTTATCCTATTAGGACTCCTAATCAATCACCAACCATAAATTAAACTAGATCAGACCTGTATCCTTTGATTTCATTTATTCTAGTATCACCAATTGTCTTTTGTCTATCCATCTATCATACCAGCTAGTTTGTCAATCTTGACTAATACAAAATCTAATCACCCATAAAATCCAATCAATCTATCAAAAGACAACCAATCAACAAATCAATCCATTCAAAGTCAACCCATCTAGGAGTCTCAACCCTATTGCATAAGTCCAAATATTATGCCTCAAACTAGAAGCAAGTATAAAGCAGCCCTGGAAGCCAACCTTAAATAGTTCCAATCCACTCCCCTTAAGGATGCTGCACAATTCACAACTAGCATGCCACCCAATGTCTTTTTACCTGAGGGTTATACCATTGGACCATCATCTTCATCAACATTACCTCAACAATGACATCTTGACCCCTCATCTTCTAGATTGATGTCACATCTTCCATATGTCTATGATGATTCATCAGATGAAGACCTACAAGATCCCAAAGCTTTGAGACACTCAAATAAAACAATAAAAGCTAACCAAGAACAACTCCTTTTACAATTGATCTAAGCCAGAGTCAAACTACCTAGTAACTTTGATGTGTCTACAATCTGTAAAGAGAACCCCACCCATATTACTATAGAGACCCCTACTATTGTTGTCACTATGTCTACCAAGTCCACCATACCTTCCACACCATCCTTGTCCAACCAACCCACTCATACACCCTAAACATTATATGCACCTATGAGACCTAGTGTGTCACATGCTACTACATCCATTGAGTCATTATTGACTACATCTTATGCTCTTACCTCCATGGTCTCTAATATGAGTGGACCCTCTGTTAATGCCTCGACTCCCATTCCATCTGCTGCCATGAATGTCATTTCCACTGAAGTCACTCAAGCCACACCCTTATCCAACCTAAATGTATCACATGTTGGGCCATCCTGAATACCTAGTACCTCTTCACATATCACTATACCACCTAGTCAGCCAATTCAAGCCTCACATATCATTATACCACCTAGTCAACCAATTCAAACTTCAAACATCATCATACCACTTAGTCAGCGCAAACCTCACATATCATTATACCACCTAATCAACCCATTCAAACCCCGCATGTCACACCTAATCCAAACATGACCCTCATGGATCAACCTATCATATCAAATGCACATTCTAATATCTCATATGTTGATCAACTACTTTCCCTTGGACAACAACCACCTTATGTCACTATGCCACCCATCTCCCAAATTCCATTAATTTCTACACAACCCCCATCCTATACCAACACCTCCTTTGGCTCACATGCAATACCTACCTACACTGTTAATCCAACACCAAATTCATACATTCCCCCTCCACCTGCTGGTCATGTGTAGAGTACTTTTAGCCTCCATCATACGATCAGCACAACAATATCTTTTGAACCAACAATCGACTTATCAAATCCCTCCACTAGGCCATCAAGATCCTCTACAACAACAACAATCCACTCTAGCTGATTATGCACAACAATTATACTTCCAAATGGAACAAAAGATGGAAGACATGAACATGGGCCATTAATACTAAAAATTTGGATTAGCTGAAATGATGAAACAAATACATGCATTACCCAAACCCAAATCCTTAATATACCTCAAATGATATGTGCAAGATGATGGCTTGATTGATCCCTGTAAGATGATGAATGCAAGATGGATGCAAGAGGAGATTGATGGATTAAATAGATGGTTGAATGTTGGTTTCTCAGGATTTTGGCAGCATAACAATACTCAAGAGGCTCATCTTATTGCAAATGGCTTAGAGGAGGCTAGGTTTATAGGAAAAACCTAGTTTGAATGGATGGACAAGATCGATTAGGTTTTGGAAGACATGGATGGCTAGGATTAATTAGGTTTCCTTGCACATCAAGAAATTGTAGTCATGTGACAAGTGTACAAAGGAAAATAGGGCTCTTCTGTGATCGTGTACACAAATACTAAAATTAGGTCCAATTAATTGAGACAAATAGGGAAGTGGACAAGTGTTGTCATGTGATGAAAGGTGAGGGAAATAATTCAAATATTTAATTTGAATTATGTGAGACAAGTGACTAGGTACAATTAATTAAATAAATGGGATTTATTTAATTAATTGGGAATGTGATCAAGTGGGATTAATTAAATAAAATGGGTTTATTTAATTAATCAAGAAGGTGATTAAGTTAGACAAATGGGATGGGGAATTAATTATATAAACAAGAAAGAGTCTCTCTGTAGAGAACATAGAGAAAAATAAAGCAGAGAAAGAGGAAGAAAGAGGAAAGAAAGATAAAGCAGAAGAAGATGGTGCAAATTTTGAAGTACCTAAAGCATACTAAGAAATATGATGAACAAAAGGATGGTTTAGAAAATGTTGCAAGAGACACTGCAAATATAGTGAAAACTCTTTTTGAGAAAGAGATGATCGAGCTTGATGAGCCTAAACTACTCCAAGGTCTAGCCAATCCAGATGCTCTCTCTCCAATTCAATTAATGAAAATAGCATCATTCACCCAAGTAAAGGCTAGAGAAAAGATGTTAAAGTTCCACTTGAAGGATAATGAGCTACTGGGCTTGCAACTAAAATGTTGGAGAAGTTAATGCCTTCCTACCAGAAGAGTCCATCTGATTCTCCCTCCGGATATCTAAGAAATCTTGTAAGTTCTGTAAATACTCATTTTGAGTCCTTTAAGAAGTCTACAGAGACAAAAGTCATAAATGAGTTTTTGGATAAGAGACTGAGTGAAATTAAGAGTCTAATAGGGTATGATAGGACTATACTTACTATCAGTATAAAGAGTGTTCAAAATACTCTAAGTGATAGAAGTTATATATATAAATTTTGTCTATCCTGGCCCAAAGTAAGTGAGGATATTGAGAAGAAGATACAGGAACAAGAATTGAAACTGTCAAATCTATCCAATAATTTTGATCCTCTAACTATCTCACCCATAAGTCAGGAATGTCAAGTAATTAGCCTGACCAATGAGATAAAGAGACTTGTTAAAGAGAAAAGAAACATTATGAAGAGAATGTGTGAGTTCTAGGGATTGATTGCCCCTAAGTTAGAGACAATGTATAATGCCTTATCTGAAGCCCAAGCTGTAGTTCAGACTAATGATCCATCAGATCTATCAAAGGCACAAGTATATTCATTTTTGTTGAGTGGGAACATCTCAATTTTGGATGGAATAAAGAGTACCTAGGCCTCTGAACTTGTGTAAATAAAAACAAGCTTTGCAAACATTCTCAAGTTCATGTGAATAGAACTTAATGATTGCTTGTACATATGCGGCATTATACACAGAATTTTTGGAGAATTTTGGCAGAACTTTTGGCTTGCAAACCCCACCCTTTGCCATTGATGTCAAAGGGAGAGTGACAAGTAGTGAAAAATGAGCAATTCAACAAAGGGGGAGCATTGGAAAGAAGTATGAACAACAATATGGAGCACAAGCAAAGGGGGAGTTATTCTGACACTTAGGCATTTTTCACTAAGTGTTTCCATCAATGCCAAAGGGGAGATTGTTTGCAAGAGACACTACTTTGCATTGATAGGTGTTGTCATTAATGGCAACTAAGATCATCCCAATCATCTGCATAACACAATTTGTTCATACCGGACATCTGAATCAGAATTTGTCTAAGTCCAAGCAGTTTGGAATAGAGCAGGTAATAGGGTCTGGTATCTCGATCCAGATCTCTCCGGTGGAAAGGCATAGTTTTCTATAGATCTAAGGTAGTTGAAATCATTGTCAAGACACTCTAAATCTAGAGTTTTGTCCTCCGATGATCAAGGACTCAAAATATATTAGCTTTTGAGTATCAGGTTTCAGTTTGACAGAACAGATAGTAGAAGAACATGCTGACCTTGTGAATGATCTTAATTTCAGAGTAAAGAAGCTATTTATTGGGTAATTAGTGATGATCAATAATGGTATACAACATGATTAATGATTTGCAAATGAAAGTTTTGGTCCGCATCTCATATTATGTATGGATCTAGCCAATAGAGTAGATTACTTAACAAAGTTCTAAAAGTTCTTGAAGTCGACTAGTAAAATGATTGTAGATCATGTTGAAAATATATATAATTGATGGAATAGGATGATTTTGTGTGTGTGGTGTGTGAATAAGGTGTATGTGAGAAGAGCAAAAATACAAGGTTTGAATGAAGGCAGAGCAGTAAGAAGAGCAGAGCAAAGATGAAATGTGTAAGATCAGTTTTTGTACTTAACTAGAACTAAAATTCTTGCATGGGTAGATGCTATTCATCAGTTCAAATTTCTACTATTCTCTTGTAATCTTTCTATAGGTAGTGAGCCTCCATTTGAGTAGTGAGCTCGAATGCATGTGCATTCCCATTTGTAAAATACTTTTAACAAGGTATTAATTTTTGTGGGCTAATCCCCACCATGGTTTTTTCCTTAACCGGGTTTCCATGTCAAAATTTTTGGTGTCAAGTGTGTTATTGTGTTGTTGCTCTTACACTTATGATTGATTGTTTTCATGGTTATGTTATTGAATTGTTATTAAGTAGCAAAAGAAAGAATTAATTGCAGAAGGATACAAAGTTTTGTGACAATTGATTCACCCCCCTCTTAGTTGTTTGTCCTATTTCCAACAATTGGTATTAGAGTGATGTTCCTTTGGAAAAGTTTAACAGCTTAAGGAAGATCTGAGAAGGTAGTAAAATGGATGAATATGATCTTCAAGGACAAATTAATCTCACCCTAGATGATCTTGAGTAGTCCAAGGTAGAAGTCCAAGAGCTGCAAGATAACCTCAAAAAGGTTGAAGATTTCATTGAGATTTTAAAAGGAAAATTGAGAAAATCCAATGCAAAAGGAAAGGAACAACCACTTCAAGTAGAAGACAAGGCCCTAAATGAGAAGAAAAATTTAGCTAAAGAATTTATTTTCCTAAAACATGAGATGGAAACTTGGGTGATGAGACTAACCAAGGAAATTAAAGATAGGAAGAAAACTGAAGAAGAGATGAAGCAAAATATGAAAGAGGGAACTGAAGAATGATGTAGATTAGATGGAATAGCTGGTCTCTTAGAATCTAATCTACAAGAAAGCAAAAATAATGAAAGAGAACTTGAGAGACCGATTATCACTCTCAGACATGATCTAGAAATTACAAATGATTATAAGGAGAAGTTCAAGATAAGCTTAGCTAAACTTGAAGCACTAATTGAAGAATAGAAAAAGGATGATTACAAGCATGATCTTAGATATGAGGAAGGTGAAAGCTCTAGATCCAGACAAAGAAATTTTCAACCTAGGAATGGGAGAAACAGAACTAGAAAACCTTTGGTAAGATAACCTAATGCTCAAAGATATCCATCATTCAATGGAAATTGTTTCAATTGCAACAAATTTGGTCATAGAGCTACTCAATGTAGAAGCAGAGTAAATCAAAATGGTCCATCCTTCTCCAATCAATGTTTCAAGTGCAAAAGGTATGGTCATAGATCAAATGAATGCAGAAGTATGATAATGAATAATGCTAACAATAGAGGAATTGGCAATTCCTTCAATGGTTATTGTTTTGCTTGCAATAGGTTTGGACACATGGTTAATCAGTGCAGATTAAGAGGGAATCAAGTTTATATGAAAGGAAATGTTGTGTGCTTTAATTGTAATAAGTCTGGTCATATTGCAATATTCTGCAGAAGTAGGAACAATGGAAGAAGAGGTTCAGCAAACATAGAACTGGATAAGTAGAAACAAGACAAAAGCAAAAGAAAAATTGATGTAAATGAAATACAAAGTGAAATGAACAAGACTTGGGTAAAGAAAGATACAATAAACAATGGTGATGGGTCCACACTAGAATTAGGTGTTGACAATCCCTCTGAGAATTAAGTCAGGAGCTCTGGCTCAGGGGGAGCTACATTGAACATCAAATTCCCCCAGTCAGCAAGTGGGTACCTAAATCTGGAACAATAAGAAATATTTTGAATTAGTTCAGAACCTTTGGAAGGATTTCTGGAAGAAAGGATGTTGATATGAAAACTTGTGGAGTGATTCATGTAGAACTATAAAAAATAGAGCAACTAGATATAGTTAGGGCAACGCATTTATTACAATGCCAAATTAAGTTTTGTAAAAGATAAAAGGTCACTTGGTCACTCATTTGAATCAATTTGCATATGGAGGAAACAAGAAGAAGAGCATTTGAGTTACAAATCTAGAGACTAAGGCACAAGGAGAGAATTCAACCATAAATTGATCAACCCTAACCCTTCGAAAGAAAAAGGTACCTCTCTGTAAAGCTTTAAATCTGAAATATGTTGAGATGGCTACTCCTCATGTTATTGACATTACTAAAAGGCCTTGACCCAAATTTAAGAAGCATCCTCACAAATCAATAGAAGTCAAGCCGTTAGGTGCCTTTTCAAGTGTTCTGTATGGTGTGCTTCATGTTGAAGACATTAGGGTTTATATTCATGCAAATATAGATGAATTTGAAGATTCAAGGTATGTAGACTTGTTTGAGAAACAACTAAAGGATGAAAATCACAAACTCAAACCTGAGTATAAGGCACTACAAGATAAACACTTTATTCAGATTATGGGGTTTCCAACATTTGATGAGGATGAATGGGTCAGATATGTTTTGAGTTGGATACATGATGAATTCATTTGGTTGTTAAAACCATTCAAGATTACCAAGGATGCTATCAGAATTGTAACTGGGTTAAACTCAACCAGAGGATTGCCCATACTGAAAGCCATGAAAAACTAGATAGTGACTGATGCTACAAGTGACAAGTTTGACAGAAGGGAAATGACCATTAATGATATTATAGAACTGGATGTCAAATTCACCTCCATGGTGATTGGATACAAGATTTACCACTCGAGCAGAGAAAATTTTGTTTCTGGAACAACCATATATGCTGCATACAAGATGCTAAAGGAAAAATACTGATTATGACTTGTGTGAATTACTACAGAATCAATTGATTGAAAACCTAAACAAAATCAAGAAAGATATGGAAAACACTTTCAAGTATGGTAAATTGGTTATATATCTATTCTTTTACTTTATGATTCAGGTACTTGGGGTAAAAGGTGTGCACTGAACTAAGGATGAGCCAGTTGCCATTCAGATTAGAGATCACTTTGCAGTATTGGTGATTTCAAGGCTTAGAAAACTATAATATGGGGTTACTTCAAGAATTTTTAGAGTATGATGTACTTAAGGGAAAGAATCCCTAAATCAATTGTTGAAAAGTATAAAAATGAAATATGTTTCATGGTTGATACTGATTAGAGTCTAATGGAAGCAGTGGAACCTAGAACTGCTTGGATCATGCCCATGGGGTATGAAGTAGATGGAAAAATCTTGAATATGTATGCTCAACATCTTCTAAGCAAGCCTAAAGACACAACGGTTGAAATATTTGGAACTTATGAGGAGCTTGATTTAAAATTGCATACTGATCTCATAGAACCTGAAACCAATAGGAAAGTAAGAAAAGAAGTTGAGAAGTTAGCTGAAAATCTGGGCCTAACTAAAGACGTTGTGAAGAAATTTAGAGAAAGATCTAAAAAGGCCAAGAAAGAGAAACAAATAGATGCTCCAATGGAACTCTCTTCCAAGTCAAGAACTACTAGGAGCTCTGCTACTGTCCCTGCTCCTTCCAAGACTACAAAATCAAAAGCAAAATCATCTAGAAAATGGGAGAAAAGGAAGAAAACAAAAGCATCTCGGACCTATGAAAGCATAAGAGAAGAAGAAGAAGATACATATTCTGACATTGAAATCAAGGAACTAAAGGCCACCAGAACAAAGCTGCAAAAGTAACCAAAGAAAAGTCCTCCAGAAGTAAAAGGACTAGTAAAAAGCAAAAGATAGAAGCATATGAGGAATATGTTGAGAAGCCCACACTCTCCCTGAAGGATGTGATAAAGTTAGTCACTATAGATGGTAATCTAAAACCCATGATTGAATTCTATAATGAATACAGTGATGTGGATAAAAGGGTGTTGGAGGAAGCAACTTTCAGATATCTCAACATCTTTAATAAGGCACTGATTGAGATAACTTCTAAGTTGCCACAAAGTCTAGCAAATATATTAGAGTTAAGAAAAGAAAATGCAAAGAGCAAGGACATGGAGATTAGGGAACATGAGCTAATAAATTTGTGTCCTCAAATTTCACCTGATTAAATAAATATGATATTCAAGGAAGTCAAAGATGACTTTAGAAGCAAAAAGAGAATGAACAAACTCATGCTTGGAGAAACAAGTGAAATCATTGAAGAAACTCAAGAAATTATTTTGAAAGCATTGAAAAAGCACCATTTTCCCAGTCACAGAAGAAGCTCCATATGGTGAAGAAGAGAACATCATTGAACAACAATCTGAGTTGGGTGAAGCCTCTGTTCTAGAAGTAGAACAAGCAAATCAAGAGGATACAAAAATGATGGATAAAGTAGTTGATGCAGGAGATACTCCTAATCCATCCGATACATTAGGAAAATAAGTTAATATTACTGCTTCACAAAGCCCTCCAAATTAGGTAGCAAGTGGTGAACAAACAGGAAAGATTCCCTCTATAGAGAACATGAAGAAAAATAAAGAAGAGAAAGAACAAGAAAGAGGAAAGAAATATAAAGTAGAAGAAGATGGTGCAAATGTTGAAGCACCTAAAGAAGATACTAAGAAATCTAATGAACAAAAGGATGGTTCAAAAAATGTTGCAAGAGACACTACAGATACAGTGAAAAGTCTTCTTGAGAAAGAGATGATCGATCTTGATGAGCCTAAACTACTCCAAGGTCTAGCCAATCTAGATGCTCTCTCTCCAATTCAATTAATGAAAATAGCATCATTCACCTAGGTAAAGGATAGAGAAAAGATGTTAAAGTTCCACATGGAGGACAATGAGCTACTGGGGCTTACAACTAGAATTTTGGAGAAGTTAATGCCTTCCTACTGGAAGAGTCGATCTAATTCTCCCTTTGGACATCTGAAAAATCTTGTAAGTTTTGTAAATACTCATTTTGAGTCCTTTGAGAAGTCTACAGAGACAAAAGTTAGAAATGAGTTTTTTGGATAAGAGACTGAGTGAAAGAGTCTAATAGGGTGTTGGTGCCTACACATGAAGTCAAGCTTTCAAGAAAAAATTATGTTAAGGAAAAGTTTTAATATGACCTGATATTCTGAGGGGGGGTGATATTTTGAATATCTGTCATCTTATTGAAGATCAACCTGATGTTGTGATATCACCCCGATGTTGCTTTATCACCTCACAATCACTTGATCCGTGAAGTGCCTGACTAATGGCTTCATCATATTTCGTGGGGAGGTCATGTTTCAAATATCACCTCATCTTACAAGATCACTCTGATAGTGCGGACATCATTTTTAAGTGAAGGTCAGTATCTTCCTGTCTTGCAACCTGATTTTCTTGTGGGGAGTGATATTCCAAACATCAGTCATCTTACGAATATCACCCTACTTTGTCAATATGACAATGATGTCATCTAGATCAGCGGGATGCATCATGTGGTCTTTGGCATGACAGTTATTATCAGAAGATATGATGAGGGTCCCACTGATCACCAATGAGGACATGAGAAAGTACAGGTGGATCATCGGTGAGGTATTTGGTTTGAATATGATGAGGAGGATCTTTTTTCTGATGCGTCAGGATTGCACCGATGAGGGTGATCATCAGGTTGATTTTGAATGTCAAGTAGACTCAGCAGGTGATGTGAGATATCAGGGTGTTTTTTCCCTTGGGGTGATGTTTTATATCAGGTGATTGTTGTGTGGTTACACAACACGCCCCATTTTCACTTGACAAAATAGGGACCCAACTTTTCTACTTGGCTTGGCTTGTGTTTTTCTGCTTTCGGCGGTTTGGTAAAAATAAGTCATGCAGGTGATCCTGCATTAGGGAGTTGGGTAAGTCATCATAATGAGGTTAGTTTGTCAAAGTTAATATTTCATATCAATAACCTCATGGTTGGAAAGAGTACAAAATTTCATGCAGGTTTGCCTTTTGGATCACCTTGATATTCCTTAGGGAACGAAAGTTATGACAAGTCAAAGTCTTGGTCAAACCTGATCTTCCAAGCGGGGGTCATATTTCTTAACATCAGTCATCCTATGAAAGATCACCCCGATCCAATTTTATCACCCGATAATCATTCAGTCCGGAGCTCTGGACATCAATTTTACGTGATAGTGGTAGTTACTTGTCAAACAACGTCATATATTTTGTGGGGGTCATATTCCGAATATCACCTGATATTTCAAATATCACCCTATCGCAAAATATCACCCTAGAGCCAATATGTTGATGATGTCATCCAATCCCAATAAACAAAGAAAATCACCCTGACGGTGATGTCATCATCCTTTTTACCTCACAGAGGTATATTTTTGAAGATCACCCTTTTTACACAATATGATGGTGATGTCATCCTGATCTTTCAAAAGGGGGTCACTTTAGTCTTGAGGGGTCATATCTTAAACATCACCCAACATTTTAAACATGATCCAATATTCTCAACAATACCTGATCTCTTCGACATCAAATTTCCCGCTCAAAGGTGGAGGGTCATATTACACATAGGGGGTCATATTTTGAATATCATCTGATCTTCCAAAGATCACCCCCTCATCTTGCCCCATGACATTTAATGCACATAAATGTAGTAGGTAGAATCCAGCCGATTATGAACACGATGCAAACACCTAGCAATATCCATAAATTCATGACAGAAGATCAATGGTTTTAATCAATCTAACCTAGATTTACCTTAATTTACCCTAAGAATGAGATTAAAAGTGAATTTATAGGGTCATTTTACATTTACCTTGTGAAGAAATGAGATTTTATTGAGCGCAGAACATTCAAACCCTCATACAACCTACCTGCGGATGCAAATAGCTTATAGCAGAATGGAGCACGTGATTATCACCGGTATTTGAGCCCCTTTTTCATAATCATCTACTTAATCTAGGAGAAAAATGTAATTAGGTAAGTAATTAGAAACCCTCCTGTTGTCGTTTTCTATAATATCTAGGTAGTAAGTTCTTTTATAGTTTAGCTCTATAATTATGCATATCATGATGAAATGAAGATTAATAAGTATAATATACATGATGCCATAAAAGTATAATGCTGTATATGCATGCATGTGGATATTGTTGTAAGACCAGTCATGTTCATTGCAAGAATCTATGGCAGACGTCAGGAAGAACAAGTTTGATTTAGAATTTCTTAAGCCTATGTTTACCCAACTTGAGGGAGTACAGTTCAAATATGGTGTCATTGGAGATACCCACCATCGAAACACAGATTTGGTGACATGGTCAGCCAAGATGGGCGAAGATAGAGAAAGTACCCTACTAAATGCCATTTTTGTATCAGGAATGTGGTATGCAGCTGGATTTCCTTATTCTATGGAAACTCTAGAATTAATAGTAGAGTATGCTAGAAATTACAACCCTAAGACAAGGTGAGTAGAAAAATAATGGAAGGGTATAAGTGGATCTGTCAATAAAAGGGATTACATCTGCATTCAACCTTCTAGTTGGGAAAAAGGTAGTTAGTATGGATCTGAAGAAACTAGAGATTGAATATACAAATAACAAGAAGATTGCAAGAAAGAGGATGTACCAATGGAGCGAAAAGAACAACCCTTACACTGCCTCTACCAAATTACCAGTGCACCTGTACAAGTTTGATTTTGATGATGAGTATTAGTATATGATTGCCCTGCTCAACAAGATGACAGGCCAGCCTACTACTGGAAGTTTCAAGGACTGGATGTATGGGGTTATCATGATGTGCATTTATACAACTAACAAGCCATTATGGGCTAAGATCATTAGTGATGCCCTAGATGAACAACTGATGAACCTAGGAGGCCTAGATTGTTCATTTTATATGACTTCATATATTGTGTATTCATGTGCTTATAAAGGTACATTTGATGCACTCACTACAGTTGGAAAGATTGGTGGTAGTATTAATCATGCCCATATATGGGACCATTATCCTTAGTTACAGAGAGCACACTATCTTCCTGATAACAAATTAGTGAATGATGCATTTTCTATGCATCTGGTCAAAATAATGGAGGAAAATAGAACCAAAAGACTGAGCATGGAACCTCAGGAAGTAATATATAGACATGGTGCCTAGTTTATCCAGTTTGCCACATTTTCCTACATCAGAGTAGAAGGTTTTAAGGGGCAACCCTTAATGTTACCCAGGTACCCTACTGATGGGGTAGTCCTAATGGAGTTTCTAAGACAAATATCAACAATACTGGAAGCATATAAAGCAAACAATAAGATTCCTCCAGTTTTGTTTCTAGTGACTATAGGGTGGTACATATGCCCTGATTCAGAAAACATTAAGAAGGCCATAGGTGGTCTAATCATGATGAACCTGCAACCATTCCCATTGGCCAGATCATATGATCCCTATGGGAGAATGGAAAAGATCACGGGTCAACCTATACATAAGAAACACTTGGAGGATTTCTGGACTGACTGTGAGGATGAGGCTGAAGTAAGAAGAAGAAAATATGAAAGGCTCACCTTCAATTAGATAAGGACGTTTGACATCATTCTAGTGCCTACACAATTGAAGAAAGATGATGGTAAGTTATTGTCAAATGAATATGAAGAGAACAAGGTGTATAATGACACCATTTCAGCCCCTGACCTAACGCAGCTTGAAGACATTTCATTGGATAGGTTTATAGGTGGGGTGCTGCAGTTGACCCAAGCATGGGTGGATAAACAAATCAGTATACTTAAGAAGAAGGGGATGGCCATCATAGTATATAACAAGAGGAAAAGGTAGGAGATTTCTGATTAGGAATATGATGACTTTCTTAGAAGAGAAAATCTAATGGAAAAAGGATGCGACCCCAAAAATAAGGAAAAAGACCTCCCAGAGGGAAGAAGAAGACTGATGATACACCTAAGGGGGTAGTTGTTGAGAGAATTGATATACTAGCTGGGGATGCATCTGCATCAGGACAGGCATCAGTCTCGTCTACACCACCTCTAGAGGACAAACAAAAGACCAAAAGGAGCCTAAGGCTGATTGTGGATACTACAGAAATACAAGATCAAGGCCAAACTTCACAGCAATATGTAGAGAAGGATATTCTTGTTGAAGAGGAGCCTACAGAAGATGACCCCATGATCGTCACCAGGAAGAGGAAGGCAATATCCCTAGTAACATCAACACGTAAAAAACAAAGAACACATATGAGGGGTGAAATAAGACATGACCCTATAATATTAAGGGGATCTGGTAGTGAAGTGTTCATAAAAGAATTGTAACATGATGTGCCACTTGTTACCATAGTTCAATTTAAGACTGAGATGGCTGAAGAGCAAGTAAAAGAGGCTACCAAAGCAACTCAAGGTGGTCCTTTCTCATTGGAAGAGGCTATGGACCTATCAAATGTTGAGGTGGTACAAAATGTGACTTCTCAACAAATGGAGACCCTCACTTCTAATACTCACATGAATCCACAAGGAACCCCATCCTCACAAAGGGTGATATTAGAAGAGTTGAACCAAATAGAGCAAGAGAAAGAAGATAGTCCAGAGAGGGCAGCCCAACAGATAGGGCTTGATAATTTAGTTGATCAGGTAACTAGCCCTCCAGTGATTGACCTAACACACAGGGAGGATGTAAGTCCTGAACATCAAGCAAGTGCACTAGAAAGAATAGAAAATGTTGAAGAAGTTAAATAGAAAGAAGTGGAGAGCCACACTCTAGATATGGGCCAACAATAACAAGATATATTTGATGAGCCCAAAATAGTTGAAGTCCAAGAAAAGGGCAAGAATGACAAGGCCACATCAAGTGAATGCCCCCCAGACTCAAGAAACCTCAGGTAATAATGATATATCAGGTCATGATGACCTAAAGATCCAGGAGGTAGATACAATAGGTGTGGATCATAACATGATCCAAGATCAGGTAGATGCACCTAAGTCAGATACAATGATATACATGGATATAAATACACCATAGGATGAGGAAATTACCAAGGTGGATGAAACAAAAGAAGATGAAGTGTAAGATCAACTACAGGATCATCATGTAGATGCACCGCAAGATCCTCTGCCGCAAGAAGAGATTCCTCAGGAGGAGGAAGTAGAAAAAGATCACCCTCATGAAGAACATCATGAGGAAGAAATCATGACATCATCCTCTCCACCGAGAACTGAAACTGATACTGGAGATCAGGATGGACAAGATAATGATGATAGATGACAAGGATCTGGAGATCAAATACCTCAGTGGCTCGAGAAAGAGATAAGTACAGAATCAAGTTTTGAGATTCAAGAGTTTGATGTTTTGACATTATTTTTAGAAACCATTATGAAGCCAAAGAGGAAACCTAGATTAACATCTGCAATCAGAAGAGATCCTGCTATGGGCAGAAGGACCACCTAGGTAGCACTTCCCATTGTTGAAAAGGAAAAAGGCAAGATCACCCTGGAAGAATTCTAGATTAACATAGTTGATTTGGGGTTTGCCAATGAAGACCAAGAAGGTCAGGAAGGGAAGGATATAATAGATTCTTTAACCCAAAGGGTGAAGAGAGAAAAAGAGAAGAATAACGAGCATAAGGAGCACATTGCCTAGCTGCATTCATACATAAAAGGGTTAATTAACCCTGATCATACAGCTTTAGATCAGGTAGTCCCATTGACTGCAATTTCTCAAGAAGAGGTTAATAAATTGGACCTCATGAAGCATGAGTTAGTGATCATGAGAAAATGGATGTCATCAACACTAAACGGAGCTGAAGAAGTAGTGGGCACCTCTTTGCAGAGGTGGAATTCTTTGAGTATCTCCAAGAAGAAAGTTAATAAATTACAAACTAAGGCTGGAAGGCGATCATTCCAGTTAGAGAAAGCCTTGAGTGCTTTGAGTGAAATAAAGAGGATTAATCCTTAGATCCTGATAACTCATCAGGTGCTGAATAATAACACTGCCATGCTGATGGATATTTGGTATAAGGACATCAGGTTTGAATGTGATGTACTGAAAAAGTGTAGCAATAAATTGAGAGATATCAGTGTGAAGCTGCATGACATGATGTCTTATGAAGCAGAAGTCCTAGAAGCCTTAGAAGGAAAAGTAGAGGGTAAAATTGAAAACCAAGACATTGACTTTGCAATAAAAGCTTTGCATAATAATTTTCAGCCAATGGCTGATGATCCTCTCACCCACCTGACAGAAGAAGCAATGAACAAGCTCATGAGAATCAAAGTCAGAGTGGAGAACTATAATGAAACATTAAGCAGCAGGAAGGGCAAGTTAGAAGTCCTCAGAGATAAATATCAGGCCCACAAGCATGTCATTGCCAAAGCTAAAACTCAGTATGGCAGAGAAGTTGATAAGATAGTGGAAGCATATGAAAATATAAGGACAACATTAAAAGTCCATATACAAGAAGATATTCATCATGGTGATGAAGACATGGAAAGTGATGATCATGATGATCATGATGAAGAAGAAGAGCATGAGGAGTAGATGAAGATGCACTACAAAGGAAACATCTACATCAAGTACTTAGAGGTAAATAACTTACCTAGAGGGTTGCCAGCTGGCAACCTATGCCACGAGATACTGTTGACCAAGTCAAAATGGAATATCCACCATGGATCTTAATCAATAAATCTTGATCGTAGATCACTTGTAACCGCTCCCTCACCTTATTCTATAAAAGGTGTAGGGATGCCTTGTTTTAAACATTCGAAGCTTAATTGAAATTTGTTTGCTGAAATATCAAGGCCTATTTCAAAGTTATTGTAAGCATACATATTTTTGCATACTTAATGAAAGAGAAGACCATTTTGATTACAAATCATCATAAATTCTAAGTAATCTATGTTTGAATTCTTGATATATGCTTTGATTTTCTACGTCCTTTGGAGTGCTCATCAATCTGCATATATTGTCTTCATTCATCATCCTTTGAAGTTTGCATCATCTATATCTAGCTGTGGAACATCTTGGTGAAAATATGGTATGATTTCTTCTTTCTCATGATTGTATCAAATGTGTATGTGGTTCAATAGCTGAAGATTCATCATAATTTGAAGTATTCTTTTACATTTCTTTTAATTTTAGAACATTTCACCATCACAATTGCAAATAATAGATAATCAGAAGCAAATTACATGAAATATGCAGACATCTTGTAGATACTTGAAGATTTATAGCATATTCAAAGTTAAAGCATGTACAATTGATAAATATCATATAAAGATTTGAGCATAGACACATCATTTGAAGAAATATATTTTGTAGAATAACTTTCTATGTAGTATCTTTACAAAAATAGAATCTTACTGATGAGCAAACGTAAGGCCCCTGAATGGTAAACAACAACACACATCAACCGTTGAGTAACGTCAGTTGATTAAGAACTAATCCACGGAGACTTGGGATCATGAATTCTTTGAATTCATCGTATCTTTCAAGATGAGTAAAGGTTGATGTGTAACTTTTATTCTATGTTTGTTTATGACTAGCATCATGATCAACATAAATTGGCACTAGAAGGAGGGTGAAGCTAGAAGCTCATCATTAGTAAGTCAGATTTGATGATGCAGATCGTGAGGTAACACTGAAATACCTCCTGATTTTGATCAATACGCAAGGATTTGCTGTTTTAAGCTTGTACATGCTAATCATTTGTGAAGTTTTCAAGATTAACCATAAATATTGGAAGCTTTATAGTAAATCATCATGAATTTGTAAAGATCAGCCAATTTTAGGTAAATTTATCAAAGCTTTGAGGTAATCTACCTTAGAAACCTTATATTCGGTGGCAAGTGTCACCAGACCTCAATATCACCTCATATTTTCATTGTTTGTGCAAATATTCAGTAAATATCCAATTAGTCTCACTTTTTGACTATAAATACTACCTTTGCTGGTAAATTCCAACTGATCTTTACAGTCTACCAGCCAATTTTCCTCAAAATTGAGAAATCCTGGCTCATAGGCCAAATACCAGGTCTAGGTCCAGTGGAATATTTGAAGAATTACCTATTAGAGAATTCAAACCTAGGACTATAGATATCCATCATACTCCCGGTTCCAGTGCTTTAGGAGAATCACCAGAATGTCCTCTTGTGACTCCTATTGGTTTACAAATACCTACAGGATCACCTGTTATACCTCAGGTTCAACCTCATCTGGTCATACCTCAGGTTCAACCTCCACCAGTTGCAATGTCTTTCTTTGTAGTAGAATCACTTTTAGCTTTAATGCATATCATCCTTTACCAAAGAATCCTGACAAACTTTGTCTAAAATATCATCCATATCAGGATGCGGATGACCATATCAGAACTTTCAAGGAAGCCTGCTGTAGAGCCACAATAGAGCATCAGGACGTTATATGTCAATTATTTCCTTTTTCCTTAGGGGAAGAAGCCTATAATTGGTATATTAGCCTTGGTCAAGGTTCAGTCAGATCATGGGTTGTCCTGGAGAAGGCTTTCACTAATAGGTTTAAAATATCAATAGATCCTTCAATGAACTATCACCTATTTGCCACAATTAAATGGTTTGAAGGAGAACCTATTGCCAATTTCAATGCTAGGTTCTAGAAAATGCTATCTAAGTTAGTTGCTCCCTATGTCGTAGAAGATGAAGCTACTAGGAGCATTTATTATTTAGCCCTAGATCCTTTAACTTCCATGTTCATCAGGAGAGCACATCCTGAAATCACAATTTTAACAGGAACTTTCCAAGAAGCTATTAAAGTCAATCAACAGCTAGTTCCTACTCCCATGCCAAACATAGCATTTCCCATACTTCCTGGTTATCCAATAGATCATGTCCAACCACAGCCTAATGGAGCCATGATGCCTCCAGCTGTCATGCCAACACATTTACAGATACCTCCCCTGAGTATTATGCCACCTCCAAATGGAAAGGGCCAGATAATGTAGTATCTAGGACAAATACAAACACCTCAGGTTGTAGACTAGTTTGCCAATAATCAGAACAATGGATCTTCCTTTTTCAAACCCTTAATAGAAAATGTAGTGGCTAAGGTTCAGGAAGAAAAAGAAGAGATCAAGGAAATATCAGCTCAGTTGAGGAAACTTACAACTAAGATCACTCACTTAAGGAGTCAAAACTTCTACTCCCATCCTAATCAGAATAGAGGCTATAACAGTGATAGACCAAACTATCCTAATAGGGGGTACAACAACAATAATTATAACAATAATGGCAATAACAATCCTCCTAGACAACCTAGAATGTGGAACACTAGGCCAAACAATGGTTCCTTGCCATCACCCCTAGACAATTTGCCTCCTGGTGAACCCAAACAGACTACCAGAGTCAACCTTATAGAAGCAACCTTAACTAATTGGTGTAGAATTCATAACATCAATGCACATGTAGAGTTAGACTGTCCTCAATTAGAATTGCTGCTAGCATTTTCTAGACTGAAGTGTCCAATACTTCAGGAAATCAACCTCAGGTAGAGGGAAATGAAATTGTTCCTTGCGGATATGATTCTGCATTAGTGCTTGAGAGTTACACTCATCATCCTTATCAGCAGATAGTGCCTGCTCACCAAGATTACACCCTGGCATGTGAGGAATCAGCCATGGCTTTTGAATCAAATTATGTTTTCCCCTTTGAGGATGAAAATGAGCCTTCAAATGAACATGAGGAGGTAAATGCCTACCAATAACAATATCAGGGTAAGCATAACTACAACCTGAGAAATAATACCAATAGACCTACTAGTCCATTGACCTCTTCCTTTCCTCCGAACAATTTTAATACACCTCCAGATCCCAAGGCAAGTAATAACCCTAGATTTCCCAAGGTTAATGCTCAGTATTTAACACCCCAGAATAATGTACCAAAAACTACTAATCTACCTCATGAATCTAACAAGTTAGTAACATATCTCACTAATGAGATGAAGAAGATTAAAATCAGATTATCCTTGTCAGAGTTGCTCAAAACTCCTACCATTAAGAAAGCATTTATGAAATCACCAGATGATCCTGCTCCTAAAGAGGATAGTCATCCCTCAGGTCAGTCTGGTAGTAAAGATCATGTTGCCAGAGATCCTAATGTTAAACACAAGGTGCCAGCTACCATTCAAGTTGCAGAGACCTCCCACATGACCTTATATAGGGATAAAAGTGAGTCTTCTTTGTTCCTACTCACCATAAGGATGTTTAGCAAAAACCTGCATAATTGTTTAGTAGACTCAGGAGCATCTACCAATGTGATGCCCCTGTCCATATGCAATGCTTTAGGGCTGCATCCTGCTAAATCTTTAAAGAAGGTGACACAATTGGACAAAATAGAAGTAAGCGTGGTAGGAGAGCTAACACACATTCACATGCAACTAGCATCTAATCCCAGAATCCAATATTATATTGACATTCAGGTAGTTGATATACCTAATACATATGGGATGCTACTCAGTAGGGACTGGTCCAAAACCCTTAATGGATACATGTCCATAGATTTCAGTCACATGTGGTTACCCTGGAAAGGGATACCAAATCAAATAAGAATCGATGCTGAGCCTAGAATGAAGCACATGATCACTGAATATAACAAAACTAATGAGATCATGTATGTGGATGTGGAACCTAGAGTTTACTCCATCAGGCCACGGACTGTCAGGATAGTAGAAATCCTGATGTATGATGTTCATCATCATCATGATGACCCTTAGGATGACAAAATAGTTGTAGAATCTGACGGTAATCCTGAGAATGAAAATGAGGTAGACCATTACAAGAATTTTGAAAGGCACTTGTCTAGAGAGGTAAAACGATGTCAGTTGTTAGAAATACCTTTTCATGATATTTTAATTGATGGATGGTGCAGGTTGCATAATGAGTCACATTCTGAGAAGACCTGTGAAGCTTGCATAGACATGCTGGAGCTAGAACAAGCATGCAGTGATGCATCAGCATCATCATCATCATCATCAGAGGTAAGTTCATCAAACAACATAATGATAGTGACGCTGATTGCTGTTTATTTCCTACAGGAATAGAAGAAGGTACATGTTAGGATGAATGTCATGATCAAATGATAGAAGAGGTGTTAGTATGCAACCAGAGTAATGTTAAGAGAAAAAAGAAAATCACCCTAGGGAGTGATTGTTTAGTTGAATCAGATTATGAATTATCTGATGAGAACAGAGGCAACAATTTATCTAAATTTGAAGAATTTCTACCAAAGGAAATCTAGAAGATGACACAGTAGCAGAGGCCCCCACAGGATGCCTTATTGAAAGCTGGTGTAGGTTACATGAAGCATCTCACTTAGAAACTTCTTGCTCTCTATGTTTGCATCTCCTGAAAAGACATACATTGCCTAGTCCAGATGATTTAACTTTTGGTGATAGAAAGAAAGAAGAGGCATCAGCTTCATAGAAGAAAGGAAAGATGAAGTTTGAGAAAGCTGAGATACCTAAGTTAAAATAGATATCAAGTGGTTCAGCTTCCAGAGCTACAAAGAAGAAAGAAGGCTCAAACAAGCCTTTGGTTGAAGATAAGCCATGGATCCTTAGATTTGATGGATCCAAGTCCAAACAAGGAGCTGGAGTAGGGATAGATCTCATTGATCCATCAAGAAAATCCTACTTAGTAGCATACAGACTACAGTGTCCTTGTACCAACAATGTAACAGAGTATGAAGCTTTGATTCATGGGATACTATTTTCCCTCAAGAAGTAAAAATTCTGCATGTCTATGGAGACTCAAAATTAGTACTGAGATAGGTGAGAGGAATTTACTCTTGCAATTATAAAAAACTATCCATTTATAGACACAGGGTATGGGACTTGATACAATCCTTTGATGTATTTAATATCACCCACATACCCAGAGAATAAAATCATAGGGCAGATGCTTAAGCCCAGGCCGCTAGTACATTGGAGCCACTGTCTATTTCAAGACTAAAAAGATTTTTAGTAGAACTGGTATTAGTACCTTCTGTGCCTGACAATGTAACCAACCTCCAAGTGTTTGACAATGATCAGCATATCTTAGATTTCATCTCCAACAGAGATATATTTGATGCTTAGATCATAGATGAGAACAATATAGAGGATCATGTTTAGGAAGAGGAAGAAATCTTAGAGTTGCCCAGCAATAAAATTCCTAAGGGAATGATAGAACTAGAGAGAGCATTTGATCTAGGCAATATGTTGAAACAGAAGGATCTTCCAAAAGCTAATGGAGGACAATATTCATAGGATAATATTAGATAGAATGATGAAAAGAAAAATGCCCTGATAGGAAAGGTTTGCACAGAAGAAGAATTAGAAGGATTCACCCAAGCTCTCAAGGATTACATCCATGTCATTGCCTGGACTTATGATGAGCTAAAAATGTATGACACATTAGTCATCACACACACCATACCCTTGAAGCCAGATGCCAAACCTTTCAGACAGAAGGAAAGGCCCGTCAATGCTTTGTTGGAACCTATTATTTTTGAGGAGGTTAAGAAACTGTTAAATGCCAGGATCAGATTTCCTGTGAGGAACTCCACCTGGGTAGCAAACCTGGTCCCAGTGAGGAAGAAAAATGGAGACATCAGACTATGTGTGGACTTCAGGAACTTGAACAGAGCATCTGAGAAGGATAATTATCCTTTACCTTCCCTAGATGAGGTCCTGCAAATTGTGAATGGTGCCAAAATGATGTCATTTCTGGATGGTTTCTCAGGCTACAATAAGGTAATGGTGGATAAAATTGACAGATTAAAAATTGCCTTCACAACAAAGTGGGGGATATTCGCTTACATGCGGATGCCGTTTAGGTTTATCAACACTGGAGCAACATTCTAGTGAGCAACAGACATAGCCTTCAAAGGCTTAATAGGAAAATGCATAGTCATATACATGGATGACTTAACAGTGTTCTCTAAAGATAGAGGAAACCATGTAGAAGATCTCCAAAACGTGCTTAAAAAATGTGAACAATATGGGATATCCCTAAACCCCAAGAAATGCATATTTGGGGTAACAACAGGAAAATTACTGGGCCACCTAATAACTGAAAATGGGATTATCATCGATCCTGACAGGGTGGAGTTCATCATGAAAATACAGCTTCCTAGAAGCAAAAAGGAGCTCAAATCTTACTTCGGTAAGATTAATTTTTTTAGGAAGTTTATCACTAGCTTTGCAGAAATTGTTAGACCTTTAAATGCCATTCTTAAGAAGGATGCAAAAATTGAGTGGACACCAGAAGCTAGAGTAGCTTTTGAAGACATTAAAAAAGCTATATCAGATGCTCTAGTCCTGATCAGTCCAGACTACACCAAGAACTTCTATATTTATTCATTTGCTTCAGAGCATACCTCTACAGCAGTGCTGACACAGAGAAATGAAGAAATGGAAGAAAATCCCATAGCCTTCATGAGCTGTCCTTTCAAAGATGCTAAACTAAGCTACATGGACGTTGAAAGGCAGGCACTTTCTTTAGTTAGAGTAGTAAAGAAGTTTAGGTACTATATTCTGAGAAGTAAAGTTATTGTTGTGGTGCCTGATGCAGCAGTTAAAATGCTCCTAATGCAGAGTGAGCCAGGTGAAGAAAGGGCTAAGTGGATCACTGTCCTACAAGAATATGACAAGGATATTACGCCTATGAAGCTAGTGAGAGGACAAACTTTGAGCCAAATGATATCAGAGATTGACCCCAATATCATGAGTCAGCAGTATGTAATTAATGCTAAGGATAATGGAGAGTGGTACTTAGACATCAGGCACATCGTGATTACTAGAAGATGTCCTCCAAGACTGCAAGCCTCACAAAGGAGAGCCCTAAAAATAAGGTCACAGAATTATATGATGAAAGGGGGAGTCCTTTTCAAGAAAAAATATTAAGGAATATACCTAAGATGCCTAGAGAGGCCAGAAGCAAATAGAGTGTTATCGGAGCTACATGACAAGTTTGGAATAGCACATGGGTCACCCTTGGCCACTACTCATGCTATCCTTAGGGCAAGATACTACTGACCCACCATTTTCAAGGATATTACTGAGCATATTAAATGTTGTCATGTATGTTAGGTTGCTGCTAACAGAGAGAGATATGCTGCTCAACTTTTGCAGCCAGTAATGGAGATGCACCCATTTGCACAATGGGGCATGGAATTCATAGGACCAATTAATCCTCCATCATCCTCAGGCCATAGGTATGTCTTAACTATTACTGACTACTGTACCAGGTGGACTGAAGCTGTTAGCACTAAAACCTGCAATGCTAAAGATGTCATTAGATTTCTCTAAAGTAATATAGTCACTAGGTATGGAGTTCCCTATGCTCTGGTAAGTGATAACGGCTCTGCTTTTGCTTCAACAAAAACATCATGCTGGGCTTTTCATTATGGGATCATACTAAAGTTCTCCAACTATTATCCCCAAGGGAATGGATTAGCAGAACCCACCAATAAAAATTTGTTTAATATCATAAAAAAATTAATAGAAAAGAACCCTAGGGAGTGGAACACCCTTCTGAAGTATGCCTTATGGGTAGACAGAACTAGGAATAAGGCTGCATTAGGAAACTCACCTTTTCACTTAGTATATGGGGTGGATCCCATCCTCCCTATGAACCTGAAAATTCCTACACTGCAGTTTTCTCAAGATTACCTAGGCATAGACAATAAACAAGAAGTTAGGTTGCTTCAGCTGATGCACCTGGAAGAGAAAAGAAGTCAAACAATTGATAAGTTTGCCAAGCATCAGGATATTGTCAAATGCTGGTTTGACAAAAGAGCCAAGGTTAAAGCCTTCAGGATCTCAGATTTAGTCCTGATGTGGGACAAAGCACATGAGAGGAAGGGAGATCATGGTAAGTTCGACAAACTCTAGATAGGTCGCTTCCAAATTTCTTAGATATTAGGAGACAACACTTACAGGCTTTAAAATGTGACAGGTGAGGATGTTCCATTACCAGTCAATGGATAGTTCCTCAAACATTACTTCCAAGCCTATGTTAGCTTCATGACAGTCATGTGTATCATAGTGTATATTTGTATAGTTGTTTGTACAGTTTGTTTTGTGTTTTCATTTTGTTTGCTTGTTGAGTTTTTGTTTTGGTTAGTCAAGATGATGTAGCTCATCACCTCAAAAAATAAATAAATTGTTAGGATTCAAGTGATGAGAACAAATTTATGTATAGGTTATGACTCATTCTGAGAAGTACTTGTGATCAGGTCTGTGATATCTTTTCATCAAGGTGCCTTTTCTTCACCAAAGTGATTCTTTCACAATGACTCACCTAACAGCCTTAGGTTTGTTGAACACACAAGTATAGGTGTTAAGTGAAAAATCTAAAGGGACTCCTTTGCTACCAATACAATCTCCAACCTAAATTAGCAAGTGACCATACCTTGCACACTGAGCTTACATGATGACATCAGATATATAAAGTATATAAATTTTAAAAATCCAAAAATATAATAAAATTAGGCCATCTAAGTAACTCTACCGGGGCTATAGACACTTGCTGGCAGTGGGGCTCTACTTAGGGAGATTGTATAGATAACCTTGCCAGGGCTATGGATGCTTGCTGGCAACAAGGCTCTATCTAGTTGGCTATGAGGGATGCTCCCAAACTATGTAGCTTAACACCAGTTACTCATGTTTTCAACTTGCTTTCAAGATGAGGATAATTAATCATTTGCACACACCTGATCCTTTGTTAGCATTGTTACCATGATGAAAACTTTGTCATACATAAAGATTATGATGTTTATAATTAGAAAGAGTTAGAATACTATATATGAATGTGACCACCTCACTTGCATCATTGGAATTTTGTTGTTTTCTTTGGTGGCAATTTGTTGTGTGGCTACACAACATGCCCCATTTTCACTTGACAAAACAAGGACCCAACTTTTCTTCTTGGCTTGGCTTGTGTTTTTCTACTTTCGGTGGTCTGGTAAAAGTAAGTCATGCAGGTGATCTTGCATAAGAGAGTTGGGTAAGTCATCATGATGAGGTCAGTTTGTCAAAGTTAATATTTCATATCAATAACCTCATGGTTGGAAAGAGTACAAAACTTCATGTAGGTTTTCCTTTTGGATCACCCTGATATTCCTTAGGGAATGAAAGTTATGACAAGTCAAAGTCTTGGTCAAACCTGATATTTCGAGGGGGGTCATATTTCTTAACATCAGTCATCTTATGAAAGATCACCCCAATCCAATTTCATCACCTGATAATCATTCGGTCCGAAGCTCTGGATCAATTTTACGTGATAGTGGTATTTATCCATCAAACAGCGTCATATATTTTGTGGGGGTCATATTTCAAATATCACCTGATGTTCTAAATATCATCTAATATTTCAAATATACCCTAGAGCCAATATGCTGATGACATCATCCAATCCTGATAAACAAAGAAAATCACCTTGATGGTGACATCATCGTCCTTTTTACCTCACGAAGGTATATTTCTGAAGATCGCCCTTTTTACACAATATGACGATGATGTCATCTTGATCTTTCGAAAGGGGGTCACTTTAGTCTTGAGGGGTCATATCTTAAACATCACCTGACATTTTAAACATGACCCGATATTCCCAACATCACTCGATCTCTTCGACATTAGTTTTCCCGCTCAAAGGCGGAGGGTCATATTACACATAGGGGGTCATATTTTGAATATCACCCGATATTCTGAATATCACCTGATTTTCCAAAGATCATACCCCTAATCTTGTCCCATGACATTTAATGCACATAAATGTAGTAGGTGGAATCCAGCCGAATACGAACACGATGCAAACACCTGGCAACATCCGTAAATTCGTTACAGAAGATCAATGGTTTTAATCAATCTAACCTGGATTTGCTCTAATTTACCCTAAGAATGAGATTAAAAGTGAATTTATAGGGTCATTTTACATTTACCTTGCGAAGAAATGAGATTTTATAGAGTGCAGAACATTTAAACCCTCGTACGACCTACCTACAAATGTAAATAGCTTACAACTGAACTGTGATTATCACCAGTATTTGAGCCCCTTTTTAATAATCATCTGCTTAATCCAGGAGAAAAACATTATCAGGTAAGTAATTAGAAACCCTCTTGTTGTTGTTTTCTGTAATATCTAGGTAGTAAGTTCTTTTATGGTTTACCTCTGTAATTATGCATATCAAGATGAAATGAAGATTAATAAGTATAATATGCATGTGGATATTGTTGTAAGACCAGTCGTGTTCATTGCAGGAATCTATGGTGGACGTCAGAAAGAACAAGTTTGATTCAGAATTTCTTAAGCCTATGTTTGCCCAACTTGAGGGAGTACAGTTCAAATATGATGTCATCGAAGATACCCACCATGGAAACATAGATTTGGCGGCATGGTCAGCTAAGATGGGTGAAGATAGAGAAAGTACCCTACTGGATGTCATTTTTGTATTAGGAATGTGGTATGCAGCTGGATTTCCTTATTCTATGGAAACTCTAGAATTAATAGTAGAGTGTACCAGAAATTATAACCCTAAGACAAGGCAAGTAGAAAAACATGGAAGGGTATATGTGGATCTGTCAATAAAAGGGATTACATCTACTCTCAACCTTCCAGTTGAAAAAAAGGTAGTTAGTATGGATCTGAAGAAACTAGAGATTGAATATATAAATAACTAGAAGACTACAAGAAAGAGGATGTACCAATGGAGAGCAAAGAATAACCCTTACACTGCCTCTGCCAAATTACCAATGCACCTGTACAAGTTTGATTTTGATGATGAGTATTAGTATATGATTGCCTTGCTCAGCAGGATGATAGGCTAGCCTACTATTGGAAGTTTCAAGGACTGGATGTATGGGGTTATCATGATGTACATTTACATAGATAACAAGCCATTATGGGCTAAGATCATCAGTGATGCCCTAGATGAACAGCTGATGAACCTAGGAGGCCTAGACTGTTCATTTTATATGACTTCATATATTGTGTATTCATGTGCTTATAAAGGTACATTTGATGCACTCACTACAGTTGGAAAGATTGGTGGCAGTATTAATGATGCCCATATATGGGACCATTATCCTTAGTTGCAAAGAGCACACTATCTTCTTGATTACAAATTAGTGAATAATGCATTTTCTATGCATCTGGTCAGAACAATGGAGGAAGATAGAACCAAAAGACTGAGCATGGAAGCTCAGGAAGTAATATATAGACATGTTGCCTGGTTTATCTAGTTTGCCACATTTTCCTAGATCAGAGTAGAAGGTTTTGAGGGGCAGCCCTTAATGTTACCCAGATACCTTACTGATGGGGTAGTCCTGATGGAGTTTCTAAGACAGATATCAACAATACTGGATGCATATAAAGCAAACAATAAGATTCCTCCAGTTTTGTTTCTAGTGACTATAGGGTGGTACATATGCCCTAATTTAGAAAACATAAAGAAGGCCATAGGTGGTCTGACCATGATGAACCTATAGCCATTCCCATTGGCCAGATCATATGATCCCTACGGGAGAATGCAAAAGATCACGGGTCAGCCTATACATAAGAAACACTTGGAGGATTTCTAGATTGACTGTGAGGATGAGGCTAAAGTAAGAAAAAGAAAATATCAAAGGTTCACCCTCAATCAGATAAGGACGTTTGACATGATTCTAGTGCATGCACAATTGAAGAAAGATGATGGCAAGTTATTGTCAAATGAATATGAAGAGAAGAAGGTGTATAATGACACCATTTTAGCCCCTAACCTAATGCATCTTAAAGACATTTCATTGGATAGGTTTATAGGTGGGGTGCTACAGTTGACCCAAGCATGGGTGGATAAACAAATCAGTATACTTAAGAAGAAGGGGATGGCCATAATAGTAGATAACAAGAGGAAAAGGTAGGAGATTCCTGATGAGGAATATGATGACTTTCTTGGAGAGAGGAGAAAATCTAATGGAGAAAGGATGCCACCCCAGAAACAAGGAAAAGGACCTCCCAGAGGGAAGAAGAAGACTGATGATACACCTAAGGGGGTAGTTGTTGAGAGAATTGATATTACTAGTTGAGGATGTCTCTACATTAGCATAGGCATCAGCTTTTTCTGCACCACCTCTCGAGGATAAACAAAAGACCAAAAGGAGCCTGAGGCCGGCTGTGGATACTGCAGAAATACAAGATCAAGGCCAAACTTCATAGCAATATGTAGAGAAGGATATTCTTATTGAAGAGGAGCCTATAGAAGATTACCCCATGATGGTCACCAGGAAGAGGAAGGCAGTATCCCTAGTAACATCAACACGTAAAAAACAAAGAACACATATGAGGGGTAAAATAAGACATGACCCTATAATATTAAGGGGATCTGGTAGTGAAGTGTTTAGAAAAGAATTGCAACATGATGTGCCACTTCCTACCATAGTTCAATCTAAGACTGAGAAGGCTGAAGAGCAAGTGAAAGAGGCTACTAAAGCAACTCAAGGTGGTCCTTTCTCATTGGAAGAGGCTGTGGACCTATTAGATGATGAGGTGGTATAGAATGTGATTTCTTAGCAAATTGAGACCCTCGCTTCTAACACTCGCATGACTCCACAAGGAACCCCATCCTCACAGAGGATGATATTAGAAGAGTTGAAGCAAAAAGAGCAAGAGAAAGAAGATAGTCTAGAGAGGGCAGCCCAACAGATAGGGCTTGATAAATTAGTTGATCAGGTAACTAGCCCTGCAGTGATCGACCTAACACACAAGGAGGATGTAAGTCCTGAACATCAAGCAAGTGCACCAGAAAGAACAAAAAATGTTTAAGAACTTAAATAGAAAGAAGTGGAGAGCCACACTCCAGATATGGGCCAACAACAACAAGATATATCTGATGAGCCCAAAATAGTTGAAGTCCAAGAAAAGGGGGGAAATGACAAGGCCACATCAAGTGAAGATGCCCCCCGGACTCAAGAAACCTCAAGTAATAAGGATATACTAGGTCATGATGACCTAAAGATCCAGGAGGTAGATACAACAGGTGCGGATCATAACATGATCCAAGATCAGGTAGATGCACCTAATTCAGATACAATGATATCCATGGATATAAATATACCTCTGGATGAGGAAATTACCAAGGTGGATGAAACAAAAGAAGATGAAGTGTAAGATCAACTACAGGATCATCATGTAGATGCACTGCAAGATCCTCTGCCGCAAGAAGAGATTCCTCAGGAGGAGGAAGTAGAAAAAGATCACCCTCATGAAGAAAATCATGAGGAGGAAATCATGACATCATCCTCTCCACCAAGAACTAAAATTGATAATGGAGATCAGGATGGACAAGATAATGATGATAGACGACAAGGATCTGGAGACCAAATACCTCAATGGCTCGAGAAAGAGATAAGTACAGAATTAGGTTTTGAGATTCAAGAGTTTGATGTTTCGACATTATTTTCAGAAACCATCATGAAGCCAAAGAGGAAAGCTAGATTAACATTTGCAATTAGAAGATATCCTGCTACGGGTAGAAGGACCGCCCAGGTAGCACTTCCCATTGTTGAAAAGGAAAAAGGCAAGATTACCTTGGAAGAATTCCAAATTAGCACAGTTGATTTGGGGTTTGCCAATGAAGACCAAGAAGGTCAAGAAGGGAAGTATATAATAGATTCTTTAACCCAAAGGGTAAAGAGAGAAAAAGAGAAGAATAAGAAGCATTTGGAGCACATTGCCTAGCTGCATTCATACATAAAAGGGTTAATTAACCCTGATCATATAGCTTTAGATCAGGCAGTCCCATTGACTACAATTTCTCAAGAAGAGGTTAATAAATTGGACCTCATGAAGCATGAGTCAGTGATCAAGAGAAAATGGATGTCATTAACACTAAACGGAGTTGAAGAAGTAGTGGGCACCACTTTGTAGAGGTGGAATTCTTTGAGTATCTCTAGGAAGAAAGTTAATAAATTATAGACTTAGGCCTTGAGTAGTTTGAGTGAAATAAAGAGGATTAATCCTCAGATCCTAATAACTCATCAGGTGCTAAATAATAACACTGGCATGCTGATGGATATTTGGTATAAGGACATTAGGTTTGAATGTGATGTACTGAAAAAGTGCAGCAATAAATTGAGAGATATCAGTGTGAAGCTGCATGACATGATGTCTTATGAAGTAGAAGTCCTGGAAGCCTAGAAGCAAAAGTAGAAGGTAAAATTGAAAGCCAAGATACAGACTTTGCCATAAAAGCTCTGCATAATAATTTCCAACCAATGGTTGATGATCCTCTCACCCACCTGATGGAAGAAGCAATGAACAAGGTCATGAGAATCAAAGTCAGAGTGGAGAACTATAATGAAACATTGAGTAGCAGGAAGGGCAAGGTAGAAGTCCTCATAGATAAATATCAGGCCCACAAGCATGCCATTGCCAAAGCTAAAACTCAGGATGGCAGAGAAGCTGATAAGATAGTGGAAGCATATAAAAATATATGGACAACATTAAAGGTCCATATACAGGAAGATATTCATCATGGTGATGAAGACACAGAAAGTGATGATCATGATGAAGAAGAAGAGCATGAGGAGTAGATGAAGATGCACTACAATGGAAACATATGCATCAGGTACTTAGAGGTAAATAAGTTACCTAGAGGGTTGCCAGCTGGCAACCTATGCCACGAGATACTATTGACCAAGTCAAAAGGGAATATCCACCATGGATCTTAATCAATAAATCTTGATCGTAGATCACTTATAATTGCTCCCTCACCTTATTCTATAAAAGGTGTAGGGATGCCTTGTTTTAAACATTCGAAGCTTAATTGAAATTTGTTTGCTGAAATATCAGGGCCTATTTCAAAGTTATTGTAAGCATACATATTTTGCATACTTAATGAAAGAGAAGACCATTTTGATTACAAATCATCATAAATTCTGAGTAATCTGTGTTTGGATTCTTGATATATGCTTTGATTTTATGTGTCCTTTGGAGTGCTCATCACTCTGCATATATTGTCTTCATTCATCATCCTTTGAAGTTTGCATCATCTGTATCTAGCTGTGGAACATCCTGGTGAAAATATGGTATGATTTCTTCTTTCTCATGACTGTATCAAATGTGTATGTGGTTCAATAGCTGAAGATTCATCATAATTTGAATTATTCTTTTACATTTCTTTTAATTTCAGAACAATTCACCATCACAATTACAAATAATAGATAATCAAAAGAAAATTACATGAAATATGTAGACATCTTGTAGATACTTGAAGATTTATATCATATTTGAAGTTAAAGCATGTACAATTGATAAATATCATGCATAAATTTGAGCATAGACACATCATTTGAAGAAATATATTGTGTAGAATAACTTTCTGTGTAGCATCTTTACAAAAATAGAATCCTACTAATGAGCAAACAAAAGGCCCCTGAATGGAAAACAACAACACACATCAACCACTGAGTAACGTCAGTTGATTAAGAACTAATCCATGGAGACTTGGGATCATGAATTTTTTAACTTCGTATCTTTCAAGATGAGTAAAGGTTGATGTGTAACTTTTATTCTATGTTTGTTTATGACTAACATCACGATCAACAGTGATGTGGTCGGTCGGGTGATGTTTCCCATAGGGTTATATTTCATATTAGGGTGATATGAAATATCGGGGTGATATTGCATATCAGGATATCATGCAGGAGGTTCGTCGATGGTGTGAGTCATGACGATGGGGTCTTGGATCAAGATTCAGAAGAGCATGTGTGTTTCGTTGATACTGATTGTGATAATTTCAAAGTTGTCTCTAATGATCAAGGAGGTAAGGGGAGAGACATTTACATTCAAGAGCTTGACCGACAGAATCTATGGACCATGTATTTTGATGGAGCTTGTGCAAAGGAAGGATCTGGTGCTAGAGTTGTGTTTTTGTCTCCAGCTGGTAAGCTTCTAAAATTCTCTTTCTTGCTAAGGTTTGCCTACACAAATAATATTGTAGAATATGAAGCTGTGTTACTTGGATTGAATGTGGCTCTGAAGCATGGGATTAAGATGTTGAGAGTGTTTGGAGACTCAGAGTTAATTGTTTGCTAGGTTAGAGATAAGTATGCTTAAAAAAATAAAAGGTTAAAACAATATAAACATGCTGTCTGGGATACAATTGAATTGTTTGATACATTTTCAATAAGTTTGATTGAAATATCTAAGAATGTCATGGCAGATTTTTTAGCTAATGTGACCATAAGGCCAGAAGATATAATTCTGTCTGATGTTACAAATGTTGAGGTTAAAATTAGACCTGCAGTACTAGAAAATATATGTAGTTGGCAAGTATTTGGTGATGACAAAGATTTATTGAGATTCCTACACTGCATAGATGAATATGAGAACCAAGAGATTGATTTTTAGAATTTTGTAGAGGTTGTAGATGGAAAAGAGACTCTTTTGGGGAAGGAAGTAATTCAGTTAAAGACAAATAAAATCCCCAAAGGGTTGGTTGCCTTAGAAAGAGCATTTGACAATAGGGACCAATTTGTTACAAAGGCATCTCCTACAAACAAGGATGACTTGGAGGAGATAAACTTGGGGATATTTCATGCCCCCTAAAAGGTATATATTGGCAAACAGCTCAAACCACACATCAGGAACATGTTGATTGCATTGTTGAAGAAGTATAAGCATGTCTTTGCCTGGTCATATGAGGACATGAAAGCTTATAGAGAAGACCTATTCCAGCATGAGATCCCATTCAAGCCTAGAGCTAAGCCATTCAGGCAAAAACAAAGACCTATTAATCCTACTTTAGCTCCAAAAATGCAGGAAGAACTCAAGAAGCTTAGGGAGGCTGGAATAATTGTGCCTATCAGACACTCAACTTGGGTGTCCAACCTTGTCCCAGTTAGAAAGAAACAGTGACATAAGACTTTGTGTGGACTTTAGAAATCTGAATGTATCTTCTTTGAAGGATAATTATCCTTTGCCTAACATGGAGGTTATGCCACATAAAGTAACTGGATGTGAGCTTCTATCCATGATGGATGGATTTTTAGGATACAATCAGGTGAAGGTAAAAGAATCTGAACAATATAAAACTGCCTTTACCACTCCATGGGGGACATATGTATATGTGAGAATGCCATTTGGATTGACAAATGCAGGTGCTAGATTTTAGAGGGCCATGGATATTGCTTTTGCAGGATTAATTGATTCAATCTTGGCTATATATTAGGATGATCTGACTGCCTATTCAAAAAAGGAAGAGGAACTTTACATGCACTTACAACAGATTTTTATTAGAGCACTAGAATATGGCATTTCACTCAACCCAAAGAAATGTGCTTTTGGGGGAGTGGAAGGAAAGCTTTTGGGACACATTATTTCCAAGGATGGAGTAAGGATTGATCCTAAAAGGGTTGCTACAATTGACAGGATTCAAGTTCCCAAAATAGTGAAAGGTATTCAGTCCTTCTTTGGACAGATTAATTTTGTTAGAAGATTCATGCCCAACTTTGCAGAAATCACAAAAGATGTTTCTAAGATGCTGAAGAAGGGTGAAACTGTCAATTGGGAAGGTGAAGCAATTAAATCAACTAAGAACATCAAAGAGGCTATAAAGATGACTCCTGTGTTAAAATCTCCTAATTTTTCTAAGCCATTTCAGTTGTTTTCATTTGCTTCTTTCCATACTGTTGCAACATGTTTATTACAGAAAAATGAAGAGCATTTTGAACAACCTATTGCCTTCTTTAGCATGTCATTGCAGGCAGCTGAGTTAAAATATGACATCATGGAGAAGCAGGCATATGCATTAGTTAAAGCAATCAAAAGCTTTAGGTCATATCTAGTAGGATCTCAAACAGTTGCATATGTGCCTCAAGTAGCAGTCAAGGATATTTTTACCCAACAGGAGGTAACAGGAAGAAGATGCAGGTGGATAAACAAATTACAAGAATTCAACATAGAGATACAGATCACCAAATTGGTAAGGCAACAAGACTTGGCTAAAATAATGACACAGTCCAAGTTGGAAGCATGCCAAGTGAATATAGTTCAGAATGAAATTGTAAATGTGTTAGAGTCTGAATGGTACAAGGACATTATTTATTACTTGCAGAATCTGAATTGTCCTTCCCATTTCATTGATAGTCAGAAAAGGACTTTGAAACTACATGCAATCAAGTACATCATCCTTCAAGGGGAGTTGTTTTGGAAGAATCCTGATGGTGTACTACTTAGGTGTGTGGATGAAAATGAGGCTAAGAATGTTTTAAATGGCATGCACAAAGGAATGTGTGGTGGACACTATACTACATAGACAACAACTCACAAGATTCTTAGAGCAGGCTATTGGTGGCCAACTCTTTTCTCAGATGCACACAAATTGGTGAGGAGATGTGATCCTTGCCAAAGGTTCTCAGGAAGGTTAAAGTATGAAGGTACATTACCACTTAGAACTGTAACTGTGGAGGCTCCATTTCAGTAGTGGGGAATTAATTTTATAGGGGAGATCTCAGAAATATCAAGTGGAGGAAATAGTTGGATTTTGGTTGCTACTAACTATTTCACCAAATGGATTGAAGCCATTCCAACTAAAAAAGATACAAGTAGGGTGGTGATGGATTTTATTCTAGAAAACATTATTTCCAAGTTTGGAGTACCATTCAAAGTGGTCATAGATGATGCCATGTGCTTCAGATCTGGTGAATTTGTTGATTTTTGCAACAAATATGGGATTAATTTGTCATATGCATCACTATATCATCCACAGGGAAATGGTCAGGCAGAGTCCAGTAACAAAAGCCTCATGAAAATCATCAAAAGGATGGTAGACAAGAACAAAAGGGCATGGGATTCAAAGCTGAAGATGGCACTATGGTCTAACCAGATAATAGTGAAGAAATCAATTGGGAGGTCACCTTTTGAGCTAGTATATGACCCAACAGCTAGGCTCCCTATAAATAATCTCTTGCCAATTTATAGATTCATACAAGAGAATGATGAAAAGATTGAAGATTCAATGACTAAAAGGATAGATCAGCTAGTTGCACTGGGTGAAATTAGAAGGGAGGCACACAAGAAAAACATCAAGAAACAACAAAGTGTAAAATATCTGTTTGATAAAAGGACTAGAGAAAGGAAATTTCAAGTAGATGATTTAGTCCTTATTTGGAATGCAAGGAGTCACGATAAGGGCAAGCATGGAAAACTTGAGCCCTTATGGATGGGCCCATACCTAATTAGAAATATTCATGGAGAGGACTCCTACTTTCTCCAGGCCCTAGATGGTGAGAGGCTGGAATTGCCTGTGCACGGTCACTTCCTTAAGCTTTATATTTCATATGTGATTATCTTCTATGCACAATTGTAAATTATGTGCAAATTATTTGTAAATGCTCTATATAGTCAGTGTTTTGCCATTTTTTTGTGTTTTTCTTGGTCTGCCTGAAGGTGATCTGGTTCTCGTTGCAGCCTTGTGCCTGTACATCCCCAATCGGAGCCAATGTTGGTGCCTACACATGAAGTCAAGGTTTCAAGCAAAAATTGTGTTAAGGCAAAGTTTCAATATGACCTGATATTCTAAGGGGGGGTGATATTTTGAATATCCATCATCTTAGTGAAGATCACCCCGATGTTGCTTTATCACCTCACAATCACTTGATTCACGAAGTGCCTGTCTAACAACTTCATCATATTCCAGGGGGGGTCACCCCGATAGTGCGGATGTCATTTTTAGGTGAGGGTTGGTATCTGCCTATCTTGCGACCTAATTTTCTTGCGGGGGGTGATATTCTAAACATTAGTCATCTTACGAATACTACCCTACTTTGTCAATATGACGATGACATCATCTGGATTGGCGGGATGCATCTTGTGGTCTTCAGCATGACAGTTATTATCAATAGATATGATGAGGGTCCCAATAATCACTGATGAGGACATGACCAAGTATAGGTGGATCATCGGTGAGGTATTTGGTTTGAATATGATGATGAGGATCTTTTTCTGATGTGTCAAGATTGCACCGATGAGGGTGATCATCAAGCTGATTTTGAATGTTAGGTGGACTCAGTAGGTGATGTGAGATATTAGGGTGTTTTTTCCCTTGGGGTGATGTTTTATATCAGGTGATGTGGTCAGTTAGGTGATGTTTCCTGCAAGGTGATATGAAATATTAGGGTGATATTGCATATCAGGATATCATGCAGGAGGTTCGCTGATGGCATGGGTCATGATGATAGGATCTTGGTGCATGGTTCATTGGTCACACAAGGTAAAATTGCAAGACATCATATATTCTCATGACCTTGCTTATAAAATATTAAGGAGGTTGCTGTGGGATGAATGTGAGATAATTAGTTTCCACATGATTTGAAAAAGTTAGGTCATGCATCTTGGTGGGAAAATTTCAAAGTGCATAGTCTACTAGATTTCCCAAGGCCGCAGGTTGGTATTCCTTTAATGGTAGATGTTATAGGGTATGGGCAAAGGCATGGATAGATTAAGTACCCGATTGAAGTTGAAAATCCCCAGGTGACGGCACAAGGCTCGAGTCCAGCCACTCCCTGCGTCCTCTCCCACCTACTGTATTCAATGTTGAGTGCCATTTCTCATGATGCAATGTATCTAGTGAAATTTTGAGTCAACCATGTACAATTAATGCTGAGTATACCTTCCTTGCTATATATAGCAGGTTGTGTGACTCATTTTCAAGGTTGTTGAAAGATGGACAAATTTTGGTGCTGTGATAAGATACAACTTCATTGGTGGCCCTGTTCTGGATGTCTTGTGAGTTTATGAGTCTCATGTTGTATGTCTCATGCATAAATTTATTGATTTCATGTTGATTTAAATGAGTAATGCTATATTGCATGTGTTATGTTATCTATCTCCAAATTGAGTGTGTTCTTCTTATGAATCTAAGCATCTAAGGGGTGTTTATGATTCTAGAATATAGATTTACTGTATTGAATGCTAGATTTCTTACTTCTGCTCGAGGAGTAGATTAAATGTTTTGGATCAAGTGTTGAGAGGAATGTACTGTAGTAAGGATGTTTGTAAGCAGAGATAAATAAATACTCAGTCTTGGGAAGTATCTATAAGGCAGGTGCTAAACAAACCCCCTTGAAGTCCAGTCTTTGGTATATGTTTGTGCTGATCAATCACATGTGTATGTCTATTGACTCCAAGCCCTTGATAGGCACCAGTCTAGTCTTGTATTGAGGTTACACCTACTTGGGTTTGTTCATGTAGGAAGAGCTCATCTACTTGGGTTTTGTCATCTCACATAACAAACTAAAAATGGATCAAGAAAAGGTAAGTGCCATATTGTCTTGGCCAACTCCTAGAACCATAAATGATGTTAGAAGTTTCCATGGGTTAGCAACCTTCTATAGGAAGTTTATAAAAAGGTTTAGTCATGTTTTTGCACCCATGCTTGACACCATAAAAGGAGGATAGAAGTGCAGATTCACTTGGACAAAGGAGGCAGATGATTCATTTGAAACACTGAAGAAGAAGGTGGCAGAGCAGCCAGTCCTTGCACTTCCTGACTTCAACAAGATTTTCTTGGTATAATGTGATGCAAGCCACATGGAAATTGGGGTAGTACTCAGTCAAGAAGGTAGGCCTATTGCATTTTTTAGTGAGAAACTAAATGATGCAAAGAAGAAATACTCATCATATGATTTGGAGATGTACACTCTAGTACAGTCACTTAAAAAGTGGAGGCATTACTTGCTGCCAAAAGAATTCATAGTGTTCATAGATAATCAGGCCCTTAGTTTCATAAATAGTCAAGAGAAGCTAAACCATAGGCATGTGAAGTGGGTGGAGACTTTGCAAGCTTTCACCTTCATGCTCAAGCATAAGAAAGGGGTCAAGAACAAGGTAGTAGATGCTCTGTGCAGGAGGGTCTTAACCATAAATCAGATCCAATTGGAGAGTGTCGGCATTGACTCTTTGAAGGCCATGTATGATGTAGATGAAGATTTTGGAGAGATATACCAGGTATGTACTTCCTTTGGTGACAAATATTATGTTGAGTTCTCTAAATTTCTAATCCAAGATGGATTACTTTTCAAAGGTGGACATTTGTGTATTCCAAGATGTTCTATGAGACTGAATATCGTTAGAGAGAAACATTGTGGGGCCATGGCAGGACATTTTGGTCTAGATAAGACTCTTGATCTCGTGAAGAGACATTACTATTGGCCCAAGTTGCAGTCAGATGTGAGGAAATTTGTGGAAGCATGTGTGATATGTCAGAAATCAAAAGGGAGATCCACTAATGCAGGTTTGTATCAGCCACTACCCATTCCTTCTAGGCCATGGGAGAGCATAAGCATGGACTATGTATTGGGTTTGCCTAGGACAAGGAAGGGATATGATAGTGTTTTTGTTGTAGTAGACAGATTTAGTAAAATGGCACACTTTTTGCCATGCAAAACTACTTGTGATGCCTCATATGTTGCAGATTTGTTTTTCAAAGAGATAGTGAGGATACATGGTTTGCCATTGAACATAGTATCAGATAGAGATGTGAAATTTATTGGCCACTTTTGGAGGACTCTTTGGAAGAAGCTTGGAACCACTTTATCCTTCTCATCAACCTACCATCCTAAGACAAATGGTTAGACTGAAGTAGTTAACCATTCATTAGGAAATCTGTTAAGGTGTTTGACAAGGCAGTATGGAGAGAAGTGGGATAACATTCTATCACAAGCAGAATTTTCCTATAATGACACTATCAATAGGAGTATAGGGAAGTCACCCTTTTAGGTGATATATGGTATTCATCCTAGGGATATTTTGGAGTTGAGAGATCTACCTATAGGAGAGTCTATTAGTGCAGATGGAGAAGTCTTTGCATCGGCCATCAAAGAGGTGCATGATCAAGTCAAGACACAACTCCAACAAACTACATTGAAGTACAAAGTATATGCTGATAAGAAGACGAGAGATGTACAATTTGATGTTGGAGATTTGGTCTAGGTTAATCTAAAGGAGAGGCTCCCAAAAGTTAAATATACCAAGTTAATGCAGAGGAAGATTAGACCATGTCAGATTTTGAAGAAGTGTGGGCATAATGCTTATGAGATCCAACTTCCTCCTGATCTTGGATTATCACCCATTTTCAATATATGTGATTTAACTCCATACAAGCCGAATGCAGATGTAGAATAGGAACCATTGCAAGATGCAGTAGATGATGATATTCCTATGTAGGATCCACCAAAATTACAGAAGATATTAGACTCAAGAGTGACAAAGAAGACAAGGAACAACATGTACATGGAGCACTTGGTGGCTTGGTACAGGAAACTTGCTTTAGAGGTATTTTGGATGACTAAAGATCATATCACAAACCATGGTGTAGACCTTCAAACTTTGATCTCAAGTGGGCTTGAGATCTCTTCTCCCAGGGAGTATGGTGCAGGAGCATCCCTCAACAAGTTAAATATACATCAGAGGGAGAAGACTAAGGTTTTAATATGTTTATACATTTTATGTTGTCATGTACTATTTATGTTAACATTTCATGTTTAAAAGACCCCACCATGAGAATCGAAGTCACAAATTTGGCATCCTAACAAGCCAATCTGGACATCATTAGATATTTGGGGTATGTAAATGATTAAGTCAATGTGTCATATTATTAGGTGTTTTTCTATCTTAAGCCAAAAAGGTGTCGTGAGGTTAGTTAGGGTTTTTACTTATAATCTTGGTTAAGCAAAACCAGAAGGGGAGAGAGGAACAATTCATTTTTTTCATCCTCTAAAATTTTCAAATGTATGAACCTCTGTAATTTTCCTATGTGTTGCTCAAGACACAGAAAGATGAAGTTAAAATGAAGAAATAGAAATTCTATTAGTTGTGTTTATAAATTCTAAACTCTGTGTAAATTCCCTGTGTATCAAATTGTCCTGTGTATATTATCTATATAGGATTGTTTTGTATTTAATTTAGTTTTTTTTCTATTATTGAGATGCACGATTAAAACCATTCCACTGGTGGATTTCTATGAAATCAGTGGAATGGGCTTTGTACAATAGTTTTTTTGTTTTGTTTCTTTTGTTCATGGTCATGGCAGAATAAAAACTACGAGATTTGTTACAGAGGATGTTATTGGCATGAGTTTCGATTATACATTTTATGTATATATGTCAATTGCATGCTAGAATAGTTCGTGAGTATATCTCATTTGTATGCGAGTATCATCCTGTGTATTTCCTGTGAAGTAAGGTATGTATGAAAGTCCTTCTATGTTAATTTCATATTGTTCGCTGAATATACAAGCAGTGTATATATCGTTAATGTGTCTGAGTACATTCTGTGTGTATCTTGGAATCATATGTCAGTTATACAGTCGGTGTATGTATATCGCAAAATATATCAGGTGTGAATGCATGTTGAAAATGCATGTAGCAAATATACAATGCTAAAACATATCGGATATACAATTTTTGTGTATATCGCGAATGTATGAAGATACAAGTCTTATGTATATCACTGAAGTATATCGGTAGGCAATTCCTGTGTATATCACACTCTAGGGAGGAGATACATTTCTTGTGTATACGTCAATTATATGTCACAGACACTATGTGTGTATATCATAGTTGCATGTGAAAGCATTTTATGTATATCCTACATTTGCATATCAAAGACTGTATAATGGGATGTACATTCTTAATGTGCATTTCGTAAGATGCAAGTGATGACCAGCTGTAGTGGTTAAAGTAGTTGAAGATGCAATGAGTGGAGCCAGTGATAGGAAGTTGTCGATTATATGTCTTGATTGCATATTAAAATTGTATGTTGGAACATACATTGTTTTGCGATACAAGTGTTGACCGGTAGAAACGATAGATAGAACCGACATAGGAGGTCAAGAAATGTATGTTTGAAGTGGATGAAGACATTAGTGTAATAAGAGCATCAGGTGAATGAAATACTATTGAGCTGACAGTATGTGTTCTTGCCGATAGAGGGAAGCATTGCGACAGTGGAGTTCTGAGAATTTGAGACAATTGCTTGGAGCTCTGCATCATATTCCTAGTCGCATTTGGTCACTTCAAGGTTGCCATTGGTCAATCATGGACTTAGGTCAATATTTTGAGTATTAAACATAGTTTTCCAATCAATCTTTCATTTGTTGGAGATCCAATCATTCAATATACTACCTTACTTAGACCTGGTTATATCAATTTGGACATTTGAGCTATTTATCCTATTGGGACTCTTAATCAATCACCCACCATCAATGAAACTAAATCAGACCTATGTCCTTCAATTTCATTTATTCCAGCTTCTAGGTCTCAAAAATGTAGGTTACAAATCCTAAGAGAATCCCAGGCTCTATGCTTAGATTTGCAACATTTTTGAACTAATGAAATGGCGTTAACCTATAGGGTTGATGACTCCTTGCACTTTGGGTTCTACTAGACCTAGGTGGGTGCACCTTACTAATGAAGCAGATTAAATGGATGTGTGATCTTGGCTGAGTGATGGATCTACCCACAATGGAAAACTGTTTGGAATAGATGATTACTTGCTGCCTACTTTTACTTCTAATGTCTAAACAGTAATTGAAAATAGTATGGTTCTAATTTGGTAAAAATTGTATAAGCAATATCAAGGAAAACTAATGAAATGAGTAAGACTAGTGCCTAAATCTATTGGGCTATTTCAATCAGTGAATGGAAATAGATGTATGTAATTGGTGAACTTACCTTCTAGATTAACTCTACTAGTTGGGTAGCTTTAATTATATGCACCTTATGCAGATGGCTAAGTATGTATGTTATTTGGACTATTCTTAATTATCCCAATGATATCTCCTTATGTTATTGTGAAGTTGTGAAAGGATGTGAGAGAAACCAATTAAAACAACTTATTTAAAAGGATTTTAATCCAACTAGAACCAATTAGACAAGATTGCTTAAAAGGTAATTTAATCCTTCTTCATACAGAAACCAATCACCACACCACACAATGACAACAATTTTGTATTGACAGATCAAATCTTTTTCCCATTGGATCTGAATAACATAAAAGGCCACTTTGGAGACAGTCAAATAGCATATAATTATGAAAATTTACACAACTATTGAACACTGAAAATAAATCACCATGTAGAAATTTTCTGCTCCATTATGCTTTTCAGAAAGTATACATGTGTAATAGAAGTTCTTCAATTAAAATAGAACTGACAATATATTTTTCTTTTATATATAATATATCTAATCTTTTTCAAGTAAAGAGAGATGCCTCATAATTGATGATCTTATGGCCATCATATGTTCTAACTTTTATATCAATATTAGTGAGGAGATCATGTCTCTTCATAGTGTCTTTTGAGGACTAACAAAATTATGGAAATAAACAAATACATTTAATACTAAAGCCTACTGAGCCATAAGTAGATTTGAGCAAGATGATCCAAATATTCCTGGCTCAGGTTGTCTCAGTATAGTCAATGGCATCCCTAATGTCCACCTCTATTGAAACCATCTTCTCTAGATGCGAGCAAGCTTCCTTGGATGTTGACTCTTCATGTTTCATAATTTCTAGGGCCTCATCCAATATTCCCTAACACTCCTTGACCCATTCATCCTTGCTCTTCAAATCTTTTTCAATCTTGAATAACATATATATAGCTATCTGAGAAGTCTCCATGCATTCTTTCACTTCATCTTGGAGCCTATTATGGTACTTCTTATGTTACTTAATAAGATTGTCTGCATTGGATGTGCTTGCACTGTCAGAGGTGTGTTTACCCTGTATTTCATGTAACTTATAATGTACTCTGTTATTTAGTCTTTCATGTTCCTGAATGCCCTTTTGATTCTTAGAGCAAATATCCCATAATTTATGCATCCATTGCATCAGATGAGCATGCTTATTTTTTAGGACTGTAGTGAGTGTATCCATTCTGGCCTGTGCCATTTAATGTTTTAAAGGTGGTTGGACATGTTGTGAGATTTCTGCCTATGTAATCATTTTAAGAGGGACTGAATCCTTTAAGAAATCATTTTCTTTTTTCAACATTTCCTAGCTCATTTTGTAGGCATGCCTCTCCTTTATCAATAGATAAATCTAAGCTTTATTTAGTTTTGCCACATTTACTCCAAGTTCTGCTGTGATGACTGGATCAATTTCTCCAACTCTCAATGTCATAACATGGCCAAAAGCTTTTTCAGTGTCAATGACAGCAAGCTTTTTTTTGGGTGGGTAACCATATCATGAGGGAGTTCTCATCTGAATTGTATTTTGTTCCAGTAAATACTTCAACAACCCCTTCATAACTAAGCTTGTGTTTTGTATCATTATTGTGCAAGAAACTATCAAAAACAAGTGTTGAATTCAAATCAAGACCCAAGAAGATCATTACACTAGATTCTCTGAGCAACTCCCTTCCTTTCTTAGGAGTCATATCTTCCATCTCCTTTTCAACTTTTTTCTTTTGAATCATTCATTAACTGTGTCTAGTTGTCTGATGTAACATCTGAGACTAATTCTCTGATAGCCTTCCCCTTGTGTTTGTACAAAAAAGATCTCAACTTAGGGGTATGAACAAACTGGTTGTCTAAAATAAAAGATTTATATGTAGCCTGTCTAGCATCATTATCACTTGTTTCTTCAATCTCCAATTCTCTTTCCGAGGGTTGATATGGTTCAATTCTACATTTTGAAATTGTATGAGAAAAGTCATGGGGTTTAGATGCCACAGATCCTTCATTGTTAGAGGAAAGTACTTCAATTTCTTGTGCTTCCCTTCTCACTTTCTAGTTATATGCATCAATGGCTACTTTAGCATCTACTTCTTCCAAATTTCTAATTACATCATCATGAGGGAATGGTGCATGAGCATATCCACTCAATTTTTGCTTCTTTCTAGCATAATCAATAAAGCCTTCCGAGTCAAAAGTTTTTCTCTGTATTGTTTTCCTAAGATTCAAATGAGACAATTTATCAAGAATGAGATCTTAACCTTCACTAGCTAATATAGTAAAGTCACCAAAACATAAGATGCTTGGCATAAAAGATTGTTTATCATATGCAGTAAGATTCATCACATTTGAGTAGTCAAGTTGTTTGACTATTTCCAAATATGCCACCATGTCTAGTATAGTTTTTGGCAATAGAAAAGGGGTATCCTCAAACCCATATACTCTAATTATTGTGGAATCATGAAAACAATACCAATCCTCCCAATTATGGTTTATAGTGGGTGTCCCATCAAAATCTTTGGGTCTCAAAAACCTTTTAATTTATTCTGACAAAGAGTAACTGCATGGGTAGCCATAACATATGTACAAGGTTTTTACAAAGAATTCTTCAAAATAAACATAACTAGAATTTCTAAACCTACTATCCCATACAGAGGTCCATAATTGTGGGGGCAGAGGTTGACCATCTTTATCAATTTGTGAAACTTTTAGCTGCTCTGGCCATAGATTGAATTCTTGGCCAAAATACAAAACGATATGCATGAGAATAGAATAGTGTCTGAAGCCTACTATAGGGGAACTACTCTTTAAGGCCTTCATACCTAAGTCTATTTCCCTAAAAATAAAAGAAGCATAGTCAAATGTCCTAGCTTGATGGCACTGCATATCCATAGAGATGACCATAGGCACTATAGACATAAATTCTAGAACTTCAGTCCTGTTGGTCATGATGTTACTCATACAAACATAGAATAAAAGTTACACAACAACCTTTACTCATCTTGAAAGATACGATGAATTCAAAGAATTCATGATCCCAAGTCTCCGTTGATTAGTTCATAATCTACTAATGTTACTTAGTGGTTGATGTGTGTTGTTGTTTTCCATTTTGGGGTCTTATGTAGATCAGTAGATTCTATTTTTGCAACCATGCTACATAGGGAGGCTACCCTACATAGTATATTCCTTCAAATGATGTGTCTACAGGCTGATATTTGCATGATATTTTCAAAAGCACATGCAGGTAGCTCAAAATATGCTAATGATGTTTAGTTACCTACGAGATGTCATCATATTCCCCTATTCTGCTTAATATTTATCATGATGTGCAGTTATGGAAGTGATTTCTATGAAATTAAAATGAGAAAAAGGGTTAGAGAAATGAGATTCCTAAAATTACTTGACTGAGATCACTGATCCACATACATGTTCCCATACAAAAATGAAGAGAAGAAAACTAGAATCATACTTCACCAAGACATTCCACAAATCCACATGATCCAGTGCAAATCTTCAAGGGAATGTTGACAACAACATGTAATAGAATGAAAATGCTTCTAGTTGAACACAGGATTCACCATTACATGTCTAGAAATCAACATGAAGATTATGTAAATTTTACAATCAAGATGTAATCTGGAGCTTCATCTCCATTCAGTATGCTAAAGAACAAGTACATATATAGTGATCTGAAGAAAGAACCTTGATGCTTCAACAATTCAATCCTCACTAGTCTTAGCAATTTGATCTCCTACATGAAATTGCTACAGGTCATATTTTTTATGATTGACGTCCCCATTTTATAGAGTGAAGGGGCTGACTATATAGCTCTGAAGTTATTCTCGATACAGTGCCCAAGAAAACCCTCAAGCTGATCAATGGTCAGCATCCTCAAGCGCAACATTAGACGGTGGGAAACAAATCCTGCCAAAATCTCGAGCAGCATCCAGATAGAGCGCCGCTCCCTCAATAATGTTTCCACCAGCATTCTCCTCCACATTGAAAGCTTTGTCTCCTCCTGGTGTGTCTGTGACCTCTTAGGATCCGGTTTGCCACTTGGGATGTCCTCACCATTAAAGCTCCGTCATATCTCCACCTGCACGCCATTGGGTTCTAAAATGGATTCAAAATCCACTTGCCCTGCTTTCCTACCCTTTTGTATCGTGACCGCATATTATCCTGATCATCAGCATGACCATCCTCATCAGAGTGAGCCCAAAAATATCCCATAGACCCCATCTTTCTAGCCGATGCACCCCCTTTTCTTACCTACGCACCTACAGTCAACATACATAAGTTAAGCATCATCATTTAAATAACCAGTAGGAGGATAAACATTTTTATTAAATCATGCTTTAAATGTGCAAATGTATATATTGGGTCATGAATCCATGAGAATTCACATGCATACAAATATTTAATCCCTTTTGATAACCTTCTTGCTTCTGCCACCTGCATGTAGATTTTCGAGCACTTAACATATAAACCTAAAAAAAGAGCACCTAATGGACCCAACCAGTCATGCACTTAAACCACTACTTTACTCACTAAGTCAAGATATGATGATAATGTCATCATCATGGACGAGCTTCATCACAAATGTGAGAGGATGACACTACGGTCATACTGAAGGAAATTAGGGTCCAAGAAATATGACCCCGATGAAAGAACTTTGAAGAATATCACCCTGAGGAAAGATGACGTCACGGTCATGTCGAGCTTTGTATATCTGGTCATGATTTTAAGATAAGGGGGTGTTTGAAATATGACCCCCTCAAGTAAAATGACATCCCTTTCGAAAGATCGGGGTGACGTCAACGGAAGGGTGATTTCGCTTGAACATTGCACTAAAATGACGTCACCGTCATGCCATTTAAAATGGGAATCGGTGGATACATACCTCCGCGAGGTAAAAGGATGATGACGTCAGCGTCATATTGATCTCCTTTTTTCATCAGGTTTAGATGATGTCATCATCATATTGGCACTGGGGTGATATTTTGCGACAAGGTGATATTTGAAAGATTAGGTGATCTTTGAAATATTGGGTGCTATTAGAAATATGACTCCCACAAAATATATGAAGCTGTTTGACTAGCAGATATAGTTACCACATAAAATTGACGTCTAGAGTTTGTGGACCAAATGATTATCGCGTGATATTAGGAGCAGGGTGATCTAACATAAGGTGATCAATATTTGAAATATGACCCCCCCAGAATATCAGGTTTGACCAGAATTTTGACTTACCAGAACTTTCTCATCTGGTTGAATTTCAGGGTGATGTAAAAGGCAAACTTGTATAGAATTTTACACTCTTTCACATGGCAAGCTTCTTGAGTGAAGATTCAGACTTTGAATTTTTTGGGTTAAGACATCAAGATCACAAATGCACCTGACACTAGGCATACACATACTGAAAGATGCTACTTTTACCACTACCGCCCAAAGCACAAAAACAAGGGAACAAGCCACAAAAGGGGTCCCCATTCTACTAAGGAGTAAAATGGGGTGTGTTGTGAACATCACAACAACTAGTAGCCAAACAAAACAATCAAATTAAAACCATTAAAGAAAATTGAATGAAATAGACTCATAACTTCCAACTATCTTTTCTGCAAATCATCATTTAACTTGAGACTCAAGGTATTCAATAAGGTGCATGAATTTTCCTTTCAGTTTAAGTGGGTGCATGTGATTAATTATCCTCATCTTGAAGATCGGTTGAACAAACTAGTGACTAATATTAGCCTACATAGGTAAGGATGTTCCCTCTCAAAATATCAGGGTGACGTTAGCGGAAGGGTGATTTCGCTTGAACATTGCACTAAAATGATGTCACCGTCATGTCATTTAAAATGGGGATCATTGGATACATACCTCCGTGAGGTAAAAGGATGACGACATCAGCGTCATATTGATCTCCTTTTTTCATTAGGTTTAGATGATGTCATCATCATATTGGCATTGGGGTGATATTTTGCGATGGGGTGATATTTTGCGATAGGGTGATATTTGAAAGATCAGGTGATCTTTGAAATATCGGGTGATATTAGAAATATGACCCCCGCAAAATATATGAAGCTGTTTAACTAGCAAATATAGTTATGACATAAAATTGACGTCTGGAGTTTGTGGACCAAATGATTATCAGGTGATATTAGGATCGGGGTGATCTAACATAAGGTGATCGATATTTGAAATATGACACCCCCCAGAATATCAGGTTTGACTGGAATTTTGACTTGCCATAACTTTCTCATCTAGCCGAATTTCAGGGTGATGTAAAAGGCAAACTTTTATAGAATTTTACACTCTTTCACATGGTAGGCTTCCTGAGGGAAGATTCAGAATTTGAATTTTTTAGGTTAAGACCTCAAGATCACAAATGCACCTGACACTAGGCATACACATACTGAAAGATGCTGCTTTTACCACTACCGCCCAAAGCACAAAAACAAGGGAACAAGCCACATAAGGGGTCCCCATTTTGCTAAGGAGTAAAATAGGGTGTGTTGTGAACATCACAACAACTAGTAACCAAACAAAAAAATCAAATTAAAACCATTAAAGAAAATTGAATGAAATAGACTCATAACTTCCAACTATCTTTTCTATAAATCATCATTTAACTTGAGACTCAAGGTATTTAATAAGGTGCATGAATTTTCCTTTTAGTTTAAGTGGGTGTATGTGATTAATTATCCTCATCTTAAAGATCGGTTGAACAAACCAGTGATTGATATTAGCCTACGTAGGTGAGGATGTTCCCTCTAAAAATATCGGGGTGATGTCAGTGGAAGGGTGATTTCACTTGAACATTGCACTAAAATGACGTCACCATCATGTCATTTAAAATGGGGATCATTGGATACATACCTCCATGAAGTAAAAGGATGATGACGTCAATGTCATATTGATCTCCTTTTTTCATCAGGTTTAGATGATGTCATCATCATATTGGCACTGGGGTGATATTTTGCGATAGGGTGATCTTTGAAATATCGAGTGATATTAGAAATATGAGCCCCACAAAATATATGAAGCTGTTTGACTAGTAGATATAGTTACCACATAAAATTGACGTCTAGAGTTTGTGGACCAAATGATTATCGGGTGATATTAGGATCATGGTGATCTAACATAAGGTGACTGATATTTGAAATGTGACCCCCCCAGAATATCAAGTTTGACCAAAATTTTGACTTGCCATATCTTTCTCATCTGGCCAAATTTTAGGGTGATGTAAAAGGCAAACTTTTATAGAATTTTACACTCTTTCACATGGCAGGCTTCCTGAGGGAAGATTCAGACTTTGAATTTTTTGGGTTAAGACCTCAAGATCACAAATGCACCTGACACTAGGCATACACATACTGAAAGATGTTGCTTTTACCACTACCGCCCAGAGCACAAAAACAAGGGAACAAGCCATAGAAGGGGTCCTCATTTTGCTAAGGAGTAAAATGGGGTGTGTTGTGAACATCACAACAACTAGTAACCAAACAAAAAAATCAAATTAAAACCATTAAAGAAAATTGAATGAAATAGACTCATAACTTCCAACTATCTTTTCTGCAAATCATCATTTAACTTGAGACTCAAGGTATTCAATAAGGTGCATGAATTTTCCTTTTAGTTTAAGTGGGTGCATGTGATTAATTATCCTCATCTTGAAGATCGGTTGAACAAACTAGTGACTGATGTTAGCCTACATAGGTGAGGATGTTCCCTCATAACCAACTAGATAGAGCCTTGCTACCAGCAGGCGTCCATAGCCCTAGCAAGGTTATCATTACAATTCTCCTAAGTAGAGCCTTACTACCAGTGAGCATCTATAACCCCGGTAGAGTCACTTAGATGGTTTAACCTGGATTTTCAGTCAAATCTATTTTATTATTTTATATTTTTTTTGTATTTGATAGAAACTTCATAAGATATTGCAATTGTAATTTCATGATGCAAGGAGTGGTCACTTGCTGAAATTAAGCTAAGAATTGTAATGGTAGCAAGGGTGACCTCTGATTTTTCACCTAATATCTACACTGGTAATTTCAACAAACCCAAGGATTTTAGGTGTGTCATTGTGAGAAACATTCCTTGAATACTCAACCCATTCTTATTGAATACAAAATTTCACAAGTCAATTGACTTTCTACATTCATGCTAGTCACAACAAGTTATGCATAAATTTTAGATGATTAACCTAAATGATCTGAATTTTCCATTGTTTTCAATGGTTGTTAGTCTGCTCCTTCATACTCTAGAAAAAAATAAAGGTCCCTATTGAGGAAACGCAACAAAGCAACTAAAACAATAGGACAAAATAGGCAACTATACAACAAATGTACACTATGATACACATGACTGTCAAGGTGCTACTTCAGGCTTGAAAATAGTGTTTGAGGAACTATCCATTAACTGGTAATGGAACATCCTCACCAGTTAAGGTCTTAAGCCTGTAGGTGTTGTCTCCTAAAATTTTAGAAATTGGAAAGGGACCTATCTAGAGTTTATCAAACTTACCATGATCACCTTTCCTTTCATGTACTTTGTCCCACATTAGGACTAGATCTGAGACTCTAAAAACCTTAATTCTGGCTCTTTTGTCAAACTAGCGCTTGACAACAGCCTGATGTTTAGCAAATTGGTTAATTACTTCACTTCTTTTTTCATCTAGGTGCATCAGCTACAGCAACCTAACTTCTTATTTATTATCTATGCCTAGGTATTCTAGTACAACCTGCAGTGTAGGAATCCTCAAGTTAACAGGGAGGATAGGATCTACCCCATATAGTAGGTGGAAAGCTGAATTTCCTAATGTAGCCTTATTCCTGGTTCTATCTACCCATAAGGCATATTTTAGTAAAGTATCCCATTCCCTTGGGTTCTTCTCTATCAATTTTTTTATAATGTTCAATAGGTTCTTGTTTATGGATTCTGCTAATCCATTCCCTGGGGGATAGCAATTTGAGGAGAATTTCAAGATGATCCTTTAATCAAAATCCCAACTTGATAGTTTAATTGAAGCAAAAGTAGGTCCATTATCACATACTAAAGCAAGTGGAACTCCATACCTAGTCACTATATTACTTTCCAAAAACTTAATGACATCCTCAGCAATACATGTCCTACTACTGATAGCTTCAGTTCACCTAGTATAGTAGTCAGTAACAGTTAAAACATACCTATGGCCTAAGGATGGTGGAGGATTGATAGGTCCTATGAAGTCCATTCCCCATTGAGCAAAGGGGTGCATCTCCATCACTGGCTGCAAAGGTTGAGTAGCATATTTTTCTCTATTTGCAGTAACCTGACACATATGACAATATTTGATGTGTTCAATAGTATCTTTAAAAATTGTGGGCCAATAATACCCTGCCTTGAGGATAGCATGAGTGGTTGCTAAGGATAATCCATGTGCAATCCCAAATTTATCATGCAACTCTGCTAGCACCTTATCTGCTTCTGATCTTTCTAGGCACCTTCGGTATATCCCCTCATAGTTTTTCTTGAAAAGGACTCCTCCTTTTATTATGTATTTCTGTGACCTTATCTTCAAGGCTCTCCTTTGTGAGGGCTGCAATCTTGAGGGACATCTTCCAGTGATCAGGATGTGTCTGATGTCTGAGTACCATTCTCCATCTTCCTTTGCATTCACAACATACTGCTAGCTCATGATATTAGGATCAATCTCTGATATCATCTGGCTTAATACCTATCCTCTTACCAACTTCATAGGTGTTATCTCCATATCATACTCTTGGAGGATAGTGATCCATTTGGCTCTCTTTTCTCCTAGTTCACTTTGCATTAATAACATCTTTATTACTGCATTAGGTACTACATCAATCACTTTACTTCTCAGGATGTAATGCTGGAATTTCTTGACTGCTCAAACCAGGGCAAGTGCCTATCTTTCAAAGTCCATGTACTTGAGCTTTGCATCTCTGAAAGGGCAGCTCATGAAGGTTATAGGATTTTTCTCCTTTTCTTCATTTCTCTGTGTCAATACTACTGCAGAAGTATGCTCTGAAGCAAATGAGTAGATGTAGAAGCCCTTGGTATAATCTGGACTAATCAGGATTGGAGCGTTTGATATGGCTTTCTTAATGTCTTCAAAAGCTTTTCTAGCTTTAGGGGTCCACTCAATTTTAGCATCCTTCTTGAGCATGGCATTCAAGGGTCTGACAATCTCTGCAAAGCTAGTGATAAATTTCCTAACAAAATTAATCTTACAAAAGTAAGATTTGAGCTTTGTCTTGCTTCCAGGAAATTGTATCTTTATGATGGACTCCACTCTATTAGGATCAATGATAATCCCATTTTCAGTTATTAGGTGGCCTAGTAATTTCCATGTGGTCATCCCAAATATACACTTCTTAGGGTTCAGGTATATCTCGTACTATTCACACTTCTTTAGCACCTTTCTCAAGTCTTCTACATGGTTTCCTCTATCCTTAGAGAAAACTGTTAAGTCATCCATGTATATGACTATGCATTTACCAATCAAGCCTCTGAAGGCTATGTCCATTGCTCACTGAAATTTGGCTCCAGCGTTTATCAACCCAAATGGCATGTGCCTGTAGGTGAAGATCCCCCACTTTGTGGTGAATGCAGTCTTTAGTCTATCTATTTTGTCCACCATCACCTGGTTGTAACCAGAGAAACCATCCAAGAAGGACATCATCTTGGCACCATTCACCATTTGCAGGACCTCATCCAGAGAAGGTAAAGAATAATTATCCTTTTCAAACGCTCTATTTAGGTTCCTAAAGTCCACGCACAATCTGATGTCACCGTTCTTCTTCCTTACTGGGACTAGGTTTGCCACCCATGTGGAGTGCCTCACAGGAAATATGATCTTGGCATCAAGCAGCCTCTTAACTTCTTCAAAGATGATGGGCTCCAGTAAAGCATTGACAGGTCTTTGCTTCTATCTAAAAGGCTTGGCATCTGGTTTCAAAGGTGTTGTATGGGTGATGACTGATGTGTCATATGTTTTTAGCTCATCATACGTCTAGGCAATGACATGGATATAATCTCAGAGAGCCTGGGTTATTCCTTCTAACTCTTCCTCTGTGTAGACCTTCCCAATTAGAATGTTTCTTCTTTTATCACCCTGTCCAATATTAACCTATGAGTACTATCCTTCATCAGCCTTTGGGAGATCCTTCTGTTTTAGCATGTTGTCTAGATCAAATGCTCTTTCTAGTTCTATCATTCCCTTAGGAATCCTATTACTAGGCAACTATAGGATTTCTTCTTCTTCCTAGACATGATCCTCCATATTTATTTCATCAATGATCTATGCCTCAAAAACATCTCTATTGGAAATAAAATCTAGTATATGATGATCATCATCAAATACTTCAAGATTAGTTACATTATTAGGTACAGAAGGCACTGACACTAATTCAACTGAGAATCTTTTTAGACCAGATATGGATAGTGGTTCTAGAGTACTGGCAGCCTAGGCCAAAGCATCTGCCCTGTGGTTTTGTTCTCTTGGTACATGGGTGATATTGACTACATCAAAATCATCTATCAAGTCCCACACCCTATGTCTATAATTGGATAGTCTTTTGTAATTGCAAGAGTATATACCTCTTACCTGCCTCAACTAATTCTGATTCTCCATAGACATGCAGAATATTCACCTTCTTTCTAAGTGCAAACAGTATCCCATGAATTAGAGCTTCATACTCCGTTACATTGTTTGTACATGGGAACTGCAATCTGTATGCTGCCAAGTAGGATTTTCAAGGATGGATCAATGAGATTCACTCCTACTCTAGCTCCTTGTTTTGACTTGGATACATCAAACCTAAGGATCCATGGCTTATCTTCATCTAAAAGCTTGTCTGGGGCTTCTTTCTTCCTTTTGGCTCTGGAAGTTGCACCACTAGATATCCAGTTTAATTTTGTCATCTTAGCTTTCTCAAACTTCACCTTATCAGACTTATGGGAAGCTGATATTTCTTCTTTTCTTTTACCATTAGAAGGAACATCCTCTGGACTGGACAATGTCTGCCTTTTCAAAATATGTAGACACAATGAACAAGTAGTTTTTGAATGAGGTGCTTCATGTAGCTTGCACCAGTCTTCAATCAAGACATCATGTGGAGGTCTTTGCTACTATGTCATTCTTTGAATCTCTTTTGATAAAAACTCCTCAAATTTGGACAAATTGCTGCCCCTATCTTCATCAGATAACTCATAATCTAATTCCACTAAACAATCACTCCTGGGGGTGATTTTCTTCTTATTTTTTGCATTACTCTTGTTGCATACCAGTATTTCTTCTATCATCTAAATAGAACTCTCATCCCGCTGTGTGCATTCTCCTGTTCCTGCAGAAGACAAAAAAAATTAGTCTCGCCATCACTACCTACAAAACTCACTGTGGATGATGATGAAGAAGACACCTCATTGAATGCTTGTTCCAGCTCCAACATGTCTAAATAGGCATCACAACTCTTTTTAGAATGTGCCTCATTATGGAAGCTGCACCATCCATCGATTAGAATATCATGAACAGGTACATTTAACAAGTGGCACCATTGCACCTCTTTAAGCAAATGCATCTCAAAACTCTTGAAGTGGTCTACCTCTACTTCATTTTTAGGGTCACACTCAAATTCGAAAGTTATTTCATCACCCTGAGGGTCATCGTCATGATCATGCACGTTGAACATAAGGATCTCCTCTATTGTAGCAGTTTGGGGTCTAATGGAGTAGACTCCAGGTTCCACATCCACATACATGATTTCATTGGTTTTGTTATATTCAGTGATCATGTGTTTCATGTAGGGTTCAACATCTATCCTTATCTGATTTGGTATCCCTCTCTTGGCAACCACATATGACTGAAATTAGTTGACATGTATCCATTAATGGTTTTTGACCAGTCCCTGTTAAGTAACATCCCATATGTATCAGGTATATCAACTACCTGGATATCAATGTAGTGCTAGATTCTAGGATCTGATGCTAGCTATATGTGAATGTGAGTCAGTTCTCCTACCACGCTCACCTTTGTTTTGTCCAATTACATCACTTTCTTTAATGATTTAGCAGAATGTAACCCTAAAGCATTGCATATGGATAGGGGCATTACACTGGTAGATGCTTCTAAGTCTACTAAACATCCTTATGGTTAGGAGGAAAGGAGGTGACTCACTCTTGTCTTTGTATAGGGTCATGTGGGAAGTCTCTGTAGCTTGAACAGTAGCTAAGGTTTTAGGTTTGACATTAACATCCCTAGCAGCATGATCTCTACTACAAGACTAACACAGGGTATGACTATCTTTCTTTAGAGTAGGATCATCTAATGATTTCAATAAAGCCTTCTTGATATCAGGGGTTTTAAGCAATTCTAACAATGGTAGGCTGATTTTAACGCTTTTCATTTCATCAGTTAGATATGTGACCAACTTGTCAGATTCAGGAAATAGATTTGTAGCTTTTGGCGCTATAGTCTATGGTGCCAAATATTGAGCATTAACCTTGGGGAATTTGGGGTTATTACTTGCCTTAGGATCAGGAGGTGTATTGAAATTGTTTGGAGGCAAGGATGTGGTCAAAGGACCAATAGGCCTGTTTAAGTTATTCCTCAAGTTGTAATTATGCCTACCCTGAGGTTACTGTTGATAAGTATTGACTTCCTCATGCTCAATCGATGGCTTATTCTCATCCTCAAAGGGAAAAACATAGTTAGATTCAAAAGCCATGGCTGATTCCTCACATGTTGAGGTGTAATCCTAATGAGATGAAATTGTCTGTTGATAAGGACAATGCATGAAGCTTTCTAGGACTAAGGCAGAATCATATTCATAGGGGATAATTTCGTTTCCCTCTACATAAGGTGGATTTCCTAAAGTACTGGACACTTCATCTTGGAAGATACTAGTAGCAATCCTGAATTGAGGACAGTCTAGCTCTGCATGAGCATTGGTGTTATGTATCCTACACCAGTTTGTAAGTGCTGCCTCTACAAGGTTTACTCTAGTGGTCTGCTTAGGTTCACTAGGAGGCTGATTGTCTAGGTGTGATGGCAAGGAACAATTGTTTGGCCTAGTGTTCCACACTCTAGGCTATCTAGGAGGATTATTGTTTCCATTATTGTTATTGTAATTATTGTTGTACCCTCTATCTAGATAATTAGGTCTATCATTGGTATAACCTCTGTTTTGATTTGGTTGAGAGTAGAAGTTCTAATTTCTCAGATGAGTAACCTCAGTAGTAATTTTCCTTAACTGAGCTGATATTTCTTTAATTTCTTCTTTCTCTTCCTGAACCTTGGCCACTACATTCTCTGTCTGAGGCTTGAAAAAGGAAGATCCATTGTTATTGTTGGATTGTTCCACAATCTGGGGCATTTGTGTTTGTCTTGGATACTGCAACATCTGGCCATTTCCATTTGGTGGTGGCATGATACTGAGTGGGGATATCTGCAAAGGGGATGGCATCACTATTGGAGGTATCATGGCTCCAATGGTCTATTGGTGGATAGGATATGTTGGATAACCAAGAAGTGTAGGGAAGGCAATATTTGGAGTGGGAGAAGGAGCCAATTGCTGACTGACTTTGATAGCTTCTTCAAAAGCTTCTGCTAAAGTGGTTACACTAGGATGTGTTCTCCTGATGAAGATGGAAGTTAAGGGATCTAAAGCTGAGTAATAAATGCTCCTAGCAGCTTCATCTGTTACAACATAGGGAACCACTAGCTTAGATAGCATCTTTTGGAATCTGGTGTTGAAGTTTGCAATAAGTTCTCCTTTAGTTCTCTTGATGGTGGAAAATAAATGATAGTTCATTGAAGGATCTATAGGTACCTTGAACCTATCCTTGAAAGCTTTTTTGAAGGCATCCCATGAACTGACTAAACCCTGACCCAGACTGATATACCAGTTATAGGTGTCTTCCCCTAAGGAAAATGGGAATAACCAGCATACCACATCTTCATGTTCAATCCTAGCCCTACAACAAGCTTGCTTGAATGTTCTGACATGATCATCTGCATCCTGATACAGATGATATCTAGGGCAAATTTTATCAGGATTCTTAGGCAAAGCATGGTATGCATTAAAGGTCAGAGGTGACTCTGCTATGAAAAATGACATTGCAACCAGTGGAGGTTGGACCTGAGGTATAATTGGTTGAGGTTGGACCTGAGGTGTGATAGGTGGTCCTGTAGGTATTTGAAAGCCAATAGGGGTTACAAGAGCATGCCTTGGTGAAGCTAGGGATGCACTAGGATCAGGGGAGTGATGAACATCTACAGTTCTGGGTCTAAATCCCCTGATAGGTAGTTTCTCAAAGAGTCCACTAGATTTGGACCTGGTATTTGGCCTGAAAGCCAGGATTTCTCAAAATTTTAAGGAAAAAATGGTTGGTTTACTAGTCAATGTTTGAAACTAACTGGATATTCAAGCAATGTTTGCAGGATTCTATAGTTTTCTTATTTGGCCCTCCTTCTAGTGCCAATTTATGTTGGTCATGATGTTACTCATAAGCAAACATAGAATAAAAGTTACACAACAAGCTTTACTCATCTTGAAAGATACGACGAATTCAAAGAATTCATGATCCCAAGTCTCCATTGATTAGTTCATAATCTACTGACATTACTCAGTGGTTGATGTGTATTGCTATTTTCCATTTTGGAGTCTTGCGTAGATCAGTAGATTCTATTTTTGCAACCATGCTACACAGGGAGGCTACCCTACAAAGTATATTCCTTCAAATGGTGTGTCTACAGGCTAATATTTGCATGATATTTTCAAAAGTACATGCAGGTAGCTCAAAATATGCTAATGATGTTCAGTTATCTATGAGATGTTAGCATATTCCTCTGTTCTACTTAATATTTATCATGATGTGCAGTTATGGAAGTGATTTCTATGAAATTAAAGTGAGAAAAAGGGTTAGAGAAATGAGATTCCTAAAATTACTTGACTGAGATCATTGATCCACATACATGTTCCCATACAAAAATGAAGAGAAGAAAACTAGAATCATACTTCACTAGGACATTCCACAAATCCACATGATCTAGTGCAAATCTTCAAGGGAATGTTGACAACAACATGCAATAGAATGAAAATGCTTCTAGTTGAACATAAGATTCACCATTACATATCCAAAAATCAACATGAATATTACATAAAGTTTACAATCAGGATGTAATCTAGAGCTTCATCTCCATTCAGTATGCTAAAGAACAAGTACATATATAGGGATCTGAAGAAAGAACCTTGATGCTTCAACAATTCAATCCTCACTAGTCTCAGCAATCTAATCTCCTACATGAAATTGCTATAGGTCAGATTTTTTATGATTGACCTCCCCTTTTTACAGAGTGAAGGGGCTGAATATATAGCTCTAAAGTTTTTCTCAATACAGTGCCCAAGAAAACCCTCAAGCTGATCAACAGTCAGCATCCTCAAGCACAACATCAGACAGTGGGAAACAAATCCTGCCCAAATATCGAGCAGCATCCAAACAGAGCGTCTCTCCCTTAATAATGTTTCCACTAGCATTCTCCTCCACATTGAAATTGTTGTCTCCTCCTGGTGTGTCTGTGACCTCTCAGGATCCGGTCCACCACCTGGGATGTCCTCGCCATTAAAGCTCCATCATATCTCCACCTGCATGCCATCAGGTTCTGAAATGGATTCAAAATCCACCTGCCTTGCTTTCTTGCCCTTTTATATCGCAACTGTACATCGTCCTGATCATCAGCATGACCATCCTCATCAAAGAAAGCCCAAAAATGTCCCATAGACCCCATCTTTCTGGCCGATGCACCCCCTTTTCTTACCTACGCACCTGCGGTCAACATACATAAGTTAAGCATCATCATTTAAATAACCAGTAGGAGGATAAACATTTTTATTAAATCATGCTTTAAATGTGCAAACATATATATTGGGTCATGAATCCGTGAGAATTCACATGCATATGAATATTTAATCCATTTTGATAACCTTCTTGGTTCCGCCACCTGCATGTAGATTTTCTAGCACTTAACATATAAACCTAAAAAAAGAGCACCCGATGGACCCAACCAGTCATGCACTTAAACCACTACTTTACTCACTAAGTCAGGATATGATGATGATGTCATCATCATGGACAAGCTTCATCACAAATGTGAGAGGATGACACTACGGTCATACTGAAGGAAATCGGGGTCCAAGAAATATGACTTCGACGAAAGAACTTTGAAGAATATCACCCTGAGGAAAGATGGTGTCACGGTCATGTCGAGCTTTGTATATCGAGTCATGATTTTAAGATAAGGGGGTTTTTGAAATATGACTCTCAAGAGTAAAATGACCTCCCTCACAAAAGATTGGGGTGACATCAGCGGAAGGGTGATTTTGCTTGAACATTGCACTAAAATGATGTCACCGTCATGTCATTTAAAAGGGGGATCGTTGCATACATACCTCTGCGAGGTAAAAGGATGATGACATCAACGTCATATTGATCTCCTTTGTTCATTGGGTTTATATGATGTCATCATCATATTGTTACTAGGGTGATATTTTGTGACAGGGTGATATTTGAAAGATTGGGTAATCTTTGAAATATCGGGTGATATTAGAAATATGACCCTCGCAAAATATATGAAGCTGTTTGATTGGCAGATATAGTTACCACATAAAATTGATGTCTATAGTTTGTGGACCAAATGATTATTGGGTGATATTAGGATCGGGGTGATCTAACATAAGGTGACCGATATTTGAAATATGACCCCCCCATAATATCAAGTTTGACCAAAATTTTGACTTGCCATAACTTTCTCATTTGGCCGAATTTCAGGGTGATGTAAAAGGCAAACTTGTGTAGAATTTTACACTCTTTCACATGGCAAGCTTCCTGAGGGAAGATTTAGACTTTGAATTTTTTGGGTTAAGACCTCAAGATCACAAATGCACCTAATACTAGGCATACACATACTAAAAGATGTTGCTTTTACCACTACCACCCAAAGCACAAAAACAAGGGAGCAATCCATAGCAGGGGTCCACATTTTACTAAGGAGTAAAATGGCACGTGTTGTGAACATCACAACAAGTCCCCAATACCTGCCCTACTAAGTAATATGTGTATCTTAGGTAGGTTTCAAACAATTTGACATGGAATGGTGGTTCATCCCCTTCTTCCAATGGTACCAAATTCCCCTCAATCCATCGTCTATGTAATGGTAGTCTCCAGCGCTTATATGTGGTATCCAATCTAAAATATTCCTTTTCTAGGTCTTCATGTGTGATAGGGGTGTTATATGTGTCATTTAAATTAAAAACTTCATAGACTGCATTCTTGGAAATGTGAATAAAGGGTTTTCCTTCTAGATTGCATATGGCCTTTTGGTCGGGATCATAATGGTATGCTAGTAGTTTTAAAAGGTCTATATTGACAAAAACATCTGGGACTATTAATTTTCCTAAATTGAATTGCCAAGGGTTGCAAATAGGTTTCATCCTATGTCTCCTGTGATAATGGAACATGAATAATTCATATCCTTGGATAGGAGTCCATACATTTCTGACATATTTGTATTTATCTTCTAGTTTTTCCACATTTGCCCTTAATTGTGCAGTTCTTCTGGCCTTGGGTCCAGACTTGGGAAATTGGTCCACAACATCTTGGTTCAATTTCCTTTTTGGTATTTTTTCTCCTTTCTCTATTTTAATTTTCTATTTTTTCCCTTGGTTTGGCCTTTTTCAGTGTGTTTCCTTTTCTTTGTTTCAGAGGAGCATTCCCTTTTATACCAAAACTTGCTTGTATCAAAGAAAGTTCAAGGACTTACCTATATATGCTCCACATAAATCTCTTGATTCTTGGTGAATTCCTTCTTCTCTGTCTGCAACCCTTGTGTTGATTTTAGTGGGGTTTAAAATGACTTTTACATCAATATGTCCAATCAGCCATGAATGGCTACCACTGGAATTGAATGCGGAGAATTCACAAATTTCAAAATGTTAGGGTGATGCTCTTTTTATCATATCTGTGAGACCATTTTATTCTTTTGCCAATCTTCATATTGTTTTAGTGCCATTTTCTTTCATATGTTTCTGGTTTGTCGCCAAGGGTGCATTGGTGTCTGCATGAAATACTCTTTTCATAGAGTTATGAACGCTTTATTGTGATTTCAGGGAGATATTATAATTTTCATCTTGATGTCATTTTGATCAGGTGTGGCAAATGTTCTCCTTAGCATTGGTGAGTGTTTCTTCGACAGAAAGGGATTACCTTATTTTTATTAGCATGACAATCTCCATCATCAAGAGAATATGATAGTCTCCCGATGGGTTAGGTCTTCCTGATGATCTTATCTCCATCACTCATTTTTATTAGAACATATCAGCAAGAGTCTTACTAAGAGACTTTTGTCTCTTATGTCAGGGTGACTTTTATGGTTTGGGAATCTTAAGGATTTCATTCCAATTGTATATGTCATGCCGATAGTCTTAATATTATGAGTCAGGGAGAGATTGTTTGGTTCCTGGTGATCAGCCACTGGTCGGTGTGACTTAAAGGATAGGTGTAACTTTTCTATTTCACTCTGATTATTCTACTCACATCGATGAGTATGTGTTGGTGATACATACAGAATGTCTCCTCGATCTTTTGACATATGTAATTTTGATTGTTCAGACATTGATCATCTCTCACTGATTATCACATTATACTTTAAAAATGTATTTTACTGTTCAGGGTGAGTTACTTGAGGTCTTGTCGATATAGATAAATTAGTATCAGAATTAGGCTGTGGTCAGAGAGCTAGGTATATTCATGAGATTGTCTATGTGTAGATTCTGAAATGCATCTTGTCACATAAATTTTTGTTGGTTGGTTTTGAAAAATGAGGGACATTATTCACGTTATGTGGAGACTTGGTGAATTCTTAGAAGATTAATAATGTGAAATTTTTAAGTTCCAATAGTGGCTCTTTCTAGGGATGCATACTCTTTTGTGAGTATGACAAGAATTCAAATCTCTAGGAGAGCGGACCAAGTATTTTATTTGTTGGAGTGACAATTTGATGAAATTTTGGAAGTAGATGTGAATGGATGGAAATGGATTGAAACCACATACTACCGTGCATGGAAAATATGTTTGAAAAAGGTATTTTTGAGAATTGTCCATGTACTAGCAATTCTTTCACCTTTTCCTAAACTATTGTGCATAAAAATTTTAAGAAAAGAAATGTTTCAGGAACTATCCATGCACTGGCAATTCCTGATTTTCTCCTGACATATTTTGTAAATAATATGAATCTTCTCCTCCCTTGCCAGTGATAGCAAATTGTCCTACCCACAATGCCACAAACTTGCCATGTTTACCCTTCTCTTATGCTCTGGCATTCCACATGAGGGCCATGTCATTTTCCTTAAATTTTCTTTATTTGGCTTTCTTATCAAAAAGGTATTTTGATTGTAGTTACAACTTTTTATTTTGCTGCCATGCCTGATTTCTAACTTCATCTAGCTGTATCAATTGCTCCATTCTTTCTTCTTTTTGTTCAAGGACTTCCTCATTTTCTTGTAGGCTAAATTTATATAATGGAAATAGATTGTGCATAGGGAGTCTAGCTTGAGTCCCATACACAAGTTCAAAGGGTGACTTTCTAGTAGCCTTTTTCACTATGATTCTATCTGCCCACAATGCCAGTTTCAAATTGAAATCCCAAGCCCTTTTATTGTTGTCCAACATCCTTTTTATGATTTTCAAAATACTTTTATTGTTGGACTCGGCATGCCCATTAGCCTGTGGATGATATGGCAAGGAATATGAAATTGTTATACCATAAGATTTGCAAAATGTCTTAAATTCATTTGATCTAAAGCACATTCCATTGTCAGTTATGATTCTTATTGGTACCCCAAATCTAGTGATGACATTTTCAATCAGAAAATTTGTCACAACCCTACTAGTTGCTTGTTTTGTAGGTACAACCTCTACCCATTTTGTAAAGTAGTCTATAGCCACCAATATCCACTTGTCTCCCCCACTAGATTTTTCTACAATTTCTCCTATAAAATCAATTCCCCACTAGTAGAATGGGGCATCAACCTACATAGGTCTTAAGGGTAATGCTCCTTGATATTTCAATTTCTAGAGAACCTTTGACATGCCTCACATTTCTTGGTATAGTCATAAGCATCATTAAACACTTTAGGCCAATAATAGCCTGCCCTCAATATTTTATGTGTAGTGGTTTTTGTTGAGAAATGTCCCCCACACACGCCTTCATGCAACTCTTTCAAATCATGTCTTGCTTGATTTTCGTCTAGGCATAATAGTAGAATGACATCCTTTTTTTTCCAATAAAGGTCACCCTTTATGAGTACATATTTTGAGGCATGGAGCTTAAGTGTCCTTTTTCTATTGTCATCAAATCCTTCAAGGCATTTTAAATGTTTAAGATAGTATACAATATCAGTATACCATGGAGTTTTTTCAATACTTGGGCATCTTCCAAATTCATTTTAGTCATTAACTTTTCTAGTCCTTGTCCTCTCACAAGTTTTGTAATTTAAATTTCTATGTCAAATTCTTGGATTTGCTTAATCCATTTTTACCTTTTTCCTGTCACCTCATTTTGGACAAATACACCCTTGACTATGGCATTTGGTACATAGGCTATTATTTCTTCCCCAACCAAGTAGGGTCTAAATGCTTTGACAACTTTCACCAATGTATAGGCTTGTTTCTCTATGATGTCATAATTTAATTTTGCACATTAGAGGAATTTTTTAAATAATAAAATGGGCTGCTCATATCCCTTGTCATTTTTTTGTAGCATAACTGCTACAACTATGTGAAAGGGTGCATATGAGAAAATTTGGAATAGTTTATTAAAGTTAGGAGAGTTCAAGACTGGAGCCTCTTTGATTTCTTTCTTGATAGTGGAAAATGCTTCTAAGGTTTTAGCTGTCCAATTTATTTCTACATTCTTTTTCAACATTTTTGTTATAGGATTACCTATCTCTACAAAATTTGGTATAAATCTCCAAACAAAGTTGATTTGGCCAAAGAAAGACTGTATAGCCTTTACAGTTTTAAGGATGGGGATTTGGTCAATGGCTTTTACTCTTTCAAGATCTATTCTTATTCCATCCTTTGAAACTATGTGACCAAGTAGCTTGCCCTCTGTGACTGCGAACTGGCACTTCTTAGGATTCAATGAGATCCCATATTCCAAGGCTCTAATAAATTTTTTTTCCAAGTGTGTACAATGACCCTCAACCTTCTTGGAATATGTGGTCAAATCATCCTGATAGACCACCATGATTTCATTAATTAGTCCTGTAAAAGCTACATCCATAGCCCTTTGGAATGTTGCTCTAGCATTTGTGATCCCAAATGGCATTCTTATGTAGACATATGTTCCCCACGGTGTGGTGAAGGTAGTCTTATATTGTTCTGATTCCTTGAATTTCACCTAATTATATCCTGAGAAACCATCCATCATGGACAATAGTTCACAGCCTGTGACCTTTTGTAGTACTGCTTCCATGTTAAGAAGGGGGTAATTATCCTTAAGTGAGGATTTATTTAAATTTCTGAAATTGACACATAGTCTAATAGCACCATTCTTCTTTCTGACAGGCACCAAGTTACAAACCCAAGAAGAGTTCCTAATGGGTTTGATAATAGCTCCATCCCTTAGTTTTGTGAGTTCCTCAAGCATTTTAGGGGCCAGTGTGGGATTGATAGGCCTCTACTTTTTCCTAAATTGTTTGGCATCTAGCTTCAATGGTATCTCATGTTGAAAAAGATCTTCTCGATATGCTTTCAAGTCATCATAGGACCATGCAAATACATATCTATATCTTCTGACCAAGTTGATGAGCATGCTCCTAATTTTGGGATTTAGTTTTTCCCAATGTATACATTCTTTGGGGTCATTTGTGTTCCCAGATTTATTTCTTCAAGATCATTTTGTATTATGGGTATATTTTTTGTTTTAAATCGATCATGTTCATCAAATAGTTTCTCTAATGCTATGAGTTCCTTAGGTATTTTGTTTGTTCTTAGCTAAACTATCTCCTGACCAAAAAGGGTTTCTTTTCCATCATGTTCCTCCACAAACACATTGAAATCAATTTCTTGGTTTTCATAACAATCAACACAATGTAAGAATTTGATTAGATCTGTGTCATCATTAAAGACTTGCCAACTACAGATGTTATCTGGAATAGTAGGTCTAGTTTTGAATTCTACTTCAGTGATACTTGCTAATGTGATATCATCCCTTTTCAATGCGTTGTTTGCCAGGAAATCTTGTTGATAATTAAGAGGGGGGGTGAATTAGTTATCTTAATTAATTTAACTTTATGTTCTTCTTAACAACTAGTGCAGTATCAAAACAAATAAGCATCCATAACCATGAAAGCATAAACAAAATCAATACACAACACAATGATTTTGACGTGGAAAACCCTGTTAAGGGAAAAAACACAGGGTGATTAACCTAAAATTGTATTCTCTGTTAGAAGAATAGAAGTACAAAATGGCACTTGTCAATTAGGTCTCACTACCCGAGCACACTGCTCACAAGAAGCTCACTGCCTACAAGAGACTCGCTATCTACAAGGTACAAAGAAAGTAACAAGAAACTTGAACTGATGAGAAGCATCAACATATGCTAAGTTTTAGTTCCGGTTAGGCTCAATACACTGATCTACTGCACTTCATTCTTCCTCTTCTTTTGTGTTGTTGTCCTATTACATACCAGACCTGTATTACTGCTTCCACACTGCTCTTTTCTTTTCTTCACACTTCACAACACACCACACAAACTTTCTCATCGAAATACATCTGGTATATATATATATCTGTAGAAAGGATTTCAACATCTTTCTAGTTGGCATCTGGAATACTCAATATTTTCCCAAACTCTGGTCTGTCAGCTGAATCCTTGCTTACCAAGAGATGCATATCAAAGAGATGCTTATAGAGGTCATCAATCATGTTGACCAATCATGAACGATCCCTTAAGAAACTTGATTACCATCAATATCTCATCCAAATTAAGATCTGATGCTCTGTCGGTTAGTTCTTCCTCAGTCTACTCTGCCAAACAAAAACCCAACACTTAGGTGCTCATATCTCTTCACTCTTTCATCACCAGAGGCTCAACCTCTAGAATGTATTAGTCAAGGTACACCTCTTGACTTCCCCAAGTCCGCACTTTGCTAAGATACTTCCTCTGAGAGATCCGGACCTGATTGTCAGACATTGCTGCATGCTCTATTCTTGCTTACCGAACCACAACACTCTTCAATCTGACTTCCAGTATGGACACACCATGTCCTACGGATGTGTGGGAAGGACTTTGTTTCCATCAATGACAACATTCATGATGTCATATAGTGTCTCTTACCAACAATCTCTCCCTTTGGCATTGATGGCAACACTTAGTGAAAAATTACTATCATATTACACTCCCCCTTGGCTGATGCTTTGTTCTAAAGTACGCTTTTCTGGAGCTCCCCCTTAGTTGGATTCCTCATTTTTCACTGCTCCTCACTCCCACTTTGACATCAATGGAAAAGGGTAGAATCCATATACCAAAATTCCCAAAATTCTAACTATACTTAGCCGCATAAGTATATATACATATTATACTTACAAATACTGAAGTATATCTGCAAAAGTTGTCTTCAACTAGACAAGTTTTGTTGCCCAACTCTACTTCATCTTGTCCAAAATTGAAATGTGACCACTCAATAGGAATGCAAAAGCTTTTGCCCTCTTAGATCTGTCGAATCACTGGTCTGGGCTATTGTATGAGCATTTGTTAGTACCTCATGCATGGCCTCTAATTTAGGGATAGTTATCCCTCTAAGTTCACTTAACCTGTTTATTCTATTTTTCTTCTCCTTCTCAAGCTTCTTTATTTCATTTGTGACTGCAATAGTTTGACACTCTTGATTTACTATGGAAAGGGTGAGAGGATCAAAACTTTGAGATAAACTTGATAGTTTACCCTCTCGTTCTTTCACTTTCTTCTCAATATCCTTTGTCACTTTAGACCGGGATAAACAAAATTTATATATTTCTCTACCATCTTTGAGAGCATTTTCTAAGCTCTTTATTCCAATATCCATATCTCTCCTATCATTTGTTATTAGCCCTTGTACTTTGGAGAATCTCTTTCCCAAAAACTCTTTTCAAACTTTATCTTCAGCTGACTTCTCCAAAGAATCAAAATGTGTGCTAATTGAATTAACAAGAGATTTTAAGTTACCGAATGAAGAGGCCGAAAGATCCTTCTAGAAGGATGGCATGATTTTCTCTAATGCACTGGATGCAATCTCTATTAGCTCATAGTCCTCCATGTGAGACTTCAAATGTTTTTCTTTTGCCTTTGCTTGAGCAAAGGATGTTATCTTCATAGTTTAAACCGAGGAGAGAGAATCAAAATTGAATGGTCCTTGAAGGAGCTCCAGTTCATCAATCTCCATCATTTCTTTAGTCAAGAAATCTTTAACATTTTCTACAGTGTCTCTTGCTAGAGATAGAGTCTTCTTTCCTTCTGCAGCCTCAGTACTGTCACTTGTGGTCTTCTCTATTTGACCTTCTTCTTTTCCCTTCACTTCTTCTCCTTGATTGATGCTCTCTTCTTTTCTTTCTTTTCCTTCAATTCCAGAGTCTGTAGGGGGATCTGGAAGAGAGGTGTCTACTTCTCCATGAACTTCCTCTTTCGAAACAGAGGAATCCAAGTCCTTAGCTTTCTCTTTACTTGTCTCCTTTGTCTCTTCTGCAACTATCTCAGTAGATTCTCCTTTGTCATCCATGGCGGAGGGTTCATCACCTAAGTTTTCGATAATAGGAATATTGAATCTTTTATAGGCATTCCAGAGGATCTCTTCAGTCTGTTTAGCCACCTAATCAGTCTCTCCAAGCATAAGCTTATTCATTCTAGCTATGCTCTAGAACTCATCCTTGCAATCTTTGAAGATCATGTTTATTTTCTTTGGAGTGATGGAGGGATAGAGTTGGATAGCAATTTGCTCCTAGATTTCTAGGTCTTTTTCCATGGCATTGTTCTTTCTTATTTCAAGTTTCTTTTCTAGACTTTTAGGAATCAGAGATATAATTTTAATGAATGCTTTGTTGTAGATGTTTAAATACCTAATTGTAGCTTCTTGCAGGATCTTCTGATCAGCTTCACTATAATCATCATAAAATTTAGTCATTGGTCTCAAGTTCCCATCCACAGTGACTAATTTGATAATATCATCAATGCAGAGAGTAGGCCTTTCAATGAATTCTTCTGCCTCTTCTTCCTTGTTATGACCAGTAGAGGGTTCACCGGAGGCTTTTTTCTTCTTCTTCATTTTCTTGACCCCTTCATCTAACTCAGTCTCTTCATCGTCCTTTTGACTAGTGTAAGACCTTGTGGCCTTTGTCTTAGTTCTCTTTTCTCCCTTTCCAGATGTTCTAACTTTTAGTTTTGATGCTTTCTAGCTCTTACAGGTGGCATGTACAAAGCTTTTGGAGGATCTGGTTTAGGAGGGGGCTTGCACCAAAGTACTTTCCTTTTCTGTTTCTTGCCTTTCTTTTTTTGCCGTTTCTATCTTCTCTTTGTTTTCATCAATTGCCTCCTTTGAAATTCCACATCTCTTGGCAAATTCTTCCACTTCTCTTCTCACTTTTCTCTTAATTTCAGGTTGTCTCAGTTCAACATGAACTTTTACACTCAGCTCTTGAAATGTTCCAAACCTTTCTGTCTTAGGGTCCTTGGGTTGACTCAGCAGGTGTTGGATGTGTAGCTCTAGGATTTTCTCATCAGCCTCATAACCCATTGGCATGATCCACACTATTCTTGGTTCCATTACCTCCATTAGGCATTGATTAGTGTCTACCATGAGGCACACTGTATCCTTGTACCTCTCAACCAATGATTAGGGAATTTTTTCTCTGGCTTGCATCATACTCTGAAAGTTCTTGAAGTAGCCCTAGAGTGCTGTATTCTATGCCTTGGCATCACCAAGCCCATGCATATAATCCCTAATTTGTATGGCAACAGGTCTATCATTTTGCCATATCCACCCACTAGTTCCCGGTAGTTCATTCATATAGTAGAAGAATAGGCAAAGTATCAAGCCACCTTACTTGAAAGAATTTTTTTTATCTTTCTTTATTTTCTACAAATTCTCTAATAGTTGGTTTAGGAGAAGCTCACAAAGATCATAGTCAGCATTTTCTCTTAGCATCTGATAAGTAGTGTAAATTGCAGTTCTAGGTACTAAATTTTCCCTGTTGGAGTGATATATCTTGTAACCAATTATCATGGAGGCAAACTTGATATCCGGATCAGTGATATCTTCCATTGTCATTGCTCTCTTGTCAAATTTTGATCCGGTAGCCTCACTCACAATTTGGTTTTTGATCGATTTGAGAATAGGTAACCCTCTGGATAAGTACAAATTGGTTACCGCTTTAATAGCATCTTTTGTGATATTAAATGGTCTATTCAACCACATGAAGTTGTCATGCACTCTGCTCAAAACATACCAGACCCACTCATCTTCTGCAAAATAGGGGAAATGGATGCACTGTCTAAAATGTGTGTCCCAGATAGCCTTGTACTAAGGTTTGAGTTCAAATGAATCATCTATTAACTAATTGTGATAGATATCCAATAGCTTGGATTCCCCAAATTCCTCAATGTTTGCATGAATGTATGCCCTAACATCCTCTACATGCAAAACCTCATGCAAAATGCTTGAAAAGGTGCCTAATGGATCCACTTCTAGAGATTTATAGGGATGCTTTTTGAATTTAGGCATGGCCTATCAGTGATCTTCACAAAATTCAGAGTAGCCATTTTTCGAAGATTCAGAGAGATATTCAAGAGCAGAAAATACCTTTTACGCTTCTAGGGTTCACGGTATGAGCTGGATCGAATTGCAGGAAGACTCAATTTCTGTGATTGATCTTTAAGAGGCTTGAGATAATTTGGTTGCAGAGATCCTTCTCTCTTCTTCTCGAATGCAAATGTATAAATGACGAACAAAAGAACACTTTTATTCCTGTGCAAACCCTAATTCAATTTTATAATAAATGCACAACTTAGGTTATTCCAGTTGCCTTATTTTCCTTGTTTCTAAGAGAGATCCTTCTGGATCACTAAGATGTACCTAGAATGGTAACTTACAAATTATTTCCCTTTCTCTAATCATTCCATCTAACCACAAATCCAAATATTTCAATTTTGAATCATACCGGATCTAACTGTGAAAGTCCTACTTTTGCCGGATGACTGGCAAACTGGATTAATCTTTGGATGATTAACCTTTTCAAACTTATTGTAGATCTTTCAAATATTTACCAAGGGTTGTTTAGATGTTTCTCTGAGATCCCTTTTAATCCACAACCTTCCATGTGCCAATTTCAAGCACCAATTGACTGGCTGGGGGAACTTGTTTTCTTTTGTGACTCACCCTGAGCCAGAGCTCATTTATTTAGTTTCTGGAAGGAATGTCAGCACTAGATTCTGGTGTGGATCCATCCTCAACATTTTATGTACACCTCTTCACCTAAATCTTGTTCATCTCCCTTTAAATTTCATCCACATTCACCTTTCCTTTTCCTTTGTCTTGGTTTGGATTATGATGCACCAAACCCTTTTTGTCCTGATTCTTACTTTTGCAAAATTTGGCAATATGACCAGATCTATTGCAATTGTAGCAAACAATATTTCTTTGTATGTTTGACTGATATCCTCTTGATCTACACTGATTAGCCATATGTCCCATTCTATTGCATGCAAGGCATCTACCATTGAATCAATTGTTCATTTGCATATTTCTACACTCATGAGATTTGTGACCATACCTTTTACAGTTAAAACACTATTAAGACAAGGATGAATTAGTCTGATTCATTCTACTTCTACACTGATTTGCTTTATGACCAAAGTTATTACAATTGTGGCAATATCCATTGAAGGATGGATATCTTTGAGCATTTGGTTGCCTTACTGAAGGTCTTCTAGGCCTGTTCCTTGGATTTCCTGATCCAGAGTTCTTTTGACTAGATCTAGAGCTTTCACCTTTCTCATACCCCAAGCCTTGCTTGTCATCTACCCTCTTTTGGCTTTCAAGAAGAACTTCAAGTTGAGCAGAGCTTATCTTGAATTTTTCTTTGTATTCATTTGTTGTTTGAAGATCCCTTTTTAGAGTGTCTATTTGATTCTCAAGTTGTTCTTCATTATCTCTAGCTTCTTCAAGATCAGATTCTAGATGTCTGATTATTCTATCCATGCTGTGGCAGTCTTCTGACTTCTCCTTGAGAGATTGTTTTAGATTATCTTCAATTTTTCTTTTCTCTTCAATTTCTTAGGTGAATTTCATAACCCCTGATTCCATTTCATGTCTTACCATAATGACTTCTTTTGATAGCTTCTCACATAACTTGTTCTTCTCATTTAGATCTTCATTAGTGTTATTGGCTTCACTTTGACTTGCTAATTGTTGAAGTAGTTCCTTTCTCTTTTTCATAGAGATACTCAATTTCTCTTTCAGTTCATTTATGAAATCATCAGCCTATTTGAGTCTTTCCTTCAAGTTGTTGACTTCGGAGTGAGATTACTCAAGATCATCTAAGGCAGACTAAAGTTGTTTCCTCATACCATACATATCCATTGAGATTCCTAGATCTTCCTCAAGCGATTAGGCTTTGTTTGGAGGAACTTGGCTCTAATACCAATTGTTGATAACTAAGAGGGGGGGTGAATCAATTATCTTAAATAATTTAACTTTCTGTTCTTCTTAACAACTAGTATAGTATCAAAACAAATAAGCATCCATAACCATGAAAGAAGAAACCAAATCAATACATAACACAATGATTTTGATGCGGAAAACCCTGTTAAGGGAAAACCCACGAGGTGATTAACCCAAGAATGTATTCTCTATTAGAAGAATAGAAGTACAAAATGGAACTTGCCAATTAGGGGTCACTACCTACAAGAGACTCACTATCTACAAGGTACAAAGAAAGTAACAAGAAACTTGAACTGATGAGAAGCATCCACATATGTTGAGGTTCAGTTTCGGTTAGGCTCAATACACTGATCTACTGCACTTCATTCTTCCTCTACTTTGGTGCTGTTGTCCTATTACATACTGGACCTGTATTACTGCTTCCACACTGCTCTTTGCTTTTCTTTACACTTCACAACACACCACACACACTTTTTCATCAAAATCCATCTGGTATATATATCCGCCAGAAAGGATTTCAACATCTTTCTAGTCAGCATCTGGAATACTCAATATTTTCCCAAACTCTGGTATGTCAGCTGAATCCTTGCTTACCAAGTGATGTGTATCAAAGAGATGCTTATAGAGGTCATAAATCATGTTAGCCAATCATGAATGATCCCTTAAGAAGCTTGATTACCATCAATATCTCATCCGGATTAAGAACTGATGCTCTACCAATCAGTTCTTCCTCAGTCTACTCTACCAAATGGAAACCCAACACTTAAGTGCTCATATCTCTTCACTCTTTCATCACCGGAGGCTCAATCTCTGGAATGTATTAGTCAAGGTACACCTCTTGACTTCCCCAAGTCCATACTTTGCTGAGATACGTCCTCTGAGAGATCCAAACCTGATTGTCGGACCTTGTTGTCTGCTTTGTTCTTGCTTACTGGACCACAACACTCTTCAATCTGACTTCCAGTATGGACACATGATGTCCTATGGATGTGTGGGAAGGACTTTGTTGCCATCAATGACAACATTCATGAAGCCATACAGTGTCTCTTGCCAACAAATCTACCATTATATTTTTTGATCTATCTATCTAGTTAATTGAGAAAGCATCAAATAACTCAACATCATCCCAAATAGCATTCCTGTATTGTTTCAACCTTTTGTTTTTAGATGAGTACTTCCCTCTAACTTGAGAGGTAACTAGCTTAGAGTCCCCATATATGGCTAGGTTTCTTATTTTATGCTTTATTGCAATGTTGAAACCGATGAGTAGGGCCTCATATTTTTCCACATTGTTGGTACATTCAAATGTCAACAAGAATGAGTATTTGAATGTTCTACCCATTGGTGAGATAAATAGCACTCTTGCCACATTTCCCATTTTGTTGTATGCACCATCAAAATACATTTTCCATACATCACATTCATCCTTTTGAGCTTCTAGATGCATTGGATCAGTGTTTTATAATTTTGGTTGACCTTTTTCAATTTTGAAGTTACCCAAGTCTATATCACAGAATAAATTTATTTGGTTTTGATCTATGCATTCTATGATATTCTCATATCTTGGTTCCCGACAAAGCTTAACTTCTTTTCCTCCCACTGGTATTATGGCATATGATAACTCTAACTAAACATTCCCTCCTACCATTGTGGCCCATTGTCTTGATAGTAACATCCCGTAATATAGTGGGATATCAACCACAATAATATCAACATTGTATGTTGCTTCAGGGTAAGCAGCCAGTTTTATTTCCATATCCTTCCTATCATCCATTGAATAACACTTGCCAAATGTAGTGTCAACCCACATTCCCAATTCTTTCATGACCACTACTAGCATAATATTCATTGTTGCACCCAAGTCAATCATGTAACTTGTTACTAGTCTATTTTTTTATCAACAAAGTAGTGTAGAAAGGATCTACTTGTGAGTGATTTTTGTCAAAGTATCACCCAGGTATACCTCAGGAATTTTAATAGTCTCCTATTGGACATTGTTTATTTTACTTTCAAATTTTTGTGGTTCTTGATTTGGTATATCTGAGATTCTTTTGACCATTGTATTTCTGTATTTCTCTATCATCATCATTTCAAGGAGTGGTACTAATATCTTTACCTAAAATATTGCTTGGACAATATCAAATGATGGACTTACTGTTTGATTATTCTTTTCTATTTTCATATGCCCTTTTTCTTCAACTAGTATTTTATCCTTTGTTTTATTTTGCTTAGTCTTTCCTAGTTCTTTTTGTGAGGATTTCATATTATTTTTATAATTTTGATCTTTTATAAAGGCACCCCCAGGTGTTCCTTGATTTGCATTGACTATCCTATTTCTTAGATTATAAGTGTTCTTAGCTTGTGCCACCATAGCCATTGTAAGAGCTTTCTTTTCTTCTTTAGTAGGCTTTCTCCATTGACTATATGGTGGCTTGTTAGGATTATTTCCCTTGTAGCTATCCTCTTGATCCAAGAATACTTCTTATCTTCCCATATTGACATTGTATTTTTGGTTCCCTACATCATACTCATACCCATCTTCTTCTATAGAAGAATACTCTCCATCTATCTGGTAGGGTGTAACTTCCAGCATATTTATGGTGTGGCTGTCTCTCTCATAGTCATAAGACACTTCTTCTTGCTGTGTTGATTTGGCCACTATGTAATATTCAGGTGAACGGGGCAAATTACATACCAAACACCATGGGTTATCTTCTACCATATGTGCCCCATTTCTTTTTAGAGGGTCAGGAGTATCTTTACCATATTTTTTCCTTTTTCTTTGTTCTACAGGTCTTTCATCTTTCCAATTGGTATTATATCGCATGTCATGCAACCTAGGTCTTTCATTTTTGTATTGATTCTCCTACTTATTCTAGTGATTGTTAGGGTTTTGAGGAACTCTAAGATTATCTCTTTTTCCAATCATCCCTATAGGTTTTCTATTATTCTCAATAGTTAATGCTATTTTTTGTGCTTCAGCTAAGCTCTTGGGGCAATGATTTCTAAGTTCATATCCTCTTTTAGGATCAAACGCTTTCAGATAAATACTTAAATCTACTTGGTCAATCAACTTAGCTCCAGGTGGTACTTTGTTATGTTGTTTGGAGAATCTTAAACTGAATTCATATACTGATTCATTCTAGTATTTCTAGAGGCTTATTAGCTCATGCAAGGCAAACTCAGGGGCATACTGATTACCATATTGCTCCTTAAATTGATCATAGAAATCTATTAGGGAATTGACTGAGGCATCTAGTAATCTATTGAACTAGTCTCGTGCATCTTCAGTTAAAGATATCACAAATAACCTCATTCTAACATCTTCATGTTCCACACTGATATCTTGCACAAAGGCATTAAATTTTCTAATATGGTCTTCAGCTGATATTGCATTGTTCCCAGTAAACTTGGGGACCATATTCCTCCAGCTACTGTCAATAGGGTATGGATATAATTGATACCCTATTAGATCAAACTGTTTGCATATATTCATATGGTTTTGTTGAGGCATGTCCATGGGTGGTGAGTTGGGGTAATAATGATACCCATATGGAGGTTGGTGGTAAGTATGTTGCTGTTGTGGTTTATATGGGGGTTGACATGGTGATCATGAGGCCTAGGATATTGTTGGCTAGGGGGTAGGTACAGATGGACTATATGTTGAGAAGTATTATGTGTGAAGGGTGGTATGAGATTTCTTGGGGGAACATTCTGATGAACATGACTCACAGATGATGGTTGTTGATTGGAAGAACCACCTGCATTTTGGTGCAAGTTTTGTTGTATATTACTTAGAGCATGCCCTCCTTGTCTATGTGGAGGTACATATTTTGGAGAAGCTATTTTTGTTCTACCTTTTATCTATTGAATTTATTTCTTTAATAAAGTCTCATCTTCTCTTAGCTTAACCAATTCGAGTTCCTCCTGTAATTTGAGAAGATTCTATTTCTTTTCATCTTTGTTCCTTATATCGTTTGGATTGTCATTCATTCCCTGATTTATCAATCCTTGTTGATCTCCCTCTCCCTATTGTAATGACATTTGATAGTCATATTCTTCCTATCATTGGTCTATGTCCCTCACAATCCGTGCTTCATACTAAAGCTACCTTTGGGGATCAGGCCTATATCGGGCTAAAACATCACTAGACAATCCACAATTTAGGGATAGGGTCTCATTTGATTCATGCAAAGGAGTGAAACTATTATGAGTTATGATAGGTTGTTTGAAAGAATATTGCTGGGCCTCTTGATTATGATCCTATTGAGATTGGTTTGATAATCCAGTTTTCTTTGAAGGAGCTCTTAGGGGTGGGGATGATTATAGTTTTCTTCCATCAACTTTAGATCTTCTATCATCCATGTTAAAAGATCAAGACATAAAATGATTATATTGTGGAATAGAGTTGCCACCTCATTTAAGAGGACTAATTAGTGTCTAGGTTCTCCCCAACCAACAAAGTTTCAACCTTTTGACTCTATAGACTAGGCTTCTTACAAGATTTTTTCTGTGTGATCCCCAATAGAGTCGTCAATTTTGTTAGGTCTCAAAAACACATGTTACAAATCCTAAGAGGATGCCAAGCTCTATGCTTAGATTTGCAACATTTTTGAACTAACGAAACTGAGTTAACCTATAGGGTTGATGACTCCCCAAACTTTGGGTTCTACTAGACCTATGCGGGTGCACCTTACCAGTGAAGCAGATTAAATGGATGTGTGATCTTGGATGAGTGATGGATCTACCCATAGTGGCAAATTGTGTGGAATAGATGATTAGTTGCTACCTGATTTTACTTCTAATGTCTAAACAGTAATTGAAAATGGTATGGTTCTAGTTTGGTATAAATTGTATAAGCAATATCAAGGCAAACTAATGAAATGAGTAAGACCAGTGCCTAAATCTATTGGGCTATTTGAGTTAGTGAATGGAAACAGATGTGTGTAATTGGTGAACTTACCTTCTAGCTTAACTCTAACAGTTGGACACCTTTAAATATATATACCTTATGCAGATGGGCAAGTATGTATGTTATTTGGACTATTCTTAATTATCCCATTGATATCCCCTTATGTTACCATGAAGTTGTGAAAGGATTTTAATTCAGATGTGAGAGAAACCAATTAAGACAACTTATTTAAAAGGATTTTAATCTAGCTAGAACCAATTAGACAAGATTCTTATAAGGTAATTTAATCCTTCTTCACCAATCACCACACCACACAATGACAGCAATTGTGTATTGACAGATCAAATGTTTTTCCCACTGGATCTGAATAACATAAAAGGCCACTTTGGAGATAGTTAAATAGCATATAATCATGAAAATTTATGCAACTGTTGAACACTAAAAATAAATCACCATGTAGAAATATTTTGCCCCATTATGCTTTTCAGAAAGTATACATGTGTAATAGAAGTTCTTCAATTAAAACAGAACTGACAATATATTTTTTCTTGTATATATAATATATGTAATCTTTTTCAAGTAAAGAGAGATCCCTCATAATCAATGATCTTATGACCATCACATGTTCTAACTTTTATATCAATATTAGTGAGGAGATCACATCTCTTCACTACGTCTTTTGAGGACTAACAAAATTATGGAAATAAACAAATACATTTAATACTAAACCATGCTAAGCCATAAGTAAATTTGAGCAAGATGATCCAAATATTCCTAGCTCAGGTGTGTCTCAATATACTCAATGGCATCGCTAACATCCACCTCTATTGAAACGATCTTCTCCAGATGTGAGAAAGCTTCCTTGGATGCCAAGTCTTCATGTTTTATAATTTCTAGGGCATCGTCCAATATTCCCTAACACTCCTTGACCCATTCATCCTTGCTCTTCAAATCTTTATCATTCTTGAATAACCTAGGTACACCTATTTAAGAAGTCTCCATGCATTCTTTCACTTCATCTTGGAGCCTATCATGGTACCTCTTATTTTTCTTAATAAGAATGTTTGCATTGGATGTGCTTGCACTATCAGAGGTGTGTTTACCCTGTATTTCATGTAACTTATCATGTACTCTGTTATTTAGTCTTTCATGTTCCTGAATGACCTTTTCATTCTCAATGAAAATATCCCATAATTTATGCATCCATTGCATCAGATGAGCATGCCTATTCTGACCTATGCCATTTGATCTTTTAAAGGTGTTTGGACATGTTGTGAGCTTTCTACCTATGTAATCATTTTAAGAGGGACTGAATCCTTTAACAAATCATTTTCTTTTTTCAACCTTTCCTAGCTCATTTTGTAGGTATCCCTCTCCTTTATCAACAGCTGAATTTGAGCTTTATTTAGTTTTGCCACATTTACTCCAAGTTCTTCTATGACGACTGGATTAGTTTCTCCTGCTCTTAATGTCATAACATGGCCAAAATCTTTTTTAGTGTCAATGATAGAAATCTTTTTGTTTGGTGGGTATAGAGCCCATATCATGAGGGAGTTCTCATCTAGATTGTATTTTGTTCTAGTATATACTTCAACAACCCCTTCAGAACTAAGCTTGTGTTTTGTATCATTATTTTGTAGAAAACTATCAAAAACAAGTGCTGAATTCAAATCAAGATCCAGGAAGATCATTACACCAGATTCTTTGAGCAACTCCCTTCCTTTCTCAGGAGTCATATCTTCCATCTCCTTTTCAACTTCTACTTTTAAATCATTCGTTAACCACGTCTAGTCGTCTAATGTAACATCTGAGACTAATTCTCTGATAGCCTTCTCCTTGTGTTTGTACAAAAATGATTTAAACTCAAGGGTACGAACAAACTGGTCATCTGAAATAAAAGATTTATATGCATCCTATCTAGCATCATTATCACTTGTTTCTTCAATCTCCAATTCTCTTTCTGGGGGTTGATATGGTTCAATTCTACATTTTGAAATTGTATTAGAAAATTCATGGGGTTTAGATGCCACAGATCCTTCAATGTCAGAGGAAAGTACTTCAATTTCTTGTGCTTCCCTTCTCACTTTCTAGTTATATTCATCAATGGCTACTTCAGCATCTGCTTCTTCCAAATTTATGATTACATTATCATGAGGGAATGGTACATGAGCATATCTACTCAGTTTTTGCTTCTTTCTAGCATAATCAATAAATCCTTCCAGGTCAAAAAAAATTTCTTTGTATTGCTTTCATAAGATTAAAATGAGACAATTTATCAAGAATGAGATCATAAACTTCTCTAGCTAACATAGTAAAGTCACCAAAACCTAAGGTGCTCAGCATAAAAATTGTTTATCATATGCACTAAGATTCATCGCATTTTCGTCATCAAGTTGTCTAACTATTTCCAATTATGCCACCCTGTCTAGTATAATTTTTGGTAATAGAAAAGGGGTATCCTCAAACCCATATACTTTGATCATTATGGCATCACGAAAACAATACCAATCCCCCCAATTATGGTTTACAGTGGGTGGCCCATCAAAATCTTTGGGTCTCAAAAAACTTCTAATTTCTTCTGACAAAGAGTAACTACATGGGTAGCCATAACATCTATATAGGGTTTTTCCAAAGAATTCTTCAAAGTAAACATAACTGAAATTTCTAAACCTACTATCCCATATAGAGGTCCATAATTGTGGGGGCAGAGGTTGACCATCTTTATCAATTTGTGAAACTTTCAGCTGCTCTGGCCATAGATTTAATTCTTGTCCAAAATACAAAACCATATGCATGAGAATAGAATAGTGTCTGAAGCCTATTGTAGGGGAACTACTCTTTAATGCCTTCAGACCTGAGTCTATTTCCTTAAAAATAAAAGTAGCATAGGAAAATGTCCTGGCTTGATGTCATTGGCTATCCGTAGAGATGATCATAAGCACTATAGACATAAACTCAGAAACTTAAGTCCCTAATACCTGCCCTACTGAGTAATATGTGTATCTTAGGTAGGGTTCAAACAATTCAACGTGCAATGGTGGTTCATCCCCTTCTTCAAATGGTACTAAATTCCTCTCATTCCATGGTCTATGTAATTGTAGTCTCTAGCCCTTGTATGTGGTATCCAATCTAAAATATTCCTTTTCTAGGTCTGCATGTATGATAGGGGTGTTATATGTGTCATTTAAATAAAAAACTTCACAGACTGTATTCTTGGAAATGTGAATAAAGGGTTTTCCCTCTAGATTGCATATGGCCTTTTGGCCAGGGTCATAATGGTATGCTAGTAGTTTTAAAAGGTTTATATTGACAAAAATATCTGGGACTATTAATTTTCCTAAATTGAATTGCCTACGGTTGTAGATAGGTTCTATCCTATGTCTCCTGTGATAATGGAACATGAATAATTCATATCCTCAGATAGGAGTCCATACATTTCTAACATATTTGTATTTATCTTCTGGTTTTTCCACATTTGCCCTTAATTGTGCAATTCTTCTAGCCTTGGGTCCAGACTTGAGCAATTGGTCCACAAGATCTTGGTTCAATTTCCTTTTTGGTATTTTTTCTCCCTTCTCTATTTCAATTTTCTATTTTTTTCCCTTGGTTTGGCCTTTTTCAGTGTGTTGCCTTTTCTTTGTTTCAGAGGAGCCTTCCATTTTATACTAGAACTTGACTATATCAAAGAAAGTTTAGGGACTTACCTATATAGGTTCCACATAAATCTCCTAATTCCCAGTGAATTCCTTCTCCGTCTGCAACCCTTGTGTTGATTTTAGTGGGGTTTAGAATGACTTTTACAACATTATGTCCAATTAGACATTAATGGCTACCACCAGAATTGAATGTAGGGAATTCATAAATTTCAAAATGTCAGGGTGATGCTCTTTTTATCATATCAGTGAGACCATTTTATTCTTTTGCTGATCTTCATATTATTTTGGTGTCATTTTCTTTCATATGTTTCTAGTTGATTGCCAAGGGTGCATTGGTGTTTCCACAAAATACTCTTTTCATAGAGTTATGAACCCTTTATTGACATTTCAGAGAGATATTATAATTTTCATCCTGATGTCATTTTGATCAGGTGTGGTTAATGTTCTCCTAAGCATCAGTGAGTGTTTCTCTGACATATAGGGATTACCTTATCTTTATCAGCATGACAATCTCCATTGTCAAGAGAATATGATAGTCTCTTGATGGGTTAGGTCTTCTCGATGATCTTATCTCCATTGCTCATTTTTATTAGAACATATCAGCCAGAGTCTTACCAAAATCCTTTTGTCTCTTATGTTGGGGTGACTTTTATGGTCAAGGAAGCTTAAGGATTTCATTCTGATTATATATGTCACGCCGATAGTCTTAATATCATGCATTGGGGAGAGATTGTTTGCTTCCTAGCGATGAGCCATTGGTCAGTGTGACTTAAAGGCTCAGTGTAACTTTAGGATTTCAGTCCATTATTCTACTCACATCGATGAGTATGCACCGGTGATACATACAGAATGTCTCATTGATCTTTTGACATATGTAATTTTGATCATTCAGACATCAATCATCTCTCACCGTTTATCACATTATACTTCAAAAATGTATTTTGCTATTCAGGTTGAGTTACTTGAGGTCTAACTGATATAGATAACTTAGTATCAAAATTAGGCTATGGTCAGAGAGCTAGGTATATTCATAAGATTGTCTATGTGCAGATTCTGAAATGGATCTTCTCACACAAATTTTTGTAGGTTGGTTTTGAAAAATGAGGGACATTATTTAGGTTATGTGGAGACTTGGTGAATTCTTAGCAGATGAATAATGTGAATTTTTTTAGTTCCAACACCAGAATCACCAATTGTCTTTTATCTATCCATCTATTAGACCAGCTAGTTTATTAATCTTGACTAATCTAAAATCTAATCACCCATCAAATCCAATCAATCTATCAAAAGACAACCAATCAACAAGTCAATCCATTCAAAGCCAACCCATCTAGGAGTCTCAACCCTATTGCATAAATCCAAATATCATGCCTCAAACTAGAAGAAACTATAAAGCAGCCATGGAAGCCAACCTTAAATAGTTCCAATCCACTCCCCTCAAGGATGCTGCACAATTCACAACTGGCATGCCACCCGATGTCTTTGTACCTAAGGGTTATACCATTGGACCATCATCTTCATCAATATTACCTCAACAATGACATCTTGACCCCTCATCTTCTACGTTGATGTCACATCTTCTACATGTCTATGATGATTCATTAGATGAAGACCTACAAGATCCCAAAGTTTTGAGACATGCAAATAAAATAATAAAAGATAACCAAGAACAAATCCTTTTACAATTGATCCAAGCCAGAGTCAAACTACCTAGTGACTTTGATGTGTTTGCAATCTATAAAGAGAACCCCACCCATGTTACTATAGAGACCCCTGCTACTGTTGTCACTATGTCTACCAAGTCCACCATACCATCCACACCATCCTTGTACAATCAACCCACTCATACACCCCAAACATTATTTACACCTATGAGACCTAGTGGGTCACATGCTACTACATCCATTGAGTCATTATTGACTACATCTTATGCTCTTACCTCCATGGTCTCTATTATGAGTGGACCCTCTGTTCATGCCTTGGCTCCCATTCCATCTGCTACCATGAATGTCATTTCCACTCAAGTCACTCAAGCCCCACCCTTATCCAACCTAAATGCATCACATGTTGGCCCATCCTGAATACCTTGTACCTCTTCACATATCACTATACAACCTAGTCAGCCAATTCAAGCCTCACATATCATTATTGTTGATAACTGAGAGGGGGGGTGAATCAGTTATCCTAATTATTTCTTCTTTTGAACTTTCTTATTAATCAAAGCAGCATTGAATCAAACAAACAAACATTACCATGAAATGAGAAACACATGACACAGTATTTTTGACGTGGAAACCCGGTTAAGGGAGAAAACCACGGGGTGATTAACCCAAAGATTATTCTCTGTTAGAAGAATAAGGAATTACAAAATGGCACTTGCCAATTAGGGCTCACTGCCTGAGCACACTGCTCACAAAGAGGCCCACTGCCTACAAGGAGACACACTGTCTACAAAGTGATAAGAATCACAGTCTTGAACTGATTGGAAGCATCTACATATGCTGGAGTTCAGTTCCGGTTAGGCTTAGTACACTGATCTGCTGCACTTCATCTTTCCTCTGTTCTTTATTCTGCTATCTTTTCACATACCGGATCTTTCTTACTACTTTTGCTCTGCTCTGTATTTATTCGCATACACCTTCACACCATTACTCTTTTCACAACTAAATCCATCCTCTATATATATCCGCACTAGTGATTTCATTATCTTTCTAGTCGGCACCCGGAATAATCTATCTTCTCACAAACTCTGTTCTGTCGGCTGAATCCTTGCATATCAAGTAATGCGGATCAAGCATATACTTGTAGATATCACTAATCATGTCAGCCAAACATGATTCATGCCTTCACAACCTTTACCATCAATAGTAACACATCCGGAAAATAGTCTGATACTCTGTCAGTCAGTTCTTCCTCTGTTCTCACTGTCTCTCAGGAATCTGGTACTCAACTATTCATATCTTTTTCTTTGTTCATCACTGGAGGCTAAATCCTTGGAATATACTACTCAAGGTAGTCCTCTTGACTTCCCCAAATCCGCACTACACCAAGACACTTCCTCTGAGAGATCTGGACCAATCTGTCGGACCTTGCCACATGCTCTGTTCTTGTTCACTGGACCACAACAATCTTCATTCTGACTTCCGGTAGAGACACACCATGACTTGCGGATATGTGGGATGACCTTTGTTGCCATCAATGACAACAACCATGAATCCATATAGTGTCTCTTGCCAACAATCTCCCCCTTTGGCATTGATGGCAACACTTAGTGAAAAATGATTAAGTGTTTACACTATGCTCCCCCTTAGCTGATGCTCTATCTTTATATACAATTTCTAGAACTCCCCCTTAGTTGGATTCCTCATTTTTCACTGCTCCTCACTCCCCCTTTGACATCAATGGCAAAGGGTAGGGTCCGCACACCAAAATTTTCAAAAATTTTCTATACATAGCCGCATATTTACATACTCACATAAACTGAAGAATGTCTGCAAAAGATGTCTTCAGTTGGATCAGTTCTATAGCCCAACTTTGCTTCATTCTATCCAAAATTGAAATGTGACCACTCAACAAAAATGCAAATGCATCTGCCCTTTTTAGATCTTTCGGATCACTTGTCTGGGCTGTGATTTGAGCTTCTGCTATGGCCTCATGCATGGCCTCTAGCTTAGGGACAATTAACCCCCTGAGCTCACTCAACCTGCTTATTCTATTTTTCCTTTCCTTCTCCAATTTCTTGATTTCACTCAAGACTGCAATAGTCTGACATTCTTGATTTGTTATAGAGGAAGAAAGAGGATCAAAACTTTGAGACAAGCTTAGTAGTGTGTCCTCTTGCGCTTTTATTTTCTTCTCAATGTCCACTGTTACCTTGGACCAGGAGATACAAAATTTGTATATTTCACCGCCATCCTTAAGAGCATTTTCTAAGCTCTTTATCCCAATGTTCATGTTTCTCCTATCATTAATGATCAAACCCTGAACCTCAGAGAACCTTTTATCCAAAAACTCCTTCCGAACCTTTTCTTCAGCTGATTTTTCTAGAGATTCAAAATGTGTACTAACACTGCTGACTAAGGTTTTGAGATTATCGGAAGAGGAGGCTGTGGGATCCTTCTGACAAGATGGCATGATCTTTTCCAGCACTCCAGATGCTACCTCCATAAGCTCACAGTCTTCCATGTGAGATTTCAGTAGTTTCTCTTTGACTTTCTCATTTGCAAATGAGGCTATTTTCATTGTTTGCACCAATGACAAAGAGTCAAAATCTAATGGTCCTTTTAGCAGGTCCGGTTCATCAATTTCTATAGTGGCTTTTGTCAAGAATTCTTGAACAATTTGTGCAGTGTCTCTTGTCGGAGACAGATGTTTCTTCTCTTCTGCAGTTTTGTCCTTTGGAATCTTTTCTCCTTCCTTACTCTTACCACTTTCAGTTGTGGTTTTCTCTATTGGGGTCTTCTCTTTCTCTGCATCCTTGGTGCTGTCAACCTCTTTTTCTTTAACTGTTGCTTCTTTCTCCTGTAGTTTCTCTTCTTCTTGAGATCCAGAGACTATAGGGGAAACCGGAGGAGAGATGTTAGTCTGTTCAAGGGCCACTTCTTCCGGAGCAGATGATTCCAAGTCCACAGCTGTTTCTGCACCTAAGTCCTCTACAACAGGAAGATTAAACCTTTTGAAGGTTTTCCGGAGAATCTCTTCAGTGTCCTTGGCTACCTTGTCGGTCTCACCAAGCATAAGTTGATTCATCCTTGCTTTGCTCCTGAATTCATCCTTGCAGTCTTTGAATACCATGTTCATTGTTTTGTGATCAATTGAAGGATATAGCTGAATAGCTATCTATTCCTTGATCTCAAGGTCTTTTGCCATGGCATTGTTCTTTCTTATCTCTAATTCCATCTCTAGGCTCTTTGGGATTTCAGAGATAATCTCAATAAAAGCTTTATTGTAGATGTTCAAGTACCTTATTATAGCTTCTTGCAGGATCTTTTGATCTGCCTTATTGTAGTCATCATAGAATTCAGCCACCGGTTGAAGGTTCCCATCCACAGTGACTGATTTGACTACACTGTCTAGAGACGGGGTGGGCTTTTCAGTCATTTCTTCCTTGTCTCGACCAGTAGAGGGTTTACCGGATCCTTTCCTTTTCTGTTTCTTTATTTCTTTCACTCCCTCATCTGACTCAGTTTCTTCTTCATCCTTTTGGCTTTGATAAGCCCTTGTGGCTTTTGTCTTAGATCTTTTACCAGATGCCTGGACTTCTGGTTTTGAACTTTTGGTTGTGGGAGGTGCAGACCTTTTTGATGATCTGGTCCGGGTGGAAGTTTCAACCGGAGCACTTTTCTTACTTTTCTTTTCTGCCTCTTTCTTTTCTTCCTCAGCCTTTCTCCTCTTTTCCCGGTTGGCAACAAGTGCCTCCTTTGGAATGCCTAGGCCTTGAGCAATATGCTCTACTTCTTTTCTCACCTTCCTCTTTATCTCAGGTTCTCTGAGTTCCACATGAATTTTCACACTCAGTTCCTCAAATGTTCCGAACCTTTCTGCCTTTGGATCTTTAGGCTGACTTAGCATGTGTTGAACATGCAGCTCCACTATCTGTTCATCTACTTCATACCCCATGGGCATGATCCACATAGTTCTTGGTTCTACTGCCTCCATTAGACACTGATCTGTTTCTACCATGAAGCATACTATGTCTTTGTACTTTTCAACAAGGGATTGGGGTATTCTTTCTCTTGCATGCATCATGCTTTGGAAGTTCTTGAAATATCCCCATAGAGCTGTATTTCTTGCTTTAGCATCCCCAAGTCCATGCAAATAGTCTCTGATTTGGATGGCAACCGGTCTGTGATTCTACCATATCCATCCACTAGATCCAGGAAGCTCATTCATGTAGCAAAAGAAGAGACAAAGGATCAGATTGCCATACTTGAAGGAGTTTTTCTTGTCCTTCTTAATCTTCTGCAGATTTTCAAAAAGTTGGTTTACAAGAAGCTCACACAAGTCATAGTCTGCATTCTCCTTTAACATTTGATAAGCTGTGTAGATTGCAGTTCCCGGTACTGAATTTTCCCTACTGGAGTGATAGATTTTGTAACCAATTATCATAGATGCAAATTTGACATCCGGTTCAGTGATGTCATCAATTGTCATAGCTCTCTTGTCAAACTTGGATCCGGTTGCATCACTAACTGTCTGATTTTTGACAGACTTGAGAATAGGTAATCCACTGGATGAGTGCAGACCGGTTACAGCCCTAATTGCATCTTTGGTAATCTTGAAGGGCTTGTTCAACCATAGGAAGTTGTCATGTACTCTACTTAGTACATACCAGACCCATTCATCTTCTTCAAAACAGGGGAAATGAATGCATTGTGCAAAGTGTTTGTCCCGGATGGCTTTGTACTGAGGTTTGATCTCGAAGGAGTCATCTATCAATTGTTTGTGATAGATATCCATCAGTTTTGATTCTCCAAAGTCTTCAAAATTCACATGGATGTAAACCCTAATGTCTTCCGTATGCAATACACCATGTGGAACACTAGAGAAGGCTCCTAGTGGATCTACCTCCAAGGATTTGTAAGGATGTTTCTTGAATGTGGGACGAGGTCTATCAGAGATCTTAACTATATTCGAAGTAGCCATTTTTCAAAGATTTGCAGGGAGATATTGAAAACAAAAAATACCTTATGCACCTTCGGTTATTTGGATTGATTTATGTATGTAGTAGCTTCTGTAAGTGATCTTCAGTGAACTTGATGAATTTTGTCGCAGAGCTCCGCTTTTCGCTTCTTCTTGGGTGTGGAATGATCAAATGATTATTGAGAAATCCATTATATCATTTCGCAAACCCTAATATCTGTTTGCAATAAATGCTCCACCTATATTGTTCCGGTTTGCCTTATCCGGATAGCTTGGAGTATCCCGGATCAGTTCTGATCTATGAACATCATGCGGATCTTTCAATCATGAATAAATCGAGATGACACATTACAAGAACATCCCAAACATTCTGTCCAGTCCGCAGAGCAAAATAATGTACTTCCGGATCTCTCCAGACCCTTTTGTAGTCCTCTGTCATTCCGGAGCATCTCCCGGAATAGGTCTTACTTGATCGATCACAACTTCTTTGCATCTTCATGCGGACCTCTGAAATCTTGTTTGGATCATCTCAGGACTTATATATTCAAACCCTTTACTCCGCATCTTGTATCACATCCAGCACCACTTGATTGGCTGGGGGAACAAGATTTTCTTTGAGTCTCCCCCTGAGCCAGAGCTCACTTTTGAATTTTCAGAAGAAATATCAGCACCAGAGTCTGGTGCGGATCCAACCTCTACATTCTCTGAACTTTTCTTCACCCAAATCTTGTTCATCTGATTCCTAACTTCATCCGCATTCATCTTTTGTTTACCCTTGTCTTGATTCTGATTATACACCAGACCTCTTTTGTCCTGATTCTTGCTTCTGCAGACTTTAGCATTATGACCAGACCTATTACAGATTTGGCAAATAACATTTCTTTGCATATTTGACTGATAACCTCTTGATCTGCATTGATTAGCCATATGACCTACTCTATTGCATGTAAAACATCTACCATTGAATGATTTGTTTACTTGCATTATTCTACATTCATGAGACTTGTGTCCATACCTTTTGCAGTTAAAGCACTATCCGGAGAAGGATGGATTAGTTTGATTCATCCTTTTTCTGCACTGATTAGCTTTGTGACCAAAGTGATTGCAGCTGTGGCAGTATCCATTGAAAGATGGATATCTTTGAGCATTGGGCTGTCTTACCGGAGGTCTTCTAGGCCTATTCCTTGGATTTTGTGATCCAAAATTCTTTTGACCGGATCTGGAGCTTTCTCCTTTCTCATATCCCAAACCATACTTGTCATCTGTCCTCTTTTGACTTCCAAGAAGTACTTCAAGTTGGGCAGAACTTATCTTGAATTTTTCTTTATATTCATTTGCTGTTTGAAGATCTCTTTTGAGAGAGACAATTTGATCCTCAAGTTTTTCTTCATTATCTTTGGCATCTTCAAGATCAGATTCAAGATGTCTGATAATCCTGTCCATCTGGTGGCATTCTTCTGATTTCTCTTTAAGAGATTGTCTTAGATTGTCTTCAGCTTTTCTTTTTTCTTCAATCTCTTGAGTAAACTTTATAGTTCCTGATTCCATTTCATGTCTTAACATAATGACTTCTTTTGATAACTTTTCACATAACTTGGTTTTCTCAGTCAATTCTTCATTTGTATTGCTTTCTTCACTTTGTCTTGCGAACTGTTGGAGCAGCTCCTTTCTCTTTTTCATAGAGAGACTTAATTTGTCTTTTAATTCTCTCATGAATTCATCAGCCTGTTTGAGTCTTTCCTTTAATTCATTGACTTCAGAATTTGACTGTTCAAGATCCTCAAGGGCAGTCTTGAGTTGCTCCCTTAAACCATATGCATCCATTTGAACTCCCAGATCTTCCTCAAGCTGTTAGGCTCTATTAGGAGGAACCTTGCTCTAATACCAATTGTTGATAACTGAGAGGGGGGGGGTGAATCAGTTATCCTAATTATTTCTTCTTTTGAACTTTCTTATTAATCAAAGCAGAATTGAATCAAACAAACAAACATTACCATGAAATGAGAAACACATGACACAGTATTTTTGACGTGGAAACCTGGTTAAGGGAGAAAACCACGGGGTGATTAACCCAAAGATTATTCTCTATTAGAAGAATAAGGAATTACAAAATGGCACTTGCCAATTAGGGCTCACTGCCCGAGCACACTGCTCACAAAGAGGCCCACTACCTACAAGGAGACACACTGTCTACAAAGTCATAAGAATCAAAGTCTTGAACTGATTGGAAGCATCTACATATGCTGGAGTTCAGTTCCGGTTAGGCTCAGTACACTGATCTGTTGCACTTCATCTTTCCTCTGTTCTTTATTCTGCTATCTTTTCACATACCGGATCTTTCTTACTGCTTCTGCTCTGCTCTATATTTATTCGCATACACCTTCACACCATTACTCTTTTCACAACTAAATCCATCCTCTCTATATATCCGCACTAGTGATTTCATTATCTTTCTAGTCGGCACCCGGAATAATCTATCTTCTCACAAACTATGTTCTGTCGGCTGAATCCTTGCATATCAAGTAATGCGGATCAAGCATATACTTGTAGATATCATTAATCATGTCGGCCAAACATGATTCATGCCTACACAACCTTTACCATCAACAGTAACACATCCGGAAAATAGTCTGATACTCTGTCAGTCAGTTCTTCCTCTATTCTCACTGTCTCTCAGGAATCCGGTACTCAACTATTCATATCTTTTTCTTTGTTCATCACCGGAGGCTAAATCCTTGGAATATACTACTCAAGGTAGTCCTCTTGACTTCCCCAAATCTGCACTGCACCAAGACACTTCCTCTGAGAGATCCGGACCAATCTGTCGGACCTTGCCACATGCTCTGTTCTTGTTCACCGGGCCACAACAATCTTCATTCTGACTTCCGGTAGAGACACACCATGACTTGCGGATATGTGGGATGACCTTTGTTGCCATCAATGACAACAACCATGAATCCATATAGTGTCTCTTGCCAACAATTATACCACCTAGTCAACCAATTCAAACTTCAAACATCATCATACCATTTAGTTAGCCAATGCAAACCTCAAATATCATTATACTGCCTAGTCAACCCATTCAAACCCCAAATGTCACACCTAATCCAAACATGACCCTCATGGATCAACCTATCATATCAAATGCACATTCTAATATCTCATATGTTGATCAACTACTTTCCCTTGGACAACAACCACCTTATGTCACTATGCCACCCATCTCCCAAATTCCATTAATTTCCACACAACCCCCATCCTATACCAACACCTCCTTTGGCTCACATGCGATACCTACCTACACCATTAATCCAATGCCAAATTCATACATCCCCCTCCACCTAGTAGTCATGTGTAGAACACTTTTAGCCAACCGCAACACACGTATGTCCCATCATACAATTGAGCACAACAATATCTTTTGAACCAACAATCAACTTATCAAATCCCACCACCAGGCCATCAAGATCCTCTACAACAACAACAATCCACTCTAGCTGATTATGTGGAACAATTATACTACCAAATGGAACAAAAGATGGAAGACATGAACATGGGCCATGTATACTAAAAATGTGGATTAGCTGAAATGATGAAACAAATACATGCATTACCCAAAACCAAATCCTCAATATACCTTGAATGATATGTGCAAGATGATGGCTTGATTGATCCCTATAAGATGATGAATGCAAGATGGATGCAAAAGAGATGTAAGAGGAGATTGATGGATTGAATGGATGGTTGAATATTGTTTGCTCAGGATTTTGGTAGCATAACAGTACTCAAGAGGCTCATCTTATTGTAAATGGCTTAGAGGAGGCTAGGTTTATAGGAAATACCTAGTTTGAATGGATGGACAAGATCAATTAGGGTTTAGAAGACATGGATGGCTAGGATTAATTAGGTTTCCTTGAACATCAAGAAATTGTAGTCATGTGACAAGTGTACAAAGAAAAATAGGGCTCATGTGTGATCGTGTACACAAGTACTAAAATTAGGTCCCATTAGTTGAGACAAATAGGAAAGTGGACAAGTGTTGTCATGTGACGAAAGGTGAGGTTAAATAATTCAAATATTTAATTTGAATTATGTGATACATGTGACTAGGTGCAATTAATTAAATAAATGGGATTTATTTAATTAATTGGGAATGTGATCAAGTGGGATTAATTAAATAAAATGGGTTTATTTAATTAATCAAGAAGGTGATTAAGTTGGACAAATGGGATTTATTTAATTAATTGGCTAAGTGATTATGATAGGATTAGGCGTGGGGTAATGTGGGATTTGTGAGTGGGATGAGGTTGGATGACCTAGGACCTAGGGAAAAACACACAAGGTCATGTCGACAAGGTGTTATGTCGAGACATGGACATTTTTTAGTGTCTACATTTTGCCCCTCTTTGAGATGATGTTGCAAAATGATAAGATTTATGTCGAGTAACATCATTTCAAAGAAGTTAAGGAAACATATATAGAAAAGGATAGGATGATGATGCCCCCTTGAGAGGATAGGTGGGTTAGACAAACACGGGTATTCTCTCGAAATGAAAGGAATGGCAAAAGGAAGAAAGGTAAGGGAATGGATAGAAGAAAGGGAAAGATGTGTTATGTTGCAATGAAAGTGAGAAACCATGATGTTTGATTTAACACTAGACGTTATGCACCAGGGTATAAGGACCAAGGTGACGATGTGTCTCATGCCCCAGTGTAATACAACCTTGTCTAGATATAAGATATGAATATTAGCTAGGTTGGATTTAGATGTGATACAAATGCAAGTTGAAAATGATAACACGCATAAGCAAGCATGTCCAAATGATTCAGAAAACAAACAAGGTATTGCCCCTGTCATACTGTAAACCAATGATTAAGTGATTGATTGATGATAGTGTTGTCATTGCAAGGAACAATATATCCCTAGATCAACACAAGGATGTGGGAACGATATATCCCATTGTTGATGATGATGTTTTGATTGATTGATTTACTTTACGACAAGACTAAGATCAAGACCATTGATGTGATTGCATAATTTGACAAGCTTAATTAACTTGATCGGTATGGATAAATGATGACTTGCATTTGGATTATTGCTTGGAATGATTTGATTGGAAGAGGTGATGTGATTTGAAAGATTGAAGAATTAGATTGATTGAAAGAAATGTTATGAAAGATTGATGAATTGATGAAGATAGATGATAGAAGAATGATAAAAGAAGAAAGATGAATATCTTTTGTGCCTAAATCTGGGAACTTCCTTTGTATCCCAGATAGCCTACATACCCTATATCCATGAGATCAAGGCACTTAACGATAAAGATGAGATGTAATTCTGATTTGTGTTTTATTGATGGGATGATATGGATTGGATTGATCAAGTTATGGATTGATTAGGATTGATTGAATGATGTTATTTGATTCACTTTTGATTATTGGATGATTGATAGATTGGCTTGATTTTATAATGTGATTGGACTTGTTTTGATGGATTTGATGTGATGGATTGTTTGATAGATGATTGAGCCTGGACTTTTTTGTTGGATATTTGATTTTTTTTGTCTTTTTGGGAATATTTGACTTTTTTTGGGTTTTTGAAATGTTTTTCAATGTCAGTGGATTTACAATTTGGGTAGCCTTTGTACTAGATACCAATGACAAGGGGAAAAAACCAAGTCTAGGTGCAAGGATGGATGAATGGGATTGGATGGATAAAAGGATGGGTGATAGTAAATAGGACGGAAGGGTCATGATAGGTGGGTAGATAAGAGGATAGGCCATAGTGGAAAGGAAAGCTCATGATAAATGGATGGATACAAGGATAGGATATAGTGGATAGATGTAGGCTACATAAGGGAGTTAGATTTGATCTCCAAAGGCTATGTTGCATAGAAATAACATGCCCCAATCGAGGTAGTAGACTTAGAATTTTTCTTAAGGCAAGAGGATGATAGGATTTGACATGACAAAGCTTATGACTTGGATGATAGGGTTCATTTGGAAAGGATGAGGTATGTGAAGGGATATCAAAACACTTGTCAACAATTGCCCCAATCTATGTCAAGATCAAAAGAGGAAGGGAGGATGAATGGATGCAATGTGATAGGTATGTATATGGAAATGGTATGATAGTTTGGAAAAGGATGAGACAAGGTGTCCCCAAGTGTAAGTGACATAGAAGATCAACCTACACATGATGCCTATTTACCAAGTTTTCATCATGGTACTTATCCAAGGCACCTGTTTACCAAGTTTTCACCGTTTGACGAAGGGATTTCTCTTTACTTTTTTAATTTTTAATTTTTTAATTTTTAATTTTTTAATTTTTTATTTTTCTTTTTTGACTTTTTTTCTTTTTTTGTGACTATTTTGACTTTTGAATAGGAAAACTAGGGATATGGATGGGTGGGACTCAAGTGTTTAGTTCCATGTAATGTGATATTCCCATTAGAGAAGGATGTTGGTAGGGTGATTGCATGAAAGTGAGATGGATAAGGTAGATAGTGGATTATGGAGGGATTGAAAGTGGATTATGATGTGGATTATGTAGGGGTGAAAGTGGATTATCATGTGGATTATAATGGACTTATGCAAAAGCACGGACCATAAGAAGGTGATGGGGGGAATATGTAGGATAATGAGTGAATGATGGAGTGATGGAGGTATGGAAAGGAATCATGGCCAACAGCTGCACACACCATGTTAAACATGGAATCTTTTGATTGGATGGTGGTGTAGGAAGAAATGATGATGTTATCTTAGGAGATGGATGATTTAGGACTTTTAGAACCCACATGGACTGAGTATTTTTCTAAGTTTTGCTTTTCATGTGGGATGTTTGAAATGTTTGAATGGAATGGAATTTTTGAATGGAGGGGGATGGTTGGGATTTTTGAGAGGTGGATGCCTCATTTGACTTGATTGATTTTTGTTTAGGGACCCATATCATTTTAGTTCTTGAATTTGCTTTTGGAGGTATGGGCTAGGATGGATTTTTTAATGTACCTTGCTTTAAATTTTTGGATTGATTTCCTGACGCATTAGGACCCTTAGGATTTTTTGGCTTTTTGAATGGAGGCATCCAAGTGTGTATTTTTGAATCCCATGTGGTGGATGAAATGATTGGAAGCTCTGGGTATATACAATGCATGCATTTGTTGGTCACGATTATGAATGATTGGGTAAGGGGGTGTTGGTAGCAATGGTGACAAAGTGGAAAGAGGGATATTAGGAGTTGGAAGGAGTGGAGGTAAAGTGGAAGGTGGAAGATGAATGGTCACATGCTTTTGACATTTGGAGTTTATGATGGAAGGAAGTGGATTTAGGAAGTGTGGAGGAAGTACCAAAATTATTAGATTGTTGACCTTGGGGTGTGTATCCAAGGCCAAATGAGCGAGGAGGGACCTTGACATGGATTGGCTCCAAAATGCCTTGTTCATGTAGGCCTAAACCTTTGCCTTGGTAGTTCATGTTTTGGAGCATGCGATTGACTATAGGAATAGGTGTAGTTTGGACACTAGACTTGAGTTGATTATTGGATGGAGAAGGTAAAGTGGATAATGGTTGTTGTTGTCCTAGGGAAGAACATTCATGGCTTAAGGTGGTAAGACCAAGGGGATATGATGGTAGACTTGAGGTGGGATTGGAAGTGGATGTGGATGTGGAAAGATAATTAGGATCTTTCATATGTTCATTGGGATCCAAATTATTTGTTCAATCTTCTATGTTTGCCTTAGAGGCACATGTCTCATCATGACAAGTGGAAGGTGTATGATTATAGATGGGGCTAGATGGTAGATTACTAGGAGAAATTTGGATGTTTTGCTCATGGATTATAGGATTATGGATAGGATCAAGGTGCTCATGGATAGCATCTTCATAGGTATTAGCTTGATCATAAAGAAGGTAAATGTTATGGATAGGTTGAATTTGGATGATTTGATCTTGATTAGATTTAGGGGCTATTGTTTCTTCATGCTTAGGATCATGCTCTTGACATAACTCTTGGTTTTCTTGAATGGAAGTGGAAGGCTCTTTAATAAGCTTGATAGCTTGTAGATCAAATGATGGGGTTAGAAGACTAGACAAAGTGTTTAAGGACTCATGGGGAGGCTCAAGAATAGGTGTTTGATGACATGACAATGTTTTATTCCTTGCTAGTAGCCATTGGATCACATCCTTTGTAAAGTTATGGGTGAATGGGCAATATAGTGGATGGATGATAATAATGGAAGTTGAAGGCTTAGGATTAGGATTTGTTGGATGGATAATGGGATTAGGATTTGGGCTAGATGGAAAGATAATGGAATTAGAGGGATTAGTTTTATCCAAGACAATCTTACCACAATCTTCTAGGTTCTTGACTAATAGTTGAAATCAAACACAAGTGGATATATTATGGCCCCTATACCTATGGTATGCACAATATGCATCATCTTTATACCATCTAGGTTTAAACATAGATGAAGAATATGCTCTGAATAGGTATAGCTCAATCAAATTTGCTTGGACCAATTTCTCTAAATGTATCTCCATGGAGCCTTTTAATGAAGGATTAGTGGAACATGGGGATGAAGGTGATGAAGGCGATGAAGGGCTTGATAAAGGTGTTGGGATAGGACTATTTGGCTTATGTGTTGGCATATGATTGGATGGTGAAGGTGACTCAAAGAAGGCAATTGCTAGGTTGGTTTCTCCCTTGTCAAAATATTTTAGGTCTTGCATAAGATAACTTAAGTCTATCAATGATGTTTGTTGCAAAAGTGAACTTGGGCTTGCTTTGTTCATGTACATAGGGCTGTTTGGACTTACATTTTGTTCTTGTAAGGACATTTTATTTCCATGTGGATAGGTTTGGTGATGAGGTGGCATGATAGGATTTGTAGGTGAAAGGTTTTATGAGGTGGATTGTTGTGGGCATTGGTTGATTTTGGAAGTTTGTTGAGAAAGTAATTGTGATATGAAGGAAATGGAGTTAGGATCATTGGATGGTATGCTTATGAAAGCACTTGTGTTTGTGGTGTTGTTAGGAATAGCGAGGGTGATTTGTGGTATGGATGTGGCAGCATTAGTGTTTGGATTATGTCCTTGTTGGGCTTGTGATTGAATGTGGGATCATTGATATTGGCCTAGGACTTGTTGTTGTGGGAATCATTGATGTTGTGGTGACACAGGGTCTTCTTCCTTTATATATAACCACCTAAGTTGATCAAGCATTATTTTTGTGCCATAAGGATCATTCTCATAGGTTTTGTTTAGAAATGCCATGTCCATGTTTACAAGTGGTAGATGTGGAGTGATTTGGATGAAGATTTGATGATTGGATAATATATAATGCTTAGGATGATGTTGATGTGATGGGATGATGACTTGGATATGATTAGGGTTTTGTTGAGGATGGAGGTGAGTTAAAATGAATTGATGAATTGGGTGATTAGGATTGGATGATGTGGATGAGGTGGTCTAAGATATGTGTTATTGGAAAGTTGGATGAAGATGATGTGGCAAGTGTTTATTGGAAGCTTGCTTTAGGGCAATATCAAACATAAGATTTCACAAGCAAATGGATGAACACACACACCAAATAAGATGATGAATTTGCCTTTCAAGGTTTAAATGTTATGATTAAGCACACACTTGAAGACATAACAAAAAGCCTAATGTCTAGTTTGAAATAGGGTATGGCTAATTAGGTTTTGGGCTATGTTTTTATGAGGTTGACTAGGAATTTGAAAGTAAAATCCTACCACACAGCTAGGAGAAAGGGGTAACCCACCCTTCACTTTCACTTCCCAAAGGTATAAAGTTCTTTGGGGCTTAGCCAAGAGTGAAAAGATTCCAACTCCCAATGAGGGTCTCTTTTGATTCAGCCTTGATTGAGGTCATCCCTTGGAGTGGTGTATCTCCAAGTAGGCCTCCTAAGAAGGGTAAGCAAAAGTGAACTAAGTGAGGTGTTTTTGATCTCTAAGATCACCTTCCAGTACAAGGAGAGAGCTTACACATGTACACTTGATTCACACTCGCACTTGTAAATTAACCCTTAGAAAATGAAATGTGTGGATCAAACAATTTAAGCACTAGTTCTTTTTAGATCCCAAGTCCAAATATGATTGAAGACAATGGTTCGTTCTAACCTAATTTGATGTGTGAATGCAAGAAAGTTGTTTGTTTTAAGCCCAAAGTCCAAATGCATGATCAAACAATGATTTTAGAGATGAAAGATTAGAATGCATGCATTTGATTAATTCATTGTCCAAGCTACTATGTATGCTGATCCTGATGTTGTTCTAGTCCCGTAAGGTCACCTACAAGCCACAAAATTGAGAAAGAAGCAAGTAAACTTGTAAAGAAGAATGATTACATGAAAATGGAGAATATGATAAAATCTAATGAAAATGAGCTAATACAGAAAAATGGACTGCATGAACAGATTCTAGATGAAATTCTATGCACTTTTAAAAAAGATTCACAAAAAAAATGATGAAAAATGCAAAAGTTACACTTGATTGAAGTTTGCAATGAAGTTGAACTTTGACTCTGAAAAACTAGTTAAAATGACACTTTCACCTAATAATTTTTTCTCATCTATGTAGTTTGTTCTCTCATCTTTCTGATGAGTCCTTGTTTGTGCGAATTTGATGTTGTATTCTCCAATTATGATCAAAAGAAAAAATTAGCCTCCTTTGGCATGTCGGAGGCACAAGAGGTTAACCTGGCAGTTTGATCTAACCTAGCAATTTGATTTGACCAATAGTGGTCATGCAAATTTTGGTCACATACAATGGTTATCCTTCAACGACCAGTGTTTGTGGTTACACTTTTAGATTGGCCCTTGGTCATTAATATGACCAGGAGCTAAATCAATTAAAAAAAGGAACTAACCTAAGCTTAAGCCTAAGTTTTGAGTTCTAAATAATAAACAATAAAACTAAATCTTAACACTAAATCTTAATCCAAATGCTCGTTGTCAACATTAAATGCTAGAGGCTAAGCTTAATGCATATCAGCTAATTTTAGGGCTCTTTTAACAATGGTTAAACAGTGGAGTTTTGGAAGCGGGTGGGACTAGGAGGGAAGGCAGGTATCAAGACTTCAACAAGAGTTTTGTTAAGGAACTAGTGGTTGAAACAGAGGGCAATGGTGGTCTGAAGGGGTGGTGAAAGGATCAGCAAGGAGGAGGTCTGGTGGTGACCTACACTTGTCACCACTAGAAGTGATGACCACAAGCAAAAGAATGATGGCAAATTTGGGGGTATAGCAAAGATATTAACTGTGGATCTTAGCAGGGAATTCGTGGAAGAGAAGCGGTGGTAGGGTGTTGACCATGGATTTGACGTTGTAGAGAGTGTCGTCCTAGAGGAGGAGATGGGGAATCAAGAGGGCAGCGATAGACTCTAACAATGGTGGTAGGCAGATTTAAGCATTGTGGTGACCCAAAGATGTTAGCAGCAGAAAATACATGGAGTGGATGGATAAGGGCTTTAAAACTAGGTGGCAGCAAGAGTTTTGTAGAGGGTGACAAGCAACATTTTGGGTTTTCTTCAATGCCCTAAAACAAACCTTTAACTGCTAAAAACAAACCCTAAACCAACAACAATCTTGCAATATCAAACACATACCCAAATCAATATTGATAAATACAAGAGGCTCTATAGATCTGTACTGATCCATACTATACAGATTTACAACCCCTAAAAAAATTTCAAAAAATTGCAAAAAATTTTTGGAAGCAAAATAAGGTGAATTCTATGCCATTTTTAATTTCTCAGGCCTTCAAGATGCAATGGCACAGTCCGTTTGAGCTATGGAGGCCTCCTACAATAGTTCACTTGCAAAAATCAAACAAAATTTGTTAAAACCTTGCAAATTTGATCACAAAAAACTACAAAAATGAGGGTTACAACCATGGGCATGCCAAAATGTATACTAAAAATTTGGATTAGCTGAAATGATGAAACAAATACATGCATTACCCAAACCCAAATACTCGATATACCTCGAATGATATGCACAAGATGATGCCCTGATTGATCCCTGTAAGATGATGGCTTGATTGATCCCTCTAAGATGATGAATGCAAGATGGATGCAAGAGAGATGCAAGAGGAGATTGATGGATTGAATGGATGGTTGAATGTTGGTTTCTTGGGATTTTTGTAGTATAACAGTACTCAAGAGGGTCATCTTATTGCAAATGGCTTAGAGGAGGATAGGTTTATAGGAAGGACCTAGTTTGAATGGATGGACAAGATCGATTAGGGTTTGGAAGACATGGATGACTAGGATTAATTAGGTTTCCTTGCACATCAAGAAATCATAGTCATGTGACAAGTGTACAAAGGAAAATAGGGCTCATGTTTGATCATGTACACAAATACTAAAATTAGGTCCCATTGGTTGAGACAAATAGGGAAGTGGACAAGTGTTGTCATGTGATGAAAGGTGAGGGAAATAATTCAAATATTTAATTTGAATTATGTGACATGTGATTAGGTGTAATTAATTAAATAAACATGATTTATTTAATTAATTAGCTAAGTGATCATGATAGGATTAGGCATGGGGTAATGTGGGATTTGTGAGTGGGATGAGGTTGGATGACCTAGGACAAAACACACAGGTCATGTCGACAAGGTGTTATGTCGAGACATGGACATTTTTTAGTGTCTACAGCCCACAATAAGAAAACACTTTCCTTTGAGGAGATATGTCCATACCCCTTTGACAAGTCATTACAAATGATACCCTTTCCCCCATACTTCAAGGTACCATAATTTGATAAATACAAGGGGAGAGGAGATCCAAATGATCACCTAAGAACCTTCTATGTCACTTGTCTTGACGTGGCCTATGACAAGTATCTTTTGTGTCTCTTCCCTAGAAGTCTAGGGGGATAAGCCATGGAATAGTTGTCTCACCTACCTCTAGGCATCAAAAGATTCAAAGAATTGCCACACAAATTGGTGTCCCATTTTGTATTTAACATAGAACATGAAATCAACATGAACAATCTTGTCAACAATAAGCAACAAAATGGTGAAACCTTTTCATCCTTTATGCAACAATGGAGAAACATGGCCAGGAAACTCTCTTGGCATATGCCTAAAAAGAAACAAGTGGACATCTTTGTCCAAAATCTCCATCCTGAGTTGTCGTTTCAATTACAAATGCACAGTACAACCTCCTTTGATGAGATTATATCCAAAGGAAACAACATTGAAAAAGCATTAATTGCAAAGGGGCTTATCAAAATCTTTAAAGAAAACAAGGATAATCCATAGTCCTCCAATGCCAAATCTCATTTCTTGAATAAGAATAAAAATGTCATAAATGATGGGGTTATAGACATAAAGAACATACAAGTTGTACAAGCACATGTCCATGTCCAACCAACACCTAACGCATCGTCATTCCTACCCTATGACCAAATGAAAGCAAACCCACCACCAAGATGCAAATTCACCCCCTTGGGAGAACCAATCAAGGTTGTTCTTAGAAAGTTAGTGCAAGTGGGAAACATCACTTTATCTGAAGTCAGACCAAATGAAGAGTCACTATTCAAACTAAACTGGTATAAAAACAATGAGTATTATGAGTATCACAGGGTAAAGGGACATAGTACCACTAGCTACATGAAACTTAAACACTTGATTCAAAACCTAATTGATCAAGGACTTGTTAAGGTTATAGCATTGCTGCAAACATCTAACTACAATCTTGATGCTTATAAGAATCCTGTTTCTTCGCATGATAAATAATTTGCCACCAATACTGGGAAGAATGTCTATTAAACTTATGAGTCCACCATCAGTCATATTGAACAATCCTAAATCTCCACTATTATATAAGAGGAAGAACACCTAACTTGTTGCAAATGTATGCCTAAGTGGTGTTGTTATTGATGTCAACATATCCTTGTTTTCATTGGTGTCAACTGTATCCTTTTTGCTGCCTGTATAGAAGACTAGATTGTTGAGGATATTGGGAAAATTAATGAAGATCAATGTATGCAGACCATATGGCTATGTAGAAGTTTGTCTAAAGAAGCTCCAGTTAAGTTTTGAGAGGTTCTCATTAAGATATGAAAAAGTTTTGGCCATCTGACTAAAACCAGTTCCTGTAATATTCAAAAGAGATAAAGTGATAGAAAAGAGGTCTGGATTGTTCCGGATATGTCAAATGATGATCTGTGGATCTGGAGGTAGGTTTGGGAAGTCAATGTGTATCATACATTCAAGTGGTTCATGGTTTGGAGGTCCGTAAGAAATCTTTCTAATGTGACAGTCATATCAGATAGTGTTCTTGAGGTTCTAGAGGAAGATACAAGTGATTCAGATGAATTGGAGGAGTGTGGATGTTTTTGTTGAATTCAATGTGCTTGTGTAAGTCTATGGATCATGTGACTACTATGTTGGAGGTCCGCATTGAAGTTTGAGCTTGTCAATGAAGATTTTCTTCTTGGTGTTGTTGTTCTTCTCATTCGTGGCTGACTGGATGATTCAAGCATGTTGCAGATGATCTAAGAGCAATTCTATGAAGCATGGCATCTTGATCAAGGAAGATTTGAGTCCTAGTTATGTTTGGCTAATAGCTTAGTGATTCGTATTAAGTCAGATGTTTGTAGTGCCGAGCTTGATGTTCATTCCAAGGTTGATGAAGTGTATAAATACTTGTTGATGAGTTGTGGAAAATTATCCTTGTGTGAAAATAAAATAATCTGAAGAGAGGACCAAAAAGGTAGAACAGAGCAGAGGAGAAGCAGAAGAACAAGAGTTGTTTTGATGAAGAGTTAGAGAATAAGTATTTGGGGCAGAGCAGAAGTTTTGTGAGCATTTAATGAAACTAAACCAGACATGAAAGAGATGCTATTTTTTATTTGATTCCTTTTGTATTAAAACATAAATTCTGTGGGCAGTGAGCCTTTTTTAAGCAGTGAGCTCTGGGTAGTGTGCCCGAAGGCATATGCCTTCTATTTTTCTAAAGTACTTTTAATAGGGTACAAATCTTTGTGGGTTAACCCCCACCATGGTTTTCCCTTAACCAGGTTTCCACATAAAAATCTTGGTGTTTTATGTTCATTTGTTTCTACTCATGTGTTGATGATTTATTCTTTAAATGTTTATACCATTAATCAGTTTTGTGTGATAAAGAAATAGTTGCAAGTGTTAAAGATTTGGGACAACTGATTCACCCCCCCTCTTAGTTGTCCCATCTAAATCCAACAATTGGCATTAGAGCCAAGTTCCTCTAAAAGGAGCTTAACCACTTGAGGAGATCTAGGATGTCAACCTACAAAAAGGATAGTCTGAGATTTGATGGAACAAATTACTCTATTTGGAAGAGTTTCATGGAGTGTCATTTGTAATGCATGGGTGATGCTTATTAGGTGATTGGTGCAGGAGCACCTAAAAAAACACCTTGGAGCAAGAAGACACCAATGACCATGGAAGGAGCCTATGGAGCAAATCAAGTTAGTTGGGACATCTTAATACCAATTATGGCATGTTGTAATGGTCAAGATGGTGTAATGGTCAAATGTCCTAGGGTCCTGGTAAGGACCCTAGGACCAAAAATGATGTAAGTTGCGCCAATAGTGCCCCTAGAGTCAAATATAGGTGTCTAAGATTAGGAACAAAGTGTAATGATCCTAAGAAGATCAAACATGATTGTTTGGTAGGGTAGAAATCCATTAAAGCAAAGTTTAAAATTAAAATTTTTGAATCAAGCATTTAGGTGGGAAAGTCATTTTGAGTAGTTTTTGAAGGCTGAACCAACTCCAACCGATGGGAATCAGTTGTGGATGTTGGGGTAGAGGTTATGTAAACCTATCCAAGGCATTTGGTGGCATGTGTGGAATCATTTGAGGCTTGGGTTGTACGGTCTGACAGAAATAAATAGAAATTTTCATCTAGTTCTTGTTTTTCCTTGCATTTTTTATGTTCTTTTGATATGTGTTGGCATGGTAAATGTCTTGAATCTCCATTGAACAAGTATTAGACCTTATTTAATGCACTGAGAAGGTTTCTAAACTAGTTTTACTTATGTTCATCTGACTGCTACAAAGAACATCAAACTGTCCTGTGTGTTTTGAGAGGTTACAATGCATCATAGGACCTTTCCATGAATGTAAGACCCTGGTTCTCATGGAATAGGTCCTAGATAACTTATACAATATGATTTCTAACTTGAACAAAGAAGGAAGAGTGCAAATTGGGAGGTGATCACCGTTGGAAGTCAAGATTGCATATGGAAGAGCATTGGTATGATGGCACAGGTATAACAGTTGGAGATCTACCTTAACAAGGTAACCTTTTTATGGTTGATGTTGTGTAGTATAGGTATTGAGATGGTGTTAGACCTTTGACTAAGGTCTAGAAGTGATTAGAAGTGGGAGATCTAGTAAACCCTAGGTTCAGGGTCCTAAAGATGGGGGTTTGGTGTTTAAACATTTGAATGAGTGAATCTTTGTCTAAAACCTTGAAAATACCTTATTTTGAACCTCTCCTAAGACTATTTGAAGGTTTGGAGTGAGTATGACAAGTTTGTCATAAGATTCCTTTGAAAAGTGGGTGAATTAGGCCTTGTAGGAAGGCTACAGGGTGTCAGGACAGTCAGTTCGGTCCAAAACAATAGTATATGAGCCTTGGATATGTTATAGAAATTAGTAAAGGGTATTTAGATCAGTCATTTGTTTTAGAAGTGCTTTGGGAAAGACTAGAGAAAAGTGTAGATTAGTCGCTGAACAGGGCTACTAAGATTAGGCCTAGTTAAGAGAAGTTGTCAATGAACTAGCCAAAATGGAGTGTGAAACCCTTTGAATCTTGTTGATTGGGGTATGTTGAGACCCTAGAAGGTGTAAGATTGCATCTTAGAAGTTGGAAACAAGTTTGAGCCCTTTGGTGGAGTTTAGGGCAAGGAGAAGACTAGTGAGTCTTATTGGGTGAAGCCCACAATTGATTTAAATCTTTTGATCTTGCTAAATTATCCCTAGAGACTTGATACCTCTGCATCATAGTGGTATCAAAGTAGCAAGTAGGTCCTTGAGGGAGTAGTAGGATCTGGTGAAAGAGTTAAGGGTTGGTAATAGTTGTAAAGATGCCCCCTAAAAATTAGATGGCTAGGGAGAATAATGAATTGAGGAAAGCCTTAGAGGCAAGAGAAAGAGAGTTGAGGGAAGAGAATAGGATGCTGCAAGAGAAAGAGAGTTAAGACAAGTGAGAAGAGAGAATGCATCAATCTTGGCAAGGTTGGAAGAATTGGAGAAGAATCCTAGAAAGGATGAACAAGATGATCAAGAAGGAGATGATGAGGCAGATGAGAACCTTCCTGAGGATGAATTGGAACCTGAAGAAAGGAGATTTTTGAGGTTGCTTAAGGCAGTTCAAGGTAGTGGAACAAAGGCAAATGTAGAGTTGCCTATCTATCAGGGGAAGATGGATAGTGAAGAGGTATTAGGGTGGATAGATGCCCTTGAAAATGTTTTTGAGTATGAGGAGATAAGTGATGAGAAGAAGGTTAAATTTGCAAAGACAAAGTTGAGAGGGACAACACTTACATGGTGGAGTAGTGTACAAGTAGAAAGAGTGGCTAGAGGTGGAACAAAATTCACTTCTTGGGATAGGATGAAGAATCAGTTTATTCCATCTAATTATGGTATTCAAACAAAGAGGATGAGGCAAAATTTAAAGCAAAAGGACATGGATGTTATGTCCTATACTGAGCAATTTCATAAGATTAGTATTAGAGGAGGATTGGAAGATGAAGAAGAGAAAGTGGCAAGATAAATTAATGGATTAGGTACAACTTACAAGATGAAATTGGTTTGACCATACCAAAATCACTTGGAGAATGTTTTTAATTAGCCATAAGGGTTGAAGAGAGGGTGAAGAGGAAGAAAGAAAGACAAGTAGGTAGTGGTAGAGGGTCTAGAGGTAGGGGCAGACCTATAAATGAAGGACAGAGCAACAATGAGAAAGGAAAAGAGTTTTCTACAAATCAGAGAGATGGATATAGAGGTGGAGGTAGGTTTGGATCAGGTAGAGGAGTATTCACAGGTAGATGTTATCATTGCAATGAAGTGGGACACACATCTTTAAAATGTCCTAAGAGGGATGATGTTGTTAAGAGTAAGAAGAGGAAAAGAAAGGAGACCAAGAACCAGTAGTAGCCTATCTAGAAATAGATGGATAATTTCTCATGGTGAAAAAAGGCAAAATATAGCAAGTACCACAGGTATCCATTTTTAAAACTAATTGTTTAAGCCATGGAAAAATGTGTAACTTGATCATAGATTTAGGTTCACATGATAATTTAGTTTCCTGGGATATGGTACATAAATTGGGATTGAAGACATTTGATCATCCTAGTCCTTACAATGCCACTTGGGTAAGTCAAGAGCAGCAAGTAAGGATTAATCAGAGGGTATATATTGATTTTTCAATTGGTCCATATCATGATTCTATTTTGTGTGATGTTATTTCAATGACATGTGGGCATATAATTTTGGGTAGACCATGGCAACATTTAAGGATAGTTCATGATGGTTATACGAATAGTCATTTGGTGCACAAATATGGTAAAAAGTCTAAACTAATGCCTTTACCTTGTGAAGAGAAGAAGGAACATGCTATTGTCTGTTTTGGAAAGAAATGGCAATTGAATATGCAGGTTAAGGATGGTTGGAAGCAACATGAATAGTTGCAGTAGAGGAAGATGTATGATAGTCCTAAGGAACAAGTTTGGGACTTAAATCATATCAAGGTTGGGGACATTTATTAACCTACAAGGAGGCAGGAAAGGGAAGGCAAACAATAGATATTCCAAAGAAGAACAAATCAGAACCTTATGATGGGAAGAGCAGAAGCATTACAATAGCAAGGTCCTAGGAAAGGACACCAAAACATGTTTTGTGATACTAATACTTTTTATAAGAGACATGTAGGTTGGAGAAGGAGGAGTATAACTCTTGGAGAGTTCATGTTCCTTGTCACAAATTAGAGGGACTCTTCAAAAAGACTGTAGGATGTTTGGAGCAGATCACATAACTCTTGGGACAAGAGTTTTCTTCATGCTGGGGAGTATGGTGCAGGAGCACCTAAAAGAACACCTTGGAGCAAGAAGACACCAATGACCATGGAAGGAGCCTATGGAGAAAATCAAGTCAGTTGGGACATCTTACAACCAGTTATGGCATGTTGTAATGGTCAAGATAGTGTAATGATCAAATGTCCTGAGGGTATTGGTAAGGACCCTAGGACCAAAAATGATGTAAGTTGGACCAATAGTACCCCTATAGTCAAATATAGGTGTCTAAGATTAGGAACAAAGTGTAATAATCCTAAGAAGATCAAACATGATAGTTTGGTAGGGTAGAAATCCATTAAAGAAAAGTTTAAAATTCAAATTTTTGAATCAAGCATTTAGGTGGGAAAGTAATTTTGAGTAGTTTTTGATGGTTGAACCAACTCCAACCAATAGGAATCAGTTGTGGAAGTTGGGGCAGAGGTTATGTAAACCTGTCCAAGGCATTTGGTGGCATGTGTGGAATCATTTGAGGCCTGGGTTGTACGGTCTGACAGAAATAAACAGAAATTTTCATCTAGTTCTTGTTTTACCTTGCATTTTTTATGTTCTTTTGATCTGTGGTGGCATGGTAAATGTCTTGAATCTCCATTGAACAAGTATTAGACCTTATTTAATGCTTTGAGAAGGTTTCTAGACTAGTTTTACTTCTGTTCATCTGACTACTACAAAGAACAGCAGACTGTCCTGTGTGTTTTGAGAGGTTACAATGCATCATAGGACCTTTCCATGAATGTAAGACCCTGGTTCTCATGGAATAGGTCCTAGCTAACTTGTACAATATGATTTCTAACCTAAACAAAGTAGGAGGACTGCAGATTGGGAGGTGATCACAGTTGGAAATCAAGATTGCATATGGAAGAACATTGGTATGAGGCATAGGTATAACAACCAGAGATCTGCCTTGACAAGGTAACCTTTTTATGGTTGATGTTGTCTAGTATGGGCACTGAGATGGTGTTAGACCTTTGAATGTGGTCTAGAAGTGATTGGAAGTGGAAGATCTAGTAAACCCTAGGTTTTGGGTCCTAGAGATGGGGGTTTGGTGTTTAAACATTTGAATGACTAAATCATTGTCTAAACCCTTCAAAATACCTTATTTTGGAACCTATCCTAAGATTGTTTGAAGGTTTGGAGTGAGTATGACAAGTTTGTCATAAGGTTCCTTTGAAAAGTGGGTGAGTTAGGCCTTGTAGGAAGGCTGCAGGGTGTTAGGACAGCCAGTTCAGTCCAAAACAATAGTATATGAGCCTTGTATATGTTATAGAACTCGGTAAAGGGTATTCAGATTAGTCATTTGTTTTACAAGTTCTTTGGGAAAGATTGGAGAAAAGTGCAGATTAGTCGCTGAACAGGACTACTAGGATTAGGCCTAGTTAAGAGAAGTTGTCAATGAACTAGCCAAAATGGAGTGTGAAACCTTTTGAATCTTGTTGATTGGGGTATGTTGAGACCCTAGAAGGTGTAAGATTGCATCTTAGAAGTTGGAAACAAGTTTGAGCCCTTTGGTGGAGTTTAGGGTAAGGAGAATACTAGTGAGTCTTATTGGGTGAAGCCCACAATTGATTTAAATCTTTTGATCTTGCTAAATTATCTCTAAAGACCTAACACCTCTGCATAAATCTTTGTTGTCTTCAATTGTATGATTTGTTACTCTTATTTCCTTGCAATTATGAGATCAAGACATCGATTAGAGAATTTGATCATTTACATTCTTCATTCAATCCATTATTGATGAACTATCATATAGAATCTCCATCATAATTTACATATCAATAAGGCTAATGATATTATTTTACTTTTTATTTAAAAAAAATATATTAAAAGAAAGTGCACTTCAATTTTTTTTTAAATTACATATTTACAAATTATTTTTTCATAATATTTTTAAAAATATCTATCTACTAGTTTCACTATATAATTCAAAGAGAAGCATACGTCTTTGGTCAAGTTGAGCCTTCACATGATAACTAAGGAAGAGTGTAATCCTCTGGAGAAAGATCTGTCAACTCTAGATGAACTCAAGGATGCTAAAAATAACCTTCAAGCTAAAGAAGCCTTGTTGAGTGCCCTGACTGATTCAGAAATGAAAAATGTTTTTAAACTAAAAACTGCTCATGAAATCTTGAAGAAGTTGAAGAATCTATATGAAGGTGATGAATATGTCAAATGTGCCAAACTACAAAGTCTGAGAGGAAAATTTGAAAATCTAAGGATGAGTGAAGATGAAAACATTACAATATACATGAAAAAGATAAATGAACTTGTGTGTGGTATTAGGCATGCTGGTGGAACTTTGGAAGAATTAGAGATTGTGGCAAAAGTGCTTAGATCTTTACCTAATTCATACAAACATAACGTTGCTGCTATAGAGGAGATCACCTGGTTGGAAAAATTTTAGCTTTTGAATTAAGTGAATTTGGTGATTCTCTTCCTAAGTCTAAATTTGCATTTAAGTCTAGTGTATATGGAAAACAAAGATATGATCCGGGTGATTCTCTTCCTAAGTCTAAATTTGCATTTAAGTCTAGTGTATATGGAAAACAAAGATATGATCCGGGTGAAAGCTCTTTAGCAAGATCAAATAGATTTGTGAAGGCAAGGAAGGATATTGAAGATGATGAAATTGAGACTATAGATCTTGAAACTCTTATTGCCAAAAGAATGCCAAGAGGATCTGGTAAGTATGAAGGAAAGTTGTCACTCAAATGTTTTTGTTGTAATAAGATTGGTCATTTTGCCTTAAGATTTATGGAGAGATTTTCAAAACCAAACCCTTACAGATTTAAAGGTCAAAATAAATGCTACTATGTCTAGGAAGCTGGAGAAGGATTCACAGATGATGAATCTGATCATGGAGGTTCCACTCAAAATGATTGGGTGTTCATTGCTATCAAAGAAGAAGATTTGATGTCTACTGAATTTGCTAGCTGTACAAATGTGGAAAGTGCCTTGGCTACTTAAGTTGTTGAGAAGGATGAATGGGTGATTGATAGTGGATGTTCTCATCATATGACTGGTGATAAAAGTAAGTTTGTAAGCTTTGAAAAATATGAAGGTGGGCCTGTGAAATTTGGAGATAATTCAACTAGTAAAATCCATGGTAGAGGATCCGTCTCTTTTGATGGTAAGAATAACACCAATGATTTTTTGTATGTGGAAGGACTGAAGCATAATCTTCTTAGTGTTGGACAATTGGTTGACAAGGGTTATGATCTCTAATTCAAGGATGGCAAATGTAGAATCCTAGAAAGGTCCAGAATTGAAATTGCATCTGGTGCACAAACTAGAGGTAACATCTTTCAATTAAGTAGCTCTATTAAAAGTTCTTTGATTGTATAGATAGATCAGAGTTGGTTGTGGCATAGAAGAATGTGTCATGTGAATTTTGATAACATTGTCAAGATAAGTTCTACTCAGGCTGTGAGAGATCTTCCAAGACTTGTGAAACCTAATTTCATATGTAGAGAATGTCAATTGGGTAAATAGAACAAAACATCATTCAAAAGTAAAGAATAGTTTTCAAGTGGGTGATTGGAACTTGTGCCTACTGATCTATGTGGTCCTGCTAGAATTAGGAGTGTGCAAGGAGACATATATTTTATGTTGCTGATTGATGATTACTCCCTGATGATGTGGGTAATTTCTTAAAAGAAAAATTAGAATCTCTTGACAAATTCAAAGTGGTCAAAATTATGGTGGAAAATGAGATTGGTATGAAGATAAAGTGTTTGAGATCTGACAGAGGTGGAAAATTTACCTTTGGTGAGTTTGATACATTATGTGAAAAGCACAGAATAAAAAGATAGTTATCTACTCCTAGGACTCATTAAAATGGAGTTGTGGAGAGAAAGAACTGGACCATTCAAGAAGATTCCAGGACCATGATGATGGAATCAAATGTTCCACAAGTTTATTGGAGAGAAGCTATAAGTATTGTTGTCTACACTCTTAATCGGGTGCAGATCAAAGGTCATTTTGGTAAGACTCCTTATGAACTCTAGTTTGGTCATCCTCCTACTATAAGATATTTCAAATTTTTTGGTAGTAAATTCTATATCAAAAGAGATGAGGATCTAGGCAAGTTTGAAGCAAGGAGTGATGAAGGAATGTTTCTAGGTTACTCTACTCAAAGCAAAGCTTACTAGTGCTTTAATAAAAGGTTAAAAAAGATTGTTGAAAGTCTTAATGTCAGAGTTGATGAGAGCAAAGAAGGAGATGCTAGGTCTTGTGGATATGATTCAGATGATCAAGATGAAATTCCAAGTCAAGAAAGGCAAGTTCAATCCTAGACTCAGATCCAAATTGATCAAGAAACTCCAGGAACTCAAGTGGATAGTACAAATACTGAGGAACAAGCTCAAGAAACAAAAGTTCAAGCAATTCCCAAAACTCCCAGGTATGTAAGACTAAATCATCCCAAAGATCAAATAATAGGAGATAAGAGTAAAGGTGTTTGAACTAGGAGAAAAAAATCTGAAGATCAAGAGGAGATTTGATTGATTTCAAAGATTGAACCTAAATTAGTAAGTGAAACCTGCAATGATGAAAATTGGGTAAAAGCAATGGAAGAAGAATTGATGCAAATTGAAAAGAACCACACTTGGGATCTTGTTCCTAGACCTAAGGACAAAAATGTGATTGGAACCAAATGGGTCTTTTGGAATAAACTAAATGAAGATGGTGAATTTGTAAGAAACAAAGCAAGGTTGGAATGTAAAGGGTATTCTCAAGTGGAAGGAATTGATTTTGAAGAAACTTTTTCTCTGGTGGCAAGAATAGAAGTAGTCATATTATTTCTTGCATTTGTTGCTTTCAAAGATTTTAAAGTTTATCAGATGGATGTCAAATCAACATTCCTGAATGAAGAGTTGGAGGAAGAAGTCTACATTGAGCAACCAAAATGTTTTCAGTTGTCTGATCAGAGAAATATGGTCTGTAGACTAAGAAAAGATTTTTATGGACTCAAGGAAGCCCCAAGAGCCTGGTATACAAGATTGGATAAATATTTGCTTAAGCTAGGATTTAGAAAAGGTACTGCTGATAGTAATCTTTACTTCAAGATTAATCATGAGTACATCCTGATTGTTGAGGTCTTTGTTGATAATATCATTTTTGGTGGAAATGAATGTATGTGCAAATCATTTGCTGATCAGATGAAAGGTGAATTTGAGATGTCAATGTTTGGTGAGATGAATTTCTTCCTAGGTCTACAAATTGTTCGATCAGATAAAGGTATCTTCATATCTCAGTCCAAGTATGTGAAATAATTATTGAAGAAGTTTGGAATGGAAGATTCAAAGCCAATGGGTACACCTGTGGAAAATGGATGCAAGTTGAGTAAAGATGATGACTCCCCCAAAGCAAATCAGAAAAGGTATAGATCAATGATTGGAGGATTGCTCTATCTAACCCAGACCAGACCTGATGTCATGAATGCAGTTGGACTTGTTGCTAGATTTCAAGATGGTCCTAAAGAATCCCATGTGGCAATTAAAAGAATTTTCAGATATCTCAATGAGACAATTGATTATAGATTGTGGTATCCAAAGGATAATGACTTCACTCTTCATGCATATACAGATGCTGATTGGGTAGGAGATGTAGATGATAGGAAAAGTACTAGTGGTGGTGGATTCTTCTTGGGAAGAAGATTGGTCTCTTGGATGAGCAAAAAGCAAGAGGCAATATCTCTGTCTACTGCAGAGGAAAAATATATAGTGGTAACAAATAATTGTACTCAAGTTCTATGGATGAAGCAAATGTTGAAAGACATCAGAATTGTGTTTGAAGAGCCTATCAAAATCTTCTGTGATAATTCAAGTGCAATAAGCATCTCAAAGAATCCCATGTTGCATTCAAAGACAAAACATATATCCATTAAGTTTCATTTCTTGAGAGAGAAGGTAAATGAGAATGAAGTCAAGTTGGAGTTTATGTCTTCAAAGGATCAGGTTGTAGATATTTTTACTAAGCCTCTTCCCAAGGATACTTTTGAGTATCTTGGAGAGAAGTTGGGGGTCATTACCCCTCCTGATCAGAATTAAGATGCACTAGAGTGCATCAGTCCAATGGAATTCATAGTCACATCTTGTGATCTAGATTCATGTTAAGGAGGTACTACTCAGGGGGAGTAGTCATTATGCAAATGTTGACATCAGTCTAAACAAAAAGAGAGAAAAGATAGCAAATATGCACCCTTTGCCATTGATGTCAAAGGGGGAGAGAAGTTCATGTGAAAAACTAGTTGCTGATAAAAGGGGAAACAGTGAAAAAAGTAATTGAAGTGAGAAGAGAAATGGGGAGAAGTTCTTGTCTTGATGATCAAATTAGTTTTTCACATCATATGTTGCCATCAATGACAAAGGGGGAGATTGTTGCAAATATGTGCCTAAGTGGTGTTGTCATTGATGTCAACATATCCTTGTTGTCATTGGTGTCAACTGTATCATATTTTCCTGCCTGTATAGAAGATTGGATTGTTGAGGATATTGAGAAAATTAATGAGGATCAATGTATGCGAGCCATATGGCTATGTAGAAGTTTGTTTGAAGAAGCTCTAGATAATTTTTGAGAGGTTCTCATTAAGATATGAAGAAGTTATGGCCATTTGAGTAAAACTGGTTCCTACAATATTCAGAAGAGACAGAGTGACAAAAAAAAGGTCCGGATTGTTCCGGATATGTCAAATGATAATTTGTGGATCTAGAGGTAGGTTTGGGAAGTTAGTGTGTATCATCCATTAAAGTGGTTCATGGTTTGGAGGTCTGCAAGAAATCTTTCTAATGTGACAGTTATGGTAGATAGTGTTCTTGAGGTTCTGGAGGAAGATGTAAGTGATTCAAATGATTTAGAGGAGTGCGACTATTTTTGTTGAATTCAATGTGCTTTTGTAAGTCTATGGATCATGTGACAACTATGTTGGAGGTCCACATTGAAGTTTGAGCTTGTTAATGAAGATTTTCTTCTTGGTGTTGATGTTCTTCCCATTCATGGCTAATTGGATGATTCAAGCATGTTGCAGATGATCTAAGAGCAATTCTATGAAGCATGAGATGTTGATCAAGGAAGATTTGATTCCCAGTTATGTTTGGCTGATAGCTTAGTGATTTGCATTAAGTCAGATGTTTGTAGTGCCAATCTTGATGTTCATTCCAAGGTTGATGAAGTGTACAAATACTTGTTGATGAGTTGTGGAAAATCATCCTTGTGTGAAAATAATATAATCTAAAGGAAGGATCAAAAAGGCAGAACAGAGTAGAGGAGAAGCAGAAGCACAAGAGTTGTTTTGATGAAGAGTTAGAGAAGAAGTATTTGGGGTAGAGCAAACGTTTTGTGAGCATTCAATGAAACTAAACCAAGCATGAAAGAGATGCTATTTTTTAGTTAATTCCTTTTGTATTAAAACATAAATTCTATAGGCAGTGAGCCTCTTTTGAGCAGTGTGCTCTAGGTAGTGCGTCGGAAGGCATGTGCCTTCTATTTTTCTAAAGGACTTGTAACAGGGTAAAAATCTTTGTGGGTTAACCCCCATTGTAGTTTTCCCTTAACTAGGTTTCCATGTAAAAATCCTGGTGTTTTGTGTTCATTTGTTTTTTCTCATGTGTTGATGATTCATGCTTTAAATGTTTATATCATCAATCAGTTTTGTGTGGTAAAGAAATAGTTGCAAGTGTTAAAGATTTGGGACAATTGATTCACCCCCCTCTTAGTTGTCTAGCCTAAATCCAACATGGGTGTGTTGTCACTACTCATCACAGCCATGTAACTATTCAAGGAGTACCTCCACCTTCCATTCATCCAAACCTTGACTATAATATCCTTGACCACCTCGGCAAAACCCCTACCCATATTTCTATCCTAGAGATATTGTGTATATCAACCACTCATAAAGCCATCCTGGATAAAGCCCTCCAAGAGTCCTCAGTTCCAAATGATATAGATACACCATAATTCCAAGCTATGATGGCAAGTATTGCATCGCCTCATCACTTGACTTTCTTTGATCGAGACCTCACATCCTCTAATCCATGCCATCATGATGCCCTCCATATTGAAGGGTTTATTAACCAACATCATGTTAAACGGGTACTATTATATGGTGTAGCTAGACTGAACATATGTTCCTTGAAATTAGTAAGATTATTGGGATACACTGAGGGTAGTATTGATACTTCTAAAATATAAACCATCAAGGCTTATGATGATGGAGAGAACGATTCTGAATGAATCATCCTGCTACCTATAAGGGTTGGTCCTGTCAGTAAATGCCAAGTCCTCGATGTTGATTTGCCCTATAATATCATTCTTAGCCGTCCTTGGATACATGCTCTAAAGGTAGTGCCATCTACATATCAATAATGCCTAAAATTCTCATATAATGGTGTGGAAATCACGATCCCTACATATCCCAATGCCTTTGAATATTGCCAAGCCTTTCAAGCCACCTATCAGAATCCCAATTGTATACCCAATAATATTGATGCCCATCCATCCACATCTTATGTTGATCCATCTAAACTAACCAAGCCATCCACAAGTAGATCTCTTCCCAAGATTGAAATCAAAGAATGAGGACTTGGTGATGTTGGTCATGATGTTAGTCACAAACAAACATAGAATAAAAGTACACATTAACATTTATTCATCTTGAAAGATATGATGAATTCAGAGAATTCATGATCCCAAGTCTCTCGTGATTAGGTCTTAATCATCTGACGTTACTCAGAGGTTGATGTGTGTTGTTGTTTCCATTTTGGGGCCTTATGTCGAGTTCATCATCATGATACTATTTTCTTCAAAGATTCTTCACAGAGAAGTCATTTTATACAGTTGTTTGATCAGATGCTACAGTATACTCAAATGTTTGCATGATATTTATCAATTATACATGCTTTAACTTCAAATATGCTAAATATTTTCAATTATCTATGAAATGTCCACATATTTGCATTATTTGCTTAAGATTATCAGTTATTTGCAATTGTGATGGTGAAATGCTCTAAAATTTAAAAGAAATTGAAAGAAATGCTTCAAATGAATGTTGAACCTTTAGCTATTGAATCACATGTACATCAGATACTGTCATGAAGAGAAGAAAACCAAACCATATGTTCACCAGGACATTCCACAGCTAGATATAGTTGATGCTAACTTCAAAGGAATTTGTATGAAAACAACATATGCAAGTAGACATGCACTCCAAGGGATGCAACAAATCACAACATATATCTAGAATTCACACACTGATTACTCAGGATTTACTATGAATTGTAATCAAACAAGTCTTCTCATTCATTAAGTATGCAAAGATATATATGTATACAAAAAGCTTTGAAATAAGCCCTGAATATTTTAGCAGACGGATTTCAATTAAGTTTCCAATGTTAGAAATGAGGCATTCCAGTACCTTTTATAGAATAAGGTGAGGAATCCGTTACAAAAAGATATATGATCTTGATTTATCTATGAATATCCACGGTCAGTATTTCTCTTTGACTTTGTCAACTTTATCAAAATGGCACAAGTTGCCAGCTGGCAACTATTTGGAGTACTTATTTTCACTAAGTATTAGATGCTGATATTTACTTTATGATGCATCGTCATCTACTTTATCCGACCCATGTGCATCATTATCATGTGCATCACTTCTTGAACTTTCATCATCCTGATGATAATGACCCCGTATATGAGGCTGCATGTTGGTCCTGACCTATTCATACAACTGCACAATTTTATTTATTTTTCCACCATCTGGGGTTTTTGCTTTGATGATGGCATGTTTGTGTGCCTGGTATTTATTTCTAATTCTATCTAGCTTATTTTTCCTGCTGTGTAGTGTCTCATTATAGTGCTCTATTTTCATCTTGGCCCTGACCAGTTTATCCATGATCTCCTCTGTCAATTGGCCTAGTGGATCATCGGCAACAAATTGGAAGTTATTGTGTAGAGCTTGAATTGCAAACTCTTCATCTTGATTATCTATCTTCCCTTCCACTTTTCCTTCTAGGGCCTCCAAAATTTCTGCCTCAAATGACATCATGTCATGCAGTTTAATGTTGATCACCTTTAGCTTTTTATTACATCTCTTGATTGTATCACATTCAAATTGAATGTCTTTATACCATATATCAACTAATAATGTAGTGTTATTATTCAGTACCTGCTTATTGACAAGCAGTTGAGGATTTATCCTCCTTATTTCTCCTAGGATATCCAATATCTTTTCCAATTGAAAAGACCTTTTGCCTGTCTGCATTTACAATTTATTTACCTTTTTCCTGGAGTCACCAAGAGTATTCCACCTCTTCAAAGAGGCTTTCACAACTTCTTCTGCAGTATCAAATGTGGAATACATCCACTTCCTCAAAATGGTGGACTCATGTTTCATGAGATCCAACTTATATACCTCATCTTGCAAAATAACAGTCAATGAGACTGCATGTTCAGTGGAACTATCCTCAGGATTGGTTAATCTTCCTATGTAGGCATGCAACTGAGCAATGTGCTCTTTGTGTTGCTTATTTTTCTCCTTCTCTCTTTTCACCTTCTGAATTAAAGAATCTATAATGTCTTTGCCTTCTTGACCTTCTTGGTCTTCATTGGCAAACCCTAGGTCCACTGTGCTGATCTGAAATTCATCTAAGGTAATTTTACCTTTTTCTTTATCTACAGTGGGTACTGCAACCTATGTAGTCCTTCTCCCAGTTGTTGGATCCCTTCTAATGGCCGAAGTCATTCTAGCCTTCCTCTTTGGTTTTGTTATATTTTCAGCAAACAAGGTAGATACATCAAATTCTTTAATAACAAAATCTTCCTCTGCGTTTACCTCTTTTTCCAACCATGGAAGTACCTGATCATGTTTGCTAGCATCATCATGACGTTCACCTTGAGCTCCCATATCTATCAATATATGTGATGGAGAAGGTGATTTCCTCATTTCTTCTGTGTGATGCTCACCTTGAGGTTGATCTTGTGGTACATCCTCCTGTTGAGGAACTTCTTTTTCTGGAGGAGCATCCTGAGGTAGAGGACTTTGCGATGTATGCACCTGCTAATCATGATGATCATGATCCTTTACTACCTCATCCACCTTTGACTTTTCCTCTTGTGGAGGCACATTTATAGCCATGGATATTGCAGAATCATCCTTTGGTGTCGATGTTGGTTCTGCAGCCGCTATTTGTTCTACACCTACACCACCTACTTCTTGAACTGTAGCAACAGGATCATTTATTACATTCTCCTCATCAGCCTTCTTTTCTTGAACCTCTACTATAGCAGGTTTTGCTGATGCATCCTGTTGATTCTGTTGGCTTATTTTGGAAGCATGGCCTTCTAGTTCTGCCATCTTCACTTCTTCTGTATGTTGCCCTTTATCAAGTGTGCCTGCTAGATGTTCAGGACTTGCATCCTGTTTACCTGTCAAGTCTACCTCTACAGGACTTGTCACCTATGCAATTAAGGTGTATAACCCCATTTCTTGGGCTATCTTTTCTGGGCTCTTTTCTCTTTCAGCTTCCACTTGCTTTATCTCCTCCAGTATTGTTTAAACTGTTGGAGTCTTGTGAGGGGTCATGTGTGTACTTGCAGCAAGGGTCTCCATCTTTTGTGAAGCTACTTCCTTCACAACCTCATCATCAGATAAATTGATAGTCTCCTCCAGTGAGATATGACCTCCTTCAGGTATATTGGAGGCTTCTTGTCTTTGTTCCTCCGCAAGTTCTGTCTTGAACTTCACGATGGTAGGAAGTGGTATATTGTGCTAAAATTCTTTATGCATGACTTCACTACTTGCCCCTATCATCAGTGTAGGGGACCTTATTTCACCCCTAATGGAGGTTCTTGGTTTCTTAGGTGGGGTAGCTACCACCACTTGTGGGGCTTTTCTCTTTCTTCTAAATAGCAAGGGGGCCTCCTCTTCCTCAGGCTCTTCCTCCATAAGGATATCTTCTTCCACTAGTTTTTGTGAGGATTGACCCTCTTCCTGGGTCTCATTAATTATTGCCCCTGTTGGTTGATCCTTCTTGGACTTTTGTTTTCTTGTCCATGGAGGTGATGGTGATCTTGATCCTGATCCTGATGTTGCTGCCTCCTCAGCTGGAAATGCTGCCCTCTCAATGATCACCCCTTTAGGCTCACTATCAATCTTCTTACCCCTAGGGGATCTTTTACTTTGTTTTTGTTGTGGAGGCAGTCTATCTCCCTTAGATTTTCTCTTTTCATTTATAAAGTCATCATATCCCTCATCTGAAATATTCTGCCCTTTCTTTTTGTTATCCACAGTAATGGTGACTCCTTTCTTCTTCAATGCCTCTATTTGCTCATCAACCCAAGCTTGGGTTAAGTGTAAGGTCCTGGCAATGAAAGGATCCAGGGATATATCTTCTTGTATTGTCAGATCAGGTGTAGATATGGTATCATTATATGTTTTCTTCTCTTCATACTCATCTGCAATTATCCTGCCATCATCCTTCTTTAATTGCTGAGGAATGGGGATACAATCAAAAGTTTTGATTTGATGAACAATGTGAGCCTTTGGTATCTCCTTCTTCTGGCTTCTGCTTCATCTTCATAATTTGCCCAGAAGTCCTCTAGGTGTCTTTGATGAATAGGTTTCCCTATTATCTTCTGTATCCTTCCATAAGGATCATATGGTCTTATTAGTGGGAATGGCTGCAACTGCATCTTATTCAAGCTGACCATCACCTTCTTGATGCTCTCTAAATCTAGGCACATATGACAGCCAATGGTGACTGGAAACATTATTGGTGGTATCCTTTGAGCATCCTTGTATATTTGTAGCATGGTGGAGCTCTACCTTATAAATTCCATTAGTATCACTACATCAGTGGGATACCTTGGCAGCATGAGGGGATGTCCATCAAAACTTTCAATTCTCATATAGGAAAATGTTGCAAATTGAATATACTAGGCTCCATGCCTGTAGATTATTTCTTGAGCCTCCATGCTCAATCTCTTTGTCCTATCCTCCTCCATGGTCCTTACCAGATGCATAGAGAATGCATCATTTACCAATTTATAATCCTGGAGGTAATTAATTCTTTGTAATTGGGGATGATGATCCCAAATATGCACAACATTGACAGTCCTTGTAAGCTTTCCATCTGTAACCAGTGCATCAAATGTGCCTTTATAAACACAGGAGTAGAGAATGTAGGATGTAATGTAAAAAGCACAATTTGAACCTCCCAGGTTCATCAGCTGCTCATGTAGAGCATCACTTATCAGCTGGCCCCATAATGGCTTGATGTCTGCATATATGCACATCATGATAATACCATACATCCAATCTTTGAAACTACCAGCATCAGGCTGTCTTGTCACCCTGCTAAGCAGTGCAATCATGTATTGGTATTCATCATCAAAATCATACTTAAACAAATGCATAGGAAGTTTGGTAGCTACAGGATATGCGCTATTCTTGGCCCTCCATTGATACATGGTCTTCCTGGCCTATTTCTTATTATTTTCGTATTCAATTTCTGACTTCTTTAGGTCTACACTATTTACCTTCATGCCCAATGGCAATCCAAATGTCCTGGAGAGACCCCTAATAGATAGGTCTGCATATATTCTTCCATGCTTCACTACCTACCTAGTTTCTGGATTGTAATTTCAGGCACACTCGATCACCAGCTCTGGAGATTCCATAGAGTATGGAAAACCAGCTGCATCTGACAGTCTAGACACGAATACTGCATCCAACAAGGGGCTTCTATTCTTCTCATCATTCATCTTAGTGGACCAGGCCTCTAAATCAGTATTCCCCTGATGGGTATCCATAATTGCACCATATTTGAATAGGATGCCCCTTGGAGATGAGAACATAGACTTGCTGAACTCAGCCTCACACTTTGCTAATCTCTTGTCAGCCATGGATACCTGCAATTAACATAATTTGTCTTACAATAGATACTCATATGCATGTGTATAACATTTATCTTTACTAATCATCATGGATACTGTACTTATTCAGCATTTATCTATCATGGGATGCATAAACCAGAACTTGCACATCATACTTGACTATGCAGAAAGAACAAGATGAGGGTTTCAATTACTTACCTGGTTATGTAGATTTATCTATACCAGTGGTTTTTCAAAAATGCTCTTAATTTAGCCGATAATCATGTGTCTCCTCTTGTTGGTAAGCTTTGTTCGTACAAATGTCGCCTGTATGAGGGTTTGGAAGCTAGTGCTCTATAACAATGATTTTCTTGCAAGGTAAGTGTGAAAATGATGATGAATTTACCTTTTAACCTTGCAATTAGAGTAAAATTAGGGCAAATCCTAATGTATTAGATTTTATTAGTTGATCTTTTGCATGGAAACTTAGGATTTCACCAGGTGTTTCATCAGGTTTAATGGTCGGTAGGAACTACCTACCCTCTTTGCGTGCATTAAATGTCAATGGCAGCAACGAGAGCGGGGTGATATCCATATGATAGGATGATATTTGAAAACATGAGGACATTTGAATGTTGGGTGATGTTCCAAAATGATGATGACTGGATAAAAAATAACCCTCCCTCTCTCAAAATATCAGGATGACATCACTCGGATATTGGCATAGTATACCTCTAAGGCTTCATGATGTCATCGTCATGTTATACGAGGAGGATCATGTTAAGAAATATGCACCTGAGAAGTAAATGTGATGATGACGTCATTGTCACATTTGTTTCTTTGTTCATCGGACTAGGATGACATCATCAGGATAATGGCTTAAGGGAATATTTCACAGCAAGAGGATATTAATAAATATCGGGTTACATTGAGAAATATGATCCTCGCAAAATGCATAAGGCTATTGACGGGTAAAGGTTATTATCACCTCAAATTGACATCTAGATATTTGGACTGTATGATTTATCGGGTGATAAATTAGATCAGGGTGATCTTCTGAAATATGACGGATGTTGCGAAATATGATCCTCCCCCTGTGAATATTAGGTTTGACTCAAACTTTGACCATGCATAACTTTCACACCTTAACGAATATTAGGGTGATACAAAAGGCAAAGCTACATGAAATTTGATGCTTTTTCTAAATATGAGATTGCTGGAATGAAATATGACATTTGACAAACTGACCTCATGATGATGACTAACCTAGCCCTTCCATGTATGATGATCTGGATGATTTATTTTTACCAAACCGCTAGAAAGCACAAAAACACAAGCCAAGCAAAAGTTGGGTCCCTGTTTTGCCAAATCAAAATGGGGCGTGTTGTGTAACCACACAACAGGTGAGTACAACTTACAAGAATCTTGTTGTGTAGGAGCCATGCCTTTGTCTCCCAAATCATATGGCAAACTATCAGTCTCCAAAGCTAGTTCATCCAAGGCCAATATCACCATCCCTCCAACTATTCTTATCTAATTAGTGTTACTTGATGATGAAGATGTTGACAGTCATATTTCATCCTGGGTTTTCTACAATGAAAATGACCAAATTTCTCTAGAAGAGGAACGATACAACAATGGGTTCAAGATGATTAAGAACATAGGATATAAAGGCAAAGGAGGACTAGGGTTGCAAGAACAAGGCCCTCTAGAACCTATTATTGTTACTAAGAAGTATAATTAGCAAGGTCTAGGGTATGGAAAGGAGGACCCACCTTCCACAAACATTAAGTTTATCCTCTATGAAGTAGCCAAGGCCTTTCCTGCAGAAGAGGCTACTATTAAGGATACCATTGATGACTCTTCTTTCCACATCACCAAGTTATTCAAGGAAGCCTCTATTTTATGCTGTCATCTGCCTCATCATCCACACCCTTTGACCTTCCTCTTGTATACCTTGACCTAATTGATTGGGACCAACAAGGGCACATGTCTTAGACATTTTCCAGAATGACAAGGCCATAGTAGAGTTCATGGGTTTAAGGAAAGGTTTACCTTTGGGGGACCACAAAGTGGGATTCATGATGGACCTTCCTCAGTTGGCATATTTTTGTGGAAGCATCAAATCCTCCAGTCACAAAAGTGAAATAAATAAAATAAGAAAAGAAAGGTCACTAGGTGAAAACCATAAGGTGCCTCTTGACCAGAAAAAAATAAAAATAAAGGACACATCCAAGGGTGAAAACCTCTCTGAGGCACCTAAGGATGGAGGATTTGACCTTCTTTTGGACACAACACATCAAGAGCAATCACCATTGTTGGTGGAGGATTCTAAGGAAATCAATCTGGGCATGACACAGAACCCAAAAGTCACCTTTTTAGCAGCATCACTATTAGATGAGGAGAATGTTAACTTCACAACATTTTTCATGAAAAGACCAATTAATTTTGCATGGACTTACATGGATATGCCTAGTCTGGATCCTTCATTGGTAGTGCACCATCTAGCAATATCTCTAAATGCCAAGCCAGTCAAACAAAAGTTGTGAAAAATACATCCTTAGATAGCTCTTCTAGTCAAGGCAAAAATTCAAAAACTTTTGGATGCCAAGTTTATCAAACCCATTGATTATCTTGAATGGGTATGCAATCTTATGCTTGTCACAAAACCAAATGGGTGGATCCATTTCTGTAATGACTTCAGAGATCTTAACAGCGCTTGCACCAATAATGACTTTCCATTGCCAAGCATTGACATAGTTGTCGATCTCATAGCTGGTCATGAAATGCTTTCACTAATGGACAGGTTCTCTGGGTATAATCAGATTAGAATTACAGAAGAGGACCAACATAAAACTTCTTTTATCTATCCATGGGTTACCTATTGTTGGGTGGTAATGCCTTTTGGTCTCAAGAATGCAGGTGCAACTTACCAACGTGCTATGACTATTATTTTCCATGATCTCTTCCATACTATAATGGAAGACTATGTCGATGATATCTTGGGAAAGTCCAAAACAAGAGAAGGCTATTTACAAGTATTGGAACAAATTTTTGACAAGTTAGAAAAATATCAAGTTAGGCTTAATCTCAAAAAGTGTATCTTTGGTTTAACTTCCAGGAAATTATTGGGCTACCTAGTCTCTAGAAGAGGCATTGAAGTTGATCCTGCCAAGGTAAAAGCTATAGTCACTATGCCTCCTTTGTCAAATCTAAAATAGCTTTGTAGCCTTCAAGGTTGCCTACAATCCATCCACATATTCATTGTACAACTAGCAAATAAATGCCATCCTTTCCAATACTTTCTCCAGAAAGGAGAAACCTTTAAATGGGATGACAAATGTTAGCAATCCTTTGATCAAAGAGTATCTAGCAACACCACCTGTGTTAGTGCCACCTGTCTCCAATCCACCTTTGCTCTTGTATACTTCTTCAATGAAAGTTTCCCTAGGTACTCTATTGGCATAGAATGATGACACAGGAAAAGAACATGCCATTTATTACATCATCTAAACTCTTGTGGGTTATGAGCTCAACTACACAATAGTAGAAAAAGCATGCTTGGTTGTAGTGTTTGCCTCTCAAAAATTGTGACACTACATGCTGAATCAGTCAATGAAGCTCATCTCTAGATTTGATCCACTCAAATATCTTCTTTCTAAAGCAGCACTTATAGGAAGGATAGCAAAATGGGTGATGATCCTCAATGAGTTTGACATTCAATATGTTGGTTGGAAAGCTATCAAGGGACAAGTCATAGCTGATCAACTAGTAGAAGCACTGATAACAGACACCCAACCTATCCATTCTACTTTTCCTAATGAAGAAATATTCAATGTCTCCTCTTCTGAAATGTGGCAGTTGTATTGACGGTTCCTGTACTCAACATGAATTGGGATCCAGAATCCTCTTTATCACCCCCCATGGTGATTGTATTCCAAAATCCTATAGAATCACCTTTCCTTGCACTAACAACATAATAGAGTACAAAGCCATGATCACAAGATTATGTATGGCTATCTAGTGGGATCTAAAAGAGCTGTAAGTATTTAGAGATTCTCAACTAGTAATTAAATAGGTCCAAGAAGACTATCAAACAAAAGATGAGAAACGCATTCCTTATAAGCTAGTGGTTGACAACTTCAAGAAGTATTTCTCTAAGATAACATTTGAGAAGATTCCCACGATCAATAATAAGACAATCGATGCTATGGCAACGATTGGGTCTCACTTAGACATGTCTGCTAATACTCAAAGGTGTGAATTCTTGGTAGAGCAGCTCCTAATTCCAGCATTCGAAGTGCCTCAATAAAAGCTTATCTGTGAAATAGTTGGTCCCAACTCCCCCTAGTACCAAGACATTTATGAATACCTAAGCAGTGATACTTTCCCTAGCCAACTTTCCAACACTCAACATAAAACTTTCACTCGATGAGCCTCCCTCTATACTATACTTGTTAAAACCCTTTACCATAAGAGTCTTGATGGTATCCTCCATAGGTGTCTTGACTTGGTAAAGGCTGAAGTTGCTTTATGAGAGGTACATGAGGGTGTCTATGGATTTCATTCTGTTGGTCCTAGTCTTATCAAAAAACTTCTAAGAGTAGGTTACTATTGGCCCACCATGGAGCAGGACACTCAACAGGTTTCCAGAAGATGTCTTCAATGTTAGAAACACGGGGACCTAATACATGCCCCAACGCATGAGCTCTAGCCTCTTACTGCTCCTTGGCCATTTTCACAATGGGGAATTGACCTCATAGGGAAGATCAATCCACCCTCCTCTAATGGCCATAAGTTTATTATTACCACTATAGAGTATTTCACCAAATGGGTGGAAGTCATTCCCATGACCTACATTATTAGAAAACAAATTTCTAACTTTATTCTCCACTATATCATTTACTGATTTGGTGTCCCTCAAGCCATCATTACTGACAATGGGTGCCTATTTAAGAACCAGGAGGTCTATGATTTATGCAACAAATTTCATATCCAACATAGATTTTCCACACCCTACTACACTCATCGTAATGGTCAAGCTAAGGCCTCTAACAAGACCATTATAAAAATCCTCAATAAGATGGTCAATGAGGCTAGTCATGATTGACACCTCCAATTGAACCCGGTATTGTAGGATTATCGTACAAGTGTTAGAACTCCTACTGGCACAACTCCCTATGCCCTTGTCTATGGTACTAATGCCATCCTTCCTATCAAGGTCAAGATCTCCTCATTGCGAGTCTTGCTCTATCATATTATCTCTGATGAAGAGTATAGAGTAGCTCATCTAAATGAGTTAGAGCTATTGGATGAAAGGCAAATCATAACACTTAATCATCTGTAGGTTTACCAAAATCATCTTCACCATAGCTATAACAAGAAGATAAAACAAAGAAGGTTCCAAGTGGGTGACCTAGTCCTGAAAGAGAATCAAAGAAACCAGCAACAACAAGAAAAATAGGGCAAATTTGAGCCAAATTGGCTAGGGCCCTTTGTCATCACATCAGTGTTTGGGTCTCAAGATTACATTCTTGCAACCCCTAAAGGCATCCCTCTAGATGAACCACTCAACAATGTTCATCTTAAAAAAAATTATCCTTGATCTTTGTATCCTCTATCTGCAAAAAAATACAAAAAATTTGAAAAATGCAAAAAAAAAACCAATCCAATAGTGAAAACCTGGCAAACAGGTGCTATGGTAGAACCAACTCTCACCATCTACTTCACTATCTATTTAACCCCCATCGTGCCATGCCACTTCATCCATCCCCTAACAACCCAACCCATACATGGTTAAAATGTTCACCCCTTTCATTGTCCCTTTGCCTTACTGCTATCATGGCTTGGAAATTGTCAAAGTTTATATATCATTTGTAGCCACAGGCTCCAATATGAGTCAACTATGGTCATCTCAGTCTATAACACATTTTCATTCCCTTTGTACATAATCAAAATTCTTTCCATACTAGGGGCACTTGCTTGTGCTTTGAGGTCGGGTGGACACTTTAAAGCATCATGACATATCCTAAAATGACCTAAAAAAATCCAAAAAACAATTCATAAAATGACCTGAAAAAAATCCAAAATAACCATAAAATGTCCTAAAAAAATCCAAAAAAAACATAAAATGCTTTGAAAAAATCCAAAAAATCATAAAATGACCTAAAAAAATCCAAAAAAATAATAAAAAAGTTCTGAAAAAAAAAATCCAAAAAAAACATAAAATGACTTGAAAAAATCCAAAAAATCATAAAATGACCTTTAAAAAAAATCCAAAAAACTTATTAAAAAGTCCTAAAAAAAAATCATAATATGTCCTAAAAAAATCCAAAAAAATTATAAAATGTCTTGAAAAAGAAATCCAAAAAAAATCCAAACACCTCTAAATTGTTAACACAAATCATACTCTGTCGTCACCGCATCTAATCACATCAGCTACTCCCATCGTCATCCCATAATAAATTAGAACTACATAACATTTCTATCGTTAAGAGCCTTGATCCTATGGACACGGGTATGTAGGCAATCTGATGTATGAAGTGAATACCCAGATTCAAGCACAAGGCGATACCCCCTCTCTCCTCTATCACCTTTCACTTTTTTTCTGATCATTTTTCTCTTCTCACATCTCATCTTTTCTTCTCCCATCTCTCTCCCACATCATTAATAAACACCTAGAACTACATATTATCATGTCTCATCATCATCATGCAGTGCTTTGACCCCATGGATATAGGGTATGTAGGTAGTTTGGAATATGAAGTAAGTATCCAGTACTCAAGCACCGATGACTCTTTTTTCCATCCCCCTCCATCTCTATGGTCTTCCACCTTCTTCTCTTTAACTAACGCAAGCATGAATAAAACTATGCAAGTCGCGATAGCTCAAGTGCTTATCAAATCATGGATTAGCCAAAGGCATTTGTCCGCATGTCTTAAGCCAACATCTACTAGATCCACCTAATCATCTTAGCCTTCAATAGGATATATCTTTCCTCATAACAAGGCACTATCTAATCCACCTAGGCACATCCTAACTTTGGCAAGAGAACATGATGGCAAGGTCCTTTATTTTTCTTTTGATTTATCTTTTGTCACTTTCTAATACCTATTCCAGACTACCTTGATATATCATATCTTGGTATGTTGGAGCGAAGTATGGACTGGGGCATGGTCATTTGCTTTCGTATGCTGTGTTTGTGGGATGATCTTATTTTCTACTATGCGTAATGGTATCTTGTATGTGTTGGGAATAGCATCTTGTATATCACTATATTTTGCATTTGAGAAGCTAAACAGACTCTTATGCACTAAGACCATTCTATGCTAATACTATTTCCCATACATATAACCAACAAGGTTCTATTATGTCTAGTGGAAATAAGCTCAAACCTTTTGTTGGCAGAGTCAAAGTCCATCCTGAGCAGCTAATATTCATATCTTGTCTCTTGACAAGGTTGTATTAGCCTATCCTACATTGGATACTCGACACCTTGGTCCTCATACCCTGGTACATAATATCTAATGCTATATCAAACATAAGGATTACAATTCTCCAATGTCTTATGCAACCATTTGAAGTTGCCTTTTCGCCATCCATCATTGCATTTCTGACTTGATCAATGATTTACCATCTTCTCTCTAGCTACCACCTCTCTGTCTTCATTCATCATCCTCTTCTTCCTGCAAAACAAGTGTGTTAGACACATCCAAATCATCTATTTACATATAGCATGTCCATAATCCATTCCATCATAAGCATTTACCATATAACTATCACTAGTACATCAATACATATCATTAGAAGCATTTACCATCATTTTTACATACATGGCATAATCAAAGTCCATTATAAGCATTGCATAACACATTATCATAGCATCAAAACAAAATCATGAGCATCCATACATATAGCTAATGTGCACAGCATAATCCATAGCATACCATAAAAGTGGGATCAATAACCATAACACATATGTATCCATAACAAATAGGAATCATGTAGAAACATCTATCATCATATATGCGCATCATGGGTCAATATACAAGTGTCTGGCTACCATAAGAGCCATCAAAAAATATGTACAATCTGGCTCGCAGGCCTCAAAAATGATACAATGAGATACAACATATGCAAGTGGGACTAGCCTTGGTGCCTTGGACCACTACTAGAGGAGGCATCTCCCTGATCTCTGCCTCCATCTCCTCCTACCCCCTAGGGCGAGGAAGCCCCATAACTGATACTACTGATTGAGAGCCCCCTGTCTACCTTGAGATTGATGCCCCTGACCGACTCCTGTAGCTAGGTTGCCTCTGATATGCTGAAACTATCCCATGATATAGTTCCCTATAATACTCAACCTCGCTCTGAGCTCTCCTGACCTCTCCTCGCAATCAGCTCATCTCTATAACCATGAAGAGTGTAGCCTGATCTGTTCCCATGGTGGCTATAGTAGCATCCCTCTTAGAAATCACCTATTGGGTCCTCTTTACAGTGGTGTCTCTCTCAGCAGTGAAGGCCTATACCCTCTATAAAGTAGAATCTCTCTCAGTTGTGACCCTAGCTAGGGTCCCATCATCTGGTGTCATCTGTGCTGCTTGTTGTGCTACATGTGCATGTAGCTATGTAACATGTGCCTGTAACTATGCTATTTATGCCTGATATGCCCCTACCTATCCTCAGGTATGTCTCATCAATACTACTACCTTGTCCCTGTCTGCTACAGTACGTCTCAACTGGGCCCATAGATGTGTGCCCAGACCCATCTCTTTGTTTAACTACCTCCTATGTCTAGCGGTTGCATCACCATCGCCTCCACCTCTAGCAATCTATTGTGGCTGGAGTGGCATCTAAACCTATATAGGGACCTCCCCTAGTATCTACCCTGAGGCCCCTCCTGCTGGTGCTACTGTTGCTATGGGAGCTTCCATAGCTCCCACCCCTGGTGCTTGTCTCTGTCCTCTGACTCCATCCCACATAGGAGCGTGCACATCCACCTCTCCCTGCTCTCCTGGCATGGTCAATCTAGTAGGTCTGTGTAGTGTCCAGTGAATGTTGTACTTTGGTGTAGTGCCTACATCTGATGGCCCACCTATCGAGTCCTAAACAACTGGTTGTAATCCCTCTAACTCCGCTAGGGAAACATCTACAATGATCTTGGGGCCCCAATCTAGAATCTCCATCCATGTCCATCCAAAGATAGCATTGCCCACTGGCTCACCCTAGGGCATGCTAAACTGTCTCAGAACCCTCTCTAGAAAGTATCTCTCGATGACATAAATGTTGCGCCCAAATAGGTATCTAGCTTGCCATGCAAATAATAGCTATGGAACATCATTGTCCCAGCCCTCACAGTCCCGCCATGGTCTCCAGGTGAACTGGTCCATCTCATCAAAAGTCCTCCTCCAATATACTAGAGCATTGAGCTACTTATATGTGGTGACTCCTCCATATATGTGTGTGTACGGCTGCCCGGGCACCCACTATCTCAACCCCATCAGCATTGTCACTGCTATGTGCTCAAAAGCCTAGATATGTAACATAGTAACTCCTGCTGACATGCTAGACCCTGACATGTAAGCACAGTCATGTAAGTATCTGTATAGCTTCCGTAATACGCAAGGGGCCCATGCATATCTAGTCCCGTACTCGAACATGCTCTCTAGAATAGTCCCCCATCCTACTGGAAATCCACGAGTTCACTGATCTAGCCCCAAAATTTTGATGATTGCCACCACAACCCTCTATAGCCAATCACATAGTCTCCACATGGTTTGCATGGGAACCTCATGATCATCATCCTCTATCTCTACAGTCCTGAGTAACCGACACAAAGATGTTAGCTATGATTAGGATCATAGTCCACCCAATTGCCCTCTACAGGTATCTACAAAATATGTCACACATCCTCTAGTGTGATAGTGGCCTCACCTGTAGGAAGTAAGAAGGAACTATACTTACTGCGCCATCGCTCCACCAACATAGTCATCATGACAGTATGTGCCCACACATGCCTGATGTGTGCAATGTACTCAAACCTGATAATATCTAAGAATAAGTGCTCCTCTACATCCAGCTGTCAAACTAGCCTTAGGTATGAAGGATGTACCTCTTGTGATAGCAACGGTCACAACACAACCTGCACCCATAAATATCAACTTAGCATTTCTGACATTTTTTTGCAAAAACCAAAAAACTAGAAGACTACTAAGTTTGACCAAAAGCGACTACTTTTGACCATAGGCAACTTTGCCCTAACCATCTGCGACTAGATTTACCATTTGTAGTGTGCTCTCGCTTAAATGCACATATATTTAACATATGCAAGTTTCTGATATTCACATGCAACTTTATTTACCAAAGGCATATTCCACCCTGAAAAATCCCTATTTTTACCAAATGTGCATCATAGATTCCATATGCGATTTTAAGTCACTCAAATGCAATGCGATTTTTCAAAGGCGACGCACTACTCTTCATATGCGACATTCTTTTACCAAATGTGCATGTCTAAGACCTGAACCCTATGTTTTAACCTTATGCACATCTAAATTCCTAGATGCGACCAGTTTCACCAAATGCAACTTTCTGTCACTCATATGCACACTATCTAAACCCATACGCATTTGGTGGCACATACTTATTAATGACATTTTGACTCAAATTAAATGTGCATATAGAATGTTTTTCGACACATACTAGTAGAGGAGCTCTTGTTGGTCGTCTATAGGTCCTCACCTTCTTAGCCTGGTGATTTGAATGTGGAATCAACATCCTAGAAGCTCAAAATGGCTCTCAAACACTCACAGAGCTTAAAACACAAATTCTCAAGAGGTAAATGGCACAAATGATTTGAAATTAGCTATTGGAACCTATTTATAGGGTCTTCACCCTAATCAAGTTTTCTAAACCAAGGCTTTTATTTTTTCTATTGTATTGCCATCTGAAATTGCCAATTTAACCTAGCAACCCTTTTAGCCACTTTCTCGTCCCAAGTCCACCTAGCCTTTGCCCTACAGCCTAGATTTCCTCTCGAGAGGGCATCATCCACCAGTTTCACTAGGGCATAACCTTTTTAACCAATGTATCATATCTTCTTTGAAACGATGCCCTAATAGACATTGTCTCAAAGAGGGGCAAAATGTAGACACCTAAAATTGACCCATGTCAGCATTTAGACATTTTATCATATTTTTGCATATCCACTACATTTCCATATTGTATTTGTCATGTCGCCTAGCACACTTGTATCCAAAAATCCCAACTTCTTCCATTTCCTCTAATTAATTAAAGACATTTTATTTATTTAATTAATCATCTCTTCTTCTATTTTCCATTGATAATTAAATAATTTTTAATTATTTAGTTATCCTCTTTTTCTTCCAAAAAATAAATAAAATCTTTATTTTATTTATTTTCCATCATCCACATATAAATTAAATAAACCCATCTTATTTAATTTATACTTATTTCTTCTAAACCTAAGTTCTCTCACATTAATAAATTAAATAAATTTATTTTATTTTATTTATTAATCACCTTTCTATCTATGCACTCCCTCTCCAAAAATGTCTCCATCGTTGATCTTCCTTGTTTATCTCCCTACCGTTGATCATTTTGTTATAAAGTTTAAATACCCTCATTTCTCTCATTCCAAACCCTATTGCATTTCTTTTTGTACTTGTACTCCATTTAGCTCTCATCTTCTTCATTAGCTTTTTCATGTCATTTAGCTTTTTTCATTTTGATCAATCTACACTTTTGTATTCACATCCATAGAACTTGCAACGAAAATACAAAAATCTCATCCATCCTAGGTAGTTGATCTTTGCATGCATGTTAGGTTCTCATTAATCTCTTGCATCAATCATGACAACTTCAATGGATTTGGTTGCATGGAGAAGCAACCCACAAAAGAAACAAGAAATCTACCAACCGAGGTGATATTATTCTAATTTGTATGTACTTTTTTGCATTTTGGGTTTTGATTTCTTGAGTTTGGCTTGAATCTAATCTTGTTTACTTGATCTGGATCCAATCAAAGCAAATCCAATCAAACCTATCATATCAAAGTGAATCAATCCAATCAAATCACTTCTTCCAATTCAATCCACTCATCAATCCATCACATCATCAAAATCAAATCAAATCCTATCAATAAAATCAATCCATCAATCTAATCAATCACATCATCAAATCAATCCAATCCTATCATCAATAAATCTAATCAATCAATGAAAATCACATCATTCCATCATCATCATCATCATCATCAATAAAAAAAATCAGAACTACATCTCATCTCTATCGTTAAGTGCCTTGATCCTATGGACACAAGTATGTAGGCAGTCTGGAGTATGAAGGAAATATCCAGATCTAGGCACAAGATGATATTCCTCTTTCTTCTCTCATCATCTATCTTCATCAATTCATCAATCCATTACTTCTTCCAATCAATTCTTCAATCACTTCTTCCAATCATGCATCCAATAAATCCAAATGCAAGTCATCATTAATCCATACCAATCAAGTCAATCAATCTTGTCAAATTATCCAATCATAATCAATGATCTTGATTCCAATCTTGTTCTAAACCCAATCAATAATCATTCAATCATCATCATTATCCTTGTGTTGATATAGGGATATATCATTCCCTTCCATGACAACACTATCATCACCATCAATCCATCAACCAATAATTAATCTTTGGTTTACAAGTTGACAGGGGCAATACCTTGTTTGTTTTTGAATAATTTGTGCATGCTTGCTTGCTTGCTTGTGTGTGTTATCTTTTTATCTTGCATTTGTATCACATCAGTATCATTACAGCTAATATTCATATCTTTTATCTTGAAAAGGTTGTATTAGTCTATCATGCATTGGATACTCAACACCTTGGTCTTTATACCCTGGTGCATAATATCTAGTGCTATATCAAACATCAAGATTGCAAATCTCTAATTTTATATGTAGCCATCTAAAGCTGCATTTCACCATCTATTCTTCCCCGCTTGATCAACGGTTTCATTATCTTCTCTTCTGATCATCTTTTTCATCTGTATCATCATCCATCTTCTTCCTGCAAAACAAGTGTGTTAGACATACATCACTCTAATTTTTCTTCTGAACCAAACCCTACTTCTCTGTTTCATCCCCTCTTTCACCTGCCCAATCCTTGTTTTCTTCCCATGAACCCTAGCTTTTCATTGTTCTATCATCTTATTGCGAGTCAACCTAGCCTTTTTGAGTAGTCTAGTTTTTTCTCTTGAGGGGGCATCATCCACCAGTTTCATTGGGGCATAGCCTATTTATCTAGCGTATCATATCTTCTTTGAAACAACGCCCTAGTAGACATTGTCTCAAAGAGGGCAAAATGTAGACACCCAAAAATGTCCTCTAACACACTTGTAGTCGAAAAACCTAATCTTCTTCCATGTCTTCACAATTAATTAAATAACCATTATTTATTTAATTAATTGTCTTCATTTTCCTATCATCCCATTAATAATTAAATAATTTGAAATTATTTAATTAGGTCATCACCTTTCTTCTAAAAATAAATAAAATCTAAATTTTATTTATTCCCTCTCTCCATCGTGCAAATAAATTAAATAACTCTTAATTTATTTAATTTATGCTCTTTTTCCCAACACATCATTTAAATAAATTAAATAAACATAGTTATTTAATTTATTTACCCACTTTCAATTAAAAAATTAAATAAAAATATTTATTTAATTTACCCACCTTCCATTTCTTTCTCAAACATGCACATGAGTTCAAAATAGCAACAAATCAAATAACAACAAATCAAAAAGCAATAAATCAAAAATCAAATATGGAAGATTTTACAAAATAGAAAAATCTATGAGCTTCACTAAATAATGAAAATATTCCTTTTTCGAAAAGGCAAGCATATCCTATCTCCACCAAAAAGATATAAATATCCAAATCTGAAAAAACAATCTTACCCTCTCAAGGACACTTGTCATGTGCATATTCATTCTTCATTCTCATTCGTTAATTTATCCTTTTATCCTCCATCATTGATAGTTTTTTTTTGAAAATCTATAAAAACCCTCATCCTCTCTCATTGGAGGGTTCAAACCCATGAGCATTTGCATAGATCTTTGTTTGAATCCATTAGCTTTCTCATTATCTCTTGCATGTATTTCATTGTTTGATCTCTTAAGCATTTCATCACATCATGGCAGCTTCCTAAAACTTGGTTGCATATTCAGAGAAGCAATCCACAATAAATACAAGGAATCTAACAACCCAGGTGAAGATGTTTTGATTTGCATGTATTTAAACTATTTTGGGTTTTTGATTTCTTGAATTTTGGGTTGAATCTGATCTTTGTTTGCTTGATTTGTATATTTCTACCCATTACACCTGCATCATATCATATGGGTCATATTGTCTGGACAGTGAGAATGGCTTCAAGGACATCAGTTTTAATCCCCCCATTGCGTCCTTGACACTTTCCTTGTTAGGGCACATGTACCACCCAATGATGAGTGGGAATAGGACATTAGGTATTTTACCTTCTCAATAAAAGCCTCGAACGAAGGTAATATATGTCTGGCCATCTCAATCAATATGACCTTATCAGTTGGGTATCTTGGCAACATGAGAGATTGCCCAGTGAAGCCTTCCATTCTTATATATGTAAAAGTGGGGAATTGGATGAACCAAGCCCCATGTCTATATATTATTGCTTGAATTTCTATGCTCAACCTTTTTGCTCTATCCTCTTCCATAGTCCTGACTAGGTGCATGGAAAATGAATCATTCACTCTCTTGTAATGTTGGAGAGGCTCTCTTTGTTTCAACTGTGGGTAATGATCCCAGATGTTCACATCTCTAGGGTTACTACCAACCCTACCAAATGTTTGCAAACCACTGAATGTGCCTCTGAATGCATAGGCATAAACCACATATAAGGTTATATGGAGTATATTGGTTTCTCCTCCTAGTTTTCTCATTCCCTCATCCAAACTATCACTTATGATCTTGGCCCACTGGATTTTTTTATCAGTATCTGCTACCATTCTTATGAGGCCATACATCCAGTTATCAAAATTTCTTGCATTTGGTTTTCCTTTCATTTGGCTAAGCATCACCATCATATATTGATATTCAGGAGCAAAATCAAATTTATATAGATGGGCAGGTAGCTTTGTAGCAGCCTTATATGTGATGTCATTGGCTCTCCATGAGTACATGATTTTTCCACAATCCTTCTCAATGCTATTGTACTTCTTCTCTAACTTATCTAGGTTTATTCTACACACTTGAGGTCCTTTGGGTAGATTGAAAGCTATAGTGATGCCCTCAACTGAAAAGTCTGCATAGACTCGGCCATGTTTTTCTACCTTTTTGTTATTGACATTGTAATTTTGGACACATTCCACTACCAGCTCGATGGCCTCCATTGCATAAGGAAACCCCCTGCATGCCACATGCCAGAGTTATAAATGTTGACGAGCAGGGGTTGTCCACTCCCTTGTTCTGACTTTGCCATCCATGCATCCAAATCAGTGTTTCTTGGATGTGTATCATTTATCTAGCCATATTTGAAGGATATCCCTTTAGGCCGTACACCCATAGCATTTAGGAACTCTATATCTGATATGTTCTTATAGACCGCCATCGAATCTTGCAATGAAACACATGTATTTCTTACCCTAATGTGTTATGTGCACATGTGGATCAATGATTACATGAATATCATGATGTTTTGATTCTTAATCAATTACATTTCATACATCATCATGTTGATTTACCCTGGTAAAAAAACAAATTTACCTGCTCATTCTATTGTAAATGACAAAGGAGGGTTTTGTTGTTACATACCTAATATTTGCTACCTTTTACTATTCAATTGATATCTAGGTAGGCACACTCACCTTGCAATTACCCTCCTCCATTTGCCATTAGAATCTGCACCCCATTCTGTTTCTTTCACAAGTTGGAATAATGTTGCCTTAATCGCATAGTAACTCTGTAATTTTCACTTGAATATGTGATAAATTCAAAATGGGCTCAAATCCTTACTTTTAATCATAAACAATGGCAAACTAGGGTGTGATTAATGTAACTTCACTGGTATCTATTGATCGACACTTAAGCATCAGAGATTTTAACATGTGGCAGGCAATTATTCAAAATTTTGAAGGTTCAACCACCGTTAGAATGGCATTTAATGTGGGGATGCACATTCACATATATTAGGGATATTATGAAATATGCCTGATACTAGGAAGATGATGACATCATGGTGAAGATGATGAATTGTTGACCGATGACTAAAATTAGGTCATCATACCCTTATTTAGCAATCATTATAACATAATGTGCTGACTTGATTGGGTCAGCTTGCCACATGGCAGAACCCTATTAGTTTTCAAGGATCCATGTGTTACACGCCTCAAAGTGGATATGATAGATATTAAGGAATATTAGGGTTCTTAATTGTGCAAAACATCCCCCACCATTCGAAGATCATGATGATGTCAACATCTTTCATTAATATTTCAAATTTGCTTAGGGTATGATGTCATCATCACATTGACAAAGATTAGGTATGTTGGCTAATATGCAGGGTATTGAGAAATAGATGACCTTCTTGATGTTGGGCATATTGATGATGTCATTGTCATATCAGGTCTTCTCTATATTTAGTTATGGTGACATCATTGTCATACTAAGGAAGATCAGGGATCTTAACTAATATGACAGATATTAAGGATCATACCGATGTTAAGTGTTTACATTATATCTGAGGTGACCCACACATTAACAAATATCAGAGATATTAAGAAATATGACCCTCCGAGAATGTGCGCGGGTACTTGATAGGTAGATGCTCTCTCGCATTTAAATTTGACATCTACATATTAGTAAATATGCAGATATTGGGTTTCTCTATGTTAAAACATATGTTAGGGAAATTAGTGAATATCTAAGATATTAAGGAATGTGACGACTCTCCAGGAATGTTTGGTTTGACCAAACTTTGACCAAACATAACTTTCTATTCTTAAGAAATTTTAGGGTGTTCCAAAAGGCAAACCTGCTTAGAATTTTGTACTCTTTCACATTATGAGGTTTGTGATGACAAAAGATGAATTTGACATTTAACCTTCCTTTACGAGGTCTATGCATAGAGGTGATCTACTATTATTACATCTGATACCTGACTTTTACCATATCGCCCAAAGCAAGAAAAGTAAGGGAAAGCCAGAAAAGTTGGGTCCCTATTTTGCTAAGGCAAAATGGGGCATGTTATGTAACCACACAACTCTTCATTGGAGTTTGTGATCTTCCTTGGCTGATGCAGAGGAACCTTATATTCCAGAGATGATATATATTGATGTAATAGATGCCTAGGAAAGTAGTTGGCGATTGGTTCATAGTTCACAATTTAGATTTTATGCGAAGGAACTTCAAAGCTATATCTTGTACATATTTTGATATTCTAGAATTAGACTTGTGAGCCCTAATTGTAAACCCACATGTTTCCAACTGATTTTTAATTAAATTCTATGATATACTGAATGATTGAATTTACATTTGCTTTATATCTTTGATTTGTTTCCATTGTGTTTACTCTAGCTGCACAGTCTAGACTATTCATTCTGAAAACCCTCCTACCATGACTGCACCATTGTGCCAAGATGTCCTTATATGGAGAGGAGCCTTTATGTGAAATAGATGAATGTAGGTGACTGTCACATTTATTAGAGGTTAAATCTAAAGCATGATCCTAACTTGTAGTAGAAGAAAGGTCATAACAATCATTTTTCTCATGATTATTCATAGAAATGTACTTGGTTAGATCTTCTAATGTCAAAGGATATGTATTCATGAGAGCTATGAAATTGTCAAAATTAGATACATAATCAAGGATTTCAAATGAAGAGCATTTAATTATATCCTCGTGGTATGTAGATTGTATATGAGTAAGAATATGAGGATTCATGTTAAGGAATGTGTAGAAGTTCTCAAAGTTTTTGATATATGCATGTAAATATACCAAAGAGTAATGAGATGAAGATGCCATAATGAAATGTCTTGAAACATAAGTGTCGAATAAGATCTACTAAGACAATACATGCAAAGTTTTATGATACTTAATACACCCTAGATGTGAAACTATTTCGCATCCAAGAACATGTTTGAGAGAAACAGGTACTAAAAGACACACAGAGTCCACAACAAACATAGTGGGTAAGAGGAAAGAGTGCTACACAACAAGGCAAGGTTGAAGGTTTTAAAGGTTTTGATCAAGAAATTGTGAACAAAGTGTATAAACACATAGTGTTGAAATACACAATGTGTAATTTAGCAAATATGCCAATTTTATGATGCAGGGGCATCTTGCCCTATGATTTTGATTTTATTCTTTTTGTTTCTTTTTGTTCTTTTGTTAGCTTTTGTAGATGGGTTTTTTCCTTCTGTTGTCTTTTGAAAAATCCTATTCTTTGTAAAGCTAAATTTGCTAAGGATTTCCTGTCACCTTATGTTTTTTACTCATGTCACTTGTTGGAGAATCGATCTCTATTTTAGAAGCTTCCTATCGCCAAAAGAAATAATATAGCTTCTATCGATTGTGTGACAGGAAATTGGTTCATAGGGTCTTTCATCTTCTGTTGACTATTTCACTACTAGAACAAACAAAATAGTATGCTAATAGTTGGATGGTTGAGGAATCTTTGGCCAACAACTTGATGACAATTGGAGAAGGTAGTAAAGAATCTAGGAATGCAAGTGATTAGTTAGAAAAAGGAGAAGAAACACAAACGAAAATGAATCAACTACAGCTATGAAGAATATTGGCCAACGGTTACAGTAGAAGACTCTTGAATGTTGTAGAAGATGAAATGACAGCTGGGAAATTGGGTACAGAGGAGGTTAGAGATAGAAATAGGTGAATGGAAGAGAAATACAGGGGGAAAGTGAAACGACAGGAAGGTAGCATATAGATTAGAATTAGGAAGAAACAACTTGTATGTAGTTAGAAGAGGTTGAATGTGTGGCCATTAGCTTGGTTTTTGTAATGCTTTGTTCATGGAATAGAATATTAAGGATTAAAGAGTTTAAATTCTATTTGTGTGAATTTCAATATTAAAAGAATCTGCATTACATGCTTCTTGTCTTTTCAGATAATCATTGAGTAATCTCCTGTCATTAATTTTATAGCTCTGTTTTGTTTAAGGTCATTGTATTGTTGTGTGAATCTGTGACTAGAAAGGCTCCATCAGATTGGTATCAGAGCCTGAGGTTGTGAATGGATGTTGGGAAGTGGTTAATATGCCTCCAAGAAGATTGGGCAGAGGAAGAGGAGGCTGAGGATGAGCCTGAAGAGACCAAGGTGACCTTGAGTTGTTGCAGAATTTGGTTGCTAGGATGGAAGCTCTTGAGAGAGTACAGAGGAGAGGAAACCCTGATGTTGAGGATGTAAGTGATGAGGAAGAAGAACAATAGTGAGAAGAGAATGAGGAAGGACAGGTGGATCAAGAAGAAGAATTTGGTGAAAAATTGCTAAAATTAGTCATGAGTCTGGGTTCTAAACCCAAGATAGAGGTGTCAACATATGCCGGAAGCCTCAATGGTCAAGACTTGATCGATTTGATCAATGACCTGGATAAATATTTTGAATATGAGGGTGTAGCAGAGGAAAGAAGAGTGAAATTTGCTTGCACTAGATTGAAGGGCCATGCTGCTATGTGGTGGGACTTTGTCCAAATGTAGAGGAGAAAGAGAAATAAGGAGAAGATTAACTCTTGGGATCGAATGGTGGCCAAGTTGAAGGCCAAATTTCTACCTAGAGACTATTAGGCTAATCTCTTTAAGAGATTGCAAAATTTGAAGCAAAAGGATATGTCTATGAAAGATTATACCAAGGAATTTTACAAGTTGATAATCAAATCTAGGCATGTTGAATAAGATGTGGAGAAGACAACTTGATATGTGAATGGTCTCAAATACAATTTGCAAGACAAAATAAGTCTTTTGTCCCCAAGGAGCCTAGAAGAGGCTTATCAACTTGCTCTTAAGGCAGAGGAGAAGCTGTTATGCCCTTAATTCTATAGTGTATATGGTTATGAATAGTCAGCTTGTGGCTATCTTAACTCTTAATTAAGTCATATTATCATTAATATATTGTTATTTAGTTGGTTAGGTCAGCCTAAGGCTTCTATAGGGCTATCTAAGTCAGCCTGGGTGATATCCTAGGCATAAATAGGTATATATAGGAGGTAGTGAGTCTCATTTCAGAGGATATTGTGTATTGTGTTCTCATTGAAGACTATTGGAGGTATCCCCCTTGAAGTGGATTAGGAGGTTACCCCCTCGAAGTGGCATATTATTATCAAGTATTTGCAGCATATTTATTATTATATTTACAAGTTGTTTCATTACAAGTGGTATCAGATCATGATCTTGGCACCGTAGAGGCAAGATTTTTTCTCAACATTGGAGGCGATTTTGGGAAGAGCATAGCTTTCATATTTTAGCGAATTTTTAAAATATTTTTAAAGGGTTTTTGAAGACCATATTAAAGAAGCTACAGTCTAGATTTCAGAGGAATTGGAGAATAGTTGAGCGAATTATTGCAGAATTGTGATTTCTACATAATTTATTTGAGAACTACATATCTCTCACATCCTACTGAATTGGAGTATAATTTGTATTGCATTTTTGAAGAAATAATAGAGGAGTCTATAGTACAAAGCGTGGATAAATAGAAGCAAAAATAAGTGAGTTATTACAAAATTAGGGTTTCCAACAAATTCGCTCTTAAGGCAGAAAATTTGCTAATTTCTTGGATTTTTTTTCTGGGTAAGTGGTATCTTGGCCCTAGTAAGTTACCATAAAACTTTTAGAGAATTTACATTTTATTTGTGTGATTGATTTCAAAAATATTGATTTCCATCATGACGGGGCCTGCAACAAGAGGCAAAAAGAATGCTGCCACACTGGGGAAATCCTCTGATAAGGATGGGGAAACAATAGAGGATAGTAATCCCTATGAGGAAATAAGTAAGTTCAAGGAAGAGGTTAAGAGGGAGATGTGTGGCCTAAGAGGAGATATATCAGACATACGAAGCATGTTAAGTGCCTTTATGAATGAACAACGAAAGGAGGTCTCAAGCAACCAAGAACCAGAAGAAGAAGAAGAAGAAGAAGAAGAAGAAACAACAAAAGAAAAAGAAAAATATGATGAAGAAGAAGTTTCAGATCAAGTTATTCAACCAATGCAAGGGTACCATGTACTATTACTCACCTCTTCCTCTATGGCACATCAAAAGGTTCAACTAAAGGAAGAACACATTCATCACCATCAAGAGCTAGATGCAAAGGGAAGACACATCTTGGAGCTGAAGTTAATTTTCCAAACACACATGAATAAGCTGAGGACATCAAGGAAATATCTTCTAGTTGAAGTTGCCACATGGGATGATGAAGATTATATGAAGAAACTGCCACAATTGATCAACATTGAGGACAACACTTTTGTAAAGGTGGGGGGTGTGTTATGCCCTTAATTCTATAGTGTATATGGTTATGAATAGTCAGCTTGCTATCTTAACTCTTAATTAAGTCATATTATCATTATTATATTGTTATTTAGTTGGTTAGGTCAGCCTAAGGCTTCTATAGGGCTATCTAAGTTGGCCTGGGTGATATCCTAGGCATAAATAGGTATATATAGGAGGTAGTGAGTCTCATTTTAGAGGATATTGTGTATTGTGTTCTCATTGAAGACTATTGGAGGTATCCCCCTCGAAGTGGCATATTATTATCAAGTATTTGCAGCATATTTCCTACTATATTTAGATATTGTGCAAGTTGTTTCATTACAGAAGCTGCAAAGGAAGCAAAGTCAGAAAGAGAAGAAGAGAGGGAGAGGTTTTAGAGGAAGGGGACAACAAACAAGTAGGGGACAATAGCATCATCAAGGTGAAGAGGATGGAAGTTCTAGTGGGATAGCCAATAATGATAGAGGTGGTTATCAAAATAGAGGAGGAAGGTCTAATGGAAGAGGTGGTTCATAAGGTAGAGGAAGAGGATTTGCCAGAAAATGTTTCAAATGCAATTAATATAGGCATAAGAGTTGGGAATGCTCTGAATCGTCGCAAGGAGAGTATTCAAAGTTTGAGAGAAGTAATCAAGTTCTTCATGCTAATCAAGAGAGTGTGGGATAACTAGTACACCACAAAGATGAAGAAGAATCATGAGAGTCTTTAATGCTTAAGAGGGTATTGTTGAAACCATAAAAAGAGAGTCAAGAGCCACTTCAAAGGAGAGCATTGTTCAAAACCAAGTGTAAGTCACAAGGTAAATGTTGTCAGCTGATTATAGATAGTGGTAGCACTAATAATATTGTTGCAACTTAGATGGTAGAAAAGTTGAATCTTAAAAGGACTAAGCACCCAACTCCATATAAAGTGACTTGGTTACAAAAAGGCCATCAAATATTGGTTAGTGAGAAGGCCTATGTTGATTTTTAGATTGGTAGTTATAAGGATTGTGTTTTGTGTGATATAATGCCTATGGATGTGTGCCATGTTTTGCTTGGAAGACTGTGGCAATTTGACAGGAAATTGGTGCATGGTGGAAAGGAGAATACTTATACCATTGAGAAGGATGAAGAAAATCATACCTTGCTGCCCATAAAGGAGAAAGAAGAGGATAGCAATAGCAACAATAGTAAGGTAATGTTGGTAAGTGGTAAAGAATTCTTGAATGATTTGAAAAATGAAGAAATTGGTTATGCTTTGGTTCCTAAACCTAGATGTGTAATGACTTCTACAAAGTCAGAGGATTTGCCTATTGAAATACAAGAGATTTTGAATGAGAATATGGACATTGTTTCAAATGATTTTCCTAATGAATTGCCTCCTATTAGAAGCATTAGCCATCACATGGATTTGATTCCGGGTGCTAGCCTTCCAAACAAGGTTGCATATAAGTTAACACCTATGGAAAATGAGGAGATAACAAAACAAGTGGAGGACCTTTTGAAAAAAGGATTGATAAGGGAAAGTTTAAGCCCTTGTGCTATTCCTGTAGTGTTGGTTCCAAAGAAAGGAGGGGAATGGAACATGTGTACTGATTCCAAGGCAATAAATAAAATCACAATAAGATATAGGTTTGCCATACCTAGAATTGAAGATTTAATGGATTATTTGAGTGGTTCTATGTATTTTTCTAAGATAGATTTGAAAAATGGTTATCACCAAATACAAATTAGACTGGGGGATGAATGGAAGACAACCCTTAAAACTAGTGATGGGTTGTATGAATGGCTAGTTATGCTTTTTGGATTGTCTAATGCCCCTAGTACTTTTATGTAGTTAATGAATGAGGTTTTAAAACCATTTATTGGTAAATTTATGGTTGTATATTTGGATGACATTTTCGTGTTTAGCATGTCCAAAGAAGAGCATATAGATCATTTGAGGTAGGTTATGAGAAGGTTACATGAAGAAAAGTTGTAGATCAATTTAAAGAAGTGTGTGTTTATGCAGACTGAGTTGGTTTACTTAGGTTTTGTGGTATCAAAAGAAGGGCTAAAAATGGATAAGGAGAATGTTGAAGCCATACTTGATTGGCCATCACCAAGAAGTGTCATGGAGGTAAGGAGTTTTCATGATCTTTCTAGTTTTTATAGAAAGTTTATAAGAAATTTCAGTCATGTTATAGCACCTATTTTGGAGACTATTAAAGGATAGAAAAGACTATTTGTTTGGACCAAGGAGGCAGAAGAAGATTTTAGATTTCTCAAGCAGAAGGTGAGTGAATAGCCCATACTTGCTTTGCCTAATTTTGATAAAGTGTTTCAAGTTGAGTGTGATGCTAGTGGTTTGGCTATTGGGGCAGTCCTAAGTCAAGAGGGAAAACCGATTGCATATTTTAGTGAGAAATTAAATGAGGCAAAGGGAAAGTATTCTTCTTATGATATGGAGTTTTATGCTTTGGTTTAGTCCCTCAAGAAATGGAGACATTGTCTATTGCCAAAAGAGTTCATTGTGTATATAGATAACCATGCTTTGGAGTTTATCAACATCCAACACAAATTGAATCAAAGGCATGCTAAATGGGTTGAATATATTTAGAGTTTTCATTTCATTCTGAAGCATAAAAGTGGTCAAATGAATAGAGTTGATGATGTTTTAAGTAGGAAGAGTTTATTGTTGAGTGAAATACAAACTAACAGTGTGGGGTTTGAAAGTTTGAAAGAGTTGTATGCAGAATATGCAGAGTTTGGAGAAGCATTTGTAGCTTGCAATGATCCTATTAGTCAGAATAGAGAGCCATGGACAGATTACATGATTCAAGAAGGTTTGTTGTTTAAGGAAAACAAGTTGTGTATTCCTGAGGCTCCATGAGAGATAATTTGTTGAAGGAAAAACATAGTGGTAGTCTTGTTGGTCACTTTGGATAGGACAAAACTTTTCTACAATTGAGCACTCATTATTATTGGCCAAAGATGAAGGCATATGTGAAAAGATATGTGGAAAGGTACAGAATTTGTCAACATGCTAAGGGAAGAAGTCAAAATGTTGGGCTCTATCAGCCATTACTAGTTCCAACCAGACCTTAGGATTTGGTGAGTATGGATTTTGTTTTGGGTTTGCCTCATACACAAACGGGTAATGATTCAATCTTTTTTGTAGTAGATTGATTTTACAAAATGGTGCATTTTATACCATGTAAGAAGACTAGTGATGCCACTAACATTGCCAATTTGTTATTTAAAGAAGTTGTAAGGCTACATGGTATTCCTAGGAGTATAATTTCTGATAAGGATACTAAGTTTGTGGGTCATTTTTGGAGGACTCTATGGAGGAAATTGGGCACAAATCTAAATTTTAGTTCTGCTTATCATCCACAAATGGATGGTCAGACCGAGGTTGTTAATAGAAGCATTGGAAATTTGTTAAATTGTCTTATTGGTAGTTCACCAAGAAGTTGGGATCTCATGTTAGCACAAGCTGAATTTGCATATAATGATTCCCCAAATAAAAGCACAGGTTTCAGTCCTTTCTATGTGGTGTATGGTATGCATCCAAGAGGTGTATTTAAAATTTGTGATCTTGCTAGAATGGAGAAGAGGAGTGCAAATGGGGAAGAATTTGTTCAATTCATTCATGACATTCAAGAGAAAGTGAAGCATAACATTGAGGACAACAATCTGTAGTACAAAAAGCATGTTGATCAGAAGAAAGAGCTGTCGTTTTAGGTTGGATACCTTGTATTGGCACATCTTTGAAAGGAGAGATTTCCTACAGGAACATACAATAAATTTTAGATGAAGAAGATTGGTCCATGCCAAATCCTTATGAAGGTTTCTGCCAATGCTTATGAGATATCACTACCTGCAGAGTTGAATATATCTCCCATTTTTAATGTAGCAGATTTATATCCATACAAAGGGGATAAAGAGAAAGATGAAGCTGAAGTAGCTGATTCATGTCATGAAGAACAATCTAGAATAGTTATTGCTCAACCACAAATTAAATTCATTCTAGATAAATAATTGCTAAAGAAGACCCAGAAGCATGAGTACTTCAAGTATCTCGTCAAATGGAATAATCATCAGGTTTAAGATGCTTCATTGCTCATTGAGGAGGAGATTATCAAGCAGGGTCATTTTGTAGAAAACCTCATGAACAAGAGCTCATGATTTCTTTCCTCTTGAGGAGTTTGATGCAGGGGCATCTTGTCCTATGATTTTAGTTTTATTCTTTTTGTAGGTTTTGTTCTTTTGTTAGCTTTTGTAGATGGATTTTTTCCTTCTATTGTCTTTTGTAAACTCCTATTCCTTGTAAAGCTAAATATACTAAGGAGTTCCTGTTGCCTTGTGTTTTCTGCTCCTATTGCTTGTTGGAGAATTGAGCTCTATTTTAGAAGTTTCTTGTCACCAAAAGAAACAATGTAGCTTATTTCAATTGTGTGACAGGAAATTGGTTTGTAGGGTCTTTCATCTTCTATCGATCGTTTCACTACCAAAACAAACAAAATAATTTGCTAATAGTTGGACTGTTCGTAGAAGGAAATGAGGAATCTTTGGCCGATGATTTGATGATAGTTGGAGAAGGCAGTAAAGAATATAGGCATGTAACCGATCAGTTAGAAAAAGGAGAAGAAACATAGAGGAAAATGAATTGACTGCAGTTATGAAGAATATTGGCCGATAGTTAAAGTAGAAGACTCTCGAATGTTGTAGAAGATGAAATGACAACTGGGAAATCAGGCATAGAGGATAATATGAATGGACATATTTGTGAAGAGGAGGTTAGAGATAGAAATAGGAGAACAAAAGAGAAATTCATGGGGGAAGTGAAATGACAGGAAGGTAGCAAATAGATTAGAGTTAGGAAGAAACAGTTTGTATGTAGTTAGAAGAGGTCGATTGTGTGGCCATTAGCTTGGTTTTTGTAATGCTTTGTTCATGGAATAGAATATCGAGGATTAGAGAGTTTACATGATTCATGTCTTTTCAGATAATCATTGAGTAATCTCTTGTCATTAATTCTATATCTCTATTTTATTTAAGGTCATTGTATTGTTGTGTGAATCTATGACTAGCAAGGCTCCATCATTTTCACACAAAGCTATGAAATTATGTAAAAATTTTAGATGAAAATAAATATGTACTTTAATAGGAATGAAATATCTGAAATGAAATATATTTAGAATGAATGCAATGAAACAACACCAACTTATGTTTGTTTATGCATCTAAAATGCTCACTTTTTTCACTTTTTTCAATGCAAATGCAAAAAATATGTAATGAAATTAGGAAAATGATGAGGGACAAAAAATTAAAACCTTTTAGTTAGTCCAATGATGCAGAAATTTTTTTCACAGCACACCAATCTTGCAATTCTAGATGAAAGATTAGCCAAAATGTAGTAGAAATGCAAGAATTTTTGAAAATTCTAATAATGAAATTAAGGCATGAAGGTATGCAAAATTATGAATGAATGGAATCTAATCAAACTTAATATGTAAAATAACTCAGATCAGATTTGAAAATGATGCTAAAATCCTATAATGTTCAATGCAAGTGTAATTTTAAGGAAATATGAATGAATATGCCTCTTTTTGTTGAAATACACAATGTGTAAATACAAAATTTGAAATGTAAATGCAAAGACACACTATGATGAAAAACTATAGTCAAAGATTAGATTTGAATAAGTGTGAAAATAAGTAATAAAATCTGAAACAAGATTTTAATTACAAACCCTAGCTTTTGAAAATACTAGGTTATATAAAAAATGCAAAATTTCAAGGAAACCCTAGCAAATAAACTATGTAAATGCAAGGTAAATGATTATGAAATGATGAATTGCTGTAATTTATGTTATATCTGATGTAAATATCAGATATTTAAATGATTTAGATAAAATGCAATGAAAATAGTGCAAACTATGCCTAAATGCAAGCCTAGGATGCTTATTTTTTTGAATTTTTTAATTTTTATGCAAGATTTTCATATGTATGATATGTATGAATACAAATCTGATGTACAACACTCAACAAGGTGCAAAATTCAATAAAAACATGAGTTCACCAAAATGTTATGTAGAAAAAGAGGGATTTGGTAATGAGGTTGATAGTTTAGTGAGATCCTCCTTTTGCTACATACATTCATGAACATTAAACCAAGTTGAATCACAAATTTTGCAAGAGGAATCAGCTATAGGTTTGGTGTCACTTGAAATGATAAGGAAACTTGGAATTTGTTGATTAATTTGTTAAACCTTAGTCTGATTAAGACAAAAACCTTAATTATGCAAAATCATACACAAATGGACAAAACCTAACAAATGCTCACACAAGAAGACACTAAATGTAGATTAGATATATACCAAATTTGGGTTTTGGAAGGTGGAAACTTCATGGACAAAAGAGTGAGCACCCTTTTCCAATGCAATTTTTTTTCTGAGGGGTTCTTGATATTTTCTACTACAGACTGCAACAACTTTAGAGATTCCTAACAATGTTAAATTAAGGGACAAAAGAGTAGGCACCCTTGTACTTTTATGGTTATTTTATGTTGTTTTCTTTAGATCTAGATTCTTCTAGCTCCACACCAACCTCCTGCAAATCCTCTCCATAGAATCTGACACCTGTAACCCACAATCACAAGAGAGGGGTTGGGGGTTGTGGCGTTTAGGAGCTTACCTTGGTCAAGCCTCAGAATGGCATTCAAGCCTTCCAACATCATTGTTAGATAGAGAGTGTGTGTCCTTGTAAGACTGAGGAAAAAGTAACGATATGATAAATGATTTAAACACAAAGTAAATGTCACCTCAAAGGTGAAGCTCTCATGGGGAGATGAAGATATTTCATGCCATGAGGGGATGGATTGATGAAGATAAATCTACAAAAAAATGAAAAAACACAACACAATATGGTTGCAAGTATGTACCTAATTAGTGTTGTCATTGATGTCAACATATCCTTGTTGTCATTAGTGTCAACTATATCTTATTCTTTTACTTGTTTTGAAGACTTGTATGTTGAGGATATTGAGAAAATTAGCCTCTCAAGAAGAAATAATTGAGTTACAGAGAAGTGTAGTATAGACAGTGAGTTGTATGATGAAGAACAGTCTGGTAAATTGCTCCACATTTATTTCTTATTAAAGATGTGTTGTGTGGTTACACAACATGCCCCATTTTGCATTATCAAAACAGGGACCCAACTTTTGGCTTGGCTTGTGTTGTCTGTTTTCTGGCGGTTTGGTAAAAATGAGTCAGGTGCATCATCACCATGAAGGTCAGGATGAGGTTGGTCATCATCATGAGGTCAGTTTGTCAAAGTTCATATTTTGTTTCTATGACCTCATATTTAGAAAGAGCTTGAAATTCCATGCAGGTTTCCCTTTTACATCACCTGAAAATTCATCCATATGAGGGAGTTATGCACAGTCAAAGTTTTGGTCAAACCTGATAATCGCAAGTGATCATCATATTTTTATCCTGTCATGTTGTCAAGATCATCATGATCTTGTTTGTCTACCCGATATTTCGTAATGTCCTCCTACCGAGAAATATGACCTTTTGCTAATATCCTGATGACGTCATCCTAACCTGATAAACGAAGAAGCAAATATCAGGATGACATCATCATCACATTTCCCTTCGGCAGGATATTTTCCAAAACCATGATCCAGTTCGCGAATATGACGATGACGTCATGTTCTAAGTTTAACAAAAGCCCCGGATATCCTGATGATCATCATCATCCTGATCTTTCGAGAGGGTTACCTTGGCCGCAAAGGGGTCATATTACATTCACCACTTGATCATCTTCCTTAGGTGACCCGATATTACATTTATCCCCTGATCTTAACTAAACATGACGGTGACATCATCTTTTGCATTTTAATGAAGCCCAGATATGACGATGACATCACCATCATATTCCTTTCCTCAGCAGCAGGATCATATTTCATATCCTCCTATTTTCCTTCGACATGATGATGATGATGATGTCATTCTTTTCCCCAATATACAGAAGTGAAACATGACGGTGACGTCATCAGGACATTCGGAAGGGGGAGCATCATATTTCCAAAATATCATGCAGACGAAAGTTTTAAGTCTTGCTATCGGGCTTATCTTGAGTTATCATGCCGATAGAACATGTCTTCCCGATGGATGGACATCATCATGATTTTTGGCGTCGGTATAAGTTTAGCCGTCGGCCTAAGGTAAAATTTGTCATCCCGACCATGTGTAGTCACGCTGATACATACATGATCATATTTGGAGCCCGATTGCCTGTAGCTGCATATTTTGAGGCCTGTTTAATAAAACGTTTTACTTCCTGTTGTTTATCCACATGATGATGAACTTAATGTTTGTCTGTTTATTGCAGGAAGTCATGATGCTGTTAGAGCTGTTGCTAAGCATTGTATGGTTGCACATGGAGGCAACATGAACCAGAAGTGAGGAGGATATTGTCAAATATGTTGTTTGCTAGCTGGAGACCGAATCAAGTTGAAGATGCTGGAATATTCTGTGCCAGCTGTACATTTGCCAACTGGCGAAGTATGTGCTTTTCATCTGGACCGTTGATTATTATGAGAGGATCATGATCCTTGGATCATTGTAACTGTTTTTTGGCATTTGCTCTATATAAGAGCCAGATCCTGATACATGAGGGAGAATATACAAAAATAGAATATACAAAAATAGGATATACAGAAGGGGGATATACATTAATAGACATTGGAACATCTGGCATTAAGGCCGATTACTGTAGAATCAATTAGGAGATCGGATTACTGAGACTAATGAAGATACAATTGTTGAAATGTCAAGGTTCTTTCTTCAGATCACTGTAAATGTACCTATTCTTGAGCATACTGAATGGATATGAAGTTTTAGATTACATCCTGATTGTAAATTTTACGTAATCTTCCTGTTGATTTCTGGATATGTACTGGTGAATGCTGTGTTCAACTAGAAGCGCTTTCATTTCATTACATGTTGTTATCAACTTTTCCTTTGAAGATTTGCACTGGATCATGCGGATTTGTGGAATGTCCTGGTGAAGTATGATTCTAGTTTCCTTCTTTTCATTGCATGTATGGGAGCTTGTATGTGGATCAGTGATCTAAGTCAAATAGTTTTGGGAATCTCATTCTTTAACCCTTTTCCTTTATTTTAATTTCATAAATTCATCACCATAACTGCAAATCATGATAAATAACAAGCAGAAATACAGAGGTATGCTGAAATCTCGTAGGTAACTGAAAATCATTAGCATATTTGAGTTAAATGCATGTAGTATTGAAAATATCATGCAAAGAATCATAAATCATGGTAGAAATCATGCAAATATCAGCCTGTAGGCACATTATTTGAGTGAATTCACAGTGCAGAGGTAGAATTGTTGGAGATTTATGCAGAGTAGACATACAGAGCAAGATATTTGAAGGAATGATGATGAACTTTGCAGAAATACGTAAGGCCCCTGAATGGAAAACAACAACACACATCAACCACTGAGTAACGTCAGTAGATTAAGACCTAATCAACGGAAACTTGGGATCATGAATTCTCTGAATTCATCATATCTTTCAAGATGAGTAAAGGTTGTTGTGTAACTTTTATTCTATGTTTGTGAATGACCAACATCATGATCAACATATAATTGGCGCTAGAAGGAGGGCGTGAGCTGTTTCTCAGCAAATAATTTCTTTTCAGTTGATGTGATATCCCCTGCCTCTGTTTATCAGCCCGCTTTAAATCTTGCTAACATATCTGCAGGCCCCTCGCTTCTAACGCAACATATAATTGGCGCTAGAAGGAGGGCAGAACTGGAAAAGACACCACTGCTTCAGTCATCATTCATTTTATGCAGGCCCCTCGCTTCTAACGCAACATAAATTGGCACTAGAAGGAGGGCAGAACTGGAAAAGACACCACTGCTTCAGTCATCATTCATTTTATGCAGGCCCCTCGCTTCTAACGCAACATAAATTGGCGCTAGAAGGAGGGCCTGAGCTGTAAATTTCTGGATTTCTACAAATATTGCATAAATATTTCAGCATTTCAGTTAAATGTCTGCAAATATCTCTTATCTGAGATGTTTTGGTTGCACCTTTGCAAAGATCTAGCTCGAAACATCAAAGATTAGTTTGATTTTCTGAACTTTCAAGTTTTATTCTGAGATATGATGGATCTCCTTAAAATTTCAAAATACTAAAAAAATTGAAAAATATAGTCTCATTTTGATGGATGTATATGAAGGCAATTGTCAAGTTAACATTCCTTTATTTCAGGAAACTTTGAGTAGGCAGCTTTACCCTCACAGTTTGTCTAACTTTGGTTTATCTACCTGTTGCAGGATACACCAGACTGTGGAACACAGCGAAATAAATTGTTTAACTTTCCTTACAAGGTTGGATTTATACTTGAAAGGACTAATATTCTTCCCGGATGTGTTCAGGGCCGAAATTTGCCAGGAAAATGAAGAAGGCTGGCAGCGAAATGAGGAAATTCTGGAACAACAAGCAGATGCAGCACCAGAAGTTATTAATTGTCCAGACACTAAAGTGGATCGCTCTAAAGATTTTGAATTATACTTGTCCAGAAATATACAATGTAGTCAAATATTAGGTTTATCCACTGATGATGTCCTGATTGAAAGCTGGTGCAGATTACATGACGAAGAGCATTCAGAAAGGGATTGTTACGCCTGCTTGATCATGTTGAAAAAGATTCTAGAAAATACAGTAGCTGAGTCGGTTATAAAAGGTAATGAAGAGGAAACATCTTTCCTTGATTCATTTTATTGTGAGATTGATAGGAGTTCTCTACTTCCTAATACAAGTAAGGATCAGTCAGTATGCAAGTATGAATCTTGTGAAAATTTTAGAGAAGAAACCACTCATCAGGATAATATTTTTGATTCTGATCCTAATACTTTTGATAAAGAAGATGAAACATCTTTCCTGGAGTCATTCTATGGTAAAGAGAAGTGTAAACAAATAGTAGAACAATTTAAATGCACTCCTGATGATGAAGTTCCTATGATAGTAACTCAGGAAGTCATAGAGAAGAAAATAAATGCTGATTTACTACCTAACTGGGTTGAATTGAATGATCAAATGCAAGAATGTTGCAGGTTAATGGAACCAGATCCTTTACTAGATAGAAGATGTGAATTATTTAATGAACAATTCCTGAAAGATGAAGATGTAGAAGACTTTGGAGTTGTTGTGCATAATCAGTTGTTACTCCAGAAATATTTTGAGAATGAAACAGGGGAGTGTTCTTATCAAGTGAAAGTTGTTTCTCTTTTACAGTCAAATGATTTAGAAATGATAAATTTCTGTATATCAGGTTATGATGATAAAGATACTTATTTAGATGCTGATGTGCAGGAAATTGAAGAAAATATTGAGAAGTTTCCTGAACTGGAAGATAAACTGAACATCCGGAATGAAGGGATAAAGTTGGATAAAGATGAAGAATTAATACATCAAGATTCATACATCCTTCAATTTGAAGAGAGACCAGGCACTGAGCCAAGCAGTGAAAATATAATGACAAATGGAAGACCAGCTGCCAATGAAGAAGCATGTCCAACAAAATCAGAAATACACTAGGTTGTATTTCTCTTTTCCACAGTGAATGATGTTGAATACTATTTTGATTATGGAAATTTAGGATATAAGACATGCATATGGATTAATCATGAACATGATGAGCTGCCTCAGTTGTTGATCATCAAGAGTCATTCTGTTGAATACAGTGAATTCAGAATATTAGAATATTTTTCAGAATATAAAGATAAATTTGCTAGGTTGAGAACCATAACTGATACCCTAAGACTCCTGCACAATCAAAAGAAGTATGCAAATACAGGTGTATTTGGGTTGTTTTCTGGTTTTTGTTTGCCTAGTAGTGGTTTGTATATAATTTTGTAGGTTAGTTGTTTGTACAGTTTGCTTGTTCTGTTTCTGTTGTTTCCTTTTGTAGGTTAGCTGTTTGTACAGGTTGCTTTTTGCTTTTCTTTGTTGAGTCTTTGTTTTGGTTGGGCAAAACTGGTGCACCTTGTTACTTAAGAACACTACTTAAATTGTTAGAATTCAAAAGTTGAATATAAGTTTTTACATAGGTTGTAATTCATATCAATGTAGGTATTCTTGATCAGGTCTGTGGTATCATATTCATCAGTACTACTTTTCTTGAGTCAAGGTGATCCTCACAATGACACACCTAACAGCCTTGGGTTTGTTGAACATATCAGTGTAGGTGTTAAGTGAAAAATCTAAAGGTTGCCCTTGCTACCATTGCAATTCTCAACTTAATTTCAACAAGTGACCATTCCTTGTATCATGAGGCTACAAGTGTTATATCTTAAGAATTAAATTCAAAATATAAAATAAATAAAATAATAAAATGGATTTTCTGAAATCCAGATTAAGTCATCTAAGTAACTCTACCGGAGCTATAGACGCTTGCTGGCAGTGGGGCTCTACTTAGGAGAATTGCAACGATAACCTTGCCGGGGCTATGGACGCCTGCTGGCAGCAAGGCTCTATCTGGTTGGCTATGAGGGATGAACCAAACTACGTAGCTTAACACCAGTCACTGACTTATTCAACTCACTTTCAAGATGAGTATATGAATCACATGCACACAATTGATCCCTTATCAATTCACTGTTACATTGATGAACATGATACCAGTTAGAAAGGATTAGGATGCTCATGCTTAATAGGAGTTGGAAATTTATGTTTTAACTTATCCTCACCTTTTGAATTATTTGAATTTTGTTGTTTTCTTTGGTGGCAAGTTGTTGTGTGGTTACACAACATGCCCCATTTTGCATTATCAAAATAGGGACCCAACTTTTGGCTTGGCTTGTGTTGTCTGTTTTCTGGCGGTTTGGTAAAAATGAGTCAGGTGCATCATCACCATGAAGGTCAGGATGAGGTTGGTCATCATCATGAGGTCAGTTTGTCAAAGTTCATATTTTGTTTCTATGACCTCATATTTAGAAAGAGCTTGAAATTCCATGCAGGTTTCCCTTTTACATCACCCAAAAATTCGTCCATATGAGGGAGTTAGGCATAGTCAAAGTTTTGGTCAAACCTGATAATCGCAAGTGATCATCATATTTTTATCCTGTCATGTTGTCAAGATCATCATGATCTTGTTTGTCTACCCGATATTTCGTAATGTCCTCCTGCCGAGAAATATGACCTTTTGCTAATATCCTGATGACGTCATCCTAACCTGATAAACGAAGAAGCAAATATCAGGATGACATCATCATCACATTTCCCTTCGGTAGGATATTTTCCAAAACCATGATCTGGTTCACGAATATGACGATGACGTCATGTTCTAAGTTTAACAAAAGCCCCGGATATCCTGATGATCATCATCATCCTGATCTTTCGAGAGGGTTACCTTGGCCGCAAAGGGGTCATATTACATTCACCACTTGATCATCTTCCTTAGGTGACCTGATATTACATTTATCCCCTGATCTTAACTAAACATGACGGTGACGTCATCTTTTGTATTTTAATGAAGCCCGGATATGACGATGACGTCACCATCATATTCCTTTCCTCAGCAGCAGGATCATATTTCATATCCTCCTATTTTCCTTCGACATGATGATGATGATGATGTCATTCTTTTCCCCAATATACAGAAGCGAAACATGACGGTGACGTCATCAGGACATTCGAAAGGGGGAGCATCATATTTCCAAAATATCATGCAGACGAAAGTTTTAAGTCTTGCTATCGGCCTTATCTTGAGTTATCATGCCGATAGAACATGTCTTCCCGATGGATGGACATCATCATGATTTTTGGCGTCGGTATAAGTTTAGCCGTCGGCCTAAGGTAAAATTTGTCATCCCGACCGTGTGTAGTCACGCCGATACATACATGATCATATTTGGAGCCCGATTGCCTGTAGCTGCATATTTTGAGGCCTGTTTAATAAAACATTTTACTTCCTATTGTTTATCCACATGATGATGAACTTAATGTTTGTCTGTTTATTGCAGGAAGTCATGATGATGTTAGAGCTGTTGCTAAGCATTGTATGGTTGCACATGGAGGCAACATGAACCAGAAGTGAGGAGGATATTGTCAAATATGTTTTTTGCTAGCTGGAGACCGAATCAAGTTGAAGATGCTAGAATATTCTGTGCCAGCTGTACATTTGCCAACTGGCGAAGTATGTGCTTTTCATCTGGACCGTTGATTATTATGAGAGGATCATGATCCTTGGATCATTGTAACTGTTTTTTGGCATTTGCTCTATATAAGAGCCAGATCCTGATACATGAGGGAGAATATACAAAAATAGAATATACAAAAATAGGATATACAGAAGGGGGATATACATTAATAGACATTGGAACATCTGGCATTAAGGCCGATTACTGTAGAATCAATTAGGAGATCGGATTACTGAGACTAATGAAGATAGAATTGTTGAAATGTCAAGGTTCTTTCTTCAGATCACTGTAAATGTACCTGTTCTTGAGCATACTGAATGGATATGAAGTTTTAGATTACATCCTGATTGTAAATTTTACGTAATCTTCCTGTTGATTTCTGGATATGTACTGGTGAATGCTGTGTTCAACTAGAAGCGCTTTCATTTCATTACATGTTGTTATCAACTTTTCCTTTGAAGATTTGCACTGGATCATGCGGATTTGTGGAATGTCCTGGTGAAGTATGATTCTAGTTTCCTTCTTTTCATTGCATGTATGGGAGCTTGTATGTGGATCAGTGATCTAAGTCAAGTAGTTTTGGGAATCTCATTCTCTAACCCTTTTCCTTTATTTTAATTTCATAAATTCATCACCATAACTGCAAATCATGATAAATAACAAGCAGAAATACAGAGGTATGCTGAAATCCCGTAGGTAACTGAAAATCATTAGCATATTTGAGTTAAATGCATGTAGTATTGAAAATATCATGCAAAGAATCATAAATCATGGTAGAAATCATGCAAATATCAGCCTGTAGGCACATTATTTGAGTGAATTCACAGTGCAGAGGTAGAATTGTTGGAGATTTATGCAGAGTAGACATACAGAGCAGGATATTTGAAGGAATGATGATGAACTTTGCAGAAATACGTAAGGCCCCTGAATGGAAAACAACAACACACATCAACCACTGAGTAACGTCAGTAGATTAAGACCTAATCAACGGAAACTTGGGATCATGAATTCTTTGAATTCATCATATCTTTCAAGATGAGTAAAGGTTGTTGTGTAACTTTTATTCTATGTTTGTGAATGACCAACATCATGATCAACAAGATGACGGTTTGCAGATTGGAAGTAAGTTAGAGATATGTCTGGGGATGCTACATTCTATGTTGGAGCCATCCACATGAAGATCTGAGTGAGTTGTGTTCACTAGAGTGAAACCTACTTTTTATGTAAGATCAGTTGGGACAGGAAGAAAGTATTCTGCTTCGCATTCCTCCATAATAAAGTATTTGGCTCTATAGTTCTAGAGGGAAGTCTGGGATGATCATAAGTGCTTACAGTGGCAATGGTTTGTGGTTTGGTGGTCTGCAAGCTATATTTCTTTTATGACAGTTGAAGACAATGAAGTTCATGTGTTCTGGTGAGAAGATTCCTATGGATAAAGTGGTTAAGGTTCATTCGGTTGCTCCTGATGATTATAGTGTGCTTGTGGATGTCTCCTAATCATGTTCCTATCTACACTTTGGGCATTAAGAAATTGAGATGGTATGTGAAGATTGTTCCTAGATAATGTAGTGTGTAGCTAGTCTTGGCCGACCTAGTTGATCCTAGTGATTGCAGAGATCTCTAGAAGATTGTGGAAGCACATTGTGGTGTAGAAGATTTTGTTTGAGTCCCAGCTAAGGCATGTCATGATCCTCATTTCATTCCCTTTGCATAAAGTTGCAATAGGTCAGGACCTATTTTTTAAATGTTTGTAATATCGACCTTGGAGATTGTTCCAATGGTTGATGATGTAGTGTATAAATACTTATAGTTGAGTCATGGAAAAGGTGTCCTTGAGAAAAAATGAAAAGATATTAAGAAAGGTCCAAAGGAAGAGCAGAGAAGAGGTAGAGGAAAGAAGAGGAAGAGAAGAGTAGAGGAAGAGCATAGTAGAGGAAGAGTAGAGTAGAGGAATTGTTATTCACAATACAAAAGGTGTTGATCATGGTAGTTAGTTTGGTAGTAAGCCACTAGTAGGGTTTAACAACCCTATTGTAATCTTGATAGGTTTAGGGTTGAGGCAGTGAGCCTGCTAGACCTAGTTGTTCTTCATGGCAGTAATCCAATACGTTTAGGCCTGTGGAGTGACCAAGCCTAAACATCATTATTTGAAGATTGCAATATATATTGAGAGCTAATCCTCTCTGTGGTTTTTCCCCACCTTGGGGATTTCCACGTAAATCTTGTGTCTCTTGTGTTTGATGTTATATCTATGGTTAAGTTTTTGATTTCATGCACTCATTGTTAAACTATAATAATTGTGGATAAGTGATGAATGTTTTAATTGCAGAAAGTGTTTAAGTTTTTGTGACAACTGATTCACCCCCCCTCTTAGTTGTCCAGCGCATATCAACAAATACTACTCTGTAATGCAATGAAAGCCTTGACTATCCTTAGCATAAGATCACAAATTTGCATTATCCATATCTAGTTAAAATGAAGTCCTAAACATGTTTATATATACATTCCCACTAAACATTAGTAATTCAAATTGAATAGGCTGACAAAGGGAGACCTTTTAAAGGTCTCTTTGCGGTCATTTAAAATTGGGACCCCAAAAAAATAAGGCAGGACAAGGGCGCAAGCACCCTTGTCTAGGGACCTATTTTAGGGCTTGATTAAGATTTAGGATTGACCCCTAGGTCCCATTTGACATGGGTTTTGGGGGATTTTTCTCTAGGATTCATTTTTAACATGCATGATTAAATCTAAAGGACCCAAGAGCTAAACTTAGGAGGTAAACGTCCTAGGGGGACATTTTATGACATAACATAAATTAAATTTGGAAAATACATTTCCAAAAAAAAATCCATAGTTTTGCCTCTTTTTGCAAGTCATTCAAAATTAAAACTCATGCAATTAAACAACAACAAACTAATTTTTTTACAACCCAATTCCTAATCAAATGCAACCATGAGAAAACCACATGTAGTGGCATGGCAAATGAAGAGCATAAAAATTTGAAAAACAAATAAATTAGAGAAATTACCTTTCCAAACATAATTTCAAAACAAGGCACAATGAAGAGTTTGTTGAAAACAATATGTTGCCATTGTTGGTCATGATGTTAGTAATAAACAAGCATAGAATAAAAGTACACATTAACCTTTATTCATCTTGAAAGATATGATGAATTCAAAGAATTCATGATCCCAAGTCTTCGGTGATTAGGTCTTAATCGTCTGACGTTACTCAGAGGTTGATGTGTGTTGCTGTTTCCATTTTGGGGCCTTACGTTGAGGTCATCATCATGATACTACTTCTACAAAGATTCTTCACAGAGAATACAGTTGTTTGATCAAATGATACAGTTATACTCAAATATTTGCATGATGTTCATCAATTATACATGCTTTGTCTCTAAATATGCTAAAGATATACAATTATCTATGATATATCTACATATTTCTATTATTTGCTTGAGATTGTCAATTATTTGTAATTATGATGGTGAAATGCTCTGAAATTTAAAAGAAATTGAAAGAAATGCTTCAAATTAATGTTGAACCTTCAGCTATTGAACCACATGTACATCAGATATAGTCATGAAGAGAAGAAAACCAAACCATATGTTCACCAGGACATTCCACAGCTAGATACAGTTGATGCTAACTTCAAAGGAATTGTATGAAAACAATATATGCAAGTAGACATGCACTCCAAGGGACGCAGCAAATCACAACATATATCTAGAATTCACACACTGATTACTCAAGATTTACTATGAATTGTAATCAAACAAGTCTTCTCATTCATTAAGTATGCAAAGATATAGATGTATACAAAAAACTTTGAAATGAGCCCTGAATATTTCAGCAGACGAATTTAAATTAAGTTTTGAATATTTGAAATGAAGCATTCCTGCACCTTTTATAGAACAAGGTGAGGAATCCGTTACAAAAAGATCTACGATCTTGATTTATCTATGAATATTTACTGTCAGGATTTCCTTTGACTTCGTTAACTTTATCAAAATGGCACAAGTTGCCAGTTGGCAACTATCTGAAAAACTTATTTTCACTAAGTATCAGATGTTGATATTTACTGAATGATGCATCATCATCTACCTTATCTAAATCATGTGCTTCATCATCAGGTGCATCACTACCTAAACCTTCATCATCCTAATGATGATGACCCTGTATATGAGGTTGCATGATGACCCTGACATTTTCATACAACTGCATAATTTTATCTATTTCTCCACCATCCTGAGTCTTCGCTTTGATAATGGTGTGTTTATGTGCCTGATATTTATTTCTGATGTTGTCCAGTTTATTTTTTCTATGATGTGATGTCTCATTCTAATTTTCTATTTTCACTTTGGTCCTCACCAGTTTATCCATGATTTCTTCTGTCATTTGGCCTAATGGATCATCAGCAACAAATTGGAAATTATTGTGTAGAGCTTGAATTGCAAACTCCTCATCTTGATTTTCTACCTTTCCTTCCACCTTTCCTTCTAACACCTCCAAAATTTCTACTTCAAAAGACATCATATCATGTAATTTTATGTTGATTTCTCTCAGCTTATTATTGCACCTTTTGAGCACATCACATTCAAATTGAATGTCCTTATACCATATATCTATTAATAATACATTGTTATTATTCAACACCTGCTTGTTGATGAGCAATTGAGGATTTATCCTCTTTATTTCTCCCAGGATATCTAATATCTTCTCCAATTGGAAAGATCTCTTACCTGTCTCCATCTGCAGCTTGTCTACTTTCCTCCTGGAATCACTGAGAGAACCCCACCTCCTCAGAGAGGCCTTTACCACTTCCTCTGCTGTATCAAATGTGGAATACATCCACTTTCTCAATATGGATGACTCATGCTTCATGAGATCCAACTTATTTACTTCTTCCTGGGAAATAGCAGTCAATGGGACTACATGTTCAGTAGAATCATCCTCAGGATTAGTTAATCTCCCTATATATGCATGCAACTGAACAATGTGCTCTTTGTGTTGCTTATTTTTCTCTTTTTCTCTCTTAACTTTTTGAATCAAAGAATCTATAATATCTTTACCTTCTTGACCCTCTTGGTCTTCATTTGCAAACCCCAGGTCAACTGTATTAATCTAGAATTCTTCTAGAGTAATTTTACCCTTTTCTTTCTCTACAGTAGGGATTGCAATTTGTGCAGTCCTTCTTCCAGTTGTGGGATCCCTCTTAATGGCCGAAGTCATTCTGGCCTTCCTCTTTGGTTTCATTATATTTTCAGAAAACAAGGTGGACACATCGAATTCCTGAGTCTCAACATCTACCTCTGTATTAACTTCCTTTTCCAACCATTGAGGTACATGATCATGTTTCTCAGCATCATCATGATGTTCACCTTTATCCCTTGTATCTATCAGCACATGTGATGGAGAAGGTGACTTCTTCATTTCTTCTTCATGATGCTCATCCTGAGAGTGATCCTGTGGTATCTCCTCCTGCTGAGGAATTTCCTTTTCTGGAGGAGCATTCTCCTGAGGTGGAAGATCTTGAGATATGTCCATATGATGATCATGATGATCATGATCCTTTTCCTTTATTACCTCATCCACTTTTGACTTTTCCTCCTGTTGAGGCATATTTATATCAGTGGATATTGCAGAATCCTCCTTAGGTACTGGTGTTTGTTCTGAAACCACAATTTGTTCTGCACCTGCACCACTTATTTCTTGATCTTTAGAAGCAGGATCTTCTATTACATCCTTTTCATCAGCCTTCTTCTCTTGAACTTCTATTATATCGGGCTTGGCTGATGTATCCTACTGGCTCATTTCTGAAGTATGGCCCTCTGGTTCTGCCATCTTCACTTCTTCTATATGTTGTGTCTTATCAGGTGTACCTGCTGGATGTTCAAGAATAACATCCTGTCTACCTGTCAAATCCACTACTACAGGACTTGCGACCTATGCAACTAATGTATCTAGCTCCATTTCTTGAGCTACCTTCTCTGGACTCTTCTCCTTCTTAGATTCCACTTGCTTCACTTCCTCCAATATTGTTTGAACTGATGGAGTCCCATGAGGAGTCATTTACGTTCCTGTAGCAAGGGTTTCTGTCTTCTGTGAAGCTACTTCCTTCACAACCTCATCATCAGACAGATTAATTGTTTCCTCCATTGAGATATGACCTCCTTCTAGCATCTTGGAGGTTTCTTTGCTTTGCTCTTCTGCAAGTTCAGTTTTGAACTACACAATGGTAGGAAGTGGAACATTGTGTTGAAATTCCTTGTGCACAACTTCACTACCTGCCCCTTTTAATAGTGTAGGGGATTGATTTATTTCACCCCTCATGGAGGTTCTTGGTTTCTTAGGTGGGGTAGCTACCACCACCTGTGGGGCTTTTCTCTTCCTTTTGAATAGCAAAGGGGCCTCCTCTTATTCAGGCTCTTCCTCCATAAGGATATCTTCTTCTATTGGCTTCTGTGAGGATTGACCCTCTTCTTGGGTCTCAGTAACTTCTGCCTCTGCTATCTTATCTTTCTTGAACTTTTGTTTACTTGTCCATGGAGGTGATGCTGATCTTACTCCTCATCCTGATCCTGCTACCTCCTCAACTGTAAACATTGCCCTCTCAATGATCACCCCTTTGGGTTCATTATCAATCTTCTTACCCCTAGGGGGTCTTTTGCTTTGTTGTTGTTGTGGAGGCAACCTGTCTCCTTCAGATTTTTTTTTTTCATTTATAAAATCATCATATTCCTCATCAGGAATATCCTATCCTTTATTCTTGTTGTCCATAGTAATGGCAACACCTTTCTTCTTCAATGCCTCAATTTGTTCATCTACCCAAGCTTGGGTAAGGTGTAAGGTCCTGGAAATGAAAGGATCCAAAGATATGTCTTCTTGTATGGTCAGATCAGGCACAGATATGGTATCATTATATATTTTCTTTTCTTCATATTCATCTGCCATTATCTTGCCATCATCCTTTTTCAACTGTGAGGGAATGGAGATGCAATCAAAGGTTTTGATTTTGATTCAATGTCAACATTTGATATCTTCTTTTGGCTTCTACTTCATCCTCACAATCCGCCTAGAAGTCTTCTAGGTGCCTCTTATGAATAGGCTTCCCTATTATTTTCTGTATCCTCCCATAAGGATCATATGGTCTTATCAGTGGGAATGGCTGCAACTACATTTTATTCAAACTGACCATCACCTTCTTGATACTTTCTGAGTCTGGGCACATGCACCAACCAATGGTCACTGGAAACAATATTGGTGGTATTTTCTGAGCATCCTTATATGTTTTTAGCATTGTGGAGCTCTGCCTTATGAATTCTATTAATACCACTACATCAGTGGGGTATCTTGGCAGCATGAGGGGATGTTCTTCAAAACCCTCAATTCTCATGTTGGAAAATGTAGCAAATTAAATATACCAGGCTCCATGCCTATAGATTATTTCTTGAGCTTCCATGCTTAATCTTTTTGTCCTATCCTCCTCCATGGTTCTCACTAGATGCATAGAGAATGCATCATTCACCAATTTATAGTCCTGGAGGTAGTTAATTCTCTGCAATTGGGGATGATGATCCCAGATGTGAGCATCATTGGTGGTTCCACCAATCTTTCCAACTATTGTTAATGCATCAAATGTGCCTTTGTAAGCATAGGAGTAGACAATGTATGATGTCATATAGAAGGAACAATTTGAACCTCCCAGGTTCATCAGCTGCTCATGTAGAGCATCACTTATTAATTTGCCCCATAGTGGCTTGGTATCTGCATATATGCACATCATCATGACACCATACATCCAATCTTTAAAACTACCAGCATTAGGCTGGCTTGTCACCCTCCTAAGCAATGTAATCATGTACTGATATTCTTCATCAAAATCATATTTATACAGATACATAGGGAGTTTGGCTGCTGCAATATATGTGCTATTCTGAGCCCTCCACTGATACATGGTTTTTCTTGCATTCTTCTTATTGTTTTCATATTCAATCTCAGACTTCTTCAAGTCTATGCTGTTAACCTTCCTGCCCAATGGCAGTCCAAATGTCTTGGAGAGACCCTTAATGGACAGGTCTACATATATTTGTAGATTAGGTAAACGCAATGAAGGCAAAAAACTAAATCAAATGCAAATGAAACACAAGATTATACCTCATAAAACACAACCTAATCCCATCAAGGGAAGAAGGAGCCTTAGCACCCAAAAGAAGCTCCCAAGACCAAGATTATCCCTAGACTATGGATTCAAATGTGAAGTGCTCCTCAATTGTGCAACTCACTATCTACTCAAAGGTGATTTTGGCATGGTAACTTTGCATGGAATTAGATGATGAAAATGACTTGTGAGAGGTTGTATTTATAGAATTTTTGGAGAGATTTTGATCCAAGGGTGGAGATTGATTGGAGAGATCAATGGTGGAGGATGAAAGTGATGTGGAGGGCCTAGATTTGATCTTGGAAGATGGAGGGCTAGGAATAAAAGTAAATCTTTTATTCATTTTTGGGAAAGGGGTGAATAAATGAGGTTGGGTGAGATGGATTATTTGTGAATTAAAATTTCACATGGGGAAGGGTAAAATGAATTAAAAATTCATTTAGGGAAGAGTGGATATTTATTAGTTATGACATGTGTAAGGGATGTGTAAGAGGAGTAAATGTGATGTGTGATTTATTTGAATTTTAAATTTGGGGGATGTGGAGAGAAGTGCTAATGAGGGTTTGACTCACTTAATTAGGGTGATTAACCTAATTAATGTGGCTGGAATAAATTAGTAGAGGGATTAGAGGGGGGATAAGATTAATTAATTAGTGATTTAATTAATTAATCCTAAGGCTAGGATGAGGTAGGCTAGAGTAGGCAATTAAATAATAGCTATTTAATTGTCTATGGTAGGGATAGGCTAATTAGTAGGCTAGATTAATTAGTTAACATGGTTTTAACTAATTAATTAGATTTTAGGGAAAATGGAGGAATTGATTAATAAATTTTGCATATTTATTAAATCAATTAGCTAAGGTTTGGACTATTGAATTAACAAGATTAATTCAATTTTGGGGATGAACTGGTATGGATTTAGGAAAAAAAAGGGGTAATTAATTAAATAAAAATTTAATTAATTGGTCAAAAAGGGAATTGGTATGTTTAGGGATATCGGGAGTCAGTTTGGTGGTCAAGACATTTTTAGGTGTCTACATTTGCCCCTCTTTGACGTGGTGTCAGGACCTAGGAGGGAAGTGGCGTTAGGTCGAAGAAAAATATGCCCCAGCTGCCGGGAAGGAATGAGATGGATAGGGGATGCCCCTTCGAGAGGTTAGCGGGAAAATGCAAATTTTGCAGGTAAGCTCTCGAAAGGATGCGATGGAAGTGACAGTTGGAAAGGTGATGGAAAAAGAAGATGGTAGGAGGAAAAATTAAGGAAAAAGACTGAGATCTGCACCCTAGAGGAAACAAGAAGGGATGGAGGGATGACATGGCCCGCTATATTATGCAAAGTGGGCCCAAAGAGTGCCACATTGGCACACTTTTGACTTTGTAGAAGAAAAGACAAAGGAGAGATGGCTGAGTGCAACCCACAGTTCCTGTGACTACATCACATCTCAGAGCGATTCTGAGAGGTCGGGCAATCACCCGAGGCTGGACCCCAGGTAGGGCCTAACTTGAACTTTGTGATTTTTTATTTTACGCACATGTTTTTAGGTTTTGGGATATGGGTTTGGAGCGTGTGGCGCCAAAGATAAGGCGAATTAGCGCAATCCTGCAGATTAGTGCTATCCGCAGGGTAGTGTAGGGCGATTTTGTCGACATTTGGGGGAAATATTGGCGCTATCGTCTGGATTAGTACCAAAACTCGGAGAGAAAGAAACATAGCGTTTTGACGCCATCTTATGGTTAGAACGGCGCTATCGTCTGGAATAGCGCCATAATGGGGAATAGCACTATTGTTAGTTTTAGCGCTAAAAGGTAAATTGATGCTAAAATGGAATGCGTCGCCATCGTCTGGATTGGTGCTATATAGGGTGCACAGTGGCGCCATTGTATGTATTGGCGCAATGGGTAGGGAGAATTAGCACTATTTTAAAAATAGCACTAGGGACTGTCCGTGTGGGGCCACATGATTTGGGCCTGTGAGACATGTAGAAGAAAAAAGTGTGTGGGGAAGAATAAGTAAGTATCTAAGGAAGAAGTGGTTGATGCAGGATACACGGCGATTTATACTGCAGTCGTGGGAACGACGAGTGTGATCCGTGATGGCACTGTTTGATGAGGCATGGCGGCCTTGACTGGCGAGACTAGGGCTTTGGACGGTGGCAGCGATGCCAGTGCTACTAGCTTATAGAGCTCTGATGACGGCTGCAGTGGAGCGATACTGCAGCGAGACTTCTAGCTTTCTGTTGCCGACAGGAGAGATGACCATCACACTTGAGGATGTTTATCGCATCCTCAAGCTGCCGATTCGAAGTCGACGTGTGAGATATGACACGAGGAGGGGGTGGACTGCATTGATCAGAGTGTTTGGAGCAGAGCACGTGGTTTTTTCGGCAAATGGGAGGGAGATGGATTAGGATAGGACGCTGGCAGCGGGTGCAGATCCCTTTGCCTTATTTTTGTGTGCACTGATTGGAGGTGTGGTGCTACCGGATAGGGGAGGTAGAGGTTTTCTTGTGGGCTGGGGGGGATGATAGAGGGGATAGTGAGCCATGATATTGTCTATGCACGGGGGCCGGTGATGCTAGCATCGCTCCTGTATGAGATGCACACAGTCGCTTATCTTCATGATAGGGCTTTATCTACTGGGGTTGCGCTGCTACACGTATGGCTTTGGGAGCACATCCCTGTGACTCGGCCGACATGCAATTATTATCAGTGGCCGTTTGAGGTGTTTGTGTTCTTGTATCGGGATGCAGAGTATACCACAGGTCCGCCACTGGCGGAGGATACTGGATGATGTGATTAGCGTGGTATGGCGTGCATATATTGGTTGTGAGGAGTGGCTTGATGATGTGATTCATCTCCTGTACACATTTCAGCAGAGATATCTTATGGGTCGTGCAGACCGTACCATAGAGATGTACCTACCCTCGCGGGTTATGCGTCAGTTTGGACTAGTACAGGATACGCCTCAGCAGATGGTGATATATGTGCGGACGCCACGGGATACAGCTTACTGGCCCACACCATTACAACCACAGGTTGCGCTGAATGATTGGGCAGCACTTCAGCCAGTTCAGTGGGATTGGAGGAGCATAGTGATGGATGCAGGTACTACGCCTGCTTATGAGGTATGGTGGCAGACACATCAACCCACTCGATTGACAGATCCGACGGTGGAGGTATCAGAGGATGAGGGAGATGGGGGTGGAGACGATCCGGATGGGGGTGGAGATGAGATTGTGGAGGATTATATTGTGGAGGTGATGGGTGATGGGGAGGAGAGGGTGATTGCGAGAGATGGCCAGCGTGTAGAGGAGGTGGCAGTAGCAGCAACGGGATAGGGACAGGTGGGGCAGGAGGTTCCAGCATAACAGGTTCTGGCACAGCAGGTTCCGGCACAGTAAGTTCCAGCACACCAGGCCCAGGTTAGGGGTGGACGACAGCGTAGAGGACCGTGGCAGCACGGTGGACAGCCGAGGACAGAGCAGGGTGATCTATCTCCATCACGGGTGGAATAACTGCGAGTCGGTAGACATGATACCAGGGCAGGGAGTTCAGGGGCAGGGGTGGCGGTAGAGGGTGAGAGGCTGACACCTCGGTGATGTCCACAGGAGGAGATGGAGGAGGTGGAGACATTGCATGCTCAGGTGGCCAGCCTAGAGGAGGTGTTAGGGTGCCGAGAGGCCGAGTTGGGACAGCTGCAGGGAGTAGATGGGCAAGTGGAAGTGCTAGAGGCTCAGCTGGCTCAGGCTCGAGAGGACATGGAGGATTTGAGGATAGAGCGGGATGCAGTGCTTGTGAGAGCACATCAGGCAGAGACTGCGTTGAGCAGTGTACAGGCTGCGGGTGGGGGACTTACCCCAATTTTGGCAGGGATGCAGGCCCAGCTGGCTCAGGTGCAGACACATGCACATCAAATACAGGGGTAGTTGAGCCAGGCACAGGGATAGATAGCTCAGGTATAGGGAGAGCTAGCAGAGGCCAGGGCACGGACCAAGTATTATCGGGGGTTGTACTATGCAGCCGTGCTCGCAACGCAGCGGGCACCGAGTTGTAGCTAGGTCAGCAGATCGGGGGCGTCGAGATCACATAGATCGAGATTTGTACAGTCAGTACAGCAGACGATGCCGCCTCCCTCACATGTGCCCCAGCAGGGTCCTCAGGTACCAGTAGCGCCATAGCCACAGCCACCATCGTGATCACAGGTTCGGCCAGTGTCAGGGTCTCCTACTCCCTCAGAGAGAGGATCCTCTATGTGATAGTGATATCATGATAGCCCTTGGAGGCATTTTGTATCAAGACACTATATGTATTTTTTGATGATGAGCGATGTACATTTTTCTTGCGGTGATTATATATGATGCAATACTTTTGATGGTTTATGATGTTCTATTGTGATGATGCTTATATGATGGATGCACATGTTATATTTTATATGTTGTCGATGTGTGATGTTGTTTCAAATGATGTGTGTGATTTGGTGGATGCATGGATGTTTTTGTGATATATGCATGGTGTTGTGATTTTATGGACTATATGATGTAACTAAATATGTAGACTAATGAACATTTATTATGTATGAAAATGTATGATATTATGTATATGCCACTAGATGTATATGTTGTTTCAATGGTGATGCTGATGATGTTGTAATGCAACTAATTGTTTATGAGATGTTTATATGTATGGAATGCAATGTGATGATGTTATTTTTAATATGCACCTATGGGATAAATGAACATGATGTGATGTGTAATTATATGCAGCTAAAATGAACCTACTTGTGTTTTTAAATGGATGAACCTAGAATGCAATGCAATTTAAATGAATTAAAATGAACCTAGAATGTGATGCAACTTAAATGGATTAAAATGAACCTAAAATGAGATGCAAAGGGATTAAAATGAACCTAAAATGAGATGCCAAAGGGATTAAAATGAACCTAAAATGAGATGCACATGGATTAAAATGAACCTACAATGTGATGCAAAGGGATTAAAATGAACCTAAAATGAGATGCAAAATGCAGTTTAGGTGATAGGTGGTATGCACACTAGGTGATAGGTGAGGTAGCCTAGTCCTGATACACATGATGTTCCTTGTGTTGACCCTGAATGGTGAGACTATGGGAGATCGTGTTAGGTGGTGGGGGATGATAGGGGTGGGAGTGTCTAGGGGATGGCGGTGGGGAAATTGGAGGATTGCTAGGTCAGAAGACACCACGTCATGGAGGGGGGGTTGGGATTTGGTTTGGCGCAGATTGTGTTAAGTGGGGATATGGTGGGGAGATGGGATCAGTGAGGGTTTAGATTGGGGGGGAGGTTTGAAAAGTGTTTATCAAATCTAGGCCGATATGGGGTGGGTGACTGAGTGATTAGGAAGATGATTGTGAGCTAGTAACAGTAGTTGCACAAAATTAATTGAGAGCATTTCTTAGTTTAATGTAGCAATGTAGGATACAGTTCACAAAGGTATGAAATGACCTAGGTGATGATGTATATCCGACCATTGCATGGACTAGACCCACAAACAATAGGTTTTGTTTCATGCATGCCCAAGGTAGTATAATCTTGTCTAGTAGAGGAAGGGGACTCATAGCAGTGAGTGTGAATAATGCGTATAAGGTGTTGATACCTGTATATGCAAAATAGGACACATCATGCTAGAACTGACCTGGACTTCAAGATATGAATACTATTCTTGGAGTATTGAAACCAACCCACAAGCACAGCATACCGAAACAATGACCATGTCTACTCCAAGGGCTATCCGCTACGTACCATGATATAATGAGATCAAGGTAGCTTTGGAGATTACTTGGAGCGAGACAAAAAGATAAAAATCAATAAGCAAAAAGACCAACGAAAGATACAAATAGCCTTTGTGTACTCTTGCCAAGAGACGTGATGATAGAAGGATAGATTTTTGTCCATTGTAGGAAAGACATATCCTAGGATGCAGATCTATTTTGATTCAGTGAATTTTTGGAAGATAGGCAAAAGAACATTTGGGCCAAATGTAAGTAGATTATAGTTGGTATATTGCTTGATGATTTTTGCGCGAGGGACCATGTTTCAATGGTATACGTAGCATGTGTATCATCTTGTAGATCTAGAAAGCTCAGTGAGTGGGAACCATCCCAATGGGTGGGATGGGTGCATCTTAGATACCTAAGTACTGGAAACATCCTTCGTATTCCAGATTGCCTACATACCCTGTGTCCACGGGATCAAGGTACTTTTAAGATGCGGGCGAAATGAATATGTAGTTCTGGCAGGACTTGATGTGGGAATGGTTTGCGATGGGATGTGATGAGGGTTGATGTGTGTTTAGATGATGGTGATGGGATGTGAGATTGATGCATGGGGTGATTGTTTTTTGGATTTTCTATTTTTTATGATGTTTTTGGATTTTCTGATTTTATGATGTTTTTGGATTTTCTGATTTTATGATGTTTTTGGATTTTCTAATTTTATGATGTTTTTGGATTTTCTGATTTTATGAACTGTACAAAGGAGAGCTTACAAGGATCCTTGTTCCATGGATGGGGTTTTGGGTGGGTGAGGTAGTGTGGAATGGGCGAACAAACTTGATGTGTCAGAATTTCAAGCCATGGGATGCGTGGGTATGGAGTGTTATGATGGAAAGAGGACTTATTAGATGGTAGAACTGGCCACTATGCATGGCGCCTGAAACAGGTTTTCACCATGGTACTTATCCAAGGCGTCACCGAGGTGATTTTCACCATTGAAAGTTTTTATTGCACTCTGATTTTTTCTTAATTTTTTTTTGATTTTTTGGAGTTTGATTAATTTTTTGTATTTTTTTTATTTTTTGACTTGTGGTACCAAATGGGTTATGCATAGAATCACTTGAGATGCAAGATGTTCATTGGCTCATCTAGAGGCTGCCCCTCGGGTGTTGCAAGTTGATAAGCTCCTAACCCATAGTCGGCAGTGACGACATAAGGTCCTAGCCAATTAGGTTCAAATTTTCCTTGCTTCGGATGCTCTTGCAGGTTCTTTTGATTTTCCATTAGGACCAGGTCACCTACCTCAAACTTTTTGGTTCTGATCTTTTTGTTGTAGCTTCTTCTGAGGCGGTTTTGATATGCCTGTAAGTGATTTAATGCATTCAGGTGTTTCTCATCCAATAATTCAAGTTGATGCAACCTTGCGACGCAATAGTCTTCATCAGAGATAATATTTTGCAATGATACTCGGAGGGATGGGAGCTCGACCTCTATAGGTTAAATGGCTTCTGATCTGAATACTAGTGAGTATGGAGTGGCTCCAGTAGGAGTGTGGATGCTGGTGCGGTAAGCCCATAGGGCGGGGTTGAGTTGGAGATGCCAGTCGTGGCCAGCTTCATTGACTGTCTTTTTTAATATGTGGAGAATGGTTTTATTAGAAGCCTCTGCTTGACCATTTCGTTGGGGGTAATATGGCATGGAGAATCGGTGTTTGATGTCAAACTTTTCGCACAAAGTGCAAACTTATTGGTTTTTGAATGGCTTCCCATAATCAGTGACAATGGAATGGGGGATACCGTAGCGGTAGATGATGTAGTGGAGAATGAACTTGGAGATTTGGATGCCTGTGGTGAAGGTGAGTGGTATTGCTTGCACCCACTTTGTGAAGTATTCGGTAGCAGTTATTATGAATTTATGGCCGTTGGATGATGGAGGATGGATTTTCCCTACGAGGTTGAGTCCCCATTGTGAGAAAGGCCATGGTGTTGTGATTGGTTACAGCTCCTGTGCTAGGGCGTGGATGAGATCACCATGTTGTTGACATGGGAGGCATTTTCTGATAAACTGATGTGCATCTTTGTCCATGGTGGGCCAATAATAGCTAGTCCTTAGGATCTTCTTAGAAAGAGCTGGTCCACTTGAATGTGCCCCGCAAATACTTGCGTGTACCTCTTCCAAAGCTGCCTCAGCTTCCCTAGAGTCTAAACATCGTAGAAGCGTGCCATCAAGACTCCTTTTGTAGAGGGTGTCACCTACAAGGATGAAACGGGAAGCTCGACGAACGAAGGATTTTTTCTGTGATGGAGATAGGTTGTTGGGGAGGATATTATCATGAAGGTAGAGGTAAGTTTCTTGATACTAGGGAGATAAAGGACCAACAATTTCGCACACTAGTTCAGATTGGGGAATGTCATATGCTGGTATGGGGAGCTCTTCAATCAGGAATTCACATTTCTTGCTGCCTTGCTTCATGTCAACCAGAGATCCGATGGTGGCCATGGCATCTACCACTTTGTTGTTTAACCTTGGGATCTGCTCAAAGTGGATGTCACCGAAATAATCTTTAAAGTCATCTACCATCTTCTTATAGGGAAGGAGCTTATCATCCTTGGTTTTGTATTCATTATTGACTTGCCTGATGACTAGTTGAGAGTCACCATACACAATTAGTTTTTCTATTTTCCATTGGATGGCCATTCAGAGACCTGTGATGAGGGCCTCATATTCTACTACATTATTGGTGCATGGAAATGTGATTTTGAATGATTTAGGGATCGTGTCACCTTGAGGGGTAACAAACAGGATGCCTGCCCCCGAGCCTCTGTGGGTGTAGGATCCATCAAAATACATCTTCCATGTATCTACGGCTGGTGTGATTGTCAAGATGGCTTTGTCAGGAAATTCTGCTATTGTAGGATGTTCTTCTTGAATAGGTGCCTCAGCCATCTGATCTGCTATGACTTGTCCTTTAATTGCCTTTCTCTCTGTGTATTCTATGTCGAATTCGGTGAGAATCATGACCTATTTTGCCATTCTTCTAGTGAGAGCTGCTCTGTTTAGCAAATATTTGAGTGGGTTGATCTTGGCAATGAGCTTAGTCTTATGATTGAGCATATAATGTCTTAACTTTTGTGATGTGAAGACCAGGGCAAGACATGCTCGTTCAATTTGTGTGTAGTTAAGCTCATAGGAAATTAAGGTGTGCCTGATGTAGTAGATGGCTCTTTCCTTCCCCTGCTCATCATGTTGTGCTAACAAAGCCCCAATTGTTGTGTCTGTCACGAAGATATATAAGAGGAGGGGCTCTCCTTGTCTTGGTGGAGATAGAATAGGGGGATTAGCCAAATATGCTTTTAGTTGGTCGAAGGCATCCTGACACTGAGTAGTCCAGGCGAAAGCCGTATCTTTCTTGAGGAGATGCTAGAATGGTTGGCATTTGTCAGCAAGTTGAGCGATGAATCGGCGAATAGACTGTAGTTTACCCTGCAGGCTTCTCAGTTGTTTCAAGGTTTTAGGAGGTGGCATTTCAGTAATAGCTTTGACTTTCACCGGATCCACCTCGATTCCTCATCTAGAGACTATGTATCCCAACAATTTACCTGAAGTGACGCCAAAGACACACTTTTTTGGATTTAGACAAACATTATATTGCTCTAGCCGGTCAAAGATCTTGGCTAGCATGTCTAAGTGTTCTTCTCTGATCTTTGATTTGTCGAGTAAGTCATCACTATAGTCCTCCATGATGTGGTGAAAGAGGTCGTGGAAGATGACAGCCATTGCTCATTGGTAAGTAGCGCCTGCATTCTTTAGGTCGAATGGCATTACTACCCAACAGTATGTCCCCCATGGGCATATAAAAGATGTCTTGTGCTGATCTTCTTCGGCAATTTTGATTTGATTGTATCCTGAAAAGCCATCCATGAGAGATAGCATCTCATGCCCTACGGTAAGATCCACAATCATATCAATGTTGGGAAGTGGGAAGTCATCTTTTGGGCAAGCCTTATTGAGGTCTCTAAAGTTAGTGCAACAGCGGATTCTGCCATCTGGTTTAGCAACAGGTACTAGATTCGAAACCCATTTAGGATAATCAATTGGACGTATGAACCCCACATCTAGTAACTTTTTGAGCTCTACTTTGACAAGAAGGGCCACCTGAGGATTCATCTTTCGAAGCTTCTGTTTGACTGGTTTGGCATCAGGATGCACTGCAAGATGATTAACAACCAAGGCAGGATCTAGCCCTGGCATGTCTGCGTAGGTCCATGCAAAGTTGCGATTTCTACGTGTGAATAATGCCAAGAAGTCTTCCTATTTGAACAAGCTAAGAGATTCTGCTCTGTATGTGATCTTCGGCTCTTCCTCTGTCCCTAGATTCATTTCCTGAGCTGGTTCAACCAAGATGGGTGATCTGTCAGGATATACCTTATCTATTTCAGGGAGGCCCATGCTTCCATCCCCTAGAGCCTCATGGAGATTTTCACCAGGAGATACATCCTTTATTTTTACTTTTTTAGGATCTGATACTACCGTGGAACAGTTTTCACCATCAGATCCATTTTTTGTTTTTGTATTTTTGCGACTAGAAGCAGGGGTTGTCTCCCCAAAATAGGCATCCAGATTGAGTTCCATGATGTATCCAGCTCTATGATCTCCCAAGGGGAAGTTGTTTCTTACTCCCATCATTTCAGCAATGGCTTCATCATTAGGTGCAATGTCAAAAATAGGAGGTCCTCGTTGGTCCCAGTCGATGAGGTCGGGGTATACTAATGGTAGGTCATTGGATGATGAGGCGAGAGTAGTGACGGAGTAGATGGTGCAAATGGAGGAGGCGAAGAAATCGGCAAAGTCGCTAAAGGAGTCTTGTAGGTCCATTTCATTAACATTGTCGATGTCTAGAGAAACTAGAGCAAACTCGGCTAAGATACATTCGCCTGTATTAAGGATACGTTGTGGTTGACCATACCCTAACCCTTGAGTATAGGGGTTCCTTGTTGCTTGCAGTGGTTCTACAATCCCCTGTTCATGAAGGCCAATGCCACCTTGTCCTTTGTAACCCATGCTTTTGACTATTTCTAAAAACATTTTCTATAACTATTTGTTGGGATGGTTAGGATGTCTTGTTCTGTTTCCTCATCCTTGTAAAGCCAGGATGAAATATCTTCAAGTATGTCCTAATCTAGAAGATGTTTTTTCTCAAAGATGGGCGAGGGTTTGCATTTGATGATGACTGTGTCAGCTGCCTCTATGTTCGAAGTGCCAAATGTCTTAGGAGTGGGTAATAAGCCCACGCAAAAGGTGCCGTGAAGGTTGTATTCCCATAGCCTTGGTTGCTGAGCTTGATCTTGACCTCAGGTGGTGAAGGTGTTTGGGATGAAGTGGTGGCGATGTTGGTGGGGTCCATGTATGAGGTGGAAGCTATTAGGGTGATTTGGGTGGTGGCTTTATTATATGGATAGAAGGTTTGGTTGTGTCCTTCTAGAAAACTGCAGTATTGGAAGGGACGGGGATCAACATAAATAGTGACCTCGGTGCCGTTGTGGGGGAATTTGAGACATTGATGGAAAGTGGAGGGGACGGCTTGCATGGCATGGATCCATGGGCGGCTGAGAAGAATGTTATAGGGGAGGTCAAGATCCATAACCTGACATTTGGTTTCAAGGATTTTCTGTCCCACTTGAATAGGGAGCTTTATGGTGCCCTCGAATAGTCTCTCAGTGTCATCATATCCTTTGATTGTTATGCACTCGCTAGCATCCACAACCACATCTGAGTACCCCAAGTGTTTTAACAATTTTAGAGTGCATATATTTAGGCTGGAACCACCATCTATTAGAACCCTTTTAATGGTGTGTTTGTGAATGCGGACCTCGATGTGTAGTGCATCATTATGTAGGTGTTCGGAAGTAGGGAGATCTTTTTCAGAAAACGTGATATGGTGTGGTGTAGCAATATGGCCGACCATGGCTTGAAATTGATTGACATCCAAGTTTGTAGGGACTTGTGTTTCCAAAAGGGACTTGTTGAGAATGTCCTTGTGGCGGGGTGATGTGCAAAGCAGCTCAAGGATGGAGATTTGCACGGGTGTCTTTCCTAGATGGTCTAGGAGGTTATATCGAGTGTTGGGTGATGGACAGGTGTTTGGACGAGGGCGGAGGGGATCAGATGTGGATGGGGGTGTCGACTCAATGGGAGGGGCAGTGCGGATTGAGACACAGCCTCGACGGGTTGTTACTGCGCAATTAGGTGCTTGTGCCTAAATGGTGATTGTGTTGACATAATGGGATGAGGGTTCGATGCGACTGACAATGGAGTCGTAGTGTGCGGGTGGTGGAGTGACATTGTACGCTTGGTTAGATGATGAAGCCTTGTTATGGTTGGGCAAAGGATCCTTGTAAGCTCCAAGGTTAGTGTTTGGTGATGGCTGTGCACTGTGCTCAAGGTTGACGAGATTTTGATCTATTAGGTCTTGGATGCAATGTTTTAATTGCATGCAGTCAGCTGTTTTATGGCCTGCCACGCGGTGGTATTCGTAATAGTCATTTTCATTATACCATGCTGCCTTGAGGTCATTGTCTTGGCATGGTCTAACAAGTAGGAGTGTGATTTCTCCTTGCTTGAGACATCTATCAAGGATGTCCTCAATAGGTTCTGCTAACGGCGTGAAATTTCGGCGAGGTTTGCAGGGTTTATTTGGTCCTCTTTGGTTATTTGCGTTTGCTGCATACATGTGTGCCGGTGTGTGCTTTTGGATGTGTTGGATGGCCTTCACATCGGTGACGCCATCGTTCAGATTATTCTTCTTCTTCCCCCAATAACGTGATTTATCATTAGGTTGCATGTTGGTATTGTTATTGGTATTGGGGGTGTTGTGATTGGATTTGTGGTTGTTGTTATTGTTGTTGTTGTTGGATTTGGGATTGTAAAGTTTGATGGAACCCTTGGCAATGAGGGCTCATTCAACAGTGGTGCCTTTGTCGATAACCTCTTCAAAGGTAGATGCGCAAAGAATCTGTAAGTGGAACCCTAATTCCTGATTGAGATTGGCCACGAACATGGTGACAAGTTGTTTTTCAGGAATAGGCCATGGGAGCTTGCTTGCTATGCCCCTCCACCTTTGTAAGAAAGAAGCGAAAGCTTTGCCGTTCTTTTGTTTGGTGTCACAAAGGTTGGTCATAGATACCTCATGTTCAAAGTTGTAGGAGAAGTGGTTGACAAACTTCTCCGCAAGCTCGGGAAATGTTTGAATTCCAGGTGGAAGATGGGCAAACCATTCAGCAGCTTGGCCGCCAAGACTTCTTGGGAAGAGTCTCATAAGATATGTGTCATTGTGAGAGACTTCGAGGAAAGCAATGTAGAATTCCCGAAGGTGGTCCCTAGGATCGCCCTTTCCCTTGTATTTGTCAAATTTTGGCGTTTCAAAGTTTTTAGGGAAAGGGGGCATGTACAAGGTGCGGTCAAATGGGTAGGGGCAAATATCCTCAAAAGAATAGTATTTGTGTTTGCCCCCAGTTTGTAGGTCATCCACCTTTTGGATTAAGCTTTGTAGCACGGTGTTGAAATCCTGTGGTTGTTGTGGTTGAAACATGTAGGATTGTTGGTTGGTGAGATATTGGAGATGGGGCGGGAGTTGATGTTGGGGATTGGTTTGGTTGAGATGTTGGTGTTGCGGGTTGGGGTTTGGATTGATTAGTGCTTGCTGTTGTTGGTGCGCGTAGAGTTGTTGGAGAATATGTGGGGGTATTTGGGAATTGAGATTATGTTGACTTATGGGATTGACGTTAGGTATGTGTATGTTAGATTGGTTAGATGTGTTATGAGATTGTTGTGAGAATAGTTGTCATAGGTAAGCAAGGGTGTGAGGGTTTGGTGGGGGTACACTTGTGGAGGTACTTGCTTGTGTGATGTTGCCTTGTATGCCCATTGTGAGTGAAGCGGAAGGGTTGACGGCAGTTGTGGTAGTAGAAGTGATGATGGGTTGGGAGATGTTAAGCATAGCGGTGGATGTGGAACTTGTAGATGTGGTAGCAGTTGAGGTTGTGGAGGTGGTAGATACGTTAGGTGTTGACATTTGAGAGATGGTGGGTTGGGTATGTGATGTAGATGCCTGGGTATTTGATGTGGTAGGGATAACTATAGAAGTGGATGGTTGTGATGATGTTGTGATGGGGGGAAGTTGAGCACCAAGCTTGAGAAGATGGTCAAGATATCTCTTTGGGTCCGATCTTAGGACTTTATCAAGTAGGTCCATATTATCGGCATCTTGCGTGACGCTCAAGACATCTAGGTCATCTTGGGATATGGTGGGGACATTTTGTGGTGGTGGTGGTGGTAGTGTTGGTGCTTGTGGTAAGAAGTGAAAAGGGTCATTGGCACCAAATGGGGGGATGAAGGAATATGTAGGTGGATTGTATGTTTGATAAATGGGTATGTTGCTACTGCCGGTGTTAGGCATGCCAAAGGGCCATCGTTCTGCCATTTCTTGATTCTTTTTGTGTTGTGATCTCGTGGTGGGCATACACATATGGATTTGATTTTCTAGATGTGGGATGAGATGGAGACCTTAGAGAATCGAATTAATTTTGTTGGACCCAAAGATGGATGTGGTAGTGAGATGGAGTAGAAGGGTATGGTGAAGATCGATATGTTTTTCCAAAGGTTTTATCCTAAGGGTGATATGAATGGGTGATATTGATTTTTTTGCACAAATTTTGGACCAAAGATGGATGATGAGAAAGGGATTTGGAATTGTGATGTTTTTAATTTTTTGATTGATTTAGGATGGTGAGGATGATGTTGTTGATGTTTTTCGAATTGAGCTTTTGGATAAGATCTAGATTTTGATTTGGCACAAAAGGATGATGATTTTCTTTGTTTGGGGTAGACTAATGACCTTACGCAAAGAGAGGTGATTTGTTTCTCTTGAAATGTAGACTAATGACTTTTCAAGGAAAATGTGATGTTAATGATAAGATCTAGATCTAACTTTGGCTCAAAAGGATGACAAGCTTTGGTTGATGATTTGTTGATGGGTTTTTGATTTGGATGTGGACTTTTTGAAATGATTTGTCTTGGTCCAAGGAGATATGCAAAAAGGATTGAAAGGGATGGATAGATATGTGTTTAGGCTGATAATGGGGTCCAACAATGGTGGTGATTAATTCTCTAAGGTTAAAAAGAAGGTGCAATTTTGGAAAATTTTTGGAGAAAATGGCTGGACTGTTGGCAGATTTTTGTGAGATGGATATGGATTATGGCAGAGCAGAAGGTGTAGATCACAACAAAATGGACCTTTATTTCAGGCAAGTCAATCTAACAATAGCGCCAATCCATGAATGAAAAGGTGCTACAATCAGACGGATATAGCACTGAAACAAGGTAGACAGATTTCTAACGGCAAAAATTTGGATCTGTTTGGAATGTGACAAACTGATTTGTTCTGTCTCAGGCACGTTAATCTAAAAATAGTGCTAATCCACGAGTGAAATGGTGCTACAATCAGACAAATATGGCGCTGAAACAGGTTTTGATAGTTTTCTTATGGCAGAAATTTGGATATGTTTGTTTGGAATGTGACCAACTGATTTGTTCTATCTCAGGCACGTCAATCTAAAAATAGCGCCAATCCACGAGTGAAATGGCACTGCAATCAGACATATATGGCACTGAAACAGGTTTTGACAGATTTCTGATGGCAAAAATTTGGATCTGTTTGTTTGGAATGTGACAAACTGATTTGTTCTGTCTCAGGCACATCAATCTAAAAATAGCGCCACTCCACGAGTGAAATGAAGCTGCAATCAGATAGATATGGCGCTGAAACAGGTTTTGACAGATTTTTTATGGCAAAAATTTGGATCTGTTTGTTTGGAATGTGACCAACTGATTTGTTTTGTCTCTTGGCAATTTGTCTGTGAAAAATCAAAGCACTTTAACACACATTTGAACGCAAAACAAGCAATGATTTTTGTTTGTGATATGATATATGACTTTGTTTAAAACAAGCACTTTTTTACAACATAAAGCGAGAATGTGACAATATTTGTTGAATCCCCTAGCTGTGCCTATTCAAAGCAGGTAGCTCCAGGATCTTGGTAGCACCGGCTCCTCCTTGCAATTGCACACACTTCTCACGCATACCAAGATCTGGGTTTCTTATAAGGCTTGTCCCTCACCAAACCTTTAGATTGTCCCTGCTACCTCGGCTAAGAACCGCATGAATCAGGGCCGCTTCAAGGGTTTTGCCCTCTGCGTCAACAAATAGAAGGATTTTGGCTTGCTAAAACAATGGCTCTTAGTAAGGGCATCCGTTCAGGTGGTTATACGTACGGCAGCGCTACTCTCCGTTATGGAGTCTCCCAGCCTCCAAGGGTTGCGCCTTGGAGGGTTTATGGGGAGGTTGGCTGTCAGTATAATAAAACAACACCTGTCGCTTGAGACTTTTGTCCCAAACGCCTTATTTTATATAGCGGCTTGGAAGAGCTTGGCTTTAGCTTGATGCCACTTGGGTCATTCCCACCTTTCGAAGCGGGGTGGCAGGCCCTCTAAGGATTACAAAAGCAATACAATCATGAAAATACTTTTGATCCCCAAGTTCATACAAAGATGTGAGGGGAGAGCATACGTGTTCCCTATGATTATATCACACTCAACATGGTTCAATTTTAGATCTTTGGATTAGATGGGGGTGATTAATGCAAAGTGTTGTGAGAAGTTTTTGATTCCCAAGATCACCAAAGGGTGCGAGGGAAGAGCATACACTTCTCCCTCTACTTGACACAATCACGAAGACACTTAACACAAGTATTAGATTGTCTTGATTAGATGTGTGTGAAATGCAAGTTTGTTGTTCTTTTTATCCAATGATGTATGCAATTTGTGGTTCTTTTTATAGCCCAAATTGAAGTGTTTGATTGTTTGTTTGTTGGCACAGAAAAAGAAGTATATTTTAGAGCACCAAAATGAATGTTGTAGTCACACACACACTTCACACAAGGAGTTTGTTGGGATTGATTTTTAAAACACCAAATTGAAATGTTGTTTAAGACCTAACATGTAAAAAGAGGGTTCATTTTAGTTTCCAAAATCAAAATGTTATCTAACTAATCAACAAACCATCCTGCAAAAAAGAGTTGTGTTAGTATCCGTAGTACCTACAACAGATAGAAAAGGAAATTACCGAAATAGCGCTAAAATAGACATGTACAGGTGCCACTGCGGGCAGAACAACCTGACTTATGAAAGAAGGTGCTAAAATATTTTATGGCACTAATTAAACTCTACGATAGCGCTAATTAAAACAATGGTGTTGATACATTATTTAGCGCTAATAAATCCTAAGTTAGGCATTAATACAGAGGATAGCAATGATCAGTAGTAGTGAAGGCGCCACTGCGCAGTATTTCTGAATCTGGGGAAAACACAGATAGCGCTAATCTGAAGGATGGCGTCAAAATGGGGACTCGATGCTACTTTGTCATTTCTTTCAAAAATTTGCCATAACCTCCCCCTGTAATTCCTGGTTTTCCTGCAAAACAAAGAGCAAATAACATAGAAAACAACAAGAAAAGCAAAAAACACAACACGTGAGTAGGGTTAGTATATAAAAAAAATTGCGCAGAGATAGCGCTAAAAGAGAAATAGTGCTGAAATACGGTAGTGATGGCACCGCTATGACGGTTGAATAGTGTTGAACCTACAAAAGTCAGATACTAACACAAAAACTCACAAACAAAGATTAGATTGGACCTTGTGGGTCCCACCGGGCGTGCCAATGTAGATTAGGTAAACGCAATGAAGGCAAAACACTAAATCAAATGCAAATGAAACACAAGATTATACCTCATAAAACACAACCTAATCCCATCAAGGGAAGAAGGAGCCTTAGCACCCAAAAGAAGCTCCCAAGACCAAGATTATCCCTAGACTATGGATTCAAATGTGAAGTGCTCCTCAATTGTACAACTCACTATCTACTCAAAGGTGATTTTGGCGTGGTAACTTTGCATGGAATTGGATGATGAAAATGACTTGTGAGAGGTTGTATTTATAGACTTTTTGGAGAGATTTTGATCCAAGGGTGGAGATTGATTGGAGAGATCAATGGTGGAGGATGAAAGTGATGTGGAGGGCCTAGATTTGATCTTGGAAGATGGAGGGCTAGGAATAAAAGTAAATCTTTTATTCATTTTTGGGAAAGGGGTGAATGAATGAGGTTGGGTGAGATGGATTATTTGTGAATTAAAAATTCACATGGGGAAGGGTAAAATGAATTAAAAATTTATTTGGGGAAGAGTGGATATTTATTAGTTATGACATGTGTAAGGGATGTTTAAGAGGAGTAAATGTGATGTGTGATTTATTTAAATTTTAAATTTGGGGGATGTGGAGAGAAGTGCTAATGAGGGTTTGACTCACTTAATTAGGGTGATTAACCTAATTAATGTGGCTGGAATAAATTAGTAGAGGGATTAGAGGGGGGATAAGATTAATTAATTAGTGATTTAATTAATTAATCCTAAGGCTAGGATGAGGTAGGCTAGAGTAGGCAATTAAATAATAGCTATTTAATTGTTTAGGGTAGGGATAGGCTAATTAGTAGGTTAGATTAATTAGTTAACATGGTTTTAACTAATTAATTGGATTTTAGGGAAAATGGAGGAATTGATTAATAAATTTTGCATATTTATTAAATCAATTGGCTAAGGTTTGGACTATTGAATTAACAAGATTAATTCAATTTTGGGGATGAAATGGTGTGGATTTAGGAAAAAAAAGGGGTAATTAATTAAATAAAAATTTAATTAATTGGTCAAAAAGGGAATTGGTATGTTTAGGGATATCGGGAGTCAGTTTGTTGGTCGAGACATTTTTAGGTGTCTACAATATTCTTCCATGCTTTACCACCTGTCTGGTTTCTGGATTATAGTTCCGGGCACATTCAATGACCAGCTCTGGGGATTCCATGGAGTACAGAAAACCAGCCGCATTCCACATTTCAGACATGAACACTGCATCCAGCAGATTGCTCTATTCTTTTCATCGTTCATCTTGGCGGACCAAGCCTCCAAATCGGTACTCCCCTGATGTGTATCTTTTATGGCACCATATTTAAACAGGACGCCTCTAGGAGATGCAAACATGGGCTTGTTAAACTTAGCTTCACACTTTGCTAACCTCTTGTTAGCCATGGATATCTACGATTAACAAGATTTGTCTTACAATGGGTATTCACATACATGCAGATAACATTTATCTTTACTAACATCATTCATACTATATTTATTTTTAGCATTTTCCTATCATGGGATGCATAAACTAGAACCTATAACACCATACCTGATTATACAGAAGTGACATGATGAGGGTTTCAATTACTTACCTGGTTATGCATATCCCTTTATACAAGTAGTTTTCTGAAAAATGCTCTTAATGCTGGTGATAATCACATGTTTCTTCCTGCCTGTAAGCTCTGTTCATACAAGTATCACCTGTATGAGGGTTTGGAAGCTAGTGCTCTATAAAAATGATTTAATAGCAAGGTAAGTTTGAAAATGGTGATGAATTTACCTTTTAACCTTGCAATTAGGGCAAAACTAGGGTGAACCCTGATAGATTAGATTTTATTCATTGATCTTTCACACAGAAACTTAGGATTTTGCCAGGTGTTTCATTGGGCTTTGTGGTCGGCAGGAACTACCTACCAGCTTTGCGTGGATTAAATGTCAATGGTGGCAACGGGAGTGGGGTGATATCCATATGATAGGATATATTTGAATACATGAGGATATTTGGATATCGGGTGATATTTTCAAATATCACCCCAAGTGCAATGTGATCATCCTCAAGATGAAAGACTATCTTCTACAAGATCGGGTGATGAATGCACCCTTGGGTCGTGTTTTATATATCAGGAGGATATTTCCATATATCGAGTGATGTTACAAAAATCATGATGACCGGATAAACAATAACCTTCTCCCTCTCGAAATATCAGGATGACGACACCCAGATACTCACTCAGTATATCGCTATGGTGTCATGACATCATCGTCATGTTATACGAGGAGGATCATGTTTAAGAAATATGCACCCAAGAAGTAAATGTGATGATTACATCATCGTCATGTTTGTTTCTTTGTTTATCAGACTTGAATGACATCATCAGGATAATGGCTTAGGGGGATATTTCACAGCAAGAGGATATTTGAGGGATATTAGGTTACATTGAAAAATATGACTGTCACAAAATACACAAGGCTATTGACAGGTAAAGGTCATTATCACCTAAAAATTGACGTTTGGACATTTGGACCGCATGATTTATTAGGTGATAAATTAAATCAAGGTGATCTTCTGTAATATGACGGATGTCAAGAAATATGATCCTCCCTCTGTGGGTATCAGGTTTGACCAGGATTTTGACAATTCATAACTTTCACATCCTAATGAATATCAAGGTGATGTAAAAGGCAAACCTACATGAAATTTGATGCTCTTTCTAAATATAAGGTTACTGGTATGAAATATGAATTTTGACAAACTAACCTCATGATGATGACTTGCCCAGCCTCCTCATGCATGATGATCTGCATGACTTACTTTTACCAAACTGGCAAAAAGCACAAAAACAAGCCAAGCGAAAGTTGGGTCCCTGTTTTGTCAAGTCAAAATGGGGCGTGTTGTGTAACCACACAACAACTTGCCACTAAAGAAAACAAACAAATTCCAATGATTCAAGTGATGTAATCACATTCATTCATAGTATTCTAATTCTTTCTAAGCATAAGCATCATGGTCTTCTGAATGATAAAAGTTCATCATGGTAATGATAATAACAAAGGATCATGTGTGTGCAACTGATTATTTATCTTCATCTTGAAAGTAAGTTGAAAACATAAGTAACTGGTGTTAAACTACATAGTTGGAGATCATCCCTCATAGCCAACCTGGATAGAGCCTTGCTGCCAGCAGGCATCCATAGCCCCGGCAAGGTTATCTATACAATCTCCCTAAGTAGAGCCCCACTGCCAGCCAGCGTTCATAGCCCCGGTAGAGTTACTTAAATGGCCTATTTTTATTTCTTTTCTGATTTTCTTTAAAATTTGTATCTGATATCATCATGTCAGCTCATTTGTACAAGGTATAGTCACTTGTAACTTTAGGTTGGAGATTGTATTGGTAGCAAGGGAGTCCCTTTAGATTTTTCACTTAACACCTATACTTGTATTTTCAACAAACCCAAGGCTATTATGTGTTTCATTGTGATTGACTCACTTTGATCAAGAAAGGCACCTTAATGAAAGGATATCAAAGACCTGATCATGAATACTTCGTAGAATAAATTATAACCTATGTTTAAATTTGATCTCATCACTTAAATCCTAACAATTTAGTTATTTTCTAGGATAATAAGTTTCCTCATCTTGACTAGCCAAAACAAAACAAGCAAACAAACAAACAACAATAAAAACATGACTATACAAGCAGCTATACAAATGTACATTATGATACACATGACAACTATAAAGTCACTTAGGCCTAGAAATAATGTGTGAGAAATTGTCCATTGACTGGCAGTGGGACATCCTCACCTGTCAGATTCTTGAGCCTATAAGTGCTATCTCCTAGTATCTCAGAAATTTGAAAGGGACCTACCCATAATTTGTCAAATTTTCCATGGTCACCTTTCCTCTCATGGGCTTTATCCCACATCAAGACTAGATTAGATATTCTAAAAGCTTTAACTTTGGCCCTTTTGTCAAACTAGCATTTGACAACAGCCTGATGTTTTGCAAATTGGTCAATTGCTTGACTTCTTTTCTCTTCTAGGTGCATTAGCTAAAGCAACTTGACTTCTTATCTATTGTCTACGCCTAGGTATTTTTGGGCAAACTGTAGTGTAGGAATTTTCAAGTTTATAGGGAGGATAGGATCTACCCCATATACTAAGTGAAAAGGTGAGTTTCCTAAGGCAGTTTTCATTCTAGTTCTGTCTACCCATAAGGCATACTTAAGAAATGAGTTCCATTCCCTAGGGTTCTTCTCTATTAATTTTCTTATGATATTCAACAAATTTTTGTTGGTGGATTCTGCCAATCCATTCCCTTGGGGATAATAGTTGGATGAAAACTTGAGTATGATCCCATGATCAAAAGCCCAACTTGACAATTTAGTTGAAGTGAAAGCAGAACCATTATCACTTACTAGAGCATAAGGAATTCCATACTTGGTGATAATGTTGCTTTCCAAAAATTTGATAACATCATCGGTAGTACAAGTTTTGCTGCTGACCACTTCAGTCCATCTGGTGCAATAGTCAGTAATTGTTAAGACATACCTATGGCCTAATGATGACAGAGGATTGATTGGTCCTATGAAGTCCATGCCCCATTGTGCAAATGGGCACTCTTCCATCACTGGCTGCAAGGGTTGTGCAGCATATTTCTCTCTGTTGGCAGCAACGTGGCATACATGAAAACATTTAATATGTTCAGCTGTATCCTTAAAAATTGTGGGCCAATAATATCCTGCTCTAAGGATTGCATGTGTTGTGGCCAGAGTTGATCCATGTGTTGTTTCGAACTTGTCATGTAATTCTACTAAAACCCTATTTGCTTCTGGCTTTTCTAAGCATCTCAGGTATATTCCTTCATAATTCTTCTTGAACAGGATTCCTCCCTTCATCATATATTTTTGTGACCTTATCTTCAAGGCTCTTCTCTATGAAGCCTGCAGTCTTGGAGGACACCTTCCAGTAATTAGGATGTGCCTGATATCTGCATACCATTCTTTATTGTCCTTAGCATTGATAACATACTGCTAACTTATGATGTTTGGATCAATCTCTGATATCATTTGACTTAGAGCCTGTCCTCTTACCAATTTCATTGGTGTAATCTCCGTGTCATACTCTTGTAAAACTGTAATCCACTTGGTTCTTTTTTCATCAGGCTCACTCTGCATCAGGCACTATTGCAATCACTTTGATTCTTAGTATATAATGCCTAAATTTTTTTACTTCCCTGACCAATGCAAGTGCTTGTCTTTCAACATCTACATATCTCAATTCAGCTTCCTTGAAGGGATAGCTCATGAAAGCAATTGGTTTTTCTTTATTCTCTTCATTCCTTTGAGTCAACACTACTACAGAGGTATGTTTTGAGGCAAATGAATAAATGTAGAAGTCCTTTGTGTAGTCTGGGCTGATGAGGACAGGAGCATCTGATATGGCTTTTTTATGTCTTCAAAGGCTACCTTGGCTTCTGTTGTCCACTCAATCTTTGCATCCTTCTTCAGCACACTTTTGAGATCTACTACATGATTCCCCCTTTCTTTGGATAATACTATCAAGTCATCCATGTATATGACTATACACTTTCCTATTAAGCCTCTGAAGGCTATGTCCATTGGTTGCTGGAATGTAGCTCTAGCATTTATCAGCCCAAATGGCATATGTCTATAAGCAAGGATCCCCCACTTTGTGGTGAAGGCAGTCTTCAGCCTATCAATCTTGTCAACCATGACCTGATTATACCCTGAGAAGCCACCCAGAATGGACATCATTTTAGCTTCATTGACAATCTGCAAAACTTCATCTAATGAGGGTAAAGGATAATTATCCTTCTCTGATGCTTTGTTCAGGTTCCTGAAGTCTACACATAGTCTGATGTCTCCATTCTTTTTTCTTACTGGCACTAGATTGGCCACCCAAGTGGAGTGCCTCATAGGAAATATTATCCTGGCATTTAAATTTTTCTTGACTTCTTAAAAAATTATTGGTTCAAGCAAAGCATTAATTGGTCTTTGCTTCTGTCTGAAAGGTTTAGCATCTAGCTTGAGAGGCATAGTGTGAGTTATGACTGATGTGTCATATATCTTCAGCTCATCATAAGTACATGCAATTACATGGATGTAATCTTTGAGGGCCTAAGTTATTCCTTCTAACTCTTTTGGTGTGCAAACCTTACCAATCAAGACATTTCTCTTGTCTTCACTTTGTCCAATATTCACTTGTGAATATTGACCTCCATCAGCTTTGGGAAGGTCCTTCTGTTTCAGCATGTTATCCAAATCAAAGGCTCTTTCTAATTCAATCATACCTTTGGGAATCCTATTACCAGGTAACTCTAATATTTCATCTTCTTCCCAAACATGATCTTCCACATTATTCTCATCTATGATCTGAGCATCAAATATATCTCTGTTAGCGATAAAATCAAGGATGTGCTGATCATCATCAAAGACCTATAGATTATTAACATTATCAGGTACTAAGGGTGCTGATACCAATTCTACTGAAAATTTTTTTAGGCCTAATATAGATAATGGCTCCAGTGTACTGGCAGCTTGGGCAAGTGCATCTGCCCTATGGTTTTGTTCTCTAGGAATGTGGGTGATATTAAATGTATCAAAGTCTTCAATCAAATCCCACACTCTATGTCTATAATTTGACAATTTCTTATAGTTGCAAGAGTATATTCTTCTTACCTATCTAACAACTAATTCTGAGTCTCCAAAGACATGTAGAATTTTTACCTTCTTATTGAGAGCAAACAATATCCCATGAATCAGAGCTTCATACTATGTCACATTGTTAGTACAGGGGAACTATAATTTGTAAGCAGCTAAATAGGATTTTCCTGATGGATCAATAAGATCAATCCCTACTCCAGCTCCTTGCTTAGACTTAGATCCATCAAATCTTAGAGTCCAGAATTTATCTTCAACATGAGGCTTAGCTGAACCTTTGCTTTTCTTTGCAGCTCTGGTAGCTGCTCCACCTGATATCCACTTTAGTTTAGGAATTTCAATTTTCTCAGACTTCATCCGTTCTCTCTCTTGGGAAGCTGATTTTTCTTCTTAGTTTTCATCATCAAGAGAATGATCCTTTGGATCAGGGTCTGTATGTCCTTTTAAAATATGCAGGCACAATGAACAGGTAGTCTCTGAGTGAGGTGCCTCATGCAACCTACACCATCCTTCAACTAGTGCATCGTGTGGATGCCTCTTTTGTTTTATCATCTTCTTAATTTTCCCTGATAAAAACTCTTCAAATCTGGTCAGGTTACTACCTCTGTCTTCATCAGATAGTTCATAATCTGACTCCATCAGACAATCACTTCCAGGGGTGATCTTTTCTTTCTTCTTAACATTTATCTAGTCGCATACTAGAATTTCTTCTGTTCTCTGCATATGATCTTCATCATGATTTGTCATCTTTTCTGTGGTTCCTGCGGAAGACAAACAAGAATCAATATCATCATCATCACTAGATGTAGAAGTTACCTCAGAATATGATGAAGATGACGCCTCACTGCATGCCTGCTCCAGCATCATCATGTCTAAGCATGTTTCACAAGTCTTTTCTGAATGTGCCTCATCATGTAATCTGCACCAACCATCAATCAGAATGTCATGAACATGAATACTTAATAACTGACAAGATTTTACCTATTTGGACAGATGCATCTCAAAGTTTTTGAAGCGATCTATTTCATTCTCGTTCTCAAAATTATTATCGGGTTCTACAACCAGCATGTCTTCGTGATGATGATGAAAGTCAAGCATCAGGATCTCTTCTATCCTGATAGTCTATGGTCTAATGGCATAAACTCTAGGTTCAACATTTACATACATGATCTCATTTGTTTTGTTATATTTGGTTATCATGTGCTTCATTCTAGATTCAGCATCTATTCTTATCTGGTTAGGTATACCTTTCCAAGGCAACCACATGTGACTGAAGTCAGTAGACATATATCCATTCAAAGTCTTTGACTAGTCCCTACTAAGCAGCATCCCATATGTGTCAGGTATGTCGACTACCTAAATATCAATGTAATACTAAATCCTGGGATCTGATGCTAATTGCATGTGTATATAAGTTAGTTCTCTTATTACACTCACTTCTGTCTTATCTAGTTGTGTCACCTTCTTTAAAGATTTAGTAGGATGTAATCCTAAAGCATTGCATATAGACAAGGGCATCACATTTGTAGATGCACCTGAATCCACTAAACAATTGTGTAAATTCTTACTAAACATCCTTATAGTGAGGAGGAAAGGCGGTGACTCACTTTTATCTCGGTATAACATCATGTGGGATGTTTCTGCAACTTGGACAATAGCTAGCACTTTATGTTTGATATTACTATCTCTAGTAGCATGATATTTACTACTAGATTGGCCTGGTGAGTGATTATCCTCCTTAGGAGCAGGATCATCAAGTGATTTCATGAAAGCCCTCTTAATTGCAGTAGTTTTCAACAATTCTGACAAAGATAGGTTGATCTTTACCTTCTTCATTTCATCTGCCAGATATGTGACAAGTTTATCAGACTCATGAGTTAGGCCAATAGTTTTTGACACCGTATTCTATGGTGATAGATATTGTGCATTTACCTTTGGAAATCCCAGATTATTACTTGCCTTGGGATCAGGAGGTGTGTTAAATTTATTCAGAGGCAAGGAACTAGTTAATGGACCAGTAGGTCTGTTGGAATTACTTCTCAAATTATAATTATGCTTGCCAGGGTATTGTTGTTGGTATGCATGCACCTCTTCATGTTCAGTGGAAGGCTCATTCTCATCTTCAAAGGGGAAGACATAATTTGACTCAAAAGCCATTGCAGATTCTTCACAAGCCTGGGTATAATGCTGGTGAGATGACACAGTCTGCTGATGATGATGATTAGTATAGCTCTCTAATACAAATGTAGAGTCATATCCACAAGGGACAATTTCATTTCCTTCCACCTGAGGTGGATTCCCAGAAGTGTTAGATACTTATGTCTGGAAGATCCTGGTAGTAATTCTAAATTGTGGACAGTCCAATTCTGCATGAGCATTTGTATTGTGTATTCTGCACCAATTGGTGAGGGCTGCCTTAGCAAGATTGACTCTAGTAGTCTGTTTGGCTTCACCAGGTGGCTGCTTATCTAACAATGATGGTAGTGAGCCATTATTTGGTCTGGAGTTCCATACTCTAGGTTGTCTCTGAGGATTATTGTTATTTCCACCACTATTATTGAAATTACTGTTGTTGTACCCTCTGTCAGGATAATTTGGTCTGTCATTGTTATAACCTTTGTTTTGGTTAGGCTGAGAATAGAAGTTTTGATTTCTTAGATGAGTGACCTCTGTAGTTAATTTTCTTAGTTGAGCAGAGATTTCTTTGATTTCTTCCTTCTCTTCTTGAGATTTAGCCACTACATTTTTAGTTTGAGGCTTGAAGAAAGAGGATCCATGATTATTGTTGGATAGGTCAGCACTCTGAGGCATCTGAGTTTGTGTAGGATATTGTGGTGTCTGGCCATTCCCATTAGGGGGTGGCATGATACTTAATGGAGGCACTTGCAAGGGTGCTGGCATGACTGCTGGATGTATCATAGCTCCATTAGGATATTGTTGAGATAGATACTGTTGTGCCAGATATGCAAGATATTGTGGAGGATAAGTTGGATACATGCTAGGCAATGTCGAGAATGCAACATTTGTAGTAGGAGCAGGGACTAACTACTAATTTACTTTGATAGCTTCTTGAAAAGCTCCTGTCAAGGTAGTGATTTTGGGGAGTGTTCTTCTGATGAACATGGAAGTCAATGGATCCAAAGCTGAGTAATAGATACTCCTAGCAGTAGCATCTGCTACAGTATATGGAGCAACTAACTTGGATAGCATTTTCTGGAACCTAGCATTGAAATTGGCAATAGGTTCTCCTTCAAACCTCTTGATTGTGGCAAATAGGTGATAGTTCATTGAAGGACCAATTGGTATTTTGAACCTATTGGTCAAAGCTTTCTCTAGGACAGCCCATGAACCAATAGAACTCTGACCAAGACTAATAAACCAATTATAAGCCTCTTCCCCTAGGGAAAAAGGAAATAATTTGCATACAGCATCTTGATGTTCTATTCTGGTCCTAGAGCAGGCCTCTTTAAAGGTTTTGATATGATCATCAACATCCTGATAAGGATGATATTTTGGACAAAGTTTGTCCAGATTCTTTGGCAACTCATGATATGCAATAAAGGTCAAAGGTGACTCTGTAGTAAAGAAAGACATTGCAACTAGAGGAGGTTGAGCCTATGGTATAGTTGGCTAAGGTTGGACCTGGGGTTGAGATTGAACAGGAGGATCACAGATATCCTAGAAGGTATTTGCAAACCAACCGGAGTCATAGGAGGAGGTTCTGGTGAAGCTCCTGATGCACTAGACCCTGGAGTGTGATGGATGTCTACAGTTCTAGGTCTGAACACTCTAATAGGTAGTTCTTCAAAGATTCCACTAGATCTAGACCTGGTATTTATCCTGTGAGCCAGGATTTCTCAATTTTGAGGCAAATTGGCTGGAACTTTGCAAATATCAGTTGAAATTCACCAGCTGAGGTGATATTTGTGATCGGATGAATGATCTAACTAGATATTTGTGAAATATTTGCAAAGATAATGCAAATATGAAGTGATAATGGGGTATGATGACTTCTACCATGAGGTATCAGGTTTCTAAAGCAAAGCTCTTCAAATCTTGAATAGATTTACCTAACATTGGCTGATATTTGTGAATTCCTAATGATCTACTATAAAGCTTGCAATATTTACATTTGATTTGGAAATCTTTACACAAGATGAGCATCTACAAGCTTGCTACAGTAAATACTTGAGCAATATTTGGAATTCACGAATGCATTCAAGGTTAACTTACTCTCTGCATCATCAAACCTGAAAATAATGATGATGAACGTCTTCTTTCAGATAAAGGCCCTCCTTCTAGTGCCAATTTATGTTGGTCATGATGTTAGTCATAAACAAGAATGGAATAAAAGTACACATTAACCTTTATTCATCTTGAAAGATACGATGAATTTAGAGAATTCATGATCCCAAGTCTCTGGTGATTAGGTCTTAATCATCTGACATTACTCAGAGGTTGATGTGTGTTGCTGTTTCCATTTTTGGGGCCTTACGTTGAGATCATCATCATGATACAACTTCTGCAAAGATTCTTCACAGAGAGGTCATTTGATACAGTTGTTTGATCAAATGATACAGTTATACTCAAATATTTGCATGATGTTCATCAATTATACATTCTTTGTCTCTAAATATGCTAAAGATATACAATTATCTACGAGATATCTACATGTTTCTAATATTTTCTTGAGATTGTCAATTATTTGCATTTATGATGGTGAAATGCTCTGAAATTTAAAGGAAATTGAAAGAAATGCTTCAAATTAATGTTGAACCTTCAACTATTGAACCACATGTACATCAGATACAGTCATGAAGAGGAGAAAACCAGACCATATGTTCACCAGGACATTCCATAGCTAGATACAGTTGATGCTAACTTCAAAGGAATTGTATGAAAACAACATATGCAAGTAGACATACACTCTAAGGGACGCAGCAAATCACAGCATATATCTAGAATTCACACACTGATTACTCAAGATTTACTATGAATTGTAATCAAACAAGTCTTCTCATTCATTAAGTATGCAAAGATATCGATGTATACAAAAAGCTTTGAAATGAGCCCTGAATATTTCAATAGATGGATTTCAATTAAGTTTCAACTATTTGAAATGAGGCATTCCTGCACCTTTTATAGAACAAGGTGAGGAATCCGTTACAAAAAAATCTATGATCTTGATTTATCTATGAATATTTACGGTCAGGATTTCCTTTGACTTTGTCAACTTTATCAAAATGGCACAAGTTGCCAGCTGGCAACTATCTGAAAAACTTATTTTCACTAAGTATCAGATGCTAATATTTATTTCATGATGCATCATCATCTACCTTATCTGAATCATGTGCTTCATCATCAGGTGTATCACTACCTGAACCTTCATCATCCTGATGATGATGACCCTATATATGAGGTTGCATGATGACCCTGACATTTTCATACAACTGCACAATTCTATCTATTTCTTCGCCATCCTGAGTCTTTGCTTTGATAATGGCGTGTTTATGTGCTTGATATTTATTTCTAATGTTGTCCAGTTTATTTTTTCTTTGATGTGATGTCTCATTGTAATTTTCTATTTTCACTTGTTCCTCACCAGTTTATCCATGATTTCTTTAGTCAATTAGCCTAATGGATCATCAACAATAAATTGGAAGTTATTGTGTAGAGCTTGAATTGCAAACTCCTCATCTTGATTTTCTACCTTTCCTTTTAACACCTCCAAAATTTCTTCTTCAAAAGACATCATATCATGTAATTTTATGTTGATTTCTCTCAACTTATTGTTGCACCTTTTGAGCACATCACATTCAAATTGAATGTCCTTATAACATATATCTATTAATAATGCATTGTTATTATTCAACACCTACTTGTTGATGAGCAATTGAGGATTTATCCTCTTTATTTCTCCCAGGATATCTAATATCTTCTCCAATTGGAAAGATCTTTTACCTGTCTCCATCTGCAGCTTGTCTACTTTCCTTCTAGAATCACTGAGAGAACCCCACCTCCTCAGAGAGGCCTTTACCACTTCCTCTACTGTATCAAATGTGGAATACATCCACTTTCTCAATATGGATGACTCATGCTTCATGAGATCCAACTTATTTACTTCTTCTTGGGAAATAGCAGTCAATGGGACTGCATGTTCAGAAGAATCATCCTCAGGATTAGTTAATCTCCCTATATATGCATGCAACTGAACAATGTGCTCTTTGTGTTGCTTTTTTTCTCTTTTTCTCTCTTAATTTTTTGAATTAAAGAATCTATAATATCTTTACCTTCTTGACCCTCTTGGTCTGCATTTGCAAAACCTAGGTCAACTTTATTAATCTAGAATTCTTCTAGAGTAATTTTACCCTTTTCTTTCTCTACAGTAGGGATTGCAATTTGTGCAGTCCTTCTTCTAGTAGTGGGATCCCTCTTAATGGTTGAAGTCATTTTGGCCTTCCTCTTTGGTTTTATTATATTTTCAAAAAACAAGGTGGACACATCAAATTCCTGAATCTCAACATCTACCTCTGTATTAACTTCCTTTTCCAACCATTGAGGTACCTGTTCATGTTTCTTAGCATCATCATGATGTTCACCATTATCTCCTGTATCTATCAGCACATGTGATGGAGAAGATGACTTCTTCGTTTCTTCTTCATGATGCTCATCCTGAGAGCGATCCTGTGGTATCTCCTCCTGCTGAGGAATTTCCTTTTCTAGAGGAGCATTGTCCTGAATTGGAAGATCTTGAGATATGTCTGTATGATGATCATGATCATTTTCCTTTATTACCTCATCCACTTTTGACTTTTCCTCTTGTTGAGGCACATTTATATTAGTGGATATTGTGGAATCCTCCTTAGGTGCTGGTGTTTGTTCTAAAACCATGATTTGTTCTGCACCTGCACCACTTATTTCTTGATCTTTAGAAGTAGGATCTTCTATTACATCCTTTTCATCAGCCTTCTTCTCTTGAACTTCTACTATATCAGGCTTGGCTGATGTATCCTGCTGGCTCATTTCTGAAGTATGGCCCTCTAGTTCTGCCATCTTCACTTCTTCTATATGTTGTTTCTTATCAGGTGTACCTGCTAGATGTTCAGGACTTACATCCTGTCTACCTATCAAATCCACTACTACAGGACTTGCCACCTGTGCAACTAATGTATCTAGCTCCATTTCTTGAGCTACCTTCTCTGGACTCTTCTCCTTCTCAGATTCCACTTGCTTCACTTCCTCCAATATTGTTTGAATTGATGGAGTCCCATGAGGAGTCATTTGCATTCCTGCAGCAAGGGTTTCCATCTTCTGTTAAGCTACTTCCTTCACAACCTCATCATCAAATAGATTAATTGTTTCCTCTAATGAGATATGACCTCCTTCTAGCATCTTGGAGGTTTCTTTGCTTTGCTCTTCTACAAGTTCAGTTTTGAACTTCACAATGGTAGGAAGTGGAACATTGTGTTGAAATTTCTTATGCACAACTTCACTACCTACCCCTTTTAATAGTGTAGGGGATTGCTTTATTTCACCCCTCATGGAGGTTCTTGGTTTCTTAGGTGGCGTGGCTACCACCACCTGTGGGGCTTTTCTCTTCCTTTTGAACAGCAAAGGGACCTCCTCTTCTTCAGGCTCTTCCTCCATAAGGATATCTTTTTCTATTGGCTTCCATGAGGATTGAGCCTCTTCTTGGGTCTCAGTAACTTCTGCCTCTACTATCTTATCTTTCTTGAACTTTTGTTTACTTGTCCATGGAGGTGATGCTGATCCTGATCCTAATCCTGATGTTGTTGCCTCCTAAGCTGTAAACATTGCCCTCTCAATAATCACCCCTTTGGGTTCATTATCAATCTTCTTACCCCTAGGGGGTCTTTTGCTTTGTTGTTGTTGTGGAGGCAACCTATCTCCTTTAGATTTTCTTTTCTCATTTATAAAATCATCATATTTCTCATTAGGAATATCCTGTCCTTTCTTCTTGTTGTCCACAGTAATGGCAACACCTTTCTTCTTCAATGCCTCAATTTGTTCATCTACCCAAGCTTGGGTAAGGTGTAAGGTCCTAGAAATGAAAGGATCCAAAGATATGTCTTCTTGTATGGTCAGATCAGGCGCAGATATGGTATCATTATATATTTTCTTTTCTTCATATTCATCTGCCATTATCTTGCCATCATCCTTTTTCAACTGTGAGGGAATGGGGATGCAATCAAAGGTTTTGATTTGATTCAATGTCAACCTTTGATATCTTCTTCTTCTGGCTTCTGCTTCATCCTCACAATCTTCCCTGAAGTCTTCTATGTGCCTCTTATGAATAAGCTTCCCTATTATTTTCTGTATCCTCCCATAAGGATCATATGGTCTAATCAGTGGGAATGGCTGCAACTGCATTTTATTCAAACTGACCATCACCTTCTTGATACTTTCTGAGTCTGGGCACATGTACCAGCCAATGGTCACTGGAAACAATATTGGTGGTATTTTCTGAGCATCCTTATACGTTTTCAGCATTGTGGAGCTCTACCTTATGAATTCCATTAATACCACTGCATCAGTGGGGTATCTTTTTAGCATGAGGGGATGTCCTTCAAAACTCTCAATTCTCATGTAGGAAAATGTAGTAAATTGAATATACCAGGCTCCATGCCTATAGATTATTTCTTGAGCCTCCATGCTTAATCTTTTTGTCCTGTCCTCCTCCATGGTTCTCACTAGATGCATAGAGAATGCATCATTCACCAATTTATAGTCCTGGAGGTAGTTAATTCTCTGCAATTGGGGATGATGATCCTAGATGTGAGCATCATTGGTGGTTCCACCAATCTTACCAACTGTTGTTAATGCATCAAATGTGCCTTTGTAAGGACAGGAGTAGACAATGTATGATGTCATATAGAAGGAACAATCTGAACCTCCCAGGTTCATCAACTGCTCATGTAGAGCATCGCTTATTAATTGGCGCCATAGTGGCTTGGTTTCTGCATATATGCACATCAACATGACACTATACATCCAATCTTTAAAACTACCAGCATTAGGTTGGCCTATCACCATGCTAAGCAATGCAATCATGTACTGATATTCTTCATCAAAATCATATTTATACAGGTGCACAGGGAGTTTGGTTGCTGTAGGATATGTGCTATTCTGAGCCCTCCACTGATACATGGTTTTTCTTGCATTCTTCTTATTGTTTTCATATTCAATCTCAAACTTCTTCAAGTCTATGCTGTTAACCTTCCTGCCCAATGGCCGTCCAAATGTCTTGGAGAGACCCTTGATGGACAGGTCTGCATATATTCTTCCATGCTTTACGACCTGTCTGGTTTCTAGATTGTAGTTCTGGGCACATTCAATGACTAGCTCTGGGGATTCCATGGAGTACGGAAAACCAGCCGCATTCCACATTCCGGACATGAACACTGCATCCAGCAAAGTGCTTCTATTCTTTTCATCATTCATCTTGGCGGACTAGGCCTCCAAAGTGGTACTCCCATGATGTGTATCTTTTATGGCACCATATTTAAATAGGACCCCTCTAGGAGATGCGAACATGGGCATGCTAAACTCAGCTTCACACTTTGCTAACCTCTTGTCAGCCATGGATATCTGCGATTAACAAGATTTGTCTTACAATGGGTATTCACATACATGCAGATAACATTTATCTTTACTAACATCATGCATACTATATTTATTTTTAGCATTTTCCTATCATGGGATGCATAAACTAGAACCTATAACACCATACCTAATTATACAGAAGTGACAGGATGAGAGTTTCAATTACTTACCTGGTTATGCAGATCCGTTTATACCAGTAGTTTTCTGAAAATGCTCTTAATGCTGGTGATAATCACGTGTTTCTTCCTGCCTGTAAGCTCTGTTCGTACAAGTATTGCCTGTATGAGGGTTTAGATACTGGCGCTCTGTAAAAATGATTTAATCGCAAGGTAAGTTTAAAAATGGCGATGAATTTACCTTTTAACCTTGCAATTAGGGCGAAATTAGGGTGAACCCTAATAGATTAGATTTTATTCGTTGATCTTTCGCACGGAAACTCAGGATTTCACTAGGTGTTTCATCAGGCTTTGTGGTCGGCAGGAACTACCTACCAGCTCTGCGTGCATTAAATTTCAATGGCAGCAATGGGAGTGGGGTGATATCCATATGACAGGATATATTCGAATACATGAGGATATTTGGATATCAGGTGATATTTTCAAATATCACCCCAAGTGCAATGTGATCATCCTCCTTAAGATGAAAGACTATCTTCTACAAGATCGAGCGATGAATGCACCCTTGGGTCGTGTTTTATACATCAGGAGGATATTTCAATATATCGGGTGATGTTACAAAAATGATGATGATCAGATAAACAATAACCTTCTCCCTCTCGGAATATCAAGATGACGTCACCCAGATACTCGCTCAGTATATTGCTATGGCGTCATGATGTCATCGTCATGTTATACGAGGAGGATCGTGTTTAAGAAATATGCACCCGAGAAGTAAATGTGATGATTATGTCATTGTCATGTTTTTTTCTTGGTTTATCAGACTTGAATGACATCATCAGGATAATGGCTTAGGGGGATATTTCGTAGCAGGAGGATATTTGAGGGATATTGGGTTACATTGAAAAATATGACCCTCGCGAAATACATAGGGCTGTTGACGGGTAAAGGTCATTATCACCTAAAAATTGACGTCTGGACATTTGGACCGCATGATTTATCGAGTGATAAATTAGATCACGGTGATCTTCTGTAATATGACGGATGTCAAGAAATATGATCCTCCCCCTATGGGTATCAGGTTTGACTAGGATTTTGACCATTCATAACTTTCACATCCTAATGAATATCAGGGTGATGTAAAAGGCAAACTTGCATGAAATTTGATGCTCTTTCTAAATATAAGGTTATTGGTATGAAATATGAATTTTGACAAACTAACCTCATGATGATGACTTACCCAGCCTCCCCATGCATGATGATCTACATGACTTACTTTTACCAAACTGCCGAAAAGCACAAAAACAAGCCAAGCAAAAGTTGGGTCCCTGTTTTGTCAAGTCAAAATGGGGTGTGTTGTGTAACCACACAACAACTTGCCACCAAAGAAAACAAATAAATTCCAATGATTCAAGTGATGTAATCACATTCATTCATAGTATTCTAATTCTTTCTAAGCATAAGCATCATGGTCTTCTGAATGTTAAAAGTTCATCATGGTAACGATAATAACAAAGGATCATGTGTGTGCAACTGATTATTTATCTTCATCTTGAAAGTAAGTTGAAAACATAAGTAACTGGTGTTAAACTACATAGTTGGAGATCATCCCTCATAGCCAACCTAGATAGAGCCTTGCTGCCAGTAGGCGTCCATAGCCCCAGCAAGGTTATCTATACAATCTCCCTAAGTAGAGCCCTACTACCAGCAGGCATTCATAGCCCTGGTAGAGTTACTTAGATGGCCTAATTTTATTTCTTTTCTGATTTTCTTTAAAATTTGTATCTGATATCATCATGTCAGCTCATTTGTACAAGGTATATTCACTTGCAACTTTAGGTTGGAGATTGTATTTGTAGCAAGGGAGTCCCTTTAGATTTTTCACTTAACACCTATACTTGTATTTTCAACAAACCCAAGGCTATTATGTGTTTTATTGTGATTGACTCACTTTGATCAAGAAAGGCACCTTGATGAAAGGATATCATAAACCTGATCATGAATACTTCTTAGAATAAATCATAACCTATGTTTAAATTTGATCTCATCACTTGAATCCTAAGAATTTAGTTATTTTCTAGGATAATAAGTTTCCTCATCTTGACTAGCCAAAACAAAACTCAACCAACAAACAAAACAAGCAAACAAACAAACACCAACAAAAACACAACTGTACAGGCAGCTATACAAATGTACATTATGATACACATGACAGCTATAAAGTCACTTAGGCTTGGAAATAATGTGTGAGAAATTGTCCATTGACTGGCAGTGGGACATCCTCACCTGTCAGATTCTTCAGCCTATAAGTGTTGTCTCCTAGTATCTCAGAAATTTGAAAGGAACCTACCCATAATCTGTCAAATTTGCCATGGTCACCTTTCCTCTCATGGGCTTTATCCCACATCAGGACTAGATCAGATATTCTGAAAGCTTGAACTTTGGCCCTTTTGTCAAACCAGTGTTTGACAACAGCCTGATGTTTTGCAAAGTGGTCAATTGCTTGACTTCTTTTCTCTTCCAGGTGCATCAGTTGAAGCAACCTGACTTCTTGTTTATTGTCTATGCCTATGTATTCTTGGGCAAACTACAGGGTAGGAATTTTCAAGTTTACAAGGAGGATAGGATCTTACCCATATACTAAGTGAAAAGGTGAGTTTCCTAAGGTAGTTTTCATTCTAGTTCTGTCTACCCATAAGACATACTTCAGAAATGAGTTCCATTCCCTAGGGTTCTTCTCTATTAATTTTCTTATGATATTCAACAAATTTTTGTTGGTGGATTCTGCCAATCCATTCCCTTGGGGATAATAGTTGGATGAAAACTTGAGTATGATCCCATGATCAAAAGCCCAACTTGACAATTTAGTTGAAGTGAAAGCAGAACCATTATCACTTACTAGAGCATAAGGAATTCCATACCTGGTGACAATGTTGCTTTCCATAAATTTGATAACATCATCTGCAGCACAAGTTTTGCTGCTGACCACTTCAGTCCATCTAGTGCAATAGTCAGTAATTGTTAAGACATACCTATGGCCTGATGATGACGGAGGATTGATTGGTCCTATGAAGTCCATGCCCCATTGTGCAAATGGGCGCTCTTCCATCACTGGCTGCAAGGGTTGTGTAGCATATTTCTCTCTATTGGCAGCAACCTAGCATACATGACAACATTTAACATGTTCACCTGTATCCTTAAAAATTGTGGGCCAATAATATCCTACTCTGAGGATTGCATGTGTTGTGGCCAAAGCTGATCCATGTGTTGTTCCGAACTTGTCATGTAACTCTGATAAAACCCTATTTGCTTCTAGCTTTTCTAAGCATCTCAGGTATATTCCTTCATAATTCTTCTTGAACAGGATTCCTCCCTTCATCATATATTCTTGTGACCTTATCTTCAAGGCTCTTCTCTATGAAGCCTGCAGTCTTGGAGGACACCTTCCAGTAATTAGGATGTGCTTGATATCTGCATACCATTCCTTATTGTCCTTAGCATTGATAACATACTACTGACTTATGATGTTTGGATCAATCTTTGGTATCATTTGACTTAGAGCCTGTCCTCTTACCAATTTCATTGGTGTAATCTCCATGTCATACTCTTGTAAAACTGTAATCCACTTGGCTCTTTTTTCACCAGGCTCACTCTGCATTAGCAACATTTTCACTGCTGCATCAGGCACTACTGCAATCACTATGCTTCTTAGTATATAATGCCCAAATTTCTTTACTACCCTGACCAATGCAAGTGCATGTCTTTCAACATCTACATATCTCAATTCAGCATCCTTGAAGGGACAGCTCATGAAAGCAATTGGTTTTTCTTCTTTCTCTTCATTCCTTTGAGTCAACACTGCTGCAGAGGTATGTTCTAAGGCAAATGAATAAATGTAGAAGTCCTTTGTGTAGTCTGGGCTGATGAGGACAGGAGCATCTGATATGGCTTTCTTTATGTCTTCAAAGGCTACCTTGGCTTCTACTGTCCACTCAATCTTTGCATCCTTCTTCAGCACACTTCTGAGATCTGCTACATGATTCCCCCTTTCTTTGGAGAATACTGTCAGGTCATCCATGTATTTGACTATACACTTTCCTATTAAGCCTCTGAAGGCTATGTCCATTGCTCACTGGACTGTAGCTCCAGCACTTATTAGCCCGAATGGCATACGTCTATAAGCAAAGATCCCCCACTTTGTGGTGAAGGTAGTCTTGAGCCTATCAATCTTGTCAACCATGACCTGATTGTACCCTGAGAAGCCATCTAGAAAGGACATCATTTTAGCTCCATTGACAATCTATAGAACTTCATCTAATGAGGGTAAAGGATAATTATCCTTCTTTGATGCTCTGTTCAGGTTCCTGAAGTCTACACATAGTCTAATGTCTCCATTCTTTTTTCTTACTGGCACTAGATTGGCCACCCAATTGGAGTGCCTCACAGGAAATATTATCCTGGCATTTAATAATTTCTTGACTTCTTAAAAAATTATTGGTTCAGGCAAAGCATTAACTGGTCTTTGCTTCTGTCTGAAAGGTTTAGCATCTGGCTTGAGAGGTATAGTGTGAGTTATGACTGATGTGTCATATGTCTTCAGCTCATCATAAGTCCATGCAATTACATGGATGTAATCTTTGAGGGCCTGAATTATTCCTTCTAACTCTTTTGGTGTGCAAACCTTACCAATCAAGACATTTCTCTTGTCTTCACTTTGTCCAATATTCACTTGTGAATATTGACCTCCATCAGCTTTGGGAAGATCCTTTTGTTTCAGCATATTATCCAAATCAAAGGCTCTTTCTAATTCAATCATATCTTTGGGAATCTTGTTACCAGGTAACTCTAATATTTCATCTTCTTCCCAAACATGATCTTCCACATTATTCTCATCTATGATCTGAGCATCAAATATATCTCTGTTAGAGATAAAATCAAGGATGTGTTGATCATCATCAAAGACCTACAGATTAGTAACATTATCAGGTACTGAGGGTACTGATACCAATTCTACTAAAAATCTTTTTAGGCCTGATATAGATAATGGCTTCAGTGTACTGATAGCTTGGGCAAGTGCATCTGCCCTATGGTTTTGTTCTCTAGGAACGTGGGTGATATTAAATGCATCAAAGTCTTCAATCAAATCCCACACTCTGCAATTTCTTATAGTTGCAAGAGTAGATTCCTCTTACTTGTCTGACAACTAATTTTGAGTCTCCAAAAACATGTAGAATTTTTACCTTCTTCTTGAGAGCAAATAATATCCCATGAATCAGATCTTCATACTCTGTCACATTGTTAGTACAGGGGAACTGTAATCTGTTAGCAGCTAAATAGGATTTTCTTGATGGATCGACAAGATCAATCCATACTCTAGCTCCTTGCTTAGACTTAGATCCATCAAATCTTAGAGTCCAAGATTTATCTTCAACATGAGGCTTAGCTGAACCTTTGCTTTTCTTTGTAGCTCTGGTAGCTGCTCCACCTGATATCCACTTTAGTTTAGGAATTTCAGTTTTCTCAGACTTCATCCTTTCTCTCTCTTTGGAAGCTGATTTTTCTTCTTATTTTTCATCATCAGGAGAATGATCCTTTGGATCAGGGTCTGTATGTCCTTTTAAAATATGTAGGCATAGCGAATAGATAGTCTCTGAGTGAGGTGCCTCATGCAACCTACACCATCCTTCAATTAGTGCATCGTGTGGATGCCTCTTTTGTTTTATCATCTTCTTAATTTTCCCTGATAAAAACTCTTCAAATCTGGTCAGGTTACTACCTTTGTCTTCATAAGACAGTTCATAATCTGACTCCATTAGACAATCACTTCCAGGGGTGATCTTTTCTTTCTTCTTAACATTTATCTAGTCGCATACCAAAATTTCTTCTATTCTCTGCATATGATCTTCATCATAATTTGTCATCTTTTCTGTGGTTCCTGCAGAAGACAAACAAGAATCAGTATCATCATCATCACTAGATGTAGAAGTTACCTCAGAATATGATGAAGATGATGCCTCAATGCATGCCTGCTCTAGCATCATCATGTCTAAGCATGTTTCACAAGTCTTTTCTGAATGTGCATCATCATGTAATCTGCACCAACCATCAATCAGAATGTCATGAACAGGAATACTTAATAACTGACAATGTTTTACCTGTTTGGACAAATGCATCTCAAAGTTTCTGAAGTGATCTATTTCATTCTCATTCTCAAAATTATTATCAGGTTCTACAACTAGCATGTCTTCCTGATGATCATGATGATGATGATGATGATGATGAAAGTCAAGCATCAGGATCTCTTCTATCCTGATAGTCTGTGGTCTAATGGCATAAACTCCAGGTTCAACATTTACATACAAGATCTCATTTGTTTTGTTATATTTGGTTATCATGTGCTTCATTCTAGGTTCAGCATCTATTCTTATCTGGTTAGGTATACCTTTCCAAGGCAACCACATGTGACTGAAGTCAGTAGACATATATCCATTCAAAGTCTTTGACTAGTCCCTACTAAGTAGCATCCCATATGTGTCAGGTATGTTGACTACCTGAATATCGATGTAATACTAAATCTTGGGATCTGATGCTAATTGCATGTGTATATGAGTCAGTTCTCCTATTACACTCACTTCTGTCTTATCTAGTTGTGTCACCTTCTTTAAGGATTTAGCAGGATGCAGTCCTAAAGCATTGCATATAGACAAGGGCATCACATTTGTAGATGCACCTGAATCCACTAAATAGTTGTGTAAATTCTTGCTAAACATCCTTATAGTGAGGAAGAAAGGTGGTGACTCACTTTTATCTTAGTATAACATTATGTGGGAGGTTTCTACAGCTTGGACAGTAGCTGGCACTTTATGTTTGATATTACTATCTCTAGTAGCATGATCTTTACTACTAGATTGGCCTGGTGAGTGATTATCCTCCTTAGGAGCAAGATCATCAAGTGATTTCATGAAAGCCTTCTTAAATGTAGGAGTTTTCAACAATTCTGACAGAGACATGTTGATCTTTACCTTCTTCATTTCATCTGCCAGATATGTGATAAGTTTATCAGACTCATGAGTTAGGCCAACAGTTTTTGACACTATATTCTGTGGTGACAGATATTTTGCATTTACCTTTGGAAATCCCAGATTATTACTTGCCTTGGGATCAGGAGGTGTGTTAAAGTTATTCAGAGGCGAGGAACAGGTTAATAGACCAGTAGGTCTGTTGGAATTACTTCTCAAATTATAATTATACTTGCCAAGGTATTGCTACTGGTATGCATGCACCTCTTCATGTTCAGTGGAAGGCTCATTTTCATCTTCAAAGGGGAAGACATAATTTGACTCAAAAGCCATGGCTGATTCTTCACAAGCCTGGGTATAATGCTGGTGAGATGACACAGTCTGCTGATGATGATGATCAGTATAGCTCTCTAATACAAATGTAGAGTCATATCCACAAGGGACAATTTCATTTCCTTCCACCCGAGGTGGATTCCTAGAGGTGTTAGATACTTTCATCTGGAAGATGCTGGCAACAATTCTAAATTGTGGACAGTCCAATTCTGCATGAGCATTTGTATTGTGTATTCTGCACCAATTGGTGAGGGCTACCTTAGCAAGATTGACTCTAGTAGTCTGTTTGGCTTCACTAGGTGGTTGATTATCTAAGGGTGATGGTAGTGAGCCATTATTTGGTCTGGAGTTCCATACTCTAGGCTATCTCTAAGGATTATTGTTATTTCCACCACTATTATTGAAATTACTGTTGTTGTACCCTCTGTCAGGATAATTTGGTCTGTCATTGTTATAACCTCTATTTTGGTTAGGCTGAGAATAGAAGTTTTGATTTCTCAGATGAGTGACCTCTGTAGTTAATTTTCTTAGTTGAGTAGAGATTTCTTTGATTTCTTCCTTCTCTTCTTGAGCTTTAGCCACTACATTTTCAATTTGAGGCTTGAAGAAAGAGGATCCATGATTATTGTTGGATAGGTCAGCACCCTGAGGCGTCTAAGTTTGTGTAGGATATTGTGGTGTCTGGCCATTCCCATTAGGAGGTGGCATGATACTTAATGGAGGTACTTGCAAGGGTGCTGGCATGATTACTGGAGGTATCATAGCTCCATTAGGATATTGCTGAGCTAGATACTGTTGTGCCAGATATGCAGGATATTGTGGAGGATAAGTTGGATACATGCTAGGCAATGTCGGGAATGCAACATTTAGAGTAGGAGTAGGGACTAACTGCTAATTTACTTTGATAGCTTCTTGAAAAGCTCCTGTCAAGGTAGTGATTTTGGGGTGTGTTCTTCTGATGAACATGGAAGTCAATGGATCCAGAGCTGAGTAATAGATACTCCTAGTAGTAGCATCTGCTACAGTATATGGAGCAACTAACTTGGATAGCATTTTCTAGAACCTAGCATTGAAATTGGCAATAGGTTCTCCTTCAAACCTCTTGATTGTGGCAAATAGGTGATAGTTCATTGAAGGATCAATTGGTATTTTGAACCTATCAGTAAAAGCTTTCTCTAGGACAACCCATGAACCAACAGAACTCTGACCAAGACTAATAAACCAATTATAAGCCTCTTCCCCTAGGGAAAAAGGAAATAATTTGCATACAACATCTTGATGTTCTATTCTGGCCCTAAAGCAGACCTCTTTAAAGGTTCTGATATGATCATCAGCATCCTGATAAGGATGATATTTTGAACAAAGTTTGTCTAGATTATTTGGCAACTCATGATATGCAGTAAAGGTCAAAGGTGACTCTGCAGTAAAGAAAGACATTGCAATCGGAGGAGGTTGAGCCTGTGGTATAGTTGGCTGAGGTTGGACCTGGGGTTGAGATTGAACAGGAGGCGTCACAGATATCCCAGAAGGTATTTGCAAACCAACTAGAGTCACAGGAGGAGGTTCTAGTGAAGCTCCTGATGCACTAGACCCTGGAGTGTGATGGATGTCTACAGTTCTAGGTCTGAACCCTCTAATAGGTAGTTCTTCAAAGATTCCACTAGATCTAGACCTGGTATTTATCCTGTGAGCCAGGATTTCTCAATTTTGAGGCAAATTGGCTGGAACTTTACAAATATCAGTTGAAATTCACCAGCTCAGGTGATATTTGCTATCGGATGACTGATCTAACTAGATATTTGTGAAATATTTGCAAAGATAATGCAAATATGAAGTGATAACGGGGTATGATGACTTCTACCATAGGGTATCAAGTTTCTAAAGCAAAGCTCTTCAAATCTTGAACAAATTTACCTAACATTGGTTGATATTTGTGAATTCCTGATGATCTACTGTAAAGCTTGTAATATTTATGTTTGATCTGGAAATCTTTACACAGGATGAGCATCTACAAGCTTGCTACAGTAAATACTTGAGCAATATTTGGAATTCATGAATGCATTCAAGGTTACCTTACTCTCTGCATCATCAAACCTAAAAAAAATGATGATGAATGTCTTCTTTCAGATAAAGGCCCTCCTTCTAGCGCTAATTTATGTTGGTCATGATGTTAGTCATAAACAAGCATAGAATAAAAGTACACATTAACCTTTATTCATTTTGAAAGATATGATGAATTTAGAGAATTCATGATGCCAAGTCTCCAATGATTAGGTCTTAATCATCTGATGTTACTCAGAGGTTGATGTGTGTTATTGTTTCCATTTTTGGGGCCTTACGTTGAGGTCATCATCATGATACTACTTCTGCAAAGAGTCTTCACAGAGAGGTCATTTGATACAGTTGTTTGATCAAATGATACAGTTATACTCAAATATTTGCATGATGTTCATCAATTATACATGCTTTGTCTCTAAATATGCTAAAGATATACAATTATCTACGAGATATCTGCATATTTCTATTATTTACTTGAGATTGTCAATTATTTACAATTATGATGGTGAAATACTCTGAAATTTAAAGAAAATTGAAAGAAATGCTTCAAATTAATGTTGAACCTTCAGCTATTGAACCACATGTACATCATATACAGTCATGAAGAGAACAAAACCAAACCATATGTTCACCAGGACATTCCACAACTAGATACAGTTAATGCTAACTTCAAAGGAATTGTATGAAAACAACATATGTAAGTAGACATGCACTCCAAGGGACGCAGCATATCACAACATATATTTAGAATTCACACACTGATTACTCAAGATTTATTATGAATTGTAATCAAACAAGTCTTCTCATTCATTAAGTATGCAAAGATATAGATGTATACAAAAAGCTTTGAAATGAGCCCTGAATATTTCAATAGATGGATTTCAATTAAGTTTCGAATATTTGAAATGAGGCATTATTGCACCTTTTCTAAGAACAAGGTGAGGAATCCATTACAAAAAGATCTACAATCTTGATTTATCTATGAATATTTACGATCAGGATTTCCTTTGACTTCGTCAGCTTTATCAAAATGGCACAAGTTGCTAGTTGGCAACTATCTGAAAAACTTATTTTCACTAAGTATCAGATGCTGATATTTACTTCATGATGCATCATCATCTACCTTATCTAAATCTTGTGCTTCATCATCAGGTGCATCACTACTTGAACCTTCATCATCCTGATGATGGTGACCCTATATATGAGGTTGCATGATGACCCTGACATTTTCATACTACTGCACAATTCTATCTATTTCTCCGCCATCCTGAGTCTTTGCTTTGATAATGGCATGTTTATGTGCCTGATATTTATTTCTGATGCTGTCCAATTTATTTTTTCTGTGATGTGATGTCTCATTGTAATTTTCTATTTTCACTTTAGTCCTCACCGGTTTATCCATGATTTCTTCTATCATTTGGCCTAATGGATCATCAGCAACAAATTGGAAGTTATTGTGTAGAGCTTGAATTGCAAACTCCTCATCTTGATTTTCTACCTTTCCTTCCACCTTTCCTTCTAACACCTCCAAAATTTTTGCTTCAAAAGACATCATATCATGTAATTTTATGTTGATTTCTCTCAACTTATTGTTGCACCTTTTGATCACATCACATTCAAATTGAATGTCCTTATACCATATATCTATTAATAATGCATTGTTATTATTCAACACCTGCTTGTTGATGAGCAATTGAGGATTTATCCTCTTTATTTCTCCCAGGATATCTAATATCTTCTCCAATTGGAAAGATCTTTTACCTATCTCCATCTGCAGCTTGTCTACTTTCCTCCTGGAATCACTGAGAGAACCCCACCTCCTTAGAGAGGCCTTTACCACTTCCTTTGCTGTATCAAATGTGGAATACATCCAATTTCTCAATATGGATGACTCATGCTTCATGAGATCCAACTTATTTACTTCTTCCTAGGAAATAGCAGTCAATGGGACTGCATGTTCAGCAGAATCATCATCAGGAGTAGTTAATCTCCCTATATATGCATGCAACTAAACGATGTGCTCTTTGTGTTGCTTATTTTTCTCTTTTTCTCTATTACCTTTTTGAATCAAAGAATCTATAATATCTTTACCTTCTTGACCCTCTTGGTCTTCATTTGCAAACCCTAAGTCAACTGTATTAATCTAGAATTCTTCCAGAGTAATTTTACCCTTTTCTTTCTCTACAGTAGGGATTGCAATTTGTGTAGTCCTTCTTACAATTGTGGGATCCCTCTTAATGGCCAAAGTCATTCTGGCCTTCCTCTTTGGTTTTATTATATGTTTAGAAAACAAGGTGGACACATCAAATTCCTGAATCTCAACATCTACGTCTGTATTAACTTCCTTTTCCAACCATTGAGGTACCTGATCATGTTTCTCAGCATCATCATGATGTTCACCTTTATCTCCTATATCTATCAGCACATGTGATGGAGAAGGTGACTTCTTCATTTCTTCTTCATGATGCTCATCCTAAGAGCGATCTAGTGGTATCTCCTCCTACTGAGGAATTTCCTTTTCTGGAGGAGCATTGTCCTGAGGTGGAAGATCTTGAGATATGTCCGTATGATGATCCTGATGATCATGATCCTTTTCCTTTATTACCTCATCCACTTTTGACTTTTCCTCCTGTTGAGGCATATTTATATCAGTGGATATTGTGGAATCCTCCTTAGGTGCTGGTGTTTGTTCTAAAACCATGATTTGTTCTGCACCTGCACCACTTATTTCTTGATCTTTAGAAGCAGGATCTTCTATTACATCCTTTTCATCAACCTTCTTCTCTTGAACTTCTACTATATCAGGCTTGGCTGATGTATCCTGCTAGCTCATTTCTGAAGTATGGCCCTCTGGTTCTGCCATCTTCACTTCTTCTATATGTTGTGTCTTATCAAGTGTACCTGCTAGATGTTCAGGACTTACATCCTGTCTACCTGTCAAATCCACTACTGCAGGACTCGCCACCTGTGCAACTAATGTATCTAGCTCCATTTCTTGAGCTACCTTCTCTGGACTCTTCTCCTTCTTGAATTCCACTTGCTTCACTTCTTCCAATCTTGTTTGAATTGATGGAGTCCCATGTGGAGTCATTTTCATTCCTGCAGCAAGGGTTTCCATCTTCTGTTAAGCTACTTCCTTCACAACCTCATCATCAAATAGATTAATTGTTTCCTCCATTAAGAGATGACCTCCTTCTAGCATCTTGGAGGTTTCTTTGCTTTGCTCTTCTACAAGTTCAGTTTTGGACTTCACAATGGTAGGAAGTGGAACATTGTGTTGAAATTCCTTGTGCACAACTTCACTACCTGCCCCTTTTAATAGTGTAGGGGATTGCTTTATTTCACCCCTCATGGAAGTTCTTGGTTTCTTAGGTGGGGTAGCTACCACCACCTGTGGGGCTTTTCTCTTCCTTTTGAATAGCAAAGGGGCCTCCTCTTCTTCAGGCTCTTCCTCCATAAGGATATCTTCTTCTATTGGCTTCCATGAAGATTGACCCTCTTCTTGGGTCTCAGTAACTTCTGCCTCTACTGTCTTATCTTTCTTGAACTTTTGTCTACGGAGGTGATGTTGATCCTGATCCTAATCTTGATGCTGCTGCCTCTTCAGCTGTAAACACTACCCTCTCAATGATCACCCCTTTGGGTTCATTATCAATCTTCTTACCCCTAGGGGGTCTTTTGCTTTGTTGTTGTTGTGGAGGCAGCCTGTCTCCTTTAGATTTTCTTTTTTCATTTATAAAATCATTATATTCCTCATTAGGAATATCCTGTCCTTTCTTCTTGTTGTCCACAGTAATGGCAACACCTTTCTTCTTCAATGCCTCAATTTTTTCATCTACCCAAGCTTGGGTAAGGTGTAAGGTCCTGGCAATGAAAGGATCCAAAGATATGTCTTCTTGTATGGTCAAATCAGCCGTAGATATGGTATCATTATATATTTTCTTTTCTTCATATTCATCTGCCATTATCTTGCCATCATCCTTTTTCAACTGTGAGGGAATGGGGATGCAATCAAAGGTTTTGATTTGATTCAATGTCAACCTTTGATATTGGTGCAGGAGCACCTGTACATGATCAGGATATAGGTTAATTGTCCACATGATGACAGGGTATTAGTCTATTTTTAGTATGTTTGACTTCATCATGTAATAAGGTCCATTGGACCAATGCTATGTATTAGATCAGCCTAGGAGAGTGTGTAGGCAGTTAGAGATCGTGATCAGGTAGTCTGAGCTGTCCTTCTCCCAGCCGCTTGGAAGCTCCCAGCCGCTGGGAAGTGAGTTGGTAGTACTCGCAGGATATTGCTATATATACCTTCGATCTGTTAGGGTTTATGATATATGTTATGTTATGTTAGTTGTGTTATGTTATGGTGTTGAGTTGAGATTCAGGAGAACAGTTCAGACATTGTGAAAGAGTATTCAGGACATTTGAATTTCATTTGAATAAGATCTCATCAATTGCATTTTGTGGTTTATCAGTTGCTGGTGTTTTGATTTCCTTTCTGTTTACAAGTTGATGGATTCCTTCAACCCTTCCACCGGTTGATCCTGTGAATTGGTGGAATGGTCCTGTATTATAGCTTAGTTTGCATTTTTGTTTTCTGTTTATGCATTGCACTGTTCAAGAGATAAATTGGTAGCATGCTGTGAATCAGCCTAGCATCCTCATGTGCTAGGTCTAGAAAGATAAGCTATTAAATTTTGGTTTGAAGGTGATCCGGCCCGATCATCTTATTGTCTTTGTGAAATTGTGCGGTTCTGAGTGTTTGCATGCAGCGGACGGATATACAGGAGTCTGCATGTGCTTTTCCAGTCGGAGCGAATCACATCGTCATCTGCGAATACATCGCCATCCGGATCGGGTCATGAAACTGTTGAAGTTTGCATATTTCAAGTGCATCAGGATGTTATAAGTCGGATATATACTCAGTGTATATATCATCGTCAGGATCATCTCTCGGGTATGCCCATCATCCGCATATCGCTAGCAGATGCAGGAGTGAAAGTTTAGTTTTTTTGACTAAGTGTTGAAGAGGTCATCAGGATATTGTATGACGTCATCGTCATCAGGATGTGACGTCATCGTCATCAGGATATTGAGATATCACCCTATGCAAGTTTGTCCTGCTGTCGCTAAGTGTTTAGGTATCGGCATAAGTTATTGGCATAAAGTTAGGGTAACATCATCAGGATGTTTCAATCGAACCGGTTAAGTCATATCATGATGCTGTTGTTTGTATAGACGGATATCGGGTGACGTAAGCATCAGAGAGAAGGTGCTGAAGGTGTCGTCATCAGGATATTTGGAGCAACCGGATATTTGATATCTTGCTGACGAAGGTGGTGTTGAATATCATGATGATGCCGATAGAGTTTGGCGCCCGATGAACAGTGCAACAGGAGGATGTTTGCGCTAGTTGAATATCATGATGATGATGATAGGCGACAGGCGGAGGAAGTGAACAGTAGTCGGCAGGAGGATAATTGTGCTCGTCTGAAATATGATGATGCTGTTGGTGTTTGCAGGAAATATGATGATGATGCTGAGCCGATAGGGATTTTTATCATGCTGTTTGTATTATTGGCTCCTCCTTCCTGTTAGTAAGCTCCCGTTGCGTTTACCTCTGCATCAGATATCTTCTTCTTCTAGCTTCTGCTTCATCCTCACAATCCACCCAGAAGTCTTCTAGGTGCCTCTTATGAATAGGCTTCCCTATTATTTTCTGTATCCTCCCATAAGGATCATATGGTCTTATCAGTGGGAATGGCTGCAACTGCATTTTATTCAAACTAACTGTCACCTTCTTGATACTTTCTGAGTCTGGGCACATGTACCAGCCAATGGTCACTGGAAACAATATTGGTGGTATTTTCTTAGCATCCTTATATGTTTTCAGCATTGTGGAACTCTGCCTTATGAATTCCATTAATACCACTACATCAGTGGGGTATCTTGGCAGCATGAGGGGATGTCCTTCAAAACCCTCAATTCTCATGTAGGAAAATGTAGCAAATTGAATATACCAGGCTACATGCCTGTAGATTATTTCTTGAGCTTCCATGCTTAATCTTTTTGTCCTGTCCTCCTCGATGGTTCTCACTAGATGCATAGAGAATGCATCATTCACCAATTTATAGTCCTGGAGATAGTTAATTCTCTGCAGTTGGGGATGATGATCCCAGATGTGAGCATCATTAGTGGTTCCACCAATCTTACCAACTGTTGTTAATGCATCAAATGTGCCTTTGTAAGCACAGGAGTAGATAATGTATGATGTCATATAGAAGGAACAATTTGAACCTCCCAGGTTCGTCAGCTGCTCATGTAGAGCATCACTTATTAATTGGCCCCATAGTGGCTTGGTATCTGCATATATTCACATCATCATGACACCGTACATCTAATCTTTAAAACTACCAGCATTAGGCTGGCCTGTCACCCTCCTAAGCAATGCAATCATGTACTGATATTCTTCATCAAAATCATATTTATACAGGTACACAGGGAGTTTGGCTGCTGCAGGATATGTGCTATTCTGAGCCCTCCACTGATACATGGTTTTTCTTGCCTTCTTCTTATTGTTTTCATATTCAATCTCAGACTTATTCAAGTCTATGCTGTTAACCTTCCTTCCCAATGGCAGTCCAAATGTCTTGGAGAGACCCTTGATGGATAGGTTTGCATATATTCTTCCATGCTTTACCACCTATCTGGTTTTTGGATTATAGTTCTGGGCACATTCAATGACTAGCTCTGGGGATTCCATGGAGTACGAAAAACCAGCTGCATTCCACATTTCAGACACGAACACTGCATCCAACAGAGTGCTTCTATTCTTTTCATCGTTCATCTTGGTGAACCAGGCCTCCAAATCGGTACTCCCCTGATGTGTATCTTTTATGGCACCATATTTAAACAAGACCCCTCTAGGAGATGCAAATATGGGCTTGTTGAACTCAGCTTCACACTTTGCTAACCTCTTGTCAACCATGGATATCTGTGATTAACAAGATTTGTCTTACAATGGGTATTCACATACATGCAGATAACATTTATCTTTACTAACATCATGCATACTATATTTATTTTTAGCATTTTCCTATCATGGGATGCATAAACTAGAACCTATAACACCATACCTGATTATACAGAATTGACAGGGTGAGGGTTTCAATTACTTACCTGGTTATGCGGATCCCTTTATACTAGTATTTTTCTAAAAATGCTCTTAATGTTGGTGATAATCACGTGTTTCTTCCTGCCTGTAAGCTCTGTTCATACAAGTATCACCTGTATGAGGGTTTGGAAGCTGGTGCTCTGTAAAAATGATTTAATTGCAAGGTAAGTTTGAAAATGGCGATGAATTTACCTTTTAACCTTGCAATTAGGGTGAAATTAGGGCGAACCCTGACGGATTAGATTTTATTCGTTGATCTTTTGCATGGAAACTTAGGATTTCACCAGGTGTTTCATCGGGCTTTGTGGTTGGTGGGAACTACCTACCGACTCTGCACACATTAAATGTCAATGGCGGCAACGGGAACAGGGTGATATCCATATGGCAGGATATATTCGAATACATGAGGATATTTGGATATCAGGTGATATTTTCAAATATCACCCCAAGTACAATGTGATCATCCTCCTCAAGATGAAAGACTATCTTCTACAAGATCGAGCGATGAATGCACCCTTGGATCGTGTTTTATACGTCAGGAGGATATTTCAATATATCAAGTGATGTTACAAAAATGATGATGACCAGATAAATAATAACCTTCTCCCTCTCAAAATATCAGGATGATGTCACCTAGATACTCGCTCAGTATATCGCTATGGTGTCATGACGTCATCGTCATGTTATATGAGGAGGATCATGTTTAAGAAATATGCACCCGAGAAGTAAATGTGATGATTACATCATTGTCATATTTTTTTCTTTGTTTATTGGACTTGAATGACATCATCAGGATAATGTCTTAGGGGGATATTTCGCAACAGGAGGATATTTGAGGGATATCAGGTTACTTTGAAAAATATGACCCTCGCGAAATACATAAGGCTGTTGATGGGTAAAGGTCATTATCACCTAAAAATTGACGTCCAGACATTTGGACCACATGATTTATCAGGTGATAAATTAGATCAGGGTGATCTTCTGTAATATGATGGATGTCAAGAAATATGATCCTCCCCCTATGGGTATTAGGTTTGACCAGGATTTTGACCATTCATAACTTTCACATCCTAATGAATATCAGGGTGATGTAAAAGGCAAACCTACATGAAATTTGATGCTCTTTATAAATATAAGGTTACTGGTATGAAATATGAATTTTGACAAACTAACCTCATGATGATGACTTACCCAGCCTCCCCATGCATGATGATCTGCATGACTTACTTTTACCAAACCGCCAAAAAGCACAAAAATAAGCCAAGCAAAAGTTGGGTCCCTATTTTTTCAAGTCAAAATGGAGCGTGTTGTGTAACCACACAACAGCCACACAATCCAATCCTCCTCCAAGAAATCACCAACTAAATCTCTATCCAAGCAAGCAAGAATTCTTCACTTCCAATCCAAGAGAATTCTTTTTTTCTAATCAAGCAAGGAGAGGGTTTTGTGGAGAAAAATTATCAAAATGCCTAATGCAAAAATAAACTCTATTTTTCCTTTATACCCAGAAGCCCCCCCTTTTTTCTCACTTTTCTTTTATTTCTTGTCTAATTCTAAAATAACTCTTTCCAAATTAATTTTAACTCTTTCCAAATTACTTTGGAACAATACAAAATTTAACTAATTAAGTTAAAGCAATTATTTCCACAATGTAATTGCATAATAATTTAACCATATTCTGAAAAATCCAAACACTCGTATAATTAAATCAATTTCCTATTGTAATACCAATTCTACCTTTTTCGAAGGAAAAATATTAAATTTTGAGAAAGAATCAAAATCACTTTAATTTTCTTCCTCTAGCATAGAATAATGCAATAAACATATCCACTAGATAAATTTAATCTTTTTCAACTAAACCATTCAACTATTTCAAAAATAGGGAACGCTTTTTTGAGATAAATCAAAATATAATGTGAAAAGATAAAAGAAACACATGCAAAGGATTCACTCACACTTCACAAGTTTTCACAACATGTAAAATCCAAAATTGCCACTGATTTCAATCCAAGTTAACATAGGGAATCATAAGACTCATCTTGCACTCAAACCGAGTGAGATAGAGGCTAACACACATGTTTTACCCAAAGATGACCATCTTCAATATAACCACCATTAGGGAAATAACCCTATACCTACACACTCTTGAGTCAGACATTAGGCACACTTTCTCCACATATATAGTTGAAGCAACATAATCCACCCAATGTGGCATGAATCATAATATGCTATAAAATCATCACATCTATTATAAATAATCTATGACTAGCATGATCCATGAACATGATGCATAATCAACATCATTTCACATTGCTAAACAATATGATAATCATGACTATAAAAGATCGGGAAAATAGTGAAGATGAAACATTGCAATGATCTACCATACACAATCATAGTGCATTCATTCCATAATGCATAGTTAGAAACCAAATGTCAAGCCTCATCGAGAAGTTCAATACAATGGTTCAAAACATGAGAATCACATAATACACTAATAAACACTCAATACAACATATAACATATGAATCAAAAAGCACACTAGGCTAACACTAGGGTGAGAATTACACTTTGGATAGAGCATCACTAAACCTAACCCATAAAGTCAAGGATCATGTACTAATTTGATATTAGGGAGGAATCTATGGTCCAAACCCACTAAGTTACATTTGGTACACCTAGTCTTGATAACATGATTTAGGCATGATAAATTCCTTTGCATATTTTTATGGATTGTCTAGGGAGAACATATTTGTTTATATATCTTGGTGAGGACATTTATTGGGTTTTCTATGTTAAGTTAGAACATTATTATGCTATTATTTTCTATAGCACATATGATTATGTGGATTAATGTATCTAGATCATGGGTATCTCATTTATAGGTGTTATAGCTACTTCTTTTCACATCATGTGTATATATTTTATTCTATACATGGATGTTGTGGTTACATATATCATGGGTTCTTAGTTTTGGTAATGGTGGAAACATACAAAATTTTAGAATGAATAACTTCAAAAAATAATAATAGGAGATTTGGGAATAGAAATGGTAGTTACATATTAGAGAAAAATCCTAAGTCAAATGAGATTGCATCTAGTGAATAGGAAAACAAAAATCTCTAACGGAGGCTACTTTGTATGTAGTCGAGGAGATCATTATACTAGGGAATGTCTTAGGAAATCTAAGCATATACAAAATTTTGAACATCTAGGTATAACTCTCCACAATGAATAGTTCAACATTAGATACAAGAAGCATTGGATAATAGATAAACCCAACTATAGAATGCACCTATAAAGAATAGAGGTATGTGACATGGGTTTTCAGTTAGTATTTTGGTAGATATAAGTGCTAGTAAAGGTTATATTTTCCTGATTTAGATTGTAAATGAAGTGATCATGTCAATCATATTGATACATCATAGTCAGTTCAGTATGGGAATAAGATAACTAATTTATTAAGAAAGTGTCTTTTTGATACTAAAATGTAGTTTCCTAAATTAACTATTAATCTTGATATTTATATAAACCCTATTGAATCATATGCTGTGATCATAGTGATGAATTGGATTAGAAAGCATAAGGAAAGTTTTGATTGTTATGCTAACTAAGTGGATTATTTGGATGATTCAAGAAAAAAAAGTATTCTTGTAGGAAATTTATAGGTTAATAGTTCTATAGACTATATTATCTATGTAATTAAAAGAAACATGGAGAAATGGAGCAAAGTCATATGTCATAGCTATAAATAAAGAGGTGGAAGAGAAAACACCAATCATAGACAATTATCCTTTCCTTCATGACTTCAAGGATGTATTCCTTGAGGAGCTACTAAGACTTCTTCCTCAAAGGAAGTTTCACTTTTCAATTGGAGTCTTATGGGGTGTTTAACCAATTTAAAAGGAACCTTATAGAATGAACACAATAGAACTATTGGATAAGGAGTTGATAAGATTTAGTGTTTCATTGTTGGGAGCTCTTACAATATTTGTTAAGAAGAATGATCAGACTTTGAAGTTATTTATTCATTATCTAGGATGCTAAACAATATTAATATAGAAAACAAATATGCCTTCCCTCATATTCATGATATTTTTATCAAATGAAGGGTTAACAATCTTCTCTAAGATTGATCTCCATTTTAGGTATCACCAATTGAGAATTAAGGAAGAGGATATTCTGAAAACAAATTTTAGAACTAGGTACTGGCATTATGGTTTTATGGAACTATTCCTTTATAACTCATTAATCCTTCAATAAATTTCATGAATTTGATGAAGAACATCATTAATGACTACCTTAATGGGTTTGTACTTATGTTCTAAGATTACAGTTTGATGTATTCCTAAAATGAAGAGGAACATCTAGTAAACACATAGAAGGCTTTGTAGAGGTTGAGAGAGCACAATATTTATGTGTAATTTATTTGGGAAGAATCTTAATTCACTATTTAGGTCATAATTTATGATCTGCTAATTGTACTTCAATTGATCTAAAGAAGATTAGAGCAATCATAGACTAGCCAATTCCAAGATATGTTTTATAAGTTAGATGTTTCATGGAATTAGTAAGTTATTATAGAAGGTTTGTTGATGCATTTTCCAAGATAGCAATCTCTATCATATTTTTATAGAGAAAGAATGGGAAATTCATATGAACAAAATAATGTGAGAAAGATTTACTAGTGTTGAAATTTAAACTAACTACTACACCAATTTTGAGAGTACCAAATCTAAATGGGAATTTTGTAGTTATTATGCATGCTTTTATTAAGGTTGTAGAAGGAGTGCTAGTGGAGAATGAGGGATTTGTTGCATACAAGTTTATAATCTTAAGGATCACGAAGTCAATTATGCCCACATGATCTTAAATTAGTACCTATTGTATGTAGTTTACAATTTAAGTTGAGACACTTTATTTTAGGAAAACCTTTTGAGTTAAGGACTAATCACCTTGGGCTTAACTACATATTAACCAAACTTAATATCAATGAAAGAAAGTAGTGAGTATGAATTTGAGATATAATAAATTAATGGAAAGGAAAATATAGTAGTAGATACCATAAGTAGAAGAAAATATAATGCTACTATGATAGCTACAAGAAGAAATTTTAGACAACAAATGTTATCCTAGAACTTTATGGATTCTTGGTGTGAGAAGGTGAGTGCAACTTTATTGTCTCACCCTAATGATCACTATTTTATATGGTACACTTTTTGATAAAGATGGGTTATTGAGATTTTAGGGTAGGATATATGTACCTATCCATGGAGACCTTAGGACAATGCTGATGAATAATACTCACAATACATGTCTTCCTCAATACATAATAGAGTAAGGAAGATGTATACATTTTTAAGTGATTATATTTTTGGGTAGGAATGAAGAATTATGTGGCAAAGTGTCTAGAATGCCAAAGGGTAAAAGTAGAGCATGTGGATTTAGTGGGGATGTTGTATCCACATGATATTCCTGTATATAAATGGGAAGTGATTATTATGGATTTTATTCAAGATTTCCAATGATGCCTTATAGAAATAATATTATTTTTATAGTGGTCAATAGGTTTACTGAGGTGGCACATTTCATAGAAAGTAATTTGACTAATCATTCACCTACCATAACAAAGAGGTTCATCAAGGAGGTCTTAGGTTATAGTGTGTGTCTAAAAAGATCACATCTGATAGAGATACTAGATTCACTTCACTATTTCTATCTAATCTCCAAACAACATTACACACACAACTCAATTTTAGTACTACTTACTATCCTAAGGTAGATGGGAAAATATTCAGAGTGAATCAAATTGTGGAGGATTTGTTAAGGATGTACCATATAGACAATTAGTTTTAGTGAGGAGAGTATTTATCTTTAGTAGAACTTGCATATAATATAATTTATTAGGTTACTTTGGGTTGTAGTGTAGAAAATAGTGATGTAGCCTAAGGAGTTAAACTAGGTCAAAACCCTCTTCTACAAACATTGGGGCACAAAATGTACTTGGCTTCTACCCAAGAAGGAGAGCCAAACTACAGGGGTTTTGCCCTTTTGTTGTATATAGATGGATCAACCAAGTTCAACCAAAGTCAAGAAAACAAGCTAAGAATAATGATCAAACCCTAGAAGATGAAGAACATACTATAACTAACTGTAAGAAATAGATCACAACAAATAGAAAGTGCAATAGGGGTCAGAGGGAGATTCATAACCTACAACTTGTAGAAGAAATGCCCAAGACCAGGGCACTTGGGTGCCCTAGGCCTTTTCTAGGGTTTAGTAGAAACTTAAATGTCACAAGACTTGTACCTATCTTCTCTACCATCTTCCCAGGAATCAGCTCTAAAAACATGTTTCTCTGACTTGCACACAAAGAAAGAAGAAAATGTTGTGATGTTTTTAAGGGTTTGCCTTAGTCAAACCCTATGTCAGTGTTCCCATCTCCACTATAGTGATGATTAGATCCAAGAGTGTGTGCCCTAGGAGGGAAGAGGCCAGATTTGTAATAATATGATAGATAATGAATGATAATGATGATGATAACCACAAAAGATATGACCTTAGTTGATGAAGATGACTCAAGATCCTAAACCAACAAAGGAGAGTGATAAAGAGGGCTTCAAACTTCCTTCTAAGCCTACAAACAAACTTCAGTGGCATCCACAAGTAGATAACACTCCAAGCATGTAAAATACTTTAGAATAGAACACAATATGAGAGAAAACTTTACATTAATCTTCTAGGTGTAAAATCAACTACAACACACATTTAAATATGCACTCTTGCTCATTCATGACAAATAAAACTTAATTAGGCTGGCAAATACAAATGAAAGAAGTGTCCTAAGTTGACACTACAAAGTGGGGCTAAAATCCCCAAGTGGGACTAGGACACTTAGGTGCCTTGGACCTTTAACCCACAAACTCCACAAAGTTTCCATTATAGAGGGCTTAGTCCAGTCCTAAGTTGATTCCACTGGGTTTATTTATCTAGATCGATATTTTCATGGTTTTAAGTTTGGAAAGGTGTTAAAATAGGTTCTGATTAACAAACAAAACAAAATAGGTCCAACCAGGAGCTAAACTATGTGTAAAATGTTACTACACATTTTACGACACTACATGGGTATGTCACCCTTTGAGGGTTTGTATGGCTAGAAGTGTTGAACTCCTTTAAATTGAGGTACCCTAGTAGGCAAAATTGTAATTAAACGTAATATCCTAGAGAAATAGAGGAATAAGTAAAATTGATCTGGAAACAGTTAAAAAAAGGTTTTGATACAATAAGAGCTATGTTAATAAGAATATAACACCTAGAAGGTTTAATATTCAAGACATGGTCTTTTTGAGATTTAAACCACATAAGACTTCTATTTCTTTTGGAAATGCAACAAATTTGGCACAAATGTTTGTTGAGCCTTTTCATATATGTTAAATGATTATTCTAGTAGATTATTAATTGGCTTTGAGTCTAACCCTAAATTAGACCCATAATGTATTCTATGTGCCACTATTATAGACAAAAGTCCCTAATTATAAATAATGTGTATTGAATTGGCATGATCTATAGGTTTGGGATCCAAAGATAATGGAAGTAGAACCACTACATGTCTTAGAGCACTACTAGCTATGATTATACAATAGAGTAGTGGTATAGTGTAAGGTGGACTATAAAACAAGTATAACCATAATAGTATTGCATGTAAGGATGGTGCTAATATACACCATTTATTTCCTCATCTATTTTAATTCTAGACTAATGTTATTTACATTTACTTTCTAATTTTATTTTGCATCAAGGATGGTGCTATTCTAAGTGGGGGATGTAAGGCCTTAACTTAGATGATACCTTTATATACATTATCATGACATTGGATTGTTATTGTTTGATTATTGAGTATGTTAGATATTTTAATTCTTTAGAATTGATAATTTGTTAAGTAGATACATTATTTAGAAAATAGAATAACTGCTAATTAGATTTATTTATTTATTTATATTGAATAAATTAGAAATTAGTCAAAATAGAGTTGACATGGAAAGTGTAAGGATTTACTTTATAAATATTATGTGCAAACTTTAAATTTCTAGAAAATAAGAATTTACTAAATAAAGAAAGCATATTGTCTATACTAAAATAAGAGCAAAATCTTAGTTAATTAGAATTAGATTCAAGATAATTATTGGAAATAGAAATAGATATATTAATTAAGTATTATGTTTTTTATTCATAGATTGTTTGTAAATTAAATTATATTATTTAATTCATGCTCTTGAATAACTAAATAAAAGAAAATTGATTTTCTTAATTAAAATTTCTAATTGAAAAAGAATATGCATGACACTTGAGATTGAAATTATTGTAAAAACCAAGAGAACATTGGATATGAATTTACACATAGATTTTGATCAATTAATCTTTGAGGAGATCCAAAGGAGCTTTGTTTCAAGACTTTGGATAGATTTTATAGAATGGATTAGCATCAATTCAACAAGGAAATTTAATTAGCATTGAAAGGTTCAATCTTTTTCATGGAATGGTGTAGGAACATGATTTCATAATGAATTAAAATGTACTTAGATTTATGTTTGAATTGTATTGATCGAAACTAGGATTTATGAAATTATTAGAAGAGTTCTAGTGATAAAGAAAAAATAAATCTAGGGAATTTAACTTAAAGAATTTGAGATTAATGTAGAATTCAAATAAAATGAAATTTGATAAAATAGGAATCTTATTTGTATTGATTAAATTTGAAATTAGAAACAATATTCGAACCCTAGGAATCTATAAAGTAGGGAAAGAGAGATATATAAACTCCAGTTTTAAATTTTAAACCCTAGGAGATAGAATCAGATCAAATTGAAAATTGTAAACTTTGTTATACTTAATGCTATGATTGTTTATGACTAATTGAACTACTGAATTTTAGGGTCTTTTGATTTCAATTAAGTGAACTAAATTTTGGAGTCAAGATTTTGTGAAAGTGTGAACTAGTTTTGATTTTCTATTTGATTGAAGTAGGGGTAGAACATTCTCACCAAGAATCATCTACACCTATTTTATATATTTATTACAATTAAGAAAATAAGTGACTAAATTTTACAAGACCTAGATCGTAATTGTAAAGACAAGAATGAAAGATAGTCAGTTTGTCTAAAATGATTATTTTCTATTTCTAAGTGTCTAATATCTATCAAAAAACATTGATTGGTCTACCATGAAGTAGTAGATGCTTCACTTGGTAAGACTAAATGTTTGAATACATAAGGTAAATGGAAAGTTTAATTTTTATATTTTTGTTGGGACATAATTTTAGTACTATATTATTTGATTTGAAATGGCATGTTAGGGTTTTCTTGTACTTGTGATAAAGAGTACAAATATTAAACCAATTGAGAAAGAAAATAAATGAATGTTCCTATAAGTAATAAACTAGTTAATTAATCCAATAGTTAAGATGAAAGAAAACATAATAAGGGAAGAACTTGATATTGAACTTGATCTAATTGATACATGGTACATTTGTGACCTATGGAAAGAAGATGTTCCATAGCCTCATCAATTAATTAACATTGGTAATTCCTAGTTTGTCTCCATAATCATCTAGCTTAGGTTTGATAACTTTACTTGGGAAATTAGTAATGAGTTCATATGACTGGGAATGATAATTCTTATATGAAAACAAGTATTTTTATAAGACTTAGAACATTATCATCTAGTTAACGTATATAGGTTGTATTGGAAAGATCTCTTAAACATTCTTGTACTCTATTGTGAATTGAATTACTCAATCTATGCATCGGGCAAGTTATTTTATTATGACATATATTGCAATTATGTTACATTAAAATGATAGATTGATGTTCATAACTCTTAAAGGAAAAAAATTATATGCACTAATTTTGTCCATTTAGTATAATATTTTAATGACCTAGAAGAGAGGCCATTACAATTATCATGTAGATGAAGATATAACAATTAAGGAAGAAGAATAGGAAGAAGAAGATGAAGGACAACATTAGACTCCTCAAATTAAAAAAAATAGAATTCTAGAAAGATATAGAAATAGATAGAGAAGATTCCATAGAAGAGAGTTACTAAGAGGACCAAAGGTAGAGAGTATGACGTGTATCTAGTGAAGTGGAAGAACATAAGTATAGAAGAAGCCACATGGTTTCCCCTACAAGAAGTAGGTGCTATGCATACAGACTTGATTTTTTTTTCAAGTGTCATGAGTAAGGGGCCACTTTTTTCTTAGCTAGGGTATTTGATGCAAGAACATCTCTAGTCAACAAACAATCTTTTATCAACCAAAAACAGTTCTTTTATATTTCTTTATTTTCTTTTTATTGAAGGTTTATTTTTACATTTATGATTATCTAGAGTGATTTCATTAATAAGTTTGTGAATGTTTTTTGATGTTGTGATAATGTGGAAATATTTTTTGGTGGCATTATTTTCATACCTACTCAAAGATAGTTCCTACCTTTTTCTACACCTTTTTTATTAGTTGGAGTTACACAATAATGGTCTGATCATGTTATTAGCTTAGAATTGTATGGGGTTTTATCTAACATGTTTGATCTTTGAAAAGATAGTTTTTGAAAGGATTTTTAAAGTATTTTATGTTTTCATCAAGAAAGGATAATTGTTTGTGACCAACTTTTGAATTCAAATTTGTGTTACTCCATTGAGTGGATTTGTGCCATTGGACCATGTATCTAGGAGTTGTTGGACACTTCGATTTACCTTAGTGCCATAAATTTGGATTCCAAAATCATTGTAAACCTTGTTTTACCAATTAAAAGACAAAACAAGGTTAATAACTAAAAACATATCACTAGGTTTAAAACCTAGCATGTCTCGAAGATCTCACCTATGTTTTGATCCACATCAAATGGATAAACATGAAAATTGTAATATACTAAGAAGGCACCTAAGTTGGAAGGTTGTCCCCTTCATCGGTATTGTAGATTTAGGTCTATTGAGAATTAGGATGTTCATAAATTCACATTCCTTTTGCATTGTAGAACATCTCTTGATCAATCTATCTACAATTTGACAAATTTTAAGAGATATTACTTTCCTATTTCCTCAACCCTATTCACAATGTAACATGTTGAGTTTAATAATTCTATATTTGATCTTGTGTTCCATCCATTTCTCTATGTTGTTTCATTATGTTTGTATATGTGTTCATTCATTGTTGTGCTGTTAGGTCAATAGTCCTTAATTGAATTCTTAGACCCTAACCCACATCAACCTATAATAAAAAAAAAATGCTATTTGAGATGAGATAGTATTGTAGACATGTTTTGGGACTTGCCTTAGTCAAATCCCCGAATAGATTGAGTAGAACTAGATTGGATTGCCTTGTGAATGTAGAGAAGTGAATCCTAGGTGAAATGAGTGTGTGTAGCTAGAAAGTATAGTAATAGAGATTTTTTCAATAAAATGTAAGCATCTTGTTAATTGATGTAGTAATTTTTTGTTTTTTGAAACCACCTGATATTTTATTACTTCCGTTTTCCTAGGCTTGATCCAATTTGTGTGGATTTGGGACATGATGCCATTCCCTCTACTTTTATTTTAATAGTCTGTAAATTGTCTGTGTAATAATATATAAATTTATTTCATAAAGAAAAATATTGTTGTTCTTTCTATGTATTTCCTATACATGATTGTTTATTTAATCTTTGTTTTAATAAATATAAAATAGATGCAAAGTAAGATCAACATGCTAATTGAAGTGAAATGAGAGGAGTCGAAATGAAAAAGTAAAAATTGAATAACGAGGATGCAACCTCTCACAATCCTATCTAGAAGACAAGACTAGATGCACAGTAACATTCATAGAGAGAATTTTTAAATGTGAAAGAAGTTAATTGTAGTACAAAGTAATGATTAATATATGGAATAATTAAAAAGTCATTACCATGCTTATTAAAAGAACAGTTAAAACAAGTACTAAATGAGAAGGAAATGTGCTAAAAAGAGACTTTTCATCTCCACTAATAAAACATCATAAGCACCGAATATTTTTTGCAACGTACTATGGGTTGGAATTTCTTGACATAATCTGTTGACATCTCTCTTGGCTCCATAATTAACCAGTAGTTTCACAAATTATAAGTTCCCCGAAAAGAAGTAGCATTGGCCAGCCAAGCTTTTAGAAGCTCCCTGTCAAATTTTCTTATAATTAGAACCAAACAACTATTTATTACATTTAGGTGAATTTGTGTTGTGAATTCGACTGTAGTCGACGACAGAAGTCGATTATACTTATCCATGCATATGTGGAGCACGACAAAGTACCAACTGTTTATGTGAGAGCATTTAGTACCATATCTGGGGGATTTTGAAAGGTGTGAGGCCTCACTTTCACCTAACAATCATATCGATCTGCAATTTCTACAAATTAAAATGCAGATGTGTTGCCCAATAAATCATTTAATTTTAATGGCAAACAATTATCAAGTATTTCTTACACTTTTTCTGAAATAGACAATGACAACCAGTCTGCCGTAAAATAAATCAAGTATATCTTTCCTACTTTTTCTTCTGCCCAACTACTCTGTCAGTTTTAGTGCGGCATCCTTATCTGACATAATCTCTAAGGAATGGATCATGATCACAGCTTTATGAAGTATTCTTTTCATTGCATCGTTATATTGTATTGCAGATATGTGTGGGGATAATCACCAGCCCAAAATTCAAATCTCGTGGAAAAGAATCTGACTGCTTTCAACGAAAATGTACCACATTCTATCCGTAATTAAAAAATGAGTTCACATTGTTATCGTTTTACAACAGTGATGGATACCTGCTCTGAAATTTTTAGCTGTCCCGTCTTTACCTTTCTGCATTAAGTTTATATCATTATGTGCTGCTTTAAAATATTATTCAAAAGGTTGTTAATCTCATTTTTATTTGAACTTACCCAATTTGACAATTAATTTTTTTTTTGAAATGGTTAATCTTTAAAGTCGGTTTATAAAAAATTAGACACTTAACAATTCTTCTCTTTTAAGCAAAGATAAACAGAAAGATTTCTACAACCAATAAATTATATTCAATAAACAGTGCAATGACTGGCTAGAATTTAGAAATAGATTGTTTATTTCTGATTCCATTGACCTGAATAGATTTACACTTTAAAATATCATTATGTGCTGCTTTAAAATATTATTCAAAAGGTTGTTAATCTCATTTTTATTTGAACTTACCCAATTTGACAATTATTTTTTTTTTTTTTGAAATGGTTAATCTTTAAAGTCGGTTTATAAAAAATTAGACACTTAACAATTCTTCTCTTTTAAGCAAAGATAAACAGAAAGATTTCTACAACCAATAAATTATATTCAATAAACAGTGCAATGACTGGCTAGAATTTAGAAATAGATTGTTTATTTCTGATTCCATTGACCTGAATAGATTTACACTTTAAAATATCATTATGTGCTGTTTTAACATATTATTCAAAAGGTTGTTAATCTCATTTTTATTTGAACTTACCCAATTTGACAATTAATTTTTTTTTTTAAATGGTTAATCTTTAAAGTCGGTTTATAAAAAATTAGACACTTAACAATTCTTCTCTTTTAAGCAAAGATAAACAGAAAGATTTCTACAACCAATAAATTATATTCAATAAACAGTGCAATGACTGGCTAGAATTTAGAAATAGATTGTTTATTTCTGATTCCATTGACCTGAATAGATTTACATCATTGATTTTCTATCATTGCACGTTTGTGTAATTGTTTTTGTTTATTTGGTTTATGATTCCCACCATTGATATTGTTCTTATAAGTCAATACAATTTCCTTGTCAGGCTGTTCAATCAAATCCATTAATGAATGCAGTCGTATCAGTTGCTAAAGTTTGGATTTACATGTTCGTTGTGGGCGCCGTCCAAAGATCTTTTGAAATCTGAGATCCTTCTTACAAGATTGATGATAGGAATTCAGAATAAAAGTTACTCACGCGCATACAATGATTGATTCACAAAAGACGAGGTAAAGGATCCACTTGCTTACAAAGTCTCTAAACCAACATACTACTTGTCATGAAGGTTTATCTCTATACTGATGTAGCAAAGTGGAATGAATTTTTAGTATTGCCTATAGTTATATTGACTATAGAAATCTAACTGAATCTAAATGAAAGACAAGACTGGTTTATGAGGTACATCCATTTAAAAGTTGTCATTTCAAAAAGAGATTAGAGATTGAGAAGCTCCATCTCTATAATAGTAATATATGATTAGAGGTGTTTATGGGGGTGAGTTTTGGCCCCACTAGATTATGTATAGACGTTAGGTATTGTGATATGGTTTGAGAATTGGAATATCTTTATTAAGTAATTTTCTTTTATTAATTTTATCAAAATTTTATTGAATGGATAGTTTTACATGTAATGGTAAAATTAGTATATTTAGACTATTTTTTTGGTTTGTTGTTTATTTTAATAGGAATGTTGTAATGTAATAACATATCAATAAGTGGCATATTTTTGTGTTACTTCATTCATTTCTATTTTAACTTTATTTAGCAATTTTAAAATATTCATTCTTCAATTCAAAATCATCATTTTATTCTTTTAAATTATTTTCAAGTGATGTAGGATTAATCCAAATTAATCCCAAAGTTTCTAGAAATGATCACCAAAATTTAACACATTAAATTAAAATTTGAACTCCCCCTTTTCTATTAACCTTGTGAGGGAATCCTAGCACATATTTTTTGGGAAATGTTATTATGTCATGGCATATAGAGACATTCATTGTACACATAAACATATGGAAGGAATAACATTAGGGAATCCATTAATTAATAAAACATTTAATTTCAAATTCAAGGGAATTCAAGGAATCAAATTTGCATATCATTGCATGTTATTTTAGGTCATTCTTTTAATGCCCACAAATTAACTACTGAAAAATCTCAATTACAATCAAACATCTTCTTTTGTCATAAAAATATGTTTAAATGTAATAAGTGTGCAAATGCATTGTCATTGTATGTGACTCCACATGAAATCAGCATACATGAAGGGTACGTGTCAACAATACATAAGAAACAAGTACTGAATAATGATTACAAGAAGTGAGACTTATACTTAGTAATTAGATGATGTAAGGTCAAAGGCACCCAAGGTGAAGTACACCAACAAAATCCGTTCAAGTAGACATATCATGGAGCAATAATAGAGTAATATTAAGTGTAACACGACTCAATAGAACATATTTAATAATAATTCAGCACTCTTTGCCTACTCCATTAAAGAATCAAGGTGTTAAATATAATAGTTTATATCATTTTAATATTTAAAATCAATATACTTATGATTATAAACTATTAATATTTAATAATGCATATAAGATAGTTTAATAAAATATTTTCCTTTACATTTTATACAATAATTTTAAATATTTAAATATAAATTTTAAGTCAAATCTTGCATTAAAGATAAGATTACTAATTTAAAATAATTAATATTACATTTAAAGTCAAAATTTAACTCATTTTATAATTTTATTTTTAAAAAACAATATAAATTATTGTCAAAGACCTCATAACCCCACCATGATTTAATTCAAAATTAAGTGTAACTAGCTAAAAAAATTTTAACTAAATGTTTAAGGTTTCTAAAGAGGTGAACATCTTATTCATTGGATCTAAGCTAACTCTAAGTCACCATAATCTTAAAGAACTCACTTTACTCTTATATTGTAAGTTGAAGAAAGGAGAATGCAAGAGAAGATTTGAAGGCCAAGTTCTATCCAAAATTCAAGAACATGTTTTTTAGTACCCACCTTCAGTACTATTGCAATGAGTTTTTTAATCTAGTGATTAATATATTATATTGTGTAATATTCATATTAATATTTATTTTTTATTTATTATATATTAATTATAAAATTCTTATTTTAAATATCAGTAGAATAATATAATTAATATGTTAATAATAATATTTATAATTAAATTATTGATTATATAAATAAATTGAATTATCATTATAATGTATTTATATTTATGTTATATTATAGTTAAATGAAATATTGATATGTATTTGTGTATAAGTATTAAATATTAATATATTATATTCTTAATATTCATATTAATATGATTATTTAATTTTTCTTCATTGTAATTATAATATTGATATTTGAAATATCTATAGAATAATATTATTAATACTATTTTAATAATATATATAGGTGTATAGGTGTGCCCTTTGGTTCGCATTTGCTGCACGTTGGGGGGGTTTTCTTCTTTTGAGGTGTTGTCTCTTGTGGTGGTGTGCCTGTTTGGAGCCATTGATTTGGATTCAGTGTGGTGTGGGGGGGCATTTTGTGCCCTCACTCATTTGGTATAAATGGCTTCGAATGTGCCTTTGGATATGGCGGGTCATGCTTTTTCCATGGCTGGGGAGGATGCCGGAATACCCATTCAATCTTCTTCTAGATCGGATGTGGTCTGAAATGGTTCCCTTAAATTACCAAAGGTGAATGGATGCTTGGAAAGGGTCCATGAGCGGTCGATTTTAGTAATACAATTGGAGTCGGTAGCTAAGGATATTAATTACTACTGCAAACATGTTTTGATTTGTAAGTTCATGGGGATGAGGGTTTCTCCCCCATTTCTTGATACATGGATTTGCAACACATGGAACCCAGAAGGAAATTTTGATATTTTGATGGCTACAAATAACTTCTTTATGGTGGATTTTTCATTTGTCTCGGATCGGAATAGGGCCTTCGAAGGGGGCCCATATTTTTATAATCAAGTGGGTCTCTTCATCAAACCATGGCATGCTGGCTTTAACTCAGTGAAGGAGTTACCTTCTAGAATCCCAGTTTGGGTTCATCTTCCTCGGCTACCACTTGAATGCTGGAGAAGTGATATATTGTGGTCGATTGCGCTATTACTGGGAAAACCTATTGGTCCTTCTCAACAAACTTTGAATAAGAGAATTTTTTCTTATGCTAGGGTTTGTGTTGAAATTAATTTGAGCTAGCCACTTCGAGACTCTATTGATATGACTATTGGGTCTTGCTCCTAGACTCAACCATTAGATTATGAGACATTACCTTTCAGGTGTCGGCTATGTCATGAATATGGTCATCTTTAGCGGAGGTGTCCTTGAGCTTCTGGTGTAGCTAGTTCAAGTAATGCTCCTACTTAGCCTAATTTGAAAGAAGACAAGGGTAAAGCCCCCATGCAGGAAGGTGGGGCTGATAAAGAAGGTTTTATGCTGGTTAAGTCTCGTAATCATGGTCAAGGCCTAAAGAGATCCCTCAAGGAGAGGTAGGAGGAAACCTTCAATTGATTTGAGACGTTGGAGGATTTGGTCCAGGAGGGAGATTTTTAGATGGACTTGTAGGCAACAATTGGATCTTTTACTAAGGTTGCTCCTGGGGATCAGCCTAATGTGATTCCTAGTTCAAATCAGCTTGGTGAGTAGGGTACTGGCTCCTGTTCAAGGTGCGTTAGATTTGGTGCTAGAGGCTTCTTGTGGCTCTCCTAGTGCTGGTGGTGTTCTATCTAAAGTGTGAGGTACTCCAAACTTAGGAATAAGTAAGGCTCCTTCCCCAGCCTTAGGTTTGCAACCAAAAACCCTCAAAAAAGGGGCTCCTGAGAAACCTCTTAAGGTTGGTAGAAAAAAGAATTTTGAAAAGGTTAATCTAGCTGGTGAGACATTGGTTGAGTCAGGTTCGGTGAGGACTATTGATGCTCACTTCTCCCAAGCCCAACGATGATTGTGCTCTCTTAGAATGTGAGGGGTATGAATAGCATCCCTAAACAAAAGGCTATTTGGGATTTGGTTCGTATTCATTCTCCTGATGTGGTTTTCCTTTAGGAAACTAAGTTATCAGTTGATAGTATGATGAGTGTGGCTTCAAAGATTTGGAGTCATGGTCAGTGTCAATGTGTTGGTGCTCTTGGTAGCTCTGGTGGGGTTGGATGCTTATGGGACCCACGTAGAGTCAGGTCAATTTGATGGTACTTCTCTAGAGGTTTGATTTCTTGTGTTACTTCTCATCTTGAGTCCGGAGAGAGAATACTCTTTTCTAACATCTATGCTCTAGCTGACCTTCATGGCAAGGTAAAGTTGTGGGGTTTTGTCAGATATGTGAGGACTTTGGATCCTTATCTCCCATGGATTTTAGCTGGGGATTTTAATGCCATTGTTTCTATGGAAGAGAAGAGGGGAGGCATTTCTCGCTTGGAGCCTTCTTCTGATCTCTTGTAGGTTAATGTGGCTCTCTTGAATTTGGTTGACATCAAGCTTGTTAATGAGATGTGGGGATGCTGCTATTTCTAAATGTTTGGATAGATTTTTGGTGTCTAGTTTCTGGCTGGGGGACAGGTGGCTGACTAGCTCTGAGATTTTGGATGGGCAAGGTTCTGATCATTGGCAAATCAAACTTATTGCTAAGCTTCCCTGGCTTTGTGTAAAGCAATCTTTTAAGTTTCAGCTCATGTGGTTAAGAGATGACTCCCTCCATGATCTTCTTCCTGGTTGGTGGAATTTGGGGAAGCCGTCACATGGGACCGCTATGTACTCCTTCTCCAAGAGGCTCCAATATGTGAAATTTAGGTTGAAATGGTGAAATAGGCAACACTTTGGTAATGTTTTCCATGCAAAACAGTCTGCTCAAGCTCATTTGGACTCGATCACCAGGCAGATTCATGATCAGGGTCTCACTGAGGATTTGTGTTTGCTAGAAGCTATTGCTGTGAAGGAAGTTGGGGAATACAAATTACGTGAGGAAATTTTTTGGAAACAAAAGTCCCGAATCGAGTGGCTTTAGGCGGGAGACAGGAATACCTCTTTCTTCCACAATTCAGTAAAAGATAGGAGACAAGGTAATGCCATTTCTTCTCTCAGGTCTTCGAATGGGGAGATCCTCTCCTCCTCTGCTTCTATTTCTGTTGAGGCTGTTCATTTCTTTTCTATTCTACTATCTAAGGATTCCCTTCCTGCGGAGGAGGATGATGCTGATATTTTGAATAGTATTCTGCCCTTAGTCACCAGTGAAATGAATGCTTCTTTGCTTCATCCCATTTCTTTGTCAGAGCTTGAAACTATTATGTTCCAGATGAAAAAGGGAAAAGCTCCAAGGCCTGATGGTTTCCCAGTTGAGTTCTACCAGGAGTTCTGGGAAGTGATTAAGTTGGATTTGTTGGAGGTCATTCAGGTATCTTTCATGAATAAACAAATGCTGAAATCCATGAATGCTACCTTCCTTTCTCTCATCCAAAGAAGGATGGGGCTAATTCTCTGGATCTTTTTAGGCCCATTGCCTTATGTAATGTGTCTTATAAGATTATTACTAAGTTGATTGTTGAGCAGCTGAAACCCTGGCTAAGCAGGTTAATTTCTAAAGAGCAAGGGGGTTTTGTGGCTGGTAGGCAGATTATGGATGGTGTCATCATTGCAACCGAGACAATTCATTCTATGAATCATTCTAAAGAGAAAGCTATGTTTATTAAGTTGGATATGGGTAAAGCTTATGATCGGGTTAAATAGGCCTTCTTATTTAAAATTTTGGGAGCGTTTGGTTTTGCTGGTGAATGGATTGAGTGGGTGAAGAGCTGTGTTACTTCTCCTTCCTTTTTGGTGCTAATTAATGGTGAGATGACAGAGTTGTTTGGTGCTTCTAGGGGGCTCAGACAAGGGGACCCTTTATCCCCCTATCTATTCATCTTATTGGCATAGGGTTTGGGGAGGTTTATTAGATCCTAGGCGGAGACTGGATTGATTAAGGGCTAGAGTTTTGGAAACAATATTCCCCCTCAGTCACATTTGCAGTTTGTTGATGACACAGCTCTGATGGGCAGAGCCAAGGTTGAGGAGGCTTCTAGTTGGCGCAGGATTTTGGATTGTTATTTGGCTGTGTCAGGTCAGAAAATTAATGAGGGGAAGTCTTTTATTTACTTATTTCATACTCCATGGGAGATTCAGAGGAAAATTGCTGGTATCCTTCATTTCTAGATTGGCACTCTCCCTTTTGTGTATCTTGGTATTCCACTTGCTATTCATTCACTTCCTAAATTGTTCTAGCAGGAGATTATGGATAAGTTCAGAAATCTGGTTAGTCATTGGGCTAATAGGTGGCTCTCTTCTACAAGTAGGATGAATCTTCTAAAGTTAGTGGTGCAGGCTCTTCCACACTACAGATGTTTTGTTTTCTATGCACCTTCCGACTTTATCAAAGACTTTGAGAGTTTGTCTCGGTAGTTCCTTTGGTCTGGTAACCTCCTTCACAGGAAGTGGAGTTTGGTTAAGTGGGAGCTATTTGTAGGCTGAACCAAAGTAGGCTACTGGTCTGGGTCTGCATAGAATTGATTTGAATGGACAAGCTTTAGCAACTAAGCTGTATTGGTGGTGGTGTTCGCAGCAACATCAATCTTGGGCAAAAATTCTCACCTCAAAGTATTTGGGTACAGTTGAGAGTGTGGATGTTGCCCACTTCAATTTGGAGGGGAAGGGTTCTCTAATTTGGAGTACCCTCAAAAGGGGTGCCAAGTTGGTCAAGCAGGGGTTGTTTTGGATTTGCAATGGGGGGCAGGATGCCATCTTCTGGCATGATTCTTGGAATGGTTATCCTACCATTTTGTCTACCTAGCCTTACCTATAGAATTTGAGTAGGCATTTTATTGATGCTGGGTGGTGCCATGTTGCTGATTTTAAAACTCTTCATAATTTGGGACAAGTTAGTGTGTATATATGGAAGGTTCCACAGGAGTGGCCTCCTAGTGGGATGGCTGGGGATTATCAGGAGCTTGTTGGGATCCTATCGAGGTGTGTCTATACTTCTCTTCCTGGAAGAGATGTGTTGGCTTGGGATCCTGATCCAAAAGGCAAATTTACTATTGCCTCAAGTTATCAAGTTCTTGATAAGCAAATGTTTGGGAGCTCGAAGGTCTCGTGGTGGAAACAGGTTTGGAATAAGTTTGCTCAGCCTAAGTGTAACTTCTTCTCGTGGTTAGTTGTTCAAGGGAGATGCCTTACTTGGGAGAACCTCCATAAATGTGGGTTTCATGGGCCCTCTAAGTGTGTTCTGTGTGGTGGGCATGAGGAGTGCATCCCCCATCTCTTCTTTTAGTGTTCATTTGTGAAAGTTATTTAGCATTTCTAGTGGAATCTCTGGCATATACCGTGTAGACATGCTTCTTCTTTAGAGGATTTTTGGAGTCTGGGGCCTCCCCCTATAAAGACCTCTTTTCTCCTCATTGCTTGGATCATTGGCCTAGTTTGATAATTTGGCATATTTGGTTGGAGCGCAATCATAGAATTTTTCTAGACAAGAAGCTACTTGTTGATCAGCTCTGGTTGAGGATTCTAGGGGGTCTGCAGGAAACTTTGGCTGCTAAGTATGATTTATTTGTCCCTATTGTTTCTGGTGACTATGATATGGTTAAAGCCCTAGGTCTCTCTAGGGGTGGACACAAACATTTGAGGATGGTTCAACATGGGTGTGGGAGAGAAAGGGTCTGTCATACTGGTCATTGGTGTCCTCCCACTGAGGGGGAGCTAAAAATCAATACTGATGGATCGTCCAGAGGTAATCCTGGCCATGCTGGAGTTGGTGGGATTGGCAAGGATAGTTCAGGGGTGGTAATTTTTTTCTCCTCCATATATAAAGGTTAGCATACAAATAATCTCATGGAGGCTCTTGCTATTCTTCTGGCATTAGAGCGTGCTTGTACCCTTGGCTGGAGGCAGATTATTTATGAATCAGATTCTCAAGTGGTCATTGATATGCTGAATAAGAGACATTTTGAGGAGGTGAACTGGCAACTTGCTGTGGTGGCCAAACAAATTATTTCTCTGAGCAATGCTTTAGATTCTATTACTTTTTGTCATGTGCCATGGGAGTGGAATAAGGTAGTGGATGGTTTGGCGAGGTGGGCATCTGAGCAGATGGAGACTTAGAATGTGGATGATTGAGGTAATCTTCCTGGTGATTTGGCCCTTGTTCTTGAAGATTGGGTTATGGAGGATATGAGGAGCTTTTTGGGTGTTACTTAATTCTTGATTGTGGTTGTGCCCCTTATGGGTGTTTCTTTCTTCTTTGTAATGTTTTTATGATTTAATAAAATTTTTACCCCCTTTTTAAAAAATAAATAAAATATATATATATAGGTGTATATATATTCAATATTAATATATTATAGATCTAAATATTATTTTATTTTATTGTGTAATATTCATATTAATATAATATTCAACCTTATGAAAATTATTTAATTTATATTTATATATATTAATAATAATATTTATGTTATATTATAGTAAGATGAAATATTGTTTATAAAATATTTGGAGATTGAAACACATAATCATTTCATTTTGACATTACTTTGGTATTGTTATATTTGACTACTATAACTATATTTAAAAAATAAATATCTAAAGTACGTTAAGAAGTATCCATTGAGGGTCTTTTAATCAATTTATTAGTACCTGCATTCGGTAGTACTATTGCAATTGTTGTGGCTTATCTAGTGAATTTTTTAACAAAAAATTGGAGAAATTATTTATCTCTATGGTCAAATAAAGGATTGTGGGAGATACTATTTTTAGTGCAACAAACACCTAAAATTGAGGAGGTAATTCCGATTAGAAGGGAGGAGGTGGCAATGGTAACAATTTTTTTTTTTTAGTGAAACAAAAACCTAAAAATGAGGAGACTTTTTTCTATGACTGAATCAATATTTGTGGGAATTTGGTTATGAAACAATTCATTTATGCTTCATTAAATTGTTATATGATTATTGAATTTGGTTATGAAAGAATTTTTTTTTTTCTTATTGGTTATTAAAATGTTATATGATTATCATTAATATAATTATAAATTCACTGTAATATTTATATTATTATAATATATAATGATTTAATGTATTTGTCAATTTTCTATAGTTTTTTATTGTTTTGGGTATAAACATATTAAAAATAACTAACAAATTAATTTGTTTTTTTTATAAATATTAATATTGTTATTTTATTGTCTTATGTTTGCTAAATATTAAAAATTAGTAACAAATTAATATATTATATTATTATTATTATATTGTAATATTTATATTATAATTTATAATGATATAATTTATTTGTCACCATTCTATAGTTATTTTATTCTTTTATGCACAAAAATATAAAAATTAGTAACAATTCTTTTTTAATTATTATTATTATTATTATATTGTTATTTTCATATTAATGTGATAGTTTAATTTGTATTTGTAACATCCCGCCACGCAACTCTGAAGGGTAAGAGCCAAAAGAGGGCAAGAATATTTTTTTGACACAAATAGATAACATACAATAATATGATTACCGACTCGATAGATCGGCAACATTCATGGCCAAGTATAGTTGAAAGTACAACCTAAAGGAGATGACTAAATCTCCCTCCTTGCAAGCATCGTTAAAGCTAAATTCATTTTAAACACCAAATTTAAATGTTCCTAATACCCATTTCCACTTATAAACATAAAGCCATAATGGTCATCATAGTACAAGCGGGTCTGATACCAACACCAGAAAACTATAAGCCAAATATAGAACAACATCACATTTCTTCTCATTACTATAATTTAAATCATCTCTCGCAAGAGAGTACAAAAATTACATAAAAGAATATACATAATTAAAATGGCATAGCCATGGATAAGATACAATAACTGATAAAACAAATACAAGAGAGAACATCTCCAACTGGTGCTCCAATAACCTATTTGCCGGTCCCCGATGGTGGTGGCAATGCCTCCCAACCATGTGGACTCGGAAGAGACTACCCCACCATGCTCGGAGGTAGTCACCAGGCCCAAATAGAAGAATAAAGGCAAGGAATACAATGGCCAACACTAACATCCATTAAAGAGTAGACACGACACACAATGCATAAAGCCAATGTCACAACATAGAGATGCACATCAAATATAATGTCAGGTATGTTGGTTAATAGATTTGTCACCTAACTCTATGTTCTCATGCCTAGACAAGTGACAAATGTAAACAACAGTTGAGCCTAATATATTGGTATTTTACATAGGCTCTGTGCTTATTTAACAAGGTGCAGCTACCTTCAACAGATATTCTACTGAATGAAAAAAACTTCACAATTGCTTTTAACCAGAAAGCAAAACGAAGGTAGAGCTTTTGACCCGAAAGCAATAAAGGCAAAATCTACAGCTTAAAAACCAGAAGTTCACAGACTTCCCACCACATAGCATGAATTAACAATATATATATCACCACTTCAATTGATATATCAACAGATAAATATTCTCAGCAATGAGTAGAAGTATGAATATCCAACCACCAAAACACATGAATACCATTAACATCAGCAGAAACACATTCAACTTAGGAAGAATATGAATTCAAATAATCACAACACATAGATTATGATAATCTAAATCTCCATTGTATCAATTTGTATTGCATATGTCAAAGTAACTGAAACAAAATTAACTATCACCCTCCAAAACAAAGTTTTTCAAAAGATCCAAAATTCGACTAGCTCTCCAGAATTTATAGCTAAACTGAATTATAACTATCATGAAACCATAACAACTTCTTGAAAAAGCTGATTAAAAGATTGTTTAAACAATAATTATAATAAAGGGCCCTCCAGAGCTAATAGTTTTAGACAAAGCATGAAATAACTTAGAAACACGAACAATAATTCAATTCAAAATTTACAAGTCCCCATCACCATCATCCACCTCATCCATCTCTTCATCTTCCTTTGATTATTCACCTTCTCTAGTGACACTTTACGCCACCTGAGGTACTTGTGCTCGCAGCCTGGCTTTGTATGCTCTATACTTGTTGATAACTGGTGATAAAGACATGCCTAGTTGAGATCCTATCATGCTGATATGACATTTCTTCTTCATGACCGCCCTGTCAGAGACTGTCACCTTGTGATACACTTCATCGATGCCATTTCTGTAGCTATTAATGTGTGCTGCCAATCTAGAAAGTCTCCCAAATGACTCCCCTATAATTGCATTGCAATTCACTACTTCCTGTGTCACCACCTTTTTAAAGTTTTATTTGATCACCTTAACATCCAACAACTTCTCATCATCAAATCCATTAGCCTCTACCTCTAAATTGCCAAGATCCCTTTTTTTCCTCATCATCTCTTTGTAGTAGGTTGCGACTACCTTTCCTATTTCCTCTTCAACTATAGTTATGATATAGAGTTTCCACTCCACATCATCAGCGCACACAATAGTATCAAGTTCCTTAGGACCAGCTATAACTTCTTCAGCCATATGAATAATGGGATCCATATTAGCTAGTTCTTGTATCTCCTTAGAAGCAATATTCGGGCTATGGTGATCACTGCAAGCTTTATTGAACTCCAGTATCAAAACTTCCCTTTTAGCATGGATGGAGTCAAACAATTTCACTGCCTCCTCGATAAAAATGAGACCATCATAGATGATCTTCTCAACCCATTGATCCATAGCTTTCCTTAAAGACAAAGAAAATTTAACTTGTTGTAGTAAACTAGGATTGAGAGTGTGAAGGTTAACACTTGAGGAGGCTTTAGTGGAGGGGGTTATTACTTGAGCAAGTAAATTAGAAAAAGAAGATAGGGAACTTACATGTGCTAGTACAAGTTAGGGAACTTCACTCATGTTATCAACTAAATACTAGACATGGTACAAATCCCCTTCAGTGGTTGATGGCCCCAAATCCGCTCGACTTACCCTTAAGTTAGCTTCTATTATCTCATCTTCATTCTTTTCTACTAGTGGATCTACAATTTCTAGAAACTGGTTTCCTGAAATGGCATCAGTCACAATTCTCAACATCCTCTTTGCATGTTTGGGTTTTGGGACCATTTATAATAGACTAGCTACAGTGTCAACAGCTTCATCAACAGGAAGGTTATATCTTTTCTTCTTTTGGACTACCTTCTTTATCCAATTTGGTGATGGAGCAGGTACATTAGTGGCATTGGAAGTAACTATTACACGTGCAGGGTGAGAACTTTTCTCAGACAACTCTCTCTGTTGTCGAGAATTTGGTAGAATAAGCAATGAATGCAACAAATTATCTTCTCCAACTTGCAAGAAGATGAAAGAATCAGAATCATTTACATGATTGTTAGGCAGGGGCACATGGTCTACTTTAGATGACAAAGCAGCCAATCTGGTATTTCTCTTCATCACTTGAACATCTTGCTCACAGGTGGTCTTTATCTTCCTAGTATCTTTAGGTGGCCTTTCATCATCGCCATTCGATTGCGAACTGACTCTCTGAAGAGTCAAATCTAAACTAGATGACGTCCTATAAGAATTGGTTGTTTGAGATCTCGCTTGATTCTGAGAGGCCGAATCCCTTGGTGTTGTAGAACCAACACACTCCTTCACCTTTCCCTGTAGCCACTTCTCTGTTCTCCTCAACACATGTAAAGAAAGCAACATGATATCAGTGACTTCCTTTTCTGACCATTTTATAGGAGGCATGAGTTCTTTGGATGCTGCATGATAACCTTCACCCAACATATTCAAAAAGTCATTAGTGATATCAGGGACCTGAATATCCATCTTGAAAGCATGGACTTGATCCACAATTAGCCTCATCCATTTTCTCCTTTGAACCTCTCTCTCATTAGCACAATCCTCCCAAAAATCCTCAAGTTGAGGATGGTGTGAATAGGAACCACCTCCATGCATGTTTTCCTTTATGAAATTTTACTATCAAAAGATACACAGGGAGACAGATTATGCAAGCTGAACTCAGACAATAGCTTGTCAACATTCTGAGCACAATCATTACTTTTGCAAGAATAAAATGATAGAGACATAGGTAAAGAATACCCTTTCTTTTTCATTGCCTAGTACTTAACATTCATTATTGCCATCTGGCGGCATACTTCTAGCAATACCAAATAATCAGAAGGGTACCGTGGCAATTTTAATAGAGCATTTTCAAAACTCCCTATTCTCAGATTAGAAAATCTATCAAATTGAATGTAAAAACTCCCAAATTTCATGAGAAGTGTAGATGCTTCCACTAAAAATCTCTTCTTAATTGAGCCATCAATTCTCTTAGCTAACATCATAGAAAAAGCATCATTAACATGTCTAAAATATTTCATACCTTCTTTCTTTTGCAGCTTGGCAAAAACTTGATACACAGGCGCACTTGCCGTATAACTCCCTTGAGTCCTCAATCCAGGCCAAGTAGCTTCTCTTTGAGCCAATATGTAGATTAGCTGGGAGCACATGTGGAAACTCACATTTTGTACAAGGTTCATCAGTTGTTCATGTAAGCAATCGTTGATAAGCTTCGGCCAGTCAATACGATGGTCTCCATAAATCAACAGAATGAATCTACACATCCAAAATTCAAAAACATCCAACTCGAGACTCTCAACTACCCTATTTAGCAAGGTTATCGCATCTGATATTTCTTCTTTGAAATGGCTCCTCTTTAAATTGGAAGGTAGCTGAGACTTACCAATCTTTTCATTCTCTAACCAATGCTTAGCAATGCTGGTACAACACCAGTCCTTCCTCTCGTTGTAGTAATTCCAAGCCAAGGATATAGAAATATCAGTGTTATCTTCATATTCTTCCAAGCAGAGAGCTGAAGTAACAGATTCAAAGTCAATTTTCACTACCACAGTGCCACTAGGTGTCCTTATCTCTTGGGAATCGAGGAAATAGCCATTGGCACATGCGACCATCAATTCAGGACAATGCATAGCTAGAGGAAAATGACCTACCTTGTCTAAGCTATTGCTGATAATTTTCTTTGCCAGAGGGGTTTTCTTCTTAGACCTTATTCTTCTCCAAAAATCATTCAAATCAACATGGCCTAAATTCGTATCCCTTACTTTAGAAAGACCATTCTTTACAATAGAGGCTACGGGAATCCCTTGAAACTTAAATTTCATTTTTATGTGCTCGAGAAACCAGAACACTAGAGATTTAGAAAGGAATAAAAAAATAGGAGGGCGAGGCAAGACACCAACCGAAAATTCTTTGTGCAAATACATGGGAATTGAAATCTCTAAATCCTTGAAGAAAATAATGAGCCTTTATAAAAAGAAGAAACTACTAGCTAGGCTGACCTGTAGTAGTAGAACTGTGCTAGAATTTCACATGTAGAAACTAGTTGTTTGTTCTTATGCAACATATTCACTTTATACAATATTACCTTAGGCATGCTCAATAACTTATTGAAGTCTTTTCTCATTAATTCTCCAAGGAAAAGTATTAAAGATTGGTGGTGAATTCATCTTTATAACTCATAAATGCATTTCTTGACTTTCCCTCCAAAGATTGTGCCACTGTGTCTTCATGTACTTTGAATTAAATGCAAGGCGACAAGTGTCATTCTTCCATACTGTATGCTATCATAGCCAGCGCCACTTGGGAAAGTGTGTTGTTCAAGGTCAGTGAGTCGGGTAGAATTTGAACATTTGAACTAGAAGTCAGAGATTCAGAACTTCAAGGAATCCCAGACTTCCTAACTACAAAGGAAAGACTTATACATTGTAACACAAAGAAAGGCTCGAAGCATGAGAACTAAAGGCAAGTTGGTAAGTCAGGCATTTCAGGAATTTATGAACCCACTGACTTCCATTCAAAAATATGAAGAATTGTTGACTTACTAAAAAATGACTAAGGAAACTTAGACTTGGGTGAAGAACTAAGGACAAAGACTACAAAGAAAGAAGGAAAATAATGAAAATAGATGCAGACACCTCTTTAAGAAAAAGGGGGGCAACAACTGGCTCTAATTGGGGACAAGGACTCAAGAGGACATACAGAACCCGGGCAAACCATGGCGAACAAGCCTTATTGCAAAGGACGATAGAGTCACACCAAAAATGGGACAACACACAACAAGAACAGAACAAGGAAAGAAACTATAGTAGAAGTCTAGACTCAAAAACTTTACCAGTTGCATAAATTTAGTTCTTGCCCATTATAGGCAAGAGGTAGCGTTGTTCCATGAGGACAGGCCAATAGAAATGCATTTTCTCCCACAACTTCTCTGATCTTGAAGGGGCCCTTCCATAAAGAATCTAATTTCTTATGTGCACCTTTCAATTCTCTTCTCCTGTCCCATAAAAGTACAGAGTCTCCCACAACAAAACTTCTTTGCTTAGCCTTTTTATCAAAAACTCCTTTGACAATCTTTTGATGCTTGGCAATTCTATCCACAACAACTTCTCTCTGCTCTTCTAGATGGTTCAAGTACAATATTCTCTTCTCTAATGATGATTGAAACTATTCATCTTCAATTGCTTTCTATAGATTCAATGCAGATAATTCTAGAGGAAGAGGAATGGCACTATCAATACCATAAACTAGCTGGAAAGGGGACATACCAATCGGCCTTATATGTATTATCCTATCGGCCCAAAGGGCATCATACAGACTTTTATGCCATCCCCTTTGGTTTTCTTCTACCAGCTTCTTGACAATAGAGATGAGATTTTTGTTGCTTGATTCTACCTATCCATTGCCTTGTGGGTAATAGTCAGATGAATGAGCAAGGCAAATACCAAAATCATAACAAAAAAGAGTAATCTTTGCAAAAGAAAAACTTGAAGCATTATCAGTCACCAGCTTCTTGGGCACACCAAACCTGACTAAAATATTCTCCTTATGAAAGGTGTAAACAACCTTAGAAGTGGTATTCTTCACTGGGATAGCCTCTACCCACTTGGTAAAATAATTTGTTGCAGTTAAATTGTGAGTGTGTCCAACACTGGAATTGGGATTAATTGGTCCAATGAAGTATAAACCCCATTGCTGAAATGGTTCATCTATAACCACCGGTCTCAAAGGCAAGGCAACTAACTAAGGTCTTCTAGCGATCTTTGAACATTTTTTACATTTTACTACCCAATCATATGCATCTTTGAATATGCTAGGCCAGTAAAAGCATTTCCTCAATATCTTGAAGGCTGTCATTGAGGCAAAAAAGTGTCCCCCATAGGCTTCATTATGGAAAGTTTCCAGTAACTTCTTTTGTTGCTCCTTATCCACACATCTTAGGAATGTCCCATCTACTCCTCTTTTATAAAGGTTACCTCCCCAGATAACATATTTATGTGCCTTCGGCTTCCGATTTCTCCTTTCCTTGGCAGAGAGGTGAGATGGACAATCACCATAAGTTAAGAAATAAGAGACATTTGAAAACTAATCATCAGTATTACTGGTAAAAAGAACCAAGGACAACTCTTCCTTTTCTCCAACCTCATTTTCAGCAATCATTCTGTACAATTCCTTACCTCTAACTAGATTAGTGGGCCTGATCTCAATGTCGTACTCTTGAACTTTAGCTATCTAGGCTCTCTTATTGTTGCATCCAATCTCTTGTTGAGTAAGAATACTTTTTATAGATGATTCTAGGACATACACAATAGCATGTGAATGTAAGATATAAAATCTAAAACTCTTTAAGGCTCTAACCACTGCATATGCATGTTTCTCTAAAGCAGAATATTTAAGCTCATATTTCTTTAACGGGATGCTCATGAAAGCAATGGGAGCTTCTATTACTTGTTCATTCTTCTGCAACAAGATAGATGATAGAGTATGTTCAGAGGCATAACAATAGATAATAAAATATTTTTGAAAATCAAGATGCACAAGTGTGGGTGCATCAGAAATGGCCTTTTTTATGTCCTCAAATGCTTTCTTCCCTTCAGCATTCCACTTAAAAACAAGATGGTTCTTCATCATTTCTGCAATATGTCTGGTCAGCTTGGCAAAATTAGGGACAAATCTCCTTAGAAAGTTTACCTGACCGTAAAAGGATCTCATATTATTCTTGGTTGTGGGCAAACTTAGCTGTTGGATTACCCTAACTCTCTCTAGATCAATTTTTATACCATCCTTTGAGACAATATGCCCTAATAGTTTTCCTTCAATAAATGCAAAAATTGATTTCTTGGGATTCAAAGAGATGCCATTTTCTCTGCAGCGTTGCAAAACTACTTCTAAGTCACGCAAGTGATTTGCCCTTTTCTTGGAGAAAATAATTAAGTCATCAAGATAGACCACTATGATTTTTTTTTTCAAGTCACCGAAAGTCAGATCCATTACCCTCTAAAATGTGGCCCCAGCATTGATAAGACTGAAAGGCATTCTATTATATGCAAAGACACCAATTGGGGTAGTAAATGTTGTTTTATACTCATCCTCCCTAGCCACCTCAATTTGGTTGTATCCTGAAAACCCATCAAGCATAGACATCATCTTTGAACCCAGCACAGTTTGTAGGATATGATCCATTACAGGCAAGGGATAGTTGTCTTTGAGAGAGGCTTGATTTAGCTTTCTAAAATCGACACAAATCTAGATCTCTCCATTCTTCTTCCTAACAGGTACAATATTTGACACCCAAGTAGAATGGTGGATAGGATAGATGATTCTGGATTTGAGCATTTTGTTAATTTCATTGAAGATGTCTTCAACTATCTTAGCATTATAAGTTCTTTGCTTTTGCCTAAAGGGTATGGTGCCAAGTTTTAGGGGAATATGATGTTGCATTTCTCCATTCCTGAATTTCTTAAGATCAACATAACACCATGTAAAAACATCTTTGTATCTAATAAGCAAAGAAATCAAAAGTTCCCTTTCTTCTTTAGAATGGCATTTACCAATACACACAATCTTAGGATCATCTTCAGTGCCAATATTCACTCTATCATAATTAGCCAAAGTCGTGATGGAAACTTTATCCTTCTTAAGATATTGATCATGTCAATTGAAAAGATCTTCAAGAGAGACAAGTCCCTTTGGAATTTTATTCACTTTTAATTGTACAATTCCTGAACTTGAGTCATCAGAGGACTTCATTTCTCCCTCCAAAACATTATTATTGTCATCACCACTACCCTCAAAGAACACACTAGCAAATGATTCAACCTTTTTAAGAAACAAAATAATCTATTGATCAGAATTAAAAACTTGCCAATGATTAACATTGTCAGGAACACTAGGCATGTACACTACTTCAATCCTATACGATTTATTCTTGAAATCTGGATGTGGTAGTAAAGGGGATGTGGAAATAGCTAAAGAACTAGCCCTAGAATTTTGTTCTCTGGGTATTGCTTCTATAGAAAAAGTATCAAAATCTTCAATGCAGTCCCATACCCTATTCTGATGATTCCTCGGTATGCCATTTTTGACCATATACATCTTTCTTACTTGCTTAACAATTAGCTCAACATCTCCTTGAACTTTTAGTTGTTTCACACCTCTTTCTCTAGCTAGCTCTAGGCCCAATAATAAGGCCTCATATTCAGCAGTATTATTAGTGTTCTCAAAATCCAATATGAAAGAAAAAGGAAAGGAATAACCATCAAGTGAAATCAGAGCAACCCCTGCCCTAGACCCTACGGTAGAATAGATCCCATTAAATTCTAGGGTCCATAGCTCATTAACTAGGTCAGGGCTGATTAGATTCATGTCTTCATCCCCTGTTGAAGTACACATGTAGGTACATGGTCCAGTTTCTACAAACAAGATGTCTTCCCTAGGGTCTCCATATTTAAGCACGGTAAACTTGGCTTTGGGTTCAGGATTGAGACGAACTTTCTTCCTTTCTACAGGTATCAGGGCATGTGACCAATCCATTTGAATTTCCCCACCTAAGTCTTTGCAAAACCTACGACTCAAGAGCATCCCATAACTGGCAAGTATGTCTATTATAAGAATGGTTAATTTCAATCTTTTCTTCGGAAAGGTAGCTAAAATAGTTTGAGTATCTTTAATTTGACCCAAGATGGGTACCATAGAACTATCCATTGAGAAGAATTTTCCATGAGAGGGTGTATAAGATAATCCTAGGGCTTTAGCAACTTGAGCAGACATAACATTCTCTGATGCTCCAAAATCAATAACATAATTACTAAGCCTGTAGCTAGTAATGTACAAGGAGACATAAAAAGGTTTTGGTTTGTTAAAAGGGTCTGCAGACTAGGATCTTGAGAACAGGTATTTGAATAATTTTAGATTACAATTTGAAGGGGAGGATTCTTGTTTGATATATCTGACTAGTCTATCGAGCTCAGATGGATTAAGCTTCAAATATTCAGCTTAAGAAATCTCAATCTTTATATTTTTACATGATTCTACAATATCAAATGAATTTGAGACATGAGCTTTAGAAGATGAAGTAGATGGTACCTCAGCAGCTGCAACTTTGGGTGTCATGTTCTCCATTTTCTTGGCCTTGTTTTGTCTATTCAAGATATATTTAGGGGCAGAGGTGGAATTACTGGACTGACCCTGAGTGTTTTGGCCTCTTTGTGTCTGCTGGCCTCTAGTAAACACCGCATAGTTAGAGTTGTCAACTTTAGTATATACATCTTCTCCACTCCCTTCATCTGATTCATACTTAAAGAAATTCACACCAGCATCACTAGGTGTGGGAGGTTCCTCCACTAGAGGTTCCTCCACCAAATTCTCCTCACTATGTTCATTCATGGAAAGCATTTGCAAGAACCACATCATCTCGGGGTAGGATGCTCCATCATGGTCAGAGGTGAGATGGAAATTGTAGACCATATGGTTATTTTTACTCACTGAGGGTCCTTCAATAGCTAACCGTTGGGTAGGACCTGGCAATTGCAACATTCAATTATAACCCCATTGAGGGTATTGTTGAGGACCTTTGGGCATTTGACATTTCACTATGATAATGTCATTTGCCAACCTCTGAATAACTGGGTTTGTTGAACTGGTTACTGAAGGTTTATTAGTTTGTAACTCCCTTTTCCATTTTCCTATAGTAATCAAATCATCTTCCACAGCGATAGCCAATGATTGGGCATTGGCTATGTTAGGGACTCCTTGTCTTTTAATAGCATTACTAAGATTAGGTGGCAATGAATTGATAAAGAAACACAATATTAATCCATCTCTGGGTCTGACATTTACAGGGATTCTATTTGCAAGTCTATTGAACTTGGCTACATACTCTCTCATTTGTTCATGAATCTCCTTCATAGAGGAGAGTTGAGCCACTAATTTGTGCTCACTATCAGTAGTTTTGAATCTATCTTCAAATCACTACCTCATCGTAGCCCAATCTCTAATAGAGGCATTGGGAAGATGGTAAAACCATTCAGTAGTTGTGTCAACTAGTGACTCAGTAAACAACCTGACAGACACATCTTCATGTTGAACCCCAATGATGGAACATGTAGCAAAGAAACCATTAAGGTGCTCTTGGGGAGTAACCTTGTCATCACCCCTAAACTTAAGTAGAATTTTGCCTGATCCCCTAGGCAGATCATGTAGGTTAGCACCAAGGATGAGCGGTCCAATGGCCGCACCCCATGGAACAGGTGGAGGCTATGGATGAGCCATATTAAAAGGAGGGAAATTTACTTGTAAAGGTAAGATAGTACCGTGTAGGGTCAAGCTTTGGCAAGATGAACTAGTGGCACTTCTTGTGGGTGGAGGAGAGGATGATCTGCTCAAAGATTTGACCCTTCTTGTTGGAGGGTAGGGAGTAAAATTTAAAGATTGGACCAAATCAAAGTCAATATCGGCTATACCCTTTTTCCTATCTCCTCATGTATATCTTTTCATAGCCCACTTCTAAAGATATATTAATAAAATAATTAAGTAGAGTCGCTAAAACACTTACTCGTTATTACGAGGAAGAGCTGGTCTTGTAGGATTCTGACTCCCTAGTCTAGAAGTGGGGTTTCTTGGCCTATTTTTAGGGATTGCTTGGATTCGTAAAGGCCTTTCTCTCTGTGGCACAGGAACAATTTCTTCAATGAAAATTATCTCCTGGGCATCAACAAAATGACGTGTGTTTTCTGCTATAATTTCACCAAGCTCTTCTTCTTCTAACACCTCATCAACTTGATGATACTACTGATTGGTTCCTCTAGTCTACCAAGCAACAAACAAAAGGCCAGTAATAATGTCTTCTTGGTCTCCTACTAGCCAATCAACATTAGGCTGCAAAACTGGTGCACGTATTCTGTGAAGAGCCATAAAGTCCAACCAAGCAACTCACAAAGATGATACAACAAACTCCCCAGTAGAGTTGTCAAAAATCTATTGGATAATAGATTTGTCACCTAACTCTATGTTCTCATGCCCGGACAAGTGACAAATGTAAACAACAGTTGAGCCTAATATATTAGTATTTTACACAAGCTCTCTACTTATTTAACAAGGTGCAGCTACCTTTGACAGATATTCTGCTGAATGAAAAAAAAACTTCACGATTGCTTTTAACCAAAAAGAAAAACAAAGGTAGAGCTTTTGAGCTGAAAGCAATAAAGACAAAATCTACAACTTAAAAACCAGAAGTTCACAGACTTCCCACCACATAGCATGAAATAACAATAACACAGACATATATATATATCACCACTTCAAATGATATATCAACAAATAAATATTCTTAGTAGTAAGTAAAAGTATGAATATCCAACCACCAAAACACATGAATACCACTAACATCAACAGAAACACATTCAACTTAGGAAGACTATAAATTCAAATAATCACAACACATATTATGATCGTCTAAATTTCCACTATATCAATTTGTATTTCTTATATCAAAGTAGCTGAAATAAAATTAACTATCACCCTCCAAAACAAAGTTTTTCAAAAGATCCAGAATTTGACTAGCTCTCTAGAATTTATAGCTAAACGAAATTATAACTATCTTAAAACCATAACATCTTCTTGAAAAAGCTGATTAAAAGATTGTTTAAACAATAATTATAATAAAGGGCCCTCCAGAGCCAATAGTTTTATAGAAAGCATGAAATAACTTAGAAACATAAAAAATAATTCAATCCAAAATTTGCAAGTCCCCATTGCCATCATCCACCTCATCCATCTCTTTGTCTTCCTTTGATTGGTCACCTTCTCTAGTGACACTTTGCACCACCTGAGGTACCTGTGCTCGTAGCCTAGCTTTGTATGCTCTATACTTGTTGATAACTGGCATTAAAGACATGCCCAATGGAGATCATGTCATGCTGCTGTGATGTTTCTTCTTCATGACTACCCTGTCAGAGTCTGTCACCTTGCAATACACTTCATCAATGTCATTTCTACAATTGTTAATGTGCACTACCAATTTAAAAAGTCTCCTCAATGACTCCCCTATAATTGCATTGTAATTCACTACTTCCTCTGTCACCACCTTTTTAAAGTTTTGTTTGATCACCCTAACATCCAATAGCTTCTCATCATCAGATCCATTAGCCTCTACCTCTAAAGCGCCAAGATCCCATTTTATTCTCATCATCTCTTTGTAGTAGGTTACGACTGCCTTTCCCATTTCCTCTTCTACTGCAGTTATGATATAGAGTTTCCAATCCACAACATCAGCCCACACAGTGATATCTAGTTCCTTGGGATCAGCTATAATTTCTTCAGCCATAAGAATACTGGGATCCATATTAGCTCATTCTTGTATCTCCTTCTAGAAGAAATATTCAGGCTATGGTGATCACTGCGAGCTTTATCAAACTCTAGTATCAAAACTTCCCTTTAGCATGGATGGAGTCAAACAATTTCACTACCTCCTCAATAAAAATGAGACCATTAAAGATGATCTTCTCAACCCATTGATCCATAGCTTTCCTCAAACACAAAGAAACTTTAGCTTGTTGTAGTAAACTAGGATAAAGAGTGTGAAGGTTAACACTTGAGGAGGCTTCAGTGGAGGGAGTTATTACTTCAATAAGTGAATTAGCAAAAGAAGATAGGGAACTTACATGTGCCAGTAGTTTTGAATTCTCTTCTTGCAATCCTTTCACTCTTTTAGAAATGTTATCAACTGAATACTGGGCATGGTACAAATCTCCTTCAATGGTTGATGGCCCCAAATCCACTCGACTTACCCTAAAGTCAGCTTCTGTTATCTCATCTTCATTCTTTTCTACTAGTGGATCTGTAATTTTCTAGAGAATGGTTTCCTAAAATGACATTAGTCACAATTCTCAACATCCTATTTGCACATTTGGGTTTCAAGACCATTTGTAACAGACTAGCTACTGTGTCAACACATTCATCAACAGGAAGGGTATATCTTTTCTTCTTTTGGACTACCTTCTTTAACCAATTTGGGGATGGAGCGGTTACATTAGTGGCATTAGAAGTAGCTATTATAGGTGGAGGGTGAGAACTTTTCTTAGGCAACTCTCTCTGTTGTGGAGAATTTGGAAGACTAAGAAATGAATGCAAAAAATTATCTTCTCCAATTTGTGAGAAGATGAAAGAATCAAAATCATTTACATGATTGTTAGGCAGGGGCACATGCTCTGCTTTAGATGACAAAGCAACCAATCTAGTATTTCTCTTCTTCACTTGAACATCTTACTCATAGGAGGTCTTTATCTTCCCAGTGTCTTCAAGCGGCCTTTCATCATCACCATTCGATTGTGAGCTGACTCTCTGAAGAGTCAGGTCTAAACTAGATGACCTCCTATATGAATTGGAAGTTTGAGATCTAGCTTGATTCTGAGAGGCTAAATCCCTTGGTGTTGTGGAACCAGCACACTCCTTCACCTTTCCTTGTAGGCACTTCTCTATTCTCCTCAACACATGTAAAGAAAGTAACATGATATTAGTCACTTCCTTTTCTAACCATTTTATAGGAGGCATGAGTTTTTTGGATGCTACATCATAACCTTCACCCAAAATATTTGAAAATTCATTAGTGATATCAAGGACTTGATCTGCAATCAGCCTCATCCATTTTCTCCTTTGAACCTCTCTCTCATCAACATAATCCTCCCAAAAAATCCTCAAGTTGAGGATGGTGCGAATAGGAACCACCTCCATGCATGTTTTCCTTTATGAAATTTTTACTGTCAAAAGATACATGAGGAGACAAACTATGCAGGCTGAACTTAGACAAGAGCTTGTCAACATTCTAACCACAATCACTATTTTTGCAAGAATAAAATGAGACACAGGGAAAGAATACCCTTTATTTTTCATTGCCTGGTACTTAACATTCACTGTTGCCATCTGGTGACATACTTCTAGCAATACCAAATAATTAGAAAGGTATTGTGGCAATTTTAATGGGGTATTTTCAAAACCCCCTATTCTTAGATAAGAGAATGTATCAAACTGAATGTAAAAACTCCCAAATTTCATGACAAGTGCAGATGCTTCCACTGAAAATCTCTTCTCAATTGAGCCATCAATTCTCTTAGCTAACATCATAGAAAAAGCATCATTAACACATCTAAAATCTTTCATACCTTCTTTCATTTGCAGTTGGGGAAAAATTTGATAAACAGGTGCACCTGTCATAGAACTCCCTTGAGTCCTTAAACTAGGTCAAGTAGCCTCTCTTCAAGCCAATATGTAGATTAGCTAGGAGCACGTGGAAACTCACATTTTGTACAAGGTTCATCAGTTGTTCACGTAAGAAATTACTGATAATCTTTAGCCAGCCAATACGGTGGTCTCCACAAATCAATAGAATGAATCTACACATCAAAAATTCAAAAACATCTAACTCTGGACTCCCAACTACCCTATTTAGCAAGGTTATCATATCTGATATTTCTTCTTTGAAATGGCTCCTCTTTAAATTGGTAGGCAGCCGAGACTTACCAGTCTTTTCATTCTCCAACCAATGCTTAGCAATGTTGGTACAACACCAGTCCTTCCTCTCGTTGTAGTAATTCCAAGCTGAGGATATAGAAACATTAGCATTATCTTCATATTTTTCCAAGTGGAGAGCTGAAGCAACATATTCAGAGTCAATTTTCACTACCACAGTGCCACTAGGTGTTCTTATCTCTTGGGAATCCAGGAATTAACCATTGGTACACGCGACCATCAGTTCAGGACAACGCACAGCTAGAGGAAAACCACCTACCTTATCTAAGCCACTGTTGATAATTTTCTCCACCAGAGGGGTTTTCTTCTCAAACCTCATTCTTCTCCAAAAATCATCCAAATCGACATGGTCCAAATTTGTATCCCTCACTTCAGAAAGACCATTCTCTACAATAGAGGCTACGAGAGTCCCTTGAAACTTAAATTTCATTTTTATGTGCTCGAGAAACCAGAACACTAGAGATTCAGAAAGGAATGTAGAAAGAGGAGGGTGAGGCTAGACACCAACAGACAATTCTTTTTACAAATACATGGGAATTGAAATCTTTAAATCCTTAAAGAAAATATTAAGCCTTTATAAAGAGAAGAAACACTAGCTAGGCTGACCTATAGTAGTGGAACTATACTGGAATTTCGCACGTAGCAACTAGTTGTTTGTTCTTCTGAAATGTATTCCCTTTATATAATATCACCTTAGGCACGCTCAAGAACTTATTGAAGTCTTTTCTTATTAATTTGCCAAGGAAAAATATTAAAGATTGGTGGGGAATTCATCTTTATAACTCATAAATGCATGCCTCAACTTTCCCTCCAAAGATTGTGCCATTGTGTCTTCATGTACTTCAAATTAAATGCAAGGTGACAAGTGTCATTCTTCCGTACTGTATGCCATCACAGCCAACACCACTTGGGAAAGTCTGATGTTCAAAGTTAGTAAGTTAGGTAGAATTTGAACATTTGAACTAGAAGTCAGAGATTCAAAACTTTAAGGAATCACTGACTTCCCGACTACAAAGGAAAGACTTTTACATTGGAACACAAAGAAAGGCTCGAAGCATGCAAACTAAAGGCAAGTCGGTAAGTTGCCTCCATTTCAGGAACCTATGAACCCGCTGACTTCCATTCAAAAATATGAAGAATCACTGACTTACTCAAAAATGACCAAGGAAACTTAGACTTGGGTGAAGAACTAAGGACAAAGATTGACAAAGAAAGAAGGAAAAGACTGAAAATAGATGTAGACACCTCTTTGAGAAAAAGGGCGGCAACAGGGTACTACTCATGACTACCAAGGCACTAGACACTAGAGTGCAAATCGAATGGAGTGTCATCATGTGTTTTTGAAGGGATGGCACCACACAAAATCAAGTACACTTCTCATACCAATGAGGAGACTCAATCATGCCTGAATCAACACCCCGCAGATGGATAAATCGACGCCCTGCAAATAGATAGGCCTTCTCGTGCAAATCCTTAGCCTTTACAAGCACTTAAGGCCATGGACGAGGACACATTATCCTAGACCTAAGCTCGTCTCATTTAACCAAATGAGGTATACAAAACCAAACTAAAATAATTCAATAACCACTCACAATCCATGATAATCATTAATTAAATCCATCAAGTAAAAACTGCTATTTAAATATGCAAATCAGCCAAGCAAGAACAATTTTCATCTTTTAATATTAATAAAAACAATCCATATTTCATCAATAAAATTCATTAAAGCTACTCCACTACTGTAATAAGGGTTTCATCTTCCTGTCACTGCCTATAGGGCACTAAGATATAGCACAAGCATATAAGTCAATAATCCACATAGACTGCCTGGAAGCCAAGACATACAATGACAACTTGACCACCATTAAGACCAATGCCTAGAACCAAAACCCAATCATACACATACTAGAAACCCTAACAAAACAACTGTGACAGTACCCATGACTATTATTAAAGCCTCAAAAATTATGGCCTCAAGGGAACAAGGAATGCAGGAAGCAAATAAGGTAGATTTGTTTTATTTCTTTGTCTTAAAACTATCATGCAAATGCATTATGGATGGTGTGGAGCCAAGTTCAAAACTACAACCATCCCCATGCTGACCGTGCCCAACAGGGATGGTTTGGAACAAATATAGGCTTCCATCGAAGTATAATGGAAGGGGCAATTTTTGATCAGATGTTAAAGCTATAAATACCTCAGCAGGCATGGATGCAAAAAGTGGAAGCAAAACCTAGGCACGTGAACTATTTTACAAAATACCTCAAGAGAGGAGGTCCCATGGACTATAATGATTGCAGGTTATACACTAAATGGATCCATTAAAAAGGCTTTAGAAGAATTTTAAGTAAAAGCCATTAGCAGATGTAAATCCATATTCCAAAACCTTTGATAGCATCCCTGCTGCCTTTGTGAAAATGGGACTTTAGGAACAGGGTATTGACTCCATCTAAGCATAATGAAAGGGATATTTTTATTAGATGTTGCAGTTGTAAATGCTACGGTAGATATGTATGTAAAATGGGGAAGCAAAGACAAGGAACGTAACTATTTGATAGAATGCCTCCGAGCGATGTCATCTCATGGGATACGCTGACTGCAGGGTACACAGAAAATGGATTTGTGAAAAGAGCTTTAGAAACTTTTAAGCGAATGCCATTGGCTGGCGTAAAGACAAATTCTTAAACCTTTGCTAGCATACTCGCTGCCCATGCCCAAAATGTGAGCCTTGGAACAAGGGTGTGAACATCCATCTAAATAAATCAAAAGGGAGATTTTTGTCAAACATTTTAGCTGGAAATGCTCTAGTAGACTTGTATGCCAAAATGTAGAAGTACAAACAAGGCATACGGATTGTTGACAAAATGCCTCAAAGAGTGCTATCTCATGGAATACAATGAATTTAGGATATGTACAAAATGGGTTTGTTAAACAACTTGTAGAAAACTTACCCGGGATTGTGATTCACAGGGGATAAAGTCTCATGTCATTGCCCTCCCCTCTCCTATCTAAACCCTCTCTACTTCTCCTTCCTCCCCCCCCAAATTTTCTTCCAGCACAAGCATCCATGTGTATATCATAATGAGAGGTCAAAAGCCACCTCCTCCTTTTCTACCTTTTTTATTACTTAATATTTTATTTCATATAGCTTCTATTTTATTCAACTCCCAGGGTCAATGAGAGATGACATGAACATAGCCCGGGATTAGTTTAAGATGCCAATTAATATATGACCATAACTGACCCATCATCGGGGATCATGTAGAAAACAACCCTATGACCACATCACGAACACATATTACAAAGAAATAGAAATACATGAATATACATCCCAATAACCACATAATAAATTAATGAAAAACCATAGTAAAATACCAACAACCCATAATAGGATACCTCAACCAACTATACTAGCAAACAACATAAGACTAGAAGGCAATCCAGATGTTACCACTAGGTAACTGGAAGGTAAACACATATCATGGAATCACTGCACTAACTGGGTGCAATGGGCTAGGCTAGGGAACATTTGGCCTATGACTATCTCCAGTAACCACCATTGGGGAATAAGAGTATGCTCATGCATGTGAATTCAAGCGGAGTTGATACCCAGTACCTGTATCACTCTGATCACATTACAAATATCTATATATATATATTTCATATAATAGCCGATGCATCAATGGACATCAGGAAGAGGGTCATGACATCGTAAGCCTCTCGGATACAAGTGTTATGACATCATCCCTTTCCTATCCATAATCATACAAAACCAATAATAACAGTATATAAACATATAAGCATGTAATCTAGCATAATAACTAATCATGTTGACATCATAATAGTATCAAAATCCATCAAGGAAAGGAAACAACCAAAATTCAAACACAGGGTTGTTACATCCTACCCCCTTTGACTAGGCTTACTCCTGGAAGCCTGTAATACACTAAGATGCAGCCATAGCACACATTACTCCATGAAATTCAATATAAATATAAAATTCAGCTTGTCACATTCATTTTAATATACACAATTATGTGCAATATGTCCTAGTACCTAGGTAAAGAAGAGGCAAGGCACTCAATTTCATATAATATATACATTAGCATATAACAATTTTATCCAATTTCAAGGCATAATGATGCAATTTTTGTTCTCTTCTATATTTTAATATGCAGCCACATACATGACCAATTGTACGACCCACATATATACATACTCATTCACATCACAAGGATACATTAGGGATTCATGGGGATGTCATAGTACCATCCATATCTAATTGTATCCATGAGTCTTTAACCAATAACCATATCCAATAGCCATGTCCAATATCCATATCCATGAGTCCATAACCAATAACCATGCCCAATGTCCATATCTAATTATATCCATATCCAATAATAATGTCCAAAATCCATATCCATGAGTCCATAACCAATAACCATGTCTAATATCCATGTGTTTTGATGGCATTGACCCACCTAGTGAGCCCTTCCATACAAGCTACAATGACATATCTCCTGTTTGTGTAAGGGTTTTAGCCTCCAAGAGATAGTCAAACAATAGGAAGGTAGTGAATTAGAGCTTAGAATAGCTCACACATACCCCCATCCTTAAGGGTTTCCCTGTGTCTACTTCCTCGTATACACTCAAACAGGTGGATCTCACCATACCTGATGAGGAATCACATCACAACATAAGACCAACATTCAAAAATAGAAAAGTCAATGAGTTTAGCCACCAAAAAATATAAATAAGGAAGAGTAAATCTCAATTCCAACAATAAAATAAGAAAAAAGTACATAGTTTCAACAGTAAATCAAATGTAATTGTAAGAGTTACATGCCAAGAAAATCATCCATGGCTAAACTAATACAAGCAAGATAAGCCAAAGTGTTGGTCGACACAAGCAAAATAAAATTCACCAATAACAGAAAAAAAGATTCACAATCCTCGAAATATACACATTACAACACTACATGACTATCGCTAGTCACCACACAAGGAAGGAGGAAAACAAGCGTGACTATCTCCACAATCCTTCATGTGGGTGTGGCCAACTCATGCAACCCTCACATGGAAAGGTATTGTGCCAGAACTCCTAGGTCACATACCTCATGCGGCGCGACCGCGCATGGTATACGCCAAGCGGAGAAAGAACACAATGGTTGTATACCACATGGCAATGTCCTACTCATAGGAACATCCCACATAGTGTGTACCCATGGAGAAAGCACATGCGGCTACACATCGAGCTAGAGGTGTACATGGCTAGGTTCCACTTGCATGCCACCCAATTAGAATTGAGGCAATCTTGAGTGAACCCTCTACTTTGTGCGAGCAATCACTCCTCTCAGCACAAGTAGGAATGCAACATATATACTACACCTTCACGTATCTATGAAGTGGCATCATGTCCTCGACCTTAGCTTGCTACCATCAATGACATGGCATCATCACCAACACTATGTCAGAACATCAGTGGAGTGTGGCATCATATCTAAGGCATCGTGTCGGAACACGAGCAATACGGAATATCTCATAGCATGGGATCACATCCATCTATACATGCTAGAGCTCATATACAATCACATAAGGGTAAGATCATATCTGTCACAGGTGCTCATATCATAAAGTAATGTCATCCTCAAGAACTATGCAGATTAGGCTAACACTATATGAGCCAAGTATCTGGTCCATTAATAAGTGGAAGTAGTGAGTACTTTCCTGGGAGGTTGAAACGATTACTATCATTTCACACTGCCATTATACATACGTCGTGTAATTCCCTCCCAAGGAACTTTGTTGCTGCTACTACTGTTGACCCATTTTTTCCTCTGACCAGAGCCAAACAGTCAACCTAGTATTTTCCTTGAAAAGCCTTTGGAAAATGTTTCCAAAGAAATGAAAAGTGCCAAATTGCCTAAAAAACCTTACCATTGGAAAGAGCTTGAAAAAATAGGCAGGTTTGCTTTTTACAGTACCCTGAAATTCGGCCAAATAAAGAAGTTATTGACGATCAAAGTCTTGGTCAACATACAGTTCAAATATGCATTTGGCGGGCTTGAAAATCTCTATTGGCCTTAGGAAATATTGAAAAAATTAAGTTTTATACATTTTTGAATGTATATCGGGCCAGGGAAATGCATATACATTCAGGGAATCTTCCACAGGTCCTCGGGAATATTCCCCATTTGTATATCAGCGATATGCAAGGAAAGATACAAGAGAAACATACAATGTATAAATATGCATTCATGGCATATTCCTCAAAGATTCCCCATTTGTATGTTTAACGCTTGTATATTTGCCTTGTATGTTCGCACATACAAGAAAATATACATTCGCTAAATGTACGAAGGCAAATGTACATTCATGGCATATTCCCCAGAATATTCCACAGCTGTATGTCAGTAGGCTTGTATATTGCTTTGTATGTTTGCAATATACAAGTGGAAATATACAAGGAAAAGATACATTGCAAGAATATTCCTCAAAGATTCCCTATTCGCATGTCTGGAGGTTTGTATATTGCGGTGCATATTTGTCATACAAGCCTAATGTACATTTGCTACAGTGCCGTGGGGAAATATACAAAGGAGTTTGTATATCTCAGAGATACAAATGGTGGGTCCCGTGAAGATAAAAAGAGGTTTGTATATCATATGCATACAAAGATTCAAATGCTACAGTGGAATGTATATCGACTTGTATGTCCACACATACAAGCCGATATACAAGGAAACATATACAATCCAGACCCGAATAGAAGTTTCAATCTATTCTATGTTGTTCTCGGGTCTGCCTTGTATAAAAGGTGTTTGTATGTCTCGACATACAAAAGAGCATGTACAAGCTGGATTTCAAATGGATATCATTTCTGCCTCATTCAAGCTCCAGGTCCGTTTTGTATGTATGAGGCCATTTGTATATTACGATATACAAGAAAAAATACAAAGAGTGGAGATGCAAGCCGGACTCGACCGGTAATCAAATATACTTAAAGGTCAGTTGGGGTCTAATTTGTATGTATATGGCACTCATATATTGCGATATACAAGTCAAAGATGCATTGTGATATACAAGGCGGATTTGAATCAAGGATCACTTTTGGCACATAAGAGTTTGGAGTCTGCTTTGTATGAATAAGTGTTTGTATATTTTGCATATACAAAGAAATGTACAAGGAGAAAATATACAAGCTGGATCTGGTGGAACAATGAAAAGTAGCTAATGGTGTTTTGAGGTCCGCAGGTTGTATTTTGCATATGCAGAGGAGATACAAGTGGTAGGGCCCGCATATACAAGGGGAAATTGTATGTATATACAATTTCGAACATACAAGGCATATACAGAGCTCGATATGCAAGGCGCCATGCATATGCAAAGGAGTTGCAGAATGAATTTTTGAGTGCCGATTTAGGTGCCAAGATGCAGTGATATACACAAGGATGCAAATGCAGTATATACAAGGAGTTGACCAAAAGTTTGACCGCCTGTATCTCCTCCAGTTTTGTGAATTTTGACCTGCTGTAAGAGGCAAAAGTGCATTTTTTTGCCTCCTCTTTCATTTGAGCAGGTTTTTTGGGGGAATTTTCCAATTTTCAATTTTTAGATCTGAGGATGCATAATTTGGGCGATTGGACATTTCAGCGACGACTTTCAGCAGATGAAGATATTTTTAGGGTATTCATTACTGCACAAAGATGATACAACTCACATTGATGGTCAGAAATATCTTCCCACCTTCCTCTTCCAGATATTTTCATCTTTTCTACTGAAGATCGATGAGTAGGCTGCTTGCATTCAAGACTAAAAATATCTCCCCATCCGCCCAGTTCCAGATTTCGACACCATAACTGTTGTAGCTGGACAGTCATCGACAGAGATATTTTCATTTCCAGCTCATGGAGCAAATTTTGTAACTGACTTAGGATAGCTTTGGAATGCTATATATATGCATTCAAATGTTGTAAATAAGGTTGGAAATTTTTTGGCATTAAGGCTTTTCTGTTTCCAAACAGAGTTTTCATATGTTGTAACCGTGCCTTTCCATTGAATATATGCAAGTTAATTTTACCTCTTTAACTGATTTTTCTAGTTCTGTGTGAATCTGCATATGGTTTGTCTGTGAATGTTTCATTCCTCTCAATCATATTGCTTCTCACCTCTGCTAGAGTCATCTAGCCTGTGTATACCTACTTGCTGTATTTGATTATATTGTGCATCTTCTCAGTGTTGTGGAAGTTTCTTTAAATCTGTTTGGTGTATCACCCTCTTATGTTTTCAAGCTTTTATTCATTTTTATTACAAGCATTATCTCTCCCTTTTTCCCCAAAATTCAGTAGTTTTAGGTGATAACAAGACAAGGAAGCCGGCCTTCTCTGAAGGTTTGGTCTCATTTAGCAAAGTCCCACACTTAGAGATCATTCCCATGTTATTCCAGTTTGTAGAGGTTTCACAACTGTATGCAAGGGTACAAAATTGGGTGATAACAACTACCCCTCCACATATTAACCTATCAACAACCCTTTGGTTGGCAGTCAATAGGGTGACAACAAGAAAACACATAGATGGTATGGTTTTCTCCCATACACATAATCCAAACATACCCTCCATGGATGGGTACACAATATCACCATCCCATGGGCACACATCTCAAGCATTGGTTATTCACAACACTCAACAAGAGCACGTTACTAGATGTTAGCATAACAAGGAGTACATTCACATATTTTCTTACCCCGGAAATACCATAGCCCACACATGGCTATGAAACATGATGCAAAATATACAACTTTACCCACTAATAAGCAATCCCAAACATTCATACCAATTTTCTCTTTTCACAAGGGCAACTCATTTACCCATAATATCATAGATTCACTTGTGATGCTTTCAACAAAACGTAATAGTGCATGAACATGTATAGCATCATCACTACCATATTTACATTAGTACATAAACATAAGTAATATCTTTAGAATCATCATTACATTCACTTCTATATTCACATAATGATATACATCTCATTTTACACCCATTACACTCTCATCTCATAATAACACATGATGCAACATCATATCACAAGTCATAATAATACCATTCATTCACAAGAAAATGAGAAACTAGAAACATAATTAAATGAGTTTGGTTGAGGAACCCTAGTCATTTCTCAACATTCACATCCATACATATAAGCATAAGTAACCTTGGCTACATTAGTGGTCTTTAATTGCTCACTCAAAGCAAGATATGTAACATTCTTATTACCTTAGCATTCACTATTTTTAGTTTGCATTAAAGTACAAGTGTTCACCTATATGATCTCATTAAAATCACAATGTAATAGAGGAGATCAAATTTCATCAACAAGATATATCCACTAAGCAATTACCATCCTCATTCAAGTTCATTAAACAAGGAAGCACTAATTAACATATAATCACTTTTAATACATAACCATAACAAGAATAAGGTCTTCTTCACTCCTATCTCACTAAATATTTTACTTATTTCATTTTTAACATACCAATTAAATCCATATGCTATTATTCTAACATCTTGTCAAATATTGACAACTAAGAAGAGGAGAGAAAGATAGATTTCATCTCAAGTCAAGACATTCCATGCCATCCAATATTCATCATACAAACATGCAAATTCTAGTAAGGGAAAGTTAAAGGCACCATTAATATACCAATTAATTCAATTAGTAACTAAAGAATGATAAATGCAGTAATCTAGCACATCAAGAGGTTACAAGCAAAACTTGGTCACATCACACCAATTTCAGCACCCATACATCACTTACAAGAAAGCATGGAGAAATCAAACTAATTTGTCCACATCCACAAATAACTACATCCTATCATCATTTACATCTATAATACAATAAGAATTACAAGAGAAATTCATGACTAATTAGGGTCATTTCATTCACTAGCAACATAAGGAAGACACAATCTAAGAGCATATCCAAGCAAGGGTAATTAGGCAACCCAAGTTACATTCAACCCACAAACACACAAGGCAAAACATTCCTACCCTCGTCTTATAACATGGGAGAGTGATCACTCTTAACCATCGGAGACTCTCAACTAAGGTCAACACTCTACTCCCATTGTGTAAGGTAAGGCCAAGGAGGCTATTTTCTCCATGATTTTTAAGAATGGGGTTGTAACTTAACCCACTAATTCCATGCTAAGGCATGAAAGCATAACAACAAGACTATAAAAATAATATAACAAGCTCATGCCACACATGCCAAATCTCCCAGTGTGTGAACATGGGCTCTGATACTAGATGTAACATCCTGCCAGGCAACCCTGAAGGGTAAGAACCAAAAGAGGGTAAGAATTTGTTTTGACATAAATAGATAACATACACATAATATAGTTGCCGACTCGATAAATCAAAAATATTCATGGCCAAGTATGGCCGAAAGTACAACCCAAAGGAGAGGACTAAATCTCCCTCCTTACAAACATCATCAAAGCTACATTCATTTTAAACACCAAATTCAAATGTTCCTAATACCCATTTCCACTTATAAACATAAAGCCATAATGATCATTATAGTACAAGAAGCTCAGATACCAACACCAGAAAACCATAAGCCAAATATATAACATCACATTTCTTCTCATTACTATAATTTATATCATCTCTTGCAAGAGAGTACAAATAATACATAAAAGAATATACATAATTAAAATGGCATAGCCATGGATAAGATACAATAACTGATAAAACAAATACAAGAGAGAACATCTCCAACTGGTGCTCCAATAACCTATTTTCTGGTCCTCAATGGCGGTGGCAATGCCTCCCAACCATGTGGACTCAGAGGAGACCACCCCACCATACTCGGAGATAGTCACAACGCCCAAACAAAAGAATAAAGGCAAGGAATACAATGGCCAACACTCACATCAGTCATGAAGAAGACATGGCACACAATGCATAAAGCTAATGTCACAACATAGAGATGCTCATCAAATATAATGTCGGGTACTACTCACGACTACCAAGGCACTAGACACTAGAGTGCAGATTAGATGATAGAATCAAGTACACTTCTCATACCGACAAGGAGACTCAATCATAATCAAATCAACACCCCGCAGACGGATAACTTGATGCCCAGTAAATAGATAGGCCTTCTTGTGTGCATCCTTAGCCTTTACAAGAGCTCAAGGCCATGCCCAAGGACTCATTATCCTAGACCTAAGCTTGTCTTGTTTAACCAAATGAGGTATACAAAACCAAACTAAAACAATTCAATAACCACTCACAATCCATGATAATCATCAATTAAATATGTCAAGTAAAAACTGCTATTTAAATATGCAAATCAGCCAAGCAAGAACAAATTCCATCTTTTAATACCAATAAAAACAATCCATATTTCATCAATAAAATTCATTAAAGCTACTCCACTACTGTAATAAGCGTTTCATCTTCTTGTCACTGCCTACAGGGCACTAAGATAGAGCACAAGCATATAAGTCAGTAATCCACATAGACCGCCTTGAAGCCAAGACATACAATGACAACTTGACCACCATTAAGACCAATGCCTAGAACCAAAACCCAATCATACACATACTAGAAACCCTAAGAAAAGGGTTGTGACAGTGCCCATGACTATTATTAAAGCCTCAAAAACCATGGCCTCAAGGGAACAAGGAATGCAGGAAGCAAATAAGGTAGATTTGTTTTATTTCTTTGTCTTAAAACTATCATGCAAATGCATTATGGATGGTGTGGAGCCAAGTTCAAAACTACAGCCATCCCCATGCTGACCGCACCCAACAGGGATGGTTTGGAACCCATATAGACTTCCATTGAAGCATAATGGAAGGGGGAATTTTTTATTAGATGTTAAAGCTATAAATACCTCAGTAGGCATGGATGCAAAAAGTGGAAGCAAAACCCAGGCACATGAACTATTTTACAAAATACCTCAAGAGAGGAGGTCCCATGGACTATAATGATTGCAGTTATACACTAAATGGATCTATTAAAAAGGCTTTAGAAAACTTTTAAGTAAAAGCCATTGGCAGACGTAAATCCATATTCCAAAACCTTTGACAGCAACCCTGCTACCTATGCCAAAATGGGACTTTAGGAACAGGGTATTGACATCCATCTAAGCATAATGAAAGGGATATTTTTATTAGATGTTGCAGTTGTAAATGCTATGGTAGACATGTATGCAAAATGGGTAAGCAAAGACAAGGAACGTAACTATTTGATAGAATGCCTCAGAGCGATGTCATCTCATGGGATGCGTTGATTACAGGATACACACAAAATTGATTTCTTAAAAGAGCTTTAGAAACTTTTAAGCGAATGCCATTGGCTAGCGTAAAGCCAAATTCTTAAACCTTTGCCAGCATACTCGCTGCCCATGCCCAAAATGCGAGCCTTGGAACAGGGGTATGAACATCCATCCAAACAAATCAAAAGGGAGATTTTTGTCAGATATTTTAGCTGGAAATGATCTGGTAGACTTGTATGCCAAAATGTAGAAGTACAGACAAGGCATGCAAATTGTTGACAGAACGCCTCAAAGAGTGCCATCTCATGGAATATAATGATTTTAGGATATGTACAAAATGGGTTTGTTAAACAAGCTGTAGAAAACTTACTCAGGATTGTGATTCATAGGGGATAAAGGCTCCTGTCACTGCCCTCCCCTCTCTTGTCTAAACCATCGCTGCTTCTCCTTCCTTGCCCCCCAAATTTCTTCTAGCACAAGCATCCGTGTGTATATCATAATGAGAGTTCAAAAGCCACCTCCTCCTTTTCTACCTTTTTATTACTTAATATTTTATTTCATATAACTTCTATTTTATTCAACTCCCAAGGTCAACGAGGGATGACATGAATATAGCCCGGGGTTAGTTTAAGAGGCCAATTAATATATGACCAAAACTAACCCATCACCAAGGATCATGTAGAAAACAACCCTATGACCACATCACAAACACATATTACAAAGAAATAGAAATACACGAATATACACCCCAAGAACCACATAATAAATTAATGAAAAACCATAGTAAAATACTGACAACCCATAAAGGGATACCTCAACCAACTATATTGGCAAACTACATAAGACCAAAAGGCAATCCAGACATTACTGCTAGGTAATCGAAAGGTAAATACATATCACAGAATTATGTTGCACTAACCGGGTGCAGTGGGCTAGGCTAGGGAACGTTTGACATGTGACTATCTCCAGTACTCACCATCGAGGAATAAGAGTACGCTTAGGCCTATGAATCTAGGTGGAGTTGATACCCAGTACCTGCATCACTTTGATCACATTACAAATATCTGCATATATATTTCATATAATAGCTGAAGCATCAATGAACATCAGGATGAGGGTCATGACATCATAAGCCTCTCAAATACAAGTGTTATGACATCATCCCTTTCTTGTCCATAATCATACAAAAGCAATAATAATAGTATACAAACATATAAGCATGTAATCCAACATAATAACTAATCATGTCAACATTATAATAGTATTGGAATCCATCAAGGAAAGGCAACAACGAAAATATGAACATGGGGTTGTTACAGTATTGAATAAAACAATATAATTCTTAATAATAATAATAATAATAATAATAATAATAATAATAATAATAATGAGATAATAATAATAATAATAATAATAATAATAATAATAATAATAATAATAATAATAATTGGATGGGATTATTGATTAAATAATGAGTGACTAAATTAAAATAGTGTTGTGATATAAATGTTTATATATTATTATTATTTATTATTATGAGTGAGTAAATTTTTGCGGGAATTTGGTTATGAAGTTCAAGTAATTTTTGGTTATTAAAGGATTTTTTTTTAAGTTAGACAAATATTATTTGTTTTCTTTAGATGTGCATTGTTTCACTCATAGAAATCTTTATTCTCTTGACAATATAACATTTTGATTTAATTTATTCCTATTTTATATATTCTTCAAATGTGTAGTTTGTTCACCAAATAGAAACTTAGAAATAAAAATTTATGGTAGAAGTAGAAAACAATCTTAAAATTATTAACTATTTATTATTTTAAAATTAAGAAGAAAACAGTTTATAGTTCATTATTTTTTTGGCAACCATTTTAAGGAGTAGTTATTAGCTTGGAGTTGAATTATTCAAAGCAATAAATGTATGAATGTTATTCTGAATAGAGGTCTATAATGTTTTTCTTATTCCATTATTTTTGTTTTTTTTTTCAACTAATAACAAGTTAATAATATTTGTGTTATTATTTTCATTTTATTTCCTATGATTTTGTTTTAATTGTAATTGCAGCTGTACAGGCAACCCACATTATTATGGGTGGATTTCTTCATCTATACAAAGTCAGGAGAGGACAAATAAGAGGTCTGTAATGTTTTTCTTATTCCATTATTTTTGTTTTTTATTTCAACTGATAACAAGTTAATAATATTTGTGTTATTATTTTCATTTTATTTCCTATGATTTTGTTTTAATTGTAATTGCAGCTGTATAGACAACCCACATTATTATGGGTGGATTTCTTCATCTATACAAAGTCAGGAGAGGACAAGGATCACCAATTGATTCAGCTGTAGTGGTTGTAATACCTATTAATCACCAATTGATTCAACTACAGTGGTTGTCATATCTATTACATTGACTTTTATTTAAATCATTCATGTTGGATAGGGGTTTGTGTTGCACTAAAAGACTCTCAAATGTCTTGAAACAATGTTGGATAAGGGTTTGTGTTTCCCTAAAAGACTCTTATGAACGGTTTCCTATGTCTTGGTAGAAGATTAGTGCATCTCCTTATGGATATGAGAAACTTAGTTTAGCACATGTACTCTCTTCATCTTCAATTTTCTAGCATTTTGTGTAATAGTTGTCTTTACCATTGTGATCTTGGCAATACAAAGTAAATAGTGAGAATTTGTTAATCACATTTTACTCCTTAAAGGGCCCATTTGCATGATTTAGTCATATCTTATTATCGTATTCTTCTCATAAATTCTTGAATAATGTTTTTGTACAGGTACTTTTTTATTTTACTTTGTCAATAGTTGTATTTGAAAACTATATTCTAAAAGGCAATGCCTTAAATTAAATTAATAAGTGTTTATACAACCCTTGATTGATACCAAAGATGGAAAATTTTAGAAGAAAACAAAGATATTGTATTTAATTTTAATTATAATATTATTATAAATTTATTATAATTATTATATTACTATAATATTATATTTTAATTTTAATTATAATATAATATTATATTTATGTTTATGTTTATTATTATATTATTATATAATATTATTATAATACTATAATATCAATTAATATAATATAGCAAGTGTTATAATAAATATTAATAATATAATTAATATTATTATTAATATTATAACTATAATTACAACTAAAACACATACTATAATTACAACACTACAAGGTAGGTACTTGCCCACTTCTTTTAAATTATAATTGTAATTATTGTATATGTTTTAATTATAGTATGTGTTTTAGTTGTAATTTTTTCTCAAATTAAATATTTGTTGTATAGACAAATTGCATTCCAATAATCTTAAACAAATAATATGTTTTAAAGACTATATAAATATTATAACAAAATTGTAATATTTATACTAATATAATATTCATAGGAATGTGATTATTTCATTGTAATATTTATGTTTATGTTTATTATTATATTATTATATAATATTATTATAATACTATAATATGAATTAATATAATATATCAACAAGTGTTATAATAAATATTAATAATATAGTTAATATTATTATTAATATTATAACTAGATTTTGTTGGTTTGATAAAATGTAAATTTGAAGTTTACCTAATGAATTAAAAATTAAATACTAAAACCATTAATAAAATGTGTAGAACCCTAATCCTAGTTGGGTGTGGAGAGATTTGAAATGTCTGCCTAAAATATTAAAATGTAATAATATTGAATACTATTACAATTTAAAATACATTAAAATATTGTAAGTTTAAAGAATAATTACACAATTTAAGTAATAATAGTAAGTACTTTTAGAGAACATGATATTAATTATTTTAATTAATCTAATATTGTGGTTTAGTAATAATTGTTTATCATTTCAACTTTGTAACTATTATATTTCCAAAACTAAATTTATAAGGAAAAATTTATGTGAACTCGTTTTGAAATGTCTTGGGTAAATAAAATTGAAATCTCAAAAATAATAAAATTTGGTAAAAATTAAATAGCACTAAAATATTTCCTTAACTATAAAACTAAACTTTACAAATCTATCAAACTAGTATATTTATATTTAAAAAAATATATCTATAGTACACCGAGAGACATCTTCCAATTTGTTGGCATTTATAAATTACTTGCAGTTAGAATATTTGATATGCTCACATGAGTTAATTTAAAGAGACTATGCTGGGAGAGTTTTCATATTCTTCAAACGTAATAAAGATTTCACTCCATAACTTGCCCAAGTTTTTCTATTTTTCTATCCATTTGGCTTCAACGAATCTATTTATTTACACATTTTATGAATTTTGCTTACATGGGAATCTGAATCTTAATTGTTTATGGGAATTGAATCTTTCAGCCCCTTGCTGTGAGTGTAGAACGCCTCTCAGAGTAATAACACAAATATTTCCTTACTATAAAACTAAAATTTACAAAGCTTGCATATTTGTATTTATGTGGAGAGCCCTAGCCCTAGTTGAGTAGTATATATCGGAGTGAGTGAGTTATGAGTGGCTTAAATAGAAAGAGTTGTGTAGGTGCAAGTGTAGGTGTAAGTGTAGGTGGTGTTAAGGTAGGTCCACCAGGTCATTTTATGCAGATCTTATAGAGATTTGAAATGTCTGCTTAAGATATTAAAATGTAGTAATATTAATACTATGATAATTTAAAATGCATTAAAATATTGTATGTTTGAAGAATTAAAAAAAGCAATAACATGGCAAAATATTTTTCATGATATTGTAGATTTTTAACTTTTGAGTAAATAAAATTGAAATACTACATTTTTAACTCTTGAGTAAATAAAATTAAAATCCCCAAAATAATCTAATTTCATAAAATAAAATGTGTAGAACCCTATATTTTTAATAGTATTATTAATTTTATAACCTTGTCCATTTGAGAAAAATAATTTTTACATTTAGCTAATGAAGCAAAAAATTAAATTCATAAAAATTGATGAATTGTTGTCATTATTTAGGCATGACTTAACTAGTGGGAGACAAAATTTGTGTTCATAATTTGTTTACTTGCCACATCCTCCCCTCAAACCAAAATTCTCTCCACATTTATAACTTTTTGTTCAATCTATCATTTTTTTAGTCAATAAAAATACAGATAAATCATTTTTCATTGATTTTTTGTTAAAAATTTATCATGTTGACATAGGAAAAGTACAAATTTAAATTAAATTTGCCTGACAAGAAAAATAATCATGTCTTTTGATTGGTTTCCAATCAATAGATTTATAACTAGATAAGTGCGCAATAGTACTGGCCTAAGGCAAGTACTAATAATATAAATATAATATTATTATATTTAATTTAATGATATAGGATATAATTATATATTAATTTAATTAACTTTTTATAATAATGTAATAATAATATAAATTTAATATTATTGCATTAATATAATATAATATAATTATATTTATATTTATTATATTATTATATATAATAATAAATATAATTTAATTTAATTATATTTATATTAATATATATACTTTATAAAATAATATATTATATCATATTTGTTTATTATTATATATACTTTTAAAATAATATATTATTTATATAATATATTATTGTTATTAATAGTAACCCCAACCCTAACCCTAATTCTAATCATAGTTTTGACCCTAATTCTAACCTAAACCATAACCCTAACCCTAATTCTAACACTAATTATAACTGTAATCCTAACTTTAATTCTAACCCTAACTATAACCTTAACCCTAAATCCAATTATATTTTAATCTTGATTTTATCCCTAACCCTAATTCTAACTATAATTCTAACCCTAACAATAACCTGAATTCTATCCACCTAATTCTAACCCTAACCCTTACTCTATTACTAATTCCAACCCTAATTCTAACCTTAACTGTAACCAAAGGTCAATATATAGATATAAATGTAAATGACCTTTCTTGTTTTATTGTAACTATAACCCTAACGTTTAGGCCAATACTAACCCTAATTCTAATCCAACCTATTGATGTATGTTTTTACACATTAGCAACAGGAGAAAAATTCACAATGAACTCGGTCTCTCTTGAAAAGTATGGAGAATTATACAAAGATAATTCTCAACTCCAAGCCTCTGGTAGTCAGTTCTTGACTGTGTTGGAAAGTTTAGTGGTTCGTTGTGAGCTATTAGTTCAAGGGGCCTTACGTAAACCAAAGTAATATGTGACTTACTAGACTTCCTTAATAATCACAAATAACACTGTGATAAGTGAATCTTTGCATGTACTTGTCATCTTACAAATCGTTTATATGAAATTTGTTAAACATGCTTTGTATTTCCAAATCATATATGTAAACTACTAAAGATTTTCAAAATTTGCAATCCTTTACTCAAATCAGTAGCAATTTACTTAAAATATCTGCATGCAAGCTAAATATTTATGCTTTTTTTGGAGAAAAGTTAGAAAGAGTAGGGTTAGAAACATTATTTTAGATAGGATCTAATGTTCTGCTATCCATGTACTGAGAAATTTAATGATCCTGAACAATTCAATACAATTAAATCCACATAGGTAAAATCCTAAGCATTTTCATGAACATACATAAGGAATTGCAATCTTTCAAAGAAAATACATCAAACAATTGCCTGAATCAAAAAACACTTTGGAATAGACACAAAATTCTAAGTTTTCTTTTATTTGAAGTATAAAGTAAAACTAAATTACAATGTAACAATGAATTCTATTGTATTGATCAAAATTACTAAACATAGAAATGTTTTGATAGATACATGAAGGAGATAGGACATTCCACGCACTCCTTGATGCGGACATAGGTGACCTCCTCTATAAATCAATAAATGCTCAAAGTATTCAAAATGAACTACTTCCTTTTGCAGTCTTAAGCTAAAAGTTATGAATCCTTGTGTAAGTAAAATACAAGTAGCAAGGTTCCTTATATAGATTTGAAATCCCCCCTCTGCTACGGTTACAAAAACCAATCTGTGGTTCACATTCAAACTTTACAAAATCAACGGTGGGAATTATTTCCCAACCGTTCCAAAATATCTTTGTAGAATATTCCTTCTGGTGCAAAGGATGCCATTAGGATCTTTCTAAATATAAGATATTTTCTTTGACTTTCTCCTCTATTGAATTTTTTTCCTGATGAAAATATAAGAGAAAAGTCCAAAGTACTCACAAATGACACTGCTACTGATATTCCTTTTTCATATGCTCCTACTCCTTCAAGTACTCTATATATTTGGCTATCAACGCCACAATAGAAGTATGATTAGTCTCTTGGCTCTTTATCCATGTATACTATTGCAATTCAACTCCTTTTAACACCTTCACTTGCATTTCTAGATCCTCTCTATTTTTCTGATATTTCCTTACATTGGCATTTAATTCCATAATAGAATCATTTATTTCAGTACTTAAATTTGTTGCAGGGCTCTTCAAGCAAGGTAAATAAATGGCTTGGAATTCTTTTATTGCCATAGTCACATCATATACTAGTATCTCTTAGCACTCATGCCCAATAAGTCTCTGTATTATTTTCATGTGTATCCTTATTATACCATCAGCAATTTCCTCCAAATCTCAATTACTTAAACAATGCAACTTTTTAGAATATCTTCCTCAATTTCAACTCTAATTTATGCTGTGGTATTTGGTTTGCTATCTGAGGGGTTATTACTCCCTCATTTATCAACTCTTCAACCCTTTCATTCATGTCTTCAACATGTTCCAATTCATAGTTGCTTTCCTCTAATCTGGATTGATAATTATGTATGATAGCATTACAATTGTTTTTCTCTATGAGGGCATTATCCCAATTGGCAATTACCTACCTTATTATATATTCTCCCTTTTGAATAAATTCTTTGAGCCACTTCTCAAAAATATTTGCTTCAATCTTCTTGTTCTCCATCTCATTACCTAATCTCTTGATAAAATGGCCAGCTCTATAGGTAAATCTAGCATATTAACATTACTGTCAAACATACCCTGAATGAATTGTTGTAACTAGACAATGTGTCCATTCAAATAATCATATTTGTCCTTATCTCTTCTCATCATTTTGATGGTCACCTTATTCATGCCTTCCCACTCTACAATATGTTGCTCCCTGGTTGCATACCCAAGGCCTATGTTGAGCAATTGATAATCATTAAGGTTCATTTCTCCTTTTTCCTTCTCTTTCTGGGGTATAGCCAGTTTTAAAGTCTCTAATCCAGATGGATTTCTCTTTATGGCTAACATGGTCCTTGCTTTTCTTCTTTACTTTTGTGAATGACCACCTAACAAACTTTTTATGTCAATGGGAACTAGCAGCACTTCTGTCTTTTCTCTTCTGACTTCTGAACCTGTCCAAGATGATGTCTCCCTGCTCATTTCAGCCCTTTTTTCTTCATTTATCATCTCCTCTTGAGGTTTATCTATCTCCATTTGTTCTTGTCGTTGTTGTTGCTACTATGGTAATTGCCGTGGTGGAGGATCCTAATCCAGAGGCGGTGGTGCATTGTTTTGTTGTGGTGGCTCCTCCTCTTTGTTCTCCTTTTCATCTTCCTCTTCCTCTGTATCCTCTTCAACATCTTGCTCCATATCCTCTCCTTCTGAATTCTCCTTTTGTTCACTTTGTTCAATATCAACCTTAGGAGTACCTAAAATATTAACATCAGAACTCCTTGATGGCATTGTTGCCCCTATTATTACCTCAGTTTGCACCTATACACTTTCAGGCATGCTTTCTAGGTTTGACTGTGGAGGTTGGCTTGAAGCCCTTCTGTAGCTTTCTCTTCTTCTTTTTCTTCTTTTGCCACCTGTTGTACAACATCCTGCACTTCTTTTATGATTTCTTGTGGCACAAGTGGACCAAAAGGATCCTCTACCTCTGGCTCCTCTTGCACATTTTCTTCCTTTTATATTGGGCTTTGTGTCTTCCCCATAGACACTTGATCTCTGTGTTCTTCTACTATAGGGGAGCTTTTAACTACTTCTTCTTTATCTTCATGCTCTACCCCTATATTTGCTTCAAATTGCATCTCTTCTTCATCACCACTATCATTTTCTATTGAAATGAGGGAAGACAATTGAGAGAGGGGGTGAATAAGTTGTGACAAATCTTTATCTTTTGTTGCATTTAATCTTCTTTATCACTTATAAACAGATTAATGATATAACCATGAAAACATGAATCAACAACATAAGAATAGATACATAATCAACACACATAACACTAGGATTTTTACATGGAAACCCAGTTAAGGGAGAAACCACGGTGGGGGTTAACCCACAAGATTTATTATTTGTTAAAATAATAGAAAATAAGAAGGCACTTGCCTTCGGATGCACTGCCTAGAGCTCACTATTCAAAGAGGCTCCTACCTACAGAAACATTCAAGTTTAACACAGAAAGATTGAACTAAGAAACATCTTCTTCATGCCAAGGTCAGTTCCATTGAAGCACACAATACCTCCTCTCTGCCCCCTTAACACTTCCTCACTACTATAACATTCATGTTCTAGAAACATAGTAAAAACCAAAAATTCACCATAAAGTAACTGTACAAGGTGAAAATGAGACAGCAAATTTTTTTTTTCTTTAATACAACATATAGTCGAGTAACAACAATTACAAGATATCTCATTACAAATACAATCAACCTTATTGTCTTTCTCAAGTACAATGTTTACACACAAAAAAATCAATTATAAATACCTGAATCAAATAATGTTTTACTTAGTCTCAATAAACACAAGTCTCAGAGATATACTGCATCCAGAAATCTAACGTCTTTATTGCAAGCCTCGGCATGTCTTCTGCTAGATAGAGAGAGAGAGTATCTTTCCAGTGATTTACCTCCAACCATAGACCGTCGGTCTCCCGCACTCCTTCCTAATCGGAAGTGGCCCTTCCCTTCATGAGAAGTATAGAACAAGGTGACCAATGGTAATTTGCCTTTCCGAGTACATAGTGTTGTATCTTACACAACTCTATCTATCATACAACCCTAGATACCCTCTAGCTAAGTATGATTCCTGATAGGATGTGCACTCTAGATACAGTGAACCGATAATGCATGCAGAGACATATGCATTACTATGGCCATAGTTTTCAATATAAATTGACGTTCACAATGAACGTTGTCATAATGTTCACCCACTCCAACTCGACTTGGATACTATCATATTCCTACAGATCGACTTGGTCAATTATGTTTAACTTATGCAGTCATGGAGTTTTCATTAGTTTAGTCTTCCCAACTCATACATGAATTCTTTCATTGTCTATAATCCATAGACCTATTCAATTTTCTTTCTTTACAAGGACTCTCATTGCATCCTTGCAATACCTGAGGTCCACGACTTATTGTCTCATAATAGATATAGATAGATTAATTATGACTAATATGATAACCTTACCTAGGTTAAGCAATATAGTCCAGGTCTTTAATTTCCCTTCTTGCAAGTAAGAATATTTACACCTAGTCAGGGCACTTGACCCTTCAATCATGATCTAAATAATGATCTCAATGCCTTAATACAATAATAACCATATCTAGGTTAAGTTAAGGATTAACTAAAGAGTTTTATCCAACTCCAATCAGTCTTTCTAACTTAGGTGAATTTCACAAGACACTATCATCACTCTATTAATCATTAAGGATTGACTATCCGTTCTTAGGTATCTCTCTTTGCATCTTTGCAACGTTTGAGATTTACCCCCTTGTCAACAAGTAATAGTGTGAGAGAAGTTGTGATATAAAGATATAATGATTTTAATGTTTGACTAATCCTTTAATGGAACCTCTTGCATGCTTGCAAAATCTGAGGCTTATGACTTATCTCTCAAGTCGATTGGTAACCAACAAATAGCCTCCTCTACCTAAGGTTAAACATTATCGACTAATAGCAAATCTCTTTTCAAAAAGATAGTTATGAACATTTATTAAATTAGGGTTCGGGACCCTTTTCATGTCTACCCACATGCATTAACTAAGATAGGTTATAACCATAAGAGTACCATCAGTAATCTTTTAATCCCTCTAGGTTGAAGTAGGGTTTTATTTAACTTATTCCAACCCAAGGGAATAATGACCATGCTTATTCTAGGGACTAAGAATATCCTATGAAAGAGATTATTCCCTAGTCTTTCCCGACTACAAAGGCATTTATTCCCCCAAACCAAGATAGTTCTTTGTACATTTATAACCTTAGATTTTCCTAAACCAAAGGTCCTATACAAGCTTAAACTTCAAGACTAAGTTTCCTTTTAAATCAAAAGATGGAATATTTCAATTTGTAATTCACTATGATCAAATGTCAATAACATTACTCTTATATTGACATACTATGCTCTATATAATCATAGATATATGAGCAATTCCATCTAAGTTTTGTAGGGAACAACTCACTCATATACCCTTAGAAACAAGGTAACCTCCTTGAGATATTACTATCATTATCATGATTTATATAGTTGCTTGCTTAAATAATGATACTGCAAAAATAGAAAGAACCCTATCCTTCAACAAAGATATCTATAAAACCACTTACACAACGTAGTTAGATCTCAGCATAAGCATTCTATCTATCTTAGCCTATAATTATCCGACGACCATATATGGAAAGTTGTCTCAGATTTGTCAGAGTTTTCGTTACTCATATTCTCATAATATCTCAACAACATGCAATACTATTTGGTTAGAACACCTTTGCTTACTACAAAAGCTTACATTGTAAGAAATATACAGACATGAATATAAAATGCTTACATCGTAACTTAATGGTATATCTATCCTCGACCATCAAATTCACAAGCTAACCATCATACCTTCGGCCTTAACATGTCCTAAGAAAATCAGTCATAAAGAGACCAAATTATTGTCTCTAACTCTGCTCAAAGAAGATTATAATAATAACTAGAAGCAAATGAAAAGTGTCGTATCAGATAAAGGCTTCTTGAAAAAAAGAACTTTCTAACAGACTTTGGCTTACGGTATGCGAAGATCATAAATCTACATACATTTCTAATGTGATTCTCCATTCTCATATGAGCTACCGTTAATCATTAGTTCTCAAACAACATTATATATAAAAGGAAGGGCACAAGGATATAGACTTGGCTCATACCTGAGCCTATATTCTTATTAGACACTCCTCCGTCTACAACTACGACGTGAATCCCCTACTCTTATTTGCAAAAAGAATCTCTTCTTAATCCTCCTAGTCAGATGCCACAGTCTGTGCCCTCCTAAGAACAAATCCTTCTTCCCATGACTCAGCTACGTGTTGTCTTTTTCATATTTCTCCCGTCTCAAAGTCATTGAGACTCCCTCGGCTTCCCTTTCTCTCACTGCGTAAGTCTCTCCTAAGACCTTCCCTTTCGGTTATTCCTCCACCTACTAATGATCACCACCAAATAATACTCTACTTGATATCACTCCCCCCCAAACAATCTCCATGACTCCCCCTTTTGAGGGTCATTCCTACCAACGTATCAGGTATAAACTTTCCTAAAAACTTCACTGTCCTCCGTCTCTCTTCAAATAGAATAACAACCTCCAAGATTCCCACGGCGAAGAAGCATAAATGGTCTCTTTCTGGCAGTTTTCCAGTTTCTAAACAACCGCAGAACTGATGCCTTTCTTCCCACAATGACCAAGGAGTATCTGGCATCTTATCTCTAGTTACACTTCATTCTCCACCGAATAACCTCCTACCCCACAACCATGGCAAAGGAGAACAATAGCATTTAACTCTCAGTTCCACTTTTATCTCAACAGGATAACTTCCTCCCTCTCGCTCCCACGGTGAAGTAGAATCTCTGCATTGAATTCATGGCCATCACATGCCTAAACACAAGGGTCGACATAACTATAGCCACCTGACTCCACATTTGCAGTGGCCACAACAAGATGGAGGTTCTAAATGATGACATGGCAAAACAACTTCATCATTCTTCCACAAGGAGACTTCTGACCTTCAATGAAAGCAACCTAACATCGCTAGAGGAGTGAAATTCTCACAAGGTGATAACTAATAAATGCATAAGGTGGCTCCAAGGTCGAAAAAGAGGTAACGAATCAAAACCAACTAAAGAAAGAAAGTGTGGGTTCGATCTAAGACAACTCAATTCGTAAACTTGAAGAGAAAAAGACGTATTCGCAAAGGATGACATCCCAACCGATAGAGCTTGGGCATAAAACAACTTGACTCGATGAGAAACTGACATCAAGCAAACTGATGAAAATACATCCCGTTAGCCAAGTTATGACTAAAATGATTTCAGAATATCCTTCCAAAAGACGACCACAATAGTTATAGCATAAATCAACTTCACATTCGATTTCTGTTGATTTACAAAAGGGAAATAAATTCACAACACATGATTAAAGTGTTTTGATGGCAATCACGATGGATTGGGCGTAATGCAACACAAGTTTTCTAAATCCTTTGACGCACAAAATGACTTCTCGTATCTTTCAATTACGAGACGTGATCCACAATCCGCCACAAATAGGTTCATCTGTTGATGTTAAACATCAACAATATTAGCGTCATCTAACTTGATGGGAACGTCTTGACATTTAAGAGGCGACAATAAAACCTCAAGTGACTCAAAAAGAATAACGCAATTGTTTTACGGCTATGACATTGTTTACATTGCAACGACTATGTCGACTCATCATCGACTTGACTAAATGAAAATTGAGATATCAACTACCTGTCGATTAGATTCGAAAGTAACTAGCAAGACAAGACTTACCTCATATGACTCATTGGTTCACATTATCGTTTAACACTAGACTTGTTTGGCAAATTGACCACTCGTAATCCAAGGTCTATCTCTCTCTTCTCGAAAGATACTCTCTCTCTCTTCTCTAAGAGTCGATAACCTATAATCCTATTTCACTTGTCATCAAACAATAAGAGATCAGTGCATCATTATTCGATAAATTCAACTAGTAAATCAAATCTTATAATACAATTATTGAATCGACAATAACATAATCATTTCCATCATTTCATAAATGATATTCAATATAATTCCATGTCATATCCTGTCATAAGTCTATAACATCTCAACAAATTTACTTATGCCCAAGTAAAAGTAAAAGTATAGCAAGTCAGAAATAGGGATGTAACATATCCCTCCCCTAAAGATTCATCGTCCTTAATGATATAAAGCATCAAAACGCAACGTAAAAGCATATTCATTGTTTAATTGCTATCAGCATAAAGTAAATGAGGAAATTTCTGCTAGAATTCATGGTAATTTCTCCCCATACAAAATTGTTCTATGCATACTGGTCCCACTGGACCTTACACTTCATAACCTCTACATTACACAAGCATTGCTTGCGATCTTCAAGCATTTCAGAAGCTTGATCATAACCTTTCCTAGGTTCTTGTACTTTTAAATCATTCATAGATTATAACATTTATATATTACATGAACATATTTCTCATATATAAATCACTAAAAGCATGATGCCTCCTGGCAATACTGGTAATAAATTGATCCTTGAATTCAATAAAATTTCTAACCTTAAAAATTTTGAAGGGTCCTTTATACTTAGGAACTGGTTTAGAATACATTCCATTCTTTAGGAAACGTTTTCAGGGGTTTAACCCTTAAAAGAATTTTCCTTCTCTAACCAAGAATTGTCTTGGTGTACGCTTAATCATTAACGTAGCTTTTTTTTATTTATTCATTATCCATTTCTTCTTATCTTTCTTGATCAGTTAAATCTTTTCATTCATTTCTAATAACATTTCCGGACTAATGCTAATTCACGTGATAAGTAGTCTTCCTACTCGTATTGCTAATCTATGCAACATGTTTGGAACAATCTTCTAAAACATGGTTAACTTCCTTAGTTTAACTATCTGTTTACAGGATAATAAAATATACTCATTTAAATTTCAGTCCTTAACATAGAGGGCAAGTTTGCCAAAACCTTGACTTTACACACGTATTTCTATCTGAGATAACCTTCTTAGAAAACCATGCAATCTAAACACATCATGCACAAATTGTGTGCCAACATTGATGCTCCATCAGTCCAATCTCCTGGTATATAATGTGCTACCTTCGAGAGTTTATCATCTCAAAATAGCATCATGTCTTTTCCCAGACATAGAAAGACTTTGTACAAAATCCATGCAAATAACTTGCCATTTCCACTGTGGCACGTCATGTGGATACATTAATCCTACAGGAGTTGATGTTCTACTCTTTCCTTCTGGCACTCCAGACAATATGCTACCAATCTGGCAACATCATTCTTTATTCCTTTCAAGAATTAAAGAGATTTTATATCTATTAGTACTTGGTTAATCCTAGATGTCCTGGGTATGGTGGGATATGAACTTCTTTCCACACCAGTTTTCTTATTTCAAAAGAATTAGAAACACACATTCTTTCTCTGAACTCAATAGTCTGTGAGACTTAAAATGAAAAACCTTTCATACCTTGAATCTTTTAAATTTTACCACAAGAGCTTTCTAAATTTACTCATCATGTAAAGGTACACCCCTTAAACCAGCTCCTGAGGCATCAATTTTCCCTCAAACTGTCCTTCTGAACAGGAATTCATAGCATTGGTGCTGTTGTAATTTCTCTTAATCAATATAGAATCACTTGCACATAAGGATTAATGTTCTCTTTCATGCTTAAAATAAATAAGTACATCTTCTAGAAGACTAGAACAAATATGTCTAAATAATCTCTAGACACACTGCTCATGAGATTCATGAATACAACAAGGCATTTGTATGTTCAAAGGACAACACTGCTAACTCACAGTGCCCATTTTGTCCAAAAGTCGTTTCAAGGATACCCTCATCCTTTAGTCTTGATTGATGACATACTGATTGCTAATCAATCACTTCCATTCTACACATCTATTCAAGGAGATCACCAATACGTGGTGAAAGATATTTGTTCCTTATCGTGGTTTTAATGAGCAAATGATACGAAATACACATTGTAGAGTTATGTCCTCCTTGACAAAAACAATTCCTAGTGTACCCCATGGTAACATACTAGATCTAATCAAACCTTTTAGTCAATAATTCTTATAAGGGCTTTTGATTCCATTAATCCTAAAGTTGTCATAAGATAAGGTACTTTTCGAGGTAACTCGTCCCAGATTTCTAAGAGGAATAAGATTTTCAGTTGATTCAATCACTGTTACATCAACTTTGGTGGAAAGGCTTTCTTTTCCAAAATACTAGGCATCTCCTTAGTTCTAAACATGGTTAGGATTGCTCCAATTTGATCAAGAGAATTAACTAGTGGTTTATTCTCTTTTAGACTTTCACCCTGGTTTGGTTCTAGAATAAAACATGCTCTCATTTTCCTCATGCCAGATAATTAAGTTATCTAACAGTTTTTCTAAATCTTAAGCAACTCAAAACATCAAACATATTTATCTCATAATAATCCAAAGATTGGTATAAAACATTGTCATCTTTATTATAATTTATTTAGGAGTAACCACATCCTGATTTACATTGTTGATACGACAAGACTATATGTCACTGTCGGTTAACAATCTTCTAGTTTAACAAACATAGAGGGTGGATGTACACACAAGTACTCCAACACCTTTTTCCTAAAACAAAAACATCACATCAACGTTCAAGTGACATGTTGTAACTGGCTACAGTTTACTAGGTTTTACTACACCAGTAGAATTAGTAGGATTCTTGGCCAGTTCAGAACGTTGTTTTCTTTCTAGCCGAATATGCTTAAGTGCATTAGCAAAAGTCTTTGAATCCTCCAACCATGCACCTTCAGAGTAAACAACATGCTCTTTAAGTTCAACCTCCTCGATAGGTTTCTTCTTAACCACTAATCTAGGCAAATGCTGGGGAACAAACTTCCTAGCTATTTTCTTTGTTCTTCTCCACGTCATTCTGGCATAAGAAAATTTGAACATTAGCTAACCGCATAATGTTGACTATAGGTTAGCACAGTGGACTCATAAGCCCTAGTGTCGAACCTGATAGCTCTGATACCATATGTAACATCCACGTTCTAGAAACATAGTAAAAACCAAAAATTCACCATAAAGTAACTGTACAAGGTGAAAATGAGATAGCGACATTTTTTTTTCTTTAATACAACATATAGTCGAGTAACAACAATTACAAGATATCTCATTACAAATACAATCAACCATATTGTCTTTCTCAAGTACAATGTTTACAAAAAAAAAATCTATTATAAATACCTGAATTAGATAATGTTTTACTTAGTCTCAATAAACACAAGTCTCAGAGATATACTGCATCCAGAAATCTGACATCTTTATCGCAAGCCTCGACATGTCTTCTGCTAGAGAGAGAGAGAGAGAGTATCTTTCTAGTGATTTACCTCCAACCACAGACCGTCGGTCTCCCACACTCCTTCCTAACTGAAAGTGGTCCTTCCCTTCACTAGAAGTATAGACCAAGGTGACCAGTGGTAATTTGCCTTTCCGAGTACATAGTGTTGTATCTTACATAACTCTATCTATCATACAACCCTAGATACCCTCTAGCTAAGTATGGTTCCCGATAGGATGTGCACTCTAGATATAGTGAACCGACAATGCATGCAGAGACATATGCATTACTATGGCCATAGTTTTCAATATAAATTAATGTTCACAATAAACATTGTTGTAATGTTCACCCACTCCAACTCGACTTGGATACTATCATATTCCTACAGATCGACTTGGTCAATTATGTTTAACTTATGAAGTCATGGCGTTTTCAAAAATTTAGTCTTCCCGACTCATACGTGATTTCTTTCATTGTCTATAATCCCTAGACCTATTCAATTTTCTTTCTTTACAAGGACTCTCATTGCATCCTTGCAATACCCGAGGTCCATGACTTATTGTCTCATAATAGATATAGATAGATTAATTACAACTAATATGATAACCTTACCCAAGTTAAGCAATATAGTCTAGGAATCTAATTTCCCTTCTTGCAAGTAAGAATATTTACACCTAGTCAGGGCACTTGACCCTTCAATCACGATCTAAATAATGATCTCAATGCCTTAATACAATAATAACCATATCTAGGTTAAGTTAAGGATTAACTAAAGAGTTTTATCCAACTCCAATCTAGTCTTTCTAACTTAGGTGAATTTCATAAGACACTGTCGTCGCTCTATTAATCATTAAGGATTGACTATCCATTCTTAGGTATCTCTCTTTGCATCTTTGCAATGTTTCAGATTTACCCCCTTGTCGACAAGTAATAGTGTGAGAGAAGTTGTGATATAAAGATATAATGATTTTAATGTTTGACTAATCCTTTAATGGAACCTCTTGCACACTTGCAAAATCTGAGGCTTACGACTTATCTCTCAAGTCGATTGGTAACCAACAAATAGCCTCCTCTACCTAAGGTTAAACATTGCCGACTAATAGCAAATCTCTTTTCAAAAAGATAGTTATGAACATTTATTAAATTAGGGTTTGCGACCCTTTTCATGTCTACCCACATGCATTAACTAAGATAGGTTATAACCATAAGAGTACCATCAGTAATCTTTTAATCCCTCTAGGTTGAAATAGGGTTTTATTTAACTTATTCCAACCCAAGGGAATAATGAACATGCTTATTCTAGGGAGTAAGAATATCCTATGAAAGAGATTATTCCCTAGTCTTTCCCGACTATGAAGGCATTTATTCCCATGAACTAAGATAGTTCTTTGTACATTTATAACCTTAGATTTTCCTAAACCAAAGGTCCTATACAAGCTTAAACTTCAAGACTAAGTTTCCGTTTTAAATCAGAAGATGGAATATTTCAATTTGTAATTCACTATGATCAAATGCCAATAACATTACTCTTATATTGATGTACTATGCTTTATCTAATCATAGATATATGAGCAATTCCATCTAAGTTTTGTAGGGAACAACTCACTCATATACCCTTAGAAACAAGGTAACCTCCTTGAGATACTACTATCATTATCATGATTTATATAGTTGCTTGCTTAAATAATGATACTGCAAAATAGAAAGAACCCTATCCTTCAACAAAGATATCTATAAAACTACTTACACAATGTAGTTAGATCTTAGCATAATCATTCTATCTATCTCAGCCTATAATTATCCGACAACCATATATGGAAAGTTGTCTCAGATTTGTTAGAGTTTTCGTTACTCATATTCTCATAATATCTCAAAAACATGCAATACTATTTGGTCATAACGCCTTTGCTTACTACAAAAGCTTACGTTGTAAGAAATATACAGAGATGAATATAAAATGCTTACATCATAACTTAATGATATATCTATCCTCGACCATCAAATTCACAAGCTAACCATCATACCTTTGGCCTTAACATGTCCTAATAAAATTAGTCATAAAGAGACCAAATTATTGGCTCTAACTCTGCTCAAAGAAGATTATAATAATAACTAGAAGCAAATGAAAAGTGTCGTATCAAATAAAGGCTTCTTGAAAATAAGAAGTTTCTAACAGACTTTGGCTTACGGTATGCGAAGATCATAAATCTACATACATTTCTAATGTAATTCTTCGTTCTCATATGAGCTACCATTAATCATTAGTTCTCAAACAACATTATATATAAAAGGAAGGGCACAAGGATATAGACTTGGCTCATACCTGAGCCTATATTCTTATTAGACACTCCTCCGTCTACAACTATGACGTGAATCCCCTACTCTTATTTGCAAAAGGAATCTCTTCTTAATCCTCCTAGTCAGATGCCATAGTCTGTGCCCTCCTAAGAACAAATCCTTCTTCCCACGACTCATCTACGTGTTGTCTTTTTCCTGTTTCTCCCATCTCACCGTCATTGAGACTCCCTCGGCTTCCCTTTCTCTCACTGTGTAAGTCTCTCCTAAAACCTTCCCTTTCGGTTATTCCTCCACCTACTAATGATCACCTCCAAATAATACTCTACTTGATGTCACTCCCCCCCAAACAATCTCCATGACTGCCCCTTTCGAGGGCCGTTCCTACCCACGTATCGGGTATAAACTCTCCTAAAAACTTCATTGTCTTCCGTCTCTCTTCAAACAGAATAACAACCTCCAAGATTCCCACGGTGAAGAAGCATAAATGGTCTATTTCTGGTGGTTTTCCAATTTTCTAAACAACCACAGAACTGATGCCTTTCTTCACCCATGACCAAGGAGTATCTGGCATCTTATCTCTAGTTACACTTCATTCTCCACCGAATAACCTCCTACCCCACAACCATGGCGAAGGAGAACAATAGCATTTAACTCTCAGTTCCACTTTTATCTCAACAGCATAACTTCCTCCCTCTCACGCCCATGGTGAAGTAGAATCTCTGCATTGAATTCACGGTCGTCACATGCCTAAACACAAGGGTCAACATAACTGCAGCCACCCGACTCCACATTTGCAGCAGCCACAACAAGATGGAGGTTCTAAATGACGACATGGCAAAACAACTTCGTCATTCTTCCACAAGGAGACTTCTAACCTTCGATGAAAGCAACCTAACATCGCTAGAAGAGTGAAATTCTCACAAGGTGATAACTAATAAATGCACAAGGTGGCTCGAAGGTTGAAAAAGAGGTAACGAATCAAAACTGACTAAAGAAAGAAAGTGTGGGTTCGATCTAAGACAACTCAAGTCGTAAACTCGAATAGAAAAAGACGTATTCACAAAGGATGACATCCCAACCGACAGAGCTTGGGTGTAAAACAACTTGACTCGATGAGAAACCAACATCAAGCAAACTGACGAAAATACATCTCGTTAGCCAAGTTATGACTAAAATGATTTCGGAATATCCTTCCAAAAGACGACCACAACAGTTATAGCATAAATCAACTTCACATTCGATTTCTGTCGATTTACAAAAGGGAAATAAATTCACAACACATGATTAACGCGTTTTGATGGCAATCATGACGGATTGGGCGTAACGCAACACAAGTTTTCTAAATCATTTGATGCACAAAACGACTGCTTGCATCTTTCAATTACGAGACGTGATCCACAATCCGCCACAAATAGGTTCATCTGTTGATGTTAAATGTTGACAATATTAGTGTCATCTAACTTGATGGGAACGTCTTGACGTTTAAGAGGCGACAATAAAACCTCAAGTGACTCAAGAAGAATAACGCAATTATTTTACGTCTATGACATTGTTTACATCGCAATGACTATGTCGACTCATCATCGACTTGACTAAATGAAAATTGAGATGTTCGAAAGTAACTAGCAAGACAAGACTTACCTCATACGTTTAACACTAGACTCGTTTGGCAAATTGACCACTCATAATCCAAGGTCTATCTCTCTTCTTGAAAGATACTCTCTCTCTCTCTTCTCTGAGAGTCGATAACCTGTAATCCTATTTCACTTGTCATCAAACAATGAGAGATCAGTGCATCATTATTCGATAAATTCAACTAGTAAATCAAATCTTATAATACAATTATTGAATCAACAATAACATAATCATTTCCATGATTTCATAAATGATATTCAATATAATTCCATGTCATATCCTGTCATAAGTCTATAACATCTCAACAAATTTACTTATGCCCAAGTAAAAGTAAAAGTATAGCAAGTCAGAAATAGGGATGTAACAGCTACCTCCTCATCTTTGCTCACATCCACACATTTATATCACTTCACAACACTTATTTATACAAGTCTTCAACTTTGGAATGAACATTAAAGTTGGCCAAACAATGGAACATTCTCCAAGATAGGAATTACAAGTAATTACAATCACAAGACTTAAAATGCTTCATACAAACCATCACACAGTCGGCCAAACATAGCTAGGACTTGAATCTTCCTTGAACAACATGCCATGCTCCATATAACTTCTCTTAGATCATCCACAACATGCACCATGCACCTAATCAGCCAAGACTAGAAATAACAGCAACACCCAAGGAGAAATCTTCATCCACGAGCTCAATCCTCAATGTGGACCACCAACACAATAGGCACCGGATTCAAAGACCACCACAAGCACAATGAAATCAACAGGAACAACTGCACCACCTCGGATCACCAGAAACACTTGCACCTTCATCTAGGAACTCAAGAACACCAACTATCATGACTGTCACACTAGAAAGATTGCTTGCGAACCTCCAAACCATGAACCACTTGAGTTGAGGATACACAGTGACATCCCAAACACACCTCTAGAACCACAAATCATAATATTCCAATGCGAAGAAATCCAGACCAAATTCCTGTCAACTTGTCACCTCTAAACAACTACAAAACCTAGTTCTACTCAGATGGCCATAACTTCACCAATACCTCATGCGTACCTCTCAAATATTTACAGGAGCAACTTCAAACAATCCTCTACAAACCCTTTCATCCATAGACTCTGATCTTCATCACACTGGGAATGCGAAGCAATCTACTTCACTGAACTGCACTGTCTTCACTGTCTCTGATAGAGAGATATGTAACTCACTTGTTTCTTTTGGAGAGGCTAATTTTCTCAATATCCTTAACATACAAGTCTTCTAAACAAGCAATAGAATAAGATATAGTTGACACTAATGACAACAAGGATATGTTGACATCAATGACAACACCGATTAGGCACATATTTGCAATAATCTCCCCCTTTGTCATTGATGACAACATATGATGTGAAAAACTGGTTCAACCATCAAGACATGAACTTCTCCCCCTTTCTCTTATCACACATGCAACCACTTTATTTACCGCTCCCCCTTTTACTAGTAACTACTCACTTCTATCCAATTTTCTCACATGACTTCTCTCCCCCTTTGACAGGAATGGCAAAGGGCACATATTTGCAGTCATCTCTCACCCTTTTTGTTTCTTAGACAAGACCAAACTAAACTCAGAACATGCTAACTACTTCCCCTAAGTAGCATCCCCTTAACACCAATCCAGATAACTAGATATGACTGTGAGTTCCACTGGACTAATGCACACTAGTGCACCTTAGTTTTGAATAGGAGGGGTAATCACCCCTAGTCTCCCTTTGAGATACTCAAAAGTGTCCTTAGGTAGAGGTTTAGTAAAGATATATGCAATCTGATCCTTTGAAGAAACAAACTCCAATCTAACTTCATTCCCATTTACCTTCTCTATCAAAAAGTGAAACTTGATGGATATATGCTTTGTCTTTGAATACAACACTGGATTCTTTGAAATGTTTATTGCACTTGAATTATCATAGAAGATTGTAATAGGTTCTTCAAACACAATTTTGATATCCTTCAACATTTGCTTCATCCTCAAAACTTGAGTACAATTGCTTGCTGCTGCTATATATTCTGCCTCTACAGTAGACAAAGAAATTGCCTCCTATTTTTTTCTCAACCAAGAAACCAATCTCTTACCCAAGAAAAATGCACCACCACTAGTACTTTTCCTGTCATCCACATCTCCTACCCAATCAGCATCTGTATATGCATGAAGAGTGAAATCATCACCCTTAGGATACCATAAGCCATAATTAGATGTTCCCTTCAAATATCTAAAAATTCTTTTGACTGCTACAACATGAGATTCTCTAGGATCAGCTTGAAATCTAGCAACAAGGCCAACTGCATTCATAATATCAAATCTAGTATGAGTCAAATAAAACAGTCCTCCAATCATTAATCTATACCTTTTCTGATCTGCCTTAGGGGAATTATCATCTTTACTCAACTTACATCTCGTTATCATAGGAGTAATCACTTGTTTTGAATCCTCCATTCCAAACATTTTCAACAACTCTTTCACATACCTGGATTGAGATATGAAGATGCCTTTTTCTGACTAAATGATTTGTAGACCTAAGAATAAATTCATTTCACCAAGCATGGACATCTCAAATTCACTTTGCATTTGATCAGCAAATTTTTTACACATGCTCTTATTTCCACCAAAGATGATATCATCAACAAATACCTCAACAATCAAGATGTGTTCATGATCAATTTTGGAATAAAGATCTGTTGGATCTAGGGCATACAACTAAGAGGGGGGGGGGTGAATCAGTTGTATAAAACTTCTTTTTCTTTCAAACACTTAATTCTCTGTTGTTAGTTAGCAGCATATCAAATAATCATCCAAGGAAGCATAATACATAAACACAAGAGCAGATAAGCATCAACACATTGAACACCAAGATTTTGACGTGGAAAACCCGGTTAAGGGAAAAACCACGGGGTGATTAACCCAAGAATTATTCTATGTTAGAAGAATAAAGAAAAATGAATGGCACATGCCAATAAGGGCTCACTGCCCGAGCACACTGCTCACAAAGAGACCCACTGCCTACAAGGAGACACACTGTCTACAAAATGATAAAAATCATAGTCTTGAACTGGAGAATGACATCTCTATCATGTCCGGATCAGTTCCAATTAAGCCCAACAATCTCTGCTCTGCCTTTCGCACGTTTCTTCGCTATGCCACACTCATCCACACACCACACCTTGAAATGAACTCACAAACCGTTATTTATACAAGACATCGACTTAGGAACAAACATCTAAGTCGGCAAACAACCATAGGAGTATCCACAAGATGAATAACACATCCGGTCGGCCATCACAAGAACATTCGCAGGATGAACAACTCATCCAGTCGGCTAAACAGAGCAAGAACTTCATCCGGAAGAATAACTTCAATTCCGGGCTCTACCATCAATGCAGACCAACAACACAACCTAAACATGATCCAAGAACGTTCACAAGCCTGTCTGAATGTCCGGATACATCCGCACTTCCTCTACTTACTGGGATCTCTTGTCTTCCTCATCTGGAACTTCAAGAACACAGTCTGTCGCCACTGTCATAATGCAAGAGGTACTTCCGGACCTCCAAATCATACACAAATCAGGATGACATATCACAAGGACATCCCAAACACTCCGTCCAATCCGCAGATTAGGATGATACAATTTCGGACCTCACCGGACCTTTTTGTGATCCTCTGTCACCTCTGGATACTTGCCGGACCCGGTTCTATACCGGCAGCCACAACTCCTTCAGATCTTCATGCGGACCTCTGAAATCTTAACTGTAGCATCTCAAGACTCATATCTACTAACCCTTTAATCCGCATCCTCCGGTTCTCATCCTATACAGTACATTTACCTTCTTCTCATCACTATTCTTCACTGTTCCTGACTGAGGCTAATTTTCTCAATATCCTCAGCACACAGCTCATCAAATCCTTCTTGTCAATGCAATATGAGTATGTTGACATCAATGACAACAATGACTCACCTCATACTTGCAACAATCTCCCCCTTTGTCATTGATGGCAACATATGATGTGAAAAACCATTAAGACAAGAACTTCAACTTTTCATATGTCTTCTCTTCCTTTACTGCTCCCCCTTTGATCATCAACCACTTGTTTTTCACATGTCTTCTCTCCCCCTTTGACATCAATGGCAAAGGGCTCATACTTGCAATTCTCATACATCAGAATCATACCAGCTGCTCCCCCTTAGTTGCAGCTCCCCATTAGTCCGGATCACAAGATATGACTGTGATAGCCACCGGACTGATGCACATCAGTGCATCTTAGTTCATCACCGGAGGGGCCATGACCCCTAACTTCTCCCGGAGATATTCAAAAGAGTCCTTGGGAAGAGGTTTTGTAAAGATATCTGCAATCTGATCCTTGGAGGGAACATACTCCAATCTGACTTCTTCCTTGTTTACTTGTTCTCTCAAAAAGTGAAATTTGATAGATATGTGCTTAGTCTTAGAATGCAATACCGGATTCTTGGAAATATTAATTGCACTTGAATTATCACAGAAAATTGTGATAGGCTCCTCATATTCAACTTTGATGTCTCTTAGCATCTGCTTCATCCATAAGATTTGAGTGCAACTACCTGCTGCTGCAATGTATTCTGCTTCAGTTGTAGACAGAGATATTGCATCTTGTTTCTTGCTTAGCCAAGAAACCAATCTCTTCCCCAAAAAGAATGCTCCACCACTAGTGCTTTTCCGATCATCCACATCTCCTGCCCAATCTGCATCTGTGTAAGCATGAAGAGAGAAATCCGGATCTCTAGGGTACCATAGACCATACTCAGCTGTTCCTTTCAAGTACCTAAAAATTCTTTTGATTGCCATAACATGAGATTCTCTAGGATCAGCCTGGAATCTTGCCACAAGACCAACAGCCTGCATTATATCTGGTCTAGTTTGAGTGAGATACAACAATCCACCAATCATTGATCTATACTTTGTCTGATCTGCTTTTGGAGAATCATCATCTTTACTTAGCTTACATCCGGTTGCCATAGGAGTGTTCATTGGCTTTGAGTCTTCCATACCAAATTTCCTTAACAATTCTTTCACATATTTGGTCTGAGAAATGAAGATCCCTTCTTTTGTTTGAGTAATTTGCAGTCCCAAGAAGAAATTCATTTCACCAAGCATAGACATTTCAAACTCACTTTTCATCTGATTAGCAAAAGTTTTGCACATACTATCTCTTCCTCCAAAAATGATATCATCCACAAACACTTCAACAATCAGAATGTTTTCATGATCAATTTTGAAATATAAGTTACTGTCAGCAGTACCTTTGTTGAATCCAATCTGCACAAGATGCTTATCCAACCTTTCATACCATGCTCTTGGGGCTTGCTTCAATCCATACAAAGCTTTCTTCAACTTGCAGACCATATCATTATTATCAGACAATTGAAATCCATCCGGTTGTTCAATGTAGACTTCTTCTTCCAGATCACCATTTAGGAAGGCAGACTTGACATCCATCTGATATACCTTGAAGTCTTTGAAGGCAGCAAATGCAAGAAGTAATCTGACTGCTTCAATTCTTGCTACCGGAGCAAAAGTCTCTTCAAAGTCAATTCCTTCTATTTGAGAGTAGCCTTTGCAGACCAATCTAGCTTTGTTTCTGATTACTTCACCAGCTTCATTTAGTTTGTTCCGGAAGACCCACTTGGTTCCAATTACATTCCTGTCTCTAGGTCTGGGAACAAGATCCCAAGTATGATTTTTCTCAATTTGCATCAATTCATCTTCCATTGCTTTGGTCCAGTTTTCATCATTGCAGGCTTCATTTATTGTTTTAGGTTCAATTTTTGAAATCAGACAACATTCATTCTGATTTTGAGCAATATTCCTTCTAGTTTGTACACCTTTGCTTCTGTCACCTATAATCTGATCTTCAGAGTGATTCAGTCTCACATACCTTGGAATTTTGGGAGTATCTAGCACTGCTGTTTCTTGATCAGGCTCATTCAAACCTATCTCTTCTTCCTGATTTACCGGATCAGGCTGACTCTGTCTCACCGGAGAGGATTGAGGTCCTTGAACACTGTCTTGGTCATCTTCATCAAACTCATAAAATCTTGAAGGCTTCTCAATTCCTTCATCAACCTTTACATTGGTGCTTTCTATCATCTTCCTCAATCTCTTATTGTAACACCGGTATGCTTTGCTTTGAGTGGAGTAGCCCAAGAAAATTCCTTCATCACTTCTAGCATCAAACTTTCCTAGATCTTCATCTCTTTTAATATAACACTTGCTACCAAATACTCTGAAATATTTCACAGTAGGAGTGATGCCAAACCAGAGTTCATAGGGGGTCTTACCGGTGTTGTTTCTGATTTGAACTCGATTGAGAGTGTAGACTGCAGTGCTGATAGCTTCTTTCCAAAACATTTGAGGAACATTTGCTTCCAACATCATTGTCCTAGCAGCTTCCTGGATGGTCCGGTTCTTTCTCTCAACTACTCCATTCTGCTGTGGAGTCTTAGGAGCAGACAACTATCTCCTTATACCTTGTTTCTCACAAAAGTCAATGAATTCACCAGATGTAAATTCACCACCTCTATCAGACCTTAGACACTTTAGTTTCAATCCGGTTTGATTCTCCACCATAGCTTTGAAGATTTTGAACTTCTCAAAAGCTTCTAATTTTTCTTTTAGAAAGGTAACCCATATCATCCGGGAATGATCATCAATTAACAACATGAAATATCTATCACCCTGCAGACTCTTGATTCTTGTCGGACCACATAGATCAGTATGTACTAATTCCAACAATCTGGTAGAAGACTGATCTTTACTTTTGAAAGAGACTCTGCTTTGTTTACCTAATTGACATTCTTTACACACACTATTTGTAGGTTTTATCAATTTTGGAAGATCTCTCACAGCCTGAGTATTGCTTATCTTGATGATGTTATCAAAATTTACATGACACATTCTTCTATGCCATAACCAACTCTGATCAATTTGAACAAACAAACAACTTTTATTTGAACCAACTAGATGAAAGATGTTACCTTTTGTCTGAGTACCGGATGCAATTTCAGTTCCGGAGCTTGTAAAGATTCTGCATTTTCCATTCTTGAACCGGAGATCATAGCCTTTGTCCACTAACTGACCAACACTGAGAAGATTGTGCTTCAATCCATCAACATACAGTACATTTCCTGTTTTGCTCTTACCATCAAAGGAAATAGTTCCCCTACCTCTGATTCTGCCAGCAGAATTGTCACCAAACTTTACCATTCCTCCTTCATATCTTTCCAAATCTAAGAACTTATTCTTGTCACCAGTCATATGGTGAGAACATCCACTGTCAATAACCCAATCATCCTTTTCTTCCACTTGAGCAGCCAAGGCTTTTTCAACAACTTTGTGATTGACAGATTCAGAGAGTATTGAATCTTCTTCCTTGATGGCTATAAACACCCACTCATTTCTGGATTTGCTTCCTAGTTCTGATTCATCATCTGTTACTCCTTCATTGTCATCTTCTTCATGAACATAATAGCAATTCTTTTGAAACCTTTGTCTGTGAGTATTAGATCTTGCAGATCTCTCCGGACATCTTGAGGCAAAATGACCAATCTTATTGCAGTTGAAACACTTAAAGGGTAGTTTTCCTTCATACTTACCGGATCCTCTTGGCAGTCTCTTTGCAATGAGGGCTTCAAGTTGAGCTGTTTCTGCTTCTTCTTCTTCCATGTCTCTTCTTGCTTGATCATACCATGACATTTTCCTTGATGAGTTTTCACCCGGATCAAATCTCTGTTTGCCTTTCACATAGGCACTGGCTTTGAAAGCAGATTCAGTCTTGGGAGGATCATCTCCAAACTCGGTCATTTCAAATGCAGCTAGTTTGCCAGCCAGTTGTTCTCTTGTGACAGTTGTGTGGGCTCTGAATTCATCAATGGCAGCAACTTTGATTTTGTAGGCAGCAGGAAGGGATCTTAGGATTTTGCAGACAATCTCATTTTCATCTAAAGTTCCACCAGCATTTCTGATTCCACATACCAGCTCATTTACTCTTGGCATAAAGGTAGTGATGTTTTCATCATCTCTCATTTTCAATCTTTCAAATTTCCCTTTCAGACTTTGCAACCTTGCACTTTTGACAAACTCATCTCCTTCATACAGAAGTTCCAGTTTAGTTAGGATCTCATATGCAGTTGGTAGGTCAATGACATTCGAGAGATCTGAGTCATTCAATGCGCTTAGAAGAGCTTCCTTGGTCCGCAGATTGTTTTCAACTTCTGTGATTTCATTCAGAGTTGTCGGACCACCTTGTGCAGGTACATATGGTTTTGAAATCATAGCCAAGTATGCTTTTCCCATACATTCCAAGTGACACTTCATGCGACCTTTCCAGAGAGTGAAGTTGGTTCCATCGAACTTCGGACTATCCTTCTTGTATGACGACATCCTGGATCTCCTCAAGCGGTTAAGCTCCTATCAGAGGAACTTGGCTCTGATACCAATTGTTGGATCTAGGGCATACAACTGAGAGGGGGGGGGGTGAATCAGTTGTATAAAACTTCTTTTTCTTTCAAACACTTAATTCTCTGTTGTTAGTTAGCAGCATATCAAATAATCATCCAAGGAAGCATAATACATAAACACAAGAGCAGATAAGCATCAACACATTGAACACCAAGATTTTGACGTGGAAAACCCGGTTAAGGGAAAAACCATGGGGTGATTAACCCAAGAATTATTCTCTGTTAGAAGAATAAAGAAAAATGAATGGCACATGCCAATAAGGGCTCACTGCCCGAGCACACTGCTCACAAAGAGGCCCACTGCCTACAAGGAGACACACTGTCTACAAAGTGATAAAAATCACAGTCTTGAACTGGAGAATGACATCTCTATCATGTCCGGATCAGTTCCAATTAAGCCCAACAATCTCTGCTCTGCCTTTCGCACGTTTCTTCGCTATGCCACACTCATCCACACACCACACCTTGAAATGAACTCACAAATCGTTATTTATACAAGACATCGACTTAGGAACAAACATCTAAGTCGGCAAACAACCATAGGAGTATCCGCAAGATGAATAACACATCCGGTCGGCCATCACAAGAACATTCGCAGGATGAACAACTCATCCGGTCGGCTAAACAGAGCAAGAACTTCATCCGGAAGAATAACTTCAATTCTGGGCTCTACCATCAATGCGGACCAACAACACAACCTAAACATGATCCAAGAACCTTCACAAGCCTGTCTGAATGTCCGGATACATCCGCACTTCCTCTACTTACTGGGATCTCTTGTCTTCCTCATCCGGAACTTCAAGAACACAGTCTGTCGCCACTGTCATAATGCAAGAGGTACTTCCGAACCTCCAAATCATACACAAATCAGGATGACATATCACAAGGACATCCCAAACACTCCGTCCAATCCACAGATTAGGATGATACAATTTCGGACCTCACCGGACCTTTTTGTGATCCTCTGTCACCTCTGGATACTTGCCGGACCCGGTTCTATACCGGCAGCCACAACTCCTTCAGATCTTCATGCGAACCTCTGAAATCTTAACTGTAGCATCTCAAGACTCATATCTACTAACCCTTTAATCCGCATCCTCCGGTTCTCATCCTATACAGTACATTTACCTTCTTCTCATCACTGTTCTTCACTGTTCCTGACTGAGGCTAATTTTCTCAATATCCTCAGCACACAGCTCATCAAATCCTTCTTGTCAATGCAATATGAGTATGTTGACATCAATGACAACAATGGCTCACCTCATACTTGCAACAAGATTACTGTCAGCAGTGCCTTTGCTAAATCCTAACTTTAGTAGATAATTATCTAACCTTGTATACCAGGCTCTTGGGGCTTGTTTAAGTCCATGCAATGCTTTCTTCAATCTATAGACCATATCTCCTTGATCAGACAACTAGAATCCTTCCGGTTGCTCAATGTAGACTTCTTCCAACTCTCCATTTAGGAATATTGACTTGACATCCATCTGGTAAACATTGAAATCTTTGTAAGAAGCAAAGGCAAGAAATAACCTAACTGCTTCGATTCTTGCTACCAAAGAAAAAGTTTCTTCAAAATCAATTCCCTCTACCTGAGAATATCCTTTGCACACCAATCTTACTTTATTTCTTACAACTTCAACATCTTCATTCAATTTTTTCTAGAAGACCCATTTAGTTCCAATTACATTTTTGTCTCCAGGTCTAGGAACAAGATCCCAAGTATGATTCTTTTCAATTTGCATTAATTCTTCTTCCATTTCTTTTACCCAACTTTCATCATTACATGCTTCATTCACTGATTTTGGTTCAGTCTTTGAAATTAAATAATACTCCACTTGTTCTTCAACAATTTTTCTTCTAGTTTGAACACCTTTATTTCTATCTCATATTATCTGATCTCTAGAATGATTCAACCTTACATACTTGGGAGTTTTGTGATTTTCTTGAACTTCTGATTCTTGAACTTATTCCTCAGCATTTTCATTAGCTTCTTGAGTCACTGGATTTTCTAGAGCAATCTAAATCTGAGTCTGAGCTTGAACTTGCTTTTCATTTTCATCATCTGATTCATATTCATAGAACTTGGAAGGTCTCTCCATGCTTTCATCTACCTTAACATTAGCACTTTCAACAATCCTTTTCAATCTCTTGTTAAAGCACCGGTATGCCTTGCTTTGGTTAGAATAACCTAGAAATATTCCTTCATCACACCTTGCATCAAACTTGCCTAGATCTTCATCTCTTTTGATATAGCATTTACTACCAAAAACTCTGAAGTATTTCACAGTAGGAGCATTACTAAACCACAGTTCATAAGGCATTTTACCAGTATTACCTTTCATCTACACCTGGTTAAGAGTGTAGACAACAGTACTCATAGCCTCTCTCCAATAGACATGTGGAACATTTGCCTCCATCATTATGGTTCTAGAAGCCTCTTGAATAGTTTGGTTCTTCCTTTCCACAACTCCATTTTACTGAGGAGTCCTGGGAGCAGATAATTGTCTTCTTATTCCATGATTTTCACAAAATGCATTAAACTTATAGACACCTAAAAATGTCTTCATCATCAAACCGACTCTTGACATACCTAAGCATACCAATTTCCCTTCTAATTAATTAATTAAATTTTTATTTAATTAATTATCCCTTCATCACCTAATTTTTCATCATTTTACCCCCTACAATTGGATTAATTTAATTAATTCAATAGTTCAACCTTACCCAATTAATTAAATAAATATACAATATTTATTTGGTTAATTTCCCCCTTCCCACTAAGCCCAATTAATTAGTTAAATCATGATTATCTAATTAATTCATCCTATTAATTAACCTATCCCTACCCTAGGTGATTAAATACTCATTATTTAATTACCTACCCTAATCTACATCATTCTAGCCTTAAGATTAATTAAGTAAATCATTAATTAATTAATCTTATCCTCCCATTAATCCATTTGTTAATTTATTCCAGCCATATTAATTAGGCTAATCACCCTAATTAATCTAGTCAAACCCTCATTACCACTTCTCCCCACATCCCATGAATAAAAAATTGATTTCCATGCCAAATTAATCAGATTTTAATACACATTTGTCATAATCTCCTTTAAATACCTCTTACACCCCTTACACATGTCATAACTCATTAATATCCACTCTTCCCCAAATGAATTTTAAATTCATTTACTCTTCCCCATGTGAATTTTTAATTCACAAATAATCCATCTCACCCAACCTCATTTATGTACCCATCTTCCCAAGATAAATTAAAAATTTATCTTTATTCTCATCCCTTCATTTTTCAAGATTGAATCTAGGCCTTCCACATCATCTTCATCCTCCACCATTGATCTCTCAAATCAATCTCAACCGTTGGATCAAAATCTCTCCAAAAATCCTATAAATACACCATCTCTCAAGCCATTTGATCATCCACAATTTGAGTAGTGTTATTATGCTAAAATCTTGAGCCAGTATAAGTGTGAGTTGCATAGTTTGAGAGAATTTCACATCTCATTTGAGCATCTTGGGTAAAAGATAGGATCTCTTGGGTTCAATCTCCTCCTCCCTCTTTGGATTGGGTCTTCACATTAAGGTATAAATCTTTGTTTTGAATGCATTTGATTTATGTTTTTACCTTGATTTGGATTCCCTAATCACATTGGCACACCCGATGGGACCCACAAGGTCTCAATCTAACTTTTTGTTGTGAGTTTTTGTTCTTAAAGACGTATTTTGCAGGTTCTAACACCAAAAGCCCTCTATTTAGCGCTATTTTTTCATACAGTAGCACAATTTTATAGTTCTCTGGCGCCATTTTATAGTTTTGTAGCACCATTTTCCTGCGACAAGTGATTCATCATTTTTACACTAACGTTTGATTTCTTTTGGTTTTTGGTGTTTTGTGGACTTTTGGGATCAAATTGCTCTCTGTTTTGACAGGAAAATTGCAGAGATAAGGGGAGGTTATGGCAATTTTTTTGAGAAAATTTTGTATTTAAACAACCACTCTATCTTTGTTTTAAAGATAATCAAAAAACACTAAGAACAAAGAATTAGTTTGTTTAGTTTCATAAAACAACCCACAAACAACTTAAAAAACTCACTAAACAAAATTATTGTAAGTAACAACCTTATTTTTTGTAAGAATTTTTCAACTTCTGTCTCGTATTAGTGCTAAATAGAGTCATATTGGTGCCATTTTGAAGTACTCTGACACTTTTTCAAATTAGAGTGCTATTTTCATTATTGTTGACGCTATTTTCTATATGAGCACCATTTTAATCTATATCAATGCTATTTGTGATATCAGTGCTATTTGTAATCATTTTAGCGCTATCTGTAAATCTGGTGCAATTTGAGATTATTGTAGAACTATAATTAGGTTATGTTCTGGGTTCTAGATATTAGCACCATTTTAGGTTTTATCAGCGCTATTTGTCTCTGTTCTAGTGCTATTTTTCTGTACTGACATTGGACTTTTGTGCAGGGAAATTTCTTTAATCTGCAGGCTTTTTTACGTCTGTGCAAGACCATCAATTGCAAACTACTAACATATCTGCAACATTTTTAGATTAAAACAAACACTTTCTTTGGGTGCATTTAAAAAGAACCCTTGCATGTTAGTTTAGAAAATACTTCAATCGGTGCCCTAAAATCAATCAATTACTTGACAAACAAACAACAAACAAACATTTAATTTGGTGCTCATAAAAAGAATCCTTGTGTGCCTTAGTGTAGAAAACATTTGATTTTGGTGCTCTAAAATTAACAAATGCTTGCAAACAAACTTACGAACATTTCAATTTGGGCTTAAAAAGAACATTAGTAAGTGTTTGATGTGCTTGGTGAGCTTGCACATTGTGCTTCCCAAAGGGTTTAGAACCGAAGTATCCTCTCCCCTCGCCTTGCAAAAAGATCTTGGGTGTAAGAGAAACGGTTCTAACACTCTTTCTTTTTCTAGGCTGTGGGCCTGCTTTTGAGACACATCCAAAAGGAGAACTCACTAGCGACCCCGAGCAGTACTTTCATCTGGTCCTCTATATGTAAATTAGGATAAGGCAAAAGCCAAATCCAAATTGGTATCAGTGTATACCATTTTATGCTAGCTTGAAAGGGAGTAGTACCTTGTGTATATGAGACCCCTAGTAGAGCAATTAAAAACCTTAAGTGGTTTATTGGATGCTCATAATGTGCCAATCCCCCAGATGTTCCCCCACTATAAACCCTTTTTTTAGTGGCCCAAATCCTTCTACTTGTTGGCACAAAAGGTGGGACCTTTGAATCCACCCCGATTCTCATGGTTCTTAGTAGAGATAGCAGGGACAATCCTAAGGTTTGGTGGGGATACAAGCCTTGGAAAACCTGAACTTGGTATGCATGAGAAGTGAATGGCATGGAGGGGATCCAGTGCTACCAAGATCTTGAAGCTATCTGCTTTGAATAGGCATGTCCAGGGGATCCAACAAGTATTGTCATATCCTCGCCTTAGGTTGTGTAAATTACTTGTTAAAATCTTTACATCTTTTCATAAACAAAATCTTTGGCTATTGTGTTCTATTGTGCTTGAAGTGTTTGCGAAACTTGCCAAGAAACAACAACATTTGAGTCCCCATTTCAATCCATCCATTTCAATCCACCCACTTCAAGCCTCCATTTCAAGCATACCGCATCCATTTTAATCCACAATTTCCCAATCATACCTCCAGTATGACCTTAGAGAATTAATCATTACCCCCATTGGACCCCTTATCATACCTTTTAACCCAATCATAATCCATTCATTTCCATAGCTTCTCATCCTCCTTGATTTTTGCATAACTCTTTGGACCAAATAGCATCCTTCTACAAATCCATTTGCTTCCTCCATGAAAAACACATCAAAAATATCTTAATCCAAAATCAATCAAAACCATCAACCAACATCCAAAAAATCAATCTTGAGATAAATTTGGATCTAGGTTTCATCCTTCACATCTTATTTTGCTTGATTGGTCATCAGTCTACCTTCAAGTAGAATAATCATCCCTCTTTGTGTAAGGTCACAAGTCTACCCCAAACAAGGAGACAACATCCATTGTGCAACACCTAAAATCTAGATCTTACTTGAGCTCATTTGTTAGCTTTCAAATCCCTTTTCAAAGCCACGTGGTACAACGAAAATGACTATTGTGACTACCACCACATTTTGGGCCATAAGATATCCTATTGCTTGAAGTTGGCCATAAGACATCAAAACAAGGTCAATCTCCCTACCCATTTGATTGAACACTACACATGCCTTCTTTTCCCAAAAACTTTGAAACACCCAAATTTGACAAGTATAAGGGAAAGTGAGACCCTAGGGATCACCTTAGGGAGTTCTACCTTGCTTGCCTCGAAGTCTCAAACAATGACACATATCTAATGAGACTTTTTCCTAGGAGCCTCAGCAGTTAAGCCACTAAATGGTTTGCACATCTTCCCCCAGGCATTAGGTCTTTCCCTAAGCTCGTGGAGAAATTTATCAACCACTTCTCCTAAAATTTAAAACATGAAATATCCATGATGAACCTTTGCAATACCAAACAAAAGAGCGGAGAATCCTTTGCTTCATTCTTGCAAAGGTGGAGAGGCTTAGAAAGCAAACTCCCTTGGTTGATTCTTGAGAAGCAATTAGTCACCATGTTCGTGACTAATCTAAACCAAGAAATGGGGTTCCATCTACAAATCCTTTGCGTGTCTACTTTTGAAGAAGTCATTGACAAAGGTACTACCATTGAAAGAGCCCTTGTTGCCAAGGGTTCGATCAAACTATACAACAACAAGCCCTATAAAAACAACAACAACAACAAGGTCAACATAAATTTCCCTAATACAAACAACAACAACACACAATCAAATGAGAAATCATGCTTTTGGGGAAAGAACAAAAACACTCTCAATGATGGCATTACTGATGTGAAGGTTGTCCAACATGTACAAAACCAAGCACCTCCAAGTACATACACCACTAATGTAAATATTCCAAAAGGTCAACCTAAGCAAAACAAACCTCAGAGACAATTTACACTCCTAGGGGAACCAATCAAAGATATCCTCGATAGACGTCTAAAGAATGGTTTAATAACTCTCCCACCCATTAAGTCCCACCAAGAAAGTGAACTCAAAGCCACGTGGTACAATGAAAATGAATATTGTGACTACCACCACATTGTGGGCCATAAGATATCCTATTGCTTGAAGTTGGCCATAAGACATCCCAATGAGATTTGCAATACCAAATCTCAAAAAGCATCATCCAAATCTTTCACACCAAACATCTAGTTCACATAAGGTTTCATCCTCCAAATCAACATCAAAATCTCTTCCATAAAACCATCCTCAAACAAATCCCATCTACCCTCCATCATTTTGGTCCAAATTTTTGTGAAAATCAACATCATCCACTCTTACCATCCTTAGGTTAACACCTTTTTGAGATTTATCTCTTAAAAGTGAAAATCTATCCTTATCACACCATAATCTCTTTTCATCTTTAGATTTAGATTATAGCGAGTGTGTTCTCTTACATCTAAATCTTTAGTCCATTCCATTACCACATCCTCTTTGGGTCCAATAAATCAAACCAAATTCTCTAAGGTCTCCACCTTTCATCCACCTCAAAAGTAAAATCCATACACTTGCATGCCCATAACTAGATCCCAACATAAGAAAAACTAAGAGATGGCTAACTTTGGACAATACATGAGCATAGGGATGCCTCCAACTAACCAAAACAACATACCAATTGGCCAACAAACATACAACATTCCTTCGGTCTTCCAAATCCCGTCATGTAATCCCAATGAGAATCCTTTCCATTTCTTACAACCACAACCACCCATCCAAAACACCACCACCATTATCCAAGAAGATCAAGACATCTTGAATTTTACACAAGACCCTGACAACATGGACATGCTTGACAAAGTCTTAAGGTCAGATCCAAATAGATATCTTGATTATCTCCTCAAAATTGGTGCCCAACCACCCCACAACACGACATCATCCCAACCATCCACATCTAACAACAATCCTATGACATCCTCTCAACCATCTACATCAAACACCCAACCTACTACCTCTCAAACTTCAACCCCCACCATATCTACCACTCCCACAAGTTCCAATGTTGCTACTCCCACAAATTCTAATGTTACCACATCTACAACTCCCATTAACACATCACCCACATCTAATGTCTCCAATCCTACCATCTCCCACCCCGTTGTCACCTCCACCACCATAACAAATGTAAACCCTTCAATTCCCCAAATCACCTTGAAAATCTAAAGCAAACCCACACAAATGAGTTTTTCCACAAGTGTGCCTCCATCCAACTCCCACACCATAGCATACACAAGCTGATTCTTTTCACAACCACCTCACAACATGATCAATCCATCCAATGTCAACCCATCCAATCCCACATATATACCAAATCCCATAGTACCATCAACACAACATAATCCCAATCCCCAATTGCCACCCCATGTACTCCAACAGATCCATGCTTACCAACAATACCTTGTGCAACTTAACCAAAATACCATCCCGCAAAATCAAAACATTGTATCTCAAAATCAAAACCTCACCCACCAAATCCCGCCAAACCTCCAACATCTCATCAACCAACAAACATACCCCCCACAAACATCTCCAACCTCGGACCTAACAAGTGTGGTACAAACATTGATCCAAAAGGTAGATGATTTGCAAACTGGGAGCAAGTGCAAAAATTATTCTTTTGAGGATATTTGTCCCTACCCATTTGATTGAACACTACACATGCCTTTTTTTCCCAAAAACTTTGAAACACCCAAATTTGACAAGTATAAGGGAAAGTGAGACCCTAGGGATCACCTTAGGGAGTTCTACCTTGCTTGCCTCGAAGTCTCAAACAATGACACATATCTAATGAGACTTTTTCCTAGGAGCCTCGGCAGTTAAGCCACTAAATGGTTTGCACATCTTCCCCCAGGCATTAGGTCTTTCCCTAAGCTCGTGGAGAAATTTATCAACCACTTCTCCTAAAATTTCAAACATGAAATATCCATGATGAACCTTTGCAATACCAAACAAAAGAGTGGAGAATCCTTTGCTTCATTCTTGCAAAGGTGGAGAGGCTTAGAAAGCAAACTCCCTTGGTTGATTCCTGAGAAGCAATTAGTCACCATGTTCATGACTAATCTAAACCAAGAAATGGGGTTCCATCTACAAATCCTTTGCATGTCTACTTTTGAAGAAGTCATTGACAAAGGTACTACCATTGAAAGAGCCCTTATTGCCAAGGGTTCGATCAAACTATACAACAACAAGCCCTATAAAAACAACAACAACAACAAGGTCAACATAAATTTCCCTAATACAAACAACAACAACACACAATCAAATGAGAAATCATGCTTTTGGGGAAAGAACAAAAACACTCTCAATGACAGTGTTACTGATGTGAAGGTTGTCCAACATGTACAAAACCAAGCACCTCCAAGTACATACACCACCAATGTAAATATTCCAAAAGGTCAACCTAAGCAAAACAAACCTCAGAGACAATTTACACTCCTAGGGGAACCAATCAAAGATATCCTCGATAGACGTCTAAAGAATGGTTTAATAACTCTCCCACCCATTAAGCCCCACCAAGAAAGTGAACTCAAAGCCACGTGGTACAATGCAAATGACTATTGTGACTACCACCACATTGTGGGCCATAAGATATCCTATTGCTTGAAGTTGGCCATAAGACATCAAAACAAGGTCAATCTTGACCAAACCCCCCAACTATCGCCCAATGCCAACTTGGGAGATTACAAGGATCCTCTACCAAATCACAACAAAGGAAAAGTTTCCTCCTCCAATCAAGCCTACAACATCACCCCACACCCCACATCGTATGATTCCATCATAGGTCAGATAGAATCGTCATCAAAAATATCAACACAATCACCATTCGGGCTCAAGTACCCGATTGTGCCGTCACAACCCGTCGAGGCCATATATCCATCCACATAGCCCCTACCACCGATCAAATGCCTCCATCCACATCAAACCCTCAACCCAATCGTCCATTTGTTCGCCCATCACCTACCAATAAATACAACCTCCTAGAACATCTAGGAAAGACCCCTGTACAAATATCCATCCTTGAGCTACTTCATACATCACCTTTCCATAAAGAATTCCTTGACAAGGCTCTAATGGAAACCCAAGTTCCCACCAACCTGAATGTGGATCAATTCCAAGCCATGGTGGGCCATATCGCCTCACCCCATCATCTCACTTTCTCAAAAAAGGATCTTCCCACATCTGATAACCTACATAATGATGCCTTACATATTGAAGTTTGCATCCACAAGCATTCATCAAAAGAGTCTTAATAGATGGTGGCTCCAGCCTAAACCTTTGCACTCTAAATTTTTTAAATACTCGGGATACTTGGATGTGGTTGTAGACACTAGTGAATGCATAACCATCAAGGGATATGATGACACTGAGAGACTATCTAAGGGCACCATTAAACTCCCTATCCAAGTGGGGCAAAAGATATTAGAAATGAAATATCAGGTTCTTGATCTTGACCTCCCCTACAACATTCTTCTCAGCGAACCATGGATCCATGCCATGCAAGCCATCCCCTCCACATTCCACCAATGTCTAAAATTCCCACACAATGGCATAGAAGTAACCATTTATGCTGACCCATGCCCCTTCCAATACTGCAGTTTCTTGGAAGGACATGACCACACTTTCTACCCATACAACAAGGATATCACAAAAACCACTTCCCGAATCGATCCCACAACATCCACCTCATACATCAACCCCACCAACATTGCTACCACATCATCTCAAGCACCTCTACCACTTGAGGTCAAGATCAAGATAAGTAACATGGGATGTGGAGAATATGACCTACATGGTACCTTTTGTGTAGGGACATTACCCAATCCTAAGATGTTCGGTGCCCCAAAAGAGGGAGAAATCTCCACAGTGGTTATCAAATGCAAGCCATCCCCAACCTTTGAGAAGAAGCACCTTCTTGACCAAGACATGCTTGAAGACATATCATCATAGTTGTATAAAGATGAAGAAATAGAACAAGAAGCCCCTACCATACCATCCAAAATCTGTGGCAAAGGGTTAGAAATATGTCTTTGGGGTTAGCTCCAAAAATCTTTTGGGATACATAGTCTCTAGAAGGGAAATTGAGGTAGATCCTACAAAAGTCAAAGCCATCACTGAGATGCCCCCTCCAAAGACATTGAAACAGCTACGTAGTCTGTAAGGGAAACTCTAGACCATCCATTGGTTTATTGCTCAACTTGCCAATAAGTGTCAACCTTTTCAACACATGCTCAGAAAGAATATAGCTTTTGTCTGGGACAATTAGTGTCAGGCTTCGTTCAACCAGTTGAAAGAATACTTGGCTAATCCCCCCATTCTGACTCTGCCAAGGCAAGGAGAGCCCCTCCTATTGTACATCTCAGAAACAGAAATCGGTATAGGGGCCTTATTATCATAACATGATGAACAAGGGAAGGAAAGAGTTATATATTATATCAGCTGCACCTTGGTAACCTATGAGCTAAATTATACATCCATTGAACGAGCATGTCTAGCCATGGTCTTTACTTCACAAAAGTTAAGACACTACATGGTCAATCACAAAACTAAGCTCATTGCCAAGATTGATGCTCTAAAATATCTGCTAAATAGAGTTGCTCTTACTAGAAGAATGGCAAAATGGGTCATGATCCTCAGTGAATTTGACATTGACTACATAGAGAGAAAGGCTATCAAAGGATAGGTCATTGCCAATCAATTAGCTGAAGCACCTATTCCCGCAAAACATCCTACACTCACAGAGTTCCCTAATGAAGCCATATTGACAATAGCACCAGCATTAGAAACATGGAAAATGTATTTCAATGGGTCATATACACACAGAGGCTCAAGGGCAAGCATCTTTTTTGTTACCCCTCAAGGTGACACCATCCCTAAATCATTAAAAATTGCATTTCCATGTACCAACAATGTGGCAGAGTATGAGGCCCTCATCACAACTCTCTGAATGGTAATCAAGTGGAAAATCAAGAAGCTGATAGTGTATGGCGACTCCCAACTGGTCATCTAACAAGTAAACAATGAGTACAAAACAAAGGATGATAAACTCCTACCTTACAAAAGGATGGTTGATGAATTGAAAGACTATTTTGATGATATTCACTTTGAACAAATCCCAAGACTCAACAACAAAGCTGTAGATGCCATGGAAACAATCAGATCCCTGGTTGATATGAAGAAAGATAGAAAGAAGTATGAGTTCCTGATCGAAGAACTCCATGTTCCAGCATATGATGTTCCCCAATTAGAGCTAGTATGCAAAATTGTTGGTCCCTTATCCCCATGGTATCAAGAAACTTATCTGTATCTCTGCAATAACATCATTCCCCACAACTTATCCACCTTGCAACAAAAAATATTCATCCACCGAGCCTCCCGATTCATCCTCATAGGAGATACCTTATACAAAAAGATTCTTAATGGCACACTTTTACAATGTTTAGACTCTAGGGAAGCCGAAGTGGCCTTACAAGAGGTACATGAAGGCATCTGTGGGGCACATTCAAGTGGACCAACTTTAGCTAAGAAGATCATGAGAACTAGGTACTACTGGCCAACCATGGAATGAGACCTATCAATTTGTAAAGAAGTGCATGCCATGTCAACAACATGGAGATCTCATTCATGCACCATCACAAGAATTGCAACCAATTACGACTTCGTGGCCTTTCTCACAATGGGGGCTTGATCTCGTAGGGAAAATCCATCCACCATCATCCAATGGCCATAAATTCATCATCACTGCTACTAAATACTTCACTAAGTGGGTGGAAGCAATACCACTCACTTTCACTACTGGAACACAAATATCCAAGTTCATCCTCCATTATATCATATGTCATTACGACATCCCCCATTCCATTATCACAAATAATGGAAAACCATTCAAGAAGAAGGAAGTCCGAACCCTCTACGAAAAATTTCAAATGCAACACCACTTCTCCACTCCATATTACCCTCAAGGTAATGGTCAAATAGAAGCTTCAAATAAAACCATCCTCCACATTCTAAAGAAGATGGTTAATGAAACTAGCTATGACTAGCACATTTAGCTCAATCCCGCCCTATGGGCCTATTGCACAAGCATCCATAGACCCACAGGAACCATACCATATTCCCTTGTATTCAGATCCCAAGCCATCTTACCTATTGAGGTTGATCTCCCATCTTTAAGAGTATCTTTGCAAAACATCATCACTGATGAGGAATATAGAGTTGCCAGGCTGCATGAGATAGAATTATTGGATGAGAAAAGACTAAACACATTGAACCATCTGCAAGCTTACCAAAACCACTTGAGAAGAAGCTACAATAAGAAAATCAAGAACCATAAATTTGAAGTTGGTGACCTTGTCCTTATGGAAAATCAGAAGAATCTGCAAGAACACCCTAAGAAAGGAAAATTTGAACCTAACTGGTTAGGGCCCTATGTCATCACTGCTAGCTATGGATCAAGAGCATATCAGCTTGCAACACCTGAGGGGTAGCCTCTGGATGAGCCTATGAACATTCTGCATTTGAAAAAGTTTTATGATTAACCCATCAAGTATCCCAAGCAAAAAATACCAAAAAATTAAAAAAAAAAGTCAAGAAAAACCTGAGTGCAATCAAGACATCCAATGGTGAAAATCACTTTGGTGACACCTTGGATTGGTACCATGGTGAAAACTTGTTTCAGGCGCCATGCGTAGTGGCCAGTTCTACCATCTAATAAGTCATCTTTCTATCATGACACTCCATACCAAAAAACACCTTCCATAGCTTGGAATTCAAACATATCAATCACCCACCCCACATCATCCCGCCCAAGGCTAATTCATGATACAGAGATCCTTGTAAGATTCCTTCTGTATAGCTAAACTCAAAAAATCCAAAAACATTAGAAAATAAAAAAAATCCAAAAATCCACCCTCATGACATCATCATGATTTCCAACATACTCACAGTCACCCACAATCATCATTTCCTCATCAATATCCATCTTAAACTATTCCCACATCATCAAGTCTTGCCAAAACTACATATTCATCTCACCCGCATCTTGAAAGTACCTTGATCCCGTGGACATAGGGTATGTAGGTAGTCTAGAATACGAAGGAAGTATCCAATAGTCAAGTACATAAGATGCACCCATCCAACCCACTTGGATGGTCCCTATCTACTAAGCTTACTAGACCCAACAGATGATACACATGCTAAGCATATACATAAAAATGTCACACCTCATGAAGAAACCATCAATCAAGATACCAACTATAACCCTACACATGGCCCCACTACTCTTTCGCCCATCTTTTGAACATTATCCAACACAATCTAACCGATTTGCATCCTAGGATATATCATTCCTACAATGGACAAGAATCTGTCATGCCAAGAGATACAATGTCTACTTGTTTGGTTCATTGGTCTTTTCATTATTGATTTTTATCTTTTGTCCTATTCTAAGATTACATCAAATCTACCTTGATCTCACTATATCATGGTATGTGGCAAAAATATTTAGAATGGGGTATAGTCTTCCTTTCGTATGATGTGCTTGTGGGTTGGTCTCATTACTCCAAGCTAGTATTCATATCTTGAAGCTAGGGTCGGTTCTATCGTATTCATCTCCTTTTGCATCTAAGGTTCTTCATACCTTTGGTGTACTAAGGGCTTACGCTGTGAGTCCCCTTCCCTAAGCTAGGCAAGGTTATACTATCTTGGGTATGCATGGAATCAACCTATTGTTTGTTTGTGAGTCTAGTCCATGCAATTTTGGGATAAAAATAATCACTTAGGTCATTTCATAACTTTGTGAAAACTATCCTACATTATTATAATAAACTAAGAAATGCTCTCAAAATAATCTTATGCAACTACTATTGCTAGCTCAAAATCATCCTTCTAATCATCCATTCAACCATACTACCTAGGCCTAGATTTTAAATCCCCCCATTTATAACTTCACTCTGAATCATCCCAACCAATCTAACATAGCCCTAACTGATACCAATTCCCCCCCTCAATGACGTGGTAAATTAGGATCTAACAACTACCTTTCCCCCACCATCCCATACATTTTTCCCCATCCCATACTCTTACCTAACCCATAAATCATTCCCCCCTCCCTACCTATCCCCCTACCACCAAGCCCCATCGTCTAGGGTTGAACAAACATATCATGTTTGTCATGACTTGATGACTATACAAATCATTATCCTAATCACCTAGTGGCATTGCATTATCATTTTACCATTTGCATACATATAGGCATATATATCCATTTCCATTACATGTTAGATCCATAATAAATGTTTATTAATTTGAGCATTTATTTGCATTTTACATCTATATCATAAACCATAATCACAAACATGTATACATCACATTATTTGAACACATTTAGTAATCCTTCCATTATAACACACATACTAATAATTTTGAAAAACACATAAATGCATAATACACAGGTGTAATTATAATTCACATTTTGCATCCATCATCATTAGTAACATAATAAACACAACACATCCATAACATCTCATAAAATCATCACATCATCATAATATGCATAATCTATAAACATATTGCATCCATCAACATAAGAATCATCATAATCACATAAACACATCATAAACATAACATATAGACCATCAAAATCATCATTTCATATATCATCATTGCAAAAAAATGTACATCGTTCATATATACATCAAAAATATGTCATGATATAATGCCTCCAAGGGCCAAAATAATACAACATCATAACACTGTCAACCCTAGGCTGATGAACCCCTCCCTGACTGGGTAGGAGAACCCCCTAGATCCTATGGTGGTTGTGGTGCCTGTGGTGGCCATGTTGGCTACATCACAACATGATGAGGTGATGGTTGAGCTACAGACTAAATCTAACTCGATCTATGAGAACCAGACATCATAGATCGACTTTGCTAACTAAAGCTGGAAATCCACTACTCTTGAGGAATAGCTATGCAATAAGCTCCATAGTAATAATCTACACATGAGGCCGGCTGGGATGACCGCCTCTAGTCCTCCATCAACTGTCCCTATAGTTGTATCAGTTGGCTCTACAACTATACTATCTGTGTTGTATTCCCTCCTGCCACTAATCCCTGTAATCTAGCCACCTCAACTTGCAACCCCAAAATCTGACTAGTCAAACTAGCTACCTAAGCCTCTATTGCCTCACGGAGCCCTCTCTCTGTCTCAGTCTACCGTCAAACCTATAATCTATGTCTTTAGAACACTGCTTTGTCCATCTCCATCCCCAACACCTCAATCTAAGGCTATGGAAAGTCCCTGGAGTTGTGCTAACTCCTAATCCTGCCTCTGTAGAGTGTCCTCATAGCTAGCTATTTGGGCACGTAGGTTACCTAGCTCTATCTCATCATCCTCCTCTTGACCTCTCCACTGTGATATATGTCTCTCTACAACAGTCTTATCTCCACCTCCTGCCGAACACCTTGTACATGGGCTCCCAAAGCCACTAACCCCAATCCCTGCTACTGTCACCACCTGCTACTGACTTGTCAGCCTAATCTGCTGCCCTATCAGCCTAATCTACTACCCTGTAGGTCTAATATGCTAACATGTAGGCCTCACCTGCTGACCTATAGGCCTCACCTACTGACTTGTGGGCCTAGGAGGTGGTCCTGCTGCTCTCTATAATGACTGCACTAGCACTCTACCAGATGGCACTAATCCTCTCTGTGTGTGATGCTATGGTGGTCCGATAGGTGGTCCCCTAGGCAGTGGCATAAGTCCTCTCTGTAGTGGGCATCACTGTGGTGGTGCTTGTCCAACCCTCCCCCTCTGATCTCTGCCACCCTGTCCTCTACCAACTCTACCTCTCCCAGGAGCTCTCCTCACCAAGCTGCCTGCTCCTCCATCAGAGTCATCGTTATCATAATCATCCTCACCCTCCTCCATAGTCATGTCTAACTCTACCTCTGGATTTGTAAGATGGATAGGCCACCATACAGCCCACCATCTATCATAATCAGGTGTGGTCCCTACATCCACAATGTCACTTCGCTAGTCCCACAGTTGTGGCTATAATGCATCAAAATCTGTAATAGCTACCTGCAGTACTGTCTGTGGAGGCCATCTCTTGTCCCTATGTGTCCATCCAAATATGGCCATCACCTATGGTATGTCTTGACATAGACCAAACTATCTCATCACATGAAAAGGAATATATCTGTCAATAGTCTGATTCCCTCGCCCCATAATATATCATGTCTGAATGGCATAGGGTAGCTGATCATCCTCGTCTAGCCACCTCTCACATCCGATGTACAGCTTCCATACCACCTGTGTCACATCATCTAGCACTCTCCTCCAATACCTCAGCATACCTATATATGAGTACTATAGCGGCCCTCGATATCTAAACACATAAGCCTCAAAAGGCTGTTAGTGTAATACTCCTATCAGACATGTGATCAAAATATCCTCATAAGCCCAACTGTGTAGTAGTGTCACTCCCACTGACAAAGCACTATCCAAATGATAGACAACTGTGTGCATCTCGTTATATAGCTATGCGAGTATACATGGATCCCAAGAAAATATAGTCCCGTGAACAACCATCTCCTTGATCACCTCCCCCCAGCCAACTAAAAATCCTCGTCCTCTCCTATCAGGCATCACCACTCTACCAATCAAGGCACAAAGGAAAAGAGAACCCAGCTCCGCTCTGCAACTGCAAGAGTCTGATGATAACTCATGGCTCAATCCTCATCCATAAGCATAAGAGCCCCTAGCACAAAAGCCCTCTCTAATGTAGGTCATTCTCTATCCACATCATAAATCACTCGCCTCCCATGTATCGAAACCTTTAGTATCCTATAGATGTCCTCTAGGATGATCGTAATCTTAGCTGTCAATAGTAGAAATGAGCATGTCTCAAGTCTAAACCTCTCAATCAGTGCTATCATCAAGGCTCAGTACTTTTTCACCACAGGCATCTCTGCAGGTGTCCATAACCCTAATGCACTAAACCGCGCCTTTGTAGGCACATCAAAATCTGCCCATAGTGCCATCACCTTAGGCATTCTCTGCTCCTGTGATGCCACAATGCCCCCATCAATCTACATTTCATCACAAAGTTCACCTAAGCCTTAATCTCAGAAAAAAGGCACTAACAGACCTCCATATTGTGCTAAAATCAAATTTAGCGCTAACCCTTCTGCAAATGGCACCAATAGAATAATTGGTGCCACCATTCCCCAAAATCACACTATTCCTCCAAATAGCGCCACCCTTTTCCCAATTTAGCGCCACTACATGAATAGGTACTTGTCTATCCTAAACCCGTGCTACTTTTCAAAATAGTGCTACCCCTACCCACATTTCACACCAAATCTGAAATTGGTGCTAACATGACCTAATTTAGCGCTAATATAAAAATTAGCACTACTAACCCTCACACATACCGCTACTTCCCTGAAAAGTGTCATTTCTCAAAATGGCACTAGCTGACCAAATAGCGCTAGACCCCTTGCAGATAGCACCACTATATAAAATGGCGCTAGACCGCCTAAAATTTGCGCTAACCGTGTCTAAAATAGTGCTAATCGCCCTAACCTACCCATTTTTCCCATCACAAATCAACCTAAAAAAATGCAAAAACTAAAAATGCGAAGATAGGATAGACGACTCACCCACTTGCTAGCCTCCTCTGACCACATGTATGTCTGCACTCGCTTTGCCAGGTGAGAGTACTGAGGGTAGAATGGTGTACTGTCACCTCCTTCCATCTCTCTTGCTCTCTCTTTCCCTATTGGCTATGTATGCAAATGAATCACCTTTGGGCCCACTTTTTACTATTTATAGCTAGCCATGTCACCCCGCCTTCCATCTTTTTCTTCCCTAAGGAGCATATTAACTCCTTTTTTTCCCGTTCTTCTTCCTACTGACTTGTTTTTCCGTCCTCTTCTCATTTTTCACCTCTGTTTTATCCCTTTCAAGAGTTCACCCAAAAAAAATTAATTTTTTGTCTAATCTCTCGAGGGGGCATCCCTCACCCATTTATTCCTCCATGCAGCTGGGGAAAAATTTTCTTTGACTTGATGTCACTCCCTTGCTAGGTTCTGATACAATGTCAAAGAGATGTAAATGTAGACACCTAAAAATGTCTTCATCATCAAATTGACTCCCGACATCCCTAAGCATACAAATTTCCCTTTCTAATTAATTAATTAAATTTTTATTTAATTAATTATCCCTTAATCACCTAATTTTTCATCATTTTACCCCCTACAATTGGATTAATTTAATTAATTCGATAGTTCAACCTTACCCAATTAATTAGATAAATATACAATATTTATTTGGTTAATTTCCCCCTTCCCACTAAGCTCAATTAATTAGTTAAATCATGTTTATCTAATTAATTGAGCCTATTAATTGACCTATCCCTACGCTAGGTGATTAAATACTCATTATTTAATTACCTACCCTAACCTACATCATCCTAGCCTTAAGATTAATTAAGTAAATCATTAATTAATTAATCTTATCCTCCCATTAATCCATTTGTTAATTTATTCCAGCCATATTAATTAGGCTAATCACCCTAATTAATCTGGTCAAACCCTCATTAACACTTCTCCCCACATCCCATGAATAAAAAATTGATTTCCATGCCAAATAAATCACATTTTAATACAAATTTGTCATAATTTCCATTAAATACCTCTTACACATGTCATAACTCATTAATATCCACTCTTCCCCAAATGAATTTTAAATTCATTTTACTCTTCCCCATGTGAATTTTTAATTCACAAATAATCCATCTCACCCAACCTCATTTATGGACCCCTCTTCCCAAGATGAATTAAAAATTCATCTTTATTCTCATCCCTTCATTTTTCAAGATTGAATCTAGGCCCTCCACATCATCTTCATCCTCCACCATTGATCTCTCAAATCAATCTCAACCATTGAATCAAAATCTCTCCAAAAATCCTATAAATATACCATCTCTCAAGCCATTTGATTATCCACAATTTGAGTAGTGTTATTATGCTAAAATATTGAGCTAGTCTAAGTGTGAGTTGCATAGTTTGAGATAATTTCACATCTCATTTGAGAATCTTGGGAAAAAGATAGGAGCTCTTGGGTGTAAGTTCCTCCACCCTCTTTGGATTAGGTCTTCACATTAAGGTATAAATCTTCGTTTTGAATGCATTTGATTTATGTTTTTACTTTGATTTGGATTCCCTAATCACAAAACTCACTGGAGCTAAACTCTCCACCTCTATTAGATCTTAGACACTTTATCTTCACAACAATCTCATTCTCTACCCTAGCCTTGAACACCTTGAATTTGTCAAGAGCATCTAATTTCTCTCTCAAGAAGGTAACCCACATCATCTGGGAGTAATCATCAATCAGCAACATAAAGTATCTATCTCCTTGCAAACTCCTAACTCTAGCACAACCACACAAATCAGTGTGTACAAGTTCCAACAATCCACTTGAAATTTTTTCTTTACTTTTGAATGTAGTTCTACTCTATTTGTCTAACTGACATTCCTTACACATGATATTAGTAGGCTTTACAAGCTTTGGAAGATCTCTCACAGCCTGAGTAGTACTTATCTTGACAATGTTATCAAAATTTACATGACACATTCTCCTATGCCATAACCAACTTTGATCAATTTGAGAAATCAAACATATTTTATTAGTACAACTTAAATGAAAGATATTACCTCTAGTCTATGTACAAAATGCAATCTCAGTTCTGGAGCTTTCCAAGATTCTGCATTTCCCATCCTTGAATCGGAGATCATACCCTTTGTCAACCAACTGTCCAACACTGAGAAGATTATGCTTTGACCCTTCTACATACAAAACATCATCAGTGTTGTGCTTGCCATCAAAAGAGATGGATCCTCTACCACAGATTCTTCCAGCTGAATTGTCTCCAAACTTCACAATTCCACCTTCATATCTTTTTTATATTTACAAACTTACTTTTATCACCTGTCATATGGTGAGAACATCCACTGTCAATCACCCATTCATTCTTTTCTTCAACCTGAGCAGCCAAGGCACTTTCCACATTCAAATAGCTAGCATATTCAGTAGGCACTAGATTTTCTTCTTTGATAGCAATGAACACCCATTCATTTCCAGATGTACTTCCCTTATCAGATTCATCATCTGTAACTCATTCATCAACAACTTCTTGGACATAGTAGCATTTCTTCTGAAACCTTCGTCTATTAGGGTTTGGCTTTGAAACCCTCTTCGGACATCTTGAGGCAAAATGACCAATCTTATTGCAAGCAAAACATTTGAAAGGCAACTTTCCTTCATACTTACCAGATCCTCTTGGTAATCTTTTGGCAATAAGGGCTTCAATTTCTTCAAGCTTGGTTTCATCTTCTTCAAGTTCCTTCTTTGTTTTCTCATATTTGGTTAGTCTTCTTGAAGAGCTTTCACCTAGATCAAATCTTTGCTTCCTAGAAACATTGGCCGTAAAAGCATATTCTGATATAGGAAGGGAATCACCAAACTCACTCATTTCAAATGCTGAAATCTTGCCAACCAATAGATCCCTTGTAACAGTTGCCACAATCGTGATCTCCTCAATAGTAGCAACTCTATGCTTGTATGAAGTAGGTAAGGATCTGAGCACCTTGCCAACAATCTTTGATTCTTCCAATTTTCCACCAGTACACCTGATATTGCACACAAGTTCATTCATCTTCTGCATGTAGGAAGTGATGCTTTCATCTTCACTCATCCTCAAACTTTCATATCTACCTTTCAGGCTCTATAACTTAGCACATTTGAGATATGCATCACCTTCATATAGAGTTTCCAACTTCTTCCAGATTTCATGAGCAGTTTTCAATTTCAAGACATTTGTCATTTCTGTATCAGTCAGGGTACTTAACAATGCTTGTTTAGCCCGAATATTATTTTCAGCATCTTTAAATTTGTCTGGAGTTGAAGGACCTTTCTCCAAGGGCTTATACTCATCCTTTGTTATCAACCAATAAGCATCACCAATGCATTGCAAATGGTACTCCATGTGACTCTTCCAAAGAGAGTAATTTGTTCCATCAAATCTCAGACTATCCTTCTTGTAAGTCAACATCCTAGATCTCCTCAAGCAATCAAGCTTCTTTTAGAGGAACCGACTCTGATACTAATTATTAAAATTAGGGCAAACAACTGAGAGGGGGGTGAATCAATTGTCACAAATCTTTATATTTTGCTACATTGAATCTTCTTTATCACTTATAAACAGATTAATGATATAACCATGAAAGCATGAATCAACAACACAAGAGTAGATACATAATCAACACACATAACACCAAGTTTTTTACATGGAAACCTAGTTAAGGGAAAAACCATGGTGGGGGTTAACCCACAAGATTTATTCTCTGTTAAAATAATAGAAAATGGGAAGGCACTTGCCTTCGAGTGCACTACCCAGAGCTCACTATTCAAAGAGGTTCACTACCTACAAAAACAATCATAAGTTTAACATAGAAAGATTGAACTTAGAAACAACATCTTCTTCATGCCAAGGCCAGTTCCATTGAAGCATACAATAGCTCTGATCTGCCCCCTTAACACTTCCTCGCTACCTCCACATCTTCACTCACATCCACACATTTCCATGACTTCACAACACTTATTTATACAAGTCATCGACTTTGGAATGAACATCAAAGTCAGCCAAACAATGGAACATTCTCCAAGATAAGTATTACAAGAAATTACAATCACAAGAATTAAAATGCTTCATGCAAACCATCACATAGTCAGCCAAACATAGCTGGGACTTGAATCTTCCTTGAACAACACACCACACTCCATATAACTTCTCTTAAATCATCCGCAACATGCACCATGCATCCGGTCAGCCAAGACTGGAAAGAACAACAAAACCCAAGGAGAAATCTTCATCCATGAGCTCAATCCTCAATGCGGACCACCAACACAATAGGCACTTGATTTAGAGACCATCATAAGCACAATGAAATCAACAAGAATAACTACACCACCTCAGATCACTAGAAACACTTGCACCTTCATCTGGGAACTCAAGAACACCAACTGTCATGACTGTCACACTAGAAAGATTACTTGTGAACCTCCAAACCATGAACCACTTGAGTTGAGGATACACACTGACATCCCAAACACACCTCTAGAACTATAGACCATAATATTCCAATGCAGGCAATTCAAACCAAATTCCTGTCACCCTGCCACCTCTAAACAACTGTAAAACGTGATTCTACTCAGATGGCCATAACTTCACCAATACTTCATGTGGACCTCTCAAATATTTACTGGAGCAACTTCAGACAATCCTCTACAAACCCTTTAATCTATAGATTCTAATCTTCATCACACTAGGAATGTGGAGCCATCTACTTCACTAAATTGCATTGTCTTCACTGTCTCTGATAGAGAGATATGTAACTCACTTGTTTCTTCCGGAGAGGCTAATTTTCTCAATATCCTCAACATACAAGTCTTCTAAACAAGCAATAGAATAAGATACAATTGACACTAATGACAAAAGGATATATTGACATCAATGACAATGTCGATTAGGCACATATTTGCAACATTTTCAATGTTTACAATTTCACTTACCTTTTTAAATTCTTGGGCTTTTGACCCTTGCAGCATTTCCTCGGTTAACTCTTTTTTAACCTTTATGTTGCCCTATCTTCTTTCTTCCTATGTAGATTTAGTAGATAAAAGTTTTTATCTGATCTCTACCTATGGAGCATCTAAAACCCCAGTATGTATTGGTGCCCTCCCTTTTGAAGATTCTATAATTAGAGCTTTCATTACATTTTGTCCTCTTGGCATCTCTGGTGTTTGTGCTTGCTCTACATTAACTCTTTGACTTGATGAACTTTCTTCTACAAATGTACTTGAGGCTATTACAATTGTAACACCTAGTGCATAAGGGTCCATCAGTGTTTCATTTTTATTTTTTCAACCACCTTAGCTTCTACAATTTTCCTTTTCTTTTCATAAAAGCACCATAAATCATCGTAATTTTCTCTTTCTCTCTTCTTATCCTTCTTTTGGTATGTAGCTACAATGCCTTTAACTTTAAGCTCCTATATCTTGTCTTTTAACCATGTTTTAGAAAACAAAATAATTGGCTTTGATATAGCCTCCAAAGATGTTTCCTGTAGCTCTTCCCAATTTGGTTCGTTAATGGACAACAACCTCTTGCTTTCATAGCTGTGATGTAGTACTTTACCATCATCTTTTGTAATTTCTTGGGGTACACTGATTTCCCCCATTGTCCTCATTTGCTCTAAAGTTAATCTTTGGTGAGCCCTCTTCCTCACCTCTCTTTCATTTTCACAATTTGACCATAAGTCTTCAATGTGTACTTAGTGCCTATACTTATGATCAATGTAATTTTGGATCCTATGGAAAGGATCAAAGTGTCTAGCTAAATCAAATTCTTTGAACCCATAGTACCTTAGCTCTTTTTCTGAGTACTGAGCTACATCTGCATATAATAGGAATACCTACCAATCACCCAAGGGAATTTAATGTTTCCTCTACCAAACTTCCTCTTATACATCCCAAACACATTTAGAATTTGTCTGGAGAACTCTAATACAATCAATCTATCTGGAAGATACCTTGGTAATTTGAATGGTTTTCCCTCAAAGCCTTCAGTTCTGATGTAAGTGAAGGTAGGGAACTGTATATACCAAGAGCTATGTAAGCCTATGGCACTTGCTGCTTCTAATAACTACCTATCCTTATCCTCTGTTAAAACTCTTACCAGATAAGTATAAAATACATCATTCACTAGTGCATATTTTCTTAGTGCATTCTCTTCCTACAAATCAGGATAATGATCATAAACTAACTTCTGACTCAGACCATTTCCTAGGGTACCTACTCTGTCAATCCCAGCCATTGGTTGCATTCTAACTGTACATGAGTAAATGATAGAAGAAGACATATAGAAGCCCCTCTGTTTATTATTCCTTCCCATTACTTGCTTCCATATTGTAGTGTTAATTTCCTTGGCCCAATGAATTGTTCTAGGATTTTATGTCATATACTGAATAATGGTGAACATCCATGGTTCAAACCTTGTTGCATCTTTCAACCTAACTAACCTGCTCAATAGTGTGATCATTATATGTATCTCCTCCTTGAAATCAATCCTATATAAGTTCTTTGGTACTCTTATTGCATCCTTTGGTTTGTTTTCTTCTATGTACCAATTATAGAAAATTACACTTTTGCATTCCTTCTCATTGCTAGAAAAATCTCAAGCATACTAATCTAGATCTTGAACATCCATCATTTGATCCTAAATTTCTAAATTGAACATTCTGGCTATTCCTTCCATAGATAAATCTATAATAATCTCCCCTTTGTGCACTACCCTTCTGGTACTCAAATCGTATCTACTTATACACTCTAGTACCAAATCTTTGGCCTCCATTGATAATAGGAATCCAACAGCCTTGTACAACCCCTTTTCCTAGATACTTTTCATGTCGGGAGTAGCATCGGGTGCTGTAATTTTCTATAACACATCTTCTACATCATACTAGCCAATATTTGTATCTGTTTCCATTCCACTTGTGCTAATCAAAGAGGCATATCCCCTATGTAATGGTAATTCTTCCCTAACCATTTCTTTCTTCACCTTCCTTTCTCTTTTCACTTTCCCTTTTTCACCTGCCAACTCAGTATCTACTTTCTTCTGCTTTGAGTCCATTCTGTCAAGAAAATTTATACCTTTAACCCCTTCGTTTGCATCTCTTCCTAGGGTTTACCATAGATTTTTACTTTTTACAATTACCCTAGGGCTTTTTGTCTTTTCCCTATTTAGAATTTACTGGATCTAACAGTATCAAATTCATTTCCTATAATTAACTATAGTAACTTCCACTAATTTACATCATTTATTAATGAAATTTACTGTAACTAATCCCCATTTCATTTAACTAAATTTTAACGGTGTTCGAGGTACATACTTGTATTCACAACTAGTTTGGCTTTAAGAATATTGACAATAGATTTACTATTTAACCTCACCATTACCATTCTTGAATTTCTATTCAACTCTTGAATCACCTTTTTCCGCGTTCTGTGAAATTCTGTAATTTACCTTTCGAATGCAATTATGAAAATAACATACTCAAATTTCACTTTTATCTATTCAAATTCTAAGTTTCTTAGTGTTTGTTGTGTATTGAATGCAGCAATTAATGCATACAATTCAAACCATGCCTAATTTTCTATTTAATTTGTATTTTGAACATTATATACATTAATTCCTACACCTTTTCTTTGTATCTCAAATTTTGTATATCAAACTTTGCATATTCCTATGTATATCCTTATACAATCATCGAAACATACAAACTCAGACTCCAGTGTGTTTATGAATCATACTACATTTAATTTTATGTCTAACTTTGTATCTCTATCATTTGTATCACTTATGTATTTTTCATTCAGACCATACCACTGTGGACCCCACCTAACACATACAATATTCAACTTTTAATTATGTCAAGTTTTTTATCTACCTTTTGTATCCCTCAATGTATATGTAATGAATACATTCAAACATACAAATGCGGACTTAAAAGATGTATCGACTAACTTTAACCTTTTGTTAATTTCGGTGTTGTATCTTTGCATCTTTGTTTTTTTGTATATTGGGTTTGCATAACACATACAACATAACATACATACAAAAGCGTGGACCTTAGTTTGTTATACACCATATTTAAATCACCGTTAGGTCCACTTTTGTGTATATATATATATATATATATCAATGTATACTACCCTTTGTATATTGGAAACCTTTATGATAATACCCCCGTGGGTCCCGCCAACTTAATTCCTATACGTTATATACGTTAATTCCTGCACCTTTTCTTTGTATCTCAAATTTTGTATATCAAACTTTGCATATTCCTATGTATATCCTTATACAATCATCAAAACATACAAACTCAGACTCTAGTGTGTTTATGAATCATACTACATTTAATTTTATGTCTGACTTTGTATCTCTGTCATTTGTATCACTTATGTATTTTTCATTCAGACCATACCACTGTGGACCCCACCTAACACATACAATATTCAACTTTTAATTATGTCAAGTTTTTTATCTACCTTTTGTATCCCTCAATGTATATGCAATGAATACATTCAAACATACAAATGCGGACTTAAAAGATGTATCGACTAAATTTAACCTTTTGTTAATTTCGGTGTTGTATATTTGCATCTTTGTTTTTTTGTATATTGGGTTTGCATAACACATACAACATAACATACATACAAAAGCATGGACCTTAGTTTGTTATACACCATATTTAAATCACCGTTGGGTCCACTTTTGTATATATATATATATATATATATATATATATATATATATATATATATATATATATATATATATATATATATATATATATATATATATATATATATATATATATATATATATATATATATATATATATATATATATATATATATATATATATATATATATCAATGTATACTACCCTTTGTATATTGGAAACCTTTATGATAATACCCCCGTGGGTCCCGCCAACTTAAATAACTTTTAACCTTTCTTTAAAATCCAAAGTTGCATCTGTGCTCAAATACAAACAAATATATATGTAGATATATAATATACATTTGTTCGAATTTCATCCTTTATAAACCACATTATATATTATTTTCAGGTTTGGGCATGTATATTCCCTTTTGTATATCGAATGCACAAGTTCATACATACAATACATAATACAATCATGGAATTCAATGCCCATTCAATTTATTTCAGAATACAATCAGGTCCGGGGTTGCATATTTAAGTTTAAACGTTCAAGATACAATATGCAAAAGTAATAAAGACCACCCCTTTTGTACCACAACACGACAACATTAGCATCTCATATGCATGAAAATCTATATATGAAATATAAATTTGACTTAACATTGCATTTTCACAGAAACCTTCATATCTCACGAAATACAAGGAATTAACAGTTGGTTCAAAAAACAACCCTAAATCATTTTTCATACAGAACCTACTAGTAACCTGGTTTCTCCTTAATACTATGCATTTTGATTTTTCAAGTATTTCTAGCATCTAGTACATTTTCCCTTTACCACCAAGCAAGACCAAGCCACAAGGAAGCAAAAGCAAACAGGGTCCTTATTTTGCTAGAGGGTAAAATGGGGCGTGTTGTGAACATCACAACACAACCCTAACCCTGATTGTAATAATAGTTTTAACCTATGACAGTATTATCATGTTTGATCTCCTTCGACCTATAGGGAGGAAAGAGCCCACAAATCATATTTAAAACCAAGGAAAAAGGTTCACATGTTTAGCCATGAATACCAAAAATAGATATCACTAAGAAAAGTAATTAGCAATAAACAACACATATTATATAACCAGTGGCCTGGAATTGGACATTCTGAAATGGAAGCATTCTTTCCAATGTTAATAGTAATATCCTCTTGGTTAATGCACTTCTTCAATTTACCCATCTAAGAATAGGTACAAAAAACTTTTATTGAGTTGTAGTAGTGACAAAAGATTTAGAAAAAGAAGATAACTACCCGTAAAAAATTCCAGCCCTAAAAAGCCAAAAGCTTCTCAACATTTAGCATACACAGTTTTTTAAAATAATTAAAAATCAAACCTTTGGATGCTCTCCTGGCCACGGAACAACCCTGGGGGTTCAACTCTGAAGTTGCCACCTACAACAATAAAAATGAAAAATCTTGTTCACTAGAAAGACACTTAAAAAGGAAATATGTAAAATCAAGATTATGTAATAATTCTACTTATCACCAATAAAAATGAATAGCAAACCTTCTCTTTCACTCCATCCACAATAGCCCACATGTATTTTTCCTCTTGTTTTATCTTTTCTTCTTTTAAATGCTTCTTTTCTTGCATAAATACCACAACTTGATAAACATATGCTCAATTCAAAACATAACAACATAACAATGAAATATATAAGTTACTGATGGATAAGGTGTAGCCAAGTTGCATATGAATTCTTCCACATGATACACATCACTAATAGCAGTCACATCTAAATCCATAAATTGTCATGTCCTTTAACACTAACAAAAAGTAGAGAATGGATTAGAACAATAAATTGTATTTACAGAGACTTGCAATTCAAACCAGTGTTAAATACAAACAGTAAGATAAATGATGATGAAAAACAATATTGTATCAACAAAATGTTTAAACAAATAACAAAAATTTTATAAAATAGAAAAGGGTTGCATAATGTAGTGACCATAGCCCTTGTATATTTGCATAAATTTTGAAAATATAATGTTGCAAAAGGGTTCTCGTAATTTTAAATTGTTTGTATCATTAGCTATGAAATTGCTAAACTCCGCGAAGTTGTACAAAAAATAGAAACAAACATCTAGCTGAGAGCTATGAAAAAAGGGAAGGGAATATGACTTTCTAGCCTATATAGGCATAGGTGATAAACTAAATGATAAATATCCTAAAAGACGACAATATCATTAGAGATTTTAGTCATAATATAGACTTACAAAAAAGAACATAACTAAACATTGACTTATCAAATTCTGTCAATATTATTTAAGTACCTTAACGAAATTCAATTACCATATTAACTCAGCTCTCTGCTCAGTATAATTTCATCAGAAAACATTCGAATCCACTTTGATCAAACCCTAACCCCTAACATATAGGGCACAAATATTTTCCTCTACACCCTCTCGCTTCCTAATACAGAAGCGAACACCCTCCACACACAACACAAAAAATAGGGAAGTCTGTCTGGGTTTCTAGTAATAAATTGAATACAAACTTCAACCATGCGCAAACCCCTTCCACCTCAGTAAAATAAATCAATGCATAATTCAATGCCAATTAGAAAGTAAAGTACCCAAGGCAATAAGAAATCAAGATGAATGAATCTAAATTAGGTCCTTGGTTCAAATCCCACTACTAACCTTACCTCTCCATGGATTGCTATGCTCTCTACATTGTCTATTTATATGGCATGTCATGTGGGGCAAAGGCGCAGAGTTACTGGTAGCCCCCCACCCACTTGCATGATAAAACCCATAGGTATCAAAATCGGAGGAGGAACCTTCTTGACCTATTTGTATCGATAATTTCAAACCCTGGTGAAGACGCAGGGTTTGGATTTTCACTTGGAAATGTGCTTGGGCTCCTTTGCGGGTGCTTCTAATTATGTTGAATGACAAAAATGAACGAGATGGATTTGGTTTCTAACTACCCTCACATGCCACTATTCTCTCCTATCGTGCCCATATTTTCTCCTGGAATATGGGAGGTCATGGGATGATTCAATAGTTCAAATTATTTTAAATACTTTAAATAGTTTAGTTTTAAATATTTACTTTGTGACGGGTTAGTAGACATTAATTTAAATAGGGAGAATAAAAATGTACACACATCCTTGTGATGCCACTATATAATGCCTCTAGGCTTCACCTCTCGGCGTAATTATTTTAATCCCCTTTCTTGATTCTTTCAAGAATAGATATTAATTTAGTTTTCTTTTTAAAAATATTTTATGCAATCCCACAAATTTGCTAAGTGTTATATTAAAAGTAAAAAATAGCATTCATTCTTTATCTTGGAGTTTTTAGTGATGAAGTAAAAATTAAATATATAAAACTAATTAATTACATTATTCATGGGCTTTTATATTAATTACTACAAACATGTTTTGAAAAAGAAACTAAATATAAGTAATGTATATATAGTAGTAATTAGGGTTAGAATTGGTTACATTGGGAATTCCATCTTTAGAAGATATTAAATGCATGATCCTCCAAAAAGTAAAATTTTCTAACTACTATATTAATTGTTCTATTTCTAGCAACTCTATATACATATAAAATATTGAATGGAATTATTTTATCAAACATCATACTAAGTAAAAAGAGCTTAGAATCATGTCATTTGACTATTAACATCCTCTAAATTCATACCAAATCTTATCCAAGGAAACAAGGTTAATAGCACAATAAAAAAAATATAATACCAGGAGTGATGGCAAGAGATGCAAAGCAATGGCAGAAGGCAAATGGGCAAAAACATAGGCATTCCTTCTTTAGCAGGGGGGAAACCTTTTCCTCAAACACCCATATTATGCTCACAGGAGCTAATGCCATACCACTGGGTAATAGACAAAATCAACAAATCTCACGGTTTGCAGGGAAGAACCACAAAGTTAAATGCTCAGGTAGGCAAGAAGTGCATTCTGTTGTCAACAAAGGTGGTAGGGTCCAAGACAATATGCGTCCGCAAGGTAGTAAACTCTTCATGCTACCAAATGAGATGATAGCTTCAACCATGGCCCATTTGAGGGAGAGAGCTTTGTTGGTCAAGTGGTGTGGAACCGGAGGCTCCTCCCAGGAGATAATAGACTAGTGGAGATCTTCTTTAAAAGATAGGGTGAGTATCAAGAAACTCCCTAATTCTTTTTACATTGTTGAGTGTGTAGATCAAGATCTAAAACACCAAATATTATATGGAAAACCTCTTTTCTATAATGGATTGAGTTTTCACTACACCAAATGGGTTCCAAATTTCAATCCATGGAAGTATAACATCAAAAGGAAACCCATATGGATTACCCCAACTAGTCTCCCAATGGAATATTGGAATGTGCAAGGTCTTATCCGAATTGGTGATGCTCTAGGTACCTGTTTGGGTGTAGATGAAGACTTCCTAAATGAAAAAGATGGGTTAGAACCGGGCATTTTAGTAGTTATATATATTGGGGTGGGGATTTATGGCACTTTGGAAATCCTCACCACAAATGGAAAGTGGTTTCAATGAATAACACAAAGTTCCAATAAGAATAGTCCCAAATGTCTTTTTAGAGATGTGTGTGAGGCAGGAGGATCAAAACTGACCCTTCAAAAGAGTGGGGAATCTCAAATGAACCAAAGCGGAGTGAGGATGAATGGGGATTATACTAAGGAAAAAATAGATTTAACAAAGAACAAGACTAACTCCATAGAACAATATAGCCTAGAACAAGATTTCACTTCGGATGTCAACATTGTTAAGGAAACGCAATAAATTACTCTTGGTGTTGGAAAAATAATCATAATTCTTCTAGCTGAGGAGCAGAATCTAGCCAAAGAGTCAAATACTGAACTAGTTCTACTTCTATAGGACACAAAGACTTTACACAATGAAATTAGTCAACAACTAGTGGTTTTAAGTTAGGAAGGTGTAGCATTGGGGGATGGATTATTCACTGGGAGATTGGAGCATGTAGAGACAAACAAGAAAAATGGTAAAGTAACGATCAAAGAAAGTTATCAAGAAATAGAGTTTGACAAAGGGGATGCAGAGCTTCAAAAAATCATCTCACTATGTGAAATTCTTGGGTTATTTCATGAGGAAGATTCTAGAGATGTTCAGTTTCAGCCTCCTTTAGAGGAGAACTGAAATAAGACGACCCTTATTCAAGAATTGATGGAGGAGGATGCCTTGGAACAAAAAGAAAATGATATGTTATTATTAAACAATGACATTCAAATAGAACAACTCTCATTAGGTATACATCAAATTGCATCCAACAAATCCAATGTGGATTACGGAAGTAGTTCAAATAAGAAAGTTGGAAGAAAGTCTATGGTGGAGCTCAGGAATAAGGATGGAGATGTAGATGGTCAATTGAAAATAACAACTCTAATGGAATCAGAGAAGGGCAACCCCCTTCCCAAGGGGTTATGAAAATCTTATCATGGAATGTTAGGGGCCTCAATGCCTCTAACAAAAAACACATGGTAAAGTGGAGGATATGTTTAACCAAGGTGGAAGTCATACTATTTCAAGAAACAAAGTTGCAGTCATCAGATATGGACATTTTTCTATAGAGTTTTAGGAATTGGAAAATTACCTTAGTTTAATCAGATGGAGCTTTAGGTGGATTGGCCATAGCATGGAATGTGGCTAGAGTGATCTTTGAGCCTTTTGGAGAAGGGCAAAATTGGATGGGTGGTAAGGTAAGTTCTCTGACTTCTCAGGCTAATTTTCTCTTGATTAATGTCTATGGTCCAAACTCTTGCCTGGACAAGAAGGAGTTATGGAAAGAAATAGATCTCTTTATGGCAAACTTTCCTTACCCTCATAAAATAATTGGAGGAGATTGCAATGCCACACTGCATAATAGGGATAAGAAAGGTGGTATTTCAAGGCCAAAGCAAACCCAGAAAGATTTTAAAGATTGGGTTTAGCAGAATGAGTTGTTGGAGATAGAATTTGGTGGTGTAGCATATACATGGAACAATAGGAGATCAGGGTTCAGTAACATAGCCAAAAAAATAGATAGGTTCTTCTTTGAAGGAGACATGACCACTTTTCCACATACTATGGTAGGAAATATTCTACCATGTTTAGGTTCAGATCACTACCCCATTATTTTAAATATACTTGGGGATGAGCAGCCAACTAGGTCACCATTTAAATTTGAAAATATGTGGTTCAAAGATGAAAATTTTCTAAATATGGTGCAAGGTTGGTAGTTGGAATAAAATGTAGAAGGCTCCAAGCTCTTTAGATTCATCTCAAAGCTGAAATATGTTAAACACAAAATTTTAGAATGGAACAAATTGCACTTCAAGAACATCTTTAGAGAAAAGGAGGACATTGAAGAGAATTTAGCTAAGTTGAATGAAGAAGTCCTATCAAATGGAATGTCCTTGGCTTCCTTTCTAAGAGAAAAGGAACTTATGGCAGATTATGAAGATGTGTTAGCTAAAGAGGAAATTTTTTGGAAACAAAAATCAATGGAAAGTTGGATTGAAGTTGGGGATAAAAATACAAAATACTTCCATAATATTACCAAGCAAAAAAGGAGCACTAACTGAATTCATAACCTTGAAATGGATGATGGAAATCAATCTCAGGACCCCAAATCTATAATCTAAAACAAAATGTAAATTATTATCAAGAGTTGCTTTATAACAGAGAAGGCTCCAATAGAATTGAACAACAATCTTGTTAGACTTAGGGCACACAACTGAGAGCGGGGGTGAATCAGTTGTGCAAAACTTTCTCACAATTTAAACACTTAATTCCACTTTACAATTAGTATTCTTATAATAAATTAATCATGAAAACACAATGCAACAAATTAAGAGCAGAAACATATCAACACATGAGACACCAAGATTTTGACGTGGAAAACCCGGTTAAGGGAAAAACCATGGGGTGATTAACCCAAGATTGTATTCTCTATTAGAAGAATAGAAAGAACAAAATGGCACATGCCAATTAGGGCTCACTACCAGAGCACACTGCTCACAAGAGGCTCACTACCTATAAGAGACACATTGTCTACAAAGAAATAAGTATCATCTACTTGAACTGGAAAATAGCATCTTCACCATGCTCGAATCAGTTCCATTTAAACCCAATACTTTTGCTCTGCCTTTCGCTCTCCTCCTTGCTACCACACACTCATCACTACAAGCACACCTTTGAAATGACTTCGCAACCCCTTATTTATACAAGAAATCAACTTAGGAATAATCATCTAAGTCGGCAAACATCTACCAGAACATCCACAAGATGCGAAACTTATCTGGTCGGCCAATCTCAGGAAGAACATCATCATTTGGAGGTTATTCTTCAATATCAAGCTCCAACTCCAATGTGGACCACTAACACACGCTAGACACAATACAAATTCCTTCACAAGGTTTCCTGAATCACCAAGAACATCCGCACTTCATCTGCATACTGAAATCCTTCTCTCTTTCATCTGGAGCCTCAAGAACACAGTCTGTCACCATTGTCACCAAAGAATGGATACTTCTGGACCTTCAATTCATGAACCAATTGAGTTGACACATCACCAGGACTTCCTCAACACTGTCTCAAATCCACAGAGAAGGAAACTGTACTTCCGGATCTCACTGGACCTGTCTGTGTCACTCTGTTACCTCTGAACACCTACTGGAACTGGTTTTACTTGAGCAGCTACAACTTCTTCATATCTTCATGCAGACCTCTGAAATCTCTACTGGATCACCTCAAGACACATATCTACAAACCCTTTAATTTGCATCCTCTGATCCTCTTCCTATCTTGGACGTTTGTCTTATTGTCATTACTGATCTTCATTGTTCTTGATTGAGACTAATTTTCTCAATATCCTCCGCACACAGCTAATCCAATCCTTATCATTAATGTAACAGGAGTATGTTGACATCAATGACAACACATGTTAGGCCCATACTTGCAGCAAATCTCTCCTTTGTCATATTCCTAGGTTGATAAAGGACAATCAGAATTTGTTTCCCAATGGTAAATTTACAATAGAGGAAGTGGAATAATCCCTCAAACAACTACATCCAGATAAAGCTCCTGGTCCAGATGGTTTTCCTACTGGGTTTTTTCAAGTTTGTTGGCACTTTCTTGGAAAGGAATTGATGTATGCATTGGAAGCTTCCTGAAGTTCTAGAATTTTATTAAAGGAAATAAATAATACTTTCATAGCTCTTATTCTAAAGAAAGACAAAGCAAATAGATTGGAGGATTTCAGACCTATAGCGCTATGCAATACCATATATAAAATAATGACCAAAGTCATGGCTAATAGACTTAAACCCTTGTTAGCTCATATCATCTCAGAAGTACAAACAAGGTTTGTCCTCGAAAAATCCATTTTGGATGGAGTGATTATTGCCCAAGAAGTGATCCATACGCTCCAAAACACAAAGGCAATAGGTATGTTGATAAAATTGGATATTCAGAAAGCCTATGATAAGGTAGATTGGAGGTTGCTTTGTAAGATATTGGAGGCCTTTGGCTTTGAAGGAAAATGGATTAACTAGATTTTTGAGTGCATTTCTGGACCTAGGTTTTCAGTTTTAGTAAATGGCACACCAGAAGGTTTCTTTGGGGCTTCAAGGGGATTAAGGAAAGGGGATCCAATATCCCCTTCCTATTCATTATCTTGGTCGAAGCTTTGGGGAGAGCTTTAAAAAACTCACAAAACTTGGCTCAGTTGGAGTGTATTCTAGTTTCCAGGAACATAAGGGTTATTCATCATCAATTTGAAGATGACACAATGCTTTTTGGAGCAGCTAAATCCATTGAGGCTCTTTATTTGCTAAGGATACTTTCCTCATATGCACAAGCTTCAGAACAGGAAGTCAATAAAAACAAATCTAAAGTCTTCTTTTTCTCCACAAGCCCAAGAAAAGAGAAAATTTAAGCATTCTTAACTTTAAAAAGGGAGAACTTCCATGTACTTACTTAGGTTTACCAATTGACAAAGGAATTAGAAACTCAAAGCTATGGGATCCTTTGAAGGATAAAATGGATAAAAGGATGAATTCCTAGAAGGGTAAATGGCTCTCCTAGGTAGGAAGTCTCTTAATGCTGAAAACAGTCAGATCTTCTTTGCCAATCTATCTATTGTCTTATCTTTCTCTTTCAAATGGAGAAAACTAGGAAATGAGAAGGTTCTTTTGGCAAGGCAACTCAGAGAAAAATAAACTTGTCGTAATAGCCTGGGACAAGATTTACAAACCCAAAGATAAAGGAGGATCAGGATTAAGAAATCAGATTTGGCAAAATAAGGCACTAGGGGCCAAACTAGTTTGGAAACTGTTTAAAGAACCCAATTTGAAATGGGTGAGAATCCTTCAATCAAAATACATGAACAATGATAACAATATGGACATAGTTCAAATCAGCAACCCTCCCAAAGGTTCCAGAATTTGGAATTTTATATCATCCTATAGATCAATTATTTCTGACATAATAACTTGGGACATCCATGATGGGGCTTTAGCTCTCTTTTGGGAGGATTCTTGGGGTACCCTTGTTTAAATAGAGAGTGCACAATTGAACAAACAAAAATTTTCCTTAAATTGCATTGGGGGGATAAGGTTAAAAATTATGTGACTTTTCCTCAACAAAATTAGTCTTTAGAATGAAAGTGGGAAGATCTAAGCACTCTTCCTTTACCAAATGAAGAAATATTGTGTCTAGGTAGAGTGTTAGCACAAAGAAAGTTATTTCTTAGAGGGGGTTTAGATGAGATAATTTTGGTAGGGTCTAAGAGCAGAAACTACAATGCTAAAGATGGTTATAAAGTTGCTACAAATATTGCTACCATGGACAATTTAGACTTACCTATTTGCCTTTGCTAGAACAAATTATGTATACCTAGAGCAGGAATTTTTTCTTGGGCAACCATACAAAGAAAAATTCTTATAGAAGAAAAGTTTAAACGATTGGGCTTTGAAGGACCTTCTCAATGTGTGCTTTGCAGAGGGGATGAAGAAAGCTTAGATCATTTTCTTTTGGGTTGTCTGTTCTCACAAGAAGCTGGTGATGGATGTGTGCTAAATTGGGGTAGGTCACAACTCTTCCAAATGACATTAAAAGTCTCTTTTTAGGTTGACCTATTAGGTCTTGGTCTAGTATCCTTCATAGTCTCTGGGTTGTTTTTCCTTCTTTACTTGTTTGGGAACTTTGGAAAGAAAGAAACAGGCACATTTTTTTAGATAAGGAAATGACTCTTGAATCCTTTCAAAATAAAGTGGAGGCAATCGTTGTTGAAGTGGTTAATAGTAGTTCAAGTGCAAGATGTGGTAATAAAGGCAAATTCATTGAATGGGATGGTAGTATGAGATCAAATTGGTTTGGGCTCAGAATCCCAACTCACTTTGGGATGGGAGAGGAGGCCTCAGATTCAGAAAGGAAAATAGTTAGATGGAAAGCTCCTAGAAGAGGATGGATAAAATTGAATTTTGATGGAGCTTCATGAGGCAATCCAAGGCCTTCTGGTACAAATTGCATCATCAAAAATTGGCATGGAGTGATCATTGGAAAATTGGCAATTCCTTTGGAAGAAGACACTAATAAGATGGCAGAGTTCAAAGCCCTAGTTCATAGCCTTATCCTTTGCAAAGATCTTCGGGTAGAGAAGATAGATATAGAAGGGGATTCCACTCTTGTTGTCAATGCCATTCGATCTGTATCAATGGTCAATTAGAAATTAGCAACTCATTTGGAAAGAGCCTTAGACATCCTAAAGTTTTTTACTACCTTCACAGTCAATCATGTATACCGAGAAGCTAATGGAGATGCAGATAAATTAGCTAATCAAGCTGCAAATGGGCAATTGGTTAGAGAGGTTGATTTTCTACCATAGTGGTGAATAATTCACTCTCAAGCTATATTGTCATTCAGGTGATGGAGGAACTAAGTGTCCGAAATAAATGACAAATTGTTTTAAAAATTATAAAAAAATGATAAAATATATAAGGAAAATATTTGAAATTAAAGTTGTTGGCTTGCTTTGATAGTACTCAACTCTTGGGGTCGAGGGATTTCAAATGGCTTTGAAGCTGTCTCATCAGTCCTTCTCTGAGTTGGGCAATTGGTACCTCACTCATGCCCCATTAATTCCCCTGTGTGAAGTACAACATCCTCCTTGTGTGAAATTCACCATATTCTTAAGGACAAGACATCCACTTAACCCAGCTTGAATGCTACATTTAAGGCATTTAAGGCAGTGGAAGATTTCTCATTATAAATTCCAAGCGCCTATGGATTTTTTTCACCATTTCCAACATGGAGACTCCTATCCAACTCACAAGTAATAGGTGGCAAATTGCATTTCTAGGACAAATTACAGATGCCCGGCTCAGGGTAATTTATAAAGTTAAATCCAAAATGTTTATAGAAGTAGTGAAGATGGTTCTAGGGTTGTGCTTTTTGTCTTTAGTGTACCACTATCGGGTGAACACTGACATTTCTTCCTACTTCCTGGATTCATTATTAGACTTGGGGATGCCGAAAGTGGATGCTTTGGTATGCTTACGGGAGACATTCAAGGACTCCATCCTTGGTGACGATGTGGAGGTCACAGTGTTTGTAGATATCAACAATGGAATTCTGAAGGCTGGTGATTTACCCAAGATACTGGACCTTGTTGTAGTCGTCGAACTCCAGCCCTTCCTTACAAATTTGGCTGGCTAGCAACTTCTCAATCACTAAATTTGAGCAACAAGGGGAAAGGATTTCATACAAAGAGCTATTGGTATGATCTGCGAAGACACTCCCCTATGGATTCAACTTTTTACTATTTTTGTTGAATTTGATGAATTTTACCAGTAGGATTAAATGATGGTTGGCTTTTTTTATGCCTACAATATTTTTTGATTGTATGGTTTATCGAATTGTGAAAATGTAAATTTTGGATAAGACTGGAATTGTGTAGAAATCTAGAATGAAAATATTGTATGTAATCTTTTATATAATATCAATATATTTTGGGCATTCATATGTGCCTATTACCAATAAAAAAAAGAGAGCTTAGAATCATACATTTCTCCAATATTATAATTATGTCAATTGTGGGCATTCTATCTCCCATGGTTGCATGAAAGATTATCAAGATGAACAAATATGAAGAATAAACACCATTAATGTGTTTAACAAGTTACATACCAAATTGTTTCAACAAGAAATAACATTTCCATGGTTGCATTGAAAATATAACTATTAAGAAATTGGGTTTGGGTATGCAATTCAATTGTACTATGAAAAATTAATACAACACAATATAAAATAGATTACAATTTGGAAAGAAATGCACCTAGATTATGGAAATATTTAGACTACAAGATTATTAGAATAGTTACTAAAATTTTTAATATACGAATTTTTTTGGCTTTTCAATAAGCAAAGTTTGAACCAAAAGATTTTAATTTTGGGGTTAAAAAGTAAGATCCTAAAACAAGGCTAGGAGATCCAAACAAATATGAGTGGTTTGTGGAGCTCAATTCAAACAACCATGATTTATGTAATTTTTAAAGGTAAGAGTATTTGCAAAGAAATAGATAAGAATATTATGTTGACAAATACTATTCTTATGTGTAGAAGTACTAGGGTGGCAATGTACATACATTGGAATACTTCATATTATATATTTGACTTATGACGTCAAATGATGTCTTTAAAAAATTACTCCATACCAAATGGTTTTATTTATTAATATAAATTTGGGAATTAATATTGCACCAAATCATTTAAAATGGCCCAACCTTAACCCTAACCCTAACACTAACTTTAGTGTTATAATTAGGATTAGGGTTAGAATTAGTGGTATGTTAGATATGAAAATGGAAACCTAATGGGATTGGCAAGGGTGGCTAGGGTGGGTAAAGAATAGATCTCAACATAGCACAAACTCTAAAAGAAAAGATATAATAATGGAATAATGATAAGTAAGAGTACAATCCCTCAAAAGATATAATAAATGATAATGCCATAAAAAATCACATATATCAGACCCTAAAAGTGATATATCATACAAAAAGTGTACCAAGTCAACTCATAGTGGCAAAGAAATGGGCAAGAGTCAAGAAAATTATAAGTTTTAAAATTTGAAATTCAGGTGTCAATTCCATGTGTGACTTTTAATTATTGATGTGGGACAATGGAACATTAATATTGAGGTGAGGAATGAGTCTTATGATATGTGTTAGAGTTAGAATTAGGGTTAGATTTAAGGATAGATTTAAGTTTAGTGATAAAATGAGGGCTAGGGTTAGAATTAGGGTTAGGGATAGAATTGGGATTATTGTTAGGGTTAGAATTACAGTTGGAATTATGGTTAGGGTTAGAATTAGAGTTAGGGTTAGCATTACTATCAAAATTAGGGTTAGAGTTAGGGTTATTATAATTTGGGTTTGAATTAGGGTTTGAATTAGTAATATAAGTAGTATTGGGGTAATAATTAGGGTTAGGGATCAAATTAAGATTTGAATTATAATTGGATTTAGGGTTACGGTTCTAATTATATTTAGAATTAGTGTTACGATTATCGGTAGAATTGGTGTTAGAATTAGGTTACAACTATGATTAGAATTAGGACTAAGGTTGGGGTTAGAATTAGGGTGAATGTTAGGGTTAGGGTTATAGTTACAATAAAACAACAAAGGTCAGTTACATTTATATCTATATATACAACTATGGTTAGAATTAGGGTGGGGATTAGGTTTGGAATTAGGAATAGAATTAGGGTTAGGGTTAGGGTTTAGGTTCAAGTTAGGATTAAGGTTGGAAATATGGTTACTGTTAGGGTTGGGGATAGAATTAGGCTTAGGGTTAGAATTTCTGTTAGGATTAACGTCATTTACTATTAGGATTTACATTTATATCTATATATAGAATTATGGTTAGAATTAGGATTAGGGTTAGAATTACTATCAAGATTAACATTAGGGTTAGGTTTAGGGTTATATTATCTATAATTAATATATAATATATCTAACCTATATTATAATAGTTGATTATATAATTATAATAATTCTTAAGATATATAATATATTTAGAATTAAGCTTGCCACTCTAGATGGTACTAGCATATCTATTTAAAAATATATATAAAGCAGGCCGAGAGATATCCTTCTCGAGGTGCCTATTCTTTTAATCAATTTACCACACATATGTGGAATAAGCACCTGGAGAAGAATATCTCTTGGCATACTTTAGATATATTTTTTTAATATAGATATGCTAGTTATATTAATAATAAATCGTTCACAACTATAATCTTCACCCACTTAGTATAATTATAATACATTAAACTTGTAAGAATCTATTCATCTCAAACTTCTTCCCACCTCCTCTCTAAAATTCTATGTCACACCTCATCTATCCACAACAAAACACATACTATTATTACAACACTGCAAAGGCAGGTACTCACCACTACATGGCACTCGTTTTAATTTATTTTCATTTATTTATTTTTAACAAAAAATTATATATATATATATATATAAACCCTATGAATACAATAGTAACCCTAAATGTTATGTATGATTTCAAATAAAATACAAGGACAGAGAGTGTGTATTTTTTTTTTATTCGTAAATATAAGTTTGTATTGATCAGGAGAAAGTATGAACAAGTAGGTGCCTATACTCCGTTTACCTGCAATAGCCAGTCTGACAAAAACCCTAAAACCTTTCCTAGGGCCTATTGGAGCTTTACAAAATTAGCCATTAGGCTTTCTATAACTGTAATATTAGGCTTGCTATTCTGCATATATCTATAGTATTAACAGACTTATTGGTGTATAGATTCAACCATAGGATCAGAAGAGGCCGAGTTCCACAGCCATAGCCTGTAGCCTATCCACCCAAACCCCTTCCCTGGAGTCCTCATCCTCTTGCAAGATGCTCTGAAGAAACCCGTAGACCTGGAGGACCCGATCTTGGTGCTCTACCAACGTCATGCCTTTCAAGTCGAGGATGAATGGCAGGACCTTTGTCACCTCCAGAGGGTCTATATGGGCGGCTATGTCTTTTGGACGGGGGATACCTACCCCTGGAACGGCCACCTCTAGAATGTCATTGAGGCCTCGGAGGATTTCTGGTTTAAACAGTCTTGTCATGATGAATTTCGCCGCCTCTGTAGACACCCCTGTGTCCAGGATTGACGCTAAGAAATGAGAGGAAATGTGAGAATCCACCCTGTAGAATTCATCTATAGCCAAAAAATCCACCCCTAGGACAATCTTAACCACCGGAAGGAGAAATCCTTCGTGCTTACGCAGGATACGTTTAAGCCTTAAATTTGAAACAACACCTTTAAATGCCATCTGTTGAACTGAATCTCCAGCTAAATAGGGGTCAAAATTCCCAAGTTGATCATCCCATGCGTCAAAATCTTTACGATGAAACCTGAGCCCTTCTCTGAAATCTTTGCGATGAAACCCGAGTCCCCGATGAAGACAGCCAAGGACTGAAAGCACAGTAACAACTGCGAAGAACGCTTTCTGTCTATAGCATGGAGGGAATGCATTCACTTAACCCCATGCTTGTGATTATTTCATGAACATCTTGGTGAGAGCAGCGCGTGCGATGGCTCACATCGAAGGTCTGTGAGCTCAGCACAGAGAGGGGAGAGTCTCCGTATAATGAGTACCAACGACCCATCCAATGCCGATGAATTATAGCAAAACAAAAACTGGCCATAATAGATCCTTATGGCAACGACCCATCCAACTATGCTTGGATTGGGTGCCCACCCTGCCACCCTAGAGAGAGTGTGTATTTTTAAAGATGAACAATAAATCATTTTAATTTATTTTGAAGCCCCCTTTTTGGGGGATGGAGAGAAGTGGTCTTTCCATGTATGTAATAACTCCCCATGTGGGCATGTGGCCATGGCCAAGCCGCCCCTTTCTCTTTCTTTTCTTTTTTTAAATTAATTATTTATTTATCTACTTATTTTTTGTTTTTCTATTAAAATATATATATTTATTTTTAATAAATTTTTACTTATGTATATATACATGTATATGTTTAAAATATATATTTTTATTTTTAATAATTTTTATTTATGTACACACAACACCACTTTAAAGATTATAGATATACATAGATATTCTTATTTTTATAATGTTAAATAATCAGTTAAATATATGTATATTTTATATATGCATATGTATAGATATAAATTAGAAATTAGAAAAAATGAGTAAATGTATATCATGTGTATCTATTGACAAACATGTCTTCAAATCATGTATCTAGGGGCATTTAAAATAAACATGTTAAATTTATACAAATGTTGGAAGACATTTTACACATTTATATGGATATTATTTCAACTAAAACAATAAACTACAACACAACTCTTGCATATGCACACAAATCTTACAATAATAGAGAATATTTCATTTGTAAACAATAAATTTATACAAATCTTTAAATCCATTTTCTTGATTCTTCTTTAGGATTTTTCCACCCTATTGAAATCCCAATAATAAATAAGCCAATAGGAGGAGAAAGCTCTCCACCTAATCAATGTGGTGTAATCAAGCCATTTAAGGCTCTAGCCATCTCCTACACTAGGAGAATCAACTAAGACACATATTTAATACAAACAAAGGATGAACAAAGAATGGTAGGAATATAAGCTCACATAAGGAATAACACAAACATTTTTAACTCAACCCATTCCATAACCAACATGAGGGAACTCTTTCCCTCCCTCCCACCCCCCCACCCGACCCCCCCAACACACACACCAATAATTAATAAAATCACAAATAAATTAGAACCATCTTCTATTCTTAATATAAATACAAAATAATAATTAAAGTTAAGAAAAGGTAGAAGACTTATCTATTTTATTAGGCATTTTTGGAGATGAGATCATCTGTCTCCTTCAAACATGCTTCCATGAGCTTCCAACTTCCAAGCTCCACATTCCCCTCTAAAAAGATTCTATAATTCAAGAATCCTCCCAAAAATGTCATAATGAGGGTTTATATGAGAGTATCACGTGACTTCTCTTCATTCAATGTAAGGAAGACACATGGCACCTCTCCAACCCCTACAATCACCTTCCTCACATCGCACCTAGGTTCACATGACCACCCATGTGCGATATCACATTGTCTCAAATAGATATGAAAACTCATGTGAGTTCACATGAGTCTCAAATAGACACGACTATTCATATGAGTTTGGTTCACATGGGTCTCCCTTCAATAGTATGGGATTTATTTCTCCATTCAAAACCTTGGGAAAATCATGGGTAGACTTGGTGTACCTTGAAACAAGCACCATGCCTCCATGAAGTGAATCTCTTTTCAAGAGATTAAAAAATGTACCTTTTCAAACCCCCAAAAAATATCCTACACCCTTCTCCAAGAACCCTACTTGTAGGTACTTTGGTTGGCACCCTAAAAATATATTTACACATTATATTTTACTTTTTATACTCAAGAAAAATGAATTTAAAATTGGTATACTAGTTTGTACTCTTACCTACACATTTTGACACATGGAATACACCTAAGTACTAACACATTGAACTAGGGATTTAAAAGTAAAATTTACACAGTTAAAAAATAACAAGGTTTAAAAAAGACTACTTCACAATGGAAGCATGTAAACATTAGTGTCTTAAAGATTCTCTCATTCTTCTATTGGTGATTACATCTGCACACTCATTGAAAATAACAATGTACACCTATGGTATATATAGCCTAAGCAATATGATCAAAATCACACTATTCAATTGTAATAATTAAAGTGAATCACATACATAATAGTTAAGAATTATCATAATAGTTGACACCAAAATTACATTTCAATTAGGGTTAATTCACATCAATTATACACCATTTAATTCATAATAGCAATTAGATTATAAATTAAACAATGATACAAATATTCAAGTTAGAAATAACATCTCATCATATTTTTTAATTTATCCTATAATAATTGTTTGTAGAATGGGTTACAACTAAAAAGATACCATGCACTCATAACTTACCCAAATCCACATACCACAATTCTATCTTTAACAAGGTTAGTACTACCATTACTTGAAGTCAATTAAATCTATTTAGTTGTCAACCTTCATGAACCACCTCGAAGATCCCATTGGTCCTAATCATACTGATAGATAATTCCCTCGTAGAGGAAAACAACCATATAAATAATAAATGTGTAAACATTATTAGTATAATCCTCATCCTCTACTCCCTAAGAACACATGTCCAAAAATTTCCCTTACAATACATTAAATACTCATTTCCTTGGGTTGAGGGAAATTCTAAATTGTTGGCATCTTTGGAAGACTTTCTTTGATTGATAAAAATGGTCTTCTTTATTATTAGAGAATACCATAAGATCATCTAGTTATATTAGAATGATTTCATTAAATAAATCCTTGAATACAATGTCCATTGCTCACTAGAATGTGCCTTCCACATTAGATAGTCCAAATGGCATTTTTTGGTACGTAAAGGTGCCCCATTTTGTAGTAAATGTTATTTTATGTTGGTCTTCTTCTTTCACTAAAATCTAATTGAAACCTAATAATCCATCCGATAGGGAGAATCTATTAGAACCAAAAACCATGTACAAGATCTGATCCATTGAGGGAAATGGGTCATTAAGTGATGCCTTGTTCAAGTCCCTGAAGTGTGCACAAAGTTATTTTCTCTACTTTTCTTTCTGAAAAGTATTAGGTTGGATACCCAATTTTAATGTTTTATTGGGTAGATGATTGTCTTATATGTTGATGGCCTATTTTTTTTAGAAACAATAAGGGTATGTCCATATCCTCTCTCTCTCCCCCTCTCTCTCCCTCTCCCTCTCTCTCTCCCTCTCTCTCCTCTCTTTACCTCCTACCCTCTCTCTCTCACCTCTCTACCTCCCTCGCCTCCCCCTTTGTCTCTCACCTATCTACCTCCCTCCCCTCTCTACCTACTACCTTCTCTCTCTATCTCTGGTTGAGTTTATAGGGTTAATGCTCTAGAATATAGGCTTTAAGGCATAGGGTTGAGGGTATTGGTTATAGGGTATTTAATAATTTAAGTACAGTGAAAATCTTGTCATAGTAGTAATTTTAGAATTTAGACAACACTTATAACTTCCCATGAATGACAAAACACACTTGCATTATAACACGAGCATATTTTGAGGAACCAAAAAATGGACAAAAAGCATGTGCAATCTGTGAATCAAACCCACGTGCTCTGTTATTCTCTTCTTTCTATGCATTATCAGACAAAAAAATGCTTTTCATGGTATTGACATTTACACAATCATTGTTTACTTAATCCACGACCTTTTTTTGGTTTTTCAACATAGAAGAAGTAAATTAGATGTTTTTGGATAGAATTTGATTATTTGAACTACTATTTTCATGTTTCATATTATTTGAATGCTAATTTTCATGTATTTAGATTGAATTTGATGATATAGATTTGTTTTTTTCACAAATTTGACTAATCCTAATAGAGTTATATAGAATTTAACATTGAATATGAAGGAACTTGCCAAAAAATTGAAGTAGACATAATTGTGCAATTGGACAACTCGAATATCAAGATCTAAGGTATGTTCTTTATGTATTTGTTTACTTCAATTTATGATTATGTTAGCATGAACTCCTAATAAATATGCCAATGATATGTTAAGATAATAATACAAGTTTTCAAGTAACACAAAATGATGATCTTTGTGGTTTTGATCTTCAACAAAATGATCCTATTATGGCACACCCAAAAACATAAAATAAGATCCTATTGGAAATTCCTCACTAAAGCCCTACGAATTAAAAAGCTATTATGTATTTGTAGAGTTCTTACTCTACATTTTGGAGCATCAATTAATAGTGGCAGTATAGTTTTACTATCAACTTCTATTGGCTTAGTAATATTTGATTGTGTTGCAAGTATAGCCCGCATAGGAATGTGTTAGGTGTCAACATGGCGGGGTTTTGAAGAAGCGGAAGGGATGATGCTTCCTAAAAATGTGTAGAGTCAACATGTGGAAAGGAGTTTAAGAGGAAACAAGATCAGTTTTTAGCAGCATGAGAATGTGCCAAGTGTCATCTTCTTAGTTCGCAATACTTAAGAGTCACGGGATGTGCCACGTATCTTAGGCTCATATTCTTCCTTTGTTTTTCATAAAGTTTCTAAGCTGTATAGTAAAGTGCCAAGTGTCGTTACAATGGGGATTCAAGGAGGAAATTTTAGAAAAGGCAATGAAGAGATGCGCTAATCTACCATGTGTCCTTTTTGCAAATGGAGTAGAATCTGTCGTGTGTCCCTTTCCTTAATAGTTTCAAGAAGTGTCAAAGTGCAACATAGTGGGCCCAAAATATTAAAAGATAGTTTCTAAGTGAAGTGGACAATGCCAAGTGTCACGACCTCATGCGTTTGAAGAATAGAAACAAATGAGACTTTTAAAGGAGCATTAGCCTGCCATGTGTCCCAGTTTTGGAACTCACAGGTGTTGCCATGTGTTTTGATCATTAGTTAAGATTAAGTAGGAAATAGATGAGGCCAGATGCACCAAGTGTCAGTATGGCACGTATTCTCACCATGTTATACAAGGAGCCAAGCACAATAAGTGCAGAAGCACCACATGGCAACTTTGAACCATTTGGAAGCCCACAAAAGAGGCCATCTATCCCAATAGAACTGGTAGTGTTAAGGCCGTATGTTCAACGCCAGTCAACCAATCAAAATGTGAGGATGATACAAACATAGATTTAGAAAGATTTCTTGTGCATGACCAGTTCTAGTTTAGTTTTGTAGATGGTTGAGATCCTAATGGCCATCAATGTTTCAAGCCCCATCTTTCTGCTATAAACAGGGCAATTTTGTAACTAAAATATATGTGAAAAAGATATTGAAATAGAAGATATATGAGAAGAGTTTTATTCTATGACTAGAATATATCATTTTTGCCTTCGTAATTGTTTTAGAAAGAGAAGCACTATAGATCTGTGCATATTATGTGCCTCATGTACTCTGCTAAATTAATTAATGAAAAACCTCTATTCTGTACTATTTGGTGATATTTTTCTATGTCTCTATCACAATTTCTCTAAGTTTAGCCTTTGAGTTTAAATCTATTCATCATCTATTTATATTGACCATGCTCATTGCTCTCTAATATAGCAAAAATCATAAAAAAATTAGCCACTGTGCTAATTGTTGAAACAAATATAAGTCTAGCGCATTGCCTTAGAAGTTGCTTTATATTGTATCTAAAATCTTGTTTTTTCTACCCCTTTTCCTAAAACCCAATTGGAAATAGAAGAGCCAACTTCTATAAAATATGGAGGTTATTCTGAGAGACATACCACATTCACAGAATCTCCCGTGCTAGTACTAAAACTCCCACAATTTTATACATTAATAGTTTTTGGCACGCCCAGTGGGACCTTTTCTAGATTATTGATTAGAATCGTATGAGCTAGACATTAGGAAGGAGTCAAATCTGTGGACCAACCACCACAGCCCAATCAATTTCTAATCCTGGAATCTTGTTGCCACCTTTGTTAGACACTCTAAGAAGAAGGGTAAATCAATCATCTAGAGTGCTAGGAATAGCTATGGTAGCACCTGCTCCTCCTAATCCACCACGAAACTTTACGAATTGGAAAAACATCAGTCCCCGTGTTCTTCCAACACCACCAGATACCTGGGATCCAATTCCTGCTAATGCTTTGAAAGCATTACCTAAGTTTAGTGGAGAGGAGTCTAAGACTCCAGGAGAACACCTCTAAGATGTGTCAGATGTATGCACTATGCATGTCATCATGGAACAAAACATTGCTATTAGATTGTTGGTAGCTTCTTTCAAGGGAAAACCTCTAGATTGGTATAGGTCCTTGGCCTCAAATTCAATATCTACTTGGGATCATCTCAAAGATGTGTTCTTTGCAAGGTTCAGTGAGAAGGGCGATAGATCATCTCGATTATAGCAACTGATCACCATAAAGAGAGCACCCCAAGAAGTCATAATAGATTTCAACACTTGGTTTCAAAAGACTTGGGATAGAATCCCTGCCATAACTAGCCATCAGTAGGTATGGTAATTGTGTTTTATCTTAAGGCTTTTAATTCTGATATCTCAGTGATGATTCAGTCCTTAGGAGGATAGACCCTACCAACTGTAAGAGCTAAAAATAGCCTAATAGATGCTAGGAAACTACCTCCAAGGCCTCCCATGCCTATGTTCCCAGAGATTTCTATTCCCCTGCCACAAGAAGCTCCTAATCCTCCATCAGTACATGTATCTATGTATACTTTTCCAACACCTCAACAATCCACCACATCAACACCTTTTGCTCCTCTATCTAAAATGGATGATGTCAAGAACATTCTTAGAAACTTTTCAAATGAAATTATTAATCTTAAGAGATAGAAAACTACTTATCCAAAACCTCCTTACCAGGGATTTCAAGGTAATAGGCCTCCCTTCATGCCAAATCAATACCAAGGGGCATAGAGACTAAACAATCCTTAACCTTCAAATCAGCTAGTCCCAGTACCCACACCATTACAAATTGTCTCAGCTAACCCAGGTAGAGAAATGGTCGAACTAAATAACATAGTAGAAGAGTCTAATGCTTGGTGTTTCCCTTGCAACAATTCCCATATTCCTAGAGATTGTCCTAGAGGTAATTTATAGTAGAGGCTAGCAGAGCAAAGAAGAATGGAGGGTCAAGTTGTTGTGTCTAATTCTCATCCATATTAGTCTCCTAGTGTTCAAAATGTAGCAATGGTGGCCCAAATGCAAGGAATATCCATTGAACAAGAAGAAGAAATTGCCCTAGAACATGCCCTATTTTCATGGATTGAAGAAGAAGACTCAGTGTTTGTAAATGAAGCATCTACCTCCAAGAAGCCCTTGGTATAGTTTGACTATTTCACTAGGTCAAAGAGAAGAATGGTTGAACAACCTAAAGTCATCAATAATGAAGAAGCTAGAGTTCCTTCATTCCAAGCTCAATATAACCCCAATTAAAGACAAGAGGTACCTATGGCAACTCAAAATGAAGGAGTCTCCAACTAGGTGGTGGAAAGAACAAGATATCCCTATTATCCTAAGACAGAGATGTTGGGACCTATAAACGTGGTAGAATAGTTGAAGAAAACCCCTACAAATGTGTCGATATGGGATATGTTGGCCATTCCTGAATAGAAATCATTGTTACAAGAAGCATTGCAGTCTCAGACATATTCCAAAGTTATTAACCCAAAAGAAGGAGGCATAGACAATGGAAAGGCTCAAAACAAAGATCCTCCACCTCAGTAGACAACCACTCTAATAAATGCCATGCCAAAGGTAAGTAGGTCTAAGACAAACCCATTTTATTTAACCCTAATAGTGGGCAAGAAACTGTTACATAACTCCATGATAGACTCAGGGGCTAGTACCATAGTCATGCCTAAACAGGTAGTTGATGCTTTAAAAATAGAATATGAACCATTAGCTAAAGGGGTTATGCAAATAGATGGGAAGTCTGTCCAAACCATAGGAATCATCAAACAACTCCCATTACAGCTGTATACTTGTCCAAATATAACTATCTTGCAAGATGTTGTGATCATTGACATTCCCCCTATCTTTGGACTATGCCTATCTAGAGATTTTACTACTAAAATAGGAGGGTATATGTCACTAGATTGGTCACCCTTGATCTTGAGAACTAAATATGGAATAAAGATGAAAGTATTGTCAGAACCCTTATCTAAAGGGCATATCACTGAAGAAACATCACCAAAATTTGAAGCATCTCATGCTATTATGAATAGAGAGGATAGAGCTTTGATTGAAGATATAGGGGAATGGACTGAATATGATCAAAATGAACAAGAAAACAATCAACTGATGTCTATGATGTAGAGTGGCCCTTATGGCAACTGTGATTCTACTAGTTTAGGAACTTATGTAATCTTTGAGGAAGATCAGGAAATACCAAATATAATGAGTCAAGAAATAGCTGAAAGGGAAGATTCAAATAAAGACTCTAAGATCTGGACCTTAAAATTTGATGGAGCCAAGAGCAAGAATGGTGTAGGAGTAGGTATCTATCTCATCTCTCCAAAGGGAGAAAAAATTCTTAGGGCCATACGCTTCTAGTTTGCTTGTACTAATAATGATGTTGAATATGAATCTTTGGTACATGGTCTTATGTTAGCCAAGAAGAAAGGAATAAAGAATCTAAGATTTAGAGGTGATTCAAAGCTAGTTCTAAGACAAATCAGAGAGAAGGTTGTGGCAAAGAATGTGAGAATGAGGTCATATCACCACAGGATTTGGGACCTGATTGATGGCTTTGATGCTTTTAATATAGAAGTTGTACCTAGAGCTTAGAATATTGAGGTAGACAGGAAGGCACAGATTGGCACTCAGTTTGACCAAACAAGTGATCTTCTTATCAATAATGAGGTAGTGAAGGTCATTATCATACCATCAATCCCTAACAATGTTCAAAACTGGCAGGTTTTCGACAATGACCTTCAAGTGCTTTTGTTTCTACAGCAGTCTGGAGACTAGTTGTAACCTAAGATTGAGGAACCATATGGTGACCAGATCATTCAGTTGAAATCTAATAAGCTTCCAAGAGGGTTAATAACTTTAGAAAACCTTTTTGACCCAGATGATGCAAGCATAGATAAGAGAAAGTTCACGGCAAGTAAAGAAAATTATTCTAAAATTCAAGTCAACGAAGGAAGGAAGTTGAAAGGGGGTAATGCCACCACTCGGGAGGAAAATGATAAGTTAATCTCTTTATGCAACCAATATAATAGGGTGATTGCATGGACCTATGATGATCTCCATGGTTATAATAGGGACATTATCCAACATACTATAGAGCTTGCTGAAGGATCAAAGCCTGTCTACCAGAAACAGAGACCAGTAAATCCTAGAATTGAACCTTTAATGGTGGATGAGTTACAAAAGCTTCTTGAGTCTAAGATTATTTTCCTAATCAAGAATTTGACTTGGGTGTCTAATTTAGTACTAGTAAGAAAGAAAAATGGAGATATTAGGCTCTGTGTGGATTTCAGAGACTTAAATAAAGCCTCATTAAAAGATTATTACCCTCTGCCATCCATGGAACATATCTTGCAAATAGTGGTTGGATCAGAAAGATTTTCTTTGCTTGATGGTTTTTCAGGATACAATCAAATTTGGCTGGCAGAGGAAGACCAATACAAAACAATGTTCACAACCAAATGGGGAACATTTGCATATGCCAAAATGCCCTTTGGTCTCTCAAATTCTAGTGCTACTTTTCAGCACGCTATGGATATATCATTTAAGGGGCTCATAAATCAGATCATTCTAATTTATTTAGATGATCTTACTATATTTACAAAAAATGCTAAAGACCACTTTGAGCATTTAGAGGCTATCTTTCAGATGTACCAAGAGTTTGGAATTTCTTTAAATCCTAAGAAGTGCATTTTTGGTGTACCTCAAGGGAAACTTCTAGGGCATATTGTTTCAAAGGATGGAATCTCTATTGACCCCGAGAGAGTCAAGGCCATACTGGACTTATCCTTACCAGTCAATAAAAAGGTAGTTCAATCTTTCTTGGGGAAGATTAATTTTGTCAGTAGATTCATATCTGATTTTACAGGGCTAGTCAAGTCTATTACTCTAATGTTGAAGAAGGACTTAGCCTTTAAGTGGACAACCAAAGGGAGGTTGGCTTTTGAATAAATTAAGAAGGCTATCTCCAATGCCCCAGTACTACAAAATCCTAATTTCTCTAGATAATTCATAATGTATGTGTATGGAGGTGAGTATAGTATTGCAACTGTCCTAACTCAGAAAGATAACAAAGAAGAAGGAGAGCATCCAGTTGCATTCTTCTCTAGGACATTAAGAGAGTATGAATCCAGGTACAATTTTGTTGAAAAGAAAGCTTATGCCATAGTTAAAGCACTTAAGAAATTCAGACACTTGGTAACAAGAAACAAAATCTTGATATTAGTGGCTCATTCATGTGTTAGAAAATACATTATGGAGGGAGAAATTACAAAAAAAAGAGCTAACTGGATAACTAAAATCTTTGAATATGATGTAGAAATAAGGCCAATATATCATTCAAGACATAGAAGCATCAATGTTGAAAGAAACAGAGGATGAAACTGTGTTAAAACTCCAAGAATGTGACCAAGACTCTTGGGTTAATGACAAGATATGGTTCACGAGGACTGGTATCTTCCCTACTCAGGTCTCCCTTGATAAAAGAAGGTACTATAGACAACAGGGAAGTTATTTTGTGTTGATTGATCACATTCTGTTTAGAAGAAATTTTGATGGGATCCTACTAAGGTGTGTGGAAAAGGATGAAGCTCAAAAGATACTACATGAATTCCATCATGGAGCCTCAAGAGGATACTTCGCAGCAAAAACTACCACCATCAATATTACACAAGCTAGTTACTACTGGCCCACATTGTTTGCAGATTGTCATCAAGTGGTTAAGAAATGTCAAGCTTGTCAATTCTGTGGGAAAGAGAAGGATTACATCTTTACCCCTAATTGTAGATGAACCCTTTGCATAGTGGGGTTTATATTTCATAGGAATGATCAATCCAATCTCAAGTATGGGGTACAAATGGATACTCACTGTAACTAATTATTTTACAAGATGGAGTGAGGCAGTCCCACTTAAAGAAGCCACTGAAAAAGTAATTCTAGATTTAACTACAAGATTTGGCCCACCCCGCACTATTATATCCAATAATGCTAAGGCATTTTTGGGTACCAAACTTTCAGAGTTTGCTTTAAAAAATGATATCTATTTGAAGACTTCATCCAACTATTATCCACAGGTTAATGGTTTGGTAGAATCTATGAATAAGAATTTGATTAGACTCATCAAAAGAATAGGAGCTGATCATCAGAAGGAATGACATAAACATCTCATTTCAGCACTATGGGCAGATAGGACTAGGCCGAATCAAGTGACTAAGATGTCTCCTTATGAAATGGTTTATGGCAAGATTGTAGTTATGCCACTGAGTATAGAAATCCCTGCTTTACAGTTGATTAAGCAATTAGAGATAGAAGAAAATGGACCCTTTTAAGATTTGCACTTGCAAGCAACAAAATGCATTTGAGTTGGAAAATATGGAAGGAGAACCCCAAGATATTCCCGTCAATGGGATCTTCTTGAAACACTTCACATAATTCCAATTTCTGCCCCTATATCATAGTTAATTAGGTTTCTTTTAAGTTTCATTCCTTTCCTATTTTGCTTTTCCTGCTTTCTTTTGAATAAGTGTTATGGGAACACGTGTCTGCAGTACATTGGTTTCTATCTCTAGCAGTTGCATACTTCTCAAAGTCGTTAGGTAGTTCACATACTTTAAGGAGGATAACCAATCATTTCAAAAGATCACCACCTTTAATGCTGATTTGGCACATAGTCCTATGCCAATTTGGAATGATGCACTAGCAGTTATTTTGGTGTGTCTATTAATGACATTAATTAGACATGATGGATATCTCAATAGTTTGTAGTTGTAATTCTTGTTTCAATTCTCTCAATTTTCATGTTCTTGTGTCAAAGAAGTTTCAACAGCTATTGGAAGTCCTAGCAGCAAATTGTGAGTAGTTGCAGTTTCTTGAGCCTCTTGAGAAGATACAGAAATGGAGGAGGGGCAGTCACCACAAGAAGGTCTATTCAATTTTCCAAAGAAGTGGAATAGCAGTATGGCCTATGCATCTGCAAAAGCACAACCAAGAATCAACTACCCAAGGACAAGAGCCTTGGAGAAGGGGGTTAATGCTGATCCTATGCAGATGAAGGATTATGTAAATGGCATCTTTGACACCCATATGACCAAAAATCTAAAGAATCTGAGAGAGGGGGCACACATAAGGTGTCTCTGATGAGAAGAAAAGGGAGAATATAAAATAATTGGCATGAGGATTTGGACCTCCTAGTTGGCTCAGTTCTTGGTCCCTGCTATTCACCCCTATGAATTGGTTCTGATGTGTGCAGAACTTTTTGACCCATAGACTATAACGATTCAGCACAATAGATTCATGCTCTAGATAACCCCCAAGGTAATTTTAGATTGTAACATCAGAAATTGTCCTCCTATATGGAATGCTACAATTTCCCTCAGTTAGCTCCATACTCTTGGTGATCTCTCAACCTTTTCTTTTTTGGCCTTCCCGAAACCTTGATTAACTTAGTCTAGGAGCAGTCTTTTCACTTTTTGAGGTAACTGATTGATAGAACTCAGAAAGAGATTTGAGATTAGGGTCCCTAGGACCCCCAAAAATGCATATCTAAGCTGAAATTGGGGGCTTGGACTTGGGCACCTGCACCCTAGTCCTTCCCAGTTTCATGGGATTTTGAATTTTGGCGGGGTGTCAGTTCCTGCTGAGTGCCTCGGGATTTTGTTTTCAAATTCTTAGTTTTCGCACGATATCGAGACGTTATTTTGAAATTTGAATTCCCTAAAGCTAGATATAAAAAGACATTTACAAATCATTTTAACAAACACAATTCTTACGCAAGCTTGATGCCAAAACTCTGATGCAATTTGCATTGAAGATCAGTGACTTGTGGAAGCTATTCGAAGTATTCTTTATTTGCTATCTTGGAGACAATGGATGAAGGTTAGGAACCAAGATATTGATTCTACCTTGCTCTTCCTAGGATTTGTACACCGTTTGCATGATCAGGAGAAGGGTTGAAGCCTCCAAAAACAAGCTTGGAGATCCTCCATGGACATTGATGATTTTCCTTCTTGTTCATACAAGTCTTCATTTGTTTCATCTCCTTGAGGTGAAGTTGTATGTACTTATTCATGCAAAGCAAGTTGTTGATCTTCCCTTGATTGAGACATCTAGGGTTTGATTTTATGCATACACACATTGTTAGGTTTGCACACACTTCAACAAATCTTTATCTCTGGCTATTGTTGAGGTAGAAATACCAAAGATGGGGCTTGACTGAGGCAAGCTCCTATATAGCCGCAACAATTTCCTTCTTTTATATGTGTAGATCATGTTTCACAAGTTCTGGTGGAAAGAAGATACAAAAAGAAGGATATTACAAGTACAGTCATGACAGAGTTTAGGATTTTTGGATTCTGAGACTTGCGGGACATTGGGGCAAGTGCCCTAGTCCAACTAGGTGTTTTATCCCAGATTTGGGAGCCTTTTAGCAATCTTAGATACCCCGTGTAGAAGGGTTTCTTATTTAGGAATTTACAGGACATTAGATTGGGTGCCCTAGTCCAGGTAGCCCTCAAAATTTGTGTACACTATCTCTGAACCTCTCCTCTGCACTCCTGTGATTAGTTTTATCAAATACTTCATTAGTTTCTGTATATTGTTGATTTGAGGCATAATTAGGGTTTTGCTTGGTTGAAAATACAACAATTGATAAAATCTTGATTAGGGCCATAGGTTCTATGATCACGTGAGCATAAAAGGAGGCAAAGTGATTAGAAGCCTGTTCAGAAGCTTGATCCTTGTCATCCCCAATGTTTAACAGTGAAATTGAGGTACTTAACCTAGAGTAAACAAACCATCAAATTTTACCCTAAACATTTTGGTGAACCCAAGCTTTAAAGAATTTGCATCCTTTTAAACTTTAGATCTGAAATAATTTTCTGTTCTAAAGCATAATTGGATTGGAAAACCTCTTTAATGAAATTTACATATGTTAGATTATGATTATATTGTTTATCTTTCCACTAAAAGGGTTGGAAATTAACATTTATTGTTGGATATTGTAGTTCATTTGCATAGGTCATCATTGTGCATTTAAATCTTGGATTAAATAGAGCATGTTAGAATGTTGGATTATTTTTTGCAATATTTTCATGCTTATGATGAGCCATTTAGTCGTGATAAATTTGATATGTTAGATGAAGCCCTTGAGGACTTTATCTCAATTGAACATTCCACTACGACCTCTAAGCCGTCACTATTTCAAAGATTTGTAAATGCAATTTATGTTCCTAAATCTAAAGAAGAGATTGAAAAACTAAAAATTGTGGTTACTCTATGTGCAAATGTGGTTCAACCATCCTCTAAGCATGTGCTTGTTGTTAAAGGTCTTTCATCTTCTTCTCAATCTCTTGATCACATTTATGATTGTGCAAAACAAATTGTGAAACAAAGCTTACAACAAACCAATCATAATGTGGTTGCCCATGCATATAATACTCATAATAGCAGACAAAGTACACAACAAGCAAATGTTCTGATATCTTTACTAGCTTCTCAACCTATGCTTCCTCAAGCACCTCATTTAACATATAAAGGTGGTAAAGACTATGATCTTGTAGAGCAGCTTCGTGCTACTCCTGCAAAGATATCTCTTTGGGAACTTATACAAACTTCACCTACTTACCATGGAATGCTACAAGAAGCTTTACAAAAGGTGATTATTCCTCCTGTTGTTAAACCAAATGATGTTACCGCTTTACTAGACTATATGCATGCAACAAAAATAGATATTTTATTTTAACAACATGAGTTACCATCTCTCAAGGTTTAAAAATAGTATGATCCTTTGGTTATCTTTATTACAATCAACAAAACATTGGTTAAGAGAGTTATGATTGATAATTGGTCAGCCCTTAATGTTTGTGGTATTGATTTATTACATAAGGTTAAAGTTGATGTATCTGCTATAAAACCAGAATCACTTAGTATTCGTGGCTTTGACAATGTTGGATGACAATCTGAGGGCATTGTAACTTTACCTATACAAGTTAGACCTGTGATGGTACCTACCTTGATTCATGTCATGCCTTGTTCTCTATCTTATAACATGATTCTGGGTAGACCCTGGATACATGCATTAGGAGCAGTTCCTTCTACTTTACACTATTTGATTAAGTTTATATTTAAAGGAAAATTGCATACTATCCATTCGGATCCTGAACCTGATAATTGTCTGCAAATGGAAGTGCATAAACATGTTGTTGGTCTTAAGATGCTAAACAATCTGAAAGTTGAATTGTCATATCCTCTTGCCTCTAAAAATGTTATGCAAGAGCCCAAGCGATTGAATGCATTTGTTGGTGACAACTAGGGTTCGTTAGATTTTGCATCCTCCACTACAAGAGAGTATAAACTTAAAAACCCCATCCTTGAAACATCAAATATTGCATCGATCACATCACATGCTTCGAATGATAAACATATGAATTCTTTGGTGACAAATAAAGAAAATACTCTAAGTTACACTACTAATTATGAGACATATGAAGCTCCGCCTTCGTCTAAAGGAATGGTCTCTCTTTATGGAAGAGGATTTTGAATCCTCTATAAAAATTGTGACTATGTAGGTAATGGTTGTGGTATAAATGAATAAGGAATCAAAATGCCTATAGAATCCACTTTGCAACATTACTCAAGTGGAATTGGATACAATCCTTTTAAGGAATCCAAAGCCCGCAAACACCCTACTCTAAATGTGAATACAATAACAACACTCAGTTTGATATTCTTGGAGATGATTGACATCAATTGTCCTCTAGGATCACTTCCATTAGATATGTTTATGGTGGATGAAGTGATAATGGAATTCTTAGGTGCTTATGATGGTATTCCTCGTTATCACCATAAACGTGGCCTACCTTATTGTTTAAACAATGATGCATATTTTGGAAAGACTACTAGCACAATAACTGCTACAGTAGAACAAAATGAAGAATTTGAAGAACAATTACAATCCTACAATCCCCTAGACTATAGTACTCTTCTTAATGGAAAGACTATTGATATTGCTATGGATAAGGATAATCCTAAAAAAGTTATCCCTATTGGTGATTGTTTAAATGTAGAAGAAAAATAAGAAATGACTAAATTGTTGAGTGAATTCTCATAATTGTTCTCTTGGAATTATTCAAACATGCCTGGCATAGATCCTCAGATTGTAACACATAATATTGTATTGAAGGTAGATGTTAAACCATTCAAACAAAAGATTTGTAAGATGAATCCTAAGATTGCTTTGCTTGTTAAAGATGAAATAGAAAAAATCTTACAAGCTGGTTTTATTTGGCCTATTGATTACTCTCTGTGGATCTCAAATATTGTTGCCATTACTAAACCTGATGGTCTTATAAGAATGTGCACAGATTTTTGGGACTTAAAATTGGCATCTTTGACAGATGATTTCTCGCTCCCTAATATCGATATGATCATTGATTCCATTGCTAGACATGAGTTGCTATCTTTCATGGATGGATTTTTGAGATATAATCAAATCCTTATAAATCCTCTTGATCAGTATAAAATGGCCTTTATAACACCTTGGGGTACATTTTGTTAGGTAGTCATGTCGTTTGGACTTAAGAATGCAAGTACTACTTACCAACGTGCAATGACTCTCATATTCCATGATTATATGCACAATATTCTAGAAGATTATGTTGAAGACATCCTAGTGAAGTCTATCCATCGTAAGGATCATGTCACAAATCTTCGACAAATATTTGAGCGCATATGAAAATATAGAATGCAATTGAATCCTCGTAAGTGTGTTTTTGGCGTGGACAGTAGAAAGTTACTTGGATTTACTGTTTCAAATCGAGGTATAGAAGTTGATACAAAAAAAATAGATTTGATTGTTAATATGCCAATACCTAAGAACATATCTCAACTTTGTAGTTTGCAGGGAAAGATACAAGCCATTCACTGATTTGTTTCACACCTCATGAATAGGACTCACCCCTTTACGCAACTACTGAAGAAAGATTCTCATTTCCAATGGAATTCTAAATGTCAAAAATCTTTTGATGATTTAAAGGATTACCTAGCTAGTCCGCTTGTTTTACAACTTGTTGTTTCTTATAAACCATTTCTATTATACATCTCAGCATCTAACAATGCCCTAGCTGCTTTGTTAGCGTAACATAATACTGAAGGCAAAGAATGTGTTGTATATTACATCAGCCGTACTCTGCTTGATTATGAAGTGCGATACACAGTTATAGAGAAGCATTGCTTAGCTTTAGTGTTTTCCACTTAAAAGCTTAGACATTGCCTCTTGAATGCTGAAATACATGTAATGATAAAATTTGACCCTTTGAAACATCTCTTTGCTAGAACAGATTTATCAGGTCGTCTTGCTAAATGGGTTATGTTGTTAATAGAGTTTGATCTTAAATTCATTTCACAAAAAATAATTAAAGGGAAAGTGATAGCCGATTAGTTAGCTGAAGCTCCCTCGCCCTTTTCCATACAAAATGCTGATGTTTTTCCTAACGAATAGATTTTAACAATCTCTACGGATGAAAGATGGGAGTTATACTTCAAAGGATCAAAATGTCAAACTGGCTCCAGAGCTGGTGTTATATTAATACCTCACATTGGTAAGTCATTTCTCTTATCTTACCATCTAGATTTCTTATGCACAAACATTATAGCTGAATATGAAGCCCTTATCACTGGACTTCGTGCAACCTTAGCTCTTAATATTAAGAATATTACAATTTACGGTGATTCCTGTTAATTGTTAAACAAATAATGGGATTGTATCAAACTATGCACAATAAGTTATCTCAGTACCATGAGTTTGCATTATCTCTCTTAAAACAATTCAAATCATATTCGATCAATACCATTCCTAGTAAAGATAACCGGCATGTAGATGTAATAGTAAGCGCAACTTCCTGTATATCCCCTGATGGTTCTCATGAGGAATTTACCTTCATTGTTCATAATCTTAAGACACCAGTAATTGAAAGTCCTATAGTTGTGAATTCATAACTCTATGGTAATACATACACTGATGAATGGTTCTCCTACATATTCAACTATTTATGTGATGGAACCATCCCAGACTCGACATCTAAGAATGCCTGACTCTGTTTACGCAAACTAGCAATGCGATACATTATATTATTGAATGTCTTGTATTGATGAAGTTATAATGGTGTTTTACTCTAATGTTTAAGTAACGCAGAGATTCTGATAGCTTTAGAAGAAGCTCACTCTGGTGCCTATGGGGGGCATTTCCATGGAAAATTGTTGGTGCAAAAATTGTTACATATGGGGTACTATTGGCAGCATATGGAACAAGATTCCTTTGCTTACATCAAGAGATGCCCACAATGTCAACAACATCAACACCTCATCCATGCTCCTGCTCAAGTTCTTCGTGCCCAGGTGTCACCTTGTCTATTTTCTATCTGGGGCTTGGATCTTGTAGGTAAAATTTCCCCACCCTCCTCTCAAGGACATACATTTATCATTGCTACTATTGATTACTTTACAAAATGGGTCGAAGTGGTCCCTTTGCGATCCATGACTGCTAATGTAATTTGTCGATTCATACAAGATAACATAATTTCCCAATTTGGAATACCTTCCTCCTTAGTTTTGGACAATGGTATGCCATTTGAGAACAAGGATGTAAAAAAGTTCCTTGAAAAATATCATATACAACATTGCTTCTCTACACCTTATTACCCTCAATGAAACAGCCAATAAGAAGCTTCAAATAAAGTTATTGGATAGATTCTAAGGAAAACTATTATTAAAAATCAAAAAGATTGGCATACGCAATTATCTTATGCCTTATGGGCTTAAAGAACAAGTAATTGAATGGCTATGGGTAACACACCATATAATCTTGTCTATGGTGCAGATGCAATAATGCCCTTGGAGTTATAAATTCCTTCCTTGCGAATTTTCCTAAGAGACATCATGGATGATGACATAGAATGAGAGAAAAGATTGCAAGAACTTGAGATGCTTGATGAAAGACGTATTAACGCTCTTGAACATCTCAAGGCTTATAAAAAAGGTGTGCAACGAGCTTATAATGTGCAAGTCATACAACATTCATTTAATGTTGGGGACTTGGTTCTATATGAAAATCCATGCAATGTAAACATACTGCTTGGTTAAAAAGGTAAGTTCAACCCTAATTAGCTTGGACCGTATATAATCATTGAAACCTTTGGATCTAGCATGTATAAATTAGCTGATGAGCAAGGTTTGCCGCTTAAGGAAACTATTAATGTAGCACAGCTCAAAATATTTTATGCTTAAAGATTTAATGTTAAATGTTTATAAGCTAATTTAATACATAGATTAGCTTCAATTTCGACAAGATAGTATTGTTTTGTCTTAATTCATTTAGCATTATATCTTTGTTCAGTTGATCATTGTTGTATTGCGTTTAAGTAGTGATTGCTTAGATCACTTTTGTATTAACTAAATATAGCATGGAAGTTATAGTTATGTACAAAATAATTAATCATTGTGTTTGTTACTGCACGTTCTTTTTAGAATTGCTAGTATATCACAATAGCATTAATTATAGCATTTAGACATCATCACTAGTTGCATTTTTTAGAAAAATCACATGTGATATATCAAAAGCCATTACAAATAAATAAAAAGAAATAATCATATATATATATTAGTTTCATGTATACATCCGAGTCGACTATCCCTCAGAATAAAATGGGATGTTGTAGTGCATAAAGTTTATATATCATATAGCTAAGCCTCGATCACCAGTACCCTCAGGCCCTCGTGGTGTGTGAGTGACAAAAGCCTGACCATGTGTGGCTATGGATCACGAATGACTCCTAGAGATGCTTTGTGATCATAACCCCTTGATCTTGCCTCTCATCTCTATCATCTGCTCATGTGCCTCCTGGTACATCCTCTAGTACCAGTCTCTCTTAGCCTAAACCTTCTCTCTGTCAGCTCTTGCCTGCTGGACCTCCCATAGTAAGAACTCATTGATAGATGGCTCTCCCTCCGATGTAGGAACCACTACCATCTACTCTCACTGTGCCCTAAGCTCAGCCTTAGCGCTCAGCTCTTTGTCAAAACTCCTCTCTCTCTCTCTTGTGTAGACTACTCTAGTATGGCCTTTGTAGTAGTCATGTATCTGACAATAGGTATAAATATCTCAACATGCCGCCCAACAGATGATCATGGTGAATAACCTACCCACACTCACTACTCTGAGGCATCTGTAGGTACTATGTCTCCTATGACGTGACTCACAAAGTCTCACCATGCATTAGTCCCAACTACAAAATAGAGGATGAGATAGATGTTAGACTCCCATAGAAATATCACAAATTATAAACTATACAAAACATAAAATAATAAATCAAACCTCACCTAGATCTCCGTCTCGCTAGGATGGATCTTAGATCACTGATGGTGTGATGAGATTTGCTGTCTGATCTGTAGTTGGGGGCATAGACCTACTACTCTCCCCTCGCTCTATATGACTAGGCCTCACATCATCTATAGTAGGACCATGAGCCTTAGACCGCGGTCTCGACTCAGTCTCCTCGTTAGTGTCTGCCTCCTATTGGCTCTGTCACGATCTCGCTCTGAAGATGTACTATGATGGGACCTCCTCGAACTCATCCTCATTCTCCTTCTCATCCTCCTGAAGATCGTAGTATCCCACAAAATCATGAACATTGTCCTCCACCCCTGTGTCACTCGCATGACGGGCCCAAGGTTATGCATCTCCTATAGGATGCCTAGGTGGAAACATAGGTGTAGGTCATGCTGTGTGCCACCAGGTCTGATATGCTTGAGCACACCTAACATCATCTGCACTTGATACCTGCTCTGCATCCTTAGGACCCTCATCATTGCTAAGTGGTATGTCTGCTATAGTTGGCTGTCAGACAGTATTGGATCTAACTACACTTCAAGCCACACGTGCATAGCTTAGATGAACTGCACAAACATCTTGTACCTATCCGAACTATCATGCCACCCTGTCAAAGTAGAACCAAGATATAGCATGATCAAGGCGACCGACCATTAGTCGATCCCTCTACATCTGAGCTAACTACCTCTGCTCGCTAGGCCATCTGATGAAGCCACGATACGGTCTTCAGATGATGTCACCAGGCTATAATCTATCAAATACTACTCTCCAGTATAACAAATTGCCATGCCTCCAACACCTGACTAGTGGGTAGGCATAGACGCGCAGATGGGTGAATGCTGCCTCTATAGGATAACCCATTGGTCATGTGCACCTAATGTGCTCAAAGGTCCAAATCTGTAACAATGTGTAGACCATCAGACTCTGCATCTCGTAGTGGACATATCACCCTAAGTCACGATATAGGTGCACAAGTATACTGCATCCCCATGCATAGAAAGTCTTATGTGGCTCCATCGCTCTGATAGTATTAACAAGACCCCCATGAAGGTGAGTTCCTCGTCCATCTGGTGCAATGGCTAGTGAGACTGTGACAATCATGATCCTCCGTAGTAAGGGAATGTCTCTGCATCCTTGCTCTAGCAACCGGAGCTGAATATGTCCTCACTCTGCCTGTGAAATAGTGCGACCCAAGAAGTATAGCTGACTCTCATGAGTATAAACCTTTGATTGGTAGTCAAATGATCCTGAATACATCCTCCAGTGTGATGGTAATCTAACCAATCAGTAAATGGAATGTGGAGGTATTTGCATCCCATCTCTTCATCAATGTCATAAGCATCACGCAGTGGAATCTGATTGTGGGCATCTCAAACACCCACCATAGGTCAACTGTCTGTAAATGCTCTCTCTGTGGTAGTCAAAGTGCTAGCACGCTCTCGTAGGAGTGCTATCAAATAACCACCTATGTGCTCATGCATCTCAAGGACATCCTGTAGATTGAAAAGCAAGTAAGAGTATCAGAATCCCTGCTAGAAACCAAAATAAGCTATCAAAAACTGAATAGAGTGCCTGAGCCTAGGGCTTGTGTCCTCTGAGGACCAGGGTGCCTTAGGAAGACTAGGGCTCCCCAAAGGGACACTGATGCCCCTGTGGGACTAGGGTGTCCTAGAGAGACTCTGGCACCTAGGTGGACTCAGGCACCCCTATCTGCGATCCCTATCCACCTTCCCCTCTAGGTATAGACATCGATAAACGTGAAAGCAAAATACGACGAAAGATGACAGAAGGATGGAATCAGGACCCTAACTTGGCCTCGAAGCGTCTCTCTACCACTCGAGCTCTAAGCATCTCCAGTCGTTGTGGATGGTATGGACGTCGGCTCGGCATGGTCATTCTCCTATTCTCCTCTCTCTTCCTCTGTAATAACAAGAAATAAGAATGAGTTAAGTGATAAGTGACAACTCCTTTTTACATAACATAAGCGAATGAGAAATCCTATCCCTAACTAAGTGCAAAAGTGCACTCTTTCACTCTGAAGCCCTTTTCTTGAGCTGTTGAACTTCGATTTCAATGTCATTTGTTGCATTGAAATCTCAATTTTTCTCTCTTTCTTACCCAATGTGTTATGGTCTAGTGTTGTTCCTTCAAATGACCCTCATAACAAATTTCCCTTGAAATTGATGGATATCTCCTTGTTTCTTCACTTGGACTAAGCAAGCAAAAACAAGGGGGCATATATCTCCCTCAATTTCCTCCCTCACCATGTTTCATCACTCAACCCCCTTAGCATTTGATACTAACTCATTGGTGGTGGTTGCAAGTTGATTTGGTTTTGATTTATCTAACAAGTGTTCCTTTGCAGGATGCAGTTCCTAACTTTGTGGTCTTGCAGGATTGCAGACTTGGGGGCTTCTTCCTTTTCAAACAACATTTCAACTTTGTCTATAGTATCCTTTTGGGTATCCTTTTCATGATTAATGCATTTACTTTCCTTTAGTTGCATATGCACATAGTGTCATATGGCCACTAAAGTGGGGGCTAAATGTAATGTCAGAAATTGTCCTCCTGTATGGAATGGTACAATTTCCCTTGGTTTAGCTCCTCACTCTTGGTGATCTCTCAACCTTTTCTCTTTTGGCCTTCTCGAAACCCTAATTGACTTAGTCTAGGAGCAGTCTATCCAATTTTTGAGGTAACTAATTGATAGAACCTAGAAAGAGATTTGAGATTAGGGTCCCTAGGACCCCCAAAAATGTAGATCTGAGCTGAAATTGGGGGCTTGGACTTGGGTGCCCATGCCCTAGTCCTCCCCGGTTTCACGAGATTTTGAATTTTGGCAAGGTGTCAGTGCCCGCCGAGTGCCTCGGGATTCCATTTTCAAATTCTTAGTTTTCACATGATAATGAGACATTATTTTGAAATTTGAATTCCCTAAAGCTATATATAAAAAGACATTTGCAAATCATTTTAACAGACACAATTCTTATGCAAGCTTGATGCCAAAACTCTATTGCAATTGCCATTAAAGATTAGTGACTTGTGGAAGCTATTTAAAGTATTCTTTATTTTCTATCTTGGAGACAATGGATGAAGGTTAGGAACCAAGATCTTGAGTCTATGTTGCTCTTCCTAGGGTTTGTGCACCCTTTGCATGATCAGGAGAATGGTTGAAGCCTCCAATAGCAAACTTGGTGATCCTATGTGGACATTGCTAATTCGCCTTCTTGTTCATGCAAGTCTTCATTTGTTTCATCTCCTTGAGGTGAAGTTGTATGTGTTTATTCATGCAAAGCAAGTTGTTGATCTTCCTTTGATTGAGACACCTACGGTTTGATTTTATGCATACACACATTGTTAGGTTTGTACACTTTTGTAAATCTTTATCTCTAGCTATTGTTGAGGTAGGAATACCAAAGATAGGGCTTGACTGAGGCAAGCTCCTATATAGTCGTAATAATTTCCTTCTTTTGTATGTGCAGATCGTGTTTCACAGGTTCCAACAGAAAGAAGCTACATAAAGAAGGATATTGCGGCTATAGTCATGACAGACTTTAGGATTTTTGGATTTTGAGACTTGTGGGACATTGGGGTGGGTACCCTAGTCCAACCAGGTGTTTTATCCAGGATCTGGGAGCCTTTTAGCAGTCTCAGACACTCTGTGCAGAAGGTTTTCCTGTTTGGGAATTTGCAAGACATTGGAGCGGGCACCTTAGTCCAGGTAGCCCTCAAAATCTGGGTACACTATCTCTGAAACCTCTCCTTTGTACTTCTGTGATCAATTTAACCAAATACTTCATCAGTTTCTGTATATTGTTGATTTGAGGCATAATTAGGGTTTTACTTGGTTGAAAATACAACACTTGATAAAATCTTGATTAGGGCCTTTGGTTCTACAACCACACGAGCATAAAAGGGAGGCAAAGTGATTAGAAGCCTGTTCACAAGCTTGATCCTTGTCATTCCCAATGTTTAATGGTGAAATTAAGGTACTTAACCTAGAGTAAACAAACCATCAAATTTCACACTAAATAGGGATATGTTGGGTTTGTATCATGACCGAGGTGCTACTTTTCCCACTATCCCGAAGCTGCAAAATATATGGAATGGGGTCCATAGTAAAGTTAGGTTTCTAAATACTAAGATGCACTTAGATGAAGACAACACCCAATTTCCCCCATTACCCACCGCCCGAGGCTAGTTCAATGCTAATGTACAGGATGCCCTCTCCATGATAGATTTCATTTTCAGTCGGGATGAAGATGCAAATGTATACAAATGGCATTTGGTGGCCATTTTTAGACTCAAAATACTAGATAAGTCTGCCAAATAGAGGTTCAACTTTTCAGAGCATATCTCCCAAGCCATTATTGAGCAGCTATCCAAATTTTTTGAGGAACAAACTTTCAGGTATTCAACCTATCTTTTCCACTTAATCTTGTATCAAAATTATTAGCTCTTCTAACAACATATGCATCTAGACATGTATGACCCTGAGACAAACAGTAAAAGTACTATCCTGGTGTCCGCATGGACTCATGTCCTCTCAAAAATTGCAAACCCCTATGAATTTGCCAAGTGTTTTATGGCACTGGTCTTTGAACAATTAGAGTTTGAGGTTGTTGTGAACATGATGACAAATAGCATGAGAGGCCTCTTGACCAATTCCAAAATCCCTTGTGATTATTTGTTTGGTGCCCATAGTAAAATGACTAGACTTCATGGTTTTGCTAGTGAACCTGTTTTTCTCCCAAAAGTTTTAACTCCTAGGGTTGCAGCATTGGAAGGTCACCAACTATCTATTATTGACAATAATTTTGGTAACAAGAAAAGGAAGAAGAAGTGTTATGATATACCTTGGAGTAAGGGAAAGATTACAATAGAAGGGTGAGTGCAGGATCATGATGGGCCAAACATTACCCCTAAGTGGCAATGTAAATGTGAAAAATAGACTAAAGTAACTTCATGTCAAAAATTGAATGAGTTATCTACACAATCTAGAAATAAGGTAGTCATAAAAGTTGTAATAAATTGAATGTAGTTTATGGGCTACTACTTTTTTAAAACAAAATTTTAAAATTAGTTTGGTGAAAATTGGATATTTCAATGAAACACTACTAAAATTTTTAGAAAAACATAAAAAGTAGGTGTCATTCCAGCCAACCTAAGTATGAGAGAAATATAATATTTTTCCTCCATGATTTGGATTTAAGTAAATGACACATGAGCAGATGTGACGCATATTTTTTTGAATTTTTTAAGTAAATAAATAATTATTTATGAATTTTTTACTGTGGGTTTTTTTAAATATTAAAAATTAATTTTCCAGCCAACCTAACTTGGTCAAAAATATATGAAACTCAAAAATTTTAAATTTTTATGCATACCCAATAAATCCTAGAATGTGATGCATCTTTTTAATTTAAAAAGGGTAATATGTTGAAAGTTATGGATGTTTTTCAATATGTATATCTCTCAGCAAATCAGACATAGCATATGTAGAAAATTAATAATAATTACCTATTAAAATTATTATGAGGCTTATACTATATTTTTATAATCTTAATAGCTTCCTCTATAAACCCTTTTCATTTGATTAAATTTAGCTACAAAAAAGTTTGTCAGCTTCAAGGATGAAATTGTGGGAAATTTCAGGATAACACTAAATGGGTGGTTTTGCAAGTTTCTTTGGCAAGTTTTGGGACTCCCACTTGCCTAAATATGAGGTAATCCTAAGGCATTTTTGGAGGGAATATATATTTGAGCTAGAAATATTAACATCCTTTCCATCCAAATTTAAATATTAGTCTAAATGTTAGCACCTTTTCATCCAACAAATTTTTTCTTCATTGCCACTGTTTGGCCCATCATGATCTCACACTCACCCAAAGAAAAGAGAAACTGAGCATCTCCTGCTAAGAAAATTGATAGTTTATGGTTTTGTAATAGTCCTAGATAAATGGAACTATGATCCTGATAATTTCTTGGCATCTTGGATAGTAAATAACAAAGTTTCCGTTGTTTTCCTCCATGAGAGTCGGCCTTTCTAGGAACATAGAAGATCACCACAACAGGATAATCCAGTGTTCTATGTAGAGCTTAAGGATTTACCATATGAGGGCCCCAAGACATGGGAAACTTTCTACAAGAAGAAACAAGAGTATGATCCTAAGAAACTTATGACACATGGTTTGAGGAAAACTCTCAAGAATAAAGACTGGAGCAGTGAAAAGATAGTAGCCTATTGGAAATATAGGCAAGAGATTGATAAATTCACCCACACTTTTGGGGGAGTTCCAACAGATGAGCAATGAGATAAAATCTGGGACAAGTATCATATGACCCCCGCATCAACCCCAGACACAAGTAATCTTTCGAGCCACTCATAGGAAGCAGAGGAGCCAGAAGAAGCTCAGGAGGAAGAGGAAATAGAGAAAGCAATTACACAAGCCCCTAGGGCTCCGTGTCCTCAACCTCTCAGTGCCATTATGAAACAAAATGCCACACTATCACCGTCTCATGAGACCCATATAGCTTCGGCATCGGGGGGTCTTGGAGCGACAATCTCTTAACAAGCATTCATATTAGGACAAGAAGCATCAGAGGAAGAAGACCCTAAAGATACAGCAGCAAGGCCCTTGAAAAGAAGGCAGAAGCTAGTGTTACAAGAAGAGGAGACTAAAGGTGATGTCTTGGAGCTCCAATAGAAACAAGTTCTCATGATTATAGTGGCAGGTTAGGTAAGTATCCCTCCTCCCATTTCTCCTTCTTCTTCTTCTTTAATAGGGGTGGCAACCCAAATGACCTACTCTTCCACGTCTCCTGTCACCTTTGTTGCTCCTTTACAATCTTTCACCCCTACTACTATTTTGTCGGCCTTAGTATCATCACAGGCCATTTTGATTCCTTTGTTTTCCCCATCCATGCCCAGATAAGCTTTTCCTCAGATTGACCGCAGTCAACAAATTACAACCATCCCATATGGCTTTCGATAGGGTTACCCATTTGCTGGCAGACTCATTGCCTCTGTACCTACCTTTCAAACACAAGAAGATACTGCTAGGAGGACGAGAGAAGCTAGAATGGAAAAGAAAAGGAAGGAAGAAAGAAAAAGCCCTAGTATCCCCTACATGACATCACTATTTGATCCCATCCAACAATCCCTGACCATTACCCACTTGACCCCCAATGTAGTCAAGCCTGTTGAGCAAATGAAGCCAAAGGACTATACCATGAATGCAATGGCTATGGACTTAGCCCACTTCAGGCCCCAAGATAAGGTGGAGCTAATGAATGAAACTTTTGTATCTGTCACATCTAATTATCTCAAAGTAACAAGAAAGCTACAAAAGTTGGAAGTAGACTTACCAAAAATAAGAGCCACGATCAATAGCCTTACAACAGAAATAAAGGCCAAGGACAAAGAAATTAACACTCTCAATAAAGATATGCAATCTACTATGTCTTTGGAGGTATACCAAGCATCACAAGCTCAAGCTGCAAACCTGCAAACTGAAATAGCATAGGTGAGGGCCACTGCAATAGCACTGAAATAGGAAATGTCATTGCTAAAAAGAAATGCCAAGATAAGATGCAAGAAGTGTCTCAGCTACAACAGAGCCTACTGAGGGAGCAAAATCAATACAATGCCTATCAAGCTTAGTTCATGGCTAAATAGTAGAAGACTAAGTAATTGACTATTGAGCTAAGTTAGAGGCCTCAGAATGAAAGAGTGTTAGAAATGGTCAAAGAGATCTGTGTGTCTGCATGGCAAAGGATCTCCGTGGAGGTCTCACAGCTTAAGCCTGCCCTCAATTTCCTTCTCAAGGCTTAGTAGCTATGTGAAAGGGTAGGGTCCTCAGTTGAGGCAACTTTATCCACTGTTTCTTTGAGAGTCTCAAATTCTCAACTTTTGTTGCAAAAACTCTATGATACAACAGATGAAGCCTTGTTAGTGGTAGGGGTGAGTGACAGAATGACTGCAACAAAAAAGGTGAATGAAGTCTTAAGCTGCAATGAAGCCGCTACAAGTTGCAAGACACTTTTGAATGTTGTGAAGGAAGGTGTCAAAGGCATGAAAGGGCACATTGAGAAGCTGGTATAGTCAGGACTCACATCTCCTTTCCTAGATAGTAATACAGTCTTAATGATTGATGAGATTAAGACCCTCCTATTGTTGAAACAAAATGATCAGACTATTTTTCAAAGTCTGAGTGACTCTTCAAGTGTAAGGGAGGTTGAATCAATTCTCATCCCTATGGCTTAGCTCAAATTTTAATTGCATTCAGTGGTGCAAATTCTCCAGTCCTTCTCTCATAAGGACATTATCAATTTGGATCTCACTTTCTAGGATTTATAGAAAAGACAAGGCTTGTCAGACTCAGAATGGTCTGGGTATCACGTTGCCTTGCAGAAGTTATAATTTCTTAGCAGTGCCAGTGCATTTTTTACATTTTGATTTTTTTTATATTTCTGGGGTTCTCTCTATGCAGGCACAAAGTCCCATATGAGTCGCCAAGAACTGTAGAGTTCTTACTCTACATTTTGTAGCATCAATTAATAGTGGCAGTATAGTTTTACTATCAACTTCTATCATCTTGGTAATCTCTGTTTGTGTTGCAAGTATAGTCCATGTGGGAATGTGCTAGGTGTTAGCATGGTAGGGTTTTGAAGAAGTGGAAGGGATGATACTTCCTAAAAATGCTTAGAGTCGACACGTGGCAAGGCATTTAAGAGGTAGAAAGATCAGTGTCTAGCAGCATGAGAATGTGCCAAGTGTCCTCTTCTCAGTTTGTAGTACTTAAGAGTCACAAGATGTGCCATGTATCTTGGGCCCATATTCTTCCTTTGTTTTTCATAATGTTTCTAAGATGCATAGGAAAGTGCCAAGTGTCACTACAATAGGGATTCAAGGAGGAACTTTTAGAAAGGCAATGAAAAGACACACTAATCTACCATGTGTCCCTTTCCTTAATAGTTTCAAGAAGTGTCGAAGTGCAACATAGTGGGCCCAAAATATTAAAAGATAGTTTCTAAGTGAAGAGGACAGTGCCTAGTGTCACAACTATGGGCATTTGAAGAATAGAAACAAAGGAGACTTTTAAAGGAGCGCTAGCCTACCATGTGTCCTAGTTTTGAAACTCATGGGTGTTGCCACATGTTTTGATTGTTATTTAAGATTAAGAAGGAAATAGAGGAAGCTAGATGCACCAAGTGTCAGTATGGTGCGCATTCTCACCATGTTATAAAAGGAGACAAGCCCAATGAGTACAGATGCACCATGTAGTAACTTTTGAACCATTTGGAAGCTCGTGGAAGAGGCCATATGTCCCACAAGAACTAGTAGTGTTAATGCCATATGTTCAGCGCTAGTCAACCTGAGACATTAGATTTCCACAGTCCATGATGATTGTAGTAAAATACTTCAGGAATTAACTATGTACAAGTTTATACCTCAACGTTTTAGATCAAACTCTATGATCCATCATCAGGAGAAATAACAAGAGAAGAGAGAATTGGATCATAGAGTTTGATCCAAAATGTTGAGGTATAAACTTGCACATAGTTAATTCCTGAAGTATTTAACTATAGCCAGTCAACCAATCAAAATGCGAGGATGATACAAACGTGGATTCAAAAAGATTTTATGTGCATGACCAGTTCCAATTTAGTTTTGTAGATGGTTAAGATCCTAATGGCCATCAATGTTCCAAGCGTCATCTTTCTGCTATAAGTAGGGGAATTTTGTAACTAAAATATATGTGAAAAATATATTGAAATAGAAGATATATGAGAAGAGATTTATTATGTGACTAGAATATATCATTTTTTCCTTTGCATTTGTTTTAGCAAGAGAAGCATTATAGATCTATGCATATTCTATGTCTCATGTATTCTGTTGAATCAATTAATGAAAAACCTCTATTTTGTACTATTTGGTGATATATTTCTATGTCTCTATTGTAATTTCTCTTAGTTTAGCCTTTGAGTTTAAATCTATTCATTATCTGTTTATAATGACCATGCTCATTGCTCTTTAATATAGTAGAAATCATAAAAGATTTAGTCACTGTGCTGATTGTTGAAACAAATATTAGTCTGGTGCATCACCTTAGAAGTTGCTTTATATTGTATCTGTAATCTTGTTTTTTCTACTCCTTTTCCCAAAACCCAATTAGAAATAGAAGAGCCAGCTTTTATAAAATCTAGAGGTCATTCTGAGAGTCATCCCACATTCCCAGAATCTCCCATGTTGGTGGTAAAACTTGCGTAATTTTATACATCAACAGTATTAACGATGCATTAAAACCCTATGAAATTAAATCTAGTTTATCCATTTATTAGATGTATTTCATCATTTAGGGAAAAAATATGTTAGTTTTATTGGATGTATTTCATCATCTAGGAAAAGAAAAGTACTCTTATTTTTCAAGAGTTAACTAAGTTTGAGGAAGTCCAACCAATCACCTCTTAAATAAGAAGAGTTATGTTAACTTGATAATGAGACCTTAGCTTTGGCTATGGTCAAGAATAAGATATTTTCCTCTAACCATAAGATTTCTAGATTCATAGATAGTATTCAACCAGGTGTTGGAGCAATTGAGTGTTGAAGATCCTATCAAAGATACATAGACAAGATGGTTCTTGCCTAATTCTTATCTGGTTTGGAATGAACCAAGTGAAATAAAAAGATCACTATTGGAAGATATAGAGATTTGAAACTTTTAAAATTCCACTATGGTAGTTAACTAGTTTGATGCTCATATTAAGAGTTTTATCATATTTTAGAATAGGAAGTTGTTCTATGAAATATTACCTCCTTTGGTCTTAATTCTTAATGATTTACTAATTTTTGAAGTCATGACAACGTTGTAATTTTACTCCATAGAGAATTGTGAGAACTTTTGTATGAAAATTCACATATTCTTTTTAAGGCCATAATGAAAATATCTTTCTCAAGTACCATATTTAAGTAAGACAGCAATGTGGTAACATTTTCATGATTGGATCTTACTTTAACCTATTTTTAAGCATACTAGAAGGATTTCTTAAAGAAAAGTAATGATCTATTGGCATAAAGTGCATAAAAAAGTAGAACAGGTCATGGAATGTATTCCTTTACAACGATTTTGAGAAAACCATACGATGTAAAATGTAAAATATTGCCAAGGGAGCATTATTAAATCTTTCTTTTGCTAAATAGTCATTTTCACATGTACAAAGAGATGTGCATATGAAGAAGTGGATAAGAGTTCCCTAGTATTTTGTGAAGTCTTTTTTTGAAAAACATGTTAATATGTTGTAGAGGACATGAGTATAGATGATCCTTTCATGCAGTCTTTTGTTGATTAAAGGATTGAGTTATTACCTCTCAATATTACTTTGCCTTGAAGCATTTTGTTAAGTAATCTACATGTAGCTTGCGAATTGATTCATAACAATTGTAAGTGTGTGTGAGGAAAATTGAGTTAAATAGATCAAGCATAAATATCAAAACTCAGCCCTACAAACTTCAAGAAATAGATCTAAGATAATAACCCATAATTCAATGCAAAACAAACAAAGAGCATTACCACCTAAGGTTGTATGTATTCCTTGGTTTATATGTGGATTGCTCTTTTACTTTGCATAACCATAGTTGCAACAAGCATGGATGAATGATGTGCTCAATGGATGTAATGTGCTCAATGATATGGAAGGTCAAAAGCACTCTAAGAATGCCCAAAGCTTAATGATCGCAGAGGGTTCGTGACAAGATGAATAAGGGTATATATAGCTTTCAAGGAAGATAAATCAACAATGGAGATAATTCAATGATATAAATGGATGAGATAAGTTGAGAAGACATGAAGGAATGTTCACATGACAAGTGTCCATTCAAAAATATGTTTTATTGATTTAATTTCTTTCTTGGCTAAAGATAGGATTGATTTCATAAAATAGAATGTTTTTCTATTTTATGAGTTGATTGATAAATAATGTTTTAACACTAGTTAAATCAACATTTATTTTTCTTTTTGACAGGCTTTTGAATAAAATTAAATAATAAATTATTTAATTTGTGTGCATGGAGGAAAAATATATTTTTGGAAGATTTGAAAAGATAATTACAAATTAAATAAATAAATTTATTTAATTTATTGTGTATGATGGAGGAATTAGAAAATATAAATAAATTATTGATTTTATTTATTGAGAAGATATAGAAAAGTCAACATTAAATAAATTTGAACAATTTATTTAATTTTGGAGGAATAATGAGTTAATTAAATAATTAAAATTATTTAATTGTTGTGGATAAGAGGAATTGAAGTGTGAATTAATTAAATTATTGATTTATTTAATTAATGTGGATAATAGCAGAATAAAATGGTGAATTAATGAAATTAATTAAATAAATAGAATTCATTCAATTAATGAAATTAATTAAATAAATAGAATTTATTCAATTAATGTTGGATTTTGGAGAATTAGAAGAAATTGATGAAATTAATTTATTTAATTAACGTTGGAAAAAGGTGTGTATGTGTAAGGTAATAATGCGATGGTCATTTTTAGGTTTCTAGCTTTTGTCTCTCTTTGAGATGGTTTTTTGAAGTAACATTTCAAAGAAATTTAAAACATAGTGTTTGATTTGAATGGAAGAAGATTGATTTAGAAGAATATGGTTGGAAGAAAATGATTGGATTAGAGTTGTTGATGCCCCAGTCACTCAAAGGTGAGGGTGACAAGGAAAGATAATGGTAAGTTAATGAATAAGATGAATGGTGATGATGCCCCCTCAAGTGGATAGGTGGGTTCAAAGAACACAAGTGTGCTCTCGAAATGGAATTGTTGGGAGATAGAGAGACATGGATGAAGATGAAAAGTTAGATGAAAAGATGGAAGAAGAAGCTACATAGAATGTAGAGGAATAGAAGGATTGATTAAACTTTGAAAGATATAGATATTTATGTGAATGTATGGGTGAGATGGATGGGTGGGATGTTGCTTTGGTTATGCTTTATAAAATGTAAAGAGAAATCCTTATTTTGATATAGCATATGGATATTATGCACCAGGGTATAGAAGACCAAGGTGATGATGTATCCAATGCATAGGATGTTGACCCTACAAACAAACAATTTGAACTTATATCTACTAGACATAATAAAACCTTGTTGGATACATGAATAGAAAATAGTCTTAGTGTAGAATGATCTTGATACATGTAAGGCCTTTACAGAACCTTAGATGGAAAATATATTGATATGCAAGATGCTAATTCCAACACAAACAAGATACATATTAGTCATAGTAGGATAATAAGAGCATCCCACAAACATAGCATACAAAAGCAATGACCATGCCCCAATCCATACTTTGTCACAACATACCAAGATATAGAAAGATCAAGGTAGTCTTGAGTAGGTATTAAAAATAAACAAAAGTTAAACCAAAAAGAAATCGACTGACTTATCAAACAAAAACACAGCCATCATATTCTCTTTCCAAAGAGGGTGCTCAAGATAGATTGGGCCTTATTGTAGGAATGATATATCCATTAAAGGCTTTTGGATCTAGGATAGATGGATGTAGTAGATATGGAAAGCAATATGTAGGCAAGCGTATTACTTCAAGAGTAGTCTTTTGCTTGTGGTTTGATAAGTACTTGAGCTTTCAAAGGATGAATAGTTAATTTTTTGCTTGAGTTAGTCAAGTTAGGGTGATAGATGAATATGATGGATTGTGATAAATGGATGAAGTGAGAGTTGGAAAGTTTATTATGGTTTGGGATGGAAAATGGGTGCATCTTATGTACCTAAGTACTAGATGTTGCAAGTATGAGGAGTAAGTGTTGTCATTGATGTCGACACCTAAGGTCAGCATCTAAGGAAATTATTTGAATAAGTTTGAGCAAGTGTCTGAGAAGAATAGTGCAGTGTTTTTCCCTGCATATCTTGTAGATTGAATATATTTGTCTGCAATTTAGAAGTTATGATAAGGGATGTCTGTAGTTACTATGTTTCAAGTTTGAGCCTCCGGTATGAAGATTTGAGTGAGTTCTATTCACTAGAGTAAAAATTATTTTTCTAAGTGTTAAATGGTGACAGGGAGAATGTATTCTGCTTTACATTTCTTTGCATTTAAGTTGTATAGTCTGCAATTCTACAATCAAGTTTGTAATGTTGTTATGTGCCTTCAGTTCAAATGGTTTGTGATTTGGTGCTCCACAAGTGATCTTTCCTTTATGATAGTGGTCGATAGTACTATTTAAGTGCTCTGATTTGAAGAATCTTCTGGATAGAATGTTTGGGGGTTGTGTAGAAGTTCTTGGTGATTATAACATTCTTGTGAATGTCTCTAGATCATGTTCCTACCTTTTGATTGGTCCACAAACTATAATCCAGATCATGCATGAAGTGTGTTCCTAAAGGTCTTAGTGTTAACACTAGTTTTAGCCAACTTGGTTGTTTTCAGTACTTGTGATTATACTTTAGAGTTTATGATAGCGTGTTGTAGCATGGAAGATTGCATTTGAGTCCTAGCTAAGGCATGATATGGTCCACATTCATTCTTCTCCCTCACAAATTTGTTTAGGTCTAAACCTATTCTAATGTATGTGTGTATGCTAACCTTGGAGATTGTTCCAATGGTTGATGATTATAATGCCGACCTTGATGTTCATTCCAAGGGTGATGAATTGTATAAATACATGTAATAAAGTCATGAATGATTGATGAGGATGTGAAGATGTGAAGATAAGTGCAAAGTGAAAAAGTAGAGCAAAGCAGAGGAAATTTATTGTGCTTCAATGGAACTGAACCTTGGAATAGTATAGATACTACTATCTCAGTTCACCAACTCTGGTAGTAAGCCACCCACCGATAGTGAGCCACCCCATTAGCAGTGAGCCCCTTCTTTTGCAGTGACCATTATGGGCATTGAGCCTTTGGCAATGAGCCTTGTTGTAAATTTTGATATATCATTTACATTGTGAGCTAACACTCAACGTGGTTTTTCCCTCATTGGATTTTCCATGTAAAAATATGGTGTCTCATGTGTCTCATGTGTGAATTTGTTCAAGTTTTTGATTATATGTTTTCATGGTTAAATCATAATTGAGTGGTTAATGTGTTGATGTTTGAAAGAACTTAAGTTTTTTCCACAACTGATTCACCCCCCCTCTTAGTTATCTTGTGCATTTCAATAATTGGTATCAAAGTGAGGGTTTGTCAGAAGAAAGCCTAATAGCTTGAGGTAGATCCAAGATCGTGCACAAGAAGAAGTCTCCATAGTTTGATGGAATAGACTATGCTCTATGGAAGCAATGAATGAAAAGTCATCTCATTTCTCTTGGTTATAGTGTTTGAAAGATGACAAAAACCAAGTATACTCTTCCTCCAAATGGTCCATCAGATGAAGATGAAGTCAAATAGTATGAGTTAAATGGAAAATCTAGAGATGCTCTATTAAATGCCTTATCTAATACTGAGTTAGTGAAAGTTATGGATTTGGAAAATGCTCATGAGATCTGGGTTAAGTTGAAAAATGTATATGAAGGAGATGATTCTATAAAGAGTGCCAAATTACAAAACTTGAAGGTGAGTTGTGAAGCCCTGAAGATGAGAACATAACAATCTACATGCAAAAAGTTGATGAAATTGTCAATGGAATCAAAGGTCTTGGAGGAACTATTAATGAGGATGAGGTTGTGCTAAAGATTCTTAGTTCATTGCCTAAATACTATAGTCACAAGGTGTTAGCAATTGAAGAAGTTATGAGTGTGAACAAGATTTCAAATGATTAGTTCCTCGAGAAACTTATAGCTTTTGAGATGAGAGAGTTTGACGATGCTCTGCCAAAAATTGAGACTACCTTCAAAGCCAACACTTCAGAAAAGATTTCAAGTGCTTAGTATGCTGTGGAATCTGATGATGACCTTGATGAGATTGAAGCCAACTTTGTGGACACAATGCAAAGAGGTACCGGTAAGTTCAAAGGCAAATTACCTTTCAAATGCTTTTCTTGTGCTAAGATTGGTCACTATGCCTCCAAGTGTCTGGAGAGAATTGAGAGAGGTAAGAAGAAATTTGAAAGTAGACCTAGAACTACAAAGAAATGCTATTATGTTAGAGATTTTGATGATGATGGTGTGAAAGAATGCTTGTTTATTGCTATTAAGGAAGAACTTGTGTCTATTAATCCTGATAGCTGTGTGAAGGAAGAAAAACCAGTGGAAGAGAGTGCCCTGCCTATCTGTCAGGTTGAGAAAGATAAGGATGAGTCAATTATTGAGATTGGATGTTCACATCACATGACCGGTGATAAAAGTAAATTTGTAAGTTTGGAAAAGTATGATGGAGGACTAGTTAGGCTTGGAGATAATGCAGCTGGCAAGATTTGTGGAAGTGCATCTATTTCTTTTGATGGTAAGCATAACATAGATGATGTTCTATATGTGAATGGTTTAAATCATAATCTTTTAAGTGTTGGTTAGATGTGTGACAAAGGATATGATCTAAGATTTAAGGAGAATGGATGCAAGATCATGGAAACCTCTGAAATAGTGATTGATATTGGTAAGAAGACTCACGGTAATGTTTATCATTTGAGAGGAATTAATGATTATTGTTTGTTGGCTCAGACAGATGAGAGTTGGCTATGGCATAGAAGGATGTGTCATATCAATTTTGACAACTTGGTGAAGATAATCTTAGTACAAGTTTTAAGAGATCTACCTAAGCTTGTGAAACCTACTAATACTATTTACAAGGAATGCCAATTGGGGAAACAAACAAGGACAACTTTCAAAAGCAAAGAACAATTTTATGTTGGATTGCTTGAGTTGGTGAATACATATTTGTGTGGTCCTACAAGAACAAGAAGTCTACAAAGAGATAGGTACTCTATGTTTCTTACTGATGATTATTCTAGAATGACTTGGGTCACCTTTTTGAAAGATAAATTAGAAGCCCTAGACAAGTTCAAGGCTTTCATGGCAATGGTTGAGAATGAGTTAGAATTGAGGATCAAATGCTTAAGGTCTAATAGAGGAGGTGAGTTTACATCAAATGAATTCAATATTTTCTATGAAGAACATGGGATAAAAAGATAGTTATCTACTCCTAGGACTCCTCACCAAAATGGAGTTGTTGAAAGAAAGAACATGACAGTTCAAGAGGCTACTAGGTTAATGGTGAAAGAGGTAGACCTACCAGAAGTGTATTGGAGAGAAGCTATACATGCTATTGTCTACATTCAAAATAGAGTTCAAGTCAAAGGTAATAGCACTAAAACTCCTTATGAATTGTGGTATGGAAGAGTTCCTATAGTGAAATATTTAAAAGTTTTTGGAAGCAAATGTTATATCAGAAGAGAAGAAGAGTTAGGCAAGTTTGATGCTAGGTGTGATGAAGGAATTTTCCTTGGATACTCTACTAAGAGTAAGGCCTATTGGTGCTACACTAAGAAATTGAGAAAAATCATTGAGAGTGTTAATGTGAAAGTTGATGAAGACAAAGAAAGAATATCATATCTGAGTGGCTATGAATCAGATGAACCTACTATTATAGTCAATGAAGAAAAATTTGAACAAGAAGACAATCAAGTTGAAGAAGAAAAGGCTCCAAAAAGTGTTGTTAAAACTCACAGGTATGTAAGAATTAATCATTCTAAAGATCATATTATTGGTGACAAAATCAAAGGGGTATTAACAAGGAAAAGAGTTGTAGAGGAATAGGTGAACTACTGCTTACTTTAAAAATTTGAACCTAAAACTATAAGTGAACCCTGTAAAGATGAAAGTTGGGTAAAAGCCATGGAAGAAGAGCCGATGTAGATAGAAAAGAAGCAAACATGGGAATTGGTTCCTAGACCTGCTGACAAGAATGTGATTGGAACTAAATGGGTTTTTAGAAATAAGACGAATGAAAATGAAGAAGTAGTAATAAATAAAGACTGGTATGCAAATAATATTATTAGGTTGGAGGTATAGATTTTGAGGAGACTTATGCTCCTGTGGCAAGGATTGAAGCAATAAGAATGTTTTTGGCATTTGCAACACACAAGATTTCAAAGTGTACCAGATGGATGCAAATTCTACATTCTTGAATGGAGAATTGGAAGAAGAGGTTTACATTGAACAACCTAAAGGATTTTAGTCATCAGACCAAGGTGACATGGTGTGGAGATTGAAGAAAGCCCTATATGGACTCAAGCAAGCTCCTATAGCCTGGTATGCAAGGTTGGATAAGTATTTGTTGCAATTAGGGTTCATAAAAGGTACTGCAGACATTAATCTCTACTTCAAAATTAATGATGATCAAATTTTGATTGTTGTCTTTGTTGATGATATTATCTTTAGAGACAATGAAGGTATGTGTAAAAGATTTGAAAAGGAAATGCAAAAGGAGTTTGAGATGTCTATGTTTGGTGAAATGAATTTCTTTCTAGGACTGCATATTACTCAATCAGAAAAAAGAATTTTCATTTCTCAATCCAAGTATGTGAAATAATTGTTAAATAAGTTTGGAATGAAGGATTCTAAGCTAGTATGTACTCCTGTCATAATTGGTTGCAAGCTGAGCATGAATGATGAATCACCTAAGACTAATCAGAAAAAGTATAGGTCTATGATTGGAGGACTACTTTATCTAACCCATACTAGACTAGACATAATGCATGCAGTCTATCTTGTGGCAAGATTTCAAGAAGATCCCAAAGAGTCACATGTGATGGTAGTCAAAAGGATCATGAGGTATTTAAAAGGCACTTCACACTATGGATTGTGGTATCCCAAAGATACTAATTTCACTCTTAGTGCTTATACAGATGTAGATTGGGTTGGAGATACTGATGACAGAAAAAGTACAAGTGGAGGTGCTTTCCTCTTCCAGGTAACCGATTAGTTTTATGGTTAAGCAAGAAGCAAGAATCAGTTTATTTGTCTACTGTAGAAGAAGAATATATTATTGCAGCATGTTGTTGTACTCAAGTACTTTGGATGAAGCAAACATTGAAGGATATAACAGTTGTGTATGAAGAACCAATTTCAATCTTTTGTGACAACACAAGTGCTATAAAAATTTCAAAAAATATTGTGATGCACTCAAGAACAAAGCATATATCAATAAGGTATCACTTTCTAAGAAAAAAGGTAATAAAGAATGAAGTAAAGATGGAATATGTGTCTACCAAGGATCAAATTGCAGAAATTTTTACAAAGCCTCTACCTAAGGATACTTTTGAGTATCTCAAGGAAAAGTTAGGGGCTATTACCCCTCCTACTCTAAACTAAGATGCATGAGAAATGCATCAGTCCAGTGGTGCCCAAAGTCTTATTCTTTGATTTGGATTGATGTTTTGAAGGCTACCTCTTAGGGGGAGCAGGTAGATGTTACTGATATGAGTTCTTGATAAAGAGAAGTAAGTGTTGCTAATAGGGGGAGTTGAGTAGTAAAGAGAAAAAAAAGGTTTAGCACCCTTTACCATTGATGTCAAAGGGGGAGAGAAGTTCATGTGAAAAACCTAAGGAGAAAGTTTCAGTCAAAGAAAGTATAAAGTAAGGGGCAGTAAAGAAGGAAAACAAGTTTGTATATCTTGATGGTTTTTCACATCATGTCTTGCCATCAATGACAAAGAGGGACATTGTTGCAAGTATGAGTAGTAAGTGTTGTCATTGATGTCAACACCTAAGGTCAGGATCTAAGGAAATTATTTGAATGAGTTTGAGCAAGTGTCTAAGAAGAACAATACAGTGTTTTGCTCCGCATATCCTGTGGATTGAATATCTTTGTCTATGGTTTGGAAATTATGATAAGAGATGTCTGTAGTTGCTATGTTTCAAGTTTGAGCCTTCAGTATGAAGATTTGAGTGAGTTCTGTTCACCACAGTAAAAACTATTTTTCTAAGTGTTAAATGGTGACAAGGAGAATGTATTCTGCTCCGCATTTCTCCACATTTATGTTTTATAGTCTGTGGTTTTGGAATCAAGTTTGTAATGATGTTATGTACCTTCAATTCAAATGGTTCATGATTTGGTGCTCCACAAATGATCTTTCCCTTATGGTAATGGCTGACAGTAATGTTTAAGTGCTCCGGTTTGAAGAATCTTTTGGATAGAATGTTTGGGGGTTGTACAGAAGTTCTTGGTGATTGTAACATGCTTGTTGATGTCTTTAGATCATGTTCCTACTTTTTGATTGGCCTGCAAAGTGTAATCCGGATTGTGCATGAAGTGTGTTCCTAAAGGTCTTAGTGTTAACACCAATTTTAGCTGACTTTGTTGTTTTCACTACTTGTAATTATACTTCGGAGTTTGTGATAGCGTGTTGTAGCATGGAAGATTGCATTTGAGTCCCAACTAAGGCATGATATGGCCTGCATTCATTCTTCTCCTTCACAAATCTATTTAGGTTGAGACCTATTCTAATGTATGTGTTTATGTCAACCTTGGAGATTGTTCCAATGGTTGATGATTGTAATGCCGACCTTGATGTTCATTCCAAGGTTGATGAATTGTATAAATACATGTAATAAAGTCATGAATGGTTGATGAGGGTGCGAAGATGCGAAGATAAGTGCAAATTGAAAAAGTAGAGTAGAGCAGAGGAAATTTATTGTGCTTCAATGAAACTAAACCTTGGCATAATATAGATGCTATTATCTCAGTTCACCAACTCTGGCAGTGAGCCACCCACCGGCAGTGAGCCACCCCATTGGCAATGAGCCCCTTCTTTTGTAGTAAACATTTTGTGTAGTGATCATCCGACAGTGAGCCTTGTTGTAAATTTTGATATATCATTTATATTGTTAGCTAACACTCATCGTGGTTTTTCCCTCATTGGGATTTCTAGGTAAAAATCTTGTGTCTCATGTGTTGAATGTGATAATGTTTTCAAGTTTCTAATTATATGCTTTCATGGTTAAATCATAATTGAGTGGTTAATGTGTTGATGTTTGAAAGAAGTTAAGTATTTGTGACAACTAATTCAGCCCCTCTTGTGCATTTCAACACTAGATACTTCCCTCGTATTCTAGACTACCTACATACCCTGTATCCATGGGATCAACATACATTAAGATGATGGTGATGATGATATGGGATGGTTTGAGGTGTATGGATGGAATGATAGAACATTTTGGGATGGTTGTTTTTGGGATTTTGTATTTTCTGATGTTTGTTTGGATTTGGTAGTTTCTTTATTTTTGGGAGATTTTTTTGTTTTTTTGTTGTTTTTTGTTGTTTTTTGTGGTTTTTTAATGTTTTTTGGAATTTTTGGTTTCTAATGTTTTGGGAATTTTTTGCTTTTTGGGATTTTAGTGAAAGTATGATGATTCCCCTCAAATCACAAGAATCCATTTTGAGACACAGGTTAAGGAAAAGTTCACCCAGTTAAGATAGAGGATCTATTATGGAGGATGATGGATGGAGGAATGATAGTGGATAATGAAAGGATAGGTAGAAGGATGGGTGAAGTGGATAAAGGAAGGATAATGTATGAAGGATAAATGGATGGAAGAAGTTAGGAAGTGATCTCCAAGGACTATGTCACATAGGAATAACATGTCTTATTCTAGATATTAGACTCATGATATGGTGTGACAATGCTTGCAATGATAAAATTGATAGGATATACCGGAAAATATTAGATACAAAAAGAGGTGTCCAAAGCTTGATTCAACATTATACCCCTATCTTTATCAAGATCAAAAGGAGGAAATGAGGATGAAGTGGATCAATGGGAAAGTATGTGGATATAATGGATAAGCAAGATATGATGAAAAATGATAGGATGAGATGAGACAACATGCCCCCAAGTGTAAGGTACATAGACAATCAATCTACACATGATGCCTATTTGCTAGGTTTTCATCAAGGTACTTATCCAAGGTGCCTGTTTGCCAAGTTCGCACCATTGGACGAAGAATTTTTCTTTACTTTTGTCTTGTTTTTTGAGATATTTAGATGGGATGGAGGATGGGGACTCAAGCATCTATTTCCAATAGCAAGGTAGAATGTTAGCATTATGAGCATGAATATTGGTAGATGTGGGAAGATGGAAATCAAATGAATGGTGTATTATGATGTGGATGATGGATGGAGATGGAGGGATAAATGGGTGGTGGAGCAAAAGCATGGACCATAGAGGTATGATGGGGGAAATATGGTGGAGAAGGGATGTAAGATGGGGGGATGGAAGTATGTGAAAATGGAATGGAATTATGGGGAACCAAGACCAATGGTTGCACACTTCATGATAGATTTGGAAAGCTTTGACTAGGATGGGGAGTGGGGAGTAATGGGAATCAAGATAGGGGATTTGGGAATCACCGATTTAGGGATTTAGGGACCTAGATTGACTTAGGATTTGTAGGATTTTTTAATGGGTAGCGAGATTTTTTGGATTTGGGGATAGATTGAGATATAGATGCTTGATTTGGATTAATTGCTCATTGTTTTGGGACCCACACTATTTTTCATTTTTGCTTGTAGGTGTTTAGTGTAAAACTGGATACCTTGTTTATTCTAGGTTAGATACCACAATCTCATAGTTAAACATTGGGAGGACAAGGATCGAGCTTGTGAACAAGCTTCTAATCACTTTGTCTATCCTTTATGCTCATGTGGTTGTAAAACCTAAGGCCCTAATCAAGATTTTATCAAGTGTTTTCCTTTCAACCAAGTAAAACCCTAATTATGCCTTAAATTAGCAATATACAGAAACTGATGAAGTAACTAGAAAAATTGATCATAGAAGTGCAGAGATAGGGTTTAAGAGATAGTGTACCTAGATTCTAAGGGTTGCATGGACTAGGGCACCCGCTCTAGTGTCCTAAAAGTTTTTGCATAGGAAAATCTTCTGCACATGGTGTCTAAGACTGCTAAAAGGCTTCTAGATCCCAGAAATAACCCCTGGTTGGACTAGGGTGCCTGCTCCATGTAGGAGTCCAGAACAACATTAAGAGGGGGGGTGAATCAGTGTTATATAAATTTTACAATTTTAATCATTTTGAAAGACAAAGTTATTTATTAGCTCATAGATGTACAATTATAATATTGAAGGCATGAATCAAAACATTAAACATAGATCATGAAGACACATAAGAAATATAACACAAGATATGATGAGTGGAACACCCTTAAGGGGAATAAAAACCACTCTGAAACTTCTTCACTAGCTTATTTAAATCCTCATTGGGTACATGAACGTCTCACTAACCAGACAAGCTTCACTAGCTTTACAAGATGCCTCACTAGCACATATAGAGGTCTCATTGACCATAAGCCTCACTGGCATAGGAAGGTCTCACTGACCAATACAATTGTCCTCATCAAAATAATGTGCAAGACATGATTGCTTTTCAATCTGATTTGTACCATTCATGACTTGTTCCACACTCAAACCAATCTACATACTGGTCTCATTATATCTATTCAATCAATTCACAATTCATTCACCTGATTATCTCTGCATAACAATTCACCTGATACACCATCATTATCTTCAAGGTTCAATATAAAAATATGTTGCAACATGGAGATTATCATTTCTGCATTATGGTCCTCACATCAACTCTCTCAACTTAATTTTTCACTCTTCAAAAACATCTAATGATATTGTCATTCTCTATATTTACCTCTGCAAAACTTGATCTCAAAAATCATCTGTATCTCCTCAAGGATGTCTTCAATTCACTCTAACTATTAATATATCTATAAAACCATTATATACAATTTTAATAACCTTTCATATTTGAGACCATTTAATTTATTTTTCTTCAACTCCCCTGCAAACAAAAAAACTCTTCATCTCCACAAATCTTTTGTTAAAGAAAATTAAAACAATCAGTATTAATTCAATTCAATTTTCTTCCTCTTTGTACAAATCCCTTCAACTTCTTCATCTCTGCAAAAATATCTTCAATCTACATATTAGACCTAAAAAAAAACCAAATCACAATGAAATAATTTTATAACCTGCAAGAAATCCAGAACCAAACAAATTTCTTCCAAAAACACATCTCTAAAAAATAAAATCATATGTATATATATATATATATATATATATATATATATATATATATATATATATATATATATATATATATATATATATATATATATATATATATATATATATATTTCTTCTCTACACCATTATTGGCAAGATCATTTCAAATTCTCTTGGAATTCCTTCTCCCTTAAAAATTTTCAATATTCTACAACCTACAAAAAACCATCTCCAAAAAAATAGGATCATATAATATCAAACCCCATTCAAAAACTCTTCATATTCTCTACTCATATCTACAATCTCTTTAAGAACCCTTCTCAGAAAATATCTTCAAAAATGAACCAATCTGCCTTAAAAATATTATCTCAGAAAATTTCTTTTATGTCTTCCATATTCAAACCAATCTTTATCCAAAAGAATTATCTTCATGAAAATCAAAAGAAAAAAATAAAATTTTCCTTCTTTAAAAGAAATCCACCTTCTTATCTCCACTGCCATGAGAATAGAAAAAAATCTTCTTTTAAAAGGAAGTTTTTAAATTTCACCAAAAATTGCATTTTTAAAATGGCTAAAAAATGGTCTTTTAAAAAAAACTTTTTGTGGCTTTTTAACAAATTCGTGCCACATTATCTTTTGCCCTCAATGAAATTAAAATTCATTTTCTTTGATATCATAAGAATATGACATATGGGAGGTTGACAAACTAGGAGATAAGAAAACAAATTTTCCAAATTTAAAAATAAAACCTATTAATATAGTCTATTTGAGCTCCCATAAAGTAAGGTAATTCTATGCCTTTTTGTTTTACCTTTTGGGGCCCATGAAATTTTTAAACAAAGCCATTGATGGCCTTTTTTAGCACCCCTCACATATAGAGGAGACTTGTTCCATCGGTGGAAAAGAGAGAAAGGACCGGTGGCACATGTTGTTTATACCCTTCTGCAGGTTACCATAAGTGAAACGACCTTCAATAGCAGGTCAAAAGAAAATTAGAAGAAAAAGCATGACTTCCATTGAAGGCACCTTGTGTAGGCTTATGAGAGCTATTCAAGATTTTTAGTGTTTTAAACATTTTATAAAACAAATCCTAAAACATTATGTGATGCTTATTAAATAGAATAAGAGGAACTCTGTATAAATTACAGAGACAAAACTTAACTCTATCAAACCTCAATGATACTACAGTGGTCCATTATAAACAATCATCTTGAAGTAACTTAACATACCAATCAACTTCCAACCTGCACCTTGTTTCAGTATTACCTTCACTTAAGTCACACTCTGACACAATGAAGATCCACTGAAGACATAATGAAGACATTAACATGCATCCTTAATAGGATCCTATATCTGATTTCACAAACACCTCTTGATGAGATCAATATATATCAACATGCAAGCAAAATGATTCAAGACTCCATCAACACTACCAAACCTTGCATCATAACACATATGCAATGCATCATACCTCCTCCTTTATCTACATTATTATTGCAACTATGTCATGTTGCCATCATGAAGAATCTTTGTCATGACAAATCAAAATCAACTGAGGACTAGGATTTTGTGAACCCCTTCCTTGAAAGTGAACACACATCAAGCATATTCACAAAGTGAACTTTTGTAAACTCCAATAACATGACATCCTAAAATCCTCTGAAGACATCTCAACATGAAGAACACCATGAAGTAACTCCACCAAGAATCCTTTTTGACATCAATGATAACCTAGCACCATCACTCCAATGTCCTGCAAGTCTTGGAATCCAAAAATTTGAAAGTCTATCACGGTTGTACCCACAATGTCCTCCTTTCTATAGCTTCTTTCCACTAGATCTTGTAAAACATGATCTGAACATACAAAAGAAGGAAGATGTTGCGGCTATATAGGAGCTTCCCTCAGTCAAGCCCCATCTGTGGTATTTCTACCTCAACAATAGCCAGAGATAAAGATTTGCAGAAGTGTGTGCAAACCTAACAATGTGTTATGCATAAAATCAAACCCTAGATGTCTCAATCAAGGGAAGATCAACAACTTGCTTTGCATCAATAAACACATAAAACTTCACCTCAAGGAGATGAGATAAATGAAGACTTGCATGAACAAGAAGGCAAATTAGCAATGTCCACAAAGGATCTCCAAGCTTGCTATTGGAGTCTTCAACCCTTCTCCTAATCATGCAAAGGGTGTACAAACCTTAGGAAGAGCAAGATAGACTCAAGATCTTGATTCCTAATCTTCATCCATTGTCTCCAAGATAGAAAATAAAGAATACTTCGAAGAGCTTCAATAAGTCATTGATCTTCAATAGCAATTGCAGCAGAGTTTTGGCATCAAGTTTGCATAAGAATTGTGTGTGTTAAAATGATTTGCAAATGTCTTTTTATATCTATCTTTAGGGAAATTCAAATTTCAAAATAACGTCCCAATATCGCGTGAAAATTGAGAATTTGAAAACAGAATCCTGAGGCACTTGGTGGGAGTCGACACCCTGCCAAAATTCAAAATCTCATGAAACAGGGGAGGACTAGGGTGCGAGCGCCTAAGTCCAAGCCCACAATTTTAGATCAAATCTACATTTTTGGGGGTCCTAGGGACCCAAATCTCAAATCTCTTTCCGGCTTCTATCAACAAGTTACCTCAAAAAGTGAATAAACTATTCCTAGACTTAGTCAATCAGGGTTTCGGGAAGGCCAGAAAAGAAAAGGTTGATAGGTCACCAAGAGTGAGGAGCTAAATCAAGGGAAATTGTACCATTCCATATAGGACAACAATTTCTGACATTACATTTAGCCCCCACTTTAGTGGTCATATGACACTACATGCATATGAAACTAAATGAAAGTAAATACATCAATCATGAAAAGGATACCCCAAAAGGATACTGTAGAGGAATTCGAAGCATTGTCACCGAGAAGGAAGAAGCCCCCAAGTCTGCAATCCTACAAGACCACAAACTTAGGAACCACATCCTGCAAAGGAACACTTATCATAAAAATCAAAACTACATGAACTTGTAACCATCACCAATGAGTTAGTACCAAAATGCTAAGGGGGGTTGAGTGATGAGACATGGTGAGGGAGGAAATTGAGGGAGATATATGCCCCCCCTTGTTTCTGCTTGCTTAGTCTGAAAGTAGATATAAGGAGATATCCACGCGTGTTGATTTCAAGGGTGATGTGTTATGAGGGTCATTTGAAGAAACAACGCTCGACCATAACACATTGGGTAAGAACGAGAGAGGAACCAAGATTCCAATGTAACAAACAGCACTAAAATCAGAGTTTGACAGCTCAAGAAAAGGGCTCAAGAGTCAAAGAGCACACTTTTTCACCTAATTAGGGATAGGATTCCTCACTCACTTACTTTATGTAAAAGGGAGTTGTCATTTATCACTAACTCATTCTTGTTTCTTGTCATTGCAGAGATAGAGAAGGAGAATAGGAGAACAACCATGCTAAGCTGACATCCATACCATCCACCATGACTAGATATGCTCCAAGCTCAGGTGGCAGAGAGACACTTCGAGGCTGAGGTAGGGTCTTGATTCCATCCTTTTGTCACCTTTTGTTGTACATTTGTTTTCACGTTTATCGATGTCTATGCCAAGAGGGGAAGGTGGATAGGGGCACCCGGGTCCACCTAGGGCGTCAGAGTCTCTCTAGGGCACCCTAGTCCCACAGGAGCACTAGTGTCCCTCTAGGGTACCCTAGTCTCTCTGGGTACCTTGGTCCATAGAGGACACAGGCCCTAGGCATAGGCATTCTACTTAGTTTGTGTTGGCTTATTTTGGTTTCTAGCGGGGATCCTGATACTATTTCTTTCTTTTCGATCTGCGGGATGTCCTTGAGATGCGTGAGCACACAAGTGGTCATCTGATGGTACTTCTGTGAGAGAGCGCTAGCACTTTGACTACCACAAAGAGTGCATTTACAGATGGTGGGCCTATGGTGGGTGTTTGAGATGCCCACAATTAGATTCCACTATGCAATGCTTATGGCACTGATGGAGAGATGGGATGCAGATACATCCACATTCCATTTACTGACTGGTGAGATTACCATCACACTTGAGGATGTATTTATGATCCTTCAATTTTTGATCCAAGGAGAGACAGTGAGGGTTGTTGGACATCACTCAACGGAGTATACTCGTGAGAGTCAGCTGTACTACTTAGGTCACTCTATTTCATAGGCAGAGCGAGGACACATTTAGCTCTGTTTGCTAGAGCAAGGATGTAGAGACATTCCCTTACTATAGAGGATTATGATTGTCATAGTCACACTAGCCATCACACCAGATGGATGAGGCACTCACCTTCACGGGGGTATCATTCACACCATCAGAGTGATGGAGGAGCATCAGACTATCTATGCATGGGGGCGTAGTATGCTTGCGTACCTATATCATAACTTAGGGTGATATATCCATTACGAGATGCAGAGTCTAATGGTCTACACATTGTTACAAGTCTGGGCCTTTGAGCACATTAGGTGCACATGACTGATGGGTTATCCCATAGAGGTAGCATTCATGCATCTGCACGTCTATGCCTACCCACTAGTTAGCTATTGGAGGCATGATAATATGTTATACTGGAGGGTAGTATTTGATAGATTATAACTTGGTGACATCATTTGGAGACCATATTGTAGCTACATCAGATGGCCTGGTGAGTAGAGGTAGTTATCTCAGATGCAAAGGGATCTGCTAATGACTGGTCACCTCAATCATGCTATATCTTGGTTCTATTTTGATAGGGTGGCATGACAGTTTGGATAGGTACAGGATGTTCCTGTAGTTTGTCCGAGTTACGTACATGCAGCTTGGAGTGCAGTCAAAGCCAATACTATCTGATGGCTAACTATAGTAGATGTATCACTTAGTGATGAAGAGGGTCCTAAGGATGCAGAGCCAATGTCGGATGTAGATGATGTCATACCTGAGTATATCAGACCTGGTGGCACATAGCACAACCTGCACCTATCTTTCCACCTAGGCACCCTATAGGGGATACCTAACCTTGGGCTAGTCATGCTAGTGACACAGGGGTAGAGGACAATGTTAGTGACTTCACGGGATACTACAATCTCGAGGAGGTTATGGAGGAGGACAAGGATGAGTCCGAGGAGGTCCCATCATAGTATGTCTTTAGAGAGAGATCGCAACAGAGCCAGTAGGAGGTAGACACTGAGGAGGAGACTGAGTCGAGACCGTGATCCAAGGCTCATTGTCCTACTCCTGTAGATGAGGTGAGGCCTAGTTAGATAGAGCTAGGGGAGAGTAGTAGGTCTATGCCCCCAGCTACAGATCAGACAGAAGAGATCATCACACCATTGACAATCTGAGATCCATCCTGGCAAGATGGAGATCCAGGTAAGGTTTGATTTATTGTTCTAATGTTTTGGTATAGTTTATTATTTGTGATTTTTATATGGGAGTCTAACATCTATCTCATCCTCTATTTTGTAGTTGGGATAGATGCATGGTGAGACTTTGTGAGTTGTGTCATAGAAGACATAGTATTGACAGATGCTTTAGAGTAGTGAGTGTGGGCAGGTTACTCACCACGATCATCTGTTGGGCGGCATGTTGAGATATTTATGCCTATCGTCAGATACAGGACTGCTACAGAGGCCATGCTAGAGCAGCCTGCATGAGAGAGAGAGGAGTTTTGACAAAGATCTAAGCACCCTAAGGTTGAGCTCAGGGCATAGTGAGAGAAAATGGTAGTGGTTCCTACATCAGAGGGAGAGCTAGATGTCAGTGAGTTCTTACTATGGGAGGTCCAACAGGCTAGAGCTGATAGAGACAAGGTTCAGGATGAGAGAGATGGGTACCAGAGGATGTACTAGGAGGCATATGAGTAGATGATAGAGATGAGAGGTGAGATCAAGGGGTTACAATTGCAATGCATCTCTAGGAGTCATTCATGATCCATAGTCATGCATGGTCTAGCTTCTGTCACTCACACACCATGAGGGCCCGAGGGTACTAGCAATCGAGACTCAACTATGTGATTCATGGACTTTTAGGCACTATGACATCCCATTTTGTTTTGAGGGATAGTCAACTTGAATGTATACATGAAACTAAGATATATATATATAGTTATTTCTTTTTATCTATGTGTAATGGCTTTTGATCTATCACATGTGATTTTTGTAAAAATACAACTAGTGATGATGTCTAAATGCTATAATTAATGCTATTGTGATATACTAACAATTCTAAAAAAACATGTAGTAACAAACACAATGATTAATTATTTTACACATAACTTTAATTTCCATGCTATATTCAGTTAATACAAAAGTGATCTAGGCAATGTACTACTTAAACATGATATAACAATGATCAACTAAAAAAAGATATAATGCCAAATGAATTAAGACAAAATAATACTATCTTGTCAAAATTGAATCTAATCTGTGTGCTAAATTAGCTTAGGAACATTTAACATTAGATATCAAGCATAAAATCTTTTGAGGTGCACGACATTAATAGGTTCTTTAAGTGGCGTACCTTGTTCATCGGCTTATTTATACACTCTAGATCTAAAGGTTTCAGTGATTATATACAGTTTAAGCCAATTAGGGTTGAACTTACCTTTTTCACTAGGTGGTACATTTATGTTGCATTGATTTTCATAAAGAACCAAGTCCCCAACATTAAATGAACATTGTATGACTTGCACATTATAGGCTCGTTGCACACCTTTTTGATAAGCCTTGAGATGTTCAAGAGCGTTAATCATTATGCTGTGCTAACAAAGTTGCTAGGGCATTGTTAGATGTTGAGATGTATAACAGGAATGGTTTATCAAAAATAGCGGGTTGCGAAATGGGTGGATTAGCTAAGTAATCCTTTAAATCATCGAAAGATTTTTGACATTCAACATTCCATTGGAAATGAGAATTTTTCTTCAGTAGTTGCATAAAGCGGCGAGTCCTATCCACGAGTTGTGAAACAAATCAGCGAATGGCCAGTATCTTTCCCTACAAACTATGAAGTTGAGAAATGTTCTTAGGTATTGGTATATTAACAATTGCATCTATCTTTTTTGTATCAACTTCTATACCTTGATTTGAAACAATAAATCCAAGTAACTTTACACTGTCCATGCCAAAACTACACCTTCAGGGATTTAATCGCATATTATATTTTCATATGCACTTAAATATTTGTCAAAGATTTGTGACATGGTCCTTATGGTGGATAGATTTCTCTAGGATGTCATCAACATAATCTTCTAGAATATTATGATTGTAATCATGGAATATAAGAGTCATTGCACATTGGTAAGTAGCTCCTACATTCTTAAGTCCAAACGGCATGACTACCCAATAAAATGTACCCCAAGGTGTTATAAAGGTTGCTTTATACTGATTTAGAGGATTTATAAGGATTTGATTATATCCTAAAAATCCATCCATGAAATATAGCAACTCGTGTCCGGCTATGGAATCTACAATCATATTGATATTAGGGAGTGGAAAATCATCTTTCAAAGATGCTAAATTTAAATCCCAAAAATCTGTGCACATTCTTATACAACCATCGGGTTTAGTGCAAGCAACAATATTTGAGATCCACAGAGAGTAATCAATAGGTCGAATAAAACTAGTTTGTAAGAGTTTTACTATTTCAGTTTTAACAAGCAAAGCAATCTTAGGATTCATCTTGTGAATCTTTTGTTTGAATGGCTTAACATCTAGTTTCAACATAATATTATGCATTACAATCTAAGGATCTATAATAGGCATGTCTGAATAATTCCAAGCAAACAAATCTAAGAATTTATTCAATAGTTTAGTCATTTCTTCTTTCTCTCCTGCATCTAAACAATCACCAATAGGGACAACTTTTTCAAGGTTATCTTTATCCATAATGATATTGATAGTCTTTTTGTTAAGGAGAGTACTATGGTCAGGGGGATTGTAGGATTGTAATTGTTCTTCAATTTCTTTATTTTGCTCTACTATAGTAGTTATTGTGCTAGTGGTCTTTCCAAAATATGTGTCATTGTTTAAACAATAAGGTAGGCCATGTTTATGGTGATAACGAGGAATACCATCATAAGCACCTAAGAATTCCATTATTGCTTCATCCACCATAAACATATCTAATGGAAGTGATCTTGGAGGACAATTAGTGTCAATCATCTTAGGGAATATCAAACTAAGTGTTGATATTGTATTCACATTTAGAGTAGGGCATTTGCGGGCTTTGGATTCCTTAAAAGGATTGTACCCAATGCCACTTGAGTAATGCTACGAAGCAGATTCTATAGGGACTTTGATTCCTTGTTTATTTATCCCACAACCATTACCTACATAGTCACAATTTTTGTAAAGGATTTAGAATCCTTTGCCATAGAGAGAGACCATTTCTTTAGACGAAGGCAGAGTTTCATAAGTCTCATAATTAGTAGTATAACTCAGAGTATTATCCTTATTTGTCAACAAAGAAGTCTTATGTTTATCATTTGAAACATGTGATGTGATCGATCCAAAATTTGATGTTTCAGGGATGGGGTTTTTAACTTTATACTCTCCTGTAGAGGAAGATGCAAAATCTAATGAACCCTAGTCATCACCAACAAATGCATTCAATTTCCTGGGCTCTTGCATAACATTTTTAGAGGCAAGAGGATCTGATAATTCAGTTTTCAGATTGTTTAAACTCTTAGGACCAACAACATGCTTATGCACTTCCATTTGCAAACAATTATCAGGTTCAGGATCTAAATGGATAGTATGCAATTTACCTTTAAATATAAACTTAATTGAATGGTGTAAAGTAGAAGAAACTGCTCCTAATGCATGTATCCAAGGTCTGCCCAGAATCATGTTATAAGATAGAGAACAAGGCATGACATGAATCAAGGTAGGCACCATCACAGGTCCAACTTGTATAGGTAAGGTTATAATGCCCATGGATTATCATCCAACATTATCAAATCCACGAATACTTAATGATTCTAGTTTGATAGCAGATATATCAACTTTAACCTTATGCAATAAATCAATACCACAAACATTAAGGGCTGACCCCTTATCAATCATCACTCTCTTAACCAATATTTTTGTTGATTGTAATAAAGATAACCAAAGGATCATATTGCTTCTGAACCTCGAGAGATGGTAACTCATGTTGTTGAAATAAAATGTCTATTTTCATTGCATGCATACAATCTAGTAAAGAAAAAACATCATTTGGTTTAACAGCAGGAGGAACAATCACCTTTTGTACAGCTTCTTGTTGCATTCCATGTTAAGTAGGTGAAGTTTGTATAATTTCCCAAAGAGATATCTTTGCAAGAGTAGCACAAAGCTGCTCTACAAGATCATAGTCTTTACCACCTTTATATGTTAAATGAGGTGCTTGAGGAAGCATAGGTTGGGAAGCTGGTAAAGATATCAGAACATTCATTTGTTGTATGCTTTGTTTTTTATTTTGAGTATTGTATGCATGAGCAACCATATTATGATTGGTTTGTGAATCTTTTTTCACTATTAGTTTTGCATAATCATAAATGTGATTAGGAGATTACGAAGGAGATGAAAGACCTTTAACAACAAGCACAAGTTTAGAGGGTGGTTGAACTACATTTGCACATAGAGTAACCACAATTTTTAGTTGTTCAATCTCTTCTTTAGATTTAGAAACATAAATTGCATTTATAAATCTTTGAAATAGTGATGTCTTAGAGGCCATAGTGGAATGTTCAATTGAGATAAAGTCCTCAAGGACTTCATCTAACATATCGAAGTCATCATGACTAAACGGCTCATCATAAACATGAAAATCTTGCAAAAAATAATCTGACATTCTAACATGCTCTATTTAAACCAAGATTTAAATGCACAATGATGGCCTTTGCAAATGAAATACAATATCCAACAATAAATGCTAATTTGCAACCCTTTTAGTGAAAAGATAAATAATATAATCCACAATTTAACATATGCAAATTCACTAAAGAGGTTTTTCAATCCAATTATGCTCTAGAACGGCAAATTATTTCAAATCTGAAGTTTAAAAGGATGCAAATTCTTTAAATCTTGGGTTCACCAAAATGTTTAGTGTGGAATTGGATACCTTGTTTATTCTAGGTTAGATACCACAATCTCACAGTTAAACATTAAGATGATAAGGATCGAGCTTGTGAACAAGCTTCTAATCACTTTGCCTGTCCCTTATGCTCGCATGGTTGTAAAACCTAAGGCCCTAGTCAAGATTTTATCAAGTGTTTTCCTTTCAACCAAGTAAAATCCTAATTAGGCCTTAAATTAGAAATATACAGAAACTGATGAAGTAACTAGAAAAATTGATCATAGAAGTGTAGAGATAGGGTTTTAGAGAGTGCACCTAGATTTTGAGGGTTACATGGACTAGGGCACCTGCTCCAGTGTCCTAAAAGTTTTCGCATAGGAAAATCTTCTACACAGGGTGTCTGAGATTGCTCAAAGGCTTCCAGATCCTGGAAATAACCCCTAGTTGGACTAGGGCGCCCATTCCAATGTCTCGTAAGTCTTGGAATCCTAAAATCTAAAAGTCTATCATGACTATAACCACAATGTCCTCCTTTCTATAGCTTCTTTCCACCGGATCCTGCAAAACATGATCTACACATACAAAAGAAGGAAGATGTGGCTATATAGGAGCTTGCCTTGGTCAAGCCCCATCTTTGGTATTTCTGCCTCAACAATAGCCAAAGATAAAGATTTGCAGAAGTGTGTGCAAACCTAACAAGGTGTTATGCATAAAATCAAACCCTAGATGTCTCAATCAAGGGAAGATCAACAACTTGCTTTGCATCAATAAACACATACAACTTCACCTCAAGGAGATGAGATAAATGAAGACTTGCATGAACAAGAAGGCAAATCAGCAATGTCCGTGAAGGATCTCCAAGCTTGCTGTTGGAGGCTTCAACCCTTCTCCTAATCATGCAAAGGGTGTATAAACCCTAGAAAGAGAAAAATAGACTCAAGATGTTGATTCCTAATCTTCATCCATTATCTCCAAGATAGCAAATAAAGAATACTTTGAAGAGCTTCAACAAGTCAATGATCTTCAATAGTAATTGCAACAGAGTTTTGGCATCAAGTTTGCATAAGAATTATGTGTGTTAAAATGATTTGAAAATGTCTTTTTATATCTAGCTTTAGGGAAATTCAAATTTTGAAATAACCTCTCGATATCATGCGAAAACCAAGAATTTGAAAATGGAATCCCAAGGCACTCGGCGGGAGCCGACACCCCACCAAAAATCAAAATCCCGTGAAACAGGAGAGGACTAGGGTGCGGACGCCCAAGTCCAAGCCCCCAATTTCAGCTTAGATCTACATTTTTGGGGGTCCTAGGGACCCAAATCTCAAATCTCTTTCCAGGTTCTATCAGTAAGTTACTTCAAAAAGTGAATAAACTGCTCCTAGACTTAGTCAATCAGGGTTTCAGGAAGGCCATAAAAGACAAGGTTGAGAGGTCACCAAGAGTGAGGAGATAAACCAAGGGAAATTGTACCATTGCATATAGGAGGATAATTTCTGATGTTACAGTAGGTGTGTGGGCCTATGCAGCTTTTGAAATGGATTTGGCTTTAAATTTGTGTATTAATGCCCTATAGTGTGATATTCTTGAGGCTTGTGCGGTTATTCTACTATATATGGGGAAGCATCCAAATTTTTATTTTTGAATCTCATGGGATTGGGAATAGCTTCATATGGGGATGATGTGTGCATTCATTGGCAATGATTAGGAATGATAGGGGCTATAAAGGAACGATATGGGTGGATGAAGGGATGGTTGTATTGATCTGGTAGGGTGCTGCCACAATAATGGGTTACACTTTCTAAGACATCCTGATTTTTGCTAAAATCACATATTTTTAGAAAATGTAATGATTTAGGCCTTGAAAGGTTCCATTTAAAGGATTTTAATTGAAGAGGGTTTGATAAAACCCCCTTGGATAGAACACCACTAGTTTTAAACCATACCTATAATGGAGTCTCCTCTACACCTATCAAAATGCTGATAAAAAACCACTTTTGATTTACTTTTTTGGGTATCAAATGAATTCATGTAAAATTTATGTTTTGTAAGTATGTAGTCCTTATTATTAGATTCCTAAAAAGTATAATTTTAAATATATTTAATTTGATTATTATATTTATTTTTTATTTCATGTGAATGTAGGCTTTTCACTTAACATCAAGTTCTCTGTTCTACACACATGGAAAATTAGTAAATTAGTGATTTTTTTTTTGGAAAATATTTATGCCCTATTTATTGATGTCCTTCTTTTAGTAAAAAGAAAAAAAATGAATTTTGATACATACAGAAAAAGTTATGTTTTACGGAATATGCCTATGTCTAAATTATAATCAGTTTGACTTCAAAACTTGATTAAAAAAACAATATTCAACAAAACATTATGAAACTAAATGCATGCCCTATATAATAGTGTTAGCAATATAAATTCAAAAGAATCAAAATTTTACCCTTTGTAGAAAAAAAGTTATGTACTGATAGGTGAAAGGATTAAGAGATTGAAGGATGGGAATATTAGGAGTTCAAAGGAGCAAAGGAAGAGTGGATGGAGGGAGATGTATGGTCACATGCTTTTGCAAATTGTATGATGATGGAGGATGGATGGTGGCGTATGAGTTGGAGGTACGATGAGGTGCACTAGGATATGGAGTGGAAGAACTAGTTAGAAAAGGCATGGAGATGGTACCAACGTCTTTGGATTGTGTTTCTTTGGATGAAAAACCAAGGCCATGTGCTCAAGGATGGATTTTGACATAGACATGCTCTAAGATACTTTGTTCATGAAGGCCTAAACCTTTTCCTTGATATTTCATGTTTTGGAACATATGATATGCAATGGGATGTTTGTTGTTTTGGAAACAAGACGTGAGTCCATTATTAGATGGATAAGGTGGGGTGGTGGATGAAGTTTGTTTCTCTTCGACAAGAGAACCACCATGGGTGAAAGTGATGCAGAGCTGCCAACAGAAACGTTCAACACAGGTGTGTATTGCTTACCAACATACATTTACCCTTTGTGTGTTCACTCATCGGCCAGACATCATCCTATCGGCTAGACAAAATAACCATACTCTAGTCGCATACATTACACTGATACATCCACTTGCGTTGGTTTCCTATCGGAAACACATATCCTATCGGCTTCCCCAATATGTTTCACTCTGATGTCTATAGTCACACTGATACATTCGGTGGGATATATACAATTCCTTACCTACCATGCTGGTCCCTCCTACTGCTCTTGTTGGTCACCTCCTTGCACATTTGCCCAATGTATGAGCGCGTTGTATATCCGCAATAATCAAAGGATGCATTCAAAACATGCATTCAACTAGTTTGACTGCTGACTTCGTAGTATCTGCCAATTGATACTTCATTTTCTCTCTCCTTTGTATGTCGACGACTTGTACATTTTAAAATGTACATTTGTCACATATAACTCCGATAGACATCTACAGGATACTCACAACCCTTAACTGCGGGATATACAAGAAAAGTAACCTGATACACCTCAGCGATATACACATAAACTGTATATCTGAAATGTATGTTTACAATCTTTAATCTTTGACATACAACCCTTTCATGTGTCCCGATATGTTTTGTGATATATACACTCGACGAACTACTGCGATATACATATGAAATGTATATCTGACATGCAAATGTGATATACACACAAATTGTATATCTGATTGAACAATACAGAATTTTGCCGATTTGATCCGATGAAACCCTCACGATTTCACTGAACTGTTTCTCCTGCAAACATACAGACTTTTCCACCTTCCTAGCCTAGCACATGAGAATGCTAGGGTTTATCAATGCATGCTACCAACGATCCTGCAATCATGGAATGAACAAACAGAAAGTACAAAACAAAAACACAAACTAATATATACAACCATTCCACCAATTACGATGTAATCCAACTAGTGGAATGGGTTAAGAACCCATTTCGATCCCAAAGCAAAAAATTGATTACACAGTGAACTCGAAAACCAGAAAGACAACACAAAATAGAATCTTCTTATTGCTTTCAGAAATGTATATAGATGTCTGATTTCATAGTCCCACAACTTAACTTCACAACTACTGCTCTATCTAACATCTGATCAACCTCTCCCAAATTGATCTGAGCTAAGCTATTTATCTACTCATTGTGAGTAGTACTGATTGGCTTCCCAACGGCTGGGAGACAATTCCAAGCGGCTGGGAGATACAACTGACTAACAAATTCTTAACTAACTAACAACCTTGTCATCACAGAGCGACAAGTATCCTAGGGACTTGCACAGAAACCTAGATGCAAACTACTATAATAGATATTGGTCAAACAGACCTTATTACATTAAATAAAGATATGCCTAAGACATATCAAGACTTTAATCTTCTCCCTTAGGTGTATAATTGACTTGTTGAAGGGGTGCCCCTGCACCAGAAAGTAGTAGGACCAATTGGATAGGATAATGGATTTAGAATAAGGTCAATAGAAGATTATGGAGGATCAATAGGGGTTGATAGAGGATCAACATGGGTTGATGGTGGATCAATAGGAGATAATGTAGGATCTTGCAATGGATGACTTGGAATGTTTACACCTTGACTAACATTATGTTCAGTAGGATGTGAAATGATAGGTGTTGGCAAGAGACACTGCTAGGCATGCCAGGTGTTGTCATTGATGGCAACTAAATCTATCTTACACATCCACATTACATTATTTGATCATACCAGAAGTCAGAGTGCAGATTTATCTAAGTCTAGATAGACAGGAATAGAGCATTTGATAGGGTTCAACATATTAGTCTGCATTTCTCCATAGGTAATCACATTGTGCTGCAAATCTGAGGGAATGTTAAGGGATGTTAGGGATACCTAAATCCAATATTTTATCCTTTGATGATGAAGGGATTGTAAGTTAAACACACATCTTAGTATCAGGTTTTGGTTAGATAGTTTAGTCCGATGAAGAACAGGCTGACTAGGTATTTGATCCTTGTGTGGATGAAGAGAAGTGGTTGGTCAAGAAATTTATGAGATCTAGTGGTGTTGGTGGATAGGTGAGGTGACTTAAACACATATGTTTTAGTTCACATTAATATTTATGCATGGATTCAGCTGACAGAATAGTGTTCTTGAAATAATTTCCAAGTTTTCTTCAGGATGACTGCAGTTGATGCAATTTCATGTAGTGGATATATATAATCGATGAGTTTGAGTATTTTGAAGTATGTAGATGTGAATATGAAGGAATAAGAGTGAAGCATAGCAAAATCAAGTGTGAAGTGAAGAGATCTGAGCTCTAGATCATGGCAGAGCAGTGAAGTAGGGCAGAGAAAGATGAAGTGTGTAAAGTTAGTGTACTGAGCTCAACCGAAACTATAATCTTGCATTGTGAGATGCTATTCCTCACTTCAAACATTCTAGTGAACTTTTGTAATTGATTTGTAGGCAGTGAGCCTCTTTGAGTTGTGAGCTCTAGGCAGTGTGTCCGAAGGCATGTGCCTTCCGCATTTGTAATACTTTTGACAGAGTATAAATTCTTGTGGGTTAACCCCCACTGTGGTTTTTCCCTTAATTGGGTTTCCACATAAAAATCTTGGTGTTAATGCGTTGTGATCTTGTTGTTTCTATTCCTATGTTCATGCTTCTTTCTTTTGGATGTATGTGATAAATTAATAAAGGAACAAAGTAATAAGTTTTGTAGAACACTGATTCAACCCCCTCTCAGTGTTCCTTAATTTCAACAATTGGTATTAGAGTCAAGTTCCTTAGAAGTTTAACTGCTTGAGGAAGATCTGGGAAGGCATTTTCAATGGGTTCATTCAAGCATTCTAATTGTATTGACAAGGGTCATTGTCCTCGACATTTAATCATATTTTCATGTGTCAAATCCAGGTCTATGTCCTTGGCTATCTATAATTAGGAATCCTATAGTTACCAGTCTATTTAACTAACTCTAATGATCTCTACTGATTGGAGAAACTAATGTTACTGATCTATCTGCTATGAAAATGAATTCTAGGAATGCTTGAAATAGAGCTGAAACAATGAATTGCCAATGTAGATCTATACTAATCCATATAATTGAAACATACATTTATCCATGAGAAAACAATAACTATCTTTCTAAAAAGAATCTAAAACAGGATAACAAACAACAAAATCTGAAACAAAATAACAAACAACAATACTAACCTTCTGCCTTGGTGGTGGGAGTGGGCCCTTACTCCTCACCCTCAAGACTGAAGACTAAGGCAATGAATCAGCACAAGAATATAATATCACAATTCTCTTTTAGTCCAATTCCATCAATATCCTAATGTATTTAGAAAAGTATCTATATCAAAATGAGATCACAATAATAATAATTCACCTGCTATCTTCTTCTTCTGCTACTTTGTAAATTTATATCTAATTCAACGATGAGATATCACTTACCCTAACTACTAGTTCATCTATGAGATAGAATCAATCTCTTATTCTATCAACTGTTTAACTACAAAGTAAAAATCATGAAATTAAAATAGATTTTAGTGGAACAACAGTCTCACTAAATCTGAGTCTTAGTTTCAAACACAACTGGGTAGTGAGGCCCTGAAAAAGAGGTACTTAATCAGTTTGTCAAGAACTCATGCAAAATCAAAAAGAGAAATAAAACTTCTAGTAGTTAACTAGGGTCTTCATTCAATCACTCCGGTGTTGATTGAGTAATATCTGGAGCACCCCAATTACCGCTGGAAGTGTGGACTAGCAGCAGCGCTGGAAATCTGCATTTGTATTAAGGAGGCTTTGGAGGTGTGTGCTTCTATCTGGAGCTCTAGAGATATGATTTATGGCTTTCTGTTTAGCTCCAGAGATATGCTCATGACTTCAATTCAATTCCAGAGATGATTCACCCCCTTATCTCAAAATCCCTCCAATCATATTGGAAAATATAGGAGACTAGTGTGGTATCCTTATGTCAACTTTGGAGATTATTAGGACCACCTCCAGAGATGCTCAAAATTGTCTTTGCCAGAACATCTACACTTTTAGATTCAAAAAGAGAGAATTTCTGCATATTTTCATTAATTTAATGCACATTAGTCCCTCAATAAAAAATCATGATTTTAGGTAATTCATCCATCATTAACATAACTAGAACAAATCTTGTCAATCTACTTTGGTGCAATCATCAGGACAATGGAATAAGAAGGAAGGAAAAGAGAGGTAAAAAGTTGTATTATCATGGGTGCTGCCTAGCACTCGTCGTCCCCCCGTACTTAAAGGTTAGAAGGTCATCCTACTTTTCACAATCTGGACTTATTTAGGTGGAATATTCTACCAGTCAAATTATAGCCATCTACATAAGTGGGCCAAGTGGTGCAGTCTGTATTACCATTTCCTCTAAACTAATCAACCCATTTCATCCATTCTTGAAATCTAGCATCTTCCATTTGTTCAACCCAGATAGGTAGTGGCTCAATAATGAGAGGAGGCCTTAAACAACCACCTATCCACTCTAGTTGGTACTTATCCATCAATTTGGACACTGTCCTGGCCTTCCTCATTAACAACCTTAGGTTAGCAGGGGACACCACTTCTCTCATCTTTTGTTCTGTAGTTAAAGTGTTCCACCTTTTCTTTGCCACTGGAAGCAATTGATTAGATAAATTGTTTATGAGGAGACCAAAATCAATGAAACATTCATGTAGATGATTTAGATATAAAGGCAGAATCTTGGTCTTACCTTTTAGGGAGTAAATGTTTGCCCTGAAATGGATCTTAAAATCATTGGGATTTGGACATTCTCTTATGATAAAAAGGCTTGTTTCTGCATCCTTTTTTATATAAGCCTCCATCTTTTCATTCCAAATATGATGATTTCTCATCAGTGACATGAATACCCTAAGTTGGCATTCTCCTACAAAATAGTTGATAATGAAGGTATGATCATCGATGTAGAAACCATGCAAATATAGCTCACATAGAAAATCTTTATCCTCATCAGGACTTCTCATATATGCCTCCATGAAACCTATCCCTGTCTCTATGTCCTCAGGCAAATTAGATAGAACCAAAGATATCTTTCTCTGTAGGATTCTTTCTTGTAGAAACAAAGCATAACTTCCACTAGGGGGTCTGCAAGATAGGATCTCAAATGAAATGGAAGCTACCTGAAGGACCTTTTTCTCTAAAGTTTCTATTCTTTGTGACATGGCAGTCACTGCCCTTTGTAATTGCAGCATTGGTTTAAAAGCCTCATATTCCCTACATCTTCTTTCCCAATGAAATAGGGCCTTAGGGATAACTATTGGAATTGGTCCTAAGTATGGATCTATTTGTATCCCCTATTCCATGGTTGTCACTGGGCCAATCAACTCTTGTATATATTCTTCTTGATTATCTATCATGGTATTGGCCCATGTTAATTATTTGGCTTGACTTTGTGATTTCTCAACAAGTGTTGAAATTATTGTGAGACTATTTTCTTGAGCCTTCGTAAGATAAGAAATATTTTGTGCTACCTCTTCCTCTTTTTCCTTGATACTTTGGGTTGCCTTTGTTTCTTTGTCTCTAATTTCTACCTCTTTCTCTTGAATTATTTTTTGTTTATCATGGAGCTCTACTTGCAGTCCTTCAATTATCTATTTTTGTTCTATTTATTTTTCCTTCATGACCTTCTTGAGGTCAGTAATAATTAAGTTTTTCCCCCATAATAATCTTTTTAGATTATCTATTTCCTCTAGAAGAAGTTGTTCCCTTGGAATCTCTACATCCTCTTGATCAGAGTGGTGAGAATAAGTCCCTATTTCTTCTTTTTTTTATTCCACTTCAGGGTTTTTCACAGTTCTTTGCCCTTCACTGTCAGCTGCATCCACTTTCCCTTTTTCCATTTCCTCTACAATCTCCTTATCTTGAGCTTCCTCTTGATTTCTTTCTACAATTACTGGTGTTGATGAAGGTCCAGCCTCATCTACAGGAGTTCTAAAACCCAAGAGAACTTCAACCAAGAGAGTAGTATCTTTTTCAGCTTGAGTGATTTGCCTTTTTCTCTTGCTTCTCTATAGCATAGGTGGAGTAGGTGCCTCTATAGCAGGTATATTATCCTCAGAGTCTGAGGAAATAGTGAAAGTGTCTCTCTACTCTGTCTCTGGAGTAGGGGAATGTTGTGGAGTTGAACTATGAGAACTTTGTTGAACAGATGGTTCTGGGGAAGCTTCCTTAGCCACTTCTCTTTGTTTCTTTTTCCTAACTAGAGGAATTTCATCTGAATCATGAGATTCTTCCTCAGCCTAGTAGTGTATGTGGGAATCAACTTTCTTTGAAGACATTTTTGTTTTTTGACCCTGCCTTGTCTTCTTCTTTTTCTTCTTGGGGTCAAAAGTCTGGGTAGAGGTTTGCACGATTTCCTCCTCTATAACAACTACTTCCCCTAGTTGTTTAGTTGGAATAGACCCCTCAGCCAAGGTCATCTTCCATTTTGTTGAGTGAGTCATTTGGGGGTTTGTTCTATAATAGGTTCCTTTAGCTATGTTGAGGCAACTAAGACTTCAACCACAACTTCCTTCTCTTTCCTCTTTTTGCTAGTAATAGGGGCAACAGATGAAGTTTCCTCCATTGATTGTTTTTGACTTTTATCTTTTTCAGTAGCTGGAGAGGAAGTGGAAGGCACTGCCTCCCCTTCCTAATGGGTAGAGGAAGCCTCATCCATTCCTTGCACTTTTTCTGGTGTTCTGTCCTATGGTTTATTCTCTAAAAATGTCTGCCATAAAGCTTCCCCATCAGCTTGAGATAGAAAGTGAAGTTTTGCAATCAAGAAAATTAGGTTGTGGTTTTTCATAGGACCTTTCCCCTGTTGATACTTGTCTGTAGATGCTTTAATGGTAGAAAACAAAAAGTTTGGGATGTTTATGCTAAATTCTAGATGAGCATTTCCATGCCTCAAAAAAATTAACATTTTCATTATTGGTCCTAAAACTATAGAAAATTGGCCATCACATGTAAAATATTTCATCAACCATAATGCTTTAGACTACCGTGGGTGTGGAAGTGAAGACCTAACAATTCCTTTAACCTCATTTTTGCTTAAATGAAACTGTATTGTAGGTTCACCTTCTTCAGAGAAATTTTTAATCAAATCAGTATATAGGGTTTTTAAGTGGTAAAACCTCTCACCTTGTTCTGGTAATCTTGAGATATGACTAATAATGGTGGAAGAGACACTGACACGAACCCCTCTCACAACTGTTTGATTATCTTTTAGATTGCACAGGAAATCTTCAACAATATCTTCCTAAAAGCCTTCAAATTTCTCCAAAAATTCTAACCACCCTGCATTCCTTAAAATGTCTGCTACAGCTTGATCCTACAGAAGGCCTATTATATTCTCTGGCTTTGACTTCTTTTTCACTCCCATCTTCTTGTCCTATTCCACCTCCTTTGGTTAAAATTTTTCTTGATTCCCTCTATAGTCTATTTTTTTTCTTTTTACTCTATGAGGACTGTGGCAGTAGACTTGAATATTACACTCAAATATTTGAATTGGGGTTGATATGTCAATTTGTTTTTGCTGCCTAGATTATGGGAAGGATGTTTGAGATTGGTTTAACATTGGTATGTAGTCATAATTGTAGGGGAGTGATGGGACACTCCGTAGACAAGTCAACAGTGTGGCAATTATGGCGGCATGCGTGAGTTAAGAGGGGAAATAATGGCAGGGAGATGTGTCACAATAACGACACCTAAAAATAGAATTGACAAGACAATTACTAATTAAGTTAATTAAAGAGAATTACCTGATTCAATCTTAGTGATGATGGTCCAATGTACTTGGCTGCAGCTTCACATCTTTGATGAGATTTGATGTGACTCAGCACATGAGTAGCTCCTGCACAACTTTAAACTAGCATCAGCATCCTTGTTGTCACATATTCTATAATTATTCCCTCTGAATGGTCTAGGAATGACATGTTGTCAAGTGGCATCGTTACAACAATTTGTGATGACTTGCGCATGTGAGAGTGATGGCTTTTTGATTGCTGATGATATGCATGCTGACTTCATTATTGTTTATGTCATAGAGTGGAAGATGAGTCATGCTGACCTCATCGAATGATGTCTCCAATTTATTACTTGGAGAGGTGGGTCCCCTCCTTATTTTTTATATTTTAAAATGGCTCTTTATTGGTGGAGCACTGAAGGTACTCGTAGTTTGTGAAGCACTAGAGGTGCTCCTAGTTTATGAGCATCAGAGGTGCTCTTAGTTTGTTATAGATGTGTTTTAGTAACTCTTGGCACCTGATTGCCTCCGTAGCTTGATTATTCCAATCCAAAAAAAAGAAGCGAACCATCATTTACTTGTTTTCAATCCCCTTGGTGGAGAAAGACAGCCATTTACTAGTTTTCCATCTTTCTCTTTTTTTTTCAAGAAGGATGCCATTTGCTAGTTTTCAACCTTCCCCATTTTTTTTCAAAAAGGTTTCCATTTGCTAGTTTTCAACCTCCCTTTTTTTTGTCAAGTCTAATTTGTGATAGAGGATGTCTCCTGTAACCAAGTACAAATCCTTGATAAATTCCTCCTTAGTTGATGGCCTTTTATAGAGTCAAATTCTATGGCCATTCACTAAGAATGTATCTGTGCTTCCATCAATGGGTTCTAGAAAAACTGTTCCATTTTCAAAAACTTCCTTTATCTGATAAGGACCCATCCAATGAGTTTGTAGCTTCCCCTTGAACTCCTTGAACTTGGAATCATATAGGAGAACCCAATCACCCTGCTAAAATGTCCTTCTTTTGATGTGTTGGTCATGCCATTATTTCCTTTGATATTGAACAAGTTCTATTTGTTGTATGGCTTCTGTACAGATTTCATCCAACTCACTGAGCTAAAGAATCCTATTTTGTTGTGCTATAGACAATGGTAGACTGATATCTAATGAAGTTTTGAGTGTTTACAGTTGAAATTCTATAGACAGGATGGGTTTCTTTCCATAAACCAATTCATATGATGAGAATTTGGGTGTGGACTTCCAAGTGGTATTATAAGCCCAAACTACTTCAGGTAATCTGTTAGCCCAATCCTTTCTATTCATGGCCACTATCCTTGTTAGGATATTCTTCAATTCCCTATTAGTCACCTCCACCTGCCCATTGGCTTGGGGATGGTAGGGTGATTTCCTGTGCTTAACTTGATATAATTCTATGAATTCTCTAATTACCTAAGAAGTGAATTGAGGTCCTCTATTTGAAACTATTGATTTCGGGGCTCCAAACCTTAAGAAAATTTTTTTATAAAGGAAATCAGCAACTTTCTCTTCTCTTGTAAATTGTAATGCTTGAACTTCAGCCCATTTAGTTACATAGTCTATGCTTACTAGAATGTACTCTTTTCCTGATGATGGTGGAGAAATTGGTCCCACAAAGTCTAGACCCCATTGCTCAAATGGTTCCAACATTACTTGAGGATGAAGTGACATTTCCTGGGTGAAGGTTGGTTGTCCCATCCTTTGGCACTGATCACACTACTGCACATACTTCTTGGTATCCTTATGAATAGAGGGCCAGTAGTTACCAGCTCCCAGAATCTTGTAGATGGTTCTGTGTGAAGAATAATGCCCACTAGATGGCTCATCATGACATGCCCTTAAGACATCAAAAATTTCATCATCTTTTAGACACCTACATAAAATAAAATTAGGAACACATTTAAACAATAAACCATTTAACCATTTGTAAGATAAGATTTCCTTTAGTAAGCGCTTCTTTTATTTTTGAGGTAAAATGGGATGGAAACAAGCCTATAGTTAAGAGATTAGCTATGTTTGCAAACCAAGGTGGAGTAGAGGAGATAGAAAAAATATGTTCATCTAGAAATTTGTCCTCCACTAGTTGGTTCTCTCCACCTATATGTAATCTTGATAGAAAGTCAACAACCAAATTGAATTTGCCTAGATTATCAACTATGGTAATGTCAAATTAATGCAATAGCAATAACCATCTAATTATCCTTGCACCCACTACTGGCTTATTCATTAAGTAGTTGATGGCTACATGATTAGTATGTACAAATATTTTGTATCCAGTGATATAATGCATGAATTTATTTATAGCATTTATGACTGCCAAGAATTCTTTTTCAATTTTGGTATAGTTTCTTTTTGCAGAGGTAAGGTTTTTACTAATGTAGTAGATGACATGCATACCTTCTCCCTCTTCTTTCTATCCTAAGACTGCTCCAATAGACTCATTTGAAGCATCAGTTTGTATGTGAAATGGTAGAGTCCAATTGGGTCCTCTTAAAACAGGTGTGATAGTAAGTTTCTTCTTAAGGGTTTCAAATGTTGATTGACAATCCTCTGTCCATAAGAATTATGTGTCTTTGTTAAGCAGGGTAAATAGAGGAGCAGCTATTCTGCTAAATTTTTTTATAAATCTCCTATAGTAGCCTACACGACCCAGAAAATTTCTAGCATCTGTCTAAATTTTAGGTGAAGGTAACCATTTGATCACTTCTATTTTGTTTTGGTCCACTGTGATCACATTTGCTAAAATGTGGTGTCCCAATACAATTCCTTCTTCTACCATCATGAAGCACTTTTCATGGCTCAGGGATAGTCAATTTTTTTCACAACATTTTAATACCTTCTCTAGGTTTATGAGAGCTTCTTCAAAGTTGTCCCCATACATAGTAAAGTCATCCATATAGACTTCCATGCACTCATTAGCTAGTTCAACAAAAATGGCTAAAACAAGCCTTTAAAATGTAGTTGGAGCATTACATAGTCCAAATGGAAGAACTTTGTAGGAAAAAGTTCCCCAAGAACAAGTGAAAGTGGTTTTATCCTGATCTTCAAGTGCTACTTGGATTTGGTTATATCCACTAAACCCATCTAGGAAAGAAAAATACTTCCTCCCTGCAAGGTTGTCCAGCACTTGGTCAATGAATGGTAAGGGAAAGTAGTCCTTCTTTGTGGCTTTATTTAGATCTCTATAGTCAATACACACCCTCCACTTCCCATTCTTTTTAGGCACTATCACTAAGGGTGAGACCCATTGACTATCTAAGATTAGATATATAAACCCTTCTTGTAGCATTTTTCTATTTCAGTCTTAACAATGTCTTTTAAAGCAGGATTCAATCTTCTCCGGGGTTGTCTGATAGGTTTGACATCTTTAGTGTATATATGATGAGTATAGATCTTAGGAGGGATGCCCTTCATATCTTGGTATTCCCAAGAAAAGGCTACTAAATGGGAAATTAGGAGTTTGAGAAGTGCTTCTTCTTGTTTTTCTGCTAACTGGGTGTTGATATTCAGTGTTTTCCTTGGTAAAATCATGACTTGTTTTGTGATCTAATCCATAGATGTATTCAATCCATATCCTGGAGTCATTGTATTGATGGGGCAAGAATGTGGAAGAAACATGTGGAATGTGGCTAAGTCTCTGTAAAAGGTCTCTCCACAAAGAATAATATTTGCTAGGGTACAATGAGTAGAAGTGAGAAATTCTCTCATTGAATCTTGGGCTAGCTCCATTATATCCTCATTAATAAGAATGTGGGTGATATCTTCCATTGTATCATAGTGGATTTCTTCCAACTCACCCAAATGTTCTTTGATGGTAACCATAGCTATTGAGGCACTGTTTTCCATGTTATCTGGCTCATCTACCCATACTCTTCCTGAATAATGTATTGAGGTTTAGCTGGAGGATAAAAAGATATTTTCTTCAAATCTATTCCGTTAGAAATGACCATATCCCCAATTTAACAATAAATAGATACTGTTGTTGTAGCTAACCATGGTCTTCCTAATATCAATGGATAAGCATTTCGCTGGTTTCTAGGTTCTAATATTAGGAAGTTTATTGGGAATTCCCATGATTCTATCACAACTAGAACATTAGTTATCACCCCTTTTGGAATAACCACAAATTGGTCAGTGAGTTGAAGGATTGTGGATGTAGACTAGATACCTGTTAGGGCTAATTTGTCCATTGTATGAACTATCATTGCATTTATTGCTGCTCCTAAATCAACCAAAACATTAGATATTTCTACCCCTGAGATGTAAACAATTATGACAAGTTTCCTAGGATCTCCATATTTTGGGAGGAGCATTTCTCCCATTAGGAGGTCTACTACTTTTCCTTCCACCTGGATGGTGGAAGGAAAGTTTTTCTTCCTGCCCTAGGTCTTAACACAATGTTGTTTGATGAATTGGTTCGGTTTAGGAACATCCCTAATTGCTTGTAGGAGTGGAATTTCAATGTTCAATTGTCTAATTTCTTGTAAAAGTTCTGATTCCAAGGTAGATTGGACTTGTTTTTGTAAAACCTTTTTCTGAGGGACATGTTTTTTGTGCCATTCTAGGTATGGTGCTAATTTTTCTATCTCCGGAGTTCTTAGCAGAAATGTTTCTAGGGTTGTTCTCTGGAGTCATTCTTTTAGGAGGAACTCTAGAGTTATCTAAGGATGGTTCTTTTAGCACTATTTTTATAGTAATCTCCTTTGGAAGTTGAGTGGATTGATTTTCAGGTTCCTCGTCATTGGTTACTTCAACTATAGTTGGAGGAGATGGTCTTGGAAGTGCTTTCCCAGAACGCAACTAGAGATTATTGGAATATATGGCATTAATACCAGCCATGTTTTCTTGTTCTATCATGTAAACAGTTGCTCCCTGCTTATTCCATGGGTTTGGTATAGGTTGAGCTAGTAAGGGTGGTTGGCTAACTAGTTCATTTTGTGACTTTCCTTGTGTATTGGGGTGTCCAATTGGAAATTCTTGTTGTTGAGGTTGGAAACATCGAGGTTGTCCTTGGTATTGTTGATTATATCCCTATTGAGGACCCCAATGAGCCTGCATGTTTTGTGATCCAAACTATTGTGGCCATTGTTGATTCCCCTAGGGTTGATTTTGCCAATGTTGATTCTGCCATTGTTGGTTTGGCCAATCTTGTGGTCCCCAAGGCAGATTATTCTAAGGTCCATGCCAAGTTGGATTCCATTGATTATTTCCCCAATTAGAAGGACCCCTATAAGAAGCCTAGTTTGGATACTAATTATAAGGGAAATTCCCAGCTTGTTTTTGTCCTACATAGTTCAACTCCTCCTCTATAATGACATTCTTTTTGCTTAGCCTTTTTAAAGCTAGAAGTTGATCACACTAACTGGTAGGATGTTCCCTATTACAGATTTGATAGATTTCTAATTTATCCAAAGGGCATTCCCTCAACAGATGTTTGTTTCTACACCTAGGACAATAGATGGAGAGTGGTTCAATTGTTCTATCTTGATTAGTTGTTCTAGTTTTTGCCTGAATCCCATCTAATGTGGTATTCAGTTGGACTAGAATATCTATTTTAAGATTTGCAATCTCTTCCATTAATTGCCCTATTTCATTCTTCCCTTTGAAATATTTAGGTGTTCTCACTCCATCTTGGGTTCTGGAATAGTTCTTGCAGAGTTCTTCTATAGAAGGCATATCCATTTTATTGATATTCCCTTTTCCCATTAGATCCAGTGCTTGTTTTGATTCTTTGTCTAATCATTTTACAAACAGGGTTTTGGCTAAAGAGTGATTTACATGGTTGCCATACCTTCTCAAAGTGAAGTTGAACCTATCCACATAATCCTCTAAGGTCTCTTCCTCTCTCTGTTTAATTTTGAATAATTCCTCATTTTTATCATTGACTCTATAGTAGTCCTAGTATTTTCCCAAGAATTCTATCTCCGTTTGATCCTAGGAATGGATGGAGTTTTGGGGCAAATCCATGAACTATCTCATTGTAAAATCTTTCAGAGTTGAGGGGAACAATTTAAGTTTTTGATTATCTGATCCATAATTGTAAGTCTAGCATACCACTTTGAATTCAAACAAAAACTAATCTGGATCCTCAAAAGTAAGACCCCTAAAATTTGGCAAGTGTGTAGGTGAAATATTTTTCATAGGGGCATTATCTCCAATAACTAGAACAATGAGATATGAAAAGGTTCTTAGAGCCTAATTTTCCTCCTCTTCATGATTATCATCCATGTCTGATATTGGTTCTTCTCCTTGAGATTCAGTGTGAGGTTCTGATGAATTAGTTTCTGTCAAAGGATCTACCTAGAATTTCTATTTTAATTCCTAGATATATTCAGTGAGTGGAGGACTTAGAGGATTTAAGGGATTATTCAATTGAGGTGCAGTTTCCAAGGTAGGTTCTAGGTGTCTCTCTTCAACAAGATCTTGTGCCACCCCATTGCTTTCTCCTATAGTTTGTTGATGGGGTGTATGTTTTATGTATCTTCCTTTTGAATCCCTAGCTCTAACCATATAGATTCAATCTATCCTAAAACTATTTAACTAAGTTTCCCTAATTAACACAGAGTTCCTAGAAATGGCACAAAAAATGACAAGGGTCGTTGGTCCTCGACATTTAATCATATTTTTATGTGTCAAATCTAGGGCCGTGTCCTTGGCTATCTACAATTAGGAATCCTATAGTTGCTAGTTTATTTAACTAACTCTAATGATCTCTACTGATTGAAGAAACTAATGCTATTGATCTATCTGCTATGATAATGAATTCTAGGAATGCTGGAAATAGAGATGAAACAATGAATTACTAATGTATATCTATACTAATCCATACAATTGAAACATACATTAATCCATGAGAAAATAGTAACTATCTTTCTAAATAGAATCTAAAACATAATAACAAATAACAAAATCTGAAATAGAATAACAAACAACATAATCTGAAATAGAATAACAAACAACAATACTAGTCTTCTGCCTTGGTGGTGGGAGTGGGCCCTTGCTCCTCACCCTCAGGACTGAAGACTAAGGCAATGAATCAGCACAAGAATATAATATCACAATTCTCTTTCAGTCCAATTCCATCAGTATCCTTTTGTATTCATAAAAGTATCTATATCAAAATGAGATCACAATAATAACAATTCATCTGCTATCTTCTTCTGTTGCTACTTTGTAAATTTATATCTAATCCAACAATGAGATATCACTTACCCTAACTACTAGTTCATCTATGAGATAGCATCAATCTCTTATTCTATCAATTATTTAACTACAGAGTAAAAATCATGCAATTAAAATAGATTTTAGTGGAACAACAGTCTCACTAAATCTGAGTCTTAGCTTCAAATACAATTGGGCAGTGAGGCCCTGAAATAGAGGTACTTAATCAGTTTGTCGAGAACTCATGCAAAATCAAAAAGAGGAATAAAACTTCTAGCAGTTAACTAGGGTCTTCATTCGATCACTCAGGTGTTGATTGAGTAATATCTGGAACACCCCAATTACCACTAGAAGTGTGGACTAGCAGTGGCGCTAGAAATATGCATTTGTATTAAGGAGGCTTTGGAGGTGTGTGCTTCTATCTGTAGCTTCAGAGATATGTTTTATGTCTTTTGTTCAGCTTCAGAGATATGTTCATGACTTCAGTTCAGCTCCAGAGATGATTCACCCCCTTATCTCAAAATCTCTCCAATCATATTACAAAATATTGGAGACCGGTGTGGTATTCTTATGTCAGCTCTAGAGATTATTGGGACCACCTCTAGAGATGCTCAAAATTGTCTTTGCCCAAACATCTACACCTATAGATTCAAAAAGAGAGAATTTCTACATATTTCCATTAATTTAATGCACATTAGTCCCTCAATCAAAAATCATGATTTTAGGTAATTCACCCCTCATTAACATAACTAGAACAAATCTTGTCAATCTACTTTGGTGCAATCATCAAGACAATGGAATAAGAAGGAAGGAAAAGAGAGGTAAAAAGGTGTATTATCATGGGTGCTACCTAGCACTCATCAAGTATCAATCAACAACTTCAAGTCGCCTTAGATGATCTTGACCTGTCTGGAGCAAAAATCAGAGATCTGCAAGAGAACCTGCAAGATGCTGAAGATTTCATTGATACCTTAAAAGGACAATTGATCAAATCTAATGAAAAGAGGAAGGAGGTACTTCGTTAGCTAGCAAATTAGAATGAAGACAATGACATGGATGAGGCCCTAAAGGACAAAAGAATGTGAGAAGTTAGAAAAAGAAGTTGTCCTAAAACATGAGATGGAATCCAAGGTGATGAGGCTAACCAAGGAAATTGAAGAAAGGAGGATGACTGAGGAAAAACTAAATTAATCTCTGAAAGAAAGAATGGAAGAATGATGCAGATTGGACAAAATAATTGGCCATCTAGAGTCTAATCTACAAGAAAGGAGGGACAATGAGGAAGAACTTGAAAGGCAAATTGTCATTCTCAAACATGACTTCGAAGCTGCAAATGAGTACAAAGAGAAGTTCAAAATAAGTTCAGCTAAACTTGAGGTGTTTTTTGATTGTCAGAAGAAGGCAGATGATAAGCATGGTCTGGGATTTGAGAAAGGTGAAAGCTTTGGATCTAGTCAAAGAAATCATGAAGCAAGAAATCAAAGAAGGAATCCTAGAAGACCTCCAGTAAGACAACCTAATGTTCAAAGGTATCCATCTTTCAATGGCAATTGTTTCAAATGCATTAAGTATGGTCATAAAAATAATCAATACAAAAGTAAAGTGAATCAAAATGCATCATCTTTCTCCGGTCAATGCTTTAATTACAAAAAGATAGGTCATAAGGCTAAGGAATGCAGAAGTGGATCAAGGAATCCTCCTAAGAACAAACAAGTGTTCAATGGAAGATGTTTTACTTGCAATAAGTTTGGGCATATTGCAATGCAATGCAAATCTAAACCTGCTCCAACATGTAATTGTTAGAAAAATAAGATTGTGTGTTTCAACTGCAACAAATTTGAACACATTGCTAAATTTTGTAGAAGCAAAAAGGAGAACTCATAGGTAGGTAAAGGAAAAATAGAGCAAAAGTTGGACAAAGGCAAGGGAAAAGTTGATGTGAATGAGATCCAAAATGAAATGAACAAAACATGGGTGAAGAAAGGTGAAATGAATGTTGACAATGGGTCCACATTAGAATCCAATGTTGATAATTCCTCTGGGAATTAAAATAGGAGCTCTGGCTCAGGGTTAGTGGCATTGAAAATCTAATTCCCCTGCTAGTAAGTGGGTTCTTGAATTTGGCATGATGAATGAAGTTAAAGAAGCCTATTGTAGATCTATTGAAGTAAATTCTAGAAGAAGAGAAGCTAAAGCGATTGATTATGGAGCAATTGAAGGTTGATTGTATGCAAAAATAGTGTAACCAGATGTATTAGGGCAAAGTATTTATTACAATGAAGAATTAGGTTTTACGGAGCATAAAAAGTCATTGATTCAACATTTGAATCACTTTGCATTTGAAGAAAATAAGAAGAAGAGTGCTTGAGCTAAGATTTCAAAGATTCAAAGTGTGACAAGAGAATTCATCAGCTAACCCTAATCTCGTGGAGAAAAAAAAGTCCAAAGTTTAAGAAGCATCCTTTCAAGTCCACTGAAGTAGATCTAATGGGTGTTTTCTGGTGTTCCATATGGAGTTCTTCATACAGAGGATATTAGGGCTTATATTCATGCACCTCTAGAAGAGCATGGCAACTCAAGTTTGCTGATCTATTCATGAATCACTTAAAAGGTGATGATTTTGAGCTCAAACCAGAATATAAAGCCCTAAATGATAAGAAGTTCATACAATTTGTTGAGTTTCCATGTTTTGCAGAGGATGAGTGGGTCCGGTATGTCTTGAGCTGTATCCATGATGAGTTTCTATGGTTGAATCATTCATTCAAAATCACAAAGAATGCAATAAGGGTAGTTACAGGATTGAATTCAACGAGTACCTTGTCTCAGTTGAAGGCTATGGAGAATCAAGAAGTCACCAAGGAAATTAGATCAAAATTTGACAAGAGAGCCATGACTATAAATGACATAGAGGATCATGGGGTTAGATTCTTATCAATGGTGATAGGATACAAGATATATTACTCTAGCAGAGAAAATTTAATTTTCAGAATAGCCATCTATACTACATATAAGATGGTAAAAGAAGGTGTAGACTATGATCTTTGTGAACTATTGTTGAACTAGCTCATGGAGAACCTAAGCAAGATAAAGAAGGACAAAAAATACTCATTCAAATCTAGTACATTAATTATGTGTGTCTTCTTCTATTTCTTGAGTGAGCTTCCAGGAAACAAAAATATAATTTGGTCAAATGGCAAACTGGTAGCAGTCCAGATTAGGAATCATTTGAGTTATATGGGTAGTCATGATGAACAAAAGACTACACTTTGGGGATTCTTCAAAAATTTCTAGAGTATAATGTAGGCTAGGGAGAGAATAACTAGAGCTGCAGTTGAGAAATACAAGGACACCATTTGTTTTATGGTTACTATTGATCAGTGCAATATGGAAGTAGTGGAGCCTAGAGTAGTGTGGATCATGCCCATGGGGTATGAAGTGGATGGAAAGGTACTGAAGCTATATACATAGCATCTATTGAGCCAGCCTAGGGATCCAGGTGAGGAGAGATTTGGAACATATAAAGAGATTTCACTAAAACTGCATCTTGAATTCAAGGCTCTTGAAATCAAAAGGAAAGTAATGAAAGAAGTTGAGAAGTTGGTTGAGAATCTAGGCCTTACTAAGGAAGCTGTGAAGCAATTCAGGGAAAGAACAGAAAAGGATGAGAGGGAGAAGCAAGATAGGGAACAGGAAAGTGTTCCAACAGAACCTCCTAAGTCAAGGACTACTAGGAGTTCTAGTTCAGCATCTGATACATCATCTTCTCCTGTTGTAGAGAAACCCAAAGAAATACCTACTAGTAAGGAAAGAAAAAGAATAAAAGAAATGGCCAAGAGGTCATATGCTAGTATGGAAAAGGAGGATGAACAAAAGACTGATTCAGATGATGAGGTTAAAGAGTTGAAGGCCTCAGGCACTAAAGTTGTTAAAGTGTCTAAGGAGAAGCCTTCTGAAAGCAAAAAGCCAAGTAAGAGGCATAAGTCAGAGGCTGATGTTGAGAAGCCAACTCCTTCTATGGAGGACATCATTAAGACAATCACTATAGATGGAAACCTAAAACCAATGACTAAATTCTATGATCATTATAGTGATGCTGACAAAAGAATTTTGGAGGATGCTACTGTAAAATATCTAAATGTATTCAATAGAGCACTAGTGGAGATGTTGTCAGAAGTTCATAAGAGTTTCAGAGACATTTTGGAAATAAGAAAAGAAGCTGCCAAAACAAAGGATATGGAGCTGAGGGAACATGTAATGTTTAGTCTATGTCTAGTGATCTCCAGAAAAGAAGCAGATAAGATTCTCAAAGAAGTCAAGAATGAATTTAGAAGCAAGAAAAGGATGAATAAGTTGATGATTGGAGACATTGATGAATTTGTTAAAGAAATAGAACAAATTCTAAAGAAATCATTGGACAAGAATAAGTTTTATGTGGTTACAGAAGAACTAGTTGATACTAAGGATGCTTCAGTTCTGAATGTTGAAGAGCTGTAGAAAAATGAGCAACAAACTGGAGTAGATGATGTCTCCATTCTAGAAGAAGAAACATTGAATAAAGAAGATGAAGAAATGATGAAGGAAGATCAAGAAAAAGAAACTGATTCCTCCACTCATAATGTTGAGGAATTTGATAATACTTCCACTAAGGATACACCAAATCCTCTGGAAGAAAATGTAGAAGATATTTTTGAGATAGATAAAAGCAAGGATGCTTCTGATGATAATGCAGAGAAGGTAGAAGTAGAGAAAAAGAATAAAAATGATGAGCAAGACAATGTGGTTGACTCCAAAAAGGGAGAAGATGGAGGCCCTGAAGAGCTTAAATCTGTAACATCATATTGGGTAAGAGACACTACAGAAGCAATGAAAGAAATTTTTGAAAGAAACAATTAGTTATGATAGATCAGGGCTTGATACTAGTGTAAAGAGTATTCAAAATGCCCTATCTAAAGGAGCAGAGATTTTTAAGTTTTTCTTAAACTGATCTAAAGATATTGAAGATATTGAGAAGAAGATTAAGGACTTAGAGCTCAAATTGTCTAACATTTCTCAGTCATATAGTCCTTTAACTGAGTCTGTATCTACCAAAAATGCCAAGTAGTGAGTTTGTAGAATGAATTGAGTGACCTGGAGAATGAAAAGGTTAAAGTTTTGGACATATTGAATGAGCTCTGGGGACTTATTTCCCCCAAATTAGAAACTATGTATGATCTATTGATAGAATCCCAAGTTACTGCTACTACTAGTGATCCTATTGATCTTTAAAAGGCAAAATCACAAGCATTTTTGTTCAATGAGTATATATCAATTTTAGGCAGCATAAAGAAGAACTGGGACAATGAAGTGGCATGGTTGAAAAATATTTTTGGTGATATCTTTTTGCTGATGAACAAGGCTTAAGGACTATGTGTTCATATGCGAAAGTATATACTTAGAGTTTTGACCCATGTACATAAAATTTTTGCATGAATTTTGATGTGTGGATCCCAACCTTTTCCATTGATGTCAAAGGGGGAGAGGAAAAGTAGTGAAAAATGAGGAATTCATATAAGGGGGAACATTGGAAATCACAAGTGTACATAGTAAGGGGGAACTATTCTAACACTTAGTCATTTTTCACTAAGTGTTGCCATCAATGCCAAAGGGGGAGATTGATGGAAAGAGACACTGCTAGGCATGTCAGGTGTTGTCATTGATGGCAATTGAATCTATCTTACACATCCGTATTACATCATTTGATCATACCAGAAGTCAAAGTGCAGATTTATCTAAGTCTGGATAGACAGGAACAGAGTATTTGACAGGGTTCAACATATTAGTCCGCATTTCTCCATAGGTAATCATATTGTGCTGCAGAAATGAGGGAATGTTAAGGGATGTCAGGGATACCTAAATCCAAGATTTCAGCATATGGTGATGAACGGATTGTAAGTTACAAGCATCTGAGTATCAGGTTTTGGTTAGACAGTTCAGTCTAGTGAAGAACAGGCTGACTAGGTGTTTGATGCTTGTGCAGATGAAGAGAAGTGGTTGGTCAAGCAATTTATGAGAGCCAGTGGTGTTATGCAATAGGTGAGGTGACTTGAACACATAATTTTTTTGTCTGTATTAATATTTGTGCATGGATTCAACTGACAAAACAGTGTTCTTGAAATAGTTTCCAAGTTTTCTTAAGGCTAACTGCAGTGGATGCAATTTCATGTAGCGGATATATATAATCGATGAGTTTGAGCATTTCAAAGTATGTAGATGCAAATATGAGGGAATAAGAGAGAAGCATAGTAGAATCAAGTTTAAAGTGAAGAGATCTAAGCTCTAGATCATGGCAAAGCAGTGAAGTAAGGTAGAGAAAGATGAAGTGTGTAAATTTAGTGTACTAAGCTCAACCAGAACTGTAATCTTGCATTGTGAGATGCTATTCCTTAGTTCAAACATTCTAGTGAATTTTTGTAATTGATTTGTAGGTAGTGAGCCTCTTTGAGTAGTGAGCTCTAGGCAGTGTGCCTGAAGGCATGTTCCTTCCCCATTTTTAATACTTTTGACAGAGTAGAAATTCTTGTGGGTTAACCCCCACCGTGGTTTTTCCCTTAATTGGGTTTCCACATAAAAATTCTGGTGTTCATGTGTCGTGATCTTGTTGTTTCTGTTCATGTGTTCATGCTTCTTTATTTTGGATGTATGTGATAAATTAATAAAGGAATAAAGTAATAAGTTTTTCAGAACACTGATTCACCCCCCCTCTCAGTGTTCCTTAATTTCAACAATAGGATCCAAGTTACTTGTTTGATTATCAATGTTTTCTTGGGAATCAAGTGTCTCATCTTGGGAAGAGGGTGATGTGGATGGATGGATATGAGTAATTTGGATATCTCTCTCATGGATGGTTGTAGGATTATGGATAGGTGAAGTGATAATCTCTAGCTGATGTAATTCATAAAGTGGACTAAGAGGATCATCATGTCTCTCATGATCATAGTTAGGATCTTGATCATTGATATTATCCTGATCAAAGAGGGTATTAAAATGGATATGGTGAAATTGGTTATGAAGAGGATGAATGGGAGTGTGTTGATCTTGATTAGGATAAGGGGATGACATTTCATCATGCTTTGGACTTGGCTCATGATATAGCTCTTTAGTTTAGATAGAAGTAGAAGGTTCTTGGATGGACTTAAGAGGTTCGAGATGGTCGACAACGTGGCTAAATGATGGGTCTTGATTTGCAATCATGGTAGAAGACTCTTCAATAGGATGAATAGACATTGGAGTGGATGATGATGTTGGAATGGTAGACATACTATTAGGAGGTTCTTTGTTAGGCTCAAGGATAGACATTTGAGTGCATGATAGTTGTTGCTTCCTTGCTAGGAGAACTTGGGTCAAATCATTCTTGATGGAAGATGTTGTGGGGTTACAATTAGGATCGAGTGGTGGATTAGGTGGTGGACTAGATGGTATGTGAAAAAATGGATTAATATGAGGTGATGGTGGAATTGCATTGGAAAATGGTTTTTGGGAAATGGATGGTGGTGAACAATTTGTAGTTTTACCCTTAAGAGATAAGGTAGATACATGACTCTCTTCAATGTGCCCTATGATAGAATCATATATATGGTTGACACTCTTGCCCTTGTCATAATAACTTCCTTTACCATGTGGAGGGAATGGATCCTTATAGATATTGAGGTCATTGTTTGTTGTTTGTTTAGGAGGATCATCAACTGTGACTTCACCTCTATCAATGAGGTTCTGGATAAGGTTTTTCAATTGCATGCAACCATGTGTTTTATGTCCTTTAACTCTGTGGTACTCACAATATTCAATATCTTTGTACCAAGTGGGCTTGAATTGAGGTTCATCATATTGATGCATTTCTGGTAACATGATTAAACCATTTTGGACAATTTTCTTTAGAATGGATTTGATAGGTTCTTCCAATGGAGTGAATTTGTGTCTAGGTAGAAATTCTTGTTTGGGTTGCTCCTTAGGACTAGATGGGATAATCTTTGCAGGTGATTGAAGATTGACTAGTGTTTGGAGAGTTTGAATATGTTTAGTGTCCACCACACCATCATTGATAATGTTTTTGTTGTTAGACTTAGGACTCACAACTGAGAGGGGGGTGAATCAGTTGTGCAAAACTTTCTCCAATTACACTTAAATCCTCTTAATGATTAGTAGTATATCAATCATAAAACATAATGCATTCAAATCAAAAGTAGAAACACATATAAGACACCAAGATTTTGACGTGGAAAACCCAATTAAGGGAAAAACCACAAGGTGATTAACCCAAGATTGTATTCTCTATTAGAAGAATAGAAAGAACAAAATGGCACATGCCACTGCCTACAAAGAAATAAGTATAACATACATGAACTGGAGAATAGCATCTTCACCATGCTTGAATCAGTTCCATTTAAGCCCAATACTTCTGCTCTACCCTTTCGCTCTCCTCCTCGCTACCACACACACATCACAACTAGGACATCTTTGAAATGACTTCACAATCCCTTATTTATACAAGACATCGACTTAGGAATGATCATCTAAGTCAGCAAACATCCACAAGAGCATCCGCAAGAAGTATAACTCATCCGGTCAGCCTGTCTCAGGAAGAACACCATCATCCAGAAGTTGTTCTTCAAATGAGAACTCCAACTTTAATGTGGACCACCAACAAGAACTAGACATGATCCAAAGACCATCACAAGCTTTCTTAAATCACCAAAAACATCCGTACTTCATCTACTTACTCAAATCCATCTCCTCTTCATCTAGAACCTCAAGAACACAGTATGTCATTACTGTCACAAAGGAATAGGTGCTTGTGGATCTTCAAACCATGAACCAATCTATTTGACACTCCATAGAGACTTCCTCAACACTCCCTCAAATCCACAGAATAGGATAAAGCAATTCTAGATCTCACCGGACCTATCTGTAACACTCTGTCACCACTGAAGATCTATCGGAACCAGTTTTACTTGAGCAGCCACAACTTCTTCTGATCTTCATGTAGACCTCTAAAATCTCTACTGGATCACCTTAAGACACATATCTACAAACCCTTTAATCTGCATCCTCTGATCCTCATCCTATCTTTGACTTTTACCTTACTGTCATCACTGTTCTTCGCTAATCTTGATTGAGACTAATTTTCTCAATATCCTCAGCCCACAACTCATCCAATCCTTATCATTAGTGCAACAAGAGTATGTTGACATCAATGACAATACTGATTAGGCCCATACTTGCAACAATCTCCCCCTTTGTCATTGATGGCAACATATGATGTGAAAAATTGTTTTGACCATCAAGACAAGAACTTCTCCTCACTATTACAACTCCCCCTATCAGCAAGAACCATTCACATGTCTTCTCTCCCTGAACTACTCCCCCTTTGATCAGCAACCACTTATTTTTCACATGTCTTCTCTCCCCCTTTGACATCAATGGCAAAGGGCACATACTTGCAATTCCAACACTTCAAAATCATTCTTGTTGCTCCCCCTGAGTAGCAGCTCCCCATCATCAATCCAGATCACCATATATGATTGTGATATCCACCAGACTGATGCACCTCAGTACACCTTAGTTTATCACCAGAGGGGCAATAACCCCTAGCTTCTCCCTAAGATACTCAAAAGAATCCTTAGGTAGAGGTTTAGTAAAAATGTCTGCAATCTGATCCTTGGAAGGTACAAACTCCAATCTAACTTCATTCTTGTTCACTTGCTCTCTCAAAAAGTGAAACTTGATGGATATGTGTTTAGTCTTTGAATGCAACACCAGATTCTTGGATATATTTATTGCACTTGAATTATCATAGAAGATTGTGATAGGTTCCTCATACTCCACTTTGATATCTCTTAGCATCTGCTTCATCCACAAAACTTGAGTGCAACTACTTGCTGCTGCAATATATTCTACTTTAGTTGTAGAGAGAGATATTGCCTCTTGTTTCTTGCTCAATCATGAAACCAATCTCTTCCCCAAAAAGAATGCTCCATCACTGGTACTCTTCTAGTCATCCACATCTCCTGCCCAATTTGCATCTGTATATGCATGAAGAGAGAAATCATGATCTCTGGGATACCACAAACCATACTCAACTGTCCCCTTTAGATATCTAAAAATCCTCTTGATTGCCATGACATGAGATTCTCTAGGATCAGCCTAGAATCTAGCAACAAGACCAATAGCCTGCATAATATCTAGTGTAGTTTGAGTGAGATACAACAGTCCGCCATCATTGACCTATACTTTGTCTGATCAGCCTTAGGAGAATCATCATCTTTGCTTAATTTACATCTAGTTTCCATGGGAGTATTCATTGTTTTTGAGTCTTCCATCCCAAATTTCTTCAACAATTCTTTCTCATATTTGGTTTGAGAAATGAAGATTCCTTTCTTTGTTTGAGTGATTTGCAGACCCAAGAAGAAATTCATTTCACCAAGCATGGACATCTCAAATTCACTTTTCATTTGATTTGCAAAAGTTTTACACATACTATCTCTTCCTCTAAAAATGATATCATCAACAAACACTTCAACAATTAGGATGTTTTCATGATCAATTTTGAAATATAAATTATTGTCAGCGGTACATTTGTTGAAACCAATCTTCAACAAATGTTTATCCAATCTTTCATACCAGACTCTTGGGGCTTGCCCCAGTCCATACAGTGCTTTCTTGAATTTCCAGACCATATCATCATGATCAGACAATTGAAATCCATCCGGTTGCTCAATGTATACTTCTTCTTCCAAGTCACCATTTAGGAAGGTAGACTTGACATCCATCTGATATACCTTGAAATCCTTGAAAGTAGCAAAAGCAAGAAATAATCTGACTGCTTCAATTCTTGCCACTGGAGAAAAAGTTTCTTCAAAATCAACTCCTTCTATTTGAGAGTAACCCTTGCAGACCAATCTAGATTTATTTCTGATTACTTCACCAACTTCATTTAGTTTGTTCCAGAAGACCCATTTGGTTCCAATCACATTTTTGTTTCTAGGTCTGGGAACAAGATCCCACGTGTGATTTTTCTTAATTTGCATCAACCCTTCCTCCATTGCTTTAGTCTAGTTTTCATCATTGCAAGCTTCATTCACTGTCTTAGGTTCAATTTTTGAAATCAGACAATACTCATCTGAGTTTTGAGCAATTTCCCTTCTTTTTTGTACACCTTTTCTTTTATCACCTATGATCTGATCTTCAGAGTGATTCAGTCTTACATACCTAGGCACTTTGGGAGTTACTTGCATTTCTGCTTCTTGATCAGGCTCATTCAAACTTATCTCTTCTTCCTGATTTACCGGATCAATCTGGATCTAAATCATAGAAGAGGCTTGGGCTCCTTGAGTCAGAACACCATTCTGATCATCTTCATCATATTCATAGAATCTTGAGGGTTTTTTAATTCCTTCATCAACCTTCACATTTGTACTTTCTATCATCTTCCTCAATCTCTTGTTATAACACCGGTAGGCTTTACTTTGAATAGAGTATCCCAAGAATATTCCTTAATCACTTCTAGCATCAAACTTTCCTAGATCTTCATCTCTTTTAATGTAATACTTGCTACCAAAAACTCTGAAATACCTTACACTAGGAGTGATACCAAACCAAAGTTCATAAGGAGTCTTACCGGTATTGCTTCTGATTTGAACTCGATTGAGAGTATAGACTGCAGTACTGACAGCTTCTCTCCAATAGATCTAAGGAACATTTTCTTCCATCATCATGGTCCTAGAAGCTTCCTGGATGGTCTGGTTCTTTCTTTCCACTACTCCATTCTGTTATGGAATCCTAGGAGCAGACAACTGTTTCTTAATTCCATGTTTCTCACAGAACTCTATGAACTCACCGGATGTGAATTCTCCACCTCTATCAGACCTCAGACACCCGAATTTTAATCCGGTTTCATTCTCTACCATAGCCTTGAATATTTTGAATTTCTCAAGAGCTTCTGATTTCTCTTTTAGAAAGGTTACCCACATCATCCAAGAATAGTCATCAATTAGTAGCATGAAGTATCTATCACCTTGAATACTCTTGATTCTTGTTGGACCACAAAGATCAGTACGAACTAAGTCCAATAATTCAGTAGAAGATAGTTCCTTTCTTTTGAATGTGACTATGCTCAGCTTACCCAACTAACATTCCTTGCACAAGCTATTAGTAGGTTTCACCAATTTTTGAAGATCTCTTGCAGCCTGAGTATTGCTTATCTTGATGATATTATCAAAATTCACATGACACATCCTTCTATGCCATAACCAAATTTGATCAACTTGAACAAATAAGCAACTTTTATCAGTACCAACCAAGTGGAAGATATTACCTTTAGTTTGAGTATCGAATGCAATTTCTGTTTCAGAACTTTCAAAGATTTTGCATTTTCCCTTCTTGAACCAGAGATCATAGCTTTTGTCCACCAACTATTCAACACTGAGAAGATTGTGTTTCAAACCTTCAACATATAGTACATTACCAGTTTTGTTCCTTCCATCAAGAGAAATAGTTCCTCTACCTCTGATTCTACTAGCAGAATTATCACCAAACTTTACCACTCCTCCATACCTTTCCAAATCTAAGAACTTATTTTTGTCACCTATCATATGGTGAGAGCAACCACTGTCAATGACCCAATCATCCTTCTCTTCAATTTGGGCAGCTAGAGCTCTTTCCACAGTCTTATGATTGACAAATATAGAGGACATTGGATCTTCTTCCTTGATGGAAATCAACACCCATTCATTTCTGGATTTGTTTCCTGTCTCTGATTCATCATCTGTTACTCCATCATTGTCATCATCTTCATGTACATAGTAACAGTTCTTTTGGAACCTTGTCTTGTTAGGATTTTGCCTTAAAAACCTTTCTGGACATCTTGAGGCAAAATGACCAATCTTATTGCAATTAAAACACTTAAAAGGTAATTTTTTTTCATACTTACCGGATCCTCTTGGTAGCCTCTTTGCAATAAGGGCTTCAAGTTGAGTAGTTTCTACTTCTTCTTCTTCTAGGTCTTTTCTTGCTTTTTCATACCATGACAGTTTTTTTGATGAGTTCTCTTCCAGATCAAACCTTTGTTTACCTTTTACAGAGGCACTAGCTTCGAATGCAGATTCAGTCTTGGGGGGGTCATCTCCAAACTTTGTCATTTCAAATGCAGCCAATTTCCTAGCCAATTGATCTCTTGTGACAGTTGTATGGGCTCTGAATTCTTCAATGGCAGCAGCCTTGATTTTTTAAGAAGTAGGTAGGGATCTGAGAATTTTGCCTACAATCTCATTTTCATCCAAGACTCCACCAACATTTCTAATTCCACAAACCAGCTCATTCACTCTTGGCATAAAAATAGTAATATTTTCATCATCTCTCATCTTCAGATTTTCAAATTTCCCTTTCAGACTTTGTAACCTTGCACATTTAACATACTGGTCTCCTTCATGCAAAAGTTCTAGTTTTTTCCAAATCTCAAAAGTAGTTGGAAGGTCAATAACATTTGAGAGCTCTGAATTAGATAATGTGCTTAGAAGAGCCTCTATAGTCTGTAGATTGTTTTCAGCATCTATGATTTCATTTAGGGTTTTCGGACCACCCTGTGGAGGTACATACTGTATTGTGACCATGGTCCAGTATGCCTTTCCCATACACTCCAAGTGACATTTCATGCGACCTTTCCAAAGATAAAAATTGGTTCCATCAAACTTTGGACTATCCTTCTTGTAAGACGACATCCTAGATCTCCTCAAGTGGTTAAGCTCCTTTTAGAGGAACTTGGCTCTGATACCAATTGTTAGACTTAGGGCTCACAACTAAGATGGGGGGTGAATCAATTGTGCAAAACTTTCTCCAATTACACACTTAAATCCTCTTAATGATCAGCAGTATATCAATCATAAAACATAATGCATTGAAATCAAAAGTAGAAACACATTAACACATAAGACACCAAGATTTTGACGTGGAAAACCTAGTTAAGGGAAAAACCATGGGGTGATTAACCCAAGATTGTATTCTCTGTTAGAAGAATAGAAAGAACAAAATGGCACATGCCAATTAGGGCTCACTGCTCACAAGAGGCTCACTGCCTACAAAGAAATAAGTATAACATACATGAATTAGAGAATAGCATCTTCACCATGCTTGAATCAGTTCCATTTAAGCCCAATACTTCTGCTCTGCCCTTTCGCTCTCCTCGCTACCACACACACATCACAACTAGGAAATATTTGAAATGACTTTGCAATCCCTTATTCATACAAGACATCGACTTAGGAATGATCATCTAAGTTGGCAAACATCCACAAGAGCATCCGCAAGATGTATAACTCATCCGATCAGCCTATCTCAAGAAGAACACCATCATCCAGAAGTTGTTCTTCAAATGCGAACTCCAAATTTAATGCAGACCACCAACAAGAACTGGACATGATCCAAAGACCATCACAATCTTTCCTGAATCACCAAAAACATCCATACTTCATCTGCTTACGTAAATCCATCTCCTCTTCATCTGAAACCTCAAGAATGCAGTCTGTCATTACTGTCACAAAGGAATAGGTGCTTGCGGATCTTCAAACCATGAACCAATCTATTTGACACTCCATAGAGACTTCCTGAACACTCCCTCAAATCCATAGAATAGGATAAAGCAATTCTGGATCTCACCAGACCTATCTGTAACACTCTGTCACCACTGAACATCTACCGGAACCAGTTTTACTTGAGCGGCCACAACTTCTTCTGATCTTCATGTGGACCTCTGAAATCTCTACTGGATCACCTTAAGACACATATCTACAAACCCTTTAATCCGCATCCTCTGATCCTCATCCTATCTTTGACTTTTACCTTACTGTCATCACTGTTCCTCGCTATTCTTGATTGAGACTAATTTTCTCAATATCCTCAGCACACAGCTTATCCAATCCTTATCATTAGTGCAATAGGAGTATGTTGACATCAATGACAATACTGATTAGGCTCATACTTGCAACATTTGTTCTCGGACCAAAATTGGGGTTTGTCATTGGATGATTGAGGGTTGTTTTTGGTCTCCTTAAAGATTTTGACTAGACCTTTAGAAATAAGGGCTTTTTTGATGTTAGTACCTTTGGAGATAATTTCAACAAATGAATTGGCACATTGGATTTGTAGATGAAATTCTAGTTCAGGATTAAGGTTTTGAACAAATATGTGCACCAATTTTTTTTCAGGGATACGCCATTAAAATTTGCTAGCCATATTTCATCATATTTGAAGGAAAGAGATGAATGTTTCCCCATTTTGTTGTTTATTATTTACTAGGTAATTCATGGAAATATCATGTTCAATATTGAAAGTAAAGTGAGGGAAATTTCTTGGGCAATTCACTAAATGTTTTGATTCCAGGGGGTAAATGAGAAAACCATTCTATAGCTTGCCCTCCAAGACTATGAGGGAAGAGGTGTAAAAGATATGTGTCATTATGAGCAACATCTAAACAAGCTATATAGAACTCCCTAAGATGTTTGTTAGGATCACCTTTGCCTTTGTACTTGTCAAATTTGGGTATTTCGAAATGTGGAGGAAAATGTAACATAGGCAGTGACCTATCAAAAGGATAAAACAAACTTCATCCAATGAGAATGTTTTCTTGGTTTGTCCTAAGTTCTTATCTGAGATTTGTTTTTGTAGACTTACAAATATAAGCTCAATGTATGACATGGGTGGTTGATTTTGAAAATATTTTTGATAATGTTGTGCTTGGGAAACTTGTGGAGGATTGGGACCAATGAGATAGTCATGTGATAGATTGTAAGGTGGAGTATACATGTTTTGACCTTGCGATGTTGGAGGTGGTAAGGCATATGTGTTTTGAACTTGGGGAGCTTATGATGGTATGGTATATGGGCTATTTGGAGTAGGATCTTGGAGTTGTGACCCATATGGTGAATTTACATATGTCATGTTTTGATTTGGAGTTTGAAGTGCATGTGACCCATATGACATATTTTGATTTGGATTTTGAAGTGTATTAACATATGACATGTTTTGAGTTGGAGATTGAGGCACTTGTAATTCAAGGAGTTGATTGATATATGACATGTTTTTATTGGAAGATTGGGATTGTGGCTTATGAGGTTGATTCACATATGATATGTTTTAATTTGGAGGTTGGGGTTGTGAATCCAGTGGTTGATTGACATATGCCATGTTTTGATTGGAAGATTGGGATTGACACTCATGAGGTTGATTGAAATATGATATGTTTTGATTTGGAGGTTGGGGTGCTTGTGACACAAGTGGTTGATTGACATATGCTATGTTTTAGTGTAGAGATTGGGGTGCTTGTGACACAAGTGGTTGATTGGCATATGCCCCATTTTGATTTAGAGGTTGGGATGCTTGTGATGGTGTAACATGAGGAAGATTTGGGTTGATCATATATGATGGTGTGAGTAGAGGTTCTTATGATATAGTGACTTGAGAAGTAATGGGGTCTTTTGATGTTTAGGGTAAATATAATGGATTGACAAATTGATTTGTGAATGATGTTATAGGGGAATTACATGTGGGTGTAGTAGATATGGTAGGTGTTTTGGTTGATATGGATGGGATGGAGATAGGACATGGTTTTCCCATAGTTGTAAGGGAAACATCAAAAGCATCTTGTTCTTTAATTGTTGAAGTGTTAAAGTCACTAGGTAATTTAGCTCCCTTTTGGGCAAGTTTGAGAAAGAATCTATCAAGATCTAATTTTAAGAGTCTTTATATAGAAGCTAAGGTCTCAGGATCTTATTGTTCTTCTATTTGGTCTTTTGAAACTTCATGAGATATTTGACCAAATTCATGTTGTGTTATTTGAATAGATGAACCTATGGTGTATCCCTTAAGCAGAAACTCATGAGGGTTCATTCCTGTGGTAAATTGTGTTGCATCAATAAGGGATGGGGGATTGTTTTGAGGACTATTTTGGATATTCTCCATGTCTTGATGATATTGGCTTCTAGTTTGAGGAATAGTATACTTCAGACCTAAGATGAAAATGATTTTGAGGATGGATGGGGTGTTGTTTGGACTGTTGTGACAAAGTTGAGACTCTAGGATGTTGGTGTTGATTGATTGATTTGTATTGATGATGAAATCTAGATCAATTGTTGATTTCATTGGGGTTTGATTATCTTCCAAAAGATAGACTCATGAAATCTAAAAAAGATAGATAGGATAGTGATTTTGACCAACTCAAAAGAGGATATACTCCTAAGCTAGCTATTTCACTAGTTGATTGGATGATGCTAATTTATCTATGGATCTAAAAGACAAACTAGAAGATGTGATCTAGATTCTTAGGTGAAAGCCAAACTGAAGCAAAGAAGCTAGATAAAATCAACGCTTGCTTGATTGATGATGATGTTTGATAAATCCTATAGTCTTAAGAGGATACAAGACTCTAAAGTCCAAATGTTGATATGAGGATGGATAAAATTGATTGTATGACTGATGTTATAAAGGTATATGGTTTGGACGATATTAGATCTAATGCTAAAATTGACTAGAAGTGAAAAGTTTCTAATTTTGGGTGTAAAGTATGAATGTTCTCTATATTAAACTAGAAGCGCAGGATTCATTTTCAGAGGTGGTAGTAGGATAGCTCAAAAGCGATGACAAGATAGCTCAAAGTCACAATTCTATGGACCAGAGGCATGGTTCTATCAAGCAAAGGAAGGTTTCTATGTGCAAAAAGTGACAGTATGATAGCTCAAAAGTGAGGTTCTGTGTAAACTAAAAGAATAAATAACCAAGCCAAAGGTGTAGTTTTGTTTGCCAATGGTGCATATTTGTATGACGTAGGTGTAGTGCTCTTAGCTAGAGGCAAGCTCCTATGTTCTAGAGGTGCAGTTTTGTGTACTAGAAGCATAGCAAAATTAACCAGAGACGTAGTTCTATAGCTCAAAATTAGGTTTCTATAACAATATGTTTGTCTAAGAGATGTTTTGAGTTCTTTGGCTAGAGAATAAAACAATTAATACACAATGGTTGTGGATTGACTCTTTGGAATAGGGTGCACTAGTCTATTAACCTCTATAGATAAACAAATGGTAAATACTAGTAGATAACAAGAATACACATCAAACAATTTTGTAACAACCTAAAATTATTTAGGTAGGAGTGTCATATCCCATAGACTCACTCAGGTGTGACTTCAACTACCACTATTCGATAATGGTTATTTCCATCCCCTTGATATTGTCTTATCATTGCTAGGATAGGTAGGGAATGCAAGTTCATGGACCACCTTACACCCCATACTCTTGGATACACTTAAGTCTTGTTGAAAAGTGTATTCTATCTCTAACAATGAACTTACAAACATGAGCTCGTCTACCCCACTACTGGCAGTGATGGACCGGGGATATGATAGTCGAAGGTCTTATCTAGGATCACAAGGTGTCTAGGGAGTCCCCAAATATACACAAGGTACAGGGGTAAAAGTCTATGAATAGGGGTGTCCCAAATTCTTACCTTGCACAAACCAAATCAAGTCTTGGCAGACCAAGGATCTCAAGGCTTTTTCTTGGCTTAAAGGGGTCCTTCCTTTGAAACAAGTCTTTTGATTACATAACATTTATATCTTGTACCAGAACACATGGTTGAGGTTGTCCCTAGAGGTGATGAAATCCCCTAGTAGGCCCCCTAGAGAGGATATCGAGTACTTCTGATTCTCAAGATCACCTTTCAACCTAAGAGAAGAGTATATGTATGACTCTTGAGTCCCTAGGAATAAAGAAAATAAAGTAATAACTATCTAATATTTATGATCTCCAAGATCACCTTTCAGTGTGAGGAAGGAGCATACGTACATAGATATTCCAAACACGGAAGACAATCATAAATTCCCTTTAATAAATTGAAGTGTTTCTAAGGCTTAGTGATTAAAAAGTAGAATCTTTGGCAAGCGTCCTACACCAAATTTGTTAGAAGTTTCACTTTATTGACACTCCAGAAAGGACCACTTGATATTAGTTCCAAAAAACCAATTGTTAAGAAAAAAAATAATCAGACATGTGCAAATGCAAATTTTTGTTAACCAAAGGCACAAAGAATTATACCAGAGGCAAGTTTCTATTGACCAAAGGCAAGGTTCTACTAACCAAAGGTGAGGTTCTACTGACCAAAGGCAAGTTTCTATTGACCAAAGGCGAGGTTCTATTGACCAAAGGCGAGGTTCTACTGACCAAAGGTGAGGTTCTATTGACTAAAGGTGAGGTTCTACTGACTAAAGGTGAGGTTATACTAACCTAAGGCAAGGTTCTACTGACCAAAGGTGAGGTTCTACTGACCAAAGGTGAGCTTCTATGTTTCGAATGTGCAGATCCATACCTATGGCTTAAAAAATTAATTTTTGTTAAGAAAAAAAGGATGTTAGATCAGGGAGTGGGTCCCACCAAGGCTGTAAGAATGTGTGAGGAAATTTGTACTCAAAGATATGGAAGGTCAAAAGCACTCTAAGAATTCCCAAAGCTTAATGGTCACGGAGGGTTTGTAAAGAGATGAATGGGGGTATATATAGCTTTCAAGGAAGATTGATCAACAGTGGAGATAATTCAATGATATCAATGGATGAGATAAGTTGAGAAGACATGAAGGAATGTGCACATGACAAGTATCCATGCAAAAGGATGTTTTATTGATTTAATTGCTTTCTTGGCTAAAGATAGAATTGATTTCATAAAAATAGAACATTTTTCTATTTTATGAGTTGATTGATAAAGATAATGGTTTAAAGTCAATTAAATCAACATTTTTTTTGACATGCTTTTGAATAAAATTAAATAATAAATTATTTAATTTGTGTGCATGGAGGAAAAAGATATTTTTGGAAGATTTAAAAAGATAATTACAAATTAAATAAATAAATTTATTTAATTTATTGTGCAGATGGAGGAATTAGAAAATATAAATGAAATGTTGATTTTATTTATTTAGAAGATATAAAAAAGTCAACATTAAATAAATTTGAACAATTTATTTAATTTTGGAGGAATAATTAGTTAATTAAATAATTAAAATTATTTAATTGTTGTGGATAAGAGGAATTGAAGTGTGAATTAATTAAATAATTGATTTATTTAATTAATGTGGATAATAGAAGAATAAAATGGTGAATTAATGAAATTAATTAAATAAATAGAATTTATTCAATTAATGTTGGATTTAGGAGAATTAAAAGAAATTGATGAAATTAATTTATTTAATTAACATTGGATAAAAGTGCATATGTGTAAGGTGATAATGTGATAGTCATTTTTAGGTGTCTACAGTAAGGAGGATATATTTTATGAAACTAAGTTTAACCTCATTCATAGAAAATGAATTAAATTGATTAGACCATGATGCTTGATATTGTTAGTAAAAGTACACATCATGTTTTCTTAAAAGCATTTGTACCTAAATGATCAACTCTTGGATTATCACCGAGGCATTTAGTCAAGATGTTTTAAGTCTTGAATAGGTAACCTATTCAATGAGGTAGGGAATAGAGTTTTGTAAAGCAGAATGATGGGAAAAGACTTATGTTCCAACCTAAGTTCCTTTGTATTTCCATGATATGTTTTCAAATATCATATAAACGATGAATGTTAGTTACTCCATGAAGAAATAATGGTATGATATGTCAACTTGATTTGTAATTTGAATATTATCCTAGCTTGATATGTCATGTTTTAGGTTGGACCACCCTAGGAAATTATAAATTTTTAGATTCATAATGATTTATTCACTTTAATTATATGATTATTTTGATATTTGGGTATGAGATTACTTTACTCTATTGTACCAAGATGGACTAATTTATCTATGTCTTATTCATGATGTATATAGAAATCATCATCATGCTGAGGAAACAAGAAAAGTCTCTAACACCATAACAGCGCGAAGCTAAGAATGCAAAGAAAAGAGAAGGAATGAGGTAACTTCACAAAAGTAGAAAATTATCAACCATAGAAGAAGATATAACACTATTGCACATTCAAGAGGAGCATAAATCATCTAATCAAGATAAGAGAGATGGAATTGGTGGCAGAAAGGTAATGAATGCAAAACCTCTATTCAACAAGGAAATTGAATCTCAAAGTTGGAGGCACTCCATCTTTCACAAGTCAAGTTGAAGGTACATCATCATTCTCTTCTCAAGTTGGAGGCACTCCATATTTCACAGGTCAAGTTGAAGTTACATCATCATTCTCTTCTCAAGTTGGAGGCACTCCATCTTTCATAGGTCAAGTTGAAGGTACATCATCATTCTCTTCTCAAGTTGGAGGCACGCTGTCATTCACATGTCAAGTTGAAGGTACATCATCATTCTCTTCTCAAGTTGGAGGTGTGCCATCATTCACATGTCAAGTTGAAGGTACACCATCTTCTCCATCTCAACTTCAAAGCTTTTCATATTTTCCATCTCCAATTGAAGGTATGCTATCTATCCTATTTCAAGTAAATATTGAAAAAAATTCTTAATACTGAGTCAACTTTACCATTAAAAATTCCTCCTAGAATTTTGCATAGAAAGCCTAAGTTTTTAATTGATATTGATGAGAAAGTTTTGAATCCCATGCATGATCAAATTCCTAAGCATGCTTGCCAAAGATATGTCAATAAGATATGGAAATTATTTTTTGGAACTTAAATGAAACTGAAAGATGTCAACTATTTGTTGAATTGATGAGAAATCTAAAATTTAGGCCCATTATGAAGATTGTTGGCCTAAGAACATCGAATGCTTCAAGTGAATAATTAATTGTAAAGAATCTAATGAGTGCAAATGAGAGTGTGGGTTCCATCTCATCCACCAAGGATATTAATGTCACATGAGATGTCATTACATTGAAAATAGTAATCAATCAAACAAAGAAAGCTTGCCTCATTAGAAAGATAAATGAAGCATTGAAAATAAGTAGAAAAACTCTAATGAGAGTTGTTGGAAGGTGTGAAAGAGTTGAGGAGCCAAATAGCAATGAATTGTGGGAATTCTCTAGGATACTCCCATGGAAAGATAAAGTTGTTGTTGAAGCCTTGAGAACCCTCATTGAATAATTTGAAAAAAATAACACAAGGTTATCTCCTAATGCAAGAGATGTTGTAAGAAGGAGAATTAGTTGTCGAAACCATGAGCCACATCCAAAGCATTTTTGGATGTGACTCAAACATAATTTTTCAATAAATTTCAAGAGATGTATCATCAAATCAAATTTAGTCAAAGGCATTTTGAAATGGTAAAGCCTTTTTATGTCAAAATAAATCACACATGCACAACTTGTTGTTGTAGAGTACATATTGAGTTTTCTAATCATTATAATGTTTATATATGTGTGTGTGTGTAGATCATACTAACAATATTTTGTAGGAGTGTAATATAAAGTGTCCACCTAGATCTTCAAGAGATTTCATACTGAGCATCTTATGTCAAAGAGTGGATGGTCAATTATTCCACAAGAACTTATGCTTGTCTGACACATGTGATCATTGTGGTGGGTTGAAACATTTGCCAATTTGTGAACATATGGAGAACACACATGCAATTGTAAATGAACTAGTAAGTTTTGGTAAATGTAAGATAGTCGCATATAGTATAAAACATGGTAAAGAAGCCAAAATGTGTGAATTGGTCATTGAAAAGATTCTAGTGTATCAGTTTATCTTTATTTTCTAAGAGAATATAGTTTATGAGTATGCAAGGCATACCCATAGAGATCAATGGTTGGAATTGCAATTCAAGTTATTCAAGGACATTTTTCCACTTGATATCATCGTTTTAGTTGTTGACTATGAAGAGAACTACACATTATAGCCATAGAATGAGGTGCAATTGTAGTATTATAACTCTATGCAATTTGCTATATTTGTGCATATAGCATTCATTCATGTAGATGATAGTATAGAGGATGATAGGAAGATATTGAGGGAGTATCATTTTTACATCAGTGATGATCGTACACATTCTACAAAGTTTGTGCAAGACTACTTTCAGGTTTTCTACCATGATTAGGCTAGCAAGAGCATATCATTTGGTTAGCATATCATATGGTTAGATAATTGTGCATCACAATTCAAGAACTTGTAGATGTTCTATTGGTTGAGCAAGATGCATAGGATGAATGGTGTTTAGCATATGTGGAATTTCTCTGAGGCTAGGTATGGAAAGGGGGAGCATGATGGTGCAGGAGCATGTATCAAAAGAGCATTAGCATGAGAAGAGTTGAAGTACAAAGACAATGCAAAGTTGACAGATGTGAGATCTATTATTGAATGGTGTAACACTACAATGGGTCCAAGTAATGAAGGTAAATCTATAGTTCATAGATTTTTTAGTTGGTTGATGATACTAACATTGCAAATATGATTATTGTTGTACATTGACAGGATCGAGTGAGATACACTCTTTTAGAAGCTCTAATGCAAGTTTATGGAGTATTCATATGTGATAGATGGTATGCTTTTGTTCTTCATGTATAGATCAAGCTTGGTATGAATGTGAGTCAAAGGAGTGGGTCGAATGTAGACACCCTAAAATGACCGTGTCGTCAAATCACTTGCATTTCATAATCTGTCTAATCACCTACGTTTCAACGTTAATTAAATAATATAAATTATTTAATTAATTTCACCAAAATCAGTAAATTCTTCTAAATCACATACTTTCGACATTAATTAAATAAATTCTCTTTATTTAATTAATTAAATCAAATTCCTCTATTATTCTTTCACAATTAAATAATTTTAATTATTTAATTAGATCATTATCTTCTGTCCAAATCTCAAGTCTCCATTAATTAAATGAATCCCATTATTAATTAATTCATCACAAATTCTATCTTATCTATAATTAAATAATTTACATTATTTAATTAAATCAAAATCATTCTTCCAAAATCATGCACAACAATTAAATAAATTTATTTATTTAATTTGATTTCAAATCTTCTAAATTAAACAATTCTAATTATTTAATTACTTCTTCCAATAATATCTTCTTTAAATTTAAATAAATCAATTATTTATTTAAATTGCTTTTTCTTCTAAATTTGAGTTATCTTTAAAATAACTCAATCTTTCTTGCACATGCAATTAAATATTTCTAATATTTAATAAAGCAAAATATCTTCTTATTCTCATGATCCCTTCTTCTTGTTTTAAATCACTTAACTGACTATTACATTCTGTTAATTGCTTTAACTCATTCTTCTATTTTTGATAACTCCTCTCATGCAAAAGAAAGCAAGACACTTGTCTTTTTCTCATTCGTTGCATGTTCCTCAACTGTTCTCCTCCATTAATTCTTCTGAATTATCTGGACCATTGATCGATCTTCATTGAAACCTATATAAACCCCCCTCATCTCCTTCATTGAGCCTCTCTCTCTTCGATCTTATTCTCAGGCATACTTAACAGCGCTTTGAGCATACAACACGTTGATTGAGCAACCTTACGATCTCTTAACATTGATCTTTGAGCACATTGAGCACACTACTTGCTTGTTGCAACTATGGTTTTGCAACTTGATTGAGCAATCTACACATCTCCAAAAGGGAACAATATAGATTTTGGTAAGAGCTTTCATTTGTCTTTCAATTTTATGATAATGGCTTTTACTTAGATTGGTTCGCTTTATGTGATTGGTTTTTGGTTTTATTAGTTTAGATTTAATCAAATTTTCCTCATACACATCGATGATTGGTGTATAAGAAGTCTAAGCCCAACTAACACGTATCAACTCCTAACAACACTACAACTCATAGAGATTGAATCATAAGTTGACTTTGACCATATTTCAAATCTAGTTCAACCAGGTATTATTAGCATTGAAATTTAATAAAATTCAATATTCCATCTTATTTTGTAGTTTTTTTGTATTTTTAACTATATTCATCAAATTGAATGCACATATTAATGTAGGGCATGTTTATACAATTATTGTATATATGAAGTGAATGAAGAAGGAATGGATTATTATTTGTGTCATTGTGTTGAGGTAAAAAATAAATTAGATGCCCCTGTTATAGATGGAGAAAACATCGAGTACCCTACAGGATAAGTGGTTGTTACTAAAACATGGCTTAGAAGTACCCAATGAATAAGTCTAATGTATGGTTATTCAAGGACTTTGACACACATAAGAAGATTCTTCATTATTCTAACCTTGTTGTGGCATCAAACATTCATTTGATCAAATATGGGGGTAGACCATTGAATAGGACCTTGTGGAAGGTTTGTGAGTCTAACTATGAGGCAATATTTGACATAATAAAGAGTAGAGAAGACCCAGATCATTCATTGGATTGATTGTAAATGAAAAAACTTTGTAATTTCATACGCTTTTGTAAATATACATAGCTGATTTTTTATAGTTGTATAAGTTGTAGACACCTAAAATTGTCCCAAATTTGTCCATGTCTTGCAATACCTAGTAAAAACCATTACTTAGACATCATATAACATTTTGTCCTAATCCCACTCCTAATTCCACTTATCCATTAGCCAATTAATTAAATAAATCTTATTTATTTAATTAATTTGCCATTCATAATCCTATTTATCCTTCCATAGTCAATTAATTATAAAAATTATATTTATTTAATTAATTTCCACTTTTTCCTCATCTAAATTAATTAAATAAATTAAATATTTATTTAATTAATCTATTCCACATCATTCATTTCCAAAAATAGAAAATTCTATATTTGTCTCTATCTCCACATTTTCCTCCATCTAAGGTGGAAGCCATTTGTCTCTATCTCCATATTTGTCTCCATGTAAGGTGGAAGACCATTTGACACTTGTCACATGACTAAAAACTTCCTTAAAGAGTAGGAATAACTAATTAATCCTAGACATCCACATCAATCAATTAGCCTTTTAATCTCAACCATCCATCCAAATCATCCCAAGCCTATAAATCAACCCTCTCCCAAGCCATTAGAAAGATCTATTCTTCAAGTATTCTCATTCTGTCAAAATAATTCTTGAATCTATCACATTCATCTCCATCTATCATCATTCATCTATCATCCTCATATCATTTTTATGCTACAAAAGTGAGTACCCAACATTCCACCAACAATCATCCTTCAAAATATTGCATGCTCATGTGAGGTGGAGAAAAGAAATGGAGATAAATCGATCATAGCATGGAGATCGGTTTGCATTTACATTTGTTATTTTAATTTTCATGTTGTCTTGTGCTTCATTATGCAATTGTTAGGGTTTGATCATTGTTTTTTATTCATTTACCCTAATTTGTAATTTTACCCTAACTACATTTGGCATGCCCGATGGGACTAAACCTCGCTTTTACAGGTTTGTGTGTTTAAATTTGCAATTTTAACATTATTTTTGTCTAGTTTTGGTGGTGAAGATTTGCAAGTTGTGTCATACACCAGATTTGCCCTCATCATCGCATTCAGGAAGCCTCACAGACAAAGATCGACATAAAATACTACTCTTTCTTCTCAAAGATATCATTTGAAACCTTTTGCTTGCTTTATCTTGTGTACTTGATCATGGCTTGCAGCATGTGCCTCATCATCAAACTTGACAACAACTTTCTAGGTGCACTTGACACAACTTTCATCTTTTCATTATACCAAACAACTTGTCTACAATCACATTTTGATTTGGGCTCTAAAATGAACAATTTCTTGCAATCACACATCATTGAAATTGGGCTAAACAAACAAGTGTCTTCCCACACATTTTATCTTGGGATTTAAAAAAAGAATAAGTGCTTGAATTGTCTTCCACATATTTCATTTTCAAAGGGGAAATTAACAAGTGTGAGTGTGAGTGTGAATCAAGTGGTAGCTCACTTGATTTGCTTTTTTCATACCCTTCTTAGGAGGCTTGCTTGGAGACACACCACTCCAAGGGATGACCTTAACTGATGTTGAATCGACAGACACCCTCATTGGGAGTTGTAAATCTTGTCACTCTTGGATAAGCCCCAAAGAAATTTATACCTTTAGGAAGTGAAGGTGAAGGGTAGGTTACCCCTTTCTCTCGGCCATGTGTCAATATTTTACTTTCAATTCCTTAGTCAACCTTGTGTAATCTAGCCTAAGACTTATTTGGCCATACCCACTTGACTAGTCATAGGGCTTGTTGATGTGTCTTCCATGTGTGCTTTCTTATCATCACATCTCATTTTCAAAGTCAAAAATTGCGTGAGTGATTCATGTGTCTTGCATGAGTGATTCATGTGTGTATATGCATAATCATTTGTTTGAACATTGCCAAATCAAGCTCTAAACAATAAACACATAAACAAGTCATACTACACATCATACCTAAATCAATTTCATCCTAAACACATCCAAATCAATTTCATCCTAGTCACCTTCATCCTAATCATCAAATCATCATCCAAACAATCCACATCACCATTGAATCATAACTAAGCACTTGCTAAAAAGGACTTAAGACTTAAACACTTGTGTGACAACATGCCAACATTAGAAGACATAGTACCCAAATTCCAAAACCTCCTCCAAAAACTTTACCAAACACCACAACCCCTAAACCAAGGAATATTTCAAGAACTACAAGCCTTCATCCAAGAAAGTCAACCTCAAGCAAGCCAATCACCTCAAATGCGACAAATCATAGCACAAGCCCAACACCTCATGGCCACTTGCAAAGTCCAACAAGCATATTCCCAACCATCCTATTTGGCACCTATCCCATCATATCTATCCACTCATCAATTCAATTCTATATCAACTTATCCCATTTCTTCTAATGTTAGCCCTTATCCATGTCAACCTCCATCTCAACAACCATTCTCCTATACCACCCCTCCATCATCATCAAATCAACATATTCACCAACAACAACAAGTCATATCACAACAAGTCCAAACACCATCCCAACTTTAGAAAATCCCATATCAATCCTATGTGTCATTCATCCAACCTAATCCATCCACATCAACCTATGCCATATCAACCAATCAACCTCCACCTCAACATTATCCAATTTCTCATTCTAACATTCCAACACATCACCAAATTCATCCACAAGGCAGCCAAGTGCCCTCACAATACCATCAAGCATCATTGATTGACCTAAGTCCACCATTGCAACAAGAAACGCATGCAAGTCCAAGTGGCCCCTTGTACATAAACCAAATGAGTCCAAGTTATCTTATATAAGACTTAATTACCTTTGACAAGGAAGATACCAATCTAGAGTGGCCTCCACCATCCAATCACATGCCAACACATGAGCCAACTAGTTATATCCCCACGCCTTCATGTTATCCCAATCCTAGCCTATGGGTCCATCAATATCCTAATCCATCGATCCCTTCATCACCTTCATCCCCATGTTCCACTAACCCTTCTTTAAAAGATTCTATGGAGATACTTTTAGAAAAAATGGTCCAAGCAAATTTGATTGAGCTATCCCCCCTAGGATCATATTCTACACCTATTTTTAAACCTAGTTGGTATAAAGATGATGAATATTGTTCATACCATAGGTATAAGGGCCATGCCATATGTACTTGTGAAAGGTTTAAAAGATTGGTCAAGAACCTAGAAGATTGTGGTAAGATTGTGTTAGATCAAACCAATCTATCTAATTCCATTATTCTTCCATCTAACCCAAATACCAATCCATCCAATCCTATTATCCATCCAATTGGCCCTCAACCTAATCATAATCCTCAACCTACAACTCCATCTACCCTTATTGTCCGTCCACTATATTGTCCTTCCACACATACACTTGCAAAGGATGGGATCCATTGGCTATTAGCAAGGAATAAACTATCTCCATGTAAAACACCTATCCTTGAGCCTATCAAAGAACTTCCAAAGGTCATGTCTAATCCTACAACTCCTTCACATAGTCCACCTATCCTTGAGCTTCTCCAAGAACCATCCATTAACATGCCTAGCCCTTCAAGCCCTTCATGTGACCTACAAGTCATCAAGCCTATGCAAGAGTATCCTTTTATGAACCCAAGTCAAGAGTCATCATGCCTTCATGTTGTTGACCAAGAGCCTATCCAAGGGTCATCCAATTCCATTCAAGCAACCCAAGAGGTATGTCAAAGGTTTAATCCTAAGCATGTGGAAGCATTAAGCCCTAGTCCAACTCAAGATCAAATCACTTTTATGCAACCCATCCATAACATGTATCTTTTCCATGATCAAGATGATATCCATAATAATGAACCTATCCATGAGCCACTTGATCCTATCCATCTCTAAACAACTATTCATGAGAAAGCTCTCCAAATTCAACCTGTCCATAACATTTAGCTTCTCTATGATCAAGATGATACCTATGAAGAAGCTATCCATGAGCACCTTTATCCTATCCATAATCCTATATCTATCCATGAGCAAGATATCCAAATTACTCCTAGTCATCCGCCATCTAGCCCTATCCATAATGAGAAAACATCTACTTGTCATGATGAGACACTTGTCCCCCAAGTAAGAATAAAAGATCAAACAAATAACTTGGATCTTAGTGAACACAATGCTAATCAAGATCCTAATGATCCTCCTTCCACATCCACCATCAATTCCACTTCAAGTCCACTATCATGTCTTATTGGTCTTACCACTTTCGTCCATCAGTGTTCTTCCTTAGGACAACAACAAACTTTGTCCTCCACTTCATCGTCTCCATCCAATAACATGCTCAAATCTAGTTTTCAAACTACACCAAGTCCCATTGTCAATCAGATACTCCAAAACATGAACTACCAAGGTAAAGGCTTAGGCCTTTATGAACAAGGAAATTTGGAGCCAATCCATGTCAAGGTTCCCCCATTCTCATATGGCCTTGGATACACACCCCAAGGTAAGCAATCTAAATATGTTGGTACTTCCTTCATGCATCCTAAGTCCACCACTTTCCATCACAAACCATATCATATACCCAAAACATATGTAGCCATTACACCTCCATCAACCTACAAATGTCAAAAGCATGTGACCATACACCTTCCACCATCCACTTTACCTCCATTACTTACAACTCCTAATTTCCCTCCATCAACTTTATCTCCACTCCTTCCAACTCCTAATTTCCCTCCATCAACTTTACCTCCACTTCTACCAACACCTAATTATCCACTTATCCATAAGTACCCTTACATTCCTAATCATGACCAACAAATGCACACATTGCCTAAACATGAAGCTTCCACTCATTCCACCAACCCCACTTCCATCATGCCAATGGGATTCCAAAATAAACATTTGGATGCCTCTACCTATAAAGCCAAAAATCCTAAGGATCCTCATGCCTTAGGAAATCAATATAAAAAATCAAAGAAAAATACATCCAAAAAGCTACCTAAGTCCAAACCTTCACAAGAAAAGTCCAAAACTAAAATGGTTTGGGTCCCTAAGAAAAAAGAAGTCAAGTCCAATGAGGCATCCACATCTCAAAAATCTCAATCATCCCCTTCCATCCAAAAATGCCATTCCATCCAAAAATTTTAAAAATCCCACAAGCAAATTAAAAATCATAAAAATACTAAGTCCATGTGGGTCCCTAAATCACTCAATCACCCATCTCCTAAGAAAATATCTCCATTGCTTTCTACACCACCATCCACTCAAAAGCTTCAATGTTTATCACGGTGTGTGCAACCGTTGGTCATAGTTCCTTTCGATTCTGCAACATTCCCACATACCTCCATCTCCCCATCCTTTATCCACTATCCTACATATCTCCCCCATCACCTTCCTATGGTCCATGCTTTTGTAGAAGTCTTCCATCCATATTTGAATCAGGCTTACATAATCCACATCATAATCCATTATCTTCCCTCCATAGTCCACATCATCATCCACTATCTCCCCTCCATAATCCACATCATAACCATTATCTTCCCTCCATAATCCATGTCATAATCCACTGTCTCCCATCCATTATCCTACCATACATATTCCACATCCTAATCCACTATCCACCTACTTCATCTCCATTTCATGCAATCACTTTCCAACATCTATGAGCATAATGACATGGTCCATGCGATGACATCCATCTCTAATGGGACTATCACCTTTCATAGCATTAGACACTTGAGTCCCTCCTATCCATTACCATGGTGAAAACCTAGAAAACAGGCGTCATGTGTAATTGCCATGCTATCCCATCAAAAAGTCAAAATTAAAAAGAAAAAGTAAAGAGAAATCCCTTCATCCAATGATGAAAACCTGGTAAACAAGCACCTTGGATAAGTACCATGATGAAAACCTGGAAAACAGGCATCATGTGTAGGTTGATCTTCTATGTCACTTACACTTGGGGGCACCTTGTCTCATTCACACTATCTATCCTATCATATCCCTTTCTATCATGTCCTACCATTTCCATATCTTGTCATGTAAAATCCATCATGTCCTCCTATTATCATAAGACTTGTCATGTAAAATCCTAAGTCTACCATCTAGAATGGGGCATGTTATTCCCATGCGACATAGTCTTTGGAGATCACATCCTATCTCCCTTATGATGCATACATCCTACCCACTATAGCCTATCCTCTTATCCACCTATCTATCATGAGCCTTTCATCCTATCCACCATCACCCATCCTTTTATCCATCCATCCTACCTCCATCCTTGCATCTAGACTTGGTTTTTCCTTGTCATTGGTATCTAGCACAAAGGCTATCCAAATTGTACATCCATTGACATTCCAAAACATTCAAAAAATCCAAACATTTCAAAAACCCCAAAAAATCAAAACATGTCAAAAATCCAAAAAAATCAAAACATGTCAAAAATTCAAAAAAATCAAAACATGTCAAAAATCTAAAAAAATCAACATATGTCAAAAATCCAAAAAAAAATCACTCAATTCCATCAATTAATCAAATTAACCCAATTATTCAAATCAATACAAGCAATAAACTCAAATACAAGTCAATCATCAATCCATACCAATCAAGCTAATCAATTGTGTCAAATTATCCAATCACATCAATGGTCTTGATCCTAATCTTGTTGTAAACCAAATCAATTAATCATCATCATCATCAATGTGATATACCATTCCCACATCCTAGTGTTGATCTAGGGATATATCATTCCCCACAATGACAACACTATCTATCATCATCAAAAAATCAATCAATCAATCATTGGTTTACCACTTAAAAGGGATAATACCTTGTTTGTTTTTTAATCATTTGTACACACTTGCCTACTTTCTTGTGTGTGTTGTCATTTTATCTTGCATTTGAATCACATCTCTCACATCCCATCAACATCATATATCATCAAACATCCAATCAATCCCAATCAATCCATAGCTCGATCATTCCATCCACCTTCATCATCACCATCAATAAAACAAAATTAGAACTACATCTCATCTCTATCATTAAATGCCTTGATCCCGTGGATATAGGGTATGTAGGCAATCTAGGATAATCAGGAAGTACCTAGATTCAAGCATAGGCTATAGCCCATTTCCATATTTCATCCTTCTTCCAATCTTCACCAATCATCATCTTCATCCATCTCACATTTCTTCTATCATCCATCTACCACATCATTAAAAAACAACTTCCTCTAATCAATCCAAACCAATCGACATCATCAAAATCAATAATCAAATCACTCATTCACTTCATCCAATCAAATCAATCTCCTCATTTCAATCAAATCATTCCAACCAACAATCCAAATGCAAGCCCATCCTTAATCCATACCAATCAAGTCAATCAATCTTGTCGAATTATCCAATTGTAATCAATGGTCTTGATCCTAAACTTGTCGTAAACCAAATAAATCAATAAAATAATTATCATCATCACCAATGGGATATATCATTCCCACATTCTTGTGTGATCTAGAGATATATCATTCCCTACAATGACAACACTATCATCATCACTATCAATCAATTAGTTAATCATTGGTTTAGAGCTTGACAGGGGCAATACCTTGTTTGTTTCTGAATCATTTGTGCATGCTTGCTTGCTTGCTTGTGTGTGTTATCATTTTATCTTGCATTTATATCACATCCAAATCTTTCCAACTAATATTCATATCTTGTGTATGTTGGAATAGCTTTTTGCATTAACATTTCCATCTAAGGTCTTATCATGCCTTTTGTGCATTAGGAATTTAATGCTCTAAGTTTTCTTCCTCATACATTAGACAAGGTTGTATTACACTAGGCCACAAGACATATCATCACCTAGGTCCTTATACCTTGGTGCATAATGTCTAGTGATAAATCAAACATTATGGTTGCTCACTTTCATTGAAGCATAACACATCATTCATTTCTTCCATCCATTCCCTTATCTTTCTTCCTGGATCAATCTATTTTATTTCGAGAGCCTACCCATGTTTGTCTGACCCGCATATCCTCTCGAGGGAGCATCCTCACCATCTCCATTTCATCCTCATCCTATCCTACATCATCATCATCCTTTTCCTCTATCCATACCTTAGCTTCTTTGAAATACTGTTACTCGACACAAATCTTATCATCTTGAACATCATCTCAAAGAGGGGCAAAATGTAGACACCCAACATTGTCCCAAATTTGTCCATGTCTTGCAACACCTAGTAAAAAATATTACTTATACATCATATAACATTTTGTCCTAATCCCACTCCTAATTCCACTTATCCATTAGCCAATTAATTAAATAAATCTTATTTATTTAAGTAATTTCCCATTCATAATCCCATTTATCCTTCCATAGTCAATTAATTAAATAAATTATATTTATTTAATTAATTTCCACTTTTACCTCATCTAAATTAATTAAATAAATTAAATATTTATTTAATTAATGTATGCCACATCATTCCTTTCCAAAAATGGAAAATTTCATATTTGTCTCTATCTCCACATTTGCCTCCATGTAAGGTGGAATCCATTTGTCTATATCTCCACATTTGTCTCCATGTAAGGTGGAAGACCATTTAACACTTGTCACATGACTAAAACTTCCTTAAAAAGTGGGAATAACTAATCAATCCTAGCCGTCCACATTAATCAATTAGCCTTTTAATATCAACTATCCATCCAAATCATCCCAAGCCTATAAATCAACCCTCTCTCAAGCCATTAGAAGGATATATTCTTCAAGTATCCTCATTCTATCAAAATCACTCTTGAATCTATCACATTCATCTCCATCTATCATCATTCATTTATCATCCTCATAACATTGTTATGTTGCAGAAGTGAGCACCCAACATTCCTCCAACAATCATCCTTAAAATCTTGCATGTTCATGCAAGGTGGAGAAGAGCAATGGAAATAAATCAAGCATAGCATGGAGATTGGTTTACATTTATATTTGTTATTTTAATTTTTATGTTGTCTTGTGCTTCATTGTGTAATTGTTAGGGTCTGATCATTGTTGTTTATTCATTTACCCTGATTTGTAATTTTACCCTAACTACATAAGTGAAGTTTTTTCCTTATGTACAATCATGTCTCTTATGAGATACTTATGTGCAATACTCTTGTTTATGTGTATGATTATGTACAACACTCTTGTTTATGTGTATGATTATGTACAGTAACTTTCTCATGTCATTTATATGTATAGCTGATTTATATTTGTATATATATGATCATGTCTCTAATTCCAGTTCTATTGATGTCCTCTAATTTTAGTTCTATTGATGTCCTCTAGTCTGCCCTCTAGTGTGTCCTCTATTGATGTACTCTAGGGTCCCTCCACAATAACCTCTCTCAATATTTGAAATGTTCATTCCATATGGTCGTGGCAACAATATTTCTAAAGTTGTAAAAAGTATTAGTTGTGTTCAATGAAAAGTTGTCAGCAAGCATAAATTTCATTTCATGCATTGTGGGACCAAAATGATAGCACCAACATGTCCAGGTGGGTGAGTGAATGCTAGGCAAGGTCCCATTTCACACCTCAACTATACTTCTCATTCCCGATTGCACCATGTCGACGTTTTCTCTTAAGAGCCCTAAGTGCCAAAATTTACCAAACTTTGACAGACTATTTCTTAGAATTTATGGCACCTAGGAACATTTTGTCTAGACCTACAACATCACATAGGGTCCCTCCACAATAGCCTCTCTCAGTTTTTGGAATGTTCATTTCATTTGGTCATGGTGACAATATTTCAAAAGTTGCAAAAAGCATCAGTTGTGTTCAATGAAAAGTTGTCGGTGAGCATAAATTTCACTTCATGCTTCATGGGGCCAAACCAATAGTATCATTACATTTGGGTGGGTGGGTGAATGCTAGGTAAGATCCTATTTCACACCTGAACTATCCCGGTCATTCCTAGCTGCACTGTGCCAACGCTTTCGTTTAAGAGCCCTAAGTGCCAGAATTTCCCAAACATTGATGGACTATTTCTTAGAATTTGTGGCACCCAGGAACATTCTATCTAGACCTATAGGACCACATAGAGTCCCTCCACAATAACCTCTCTTAGTTTTTGAAATGTTCATTCTATTTGGTCATAGTGACAATATTTCAAAAGTTGCAAAAAGCATCAATTGTGTTCAATGAAAATTTTTGGCGAGCATAAATTTTTTCTTGTGTATCATGGGACCAAATTGATAGTGCCAACAAATTTAGGTGGGAGGGTGAATTCTAGGCAAGGCCTTGTTTTGCACCTCAACTATCCCAATCGTTCTCGACTACACCGTGCTGACGCTTTCTCTTAAGAGCCCTAAGTGCCAAAAATTTCCAAACTTTGATAGACCCTTTCTCAAAATTTGTGGCATCTAGGAATGTTTTTTTTTGGACCTACAGGGTCACATAGGGTCACTCCACAATAACCTCTCTCAATTTTTGAATTTTTTATTCCATTTGGTCATGGTGACAATATTTCAAAAGTTGTAAAAAGCGTCAGTGGTGTTCAATGAAAAGTTGTCTCATAGCATAAATTTCATTTCATGTGTCAAGGGGCTAAAATGATAGTACCAACACATTGGAGTGGGTGGGTGAATGCTAGGCAAGGTCCTGTTTCGCACCTCAGCTATCCTAATCATTCCCGGCTGCACTATGCCGATGCTTTCTCTTAAGAGTGCTAAGTGTCAAAAACTACCAAACTTTGACATACTATTTATCAGAATTTGTGGCACCTTTCAATGTTCCATCTAGACCTAAATGGTCATGTAGGGTCCCTCCATAATAACCTCTCTCATTTTTTGAAATGTTCATTCCATTTGGTCGTGATGACAATATTTCAAAAGTTACAAAAAGCATCAGTTGTGTCAGATGAAAATTTGTCTCATTGCATAAATTTTGTTTCTACATTGTGGGGCCAAACCGACAGTGCCAACATGTCTAGGTGGGTGGGTGAACACTAGGCAAGGTCTTGTTTCAAACCTCAACTATCCTGATCGTTTCTGGCAGCACTATGTCGATGCTTTCTCTTAAGAGCCCTACGTGCCAAAAATTGCCAAACTTTGATGGACTATTTCTCAGAATTTGTGGCACCTAGGAACATTCCATTTAGACCTATAGGGTCATGTAGGGTCCATCCACAATAATATCTCTCATTTTTTTAGATGTTCATTCCATTTGGTTGTGATGATAATATTTTAAAAGTTGCAAAATGCGTCATTTGTGTTCAATGAAAAGTTGTCAGTGACCATAAATTTTATTTCATACATTGTGGGGCCAAATTGATAGTGTCAACACATCCATGTGGGTAGGTGAATTCTAGGGGAGGCCTTGGTTTGTTCCACATGTCTCTCGATCCTTTTGAGCTACACTATTCTGATAAAGTCTCTTAAGAGACCTAAGTGTAAAAAACTGCCAAGCTATGATAGATTAGTACTTGAAATTCATGGCACCTATGACTATTCTGTCTGAACCTACAATAGCACGTAGAGTCCCTCCACAATAACCTCTCTCATTTTTTATTAACTCCAAACCATTTGACCATGGAAATGATGTATGAAATGTTGCAAAAACCATCATTAGCATTTAACAGAAACTTTCTAGGAGCCATATTTTGCATTCTTTGTCTCGAGGGGCCAAACCATCTACGCCAACATGTCCAGGTGAGTAGGTGAACACTAGGGGAGGCCTTAGTTTGTTCTCCAAGTCTCTCAATCCTTCCAGACTACATTGGACCAGGAGTCTCTAAAGAGCCCAAAGAGCAAAAAATTGAAAAACTTTCGCCTGCCATTTCTCTCGATCTATGGCACCTACAAATGTTCTGTCTAGACCTAAAAGTGGATGTTGAGTCCCTTTATAGTACCTTTTCTCAGTTTTGATCAACTCCAAACCGTTTGACCATGCCAACAATATATGCATTCTTGCAAAATACGTCATTTGAGAGTAGTGAAAAGGTGCCAACAGACATATTTTCTTCTTCCCACCTTGTGGGACCAAATCGACTATGCCAACATGTTGGGGTGGGTGGGTCGATGCTACTAGAGGTCTTGGTTCATTTCTTGAATCTCCCAATCATTCCAAGATATGTTGCACCAGAAGTCTCTGAAGAGCCCAAAGAGAAAAAAAATTGAAAAACTTTTTCTTGCCTTTTCTCTCATTCTATGGCACCTATGAATGTTTTGTCTAGACCTACAAGTGGACGTCAGGTCCCTCTACAATACCTTGTCTTAGTTTTTGTAACCTCCAAGATGTTTGACCATGCCAACAAGGTATGTATTCTTGCAAAATGTGTCATTTGAGAGTAATGAAAAGGTGCCAATAGGCATATTTTCTTCTTCCCACCTTGTGGGGCCAAACTGACTACACCAAAACATCGGGATGGGTAGGTCAATGCTAGTGGAGGCCATTACCTACTTGGACATTACTTTTCACTAATGTTATGAGATCACTAATGGGGCCCACATAGGTAACTGTATGGAAAATTTATTAATTCTAAGTGAATTCAAGGATGCATATCAAGTTTTCTTGCCAAATTTCATATCCTTAGCCATCATCCTCCTTGCTTGTGCCAAAATGGGATCTTTGGAATAGGGTATGGACATTCATCAAAGCATAAAGGATATGGAATTTTTGTCTAATGTTGTAGTTGCAACTACCCTATGAGACATGTATGAAAAGTGCAGAAGCATAGACAAGGCATGTGAATTGTTTGAGATGATGGTTCAAAGAAATGTTGTCTCATGGAATGTAATGATTGCAAAATATGCACAAAATGGATTTTTTGATAAGGCTTTAGAAACTTTCAAGAAAATGTAATTGGTAGGTGTAAAGCCAAATTCTGCAACCTTAGCTAGCATCCTCCTTGTTTGTGCCCAAATGGGATCTTCCGAATAGGGTATGGACATCCATCAAAGCATAAAGGATATGGGAATTTCTTCAGATGTTGTAGTTACAACTGCCCTATGAGACATGTATGCAAAGTGTGGAAGCATAGACAAGGCACGTGAACTATTTGACATGATGGCACAAAAAAATGTTATCTCATGAAATGTAATGATTGCAAGATATGTAGGTTGTGAGGTTTCACAACACACCCTATTTTTCCTTAGCAACATAGGGACCCAACTATTTTGGCTTTGCTTGTGTGTTTTCTTACTTTGGCCAGTATGGAAAAATGTAATGTCCTGATCCAAGTCAAAAAGACAAGTTTAGTAAATCTCCTAACAAAGGTCACCCTTGGATAAAGAATCAAATTTAGAGCAACTTTTCATTTTGAATCATGTTAAAATTTGAGAAAATAACAAAGTTATGCATGGTCAAAGTTTTGGTCAAACGTGATATGGATATTTTGTGTTTGCCTAATATCCATACCTTTCAAAATATCGATATCCTAAACATTCCCAAGTGTCCATATCCTGATGACATCATTTGATTCTATCTCATGGAACAACCAAATGGTGGTTGATGTCGTATGGACATTAGTCACATGGATATGCATACCTTGCAAAATATCCATATCATGTCCAAGCATCCATATCCCAATGACATTACATAATCTTATACTGATATAATGTTTTAGAGCTACTGACATCACTCAGATATTTGAGACATGGATATTTCACATTTGCCTAATGTCCATGTCTTTTAATATATCCATATCCTAATCCCAACCAATGATTTTGTGACACGTGTCATATGGATATTTCACATATCCTAGTTTTTTAAAGCAAAATTAGAACCTGATGACTTTCTTTTGGTCAATGATGTTGGACCCAACCCACCTACTGATGTCATATGGACATATCCATATTGACATATTGACTGAATATTCATATCCATATCTGGATGCACCTTTTTCATATTAAATGCTTCTTATGGAAGCTATTGCCTTTCAAATTTGAAAAGCATGCTCAGGGACACATGTAGTAATCTCTCACATATGCACTTGAAAGATTTACCTAACCATAGGGGAGTAATTAATAGGCCCTAAATCGAAGGATTTCTAAGGTTAAAAAAGGTAATTTCTCTTATATTTTTCACATTATTGTACTTGATGCTAAAATTTACACAAAGAGCTTAACGAACTGTAAGTGGTTACGGTGAGTTTACAATGGAGAACAAAACGACACATAATATCTCTTGCTAATAGTTTTTTCATATCTAATTCTGTACATTCAAGTTAAAGTCTTCATAAATAGGTATGTATGTGACAAAGCCCTTTCCTATCATTTTCATGGTAATAATGTTATTTTTACATAGGTAAATGTTAAAATTTTGAAATTAGATGAATCATAAGTGATTTTTTTTTACACGTATGTTACCTGGGAATGTTTTGGTTAACCACATGTAGATATTATAGGGAATTAACATAACTAAATGCCCTAAACCCTAGTTTAAGACATGGATATTCCAAATTTGTAGGTTAAGATGTAGCCACGCATGATGCAGAATTCAAGAATGACATGTTCCCTAGGGCTAAAAGTGTATGCAACAAATATGGTTTTGCTGAGGATACACACTGCGGCCAAAAAGACGTGGATTCCTTCAAGACAAGGATCTCGGATAGAGAGGATAATTTTGTCTTAAATATTGTGGTAGCCACGAGAACGTTCTACACAATAGGATTTCTGTATGCTATAGAAGAGCTAGAGTTGGTAATTAAGTGCACACATCGCTATAATGTGATCAGTCAAAGGGTTGAACACCAAAGCAAAGTATATATTGACCTTTCAGTTGATGGAATTATAGAAGCTTTCAACCCACCTACACCCAGGGGCATATATATACCTAATTTGAAGGCACTTGCTACAAAGTTTGAGGGAAACCAGGCAAGCTGCAGAAAGGTCATTTTCTCATCATGGAGGGATCTAGAGATTAAGGCCAAGGTTGTAGCTAAAATGCCCCAACACTTGTACAAATATGATTTCTCCCCTGAAATCCAGTACATGACAGTCCTACTTAGCTGGATGAATGAGAAAATCAACTCAGGAAACTTTGAATCATGGATGTATGGACCGATTCACATGGTGATTGATAATAAACAGACTATACAATGGGCTAAGATCATTAGTGATTTCTTGTATGGGTAACTAGTCTGATGGAGGAAGAAGGACAGGGTATTCTTCATGACCTCATATTTGGTGTATGCATGTGCATGCAAGTCATCTTTCAATGGATTACAAACTATAGGTAAATTGGGTTAGTTGCCTCATGAGAAAACTTCATGGGAACATTATCCCCAACAAGAAAGAAGATAATCCATCCAGCACTACAAGGTAGTGAATGATTGCTTCTTGATGCATCTTGTCATATCAATGGAAAGAGACGGGGATAAAAGACTATCAGTAGGAGCTCAAGAGAGGATATAGCCTCATGAATCTTGGTTCATCTAGTTCACTCATATTCTTACATCATAATGGAGGGTTTCAATGGGAATCCAATCATGTTACCAAGATATCCAACATATAAGGTGGTGCTGATGGAGGTAGTGAGGTAGATCATCCCAAACTTTGAGGCATACAAGAGGAAAGAAGGGAGAGGGAATATGAAATTTCCTTTAGAAATAAACTGGTTTGTATGTGGATCCATAGATAATGCAAAGGTAGCATAGGCTTATTTGCAAATACTGCATTTGCAACTATTCCTATTGGTTAGGAACTATGATCCTTACCACATGTTGGAGACATACATCAATAAGAAGTACAAACATGTCACCCACATTGAAGATTTTTGGGAAGATTGTGTAGATGAATATGAAGTGAGGAAGAGGGGATACCAAAGGCTAACATTGAATCAAATGCGAACCATTGGATATCTAGAAGTGCCACCTCAAATCAGGACAAATGATGAGAATATCTTAGATCCTAAATATGAAGAAAATAAGATATATAATGAGCCTTTAGCCCTCCCAAATTTGACTAAAGAGAATGAAACATCCATTGATGTTATCACAACAAAGGTGATGGAAGTAACCAAGAACTACGTTAATAAGAAGATCAATAAATTTAAAGTCAAAGGGACAACCATCACATTTGACAAAAAGAGGAAAATGAAAGAGAGAGATGAGGTAGGTTTTGATGACTTCCTCATCCATAAGAGGTAAGTCATGGAGGCTAGATTGGGTTAGCTAGGACCCTCAAAAGCTGAAGAGGACTTTGCTATAGAAGGTATCACTATTGCCACTATCCCATCACCTCCTAGGGATGTGCCTTAGGTGTCCATTCCCATATCTACAATAGGAACAAAAGAGAAGGAACATGTAGATGTAGAAGTGGAGAAAGGGCATGATGATGTCCTGAAGGGAGTAAGCATTCCTAGATAGAAAAGACATTAAAGCCCGGTGATGAGAGGTTCTACCTCCATGTCAGCAACTATTCAGACTAGAGAACATCCAGATCCTACATTGAATGTGGCCAAGGAGTTCCAACATAATGTGCCAGCTATAGAAATAATTAAAGTAATGAATGAACTAGCCAAGGAAGCAAGGATAGAGACATTGAGAAAAGAGGTTGATCAGCCTTTGCCCTTAAGTCAAACAATTGACTTAACTGACAATGAGGTCACTAGGGATGTGACAACACATACAATAGAAAACTTGTTGAGGCATACTACATCTACAAACACAGATGTAGCACACGGGAGGCATGATGGCCTAGAGATAGAAAAGCCTAAGTCTCCTGAGGTGGAGGTACCAACATGACACCTAGATGTCCTAATAGACACAATCAATAACCCAAAGGTAATGGATTTGTCATATTAACCTAGGGCTAATGACACATGGGAGAAAGAAACTATTACAGATAGTCCAGTACATGGAGGAAATATACAAATGGACATGGATATCCAAACAGATCAAGCACAATAGGATGTCCAGATGAATGAAGAAGGACATGCTTATGAAGAAGGATATGAACAAGAAAGGTCTACATTAGAGCAGCAAGCTCAAATGGAGAAAGTAACCAAGGAGGTTCCAGGCCAAAGTTATAGTGTGGAGGCACCTCATTAGGATATCCAAGATCAACACCCACAAAAAGAGCAACCCAAAGGTGATCCTAGGGGTGAAGTAGTGCTAAATGCACAAGATAAAATATTACATAAAGACAAGGAATCACTTGCACAAGAGGATATCCATAGGGATGATGGTGGTGATCAAGAAATGATCCAACAATAGGAAAATCCAGAAGCAATCCCACCAAGTCAGGATAAAGGGAAAGAAATAGAAATACATGATGCTCACATTGAGTAGCCAGGCCAAACAAGGTCAAGGTTTAGTATGCCATCATGGATACCATTAGAGGTAGAATTTCTTGTACATGACCCAACTCCTTTTGATTTTAAGTTATTTACATTGGACAATGTCAAGCCCAAGCGCAAGGCTAGGGCAATATTAGCTATAAAAAGAGATTCGACAATGGGGAAGAGAATAACCAAATTGGTTGTTCCCCTTGTAGATAAGGATGAGCAAGAAATAAGTGTAGGAGAGTTCCAAGTCACCATAATTGACTTGGGACATTCAACAATTGATCAAGACATAGAGGAGCTCAAGGAGAGAATAGAGGCTATGGTAGCTAGGATGAAGAAGTTGAAGGCCAAAAATAAGGAATTGAAAGAGTAGAATGCCCAACTCCATGAATTCATCAAAGTATTGGTCAAACCTACATTATAGATGCTAGAGAAGCCTATTGCATTTGTATTGGTAAGCCAAGAGGAAATAACAGGTCTGGATGCACAAAAGCATCAGGCCTAGGTCATGAACAGGTGGTTTGCATGGTTCATGGATGCAGGAGAGAAGGTAATAAGGGCACCCATATCCAATTGGAGCACTTTGGTTGGTTTGAAGGAAAGAACAAAGTCACTAAGGAGAACATCTAGACCTAGGCTCAATGAAAGTGATTATGCCTTGGATAGGATGAAGAGAATAAAAGAGATGGATGATCAGGTTCTCTTGAAACATAAGATTTTGACCACCCAGACATTACAGGTCTAAGGTTAGCACTATTGGTAATTAAGGTGTCTAAACCTTGGTAATTCCTTGTATTATTTGATTGTATTTATTTATTTACTGCCTATTGTACAATTTACATACAAATCCTATGTTGTCATATTGTGGGAGTTGGCACGGTGATGTGTATTCCTACATGGCATATGACCACATGTAATTTTGTCCTCACATGAGGAGATAAGCATCCCACTTAGTGGTAGGAATATTTTTCCATGTGTCAGTATCTTAGATGTTGTGTAAGGGAATGTTGACCGAAACGGTTATGACGAATTCCTATGACAAAGTTATGACATGTAAGAGTCAAAAATAGAAGCTTCTAAGACAGGTGAAGAGATGTGTTGAGAAGCATCTTTTAAAAAGGCATCTTTGGGTGCCCCAAGGTGGAATATGACATGTTGTAAGAGAATATGCTATTTATAGCCTGTGTATGATATATTCTCCTACAGCTGTAAGTTATGACAGCTATGACAGATTCTATGAAGGTCGTAAGAGTTGTAAGAGCATCTGTCATAGCCCATTTTGGAAATAGGTGACCTCTTTGGAATGGGATGTGTTGACAAGTGTCCATAGGCATGGGTTTTGGGCCATGAAACCAAGTTGGACGCCCATTCCAAGATAGAGGCTATTTTACCTTGTATTTTCTATATAAACAGGTGCTTTGAGGAGGAGTTGTGTTATGTGATTGACAGGTACTGTTATGTTGCCAAATTGACTCTAGACATGAGTGTCAAAGACTATTGAGAGCTTGCATTGCAAGTGTATTGTAAACCATATTCAGTTTTGATAATACATTGTGCAGGTTTTCAAGTGGGGTTTTTCACCCAATAAGTGTTTTCCCCACGTTATATCTTGTATCTCTTCTTCTATCTTCTTTCCAGTTATGTGCATTGCTGTAATATCTCTATTATATGTTTCATGTTACTATAATTGTAAAGATTAAATTGAATTTGCATAGCCCTCCCCTTATTAGATTAGTGTAGGAAGCGATTTCCGCACACCTAGCTTCCTTTCAATTGGTATCAGAGCTTGATCACCTTTGGTCCTAGTTGTTGGGTAGGGGTTTTTTGAGAGGCTCTTACGTTGAGTGGGAGTCTATGCAGAGTATTCTGAATCTTAATGCAGCAAGGAGATGGTAAGCACATCCGAAAGGATAGAGGTCGACAAATTCAATGGCATTAATTTCGAGCTATGGAAGCTCAAGATGGAAGGCATGCTTGTTGATTGTGACCTATGGAAGACCATATCCAATGTAAAACTAGCTGCTATGGCACAAGCTAATTGGGATCTCAAAGATTGAAAGGGTAAGGGTCTCATAAGACTTAGTCTTGCTAATTCTGTCATGTTGAATGTCCATTAGGAGAAGAGCACAAAAGACCTTTGGAAGAAGTTGGGTGATTTTTATCAGGCTAAATCCCTGGTGAACAAACTTTTTATGAGAAAGAAGTTGTATTCTTTGAAGATGGAGGATGGAGGATCTGTTGTAGATCACCTCAATGCCTTTAACATGTTGATTTCTCAATTGACATCAATTGGTGTAAAGATGGAGGAGGATTGTTGCATGGCCTTGCTTTGTTCTTTGGCAGACTCATGGGATCATCTCGTGTTGGCTATTGGAAGTACCACATCCACTTTCACAATAGATGAAGTGGTATCTTCACTATTATCTGAAGAGATGAGGAGAAAGTCTTCTAAGGAAGCCAAAGAGGCTCTTGCAGTTCATGGAAGACCTAAAGAGAAAGGGAAAAAGAAGGACAAGAAAGCTGAGAAGGGTAGATCCAAATCCTATGGGAGATCCAAATCTCCTAGAAAGTCCAAGGCTCTCTATTAGAACTATGGAAAAACTGGGCATTTTTGAAAGGATTGCAAAGAGGAGAAGAAAAAGAAGAAGAAAGCTCTTGATTCAGATTCTAACAAGTCACAAGATGATGGCAATGCCTTCATCGTAGCCCTAGCCACCCATGTATTTGATGATGTGTGGCTAATTGATTTTGGTGCATCATTCCACATGACCTTGCATCGAGACTGGTTTACTAAGTATGAGGAGTTTGATGGTGGAAGGGTGTACCTGGGTGATGACTCTCATCTGAAGATTGTTTGTCACGGAAGAGTCTCTATCTGATTCCCTAATGGACAAGTGAAGGGAATCTCTAGGTTATGCACATCCCAAGCTTAGCATAGAACCTACTTTCTGTAAGTATGTTGAATGATGCAGGTGTGTAGGTTGTCTTTTTGAAAGAAGGATGCAAGATGACTAGAGGAGCTACGGTGCTTTCTAAGGGTACTAGGAGAGGTACTTTGTTTCACTTGGAGGCATGCATTTCACAATGCAATAGTTCTTCTAACTCAAGGAAGAGGGCAGCAATCACTTCATCCCCACCATTTGAACCAGCAGTGAAGAAATCTATTGTATCTAGTCCTGATGGTTGTATTCATGCTTTGGAAGTTAATCTTCCTACTGAAAAGACAATGTTGTGGCATAAGAAATTTGGCCACATTGGTGAGAAGGGTCTTAGAACCATAAAAAATAAAAAACTCATTGAGGGGTTAGATGATTGTAATCTTGAGTTTAACTTTTACGAACATTGCATATATGGAAAACAATACCGTGTTCAGTTTTATTTGAGTTCTCATAAGTCTTCTGGTGTGTTGGACCTTATTCATTCTGATGTATTTGGTCTTGTTAATGTTCCTTTGTTATCAAAATCTATATATTTTGTATCTTTCATAGATGACTATAGTAGAAGGACATGGATTTATTTTCTCAGAAGAAAATCTGAAGTCTATAGTAAGTTTAAGGAGTTTAAAGCCTTTGCTGAAAATCAGACTAGCAAAAGGATTAAATGTTTGAGAATTGACAACGATGTGAGTTCTATTCTATAGAATTTGATAAATATTGCAAGGAACTTGGGATTGAAATACATAAGACAACTCCATATACCCTGCAGCAAAATGGAGTTGCAGAGAGGATGAACAGGACACTGATGGAGAAGGCTAGGAGTATGCTTAGTGGAACTAGTGTAGAACAAAAGTTTTGGGCTGAAGCTATTGCCACTACTTGCTATCTGGTAAATAGATCTCCTACATCATCTCTTGTTGATAAGACACCCATGGAGGTGTGGTTTGGTATAAATCCTTCAATAAGGCATCTTCATGTTTTTGGTTATGAGGCATATGCACATGTGCCTAGGGTGAAGCGGTCAAAATTGGAGAACAAGGCTATTAAGTGTATCTTCATTGGCTATGGTGTTGGTGTGAAAGGATACAAGCTTTGGGATCTTGTGGCTGAAAAAGTGTTGTATAGCAAAAGTATCATCTTCAAGGAGCTAACACCTTCTTCCATTGTTTTACAGCCAGAAGAAATAGAAAAGAAAGAGGATGTTGTTTAGTTTCCTTCTACCCTTGAGAAGACTGAAAAGAAAGACAATGTTGGACCTAAAAATGAGGAGAGCTCTAGCAGCTCTGAAAGTTTAGAAGATGAAGTAGAACCTCCACCTCAGCCTTTGAGGAGGTCCACACGAATCAGGAAGCAACCTGAGAGGTATGGTTATACATTGCTTGATTCTAGTTGTGCTTTTGCTTTGCTTACTAATAGTGATGAACCTAGAACTATGTCAGAGGCTATGGCTATGAAAGATACAGGTTCCTATAAGGAGGCCATGGAGGATGAGATGGCTTCTTTGGAAAAGAATCAAACTTGGGACTTGGTGCCTTTGCCTCTTAGATGGAAACCCATTGGATGCAAATGGGTGTTCAAGAAGAAATTTGGTGCAGATGGAAGTGTTAAGAAGTATAAGGCCAGATTGGTTGCAAAGGGATATTCACAAGTGGAGGGTATAGATTATCGTGATATCTTCTCTCCCATTGCAAATCTAACATCTATTCGATTCCTGTAATCTCTTGTAGCATATTATGACATAGAGGTGGAGTAGATGGATGTGAAGACAACTTTCCTTCAAGGTGATTTGGAGGAAGAGATTTACATGTCACAGCCAGAGCATTACATGGTGAAAGGTATAGAAAATTTGGTTTGCAAGTTAAAGAAGTCTTTGTATGGATTGAAATAGTATTCTAAGATGTGGTACGTGAAGTTTGATGCCTTTGTGTTGTCAATTGGATTTGTGAGATCGAAATTGGATCACTATGTGTATTATAAGTATGATGGTGATCATATTCTCGTTGTTGCATTATATGTTGATGATATGTTGCTCATTGGCAAGGGTAACAATATGATTTATGATTTTAAGTCTCAGTTGGCAGAACAATTTGAAATGAAAGATTTAGGGGAAGCTAGGTACATTCTTGGAATGGAAATCAGAAGAGACAGAACTAACAGAAAACTTTGGTTAAGCTAGAGTATGTGAAGACCATGTTGGATAGGTTCAGCATGGCAGATTGTAGACCATTGTGTGTTCCTATTTCTTTGAGGACAAAGTTGTCTATTAGTGATTGTCCAAAATCTCCTAGTGAGGTGGAGGACATTAGTAGAGTATGTTATACTAGTGTTATTGGCAGTTTGATGTATGCTATGGTCTGCACAAGACCAGACATTGCCCAAGCAGTGGGAGTCCTTAGTCAATTTATGGCTAATCCTAGATAGGTACATTGGGATGTAGTTAAGAGATTGTTCAGATATTTGAGGGGTACTTCTGAGTATTTCATAGGTTATCATGGTAATGTTACAGGACCTCCGCATTCTATTGATATTCATGGATTTGTAGATTCTGATTGGGCAGGTGACATTGACAGTAGGAGATCCACCAGTGCTTATGTGTTTACACTGTTTGGTGGTGCTATTAGTTGGATGAGTAAGCAACAACCTATGGTTGCTTTGTCCATGATAGAAGCTGAGTATATGGCAGCAACTCATGCTTGTAAGGAAGCCATTTGGCTTAAGAGATTATGTTCAGATATTGGTGTTCATGCAAGATAGATTATGATTTGTTGTGACAGTCAAACTGTGATTTGCCTTGCAAAGAATCCAACTTTCCATGCCAGAACAAAGCATATTGATGTATAGTTTCACTTCATGTGAGACATGGTAGAGGATGGGAAGGTAAATTTAGAGAAGGTAGATACTTTGAAGAATGTTATAGATGCATTGGCAAAGCCAGTGGACATAGAGAAGTTCAGATGGTGTTCGGAGTCTATGGGCCTCCCGACCTATAGTAGTTAAATCATGTTAATCTATTGGCTCTTACAAGGTGTTTGACAAGTGGGAGAATGTTGGGAATTAAGGTGTCTCAACCTTGATAATTCCTTGTATTATTTCATTGTATTTATTTACTTATTGCTTATTGTATAATTTGGATGCAAATCCTATGTTATCATATTGTGGGAGTTGGCATGGTGATGTGTCATCCTACATGGCATATGACCACATGTAATTTTGTCCTCACATGAGGAGATAGGCATCCCACTTAGTGTTAGGAATATTTTGTGATGTGTCAGCATCTTGGCTGTTGTGTAAGCAAATTTTGACCGAAATGATTATGACGGATTCCTATGACAAAGTTATGACATGTAAGAATTGGTAATAGAAGCTTGTAAGATAGGTGAAGACATATGTCAAGAAGCATCTTTGGAAAAGGCATCTTTGGGTGCCCCAAGGTGGACTATGACATGTTGTAAGAGAATATGCTATTTATAGCCTGTGTATGGTAGATTCTCTTACAACTCTAAGTTATGGTGGCTTTGACAGATTATGTGATGGTCGTAAGAGTCGTAAGAGCATATGTCATAGCCCATTTTGGAAATAGGCGACCTCTTTGGAATGGGTTGTGTGCACAAGTTGACCAAGTGTCCATAGGCATGGGTTTTGGACCATGAGGCCAAGTTGGATGCCCATTCCAAGATAGAGGCTATTTTGCGTTATATTTTCTATATAAATAGGTGCTTTGAGGAGGAGTTGTGTTATGTGATTGACAGGAACTATTATGCTGACAGATTGACTCCAGAGATGAGTGTTAAAGACTATTGAGAGCTTGCATTGCAAGTGTATTGTAGACCATATTTAGTTTTGATAATACATTATGCAGGTTTTTGAGTGTGGGGTTTTTCACCCGATAAGGGTTTTCCCCACGTTATATCTTGTCTATCTTCTTATGTCTTCTTTCTAGTTCTATGTGTATTGCTGCAATATCTCTATTATATGTTTCATGTTGCTGTAATTGTGAAGATTAAATTGAATTTGCATAGCCCTTCCCTCATTAGATTCATGTAGGAAGTGATTTCCATACAGCTAGCTTCCTTTCAAGCACATGGATCCAAGATCTACAATTTGAAGTAGATGTTTTGAAAGCATGAATAACCAAGGTAGGGGATATAAGTGTAAAGTTCCATGACCTATTATCTAGAAAAATGGAAATTTTGAAGGAGCTGCTTAGTAGTCCAATGGTAGAAATAGAGACTCGTGATGAAGAAGAATCTATATAGGCATTCAAGGCCAGGTTTAGACTAGCATTGGAAAATCTTGTGCTTCACTTTTCAGAGGCCACTATGGATGAAGTGATGGAGTTGAATTCTAAGATAAAGGCATATAATAAGAAGATATATAACAAAGAAGCCAAGGTGATATCCCTTAGTGAGCAATTGCAAGGACAGGAATATGCAAATGCAAAGGCCTAGGTAGGGGATAAGTCACAGATGGACATAGTTGTGCTTGCATATGACTTCTAAAAGAAATTGGATACAGAGGTAGTTATCATTGAGTGATTAGAAGAATTAGAATAGAATATTCTTGAAAGATGTAGTGAATATGTTAAAGGATATTCCCTTCCATTTGTACACCATAGAATGATTGCCAATGAAGAAATCGTGTGCCACTAATCTTGCCCATTGACTATTTTTTATAGGATCCTGACCATTGGATCAATTGTAACAGATCTTGTCCTTATTCTATAAAAGGTCATTGATCCTCATTTTGAAAAGAAGATTGAATTGTTGAAACTTGGAGCACTAAGTTTGGAATTTTGCAACTTTATGATCTTATCAAGGTTCCTTCTCAATATCAATGTATATGTGTGTATTCTCTACATGCTTAATGAGAATAGAATTTCTGACTACTTCCTAATCATTTATCCTATGTAGTCTCATGCTGATTTTAGATGTGTAATGGTGAATTGTTGTCTATTGAAGTGCATTCACTTTGATTGCATCTTGTTCTCAACTTTCCTTGAAGATTTGCACTAACCATGCAGAATTGTGGAGCTTCCTAGTGAAGTGTGGTTCAATTTTGTTCCTTTTCATGACAATATCAAAATATGCATGTGGACCATTGGTAAAAATTAACAAATTTTAGGATTTCATTCTCTAAACCCTATCTTTTGATGTTTCATTTTATAAATAATTGTAAATAACTACAAATAATGATGAACTTTAAGTAGATACAGTAAGTATATGTTGAATTGATGCAAATAACCATATATACAGAGCATATTATAGTAGTAATTGCAAATCATAGTGAATATCATGCAAATAATGGAAAATATTAGTTAAATACATGCTTATAGGCACATTCTTAAGTAAATTTGAGGTGCAAAAGCAAAGATTAATTCAAATTACAGATAGTTTCACAAGAATTGATCAAACTTAGAAATATCTTCATAATTAGTCCAAATAAGGGATAAATTCAAGTGGATTATTTGAAGTTAGGAATAAATTTACAAATATTTGTACAAATACTTACTTGATACTGAAAGATTTACATAATTGTCAAGAATATATGCAGATCAAGTGAAATAGGTTATACATTAGCTAATATTGAGCAAGTTTTATGGAAATTGTGATACAAAGTATGTAAGGCCCCAACATGATTAAAAATAATACACATTAACCTTGAGTGATTGTAAGATGGTCAAGACCTGACTCACGAAGACTTGGGTGTTGCAAGTATGTGCTAATCGGTGTTGTCATTGATGTCAACAAGCTTGTGTTGTCATTGGTGTCAACTATGTCTTATGATGAGGTTGTTGTTGTTTGATTAAGCTATCTTGCTAAAAGTGATTTGGTTTCTTTTTAGAGGTGTTGAATATGTTGAGGATATGCTTCTATTGTTAGGATTTCCAAGTGATTTTGAGAAAAATTGATTAATTATGGAAACAGTGTGTTGAAGAAGTCTTCTAGCTTACAAAGTGTTGTTCAAGTTTTGCTTCGCATTTCTTTTGTGTTTGAGATTTGCGTATGTGGTTTGGATATGTTATTTATAAGTGTTTGAAAATACTAAATCCAAAATTTGGTGCTCTAGATTGTTGTACAGTGGAAGTTGTGTTCACCAGTTTGAGAGCAATGTTTAATAGTGTTTGTAATGTGCCTAGGAGAAAGTATTTTGCTCTATATTTCTTTGTAGAATGGTTGTAGGTGTTGTGGTTCTGGATGTGTGCCTATAAAGTCTATATTTTCAATCAATTCAAATGGTTTGTGGTTTGGTACTTCATAAGTACATTTCTTAAGTTGTAAATGATGACAAAGCATGATATAGTTGGTTAAGTACTCTAGTGTGAAGTTTGTTCAGGTGAAAGATGTTGTAAATGAATTTGTTGGTTTTCAGGTTCTTGTGGATATTTCTAGATCATGTTTGATCTTGATGCATGGTTTGCATGTCATCATGTGATTTTGAGGAAGCGTGTGTTAGTTGTCGTTGCACTAAAAGATCAACCTATTAATGCTCCGTACAACCACTTGACTTAATAAGCACGGGAGGCGGTTAAGCCCTTGTCACAAACCACCACAGCACAATGCTAAACAAGGAGACCAAGGGCCACACCTTACAACAATCCCCCTCCTAGCATAAGCATGGGGTTTGAACCTGTGACCTTGGCTCTGATACCAACTATTACTTGCCGTTGCACCAAAAGATCAACCTATTAATGCTTGATACAACCACTTGACTTAACAAGCATGGGAGGTGGTTAAGCCCTTGTCACAAACCACCACAGTGCAGTGCTGAACAAGGAGACCAAGGGCCACACCTTGCAATAGCATGCATTTAAAAAATTCATGGTGTTAACACAAGGATGGTTGACTTAGTTGTTTACACTTTGTAGTTGTGCTTTAGTGAAAGTGAAAGCATGATGAAGCATGTAAGAGTGGATTTAGGTTCATGCTAAGGTTTGATGTGGTCTACATTCATTCTGTTCCTCCACGGGAATGTTTAGGTCCAGATCTAATTTGAATTTTATGGGTTAAGTCATGTTGCTAACCTTGGAGAATGTTTTCATGATTGATGATGGTATAAATAAGTGTCAAGGAGTCATAATATGATGTTTATGATGTGAATGTGATTAGTGTAGTGAGATCTTTCATGTGTTAGGCTACTGGTTACAGTGAGTAGAAGGTGTCTACTATTTTTAGTATTACTGCAAAGATGTGGTTTGTGTCATGATGGATATTGAGCTTCATTGGAACTAAACTTCATGCATATGTTAGATGCAATTATATTAGTTCAAATCCTAGTAGTGAGCCACTCTTCTCTTCTTTCTTTCTCTCTCAGTGGGTAGTGAGTCCACCTACAACATGAGCATTCTCTCTTCTGGGAAGTGAGTCCTCTGGTAGTGAGCCTTTGTAATTTTGTATTGCTACTACATTATATTGTGAGCTAATCCTCATCGTGGTTTTTCCCTTTTAGGGTTTTCTACATAAAATCTAGTGTTTTCTTGTGTGTGGTGTTATTATGACTCAGTTTTAGCTATTTTCTTTTCATGCTTAATCATCATAACATGTTTTAAGGTCAATGTGGATCTAAATGTTTGTGAGGGTTTGGAGCTTTTGTTACAACTGATTCACCCCCTATCAGTTGTCTTGTGCATTCAACAATTGGTATCAAAGCAAGGTTCCTTTGAAGAAATCTTAACAGCTTGAGGTAGATCTGAGATGGCACACAAGAAACAAATTCCCTTGTTTGATGGACCAAACTATGCACTTTGGAAGGTAAGGATGGGAGCCTTTCTAGTTGTTCTTGGTTATGACGTCTACAAATCTGTCAAGTCTAATTACATTGTACCTCAGAATGGTATAAGTACTAAAGATGATATCAAAGCTACTAAAATAGATGGTAAGGTAAAACATGCTCTCTTAAGTAGACTTAGTAATTCTGAGTTGGTGAAAGTTGTGAATTTGAAGACTACTAATGAGATTTGGAAAAAGTTGGAAAGTGTTTATGAAGGAGATGATAAAGTCAAACAAGCTAAAATGAAGAATTTGAAGCTCACTTTTGAGACCATGTGAATGTCTGAAAATGAAAACATTACAAGAAATTTACAAAAGGTGGATGAAGTTGTCAGTGGCATCAAAGGACTTGGTGGAAGTATAGATGATAAAGAAGTGATATTAAAGGTACTCAGAACTCTTCCTAAAGCTTACATTCATAAGTTTTCTACCATTGAAGAATTACAAAATTTGAATTAGTTTACTAAATATCAGTTGCTTGGCACCCTAACTGCTTTTGAAATAAGATAGTTTGTTACAACTAGTGGAACTACAAAGGATGAGACTACTTTTAAGGCCAGAAAATCAGAGAAGACTGTGGAATTAGATATGGAATACTTTAATGAAGTAGAAGTTAACTTTACAAGAAGGATGAAAAAGGGTACTGGAAAGTTTAGTGGTAAATTACATTTTAAATGTTTCATTTGTGGAAAAATAGGTCATTGTGCTTCAAGATGTCCAGACAGAGCTCTGAGAATTTAGAATAGGGAAAACAGAGGTAAGATTGTTAATAAAAGTTACTATGTTATAGAAGATGCAAATATATCTAATGATGAATCTAATTATGAGGATGGTAATGTTAATGAATCTTTATTCATAGCCCTAAGAGATGAAACTATTTTTACTAACTCTAGAAACTATGTGAAAGAAAAGGGTCTGGAAGCAAGCACTAACCCTAAAGGCATTGTAATGTCTACTCTTCATGCCAGAAAAGAAAAATATGACTGGATCATTGATAACAGATTCTCAAATCATATGAAAGGTGATAAGAGTAAGTTTATTAAACTTGAAAAATATGATGGTGGGGTAGTTAGGTTTGGTTGTGATGAAGCTGTTAAGATTTGTTGAAAAGGTTCAATCAGTTTTGGTGGAAAGAATAACATTGATGATGTTCTTTATGTCAAAGGTTTAAGTGATAATCTCTTGAGAGTTGGACAGATGTGTAGCAAGGTTTACAATCTTATGTTTCAGGATGATGGTTGTGAGATCAGAAAAAGCTCCAGAATAGTAATTGTTGCTAGAAAGAGGACAGGTGGAAATGTTTATCATCTCAAAGGTGAGTGTTAGTTATTGCCTTATGACTCAGATCAATCAGAGTTGGCTATGGCATTGGAGATTGTGTCACATCAATTTTGATAGCCTGGTAAGGATAAGTTCAGTTCAAGCTATGAGAGATCTGCCAAAGATCACAAAGCCCTTCAATGCTGTCTGTAAGGAATGTCAGATTAGAAAGCAACAAGAAGAAGCTTCAAATTCAAGGATCAATCATCTACTAGACTGTTGGAATTGGTACATACAGATCTTTGTGGTCCTACCCGAGTAAGGAGTTTTCAAGGTGATAGGTATTTTATGTTATTTATTGATGATTTCTCTAGAATGACATGGGTCACTTTTCTTAAGGAAAAATCAGAAGCCCTAGATAAGCTTAAAGCCTTTAAATCAATGGTTGAAAATGAAATGGATATGAAGATCAAATGTTTGAGGTCTGACAGAGGTGGATAATTTACCTCTAATGAATTTTACATGTTTTGTGAGAATCATGGGATAAAGATGCATTTATCTGCCCATAGGACTCCTTAGCAGAATGGAGTGGTTGAAAGAAAGAACATGATTGTTCAAGAAGCTGCAAGGACAATGATCAAAGAAGTAGACCTACTAGAAGCCTACCAGAGAGAAGTAATTCATATTGTTGTCTACATACAGAACAAAGTACAAGTAAGGGAAAATGACACAAAGACTCCCTATGAGCTATGGTATGAAAGGATTCCCATTGTTAAATATTTTAAAGTTTTTGGAAGAAAATGCTATATTAGAAGATATGAAGAACTAGAAAAGTTTGATGCAAGGTGTGATGAAGGTATTTTCCTTGGGTACTCTAATAAAAGCAAAGCTTATCGGTGCTACAACAAGAGGCTAAGAAAGATTGTTGAAAGTGCGAATGTTAAGGTTGATGAAGACATATAGAAGATCTTAGAGATTAATAATTATGAATCATATGAGTCTTCTTCCAATGAAGAAGAAGCTAAAGAAAAAGAAGTACAGGTTGAAGAATAAGAGCTTTGGAAAGAATTCCTAAAACTCCCAAGTATGTGCAGAAGTATCACACTGAAGATGAGATCATTGGTGATAAGAGCAAAGGTGTGTTGACAAGAAGCAAAGCTATTAAAGAATAGTAATCCATGTTTACTTTCTAAATTTGAACCTAAAACAGTGGTTGAGGAATGCAAGGATGAGAATTGGATCAAGGCTATGGAAGAAAAACTAATGCAAATTGAGAAAAATTAGACTTGGGAACTTGTCCCAAGACAAGAGAACAAAAATGTGATTGGAACTAAGTGTGTATTCCAGAACAAATTGAATGAGAATGGAGAAGTGGTAAGAAATAAGGCAAGACTTGTATGTCAAGGCTACTCACAAGTGGAAGGAATAGACTATGAGGAAACGTATGTTTTGGTGGTAAGAATGGAGGCCATTATGATGTTTTTGGCATTTGTAGCACATAAGGATTTCAAAGTATATCAAATGGATGTGAAGTTTGCTTTCTTGAATGGGGAACTAGAAGAGGAAGTGTACATAGAGAAACCAAAAGAATTTTAGTTGTCAGATAAGCCAAATATGGTTTGTAGGTTGAAGAAGGCATTATATGGATTGAAGCAAGCTACTAGAGCTTGGTATGCAAGGTTAGATAGGTAATTATTATAGAAAGGATTAAATAAACTCTCTGTAGATAGTAATTTGTACATCAAAGTAAGTGGAGATCAGATTCTGATTATGGAGGTGTATATAGATGACATAATTTTTGGTGAAAATGAAGGTATGTGTAAGAGTTTTGTAGATGAGATGAAGAAAGACTTTGAAATGTCAATGTGTGGGGAAATGAATTTCTTTTCTGGCTTATAGATCAATCAGATAGATTAGGGTATTTTTATTTCTCAGTCAAAGTATGTAAAAGAGTTGTTAAAGAAGTTTGGAATGGAAGATTCTAAACCAATTTCTACTGTTGGCAAGAGACTATATGGAAAAATGATTGTTGTCATTGATGGCAACAAAGTTCATCCCACACATCTGCAGGACATGGTGTGTCTCTACCGAAAGTCAGAATGAAGATTGTTGAGGTCTGGTAAACAAGAACAGAGCTTGTGGCAAGGTCCAACAGACAGGTCCAGATCTCTCAGAGGAAGTATCATGGTGAAGTGCGGATTTGGGAAAACCAAGAGGACTACCTTGAGTAATAGATTCCAAGGATTTAGCCTCCGGTGATGGACAAGGGAAAAGATATGAATAGTTGAGTACCGGATTCCTGAGTGACAGTGTGAATAGAGGAAGAACTGACTGACAGAAAATTAGACTACTTTCCGGATGTGTTATTGATGGTGTTAAAGGTTATGAAGGCATGAATCATGTTTGGCCGACAAGATTAATGATTTCTACAAGTATATTCTTGATCCACATTACTTGATGTGTAAGGATTCAGCCGACAGAACAGAGTTTGTGAGAAGATTGACTGTTCCAGGTGCCGACTAGAAAGATAATGAAATCACTTGTGTAGATATATATAAAGCATGGATTTAGTTGTAAGAAGTGTTGTGGTGATATATGTGGTATGCAAAAAATAGTAGAGCAGAGCAAAGGCAGTAAGGAAGGTCTGGTATGTGAAAGGAAAGCAGCATAAGAGAAGAGGAAAGATGAAGTGCAGCAGATCAGTGTACTGAGCCTAACCGGAACTGAACTCTAGCATATGTGGATGCTTCCAATCAGTTCAAGTATTGTATAACATTCTTTTGTAGACAGTGTGTCTCCTTGTAGGAAGTGTGCTTCCTTTGTGAGCAGTGTGCTTGGGCAGTGAGCCCTAATTGGCAAGTGCCATTTTGTATTTCCTTATTCTTCTAATAGAGAATAATCCTTGGGTTAATCACCCCGTGGTTTTCTCCCTTAACAGGGTTTCCATGTCAAAAATACTATGTCATGTGTTTTTCCTTTTCATGGTAATGTTTGCTTATTTGAATTAATGTTGCATTAATTAATAAGAAAGTTCAAAAAGAAGAAATAATTAGGATAACTGATTCAACCCCCCTCTCAGTTATCAACAATTGGTATCAGAGCCAAGTTCCTTCTAATAGAGTCTAACAGCTCGAGGAAGATCTGGGAGTCCAAATGGATGCATATGGTTTAAGGGAGCAACTCAAGACTGCCCTTGAGGATCTTGAATAGTCAAACTCTAAAGTCAATGAATTAAAGGAAAGACTCAAACAGGCTAATGATTTCATGAGAGAACTAAAAGACAAATTAAGTCTCTCTATGAAAAAGAGAAAGGAGCTGCTTCAACAATTGGCAAGACAAGGTGAAGAAAATAATGCAAATGAAGATCTGACTGAGAAAACCAAGTTATGTGAAAAGTTATCAAAAGAAATAATTATGGTAAGACATGAAATGGAATTAGGAGTTATAAAGTTTACCCAAGAAATTGAAGAGAAAAGAAAAAATGAAGATAATCTAAGACAATCTCTCAAGGAGAAATCAGAAGATTGCCACCAGATGGATAGAATTATCAGACATCTCGAATCTGATCTTGAAGATGCTCAAGATAATGAAGAAAAACTTGAGGATCAAATTGTCTCTCTAAAAAGGGATCTTCAAACAGCAAATGAGTATAAAGAGAAATTCAAGATAAGTTCTGCTCAACTTGAAGTTCTTCTTGGAAGTCAAAAGAAGGTAGATGACAAATGTGGTTTGGGATATGAGAAAGGAGAAAGCTTTGGATCAGCTCAGAAGAATTTTGGATCAGAAAATCCAAGGAACAAGCCTAGAAGACCTCCGATAAGACAACCCAATGCTCAAAGATATCCATCCTTCAATGGATACTACCACAACTGCAATCACTTTGGTCATAAAGCTAATTAGTGCAGAAAGAGAATGAATCAGACTAATTCATCCTTCTCCAGACAGTGTTTTAACTACAAAAGGTATGGTCACAAGTCTCATGAATGTAGAAATATGCAAATGAACAAATCATTCAATGGTAGATGCTTTGCATGCAATAGAGTAAGTCATATGGCTAATCAATGTAGATCAAGAGGATATTAGTCAAATATGCAAAGAAATGTTGTTTGCCAAATCTGTAATAGGTCCAGTCATAATGCAAAATTCTGTAGAAGCAAGAATCAAGAGAAAAGAGGTCCGGTATATCATAATCAGAATCAAGATAAGGGCAAACAAAAGGTGAATGCGGATGAAGTTAGGAATGCGATGAACAAGATTTGGGTAAAGAAAAGTTTAGAGAATGTAGAGGTTAGATCCGCACCAGACTCTGGTGCTGATATTCCTCCCAAAAACTAAAAGGTGAGCTCTGGCTCAGGGGGAGACACAAAGAAAAATTTGTTCCCCCAACCAGTTAAGTGGTGCCTGAAATTGGCACATGAGAAGCTGCGGATCAAAGGGTTCCTAGAGAAACATGTAAGGAAGGTCAGGTAAAGATCTGAGAGATCCACAAGAAAATTTAAAAAGTTCAAATCCTTCAGAATTGATCCGGTTAAGCAAGTCTTCCAGTAAAACAGGTTTCTCACAAGATTGGCCCGGTATGAATCCAAATTGATACAGCTTGATCTGCGGATACATAAGATGATCACAAGGACAAGTGGATATGATGATTCATCACTAACATCAATCACAATAGAATCATAATGATTCGAATGAGTTTCTTCCTCCTTGAACAAGGAAAACCAGGCAAACTGGAATAATGTAGGTCAAGCATTTATTGTAATCTGATATTAGGGCTCGCGGAGCAATATAAGGGTTTTGCATTAATCACTCATTCATTCTGCACTCAAGAAGAAATGAAAAGCAGAGCTCTGCAATGAAATTCCTCAAGTTCATCGAAGATCACTTGCAGAAGTCATTACTTCCAGAGATCAATTCAACCTACTCCGTGAAATCAATAGGCGCAAAAGGTATTTTCTGTTTTCAAATATCTCACTGCAAATCTCTTGATAATGGGTGCTCCAAATATTGTAAAGATTTCTGATAGACCTCACCCTACATTTAAGAAACATCCATACAAATCCTTGGAGGTAGACCCCCTAGGTGCATTTTCCAGTGTTCTACATGGCGTTTTGCACATTGAAGATATTAGGGTTTATATACATGCAAATATTGAAGAGTTTGGGGAATTCAAACTAAGAGACTTATACCACAAGCAGTTAATAGATGATTCTTTTGAGATCAAACCTCAGTATAAGAGCATCTGGGAAAAACACTTTGATCAGTTCATTCATTTCCCCTACTTTGAAGAAAATGAATGGGTCCGATATGTATTGAGTAGTGTACATGACAACTTTCTATGGCTGAACAGACCTTGCAAAATCACCAAGGAAGCAATTAGGGCAGTAACTGGTTTACACTCCTCCGGAGGAATACCTGTCCTCAAATCTATCAAAAACAACATTGTAACTGAGGCCACTAGATCAAAATTTGATAAGAGGGCAATGACCATTAAAGATATTACTGACCTGGATATCAAGTATGCATCTATGATAATAAGATACAAGATATATCATTCCAGTAGGGAGAATTCAGTATCCAGAACTACAGTATACACGGCCTATGAGATGCTAAGAAAAAATGCAGAATATGATCTCTATGAACTTCTCTTGAGCCAGTTAATGGAAAACATACAAAAGATCAAAAAGGACAAGAAAAACTCTTTCAAATATGGTGCACTAATAGTATGTTTATTTTTCTACTTCATGAATGAGTTACCTAGATCAAATGGATGGGTATGGCAGAATGACAAACCGGTAGCAGTTCAGATCAGAGACTATTTGCATGGGCTTGGGGATGCTAAAGAAAGAAATACAGCCATGTGGGGATACTTCAAAAACTTTCAGAACATTATGCAATCAAGAGAAAGGATTCCCCAATCTCTTGTTGAGAAATACAAGGACATAGTCTGCTTTATGGTAGAGACTGATCAGTGCCTAATGGAGGCAGTAAAACTAAGGACAGTCTGGATCATGCCCATGGGGTATGAAGTTGATGAACAGATTGTGGAGCTGCATGTTCAACACATGCTGGGTCAGCCTAAAGATCCAAAGGCAAAAAGGTTTGGAACCTTTGAGGAGCTGAGTGTAAAGACCCATGTGGAACTCAGAGAACCAGAGATGAAAAGGAATGTGAGAAAAGAAGTAGAACATATTGCACAAGGCCTTGGGATCTCAAAGGAGGCACTTGATGCCAACTGGGAAAAGAGACAAAAAGATGATGAGGAGAAGAAAGAGGCAGAAAAAGGAAGCAAGAAAAGTGCTCCGGTAGAAACTTCCACCCAGACCAGATCTTCAAAGAGACCAGCACCTGTCCCAGCTAAAAGCTCAAAACTGAAAGTCCAAGCATCTGGCAAAGGAGTGAAAAGGTCAAAGACAAAAGCCACAAGGGCTTATGCAAGTCGAAGAGATGAAGAAGAAACCAAATAAGATGAGGGGGTAAAGGAAATAAAGAAGCAGAAGAATAAAGGATCCGGTCAGCCCTCCTCAGACCAAGACAAGGAAGAAATAGCAAAGGAATTTGTTGAAAAGCCCACCCTATCCCTAGAAAGTGTAATCAAATCAGTCACTGTGGATGGAAACCTTGAACCAATGGCCGAATTCTATGATGATTACAATGAGGCTGACCAAAAGATCCTGCAGGAAGCTACAATCAGGTATCTGAACATTTAGAATAAAGCTTTTATTGAAATTATCTATCTAATTCCTAAGAGTCTAGAGAAGGAGTTAGAAATGAGAAAGACCAATGCCATGGCAAAAGACCTTGAGATCTGGGAACAGATAGCTATTCAGCTATATCCTTCAATTGATCCCAGGACAATGAACATGGTATTCAAAGACTGCAAGGATGAATTCAGGAGCAAAGCAAGGATGAATCAGCTTATGCTTGGTGAGACCGACAAGGTAGCCAAGGACACTGAAGAGATTCTTCAGAAAACCTTCAAAAGATTTAATCTTCCTATCATAGAGGACTTGGGTACTGATCCTACAAATGTTGCAGAAGAAACTCCTGAGAAAATGTCAGAAGAGGTGGGCCCCGAATAGACCAACATTTCCCCTCCGGTTTCCCCTACAGTCTCCAGATCTAAAGGAGAAGAAAAATCACAGGAGAAAGAAGCAGAGGTGAAGGAAAAAGAAGGTGATAGTGCAAAGTTTGCAGAAGGACAGAAGACTTCAGCAGAGAAAACCACAACTGCTAGTGGTGGGAATATAGAAGGAGAGAAAACTCCAAAGGACAGCTCTAAGACTGCAGAAGGGAAGAAACATCTATCTCCAGCAAGAGACACTGCACAAACTATCCAAGAATTTTTGAGCAAAGAAACAATGGAGATTGATGAACTGGAGCTTCTCCAAGGTCCATTCAATTTTGATTCTCTTTCTCCAATACAGATAATGAAGATAGCTTCATTTGCAAATGCTAAGGCTAATGAAAAACTCCTAAAGTCTCATATGGAAGAATGTGAGTTGATAGAAGCTACATTCGGAGTGCTAGAAAAGATCATACCATCTTTTCGAAAGGATCCCACAGCCTCCTCTTCCAGTAATCTCAAAACCTTAGTCAGCAGTGTTAGTACACATTTTGATTCTCTAGAAAAATTAGCTGAAGAAAAGGTCTGGAAGGAGTTTTTGGATAAGAGATTCTCAGAGGTACAAGGATTAATCACTAATGATAGGAGAAATATGAGTATTGGGATAAAGAGCTTAGAAAATGCTCTTAAGGATGGTGGTGAAATATACAAATTTTGTATCTCCTGGTCCAAAGTAACAGTAGAGATTGAGAAGAAAATAACAGAGCAAGAGGATAAACTACTAAGTTTGTCTCAAAGTTTTGATCCTATCTCTTCCTCCATAGTAAATCAAGAGTGTCAAACTATTGCAATCACAAATGAAATAAAGAATTTTGAGAAGGAAAGGAAGAACATGATCAGCCAGATGGGTGAACTTAGTAGGATCATTGTCCCTAAGTTAGAGGCCATAAGTGAAGCTCAAATCACAGCCCAGACAAATGATCCGATAGATCTAAAAAGGGCAGATGCATTTGCATTCCTATTGAGTGGGCATATCTCAATTTTGGATAGGATGAAGCAGAGTTGGGTGACAGAAGTTGTACAGTTGAAGACAACTTTTACAGACATACTTAAGTATATGTAAGTATGCCATATGTATATACTTATGCGGCTAAGTATAGTAAATTTTTTGAAAATTTTGGTGTGCGGACCCTATCCTTTGCCATTGATGTCAAAGGGGGAGTGAGGAGTAGTGAAAAATGAGGAATCCAACTAAGGGGGAGCTCTGGAAAATGTATATAAAGATAGAGCATCAGCCAAGGGGGAGCATAGTGTAAACACTTAGTCATTTTTCACTAAGTGTTGCCATCAATGCCAAAGGGGGAGATTGTTGGCAAGAGACACTATATGGAAAAATGATTGTTGTCATTGATGGCAACAAAGTTCATCCCACACATCCGCAGGACATGGTGTGTCTCTACCGGAAATCAGAATGAAGATTTTTGAGGTCCAGTAAACAAGAACAGAGCTTGTGGCAAGGTCCGACAGACAGGTCCGGATCTCTCAGAGGAAGTATCATGGTGAAGTGCGGATTTGGGAAAGTCAAGAGGACTACCTTGAGTAATAGATTCCAAGGATTTAGCCTTCGGTGATGGACAAGGGAAAAGATATGAATAGTTGAGTACCGGATTCCTGAGTGAGTGTGAATAGAGGAAGAACTGACTGACAAAACATCAGACTACTTTCCGGATGTGTTACTAATGGTGTTAAAGGTTATGAAGGCATGAATCATGTTTGGCTGACATGATTAATGATTTCTACAAGTATATGCTTGATCCGCATTACTTGATGTGTAAGGATTCAGCCGACAAAATAGAGTTTGTGAGAAGATTGACTGTTCTGGGTGCCGACTAGAAAGATAATGAAATCACTTGTGCGGATATATATAAAGGATGGATTTAGTTGTGAGAAGTGTTGTGGTGATATATGTGGTATGCAAAAAATAGTAGAGCAGAGCAGAGGCAGTAAGGAAGGTCTAGTATGTGAAAGGAAAGTAGCATAAGAGAAGAGGAAAGATGAAGTGCAGCAGATCAGTGTACTGAGCCTAACCGGAACTGAACTCCAGCATATGTGGATGCTTCCAATTAGTTCAAGTATTGTATAACATTCTTTTGTAGACAGTGTGTCTCCTTGTAGGCAGTGTGCCTCCTTTGTGAGCAGTGTGCTCGGGCAGTGAGCCCTAATTGGCAAGTGCCATTTTGTATTTCCTTATTCTTCTAACAGAGAATAATCCTTGGGTTAATCACCCCATGGTTTTCTCCCTTAATAGGGTTTCCATGTCAAAAATACTATGTCATGTGTTTTTCCTTTTCATGGTAATGTTTGCTTATTTGAATTAATGTTACATTAATTAATAAGAAAGTTCAGAAAGAAGAAATAATTAGGATAACTAATTCACCCCCCCCTCTTAGTTATCAACATTCTACTCCTCTGGTTACTAGTTATAAGTTGAGAAAGAATGATGAATTGCCTAAGGTTGTGTTGTGTGGTTACACAACACGCCCCATTTTGACTCGGCAAAACAGGGACCCAACTTTTCTTTTGGCTTGTGTTGTCTGCTTTCTGGCGGTTTGGTAAAATTAGTCATGTTCATCATCATGTGGAGTCAAGATGAGGTAAGTCCCAATATGAGGTCAGTTTGTCAAAATTCGTATTTCATATATATGACCACATATTCTGAAAGAGCATTAAAATTTATGCAGGTTTGCCTTTTACATCACCCTGATATTCATCAGGATGTGAGAGTTATGAACAGTCAAAGTCTTGGTCAAACTTGATATTTGCAAGAAGAGGGTCATATCTTATAAACTCAGTTGTGCTGTTTGAAGAACATCATCATCATATTTGAAACGTCCCCCAAATAATATCATGCGGTTCAAATATCTGGACGTCAACTTTAAGTGATAGTAAGTCTTCCCCGTCGAACGGTCTTTTGTATCGCGAGCATTATATTTTGAAAGTAACCCGATATTCGTTAATATCATCCTGATGCAAAATATCACCCTTGGCAAACATCCTGATGACATCATCTGAATCCGATAAACAAAGAAACAAACATCCTGATGACATCATCATCATATTTACATTTCGACAGGATATTTTGTAAACATGATCATGTTCACCCAATATGACGATGACGTCATAAGACATTTCCAATACAAAGAACAAATATCATGACGACGTCATCCTAATATTCTGAAAGGAGAATGAGTAAGTTTGAAGGTCATCATCATATTTTGAAATATCACCTGATGGACCAAAATATCCTCCTGATGTGCTAAAATGAAAACAAAGGTGCGTTGTCACCCGAATTTTGTCGCGATAACAATTTCAAGACTAGGGAGGATGATATTGAAACTCAACCTGATATTTGTGAAATATCATCCTGCCCTCATGATATCTTGTTGTATGAATATCCCCCTGCTCCCTTTGCCGCCATTCCCATTAAATGCGCGTGGATATGGTAGGTGATTCCCGCCGACCCCAGAACCCAATGAAACGTCTGGCGAGATCCTGAGTTTTCGCACGAATGATCAAAGATTGCGATCCAACTTGTCAGAGTTACCCTAAGTTTACCCTAACTGCGAGGTTAAAAGGTAATTCAACCACCATTGTTACATTCACCTGCGTTAAAATTGTTTTACAGAGCACTAGCCTCCATATCTGCATAACAGCTACCGTTGCACGACTGGAGCTCATAGACTGAGGAAGGAAGGTGATCAGCAGCTGAATCAAGAGCGTCTTAGAGATATACTGGTATAGAAAGAAATCTGCATAACCAGGTAAGTGAACTGAAACCCTCATCATGTTGTTTTTTTAAATAATGTTGTAAGTTCTGGTTATGTATCCATGCAAGTAAGTAATGTAGAATTGATACAATAAGCATGATATTTGCAGTATGTATGCATGCATATCCCGTTGTGAGAAAAAATGTTGTTAATTGCAGGTACCCATGGCTGAAAAATGCTTAGTCAAGTGTCGAGAAGAATTCAGCAGGCCTATGTTCTCTTCTCAGAGAGGGGTCCTGTTTAAATTTGGGGCAATTACAGATACCCATCAGGGGAGTACCAACCTGGAGGCTTGGTCAGCCAAACTGAATGATGGGCAGGATAAGAGTCCGGTGCTCGACGCTGTGTTTGTATCAGGTATGTGGAACGCTGCTGGCTTCCCCGACTCCATGGAGTCTCCGGAGTTGGTTATTGAGTGCGCCCGGAATTACAACCCTCAGACGAGGCAGGTGGTGAAGCATGGGAGAATGTATGCAGACCTATCCATCAAAGGTCTATCCCAAACATTTGGATTGCCAATGGGCAGCAAGGTAAAGAGTGTAGACTTGAAGAAGTCTAAAAGAGAATATGAGGCCAACAAGAAGACGGCCAGAAAGAACATGTATGCTTGGCGGGCCGAGAACAACACATATAATGCAGCAGCCAAGCTCCCTGTGCACATGTTCAAATTTGATTTTAATGAAGAATATCAGTATGTGATTGCCCTACTGAACAGGGTGACTGGCCAGCCTGATACTGGAGAATTCAGAGACTAGATGTACGGCATAATAATGATGTGCCTATATGCAGACATCAAGCCACTGTGGGGCCAAATCATAAGTGATGCTCTGCATGAGCAGCTGCTGAACCTGGGAGGTTCAGATTGTGCCTTCTATATGACCTCTTACATTGTTTATTCCTGTGCATATAAAGGTACTTTTGATGCCCTGGTCACAGAGGGAAAGCTAACAGGCACGAATGCAGCATATATATGGGATCATCATCCCCAGCTGCAAAGAACCAATTACATCAAGGACTACAAACTGGTCAATGATGCATTCTCTATGCATCTGGTAAGGACCATGGAAGATGACAGGACAAAAAGACTGAGCATGGAAGCTCAGGAGGCAGTATACAGGCATGGGGCATGGTACATCCAATTTGCCACCTTTTCCTACATCAGGATAGAAGGTTTTGAAGGGCATCCCCTGATGCTGCCAAGGTATCCTACTGATGCAGTAGTTTTAATAGAATTTATCAGGCAGGGCTCCACCATCATACAGACGTATAAGGATGCCAAGAAGCTACCACCAATTTTGTTCCCAGTCAGCATCGGCAACTATATGTGCCCCGACTTGGATAATATTAAGAAGGTGATGGTCACTCTGAACAAAATGAATTTACAACCTCTTCAGTAACAAGACCATATGATCCTTACGGCCGAATGCAGAAGATCCTAGGAAAGCCTATTCACCAGAGGCACCTAGAAGATTTTTGGGCTGACTGCGAAGATGAGGCAGAGGCCAAGAGGAGGAGGTATCAGAGGTTGACTCTGAACCAGATCAGGACATTTGACTGCATACCCCTCCCTCAGTAGCTGAAGAGTGATGACGGCAGGATCATGGCAGATGAATACGAGCAGAAGAAGATATACAATGATACCATTTCTGCCCCTGACCTCACCATGCAGGAGGATATGTCCTGTTAGGTCTCAAAAATGCAAGTTACTAATCCTAAGAGGATGCCAGGCTCTATATTTGGATTTGCAACGTTTTTGAACTAACTTGACGAAATCAACCTTCAAGGTTTGATGATTTCCTACACTTTAGGTCCTGCTACACCTAGGTGGGTGAACCTTGAAATATTAAAGCAGTCTGAGTGTGGATGAATGGACTAACTAGGTCTATCTACAATGGCATAGGATGTAGGATAGATGACAAAGCTGACTAATTAATTCTATGTGTAATGTTTAATAAGTGATTGGCAGAAATTGTATAAGAAATATCAAAAAAAGGTTTTAATTAATGAGTTGAATGAGACCAGTGCCTTGTTGGGTAACAGAGTCAATTTGAAGGACTAAGAACAGTAGTTTCTAAATGGTAATAATTCTAGATATTTGGCACAGTTCTGGTTTATAGCTTGTATAAACGTGCAAGTAAATGACTGACAGACTCTTCTTGATAATCCAACCAAATAAAATCAGATATCTTATAATTCACCAGAAGGTACTTTAATCCTTACTTGAAGGAACCAAATGAAATGAAAAGACAAGATTAACAGATAATATTTTACTGGAGACAGTGTGTCAATCCTAATTATATGGCTCTACTTAGTAATCCCAACTTACTACTTCCAGGTTACTGTGAATAAATCAGAAGGGTTTAATTCCTTAGGATGGACACCAACCGAATCAATCACACAGATACAGTGAATGTGTATTGACAGATTAAATATATACTTGATAGTTTAATCTGAATAACAGGGAAATGCAGAAATGGAGACAGCCACACAATTGAATAATTTCAACAAATAACTGATACCAAAATAGAAATACTGAATCAGAGAACTTCAAATTTCTTCTTCAAAATAAAATATGCAACATGGTCATTCTGGAATATTATGTATATGTATATATGAATATCTTCTACTGCTGATGATTTTTCAGCATAGATTGTTTGAACTTATATAGATACTTTCATGAAGAGATACAACTCTTCAATAAGTCTCTTGGGATTTTAACCAATACAAACAATAATTACATAAGCTTAATTAGGCTTTGTTTAGCCATAAATAGACTTTTGTCAGATGATCTAAGTACTCCTGTGCACGGTGAGAATTAGTAAGCTCGACTGCACTCCTGGTGATTATATCAAGGGTGACCATTTCCTCCAGCTGTTTGCAAACTTCTGTAGATACAGAGGCTTTATCTTTTAGAGCTCCTGTGGCTTTGTGCAATATAACTTGACAATCAACAGTCCACTCTTCTTTGCTCTTTACCTCTCCATTATCTTTGAATATCCTGGGCACCCCTGCGTCTGATGCATCAGTCCCTTCCTTAGCATCAGCTTTGAGTTTATCATAATAATTCTGGTGTCGTTTGAGCAATGCTCTTGCATCAGAGATATCTGTGCTATCAGTGGCACCTCTGTTTTGCAACTCGATCACCTTTTCTTGTATCCTCTAATCAAGCCTTTCATGTTCTTTGACTGCTTTATGATTTTTCGAGTAGTTATCCCAAAACTGGTTTAACCACCGTACCATGTTTGCATACCTGCTCTGCAGTATTGTAACAAATGCATCTATTTGAATTTGTTTGGCTTGATCATGGGATATCTCTTGACTACTTTGTGAGCTCTCACCTTGAGTTATTCTCTTCGTAGATTGGCCAAAGGTGCTCTTAACAGCGTCCTTCAAGTAGTCATTCTCTTTTGTTAATCTTTCACAATTCAGCTTATAAGCATCTCTTTCCTTGATTAACATCTGAGCTTGTGCTTTATTCAACTTTGCGACATTGATACCAATGTCTGCAGTAATTATGGGGTCAGTTTCACCTGCTCTGAAAGTCATAACATGGCCAAAAGTTTTTTCAGTGTCTATGATGGCCGTCTTCTTATGGGGAGGATACAATGCCCATATCATTAAAGAATTTTCATCATTATTGTATCTCGTTCCCATATAGACTTCATTAACTCCTTCTGGAGTAAGCTTATACTTATCATCAGCATTATTCAAAAAACTATCAAAAACCAGAGCAGAATTTAAATCCAAGCCGGGAAAAATCATAACCCCTGTATCTTTAAGTAGCTGTCTGCCTCTGCTTGGTGTCATGTCCTGCATTTCCTTGTCCACTGTCTCCTTTAACATCTCTAATAACTGTTTTTCATTGTCAGCAGAAACATTATCTACTGACTCTCTAATTTCTTTTCCCTTGTATTTATACAGGAATGATTTAAATTCCTTCGAATGAATGAATGTATCATCTGACACAAAAGAATCATAAGCTTTTTGGCGTGGATCTTCATCAGCAGACCCCTCCTCATCATGTATCACAACTGGAGGCTGATATTGTTGCATTTTTCTTTTAGACATTTCTATTGTCTTATCTTGTGGCTGTTCAGTCAATTCTTCCTCTTCAGAGGATACCACTTCAACTTGTGCCAACTGCTTTTTCTTTTCATTCAAATCTCTGTTATATTTCTCCACCACCAAGTCGACTTCAGCCTCTTCCAAATTTCTAATGACATCATCATGTGGATAATGTATGTGCATGTATCCACTGAGATTTTGTTTTCTTCTTGCATAGTCAATGAAACCCTCAGGATCAAACCCTTTCCTCACCTCAGCAGTCACCATGTTATAATGCATTAGTTTATCCAAAATGAGATTGTATCCTTCTTTTGAAACCACAGTAAAATCTCCAAAACACAAAGTACTAGGCATGAATGATTGTTTATCATGCGAACTTAGATGCATGACATTGGAACAATGCATTTGCCTAATTATTTCCAAATATGCAATTCTGTCAGGGACAGTTTTAGGCAATATAAATGGAGCATCCTCAAAACCATACACTCTGATCATAGTAGCATCCTCAAAACAATACCAATCTCCCCAATTATGAGTGACAGTAGGGGGGCCACCAAAATCTTTTGGTCTGAGGAATCTTTTTATTTCATTTGAAATTGAATATTCATAGGGGTGGTTGAAATACCCATATAGCACTTTAACACAATGCTCTTCAAATTGAGCATAGCTGGAGTTAGCATACCTGCTATCCCAGATTCTGGTCCATATTTGTACAGGTATCTTCTCCCCTTTCTTATCCGCAGCAACAACTTGAAACTCATTTGGCCACAATCCTACTTCCTGGCCATAGTATAAGACCATATGCATGAGCATCGAGTAATGCTCAAAAGAGCATGCTGGAGCATTGTTTCTTATTGCAGATAGACCAGAGTCTATTCTAGTAGCAACATAGGAGGCATAATCAAATTGTCTGGCATTGTGGCATTGAATATCAGAGGTTATGACCATTAGAGGAATAGTCATGAACTCAGGGACCTCTGAGCCAAGGACTTGGCCTACAGAATAGTAAGTATATTGAATGTATGGTTCAAAAATGGACACATGAAAGGGAGGGCCATCATTCTCAGTCAAGGGTATCACTTCTCCTTCAATCCTGGGTCTATGAATGGGTAACCTCCATCCATTGTAGGTTGTATCCATTCTCCAGTATTCTTTATCCAAATCTTCATAAACAATAGGGACAGTGCACAAATCATCCAAATCATACACCTCACAAATAGCATTTTTTGATAGGTGTACAATTGGTTCTCCTTGAGGGTTGCAGATAGCTTTCAGGCCTGAATTGTAATGCCTGGCTAACAGTTGCAGGAGTTCTACATTCAAGAATACATTAGGTACAACCAGTTTGCCTAAATTCATGTGCCATGGGTTTGATACAGGAGCATTTCTAAATCTTCTGTTGTAGTGGAATCTGAAGAGTTCATATCCCCTAATTGGGGTCCAAATATCTCCCAGGCGCTTATGTTTGTCTTCCAATTTCTCTACTTCTGCCCTGAGTTGGGCAGACCTCCTGGCCTTGGGAGTTGACCCAGGCAACTGATCAATCAAGTCCTGATTTAGTTTTCTGTCTTTGACTTTTTCTTCAGGGGTTTGATCAGTTTTTTGCTTCTTTGGTTTACTGGTTTCCCCTTGTGATTTTCTTCCTTTTCCTTTCCCCGGAGTTTCCATTTTTGAAAAATTTGGCAGGAAATTCAAATACAAGCAATATAGTGGTTTGTGTATGTGTACCTGTCGTTCGACGGCTGGAATTGGAAGCCTTTGCTTTTGCCCTGAGAATTCTCCTGTATTCTGCTCTCGAACGGTTTTTTGCAATTATAATGATCGTATGAACTTCGTAGCCGTTTTGTATTAATTATTTGATCAATTCAATGTTCATCGCTGTGAAGTGTCACATCGCCATAACTCTTCTTATCGGCGTGATTTTTGAAATGTCTGGGCGACCTCAACGTTTTTTTATGGCGCGGACAGTTAATCGGCGTGACCCCTCAACTGTATCCCCGACGCCATGTGGTATCATATTTCAAGTGGGTGCGACCATCGGCATGACTTCCTTCATCGTCAAGGGTTTTAGATCTCTCCGCGATATGGCAAGTCCCACCGATATGCTTTGCTTATCAAGAAGATTGAGACCATCGGGATACTAGAATTATGTTTCCCCGATCTTTATTGTCTTACCGATAGTCTCTTCATGTATGAACTTTTATCTTTATCGGAATGACATTCTCTATCGGGATAGCTTTCTCAAGATATCCCGATCCAAATCATCTCCCCGATGCCCTTTATCACATCCTTCATCGGGCAAAGTTTAGTAAAGTGTCACCGATATCTTTTGATCGCCATGACTTATGAATCGGCAAGACTTGTTTCTTTTGTTCCGATATGTCAAGCTATCCCGATGAAGATGCATCGCTGTGAGTCTTGCCGATAACTTTCTTATCGCCAAGACTCTTGATCATCGGAGGCTTACTTGTTTTCTATTCCGATGGTTCATTTCTCACTGATGACTATTGCTTTGTTACCCTCGCATGCTGTTCGGTGAAACTTTTGCCGAAAGTGCTTCATCGGTATGATACATACCGTCGGGGCAGCTTCTAAAAGATCATCCGATAGATATTTGTCATACCGATCGGCATGACTACTTGCCTTTCTTGCCGATGTAAAGTCATCGGTGTTGCTTACTCCATCGGTGAGCTCCATAATTATTCTTCCGATCTCTATTTTCACGCCGATGGTTGTTTTCAAACAATTCCTTGTGTATCGGTGTAAGCCACACAACCTCTTGCCGATGGATTGATTTTGATGAAATTTGACACTGCTCATCCCTAGACAAAAAATTTTATATCATGGTCCTTTTGGGATATTCCTCAGAGTTTATTCAAATATGATGGAGTAAGGAAATAGTAAAATTTTCAAAATTTTACTGTGCTAACAGTGGCTCTGTCTGGGATGTATACTCCCTGTGGGTATACAAGGATCCAGATCTCCTGGGGAAGTAGACCACATCTTTTATTATTTTGGGGTGAGGTTTTATGAAACTGGAAAAAGGAAAGGAACAAATGATGGGGAGCGGGAATGATTCCTAGGCTACTGTGCATGGAATAAGATATTTTTGAGAATTATTTGAATGTTGTCCATGCACTGGCAACACTCAATTCTCTTTGTACATGTTTATGAAAAGAACTGCTTCAAGTATTGCCCATGTACTGGCAATTCCTGCTCCTCTCCTGACATATTCTGTACATAGTAAGAATCATCACCTCCCTTGCTAGTGATAACAAAAGGACCCAACCACAGGGCTTCAAATTTTCCATGTTTTCCTTTGTCTTGACATCTTGCATTCCACATTAGTACCAGATCATTTATTTCAAACTTTCTTTCTTTGGTCTTTTTGTCAAAGAGATATTTTACCTGTGATTGTAATTTAATGTTCTGTTTCTGAGCCATTCTTCTTGTTTCATCAAGCTCTGCCAATTGTTCCAACCTTTCCTCCATTGGTTCAGGGATATTCAAGTCTTCTTGGAGAATGAATTTGTATACTGGTATAAGATTTTCTAATGGTAATCTTGCTTGGGTTCCATATACCAATTCATAAGGGGATCTCCCAATTGCCCTTTTTATAGTAATCCTGTCAGCCCATACTGCCATTCTTAATTTTGAATCCCAAGCCTTCTTATTTCTATCCAACATTCTTTTTATGATTTTCAACAGACTCTTATTACTTGATTCAGCTTGTCCATTAGCCTGTGGATGGTAAGGAGCAGCATAAGAAACAGTGATACCGTGTGTGCTGCAAAAACCTTTGAATTCATCAGATCTAAAGCACATCCCATTATCAGTAATCAGTCTTACAGGAGTACCAAATCTGCATATAATGTTATCCATTAGAAAATTGATCACAACTTTACTAGTAGCCTGTCTGGTTGGGATTGCTTCCACCCATTTTGTAAAGTAATCAGTAGCTACTAAAATCCATCGGTGCCCCCCACTTGATTTCTCTGAAATTTCACCTATAAAATCAATACCCCACTGATAAAATGGAGCCTTAACTTGCATAGGTTTTAAAGGTAGTGCTCCATGATACTTTAACTTCCCTGAGAACTTTTGGCATGCTTCACATTTTCTAGTGTACTGGTACGAATCGTTAAAGACTTTAGGCCAATAGTACCCTGCCCTCAAAATTTTGTGGGCTGTGGTTTTTGCTGAGAAATGTCCTTCGCACATGCCTTCATGCAATTCCTTCATAATATGTTTTGATTGATATTCATCCAAACATAATAGTAGAACCCCATCTCTATTTTTCCAATAGAGATCTCCACCAATGAGTACATATTTTGAAGCTTGTAGTTTGAGTGTCCTTCTTTTGTTATCATCATATCCTTCAGGACTCTTCATATGTGTTAGATAATATACTATATCAGTATACCATGGAGTACGTTCAATACTGGTACTTGCATCAACATTACATATATGGGAAGCTTCTAGATTATTTTCAGTCATCAATTTGGCAAGACCCTGTCCTCTTACTAATTTAGTGATTTGGATTTCAATGTTGAATTCCTGAATCCTATTGATCCACCTACATCTCCTACCGGTGACCTCAGTTTGGATCAGTACATCCTTGACTGCAGCATTAGGAACATATGCTATGATTTTAGCCCCTACCAAATATGGTCTAAAGTTTTTTACTACTTTTACCAATGCATATGCCTGTTTTTCAATAATGTCATACTTCAACTCTACATTCTGAAGGGACTTGCTAAAGAAAGAGATTGGCTATTCATATCCATCATTGTTTTTCTGCAACAACACTGCTGCCACTGTATGATAGGAAGCAAATGAAAAAAGTTGGAAAGGTTTGCCGAAGTCAGGGGATATTAAGACTGGAGCTTGTTTGATGGCCTCCTTAATGTTACCAAATGCTTCCATTGCTTCTGTTGTCCATTTCATATCTGAGTTCTTCTTCAGCATTCTTGATATAGGACAAACAATCTCTGCGAAATTTGGTATAAATCTTCTGACAAAATTTATCTGACCAAAAAATGATTGTATAGCTTTTACATTTTTTGGAATAGGGACCTGATCAATTGCTTCCACCCTTTCAGGATCTATTTTAACTCCTTCCTTCGAGACTATATGGCCAAGCAATTTTCCTTCTGTTACTGCAAATTGGCATTTTTTAGGATTCAATGATATTCCATATTCTAGGGCTTTGACAAATATCTGTTCTAGATGTGTGCAATGATCTTCAGCCTTTTTTGAATATGCTGTTAAGTCATCTTGATAGACTATCATAATCTTATTTATTAATTCAGCAAAAGCTACATCCATCGCTCTTTGAAATGTTGCCCCAGCATTAGTTAATCCAAATGGCATTCTCAAGTATACATATGTTCCCCACAGAGTGGTGAATGCGGTCTTGAATTGTTCAGACTCCTTAACCTTTACCTGATTGTAGCTGGAGAAACCATCCATCATGGATAGTAATTCACATCCAGTAACTTTCTGTAATATCGCCTCCATATTGGGAAGAGGATAATTATCTTTGAGAGAAGATTTATTCAGGTTTCTGAAATCCACACACAGTCTAATGTCACCGTTCTTTTTCCTGACAGGTACTAAGTTTGAGACCCAGGAAGAATGTCTAATAGGTTTAATTATAGCTCCATCCCTTAACTTTGTAAGCTCCTCCAGCATTTTCGGAGCCAATGTAGGATTAATCGGCCTTTGTTTCTGTCTAAATGGTTTTACATCAGGTTTGAGTGGTATCTCATGTTGAAATAGATCCTCTCTATATGCCTTTAAGTCATCATATGACCAAGCAAACACATGCCTATACTTCCTAAGTAGATTGATAATTCTACTTCTGATTTTCTGGTCAAGATTCCTCCCAATATATACATTTTTTGGGGTTGTCTGAGTCCCCAAGTTCACTTCCTCAAGATTCTCAGGTATCACTGGTGTTTCTTTCTTCTTGTATCTATCATGCCCATCAAATGCTTTTTCTAATGCAATAAGCCCTTTGGGTATCTTATTCATCTTCAGTTGAACCACTTCTTGGCCAAATAGGGTTTCTTTCCCATCGTGTTCCTCCACAAATGCACTGAAATCAATTTCTTGATTTTCATAATAATCAGCACAATGTAAGAAATTGATTATATCAGCATTGCTGTCAAACACCTGCCAGTTCTGTATATTATCAGGGATGGTAGGTCTAGTTTTAAATTCTACTTCTGTGATCCCTCCTAATGTTAGATCATCTCTCTTTAATGCAATGTTTGCTAAAAAGTCTGCCATGATGTTTTTAGACCTATCAACCCAGCTGATTGAAAAAGCATCAAATAATTCAACACTATCCCAAACTGCATTTCTGTACTGTCTTAATCTTTTATTCTTAGATAAATATTTTTCTCTTACTTGGGAGATGACCAATTCAGAATCACCATAGACAGCCAACTTTTTTATTTTGTATTTGGTGGCTATGTCTAGGCCAATGAGTAGGGCTTCATACTCAGCTACGTTATTGGTGCATTCAAATGTCAGTAAGAAAGAGTATTTGAATGTTTTACCTCCTGGTGAGATAAAAACTACTCCGGCCCCATTTCCTATCTTGCTGCATGCACCATCGAAATACATTTTCCACAAATCATTTTCTCTTTTCATAGATTCAGTGTGTATTGGGTCAGTGTTATGCAATTCTGGGGTAGTTTCTCCAACTTTGAAAACCCCTAAATCTGTGTCACAAAAGAAATTCACCTGATGCCGGTCCATTCTTTCTATAATATTGTCATACCTTGGTTCTCTGCACAACTTGATTTCCTTGTCACCTACTGGTATGGTGGCATATGATAGATCTAATTGAACATTGCCTCCTGCCATTGCAGCCCACTGCCTTGATAACAGCATTCCATAATACGGTGGGATATCAACCATAGTGATGTCAATGTTATATGTTGCCTCAGGATATGAAGCAAGTTTTATTTCTACATCTTTCATAATACCAACTACTGGAATAGATCTGTTATCCATTGCATAACATTGGCCATACATAGTATCAACCCACATCCCTAATTCTTTCATCACTGCTATAGGCATGATATTCATAGCAGCACCTGAATCAATCATACAATTCCTGACTATTATGTTCTTGATTACTAGTGTAGTATAGAATGGATCTACCTGTGAGGGATTTTTTGTAAGTGTGTCACCAAGGTATACCTCAGGCATCTTAAAATTTTCTTGATGCACATTATTTGTTGTTTTTTCAAACCCTTTATGTTTTGGATTAGGTGTATCAGAAATCATCTTGACGACTGTACTCCTATATTTATCTATTTTCATCATCTCTAAGAGTGGGACTGATATCTTCACCTGAGACACTGCCTGTGCAATGTCAAAAGAAGGGGTTATGATTTGGTCATTCTTTTCTGTTTTTGTATTCTCTTTTTCTATATTTTCTTTCATTTTATTTTTATCCCCCTTTTCTGGTTCTTTAGGTGATGATTTTGTATTATTCCCCTTGTTATTCTGGTCTCTTATGAATACACTCCCAGGAGTTCCTTGCCCAGCATTTGTTGTTCTATTCCTTAAGTTATAAGTGTTTCGAGCTTGAGCCACTACAGCTACTGTGAGAGCTTCTTTTTCATCCTCAGTAGGTTTTCTCCATTGACCATATGGTTTATTGTCATAAATATCTTCCTGGTCTGAGAATACTTGCTGTTCTCCCATGTTAACATGATATTTTTGGTTCCCTACATCATACTCATACCCTTCTTCCTCTGAAGAAGAATAATCTTCTGTTACCACACATGGTGTATCCTGCATCATATTGATGGTGTGATTATCCCTATTATAGTTGTATAGCATTTCCTCTTGCTGTATTGATTTAGCTACCTCACAGTATTCAGGTGAATGTGGCAAGTTACATACAGAACACCAAGGTTTATTTTCTGCCATATGTGCCATGTTTCTCTTCAATGGATCAGGAGTATCCTTTCCATATGGCTGCTTTCTGTTGTTGTCAATAGGTCTTCCATCCTTCCAATTTGTATTGTAAGGCATATCATGTAACCTAGGTCTATCCTGCCTATGCTGACCCTCTGGTTTAATCTGTTGAGCATTTGGATTCTGAAGATTTCTATGATTTTCCCTTTTACTGACCATTCCTGCAGCTTTTCTATTATTTTCAATAGTTATGGCTATTTTCTGTGCTTCAGCCAACGTGGCAGGACACCGGTTTCTGAGTTCATATCCTTTTTTGGGGTCAAATGCCTTCATATAGATACTCAGTGCTACCTGGTCAGATAACTTGGCTCCATGTGGTACCTTATTATGTAACTTGGAAAACTTCAGGTTGAAATCAAATACTGATTCATTTTGATACTTCTGTATACTTATTAGTTCATGTAGTGCAAACTCAGGAGCGTATTGGTTACCATACTGATCCTTAAATTGGTTATGGAAATCAGTCATTGAATTGATTGATGCATCGGGCAAGCTATTAAACCAATCTCTGGCATCTTCAGTGAGGGACATCATAAATAACCTCATTCTAATGTCTTCCCAGTCCATACCTATATCCTGTACAAAAGCATTAAAACTTCTGATATGATCTTCTGCAGATACTGCATTGTTTCCAGTAAACTTGGGAACCATGTTTCTCCAAGTACTATCCATAGGATATGGATATAACTGATATCCAGTCAAATCAAATTGACTGCATATATTAGCAAGGTTTTGGGGAGGAAAATTGAGATGTGGTGGATTGGGATAGTAATTATATCCACCTGGTGGCTGATGATATGCATATTGTTGATGTTGGTTCATATGGGGATTTATGTGTTGATTTTGTGGCCTATAATATTGTTGACCAGGGGGTGGGTAATTATTTGCCATATGTAGGGATGCATTACGTATGGGAGGTGGTCTGGGGATTTGGGGAATAGTGTTCTGATGATTTCCAGAAGCATGTGAGTTTTGGGCACTATTTGTATTTTGTTGTGTATTTCTTGAAATATTCCCTCTATGCGGGGGTACATATTTAGGGGGAGCTGTTTTGGCTTTATTTCTCCTCTGTTGAATTTCTTGCTGCAATAACTCCTTCTCCTCTTATATTTTGTACCTTTCGAGTTCCTTCCTGAGCATGAGTATTTCCTGTTTCTCATCACTCATGTCTTGATTATTTATTTCCTGATATTCTGGATTGTCATTCATTCCCTGATTTGACAATTCATATCCTATCTCTTCTCCCTGGTCAAACGAGACCTTGAAATCATGTTCAGCCTGGTTCCTATCAATATCCCTCATGACCTTTGCATCATGATCCCGCTGTTCTTGAGGAGTGGGTCTGTACCTTGCCAAAATATCATCAGTTGCTCCACTGAGGTTCTCGTTTGAATCATGCAGAGGTGTGAATTTATTGTGAATCGCAATATTTTGTTCTGAATCATTCTCCTGGATATCTAGATTATTATCTTGGTGGGAATATTTTGGATTCATATTTCTTTTGGAGATGTTTCTAAGTGGTGGAGATGACTGCAAGTTTCTGCCTTCCATCTTGGATCTCCTACCATCCATTTGAAATTTTTGTTATGATTGTAACTAGAGTCGCCACCTATTGAATAGGAAAAGTTTATATTTTTATCTGTAAGGTTCTTTGTCACCAGCAGAGTTACCAAAAAGAAATTTTAAATGACTCTATGAAAGAAAGGATTAAATTCTAAGGTCTTTTTTACTAATTCCCCAGTAGAGTCGCCAATTTGTTAGGTCTCAAAAATGCAAGTTACTAATCCTAAGAGGATGCCAGGCTCTATATTTGGATTTGCAACGTTTTTGAACTAACTTGACGAAATCAACCTTCAAGGTTTGATGATTTCCTACACTTTAGGTCCTGCTACACCTAGGTGGGTGAACTTTGAAATATTAAAGCAGTCTGAGTGTGGATGAATGGACTAACTAGGTCTATCTACAATGGCATAGGATGTAGGATAGATGACAAAGCTGACTAATTAATTCTATGTGTAATGTTTAATAAGTGATTGGCAAAAATTGTATAAGGAATATCAAAAAAAGGTTTTAATTAATGAGTTGAATGAGACCAGTGCCTTGTTGGGTAACAGAGTCAATTTGAAGGACTAAGAACAGTAGTTTCTAAATGGTAATAATTCTAGATATTTGGCACAGTTCTGGTTTATAGCTTGTATAAACGTGCAAGTAAATGACTGACAGACTCTTCTTGATAATCCAACCAAATAAAATCAGATATCTTATAATTCACCAGAAGGTACTTTAATCCTTACTTGAAGGAACCAAATGAAATGAAAAGACAAGATTAACAGATAATATTTTACTGGAGACAGTGTGTCAATCCTAATTATATGGCTCTACTTAGTAATCCCAACTTACTACTTCCAGGTTACTGTGAATAAATCAGAAGGGTTTAATTCCTTAGGATGGACACCAACCGAATCAATCACACAGATACAGTGAATGTGTATTGACAGATTAAATATATACTTGATAGTTTAATCTGAATAACAGGGAAATGCAGAAATGGAGACAGCCACACAATTGAATAATTTCAACAAATAACTGATACCAAAATAGAAATACTGAATCAGAGAACTTCAAATTTCTTCTTCAAAATAAAATATGCAACATGGTCATTCTGGAATATTATGTATATGTATATATGAATATCTTCTACTGCTGATGATTTTTCAGCATAGATTGTTTGAACTTATATAGATACTTTCATGAAGAGATACAACTCTTCAATAAGTCTCTTGGGATTTTAACCAATACAAACAATAATTACATAAGCTTAATTAGGCTCTGTTTAGCCATAAATAGACTTTTGTCAGATGATCTAAGTACTCCTGCGCACGGTGAGAATCAGTAAGCTCGACTGCACTCCTGGTGATTATATCAAGGGTGACCATTTCCTCCAGCTATTTGCAAACTTCTGTAGATACAGAGGCTTTATCTTTTAGAGCTCCTGTGGCTTTGTGCAATATAACTTGACAATCAACAGTCCACTCTTCTTTGCTCTTTACCTCTCCATTATCTTTGAATATCCTGGGCACCCCTGCGTCTGATGCATCAGTCCCTTCCTTAGCATCAGCTTTGAGTTTATCATAATAATTCTGGTGCCGTTTGAGCAATGCTCTTGCATCAGAGATATCTGTGCTATCAGTGGCACCTCTGTTTTGCAACTCGATCACCTTTTCTTGTATCCTCTGATCAAGCCTTTCATGTTCTTTGACTGCTTTATGATTTTCCGAGTAGTTATCCCAAAACTGGTTTAACCACCGTACCATGTTTGCATACCTGCTCTGTAGTATTGTAACAAATGCATCTATTTGAATTTGTTTGGCTTGATCATGGGATATCTCTTGACTACTTTGTGAGCTCTCACCTTGAGTTATTCTCTTCGTAGATTGGCCAAAGGTGCTCTTAACAGCGTCCTTCAAGTAGTCATTCTCTTTTGTTAATCTTTCACAATTCAGCTTATAAGCATCTCTTTCCTTGATTAACATCTGAGCTTGTGCTTTATTCAACTTTGCGACATTGATACCAATGTCTGCAGTAATTATGGGGTCAGTTTCACCTGCTCTGAAAGTCATAACATGGCCAAAAGTTTTTTCAGTGTCTATGATGGCCGTCTTCTTATGGGGAGGATACAATGCCCATATCATTAAAGAATTTTCATCATTGTTGTATCTCGTTCCCATATAGACTTCATTAACTCCTTCTGGAGTAAGCTTATACTTATCATCAGCATTATTCAAAAAACTATCAAAAACCAGAGCAGAATTTAAATCCAAGCCGGGAAAAATCATAACCCCTGCATCTTTAAGCAGCTGTCTGCCTCTGCTTGGTGTCATGTCCTGCATTTCCTTGTCCACTGTCTCCTTTAACATCTCTAATAACTGTTTTTCATTGTCAGCAGAAACATTATCTACTGACTCTCTAATTTCTTTTCCCTTGTATTTATACAGGAATGATTTAAATTCCTTCGAATGAATGAATGTATCATCTGACACAAAAGAATCATAAGCCTTTTGGCATGGATCTTCATCAGCAGACCCCTCCTCATCATGTATCACAACTGGAGGCTGATATTGTTGCATTTTTCTTTTAGACATTTCTATTGTCTTATCTTGTGGTTGTTCAGTCAATTCTTCCTCTTCAGAGGATACCACTTCAACTTGTGCCAACTGCTTTTTCTTTTCATTCAAATCTCTGTTATATTTCTCCACCACCAAGTCGACTTCAGCCTCTTCCAAATTTCTAATGACATCATCATGTGGATAATGTATGTGCATGTATCCACTGAGATTTTGTTTTCTTCTTGCATAGTCAATGAAACCCTCAGGATCAAACCCTTTCCTCACCTCAGTAGTCACCAAGTTATAATGCATTAGTTTATCCAAAATGAGATTGTATCCTTCTTTTGAAACCACAGTAAAATCTCCAAAACACAAAGTACTAGGCATGAATGATTGTTTATCATGCGAACTTAGATGCATGACATTGGAACAATGCATTTGCCTAATTATTTCCAAATATGCAATTCTGTCAGGGACAGTTTTAGGCAATATAAATGGAGCATCCTCAAAACCATACACTCTGATCATAGTAGCATCCTCAAAACAATACCAATCTCCCCAATTATGAGTGACAGTAGGGGGGCCACCAAAATCTTTTGGTCTGAGGAATCTTTTTATTTCATTTGAAATTGAATATTCACAGGGGTGGTTGAAATACCTATATAGCACTTTAACACAATGCTCTTCAAATTGAGCATAGCTGGAGTTAGCATACCTGCTATCCCAGATTCTGGTCCACATTTGTACAGGTATCTTCTCCCCTTTCTTATCCGCAGCAACAGCTTGAAACTCATTTGGCCACAATCCTACTTCCTGGCCATAGTATAAGACCATATGCATGAGCATCGAGTAATGCTCAAAAGAGCATGCTGGAGCATTGTTTCTTATTGCAGATAGACCAGAGTCTATTCTAGTAGCAACATAGGAGGCATAATCAAATTGTCTGGCATTGTGGCATTGAATATCAGAGGTTATGACCATTAGAGGAATAGTCATGAACTCAGGGACCTCTGAGCCAAGGACTTGGCCTACAGAATAGTAAGTATATTGAATGTATGGTTCAAAAATGGACACATGAAAGGGAGGGCCATCATTCTCAGTCAAGGGTATCACTTCTCCTTCAATCCTGGGTCTATGAATGGGTAACCTCCATCCATTGTAGGTTGTATCCATTCTCCAGTATTCTTTATCCAAATCTTCATAAACAATAGGGACAGTGCACAAATCATCCAAATCATACACCTCACAAATAGCATTTTTTGATAGGTGTACAATTGGTTCTCCTTGAGGGTTGCCGATAGCTTTCAGGCCTGAATTGTAATGCCTGGCTAACAGTTGCAGGAGTTCTACATTCAAGAATACATTAGGTACAACCAGTTTGCCTAAATTCATGTGCCATGGGTTTGATACAGGAGCATTTCTAAATCTTCTGTTGTAGTGGAATCTGAAGAGTTCATATCCCCTAATTGGGGTCCAAATATCTCCCAGGCGCTTATGTTTGTCTTCCAATTTCTCTACTTCTGCCCTGAGTTGGGCAGACCTCCTGGCCTTGGGAGTTGACCCAGGCAACTGATCAATCAAGTCCTGATTTAGTTTTCTGTCTTTGACTTTTTCTTCAGGGGTTTGATCAGTTTTTTGCTTCTTTGGTTTACTGGTTTCCCCTTGTGATTTTCTTCCTTTTCCTTTCCCCGGAGTTTCCATTTTTGAAAAATTTGGCAGGAAATTCAAATACAGGCAATATAGTGGTTTGTGTATGTGTACCTATCGTTTGACGACTGGAATTGGAAGCCTTTGCTTTTGCCCTGAGAATTCTCCTATATTCTGCTCTCGGATGGTTTTTTGCAATTATAATGATCGTATGAACTTCGTAGCCGTTTTGTATTAATTATTTGATCAATTCAATGTTCATCGCTGTGAAGTGTCACATCGCCATAACTCTTCTTATCGGCGTGATTTTTGAAATGTCTGGGTGACCTCAACATTTTTTTATGGCGCGGACAGTCAATCGGCGTGACCCCTCAACTGTATCCCCGACGCCATGTGGTATCATATTTCAAGTGGGTGCGACCATCGGCATGACTTCCTTCATCGTCAAGGGTTTTAGATCTCTCCGCGATATGGCAAGTCCCACCGATATGCTTTGCTTATCGGGAAGATTGAGACCATCAGGATACTAGAATTATGTTTCCCCGATCTTTATTGTCTTACCGATAGTCTCTTCATGTATGAACTTTTATCTTTATCGGAATGACATTCTCTATCGGGATAGCTTTCTCAAGATATCCCGATCCAAATCATCTCCCCGATGCCCTTTATCACATCCTTCATCGGGCAAAGTTTAGTAAAGTGTCACCGATATCTTTTGATCGCCGTGACTTATGAATCAGCAAGACTTGTTTCTTTTGTTCCGATATGTCAAGCTATCCCGATGAAGATGCATCGCTGTGAGTCTTGCCGATAACTTTCTTATCGCCAAGACTCTTGATCATCGGAGGCTTACTTGTTTTCTATTCCGATGGTTCATTTCTCACCGATGACTATTGCTTTGTTACCCTCGCATGCTGTTCGGTGAAACTTTTGCCGAAAGTGCTTCATCGGTATGATACATACCGTCGGGGCAGCTTCTAAAAGATCATCCGATAGATATTTGTCATACCGATCGGCATGACTACTTGCCTTTCTTGCCGATGTAAAGTCATCGGTGTTGCTTACTCCATCGGTGAGCTCCATAATTATTCTTCCGATCTCTATTTTCACGCCGATGGTTGTTTTCAAACAATTCCTTGTGTATCGGTGTAAGCCACACAACCTCTTGCCGATGGATTGATTTTGATGAAATTTGACACTGCTCATCCCTAGACAAAAAATTTTATATCATGGTCCTTTTGGGATATTCCTCAGAGTTTATTCAAATATGATGGAGTAAGGAAATAGTAAAATTTTCAAAATTTTACTGTGCTAACATGTCCTTGGACCCATTCTTTGCTAGAACCATACACTTGACCCAAGCTTGGGTAGATGCACAAGTACAGGTATTGAAGAAAAAGGGTGTTGCCATCACGGTGGATAGCAAGAAGAAGGGGCAGGACATCCCCACAGATGAATATGATGACTTCCTGCTGGAGAAGCGGAAGACTAAGGGAGAGAGGACCCCTCCACCACAGCAACCTAGCAAAAGGGCCACAAAGGGCAAGAAGGTGGAAAATGGACCCAAAGGGGTCATAGTTGACAGGGCAGTATTCACAGCGGAGGAGGTAGCCAAATCAGGGTCAGAATCAGATTCTCCTCCAAAGCCCAAGAAAGCCAAAACAGCAGAGGCTGGAACCACAGAGACCCAAGAAGTGGGTCAATCATCCAGACAACCAGGCAAGGATATCCTCATGGAGGAAGAGCGTGAAGAAGAGGAGGAAGCTCCATTGATAATCAGAAGAAAGAGGAGAGCTCCGCAGGTGTTGGTTCCTACCACACCTAAGAAACCAAGAACCTCCATGAGAGGTGAGATCAGTCAACCCCTAGTGCAAGTACAAGGGGTAGGTAGTGAAGTGCAGAAGGAACTTCAGCACAATGTTCCACTTCCTACCATTGTCAAGTTCAAAACAGAACTTGCAGAAGAGCAACAAAAGGAATCATCTCAGGCACAAGCAGAAAAGCATGTCTCGCTAGACGAGACAATAAACTTGTCTGACGATGAGGTGGTGCAGGATGTAGCTGCACAAGAAATGGAAACACTTGTGGCTGCTGGCATCAGTGTGACTCCTCACAAGCCTCCATCTGTCCAATCAACGCTTGAAGAGATGAAACAAGCAGAGGCGGAGCAAGAAAAGAGCCCAGAACCAGAGAAGAGCTCAGAGCAGGTGGCTCAGGATATAGGGCTGGACACATTGATCACTGAGGTGACAAGTCCTGCAGTGGTAGACTTAACAGAGAAGCAGGATGCAAGTCCTCAACAGCCAGCAGGATCACCTGATAAGGGCCACCTGACAAAGGAGATAGAGATGGCCAAAGCAGAAGGCCATGCTCTTGAATCAGGCCAACAGAGCCCACAGGATACATTAGCAGGACCTGCTATAGTAGAGGTCCGAGAAGAAGCAAAGGCTGATGATAAGAAGAAAGAAGTGATAGAGGATCCTGCCAACAAGGCACAAGAGGTGGATGTTGCAGGTACAGAACAGATAGCCGCTGCGGAGCAGATGCCATCACCTTAGGCAGATCCTACAATATCAAAGGTGGTGGAAATACCACCAGAAGTAGAAAAACAAAAGGAGGATGATCAACCTCCACAGGGGGAAGAACTGGGGATAGGTGAAATAACAAAGGAGAAAGATCATGATCATCATGATCTACCTACAGGTACACCGCCAGGTTCCCCACACAGAGAAGATGCTCCCCCAGAAAAAGAAGCTCCTCAACAGGAGGAGGCACCACAGGATTCGCAGCAAGGTGAGCATCAAGAGCCAGAAAAAGAAAAGTCACCATCTCCACAACGCTTGTTGGTGGAAACAGGAGATAGAGGTGAACAGCATCATGATGCTGAGAAGCATGATTAGGTGCCTCCATGGTTAGAAAAGGAGGTGAATGTTGAGGAAGAGCTGGAGATTCAAGAGTTCGACGTCTCCACCCTGTTCGCCGCAGATATAATGAAACCCAGGAGGAAGGCCAGGATGACTTCGGCCATCAAAAGAGATCCGGCGACAGGGAGAAGGACCGCACAGATTACTGTGCCTAGCGTAGAGAAAGAGAAAGGCAAAATCACTATGGATGAGTTCCAGATAAGCACAGTTGATTTAGGTTTTGCCAATGAAGAGCAGGAAGGTCAGGAGGGAAAAGACATTATTGACTCTCTAATTCAGAAGGTGAAAAGAGAGAAGGAGAAGAATAAGCAACATAAAGAGCACATTGCTCAGTTGCATGCATACATTAAGGGTTTAACCAACCCTGAGAATACCACAGGTGAAGTTGCAGTCCCATTGACTGCCATTTCTCAGGAGGAGGTAAATAAACTGGACCTCATGAAACATGAGGTGTCCGTAATCAGAAAATGGGTGTCATCCACATTGGATGATGCCATTGAAATAATGAAAGGTTCTTTGAAGAGATGGAGCATATTGAGTGACTCCAAAACCAAGGTGGACAGGTTGCAGATGCAGACCGGGAAAAGGTCTTATAAACTGCAGAAAGTCCTCAGCCTGCTGGACGAAATAAGGAAGATAAATCCACAACTGCTTATCAGTAAGCAGGTGTTAAATAATAATACTGCATTATTAGTGGATATATGGTATAAGGATGTATAGTTCGAATGCGGAGTCCTCAAGAGATGCAATAATAAGCTGAGGGAGATCAGCATGAGGCTACGCGATTTAATGGGCATTGAAGCAGACATGCTCGAAGCATTAGAGGGCAAGGTGGAAGGGAAGATAGAGAATCAAGATGAAGATTCTGCCCTCAAGGCTCTGCGTAATAACTTCCAGGTGGAAGATGATGGTCCGCTAGTCCACTTGACAGAAGAGATAATAAATAAAATGATGAGGATCAAGGTCAAGATGGAGACCTATAATGAGACACTGCAGGACAGAAAGAATAAGCTGGATAACACCAAGGATAAGTATGAAGCGCACAAACACGCCATTATCAAGGCAAAGACTCAAGATGGCAGAGGAATAGACCAAGTTGTGCAGTCATACGAACAAATCCAGAGTAGCATGCAGCCCCATATGCAGCAGCGTCATCATCCGGATAGAGAAAGTTCAGGAAGTTATGCACATGATGATGACCTGCATGCATCAGATGAAGAACATGATGAAGCTACATCATGAAAGGGAAGTATTTTGCATATGCAGTATAGATAGTTGCCAGCTGGCAACTTGTGTGTTTTGTAAAATTGACATGTCATGAAGTGATGACTGTTGATTTGTATTGATAAATCAGATCCGTGGATCTTTTGTAACGGATTCCTCACCTTATTCTATAAAAGGTGGTGGAATGCCTTGTTATATTCATTCAAAACTTAATTGAAATTTGATTGCTGAAATATTCAGGACTTATTTCAAAGCTGCTGTATATGTACATGTCTTTTGCATACTTAATGAAAGAGAAGAGTGTTTTGATTACAAATCTTCGTAAATCTTGAGTAATCCGTGTCTGAATTCTGGATATGTGCTTTGATTTGCTGCGTCCCTTGGAGTGCTCATCATGTTGCATGTATTGTTTTCATTCATTATCCTCTGAAGTTTGCATCAACTGTATCTAGCTGTGGAATGTCCTAGTGAACATATGGTTTGATTTCTTCTCCTCATGACAGTATCAAGCATGTATGTGGATCAAAAGCTAAAGGTTCAACTTAATTAGAAGTATTTCCTTTAATTTCTTTCAATTTCAGAGCATCTCACTATCACAATTGCAAATAAACTGATAATCTTAAGCAAACAACCCAAAATATGCAGACATCTCGTAGATAATCGCAAATATTTAGCATATTTGAACATTAAGCATGCACAATTGAAAATATCATGCAAAGATCTAGGTATTTTACCTCTTTTCATCAAATAACCGTATAATTTGACTTCTCTGTAAGGGATTTCTGCAGGAACTTCATGAAGATAGTGCATTTTCATGTAAGGCCCCAAAATGGAAACAGCAACTCACATTAACCACTGAGTAATGTCAGTCGATTAAGACCTAATCACCGGAGACTTGGGATCAGGAATTCTTTGAATTCACTGTATCTTTCAAGATGAATAAAGGTTAATGTGTACTTTTATTCTATGTTTGTTTGTGACTAACATCATGACCAACATAAATTGGCGCTAGAAGGAGGGCGAAGCTGTTTCTCAGCAAATAAATTCTTTTCAGTTGAAGTGATATCCCTTGCCTTAGTATAGCAGCTTGCCCGCTTTAAATCTTGCTAACATATCTGCAGGCCCCTTGCTCCTAACGCAACATAAATTGGCGCTAGAAGGAGGGCGGAACTGGAAAAGACACCACTGCTTCAGTCATCATTCATTTTATGCAGGCCCCTCGCTCCTAATGCAACATCATCAGTATTTTTAGGTTTGATGACGTATAAGAGTAAGGTACCCTCAGATCGCCCGTGAATTTCAGTAAATTACATAAATATTTACTGTGACAAGATTGTATATGCACATTCTATGTAAAGATTTCTAGATCTCACATGAGTATTGCAAGCTTTACAGTAGATCTCTCTGAATTCACTAATATCGGCTAAAGATACGTAAATTTGTTCAAACTTTGAGACTTTTAGGCCTTAGACACTTGGGATCTTGTGCTACGGGTCAGGATATCCCAATATCCTGTCATATTTGCAGTATCTTCGCAAATATTTCGTAAATATCCAATCTGATTTACCGTTTAACCGCAAATATCACCTCATCCAGTGGAATCCAGCCAATATTTGCAAAGTTTCAGCCAATTTGCCTCCAAATCGAGAAATCCTGGCTCACAGGATAAATACTAGGTCTAGACCTAGTGAAATTTTTGAAGAATTACCTGTTAGAGGTTTCAGACCTAGGACTGTAGACATTCACCATACTCCAGGATCAAGCACGTCTAGAGCTTCACCGGGACCTCCTCCTGTGACCCCTGTCAGTTTGCAAATACCTTCCGGTATATCCGCGACACCTCCTGTTCAAACCCAGGGTATACCTTTAGTTCAACCTCAGCCAACTACACCACCAGTTCAGCCCCCTCAGGCTGCAATGTCTTTCCTTGCAGCGGAGTCACCCTTGACTTTTACTGCATATCATGAGTTACCAAAGAATCTGGACAAACTTTGTCCAAGGTATCATCCTTATCAAGATGCTGATGATCATATCAGGACATTTAAAGAAGCGTGCTGCAGAGCCAGAATAGAACATCAGGACGTGGTGTGTAGATTATTTCCTTTTTCCCTAGGGGAAGAGGCTTATAATTGGTTCATCAGTCTTGGCTAAGCTTCTGTCAGTTCGTGGGCTATCTTAGAGAAAGCCTTTGTTGACAGGTTCAAAGTCCCTATTGATCCATCCATGAATTACCACATGTTTGCCACAATCAAAAGATTTGAGAATGAGCCTATTGCTAATTTCAATGCTAGGTTCCAGAAAATGTTGTCCAAGCTAGTTGCCCCATATGTGGTGGCTGATGCTGCTGCTAGGAGTATCTATTATTCAGCCCTGGATCCATTAACTTCCATGTTCATCAGGAGAACACATCCTGAGATCACTACTTTGATAGGAGCTTTTCAAGAAGCTATCAAGGTAAATCAGCAGTTGATACCTGCTCCTACTCCAAATATAGCATTCCCTACTTTGCCTGGCGTACAATCACAATATCCAGCACAATATCCTGCAGCTTATCCTTCACAATATCCTGCACAATATCCAAATGGATCAGTGATACCCCCAGCAGTCATTCCTGCACCTTTGCAAATACCTCCATTGAGTATTATGCCTCCTCCTAATGGAAATAGCCAATTGCCACAATATCCTGCACATGCTCAGACACCTCAGGGTACCGATCTATCCAACAATAACCATGGATCTTCTTTTTTCAAACCTCAGACTGAAAATGTAGTGGCCAAAGCTCAAGAGGAGAAGGAGGAAATCAAAGAAATTTCTGCTCAACTCAGAAAACTCACCACCGAAGTAACACATTTGAGAAATCAAGGGTTTTATTCGCAGTCAGGTCAGAATAGGAGTTATTCCAATGACAGACCAAACTACCCTGACAGAGGATATAACAACAATAACTTCAACAATAATGGTGGAAACAATAATAATCCTCCTAGACAGCCCAGAGTGTGGAACTCTAGGCCAAATAACGGTTCATTACCATCACCCCTAGACAATCAGCCTCCTGGTGAAGCCAAACAGACTACCAGAGTCAATCTTGCTGAAGCAGCCCTTACCAATTGGTGCAGGATCCACAATACCAATGCACATGCAGAATTAGATTGTCCACAATTTAGGATTGCTGCCAGCATCTTTCAGACTAAAGTGTCTAATACTTCTGGAAATCCACCTTAGGTAGAAGGAAATGAAATAGTTCCTTGTGGATATGACTCTACTTTTGTGTTAGAAACATACACAAATCAACCTCATCAGGATTATAATCAGACATGTGAAGAATCTGCCTTAACCTTTGAAACAAACTATGTCTTCCCCTTTGAGGATGAAAATGAACCTGCAAGAGAGCATGAGGAAGTACATGCATACCGGCAGCAATATCCTGGTAAGCACAATTATAACCTGAGGAGCAATGCCAACAGACCTGCTGGTCCATTGACATCATCTCTACCTCCAAACAACTTCAATACACCTCCTGATCCTAAGGCTAGCAATAACCCTAGTTTCGCTAAGGTGAATGCTCAATACTTGTCTCCTCAAAACACAGTAACAAAAGTCGTAAATGCACCTCAGGAGTCTGACAAGTTAGTCAGCTATTTGGCTGATGAAATGAAGAAAATCAAGATCAGCCTGTCCCTATCTGAGCTATTGAAAACTCCTGCCATCAAAAGGGCATTCATGAAGTCACTAGATGATCCTGCTCCAAAAGAGGATAATCATCTTTCAAGTCAATCCAATGGCAAAGATCATGCTGCTAAAGATAATACTATCAAGCCCAAAGTGTCAGCTACAGTCCAAGCCGCTGAAACCTCCCACATGACCTTGTATAGAGATAAAACTCAATCACCTCCGTTTCTCCTCACTATAAGAATGTTCAGCAAGAACTTGCACAACTGTTTAGTTGATTCAGGAGCCTCAACGAATGTTATGCCTTTGTCAATATGTAACGCTTTAGGACTGCATCCTGCTAAATCCTTAAAGAAGGTCACTCAACTGGACAAGACAGAAGTAAGTGTCGTAGGAGAACTGACTCACATTCACATGCAGCTAGCGTCTGATCCTCGAATACAGTATTACATTGACATTTAGGTAGTGGACATACCTAATACATATGGGATGTTGCTTAGCCGAGATTGGTCTAAAACGCTTAATGGATATATGTCCACAGACTTCAGTCACATGTGGTTACCATGGAAAGGTATACCTAATCAGATCAGGATTGATGCTGAGCCTAGGATGAAACATATGATCACGGAATATAACAAAACAAATGAGATCATGTATGTAAACGTAGAACCTGGAGTTTATCACATTAGGCCGCAAACTGTTAAAATAGAGGAGATCCTGATGCTTGATGTTCATCATCATCATCATCATGATTATCATGAGGACATGCTGAGTCTGGAGTTTGGTAATGATCCAGATAATGAGAATGAAATAGATCGCTTCAGAGATTTTGAGATGCATTTATCTACTCAGGTAAAATGTTGCCAATTATTGAATATACCTGCTAATGATATTTTGATTGATGGATGGTGCAGATTACATGGCGAAGCACATTCAGAAAAGACTTGTGAACCATGCTTAGACATGATGATACTGGAGCAAACGTATAGTGAAGCATCATCATCATATTCCGAGGTGAGTGCTATGTCTGATGATGATGATGGTACTAATTCTTATTTGTCTTCTGCAGAAGCAGAGGTACTGACGGATCCTGATGAAGATCATATTCGGAGAACAGAAGAGTCGACAGATCATGATGAAGATCATATCTGGAGAGAAGAAGAGGTCCTGGTGTCGGATCCGATAAATGATACGAGAAAAGAAAAGATCACTCCTGGTAGTGATTGCTTCATGGAATCAGATTATGAGTTGTCTGATGAAGATAAAGGCAGTGACCTGACGAAGTTCGAAGAATTTCTGGTAAAAGAAATAGAAAAGATGACACAATAGCGTAAATCTCCCCATGAGGTTTTAATTAAAGGTTGGTGTAGGCTGCATGAGGCACTTCACTCAAAAACAACTTGCTCACTATGCTTACATATTTTGAAGAAGCATGCAGCTGTATGTGCTGAACACCATCCTCCTGCTGAGATGGAAGAGAAAACAGAAAAGCCATCAGGCTCACCAAATAAAGGAAAGAAGAAACTTGAGGATGACATCCCCAAGTTAAAATGGATATCAGGCGGAGCAGCAGCCAAAGCTGCAAAGAAGAAAGAAAATTCAAGTAAATATCCTGCTGAAGACAAATGTCCTGCTGAAGATAAGCCTTGGATCCTGAGGTTTGATGGATCCAAATCTAAGCAAGGTGCCGGGGTAGGAATTGACCTTATTGATCCATCAGGGAAATCCTATTTAGCAGCTTACAGACTACAGTTCCCCTGCACCAATAATGTCGCAGAGTATGAAGCTCTGATTCATGGAATGTTGTTTGCCCATAAGAAGAAAGTGAAGATCTTGCATGTCTTTGGAGATTCAGAACTAGTTGTGAGACAAGTAAGAGGAATTTACTCTTGTAATTACAGAAAGCTATCAAATTACAGACATCGTGTGTGGGACCTGATTGAAGACTTTGATGCCTTTAATATCGTTCATGTACCAAGAGAACAGAACCAGAGGGCAGATGCACTTGCCCAGGCCGCCAATACGTTGGAACCGCTGTCTATATCTGGTCTGAAGAGATTTTCAGTAGAATTGGTGTCAGTACGTTCAGTACTTGACAATGTGACTAATCTCCAGGTGTTTGATGATGATCAGCACATCCTGGACTTCATATCAAATAGAGACATATTTGAAGCTCAGATTATAGATGAGAATGGTATGGAAGATCATGTCTGGGAAGAAGATGAGATATTAGAGTTACCTAGCAACAGAATTCCCAAAGGTATGATTGAATTAGAAAGAGCCTTTGATCTAGATAATATGCTTAAACATAAGGATCTGCCTAAGGCAGATGGAGGTCAATATTCACAGGTGAATATTGGACAAGCTGATGACAAGAGAAATGTCTTATTGGGTAAGGTTTGTACACCAGAAGAGTTAGAAGGAATAACTCAGGCCCTTAAGGATTACATACATGTAATTGCATGGACTTATGATGAGCTAAAGACATATGACACTTCGGTCATAACTCATACTATACCTCTCAAGCCAAATGCAAAACCTTTCAGACAGAAGCAGAGGCCAGTCAATGCTCTGCTTGAGCCAATCATCCTTGAAGAAGTCAAGAAATTGTTAAATGCCCAGATAATATTTCCTGTGAGGCACTCCACTTGGGTGGCGAATCTTGTGCCAGTCAGAAAGAAGAATGGAGACATCAGATTATGTGTAGATTTTAGGAACCTGAACAGAGCATCAGAAAAGGATAATTATCCTTTGCCCTCTTTGGATGAAGTTCTACAAATTGTGAATGGAGCCAAGATGATGTCCTTCTTGGATGGTTTTTCAGGATACAACCAAGTGATGGTTGATAAAATTGACAGATTAAAAACTGCCTTCACCACAAAGTGGGGTATATTTGCATATAGACGTATGCCATTTGGACTTATAAATGCTGGAGCTACATTCCAGCGAGCAATGGACATAGCCTTCAGAGGCTTAATAGGAAAATGTATAGTCATCTACATGGATGACTTGACAGTATTCTCCAAGGAAAGGGGAAGTCATGTTGCTGATCTCAGAAGTGTACTGAAGAAATGTGAAGAATATGGAATATCGTTGAATCCTAAGAAGTGCATATTTGGAGTCACAACAGGAAAATTACTAGGCCACCTGATCACAGAAGATGGAATTATCATTGATCCTGATAGGGTGGAATCTATTATGAAGTTACAACTTCCAGGAAGTAAAAAGGAACTTAAATCTTATTTTGGTAAGATAAATTTTGTGAGGAAGTTCATCACCGGCTTTGCTGAGATTGTCAGACCACTAAATACCATGTTGAAAAAAGATGCACAAATTGAGTGGACACCAGAAGCCAAGGCTGCCTTTGAAGATATAAAGAAGGCCATTTTAGATGCTCCTGTCCTCATTAGTCCAGATTATACAAGAGATTTCTACATCTACTCATTTGTCTCAGAACATACTTCTACAGTAGTGTTAACTCAAAGAAATGAAGATAAAGAAGAGAAACCAATTGCCTTCATGAGCTGTCCTTTCAGGGATGCTGAGTTGAGATATGTAGATGTTGAAAGACAGGCACTTGCATTAGTCAGAGCAGTAAAGAAATTCAGACATTACATACTAAGAAGTAAAGTGATTGCTGTGGTACCAGATGCAGCAGTAAAGATGCTACTGATGCAGAGTGAACCTGGTGAAAAAAGAGCCAAATGGATTACTGTATTACAAGAATATGACATGGAGATCACACCAATGAAGCTAGTAAGAGGACAAGCTCTGAGCCAGATGATATCTGAAACTGATCCAAACATCATCAGTCAGCAGTATGTGATCAATGAGAAAGACAATGGGGAATGGTATTCAGACATCAAGCACATCCTGATCACCGGAAGATGTCCTTCAAGAATGCAAGCCTCACAGAGAAGAGCCTTAAAGATAAGATCCCAGAAGTATATGATAAAGGGAGGAACCTTGTTTAAGAAGAATTATGAAGGAATATACCTGAGATGCTTAGAGAAACCAGAAGCAAATAAAGTTTTAACAGAGTTACATGACAAGTTTGGTACTGCACACGGATCAGCATTGGCCACAACACATGCAATCCTCAGAGCAGGATATTACTGGCCTACAATTTTTAAAGACACGGCTGATCATGTTAAATGTTGTCATGTTTGCCAGGTTGCTGCCAACAGAGGAAAATATGTTGCACAACCATTGCAGCCAGTGATGGAAGAGCGCCCATTTGCACAGTGGGGCATGGATTTCATAGGACCGATCAATCCTCCGTCTTCCTCAGGCCATAGGTATGTCCTGACGATTACTGATTATTGTACCAGGTGGATTGAGGCTACCAGCAGCAAAACTTGTACTGCGGATGATGTCATTAAATTTCTGGAAAGCAACATTATCACCAGGTATGGAACTCCCTATGCATTGGTAAGTGATAATGGTTCTGCCTTCATTTCCACCAAATTGTCAAGTTGGGCTTTTGATCATGGGATCATACTTAAGTTCTCATCCAACTACTATCCCCAAGGAAATGGATTAGCAGAATCCACCAACAAGAATTTACTGAGTATAATAAGAAAATTGATAGAGAAAAATCCCAGGGAATGGAATTCATTTCTGAAATATGCCTTATGGGTAGACAAAACTAGAATGAAAACCGCATTAGGAAACTCACCCTTCCAACTAGTATATGGGGTAGATCCTATCCTCCCTGTAAACTTGAAAATTCCTACTCTGCAGTTTGCCCAAGAGTATCTAGGCGTAGATAATAAACAGGAAGTCAGGTTGCTTCAGTTGATGCACCTGGAAGAAAAGCGAAGTCAAGCGATTAACCAATTTGCAAAACATCAGGCTGTTGTCAAACGCTGGTTTGACAAGAGAGCCAGAATTAAAGCTTTCAGGATATCCGATTTAGTCCTGATGTGGGATAAGGCCCATGAAAAGAAAGGTGATCATGGTAAGTTTGATAGATTATGGATAGGTCCCTTTCAGATTTCTAAAATTTTAGGAGATAGCACTTATAGGCTTAAGAACCTGACAGGTGAGGATGTCCCATTGCTAGTCAATGGACAATTCCTCAAACATTATTTCCAGGCCTGAATGACTTCATGACAGTCATATGTATCATAATGTATATTTGTATAGTTGTTTGTACAGTTCGTTTGTTGTGTGTTTTTGTTTTGTTGGGATTCAGATGATGAGATCACATTTAAATATAGGTTATGATTCATTCTAGGAAGTATTCATGATCACGTTTGTGATGTCTTTTCATCAGGGTGCTTTTTCTTGGTCAAAGTGAATCCATCACAATGAAACACCTAACAGCCTTGGGTTTGTTGAACACACTAGTATAGGTGTTAAGTGAAAAATCTAAAGGGACTCCCTTGCTACCAATACAATCTCCAACCTAAAGCTGCAAGTGACTATACCTTGTACAAATGAGCTGACATGATGATATCAGATATAAATTTTTAAAGAAAAATCAGAAAAGAAATAAAATTAGGCCCTCTAAGTAACTCTACCAGGGCTATGGACACCTGCTGGTAGTGGGGCTCTACTTAGGGAGATTGTATAGATAACCTTGCCGGGGCTATAGACGCCTGCTGCCAGCAAGGCTCTATCCAGGTTGGCTATGAGGGATGATCCCCAACTATGTAGTTTAACACCAGTTACTTATGTTTTCAACTTACTTTCAAGATGAGGATAATTAATCATATGCACACACCTGATCCTTTGTTAGCTTTATCACCATAATGAAATTTTATCATTCAGAGGATTATGATGCTTACACTTAGACAGAATTAGAACACTATAGATAAATGTGATCACATCAATTGAATCATTGGAATTTGTTTATTTTCTTTGGTGGCAAGTTGTTGTGTGGTTACACAACACGCCCCATTTTGACTTGGAAAAACAGGGACCCAACTTTTCTTTTGGCTTGTGTTGTCTGCTTTCTGGCGGTTTGGTAAAATCAGTCATGTTCATCATCATGTGGAGTCAAGATGAGGTAAGTCCCAATATGAGGTCAGTTTGTCAAAATTTGTATCTCATATATATGACCACATATTCTGAAAGACCATTAAAATTCATGCAGGTTTGCCTTTTACATCACCCTGATATTCATCAGGATGTGAGAGTTATGAACAGTCAAAGTCTTGGTCAAACCTGATATTCGCAAGAAGAGGGTCATATCTTATAAACTCAGTTGTGCTGTTTGAAGAACATCATCATCATATTTGAAACATCCACCCGATAATATCCTGCGGTTCAAATATCTGGACGTCAACTTTAAGTGATAGTAAGTCTTCCTCGTCGAACGGTCTTTTGTATCGCGAGCATCATATTTTGAAAGTAACCCGATATTCGTTAATATCATCCTGATGCAAAATATCACCCTTGGCAAACATCCTGATGACATCATCTGAATCCGATAAACAAAGAAACAAACATCCTGATGACATCATCATCATATTTACATTTCGACAGGATATTTTGTAAACATGATCATGTTCACCCAATATGACGATGACGTCATAAGACATTTCCAATACAAAGAACAAATATCATGACGACGTCATCTTGATATTCCGAAAGGAGAATGAGTAAGTTTGAAGGTCATCATCATATTTTGAAATATCACCCGATGGACCAAAATATCCTCCTGATGTGCTAAAATGAAAACAAAGGTGCGTTGTCACCCGAATTTTGTCGCGATAACAATTTCAAGACTAGGGAGGATGATATTGAAACTCAACCTGATATTTGTGAAATATCATACTTCCCTCATGATATCTTGTCATATGAATATCCCCCTGCTCCCTTTGCCGCCATTGCCATTAAATGCACGCGGATATGGTAGGTGATTCCCGCCGACCCCGGAACCCAATGAAACATCTGGCGAGATCCTGAGTTTTCGCACGAATGATCAAAGATTGCGATCCAACTTGTCAGAGTTACCCTAAGTTTACCCTAACTGTGAGGTTAAAAGGTAATTCAACCGCCATTGTTACATTCACCTACGTTAAAATTGTTTTACAGAGCACTAGCCTCCATATCTGCATAATAGCTACCGTTGCGCGACTGGAGCTCATAGACTGAGGAAGGAAGGTGATCAGCAGCTGAATCAAGAGCATCTTAGAGATATACTGGTATAGAAAGAAATCTACATAACTAGGTAAGTGAACTGAAACCCTCATCATGTTGTTTTTTTAAATAATGTTGTAAGTTCTGGTTATGTATCCATGCAAGTAAGTAATGTAGAATTGATACAATAAGCATGATATTTGCAGTATGTATGCATGCATATCCCGTTGTGAGAAAAAATGTTGTTAATTGCAGGTACCCATGGCTGAAAAATGCTTAGTCAAGTGTCAGGAAGAATTCAGCAGGCCTATGTTCTCTTCTCAGAGAGGGGTCCTGTTTAATTTGGGGCAATTACAGATACCCATCAGGGGAGTACCAACCTGGAGGCTTAGTCAGCCAAACTGAATGATGGGCAGGATAAGAGTCCGATGCTGGACGATGTGTTTGTATCAGGTATGTGGAACGTTGCTGGCTTCCCCTACTCCATGGAGTCTCCGGAGCTGGTTATTGAGTGCGCTAGGAATTACAACCCTCAGACGAGGCAGGTGGTGAAGCATGGGAGAATGTATGCAGACCTATCCATCAAAGGTCTATCCCAAACATTTGGACTGCCAATGGGTAGCAAGGTAAAGAGTGTAGACTTGAAGAAGTCTGAAAGAGAATATGAGGCCAACAAGAAGACGGCCAGAAAGAACATGTATGCTTGGCAGGCCGAGAACAACACATATAATGCAGCGGCCAAGCTCCCTGTGCACATGTTCAAATTTGATTTTAATGAAGAATATCAGTATGTGATTGCCCTACTGAACAGGGTGACTGGCCAGCCTGATACTGGAGAATTTAGAGACTGGATGTACGTCATAATAATGATGTGCCTATATGCAGACATCAAGCCACTGTGGGGCCAAATCATAAGTGATGCTCTGTATGAGCAGCTGCTGAACCTGGGAGGTTTAGATTGTGCCTTCTATATGACCTCTTACATTGTTTATTCCTGTGCATATAAAGGTACTTTTGATGCCCTGGTCACAGAGGGAAAGCTAACAGGCACGAATGCAGCATATATATGGGATCATCATCCCCAGCTGCAAAGAACCAATTACATCAAGGACTACAAACTGGTCAATGATGCATTCTCTATGCATTTGGTAAGGACCATGGAAGATGACAGGACAAAAAGACTGAGCATGGAAGCTCAGGAGGTAGTATACAGGCATGAGGCATGGTACATCCAATTTGCCACCTTTTCCTACATCAGGATAGAAGGGTTTGAAGGGCATCCCCTGATGCTGCCAAGGTATCCTACTGATGCAGTAGTTTTAATGGAATTTATTAGGCAGGGCTCCACCATCATACAGACGTATAAGGATGCCAAGAAGCTGCCACCAATTTTGTTCCCAGTCAGCATCGGCAACTATATGTACCCCGACTCGGATAATATTAAGAAGGTGATGGTCACTCTGAACAAAATGAATTTACTACCCTTCCTAGTAACAAGACCATATGATCCTTACGGCCGAATGTAGAAGATCCTAGGAAAGCCTATTCACCAGAGGCACCTAGAAGATTTTTGGGCTGACTGCGAAGATGAGACAGAGGCCAGGAGGAGGAGGTATCAGAGGTTGACTCTGAACCAGATCAGGACATTTGACTGCATACCCCTCCCTCAGCAGCTGAAGAGTGATGACGGCAGGATCATGGCAGATGAATACGAGCAGAAGAAGATATACAATGATATCATTTCTGCCCCTGACCTCACCATGCAGGAGGATATGTCCTTGGACCCATTCTTTGCTAGAACCATACACTTGACCCAAGCTTGGGTAGATGCACAGGTAGAGGCATTGAAGAAAAAGGGTGTTGCCATCACGGTGGACAGCAAGAAGAAGGGGCAGGACATCCCCACAAACGAATATGATGACTTCCTGCTGGAGAAGCAGAAGACTAAGGGAGAGAGGACCCCTCCACCACAGCAACCTAGCAAAAGGGCCACAAAGGGCAAGAAGGTGGAAAAAGGACCCAAAGGGGTCATAGTTGATAGGGCAGTATTCACAGCGGAGGAGGTAGCCAAATCAGGGTCAGAATCAGATTCTCCTCCAAAGCCCAAGAAAGCCAAAACAGCAGAGGCTGGAACCACAGAGACCCAAGAAGTGGGTCAATCATCCAGACAACCAGGCAAGGATATCCTCATGGAGGAAGAGCCTGAAGAAGAGGAGGAAGCTCCATTGATATTCAGAAGAAAGAGGAGAGCTCCACAGGTGTTGGTTCCTACCACACCTAAGAAACCAAGAACCTCCATGAGAGGTGAGATCAGTCAACCCCCAGTGCAAGTACAAGGGGCAGGTAGTGAAGTGCAGAAGGAACTTCAGCACAATGTTCCACTTCCTACCATTGTCAAGTTCAAAACAGAACTTGCAGAAGAGCAACAAAAGGAATCATCTCAGGCACAAGCAGAAAAGCATGTCTTGCTAGACGAGACAATAAACTTGTCTGACGATGAGGTGGTGCAGGATGTAGCTGCACAAGAAATGGAAACACTTGCGGCTGCTGGCATCAGTGTGACTCCTCACAAGCCTCCATCTATCCAATCAACGCTTGAAGAGATGAAACAAGCAGAGGCGGAGCAAGAAAAGAGCCCAGAACTAGAGAAGAGCCCGGAGCAGGTGGCTCAGGATATAGGGCTGGACACATTGATCGCTAAGGTGACAAGTCCTGCAGTGGTAGACTTAACAGAGAAGCAGGATGCAATCTTGAATAGCCAGCAGGATCACCTGATAAGGGCCACCTGACAAAGGAGATAGAGATGGCCGAAGCAGAAGGCCATGCTCTTGAATCAGGCCAACAGAGCCCACAGGATACATCAGTAGGACCTGCTATAGTAGAGGTCTGAGAAGAAGCAAAGGCTAATGATAAGAAGAAAGAAGTGATAGAGGATCCTGCCAACAAGGCACAAGAGGTGGATGCTGTAGGTACAGAACAGATAGCCACTGCGGAGCAGATGCCATCACCTCAGGCAGATCCTACAATATCAAAGGTGGTGGACATACCACCAGAAGTAGAAAAACAAAAGGAGGATGATCAACCTCCACAGGGGGAAGAACTAGGGACAGGTGAAATAACGAAGGAGAAAGATCATGATCATCATGATCTACCTACAGGTACACCGCCAGGTTCCCCACACAGAGAAGATGCTCCCTCAGAAAAAGAAGCTCCTCAACAAGAGGAGGCACCACAGGATTCACAGCAAGGTGAGCATCAAGAGCTAGAAAAAGAAAAGTCACCATCTCCACAACGCTTGTTGGTGGAAACAGGAGATAAAGGTGAACAGCATCATGATGCTAAGAAGCATGATCAGGTGCCTCCATGGTTAGAAAAGGAGGTGAATGTTGAGGAAGAGCTAGAGATTCAAGAGTTCGACGTCTCCACCCTGTTCGCCGCAGATATAATGAAACCCAGGAGGAAGGCCAGGATGACTTCGGCCATCAAAAAAGATCCGGTGACAGGGAGAAGGACCGCACAGATTGCTGTGCCTGCCATAGAGAAAGAGAAAGGCAAAATCACTATGGATGAGTTCCAGATAAGCACAGTTGATTTAGGTTTTGCCAATGAAGAGCAGGAAGGTCAGGAGGGAAAAGACATTATTGACTCTCTAATTCAGAAGGTGAAAAGAGAGAAGGAGAAGAATAAGCAACATAAAGAGCACATTGCTCAGTTGCATGCATAGATTAAGGGTTTAACCAACCCTGAGAATACCACAGGTGAAGCTGCAGTCCCATTGACTGCCATTTCTCAGGAGGAGGTAAATAAACTGGACCTCATGAAACATGAGGTGTCCGTAATCAGAAAATGGGTGTCATCCACATTGGATGATGCCATTGAAATAATGAAAGGTTCTTTGCAGAGATGGAGCATATTGAGTGACTCCAAAACCAAGGTGGACAGGTTGCAGATGGAGACCGAGAAAAGGTCTTATAAATTGGAGAAAGTCCTCAGCTTGCTGGACGAAATAAGGAAGATAAATCCACAACTGCTTATCAGTAAGCAGGTGTTAAATAATAATACTGCATTATTAGTGGATATATGGTATAAGGATGTACAGTTCGAATGTGGAGTCCTCAAGAGATGCAATAATAAGCTGAGGGAGATCAGCATGAGGCTACGCAATTTAATGGGCATTGAAGCAGACATGCTCGAAGCATTACAGGGCAAGGTGGAAGGGAAGATAGAGAATCAAGATGAAGATTCTGCCCTCAAGGCTCTGCGTAATAACTTCCAGGTGGAAGATGATGGTCTGCTAGTCCACTTGACAGAAGAGATAATAAATAAAATGATGAGGATCAAGGTCAAGATGGAGACCTATAATGAGACACTGCAGGACAGAAAGAATAAGATGGATAACACCAGGGATAAGTATGAAGCGCACAAACACGCCATTATCAAGGCAAAGACTCAAGATGGCAGAGGAATAGACCGAGTTGTGCAGTCATACGAACAAATCCAGAGCAGCATGCAGCCCCATATGTAGCAGCATCATCATCCGGATAGCGAAAGTTCAGGAAGTGATGCACATGATGATGACCCGCATGCATCAGATGAAGAACATGATGAAGCTACATCATGAAAGGGAAGTATTTTGCATATGCAGTATAGATAGTTGCCAGCTGGCAACTTGTGTCTTTTGTAAAATTGACATGTCATGAAGTGATGACCGTTGATTTGTATTGATAAATCAGATCCGTGGATCTTTTGTAACGGATTCCTCACCTTATTCTATAAAAGGTGGTGGAATGCCTTGTTATATTCATTCGAAACTTAATTGAAATTTGATTGCTGAAATATTCAGGACTTATTTCAAAGCTGCTGTATATGTACATGTCTTTTGCATACTTAATGAAAGAGAAGAGTGTTTTGATTACAAATCTTCGTAAATCTTGAGTAATCCGTGTCTGAATTCTGGATATGTGCTTTGATTTGCTGCGTCCCTTGGAGTGCTCATCATGTTGCATGTATTGTTTTCATTCATTATCCTCTGAAGTTTGCATCAACTGTATCTAGCTGTGGAATGTCCTGGTTAACATATGGTTTGATTTCTTCTCCTCATGACAGTATCAAGCATGTATGTGGATCAAAAGCTAAAGGTTCAACTTAATTAGAAGTATTTCCTTTAATTTCTTTCAATTTCAGAGCATCTCACTATCACAATTGCAAATAAATTGATAGTCTTAAGCAAACAACCCAAAATATGCAGACATCTCGTAGATAATCACAAATATTTAGCATATTTGAACATTAAGCATGCACAATTGAAAATATCATGCAAAGATCTAGGTATTTTACCTCTTTTCATCAAATAACCGTATAATTTGACTTCTCTGTAAGGGATTTCTGCAGGAACTTCATGAAGATAGTGCATTTTCACGTAAGGCCCCAAAATGGAAACAGCAACTCACATTAACCACTGAGTAACGTCAGTCGATTAAGACCTAATCACCGGAGACTTGGGATCAGGAATTCTTTGAATTCACTGTATCTTTCAAGATGAATAAAGGTTAATGTGTACTTTTATTCTATGTTTGTTTGTGACTAACATCATGACCAACAGGTTGATAAGAGAAAATATAGATCAATGATTGGAGGATTACTATATCTTACTGCTACTAGACCAGATATTATGCATGTAGTTTGTCTTGTGGCCAGATTTCACGTAGATCCTAGAGAGTCACATGTTATGGTAATGAAGAGGATATTCAAATATTTAAATGGCACTTCTGATCATGGCTTGTGGTATCCAGAAGATATCGACTTTACTCTAAGTTCTTATACAGATGCAAATTGGGTTGGTTGTGTAGATGACAGAAAAAGTACAAGTGGTGGAGCATTCTTTCTTGGTGGCAAAGTAGTGTCATGGTTAAGTAAAAAGCAAGATCTCTGTCTACTATAGAGGTAGAATACATTGTAGCATCATCTTGTTGCACACAGGTATTATGAATGAAACAAACCTTGAAGGATATCAAACTTGTGTATGATGAGCCAATTTCTATTTTTTGTGATAATACAAGTGCTATTAACATTTCAAAGAATCTAGTGATACATTCAAGGACAAAGAATACTTCAATTAGGTATCACTTTCTACGAGAGAAGGTTGTAGAGAATGAAGTGAAGCTTAAGTATGTGCCTACAAAGGTGAAAGGAAGCTAGGTGTGCAGAAATCACTTCCTACACTAATCAAATTCAATTTTATCCTTACTATTATAGCAATGTTAAACCCACTAATAGAGATATTACAGCAAACACATAAACAAGAAAGTGAGACAGAAGAAGAGAGACAGAAGATATACGTGGGGAAAACCCTTATCAGGTGAAAAACCCCACACTCTAAAACTTGCACAATGTATTATCAAAACTGAAATGGTTTATAATACACTTGCAATGCAAGCTCTTAGGAGTCTTCAACACTCATATCTATAGACAAACTGATAGCATAACAATACCTATCAAACCTGTAATAATTCTCCTCCTCAAAGCACTTGTTTATATAGAAAATACAAGGCAAAATTGCCTCTATCTTGGAATGGCCGTCCAACTTCGCCTCATGGCCCAAAACCCACACCTATGAACACTTGGTCAATGTTGTAAGATACTTCTGAAACTTGTCCACACACCCCATCCTAAAGAGGTCACCTATTTCCAAAATGGGCTATGACAGATGCTCTTATGACTCTTACGACCGTCATAGAATCTGTCATAGTAGTTACAACTTACAGCTATAAGAGAATCTATCATACATAGGCTATAAATAGCATATTCTCTTACAACATGTCATAGTCCACCTTTAGGCACCCCAAATTTCCTTTTTAAAAGATGCTCTTCGACACATGTCTTCACCTATCATAGAATCTCCTATTTCTGACTCTTACATGTCATAACTTCGTCATAGGAATCTGTCATGACCGTTATAGTCAAAATTCCCTTACACAACATTCAAGATGCTGACATATGGCAAAATATTCCTATCACAAAGTGGGATGCCTATCTCCTCATGTGAGGACAAAATTACAAGTTGTCATCTTCCATGTAGGATGACACATCAGTGTGCCACATCCCACAAGATGACAATATGAATTTACAATTTAAATTACAACATAGGCAATAAATAAATAAATACAATGAAAATAATACAAGGAATTACCAAGGTTGAGACACCTTAATTCTCAAAATTCTCTCACTTGTTGAACACCTTGTAAGAACCAATAGAATTAACAAGATTTAACTACTATAGGCCGAGAGGCTCATAGACTCCAAACATGATCTGAACTTCTCTGTGCCCACTAGCTTCATCAATGCATCTGCAACATTCTTTAAAGTATCTACCTTCTCCAAATTTACCTTCCCATCCTCTACCATGTCTTACACAAAGTGAACTATACATCAATATGCTTTGCTCTGGCATGGAAAGTTGGATTCTTTGCAAGGCAAATCACACTCTGACTATCACAACAAATCATAATCTATCCTGCATCAACACCAATATCTGAACACAATCTCTTAAGCCAAATGGCTTCCTTACAAGCATGAGTTGCTACCATATACTCATCTTCTATAGTGGACAAAGCAACCACAGGTTGTCACTTACTCATCCAACTAATTACGCCACCAATCATTGTGAACACATATGCACTGGTGGATCTCCTGCTGTCAATGTCACCTACCCAATCAGAATCCATAAATCCATGAATACAAACTGAATGCAAAGGTCCTGTAGCATTGCCATGATAGCAAATGGAATATTCAGAAGTGCCCCTCAAATATCTGAACACTCGCTTAACTACATCCCAATGTACCTATCCAGGATTCGCCATAAATCAACTAAGGACTCCCACTACTTGGGCAATGTCTAGTCTTGTGTAGACCATAGCATACATCAAACTACCAACAGCACTAGCATAAGGTACTTTGCTCATGTAATCCACCTCACTAGGAGATTTTGGACAATCACTAATAGATAACTTTGTCCCCAATGAAACAGGAACACATAATGGTTTACAATCTGCCATACTAAACCTATCCAACATGGTCTTCACATACTTACTTTGGCTTAACAAAAGTTTTCTGATAGCTCTATCTTTTTTGATTTCCATTCCTAGAATGTACCTGGCTGCCCCTAAATCTTTCATTTCAAACTGTGCTGCCAATTGAGACTTAAAATCAAAAATCATATTCTTACCCTTCCCAATCAGCAATATATAATGCAATAATGAGAATATGATCACCATCAAACTTATAATGCACATAGTGTTTCGATTTCGATCTCACAAATCCAATTGACAACACAATGGCATCAAACTTCAAGTACCACATCCTAGGAGACTACTTCAAACCATACAAAGACTTTTTCAATTTGCAAACCAAATTTTCTTTACCTTTCACTATGTAATGCTCTGGCTGTGACATGTAGATTTGTTCCTCCAAATCACCATGAAGGAAAGTTGTCTTCACATCCATCTGTTCTACCTCTAAATCATAAGCATTTGCAAGAGATAACAGCAACCTAATGGATGTCATCTTTGCAATGGGAGAGAAAATTTCACCATAATCAATTCCCTCCACCTGTGAGTACCCCTTCGCAACCAATCTAGCCTTGTACTTTTCAACACTGCCATCTGCACTAAATTTCTTCTTGAACACCCATTTGCAACCAACAGGTTTATGTCCATCAGGTAAAGGCCAAGTCCCATGCTTTGTTCTTTTCCAAAGAAGCCATCTCATCCTCCATGGCCTCCTTCCAGGAACCTACATCTTTTATACCCATAGCCTATTTCACAGTTCTAGGCTGATCAGTGTTAGTAAGTAAAGAAAAAGCACAACTAGAATCAAGTAATGAATAACCAAACCTATCAGGTTGCTTTCTTGTTCATGTTGACCTCCTCAATGGCTAAGGTTGAGGTTCTACTTCTTCTTCTAATCTTTTAGAGCTATTAGATCTCTCCTCATCATCAGGTCTCACAGGGTCTATTTGTTCAGTCTTCTCAGGGGTAGAAGGAAATTGAATTGCATGCTCTTTCTTTTATGTCTGTTCTAGCTATAGAACAATGAAAGAAGGTGTTAGCTCTCTGAAGATAACACTTTTTCTATACAACACTTTCTCAGTCACCAGATCCCAAAGCTTGTATCCTTTCACACTGACACCATAGCCAATGAAAATACATTTAACGACCTTGTTCTCCAATTTAGACCATTTCTGCTTAGGCACATGTGCATATGCCTCACAACCAAAAACACAAAGATGTCTAACTGAAGGCCTCTTACCAAACCACACCTCCATAGGTGTCTTACCAATAAGGTTGATGTAGGAGATCTATTTACCAGATAGCAAGCAGTGGCAATAGCTTTAACCCAAAACTTTTGTTCGAGGCTTGCTCCACTAAGCATACTCCTAGCCTTCTCCATCAGTGTCATGTTCATCCTCTCTGCAACTTCATTTTGTTGCAGGGTATATGGAGTTGTCTTATGCCTTTTAATCCCTTGCACTTTGCAAAACTTATCGAACTCTACCAAACAAAACTCACCACCATTGTTAGTTCTCAAACACTTAATCCTTTTACTAGTCTGATTTTCAGCAAAGGCTTTAAACTCTTTAAATTGACTAAAGACTTTAGTCTTGCTTCTGATAAAATAAACCCATGTCCTTCTACTGTAATCATCTATGAAAGATACAAAATATACAGATTTTGAAATTGAAGGAACATTAATAGGACCAAACACATTAGAATGAATAAGATCCAATACACTAGAAGACCTGTGAGAACTAGAGTAAAACTAAACATGATTTTTCTTTCCATAAATGTAATGTTAGCAAAAGTTGAACTCAAGATTACAATCATTTAACCCCTCAATGAGGTTTTTATTTTTTAGGGTACGTAGACCCTTCTCACCAATGTGGCCATATCTCAAATGCCATAATATAGTCTTTTCAGTAGAAAGCTTAGCTTCCATAGCATGTGCACTACGATCAGAACTAGTTACAACAGATTTCTTCACTGCTCATTTAGATAGTGAGGATGAAGTGACTGTAGCTCATTTCTTTGAGTTAGAAGAACTATTGCACTTTGAAGTGCATGCCTCTAGTTGAAACAAAGTACCTCTCCGAGTACCCTTCACAAGCACCATATATCCTCTAGTCATCTTGTATCCATCCTTCAAAAAAGACAACCTGCACACTTGCATCATTCACCATACTTATAGAAAGTAGGTTCTGTGCAAGGCCTGGAATGTGCATAACTCTAGTGATCCCCTTTACTCGTCCATTAGGGAATTAGATTGAGACTCTTCCATGACCAACAATCTTTAGATGAGAGTCGTCACCCAAGTACACTCTTCCACCATCAAACTCTTCATATTTCATGAACCAATCTCAATGTGAGCTCATGTGGAATGATGTACTAGAATATATCAACCACACATCATCAGATTCATGGGTGGCTAGGGGTGCGATGAAGGCATCACCATCATCTTGTGACTTGACAGAATCTAAATCAAGATCTTTCTTCTTCTTTTTCTTCTCCTCTTTGCATTCCTTTAAGAAATGCCCAGTTTTTCCATAGTTCCAACAGAAAGCCTTGGACTTTCCAGGAGATTTGGATCTACCCTTGTCAGCTTTCTTGTCTTTCTTCTTCCCTTTCTCCTTGGGTCTTCCAAGAACTACAAGAGCCTCTTTGGCTGATTCAGATGTCTTCCTCTACATTTCTTCAGATAACAGCAAGGACACCACATCTTCCATCTTGAAGGTGATAGTGGTGCTTCTGATAACCATGACAAGATGATCCCATGAATCTAGCAAAGAACAAAGCAGGGTCATGCAACGATCCTCCTCCTCCATTTTCACACCCATAGATGTCAACTGTACAAAAATCATGTTAAAAGCATTCATGTGGTCTACAACAGATCCTCCATCTTCCATCTTTAGAGTGAACAACTTTTTTAGGAAGATTTTGTTTACCAAGGACTTGGCTTGATAAACATCACCCAACTTCTTCCAAATATATTTTGTGCTCTTCTCCTCATAGACATTCAATAGGACAGAGTCAGCTAAACAGAGTCTTATGAGACCCTTAGCCTTCCAATATTTGAGGTCTTAATTATCTTATGACATTGCTGTAGGTTACACATCGGATACTATTTCCCATAGGTCAAGATCAACAAGTAGGTCCTCCATCTTGAGTTTCCACAACTTGAAATTAGTGCCATTGAATTTCTCAACCTCCAACCTTCTAGATGTGGTTACCATCTCCTTTCTATAACAAGATACATAATACTTTGAACAACACTCCCACTCAACCTAAGATCAGCTCAAAAAACCCCTACCCAACAACTAGGACCAAAGGTGATCAAGCTCTGATACCAATTGAAAGGAAGCTAGGTGTGCGGAAATTGCTTCTTACACTAATCTAATGAGGGGAGGAGAGTGCAAATTGAATTTTTATCCTTACTATTATAGAAATGTTAAACCCACTAATAGAGATATTGTAAAAAACACATAAACAAGAAAGTGATATAGAAGAAGAGAGACACAAGATATATGTGGGGAAAACCCTTATCGGGTGAAAAAACCCACACTCTAAAACCTATACAATGTATTATCAAAACTGAAATGGTTTAGAATACACTTGCAATGTAAGCTCTCAAGAGTCTTTGACACTCGTATCTAGAGACAAAATGGTAGCATAACAATACCTGTCAAACCTATAATAATTCTCCTCCTCAAAGCACCTGTTTATATAGAAAATACAAGGCAAAAGTGCCTCTATCTTGGAATGGGCTTCCAACTTTGCCTTATGGCCCGAAACCTATGGACACTTGATCAACATTGTAAGATGCTTATGACACTTGTTCACACACCCCATCCCAAAGAGATCACCTATTTCCAAACTGGGCTATGACAGATGCTCTTATGACTCTTACAACCGTCATAGAATCTATCATAGCAGTTACAACTTACAATTGTAAGAGAATCTGTCATACACAGGCTATAAATAGCATATTCTCTTACATGTCATAGTCAACCTTGGGGTGCCCAAAGATACCTTTTTCAAAGATGCTCTTCGACACATGTCTTCACCTGTCATAGAATCTCCTATTTCTGACTCATACATGTCATAACTTCGTCATAGAAATATGTCATGACCATTATGGTCAAAATTCCCTTACACAACATTCAAGATGTTGACACATGGCAAAATATTCCTACCACAAAGTGGGATGCCTATCTCCTCATGTGAGGACAAAATTACAAGTTGTCATCTTCCATGTAGGATGACACATCACCGTGCCACATCCCACAAGATGACAAAATGAATTTACAATTTAATTTACAACATAGGTAATAAATAAATAAATACAATGAAAATAATACAAAGAATTACCAACGTTGAGACACCTTAATTCCCAACAAAAGGATTAGGTTACTGACATATTCACTAAGGCTCTTCCTAAGGATACATTTGAGTATCTCTGGGAAAAGTTAAGGGTTATTTCCCCTCCTTGAACTAGATACATAAGGAGATGTATCAATCTAGTAGATTTCAAGATTCATTCTTTTCTGGACTAATGATTGGAGGCTACCTCTCAAGCGAAGCAGGCAGTAGTCATGATGATTGTTGCAGTTAGGGGAACTATTCAAAGTAGTGAAAGAAAAAGATGTTGCAGAGCAATAGTGAGTAGTGCAAGTATGTGCAGTATCATGAAAAGGGAAATTTGTGACACCCTTTTCAATTGATGTGAAAGGGGGAGAGTGTTCATGTGAAAAACAAAGGGTGAGAAATAACAATCAATGATCAAAGAGAGAGAATAAGATGTACAAAAGAAATGAGGAGAGCAATAAAGTTAAAGAAGATTGGTGCAGAGTTGTGTTTTGATGGTTTTTCATATCATGTGTTGCCATCAATGACAAAGGGGGAGATTGTTGCAAGTATGTGCTAATCAGTGTTGTCATTGGTGTCAAATGTGTCTTCTGATGATGTTGTTGTTGTTTGATTAAGTTGTCTTGCTAAAAGTGATTTGGTTGCTTTGTAGAGGCACTAAAGATGTTGAGGACATGCTTTTGTTGTTAGGATTTCCAAGTGCTTTTGAGAAAATTTGATTAATTATGGAAACAATGTGTTGAAGAAGTCTTTTGGCTTATAGAGTGTTGTTCAAGTTTTTCTCCACATTTCTTTTGTGTTGGAGATCTGAGTATACGGTTTGGATATATTTTTTAGAAGTGTTTGAATATACTAAATCCATAATTTGGTGCTTTAGATTGTTGTGTAGTGGAAGTTGTGTTCACCAGTTTGAGAACAGTGTTTGACAGTGTTTGCAATGTGCCTGGGATAAAGTATTTTTCTTCGTATTTCTCCATGGAATGTTTTTAGGTGTTGTAGTTCTGGATGTGTGCTTATAAAGTCTATATTTTCCTTCAGTTCAAATGGTTCATGGTTTGGTTCTACGCAAATACATTTCTTAAGTTGTAGATGATGACAGAGCATGATATACCTAGTTAAGTACTCTGGTTTGAAGTTTCTTTAGGTGAAAGATGTTGTAAAGGAATTTGTTGGTTTTCAAGTGCTTGTGGATGTTTCTATATCATGTTCAAGCTTGATGCATGGTCTACATGTTTTTGTGTGATTTTAAGGAAGTGTGCATTTAAAAAGTTCATGGTGTTAACATAAGGATGGCTAAATTGGTTGTTTACACTATTTGCGGTTGTGCTTTGGTGAAAGTGAAAGTGTGATGAAGCATGTAAGGCTAGATTTAGGTTTGTTCTAAGGTGTGATGTGGTCTAAATTCATTCCCTTCCTCCATAGGAATGTTTAGGTCTAGACCTAATTTGAATTTTATGGGTTAAGTTGTGTTGCTGACCTTGGAGAATGTTTTCATGATTGATAATGGTATAAATAAGTGTCAAGGAGTCATGGATGTAGTTGTGTGTGAGAGATATGATGTTTATGATGTGAATTTGATCAGTGTAGTGAGAGATTTCATGTGTTAGGCTATTGGATGCAGTGAGCAAAAGGTGTCTACAATTTTTAGTATTTCTGCGAAGATGTGGTTTGTGTTGTGATGGATATTGAGCTTCATTGGAACTAAACTCCATGCATAGGTTAGATGTAATTATATCAGTTCAAAGCTTGGCAGCGAGCCACTCTTCTCTTCTTTCTTTCTTTCTTAGTGGGCCTAGTGAGTCCACCTGCAGTGAGCATTCTCTCTTTTAGGCAATGAGCCTTTGTAATTTGGTATTGCTACTACATTATATTGTGAGCTAATCTTCACCATTGTTTTTCTCTTTTAGCATTTTCCATGTAAAATCTAGTGTTTTCTTGTGTGTGGTGTTGTTATGATTCAATTTTAGTTATTTGCTTTCAATGCTTAATCATCATAACATGTTTTAAGGTTAATGTGGATCTAAATGTTTGTGAGGGTTTGGAGTTTTTGTTACAACCTTAGCCAACATCCTCCTTCTCTATGCCCAAATGGGATCTTTAGAATAGGGTATGGACATCCATCAAAGCATAAAGGCTATGGGAATTTTTTCATATGTTGTAGTTGCAATTACCCTATGAGACATGTACGCAAAGTGTGGAAGCATAGAGAAGACACGTGAATTGTTTGTCATGATGCCTCAAAGAAATGTTGTCTCATGGAATGCAATGATGGCAAGATATGTACAAAATGGTTTTTTGATAAGGCTTTAGAAAATTTCAAGAAAATGCAATTGGTGGGTGTAAAGACAAATTCCACAATCTTAGCTAGCATCCTCCTTGTCTATGCCCAAATGGGATCTTTGGAATAGGGTATGGACATCCATCAAAGCATAAAGGATATGGGAATTTTTATAGATGTTGTAGTTGTAACTACTGTAGGAGACATGTATGCAAAGTGTGGAAGCATAGACAAGGTACATAAACTATTTGACATGATGCCTCAAAGAAATGTTGTCTCATGGAATGCAATGATTACAAGATATGCAAAAAATGGATTTTTTCAAAAGGATTTAGAAATTTTCAAGCAAATGTAATTGGCACATGTAAAACCAAATTCCACAACTTTATCTAACATCCTCCTTGCCTATGCCAATATGGGATCTTCTGAACATGGTGTGGACTGCCATCAAAGCATAAAGGATATAGGATTTTTGTCACATGTATTTGTAGTTGCCCTTATAGACATGTATGTAAAGTGTGGAAGCATAGACAAGGTGCATGAACTATTTGACATGATGCCTCAAAGAAATGCACAGTGTCATGGAATGCAATGATTGCAAGATATGCACAAAATGGTTTTTTGGAAAAGGATTTATAAACTTTCAAGAAAATGTAATTGGCATGTGTAAAACCAAATTCCATAACCTTAACAAGCATCCTCCCTGCTTATGCCAAATTAGGATCATTGGAATAGGGTATGGACAACCATCAAAGCATAAAGGAGATAGGAATTTTGTGAGATGGTGTATTTGTAGCTGCCCTTCGTAAACATATATGGAAAGTGTGGAAGCATAGACAAGGCATGTGAACTATTTGATATGATGCTTCAAAGAAACATTGTCTCATGGAATACAATGATTGCAAGATATGCACAAAATGGATTTTTTGGTAAGGATTTAAAGAACTTTCAAGAAAATTCAATTGGCAAGTGTCAAGCCAAATTCCACAACCTTATCCAACATCTTCATTGCCTATGCCAAAATGTAATCTTCAGAACAGGGTGTGGACAACCATCAAAGCATAAATGATATAGAAATTTTGTCACATGTATTTGCAGCTATCCTCATAGACATGTATGCAAAGTGTGGAAGCATAGGCAAGGCACATGAACTATTTAACATGATGCCTCAAAGAAATGCAATATCATGGAATGCAATGATTGCAAGATATGCAAAAAAATGTATTTTGCAAGGATGATGTCAAAATATTTGAATTAATCAAACCATACTTGACACATATATTGAACTATAATTGAACATAATATCATTTCATAGAAACATTGAAGAACATGTATGCAATATAAAAAATTTTAGCCATGATTCAATATCTATTATGTAACCATAATTGATCATCATATTATATTTAATGTAAAATATCATATACATAATGTCATTAAAATAGCATATAGTGTACATATAAAGCCATATAGGCATGTACAAACAAATCCATACAAGCATATAAAAAGATATACATAGGTAAAATACAAAAGTATGTATACAGAGCCATCTAGGCATACAAAAAATGTCCCAAAATCAAATTTCCTATGAACTAATATCAAATAATTGGTAGCCCTTGCTTGGCTATGAAGATGGAGAGTCAATCAGTGACTCACCCTCTCTCTACCATCAACTAGACCTCCTTGACAGAGATTTTTAAAGCTCAACCTATTAATACAATAAAATAATATCCACTTTAATATAGAAAACATGAAATATATAACGTGGCATATGTAATCAATAAGTTACTGCTATCTAATTGTGAGGACCGCCCTTTTTTACTACTGATGTCATGACTATTTACAGTACTGTTATTGTTACTTTCATATTTGTGGGATAGCAGTTCCCGAAATTTGTCAGACTATTTAACTTTATTATGTTTTCGGAAAAACTAATTGGGTGATGTTTGGATAAGTTACTTTTCAGAAAAATGAATTAGGGATGATGGAAAATTGTAATATGATTTTTAATTATGTTAAATTGTACTAAGGCATGAGAATGCATGTGTTATTTAAGTTGCTTCGGCTATGATGAATTTATGTGGTTACTGATCTTGTAATTGAGTGTGCAGGGACTACTAATCAAACCACAGATTTCGGAGATCATTCCACACCTTGTTAATTGTTATTCCCTGTTAAGCCGATCTGGTTCCACGAAGAACCAAGATCTCTTTGTGTTTGATGTCTTGATGTAATGTGGTCTTTCGTATGGTCGAGTGGGTTAGGTTACCCTCATGTATCATTATTTTTATAAGTAAGTGTTGTTAAGAGATTGAATTTGAAATTTCTATTTTTCTTTAAATTATGAGGCCCTTTTTCTTGTGCTTTACCTTGACCTGGGGTGTCTTGTATGGGTTAATATTGACCCTGGGTTCTACCCCATGGGTCCAGGGGCCCATTTGGCATGGGTAACCCTTGAGTAACCTCCATCTAGTCAACTTAACCTTCCCCTGAAGTTAAGTGGCGAAAATTGGAGGTAGGAGGGGACATGATGGGTTGTACCAACACTCAACCCATCCCCTCTACTTTCCCCTAGATAAGAGATGCCATCCATTAGTAAAAGTTACCTCTTCTTTAGTAAGATTCCCCCATGTACTATGGGGACACCCATGTGAAGAAAGGAGAAAGAGGCATGGGTCACCTGTCTTGTTCCCATTTAACTTTTTTTTTATTTCTCCCATGAGAAAGTGGAGTCACATGAAAGGAATAAGGAGTACCCTTGGGAATGGAGAGTGACATAAGCCACCTGAACAGAATAGTGATTTTTGGAAAGGGTGAGGAGGTGACAAGTGTCACTTCCCCATTTCTCAAAATTAGAAAGAAAGAGAATTTTGGGTTATTTATTTTGAAATTTTGGGATGAGAGGGAGTTAGTTGAATTTTGGGGAAAATCTTTCATCTTTGGCCTTACCAAAAATAGAGAAGTTAGTTTGGAAGATAGAGAAGGGAGAGGGAGTTGGTGGCTAAGCTTGGAAGTGAACTCTGTGGACTCTGCAACAACTTCATTCCAGGAGGGCTTTGCAAGGTTGGTCTGAATTTTATCTTTGTTTTGGTAGAACTGAAATGTGTATGAAATGTGTGTGAAATATGTGTTTAAATTTGTTTTCTGTGGGGGTTCTTGTCGGGTGTTTGACAGAGCGTCTCCCACTTGGGAGAAATGCTCATCAAGTTTGGGGTAGGGAAGGAGAGATCCTCCTCGGGTGCATACCTGTTCCATCTTTTGGGATGTTGAAAGCCTTGAGGGCATGTATCTGTGACTGTATTTTTGACTTGAGAGTCATATACAGATTTCTTACAACTTGTGATCACACTTGGTTGAGACCAAGAGAAATTTATATGAGTTCATTTATCTGTCAGGGTGACACTCTGGAGTCGAGTGTATCCACTCTCCTGCCCCTTATGAAACTCGCTGTAGCTGAGTATCCGTATTGTGTAAAATAGCCACGGGTGTATGTGTGCTTTGGGATTGTTGTTGTTTCTGTTGTGAAGTGGAGTGTTTGAGTACCCAGGTGTGAGTATGGTCTCCCTAGCTCGGGGGTGACCCTCTTGCGGGTCTACGGTAGGGAGGAGAGCTAGACAAGTGGTATTGTCTTCTTTGTTTGTCTTTGATACGCAGGTTTTTCTCTTGGAGCTTCTGGTTGGCTATTTATGAAGAAACAGATTAGCTTCTTGTCATGGGAATTAGGCCTGGTTCATTTCATAGAGATGAAGAGAGAACACCTCTCTTGTTATTGTTGTAATTTAATGATAATCTGGGAGTGAAGAAAATCACCTCCCTGATCTTGTTATTATTGGATTTTATTGGTTGTCATAAGTTTTCAGTTGTATACTGTTTGGGAGGAGAAAGTTCATATCTGGGAAGTTGGTATTCATGATTGAGAAACTGTAATATGAATGTGCTTAAATTTTTAAGTTGATGTTTGCAACCTTTGTTCAATAGCAATTTTTGTGTTTCAAGTATTACTGAAAAGAATAAGTTCGTTTTTGCAACTTAATCTGAGTTGTTTACATTTGAAAGTTTGGAATTGCTTCTTTAGTTGAAATGCTAATTTTCTTTTCAATGTTAAAATGGAAAAGACAGTTTTAAATATTTGAGTTATTCTCCATATTAATGGATTCTGTTAATTTAGAAGGATTAGAGGAAATCTAGCATGTAAATATATAATCTGTTGTAAAGTTATGAAGTTTTAAATGTTTATGAAAATGGAAAATTATAATTATAATAAGGGGATAGCTAGTTACCATTTCTATCAATTAAGTGAACTTGGGATATATATATATATATATATATATATATATATATATATATATATATATATATATATATATATATATATATATATAATTATATCTAATTGTTATGACAATTTCTTTTTAACAGGTTGATTTGGAGAAAATGCATTAAGTAGTGAAATTGAGAAATTTAGGAATTAGTTAAGCACATATAAGAATATTTTTATATATAAATAAATTTAAATATACATATATATATATAGAAATATATATATATCTATATTTCATATTTTGAGTAATTATCATTTTCCAGAATAATAGTGAAATTGAAAATAACTTATCATTTTTATGAAATTGACTGTGAAATATCAATATAAAAATAGATATAGATATATATATATATATATATATATATATATATACATACATATATATATATATATCTCTAATTATATACTCATTTATAAATATATATATATATATATATATACATATGAATATATATATATATATATATATAAATATATATTTTAATGTAGTGAGAAATGGCGGACCAAAAAAAAAAAAATTAAGCCGCGGATAACAAAATACACAGTCACTATTCACATTGCGCGGTGGGGAAAAAAAAACCCCACCGCAGGTTTTATGTACATTTGGTGGTGTGGAGTGGGGCGGAGCCCCACCCACACCCCACGTCGTGGGAATGTGGGTGGGGCTCCGCCCCACTCCACATCTCCCCCCCTCCAAACCCTTATGCCTCCCGCGAAACCTTCCCGCCGCTCTGCGGCCACCGCGAAATCTTGTCTGCCGCTCTGCGGCCACCACAGAATTCCGTCCGCCGCTCTGCGGCCACCCCGACCCTGCTCCTTTGCGGCCACCGCCGCCCATGGCCGCCGCCTGCTGTGAGTCTAAAGCAATACAAAAATGTTAGGGCTTGAGCCCTAACATATGAATGGTGTTTTTGTAATATAAATATAGTTTATTTTTATATAGCTTTATATATATAGGCATATATATATATACTATATATGTCTATGTATATAGCTATATAGATATATTATAATAATGATTATATATCTGTATATATATATATATATATATAGGTATATAAGTTGTGGGAAACCAATTTGTCCATTATATAGACATTAAAATAAATATATTATATATATATATATATATATATATGTTATTAAGTGTTGAACACAACAACCAAAGAAGATATATTACCATGAACAGAGTTTTATAAAGTGGTGAACCACCTACATCTATTGACAACGTCATACGAATTACAATCAGTGTATGAATCGTAATTAAGAGTAACAGTAACAACAGTAATTCTAAACAAGAGAAAATAAAATTATAATGTAAAGAGAGTTTAGAAATATTCGGTGATACTCAGGAAAGAGTTTCTCGGAAGTTTCAACTGTTAACGTACTAATAATCACCCGGAAAATGAAAAGGAAAATTACACAACTCTTGCTCAAAAGAACACTGGAAATAAATTTATGAAGCCACCACTAACTATCCATGTGGCCATATCAATCTCAACTGTAGCAAATGATCTCATATGTAAACCTGTAAGAGGTTCCGAAGAAGAAAAAAAAAACTAACATTGGAAAACACAGAGGAGAAAATGCGCGACATTTCTCACACGGGATAAGAGAACTAAGTTGACGGACCCTTCTGTCAATTGTGCTTAGGAACAAGTTGACTAAGTATTTACGAAGAGGAGGAACCTAGATCGAGGAAGATTAGGAGACCGAGTCCAGCGAAATAGTAAACCAGCCTTTGTGACCGAGATCATCCTGAAATTAGGTTTAATATCAACAATAGCTGCAGTAATAACCCTGATTGACGTAAATCACGAAGAAAGGACAGGATGCACATAAAGAAAGTATAGAAAATGAAAGAGAGAGAGAGACCAAAATATAAACACACTAAATGAACTAAGAGATAGTTAAGGTAAGGGCGATAAAGATATAATCCAACTTAAGAACTTGTGGAAAGGGAAGAGAGGGCAACCAAACCGCCTTGTTGAAAATGCTAAGTCATAGGAGGGGTATGTTTCAGGAAACAAGAGAGGAGACAGACAACCGTGCCTGGCTGAAAAATGACTAAATAGGGAGATCACTAGCCGGTTTAGTCGGAACAAGGCGTCGTGGGGAGTGGTTCTTCTATCAGCGAACCACGTGCGTAAATGAGTGCAGCGTAATTCCCACTAACGCCGTAAGGCATTCTGCTACCGAAAGTTGCCGAGGGTTTGATTTAGGAACTTTGGTAATCTCACTCTTGCAATGACGTTAGCAGCGCTGTATAGACCCTCTTGTTGATCTATATGCTTCTGGTTGCACGCCATTGTACTTGTTTTCCGCCGATAAGAATAGTGTTTCGCCATGAGAGAACACCGTTGAGCAAGCGTACGCATGCGAAAGGGGTTTTTAGGACAGTGTGAGAAAAGTTTTTCATATCTCGTGTCATAACCACATGACAGATGTGGCTATGACACGTGCGATGTGTGTTGTGACCACAAGGAAAATGTGGGCATGACATTTGGTATCAGAGCCAGTTTGTAAACACTGGGCGTATTTGGGCACGTTATTATTCCGCAACTTTGGCTAATTAGTTTCTACCTTGTTTTGTAGGATGCCTCCCCGACGTGTTCGACGAGCGCGATCACGCCACACAGCGTCAGTCGAGGTGCACAGCGATTCCTCAGCCGAGGGACTGGCACCCGCAGATTCAGCAGCACCACCTGCACCACCTGTGCCACAAGCACCACTAGTACCACAGGCGACACCAGTAGCGGATATAGGTCCACAGATCTTACAGGCACTACAGACTATGCTAGACAGGTTACCACCAGTGATTCCTGAGCCACGTATAGAGCCTCGTGTTGCTCCGCGAGAGGAGCCACGTGCCGAGTCATGTATTGAGCCACGTATGGAGCCCCGCGTTGATCCACTAGAGGTGAGACGTGTGGAGCCCTTCGTTGAGATTCCTGACACAACAGTAGAGGAGGTAGGGTCGGCCTCCCGAGCACGGAGCAGGAGTCCTCCGAGACTTTTGAGACAAGAACAGGTTCAGCAGGGAGTATATGAGGATGGTGTGGAAGAGCCACTTGGGAGACTTAGAGACAGAGGGGACCCTATCAGAGATCTACTAAGGCTCAACCCACCCACCTTCGCAGGAGCTACAGAGGGAGCTGTGGCCGAGGCTTGGCTAATTAGCTTAGACAGGTGTTTCGCATTGCGACCATATGAGAGCAACACGAAAGCACGAGTGGCAGTTCATCTTCTTAGGGATGCAGCAGCCACCTGGTGGCGTACAGAGGAGTGCAAGCGCCGACTCTCCGTGGATACACTCACATGGGACACCTTCATTGAGTGCTTCAATGCGCGGTATTTGTCCGAACATTATAGACAGCACAGAGTCGATGAGTTTCATGATCTACAGCAGAGGGGACTCACCGTTACTCAGTATGAGAGCCGATTTATAGAGCTTTCTCGTTATGCGGAATACCTCCATGACGAGAAAATCTTAATACATAAATTCATCAGGGGGCTAAATCACGGGATAGCAGGACCAGTTCGTATGGCAAATCCCCAAACCATGAGCGAGGCTGTTGAAAAGGCCCTTATATCAGAGGAAATTCAGGGACGAGGATAGAATTCACGCCCACAGTACCAGGAACGAAATCCCCAACAACAGCAAAATTTTCGAAGGCCTCAAAACACAACACAGAGAGGAGGATATAATGCTTCAACATTACCTCCTAGGCCTCCACAGCAACAGCAACATCAGCAAAAATCCAAATTTCAACAGAGGGGACAGGGAGGACAGAACCGTGGATGGCAGCAGCAGGGACCACGCAGGGATCAGAGACAGCAGGGTTCATCGGCAGGACCCGCAAGGTCCCAGCAGTCTTACAGAGGCTCACAGGGATCCACCGGACGGACCGGGCAACAACAGTCGGGCAGAATACAGTCAGGGCAGTTACAGGTTAGAGGACCATGTTATGTATGTGGTGGGGCAGGGCATCTGGCTAGAGAGTGTCCGCAGGGATTTACTGCAGGGGGTCAGCCCCGATCAGGAGGGTCTGAGCAGACCGTAGGTGATGTGGGCAGATCTCACCACATGTTTGCAGCGGTTGATAACCGCCAGGCCGATTTTCAGGCTTCTGTCATCGAGGCAGCAGGTACGATTAGAGACTTTCCCATCTCGATCCTTTTTGACTCAGGAGCTACTGACTCTTTTTTGTCTACATCGTTAGTGGAGCGTTGCAGGCTGGTGGCTTCTAGGCAAGACATTAGGTGGGAAGTTGAGTTGGCCTCAGGGGCCAGGATGTCAGTAGATACCATGGTTAAAGACTGTGAGATCACATTGGGACCCTTCACCACAACGTGCGACCTTAGGATTATGCCATTAGGGTCTTACGGAGTAGTTCTGGGTATGGATTGGCTTGCGGCACATAGAGCCAAGCTTGATTGTCGCCAGAGAACGATTAGCTGTTTAGACGATCAGGGTTCGTCGGTTGAGATAGTGGGCATTCAAAAGCCCACGGCAGTTCGTATGATATCCGCACAACAGCTTAAGCGCTGTATGCGGAAGGGATGTCAGATGTTTGCCATCACAGTCAGTGATAGAGCAGAGGACGAACCTGAGGCTACTTTAGATGATCACCCTATCCTTAGAGAGTTTGCCGATGTGTTCCCGCCAGAATTACCTGGTATGCCTCCACGTAGAGAAGTGGACTTCCACATTGACTTAGTGCCAGGTGCAGAGCTGATATCCCGCGCACCCTATAGAATGACGACCCATGAACTCACAGAACTTAAGCTGCAGTTGGAAGAATTACTTGAGAAGGGACACATCCGACCTAGCGTTTCACCATGGGGCGCACCAGTGATCTTCGTGAAGAAGAAGGATGGGTCTCTTCGTTTATGCATGGACTACAGGCAGTTGAACAAGGTGACGGTGAAGAATCGTTATCCTCTACCTAGGATTGACGACCTTTTTGATCAGATGCAGGGAGCCAGAGTGTTCTCAAAAATCGATCTAAAATCTGGGTATCATCAATTGCGCATCACGGAGTCAGATATTCATAAAACTGCTTTTCGAACCAGATATGGCCATTATGAATTCACAGTGGTACCTTTCGGGTTGACGAACGCTCCTACAGTATTCATGAGTCTCATGAACGGGGTGTTCCGTACATACCTAGACCGGTTCGTGATCATATTCCTAGATGACATTCTGATTTATTCACGGACTGAGGAGGAGCATGTAGAGCACTTGCGTCAAGTTTTGCAGAAATTACGAGAGCAGCAACTTTTTGGCAACTTGACGAAGTGTGCCTTCTTCAGGACAGAGGTGCAGTATTTGGGACACATTTTATCAGGCGATGGCATCTCCGTAGATCCATCTAAAATTAGAGCAATCCAGGAGTGGCCGGCACCCACGAACGTGACAGAGGTTAGAAGCTTTATGGGGTTAGCTGGGTATTATCGTCGGTTTGTCGAAGGTTTCTCCAGGATAGCACATCCCATCACTTCCCTTCAGCGAAAAGGGAAGGGTTTCACTTGGACCGAGCAGTGTGAAAAGGCTTTTGGAGTCCTCAAAGAGCGTCTTACGAGCGCTCCTATTTTAGCAGTTCCAGATCCCTCGGAAGAGTTTGTAGTTTGCACGGATGCATCATTAGAAGGTTTGGGAGCCGTGCTTATGCAGGATGGACGAGCGATCGCATACGAATCGCGGAAACTAAAGACACATGAGTTAAACTATCCTACGCACGACTTAGAGCTTGCAGCTGTTGTTCATGCCTTGGTTCGCTGGAGACACTTTCTCTTAGGGCGACGCTTTGAACTCCATTCAGACCATCATAGTTTGCAGTATATTTTTACACAGCCTAATTTGAACACCCGCCAACGGCGTTGGATGGAATTCCTATGCGAATATGACTTCGATGTCCATTATATAAAAGGGAAGGAGAACGTGGTCGCTGATGCTTTGAGTCGAAGACGCCACGAGATCTAGACTCTGACCTTGAAGATGGACTTGAAGGATCGCATCTTACAGCATCTGCCGGAGGACGAATGGTTTCTTGAAGTGCAGCAGGCAGTACTAAATCAGAAGGCCCTTGAGGGCAAATTTACAGGATATACCCTTGATTCTGATGGAATGCTTCGACATCGGCAACGCATCTATGTACCCCATGCAGGTAATCTTCGTACAGTAATCCTATCAGAGGCTCATAGAGCACCCTACGCAGCACACCCAGGAGTGAAGAAGATGCATGCTGATTTACGACAGCTTTATCATTGGGCTGGGATGAGGCGTGACATTGCTGAATTTGTTGCTCGTTGCCTGGAATGTCAGAGGGTCAAGGCCGAACATCAGCATCCAGCGGGACTGTTGTACCCTCACGAGATACCTGAATGGAAATGGGATACCATTTCTATGGATTTTATTGTTGGTTTACCTATGTCATCACGTCGCCATGATGCTATTATGGTGACAGTTGACAAGCTGACCAAAGTGGCGCATTTTTCACCAATATGTACAACGTACAATGCACCATCAGTGGCAAAGGTGTTTCTTGATCAGATTGTTAGACTTCATGGAGTACCTCGCCGCATTATATCTGACAGAGACTCCGTATTCACTTCATCGTTCTGGAAAGCCTTACATCAGGCGTTGGGCACGCAGCTCAACTTCAGTTCTGCATATCATCCGGAAACCGATGGACAAACAGAGAGAGTTAACCAGGTGTTAGAAGACATGCTTCGCATGTATGTGATGGATCACCAGTCTAGATGGGAGGAGTACCTGTATCTAGTTGAATTCACCTACAATAATGGGCATCATAGCTCGTTGGGTATGCCTCCTTTCCAGGCATTATATGGCAGACCATGCAGAACACCTTTGAGTTGGGATCGTATAGAGGACAGAACAGTCATCGGCCCAGAGATAGTTCAGAATATGGAACTGCAAGTTAAACAGATAAGACAGAGGCTTCTGGAAGCATAGGACAGGCAGAAAAAGTATGCCGATGCTAAAAGGACAGACCGAAGCTTCTCTGTGGGGGAAAGAGTATTTTTGAGAGTGCGGCCGCACAAAAGTCTAATCCGTTACGGAAAAGGCTCTAAACTCGCACCTCGATTTGTAGGACCTTTCGAAATCTTGGAGCGGATAGGACCAGTAGCCTATCGTCTAGCCTTGCCACCTAGCCTGTCACGTATCCACGATGTATTTCATGTATCAGTTTTACGTCAATATATTTCTGACTTATCTCATGTGTTGGATTGGAGTGCTCTTCAGGTAGAAGCAGACGGACAACTGGCGTTGGAGCCAATTCGCATATTGGCTCGTCAGACGCTGGCCCTTCGAGGTCGAGAGCTGGACCAGGTTAGAGTCCAATGGGACTTATACGACGAAGTCACTGCAACATGGGAAGATGCAGAGAGATTGAAGACCCTGTATCCTCACCTTTTTGACGACTTCCAGGAGGAAGTACCGTCTTAGGGGGAGAGGATGTGAGGACCGCCCTTTTTTACTACTGATGTCATGACTATTTACAGTACTGTTATTGTTACTTTCATATTTGTGGGATAGCAGTTCCCGAAATTTGTCAGACTATTTAACTTTATTATGTTTTCGGAAAAACTAATTGGGTGATGTTTGGATAAGTTACTTTTCAGAAAAATGAATTAGGTATGATGGAAAATTGTAATATGATTTTTAATTATGTTAAATTGTACTAAGGCATGAGAATGCATGTGTTATTTAAGTTGCTTCGGCTATGATGAATTTATGTGGTTACTGATCTTGTAATTGAGTGTGCAGGGACTACTAATCAAACCACAGATTTCGGAGATCATTCCACACCTTGTTAATTGTTATTCCCTGTTAAGCCGATCTGGTTCCACGAAGAACCAAGATCTCTTTGTGTTTGATGTCTTGATGTAATGTGGTCTTTCGTATGGTCGAGTGGGTTAGGTTACCCTCATGTATCATTATTTTTATAAGTAAGTGTTGTTAAGAGATTGAATTTGAAATTTCTATTTTTCTTTAAATTATGAGGCCCTTTTTCTTGTGCTTTACCTTGACCTGGGGTGTCTTGTATGGGTTAATATTGACCCTGGGTTCTACCCCATGGGTCCAGGGGCCCATTTGGCATGGGTAACCCTTGAGTAACCTCCATCTAGTCAACTTAACCTTCCCCTGAAGTTAAGTGGCGAAAATTGGAGGTAGGAGGGGACATGATGGGTTGTACCAACACTCAACCCATCCCCTCTACTTTCCCCTAGATAAGAGATGCCATCCATTAGTAAAAGTTACCTCTTCTTTAGTAAGATTCCCCCATGTACTATGGGGACACCCATGTGAAGAAAGGAGAAAGAGGCATGGGTCACCTGTCTTGTTCCCATTTAACTTTTTTTTTATTTCTCCCATGAGAAAGTGGAGTCACATGAAAGGAATAAGGAGTACCCTTGGGAATGGAGAGTGACATAAGCCACCTGAACAGAATAGTGATTTTTGGAAAGGGTGAGGAGGTGACAAGTGTCACTTCCCCATTTCTCAAAATTAGAAAGAAAGAGAATTTTGGGTTATTTATTTTGAAATTTTGGGATGAGAGGGAGTTAGTTGAATTTTGGGGAAAATCTTTCATCTTTGGCCTTACCAAAAATAGAGAAGTTAGTTTGGAAGATAGAGAAGGGAGAGGGAGTTGGTGGCTAAGCTTGGAAGTGAACTCTGTGGACTCTGCAACAACTTCATTCCAGGAGGGCTTTGCAAGGTTGGTCTGAATTTTATCTTTGTTTTGGTAGAACTGAAATGTGTATGAAATGTGTGTGAAATATGTGTTTAAATTTGTTTTCTGTGGGGGTTCTTGTCGGGTGTTTGACAGAGCGTCTCCCACTTGGGAGAAATGCTCATCAAGTTTGGGGTAGGGAAGGAGAGATCCTCCTCGGGTGCATACCTGTTCCATCTTTTGGGATGTTGAAAGCCTTGAGGGCATGTATCTGTGACTGTATTTTTGACTTGAGAGTCATATACAGATTTCTTACAACTTGTGATCACACTTGGTTGAGACCAAGAGAAATTTATATGAGTTCATTTATCTGTCAGGGTGACACTCTGGAGTCGAGTGTATCCACTCTCCTGCCCCTTATGAAACTCGCTGTAGCTGAGTATCCGTATTGTGTAAAATAGCCACGGGTGTATGTGTGCTTTGGGATTGTTGTTGTTTCTGTTGTGAAGTGGAGTGTTTGAGTACCCAGGTGTGAGTATGGTCTCCCTAGCTCGGGGGTGACCCTCTTGCGGGTCTACGGTAGGGAGGAGAGCTAGACAAGTGGTATTGTCTTCTTTGTTTGTCTTTGATACGCAGGTTTTTCTCTTGGAGCTTCTGGTTGGCTATTTATGAAGAAACAGATTAGCTTCTTGTCATGGGAATTAGGCCTGGTTCATTTCATAGAGATGAAGAGAGAACACCTCTCTTGTTATTGTTGTAATTTAATGATAATCTGGGAGTGAAGAAAATCACCTCCATGATCTTGTTATTATTGGATTTTATTGGTTGTCATAAGTTTTCAGTTGTATACTATTTGGGAGGAGAAAGTTCATATCTGGGAAGTTGGTATTCATGATTGAGAAACTGTAATATGAATGTGCTTAAATTTTTAAGTTGATGTTTGCAACCTTTGTTCAATAGCAATTTTTGTGTTTCAAGTATTACTGAAAAGAATAAGTTCATTTTTGCAACTTAATCTGAGTTGTTTACATTTGAAAGTTTGGAATTGCTTCTTTAGTTGAAATGCTAATTTTCTTTTCAATGTTAAAATGGAAAAGACAGTTTTAAATATTTGAGTTATTCTCCATATTAATGGATTCTGTTAATTTAGAAGGATTAGAGGAAATCTAGCATGTAAATATATAATCTGTTGTAAAGTTATGAAGTCTTAAATGTTTATGAAAATGGAAAATTATAATTATAATAAGGGGATAGCTAGTTACCATTTCTATCAATTAAGTGAACTTGGGATATATATATATATATATATATAATTATATCTAATTGTTATGACAATTTCTTTTTAACAGGTTGATTTGGAGAAAATGCATTAAGTAGTGAAATTGAGAAATTTAGGAATTAGTTAAGCACATATAAGAATATTTTTATATATAAATAAATTTAAATATACATATATATATATAGAAATATATATATATCTATATTTCATATTTTGAGTAATTATCATTTTCCAGAATAATAGTGAAATTGAAAATAACTTATCATTTTTATGAAATTGACTGTGAAATATCAATATAAAAATAGATATAGATATATATATATATATATATATCTCTAATTATATACTCATTTATAAATATATATATATATATATATACATATGAATATATATATATATATATATAAATATATATTTTAATGTAGTGAGAAATGGCGGACCAAAAAAAAAAAATTAAGCCGCGGATAACAAAATACACAGTCACTATTCACATTGCGCGGTGGGGAAAAAAAAACCCCACCGCAGGTTTTATGTACATTTGGTGGTGTGGAGTGGGGCGGAGCCCCACCCACACCCCACGTCGTGGGAATGTGGGTGGGGCTCCGCCCCACTCCACATCTCCCCCCCTCCAAACCCTTATGCCTCCCGCGAAACCTTCCCGCCGCTCTGCGGCCACCGCGAAATCTTGTCTGCCGCTCTGCGGCCACCACAGAATTCCGTCCGCCGCTCTGCGGCCACCCCGACCCTGCTCCTCTGCGGCCACCGCCGCCCATGGCCGCCGCCTGCTGTGAGTCTAAAGCAATACAAAAATGTTAGGGCTTGAGCCCTAACATATGAATGGTGTTTTTGTAATATAAATACAGTTTATTTTTATATAGCTTTATATATATAGGCATATATATATATACTATATATGTCTATGTATATAGCTATATAGATATATTATAATAATGATTATATATCTGTATGTATATATATATATATATATATATATATATATATATAGGTATATAAGTTGTGGGAAACCAATTTGTCCATTATATAGACATTAAAATAAATATATTATAGATATATATATATATATATATATATATATATATATATATATATATATATATATATATATGCATAGGAGTGAATCTTTGAACCAATTTATTGGGCCCTCGTTTAAGGATCGTTATAAACTATGTCTCATGGATATAGAGAAAAAAAAAAAATATATATATATATATATATATATATATATATATATATATATCTATATATATATATATATATATATATCTATATATATATATATCTAAATATATATATATATATAGATGTTATTAAGTGTTGAACACAACAACCAAAGAAGATATATTACCATGAATAGAGTTTTATAAAGTGGTGAACCACCTACATCTATTGACAACGTCATACGAATTACAATCAGTGTATGAATCGTAATTAAGAGTAACAGTAACAACAGTAATTCTAAACAAGAGAAAATAAAATTATAATGTAAAGAGAGTTTAGGAATATTCGGTGATACTCAGGAAAGAGTTTCTCGGAAGTTTCAACTGTTAACGTACTAATAATCACCCGGAAAATGAAAAGGAAAATTACACAACTCTTGCTCAAAAGAACACTGGAAATAAATTTATGAAGCCACCACTAACTATCCATGTGGCCATATCAATCTCAACTGTAGCAAACGATCTCATATGTAAACCTGTAAGAGGTTCCGAAGAAGAAAAAAAAAAAAACTAACATTGGAAAACACAGAGGAGAAAATGCACGACATTTCTCACACGGGATAAGAGAACTAAGTTGACGGACCCTTCTGTCAATTGTGCTTAGGAACAAGTTGACTAAGTATTTACGAAGAGGAGGAACCTAGATCGGGGAAGATTAGGAGACCGAGTCCAGCGAAATAGTAAACCAGCCTTTGTGACCGAAATCATCCTGAAATTAGGTTTAATATCAACAATAGCTGCAGTAATAACCCTGATTGACGTAAATCACGAAGAAAGGACAGGATGCACATAAAGAAAGTATAGAAGATGAAAGAGAGAGAGAGACCGAAATATAAACACACTAAATGAACTAAGAGATAGTTAAGGTAAGGGCGATAAAGATATAATCCAACTTAAGAACTTGTGGAAAGGGAAGAGAGGGCAACCAAACCGCCTTGTTGAAAATGCTAAGTCATAGGAGGGGTATGTTTCAGGAAACAAGAGAGGAGACAGACAACCGTGCCTGGCTGAAAAATGACTAAATAGGGAGATCACTAGCCGGTTTAGTCGGAACAAGGCGTCGTGGGGAGTGGTTCTTCTATCAGCGAACCACGTGCGTAAATGAGTGCAGCGTAATTCCCACTAACGCCGTAAGGCATTCTGCTACCGAAAGTTGCCGAGGGTTTGATTTAGGAACTTTGGTAATCTCACTCTTGCAATGACGTTAGCAGTGCTGTATAGACCCTCTTGTTGATCTATATGCTTCTGGTTGCACGCCATTGTACTTGTTTTCCGCCGATGAGAATAGTGTTTCGCCATGAGAGAACACCGTTGAGCAAGCGTACGCATGCGAAAGGGGTTTTTAGGACAGTGTGAGAAAAGTTTTTCATATCTCGTGTCATAACCACATGACAGATGTGGCTATGACACGTGCGATGTGTGTTGTGACCACAAGGAAAATGTGGGCATGACACTAATGATCCCTCTCAATTATTTTTTGGTTCTCTTCATCCATAGCTAGACGAGTTGGACTTGTGACCTCCTGTGAGAAGCATGAAGAAGAAAAATTGAGCAAACATGAATAGCATTTATGTACATTAAATGACATGAGATAAAACAAGAAATACAAAATGATATTTACATGTTACTGGCTCATACCTCAGTCAAAGGATTTATAGACAAAATAGCTACAACAATACCCACCTCCGCTGACTAATGAAGATGACGAAGAGTCTTCATATTCAACATCTAAAAATAGAGTTCAAGGTTATTTGACCAAAATAGATACATAACATTATTTAAATGCATAATGATTACAAATGTTAAAATTTACCTTAGTAAAAGTGCTTGTGTGTGCGGGAGACCAAGGAAATTGTGGTGGTGGTGGTGAAGCTCCTTGTCCATCATCAAATTGTTATTAAATAAGATTACCAATGATATATGTACTATATTTATGATCTTGTGATAAATTACATACCTGTTGACTCGACCTCGTCTCATAACCCTATACTAAATGGCTAATAGATGCAGGATGATTACTTTTACCCTAGAATTTCATAATGCAGACAATTACACACATTAATTTTCACTTATAATATAAATACTCATATAATTAATTAGAAATTTCAAATACAAATATATTAAATCAAGTCGAACCTTCTAAAAAATTACCTGGGAGTCAATACCAAATGTTTCCTACAAGACAACATCTATTAGGGCAATATCATCCAATATGGATGTGTCCATCACTGGTTGTTGCCCCTGCATCATAGCATCCTAAAAGGAAGCTAGGTGTGTGGAAATCACTTCCTAAACTAATCTAATGAGGGGAGAGGTATGCAAATTCATTTTAATCCTTATAATTGCAGAAATATTAAACTTATATCAGAGATATTACAGCAGCAAATACAATACAAGAATGTAGACAGAGAGAAGTAGACACAATATGTATCGTGGGGAAACCTTTTAAGGTGAAAAACTCCACACTCTAAAACCTACACAATGTATTATCTAAAACAATAACAGTTTACAATACACATGCAATACAAGTTCTTCCAAGAGGCTTCAAATGTTGATTTTGGATTTATTCAAGCAACATAATAGTACCTGTTAAAACACTATGCAAATACAACTCCAAAACAATGCATTTTATAGAGACACAAGGCATATTCTGGAGGCTTCTTGAGATAGGCATCCACCTTGGCCACATGGCCATTATCCCACATCAAAGGACACTTGTCCAAGCTGCAAATACATCCCTTACATCTATCATACATAGCAGATTTGGCTTTCCAAGATTGGAGTGCTCCATGCTAAAAATATACTATGACAAATTCTCTTACGCATCTTACAACTGTCATAGATTTTCCCAACATAACACTTTAAATGTTGTAAGAGAATCCATCATACAAGACTAAATATAGTAAATTCCCCTTACAACATGTCATATCCCAACTTGGGCACCCAAAGATGCCTTTCCCTCATGCAAAGATACTCACCGACACTTGTCATCACTTGTCATAGGAATCTCCAAACTTGGCTCTTATGCGTCATAGATTCTGTCATATGGAATATCCTCTTCCACATACCACAAGATGCTGACACATGGCATAATAGTGCTACCTCAAATGGGATGCCCAAATCCATGTAGGTTTGACTTGACCATCCAAGTCTCATTCCAGGTAAGATGACATATCATTGTGCCACCTCAACTAAGTGACCAAACTGAATGTGCAAGTAAATACAATATTAGGTAACAAATAAATATACAATTAAATAAATAATGCTTGGAATTTGCAAAGGTTGAGATACATTAATTCCCAACATTCTCCCACTTGTCAAACACCTTGCAAGAGCCAAAAGAAATGACAAGATTTAACTTCTAGGGGCCAAGAGGCCCATAGACTCCGAACACCATTTGAATTTCTCTATGCCCACTAGTTTCCTCAATGCATCTGCAACATTCTTCAAAGTGTCTACTTTCTCCAATATCATCTAATGAGGTATAAATAACCTCATTTCTTTGATGGAACAAATAGCCCTTTTTGCATTGCCTAATTCCCTAGCCTAGCCAATTTATTAATTTTTATAAGCAATATTTATCTATTTTTAATAAAATGTTGTACAAATTTTTATTTCCTAAATTGATTGAAATTAGATTTTAAATGTTGATATAATGGGATGTAGAGTTGGGTAATTGTGCAAGTTAATGCATTGCCTACAAAAAATGTGGACTTCAAGTAGTTGATGATGAGTGTGCCGAAAGTTGGGGGTGCCAGAAATTATAGGCATGCATTAAGTGAAGGCTCTATTTAAATTATGTTATTTTTGTTGGTTACCCAAAAGACACTATGGCTCAACTCGGAGTCTTTTTTATGTTTAAAAGACATCAGTAGTAAAGATTCTATTTTTTAGTTATAAGACTTCTTCAAATGGTATCTTCCCGCCATCTAAAATTCAGGAGTTTTGAATCTAGTTCAATTTTAATTGTTTCTCAAAACATGGATATAAATATATACTATGGATAAATGAAAAGAAATCCCTTAGTTTTTGAAATAATTAGAGCTGTGTACTTGCATTTTTCTCAATGAATTTCAAATAGTCTTGTTCTAAGTAATTTCTTTTTAAATATGGAGATCTGAATAGAGTTACCATGTTGCTGTGGAAATGATTGAATGTGACCTAAGTTAAGGACAAGTTTCTCCCAAGAGCTGGCCACTTGCAGGACTGTAGGATAGATAAGCACTTTCATTTATGTAAATGTTTTCATTCATATGAAGTTAGTTTATGTTTAGTTTTCTATCATGAACCTGTAGGGTGTGTTGTTTAAAAGTTAAATTATTGTGTACTTCTGTTTTAGAACTCTCTGTGTTGTTTAAATGTTTCCAGTGCATCTGCCTTAGTTAAACTATTGTTTACTGATAATTGGAAGTTAGAATGTTTGTAGGATGGAAAATTGCATTTTTAAATTTCTAGTATAGAATTTATATGCTTTCTAGTATAGGATTTATATGCTTTCTAGTATAGAGTTTTCATGCTTTTTAGTATAAAATTTGAATGCTTTCTGTAGAAGGATATAATTATTGTTTCATTCCATATATTGTTTCAATCTTTTAAAGGAACTAGAAAACTGTTTCTCAATGAGATATCCAAACTCCCTTTTGCATACAACCTCAGACACTACCTCGGTCGATAAATTGATAATTTTCATCTAAAGTGTTGGGACCTTATGACAGCCTGTCACTTTTTGGTGCCATTTCTAGGGAAACGTGATCTTTTCTAAGTGTTATTAGGGAATTCTTAGAAATCTCCTATGGTAAACACCTAAAAATCATCACCAAACCTCTCTTTCTACATGGTCAGGAAATGAGGCCCACATAGAAGATTTATACCAAAAACCACCCCAATAGTAATTTCAACCATAAATAGGGAGGAAGAAGTCTCAGCTGAAGAACTAAATTATGAATTGATCTAGTAGGATCAACCTAAGACCTCCCAAAGTACCCCAGAAGTTTTACCAGTTGACCCAATCTTTGAGGAGATAATTATTCAACCAACCAACTTAGTCTTCGAGGAAGAGAACATTCCTTTTGACATTATGGCTAAAAATCTCCATAATGATGATATACCAAGAAGACCGGTAGCACGAACCTTTACCTACCCTATTGCTCTTAACGAAGATGATGATGCACCAATGAAAAACATTTCACCATCCATCTTGCTGACTTTTAGGGGACTTTCTTCTAAAGATCCTATTGGTGCTAAATCATGCGCGACCCTCAACCCCTCCCTTCTCAGGTCTGCGTGGTCTCTGGATAGCTTCTCTGATGGCGCCCTCACTAATAGTTTGAGCTTTTGGTGTAGTGGCAGCCGGTTGAGTGCTAACAAATTGGCAACTCTACTGGGGAGGGGTTTGACTCCTGCTGACACCTTCTACTCGCCTCATGGTCTGTCAAGGGCAAACCTCTAGGCTCAGGGGGGTATTTTGGTGCTAAATCATGCATGATCCTCAACTCCTCCCTTCTCGGGCTCGCGCGGTCTCTAGCTAGCTTCTCTAGTGGCACCCTCACTAATAGTTCAAGCTTTTGGTGTAGTGGCAGCCAGTTGAGTGCTAACAAATCCTAACCAATTTCTCTTTGAGTTCAATGTCTTATGTCAAAAATATGACTACAAGAATGACAACCAGAAGCTTAAACTTTTTCCCTCCACTCTGAGAGATGCTGTAATATGTTGGTACATAGGACTATTTTTTGGATCAATAACTACGTGGGATGACATGGAAACTATTTTTTTAGACAAATATCAAAGTTATTGCAGAGTTAGCTATAAGAAAGAAGAGTTGTTCAAACTAAGACAAAAAGAAGATGAGAGCCTAGAAGATTACCTTGATATGTTTATCTTTCTAACCAAATGATGTGGTGAAGAAGCCAAGTCCAGAGATTCTAAAGACTATATTTCTCAAAGGACTTGGTGAGGATGCTAGGAGAAGCTTAGATTTAATGGGAAAGGGAGATGTGTCCCAACTCAAACTTTACTAATATCTCTGAGTTATGTCAGAATTTTTCCCATACTCATGGAGGTATCCAAAAATCTTCTTAAGAAGCTCAAATGAAATAGGTAAACTGCAAGAGGAAATAGCAATTTTGAAAACTAACATTCTTGTTCAGTTGAACACCACTCTAGATGGAATACGGGCCAAAATACATAACCCTAATACCTTATACATCTATTGTCCTAGGTGTCGAAACAAGCATCTGTTAAGAGAATGTCCTTTGGAAAAGGCTGACAATTGCCAAATTTGTGAAAAGAGTCATGCCATTGATAAATGTGAGATTCTAAATGCAATCAAGAATTCCAAAAAATGACCATCTCACACTGAGGAGGAAATCAATTTCATAGGCCAGAGACCTCCAGGAAATTTCTCCTATGGTCAGAACTCCAACCCTACATGGCAACCTCCAAAAACTTGGAATAATACATAATGGTCAGCTCCATGGCCTTCAGTACCACCTAGATGGGGATCTTACCCACCTTGGGGAAATTCCCTAATGCAGAGTGGCTAGCGGAATCCTATGGAATGGTCTTCAACTAGTCGCTAACATACATTTACCTTTGTATGTTTACCTATCGGAGAGATCAACTTCATCAGCCAACCAAATTCCTCTCATATCGAAACCCTACTTTCCCATCAATGTGTCCCCGACACTTCTATCGCCAAGACTTCTTCCGTCGGTGTAGCTCAAAATCTTTCCACCGATCCCAAACTTCATACCGATGGATGCACTTTACATTTGTTACCTATCGGCAACACATACGCTATCGGCCTCCTAAATAGGTTCCCCCCCGATGTTTACAGTCACACCGATACAGTTGACTTTGTACATACAAACCTTGACTTTCTGTGTCAGTTCCTCCTACCACTCCTGCTGGTCACTTCCTGCATGTAACCCAATATATTTGTGGAATGTATATTCTGATATACATACAACTTGAAACATGCATTCGCCAAATATACCTTCGGAATATGCCTTCACCTAAGTCAAACATTGACTTTCCTTGTATCAACCTGATGTACATTCACAATGTACATTTCAAAACATACAATCTGCCACATGCATCTGCAGAATACTCACAACCATGCAACTGCAATATACACATGAATTGAACCTAATATACATTAGTGATATACACAAAGATTGTATATCAGCACTTTCAACATACAAATCTGATGTACGATTATCAGATACACACAACCTAGTACTCGGATGCAAAAGCGATATATGCAGGAAATGTATATTCGATTCAAATATGTGTTGGACCAAACTTTGACTCCATTTGTATGCTGACAGCCTTGCACATTTCTGATGTATGTTCCTCACATACAACAGTGATAGACAAAAGTAATATACGCAGGGATATGCGATAGCGATATACTCACAACTTGTATATCCTGCATAAAAAAGTGATATACACACAAATTGTATATCTTTTGAAACCCGCGGATTTTCCTAGTTTTTTTTTTGATCTGTTTTCTCCCTACGATTGTTCCGAACTGTTTCTCCCACCAATATGCAGCCCTCTGCACTTTGTCAACCTAGCACATACACATGCTAGGATTCTTCAATGCCATAACTGATCCTGTGAATCTAAACATAGACAAACAAAAAAACAAAACCCTAAACTAATATATACACCATTCCACCGATTATGAAATAATCCAACTGGTGGAATGGGTTAAGTACCCGTCTTGAATGCAAAACACAAAATCGATTACACAGTGAATTTGAAATACAGCAAAACAACACCAATAGAATCTCCTTGATTATGATTTTAAAAATGTATATAAAGATCTGGTCTCACAGTTCAACAACTGATTGCACAATTACTATACTGTCAAATCTCCAATTTTTCTATGACAATTTATCTCCTCTGTTCTACATACCCCTAAAAGCAATCTGATCTAGGTTATAAATATCTACTCCCAAGAGTAGTACAGATTTGATTTCGAGCGGCTGGGAGATGACAACTAATATAACAACTTACTAACTTGCACATAAACCTAGATTGACTTACAAATAGGAATTGGTCAAACTAACCTTATTACATTCAAATGCATAAAACATACTATATTAAGACCTAGTCTTCTTTTTGAAGGGGTGCTCCTACACCATACTCCCTGAGAGAAGAAATCTCAAGTCCACTTGAGATGAAAGTTTGTAGATCTGCACCATGTTTGTTGAGTTGTTCTTCAGTCATCCAAATTGCCTCTGTATCAGGTTTTCCTTGCCAAGCCACCAAGTATTCCATATACTCTTTGTGCCTTGTTTTCTTTGTTACTCTGGAGTCTAAAATCTTCTGCAATTGTGGTGGAGCATGTTTAGGAATATCATCATCTGCTGTGCCCTATGATGATTCCTGTACTACATCTAGATTATGCTTGTATGGAGTTAAATCACATATATTGAAGATAGGTGACAATCCAAGATCAGAAGGAAGTTGGATCTTAGAGGCATTCTGTCCACACTTCTTCAAAATTTGACATGGTCCAATCTTCCTTTGCATGAGATTAGTATATTTTCCTTTTGGAAGTCTTTCCTTCTTCAAATTAATCCACACCAAACCTCCAACATCAAACTGTACATCTCTCTTCTTCTTGTCAGCATATTCTTTATACTTCAATGTAGTTTGTTGGAGTTGGGTCTTGACTTGATCATGCACCTCCTTGATGGCTGATGCAAAAGCTTCTCCATCTATACTAATAGATTCTCCTATAGGTAGATCTCTTAATTCTAGAATACCTCTTGGATGAATACCATATACCACATGGAAAGGTGATTTCCCTGTACTTCTATTGACAATGTCATTATAGGAAAATTTGGCTTGTGATAGGATGTTATCCCACTTCTCTCCATGCTGCCTTGTCAAACACCTTAGCAAATTTCCTAATGAATGGTTAACCACTTCAGTCTATCCATTAGTTTGAGGATGATAAGCTAATGAGAAGGACAAATTTGTACCAAGCTTCTTCCAAAGAGTCCTCCAAAAATGGCCAATAAATTTTGCATCTCTATCTAACACTATGCTCAATGGCAATCCATGAATCCTCGCTATCTCCTTGAAAAACAAGTTTGCAACATATGAAGCATCACAAGTAGTTTTGAATGGAAAGAAATGTGCCATTTTACTGAATCTGTCTACTACCACAAAAACACTGTCATATCCCTTCCTTGTTTGAGGTAAACCTAACACAAAATCCATACTTATGCTCTCTCATGGCCTAGAAGGAATGGGTAATGGTTGATGTAAACCTACATTAGTGGATCTTCCTTTTGCTTTTTGACATATCACACATGCCTCCACAAATTTTCTGACATCTGACTGTAGCTTTGGCCAAAAGTAATGCCTCTTCACAAGATCCAAAGCCTTATCCAGACCAAAATGTTCTGCGATGGCCCCACAATGCTTCTCCCTAACAATGTTCAGTCTCATAGAACATTGTGGAATACACAACTATCCACCTTTGAAAAGTAATCCATCCTGTATCATAAATTCAGAGTACTCAACATGATATTTGTCTCCAAAAGAAGTACATACTTTGTAGATCTCTCCAAAGTGTTCATCAGAATCATACATAGTCTTTAAGGAATCAATGCCAACACTCTCCAACTGTATCTGATTTATTGTTAGAACCCTCCTACTCAAAGCATCTGCTACCTTGTTCTTGACCCCTTTCTTGTGCTTGAGTGTGAAGTTGAAAGCTTGTAAAGTCTCCACCCACTTCATGTGCCTATAGTTCAGCTTCTCTTGACTATTTATGAAACTAAGGGCCTGATTATCTATAAACACTATGAATTCTTTTGGCATCAAGTAATGCCTCCACTTTTTGAGTGACTGGACTAGAGCATATATCTCCAAATCATAGGATGAGTATCTTTTCTTAGCATCATTGAGTTTCTCACTGAAAAATGCAATAGGCCTACCTTCTTGACTGAGTACTACTCCAATTACCATGTGGCTTGCATCACATTCTACTTGAAAAATCTTGTTGAAATCAGGGAGTGCAAGGACTGGCTGATGTGCCACCTTCTTCTTCAATGTCTTAAATGAATCATCTGCTTCCTTTGTCCAAGTGAATCTGCACTTTTGTCCTCCCTTTATGGTGTCAAGCATGGGTGCACAGACATGACTAAACCCTTTTATAAACTATAAACTTCCTATATAAGGTTGCTAACCCATGGAAACTTCTGACATCATTCATGGTTCTAGGAGTTGGCCAAGACAATATGGCACTTACCTTCTCTTGATCCATTTGTAGTTTGCCATGTGAGATGACAAAACCCAAATAGATGATCTCCTCCTGCATAAACAAACACTTCTCCAAGTTTATCAGTAGTTGTTCTTCATGTAACCTTTTGAGGACCAGGTCTATATGTTTAAGGTGCTCTTCCCTTGTATTACTGGAAATCAAAATGTCATCTAGATATACTATGACAAATTTACCTATAAATTCTCTCAAGACCTCACTCATCAACCTCATAAATGTACCAGGAGCATTGGATAAACCAAAAGGCATGACCTTCCACTCATACAACCCTTCATTGGTTTTAAATGTTGTTTTCCATTCATCCCCTGGCCTAATCCTGATCTGATTGTAGCCACTTTTCAAATCTATTTTTGTGAAATATTTGGCACCTCCTAAACAATCAAGCAAATCCTCTATCCTAGGTATGGGGAACCTATATCTAATGGTGATCTTGTTAATAGCCCTTGAATCAGTGCAAATCCTCCAAGTGCCTTCTTTCTTTGGTGCTAGTACAGCTGGTACTGCACATGGACTTAAACTCTTGCCAATTAGGCCTGTGTCCAACAATTCCTCAATCTGTCTTGCTACCTCTGCATTTTGTTCTAGGGTAAGCTTGTATGCTGCTTTGTTTGGAATTGTAGATCTTGGGATTAGATCTATGCAGTGACTAATGTCCCTTATAGGTGGTAGGGACCTTGGCATTCCATCAAAGATGATGCCGTTGTACTTGTCCAATAATTCTTGGACAGCAGGGTCTATAAACCTTTGCTTCTTCTCTCCCTTGACTTCTTGCTACTACTCCTTGTTCACATTTAGGCATGGAATTAGAGCATATACAACTGCTCCTTCTTCTACGATTTCTATCATAAACTGTTTGCCTTCTACCATCATCACCTTGACTTCTTTCCCTTTTGATTCTACCTCCTTCTCCATTAATGGTAGTAACTTTGTCTTCTCACCATCCTTGGTGATTGAATAGGTGTTTCTAACTCCATCATGTTGGGCTTTCAAATTGTATTGCCATGGTCTTCCAAGTAGGAGATGGCAAGCATCCATCTGAGCTATGTCAAACAATAATTTGTCCTTGTATGGTCCAATTTGAAACTCTACCCAAGCCTGTTCTTCCACAACTGTTTGATGACCTTGAGTGAGCCATGAGACCTTGTACGGGTAGGGATGTGGTAGCCTTCTAAGCTTAAGCTTTTCTACCATTTCAACAGACACAAAATTTTTAGTAGATCCAGAGTCAATCAAAACTCTACATATCTTTCCTCCTGCCTTGCAAGTAGTTTTGAAAAGTGACTTTCTTTGTGGGGGTTCTCTATCAGGCACCTTCATAGTGGCCATTATTCTCCTAATCATCAAAGCTTCTCCTATCTTAGGATACCCATATCTGACAGTATCGTTCACACTCTGATAAGTGTTTGAGCTTGTCACACTTTGACAATCAGATTCTTGGATCAGGTTTGTCCTCCTTTCTCCCATTGAACTTGTTTCTTTTTCTGGACATCTACTGGCTATATGGCCTTCTTGATTGCAATTGTAACATTTGATAGGACCTCTACCCTAAGATCTCCCTCTAAATGGTGGTCTTTTGCCCCTAAAGTTTCCTTTTTGATCATAACTTCCCCCTTGAGTTTGATTGTTGTCTCCTTTACTTCTCTCTTGATTGGTTTCACCTTGGTGTCCAAATCCATTTCCTCTGCATCTGAATGGACTTCTTCTCCCTCTTTCCTGCCTTCCTCTTCCTCTATTATTTTGTTCTTTCCTTCTCTTTAATTTTTCTTCCACCTTGAGTGCCAATTGATAGTACTTCTGTACTGTATCTGGACTATGCAGATTTAAATCTTCCTGGATAGTAAACCTCAATCCATTGAGATACCTTTCTACCCTCTCTTCCTCTCTTTCCTTCACCTTGGTTTGAACACAAAGTTTCATGAATTCTTCAGTGTATGCACTGACATCTAACTCCTTCTGCTTTAGTTTTTGTCTCCTCTTATGTAATTGGATATTGTAATCCAATGGAACATAGGCTTCCTTCACTAAAGCCATCATCTTCTTCCATGTAGCAACTCTGTTCTTTCCTTCTTTCACCCTGTCATCTTGGATGAAATTCCACCAGGTTAGTGCAGCCCCTTTCATTTTGGACTGAGCCATCTTCACTCTTTGGTGGTCTAGTATTTCCTCTATTTCAAAGAAATTATTCAAGGAGTCTATCCACTCCATCACTGAATCAAGTTCTATTTTTCCTGCAAACACTGGTAGGTCTATTTTCATATCCATGGTCCTTCACTCCATGGGTTTGAGGGCATTGAGTAAGGGTCTCTAGTTTGCAGGAACGTCTATCTCTTCCTACCTAGGGATCTCCTCTTCATCCCTATCTTCTCATTCACCAGAATATTCTTTTCCCTTTCCTACTTTGTCCCTCAACTTCTCCAACTCATCTTTCAACTCCTGATTCTGAACCCTAACCACTTTGCTCTCTGCCAATTGCTTCTTTACTAAGACCGCCAACTCAGCATTGGTCATCCTTGCTGGGTACTCTTTTGACCCTTCTCCTTTGGACATCTTGTCGCCTTCTTCTTCTTCCCAAAAGATACTCCTTAGCTCTGATACCACTATGTTGCAGAGTGGCCAGTGGAATCCTGTGGAATGGTCTTCAACCAGTTGCTAACATACATTTACCTTTGTATGTTTACCTATCAGTGAGATCAACTTCAACGGCCAACCAAATTCCTCTCATACCGAAACCCTACTTTCCCATCGACGTGTCCCCGACACTTCTATCGCCAAGACTTCTTCTGTCGGCGTAGCTCAAAATCTTTCCACCGATCCCAAAATTCATACCGATGGATGCACTTTACATTTGTTACCTATCAGCAACACATAAGCTATCGGCCTCCTAAATAGGTTTCCCCCCAATGTTTATAGTCACATCGATATAGTTGACTTTGTACATACAAACCTTGACTTGCCGTGCTGGTTCCTCCTACCGCTCCTGCCAGTCACTTCCTGCATGTAACCCAATGTATTTGCAGAATGTATATTCTAATATACATACAACTTGAAACATGCATTCGCCGAATATACCTTCGAAATATGCCTTCACCGAAGTCAAACGTTGACTTTCCTTGTATCAACCTAATGTACATTCACAATGTACATTTCAAAACATACAATCTACCACATGCATTTGCAGGATACTCACAACCATGCAATTGCGGTATACACATGAATTGAACCTGATATACATTAGTGATAAACACAGAGATTATATATCAGCACTTTCAACATACAAATCTGATGTGCGATTATCAGATACACACAACCTGGTACTTGGATGCAAAAGCGATATATGCAGGAAATGTATATTTGATTCAAATATGCGTTGGACCAAACTTTGACTCCATTTGTACTCCGATAGCCTTGCACATTTCCAATGTATGTTCCTCACGTACAACAGCGATAGACAAAAGCAATATACGCAGGGATATGCGATAGCGATATACTCACAACTTGTATTTCCCACATACAAAAGTGATATACACACAAATTGTATATCTTTTGAAACCCGTGGATTTTCCTGGTTTTTTTTTGGATCTATTTTCTCCCTGCGATTGTTCCGAACTGTTTCTCCAACCAATATGCAGCCCTCTGCAATTTGTCAACCTAGCACATACACATGCTAGAATTCTTCAATGCCGTAACTGATCCTGCAAATCTGAACATAGATAAACAAAAAAATAAAACCCTAAACTAATATATACAACCATTCCACTGAATATGAAATAATCCAATTGGTGGAATGGGTTAAGTACCCATCTCAAATGTAAAACAAAAGATCGACTACACAGTGAATTCGAAATATAGCAAAACAACACCAACAGAATCTCCTTGATTATGATTTCATAAATGCATACAAAGATCTAGTCTCACAGTTCAACAACTGATTGCACAATTACTGTACTGTCAAATCTCCAATTTTTCTATGACAATTTATCTCCTCTGTTCTACATACCCCTAAAACCAATCTAATCTAGGTTATAAATATGTACTCCAGAGAGTAGTATAAATTTGATTCCCAGTGGCTAGGAGACACTTCCAAGTGGCTGGGAGATGACAACTAACATAACAACTTACTAACTAACTTGCACATAAACCTAGATTGACTTACAAACAGGAATTGGTCAAACTGACCTTATTACATTCAAATGCATAAAACATACTATATTAAGACCTAGTCTTCTTTTTGAAGGGGTGCTCCTGCACCATTCCCAATGGCCATATCAGCAATGGCATCGTCATAATCAACCTCCACAATGGAATCAACCACCAAATCAATTCTATAACGGTCCAAGATGAATGCCAAATCCACAATAGAACCTTCTAATGGCTCCTCAAAACCCTCAGCAGAATGAACAAGTTAATCAACCACCATTATCGGAACAAGCTATTCCTAATCCCAAGAACACATGTCAAAATGCCCCAGTGTATGTTGCTGATCAAGATAACATGGCAGGGGTCAATGCTATCTATTATGGAAACCTTCAATTGAGGTCAGGAAAAACACTTAATCAACCAACCATTGTTGAAGTTATAGAAGACCCAGACGAGGGACTTAACATAGAACCAGAGACTCTTCTTGTACCTACAGAGCATGACCCCAAGAAACATCAGGAGGAATCATTCCCAATATAATCTCGAGCAACTTCAGCACCTACCATGGAACCATCTCAAGAAGAAGTTGCCAAACAACCATCAACGGCTCCAGAAAAGATCCCATATTAATAAAGAAAACCTAGGCACCTTTTTCTAGACCATCTCAAATCAAATGCTCGTAAGAACCCACCAAAAGTATCATTGTCTAATGAAACTACTCTGATACAAGAAATTAAACAACCTCACATCGATATTCCTTTGTTACAAGCGATCAAAGAAATTCTCAAATTAAACCATCTAGTTAAATAGTTCTGCATTAAAACACCAGGAAGGAAACCAAAACACATTAATATGGTGCACATCAATGGATATCTAGCTGACCTTTTGGATGGAAAAACCTTAACTCCAAAATATGGTGACTTAGGTAGTCCACTTATAACAATAACAATTAATGAGGTAGCAATACCTAATGCATTGGTGGACTTGGGAGCAACCATTAACGTTATGACAATGGATGTTATGGAAAAACTTAGACTCACTGATCTATGCACTATGACTATCATATTACAAATGGTAAATTAGGCCATAGCCATTCCCAAAGGTATCTTAGAAAATGTCTCTATCAAGGTTGATGATTGGGAATATCTAGTAGACTTCCAAGTCCTCCAGTCCCTCACCCCAAAATATAGTTGTCCAGTAATATTGGGTAGACCATGGTTATCTATAGTTGCAACCAAGTTTGATTGTAGAGCAAGAGGAATGATCATTTCACATGGTCCCAATAGGAAACATTTAAGTCTATATCCCTTCACTCAACCTGCAGAACATAACCAAGTCTGGGTTGATGAATTAGATGAATCTGACAAAGAAGAGAATCTAGCTTCACTTGCTATGGTAGTTATTAAACAACACGGTGAAGAACTAGAAGATGAATTAGGAAACATCCAAGATCTTTCCATAGACTCAGGTGATGAAGAGATTTTAGAGGTGGAAGAAATTTTGGGACATCCAATCCACATTGAAGATGAAGAATATGATTATACCAACTTCACAACTTGACCTTGTCCCCTGGCAAATATCATCTTGAAAATAGATCACTTCTTCGCAGATATTGCCAAACTTAATAGAATGATACTACATAGTTATCCTCTCAACACTTTAACAAAGGAAGTTCACACTGTCACCTCCAATTACCCTAGAACCAAGACTATCATGTTAGTACTAGGAAAGACTTTAAATATCAATAGTTGGTTGACAGAGTCGGATGAGTGCAAATTATTCAATGTTTTGATGAATAGGTCCTATTGGTGCTAAATCATGCACGATCCTCAACCCCTCCCTTCTTGGCCCGCGCGGTCTCTAGCTAGCTTCTCCGGTGGTGCCCTCACTAACAGTTTGAGCTTTTGGTGTAGTGGCAGCTGGTTGAGTGCTAAAAAATTGGCGACTCTACTGGGGAGGGTTTCGACTCCCTCTGACACCTTATACTCGCCTAGCAGTCCATCAAGGTGGAAATCTAGGCTCGAGGGTGTATGTTGGTGCTAAATCATGCGCAACCCTCAACCCCTCCCTTCTTGGGCCCGCGCAGTCTCTGGCTAGCTTCTCCAGTGGCGCCCTTACTAACAGTTTGAGATTTTGGTGTAGTGGCAGCCAGTTGAGTGCTAACAGGTCCAAAGCTTTTTTTGGGGACTATACAGATATGAGAGGAATTCCCCCAAGTGTTTACACCCACCACATCTATACCAAAGATGTTAGACCAGTCCGTAAACCTTAGCGGAGGCTCAACCTTGCTTTCAAAGATATTATCAAAACTGAAATTGAGAAACTTTTACAAGTAGGATTTATTTATCCTATCTCAGATAGTAAATGGGTTTCACCCTTGGTGGTAGTGCCAAAGAAAACAAGAAATGAAGAGTGTGCATTAACTATCGAGAACTCAACAAAGCAACCTACAAAGATTATTTCCCACTACCCTTCATAGACCAATTTTTGGATAATCTAGCAAGAAGGAAGGATTTTTCATTTTTGGATGGGTTTAGTGGATATAACCAAATACAAGTGGCAGTAGAGGACCAGGACAAAACTACTTTCACCTGTCCTTGGGAAAGATTTGCATATCAGGTTCTTCCCTTTGGGATCTGTAATGCTCCTGCCACATTCCAAAGAGTTGTTCTGGCTATCTTTGTTAAACTTGTAAATGATTGTGTATAAGTCTATATGGATGACTTCACAGTCTATGGTTCCACTTTTGATGAAAGTCTCAAAAATCTAGATAGAGTATTGCAACGATGTGAAGATCATAAACTATCTCTAAGACATGAGAAGTGTCTAATAATGGTAGAACAAGGTATAGTGTTGGGACATCATATTTCAGCTAAAGGGATAAAGGTTGACCCTAAGAAGATTGAAGTGATACAACAATTGGAAACCCCAAAGAATCAAATTGATGTTAGAAGTTTCTTAGGATATGCTGGTTATTACTAGAGATTTATAGAAAACTTCAGTAAGATTGTAGTTCCCATGTTCTCTCTTCTATAGAAAGATGTGGAATTTTCCTGGATAGAAGAATGTCAAAAATCTTTTGACATTATTAAAGGAAATCTTGTCTCAGCTCCAGTCCTACAAGGACCTAACTAGAAATTTCCCTTCCATATTTATGTTGATGCTTCTAATGATGCTATTGGAGCAGTGTCAGGACAAGAAGATGAGAATGGAGGAAAATATGCTATATATTTCATCAGTAAAAACTTGAGCCCCACTAAATGGAATTACACCACCATAGAGAAGGAATTTCTAGTAATAGTTCACTTAATAAACAAATTTCAGCATTACATTACAAGATTCAAAGTGACTGTGTTCATAAACCATTCAGATATCAAATACCTGATGAACAAACCCTTAGTGAATGGACAAATAATTAGATGGTTATTACTTCTCCAAGAATTTAGTGTGACTATAATGGATAAGCCTAGAAAATTCAACGTAGTTGTAGATTTTCTATCCCAGATAAAGCAAGATGATGGAGATTGTACCCCTGTACAGGATGAATTTCCTGATGAAAATTTATTTGTTGTCTCCATTAAAACACCCTAGTTCACAAACATTGCCAATTACTTAGCCACCTCCGAGCTTCCCCCAAACTTTACATCAAAACAAAACAAATGCCTTATTTTGGAAAGTGCTCACTTTAAATGGATTAATGGCATGTTATTCCAATATGGGCTTGATTTAGTTCTGTGACGTGTCAGACCAGATGAAACATACAGCATCCTCAGAGCTTTCCATGACAACCCATCTGGCGAACATTACTCTACTAAAAGAACTTCCCATAAAATCTTAGGTGCAGGATACTATTGGCCCTCTATGCACAAGGATGTGAAGAACTATATTCAACATTGTGATGAATGCCAACAAGTTGGAAGACCTACAACATCCAACAAAATGCCTCTGTAGCCACAGGTAGTTTTTGAACCATTTGAAAAGTGGGGATTGGATTTCATTGGTCCTATAGATCCTCCTTTGCAAGCGAAAGAATATATTCTGGTCTACATGGACTATCTTACCAAATGGGCAGAAGTCCAAGCCTTGAAAGTTGCTAGAGAAGAACAGGTTGTAGACTTTCTATACAATAAATTTTTTCTCAAATTTGGAACCCCTAGGTCAATTGTCATAGACCAAGGACCTCAATTTATGTCCAAGGTTCTATTAGTCACTGATCATTTCCAGGTAAGCCATAAAAAATTGTCACCCTATCACCCACAAGCAAACGAACAAGTAGAAGTCACTAATAGGGAGCTCAAAAACATCCTAACAAAAATAGTTTCATCAGGCAGAAAGGACTAGGCTAGAATTTTACCTGAGGTTGTTTGGACTTACAACACAACTTAGAAATCCACCACTGGTCTTACTCCTTACAACCTAGTCTTTGGGAAGAAACCTTTTTTGCCCATTGAATTCAAACTCCAAACTCTTAGAACAACAATGGAGCTAGACTTCAACCTTGATCGGGCTCAGATAGAGAGAGTTTTGCAACTTAGTGAACTAGATGAACTCCGCTTAGAAGCTATTCATCAAACTGGGCTAGTTTAAAAACAATGAAAGGCCTAGCATGATAAACACATCAAAGAAAGAGAATTCCATGAAGGAGATTGGACATTGTTGTTTGATTCTCGATACAAGGACCAGAAAGGCAAACTCAGAACTCATTGGCTGGGTCCATACAAGATTTCTAAGGTATTCACAAATAGAACAGTACAACTCAAACCCATTGATGGTGATTCTTGAACTCTCTTAGTCAATGGACATCAACTCAAGATCTACCATAAACCTATCAACAAAGAAGAGTTTACTCGACTGGTAGAAATGCACGGAGAAACTCAATGTATTGATTCTGCTTCGGTAGAAACAATACCATAAGTATTGTAAAAAAAAAATTGAATGTGTGTATGTACATTTAGGAACAATTATTCATATATTCATCTTGGTACTTGCCTAAATTTCATCTCTGATTCATAGGGTTTCATCTTTGAAGAAGTGTCACAAATTTCGGTGCACCTCCTGGTGATGCTCTGAAACTTGTTGTTTGAATAATATCCGTACCACAACTTTGTTCCTGCATTATGGATGCATCTTTTAGTGGTGCTCTGGAACTTTGTTCCTCTGTATTCCAGCTACATATTTTAGTAATGCTCCAGAACTTTGTTCCTACATTCCAATTGCATCTTTCAGCAATGCTTCGAAACTTTGTTCCTAAATTCCGGCAGCATCTTTCAACGATGCTCCAGAACTTTGTTCCTGCATTTTAGCTGCATCTTTCAATGATGCTTTGGCACTTTGTTCCTATATTTTGGCTACATCTTTTTGCAATGCTCTAGATCTTTGTTCCTTCATTCTAGCTACATCTTTCAACGATGCTCTAGAACTTTGTTCCTGCATTCTGGCTGCATCTTTCAATGATGCTCCAAAACTTTGTTCCTACATTCTAGCTGCATCTTTTAGCGATGCTCCAAAACTTTATTCCTGCATTCCAGCTGCATCTTTCAGTGATGCTCCAGAACTTTGTTCCTGCATTCTGGATGCATCTTTCAATGATGCTCAAGAACTTTTGTCTCTGCTATGAAATTTTTTTCATATCTCCCATGTCCATTCCTTTGATATCTTCTTCCATCACTGTAAACTTGTAATTTTTGTCTATAAAAATGTTCCTATTATCTGAAAACACACCATTCACCCCACAATCCACTACGAAAGCCATCATGAGTTCATCATTTCCAACCATAGTAAATAAGTATTATTATGATAACTTTTCATCATGATAAATTTTAGCCACCCCATCATCATGTCAGAATAAATTTAGCCACCTCATCATCATATCATAATAAATTCATTCCATTCAAACCAATTAGTACTGCCACCTAGGATGCTATTACATCAGCAAAAACAAGTGACTTTCAAATCAATAACGGAATAGAAGGTACGTACATATTTTATTTTAAATAGATCATTTATTGTGAGTAAAGGTAGATAAATTAGCACAAACCCCTTTTATTTTCCAAATTTAGCAAATGTGTGAACTGTTCCTTCACTAGAGAAGGTGGCGGCTCATTCACTCTATCCCATACAAAGTCATAATTAACTGCTAAAAAGACAAATACCCTAAATCAACATTAATAGAGTCCAAGTGGCCTTAAAACCTGTATTTCCTTTAATCTTCCTATCAGTCTCTTGAGCAATTTTACCACTTTGGGTGCTGTGATATTTTAGTAGTCATTGAGTAGTATGAGAGGAGCCATATGCAAGTCTGAGCCATCTTCACCAGATAAATTGTTGGCATTGGGGAATATTTTAGAACTATTTTAGAGAGTAGGGTGGCTAGACTTCATAAAGAAATTTGAGGGGCACCATGCACAACTGGTCATGGAATTTGCTGAGAACTTTGCAGATGGGCAGTCAATTGTGCATGGGAAGAAATTCAAGGTAAGTCCCTGAATTATCTCTAAATTATCTGGTATTGGAAATGAAGGTATTAATTTGTCTGAAACCACAAACATTTCCTATTAGAAAATGATAGAAATTTTTGCACGGGAAGGAGAACCTCACCCATTACTAGTTGTAAATACCCAAGGAATGTCCATTGCAGAGCCATGGCAAACAATAGTTGCATGGATTATTAAGTACTTCACCTGTGAAGGGCAATGCACCACAGTAGTTGGTCCCCTTTTTCAGCTACTCATTCATTTGTGCCATGGTTTAGAAAATCCTAAATTAAAGGTTAACATTCGTACCTTCCTCCATGATTCCCTTGTGATTATAATAGAATGCTTCAAAATAGGGTATGGACCTTTGAAGCATCATGGTCTTATACATTTAATTTGTAAATATCATTTTCATAGGAAAAGAAAACCAGATGAGAAATGGTAGAAGATTCTGCAAAAGTTTGAGAACCCTGAACCTTTGAGATAATTTGAGGAAGGTGAGTCATCTAGTAGGGCAACCCAAAATGTGAGAGAACTCTCCCCTGCACCTCAAGATGATAGACAGGGTCTTGGTGGCGAAGTGCCAAAAAATCCACCAAACCTTCTAGGCCATGAAGAAAGGCCTAAATCACATAATGTACTTGAAACCCCAAAAAAACAAGAAAATGTGGATTTAGTAGACTCAGAGGAGGAATGTATTTAGCCCCATAAAAAGGAGAAGAGGGCCAAAATGAAACTGCAAAGACCTACTCCTCTGAGAAGAAGTAAATAGTTAGTTGATGGACCTAGCTATGCTGCAGCCTATGAATTGCCCCCTGTTCCCAAAAAAAAGAGACAAGAAATGCGGCCCTATGAAAAAGTGATCCAGCCCGATGAAACTGTATCTCAGACATATGCAAATGTAACTCAAACTTTGGAAAGTGATGAACTTCCTGAATCTAGACCATTAATTGACCCATCTAAAGAGGACCCAAAAGGAAAAGGAGAAAAAGGACAAGAGGGAATCAATGAACAAATGCCCAATTATGTCCCAGTTGAAGAAGATGAGGGTCAAGAATATGACACTGTTAAAACAATTTCTTCATCCCAGTAGCCAGTAAACATTCAGGAAATTAATACAGTGCCTGGGGAGAGACAATTGTCTCCCTTAAATAATGTTGATGACATAGGACAAGGTCCATTTGAAGCAATTAATGAAGAGTATATGTCTGACAATGAAATAAAAGTTTTTTATTTCTCCCCTCTTTACCGATGTAGAGGATAACAAAGGTGAATCTATGACATTAGAAACATAGAAATTAAAAGTAGAAATTATGCATTTGAGAAATAAAATATAGTTGAGTGAAGAGCATTTAAACAGGCAACGAGAGGAGATAAAGGAATATAAAGAGCTTTTAGAACAAAAGGATCAAACCATTAGAGAACTACAATTCCAATTGCAGCAAGTTGAAGGAAGAGATAAGCATTGTTTGGATAGTCTATCTAAAAGAGGTAGACAAATTAAGAATCTAACCTTCAACTTGGAACAGTGCCTGAAGACATTTGCAGAGGAGAAAGAAAAATAGAAATTTGAATTAAATAAAGATATAAGTAGAATTGTTGAACTAGAGAAAGATTTACAGGAAATTAATATTAGGCCAACTATGGAATCAAAAAAGGTTCAAATCAAACCAACTAAGATGGAATGGTTTTAGATCCACATTCCTCCCATGCCAACCAAGTGGATGGAGTAATGCTATTTCTTAAGGCAATCTGGATCTGAAAATGCTAGACTTAAGAAAGAAATAGAATTGTTGAAAGAATCTTATGATAGATTGTATCAAGCTAAGATGGATGCATGTCATATTGGAGAGCTATTACTAGCCTATAGGAAACCGTTGAGATTGTATTCTATGTTCCTTAATGAACAACAATTAAGATGGAAGCTCTTAAGAATCTCTTGCAATTTACCACATGATCTTGATGACCACCAATTCCTTGAAGCATTTAAAGAAGCATCTCCTATGCAGAAAAAATTGTTATGTGAGTTTTTCATTCATAATCTATTTCTCAAAAAGCATAATGATTTCTCCATCAATCTGTTTGTGGGGGAAGTTTAGTTAAGGGCATTTTTCTCAAATATGCAAAATCAAATTTAGTGGCAGGATAGAACTAGAGAATATCTTCATGCAGAGAGAACTGTGGGACTACACATGAGGTACCCCAACCATAAATCTTTTGCTTTAAAAGCTCAGTTCAAAAGAATTAAGAGTTATGAACATATGAAAGAAAAATATAATGAAAGTATCAGGATCTGCTTTGAAGATTTCAATAGTAATGGACCACAATTGATTGACAGAGCTTGGAATGCCTATGAAGAAAGGTATATCCCCTTGCCTATGTATTTAAAAAGGAGAGAAATGATTTCCCCCACTAACCTTAGATGGTCATACAAAAGTGCTAAGGCATTGACAGAGATTCTTCATCAACTAAAGACTAAGTGGATAGGGATGAGATACAGACCACCACTACTTTTACAGCCACCCTCTATAGTCTTAGTGGTTATAGAACAAGAACCAAGGGGCTTACATACTTGGCAGATGAGAATCAAACTACACAAAGGTTCTCTGAAGGTCCCTAACCATACTGATGAAGAGGCAGATGAAGTATATGATCTAAGTTCAAAGTTTGATGAATTTAATAGGAATAGGGAGGCAGAGAGACAACAAATGTATCAAAGAGTAGGAGGACCTACTTAAGGTTAGGAAGGGGAGGATGATGAGGTATAAATAACCTCATTTCCTTGATGGAACAAATGCCCTTTTTGCATTGCCCAATTCCCTAGCCTTGCCAATTTATTTATTTTTACAAGCAATATTTATCTATTTTTAACAAAATATTGTACAAATCTTTATTTCCTAAATTGATTGAAATTAGCTTTTAAATGTTGATATAATGGCATGTAGAGTTGGATAATTGTGCAGGTTAATGCATTGCCTACAAAAGAAGTGGACTTCATGCAGCTGAGGATGAGTGCACCGGAAGTTAGGGGCGCCATAAATTTTAGGCATGCATTAAGTGAAGGCTCTTTTAAATTCTGTTATTTCTATTGGTTACCCAAAAGACATTATGGCTCCACTTGGAGTCCTTTTTATGTTTTAAAAGACATTAGTAGTAAAGATTCTATTTTTTCAGTTATAAGACTTCATCAAATGGCATTTTCCCACCATCTAAAATTTAGGAGTTTTGAATGTAGTTCAGTTTTAATTGTTGCTCAAAACATGGACATAAATATATACTATGGATGAATGAAAAGCAATCCCTTAGTTTTTTGAAATAATTAGAGCTGTGTACTTGCAATTTTCTTGATGAATGCAAATAGTGTTGTTCTAAGTAATTTCTTTTGAAATATGGAGATCTAAATAGAGTTACCATGTTGCTGTGGAAATGATTGAATGTGACCTAAGTTAAAGACAAATTTCTCCCAAGAGCTGGCCACTTGCGGGACTGTAGGATAGATAAGTACTTTCATTTATGTAGATGTTTTCATTGAGTTGAAGTTAGTTTATGTTTAGTTTTATGTCGTGTACCTATAGGGTGTGTTGTTTAAAAGTTAAACTGTTGTGTGCTATTGTTTTAGAACACTCTATGTTGTTTAAATGTTTCTAGTGCATCTGCCTTAGTTAAACTATTGTTTACTGATAGTTAGAAGTTAGAATGTTTGCAGCATGGCAAATTGCATTTGTGAATTTCTAGTATAGAATTTATATGCTTTCTAGTATAGAGTTTTCATGCTTTTTAGTATAAAATTTGAATGCTTTATGTAGAAGGATATAATTATTGTTTCATTCCATATACTGTTTCAATCTTTTAAAGGAACTAGAAAACTGTTTCTCAATGAGATATCCAAACTCCCTATTGCTACAGCCTCAGACACTACCCCGATCGATAAACTGATAATTTTCATATAAAGTGTTAGGACCTCACAACATCATGTCATCACCTTCCCATCCTCTACCATGTCTCACAAAAAATGAAATTGTACATCAATATGCTTTGTTCTAGCATGGAAAGTCAGATTCTTTGCTAAGCAAATCACACTCTGACTGTCACAACAGATAATAATCTATCTTGCATCAATACCAATATCTGAATACAACCTCTTAAGCCAAATGGCTTCCTTACAAGCATGCGTAGCTGCCATATACTTAGCTTCTATTGTGGACAAAGCGACCACAGGTTGCTGCTTACTCATCCAACTAATTGCACCGCCAAACATAGTAAACACATAAGCACTGGTGGATTGCATATTGTCAATGTCACCTACCCAATCAAAATCCACAAATCCACGAATACATATAGAATGCAAAGGTCCTGTAGGATGACCATGATAACATAGGGAATACTTGGAAGTACCCCACAAATATCTAAACACTCACTTTATTGCATCCTAGTGTACCTATCCAAGATTAGCCATAAACTAACTAAGGACTCCCACTGCTTGGGCAATGTCTGGCCTTTTACAGACCATAGCATACATCAAGCTACCAAAAACACTAGAATAAGGTACTTTTCTCATATCCTCTGTCTCAGAAGGAAACTTTAGACAATCATTAACAGATAACTTTATCCCCAAAGAAACAAGAACAATCAATGGCCTACAATCTGCCATGCTAAATCTATCCAACACAGTCGTCACATACTTATTCTGGCTTAGCCAAAGCTTTATGTTTGCTCTGGCTCTTCTAATTTTCATTCCCAAAATGTACCTGGCTGCCCCTAAGTTTTTCATCACAAACTGTGTTGACAACTAAGACTTCAAATTAGAAATCATATTCTTACCATTCCCAATTAACAACATATCATCAACATATAATTCAATAATGAGAATGTGATCATTGTCAAATTTGTAACACACACAATGATCTGATTTCAAACTTAGAAATCCAATCAACAACATAAAGGCATCAAATTTCATCTACCACATCCTAGGAGATTTCTTCAAACCATACAAAGACTTCTTTAACTTGTAAACCAAATTTTCTTTACCTTTTTCTATATAATGCTCTAGCTGTGACATATAAATCTCTTTCTCCAAGTCACCATGAAGGAATGCTATTTTCACATCCATTTTCTCCACTTCTAAATCATAAGTTGCTGCCAAAGATAACAAGAACTGAATAGATGTTATCTTTGCAATGGGAGAGAAAATTTCATCATAATCAATTCCCTCCACTTGTGAGTACCCCTTTGCAACCAATCTTGCCTTATACTTCTCAACACTGCCATCTGCACCAAATTTCATCTTGAACACCCATTTGCATCCAAAAAATTTCTGTCCATTAGGCAAAGGCACCAAGTCCCAAGTTTTATTCTTTTCCAAAGAAGCCATCTCATCTTCCATGGCCTCCTTCTAGGAACCTGCATATTTCATGCCCATAGCCTCTGTCACAGTTCTAGGCTCATGAGCATTAGTAAGCAAAGAAAAAGCACAACTAGAATCAAGCAATGTATAACCACACCTCTTCGGTTGCTTTCTATTTCATGTAGACCTCCTCAAAGGCTAAGGTTGAGGTTCAAATTCTTCTTCTGAGCTTTCAGAGCTGCTAGAGCTCTCCTCATCATCAGGTCTCACAAGATCTATTGATTCATTCTTCTTAGGGGTAGTGGGAAACTGAACAATATCCTCTTTCTTTTATTTCTCTTCTAGTTGTCGAATAGTGGAAGAAGGTGTTAGCTCTTTGAAAATAACACTTCTTCTATACAACACTTTTTCCATCATAGGATCCGAAAGCTTGTATCCTTTCACACTGACACCATAACCAATGAAGATACACTTAACCTTTTTCTCCAATTTTGACCTCTTCTCCCTAGGTACATGAGCATATGCCTCACAACCAAAAAAATAAAGATGTCTTATTGAAGGCTTCTTACATACCACACCTCCATGGGTATCTTACCAACAAGAGCTGATGTAGGAGACCTGTTTACCAGGTAGCAAGCAATGGCAACAACTTCAGCCCAAAACTTCTGTTCGAGGCCAGCTCCATTAAGCATACTCCTAGCCTTCTCCATCAGTGTCTTTTTTATCCTCTCTACAAGTCCATTTTGTTGTGGGGTGTGTGGAGTTGTCTTATGTCTTTCAATCCCATGTTCTTTATAGAACTTATCAAATTTTGTGGAATAGAACTCACCACCATTGTCAGTTCTCAAACACTTAATTCTTTTACTAGTCTAATTCTCAACAAAAGCTTTAAACTCTTTGAACCGACTAAAGACTTTAGATTTTCTTCTGAGAAGATAAATCCATGTCCTTCTACTATAGTCATCTATAAAAGATACAAAATATATAGATTTAGAGATCAAAGGAACATTAACTGGACCAAACACATTAAAATGAATAAGATCTAATACACCAAAAGACTTATGAGAACTGTTGCAAGTATGTGCCTAATCAGTGTTGTCATTGATGTCAACATATCTTTGTTATCATTGGTGTCAACTATATCCTATTTTTTTACCTGTTTAGAAGATGTATATTTTGAGGATATTGAGAAAATTTGCCTCTCTGGAAGAAACTGTGAATTGCAGTGAAGATAGTGAGTTGCATGCTGAAGAATAGTCCAAAAGATTGCTCCGCATTTCTTGCTAACTGAAGATCTTGGTCTATGGATTGGAATTTATTTACAGGAATGTTTGAAGATGTTAAATCCTTAGTTTGAACCTCTAGTATGAAGATTTGAGTGAGTTACATTCACCAAAGTAAAACCTACTTTTTTCTGATTATTCACTAGTCCCTGAGAGAAATTATTTTGCTCCGCATTCCTCTACATTAAAAGTGTTTTGCTCTATGGTTCTAGAGGGAAGTTTGGGATTATGATAAGTGCCTACAATTGCTATGGTTCATGTTTTGGTGGTTTGCAATCTATCTTTCTTTTATGACAATTGAAGACAATGAAGTTCATGTGCTTCAGTATGAATAATCTCATGGATAAAGTGATTTGAGCTTGTGCAGTTGCTCCTAGTGATTTCAATGTGCTTGTGGATACCTCTTGATCATGTTCCTACCTTTACATTGCTCCAAGTTAAGGAATTGACATCATGTTTGAATATTATTCCTAGATAACGTAGCATGTAACTAGTCTTAGCTGACTTGGTTAACTCTAGTGATTACAGAGATCTCTTGAAGATTATAGAAGTGTATTGTGGCATGGAAGATTGTGTTTGAGTCCCAGCTAAGGCTGACATGATCCGCACATAGCTATAGTACATTTCCTTTGCATAATTTTGAATTAGGTCAAGACCTATTTTGTAAATGTTTGTAATACCAACCTTGGAGATTGTTCCAATGGTTGATTATTGTAATGCTAACCTTAATGATCATTCCAAGGTTGATGAAGTGTATAAATACTTGTAATTGAGTCACAGAAAATATGTCCTAGAGCGAAGATGTGAAGATAAGGAAAGAAGTAAAAAGGTAGAGTAGAGCAGAGGAACTATTGTACTTCAATGTATTAACCTCAGACATGTAGAAGATGCTGATCTTGGTAGTGAGCCTGGTAATGAGCCACCAGTAGGGTTTAACAGCCCTCATTGTAATCTTTCTAGGTTTAGGGCTGAGGTAGTGAGCTTGCTAAACCTAGTTGTACTTCATGGCAGTGAGCCAGCATGTTCTAGGCCCATGGAGTGACCAAGATTGAACATCATTTTTCAAAGATTGCAATATATATTGAGAGATAATCCTCTCCATGGTTTTTCCCCACCTTGGGGTTTTTGACATAAAAATATGGTGTCTCTTGTGTTTAATGTTGCATCTATGTTTCAGTTTCTGATTTCATGCATTCATTGTTTAATCATAATAACTGTGGACAAGTGATTAATGTTTAAGTATTGAAGTGGTTGAGTTTTGGGACAACTGATTCACCCCCCCTCTCAGTTGTCCAGTGCATTCCAACAAGAACTTGAGTAAAATTGAACATGGGTTTTCTTTCCATATATACAATGTTCACAAAAGTTGAAATCAAGATTACAATAATCTAACCGTTCAATGCGGTTTTTATTTTTCAGGGTTCTAAGACCCTTCTCACCAATGTGGCCAAGTCTCATATGCCATAACATTGTCTTCTTAGTAGGAAGTTTAACTTCCAAAGCATGAGCACCCTTAAGTACCCAAAATGCACTACCATCAGAAGTTGATACAACAAATCTTTTAGTTGCTAGTTCCAATGGTGGGGATGAAGTGATTGTAGCTCTTTTCTTCAAGTTAGATGAACTATTGCATTGTGAAATGCATGCCTCTAACTAAAACAAAGTACCTCTTTGAGTACCCTTCGTGAGCACCATAGCTCCTCTAGTCATCTTGCATCCTTATTTTGTGAAGACAACCTGCACACCTACATCATTCAATTTACTTATAGAAAGTAAGTTTCGTGCCAAGCCTGGGATGTGCATAACCCTAGAGATCCCCTTCACTCATCCATTAGGGAATTAGATTGTGACTCCTACACGAACAACTATCTTCAAATGAGAGTCATCACCTAGGTACACTGTTCCACCATCGAACTCTTCATACTTTGTAAACCAGTCTCGATGTGAGGTCATGTGGAGCAAGGCACTAGAATCAATCAGCCACATATCGTTAGATGCATGGGTGGCTAAGGCTGCAATTAAAGCATCACCATCATCTTATGAATTGTCAAAATCTGAATCTGGGACATTCTTCTTCTTTTTCTCCTCTTTGCATTCCTTTCAGAAATGCCCAATTTTTCCACAGTGCCTTGGACTTTCTAGGAGATTTGGATCTCCCACAGGATTTGGATCTACCCTTCTCAGCTTTCTTGTCCTTCTTTTTCCCTTTCTCCTTGCGTCTTCCACAAATTGCAAGAGCCTTTTTAGCTGACTTGGATGACTTTCTCTGCATCTCTTCAGATAATAGTGAAGACAATACCTCATCCATCTTGAAAGTGGTTGTAATGCTTCTAATGGTCATTACAAGATGATCCCATGAATCTGGTAAAGAACAAAGAAGGGTTATACATCGATCCTCCTCCTCCATCTTCACACTAACAGATGTCAATTGTGCAACTAGCATATTAAAGGTATTCATGTGATCAGAAACCAATCATCCATCTTCCATCCTTAGAGAATATAGCTTCTTCCATAGGAATAAGTTGTTTACCAGGGACTTAGCCTGATAAACATCACCAAGTTTCTCCCAAAGCTCCTTCACGATTTTCTTTTCATGAACATTTAACAGGATGAAATCAGCCAAACAAAGTCTCACAAGACCCTTGGCTTTACGATCTTTGAGATCCCAATCTGCTTGTGCCATTGCTGTTGGTTTTGTACTGGAAGTTGTTTCCCATAGGTCTCTATCAATGACTATATCTTCCATTTTGAGTTTCCACAACTTGAAATTGTTTCCATTAAACTTTTCCACATCTATTCTTTCGGATGTCCATACCATCTCCTTCTTGCAACAAGATTACAGAATACTCTACATAGACTCCCACTCAATCTAAGATTAGTACAAAAAACCCTTACCCAGCAGCTAGGACCAAAACTAGCTAGGCTCTTATACCAACTAAAAGGAAGCTAGGTGTGTGGAAATCACTTCCTAAACTAATCTAATGAGGGGAGAGGTATGTAAATTCATTTTATCCCTTACAATTGTAGAAATATTAAACTTATATTAGAGATATTACAATAGCAAACACAATACAAGAATGTAGACAGAGAGAAGTAGACACAAGATGTATCGTGCGGAAAACCTTTTCAGGTGAAAAACCCCACACTCTAAAACCTACACAATGTATTATCTGAAACAATAACAGTTTACAATACACTTGCAATGTAAGTTCTTCCAAGAGTCTTCAAATGTCAATTTTGGAGTTATTTTGGCAGCATAATAGTACTTGTAAAAACACTATGCAAATACAACTCCAAAACAATGCATTTTATAGAGATACAAGGCATATTCTGGAAGCTTCTTGAGATAGGCGTCCACCTTGGCCACATTGCCATTATCCCGCATCAAAGGACACTTTTCCAAGCTAAAAATACTTCCCTTACATATGTCATACATGGTAGATTTGACTTTCCAAGATTGGAGCACTCCATGCTAAAAATAGACTATAACAGATGCTCTTACACATCTTACAGCTGTCATAGATTTTCCCAACATAACAACCTTAAATGTTGTAAGAGAATCTATCATATAAGACTAAATATAGTAAATTCCTCTTACAACATTTCATAGCCCAACCTGGGCACCCAAAGATGCCTTTCCCTCATGCAAAGATACTCACCGACACTTGTCACCACTTGTCATAGGAATCTCTAAATTTGGCTCTTACGCATCATATATTCTATCATATGGAATATCCTCTTCCACATACCACAAGATGCTGACACATGGCATAATATTGCCACCTCAAATGGGATGCCCAAATCCATGTAGGTTTTACTTGACCATCCAAGTCACATTCCAAGTAAGATGACATGTCACCGTGGCACCTCAACTAAGTGACCAAACTGAATGTGCAAGTAAATACAATATTAGGAAATAAATAAATAATGATAGGAATTTGCAGAGGTTGAGACACCTTAATTATTGACACTTTGCAACATCATCTGGAATGCCTAAGTGGAGAGAGTCCTATGTCCCATATCACAAAAGTTCACACATGAACTACAAAGATGCGAGGACTAATGACACCTATTTCTCTCACCCTCATCATCTTGGGTAAGATCATCACCATGTTGTGCTAGAGACCAAGTAAGAGAATTCAATGAATGTAGCATCTCCACCTCAACAATGTCCTTCAAACTCGAAGGGAGTGAGATATGTGTTGGCCTCATGAGGGGTCTAGGTACGCAGTTCTAGTCTTGATGTGTCCCTTGTCTATCTTAGGCAGAGCCACCACCTCTAACTTGGAACTCTCAAATATCAAAGTAATTAGAAATATGGTTGAGGATGAACTCACAATAGAGTTTCCTCAGGAAATATTGTGGCACCTCATTGTTATTACAAGGATGCTCATCAAAGATGATGTACCATCTATCCCAATAGTTTCAGAATATACCATTGTGCACACACCAATGAATAGGGAACCATTTACAACTCTCTTCTAGTGTTTGGCTAGTTTTAAGATTGATAAAATGTGAACATAATTGAGATTTTGTAATTTTTTTTGTCCTTGTTTGTAAGACAATTTGTCAGCATAGTATTATTGACTCCTCTCCCTATGGTTTGTCACTAATTCAATATGAGAAGCAATGACCTCTAATGACTTGGCAAGGGCTCTCCTATGATTGGTGCTTGCATTTGGAGTATTTAATGTTTCAATTAGAGTTTCAAGTTGTTTTTTTCTTCAATTCACCCTAAATAGTTTTCTTGTGTCTCTTTGATGGTGAGGATGTGAAGGTGGGGGTTTTGAGGGTTCTCCTTAGTTTGAGGGGGGTTGTTTTAAGCCTCCTTTCTAGATTAGGTTTTTGTGGTGGCTCATTGGTTGAAAATTCAAGATAAAAATCCAATCAAAACATTACAAAATTAAAAAAAATTTTCAAAATCACAAAAAAAGATCAAACCCTACCTTGTTTAGCTACTACACCCTATACACCTTGTGCACGATGTCCTCGAGAGTAGGATTGGTGAGGTGGCATGGTGAAATTGTCAATTTCCCTTTGAAATTGTTGATTTAATCTTTCTTACAATGTGCTCGTGGTAGTAGAAGTGAAACCTATGGCCAATTTTTTAAAATGAGCCACAAGTTTCACTTTTGCTTCTTTTATTTTGATTTCTTACTAACCTAAAACACTAGTGTGTTATAATGTACTCACGTTTTAGGCTCAGTAATACCGAGCCATAATGTAATCTTGTTACAACACAAGCACTTTATAATGTGCTCGTGTTATAGCTCATATGAGACCAAGAAGTGGTTGCAGACACTTTTTGGTTCCCCATCTTTGTGCATTGACCCATATGTGCATGCAAAAATTCCAAAGAGGAATAACAAGAAGAAACCATAATGAAATGTCTTGTCTTCTATATGAGAATATGATATGGAACAATACAATGTACAATTCATTAATCAAGTACAACCAATATTAAAGTAAGATTGCAATTAAAGACCTACAAGTGCAAAAGAAGCGGGGTCTTCCAAAAATGTGATATTCTTGGTAACCACAACAACTAAGTCTTGTAAATGTAAGATGTGTAGTATTTGGAAAAGAAGTGCCTAAATAATTTATCCACTTGAATGCAACAATGATTGAGAGAAATCCACCTTTCTTGTTCTCATTCCTAAGAAGAATGGGGCTAAGTCTTTTGCTGATTTTAGGGCGATCAGCATGTGTAACTCCTTTTATAAGATCTGTTAAAAAGTTTTGGCTATTAGGCTTCAGGTGCTCCTTCCTGGTATTATTTTTGTTCAGCAGAGCAGTTTTGTGTTGGGAAGACAGATTCTTGATTCTATTATCTCTGTGCAAGAAAACATCCACTCTTTGGGTGTACAAGAAGGCAAGTTTTCTTCTGAAGCTTGACCTCATGAAAGCCTATGATAGGGTGGATTGGAACTTTTTAATTAAAGTGTTGGATGGGTTTGGATTAAAAAAAAAGGTCCTCTATCTCATCTAGTAGTTGGTTTTTTCTCCTAAGTTCTTAATTTTGATTAATGGATACCCTTCAGGTTTTTTCAAAAGCTCCAAGGGTTTGAGACAAGGCGATCCCATCTCTCCCTTCCTCTTTGTGGTGATGGTGGAGGTGCTTGGGAGGAACATCCAGGAAGCTTTGGTCAATGGTCAGCTTAAGGGGTTAAGCTCGTCTTCCTTAGGCCCTTCTTGTTCTCATCAATAATTTGTGGATGATATCATCATTCTGGGAGAGTCTTCTATTAAGGAAGCTAAAACTTTGAATCATATTTTGCTTAAATATGAGCTCACTTCTAGTCAGAAAATTAGTCTTCCTAAAAGTTTGATCTTCTTCCTTAACACTCCCGAGGTGAGATAGTAGAAGATTGCTCATATTCTTTAGTGTAGAGTTGATAGCTTTCTGGGGGTCTATTTGGGGATGTCTCTCTTCGATAAAAGGATTCTGAAGTTCTTTTGGTTGGGTATGATGGATAGAATGCAATCCAAATCAGCTGGTTTGAAAGGAGTTGTTTTAAGCTAGGTGGGTAAAATCTAATTGATTAAAGCTACTCTCCAAAACATGTCTGTCTATTCCATGTCTTTGTTTAAGATTCCCTCTAAGTTTAGAGAGAAAATTGAACAAATCCAAAAAAGGTTCCTATGGTCAGGTACTGAGGAAAGGAAGAGAATTCCTCTGATTACGTGGGACCTAGTGTACAAAATAAGATGATGGGTGGAATTTGTTTAAGGAAGCTTAAAGAATTTAATTCTGCTCTCTTAGCTGGGATTTCTTGGTGCCTCATGAATGATAAGAAAGAGTGGACAGACATTGTTAAGAATAAATACCTTGCGGGCTACAACAACTTCAGGGAGGCCTTGGAGAGCAATGGCATGTTGGATGGTTCTGAAATATGGAGGAACATTTCTCAGTTGAGATTCATTATTAAAAAGGGCTCTAAATGGATGTTTGGGGATGGGAAGTTGGTCAAATTTTAGGAGGACTTGTGATTTGGCAATTTCCTCTTAGTCTGTAGGATTGGGCCAACCCCGACAAGGAGGTATACTCTAGAAGATATGGTAGATGGGTGGTTGATTATATTGTTAATGGTAGGTGGAAGAATTTGCTAGAGGTGGATCTGTGAATGGGTGACTTTTGAAGCTAAGTTGAATTTGTTTCATATCCCCTCCTTCCCTAAGGAAGATAAACTTATTTGAAAAGATACCTCTTCTCATGAGTACTCTATGGCTTTGGGCTTTAAAGGGTTGCTTCTTCCCAAGGGGATCCTCCCTTCTGGGCCAAGCTCTGGGATTCTAAGCTCATCCCCAAGATTAACATCTTCTTTTGGATGCTTGTTCAAAATAAGGTTCTGACCACTGATAATCTCTGCAAAAGGGGATTTTCAATTCCCAATAGATGCCCCTTGTGCCTTAAGGATTTTGAAGACTCTTTCCACCTACTTATTATGTGCCCCTTCTCTTTGGAAGTTTGGGTAAAGATTCTTTCTCTTTGGAACCTCAACTAGATCTTCCCTAATTCTTTCAGGGATTTAGTTTCTCAATGGATTTGCCCTGTGAAAAATTTGTCCCTTAAATTTCTTTGGTCCTTACTGATCCCTCATATAGCTTGGATCCTCTAGAAGAAATGAAATAACAAAATTTTTAGGGAAGTTAGTGTGGATTCAGAAGGCTTGTTTTTCAAGCTGATCAGATGTGTTAAGGCAAACTTCTCTATTTGGATTAAGGAAAAAATTTCTCATGGGACCAAGTTAGAGGTCTCTCCTTTGGAGAAGGATATATCTAAGAACTAGAACCTCCCTAGTGATATTTCTATCTCTTTTAGAAAAATGAAGCAACCTAGAGGTGAGGTGGTTTGGAAATTTCCTCCTAAAGGGATGGATCAAAATTAATTTTGACAGGGCAGCGAAGGGGAATCCTGGAGTTGCAGATAGTGGGGGAGTGATGAGAGATGATTTTGGTAGGTTTTTGTCATTTGTGGCACTCCCTCTGGGTACCCATACTAACCATTATGCCGAAGTTGCGGTGGCCTGCCATGCTATTAAGTTAGCCCATTCCAAGGACTTTAATAAGGTTTGGATTGAAGGTGACTCCAATAATATTATCAATTGTCTTAAGATATCCCATAGCCCTAGTTGGACTATAGCTACCTTTTTTGATGAATCTCTCAAGCTTATGGACTCCTTTGAAGAGATTATAATATCCCATGTTTTCTAAGAAGGAAATAAAGTGGCCGATGTCTTTGCTAACATCGGGGTCACTTGCCAGAGTAAGCTCATCTAGGAGGTCGAGGACATGATTCCTAGTGAAGCACACACCTTGATCAAACATGAGTGCCTATGTGGAACTAGGCTTGAGGGATACTAATGTGTTAATGATGGAAATTAATGGTATGAATATTAGGGCAATCATGAAAGACCAGCACACATGGATTCTGGGTATTGCTAATGGCCCATTCAAATAGAGAAGGCTTCATTTTCATTTTATTTGTTTCTAGATTGGTGGAGAGGGGTTGAGCCCTCTTCCTATGAGTGGGTTCGGGCTAATAGGAAAATGTGGAAAATTATAGACGCAGGGGGCTGACCCTGTTTATGGAAACATTGCATGGTGCGGACCCCACTGTTATGTTGATGTTTTCCAAGAATTGGAAGAACCAAAAGGTGATGGATTTTGGTTGGGATCTTTCTATTACAAAAGACCTCATTGCCATGATAACTCTGTCAATGGGAAGAAGTTTTTTAGGGAGCGAAAGACCAGTGAGGAGGCCATGAATCACTTCTTTAATGGTAATGAGTGGAACAAATTGGTGAAGCTGCAATTGGGGGGCTATAATTCTCTATCAATTAAGCCTATTTGGGTCAAGGTTGTAGAGGTAATTATGTGCTATGTTATCCTAGATGGTAGGTTTATAGTTGTTTACAGTTACCATTTCAATCTTCTTAAACATTTTCATCATCAAATGCTTATTTTTCTCCCATTCTACTTGTTGGCATCTATGGAAATTTTATTTAAAGGAGAATGTTAGAAACCCTAAGCTCTCGGTCCTCCATGAAGGTATAATCCTTCTCATTATGGATTATATGAAAAATAACACCCCTAAGGGAGGGCTAAAGGGTAAATCCTCTACTAAAAAGAAGGTTTTCATAGTCTCCAGTGACTCAGAGACCTAGTTAGGGGATGAGGAGTGGATGGAAGAAAATGAGAGGGAGGAAAGTGAAGAGATGTTGGGTAAAAAGAGAAAGAGGCAAAAAAAGTGAAAGGAAGCAAGGTATGCGGAAAATGCTTCCTACACTAATCTAATGAGGAAAGACTTATGCAAATTTTTACTTTTACAGTTACAAATTAAGATGCACATTAATAGAAAGATAATAACAACTTCCAAATGCAAACACAAAACTCACAACACAATATATACGTGAGGAAAACCCTTTCAGGTAAAAAAACCCCACACTCCAAAGCCGCCCAATATATTATTCAGAAATCACAAAGATTACAATATACTTGCAAAGAAAGATTTTATAGGAGTATATCCAACTAGAATTCCAGGAGGTAACTCGACATCTATAAGATTCTTACATACAACCTCCATCTCAAGTTCCTGATATATAGGAGATACAATTCAATACACCGCCAACGGTAATTACAAAACCATGAGCTAAAACCACCCAAATGTAGTGCCCAAATTATCTCCAATCAAAAATGCCTTGTGATATACCAAACCACATACTAACGTGTGTAACTCTCCCCTTTATAGCACTTTTATGTGTCCAACACGTTTTTACATTTCCAAAAACCAAAAGTCCAACTTCCGGAGGCCATAACTTTTGATCTGGGTGTCCGATTGACGAACCGTTTTATGCGTCAGAATGCTCGTGAAGTGCTCTATTACCCTATAACCTACTATGTTTGTTACAATAATTTTTGGGGCATTTAGAGAAGGTTTGATACCCAAAAATTGAGTTTGGAACTTTTTTGACAATTTCAAAAAAATAGAAACTTTAATATCTCACAATCCAGATATGATCTTGAGTTGAAACTCACTTGAGATGTTTACTTAGTTGTTCTACACCTTCTAGGAAAAATTTAGGTTGACCCGAGGTCAATTGAAGGACTTACTAAAAATAGTAAGTCTTACTATTTTAAGCTCATTTGGAGACTTTTGGAAACTTTGAAGGTTCTAGACCATTCTCCAAGATAAAGGGTATTCAAAAAGACCAAAACTGGGAAGAATAGTAATCTTTCAAAGTTGCAAGGTTGAGATACTTTTCTTAACATTCTCCCACTTGTCGAACACCTTGCAAGAGCAAAGGGAGCATCAACACCATGATTTAATTGCTAGGGGCCGTGAGGCCCATAGACTCTAAACACCATCTGAAATTCTCTGTGCTCATAGGTTTTGTTAAGGAATCTACAATATTCATCAAAGTTTCAACTTTTTCTAAGTTTACCTTGTCATCCTGTATCATGTCATGAACAAAATGGTACTGGACATCAATATGCTTAGTCCTTTCATGGAAAGTAGGATTCTTCACCAAACATATCGCACTCTAACTATCACAACAAATAGTATATCTGAACACTCTCTACACTACATCCCAATGTACCCATCTAGGATTAGCCATAAATCGACTAAGGACTCCCACTACTATGGCAATGTCTGATCTTGTGTAGACCATCACATACATCAAACTACCAACCACACTAGCATAAGGAACTCTACTCATATCATCTATCTTAGAAGGAGACTTTGGACAATCTTCAACAGATAACTTTGTCCCCATTGTAACAGGAATAGTCAAAGGTCTGCAATCCATCATGTTGAATCTCTCCAACATATTGTTAATATAATTACTCTGGCCTAACCAAAGTTTTATGTTTTCTTTGTCTCTTCTGATTTCCATTCCTAGAATGTACCGAGTTGCCCCTAGATTTTTCATTTCAAACTGTACTGACAACTAAGACTTCAAATTAGAAATCAAACTTTTACCATTCCCAATGAGTAACATATCATCGACATATAATGCAATAATGAGAATGCGGTCATTGTCAAAATTGTAGTAAACACAATGATCTGATTTCGATCTTTGAAATCCAATACTCAACACAAAAACATCAAAATTCTGGTACCACATCCTAGGAGACTGTTTCAAACCATACAAAGAATTTTTCAACTTGCAAACCATATTTTCTTTACCTTTCACCACATAGTGCTCTGGTTGTGACATATAGATTTCCTCCTCCAAGTCACCATGAAGGAATGAGGTCTTCACATCCATCTGTTCCACTTCTAGATCATACGCTGTTGTAACAAATAACAGGAACTGAATAGATGTCAACTTTACAATGGGAGAGAAAATCTCACCATAGTCAATCCCCTCCACCTGAGAATACCCCTTCGCAACCAATCTAACCTTATATTTCTCAACACTGCCATCTACACCGAATTTCTTTTTGAACACCCATTTGTGTCCAATAGGTTTTTGTCCTTTAGGAAAAGGTACCAAGTCCCAAGTATTATTCTTTTCCAAAGAAGCCATCTTGTCTTCCATGGCCTCCTTCCAGGAACCTGCATCTTTCATACCCATAGCCTCTTTCATAGTTCTAGGCTCATCAGTGTTAGAAATCAAAGCAAAAATACAAATGGAATTATGCAATGAATAACCAAACCTATTAGGTTGTTGCCTTATCCACGTGGACCTCCTCAAAGGTTGAGGTTGAGGTTCTTCATCTTCTTCTAAACTTTCAGAGCTACTAGAGCTCTCCTCATTATTAGGTCCAATAGATGTTTTTGGTTCAACTTTCTCAAGGGTGGAAGGAAGCTAAACCATATCATCTTTCATCTCTTCTTTCTTTGGTTGCAAGACAATAGAAGAAGGATTGAGCTCTCTGAAGATCACGCTTCTGCTATACAAAACTCTCTCAGCTATTGGATCCTAAAGCTTGTACCCTTTCACACCGATGCCATAACCAATGAAGATACACTTTACAGACTTGTTCTCCAACTTAGACCTCTTCTCCTTAGGTACATGTGCATATGCCTCACAACCAAATACTTGAATGTGTCTTAATGAAGGCTTTTTACTAGACCATACCTCCATGGATGTCTTATCAATGAGCACTGATGTAGGAGACCTGTTAACCAGATAACAAGCAGTAGTGTTGTGATGTTCACAACACACCCCATTTTGCTCCTTAGCAAAATGAGGACCCCTGTTGTGGCTTTGCTTTTTTTTATTTTGTGTGTTTTGTTTTGCTTGGTGGTAAAGGGAAAAGAGGGTTAAAATTGTAAACTTTGTTAAAAATAGAGGAAAAATGCATTTTCAGTACCAGGGCATGATATGGTTGGATTCCTTGTGAAAAATGAGCTAGGGTTCCTTTTTGAACCATCTTAAAATTTGCTATATTTTGCAAGTTATGATCATTTTGGTAAAATGTACATTCAGGTTTGTATATCGCTTTGCATATACAAAGTCCTTTGTATGTGCAAAGTTGTTTCTATACTTGGTCACTTTTTGCTTTTGGGTTCATATACAAAGTCAGTTGTATATCCTTTCATGCATACAAGATGGACCCGAAAAAAAAACTTAGGTCAAAATAAATTGATGTTTTAAATCCACTTTGTATCTAATGTTTGAATGTTTGGCAGGTTGCAACATACAAGTAAATGTACAAGACATTTTATACATAACATGGAATCCAAAAGTTATGAACAAGAGAGAATTCGTTGTATATCCATAGGTTTGTATGTTTGAGTTACATACAATGCATTTATACACCGCGCGGACTTGAAAAGTTATTGAACCAGAGTTAATTTGTTGTACATTTCAGACTTGTATATTTATGCATACCTTTGGAACATACAACGTCCATATGCAAATCGTGGACCCAAAGGGTTGTTTAGACAAGGTTAGTTGCTTGTATGTTTTGAAATATACAATGCATAAGATACAAGTGTTCTATATACAACGCGGACCCGACAGACTTATCAAAACAAATTAAGTCATTGTATATTCGGCGCTTGTATGTTTTTACATACAAGCGGAACATACAAGGCACTGTTCACACACAAGCCGGATTCGAAATGGGTTTTAAAAATAGAAAATTCATTGTATATTGGAAAATAGATACAAGCGGAGCATGCAAGTCAATATACATTGCCAATATACATAGCGGACCCGAAAAGGTCATTAAACATTGTTAAATCGATGTGCATTTGGTGCTTGTATATTTGGACATACAAAGTAAAATATACACTGGCAACATACATCACACAGACTCGAAGCAATTATTGAACAAGGTTAATCCCTTGTATATTTTGCGGGCTTGTATGTTTCAGTAACATACAATGCAAATATACAATGGCGGACGTGACATGGGTTTCAAATATGGAAAATTCATTGTATATCCGTGGATTTGGAAAGAGGGTTTAATAAATATACAGGACCCGATATGCAACGCAGATTTAAAAGTTTTTTGAGACAGTGTTAATTCAATGTATGTTTCTAACTTGTATATTATCAAATATACAAGCCAACATACAAATAGCATATACAACGCAGATTTTAAAGGAGTTATCAAACAATGCGAATTTGTTGTATAAGTTACGGCTTGTATATTTTGAAACATATGTTACACCTTACACATACAAGCTGGAATCCAAATGAATCTAAAATCGGATTTATCCTGTGTATCACGTCTGAGTTTGCATATCAAGAGATACATTGCGGATTTAATAGGTTGCTTTATATGGCGGATTTGAAAAGTTATAAATCAAAGATAAGTGCATGTATATTTTGTGCTTGTATATTCTTATATACAAACCAATATACATTGCGCTCATACAAACCAAAACCCAAAGGAAATCAAAACTAATTTATTGCTTGTATCACGTCCGACTTGTATATCAGAGGATACAATGTATATGTACATGGGGCAGAATTGAAGAGTGGTTTAAATAGAATTAATTGCTTGTATATTTCTGGCTTGTACATTGAGATATACAAACTGATATACATTGTAATATACAAGCCGAAATTAAAAGGAAATTGAAATCTGATTTAACGGAAGCATCGTGTTCGACTTGTATATTACGACATACAAGGATTTAAGTGAGGAAAAATGAGCGGGAAAATGAAGCGATAGGTTTTTGGAGGTTTTTTTGGAGCCCGAATGCATATTTTCGATCAACGATGGTTGATCTGACTATTTTGGGCACTATATATGCATTTTTTGGATGTGATTTCCACAGATTTAGGGCCCGATTGATGCGTTCACACAGTCACGACTAGATTTGGTAGTTGTTTTTCTTCCTGTGGGTTTATTAAATGATGATACTTATTGCTTATTCATTTTTGCAGGTTTGTAGTTAAGGAGGGAGCTGAAACTTAATGGCGGTGACATCATGGAGGGGGAAATTAGATCTTGGAGGAAGCAGAAGGAAGATAAGGATGAAGTGCGAAGAAGTCAAAGGTCTTCATTGATGAAGACAAAATGCAGTTGGAGACATTATTGTAGTAGATGACAGAAGTTATTATTGATCTGCTAGGGTTTCCAAATGGCATATTTCACCCAGATTGGATGTATGCTCAGAGATATTTTGGGAGATTTGATCTCTAGCATTTATATTGTAAACAGAGGTTTGAACCAGGGTTTAAATTAGGGTTTTTTGGGCTGTATTGAGGACAATCAAAGTCTATATATTGTGCCTTGATACATTGTAATACTTTACATAGGGGCTACATAGAGATTTGTAGTAGCAAGAATTTGTAAAAATAGCATTTTAGTTTAGTTTAGAAGTAGAAGAAGGAGGTCGCCTATGTCTGCAATAAGGAATGCATGGAACATCTAGCTTCCTTACTGTATCTGTAATGCTTGTAAGTTTTCTGTAGTTTGGTCAATGAAGCTAAGAGTCATTCAGACATTGTAAATCTTATATGACTGTCTATTTCTAATACAATTGAATCTGGAAGTCTGTATCTATCTTCTGAGTGTTTTCTTGCTCTTCATTATGTTTGAAACATTTTCTCTTAGAGCTTGTAATTTTAAGTGTATGTTTGTGAAAATGCTCAGAACTTACATTTAAGGTTTTGTCTGTGGATTTGATCAAATTGCTATATTATTTATAAAGTGCATAACAAAACAATTAGATCCTTCGAATAGAGTGAATGAAGTGTAGATTAGATCTTTCTAACTTTTCCCAACCCATCTAAAAATACTTAGCTTAAAACGTAGAAATTTGAAGGAAATTTGTCTCATATTTGAAAAGAAGCATGCATAATAGAGTTAAAAGTAGACAATTTTCATAAATATTTAAGAGGAGAAAGATGCAATAATCTGAAAAAACTATTTAAAGTTTTGCAACACAAGTATAAGTTTATGTAAAAGGAATGAACAACATATTGACATTTATTAATCTTTTGCATAGTTTGAGTCCAGTAAACCAACAAGAAACCCTAAACTACGTAAGGCTCCTTGAACATTACAGCTTCACATCGACCAATTGAATTTGCCCAACAGGTCAAGACCTGACTATATTAAACTTGGGATTAAGTGAATCTTAACTGATTCCTTCATATCTTTCAAGTCAGTTTTGGTTCATTTTATGTGAATTTTAACTAATTGTTATGATTGCATCAAAACAATCATCAACAAGTAGCAACAACTTCAGACCAAAACTTTTGTTCAAGACTAGCTCCACTTAGCATACTCCTTGCCCTCTCCATCAATGTTTTATTCATCCTCTCTGCAACTCCATTCTGTTGAGGGCTATATGGAGTTGTCATGTGCCTCTCAATCCCCTGTTCTTTACAGAACTTGTCAAAATCTGCTGAACAAAACTCACCACCATTGTTAGTCCTCAAACATTTAATCTTTATGTCCTTCTGATTCTCTACAAAAGCTTTGAACTCTTTGAATCTATTAAAGACTTTAGATTTACTTCTAAGGAAATGCACCCATGTCCTTCTACTGTAATCATCAATGAATGAAACAAAGTAAACATATTTTGAAATCGAAGGAACATTAATAGGACCAAACATATCAAAATGAATCAAGTCCAACACCTTAGAAGATTTGTTAGAACTGGAATAAAACTAAACACGGTTTTGTTTTCCATAAGTACAATGTTCATAGAAATAAAACTCAAGGTTACAATCATTCATACCCTCAACAAGATTTTTATTCTTCAGGGTCCTCAAAACCTTTTCACTAATGTGACCAAGCCTTTGGTGCCATAACATGGTCTTCTTAGCTGGAAGTTTCATCTCCATAGAATGAGTACCCTTAGGTACCCAGAAAGCATAGCCATCAGAAGTAGATGCAACAGTCTTTTTCGCTGCTAGTTCCAATGGTGAGGATGAAGACTCTGAATCTCTCTTCTTTGAAACAAAGGCACTATTGCACTAAACTACACATGCATCAAGTTGAAACAGAGTGCCAATCTGAACACCCTTAGCCAACACCATAGATCCTCTAGTCATCTTGCATCCTCCATTCAAGAAAACAACTTGCACACCCACATCATTCAATTTACTTAGAGAAATAAGGTTCCATGTCAAACTAGGGATATGCAAAACACCATTGATTCCCTTTACTCGTCCATCAAGGAACCAAATCAAGACTCTTCCACAGCCAACAATATCTAGGTGAGAATCATCACCCAAGTACACCTTTCCACCATCATATTCTTCATACTTTGAAAACTAGCCCCAATGTGAGGTCATGTGAAAAGATGCACTAGAGTCAATCAGCCACATATCCTCAGATGCATGCATTGCCAAGGTAGTGACAAATGCTTCTCCTTCATCTTGAGAGGACTTGTCAGAGTCCGAATCATGATTCTTCTTCTTTTTCTTTTTCTCCTCCTTGCACTCCTTGCGAAAGTGACCAGGTTTGCTACAGTTCCAACACAGGGCCTTGGACTTTCTAGGAGACTTAGATCTCCCATGGGATTTGGATCTTCCTTTTTCTTCCTTCTTCTTATCCTTTTTCTTTCTCTTCTCTTTAGATCTACCATGAACCACAAGAGCCTCCTTAGTTGATTTGGAAGACTTTCTCCACATCTCTTCAGACAATAGTGAAGAAACCACTTCATCCATCTTGAAGGTGGTAGTGGTACTCCCAATGGCCATAACAAGGTGGTCCCACAAATCTGGTAAGGAACACCGTAATGTCATACATTGATCCTCCTCCTCCATCTTCACACCAACAGAAGTGAACTAGGTAACAAGCATATTGAATGTGTTCAGGTGATAAGCGACAGATCCTCCATCTTCCATCCTCAGAGAATACAATTTCTTTCACAGGAATAACTAGTTCACTAGGGATTTAGCCTAATAAACATCTCCAAGCTTCTTCCAAAGATCCTTTGCAGTCTTCTCTTCATGGATATTCAAGAGCACTGAATCAACCAAACAGAGTATAATCAAACCCTTAGCTTTTTGATATTTGAGATCCCAGTCTTCTTGAGACATTGTCATTGGTTTTGTACCAAATATGGCTTCCCATAAATCCTGATCTACAAGCATGTCCTCCATTGTGAGTTTCCACAACTCAAAATTACTTCTGTTAAACTTCTCTATCTCAAACCTCCTAGATGTGCTTGCCATCTCTTACCTACAACAAAGATATCAAAATCCTCTACACAAGCTCCCACTCAAATGAAGATCAGCTCAAAAAAACCTCTACACAACAACTAGAATCAAAGATGATCAAGCTCTGATACCAACTGAAAGGAAGCAAGGTATGTAGAAAACGTTTCCTACACTAATCTAATGAGGAAAGACTTATGCAATTTTTTACTTTTATAGTTACAGATTAAGATGCACATTAACAAAAAGATAATAACAACTTCCAAATGCAAACACAAAACTCACAACATAATATATAAGTGGGGAAAACCCTTTCAAGTAAAAAAACCCCACACTCCAAAGCTGCCCAATATATTATTCAGAAATCACAAAGATTACAATATACTTGCAGAGCAAGCTTTTATAGGAGTATATCCAACCAGAAATCTAAGAGGTGACTCGACATCTATAAGATTCTTACATACAACCTCCATCTCAAGTTCCTGATATATAGGAGATACAATACAATACACCACCAATGGTAATTACAAAACCATATGCTAAAACCACCCAAATGTGGTGCCCAAATTATTTCCAATAAAAAATGCCTTGTGATATGCCAAACCACATATCAACACTTGTAACTCTCCCCTTTATAGCTCTTTTATGTGTCCAACACATTTTTACATTTCCCAAAACCAAAGGTCCAACTTCCGGAGGCCATAACTTTTGATCTGGGTGTTCGATTGACGAACCATTTTATGCATTAGAAAGCTCGTGAAGTGCTCTATCACCCTGTAACTTGCTATGCCAATTAAGACAATTTTTGGGATGTTTAGAGAAGGTTTGATACCCAAAAATTAAGTTCAAAACTTTTTCGGTAGTTTAAAAAAAAAGAAACTTTAATATCTCACAATCAACTTATGATCTTGAGTCAAAACTCACCCGAGATGTTTACTTAGTTGTTCCGTACCTTCTAAGCAAATATTAGGTCAATCCGAAGTCAATTGAAAGACTTACTAAAAATAGTAAGTCTCACTATTTTAAGCTTGTTTGGAGACTTTTGAAAACTTTGAAGGTTCTAGACCATTCTCCAAGATAAAGGGTATTCAAAAAGACCAAAACTGGGAAGAATAGTAATCTTTTGAAGTTGCAAGGTTGAGACACTTTTTTTAACAAAAAGGAGAATGTTCAAATCTCTTGGTCTCATGGTTCCCAGACAGGTGAGGATTTGGACCCAAGTATGCGGAAGAATTATCCTACTAACAAAGGGAAAGGCCCCATTTCTGTGAAGAAAGGTAAAAAGAAAGTGGTGGGGGAAGCATCCAAATAGGTCACGGATAAGGGGAGGGTTTTGGGTGAAAAGGAGAATGTGAGGAATGATCATGGTAGAGGTGGTGTTATGACTGTTGAGTAGAACATTAGATCACCTTTCCTGGAGATCCCTGGTCCCTCTCAGAATCTTTCATGTGACTTTGAAGAATTGGTGGCCAAGGCTAGGAATAGGGATGACCTGGAGGAAGCTATTGGCCTGGTGAAAACTCTATTCAATAGTCAGCATAGGATAACTAAGTGGTTTTTCATGGAGATCAACAGGATCAATATCAATTTGAAGTTACTGTAGGACAACTTGGATAGGGGTGGAGAAACCATAGCGAACTAGGATAATTAGATTTTCTAGATCTGGGAGGCTATTCCTAAGATAGAGGAGATGGAACATAAGCTCCTGAGGTTGAAAGAGTAGTTTCGGACTAGGATTCAATACTTGGAGGAGAAAATGATAAGTATTAATGATAACCTGGAAAAGATTTTGAAGATCAGTAAGCTCACTATTCAGAATAGTCTACAAGGGATGAAGCTTCTCACTGACAAGCTTATGGAGCTTAGAAAGGACCAGGTTAGGGAGCCCACTGTTGAGGAAGTCCCAATAGTGGAAGAAATTGTTATGGGTGATAAGAATAATGGTAACAAAGAAAAAGGTAAACATGTGGTGCAAGATAATACTGGGGGTCTATCGACTTGTACCAGGGGTAGCAAAAAGAAGTAGTTTGAAGAGGAAAAAAAGGAGTTGGTTAACTTGTCCAAAATACATGAGAAGTTTTATTAACAAGAGCTAGAAGTAGCTGAAACATTGAAGAATTTTTAGTTTCTGTGGCTTTCTATTTTTCTACTTTGTCTATGCTTTTATCTAGTTTTTTAGCTATCGAGTGGCTTATGGTTGGCTTTTTGTTTATGGATTGCTACTTTTTGTAAAGGGTTTCAGGCTCCCTTCAAAACCTATTTTACCAATATAATAAAAAAAATGATTGAGAGAACTTTTCTTTGATGAAGGTGTACTAAATGCAAGACTAGCTAGGGTTTACTATCAAAACCTTAGATTTTAAATACTTACCCCCTAAATCACAATTTTTTGATGCAAGAATTATTTTTTTGAGAAAAAATGATATCTATGACATGATACAGCAATGGACTTGATCATATTTAAAGTGTAAATGATATTAGAAAAGTCTAAAACAACATATTAATTACAAACCCTAGGTTTTGAATTTGACTAGGTTTTCTAAAAATGCAACATTTTGAAAAAACCCTAGCAAATAAGAGCTTTAAATGCAAGATGCAATACCATAAAATGATTAACTACTATAATATAAATCATATTTGATACAAAAATCATAAATTTAAATCTTTCTATGATGATCTAAAACATATGCAATGAAAACAATGCATAGATATATGCCTTTTTCTAAGCCTAAAATGCTTGATTTTTCACTTTTCAATGCAAACAAATGCAAGAATGCTGTAAAACAAAAAGGATGATAAGGTAAAAAAAATTAAATCCTTTTAATCAACCCAACAATCCAACAAGATCTAAAACAACACACTAATCTACAAGTTACCCTAGGTTGAAGATTAGCTAGATTTCCTAGAAATGCAAGGTTTTTGTAAACCCTAACAATGAAATATTACAAAATTATGATATGAAAGTATGAAAAATGATGAATGAATGTAATATAACTAGATCTAGGGTAAAAAACAACTTATATCTAAAGCAATACAGATGCCAAAGTGCAAGAATTAACGGGTTCACCAAAATGTAAGATAGAAAAGAGAGACTAGCTTAAAAGATCTAACTAGGTCAAACCCTCTTCTATCCAACATTCACACAATTCAAGCTTGGATTCTACTCAATAAGGTGAGCCAAACCACAAGGGATTTGTCCTTTTTTTATAGAGGAGAATCAACCAAATTGTAAGATGCTACCGCAATTTTTTTTTTCAAAATTACATACAAGGATATGACAGTGTTAGCACAAATGCATAATCAACTAATTGCCTCCCACTTTCTGATCACCTAAATCCCAAAATGGGCAAGGTGAGAGCATATGGTGATTTGGCCACAATAAATAAAAATGCAAATTAGGAACTATGATTCACCCACTGTGGTGGGCATCCACATAATGTGGGGATTCACCACTTTCAGTGAGTAAATGAACAAGAATGAAAGATTACAATGTCATCCACTTATTCAGTGGGAATACTCCACTTTTTAATGGGTGATTAACAAGTAAAGAATGATTATTTCTCCTCACTGGCAGTATTACTGTCCAGGGGTTATGATGTGAGATATAAATAAGAAAAGATTACAATATTATTAGTTGAAAATGATAATCATGATGACTATTGAAGCCTAGTATCACTTCCAGTGATTATACTCACACAAAAACCACAAAGTGTATTATGCTGATCATTAATTCCAAGGTTGATATTCAAAATCATGGCTTTGTTGCAACTTTAAGAATGTCATTGTTGGCAAAAGACACTATATGGGTTCATGGTTGTTGTCATTGATGGAAACAAAGGTCATCCCACATATCTGCAAGTCATGGTGTGTCTCTACCAGAAGTCAGAATGAAGATTATTGTGGTCTGGTGAACAAGAACAGAGCATGTGGCAAGGTCCGACAGACTGGTCTGAATCTCTCAGAAGAAGTATCTTGGTGCAGTACAGATTTGGGGAAGTTAAGAGGACTACCTTGAGTAATAGATTCCAAGGATTTAGCCTCCGGTGATGGACAAGGAAAAAGATATGAACAGTTGAATACCAGATTCTTGAGTAACAGTGTGAACAGAGGAAGAACTGACTGGCAAAACATCAGATTGCTTTCCGGATGTGTTTTTGATAGTGGTAAAGGTTATGAAGACATGGATTATGTTTGGCCGACATGATTAATGATTTCTACAAGTATATGCTTGATCCGCATTACTTGATATGGTAGGATTCAGCCGACAGATCAGAATTAGTGAAAAGATTGACTATTCCGGGTGCCGACTAGAAAGGTGATGAAATTACTTGTGCGGATATATATGCACAATGGATTTAGTTGTGAGAGTTGTTGTTGTGTGATGTGATATGCGAATAAGTGCAGAGTAGAGTAGAAACAACAAGAGAGATCTGGTATGTGAAAGGAAAGCAGAATAAAGAGAAGAGGAAAGATGAAGTGCAGCAGATCAGTGTACTGAGCCTAACTGGAACTGAACTCTAGCATATGTGGATGCTTCCATTCAGTTCAAGTATTGTATAACATTCTTTTGTAGACAGTGTGTCTCCTTGTAGGCAGTGTGCCTCCTTTGTGAGCAGTGTGCTCAGGCAGTGAGCCCTAATTGGCAAGTTCCATTTTGTAATTCCTTATTCTTCTAACAGAGAATAATCTTTGGGTTAATCACCCCGTGGTTTTCTCCCTTAACAGGGTTTCCACGTCAAAAATACTGTGTCATGTGTTTCTCACTTCATGGTTATGTTTGCTTGGCTGAATTAATGCTGCATTGATTAATAAGAATGTTCAAAAGAAGAAATAATTAGGATAACTGATTCACCCCCCCTCTTAGTTATCAACAATTGGTATCAGAGCTAAGTTCCTCCTAATAGAGCCTAACAGCTTGAGGAAGATCTGGGAGTTCAAATGGATGCATATGGTTTAAGGGAGCAACTCAAAACTGCCCTTGAGGATCTTGAACAGTCAAACTCTGAAGTCAATGAATTAAAGGAAAGACTCAAACAGGCTAATGAATTCATGAGAGAACTAAAAGACAAATTAAGTCTCTCTATGAAAAAGAGAAAGGAGCTGCTCCAACAATTGGCAAGACAAAGTGAAGAAAGTAATGCAAATGAAAAGCTGACTGAAAAAAACAAGTTATGTGAAAAATTATCAAAAGAAGTCATTATGGTAAGACATGAAATGGAATCAGGAGTTATAAAGTTTACTCAAGAGATTGAAGAGAAAAGAAAAACTAAAGACAATCTAAGATAATCTCTTAAAGAGAAATCAGAAGATTGCCACCAGATGGATAGGATTATCAGACATCTTGAATCTGATCTTGAAGATGCTAAAGATAATGAAGAAAAACTTGAGGATCAAATTGTCTCTCTCAAAAGGGATCTTCAAACAGCAAATGAATATAAAGAAAAATTCAAGATAAGTTCTGCTCAACTTGAAGTTCTTCTTGGAAGTCAAAAGAGGCCAGATGACAAGTGTGGTTTGGGATATGAGAAAGGAGAAAGCTCCGGATCCGGTCAGAAGAATTTTGGATCAGAAAATCTAAGGAACAGGCCTAGAAGACCTCCGGAAAGACAGCCCAATGCTCAAAGATATCCATCTTTCAATGGATACTGCCACAACTGCAATCACTTTGGTCACAAAGCTAATCAGTGCAGAAAGAGAATGAATCAGACCAATTCATCCTTCTCCGGACAATGCTTTAACTGCAAAAGGTATGGACATAAGTCTCATGAATGCAGAAATATGCAAATGAACAAATCATTCAATGGTAGATGCTTTACATGCAATAGAGTAGGTCATATGGCTAATCAATGCAGATCAAGAGGTTATCAATCAAATACACAAAGAAATGTTATCTGCCAAATCTGTAATAGGTCCGTTCATAATGCAAAAGTCTGCAGAAGCAAGAATCAAGACAAAAGAGGTCCGGTATATAGTTAGAATCAAGACAAAGGTAAACAAAAGATGAATGCGGATGAAGTTAGGAATGAGATGAACAAGATTTGGGTGAAGAAAAGTTTAGAGAAGGTAGAGGTTGGATCCGCACCAGACTCTGGTGCTGATATTCCATCCAGAAATTAAGAAATGAGCTCTGGCTCAGGGGGAGACACAAAGAAAACCCTGTTCCCCCAGCCAATCAAGTGGTGCCGGATTAGGCACAAGATGCGGAGTAAAGGGTTTGTAGATATGAGTCTTGAGATGATCCATCTAAGATTTCAGAGATCCGCATGAAGATGTGAAGAAGTTGTGATCGATCATATAGAACCTGTTCTGGGAGATGCTTCAAAATGACAGAAGATTACAGAAAGGTCTGGAGAGATCCGAAAGTGAATTGTCTTATTCTGCGGATTGGGCAGAGTGTTTGGGATGTCCTTGTGATGTGTCATCTTGATCTATTGGAAGATCCGCATGACGTTCATAGATCAGGACTAATCTGGTTCTTCAAGTCATTCAAATAAGGGAAACTGGAATAATATAGGTCGAGCATTTATTGCAAACAGATATTAGGGTTTGCGAAGCAATATAAGGGATTTTGCATAAATCACTTGTTCATTCTACACTCAAAAAGAAGCAAAAAGTGGTGCTCTACAATAAAAATTCATCAAGTTCACCGAAGATCACTTGTAGAAGCTATTACACACAGAAATCAATCCAACCACTTGGTATAACCAAAAGCGCATAAGGTATTTTCCGTTTTCAATATCTCACTGCAAATCTTTGAAAAATGGCTACTCTGAATATAGTTAAGATCTCAGATAGACCTCGCCCCACATTCAAGAAACATCCATACAAATCTTTGGAGGTAGATCCCCTAGGAGCCTTCTCTAGTGTTCCGCATGGTGTACTACATACGGAGGACATTAGGGTTTACATACATGCGAATCTTGAAGACTTTGGAGAATCAAAATTGATGGATATCTATCACAAACAGTTGATAGACGATTCCTTTGAGATTAAACCTTAGTACAAAGCCATCCGGGATAAGCACTTTGCACAGTGCATTCATTTCCCCTGTTTTGAAGAAGATGAATGGGTCCAGTATGTTCTAAGCAGAGTGCATGACAATTTCCTATGGTTGAACAAGCCTTTCAAAATCACCAAAGATGCAATTAGGGCTGTAACCAGTCTGCACTCATCTGGTGGAATACCTATTCTCAAGTCTGTCAAAAATCAAATAGTTAGTGATGCAACTGGATCAAAATTTGACAAGAGAGCTATGACAATTGAAGACATCACTGAACCGGATGTCAAATTTGCATCTATGATCATTGGTTACAAGATCTATCACTCCAGTAGGGAAAATTCAGTACCGGGAACTGTAATTTACACAGCTTATCAAATGCTAAAGGAGAATGCAGACTATGATTTGTGTGAGCTTCTTCTAAACCAACTTCTAGAAAATCTGTAGAAGATCAAGAAGGACAAGAAGAACTCCTTCAAGTATGGCAGTTTGATCCTTTGCCTATTCTTTTATTACATGAATGAGCTTCCCGCATCCAGTGGATGGATATGGCAGAATGACAGACTAGTTTCCATCCAAATCAGAGATTATTTGCATGGACTTGGGGATGCTAAAGCAAGAAAAACAGCCCTGTGGGGATATTTCAAGAACTTTCAGAGCATGATGCAAGCAAGAGAAAGAATTCCCCAGTCTCTTGTTGAGAAGTACAAAGACACAATATGCTTTATGGTACAAACAGATCAGTTCCTAATGGAGGCAGTAAAACCAAGAACTGTGTGGATCATGCCCATAGGGTATGAAGTGGATGAGCAGATTGTGGAGCTGCATGTTCAACACATGCTAAGTCAGCCTAAAGATCCAAAGGCAGAGAGGTTCGAAACATTTGAGGAACTGAGTATTAAAATCCATGTTGAACTCAGAGAACCAGAGATCAAGAGGAAGGTTAGAAAAGAAGTAGAACATATAGCACAAGGCCTTGGGATCTCAATGGAGGCACTTGATGCTCATAGGAAGAAGAAGGAAGGGGATGAGAAAGAGAAGAAGAGGGCAGAAAAGAAAAGTGAGGAAAGTATTCCGGTAGAAACCTCCACCCAGACCAGATCATCAAAAAGATCTGCACCTGCCACAGCCAAAATCTCAAAACCAGAAGTCCAGGCATCCAGCAAAAGATCCAAGACAAAAGCCACAAGGGCTTATGAAAGTCAAAGAGATGAAGAGGAAACTGAATCAGATGAGGGAGTAAAGGAAATAAAGAAGCAGAAGAAGAAAGGATCCGGTAAACCCTCCACAGGCCAAGACAAGGAAGAAATGGTAGAGAAATTTGTTGAAAAGCCCACCCTATCTCTAGATAGTGTAATCAAATCAGTCACTGTGGATGGGAACCTTCAACCAATGGCTGAATTCTATGATGACTACAATGAGGCTGATCAAAAGATCCTGCAGGAAGCTACAATCAGGTATCTGAACATCTACAACAAAGCCTTCATTGAAATTATCTCCCTTATTCCTAAGAGTCTAGAGAAGGAATTGGAAATGAGAAAGGCAAATGCCATGGCAAAAGACCTTGAGATCAGGGAACAGATAGCTATTTATCTATATCCTTCAATTGATCACAAAACAATGAACATGGTATTCAAAGACTGCAAGGATGAATTCAGGAGCAAAGCAAGGATGAATCAGCTTATGCTTGGTGAGACCGACAAGGTAGCCAAGGACACTGAAGAGATCCTCCGGAATACATTCAAAAGGTTTAACATTCCTATTGTAGAGGACTTAGGTGCAGAAATAGCTGTGAACTTGGAATCCTCTGCTCCGGAAGAAGTGGCCCTTGAACAAACCAACATCTCTCCTCTGGTTTCCCCTACAGTCTCTGGATCCAAAGAAGAAGAGAAATTATAGGAGAAAGAAGCAGCGGTCAAAGAAAAAGAAGTTGACAGTACCAAGGATGCAGAGAAAGAGAAGACTCCAACAGAGAAAACCACAACTTATAGTGGTAAGAATGTGGAAGGAGAGAAAATTCTAAAGGACAGTTCCAAGACTGCAGAAGAGAAGAAACATCTGTCTCCGGCAAGAGACACTGCACAAACTGTTCAAAAATTTTTGAGCAAAGAAACAATAGAAATTGATGAACCGGAGCTTCTACAAGGACCATTCAACTTTGATTCCCTCTCTCCGGTACAGACAATGAAGATAGCTTCATTTGCAAATGCTAAGGCAAATGAAAAACTCCTAAAGTCTCATATGGAAGACTGTGAGTTGTTAGAGGCTGCTTCTGGAGTGCTTGAGAAGATTATGCCATCAGTCCAAAAAGATCCCACAGCCTCCTCTTCCAGTAATCTCAAAACCTTAGTCAGCAGTGTTGGTACATATTTTGAATCCCTAGAAAAATCAGCTGAAGAAAAGGTCCGGAAGGAGTTTTTGGATAAGAGATTCTCAGAGGTACTAGGATTAATCTCTCATGATAGGAGAAATATGAGTATTGGGATAAAGAGCCTAGAAAATGCTCTTAAGGATGGCGGTGACATTTACAAATTTTGTATCTCCTAGTCAAAGGCAACAGTAGAAATTGATAAGAAAATAAAAGAGGAACAGGACAAACTACTAAGTTTGTCTCAAAGTTTTGATCCTCTCTCTTCCTCCATAATAAATCAAGAATGTCAAACTATTGCAATCACAAATGCAATAAAGAACCTTGAGAAGGAAAGGAAGAATATAATTAACCGGATGGGAGAACTTAGAAGGATTATTATCCCTAAGTTAGAAACTATGCATGAGGCCATAAGTGATGCTCAGACTACCGCCCAAACCAATGATCCGACAGATCTCAAGAGGGAAGAAGCTTTTACATTTTTGTTGAGTGGTCACATTTCAATTTTGGATAGAATGAAGCAAAGTTGGGCTATAGAACTGGTCCAATTGAAGACATCCTTTGCAGACATTCTTCAGTTTATGTGAGTATGTAATATGCGGCTAAGTATAGTAAATTTTTCAAAAATTTTGGTGTGTGGACCCTACCCTTTGCCATTGATGTCAAAGGGGGAGTGAGGAACAGTGAAAAATGAGAAATCCAACTAAGGGGGAGCTCCGGAAAATGTATATAAAGATAAAGCATCAACCAAGGGGGAGCATAATGTAAACACTTAGTCATTTTTCACTAAGTGTTGCCATCAATGCCAAAGGGGGAGATTGATGGCAAAAGACACTATATGGGTTCATGGTTGTTGTCATTGATGGCAACAAAGGTCATCCCACATATCTGCAAGTCATGGTGTGTCTCTACCGGAAGTCAGAATGAAGATTATTGTAGTCCGGTGTACAAGAACAGAGCATGTGGCAAGGACCGACAGACTAGTCCGGATCTCTCAGAAGAAGTATCTTGGTGCAGTGCAGATTTGGGGGAGTCAAGAGGACTACCTTGAGTAATAGATTCCAAGGATTTAGCCTCCGGTGATGGACAAGGAAAAAGATATGAACAGTTGAATACCGGATTCCTGAGTAACAGTGTGAACAGAGGAAGAACTGACTGATAGAACATCAGATTGCTTTCCGGATGTGTTTCTGACAGTGGTAAAGGTTATGAAGACATGGATTATGTTTGGCCGACATGATTAATGATTTCTACAAGTATATGCTTGATCCGCATTACTTGATATGGTAGGATTCAGCCGACAGATCAGAATTAGTGAAAAGATTGACTATTCTGGGTGCCGACTAGAAAGGTGATGAAATTACTTGTGCAGATATATATGCACAATGGATTTAGTTGTGAGAGTTGTTGTGTGATGTGATATGTGAATAACTATGGAGTAGAGCAGAAACAGCAAGAGAGATCTGGTATGTGAAAGGAAAGCAGAATAAAGAGAAGAGGAAAGATGAAGTGCAACAGATCAGTGTACTGAGCCTAACCGGAACTAAACTCCAGCATATGTGGATGCTTCCAATCAGTTCAAGTATTGTATAACATTCTTTTGTAGACAGTGTGTCTCCTTGTAGGCAGTGTGCCTCCTTTGTGAGCAGTGTGCTCGGGCAGTGAGCCCTAATTGGCAAGTGCCATTTTGTAATTCCTTATTCTTCTAACAGAGAATAATCTTTGGGTTAATCACCCCATGGTTTTCTCCCTTAACAGGGTTTCCACGTCAAAATACTATGTCATGTGTTTCTCATTTCATGGTTATGTTTGCTTGGTTGAATTAATGCTGCATTGATTAATAAGAATGTTCAAAAGAAGAAATAATTAGGATAACTGATTCACCCCCCCTCTCAGTTATCAACAATCATATCAGTCTGCCCCTGAATAGTATAGTGACTTCAAATGATGTAATCCATAAAATATGATATATACTTTTGTTTTTGACCTCATCTAAGAGACTCTAACATGTATTCCTTAATGGATTCAGTGTACAAGACACAACAAAGATTAGAAATAGAGATAAAGACCCTAAAACACAAACTGGTACGGCCCTTAATTGCTGGTACAGACTGCTTCAGAACCACATTACTCAGCCCACACAAATATACATTTAATAACATATGAAATGACCCCCTTCAAGACAGAATAGACAACTGAATTTTAGACCCACAACAAGTTAATGCAAAGATATAATGAAATTTCCTCTCTAAGATTCGTACAACCCTAAAAAGTATGACAGTTCATAGAAAATAATTCTCTGCATTTTTACACATAAAAACATCATGGAAAAGGGCGCCTAGACATTACAAATGCTTTGCAAAAAGAATGAAACCCAAACACCACTTCAATATTTTTATTTTTAAAATCTTCTAAATCAACTGGTACAGCCAAGCAGAGGTGTGGATCAGAAGAAATCATCATAAAGTATTAACAAAACACAATCAAACTAGTAGCAATATCATCTTCACAAGATTGCAAATGAAAGACTAGTGATCTCAATCCAAAACTTAGCAAAACTCTCAACGCCGATCAGCTCCATGGCAAACTCTGTATGAGCTTAAACCAATCTCTATCTCCAGCACAATGGTGATTCCTATAGTGAAACCACACCCAACCTCAAAAGGGTTTTCATCCTCAAGAGCATTCCACAAGAGGGTTTTCGTCCTCAAGAGAATATGGAAGAACACGCAGGTTCAATCCAGTAGAATAACAATACAAATCCAAAGCATGATCAAACAATGAGCCCATCTCTTCATTTTATAACTTTTTGAGGGAAATAAAATATTATTTCCTCTATCCCTTCATATTTCTCCTCAAAAGTATAAAAAATAATTCATTATGTGTGCACAACTTAAAGTCACCTTTTTAATTAAATGCTCCCTTTAGCTCAAAAGACCCCTTTATCAAAATAAAGGAAATATTTGATTCACAAGGCCCTAATATGATGCATCCATGATTTAGAGCTTTTCATCCCCTTTCCAACGAGCTATAACACTTTAGTGTAAAATGAAAATTTCCCAACATTTTTAACTTAAGTGCAATAATTAATTGTTTAGCTCATTAAATCAACTGATTTTACAGGAAATCCTAAATATCACCAAACTGCAAAATTAAATATACCAACATACTCCATGATGTTTGGGAAGATGAATGATGCCCTTTGGGTAGCTTTCTAAAAATAGTCAGCCTCTCCAAGAAACTTCGAGAGCAAACTGGGAACTCGATCAAACATTAGAAAGCATCACTGCGATCCTAAACACCTTCTGAGATCAAAGCCATAACCAATTGCTCTATAAAACTAATATGTGGCCACTCCAAGAACATTGGAGTTCTCCCAACAAGCTGGATAGCCACTAAGAGACTAAGGACAAGCCAAAATGTTCACAATAATCAATGCGCCAAAAATAGAACATTACAGTCCTCCCCGCTCAAGATTGCTTGTTGTCAAGAAATTCATGCTATCCAATTGAGATACATGCATGATCAACAATAATATACCTAGATCTGAAATCAATCTAAAGAATGCACCACATCACTTCTATTGCACCACTTTGATATATCTGTGAACTGCACAGTTGTCACTTTGTATAATCCTCTGAAACATTCTTCCAATCACATAACTATTTGGATCCCCAGCATCAATAAAGCCAAAGATGAAAGAGTTAGTAATCATCAATACAATTATCCAACATGAAACTACTGTTGGGAACTAAAATCTTAAATGTTCCTCCACGAAAGAACATAAATCAGCTTGATCACAAGCTGAAAACAATTCTGAACAACCATGAATCAGCTGATTCTCACTCTCCAAAAGAGCATTAGTAACTATAACACTTGTTCCTTTTAGTTGAATACTTCTATTATCTTCCCATAAAGAGATTAAAGAAATAAAAAGATCAATCTCATGGTTGCATAAGTCTGAAATAATCTCATGAAAATCAGATTTCAGTGATCTATAAATGGGATAGTAACAACAAAACTGAAATCTTTTGAGAACAATAAGAAATTTAGGCCATCCATAATCAAAATATATCAAAGTTATGACCAAAATTTCTCTCCAATCAATCATTATGTATGCAATTGAACACTTATAATGGCTGATAGGAGTAAGTACAGAAGCTTCATAGCTAAAATTTGACTCCAACATTAACCATAAAACCGGCTTATCAACACCACTATCCTCCTGCAAATAGATTCATTATGAAAATAAGCCATCATTGAACCTAATCCATTGCATACCTAAACCTTATGCCCATCTTCAACAACTGATGTAAACTTCTAGTTGAAGAAATTTTTGTGCACATTAACATTCCATGAATGCTTTGCACCAGGATCCCATATCCTGTTACTATCCTCCTCCATGTTACTTACATCCAATTGGTCCTCATCATTCAACATGAAGAGTGGATTATCATGTGTTAACTCAACTTCCATCATAGAAAAAGAATCATCAAATGATTGGAAGTTGTTTTCACCTTTTTGTTCACACAACTCATCAATTTGCTCCAACTCTGTTTCTACATACTTAGGAGGCTATCCTAAGTCAAAACTTCCTTGAAGTAATTCAAGCTCTTCAATTATCATCTTGCCTTTATATGCTCTAGCTTCTCCAACTTGCTCCTTGAATTGGTGTACATCAACAAGCTAATTTTCAACTTCTAAGAGAGCCATTTGGGTACTCTCTAGAGAATCCCTAATTGTGTTAAGCTTAAATGTAAGCTTAACAATTTCAGAATCTCGTCCCTTCAATGAATCACATAATTGACCAACAGACTCAAGGACATGATCTCTATCAATATGCAGTTCAAATAATCAGATTTCAAAGTTTCCAATGCCTTCCTGACTATACACCAATATTTAAGTGAAGCTCATTTTTTCCTGCCCATTTCTCTCCTTTCAACTTGAGCTCTCCAAATGTGATCTTCAACAAACTTATGTGAGCTATCCAAATGTGTTAGGACTTGCACAACTTTGTCTTCAATGACTACAACTGATTCTTAAAATCCAAATCAGCTACACATAATAAATTTTATGTCATATCCTTATAGGCATGATCCGTGAAATCAGCTACTTTTAAGTTGTCCTCTTCATGGCCACTTTGACTACAAGAAGTAACATCACCAAAATCCAATGTTAAGCCAATGTTTGAGGCTGATCCACATCCTTCAACAAGCTTCCCATCAATATGCTCTTCAAATATCTCTTTAGAGAGGACATTAGGCTCTTCAAATTGCATGGAAATTGAATCTTCTTCTTCATCACTTAGATCAAATGATATGGCAGTCTCATATTCAAACATTGAATCCTCATCAATGGCTGATTTAAAATCTTCTTCAGCATACTCTTCATCCTGCATCTTTGAGGAATCAATCAGTTCTTCACTTGGCATGGGAATTTCCCATTCATAATCTGAATTACCTTCACAAGCATGGTGAAGATACTCCTCATTAAGGGCTGCCTTGAGAGTTTCAGTAGCATTAACTTCTTCAATTTCATTGTTTCCTATGTCCTCAAATAAACACTTCACTTCAATGCTCTTAGGCTCACTTGCACAGTCACTTTCGAGCAGTCTATTGATCATCTTCATCTCCTCAATTGTAGTGGCATCTTCAAGATTTTCATAAAATGAAGGACTTGCTAAGTCCCATACCTTTGGCTCATATTCTTCATCAAAGCAAGGCTCAGCTTCACCAAATTCTGTTGTAGCTTTCCCCAAATCAACAAACTCCTTTATGCATTTCTCATGATTTGTGACTTTGTCTTCATCATATAGAGGCTCAATCTCATGTCTTTGAGCTAACAGGTCTTCATCTCCTTTGTTAGATTCCTCATCAATTGGAAGGAAAGAACATGTGGGAAAGGTTGTTGGTTCATCATCTTTATTTTTGCATTGGCGGTTGGGCTCCCAAGAGTCTTTGCATAGGAAGCAAAGATTTCTTCTCTTGAGTTCATTCTTGTTGTCCTCTTTTTTCCTTGAAATGGAGTTCTTTTTCTGTTGGCTGGAAGATGATGTCTTGGCATTATATTTGCTCTTTGCCATTGAAGTTGATAGGTCAGGCTTCCCTAAAGTTATTTTCTTCTTCTCATCTTCATTTCCTTATTTTCTGAATGTATTCTATAAAGCCCTTTTTGTCAGGATTCCCCTCTTTGATGATTTCCAAAAAAACATCCCAAGGAATTTGATGCTTAAAACTAGATAGAATTTCATATTCTTCAATAATTTTTATTGCCTCTTGATGATACTTCCTTCGATCCAACTTCTCTTGAACTACTCTTTCTAATTCATCCTGACTTTGCCAAAGAGAATCAAATAGAACACCTATCTCACTTCTCCTCTTAAGAGATGCCATAATCTAACAATCACTGAACAACCTCTTTCACTGCCACACACAGAACAACATTCAAGTGCTGATCACTCACATGCAAGTCTAAAAACTGACTTGTTCAATTGAAAGATCTGCAACAATTTAGCTCCCCAATGGGTTGCCAAGAACATACCAACTCTAATACCATTGTAAGATGCTACCCCAATTTTTCTTTTCAAAATTACATACAAGGATATGACAGTGTTAGCACAAATGCATAATCAACTAATTGCCTCCCACTTTTTAATCACCTAGATCCCGGAATGGGCAAGGTGAGAGCATACGGTGATTTGGCCACAATGAATAATAATGCAAATTAGGAACTATGATTCATCCACTACGGCGGACATCCACATAATGGGGGGATTGACCACTTTCAGTGGGTAAATGAACAAGAATGAAATATTACAATGCCATCCACTTATTCAGTGGGAATACTCCACTTTTTAGTGGGTGATTAACAAGTAAAGAATGATTTTTTCTCCTCACTAGCAGTATTATCGTCCAGGGGTTATGATGTGAGATATAAATAAGAAAAGATTACAATATTATTAGTTGAAAATGATAATAATGATGAATATTGAAGCTTGGTATCATTTCCAGTGATAATACTCACACAAAAACCCTGCAACCACAAAGTGTATTATGCTGATCATCAATTCCAAGGTTGATATTCAAAATCACAGCTTTTCTACAACTCTAAGAATCTCATATTAGTCTGCCCCTGAATAGTACAGTGACTTCAAATGATGTAATCCATAAAATATGATATACTTTTGTTTTTGACCTCATCTAATAGACTCTAACATGTATTCCTTAATGGATTCAGTGTACAAGACACAACAGAGATCAGAAACAGAGATAAAGACCCCAAAACCTAGACTGGTATGGCCCTTAATTGTTGGTACGGACTGCTTCAGAACCACATTACTCATCCCACACAAATTTACATTTAATATCAGATGAAATGACCCCCTTCAAGACAGAATAGACAATTGAATTTAGACCGATAACAAGTTAATGCAAAGATATAATGAAATTTCCTCTCTAAGAGCCATACAACCCTAAAAAGTATGGCAGTTCATAGAAAATAATTCTTTGCATTTTTACACACAAAAACATCATGGAAACGGGCGCCTAGACATTACAAATGCTTTACAAAAAGAATGAAACCCAAACACCACTTCAATATTTTTATTTTTAAAATATTCTAAATTAGATGGTACGGCCAAGTAGAGGTACGAACTTTCATAAAATAGCATAAATTCTTAACAAAACACAATCAAACTAGTAGCAATATCATCTTCACAAGATTGCAAATGAAAGACTAGTGATCTCAATCCAAAACTTAGCAAAACTCTCAACGTCGATCAGCTCCATGGAAAACTTTGTATGAGCTTGCACCAATCTCTATCTCCAGCACAATGGTGATTCCTATGGTCAAACCACACCCAACCTCGAGGGTTTTCATCCTCAAGAGAATATGGAAGAACACACAGGTTCAATCTGGCAGAATAACAATACAAATCCAAAGCATGATCAAACAATGAGCCCATCTCTTCCTTTTATAACTTTTTGAGGGAAATAAAATATTATTTCCTCTATCCCTTCATATTTCTCCTTAAAAGTATAAAAAATAATTCATTATGTCTGCAAAACTTAAAGTCACCTTTTTAATTAAAAGCTCCCTTTAGCTCAAAAGACCCCTTTATCAAAATAAAGGAAATATTTGATTCACAAGGCCCCAATATGATGCATCCATGATTTAGATCTTTTCATCCCCTTTCCAATGAGCTATAAAACTTAAGTGTTAAATGAAAATTTCCTAACCTTTTTAACTTAAGTGCAATAATTAATTGTTTAGCTCATTAAATCAACTGATTTTATAGGAAATCCCAAATATCACTAAACTGCATGATTAAGTATACCAACATACTCCATGGTGTTTGGGAAGATGAATGATGCCCTCCGGGTGACTTTCTAAAAATAGACAGCCTCTCCAAGAATCTTGGAAAGCAAATTGGGAACTTGATTAAACATCAGAAAGCATCACTGTGATCCTAAACACCATCTGAGCTCAAAGCCATAACTAATTGCTCTGTAAAACTGATCTGTGGCCACTCCAATAACATTGGAGTTCTCCCAACAAGCCAGATAGCCACTAAGAGACTAAGGACAAGCCAAAATAATCACAATAATCAATGTGCCAAAAATGGAACATTACACAAATCTAATCTAATCAAACTAGGGCAAGGCAAGAAACCCTAATTGAGCAAGATCAAAGCATAACAAACTTTCATAAGAAAAAACTCAAAAACTAAATAGATAGTAGAGATTAGGGATCAGATCAGAACCTGGATATAGGAATAGAAACACAAATGACCAGAGTGCTTGGGTGCCCTAGGTCTCTTTTAGGGTTAGAAAAACATGATACTTTCATCAGGTCTATACCTGCAAGCTCTGTCTTCTTCCCAGAAATCACCTTAAGAAACCCATTTCTCTGACATGCACACAAAGAAAGAGGATAAGGTTGGTTGCTATTTAGGATCTTTTCTAATTCAAGCTCTGTGAATGGTGTTTCCACCTCCAAAATAACAAAGATGATAGATAAAGAGTGTGTGCCCTAGAAGGGCAAAGGCAAATCTGAAGTAGAATGGAGTGCTAGAACAAAACATGAAGAAAAGAAGTCACCATGAGCATGGAAACCCTAGCATGCTTGATGTGGCATCACAACTTGACTCAAGAAGTTGGTGTAGCCCAAAGAAGTAGAAAGATCTTCCCAAGACCTATAATAATTTAGTGTCACAAAAATAATCCAGCATAGAGAGCTTTAGAGAAGAGTAGAGAGCATGTGAAAGAAGAAGAGATAGTGCAAGAGTGCCTAGATTGCTTAGATGTTCAAATGAATAAACTAACTTTCTTTTATATGCATTCCCACTCAAAAACGACAAATAAAACAAAATAAGGCCAACATGAGGAACCACTGAAGATGCCTTAAGCTGATATTCCTAGAAAACAAGGTAGGGATAAATGGGGGACCAGGGTGCTTCAGCGCCCTTATCCTTTAGCCCAAAAATCCTGTCACAAGTCACTTAAGGTATTATTAGGTCAGTCTCATAGTTAGTTTGTTGGGTTTTATCATCGGGATCAAAAATTAATTGTTTAATGTTTAAAAAGGTGTTAAAATAGGTCCTAACTAACAAGTGTAAACATTTTAGGTCCACCCAAGTGCTAAACTAAGTGTAAAATTCTAGTGTACACATTTTACGACATAAAAAAATTAAATACATTTCTTCAATTTCGCTCCTTGATAAGGAAATTCCTTCTGTTCTTAAATTTGAAACATCTTGAATTTTTTCTTGTGTTATAATTCAGTATAGTTTGGTAAGACTATTGGACATTACCTTATGATTGTTTGATTATTGAATAATGACATGTGTGTAAAGGTAAATTGTTGTTAATTAAATATAAATGCATAAATTTGAAAGTTGATATAGTGATGGATTATTATGTTAATGAATATGGATTTATATCGCTCGTGTTTCGGATATGATTATATGGACTAACCTATTGACAAGAATCTAAGTGCAACTAAGTGTAGGAACATGTCGAAGATGAGAACATGGTTGAGGTAGAAGTGTCTTAGCTGCCATAAAGACTTAGCATGATAGAAACCCGATGCATGCACACACTCACTTAGATAATATTACGTCATGATACATATTGTATCATTGAATGGTTTCATTATTGGTTTAATGTAACATGGACACGTAACCTTGATTACACATATAATATTGAATTTTGGTGTGATTGACGTTTGATGATTAGTTATGAATGCAATCTCATTTCTAAACACACTCTTTAAATACATAAGTTTGCCATGTATTCATGTTATCTTTTCATCTTTTGGATTTAATAAAACAATATCAATTGTTTTCAAATAGATGTATTATTAATTATTTAAATAATAAATATATATAGAATATATATGCATACTGTTGAATGATGCAATATTTTAGATAAAATCTAAAAATAAGTATATATTTATATTTATGGATACATATATAATTTAAAAATATATAAAAATCTAAATATAATTATATATAAACCTATAAACATGCAAAGTTAAAAATAGGATAACCACAGTTTTGGTGAAGTTTTAAAATTAAAACAAAAAGAAACCTAATTATAATGGCATGTTGGGTGGATCCTACATGGATTTAACACAATGTAAAGTGATAGTTTTATTTATTTTTCTTGAGACAAAGAAAAAGAAAAGCTTCGGATGGTTTTTGGGTCAGAAATCTTGGAGAGATTTTTAATGGAAGGCATATTGAAGATATATCTTCATCGGTGTTGTCCCAATGGAAAGATACTATGATCTCACCTCAAAACCACTCAGTATTTCATCCACATAATCTTCCTTCCATTGCTCATTTCTAGTTTGGGCATTTTGATGGTGCAAATTAGGGTTTGTTGCTTTTGTCACTATTGTTGAGATGATGTGTAGTATCGACAATTGTTGTGGGGGCTTTGGTAATGTCGTAGTGGAGCAATGAGGTGTTGTTGGTGGTGGGCAGATGGAGGACAAAAAGCTTGAGGAAGGATAAGCCTCTTGTGTCTTCTATAATAACTTTGACCCAGATGTTGCCCTCTCCTACATTGACAATAAAATACATGATGTTTTGGGTCACTTTCAGAAGGAATTTGAGGGAGGCATTTCTGGTTAAAATCTTGGGACAAAATATAGAGGCTATGGCTCATATTTTCCAACCCATCAATGTTCTCCATCAGTTTTGCTTAAACCTAGAATGCATTCCATTGTGTCAAACTATAGTAAGCAAAATCCTCCTGGGGCAATGAAGGGACAATGGAGAGCATGTACTTAGTAGATGCAATCTCAGGGGGTGGAGCCAATCCCACAAAGGCATGCACCATATCAAACCATGTATTATCTGACCCAACATCTTTAATTGTTGATATGGTAAACAAGGGTGATATACCAAGTAATGCTATGAAGGGAAGTAAGGAAATGTCCCCTCTAAAAAAGTGTTCTGTAACTAAGAATGTATCTAAAAATGAACAAAATAAGATCATGTTATGATTTAAGGTATCTTTTGACCCTCATCAGTGCAATAAGAACTCTACAGTTTATAGTGGATCTTGGTCTGTGCACTTTGTATACAAGTCTTCAGCAATTGTAAAGTTTGAATAGGGATTAAATTTTCTAGGCTTGGGAGTCTTTTCAGACCAAAGTTTAGGTAGAGGAAAATAGGTAAATATGACAGAGTTTATGCATCCAAGGAGTATCCAACATGAAGTTTCTTGACGAATTCTTACAACCTTCTAACCTAGTCAATTCCACCCTTAATCTCAACAGCCTTGAGTCACCATCTGTGAGGCTTATAGATGGGGAACAGAAAATGGTGGGCATAGTGAGCATAAATGAAGCCAATGAGATGGAAGAGGATGCATAACTTGATATGGTATGTGCATCTGTTCTCCGTTTACTTAATTCATTTGAAATCTATTAGTAGACCTTAGATTATACAAATTATTTTTAGTCCTGAGATTATGAAAACTAGTGTTGTACCATAGATAAATAATCTAAGGATAAACAACTTTACAATAAATTACTAAAATAAGCATAAAATAGTTGTTTTCAAGTTTTATGGCAGATGTATATATTGAATTGCAGAAAAAACAAAGAGTTTTGGATGATTATCACACTTAGAGGAAGTCATAAACCTTATCCTGCTATTCTCTTAGCCTATGATTTACCAGTCTATCGGTCCTTATATCTTCTTAAGCAGCTTGACTATTCTCTTGGTCGACCTATGAATGTTCTTTGAGACCTTTGTTTTTATCATGTCAACCTTCTTCATATGTATCCCTATAGCCATAAACTATTTTTCTTGTAGTAGTTTCGTGAACACATGTAGGACTATTTCAAGCCACCTCACCTTACATCCTTCTCTAAGTTGTTCAATTGGTTAACCATAGTTCTAAACATGTCCTTTGCATTTTCAAATCTTATGTATATGTGAATAATTTATCATGTCCTATCTATTTATGCCTTCAACAGTCATGACTTAAGCTTACTCTATTTGTAATGCTTGTCAAAACTTAGAGAATGAATCCCTCACTTAATGGTGTTTTTTTTATTTTTAACTTAGCAAATATGAATATGAACTGATAGAAAATATGATTCTTCTCAATTCCTTATCACAAATTTTAAACATAATGGCATTATAAATCTTCTCTAAATGTGAGTGTGAATTCATAGAAGTATCCTTTATTTTGAAATGATTGTGCATGCAATGTGGATTATCTATATAAGTTTCATCATAAACAATATTGATATCCCTTATTACATAAATGAATTCTCTTATCCTTGTTGCATAAATCAAGAAATTATTAGAAAAATATGAGTAAAGATAGTATTGGTATTTGAAATAAATCATGCATGAAGCTCATTGTTAGAAGTATGATATGCATACATCATTATAGATCTCGATCTTGCTTGAAGGTGTTTTCACTTTATTTTTGCAAAAAAGTATTAGTAACTATTATTAGGCAAATGCATTGTTACCTGAATTGTCTGGTAAAGAAAATAGTTTATCTTTCCATGTGTGTGTTGGGTAGTATTGGTATTTGAAATAAATCATGCATGAATCTCATTGTTAGAAGTATGATATGCATACATCATTATAGATCTCGATCTTGCTTGAAAGGTGTATTTGCTTTGTTTTTGCAAAAAGTATTAGTAACTATTATTAGGCAAATGCATTGTTACCTGAATTGTCTGGTAAAGAAAATAGTTTATCTTTCCATGTGTGTGTTGGGCTTACCTTCCAAAATAGGGTGCCGAATGTGGACTAATAGAGAAGGCTGATCCTCTTTTCAGGATTTGACCAATATGTATAAGTGCTTTGGCCAAAGTCATGTTTTCATTGAAATAGATGAATGCTTGTCTAGCAAATTTAAAATAATATGTTTCTTTGCCACATCTTGATAGTGCAATAATGCACATTCTAGTTAGTGTGGAAATGCATGTAGACATCAAGTTGCACCGAGTTTTCCCTCCTACCTATTGTTTCCAGGTTGCTAGGCACTTCATACAGGGTTAGGTGTTCTTTGATGTAGGAAGAATTTCAGGGAAGTGTAATGCTTTATGGTTGGGTGGAAAAGCGCTTGGGCTATGTTTTCATCTTCAACTTATGGATGACCATGTGGGTTAGTGGCGGCTAGCGACAGTGACTTTATTCATGATCATTACTTGTATATTCTTGTATATGTATCTTATTATTGTAAAGATTTGACTACTTGGCATGAGAGCCAAAGTTGTATCATTGTATATTATATTTCTTGTACTAACACCTAGACTTGGCACGTGTATTGTAAGATGTAAGTCCATATTTTTACATATATAGAAGAAGTATCTTTTCTATTTTTTATATTAATGTAAATTGGAATGTTTATTATTTCAGTAGTATAGTTTATGGGATGCGTACATTACAAAATTATAGCCTTCTAATCATCTTCAAAAATCAATCACACAAAATCTTTGATCTATCTTCTTAAAATTATAAGACAAAAGGTTTATAACTCTTGTTTAGAATAATTTACAATAATCATTCTGACTAACATTTTATAATTAATCTAGGGTAAATAATATAATTAAATCAATAGTTCATAAATGCTCCTTGAATTAAAATGAGCTTGGTAAAATGAGCTTGGATTGATTAAGCTACTAAATAAATTCACACAATTTCAATAAATAAAATAATGGTACTTAATTCTAAATTTGATAATAATTTTACTCTGAAAAATGTATCCAATTGATTTGTTAGTGTGTCAAAAAAATGTCTGGGATTGAGAAAGTCATCATCTAGTGTTTTGGTTCACTTTTACCCCTATGAATTTGAGCCTTACATGTGGATCTAAACTACACTAAAAGTGATGTCAACAATTTAGTTGCCTTGATGTATTTAACCTACATGTGAAAGGTTTGGTGTTGATAGACACCATTGAGGAGCCTGGTGGGCTAGAATTGTTTTCATTTGGTCAAACCCTTGTTACCAATTTAATAGTTTGGTATGATGATCGAAGACAACAAGCAATTGTACTATATTTCTTGGATGTTAATGCAATGTTGATGTTACATTATAATGCTTTGATGCTCATAGATACTTTTTAAGATTCCTCCTAAGTTCTAGATGTGTTCAAATGAATTAGGTTTTCTCCTTTTATACAACACCCCAGTATGTAACTTGAAATATTATTTGCTTTATTGGGCTCATAATGACTAGTTGGAAATAAAGATATAGGCCAAATTTTAAAATTTAAATTTGAAAGTTCAATAGTCAATATTCACTTTCACAAATGAATCAAAGTAAATTTTATGCCATAAAAATAATCCCAAAAATAAATGATTTAGATTGCAAATCAAGTCCAAACCTTTAAGATGTGTAAAAATATAATCAAATGAATTACCAACTTAATAGAAAAATATATCATTTTATACACTAACCATTACACTAAGGACAAAACACATCAAAATAAATCCAAAACTGACAGACAAATTGTAGGGTGTGCATTTTTTACCATTACACTTAAAAGGTTATATATGATTCTTGTTGAAGCAAGATTCTTATCGCCCAAGAATCTTGCATAACTTGATATAAAACCATAAAGTATCCAATACATTTCTTCAATTTCGCTCCTTGACAAGGAAATTCCTTCTGTTCTTAAATGGTAGCCTTCTAATCATCTTCCAAAATCAATCACACAAAATGTTTGATCTATCTACTTAAAATTATAAAATAAAAGGTTTGTAACTCTGGTTTAGAAAAAAATACAGTAATCATACTGACTAATATCTTCCCTGTAAGACCACTTCTCAACTTTCTTATAATTGAGAAATCTAGCAATGTTTCAGGGTACTCAAGGCGGACTGACAAGAATCTGGATTTTTTCATTTTATACAAAGAAGACAGCCATGGAATCCTACTTTTTCCATTATGTCGCTATACCTAGTATGGCATGCATTAAAGAGATCTAATGAACGTGGGTATGCCATTCAATAAAAGCCAAATCCCTTGCCAGTGGAGGACACTGCTTTAAATGAAATTGAACTTGATTGTATCGGACAGCAGAAAAAAAAATATGTTCAGTGTTAATGTCTTGTTTGAAAGCCTGACTGTTGTACCTCATATTCATTCTACTGGGCTTTAGACAAATTGGCTTTACATGTGCAGGCATTATGTAGGCCCAAATCCACAGACAGGTTTCATAGAGCAATCACAGTGGAGCAACAAACGACAGACCAAAGTACTGTCAACAATAATGGACTGGACAGGAATACTAGACTGGAACATACTTACCTGTGTCTGCTAGGTAATTCTTTATTTAACCATCGACAGTAAAATACTTTTTCAAATCAGGAAGTTTTAAAGTAATACAAAATTGTTTGAATGCAAATACAAATGAATTACAAACAATTTTATTTTTTGGAGACAAAATATGGATTACATTTATAACACTTTGGAGATAATTAAGGCATTTGCTAAAACTATTCATGATAAAAAATAATAAAAAATGATTTTTGGTCTATTTTGTGAAGTTGAATAGTTTTAAATGAGTCCATTAGGGATGAAATCTTGTTGAGTGCAAGGCCTCCAACACCATAAAGGATGAGGCCAAGACTATGTCTATTTTAAAGATTAATTTCTTGTTGGATTTTTCTTTGGATTTTCTCCATATTCATAATTGAGCTCTTAAAAATCTCCATTATCTAATGTTATTTCTTTCTATCAACAAAAAGTGAAAGCATGGTATTTTGGAATGCTTTTTCCATATTTTCTACCACTTTTTCTTATAAAATGCGCCTTTCCCATCACATAACTGACCATTGGAGTGAGAGATTGATGTTGTGATTTTGAGTGAGTTTAAAATTTCAAGATATTTTGTGCATTGAAGGAGTAGGAAAGGTTTAAGGATAAAAATACACCATCAAAACCAAGGTTTGTAATCCTTCTTTGGCACTCAAATATTTCACATCATCATGCTTGTACCACAAATCTTCTTTCAGATAAACTTAGAGGTTAAACAAAATGATTCAACAAATCTTCCTTTTTGCATATTGTCTCTTGTGTTATTATGTTATGTATGTGATCTACTATTGGTGACCCCTACAAAGATAGTCATAGATAGGCTTGGATCTTGCCAATAGGATATTAGGTGTCTAGCCAAGATATTTAATGATAATATGATGTAAAGTTGAGAGCTGACATTTTGGTTGGATTGCCAAGATGAGTTTTTCTCATTTAGGGGATCATATGTGTTAATATGGTATTGTATGTGCCATGCACACATGCCCCATTTTGTCTCAACAAATGTGGACACCTCCTTTTATTTTTCTTTTACTTTAAGTCTCAGCTTTTAAGTCTCTTGGCTTGAAGAGTAATTTTTGGAATACTTTGCATGGTTACTTTCATAGTCTTAAAATTTTGACCTCCTAAAGAAGATCTTGATTAGGTTTGCCTTAGCTAGAAGCCTTATTTACACCTTTAATGGGAGTTGCGGGGTTTTGTGTGGAGCAGGATGCAGACTTTTAGGCAGATCGTGGATCCTTTGTTTTCCCTAAAAAACCTTGTTTACACACACCCTTTGCACTTTTGGGTTGGCTCTAGATGTTTTGCATTGTGGAATGTTTTAATCCCTCTGAATCCCATTGGCCTACAAATTGGTCCTGAACACTTCTTTTGTGACAAATGTGGATCTTTCGAATGCCATTGCATTTGTAGAAAATCAAGATTCAAGATGCATCCGAACCTATGTCTCTTTTTTAAAGTATCCTATCCGGTCATGTGATCCCACAAATCCACTACAATTCATTTTTTTTCTAATATTCGTGGAGTTTTGTTCACATCCTGTAGGCTCTTGTTTGTCTGCATTATCCTTTTAAGTGTATTTTCACGCATTTATGATACAGAGACTATGTCACTACCTATCTAGCCACTTAGTTTGCATTAATGGCTACCAGCTAAAGGGGATTGTGAGGTATTTGTTCCAATTTTTATTACCATTTCAGCACCATTTTCCCTCAAAATGTTTGTGTCTCCATCTACAACTTTCAAATTTCTAGATAGAGGTGATATTCACAAGTGAACTTACAATTATTTTTCCCTTTCCTACAACCACATTCAACACACTCACCATGATAGATGCACCATAAGTAGTGAATTCCACATCTTCGTTTGATCAACTGCCAACTAGGTAGGTTCTCAAACCCCTTGGTTTTTCATGATTTTTGAACCGAATCGTAGATTCACAAAATGTTGGAAATTTCAAACCTATGCCATCATAGTTTTGAGAATAGTTTTGAATATAGTGTGGAATATGCCAAACTTAAGTAAAGATGCATGTACTCTATATACTATTGCACTAAGAAGGATAAACAAGTCATTCAATGAATTTAGCTCAACTTGGTTTGATGACTTTCACTATTTCAAGAAAAAAATTAGCATTGTTAGGAGAAAAAGTTTCCATGACTATTGGATGAACTTTGAAAGGAGGATCTAGACTATTGAACTAACATAAGTCTTGAGCAAGTGATAACAAATATCTCACCTATCATAATGAGTGCCACATGTCACAACCATGGAAGGTTTCACAAGAACAGAAATTATAGAGCCCATGTTGACATGTCATCCCTAACGGCCAATTAAATGTGAATATTTCAAATTTAAGATTTTGGTGCCATATATCTACCTCCACAACTAAAATAATGTAATTCCAATAAAAATTCAATCTGTTGCTTCCCTTTAGGATATAAATATAGAAATCCTTGGCCATTTTATTATTTGGAAAGTGCAAGGTTCAATATTCTGGAGCAAAAAGAGATTGTTGCACTAGAAATTTCAAAAATTTCTCCTAGAGTGCAATATTTTTTAGGGTTGATAAAAAAATCCTTCTAAAAATATCTCAAATGCTAATCGAAGCTTGAATTCTAGATGTCAATCAATGAAGAAGGTTCGTAAAAAGGGAAAATGCATCATGAAGGAAACACCCCTACTAGAACAACCATTAGAAAAAGTCCAAAGGTGTTCATTCCAAAGCTAGACTTGCCATACTCATATTTTGTAGCTATGTACCCCAATCTGTTAGTGGCTAAACTAGGTAAACCTTGGACATCCCACATGTTCCTACTATTAAATAAAAAATTACGTAACATTATGTTGATTGGGTTCATGATACTATGTTTTCTACAACTACAACATCCCTTAGAGAAGACACCTATCAATGTTGCAAGGATGTCCTTGAAAAGTTCCCCCTAGATTCAAAGGGTAGTTACGGTGATAAAATATTGACATCCTTTCTAGATCTAATCTATCTATCTTATTCTTAGGATTAACATGGCTTATGTACAACATTATGACTCAACCACTTAGACTATCAAGGGGAGGTGTAAAGGTTCTACCTTTAGGTATCAAATTACAATAGAACTCATTATAAAATGTTGGGTATCCCTTTGAGTTTCATTCATTGCTCTAAAAATAACCTTAGGCTAAGCTTCTAGAAACAAGTGCCTAACTAGGTTACCTTTGTACAAGGATTGTGTCCTAAGTATCTCATTAGTGTCTGCCTCAAATTCCCCATGTAACAAAACCATTTTAGAGTAGATAGTATAGATGTATGTAGCATGGTTACATATATCTTGGGTAAGAATGTTGAATTGTTTGTCTACCCAAAGAAACTAGCTATGATTTATAAGTTGTCCAAAGCTTAGGCAAAATAGGTTATATGGCTAGACTTTTTTGGATAGGTGGAGGAGCGAATTTACAATCCTAGCTCTCCAATTTTAATCTTACCAAGATATTCAAGTACCCATCTCTCCTAATCCATATGACGCTTCATCAGTGTTATGCCCTATATCCCAACCTTAAACCTAAATTCTATCACTACCAAAAGGGATATGGGACAATTACCATATGGATACTCTACCTACATAGGACCTCTAGTTACAATGAGTATATAGAGTAGTTCTTGTTATCCACTATCAGCCTAATCAACAACAATAAAATTCTAAGACTCTTTATGTCTTGCTTGACTACTCTCAATTAACAAGTTATAGCTCCTGGGTGATTGTTTCTTTATCTCGGACAACACAATAATCAAGGTACATGGCTATTCTAGGAAAGTGTTTAAGATCCCAAGGTATGTCACTGACTATATTTTTGCTCTTGAGTATATGTGATTGGTGGATATGATTGATGCCTGATATGGTAGTACTATAGGCAAGGTTTCTTTCTATTACCTTCTACACCCCTTTCTAGGCCTTATGGTGATTAAAAGAAGGGTTGTTGGGGTTTGAATTGAATTTGAAATAACTATAGCTAGGCCTACTTGAAGACTAGTGGAAATATGATCCCACAAGCACCTTTATCAACTAGTTGAACAAGATAAATAGCAATGAGCTCAAGAAGTTTTCTCATGATCCATGCCTAGATCTATAAGATATAAAAAGTTAAATTGAATAGGTGTATAAATATGGCATTGCATGGCCAACAGTACCTACACCTATGTTATAGTCCTATGAGACCTTGTATGATCTAATCTTGCTACCTAATACCCTTAGTTGAGAAATGACTAGAGAACCAATCTATGGAAGATGGCCTCTAGAGAAAACATAGAATGAATACCTAGTGGAAATACAAGCAAGAGGTTAGGAATATATCTGAAAATCCAAGAAAATTTACATTGGACCAAAGGTGGGATGATGAATAGGAGAAGGTGCATGTTATCTTTGCATCATCCTTCACCCCACAAGATCCCAAAGTTGAGATGGCAACATTGATCATATCATCTAATGAAGAAGAACATGAATCAAGACCACTGAGCTTTAGAGAAGGATTCCAGTCACTGAGAAATTATAGCCATATGCATTTCTCAAGCTTTCAAGTAGTGTAGTTGTTAGAAATGAAAGCACAACTACTTCAAATGGAAAATTGATTTAAATATATTTAATGATCTTATATCAGTGTATTATCAATGGAGATTGCATCAAAACAAAAAACCCACTATAGACAAAATATCAAACATGAAGAACTCAACACAATGACATAGTGTTTACATGGAGAAAACCCTAGCAGGTAGAAAACTCCACCAGGAAAGAGGCACAAGTTTGTATTAATCTGTAAAAGATTGTACAATACATCAACTACGCAACTCTCTCCACTAGTCTTTAATCCGATAGCATTCTTGTAGCACCTGAGTACCTAAAACCTATATTACAACAACAAATACAATGGAAAATACATATAGATGTGCTCTCACACCTCCCTAGGTGTTCACTTTCTCTCTCATGAGAATCTCCAACCTGTAAACATTAAATTATGTCATCTTACAAGAACCTTCCACTTGTCCAAAAACAACCATGCAAGGTTGGGCACCCAAGACTAAATTAGGCCTCTTACAACATCTTATGACATGTCATAACCATCATAGATTCCACCAAACAGTATCTTTCCAAGATGGGCACCTTGGGCTAAACATAGCAACTTACAACTAATGAATATACGTCATATTCGTCATAGTGTCACAGAATCTTATGAAAACTTGCAGCTATCATAGGTTCTTTACATGCTCCCACCGAACATTATGACATGCATCATATGTGCTAAAAATAGTAGATTCTCCCAAGGTGGCACCTACACTAATTTACTATTGAGTTTTACAATTGCCAACCATAAATGTCACTTATTAATTACCTTCGGTGACTCCATAATTACCACTGCCAGTGAAACTACCTCATTCCTTTATGGGTAATTAAAAATTACAAATAATAAATGGAATAAATTCAATATTGGAATTTACAAGGTTAATGGCACCTTATTCAAATATTCTCCCACTTGACATTATACATTGTAAATCAACCCATAGGAAATCAAATGAAATAATCAAGTACTAGAAACAAGGTCCATGGCCTCTCTACACCACATAAACTTCTCTGTACTCATAGATTTGGTCAATGAATTTGCAACATTCTCTTGATTGTCTATCTTCTTTAGCTCAATCTGTCCATCTATAACCAACTCTCAAAAAAAGTGATACTAAACATCAACATGCTTAGTCCGAGCATGATACATAGGATTCTTGGCCAAACAAATAGCACTCTGATCACAACCAATCTGAATGATCTTGCAATCAAATCCAATACCTATACACAGTCTCCTCAACCAAATTGCCTCCTTAGAGACATGAGTAGTAGCCATATAGTCTTCTTTTGTGGTGGACAAGGCAACTGTGGTCTACCTCTTGCTCATCCAACTCACTGCTCCTTCAAACAGAGAAAACACATAGCCACTAGTGGACCTTCGACTATCCAAGTCACCTGCCCAATCTAAATCAATAAATCCCTATATGTCCAAAGATTTATCAGCACTATCAGTACCAAAATAAACCAAACAATGATCAGGAGTACCTGCAAGATATTTAAACACCCTCTTCACATAATTCCAATGTTGTCTACCTGGGTTAGACATAAATATGTTCAAAACTCTCACTACTTGGGCAATATATCTAGTCTAGTGCAAACTATTGCATACATCAAACTCCCTACAACACTAGCATATGGTACATTAGACATATCCTCAAAATCATCCTCATTCTTTGGACACATATCTAATGAAAGCTTAGTACCAATGGGTAAAGGAACTCTAACTAGGTTACAGTCTTGCAAACTAAATCTCTGCAAAATAGTATTCACATGCTTACTTTGTGACAACCAAAGCTTTTTGTTACATCTGTCCCTCCTGATCTCCATTCCCAGAATATACCTAGCAGCTCCCAGATCCTTGATATCAAATGCACCTGAAAGTTGGGCTTTTTATCTCACTGATCATACCCTTAGTATTGCTAAAAAATAACATGTCATCAACATACAAAGCAATGATTAGTATAGAATCACCAATACAATGAATGTAAATATAGTGATCCTCCTTGCTCCTAACAAAACCCAATTTCAATACAAATGAATCAAACTTTTAATACCACATTTTGGGAGACTGTTTCAAACTATTGAGAAAACTCTTTAACCTGCAAACCCAATGTTTTTTTCCTGTTACCTCAAAACCTGTAGGTTGTTGCATATAAATTTATTCCTCAAGATCTCCATGTAAGAACATAGTCTTAACATCCATTTTCTCAATTTCCCAATCATAATCTACAGCAATGGATAAAAGAAATCTAATAGAAGTCAATTTAGCAACAAGAGACAAAATTTCACCAAAATCAACTCCCTCTCTGGGAGTAACCCTTGGCTACCAGTCTAGCCTTGTACTTCTCCAATGACCCATATACTCCAAACTTCTTCTTGAAGAACCACTTGCAACCTATGGCCTTTCTTCCTTTGGACAAATGAACAATATCCCAGGTGTTAAAAGAGTCTAAAGCCACCATCTCCTCCTGCATGGTTAACTACCAATACTCACAATCATCTGCAAGAATAGCTTCCCTATAGGATCTAGGCTCATCGTCAGTACTCAATAAAGTAAATATATAAAAGAAATTTGGTGGGCTATACCTGTCAACTAGATTTTATTGTCTTATGGATCTCCTCAAGGGTGGAGTAAGAGTCTCAACTTGCTCTTCTACATGATCATTTGTACCAACTTCTTCTGTAACAATAGATTCATCTTCATCAAAACTACTCAAATCTTCTTCTTCTTCTTCACCCTCCAGTACATCATTCTATTCTTTCTGAGGTACATCTTACTGCTCTAAAACAAAGTGCACTCTCTTTACCTTTTCATCTTTTTCTTTTGGTTGGTCAGGTTAAGAAATAGCTCTAAGTTCATTGAAAATAACATCTCTAGAATAGATAATCTTACAGGTTAGTGGATTCCAAACCTTATAACCTTTGACATTATCACCATATCCAATGAATGTACACTTTTCAACTTTTGGATCCAACTTAGATCTTTTTTCCTTATGCACATGAACAAAAGCCTCACAGCTAAAAACCCTTAAATGTGAAACAAAAGGTTTCTTTCCTATCCACACTTCATAAGGTGTCGAATCAAGAGCCTTACAAGGAGATCTGTTAATCAAGTAGAAAGAAGTACACTCAGCCTCTGCCCAAAAATATTTATCCAATTGTGCATCACTCAGCATACTTCTGGCTCTTTCCATAATTATTCAATTCATCCTTTCTGCAACACCATTCTGTTGTGGTGTATATAGAGTTGTCTTTTGTCTGATAATACATGCATGCTTACAAAACTCATCAAATTCCTTAAAGTAATATTCCTCTCCATTGTCAAATCTTAATATTTTATCCTTAATCCTGATTGGTTTTCAACTAAAACTTTTAAATCCTTAAACTTAGTGAAAACTTCATATTTGTGTTTCATAAAATAAATTCAAGTAAATCTAGATACATCATCAATGAAGGTAACAAAATAAAGAGATTTTTTGATAGAATCACTATCCATAGGTCCAAACACATCCATATGAATAATCTCTAACTTCTCTTTTGCTCTATTGCTTCCTGGAGGAAATGATATTCTGTTTTGTTTACCAAACACACAATGCTCATAGAAATCAAAGTGCTCATTAGAATAAGAAAAATCATCCAACATATCTACAAGTTGATTCCCAATCTCTTTCCCTTTGCTACCACCAAGTTTCCTCTCAACAATCTGCATCCATGCTTATCAAATGTTACATGCATTCCCAAATCACTCAACTTCGAAACTGAAATCAGATTTCTAGCTAATTCAGGAACATGCAAAACACCAGGGAGGGTTTTAATCCTCCCATCAATGAAACACGGTTCAATACCTTGTCTTTCCCAACTATCGAATATGTAGAGTTGTCACCAAGGTAGATATTACCTCCATCATACTCTTCGTATGTAGAAAACCTTTCCTTATGTGAGGTCATATGAAATGAGCATCCTGAGTCAACCAACCAGTGATCATTAGCAGCATTACAAGCATAAAGTAAAACATCTTCACCTGCATTTGAGGACTTATCAGAAGCATTCTCCCACTGTTTCTTTGGGTTTCTGCACTCCTTCACATGTCCCCTTTTTCTGTAGTTCCATCACTTAACTCTGTTCTTCTTTCCAGGAGTCTTAGATCATCCCTTAGACTTGTCCTTATCCCCTTTCTAATCTTCTTTTGGTCCTCTTTCTTTAGGCCTTCCCTTGACACTAAGAGCATTCCTTGAACTATCTGAATTCTCCTTCCTTAATTCATGTGATAGCATCACTGAAACAAGTGCATCCAACTTTGGATCTATGAGGTTAGAAGTGATAGCCAGTATGACATTCTCCCAAGATTCACGTAAAGAACAAAGAAGTAAGATACATTTATCTTCCTCATTAACATCAACATCTACAGATGCAAGCTGACTCAACAAAAAATTAAATGAATTTAAATGCTCTGCAACTAAATCACCCTCTCATTTTCATGGAAAATAATTTTTGTTTTAAATAAAGTTTACTTACCATACTCTTGGCTTTGTAGATCTCACCCAACCGTTTACACAAACTATGTGTAGTCTCTTCCTTTGCGACATTCAGTAGGACAAAATCTGCAAAACACAAACAAATGGTTCCCTATGCCTTTTTATCCAACCTTTCCCATTCATCTAGAGAGACATTAGGGGGTTTCTTCTCATTTTGAACAGCCAACCACTGGTTCATTTCTTCCAAAAAGTCTTCCATTTTTTGCTTCCACAACTCATACCCCATTCCATTGAACTTCTCAATGTCCAATCGTGAGGTTGATGTTAGAAATGAAAGCAACACTACTTCAATGGAAATCTGATTTGAGATAAATTTCAGCAAACTTTAACTATGTGTTATTAATGGAGATTGTAACAAAACATAAACCCACAATACATAAATATACTAGAAGCAGAATGAAGCACATAACACAAGTGTTTAATGTGGAGAAAACCCTTTCGGGTAAAAAACTCCACCAAGAAAAGAGGCCAAGTTGTATTATCTTCACAAAAGGAGATTACAAATACATTCAATTCCTCTATCCTCCAACCTTCACTTTGGCAGAACCTGGGTACCTGTAAACTATTATATGCATCTCATCTACTATGCTATGGTTTATATAGAATTTACACAACCTCAAGACATTAAATAACTTCTTACAAGCCCATAACACTTGTCAAGAGTTAACAATACAACCTTGGGCGTCCATGGCCAAGAATAGGCTCTTACAGGATCATAAATGCTGTCATACATGCATCCTACACTTGGAAAAATGTGACCATGCAAGCTTGAATGCCTTGGGGCCAAAAATAACCACTTACAACATCTTATGACACGTCATATGCTATTATTAGTGTCATAGATTCTTATGACAACTTACAGTTGTCATAGAATCTCTTACACCTTCTTACAACATCTATGACATGCATCATAACACTAAAAATAGATTATTCCTCCACATGTGCACCCCACTTTGACCAATTACCATTTACCATAGTAAATGACATCCCGTAACTACCGCTGGTAACTCTAGGACTTACCGTGCAGTAACTCCATAATTACCATGGATAGTAAATAATTTTTACCACTGCCAGTGAAACTTGTACATCCCTTATGGGTAATTACAAATAATAAATGGAATAATACAATAATGGGATTTACAAGGTTAATAGCACCTTATCCCAACATTCTCCCACTTGACATTATACATTGTAATTCAACCCAAAGGAAATCAAATAAAAAATAATTAGGCACTAGAAACAAGGCCCATGGCCTTTCTGCACCATACAAACTTCTTTGTGCTCACAGGCATAGTCAATGAATCTCTAACATTCTCCTGAGTGTCTATCTTCTTCAGCTTAATCTCTCCATTTGCAACCAACTCTTGAACAAAGTGATACTGAACATCAACATGCTTAGTCCGAGCATGATACATGGGATTCTTGGCCAAACAGATAGCACTCTGGCTATCACAACCAATCTGAATGTTCCTACAATCAAAACCAATACTTGTACACAGTCTCCTCAACCAAACTGCCTCCTTAGAGACATGAGTAGAAGCCATATACTCTACTTCTGTAGTGGAAAAAGCAACTATGGGCTGCCTCTTACTCATCCAACTCACTGCACCTCCAAATAGAGTAAACACATAGCCACTAGTGGACCTTCGACTATCTAAGTCACCTGCCCAATTTGCATCAACAAAACCATGTATGTCCAAAGATTTATCACCACTATCAGTACCAAAATAAACCAAACAATGATCAGGAGTACCTACAAGATATTTAAACACCCTTTTCACATAGTTCCAATGCTATCTACCAGGGTTAGACATAAATCTGCTCAAAACTCCCACTGCTTGGGCAATATTTGGTCTAGTGCAAACCATTGCATACATCAAACTCCCTACAGCACTAGCATATGGCACATTAGACATATCCTCAAGATCATCCTCAATCTTTGGACACATATCTAATGAAAGATTAGTATGAATGGGTAAAGGAACTCTAACTAGGTTATAGTCCTGCAAACTAAATCTCTACAAAATAGTATTCACATACTTACTTTATGACAACCAAAGTTTTCTGTTAACTCTATCCCTCCTGATCTCCATTCCCAAAGTATACCTTGCAACACCAAGATCCTTCATCCTAAATGCACCTGAAAGTTGGGCTTTAAACTCACTGACCATACCCTTAGTATTGCTGAAAAACAGCATGTCATCAACATACAAAGCAATAACCAATATAGAATCATCAACACAATGAATGTAAACACAATGATCCTCCTCGCTTCTAACAAAACCTAATTTCAAAACAAATGAATCAAAATTTTGATACCACATTCTGGGGGACTATTTCAAACCATAGAGAGACCTCTTTAACCTGCAAACCCAATGTTCTTTTTCTTTTACCTCAAAACTTGTAGGTTGTTGCATATAAATTTCTTCTTCAAGATCTCCATGCAAGAACGCAATCTTAACATCCATTTTCTCAATCTCCTAATCATAAGCTGCAGCAATGGATAAGAGAAATCTAATAGAAGTCAATTTAGCAACAAGAGAGAATATCTCACCAAAATCAACTCCCTCTCTATGGGAGTAGCCCTTGGCTACTAGTCTAGCCTTGTACTTCTCCAATGACCCATCTGCTCTAAACTTCTTCTTGAAGACACACTTACATCCTATGGCCTTTCTTCCTTTGGACAAATGAACAAGATCCCAGGTATTACAAGAGTCTAAAGCCATCATCTCCTCCTGCATGGCTAGCTGCCAAGACTCTCTATCATCTATAGTAATAGCATCTCTGTAGGATCTAGGTTCATTGTTAGTACTTAATAAAGCATATACACAATAGAAATTTGGTGGGCTATACCTATCAACTAGATTCCATTGTCTTGTGGATCTCCTCAAGGGTGGAGTAAGAGACTCTACTTGTTCTTTTGCATGATCATCTGCACCAACTTCTTCTATAACAACAGGTTCATCTTCATCAGAACTACTCGAATCTTCTTCTTCTTCTTCTTCACCCCCCAATCCATCATTCTGTTCTTCCTGAGGTGCATCTTGCTGCTCTAAATCAAAGTGTACCTTTTTTACCTTTCATCTTTTTCTTTTGGTTGCTCAGGTTCACAAATAACTCTAAGTTCCCTGAAAATAACGTCTCTAGAAAAGATAATCTTATGGATTATTGGTTCCAAAGCTTATAACCTTTGACATTATCACCATATCCAATGAATATACATTTTTCAGCCTTTGGATCTGTTAGCTCTTTACCCGGCTACCACTACACCAAAAGCTCAGACTATCAGTGAATGGTGCCTCGGTAGTGTTACCTAGAGATCGCGTGGGCCCGAGAAGGGAGGAATTGAGGTTGCACACCTAAGCACCAACATGCCCCACCAGTCCGTACCTGCCTAGTGATAACCACTTGGGTAGGCATAGAATGCTAGGTGCACCTTGTGCGCATGAAGGCACGTGGGCATCGGTGGGAATCGAACTCCTCCCCAATAGAGTCGCCAGCTGTTAGCACTTTACCCGGCTACCACTACACCAAAAGCCCGAACTATCAGTGAATGGCATCCCGGCAGTGTTACCCAGAGACCGCACGGGCCCGGGAAGGGAGGAATTGAGGGTCGCACACCTAAGCGCCAATAGGATCCAACTTAGATCACTTTTCCTTAGGCACATGAACAAAAGCCTGACAACCAAAAACTTTTAAATGTGAAACAGAAGGTTTTTTACCTGTCCACACTTCATAAGGTGTCGAATCAAGAGCCTTACAAGGAGATCTATTTATCAAGTAGCAAGCAGTACACACAGCCTCTATCCAAAAGCATTTATCCAACTATACATCACTAAGCATACTTTTGGCCCTTTCCATAATTGTTCGGTTCATCCTTTCTGCAACACCATTTTGCTGTGGTGTATAAGGAGTTGTCTTTTGTCTAATTATACCTGCATGCTTGTAAAATTCATCAAATTCCTCAGAGAAATATTCCCCTCCATTGTCAAATCTTAATATTTTTATCTTTAAACCTAATTGGTTCTCTACTAAGACTTTGAATTCCTTAAACTTAGTGAAAACTTCAGATTTATGCTTCATAAAATAAATCCATGTAAATCTAGATACATCATCAATGAAGGTTACAAAATAACAAGATTTTCAATAGATTCATTATCCATAGGTCCAAACACATCCGTATGAATAATTTCTAACTTCTCTTTTGCTCTATTGCTTCATGAAGGAAATGATTTTTTGTTTTGTTTACCAAACACACAATGCTCATAGAAATCAAAGTGCTCGTTAGAATAAGAGAAACCATCCAACAAATTTTTATTCTTAATAGTTTTTAGTACATTATTGCTTGTGTGGCCCAATCTACGGTGCCACAGCATACATGTATATTCAGTAGTGGCCTCAAATACATAGGAGGCATTACAAACTATAGTGGATTCAAGCTTAAAAAAATTCCCGAATCTCTTCCCTTTTTCTACCACCAAGTTCCCTCTCACCAATCTGCAGCCATGCTTGTCAAATGTCACATGCATTCCCAAATCATTCAATTTCAAAACTGAAATCAGATTTCTAGCTAATCCAGGAACATGCAAAATACCAGGGAGGGTTTTAATCCTCCCATCACTGAAGCACAACAATACCTTTCCTTTCCCGACAATCAGATATGTAGAGTTGTCACCAAGGTAGATATTACCTCCATCATATTCTTCATGTGGAGAACCATTCCTTATGTGGGGTCAAATGAAATGAGCATCCTGAGTCAACCAACCAGTGATCATTAGAAACAAGATTACATACAGAAAGTAAAACTTCTTCACCTACATTCGAGGACTTATCCGAAGCACTCTCCCACTGTTTCTTGGGGTTTCTGCACTCCTTCTTCACATGTCCTCTTTTACCATAGTTCCAACACTTAACTTTGTTCTTTCTACCAGGAGTCTTAGACTGGCCCTTGGACTTGTCCTTAGCCCCTTTCTAATCTCCTTTAGGTCCCCTTTCCTTAGACCTTCTCCTAACACTGAGAGCATCCCCTGAACTATCTGAACTCTTCTTCCTCAATTCTTGTGATAGTAGCATTGAAACAAGAGCATCCAACTTCAGATCTGCAAGGTTAGAAGTGATAGAAAGGGTAACACTCTCCCAAGACTCAGGTAAAGAACATAGAAGTAAGATACATTTATCTTCCTCACTAACCTCAACATCTACTGAATCAAGCTAACTCACTAACAAATTAAAAGAATTTAAATGCTCTGCAACTGATTCACCTTCTCGCATTTTCATGGAAAACAATTTTCTTTTTAAATAAATTTTATTTACCATACTCTTGGCTTGATAGATCTCATCCAATTGTTTCCACAACTTGTATGCAGTCTCTTCCTTTGCAACATTCAACAGGACAAAGTCTGAAAGACATAAGCAGATGGTTCCTCGTGCCTTCTTATCTAGTCTATCCAACTCATCTTGAGAGATATTGTTAGGTTTCTTCTCTTTTTGGACAGCCAACCATTGGTTTCTTTCTTCCAACAAATCTTCCATTTTCATCTTCCACATCTCATACCCCATTCTGTTGAACTTCTCAATGTCCAATTGAGAGGTTGATGCAATGGTGGATGCAGCCATAATAACAACACAAGTTATGCAAAACAAACACAACCAAATCTCCCACTACAGCTACAATTTCCACACTACCACCCAAGAGTCAAAGCTGGCTAGGCTCTAATACCAAATGTTAGAAATGAAAGCAACACTACTTCAATGGAAATATGATTTGAGATAAATTTCAACAAACTTTAACTGTGTGCTATTAATGGAGATTGTAACAAAACATAAACCCACAATATAGAAATATACCAGAAGTAGAATGAAGCACATAACACAAGTGTTTAATGTGGAGAAAACCCTTTCGGGTAAAAAACTCCACCAAGAAAAGAGGCTAAGTTGTTTTATCTTCACAAAAGGAGATTACAAATACATTCACTTCCTCTGTCCTCCAACCTTAACTCTGGTAGATCCTGGATACCTGTAAACTGTTATATGCATCTCATCTACTATGCTATGGTTTATATAGAATTTACACAACCTCAAGACATTAAATGACTTCTTACAAGCCCATAACACTTGTCAAGAGTTTACAATACAACCTTGGGCATCCATGGCCAAGAATAGGCTCTTACGGGGTCATAAATGATGCCATACATGCATCCTACACTTGGAAAAATGTGCCCATGCAAGCTTGAACACCTTGGGGCCAAAAATAGCCACTTATAGCATCGTATGACATGTCATATGCTATTATTAGTGTCATAGATTCTTATGACAACTTACAATTGTCATAGAATCTCTTACACCATCTTACATCATCTATGACATGCATCATAACACTAAAAATAGATTATTCCTCCACATGTGCACCCCACTTTGACAAATTACCATTTACCATAGTAAATGACATCCCATAACTACTGCCGGTAACTTTGGGACTTACCATGCAGTAACTCCGTAATTACCATGGACAATAAATAATTTTTACCACTACTGGTGAAACTTGTACATCCCTTATGGGTAATTACAAATAATAAATGGAATAATACAATAATGGGATTTACAAGGTTAATGGCACCTTATCCCAATAGTTAATACAATGATGGATGCAGCCATAATATCAACTCAAGATCTACAAAACAAATGCAACCAAATCTCCCACTATAGCTACAGCTTCCACACTACCCCCCAAGAGTCAAAGTTGGCTAGGCACTGATACCAAATGTTAGAAATGAAAGCACAACTACTTCAAATGGAAAACTAATTCAGATATATTTAATGATCTTATATTAGTGTATTATCAATGGAGATTGCCTGAAAACAAAAAACCCACTACAGAGAAAATATCAAACACGAAGAACTCAACATAATGACATAGTGTTTATGTGGAGAAAACCCTTGCAGGTAAAAAACTCCACCAAGAAAGAGGCGCAAGTTTGTATTAATCTATAAAAGATTGTACAATACATCAATTACACAACTCTCTCCACTAGTCTACAATCTAACAGCACTCCTACAACACCTGAGTACCTATAACCTGTATTACAGTAAAAAAATACAATAGCAAATACATATAGAAGTGCTCTCACACCTCCCTAGGCATTCACTTTCTCTCATGAAAATCTCCAACCTATAAACATTAAATGCCATCTTACAAGCACCTTCCACTTGTCTGAAAACAACCATGCAAGGTTGGGTGCCTAAGATTAAATCTGGCCTCTTACAACATCTTATGACACCTCATAACCATCATAGATTCCACCAAAGAGTATCTTTCCAAGATGGGCACCTTGGGCTAAACATAGCAACTTACAACTAATTAATATCTGTCATATTTGTCACAGTGTCATAGAATCTTATGACAACTTACAACTGTCATAGATTCTTTACATGCACCCACAAAACATTATGACGTGTGTCATATATGCTAAAAATATTAGATTCTCCCAAGGTGGCACCTACACTCATTTACTATTAAGTTTTACAATTACCAACCATAAATGTCACTTATTAATTACCTCTGGTGACTCTAGAATTACCACTGCTAGTGAAACTACCTCATTACCTTATGGGTAATTACAAATTAAAAAATAATAAATGGAATAAATACAATATTGGAATTTACAAGGTTAATGGCACCTTATTTCAATAGTAGTCTCATTACCACAAGCTACCCACATAATACAAAAATAGCAATGAGCTTCAATCCTTGTCAAATAGGCTCCTAGGGCTCAACTCATAGAACAACCCATATGAGAGGCAACAAAGGAGATAGTTGGATAGGATTTGTCTATCTAGACAATGAGAATATCACTCAAAATAGTTAAGGGGAAAGTCAACACCACCTCTATTTCACCCCAACTACTACACACAACAAGACAAAGTTTATTCCAATCATTCACAAGTGAGAATGATGATCTTAAATAAGAGAAGAAGAATAAATCTTAGAAGACTATTGATCCTCTAAAGAAAAGGGAAAAGAAAAGAAAGATCAAAGAAACTATACTACTAGAGAAACTAGTGGGTGGTGCATAGGACATACAAGCATCTACATCCCCCACTATAAGTATATCTCCTCCCTCTTCTTCTCAGTATATAGTTTAGCGTCTCCCTGTATCCCCACAAATGTATATTCCCTTTTCCCTTTTCTTAAATCCTATTCTTATGCCTTCTTTTCCATACATGTCAAATTTATCTCCACCTCCATTCTCATCACTACAATTTCATATCACTAGAACTCCAAAAGCTCCCCTATAGTAAAAATACATGCCACTACCACCCTAGTTCCAATACCCATCACGATTCATCGATCTACAATATTGGCTTCTAGCTAGATAATATCAAGTAATCATGGCCCAATTTTTTCCAACTAGATGTTATCATCTTCTACTTTGCATGTGACCATCCAACCCCCTTTGGCCATGGATTCCCAACAAACCCTACCATCTCCTGCAAGATTTGTGCAATTCCCAAATCCCCAAGTTGTTACCCCTTCCTCCACTACACAACAAACGATCTCCTCACTTCCTATTTTTCTTAAGAAGACAATCAACCTTATATTTTTGTGCTAATGACCTAGTTTCAATAAAAATTAAGAAAATATAAATGCTAATTAAACTATTAAAAATTGTATTTTTGAAAACTACAATTGTAGATATACAAAAGGGTATGTTTAGATTTTCTTAAATGTTATTTATGTCAATAGGAGTTGTGAGAACATAAATTGAGAACAAATCCTAAAAAGTGTATTTTTTAGATTTTCTTAAATGTTATTTATGTCAATTGGTACCGATAAGGTGTATATATATATTAGGTATAGGTCCAACCTTTATCTTACTATTTTATATTGGCCAATAGAAGTATAATCCAAGTACACATGGCATGCTCCTTGAGAATTTAAAAAAAGTTAAAGGTAATCTCCCTAGAAATATGTGTGAGTTGTTTGATTTGCCAACATAATGCAATAATTGCAAGGTATGTAATTTTTGACATTACAACAATGTAAACAATCAAGATAGATAATCCTTCAAGAAAATTCTTGAGGCAAAGCCTTGTCATATGCATCACAAATATGTCATTCAATCAAATTGTACATGGTGGAAAGATTGGAAATGATCCATTGACACTCTTTTCCATATCTATACTCCTAGAAAAGGGTATAACTAACTACCTCCTTACTTTTCTATGGTTCATAAATTTAATGAAATGAGGTTCCTTTACTCAATTATTAATTTCTAGGTAGGAGATTTTAAATGATTTGGGGAACCATTGTGGAACCCAAACTTGCTCATGTTTTTATCGATGTATTTTATACCAAGGTCTTCCCATTGGCAAAGACCTTTTTCATCTAGTTGTATCAAACCCTAGATGCCTTCTCTATAGGCATATTTTTTGAGTTCATAACAAATTATCTTTGTTGGCTTGGTCATGGATTTGTGGCCTTTTCAACCCTTTCAAACTAAAATTGTTTTATGGAATCATATTGTTTTAGGAGATAGTCTAGGCTTCTAGGTAAATCCACCTAGATCTAGGATACTTTCCAATTATAGATATTTTTTTTTGTCTATTTTGAAAGATAGGAATGTAGATTTATCTACTAACACTATAATCAACAAGCATTATTCAACTTAACCTATATCTTTTGTTATCTTCAATGCATTTATGCAAATATAGGTACAAGCAAACAATATGGCTTTAGAGGTGGCCCATTTTCATACTATTTTGGATAATTGAGTAAATGCTCCATTTATTGTTTCCTAGGTCCCTCCTTCTTTAGCATTTGATGATTATTCACTATGATGAGGTTAGAAGTGTGGATGCAAAAAAAAACCTAATGGTGTTCATAAATTCATGCTAGATGGTCATGTTCTTCTCATGTTGGTCAACACACTAGCATTGATCATCTTTTACAACCTCTTATAGTCCAAGTGGGATTTGGCTTCTAAGAATGATAATGTCCCCCATTCAACTCTTTATATCTCTTCTCAACAAGACATTACTAATAGTCTTCTACTAGTACAAGAAAAAAATAATGATGATAATAATGCTCTATAGATTAGGAGCATATTGGTGATGGCCAAGTCTTACTAGATGGGAGGTGGAATTCCAAACCATATTACTAGGACCTACCACCATTTTCTAGTTTTATTGCCCTTGCTACATAACATTTTTTTCAATGTGCTTTGAACTTCTTAAGTTTTTTATTAGTTGCTTATTCTTTTGAGGTGATTGATGAGTTGTTTAGTAGTTGTTTCCTTTTTTAGGGCCACATGAAAATTTGATGTTCATTTCTCCCAAGCTTGGCCCATTTCACATGGCTCTAGGATGTGATACCATATGAATAGTCTATAAATTATAAGTGTATATTATTGTAAAGGTGAAATTTATGCACCCATGTTGAATTTCTATTTAGATTTGGGTCCATTTTGATGGAATGATTCAATACAATTAAATATCAACATAGGACACACTCTTGTGCAAAGTTTGTCTCATTCCCCAATCTTTCACCTATGCCCACCTACATGTGTTTCCACACATATTTGACCATATCTTATCCACATTTGCACATGTTTGTATACATCTAACATTTATTACACCTATGATTTTCCCCATTCCCATATATTCCTTCCTCGCCTCAATATTTGCACTTTCATGTCTTGGGTCAGTCTCATAGTGTGCAAGGTCAATCTTGCACCATGTAGAATTGACACAAAATTCAAACATTCAAAATTTAAATCTTTGCTAACTCTCGCCTATTCCACTAGCCATTATGAGCCAATTTGGTACACATTTGCACTATTAGTTACTACATCTTAAAACTTAAAGGCATTGAATGTAGATTCATTCATCAACAATTATTCCATGGAAATCCTACACATTACAAGGATCATCATTCTAGGAACACTTCTCTTTGGAGCTCTAAAAGGTACCTAATTGTACATCAAATCATTCTTAGACATTTGCATGATTGAAGAGTGCTATCTTCAACTATTTTCATGAAGGTAAAGCTGGTTGAATCAAGGGGGTTGACCTAGGAGAACTTGGCCTTTGCAATCCACCTTCCCTAATGTATTTTTAAATACTACCAATTCGTAATAGAGAACAAAGAGCAAAGATCAAAGTGAAAAAGGTCGCATCTATCCACTATGAGCAAGTTCATTCCCGTGAGTTATAGATCACTTCTGCATGTCAAGCCATTCCTACAATGAAGGTGTCAATCTCACAGGGTGCAGATTCAATCCATGTAGGTTTAAAAGACTATTTTAGTTTCAAAAAGATTTCCAAATACAAAGTATCAATTTTTAGTACCAAGACAAGTGGAATTCTATTGCATCATATTTCATTCTTCATCATTGATCCCACAAATAACGACCCCATTCCTTCGCATTTAATTTCCTAATTTAACACTAATTTACACATTTTATTATTCCCGTCTATCATTCACTTAATCTAATTTAATTGTGCTTGATTTACTGCATTTATTTAATTAACTTAAGTTAGGGCAATTGCAGTTTTCATATATATATACACTACACTCCTATGTCCAACTCAAGTATAAATATGTTGACGTATCATTTTAAATGTGAAGTAGCTATTGAGAATGCTTGTGCTATTTGTTAGGGGAGGCCAAAGAAAAAAAAAACTAGTATAACGACCAGTTTTCATACCCTGCTCAAAATTACAAATATACCCACCTGTTGTACTATGGTGTATTTGCTTATCCGGTCTATAGGGTTCTTGTAAGTGATTGAATATAGAACGATCGGCCTGAACGCCAGGCATTGAGGGGGCGTTAACAACAATTTCAAAGTCATAAGTGACAGAAGAATGATAAAAAGAAGCAACAAAACACAGAGATTTCTTTCCTGTTGTTACTTCAATAAAAATTATAGTTTATAAGGCAGTGGGCGGAAGAAACAAGGCAGTAGTTGACAGTGGCTAAGGCCAGGTTGAAAATGACAATGGTAAAGATTTTGAAAGAGATTGATCAACTAAACCTAGGATAAAACGCAGCAGGGAATGAAAAAGACTGGCAGAGAATCAACATGATGGCGCCAGGGAGGAAAAATGCCTTATGGAATTCCTCATCATGTGCTTGACTTGCAAAACTTAATACGGAATTCCTCATCATGTGCTTGACTTGCAAAACTTTATACGGAATTCCTCGGCGTGCCTGACTTCTTACTCCTCGTTGAGCTCACTTATAATGCATTAAGGAAGTTCTCACATTGTGTCTGACTTACTCTTCATTGAGCTCACTCATCAAATGCTTGAGGTGCACAATGTTTTCATTGAAACAATATCTAAATTCCTAGGAGGAAGTTTCAAACATGCTCATCATGATGAAACTTTGCGGAGAATTTAAGGATGCTGAGCATTTACAAATCAGTGATGTGACTGGAAGAGGTCTAATCATTCGATAGTGTTGGCGCTCAGTGTTATCACATGGCGACGTCTTCTGAGTAGTTCTATCAACCAGAAGGATGATAGGAGTAATGTGACAATACCATATTCTCGAAACCCAAGAAGATCATATTAGTTTACCCGTGAAAGATACTAATTCTATCTTTTACCCCCAAGACCCCTAATGCATTCCACTAAGGGTTGATTGGGAATCACATTATAGAAGAATAAAAGATTGAACTCCTTAGATGAATTACTAGAGAAATTGGTGTTAATTTCTTCTAAACGTTGATGAAAAACATAATCAACAACTTGATTCGTTGTTAAGTGATAAAGTTTGCAGAGAAGAAGTTCTTCTACATGATTTTATATTTGGTGTATGCATGTTTGCATTCAATGAATAGAATGATAACTCTGTGTTACTCCAAACCACTATTGTGTATGAGTAAAAAATGGGGAGACACACATGTTGCTCACGTGGGGCTTATGTATGGGTAGATTAGTCTTGTTCACGTGGCAAAAACCAATGAAATAGGGGAGTTTCTAGAAGGCCACTCTCTTCATGAGGAAAGAGTGTCCTAAATGTAGCACCAAGATTTCTTTGTGATTATTTGGTCACTTTATTCATTAGGAATGAGTGTTTGATGAATGATGGGGATGTTAAATTGTGGTACAATGGTGGTAGCATGGGGATGTGTTCTACCAAACCTCTAGAGAGATCTGGTTATGGTAATCCTTGTATAGATGTTTGTGTTGCTTGCTCATATTGCGTTGAGCTCTTATTGATCATTATTGAGGAAATTGTTTAAGCAATGATTTTCTATCCTGAATAACTCTTCTATGAGAGCTAGTTCTAAAGCTTGTTATCTTTCATTTTCTTCTTGAATTTGTTGTAGGATTCAAGTTTGTTCTTGGATTTGTTGTTGATCAATGATTTCAAATGTTGTTTTTATCTTAACTTGCTAGAAATGGATTCTACCTAATATTCCCTTACCCTAGGACACATGAGCCAAAGTATCTAAAGGTGGTGCTCTAACCTATTATTATGTGTTGAGAGGCAATAGATTTGAAAAGAAATCTTAGAAGAAGCAACAAAAATAATTCATAAAAAAATATTTGAGAGAAGTTTAAAAGGGGTTGGATGGACAATCAAAGGATGTAATATAGAGTTTAACAAATCAAGGCATAGTTAGGACCAAACTAGACTTAAGTCAAGGGCCAAAAGTGGACATAAAATGATTAGAATTTAGAGTTTTGATGGAACAAGAAAAATTATGAAATCACATGTTTTGCAAGTTCCGAATTGCATGGACAATTTCTAGGTCACCTAGGCAATTTGCAAGTCACCTAGGTGAATTGTAGGTCACCTAGGTGATATGAGACACCATAGGTGGTTCTACCAGTTAAGAGCCAAGAAAGAGTTTTTGTACTTGGCAAAAGGACATGCAAGCAAGGTGCATGGTTGGTGAACATGAGGAAAGAGCAAGAGATAATCCATGGAGGCATAACTGGACACTTCCATCAAGGTTGGAAAGACTAAGAGCAGTTTTTATTCATGCAATGATGGTTATGTGCTGGATTGTTAAATCATCATCAGACTACCATGTATGTCCATACGATTTTAGGCACTTATAGACTCATTCAATTAGAGACTTGATCAAGAAGAATGCTCCAGTATATTAGTGCTACCTGATATTTTACTAAGAACTCTATGAGAAATAGTTTGGGATGATAAACTATTATACCTCTCCAAAGGCATGAAGTATATCAAATGGTGGCTAACTAGTATATCAACAATTAATCATATATATAAATTTGAGCCTTCAATTTTAAAGAGCAAATCCTTCTAGAATTCCCCATCATGTGCAGGTAGATTAATCATTCTTATTGAACTCACTTGTAAAATGCTTGAGGTGCACAAGGCTTTCAATGAGATATAAAAGAGACCATTTGCTATAAGGTATCATATCATAATTGGTCCTTTTACATCTAAGGACAAGGTAATAGTGGTGGATCTAAGCATGGATCTCCTTTACTTTAGCTTTATCATGGAGAATGTATAGATTCATTTTGACCCAACACAAAAGATGATTGTGACATTATCTAAATTCCTAGGAGGGTGTTTCAAACATGCTCACCATGATAAAGACTTTGGGAAAAAATTTAAGGATGATGAGCACCTACCAAATTAGTGGTGTGAACGGAACAAATTTAATCACCCAATTATGTTAGCACCCATTGCATCACGTAGGGCATCACTACATATTGTCTCTATTAGCTAAATGAATGGTAGAAGTAATGTGAGAATCACATATTCTTAGGACCAAAGAAGATAAAAATAGTTAACTGATACAATAGTACATAAGAAAGATTCTAATTCTTCTTTTACCCCAAGTCCCATAATACAATCCACATATGGTTGATTGGGTCTTATGCCCAAAAATTGCTAAGGATAAAATGGTGAAACAAGGCCAACAATTTTTTTGTCTTTAACAAATGTGACATAAATATTGAATTAATGCATACTCAAAAATAAAGTTTTAGTCATCACACATGACTATACCACATACAACCATTCTACATGTGTGGAAGATAAATGTAGGTGACATGGAGTGAATTTTCAAGGTTGTGTCACACTTTTATAAAGGAAATGACCAACAATGATCTAACATTTTAGCTTGAATCACTACAAATTGATGTAAACTAATAAAATGTAGAATTTTTAGTGTATTCTATGTTTGTATTTTTTTAAAATTAAAAATTTATTTGAAAGTAGTTTTTTTGTAAAATTGACACTATAATTTAGTTGTTAATAAAATGTTGAAAAATAAGGTTTAGTGGGATATCACTCTTTATATAGTAATTTTTTTTTTAAATTTTCTCTTGCGTATTTATATCTTGAAACTTTGGTGCATGGATTAATTTTCCTCCATTTTGATAAACATATTTTTTTAAATAAATCTTGGAAGTTGCATGTAATGAAAACACACTATTTCAATGGGATGCAACTTTTTATCTTAACTATTTATGCAAAAGAGGAAAAAAATATGTCATCTTGACATGGAATCTCTCCTCTAACGCATCATATTCTTTTCAATTTTTTTTAATAAACTTTAGTATTTTTCTTGAGAAGATAGTCAACATTATACTTTGGTCTTGATGACCTACTTTTAGTAAAAATAAAAAAGAAAATATAAGCATTAATTGAAATATTAAAAAATATATTTTTAAAAACTAAACTTATAGATCCACAAAAGGGCACTTTGAATGTGTGTGTGTGTGTGTGAGTTGTTAGAACATCAAGTCTTTTAAATAATTTCATTTTTTTGGTAAATTAGCCCTAACCCCACACATAAATGAAATTGATGTCACATTTATCTATAAAGGGTAGCACACATCTTGATACAACACTACCACATTCACACAAGTGAAAAACTACACAAATAGACATACTAAACCTTGCTAGTATACATAGGGAGAGAAACACATGGTATATTAATCCTTAAAATGTGACAAGGGTAGGAAAGATACATCCTTTCCTGAAATTAACATATAGGCATTGTACCTATCACCAATCTCAAATAAGCATGAAAGAAAGATTAATAAGGAATAAAGATCCATGTATCCTATACAAGCATCATTCATAGACTAAAGTATATTCATTAAGAATTTAACCATTTAACTTTTCTCTTTCCCAAATTAGAATAGCTACAAGAATTTCTAACATAATATAACTAGATTAATCAATCCATTTATTAGTTTCAATGCACAAGAATGATATCAAACTACTAAAATGTCCATAGTCTTTCTTTCTTTATATTTTAAAGTCACAAAGGTAAAAGAATGATAAAAGAACAAATGATTATCATAAATGCATACAAAACTCAATCTCTAATGTACATAATTATAGTGTAGAATTGAAAATGAAGTCGAATGATCATTATGATATCTTTAACATGCTATTATTTCAACAAGGAGGTAAAACAAACAAGAATAGAAGTAATCATTATAAATGTTGAAAACACATATTTGATTGTATTCTAACATCCAAGGGTACTAGTAAGACATTAGATATGTTGCAAGTATGGGCCTAACTAGTATTGTCATTGATGTCAACATACACCTATTGCATTAATGATAAGGTTGGGATGAGCTGTGAGCTGAGGATATTGAGAAAATTAGTCTCAATCAGGAACAGTGAAGAACAGTGATGACTATAAGGCAAAAGTCCAATATAGGATGATGATCAGAGGGTACAGATTAAAGGGTTTGAAGATAAGTGTCTATAGGAGATCCAGTAGAGATTTCAGAGGTTCGTATGAAGATATGAAGAAGTTGTGGCCGCTCAAGTAAAACTGGTTTCGGTAGGTGTTCAAAGGTGACAGAGAGTAACAAGAAAGGTCTGGTGAGATCCAAACATGAAGTTTCCAGTTCTACGGATTTGAGGGAGTGCTGAGGAAGTCTTTATGGTGTATCAACTCCATTGGTTCGTGGTTTGAAGGTTCACAAGCATCTATTCATTTGTGACAGTAATGACAGACTGTGTTCTTGAGGTTCCAGATGAAGGAGAGAAGGATTTCAGTAAGAAGAAGAAGTGTGGATGTTCTTGGTGATTCAGGAAAGTTTGTGGAAGTCTTTGGATCGTGTCTAGTTCATGTTGGTGGTCCGCATTGAAGTTGGAGCTTGCAATTGAAGAGTAACTTCTGTATGATGGTGTTCTTCTTGAGACAGGTCGACCGGATGAGTTATGCATCTGTCAGATGATCTTATGAATGTTTTCTGACTTAGATGATCATTCCTAAGTTGATGCCTTGTATAAATAAGGGATTGCGAAGTCAGTTTGAATTCACCTTTTTGTGTGGAGATGAGAGTGTGGTAGCGAAGAGGAGAGCGAAAGGCAGAGCAGAAGTATTGAGCTTAATGGAACTAATTCAAGCATGGTGAAGATGCTATTCTCCAATTCATGTATGTGATACTTATTTCTTTGTAGATAGTGTGTCTCTTGCAGGTAGTGAGCCTCTTGTGAGCAGTGTGCTCGGGCAGTGAGCCCTAATTGGCATGTGCCATTTTGTTCTTTCTATTCTTCTAACAGAGAATACAATCTTGGGTTAATCACCCCGTGGTTTTTCCCTTAACTAGGTTTTGCACGTCAAAATCATGGTGTCTTATGTGTTGATATGTTTCTGCTCTTGATTTGAATGCATTATGGTTTATGATTAATATACAGCTAATCACTAAGAAGACTTAAGTGTTTAAATTGAAGAAAGTTTTGAACAACTGATTCACCCCCCCTCTCAGTTGTGTGCCCTAAGTCTAACAATTGGTATCAGAGCTAAGTTCCTCCAAAAGGAGCTTAACCGCTTGAGGAGAGCCAGGATGTCATCTTACAAGAAGGATAGTCTGAAGTTTGATGGAACCAACTTTGCTCTTTGGAAAGGTCACATGAAATGTCACTTGGAGTGTATGGGAATGGCGTACTGGTCCATGGTTACAAAACAATATGTACCTCCATAGGTTGGTCCAACAACCCTAAATGAAATCACAAATGCTGAAAATAATCTGCGGACCAAAGAGGCTCTTCTAAGTGCATTATCTGACTCAGAGCTCTCAAATGTTATTGACCTACCAACTGCCTTTGAGATTTGGAATAAACTGGAACTTTTGCATGAAGGAGACCAGTATGTTAAATGTACAAGGTTACATAGTCTAAAAGGGAAATTTGAAAAACTGAAGATGAGAGATGATGAAAATATTACTACTTTTATGCCAAGAGTAAATGAGCTGGTTTGTGGAATTAGAAATACTGGTGGAGTCTTGGATAAAAATGAAATTGTTGGCAAAATTCTCAAATCCCTTCCTGCCTCTTACAAAATCAAGGTTGTTGCCATTAATGATTTCATCACCCATACAATTGTCACAAGAGACCAATTGGCTAGCAAATTGGCTGCATTTGAAATGACCGAGTTTGGAGATGATCCCCCCAAGACTAAATCTACATTCAAAGCCAATGCCTCTGTGAAAGGTAAACAAAGGTTTGATCTGGGAGAGAACTCGTCAAGGAAACTGTCATGGTATGAAAAAGCAAGAAAAGACCTAGAAGAAGAAGAAGTAGAAACTGCTCAACTTGAAGCCCTCATTGCAAAGAGACTGCCAAGAGGATCCAGTAAGTATGAAGGAAAATTGCCTTTTAAGTGTTTTAACTGCAATTAGATTGGTCATTTTGCCTCAAGATGTCCAGAAAGATTTTCAAGGCCAAATCCTAACAGATCAAGGTTTCAAAAGAATTGTTACTATGTTCATGAAGAAGATGATAATGAAGGAGTAATAGATGATGAACCAGAGACTAGAAACAAATTAGGAAATGAATGGGTGTTTATTGCCATTAAGGAAGAAGAACCAATATCCTCTATATCTGTCAATCATAAAGTTGTAGAAAGAGCCCTGGCTGCCCAAGTTGAAGAAAAGGATGATTGGGTCATTGACAGTGGTTGCTCTCACCATATTATAGGTGACAAAAATAAGTTCATAGATTTGGAAAGGTATGAAGGAGGAGTGGTGAAGTTTGGTGATAATTCTGCTAGTAGAATCAGAGGAAGAGGAACTATTTCTTTTGATGGAAGAAACAAAACTGGTAATGTACTGTATGTTGAAGATTTGAAGCACAATTTTCTCAGTGTTGGATAGTTGGTAGACAAAGGCTATGATCTCCAATTCAAGGATGGAAAATGCAAAATCTTTGAAAGTTCTGGAATAGAGATTGCATCCGGTACTCAAACTAAAGGTAATATATTCCACTTGGTTGGTATTGGTAAAAGCTGCTTATTTTTTCAAGTTGATCAGAGTTGGTTATGGCATAGAAGGATGTGTCATATGAATTTTGATAATATCATCAAGATAAGCAATACTCAGGTTGTAAGAGATCTTCCAAAATTGGTGAAACCTACTAACAGCTTGTGCAAGGAATGTCAGTTGGGTAAGCTGAGCAGAGTCACATTCAAAAGCAAGGAACTGTCTTCTACCAGATTATTGGACTTAGTTCACACTAATCTTTGTGGTCTGGCAAGAACCAGGAGTATTCAAGGTGATAGATACTTCATGCTACTAATTGATGACTATTCCCGGATGACGTGGGTAACTTTTCTGAAAGAGAAATCAGAAGCTTTTGAGAAATTCAAAATATTCAAGGCTATGGTAGAGAATGAAACTGGATTGAAGTTGAAATGTCTGAGGTCTGATAGAGGTGGAGAATTCACATCCGGTGAGTTCATAGAGTTCTGTGAGAAACATGGAATAAAGAGACAGTTGTCTGCTCCTAGGACTCCACAGCAGAATGGAGTAGTGGAAAGAAAGAACCGAACCATACAGGAAGCTTCTAGGACCATGATGATGGAAGCTAATGTTCCTCATATCTATTGGAGAGAAGCTGTCAGCACTGCAGTCTATACTCTCAATCGAGTTCAAATTAGAAGCAATATTGGTAAGACTCCTTATGAACTTTGGTTTGGCATTACTCCTACTGTAAGGTATTTGAGAGTTTTTGGTAGCAAATGTTACATTAAAAGAGATGAAGATCTAGGAAAGTTTGATGCTAGAAGTGATGAAAGAATATTCTTGGGTTACTCAACTCAAAGCAAAGCATACCGATGTTATAACAAAAGACTGAGAAAGATGATAGAAAGTACAAATGTGAAGGTTGATGAGGGAATTGAGAAACCCTCAAGGTTTTATGAATATGATGAAGATAATCAGAATGGTGTTCTAACTCAAGGAGCCCAAGCCTCATCTGTCAGTCAGATTCAAGCTAATCTGATAAACCAGGAAGAAGAAATGAGTCTCAATGAGCCTGATCAAGAATCAGAAGTGTAAGAAATTCCTAAAGTTCCCAGGTATGTAAGACTAAACCACTTTGAAGATTAGATCATAGGTGATAAAAGCAAAGGAGTACTAACAAGAAGGAGAATTACTCAAGATTTAGAAGAGTATTGTTTGATTTCAAAGATTGAACCTAAGATAGTGAATGAAGCTTGCAATGATGAAAACTAGACTAAAGCAATGGAAGAAGAGCTGGTGCAAATAGAGAAAAATCACACTTGGGATCTTGTTCCCAGACCTAGAAACAAGAATGTGATTGGAACCAAATGGGTCTTCCAGAACAAACTAAATGAAGTTGGTGAAGTAATCAGAAATAAAGCCAGATTGGTCTGCAAGGGCTACTCTCAAATAGAAGGAATTGATTTTGAAGAAACTTTTGCTCCAATGACAAGAATTGAAGCAGTCAGATTATTTCTTGCCTTTGCTGCCTTCAACGATTTCAAAGTATATCAGATGGATGTCAAGTCTGCCTTTCTAAACAGTAACTTGAAAGAAGAAGTGTATATAGAGCAACCAGATGGATTTCAATTGTCTGATCATGGTGATATGGTTTGCAAATTGAAGAAGGCACTTTATGGATTAAAGCAAGCCCCAAGAGCCTAGTATGAAAGATTGGATAAGCATCTTTTGAAGATTGGTGTCAACAAAGGTACTACTGACAGTAACTTATATTTCAAAATTGATCATGAAAACATCTTGATTGTTGAAGTATTTGTTGATGATATCATCTTTGGAGGAAGAGATAGTATGTGTAAAACTTTTGCAAATCAAATGAAAAGTGAGTTTGAGATGTCTATGCTTGGTGAAATGAATTTTTTCTTGGGTCTGCAAATTACTCAAACAAAGAAAGGAATCTTCATTTCTCAGACCAAATATGTGAAAGAATTGTTGGAGAAATTTGGGATGGAAGATTCAAAGCCAATGAATACTCCCATGGCAATCAGATGTAAGTTGAGCAAAGATGATGACTCTCCTAAGGTAGACCAGACAAAGTACAGATCAATGAGTGGAGGATTGTTGTATCTCACTCAAACTAGACCAGATGTTACGCAAGTTGTTGGTCTCATTGCTAGATTCTAGGCTAATCCTAGAGAATCCCATGTCATGGCAATCAAGAGGATTTTTAGATATCTAAAAGGGACAGTTGAGTATGGTCTGTGGTATCCTAGAGATCATGATTTCTCTCTTCATGCATATACAGATGCTGATTGGGCAGGAGAGGTGGATGATCGAAAGAGTACCAGTGGTGGAGCATTCTTTTTGGGGAAGAGATTGGTTTCTTGTCTAAGCAAGAAACAAGAGGCAATATCTCTATCTACAACTGAAGTAGAATATATTGCAGCAGTAGGTAGTTGCACTCAAGTTTTGTGGATGAAGCAGATGCTAAGAGATATCAAAGTGGAGTATGAGGAACCTATCACAATCTTCTGTGATAATTCAAGTGCTATAAGTATATCTAAGAATCCGGTGTTGCATTCAAAGACTAAACACATATCCATCAAGTTTCACTTTTTGAGAGAGCAAGTGAACAAGAATGAAGTCAAATTGGAGTTTGTACCCTCCAAGGATCAGATTGTAGACATCTTTACTAAACCTCTACCTAAGTACTCTTTTGAGTATCTCAGGGAGAAGTTAGGGGTTATTGCCCCTCCGGTGATGAACTAAGGTGCACTGAGGTGCATCAGTCCGATGGATATCACAGTCATATCTTGTGATCCAGATTGATGGGAGCTGCTACTCAGGGGGAGCAGCAGGTATGATTCTAAAGTGTTGGAATTGCAAGTATGTGCCCTTTGCCATTGATGTCAAAGGGGGAAAGAAGACATGTGAAAAACAAGTGGTTGCTAATCAAAGAGGGAACAGTAAAGGGAGAGAAGACATGTGAATGGTTATTGTTGATAGGGGGAGTTGTGACAGTAAGGAGAAGTTCTTGTCTTGATGGTTTTTCACATCATATGTTGCCATCAATGACAAAGGGGGAAATTGTTGCAAGTATGGGCCTAATTGGTATTGTCATTGATGCCAACATACTCCTATTGCATTAATGATAAGGTTGGGATGAGCTATGAGCTGAGGGTATTGAGAAAATTAGTCTCAATCAGGAACAGTGAAGAATAGTGATGACTGTAAGGCAAAAGTCTAATATAGGATGATGATCAGAGGATGCGGATTAAAGGATTTGAAGATAAGTGTCTGTAGGAGATCCAATAGAGATTTCAGAGGTCCACATGAAGATATGAAGTTGTGGCTGCTCAAGTAAAACTGGTTCTGGTAGGTGTTCGAGGTGACAGAGAGTAACAAGAAAGGTCTGGTGAGATCCGGAAATGAAGTTTCCAGTTCTACAAATTTGATGGAGTGCTGAGGAAGTCTTTGTGGTGTATCAACTCCATTGGTTCATGGTTTGAAGGTCCGCAAGCATCTATTCCTTTGTGACAGTAATGACAAACTGTGTTCTTGAGGTTTTAGATGAAGGAGAGAATGATTTCAATAAGTAGAAGAAGTGTGGATGTTCTTGGTGATTCAAGAAAGTTTGTGGAAGTCTTTGGATCATTTCCAATTCATGTTGGTGGTCCGCATTGAAGTTGGAGCTCACAATTGAAGAGTAACTTCTATATGATGGTGTTCTTCTTGAGACAGGTCAACCGGATGAGTTATGCATCTGTCGGATGATCTTATGAATGTTTGCCGACTTAGATGATCATTCCTAAGTTGATGCCTTGTATAAATAAGGGATTGCGAAGGTAGTTTGAACTCACCTTTTTGTGTGGAGATGAGAGTGTGGTAGCAAAAAGGAGAGCGAAAGGCAGAGCAGAAGTATTGAGCTTAATGGAAGTAATTCAAGCATGGTGAAGATGCTATTCTCCAGTTCATGTATGTGATACTTATTTCTTTGTAGACAGTGTGTCTCTTGCAGGCAGTGAGCCTCTTGTGAGTAGTGTGCTCAAGCAGTGAGCCCTAATTGGCATGTGCCATTTTGTTCTTTCTATTCTTCTAACAGAGAATACAATCTTGGGTTAATCACCCCATGGTTTTTCCCTTAACTGGGTTTTCCACGTCAAAATATTGGTGTCTTATGTGTTGATATGTTTCTACTCTTGATTTGAATGCATTATGGTTTATGATTAATATACGGCTAATCACTAAGAAGACTCAAGTGTTTAAATTAAAGAAAGTTTTGAACAACTGATTCACCCCTCCTCTCAGTTGTGTGCCCTAAGTCTAACTAGATAATCCTCATGAATCAATTTTGTTTTACAAAAGAAAACCAAAAAAACATCATTTAAGGTTCTCTAATGAAATCATCACTATGAAGATAGTGTTCAACATGACAAATTTCTATTTTCTACTGCTAGACCTAATCACAAATTATTCAATTCACTATAGTGAATTTGTATTCATCGCTCAAGAGTTTTCATTTGCTATGAAAATTGACATTCACTACTCAATTTTATGTTTGTTGAAATACAAATAGATATTCACCATTACTAGTAAATTGGCAATTTTTATTTTCATAGGGTAGCAACTATGTAAATTTGTCAATTCTTACAAATTGCAATCAAAAGGATAAAATAAGATTTTTTTGGCTGATAGGCCATTCTATATGTGCACACATTTTGTAACTGCCAAAAAAATTTGGTAGTCCTAATAAAAAATATTTTTTTTGGTAGTCCTTCCTTTTTCGTGGTCCAAAAATTTGTATGGAGAGTTAAATGCATGGCTATTTTAAATAGCCACAATTTGTGTGGAGAGTTAAATGCATGTTAAATGCGTCGCTATAACACTTAGTTTTGCAGATTATAAATATGGCTTTCACTCCATATTTCATAACGGAGCTTTCTCAAATGGAGTTTCATTCTGTGGTTTCTGAAGGTATTAAGACCATGGAATTGTTTCCCCAACATGCTTGAGGGTTTCAATTAGAGAATTCCAAACCTCCTACCAAACATCTCATGATTTTATACAATCGGACAATGAAAGTCTTTCTCTTCAAATAGTGAGTGTTTTTTATCTAATTTTTTCCTTAAGAGGCGAAACATTGGACTGAAAGGCCATTAAAGCATGTTAAAATCTCAATCTTTTAACTCATAATTTGATTCATCAACAGGCACAGCGTATAATGTTGATGGCCACAAGTAATGGAAATGCTCTACATTCTGATGAGGATTCCTTCTCTTCCACCACTGCTACCAACAAGATTAACAAAAAATGTTGCAAACCCAACTCAGATTTGTAATAATTTACACCGTAACAAATTTTAGTATATAGTATTAATAATATCTTATTGTTAGATCAGAACATGTGAGCCCCCTGTGATCTCATATAAAGTTGTTTAATAATATCAATGGAAAAAATTATGTTATAAATTAAAGCTTTAGTTTTCTTGAGAGAGCTAATTTAGAAAGTTAATTATTACTGAGATTGCCTTTAAACAAAATTATGGCCTAAAATTATCTCACAATTTTTTGCACAGAAAATTTGCCTACAGAATTAGAAGCTTTTATTATTATTTTTCTTTCAGCTATTTGAAGATGGAACCAGATAACCATTATTCAAACCAAAATCATAGCAATGTCAAAATCGTTCACAAATAGAAAGCCAAATCTTAAAGGTGATATTTTATTCTTCATTGGAGTAGCCAAATCTACCAAAGCCACTGCAATAAGATATGTTATTCTTTTAATTTATTTTACCAGACAATAAAATAAAACTCAAGAGATTTTGCTCTTCCTTTCTCTTGATGGATGCATGTGCATTGCTATGATTTTTTACAGAGGGTTTTTTGAACCTTCCACCTGCAACATGCAATTCACATTATAATCAGATCTAAACTTGGAGAAAATAAATTAGTTAGAAATTTTGAAAAATAAATAATTAAAATTGCAAACCAAATAGAAACAAACAAGAGAAATTACCTCAAAGGTATGAAGGTACACTATGGTATTCATGCAGCTTCTTCTAGAGAGTCCCCTCTCAAATTTATCATAGAATAAAATAAAGTAAAATTAAAAAAAGCTAAATGAATAATTTCTTGTGAATGAAATGTATTTTAAGTTTTAAATAATTACAAGTTTTCAAAATAGAAAAAGATAATTATTGCTTTATTTATTATTTGTAGATAACTTGAGATAGTTTTTTAGTAACAGATTGCTTTATTATTTGTTTAAAAATATGGTCATGTTTTTTTTAAATTTAGGAAGTGTTTTTTTTTTATTATTATATATAGGTTATGAACTTATGATTATCCTTAAAATTAAATAAGATTAAATTAAATATTTATATAAGATTTTATTGATAGGTTTTAAAATTTATCAAGTTTCTTTCATTTAAAATAAGGCAAAGAGGTTATTTAGAATAAAACAATAAAATTATTAATTTGAGTTAAATTTGATTTATTCAATTCTTGCATACAATAATTTATTTTATTTTAAATTTAAGAATATAAATATTTAGATATCACTTATTAAAGGTTAAAATATTAGTTGTATAATAATAGGAACTATTTTAAATATTTCATTATTAGTTAGTCTTAATTAAATCCATGTATTATTAAATGATTGAACAAAGTAAAAAGTTATATAAAAATATGTCTATGAAAAAAATATATCTAAAAGTAAACAATAGTTATAATCTTTTATACACTGATTATTTAACTTAGTGAATAGAAATAAATATTTACTTTTCCCTTTATAGGTTAAAAGAGTAGTATTAGTTGAATGAGGAATTATTAAAAAAATTACTCTTTTGCAATTGTTAAAATTCTTTAAAAAATTATTATGCTTAAAAATAGGGAACAAAGTTTGTTCCTCCATAAAACATACCATACCCAATTATTAAAAAATATTAGTCTAAATAAATTGAAACAATTAGAAAAAAGAACATTATAAAATTGTATCCACAATATTTTTCTTAAAAGTTTTTTTAATAATTGGTTGGGATTTGTTTTAATATTCTAATCTAATGTTAGTTTTATAGTATTGGGTTAATAGTAGTGAACCTTAACTTAATGTCATGTAATGCATATGTAATCATTAAATATACATTGTATGTTCATCATTTTTATTTTATTGTTAATTAATTTCATTATAGAGTTATTTTGAATTAAGACTTTAACATATTTTATAAATATATTGTGCATTACAAATTGATTAAATGTATTTTAAGTTTTAAATAATTACAAGTTTTCAAAATAGAAAAAGATAATTATTACTTTATTTATTATTTGTAGATAACTTGAGTTAGTTTTTTAGTAATAGATTGCTTTTATTATTTGTTTAAAAATATGATCATGTTTTTTTTAAATTTATGAAGTGTTTTTTTTTTATTATTATATATAGGTTATGATTATCCTTAAAATTAAATAAGATCAAATTAAAGATTTATATAAGAGTTTATTGATAGGTTTTAAAATTTATCAAGTTTCTTTCATTTAAAATAAGGCAACGAGGTTATTTATAATAAAACAACAAAATTATTAATTTGGGTTAAATTTGATTTATTCAATTCTTCATACAATAATTTATGTTATTTTATTTTAAATTTAAGAATATAAATATTTAGACATCACTTATTAAAGGTTAAAATATTAGTTGTATAATAATATGAACTATTTTAAATATTTCATTAATAGTTAAAAGATTGAACAAAGTAAAAAGTTAAATGAAAAATATGTCTAGGAAAAAATATATCTAAAAGTAAACAACAGTTATAATCTTTTATACATTAATTATTTAACTTAGTGAATAGAATTAAATATTTACTTTTCCCTTTATACTTTAAAAGAGTAGTATTAGTTGAGTGAGGAATTATTAAAATAATTACTCTTTTCTAAAAAATAGGGAATTGTTAAAGAGTTTATTCTTAAAAATTTATTCTTCTTACAAATAGTGAACTATTAAAAGAGTTTATTCCTCCCTAAAACATACCATACCCAATTATTATAAAATAGTAGTCTAAATAAATTGAAATAATTAGAAAAAAAGAACATTATAAAATTGTATCCACAATATTATTTTTTAAAAAGTTTTTTTAATAATTGGTTGGGATTTGTTTTAATATTCTAATCTAATGTTAGTTTTATATTATTGGGTTAATAGTAGTGAACCTTAACTTAATGTCATAGTGTTAATTAATTTCATTATAGAGTTATTTTGAATTAGGACTTTAACTTATTTTACAAATATATTGTGCATTCCAAATTGATTAAATATATCTATCTTAATGGATATTTCTAACCCATTTACATTATGTTGTTAGGGTCAAGGTGTTTCTACTAAAATGGTAGAGCTAAGGATGAAAGAGAGTGTGGAGCAAGTTCCTTTTTCAAGAAACCTTTTTGACTTCTCCCATTGAAGAAGTGAAAGAACAAGCACTTTAGGCCTTAACCATTCTTGCAAACCATGCTTTTCGCTCCCACAACTTTGAAGCCATCCCTAATGATATTATTTTTTATTTGTTACCTTTCTTCTATCGTCCTAAAGGTCCTTTTAGGCTCTTTTAGCTTGCCCTAAAAGCAAGCGTATATATTGTTCGTTGCAAACCTAATCACACAATTATTGCTTTTACAATTGTGAAGCCCCTTCTTGAAATAGGGGAAGACCTTTCACACACACACACACACACACACACACACACACACACACACACACACACACACACACACACACACACACACACACACACACACACACACGTGCATGCACATAGAGTGAATGCCAACATTTATTCACACACATAGTGAATGTTAAAGTTAACTTCCAAAGCCACACACACAAAGTGAACATCAAAGTTAGTTCAAACACACACACATGCACTTCAAACAAAGTGAATGCAAAAATTAACTTTCCACACACACACATCCACATTAGACAAAGTGTGCAAAAATTAACTTTTCACACACACATACATGCATGCACATCTAGAGTGAATGCCAACATTCATTCACGCATTCATTAATATTATTGTTAGGGTTAGGGTTAGCATTAGTATTAGGGTCAGGGTTAGATTTATAGTTAGGGTTCTAGTGCTATAATTAGGTTTAGGGTTAGGTTAGTTAAAATTAGGCTTAAGGTTAAGGTTAAGTAAGAATTAGGGTTATAACTATGGTTGGGTTAGAATTATGGTTAGGGTTAGAATAAGAATATCTCAAATTTTATAGGATGCAAGAATGGTATCATAAATCTAGATTGTAGAGTTCAAACATTCATCAAACACATATTTTTAAGACATGCTTCAAAAAGTATTATTTTAATAAGAGAGTTGAATTGCAAGTATTTTTTGCATGCTTTTAAAATTATGCTTTATAGTTAAAAGAATCAACTAATCAAATCATGATGATATGTTACAAAGAATGGTTAGATTGTGCATATCAAAATGGCCAAAACATAAAAAGAACAGTGCATATCAAAATATAAATTGTGAGGGGGAAAATAGGTTAATTAATAAGATTATAAAAACCCAAACATCTACAGAATATGAAGATAAAAGGGGATTAAAACAAATAACAAATAATACCTTGCACCTTTACCTTTCACCTTCCGTAGTTCACCTATCTTTCTTTGATCTTGATTGTGAAGCCCTCATAAGCTAGTTGCTTGCTTGCTTGTTGAAGATGACAAAGGAAGAATGGCTGTGATACTTATGTATTTGAAGATGAGCTTCAAATACAAAAATGGAGTATGAATAAGAATGCTTAAATGGGAGTAGGGGTGCCTAAGGCGCGCTGATATCTCTGTAGCATAAGTTTACACAAAATCCAGATATGAAATGAAGAGAAGAAGGTTGTATTTATAGAAGAGAGTGAGGGAAGATCAATGGTTGAGAAGAAAAGAAGGAATCAACGGAGGAGGATTGTTGAGGAACGTGCATCCAATAGAAGAAGGACACATGTCATTCCAAAAGCAGCTTAGTTGAGTTAACTCCTCTCTTGATGAGGATAAGATTTGATTTTCTTAAATTAGAATTTATTTTTCTAATTTAAAAGAAGATTTGCTTTAAAGATGTTTTAAAACTGATTTTGCTTTTGTAACTCAGAGTTTTGCTTTTGTGTGACAAAAGGAAGGTTATTTTTGGAAGATAAGAATGATTTTTTGAAGAGATAGAAAGCATAATTAAATAAATGAATTTATTTAATTATTTTACAGATAATTGAGAGGAATGAATAAAATATATAAAAATATATTTTATTTTTGTGAGGATTTTTGATTTTATTTAAATAAAATTTGCATTTTATATAATTTTGGAAGAATAAGAGATTTTAATTAAATAATTAAAATTATTTAATTATTTTAGAAGAATGAAGTTGGTGTAAGTGATTTTAATTAATTAAATATATGTGTTTATTTAATTAAATGAGAGGAAGTGAACCACATAAATAAATAAATTTATTTATTTATTGATAGAAGCATACGAAGGATGAAATAAATATTTAAAATATTTATTTAAGCAGAGTCATGTCAATTTTAGGTGTATGCATTTTGGCCCTCTTTGATGCAATGTGTTTTATCACATTGTTTCAAAGAATAAGAAATTTTGACAGTGATACATGCCCCAGTTTGCCCCTAGTGCAATTTTAACGACAGGATGCCCCCTCAGGAGATTGGATGGGAAGAAGACAAAAGGGCGTGAGACAGACAATCTCACAAAGAAGAAGGTGAAGAATGGTTAAGGCGGAGAAAAATGGAATATGGTTCAGAGAAATAGACATGGGAAGTAGCCACAGACGTCATGCAGTCAGGTATGGGTCATTTGCTATATATAGGAGCTGGGGCCACATATTCTATTCACTTGTACACTTGCCCATAGTTGATTAGTCCTCTGGAGAGCTTAGGAGAGGATGGCAGCCAGACAGTTGGATATTCCGTGTGAGGAGCACCGGTTTGAGCAGATTTGATGGTTCAATCGGCCAGCGGAGGCAGGACCCCCGGTATGTGTTTCTTCAAAACTTGTCAAAAGTCAATTTTTATGCGTATTAATGGCTAGGGAACCCAACTGAGGCAGATGCACAGAAAATCCCGTTTGGCGCATATGCGCGCCGAAATTGCGCATGCATTGTGGAATGGCACATTCACGCCTCAAAGTGGCGCATTTGTTCATTTTTGCACATTTGAGCCATGAATGTGCGCATTTGATTACTTTTGTGCTTTTGAGCTATTAAGTGGCGCATGCATCCAGAAATTGCGCATATGTGTTTTGAATGGGCGCATATGTTAGTGTTGTGCATGTGATTCTTGAAATGGCGCATTTGTTGTGAAAATGCACATTTGATAGAGGAAGTGGCGCATGTGCCAGAATGGTGCATATGCATCAGAAAGTGGTTCATTCACGGTGAAGTGGCACTTTTGGTATGAAACGGTGCATTTGCCACCTGGATTGGCGCATTTGCACTTAGGAAAATCAGTTGACTTAACGAAATTAACCCAATTGGCATCCTGATCGATGCATCAATTGATTTAGCGATCTCTGAGATTGTCAAGAATCTAGTCAAGAGATGATATGTTGTTTTGATTAATTTGATATGTTAAGCCAATGATAGGATAGCTTGATTGCTTTGAGTAGGTTTCAATATGGATCTAGATTTGATTGACGGTATGCTTTGCTTGGTTATGGATTTTGTTGACGGTATGCTTTGCTTGGTTGCAGGAGGATATTCGGATCGTCCTAACATCACGAGAGTTGTTCCCGTTGCCGTTGTTATAGTGGTATATGTTGACCAAGATAGATCGCGAGGCTTTAGGCGCTATGGGACTGCACTATGTTTGCTTTATGCCCGAGGTTCGTACGAACTGGGCTATGTTGATGGCAGCAGTGGAGCGATTCCACAGCGAGGGTGGTACTTTCCATCTACCGACAGGGGAGATGGCGGTTACTCTCGAGGATGTGTACCGGATTCTGTACCTCCCGATTCAGGGAGAGTTGGTTGAGTACGAGTCACAGTGAGACGACGGCTTAGAGGAGTGTGGACATGTTTTTGATGACCCAGAGTTGGTGGGGGAGGAGATTTCGTGGCAGGACATGCATGACTATTATGACTACTTCCCGGGCATAGTGGCTGGACTGATCGGTGGCGTGATATGCCCCGATAATAGAGCGCACGGCTTCCCGATCAGCTGGGGGAGGGTTCTGGAGAGTATGATCACAGACGGGACCTAGTATGCATGGGGGGTGTGTGTGCTTCCATACTTATACAGAGACATGCACCAGGTGGTTTATCACAGAGGAGGCAGTTTATCTGCAGGTATGTCGCTGTTGCAGTTTTGGTTGTGGGAGCACATTGCTATCACACGGCCGATATGCATATTTCACAGGCAGAGGTGTGAGCCCTATAGTTACGGCTATGCAGGTGTGATTTCCCAGCATAGGCTAGGGAAGTTGGAGTACTGGAGGCATGCTTTTGATCGCGTAGATGCAGTTGTCTAGTCGCCATACATTGACTGCGAGGTATGGGACGACGAGGCCGATGAGCTGCCTTATTACTTCTAGATGAGATGGCTTATTGGCAGGACTCGGTATATTTTGGAGTGATAGATTGTTAGATGAGTTCAGAGACAGTTTGGCCATGTACAGGGCAGACCGCAGGGCAAGGCACACTTTGCCAGGACTCACGCAAAGAGGTATAGGTGGGGTCCTATGGCATCTTACGAGGAGGCATTGGCTGATTTTCAGCAGATTCCCTATGCAGTCTGGTTGATGAGGAGAGACATAGTAGATGCTGGCATGATGCCAGACAATGAGGAGTGGTTCATGGCACACCCATTCCTGAGGTACTCAAGACCAAGAGAGTTGGCTCCTCGTATTGACGAGGAGAATTCAGATGAGGAGGGTGCAGCGGGTAGGAAGAGGAGAGGACAGAGGAGGAGGAGGAGAGATTAGGGAGATGATGGGAAACTAAGATAGAGGTAGAGGGTCAGAGAGGGGCTTGTGGGCCAGTAGGTAGTTGGACAGGCACAGGTCCAGGGGCCAATTTAGCCAAAGGTAGCAAAGAGACAGATGATACCGCCGCAGCAGGTGGCATAGCCGATACAGGGACAGGTGCCAGCGCAGCAGGTGGCATAGGTAGAGTAGGTTCCACAGCCTGATGTGCATAAGTAGGTTATGGTTTCGTTACAGAGCCATATTAGGTAGCTGAGGGCTCATCTGAGAGCCATGGAGTCACGGAGAGAGTTAGATGCGACTCAGATATTAGAGTTGACAAGGGAGAGAGATGCAGCCTTAGCTAGCATGCGGGCTATGAGGGCAGAGAGAGATGCAACCATGATGGCCATGGGCACAGATGGGACATCCAGTTTTTTGGTTTCACAAGTGCAGCAAACACAGGCACAGGTGGTCCAGGTGCAGAGTGAGCTGACTAGAGCCCAGGCACAGGCTCAGTATTATAGGGGATTATATTGGTGTTGTGCCAACGAGTCAGAGAGCTACGAGCTTTAGGAGCCAGTCAGAGGCAGTGAAGAGGGCAGGTGGGTCTTGGTCTACAGGCTCAGTGAGGGGCCCATCACTGGTAGGGGGATAGAGGAGTGGCTAGTGTGGGGAGCAGCATGCCCCAACAGCAGGGTTAGACAGACCCAGATACTTGTACCAGTTTTGATTGTATCATAGCACATTTGCGATAGAGGGATGAGATAGCTGATATATGTACTTTTATTCTGAGACATGTATCACCATTTGTTGTATACATTTATGACATGACTCTGAGATTGGATAGAGATTGTGATATATTGTACATTTGGACATGTGTTTGATGTTTATGTGATGATGTTGTTGTTTCCTGATCTATATGCATGGGCTATATATGTGATGCTTTGATGTTTATATGCTATGAATGCAGCTTATCTTTTGATGTGTTATATGTGATGCGTACTAAATGAATGATTTTGATTTATGCAAATGCTAATGTGGATGGATATGATTTATGCAGTTCTATATGTATGTGACCTATGTTTTTGATGTTCTTTGGATATGATATATGGATGCACATGTATGTGGATGACTTAAAAAATGTATGGAAATTGATCTAATGCACTTATGTATGTAGATGATGTAATCATATGAATGACTATCTCATGTGATATGATATGTAACTTATATGCTATTTTTTCGATATGTCCAAATGTACTCAATCAACACAGAGCTGATACAGATGAGTGGAAAAGGAGAAGATGAAGAAATATTGGTTTTCTTTTAGTACTGCAGGACTTCTTTATTGCATGGATGATATGGATTTACTGGATATGAGATGGATACGGATGTGGATTTGTCATCTTTGCAAGGGTTTTTACTTTCATCATTGGGCACTTTTTGGTATTTTTTCACTTTTTGAAATGTGGTAAGAAAATACAAGCATCTAGGTATAATTAGACCGAGATGACCTAAGTATCACTTACCTGGATTTTGATATAGCAAGTTGATACAAGCATCTAGTCAAACTTGAATCTAGATGACCTAAGTACTTCTTGCGTTTTAACAAAGAAGGATTGCCCCGTTTCATGTTTAGACCTTGGAGTCCTCGATGATCTTTTGCTAATCACGTCGTTAGACATAAGTCGTCACATTACTAAAGTTTAATCCACAAGCAGCAGACAAAGAAAAATTATGCCTCCATCATAGCATCTCTAGCTTGTGGCATCCTTGAGTAGCATAGGAAGACATAATGACAAAAATTCAAGACCTTGTAAATTAACCTGTGGACAAAACTTCTTTGCATTAGATGTGTCTTTTGCCATAATTGATATAGAATCATTTTGAGTGTTTTGATATGGTGCTGTGCTTTGTTTAGGACAGGTTGATGTTTTGAGCCAAGGACTTTTGTTGTTGGGTAGCTTGCTTTGTTGCTCTTGCTTGTCTAGTGAAAGGTATCACAATCCTTATTGGTATCCTCTTAGAACAGTGGCATTCAAGAATCCAAATCTACAACTAGGTCAAGGAGTTGCCCCCAGTTTAGACAAGGATCGACTTATTATGGGTGAGACGATAAACATATATGGAGAGACGGACCCTAATGGACTGACCTAGTGCCTCGGGGGCTCATTGCTACATGGCCTTGCCTACGTGACGTCACAGAGGTAACATAGTTCGGGGTAAACCCTGATGGACCTAAGACCTAGGCGATAGAAAGATGTAGAAATGGGATGGACCTGGACTGAATAGAAGGACTAGACATGGGATGGACGGGAAAGTAGAGCGGAGTGAAGTGAAGTGAAGCCTCGGGGGTGCATTAAGAATGGGCTTGCCTACATGATAACTTAGAGGTGACGTAGTTTGACAACGGTTCAAAGGACTGGTTCAAGATGAACAATATGATGGACACAAGAGACATGAAGTCAGAATGGATGGAGGAAGTGGTTTGTCGCAGATAGCGCATGTTTACCAGGTTTTCACCACTTGCTTTTATTTGCACGAGAAGCTAGAAGTACACATGATACCTGTTTTCCAGGTTTTCACCATGGTACCTATCCTAGGTGCTTGTTTGCCAAGTTTTCACCATAGGACAATTTTTTTTGTTATTTTCTCATTTTTTTTGTTCTATTTTTTATCACTTTTTTGATCTTTTTGGATTTTTTCAGGACTCCCTTACATTGGGGTTTTTAGGTATAGAACTTATGAAGGTGCATACTATTGATAGGGTCGTCGAATAGTTCACCTTTAGATGTAGCCAATTGATATGCCCCTGATCCATAAGCTATGATGACGACATAGGGATCCAGCCAGTTAGGTTTAAACTTTCCTTTCTTTTCTGTCTTGCTGATTTCTGGGATTTTCTCTTAGGACTAGGTCACCGACTTAGAATATCCAGGGTTTTACTTTGTGATTGTAGCTTCTGGACATACGTTACTGATATGCTTTCAAGTGGTTAAAGGCCTGTTACCTTCGCTCTTCAAGCAGCTCTAATTCTTGGAGTCTGGTTACTCTGTACTCTTCATTTGATATGAGGCCTTTTAATGAGACTCACAAGGATGGGATCTCGACTTCAATGGGCAAGATAGCTTCAGATCCATAGACTAGGGAGTATGGTGTTGTAGCTGTGGGTGTGTGAATGCTTGTGTGGTAGGCCCACAACGCGAGATTTAGTTGGACATGCCAATCACGACCAGCATCATTGACAGTCTTTTTTAGGATTTTCAGGATGGTTTTATTTGATGCCTCAGCTTGGCCGTTACCTTGTGGGTAGTAAGGAGTTGAGAAGCGGTGCTGGATATGGAATTTGTCACATAGTTCCCTGACATCTTGATTTTTGAAGGGTCATCCATTATCAGTCATGATGGACAAAGGGACACCATAACGACAAATGATATAGTTTAGGATAAATAAGGCAATCTGTTTGCCTGTGATGTTGGCTAAAGGCACGGCTTCAATCCACTTTGTGAAGTACTCTGTGGTAGTGATAATGAATTTATGGCCGCTTGAGGAAGGAGGATGAATCTTGCCCACTAAGTTGAGTCCCCACTGATAGAAAGGCCAAGGAGTCGTTAATGGCTATAGCTCCTGCACTGGTGCATGTATCAGGTTCCCGTGGATTTGGCATTTTTTGCAGTTCTTTACAAACTGATAGGAGTCTTGTTCCATAGTTGGCCAGTAGTACCCCATGTGGATGAGTTTCTTGGCTAGGGTAGGGCCACTAGAGTGAGCCCCACATATCCCGTTGTGTATTTCACTTAGAGCAGTTTGATATTCCTCTCTATCTAGACACCTAAGGAGAGTACCATCGAGACCTCGGCAATACAGGTTGTTAGCAACAATGGCATACAGGGATGCCTACCAGATGAAAGTTCTTTTCTGGTTATGGGAGAGGTCGGGTGGGAGTGTGTTCTATTTTAGATAGGCAAATATTTTACCATAGAGAGGGGAATTGGTTCCTACGATGTGGCATATGATATGGGAATTAGGAGTGTCATAAGCAGGACAGGAGACTGGCTCTACTAAGAACTCATACCATGTTTGATTACTTGGTATGTCGAGGAGAGATGCGATCATGGCCATTGTGTCTGCAGCTTTATTCTCAATCCTTGGTATCTGTTCGAATGATATCTTGACGAAATATTCCTTGAAGTCTTCTACCATTCATTTGTAAGGAATTAGTTTCTCATCCTTCGTTTGGTATTCATCATTTACTTGGTTGATGACTAGTTGTGAGTCACCATAGACTTGAAGTTCCTTGATGTTCCACTCAACTGCTAGCTTGATACCAATGACTAAAGCCTCATATTCCGCTACGTTGTTAGTGCAAGGGAACATTAATCTGTATGACTTTGGAATAGTGTCGCCATTAGGTGTGATTAATAAGATACCTGCCCCCAATCCATGTTGAGTGTAGGAGCCATCAAAGTACATTTTCCAGTTTGCTGTGTTGACGTGGAAGATAGACTCATCTAGAAATTCAAAGCTCAGAGGGTTGTCATCCGTTAAAGGTGCATCTGCTAGTTGATCTGCCAGTACTTGTCCTTTTATCATTTTTCTATCCACATATTCAATCTCAAACTCGCTGAGAAGCATGACCCATTTTGATAATCTACCTATTAAGGTAGCCTTGTTGAGTAAGTATTTTAGTGGATCATTTTTTTCTACTAGTTTAACAAAGTGTGATAGCATGTAATGTCTTCATTTTTGTGAAGCGAAGACTACAGCTAGACATGCTCTTTCGATTGGTGTGTATTGCAACTCGTATCCAACGAGTGTTCGACTGATGTAGTAGATAGCCTATTCTTTTCCATCGTAGTTCTGTTGTGCAAGGAGAGCTCCTAGAGTTGTTGGTGTAGCTGAGATATATAGTAGTAGAGGCTTGCCCTGAATTGGTGGCATTAATACTGGTGGTTTCATGAGATATTCCTTTAGTTGCTGGAATGCCTGTTCACATGACTCGCTCCATTTGAAGGGGACATTTTTGTGTAGCAGATGAGAGAATGGGTGGCACTTGTCTGCCAGTTGGGAAATGAACCTTCTAATAGACTGTAGTTTGCCTTGTAGGGATCTTAATTAAGTCAAATTTTTAGGAGGTGGCATTTCCATGATTGCCTTCACCTTAGCGGGATCAACTTCGATACCATTTGCAGACACTATGTATCCCAGTAGTTTTCCTAATGTAACCCCAAACACACACTTCTTTGGGTTAAGTCGTACATTGAACTATTCCAGTCTATTAAAGATCTTGTCTAGTACTGCTAGATGCCCTTCTCTTGTGAGAGACTTTGCTAGAATGTCATTGACATAGTCTTCCATTATAGCATGCATCATATCATGGAAGATTGTTGTCATGGCTCTCTGATATGTTGCCCCAGCATTTTTCAGACCAAACGGCATAACACACCAGCAGTAAGTGCCCCAAGGACATGTGAAGGTAGCTTTGTGTTGGTCTTCGGGTGCAATCTTTATTTGGTTATATCCTGAGAAACCATCCATGAGTGACAGCATAGTGTGTCCTGCCGTGAGATCGACAATCATGTCTATGTTGGGCAGGGGGAAGTCATCTTTGGGACAAGCCTTGTTTAAGTCTCTGAAATCATTGCATATTCTGACCCTGCCATCTAGTTTAGCCACTGGTACTATATTCGAAACCCATTCTGGATAGTCTATAGGCCTGATACATCTGACATCTAAGAGTTTCTTTAGCTCTTCTTTCACCATGAGGGCCACATGCGAATGCATCTTTCTAAGTTTTTGTTTGACTGGTTTAGCTCCCAGAGCTAGAGATAAATTATGCATGATAAGATTTAGATCTAGCCCTAGCATGTCAACATATGTCCATGCAAAGTTGATCTATTTTCTTTTGAAGAAATCTGTAAATGCTAGTTTTTCATGTTCTGTTAGAGCCTTTGCCATGTGGATCATTCTAGGCTCATCCCCTGTGCTGACATTGATTGGTTCTGCCGGTTCCATTAAGATCGACGATCTCTCTTGATGTGTAAGATTGAGGAGAGGGTCAAGCCTTCCATCCTTCGGTGCCTCAAAGAGGTTTTCACCGTTGGATATGTCTTTATTTTTACTATTTTGATGATCTAACACTGCCGCGGAGCAGTTTTCACTGTTAGATCATTCTTTTATTTTGATGTTTTTATGACTGAAAGGCTTGGCTCTCTCTCCAAAATAGGCCTTCTCATTGAGTTCAATAACATAGCCAGCTCTGTGGTCACCTATAGGTATGTGATCTCTAAGCTCAATGTAATCGATGATTGCGTCATCATTTTTGAAGGTGTCTAGTTTAGGGGTGGTACCTTCTAGGTCCCAGTCGATAAGTTCAAGGTGTACTAATGGTAAGAGATCATTAGGTTGGTCTGGTTCAATGGCGTTGATGGTTAGGATAGAGTTATTGAAGGAAGGGACAAAGTTTGCAATGGTACTCTCTATTAGTGGGTCCATCAAGGGGGGAAACATTCCTTTTTCATGATTTTCACTATTATTGCTATGCGGGTTAGACTCTAATGGCCTAGCCCTTGGACCTTGTCCCTCATTGGCATGGGTTGGGTCATACTCATGGACAACGTCAATATCTTTTCATCACAAGACATCTTAGAGAGGCTATCCCATTCATACTCATTAGAATCAATTTCACTCCCTAGTTGCATTCGTTGAATTTGTTCAAGCAGATTACTAGTAGAGGTTTCTAGTTGTTTGCCTTTGTTCTTGTTGGTTCTGTTGTTTCTTGGTGCTCTAGTGTAGCCTATCCCTATAGTGTCTCAGGCTGTTAAGGTATGAGGTTGGATGGGTTCAGCAATTCCATCCTTTCTTGAACCAAGTGGACCATGTCCTTCATACCCCATTCTCTGTAGTATTTGAAATCCTTGACCAACTATTCTGTTTGTATAATGGGATGGTCATGTTGTGTTGAGGAACTACCTTCATCTTTGTATAGCCACTATAGGATATCTTTTTCATCGCTTTCATCTTCTAGGCTTCCCCATTTTACAAATGGTCCTTTGGTGGTTCTCTCTGCTTTGAGTGTCCTTAAGATAGGTCTCCCATAGGATCTAGGAGAAAGAGGTAGTTGTGCCAAATAGAGGGATTGGGAGACCGTGTACTCACCCAGGCCCTTATCTTTGAGTTGGAGTTTAGGTTGAGATGCCCCTGAAGAGGAAGCAAGTGTAACTGGATCTACACGAGATGAAGAGGTGGCAGAAGCACGGTTATTGGGGATTAGAACTTCTGGTTTGGGCTGAATGGAGTTGCAGTATTGATAGGGGTTAGGATCACCTTGGATGGTGATCTCTTGTCCTTCATGTGGGAACTTGATACATTGATGGTATGTAGAAGGTATTGCTTTCAAAGCATGTATCCATGGTCGCCCAAGAAGAATGTTGTATGCTAGCTCCATGTCAAGGACTTGACAAGCTACCTCTTTCACTACGGGGCCCACCCTCATTGGTAGGGTAACAATTCCTTTGGACGTTCTTTCTTCCTCATCATAGGCTTTTATGGTGATTTTTCTTTTCGGATCGATAGCCTTCTCTGAAAACCCCAATGTAAGGATTAGGTTCAATGTGTAGATATTAAAACCAACCCCTCCATCGATTAGGACTCTTTTGATCTTGTGCTTGTGTATGAAAGTTTCAATGTGAAGGGAGGCATTATGGGGTTGAGTGATAGACATATCATCCTTCTCAGTGAATGATAGGGAGTACGGTGAGGTGATGTGACCGACCATAGTTTGGAATTGCTCTTCAGCTAGGTTTGCAGGAACGGAGGCTTCTGCTAAGGCTTTGTCAAGTATATACCTATGAGAAGGAGATAGACACAAAAGTTCCAACATGGAGATGTGTGCAGGTATTTTGTGGAGTTGATCCACGATACTGTATTGACTAGATGGAGGAGCAGAAGCTCCTCTGAGGGTGACCCTGTTACTACAAGTAGTAACATTGCAATCTGGATCCTTGTTGATGGTGATCACATTGATGTGTGACTCACCTTCTGAGGTATGGTTAACAACATAGTTGAAGCTGACATTTGTGTAGTTTGTGTTGTTAGAGCCACTGTTATTTCTATTGGAAGGTCCTCCCTGCTCATAGTTAGGAAGAGGATCCTTGAATGCCTTATGATCGTTGTTGGAGGTATGTCTGTGAGATTGTCCATTAACGGATATTTTGTTTTGCTCTATTAAGTCTTGGATTATATGCTTGAGTGCAATACAATCATTTGTCTTGTGCCCCCTGTTTCGGTGATATTCGCAGAAGTCATTATCGTTCCACCAGTGGGGTTTGACCTTTGGTTTGTACTCTCGTGCTAAGGGAAGCATTATGAGACTGTTGACGATTAGCTTCTATAGGGCAGTTTCTAGTGACTCATCCAAAGGTGTGAACTTTTTCCTAGGCTGAAAGTTGGTGAACCTAGATTCAGTATTTCTTAGTTTGTCTTGCGGGGGGTTATTTTGAGCTATTGATAGGTTGAAAATTGGTTGCTTAGGTGCCGCATTTTTGGTATCTACTACCCCGTCATTCACCACGTTCTTGTTTTTCATCCAGAATCTAGGTTTGTCATTGTTGGTGTTGGTATTGGGAGAGTCTTTATAGAGCTTGATTTGACCTTTTGTGATTAGGGCTTTTTCTATGATGAGGCCCATCTTAATGACCTTGCTAAAAGAAGTAGGACATTGGATTTGGTAGCTTAGGTCCATTTACAGATTGTGGATGAACATCTCTAGCATTTGTTTCTCTGGCATTTGGTGGGGACACTTACTTGCCAGTTGTCTCCATCTCTGTAAGAAGGTGGTGAAAGATTCTCCACCTTTTGTTTTGTGTTACAAAGATCCAATATTGAGATGTCGTGCTCAATATTGTAGGAGAAATGGGTAACAAATTTGTCTATAAGCTCATTGAAAATTTTAATACCGAGTGGCAGTCTGGAGAACCATTCCATGGCTTGCCCACCTAAGGTTCATGGGAAGGGTCACATAAGGTAGGTGTCGTTATGTGTGACCTCAAGACAAGTAGCGTTGAATTCTCGGATGTGATCCCTTGGGTCACCCTTTCCTCTATATTTGTCAAACTTAGGCACGTCAAATTTTGAGGGGAAAGGTATCATGACCAAGGCCCTGTTAAAAGGATAGGGTGAAATATCTACTAAGGTGTAGTGTTTAGTCGATGCTCCCGTTTTCATGTCTAAAAATTGTTGTTGGAGAGCTTCAAATTTTTGGTTCATTAGACTTAGGGCATCCAAGGAGTCAATTGTTGCTTTGCTCTTATCCGTAGGTATTTCATCATGTCTACCTCCTTCAGGGATTCTCTCTTCGTCAGTTTCTTTGAGAGCCTCTACGTCATAATCCTTAGGGAGTTTGACTCCTAGACTTGCCAGATGTAAAAAGAACTTTGTGGGGTCTTGAGCAAGTACCCCTTCTAATAGGTGTTGAAATTTTGGGCCATACTGCGTGTGAAGGATCTCGTCCATAGAAATTTCTTCATTTTCGTGAGCATTTGGAATCATTTTCTCAGCCATTTCTAACTATTTTTGTTTTTGTAACCTAGTTAAGACCATGCAAGGGTGGTAAAGAAATGGGATGGAGTAAGATTGGAAAATTTGAGCAAGGTGCTAGAATGAGACAAGGTTTTAGCAAGGTTCTTCTTAGATCTAGTTGGTGCCAAACAAAGTGGGGTATACAAAAGTGATAGTCTAAGTAAGGATGTTAGAAATCCATATACTTGATATTGACTAGTCTTGCACAACCCCCTAGTGGAGTTCCGAAAGGATAAGTAACCCTTGGTAATGGAGCCTCACTAGGTTTTGTTTGGGGTTTTGATTTTGATCAAGAATAATTTGGCTATGACCTTGTTGGAAATTTGGAAGAAGATTTTAGCGAGATTTTGGATGAGCAACCAGCTATGGTGTAGAAAAGAAAGAGAAATGGTTGATTTGCAAGGTCTCAATCAGATTTTGAAAAATTGAAACAGGTTTTGAAGATGGTTTTTGAAAAGTTTTTGACAATTTTGCTCTTGGAAGGTAGTGAATTTTGTTCTCTAGTTCAAATACGCAACAGTTTAATGCGCAACAACAGGAGTCAAATGCACCAGAAGTCAGAGTGAATGCACAATTCTGTGTTTGTTTAAATGTGCCACCTAATCAAATGTGCAATAAGTCGAAGCAGATGCACAAGAAGTCGAGGCAAATGCGCAATTCTAGCTTTTTTGCTTGTTTTCTCTAAATTTTGGAAAAAATTTGGATCATTTTTTAGGATTTTTCAGTGTTTTTGGTTTGAAAAACTTGGTGTTCCTAATGAGGTTGATATTCAATTATGGAAAAAGCACAGCAAACACATAGAAGTTTTCCATGATTTTTATCTTTTTATATTTTTTGTGTTTTTTGACTATTTTGACTCAAAGACAAGTACAACCTAGGTTGGATGTGACAATATTCATTGAATCCTCTAACTGTGCCAGTCAAAGCATGTAGCTCCAGAATCTGGTAGCATCGGCTCCCCTCCACGATACTCACTTCTCACGCATACCAGATTCGGGTGTCCTTAGGCTCGTCCCCACACTGAACCTTAGGATTGTCCCTGCTACCTCTACTAAGAGTCACTTGAATCGAGGCCGCTTCAAGAGCTCCGCCCTTTGCATCAACAAATAGGGGTTTTTGGCTTGCTACACAATTAGTTCTTAGTTAGGGCAACCGTTCGAGTGGTTACACATGCAGCGACACTACTCTCCATTATGGAGTCTCCTAGCCTCAAACGCCTATGAGGGTTTTGGGGGAGGTTGGTCATCGGTGTAACACATCAGCACTCGTTGCTTGAGGTTTTCACCTCAAGCACAATTTATTTTAAGTGGCTTGGTAGGGCTTGGCTTTAGCCTGTTACCACTCAAGGTCGTTCCCACTTGGACAAGTGTGTATCCAAGGGCAGGCCCCCCTAAAGGTTTGACAAATAGAATGACAAGTCTGGCACTTTGATCACCTAGTTAAGGGGAGAGCATAAGCCTATTGTCATTCGCAAGCACATAAGACACTTGTTAATCCAACCTAGTCAAAAATAGAAAAACTAAATGGGCTACTCTACTTGTACACTCACACGATTGTTAACTTGGAAGTGTTTAGATCATAGCAATTTTCATTTCCCATTTGTTAACTTTGAAAGTGATTAAGACATAGCATTGTTCATTTCCCGTTTGTTAGCTTTGAAAGTGATTAAGACATAGCATTGTTCATTTCCCGTTTGTAAAGATAGCAATGGTTAAACTAGAAAATAAATCAACAATGCACCGATAGCACTAAGGTTCAGTTTACTTCCTTCCTAGTTAGAAAACTATGTGAAGTTTGTTATGAAATGCACTTGTTACTTTCACCCCTAGTTAGTCTAAGTGAACTTAGGAAAAATATCTAGATGACCTAATCCAGCCACTACTCCTGCAAAACTGACGTTAGCTCAACATGCAAAAATTAAAAACCATACAACAAAAAAGCATAAGACAAATGCGCAACACTACAACCTGAATGCGTAGAAATAGGGAGTGTATGCGTCTTTGTATAGAAGTGCAATAATAGAAAGCAAATGCGTAATAATCAGAGGTATACGCGCAATAACAATAGATGCGCTGTTTGACAGAACATATGTGCAAAAAGATGGGGTAAAAGCGCAACTTAGACAAATGCGCAATTATACAGAGTATATGCGCAAATTGAACTCAGGTGCCGAAGCCAAGATTGGATGCACAACTTAGGAGGTTGGATGCGCAACTGCGGAGGTCAGATGTGCCCGATTATCACATGTGCAAAAGCAGAGTGTAAACGTGTCACTTGGGAGGTCAAATGCACCGGAAAACCAGATGCACCAACTCGAAAGGTAAATACGTCGTTTGGGAGGTTGTATGCGCAAGATGACTTTGTCAGAAACCTGTTTGTCACCTGTACAGACCTGTCACTTAAAAACACTCAGTTTTTTATTAGTAAAGGGGCAAGGGCCCCACGGTGGGCGCCAAAATGTGAGGGGGAAAATAGGTTAATCAATAAGATTATAAAAACCCAAACATCTACAGAATATGAAGATAAAAGGAGATTAAAACAAATAACAAATAATACCTTGCACCTTTACCTTTCGCCTTCCGTAGTTCGCCTATCTTTCTTTGATCTTGATTGTGAAGCCCTCAGAAGCTAGTTGCTTGCTTGCTTGTTGAAGATGACAAAGGAAGAATGGTTGTGATACTTATGTATTTGAATATGAGCTTCAAATATAGAAATGGAGTATGAATGAGAATACTTAAATAGGAGTGGGGGTGCCAAAGGCATGCCGATATCTCTGCAGCATAAGTTTACACAAAATCTAGATATGAAATGAAGAGAAGAAGGTTGTATTTATAGAAGAGAGTGAGGGAAGATCAATGGTTGAGAAGAAAAGAAGGAATCAACAGAGGAGGATTGTTGATGAACGTGCATCCAATAGAAGAAGGAAACATGTCATTCCAAAAGTAGCTTAGTTGAGTTAACTCCTCTCTTGATGAGGATAAGATTTGATTTTCTTAAATTAGAATTTATTTTTCTAATTTAAGAGAAGATTTTCTTTAAAGATGTTTTAAAACTGATTTTGCTTTTGTAACTCAGAGTTTTGCTTTTGTGTGACAAGAGGAAGGTTATTTTTGGAAGATAAGAATGATTTTTTGAAGAGATAGAAAGCATAATTAAATAAATGAATTTATTTAATTATTTTATAGATAATTGAGAGGAATAAATAAAATATATAAAAATATATTTTATTTTTGTGAGGATTTTTTATTTTATTTAAATAAAATTTGCATTTTATTTAAATTTGGAAGAATAAGAGATTTTAATTAAATAATTAAAATTATTTAATTATTTTAGAAGAATGAAGTTGGTGTAAGTGATTTTAATTAATTAAATAAATGTGTTTATTTAATTAAATGAGAGGAAGTGAACCACATAAAAAGTTAAATTTATTTATTTATTGATAGAAGCATACGAAGGATGAAATAAATATTTAAAATATTTATTTAAGCAGAGTCATGTCAATTTTAGGTGTATACATAATTATATACTATTTGGTGATAGGCCTATAAATATTTGTGCCTATCGGCCATTTGATAGCACCTTTGGTGCTTTTACTAGTTTTATTGAATTAGAACATATTTGATGATTCTTTCATACACATGGCTACCATGATAAAATGAAAGAAAACATCATAATGAGTGGTCCACATCTATATTAAGTTTTCCAATATTTTCAGATAAACTAGGGAGTGTCCTATAGGGCCCATTGCCCTAAAAATAAAAGCTCAATACAAAAATACATTAAACCTCACTAAATCGAAGGGCCTATGACTTCATACCTCTATATTTAAAAACCAAAATGCATCCCTTCACCAAATACATAAAATCAAAATAGCTAAACTCGCTAAAATGTAGAGTAGAGCCTTACAACTGTATTCATTTAGTATTAAACCTCAACATTGTTTTCTATGATATATACCACTTGCTTTTACTCTTTTAATTTTTATGATAGTCGATTTTGATTTTTTAAGACCGGGATAAGATTCTCCACCATCTTCAAATTCACTATAAGTTATTATTATTTCTTTTTCTACTTAACAAGTTTTTCAATTTGATTTTGAACTTATTTAATTTTTGATTGATTTCTTACTCTTTAGAGGTAATTTATGATGTTGTTTAGCAATTATTTCTTTTTATAGGGCCACACAAAACCTTGATGCTCATTTTCTTAGGCTTGGTCTAAATTGTATGGCTTTGGGATGTGATGCCATATAAACACTCTAAACATTATTTGTGTATAATATCATAAAGGTAAAATTGTGTACCCATGCTTAATTTTTATTTAGTTTTTGGCCCATTTTGTGGAATGATTTAATGTAGATAAATATCAATAAATGATACACTTTTGTGCAAAGTTGGGCTCATTCCCTAATCTTTGACCCATACCCACTTACATGTGTTTCCACACATGTTTAACAATATCTTATCTACATATGAACATGTTCCTATACATCTAACATTTATTACACCTATTGTTGTCCTCATTCCCATACATTCCTTCCATGTTGTTAAATCAAGGTGAAGAAATCTTAAAATAAAAACTTTTTAAAGTGATGCAAATTTTATTTTAGTTATGCAACATTGGATTACCCATAAAATATTAAGTGTGAATCATAAATTAGAAAGTAATAAAATCATCAAACCATAAAGTTGCAACACATAACACCAGATGTATATCCAGAGAAACCATTTTGAGAAAAATTCCACCATCAAAGAGAGGATCAAGAATGTATCAATAATTAAGAATAAATTACATATGCAACACTCTAAACTCCCTTCAATTTGAAATCATTATGGTAGCACCTATGTACCTATAAAATACATCATAAAGAAACTACTATTTCATACCTCCAATTTATAGAGAAATGGGAGAGGAATACCATAAATTTTTGTTTCCCAAAATATTGTACCATCAAAACTATGCTAAAATACAAAATACCCATGCCCAACATGAAGAGGATCTTCAAAGAATAGTAATGTAATTACCAGTGAGCCATGCATAGCAAAACTAACACCCATATAAAAATAGACAACATCTTTGAGTTGTAACTCCTCCATAATCGAGCACATACCAAGATAGGCATCCAAATTCATCTCCATACATACATGTGGAGCCACTAATAATGCAAGATGCCCCATAACTCCATTCTAGTACCCAAGTTGAGGAATCTACCAAAAATAGCTTCTGTAACTACCACTTCCAACTCCACCTCCTTCATGAATAATACTATAACTGATTCAAAGTCATGATAAAATAATATCTCTCAACCACCTACATGGTGTTTAGGTATCCATTCCAAGATAGTTCAAGACACATAAAAATAATAGATTAGGATCATAATTAAATATCACAATATCCTAACATTCTCTCACTTGATATTATATATTGCAAGGACATCAAAAGAAAACATAAAATAAATCAACTATATGATACAAGGCCCATGGCCTTCCTACACCAAGAGAACTTCTACATGCTCACTAGCTTGAACATGAGGGAATCTACAACATTATCTTGAGTACCAATTTTCTGCAGTAAGACCTTACCATTCTCTACCGTCTCATGTACAAATTGATAGTAAACATCAATATGCTTAGTACAAGCATGGTACATGGGATTCTTAGCCAAACAAATAGAACTCTAAATGTCACAATTGATTCTAACCACCCTGCAATCAAAACCAGTACTTAAACATAATCTTTGTAACCATACCACCTTCTTAGAGGCATGTGTAGAAACCATATACTCTTCTTCAATGGTGTATAGAGTATCCATGGGTTGCCTCTTACTCATCCAAATCACTGCATTCCTAAACAAAGAGAACACATAGTCACTAGTGGACCTTCAACTATCTAAGTCACCTACCCAATCTAAATCCATAAATCTTTGTATGTCTAATTTATTATCCACATCATTCGTACCATGATAATATAAATTATAGAAATCAAAATTCTTTTACAAATATTGAAAAACCCTCTTAACATAATTTCAACGTTCCCTACTAAGTTAGGCATAAACCTACTCAAAACTTCCACTACTTGGATAATATTTGGTCTAGTGCAACCCTTACATACATTAGGAAACTAACAACACTAGCATAAGGCACGTTAGACATATCCTTAAAATCATTATCTAATTTGGGACACACATATAACGAAAGCTTAATACCAACAAGAAATGGAATACTCATAGGTTTGCAATTATGCATACTAAATCATTGCAAAATGGTAGAAACATACTTTAACTTAATCAAGTGTTTCTATGTACTCGATCCCTACTAATCTCCATATCAATAATGTATTTTGTTGTTGCAAATATCTGCTTAATTGGTGTTGTCATTGATGTCAACATATCCTTGTTACCATTGGTGTCAACTGTATCCTATTTTGCTACTTGTATAGAAGACTAGATTGGTGAGGATATTGAGAAAATTAATAAGGACCAATGTATGTGGACCATATGGCTAAGTAGAGGATTGTCTAAAGAAGCTCTAGATAAGTTTTGAAGGGTTTGCATGAAGATTTAAAGAAGCTATGGCCATCTGAGTAGTACTAATTTTGTAGTGTTTAGAAGAGATAGAGTGACAGGAAAGAGGTCCAGATTGTACCAGATATGTCCAATGATGATCTGCAGATCTAGAGGCATGTTTGGGACATCATTATGTATCATCCATTCAAGTGGTTCATGGTTTGGAGGTCCGCAAGCAATCTTTCTAATGTGACAAACATGGCAAATAGTTTTCTTGAAGTTCCAGAGGAAGATGCAAGTGATTCTGATGATTTGGATGAATGCGGATGTTTTTGTTGAAATCAATGTGCTTGTGGAAGTCTCTAAATTGTATGATTGCTATGTTGCAGGTCTGCATTGAAGTTTGAGCTTGTCACTGAAGATTTTCTTCTTGGTGTTGTTGTTCTTCCCAGTCTTGGCCGACTAGATGATTCAAGCATGTTGCGGATGATCTAAAAGCATTTCTATGGAGCATGGCTTATGAATTAATGAATATTTGAGTCCCAGTTATGTTTGGCCAATAGCTTAGTGATTTGCATTAAGTCAGATGTTTGTAGTGCCAACCTTGATGTTCATTCCAAGGTTGATGAAGCTTATAAATACTTGTTGATGAGTTGTGGAAAATCATCCTTGTGTGAAAACAATACAATCTGAAGAAAGGATCAAAAGGTAGAGCAAAGTAGAGGAGAATCAGAAGAACAAGAACTATTTTGATGAAGAGTTAGAGAAGAAGTATTTGGGACAGAGAAGAAAGGTTTTTGATCATTCAATGAAATTGAACCAGGCACAAAGTAGATGCTATTTCTCAGTTAATTGCTTCTGTACTAAAAATAAAATTTGTAGGCAATGAGCCTCTCTTTTGAGCAATGAGCTCTTGCGCCCAAAGGCATGTGCCTTCTATTTTTCTAAAGTACTTTTCATAGGGTACAAATCTTTGTAGGTTAACCCCCAGAGTGGTTTTTCCCTTAACTGGGTTTCCACATCAAAATCTTGGTGTCAAATGTGTTGCTTATGTTTCTACTCATATGTTGTTGATCCATGCTTTAATGTTTACATCATTAATATGATAATTTTTTAATAAAGAAGGTTAAAAGAAGAAAAGGTTTATTTTGTGTGACAACTGATTCACCCCCCCTCTCAGTTGTCTGGTCTAATTCCAACAATTGGTATTAGAGCCAGATCCTCTAAAAGGAGTTTGACCACTTGAGGAGATCTAGGATGTCGACCTACAAGAAGGATAGTCTGATATTTGATGGAACAAATTATTTTGTTTGGAAGAGTTGCATGGAGTGCCATTTGCAATGCATGGGTGATGCTTATTGGGTGATAACCAATAATGACTATAAACCTTTAGAGAAAGGTCCTTCAACTCTAGATCAACTCAAAGATGCTGAAAATAACCTTCAAGCTAAAGAAGCCTTGTTGAGTACCCTGACTAGTTCAGAAATGACAAATGTCTTTGGACTAAAAACTTCTCATGAAATCTGGAAGAAGCTGGAGAATCTGTCTGAAGGTGATGAATTTGTCAAATGTGCCAAGCTAAAAAGTCTAAGAGGAAAATTTGAAAATCTGAGGATGAGTGAAGATGAAAACATCACAATCTACATGCAAAAGATAAATGAACTTGTGTGTGGTATCAGGTGTGCTAGTGGAGCTTTAGAAGAATCAGATATTGTAGCAAAAGTGCTCAGATCTTTACCTAATTCATACAAACATAAGGTTGTTGCTATAGAGGAGATCATGACTGTCTCAGAAGTTACAAGAGATCAGCTGGTCGACAAAATTTCAGCTTTTGAATTAAGTGAGTTTGGTGATTCTCTTCCTAAGTCTGAATCTGCATTTAAAGCAATGTATATGGAAAAAAGATATGATCCAGGTGAATTCTCTTCTGCAAAATCAAATAGATTTGTGAACGCTAGGTAGGATCTTGAAGTTCTTATTGCCAAAAGAATGCCAAGAGGATCCGGTAAGTATGAAGGAAAGTTGCCACTCAAATGTTTTGCTTGTAATAAGATTGGTCATTTCACCTCAAGATGTCCAGAGAGGTTTTCAAAATCAAACCCTAACAGATATAAAGGTCAGACAAAATGTTACTATGTCCAAGAAGCTAGAAAAGGAGTCACAGATGATGAATCTAATCATGGAGGTTCCACTGAAAATGATTGGGTGTTCATTGCTATCAAAGAAGAAGATCTAGTGTCTAATGAATCTGCTAGTTGTGAAAATGTGGAAAGTGCCTTGGCTGCTCAGGTTGTTGAAAAGGATGAATGGGTGATTGATAGTGGATGTTCTCATCATATGACTGTTGATAAAAGTAAGTTTGTAAGACTTGAAAAATATGAAGGTGGGCTTTTAAAATTTGGAGATAACTCAGCTGGTAGAATCTATGGTAGAGCATCCATCTCTTTTGATGGTAAGAATAACAACAATGATGTTCTGTATGTGGAAGAGCTGAAGCATAATCTTCTTAGTGTTGGATAGTTGGTTGACAAGGGTTATGATCTCCAATTCAAGGATGACAAATGCATAATCTTGGAAAGATCTGGAACTGAAATTACATCTGGTACACAAACCAGAGGTAACATCTTTCAATTAAGTAGTTCTAGTAAAAGTTGTTTGATTGCTCAGACAGATCAAAGTTGGTTGTGGCATAGGAGAATGTTTCATGTGAATTTTGATAACATTGTCAAGATAAGTTCTACTCAGGCTATGAGAGATCTTCCAAGACTTGTGAAACCTGATAGTATGTGTAGAGAATGTCAATTGGGTAAATAGAACAAAACATCATTCAAAAGTAAAGAACAATTTTCAAGTGGGCGATTGGAACTTGTGCATACTTTAATCTATGTGGTCCTGGTAGAATTACGAGTGTGCAAGGAGATAGATATTTTATGTTGTTGATTGATGATTACTCCCGAATGATGTGGGTAACCTTCTTAAAAGAAAAATCAGAAGCTCTTGACAAATTCAAAGTGTTCAAAGTTATGGTGGAAAATGAGATTGGTGTGAAGATAAAATGTCTGAGATCTGTCAGAGGTGGAGAGTTTACTTCCGATGAGTTTGATACATTCTATGAAAAGCATGGAATAAAAAGATAGTTATCTACTCCTAGGACTCCTTAGAAAAATGGAGTTGTAGAAAGATAGAACCGAACCATTCAAGAAGCTGCCAGGACCATGATGATGGAAACAAATGTTCCACAAGTTTATTGGAGAGAAGCTGTGAGTATTGTTGTCTACACTCTTAATTGGGTGTAGATCAAAGGTAATTCTGGTAAGACTCCTTATGAACTCTAGTCTGGTCATCCTCCTATTGTGAGATATTTTAGAGTTTTTGGTAGTAAATGCTATATCAAAAGAGATGAGGATCTAGTCAAGTTTGAAGCAAGAAGTGATGAAGGAATTTTTCTAGGTTACTCTACTCAAAGAAAACCATATCAGTGCTTTAACAAGAGGTTGAAAAAGATTGTTGAAAGTGCTAATGTCAGAGTTGATGAGAGAAAAGAAGGAGATTCCAGGTCTTATGGATATGATTCAGATGATCAAGATGAAAATCCAAGTCAAGAAAGGCAAGTGCAAACTCAGCTTCAGATCTAGGTTGATCCAAAAAATCTAGTAATTCAAGAAGATAGTGTAGAAGTTGAAGCTCAAGCAATTCCTAAAACTCCCAAGTATGTAAGGATGAATCATCCTGAAGATCAAATCATAGGAGATAGAGATAAAGGTGTTCAAACTAGGAGAAGAATTGTTGAAGATCAAGAAGAGATTCGTTTGATTTCAAAGATTGAACCAAAATCAGTAAGTGAAGCCTGCAATGATGAAAACTGGGTAAAAGCAATGGAGGAAGAACTAATGCAAATTGAAAAGAATCACACTTGGGATCTTGTTTCTAGACCCGAGGACAAAAATTTGATTGCAACTAAATGGGTCTTCCGAAATAAACTAAATGAAGATGGTGAAGTTGTAAGAAATAAAGCAAGGTTGGTATGCAAAGGATATTCTCAAGTGGAAGGAATTGATTTTGAAGAAACTTTTGTTCCTGTGGCTAGAATAGAGGCAGGCAGATTGTTTCTTGCTTTTGTTTCTTATAAAGATTTCAAAGTTTATCAAATGGATGTCAAGTCAGCATTTTTAAATGGAGAGTTAGAAGAAGAAGTCTACATTGAGCAACCGGAAGGATTTCAGTTGTGTGATCAGAAAGACATGGTCTGCAGATTGAGGAAAGCATTATATGGACTCAAACAAGCCCTAAGAGCCTGGTATGCCAGATTAGATAAGTATCTGCTAAATCTAGGATATAACAAAGGCACTGCTGACAGTAATCTTTACTTCAAGATTGATCATGAGAATATTCTGATTGTTGAGGATTTGTTGATGATATCATTTTTGGTGGAAATGAGAGCATGTGCAAAACATTTGTTGATCAGATGCAAAGTGAATTTAAGATGTCCATGTTTGGCGAGATGAATTTCTTCTTAGGTCTACAAATCACCTAGTTAGATAAAGGTATCTTTATATCTTAGTCTAAGTATGTGAAAGAATTGTTGAAGAAGTTTGGAATGGAAGATTCAAAGCTAGTAGGTATGCCTATGGTAACCAGATGTAAGTTAAGTAAAGATGATGACTCCCCTAAGGCAAATTAGAAAAGGTATAGACCAATGATTGGAGGACTGCTCTATCTAACTCAGACTAGACCTAATATTATGAATGTTAGAGTTGGCTATGATTGGAGCCACCCAGGATCTAGGACTTCATGAAAGCACAAGAGAGATCAATTGAAAGAATGATGCTATTCTATTATGAATGCAAAAGAAGGATTATTTTGATTACATAATACATGAAGAGAGCCTTGCTTATAAAGGCAAGGTGAGAGCTAGAAGGTGGAGTGGAAGGTGGAGTGGAAAGTGGAGATATTCCAACAACATGTGCCAATTAGAGGATGATAACTAATTGCACATGTGGAGGATAAGACAACTCACTCCAACTATCAACAACTCAACACACAACTAGACTTAACTAGACACAACTAGACATCTAGTAGACTCACTAAGTCAACTTAATATGTGTGATATATGTGTGATGTGTGAATATTATTTAACTAGTAAATAGTTAAATAAGATGAATTATCCACACTAGGGTAAACCGGTTAGGTGATAACCCTGTTCACACCAACACCCCCCCTTAAGTGCAACTTAGGGAGTAGTTGACTAAAGCAAGATGCAATGATGGATGGGTCCCGGCTACTAGGCCATGTTAGGTACCCATGTACAAGAAATCTCAAGTGGAGAAAAGGAGAAAACCTCATGGGACAAAACTCCTCTCCAAAAGTGAGAATGCATGAACATGAAAGTGAAAGAAGATGTGATAGTAGGTGGACTCAACATGACCCCCCAAGGACAACTTCTATCACATATATACAATCAAATACCCCCCCATAGGAGAGCAAATGTGAGACTATGGGTCCCCCTCACAATGAAGTAGCTCCTGGGCTGATGAAGAATGTCTGAAGAAGAACGCTGGAAAGTGTCCTGTACCTGCAAACAACATTTCTCCCCTTAGGAAGAAACAAGTCCAAACGCTGATGTCGAAGAAACTCCATCTCAAGGAATGAGGGAAAAAGTCTCATGATGTATGCCTCTGAAGACTGCTGAAATGTCCACATGTCAAAATCAAGGAATGCCACAATGCAATGAGGTGTGTCCAATCCAAAATCCTGTGTAGACTGATGAAGAACAACCTCCAAAGACGAAGTAGATGGGATAACAGTTGTGCTGTAACTGTCATCAAAGAGGAGAGATATCCCCTCAAGTGTGTCCTCCAAATCTGCAATATGAGACTCACAAAACAAGTTTGATATACCTGCCAAGAAAGTATCCCACAAAGCTGTGTCTAAAAGACGAGAATGATCCTGCTCAACTGAAGTAGATGAACCCATGTCGATGTCGATCTCTAAAGAAGCAGGAGGTTGAGGTGATGGAAGCTCAGCACTAGTCTCATGAACCAAAGTGGGTGAAAGAACACCAAGGTTCAAGTGACCAAACTTCTCCTCAGAAACATGATTCACACGTGATGCATGAGTGTGAATAGCCATCAATGGATCTACATCATCAGAAGAAACAAAATGGGAGAAGGTATATAGGCGAGATGCATGATCAGCCATCCCAATTGCAATGATATCTCTGCTCTCTAAGTCTCGAATGATCACTGAATCAGGAGTGAACTCAACTGTCTTGCCTGCACCACAATGAGTAATCTGGTAGATGGAAAGGAGATTGGATGTCAAGGAAGGTACACACAACACATTGGTGAATGTACTATCTCCAATATCAATTGACCCTTTTCCAGATGCATGCATGTATGTATTATTACCCATCAAGATAGGTGTCGAAGTGCATGACTGAAATGAAGAGAACATCCCCTGTGAAGATGCCATATGATGAGAAGCTCCAGAATCAAGAAGCCATCTCTTTGACTGTAGACTTGTTGATGCAAAGAATGCTTTTCCTTTTCCTTTATCTGTCCCATTTGTACTAACTTAGCTTGCTCCCTTGTGAGTGATGCAGCAAACTCATCAAGTGAAGGCATTGTGAAAGATTTCCCAAGTGCATCCATTGTAGCATAAAAGGTAGAAACAAAAACTGAATAGTCAGGACCAAGCTTGGCAAGGATTGAAAGAATCAATTGAGTGTCCTCTTTCTCAATTCCAAATTGTTTGAGCTGCAATCGAAGTGACTTTAGTTTTGTGAAGAAGTCTTGGATGCTTGCAAAATCAGTTGGATTCAAACCAATTAATTCATTTTCCAATTTGAAACCTCTCATAGTATCTTGTTTACCAAAGAGTTTTTCTAAGGTAGTCCACACTTCATTGGGTGTAGTACAAGATTCAATATGAAAAAGAAGGTCAGGAGAGATAGACAAGCATAGTGTTCCATAGGCTTGATCACATCTATTACACCACTTTCTCTTTTCTGCAGCTGCAGTTGGTTCAATTTCTGTACCCATTGTTACTCTGTGAATTTTCAAACTTCTTAAATGAATCTCCATTTTAGTTTTCCACTCATGATAGTTATATGGTGTGAGTAGAGGAAGTTTGTGTGAATCCATGATGCAAGAGTACAAAAAAAGAGCACAAGACACCCCCTGTTACTTAATCAACGAGATCACCCCCCCAAAAAATGAATGATTGTGGCACTTTATACTTAGTGCGATTTACAATTGTCCTCAAGGGACCAAATTTGGGAAAGCATGAAAATCTCTCAAAACTGAGATTCAAAGGAGATTACAATTGCTCACAATGATTAACCACAGTGAATAGATCCCTTCAAAACAAGTTTCACTTCCTCAAGTGCCAAAATGTTCAAGTTATCACTCAAAAGCCAAAAAATTGACAAATGAAATAAAATGAACTTGGAGAAAAATCTGAGAAAAGTGCATAAATGGATTTGAAGATCTCTTGAATACCTTTCCGATGCTGCAAGAATCGCAAAAATCAGAGATCGTGGCAAGGAGTTGTGAGCTCGGAAGCGAAAAACTAAGATCTATCTTCAAACTACTGTAGCAGTCACCTGCAGCAGAATTTCAGAAAAATACTAACACAACTGCGAAGTGCTCTCTGTCAGCTTTCTGACGATATCTCGTTTGTCCGATTTTGCCTCCGTGGGCAAAAGTTATGCAAAAAAGAAAAAAAGCCCTAGTTTAGGGCTTTGAGGGACAAAAATGGCCCCTGGCGCTGATGTCACGCTGACGTCTGCGGAATATTCTCGGAATATTCTCTTTCTGGCGAAAAAATGCCCTCCCTGGATGAGCAAAAAATTGCCTGGAAACTTCTATGTCAGGTCAAATGCAAAGACACCTTGACTTTTCCAGAAAATCGCTTTGAGTTTATGTCGAAACCGGCTATTTTAGCCGCCAAACCACTTATTATAGTTCAAAACCGCCGTGTGTTGGGTGGGAAACCGCGGGTTTGTGTTGAAAACCACTGAGTGGTGTGGAAAGCACTATTTGTGTGGTCAAACTACCTTTGACCAGTTTAGAATGCCCGCGGATTTTTGGTTTGACCGCAGGAAATCTTCTACTGCTAGTTTTCGGTGCCAGAGGTTTTGAGTCACGGGGCTCTTTACTCTGCAGACACCTGCAGATCGCAGATGTTTATGAGAGATTGCCAGGGGTTTCAAGAAACCACCGATAGGAACAACGATGAATTTAGAAAATTTCACCACCGAAGAGTTTATATTCCCTGGTGTGTTTAGATGTGGCCGCCGACGGGAGTTTGAAGGCCGCCGGTGTGGTAGACGCAGATCGTCGACTATCGAAGATCACTGTGAACAATTTTGAATGCTCAACGATTAGATTTGCTTAACCGCTGATGTCAACCTTTAACTGCCATTAAGATCCACCACTGTAGTATGGTCAGGGGTCCGCACCATGTGGCGTACTGTGTGCGCAGACGGGTACAAGAGGTACCCTGTAGCAAATTAAGAATCCGCAGAAAAATAAAGAATATAACCAGAAAAAAATGATTTGTTTTTACCCGATGAATAAAAATCTTCCTAGATTCGCTGATGCAGAGTGTGATTCCGCTGACGCAGTCAAAGATTCAGGAGGAATATGCTCTGCAAAGATTCCGTACGGTCGAGAAATTTTTTTTTTTTGCCTTTCGCTACAACTTTGTCCGATTTGGACGATTTTATAGTTGATCCGTACTGATTTGGCCGCTCCAGACGCAATGGCAATGTCTGATTTGGGCCAAACTGCTCTGAAATTGCTGGTACCTCCCGGATCACGCCAAAGAGCCTCAAATTGAAACCCTCGTCAATTTTGCCTCCGATGTCCGATTTGGACGAAACGAAAGGCGATCTTGACTATTTCGGCTGCTTCGGACGCAATGGTGAAGTCTGATTTGCAACAACATGCACCGAAAGGCATCTGCAATACAAGGGCAAGAAGGAGAAACCCTCACAAAACTGGTATTTCTATCAAGTTTTTCTAATTCTCCAGGTCATCAATTGATGCAAGAGAAGAGCGTACTCAACCATCAAGATCCACAATGAATTTGCACTCAAGATCTCTCAAAAATTGACTAACATAAAGTGATTCTTCCTAGAGCTCTGATACCATGTTAGAGTTGGCTATGATTGGAGCCACCTAGGATCTAGGACTTCATGAAAGCACAAGAGAGATTAATTGAAAGAATGATGCTATTCTATCATTGAATGCAAAAGAAGGATTATTTTGATTACATAATACATGAAGAGAGCCTTGCTTATAAAGGCAAGGTGAGAGCTAGAAGGTGGAGTGGAAGGTGGAGTGGAAAGTGGAGATATTCCAACAACATGTGCCAATTAGAGGATGATAACTAATTGCACATGTGGAGGATAAGACAACTCACTCCAACTATCAACAACTCAACACACAACTAGACTTAACTAGACACAACTAGACATCTAGTAGACTCACTAAGTCAACTTAATATGCGTGATATATGTGTGATGTGTGAATATTATTTAACTAGTAAATAGTTAAATAAGATGAATTATCCACACTAGGGTAAACCGGTTAGGTGATAACCCTGTTCACACCAACAATGAATGCAGTTGGGCTTGTTGCTAGATTCCAAGCTGATCCTAAAGAATCCCATGTTGTAGTAGTCAAAAGAATCTTTAGATATCTCAAAGGAACAATTGATTATGGATTGTGGTATCCAAAAGACAATGACTTCACTCTTCATGCATATATAAATGTTGATTGGATAGGAGATGTAAATGACAGAAAAAGTACTAGTGGTGGTGCATTCTTCTTGGGAAGAAGATTAGTTTCTTGGTAGAGCAAAAAGGAGGTAATATCCCTATCTACAGCAGAAGCAGAGTATATAGCAGCAGCAAACAATTGCACTCAAGTTTTGTGGATGAAGAAAATGTTGAAGGACATCAGAATAGTGTTTGAGGAGCCTATCACAATCTTCTGTGATAATTCAAGTGCAATAAGTATCTCAAGGAATCTGGTGTTACATTCAAAGGCAAAGCATATATCCATTAAGTTTCATTTCTTGAGAGAGAAGGTAAATGAGGATGAAGTCAAGTTGGAGTTTTTGTCTTCAAAAGATTAGATTGTGGATATTTTCACTAAGCCTCTTCCTAAGGATACTTTTGAGTATCTCAAAGAGAAATTGGGGGTCATTACCCCTCCTGATCAGAATTAAGATGCACTAGAGTGCATCAGTCTGGTGGAATTCATAGTCACGTCTTGTGATCTGGATTGATGTCAAGGAGGCACTACTCAAGGGGAGTAGTCTGCTTGTAATTTTTGAGTTTGGTCTGAAACAAAAATAAGGAGAAAAGACTACAAATATGTGCCCTTTGCCATTGATGTCAAAGGGGGAGAGAAGTTCATGTGAAAAACTAGTTGCTGAGGAAAGGGGGAGCAATGAAGAAAGTGATTGAAGAAGTGATAAGAGAAAGGGGGAGAAGGTCTTGTTTTGATGGTCAAATTAGAATTTCACATCATATGTTGCCATCAATGACAAAGGGGGAGATTGTTGCAAATATGTGCCTAATCGGTGTTGTCATTGATGTCAACATATCCTTGTTGCCATTGGTGTCAACTGTATCCTATTTTGCTACCTGTATAGAAGACTCAATTGCTGAGGATATTGAGAAAATTAATGAGGACCAATATATGTAGACCATATGGCTGAGTAGAGGATTGTTTGAAGAAGCTATGGCCATTTGAGTAGAACCAGTTTTGCAGTGTTTAGAAGAGACAGAGTGACAAGAAAGAGGTCTGGATTGTACTAGATAAGTCTAATGATGATCTGCAGATCTAGAGGCATGTTTGGGACATCAGTATGTATCATCCATTCAAGTGGTTCATGGTTTGGAGGTCCGCAAGCAATCTTTTTAATGTGAGAGACATGGCAGACAGTTTTCTTGAAGTTCCGGAGGAAGATGCAAGTGATTCTGATGATTTGGAGGAATGCAGATGTTTTTTTTGAAATCAATGTACTTGTGGAAGTCTTTGAATTGTATGACTTTTATGTTGGAGGTCCGCATTGAAGTTTGAGCTTGTTAGTGAAGATTTCCTTCTTAGTGTTGCTGTTCTTCCCAGTCTTGGCTAACCGGATGATTCGAGCGTGTTGTGGATGATCTAAAAGCATTTCTATGGAACATGATGTGTTAATTAATGAAGATTTGAGTCCCAGTTATGTTTGGTTGACATCTTAGTGATTCACATTAAGTCAGATGTTTGTAGTGCTGACCTTGATGTTCATTCCAAGGTTGATGAAGCATATAAATACTTATTGATGAGTTGTGGAAAATCATCCTTGTGCAAAAACAATACAATATGAAGAAATGATCAAAAGGCAGAGCAGAGCAGAGGAGAAGCAAAAGAACAAGAACTATTTTGATGAAGAGTTAGAGAAGAAGTATTTGGGGCAGAGCAGAAAGTTTTGTGAGCATTCAATGAAACTAAACTAGATATGAAGTAGATGCTATTTCTCAGTTAATTCTTTCTATACTAAAAATAAATTATGTAGGCAATGAGCCTCTCTTTTGAGCGGTGAGCTCTAGGTAGTGCGTCCGAAGGTATGTGCCTTCTATTTTTCTAAAGTACTTTTAACAAGGTACAAATCTTTGTGGGTTAACTCCCACCGTGGTTTTTCCCTTAATCGGGTTTCCATGTCAAAATCTTGGTGTCAAGTGTGTTGCTTATGTTTCTACTCATATGTTGTTGATCCATGCTTTAATGTTTACATCATTAATCTGATAATTAGTTAATAAAGAAGGTTAAAAGTAGAAAAGGTTTATTTTGTGTGACAACTAATTCACCCCCCCTCTTAGTTATCTAGTCTAATTCCAACATTTTGTAACCTCCAAATCTTTCATATGAAATGTACTAAAAAGTTGAGCCTTGAGCTCCCTAATCATCGTCTTCTTGTTACCAATAAGCATGGCATCTATGTACAAGACAATGATTAGAATCTCACCATCAATAATTTTAGCATAAGCACAATGATCCTCATCACTCCTAACAAAACCAAAACTCAGTGTAGAGGTATTAAACCTCTTGGGTGACTATTTTAGACCATACAATTACAATTTCAACCTACAAACCAAATGTTCTTTCTCCTTCACAACAAATTCACCAAGCTATGACATATAAATATCCTTCTCAAGATCCCCATGAAAGAAAGTAGTTAAATAACGTCCATTTGCTCAATCTCAAAGTCATAAGTTGTAGCAATAGATAATAGGAATCTAATAGAAGATAACTTAGGAACAAGAGAGAAAATTTCACCAAAATCAACTCCCTCTCTCTAGGAGTATCCCTTGGCCACCAATCTAGCCTTGTACCATTCTAACTATCTATTTTTTCTAATTTTCTTCTTATACACCAACTTGCAACCAATGACCTTTCTTTCCTTGAGAAAAATAAAAAGATCTCATGTCACAACTATCCAGAGCCATCATCTCCTATTGCATTGCCTACATCCAAGACTTACTATTATCTAAAGATAGAGCCCCCCCAAAATATTTTAGTTCATCATTAGTACATAGCAAAGAAAATACACAATAGAAATTAGGTGGGCTATAACTATCAACTAGATTTCATTATCTTGTAGATCTTCTCAAGGTAGGAGTAAGGGGCTTTATTTGTTCTTCTACATGCTCATCCTACACATCCTACTCAAAACTCTTATTTGAACCCTCTTCTTCCTCTCCATCCTCTAATCCCTAATTCTATCATTCCATGTGCACATATTCTTGCTTTTCAACCTTAATCTCAAAATGCATTGTTTTCTTTCATTCTTTCTCCCTTGATTGTTCAAGACCTAAAAATGCTCTAAATTCCCTAAAAATCACATTTTTCCAATTTAGATCATTTTTTTGGGTTATTGGATTCCAAAACTTATAACCTTATGTATTCTCAGAATAACCAACAAAGATACATTTATATGCCTTTGGATCCAATTTAGATCACTTTTCCTTAGGAACATGAACAAAAGCCTCACAACCAGATACTCTTAAATATGAAATTAAAGGTTTTTTACCTGTCCACACTTCATAAGGATTTTTATCAATAAAATCCAAACAAAGAGATCTATTAATAAAGTAAAATGTAGTACTTATAGCCTTTGTACAAAGGCTCTAATATAACTACATACCACTTAACAATCTTTTGTCTCTTTCCATTAAGGTTCAATTCATCTTTTCTACAACCTCATTTTGCTATGGTGTGAAGGGTGTTGTCTTCTATTGAACAATACCTGTATGCTTACAAAAATTATCAAATTTCCTAGAATAATATTCACCACCAATGTATGATCTCAACACCATTATCTTATAACCCATTTGCTTTTCAACCTGTTAGGTCTCAAAAATGTAGGTTGTTAATCTTAAGAGATTGCCAAGCTCTCTTAATGCTTTTGGCTAATGAAACAGGGCTGATATGATTAAAACCCTCTTCTCTTTAGGTTCTACCAAACCTAGGCGAGTGTACCTTGATAGTTAATGCAGATTTGTATGACCTTAGTGATCTACTCACAATAACATATGGATGTGAAATAGATGTAAGGCTATGAATTGTTCCTACTCCTAATGTTTGAATCTTGAATATATGAATAAGGTTTTGAAATGTTACTTTGTAATGACTAGTGCTTTATCTATTATGGGAAATAGAGTCAAGATGTGTATGATAGATGTGTCCTCCTTCTTAGCTTAACTCAAATTATTTGTCACTTTTCAAATGTTTATACCTTGTATAAACATGCAGGAATATTGGTTATGAGGCTCTTCTTATCAATCACAATGATATTTCCTAGGTTACTGTGATCAATTGGAAGGATTTTAATTCTGGTGTGAAGGAAAGCAACCGAGATGGTTTATTTAAAGGGTTTTAACTCCTGGTAGAGACCAATAAACATAAACCACTCAGAAGTACTTAAATCAACTTCTCACATAAACCAATCAAGTAGATCACACAAGTGCAGCAAATGTGCCCTGATCAATTAAGTATATCCTTGATATATTAATTTAAATAACAAAAGAAAACCATTCTAGAGACAACACAGATAACACGTATGAATGAACATTAACAAATAATTGAACGCCAAAATGTTTGGACACCAGATTATAATATTCATCTCCGTTGAATTTGCTTCAAAAAATTTTACAACTCATGCTTGGAGGTCTTTATTTTTGGTGTATTTCCTCTAACCCTAATGATTTCTCCTACTGTTGCTATTACCATTGATGATTTCCAACTTACCTTTATCTTCCATTCATACTCTTCATTTTTAGGGTTATGACCCTTCAAATATCCATCAGAGGCAACCTTTCATTACATATGATTTAATTTTTGTTTTCCCACTTTCACAAATATTCAATTTAATCTCCCTTTTGTTTTCACATCCTGAGAAAATAATTTTTCCAATGTATTTTGTAACAATAACTATTGCCATCCTCTCTTGTACACCTTTTCACTTAATCTGGAAAACATATTTCACTCAATAACCTTCAGGTAAGAAATAATTACTCACCCACAAAATAATATTAGATTCTTGTTTTCAATTAACGCCTTGGTGAAAACATTTCTCATTTGTGTGAATTCACTTTCCTTCATAAAACTTACCATTGAAATATTATTCGTGAATGTTTAATATTTCTATTTTGCCTTCTCATGAAATCATTTTGTGAATAATAACTTCCTCATCCATTTGGTTTGCAAATACTTGCTTGGTATTTTACCCATGAAATATTCCCTCTTTGCATTATGATTTTCCTTAATATCCATTTCATCATTACAAATCTTTCTCACCTCCATTTCACCTCTACGTGAAATCCATTTACCCAAGTGTTTTACCAGAAATTACCTCTCTATGTATTCCCTTTTATGAAAGTATGAAATTTACATTTCATTTCACTATAATCACACTTTATTTTAAATTTTTATTTGCACTTTGGCAATGTGCATTTGAAATTTCACCCTTGCCAAAATTTACTTTTCCTTTAATGATGTTTCAACTATGTGTTCCTTGTTATTCTCAAGATTTTGAAGAGACCTTTAACACAATCTCTTTGATATCTCGAAGCCTCTCTGATATGCTACAAACCAATAATTTTACCTTTTTCAGGACTTTGGAGGGACTCATAGTTTAGTCCTGTCGATACTTGTATCTCTCCTCAATACGCTAAATATATGTCCATTTAGTATATTTCATATCTTTGGCAATGTATATTGATTCTATCTTCTGGGCCCACCTGTCGATATATCGGAAGACTCATATTTAGTCATTCTGATGTAGTATAGTCTCATTGATATAGGGTTTCATATGCATTTTCATTTTACCATAACTGTAGCCTTCTCACCAAGCTCATTTTGCTATAACTACAGCCTTCTCACCAAGCTCATTTTGCACATATCTAGCAATGACTGCATTCCATCAAATTAGGACACGACATTTCTCCAAAAAGTTGTAGAGCCTTGTCAAGAGCACCATTCTATGTATATGTTGTGATCATTACATTCCAGGAAACAATATCTCTTCAAGGCATTTTTCAAATTGTTTCAATTTATTGTCTATACTTCCACATTTTCAGGCCCGTCCACCAAAGTATTTCCAGCTTTAATATCTAATGTAAATCCTCCTTTTGATCACGCTTTGATGGATTTTCATATCTTTTTCTAGAGTGCCATTAGGGCATAGGTGAGGAAGATGTTGGCCTTGGATTGAAATGTTCCTCAACATCACATTTCTTTGGGGCATTCAAACAGTTCACATATTTCCAAATTTCACTTTGTAGCAGAATGCAAATTCTCAGAGAAGGGTTCCCAATATTGTGCTATGATTGTATTTAACAACTATATTTTCCTAGTTGTTGCTTCCACCATGTTATCATAATTGACTGTGAAAGCATCATCAATTCATCTACACATGAAGAAAATTGACTGTACACCATGCTATTAACATTGTGATATCTAATCGCATATTGCTCTCACTACCTGGCATCGTCGTTGAAGAAGACCATGGCGCATTATGAATAGGAGGCTTTGAGCACATTGGCCAATTAACAAGCTTCTATTGACTTTCTTACTTTGTAAAGGCCATAAATAAGGGCACTATATGTGTGGGCATCTAGTTTACACTCGCAACTTTTCATTTCCTCAAAATTTTTAAATGCCTAATCCACATTGCCATTTCAATCTGACCTAAATTTCTTTGTGTTGAATTGGAAACATCCATTTCTTTGGAAATTGTAGTAGCCATCCCATTCTAGTTATTGGCACATTCACACAGCCAGCCATCAATCTTGCCCAAGGATGATATGCAATGCTGGAGCGATTCCATCTGAAATCCACGAGCCTCAGAAGGAAATCCATTCTTTCCACCCACTGATCTTTAGATTATTTGCAGACCTCATCATTAAGTTCCTAAAGCAGAAAGCCTCCTACAAAGATCACTATGTCTCAATTTGGCACCCACATTGGCCAATGCTAGATCTCGAAGCTTAGGAATTTCCTTAAAAGCTAGTAATTGAGAACTTTGCAATCAAGAACAGTGAGCTAGTAAAACATCGTCGTCACTCAGCTAAGTGCCAACATGATCATATCTCAAAACCTACATAGAATCAGAGCAAGTCCACTAGTTACACAAATAGTTACCCGTCTAGATGATTGTAAAGTGCATTCAGGTATCGCTTAGCCACAACATCAAGATCTTCAAGGCATTGTATTTCATGTTCTCCTGTCTCAATTTCCAGCACTCCTTGAGACTCTCAATCTCTTCTTCTTCACTTTTGTCATATTGGCAGGGGAGATTCATCATTATCAAAATGCACTTTATTTCTCCACTTCTTGAGGCTCGAATTCAATATCCAAGCTTCCCTGCCTTGGGATTAGATGAGCTTCCTTTAGGTTGTCCTTGGGGATCCAACCACAGGTTCAACCATATTGGAAGAGACTCTATCACTTTACATAACTTTCTTATCATTAGGGTTCATGAACTCAGTAATACGTTCAAGGGTGCTAGACTTATTCTCAAATGTCCTTTCTTTGGAACCTGAATGGGCATCCCCCTTTATCCTTCCCTTTTGAAACCCTATTGGAAGGCCTTATCTAAATTTCACTGTTTCTGCTCATATTAGAAGCCTCTATCAATGATTTGCTTGTAGCAGAAGTCTAAAATAGAAGGAAGCATATGTTGGTTTTTCAATAATGTTGTTTATAGGTATGTCTTTCCTACTTAGCATAAGTTTTGAATGCAAATCCTTTAATTTTCCTTATTTCTCTTCTTGAGTATCATTTCCAAGGAACATGGAGTAGAATTAGTATTTTACTTCCACATTTCTACAACTTAGCAGCCCTAGTAGGGATTTTTTCAAGGCCTATTGTCATCATCATTAGATATATTTTTTTTTCATTTGCCAAATTTGAAAAATATTATCTTCAGCTACACTTGCAAGTAACCAATTATCATTCAAATTCCATGAGAAATCAAATGTTTTGCTTGTATGTCCTCCATGAAAACTCAAGTGGCCCATCTTCTGAATAGAAACAAGAGCCTTCAACTATTCACACATTGATCATTTGACACCAATGCCAATCCCTAATGTTTCAATATGCTCCACAACTTGAATTGCCAACTCCTACAACAACAATTGTGTGACACAAGTCGAGTCCCCATGTGGGCCCAGCAAAAAAAAATTCATTTTGAAACAAGTTTTCTATCCCGAATTGTCTTGATACTATCTTAGCATGCATCTGGCATGAAAAAATGAAATGGGTAACAGTCAGAATCTTCTTTCTAGCACTTTACACAGTGACCCAAAACAAGCCAGGTGGTCTCCAAAATCAGCCTGGGAAACTAGTCAAACCATCTCCTAAAGCTATGAAAATGCACAAGTATGTAGACATTTGATGGAACAATTCATTGCAATAAATGGTTTGGCAAGATCTATCTTGAGGTGTAAGATATTCAATGTCAAAGTAGCTCATTCATCCTTTTCTAAAAATTGGACTTGTCAAAATCGATTAGGGTTTACCAAGTAATTGTCCCAAAAAAACATCAAATCATTTCCTGGGAAGCTGCTACTTGGGGGATTAGTTTATTTAGGTCAAATGAGTGTGCTTGTAAAAAGGGTTCTTCACCAATCCACTTGTGTCATGAAATACTAAAGGCCAAAGTTGACCTCTGCAACTTTCTGGAAATGCAGATGTAAAAATAGAACAAAGTGCATTTGCTTTTGATTTTGAAAAAATACCAAATGAGATGCTAGAGTTTTGAAAAGTGGCATGAAAGTACATTATCATAGGTTAAATCTAGAACACCAATTGGTTCATCATGAGCATCATTTGGCTGCTAGATATTGGCCTCTAAAGTTGACCTCCTAGGTAGATTTCACACTGCAAATAGCAAACCTTTCCAGAACCCTCCAACTTGATGCTTGAAAACCCAATCAAATATGATCATGGGGAGCTGAAATCAGAATGCACACTCACATATGGTATATAAACATCCTTTCAAGTGATTTGGCATGAAGCTGAATAGGCTCTGAATTATGAGCCTCCAAAGTAGGTCATTGGGGCAGTTTTTTTAGGTGCATTTCTAAGTGCTGAAATTGATTTTTTTTATCATGGGACCTTCAAATTTTGCAAAAAATTGAAGGTTCCAACACAACCAAGGCCTTAAATTCCTTAAACTTGGTGAAGGATTCAAATTTGTAATGTATAAAATAAATCTAGGTGTATCTAGAGGGATCATCAATGAACGTAACATAATAACACAATTTTCCCATAGAACCCACATCTACTAGACCAAACACATATGAAGGAATGATTTCCAATAATCTTTTTTCTTTATAACTTCTAGAAGGAAAAGATCATCTATTTGTAATGTCAAAAATTGCATACCCTTGCAATTTCATGCTATATTTTGGCCTTGCATTAGTGTCTTGATTCCCTTAGTTTTTTGGTAGTCTCATTTTAGCTCTTGTAATAGCCTTTTTCCCTCCCATGGTGCTTAGTCCTTATTTTCTATGTTCTTTTTTGTCAAATTTGTTGTCACTTTTGTGTTAGCCCTATGATTTTCTTATGTCTCATCATTTTTGAGCCCAAACTATTTGTACACTAGTGCCTCACATGAATGTCCACGTGATGCACTAGCATCCCATGATAATTTCTTCTTTGGTAGTCATTTCTAAGCATTCCACCACTTGTCACCTTCCTAGGTTAGTGGTAATAGCTTGGGATGAATTCAAACAAATCGTTAGCCCCTTCCTCTTCCCTCCTCTCTTTTTGAATCTATTGTTTTCAACTTTACATCTCTCTTGGCTTTCTTGGAAGTTTCTTGCATTCTATAGCTCTCTAGAACTCTCTATGGGTTTCTACAGTGTTTTTTTTATCTCTCTTGTCCTCTTTGCTTTCTCAAGTCTCTATAGGTGATATTATTCTTGTTTCATTGCAAGCATTTATTTTTTGTGCCCCTAGCCACCTCAGGATCCTCACATCCCTTCTATTTCCTTCATTCTAGTTTTCACTATTTGCACAATCATAGATCTTACCATTCCCATGCAAACTTGGGATAGGAGCATTCACACACTATTTTCTATCTATCTATTGGCTGATATGGCGGTAGAAATACCAAAGCAGGGGTTTGACCTAAAGGCAAAGGTCTCCAAATAGCCCAAACAATTTTTGTTTTCAACATTAGGTATTTGGGAGAGTATTCAATTGCATGAAGGTTTTGCAAGTATCTCTTCCCTTTTTCTTATCCATTCTCTTATTTCATTTAATTTATTTAGTTTATCTTTATTATATTTAATTTTGTTATTATTTGGTATCTTGTTGTTGCGTTCCCTTTTCTAGTTTTTCAGATTGGGTGAACTTCTGAGTGGGTTTTCATATTTTCTAGGAATTGTTTAATTTTCTAGGCCATACGAATGATAGCGCTTAGCACGAATATTTGCATGACATGCTAGCATCCTAGGTAGTGGCTTCCTCCTTCTAGCTCCATGTTCCTCTCTTCATCCTCTTTTTGTCTCTACAACTTATTTCTGTAAAAAAATTTCTAGTTTCTTGTAAGTTAGCATTTTCCATTCTAAATCATATTGAATGTAATGTAGAAGTTAGAAGTAGCTTAATTTTTATATTACACTATTCTATTTACCAAATACACAATGCTAATAAAAATCAAAATACTCATTAAATAAGAAAAACAATCAACCATACTTTTATTAATCAAGGTCCTACGACATTTCTCACCAATGTGACCCAAATATTAGTGCCATAATATACATTTTTTTAGATTTTCTAGTTACATTTATATACTTAAAAAGTGTGGAGGCATTCATCCTAAATAAATTTCCAACATGAGAACCTTTAGCTACCACTAAACTTCCTCTCACCAACCTACAACTAGACTTGTCAAATGTCACATGCATTCCAGAATCATTCAACTTGGATACAAAAAGTAAGTTTCTTACAATTCCTAGAAGGTACAAAACATTATCAAGAGATTTAATCCTCCCATCACTAAAACACAATTGTACCTTTCCCTTACCAACAATCCTTGATGGGTAGTATTATCACCAAGGAAAAATTTTCTTCCATTGTAAGCCTTGTATGATGAAAACCACTCCTTATAGGAAGACATATGGTAGGATAAACTTGAATCAATGAGTCAAGCATCATCACTATTAGTGTTAGAAAAAATAAATAATGCATCACTATCACCATCATCAAAACATTTTTCTATGGAGGAATCAAAGTATATTTGTTTTGCTTCCCATAGTTCCAACACTTTATTCTACACTTCCTTGGGGTTTTGGATCAACCTCTTGATTTACATCTATCTTTTGATTTCTTCCTATCCCCATTACACCCACCTTTATCCTTTCCCTTCCTTCAACATGTAATGCATCTTTCAAGCCATCATTCATGGATTTCCTTCTCATCTCCTCTTAAAGCAAAGTAGTAATGAGACCATCTATCTATAGCTCTACACCACCACCACTAATGACAACAATTAAATTTTTCCAAGTTTTGAGTAAACTTGACAAAGTAGTAAGATACATTCATCTTCTTCCCCCATCTTAACATCTACAAAAATGAGATGACTCAAAATCAAGTTAAAAACATTCAGATAATTTGCAATTGAATCACCAACTTTCATTTTCAAATAATACAAATGCCTTTTGAGACACAATTTATTAGCCATACTTTTAGTTTGATAAATTTCACCTATCCTTTTCCACAACTTATATGTGATGGTCTCCTCAAAGACATTCAAGAGAATGGAATCTGTAAGACACAACCAAATGGTTCCTCATGGGCCTTCTTGTCCAACTTTAACCAATCTTCATCAAACATTGTAGATGGATTTGTATCACTTGTAACAAATTTCCACTTATCTCTTTCTTCTAGGAGACCTTCAATCTTCAATTTCCACAAATCATACCCAATTCCATCAAAATCTTCAATCTCTAAACAAGAGGTAGAGACCATGCTTTCCAATCCTTTATAAATATGCAAAACCACTTAAAACAAAAGTTCCCACTATAGCCAAAAAAATTTAAACACTTTTGAAAAGGCATCCCCCTCTATATAGAACAAAGCTCTAATATTGAAATTTGTTAAATCAAGGTGGAGAAAGCTTACAATGAAAACTTTTCAAAGTAATGCAAATCTAATTATAGTTATGTAACATTGGATCACCAAAAAAAGATTAAGTGTGAAGCATGAATCAACAAGGATTAAAATGAACAAACCATAAAGTTGCAACACATAACACTAGATGCACATGGAGGAAACCTTTCAGGAAAAAACTCCACCATCAAAGAGAGGCTCAAGAATGTATTAATCTTCAAGAATAAACTAAAATGCAACACTCTAAATTTCCTTCAATTTGATAGAATTTTGGCAACACTTCTGTACCTATAAAAACATATCATAATGAAACTACTATATCATGCCTCCAATTTATAAAGAAATGAGAGAGGAATACCACAAATGGTTTCTTAAAACAATGTACTATCAAAACCATGGTAGAGTACAAAAATCCCATGCCAAAAATGAAGAGAATCTTGAAAATATTAAATGTAACTACCAATGAGCTATGAATAGAAAAAGTAATACCCATTCTAAAAATAGATAGAATCTTTGTAACTCCTCCATAATGGTACACATCCCAAGGTAAGCATCCAAATTCACCTCCAAGCATGCATGTGGACCCCACTAATAATGCAAGATGCTCCATAACTCCATTCTAGTGCCCAAGTTAAGTACTCTACTAAAAATAGCTTCTATAACCACCACTGTCAACTCCACTTCCTTCATGAAAGCTATTGCAAGTAATATTCAAATTCATGGGAAATAATAATAAAATATTATCTCTCAACCACCTACATGGGTGTCGAAGTACTCACTCCATGATGTTTGGAGACACATAAAAATGATACATTAGGATTACAATAAAATATCACACTATCCTAACATTCCCCAACTTGATTTTTACACTTTCACGTCTTAGGTGAATTTGACAGTGTGCAAGATTAATCTTGCACCATGCAAAATTGACCTGAAATTCAAATATTTAAAATTTCAATCTTTGTTACTCCCATCTATTCCACAACCCATTATGACCCAACTTGGTACATGTTTACACTATTAGTTGTTGCATCTTAGAACTTAAAGTCATTGAATGTGCATTCATTCATCATCAATTATTCATCAAAAATCCTACACATTACAAGGAGCATTATTCTAGGAACACTTTGCTTTAGAGCTCTAAAAGTTACTTAATTCTACATCAAATCATTCTATGAAATTTGCATGACTGAAGAGTACTATTTTCAATTATTTCCACAACTTTAAAACTTGTTAAATCAAAGGGGTTCACCTAGGAGAACTTGGCATTCGCAATCCATCAACTTCTCAACATATTTTTAAATGCTGATAGTTCTTAATAGTCAATAATGAGCAAAGATCACGGTGAAAAAGGTCACATCTATCCACTATGAGAAAATTCATTCCCATGACTTATTGATCACTTTTACACATCAAGTCATTCCTACGATGGCGTATTGCCTGCTGTATGCGGTCTACAAGGTGCTTGTAAGTGATTTGAATATGAATGATCGGCATGAAAGAAGTTGTGTTTAATGTCAGGCATTGAGGCAGTGTTAACAACAATTTCAAAGTCATAAGTGACAGGCAAATGATAAAAAAGAAGCAACAAAACACAGTGACTTCTTTCTTGTTGTTACTTCAACAAAAATTATAGTTTATAAGGCAGTGGGCAGAAGAAACAAGGCAGCAGTTGACAGTGGCTAATGTTGGCAGAAAATAGGGGATGGAGCAGGGGAGGCAGACCACAACCACTAGAAAAATATAAAAACAAAACCCAATGCTACAGCAATGTAATGATGGACAACATAAAACTAATACACAGAAGAGAGGGAGAGAGAGACAGATGACAGCAATATATCTTTATATATATTCCTTTTTCTAGATTACATTCAAACTTCAATACACATTATAGATTCAGAGCTGCTGCTCTATTTTCATACTCTGCCCTAGTCCCTGGAGCTGCACACTGTATATCCAGAGCTGCCTGTGTGAACTCCGTAGCTGTCTACTGTTGCTACTGCAACATTCCTCTCTGCTATTCTCCTTTTGCTGTTCTCTCCTGGAACCTTCTAATTCCTCTGCTATCATTCTTCTGCTGCTGCAGGATGTTCTCTAACATTCTCTATCTACTCACTTTGCCCTCTCTTTTGTCTCTTGTCTCATACCTAGCAAAATGGGCGCTCAACCTCTTTCAAATTCAAATTCACCTACCTCATTAATTTCTGGTAGGCCAACGGTGCTGGAGTCTGACGTAGGGGGCAGTCAGCATTAATTAAACTGACGGAGGATTAATATTTCCAACACTCCCCCTTAATCTGAAGTCAGACGTCAATTTGCAATTTTCATTCCGAAATTGATCTCCGGAGTTATACACTTGCCATTGCCTTTCCGGAGCAGATCTCCAGAGCTCTTTCTACTATGCTGCAACATCTTCGGAGCTGCCCTCTACATCTCCGGAGCTCCCTGTCTACATCTCCAAAGCTGGCTTCCTGTTTCAGCATCTCCGAAGCTGTTTTCTTTGTAGGACTGCACACCTCCATAGCTGTCCTCAATGCCTAGCCTATCTCTTAGGCGTTCAAAAGTCTCTTTTGGCAATGCTTTTGTGAAAATGTCAGCGAGCTGCTGCTCAGATCTGCAATACTGCAACTCAATCTCTCCTCGTTCTACCAACTCCCTAATGAAGTGATAATGGATCTCAATGTGTTTGCTTCATCCATGGAAGACTGGATTCTTTGTCAGGGCTTTTGATGAAACATTGTCACAATGAATGGTCGTACCATCTTCTTGCTGCTCATACAAGTCTACAAGGATTCTTCTCAGCCAAATAGCCTGACAAGCTGCTGCATTTGCTGCAATGTACTCAACTTCTGCTGTAGAGAGAGAAACAATGGGCTGCTTCTTGGATGCCCATGATATCACACCTAAACCCATGTGAAATACATAGCTGGATGTACTCTTCCGGTCATCAACGTTTCCTGCCCAATCACTATCTGTGAAACCAGCCAACTTAAACTCATCAGAAACTTCATACAAAATGCCATAACCTGTTGTGCCATTGACATACCTCAGGATCCTCTTTCCTGCTTGCCAATGTGTGTCCTTAGGCTTCTCCATGAACCTAGAAATCAGGCTTACAGCATACATCAAATCAGGCCTAGTTGCTGTCAAGTACATGAGGCTTCCAACCATGCTCTTATAGAGGGTTGGATTTACTTCTCTGCTGCTGTCCTCTTTACTCAATTTCAGACCTGTGGCTATTGGTGTAGGGGCAAGTTTACTGTTTTCCATTTTAAACCTCTTCACAATCTGTTTGGCATAGTTAGTTTGCGAAATAAATATGCCATGCTCTGTTTGCTTGACCTCAAAGCCAAGGAAATACTTCAGCAGACCTAAGTCTGTCATCTCAAACTCATTCTTCATTGCCTCTTTGAAATCAGCAATGAAAAGATCACTATTGCTAGTAAAAAGCAGATCATCTACATACAAAATAGCAATCAAAATTTTACCTTCAGTTGCTTTGATGTAGAGAGTGGGCTCACTACTGCTTTTGCTAAAGCCATTGCTTAACAAATATGAATCAATCCTGCTGTACCATGCCCTAGGAGCTTGTTTCAGCCCATAGAGGGCTTTCTAGAGCCTGTATACCTTGTCCTCTTGCCCTGGGACTTCATAGCTAGGAGGCTGCTCCACACACACTTCCTCTTTCGGCACTCCGTTCAAGAAGGCTGACTTTACATCCATTTGAAACACCTTCCATCTGTGTTGCGCTGTAATAGCAATGACTACCCGCACTATTTCTAGCCTTGCAACTGGTGCATAGGTCTCATCATAATCTCTTCCAGGCTATTATTTGTACCCTTTGACAACCAGCCTTGCCTTATGTCTTTCTATCTTTCCTTCAGCAGTAGACTTGGTCTTATAGACCCACTTAACTCCAATCACTTGTTTACCCTTGGGTAAATTAGTTAGCTGCCATGTGTCATTCCTCACAATGGCATCCAATTCTTCATCCTTGGCCTTACACCATTTCTCTTCTTTCACAGCTTCTTCAAAGTAGATTGGATCACTAAAAGAAAACAATGCAAAATTTAAATCATCATCATCATCAGCATACCTTGTGCTATCATAAATCTCCTTCACACTCTTTGTCCTCCATGGGATCAATGATGCGAGTGTGGGGTCTGAATTGCCTCTGGAGCTGCTGTTGTTCTGACCTCCGGAGCTGCAGTTGTGACGACTTCCAGATCTGAACCTCTAGAGCTGCTATGCTGAGCATCTCCAGAGCTGCTATTTTCTAGTGCTCTATGGTAGTTTCTCCTCAAGCTGCTGCTCTCCGTAGGTCCTCTGGAGCTTCTTCATCTTCAAGGGGTATTGTGACTGAAATACCCATGGTGCTATCCACCGTTCCATCCCATGCTTCATTCTCAATGAACTCAACATCTCTGCTGATCACAAGTTTTTTGGTGATGGGATTAAACAGTCGGTAGGCTTGTGATTCTTCACTATAACCTATGAAGATACATTTCTCACCTTTATCATCAAATTTCTGCCTCTTCTCTTTAGGCACAAATGCATATGCCACACACCCAAAAATTCTTAGGTGCTCAACAGTCCATTTGTTATTTGCCCACGCCTCTTGTGGAATCCGATCATTTACAGCCTTTGTAGGACACCTATTCAATAGGTAGACCATTGTTGCTATAGCTTCACCCCAATAATCATTTGACAGACCTTTTTCCTTCAGTGTGCTTGCTGCCATCTCTGTGATGGTTCTATTTTTCCATTCAGCTACTCCATTTTGTTGTGGAGTATACCTAGTAGTGAACTGTTTATGAATGCCTTCATACTTGCAAAAATTTAGAAATTGTTTGGAGACATACTCTCCTCCTCTATCAGTTCTTAGGGCCTTGAGATGTCGGCCACTTTTCTTTTCAGTCGATGCCTTAAACTCCTTAAATTTCTCAAAAGCCTCTAATTTATTTTTCAAAAAATAAATCCATATTTTTCTACTGTATCATCAATGAAGGTCATGAAATATACATTTCCACCTAATGTGGGAGTTTTCATAGGGCCACATAAATTTGAATGCACCAACTCCAATGGTGCTCTTGCCCTTCTAGAATACCCTGATTGAAAGGGTTGTCTATGCTGCTTTCATAGAATGCAGGCTTCACATTTTCCATCAGGCTCTACAATGTTCAGTAGCCCTCTAACCATGCCTTTCCTAGATAATAAACTTAAACCAGAAAAGCTTAAGTGCCCATACCTTAAATGCCACAATTTGGATGGGTCTTTGATGACTGTCCTAAAGGCTGTTTGTTGTCCCACTACTGTGAGCGCCGGAGATAGTGCAGGAAACTGCGCTAGAGATAGCGCCAGAGTTAGCACTAAAGATGGCGCCTGAGTCAGCGACAGAGGAAACATTCTATTTCTCGTCATCTGCACTGTTGTAATGACCTTCTTGCTGCCTCCTCTATCAAATATAGTGCACCCTCCATTTTCCATTAGGATTCTATAACTGTTTTGGACCATCTGTCCAATGCTTAGGAGGTTATGCTTTATGCCAGGGGCATAATAGACATCATGGATTTGCATTTTCTCACCTTGCTTGCTGAGGACTGTTATGATGCCTCTTCCTATGACAAGAACCTTTTGACTATTTCCCATCATGATTTCAGACTTGACATTTCTGTCAATGGAGGCAAACAAGTTTTCATTACCACTCATGTGGTTGCTACACCCGCTGTCCAAATACCAGACTTCAGGGCTGCTCTTCTCAGCAAGGTTGCACACTATAAATACCTTGGACTGTTTCTCATTTTCAGCCCTATTCTCATTTGCTACATTAGCATTTTGGCCTCCATGGTCTTGTTGTTTCTTTCTACACTCACTAGCATAATGACCAAATTTATGACAGTAATAGCATTGAATATTACTTTTTTCATACCTCTGATTAGAACTGCTGTTCTTCTTCATTCCTTGATAGCTTGGTTGAGAGATGCTTGCCTCTTCTTGGCTGTTTGAAACTCCTCCTCCGGAGTTACTTCTTCCTCTACCTCTTTGACCTTTACCTCTGTTGTTCCTTCCTCTTCCCCAACCTCTTGCATTGGTTTGAGCCTTGAAGGCTTGCTCAAGGGAAGGAGTAGATCTATTGAACCGCTGCTCATGGCTTTGTAGAGAGCCCATCAACTCATCCACTGTCATCTTGGACAGATCCTTTGTCTCTTCTATAGTTATGACTATAGGGTCAAATCTAGAAGGTAGGCTCCTTAGGATTTTCTCAACAATCCTTTGTTCATCCATGGTTTCTCCATTTATCCTCAGCTGATTCAGCATGGTAGAAACCCTGGTGTGAAAGTCTAAAATAGACTCACTCTCCTTCATCTGTCGCATCTCAAAATCTCTTCTAAATAGCTGGAGCTTGACTGACCTCACTTTGTCAGTTCCCTTGTAGCTGTTCTGCAATATCTCCCAAGCTTGTTTTGAATAGTTTGCTGCTGCAATGCGGGGGAAAATAGCCTCTGTCAAGGCTGCCTAAACTAGACTGAGGGCTTTTGCATCTTTCATCCTAATTTCCTTCAACTGGTTTCTTTGAGCATTCATTAGGGTTGCATAGGCTGCTGGGTCTGTGATGTCGGTGAACCCATTAGTGACCAAATCCCATAGGTCATTCGCAACCAGAATGGTCTTCATTTTCTTAGACCAAATATCATAGTTCTGCCCATCAAAAGTAGGTGGCTGTTGCCATCCTTTGCTGTCCCCACCTGCCATGCTTCTCAAAACTAAGAAGGCTGAGGATGCCTAGACAAACTAGGGCTTATAGAATACCCACACAAACTCGAACTACCCAGAAAAATAGGGCTCTGATACCACTTGTTGGCAGAAAATAGGGGGATGGAGCAGGGGAGGCAGACCACAACCACCAAAAAAATACAAAAACAAAACCCAATGCTACAGCAATGTAATGATGGACAGCATAAAACTAATACACAGAAGAGAGAGAGAGAGAGAGACAGATGATAGCAATATATCTTTATATATATTCCTTTTTCTAGATTACATTCAAACTTCAATACACATTACAGATTCAGAGCTGCTGCTCTATTTTCATACTCTGCCCTAGTCCCTAGAGCTACACACTGTATATTTGGAGCTGCCTATGCAAACTCCGTAGCTGTCTACTGTTGCTACTGCAACATTCCTCTCTATTGTTCTCCTTCTGCTGTTCTCTCCTGGAACCTTCTAATTCCTCTGCTATCATTCTTCTGCTACTGCAGGATGTTCTCTAACATTCTCTGTCTACTCACTTTTCCCTCTCTTTTGTCTCCTGTCTCATACCCAGCAAAATGGGCGCTCAACCTCTTTCAAATTCAAATTCACCTACCTCATTAATTTCTGGCAGGCCAACGGTGCTGGAGTCTGACGCAGGGGGCAGTCAGCATTAATTGAACTGACGAAGGATTAATATTTCCAACAGCTAAGGCCAGGCTGAAAATTACGATGGTGGAGATTTTGAAAGAGATTGACCAACTAAACCTAGGATGAAAGGCAGCAGTGGATGAAAAATACAGTGGCAGAAAATCAACATGATAGCGCTAGGGAGATAAAAATCATTATGGAATTCCTCATCATGTGCTTGACTTACAAAGATTTATGGAATTCCTCGTCACATGCCTGACTTACTCCTCATTGAGCTCACTTACAATGCCTTATGGAAGTTCTCCTCGTGTGTCTTGACTTACTCCTCATTGAGCTCACTCGTCAAATGTTTCAAGTGCACAATATTTTCATTGAGACAATATCTAAATTCCTAGGAGCGAGTTTCAACCAAGCTCATCATCATGATGAAGACTTTGCAGAGAATTTGAAGGATGATGAGCATTTACAAAATCAGTGGTGTGAATGGAATAGGTCTAATCATTCAATTGTGTTGGCACTCAATGATATCACATAGCGACATCCTATGAGTAGCTCTATCAACCAAAAGGATGATATAAGTAATGTGATAATACCATATTCTCAAAACACAAGAAGATCATAATAGTTTATCAATCTGGTAGTGCACAAGAAAGATTATAATTTTATCTTTTACCCCGAGGACCCCTAATGCATTCCACTAAGGGTTGATTGGGATTCACACTATAGAAGAATAAAAGTTTGAACTCCTGAGATGAATTACTAGAGAACTCGATGCTAATTTCTTCTAGACATTGATGAAAAACATAATGAGTGACTTGATTCATTGTTAAGTGATAAAGGTTGCAGAAAATAACTCCTACATCATTTCATATTTGGTGCATGCATGTTTGTGTTTAAAGAAGAGAATGACAATTTTATATTACTCCAAACATGCTCACCACTATTGTGTATGAGTAAAAAATGGGGAGACACAAATGTTGCTCACATGGGGTTTATGTTTGGATAGATTACTCTTGCTCATATGGTTGAAACCAATGAAATAGGGGAGTGTCTGGAGAGCCACCCTCTTCATGAGAAAGGAGCATCCTAAATGTGGCAACAAGATATGTTCATGATTGTTTAGTCACTCTCTTCATGAAGAAGGAATGTTTGACAATGAATGGGGGTGTTGAATTGTGATGTGGTGGTGGTAGCATGGGGGTGTGTTCTAGTAAACCTCTAGAGAGGTCTAGTGATGGTAATCCATGTATAGTTGTTTGCATTTTTTTTCTCATATCGTGTTGAACTCTTATTGAGCGTCATCAAAGAAAGTGTTAAGCAACAGATTTCTATCTTGAATAACTCTTCTATGAGAGTTGGTTTTAAGGCTTATTTTCTTTCATTTTCTTCCTAAATTTGTTGTAGGATTCAAGCTTGTTCTTAGATTTGTTCCTAATTAATGATTTTGAATGTTGGCTATTCTTCTCTTAGCTCACTTAAAGTGGATTTTACCTAAGCTTCCCTAACCCTAGGACACATGAGCTTGATATGTTGCATGTATAAGAGAGAGAGAGAGAGGATGAACAAATAATCACTTAGAATGTTAGTTTGGGTGCCTTGCTTTGAACTTTGTTTGTGTTTTGATTTCTTGATTGTTTCACTTATGATTCATTGATTGTGTACACTTCTTTGTTTGTCTTGTCTTTGTGGCTTGAATCTATGCTCAGAGCTTTGTAGCTTGAGATTTTAGGGACCTAAAGGTTGTGTGTTGTCTTATTTTTGTATTTTAAATGATTTTAATACAAATAAAATATTTCATTATGACTTACACTAAGTGCTAAAATGGACTACTAAATGCAATAAATAAAAGTCTATCCCATGTTTTTATATTTTTCCCAATAAATAAAAGAAGACATTAACTATCAAATGATTATTTAATGACTATTTCTTTAATTATTTTCCATGAGTTTTTAATATTTCATGTCACTGTGATTATTTAAATTGGCTAAATGATTGCAAAAATCAACTACTTTTTATGTCTTCTTTAAATTGTTTGAGTTTCTCATCTAATTTAACGGTCACCTATTCAAGTATGAATGTTTGGTTTTGGAAAGAATAGTATGTTGTAATAAAAGTAATTTACGAATTCATCTAAACTACTTTAATACAATAAAATTAACTAACATACTCTACTACTATATCCAAGAAACTACTACAAAATATTGTAGATCTTGGCAAGGTGAGGTACTAATTATCTATTCTACATTGCTTTGTAAACAAATAAACTATTTTAACCTATGAAAACCAAACTATTTCAATTATAAATAAACAACTAAATCCCACACCTAGGATTCAAATGCTCTCAAATGTTGAAGAGGCTTATGGTTGGCATGCATGTCCTCAATAGCACAACTTTAACAAAACATTATCCTCTCCAACCTTGGGCACTCTGCTTGATGGAAGAGATAATGGAGGTAGAAATCTAAACTCAAGGGAAATAGATGATAATGAGATAATATTGTTGTAGTTGATTATTTTTGAGCTTAGAAGCTTGGTGGATGGAAAAATAAAAATCCTAGAGGCTTCTATAAAGCTTGTGTGTTGTGTATGAGCTTGGATGACAAATTCTTTGGAGTTGGTGCTCTAATATGCTACTATCTATGTGGAGAGGCAAGAGCTTCCAAAAGAAATCTCAAAAGAAGAAACCAAAAGGATTCATACAAGTTCATTTGAGGGAAGTTTAAAAGGTGTTGGATGCACAATCAAAGGTTGTAATAGAGAGTGCAGTAGGTCAAGGTACAATTAGGATTGAACTACACTTGATTCAAGGGTTAAAATTAGATGTAAAATGGTCAAAATCCAGAGTTTTGATTCACTAAGAAAAATGATGAAATTGCATGTTTCGCTAGTTCCAAATTGCCTATGCAATTTCTTGGTCACCTAGGCAACTTGCAAGTCACCTAGGCAATTTTTAGGTTCCCTAGGTGATCTGAGATAGCATAGCTAATTCAACCACTTAAGAGCCAAAAAAATAGTATTTGTATGGTAAAAAGGTATACGAGTAGGGTGCATGGCTTGCAAACATGAGGAAAGAGAAAAAGAGAGTCCTAAGAGCTAATTGGGCACTTCCATCAAGGTCATAAAGGTTGAGAGCCTATTTTATTCATGCCATATGTGTCATGTGCTAGATCATTGAATCATCAATAGACTACCATGTATGCATGTATGATTTAAGGCACTTATAGACTCATTTAATTAGAGAGTTGATCAAGCAAAATTCTCCCATGTATTAGTGCTACCTAATATTTTATTAAGAAAACTATGAAAAATATTTTGGGATTACAAACTATTATACTTCTCCAAAAGGCAAGAAGTCCATCAAATGTTGGGTAACTAGTATATCAAAAATTAATCATATATATAAATTTGAGCCTTCAATTTTAAAGAGGAAATCCTTATGCAATTCCCCATCATGTGCCTAGTTTACTCATTCTCATTGAACGTGCTTGTAAAATGCTTGAGGGTGAAAGTTTAAAGCCATGTCACACTTTTATAAATGGCCAACATTTATGTAACTTTTTAACTTGAATCATTACAAAGTAACATATATGTTTTGAATTTTGAAATTATGTAAACTAGTAAAATGTAGATTTGTTAGTTTATTTTATGTTTGTATATTTTAAAATGATTAAAAAATTATTTGAATGTATTTTTTGTAAAATTGACACTATAATTTAGTTGTTGATAAAATGTTGAAAAATAAGGTTAAGTGGGATGTTAGTCTTTATATAGTATTTTTTTCTCCTTTAAATTTTTAGGGTATTTATAACTTAAAACTCTAGTGCATGGATTAATTTCTTCCCCATAATATATATATATATATAAATCTTGGAAGTTGTGTGTATTGGAAACACCACTATTTCAAAGGGATGTAACTTTTTTCTTAACTATTTATCCAAAATAGAAAAAATATATATCATCTTGACATGGAATCTCTTGTATAGTGCATTATATATATATATATATATATATATATATATATATATATATATTTGATTGGTAAGTGAGGGATTTTTAGGCTGACCCACTCCAACGGAGGTCACAAGGGGGACCTCCTCCCTGTAGAACTACCACCACCACTACAATGCGGATCGCCAGCGGTGCGGCCCTTGCTAAGCCTGCCATCATGCCGCTTGTGGCCCGGATCGCCACCGGTAGATTCGTCATTGTACACCATTGCTACCACAACCTGTCGAGCTGCGGAGACCAGAGAACACCAGACTTCGAGCACACACCACTTAATGACCTCGAAGTGCCATGCGTCACCTACATAGAGCCACAACCATTTAGAAGCTAGGATGTCTTTGGGGGGATTTGAACCTTGGTCTCCACAATAAGGACCAAATGGTCTTAACCACTAGACCACACCCACTCAACATATATATATATATATATATATATAATAAACTTTAGTATTTTTCTTCAGAGGACAATCAACATTATAATTTAGTGTTGAAGACCTACCTTTAGTAAAAATAAAAAAGAAAATATAAAGATTAATTGAAATATTAAAAAAAAATATTTTTTTACAAACAAAACTTATAGATCTACAAAATAATAGTTTTATATTTTAAAAAAAGATTATTTACATGAGTAGGAGTTGCTATAACATCAAGTTTTTTAAATAATTTTATTTTTTTGATAAATTAGGCCCAAAGTGATGCTACAAATGTATTTAGTGGACATTTCTAGTTGGAAAAGTTATGACACAAATCTAATTTAGCTAGAATGAATCTAACTAGAATAAATGTTTCACCAAAATTGACTTTCATCTAAAAATGTTTAAATTAAGTTATGCTTCAATAAGTTGGCTTGAAGTGTGACACAAATTTGAACTTCCACCCTTGAGGTGCACAAAGTTTTCAATGATCTACACAAGAGACCATTTTCCATAAGCTATCCTATCATAATTGATCATTTTACATCTAAGAACAAGGCAATGGTAGTGGATCTAAGCATGGATCTCCTTTACCTTAGCTTTACCATGGAGAATGTAAGGAATCATTTTAACCCAACACAAAAGATGATTGTGACAATATCTAAATTCCTAGGAGGGATTTTCAAACATGCTCATCACAACAAAGACTTTCTGGAAAAGTTTAAGGATGATGAGCACCTACCAAATTAGAGGTATTTTAATGGAAGAGATATAATCACCTAATTATGTTAGAACCCATTACATTACATGGGGAATCACTATGATTGGCTCTATTAGCTAAATGGATGGTAGAAGTAATGTGAGAATCCCATATTCTTAGGATTGAAGAAGATCATAATAGTTAACCAATCTAATAGTGCATAAGAAAGATTATATTTCTTCTTTTACCCTAAGTCCCATAATACAATCCACCTATGATTGGCTAGGTATAATGTCAAAAAATTACTAAGGATAAAATGGTGAAACAAGGCCAAAATTTTTTTTGTCTTAACAAATGCAAGACAAATAGTGAAGCAATGCACATTCACAAATAAAGGTGTAGTCATCAAACATTACTATACTACACATAGACAACCTATGTGTGTGGAAGATAGATGTAGGTGACACACACAGATAAAATTGATGTCACATTAATCTATATAGGATAGCACACATCTTGATACAACATGACGACATACACACAAGTGAAAAACTACACAAGAAAATGTTTAAAACCTAGCTAGTATCCATAGGAAGAGAAACACATGGTATATTAATCCTTGAAAGGTGACAAGAGAAGGGAAGATACATTCTCATCCTTGAATTAACATATAAGCATAATTTCTACCACCAAACTTTAAGAAGCATGAAAAAACATCAATCAAGAATAAATGATTTGTGTGACCTATACAAGCATCATTCATAAGTTGAAGGATGGAATATATTAAATAAGTATTTAAACATTTATCTTTTTTCTTTCCCAAACTAAAATAGTTACAAGAATTTATAACATAGTATAACTACATTAATCAACCAATTTCTTAATTTTCAATGCACGAAAATAATAAAAAACTACTAAAATATCCATATGCTTTGTTTCTCTAGATTAAGTCACAAAGGTGAAAGAGAGGAAAAAATAAATGATTATCATAAATGCATATAAACTTAATCTCTAATTTAGAAATATTATAGTATACAAGGAAGATGAAGTCTAATGATCATTTTAATATCTTTAACATGCTATTATTTCAACAAGGGAGGTAAGACAAACAAGAATATAAGTAATCGGTATACATATTCAAAACATAAATATGACTATTCCAATATCCAAGCGTAGTCGTAAGACATTAGACAATTCCCATGAATCAATTTTATTTTGCAAAAGGCAACAAAAAGTATCATTTAAGGTTTTGTGATGAGATCACCACTACAAAGATAGCATTCAAGATGATGAATTTCTATTTTTGATTGCTAGACCTAATCACAAATGCTCCATTCACTATAGTAATTTGGCATTTGTCACTCACAAGTTTTCATTTGCTATGATAAATTGATATTCAGTACTCATAGGTTTGTGTTTTTTTGGTTGCTAATACATATTCAGCATGACTAGTAAATTGGCAAACTTGTTTTGTCATAGGGTAGCAACTATGTAAATTTGTCAATTTTTATCAAATTTCAACCAAAAATATAAAATAATTTTTTTTTATTAAATTAGAACATATCTAAGAATTATTTCATACACATGTCTATCATGATAAAATGAAATAAAACATCGTAATGAGTGGTCCACAACTATATTGAATCTTCCAATATTTTTATATAAAGTAGTGAGGCTTCTATAGGGGTCCTTGCCCTAAAAAAGGCTCAATATAATAATAATTTATGCCTCACTAAATTGGAGGGCGTATGACTGCATACCTCTATATGTAAAAACCAAAAAGCATCCCTTCACTAAATACATAAAATTAGAATAACTAGACTTGCTAGAATGTAGAATAAAGCCTTACAACTCTCCATGCATTGATTTGTTTAGCATGTGGTCTCAACACCATTTTCTATGATGCATACCGCTTGTTTTTATTCTTTTCATTTTTTATGATAGTCCATTTTGATTTTTTAAGACCAACATAAGATTCCCCCCATCTTGAAATTCACTATAATTTCTTATTTTTTATGAAAAATTCTTCTCATGGGATCCTTGAAGATCTTGCATCCTTGGAGAATATTTTGTATCATAAGTTAATTCTAAAACATTTAAAGTTCCTTCTCTATGTATTACTACTTTACATTGGGTTTGTAACCCTTCTACCTTTGATTCTACTAATGCATGTCTTTGATCCATTGTCTCCCCACATTTCTTTTTAGCCAAGGCCTTTTCATCTTGTCCTAGTATCTCCTTCATTTCTCCAATTCATTCATACTTTCCTACCTTCTCTTGATCTAGTTTCTCTTTCATTTCTTGACTTCCATCTTTTCCTCCACTTTCCACTTCTTTTACTAGCTCATTCACATTATCATCATCCCTAATATACGTTTCATTTTTCTCTAGATTACTCCTAAGCTTATCTAGAGAACTATTGACAGACATGTGAGGGTTGGGAAGAATATCATTCCACCATATGGAGTAGCTAAATAACTACTTGGCCTTCTCATAATCCACTACTATATGTATTGTCTCATAATAGTTCCAACATCTATAAGCTAAATTTTCATAATCAAGAGTTTGCTTCCACACTTCCTTCCCCATTCTAAAGTTAATATCAAGTAGCAAACCTTTGGAGATTGTCCATTTCTACCAAGATCCAAGAAATAGAGGTAAGCTAGTGTTTATGTATATTTAGTGAGAACATTAAGAATTTTCCTTAAACATTCCTTATATTTATTAAATTAGAATGGAACCAAAAATGTACTAGTAGATATGGAATTCTTACCCATATAGAATTAATCCAAAACCAATTATGTAAGTGGTTCAAACTCTACATACCATAGCTTCAACAAAAGAATGGTTATATCTTAGCTCCATGGGCCATTCTCTTTTATCTTCTAACAATCTTTAGATAAGTCCCATACTATAAAGAATGCTTTTTCACAAGGAGTGACCACTACAACATCTTCCAAAAATGGATACCACATCTTCATAACCCATTCAATTAGATTTGGGAGGCTAGGCCATAAAAAGTTGAACCTACCTATAAAATCCATCTCTTTATATTCTGCATTTCCACTATTTCATCCTCTCACTTCTATAATGGGCATTTTTACAACCTTGATTAGCTCTAGCCACACTTGTCTTTTCTTCCCTCTTTGTCCTAGATATAGGGACCTATTAACCATAGCCCTTATTTTCTTTGGTTGTGCCACTTCTACATATGAGTGAGGTGCATTGTTCTCACTTGTTTTGCCTAATACCTTTGACTGAAGGCCAATCATAACTTTAGGTTTATGTATCATATTGGGTGCCTCTTTTCCTACCACATATGAAACCACCTCACCATATTTCACACTGTCTCATTTTTCAAACCACTCTACATTCACTTCACCTTCCCCATACTTTTCTTCCAAAGCATCAAGCTACAATTCCTATAAGAGGACATTTGATTATTCATTAGGGTTTCTTAATTTCCACTCTTCCATTTGATTTGACCTTCTTAAGATCACTCATTAAGATATGTTTTCTAATGTTAACATATGAATAAAACATAATTTTTTAATAATTTTTTACTCTAAATTCACTAGTAGTTACACATACATTTATATTAACAAGGTCTTACCTAACCATATATGCATACACTAGAAACATTAAACCAAGATTTATGAAAATAAATTATCAATTTCACAATTCATCCAAATATTCATAATTTATTCATTTATAACTTTGTTATAACAAAGTTACATGAGAAATATTACAAATTACTTTTCTTTCCATAGGATACTTACAACAATACCTTTTTTCAACTTGAGAGTATAAAAAAGGAATGATCCTTTTAAAAATCTTATAACTCATTTTACAATATGCAAGTAAATGGGAAATGAAACATCATCAATCTCTTCTTGAACTTAAAACTCCATAAAGAAGAAAGTCAATGGGATATTGGCTACCTCCCAACCTTATGGTGCTCTTAGGCACATCCCAACTAGTTAGGAGAGAGTAACAAACATTTCACAAATTGATGAGGGTGTGCTCCACCCAACACACTAACAACAATAAATTATAAACTTAAAACCAATGAGAACATGAACTCATGGGGAAAACATAGTGATTTACATTGGGAAACCCTTTCGGGAGAAAAAAACCCCACACTCCAAAAGAAGCTCAATATATTATTTAGAAATTTCAACAAGATTATAATAAACATGTAGAGCAAGATTTCACAGGAGTATCACCAATTATAGATCTAGAGGAAACTCCATATCTATAATACTCTCTCACACAACCTCCATCTCAAGCACATAATATATAGAAGATACAATACATGAATCCATCAAACAGTAATTACAAAACCATGAGCTAAAACCACCCAAAAGTGGTTCCCAAATTATCTTCAATCAAAGATGCCTTATGATGTGTCAAAACACACATCATGTGTAAATCCCCCTTACATCTATTTTCTATGTCCAACATGTTTTTAAATTTTCCAATATGGGAGGCCCAACTTATGGAGGCTATAACTTTTGATTCGAGAGGTCGATTGACAAACGTTTGATGTTTTGGAAATCTCGTGAAGAGATCAACCATAATTTGTAACACTAATTATGGCCATCTTGGACATTTTTTGACACCAAAAATGGCCTCTAGTTGCTTCAAAATTGACTTTGAAACTTTTTTGGGCATTTCAAAAATTGGAAACTTTAATATCTTGACATCTAGACATGACCTTGGATCAAAACTCACCTAGAATGTTCATTTGGAAATTTTGTAGCTTTCGCAAAAATTTGGGGCCCATATGTGCCCCAAATTTAAGCAAATAGAGTCAATTGGAGATGGAATCATTCATGTGAATAGTCATCGAAAATCTATCATCAAGGGGATTGCAACGATGGTTGTGAATCTTTCCTGCACTAAGAATTAGATATGAATCATGTGAAAACCTCCCTCTAAACCCTAGTTTGTATTTTGAATTTCTCTCAAAATAATTCATTTTTGTCTATTTTTCTTGTTGCATTGTGTTAGATTTCCTGTTTCAGTGTGTATGCATCTTTTTGTTTGTTGAAATCAGGTAAAAATTAAGGCTTCTATGATGATTTTTACATGCTATGGTGTGGGATAAAGTCTCCCATAGGTCACCACCTTCACCAGGTCAAGTCACCAATGGAGATATTGATGTTTCAACAGGGTCACCAATGGAGATCTTGTTGCACAGTAGGGTTGTTGGTAGAGATTTGACCTAGTATAACTAGTGACCCAGTCAGTTTGATTTTGACAAAAATTTGATGTCTTTTGATGTTTTTGTCACTCTGTTATTCTCTAATTTGATCATTAAATTCATCATTTTATTGCAATTTTTTAAGGAATAAATACTTTTTAGGGGATTTTCTAAGTGTAATGAGATATAACGCAAGGTTCTTTGTGCTTGACAAGATTCATGGATTCAATGGAATTCTAGTCGTGAGAAGTTATGGATTTCTAATGCTTATAGGGCTCTATCTCCTAGTGATCATACTATTCTAAAGAGAGCAGGACTTGATAGGATATGTCATGTTCCAGTTGTTTATACCATTTCTCACATCTGCTATGATATATTGACCTATTGGGATGCTGATAGGAATGCTTTTAGATTTTCCCAAGTTTCAAGGGAGTGGATTATTACCTTATATGATGTTTATTGCATCCTAGGGGTCCTTGTGAGAGGGTAACCACTTGTCTTACCAGAAAGTGAGTCATTCATTGAGAAATAGGTGTGGGTAGCTATCATGGGAGTGACTCATCCTGAGAACTAGATAGGGGTTTGACTTGTTTCCAGTCCTTTTCTACCTATCTCACCTTAGAGGAAAATCCTCATTGGTTTGATCACTTCTAGGTTATCAAGGGACAAGGGCTCTACTGAACTTAGATGGTGCTAAGCACCCATTATTAAAGGTATAGAGTAGGGCATAGTATTTGCATGGGGGTCAACATTCTAATGATGGTTTACTGAGACCTCTACCGTATTGCACATTGAGGGACACTTGCATTCAGTCATTCTTCTTTGAACATGACATGGATTTATGATCATGTTAGGCTATTTTAGAGGGAGATGCCCCTTCAAGATCTTAGATTACCGAGGGCTACATGATGGGTTGACTTGGTCATTGCATTATTATTCTATGCACGATGACCACTCTCACTGATGCTAACATGATTTGTGATCCATATACTGATATGGAGGGCCTCTGGCCTAATGATAGATAGATTCACAACTATTGTAGGGGTGTGACCTATATGTCAAATAGAAATGGTTTTGTCAATACACACCACATTGAGCGAGTCCTACAGTAGTTTGGTAATGACTTTTCAGAGGACTTGCCCCTAATTGCTACTTGTTACAAATCTATCCAAGAGATGGGTGATGATGAGCACAGGATGATCACCTAGACCCCCCTAACTCCTAGGGTTCCTATCACTAGAGCAATTTGTGGCACAGGTCATGGACTAAGGAGAATGAGATGACCTCCTTCCCAGAGATGGATGGTCATGGAGGACATTGATTCTTCTAGCAAGGATTATAATCCTGAGGGAGAGGATCATGACAAGGATCACATTGGAGGGGATCATGTTATATCTTCTAATGAGGAGGTGGCATGATAGGTGACTCCTCCTAGTCATAACCTTGTTCATTCTAATGATGACATCAGACACTTTGATTCTACTTGGCAATCTGGTGATCCTTGTAAACACTTCATTCCCTATATGTTTCTTTTAAATTTTATTTTATCCATGTGTCTTGACTAACACTTCTTCCTTTCTTTCTCTCTTAGGTAGCATCAAGGAACAAAGGGACTTTATTCATGACAATTTCTTGAACTTAGCAATCCCTACCACTAGTTTCCCCCAAGAGAGACTTCTTATAGATGCCTGTTGACCTATTTTCCCTTTCCCTAAGTCAAATAGCCCAACATTAAAAATGTTGATTCAAACCTTGTAAAAATTGGCTAAGTGCCTTTAGTGTTCTTCGGCTCTAGGTGTTTTCCTTGTAAAAATCCCCAAAATTCCTAAGGTTAAACCTACCCCAAAACCCAAAATTCTTAAGTCTTCAACCTTGGTCTTTTACTTTAGTCAGTGAATTCTCAGTTTGGCGAACTTTAAGGTTCATCGATTGGCAAAATCACCAACTAAAAGATCCAGTGGGAGGTTTTATAAAGAGACAAAGGCAAGGGAAAAAGAGAAGCCTTTGTCAACAAATATTTAGTTCAGTGAACCTTAAGTTTGTTGATTGGTGAAATCGCTGACTAAGAAAAGAACAAAGGCAAGGAAGAAAAGAATGAAAATAGATAAGTCATCGGCCAAGAGAAAAGTTGGCAAACCAAATGGTTTGTCAATTGGTGAACTGACTAAAGAACACAAAGAGAGAAAAGAAAAAGAGAACAAAAGCAGGAAGGAGAAAAAAAGGAAGGCAAAGTAGTTTGTGAAATGGACATTCAACCGACTAAAGGGCAGAAAGGAAGATGAAGAAAAAGCAAAGACTAAAATGGTTTGTGATGGACAATTTTTTTTGATGAGGCAAAGTAAAGGTAAAAAATAAAGTGAAGGGAAAATCAATGTAAAAATAAAGCATGTGATATAATGTAAAGATTTAAAATATTTTAAGTTTAAAATATTTTTAAAGTGTTGTAAAAGCTTTATACAGGAAATTTTGGCAGGAAATATATTTTTAAATGTTTATCTTCTCTAGTCACCATTATTGCAAGATCATATCAACACCAACTGGAAGTAGGAATCAAAACCTAACATTCAATGCAGATATTTTCGTTAGCTACTTCGTTCCCAGATATTTTCATATTTATTTTTGCAAATCGGGTCAATATATTATCTGTATTTATGTTTTGCAGAACTGGTGTACACAGACATTTCTTTTGCAAAATATTTTCAAATAGGCCCATGGGTGAATTTATTGTAGTGGGTGACTTGGGTCAATTATGAAATGCTATATATACATGTAAATCAAATGTATTGTTATTGGTTGTTGGCCTTAAAAAGCCACATCTTGTATCAACTATAATCTTGCCTCCATGATAAATAAATAATAGATTTTACCTTCTCATACAAATGTTGCACTGTGTAGCATGGGCATTTGAATCTCAATTTTGTGAACGTTTCTTTCTTGGTAGGTTTCAATCAGATTTCTTTACCTCTACAGATAGTTTATGAGTTGTGTATCCACATCTATTGTTCGATATCATTATGTGCATAAATGGTTAATCTAAGAGACAAACACATTAAACCTAGTGTATCACCTTTCCCTTTCAATTTTCTCCTTCTTCCCCTTTTCCTAGTGGTGTTAGATTAGGTTTAGTCTTACATTTTTCTCTAAATCTTATATTCAAAAAGAGGAACCAACCTTCTCTAGAGGTTTGATCTCATTTGCAGGGTTCCACACCTTGAGATCACTCCCATGTTTCATTAGATTGTTGCAACAAACAGGCTTCAACACAGGGTGCAAATCCAAGTGACAACAGTTTCTAGCACGCCCAATGGGACTCTCTTCTCTTAGTAAGAGTTGAACTGAGAAGATTTGGTGTTGTTTTTAGTTCATGTGTAGCTGTGAAAGCATTCAACAAGCACCATGGTGACTCTACTAAACAAATCTACTGGTGAAAGTAGCCTAAGTGCTTAAATCTCCATCAAAGATCACAGTTTGGTGATTTTCTTAGTCTTTTCCAGCCTTCAGGGTTCTCAAATCACATGGTGATTCTCTTAGATGGTATGTTCATAGTCTCCAAGAGAAGACATGTTACCCGTATTTTCAAAGAATATTTTCATGCATCTCTACTTTTCAATGCTCTAGTATGTCAAGCTATTATGGAAGTCATGGCCTTTTCCCTCCATCAAGAATAGGCTTCCATACACCCATCATAACATTCACACCACTATCATGGCTCTACCAAGAAACATAATCTTTGTGCCTTTTAATGATGAAAGCCCTCCCAACCTTGCAAAATACGATGACATCCTAGTTTCATCTCTAAAGGCTATTCCCTTTTTCACTGGTAAAAATTCTACTACCCCTGCCAAGCACATCTAAGACATTGCCAATGTATGCTCTATTCACAATGTTACCCAAAACAATGTAACTGTAAGGCTCCTTGTTTCTTCCTTGAAAGGAAAAGCTCTCTAGTGGTACAGGGGGTTACCTACAAATTCAATTCATGAATGGGATGAGTTAGGAGATAGGATCTATTAGTATTTTGAAGATAATGGTGATTATTTGTTTGTGATAGAACAACTATCCACTATAAAAAGGGATCCTTATAAATCCATGGTGGATTTTAATTTTAGGTTTCAAAAGACTTGGTATAGAATCCCACCATTGGTGAGACCTTCCCCTAATGTTATTGATGAGCCTAGTTATTAGCCTATTTTGTTATGGTTTTATGCAAGTTGAAAGTTATTCTCAAACATTATCTTACACATATTTCTATATTATGCTATCTCTTATGATCATTATGCAAACCTGAACCTGGTTATTAAGTATATGGGAATATGATTATAATATGATGAATATTATATGTTATGTGTTGGAATGTATGGATTGTAGAGAATGTTTATGTTGATTATGGTTGTTAGTATTATGTACATGTTTTGTGGACTAACTCCTACAGCTGAAGAAGAGGGACTATAGCCCACAGCAACAGTAAGGTGCAGCCCACAACCACAGCATTTCCAAACAATAGAGTAGGGAAGGTTCCAAACTCAACTATGTGCAGCTACTATGGCATGAAGACACTTGATGGAGATAATCATGCATCGTGATGGCAATAAATAAAGATAATTGAAAGAGGAAGGATTATGTTGCAACTAGAAGACCAACGTGACTGATTCAACCAGTCCACATTCCCTTGTTTTAGCAAGGAGTTCCAATATTATTAGGACTCTTCTTTCCTTCTTTTTTAGTTATTGTTTTTAACATTTATCACACTCTAGTTTGTACAGAGTGGTGGTTTATGGTTTTAGTTAAGAGATCTATTTCAATAAACTCCCCCATGCCTATATGTATGGCTCAGTGGTCGAGGTAGTTAAGTTAGTTAAGTTTCAAGTTTGAAGTAGATTGTTCTATCGCAGATATAGCTATCTAAATCTATTTTTCATATATATGCAAACAATCTTTGTTATGTTTATGATGAGTTTATTGTTGCAAGTAGGGGCCTAACTAGTGTTGTCATTAATGTCAACATACTTCTGTTGCATTGATGTCAAGGATTGGATGAGTTGTGTGCTAAGGATATTGAGAAAATTAGTCCTATCAGAAACAGAGAAGAACAATGAAGACAGTGAAGCTCTGTAAAGTGTAGATCCCAGCTAGATGAAGTTCAGAGAATGCACATCAAATGGTTTGTAGATATGTGTTTGAAGATGATCCAGTCGAGATTTGAGAGGTCTGCATGAAATGTGAAGGAGTTATGGCCATGAGAGTAAAACAGGTTCTGCCAACTATTCAGAGGTGACAGAGTAACACAAATAGGTTTGGTGAGATTCAGAAATACAATATCATGTTCTATGGATCTAGTGGCATGTTTGGGAGGCTAATTTGAATTGACAACTCAATTGGTTCGTGGTTTGGAGGTCCACAAGCAATCCTTCTAATGTGACAGTGATGGGCGACTATGTTCTTGAGGTTTGGGATGAAGATGTGAATGATTATAGTAAGCAAAAGTGGTGTGGATGTTCTTGGTGATTCAAGCAAGCTTGTGGGGATCTCTAGATTGTGTCCAGTTTGTGTTGGCAGTCCGCATTGAAGATTGAACTCGTGATTAAATATTTACCTTAGAGTGATAATGTTCTTCCTAGTCTTGGCTGACCAGATGATTTACACATGTTGCGGATGATCTTGAAGATATTTTGATAAGCATGGCATGTTCCTCGAAGAAGATTGAAGTCCCAGCTATGTGTGGCCAATAGTGTAGTGATGCGCATGAATTTTTTGTAATAAGTCAAATTGTATTTTTGTAATTGCTCTATAATAAAATAAGTGTATGTTGTGCCGACTTTGATGATCATTTCAAAGTCGATGTCATGTATAAATAAGAGTTGCGAAGTTATTCAAATGCATCTTGAGGTTATGATGAGAAGGTGGTAGTGAAGAGGAGCGAAAAGCAGAGTAGAGATGTTGAGCTTAAATGGGACTAACTCAAGTATAGTGAAGATGCTAATCTGCTGTTCAAGTATGTAATACTTATATTCTTCTGTAGACAGTGTGTCTTCTGTAGGCAGTGGGCCTCTTGTGAGCAGTGTGCTTGAGCAGCGAATCATAACTGGCAAGTGCTATTTTATTCATCTTATTCTTTTAACAGAGAATACAATCTTGGGTTAGTCACCTTGTGGCTTTTCCCTTAACCAGGTTTTCCACGTTAAAATCTTGGTGTTATATGTGTTAAATTTGTTTCTTCTCTTGAATTATTGCATTATGCTTTCATGATTGAATCTTTGATATGCTGTTGAAATATAAGAAGGTTTAAAGTGAATAAGGAAAAAGATTTTGGTGACAACTGATTCACCCTCCCTCTCAATTGTCTGTCATAAATCCAATATTTATGAATAATAAAGTTTAACAAGATCTTATGTGATTTGAAAAGGACTATGTAATGAATGAGTAGAATCGATATGATTGTGTTAATCTAGAGAATTAGATTTGAGTTAAAAGCAGTAAGGTAGTCACCTAACCAAGGGCCACTCAGGGTAATTGTCCCTCACTTTATTTCTTGCATGTTATTATTTTTGTAGAAGTTATTTCATGAATGTAAGATTAATTAGATTCTTAAGTTGTTTTAGTTCATTTGACTTGTGATACTCTGGAGGGTAGGATAAGTTATCAATACCAAGCTAATTCTTAGAGTTCATTTCCTTAACAGTCATTTGTTATAGTCTTACATTGCAAGTACCCGTAGCAACAGTAGTAGCATTACTTTATTTTGTCATTGAGTAGTTTGATTTATGACAATGTACTAGATGAGTTAGATAGTTTGATCTTTGAAAGCACATATAGTGCCAGTGCCATCACAATCTTACTAGTCCTAGTCAATAATTAAATGAAGTTCTTTTCAAGGGTCCAAATGGACTATTCAGTTAGGTTTCTCCTCTAAATTGTGTGAATATCACCAAGTTTACTAGACATAGCAAAGACACTACATTTTTGGCATCATTATCGAGGATGGTGCTACTTTCTAGGATCAGTCTTATTATTTCCAAGTTTTCCTAGTTTAAACATTTTTCTTTTAGCAGATAGGATACTTAGGTTTCATCCCACCAAGCACTAGAACATTTCACTAACATTGTGTAGGAGTCGTTGCTATACAAAGTCATACCTATTGTATGCGGAGGTAGAGAGATGCTTTGGGAAGATTTCATCCACCAACAAAACAAACTATAGTAGATATTGGTGACTATAGTGATCAGAGCAAGAGTATTACTAAAGAAGAATTTTCCTCTCATCAACATCTACTGATAATACAGAAAGAACCTTCCTAACCATGGCTGATGTAGTGGATGATCCACTAGGACAAGTGACTTTTGAATTTACAATCACCAACCAAGAAAGGGTTGCTGCTCTAAAGAATATACCTCCTTTAGCATTACCAGTCTTCTATGGTTTGGTGACTGAGGATCCAGATACATTCATGTTCGAGATTGATTTCCTATGTAGAAGCTATGACTACACAATTTATGCTCATAGGCTCAAGGTATTTCTGGCTACTTTGAAGGATGTTGCTTTGAGATGGTTTATGGGACTGGGCAATGATGTTATTCCAGATTGGGACATAATGAAAACAAAATTCTTAGAGAAATACCAAGATTATTATAGGGGAATTGACAAGAAAAGAGATGACATTTTTAGGATGACTCAAAAAGGGGTTGAACCATTGTAAGATTATGTAGAAAGGTTCCAATTCTGCCTAAAGAAAAACCCACAGAATAAACTCTTTGAAGAATCCTTGAAGCTTGTATTTTTGAGAGGAGTCAATGATGACTACATGGATGCCCTTAATCTCATTGGTGTAGGAGATGTGTCTTAATTACCCTTTGATGATGTCTACAGAGTTTGTACAAACTACTCAAGGACCTTTACCAAGAAGATAAGGGGAGAAAGAACATCTACCATTAGCAAGACATCTAATTCAGTTTCAAGGGTGGAATTGAGCAACCTACTGACCAACATGAAGGAAGATATTATAATTCAATTAGCTACTCAGTTGGATACTCTATACTTGAAGAAGAAGTAGGAAGAGGTTGATGTAATACTCACTAAATACTATCCTAAATGTAGACAAAGGAAAGCTAATTGCAAGTACAAAAGGATGGCCAGTATTATAGAAGACAAATCAGAGAAACCACACTTTCAACCATTTGAAAGTGAAGATGGCCAGTTGTTCTATGTTGCACAAAGGAAACCATGGTAACAAAGACAAGGTATGCCACAAGATCCTCTAACTTTCAATGCATCATTTCTAGTAGGTAATCATAATTTCTCTAGTTGGAATCCTCAACCTTGGCCAAATACCCAAAACCAATGGAAAAATCCTCAACAATGGTAAAACCCTCAACAAAAATGGAACCAACAACAACCAAATGCATGACCACAACAAAATTTCCAAAGTCCCAAATACAATCCTCAATGGCGAGTGCAACAAAACCAATGGCAGCCACAATGGCAAAAGGGATAGCAATGGCAAAACCAAAATATGAACTCACAACCATTGCTGCCTTCTCAGCCACAACAGCAAGCTATTATGCCCAATCCATCACACCCAACATCTTAGCCACCAAGAGTACCACAACTGTCTGCCCAACTTGCACATAATCCCAATAACAAGCATGTCCAACATGCATACACTAATGAGGCTATTCAATACCCCACTTATGGAGTAGAGGTGAGTGATGTCCACCTCAAGTCAGAGAAAACATTAACTGGGCCTTCATCTCCCCAAATCACTGAGGTGGTGGATGAAGATCCCATAGCTGAATCTTTAGACAATTCACCTCTGGAGCTCAAATCAAATCAGGTAAATCAGACTATCTCAAATCTAGAGCCTCCTTTCCCTGAACATTTAGCAATTCCAAAACATCAAACATAAGCAAAGACATACCTATTGGGTCAACTTAAGAATGCCAGTATTAAAATACCCCTTATCCAAGCTATCAGGGACATTCCAATCCGTACCAAGATAGTGAGAGACCTTTGTCTTAAAAAGCCAGGGAGAAAGAGGAAGGACCCTCAGACAGTTCATTTCCTAGGAAACCTTGCTGACATTATGTTAGGGATGTTGATAACTGAGAGGGGGGTGAATCAGTTATCTTAATTAATTTGACTTTCTGTACTTCAAATTAAATAAGTATGCATAACCAAGAAAGTAGAGATGAACTCAATACATAACACAATGATTTTGACGTGGAAAACCCTGTTAAGGAAAAACCCACAGGGTGACTAACCCAAGATTGTATTCTCTGTTAAAAGAATAAGGTAGTACAAAATGGCACTTGCCAATTAGGGCTCACTACCCGAGCACACTGCTCACAAGAGGCTCACTACCTACAAGATACAAAGAAAGTAACTAGGTACTTGAACTGATGAGAAGCATCCACATATGCTAAGGTTCAGTTCCAGTTAGGCTCAATACATTGATCTACTACACTTCATTCTTCCTCTTCTTTAATGTTGTTGTCTTGTTACATACCGGACCTGTATTTCTACTTCTACTTTGCTCTCTGCTTTTCTTCACATACCACTACTCACCACACTCACCTTCATACCGAAATCAATCTGGTATATATATCCACACCAAGGATTTTATCCACTTTGTGGTCGGCATCTAGAATACTTAATATTTTCCCAAACTTTGGTCTGTCAGCTGAATCCTTGCTTACTAAGTCATGTGTATCAAAAATATTGTTATATAAGTCATCATTCATGTTAGCCAATCATGAATGATCTCTTAATAATCTTGATTACCATCAATACTTTATCTGGATTGAGGTCTAATGCTTTGTCGGTCAGGTCTTCCTTAGTCTACTCTGCCAAATAGGAACTCAATACTCAGATGCTCATATCTCTTCACTCTTTCATCACCAGAGGATCAATCCCTAGAATCTATCAGTCAAGGTACTCCTCTTGACTTCCCCAAGTCCATACTTTACTAAGATACTTCCTCTGAGAGATCCGGACCTGACTGTCAGACTTTGCTACATACTCTATTCTTGCTTACTGGACCAAGATACACTTCAGTCTGTCTTCCAGTAGGGTCATATCATGTCCTACGGATGTGTGGGATGGACTTTGTTGCCATCAATGACAACACTCATGAAGCTATATAATGTCTCTTGCCAACAATCTCCCCCTTTGGCATTGATGGCAACACTTAGTGAAAAATGACTAAGTGTTACGCTGTACTCCCCTTTGGCTGATGCTCTGTTCTAATGTACACTTTTCCAGAGCTCCCCCTTAGTTGGATTCCTCATTTTTCACTACTCCTCACTCCCCCTTTGACATCAATGGCAAAGGGTAGAATCCACACACCAAAAATTTCAAAAATCAATCTATACATATCTGCATAGGAGTATATGCATATTATACTTACATATATTGAAGAATGTCTACAAAAGTTGTCTTCAACTAGACAAATTCTGTTGCCCAAATCTACTTCATTCTATCCAAGATTGAGATGTGACCACTCAAAATAAATACAAAACCCTCTGCCCTCTTCAAATCTGTCAGATCATTGGTTTGGGTTGTGGTTTGAGCATCAGTTAGAGCCTCATGCATGGCCTCTAACTTAGGGATAATTATCCCTCTGAGTTCACTTAACTTGTTTATTCTATTTTTCTTCTCCTTCTCAAGCTTCTTTATTTCATTTAAGACTGCAATAGTCTGGCACTCTTGTTTTATTATGGAGGAGAGAGAATCAAAATTTTGAGATATACTTGAAATTTTATCCTCTTTCTCTTTCATTTTCTTCTCAATATCCTTTGTTACCTTGGACCAGGATAGAGAAAATTTATACATTTCTCAACCATCTTTGAGAGCATTTTCTAAGCTCTTTATCCCAATATCCATGACTCTCCTATCATTTGTTATTAATCCTTGTACTTTAGAGAATCTCTTTTCCAAAAACTCCTTCTGAACCTTTTCTTCTACTGACTTTTCTAAGGAATCAAAATGTGTATGAATAGAATTTACAAGATACTTTAAATTACTAGATGTGGAGGCCGAAGGATCCTTTTGGAAGGATGGCATGATCTTCTTCAATACACCGAATGTAGTTTCTATGAGCTCACAGTCTTCCATGTGAGACTTCAGAAGTTTTTCTTTTGCCTTTGCTTGAGTAAAGGATGCTAGCTTCATGGTTTGAACCAGGGAGAGGGAGTCAAAATTGAATGGCCCTTGAAGTAGTTCTAGTTCATCAAATTTCATCATCTCTTTAGTCAAGAAATCTTTGACAGTTTCTGCAGTGTCTCTTGCCAGAGACAGAGTTTTCTTCCCTTCTGCAGCCTTAGCACTGTCATTTGTGATCTTCTCTGTTTGACCTTCTTCTCTTCCCTTCTCCTCTGCTTCTTGACTAATCTTCTCTTCTACTCTTTCTTCTCCTTTAGATCTAGAGTCTGCTAGAGAAACCAAAGGAGAGATGTGTGCTTCTTCATGGACTTCCTCTTCTGGAATGGGGGAATCTAAGTCCTTAGCTATTTCTTCACTTGTCTCCTTTGCCTCTTCTACCACTGTCTCAGTAGATTCTTCTTTGTCATCCATGGCAGAAGTCCTCTATGACAGGAATATTGAATCTTTTATAGGCATTCCTAAGGATCTCTTCAATTTCTTTTGCCACTTTATCAGTTTCTCCAAGCATAAGCTAATTCATTCTAGCTTTTCTCTAAAACTCATCCTTGCAATCTTTGAAGATCATATTCATTTGTTTCTGAGTGATTGAAGGATAGAGTTGAATAGCTATCTGTTCCCAGATCTCAAGGTCCTTTGCCTTGGCATTATTTTTCCTTATTTCTAGTTCCTTCTCTAGGCTCTTAGGAATTAGAGATATGATTTCAATAAATGCCTTATTGTAGATATTTAGATACCTGACTGTAGCTTCTTGTAGGATCTTTTCGTCCGCTTCATTATAATCATCATAGAATTCAGTCATTGGTTTTAGATTCCCATCCATAGTGACTGATTTAACTACATCATCAATGGACAGAGAGGGTCTTTCCACAAACTCTTATGCCTTCTCTTCCTTGTCTTGACTGGTAGAGGGTTCACCTGAAGTTTTCTTTTTCTTCTTTATTTTCTTTACTTCCTCATATGTCTCTGTCTCTTCATCATCCTTGAGATTTGTGTATGATCTTGTAGCCTTTGTCTTTATTCTCTTTTCTCCTTTACCAGATGATTTTGCTTCTGGTTTTGATGCCTTTGAGCTCTTAGCAGTGGCAGGTACAGAGATCTTAGAGGATCTAGTCTGGGAGGGGGCTTCTACTAGAGCACTTTCTTTTTTTGCTTCTTCCTTTTCTTTCTCTGCCCTTTCCATCTTCTCTTTGTTTGCATCAAGTGCCTCTTTTGAAATGCCATACCTTTTGGCAACATTCTCTACTTCTTTTCTCACTTTTCTCTTCATCTCCGGTTGTCTTAGTTCCACATGAATCTTCACAATCAACTCTTCAAAGGTTCCAAACCTTTATGCCTTAGGATCCTTGGGTTGACTAAGCATGTGTTGAACATGTAGCTGTACTATTTTCTCATCTACTTCATACCCCATTGGCACGATCCATACTATCCTTGGCTCCACAACCTCCACTAGGCACTGATCAGTTTCTACCATAAAGCAAATTGTGTCCTTATACTTTTCAACTAGAGATTGGGGGATTCTCTCTCTAGCTTGCATCATATTCTAAAAGTTCTTGAAGTAGCCCCAGAGTGCTGTGTTTTGTGCCTTGGCATCACCAAGTCCATGCAAATAATCCCTGATTTGTATGGCAACAGGTCTATCATTTTGCCATAATCAACCACTAGATCTAGGTAGCTCATTCATATAATAGAAGAACAAATAGAGTATCAAGCCACCATATTTGAAGGAGTTCTTCTTGTCCTTCTTTGTCTTCTACAAATTTTCCAAAAGTATGTTCAGAAGGAGCTCACAGAGATCATAGTCAGCATCCTTCCTTAACATTTCATAAGTAGTATATACAGCAATTCCAGATATTGAATTCTCCCTGATGGAGTGACATATCTTATAGCCAATTATCATTGATGCAAATTTGATGTCCGGATCAGTAATATCTTCTATAGTGATTGCTCTCTTATCAAATTTTGATCCAGTTTCCTCACTCACTATCTGATTCTTGACAGATTTGAGAGTAGGTAGCCCACTAGATGAGTGTAAACTAGTTACTACTTTAATTGCATCTTTTGTGATCTTGAATGGTCTATTCAACCACATGAAATTGTCATGCACTCTGCTCAAAATATACCGGACCCACTCATCTTTTGCAAAATAGGGGAAATGGATGTACTGTCTAAAATGCTTAACCCAGATTGCCTTATACTGAGGTTTGAGCCCAAAGGAATCATCTATTAATTGTTTGTGATAGATGTCCATTAGTTTGGAGTCTCCAAATTCCTCAATGTTTGCATGAATATATGCCCTAACATCTTCAACATGCAAAACCCCATGCAGAATGCTGGAAAATGCACCTAAGGGATCCACTTCTAGAGATTTGTAGGGATGTTTCTTAAATTTAGGGTGCATCCTATTAGTAATCTTCACAACATTCAGCGTAGTCATCTTAAAGATTCAGAGAAAGTTTGATCAAGAATGGAAAGTACCTTTTTCATTTTTAGGGTTCACGATGTGATTCGGATCGGGTTGTAGGATGAATCAACTTCTGCGGTTGATTTTTGAGAAGTTTGAGACAATTTAGTTACAGAATTCCTTCTCTCTTCTTCTTGATTGCAAAATGAGCAAATGACAAGAAAATGAACCCTTTTATCTCTGAGCAAACCCTAATTCCACATTGCAATAAATACACAACTTAAGTCATTCCAGTTGCCTTGTTCTCCTTATTCTGAGAAAGATCTTTTCTTGGATCACTAAGATACACTTAGAGTTATGTTCAGTGATTAATGACAATCTATTTTCCTTTCTCCAATCATTTGATCTATCTACAGATCAAGATTTCTCAATTTTGAATCATGCTGGATCTAACTGTGAAAATCCTGCTTCTTACCGGATGACTATTAAACTGGATCAATCTTGGAAGATTAACCTCTTCTAAACTTCTTGCGGATCTTCCATATCTTTACCAAGGGTTATTTAGATGTTTCTCTGAGAGCCCTTTTAATCCGCAACCTTCCATGTGCCAATTTTAGGCATCAATTGACTGGCTGGGGAAAATTGTTTTCTTTTGTGACTCCCCTTGAGCCAGAGCTCATCTATTTAGTTTCTGGAAGAGATATCAACACCAGATTCTGGTGCAGATCCATCCTCAACATTTTTTGTACTCCTCTTCACCCAAATCTTGTTCATTTCCCTTTGAATTTCATCCGCATTCACTTTTCCTTTTCCCTTGTCTTGGTTTTGATTATGATGTACCGGACCATTTTTGTCTTGAATCTTGCTCCTGTAGAATTTGGCAATATGACCGGATCTATTGCAATTATAGAAAACAACATTTCTTTGCATATTTTACTGGTATCCTCTTGATCTACATTGATTAGCCATACGTCCCATTCTATTACATGCAAAGCATCTACCATTGAATGAATTGTTCATTTGCATATTTCTACACTCATGAGATTTGTGACCATACCTTTTACAATTGAAACACTGTCTGGAGAAGGATGAATTAGTCTGATTCATTCTTCTTCTACACTGATTTGCTTTGTGACCAAAGTTATTGCAGTTGTGGTAGTATCCATTGAAGGATGGATATCTTTGAGCATTAGGTTGCCTAACCAGAGGTTTTCTAGGTCTATTCCTAGGACTTCCTGATCCAGAGTTCTTCTGACTGGATCTGGAGCTTTCACCTTTCTCATACCCCAAGCCTTGTTTGTCATCAACCCTCTTTTGGCTTTGAAGAAGAAATTCAAGTTGATTAGATCTTATCTTGAATTTCGCTTTGTATTCATTTGTTGTTTGAAGATCTGTTTTAAGAGTGTCAATCTGATTGTCAAGGTGTTCTTCATTATCTCTAGCTTCTTCAAGATCAGATTCTAGATGCCTGATTATTCTATCCATTTTGTGGTAGTCTTCTAACTTCTCCTTGAGAGATTGTCTTAGATCATCTTCAATTTTTCTTTTCTCTTCAATTTCTTGGGTGAATTTCATAACTCCTAATTCTATTTCATGTCTTACCATAATAACCTCTTTTGATAACTTTTCACATAACTTGGTTTTCTCCTTTAGATCTTCATTTGTATCATTGGCTTCACCTTGACTTGCCAATTGCTAAAGTAGTTCCTTTCTCTTTTTCATAGAGATACTCAGTTTCTTTTTTAGTTCATTTATGAAATCATCAGCTTGTTGGAGTCTTTCCTTCAAGTTGTTGACTTCGGAGTGAGATTGCTCAAGATCATCTAGGGCAGACTGAAGTTGTTCCCTCATACCATACATATCCATTGAGATTCCTAGATCATCCTCAAGTTGTTAGGCTCTATTTGGAGGAAATTGGCTCTTATACCAATTGTTGATAACTGAGAGGGGGGGTGAATCAGTTATCTTAATTAATTTAACTTTCTGTTCTTCAAATTAAATAAGCATGCATAACCAAGAAAGAAGAGATGAACTCAATACATAACACAATGATTTTGATGTGGAAAACCCTGTTAAGGGAAAAACCATAGGGTGACTAACCCAAGATTGTGTTCTCTGTTAAAAGAATAAGGTAGTACAAAATGGTACTTGCCAATTAGGGCTCACTGCCTGAGCACACTGCTCACAAGAGGCTCACTGCCTACAAGATACAAAGAAAGTAACTAGGTACTTGAACTGATGAGAAGCATCCACATATGCTAAGGTTCAGTTCTAGTTAGGCTCAATACACTGATCTACTGCACTTCATTCTTCCTCTTCTTTAATGTTGTTGTCCTATTACATACCGGACTTGTATTTCTTCTACTCTTCTCTCTACTTTTCTTCACACACCACTACTCACCACACTCACCTTCATACCGAAATAAATCTAGTATATATATCCGCACCAAGGATTTTATCCACATTTTGGTCGGCATCTAGAATACTTAATATTTTCCCAGACTTTGGTTTGTCGGCTGAATCCTTTCTTACTAAGTGATGCATATCAAAAAGATAGTTATAGAAGTCATCATTCATGTCAGCCAATCATGAATGATCTCTTAAGAATCTTGATTACCATCAATACCTTATCTGGATTGAGGTCTGATGCTCTGTCGGTCAGGTCTTCCTCAGTCTACTCTGCCAAATAGGAACTCAATACTTAGATGCTCATATCTCTTCACTCTTTCATCACCAGAGGCTCAATCCCTGGAATCTATCAGTCAAGGTACTGCTATTGACTTCCCCAAGTCCATACTTTACTGAGATACTTCCTCTGAGAGATCTGGACCTAACTGTCGGACCTTGCTACATACTCTGTTCTTGCTTACCAGACCAAGATACACTTCAGTCTATCTTCCGGTAGGGTCATATCATGTCCTATAGATGTGTGGGATGGACTTTGTTTCCATCAATGACAACACTCATGAAGCCATATAATGTCTCTTGCCAACAAGGGAATGTAATTGTCCCTAAATACACAAATCTTGGCAGTCCAGTAGTGGATGTTAAGATTAATGGAACTCTCATCAAGAATACCTTGATTGACTTAGGCACAGCCATCAATGTCATGACTAAAGAAACAATGCAACTAATTTAGCTACCTAACCTTAGGCCTACACCAACTATTTTACAGTTGGCAGATAGGTCAACAATAAAACTTGAAGGGATCATTGAGGACATAGTCATAGCATTGGATTCCTAGGATTATCCTGCAGATTACATAGTCTTGTAGCCAAAAGTCAACCTTGCAAGTTATCCACTTATCTTAAGCAGACCATGGTTAGCAACAATTGGTGCATTCATAGGTTGTAGGTCTGGAAACATGATAATCTCAAATGGAGCTATAACCAAGAAATTTGTCCTCTATCCACCAACTCAACCTCATGACAATCTAGAGAAAATCATATGGCCTACCTTGGAAGAAGAAGAAGACTACTATTCCCTGTAAACTCTCATGACCATTGAATGCAACCCCCTATTAGCAATCGAAGATGAGGATGACTTAATTGATCACATTATACATAACCATTGTGGTAGGGACCCGTAGCAACAAGACTGTCTATCATGTCTGCAAGATCCACTACAAAATATCATACCTGCACATTCCTCAGAGGAACTATCCCAACTTTTCCACTCTTTACTACCTCATGAATTTGTTCCTAACATTAGTGGATGTGACCTTTCATCTATGCAACCAACTTCTAAAACATTGGATATCATGCTAGGCAAAATGTTGTATATTAACAATATCCTAACTGAGGAACAACAAACTTCCCTAAACACTGTGTTGCAGGCACATGCATCAGCTTTTGCATGGGATAATAATGACATGAAAGGAATTGATCCAGACTTGTGCATGCATAGGATCTACATAAATGATTGTTTCAAGCCAATTAGATGGCTACAAAGGAGAATGAATGCTACCTTACGAGATAGTTAAAATTGAGCTACAAAACTCCTTGATGCCAGCTTCATTTATTCTATTTCTAACAGTGAATGGGTGTCACCTTTAGTTATTGTCCCAAAGAAAGGAGGCAAGTGGAGGGTATGTATAGACTATAGGGAACTCAACACAACCACTAGAAAAGATCATTTTCCACTACCTTTCATTGACCAAGTACTTGATTCTCTAGTAGGAAAAGAGTACTTGTCCTTCTTAGATGGATTTAGTGTCTATAATCAGATAAAGATAGCTCCAGAGGGCCAAGATAAGACCACATTTACATGCCCCTAGGGTACATATGCTTATTATGTTCTTCCCTTTGGGTTATGTAATGCCCCAGCCACTTTCTAGAGGGCAGTGCTAAGCATCTTTTCAGACTATGCCCATGATTCTAGGGAGATCTACATGGATGATTTCACCACCTATGGAGAAACATATGAAACAACACTCAGCAATCTAGAGGTCTTGAAAAGATATCAAGAACATAATCTATCCTTGAGTCATGAAAAATGCTTCATGATGATGACTTAAGGGGTTGTTCTAGGACACTTTATATCAAGTAATGGAATTTAGGTGGATCCCAATAAAATTGAGATAATTTCTACACTTCATGTACCACAAAAACTAGAAGATGTCAGGAGCTTTATAGGCCATGTAGGCTATTATAGGAGGTTCATTCAGGACTTCAACAAACTAGAAGCACCTTTGTTTACTCTGCTTACAAAAGATATGGAATTTGACTGGACCACAGAATGTCAGCACTCTTTTGAGACACTTAAGACATCTTTGATAAAAGCACCTGTCTTGAGAGGACCAAATTAGACATTACCTTTCCACATACACATTGATGCTTCTAGTTTTACTATAGGAGCTCTATTGGGATAGAAAGAAGGTAATAAGGAGTATGCTATCTATTATATCAGAAAAAACTTACAAGGAGTAGAACTCAACTACACTGTCATAGAGAAAAAGATGTTGGTTGTTGTCTATGCTATCAAGAAGTTTAGGCATTATATCACTAGTTACCAAGTCTTTATCCATATAGATCATATTGCAATCAGGTACTTAATGAACAAACCTGTGGTTGGAGGTAGACTAGTCAGATGGTTGCTCTTACTATAAGAGTTTAATATAACAATAGTGGATAAGCTAGGAAAAGTTAATGTGGTGGCATACTTTCTATCTAGATTGCCTACACAAATAGAAGAAGGTGTTGTAGATGACTCTTTTCTAAATGAGCATTTGTTTGCTCTTAATATACACACACCATGGTTTTCTAATATTGCCAATTACTTAGTAGTAGGGTAGATACCATCACATTTCTCTCCTAGAGAAAGGAGACAGCTAGTGCATAAAATCTTTTCATATTCTTGGATTGTTGGTTATCTATTCTACACTGATCCAGATCATATTATGAGGAGATGTATAAGAGAAGATGAGTTCTTTGACATCCTAAAAGATTTCCATGATGAGCCCTGTGGGGGTCACTTTGTATCCAAAAGGACAACATTCAAGGTCTTAACAATAGGCTATTATTTGCCAACTCTTCAAAGGATACAATCAAGTATACAAGGAGTTGTGATAGATGTCAAAGAATGGGCAGACCAACAAGGTCAAATGAGATGCCTTTGCAGCCACAGATGGTACTAGCACCATTTGACAAATGGGGGCTATATTTCATTGGGCTAATTTCACCAGCTTCTAATAACAAGGAGTACATTTTAGTTTGCACTGATTATCTAAGAAAATGGGTTGAAGTCAAGGCCTTCCAATTTGCAAGAGATGGGAATGTAGCCAAGTTATTGTATGAAGAGATCTTCACTAGGTACGGAGCACCAAGAGAAATTGTCACTGATCAAGGTCCCCAATTCACTTCTAAACTCATTTCCACATTGGTTAAAGAATATGAAATCAGACATACAAAATCAACACCTTATCACCCCCATGCCAATGGGTAGTTGGAGGTTACAAATAGAGAAATTAAGATTATTCTGACCAGAACAGTGCACATTCATAGAAAGGATTGGGTAGCCAAATTAGCAGAGGCAATATGGGCATAGAGAACCACATGGAAAATAACAACGGGTTTTATACCTTATGAATTAGTGTATGGCAAAATAGTAGTTTTGCCAATAGAATTTGAATATAAGATGCTAAGAACTGCACCAGAACTTGACATGGATTTGACAGCAGCACAGCAAGAAAGACTCCATATTCTCAATGGATTAGATGAGATCGAAATGGTAGCTATGCACCACACAGAGATAGTTCAAAATCAAAGAGCTAAATGGCGTGATCAGTTCATCAACAATAAAGAATTCCATGTGGGTGACTGGGCTTTGTTATATGATTCCAAATATAAGGATCACAAAGGCAAACTGCAATCTAGGTGGTTAGGACCTTATGAAATACACTAGGTCTTTTCTAATGGAGTTGTCAAACTGTAGACCATAGATGAAGTCAAGTTTTCACTATTGGTTAATGGCCATAGATTAAATCTCTATACCAAGATAGAAACACAAGATGATTTTCTAAAGTAATGCTTTGTTCCCAGCCCTGACTCAGATACTGTTATATTATTAGCAAGCAGTCACATGGAAGCAAACCCTGTCTATTTAAAAAGTGACTCAGGAGATGAGCTACACAACTCACCTCCTGAGGTCACTCAGGTATAATTTATTTACCTTGTTGACGTGCACACACAACATCGATACCACAATCTTCATGGAGACCATTTCACTATGCTATAGGGACCTGTAGCAGACAACAAAATCCATAGTGCCCCAATACACATTAGGACCTGTTGATAAAGGAACATATAGTAACTATATGTCAGCTCATTCAAAATTTCATGCCTAGTTAATTGCACTCAATCTACAATCACTCCACTTTTCAAGCGCATGTAGCCACCGTTCATCATCTCACCGCATGCAAGCTTCCTCAACTAGTTCACATGTGCCAGTATGTCATTTCTGTCATCCCTCATCCCATCCAACTTATGTTGCGGACACATTTTCCAATGCTCTGCTTGTGCAAAGTCTAGTTCACTTCCTCTCAACATGTACAAATATTAACTTTACATTATTTAACACAGATATTTCAATACTTTCTATATGTGCTCACATTTAATAATGCAAAATTTTGATTATTAATTTTACTTCCATATACTATAATCCTTCTCTTCATTCGTACAATGCCTTGAACTAATGTCACTTCAAGATTTTAGTTGGGGGGGGATAGTGTATGCTCAAAAAATGATTATTTGCCATCAAATCTTCTAAATTAAAAACCAACAAACTAGATAGACAAGCAAACCCTTTCTTTGTTCTTCCTGCATGCATTATAATCTTTTGCCTTGCTTGCCTTGCCAACTTCCTATTCCTAATTTTAGAGGTTAGTTCAGAGTGTAGTTCATGAAGTTGCAAGTGACCAGATTGTATGTAGTATAATTGGAGAATTGTGAACAAAAAATTGTGGGTTAAGAAGAGGAATTGTTTAGTTTGAACCTTGAACTGAATGAACTAGCAATCATGGGAGGTGATCTTCTCACAAGAGAACCCATGGTACATCAAGTAATATTAGAAGACAGACTTGTTTTGCCTAGTTTTACACAAGCAGGATGGCATGATTATTTTCTGAAGATCACTAAATACAATGAAGAAATGGAAAGACAATTTGTAGCCACATTGTCACAAGATGAAGCCACTATTAAGGGATTGAAGGTCGATGCTTCAGAGGCTACAATTGTAGAGGTGTCTGGTCTACCTAGAAGTGAAGAAGAATTCCCTATCAAGGAAAATGCAATAGTTGCCTGAGAAGAATTTAGCAAGGTAGGGGAAAACTTGGACTCGACATCACAAGGTACCAAAAGATTACCACTTCCATGGGTATGGGATTCGTGTACTTCCTATATTATTAAAGACATTACTTGTGACATGGTAGATAGTCTCTCTTATACACTGTGCATTTTAAGCTTTTGAGTCATCTTCACCATAATAGAATAGTCAATGTGCCAAATTTTCTAAATAATTTGTTGAAAAGAATGGGGTTTGAGTATCAGATCAAGGAAAATAATTCAACATTGTAACATGACTTCTTAATTATCTAGTTAGTGAAGAGGATCCTTAGGGTTCAGTACCTGCAGGTATCCTAGGAAAGGTTTTTGTCTTGTAGAAATATTAATTGTATTCTGGGGGAACCATCAATACCATCACCTATTGTGTCAGTAAGAGAAACCCCTCCTATTCAACCTACTACTTCAATCACCTGCAGCAAGGGAGAACTAGGGGAACAAGATGTTTAAAGCATGCCACATATAGAATCTGACCAACCTATAGCAGAGGAAGTTTGTAAACCCTCATCTTCTAAAAATCCCAAAACCAGAACACCAAAGACTAGTAAGAAAAGAGGAGGTTCTTCCTCTACATCCCCAAAGGTGTAGAGAATGAAACTTACCCAACTTAGGTGTCACACCTCTTGAAGGAGAAGGGTGTTATGAGGGGCAGGGTCAAACAACCAGAAAAGAAAATAGAAGATGTTGTGGCAATAGACACTAACAATGAGTAGGAAGTAAATGTAACTGAAAATGCACAAGTTCCCACAAAAAGGAAGTGGTATATCTATAGTACTTCTGAATTTGAATCTGAAGATATTTTTGTTGCTAGAAAGACTAGAAAGAAAACACCAACTAACCCTAACAATGAGGGACATGAGTCTACTGGGGATGGTGCTAATCAATCTTTGAATGATGAAGAATTATTGATTAAAGAAAGGAATGTCAAAAGAGAATTACAGGAAGCCTTTGAGAGAATTAAGCAGCTGGAAGAACTAGTTAAAACTTATGATGAAAGGGACAAGAAAAGAGAAGCAAAGATACAGGACCTGGAGGAGAAATTGAACACTCAAGGACATGGGTTAGATTTAGATATGCTTGCAGAATTAGAAATTGTTGTAGCAGGAAATAAGGAATTGGTAGCAAAGGAAAGGTAACCCCCTATCACTAGAACCCCCACCTGTCATACAACTATGTCCCTGGGATATCAACTGTGGAAAAAATCTCAAAATTTTGCTAAATGAGAAGAAGAGTGGAGGAAAGAAAAAGAATTCATGATTGCAAAACACACTCAAGCATTAGAAAGGAAATATATTGAGTTGACAAGGCTAGCAGTCAGAATGGAGGAGATAGCAGACAAAGCTGCTCAAATTGTTAGATGTAGACCCCCAACTAGGACTTATGCCTTGTTTCTATAGGAGAAATTTATGAGTTACCAGTTTAGTAAATTGATCAGTAATAAACCAGTTGCAATGAGTGGAAAAATGACCTTTCTAAAAGTTTTTGCTAATGCCACACCTGAAGAGCAAGACCAGCTATGTGAGTATTACCTGCATAACTATGTTGTATCTAAGGATGTTGAATGGAACCCGTTGATTTATGTGGGAGATTTACAAGTGAGAGCACTAGCCTCCTACTTCAGAAATGAAAAGTTTAGAGGGAAAATCATGCAAGAATACATGGAAAGAGAAAAATCAATTACTCTCCCAAAGGAGAGAATCTAAAATCCCTAAATCAATCATTACAGAATGGAGACAACTCTTGTAACACAAAGGTGTGGGAAGGAAGATCATGAATTTAAGACTATAGGATTATGATAGGATGCAACATTTAACAGTTGGGCTTATTCATCACTCTCATCGGTATGTACAAGATAGATGGAACAATTTGAATCCTGAGTTGCAAAAGAAAGAGCCCCACTCTGTTCATAACTACATGGCTATGTTTGAAAGGATACAAAAATACATGGACATTGCCAAGGGACAAGGACTGGACTGGGTACCACTTACTTTCCAACCCCCAATGCTTCTATATCCAATGCCACATTGGACTGGGAAGAAGAGTGTAGAGTGTGAGAAAGTAGAGGTCACTAGAATAAACAAGTTGGCATATAATAATGGATTTTATTTGGAGCATATTAAAGGAGTGGGTACTATTACAGATTTCAGGGACATCACCTTGCATTATAACCTATAGTCTTAGTTGATTTTCTTGAGGACAAGCAAATAGATAGTTGGGGGGTGTGATGAGCCTAGTTATTATCCTATTTTATTATGGTTTTATGCAAGTTGAAAGACATTCTCAGACATTATCTTACACATATTTCTATATTATTCTATCTCTTATGATCATTATGCAAACCTAAACCTGGTTATTAAGTATATGGGAATATGATTATAATATGATGAATATTGTATGTTATGTGTGGGAATGTATGGATTGTAGAGAATGTTTGTGTTGATTATGGTTGTTAGTATTATGTACATGTTTTGTGGACTAACTCCTATAGCTAAAGAAGAGGGATTGTAGCCCGCAACAACTGTAAGGTGCAACCACTGTCATAGCATTTCTAGAAAGCAGAGCAGGGAAGGTTCCAAACTCAACTAAGTGTAGCTCCTATGGGATGAAGACAATTGATGGAGAGAATCACGCATCGTGAAGGAAATCAATAAAGATAATTGAAAGAGTAAGGATTTTGTTGCAACAAGAAGACCAACGTGACTAATTCAACAAGTCCAAATTCCCCTTATTTCAGCAAGGAGTTCCAATTTTATTAGGACTCTTCTTTCCTTCTTTTTCAATTATTGTTGTTTAACATTTATCACACTCTAGTTTGTATAGAGTGATGGTTTATGATTTCAGTTAAGAGACCCATTTCAATAAACTCCCCCATGCCTATATGTATGGCTTGGTGGTTGAGGTAGTTAAGTTGCTAGTTAAGTTTCAAGTTTGAAGTAGATTATTCTATCACAGATATAGCTATCTAAATCTATTTTTCAGATATATGCAAACAATCTTTGTTATGTTGATGATGAGTTTATGAATAATACAGTTCAACAAGATCGTATGTGATTTAAAAAAGATTGTGTAATGAATGAGTAGAATCAATATGATTATGTCAATCTAGAAAACTAGATTTGAGTTAAAAGCAGTGAGGTAGTCACCTAAGCAAGGGCGACTCAGGGTAACTATCCCTCACTTTATTTCTTACATATTATTTTTGTAGAAGTTATTTCATGAATGCAAGATTAATTAGATTCTTAAGTTGTTTTAGTTCATTTGACTTGTGATACTCCGAAGGGTAGGATAAGTTATCAATACCAAGCTAATTCTTAAAGTTCATTTCCTTAACAGTCATTTGTTACAGTCTTACATTGCAAGTAACCATAGCAATAGTAGTAACATTACTTTATTTTGTCATTGAGTAGTTTGATTTATGACAATGTACTAGATGAGTTAGATAGTTTGATCTTTGAAAGCACATACGGTGCCAATGCCATCACAAGCTTACTAGCCCTAGTCGATAATTCAATGAAGCTCTTTTCAAGGGTTCAAGTGGACTGTTCAGTTAGGTTTCTCCTCTGAATTGTGTGAATATCACCAAGTTTACTAGACATAGAAAAGACACTACAACTTCCTTCTTGTATCATTTGAGATCCTTGAATAGTGATATCACTATCATGATTCAGTCTCTAGGAGGGGATGTGCTGCCTAATGCCTATGAAGTAGTTGTTAGGGTAGAGAATTGTTTGATTCTAGCTGGAAAGATTGCTCCTAGGCCTTCAATGCTATTTTTTTTCTAGAAGACCCAATCATCCAGCTAATTATGGCACTAATTCCTACAACTAGTGAGCCATGCCAAGCTCCCAATCAACCCTATCAGCCTACCGGGTAACCTTGTCAGGGGAATAGTCAAAGATAAAATCAATTGAGCTATGTTAGGTCGTTGAATTCCATAAACTCATATTCTACAAGTACATCAAGTGTAATTATTCCAATTCAAAACAACCTAGCTCAAGATTATGAGTGGCACCATCCATGCAATCCATCAATAGTCCCAAAACTGCAGGTTAGACCCGGTCATCAAGCTATGGGAGGACAAAGGCAAATGCAAGTTGAATTCATGTTTTTTAATTGGCAAAAGCACGAGGGAATTCCTATCTTGGGGGAGGAAGCATCTGAAGTGAAGGATTTGTAGCAGCATGAGGGTAGTGAGAATGATGGCAAGTTATTGCAAGTTGAGGCCAAAAATGACAGGGAGGTTCCAGCTTAGGAAGATGAGCATATAAGCAACCCCATACTAAAGAGTGCAGAGGAATTAGAGGAGGCTTACTTTTTGGATGAGCTTGGAGTTTCCTTCTCGAACTTGGATAGTAAATCAGTGCCTCTCAATGAGGCAAATCTTGAGTAGTTTGAGTAGACTAAGGGGGCAATCGCTTCTGTAATTGAGTTGAAAAAGCTAGAGCATTTAGACCAACAAGGAAAGAATGAAATAGAGCAGAGACATGAGATCAACTATGTTGATTTGCTTGTCATTTCAAAGGGATTCCCTATAAGGAATTTGGCCTAGCTAGAAACATATGAGAAAAATTCCCTACCTATCATGCTTACTTCAAAGCATGAAGTTAAGCATCAAAAAGGACAAGATCAGCCCATTTATCCACTTCTAGACATCCATATTTCCAATCAATGCAAGTGGATAGGTGAGTTTTTCTTTGTCCTTGGGGAAGCATTTCACTACCTGGTTGTATGCACATCCCTTCCCCACCTCTTTTTAACTGCCCAATAGCATGATAAACATTGTAAATTGTTAAGAAAGGGTAGTTACTTTCAAGAACCTATTAATGGCTTTGTTTGAGGTTATTTCCTTGTTAGTTTAGGTTTAGAGTAGGTTTTGTTTATGTTTTAGTTTTCCTTCTCCCTAAGTGTTGTTGCACAGGTTGTACTCTCATTAGGAGAATGTAGGCCTCATTTTTCCCCCTTTTTTTGGCTGTTGTTTTGTTGAGTCAGGGTTTCAGTTGTTCCTAGCATACTACAGTTCCTTTTGACTCTATGCCCAATGGATGCTTAAGGCCATTGGTTTCTTTTGTTTAGCAGGCAAACATCCCTGAGAAGTCACCAAAATGTTGACCTATTTTCCCTTTCCCAAAGTCAAATAGCCCATCTTTTAAAATGTTGAAAACCTTGTAAAAATTGGCTAAGTTCATGTAGTATTCTTTGGCTCTAGGTGTTTTCCTTGTAAAAATCCCCAGAATTTCTAATTCTTCAGCCTTGGTCTTTTGCTTTAGTCGACGAATTCTTAGTTTAGTGAACTTTATGGTTTGTCAGTCAGTGAAATCACCAACTAAAGGATCTATTAGGAGGTTTTTATGAAGAGACAAAGGCAAGGGAAAAAGAGAAGCCTCTGTCGACAAATGTTTAATTCGGTGAACCTTAATTTCCTTGATCGAAAAGATCACCGACTAAGGAAAGAACAAAGGCAAGGAAGAAAAGAATAAAAAGAGATAACTCATTGGCCAAGAGAAAAGTTGGCAAATGCATCGACTAAAGAACACAAACAGAAAAAAGACAAAGAGAACAAAAGCAGGAAGGAGAAAAAGAGGAAGACAAAGTAGTTCACGAAATGGAGATTTCACCAACTAAAGGGTAAAAAGGAAGATGAAGAAAAAGCAAAGACTAAAATAGTTCGCGATGGAAAATTTTTTCCGATAAGGCAAAATAAAGGTCAAAAATAAAGTGAAGGGAAAATCAATGTAAAAGTAAAGCATGTGGTATAATGTAAAGATTTAAAATATTTTAAAGTGTTGTAAAGCTTTATGCATGAAATTTTGGTAGGCAATATATTTTGAAATGTCTATCTTCTCCAATTGCTATTATTGCAAGATCAGATCAGCACCAGCTAGAAGTAGTTGTACATTTATTCATGCAGGTAGATGAATCAGATGCTAACATTCAATGCAGATATTTTCTTCAGCTACTTCATTCCTAGATATTTTCATATTTATTATTGCAGATCAGGTCAATATATTCTCTACATTTATGTTTTGCAGAACAAGTGTACACAAACATTCCTTTTGCAAAATATCTTTTGACAGGCCCATGGCTGAATTTATTGCAGTGGGTGACTTGGGTCAATGTATGAAAGGCTATATATACATGTAAATCAGATGTAATCTTGTTGGTTGTTGGTCTTCAAAAGCCACATCTTGTATCAGATGTAATCTTGCCTCCATGATAAATAAACAATAGATTTTACCTTTTCACACAAATTTTGCACTGTGTAGCATGGGCGTTTGAATATCCATTTTGTGAATGTTTCTTTCTTGGTGGGTTTCAATTAGATTTATTTACCTCTATAGATAGTTTATGAGTTGTGTCTGCGCATTTATTGTTTGATATTATTCTATGCATAAATGGTTAATTTGAGAGCTACACACATTAAACCTAGTGTATCACCTTTCCCTTTCAATTTTCTCCTTCTTTCCCTTTTCCTAGTGGTGTTAGATTAGGTTTAGTCTTATAGTTTTCTCTGAATCTTATATTCAAAAAGAGGAACCAACCTTCTCTAGAGGTTTGATCTCATTTGCAGGGTCCCACACCTTTAGATCACTGCCATGTTTCACTGGATTGTTGCTGCAAACAGGCTTCAACACAGGCTGCAAATCCAAGAGATAATAATGCCCACGTTCATGTTATAAGTAGTCGTCATACTAATATATTTACTCCAATTCATCAAATTTGTGAGGAGCTTGTTGTTGTGAGAGCCAGGATCAAGATACTCGAAGGTGAGAACACGGTTCTCCAAGAGATGGCTCAGTTGGGGATTCATAGGCTTGGCTTGAGAACGAGTGGTGCTGGTCCTTCTCACTCATGGGGTAGGATTCCCTATTCTCATAGAACTCATGGAGGTTCAGGCTCTCATACCTAAGGCCTAGGAGTAGGAGCTCTGATGGATTCATAGGTTAGAGTCATCCTTGAAATTCTAGAAGTTTTTGTTTCTTTCTATTTTTCCCCCTTTCATGGGGAGAGATGTATATCATGAGAGCATTTTGTCTTCAGGCTCTTGAATCTTGCTTTGTATTATGACTTGTACTCAAACTTTTGATAATGAAAATAAATTGGCCTTGCTATCTTAACTATCATCTTTTCCTATCTCTTGTGAACATGGATAGCTTAAAACCTTTTATGTTTCGATCTCTAAAATTCTAACACAGATGGAAAAATGATTATGTGATATTTTTGGTCTTTTAATAATATATATGAATGAATGCAGTATATAAAATGTAGGGGTACAAGAAGGAATGTGACACTTTTTAATCCTATGGAATGTCATGAGTTATGACAAAATTATTGCTTTTAATTTTTCTAATTTTTGATATGATGAATGCAAGATGGAACAAACAATGTGACAACTCTTTAGTAAGATTTTTGTCTTAGGGGATTGTAAATTATCTTGGTATAGGAGACTTATTAACTTTCTGTGATGGGATTTAAAACTCAAGTGGGAATGGGGGAGATGGAATGCTTCTGAATTTTAGGCTTTGCCAAAGGCTGAACACTGATCCTTATCTAGACAAAACATTTAGACAAGCTTTCAACTTAGACAAGCAACAAATTTTATTAGCATGCGCTAGACTTAGATAAAAGATGGCCAACAAGATAGACTTGGGGTAAAGAAAAGGCTTCAGAGTAGCAGATGGCCCTAAAGATAGTTACACTTTTAGTATTTCTTAGCTAGTGCACATGTGTGCTTTGTACCTTACTTTCTTTGATAGATTGTCACTCTCATAGCTTCGATCTTATATTTACCTCCACTCGAGAGTACAAACAATTATCAATCTTCTCTCTTTCACTCTTTTTTTGTATCTCTTTTTTTTAGTATTTTTCTTTTCTTTTTTTTCTGTGGTACCTCACTTTAATCTCTCATTTTTCTAATATTTTTTATGCTTTTTGATGGGATGATTTTGAAACTGTTTGAATGCTTTGGTCTCACTTTTTTCTCACACTCTTATTTTTTGACCACACATTTTTTTATTCACTCATATTTTAGATTGCTTCTTGTAGAGTTATGATCCCCTTGGCATTTTTGGCCAGGAAAGATAAGGGATTGAGCACCACCAAAAGTTTTCACTGTCTAGTCGAACTTCCCTTCTACTAAGAGGAATGGGGAATGTCTACTTGCAAGATTCTATTGAGTATTGTAGGTTTGAATACTAACTTTATTTAGACTTAATAGCATGGATCGTTAATGCTGGGATCAATGTAGAGCTAAGAGCTAGGCTTAGATTAGAATCATTAGGGAATGTGAATAGGGGAATGATAAATAGAAACTATGAATATAAGGAATCTCAAAAGCTAAGAGGATCAACCTATACCTAAGTAATCTTAGACTCCTTACTGAAACAAAAATAGAACAAGAGCATGTCACTTACAAAGATGCAGGATGACATAGACTAACCAGGAAAATACAAAATTTTGATTTTTCATGATTTTATAATTTTTTTGGATTTTTTAAATATTTGAATTTTTTGTGTTTTTATATTTTATGATTTTTTTTGTATTTTTAGACATGGTATTTCTTGAGGTGAAAGGCATTGACCATCTCACCAAATTCTTCACCTTCCATCATTCACAAAAGATATGCATCATTTATGAGGTCTTCTTTGACCATATAAGGACCTTTCCAATCTTCATGAAAATTTCTCTTTTTCTTGTGTTCCTTATTTTTAGTGCTCCCCTTCCAAAGGACAAACACACCTATTCTATAAGGTCCTTAAATTCAACTTTGTTCCAGTTGACTTGATTGTGGGACTACTATTAATGTTATCTGAAATAGGTTATGAAAAGCTTGTTGATGAGAGGGAGTCCAATACAAGAATCCATCACAATTCAAGAGTTAAATGAGTAAGTAAAATTCATCTTGCATGTAGATATTCACTTCAAGACATTCTTGAATACTTTGCAAGAATTGAAGCAATTCGAGGGGTGTTTCTAGCTCCCTTTGTTCATTTAGGGGAACAAAGCTTATAGACATTTTTTCGTTCAGTTTTGGATGCATATCCATCGAATACCCTATGTATTTTTTAGGTAGTTCAAAAATAATGGGATCTTTTATCCCTATGGTCACTTGCATCTTAAGTTCTTTCAGAATTCTCCCTTGCTCACCTCATCTTCATCTAGGATTATTTCAACCATTTCTATTTGCACAAAGGGTGCTTCCCACTCACCTATATCATTAGATTGTACCAAGGTTTTTGCAGAAGGTTGCTCGTGGTTTTGAGGGGCTAGGAAGGCTTTTGGTGAACTTTTTGGAACGTTCATTGAATCATTGTCTGCCAGGTTTACTTCTTCTTGATTATGAGTCTTTGCTTCTATAGGTGGTGTTAGTGGTGTGTAAGAGTCCTCAGAAGGTGAGAGTGGTACATACGAATCACTCTTGTCTTGCATTTTAGATATGTATGTCTCATTAGATGTTTTTTCCTTTAGTAATGTTAAAGGAGTATAAATCTCAGATTTCTCCTCCTCAAGATTTGAGAAGGAATGTGGGTCTACTTAATTTAAGTCCAATGTCTTTGATTCAAATTTAAACCTTTCCATCTTATAGGGTTTTTCTCTTATGCATGGGAAAATTTCAATGACTCATTCATCTTTTGAGGATACATTAATAATGAGGATCTCTAGAGGAAATTGAAGAGGTCCATCTTTCTCCAACCACTCCATGATTTTTATCTTTGTTTCTTTTGGGACTATTTCCTTCTATTTTGACAATTCTCCTTTCTCAGTAGTTCATATTTCTGCATTGTTTACTATTTTTGTAGGTGTTTTTGTCCTTTTAATTCATATCGATTGAGGCATGGGATCTAAGATAGAAATTTTATTTGTTGGTAACTCATGATCAATTGGGATCCCTATCTTTTTTTTGGTCACATCATTTTTAACCATACTGAAGGGTTTTGGGTCCCCTTTTGCAACATAAAATTTCCCAAGGTGCAAGAATCTGACCTCTTGGAACAATGTGGAAGGCACGACCTTCAATTGGTGTATCCATGGTCTTTCAAGTAGTAAGTTATACCTAGTTTCCTTGTCGATAACATAGAATTTTGTAGGAATGGTTTTTGGCCATAAGGAAATAGGTAATGTGATCTCATCTATCGTGGCAAATTTTAAGTTATTGTATCCTCTTAAAGTGTCTCAGGATGTAGTGATATTACTATATCCATATCGCATCCTTTCCAAGAAGGAAAATAGAACTATGTTCACAGCAACCCCATAATTGATTAATGTTCTTTTTATGCATGTACCATAAATCCACACTTGCAAGTATAGAGCGGGATCTCCCTTAGTTAAATTTGCCTCAAAGGACATTTGCTTTAGATCAAAAAAATCCTAGGCCTTTTAGTTTAGTGTTGGGTGGATCTACATCAAAGTTAATCTTATTTATCTATTCACTGGGTGGAGGAGTGATCTAGTCTAGGTACCTTAATCTTATTTCTTTCAAAAAGGTTGAATGAAGAAAAGGATAATTCTTGAGAAGATCTATAAACGATATGTGAGCATATGTCTTCTTCAAATCCTCAATCAATTCATAAGGTCCAATTGGAGCGGGGATTGGTTCTACAGTCGACACTACTCCTTCCTAGAGTTCTTCTTTTTGTTCATTATTGAATTCATTTTCCTTGTCATGTAGTATTTCAACCAACCCTAACATTCTGGCTCCTCATTTTGGTCCTAGTTGTCTTGGTATATTTGTTTTTGTGGTCATAGTTGTCATGTCTTGATTACTTGTTTTAGCGTTCTTATGAGCAGGAAAAGGATCTTGAAAATCTTCATTTCGGTATTTTGTGGGGTAGTGGGTACTTATGTATGTCTCAAATATTTATTTATTTTGGGCTTAACTTCTTGCAGTTTTAAGAGAATTTTGATGAATAGCCTTTGTTGGTCTTTAGGTAATAGCGATGAATCTATTGTATTCCCAACATGACTCAGTATTATTCCCCCTAGCCCCATGAAAGGAATAGAACTGATTGTACTTGTAAGGAGGTTGCTCATACCTATTTTCATTTCAATTTTAATTCCATGTTAGAATATTATCTGTTTGATAATAGCCACCATTTCAAGGTCAGTCTATTAAGTTGATGTTTGGAGGATAGTAGTCCCTCCCATTGTAGTCATCTTTGAATTTATTTTTGATTGGGGTTGATCTCTTACCCCATCTGTAGTTACATTTTGATTTCTCTTTAGTATCCTTATGGAAGTTGTATTGTTCCCACTATTGTCATTTACTATTCACCCATTTGTATCGTAAGTTCTTCGTCCACCATCCACTATCAATGGTGGCTTGATCTATTCACAGAGAACTTTCTAGGGCTTCTTCGTATGATTTATAGGGTAACTTTTGAACTTCCTCTTGAGTTTCCCTATTAAGGGCATGAAAGAAGAAGTCACACAATTCATGATGATCCATATTTGGGGCACTTGTGGATGAGTAGAGAACTTGTCTCCACCACATGATGAAGTGGGTCACTAATTCATTTGGTTCTTGTTTCATGGTAAGGATATCATGAATCTCTGTTTTAACAAGTTTGTCCATGTTGAAACATGACAAACTCCCCTATAAGTTGTTAAAATGAGTGGACAGAGGATTGAGGAAGGTGATAGTACCAATCTAAGGAAAATCCTTCTAACATTTTTAGGAAAAATTTAGTGATGACTCCATCCCAAGGGTGAAGTTCCCTTATGACAGTGGTGTATGCTTTAATGTGTGAGTTTGGATCTCCTTCTCCTTTAAACTTAGGTAAGTATGGGAAAGGTTGTGGTAGCATCACACTTCTTATAGTATGGTCTAGCGGTTCTCTCAAGTACTCAAGATATGTTCCTAGGAATGCACTTTGACATTGTGGGGTTGAAAGCATTAACCTCATAGGTGGATTTTGATATCCTAGCATAGTGGCTTGGTTTTGTTGACTATTCTACACTATCTAAAGATTTTGTATGTTATTTAATTCCCATTTGGTAAGACTTCATTCCTTCCATTTCAAGAATATAAGTTGAGGTAGGAGGTTCTGAGATGCCCCTCTGGTCTTGCTCTACCCTGTTGTTGTCATGAGACTTCACTCTTTTGTCTTGAATGGATTGTTCTTCCTCAAGACTCATAATCCTTTGGACTATTGTTGTGATGAGGTCAATGGGTGTATCACCTCTTTGTGTTTCGTCATTTCTTAAAATTTCACTTCACATGTTTTCCATTTGCTCTCATTGTTCTTCTCAAAGAGCGACATGCAAGGCCTCTTGAACATCCTTGGCCTCTTGCAATTTTTTCTCTAAGCATCTTACCTCATAATCTAGATGAGTTTTTTGGTTTCTTGTTCAAGGTTGATCTATTTGATGCATCTTTGATCTCACTTGTACACTCTTTGTGCCCTAGGTTCAATTGTTGAGTTTTGTTCGCATGCGGGGTTTTTGAATTTTAAAGAATGCCTAGGTTCTCTTCTGTCATTTTCATAGTTTGAATCCTCAAAATTGTAACAATTTGAGATGGGTGCCATTGGTTCAAGAGACACATACCTATCAAAGGATGGTGTTTTAAGTTCTCTAGAGGGAAGGCTCCTTATGTTGAGTTCAAGTTCTATCATATTTGGGGGTGCCATGGACACCTTAGAATAAATGGAATGAATGAAGCGAAAGATAGGTAAGTAGATGAGTGTAGCAAGAATGAAAATGGTAATGAATGCAAATGTGATTGTGATTTCAAAAGAATTGTGAAAATGGTTTATGAATGAATTTGGATCATACAATGGAAACACAAAAAGATTAACCAAAAGGTTTTTCTCTTCACATCAGGTTCACCAAAACTTGTACTCTTCGAAATGTGACTCAACGCATAAGCATGGATGATCCAACCTTGACATAAGCACATGGACCATCTCCTTTCCTTGGGTGACCTCCAAGTCACTCTCAATCTCATGGTAGAAGTCATTCAAGTGGAGGCAAGACCAAGGGGTAGTTTTGTTCTCTTGGGACCAAAACGTCACGAAGAGCGGTTGGCTAGTCCTACGGCCTATCATGATTTGTTGTGTGTTGTTCAATGACTATTATGGTGGAGATAATAATATGACCCAAAGGGTCACTAGTTATCGATCTCCTTTTTGGGTTTCTAGTGTTCCATTGTCTAGATGGATGTCTGTTGTAATCATTAATAAGCCTAGTTTTTTGTAACCTTTCTTCTATGACTTCAACACATTGTTGTATTTGTTCTCTATGTTAAATCAACCTAATTACGTGATCCTGTTCTTCTTGTGTTTGTTGTGCTAGTTGTGGTTTAGGATGTAATTCTTCAATCTCCTCAAGGATTGCCCTCACCCACTCACTTCTAATTCCAGGGCACATTCAAATTTGGATAAAGAGAATAGACTCAAGTTGACCAAGAGTTGACTTTTGACTTAGTGGTGTTATCTAAGGTTTTGTATAAGTTCTATTGACTTTGTTGACCTCGTGATGAAATTGAGGATTTTTATGAATGTTTTTTTGTTGAATCCTATCTCATGATCAAATTGAGGAGTTTTATGAATGCTTGATTTATTGAATCCTACCTTCTGATTGAATTAAGGGTTTGACTTTTCTAAGCTCTAATGTTTTTGTATTTTTGGGTTTTATGTATGTATGCAACTAGTATGTATGCAAACAATTTTTTTGGTTCTTTTCTGGAATTTAAATTTATAATGCACCAATTAACTAGGAAATTTAAAGATGAATGCAAACTAGTATGAAATTTACTTAATGCAACTATACTATGTTTTTGTTATTTTCGAAGAGATTTTTGGACTTTAATCTAGAATTGAAAGTGTGAAACATGAAATTTAATCTAGAATTGTAATTTAAACTATTCAACCAAACTAATCTAATCAACTTTTAAATGAACCTATCAAGGAAATTGCAACACATGATTACTATTCCCAAGAGCAAATTGTGATATAATTATCTAAGAAAGTGCATAAATAACCTAGATTGTGAAAGATGCATGAGTTTATGCACTACACTCAGGAATCCTTGATTTAGAAACCTCTCTGTCCTCTTGCAACAGCGAGGTCCTCTTCTTGGTAACAATTGGAAAGAGAGCAAATGAGCTTGAGAAAGCTATGAACTGGGGAGAGATTTTTAAATCTTTGAAGCACTTGGGCTTGGGAATTTCTTTATTGTAACAATGTTGTGTGAAGCCTTTGAAGGATTTGGGAACAAAATAATAAGACAAAAGGCACCTATGTCCTACACGAGCATAAGAATACTAATTAGAGAGCAAAGTAAAGCTTGAGAGTTGGCTGCAACAATGGATTTTCCCCCTTATCGCTTGAGGGAGGGGGGAATTTATAGCTTGTAACAACACATGAAGAGTTGGGATGATTGAGGAGTTAACTCCCTTGATTAGAGACTTAAATTGATAGATTGGATAGAAGATTGGGCTGAAAGAGGAGTGATAGCTTATGATAGATCATCATAGGCTGCACAAATGGAGTTAGCATGAGTTAGAGGGGTGACAAGTATAGATCATATGAGATAATTATGAATGATTAGAGTTAGTAGATGAGCTAAGAATAGTTCACTCTATGTTTAGGTCAAATCCTCATGCAAACTAGAGAAAAAACAGAGCTTTTTAGGGCTCAAAATGAAAGAGAATCCGTGGAAGAAAACACAGCAAGGTCACTAGTTCCACTAGGCTAGGTCACTAGTGGTGACCCAGGAGGTCGCTAGTGGTGACCCACTAGCGACCCACAGAGGAAGGGGTTTGGGTGGAAATTGAAAGCTTTAGAGGTATCTTGGAGTGAAAAGAAGGCCATCTATCACTAGAGCTAAGCCAAACAGGTGAGTTAAACAAAATTTCTAATTGCACAAGTAGGGTTGTTGGCAGAGATTTAGAAATAATAGGTGGAGACCCAAAATTGACAAAAGTTAAGTCAATTTAGAAAGATGGGTTTAGATTGGGAGGTCATTTTAAGGCCTCTTGGGGGTGGAGTGAGATGAAATGCACATGGGAAAGGTGAAATTAGCTCACTAAGATGAAAAATGGCTATGTAGGCAAGGTCAATAATTCAAAAGAAGGATGGTTGACAAGGACGAATGTGACGAAAAGTTATAATTGGGAAGAATCGATAGAGCGAGGAATTGATGTCGACGTGTCACCATGAGAAGCACTGTTGAGAGGGCATTATATTCATGCTTCTGTGTATGTGACTAGGATTATACATCATCATAGGGTCCTCGTGGAAGCTCATGCATGTTTTTAGTGCTTGCACTAACCTAATCAGCAACATCAAGATATTTGATCCGAGCAAAAAAATTTCAATGCCTCCTCCTTCCTTGAGCTCCTATGCACCTACTCGTGTTTCTTTAATGCCCAAGGAGCAAAAATCCCACTATTGCAAGAAGATAACTAGATAGATTCCAACCAACAATAGAAAAGATTCATTATTAATGCATGAATGAATATTGTGGTAAATTTCATTATTGTGGAAGTAATTTTCATATTTTAGTCCACCATCTCACAAGACAAAAGGACTATAGGATAGCGATAATATTTTTCAATGTTATAGGCAATCAATTGCTCTTTCCACATGTAAACATATAGACTAGAGTATTTATTGGTGTCTATGATAGCATATAAAAAAATGATGTAAAATTCTTCTACAATAAGACAATAAATTGTCTTTTCATTGCATACAAGCCAATAATATGTCAATAAAGTTACTACTAGTATAAATATCTTAAATGTACATCTATCTAAAATCACTCAGAAATATCAATTTTGAGCTATTTTATTACTTAAGGGTTATTTTATTTTATTTTAGAACTATTTTATTTACTACATGCATACATGGACACATAAATTTTAATTTTTAGTTAAGAATTATTTTATTTAATCCACATTGTTTATTTACTTTTGGAAAAACCACCATTCATGGCTTTGCTCCTTTTGTTTTCTTTATTTTATTTCATTTGATTTCTTGTTTTATTTTGTATTTATAATTAAATCAAGTTTTTATTTTGTAGTTTTAGGTTTTTTAAATATATGTCAGTTTTGCTGCCATTGTAGAACAACTCTCAATGTAATTATTGTAATTTCTGATGACAAAAATATTAGAATATATTTATGAAACTTTAAGAAAGAAAAATACAATCATTTGATTGTCCTATTGACTTCTATTCTTGTCCATGGGATTGCTATAGAATCTCTCTCATGACAATGACTAATAAATGTGTGTAGAAATTGCTTTGTTGAACATAAAGATGACTTGATGTTTTGATTGCAAATACATTGCACACCTACCTCCCAATGAATCTTCACCTTACACATTTATTCAATACCCCATCGGACCACACAATGTCATTTCAATGAGACAAGCATTTAATAGAGAAAAAAAATTAGCACATGGAATTTATTGTAAAGATTTCAACTTAAGTGAAAACAAAAGTAATAGAAAAATACTTGATCATTTTACTGGTCTCTACAAGAAAATATTTAAAACTCAAGAAATAATAAATCCAAAAGAGAACCTTAAATTGTCATTTCATTCAACATAGCCCAATAAAATAGAAGAAAAATAACTAATATTACTATTTTTCATGAATATTAGAAAATATTGTCAAAACTTTTTTAAAAAAAAATACTTTCATATGATTACCTCGTTAACTTTATAAGTTGCAGTACAAGGAATCCCTGGCATGGCAAGGATTAACAAGAAGTTGCAGTAATCATTTCATCAATAACACCAATAGAAGACCATTCCTCCATTTTCTGGAAATTGTACTCAAAGGGAACTGAAAAGAGAGTGGAATGTGTGGGCCAGTTTGTATTTTATAGGGATGCATGTGACCTCTGACTGTCCTACAAATGCAGACATCTATGGAATCTATTACAAAAGACATGGCAACTTGATATTTTATCCATTATGAACGAGTGTGGGACACTCAATAGGCCATCACCTTTTTTCATTGTGTCAGACAACAGAAACAAAAAAAGATGCCTGTTCAGGGTTTTGATTTAAACCCTGAGCCTCACATTCAACTGGGTTCTAGGAAAAGTGTCTTTTTTTCAATATACACGGACTGTGGAGTGTGTACGTACAAATCTTTATGGCTCACCCACAGTGGAACAATTAAGGACAGACCAACCTTGTAAAGAACAAATTGTTCAGGCTGTTTTTAACATTCATGGCAATAAGCACTGTTTTTATAAAGATTTTTTAAACCACTACGATACTTCTGAAGTTTGAGTTGGCCCGTCCCTATTAACATCAATGCATCTGATGTGATACTTCGGAGTAAGTGGACAGAACATTAAATCCATGCATTTTGATGTGTGAGTACATTTTAAATGACTTAAATTCAATTTATGTAACTTTAGATTCCCGTGGTTATAGGGATTCACTGATAAATTTATGTTATCATGGTGAACGGAAATAAATTGTACAATCTATGATTTTATAAATTGATACAAGACAATAAATATAAACCAGAACTGAATAAAGAGATGAGACTTATAATGTAAATGAAATTGTGAGGTTTTAGAATATATTAGCTTTGTTTTTGTCAATTTAGGTTGTTTTTTTTAAGTATTGAACAAAGTTGATTATAAAATAATGGGCATTCATCAAAGAGAGGTAGCAAAGAGAAGTACCTAAAACACTACAATTATAATCATACAACTGAAATATAACAATCACTAGCCAAAATACAATGGGCCATTAACAACATAAATAGCTCAAAGATATCCTAAGCAACTATATCATGTACAAGAAAAACTACAGCTAAAACAACATGTTGAATACAAGCACAACATGTCAATCCCATGTAACAAAGCAACCTTCATGTTTGCACTAGACATGCACTAGACATGAGGTATTCTTGATTTGAAGATAATAAATTTGCAATTTGATTTGTTGTCGCTGATAATTAACCTTCATATTCCTATTCAACAATCTCTATAGCTAAGAAAATGGAGACACAATTTGGAGAAAGATTTCAAAGTAAAGCCTTAGTGCTACAATTTCCTAATAAAAAGTAAAATTAGAAAATATATTTGAACATCTGAAAATGCACTAAGATGATGTGTCTAACAGAATCAACAATTACATTATTATGCAAGCCCATTCTAAAAACAACTTCTTTCCAATTCAAATGATTATCAAATATAGTAGGTAAATCTCTAAAAACAACAGTCCATTGTTTCTTGACAAAGGAGTAACCCCAAAGTAAATGCTTTATATTTTCATTAAACTGACAAAATAGCCATTTTGTTAGCTGAACCATTATACATTTCAATCTATCCCCAACAAGCTTGCAATGTAGAATTTTCTAGGCCAAAATTTGCACCTCAAGATTGGCTTTAGATTTCCAAATTTGAGCACTCAATTTGATCCAAAACTTAAATGTTAAATATGTATTTCCATTTAAGGTTAATCCAAGGATTTAGAAGCATGCAAGGAAGGAGACAAAGATGAATTTTCTTTAACAGAAGTAGATTTAAGTTATAAGAGGATAGCCAGAAGTAGATTTAAGTTATAAGAGGATAGCCAGAGCTAGTCTTTGAAGAAATTACACAAAATAGAAGTCAACTTTTTCATAGTTAAATCTAAGGGGACTAAAGACTGCCCAAAAATAACAAGTCGTTACAGTTTTTTCTCAAACCAAAACATTCTTTAGTTATTTTCCAAGGAGACCAATTCAAACTAGTGAAATACCAAATGTCACTAAACTATCGAACCCCTTTCTTGAACAGGCAATAAGTTTGCCTAGGAAAGTTGGTGGCAAGAGATTGCTCTTGATATTATATAAGTTTAATCCACCAAATGGATGAAGAAGAAAAACTAAAGCCATGCTATAATGAAGACTCTTTCCACTTTAGGAAGTGACAAACATGTTTTCAAGCCTTCCAAATAGATTACAAGGAAAAGGAAGCTTTGATCTTGAACAAGGGAGCAAGAAGAATCTTATCCAACCAATTCACAAACTGCCATATCTTTTAATTAAAGTTGTATTAGTTATATGTTCCACTAAAATTTTACAAGGTTCCCCACCTTTAAAAACTCTAGTGATCCACTTAGCGGCAAGACATAGCCTGTGCATCTTGGGATTTATAATTCCCAATCTACCTTTAGATCTCAATTGAATGCAATGAAACCAAGTTGTAGCTATAAAAGTAATAGTACAATCCCACTTGGTGTACAGAAATTTTTGAATTAATTTATTTAAATCTGCATAACCTTTCTTGGAGAGCATCCAACAAGAAAAGTAATACACATAAATGTCATAAGGAAGATTATGTTAGCAACTTAAATTTAACGTACCAAAGAAAGAAATTCATTTTCCTAATTAAATAATTTGTCCTTAGGTCTATTGAGGAACCAATTTCACATCTCAGAAAGAAAAACTCCCAAACCAAATGGAATGCCAAGATAGCTACTTGTCTCCCCACGCTTAATTTATTTCCACCAAGGAATAGGAACAATTTGGTATATCAAAAATTGAATTTATGGTGAGGTAATTGTGATCCAAACATGGAATAATACAAGTTTAAATATTGTGTATTATTCAAATCTTTTTCTAAATTCTATAGAAATAGTATGTTGTCATCAGTAAAGTGTGAGTTAACAACAACTACATTTTGAGGGATTGATATGCCCGATATGAGCTATCGTAAGTACATATAAAAATAGAGATAAAGGGCATCCTTATCTGATGGAGCATTGTAAAGAAAATGAGTCTAACATATAATTATTAATAGCAAGGTGAATATTGGCATATTTAAATAGCACTCGAGCATGTGCATGAAGTTCAAGCCCAAAACCCAACCATTGCAACATTTTAAGTATCAAATTATAATGTATTATGTCATAATCTTTATCAAAATCTAATTTGACTAGAAATGCATTTTGGCCTAATTGTTTAGTCCAATCACTAGTTTCCCATGCCAAAATCAAGTTATGAAGGATATATCTACCTCCATGAAAACTTGTTTGTTCTACTTTCACAATACCATACACCATGGGTTTGATCTAAATAGCCAATTCCTTTGCATTGATTTTGTAAGAAGTATTTAGTAAAGTAATAGGTTGGTGACTAGATATAGAGTCTTCACTTTTCCCTTTAGGTAAAAGTTTGATTAAGCCTTAATTGATGTTTGGGCCTAATGATCCTTTATTAAAGGCCTCCAAATAAAGAAGATACAATTCATCTTTGATATACTTCCACATAGTCTAATAAAATTCTACTAGAATCCCATATATACCTAGACTTTAATTAGGTTTCATAGAGAATAGAACATGTTCAATTTCTTCCAAGGAAAGAATATGGTCCAAGAAGTAGCCATAACTAGGATCATTTTTGTTAGGAGTACATTCTTTGATAATCTCTTCTAAAGTTTGTTGACTATCCTTCTAATGATTTTCTTCTCTAAAATTTTTTTCATAAAAATCCTAGAACAACATAGTTATCTCAGTAGGGTCCATGTGTAAGGAACCATATTCATCCATTATGACACAAATTCTCTCCATATACATTTTTAATTAAGAAAATTAAAGAAAAATTTGGAGCCTATATTACACTCTTTGATCCACTATAATCTTGATCTTGCTTCAACACCTTGTCCTCTATAATAACCCAATTTATACAACTGGAATTTAATAGAAGCGATAAAGGATTGAATCCTAGTCTTAATTAGATTCTTCTACCAAAGAAATGTAGGAATTTAATACACTATAAGAGAGCAGAGCACCATCACTCAATCCCTAAATCCCCCTCTTAAGGCTTAGGAATGGAGCTCCAAATTCCCACTAATGCAACAACCTAATCAAGATTTTTAAGTGAGAAGCATTTATTTTGTAGGGGAGTTGAGAAGAAATTGAAGTCTTCTAAGAAAAGGAGATTGTACAAAAGATTGGAAAGTGGTTTGACAAGGTAGTTGAATAATCAACTTGGATGCAAGTACTAGAAAGAGCATGAACCAATTGAAGATTATGAGATAATAAAATATATCCAGCCTACTTAGTTTCCTATCCCCTCTAAGTCTACAATTAGACCATGTAAACCAATTATTAACATGAATAAAAGAATTATCATTAATGGGATCAACCACACCCAAAGAATTATGATAGTACAACCAATTTTCAAATTCCTCATGATTGAGTTTAAAGTGATTTAACCAATTGTGATCCTTATGATGTTCCACCATATTGAAATTGTTAGGATTAAGGTGCCATCATGTAAGATACCCAACTAGTACTAACTAAATTTTTCCTTAGACAGATTTACTTGCACTTAACTCTTCAACTACTTAGTCTACTTAACATCACATATAAAAAGATAACAAAGACAACTTGCATGAATCAACTTGAAGTTGGGTACTTGTATTATTACTTGATTCAACTCAATGCAAATGTCTTATTACAATGATGATTGCCCACAATGGCTTGATTATACAAACTTATTCAAATGATTACAAGTAAAGGCCTTGAAGCCTAGATGTATACAATGCTTTCAACTTCTTCACAACTAGCTCTATCTCACTGGTTGATGTAGATCACTTCAATTGAACCCAATGATGTCAACTGGATGTCAACACCTCACAATGCAACAAGGTTGCATCACCTTATCAGTTGAGGGAGCATCACCCCAACACTTGAAAATCGTAGGCCTCAAGATCACAAGCATAAAGCTTTTCAGAGAGAAAATTTTGCCAAAAGATAAGATCTTCAAATGAGAGAGCCTCTCCTCCTTTTATAGTGCTCCTCAAGGCAATGAAGGCACATTTACCAATGCATAAGAGAAACCAAGGCACATTTTCCAAGAAGCATAGCCATGGAGAATATTCCATCTGACAACTCAATCTGAGGTGGCAACCTTAACCAATGAACTGGAATGGATCCCAATGTCATTATGTCGACCAATGAGAACTTAGGTGCTTGTAATTACTACAACTTACTCTAGACGCCAAATGGGAATAATTTGATCTTGAAGTTGCGCCTCACTTAGATCTCTATCCTAGGTGCTAGAATGGTGGAGTTTTGACAAAATATGCACCTACATAAGAAGTTTCCCATTTCATCTTTGATTGTTCATCTAGGTAATTTCTCCTAACTCCAAGATCTATAAACTATCAATGATCCATGCTAGGCACTCAAATGGAGGATTCTTGGTCCAATATGCGCCTAGGTATCAAGACATCAGTATCTAATAATTCCAACTTCCTAATTGATCTCCTTGAGAGTAGGGTTCACTTGATCAACTTGAAGGAAGTCCTTGCTTGTTTGAAGTGCAATGTTTGTGATATGTAGTCTAGGTGCACTTTTGGGAAATTGAGGATGAGATTGACGCCTAGATGTATTAAGCCTTCTCTTTGCATGAACTATTCACTTCATATGTTCCTGTTGATTCCAACAAACTTTCTTTGCTCAAGCCACCCATTTAGAGGAGTTTGATCTTGAATTGGCACCTCATAAATGGTTAGGCACACTTTTAGGTCTATGAAAGAATGAATTGGTGCCCAACTTAAAATGGTCATCTCCCCTGGAAGTGCTCACATTTGGTGTCATTGAGGTGTGTTAGAACATCATTCTCCATTGGTGCCTTGACTGAGTGAAGAGATTGGAAGTTACTTCCTCAATTAGGTGCATATTTAAGTAGCTACCAACTAGGCGCACATTTGCAAGAAGCATGAACTAGCACCTTAATAAGATGCTCATTCAAGGTTGTTCACTCAATAATTGGCACCTTGTATTCTTTGAATCATTCTTTCAGCTTGTGGAGACAACATTAATGTTGCAAGATTAATTCCTTGATCAAGGTGTAAATTCAATGTCTTTGATACTTGATCTAGCGCCTAGGCACACTTTATGGTTGATGGATCATGAATTGGCGCCTAGTCTTTAAGGTGCAACTATGGAGTTTCTAATCAAGCATCTCAAACAATGCCAACCTTTAAGAGTTTATCCTACTTTCTTACAATGCCAAAGTGCCATTTCAAAGTAGAATAAGCATGATCAATTCCTAGGTGCATCTTGAGGCTTGTATCATCAAAAGTGGCACCCTTGCACTTAGGCGCATATTGGGATGGTCCAGAGCTAAAGTGGCACCTAAGATCTCTTGACAAATTCCTTAACATCTCAAACACTTGTGATTCATGTGTCTTCACAAAAGTTCCTCCCAAGTGATGCAGAGGCATCCACACTAAAACCTTGACATACAGCATGTATGTCCGCAACCCTTCATCATCATCATCATATTTCCCTTAACACTGTCAGCATCATCATATTTTCTCTTGCTGACCGATATCCTCCTGCAGACAAACCTTCGACCTTTCGCCTGTCAGCAGCATCATCATATCCGGCTATTGGCAGCATCATCACATTCGGCAAGCACAAACATCCTCCTGATGTTCACTGTTCATCTTACCACCAAACTCTATCTCCAGCATCATGATGTTTAACATCATGTTCATCAGCAGGATATAAAATATCCGATTCCTCCCATATATCTTGATGACGACACTCTCATGCACCTTTCCTTCGATGCTTACGTCACCCCGATATCTGACCTACTTAAACAAGCAGCATCAGGATATGACTTATCGGGTCTTATTTCGGAATGTCCTGATGACGATTATCCTGATGACGATGGCGTCATATGCAGCTCCTCCAATATCCTGCTGTCGGCCAAACATAACATTATCGGCCCGCGATGGTTTTATCAACCCGATCTACTAACTTATGCCGATATGCTCTTCCTCGGCAACACCTGATGATGATCACCCCGAAACGCATTCACCTTATGCAAACGATTGCATCATGCTCACCTCCATCTACTCGGATGACGCCTGAAGTAACTGCAGGATATACACAGAAATATCCTGATGATGCCGTTGCGATGGATTTTCCAACCTTAGCAAATTTTCAATCCGCTGAACCTCCTGAGGTGACCCGATCCGCTTCCTGGACAACTTTCCAGACTCTAACAACCAGCACGACCTAGCACATACCCATGCTAGGGTTCTCAACACCTCTCGACTGCGATCCTGCAAACATACATGTGAACAAATAGAAAATGCAAACTAAATCCTAAACTATTGTACATAGCCATTCCACCGATTCAACGAATCAACCAGTGGAATGGATCAGCGAATCCATGCAACCACCAGAACAGCAACTTGATTACACAATGGAATTCAAAACAGCGAATGGACACAAACAGGATCTCTTTATTTGATTTCAAAAGATACAAATATAGTACTCTGTCTCACTCTGCAATCTAACTCCTCAATCTATATCTATATCTCAATCTGTCCTAAGACCAACCGATCCTACTGCATAAATAGGAACTGCTTGCGAGTACTACCACTCGATTCCCAGCAGCTGGGAGCTTCCAAGCGGCTGGGAGGATCCAACCGAACTAACAACCTAAACAACTGTCCAAACTATCTAAAAATAGTAAAGTATGGTCAACTTGGACCTTATTACATGCATTGGTCTTATAAGACCTTCTTGGAAACATTAACAAGACTCAAAACAAACTAACTGCCTCATGGAGGCCAGCTGTCAGGTAGGTGCTCCTGCACCATACTCCCCAACAGAAAAGAACTCATGTCCCATGAGTTAGGTTGTGGATGAATTCCACCTTTACACTTTGCCTTTGCAGTGTCTTGACCTGTTCCAGCTTTGTCCTCTGCTGGCTCTCGGCTGCTCCAAGACTTCTGAACTGTAACTTGCTTTCTTGCAAGTAAATCCTCATGCCTGTCAATGTAGGCCCTTCTCTCACATACCTTGTGTTTGTCAGGTTGTCTGACCAGAACCTCTGTCTGAACTGCCTCTTGAACTTCCGCAATGTTCAACTCTGTCTTTCTTTCAACCTTTATAGGACAAACAATAGTCCCAACTATGACAACATCCTTGTCATTCCTCTCAACTGGTTGCTGTTTGCAAACCTGTTTCTGAACCTGCTGCTGACCTCTGTCAGTCAAAACTAAAACTTTCTTCAAACTGTTGTCCTAAACAACTTCTTTCCCTGCAGTGTCCTCAACTGCCTTTATGCCTACTCCTATAGGCTTCTGCACAAATTCCTTCTTTCCCACTAAAATGATTTGGGCTGCCCCCTGTGCTGCAACATCTTCCTGCAATGGCATCAACATAATAGTTTTCCCATCTTTCTTGATGGTGTAGGTATTAGCATACCCATCATACAGTACCCTCCTATCAAATTGCCATGGTCTACCCAACAGTAGGTGACAACATTCCGTGGGCAAAATGTCACACAAAACTCTATCATGATATGCTCCAATCTGAAAATCCACATATGCCTGTTCATAGACAAAAAGTGATTGACTATCACGCACCCAAGATGCCTTGTAAGGGTGTTGATGTGGAATCCTTTCCAAATGCAGTTTATCCACCATTTCCTGAGATACCATGTTGTCTGTTGAACCAGTATCAATGACAACCTTACATACCTTACCTTTGCTCTTGCATGTGGTCTTGAAAAGAGCTCTTCTTTGCATCATATCCTTTGATGCCTGCAAACTAGTTCTCCTTAGCATCAATGCTTCTCCCTCCTCAGGATACCCATAACTATCAGGAACTCTATCTTGATAAGTGTTTAAACTTTGCACACTTTGCTCTACTTTCTCTTCTTGCACAAGTTGTACTCTCTTGTCATTCGTTCTATCATTTCTGGATGATGAACCTTTGCTTTCTGGACATTTGAAAAATGGATGACCAAACTCACCACAGGTGTAACATTTTCCTGAAAATGTAGTAGAACCTCTACCACCTCCAAATCTGCCTCTATTACCTTTCCATCCACCTCTGAAATTAGACTGTCCCTGTCCTTTACCAGTGTCTTCTTGACCCTCATTGGTTTGCCTTGTTGTAGGGGCTGCTCCTCTTCCCCTCATATTGCTGTCTCTTCCTCTCATGGACTTATCTTGTCTCCTATTCATCTTTTCTTCAATCCTGATTGCCATTTGATAACAATCCTCCACATTCTCAGGGTTAGCTAAAACTAACTCATCCTGTATGTTCAATCTCAAACCAGCCAAGTACCTAGCCACCTTTTCTACCTCATTCTCATGATGACCAGATCTCATACTCAACTTATAAAACTCCTCAGTATATGCCTTCACATCCATTTCCTTCTGCCTTAAAAATTGCAGCTTCTTAAACATCTGAATTTCATAATCCTTGGGCAAGAATTTACCTTTAATCCTTGCTACCATTTTATCCCATGAAGTGATCTTTGACCTTCCTTGTTTCCTTCTCTCAGATTGTACATAATCCCACCATACCAAAGCATGACCGCCTAACTTGGTCTTTGCAATCTTTACCTTCTGATCCTCAACAACATCTTCACATTCAAAGTGATTATCAAGTGCAGCAATCCAATCCAGCAACTCATCTTCATTCAAACTTCCATTATACTTGGAAACATCAACCTTTACTTTAGGTTTATCACTCTGTACTGCCTTTAACAGTTTTGCAAATCTCTGGTCTTCAGCATCTAGACCTTCAGCTACCTCTTCATACTCTTCAATAGCATCTTCATCTTCTTCTGATTCACTGTCTTCCACTTCCCTCTTTTTGTTCTTCTCCAAGGCTACAAGCCTGGCTTGAAGTGCTTCAGCAAGCTCCTTCATCTTCCTCATCTCTCTGGCATAGTTTTCCTTCATCTCCTGCAACTCCCTTGCAGTACCATTACCTTTCGGAGGCATTTTGTCAACCTCTCACTCCTCTACCTCGGTCCTTTCAGTAACAGAATCAACACACAACAGCCCAGACCTTTTGCTGAGCTCTGATACCACTATGATGCAGAGGCATCCACACTAAAACCTTGACATACAGCATGTATGTCCGTAACCCTTCATCATCATCATCATATTTCCCTTAACACTGTTAGCATCATCATATTTTCTCTTGCCGACCAATATCCTCCTGCAGACAAACCTTCGACCTTTTGCCTGTCAGCAGCATCATCATATCCGGCTATCGGTAGCATCATCACATTCGGCAAGCGCAAACATCCTCCTGATGTTCACTGTTCATCTTACCGCCAAACTCTATCTGCAGCATCATGATGTTCAACATCATGTTCATCAGTAGGATATAAAATATCCGGTTCCTCCCATATATCCTGATGACGACACTCTCATGCACCTTTCCTTCGATGCTTACGTCACCCTGATATCTGACCTACTTAAACAAGTAGCATCAGGATATGACTTATCGGGTCTTATTTCGAAATGTCCTGATGACGATTATCATCGCCTGATGACGATGACGTCATATGCAGCTCCTCCAATATCTTGCTGTCGGCCAAACATAACATTATTGGCCCGCGATGGTTTTATCAACCCGATCTACTAACTTATGCCGATATGCTCTTCCTCGGCAACACCTGATGATGATCACCCCGAAACGCATTCACCTTATGCAAACGATTGCATCATGCTCACCTCCATCTACTCGGATGATGCCCGAAGTAACTGCAGGATATACACAGAAATATCCTGATGATGCCGTTGCGATGGATTTTCCAACCTTAGCGAATTTTCAATCCGCCGAACCTCCTAAGGTGACCCGATCCGCTTCCTGGACAACTTTCCAGACTCTAACAACCAGCACGACCTAGCACATACCCATGCTAGGGTTCTCAACACCTCTCGACTGCGATCCTGCAAACATACATGTGAACAAACAGAAAATGCAAACTAAATCCTAAACTATTGTACATAGCCATTCCACCGATTCGACGAATCAACCAGTGGAATGGATCAGCGAATCCATGCAACCACCAGAACAGCAACTTGATTACACAATGGAATTCAAAACAACGAATGGACACAAACAGGATCTCTTTATTTGATTTCAAAAGATACAAATACAGTACTCTGTCTCACTCTGCAATCTAACTCCTCAATCTGTATCTATATCTCAATCTGTCCTAAGAGCAACCGATCCTACTGCATAAATAGGAACTGCTTGTGAGTACTACCATTCGATTCCCAGCGGCTGGGAGCTTCCAAGCGGCTGGGAGGATCCAACCGAACTAACAACCTAAACAGCTGTCCAAACTATCTAAAAATAGTAAAGCATGGTCAACTTGGACCTTATTACATGCATTGGTCTTATAAGACCTTCTTGGAAACATTAACAAGACTCAAAACAAACTAACTGCCTCATGGAGGCCAGCTGTCAAGTAGGTGCTCCTGCACCACCAAGTGACAACTGGACCTTGACATTAACATCTCCTCATCAAGGCACACATTTGAGTCCGAAGGAACATGAAGTAGTGCCTATACTCTTTAACCATTTATCTAACATCTTGGAGTCCCTTTCCTATCAAGGCACCCTATTTGAAATGACTGATGTGCTTCATATCATGATGCTCCTCTTCTAGGCACAACTTGAGGCTGGAAGAGAGAGAAAGTGCACCCTGACCTAGACTTAGCCAATTTTTTGGGTTTCTGACTTAGATCCTGTAAAACAATAAAACTGAGTTAGTCAAGAACCACTTCATTCCCTCATATTTTAGAATTAGCCTTCAGGGATGAGGAATAGGCTAATCCATTCTTCACTTGATGATCAAGCCAGAAACAGGAACATTACAGTCTCCCCTTCCTGAAATTGCTTGCCCTCAAGCAATTGAAGGTTAGGATGCTCATGAATCTTCTCTCCTTCCCAAGTAGCATCCTCCATTAGCAACCCTTTCCACTTCACCAAATACTCCCTTATGCTCTGGTTGTGCAGTTTCTTCTCCTTCATATCCACCACACTCTTAGGTTCAATTGCAATCATTCCTTCTTCATCCAGTGGTGGAAGTTCATTAGAAGAAACAACATGTTGTCCTAGTGCCTTTTTGAGACATGACACATGAAATACATTGTGGATGCGGCTTCCAGCTAGAAAATCAAGTTCGTATGCCACTTCCCCTACTTTTCTCAATACCTTATAGGGTCCATAGAACCTAGGTTTCAATTTCTTTGCACCTGACTTCTTCAAAGTACTCTGTCTATATGGCTGAAGGCACAGAAACACCATGTCACCTACTTCAAGGCTCCATTCAAGCCGGTGTTTGTTAGCATACAACTTTTGTTGGTTTTGAGCTCTTTGCAAATTGTCCTTAAGGACCCTCAAAATGTCTTGAGTATCCTTCATCAATTCTCTTGCTTGAGGAGCTCTACTATCATCCAGTGCCAGATCAACAAATGAAACTATATCGTACCCATACAAAGCTCGAAAGGGAGACATGCCAATTGACATGTAGAAAGTGGTGTTGTAGCAATATTCACCCAGATCTAGCCACTTAATCTAAGCACACTGATGATCAAATACATAGTTTCTCAAGTATCCCTTAAGCCATTTATTTACAATTTCAGTTTGTCCATCGATATGAGCATGATAACTAGTGCTTGGTGTCAGGTCAGTTCTAGCTAGTTGAAATAGCTCTCTCCAGAATACATTGATGAACCGGCTATCTTGATCACTAACTATGGTCCTAGGAAGGCCATGTGGTGTGAAGACTTCACGAAAGAATAACTCAGCTACTTACAATGTTGATGACTCAACTAGAATTACAAAGAAGTGAGCATACTTTGTCAACCTGTCAACAACTACATAGATACAGTCTTTTCCATTCACCTTTAGAAGACCTGTGATGAAATCTATAGAGATACTCTCCCACTTTTGTTCTGGAATTGGCAGTGGTTGGAGTAATCCTGCTGAAAAAGTATGTTCTAACTTGTTCTGCTGACAAGTCAAACATTCCCTGACATATTGTAAAACATCTTCCTTCAAACCTTTCTAGGTGAATCTTTCTCGGATCTGTCTATAGGTCTTGAAGTAGCTAGGGTGTCCTACAAGTGGAGTATCATGGCATGCCTTCAAAATTTGTTGCTTTACCTTGGATTCAGGAGTCAGATAGATTCTATCTTTATAATAGACAATGTCATCAACTACCTTGTACTTATCATCCTGAATGACTCCATCCATGATCTCACAAGCAAATTTTGATTTGGAATACTCAACAAGAAGCTAAGATTTCCAATCAGCTGAAACTTCACATAGGGCACAGATGGCAAGTTTTCTAGACAAGGCATCAACAACAATATTCTTCTTACCTTTTACATATTTAATATTAAAATCATATGCCCGTATCTTAGTAATCCACTTCTGCTGTCGTTCATTTAGGTCCTTCTGCCCTAGGAAGTATTTCAAACTGTTGTGATTAGTTCTGACCACAAACTTAGATCTAACTAGATACTAGCAAAATTTAGCCAAAGCATGCATGATTTCTAGCATCTCTTTGTCATATGTTGAGTACAACCTTTCTATGTCCTTTAGTTTCCTACTCTTGAATGCAATGGGATGACGTTCTTGCATCAACACTGCCCCAATGCCTTCTGCAGAAGCATCACATTCAAGGACAAAAGACTTAGTAAAATCTGGTAAAGCCAATACTGGTGTTATACTCATAACTTCTTTCAATCTATCAAATGCAGCTTGAGCTTCCATTAACCAAATGAAAACACCTTTCTTTGTCAGATTTGTCAAGGGTGCAGCAAGCTGTGAGAATCCTTTAAAAAATCTTCTGTAATAGCTAGGGGCCAAGGAAACCTCGTAGTTTAGACACATTCTTGGGAACTGGCCAATTGCGAATGGCTTCAATCTTTTCTTCTTGAACTTTCACACCATTAGCTCTGATCACATGACCCAGGTATAGAATCTCCTTCAAGCTGAAATCACACTTAGACATCTTTGCATATAAAGATTGATTCTCCATGACGTTCAAAACTTCATCTAAGTGTTGGAGATGTTCTTCCCATGTCTTGTTGTAAATCAACATATCATCAAAGAAAACTAATAGGTATTTTATCAATTGCTTGTTGAATACATGGTTCATACAAGACTAAAAAGTAGCTGGAGCATTTGTTAATCCAAAAGGCATCACCAAGAATTCATAATGTCCGTAATGGCATCTGAATACGGTCTTTGGAATGTCTTCTTCTCGAACACAAATTTGATGATAACCAGATCAGAGATCTATCTTGGAAAAGAACATAGCTCCATGTAGTTCATCAAGTAACTCATCAATCCTAGGTATTGGATACCTATTCTTGATGTTCTTCTTGTTCAAAGCATGATAGTCAATACACATCCATATTGTTCCATCCTTCTTCTTCACTAGCACCACAGATGATGCAAATGGACTTGATGATGGCCTAATGTGTCCCATCTCGATCAATTCTCTAATCATCTTCTCAATTTCAGTTTTGAAATGTCTTGGATGCTGATAAGGCGCAATGTTGACAGGTTTGGTCCCATCCTCCAATTCAATGACATGTTTAAAACCTCTATCAGGAGGTATGCCTAGGGGTATATCTTTAAACACCTTACTATGCTTATCCAACATTTCCTGGATATCCGCAGGATAAAGTTCTTCAGTAGAGAGAATCTAGTTGTCCTTGATGCAAACCTGTGCTGCCCACTCAATGTCATTATGCCTGATCAATGCTTCCATGCATTTAGCCGAGACAACTTTGGGGTTCCCATCAGACACTGACTTCAATTTGATCTTTCTTCCCTCATGCATGAATTCCAATTCCATCTTTTGAAAATCCTAGACTATTCTTCCAAGTGAATGTAACCATTGTACTCTAAGCACCACATTAATATGCCCCAGTCCAACTACATAGAAATCATCTTGTAAAGTATAATCACCCATTTGAATTTGCATCTGGGTCACCTTTTTGGTACAACTCATCAGGGATCCATCATTAACTACTATTTGAAATCCTTCAAAGTCTTCAACTGTCAAACCCCGCCTTGCTACCAAACCTTCATTTATGAAGCTATGAGTAGCACCACTATCAATTAGACATGTGACTCTCTGACCCTTCGCAACTCCTCTTATGCGGAAGGCATGATATTTAGGTACTGCTAAAATAGTTGCTAATGTTATTTTGTTAGTTGTTCCTTCCGAGACAACATTAAGAGTTGGTTGTTCATGTACTTCCTCTTCATCCTGAATTGACTCTTCTTCACTTAGTGACTCCTCTTCACTTCCATCATCAAATACCACTTCAATCAAATGAGCTTTACCTTTACCAAGGCACCTATGTCCTGGTTCCCAAGGTTGCTTGCATGAGAAACAAAGCTTCTTTCTCTTGAGCTCATCTCTTTCAACAGCTATCATGTCTTGAATCTTCTTTCGTGGAAATGTCTATCTTCTTTGAGTTGAACTAATGCTTTTGTAAAACTTCTTCTTAGGCTAGTATGTGGGAGTAGTATCAAGATTCAAGAGCAAAGTCAATTGCTTCTTCCAAATTTGCTGGCCTTTGTACCTTTACCAATAGCTTAATCTGACTGTTCAATCCCTCAATGAACAACATAGTGATTCTTTGGTCGGACATGTCAGGTACCATCACTGCTATCTTCTGAAACTCATTTACATACTACACAACTCTTCCTTCTTGCTTGAGTTGGGCTAGTTCACGATAGTACACTTCAGTGTCTTTTCTATCAAACCTTTGAATCAACTTGGTTACAAACTCATCATAGGAATCTATCCTATCATGATGTTGAGAGACTAGGCCATGATGCCATCATTCATAAGCCAACCCTTCAAGGTGTATTGTAGCAAAGTGAATCACCTTCTTTTCTATCAAAGGCTTAAGAGAAAGGTATGTATTGAGCTTGTTCACCCAAGCTCTAGCACTGAGCTTACCACTTCCATCAAAGGTAGGAATAGGTACTCGATTCAAGGCTTCTTTATATTCCTTTGTATCATCATCCCTTCTAGGATGAAAGCCTCTAACTCTACCATGCCTGTCTCTATCTTCTCTCTTTTGTCAACAATATTCATTGAAAGACATCATATCCCGAATATGTTATGGTAATCTGGCATAGAGATCTGCAAAGAGTGCTACTTCATCTTCAAAGTTATTCTGCTCTCCCTCATCAAACTCTTCATCAACTTCATTGCCTTGTTCAGGTGGTGGTGGAAGGAAAGTACATCATATACGCCTATCAACTATAGGAGTTCATGTGCAAACTCTTCTACCTGTTGCATTGGCAGCATCAGCATCAACATGTCTTTCTTGTCTCTCATGTCTAGCTACATTACCTTGTTGACCTTCAACTCCTTGATTCATGTTTTGAAGGGATTGTAGTACTTGTTGCAATATTTGAATTGTTTGTTGTTGTCCAACGGCAATGTTTCTAAACATCTCCCTTGCTTTGAGTTCATTATCACCAGGTGGACTTCTACTTCTTCTTTCATCAACCATGTTATATGGTCTAGCTATGATTGCTCCTGAAAGAGTATCCTCTTGAGGGTAAGGATGAGTCCACTGATACTGCCTTCTTTGATTCCTTGCTATGTACCTTCTTGTTCCATCACTTTGCTGTTCAACTTCTTGCATGAAAACCCAAAGGCTGGAAGGATTCTAGCTCTGATACCACTGTAAGATAGCCAACTAGTACTAACTAAATTTTTCCTTCCTTAGATAGATTTACTTGCATTTAACTCTTCAAGTACTTAGTCTACTTAACATCACATATGAAAAGATAACAAAGGCAACTTGCATGAATCAACTTGAAGTTGGGTACTTGTATTATTACTTGATTCAACTCAATGCAAATGTCTTATTACAATGATGATTGCCCACAATGGCATGATTATACAATCTTATTCAAATGATTACAAGTAAAGGCCTTGAAGCCTAGATGTATACAATGCTTTCAACTTCTTCACAACTAGCTCTATTTCACTGGTTAATGTAGATCACTTCAATTGAACCCAATGATGTCAACTGGATGTCAACACCTCACAATGCAACAAGGGAGCATCAACCCAACACTTGAAACACAGGCCTCAAGATCACAAGCATAAAGCTTTTCAGAGAGAAAAGTTTGCCAAAAGATAAGATCTTCAAATGAGAGAGCCTCTCCTCCTTTTATAGTGCTTCTCAAGGCAATGAAGGCATGTTTCCCAATGCACAAGAGGAACCAAGGTGCATTTTCCAAGAAGCATATCCATGGAGAATATTCCATCTGACAACTCAATCTAAGGTGGCAACCTTAACCAATGAACTGGAATGGATCCCAATGTCATTATGTCAACCAATGAGAGCTCAGGTGCTTGTAATTACTACAACTTACTCTAGATGCCAAATGGGAGTAATTTGATCTTGAAGTTGCACCTCACTTAGATCTCTATCCTAGGCACTAGAATGGTGGAGTTTTGACAAAATATGTGCCTAGACAAGAAGTTTCCCATTTCATCTTTGATTATTCATCTAGGTAATTTCTCCTAACTCCAAGATCTCCAAACTATCAATGATCCATGTTAGGCAATCAAATGGAGGATTCTTGGTCCAATATGTGCCTAGGTATCAAGACATCATTATCTGATAATTCCAACTTCCTACTTTGAGAGTAGGGTTCACTTGATCAACTTGAAGGAAGTCCTTGCTTGTTTGAAGTGCAATGTTTGTGATATGTAGTCTAGGTGCACTTTTGGGAAATTGAGGATGAGATTGGTACCTAGATGTATTAAGCCTTCTCTTTGCATGAACTATTCACTTCATACGTTCCTGTTGATCCCAACAAACCTTCTTTGCTCAAGGTGCCCATTTAGAGGAGTTTGATCTTGAATTGGCACCTCATAAATGGTTAGGCACACTTTTAGATCTGTGAAAGAGTGAATTGGCGCCCAACTTGAAATGGTCATTTCCCCTACAAGCGCTCACATTTGGAGTCACTGAGGTGTGTTAGAACATCATTCTCCACTGGTGCCTTGACTGAGTGAAGAGATTGGAAGTTACTTCCTCAATTAGGTGCATATTTGAGTAGCTACCAACTAGGCGCACATTTGCAAGAAGCATGAACTAGCACCTTAATAAGGCGCTCATTCAAGGTTGTTCACTCAATAATTGGTGCCTTGTATTCTTTGAATCATTCTTTCATCTTGTGGAGACAATGTTAATGTTGCAAGATTAATTCCTTCATCAAGGTGCAAATTCAATGTCTTTGATACTTGATCTAGTGCCTAGGTGCACTTTATGGTTGATGGATCATGAATTAGCACCTAGTCTTTAAGGTGCAACTATGGAGTTCTTAATCAAGCATATCAAACAATGCCAACCTTTGAGAGTTTCTCCTACTTGCTTACAATGTCAAAGTGCCATTTCAAAGTAGAATAAGCATGATCAATTCCTAGGTGCATCTTGAGGCTTGTATCATCAAAAGTGGCACCCTTGCACTTAGGTGCATATTGGGATGGTCAAGAGATAAAGTGGCACCTTAGATCTCTTGACAAATTCCTTGACATCTCAAACACTTGTGATTCATGTGTCTTCACAAAAGTTCCTCCCAAGTGACAACTGAACCTTGACATTAACATCTCCTCATCAAGGCACACATTTGAGTCTGGAGGAACATGAAGTAGTGCCTATACTCTTTAACCATTTATCTGACATATTGGAGTCCCTTTCCTATCAAGGCACCCTATTGAAATGACTGATGTGCTTCATATCATGATGCTTCTCTTCTAGGCACAACTTGAGGCTGGAAGAGAGAGAAAGTGTGCCCTGACCTAGACTTAGCCAATGTTTTGGGTTTCTAACTTGGATCCTACAAAACAATAAAATTGAGTTAGTTAAAAACCACTTCATTCCCTCATATTTTAGAATTAGCCTCGGAGAATGAGGAATAGGCTAATCCATTCTTCACTTGATGATCAAGCCATAAATGGGGACATTACACATCAGCCTTGTAAATCCTATGTAATCCATAAGGGATGAGAGGTTTGACCAACAATGATTTTGTTTCAACCACATGTTTATGTCCAGTACCTTACAATAATTCATCTGTAATGGGGGGTTGGAGGGGGGTTCCCCCGTGTAGGGGGTCTGGGGGGTCCAGGGACCGCATGCCCTGGTAGGGGTTCAGGGGTAGTGCCCCTGAAACCACATTTTATTTATATTTTATCATTGTAAATCTAGTCCATTCATCATTAGGTCACAGATCTGACAGTTGATATTATGTTGGTTTTCTTGCCCTAGAAGGCAATCCCCTTTTATAAGGATATTTGTACTATGCTTTTTTAGTAGAGTTGAGAGTAACAGGCACTGCTGGATTGAAGAATGAAGAAGAAGATGAAGTGCATGTATTGTAATCTCATATTTGAAGATAATACAACTTGGAGCCTCTTTTCTTGGTGGAGTTTTTTTTACCCGAAAGGGTTTTCTCCACATTACATATTGTGTTATGTGTTCAATTCTTAATGCATGTTATTTCTGTGTAGTGGGTTTTATTTCTGTTGCAATCTCCATTGATTCTACATTATTTAGAGTACATTAATAAGGTTTGAATCAGATTTCCATTGTGTGCTTTGCACCTTCATTTCTAAAAGAAATCTCCACCTAGTACCTAATTAGTTTTGGAAAAAAAATTAGACATCCAATCCCAAAGAATGGTCTATTCTTTGGTATTATTAGATGAGTGGATAGAGAAAAATCTAATAGGATATCCACTAATAAAAGTCAGGGCCCAAACAAAACTATGTGAGGGGTTCTCCCCCTTTATCAATGACATATTTAGAAATCCATAGAGACAATCATCTATGATCCTTCCCTAGTATATTTATGAGATGTATGTAGGAAAATAGTAGCTTTCTATATATTGTAAGGAGATGCATCAATACATCTATTGGTTAGTTTAACTACTTGAAGGAATAAAACATCAAGTTTTCATTTTACAATGGCCTCTTTGACTCAAAATTTATAATGAGGGAGATAAGTCCCTCTTACGTTCCAAGAAAATATATTGTAATTCATAGTGAATAAGAGATAGTATTATCATCATCTTGAGGCAACGCACTAAAATAGTTGGAAAATGAAACTAGCTACTCATTCTTTCAATCTTTAGAGGCAACTAAAGGAGATACCAATATTTTCCATGAGCTTAGTGGAGGGGAGAAGGATTTTGGTCATAGATTAGAGAATGAAGGTTAGAATGAAAAGGAGAACTAGAGTGTTTCTCTTCCTAACCATGAATCATAACAATATGCTTATAAGAAGGGGGACCTTGGGAAGGTGACTCAATAGGAGAGTTGTGGTGAAAGGAAGAAGGAGAGGGTTTAAAATGAGCAAGATGTAAATATCTAACTTAATGGGAAGGTAGAGACTAATGGGAGGATTGGATAGTGTTGGTACCTACCCTAACGATCAAAAAATTTCTCTTGTGTCCTCTTTGCTTCCTTACCCTTCCCATTGGACCCTATTGAACCCAAACCCCAAACCCTAGACATTAAGCATTTTGAATCTTTTCCTTTTTGGGGGTTTTTCTAGACCTTTCTGTAATCAATGAAATCAAAACAAAGGTTAAAACACAATTAAATGTAAATAACACGATTTATACCTTCATAAATGAACTCACAGATCTAGGAGGGAAGGAGTTTGCACCTACGTAGCTCCTCAGATGTTTCCCAAATGATGCGAGATGTGGATTGCTCAAGTGCTCAACACAATGTATATGAGAGACAAGTGGTTTCATGCCTGATTTGGATGGAGATGGGGAATGATTAGATGATAGATTTGAGAGACTAGATGGAAATGAGAGATGATTTAGAGTGATTTGGACATTATGGTGGCATGATAAGGGAATTGTGAAATGATTTTGGCAGAGTTCTGATGCATGAAGAGGTCTCTCTCTAATGGCTTAGAGAGGCGTCCAATTTATAGAATTTTGGAGATGAGGATGGAGGGTGAGGATTCATTTGATGAGATCAAGGGCTAGGAATAAAAGTGAATATTTTATTCCTAGAGGATGAATTAAAAATTTTGATTTTGGGAAGAGTGGAGGATAATGGGGGACAACTGAATTTTAAATTTAGTGAGTGGAGGATAGTGGGAGACAACTGAATTTTAAATTCAGTGAGTGGAGGATAGTGGGAGACAACTGAATTTTAAATTCAGTGATTGGAGGTTTGTGGGGGACAACTGAATTTTAAATTCAGTGAGTGGAGGATAGTGGGAAACAACTGAATTTTAAATTTAGTTTAGTGGATGATAAGGTAAGCAGGGTTAATTAAGTGTTATCTTAATTAACATAAGCCTAGGTTAATCAGATAAACATGATTTATCTAATTAACAGGGATTAGGGAAATGGATAAATCATCTAAATAAATATTAGCAATATTCATTTAATTGATAGGATAGGGTTGTAAGGTTAAATGGATTAATTAGGTGAATTAATTGATCACCAGGGATATGCAGATGGGGAGAGTGGATTAGTGTAGAGGTACGAGAAATTGGTTTGTAGAGCAATCATTTTTTAGGTGTCTACACTTTCTATGTTTTGCTAGGTTCTTCTATATCTTTCTATGCTTTTCTAGGTTCTTCTAAATCTTTCTAGGTTTTTCTAAGTTTTTCTAGGTTTTCTTGGATTTTCTAGGCTTTCTCACATACCCCAAACACTAAACCCTTACTCTACCCATCACTGGTAACCAATTAAAGAATTCTTCAATGGGTCCCTTGGTGATTTTTTTCTTTGCATCCCTTCATTTCTTTCACAAGCCTAAAATTTTAAAAAATATAAGTGTGAGAGTTTCTAGATCAATTTTCAATCTTGAGTAAAATTTCAGATTTCCTTCCCGACATACCATTCCTTCAAAGTCCTCTTTCCCCCATTTCCCCTAATTTTAGGATTTAAAGTTTTCCCTTCTTGACATGCCATTCCTTCAAATTCCCCATTCCTCCATTTCCCTTGATTTCAAGATTTTGGGATTTCCCTTCCTGGCATGCCATTCCTTTAAAGTCCCCATTCCCCTACTTCCCTTGATTTTAGGATATCAATATTTCTTTTCTTTATGTGACATTCTTTCAAAGTCCCCATTCCTTTATTTCCTTTGATTTCAAGATTTCAATATTTCCCTTCCCAACATGACATTCATTCAAAGTCCCCATTCCCCCAATTCCCTTGATTTGATATTTTGGGATTTTCCTTTCTAGCATGTCAATCCTCATAGTCCCCAAACCCCTAATTTTAGGATTTTGAAACTGTAAGTGCCTAAAATTGCACAAGTTTTCATGGTAGTTTGATGATTATCTAATGATCTATCTCACAATCCATGAAGGAATGAATTATACCTCTCAATAATATTCATGCTTGGTGACATTTCCCCTCAACCTATTTAGCCTCTTTTCCATCTTGTTCAACCCCTAGACTAAGTTCCAAGTCTTTGTGGATACCAGAAACCCATTTGTAGACCATCAACTAGAGGGTTGCTTGAGAACCTTAGGGTCACTCGAGTGATTTATTCTTAATTTGTAGGGTCACCTAGGTGACCTAACCTAGCAAAATAGGTGACCCTATTTCTAAGAGGGGGAACCATATTTTCTTGACATGTGTGATTTCTTTTAGTTCTGGCCATTTTTCTTATGTTTTGTTTCTTGTGATTAAGAGCTCTCACTTGTCTTGACTAAATTAAATTACTCTCTCTAATCTATTCTCCTCTCCTCTCAACTCTTAATCATCTCTTAAGTCCTCTTCTAATAAGTCTTATGTTATCTCTCCATTTGTCTCCTATTATCTCCTGGTCAGTCCTTTTGTTAGGTCCCAATCACTTTCGCCCTTTGGTTTTTCTTCCATCCAATAAATACCTCATCTCCCTTTAATTTTAGAGGAGGTTGTGTACTACTACAACTTAGATTTATTCTACAAAAGGCTCTCATTCTCTAGAATCATCCTTATGAGCTCTATTATTTCTACTACTAAAATTATCCCCAAGCATCTTATGCTTCCACGAAACTATGTGTGCATCTTCCACTTTAAAAGATTCAAAGCTTCTTGAATCTCACATACAACTCTTAGTTTAGCTTGGGATCCTATTTATTTCCCTGTCATCAAGTAGAGGTTCTGAGTGTTGCAAAGGAGGATACTAAAAAATCTAGATCCATGAGGACATAGGTCTACCCCAATGCTATTGATGTTCACAGATTCCTTTAAAGTTTCTTTTTTTTTTTTAATTTAGTAATTAGAAAATTCAACTCACCCTTGAAGAATAATAGTCCTTTATATCTTCTTGGTTAGATTAGTGGTGCAGTCATGGTAGGAGGGTTCACAGAATAAACTATCTAGACTGTGCAGCAAGAGTAAACACAACTGAAACAACAAAAAGAAATAGAACAAATCTAGATTCAGTCATTCAACATATCATAGAATTCAAATAAATATCGGCTGGCAACATGCGGGCTTACAATTAGGGCTCACAGGCCTAATTACATACATCCGCAAGATAAGGCTTTGAAGCTCCCTTCACACAAAGTCAAAACTAATAAGTATGAATCAATTGCTAACTCTTCACTACTTTCCTAAGGATCTATTACATCTATATATCATTTCTAGACTAATAGATTCATCCGCATCGGCCAAGGAAGGTCACAAAACTCTAATGAAGAGATGTAACGTGTTCATGGATAGGTTAGACCTAAATGCATAGAACACTTCCTCAAATGAATGGAACAACATGTAGACCCCTGGGGAAGGTCAGCCATGAACCAAAGGACATTGAATGATGTGTCATTGAGATCCACAAGTCAAGGAATGATCTGTAAGCCTTCTCTTTCAATTGATTATTAGGAACTGTTAGAATGCTCTGCACTGAGAAAATAGTTGATCTTTTGAGAGCAATGTCTTTCCGATAATTAATCCAAATGCTCTAAATTATTGATATGATGTAGATGAATGAATGTATATGCTAAGTCTAGATCTGCAAGGTGTGAAATGCCAATACTAGACCACAAGCTGAAACTACGTCTGACTGAACGACCTAAACTAAACTGCAAACAAATTGAAATCAAAGACAAATGTTTTTGGTTGATGCAAGATTGCTCTTGAACCAGGGATGCTCCTGCATCAAACATCTGAGGTTATTGAAAAAGTGAGTCCCTCACTTTGTTGGGGCTAGTAGAGAACCAAGATGATCCACCTCAGCCTGAGAAATCCCTAATGAATCTTCTTCTGGTCTACCTTTCCACTTCACAAGATATTCTCTGTATTGTTTTCCTCTAGTGCTGCGTCCAACTCTGCTATCCAAGATGTCTTCAATCTGCTCTGGTGCTTGTTGTGGTAACTGCTTCTTCAAGTCTTCTTCCATGCTGTTATTAAACTCTGCTTCATGATACTAATAAAGATCTGTAATGTTGAAAATAGGTGATATACCCAGTGTCTCTGGTAACTCCACTTCATATGCATTTCTTGAATCAAATTTCTGAAGTATCTTCCAAGGTCCAAACTGGAAATCTTTCTTTTCTCAAGTACACCATCACTTCATCTCCAACTTCAAATTCCTTATGTCTTCTCTTCTCATCAACCTTCTCTTTGTATTTACTGTTCATATTCTCCAAATGCTTCTTCACCTAATCATGCACTATCTTCATATGATCTACAAATTCCTCTACTTCTGCACTTCTCTTTTCCTTTGTATTGATATGTCTTAGTTCTGCCACTCCTCTAGGATTCACTCTGATAACAATCTCAAAAGATGTTCTTCCAGTACTCCTGTTCACTGAATTATTATATGCAAACTCTACTTGTGAAAGAATCAAATCCCAACTTCATGTCTTCTCTCCAACCAAACATCTCAACAAATTTCCTAAACTCCTATTCACTACCTCTGTCTGTCCATCAATCTATGGATGAAAAGTAGAACTAAACTTCAAATCTATCTTCATCTTCTTCTAGAGTGTCTTCCAAAAGTATCCAACAAACTTTGTGTCTCTGTCTAAAATTATGCTCTTAGGTAATCCATGCAATCTCATAGTCTCCTTGAAAAATAGGTCAACTATGTGCACTGCATCAGTTATCTTCTTGCAAGGTATGAAATGAGCCATCTTCAAAAAAAATTCAACCACTACAAATATTGAATCATGTTCTCTCTATGTCTTAGGTAATCCCATCACAAAATCCATGCTTATGTCTTCCCAAGGTCTCTCTGGTACTGTCAAAGGTCTATACAATCCAGTATTATGACCACCTCCTTTTGTAACTTGCCAAACTCTACAACTCCGCACAAATATTTGAACATCCTTATGTATCTAAGGCCAAAAGTAATTTTCATTCACCAAATCCACCATCTTGTCAATGCCAAAATGTCCTACCAATCCACCACTATGCTTCTCTTTGATTAGATTATCTCTCATTGAACTTCTAGGTATGCACAACTAACTTCCTTTGAACAACATTTCTTCTTGGATGAAATAGTCCAACCACTTACTCCTATCTACCACAACAGGCTCTTTACATGCTTTCCAAGGTAATGCAAAATCAGTGTCTCCCTCATACATGTTCTTCAATTCGTCAAAACCCAACACTTCAACTCTCATTTCTATTAGAAAGTTTCTTCTACTCAATGCATCAACAACTTTGTTTGATTTTCCACTCCTATGTTTCAACACAAAAGTATAACTCTATATGAACTCTACCCACCTCATATGTCTCTTATTCAACTTACCTTGACTATTCAAATATTGCAAAGCTTGATGATCTATATACAACACAAACTCTTTAGGCAACAAGTAATGTCTCCACTTCTTCAAGGCTTGAATTATGGCATAGAACTCTTGATCATAAACTGAATATCTTCTCCTTGCATCATTCAACTTCTCACTAAAATATGCTACAGGTCTACCTTCTTGACTTAACACTACTCCAATTGTATTTCCACTTGCATCACAATCAACTTGAAATACCTTATTGAAATCTGGTAATGCCAAAACAGGTTGCTCTATCACTTTCTGCTTCAATAAATCAAAACTTTTATTTGCTCTAGTTGTCCACTTGAAATCCTTTCTGTCACCTCTCATTGTCTCTATCATAGGTTTACAAACTGAGCTAAAATTTCTGACGAACTTCCAGTAGAAACTAGCCAATCCATGAAATGATCTAACCTCTCCAATGTTCTCCAGTGTAGGCCATTCAACAATTGCTTTCACTTTCTCAAGTTCCATCTTCAATCCTTCCACAAAAATCACAAATCCCAAATATACTATCTCTTACCTCATGAAACTACACTTCTTGATGTTTATCAACAATTTCTCTTCTCTTAGTCTCTACAAAACTTGTCTAATATGCCACAAATGTTCCTCTTTTATCTCATAAAAATTAGAATGTCATCCAAGTACACAATAACAAACTTACCCAAGAATTTATTCAAGACTTCATTCATCAATCTCATGAAAGTACTCGGTGCATTTGTCAATCCAAAAGGCATCACTAACTACTCATACAATCCATCATTTGTCTTAAAAGTAGTCTTCCATTCATCACCTTCTCTAAATATGATTTGATGGTATCCATTCTTCAAGTCTATCTTTGTGAAATATTTTTCTCCACTCAAACAATCCATGATATCATCCATTCTAGGTAAAGGAAATCTATACTTAATTGTGATCTTGTTTATTGCTCTAGAATCAGTACACATTCTCCATTGTCTATCCTTCTTCAGTGCAAGCACTAGAGGTACTGCACAAGGAGTCAAATTTTCTCTGATCAAACGTTTGTTGATAACTGAGAGGGGGGGTGAATCAGTTATCCTAATATTTCAACTTCCTATGCTTTCTTAACAGTTAATGCAACATCAGATTAAATAAGCAAGCATAATCATGAAATGGAAATAACACCAATACACATGACACAATGATTTTGACGTGGAAACCCTGTTAAGGGAAAAAAACCATGGGGTGATTAACCCAAGATATTATTCTTTATTAAAAGAATAGAAGATACAAAATGGCACTTGCCAATTAGGGCTCACTACCCAAGCACACTTCTCACAAGAGGGTCACTGCCTACAAAAGACTTACTGTATACATGAAGAAAACTTGAACTGATGAGAAGCATCCACACATGCTGAAGTTCAGTTCCAGTTAAGCTCAATAGACTGATCTATTGCACTTCATTCTTACTCTCCTTAAGTGCTGCTATCCTCTTACATTCTGAACCTATTTTTCTACCTTTTATACTATTCTGCTTTTATTCGCACTTCAATACACACACAACACATACCTTCACATCTAAATCCATCTTGTATATATATCCGTACAAGTGATTTCAACACTTTTCTAGTTGGCATTTGGAATAGTCAATATTATCTCAAACTCTGGTTTGTCGGTTGAATCCTTGCATACTAAGTAATGCGGATCAAGAATATGCTTGTAGAAGTCTTCAATCATGTAGGTCAATCATGAATGATACCTCAATAAACTTAGTCATTAGCAATATCTCTTCTGGATTTGAGTCTGACACTCTGCCAATACAGTTCTTCCTCTGTCTACTCTGTCAAACAGGAACCCAACACTCAAGTGTTCATATCTCTTCACCCTTCCATCACCAGAGGCTAAATCCTTGGAATCTTTTAGTCAAGATACTCCTCTTGACTTCACCAAATCCGCACTTCACTGAAATACTTCCTTTGAGAGATCCAGACCTAACTGTCAGACCTTGCTGACTGCTCTGCTCTTGCTTACCGGATCATAACACTTCTTCAATCTAACTTCCAGTAGAGACTCATCATGTCTTGCAGATGTGTGGAATAACCTTTGTTGCCATCAATGACAACATTCATGAATCCATATAGTGTCTCTTGCCAACAATCTCCCCCTTTGGCATTGATGGCAACACTTAGTGAAAAATGACTAAGTGTCACACTATACTCCCCCTTGGCTGATGCTCTATCTCTATGTACATTTTCCAAAGGTCCCCCTTAGCTGGATTCCTCATTTTTCACTGCTCATCACTCCCCCTTTGACATCAATGGCAAAGGGTGGGGTCCGCACACCAAAATTTTCAAAAATTAATCTATACTTAGTCACATAAGTATATCATCCGGTTGCACTCTACATATACTTTAGTATGTCTGCAAAAGTGTTTTTCAATTGTACAACTTTGGTTGCCCAACTCAGCTTCATCCTGTCCAAAATTGATATGTGACCACTCAACAGGAATGCAAAAGCTTCTACCTTCTTCAGATCTGTCGAATCATTTGTTTTGGCGGTGGTTTGAGCATCACTTAGGGCCTCATGCATGGCCTCCAACTTAGGAATGATTATTCTTCTAAGCTCATTTAACCTATTGATTCTATTTTTCTTTTCTTTCTCTAGCTTCTTAATTTCATCCAAGATTGCAATAGTCTGACATTCTTGATTTACTATGGATGAGGTAAATGGATCAAAATTTTGAGAAAGTTTTGTTAGTTTGATCTCCTGTTCTTCCATTTTCTTCTCAATCTCCATTGTTTCTTTGGACCATGATAGACAAAATTTATATATTTCCTGGCCATCTTTAAGAGCATTTTCTAAGCTCTTTATCCCTATATCCATATTTCTTCTATCATTTGATATTAGACTTAGTACTTTAGAGAATCTTTTATCCAAAAACACTTTCCAGACCTTTTCCTCAACTGATTTCTCTAAGGACTCAAAATGAGTGCTAACTAAACTAACAAGAGATTTAAGATTACCTAATGAGGAAACCGATGAATCCTTCAGAAAGGATGGCATGATCTTTTCAAGTACACCAGATGCAGCTTCTATTAGCTCACAGTCTTCCATGTGAGACTTTAGGAGTTTTTCTTTTGCCTTAGCATTAGCAAATGAAGCTATCTTCATTGTTTGTACCGGGGAAAGAGAATCAAAATCAAATGGTCCTAGTAGAAGTTCCAGTTCATCAATTTCCATTGTCTCTTTGTTTAAGAATTCTTTGACAATTTCTGCAGTGTCTCTTACTGAAGATAGAGTTTTCTTTTCTTCTGCAATCTTAGAGATGTCATCTTCTTTTCCCTTCACTTCTTTTTCTTTCTCCTTTATCCTTTCTTCTCCTTTGGATCCGGAGTCAGCAGGGGAAACCGGAGGAGTGATGTTTGTTTGTTCACAAGCCACCTCTTTCGGAGCAGAGGATTCCAAGTCCTTATCTTTTTCTTCACCGGTGTCCATTACTTCTTCTGTCATTGCCTCAGTAGATTCTTTTTCAACACTTGTAGCCGAGAGATCAACACCCAAGTCCTCTATAATAGGAATGTTGAATCTTGAGTATGCATTCCGCAAGATTTCTTCTGTTTCTTTTGCCACTTTATCAGTTTCTCCAAGCATGAGCTGATTCATTCTAGTCTTACTCCAAAACTCATCCTTGTAATCTTTGAAGATCATATCCATTTGTTTTGGAGTAATTGAAGGGTAGAGCTGAATAGTTATCTATTCTCTAATTTCTAAGTCCTTAGCCTTAGCATTTTCTTTTCTCATTTCAAGTTCTTTTTTCCAAACTTTTAGGAATTAGAGAAAGTATTTCAATCAAGGCTTTATTGTATATGTTTAAGTACTTAACTGTGGCTTCCTCCAAGATTTTTCTATCTACATCATTATATGCATCATAGAATTCTGTTATTGGTTGCAGGTTCCCATCCATAGTAATTTGCACCTTGTGGCCTTTTTCTTAGTTCTTTTCTCTACTTTACCGAATGATTTTGCTTCCGGTTTTGATGTCTTTGAGCTCTTGTTAGTGGTAGGAGCAGACCTCTTAGAGGATCTTGTCCAGGTGGGGGCTTCTACCAAACCACTTTCTTTTTCAGCACCTTCCTTCTCTTTCTCTACTCTTTCCATCTTCTCCCTATTGGCATCAAGTGCCTCTTTTGAGATGCCAAAGCTTTTGGCAATGTTTTCTACTTCTTTTCTTACCTTTCTTTTCATCTCTGGTTACCTTAGCTCAACATGGATCTTCACACTCAATTCTTCAAAGGTTCCAAACCTTTCTGCCTTGGGATCCTTTGGTTTACTAAGCATGTGCTGAACATGCAGCTCTACGATTTTCTCATCCACCTCATACCCCATTGGCATGATCCACACTGTTCTTGGTTCCACTACCTCCATTAGGCACTGATCAGTCTCTACCATAAAGCATACTGTGTCTTTGTATTTCTCAACTAGAGATTGGGGAATTCTCTCTCTAGTTTGCATCATGTTCTGAAAGTTTTTAAAGAAACCCCAGAGAGCTGTGTTTTGTGCTTTGTCATCACCAAGCCCATGCAAATAATCCCTGATTTGTATGGCAACCGGTCTGTCATTCTACCATACCCATCCACTAGATCCAGGTAGCTCATTCATAAAGTAGAAGAATAGACAGAGTATTAGGCCACTAACTTTGAAGGAATTCTTCTTGTCCTTTATCTTCTGTAGGTTCTCCAAGAGTTGGTTTAGAAGGAGCTCACAAAGGTCATAGTCTGCATTTTTTCTCAACATTTCATAGGCAGTGTAGATAGCAGTTCCAGGTACTGAATTCTCCCTGCTAGAATGATATATCTTGTAGCTGATGATCATGGATGCAAACTTGACATCCGGATCAGTGATGTCATCTATTGTCATTGCTCTTTTGTCAAACCTAGATCTAGTAGCCTCACTTATAGTCTGATTCTTGACAGACTTGAGAGTAGGTATCCCACCAGATGAGTGTAAACTAGTAACTACCCTAATGGCATCTTTTGTGATCTTGAATGGTCCATTCAACCACATGAAGTTGTCATGTATTCTACTCAATACATACTGGACCCATTCATCCTCAGTAAAGCAAGGGAAATGTATATACTATGCAAAGTGCTTCTCCCGGAGGGCCTTGTATTGGGGTTTGAGCTTAAATGAATCATCTATTAGTTGTTTGTGGTAGATATCCCTCAATTTGAACTCTCTGATTTCTTCAATGTTTGCGTGAATGTAAACCCTAATATCTTCTATATGCAAGACACCATGCGGAATACTAGAAAAAGCTCCTAGGGGATCTACTTCCAAGGATTTGTAGGGATGTTTCTTGAATTTGGGGCAAGGCCTATCATTGATCTTCACAATATTTAGAGTAGACATCTTTTAAAAAGATTTGCAGAGAGATATTTAAGAACGGAAAATACCTTTTGCGCCTTTAGGTTTCACGGAGTGAGCCAGATCGATTTCTGGATGAATTGACTTCTGTAAATGATCTTTGATGGGTTTGAGGAAATTTGTTGCAGAGCTTCTCTTTTCTTCTTCTTAAATGTAGAATGAGCAAATGTTTAATAAGAAGAACCCTTATATTACTCCACAAACCCTAATACCAAGTTGTAATAAATGCTCGACCTAAGTCATTCTGGTTTGCCTTATTCAGATGACTTGAAGAACTGGATCAATCTTGATCTAAACATCTTGCGGATCTTCCAAATCTTAACCATAGTTTATTTATATGTTTCTCTTATGAATCCTTTAATCCACAACTATCCTTGTGCCAGTTCCGGCACTAATTGACTGGCTGGGGGAAAAAGGTTTTCTTTGAGTTTCCCCCTGAGCCAGAGCTCACTTTTTAATTTTCAGAAGGAATATCAGCACTAGAGTCTAGTATGGATCCATCCCCTACATTCTCTGTACTTTTCTTCACCCAAATCTTGTTCATCTCACATTGAACTTCATCCGCATTTACTTTTTATTTTCCCTTATCTTGATTATGATTATGATGTACTGGACCTCTTTTGTCCTGATTCTTATTTCTACAGAATTTTGCAATATGACCAGATCTATTGAAAATTTGGCAAACAACATTTCTTTGCATATTTGATTAATATCCTCTTGATCTACATTGATTAGCCATATGACCCATTATATTGCATGCAAAGCATCTACCATTGAATGAATTGTTCATTTGCATATTTCTGCATTCATGAGATTTGTGACCATACCTTTTGCAGTTGAAACACTGTCTAGAGAAGGATGTATTAGTCTGATTCATTCTCTTTCTACACTAATTAGCTTTATGACCAAAGTTATTGCAGTTGTGGCAGTATCCATTGAAGGATGGATATCTTTGAGCATTAGGCTACCTTACCGGAGGTCTTCTAGGCATGTTCCTTGGATTTTCTAATCCAAAATTCTTCTGACCAGATTCAGAGCTTTCACCTTTTTCATACCCTAGGCCACACTTGTCATCTACCCTCTTTTGGCTTTCAAGAAGAACTTCAAGTTGGGCAGAGCTTATCTTGAATTTCTCTTTGTATTCATTTGTTGTTTGAAGATCCCTTTTAAGAGAGATAATTTGATCCTCAAGTTTTTCTTCATTATCTTTAGCATCTTCAAGATCAGATTCAAGATGTCTGATTATTCTATCCATCTTGTGGCAGTCTTCTAATTTTTCCTTGAAAGATTGTTTTAGATCATCTTCAAATTTTCTTCTTTCTTCAATTTCTTGGGTGAACTTCATAACTCCTGATTACATTTCATGTCTTACCATGATGATTTCTTTTGATAACTTTTCACATAACTTGGTTTTCTCTTTCAGATCTCCATTTGTATTATTGGCTTCACCTTGACTTGCCAATTGCTGAAGTAGCTCCTTTCTCTTTTTCATAGAGAGACTGAGTTTCTCTTTTAGTTCTTTTATGAAATCATCAGCCTGTTTGAGTCTTTCCTTCAATTCATTGACTTCAGAGTTTGACTGCTCAAGTTCATCAAGGGCAGACTTAAGTTGCTCCCTTATACCATACACATCCATTTGAATTCCTAGATCTTCCTCAAGCTGTTAGGCTCTGTTGGGAGGAACTTGGCTCTGATACCAATTGTTGATAACTGAGAGGGGGGTGAATCAGTTATCCTAATATTTCAACTTCTTGTGCTTTCTTAATAGTTAATGCAACATTAGATCAAATAAGAAAGCATAATTATGAAATGGAAATAACACCAATACACATGAAACAATGATTTTGATGTGGAAACCCTGTTAAGGGAAAAAAACCACAGGGTGATTAACCCAAGATATTATTCTCTGTTAAAAGAATAGAAGATACAAAATGGCACTTGCCAATTAGGGCTCACTGCCGGAGCACACTGCTCACAAGAGGCTCACTACCTACAAAAGACTTACTGTATACACACATAAAACTTGAACTGATGAGAAGCATCCACACATGCTGAAGTTCAATTCCAGTTAAGCTTAATAGACTAATCTGCTGCATTTCATTCTTACTCTCCTTAAGTGATGCTGTCCTCTTACATTCCGAACCTATTTTTCTACCTTTTATACTATTCTGCTTTTATTCGCACTTCAATACACACACAACACATACCTTCACATCTAAATCCATCTTGTATATATATCTGCACAAGTGATTTCAGCACTTTTGTAGTCGGCATCCGAAATAGTCAATATTATCTCAAACTCTGGTCTGTCAGCTGAATCCTTGCATACTAAGTAATGCGGATCAAGAATATGCTTGTAGAAGTCTTCAATCATGTCAGCCAATCATGAATGATACCTCAATAAACTTAGTCATTAGCAATATCTCTTCTGGATTTGAGTCTGACACTCTACCGGTACAGTTCTTCCTCTGTCTACTCTGTCAAATAGGAACCCAACACTCAAGTGTTCATATCTCTTCACCCTTCCATCATCGAAGGCTAAATCCTTGGAATCTTTTAGTCAAGGTACTCCTCTTGACTTCACCAAATCTGCACTTCACTAAAATACTTCCTCTGAGAGATTCGGACCTTGCTAACTGCTCTGTTCTTGCTTACCAGATCAAAACACTTCTTCAATTTGACTTCTGGTAGAGACTCATCATGTCTTGCGGATGTGTGGGATAACCTTTGTTTCCATCAATGACAACATTCATGAATCCATATAGTGTCTCTTGCCAACAACCTTTCCTCAACAACTCTTGTATATGTCTATTCAGTTCTTCATTCTCTATTAGTGTCATCCGATGTGCTACTTTGTTAGGAAAACTTGCTCCCGATATAAGATCCATGTGATGACTGATACTCCTTATAGGTGGTAATCCATCATGTACATTGTCTGATATGATGTCTTCATTCTCTATCAGCAACTCTCTTATCTCCTTCGGTTATTCTTCTTCAATGTCTTTGTTCAATGCTTTAGGTTCTTAGGAATCAAGGCATAACACATATGCTCATGTCTCAAACCATCCAGAAATTTTCTTCCATCTACCAAGAAGATTCTAACATTCCCACATATCACATCTTTAGGATCATCTTCTAAAGGAATCAAGGTAATTCTTTTTCGATTTCCTGTTATAGTGTATGTATTCTTTCTCCCATCATGTATAGCTTTTCGATCATACTGCCAAGGTCTACCCAACAAGATATGACATACATCCATAGGCATAATATCACACAAGACTTCATCATGATAAGATCCAATATGAAATTTCACCAAACATTGTTCACTCACCAATACCTTATGATCATCCTGAATCCATGCTATCTGATATGGCTTAGGGTGTTTCAATCTTTCCAACTTCAGCTTAGTCACCATCTCCTTTGAAAATAGGTTATCTGAAGTACCACTATCAACCACAACTTTACAACACTTACCTCCTGATTTGCATCTGGTCTTGAACAAACTCTTCCTCTGCAGTGGTTCCTCATTTATCTCTGTTTGAAATAGTGTTCTCCTCATTACCACTGATTCTCCTTTCTCAAGTTTGCCAACAGAACAAGGGTCATCTAGTTCAACAGATTCTTCTTCAACATATGCTCTTCCACTATTTTCTGTCCTCTTACTTGTACTACCCTGATTACACTCAAATGCTTTATGTCCTTCACCTCCACACTTGAAACAAGTACCTCTGAATGTTCTCTTATCTAATCCTCTTCCTTCTCTTTTGTATCCTTCATTCCGATATGCACTAGGGTTTCCTCTCCGGTAAAAAAAATTGTCATCTCTCTGATAAGCATTGTTATCTCTGTCATCCTTCTTAAATGGGCTATCTAACTTGTTCTACTCTGGATGTGATTTGTCTCCTCCAAAATAAGTCCTACCTCTCTAAAATTTACCTCCTCTACCTCTTTGTCTCTGATCATGTCTTTTGTTCAGCTTCTCTTCAACTTTCATGGCAAACTGATATGTGTCTTCCAAAGATGTCATCCTTACCAAGCTTAGTTCCTCTTGAATGTTCAATCTCATTCCATTGATGTATCTAGCCACTTTCTCCTTATTTGCTTCACTATGTCCTATCCTTATAATCATTTTATGAAATTCTTCAGTATACTCCTTCACAGATTTCTCCTTTTGTCTCAGGTTTTGCAATCTCTTCAACAACTCCAACTCATAGTCAGCAGGTATAAACTGATTCTTTAGTTTTGTCACCATCCGGTCCCACTTTGTAATCTTTTCTTTTCCTCTTCTATTTCTTTCCAACTAAACTTATTTCCACCATATAGCAGCATGTCCTTTCAACTTTATCTCTACAAATTTCACCTTCTCTAGATCTTCAATTTCCTCATATTCAAAGTATTCTTCCATATCATTTATGAAGTCAATCAATTCTTTAGGATTCAGATTACCAGTACAATTCGGCACATCAACTCTAGGTCTCTTTCCTATCTTTTAAATAGCTCGCAACATTTTTACTTGATCTGACTCTTCTTCTTCATCACCTCCTAGGGTTTCACCAGTGTGTTCTACAGATTGAAATTCTTCGTCCTCATCGCTTTCAACATTAGGTCTTGGTGTCAATCCTCTTCGCCTATCCTCTTCAACAACATCCAATCAGATTCACATTGTTTTCATTATCTCCATCAACTCATCTATTCTACTAGCCATTGTTCCAATAGCAACAACTCTGCTCGATGACATTCCTCCTAGGATCAAGTGTAAATTGCCTCAGGTTCAGCGATCAGGCTACAAGGTGACAACTGCCTCACAATCGGTGATCAGTTGTGACACAAGTAACCTACCTCAATTTGGAGATCTGTCCATAGCAAGATCTAATAGAATTCCCTTGCCAACTTTGGTTAATCCACTCCCAAAGATTCAAACTTTTGCTCTGATACTACTTGGTGCAGTCATGGTTGGAGGGTTCACAGAATGAACTATCCAGACCGTGCAGAAAGAGTAAACACAATGGAAACAACTCAAAGAAATAGAACAAATCTAGATTCAGTCATTCAATATATCATAGAATTCAAATAAAGATCAGCTAGCAACATGTGGGCTTACAATTAGGGCTCACAGGCCTTATTACATACATGTGCAAGATAAGTCTTTGAAGCTCCCTTCGCACAAAGTCAAAACTAAGAAGTATGAATCAATTGCTAACTCTTCACTACTTTCCTAAGGATCTATTACATCTATATATATCATTTTCAGACCAATAGATTCCTCCACATTGGCCAAGGAAGGTCATAAAACTCCAATGAAGAGATGTAACATGTTCATAAATAGGTCGAACCTAAATGCATAGAACACTTCCTCAAATGAATGGAACAACATGCAGACCCTTGGGGAAGGTCGGCCACAAACCAAAGGACATTAAATGATGTGTCATTGAGATCCACAAGTCAAGGAATGATCCGTAAGCCTTCTCCTTCAGCTGATTATCAGGAACTGTTAGAATGCTCTGCACTGAGAAAATAGTTGATCTTTTAAGAGCGATGTCTTTCTGGTAACTGATCCAAATGCTCTAAATTCTTGATATCATGTAGATGAATACATGTATATGCTAAGTCCAGATCTACAAGGTGTGAAATGCCAATACCAGACCACAAGTTGAAACTACTTCTGACTGAACTACTTGAACTGAACTGAACTGCAAACAAACTGAAATCAAATGCAAATATTTTTGGTTGATGCAAGATTGCTCTTGAACTAGGGATGCTCCTGCATCAATTAGAATTTCCTATTTTACTAGATTTAGATCTTAGATAAAATTTCTTATTTTCACTAAATTCATATCTTAGGTAGAATACATTGTACTTGGTTTCATTAATTTGTTGTAGCATCCCTCACTTGACCTCTTTGTGGATGATTTCCATGATATGTTAGTGTTATTATTCCATGGTGTGTTGATTTTATTAGCTAATGGGATGTGGAATAATAGTGTGTTCATTTTCTATGGTGCTTGTATACTATATACATGATAATGGCATAACTAATTATTAAAGGTTAATTTTTTTATTATATACATGTAATTAACAAAAGCTACTAAAGTTTTGTGTAGCAAGATGTGTTGTGCAATAGGTACAAGTAATGGGGAAAGTGAACTAGATATTGGCATTGAAATGGTTCATCCCATGATCCAAGTGTGTGGGAAAAGACTAATTAATTAATTAATATAAGAAGAATTAATTTCATTTAAAATAAATATATAAATAGTGTTGACATTACATTATTTATTTTATTTATTTATTTGGTAATTAATTTATTTTGGGAAAATAAATAAGTTTAATTATTTTAATTTGTTAATTTATTTTATTATTGAATGTGCAAGTCTATTTTAAGGATTCAAGAAATAAATTATTATGTTTATCTTATTTGTGAATTAGAAAATTATATTTTCCACAATTAGTTTTTAAATGAATTATTTTGTTTAGATAGAATTGGAAAAGATAATATTCTAATATTAATTTTTTTCATTAAAAAAGGTGCATGAGGAAGAATAAGGATATTTTAGTATTATTTTCATTTATAAATATAATATAATATTTTATTTTTTAGGTTTTAATTTAGGTTTTGAAAAGAAAAGAAAGGATTATTAAAAGAAGAAAAGGGGTTTTATTATGATTAGGGGAAATTTTTTGAGGAAGAAAAATTAAAAATAGGTTATTGAAGCTTAAGGATTTGAAAGTGTTTTTTGTGAAGAATTGAAGGATTGTTGTGGTTTGTCAATTGTTTGGTTCATCTCCATTAATTTTATGCTACAAGGATTAAGTTAGGATTGTTGTCATGAAAGGATTTAGAGAAGATTTACTTTGGTTAATAATTGAATAAAGTATTTTGTGAAGAAATTGTGGTTTGTATGCTTCTTGTGCAAAAAGAAAGATTTAGATAAATTGTAGATTCATTAATTTAAAAGATATATAAAATAATTTTGTTGAATTGGACTTGTTGGGAATTCAAAAAAAAATTAGTAGAAAGATTAGATAGGTTATTTGGTCTGAATATGGTCCTTAAGACACTGAAAATATTAATTTCTTTTATAGGAAGAAAACAAAATAGAAAACTTGAGAAGAGGCTAAAAAAAATAGCAACATATCTTAGTTTAAACATATCTCTTAAACAGTGATCTAAGTGTTTTTTTATTTTTGTATATGTGGTTTTAAATTATGGGATAAATTTTACCTCCTATTTTTATAATCCTATATTTTAATAGTTTTTTTAATTTATTAAAAGAAGTTGATTATTTTTTGAATATTGGTAAAACTATCATGAGCAAATCAATTTGTTATGTCTTCTATAACTTTCATTTTATAAACTAGGTTTCTCTAAAATTTTAGGGAAGGTGCAAAACCTAGTTGGTTAAATTATCAATATTATCCTAAGGGCTAGGATGGTTGATGTCTTGACTTCCATTGGAAGTGATAAGATTAAAGGAGTGGGAGAGGTTAGATGTTCTCGTCATGGGTGGATACATCTTGACATTATCTTCTCTACTTTAGTCCCAACACATTAAGACATCTCTCCTTAAGAAAGTTGGCCAAGTGATTGATCTTTCTCTTTCTCACTTTAGGCACCACATCACATGAAGCTTTAGTTCTCTTGATGGTAGAAGGTCCACAAGCTATTTATGCATTATTTTCACCATCCATCACTAGTAGCTAGGAGATCTCTGAGGATAAGACATGTGGTCTATTTTTTGTATTAATACCATTCTACCCTAAGGGATTGGGGTAGGGTGCTCTATGGTGGTATAGTTAACCTTCTTGTCGTATGTGGGGTAGTGGTACTCTACTCCTCGAAACATGATGCAAGCACAAATGTGGATGAGTCAACCTCGATACAACACATGAACCATGTCCTTTCTATGGGAAACCTCCATGTCACTCTCACACTCATGGAAAATCTAGACTAGTAGAGGTGTAACCTAGGTTGGTTTTGTTCTCGTGGAAGAAGAATGTCACAAAGAGCGGTTGGCTAGTCTTGGGGCCTGCTATGTGTCAATTGTTGTTCTTCTAAGACCATGATGGTAGAGATAACCTATGACACAAAGGGTCACTATCTTTCAATCTCCTATTTGGATTCCTTAAGTTCCATTGCCTAGATGGATGTTGATTTAGTTCGTTGATGACTCTTAGGCATTCTATGTTGTTGTCGAGTTCTAGTGTGACTTGGCATATGATCTATGTGTTTTGAATGATCCTAAGAGGGTGTTTGTGCTCTTCTACCATTTGAGGCATTTGTTTTCTAGGATGTATGGAATTTATTTCTTCAAGGATTTCCCTAACCCACTCACCTCTAACTCCTGGGAACATTTGTATGCTTGGTTGAGAGAGAGTTGATTAGAGGTAACCAAGAGTTAACTTTTGTTTGAATTTGTGATGTGATTGAAGTTTTTCTATGACTTCACTAGATTGTTGACCTTGTGATGGTATCAAGGAGTTTTCAATTTCAAGTTGACCTTGTGATGGAATCGAGGGATTTGTGTACTCAATTTGTTTTGATTTTCTCTTTTCTAATGTTTTTAGGTTTTTATGTATGCAAAGAAATGTTTTTTTGTTCTTTTTTGATTTGATGAGATGATCTAATTACTATGAATTGAAATATGATTGAAAACTTAAAATGACTTTTCAATGCAAATCTAAATATGTTTTTGTGATCAATTTTTGAATCCCATTCCAATAAAATAAAATAACAATTAATCAAGTACCATAAAGTAATTTAATATATGAAAGAAAATAATGAAATAATATAATGTGATGAAAGGAAACTATACTAAAAATAAATAATCTATCAAGAGTAAAGAAACAAAGTATTACTTTCCTGAAGAGTAATTTGATTAGCTAATTACTATGAAAGCATTAAAGAACATGTCATGAATTTGGTGCATGATCTTTGTACTATCTTTATAAATCCTTGTATTTGGCAACCACTTTCTCCTTTGCAAGAACGAGGTCTTCCTCTTGGAAACAAGGACAAAGAGAGCAATTGATTTGAAATGGCTTGAGCTTTGAAAGCTAAAAATGAAATTTAAAGAGCTTGGGGAGCTATGAATGATATGAAAGAAATATGTGAGCACAATGGCTATGGAATGAGAGAAAATTGAGAGAATAACAATTCTCTTGGAGCTTTTGAAAGCTTGGCAAACTATCCTAAGCATAAAACAAAAGGCACATAAGTCCTTCAATGAGCATCAAAATGCTAATGGAGAGAAAAAGAAAAGCTTCTCGAATGGCTGCAACAATGAATTTTCTTCCTAAGAGAAAGATTTGAAGCTTTGCAAAAATGAAAACTAAAGAAATGAACAAAAAGGTTCAAAGGCCTACGAAGAAGCTTGAAAAAACTTGTGAAGATGAGAAGAACATTCTCCAACTTGAGAAATAATGAAGAGGTGGGGGGTATTTATAGCTTGGAAGGGCTCACAAGAGGTGGGATTGATTGAAGAGTTGACTCCCTTGATTGGAGAGTTAACAGGATTGATTAAGGAGTGAATTGGGTTTGATTGGGAGCGAACAGGGTTTGATAGCCTTTCATAGCAGAAGAAATGGAATTAACTTGAGTGATTGAGAGAAGAGTAGAATTGATTTATGAGTTAGAATGGAGAGATTAGGAGTTTTGAATTAGTCAAAAGAAGTTTATGATCAGTTAGGGAAGGTGACTCACGCAATTAGAGCTCAATTTGGAGTAAATTTGGGCCAGAACTAGAAGAAATCATGCATTTTAAAACACCACAAGATCCTCCCTTTCACCAAGGTAGGTCACCTCTAGGGATCAAGGGTTGTCCATAAGGGGATCAAGGTCACCTAGGTGGATCTAGAAATAATAAGGAGAAACCCACAAAAAATGGATTCTACAAGTGGTTTTGGGGGCTGAGATTGGTCCTAGGGGCTAAACATGACATCAATGCCCAAAAATAAGTTATGATACATCAAGTGAGTGGATTCTCCCATTCTAGTAGGGAAGTCACCCCTGTGGATCAGGGGTCACCCCCATGGGGGATCAAGGGTCGCCTAGGGGGATCTGGAAATGACAAGGGGCAACCTAGAAAGACAAGTTTGAATAGGTCATATGGAACTTATGGAAGCTCAATCAGGTATATACAAACTCCTTTTTGGGTACCATTTTTTTAAAATTTCATATTTTTTGAGCACTACTTGTTGATGGGTATTTTTGCACACAACAATTTAGATAAAATACTAAGTATCTTATCTCTCCTGAAAGGAATCAAATCCCAAATAATGGAAGATGACTACCCCAAGGTCTATACAGTTAGGTCTTGGCCTTCACAAGATAACTCAATTGTATGATGTCTTTTTCTGTTCCAATCAAGGGTCCTACATGAATTTGGACAAACTCCAACAAACAAGGTTAAATTACACAAACCAATCAGTTTTTAGATTGAGAAATGCATTAACAAACTGATATGAACATATATTGCTCTAAAATGTATCATTTTAGGTTATACCCAGCAATATACTAACTTGCATTCATAAACAATATTCTAACTCTAGACTAACCAAATTTGATAAACAATGCAAAAGCAAGGCAAGATAGAGAAATGATACTAAGAAACCTAACTAAATCTTAAACCCATTCAATCATTTCAGCCTCAAAAATGGATAGACAAGTTTGCAAACACATTTAATCATCCTTAATTTGATCATGAAAACCCAACAATCAAGTTTCAAGGAGGTGCAATCTTCAATGGTGAAATTAGGTGTTCAGGCTAACAACACAAGGTCATTTACAATCAGCAAATTACTAGTGGTATGAACACTTTGCAGACTCATCAAATATCCATGTATCTATAGCTAAAAATAAAAGAAATACTTCAGCTTGGTGTTTAGAAACCATGAAACAAACTTTATAAGATGACAAGTTCAACAAATATCAACAATTTTCATTCACAATCTTGACTAGAAACCATGAAGTAAACTTCTATTAAGCTCAAAATATTAACAACATCAATAATTTCCAAACTTGGTGTGGAGAAAACCATGAAAGTAACATGAAAAATAAGAAAATACTATGTATTTGCCCTCAAATCCCAATAGTACAATTGCTTTCAAGTATGTCTTCAATGAGTTTTTTACCAAAACACCAACAAGAACTAATTGTTCTTCACCAATTCCCACTTCTTCTTACAAATTCTCACCTCTTCTCATAAATTCTAACCTCTTACAATGAGTTTCAGCTGTATACATATTCAAATCAACTTTTCCATATTGTTGACCTATTTTCCTTTGCCCAGAGTCAAATAGTTCACCTTCAAAATCTTGATAGAATCCATTGAGAACTTAGCTCTACAGGCCCAAAAAACCTTCAAAGCTTGCCTTCACGAAGATTTCTATCTTTATAGTTGGTTTTTGGCATGGACATTTGTTGTCTGGATATCTGGACCTTAGTTAATATCCAGACCTTAGATAATATCCAGATCTTATCTAATATTTGGACCTTAGTTAATATCTGGACCTTAGTTAATATCTGAATCTTATCAGGTATCTGGACCTTAGCTAATATCTAGATCTTATCTAATATCTAGACCCTAGTTAATATCTGGACCTTAGTTAATATCCAGATCTTATTAGATATTTAGACCTTAGCTAATATCTAGATCTTATCTAATATATGGACCTTAGTTAATATCTGGACCTTAGCTAATATCTGGATTTTATCTAATATCTAGACCTTATCAGATATCCATACATTAGTTAATATCTAGATCTTATCTAATATCCAGACCTTAGTTAATTTTTGGACCTTAGTTAATATCTGGATCTTATCAGATATCCGAACCTTAGCTAATATCCAGATCTTATTTAATATCCAGACCTTAGTTAATATCCAGACCTTTCCTTAATGTCCAGATCCTTTAATGTGCACATCCTAATGACATTATCATAATTTCATCTTAAGGAAATCCTTTGTAGTGATGATATCATCTGGACATTCTGACATGGGATATTTCACAAAGTTAATATCCAGATTACAAATATCCAATGCATACGATGGCTTTTCTATATCGTTGAGGTGAATTTGACAGGTGTACATCTAGATATCAGGATACTAGGCCATGATCCAGAAGCAGGATAGGTTTCCAACTGAGGAAAAATGTGCAAATTTGGCCAACAGGACATAACAAAGGTTGAATTATTCAGGAAATTCAAAAATCAAAGAAAAATAGAGTTATAATAAATTGTAGACTTCAAATATTTATTTAAATATTTGAAGTGTTGTAAAAGCAGATATTTTGCATTAATTGTTGCAGGTTGATGAATCAGCTACTTTCATTAAAGACACAAATATCTTCCAGCTGCTCCATGATCTAGATATTTTATGCAGTTATTCCTTACAGATAGACATCCCTTCTAGCAGGGATTTTTTTTTGACAACCCATGGGGGTGAATTAATTGTGACAGATGACTTAGTTCAAATGTAAATCAAATGCTATCTATACATATTTGTAAGATGTATTGAGGGTTGGATACTTTTTCATTTTGTATTCAAACAGAGTTCTCTTTTGCTGTAACCTTGCCTTCTGCTTGAATATATGCTTGTGTTTTACCTTTTTTACTATCTTATATCTGTGTGATTCAGAACAGATTATCCATGAATGTTTCTTTCCTCTCAATTTTGTTCATTTCCAAACCTCTGCTAAGAATTTGTTAGATCCATGTAGATGATCAGCTATATCTCTATATTTTGTGTATTTTCTCAGTTTTGTGAGAGCTTTCCTATTCAAACCTAGTGTATCACCTCCATTAATTTATAGTTTTACTCCTCTTCCTCTTTTCATAAACTAGGGCATCGTAAAGAGGTAATTTCCAATTTACTGAATTATCTATTGCTGCTCCTAGGAAAAGGTCTAGGTTATCTAGGTCACTTGTGAAAAAAATAGCAACCCTATTTTACCTCATCCAAGAGCTCAATCTACAACCCCTCCTGTTAGGTTTCAATATACTAGAGGAGGATTGTACATTCCTAGATTGAATTTGAATATCCCTAAGATGGTAAAGAATTTTCCTTTTGTGACCTTCAATGGAGGTAGTCCTTTAGATTTGGTTGCATATAATGACATACTGGCTACAGTCCTAAAGAGTGTTTCACCCTTTACGAGTGATGGTTCTATAACCCCTGCTGAACACATCAAAGACATATCCAGTGTATGCTCAGTCAATCATATCCAACATGAGGACGTCACAGTTAGACTCTTGGTCTCATATTTCAAAGGGAGGGCTCTTCAATGGTTTAGGAGGTTGACCCCTACTTTAATACATGACTGGGATGAGCTGGTCAAGCCTTCTATAAGCAATTCAGAGAAAGGGCAGATAATGTTTCAACAATCAAAAGAGCTCCAAGTGAGATGCTAGTAGAATTCAATTTCAGATTTTAGAGGATGTGGGAGAGAATTCTAGCTACCCTCATGCCATCACCACAAGGTTCTTTTTTATTATTTTTAAGAGCTTTAAATTCTGATATCATAGTGATGATGCAATCTATGGGGGATGAAACCCTACCCACTGGTTATAAGACAACTCTAAAAGCTAAAAATTATCTAATTTAGGCTGGCAAAATTGCTCCCAAACCTCTTGTCCTTCTTTTTCCAGAGTTTCCTTCATCATCCCAATAGCCCATTATTGCTCCCACTCTAGAGCCTAAAGCTTCAATGTCCTCTCTTTCTCAAGAAGAAAGTGATCTTAAAACCCTAATGTCTAATTTGACCAATAAGATGAATAGTATAGCTATTCAAACTACCCCCAAACCCCATTAGAATTATAATCAAGGGAAGTCATCTAACCAAAATTGGAACCAAGGTTACATTCCCAGTAGAAAGCAGAATTGGAATCAGGGTTACTAACAAAATAGATATCAAAACTCTAACCATGCTTAACCTTTACAAACAATTTGACCTATCCAATAGATATTGGTTGTGAATCCAATTAGGGCCTTAGTCCCTACTCAAAATAATCTGGCCCAAGAGGTAGATTGGTGCTACCCCTACAACCAACCTCATAATCAATCTACTTGTGCTTTTGGAGCACAAGAAAGAGCTTTAATGGTGCAGAACTTTCATACCCAATAGGCATCATTATCAAAGGCAGCCAATAACAATCCTAAAGTATCAAATGAGGCTACCTATGATGCCAATATGATGCTATGGACTTTAGAGGACCTTTGTGTTGTCAATCAGCCCATGGATAGTGTTATTATGCTTGTAAGTAGTATTGCAAACAATACTAGATCAAAAAAAGGCAATTGGAAGCTAGTCCCATGCCTAATGTGTTACAAAAAGAGCTCATTCCAAAGGCAAAGGTGGCCAGTGCCATAATTCCAATTCAAAGTAGAAAATCTGCTACTACAAAAGAAATTCCACCAGGCTTAAAAGTGCCTAAACAAATTGTTGAATAGTCAAAAAAGGGAACTTGGGTTCCCTCAATGTATAAGGTAGCCATTGTTCCACTAAATATTATGGAACAGATGAAGAAAACAAATATCAACGTCTCAATGTGGGAAGTAATGTCAATCCCTTCTCAGAGGGATTTGTTACAAGAAGCCTTGAGGCACTTCCCATCAACTAAATCAGTAGCAACAGACTCATCAGCAAAGCAAAAGGAAAAGAGTCCTATCAGTCTTGTGCAGCCAAGTGAAGGACAAGTACAGTTAAGAAACCATCTCCTTTCTACTTTTTGTTGATCATTGAAAAGTTTTTAGTGCACAATTGTATGATTGGTTCAGGGGCTAGTGTTTCAGTCATGCCCAAGAAGATAGTAGATGCATTAGGCATCAAGTATACCCCTATTTCATTAGGAGTATTACAATTAGATGGCACCTCTATAAACACTATAGGAGTGATCAAGGGATTGGACTTGACTCTACATGCATGTCCAAACTTGACTTTCAAACAATACATTCCAGTCATTGATCTTCCTCCCTTCTTTACCATTTGTTTGTCAAGGGATTTCACAGCCAAGGTAGGTAGCTACCTTTCTTCTGACTGGTCTCATATGTTGTTGAGGACCAGATATGGCACAAGGTTCACCATCAAGGCTGAACCAATTTTGAATTATCATGTGGAGAACTATGACCATAGCCTGGTCAACCCACATGTTATGATTCAGGGTGAGGAAGTGCATGACTCAGAGTGTATTGAGGTAGAATCTTCACCTCTTATAATCCCTTATTTGTTTCTTGATGAGTGGGCAAGGCATCATTGTAATTTTGATCCTTATGACACCATTGAAGTAACTGACTTGGGCACCTACATGATCCATGAAGGGGATTCTACAGTCCCCTCTATACTTAAGCCAGATGATGACTCCAATGGTCCATGGAGGATGTTTTTTGACAGTGCAAAGAGCAGAAATGGAGCTGGTGCAGGAGTTTTACTAGTCTCTCTGACTGGTAAGAAATTGTATTTTGCTCATAGATTACATTTTTCTTGCACCAATAACGTAGTAGAGTATGAAGCATTAGTTCATGGTTTGCTTATCACTAAGAAGAAAAATATCAACCATTTGGAGATCTTTGGCGACACTAAGTTGGTAGTCAACCAAGTCAGAGAAAGATGTGCAATAAAAAACTAGCTTCTGAGAGCTTATAGATATAGGGTTTGGGACTTGTTTGAGATTTTTGATGCTCTCAACCTACAAGTAATCCCAAGGAAACTGGATTCAGAGGCTGATCAATTGGAAACAATGGGGGCTCAATTTTTTCCACCTACAGATTTGTTTCAAGGTCCTGATTAGCATGTGAAGATAATAGTCAAGCCCTCTGTTCCTAATAATGATACTCATTGGCAAGTCTTGTTGATTGTCAGGAACACTAAGCGAGGGAGTGAATTAGTGTTCTATAAACCTTTTCTTGGACTTTTACTTTTAACCATCCATAAAAGGATGACACATAACACCAAGATTTTATGTGGAAAACCCAAAGAGGGAAAAACGACGGAGAGGATTAGCTCTCAAATATATATTGTAATCTTTACAAAAATGATGTTTAGGCTTGGTCAGTCCACGAGCCTAGAACATGCTGGCTTACTGCCATGAAGTACAACTAGGTTTAGTAGGCTCACTGCCTCAACCCTAAAACTAGCAAGATTCCAATAAGGGTTGTTAAACCCTGAGGGCTATCAAACCCTATTGAAGGCTTACTGCCTTGATGACAAAATCTTCCTTCTTGTTGATGTGTAAAATTACACAGGTTCCAACACCAACATGGGAAGTTTCAAGAATGTGGGACTTGCTACTTGAAACAACCTCCATATTTTAAAGAAGCTGGCTCTTCCTACTTCAATGGGGTTTTGGGAAAAGAGAGAAGAAATAAACATGATTACAGATATAATAAGTAAAATCCTAACTCTATGACGATACGCCTGAATGAAATATATTTCCTTAATTAGCATAGTGAATCAATTCTTAAGATTTAGCTATATTAAAGAGAAAATGTTACATGATCAATATAGACAGATTGTAAATGAATTAAAAGACCAAAGGCTAAACTCAGAAGATTTATGCAAAGCCACAGATAATATTACCAATGGCACAGAACACAACTTCTTTCATTAACAGTTCAACAAATACAAAAGGCACAGTAACATGCACAGGTATATCAACTTCTTTATCAAAAATAGCTAGGCTAAGGAAAAATAATACAATCTAGTCACAACAAGATCTCTGAAACTTTCTAATTAATTTGAATCACAATATCTCCTTCATATATAGCCACAAAATTTGGCTCAAGATCGCCTGTAACTGCCTAAATCCCAATGGCATTAACAGAACTAGAATTAACTAGGACTTAATCTGACACCAAGATCTCTCTGAATCTGCAACCATCTTTCCCTACATGCTCATTGGCTGAGTGACAAAAATAAGTGGCACATTAACTATAGTTTGGTTGAGACACATGGTAGCACCCACAAAATTTAAAAACTTCAAAATATACCACATGGCAACACACACTTAACACTTAACATTTTTCCTTCAAAACAAGGCACACAAAATAGTGCCACTTGTCACCATCCACCAAACTTTAAAACATGATACATGGCAGCATCCGCTACTACTTACAACTTTTACCTTTATGCCCCGAGCACCTACAGCTATGACACTTGGCGCCTCCTGGAACATTAAAACTGTGAAATTATATATATGGGACCCACCACATACCTCTTTAATTCCCACTCAGAGAAAAAATATTGTGACACATGGCATCTCCCTCTTAAAGCAAAATTGGAAACATGGTGCCCTCCGGCAAAACAAAAGATTTATGAAGAGATCCCGCGGGGATGAGACCTGTCCCACTCCGAAAGTAGCTAGAAATTACAAGAAAATATATATGTCTTCACCTAAGAGCATCAAAATGAGAGTAGCTGAACCCCCCACTTATGCCAAGTGGCACACTTTGTGGCAACTATGAAACTGTGTCATAATATTGTGGGCCTACCATAAATGTCAGTATTAACAAAGATTATCAAAAAGAGAAACACACGGCAGCATCTACACACATTTCAAAAGGACACTCAGCAACACCTGCGGTCTCACTGCATCAAAAGAAACTTTGTCACGGCCTCTGGCATCAACACATGGCACGCTCTAGAGTGAGAAAGAAACCTCAATAACAAAAACAATGCCATAGATACATGGCACACTCTAGAGCAAGTAAGAAACTTCAATAACATAAGCAATACCATAGATACGTGGCACACTCCACAACAACTGGATTATAAAAGAAACACACGGCAACATCTACAACACTGAGACACTTTCCCCTTGTTACTCCGTATTGACAGATGGCGCGGTCTGTGCATAGAAACATAAAGCAACTGTAACAAATACTGAGACAGAAACCATGCTGAAACAAAATGTAGAGTTTTTTTAGCTCTACAATTCATGGTGACCATAAGGAATTCTGGGCTTGCCCCAAAAGAACTCCAAAAAAAGAGAAACAAAAATGTACTGCCACTGTCAATGAAAACTCAATCATAAATTTTGCAATGCAGCCTAGTAAATAGACCACTCTAAGTTTGACAATCCTTGTCTGCTCTCCAAATCCTAGAAAGCAAAATCTAAATTAATAATATCTTTGTGGGAAAAAAATTACAAAATCTGAACTATAGCATGTAATTGAAACTCAAGCTAAGCCATTGGAACCAATATGGTCTCTACTTCTCCCACACTAGAGGAATTACTCAATCCCTAAAAAATAGTCTGATTGTTTTGTCAACAGCAAAGCCTTTATTTCTTCAATCATCAACATTGTACTACTATCAGGAAAAGGTGAAGGCAGTCCCAACTGCACTAAATCCTTAATATGTTTCTTCATATTCCTGATTCCTTCTTTGACTACATCCAAAAGTTACTTACAATTCATAGCAGCAGAGTTATAGCTCAACACTTTATTCACTCATTTGGCAGCCACCATCATATCACTTATACCAGTTGCAGACATAATCTCCTCAGATGTGTCATATAGTTTCTATAATAGAAGTTGGGAATTTGAAACCCTCAATGAAACAATAGACAAAGTTACTTGCACAGGACACTCTACTTTCTCACATAGTTGTTGGGCATTTAGCAAAAAGGTAAGGGATGGCCTAAGTTGTACAATCTCCTTAGAGATTCTCTTCCACATGGAGGCATATAGCTCTTTTACCAAATTCAAAACCCCTGTAGTTTGTGGCCTTTGTGCCAACTCAATTGTCAATTGGTTTTTCTTTTGTTGCTCAGCCATAAACTGTGCTTGAGCTGCACTATTCAGATTTTGCTCCTTGAAAAGTGTTTGCTGCAGTTGTGATGCCTCTTGCAACTTGTCTTGATACCTTTTTTCTACAGTGGCCTTCTCTTTCCTCAATGTAGCAACAACTTTTTCCTGTGATAACTCAACTTTCAAGGCTGCAATATGAGTCTGTGCTACTTGATGAATCTATAGAGAAATAGTAGACTGTAACTCTTTATTCAAAGTGTCAATTTCTTTTACTTTGGCCTGTATCTCCCAAGTTAAGTTACTGCTATTAGTCTTTTCTTGTGTCAACTCAACTTCAATCTTTTGTAACCTTTTGAACACCTTCAAGTAATCAGTGGCAACTGATGCAATTTCATTCATTAATTCAACTTGGTCTTATGGCCTGAAAATAGACATATCCATAGCCACTGCATTCATTGAATAGTCATGTGCCTGTATTTGCTCATTAGGTTTGATTACATTGGGAGCCAAATGTGTAACAGTTAAAGACTGTTGAATAGGATCAAACAAAGATTTTATATGAGACACATCAGGGCTCTTATTCTATTTCTTTCTTTTCTTCTCCATCTGAGCTTCTCTGGCTTTTCTTGCTATGTCAGCCTGGGCTTGGAAAGTAGGAGGTGATGCAATATATCCTCCAGCAAATGGGTAACCTTGAGGTAAACCGTAGGGAATGGAAGTCATTTGCTGGGAAGGATCAAATTGTGGCAAGGCCTGCTTGGGCATGGATGGGGAAAATAGAGGTAAGGAAATGGCCTGTGAAGACATGGTCAGTGAACTAGCAACTAGGGAAAAAGTTTGTACAGGCACAACAGAAGTGGTAGGAGACGTGGAAAATTGGGTAGATTGGGTTGCCACTCCTAAATAAGAAGAAATAGAAGTAGGGGAAAAGAGAGAAGAAGTACTTACCTGAGCCACCGATGAGATGATAGGAACTTGTTGTTGTTGGGGTATTGATACTTCTTCCTCTATGTCTTCTTTTGGTAATATCAACCTTCGTATCTTCTTCTGAAGCCTGTCTGATTCTTCCTCTGGGTCTTCTTCTTCGACATTGATTGATGCTTGTTGCAAAGGTGCCGCTCTGAGACCCCTAGATGCCAAATCTATTTGGATCTCAAGAGATGGTGATGATACAATTTCCTTTTGTTTTTGTAAGGTGCTAAGAGATGGAGGCCATGGGGCTCTAGAAGCTAAAGCTGATACTTGCCTTATTTCTTCAACATCTTGCTCCTTCTCCACTCTTTCTTCCATTTCTATTACTTCTGGAGAATCTCTCAAAATATTACTTGTGTCCAGACTAGAAACTAGGGTCATATGAAAATCATCCCATACAGTTTCCCATTCTTCATCAGTTTCAACATTCCTGAAAGTATGAGTAATTTCAGCTATCTCTTGTCTGTATTTCCAGTAGGCTATGATTTTCTCTGGACTCAATTCCTTCTTCTTCAATGTAGCCGTAAGGCCTGTAGTCATAGACCTTTTAGGGTCATATTCTTGTACCTTCTTTTAAAAAGTTTCCCAGGGCCTGGGACCCTCATCTGGCAAGTCTTTTAACTCAACATAAATCATAGGATTATCCTTCTTGGGTGATCTTCTTTTCTCCCAGAAGGGACATTTTTCATGAACAAATTTTGTAGAAACCCTATTACTAACAATCCATGAAGCTAAGAAGCTATCTGGATCATATTTCCATTTATCTTTGACAATCAAGAAACCATAAGCAGCTAGCTTTTGCAATAGAAGATTTTCAATTTCTCTTACCTAAATTGTCATTTTTTCCCTAATCCAGGGGACATCATACATTTTCTTTTTCCTCTTCTTATGTCCAAAATTATTATCAATAATAGATACCTGACGAGCCACTTCTAAAAACGTAACCCTAGGGGTTAAGACTTTTGGCAACAGAATGGGCTCACCAGCCAAACCTTGGACTCTAATGATAGTTGTATGGGCACCAAAGAAATAATCACGAGGGATTGGCAAGTTGGTTAAAAAACCTCTAAGGTTCTGTGTCATCCTATTTTCTATAGGCTTAGGGCTTAAATGATTAAAAGCAGCAGCAACAAAACATTCTGTGAACTCATAAGGGTCCGAGGTATTTGACAAAACATGGGTCCATGTGGACACCAGAATTGTTCTGTTGCTACCAAACTCAAGGTCATACATATTTAAAGGCATGTGCTACTAAAAGAGACCAAAATTTTGATATAGCATCAAATGAAATAGGTATACTGAATACCTTAAAACATGATTCTAATGAAAGTTTACAAGCTGAACCACCATGGCAGCAGAGATTTGTTCTACAAAATCAAGTTGGTACTCCTAGGACTTGTCCACCATTTTCAATCTAAATATCACTACAATCTACCAATCATGTACTGTGGAATCATCATACTGACCAAAGATGAAAGCCAACATAGCTAGGACATCTTGGACGTCGGGATTGAACTGAGCATGGCCTGTGGGTAGCGGAGGCAACAAGGTATTTTCATCGCCTAAATGCATCTCAATATTTAGAAACTTCACCTTACTATGAACATTTGCCTAGGTGCCCTGCAATTTAGGGATAGTAGGAAATGTGGTTGTTCTTTCATGCTATAAGGCCAACATATCCCTAATTGCCTTAGGGGTAATCTAAACCATAAAGGGACCACATTGAATAGAAGAAGATGGTGGGTGAAACAATTCTGCACATAAGTCAATCAACTCAGGGCATAGGTGAACATTAGGAACTACAAACTGTGCTAATTGGGACGTCCATACTCTCATCCCAAAAGTTTGCCACTGCCCCTTTGATGCATAAACAAGAGACCTTTGGTGAGCTCCCTCTCAGAGATTTTTAGTTTTCTTCTGCATGTGCATATTGAAGACGCCATCTACATAATCTAATACCTATGATGAGTACGCACATACCCCTATTTCTAGGACCCTTTTTCTTGGGTAATTTTTACTCAGTTGTGCGGGTGTAGAAGCATAAGATTTGTTGTTCATTAACTTATCAGATTTTTCAAAGAGCCCTAGCCCTTCTTGCGGTGATTGTGGCTCTAACATTTTGGTATCTACTCTCAAGGCCCTAGACACTCTTGACATAGAAATTAAGAAACTGAAAATGAAACTGAACCTAGCTGTAATGGCAGGCACGAAATAAGGCTTAGATGCAGAAAGTAGAGCTCAGAGGATGTAGAGTGAAAATGGTAACAAAATACAACAATCTAAGAGTTTTAACACTTAGCTCAATAGGGCTTAATGAAACATTTAATGACACATCATGTCTTATTAATGGCATTAATGCCAAAAGATAGCAGTGTATCTCTCAGAAATCTGTATTGGACGGAGTGTCAAATCTGTATCAAAAGTGGCGATCCTCTAAAAAGAAGGCACTCTTTTCCTACAATTTAAGGAACTTCTAGAACAACCTTCATAAATGCAACTGCTAATGAAAGGGACCTCTGTGCTGAAGACACATGTTCTCAGAACACTTATTTAAAAGGGAAATAGCGGGAAAGCAAGACAAAAGTGGGAAAGGAAATAAAAACACCTAACTAACTATGATACATGGAAAGTCTCAAGACTTAGAGAAAATTTAGACAATCTGGTTCCTAAGAATGCCTTAGCATTATCTAATATGATAGTGCGAGGAGGGCCAAACTGAGTAGTTATCCCTTCTAGAAACTCTAAGATTACTTTTTTAGTAGCTTCCTTGAGTGGCATTGCTTCACTCTACCTTGTAAAGTAATCTGTTGTAGTGAGAATCCACTTGTATCCCATATTTGACACTAGATTGATCATGCCAATAAAATCCAAACCCCACTGAGAAAAGGGTTCATCCACTATTATGGGACTTAAAGGCAATGTTGCATTTCTTCTCTTCCCAATATAGAACTAGCAAGCCTGACACTCTTTGACCATCTAATAGCAATCTAAAAATAATGTAGACCAAAAATAGCCAGCCTGTGACACTTTCATTGTAGTAGTTCTTGCTGAAAAATGTCCCCTTGAGGTTCCATAATGAAACTCATGCAGTATCCTTTGGGCTTCATCTTTCTCTAAACATCTTAAAAGTATTCCATCAATATTCTTTCTAAATAAAATATGATCAATCAATACAAAATGAACTCCCTTCTACCTATAGTATCTTTTCTTATCAAGGGACAGTTCATTTGGGAAAATACCAGTTCTCATGAACTGTGTTCTATCACTTACCCAAGAGTCTTGTTCAATCTCTTGGAGTCTCAATATTGTTTCAATTTCTACTTCCTAAGGCATTGATTCTTTTATGTATTGAGTCATATATTGGCATAGTCCCTTTCCTTTGATCAATTTGGTAGGCCTTACCTCTCTATGATATTCTAAAATCTTAGTTATCCAATTATCCCTCTTTTCAGTAATCTCACCTTCCATGATATATTCCCTTACACTAGGGTGTGAAAGGAAGCTAGGTGTGCGGAAATCACTTCCTATACTAATCTAATGAGGGGAGGAGAGTGCAAATTCAACTTTATCCTTACTATTACAACAATTTTAAACCCACTAACAGAGATAACAAAGATATTATAGCAAACACATAAACAAGAAAGTGAGATAGAAGAAGAGAGACAATATATACGTGGGGAAAACCCTTATCGGGTGAAAAATGCCACACTCCAAAACCTGCACAATGTGTTAACAAAACTAAAATGGTTTACAATACACTTGCAATGCAAGCTCTTAGGAGTCTTCAACACTCGTATCTGGAGACAAACTGGTAGCATAACAGTACCTGCCAAACCTGTAATACATCTCCTCAAAGCACCTATTTTTATAAAAGATACAAGGCAAAATTGCCTCTATCTTGTAATGGGCGTCCAACTTGGCCTCATGGCCCAAAACCCACACCTATGGACACTTGGTCAACATTGTAAGATACTTCTAACACTTGTCCACACACCCCATCCCAAAGAGGACACCTATTTCCAAAATGGGCTATGACAGATGCTCTTACGACTCTTACGACTATCATAGAATCTGTCATAGCAGTTACAACTTATAGTTGTAAGAGAATCTATCATACATAGGCTATAAATAGCATATTCTCTTACAACATGTCATAGTCCACCTTGGGGCACCCAAAGATGCCTTTTTCAAATATGCTCTTCGACACATGTCTTCGCCTGTCATAGAATCTCCTATTTTTGACTCTTACATATCATAACTCCGTCATAGGAATATGTCATGACTGTTATGGTCAATATTCCCTTACACAACATCCAAGATGCCAACACATGAAAACATATTCCTACCACAAAGTGGGACACCTATCTCCTCATGTGAGGACAAAATTACAAGTTGTCATATTCCATGTAGGATGATACATCACCGTGCCACATCCCACAAGATGACAATATGAATTTACAATTTAATTTACAACATAGGCAATAAATAAATAAATACAATGAAAATAATACAAGGAATTATCAAGGTTGAGACACCTTAATTCCCAACATTCTCCCACTTGTCAAACACCTTGTAAGAGCCAATAGAATTAACATTATTTAATTGCTATAGGCCGAGAGGCCCATGGACTCCGAACACCCCATAGACTCCGAACACCATCTAAACTTCTTTGTGCCCACTGGCTTTGTCAATGCATCTACATCATTCTTCAAAGTATCTACTTTCTCAAAATTTACCTTCACATCCTCTACCATGTCTTGCACGAAGTGAAATTGTACATCAATATGCTTTGTTCTAGCATGGAAAGTTGGATTCTTCGTAAGGCAGATTATACTCTGACTATCACAACAAATCATAATCTATCCTGCATCAACACCAACATCTAAACACAATCTCTTAAGCCAAATGGATTCCTTACAAGCATGATTTGCAGCCATATACTCAACTTCTGTAGTGGACAAAGAAACCATAGGTTGTCGCTTACTCATCCAACTAATTACACCACCAAACATTGTGAACACATATGCATTGGTGGATCTCCTGCTGTCAATGTCACCTGCCCAATCAGAATCCACAAATCCATGAATATAAACTAAATGCAGAGGTCCTATAGCATTTGCATGATAGCAAATGGAATACTCTAAAGTACCCCTCAAATATTTGAACACTCACTTAACTGCATCCCAATGTACTCATCCAGGATTAGCCATAAATCGACTAAGGACTCCCACTGCTTGGTTAATGTCTAGTCTTGTGCAGACCATAGCATACATCAAACTGCCAACAACACAAGCATAAGGTACTTTGCTCATGTCCTCCACCTCACTAGGAGATTTTGGACAGTCACTAACAGATAACTTTATCCCCAATGAAATAGGAACACATAATGGTCTACAATCTACCATGCTAAACCTATCCAACACGGTCTTCACATACTTACTCTAACTTAACCAAAGTTTTATGTTAGCTCTATCTCTTATGATTTCCATTCCTAGAATGTACTTGGCTGCCCCTAAATATTTCATTTCAAACTGTGCTGCCAACTGAGACTTAAAATTAGAAATCATATTTTTACCCTTCCCAATCAACAACATATCATCAACATATAATGCAACAATGAGAATACGATCACCATCAAACTTATAATACACACAGTGATCCGATTTTGATCTCAAAAATCCAATTAACAACACAAAGGCATCAAACTTCAAGTACCACATCTTAGGAGACTGCTTCAAACCATACAAAGACTTTTTCAATTTGCAAACCAAATTTTCTTTACCTTTCACTATGTAATGCTCTGGCTGTGACATGTAGATTTCTTCCTCCAAATCGCCATGAAAAAAAGTTGTCTTCACATCCATCTGTTCTACCTCTAAATCATAAGCAGCTACAAGAGATAACATAAATCTAATGGATGTCAGCTTTGCAATAGGAGAGAAAATTTCACCATAATCAATTCCCTCCACTTGTGAGTACCCCTTTGCAACCAATCTAGCCTTGTACTTTTCAACATTGCCATCTACATCAAATTTCTTCTTGAACACCCATTTACAACCAATGGGTTTCCATCCATCAGGCAAAGGCACCAAGTCCCATGTTTTGTTCTTTTCCAAAGAAGTCATCTCATCCTCCATGGCCTCCTTCTAGGAACCTGCATCTTTCATGCCCATAGCCTCTTTCACAGTTCTAGGCTCATCAACGTTAGTAAGTAAAGCAAAAGCACAACTAGAATCAAGTAATGAATAACCAAACCTATTAAGTTGCTTTCTTGTTCATGTAGACCTCCTCAATGGTTGAGGTTGAGGTTCTTCTTCTTCTTCTGAGCTTTCAGAGCTGCTAGAGCTCTCCTCATCGTTAGGTCTCATAGGGTCTATCTGTTTAGTCTTCTCATGGGTAGAAGGAAAATGAACCGCATCCTTTTTCTTTTCTGTCTGTTCTCTCTGTAGAACAATGGAAGAAGGTGTTAGCTCTCTAAACATAACACTTCTACTATACAAAACTTTTTCAGCCACTAGATCCCAAAGCTTATATCCTTTCACACTGACACCATAGCCAATGAAAATACATTTAACAGCCTTGTTCTCCAATTTAGATCGTTTCTCCCTAGGCATATGTGCATATGTCTCACAACAAAAAACACAAAGATTTCTAACTGAAGGCTTCTTACCAGACCAAATCTCCATAGGTGTCTTACCAACAAGAGCTGATGTAGGAGATCTGTTTACCAGATAGCAAGCAGTAGCAACAACTTCAGCCCAAAACTTTTGTTTGAGGCTTGCTCCACTAAGCATACTCCTAGCCTTCTCTATCGGTGTCCTATTCATCCTCTCTGCAACTCCATTTTGCTATAGGGTATATGGAGTTGTCTTATGCCTTTCAATGCCTTACTCTTTGCAAAACCTATTGAATTCTACTGAACTGTGAGGTCTACCTTTTCTCTCCCTTAGTTTGACTATTTTATATTACTATTGGAGACACATTTTAGACTTATGGGACCATTGATCCTAATTTGCAGGACTATTAGACTATATGCTTTATTTGAATTTATTATGTTTAGCATGATTATGATGAGACTAGACCTTGATTTGATTCATTGACGATGATTTGACATATGATTGACATTATGACATTATTGAGATACTAGATATGTGATTATGGTTATGGATTTATTATGTGATTTTATCTTGTGGTGGATTATTGAAATACAAAATTAGGAATTTAATTATGATGTGATTTTACGATGTTTTATATGATCATGGGATGATGTGAGTGTATGTTTTACTTTGCTTCGTCTATGATATACATGTTGGATTAATCTTATGTTTAAGTATGCATGTGTTTCTAACCAAGTCGTGGATAATCGAAGATGATCCCACACACTTTGCAATTTTCGTCTAAAGCTAATCTAGTTCAAAGAGGAACCAAGATCAACTATGTTATGCATGATGAAATTTTTGTAATTTGATTATGTGATGTTGTTTGGGATAGGTCTACCCCTTTCATAATTGATTTTATTTGGTGTTGTAAAAATGTAATGTTCTTTTGAATGTTTATTTTGAGGTTTTTTTTTAGATCCTTTTTATGTGATTTTACTCACCCTATGGTGCTCAAAATGGGTTAAAAGTGACCCTGGGTTGTACCCCTAGGGTCTAGGGACCATTTGAGCTTGTTTAACCTTAGGTAAGCTCCTATTTGGTCACTTAAACTTCACCCTAAAGTAAAGTGACGAAAATGGAAGTTTGGGAAGGAGAGGAAGAGTGGGTCAAACACTCAACCTCTTCCATTCCTCTTTCCAAGGTTTGGGGGAGTCTTCAAGACCCCTAAATTGTAGAGGACTCAACTCCAAGCCTCTCCAACAATTGGTGAGGGTACCTTGGGGTTGTGTGGGCTTTCTTAGGAGGAGCTGATTGGGGCACTTGTAGTACCCACTCCTTCTTTGGCTCCACTTTTCTCTCCCACATGTGTGAGAGAGAGCAAGTGGAGGGGGAAAGACTTGGTGGAATGGGTGGATGACATGTGTCACCACCCCATTCCATGCGTCTTGCAAGTGGTAGTGTAAAGGAGTGAGGAGGTGACATGTGTCACCTCCCCATTCCTCAAGGCTCATGAGGAGAGCCTATTTTAATCCCTCTTGAAGAGAGGGAGGGGGTTGTTGAATCATTTTTCAAGTTTTGAATTTTAATTGATTTTGGGAGAGAGTTGGAGGGGATTTTGGAGGCTCAATTTGGAGGAGTTGGAGGTGGAGTTGGAGGAGCTCTTCTCAACTATCTTCCATTTGGGCTATTAAAGGGAAGATTCAAGGCTAATGTCTTTCCCTATGTATTTTCATTTCTTGAGTGATGCTTTGTGTGTGTGTGTTTTACATTTGTTGTTGTGGGATTTTTTTTGGTTTGGGTGTTGTAAGAGCCTCCCCATTTGGAGAAAATGCTCAACATGTGTGGGATGGGGGAGGAGTGAACCTCCTCAAGGTCACATCCTAATTTTGTGGTATTTTAGCTTTGAGGGCAAGATGAAAATGTGTATATTGGAATGGCTTGAGATCCAAGAGAAAATTATGGAAAAATTAGTTTTTATGTGTTGGCTTGAGGCCTTGAGAAATTTGGTTTTGGGAATTTTTTTTTTTAGTGACACTCTTGAGTTGAGTGATGTCCACTCCCCTACCCCATTAAACTCATTTTTGGATAGTTTTGTTTTGTGTAAGCCATGGGAGTTTCTTGCTTTGGTGTTTGTGTGTTTTGTTGTGAAGTGGTGTGTGTTTTCTTGTGTGAGGATGACCTCCAAGCTTGGGGCTGACTCATGAGTGAGTCTATGATAGGGAGGAGAGCAGTTTTGTGGTTTTTTTCCCCTTCTATGTATTTATTGTAGGTTATTTTTGAAGCTATGGAGTGTGGAAGAAAAAAAAAAGGCCTTTTGTGGTTTTGGTTCATTTTTATTTTGGCTATTGTGAGCCATGGCTTGATTGGCCTATTTTTATTTGTGTTGTTGAAGAGAGAGTGGATTGTTCTCTCTTGAGTTGTAAAAGTGAATGCTTCAATTTTGAAGTTGTATCTATCTTACTTTGAACAAAAAAAAATGAAATTTGGTGGTTGTTGCATTTATGAAAATATGAGAAATGCACAAAGAAAGAAAACCTTGCATGTAAACCTTTATCTTTGTTGTAAAAAAATGGTTAAATCTATTTCCCACTCCCTTATGTTATCAAGCAACTAAAATAAATAGGCTATTGTTTTTGTTTATAAGAAAGATTTGTGCAAATGGTAATTTTTTTTAAAGAAAAGGAAAGATAGTCAAATGCTATTTTTATTTCAAAAAAATATATAGTTTTAAATGTATTTGCCTTCATTTCAAAAAAATACCTATTTAGATTACCATTATCCTTATAAAAAAAAATATATGTTGTTGTGGGAGATTTGCATTGATGAACATATATATATATATATATATATATATATATATATATATATATATATATATATATATATATATATATATATATATATATATATATATATATATATATATATATATATATATATATACACTTTTATATAAATTTCTCCTTATTTTAGTTGTTGGACAAACTGATTTAAATTATGAAAACTTAGTATATATATATTTGTTTTAAAATATTTTTTTCTTTTATTTTTGGATAAACTAGAAAATGTTTGTGATTCTGAGAAAAATAGTATATATATAATTTCTGTGTATATATATATATATTATAATCTATTTCTGTAAACAAAGAAAAAGAAATATATTAGTATCGGCTTTAAAAGCCTTAACAGTTTCATCCGAATGAAATGGACTATATTTTGTGGTGTTTAAAAAAAATGTTAAACTTGGGTGGGGGTTTCAAACCCCCACCATTGTCGCCATGTTAATCTGTTGGAGTGGGGGGGGGTGTGCGAAACCCCACCTACACTCCACCGAAGTGGAGTGTGGATGGGGTTTCAGCCCCTCCCCACACTTCTGTCCCCTCAAACCCGCCACTTTCCCCTTGCTCTCCTTAAAAATGAGCACAACCTCCACCATGGTCAGCACCCTCGACATTGGCCAAACCTTATACTACCCCTATGATTTGGCCTTTCGGCCGTTCATACCTGCGAACTACTACTTGATCTTCATTGAAAAATACTCATTATATATATCCATTGTTCTTAAAAAAAATAGAGGATTTATATATACGTATTTATAACCAAAAAAAAGGGTATATATTAAATACAAATACCTCCATGAATAGAAGGAATCCATGAATGGCCCCTTTCAAACCTGCAAGCAAAACAACAAGTAGAAGAGAAGAAGAAATGAGAGCAATAGAGAAAAGAATAGAATGAGGAAGTTTAGGGTTAGGGCTTCCTTAACTCTTAAGGAAATTATATTTTAATTTGGAGGCTTTTAGGACAAGTTTCTTTTTAAATTAGTTTTATTTAATTATTTACTCTCTCTTCTCTCTCCTTTTTTTGATTTGATTTATGGGTTTTTAATTTAACTATTTAACTTGAGTTGTATAATAAGTGAGGAAATTTAAATTATATGTTGGGGATTGGGAGGTATTTTAGTATTTGATTTTGTGATATCTTTTAGAGTTTGGGCTCTTAAGCTAGAGAATACTAAATGTTGTTTTAATTAATTATTTTGTGGGAATTAATTATTCTTTTGTTCCATCAAATTTATCTATTGTAGTGTAATTAATTTCAAATCAATTGAATTAATTTATTGCTTGTGAACTTTAATCAACGAGGTTAATTTTATTTTAAATTTTATTTTGATTAGTTGTTGTAGTGCATATTAATTAGTTAAATAAATTAGTCATTTTTTTTAGCTTAGCAAACCTAGTAAACGTTTGACCAAAATTTATTTAATTAAAATAAACCCTATTCACGCCCGTGAGGCATTATGCTGCCAGAATTTTCTAGAATCTACGGTTAAGTTATTTTAGCATCTTCAAACCTTGCGTAATGTTAAATTATTGTTGCCTCAACTTGTTGATTTTAAATCAATCCATTAATTTATTCTTATGCTTTAGAATTAGGCTTTTCATTTTGACTTGGGTCGAAATCCTTCCATCCACTTAGGTAAACCTAGGGTTTCAATCTTTCGATCCTAACCCTATTAGCGATGTTCTTGCATTGCATTAACCCCCTTAGTCGACTTTCATCACATAGGGGAGTTTGCATGTGATCACATTACCCCGCATTCAATTGACATGTTCATGCCTTATGCATATTGCCAACGAGCACGCTGACGCGTGTGAGGGGCTTTCTAGGGATGTGTGGAATTTTTTTCATATTTTGTGTCATGACCACATGACAAATGCGGACATAACATGTGTGTTACGTGTCATGACCACATGGGAAATGTGGGCATGACATTTGGTATCAAAACCCAAGTTTAAACACTGGGCTTGTTTGGGCACATTACTTATTCCGTAATTTCAATTAATTCGTGACTACCTTGTTCTTGTAGGATGCCACCTAGAACGAGATGAGCGTGTTCACGCTGCATTGAGTCTGTAGAGGTGCATAGTGACTCATCAGCCAAGGATAAAGGTCCGCCAACACCACAAGCACCAGAAGCACCACCCGCACCTAATATAGGACCTCATATTTTATAGGCTTTACAGGCAATGCTAGATAGGTTACCACCGGTCGTAGTTGAGCTGTGTGTCAAGCACCACATTGATCTATGAGAGAAACCATGTGAGGAGCCATGTGCTGAGTCACGTGTGGAGCCACGTGTAGATCTCTGCATCGAGCCACGAGTGGCACCACTCATGGAGCCTTATGTTGAGATACCTAATACGATAGTGGAGGAGGTTGGTTCGGCTTACAGAGCTCATAGTAGGAGCCCACCGAGTCATGCTAGGAGAGAGGAGTGGTGAGAGTAGAGCAGGGTTTTCATAGGCCTTATGGTTATGGTGTAGATGAGCCTATCTGAGGACATAGAGACTATGGGGACCCCATCAAAGATTTGTTGAGGTTGAATCCACCTACTTTCACTGGGACCACAGAGGGAGCTGAGGCAGAGGCTTGGCTTATCAGTTTGGACAGGTGCTTTGTGTTGTATCCTTACAAGGGAAACATGAAGGCATACATGGTGGTTCACTTATTGAGAGATGCAGCAGTGACTTGGTGGTGCACTAAGGAGTGTAAATGACACTTATCTTTGGATACACTTTCATGGGACACATTCATTGAGCGCTTTAATGTGCGATATCTATCAGACCACTATGGGCAGTGTCAGATCGATGAGTTCCACAACTTATAGTAGAAAGGACTTACGGTTGCATAGTATGAAGGTAGGTTCACAGAGCTATCATGTTATGTAGAGTATCTCCATGATGAAAAGCTTTTGGTTCACAAGATTATCAAAGGTTTAAATTAGGGGATATCAGGGCCTATGCGCATGGCAAACCCCTAGATCCTGAGTGAAGCTGCTGAGAAGGCATATATAGCAGAGGATATCCAGGGATGAGGACAAAGTTCACACCCTTAGTTTCAGGATCATAGCCAGTAGCAGCAGCAGAATTTCCATAGACCACTACCACCACCATAGAGAGGAGGATTTAGTTCTCCATCCTTACCTCCTAGGCCTCCACAACAGTAGCAATAGTATCAGCAGAGGTCTAGACCCCAGTAGAGGGCACAAGGAGGACAGAATTGAGGTTAGTAGTAGCAAGGCCCGCATAGGGATTAGAGATAGCAGGGACCACCTCAAGGACCTGTGAGATTGCAACAATCTTACAGGGGTTCTTGGGGATCCATGGATGGGATATCAGCAGAGTAGTAGAACTCAGACTGGACGGGTACAGGCTAGGGGCCCATGCTACGTATGTGGTGGGGTAGGACATTTGGCCAGAGAGTGTCCACAAGATTTTACGACAGGGGGACAACCTCATACAGGAGATTCAGAGCAGACAATTGGTGATGTGGGTAGATCCCACCGTATGTTTGGAGTGGTTGATAACCACCAATCTGACTTCTAGGCCTCAATTATTGAGATAGTAGGTATGATTGGGGATGTTCCCATTTCTATTTTATTTGACTCTAGCACTACTGATTTATTTATATCTACATTGTTAGTGGAGCGTTGCAGGCTAGTGGCCTCTAAATAGGACATTAGGTGGGAGGTTGAGTTGGCCACTGGGACCAGGATGTCAATTGATTCTTTGGTTCAGGATTATGATATCTCTTTGGGGGCCTTCACTACATTATGTGACCTTAGGGTTATGCCGTTAGGATCATACGGTGTAGTTTTAGGCATGGATTGGCTTACAGCTCATAGAGCCAAGCTAGATTGTCGCCGAAAGGTGATTAGCTATTTAGGTGATCATGGCATGTTAGTCAAGGTAGTGGGCATTCAGAAGCCTACAGTAGTTTGTATGATATCCGCACAACAGCTTAAGCACTACATGCATAAGGGATATTAGTTGTTTGCTATCATAGTTAGTGAGAGATCAAAGGATGAGCCAAAGGCGACATTAGATGACCATCCTATCTTGAGGGAGTTCACCGATGTCTTTCCACTAGAGTTACTAGGTATGCCTCCACACACAGAGGTAGACTTCCACACCGATCTAGTGCTAGGTGTAGAGCAAGTGTCTCATGCACCCTGCAGGATGATGACACATGAGCTCACGGAGCTTAAGTTGTAGTTAGAGGAGTTGCTTGAGAAGGGACACATTATACCTAGTGTTTCACCATGGGGCGTACCAGTTATCTTCGTGAAGAAGAAGGATGGGTCTCTACGTTTGTGCATGGACTATAGGTAGCTTAATAAGGTGATGGTGAAGAATCGTTATCCTCTGCTTAGGATTGATGACCTTTTTTATCAGATGCAAGGAGCCAAAGTGTTCTCTAAGATAGACCAAAAGTCTGGTTACCATCAGTTGCACATTACAGAGGCAGATATCCATAAGACCACTTTTTAGACTACATATGGCCACTATGAGTTCACCGTGGTACCCTTCGGTTTGACGAATGCCGTTGCAGTGTTCATGAGTCTCATGAACAGGGTGTTCTACTCTTATTTAGATCAGTTTGTGATCATTTTCCTTGACAATATTTTGAACTACTCATGGACCAATGAGAAGCATGAGAATCACTTCCATCAGGTTTTGTAGTGCCTGAGAGAGCATCAGCTTTATGGCAACTTGGCAAAGTGTGCCTTTTTCAAGACCGAGGTGCAGTATTTGGGGCACATCCTAAATGGTATCTCTATAGATCCATCAAAGATTAGGGCTATCAGGGATTGGCCAACACCCACTAGTGTGACAAAGGTTAGGAGCTTCATGGAATTAGCCAGTTACTACCGCAGATTCGTAGAGGGCTTCTCTAGGATAGCTCACCCCATCACTTCCCTTCAGCAGAAAGGGAAGATTTTCACTTAGACTGAGTAGTGTGAGGGGGCCTTTGGGGTCCTCAAGGAGCATCTTATTAATGCTCCCATCTTAGCGATTCTTGATCCTGTAGAGGATTTTGTGGTTTGTACAGATGCATCACTAGAGGGTTTGGGAGCCATGCTTATGTAGAGTGGTAGAGTGATTGTATATGAGTTGCGTAAGCTCAAGACACATGAGCTGAACTACCCCACTCATGATTTAGAGCTTGCAACAGTGGTTCATGCTCTCATTCATTGGAGACACTTTCTTTTGGGTCATCTCTTTGAGCTTCATTTAGATCACCACAGTTTGTAGTACATATTCACACAACCATATTTGAACGCCCATCAGCGGCGTTGGATGGAGTTTCTTTGCGAGTACGACTTTGATGTCCACTACATCAAAGGGAAGGAGAACATGGTTGTTGGTGATTGAGTCAGAGGCACCATGAGATCCTAACCTTAACCTTGAGTGTGGACTTGAGAGAGTGCATCATCTAGCATCTACTTGAGGATGAGTGGTTTCTTGAGGTGCAGCAAGAGATCTAGTCATAGAGACCTTTGTGGACAAATTTGCAGGGTATTCTCTTGAGTCAGATCGCCTTCTTAGACATCAACAACGCATCTATGTACCCCATGTAGGTGACCTACATACAGTAATTCTTTCAGAGGATCACAGAGTACCTTATGTAGCACACCCAGGGGTGATGAAGATGCATGCCAACTTGCGACAGTTGTACCATTGGGTGGGTATGAGACGAGATATTGCAGAGTATGTTGCTCATTGCCTTGAGTGCCAGAGGGTCAAGGTCAAGCATCTAGTAGGTCTTTTATACCCTCACAAGAAACCTGAGTGAAAATGGGACACCATTTCCATGGATTTTATTGTTGGTCTTCCTATGTCATCTCATCGCCATGATGCTGTCATGGTGACAGTTGACAAGTTGACCAAGGTGGCGCATTTCTCACCTGTACACACAATGTACAATGCACCATCAGTGGCAAGATTATTCTTGGATGAGATTGTTAGATTGCATGGAGTACCTCACCGTATCATTTCTAACAAGGATTTAGTGTTCACATTAGCCTTTTGGAGGGCATTGCAGTAGGCATTGGGCACCTAGCTCAACTTTAGTTCCACTTATCATCCTGAGACAGATGGTCAGCTAGAGATGGTTAATCAGATTCTAGAGGATATGCTCCATATGTATGTTATGGATCACTAGTCTAGATGGGAGGAGTATCTGTATCTAGTTGAGTTTGCCTACAATAGTGGGCATCACAACTTGTTGGGTATGCCTCCTTTTTAGGCCTTGTACAGTAGACCTTGCAGGACACCTTTGAGTTGGGACTGTATTGAGGACAAGGTTGCGATAGGGCTAGAGTTGGTTTAGGATATGGAGCAGTAGGTGACCTTGATTAAATAGAGACTTCAGGAGGCATAGGATTGACAGAATAAATATGCCGATGCTAAGAGGGTAGATCAGAGCTTCTCAGTTGGGGACAGAGTATTCTTAAGAGTGTGACCACACAAGAGTCTAATCTGTTATGGAAAGAGCTCTAAGATCACACCACCTTTTATTGGACCTTTTGAGATCTTGGAGTAGATAGGACCTGTAGCCTACCGTCTAGCCTTGCCACCTAGCCTATCGCGCATCCATGATGTTTTTCATGTATCTGTTTTACGACGTTACATATCAGAATTATCTCATGTATTAGATTGGAGTGCTCTACAGGTAGAGGCAGATGGATAGTTGGCTTTGGAGCCAATTTACATATTGGCTCGTTGGACACTGGGCCTTCGAGGTCGAGAGCTGGACCAAGTTAGGGTCCAGTGGTATAGGTACGATGAGGTCACGGCAACATGGGAGGATGCAGCTAGATTCAGGGCCCTTTATCCTCACCTTTTTTATGACTTCCAGGAGGAAGTCTAGTCTTAGGGGGGAGGATGTGAGGCCTACCTTTTCTCTCCCTCAGTTTGACTATTTTATATTACTGTTGGAGACACATTTTAGACTTATGGGACTGTTGATCTCGATTTGCAGGACTATTAGACTATATGCTTTATTTGGATTTATTATGTTTAGCATGATTATGATGAGACTAGACCTTGATTTGATTCACTGACAATGATTTGACATATGATTGACATTATGACATTGAGATACTAGATATGTGATTATGGTTATGGATTTATTATGTGATTTTATCTTTTGGTGGATTATTGAAATGCAAAATTAGGAATTTAATTATGATGTGATTTTATGATGTTTTATATGATCATGCGATGATGTGAGTGTATGTTTTACTTTTCTTTGGCTATGATATACATGTTGGATTAATCTTTTGTTTAAGTGAGCAAGTGTTTCTAACCAAGCCACAGATAATCAGAGATTATCCCACACACTTTGTAATTTCCGTGTAAAGCTGATCTAGTTCTAAGAGGAACCAAGATCAACTATGTTATGCGTGATAAAATTTTTGTAATGTTATTATGTGATGTTGTTTGGGATAGGTCTACCCCTTTCATAATTGATTTTATTTGGTGTTGTAAAGATGTAATGTTCTTTTGAATGTTTATTTTGAGTTTTTTTTAGACCCTTTTTATGTGATTTTACTCACTATATGGTGCTCAAAATGGGTTAAAAGTGACCCTGAGTTGTACCTCTAGGGTCTAGGGACCATTTGAACTTGTTTACCTTTAGGTAAACTCCCGTTTGGTCACTTAAACTTCACCCTAAAGTAAAGTGACGAAAATAGAAGTTTGAGAAGGAGAGGAAGAGTGGATAAAACATTCAAACTCTTCCATTCCTCTTTCCAAGGTTTGGGGGAGTCTTCAAGGCCCCTAAATTGTGGAGGACTCAACTCTAAGCCTCTCCCACAATTGGTGAGGGTACCTTGGGGTTGTGTGGGCTTTCTTAGGAGGAGTTGATCAGGGCACTTGTAGTACCCACTCCTTTTTTGGCTCCACTTTTCTCTTCCACATGTGTGAGAGAGAGCATGTGGAGGGGGAAAGACTAGGTGGAATGGGTGGATGACATGTGTCACCACCCCATTCCATGTGTCTTGCAAGTGGTAGTGAGAAGGAGTGAGGAGGTGACATGTGTCACCTCCCCCATTCCTCAAGGCTCATGAGGAGAGCCTATTTTAATTCCTCTTGAAGAGAGGGAGGGGTTTGTTGAATCATTTTTCAATTTTTTAATTTTAATTGATTTTGGGAGAGAGTTGGAGGGGATTTTTGAGGCTCAATTTGGAGGAGTTGGAGGTGGCATTGAAGGAGCTCTTCTCAACTATCTTCCATTTAGGCTATTAAAGGTAGGATTCAAGGCTAATGTCTTTCCTTATGTATTTTTATTTCTTGAGTGATGCTTTGTGTGTGTGTGTTTTACATTTGTTGTTGTGGGATTTTTTTTGGGTTTGGGTGTTGTAAGAGCTTCTCCATTTGGAGAAAATGCTCAACATGTGTGGGGTGGGGGAGGAGTGAACCTTCTCGAGGTCACATCCTAGTTTTGTGGTATTTTAGCCTTGAGGGCAAGATGAAAATGTGTATATTGGAATGGCTTGAGAGCCAATAGAAAATTATGAAAAAATTAGTTTTTATGTGTTGGCTTGAGGCCTTGAGAAATTTGGTTTTGGGAGTTTTTTTGGAGTGACACTCTTGAGTTGAGTGATGTCCACTCCCCTACCCCATTAAACTCATTTTTGATGAGTTTTGTTTTGTGTAAGCCATGGGATTTTCTTGCTTTGGTGTTTGTGTGTTTTGTTGTGAAGTGGTGTGTGTTTACTTGTGTGAGGATGACCTCCAAACTTGGGGGTGACTCATGAGTGAGTCTATGGTAGGGAGGAGAGCAGTTTTGCAGCTTTTTTCCCCTTCTATGTGTTTATTGTAGGTTATTTTTGAAGCTATGGAGTGTGGAAGAAAAAAAAAAGGTCTTTTTGTGGTTTTGGTTCGTTTTCATTTTGGCTATTGTGAGCCATCGCTTGATTGGCCTATTTGTATTTGTGTTGTTGAAGAGAGTGGATTGTTCTCTCTTGAGTTGTAAAAGTGACTACTTCAATTTTGAAGTTGTATCTATCTTACTTTGAACAAAAAATAAATAAAATTTGGTGGTTGTTGCATTTATGAAAATATGAGAAATGCACAAAGAAAGAAAACCTTGCATATAAACCTTTATCTTTGTTGTAAGAAAATGGTTAAATTTGTTTCCCACTACCTTATGTTATCAAGCAACTAAAATAAATAGGTTGTTGTTTTTGTTTATTTGAAAGATTTGTGAAAATGGTAATTTTTTTTGAAGAAAAGGAAAGATAGTCAAATGCTATTTTTATTTCAAAAAAAAAATATAGTTTTAAATGTATTTACCTTCATTTAAAAAAAATACCTATTTAGATTACCATTATCCTTATTAAAAAAAAAATATGTTGTTGTGAGAGATTTGCATTGATAAAATATATATATATAAGTTTATATACATATAAATAAATAAATATATATATATATATATTTACATATTTTTATATAAATTTCTCCTTATGTTAGTTGCTGGACAAACTAATTTAAATTATTAAAACTGAGTATATTAATAAATTATATATATATATATATATATTTAAACAAAGAAAAAGATATATTTTATTATCGGCTCTGAAAGCCTTAACAGTTTCGGCCAAACGAAATGGATTGTATTTTGTGGTGAGTTTCAAACCCCCACCGTTGCCGCCATGTAAATTTGTTGGAGTGTGGGTGGGGTTTCAACCCCTCCCCACACTCACATCCCCTCAAACCTGTCACTTTCCCCTCGATCTCCTTAAAAACGAGCACAACCTCCACCGTGGTCAGCACCCTTGGCGTTGGCCGAACCTTATACTGCCCCTGTGATTTGGCCTTTCGGTCATTCATACTTGCAAACTACTACTTGATCTTCATTAAAAAATACTCATTAAATATATATATATACTTATTTATTTATTTATTTTTGTGTATACATCTATTGTCCTTAAAAAAAACAAAGGATTTGTATATACATATTTATAAAAAAAAAGGGTATATATTAAATACATATACCTTCGTGAATAGAAGGAATCCATGAATGGCCCCTTTCAAACCTGCAAGCAAAACAAATAGAAGAGAAGAAGAAATGAGAGCAATAGAGAAAAGAATAGAATGAGGAAGTTTAGGATTAGGGCTTCCTTAACTCTTAAGGAAATTATAGTTTAATTTGGAGGCTTTTAGGGCAAGTTTGTTTTTAAATTAGTTTTATTTAATTATTTACTCTCCCTTCCCTCTCCTTTTTTTGATTTGATTTATGGGTTTTTAATTTAACTATTTAACTTGAGTTGTATAATACGTAAGGAGGAAATTTAAAATATATGTTGGGGATTGGGAGTTATTTTAGTAGTTAATTTTGTGAGATCTTTTAGAGTTTGGGCTTTTAAGCTAGAGAATACTAAATGATGTTTTAATTAATTATTTTGTGGGAATTAATTATTCTTTTGTTCCATCAAATTTATCTATTGTAGTGTGATTAATTTTAAATGAATTGAATTAATTTATTGCTTGTGAACTTTAATCAACAAGGTTAATTTTATTTTAAATTTTGTTTTGATTAGTTTCTCTAGTACATATTAATTAGTTAAATAAATTAGTTGTTTTTTTCAACTTAACAAACCTAGTAAACATTTGACCAAAATTTATTTAATTAGATTAAACCCTATTCACGCCCGTGAGGCGTTATGCTGTCAGAATTTTCCAGAATCTAGGGTTAAGTTAATTTAGCATCTTGAAACCTTGCATAGTGTTAAATTATCATTGCCGCAACTTGTTGATTTTAAATCAAGCCATTAATTTATTCTTATGCTTTAGAATTAGGCTTTTGATTTTGATTTGGGTCGAAATCCTTACATCCACTTAAGTAAACCTAAGGTTTCAATCTTTTGATCCTAACCCTATTAGCGACATTCTCGTGTCGCATTAGAATGCATTACTCTACATTTGATTGACATGTTCACACCTTATGCGTATTGCCACCGAGCATGCTGACATGTGTGAGGGGGTTTCTAGGGATGCGTGAATTTTTTTTGATATTTTGTGTCATGACCACATGATAAATGTGGACATGACACATGTGTTGCGTTTCATGACCGCATGGGAAATGTGGGTATGACATGAACAAAACTCACCACCGTTGTCAGTTGTCAAACACTTAATCTTTTTACTAGTCTGATTTTTAGGAAAGGCTTTAAACTCCTTAAACTAACTAAAGACTTCGGTCTTGCTTTTAATAAAATAAACCCATGTCCTTCTACTATAATCATCTATGAAAGATACAAAATATACAGATTTTGAAATCGAAGGAACATTAATAGGACCAAACACATCAGAATGAATAAGATCCAATACACCAGAAGACTTGTGAGAACTAGAGTAAAACTAAACATGATTTGCTTTCCATAAATGCAATGTTTGCAAAAGTTAAACTTGAGATTACAATCATTCAACCTATCAATGAGGTTTTTATTTTTTAGGGTATGCAGACCCTTCTCACCAATGTGGCCATATCTCAAATGCCATAACATAGTCTTTTTAGCAGGAAGCTTAGCTTCCATAGCATGTGCACTACCATCAGAACTAGTTACAACAAATTTCTTCACTGTTCATTTAGATGGTGGGGATGAAGTGACTGTAGCTCATTTCTTTGAGTTAGAAGAACTATTGCACTATGAAGTGCATGCCTTCAGCTAAAATAAAGTACCTCTCCGAGTACCCTTCACAAGGACCATAGATCCTCTAGTCATCTTGCACCCATCCTTTGAAAAGACAACCTACACACCTGCATCATTCAACATACTTACAGAAAGTAGGTTCCATGCAAGGCTTGGAATGTACATAACTCTAGTGATCCCCTTCACTCGTCCATCAGTGAATCGCATTGAAACTCTTCCACAACCAACAATCTTTAGATGAGAGTTGTCACCTAGGTACACTCTTCCACCGTCGAATTCTTCATATTTCATGAACCAGTCTCGATATGAGGTCATGTGGAATGATGCACTAGAATCAATCAACCATAGATCATTAGATGCATGGGTGGCTAGGGCTGCGATGAAGGCATCGCCATCATCTTGTGACTTGTCAGAATCTGAATCAAGAGCTTTCTTCTTTTTCTTCTCCTCTTTGCATTCCTTTCAGAAATGCCTAGTTTTTCCATAGTTCCAACAAAGAGCCTTAGACTTTCTAGGAGATTTGGATCTCCCACGGGATTTGTATCTGCCCTTCAAATCTTTCTTGTCTTTCTTCTTCACTTTCTCCTTGGGTCTTCCATGAACCGCAAGAGCCTCTTTGGTTGATTCAGATGTCTTCCTCTGCATTTCTTCAGATAACAGTGAGCACACCACATCTTCCATCTTGAATGTGGTATTGGTGCTTCTAATAGCCATGATAGGATGATCCCATGAATCTAGCAAAGAACAAAGTAGGGTCATGCAACGATCCTCCTCCTCCATTTTCACACCCATAGATGTCAACTATGCAATGATCACGTTGAAAGAATTCATGTGATCCATAACAGATCCTCCATCTTCCATCTTCAAAGAAAACAACTTCTTTTTTTAGGAAGAATTTGTTTACCAAGGACTTAGCCTGATAAACATCACCCAACTTTTTCTAAAGATCTTTCGTGCTCTTCTCCTCATGGGCATTTAACAGGATGAAGTCAACTAAACAGAGTCTTATGAGACCCTTAGCCTTCTAATCTTTGAGGTCCCAATCATTTTGTGACATTGCTATAGGTTTCACACCGGATACCATTTCCCATAGGTCATGATCAACAAGTAGGTCCTCCATCTTGAGATTCCACAACTCAAAGTTAGTGCCATTGAATTTCTCAACCTCTAACATTCCAGATGTGGTTGCCATATCCTTGTTGCAACAAGATATAGAATACTCTACATAACACTCCCACTCAACCTAAGATCAGCTCAAAAAACCCCTACCCAACAACTAGGACTAGAGCTAATCAAGCTCTGATACCAATTGAAAGGAAGCTAGGTGTGCGGAAATCGCTTCCAACACTAATCTAATGAGAGGAGGAGAGTGCAAATTCAATTTTATCCTTACTATTACATCAATGTTAAACCCACTAATAGAGATAACAAAGATATTGCAGCAAACACATAAATAAGAAAGTGAGACAAAAGAAGAGAGACACAAGATATATGTGGGAAAACCTTTATCGGGTGAAAAACCCCACACTCAAAAACCTGCACAATGTATTAACAAAACTAAAATGGTTTACAATACACTTGCAATGCAAGCTCTTAGGAGTCTTCGACACTCATATCTAGAGACAAACTGGTAGCATAATAGTACCTATCAAACCTGTAATACATCTCCTCAAAGCACCTATTTTTATAGAAGATACAAGGCAAAATTGCCCCTATCTTGGAATGGGTGTCCAACTTGGCCTCATGGCCCAAAACCCACGCCTATGGACATTTGGTCAACATTGTAAGATGCTTCTAACACTTGTCCATACACCCCATCCCAAAGAGGTTTCCTATTTCTAAAATGGGCTATGATAGATTCTCTTACAACTCTTATGACCGTCATAGAATCTGTCATAGCAGTTACAACTTATAGCTGTAAGAGAATCTATCATACATAGGCTATAAAAAGCATATTCTCTTAAAACATGTCATAGTCCACCTTGGGGTGCCCAAAGATGCCTTTTCCAAAGATGCTCTTCGACACATGTCTTCACCTATCATAGAATCTCCTATTTCTGACTCTTACATGTCATAATTTCATCATAAGAATCTGTCATGACCATTACTATCAATATTCCCTTACACAACATCTAAGATGCCGACACATGGTAAAATATTCCTACCACAAAGTGGGACACCTATCTCCTCATGTGAGGACAAAATTACAAGTTGTCATCTTCCATGCAAGATGACACATCACCGTGCCACATCCCACAAGATGACAATATGAATTTACAATTTAATTTACAACATAGGCAATAAATAAATAAATACAATGAAAATAATATAGGGAATTACCAAGGTTGAGACACCTTAATTCCCAACAGGGTGGGCTACTAATATCAGGATATTATTCCCTGTTATCAAATGCCTGAATTTCTTAAGAGCTTTTACAATAGCATAAGCTTATTTTTCAACAAAATTATACCTTGGTTCATACTCCCTCAGTATCCTGGAGAAGAATGCAATTGGATGCTCTCCTTCTTTGTCATCTTTCTGGGTCAGAATAGCTGCCACACTATGTTCTCCTCCATATACATACATTATAAAGGGCTTAGAGAAATCTAGATTTCTTAGTACAGGTGTAGTGGAAATAGCCTTTTTGACTTCTTCAAAAGCCTATCTCCCTTCAGTAATCCATTTAAAAGATAAATTGTTCTTCAGTAACAAATTAATAGGTCTAACTAGCCCTACAAAATTAGATATGAAGTGACTGACAAAATTGATCTTCCCCAAAAAGGATTGGACTACCTTCTTGTTGACTGGCAAGGATAGATTTAATATGGCTGTGACTCACTCTGGGTCTATGGAGATCCCATTTTTTGAAACAATGTGTCCCAGAAGTTTCCCTTGAGGCACAGCAAAGATACACTTCTTAGGATTCAGAGAAATCCTAAACTCCTGACATTTTTTTAAAATAGCTTCTAGGTGCTCAAAGTGATCTTTGGCATCTTCGGCAAATATAGTCAGGTCATCTAAATAGATCAAGATGATCTTATTTATAAGGTCTCCAAATGCTATGTCCATGGCACGCTGAAAAGTAGCTCCAGCATTTGAAAGACCAAACGACATTTTGGCATATGCAAAAGTTCCCCATTTTGTAGTGTATGCTATCTTATGTTGATCTTCATTAGCCAACCAAATTGATTATATCCTAAGAAACCATCAAGAAAGGAAAACCTTTCTGATCTAGCTACTATTTGTAAAATTTGTTCCATGGACGATAGAGGGTAATGATCTTTCGATGATGCTTTATTCAAGTCTCTGAAATCTACACAGAGTCTTATATCTCCATTATTTTCCCTTACGGGTACTAAATTAGACACCCAAGTTGAATGTTTAATTGGAAAAATGATCTTAGATTCTAAAATCTTTTGTAGTTAATCTACCATTAAGGGCTCAATTCTAGGATTAACTGGTCTTTGTTTCTGGTGGACTGGTTTTGAGCCTTCAACAAGTTCTATAGTGTGTTGAATGATGTCCCTCTTATAGTCATGAAGGTCTTCATAGGTCCAAGCAATCACTCTATCATACTTATTACACAAAGAAATCAGCTTATCTTTTTCCTCCTAGGTAGTAGCATTGCCTACCTTTAGCTTTCTTCCCTCACTGACTTGAATCTCAGAGTAATCATCTTTGTTTGCCTTAAACTTCCTCTTATCTAGGCTTACATCATCAAGGTCAAATAGATTTTCTAGTGTGATTAATCCTTTTGGGAGCTTATTAGATTTTAGTTGGATAATTTGATCACCATAAGCTTCTTCAATCTTGGGCTGTAATTGATCAGCAAACTCTCCTGACTGCTGTAAAAACAAGAGTACTTGGAGATCATTATCAAAGACTTGCTAGTTCTGGTCATTATCTAGGATTGCAGGTCTCATTATCACTTTTACTGCCTCACTATTAATGAACAGGTCACTTGCTAGATCAAATTCAGAACCAATCTGTGCCATTCTATCTGCTTTAGTGTTTTGGGTTCTGGGGACAATTTCTATATTAAAAGCATCAAAACCATCTATTAGATCCCAAATTTTATGATGGTAAGACATCATTCTTACATTCTTTGCCACAACTTTCTCTCTAATTTGTTTCACAACCAGTTCTGAATCTCCCTTGACTACCAAACTCTTAATTCCTTTCTTCTTGGCTAGCATAAGCCATGAACCAAAGATTCATATTCAACATCATTATTAGTGCAAGAAAACTGAAAGCATGTGGCTCTAAAAATCTTCTCACCCTTTGGGGAAGTCAAACATATACCTGCTCTAGGACCATTCTTGCTCCTAGCCCCATCAAAATTTAAAGTCCAGATTTCTAAGCTTCTGTCAGGTTCTTCTTTTTCAGATACTTCTTTTCTCATAACATTTGGTATTTCTTGACCTTCTTCAAAAATTACATAAGTACCCAAACCGGTAGAGTCATAATTTCCATAAGGATTACTTTGCATCATGGTCATGAATTGACTATTTTCTTCTTTTTGCTGATCATGTTCAGTCTAGTCACCTAGTTCTTCAACAAAGACTCTCTCCTCCTTATTCATCATGGCATGGGATGCTTCAATCCTTGGGGTAGGTTCATCAATGATATGATCTTTGGACAAGGGTTCAGCCAATACCTTCATCTTTGTTCCATATTTGGTTCTCAAAATCAAATGTGACTAATCTAGTGACATGTATCCTCCTATCTTAGCCGTGAAATCTCTAGATAAGCATAAACCAAAGACAGGGGGAATATCTATGACCACTACATCTTGTTTGATAGTTATGTTTGGGCAGGTATATAGCTGTAATGGGAGTTGCTTAATCCTACCTATGGTTTGGACATATTTCCCATCTAATTGCATGACTCCTCTGGCAAGTGGCTCATGTTTTATCTTTAAAGCATCTGCTATCTATTTTGGCATGACTATAGTACTCACTCTAGAATCTATCATTGAGTTATGCAATAATTTCTTTCCCATTATTAAAGTCAAATAAAATGGGTCTAGTTTGGACTTTCTTACCTCTGGTGCAATATTCAATAGAGCTACTATCTGCAAGGGTGGAGTGTCCTTATTTTGAGCCTTTCCTTTGTTTGCAACTCCTTTTGTACTGGCAGGTTTAGGATCAACCTAAATCTGTAGTGCTTCTTGTAATAGTGTCTTTTGCCCTGGAATGGCCAACATATCCCATATTGATACATGAGCAAGAGTCTTCTTCAATTGTTCTACAAAGTTCATGGGTCCTAGTGTTTGTGCCTTTGTGTAGTAAGGATACCTTGCTCTTTCTAACACTTGGCCAGAGGCTACCTGATTCTTGCCTTGAAGCTGAATTATAAGGCATTTGGAAAGGAGGAACTCTGATAGTCTCATTGTTGGTGACTTCAGGCTGCTCCATCATCCTTCTCTTTGATCTGGTATAATAATCAAACTCTACTGAGGGTTTCTTGGAAGTAGATACTTCATTCAAGAACACTGAATCTTCATCCTTAATCCATGAAAATAAGGCATGTTCAAGGGCAATTTCTTCTTCTTACTGAATAGACATTCCTTGCATCTGAGCCACCATTATTGTATTCTGGACACTAGGTTACTAGTATGGAGGAACATTAGACACAATAGCTTGACCTTCTACCCTTCTTTGTTCTGCTATCTTTTGTTGCAAATTGCCTCTAGGACAATCTCTGGGCATATGGGCATTGTTGCAAGGAAAGCACCAAGCATTGGTATCTTCTACTAAATTATTTTGCCCAGGGACTACCTCTTTATTTGGGTTATGAGGGACGGCTTGTAAAGGTGTGGGAACTATGACCAGCTGATTTGAAGGTTGAGGATTATTTGGCCTTTGGGAACTTTGATACTGGTTTGCCTGATATGAGGGTTTGTTTCTTTGGAAACCCTGGTAAGGAGGCTTTGGGTAAGAGGTCTATTGCCTTTTGATATTAATAATCTCATTTGAAAAGGTCCTAAGAATGTTCTTCATATCATCCATTTTAGATGGAGGGGCAGAGGGTGTTGACATAGTAGATTGTTAAGACGCTGGGAAGGTATACATAGACACAGGTGTAGTTGTAGGATTAGGGATTTCCTATGGCAAGGGAATATAAATTTCTAGGAACATAGGCATGGGAGGCCTTGGAGGTAATTTTCCAGGATCTATTAGGTTATTCTCAACCTTTACAACCAATTCATATGCTTCTGGTAGGGTCTGACCCCTAGGGACTGAATCATTACAGATATATCATAATTGAAAGCTTTGAGATAGAATACAATAGCCATACTTGATGGTGGCCTAGTCGTAGTAGGGATCATGTCCCAGGTCTTTTGAAACCTAGTGTTAAAGTCTATTATAGTCTCTTGTGGTGCTCTCTTTATAGTGATTAATTGCTGCAGCAAGGAAGATTTGTCACCTTTTTCATTGAATCTTACAAAGAAGCCATCACCAAGTTGATCCTAGGTAGATATTGTATTCAGGGTCAAAGATCTATACTAGTCTAGAGCCTTCCCTTTGAAAGAAGCCACTAATAGTCTGATTGCTACATTTTGTACAGTAATGACATGTACTGCACACACATCTGATACATCTTGAAGATGCTCCCCTGGTGTCTTGGAATCTTCTCCACTAAATTTGGGTAAAGCCTTCAAGGCATTAGCTGGTATTAGATCCCAAGTATCTGGTGGTGTCGACAAAATGAGGGGACTGCTATTGTTCTAATTTGCATAGTTCCTTGGAGGTACTGGTGCTCCCATGTTTGCTCTTGATGCTATTGCAACTTGATTTACTCTTCTTCTTGGAGTAGCAACTAACGGTGGCAATAAAATCCCTAGATTAGTAGCAGATTGGGCTCTTGTCGTCGGTCCATAACTTTGACTCCTCGTCACTCTCTAGTTTATATGATCTTGATTAGAATTTCAAGAAAGGTCCCACCGGGCATGCCAAAAACTGTTGATGTGTAAAATTGGACAGGTTCCAACACCAACATGGGAAGTTTCAAGAATGTGGGACTTGCTACTTGAAACAACCTCCAGATTTTAAAGAAGATGGATCTTCCTACTTCAATGGGGTTTTGGGAAAAGAGAGATGAAATAAATAGGATTACAGATACAATAAGTAAAATCCTAACTCTATGGCAATGCTCCTGAATGAAATGTATTTCCTTAATCAGCACAATGAATCAATTCTTAAGATTCAGCTATATTAAAGAACAAATGTTGCATGATCAATTTAGACAAATTGTAAATGAATTAAAAGACCAAAGGTTAAACTTGGAAGATTTATGCAAAGACACAAATAATATTACCAATGGCACAGAACACAGCTTCTTTCATTGACAGTTCAACAAATACAAAAGGCACAGGAACATGCACAGGTATATCAGCTTCTTTATCAAAAATAGCTAGGCTAAGGCAAAATAATATAATCTAGTCACAACAAGATCTTTGAAACTTTCTAATTAATTCGAATTACAATATCTCCTGCATCTATAGCCACAAAATTTACCCTAAGATCACCTATAACTACCTAGATCCCAATGACATTAACAGAACTAGAATTAACTAGGACTTAATTTGACACCAAGGTCTCTCTGAATTTGCAACCATCTTTCCCTATGCACTCATTGGCTAAACAACAAAAATATGTGGCACATTAACTATAGTTCAGTTGAGACACATGGTAGCACCTGCAGACTTTAAAAACTTCAAAATATACCATGCGGCAACATGCACTTAACACTTAACATTTTTCCTTCGAAACAAGGCACACAAAATAGAACCACTTTTCACCATCTACCAGACTTTGAAACATGATACGTGGTGGCATCCACTGCTACTTACAACTTCTACCTTTATGCCCCAAGCACCTATGGCTATGACACTTGGCACCTCCCGAAACATTAAAATTGTGACATTATATATATGGGACCCACTACATACCTCTTTAATTCCCACTCAAAGAAATAATATTGTGACACATGGCACCTCCTGCTTAAAGGAAAATTGGAAACATGGCACCCTCCAGCAAAACAAAATCTTTATGAAGAGATCCTGTGGGGATGACACCTATCGCACTTTGAAAGCAGCTGGAAATTACAAGAAAATATACATGTCTTCACCTGAGAGCATCAAAATGAGAGTAGTTGACCCCCCTACTTATGCCAAGTGGAACACTCCATGGCAACTATGAAACTGTGTCATAATATTGTGGGCCCACCATAAATGTTGGTATTAACAAATCTTATCAAAAAGAGAAACACACAGCAACATCCACACACATTTCAAAAGGACACTCGGCAACACACGCGGTCTCACTACATCAAAAGAAACTTTGTCATGGCCTCCCGCATCAACATGTGGCACACTCCAGAGTAAGCAAGAAACTTCAATAACAGAAATAATGCCATAGATACGTGGCACACTCTGGAGTAAGAAAGAAACTTCAATAACAGAAACTATTCCATAGATACATGGCACACTCCGCAGCAACTGGAATATGAAAGAAACATGTGGTAGCTTCCACAACACTGAGACACTTTCCCCTTGTTACTCCATATTGACACATGGCACGGTCCGTGCATAGAAACATAAATCCACAGAAAGAGAAACAACAACTGTAACAAACACTGAGACAGAAACCATGCTGAAACAAAATGTAGAGTTTTTTAGCTCTACACTTCTAATCATATTGCACATGAAAACTAAATACTGCTTAAACATCTTCTGCTATGCTAGGGTGCAATCATTTAGTAACTGAATTCTGAATCCCAAGTCTTCATCACTACTTTTCTTCTAACTCTGCTCTGTTATTCACATCTTCGCGTCACCCACACATCACACACACACTTCTATGCCACACACCATTCAACCGAAATTCATCACTCATATATATCCACATCATGATTTAATCCATAATCAGGTCAGCATCCTAGAAGTGAAACATGTACATAGAAAGATGTACCTTGTTGCTCAATCCAATACACTATGTGTCGCACAGACCCAAAACTTTTCCCAAGTGTATTCATATAGGTTGGCTCTAATCATTCAATTGCTTACATAGATCCTCCAAACATTAACTCTTCTCCACACAATGATTAATATACTTGTCGTCCTTTTCCTTAAGAGCATGCTTAACAACATCATCTGCTGACTTACAACTTTTACTGAGGATCTCAAAACACCTTCAAAATCATATCAAGGACTCTTTACACATTCCCAATCTACCCTTAGAACCACAAGGCATGATATCATCTTGTGGAGAAATACAAACCATCAGAACTTAGACTCTGTCTCTGTCAAACTCTGTCAAACACTATGCTAATACTTAGCAGCTTGTAGCTAACCTTCTGATGGATTTCAGATCTCCTAACTCTAGAATAAGACAATTCATACAAGTCTTTACAACACCTTAAAACTGTATAACAAAATACTTATCTACGGAGGAATGCGGACCACTGCACTGGACCCTGTTCACTGTTCCTGCTATACCTTTGCTTATCCAAACTTAGAAAATTCTTCAAGGTGACTTCTAGAGGAGATCAAGACTTAACCTTTGAAGCATAACACTATCAAACAACTGATAACCTCATACCTGAACTACATTAACTGATCATCATCTGCAAATACATACTATCTGACTTACTGTCCTCTACTCAGAATACTTTTCATACTTAGCCATTTTCTATCAACCAGACCTAAAATCCAATATGCTCTTCTAGAGTTATCTCTTCTAGCCATGGTGATAAGATTTCTGATCCTTGTTTTCATCAATGACAACATACAGGTCAATGCCAGAGTAGTGTCTCTTGCCAACAATCTCCCCCTTTGGCATTGATGGCAACACTTACTGAAAAATGTTGATCTGCTCCCTCTTACTATATACACTTTATTGTCTTACTCCCTCTAGGATTTTTATCCCATTTTTCACTGGTCTTCTTCTCCCCCTTTGACATCAATGGCAAAGGGTGTGAACTGGAACCAAAAAAAACTTGTCAAAATTTCAAAAAATTTATGTACTCTACCACATATTTATAAGTACAATCTTCACCTTAATATTACATGTGCTTGAGAACATCATTGAATATATTTTTAATCAGCGTCCACTTTGTATCCCAACTTTTCTTTACATTTTCTAGAATCTGAATTTGTCCATTAAGAAGAAAAACTAAAGCTTCTGCCCTTCTGGGATCAGAAGTTGTGTCTACTTGGATGACTAACTTGGCCTCTGTAATAATATTTGTCATTGAGTGTAACTTTGGACAAACTAGTCTTCTGATTTGTCCCATCCTGCTTTTTATCTGATATTTCTAATTTATTAAGTCAGTCAAGTCATTGTGAATATTGATGACTTTTGTTTCTTTCTTTGTGACTGACTCTGCTTCTAGATCAAATTTCTTAGAGATATCCAGCAATTTTTGTTCCAAATCTTTGATCTTTTCTTCAACCTTTTGAGCAGTTTTGGGCTAGGATAAACAAAATTTGTACAAATCTCTGGCATCTTTCACAGCACTCTGAATGTTGGCTATTGTATTATATAATGAAGTTTTGTCATTTGCTATCATTATTTTCAATTCTTCCAATTGTTTCTCATCAAACTCTTGTCTCACCTTTGTTTCTACATATTTCTCAAAGGATTCAAACTATTTCCTTACGGAACTTATTAACCCTTTTAGATGACTTGCTAAGGTCATGGATGAATCCCTTTTGTAGGTAGGCAGTAGCTTCTCCAAAATCTCAGATGCTTCATCAATCAGTTCACTATCCTCAATGTGTGATTTTAATATCTCCTATTGAGACTTTGCTTGAACAATTGTAACCAACTTAAAATTTTGTTATGGTGACATTATGTCCAAGTTTATTGGACCATTTAAAAATTCGGGCTCATCCAAAACTTGTTTTCTTTTCTCCAACAATTCTTTTACAAGCTCCATAATGTCTCTTGCTGTGACAAAGACTTCTTCTTTTTGGGTTTGCTCTAGATAATCTAATTCCATATCCTTAATGGTGTCCTCTTCTTGTTTAGGTGGAGGATTTTCCATTACCAACTCTTCCTCAGTCCTTTCTTTGCCAGTAACATTCTCAGACTATTGTGCCAATGAGGGTTTAACTTGAGAATCATCAATAGGTGCCTCTTTCTCTTCAGATGCTTTTCCATCTATACCTATCTCTTCACCCAAGTTTATTTTTAGAATGGATGAGTTATTGGTAACATCATTTTCTTTATTGACACTTGCAATGGGAAAATTGTGTTGATTCAGGGCTTACAAGATAATCTATTTTATTTCTTTCACCACTTTATCAATTTCACCTACCATTAACAAGTCCATCCTTGTTTTAGTTCTAAACTGACCCTTGGTCTCCTTGGAGATCAAATTTTCTTCCTCTGCAATGATTTTTGGACATAGTCTAGTCAACACATGTTTTCTCAGCTCAATATCTTTATCTTTGGCATTCTCCTTTCTTATGCTCAAAATATTTGCTAGACTTTCTAGGAGATCAGAGATGATCTTAATAAGGGCTTTTCTGAAAGTGTTGAGATAGTTTACAATGGCTTCCTGCAGACTCCTTTTGTCATCGTTACTATATTCGTCATAGTGCTTAATCATAGGTTTTAGATTCCCATCTACAATGACAGCCTTTACTATATCTGCAAGTGCTGGAGGCATTTCCTTTTTCTATCTTTTGCTAGATTTGACCTTTCTAGAGTACTTTTCTTTACTACTTTCAGAGGCTTTGATATCCTCAACTTTCACCTTCTTGACATGTTCATCTGACTCTATTTCTTCATCATCCCTTTCACTTACACTAACATAGAGTCTTCTTCCCTTCATCTTCTTTCTCTTCATGTCTTGACAGAGAATTCTTTTGATGTTTTCTCCAAGTTTATTGAAGTTATGGCACCAAAGGAAGTGGTAGAGCTTCTAGTAGCCCTCTGAACTTTCTTAGACTTATCCTATTTCACCTATGATTTTTCTGGAACCTGCACCAATTTACTCTTAGTCCTCTAGTGGAACTTAATCCTATCACTACCCAAATTATATCCTTGGTGATTTTGAAGGGCTACCCTAACCACATGAATTCGTCATGAATTGGGCTCAAAACATACCTTACCCATTCATCCTCTACAAACGTAGGAAAATCCACATACTGAATAAACTTCTTTTCCTTTAGGGTTTTGTATTCCCTTTTAAGGTCAAACTGGTCATCAGTTAGATGCTTGAGATATAAATCTAACAAACAAATGTTGTTGTGTTCATCTAGGGCAACATGAATATGTGCCCTAACATCCTCAACATATAGGAATTCATAAGGTATACTAAAAAAATACACCTATTTGATCCACTTCAGTTGCTTTATGCAAGTATTTCTTGAACTTGGGTCGAGGGTGTTCAATAATATCTACAATTTGTGGAGTCGCCATAGTAGGAATTCAATAGATTCACAATTATGGTTTCTACAGAAATACCTTGTTTTGCTGAGTCAAGATTTCCTTTCTTCGAATGCTTCAAATCTTGGTTGTCATTGCTTTAGCTTTGATCTCTCTAAATTTCTAATAGCTCTGAGTGCAAAGTGATTTTGAAATCAAACAAGTTCCTTTTTATCCTCTGCATGGCTTGACCTAGTCGTCATAAATGCTCATTTCCAAAAAGATGCCAAAACCTTTCAATATAGAACACAGTCAATTAGGATTGCTCTGCAATATGCTGCATTGACCCTTTTCCTTCCAATTTTTCTTCTAAGAGGTGTGTCACATTAGATTCCATTATACATCTTCGTGCCTGATTCTGGCACCCACTTTCTGGCTAGGGGTTTTGAATTTTCAACACTGCTCCCCCTGAGCCAGAGCTCTCAATTTACTTCCTGGAGGAAGTAACTGTTGCAAGTATGGGCCTAACTGGTGTTGTCATTGATTTCAACATACTCCTATTGCATTAATGATAAGGTTTGGATGAGCCATGAGCTAAGGATATTGAGAAAATTAGTCTCAATCAGGAACAGTGAAGAACAATGATGATAGTAAGGCAAAAGTCCAAGATAGGATGAGGATCAGAGGATGCGGATTAAAGGGTTTGTAGATATGTGTCTTTAGGTGATCCAATAGAGATTTCAGAGGTCCACATGAAGAGATGAAGAAGTTGTGGCCACTCAAGTAAAACTAGTTCTGGTAGGTGTTCAGAGGTGACAAAGTGTAACAAGAAAGGTCCAGCGAGATCCGAAAATGCATTTTCCTATTCTACGGTTTTGAGGGAGTTCTGAGGAAGTCTTTGCGGTGTATTAACTTGATTGGTTAGTGGTTTTTATTGATAACTGAGAGGGGGGGTGAATTAGTTATCCTAATTATTTCTTCTTTCTAAACTTTCTTATTAATTAATGCAACATTAATTCAAATAAGCAAACATTACCATGAAAAGGAAAAACACATGACACAATATTTTTGACATGGAAACCCTGTTAAGGGAGAAAACCACAGGGTGATTAACCCAAGGATTATTCTCTGTTAGAAGAATAAGGAAATACAAAATGGCACTTGCCAATTAGGGCTCATTGCCCAAGCACACTGCTCACAAAGGAGGCACACTGCCTACAAGGAGACACACTGTCTACAAAAGAATGTTATACAATACTTGAACTAATTGGAAGCATCCACATATGATGGAGTTCAGTTTCGGTTAGGCTCAGTACACTAATCTGCTGCACTTCATCTTTCCTCTTCTCTTATGCTGCTTTCCTTTCACATACCGGACCTTCCTTACTGCCTCTGCTCTACTCTACTATTTTTCGCATACCACATATATCACCACAACACTTCTCACAACTAAATCCATCCTTTATATATCCGCACAAGTGATTTCATTATCTTTCTAGTCGGCACCCGGAACAGTCAATCTTCTCACAAACTCTGTTCTGTCAGCTAAATCCTTACACATCAAGTAATGCGGATCAAGCATATACTTGTAGAAATCATTAATCATGTTGGCCAAACATGATTCATGCCTTCATAACCTTTAACACCATTAGTAACACATCCGGAAAGTAGTCTGATGTTCTGTCAATCAGTTCTTCCTCTGTTCACACTGTCACTCAGGAATCCGGTACTCAACTATTCATATCTTTTCCCTTGTCAATCACCGGAGGCTAAATCCTTGGAATCTATTACTCAAGGTAGTCCTCTTGACTTTCCCAAATCTGTACTTCACCAAGATACTTCCTCTGAGAGATCTAGACCTGTCTGTCAGACCTTGCCACAAGCTCTATTCTTGTTTACCGGACCTCAACAATCTTCATTCTGACTTCGGGTAGAGACACACCATGTCCTGCGGATGTGTGGGATGAACTTTGTTTCCATCAATGACAACAATCATTTTTCCATATAGTGTCTCTTGCCAACAATCTCCCCCTTTGGCATTGATGGCAACACTTAGTGAAAAATTACTAAATGTTTACACTATGCTCCCCCTTGGTTGATGCTCTGTCTTTATATACATTTTATAGAGCTCCCCCTTAGTTGGATTCCTCATTTTTCACTGCTCCTCACTCCCCCTTTGACATCAATGGCAAAGGATAGGGTTCGCAAACCAAAATTTTCAAAAAATTTACTATACTTAGCTGCACAAGTATATACATATGGCATACTTACATATACTTAAGTATGTCTGTAAAAGTTGTCTTCAACTATACAACTTCTGTCACCCAACTCTGCTTCATCCTATCCAAAATTGAGATATTCCCACTCAACAGGAATGCAAACGCATCTGCCCTTTTTAGATCTGTCGGATCATTTGTCTGGGCTATGATTTGAGCTTCACTTATGGCCTCATGCATGGCCTCTAACTTAGGGATAATGATCCTCCTAAGTTCACCCATCCGGCTGATCATGTTCTTCCTTTCCTTCTCAAAATTCTTTATTGCATTTGTGATTGCAATAGTTTGACACTCTTGATTTACTATGGAGGAAGATAGAGGATCAAAACTTTGAGACAAACTTAGTAGTTTATCCTCTTGCTCTGTTATTTTCTTCTCAATCTCTACTGTTACTTTGGACCAGGAGATACAAAATTTGTATATTTCACCACCATCCTTAAGAGCATTTTCTAAGCTCTTTATCCCAATACTCATATTTCTCCTATCATTAGTGATTAATCCTTGTACCTCTAAGAATCTCTTATCCAAAAACTCCTTCCAGACCTTTTCTTCAGCTAATTTTTCTAGAGAATCAAAATGTGTACTAACACTATTGACTAAGGTTTTGAGATTATCAAAAGAGGAGGCTGTGGGATCCTTTTGAAAAGATGGTATGATCTTTTCCAGCACTCCGGATGCAGCTTCTATCAACTCACAGTCTTCCATATGAGACTTTAGGAGTTTTTCATTAGCCTTAGCATTAGCAAATGAAGCTATCTTCATTGTCTGTACCAGAGAAAGAGAATCAAAATTGAATGGACATTGTAGAAGCTCTGGTTCATCAATCTCTATTGTTTCTTTGCTCAGAAATTCTTGGACAGTTTGTGCAATGTCTCTTGCTGGAGACAGATGTTTCTTCTCTTTTGCAGTCTTGGAGCTGTCCTTTGGAGTTTTCTCTCCTTCTACATTCCCACCACTAGCAGTTGTGGTTTTCTCTGCTGAAATCTTCTGTCCTTCTGCAACCTTTGCACTGTCACCTTCTTTTTCCTTCACCTCTGCTTCTTTCTCCTGTGATTTTTCTTCTCCTTTAGATCTGGAGACTATAGGGGAAACCGGAGGGGAAATGTTGGTCTGTTCAGGGCCCACCTCTTCTGACATTTTCTCAGGAGTTTCTTCTGCAACATTTGTAGGATGAGTACCCAAGTCCTCTATGATAGGAAGATTAAATCTTTTGAAGGTTTTCTAGAGAATCTCTTCAATGTCCTTGGCTACCTTGTCGGTCTCACCGAGCATAAGCTGATTCATCCTTGCTTTGCTCCTGAATTCATCCTTGCAGTCTTTGAATACCATGTTCATTGTCTTGGGATCAATTGAAGGATATAGCTGAATAGCTATCAGTTCCCAGATCTCAAGGTCTTTTGCCATGGCATTGGTGTTTCTCATTTCCAACTCCTTCTCTAGACTTTTAGGAATTAGAGAGATAATTTCAATAAACGCTTTATTGTAAATGTTCAGATACCTGATTGTAGCTTCCTACAGGATCTTTTGGTCGGCCTCATTGTAGTCATCATAGAATTCAGCCATTGGTTGAAGGTTTCCATCCATAGTGACTAATTTGATTACACTTTCTAGGGACAGGGTGGGCTTTCCAACAACTTCCTCTGCTATTTCTTCCTTGTCTTGGTCTGAGGAGGGCTGACCGGATCCTTTCTTCTTCTGCTTCTTTATTTCCTTTACCCCCTCATCTAATTCGGTTTCTTCTTCATCTCTTTGACTTGCATAAGCCCTTGTGGCTTTTGCCTTTGACCTTTTCACTCCTTTGCCAGATGCTTGGACTTCTGGTTTTGAGCTTTTAGCTGGGACAGGTGCTGGTCTCTTTGAAGATCTAGTCTAGGTGGAAGTTTCTACCAGAGCACTTTTCTTGCTTCCTTTTTCTGCCTCTTTCTTCTCCTCGTTAGCTTTTTGTCTCTTTTCCTGGTTGGCAACAAGTGCCTCCTTTGAGATCCCAAGGCCTTGTGCAATATGTTCTACTTCTTTTCTCACCTTCCTTTTAATCTCTGGTTCTCTGAGTTCCACATGGATCTTTACACTCAGCTCCTCAAAGGTTCCAAACCTTTGTGCCTTTGGATCTTTAGGCTGACTTAGCATGTGTTGAACATGCAGCTCCACAATTTGTTCATCAACTTCATACCCCATGGGCATGATCTAGACTATCCTTGGTTCTACTGCCTCCATTAGGCACTGATCAGTCTCTACCATAAAGCAGACTGTGTCCTTGTATTTCTCAACAAGAGACTGGGGAATCCTTTCTCTTGATTGCATCATGTTTTGAAAGTTTTTAAAGTATCCCCACATGGTTGTATTTCTTGCTTTAGCATCCCTAAGCCCATGCAAATAGTCTCTGATCTGAATTGCTACCAGTTTGTCATTCTGTCATACCCATCCATTTGATCCAGGCAACTCATTCATAAAGTAGAAAAATAAACATACTATTAGTGCACCATATTTGAAAGAGTTTTTCTTGTCCTTTTTGATCTTTTGTATGTTTTCCATTAACTAGCTCAAGAGAAGTTCACAGAGATCATATTCTACATTTTTTCTCAGCATCTCATAGGCCGTGTATACTGCAGTTCTGGATACTGAATTCTCCCTACTGGTATGATATATCTTGTATCCTATTATCATATATGCATACTTGATATCTGGGTCAGTAATATCTTCAATGGTCATTGCCCTCTTATCAAATTTTGATCCAGTGGCCTTAGTTACAATGTTGTTTTTGACAGATTTGAGGACAGGTATTCCTCTGGAGGAGTGTAAACCAGTTACTGACCTAATTGCTTCCTTGGTGATTTTGCAAGGTCTGTTCAGCCTTCAAAGAAGGGGAAATGAATGAACTGATCAAAGTGTTTTTCCTGGATGCTCTTATACTGAGGTTTGATCTCAAAAGAATCATCTATTAACTGCTTGTGGTATAAGTCTCTTAGTTTGAATTCCCTAAACTCTTCAATGTTTGCATGTATATAAACCCTAATATCTTCAGTGTGTAAAACACCATGCGGAACACTGGAAAATGCACCTAGGGGGTCTACCTCCAAGGATTTGTATGGATGTTTCTTAAATGTAGGGCGAGGTCTATCAGAAATCTTTACAATATTCAAAGTACCCATTATCAAGAGATTTGTAGTGAGATATTTGAAAATAGAAAATACCTTTTGCGCCTATCGGTTTCATGGAGTAGGTTGAATTGATCTTTGGAAGTAATGACTTCTGCAAGTGATCTTTGATGAACTTGAGGAATTTTGTTGCAGAGCTCCACTTTTCATTTCTTCTTGAGTGCAGAATGAATGAGTGATTAATGAAAAACCCTTATATTGCTCCGTGACCCCTAATATCAGATTGCAATAAATGCTCGACCTACATTATTCTGGTTTGCCTAGTTTTCCTTGTTCAAGGAGGAAGAAACTCATCCGGATCATTATGATTCCCTTGTGATTGATGTTAGTGATGAATCATCATATCCAATTGTCCTTCTGATCATCTTATGTATCCGCAGATCAAGCTGTATCAATTTGGATTCATACCGGGCCAATCTTGTGAGAAACCTGTTTTACTGGAAGACTTGCTTAACCAGACCAATTCTGAAGGATTTTAACTTTTTAAATTTTCTTGCAGATCTCTCAGATCTTTACCTGACCTTCCTTACATGTTTCTCTAGAAACCCTTTGATCCACAGCTTCTCATGTACCAATTTCAGGCACCACTTAACTGGCTGGGGGAACAAGGTTTTCTTTGTGTCTTCCCCTGAGCCAGAGCTCACCTTTTAGTTTCTGGAAGGAATATCAGCACCAAAGTCTGGTGCGGATCCAACCTCTACATTCTCTAAACTTTTCTTTACCCAAATCTTATTCATCTTATTCCTAACTTCATCCGCATTCACCTTTTGTTTACCCTTATCTTGATTCTAATTATGATATACCGGACCTCTTTTCTCCTGATTCTTGCTTCTACAGAATTTTGCATTATGACTGGACCTATTACAGATTTGGCAAACAATATTTCTTTGCATATTTGACTGATATCCTCTTGATCTACATTGATTAGCCATATGACCTACTCTATTGCATGCAAAGCATCTACCATTGAATGATTTGTTCATTTGCATATTTCTACATTCATGAGACTTGTGACCATACCTTTTGCAGTTAAAACACTGTCCGGAGAATGATGAATTAGTCTAATTCATTCTCTTTCTGCACTGATTAGCTTTGTGACCAAAGCGATTACAGCTGTGGCAGTATCCATTGAAGGATGGATATCTTTGAGCATTGGGTTGTCTTACCGGAGGTCTTCTAGGTCTGTTCCTTGGATTTTCTGATCCAAAATTCTTTTGACCAGATCCGGAGCTTTCTCCTTTCTCATATCCCAAACCACATTTGTCATCTACCTTCTTTTAACTTCCAAGTAGAACTTCAAGTTGAGCAGAACTTATCTTGAATTTCTCTTTATACTCATTTGCTGTTTGAAGATCCCTTTTTAGAGAGACAATTTGATCCTCAAGTTTTTCTTCATTATCTTTAGCATCTTCAAGATCAGATTCAAGATGTCTAATAATTCTATCCATCTGGTGGTAATCTTCTGATTTCTCCTTGAGAGATTGTCTTAGATTATCTTCAATTTTTCTTTTCTCTTCAATTTCTTGGGTAAACTTTATAACTCCTGATTCCATTTCATGTCTTACCATAATTATTTCTTTTGATAACTTTTCACATAACTTGGTTTTCTCAGTCAGTTCTTCATTTGCATTATTTTCTTCACCTTGTCTTGCCAATTGCTAAAGTAGCCCCTTTCTCTTTTTCATAGAGAGACTTAATTTATCTTTTAGTTCTCTCATGAAATCATTAGCCTGTTTGAGTCTTTCCTTTAATTCATTGACTTCAGAGTTTGACTATTCAAGATCCTCAAGGGTAGTCTTGAGTTGCTCCCTTAAACCATATGCATCCATTTGGACTCCCAGATCTTCCTCGAGCTGTTAGACTCTGTTAGGAGGAACTTAGCTCTGATACCAATTGTTGATAACTGAGAGGGGGGGTGAATCAGTTATCCTAATTATTTCTTCTTTCTAAACTTTCTTATTAATTAATGCAACATTAATTCAAATAAGCAAACATTACCATGAAAAGGAAAAACACATGACATAGTATTTTTGACATGGAAACCCTATTAAGGGAGAAAACCACGGGGTGATTAACCCAAGGATTATTCTCTGTTAGAAGAATAAGGAAATACAAAATGGCACTTGCCAATTAGGGCTCACTGCCTAAGCACACTGCTCACAAAGGAGGCACACTACCTACAAGGAGACACACTGTCTACAAAAGAATGTTATACAATACTTGAACTGATTGGAAGCATCCACATTGTTGGAGTTCAGTTCCAGTTAGGCTCAGTACATTGATCTACTGCACTTCATCTTTCCTCTTCTCTTATGCTGCTTTCATTTCACATACCGGACCTTCCTTACTGCCTCTGCTCTACTCTACTATTTTTTGCATACCACATATATCATCACAACACTTCTCACAAGTAAATCCATCCTTTATATATATCCACACAAGTGATTTCATTATCTTTCTAGTCGGCACCCGGAACAGTCAATCTTCTCACAAACTCTGTTCTGTCGGCTAAATCCTTACACATCAAGTAATGCGGATCAAGTGTATACTTGTAGAAATCATTAATCATGTCGGCCAAACATGATTCATGCCTTCATAACCTTTAACACCATCAGTAACACATCCGGAAAGTAGTCTGATGTCCTGTCAGTCAGTTCTTCCTCTATTCACACTGTCACTCAGGAATCCGGTACTCAACTATTCATATCTTTTCCCTTGTCCATCACCGGAGGCTAAATCCTTGGAATCTATTACTCAAGGTAGTCCTCTTGACTTTCCCAAATCTGCACTTCACCAAGATACTTCCTCTGAGAGATCTGGACCTGTCTGTCGGACCTTGCCACAAGCTCTGTTCTTGTTTACCGGACCTCAACAATCTTCATTCTGACTTCCGGTAGAGACACACCATGTCCTGCGGATGTGTGGGATGAACTTTGTTGCCATCAATGACAACAATCATGTTTCCATATAGTGTCTCTTGCCAACAGTTTTAAGGTCCGCAAGCATCTATTCCTTTGTGACAGTAATGACAGACTGTGTTCTTGAGGTTCTGGATGAAGGAGAGAAGGATTTCATTAAGTAGAAGAAGTGTGGATGTTCTTGGTGATTCAAGAAAGCTTGTGGAAGTCTTTGGATCATGCCCAATTAGTGGTGGTGGTCCGCATTGAAGTTGGAGTTTGCATTTGAAGAACAACTTCCGGAAGATGGTGTTCTTTCTGAGACAGGCCAACCGGATGAGTTATACATCTTGCGGATGTTCTTGTGGATGTTTGCTAACTTAGATGATCATTCCTAAGTCAATGTCTTGTATAAATAAGGGATTACAAAGTCATTTCAAAGTTGTCCTTGTGGTGATGAGAGTGTTGTAGCGAGGAGGAGAGTGAAGGGCAGAACAGAAGTATCAGACTTAAATGGAACTGATTCAAGCATGGTGAAGATGCTATTCTCCAGTTCATGTATGTGATATTCATTTCTTTATAGACAATGTGTCTCTTGTAGGTAGTGAACCTCTTGTGAGCAGTGTGCTCGGGCAGTGAGCCCTAATTGGCATGTGCCATTTTGTTCTTTCTATTCTTCTAATAGAGAATACAATCTTAGGTTAATCACCCCATGGTTTTTCCCTTAACTGGGTTTTCCACGTCAAAATCTTGGTGTCTTATGTGTTGATATGTTTCTTCTCTTGATTTGAATGTATTATGGTTCATTATTAATATACTACTAATCACTAAGAAGATTTAAGTGTTTAATTGTAAGAAAGTTTTGCACAACTGATTCACCCCCCCTCTCAGTTGTGTGCCCTAAGTCTAACAGTAACTACACCGAATATTGGTGTGGATTGATCCCTATCTTCAATTACTTCTTTCTTGATCCATACCTTGCCCATTTCTTTCTTGGTTTCAACTGGAATAACTTTCTCTTTTCCCTTATCATTTCTTTGTTATGTTTTCCTTTCTTCAGAATAGTGATTTCTCTTCACATTTCTGCTTCTCCAAAATCTTGCAACATGTCCAAATTTGTTGCAATTGAAGCACATCACATTATTTTGAATTTGATTCCTTCCATTGATTGAATTTTATCTACATTGATTTGCCATATGTCCAAATCTATTACATGCAAAACACTTTCCATTGAATGGTTGAATGTTCCTTATATTTTGAAAGTTAGTTCTTACCGAGCTTTTGCATTCTTTTGATATGTGTGCATTGCACCTAATAGAATTCTGACTTACTTGACTTCTGCATACAACAGCTTTATGACCAATTCTATTGCAAGTGAAGCATTTACCTTTGAATGATTGTTCATTCCTCCCATTGTTGAAACTTTTCCTAATGTGATTGCTACATTCATTTGTTCTATGACTAATTTTCTCGCAATTGAAACACTGACCAGAGAATGATGGAATTTTTGATTTATTCTGCTCCTACACTAAGTAGCCTTATGACCAAACTTATTGCATGAATTACAATAACCATTGAAAGATGGGTACCTTTGAGCATTGGGTTTTCTGACTGGAGGTCTTCTTCCTTGATTTCTGAACTGGTATCCTTTGTTTTGCCTTGACTCAGTGTTCATTTGACCAGAGTTTGAACTTTCTCCTTTCTCAAATCCTAAACCATGTTTGTCATCAGCATTCTTCTGGCTAGTAATCATTTCATCAAGCTTTGCAGTACTTATCTTGAATTTTTCTTCAAAACTTTTGGCCTTTTCTAGATCTATTTTTAAACTTATAATTTGTTTTTCAAGTTTTGGACAATATTTCAATCTGTTCTTCACAATCAAATTTAGATCATCTTCTACTCTTATTCTTTCTGTAACTTCTGCTTCCAACTTATGTAGGGCTTCATTTGCTGATAACAATTTGTCACTGACTTCTTTGTATTTATCTTTGAATTTCTTGACTTGCTCTTTCAGCTTTAAGATGTAGTCATCGACTTGTTGCAAGTTTTCTTTCAGATCTCTGACCTCTGCTTCAAAATTTTTAAGATCCATAAGAGTTGTTTCTAGTTAGTTGTATCTCTTATTATTTCTATACCTTCTTGCTGCCATGATCATACTATCCCAGATCTTCCTTAAGTTAAACTTTTTCCAAGGAACCTTGCTCTGATACCAATTGTTGATTGTTAGGAACATTGAGAGGTGGGGTGAATCAGTGTTCTATAAACCTTTTCTTGCACTTTTACTTTTAACCATTTCAAAGGATTAATCAAATGGAAGCATAATATACAAATGAATAGCATCCACAAAAGCATGACACATAACACCAAGATTTTACATGGAAAACCCAAAAAGGGAAAAACCACAAAGAGGATTAGCTCTCAAATATATATTGTAATCTTTACAAAAATGATGTTTAGGCTTGGTCACTCCATAGGCCTAGAACATGCTAGCTTACTAACATGAAGTACAACTAGGTTTAGTAGGCTCACTACCTCAACCCTAAACCTAGCAAGATTACAACAAGGGCTATTAAACCCTGAGGGTTGTTAAACCCTATTGAAGGCTCACTACCAACTCACTTCCTTGATGATGAAAGCTTGCTTCCAATCATATTGCACATGAAAACTAAATACTTCTTAAAGATCTTCCACTATTCCAGGGTGCAGTCATTTAGCAACTAAATTTTGAATCCCAAGTCTTCATCATTGCTTCTCTTCTAACTCTGCTCTGCTATTCGCATCTTTGCATCACCCACACAGCACACACACACACACTTCTACGCCACACACCATTCAACCAAAATTCATCGCTCTTATATATCTGCATCATGATTTAATCCATAATCAGGTCAGCATCTAAGAAGTGAAACGTGTATATAGAAAGATGTACCTTGTCGCTCAATCCAATGCACTATGTGTCGCATAGACCCAAAACTTCACCCAAGTGTATTCATATAGGTCATCTCTAATCATTCAATTACTTACATAGATCCTCCAAACATTAACTCTTCTCCACACAATTATTAATATACTTGTTAGCCTTTTCCTTAAGAGCATGCTTAACAACTTCATCTACTGACTTACAACTTTTACTGAGGATATCAAAACACCTTCAAAATCATATCAAGGACTCTTTACACATTCCCAATCTTACCCTTAGAACTGCAAGGCATGATATCATCTTGCGGATAAATGCATACCATTAGAACTTAGACTCTGTCTTTGTCAAGCTCTGTCAAACACTATGCCGATACTTAGCAGCTTGTAGCTAACCTTCCGATGGATTTCATATCTCCTAACTCTAGAATAAGACACTTCATACAAGTGTTTACAACACATTAAAACCACATAACAAAATACTTATCTGTGGAGGAATGCGGACCACTGCACTAGACCCTATTCACTATTCCTACTATACCTTTGCTTATCCAAACTTAGACAATTCTTCAAGGTGACTTCCAAAGGAGATCAAGACTTAACCTTTGAAGCATAACACTATCAAACAACTAAGAACCTCATACCTAAACTACATTGACTAATCATCATTTGTGGAGACATACTATCTGACTTATTGTCCTTTTCTTAGAATACTTAGAATACTTAGCCATTTTCTATCAACCAAACCTGAAATCCAATATGCTCTTCTAGAGTTATCTCTTCTAGCCATGGTGATAAGATCTCTAAGCCTTTTTGTCATCAATGACAACATAGAGGTCAATACCAAAGCAGTGTCTCTTGCCAACATGTCTTTGACAACAATGAGCAGATTGTAAGCTTCCTTACGAATGAAGTAGAGTTTTCTTCCATCACACAACCCAGGTTGCAGGAAAGCTATGGTGACCATATTATTCAACTCAAGTCAAACAAGTTGTGCAAGGGTTTAGTTACTCTTGAGGATATTTTCAGCCTAGATGATGAGTTCAGGGGTGAGAAATAACATGACATTCGAAAAAGAAGATTACCAGAAGGTAACTGTCGCCCAAAATAAGAGGTTGCTACTGGGAAAAGTATGTGGTGACACTGAGCAACAAGAATTCATAGAGCTTGCTTAGAAATAGGGTGACGTCTTGGCATGGACATATGAGGATCTTAAAGGTTTCAATCTAGACGTGGCTCAACATGCCATCAACCTAGATCTAAATTGCAAACTAGTCCGCCATAAGCAGCGGCCCATAAATCCAAGGATTGAGCCACTCATGAGAAAACCGCTTACTAAGCTCATATAGGTAATGATTATCTTCCCCATTAAGTATTCTACTTGGGTTGCTAATCTAGTGCCTATGAGAAAGAAAAATAGAGAAATTAGGCTCTATGTATACTTCAGGGACCTGAATTGGGCTTCTTTGAAAGATCATTACCCTTTGCCCTCTATGGATCAAATTTTGCAAACTATTGCAGGGGAAGAGAGGTTTTCATTATTAGATGGCTTTTCTAGCTATAATCAGATCTTTTTTAGAGAGGAGGATAGATTTAAGATAGCATTCACAACCAAACAGGGAACCATGGCATATGTAAAAATGTCATTTGGTCTGTCCAATGCTGGTGCCACATTTCATAGGATAATGGATATTGCTTTCAAAGGTTTTATAAACAAGTTCATCCTGATTTATCTGGATGACATTATAGTCTTCTCCAAGAAGGGAGGAAATCATATGGAACATTTGGAAAAGGTCTTCCAGAGATGCAGAGAGTTTGGGGTGTCTCTAAACCCCAAGAAATGTATTTTGTTGTTGCTCAGGATAAGCTTCTGGGCCATATAGTATCTAAGGATGAGATCTCCATAGACCCTAAAAGAACATCTGCTCTTCTTTCTCTTCCCTTGCTTGCTCACAAAAAAGCTTTACAATTATTTTTAGGGAAGACCAACTTTGTTATGAAGTTCATTCCTAACTATGTTGGCTCGGTGAAGCCTCTAACCCTTATTCTCAAGAAAGATGTTGTCTTTAGATGGACTAAAGAAGCAAAGGATGGTTTTGAGAAGATTAAGGAAGAGATTGCCCAGGCTCCTACTCTCATGAACCTAAATTATGAGGACTTTGTCCTTTATGCACATGGAGGGAACAGTATTGATGTTATCTTGATGCAACAGAATGAACAATGAATGTAGCAGGCCTTGGCCTTTTTTAGTTAGACCTTGAAGGACTATGAGGTTAGATATAGCCCCATGGATAAAAAGGTATTTGCCATTGTTAGAGCTTTAAAAAAATTTAGATATATGCTGGAAAATAATCATATTAAGGTTCTAGTTTCTCATCCCAGTGTGAGAGAATATATAATGTGGATTGAGATTAGTGAAAAGAGAGCCGTTGGGTCACTAGATCCTAGAGTATGATGTGGTCATCAAAGCCATTAAGTTGATTAGAGGTAGAAGATTGTGTGAACAACTAGCTTAGACTTCTGAAGATGGAGTGAGTTCATCTTACCATTTGAATGAGGAAGAACCTACAACTGAGCCATCAATTGTGAGTTCTTGGACAACATATATAGTTAGATTCCTATCCACCAGTGAGTATCCCTATGGATTTCATAGAACCAAAAGAAGACACTTCAAGCTACAGTCTATCTGTTATGGCTTGGTAGATGGTGTTCTCTTCAAGAGAAACTTGGATGGAGTCTTACTGAGGTGCATAGAAGAGGATCAAACTGATAGACTACTTAATGAGTTTCATGCTAGACCAGTTGGTGGCCATTTCTCTGCTAGAGCTACAACCATGAAAATAATGAGGGTAGGTTACTTTTGGCCCACATTATACAATGATTCCCATGTATGGGTAAGAAAATGCAAAGAGTGTGCTCTCTTTGCTGGAAATAAAAGATTGGCAGCACTCTCACTCCACCCTATTCAGGCTGATCAGTGGGGATTAGATTTCATTGGCATGATAAATCCCACCTCTAGTGCTGGTCACAGGTGAGTTTTGACTGCAACAGACTACTTCACCAAGTGGGTTGAAGCAGTCCCACTCAAGAAAGCCACTAAGTCATCTATCATAGATTTCTTGGAAGAAATCATGACAAGGTTTGGAGCTCATCATACCATTATTTGTGATAATGTGAAAGCATTCACTAGTTTTAGAATGACTTATTGGGCTCTTAAATACAATGTGTTCTTAAAAACTTCACCCAATTATTACCCCTGAGGTAATGGGCTAGCTGAATCCACCAATAAGAACTTGATCAGGATTCTGAAGAGGACCATGGAGACAAACTAGAGGCAATGGCACAATAAGATCAATTTAGCTCTTTGGGCTATTAGAATCACATACAAGAGAGCCATTGGAAACTCTCCTTTTGTTCTTGTGTATGGAAGATAGGCTAGATTTCCTATATCTTTAGAACTTCCTGAATTAGAATTGGCTCATCAACTGGATTTGGAAGGAGAAGATGCAAGGTCTGTCAGAATGACTGAATTGAATGAACTAGAAGAATAGAGATAGTCAGCCATGAACACATTGGAAGAGTATCAAAAATAGACCAAAACATATTTTGACAAGAAAGCCAGGGTTCCGACATTTAAAGAAGGTGATCTTCTTCTAAAATGGGATGCTGACTGAGCCAAAACTAGAGGCCACACCAAGTTTGATGCACTTTGGAGTGGGCCATATATCATCATCAACTGCAAGAAAGCAAATGCCTTCATTATTTTGAGGCTGGATGGTGAAGTTCTACTGATCGCAGTCAATCGGATCCATCTCAAACTTTACCATTAAGGTGGGTCTGAGATTTTGTACATATTGTTTTAGTTTATTTCTGCTTTAATTTTCCCTTCAAATAAGTGCTTTTGTACAGGCTACATTGTCATTACAAGAATGCAGGTCTCTTTCCCTTTTGGTGTGTTTTGGAAGGTAGGTTTTAATTGTTTTGACCTATTGCAGTCTACTTTTGGACTCCATGCCTAATGGATGCTTAAGGCCACTGGTCTATTTGTTTAGCAGGAAAACATCCTTGAGAGGTCACCAAAATGTTGACCTATTTTCTCTACCCAGAGTCAAATAGTTCACCTTCAAAATCTTGATTGAACCCAATGAGAACTTAGCTCTGCAGGCCTAGAAAACCTTCAAAGTTTACCTTCGCAGAGATTTCTATCTTTATATTTAGTTTTTTGCATGGACATTTTTTTCCTAGATATCCAGACCTTAGTTAATATCCAGACCTTAGCTAATATCCAAATCTTATCTAATATCTAGACCTTAGTTAATATGCGTGTTGGTTTTAGGACAGACAACTGAGAGGGGGGGTGAATCAGTTGTCTAAAAAATTATGTTCCTTAATTACTTAAAACCTTCTTATGTTTCAGCAGCATAATGAAGATTCAATCATGGAAGCATAATGCAATAACTCAAGAGCAAAAACACATTCAACACATTTAACACCAATATTTTTAATGTGGAAAACCCGGTTAAGGGAAAAACCACGGGGTGACTAACCCAAGATTGTATTCTCTGTTAAAAGAATAAGAAGAATAAAATGGCACTTGCCAATTAGGGCTCACTACCTAAGCACTCTTCTCACAAGAGGCCCACTGCCTATAGGAGACACACTATCTATAGAATAATATAAATATTACATACTTGAACTAGAGATCAACATCTTTACTATGCTTGAGTCAGTTCTATTTAAGCTCAACACCTCTACTATGCTTTTCCTTCTTCCTTACCACCTTCTCATCGCTATAAGTATACTTTTGAATGACTTCACAATTCTTATTTATACAAGACATCAACTTTGGAATGTTCATCAAAGTCAGCACAACATACACTTATTTTATTACAAAGAAAATACAAAAATACAACTTGACTTATTACAAAAGCTTCATGCTCACTACTACACTGTTGGCTACCCATAGCTAGGACTTCAATCTTCTTTGGGGAACACGCCAAGCTTTGCAAAACATCTTCAAGATCATTCGCAACATGTGCAAAACATCTGGTCGGCCAAGATTAGGAAGAACACCATCACCTGAAGGTAAATCTTCAATTACAAGCTCAATCTTCAATGCGGACCACTAACATGAACTGGACACAATCTAGAGACCCCCACAAGCTTGATTGAATCACCAAGAACATCCGCACCACTTCTGCTTACTGAAATCATTCGTATCTTCATCTAGAACCTCAAGAACATAGTCGGTCATCACTGTCACATTAGAAGGATTTCTTGTGGACCTCCAAACCACAAACCAATTGAGTTGTCAATTCGTATTAGCTTCCCAAACATGCCACCAGATCCGCAGAACAAGATATTGTATTTTTAGATCTCACCGGACCTATTTGTGCCAATCTGTCACCTATAAACAGCTGCCAAAGCTAGTTTTATTCATATGGCCATAACTTCTCCAAATCTTCATGTGGGTCTTTGAAATCTTGGCTGGAGCACCTTCAGACACATATCTGCAAACCCTTTGATGTGCATACTCTGATCTTCAACTGACTGGGATTTTTACTTCATAGAACTTCACTGTCTTCATTATCTTTCTCTATTTCTGATAAGGCTAATTTTCTCAATATCCTCAGTACACGGCTCATCAATCCTTGATATCAATGCAACAGGAGTATGTTGACATCAATGACAACACCAGTTAGGCCCATACTTGCAACAATCTCCCCCTTTGTCATTGATGGCAACATATGATGTGAAAAACTATTTTAACCATTAAGACAAGAACTTCTCCTCACTGACTGACATAGCTCCCCCTATCAATAGCAATCATTCATATGTTTTCTCTTCCTTTACTACTCTCCCTTTGATCAGCAACCACTTTTTGGTTTTCACATGTCTTCTCCCTCCCTTTGACATCAATGTCAAAGGGCACATATTTGCAACCACTTCTCATACTTTAGAATCATGCTGACTGCTCCCCCTAGGTAGCAACTTCCTAACACCAATCTAGATCACAAAGATATTACTATGGGATCCACTAGACTGATGCACATCAATGCACCATAATTCAGAACCGGAGGGGTGATAACCCCTAACTTCTCCTTGAGATACTCAAAAGAGTCCTTAGGTAGAGGTTTAGTAAAAATGTTTGCAATCTGATCCTTTGAGGGCACAAACTCCAGTCTGATTTCATTCTTGTTCACTTGTTCTCTCAAAAAGTGAAACTTGATGGATATATGTTTTGTCTTTGAATGCAACACTAGATTTTTTGATATGTTTATTGCACTTGAATTATCATAGAAGATTGTGATAGGTTCTTCACACTCCACTCTGATGTCTCTTAACATTTGCTTCATCCATAATACTTGAGTGCAACTACCTTCTACTACAATATACTTTGCTTCTACAGTGGACAGAGATATTGCCTCTTGTTTCTTGCTTAGCCAAGAAACCAATCTTTTCCCCAAAAAGAATCCACCACCACTGGTACTCTTTCAGTCATCCACATCTCCTACCCAATCAACATTTGTATATGCATGAAGAGAGAAATCGTGATCCTTAGGATACCATAAACCATACTCAACTATTCCCTTCAGATATCTGAGAATTCTCTTGATTGCCATGACATGAGACTCTCTAGGATCAGCTTGGAATCTGGCAACAAGACCAACAACATTCATAATTTTAGGTCTAGTTTGAGTGAGGTAGAGTAGTCCTCCAATCATTGACCTGTACTTTTTCTTATCATCCTTAGGAGATTTGTCATCTTTACTCATCGTACATCTAGTTGCCATGGGAGTTTTCATTGGCTTTGAATCTTCCATCCCAAATTTCTTCAACAATTCTTTCACATATTTGGTTTGTGATATGAAGATTCCTTTCTTTGTTTGAGTGATTTGTAGACCCAAGAAGAAATTTATTTCCCCAAACATAGACATCTCAAATTCACTATCATTTGATTTGCAAAAGTCTTGTACATACTATCTTTTCCTCCAAAAATGATATCATCGACAAATACTTCAACAATCAAGATATTTTCATGATCAACCTTGAAGTATAGATTACTATCAATAGTACCTTTATTGAAGCCAATCTTTAAAAGATGTTTGTCCAATCTTTCATACTAGGCTCTTGGGGCTTGTTTGAGTCCATACAACGCCTTCTTCAATTTGTAGACCATATCTCCATGATCAGACAATTGAAATCCATCCAGTTGGTCAATGTATACCTCTTCTTCCAAATCACCATTTAGGAAAGCAGACTTGACATCCATCTGATACACCTTGAAATCTCTAAAGGCAGCAAAAGTAAGAAATAATCTGACTGCTTCAATTCTTGCCACCGGAGCAAAAGTTTCTTCAAAGTCAACTCCTTCTACTTGAGAATAACCCTTACAAACCAATCTCGCTTTATTTCTTATTACTTCACCATCTTCATTCAGTTTATTCTGGAAGACCCATTTAGTCCAAATCACATTTTTGTCCTTAGGTCTAGGAACAAGATCCCAAGTGTGATTCTTTTCAATCTACATCAATTACTCCTTTATTGTGTTAACCCAACTTTCATCATTGCATGTTTCACTTACTATTTTTGGTTCAATCTTTGAAATCAGACTATACTTCACTGAGTCTTGAGCAATTTTTCTTCTTATTGGAACACCTTTGCTTCTATCTCTTATGATCTAGTCTTTAGAATGATTTAGTCTTACATACCTGGGAGTTTTGGGAAGCTCGTGCACTTCTAAATCTTGAACAGGTTCATGCAAACTTGTCTCTTCTTCTTGTATTACAGGATTCTCTAGATCAGTCTGAATCTAAACTAGAGTTGGGACTTGTTCTCCTTGATCTGAGACATCATTCTAATCATCTGCTTCATACTCATAATACCTTGAGGGATTTTCCATACCTTCATCAACCTTCACATTTGCACTTTCTACAATCTTTCTCAATCTCTTGTTATAACACCATCATGCCTTGCTTTGAGTAGAATATCCCAAGAATATTCTTTCATCACTTCTAGCATCAAACTTGCCAAGGTCATCTCTTTTGATATAGCATTTACTACCAAAGACTAAAATATTTCACAATAGGAGTGATGCCAAACAAAAGTTCATAAGGAGTCTTACCAGTATTGCCTCTGATTTGTACTCAATTAAGAGTATAGATAGCAGTGCTTACAGGTTTTCTCTAGTAGATCTAAGGGAGATTCGCTTCCATCATCATGGTTCTAGATGCTTCTTGGATGGTCTGGTTCTTTCTCTCCACTACTCCATTTTGCTGAGGAGTCCTTGGAGCAGATAACTATTTCTTTATACCATGATTCTCACAGAATGTTATGAACTCTCCAGATGTGAATTCTCCACCTCTATCAGACCTGAGGCACTTTATGTTTATGTCAGTTTCATTCTCTACCATAGCCTTGAATATTTTGAATTTCTCAAGTGCTTCAAATTTCTCTTTTAAGAAGGTTACCCACATCATTTAGGAGTAGTCATCAATCAGCAACATGAAATACCTATCTCCTTGCAGACTTCTGATTCTTGCCAGACCACAGAGATCAATGTGCACCAAGTCTAACAATTTGGTTGAAGATTGTTCCTTTCTTTTGAATGTGACTCTATTATGCTTACCTAACTGACATTCTTTGCACAAACTGTTAGTAGGTTTCACCAATCTTGGAAGATCTCTTACAACATGAGTATTTCTTATCTTGATGATATTATCAAAATTTACATGACACATTCTCCTGTGCCACAACCAAATCTAATCAATTTGAACAAATAAACAACTTTTTCCACTACCAACCAAGTGGAAGATGTTACCTTTTGTCTATGTACCAGATGAAATCTCAGTTCCAGAGCTTTCAAAGATCTTGCATTTTCCATTTTTGAATTAGAGATCATAGCCTTTGTCCACCAACTATCCAACACTGAGAAGATTATGCTTCAAAGCTTCAACATACAAAACATCACTGGTTTTTTTCTTTCCATCAAAAGAAATGGTTCCTCTACCTTTAATTCTACCAGCAGAGTTATCTCCAAACTTTACAACTCCACCTTCATATCTTTCCAGGTTTATGAACTTATTCTTGTCACCAATCATATGGTGAGAGCATCCATTGTCAATGACCCATTCATCCTTTTCTTCAACCTAAGCAACCAGAGTCCTTTCTACCATTTTATGATTGATAAATTCAATAGGCATTGGATCTTCTTCCTTGATGGCAATAAACACCTAGTCACTTCTGGATTTGTTTCCTACCTCAGATTCATCATTGGTTACTCCATCATCATCTTCTTGAACATAGTAACACTTCTTTTGGAACCTTGATCTATTAGGGTTTGGCCTTGAAAATCTTTCTGGACATCTTGACGCAAAATGACCAATCTTATTGTAGGCAAAGCATTTAAAAGGTAATTTTCCTTATACTTACTGGATCCTCTTGGCAGTCTTTTTGCAATGAGCGCTTCAAGTTGTTCAACTTCTAATTCATCCTCTTCTAGATCTTTTCTTGCTTTCTCATACCAATATGATTTTCTTGAGGAGCTTTCCTCTGGATCATATCTCTGTTTGCCTTTAGTAGAGGCACTAGCTTTGAAAGCAGATTCAATCTTGGGAAGTGCATCACCAAACTCAGCCAACTCAAATGGAGATATCTTACCAACCAATTGATCCCTTATGATAGTTGTTAGAGATCTAATTTCCTCAATAGTAGTGACCTTGTGTTTATATGCAGGAGGTAAAGATCTGAGAACTTTAGCAACAATTTCATCTTCATCCAGTACTCCACCAGCACATTTGATGCCACATGCAAGCTCATTTACTTTTGCCACATATAAAGTGGTGTTCTCATCTTCACTCATCCTTGGGTTTTCAAACTTTCTTTTCAGACTTTGCAACTTGGCACACTTAACATACATGTCTCCTTCATATGGATTTTCAAGATTTGTCCAAATTTCATAAGCAGTCTTTAATCCCATAGCATTTGTCAGCTCTGTATCAGACAAGGCACTCAGTAGGGCTTCTTTAGCTTGAAGATTATGTTCTGCATCTCTAACTTCATCTATAGTTCTTGGCCCATGCCTTGGAGGAACATATTTAGTTGAGGTTATGTTCCAATACTGATATCCTATGCATTGTAAGTGGCATTCCATGTAGTTCTTCCAGGAAGTGAAGTTTGTTCCATTAAACCTTAGACTATCCTTCTTGTAGGTCGACATCCTGGATCTCCTCAAGCGGTCAAGCTTCTTCTAAAGGAAATTGGCTCTACTACCAATTGTTGGTTTTAGGACAGACAACTGAGAGTGGGGGGGTGAATCAGTTGTCTCAAAAATTATGTTCCTTAATTACTTAAAACCTTCTTATGTTTCAGCAGCATAACGAAGATTCAATCATGGAAGCATAATGCAATAACTCAAGAGCAGAAACACATTCAACACATATAACACCAAGATTTTTAACGTGGAAAACCCAGTTAAGGGAAAAACCATGGGGTGACTAACCCAAGATTGTATTCTCTGTTAAAAGAACAAGAAGAATAAAATGGCACTTGCCAATTAGGGCTCACTACCCAAGCACACTGCTCACAAGAGGCCCACTACCTACAGGAGACACACTATCTATAGAATAATATAAATATTACATACTTGAACTAGAGATCAACATCTTTACTATGCTTGAGTTAGTTCCATTTAAGCTCAACACCTCTACTCTACTTTTCCTTCTTCTTCCTTACCACCTTCTCATCGCTACAAGGATACTTTTGAATGACTTCACAATTCTTATTTATACAAGACATCGACTTTGGAATGATCATCAAAGTTGGCACAACATACACTTATTTTACTACAGAGAAAATACAAAAATATAACTTGACTTATTACAAAAGCTTCATGCGCACTACTACACTATCGACTACCCATAGCTGGGACTTCAATCTTCTTTGGGGAGCATGCCAGGCTTCACAAAACATCTTCAAGATCATCTGCAACATGTGCAAAACATCCAGTCAGCCAAGATTAGGAAGAACACCATCACCCAAAGGTAAATCTTCAATTACGAGATCAATCTTCAATGCAGACTACCAACATGAACTGGACACAATCTAGAGACCCCCACAAGCTTGCTTGAATCACCAAGAACATCTGCACCACTTCTACTTACTGAAATCATTCGCATCTTCATCTAGAACCTTAAGAACACAGTCGTTCATCACTATCACATTAGAAGGATTGCTTGTAGACCTCCAAACCATGAACCAATTGAGTTGTCAATTCATATTAGCTTCCCAAACATGCCACTAGATCTGCAGAACAAGATATTGTATTTTCAAATCTCACTGGACCTATTTGTGCCACTCTGTCACCTCTGAATAGCTGCCAGAACTAGTTTTATTCATATGGCCATAACTTCTCCAAATCTTCATGCAGATCTCTAAAATCTTAGCTGGAGCACCTTTAGACACATATTGTAAACCCTTTGATGCATATACTCTGATCTTCAACTGACTAGGATTTTTTCTTCATAGAACTTCATTGTCTTCACTATCCTTCTCTATTTCTGGTAGGGCTAATTTTCTCAATATCCTCAGCACACAACTCATCAATCCTTGACATCAATGCAAAAGGAGTATGTTGACATCAAAGACAACACTGGTTAGGCCCATACTTGCAACAATACAGACCTTAGTTAATATCCAGACCTTATCAGATATCTAAACCTTAGCTAATATCCAAATCTTAGCTAATATTCAGATCTTATCTAATATCTGGACCTTAGTTAATATCCAGACCTTAGTTAATATCCAGATCTTATCGGATATCTAGACCTTGGCTAATATCTGGATCTTATCTAATATTCAGACCTTAGTAAATATCCAAACCTTAGCTAATATCTGGATCTTATCTAATATTTGGACCTTATCAGATATTCAGACCTTAGTTAATATCCAGATCTTATCTAACATCTGGAACTTAGTTAATATCAGGACCTTAGTTAATATCTGGATCTTATCAGATATATGGACATTAGTTAATATCTAGACCTTTCCTTAATGTCCAGATCCTTCAATGTGCAAATCCTAATAACGTCATCATAATTTCATCTTAAGGAAATCATTTGCAGTGATGATATCATTTGGACATTCCAACACAGGATATTTCACAAAGTTAATATCTAGACTGTGAATATCCAATGCATATGACGGCTTCTCTATACCACTGGGGTAAATTTGACGGGTACACATCTGGATATCAGGATACTAGGCCATGATCTAGAAGTAGGATAGGTTCTCGACTGAGGAAAAATGCATAGATTTGGCCGACAAGACATAACAAAGGCTGAATTATTCAAGAAATTCATAAATCAAAGAAAAACAGAGTTATAATAAATTGTAGACTTCAAATGTTTATTTGAATATTTGAAGTGTTGTAAAAGCTTTGTAAAAGCAAATATTTTGCATTAATTGTTGTAGGTTGATGAATCAATTGCTTTCATTAAAGACACAAATATCTTCCAACTACTCCATGATCCAAATATTTTATGTAGTTATTCCTTGCAAATAGGCATCTCTTCTAACGGGGATATTTTTCTAATAGCCCATGGGGGCGAATTAATTGTGACAGATGACTTAGGTCAAACGTAAATCAAATACTATATATATATGTGTGTGTGTGTCAGATGTATTGAGGGTTGGATATCTTTTCATTCTATATTCAAACAAAGCTCTCTTCTGTTGTAACCTTGCCTTCTACTTGAATATATGCTTGTGTTTTACCTTTTTTATTGTCTTAGCTCTGTGTGATTTAGAATGGATTATCTGTGAATGTTTCTTTCCTCTCAATCTTGTTCATTTCTTTACCTCTGCTAAGCATTTGTTAGATTTGTGTAGATGATCATCTATATCTCCTTATTTTGTGCATTTTCTTAGTTTTGTGAGAGCTTTCATATTCAAACCTTGTGTATCACCTCCATTAATTTATAGTTTTACTCCTCTTTTCATAAACGGTGGATAGATTAGGTTTAGTCTTAAGTTAGTTGGACTTCTTATTCAACAAAAGAACCAGCGTCTCTCTGGAGATTTGATCTCCCTGCAGGGTCCCACACCTAGAGATCATCTTAATGTTTCACTAGATTGTTGGAGCCCTAAAAGCCTTCAACACAGGGTGCAAATCCAAGTGACAACACATACTAAGTTTCTACCCTAAAATCTAATAGCTATGATCAATTTGATCTAATGGCTCACATTTGATGGTCCAACACAAAAGTCAATTTTGGTGGCAAGGAATATTCTACTTCATCCCATTTGGCTTCATCAACAAACTTCCCTTAGTATCAAAAAGTAAATTTTTAATTTACTTTTTGTTACTAAGTTTTCCAAATATGACAAAAAGTAACTTTTGGAAGCCAAAAAATATTAAATAATTGATGCTACATCCCGGACAAGTTGTTGTAGTATGACAAATCTTCATAACAAAGGCATAGGTAGTTATACAAAGTTATTTTCTCCATCATAGATCGTGGTTGTAGTTGTTTATTTTCCATGTGCAAACATAAATATGTAGTTTAGGTGACCGCATTTCTAGCACTCTATTTTTCATTGTTTTCTTCATTTTTGTTATGGAATAAAAAGTGGACACATGCCTTTTTACCTCCTAGTTTAGCTCCTAGGTCCTCATGTTAACACTTTATAAGCAAAATATTCATCCCGATGAGAAATCCCCTGAAACCCATGTCAAATGGGAACTAGGGGCCCATTTTATGCTTATGTCCTAACCAAAAAGGCACCTTGGGACTTGGGCGCTCATGCCCAATTCCACCCTAATTGGTCGGGGTAAAATTTAATGTATGTCGGCCTAGGACTCTTAAATGGGTCCCTCTTTGTTGGCCTTTTCATTTAATTTGTGAATGTTTAACAGGAAAGCATATATAAGTGAGTGTTTGAATTCATTTGTAACCTAGATGGATATTTTGAACTTATGATATTCAAGAAAAGAGTATTCAAGGCATTCATTGTGTTATTGTTCTAGATTTGGAATCATCATCCATCTCCTTATGAGTTGAAGAAGCTTCATCCTAAGGACTCCACCTCTGAGGTGACATCATCATTATGTTTGAATCATTTCATTATCATTTGGATTATCTTTAGCCTCTGTCCTGCAAGGACATGCTCTCTCTCTCTCTCTAACAATGATGTTGGGAAGCTTGAATGCTTTCCTAGGATTTGACTAAGGCAAGTCCTTAAACACCACAACCCCTAAACACCTTTCTTCTTATGTGCAGGTTACAAGTGTGGGAATTGCAGAAGTAAAGATACAGGGAATTTGCTTTAGAGATCAAGGTTCAAGATCTGAAAACAGTGTTTGGAAATTCACCTGTAGTAGACTTGGACACTAGACCCTAAATTCAGCATCAGAGCATCATTTATGACCTTTTTCCAGTTTTGATCTATTGGAGATCAACACTTTCTAGACTCGGGCGCTAGCCTCGAAGTCTTCTGACATTTCAACTTCTGAGGGACAAGTTTGGACATCTCACTAATCATCCTAGTGCTTTTAGATCTTGACTTATTATTTCTATTTCTCTATTATAAGTTAATTATCATAATTCTAGGGTTTAGTGCATTGATTAGACTAGGGTTTGATAAAATGCTTGGTTGAATCACATCTTTCCTTGACAAACAAGAGCATAAAATCAGTAGTTGAGTCCTCTTCCATCTTGTAGTGACTTGGCTCAGTTTTGTCCTTAAATGTTGTAGTGAAAGGATGGTTTGATCTAGTGTACTCACATGCTTTGCATCTCTCTCCCTTTTCCCTACTAAACATTTTGGGGAACCCGTAGTAGCAAACATTTTGTATCTTGCTAAGTATTGAAATCAATCCTTCATTTAATTCATATCATATCTATCATTCTACATTGAAACTTTGCATAAAATTGAAAAAATTGGAAAAAAATATTTTCATTGCCTATCATTGGAAACATTTGATTTTCTGATTTTTACATCAAATCTAAAATCAATTATAGCAATAAATCATTTCATGATATCACACCTTGCATTTGAAGTCTCATTTGCTAGGGTTTTATTAAAATCTTGCATTTTTCATATAACCTAGTTTTTTTCAAAAACTAGGGTTGGTAGTTAGAATATTGTTTGATGTAGAGTATGGAGGATTCACTCAAACAAACACAATACAAACAATGGACTTTTCTCACAATCTTCCACTATGCTTTGATGAGAACAACAAATAGAGTTTTTTTGACATAATTTTCAAAATACAACTCAAACCCATGATCTAAAAACTGTTTTGGATACCCATTATCCTCTTACATAACATATGTCAAGTGAAGGTGGGGTTGTTCTGGAACATAGAGGCCAAATCTTAATTTGTCCTACTCTTGACTAGATTTGAAGTAGAACAACAAATGGGGTTTTTCGGCCATAAATTTCAAACTAGAACTCATCTCTAAGAAAGAAAATATGATTTAGATACCCATTTGTCCCTTATTTAACATATCTCAAAATAAAGGTAGGTTATTTTGTACAGAAATCCTCAAAAATGGACTGTCCTTCTGCCAATTAAGCCTAAAATATGGAAATGACAATCACTAATTTAACCATAACTTTCACAAAACAAGACGAAATTGAGTACAACAAAAAAAATTAGAAAGTAGATTCCATTATCTTTTTAACCATACCACATGCAGGTCATACAAATTCTATACATATTCATACCAATCTTTGAAACAACAAAAATATAGAAAAAAGTGCAGAAAAATAGAAATCTTTATTCATTTTTTCTCTCCAAAACTTCTTCTCTTTTTGCCTCAAGATATGTGACACCTAAATAACGTGTTTTACCTCATATTCCATTGTTACATGACTCCCATGCTCTTTAAGATTCCTCAAAATGCTAAAAATAGGCTAAAAATACCCTGTCCACTACAATGCTAAAAATAGATTGTCTAATATTATGCAATAATCAAGACTCCACTCTAGGTGACCATAAATACATCAAAAATGGTCTTTAATAAACTTATTATATTAGTTATGAAGGAAAAATCACCACCTATACTCCTATTGAGGAAAAAAAATTTTTGCCATGGTGCTCCTGCACCATTGTTTCAAATTTTTCTTCTCTTTATAACACTCATTCAAATATGATTTTGAGTTGTAGTGTTGCATCATTTGGCATCCTTGCATTAAAATTTCAAATTTTCAATTTCACAATGTGCATTTCAACATTAAGGGTTTTTAGAACTCTCTTCACACTGTTTGAGAAAACTTTTAAAACATTCACATTGCCTTGTTGTGAAGCACTATTTACATCATACTTACTTTGTTTGTAGTGAAATTAGTGTGTTGTTGATATTTAAAAACCCAATTTCCTCAAACTAGTGTTTGGGTGTGCAAAAAGTTATCATACTTTTTGTTGCAAGTATGAGGTTAACCAGTGTTGTCATTGATGTCAACATACTCATATTGCATTGGTAAGAAGGTTTGGATGAGCTATGTGTTGAGGATATTAAGAAAAGTAGTCTCAATTAGGAACAGTGAAGAATAGTGATAAGAAGAAGGCAAATGTACTCAATAGGTTGAGAATCAGAGGATGCGGATTAAAGGGTTTGTAGATATGAGTCTTGAGATGATCTAGTTAAGATTTCAGAGGTCCGCATGAAGATATGAAAAAGTTGTGATCGGTCAAGTAGAACCAGTTCTAGGAGCTGTTTCAGAGTGACAAAGTGTTACAAAAAGGTCCGGTGAGATCTGGAGGAGCATTGTCAGACTCTACGGATTGGCAGGAGTGTTTGGGATGTCCTTGTGATGTGTCCTCTCAGTTTGTACAAAGTTTGGAGGTCCGAAAGCACCTTCTTTAGTATGACAGTGGCGACAGACTGTGTTCTTGAAGTTTCAGATGAAGAGGAGAAGAGATTCCAGTGAGTAGAGGAAGTGCGGATGTACCTGGTTAATCAGGCAAGCTTGTGAAGGTTCTTGGATCATGTTGAGGTTATGTTGTCGGTCCGCATTGGTGGTAGAGCTCAGAATTGAAGATATTCTTCCGGATGAAGCTCTTGCTCAAACTAGCCGACCGGATGAGTTGTTCATCTTGCGAATGTTCTTATGGTGGCCGACCGGATGTATTAATCATCTTACAGATGTCCTTATGGTTGATTTCCGACTTAGATGATTGTTCCTAAGTTGATGTCTTGTATAAATAAAGGTTTGTGAGTTCATTTCAAAGTGTGTTGAGCAGCGGATGAGAGTGGTATATCGAAAGAACAAAGGGCAGAGCAGAAGTATCTCAGGCTTAAATGGAACTGATCCAGACATGGTAAAGATGTCAATCTCCAGTTCAAGTTTGTGATTCTTATCACTTTGTAGACAGTGTGTCTCTTGTAGGCAGTGTGCCTCTTTGTGAGCAGTGTGCTCAGGCAGTGAGCCATAATTGGCATGTGCCATTCATTTTTTTCTATTCTTCTAACAGAGAATAATCCTTGGGTTAATCACCCATGGTTTTTCCCTTAACCAGGTTTTCCACGTCAATATCTTGGTGTCCAATGTGTTGATGATTATCTACTTTTGTGTTTATGCATTATGCTTTCATGAATGATTAACTGATATGCTATTAACTAACAAAGAAGAATCAAGTGTTCAAAATAGAAACAAATCTTTGCACAACTAATTCACCCCCCCTCTCAGTTGTGTTCCCTAGATCTAACAATTGGTATCAGAGCCAAGTTCCTTTGAAAGGAGCTTAACCGCTTGAGGAGATCTAGGATGTCGTCATACAAGAAGGATAGTCCAAAGTTCAATGGAACCAACTTCACTCTCTGGAAAGGTCGCATGAAATGTCACTTGGAGTGTATGGGAAAAGCATACTTGGCCATGGTCTCAAAACCATATGTACCTCCACAGGGTGGTCCGACAACTCTGAATGAAATCATAGATGTTGAAAACAATTTGCGGACCAAGGAAGCTCTTCTAAGTGCATTGATTGACTCAGATCTCTCAAATGTTATTGACCTACCAACTGCATATGAGATCTGGACTAAATTGGAACTTCTATATGAAGGAGATGAGTTTGTCAAGAGTGCAAGGTTGCAAAGTCTGAAAGGGAAATTTGAAAGATTGAAGATGAGAGATGATGAAAATATCACTACCTTTATGCCAAGAGTGAATGAGCTAGTGTGTGGAATCAGGAATGCTGGTGGAGTTCTAGATGAAAATGAAATTGTTTGCAAAATTCTCAGATCCCTTCCTGCTACCTACAAAATCAAGGTTGCTTCCATTGATGAATTCAGAGCCCATACAACTGTCACAAGAGAGCAACTGGCTGGCAAATTGGCTGCATTTAAAATGACTGAGTTTGGAGATGATCCCCCCAAGACTGAATCTGCATTTAAAGCCAGTGCCTATGTGACAGGCAAACAAAGATTTGATCCGGGAGAGAACTCTTCAAGGAAGCTATCATGGTATGAACAAGCAAGGAAAGATATGGAAGAGGAAGAAGCAGAAACAGCTCAACTTGAAGCCCTCATTGCAAAAAGACTACCAAGAGGATCCGGTAAGTATGAAGGAAAACTACCCTTTAAGTGCTTCAACTACAATAAGATTGGTCATTTTGCTTCAAGATGTCCAGAAAGATCTGCAAGGTCTAATACCAACAGACAAAGGTTTCAAAAGAATTGCTATTATGTTCATGAAGAAGATGACAATGAAGGAGTAATAGATGATGAATCAGAAATAGGAAGCAAATCCAGAAATGAATGGGTGTTTATTGCCATCAAGGAAGAAGATTCAATATCCTCTAAATCTGTCAATCATAAGGTTGTAGAAAGAGCTTTGGCTGCCCAAATTGAAGAAAAGGATGATTGGGTTATTGACAGTGGATTCTCTCACCATATGACTGGTGACAATAACAAGTTCTTAGATTTGGAAAAGTATGAAGGAGGAATGGTAAAGTTTGGTGACAATTCTGCTTGCAGAATCAGAGGTAGGGGAACTATTTCTTTTGATGGAAAGAGCAAAACCGGTAATGTACTATATGTTGAAGGATTGAAGCACAATCTTCTCAGTGTTGGTTAGTTAGTGGATAAAGGCTATGATCTCCGGTTCAAGAATGGAAGATGCAGAATCTTTACAAGCTCTAGAACTGAGATTGCATCTAGTACTCAAACTAAAGATAATATCTTCCATCTAGTTGGTTCAAATAAAAGTTGTCTATTTGTTCAAGTTGATCAGAGTTGGCTATGGCATAGAAGGATGTGTCATGTAAATTTTGATAACATCATCAGGATAAGCAATATTCATGCTATAAGAGATCTTCCAAAATTGGTGAAACCTACAAATAGTTTGTGCAAAGAATCTCAGCTAGGTAGATAGAGCAGAGTCTCTTTCAAAAGCAAGGATCAGTCCACTACCGGATTGTTGGAATTAGTACATACTGATCTCTGTGGTCTGACAAGAATCAAGAGTATGCAAGGTGATAGATAATTCATGTTGCTAATTGATGACCATTCTCAGATGATGTGGGTTACCTTCCTAAAAGAGAAATCAGAAGCCCTTGAGAAGTTCAAAATCTTCAAAGCTATGGTAGAGAATCAAACCGGATTGAAACTAAAGTGTCTAAGGTCTAATAGATGTGGTGAATTCATAGACTTTTGTGAGAAGCATGGCATAAAGAGATAGTTGTCTGCTCCTAGGACTCCACAGTAGAATGGAGTAGTTGAGAGAAAGAACTGAACCATCCAAGAAGCTTCTAGGACAATGATGATGGAAGCAAATGTTCCTTAGATGTTTTGGAGAGAAGCTGTCAGCACTGCAGTCTACACTCTTAACCGAGTTTAAATCAGAAACAATACTGGTAAGACTCCTTATGAACTTTGGTTTGGTATAACTCCTACTGTGAGATATTTCAGAGTATTTGGTAGCAAGTGTTACATCAAAAGAGATGAAGATCTAGGAAAGTTTGATGCTAAAAGTGATGAAGGAATTTTCTTGGGTTACTCCACTTAAAGCAAAGCATACCGGTGTTACAATAAGAGACTGAAAAAGATGATAGAAAGTACAAATGTGAAGGTTGATGAAGGAATTGAGAAGCCCTCAAGGTTTTATGAATATGATGAAGATGATCAGGATGGTGCTCTGATTCAAGGAACTCAATCCCTTCTTGAAAGTCAGATTCAGACTGATCTGGTAAATCAGGAAGAAGAGGTTTGCCTAAATGAACCTGATCAAGAAACAGCAGTGCAAGAGACTCCCAAAGTTCCAAGGTATGTAACTTTAGATCACTCTGAAGATCAGATCATAGGTGACAAAAGCAAAGGGGTACAAACAAGGAGGAAAATTGCTCAAAATTCAGATGAATGTTGTTTGATTTCAAAGATTGAACCTAAGACAATAAATGAAGCATGCAATGATGAAAATCGGACAAAAGCAATGGAAGAAGTTGATGCAAATTGAGAAAAATTACACTTGGGATCTTGTTCCCAGACCTAGAAACAAGAATGTGATTGGAACCAAATGGGTCTTCTGGAATAAACTAAATGAGGTTGGTGAAGTTATCAGAAACAAAGCCAAATTGGTCTACAAAGGCTACTCTCAAATAGAAGGAATTGATTTTGAAGAAACCTTTGCTCTGGTAGCAAGAATTGAAGTAGTCAGATTATTTCTTGCATATGCTACCTTCAAAGACTTCAAGGTATATCAAATGGATGTCAAGTCTGCCTTCCTAAATGGTGATTTGGAAGAAGAAGTATACATTGAACAACCGAATAGATTTCAATTGTCTGATAATGATGATATGGTCTGCAAGTTGAAGAAAGCATTGTATGGATTGAAGCAAGCCCCAAGAGCATGGTATGAAAGGTTGGATAAGCATCTTGTGCAGATTGGATTCAACAAAGGTACTGCTGACAGTAACTTATATTTCAAAATTGATCATGAAAACATTTTGATTATTGAAGTGTTTGTGGATGATATCATTTTTGGAGGAAGAGATAGTATGTACAAAACTTCTGCAAATCAGATGAAAAGTGAGTTTGAAATGTCTATGCTTGGTGAAATGAATTTCTTCTTAGGTCTGCAAATTACTCAAACAAAGAAAGGGATCTTCATTTCTCAGACCAAATATGTAAAAGAATTGTTGAGGAAATTCAGTATGGAAGATTCAAAGCCAATGAACACTCCTATGGCAACCAGATGTAAGTTGAGCAAAGATGATGACTCTCCAAAGGTAGATCAGACAAAATATAGATCAATGATTGGTGGATTGTTGTATCTCACTCAGACTAGACCAGATATAATGTAGGTTGTTGGTCTTGTGGCAAGATTTCAGGCTGAGCCTAGAGAATCTCATGTTATGGCAATCAAAATAATTTTTAGGTACTTGAAAGGAATAGTTGAGTATGGTCTATGGTATCCTAGAGATCCAGATTTCTCTCTTCATGCATATACAGATGCAGATTGGGCAGGAGATGTGGATGACCGGAAGAGCACCAGTGGTGGAGCATTCTTTTTGGGAAAGAGATTGGTTTCTTGGCTAAGCAAGAAACATGATGCAATATCTCTATCTACAATTGAAGCAGAATACATTGCAGTAGCAGGTAGTTGCACTCAAATCTTATGGATGAAGCAGATGCTAAGAGACATTAAAGTTGAATATGAGGAGCCTATCACAATTTTTTGTGATAATTCAAGTGCAATTAATATTTCTAAGAATCCAGTATTGCATTCTAAGACCAAGCACATATCTATCAAGTTTCACTTTCTGAGAGAACAAGTGAACAAGGATGAAGTCAGATTGGAGTATGTACCCTCCAAGGATTAGATTGCAGATATTTTTACTAAACCTCTCCCCAAGGACTCTTTTGAGTATCTCCGGGAGAAGTTAGGGGTCATGGCCCCTCTGGTGATGAACTAGGATGCATTGATGTGCATCAGTCTGGTGGATATCACAGTCACATCTTGTGATCTGGATTGATGATGGGGAGCTGCTACTAAGGGGGAGCAGCTGGTATGATTCTGATATGTTACAAGTGCAAGTATGAGCCCTTTGCCATTGATGTCAAAGGGGGAGAGAAGACATGTGAAAAACAAGTGGTTGATGATCAAAGGGGGAGCAGTAAAGGAAGAGAAGACATGTGAAGAGTTGTTGCTGATAGGGGGAGCTGTGACAGAAAAGAGAAGTTCTTGTCTTGATGGTTTTTCACATTATATGTTGCCATCAATGACAAAGGGGGAGATTGTTGCAAGTATGAGGTTAACCAGTGTTTTCATTGATGTCAACATACTCATATTGCATTGGTAAGAAGGTTTGGATGAGTTGTGTGTTGAGGATATTAAGAAAAGTAGTCTCAATTAAGAACAATGAAGAACAGTGATAAGAAGAAGGCAAATGTACTCAATAGGTTGAGAATCAGAGGATGTGGATTAAAGGGTTTGTAGATATGAGTCTTGAAATGATCTAGTTAAGATTTCAGAGGTTCGCATGAAGATATGAAAAAGTTGTGACCAGTCAAGTAGAACCAGTTCCGGGAGCTGTTCTAGAGTGATAGAGTGTTCAAAAAGGTCTGGTGAGATCTGGAGGAGCATTGTCAGACTCTACGGATTGGAAGGAGTGTTTGGGATGTCCTTGTGATGTGTCCTCTCAGTTTGTACAAAGTTTGGAGGTCCGAAAGCACCTTCTTCAGTATGACAGTGGCGACAGATTGTGTTCTTGAAGTTCCAGATGAAGAGGAGAAGAGATTCCAGTGAGTAGAGGAAGTGCGGATGTACCTAGTTAATCAGGCAAGCTTGTGAAGGATCTTGGATCATGTTGAGGTTATGTTGTCGGTCCGCATTGGTGGTAGAGCCCAGAATTGAAGATATTCTTCCGGATGAAGCTCTTGCTCAGACTAGCCGACCGGATGAGTTGTTCATCTTGCGAATGTTCTTGTGGTGGCCGACTGGATGTATTAATCATCTTGCGGATGTCCTTATGGTTGATTGTTGACTTAGATGATTGTTCCTAAGGCGATGTCTTGTATAAATAAAGGTTTGTGAGTTCATTTCAAAGTGTGTTGAGCAGCGGATGAGAGTGGTATAGCAAAAGAGCGAAGGGCAGAGCAGAAGTATCTCAGGCTTAAATGGAATTGATCCAGACATGGTAAAGATGTCAATCTCCAGTTCAAGTTTGTGATTCTTATCACTTTGTAGATAGTGTGTCTCTTGTAGGCAGTGTGCCTCTTTGTGAGCAGTGTGCTCAGGCAGTGAGCCCTAATTGGCATGTGCCATTCATTTTTTTCTTATTCTTCTAACAGAGAATAATCCTTGGGTTAATCACTCCATGGTTTTTCCTTTAACCAGGTTTTCCACGTCAAAATCTTGGTGTCCAATGTGTTGATGATTATCTGCTCTTGTGTTTATGCATTATGCTTTCATGAATGATTAACTGATATGCTATTAACTAACAAAGAAGAATCAAGTGTTCAAAATAGAAGCAAATCTTTGCATGACTAATTCACCCCCCCTCTCAGTTGTGTGTCCTAAATCTAACAACTTTTAGCATGGATGCTTCTTGTTATTCCTTTTTGGAAGCCTTTTATGCATACATCATAGATATTGATAACTTCTCTAAATTTACCCATAATCATCTTCATGTATTAAGTCAAATAGCACACATTTATGACATTGATATTTCTGTGTTCTACATATGAAGTTCTTTGCTATATATATGATTTTGACAGCTTTACAACTCTCATGGGAATATATCCTTCGATATTAGATGATCTCACTAAATTCATAGATAGTAATAAATATGATGCATCATTTAGTAGTGATGACTTCAATATGTTAGATGAATCCCTAGATGACTTTATCTCTATTGGACATTCCAGTATGACTCTTATTTCTAAAGGTTAAGATCATGCCTTGGATCTAGGCTCTAACATGTGATGGTAACTTAGTTTTACCTTATGATCTCTCTCCCAAAGTTGTTCCCACTTATGAGGACACTTTGGCACAAGAGGATGAAATCATTGACACATCCCTTAACATCACCCTATCCTCTCTTCATCCCAATGCTCTGCCTTTGAAAGCTAAAGCATTAGTGAATGAAGAACCCCTTCTAATGAAGAGCACTCCATGGATAGATAATGAGCATTCATCTAACAATAATAAAACTTCTATCCCTACCATAGTGCATGAGGTTTCCATGAATCATCTTATTGATCATCCTCCTTTAGTTCAATATTCAAGTACCATGGATATTACTAAGGAAGTGAAGGCCCTTGATTTTCCTCCTTTAGCTCAATATTCAAGTACCTTGGACATTACTAAGGAAGTGAAGACCCTTGATCTTCCTCCTTTAGTTGAGAATTCAAGTACCTTGGATATCACTAAAGAAGGGAAGATCTACGATCTCCTCCCTTTGATTGAATGTCCAAGTCCCTTGGATATCACTAAGGATGCGAAGGCCATGGATAGTTCTCCTTTGGTTGCATGTTCAAACCCTTTGGACATCAATAAAGATACAATCACCAACAATTCTCCTAACAACACTTTACCTTCCCTTTGTTCTTATGCTCTCCTTTCAAAAGATAAAGCACTAGTGGATGAGGAAAGGTCTCTCACATTAAATCCTTTACAGATGGATGTCGAGATCAAGCAAAACAATTCACCTATTCCAGCCACTAAGGGGATAGTGAATAAATGTACTAATGTTAACACAACGTCAACAAGTTCAAGACTAAATATGATATATCTTGAGATGATAGACATGGATTATCCACTAGGAAATGTCACATTGAACTAGGTATGTATTTCTCCATCATTTCACCACACTTGATGTAGCACCTATTCTAGTTTCTCTCAAGGGTGGCCTCCTCCTAGATATGTGTGTTGCTAGCATTGTGTTGTGTTCCCTTGTGTTGTGTTAAATGTTGTTTAGGTCTCCTTGGATGACCCTTGATACTCTTGTAAGGTCAAGGATACAAGGAAACCACCTCTGTTGTGACACTTCTTCTATTTCTCTCTATATTCTTCTACTTTTCATCTCCTCTATCTTATTGTTGTGTGTTGTGCCTTGGGGGCATAACATTGTGGAGGATGTCTTGGGGTCATCTTCTTGTGTTGTAAACCCAATTCACTCTTATCTCTCCTCTCATTTTTATTGTTCTCATTCTTCGGTGACTATACTAGTCAGTAGATGATGAAAACAAACAAATATTGATAAGGATCGTGTGTCCCTTTAGCAAGAAAGCAAAAATGGACCTAGTCTATTTATGAAGATGGGGTTGATATATATATATATATATATATATATGACACTTGACTAGTAGAATCACTCCGTGTGGTGTATCGTGTTGTGAAATTTCTTGTAATAAACCTTTGCAATACTCTTAATCTGCTCCAATGCACTTTGGATTGTTTTGTATCTCCCCTTGTTGCTACACTCGGTTCTAAGATACCTGCAGTATAGACCAATGGCTATACTCAGTTCTGAACACACAAGTGTAGTCTTGGTCATTGATGTGATCTAATATATAATTTATGGATAGCTTCTATGAATGGATTTGGTTGCTATATTAGAGTAAGATTTTCTAGCCAAAGCTTATATCTTGTTGATTATCCTAGAAAATCATATCAATGTGTTTGTGGGAACATTCAGTGATCATGGCACATGTCACCTTTGGGGGCATGGGCTTTGTGAAAGCTCTTGTTCCCTTGCATGTTTTCACTCTACCTTAATGTGCTTGATACCGGCAAGTGGGATCAACCACCTTAAGGTGGGGGCATATATAATGGTATATATTTGATTACTCTTTACACTGACATAGAGTGTTTGAAAGCCCTCATCACGAGGTGGGATGGTGTATCTCTTGAGCTAGTGCACATCCTTTTAATAAAAAAGCCCTCATCGTGAGGTTGGATGGTATATCTCTTGAGCTACTATGCATCCTTTTATACATAGCCCTCATCATGAGGTAGGATGGTGTATCTCTTGAGCTAGTGTGCATCTTTTTATACAAAGCCCTCATCACGGGGTGGGATGGTGTATCTCTTGAGCTAGTGCACTTCCTTTTATACAAAGTCCTCATCACGAGGTGGGGTTGGATCTTGAGTCATTCACCCTTAAGCATGTCTTTGGTGGTTGTAGTAGCATAGCTCAACCATCAGGTGTGTTTGGCATGTTTTAGATAGTGGAGTACACCGATGAGCTCCTTCCTATCGCTTGTGTTTGTCATGTATATGACGTATATTGTGTCTATGACATACTATGCGGTGCCCGTGTATTTTGTATATCTTTTGTGTGCTTTATATGTCTTCCCTATGTATCTTGTGTGTTTGTGGCATGGTCTAAAGTTGTGTGGCAATGATCCCCTCCCCACGTTGTATGTGTTTTGCATGTCTTCACATGTATGTTTTGTTTACTTTAGTTAGGATTATATATAGATATGTAATTGCTTAATCATGTCTTCTTTGTGTATTGCATGATTGTACTCATGCCTTCTTCGTGTATTACATGCTCATACTGTCTTCTTCATGTATTGTGTGCTTCCTTATTGTATTCACTATGTCTTATGTGATTGTTAAGTGTTTTCTTACATTTGCCTAAGTCTGGGGGCTAGAAATAGCCCTTCAAACTTAGGGTGTGTCTTCATTCTTGTGTTTGATGTGTTTGATGTGTTTTGATATGCTTCAACCATACTTTAATGCATGTGTTGGATTGCAAGATCACACACACATTAAAGTGGGGGCTAAATGTTATGGAGTAAAAAGTGGACACATGCCTTTTTACCTCCTAGTTTAGCTCCTAGGTCCCCGTGTTACACTTTATAAGAAAAATATTCATCCTGATGAGAAATCCCCCAAAAACCATGTCAAATGGGAACTAGGGGCCCATTTTATGCTTAGGTCCTAACCAAAAAGGCACCTTGGGACTTGGGCACTTGCACCCAATTCCACCCTGATTGGTTGGGGTAAACTTTAGTGTATGTCGGCATAGGACTCTTAAATGGGTCCCTCTCTATCGGCCCTTTCATTTAATTTGCAAATGTTTAATGGGAAAGCATATATAAGTTAGTGTTTTCATTCATTTGTAACCTAGATGGATATTTCAAACTTATGATATTGGAGCAAAGAGCATTCAAGGCATTCATTATGTTATTGTTGCATATTTGTGTTTGTATATATGTGTTTGTTGCAGATTTAGAATCATCATCCATCTCCTTATGAGTTGAAGAAGATTCATCCTAAGGACTTCACCTCTAAGGTGACATCATCAATGTGTTTAAATCATTTCATTATCATTTTGATTACCTTTAGCCTCTATCCTACAAGGACATGCTCTCTCTCTAACAACAATGTTGGGAAGCTTGAATTCTCTCCCAGGATTTGACTAAGGCAAGTCCCTAAACACCACAACCCCCAAACTCATTTCTTCTTGTGTGTAGGTTACAGGTGCAAGAATCACATAAGTAAAGATACAGGGAAGTTGCTTTCAAGATCAAGATTCAAGATCTAAAAATAGCATTTAGAAATTCACCTATAGCAAACTTGGGCGCTAGCCCCAGTGTCCAATAGCCTAAATAGACCCTGAATTTAGCATTAGAGCATCATTTATGACCTTTTTCCAATTTTGAGCTATCAGAAATCAAGACTTTCTAGACTTGGGTGCTAGCCCCAGATTCTTCTGGTATTTCAGCTTTTGAGGGACAGGTTTGGACATCTCACTAATCATCCTAGTACTTTTAGATCTTGACTTGTTATTTCCATTTCTTTGTTATAAGTTGATTATCATAATTATAGGGTTTAGTGCATTGATTGGCCTAGGGTTTGATAAAAGGCTTTGTTGAATCACATCTTTCCTTGACAAACAAGAGCAAAAAATCAGCAGCTGAGTCCTCTTCCATCTTGTAGTGACTTGGCTTGGTTTTGTCCTTGAATGTTGTAGTGAAAGGAGGGTTTGATCTAGTGTACTCACATGGTTTGCATCTCTCTCCCTTTTCCCTACTAAACAATTTTCAACCACAAATCTTCAACTCAGATCTGGAACAACAAGCTAGGCACTTGTGGAAAGTTGCATCAGTCATGAACAGGGTTGCAAATCAAGTACAACAAGCCACAATCCATCTTCCAACAACTGCATGACATTGTTCCCTTCATTTTGCATCATTTTGGGCTCCAAATGTGCATGTAAAGCAGTGCTTAGGTCTGATTTTTATGTTGTAACAACTCTTAGGGTTTGTATTCATCATCCTTGACACCATATTGGTCTCATCTTGCAGGTACAAGAGTGATTTGGGCATTAAGATTAAATTTCTCCATAGTTGGGACAGTAGGGTGTCTCTAGATCTCCATGCTTCAATGACAACTCCAACTTATATCCTCATGTTCCTAGTCTCTTAGACCTACAAAAACAATAACTTCCAGCATTAGATTAATGATAAATAAACCATTTTCAGTCAATACCAATCAAATATATCCATTTTGGCTCATGGGTAAGTCAAGGACAATTTGTTGTCAAATTTGTTGACATAGGCAACTCTTCATGAATTTGAGGTTTTCTCTTGATTTTCTTGGTTTCTCCATGTGTCCTCTTAACTTTTCCATCTTTATTACCTTCACAAGCCTCCTACCACTTCAAAAATGGCCTTTGAATCCATTGTATATGTCAAAACAAAATCAGAAATTTAATTTATCATGGCTGTCCTAGGGTTTCTGGGTTATCAAAATTTAGTTTTGGGACTGATTTTTGATCATTTTAAGTGAAACAATGATTGGATTTTACAAATAGAATTCTTAGAAACTTTCTCCTTCAAGTCCTTTGGCCAATGACAAGGTCATTCTCAAGGTTTCATGGCTTTTATGACCATATACATGTTGTTTTAGGACAGTCATAAAAGACAGTTTTGGACAGAATTTTATTCATTTGTTTCAAACCCTAGGAGGTGAAATTTTTCAGCACTAACTCTTCCTATGTATGGAATGAAAACCAAATAGAGATCCTTGACATTTTACGATCAACCTTACAAAGAAAACCATTGATTAAGATTCAATGAATTCTCACAACCATTAAATCTGAAATTCACTCTTTTTCTCTTTTTTTTTGTTTTGAAATCTTGAGAAAAAATAATTTTAACTTGAAACACCTTCTGATATTTACCTACAAACACATATAAAAATAATCAAATATTATATCCAACATGCATTTGAAGGGTATACAAAAATATACAAAGATAAATGGCAATTTTAATCATAAAAAATTGAAACCCTTGTCCTTTAATGGATGAATAAAAATTCCTTCACACAAAATCAGTCCATAACCTATTAAAAATCTTCATAATCTGCACATTAAGGATGGAATCAATGCTTTCATAAAGCCCAAACAAGGAAATGGAGAAATAAAAATAAAAATAATGGCAACCCATGAGATTAAGCCTCGAAAAAATAACTAATTTCTCCTTCCTATGCAAGTTTTTTAATAAAATTACTTTTAAAAAGTAATTAGTAGTTACAAATAGAATTATTCCATACATGCACGTGTAAGAGCTTGTAATGAGGTGTTAAGAACTTTAAATTATTATTTTATATCTATTTTAATGGTTTTTTGCTTTTTTCTTGCTTTTTCTATTATACCATCAAATTTAAGCTAAAAATAATATAAAATTAAAACCAAAGTGTATTTCCTTCCTTAATTATTTAATTTTGGAATTCAAATATTATTTGAAGGACTTTAGGACAATTTTAAATAATTTTAAGGTCAAAAAAGATGGATTTAGCCAACTTAAACCTCTAGAAATGATAACACTTTTGACTTTGAGTCATCACGTCATTAAGATATAAAACTAATAAAATGCTCTAAAAGATATTAAATGACACAATATAACCAAGAGCATGGAATTGAACCTTAATCAATGCAACTTAAGCCTTTAATAGCTAAAGTCATCAAAATGAGTGAATTTAAATTTGAAGTCCATTTAATCATGACCATATGTACCAAATATTACATGTATGTACCCACCTTGACACCAAAAAAAATGTAACCTCACCAATTAAGACATGAATAAAAGAGGTATAATTATCCTTGAAAGAAGCCATCAAAAACTCTATGCTCAAATCAAGCTGATTAATCAGGACCCAACACTCACATAACAAGCTTAAATACCCAAAAGAAGCTGAGAAACTCACTTAAAAGATCATGGCAAAAGAGGGGGTCCCCATTTTGCTAATGCAAATAATGGGGTGTGTGTGTAAGGTACAACAAATGGTGACTCTACTACGAGAATTCTCTAGAGCACTCCAACTATAAATAAAAGTCAATAACCTAGAATGTTTGCATACACCCACATATTAGGCCAAATAAACACAAATACATGATCAAGGAATGAAAATCAAAAGCTAGTGCAACCATTCATGTTCCCAAGATCTAACTATGTGTAAATGCATTCATTCCCATCCCTTGGTAACTAAGATCATCTAAGTTGTTTTATATTAAGCTACATGAATGATTCTCACCTCATGAACTACCTGGACATTGCCTCACTGTCAGTCAAGCATAGCTCTACGAGTTTGTCTCTATAGCCCCGATGAGTTTGTCCCTATAGCCCCGACGAGTTTGTCTCTATGATTCCACTCAAAGCACAACTCTACTACTAGCCAGGCATCTAGAGCCTCGATAGAGATACTTGAATCCTCCATCTAGTTGAGTCATATGATGGGAGTATTAGGAAGTACCTCCTTTTAATTTCTTCTCTTATTGAAATGATTCAATTAATTTATCTTTGATAGGAGTACTAAGAAGTACCACCTACCCTACAACACATGATTCTTTCACATGGGCTACGTACATTAATTCAACTTGTTAGGCTAGGAATCATAGTGGTGGCAAAGATGAGACCTTAAAATTTTTCACTCAATGCAAGATCTCAAAGGCTCACTTAGAAACTTTAGGATTCTTAAGATATGTAAAGGTATAAGATCTCAAACCACTTCAATTCATACCAAACAATTGACTCATCTCCCAAGAACAAGCATCATGCCATTCAACACTAAAAATGGAGCCCACAAAAAAACCCTAGTTTATGACAAATGTTTCTCAAAAGAAGACTTAGAAGACATAATCCAAAAAATTACATTGCATACACTTGCAAACAACCCTCTAATCATCAAGGAACAAGCAAGGGAGGACCCCAACAGCTTAAAATAAGAGAGAAAAATAGTAGCAAGCTAAGAACCAACCTAAAACAAGACCCAAACAAACTAAAAACAAAACTAGAACAACAAGATAACAACTAAGAACTAACCAACAAACAAGCAAAATCAATCAAAACAAACAACTAACTAACGAAACTCAAAGCAAAACCAAGAAAAATAGACACCTAACAAACCAAAACTAACTAAGACTATGTATAAAGGCTTAGGACAGTAGGTATCTACACTCTCTCTTGACTAATTTCTCAATATTTGTAAGAGAAATAAGGCACATGTCAAAGTCCTAAGTCTAGCAAGCTCATCCTTGTATTCTAAAATGTAGGATATAGGCAATCTAGAATCAAATTCAGGATATAAGTCATATAAGATCAATAATTGAGGCAACTCATAATATCCATGATCAATCCAAACACAAGTTTTATTACCCAAATCCCCATAATCAAAATGAAAAACATCATAACTCAATGAGAAAATGGAAGATACAACCTAGTTTGTAGTGTCATCAGCTAAAAATGTAAGATCACCATCTCGTTGCACCATATCAAGTACTCTCTCACCTTCAGGTGGTCTCAACTCATGATGGATGATACCCCGTACATCAAGTACATACAAATCACAATCAAATGCATAAGTTAGTGAATCATTCAAATGTTTAGAATTAGGAAAATCAATCATATCAATGCAAGATTCAACTTTTTTAGGCTCTAAAACATGAAATATCTCACCTTTTCCAAAATCATCATGCAGTTAGTATGACAAATCAGCATGTGTATCATCTAAAGGATTATCAAAATCAACTCTAAATCCATCCTCTAGGGTACATGAATCAATAGTAGCATCATTTAACACAATTCCATGCTCAAATGCAAGAGAAACATACTTATGACCAACATTACCTTCCAAATAAACTTCTCATGCAAGCAAGAAATCAGGACAACTCACCTTAGAATGTGGATCAAAAAGATGAATCTTACATGAATCAACCAAAGCAAGATCTGATATATGCATTAAATACCCATGAAGTGTCATGTCTTCACTTAATTGGACACTAGATCAATCATGTTATCAAATGAGTGTGGCAAACTCTCTAGGTTATCATTTTGCATGGTTGTTTGACCCCTATCCTCAATGAATAAACTTGTGTCCTCATTCTTTACCTGCATATCAGCAATAACCAAGTGAGAATCATCATCTTTAGAGGCATGAGAAAGATTAGAAAAATGAAAACATGATACACTCAAATCTACCCTACTAAAATCAATCACATGTAATGAAGAAACATCATCTAAATCACACAATAACTTCCCTATTTCACCTTGTTGTTCATGTTGGAATGATGCATCATCATGTATAGCAGTAACAAGACCTTTTGGATATTCTTTGTCATGTCTCTTGAGTTCCGCTTATTCAAATTGAAGATTTGAATGAATAATAGTGAAGGCTCCTTTAAACACATTCCTTTCATGTGGCCAATTCCTCATACATGTCAAGGAAAAACATAAATAGTGAATTACTGCATGCCACTTAGAAAGTAGACATCTACATAAGGGAAGATAACAAATGCAAAGCAAATTCGTTAAGAAGACAATGATCACATGGAAGAGGAAAAAACAACAATTATAATGAATAAAGACAAGTTAGAATAAGACAAATCCATAATAACATAAGGAATAAGACAAAACTATAATAAGACAAATCTTATCAAAAAAGACAAGTAATAAACAAATGGAGCACCGATCCTTAAAGAGAGGCGACTATGCATGAAAGGTCATGGCTATTCAAAGATAGCAAAGGTATATATCAACCATTAATCATAAAAAGCATGATCTCACCAACATCGAATATCATCGGCACATTATATAGTCATCAAATCTTATCATCAAACAAGGAATCATCACACAATTACATCAATAGGGATCCAATCCATTGGAAGATATATCTACAATGAATAACAATATAACAATACTATATCTGAATTATCACAACAAACCATATAATAAGTCTATTAATTTGAATATACTTATAGTTGAAGGTATTCTAACAACAGATCGAAAGAAGACAGCGAATCTTCTTAATACTTATTTGTACATTGCAGATTGAACCAGTCCTAAAGGCGTTCTATAACAAGCAAACGGTATGATCTAACAATTGTCCATTATGAGTTATATGCTATGTATGCTGTTAGAATTTGACTTGTGTTGCATTTCAATCTGTATAATAATCTGCATTTGATATTTGTATGGAATCTTTCACCAATCAATATATTGTACTATAGTTCAATAAATGAACTATTGCATTTATTCATTCATAACATAACAGTCTACATAAATTGGACTGCACATTATCTCTGTATAACATAATCAGATTTATATGATGTACTTACCATGATAAGTTCTAAGCAAGTCTATAGATCTGCATTAGTAGTAGACATTACATTACTTTATATTCTAAAATTTAGCTCATTGCATATGACAGCATGTAGTACAAATGATCCTCATTATTGCTTATATATAAAGAAAATAAATGATCATATATACATTTAGGAATGAATGATTGTTACAAATGAATGAATATATACATCAATTGATAATTATATTGGATGTTTAAATGAAATATGTTCAAGAATTAAGATGAATGTATGGCCATCATGATGTAAAGGCCAAGAATGATAGAATTATGAAGCACTATGTATAAATATTGATGATGACTTGGAAATCATAGTTTCATTCCATATTTGAAAGGAGAATTACGCCTCATCCTTAATCATCTCGCCAATCTATGGGTATGGGGTTAAATTAAGGGTGTGATTTGGACCTAGGTAACCCTCAAGAAGATGAAGTACCTCCGGGTGTGAGGTGAAGTCTCTTGGACCAAGTGTCGAAGTACCTCTAGGTGTGAGGTGAAGCCTTGGACCTATGGTATGATGAGCTCATCATTGTTAAATGTTTCCTACGGTGGGTGAATCTCAAATGGATGACGTATGCTCGAGTGTAGCATGAAGTCCTTTGAGCCGAATGGTGAAGTACCTCAGGTGTAGTGTGAAGCCATCGGGCCTCTGTATGGGATGGTTAATGGCACCTTAACAAACCATGCTCATGGAATTAGGGATCGATTAATGATAGGGCAACTCATGATTCTCTCTAGGATAGAACATGAAGTCTATGAATGTGAATATAGAATAACTATGTGATTTTGATTAGAAGATTACAATGCTTAAAGATAAATGTGGAAAGAATATGGATTAATACTTTACTAGTGAATTCTAATTATGATATAAAAAAAGAAGAATTGAACATTAATGTTCTCTTTTGGTGAGTTGAAATTTTGTGCAAGGTTGTGAAAATTTTGTCTTACTAGAAGGGGACATTACAAGTGGTATCAAAGCTATCATCCTACCATCCTGTGAATGATAACTACTCATTATTATTAATCATGATTCTCATAAATATATATGTATTTGCATATGTGTTAATGGTTGTGGTTACAGGAACTGAAGATATGAACACAAAGGTAACATTACATTAGTATTAATTATTATTGATAATGGTTCTTATGAAATGACTTTATTATGAAATTGATTTTTAAAAGTACTAACATCTCTTTCTAGGAATTATTCTTGTATGCAGGTTGAGAAATCAAGGATATCCCAAAGAGAATATTATAAGATTGATATGACTCATACCTTGTGTATTACTTATATTCATGCTTTGACTTCATTTCCTTACTTATATGCTTCATGTATGTGTATGTATGTATATTCTTGTGTGTGTTCATGTATTTTACTTCATGCTTCATGTCTGTGTGTGTTTATGTGTATTCTTGTGTGTATTTACGCTTCTTATCTGTGTAATCTTGGTATTTTCATGTATTGTTTCATACTTGTATGCTTCCTATTGGTATGCTTGCTCATGTTGATAAATTTGTATTTCTCATATTTGATAAATATTCTCGGTGTGTATACTTCAAGCTCCATATGTGTTCATACACATGCTACTTAGATATTCATGTGTATGTTTTATGTGTATACGTCATTGAATGTATTTTATGCAAATGTATACTCTATGACTTTATATTTATATACTCTGACTTTGTATGCTCTATGACTTTGCAATTGTACTCAAGTGTATTCTCTATGACTTTGTATTTGTATTTGAGTGCATACCTTATGATGGTAATTGTATTTGAGTGAATACTTTATGAATGTATTTGTATACTCTATGCTTTGTAATTGTATTTGAGTGTACTCTATGCTTGTATGCATCTCTATGACTTGTGATTGTATTTGTATGAGAGTGTATACTCTATGCCTTTGTATTCAAGTATGAATATGTATTCAAGTATATACTCTGTGACTTGTATTTGTATGTGAGTGTATAATCTATGACCTTGTATTTAAATATGATTATGTATTCGAGTGTATACTCTGTGACTTGTATTTATATTCAAGTGTATACTCTATGATTTGTATTTGTCTTCAAGTGTATACTCTATGGCTTGTATTTGTATGATTTGTGACTGTATACTCTATGATTTATATTTGAGTGTATGACTCTATGCCTTGTATTCATATTTGAGTGTATACTCTATGATTGTATTTGTAATTGAGTGTATGACTCTATGCCTTGTATTTGTATTTGAGTGTATACTCCATGACTTGTAATTTATATTTGAGTGCATACTCTATGACTTGCATTTGAGTGTAATCTCTATGACTTTTCAATTTTATACTACATGATTCTGTGTGTTCAAATGTATACTACATGAGTTATGTACTCCATGCCTTATGCATGTCAAATGCACACTTCATGACTTATTTGCACTCATGTGTATATGTTTCATGCATATACCTGCATGTTACATGTATGCTTCATGCTTTGTATATCAAGTGTGTGCTTGTGTATTACAAACTATGTTTATGCTTTGTATACTTTGTATAAGCCATGTGTATGCTTCATGTATTATGATTTGTGTGTCATATATAATTGTGTGCATATAATTCAATATGGATCTTCTCGATGATTGTATTCTCTATTTTGAATGTCAAACCAAAGAACCAAAAGCTATATTGTGGGCCAATAAACCTCCAATTCCAAGATCATTCTCCATGATATCTTATCATCATTAGTGATTATTTTACACATCTACAAACTTGCTCAATAATCAAGATCCCACATTACTTGGGGACAAGCAATCTTGAGAGGGGAGGCCTATCATGTCCCTCAAGTTCCGCTCATTCAAATTGAAGATTTGAATGAATAATAGTGAAGGCTCCTTTAAATACATTCCTTTCATGTGGCTAATTCTTCATACATGTCAAGGAAAAACATAAATAGTGAATTACTACATGCCTCTTAGAAAGTAGACATCCACATAAGGGAAGATAACAAATGCAAAGCAAATTGGTTAAGAAGACAATGATCACATGGAAGAGGACAAAACAACAATTATAATGAATAAAGACAAGTTAGAATAAGACAAATCCATAATAACATAAGGAATAAGACAAAACTATAATAAGACAAATCTTATCAAAAAAGACAAGTAATAAACAAATGGAGCACCGATCCTTAAAGAGAGGCGACTATGCATGAAAGGTCATGGCTATTCAAAGATAGTGAAGGTATATATCAACCATTAATCATAAAAAGCATGATCTCATGAACAACATCAAATAGCATCAGCACATTATATAGTCATCAAATCTTATCATCAAACAAGGAATCATCACACAATTACATCAATAGGGATCAAAATCATTGAAAGATATATCTGCAACGAATAACAATATAACAATACTGTATCTGAATTATCATAGCGAACCATATAATAAGTCTATTAATCTAAATATTTTCACAGCTGAAGGCATTCTAACAATAGATCAAAAGAAGACAATGAATCTTCTCAATACTTATTTGTACATTATAGATCAAACTAGTCCTAAAGGCATTCTATAACAAGCAAATAGTATGATCTATCAATTGTCCATTATGAGTTATATGCTATGTATGCTGTTAAAATCTGATATGTTTTGCATTATGATTAAAGAACTGTATGATATGAGTATCATTGCATGATGTTTGTATTTCAATCTGTATAATAATCTGCATCTGATATTTGTATGGAATCTTTCACCAATCAATATACTGTACTATAGTTCAATAAATGAACTGTTGCATTTATTCATTCATAACATAATAGTCTACATAAATTGGAATGCAAATTATCTCTGTATAACATAATCAGATTTATATGATGTACTTACCATGCTAAGTTCTGAGGAAGTCTATAGATCTACATTAGTAGTAGACATTGCATTACTTTATATTCTGAACTTTAGCTCATTGCATATGACAGCATGTAGTACGAATGATCCTCATTATTGCTTATATATATAAAGAAAATAAATGATTATATATACATTTAGGAATGAATGATTGTCACAAATGAATGAATATATACATCAATTGATCATTATAGTGGATGTTTAAATGAAAGTTGTTCACACATTAAGATGAATGAATGGCCATCATGATGTAAAGGCCAAGAATGATATAATTATGAAGCACTATGTATAAATATTGATGATGACCTAAAAATCATAGTTTCATGCCATATCCAAAAGGAGAATTAAGCCTCATCCTTAATCATCTCGCCAATCTATAGGTATGGGGTTAAGTTAAGGGTGCGATTTAGACCTAGTTGACCCTCAAGAAGATGAAGTACCTTCAGGTGTGAGGTGAAGTCTCTTGGGCCAAGTGTCGAAGTACCTCCGAATGTGAGGTGAAGCCTTGGGCCTATGGTATGATGAGCTCATCAATGTTAAATGTGCCCTACGGTGGGTGACTCTCAAATGGATGAAGTATTCTCGAGTGTAGCATGAAGTCCTTTGAGGTGAATGGTGAAGTACTTCGAGTGTAGTGTGAAGCCATCGGGCCTCAGTATGGGATGGTTAATGGCACCTTAACAAACCATGCTCATGGAATTAGGGATCTATTAATGATAGGGTGACTCATGATTCTCTCTAGGATAGAACATGAAGTTTATGAATGTGAATATGGAATAACTATGTGATTTTGATTAGAAGATTATAATGCTTAAAGACAAATGTGGAAAGTATATGGATTAATACTTTACTAGTGAATTCTAATTATGATATAAAAAAGAAGACTTGAACACTAATGTTCACTTTTGGTGAGTTGAAATTTTGTGCAAGGTTGTGAAAATTTTGGCTTACTAGAAGGGGACATTACATTCTTCCACTTGTGTAACTTGACCTATGTTGCTGATTTCACCTTGTAACAATGTTATACCATGATTTTTTTCATTTGGATCATCCTAATGTAACATGCTGGTATAGTCATAAATTTGACCATTTACTTCCAAAAAAATAGATTGTACCTCAAGTATATCAATTGGAACAATTTCCTTCTTTGCTGTCTATGAATATCCTGTACTGTACTACACCAAATTTTCATTTTTTAACCCACAAATATTGCTAACTTCACTATGCATGTATTCCATCAAACACTTTGCATTTTGCTTGACAAACTGAAATTCCTAAATTGCATGCTTAGACCAACTTGTTCCAAGGTTTCTTTTGAACATATGTTATTCATAAACATCACACAGCTTAAAGTTAGATAAGAGACATTTTAACAAATAGTTTACATACAACTTGTCAAACAATATCTTTGAGTAATGACTACGAGTTTATAGCATAAATCAATCATCATAAGTTCTAGATTTACATAGTGACATTGGATCAAATAGTTTGCAGCCTTCTAATACCTAGCTGAAATTGCATTCAGAGAAACTCCAACACTATTGTATAAAATTAGAATTACAAGTAAGATAAGAATCAATCTGTACTAACCTCAGAAGGGAGTATACATTGCATATGATATTGTTCTGAATCTCATAACTATTGTTATAATACCCATAAAATTAGAACTACAAGGTCTGCTAACACCAAAACAACTGGTCACTGAAGATAAATCATGTAAGCTGATGAAGATGGAAAATAAGATGGAAAACACACCCTAACTGTTGATATCATTCCCTACTAATAACCAAGATAAATCAAGTCTGAATGCTCATCTGAAGCATGAATAAAATTCCCTAATGACTAAACAAGAAGCACCAAAACACAACCACTAAAAATAGTTGATAGATAACTCTATACACTCTGCCCATATTACTAAGAATACTACAGTAGAACTAATAAATAGGTCTAGAATGGTGAGTAGGAACAAGCTGGACAAACAAGAAATGTTGGATACTTCTCCTTGAATGTGTACGGTCTCTTACCCATAGTATACCAATCTCCAAATATTTTCAAAACCAAACAACTACAACAGCCCCTAACCGAAGGGTTCAACCTTCAATACATGTGAGATGATGCCTTCAAAGCTTGTTAAAACCATAAAATAAACTAAACATGGATTGATCCTTTTAAAGGTGTGGTGGCTCCCACATGAAATAAAATTGCATAGGAAAATCGAATAAATTATTGAACAATCTTCTTTAGTGGAATGGTGGACCCACCATTACCCACCAAAAAATAATATTGAAGTGCCTTCTTTAAACTTAATTTCGCACAAATTTGCCTTTGTTAATTCAAGTAGCCAAATATGAAATGAGAATGGCATTTTAAAGTGTGCGATTCACTTTGCTAAATCCACGATTTTCATTATTCTTTGGAATCACCTTTTCCAAGGGTATTCACTCCCTTTGAAAATTATATCATCATGATTATTCCAACACCATGCACCATGAAAATCAAAGATGACCTGCCAAAGCATGGTACGACTAAAAGACATGTACAACTAGTAACTAGGGAAAATGGTACATATAGGATTCTGAAGCCCTTAGCAATATTTATTTATGTATATTTGTTATACCTCAATGCACACACTACACAACAATTTTCATTAACAAATCTTCACATAAAATATAAATTTGTACTTCAAAAGCACCCACAACACTTACAAAATCCCCCAAAAATAATCTCAATCTAAAATGATCAGCGTCTAATCAAAATACGACAAACTCCATGATAGCACAATGTGATTTCTATGTGAAACCACCATTACCAGCTAGGGTGGATCTCTCACCACCGAAGCTAATCATCTCCAAGAGGGTTTTCCTCCTCAAGAAGGAAAATAGAAGAACACACAAGTTCAATCTAGCAGCATAACAATGTCAAATCAATAGCCTCCTTTCAAATGAGCTCTCATTCCTCTTTTATAACTTTTTGAGAGGAATATATTATTATTTTCCTTTTAACTCTTCATATTTCTTCTCTCAAAAAGACCTTTTTTGAAATAATAATAATATATCATATGTGAGGCCCCCTTTTTAAGTGTCTATCATTTAAAACACTTAATTACCTTTGCAATGAGCTATAACACTTAGGTACTTTTTAAATATTTTCATCCTTAGTAGACTTAAATAAAAATAATAATTAAATAGCTCATTAAATCACCCGACTTTACGGAAAATCCCAAACTTAGGCTAACTACAAAATAAATCATACCACTACCTTCTATAATGTTTGGGATGAAGAACAATGTCATCTAGGTGACTTACTATAAATAGAAAGCTCCTCCAAGAATCTTGGAAAGCAATCCAAAAGCCTGATCAAACATCTGAAAGATGCATAACCATCCTAAGATATCACTGAGCTCAAAGCCAAGGCAAAAACATCACAACAAACTAAACCTATGCTCTTCACAACAAACAAAGCTCCCTTACCAACCTAGATAGCCTACAAAAGCTCAAGGGAATAGGCTATTGGTGACAAACTTGGCTAGACAGCAAATGGGGACATTATAGATCATCCCCACTCAAGATTGCTTGTCCTTAAGCAATACATACCATCCAACAGGGATACCTGCATGACTAGCAACAATAAACCTGGATCCCAAATCAATCTCAAGAATGTCCCACACCACTTCTGTTGTGCTACTCTGATAAATTTGGGAACTGCATAGCTAACACTCTATATAATCCTCTGAAACATTCTTCCAATTAGACATCCCATTGGATCCCAATGATCAGTAGCATCACTAACCCTAAGAGTGTAAGAGTTATCATCTTCCAACATGACATCAATACAATTTATCTAAGATGAAATCAATATTGGGAACTAAAATCTGAGTTGTTCCTCCAAGGAAGAACACATTAGCTTGAACACAAGCTGAAAGTAACTCCAAATAGCCATGAATCACTTGGTTTTCACCATCCAAAAGAACAATATTAGCTGAAACACTTATCCTTTTCAGCTAAACCCTTTTGTCACCTTCCCACAAAGAGCTAAAAGCAACAAAAAGATCAATCACATGGTTGTTAAAATCTGAAATCAACCCTTGAAAACCAGATTTTAGAAATTTGAGAATGGGGCAGTGATAATAAATCTGAAATTTTAGAAGAATAACAAGAGATTTGGGCCATCTTAAAGTAGAATACACCAAAGTCATGGCTATAATTTCTCTCCAATCCATTAGTAAGAGAGAAAATGTGATCACCAAATAGCTGGTAGAGAAAGAAACAATACTATAATGTCTGAAATTTTGATCCTTATCCTAACAAGGATCATGGGAATTGGTGACCCATTTAAAATTTTCTTGTATCCCATCCATAAAAGCATCAACCACTAAGGAACATGGAGTAACTGTTGTCTTCAAAACCAGCCCCAAAGAAGAACAAACTTGAGTTAGAACACCATTCATTCCAAGGAATGGATTGTCCCACAAGTAAATGACACAATTATGTTCTTCTTCCTTTAAGGTTTCATAAGGAACCAGCTTGAAACCTCCTCTCTTAGCTGCTATAATAAATTTTCCACCAACTCCACAACCCCATTTTGACAACTTCCCAATGTCAAAGAAGTTGGGGTCACCATGAATCATCATGTCCCAAGCTAAAATTTCATTGTCAATAACATATGATGGCCATGACATGCAACTTATCAACTCTACTGAATCCTCATTTGCACACTTCCAATCTGGTGGTCTCCCAAGGGAATTACCAATCATCTTAGGTTTGGTGTAACAACAAAATGAGAACTCAGATTAGCTCCAATATGAGAAACACACTCTAACTCAATTTTTGGATCAGCTCCTGGATCCCATATCTTGATGTTTTCATCAAGTGTGTTGCCTCTATCAAGGGTTGGCTCATCCTCCAATATGAAAAGAGGATTATCATCAACTGCTTTTGCATGCATGACAAGGAGAGGATTATGAAAATCATGTATATCATTAATTTCCCCTTGCTCAGCACCATCTAAAATTGCATCTGCAACTTCTGAACTTCTTGGTATGAATTCCAATTCAGACTCCTCTTGAAGAGTATCATCCTCTTTTTCATCACTTTGATCAAATGATATGGCCGCATCAAATTCAAACATTGAATCATCACCAATGGTTGATTTAATTTCTTCATCAGCATACTCTTCATCTAGGTTCTTTGAGGAATCAATCAGTTCTTCACTTGGCATGGGAATTTCCCACTCATAATCTGAATTACCCTCTAGTGCAGGAGCTCCCTATTCTAGTCATCTTTTTGATAGGTCATGTTTGGTTGTGATGTTCTCCCTAGGGCTTTGAAAGCCATTTTTCATGAGTTATAATAAGGACTTGGTCCATTTGGTCGACTTGTCCAATATAGCCATTGATATGGTTGATATGAATGTAATTACACTTAAGAAACATGTGGTTTCTTGTGAAGGAGGTAATCCCAATGGTTAACTGCCCTTGGATAGCAGTTGTATGGTTGGTGGAGGAGGAGAAACAACCTTCAAGCTTTCTATAGGCAGAACAATGTAATCATATGCCAAGAATAATGAGAATTAAAAGTTTTGGAGTGCAAAAACTGTCATTTTCTGTGTTTTCATGGAAACAGTCACTTAGGATGGCTCTGTACGGATAGTAAGGAGTCTGAAACCTATGAAATGTGTTAGTACTTTGAAATACCTTTCATTTGAGTGTAGTTAGGCCTCTTGAAACTTCCTGTGTTGTTAGAATCAAATCGATTTGTGCAAACTGGTCTGAAAACCCTCAAAACTAGGGTTCTATGAAAAAATGAGTGATTTCTCCTCTATCCTCTGAAAGACATTAACCATTTTTAGTAGGATGGAGGGAGATAGAGTAGATTTCATGTTTTTGTTGCTTGTTAGGTTTTCACTCCTCACTCCAAGGCACTTGGCATGATTCTAACTAGTCTACATAGTGACTAGTTAGTGTGCAAATGGTGGAAATCGGTATGGTTTCAAGGAACAATCAAGAGATCGACCAAATGGATGATGTAGTTGGTGTTTGTAGATGAAAACAGACCTTTACAGGTGGTTGTTTAATCCTGAGCAAGTGAATGTGACACATTTTCTTTGTAAAGACCCCAAATTAGGCCTATTCCCTAAAGAGAAGAGTTCACTGTCATTGGATGCCTGAAATAGAGTATGGCCCTGCAACTTGGTAGACTGTTGTATGTCCATAATGGGTATCTGAATGTGCAAAGAGACTAGTCTATCCTTTGGAGGTTTGAGGAGTTATCCTTGGATTAGCCTATCTCAAGGGCTACAAGGGATAGGTCTCTTTAGGCACTATCATAGTGCAGTCATACTATAGTTTGCTGTCCACTGTCCTTGAAGGTACAGAAATAGGTTATTGGGTCAAAGACCATATGTTGGTCATGTACTTGACAAGTTTGGGTTGGTTGTAGTGTGAGATCCTATTGGTAGGGGTATTGGTAGTTTGGTGTTGGCCTAGAAGGTGTGTGTGTTTGTTGGTTGGGTTGAGTAGAGACTCCCCAAAAGAGAGTTAAGTAGTCTATGTGGGTGGACACCAAGGTGTGGTCCCAGACTAGGTCAGTCTCTTGAATAGCCTTGTATAGGATTGTGTTACAAAGTGTTTGGATGTTCTTGTGAAGGAAACCTTGAAGTCTAGGTTCATTGTGTGAATAAAACCAAACAACCCCAATATCTCTGCATCATATTGGTATCAGAGCCAATATCTGATTAGAGCAGTGTATGTTAGACGAGGAGATTGAAACTGAGGCTAGTACAATGCCTCCCAAGACAATGAGTCAAGAAGCCATCAAGAAGTTGGTGGAAGAGATGGTTGAGGCAAGATTGCAAGAAGAAAGAAGGTCTAAGGGCAAGACCAAAGAAGATGGAAGTTCTTTTGACACAAATGATGAAGAAGAGGCAGAAGAGAGTCCTCAAGGGTAGGACATGTCTGCAGATCAGAAATCTTTCTTGAATGCACTTAAGGGTGCTCATGGAGACAATGACGATCCCAAGATGGATGTGCCTACATTTCATGGCAAATTGGATGGGGATGCTCTCACCGATTGGATAGAAGCCATGTGTAACTACTTTGATTACAAGGAGTTCAATGACAACAAGAAGGTTAAATTTGCCAAGACAAGGCCAAGAGGTTCTGCACTTGTGTGGTGGAACTACATGCAAAGTGAGAGGGAGAAGATTGGCAAGAGTCCCATCACTAAATGGAGTAGAATGGTGGCTATGCTCAGAAGCAAGTTCATGCCACTTGACTATGAGATCTAAACCATTAGGAGATTCCATAATTTGAGACAAAAAGACATGGATGTGGTTGCCTACATAGAAGAATTTCACAGACTAAGTATGAGAGCCAACCATAATGAAGAGGAAAAGGAGATGGTGGCTAGGTCCTAAATGGTCTGAAATACAATCTACAAGATGAGATCAGTTTAGTGATCCCTAGAACAATGGATGAATGTTTCTTATTGGCCTCTAGAGTAGAGAAAAAGATGAGAAGGAAGGGTGAACAAAGTGCCAGAGGAAGAGGTGGCAGAAACCAAAGAGGAAGAGGCAGTTTTGGTCGTGGACAGTCCAACAAAACTGAAAATAATAGTCAGCAAGAATCTCAGACTAAGGCAGAACATAGAGGAGGCTTCAGAGGTTGGATAAGACCTAATGGTAGGGGCAGAAATGGTAGAGGAGGTACAGGACCAGGAGTCTTCACTAGAAGGTGTTATGGCTGCAACCAAGTTGGCCATACAATGAACAAATGCCCAGAGAAAGCCAGCAGTTCTCATGATAGTGGAAGGAGAAATCAGTTAGTGAAGGATGATGACTCTGAGAGTGTGAGTTCACCTATGGGAAGTGCTGTACCTGTCCTAGAAGGAGAGAGTATGATGATTAAGAGGTCTATGTTGAAGATGCCTTTGAAACAAGAGCCCCCTTAGAGAAAGAATCTTTTTAGAACCCAAGGCATAGCCTATGGGAAACTTTGTAAGATCATAGTAGATTTAAGATCTACTGAGAATGTGGTATCCACTGAGATGGTTGAGAAGTGTAAGTTGAAGAGGCTGCCTCATATCAGTCCTCACAAGATCTCTTGGTTGAATAAGAACCAAAGTTTCATGGTGGAAGAGCAAACTTGGGTTGAATTTGCAATCGGTGACTACAAGGACAAAGTGTTATGTGAAATCATCCCTATGGATGCATGTCATCTGCTTCTTCACCACCCATGGCAATATGATGTCAAAGCACATCATGATGGTGAGAAGAACACCTATATCATTACCAAGAATGGAAGACCATACAAGATGGATCCTATGTCAGAGCAGACCGGAGGGAAGAATAATGACAGCAGTGTCATGTTGATGAATGGCAAAGAGTTTTTGAACCTCTTGAAGGAGGAGAATACCCAAGGATATGCCTTGGTCATGAAGCCCAAGAGTGGATCAGATCAGCAAGATCAAAAACAGAAGGAGATTCTATTGGAAGTGCAGCAACTTCTAGACAAGTATCAAGATCTTGTGGTAGAGGAAGTCCCCAACTCCTTACCACCCATGAGGGACATAAGTCATCAAATTGACTTAATACCTGGTGCTACATTACCTAACAAGGCTGCCTATAAGCTGACCCCACAACAAAATGAAGAGGTGGCAAGGCAAATTCAAGATCTCTTGGAGAAAGGGCTGATTAGGAAGAGTTTAAGTCCTTGTGTAGTCCCAAGTGTACTTGCTCCCAAGAAGGATGGAAAATGGAGGCTATGTACAGACTCAAGGGCCATAAACAAGATTACCATAAGGTACAGGTTCCCAATGCCAAGGATTGAAGATCTTTTGGATTATCTTGGAGGATCATGCTATTACTCAAAAATAGATTTGAAATCTGGTTATCATCAAATCTGGATCAAACAGGGAGATGAATGGAAGACTGCCTTAAAGACTAATGAGGGTCTTTATGAATGGCTTGTTATGCCATTTTGTCTTAGCAATGCTCCAAGTACATTTATGCACTTGATGAATGAGGTATTAGTTGAATTCATTGGTAAATTTGTTATTGTTTATCTTGATGACATACTAATCTTCAACAGGACAAAAGAAGAGCATGTGCAGCAAGTTGGTCAGGTGTTGGAGAAGCTACATGAGCACAAGTTGATGATCAACTTAGACAAGTGTGAGTTCATGAAAACTGAACTTGTATACCTTGGATTTGTGATTTCCAATGGTTGTTTGAAGATGGATCCCTCTAAAGTTGATGCTATTCTCAGTTGGCCTACTCCTAAGATAGTGGGAGATGTGAGAAGTTTCCATGGATTGGTGACTTTTTATAGGAAGCTTATTAGAGGTTTCAGTCAAATTAGTGCTCCCATCCTCAACACCATCAAGGGTGGAGTTAAATGTAGATTCCAATGGACAAAGGAAGCCGATGTTAGTTTTGAGTTGTTGAAAACAAAGGTGGCTGAGTTGCCTACTTTAGTACTTCCTAATTTTGATAAGGTGTTTGTTGTTGAGTGTGATGCAAGTAAGCAAGCTATTGGTGTTGTTCTCAGCCAAGAAGGACACCCTGTGGCATTCTTCTCAGAGAAGTTGAATGAAGCCAAGCTAAGGTACTCTACTTATGACCTAGAGCTCTATGCAATGGTGCAAGCTCTTAAGAAATAGAGACATTATTTATTACCCAAGCAATTTATTGTGTTTACTGATAATCATGCTTTTAAGATTTCTAAATAGTCAAGAAAAATTGAACCATAGACATGTTAAATGGATGGAATAGTTACAAGTTTATACCTTCACAATTAAGCACAAAAAAGGTGTTTCTAACAAGGTGGTTGATGCTTTAAGTAGGAGGTTGCTTATTGTTCATAAAATTTAGTTAGAAAGCATGGGCATTGATTGTTTGAAGGAGTTGTATAAAGAGGATTCAGATTTCAAAGAGGCTTATGATGTTTGTGTAAACTTGGCTAACACATTCCATGGAGAATATGCAAATTTTGTATTGCAGGAAGGCCTTTTGTTTAAGGGCAATTTGTTGTGTATCCCTAAGTGTTCCATGAGGGACAATATCATTAAGGAGAAGCATAATGGCTCTTTGGGAGGACATTTTGGCTTAGACAAGACATTAGAACAAGTTACAAGGTTCTATTTTTGGCCAAGGGTGCAATCCGATGTGAGAAGATATGTTGCTAGTTGTGCAATTTGTCAAAGGGCCAAAGGTGTGTCTTCAAATACAGGTTTATACCAGCCCCTTCCCATTCCCAACAGGCCTTGGGAAAGTATAAGCATGGATTTTGTACTTGGGTTACCTAGGACAGCCAGAGGGGTGGATAGTGTGTTTGTTATTGTTGATAGATTTAATAAGATGGCTCATTTTGTGCCACGTAAATGCACAAATGATGCATCTCATGTTGCAGGTCTATTTTTCAGAGAGGTGGTGAGAATACATGGTTTTGTTGATAACTGAGAGGGGGGGGTGAATCAGTTATCCTAATTATTTCCCTTATTGAACTTTCCTTTTAATTGAAGCAGCATAAAATCAAACACAAAACATTAACCATGAAATAAGAAACACATGACACAGTATTTTGACGTGGAAACCCTGTTAAGGGAGAAAACCACGGGGTGATTAACCCAAGAATTATTCTCTGTTAGAAGAATAGGAAATTACAAAAATGGCACTTGCCAATTAGGGCTCACTGCCCGAGCACACTGCTCACAAGAGGCCCACTGCCTACAAGAAGACACACTGTCTACAAAGTGATGAGAATCACAGTCTTGAACTGATTGGAAGCATCTGCATATGCTGGAGTTCAGTTCCGGTTAGGCTCAGTACACTGATCTGCTGCACTTCATCTTTCCTCTGTTCTTTATTCTGCTATCTTTCACATACCGGATCCTTTTTGCTACCTCTGCTCTTTCTTTGAACTTCTTCGCATATCTCTCCACATCACAACACACTTCACAACTAAATCCATCCTCTATATATATCCGCACAAGTAATTTTATCACCTTTCTAGTCGGCATCTGGAACAGTCTAGTTTCTTACAAACTCTCATTCTGTCGGCTGAATCCTTCCTCACCAAGCAATGCGGATCAAGCATATACTTGTAGATATCATTAATCATGTCGGCCAAACATGATTCATGCCTTCACAACTTCTGTCATCAACAGTAACCCATCCGGAAAGTAGTCTGATACTCTGCCAGTCAGTTCTTCCTCTGTTTTCACTGTCTCTCAGGAATCCGGTACTCAACCATTCATATCTTTTTCCTTGTCCATCACCGGAGGCTAAATCCTTGGAATATACCACTCAAGGTAGTCCTCTTGACTTCCCCAAATCCGCACTGTACCAAGACACTTCCTCTGAGAGGTCCGGACCAATCTGTCGGACCTTGCCACATGCTCTGTTCTTCTTCACCGGATCACAACATTCTTTATTCTGACTTCCGGTAGAGACATATCATGTCTTGCGGATATGTGGGATGACCTTTGTTGCCATCAATGACAACAACCATGAATCCATATAGTGTCTCTTGCCAACAATCTCCCCCTTTGGCATTGATGGCAACACTTAGTGAAAAATGACTAAGTGTTTTCACTATGCTCCCCCTTTGCTGATGCTCTGTCTTTATATACAATTTTCGGAACTCCCCTTAGTTGGATCCCTCATTTTTCACTGCTCCTCACTCCCCCTTTGACATCAATGGCAAAGGGTAGGGTCCGCATATCAAAATTTTCAAAAATTTCTTATACTTAGCCGCATATTTACATACTCACATATATTGAAGAATGTCTGCAAAGGATGTCTGTAATTGAATCATTTCGGTAGCCCAACTTTGCTTCATTCTATCCAAAATTGAAATGTGACCACTTAACAAAAATGCAAACGCTTCTGCCCGCTTGAGATCTGTCGGATCTTTTGTTTGGGCGGTGGTCCTAGCATCACTGATGGCCTCATGCATGGTTTCCAACTTAGGGATTATAATCCTTCTAAGTTCTCCCATCCGGTTGGTGATGTTCTTCCTTTCCTTCTCAAGATTCTTTATTTCGTTCAAGACTGCAATAGTCTGACATTCTTGATTTATTATAGAGGAAGAGAGAGGATCAAAACTTTGAGATAAGCTTTGTAGCTTATCATGTTCCTCTTTTATTTTCTTGTCAAATGCTGCTGTTGCCTTTGACCAGGATATACAAAATTTATAGATATCACCGCCATCCTTAAGAGCATTCTCTAAGCTCTTTATTCCAATGCTTACAATCTTCCTATCTTTAGAAATTAATTCTAATATCTCTGAAAATCTCTTATCCAAAAATTCCTTCCAGACCTTTTCTTCAGCTGATTTTTCTAGAGAATCAAAATGTGTATCAACACTGCTGACTAAGGTTTTTAGATTACCGGAAGTGGAGGCTGTCGGATCTATTTGGATTGATGGCATGATCTTCACAAGTACTCCGGAGGCAGCCTCTATCAACTCACAGTCTTCCATATGAGACTTCAGGAGCTTTTCATTTGCCTTGGCATTTGCAAATGAAGCTATCTTCATTGTTTGTACCGGAGAGAGAGAGTCAAAATCAAATGGGCCTTTTAGAAGCTCCGGTTCATCAATCTCTAAAGTTTCTTTACTCAAAAATTGTTGAACAGTTTGTGCAGTGTCTCTTGCCGGAGACAGATGTTTCTTCTCTTCTGCAGTCTTAGAACTGTCAACCTCTTTGTCTTTCACCACTGCTTCCTTCTCCTGTAATTGCTCTTCTTCTTTGGATCCGGAGACTGTAGGGGAAACCGGAGGAGAGATGCTAACTTGTTCATGGGCCACTTCTTCTGGAGCAGAGGGTCCCAAGTCCTCACTTGTCTGTTCAGGGCTCACTTCTTCCGGAACAGAAGATTCCAAATCAGCAGCTGTTTCTGCACCTAAGTCCTCTATAACAGGAAGATTGAACCTTTTGAAGGCCTTCCGGAGGATCTCTTCTGTTTCTTGGGCCACTTTGTCAGTCTCACCAAGCATGAGTTGATTCATCCTGGCTTTGCTTCTGAACTCATCTTTGCAGTCCTTGAAGATAATGTTCATTGTCTTGGGATCAATTTGAGGATATAGCTGAATAGCTATCTGCTCCCGGATCTCAAGATCTTTGGCATGAGCATTATTCTTTCTTACTTCCATTTCTTTCTCTAGGCTTTTAGGAATGAGAGATATGATCTCAATGAAAGCCTTATTGTATATGTTCAGATATTTAACTGTGGCTTCCTGCAGAGTCTTTTGGTCTGCCTCACTGAAGTCATCATAGGATTCAGTCATTGGTTGAAGGTTTCCATCCACCGTGACCGACTTGATTATGCTCTCTAGTGACAGAGTGGGCTTTTCAACAGTTACCTCTGCCATTTCATCCTTGTCTTGGCCTGTGGAGGGCTTACCGGATCCTTTCTTCTTCTGTTTCTTTACTTCTCTTACTCCCTCATCTGATTCTGTTTCCTCTTCATCCTTTTGGCTTCCATAAGCCCTTGTGGCTTTTGTCTTGGATCTCTTACCGGATGCCTGGACTTCCGGTATTGAACTTTTGGTTGAGGGAGGTGCAGATCTCTTTGTAGATCTGGTCCGGGTGGGAGCTCCAACCGGAGCACTTTCTTTGCTTTTCTCTTCTTCCTCGGCCTTCCTCCTCTTTTCCTGGCTGGCATCAAGTGCCTCCTTTGAGATACCTAGGCCTTGAGCAATGTGCTCTACTTCTTTTCTTACCTTTCTTTTAATCTCAGGTTCCCTGAGTTCTACATGTATTTTTACACTCAGCTCCTCAAAGGTTCCAAACCTTTCTGCCTTAGGATCTTTGGGCTGACTTAGCATGTGTTGAACATGCAGCTCCACTATCTGTTCATCAACTTCATACCCCATGGGCATGATCCAGACAGTCCTTGGCTCCACTGCCTCCATTAGGCACTGATCAGTGTCAACCATAAAGCACACTGAGTCCTTGTATTTCTCAATGAGAGACTGGGGAATTCTCTCTCTTGCTTGCATCATGCTCTGAAAGTTTTTGAAGTATCCCCATAGAGCTGTATTTCTCGCTTTTGCATCCCCAAGTCCATGCAAATAGTCTCTTATCTGGACTGCAACAGGTTTGTCATTTTGCCATACCCATCCACTTGTTCCGGGTAGCTCATTCATGAAGTAGAAGAATAGACATACAATCAGAGTACCATACTTAAAGGAATTCTTCTTATCCTTCTTGATTTTCTGTATGTTTTCCATTAATTGGCTTAGTAGTAGTTCGCAGAGATCATATTCTGCATTCTTTCTTAACATTTCATAAGCAGTGTATATTGCAGTTCCGGATACAGAATTCTCCCTGCTGGAGTGATAGATTTTGTATCCTATTATCATTGATGCATATTTGATATCCGGATCGGAGATGTCTTCAATGGTCATTGCCCTTTTGTCAAATTTTGATCCGGTGGCCTCAGTTACAATGTTGTTCTTGACAGATTTGAGGATAGGTACTCCTCCGGAAGAGTATAGGCCAGTTACTGCTCTAATTGCCTCTTTTGTGATCTTGCAGGGTCTATCTAGCCATAGAAAGTTGTCATGCATTCTGCTCAGTACATACCGGACCCATTCATCCTCTTCAAAACAGGGGAAATGAATAAATTGCTCAAATTGTTTCTTCTGAATATCCTTATACTCTGGTTTAAGCTCAAAAGCATTGTCAATCAGCTGCTTGTGATAGAGGTCTCTTAATTTGAATTCCCCAAATTCCTCAATGTTTGCATGTATGTAAACCCTAATGTCTTCGGTGTGTAAAACTCCGTGGGGAACACTAGAGAAGGCTCCTAGTGGGTCTACCTCCAATGATTTGTAGGGATGTTTCTTGAATGAGGGGCGAGGTCTATTAGAGATCTTAACTATGTTTGGAGTAGCCATTCTTCAAAGATTTGCAGTGAGGTAATGAAAAACGGAGAATACCTTATGCGCCTTCGGTTTGCACGGAGTGGTTGGATTGATTTCTTTATCCAATAGCTTCGGCAGGAGATCCTTGGTGTGCTTGAAGAACCTTGTTGCAGAGCTCCACTTTTCGCTTCTTCTCGAGTGCAGAATGAGCAAATGACCTTTGAGAAATCCCTTAAATTGCTCCGCGAACCCTAATACCTGTCTGCAATAAATGCTTCACCTACATCATTCCGGTTTGCCTTGTCTGGATAGCTTGGAGTATCCCGGATTAGTCCTGATCTGTGGATATCATCCGGATCTTTCAATCATGAATAAATCGAGGTAGCATATTACAAGATCATCTCAAACACTCTGTCCAATCCGCAGAACAAGATAGTGCATTTCCGGATCTTTCCGGACCTTTTTGTAATCCTTTATCATACCGGAGCATCTCCCTGAACAGGTCTTATTTGATCGATCACAGCTTCTTCATAACTTCATGCGGACCTCTGAAAACTTGACTGAAGTATCTCAAGATTCATATCTACAAACCCTTTGATCCGCATCTTGTGCCACATCCGGCACCACTTGTTTGGCTAGGGGAACAAGATTTTCTTTGAGTCTCCCCCTGAGCCTGAGCTCACTTTTAATTTCCGGAAGAAATATCAGCACCAGAGTCTGGTGCGGATCCAACCTCTACATTCTCTGAACTTTTCTTCACCCAAATCTTGCTCATCTGATTCCTAACCTCATCCGCATTCATCTTTTGTTTACCCTTGTCTTGATTCTGATTATACACCGGACCTCTTTTGTCCTGATTCTTGTTTCTGCAGACTTTAGCATTATGACCGGACCTATTGCAGATTTGGCAAATAACATTTCTTTGCATATTTGACTGATATCCTCTTGATCTGCATTGATTTGCCATATGACCTATTCTATTGCATGTGAAGCATCTACCTTTGAATGATTTGTTTACTTGTATAATTCTGCATTCATGGGATTTGTGTCCATACCTTTTGCAGTTGAAGCACTGTCCGGAGAAGGATGAATTATTCTGATTCATTCTCATTCTGCACTGATTAGCTTTGTGACCAAAGTGGTTGCAGTTGTGGCAGTATCCATTGAAGGATGGATATCTTTGAGCATTTGGCTGTCTTACCGGAGGTCTTCTAGGCCTGCTCCTTAGATTTTCTGATCCAAGATTCTTCTGACCGGATCCGGAGCTTTCTCCTTTCTCATATCCCAAGCCATACTTGTCATCTGTCCTCTTTTGACTTCCAAGAAGAACTTCAAGTTGAGCAGAACTTATCTTGAATTTCTCTTTGTATTCATTTGCTGTTTGAAGGTCTCTTTTGAGAGAGGCAATTTGATCCTCAAGTTTTCCTTCATTATCTTTGGCATCTTCAAGATCAGATTCAAGGTGTCTGATAATCCTGTCCATCTGGTGGCATTCTTCTGATTTTTCTTTAAGAGATTGTCTTAGATTGTCTTCAGCCTTTCTTTTTTCTTCAATCTCTTGAGTAAACTTTATAGTTCCTGATTCCATTTCATGTCTTAACATAATGACTTCTTTTGATAACTTTTCACATAACTTGGTTTGCTCAGTCAATTCTTCATTTGTATTGCTTTCTTCACTTTGTCTTGCCAACTGTTGAAGCAGCTCCTTTCTCTTTTTCATAGAGAGACTTAATTTGTCTTTTAATTCTCTCATGAATTCATCAGCCTGTTTGAGTCTTTCCTTTAATTCACTGACTTCAGAATTTGACTGTTCAAGATCCTCAAGGGCAGTCTTGAGTTGCTCCCTTAAACCATATGCATCCATTTGAAATCCCAGATCTTCCTCAAGCTGTTAGGCTCTATTAGGAGGAACTTAGCTCTGATACCAATTGTTGATAACTGAGAGGGGGGGGGTGAATCAGTTATCCTAATTATTTCCCTTGTTGAACTTTCCTTTTAATTGAAGCAGCATAAAATCAAACACAAAACATTAACCATGAAATAAGAAACACATGACACAGTATTTTGACGTGGAAACCCTGTTAAGGGAGAAAACCACGGGGTGATTAACCCAAGAATTATTCTCTGTTAGAAGAATAGGAAATTACAAAAATGGCACTTGCCAATTAGGGCTCACTGCCCGAGCACACTGCTCACAAGAGGCCCACTGCCTACAAGAAGACACACTGTCTACAAAGTGATGAGAATCATAGTCTTGAACTGATTGGAAGCATCTGCATATGTTGGAGTTCAGTTCCGGTTAGGCTCAGTACACTGATCTGCTGCACTTCATCTTTCCTCTGTTCTTTATTCTGCTATCTTTCACATACCGGATCCTTTTTGCTACCTCTGCTCTTTCTTTGAACTTCTTCGCATATCTCTCCACATCACAACACACTTCACAACTAAATCCATCCTCTATATATATCCGCACAAGTAATTTTATCACCTTTCTAGTCGGCATCCGGAACAGTCTAGTTTCTTACAAACTCTCATTCTGTCGGCTGAATCCTTCCTCACCAAGCAATGCGGATCAAGCATATACTTGTAGATATCATTAATCATGTCGGCCAAACATGATTCATGCCTTCACAACTTCTGTCATCAACAGTAACCCATCCGGAAAGTAGTCTGATACTCTGCCAGTCAGTTCTTCCTCTGTTTTCACTGTCTCTCAGGAATCCGGTACTCAACCATTCATATCTTTTTCCTTGTCCATCATCGGAGGCTAAATCCTTGGAATATACCACTCAAGGTAGTCCTCTTGACTTCCCCAAATCCGCACTGTACCAAGACACTTCCTCTGAGAGGTCCGGACCAATCTGTCGGGCCTTGCCACATGCTCTGTTCTTCTTCACCGGATCACAACATTCTTTATTCTGACTTCCGGTAGAGACATATCATGTCTTGCGGATATGTGGGATGACCTTTGTTGCCATCAATGACAACAACCATGAATCCATATAGTGTCTCTTGCCAACAGGTTTGCCATTGTCAATTGTCACAGACAGAGATTCTAAGTTTGTGGGTCACTTCTGGAGGACCTTGTGGAGAAAGTTGGGCACACAGTTGTCCTTTTCATCAACCTACCATCCACAAACTGATGGTCAGACTGAAGTGGTTAATAGATCACTTGGAAACCTTCTAAGATGCCTTACAAAATAGCATGGTTTGGCATGGGACTTGGTTATCAGTCAAGCTGAATATGCCTACAGTGATTCAGTGAACAGGAGCACTGGTAAAAGTCCTTTTGAGGTAGTTTATGGCTTTCACCCAAGAGGGCCACTTGAACTGAAGGATCTCCAAGGATGGGATAAAAGGAATGCACTTGGTGAAGATTTTGCTGCCTCCATGAAAACAGTCCATGATCAAGTCAAGTTGCAATTGGAAAAAATAGTCACAAAGTACAAAGAAAGAGTAGATTTGAAGAAAAGAGAGGTGCAATTCAAAGTTGGAGATTTAGTTATGGCATATCTGAGGAAAGAAAGGTTGCCAAAAGGCTAGCCAACTAAACTCTTGATGAAGAAGATTGGGCCATGCAAAATAGTGCACAAATTCGGTCCAAATGCCTATGAGATTGAGTTACCATCCAGTCTTGGTATCTCTCTAATTTTCAATGTTTGTGATCTTTTTCCTTTCAGACCCCCATTGCATTGTGAAAGTAGATCAAATGTGGTGGATCAAGATGCTGATTGGATCAAGGATTTGCCTCCAAGCAAACCTTTACAGTTGGAATGTACTCTAGATTCCAAAATTGTCAATAAGACTAGGAGAGGTGTCTACAAAGACTACTTGGTGAAATGGAAGGATCTTCCTGGCTCAGAGGCCACTTGGATGACTAAGGCAGATATCTTGAAGCATGGAATGACCCTTCAACAATTGGCAACTCAAGGGACTTGAGTTCTTCTTGCAGGGGGAGTATGGTGCAGGAGCTCCCTATTCTAGTCATCTTTTTGATAGGTCATGTTTGGTTGTCATGTTATCCCTAAGGCTTTGAAAGCCATTTTTCATGAATTGTAATAAGGACTTGGTCCATTTGGTTGACTTGTCCAATATAGCCATTGATATGGTTGATTTGAATGTAATTACACTTAAACATGTGGTTTCTTGTGAAGGAGGTAATCCCAATGGTTAACTGCCCTTGGATAGCAGTTGTACAGTTGGTGGAGGAGGAGAAACAGCCTTCAAGCCTTCTATAGGTAGAACAATGTAATCACATGCCAAGAATAATGAGAATTAAAAGTTTTGGAGTGCAAAAACTATCATTTTCTACGTTTTCCTGGAAACAGTCACTCAGTACAGCTCTGTACGGACAGTAAGGAGTCTAAAACCTATGAAATGTGTTAGTACTTTGAAATACCTTTCATTTGAGTGTAGTTAGGCCTCTTGAAACTTCCTGTGTTGTTATAATCAAATCGATTTGTGCAAACTGGTCTAAAAACCCTCAAAACTAGGGTTTTGTGGAAAAATGAGTGATTTCTCCTCTATCCTCTGAAAGACATTAACCATTTTTAGTAGGATGGAGGGAGATAGAGTAGATTTCATGTTTTTGTTGCTTGTTAGGTTTGCACTCCTCACTCCAAGGCACTTGGCATGATTCTAACTAGTCTACATAGTGACTAGTTAGTGTGCAAATGGTGGAAATCGGTATGGTTTCAAGGAACAGTCAAGAGATCGACCAAATGGATGATGTAGTTGGTGTTTGTAGATGAAAACAGACCTTTACAGGTGGTTGTTTAATCCTGAGCAAGTGAATGTGACACATTTGCTTTGTAAAGACCCCAAATTAGGCCTATTCCCTAAAGAGAAGAGTTCATTGTCATTGGACGCCTGAAATAGAGTATGGCCCTGCAACTTGGTAGACTGTTGTATGTCCATAATAGGTATCTGAATGTGCAAAGAGACTAGTTTGTCCTTTGGAGGTTTGAGGAGTTATCCTTGGATTAGCTGATCTCAAGGGCTACAAGGGATAGGTCTCTTTAGGCACTGTCATAGTGCAGTCATATTGTAGTTTGTTGTCCACTGTCCTTGAAGGTACAGAAATAGGTTATTGGGTTAGAGACCATATGTTGGTCATGTACTTAACAAGTTTGGGTTGGTTGTAGTGTGAGATCCTATTGGTAGGGGTATTGGTAGTTTGGTGTTGGCCTAGAAAGTGTGTGTGTTTGTTGGTTGGGTTGAGTAGAGACTCCCCAAAAGAGAGTTGAGCAGTCTATGTGGGTGGACACTAGGGTGTGGTCCCATACTAGGTCAGTCTCTTGAATAGCCTTGTATAGGCTTGTGTTAAAAAATGTTTGGAAGTTCTTGTGAAGGAAACCTTGAATTCTAGGTTCATTGTGTGAATAAAACCAAACAACCCCAATATCTTTGCATCACCCTCACAAGCATGGTGAAGATACTCCTCATTAGGTGTTGTTTAAAAATTTCAGCAACATCAACTTCTTGGGCTGTCATAGATACACCTTTCCTCATGAACTCATCAAGACTTTCTACTTCAATGCTCTCATGCTCTCTTGCAAAGTCTCCTAGTAATCTATCAATCCTCTTTAACTCCTCAAATGGAGTGGCATCTTCAAGGTCTTCATCAAATGAAAGACTTGCAAATTCCAACACTCCATGCTCATTAACTTCACCAAAACAAATCTCAGCTTCACTAATTTCTACTATAGTCTTCCCCAAATCAGCTAGCTCCTCTGTGCATGCCTCTTAATTTGTAACCTTGTTGTCATCATACAGAGGCTCAAACTCATGTCTTCCAGCTAGTTCATCTTCTTTGTTCTTGCATTGGTGGTTAGGCTCCCAAGAATCTTTACATAGAAAACAAAGATTTCTTCTCCTGATTTCATTCTTGTTGTCCTCTTTCTTTCTTAAAAAGAGTGAGTTCTTGTTCTGTTGGCTGGAAGGTGATGTCTTGGAATAGCTCTTGGCCCTTGCCATTGGAGTAGGTAACTCAGACTTCCATAAAGACATTTTCTCCTCTTCCTTCCTTATCCTTTGTATGTATTCTATAAGGCTCTTTTTGTCAGGATCCCCCTTGATTCTTTGCAAGAAAGCATCCCAAGAAATTTGATGCTTAAAGTCATCTGGAAGTCCTTGGTACTCATGAATAATCTTTGTGGCCTCTTGATCATACTTCCTTCAATCCAAATCCTCTTGAATTGTTCTTTCTAATTTAGTCTGACCTTGTCTAAGAGAGCTAATCAGAACATCTATCTCACTTCTTCTCCTCATAAGAGATGCCATGATCTCACATTCACTATATAATTCCTTTCAATTGCCACACATTGAACACACATGTAAGTGTTGATCACCCACATGCAAGGCTGAAAACTAACTTGCACTTGAAGAACTGCAAGGAATGAGTAGAAACCCAAATAGGCTAGCAAGATCACCAGCTCTGATACCACTATAATGTACTACACCAATTTTTTTTTAACCCACAAATATTGCTAACTTCACTATGCATGCATTCTATCAAACACTTTGCATTTTGCTTGATAAACTAAAATTCCTAAATTGCATGCTTAGACCAACTTGTTCCAAGGTTTCTTTTGAACATATGTTATTCATAAACATCAGACAACTTAAAGTTAGATAAGAGGAATTTTAACAAATAGTTTGTATATAGCTTGTCAAACAATATCTCTAAGTAATGACTATAAGTTTATAGCATGAATCAATCATCATAAATTCCAGATTTACATAGTGACATTGGGTCAAATAGTTTGTAGCCTTCCAATACCTAGCTAAAACTGCATTAAGAGAAACTCCAACACTACTGTATAAAATCAGAGTTACATATAACATAAGAATCAATATGTACTGACCTCGGAAGGGAGTATACATTGCATATGATATTGTTCTAAATCTCATAACTACTGTTATAATACCCATAAAATTAGAACTGTAGGGTCTGCTAACACCAAAATAGCTAGTCACTAAAGATAAATCATGTAAGCTAATGAAGATGGAATATAAGATGGAAAACACACCCTAACTGTTGATATCATTCCCTACTGATAACCAAGACAAATCAAGTCTGAATGCTCATCTGAAACATGCATAAAATTCCCTAATGATTGAGAAAGAAGCACCAAAACACCACTAAAAATAGTTGATAGAGAACTCTATACACTCTACCCATATTACTGAGAATACTATTGTAGAACTAATAAACAGGTCTAGAATGGTGAGTAGGAACAAGTTGGACAAACAAGAAATGTTGGATACTTCTCCTTGCAGGTGTACAGTCTCTTGCCCAAAGTATACCAATTCCCAAATGTTTTCAAAACCAAACAACTACAGCAGCCCCTAACTGAAGGGTTCAACCTTTAATAGATGTGAGATGATGGCTTCAAATCTTGTTAAAACCATAAAATAAACCAAACATGGATTGATCCTTTTAAAGGTGTGGTGGAGCTCTCACATGAAATAAAATTGCATAGGAAAATCGAATAAATTCTTGAACAACTTCTTTAGTGGAATAGTGGCCCCACCGTTACCCACCAAAAAACAATATTGAAACGCCTTCTTTAAACTTAATTTACCACAAATTTGCCTTTGTTAATTCAAGCAGCCAAATATGAAATGAGAATGGCATTTTAAAGGGTGCAATTCACTTTGCTAAATCCATGATTTTCATTATTCTTTGGAATTGCCTTTTCCAAGGGTATTCGCTCCATTTGAAAATTATATCATCATGATTATTCCAATGCCCTACACCATGGAAAATCAAAGATGACCTGCCAAAGCATGGTATGACTGAAAGACATGTACGACTAGTAACTAGGGAAAATGGTACATATAGGATTTTGAAGCCCTTAGCAATATTTATTTCTATATATTTGTTATACCTCAATGCACACACTGCACATCAATCTTCATTAACAAATCTTCACATAAAATATAAATTTGTATTTCAAAAGCACCCACAACACTTACACAATCCCCCCAAAAAAATCTCAATCCAAAATGATCAGAATCTAATCAAAATATGACAAACTCCATGATAGCACAATGTGATTTCTATGTGAAACCACCATTACCAGCTAGGGTGGATCTCTCACCACTAAAACTGATCATCTCCAAGAGAGTTTTTGTGCTCAAGAAGGAAAATGGAAGAACACACAAGTTCAATCTAGCAACATAACAATATCAAATCAATAGCCTCCTTTCAAATGAGCTCTCATTCCCCATTTATAACTTTTTGAGAGGAATATATTATTATTTTCCTTTTAACTCTTCATATTTCTTCTCTCAAAAAGACCTTTTTTGAAATAATAATAATATATCATATGTGAGGCCCCTTTTTAAGTGTCTATCATTTAAAACACTTAATTACCTTTCTAATGAGCTATAACACTTATGTACTTTTTAATTATTTTCATCCTTAGTAGACTTAAATGAAAATAATAATTAAATAGCTCATTAAATCACCTGACTTTACAGAAAATCACAAACTTAGGTGGACTACAAAATAAACCATACCACTACCTTCTATAATGTTTGGGATGAAGAACGATGTCATCTAGGTGACTTACTATAAATAGATAGCTCCTCCAAGAATCTTGGAAAGCAATCCAGAAGCCTGATCAAACATCTGAAAGATGCACAACCATTCCAAGACATCACTGAGCTCAAAGCCAAGGCAAAAACATCACAAATAACTAAACTTATACTCTTGACAACAAATAGAACTCCCTTACCAACCCAGATAGCCTACAGAAGCTCAAGGGAATAGGTTATTGGTCACAAACTTGGCTAGATGCTAAATGGGGACATTACATTTCCTTCACTAGGTAGGCTAATATCTTCTTGTTTTGGCATGATATTGGACTGATCCAGCTGTTGTTCATACTCAATTTCACACTCAAAATAGTAAGCAAACTAAAACCAATCATTTTCATCCACTTTATCATCAAAAACAGTCACTAAATCAGTCATTTGGCAAGCAACTTCTTGCTAATCTGCACTTTCTATTTGACAACCAAACTCACCAAACTTGGCATCCAACTCATTCTCATCATTAGGAATAAAAGTATCATTATTACCAAAGTCTTGTTCGCTATCCCATGACTTTAAATCAGAATTTATCCACCTTGGAACAGTAGTACCTTCAACAAACTTTTTAGGGCACCCAACTACTGAATCATTCTTAGTGCATCCAATTTGATTTTCATGTTCATTTTGACAAACAAATTGGGAAACTTGATTCTTACCCATGCATACATCACCTTTTTAATCTTGATTGATGAAGAATGATAGATTTGTACTACTTGCAAGCATACTTCCTTGGTCTGATCCAATTGATGCATCCTCATAAAAATGTGTATCTACTTGTGTTGCCTCTCCTTGGTCTTGCAATCTAGCTTTACTCATGTACACGTATTATATTTTGGGTTCATACACTTCTAAGATGGGCATTAGTCCTTTTAGATGTAAATCCAACCTTGTGAGAAAAGTTAAACAATTGATCTCACCATGTGGCTCCTTAGGATGTACCTTGCAAACTTGAGATGAACCAAAGTGGGACAATGTTTGTGAAGGCCATTGCTCTCTTATTTGTTTATCTAACATCTCTTGAAAGATTTGGATATCCACTTGAAAATTCTCCTCACAAGATGATTTTTGATCAAATGTGGATGTTGGAAGACCATTAGAAACACTTGATGAGAATATGTAAACCTCTAAACTTGGTGGTCTCTCATTAAAACATCTCACAAAAATGTTGGATGGGTTGGAAAATCATCATCTCTCACACCATTTTGATCTTTGTTACATGTCAAACCATTAGTTCTCTCTACCAAGTAATTAACAAATCTTGTAATATGATTTTCACCTTATTTCTTACCATCACTTGATTCATTTGTAGGCTGCCATGGGGTGCTGCCACAATAATGGGTTACACTTTCTGGGACATCCTGATTTTTACTGATCAGTAGTCTTCCCAATTGGCAAATCACCCAAATTTAATGAACATACAACTACATATGAACTAGAACTTGATGGTACAACTATAGCAAGATTAGTAGATAAAGTATTGCATGCATTTACATCTGAATCATGACCATTTGAACCATAAAATTGACCTTGTAAGTGGCTAACCTAATTTGTATCATGTCTTGGTTGAGGCTTTTGAGGAGTGTGATTGTCATAGTTGATTGCATGAGGTGTTTGTAGTTGATTAGGGCCATGATATGAGCTAATATAAGGTTGCATCATTTCACAAAACTCAAACAATTGCATGTTATAACCAATATTCTCATCATTCAAACAATTTGTAATGTCCCATCCTTTGTTGGCCAAATCAAGAACCTTCTCAAATAGGTCATTCAAAGTTATTACTCCATTGGACCAGCCAACAATCAATTTTCTAAATATGAAATCAAGAGCCTGTAAATAATGCTCTTTCAAAACCTCAAGGTTCAAAATCATACCTGCACCTTTAACCCTTCTATACATCATGATAAATCTATGGTTAAATTGCAAATAACTCTCACAATGTTATCTTCTAACTGCTACAATTTGAAGTAATGGATGTTGCAAGCTTATATGTAAATCAAATTGAAACAAAAACATGCTCCCAAACTCAACCCATGACCATATTGAAATAGGTGGAATATTTTCGTATCATTGTAGAGATGCACCTTGAAGTGTGTAGACAAATAGGAGACACTTAACATTTTCTTGTCAAATCTGAAGTTTAAAAATCAATGCCTTAAAACTCTCAACATGTAGTGAAGCTCTTTGTCCATTATGGGGAAAAGATGTAGGAATCTTGCTATATGCATCACTAGGAACCTCATATTGGACTCTAGGTATGAACAAAGGGCTACCCATTTGAGCCAAATATCCCTAAAATATAACTCATCTCAAAATGTGTAATAAACCCATGAAATTGAAAGCTTGTACCAAAATCAATGTTCATGCCCGAGCCTTCCAGCGCCAATCTGTTGATGGGTGTTTTTGCACACAACTTAGATAAAATAATAAATATCTTATCTCTCCTGAAAGGAATCAAATCCCAAACAATAGAAGATGACTACCCCAAGGTCTATGCATCCACGTCTTGGCCTTCACAACATAACTCAGATGCATGATGTCTTTTGTTGTTCCAATCAAGGGGCCTACATGAATTTGGACAAACTCCAACAAAAAAGGTTAAATTACAAATAAACCAATTAGTTTTCAAATTTAGAAATACATTAGTAAACTGATATAAACATATACTTCTCTAAAATGTATTATTTCAGCTCATAACCAACAATATATTAACTTGAATTCATAAATATCAACTTTATAACAGCAATATGCAAGTTTGAAAACCCTATTCTAACTCTACACTAACCAGATTTGATAAAAAGTTAAAAAGAAAGGCAACACAGAGAAAAGATATTAAGAAACATAACTAAATCTTAAACCCATTCAATCATTTTAGCCTCAACAATGGATAGACAAGTTTGCAAACACATTCAACAATCCTTAATTTGATCATGAAAACCCAACAATCAAGTTTCAAGGAGGTGCAATCTTCAATGGTGAAATTAGGTGTTCAGGCTAACCAAACAAGGTAATTTACAATCAGAAAATTACTAGTGATGAACACTTTGCAGACTCATCAAATATCCATGTATCTTTAGCTAAAAATGAAAGAAATACTTCATCTTGGTGTTTAGAAACCATAAAACAAACTTCATAAGATGACAAGTTCAAAAAATCTCAACAATTTCTATTCAAAATCTTGACTAGAAACCATGAAGTAAACTTGTATTAAGCTCAAAAGATTGATAAACATCAACAATATCCCAAAATGGTGTGGATAAAATATTGAAAGTAACATGAAAAATCACAAAATACTATGTATTTGCCCTCAAATCGCAATAGTACAATTGCTTTCAAGTATGTCTTCAATGAGTTTTTTCCAAAACACCAACAAGAACCAATTGTTCTTCACCAATTTTAACTTCTGCTTATAAATTCTCACCTCTTCTCATAAATTCTAACCTCCTACAATGATTTTTAGTTGTATACATATTCAAATCAGCTTTTCCATACTAAGTTTTTTACCCTAAAATTCAATGGCTCACATTTGTTGCTCCAACACAAAAGTCAGTTTTGGTGGCAAGGAATATTCCACTTCATCCCACATGGCTTCATCAACAAACTTCCCTTAGTATCAAAAAGTAAATTTTTAATTTACTTTTTGTTACTAAGTTTTCCAAATATGACAATAAGTAACTTTTGGAAGCCAAAAAATATTAAATAATTGATACTACATCTCTAACAAGTTGTTGTAGTATGACAAATATTCGTAAGAAAGCCATAGGAAGCTGTAGAAATTTATTTTCTCCATCATAGACCATGGTTGTAGCTATCTATTTTCCATGTGCAAACATAAATATGCAGTTGTAGGTGACTGATTTTGTCATTAAAATGCATTTCCAGCACTCTATTTTTTATTGTTTTCTTCATTTTCAACCACAAATCTTCAACTTAGATCTGGAACAGCAAGCTAGGCACTTGTGGAAGGTTGCATTAGTCATGAACATGGCTGCAAATCAAGTACAAGGAGGCACAATCCATCTTCCAACAACAGCATGACATTGTTCCCTTCATTTTCCATCATTTTGGGCTCCAAATGTGCATGTACAACAGTGCTTAGGTTTGATTTTTGTGTTGCAATAGATACTAGGGTTTTCATTCATCATCCTTGACATCATATTGGTATCATCTTGCAGGTACAATAGTGATTTGGGCATGAAAATTAAATTTCTCCATAGTTGGGACAGTAGGGTGCCTCTAGATCTCCATATTTCAATGATAACTCCAACTTATCTTCTCGTGTTTCTAGTCTCTTAGACCTAAAAAAAATAATTTCCAGTATTAGATTAATCATAAATAAACCATTTTCAGTCAATACCAATCAAAATATATCCATTTTGGCAAATGGGTCAGTCAAGGACGGCTTGTTGTCAAATTTGTTGACATAAACAACTTCACGAATTTGAGGTTTTCTCTTGATTTTCTTAGTTTCTCCATGTGTCCTCTTAACCTTTCCACGTTTAGTACCTTCTCAAGCCTCCTACCACTTCAAAAATGGCCTTTGAATCCCTTGTATAGGTCAAAACAAAATCAGAAATTTAATTTATCATGGCTATCCTAGGGTTTCTGGGTTATCAAAATTCAGTTTTGGGACTGATTTTTTATCATTTAAGTGAAACAATGATTGGATTTTACAAAGAGGATTCTTATAAACTGCCTCCTTCAAGTCCTTTGGCCAATGACAAGGTTATTCTCAAGGTTTCATGGCTTTTATGACCATATATACATTGTTGTTTTAAAACATTTGGACATAATTTTCTTCATTTGTTTCAAACCCTAGGAGGTGAAATTTTTTATTCCTCACTCTATCTATGTATGAAATAAAAAACAAATAGAGATCCTTGACATTTTACCAACAACCCTACAAATAAACCACTTGATTAAAATTCAATGAATGCTCACAGCCATTAAATTTGAAATTCACTCTTTTCCTCTATTTTTTTTTATTTTTTGAAATCTTGAGAAAAAATAATTTTAACTTGAAACACCTAATGATCTTGACCTGCAAACACAAATAAAAATAATCAAATACCAGATCCAACATGCATTTGAAGGGTATACAAAAATATACAAAGATAAATGGCAATATTAATCTTAAAATTTTGAAACCCTTGCCCTTTGATGGATGAATAAAAATTCCTTCACACAAAATCAGTCCATAACCTATTAAAAATCTTCATAATCTGCACATTGAGGATGGAATCAAGGATTTCATGAAGCCCAAACAAGGAAATGGAGAAATAAAAATAAAAATAATGGCAACCCATGAGATTAAACCCCAAAAAACAACTATTTTATCCTTCCTATGCAAGTTTTTTAATAAAATTACTTTTAAAAATGTAATTAATAGTTGCAAATAGAATTATTCCATACATGCACATGTAAGAGCTTGTAATGAGGTGTTATGAACATTAAATTATTATTTTATAGCTATTTTAATGGATTTTTCTTTTTTCTTGTTTCTTCTCTTATGCCATCAAATTTAAGCTAAAAATAATATAAAATTAAAACCAAAGTGTTTTCCCTTCCTGAATTATTTCATTTTGGCATTCGAATATTATTTCAAGTACTTTAGGACAATTTTAAATAATTTTAAGGTCTAAAAATATGGATTTAGCCAACTTAAACCTCTAGAAATGATAATACTTTTGACTTTGAACCATCACCTCATTAAGATATATAAAACCAATAAAATTCTCTAAAAGATATTAAATGATATAATATAACCAAGAGCATGGAATTGAACCTTAATCAATGCAACTTAAGCCTTTAATAGGTAAGTTCATTGGTGTAGTCATGGTAGGAGGGTTCACAGGATGAACTGTCCAAACTGTGCAGCAAGAGTAAACACAACAGAAACAACTCAAAGATTTGAAGCAAATGCAGATTCATTCATTTAGTAATCATAGAATTCAAATACAAATCATCTAGCAACATACGGGCTTACAATTAGGGCTCAAAGGCCTTATTACAAAATATTAGAATATGCTCAAGATATATCTTTGAAGCTCCTTCACCAAGAATTCATACTAAGAACTATCAATCAATTTCTAACTGCTTTCCTAGGGATCTATTACATCAATATATATCATCTCCAGTACAAAAGGTTCCTCCACGTCAGTCAAGGAAGATCACAAACTCCAATGAAGAGTTGTAACATGTGTACATGGATAGGTCAAACCTAAATGAGTAGGAATCATCTGCAAATGAATGGAATGATGTGCGGATCTTGGGGAAGGTCGGCCACAAACCAAAAGTTATTGAATGATATGTCATTAGGCTCCACAAGTCTAGGAATGCTGCTCAAGTCTTCTCCTTTAGCTAATTATCAGAGGTTGTCAGGATGCTCTGTTTGGAGAACACAGTCGATCTTCTGATGGTGATACCTTTTTAGTACCTTAATCAGATGCTCTAAATTCTGGATATGATGTAGATGAACATGTCTAGATACTAAGTCCAGCTTTGAAAGATCTGAAATGCCACTATAGTAGAATGTGGACCAAAATATAGAAACTGCTTCTGACTGAACTGAACTGGAAAAAGAAAGAAACAAACTGAACTGCAAACAAACTAAAATGCAATTTTTTTTGGTTGATGCAAGATTACTCTTGAACCAGGGATGCTCTTGCATCAAACATTCAGAGTTATTGAAAAAGTGAGTCCCTCACTTTGCTGGGGCTAGAGGAAAACCAAGATGGTCTACCTCATCCTAAGAAATCCATGATGAATCTTCTTCTGGTCTGCCTTTCCACTTCACAAGGTATGCTTTGTATTATCTTCCTCTAGTGTTGCGTCCAATTCTGCTATCCAAAATGTCTTTGATCTGCTGTGATGCTTGTTGTGGTAACTGCTTCTTCAAGTCTTCTATCATGTTGTCACTGAATTCTACTTCATGATACCGGTATAGGTCTGCAATATTGAAAATAGGTGATATGCCCAATGTCTTTGGTAGCTCTACTTCATATGCATTTCCTAAATCAAATTTTCTAAGTATCCTACAAGGTTCAAACTTCTTCATCTTCAACTTATTATATGTCCCAACTAGAAATCATTCTTTTCTCAAGTATACCATCACTTCATCTCCAAATGAAAATTCTTTGTCTTCTCTTCTCATCTGCTTTTTCCTTATACTTTCTATTCATATCTTCCAAATGCTTCTTCACCTGATTGTGCATTGCCTCCATATGTTCTACAAATTATTCTGCTTCTACACTTCTCTTTTTTACCATACTAATATCTCTCAATTCTGTAACTCCTCTAGGGTTTACTCTAGTAACAATCTCAAAGGGTGTTCTTCTAGTACTCTTGTTCATTGAATTATTGTACGCAAACTCTGCTTGTGCAAAAATTAAATCCCAACTTCTTGCCTTCTCCCCAACCAAACATCTCAACAAGTTTCCCAAACTCCTATTCACTACCTCTATTTGTCCATCAGTCTATGGATGAAATGCTGAACTGAACTTCAAATCTATCTTCATCTTCTTCCAAAGTGTCTTCCAAAAATATCCAAGAAATCTTGTATCTCTATCTAAAATTATACTCTTAGGTAATCTATGCAATCTCACAATCTCCTTGAAAAATAGGTTAGCTACATGTACTACATCAGTTGTCTTCTTACAAGGTATGAAATGAGTCATCTTTGAAAATATGTCCACCACTACAAATATAGAATCATGTCCTCTCTATGTCTTAGGCAATCCCATTACAAAATCCATCCTTATGTCTTCCCAAGGTTTCTCCGGTACTGTCAAAGGTTTATACAATCTAATATTCTGACTACTCCCTTTTATAACTTGACAAACTCTACAACTCTACACAAACTTCCTAACATCCTTATGTATATGGGGCCAAAAGTAGTTTTCACTCACCAAAACCACTATTTTATCAATGCCAAAATGTCCTACCAATCCACCAATATGTTTCTCCTTGATCAAATTATCTCTCATTGAACTTCTAGGTATGCATAACTAATTTCCTCTGAACAACATATCCTCTTGAATGGAATTGTCTAACCATGTGCTTCTATCTATCACAACAGGTTCCTTACATGCTTTCCAAGGTTCTGCAAAATCAATGTCTCCCTCATACATGTTATTCAATTCATCAAATCCTATCACTTCAACTCTTATCTCTATCAGCAAGTTCCTTCTCCTACTCAATGCATCAACTACTTTGTTTGATTTTCCATTCCTATGCTTCAACACAAATGTATAACTCTACATGAACTCTACCCATCTCATATATCTCTGATTCAACTTTCATTGACTATTCAAATATTGTAAAGCTTGATGATCTATATACAACACAAATTCCTTAGGCAACAAGTAATGTCGCCACTTCTTCAAGGCTTGTATTATGGCATAGAACTCTTGATCATAAACTAAATATCTTCTCCTTACATCATTCAACTTCTCACTAAAACATGCTACTAGTCTACCTTCTTGACTTAATACTGCTCCAATTGCACTCCCACTTGCATCACAATCAACTTGAAATATCTTAGTGAAATATGGTAATGCTAAAATAGGTTGCTCTGTCACTTTCTGCTTCAACAGTTCAAAACTTGTATCTACTCCTGATGTCCACTTAAAGTCTTTCCTCTCACCTCTCATTGTCTCTGTCATAGGGTTACAAACTGAACTAAAATTTCTAACAAACCTTTGGTAGAAACTAGCCAATCCATGAAATGATCTGACTTCTCCAATGCTCTCCGGTGTAGGCCATTCAATAATTGCTCTTACTTTCTCATGGTCCATCTTCAATCCTTCCATAGAAATCACAAATCCCAAGTATACCAATTCTTCCTTCATGAAACTACACTTCTTGATGTTTATCAACAATTTCTCTTCTCTCAACCTCTGCAAAACTTGTCTAATATGCTGCAAATGTTCCTCTTTTGTCTTACTGAAAATCAGAATATCATCCAAATATACAATAACAAACTTACTCAAGAATTTCTTCAAGACTTCATTCATCAACCTCATGAAAGTACTCAGCGCATTTGTCAATCCAAAAGGCATCACTAACCACTCATACAATCCTTCATTTGTCTTAAAAGCAATCTTCCATTCATCTCCTTCTCTAATTATGATTTGATGGTATCCACTCTTCAAATCTATCTTTCTAAAATATTTTGCTCCACTCAAATAATCCATGATATCATACATCCTAGGTAAAGGAAATCTATACTTAATTGTGATCTTGTTTATTGTTCTAGATTTCGTACACATCCTCCACTCTCCATCCTTCTTTGGTGCTAACTCTACAAGTACTGCACAAGGACTCAAACTTTCTCTGATCAAACCTTTCCTTAGTAACTCCTATATCTGTCTATTCAATTCTTCATTCTCTGTCGGTGTCATTCTATGTGCTGCTTTGTTAGGCAAACTAGCTCCCAATATAAGATCCATGTGATGACTGATACTCCTTATAGGTGGCAATCCTTCGGGTACATTATTTGATATGATGTCTTCATACTCTGTCAGCAACTCTGTTATCTCCTCCAGTTGTGATTCCTCAGTCTCCTTCAATGTTTCAAGCTTCTTACGAATTAAAGCATAACACATATTCTCATGTCTCAAACCATCCAAAAATTTTCTTCCATCTACCAAACAGATTCTAGCATTCCCACATACTTCACTCTTAGGATCATCTTCCAAAGGAATCAAAGTAATTCTCTTCCCACTTGATGTTATAGTGTATGTATTCTTTCTCCCATCATGTATAGATTTTCTATCATACTGCCAAGGTCTACCCAACAAGATATGACATACATCCATAGGCATAATATCACACAAGACTTCATCATGATAAGATCCAATATGAAATTTCACCAAACATTGTTCACTCACCAATACCTTATGATCATCCTAAATCCATGCTATCTGATAGAGCTTAGGGTGTTTCAATCTTTCTAACTTTAGCTTAGTCACCATCTCCTCTAAAACTAGGTTATCTAAACTACCACTATCAATAACAACTTTACAACATTTACCTCCTGATTTTCATCTTGTTCTGAACAAACTTTTCCTTTGCAGTGGTTCCTCATTTGTCTCTATTTGAAATAGTGGTCTCCTCATCACAAGTGATTCTCCTTTCTCTGGTTTACCAATTGAACTAGGTGATCCAATAGGTTCGTCTTCAACATAGGCTACTCTTCCACAATTCTCTATTGTTTTACTTGTACCCACCTAATTACACTCAAATGCTCTATGTCCTTCACCTCCACACTTGAAACAAGTGCCTCTGAATGTTCTCTTATCAAATCCTCTTTCATCTCTTCTGTATCCTTCATTTTGGTATGCACTAGGGTTTCCTCTCTAATAAAAGTTTATGTCATCTCTCTGGTAATTATTTTCTCTATCGTCCTTCTTAAATGGGCTGTCAAGATTCATCTGCTCTGGATGTGATCTATCTCCTCTAAAAAATGTTCTACCTTTCTAAAATTTACCTCCTCTACCTCTCTATCTTTGATCATGTCTCTTATTCAACTTCTCTTCAATTTTTAGGGCAAACTGATATGCTTCCTTCAAATATGTCATCCTTACCAAGCTTAGTTCTTCTTGAATGTTCAATCTCAGTCCATTGATGTATCTAGCCACTTTCTCCTTGCTTTCTTCACTATGTCCTATCCTTATGATCATCTTATGAAATTCTTCACTATACTCCTTCACAGATTTCTCCTTTTGTCTTAGGTTTTGCAATCTCTTCAATAATTCCAACTCATAGTCAATAGGTATAAACCGATTCTTCAATTTTGTCACTATCCAATCCCACTTTGTAATGTTTTCTTTTCCTCTCCTATTTCTATCCAACTGAACTTCTTTCCACCATATAGAAACATGTCCTTTCAACTTTGTCTTTGCAAATTTCACCTTCTCTAAATCTTTAACTTCTTCATATTCAAAGTATTCTTCCATGTCATTTATCTGGTCAACCAACTCTTCAGGTTTCAAATTGCCAGTGTAATTCAGTACATCAACTCTAGGTCTTTTCTCAATCTTTGAAATAGCTCGCAACATCTTGACTTGATCTAATTCTTCTTCTTCTTCACCTCCTAGGGTTTTACCAATTTGTTCAACAAATTGAAATTCTTCTTCATCATCACTTTCAACATTAGGTCTTGGTGTCAATCCTCTTTACCTATCTTCTTCGACAGTATCCAATTGAATTCTCATTGTTTTGATCATTTCCATCATCTCATCCATTCTACTAGCCATTGTTCCAATAGCAAGGATTCCCCTCGGTGGCATCCTTCCTAGGATCAAGTGTAAACTACCTGAAGTTCAGTGATTGGGTTACAAGGTGACAACTGCCTCACAATTGGAGATCGGTTGCAACACAAGTAGCCTGCCTCAATTTGGTGATCTGTCCACAACAAGATCTTACAAAATTCCTTTGCTAACTTCACTCAATTCACTCCCAAAATTTGAAATTTTGTTCTGATACCACTTGGTGCAGTCACGGTAGGAGGGTTCATAGAATGAACTATCCAAACCGTGCAGCAAGAGTAAACACAATAGAAACAACTCAAATATCTGAAGCAAATGCAGATTCAGTCATTCAGTATATCATAGAATTCAAATACAAATCAGTCGACAACATATGGGCTTACAATTAGGGCTCAAAGGCCTGATTACAGAATATCAGAATATGCATAAGATATATCTTTAAAGCTCCTCCTCTAAGAATTAATACTAAGAACTTTCAATCAATCTCCAACTGCTTTCCTAGGGATCTATTACATCAATATATATCATCTCTGGTACAAAAGGTTTCTCCACGTCGGCCAAGGATGATCACAAACTCCAATGAAGAGCTATAACGTGTGTACACTGATAGCTCAAACCTAAATGAGTAGGAATCCTTCGCAAATGAATGGAATGATGTGTGGATCTCAGGGAAGGTTGGCCACAAACCAAAGGTCATTTAATGATGTGTCATTAGGCTCTACAAGTCTAGGAATGCTCCGCAAGTCTTCTCCTTTAGCTGATTATTAGAGGTTGTAAGGATGCTCTATTCTTAGAACACAGTCAATCTTCTGATGGTGATATCTTTCTAGTACCTTAACCAGATGCTCTGAATTCTAGATATGATGTAGATGAACATGTCTAGATGCTAAGTCCAGCTTTGCAAGATCTGAAATACAACTGTTGTAGAATACGGACCAAAATACAAAAACTGCTTCTGACTGAATTGACTGAACTGAACTAGAAAATGAAAGAAACAAACTGAGCTACAAACAAACTGAAATACAATGTGTTTTTGGTTGATGCAACATTACTCTTGAACTAGGGATGCTCCTACATCATTCATGAAGATGAGTAATTTTAAATTTGAAGTCCATTTAATCATGACCATATGTACCAAATATTACATGCATGTACCCACCTTGACACTAAAAAATGTAACCTCACCAATTAAGACATGAATAAAAGAGGTAAAATTATCCCTGAAATAAGCCATCAAAAAATCTATGCTCAAATCAAGTTGCTTAATCAAGACCCAACACTCACATAACAAGTTGAATTACCCAAAAGAGGCTAAGAAACTCACTCAAAAGATCATGTCAAAAGAGGGGGTCCTAATTTTTTAATGCAAATAATGGAGCATGTGTGCAAGTCACAACACTACACAATGGTGCTATTATTTTTTCTTGAAAGTGTGTCCAAATTATACTTTCATATCATTTTTAATCAAGGTATCCTATCAGTCTCTTAAGCCCTAAAATGTTCGGTAGCCCATTGGAATGTGAGTTGGATGGATGGGGAAGAAATAATGGATGGGAAAGCTTCTAGGGAAGATTGATTTCGCCTCTTGTGAAGTGGATTAGCCATGTCACCAAGACTGGCAAGTGATGGGAAAAGTTTGTTGAAGATGGGTTAGGTGAATAGGAAGACAGTGTGCAGGACCTTGGAAGGTTAGCTTGGAGGTTAGAGAAGCACAAACAAAGTAAAAAACCAACAAAATAATGTGTCACCAAGAATAATGTTGCTGAGAGGTCATATTTACACACTTACATGTACATGATTAGGACTATAGCTCATCATCGAATTACCATGTAGGCCTATGTGTATTTTTAGGTCATACATGTACTTTGATACATTACATAGTTGGGAGATGGGTATTGATGGGTTCCTAGGAGTTAAATTGAGTCTTGATTGTGTATTAGACTTTGAGTTGAGTCATGGTTGTGTATTTTTGTGTCATACTTGAGTGTTTGTTATTATGTTCTTGTCTTGTATGATGTAATTGTATTCTATGTGTATTTTTTATGCTTGAATGATGTGTAGAATTGAATGTATTTGTGTGTGCATTTGATATGTTTTATGTTTTAAGAATGATCATGTATGTGTGTGAAATGGTTTCCATGAGTGAATAAAGATAAGGAATTAATATAATAGATAATCACTAGTGTTGTATGTTATTTCCACACTCTTGGATTATTGGTTGGAAGCTTGATTTCTGAACTAATGGTTGGGAGGAAAGGGACATCCTCATGGAGGGTTCAAACTTTCTTCATTGGCTACAACAACTTGGAGAAATTAGGTACAATGTTAAACTTTCAATAAATCCTTCAAATTTATATTTATGATGTACTATGTACATGGCCACTTGTACATGTGGGTTGGCTTATGGCTTAATGTATTTATTATCATCTATGATGATTATAGTTTTGACACCTTTGTATATTTGAAATATGGAATGATGTTATCCTCATTGTTGGTAATTGATATGTATTTATGAGACCTTCATAATTATTGGATGTATTATTTGATTCTCATGGATTATGACACATAATATGGGATATGTATTGTTTTATTGTTAGATTATGTAAAAAAAATTAATTTCCTTTGGGGCGTGTTACATTGGTATCATAGCACGATTGAAACTCTAGGAGACCTTGGTCCACTAGAAAACCATAGCATAAATAGGAACATGTGTTGTTTGCAAACTTTTATGTTCGATACCTTGTTCTTGAGTGGTTTTTTATTTTCTTTTAATCTTATTTTCATGTCAGATGGCTAGAACTAGGAATGATCATGGCAAGGAACTAGTTGAGCCTAGTAAGGAAATGGAATTAAATCATTTGGAACATAAATATACTACTCCTAAGGCCTTGAGAGCAAAGATTTATGTTCTAAGAGCTCACATAGCTATGCAAGAACAACATATAGGGGAGATACAAAATCTTAGGGATGTTTAAGCATAATTCTAGGCATAAATTTGATCATGAGAGGCAAAGTAGTTCTGAGCGGGCCTAATAGGGAGTCATTAATTGCAATTCTTTTAGTGTAGTCAAGGTCTTTTGATAAGTGGCCTCAAAAGAAGAGAATAGATCCCTTGATCAAGGAACTTAAAAAAATGCATCCTCCTAAGTGTGATGGCTTGGGTGGAGGAGATATGATAGAAGTGTGGATTATTGGTATGGACAAATATTTTACCTTGATGGCTATGAGTACTAATACTCATGCTAGTTATTATTTATCATTTAGAGAAAGAGGCTTCTTTGTGGTGGAACAATTTGAAGGCAATGCATAATTGTGAAGTGGCCACAATCTCTTGGGAGAAGTTTGAGAAGAAATTTAGACAAGAGTGTCTTTTAGCACAACATAGACTCTAAAAACTTACAAAGTTTCATGGATTACAATAGGGTATTTCTTCGACCTCTGAGTATAAGGCCAAGTTTAGGGGTCTTTTGAGACATGTTCACAACTTGAGGTTAGAATAGGACCATGTTAGTAAATTTGTGTTAGGTTTGAATAAGGAAATTATGTTTGTCACTAAGCTTACCAAACCAAAGACATTGACTCAGGCAATTGAGGCACATCTATTGTAGAGGCAAGGTGTCAACATAAGTATGAACACAAGAAAAAGAATAGGTCCAAGTTAGGTTTTACTAAAAGGATATTTGGCAATGATCCTAAGGCTGGTGGAGGTTCTTAGAGGAATAATAAAGGTATATTTAAAAGGAATGGAAATAGGCCTAGGAAAAATGATAGGAGCCTAGTCCTAACACAGAGGTTAGAGAGGGAAATCTAGTTCCAAGGACAAGTTTCTAGACATGTGGTGGAGATCATTTGAGGAGGGATTATCCTCAATTAGGTAGAGCATTAGGAGGTTAGCCTAAGATTTATACTACAGTGGATAAAAGAGAGGTAGACGATCAGGGTTCTTTAATTGAGCTCCAAGGTACTTTTCATGTTTCCTTAGTTTCTATTTTGGTTGACTTAGGAGCTACTAATAGTTTCATTTCTCCATTGTTAGTAGAAAAATGTAAAATTAATTATAATAAGTTAAGAAAAGAGATAATTGTGGTAAAGTTTAGTTTAGGTAAGAAGCAAGGGATAAAGTATTGTCTAAGAAAAGATAAAATTAGGATGGGATCATTAAGAACTCATGCCAATCTTTTCATCACTAAGTTGGGTTCTTATGACATGATACTTGGCATGGATTGGTTTGGCCCCACAAGGCACATTTTGATTGTTTTTCCAAGAGTATTGAATGCTTGGATGACTTGGGGAATCTAGTGGTTCTTCAAAGAATTCATAGATTGATAGTCTTGAGGACTCTTTTGGTTATGCAAGCCAAGAAAGAAGTTCATAAATGTTGTAAAGCCTTGATGGTTAAGATTTCCAAAAAAATCAGATCATCCAATCTTTCAAGAATTCAATGATGTTCTTCTAGATGACTTGCCAAGGTTGCTTCCAAGGAGAAAATTTGATATTTCTATTGATCTTGTTCCAAGGACAAGTTTGATACCTAAGGCTTATTACAAAATGAATACTATAGAGTTGTAGGATTTGAAGATGCAGTTGGAGGATTTATTGGAGAAAGGTCTCATTCGGCCTAGTGTATCTCCATGGGGTTCACCAGTGTTGTTTGTTAATAAGAAAGATGGAACCTTTTGTTTATGTATTGATTAAAAAATGATTAATAAGGTGACTATAAAAAATCATTATCCATTGCCTCGATTTGATGATTTGTTTGATCAAATGAAAGGGGTAGCAACATTCTCAAAAATTGATTTGAGATTAGGATACCATCAATTAAGGATCAAGGAAGAGGACATTCTAAATAAATCATTTAGGACTCGATATGGACATTATGAGTTTATGGTTTTACCTTTTGGGTTGACCAATGCAACGTCAACATTCATGTGTTTAATGAATAGTGTGTTTCATGACATGTTGCATACTTATGTGTTAGTGTTTCTTGATCACATCTTGATTTATTCAAGGAATAAGGAGGTACATGAAGGGAATCTTAGATTGGTTTTGAAAAGGCTAAGAAAGCATAACATGTATGGTAAGTTGAGTAAACTCTCCTTTCAATATGAGATTCATTGTCTAGACATATGATTTCAAAAAAAGGTATTGTAGTGGATCCAAAAAATATTTGAACAATTATGGAGTGGTCAACTCCAAAGAATGTTGTGGGTGTTCATATTTTAATGGTTTAGCAAGGTACTATCATAGGTTTGTAGAAGGGTTTTCTAGGATAGCTTTTCCTATCACTTCTTTGTAGAAAAGGTAAAAAAATTATTTCGTCAAAAAAGTGTGAGGAAGCTTTCCAAAAGCTTAAGGTTGCTTTGACTACTACACTAGTGTTATAGGTTCCAAATCCTAAAAAGGAGTTCACTGTTTGGACATATTCTTCTTTTCAAGGGTTTGGAGGAGTCCTTATGTAGGATGGAAAAGTTTGTGCTTATGAGTCTAGGAAGCTTAAAGACCATGAGAAGAATTATCCTACTCGTGACTTGGAGCTTTCTACATTGATTCATGCACTTAAGGTGTGGAGATATTTTCTCATGGCTAGACCTTTCCAACTAAAGATGGATCATAATTGGTTGGAGTATTTCTTTACACAATCTAAGCTTAATGCTAGACAGAGCAGATGGATAGAGTTTTTGAGTAATTTTGAGATATTAGGAAAGAGAATAGAGTGGAATATGCTCTTAGTAGGAGGGAAATCTTAGTAGCTATGTCATAGTTTCAAGAAGATTTGAGGTAGTCTATTTTGGAAGCCCAAAGTTTAGATTAATTCTACCAGATGATTCAAGAGGATTCAGATCAGTATCCAGAGTATTCTTTAGAAAGTGACAGGTTGTTGAGATTTCAAAATAGGATCTATGTTCTAGTTGAGGGTGGTTTATGAGAAGTCATTTTCAGAGAAGCCCATGATGCATTGTATAGTGATGACCTAGGTGTTACTAATCTTTATGTTGATCTTAATAAATTATAATTATGGAGTGGAATGAAAAAGGATGTGGCTGGGTGTTTGGAGTGTTAGAGAATTAAGGTTGAGCATAAGTATCCTAGTGAAGAGTTATATCCTCATGATGTACCTTTTCACAAGTGGTCAATAATCTCTATGGATTTTGTCATAAGATTACCTAAGATTCAGAGTCAACATGATTCTATCTTAGTGGTAGTGGATCATTCCTAGAAATATTAAGGATGATTCACAAATCTTGGCTAGGAGATTCATTAAAGAGGTGGTGTGTTTCCACAGAATTCTAGAGGTAGTTATTTTAGATAGAGATAAGCTTTTCACTTCTAGCTTTTGAGACACACTTATGTCAGCTTTTGGTTTAAAATTCTACTTTAGTTCTTCCTATCATCTAGAGACAAATGCTCATACTAAGAGGATCAATCAAGTAATGGAAGACATGTTGAGGATGTATTGTATGGACTAGTAGAAAAAGTAGGAAGAGTTTTTTTCTTTGATGGAGTTCACCTACAACAATTCTTATCATACATCATTGAAGATGGATCCATTTGAAGCTTTGTATGGGTGGAAGTGTAGGAATCTTTTTGGTCAGGATGGTTTGAAGAATCATGTTGTTTTTGGTTCTAATATGCTGCAAGAGTATGATAGACAATTTCATATCATCATAGAGATGCTAAAGGAAGTGTCAGATTGGAAAAAGAGTTATGTAGATCTCAAGAGAGTTCCTAGAGAGTTTACAATGGTGGACAAGGTGTTTCTTAGGGTTAGGCCACAAAAAATTTGATAAAATTTGGGAAGGCTTCCAAATTGGCTCTATGGTTTATGGTTCCTTTCAATATCTTTGAGAAGATTAGTCTTATGGCTTATCGTCTTACTTTACCATCAACTCTTTCTTCAATTCATGTTGTGTTTCATATTTCTTTATTGAAGAAATATATTTATGATCCTTTACATATGATTGATTTGTAGGTACTTTAGGTGGATCCCATAGGGGAGCTACATAGCGATCCTATTAGAATCTTGGATCATAGGCAGGTCATACTTCACAATAGGACAATCACAAAAGTGAAGATTCTATGGGAGGAGTTTGGCAAGAGAGGTGCCACATGGGAAGATGAAGACATCTTTTGCAAGGAATACCCTCATCTATTTATTTGAATTTACTTTATATTACATTGCTATGTTTTATTGTATGAGAAACCTTATTTTGATACACTATGTTCATTACTTATACATTTGGTTGTGATGCTACAGCTAGCATTCTGTTAAGGTGGTAGGATGTAACATCACTCAATTGACCTCTTTGTGGATGATTTCTATGATATTTTATTATTATCATTCCATGGTGTGTTGTTGATTTTATTAGATAATGGGATGTCGAATAATAGTGTGTTCATTTTCTATCGTGCTTGTATGCTATAGACATGATGATGGCATAAGTAATTATTAAAAAAAATTTAATCATATACATGTTGTAACTGATAAAATCTACTAAATTTTTTTGTGGCAAGATGTGTTGTGCAACAGGTATAGGTAACAGGCAAGGTGAACTAGGTTTTGGGATTGGAGTGGTTCATCCTATGGTCGATGTGTCTGGGAAAAGATTAATTAATTAATTAATATAGGAAGAATTAATTGAATTATAAATAAATAAATAGTGTTGGCATTACATTATTTCTTTTATTTATTTATTTCATAATTAATTTATTTTGGGAAAAGAAATAAGTTTAATTATTTTAATTTGTTAATTTATTTAATTATCAAATGTGCAAGTCTATTTTAAGGATTTGGAAAATAAATTATTATATTTATCTTTTTTATGAATTAGAAAATTATATTTTCAACAATTAGTTTTTAAATGAATTCTTTTGTTTAGATAAAATTGGAAAAGATAATATTCTAATATTAATATTTTTCAAAAGAAAAAAAGAATGTGCATGAGGAAGAATAAAGATATTTTAGTATTATTTTCTTTTATAAAGAATATAATATTATATTTTACTGTTTAGGTTAAATAATTTAGGTGTTGGAAAGAAAAGGAAGAATTAATAAAAGAAGAGAAAGATTTTTATTAGGATTAGAGGAAATTTTTAGAGGAAAGGGAATTAAAAACAAGTTATTGAAGCTCAAGGATTGTTGTGGTTTTTTATTTGTTTGGTTCATCTCCATTGTTTTTACCAAATTTTTACAAGGATTAAGGTAGGATTCTTTTCATGAAAGGATTTAGAAAGGATTTACTTTGGTTAATAATCGAATATAGGATTTTGTGAAGAAATTGTGATTTGTATGCTTCATGTGTAAAAAGAAAGATTTAGACAAATTGTAGATTCATTAATTTAAAAGATATAAAAGAAAATTTGTTGAATTAGACTTGTTGGGAATTCTAAAAAAAAGAATATGAAGAGTAGATAGGTTATTTGATCTAAATATGGTCCTTAGAATATTGAAAATATTAGTTTCTTGTATAGGAAGAAAACATAATAGAAAACTTGAGAAGAGGCTGAAAAAATAGTAACCTATCTTACTTTAGACATATCTCTTAAATAGTGATCTGGGTATTTCTAATTTTTGGATATGTGGTTTTAAATTAGGGGATAAACTTTACTCCTATTTTTATAGTCCTGATTTTTTATAGTTTGTTTTAAGTTATTAAAACAATTTGACTATTTTTTCAAAATTGGTAAAACTGTCATGAGAAAAATTGTCTATTATGTCTTCTATAACTTTCATTTTATGAACTAGGTTTCTCTAAAAAAATTAAGGAAGGTGTGAAACTTAGTTTCTCAAATAGTCAAGATTATCCAAAGAGATAGGATGGTTGATATCTTCAAATTCTCTGGAAGTGATAAGATTAAAGGAGTAGGAGAGGTTATATGTCCTCATCATGGGTGGATACATCCTGGAATCATCTTCTCTACTTTAGTCCTGGCACATTGAGACATCTCTCCTTAAGAAAGTTGGCCGAGGCATTGAGCTTTCTCTTTCTCACTATAGGCACCACATCACATGATGCTTTAGTGCTCTCAATGGAAGAAGGTCTGCAGGCCATTTATGCATTTGTTTTGTCATTCATCGATAGTAGCTAGTTGATCTCTAAGGCTAAGCCATGTGGCCTATTTTTTGGTATGCATACCATTCTACCCTAAGGAGTTGAGGTAGGGTGCTCTATGGTTATATATTTAAACTTCTTATCTTATGTGAGGTAGTGGTACATGGGTACATTGCACAATTGATAGATGTTTCTTGATGGGTTCCTAGTTCTTGAGTCGAGTCTTGATTGTGTATTAGACTTTGATTCAAGTCATGGTTGTGTATTTTATGTTATCCTTGAGCATTTTTTATTATCTTCTTTTCTTGTATGATGTAATTGTATTCTATGTTTATTTTGTATGCTTGAGTGATGTGTGGCATTGAATGTATTTGTGTGTGCATTTGATATGTTTTGTGTTTTAAGCATGATCTTTGATGCAGGAGCATCCCAGGTTGAAAGGAAATCTTGCATCAACCAAAAACAACTTTTCTTTCAGTATTTAGTCATATCAGTCTTAGTAGATTACACCACATTTCATCACATGATCACTTCACAGATTGAAGCACAAGATGAAGACTCGATACTATGTCATCTACATCAAATCTAGATTTTAGGAGATTTGCAATTGTCTGCAGAGAGTTATCACCATCAGAAGCATCATCAGGATCCTCAATTCAAAGCAATTAGCATTCATTTTGGTGCATGAGGTCTACGGCACCTACTCGTGACATATGACACCAAATGAAACATCTCACAAGGAAGTATGGGACTAGAGGCACCTTCATACAGAACCAAAACATATTTCCTCAACATGCAGAGCATCACCATATGATTTCTGGCCAACGTATATGTTTCAACAAGCCTTGGGTTTTGGAACCTCTTAAGGCTAAGGTGGATCATTCCTTGAGCTGGGAATTAGTATATACACATTCATTAGATGCATTAGGAAAGTAGTCAAGATGGTAGTTGATAGTTAGTTCTTAGTAGTTGAATTGTGGAAGGTGCTACAAAGACATATCTTTCATGTAAGTTGTAATAAGTCAGAGGGCAGGCCTGCGAGCCAATTGTAGTTTGCATGTTGTCAGCATATGACAATTGTAACTATTTGTGATGTTGAATCAATGAAATTCCAATTTATTGTTTCAATCATTGTATTTATTCCATTGTGTTTACTCTAAGGATGCATGGTTGGACAATCCTTTCTTTGGACCCTCCTACTGTGAATGCACCAAGTGGTATCAGAGTGAAGTTTTGAGTCTTTTGGGAGAGAAGGCATTTTGACAAATCTTAAGATGAATAGATTGCCGACCTGAGGTAACCTGCAAGTGTTTGTCAATAGAGTGTCAATTATGAGGTAGTTGTAACCTTGTAGCCAGATTGCTGAATTGAGGCATTTGCACTAGATCCAAAGAAAAATATGCCACTAAGGAGGATGCTTGTTATGGCCAATGTTGCTAAAAGAATGGAATAAATGTTAGAGATGATGAAAATAATGAAAGTCCAATTAGATGTTGTAGAAAAGGATAGGAAGAAAAGCCTAAACCCTAGACATGAGGATGAGAGTGATGATGATGAATTAGGAATTCAAATTGCGAATCAAAATGAAGAAACCCTAGAGGAAGAAGAGCCAGATTAGGTAAAGATGTTGAAAGCTATTTCTAAGATTGGTAAGAGACCTAGAATTGAAATTTCTAACTATGTGGGTAATTTGTGTTTTTGTAATTAAATATTTAATTACAGTTTATTAAGTTAATTTAGGGCTAATTTTAGTCTTAGGTTATTTTTAAGTCATATTAGGGTTTTCTAAACTTGCAAATATAAAAGCAAGTTCTCACATGTAATTCATTAATCCAATTCATTAATTGCATCCAATATTGTACTGTAAATTTATCCTCTTTGCTTTTTTTCTCTTATAGAAGGTTAATCCTAGGTTTTGTAGGTGATCCTGGTGGCTTGAGTTAATCAGTGACTCTCACATGGTATCAGAGCTCTAGATCCACAAGCCCCTTCTCAGATCTAGAGAAAAAATTGAGCAAGATCTATTTGTTGGGTGTATTTCTATGTAAAACAAAGTCTTCCATTAGATTCAAAGTAGTTGAAATAGTCAGATTAGCCTTTTATTTGGCTTGATTTGAGCTTTGTAGGCTACATCTGCAAGGGTTTCAGTGGGTGCTTTTTTTGGTATCTAGAGGAAAGCTAATTTTTGGAGCATTTTGGGCCAAATCCAACTCTACCATCAGGGTCAAAAGGCCCAAAAAACCTTAAGATTGACTATCAAATCATCAAAATCGGCCTTGGGATCATCTGGGGCAAAACAATTGTCAGGCAAACCGTACGGCCTACCCAGCATGTAATATGAGGTGCTTTTTTTATTAAAAATAAAAATTATTTTTCTGTGATATTGAGAATATAAAAAAAATTGGAATTCACAATTTTTATTATTAGTAATTTTTTTTAAAGTTTGAAAAAAATCAAAAAAATTGGTACGTAGGCCTACACAGTGCACATGCCCATACCCTATAACATAGGGGTACTATGGGTGCCATAGTGCCCTGCATCCCCTTACTGGTTGTACCCTTTTCTTTGGGTAGCAGACCCCTTAATGGGGTTATGCTTGTTTTTTTTTTTAAAATTCAAAACAAACAAAAAAATATAACCATTCATATAATCTTTTTCAAAAAAAAAAAATAAATCTCTCCCACGGCCTGCACCATATTTAGTACAAATTTTAGTAACTCCACCAAATCTGGCATTTTTCTCCAAACTTGGTGACATTCTCCCAACTTTAGCCGCATGGGGTTGTTTAATAGAAAAAGGGGGAAAAGATGTCCAAATGGTGTTTGTGTTGATCCTCCTTTCACCACTAAACATTCAAGAACATTCAACTGAGTAGAGAAGTCTACTACAAATCTCCTATCTCTTGGAACATAGGGGAAGATTGGAATTGTGTAAATTTGTTGTTCAATTAAGTCTAATTATGCTCAAAACCCTAATTTCATGAAATCGTAAACAAACTGATAAATTACAGAAAATGATCGTACACAGAGATATCAAATGACAACCAAATACATACCAGATTTCAAAGTTTGGTGTATGGAAAAGTCAAGGACTAATGAGCAGGCATCCTAGTCTAGCGCCTTAGTTTTTGTTAGGATCTGGGAATATTGTCTGCAACACAATTCTATTGTTCCAGAGATTTCACCATTGCAGGATCCAAAGGACTAATGAATGGGAACCCAAGTCCAAGTCCCTATTTTCTTCTTTGCCCTGCACTTCTAATAGTCTACACTGCTCTCCTACAACTCCAGTTCTTTCGTTTCCAAAACCTATAACCTGCAATCACAAAAAAGTGGGTTGGGGGTTGTGGTGTTTAGAGGCTTGCCTCGGTCAAGCCTTGGAGAGACATTCAATTTTTCTAAACATCAATGTTAGATAAAGAGTGTGTATCCCTACAAGATAGAGGTAAAATCCAAATGATAAATGATAGAAAATACAATTGATATCACATTGTAGTGTAGATCTCACATAAATGAAGGTTCTTCAATCACATGAAAAGATGAAGCCAAATCTGCAATCACAAACACAATAACAAAGCTCTGCTCCTGCAACAATGAATATCTTGAAATCACAAGCATGCCAAAAGTTCACAATCATCTTCTAGTTTACAAATAAATTACTAATCATGCTTATATATGCATCTACAAACATTGCCGCTAAGAATTTCGTAATTCAAACTTAAGATGTCAGCATAGGACCTAATAATGGTCACAAAACCAACACCCAAAAATAGGTCCTGACCTAAAATAGAGTAGGACTAGGGCACAAGCACCCAAGTCCTCCCCCCTATTTCAAGCAGGATTTATGTTAGGCACATCCCCTAGGTCCCATTTTCCATGAAACTTTAGGGTTTCCTCATCAGGAGTCACCATTAACATGCAAGATGACCTAAATGCATTCTAAAGGACCCGGGAGCTAAACCTTAAGAGGGAAAAGTCCCCAAGGGGACATTTTCTGACATAACATTTAGGCCCCACTTTAATGTATGTATAAATGCAAGGCTACTACATGCATTAAAGTATGGTCAACAAGCACAACAAAAATGCCAAGCATAGAGAAGACACGCCAATCACAATGAAGATAGTAACATGCACGCAAAACACGAAGAAGACAATTATAGTCATGCAAAACATGGAGAATACAACATTAAAGACACGTAAAACACAGTTAATATAGTGAATGCAGTGAACGCAGTGATTATTTCTTTTTTTAATCTTTTTCTCATATATAGAATGCAAATGCAAATACATGAAAAGTAAACACACCACCCATAATGCAAGAGGGACTCATCGCCACTGGTCTTTAAACTGCATATGGGGAAAAAACATGCAAAACAAATCTCAAAGTGTAGGAGGGACTCACCGCTGCCAGTCTTTAGGACTGTACTTGAGAACAAACATGCCATACAAATCCCAAAGCATAGGAGGGACTCATCGCCACCGGTCTTTAAACTATGCTTGGGAACAAATACACCATACACACACACATGGAAGACACAAAGAAAACACGATAGAGAAGCGATGGAGTGTACCTATTTCTAGGTTCATCACCATCTCAGGCACATTACAAGCACACACTGATGATTGGGCTTTGCCACAACAATCACCAAAGACATTCTTAAGGGTTAGGATAGTCTCAGATCCACTCCCCGCCTTTGCAAAGGACTTCTTGAAAATGACAGGATGTGTACTCTCCTCAAGAAATACACCATCCCCGCCTCTGTAGAGGGATAAAATTAAAAGGATATACATGATATCCCGCCTCCGTAGAGGGCTTAAGATAGCTTACCTTATATATTCCCCCACCTTAAGGTGGTTGATATCATGTGCCGATATCAAGCATGTTAAGGTAGGAAGAAAATACACAAGGGAACACAAGCTCTCACAAAGCCCATGCCCCCTAGAGGTGACATGTTCTTTACGATTGCCAAATGTTCCCATAAACACACAGTTTCCTGCAAGAAAAGGTGTTAGTATCCATATAATCATGATAAAAAATAATGCATATGATCATTCACATAGAGAGCTAAGGTTATACTACGGATTCAAAGCCTAAGTATAACCGTGGGGCTATATTGTAAAAATCTCAAAACTGAGTGTAACCAAGGTGAGATTCAAAGATAAACAAAGTGCACAGAGCAAAAGTATTGTTATGGTTTGTTAGTGCAATAAGACAACATCAAGATATCAAACAGAGTGATTCTACTAGCCAAGCATCGGATAATATATATTCCAACCCTATCATCATGTATGGACTTGGTCCATTTTTTGATTTCTCGTTGAAGGGACACTTGTTCCATATTAGTATAATAAGTTTTTTCATCATCCACCCACTAGATAGAAGCACTAGAGGAAGGTAAACAATAAATCAAGAGAGGATAAACAAGTGCCTTAGGGACAGTCACATAGGAGGGTGCCCCCAAGTCACCAACTGCAATGCTATGTCCATAAGACACAACACACAATAATGAAAATAGAGGAGAATCAATATAGAAGAATGATGATACAAATAGAAGGGTCACAACAGAGGCAGTCTCCTAGTATCCCCGACCTTACAAGAGAGTCAAGGGTCATCCCAGGAGGCCTAAACAACATGTAACACATCATGGGGGAACACAACACAGAGGTAAAGGTTAGAAATACTTATGTGTAAAGAAAATCTAGTCTAGAATTTGGAACTTGTGAGCATCTTGGAGAGATTCTCTATCAAGTTTTGCATGAAGCTTGAGTGGTTCTTATGAGAGTCTTGTTTGTTATCAGGAAGTCCATGCAATGCTTGTTTCTCAAATCCTTGTGTATGTGAGACCTTTTGTTGCTTGTGAGAAGGAGAACCACTATTATTTCCAACTGATGATAATCATCTTACTCTTTTCCAATTTTTAGGTAGCTTTCTTTGTTTAGTTCATCTACCATAGTGACAAGGACTATCTTGTACTATCTCAATCTTTTCTTTTGTTATAGTATCTTGTTTCGGTTGCTCTATTTGTCTTTCTGATGCATTTTGGTTATCTCCCAATCCTTGAAGGGATAACGGAGGAGGAACCTCAACATAAATACCATTCCTTCATGGATGAGGTGATACTTTAGTATGTTCCTTATCCATTTCTTATATAGCAATAATCTCATCAAAGTTTAGATAGTCATCTTCTACTTCAAGTGTATTTTGTTCCATCATGTTATTATCGATATGCTTAGGGAAAGGATTAGTAAAGATTTGTAAATTCTGATTCAAAGGACCAACTGACTTATTTCCATTATCATTCACACCAGATACCTGTATAACATTTGAATCGATGAGGTCTTGTATTTCATGTTTAAGACGCATGCATCATTCAGTATCATGTCCTTGTTGCTGATGAAAATGACAAAAGGCATTAGCATCAAAATAAGGTCCTTGCATTTTTTTAGGATCCAAAGGTTTAATCAGGGGAAGCTTCATGAGTTTATTACTCATAGCTTGATTCATGATAGAATGATAGGACTCAGATATCAGAGTAAACTTTCTTTGTTGATACGGTGCCTTCTTTGGATTAGTTATAGAAGACACATTTGAAAAATTGTTTGAATTCTATCCATTAATCTTGATGAAAGTCTTATTATTCCTCTTAAAGTTGTTTTGTGATGGTCCACCCATGGATTGACTAACTTGAGCCAATGAGTTTTGGTTTTCAAATCGACTAGACAAAAGTTGATAATCATGAAGGGCATTGCATAAATGTTGAAAGGAGTTATACTTCATCAAGAGAATCTTATCATGGATGTTAGGTTGTAGATTTGTAATAAACACCTTTTGAACATCCTCATCCTTCATCTGATATTGAATTTTTGCATAGAGATCTTGGTACCGACTAATAAAATCAGTCAACTTCTCTTTCAGACCTTGCTTGCAATGAACTAAATTGATCAAAGAAACTTGAGGTCCAATGTTTGCTTGAAAATGTTGTAAAAATTGATCAATTAATTGCGAAAAAGAGTGTATTGAATTCAGAGGTAAAGAGAAAAACTATTCTAAATAAGTATCTTTGAGAGATCACAGGAAAAGTTTTGCTAACAATTCCTCTTCAAAGTAGAAATCACTACACATAGCCGTGAATGCTGCCACATAAGTATTATGATCACCTTTTCCACCATATTTTTCAAAGTAAGGGGTCTGAAACCTCTCAGGCATAGGAGTTCTCAAGAATGCATAAGATAGGGGATTATGAGCATGATAGGTTGGTATATTAGGTTGTGAAGAATTCATCAAGTTTGTCACTTTTTATTGTAACGAAGTCATGCCTTACAATAGTTGGTTTAGGATGACATCATTAAGAGATACGGTTTGTTGCGAGGAATTAGAACCAAAGTGAGGAGGTGATTGAGCCCGAGTAGTGATAAGCAGAGGTTGTGAATAGTTCAATGGTGGTTGAGCATAGTGATAGGTGGGAGGTGGTTGCGAATAGTTATATGTAAGAGGTGGCTGAGAATAAGTGGGATGGAGAGGTGGTTGAGAGTAGGTATTCATAGAAGAGGTCCCCTTAGAAACCAAGTTTTGATAATTAAATCCCACAGCTTTGTAATTTTGTGAATTAGTTCCATTAGATACTCCAATACCAGTGGTAACATTACTACAAGCATCTGCATTAGTAGTTAAAATCATTGATGTAAATGTAGATATTCCCGTAGTCGGTATAGGTGTTGATACTTGAGTGTGAGACGGTGACGACATGTTGTTAATAACTTTCGCACATTCAGTCATCGGTACAACATTAGTTTATATAATATGTGTTAATCCTTGAACAACATTAATACCATCTTGTCCTTCTTTTATCAATTCTCTTATGTTGTGAATCACAGGTATAGCTTCTTCTGTTATCCTTTCAGTTTGCACAAATGCTTGAAAATCAACTAACTCTTTATCCAACTTGTTTATTTTCTCATCAAGTACATGTAGGACCACCTCAATAGTATCCTCAACATCATGAAATACTTGATCTTCCATAGTGGTTGTATGAGGTATAGTATCTTGCAAAATTTGTGTCTCTCCTTTTGTAAAGGTGTTCGATGGATTTTCAGAGGTAGGGATATCGTTTTCTTCAAGAGCACTAGATCCAATGAGTCTTCTACTTATTCTTAAAGGGATATTTCTATTAGGGCAGTGAGTTATAAGACTCATACAATAAAATGCAAAACTCAATGCACAAACTAATAGAATAAACCCAAGGAGCAGGATATGTTTAAGATCAAAAATGTTTGATTTTTCAACTTTTTCCAATATAAACAAGTGAAAGAAGAGGTGTTGTAAGGAAATTGATTAGGGGAAAAAATAAATATGTCTAATATCATTCCAATAAAGCAACAATATCCTTCACAACACACCTTTGATGCGATCTTATAATGATGACAACTCAAAACCTAGTGAAAATACACTAAAATATGTAATTTTTCACCAATTTTCAATGCAAAGGCCCAATAAAAAGCATGTTGTAAAGAATTTGAGGAGGGGCAGAAGATTACAACCCTGATAACAACCAATTAATGCATAAAAATCTTTCACAACATGCCTATAATGTAATTCTAGAGAGACGATAAGGCCAAATCCAGTGAAAAAGCAAGGTTTTCAAACCCTAGACATGAAATTTTGCAAGAAAACCACTATGATGAAACACTATAGTTAAAAATAATTCCTAATGAGTGTTTGAAAATAGTAGTAAAATTTGAAACAAGATTTTGACTACAAACCCTAGCTAATGCAAAACTAGGTTATATGGAAAATGCACAATATCAAGCAATTTTTGTCAATTTAAGCATGAAAATGCAATGCAAATGAATGGTGAATGAAGAATTTCTGTATTTTAAATCAGATCTGATGATAATGAAATAAATTTATTAAAAGTAAATTCAAACTAATTCAAATTATTTGAAAATGCAAGCTAAAATGCCAATTTTTTCAAAATTTTCAAACTTTTTCAATTTTTTTGTACTTTTTCAAATGCAATAAGATGAAGAATGAAATGAATGTAAATCTGAAGTATGACACTCATCAAGGTGCAAAATTCATTAAAAACATGAGTTCACCAAAATGTTTAATAGAAAAAGGGGGAAAAGATGTTCAAATGGTGTTTGTGGTGATCCTCCTTTCACCACTAAACATTCAAGGACATTCAACTGAGTAGAGAAGTCTACTATAGATCTCCTGTCACTTGGAACATAGGGGAAGATTGGAATTGTGTAAATTTGTTTTTCAATTAAGTCCAATTATGCTCAAAACCCTAATTTCATGAAATCGTAATCAAACTGATAAATTATAGAAAATTATTGCACACAGAGATCAAATGACAATCAAATACATACCAAATTTTGAAGTTCAGTGTGCGGAAAAGTCAGGATCTAATGAGCGAGTACCCTAGTCTAGTGCCTTAGTTTTTTTCAGGATCTAGGAATATTATCTACAACACAATTCTGTTGTTCAGGAGATTTCACCATTGTAGGATCTAGAGGACTAATGAGTGGGTGCCCAAGTCCAGGGAGAGATTGTTGCAAATATGTGCTTAATCAGTGTTGTCATTGATGTCAACATATTCTTCTTGCCATTGGTGTCAACTATATCCTATTATGTTAGAAGACTAGAATGTTGAGGATATTGAGAAAATTAATGAAGCTCAATGTATGCGGACCATATGGTTGTGTAGAGGATTGTCTGAAGTAGCTACCGTCAATATTTGAGAGGTCCACATGTTGATTTGAAGAAGCTATGGCCATCTGAGTAGAACCAGGTTTTGATATGTTTAGAAGAGATAGAGTGATAGTAAACTGGTCTAGAATCTATAGATCTAGAGGCATGTTTAGGAAGTCAGTGTGTATCATCAACTCAAGTGGTTAGTGGTTTGGAGGTCCGCAAGCAATATTTCTTGTATGACAGTCATGAAAAACAATGTTCTTGAGGTTCTGGATGAAGATGCAAGTGATTATGATGATTTGGAGGAGTGCAAATGTTTTTGTTGAATTCAATGTGCTTGTGGAGGTCTCTGGATTGTGTGACCGCTATGTTGGAGGTCCGCATTGAAGTTTGAGCTTGTTGGTGAAGATTTCCTTCTTAGTTTTACTATTCTTCCCAGTCTTGGCTGACCAAATGATTTAAGAGTGTTGCAGATGATCTAAGAGCAATTAAATGGAGCATGGCATGTTGATCAAGGAAGATTTGAGTCCCAATTATGTTTGGCCAATAGCTTAGTGATTCGTACTAAGTCAAATGCTTGTAGTGCCGACCTTGATGTTTATTCCAAGATTGTTGAAGCATATAAAGGCTTGTAGTTGAGTTGTTGAAAATCATCCTTGTGCAAAATAATAAAATCCCAAGAAAGGATCCGAAGCAGAGCAAAGAAGAGGAGGAGCAAAGGAGTAAGAACAGTAAAGGATGAAGTGATAATAAAGAAGTATTTGGGGGAAGAGCAGAAGTTTTATGAGCACTCAATGAGATTGAACTAGGCATGAAGAAGATGTTATTTCTCAGTTAATTCTTTATATATTAAACATAAATTCTATTGGCAGTGAGCCTCTCTTTGAGCAGTGAGCTTTGGGCAGTGAGCCCGAAGGAAAGTGCCTTCCCATTTTTAAGTACTTTTAATAGGGTATGAATCTTGTGGGTTAATCCTCACTGTGGTTTTTCCCTTAACTGCGTTTCCACATCAAAAATCTTGGTGTCAATTATGTTAATTGTGTTTCTGCTCATGTGCTATTGTTTGCATCATTAATCTATTTATAAGTTGTGAAAGAAGATTAAAAGGAAGATAAAGTTAATATTGTGGGACAACTGATTCACTCCCCCTCTCAGTTGTCTATCCTAATTCCAACAATTGGTATCAGAGCCAAACCCTCAGAAAGAAGCTTGACCACTTGAGGAGATCCAAGATGTCAACTTATAAGAAGGAAAGGCCAAGATTTGATGGAACAAATTACTCCCTTTGGAATGTGCACATGCAGTGTCATTTGGAATGTATATGTGATGCCTTTTGGTTGATAACTAAGAAAGAGTATAAAATTCCAAAGAATGGACCTACAACTCTAGATGAACTCAGGGAAGCCGAATGCAATATTCAAGCTAAAGAAGCATTATTGAGTGCCCTGACTGATACAAAATTGGTAAATGTCCTAGAATTGAAAACTGCCCATGAAATCTAGAAAAATTTGGAAAATCTATATGAGGGTGACCAATATGTCAAATGTAACAAACTATCAAGCCTAAAGGGTAAATACGAAAGCTTGATGATGAGTGAAGATGAAAACATTACTTCCTACATGTAGAAAGTGAATGAACTTGTTACCGGTATCAAGAATGTTGGTGGTGTATTAGATGAATTACAAATTGTTGCCAAAGTACTCAGATCCTTACTTGCAACATACAAGCATAAATTTGCTACCATTGAAGAAATCAGGACTATGACAACCGTTACAAGGGATCAATTAGTTGATAATCTTTCAGCATTTGAAATGAGTGAGTTTGGTGATTCTCTTCCCAAGTCTGAATCTGCATTTAAAGCTAATGTGTATGGAAAACAAAGATATGATCCAACTAAAAGTTCTTCAGGAAGATCAAATAGATTTTTGAAGGCAAGAAAGAATTTTGAAGATGATGAAATTGAGACTTCAGATCTTGAAGCTCTTATTTCTAAAAGAATGCCAAGAGGATCCAGTAAGTATGAAGGAAAGTTGACATTCAAATGTTTTTCTTGTAATAAAATTGGTCATTTTACCTCAAGATGTCCGAAGAGGGTTTCAAAGCCAAACCCTAAGAGATATAAAGGTCAGAGGAAATGCTACTATGTCAAAGAAGCTGGAGAAGGAGTTGCAGATGATGAATCTGATCATGGAGGTTCCACTGAAGGTGATTAGGTGTTCATTGCTATTAAAGAAGAAGATCTAGTGTCTACTGAATCTATTATCTATGCAAATGTGGAAAGTGCCTTGGCTACTTAGGTTGTTGAAAAGGATGAATGGGTGATTGATAGTGGATATTCTCATCATATGACTGGTGATAAAAGTAAGTTTGTAAGCTTTGAAAAATATGAAGGTGGAATTGTGAAATTTGGAGACAACTCAGCTAGTAGAATTCGTGGTAGAGGATCCATCTCTTTTGATGGTAAGAATAACACTAATGATGTTCTGTATGTAGAAGGATTGAAGCATAATCTTCTTAGTGTTGGACAATTTGTTGACAAGGGTTATGATCTCCAATTCAAGGATGGAAAATGCAAGATCTTGGAAAGCTTCAGAACTAAAATTGCATCTGGTACTCAAACTAGAGGTAACATCTTTCATTTAAGTAGTTCTGGAAAAAGTTGTTTGATTGCTCAAATAGATCAAAGTTGGTTGTAGCATAGGAGAATGTGTCATGTGAATTTTGATAACATTGTCAAGATAAGTTCTACTCAGGCTGCGAGAGATCTTCCAAAACTTGTGAAACCTGATAGCATGTGTAGAGAGTGTCAATTGGGTAAATAGAATAAAACTTCATTCAAAAGTAAAGAACAAGTTTCAAGTGGATGGTTGGAACTTCTGCATACTGATCTATGTGGTCCTGCTAGAATCAGGAGTGTGCAAGGATACAGATATTTCATGTTGCTGATTGATGATTACTCTCGGATGATGTGGGTATTTCTTAAAAGAAAAATCAGAAGCTCTTGACAAATTCAAGGTGTTAAAAGTTATGGTGGAAAATGAGATTGGTGTGAAGATAAAGTGTTTGAGATCTGATAGAGGTGGAGAATTTACCTCCAGTGAATTTGATACATTTTGTGAAAAGCATGGAATAAAAAGATAGTTATCTACTCCTAGGACTCCTCAACAAAATGGAGTTGTGGAAAGACAGAATCGGACCATTCTAGAAGTTGCCAGGACCTTGATGATGGAAGCAAATGTTCCTCAAGTTTATTGGAGAGAAGCAGTGATTACTGTTGTCTACACTCTTAACCAGGTGCAGATCAAAGGAAATTCTGGTTAGACACCTTATGAACTATGGTTTGGTCATCCTCCTACTATGAGATATTTCAGAGTTTTTGGTAGTAAATTTTATATCAAAAGAGATGAGAATATAGGCAAGTTTGAAGCAAGAAGTGATGAAGGAATATTTCTAGGTTACTCTACTCAAAGCAAGGCATACAGGTGCTTTAACAAAACATTGAAAAAGATTGTTGAAAGTGCAAATGTTAGAGTTGATGAGACTAAAGAAGGTCATTCCAGGTCTTGCGGATATGATTCAGATGATCAAGATGAAAATCAAAGTCAAGGAAGACAAGTTCAAACCCAGATTCAAATCCAGATTGATCTAGAAAATCCAATGACTCAAGAGGATAGCGCAGAAGTTCAGGAACAAGCTCAAGAAAAAGAAGTTAAAGAAAATCCCAAAACCCCCAGGTATGTAAGGATGAATCATCCTGAAAATTAGAATCATAGGAGATAGAAATAAAGGTGTTTGAACTAGGAGAAGAATTGTTGAAGATCAAGAAGAGATTTTTTTGATTTCAAAGATTGAGCCAAAATCAGTAAGTGAAGCCCGCAATGATGAAAACTAGATAAAAGCAATGGAAGAAGAATTAATACAAATTGAAAAGAATCACACTTGGGATCTTGTTTCTAGACCAAAGGACAAAAATGTGATTGGAACTAAATGGGTCTTCTAGAATAAACTAAATGAAGATGGTAAAGTTGTAAGAAACAAATCAAGGTTGGTATGCAAAGGATATTCTCAAGTGCAAGGAATTGATTTTGAAGAAACTTTTTCTCTGGTAGCAAGAATAGAAGTAGTCAGATTATTTCTTGCATTTGCTACTTTCAAAGATTTAAAGGTATACTAGATGGATGTCAAGTTAGCATTCCTGAATGGAGAACTAGAAGAAGAAGTCTACATTGAGAAACTAGAAGGATTCCAATTGTCTAATCAAGAATATATGGTCTGCAGATTGAGAAAAGCATTGTATGGACTTAAACAAGCCCCAAGAGCCTGGTATGCAAGATTAGATAAGTATCTGCTAAAGCTAGGTTATAGCAAAGGCACTGTTGATAGTAATATTTACTTCAAGATTGATCATAAGAATATTCTGATTGTTGAGGTATTTGTTGATGATATCATTTTTTGTGGAAATGAGAGTATGTGTAAGATATTCATTGATTAGATGCAGAGTGAATTTGAGATGTCCATGTTTGGTGAAATGAATTTCTTCCTAGGTCTGCAAATCACTCAGTCAAATAAAGGTATCTTCATATCTCAGTCTAAGTATGTGAGAGAATTGTTGAAAAAGTTTGGAATGGAGGAATCAAAACCAATAAGTACTCCTATGGTAACCAGATGCAAGTTAAGTAAAGATGATGATTCACCTAAGGTAGATCAGAAAAGGTATAGATCAATGATTGGGGGACTGCTCTATCTGACTCACACCAGAACTGATATCATGAATGTAGTTAGACTTGTTTCTAGATTTCAAGATGATCCTAGAGAATCCCATGTTGTAGCAGTCAAGAGAATTTTTAGATATCTCGAAGGGACACTTGATTATGTCTTATGGTATCCAAAGGATAATGACTTTACTCTTCATGCATATACAGATGTTGATTGGGTAGGAGATGTGGATGACAGAAAAAGCACTAGTGGTGGTGCATTCTTCTTGGGAAGGAGATTGGTTTCTTGGTTGAGCAAAAAGCAGGAGGCAATATCTCTATCTACTGCAGAGGCAGAGTATATAGCAGCAGCAAGCAATTGTACTCAAGTCTTGTGGATGAAGCAAATGTTGAAAGATATCATAATTGTGTTTGAAGAACCTGTTACAATCTTCTATGATAATTCAAGTGCAATAAACATCTCCAAGAATCTGGTATTGCATTCAAAAACAAAACATATATCCATCAAGTTTCATTTCTTGAGAGAAAAAGTAAGTGAGAATGAAGTCAAAATGGAGTTTGTTTCTTCAAAGGATTAGATTGTGGGTATCTTCACTAAGCCTCTTCCCAAGGATAGTTTTGAGTATCTCAGAGAGAAGCCAGGGGGTATTACCCCTCTTGATCAAATTTAAGATGCACTACAATGCATCAATCTGGTGGTATTCACAGTCACATCTTGTGATTCAGATTGATGTTAAGGAGGTACTACTTAGGGGGGGGTAGTCAACATGCAAGTTTTGAGATTGATCTGAAACAAAAAGAAGGAGAAAAGACTACAAATATGTGGCCTTTGCCATTGATGTCAAAGGGGGAGAGAAGTCATGTGAAAAACTAGTTGTTGATGAAATGGGGAGCAGTGAAGAAAGTAGTTGTAGAAGTGACAAGAAAAAGGGGAAGAAGTTCTTGTCTTGATGGTTGAATCAATTTTTCACATCATATGTTTCCATCAATGACAAAGGGGGAGATTGTTGCAAATATGTGCTTAATCGTGTTGTCATTGATGTCAACATATTCTTGTTTCCATTTGTGTCAACTGTATCCTATTCTATTAGAAGACTGGAATGTTGAGGATATTGAGAAAATTAATGAAGCTCAATGTATGCGGACCATATGGATATGTAGAGGATTGTCTAAAGTAGCTCCAATCAAGATTTGAGAGGTTCACATGTCGATTTGAAGAAGCTATGGCCATCTGAGTAGAACTAGGTTTTGCTATGTTTAGAGGAGATAGAGTGATAGTAAACTGGTCTGGATTACTCCACATTGAAATATTATGATCTATGGATATAGAGGCATGTTTGGGAAGTCAGTGTGTATCATCAACTCAAGTGGTTAGTGGTTTGGAGGTCCACAAACAATCTTTCTTGTATGACTGTCATGACAGACAGTGTTCTTGAGGTTTCAGATGAAGATGCAAGTGATTCTGATGATTTGGAGGAGTGTAGATGTTTTCGTTGAATTTAATGTGCTTGTGGAGGTCTTTGGATCATTTGACTACTATGTTGGAGGTCCGCATTGAAGTTTCAGCTCATTGGTGAAGATTTCCTTCTCGGTGTTGCTGTTCTTCCCAGTCTTGGTCGACCGGATGATTCAAGAGTGTTGCAGATGATCTAAGAGCAATTTGACAGAGGATGGCATGTTGATCAAGGAAGATTTGAGTCCCAGTTATGTTTGGCCAATAGCTTAGTGATTCGTACTAAGTCAAATGCTTGTAGTGCTAACCTTGATGTTTATTCCAAGGTTGATGAAGCATATAAAGGCTTGTAGTTGAGTTGTTGAAAATCATCCTTGTGCAAAATAATAAAATCCCAAAAAAGGATCAAAAGCAAAATAGAGAAGAGGAGCAAAGGAGCAAGAACAGTAAAGGATGAAGTGATAATAAAGAAGTATTTGGGAGAAGAGCAGAAGTTTTATGAGCACTCAATGAGACTAAACCAAGCATGAAGAAGATGCTATTTCTTAGTTAATTATTTTTGTATTAAACATAAATTCTATAGGAAGTGAGCCTCTCTTTGAGAAGTGAGCCCGAAGGCAAGTGCCTTCCCCCTTTTAAGTACTTTTAACAGGGTATGAATCTTGTGGGTTAACCCCACCATGGCTTTTCCCTTAACCGGGTTTCCACATAAAAAATCTTGGTGTTAAGTGTGTTAATTGTGTTTATGCTCATGTGCTATTGTTTCATTCTTTAATATTTGCATCATTAATCTATTTATAAGTTGTGAAAGAAGATTAAAAGGAAGATAAAGTTAATATTGTGGGACAACTAATTCAACCCCCTCTCAGTTGTCTGTCCTAATTCCAATACCTATTTTCTTCTTTGCCCTGCACTTCCAACAGCCTGCACTGCTTTCCTACAACTCCACTTCTTTCACTTCTATAACTTGTAACCTGTAATCACAAAAAACTAGGTTGGGGGTTGTGATTTTTAGAGGCTTTCCTCAGTCAAGCCCCGGAGAGACATTCAAGTCTTCCGAACACCATTGTCAAATAAAGAGTGCATATCCCTACGGGATAGAGGCAAAATCTAAATGATAAATGATAGAAAATACAATTGATATCACCTTGTAGTGTAGATCTCACATAAATAAAGGTTCTTCAATCACATGAGAAGATGAAGCCAAATTTGCAATCACAAACACAATAACAAAGCTCTACTCTTGCAACAATGAATATCTTGAAATCACAAGTATGCCAAAAGTTCACAATCATCTTCTAGTTTACAAATGAATCACTAATCATGCTTATATATGCAACTATAAACATTCCCACTAAGAATTTCGTAATTCAAACTTAGGATGTCAGCATAGGACCTAATAACGGTCACAAAATTGACACCCAAAAATAGGTCCTGACCTAAAATAGGGTAGAACTAGAGCACGGATGCCTAAGTCCTCCCCCTATTTCAGGCAGGATTTATGTTAGGCACATCCCCTAGGTCCCATTTGCCATGAAACTTCAGGGTCTTCTCATCAGGAGTCACCATTAACATGCAAGATGACCTAAATGCATTCTAAAGAACTCGGGAGCTAAACCTTAAGAGGGAAAAGCCCCCAAGGGGACATTTTCTGACATAACAGGGGCCATTTTTTGCCCTAATTTGTGCTTCAGGGGGGTCTTCTTGTTTTTGTCATATCTTGAGCAAACAGAGTCATATTTTCAAAAAATGAATAGGCATTAGAAAGATGGTTCGGAGAACAATCCAGTGGTGTAGGTATCTTTTCCATATTTTTCTTCTAGTGACATTTATTTCTATTTGAAGTCCAGATACCATTTTTGGCCTTTGAGTTCGTATCTTTTTTCCACAATCTATGATTTTTGTGATTCTTGTGATGTTGGAAAGGTATTGAGGAGATCTACACAACCATCCATGCACTTTTTCTAGATTCAGCCCCAGGTATTCTTTATTCAGTTTGTTAGTTTTATGGATTTTGTTTGATATTCTAAACTTTTTGGCACTTGGAGAAGTTATGTTTGTTTTGTTGGGCTTCATTTATTGGTATTAATACATATTCATATTGTTGATCTCTGGTCTGATTTATTTGAGGAGATATCATGGGTTTTGCTATTCACCCTTCTGTGGTAACCTTGGGTAAGGATAATTATGAGTCTTGGTGATAAGGTATATTGACACATCTCAGGTGGCTTAATCTTTTGCCTTATCTTTATGGACTCATACCTGACCCAGATACACCTGGGAAGAAATATGCATGGGGAAATTAGACTGATCATATTGTAGGATTGATTGGTTCTAGTGTTGATTTTGACACTATGTGTTCTATTTCACATATTGAGTGCTCATGCACTCTTTGGACTAGTATTTGGGAGATCTATGGAGAGCCACATATCTCTTCTTTCCTAGATGATCTTGCTATGGATTGCCACAACCCCTTGATGATGCAAATTGCATACCTTTAGATGATGATATAGTTGAGGAGCTTGCATATTTGACAGGTCTTGCTAGTTCAGATGATACTGAGACTTCACTTGCTTCTTCTTCTCCTCTTATCGATATCACATCTTTATTACCTATTGCTACATTAGATTCTCTGCAATAGGGTATTATGAGTCTTCCAAAGATTGCTCATTGGGACACATATCTACTAGATATATCATTGTTGTTCGTAGAGTCCCACCTTGCAGATTTGGAGGACCACATTGAGGACATTTGTCTTCTATTTGATGATATCTTCATTGTCACTTTGCATCACCATCATCTTCTTTAGAGATTGTTCTTCATCCTTCTATTCAGTCATAGTTTTGTAGTAGATTGGAGTCTTTTAAGTAGTTCTCAGGAGCATCATTGTTGTCTTTGGATCATGTGCAAAGTTTAGAGACATTTATCCTTCTTCTTGTATATTCCTATCCAGAATGGGAAGACATCATGCACACATCTGTAGTTTTATTTCTTCTCGAGGGGAGAATGTTGTTCGACGTTCATGGGTCTTCATTTTTATTTTGTGTCGAGCATCTTCCAGTACTACAGGAGTCATCTTGAGGAGTGACTACATGGTCTCTCTTCTCATCTCTATTTTGGGAGGGAACATTTCCTCGCATGGGGTTTCATCCTTCTCACTTCTAGGGGGTCCTCAGACCTTCTCTCTTCTTCCTCTCATATGGGGGGCATTCATGATTGTACTTTTGTGATGGATTTAGTTCTTGGGGGGTCTTAGTGTTAGTCCTTCCATCACATGTTCTTGTACTTGTTGTATTTTCTCTCTTTTGGAGAGGAGTTTTCTCCCACTAGGTTTTTCTCCTTTTCTCCACTTTATGAGAGATTCTTGTTGTACATGGGTACCTTACATGGCCTTGTAGCCAAGACCTATTCTTGCATTAGTTGCATGTTTTCCATTTCTCCCTAAGTTGCACTTAAGGGGGGGTGTTGGTGTAATTAAATATTTAATTACACTTTATGAAGTGGACTTAGGGCTAATTTTAGTCTTAGGTTATTCTTAAGTCATATTAGGGTTTTCTAAACTTGCAAATATAAAAGAAAGTTCTCACATGTAATTCATTAATCCAATTCATTAATTACATCCAATATTGTGCAAATTTATCCTCTTTCCTTTTTTCTCTTGCAGAAGGTTATTCCTAGGTTTTGCAGGTGATCCTAGTGGCTTGAGTCAATCAGTGACTCTCACAATTTGAACCCTAAGGAGTCAATTGATTGGATAAATGGCATGGAAGAATACTTTGAGTATGAAGAAATTGAAGATCTAAAAAGAGTGAGATTTGAAAAAACTAAGTTGAAAGGACATGTTGCTATTTGGTGGAAAGAATTTCAGTTGGATAGAAATAGGAAGAGAAAGGAGAAAATCATAAAATGGGATAGAATGGTGATAAAATTGAAGAATTGGTTCATACCTGCTAACTATGAGCTAGAATTACTAAAGAGATTGTAAAACCTAAGACAAAAAGAGAAGACAATGAAAGAGTACATTGAAGAATTTTACAAGATGATTATTAGGATTGGGCATAGTGAATCTAGCAAGGAGAAAGTTGTGTGGTACATAAATGGACAGAGAATAAACATTCAATAAGAACTAAGATTGGTAAGGATGACAACAGTGGAAGAAGCATATCAACTTGTGTTGAAGGTTGAAGATAAGTTGAACAAGAGATTTGAGCATAGACAAAGAGGTAGAGGATGTAGATTCTAGAAAGGTAGGACACAATGTGGAGAAGGAAGATCATATATAGAGCATAATAAGGAAAGTGGTCCATACCACAAAGAAGAAAGAGATAACAATTCATATCATTAAGGGAGAGATGATAGGAGTTTCTACTGAGGTGCAATAATAGAGGAAGTCATAATTCTCACCACAATGAAGGATAGCAAGGGGATGAAAGAGGATTTGATAAAAGATCATCCAAAGGAACTTCTTTCAAGTGGGGAGGCAAAGGACACTCAACATTTGAATATCATCAAAGGAGTACTAACAAAAGGATAGAGAATAGTGCAAGGGTAGCATATGTGGAGGAAGAACCAGTTGGATCACCAAGTTTAGTAGGAAAACTAGAGAAGGGTGAATCATTGGTAATGAGGAGAGCTTTGTTGCAAGAAGAAATAATTGAGGAGCCACCGCAAAGGAAAAGTTTGTTCTGGACAAGATGCAAATTAGGAGGTAAGTGTTGTAAGGTTAGCATAGATAGTGGTAGTACTGACAATTTGGTTTCAGAAGAGATGGTAAGGAAGTTGAATCTAGAGAGGTCGAAACACCCAAATCTATGCAAGACAGCATGGATTCAAGATAAACACAAGATATTGATAAGTGAGTAATGTTTGGTGAAATTTCATATAGGATCATATGATGATGAAGTATTGTGTGATATTATTCCAATGGATGTATGTCATATATTTTTGGGAAGACCATGGCAATATGATAGAAAGGAAATTCATGATGGGAGGAAGAATACCTATACTATAACATCAAATGGGAAAAGACATATCGTGATACCTTTGGAAGAAGAGAGAAAGAGTGAAGTATGTGACAATGCTAGAATATGCTTATTAGATGGAAGGAAAATTTTTGACGGGATGAGACATGAGAACATGTGTTTTTCATTGATTCCAAAGAGGTTTGGTACCCAAAGTGCAAAAAACACCACCGCAAAAGGAGAAGATCCACCACAGAAGGAAGTAGCAAAATTGTTGACACAATATCAAGATATTGTATCGAAGAATGTACCTGAAGGATTACCACCATTCTAGAGTATCAGTCATCATATGGACCTCATACATGGAGCCATTTTTTCCAAACAAAGTGGTGCATAGGATGACACTAGCAGAAAATACAGAGCTAAATAGACAAATACAAGAGTTGTTAAGGAAAGGATTGATCAATGAAAATTTGAGACCATGTGCGGTACCTGTAGTATTAGCACCAAAGAAAGATGGAGAATGGAGGATGTGTACAGATTCAAGAGAAATCAATAAGATCATAGTAAAGTATAGATTTCCATTGCAAAGGATGGATGATATTATGGCTTGTTTAAATGGCGCAAAGTACTTCACAAAGATAGACCTAAAGAGTGGATACCATCATATCATAATCAAAGAAGGAGATGAATGGAAGACTGTATTCAAGACAAATGAAGGATTGTATGAGTGGTTAGTCATGCCTTTTGGATTGACTAATGCACCAAGTACATTCATGAGGTTGATGAATGAAGTATTGAAGAATTTCTTGGGTAAGTTTGTTATTGTCTACTTAGATGATATTTTGATTTTTAGTAGAACCAAAGAAGAACATTTGTGGCATATTAGATAATTATTTTAGAGGCTAAGGGAAGATAAATTACTGATAAACATCAAGAAATGTAGTTTCATGAAGACAAAACTAGTCTATTTGGGATTTGTGATTTCTATGGAAGGATTGAAGATAGACCCCGAAAAAGATCTTTTCATGGATTGGAATGTTTCTACTAGAAGTTCATTAGATATTTTAGTACCATATGCACACTAATGACAAGTACCATGAGAGGAGATCAGAAATATTTTAAATGGACATCAAGAGCACATAGGAGTTTTGAATTGTTGAAGCAAAAGGTGATAGAGCAACCAGTGTTAGCATTACCAAATTTTAACAAAGTATTTCAAGTGGATTGTGATGCCAGTGGAAATACAATAGGAGTAGTGTTAATCCAAGAAGGGAGACCAATAGCATGTTTCAGTGAGAAGTTGAATGATGCAAGGAAGAGATATTCAGTTTATGATCAAGATTTCTATGCCATAATTCAAGCCTTGAAAAAGTGGAGACATTACTTGTTGCCAAAGGAGTTTTTGTTGTACATTGACCATCAAGCTTTGCAATATCTAAGTAGTTAGGGTAAGTTCAATCAAAGACACATGAGATGGGTAGAGTTCATGCATAGTTATACATTTGTGTTGAAACACAGGAGTGGGAAGTCAAACAAAGTTGTAGATGCATTAAGTAGGTGGAGGAACTTGTTAATAGAAATGTGGATAGAAGTAATGGGATTTGAGGAGTTGAAACACTTGTATGAAGCTGAATTGGATTTTGTGGAAGCCTAGAAATCATGTAGAGAACTGGTATTGAAAAGTAAGAGCAAGTGATTGGACTATTTCATTTAGGATGGTATGTTGTTCAAGGGGAGCCAATTATGTATTCCTAGGAGTTTAACGACAGAGAATTTGATCAAGGAGAAACATAGTGGTGGATTAGTAGGACATTTTGGTATTGATAAAACAATAGCTTTGGTTAATGAACATTATTTTTGGCCTTAGATATATAAGGATGTAAGGAAGTTTGTCTAGTAATGCAGAATGTGTCAAGTTGCAAAAGGGAGTAGTTAGAATACTGGATTATATAAACCTTTGATAGTACCAGAGAGACCTCGGGAAGATTTAAGCATGGATTTCATATTAGGGTTACCAAGAAAACAAAGGGGACATGATTCTATATTCCTAGTAGTGGACATATTCAAAGATGGTGCATTTCATTCCTTGTAAGAAGCGTGATGTTGTGAATGTTGTCAACCTATTTTTCAAGAAGATTGTGAGATTGCATGGATTATCAAAGAGTATAATTTAAGATAGGGATACAAAGTTCATAGGATATTTTTGGAGCACATTGTGGAAGAAGATGAAGATAGATCTAAATCTCAGTTCAGCATTTCACCCACAGACAGATGGACAAATAGAAGTGGTAAATAGGAGTTTAGGAAACTTGTTGAGATGCTTGGTAGGAGATAAGGTAGGAAATTGGGATATAATTCTACTGCAAGTAGATTTTGCATACAATAATTCAGTGAACAAAAGTATAGGAAAGACACCATTTGAATGTGACTGGACTACAACCTAGAGGAGTTCTGGAGATTAGAGATATCAATATGGAGAAAAAAAGGAGTGCAGAAGCAAAATAATTTGCATGATACATGGAAATAGTATAGAATCATGTCCAAAAGCATTTGGAAGAGATGAACAGTAAGTATAAGGAACAAGCTAATGAGAAAAGAAGGCATAAAGAATTTTTTGTTAGGGACGAAGTCATGGTATATCTCATAAAGGAAAGGTTTCTAGTAGGGATATACAACAAGCTGAAAATGAGGAAATTTGGACCATGTAAGATTCTCAAGAAGTTTGATTCAGGTAATGCATATGAAGTGGAGTTACCAAAAGTATTTGGCATATCACCCATATTCAATATTGAAGACCTACATTAGTACTATGAAGGACAATAAAGTGACAACACCACAGAATTTTGTTTGAAGGATCAAATACCACATCAACAACAAGACCAGATAGAGCATATTTTGAATAGTGGAGTTGGGTGCAGTACCAGAAATAAGAAGTATAGGGAATATCTAGTTAAGTGGAAAAGAAGACTGAAGGAAGCTCCCTCATGGATTTATCAGGCTAAGGTAGACCGCATTGGTTTTCCTCTAGCCCCAAGAAAGTGAGGGACTCACTTTTCAAACAACCTTGGGTGTTTGATGCAGGAGCATCCAGGTTGAAAGGCAATCTTGCATCAACCAAAAACATATTTTCTTTCAGTATTCAGTCATATCAATATCAATAGATTGCACCGCATTTGCATGATCACTTCATAGTTCATGGCACAAGATGAAGACTCAATACTATGTCATCTACATCATATCCAGATTTTAGGAGGTTTGCAATTATCTACAGAGAGTTATCACCATCAAAAGCATCATCAAGAGCCTCAGTTCAAAATAGACAACATTCATCTTGGCATGTGAGGTTTGCGGCACCTTCCTGTGACATGGAACACCAAATAAAACATCTCACAAGGTAGTATGGGACCAGAGGCACCTTCATTCAGAACCACAACATGTTCCCTCAACACGCAAAGCATCACCATATGATTTATGGCTGACCTACACATTTCAACAAGCCTTGGGTTTTGGAACCTCTTAAAGACAACGTGAATCATTCCTTGAGCTGGGAATTGGTATATAAGCATTCATTAGATGCATTATGAAAGTAGTGAAGATGGTAGTTGATAGGTAGTTCTTAGTAGTTGATTTGCAGAAGGTGCTACCAAGCCATATCTTTCATGTAACTTGTAATAAGTCAGAGGGCCTACGAGCCAATTGTAGTCCACATGTTGTTGGCATATGAGAGTTGTAACTATTTGTGATGATGAATCAATGAAATTCAAATTTATTGTTTCAATCATTGTGTTTATTCCATTGTGTTTACTCTAAGGCTGCACAGTTGGACATTCCTTTCTTTGGACCCTCCTACCGTGATTGCACCAATCTTGTATGTGTATGAAATGGTTTCCATGAGTACATAAAGATAAGGAATTAATCTAGTAGATAATCACTAGTGTTGTATGTTATTTCTGTAGACACCCAAAATTGACTGATTTTAACATTTATACATTTATTGCATTTTGCACTGCATACATTATGTCGTCTAGCACACTTGTAATCAAAAATCTCATTTTCTTCTATATCTCCATAATTAATTAAATAAATTTTATTTATTCAATTAATTTCCTTTATTCTTCTATTTTCCATAAATAATTAAATAATTTTAAATTATTTAATTAACTCATCTTTCTTCTAAAAAATAAATAAAATCCATATTTTATTTATTTTCCCTATCATGCAAATAAATTAAATAAATTTTATTTATTTAATTTATATTTTATTTTCCTCCAACATTCTCTCTCGTTTAAATAATAAATTAAATAAATACAATTATTCAATTTATTATGTATTTTTCCCACCTTCTATTTTCTTCTAAACGTGCAAGTGTCCTTGAAAATAGCAAGAAATTAAAAATCAAATCATGGGAAAGATTTATTAAATTAGAAAAAATCTATGATTTCCACCAAAAAATAGAAATATCCTATTTCAAAAGAAGCATCTTATCCTCTCATGGACACTTGGTGTGTGCACATTCATCCTCATTTCTCAACCATTGATTTCTCCTTTTATCCTCCACCATTGATCATCCATCTTGCTTGCTTATAAATCTACCCTCTCATAAGCCATTTTGCATGTATTGAGTTTGATACCCTTACACTATCGAAATCACATTGGAACCTTTGCATCATTCTTCTTCAATCTTTCATCCATTTTCATCTATCATTTTCTATCATTCATCTTCATATCATCGTTATGATGCGTATCAGAGCAATCAACATCAACACAATCTTCATCAATCAATCAGGCTTTCATCCATCATTCAAGATATCAAGGTATTTCGAAGGGTTTAGATTGACGTAATGGTATTTATTGTTTTATCTATCATTTTGTCCAAATTTTTCATACACATTTCTAGTACGCCCAGTGGGACTCACTTCTCCTGATCAAATCTTACATTTTTTGCAAGTTTTTGTTATAAAAATTTGTGTTTTTCTAACCCCTGTTGTCAAGTTTTGCATGTGATCTGTCAAAGGTGATCTTTAGAGCTCAAAAGGACTACACCATTGTGTCTGGGAGGCCAATTCCATGCTTTTTTACTATAAACTTGCATATATTTCGTCACTATAAAAATTTTTGTAAAAATTTGAATTTTTTTTATTTGGTAGCCATACTACACGGATCCGTATGGATCCATACAATATGGATCTACCATTTTGTGTCTGATTTTGGTATTGCAGGATTTAGGTTCATTGTTTACAGGTCACACTAATGGTTCTCTATTTGTTCTGAGGTTTATTGGATATTACAAGCTTAAAGGTGTTATCAACCTAGTTCTTAACCGACATAGGAGCCACTGTCTATCTCCCGACCGACCAATCCTTAACACCTATAGGTCACCATTCCCAAAGATCCCATCGCCTTCCTTCTAACACTTATCACCAACCTCACTTCAGGTCACCACAGCCAACCACTCTCAATTTCTAGGTTGACCAAACCTTAGATTTCCTTATATTCCTATTGCTACTCTCTATCGGCTGCCTCTAAGATTCTGTCACCTTTGCTTGTGACACTCTCCTATCACCACCCATTATCCATCTGTTGCTGCCTCTTGGTAGCCCAATCACCTCTGCAAAACCTCCCTCATTGTCATCAAAACATTTCTATCATATCTTCTTTTATCGACCTCCCGTTGACTCGTCTCCTATGCTTTGCCCATGGCCTGGTCGACACCATCCCTTTGTGGTTGCCACCTCCTAAACTTCTATCTGTCACCTTATGGTTATCATCGCCACCTTGTCAAATTGGTTGCCACCCACTATATTGAATCCATTGCTTCATAGAAACCACCCACCATTGCCCTATGACTTTGACTTAAGTCATCCACCATTGCCCTAAACTTTAAAACCTAGCCGTCGACCATTGTTAAAATTGACCCCCACTCCATACACATAGGTCGCCACCTTATATGCTTTTGTTGCCTACCTCTCTTGACGCTCCTGTCATTTATGCCCTAGTTGCTACCTACCGTCGATTACATCTAGCCCATGGATTGAGCCTTTGTGCTTGTTCATCCCATGGTTGAATAGCCTTGCAAAACAATGACGACACTTGTTATCTTTTGGTTTAGCATTTAGAGTCAACATTTAGGGTTTAGTGTTTGACATTCAAGGTTAGGTTTTAACTATCAATATAAAACTACAACCACCAACATAAACCACCTTCTACACAGCACGTGTGACTGAAAAATCTTGCAAACGGCTAAAAGTCAATAGTCAACCTTCATAGTCAACCGGTCAACAACTAGTCAACCATGTTTTCTTCATAAGGCATAAGGGGAAGTATTTTTCTTTTTTGCTATAACTTGGTCAAAACAGGTCAGATTTTCACGCAAAAGGACTCGTTGGAAAGCTAGTTCACCCAGCTTTGTAGTGGTGTCAATGGTTTTAGGTAATTCTACCATTTCATTAGGTAATTTCTTTGTCAAACTTCAGCTTCTTTTAAAACTTCAATTGAGCATATTTTGAGCAAAATGTATCCATTTTCAGCAAAAAAAAATTTAAAATTGCTTAGAATCATCTAAAATTTCTATTTATGCAACTTGTTTTGCTGTATCAGATCATCAATCTTAGATTTTTAATAGATTGACTCTTTTTGACCTAATCCTCTTTGGCTTTCAAGTTCGTTCTTCTTCTTTTCATTGCAGCATCAAATCGTTTGTCGAAGAATGGAGAATCTGGAAAACTACTGACATGTTTCTTGTAGGATCAATCAGTCAAAGACTCATCATATTTCCCACTAAATTAGGAACATTTGGAATTGGTGCTTAAAAAGAATCTTTGCATGCTCCATGTCTATTTTTTCTTATTTTTTATTTGCTTTCTGTGTATGTCTATAACCTAATTTAACGAGAGTATCCTCTCCCCCTTCCTATCCAATGGACTTGGTGTGTAAGAGAAATTGTTGTTATCTCTAGAGAGCCTACCATCCCGCTTTGAAAGGTTGGAATGAACCAAGCAGTAACAAGTTAAAGCCAAGATCATTCAAACTGCTATATAAAAAATGTGTTTGTGACAAAAGTCATAAGCAACAGGTGTTGATGTGTCATATCGACGAATGTCTCCCTTAGTACCCTTGTGGTGCGTGAAAACCTATAGAGCATAACCTCTATAGGTTGGGATGCCTCCTAATCAGAGTGAATCACCGCATGTATGGCCACCTGAATGAATACCCTTACTAAAAACCTTTGTTTAGTAGCCAAAATCCTTCTATTTGTTGGTGCAGGAGGTTGGACCTCTGAAGCCATCCCACGTTCTCGCAATTCAAAGTAGAGATAACAAATTCCTAGAGATCTTTGGGTCTTTAGGAATTCAAATTTTTGTGTGCCCGAGAAGTGAGTGTCGAGCAAGGGGGAGCTAGTGCCACCTATCTTCTAAGCTATCTACTCTAAATAAGTGCGGTTGGAGCAATCCAAGTGGGAATCCAACAAATATTATCTCTGCCAGCCTAAGTTGTTAATGTTTGTGAATGTTCTATGTGTGAGTGTCTGCCATCTTATTTGCTTTTCAAAAAATTGCCAAAAAAGCTATCAAAAACAAAATCCCTGTCACAGAAAATCCCATCCTAACACACATCCTAAGCCACATCATCCACATCATCTAATCCTAATCATCCTAGTCAACCATCATCCCAAGCTATCATTCTAAGACATTCAATCACTTCGTCTTAATCACTACCCAATCAACTTCATCCATTTCAAATCCAAATCATATCTTAATCAATCCACATCCTCACATACTAATCTACCACTTCTAAACATGGAGACCTATGAGAATGATCCTTATGGCACCAAAAGAATTCTTGATGTACTTGAGTGGTTATATAGAAAGGAACAAGTCCCTATGCCACCACAACACCAACAATTCCTACAACATCAAGCCATAGGCTAATACCAACAATCCAAAATTCAACAAGCACATCATCCTCTATCCATTCACCATCAACCAATGCCATCTCAATCCTATGTGTCATACCCATCCACTTCATACCAACTTAATCCACCAACCTATCAAGTCAATGTTCCATCAACTTATCCAACTTCATACCAACCTAATCTAACTACATACCATGTCAATGTCATATCATCTTATCAATATCCACCTCAAGATCATCCACTTCCTCATTCTAACCTTCCAACACATCACCCAACCCATTCACAAGGCAACCAAGTATCCTTACAAGAAGCACATGCAAGTTCAAGTGGCCCTTTATACATAAATCAAGCGATCCCAAGTCCACTCTTGCAACAAGACCTAATAGACTTACATCCACCTATGCTACAAGACCTAATAATCTTTGACTCAAGTCTAAGTGGCCCTTTGTACATAAGTCAAATGTCCTTAAGTCCACTTTTGGATAAATATCTCATATCTTTTGATGAGGGAGATACCTATGTGTCACCTAATTCTACTTGAAGTGGCCCCTTGTACATAAATCAAGTATCACTAAGCTCACCTTTGTAGCAAGACCTAATATCCTTTGACGAGGGAGATACCAACCTAGAGCAAGCATCTTATGAACACCCTCCATGACTATTCACTCAAATGCTAATCCATGAGCCTACTAGTCCCATCTCAACACCACCATGTGATCCCATTCCTATTCCATTCATCCATGAACCGTCTAATCCATCTAGTCCTATTATCCCTCCATCTAATCAATATCCTAATCCTAAGCCTACAACACCATCTACCCTTATCATCCACCCACTATATTGTCCATCCACCCATACACTTGCAAAGGATGTGACCCGTTGGCTTTTCACAAGGAATCAACTATCTCCATGTCAAAAACCTATTCTTGATCTTACCGCAGAGACCTCAAACACCTTTTCTATTCCCACCACCTCATTCTGTGGTCCACCAAGCATCCCACCTATCCAAGAGTTATCCCCTTCTATTCAAGTAACCCAAGAGATATGTCAAGAACATAATCCTAAGCATGGGAAAATAATAGCCCCTAATTCCAATCAAGATCAAATCACATCCAACCCATCCATAACATTTATCTTTTCTATGACCAAGATGAAATCCATGATGAAGAACCTATCCATGAGAATCTTGATTCTATTCATACCCCTACACCCATTCATGAGCAAGACACCCAGGACCTACATGCTCAATCTAATGCAAGTCTTGTTGACCTACTTGAGCATTCACCTCATTTCATGGCCTTTCTTCAAACATCCACTTGTCATGATAAGACATATGCCTTCCAACAAAATATAGAAGATCAAATCAATACATTGGATCTTAGTGAACACTTCAAAATACAAAAAATTTCAAAATGCAAAAAAAAATCAAATATTCCCAAAATACAAAAAAATAAAAACATCCCAAAAGCATAAAAAAATTACAACATTCCAAAAAATCCAAGCAATAAGATCAATCACATAAAATCGAATCAAATCCATCACATCATCAAAATCAAATCAAATCCCATAAATAACATCATCCAATCAACCCATAATTCGATCAACCTATAGTTTGATCAACCCATCTACCCTCATCATCACCATCAATAAAACAAAATCAGAACTACATCTCATCTCTATCATTAAAAGCCTTGATCCTGTGGATATAGGGTATGTAGGCAATCTAGGATACAAAGGAAGTACCTAGATTCGGGCATAGGCAATATACCATTTCCATATTTCATCCTTCTTCTAGTCTTCACCAATCATCATCTTCCTCTATCTCACCTCTCTTCTATCATTTATCTCCCACATCATCATCAAACAACTTCCTCCAATCAATTCCTCTTTCAAATCACTTCTTCCAATCAATCTAAACTAATCAAATCACTTCTTCATATCCCTTCTTCAATTCAATTCTTCCATTCATCCAATAAACTCAAATGCAAGTCATCCTTTATCCATACCAAACAAGTTAATCAATCTCACCAAATTATCCAACTGCATCCTTGGTCTTGGACCTAATCTTGTTGTAAACCACACCAATCAATTAATCAATCAATCAATCATCATCATCATCCTTGTGTTGATCTAGGGATATATCATTCCCCGTAATGACAACACTATCATCATCAATCAATCAACAATTAATCATCAGTTTACAGCTTGACAGGGGCAATACCTTATTTTTTTTGTATCATATGTGCATGCTTGCTTGCTTGCTTCTATGTGTTATCATTTTTGCATTTGCATCAGTATCATTCCCAGCTAATATTCATATCTTGTATCTAGACAAGGTTGTATTATGCTAGGGCATGAGACACATCGCCACCTTGGTCCTTATACCTTGGTGCATAACGTCTAGTGCTAAATCAAACATATGATTGCTCACTTTCATTGCAGCATAACGTATCATTCATCTCCTTCACCCATTTCTTATCTTGCATCATTCATCTAATCCTTCTTTATCATCGCATTTCATTTCCAGAGCATACCCGTGTCTGTCCAACCCACCTATCCTCTCGAGGGGGCATCATCTGCCAGTTTCACTGGGGCATAGCCTGTTTATCCAACGTATCATATTTTCTTTGAAACAATGCCCTAATAGACATTGTCCCAAAGAGGGGCAAAATGTAGACACCCAAAATTGACCCATTTAACATTTATACATTTATTGCATTTTGCACTACATACATTATGTCGTCTAGCACACTTGTAATCAAAAATCTCATTTTCTTCTATATCTCCATAATTAATTAAATAAATTTTATTTATTTAATTAATTTCCTTTATTCTTCTATTTTCCATAAATAATTAAATAATTTTAAATTATTTAATTACCTCATCTTTCTTCTAAAAAATAAATAAAATCCATATTTTATTTATTTTCCCTACCATGAAAATAAATTAAATAAATTTTATTTATTTAATTTATATATTATTTTCCTCCAACATTTTCTCTCATTTAAATAATAAATTAAATAAATACAATTATTTAATTTATTATGTATTTTTCCCACCTTCTATTTTCTTCTAAACGTGCAAGTGTCCTTGAAAATAGCAAGAAATCAAAAATCAAATCATGGGAAAGATTTATTAAATTAGAAAAAATCTATGATCTCCACCAAAAAATAGAAATATCCTATTTCAAAAGAAGCATCTTATCCTCTCATGGACACTTGGTGTGTGCACATTCATCCTCATCTATCATCCATTGATTTCTCCTTTTATTCTCCACCATTGATCATCCATCTTGCTTTCCTATAAATCTACCCTCTCATAAGCCATTTTGCATGCATTGAGTTTGATACCCTTATGCTGTCAAAATCACATTGGAACCTTTGCATCATTCTTCTTCAATCTTTCATCCATTTTTATCTATCATTTTCTATCATTCATCTTCCTATCATCGTTATGTTGCGTATTTGAGCAATCAACATCAACACAATCTTCATCGATCAATCAGGCTTTCATCCATTATTCAAGATATCGAGGTATTTCAAAGGGTTTGGATTGAGGTAATGGCATTTATTATTTTATCTCTCGTTTTGTCCAAATTTTATGTACACAATTTCCACACTCTTGGAATATTGGTTGGAATCTTCATTGCTAGACTAACGTTGGGGAGGAAAGGGACATCCTCATGGTCAGTTCAAACCTTCCCCATCGACTACAACAACTTGGAGGAATTAGCTTACAACGTTGAACTTGAAATCCTTCATATTTATATGTATGGTGTACTATGTACATTGCCTCTTTTACATGTGGGTTGGCTTATGTCTTAATGTATTTATTATCATATGTGGGGGTTGTAGTTTTGACCGTTTTGTATATTTGAAATATGAAATGATGTTATCCTCATTGTTGGTAATTGATATGTACTTTTGAGACTTTCATAAGTATTTGATGTATTATTTGATTCTCATGGATTATGACATACATACTATGGGATATGTTATTGTTTTATTGTTAGACTATGTAAAAAAATTATAGATGCTTTTAGGGCATGTTACATTTGTATCCAACACCAAAAATAGTAAATAAATTGCATTAGGGAAAAGCCATATTAGATTTGCATTCATTTAGAGAAATTGTCATTTTCAACAATAGTAATTAGATAACATTTCAAATTGGAAAAATATGAAAAGAAAGTAGATTGATTTTATTTTAGTATTCATTTATATTGACATGCATTTAGAGACTTCATAAAACTCAAAAAATAAAATACACAAAGAGAAGGTCCTCAATCTGATTATGAGGCATTCAATAATTCAACACTCAATAGATTCAAACATCGATCACAATCAAATATTCCTTTTTCTGCATTTGGAATTCACACTCAATGTGCCCTAGACTGAGAGAAGATTGAATCAAAATAGTCTTAGATGAAATGTAGGAGAACCTGCCAATTCATAAAAATCCTACTGAACAAGTAGCCTAGGACCAAATTGAAACCCTAAGGCTAATTAAAGAACAAAATGATTAGAGAAGACAAAGGGAATAATTTTGTCCTTAGAGAGCTCAAACTTCTTGAAGAATTAATAAAACTCAAAGAGTGGAGGTTGAAATCATTTCATCTTTTCATTGCCAAAAAGTTGAATCAAATCAGAGCAAGTGACCCTCAAGGTTGCATAATAATAATGACTACAATTTCATCACATCCATACCAATCTTAGTAACAACATAATCAAAAACATAACCAACCATCAACATTACATAAAAATATCTAGAACACAACAATAATTTAACTATCACTCTTGATGTTCTACTTTTGTGTGAATAGAACAACCCATTGATCCACTCCCACTTGACTAGCTCTTACCACGAGAGCACGAATGACTAGGTGACTACCTTTTAGAAAGGGCACAATGAGTGTATTGTCTAGAGTCTGACTCATTCACATTGTGCTTGAGTCAATTCTGAGCAACATGGGAATGTCTTTTACTTATTGCTCCTTTAGCATGTGAATTATCAGAACCCAATCATTCAAATAAAAAACCTTACGTACCTCCCTACATGACCCAAGATGCCATTAATGGTCTCAAATGGACAATATTATCTAGTGGAAGAATTTCAAATGTCTCTCAATACATGTGGACCAATTAGAGACATGGTTTGTGTACAAAGGCATATGGTTGATGATGCAAGGGTCATAGTTTCAAGTGGACATCCATGTGAATATGATGTAGCAAACATTGGTGACCCACAAATTTATTGACCACTCTTGTATCCCTACCCAAGAAAATAGATTAAATGTAATTCTATATCTATATATTGGTAAGATGTAACAAGGGTTGGTCATTGAGCCAATTTTTATTGTAATTGTCTCAAGTAGGTTCTACGGTATCAAATGATGAATGTCTAGCTTTGTAAATGATGATGTATGTTTGTAGATTAGGGGAAGGGGTCGTGTGGTAAGGTTTTGTTTGTAAATTTATGTCTCCATGGCAAATTGTAGTATCTCAGGAGGGGTTTTGACCCTAGTTGTTGTCTCTCACTTGCCACATTTTTTGGCATGACTGTAACAAGATTTGATTAATGTATGCTAGGCATTCTAAAGAATTGCAAACTTTTTTGTAATAGTCTTGTTTTGTTGCAAGTGGGGAACTATTAATCTATAAGGGATAACTAAGTATGTTCATTTGTAGGTTTCCTTATCTTTTGGGGAACTTGTATATATAATATTTATTTCATTTTCTTATTTGTAAACGTGTTCTCATTCTCTTTACAAGCAAAGAGATTATTGCCTCGTGGAGTAGGTATTGATCTGATTGGTGAAGGGTCAACCACCTTTTATTATAATCATCTCTCTTGTTAGCTATAGGAGTAGTTTAGGTTTCACCAAGCTTGTATGTCCTAAAACTAAAATATTGTTAGAGGATCATTCTAATATGTTATCCCTCTTAACAATTAGTATGCAATGTTAAGTGAATTCATTTATTAGGGAATAATACACTTGTTATCTTTTTATGCATGGTAAGAGTGAATTATTATCTTCTTATTGGAGGTCTTGTAGGTTTGTATGTATTCAATGCTAACATGAACTTAGTGACAAATCTTGGAGTTCATCGCATTTTGGGTATGGTTGGTTAAGGGCCTTAGGTCTAATTTCTTTTTTTAATTGTCTTGTTGTTGACACTTAAAAGAATACCTCCTTGGCCTTAGAGAGCCTAAAGATGAAGGTGAGTTTATCCACTAACAATAATTGGTCGATTCATGTCATTGTTTAAGCATAAGTCTTGCCCAAAACCTTTGTTGACATATCCCTAGTATTAGTTTTTGGTGCTAGTCTTTTGGATATATGGAGATAAATGTTTAAGCACAAACATAATGGTATCATTGTTGGGGAGGGAAATTATTGGTTTTGAAATAAATGAATACTCTACTGGTTATCTATGTTACACATATGGTTCCTATGGTTGTATTGTTTGTCATTGATGTCAACATTGTCACAAGGTTGTCATTGATTTCAACACTATTATGAATGTGTAATAGTGTTCATAGTTAGGTGTAATTCTCCTAAAGAAGATATATTCAGATACATTGAGATAGGAATTAGATGCATGTCATGCTCCTGAAGAAGATACATTGAGATGGGAATTAGAAGTTCATATCATGCCTTGTTCATTGCAGAATTGAGTATGAAGTTATATTCAGATGGCAATTAGAAGCACTAAGATATGGTACTTGTTATGTGGTTACACAACACACCCCATTTTGACTTGACAAAACAGGGACCCAACGTTTTTCTACTTTGGCTTGTGTGGTTTTTTCTGCTTTTCGGCGGTCTGGTAAAAGTAAGTCATGTAGGTGACCCTGCATAAGGGAGGTGGATGAGTCATCATGATGAGGTTAGTTCGTCAAAGTTAATATTTCATATCATTAACCTCATGGTTGGAAATAGTATAGAATTTCATGCAAGTTTGCCTTTTGGATCACCCTGATATTCCTTAAGGGATGAAAGTTATAACAAGTCAAAGTCCTAGTCAAACCTGATATTCCTGGGGGGGTCATATTCCTCAACATTAGTCATCTTATGTTAGATCACCCTGATGCAATTTTATCACCTGATAATCATTTGGTCCGCAACTCTGGATGTCAATTTTACGTGATAGTGGTATTTGCCCGTTAAACGTCTTCATATATTTTGCGGGGGTCATATTTCGAATATCACCCAATCTTTCAAATATCACCTGATATTTCAAATAACACCCTATCACAAAATATCACCCTAGTGCCAATATGTTGATGACGTCATCCAACCTCGATGAACAAAGAAAATCACCCTGACAATGACGTCATCATCCTCTTTACCTCGCGGAGGTATGTATACAACGATCACCCTTTTAAATAACATGACGGTGACGTCACCCTGATCTTTCGAAAGGGAGTCACTTTAGTTTTGAGGGGTCATATTTTAAATATCACCTAATCTTAAAATCATGACCTGATATTCTCAACATCACCTGATTCCTTGACATTAGTTTTGCCGCTCAAAGGCGGAACGTCATATTACACAGAGGGGGTCATATTTTAAATATCACCCAATCTTCTGAAGATCACCCCCTCCTCTTGCCTCATAACATTTAATGCACATAAATGTAGTAGGTGGATTCCCACTGATTGCGAATACGATACAAACACCTGGCAACATCCATGGATTTCGTGCAGAAGATCAATGGTTTTAATCGATTTAACCCGGTTTTGCCCTAATTTTCCCTAAGAATGAGGTTAAAGGTAAATTTCTAAAGTCATTTTTCATTTACCTTACGAAGAAATAAGAAATTACAGAGAAGAGAGTCAAACCCTCATACAAGCTACCTGCAAACAAACATACAGCATGCAACATAACGGAACATGTGATCACCGGTATTTGAGACCCTTTTTCATAATCATCAGCCTAATCTAAGAGATAAGCATTATCAAGTAAGTAATTAAAAACCCTCCTATTGTCAGTTTTTGCATGTCCAGGTAGTATAACTTGTCCATTGGCTTGATTCTGTAAGCATGCATATCATGAAGTAGTGAATATTAAATGATGTAATATGCATGATGTGGTAGACATATAAGGTTGTACGAATGCATATGGATATTATGGTAAGACTAGTTGTGTTCATTGCAGGAATCCATGGCAGACCTCCGAAGGAATAGATCTAGAGCAGAATTTCTTAAACCCATGTACATTCGACCTGAAGGAATACAATTCAAGTATGGTGTCATTGATGACACTCACCAAGGGGAAATAGATTTAGTGGCATGGTCATCCAGGATGCATGATGATAAAGATAATACCCTACTAGATGCCATTTTTATATCAAGAATGTGGCATGCGGTAGGATTTCCATATGCCATGGAAACCCTGGAACTAATAGTGGAATATGCCAAAAATTACAACCCTCAGACAAGGCAGGTGGAGAAACATAGAAGAGTTTATGCAGACTTGTCAATTAAAGGGATTACATCTACTTTCAATCTCCCAGTTGGAAAGAAGGTAGTTAGTATGGATCTACAAAAATTGGAAACTGAATATGAAAACAATAAAAAGATTGCCAAAAAAAGGATATACCAGTGGAGATCTAAGAACAGCACTTACACTGCCTCTACCAAATTGCTAGTGAATCTATATAAATTTGATTTTGATGATGAGTATCAGTATATGATTACCCTACTTAGCAGGATGACAGGCCAGCCTAATGCTGAGAATTTCAAGAATAAGATGTTTGGCATCATCCAGATGCATCCTTATACAAATAACAAACCATTATGGGCCAAGATCATCAGTGATGCTTTAGATGAACATATGATGAACCTAGGAGACCTGGAATGCTCATTCCACATAACTTCATATGTGGTTTATTCATGTGCTTACAAAGGGACATTTGATGCACTAACCATAGTTGGAAAGATTGGATGCAGTATAGATGATGCCCATATATGGGATCATTATCCTCAGTTATAGAGAAAAAACTATCTCCTTGACTAAAAATTGGTGAATGATGCATTTTCTATGCATATGGTTAGAACAATGGAAGAGGATAGGACCAAAAGATTGAGCATGGAAGCTCAAGAAGTTATATACAAACATGGTGCATGGTTCATCCAGTTTGCCACATTTTTCTACATCAAAATAGAAGGTTTTGAAGGACAGCCATTCATGTTACCTACGTACCCTACTGATGGAGTAGTCCTGATGGAGTTTTTGAGACAAATATCTACTATACTAGATGCATATAAAGCAAACAAGAAAATACCTCCAAGATTGTTTCCAATAACTATAGGTTGGTACATATGCCCTGATTCAGAAAGCATAAAGAAGGCTATAGAGGGTTTGAACCTGATGTACTTATAGCCATTTCCATTGGCCAGATCATATGACCCCTATGGAAGAATGCAAAAGATAATAGGGAAACCTATACATCAGAAGCACATAGAAGATTTCTGGACTGACTGTGAGGATGAGGCAGAAGTAAGAAGAAGAAAATATCAAAGGCTCACCCTAAATCAGATAAGGACATTTGATTGTATCCCAGTGCCTGCACAGTTAAGGAAGGATGATGGAAAGACTATGTCAAATGAATATGAGGATAATAAGGTGTATAATGACACCATCTCGGCCCCTGACCTAACATAACCTGAAGACATTTCATTAGATTAGTTTACATGTGGGGTGTTGCAGTTGACCCAATCATGGGTAAATAAACAGATCAATACATTGAAGAAGAGAGGTGTGGCCATCACAGTGGATAACAACAGAAAAAGGTAGGAGATTTCTGATGAGGAATATGATGACTTTCTTGTTGAGAAAAGAAAATCTAATGGAGAAAGACTGCCTCCCCAGAAACAAAGTAAAGGACCCCCCAGAGGCAGGAAGACGGATAATGAACCCAAGGGGGTGATAATTGAGAGAATTGTCATACCAGCTGAAGATTCATCTACATCAGGACAGGCATCAGCCTCATCTACACAACCTTTGATGGATAAACCAAGAACAAAAAGGATCCTGAGGCCAGCTATGGAGACTGCAGGAGTACAAGATGAAGGCAAAGCCTCATAGCAGAATGTGGAAGAGGATATCCCTCTTGAGGAGGACCTAGTGAGTGAAGAGCATGCAGGAGAAGACCCCATGATGGTCACCAGGAAGAGGAAGGCACCCTAGGGTAGTCACCACCTAAAAAATAGAGAACATCTATGAGGGGTGAGATCATACATGACCCCATAGTATTAAGGGGAGATGGTAGTGAAGTGATCAGAAAAGAAATGCAACATGATGTGCCACTTCCTACCATCATTCAATTTAAGATTGAGAAGGTTAAGAAGCAAGCAAAAGAAGCCTCTAGGGTAGGTCAAGGTGGTCCTTTCTCATTGGAGGAAACTGTGGACCTATCAGATGATGAGGTGGTGTAGAATGTAGCTTCTCAGCGGATGGAGACCCTTACTTCTAGCACTCACATGACCCCACATGGAACTCCATCAGCACAGATGGTAGTATTGGAAGAGTTGAAGCAAATAGAGCAAGAGAAAGAAAGTAGCCCAAAAACGGCAGCCCAACAAATCGGGCTTGATAAGTTAATTGATTAGCTAACTAGCCCTACTGTGATAGACATAACATACAGTGAAGATGTGACCCCTAGAGACACAGCAGGTGAACCTGATGCAACAGAGAAAGTGGCAGAAGTCAAGCAGATAGAAGTGGAGGGCCATACTCTGGAGTTAGGCCAACAACAACAAGAGATACCAGCTAAGCCTAGAATTGTTGAGGTTCAACAAAAGGGAAGAAATGATAAAGATACATCATGTGATGATGCCCCCCGGACTGAAGAAACCTCAGGTGATAAAGAAACATCAGGTCATGATGACCTTAAGACCCAGGAGGTAGGTACATTAGGTGTGGAACAAAATGTAGCCCAAGATCAAGGTGATGCACCTAGTCCAAATACAATGATATCCACGGATACAAATATACCTCAAGATGAGGAAATTTCCAAAGTGGATGAAACACAAAAGGAGGGAGTACAAGATCAAGTCCAGGACCAGCATGTAGATACACCACATGATCCTCCCCTACAGAAAGAAGTTCCTCAAGAAGAAGAAATAAGAGAAGATCCCCCTCATAATGAACATCATGAGGAATAAATTAGGAGGTCACCCTCTCCATCAAGAATAGAGATAGACACTGGAGATTAGGGTGGACATGATGATGATGATAGACAACAAGGATTCGGAGATCAAGTACCTCAATGGCTTGAGAAAGAAATAGGTACGGAACAAGGTCTTGAGATTCAAAAATTTGATGTTTCAACCTTGTTTGTAGAGAACATCATGAAACCAAATAGGAAAGCTAGATTAACATCTGCTATTAGAAGAGATCCTGCTACAGGCAGAAGGACCGCCCAAGTAGCACTTCCCATTGTTGAAAAAGAGAAAGGCAAAATCACCCTGGAAGAATTTCAAATCACCACAGTTGATTTAGGGTTTGCCAATGAAGACCAAGAGGGTCAAGAAGGGAAGGATATTATAGATTCTTTAACCCAAAGGGTGAAAAGAGAAAAAGAGAAGAATAAGCAGCATAAAGAGCACATTGCTCAGCTACACTTATACATAAAAGGGTTGATTAACCCTGATAGTACATCATCAGATCAAGTAGTCCCATTGACTGCAATCTCTCAAGAGGAGGTTAATAAGTTAGACCTTATGAAGCATGAATTAGTGATCATGAGGAAGTGGATGCTATCAACACTCACAGGAGCTGAGGAAGTAGTGAGAGCCTCTTTGCAGAGGTGGAATTCTTTGAGTATCTCAAAGAAGAAGGTTGATAAAGTATAGAATAAGACCGGAAGAAGATCATTCTAGTTAGAAAAGGCCTTGGGTACTCTAAGTGAAATAAAGAGGATCAATCCTCAGGTCCTGATAAATAATTAGATATTGGATAATGACACTGCCATGCTAGTGGATATTGGGTATAGGGACATCAGATTTGAATGTGATATACTGAAGAAGTGCAGTAGTAAGCTAAGAGATATCAGTTTGAAACTACACAGTATGATGTCCTATGAAGCAAAAGTCCTGGAAGCCCTAGAGGGAAAAGTAGAGGGGAAAATTGAAAACCAAGATGCAGACTTTGCCGTAAGAGCCCTGTATGATAACTTTCAGCCGATGGCTGATCATCCTCTCATCCAACTAACAGAAGAGGCAATGAATAAGATCATGAGGATCAAAGTCAAGGTGGAGAATTATAATGAAACATTAAGTAACAGGAAGGGTAAGTTAGAGGCCCTCAGAGATAAATTTCAAGCCCACAAGCAAGCCATCATTAAAGCTAAAACTCAGGATGGTGGGGAGGTTGATAAGATAGTAGAAGTATATGAAAATATCAGGATGATAATGAAGGTCCATATACAAGGTGATATTCATCATGATGATGACGACATAGAAAGTGATGATCATGATGATGAAGAAGAAGAACCTGAAGAGTAAAGGAAGATGTGCCACAAGGGAAACATATGCATCAGGTACTTAGAAGAAAATAAGTCACCTAGATGGTTGCCAGCTGGTGACCTGTGCCATAGGAAAAGTTGACCACTTGAGTCAAAAGTGAATGTACACCGTTGATCTTAATTGACACATCTTGACCATAGGTCATTTGTAACCACTCCCTCACCTTATTCTATAAAAGGTGCAGGGATGCCTTATTTTGAAGATTCAGAAGCTTAATTGAAATTTGATTGCTGAAATATCAAGGCTTATTTCAAAGTTGTTGTAAACATACATGTTTTTGCATACTTAATGAAAGAGAAGACCATTTTGATTACAAATCATCATAAATCCTAAGTAATGTATGTTCGGATTCTTGATACATGCTTTGATTAGCTACATCCCTTGGAGTGCTTATCAGTCTACTTGTATTGTTTTCATTCATCATCCTTTGAAGTTAGCATCATCTGTATCTAGCTATGGAACATCCTAGTGAAAATATGGTTTGATTTCTTCTCCTCATGACTGTATCAAGTGTGTATGTGGTTCAATAGCTAAAGATTCATCATAATTTGAAGTATTCTTTTAATTTTCTTTGAATTTCATAACAATTCACCATCACAATTGCAAATAACAGAAGATTATAAGAAAATAATATGAAATATGTTGATATCTCATAGATAATTGGAAATACAGAGAATATTTAGAGTTAAAGCATGTTCAATTGATAAATATCATGCAAAGATCTAAGTACAAACACATTATTTGAAGAAATATACTGTGTAAAGTAACCTTTTTGTGTAGCATCTTTACAGGAAATAGAATATATTGATCAACAAACATAAGGCCCCTTGAATGATTAACAGCAACACACATCAACCACCGAGTAACATCAGTAGATTATGAACTAATCCACAGAGACTTGGGACCATGAATTCTTTGAATTCATCGTATCTTTCAAGATGAGTAAAGGTTGTGTAACTTTTATTCTATGTTTGCCTATGACTAACATCATGATCAACATAAATTAGCACTAGAAGGAGGGCACTCCACTCATTATCAGTAGGTTTTGTCCAATTTGACGATTTAGATAGTAAGGTAACACTGAAACACCTCTGAATTTCAAGTCATATGCAAATATTTGTTGTTTTAAGCCGGTGCACACTAATCCTTTGTGAAGATTTCAAAATTACGCATTAATATTGCAAGCTATGTGGTCAATCATCGTGAATTTGCAAAGGTAAGTTTTATTTCAAGTAAATTTGTCAAAGCTTTGAGGTAACCTACTTTAGAAACCTGATATCCAGTTGCCTATGTCACCAGACCTCAATATCACTTCATATTTGCATTGTTTGTGCAAATATTCCCTAAATATCTAGTCAGTTTCACTTTCTGACCATAAATACAGCCTTTGCTGGTAAATTCCAACCGATCTTTATAGTTAACCAGCTAATTTTCCTTAAATTTAATAAATCTTGGCTTTCAGGCTAAATACCAGGTCCTGATCCAGTGGACTCTTTGAAGAATTACCTATCAGGGGATTTAGACCTAGAACTGTAGACATTCATCACACTCCTGGTTCTAGTGCCTTAGGAGCTTCACTAGAACATTCTCCTGTGACTGGTATTGGCTTACAAACACCTATAGGACCACATGTTACACCTACAGGACCACCTGTCACACCTCAGGTCCAACCTCAACCTATCATACCCCAGGTTCAACCTCCACTGATTACAATTTCTTTCTTTGCAGCAGAATCACCTTTGACTTTCAATGCATATCATGCTTTGCCAAAGAATCCTGATAAAATTTGTCCTAAGTATCATCCATATCAGGATGTCGATGATCACATCAGAACTTTCAAGGAAGCCTGTTGTAGGGCTAGAATTGAGCATCAGGACGTTGTATGCATGTTATTTCCATTTTCCTTCTGGGAAGAGGCTTATAATTGGTATATTAGTCTTGGTCAGGGTTCAGTTAATTCATGGGCTGCCTTGGAGAAGCCTTTAAGGATAGGTTCAAAATACCTATTGATCCTTCAATGAACTATCACTTATTTATCACAATCAAATGATTTGAAGGAGAACCTATTGCTAATTTTAACGCTAGGTTCCAGAAAATGCTATCTAAGTTAGTTACCCCTTATGTTGTAGCAGATGAAGCTGCTAGGAGCATATATTATTTAGCCCTAGATCCTTTAACTTCCATGTTTATCAGAAGAGCACATCCTAATGTCACAACTTTGACAGGAGCTTTCCAAGAGGCTATCAAAGTCAGTCAGCAGCTAGTTCTTGCTCCGACACCAAACATTGCATTTCCCACACTTCCTAGTTATCCAACATATCCTGCCTAGCAACAGCCTAATGGGGCCATGATACCTCCAGGTATGATGCCAAGTCCTTTACAGATACCACCACTGAGTATCATGCTGCCTCCAAATGGAAATGGCCAGATGTTACAATATCTAGGGCAAACACAAGCACCTCAGGTTGTAGATCAGTCCAACAATAACAATGGATCTTCCTTTTTTAAGCCCCAAACAGAGAATGTAGTGGCCAAGGTTCAGGAAGAGAAAGAAGAAATTAAGGAAATATCAGCACAGTTAAGGAAACTTACTACTGAGATTACTCATCTGAGGAGTCAGAACTTCTATTCTCAATCAAATCAGAATAGAGGCTATGCTAATGATAGACCTAATTATCCTGATAGGGGATACAACAATAACTACAATAACAATAATGGCAACAATAATCCTCCTAGACAGCCTAGAGTGTGGAACACTAGGCCAAATAATGGTTCTTTGCCATCACCCCTAGACAATCAACCTCCTAGTGAACCCAAATAGACCACTAGAGTCAACCTTGCAGAGGTAGCCCTTACTAACTGGTGCAGGATACATAACATCAATGCACATGCAGAGTTAGATTGTCCTCAATTCAGGATTGTTGCTAGCATTTTCCAGACTGAAGTGTCAAATACTTCAGGAAATCCACCTCATATAGAAGGAAATGAACTTGTTCCTTGTGGATATGATTCTGCCTTAGTGCTAGAAAGTTACATTAATCATCCTTATCAACAGACAGTGCCTTCTCACCAAGATTACACCCTGGCATGTGAGGAATCAACCATGGCTTTTGAGTCAAATTATGTTTTCCCCTTTGAGGATGAAAATGAGCCCTCAAATGAACATGAGGAGGTACATGCCTATCAACAGCAGTATCAAGGTAAGCATAACTACAACCTGAGAAATAACTCCAACAGACCTCCTGATCCCAAGGCAAGTAATAACCCTGGATTCCCCAAGGTTAATGCTCAACACTTAGCATCACCAAATACAGCACCAAAGGTTGCTAATCTACCTCATGAATCTGATAAGTTGGTCACTTATCTGGTAGATGAAATGAAAAAGATTAAAATCAGTCTGTCATTGTCAGAGTTGCTTAAAACCCCTACTATCAAGAAAGCGTTTATGAAATCACTAGATGATCCTACTCCGAAAGAGGATAGTCATCCCTCAGGTCAGTCTGGTAGTAAAGATCATGCTACTAGGGACACTAATGTCAAACACAAAGTACTAGCTACTGTTCAAGCTACAGAGACCTCCCACATGACCCTGTACAGAGACAAGAGTGAGTCACCTCCTTTCCTCCTTACTATAAGGATGTTTAGTAAAAATTTGCACAACTGTTTAGTAGATTCAGGAGCATCTACCAATGTAATGCCCCTATCCATATGCAATTCTTTAGGGTTGCATACTGCTAAATCATTAAAGAAAGTAACACAACTTGACAAAACAGAAGTGAGTGTGGTAGGAGAACTAACTCACATTCACATGTAGCTAGCATCGGATCCTAGAATCTAGTACTATATTGATATTTAGGTAGTTGATATACCTGATACCTATGGGATGTTACTTAGCAAAGACTGGTCAAAAACCCTTAACAGATACATGTCAACAAATTTTAGTCATATGTGGTTGCCTTGGAAAGGAATACCAAATCAAATAAGAATAGATGCTGAGCTTCTCCTGAAGCACATGATCACTGAATATAACAGAACCAACGAGATCATGTATGTGGATATAGAACATGGAGTTTACTCCATCAGACCACAGAATGTCAGGATAGAAGAGATCCTGATGGATGATGTTCATCATCATGATGATGACCCTCAGGATGACAAAATAATTGCAGAACCTGATTGTAATCCTGAAGATGAAAATGAGGTAGATCATTTCAAGAATTTTGAAATGCACTTATCTAAATAGGTGAAGCGATGTCGATTATTAAAAATACCTGTTCGTGACATTCTAATTGATGGATGGTGCAGGTTGCATAATGCGGCACATTCGGAGAAGACTTGTGATGCCTGCATAGATATGATGGAACTAGAACAAGTGTGCAGTGATGCGTCAGTACTATCATCATCATCCACGGTGAGTTCAGCAGATAGTGATAGTGACACTGAATTTTGTTTGTCTTCTGTAGGAATAGAGGAAGGTATACAGTAGGATGAAGGTCATATTCAGATGACGGAAGAAATGCTAGTATGTAACAAGAGCAATGTCAAAAGAAATAATAGAATCACCCCAGGGAGTGATTGTTTAGTAGAGTCAGATTATAAGTTATCTGATGAAGACAGAGGCAGCAATCTGTCCAAATTTGAGGAGTTTCTGTCAAAAGAAATTCAAAAGATGACACAGCAATGGAGATCTCCACAAGATGTCTTGATTGAAGGTTGGTGCAAATTACATGAAGCACCTCATTCAAAAACTGCCTATTCACTGTGTTTGCATATTTTGAAAAGGCAGATGTTGCCTAATCCAGAAGATCTTCCTTCTGATGATAGGAAGAAAGAAGAAACATCAGCTTCACATAAGACAGAAAAGGTAAAGTATGAGAAAGTTGAGATACCAAAGTTAAAATGGATATCAGGTGGTGCAGCTGCCAGAGCTGCAAAGAAAAGGGAAGGCTCAGATAAGCCTTTGATTTAAGATAAGCCATGGAACCTTAGATTTGATGGATCCAAGTCAAAACAAGGAGCTGGATTCAGGATAGATCTCATTGATCCATCTAGAAAATCCTACTTAGCAGCATACAGACTGCAATTCCCATGCACCAACAATGTGACAGAGTATGAAGCTCTGATTCATGGGATATTGTTTGCCCTTAAAAAGAAAGTGAAAATTCTACATGTCTATGGAGACTCAGAATTAGTTGTGAGATAGGTAAGAGGTATATACTCTTGCAATTATAAGAAACTATCTAATTATAGACACAGAGTGTGGGACCTACTAGAGGATTTTGATGCATTCAATATCACCCATGTACCCAGAGAACAAAACCATAGGGTAGATGCCTTAGCCCAGGCTACTAGTACCTTGGAACCACTATCCATATCTGGCCTGAAAAGATTTTCAGCAAAATTAGTATCAGTGCCTTCTGTGCCAGATAATGTAACCAACCTCCAAGTATTTGATGATGATCAACATATTCTAGACTTCATTTCCAACAAGGATGTCTTTGATGCATAGATCATAGATGAGAGGAATGTGGAGGACCATGTCTGGGAAGAAGAAGAAATCCTAGAGTTGCTTAGTAATAAAATTTCTAAGGGAATGATAAAGCTAGAAAGGGCATTTGATCTAGACAACATGCTGAAACAGAAAGATCTTCCAAAAGCAGATGGAGGGCAATATTCACAAGTCAATATTGGATAGGATGATGAAAAGAGAAATGTCCTGATCGGAAAGGTTTGTATAGAAGAAGAGTTGGAAGGAATAACCCAAGCTCTCAAAGATTATATCCATGTCATTGCCTAGACTTATGATGAGTTAAAAATGTATGACACATCAATCATCACGCACACCATACACCTCAAGCCGGATGCCAAGCCTTTCAGACAAAAGCAAAGGCCTATAAATGCTTTAATGGAACCTATCATTTTTTAGGAGGTTAAGAAACTGCTAAATGCCAGGATCATATTTCCTATAAGGCATTTTACATGGGTGGCAAACCTGGTCCTAGTAAGGAAGAAAAATGGTGACATTAGACTATGTGTAGACTTCAGGAACTTAAACAGAGCATCTGAGAAGGATAATTATCGTTTACCCTCCTTGGATGAGGTCCTGCAAATTGTGAACGGTGCCAAGATGATGTCATTTCTAGATGGTTTCTCAGGTTATAACCAGGTGATGGTAGACAAAATAGATAGATTAAAAACTGCATTCACCACAAAGTGGGCGTTATTCACCTACAGGCACATGCCTTTTGGGTTAATAAATGCTGGAGCAACATTTCAGCGAGCAATGGACATAGCCTTCAGAGGCTTAATTGGTAAATGCATAGTCATATACATGGATGACTTAATAGTGTTCTCTAAAGAAAGAGGCAACCATGTAGAAGACCTCAGAAAAGTGCTTAAAAAATGTGAACAATATAGGATATCCCTGAACCCCAAGAAATGCATATTTGGGGTAACAACAGGGAAATTACTAGGCCACCTGATAACTAAAAATGGGATCATCATTGACCCTGATAGGGTGGAATCCATCATGAAGATACAGCTTCCTGGAAGCAAAAAGGAGCTCAAATCTTACTTTGGTAAGATTAATTTTGTTAGAAAACTTATCACTGGCTTTGCAGAAATTGTTAGACCCTTGAATGCCATGCTCAAGAAGGATACTAAAATTGAGTGGACACCAGAGGCTAGAGCAGCTTTTGAAGATATTAAAAAAGCCATATCTGAGGCTCCAGTTCTAATCAGTCTAGATTACACCAAGGACTTCTACATTTATTCATTTTCTTCAGAGCATACATCTGCAGCAGTGTTGACACAGAGAAATGAAGAAAAAGAAGAAAAGCCTATAGCCTTCATGAGCTGTCCTTTCAAAGATGCTGAACTTAGATACATGGATGTTGAAAGGTAGGCACTTGCTCTGGTTCGAGCAGTTAAGAAGTTCAGGCACTCTATCCTAAGAAGTAAAGTGATTGTTGTGGTACCTGATGCAGCAGTAAAGATGTTATTGATGCAAAGTGAACCAGGTGAGAAGAGGGCTAAATGGATCACTGTCCTGCAAGAGTATGACATGGACATTACACCCATGAAGCTAGTGAGAGGACAGACATTGAGCCAAATGATATCAGAGATTGATCCCAATATCATGAGCCAACAGTATGTTATTAATGCAAAGGACAATGGAGAATGGTACTCAGACATCAGGCACATCCTGATTACTAGAAGATGTCCTTCAAGACTGTAGGCATCACAAAGGAGAGCCCTAAAGATAAGGTCACAGAAATACATGATGAAAGGGGGAGTCATTTTCAAGAAAAATTATGAGGGGATACACCTAAGGTGCCTAGAAAGGCAAGAAGCAAACAAGGTGCTATCAGAATTACATGACAAGTTTGGAACTACACATGGGTCATCCTTGGCCACCATTCATGCTATTCTCACGGTAGGATACTACTGGCCCATGATTTTTAAGGATAATGTTGAGCATATTAAATGTTGTCATATGTGTCAGGTTGCTGCGAACAGAGAAAGATATGTTGCTCAACCTTTGCAGCTAGTGATGGAGATACACCCATTTGCTCAATGGGGAATGGACTTCATAGGACCAATTAATCCTCCATCATCTTCAGGCCATAGGTATGTTTTAACTATTACTGACTACTGTACCAGGTGGACTGAAGCTGTCAGCAGCAAGACATGCAATGCTAAGGATGTCATCAGATTTCTAGAAAGTAATATAGTCACCAGGTATGGAGTTCCATATGCTCTGGTATGTGATAATGGGCCTGCTTTTGCTTCAACAAGTCTGTCAAGTTGGGCTTTTGACTATGGGATCATATTGAAGTTCTCCTCAAACTACTATCCCCAAGGGAACAAATTAGCAGAATCCACAAATAAAAATTTATTGAACATCATAAAAAAGTTAATAGAAAAGAACCCAAGGGAATGGAACACCCTACTAAAGTATGCCTTATGGGTAGACAAAACTAGAATGAAGGCTACATTAGGAAATTCACCTTTTCACTTAGTATATGGGGTGGATCCCATCCTCCCTATTAACTTAAAGATTCCTACACTGCAGTTTGCACAAGAATACCTGGGTATATATAATAAACAAGAAGTTAGGTTGCTTCAATTAATGCACCTAGAAGAGAAAAGAAGTCAGGCAATTGATCAATTTGCCAAACATCAGGCTATTGTCAAATGCTGGTTTGACAAAAGAGCCAAGGTCAAGGCCTTTAGGATCTCAGATTTAGTCCTGATGTGGGACAAAGCACATGAGAGGAAGGGAGATCATGGTAAGTTTGATAAACTCTGGATAGGTCCCTTCCAAATTTTAGAAATTTTAGGAGACAGTACTTATAGGCTTAAAACCTTGACAGGTGAGGATGTTCCATTACCAGTTAATGGACAGTTCCTTAAACATTATTTCCAAGCCTAAGTCAGCTTCATGAGAGTCATGTGTATCATAGTGTGTATATTTGTATAGTTGTCTGTACAGTTTTGTTTTGTTGTTTTGTTTGTTTGCTTGTTGAGTTTTGTTTTGGTTAGTCAAAATGATGCAGCTCATCACCCTCAAAAATAACTAAATTGTTAAGATTTAAGTGATGAGAACAAATTCATATATAGGTTATGACTCATTTTGAGAAGTGTTGATGATCAGGTCTGTGATATCTTTTCATCAGGGTGCCCTTTCTTCACCAAAGTGATTCTTTCACAATGACTCACCTAATAGCCTTGGGTTTATTGAACACACAAGTATAGGTGTTAAGTGAAAAATCTAAAGGGACTCCCTTGCTACCAATACAATCTCCAACCTAAATCAGCAAGTGACCATACCTTGCACACTAAGCTTACATGATGACATCAGATTTATAGACTATAAAATATTGAAAAATCAGAAAAAGAAATAAAATTAGGCCATCTAAGTAACTCTACTAGGGCTATGGACGCAAGGCTCTATCCAGGTTGGCTATGAGGGATGATCCCAAACTATGTAGCTTAACATCAGTTACTCATGTTTTCAACTTGCTTTTAAGATGAGGATAATTAATCATTTGCACACACCTAATCCTTTGTTAGCATTGTTGCCATGATGAAGACCTTATCATTCAGAAAGATTATAATGCTTATACTTAGAAAGAGTTAGAATACTATGTTAGAATGTGATCACCTCACTTGAATCATTGGAATTTGGTTGTTTTCTTTGGTGGCAAGCTATTGTGTGGTTACACAACACTTCCCATTTTGACTTGACAAAACAGGGACCCAACTTTTTGTTGCTTTGGCTTGTGTGGTTTTTTCTGCTTTTCGGCAATCTAGTAAAAGTAAGTCATGCAGGTGACCCTGCATAAGGGAGGTGGATGAGTCATCATGATGAGGTCAGTTCATCAAAGTTAATATTTCATATCATTAACCTCATGGTTGGAAAGAGTATAGAATTTCATGCAGGTTTGCCTTTTGGATCACCCTGATATTCCTTAAGGGATGAAAGTTATGAGAAGTCAAAGTCCTGGTCAAACCTGATATTCCTGGGGGGGTCATATTCCTCAACATCAATCATCTTATGTTAGATCACCCCGATGCAATTATATCACCTGATAATCATTTGGTCCGCAACTCTAGATGTCAATTTTACGTGATAGTGGTATTTTCCCGTCAAATGTCTTCATATATTTTGCAGGGGTCATATTTCAAATATCACCCGATATTTCAAATATCACCCTATCGCAAAATATTGATGACATCATCCAACCCCGATGAACAAAGAAAATCACCCTGACAATGACGTCATCATCCTTTTTATGTCGCGGAGGTATGTATCCAACAATCACCCTTTTAAATAACATGATGGTGACGTCACCTCGATCTTTCAAAAGGGAGTCACTTTAGTTTTGAGGGGTCATATTTTAAATATCACCTGATCTTAAAATCGTGACCTAATATTCTCAACATCACCTGATTCCTTGACATCAGTTTTGCCGCTCAAAGGTAGAAGGTCATATTTTAAATATCACCCAATCTTCTGAAGATCACCCCCTCCTCTTGCCTCATAACATTTAATGCACATAAATGCAGTAGGTGGATTCCTGCTGATTGCAAATACGATACAAACACCTGGCAACATCCATGGATTTCGTGTAGAAGATTAATGGTTTTAATTGATTTAACCCAGTTTTGCCCTAATTTGCCCTAAGAATGAGGTTAAAGGTAAATTTCCAAAGTCATTTTTCATTTACCTTATGAAGAAACAAGAAATTACAGAGTAGAGAGTCAAACCCTCATACGAGCTACCTACAGATGGACATACAGCATGCAACATAACAGAACGTGTGATCACCAGTATTTGAGACCCTTTAACGTAATCATCAGCCTAATCCAAGAGATAAGTGATATTAGGTAAGTAATTAAAAACCCTCCTGTTGTCATTTTCTGCATGTCCAGGTAGTATAACTTGTATGTTGGCTTGATTCTATAAGCATGCATATCATGAAGTAGTGAATATTAAATGATGTAATATGCATGATGTCGTAGACGTATAAAGTTGTATGAATGCATATGGATATTATGGTAAGACCAGTCGGGTTCATTGCAGGAATCCATGGCAGACCACTGAAGCAACAGATCTAGAGCAAAATTTCTTAAACCCATGTACATTCAACCTGAAGGAATACAATTCAAGTATGGTGTCATTGATGACAATCACCAAGGGGAAATAGATTTAGTGGCATGGTTCTCTAGGATGCATGATGATAAAGATAATACCCTGCTGGATGCCATTTTTATATCAGGAATGTGGCATGCAGCAGGATTTCCATATGCCATGGAAACCCCGGAACTAATAGTGGAATGTGCCAAAAATTACAACCCTCAGACAAGGCGGGTGGAGAAACATGGAAGAGTTTATGCAGACTTGTCAATTAAAGGGATTACATCTACTTTCAATCTCCCAGTTGGAAAGAAGGTAGTCAGTATGGATCTACAAAAACTAGAAGCTAAATATGAAAACAATAAAAAGATTTCCATAAAAAGGATATACCAGTGGAGATCTAAGAACAGCACTTACATTGCCTCTACCAAATTGCCAATGAATCTATATAAATTTGATTTTGATGATGAGTATCAGTATATGATTACCTTGCTCAGCAAGATGACAGGCCAGCCTAATGCCAGGAATTTCAAGAATTGGATGTTTGGCATCATCTAGATGTGTCTCTATACAGATAACAAGCCATTATGGGCCAAGATCATTAGTGATGCTTTAGATGAACAGATGATGAACCTAGGAGGCCTGGAATGCTCATTCCACATGACTTCATATGTGGTTTATTCATGTGCTTACAAAGGGACATTTGATGCACTGACCACAGTTGGAAAGATTGGAGGCAATATAGATGATGCCCATATATGGGATCATTATCCTCAGTTACAAAGAAAAAACTATCTCCTTGACTACAAATTGATGAATGATGCATTTTCTATGCATCTGGTTAGAACAATGGAAGAGGATAGGAACAAAAGATTTAGCATGGAAGCTCAAGAATTTATATACAAGCATGGTGCCTAGTTCATCCAGTTTGACACATTTCCCTACATCAAAATAGAAGGTTTTGAAGAATAGCCATTCATGTTACCCAGGTACCCTAATGATGGGGTAGTCCTGATGGAGCTTTTGAGACAGATATCTACTATACTGGATGCATATAAAGCAAACAAGAAAATACCTCCAGTATTGTTTCCAATAACTATAGGTTGGTACATATGCCCTAATTCAGAAAGCATAAAGAAGGCTATAGAGGGTTTGAACCAAATGTACTTACAGCCATTTCCATTAGCCAGATCATATGACCCCTATGGAAGAATGTAAAAGATAATAGGGAAACCTATACATCAAAAGCACATAGAAGATTTCTAGACTGATTGTGAGGATGAGGCAGAAGTAAGGAGAAGAAAGTATCAAAGGCTCACCCCAAATTAGATAAGGACATTTGACTATATCCCAATGCCTGCACAATTAAGGAAGGATGATGGCAAGACTATGTCAAATGAATATGAGGATAATAAGGTGTATAATGACACCATCTCAGCCCCTGACCTAACACAACTTGAAGACATTTCATTAGATCAGTTTATAGGTGGGGTGCTGCAGTTGACCCAATCATGGGTAAATGAACAGATCAAAACACTGAAGAAGAGAGGTGTGGCCATCACAGTGGATAACAAGAGAAAAAGGCAAGAGATTCCTGATGAGGAATATGATGAGTTTCTTTTTGAGAAAAGAAAATCTAATGGAGAAAGACTACCTCCCCAGAAACAAAGTAAAGGACCCCCCAGAGGAAGGAAGATGGATAATGAACCTAAGGGGGTGATAATTGAGAGAATTGTCATACAAGCTGAAGATACATCTGCATCAGGATAGGCATCAGCCTCATCTACACAACCTTTGATGGATAAACCAAGAACAAAAAGGATCCTGAGGCCAGCTATGGAGACTGCAGGAGTACAAGATGAAGGCCAAGCCTCATAGCAGAATGTGGAAGACGATATCCCTCTTGACGAGGAGCCAATGAGTGAAGAGCATGCAGGAGATGACCCCATAATGGTCACCAGGAAGAGGAAGGCACCCCAGGTGATGTCACCACCTAAAACATAGAGAACATCTATGAGGGGTGAGATCATAAATGACCCCATAGTATTAAGGGGAGCTGGTAGTGAAGTGTTTAGAAAAGAAATGCAACATGATGTGCCACTTCCTACCATCATTTAATTTAAGACAAAGAAGGTTGAGAAGCAAGCAAAAGAAGCCTCTAGGGCAGGTCAAGGTGGTCCTTTCTCATTGGAGGAAACTGTGGACCTATCAGATGATGAGGTGGTGCAGAATGAAGCTTCTCAGCAGATGGAGACCCTTGCTTCTAGCACTCACATGACCCCACATGGAACCCCATCAGCACAGATGGCGGTATTGGAAGAGTTGAAGCAAACAGAGCAAGAGAAAGAAAGTAGCCCAGAAAGGGTAGCCCAACAAATCAGGCTTGATAAGTTAATTGATCAGGTAACTAGCGCTACCGTGATAGACCTAACATATAGGGAAGATGTGACCCCTAGAGACAAAGCAAGTGAACTTGATGCAAAATAGAAAGTGGTAGAAGTCAAGCAAATAGAAATGGAGGGCCATACTCTAGAGTTAGGCCAGCAAAAACATGAGATACCAGCTGAGCCTAGAATCGTTGAGGTTCAACAAAAGGGCTGAAATGATAAAGATACATCAAGTGATGATGCCCCTCAAGAAACCTCAGGTGATAAAGAAACATCAGGTCATGATGACCTTAAGACCCAGGAGGTAGGTACATCAGGCGCGGAACAAAATGTAGCCTAAGATCAAGGTGATGCACCTAGTCTGAACACAATGATATCCATGGATACAAATATACCTCAAGATGAGGAAATTTTCAAAGTGGATGAAACACAAAAGGAGGGAGTACAAGATCAAGTCTAGGACCAGCATGTAGATACACCACATGATCCTCCCCTATAGAAAGAAGTTCCTCAAAAAGAAGAAATAAGACAAGATCCCCCTCATGATGAACATCATGAGGAAGAAATCAGGAGGTCACCCTCTCCATCGACAATAGAGATAGACACTGGAGATCAGGGTGGACATGATGATGATGATAGACAACAAGGATCCGAAGATCAAGTACCTCAATGGCTTGAGAAATAAATAGGTATGGAACAAGGTCTTGAGATTCAAGAATTTGATGTTTCTACCTTGTTTGTAGAGACCATCATGAAACCAAAGAGGAAAGCTAGATTAACATCTACTATTAGAAGAGATCCTGCTACATGCAGAAGGACTGCCCAAGTAGCACTTCCCATTGTTGAAAAAGAGAGGCAAAATCACCCTGGAAGAATTCCAAATCACCACAGTTGATTTAGGGTTTGCCAATGAAGACCAAGAGGGTCAAGAAGGGAAGGATATTATAGAATCTTTAACCCAAAGGGTGAAAAGAGAAAAGAGAAGAATAAGCAGCATAAAGAGCACATTGCTCGGCTGCACTCATACATAAAAGGGTTGATTAACCTTGACAGTACACCATCAGATTAGGCAGTCCCATTGACTGCAATCTCTTGAGAGGAGGTTAATAAGTCAGACCTTATGAAGCATGAATCAGTGATCATGAGGAAGTGGATGCTATCAACACTCACGGGAGTTGAGGAAGTAGTGAGAACCTCTTTACAGAGGTGGAATTCTTTGAGTATCTCAAAGAAGAAGGTTGATAAAGTACAAAATGAGACTCGAAGAAGATCATTCTAGTTAGAAAAGGCCTTGGGTACTCTAAGTGAAATAAAGAGGATCAATCCTCAGGTCCTGATAAATAATCAGCTATTGGATAATAACACTACCATGCTAGTGGATATTTGGTATAGGGACATCAATTTTGAATGTGATATACTGAAGAAGTGCAGTAGTAAGCTAAGAGATATCAGTGTGAAACTGCATAGCATGATGTCCTATGAAGCAGAAGTCCTGGAAGCCCTAGGGGGAAAAGTAGAGAGGAAAATTGAAAACCATGATGCAGACTTTGCCATAAAAGCTCTGCATGATAACTTTCAGCTGGTGGCTGATGATCCTCTCATCCACCTAATAGAAGAGGCAATGAATAAGATCATGAGGATTAAAGTTAGGGTGGAGAATTATAATGAAACATTGAGTAACAAGAAGGGTAAGTTAGAGGCCCTCAGAGATAAATTTCAAGCCCAAAAGCACGCCATCATTAAAGCTAAAACTCAGGATGGCGGGGAGGTTGATAAGATAGTAAAAGCATATGAAAATATCAGGACGATAATGAAGGTCAATATACAAGGTGATATTCATCAGGATGATGATGACACAGAAAGTGATGATCATGATGATCATGATGATGAAGAAGAAGAACCTGAAGAGTAAAAGAAGATGCGCCACAAGGGAAACATATGCATCAGGTACTTAGAAGAAAATAAGTCACCTAGATGGTTTCCAGCTGGCGACCTGTGCCATAGGGAAAGTTGACCAAGTCAAAAGTGAATGTACACCATTGATCTTAATTGACACATCTTGACCGTAGGTCATTTGTAACCGCTCCCTCACCTTATTCTAGAAAAGGTGCAGGGATGCCCTATTTTGAAGATTTGGAAGCTTAATTGAAATTTGATTGCTGAAATATCAGGGCTTATTTCAAAGTTGTTGTAAACATACATGTTTTTGAATACTTAATGAAAGAGAAGACCATTTTGATTACAAATCATCATAATTCCTAAGTAATCTATGTCTAGATTCTTGATACATGCTTTGATTAGTTGCGTCCCTTGGAGTGCTTATCAATTTGCTTGTATTGTTTTCATTCATCATCCTTTGAAGTTAGCATCATCTGTATCTAGCTGTGGAACATCCTAGTGAAAATATGGTTTGATTTCTTCTCCTCATGACTGTATCAAGTGTGTATGTGGTTCAATATCTAAATATTCATAATAATTTGAAGTATTCTTTTAATTTTCTTTAAATTTCATAACAATTCACCATCACAATTGCAAATAACAGAAGATTATAAGAAAATAATATGAAATATACTGATATATTGTAGATAATTAGAAATACAAAGCATATTTAGAGTTAAAGCATGTTCAATTGATAAATATCATGCAAAGATCTAAGTACAGACACATTATTTGAAGAAATATACTGTGTAAAGTAACCTTTTTGTGTAGCATCTTTACAGGAAACAGAATATACTGATCAACAAATGTAAGGCCCCTTGAATGATTAACAGTAACACACATCAACCACTAAGTAACATCAGTAGATTATGAACTAATCCACAGAGACTTGGGATCATGAATTCTTTGAATTCATTGTATCTTTCAAGATGAGTAAAGGTTGTTGTGTAACTTTTATTCTATGTTTTCTTATAACTAACATCATGATCAACAGTACTAATGGACTAAGATATGTTGTATGATCTATTCTACTATCCCTAAGAATGCATGTGTTAACACAAAGAATATTTAGCCTCTGGAAGTTGGTGATAGTCTTTGTTTTTGTAAGCAGAAAAATTGTGCACAACCTCCACGAGGACCCCTATGATGATTTTAATCCTTGTCATGTACATGTAAGCATGAAATAATGTCCTCTAATTAGTAGACCTCTTGATGATGTGTCACTTCTTTCATCTTGTGTTGTTTCTTCTTTGTCATTTTCCCTCTCTTTGTTGTCGATGCTTTTCTACACTTTTGCGACACTTGTCAATTTGCATTTTCCAAGATTTTGACCCTGTTCCTAAGCCTTGTAAGAATCTTGTAGGTGAGTTTTCACCTTTCCCCTATGTTTTTCATCCTCTCCACCCCTAGAAGTCTTCTAGAGGTCCCCCCTAGCCATCTCCCACTTTCTATTTTCAGTTTCAGTCAACCAATCTAAATATCCCCCTATTATTTCTAGATCTCCCCCTGGGAGATCCTACTTTGCAAGTGGAGATTTGGAATATTGCACATGATTGACTTGTTTCTCGAGGTAGATCACCTCCTTTTCATCTTCTCTACCATCTCCCATCATGTATTTTCACTCAAACCCCTTTCTTTCTGGATCTCCCATCGGGCGACCCTCAAAAAGCAGGATCTCCCCCCAGGTGACCCAAGGTTGCTCCCCACGTGACCCTACTGGTGAAAGGGGTGACCCTGTTGCATTTCTAGCCACATAAAAACTTGAGTATCTAACTTGAAATAGCTTTGTTTTTTCCTATTTTTCTTCCAGTTTGCATGATTTTTGATGCCTAATATGGAGTTGACTATTTCATGCACCCATAGATGCATAATTAACTCCATTTGATCTAAAATTAACAACTCATTCTCTCCCATGCATTCTTATAACTCCATTTCTTCTTTAGTGATAAGCTATCATTGCTTTATCACTCCCTAATTAACTGAGTTTACTAGGTAATCAATCTAGTTCACTCTCCAATCAATTCTTGTTAACTCTTTAATCAATTGAGTTAACCTCTCAATCAATTCCACCTCTCAACCCTTCTTCTAACCTATAAATACCCCTCACCTCTTCATTATTTGACAAGTTGAGCAAGTTGGAGAATACTCTTCTCATCTTCACAAGCTTCTTCACAGGCCTTTGAGCCTCTTTCTTCATTTCTTTCTTTAGTTTTCCAAAGCTTCAAAGCTTTCATTGCTGCATAGCTTCAAAGATCTTCCATGAAGGCAAATTCATTGTTCACATAGCTCTTGCTAAGTTTTTTTCTCTCCAATTAGCATTCTCATGCTCACGTAGGATGAAGGTGCCTTTTATTTGTTCATTGTTCATCAAGATTTCACATAAATCTCTTCAAGCATCATTATGCTGCTTCAATCAATGCATTTGTGCTCATCAAAATCCCCCGTTGAGCTCTCTCAATATTCTACAAGCTTCTTTTGCTTCTTTGTGTATTCTTGTTGTCAAGAGGTCTTCTCGTTGCTTCAAGAGGATACAAGGTTGCCATCAAGGATTTTTGAGGGTAGTGGAGTCACATAAATCTTCTCTATTTCATGTTCCTCTATGCTTTTTTGTCAATTTGTAGTAATTAGAAAATTGAAATCGCTCTTGGGATTAGTAATTTCTTACTTTTTCATTGATAGAAAAGTTAGATCTAGCATCTTAGAAGTAATTTGCATTCATAGTTTAATTCAATTACTTGCAATTTCCTTTTCTAGATTAATTGTTTTAAAACATTTGAAAACCCCAAAAACATAGAATAATTGCATTAGGTTAAATTCATTCTAAATTACATTCATATTTCCTTTCCTAGATTAAAAAGCATCTTTATTTCCAAAATATCAAAAGAGCACAAAAACAAGTTTGCATTTCATATAGCTTTGCATGCATATAAATATAGAAAAGAACAAAAACATTAGGTATATAGGTACATTGCAAACCCTTGATATCATCACAAGGTCAACAAAAGTCAAACCCTTGGTAACATCACAAGGTCAACAACAATCAAATGCACAACTAAACCCTAGGTCAACCAAAACCCTAGGTCAAACCCTAAAGTCTAGTCAAGGTTAGTCTACATACACCTATCCCTTCTCTTGCCTCACGAATGTGTCCAGGATTAGTAGGTGAGTGGGTGAGGGCAATCCTTGGCAAGATTGTGGAAAACTATCTGAGACCACAATAAGATCCACAATAAGATCCATTTGTCTTACAACAACTAGAGGCTTTTAGACAACTTCAAATACAACATGCAATCATCTAACAAATTGAAAGATAAGAAGCTATCAACGAAAGTAACAACTTACCTACACAGAGGTGGAACAGTAGAAATCCCAACATGAGAAGAGTAACTAGTGATCCCTCGAGTCATAGGGTTATCTCTACAACAAAATTCATCAAATGAAACATTTACCTTAGCACACAACAACAAAGGCCCTAGGACATGCCAACCCCTCTCCATGAAGTCCAACTCTCCAACAAGCCAGACCCCTACCATGTCTTGCCTCCTCTCGACTTGGTACTTCCATGAGAGAAAGAGTGATGTGGTGGATCACCCTGTGGAAATGAGGCAAGGGTCCATGTGCATGCCGAAATATAACATGATAGCGCCAAGCAATCGAGGTCATGATTTTGAGCATACATATTTTGGTGAACCCGACGTGAAGAGCAAAAACCTTTTGGTCAAGCTTTTTGTGTTTCATTGCAAGATCTCATTTTCATCATTGTTCAAGAAATCCTTTTGAGATGGATTCTTTCACAATTTTATGCATTTCACAACATTTCATCCAAAAATTCCAAGGGAATGTCCCCTCAAGTAAAATTACAAATCCAAAAGGGATTTAACAAAATCCCCACAAATTTGACCAAATCAAAACACATGTGAACAATAAATCTAAGATCCATCAAGATGATCAACCCATAGCAAGCCATAAAAAATGGCCACCAAAATGAACAATGAATTATGTTGTTAAGAGAACTTACAAGAAGCTCAGGAGGTACAAAAATCACCCCATGTAATACATCAAGATAAAAAGTCCATGACATGTGAAGTGTCATCAAAAGGAACAAGTAGGGTCAATCAAACCCCAACACAAAGCAATCCATCTCAAGGTTGTAAAACTCAAAGAATGGAAGAAGCCTCACTCATAGGCCTTATAGAAAAATTGGTCCAACGAATCGGGACCCTTGAAGCTAGAAATGGTTGTCAAAGTGAAATTCAAGAAAAACCTAGGGCACAGGGAAATCATTTCATTGATGAGATCAAATCAAACCAAGGGGAAACACAAAATACCCCTCATCCAAACTTCCATGAAACATTTAGGCCTCCCTTTCCCTCACCATCCAATAAAAAATGTCTCAATCAATTGCGTGGGAATCCTATGACACAAAATCAACCACAAATGATCCTACCCAATCTTCAAAACATAAACATGACACCATCTAGTCATCCAAAACTTTAAGGATATCAACAATCTATCATACCCTTTCAACAAATGCATCAAGCTCCACCTAAATGGTTAATGTTTGGAGGAACAAAACCCTCTACACATAACCCCCTCTTAGGAACATACCTCAAGTATTTAAAAGAGCCTCTTGACTACAAAATTCGTCAAATAATACTACCACGTCCTCTCCCCGAGCTTCCAAAATTTGAAGGAGAGGGTGATCCCAACTCTCATATCAAAGCTTACATCATGGTAGTAAGAGAACTCCTTCCTTGGGATGGGGTGGTAGCAAAGATTTTTCCAAAGACTTTAGAGAGTATCACTCTAGATTGGTACTATTTGCTTCCAGAAGCATCGATCCACTCTTTTAGGCAACTCATTGATCAATTTGTGGTTGCCTTTGACATAAACAAATTGGTCAAGACAGGAATACGAGAATTTTTGACAATTAAACAAGAAGCCAACAAGTCAGTTGCACATTTTATCACATGATGGAGGAAAGTTCTCTATTCTTCAACTAGCACACCAAAAATGGATCATAGAGAACTTTGTGATCTCTTCTTACATGCTCTCAACAATGACATATGAGAACAAGTCCAAAAACTCCCATACAAATCATATGGAGAAGCACTCGAAAGTGCCCTTAGAATTGACGAAGCCGCTATTGATAGTAGAAGAAAGGAGTAAGATTCTAATGGAAGGTTGATAAACCATGATACAAATAACAAATCCTTGACAAATAATCAAGATATAGATAGGTCAACAACTACTTCACCATCTAGAAACAACAACAATTGTGACTACAATAGTCATACAAATTTGGGAAATGAAAATGCTAACAACTATCCCTTGAGAATCAACAAAAATTCATACAACTATCTTCATAAACCTCAAGATCACAATCATTATATATATTGCTCATTTCACAAGAGAAGGAGGCATGAGATCAAGTCATGTCGGGGGTACCATCGTTTCATATCAAACCTCCCAAAACATCAACAAAAAGCATTCATGGACACATTCTCACAAAATAAAGAACTTAATCCTAAAATCCATCAAAACACCTTTGATCAAAACATCTTAAGCCTTGTGGAATTAGATAAAGATCAAGAAATTTGTGTCATACAAGGACCAGAATGACTAGATTGCACCTCCAATGATTCAAATTTTTCTCACATGATAGAACTTCTCAAAAGTTCTCCTACACACAAGAATGATTTCCTCAAAGTATTAGATCTAGGCCATCTAGGTCAAAACACTCCAACTAGAAAGTGTTCTTCTATGACATTTGATTTTAAAAATTTACCCTTAGACAATGACATAGCTAAACAGGGTGATCTCCCCCTCCATCTGATAGTCCAAGTGCAAGACTATTCCATTAAACATGTAATGATTGATGGTGGGTCTACAATCAACATAGTCTCCTTTTTGCTTCTTCAAAGAATGGGGTATGATGAAACACAAATCACAAAACAAACTTCCATCCTTAGAATTCATGATAACCCAAAACACTCAAACCATGGGTAAGGTCAATCTTCAAATCACATTGGGTCTCAAAACCCTCCAAACTAAATTTTATATCATAAACAAAGAAACCACTTACAACATGATCCTAGGATGACCTTGGATTCATCGGATGAGGGCCATTCCCTCACCATTATTTCAAGAAATATACTTCTCACACATGGGACAAACTCACATCATCAAAGGAGATCCTGATACTTTCAGTATTTATAGAGATGAACAAGTCATAAAGAAGGGAAAGACCATGGAGACCACTAGCAACCCAAAAATCAACACTTTTGAAAAAGGACAAACATCAAAACAAATTTCAAACATAGCCAAGACATCAATATGTATAGGAATGGGGGCAACAAAAGAATTCCCCTTCAATCCCAACTTAACAAAGTCTTATGCTCCATTCAACTTAGTGGCCATTCCAATTGAACCAGACAAACATTCCTATGATTAAAATCATGACTAAAGTAGAAGAGACAAAATCCACACAAAAACTAGGAGAGTCAACACCAACTCCAATTGCTCCTCAAAATTTCAAAACAAACATGAGAACTCTACAAGAAAAAAAAATGATAAAGCTAGGGGGCAAATCATCAAACAATGAAACATGTGAGTACACGAGACTCTTTACTCAATACAAGGACATTTTTACACCAAGTCTTCAAGTGTCTTTGCAAAGACTTCCAAGTGAAGTTTAGACCAATTTGGATAGGTCCACACATAGTTAAGGAAGACTTAAAAAATGACACTACCTCTTGTGCATTATAATAAAAGAAGAGTTCAGCATCTCAAAAATGTTGTAAATGCCTATAAAATCCAAAAAATCATAAAACATAAAAATACAAATAAAATTATTATAAAAATAAAAAAATGCCAAAAAGAATTTTATTTATTGCATTTCAAATCATTTTGTCCATCTTGCATTATAGTGAGTGACTCGCTCTTATGTTATTTTCATTTCAGTAAGGAGTCTAAGGTTTCCTAGGTATACGTGATCCTTTCAGGACCTAGAGATTCCCCATTTTCACAATCGCCATTATCCCCCTTCATTCCCAGTGATTCTAATCAAAGCCTAGCTCTTAGCTTTACACTGATGCCAGTCTTAATGAGCCAAGATGTTAGGTCTAAACAAAGTTAGTATTCAAACCTACAATGTTCAAAGGAAGCTTGCAAGTAGACCTTCCCAATTCTTCCCTAGTAGAAGAAAAGTCCAAATAGATTACAAAAACTTTAGGTAGTGCTCAACCCCTTATCTTTCCTAGCCAAAAACATCAGGAGGATCAAAACTCTAAAGGAAGCAATTTAAAATTTGAGTGAATAAAAAAAATGAGTGATCAAAATAAGAGTGTTGAGAAAGAAAATTGAGAGATCAAACTACTACATAGCCAAAGTTCCAAAAGCATTCATTTTCATAAAAAGTCAAAAAATCCAAAAAATGAGAAAATCAAGTGAATCATTCTAGAAAATACAAAAAAAAAAGAGAAAAAGCAAGAAAAAGAGATATAAAAAAAAAGTGAAAGAGAGAAGATTGTTGAATGTCTATACTCTTGGGTGGAGATTGTTGGGATAAGGTACCATTAACCTTGTAAATCCCATTACTATATTATTCCATTTTTTATTTGTAATTACCCATAAGGGATGTACAAGTTTCACCGGTATAAGTATTAAACATTATTTACTGTCCACAGTAATTACAGAGTTACTGCACAATAATTTCCAGAGTCACCGGCGGTAGTTACGGGATGTCATTTACTATGGTAAATGGTAATTGGTCAAAGTGGGGTGTACATGTAGAGGAATAATCTATTTTTAGTGTTATAACGCATGTCATAGATGTTGTAATAAGGTGTAAGAGATTCTATGACAACTGTAAGTTGTCATAAGAATCTATGACACTTATAATAGCATATGACGTGTCATAAGATCCTGTAAGTGGCTATTTTTATCCCCAAGGCATTCAACCTTGCATGGGCACATTTTTCCAAGTGTAGGATGCATGTATGACAACATTTGTGACCCCGTAACAGCCTATTCTTGGCTATGGATGCCCAAGGTTGTATTGTTGACTCTTGACAAGTGTTATGGGCTTGTAAGAAGTCATTTAATGTCTTGAGGTTGTGTAAATTCTATATAAACCATAGCATAGTAGATGAGATGCATATAACAGTTTACAGGTACCTAGGTTCTGTCGGAGTGAAGGTTGGAGGATAGAGGAAGTGAATGTATTTGTAATCTCCTTTTGTGAAGATAATACAACTTGGCCTCTTTTCTTGGTGGAGTTTTTTACCCAAAAGCGTTCTCTCCACGTTAAACACTTGTGTTATGTGCTTCATTATGCTTCTGGTATATTTCTATATTGTGGGTTTATGTTTTTGTTACAATCTCCATTGTTAATAGCACACAATTAAAGATTGCTGAAATTTATCTCAAATCAGATTTCCATTGAAGTAGTGTTTCTTTCATTTCTAACATTTGGTATCAGAGCCTGGCCAGCTTTGACTCTTGGGTGCTAGTGTGGAAGCTGTAGCTATAGTGGGAGATTTGGTTGTGTTTGTTTTGCAGATCTTGTGTTTTTTTTATGGTTGCATCCACCATTGCATCAACCTCTCAATTGGACATTGAGAAGTTCAATGGAATGGGGTAGGATTTGTGGAAGCTGAAAATGGACGATTTGTTGGAAGAATGAAACCAATGGTTGATTGTTCAAAAAGAGAAGAAACTTGATGATTTCTCTCAAGATGAGTGGGATAGACTGGATAAGAAGGCACAGGGAACCATCTGGTTGTGTCTTTCAGACTCTATCCTGTTGAATGTTGCAAAAGAAGAGACTGCATACAAGGTGTGGAAATGGTTGGGTGAGATCTATCAAGACAAGAGTATGGTAAATAAACTTTATTTAAAATGAAAATTATTTTCCATGAAAATGCGAGAAGGTGAATCAGTTACAGAGCATTTAAATTCTTTTAATTTGTTAGTGAGTCAACTTGATTCAGTAGATGTTGAGGTTAGTGAGGAAGATAAATGTATCTTACTTCTTTGTTCTTTACCTAAGTCTTGTGAGAATGTTATCCTTGCTATCACTACTAACCTTGCGGATCTAAAGTTGGGTGCTCTTGTTTTAGTGCTACTGTCACAAGAATTGAGGAAGAAGAGTTCAGATAGTTCAGGGGATACTCTCAATGTCAGGGGAAGATATAAGGAAAGAGGACCTAAAAGAGATTAGAAAGGGGTTAAGGACAAGTCCAAGGGGTGGTCTAAGGCTCCTAGTAAAAAGAATAGAGTTAAGTGTTGGAATTGCGGTAAAAGGGGACATGTGAAGGAGTGCAGAAACCCCAAGAAACAGTGGGAGAGTGCTTAGGATAAGTCCTTGAATGCAGGTGAAGAAATTTTACTTTCTGCATGTAATCTTGTTTCTAATGATCACTGGTTGGTTGACTTAGGATGCTCATTTCATAGGACCCCGCATAAGGAATGGTTCTCTACATATGAAGAATATAATGGAGTTAATATCTAGCTTGGTGACAACTCTTCATATCCAATTGTCGAGAAAGGAAAGGTATTGTTGTGTTTTAATGATGGGAGGATTAAAACCCTCCCTGGTGTTTTGCATGTTCCTAGATTAGCTAGAAATCTGATTTTAGTTTTGAAGTTGAATGATTTGGGAATGCATGTGACATTTGACAAGCATGGCTATAGATTGGTGAGAGGGAACTTGGTGGTAGCGAAGGGGAAGAGATTTGGAAGCCTATTCTATTGCAAGTATGGGCCTAACCTATGTTGTCATTGATGTCAACATACTCCTATTACATTAATGATAAGCATTGGATAGTCTATTTGCTGAGGATATTGAGAAAATTGGTCATATCAGGAACAATGAAGAACAGTGAAGACAGTAAGGTAAAAGTCCAAGTTAAGATGAGGATCAGAGGATACAATTTAAAGGGTTTTTAGATATGTGTCTTAAGATGATCCAGTAAATATTTCAGAGGTCCGCATGAAGATCTGAAGAAGTTGTGACCATTCAAGTAAAACTGGTTCCGACAGGTGTTCACGGGAGACAGAGTGACACAGATAGGTCCGGTGAGATCTGGAAATGAAATATCCTATTATGTAGATTTTGTGAAGTGTTTAGGAAGTCCTTGTGATGTGTCAAATTAATTGGTTCATGGTTTCGAGGTCCGCAAGCATCTATTCCTTTGTGACAGTGATGACAGACTATGTTCTTGAGATTCCAGATGAAGGAGAGAAGGGTTTCAGTAAGCAAATGAAGTGTGGATGTTCTTGGTGATTTAGGAAAGCTTGTGGAGGTCTTTGGATCATGTCCAGTTCATGTTGGTGGTCCGCATTGGAGTTTAAGCTCGCATCCGAAGAATTACTTCTAGATGAAGGTGTTCTTCCTTAAACTGGTCGACCAGATGAGTTACTCATCCTGCAGATGTTCTTGTAGATGTTTGTTGACTTAGATGATTATTCCTAAGTCAATGCCTTGTATAAATAAGGAATTATGAATTCATTTCAAAGAGAATCATGTGGAGATGTGTGTGTGGTAGCGAGGAGGAGAGTGAAAGGCAGAGTAGAAGTATTGGGCTTAAATGGAACTGATTCAAGCATGGTGAAGATGCTATTCTCCAGTTCATGTATGTTATGCTTATTATTTTGTAAACAGTGTGTCTCTTGTAGGTAGTGAACCTTTTGTGAGCAGTGTGCTTAGGCAGTGAGCCCTAATTGGCATGTGTCATTTTGTTCTTTATATTCTTCTAATAGAGAATACATTCTTGGGTTAGTCACCCCGTGGTTTTTCCCTTAACCAGGTTTTCCACGTCAAAATCTTGGTGTCTCATGTGTTAATGTGTTTCTGCTCTTGATTTAATGCATTGTGTTTCCATGATTGATTTATTATTATGCTGTTAAATTAAAAAGTAGATTTAAGTGTTTAATTGGAAGAAATTTTTGGACAACTGATTCACCCCCCCTCTCAGCTGTCTGCCCTAAATCTAACATGTTCAAGCTTGAAGCCACTACAGTTTATAATGCATCCTATGTATATGAGGCTAATACTAAAAATACATGTATGTTGTGGCACCATAGATTGGGCCACACAAGCAATAATGTATTAAAAACTATTAAGAATAAAATTGTTTTGGATGGTTTCTCCTATTCTGATGAGCACTTTGATTTCTGTGAGCATTGTGTGTTTGGTAAACAAAATAGAAAATCATTTCCTTCAGGAAGCAATAGAGCAAAAGAGAAGTTAGAAATTATTCATACGGATGTGTTTGGACCTGTGGATAATGAATCTATCAGAAAATCTCATTATTTTGTAACCTTCATTGATGATGTATCTAGATTTACATGGATTTATTTTATGAAGCATAAATCTAAAGTTTTCACTAAGTTTAAGGAATTCAAAGTCTTAGTAGAGAACCAATTAGGTTTAAAGATAAAAATATTAAGATCTGACAATGGAGAGGAATATTTCTCTAAGGAATTTGATGAATTTTGTAAGCATGCAGGTATAATCAAATAAAAGACAACTCTATATACACCATAGTAGAATGGTGTTGTAGAAAGGATGAACCGAACAATTATGGAAAGGGCCAGAAGTATGCTTAGTGATGAACAGTTGGATAAATGCTTTTGGGTAGAGGCTGTGTGTACTACTTGCTACTTGATAAACAGATCTCCTTGTAAGGCTCTTGATTTGACACCTTATGAAGTGTGGATAGGTAAGAAACCTTCTATTTCATATTTAAGGTTTTTTGGCTGTGAGGCTTTTGTTCATGTGCCTAAGGAAAAGCGATCTAAGTTAGATCCAAAGGTTGAAAAGTGTGCATTCATTGGATATGGTGATAATGTCAAAGGTTCTTAGCTTTGGAATCCACTAACCCATAAGATTATCTTTTCTAGAGATGTTATTTTCAAGGAACTTAGAGCTATTTCTGAACCTAAGCATCGAAAAGAGAAAGAAGAAAAGGTAAAGAAGGTGCACTTTGATTTAGAGTAGCAAGATGCACCTCAAGAAGAATAGAATGATGGATTGGGGGTGAGGTAGAAGAAGAAGATTCAAGTAGTTCTGATGAAGATGAATCTATTATTACAGAAGAAGTTGGTGCAAATGATCATGCAGAAGAACGAGTAGAGTCTCTTACTCCACCCTTGAGGAGATCCACAAGACAATGGAATCTAGTTGATAGGTATAGCCCACCAGATTTTGGTTGTGTATATGCTTTATTGAGTACTAACAATGAACCTAGATCCTATAGGGAAGCTATTTCTATAGATGATAGTGAGTCTTGGCAGTTAGCCATGCAGGAGGAGATGATGGCTTTAGACTCTTGTAACACCTGGGATCTTGTTTGTTTTCCCAAAGGAAGAAAGTCCATAGGTTGTAAGTGGGTCTTCAAGAAGAAGTTTGGAGTAGACGGTTCATTGGAGAAGTACAAAGCTAGACTAGTAGTTAAGGGCTACTCCCAGAGAGAAGGAGTTGATTTTGGTGAGATATTCTCTCCTGTTGCTAAATTAACTTCTATTAGATTTCTCTTATCCATTGTTGCATCTTATGATTGGGAGATTGAGAAAATGGATGTCAAGAATACGTTCTTTCATGGAGATCTTAAAGAAGAAATTTATATGCAACAACCTACAGGTTTTGAGATAAAAGGAAAAGAACATTGGGTTTGCATGTTAAAGAGGTCTCTCTATGGTTTGAAACAATCCCCCAAAATATGGTATCAAAAGTTTTCTTCATTTATTTTGAAATTGGGTTTTGTTAGAAGTGAGGAGGATCATTGTGTTTACATTCATTGTGTTGATGATTCTATACTAGTTATTGCTTTGTATGTTGATGACATGTTTTTCAACAATACTAAGGGTATGGTCAGTGAGCTTAAAGCCCAACTTTCAGGTGCATTTGAGATGAAGGATCTTGGTGCTGCAAGGTATATTTTGGGAATGGAGATCAGGAGGGATAGAGTTAATAGAAATATTTGGTTGTCACAAAGTAAGTATGTGAATACTATTTTGCAGAGGTTTAGTTTGCAGGACTATAACCCAGTTAGAGTTCCTTTACCCATTGGTATTAAGATTTTATTAGATATGTTTCCAAAGACTGAGGATGATCTTGAGGATGTGTCTAATGTACCATATGCTAGTGCTGTAGGGAGTTTGATGTATGCAATGGTTTGCACTAGACCAGATATTGCCCAAGTAGTGGGAGTTTTGAGCAGATTTATGTCTAACCCTGGTAGACAGCATTGGAACTATGCGAAAAGAGTGTTTAAATATCTTGCAGGTACTCCTGACCATTGTTTAGTTTATTCTCATACTGATAGTGCTGATAAATCTTTGGACATACAAGGTTTTTTTGATGCAGATTGGGTAGGTGACTTGGATAGTCGAAGGTCCACTAGTGGCTATGTGTTTACTCTGTTTAGAAGTGTAGTGAGTTGGATGAGTAAGAGGCAGCCCACAGTTACTTTGTCCACCACAGAAGCAGAGTATATGGCTACTACTCATGTCTCTAAGGAGGCAATTTGGTTGAGAAGACTATGTATAGGTATTGGATTTGATTGCAAGATCATTTAGATTGGTTGTGATAGCTAAAGTGCTATTTGTTTGGCCAAGAATCCCATGTATCATGCTCGGACTAAGCATGTTGATGTTTAGTATCACTTTGTTCAAGATTTGGTTGAAAATGGAGAGATTGAGCTAAAGAAGATAGACACTCAAGAGAATGTTGCAGATTCATTGACCAAGTCTATGGGCATAGAGAAGTTCGTATGGTGTAGAGAGGCCATGGGCATTGTTTCTAGTGCTTGATTATTTTTTCATTTGATTTCCTATGGGTTGATTTACAATGTATAATGTCAAGTGGGAGAATGTTGGGATAAGGTGTCATTAACCTTGTAAATCCCATTATTGTATTATTCCATTTATTATTTGTAATTACCCATAAGGGATGTACAAGTTTCACCGGCAGAAGTAAAAATTATTTATTATCCACGATAATTACAGAGTTACTGCACGATAAATCCCAGAGTTATCGGCAGTAGTTACAGGATGTCATTTACTATGGTAAATGGTAATTGGTCAAAGTGGGGTGCACATGTGGAGGAATAATCTATTTTTAGTGTTATGACGCACGTCATAGATGCTGTAAGAAGGTGTAAGAGATTCTATGACAATTGTAAGTTGTCATAAGAATCTATGACACTTATAATAGCATATGACATGTCATAAGATGTTGTAAGTGGCTATTTTTAGCCCCAAGGCATTCAACCTTGCATCGGCACATTTTTCCAAGTGTAGGATGCATGTATGACAGCATTTATGACCCCGTAAGAGCCTATTCTTGGCTATGGATGCCCAAGGTTGTATTGTTGACTCTTGACAAGTGTTATGGGCTTGTAAGAAGTCATTTAATGTCTTGAGGTTGTGTAAATTCTATATAAACCATAGCATAGTAGATGAGATGCATATAACAGTTTACAGGTACCTAGGTTTTGCCAAAGTGAAGGTTGGAGGATAGAGGAAGTGAATGTATTTGTAATCTCCTTTTGTGAAGATAATACAACTTGGCCTCTTTTCTTGGTGTAGTTTTTTACCTGAAAGGGTTTTCTCCATGTTAAACACTTGTGTTATGTGCTTCATTGTGCTTCTAGTATATTTATGTATTGTGGGTTTATGTTTTTTTTACAATCTCTATTGTTAATAGCACGCAGTTAAAGATTACTGAAATTTATCTCAAATCAGATTTCCATTGAAGTAGTGTTGCTTTCATTTCTAACAGAGATCAATCTAAGCTCAAAGCCTCAAGGGTGACATTCTAACAGAGGAAATAAAAAGAAAGGTACAAAGCACACACACGCACCAGCTGAGCAAAGCCAAGAGTCTAGTAGTTTTTAGTATCATTTTCTATCTAGGGACCTTGGTTCTTTCCCATTTATCCTTTACCTCGGGTCTATCTTGCTTGTCATCTATGATCTAAGTCTAGCGAACATCAATAAAATTTGGTACTTGTCTAAGTTGAAAGCTTGTCAGATTGTCTTATCTAGATAAGGATCAGTGTTTAGCCTCTAGAAAAAGCCCAAATTTAGAAACATTCCATTTCACTCCTGCTCCCTACTTGAGTTCTAAATTTCTATCTCACAAACTTGAATAGGTCTCTTATAGTAGAATAACCTGCAATCCCCTGGATTGAAAATCATACTAAAGATTAGTCATATTGTTTGTTCCACATGGCATTCATATCAAAATAAAAAAAAGAGTTCCAAATAAATAAAGTCAATGTCATAACTCATGGCATTCCATAGAAGTAAAAGTTTCATTTCAAGCATCCCTTGCATGTTCTTGCATCTGCATATCATTACTTTAATTCATATATATCAGAAAAAGACAAAAACAAATTGAATCATCCATATGTGATCATCTTAGGTATGCATTCTCATAACCAAAATAAAATCTCTAGACAACCATATGCACAAGAGGGAAAGTGAAGTACAAGATGTCAACTAAAGCTATGTATTGATCTCATCAAATTAGGTCTTGTAACAATAAAGTGTAAAACAATGTCTAAGCATAAGTCACTCCAAACAAGTCAAAAGAGCAAAATTGTGTAGTCAAGTAAACAAATCTCAACATGTAACAGGGCAAGGGTACAGATCCCTTCAATAAATGTAGGCTTTCCAAAGACCCCAAGGAATATCAATACCAAACCTTCACAAGATGTCCAGAAAACCATAAAAATTGGAAAAATTAAAAAAACCTAAAAAAATGTAAAACATCAAAAATCCTTAAAAATCAAATATGTTCTTCAAAATCTAAAATAAAAGAAGAATTTGTTCTCCTCTCTAGCTTAGCATGTGTTCTATTTATTTTATGCATCTTTCATGCATCATTTTGTATGCATTCATTCCTATAGGTCTCACTGACAAAGGCAAACAACTAGTCAAACTCTCACGATCTATGGTAAGTTTGTCATTTGAGTTTTCATTATTCATTTTGATATATTCAAATGTCAGGCTAACACTAGTTATTGCAGGTACAATTGCAGGAAAATTGACAATAGGTAAGGCCTAGTTCGGGAATGGTACCTACTCTTCATGTAGACTACCCTCCCCAAGGGGGCAAATATGTAAGCACAAAAATCACGCACAGCCTCCATAAGGACCCCTATGATGATTTTAATCCTTGTCACATACATGTAAGAGTGAAAGAATGTCCTCTAAGAAGCAGACCTCTTGATGATGTGTCACTTCTTTCGTCTTGTGTTGTTTCTTCTTTGTCATTTTCCCTCTCTTTGTCGTTGACACTTTTGTGACACTTGTCGATTTGTATTTTTTGAGCTTTCAACCTTGTTCCTAAGCCTTGTAAGAATCTTGTAGGTGAGTTTTCACCTTTTCCCTATGTTTTCATCCTCTCCACCCCCTAGAAGCCTTCTAGAGGTCCCCTCTAGCCATCTCTCACTTTCAGTTTTCAGTTTCACTCAACCAATCCAAATCTTCCCCTATTATTTCTAGATCTCCCTCTAGGAGATCCTACTTTGCAAGTGGAGATTTGGATTCTTGCAAATGATTGACTTATTTCTGGAGGTAGATCACCTCCTTTTCATCTTCTCTACCATCTCCCATCATGCATTTTCTCTCAGACCCCTTTCTTTCTAGATCTCCCATCGAGAGACCCTTAAAAAGCAGGATCTCCCCCCAGGTGACCCAGGGTTGCCCCATGGGTGACCCTACTGGTGAAAGGGGTGACCCTGTCATTTTTCCAGCTGTGGAAAAACTTAATTTTCTAACTCAAAATAGCTCTATTTTTGCCCATTTTCCTTCCAGTTTGCATGATTTTTGATGCCTAATATGGAGTTGACTATTTCATGCACCCACACATGCATAATTAACTCTATTTGATCTAAAATTAACCACTCATTCTCACCCATGCATTCTTCTAACTCCATTTCTTCTTCAGTGATAAGCTATCATTGCTATATCACTCCCTAATTAACTGAATTTACTAGGTAATCAATCCAGTTCACACTCCAATCAGTTCTTGCTAACTCTTCAATCAATTGAGTTAACTTCTCAATCAATTCCACCTCTCCTCCCTTCTTCTAACCTATAAATACCCCTCACCTCTTCATTATTTGACAAGTTGAGCAAGTTGGAGAATACTCTTCTCATCTTCACAAGATTTTTCAAGCTTCTTCACAGGGCTTTGAGCCTCTTTCTTCATTTCTTTCTTTAGTTTTCCAAAGCTTCAAAGATTTCATTATTGCATAGTTTCAAATCTCTTCTAGGGAGGCAAATTCTTTATACACAGTTCTTGCTAAGTTTTTGCTCTCTAATTAGTATTCTCATGCTCACATAGGATGAAGGTGCCTTTTATTTGTTCATTGTTCATCAAGATTTCACATAAAACTCTTCAAGCATCGTTACGCTGCTTCAATCAATGCCATTGTGCTCATCAAAAGCTCTCGTTAAGCTCTCTCAAGCTTCTACAAGCTTCTTTTGCTCCTTTGTGTTGTCTTGTTGTCAAGAGGTCTTCCCGCTGCTTCAAGAGGATATGAGGTTGCCATCAAGGAGTTCTGAGGGTAGCGGAGTCACACAAATCTTCTTTGTTTCAGGTTCCTCTATGCTTTTTTGTCAATTTGTAGTAATTAGAAAATTGAAATTGCTCTTGGGATTAGTAATTTATTGCTTTTTCCTTGATAGAAAAGTTAGATCTAGCATCTTAAATGTAATTTGCATTCATAGTTTAATTCAATTACTTGCAATTTCCTTTTCTAGATGTAACATCAAAAAATGTCCCCTTGGGGGCTTTTCCCTCATAAGGTTTAGCTCTCAGGTCTTTAGCATGCATTTAGGACATCTTAGTTCATATTTTGGCATCCCAATGGAATGAGGCCTATGTTTCATGGCAAAGTGGACCTAGGAGGACCCCTTGACCTTAACCTTGCCCAAAATAGGGGGGAGGACTTGGGTACCCACACCCTAGTCCTACCCTATTTTGGGTCAGGCCCAAAATTTAAGTGTCATTTTATGACCGTTATTTGGTCCTTTTGCCGACATGGTAAGTTTTAATTTTTGAAATCTTGGTGGGAGTGCTTGTAGTTGCATATAAAAGCATGTTTAGGCATTCATTTGTAAACTAGATTTCAATTAGATGGCAATTGTGATGTTCATGTGCTCTCAAGGTTATTCAAGGCTTTCATTGTGTTGCAAGAGCAGACTTGTGTGGTTTGTGTGTTTGTATTTGCAGATTTGAGGATCCATTTCATCATGGAATGAAGAGCATCTTCCTCCCATGATATCTTCACTATAAGGTGACATTATATTGTGTTTTCATTATCAATTTCTTTGGTTTTTGCCTCTGCCTCACAAGGGCATCCACTCTCTATCTGACAAAAGTGTTCGGAGACTTGTCCTCCAGGGCTTGACTGAGGCAAGCCTCTAAACACTGCAACCCCCAAACCAAGTCTTGTGATTGTATGTTACAGGTGTCGCATTTGGAAAAAGTGAAATTGTAGGAAGGATTGGCAGGCATCAAGGATTCAAGATCTAAAGAAAAGGACACAGGAGCATTTCCAGGAATTGGGCACTCGTTCTACTGTTCTTCGCAGACAAATTTCTAGAAATAGAAGTTACACGGTTGATCAGTGTCAGAAGGAGGTCTGGATCCTACGAAGAAATTGGTACCTTGGACTAGGGCACCCGCTCCAGTGTCCCCGACTGTTGCACTTTGGAGCCCCGAAAATAGGTACTCTGTGAATTGGTATTTTACTCTTGTCTACAAGAGCTTTTTCCATTATTCATCAATTTGTTGTCGTATTTGCATAATTAGGGTTTTAATGGTCAATTGAGCATAGGAGAAAGAAAATTGATAATTAAATTCCCTAATCCAAGTTTCCCTACATCTCACAATGACCTAGGGTATGATAGTGCTTGCCACTCAACCCTAGATCCTTGAATGTATAGTGGAGAGGAGGATTTAAACATCAAAACACCAAAACATTAACAAATCCAGTTTTCCACTAAACATTTTGGTGAACCCATGTTTTTGGACTTAGATTTCAAATTTATGAGTGTGTGTCTTCAGATTTGGATTGATTTCATTCATTCATATAATCATTCATTTTATTGCATTGAGAAAATTTTAAAAAAATTAAAATTTTTAAAAAATTCAAAAAAAATTGCATTGTTTGGCTTGCTAAATTGCATCAATTCTTTCTAAATTTTCCTAATTCATAATTTTTGCATCAGATATGATATAAACTATAGAAAAACACAAAAATTTGGATTACATTTTTATCATTTAATTGCTAAGGTTTTGTGGAAATTTTGACAATTTTGATATAACCTAGTAATTCCAAAATCTAGGGTTAGTAGGAAAAATATTTTTTCATATTTTTCTAATGATTTTAGAGGCTCATTCAAATTAACATTTGTCTTTAGTCTTTCATTTTAGTGTAAATTTGCATTTAAATTTAAAATATTTGCATTTTTGCATAGAAAATTTCAACAAAAACTAGCAATTTTGATGCATTTTCATTAAATTTGCAAGGGCATTTTGCATGTTCAAGATTGAAAATAATTTTCAGATCTGAGATTATTTAATTCCCATCATAAATCATGCTTCAAAACATTCACACAGCATTTTGTCCCAAGATCTCAAACCTAGGGCTTCAAAAACAACGATTTTCACTAAATTTAGCCTTATCGACTTTATAAACTTGCACTATAGGCATGTTGTGAAAGATATTTTTGCACTAATTTTATATTATTAGGATAATCATTTGATACCCCTCATAAAAATCTTCACAACACCCTTTTATTGGGCTCTTGTAGTGAAATTTTTGCAAAAAACTACACATTTTGACTATTTTTGCCCTAGGGTTTGACCTAGTTTGCACTCCAAGCATGTTGTGAAAAAATTTATGGATTTAGGTGACTGATATTATTGATATTATTTGTTATGCATTCTAAAATTCATTACAACACCCCTTTTTCTAGGTCTTGGAGTTGAAAAGTCATGAAAAATAGCCTATTTTTGCTATATTTTCACTAGGGTTTGACCTTAAGTGGCACTAAAAGCGTGTTCTGCTGGGTATTTTTTCACCAAGAGGTTGTTACTACTGATATTATTTTCTTTCCATTATAATTTTCCTCACAACACCCTTTGTTATGCCCTTTTGCATTGAATTTTGGTGAAAAGTGTCTATTTTGATATATTTTCACTATATTTTGACTTGGCATTAACTTGAAATCACATCAAGATTGTGTTGAGAAGGATACTTTTTCTATTTTAGACTGATATCAGACATATAACTTTCTGCCCTTGACTTAAATCCTTACAACACCCTTTTCTTTCATATATTTACATTAAAAAAGTACAAAAAATCAAGCATTTTAGGTCATTTTTGCATATAGTTTGCACTTGTCTTTTACATACTCTTGGAAATTTGTTAAAATTGGATTTTGCATTGCATTATGGAATCTTCATTTTATTCATCTCTGAAATCTTTGCATGAGTATATCCTAGATTTTAAAAATTTCTCTAATTTCACTAATGAGAATCCTCATATTCTAGAACACATAGCTTATATCAGTGGTATTGACACTTCTATCTATTCTACATATGAGTTGCAATTACTTTGTTATTCACATGATTTAGTAGCTTCACTTTACTCATAGGAGCATATCCTTTGATATTAGTGTTGCAAGTATGAGGTTAACCAGTGTTGTCATTGATGTCAACATACTCATATTGCATTGGTAAGAAGGTTTGGATGAGCTGTGTGTTGAGGATATTAAGAAAAGTAGTCTCAATCAGGAACAGTGAAGAACAATGATAAGAAGAAGGCAAATGTACTCAATAGGTTGAGAATCAGAGGATGTGGATTAAAGGGTTTGTAGATATGAGTCTTGAGATGATCCAATTAAAATTTCAGAGGTCCGCATGAAGATATGAAAAAGTTGTGATCAGTCAAGTAGAACCGGTTCCGGGAGCTGTTCCGGAGTGACAGAGTGTTATAAAAAGGTCCGATGAGATCCAGAGGAACATTGTCAGACTCTGTGGATTGGAAGGAGTGTTTGGGATGTCCTTGTGATGTGTCATCTCATTTTGTACAAAGTTTGGAGGTCCGGAAGCACCTTCTTCAATATGACAGTGGCGACAAACTGTGTTCTTGAAGTTCTAGATGAAGAGGAGAAGAGATTCCAGTGAGTAGAGGAAGTGCGGATGTACCTGGTTAATCAGGCAATCTTGTGAAGTTTCTTGGATCATGTTGAGGTTATGTTGTCGGTCCGCATTGATGGTAGAGCCCGGAATTGAAGATATTCTTCCGGATGAAGTTCTTTCTCAGACTAGCCGATCGGATGAGTTGTTCCTCTTGTGAATGTTCTTGTGATGGCCGACCGGATGTATTAATCATCTTGTGGATGTCCTTATGGTTGATTTCTGACTTAGATGATTGCTCCTAATTCGATGTCTTGTATAAATAAAGGTTTGTGAGTTCATTTCAAAGTGTGTTGAGCAGCGGATGAGAGTGGTATAGTGAAAGAGCGAAGGGCAGAGCAGAAGTATCTCAGGCTTAAATGGAACTGATCCAGACATGGTAAAGATGTCAATCTCTAGTTCAAGTTTGTGATTCTTATCACTTTGTAGACAGTGTGTCTCTTGTAGGTAGTGTGCCTCTTTGTGAGCAGTGTGCTCAGGCAGTGAGCCCTAATTGGCATGTGCCATTCATTTTTCTTATTCTTCTAATAGAGAATAATCCTTGGGTTAATCACCCCATGGTTTTTCCCTTAACTGGGTTTTCCACATCAAAATCTTGGTGTCCAATGTGTTGATGTTTATCTGCTCTTGTGTTTATGCATTATGCTTTCATGGATGGTTAATTGATGTGCTATTAACTAACAAAGAAGAAGCAAGTGTTTGAAGTAGAAGCAAGTTTTTGAACAACTGATTCACCCCCCCTCTCAGTTGTGTGCCCTAGATCTAACAATTAGAAGATTTAACTGAATTCATCTCTAGGAACACTCATGAGAAAGATGAGAGTGAAAAGCCTTTTTCCGCCATAGAGTATGATGTTGATGATGATGTACCTCCCTCCCATCCCACTACTTTCCCTAGCCAAGATGTAGAATTAGTGGATGAGAAAAGGTCTCACATTAAATACTTTAGGGATGGATGTTGGGTGTAATCAAGAGGGAAACAGTGTTAATTTAATACTTATTAATAGAGTTGGTAGCACTATTCCTAAGATGTTTGTGTGGGGGGTGCCTAATGCACCTTCTTACTTAAAGCCAGTGATTACTATTCAAGGTGTTCAAAATGTGTTACAACAACCACACCATAATGTGATTTCTCACACATACAACACCCATAATAACAAGCAAAGTAACCAAGCACCGCATGTGTCTGTCTCTCTTCCATGTTCTCAACCTATGCTCCCTCAACCACCTCATCTTACTCATAAAAGTGGTCAAGAGTATGATCTTGTCAAATAGCTTCACGTTACTCCAGCTAAGATCTCTCTTTGAGATTTAATACAAACATCACCTACATACCATGGAATGCTCCAAGAAGCTTTACAAAAGGTGATTGTCCCACCTACTACTAAGCCTAATGATGTAGCAGCCATATTGGATAGTATGCATGCGACAAAAATAGATATTCTCTTTCAACCACAGAAATTACCATAAATCGAAGTTCAAAACCAATATGATCCTCTTATAATCTTTGTCACAATAAATAGAATGTTGGTAAAATGGGTTATGATTGATAATGGATTGGCTCTTAATGTTTGTGGCATTGACTTATTACATAAGATTAAAGTTGATACATCTGCCATCAAGCTGGGACCATTAAGTATCCATGGTTTTGACAATGTTGGACGACAATCTATAGGTACTATAACTTAAACTATACAAGTGGGACCTGTGATTGTGCCTACTCTGATTCATGTCATGCCTAGTTCTTTATCTTATAATATGATTCTTGGTAAACCTTGGATTCATGCATTGGGGGCAATCCCTTCCACTCTAGATCATTCAATCAAATTTATATTCAAAGGTAAACTTCATACTATTCATATTGATCCTAAACCAGATAACTGTTTACACATTGAAATGCAAAAACTAGTTTACAATCATAAGAGCTTAAACAATTTGCGAGGTGATCCATCAATGACTAATGTTGTGCAAAACTCTCAACCATCAAATGCACTTGTTGGTGATGATTGTGGTGCATTAGATTTTAACCCTTGCAGTACAGGGGAATACAAATTTAATAAACCTAATACATCAAAAGTCGCATCGATCTCATCTAAACCATCTTTGAAACATCTCAGAAAAACAAAGTTTCCTTGGTTGAAAATAAAGACAATACCCTCACTTATACTACAAATTATGATACCTATGAGGCTTCACCTTCTTCTAAATAAATGGACTCTCTATATGACCGTGGATTTCAAATCTTGTACAAAAATAACGACTATGTTGGCAATGGTTATGGTGTAAATCAACAAGGAATTAGAGTACCTTTACAAGTTGCTGGAATTAACTACACAATTAGTATAGGATACAGCTCTTTGAAACCCACCAAAGCCTCTTTTCATCCTAAACTTAATGTTAATACAATATTAAAACAACATGAGAGCTATCCTGAGTGTATATGTTCTTAATGATAGTGCTAATAGGTAAGTATCTCTAACCCTTTATTTATCTCATGATGTGCTTCCCCCGTGATGTGTTATATGTTGTTTAGGCCTTCTGGGATAACCCCTGATTCTCCCATAAGGTCTGGGATACTAAGAGACCACCTCTGTTGTGACCTTCTTCTATTTGTATCGTTATTCTTCTATATTACCTCTCTCTCTAATTTCATTGTTGAGTGTTGTGTCTTACGGACATAGCGTCGCGGTTGGTGACCTGGGGGCACCCTCCTATGTGACTGTACCTAAGACACTTGTTTCTCCTCTCTTATTTATTGTTTCCCTTCCTCTAGTGTTTCCATCTAGTGGGTGGATGATGACAAAAATTTATACTGATGCGGACCTAGTGTCCCTTTCGAGAGCAATCAAAAAATGGACTTAGTTCCTAATATGACAATGGGGTTGTATATCTTATTCGACGCTTGGCTATCACATTTACAAACCTTAACATTACTATTACTCTATGCACCTTTGGTTGTCTTTGAATCTGGCCTTGGTGGTACTTGATTTGGAGAGCTTCGTGATATAGCCCTACGGTTATCCTCAAACTCTAAATTCATTGTATAACCTTGGCTCTTTGAGTGGTTAATCATATACATTGATGTTGTTGTTTATCATGATTTTGTAGACACTAACATGTTTCTTGTAGGGATGTGTTTGTGGGAACATTTGGTGATCGTAAAGTACATGTCACCTCCAGGGGGCATGGGTTTTGTGAAAGTCGGTGTTCCCTTATGTGTTTTCTTCCTACCTTAACATGCTTGATATTGATGCTTGATATCAACCACCTTAAGGTGGGGGCATATATAAGGTAAGCTATCTATTATAGATGTTAGCAATGTGTTTGACCTCAAATGCAAAGACTTGTGCCCTAGAGTAGGGCATCATGTATCCTAAGTTTGTTTGTAATCAATCAATCAATCATGTAAGCCCTCTATGGAAGCGGGATATCGCGTATATCCTTTTTATCTTAAGCCCTTTATGAAGGCGGTGATGGTCTATTTTTCAGAGCAGATTGCATCATCCTATCATTTTCAAAAGTCCTCTATAGAGGCGGGGAGTGGTTCTATGATTAACTTAACCCTTAAGCGTGTTTTTAGTGATTCTTGTGGCGAAGCCCAATTGTCGATGTGTACCTGTAATGTGCCTAAGATGGTGTTGGACCTAGAAATAGGTACACTCCATTGCTTGTCTGCCATGTTTTCTTCGTTTCTTCAAGTGTGTGTGTTTTGGCGTGCTTGTTTTGTGTGGCATGTTTGTTGTCCCATATGCAGAGACCAACGCTCTTAGGTAGTGCTTCCTGTATTTTGGGAGGTTTTGCATGTGTGTTGCCCCATATATACAGAGACCTGCGCCCTAAGGTAGTGCATCCTATATTATGGGAGGTTTGTTTACTTTCCAGTACTTGCATTTGCATTTCATATATATGAGAAAAATAAAAGAAAAGAAATCATGCCTGTCTTCCATGCATTAATGTGTCTTATATGCATTGAATGTATTCTCCGTGTTCTACGTGACTGTAATTGTCTTCTCCATGTTTTGTGTGCCTATTATTGTCTCCTATGTGATTGGCATGTCTTCTCCGTGCTTAGTGTGTTTGTTGTGTTTGTGACCTTACTTTAATGCATGTATTGGCCTCGCGTTTATACATACATTAAAGTGGGGGCTAAATGTAATGTTAAAAAATGTCCCCTTGGGAGCTTTTCCCTCATAAGGTTTAGCTCCCGGGTCTTTAGCATGCATTTAGGACATCTTAGTTCATATTTTGGCATCCTGATGGAATGAGGCCTAGGTTTCATGGCAAAGTGGACCTAGGAGGACCACTTGACCTTAACCTTGCCCAAAATATGGGGGGAGGATTTGGGTACCCACACCCTAGTCCTGCCCTATTTTGGGTCAGGCCCAAAATTTAGGTGTCAGTTTATGACCGTTATTTGGTCCTTTTGCCGACATAGTAAGTTTTGATTTTTGAAATCTTGGTGGAAGTGCTTGTAGTTGCATATAAAAGCATGTTTAGGCATTCATTTGTAAACTAGATTTCAATTAGATGGCAATTGTGATGTTCAAGTGTTCTCAAGGTGATTCAAGGCTTTCATTGTGTTGCAAGAGCAAACTTGTGTGGTTTGTGTGTTTGTATTTGTATATTTGAGCATCCATTTCATCATGGAATGAATAGCATCTTCCTCCCATGATATCTTCACTACAAGGTGACATTATATTGTGTTTTCATTATCAATTCCTTTGGTTTTTGCCTCTACCTCACAAGGACACGCACTCTCTATCTGACAATGGTGTTCGGAGACTTAAGTGTCCTCTGAGGCTTGACTAAGGCAAGCCTCTAAACACCACAATCACCAAACCAAGTCTTGTGATTGCAAGTTATAGGTGTCACATTTGGGAAAAGTGAAGTTGCAGGAAGGATTGGCAGGCATCAAAGATACAGGATCTGAAGAAAAGCAGGACACAGGAGCATTTCTAGGACTTGGGCACTTGTTATAGTGTCCTCCACAGACAAATTTCTAGAAATAGAAGTTATAGGGCTGATCAATGTCAGAAGGAGGTTTGGATCTCGTGAAGAAACTTGTACCTTGGACTAGGGCGCCTACTCCAATGTCCCTAACTGTTCTACTTTCGAGCCCCGAAAATAGGTACTCTATGATTTGGTATTTTACTCCTATCTGCAAGAGCTTTTTCCGTTATTCGACAATTTGTTGTCGTATTTGCATAATTAGAGTTTTAATGGTCAATTGAGCATAGGAGAAGGAAAATTGATAATTAAATTCCCTAATCTAAGTTTCCCTACATCTCATAGTGACCTAGGGTATGATAGTGTTTGCCACTTGACCCTAGATCCTTGAATGTATAGTGGAGAGGAGGATTTAAACATCAAAACACCAAAACAGTAACAAATCCAATTTTCCACTAAACACTAGATTAATTGTTTTAAAACATTTGAAAACCCCAAAAACATAGAATAATTGCATTAGGTTAAATTCATTCTAAATTACATTCATATTTCCTTTCCTAGATTAAAAAGCATCTTTATTTCCAAAATATCAAAAGAGCACAAAAACAAGTTTGCATTTCATATAGCTTTGCATGCATAAAAATATAGAAAAGAGCAAAAACATTAGGTATATAGGTACATTGCAAACCCTTAATATCATCACAAGGTCAATAAAAGTCAACAAAAGTCAAACCCTTGATAACATCACAAGGTCAACAAAAGTCAAATGCACAACTAAACTCTATGTCAACCAAAACCCTAGGTCAAACCCTAAAGTCTAGTCAAGGTTAGTCCACATACACCTATCCCTTGTCTTGGCTCACGAATGTGCCCAAGATTAAGAGGTGAGTGGGTGAGGGCAGTCCTCGGTGAGATTGAGGAAAACCATTCGAGACCACAACAAGATCCATTTGTCTTACAACAACTAGAGGCATTTAGACAATTTCAAATACAACGTGCAATCATCCAACAAATTGAAAGACAAGAAGCTATCAACGAAAGTAACAGCTTACCCACACAGAGGTGGAATAGGAGAAACCCCAACAAGAGAAGAGTAACTAGTGACCCTTCAGGTCATAGGGTTATCTCTACAATAACAATCATCGAACAAAATATTTACCTAAGCACACAATAACAAAGGCCCCATGACGTGCTAACCCATCTCCGTGAAGTCCAATTCTCCAATGAGCCATACTCCCACCATGTCTCACCTCCTCTTGACTGGCTACTTCCATGAGAGTGAGAGTGACATGGAGGATCACCCCATGAAAAGGAGGGAAGGGTCCGTGTGTGTGCTAAAATCTGACCTGATAGCCCCAGGCAACTGAGGTCACGATTTTGAGCGTATAGTTTCAGAATGACCACCTTTGAAGACTGTCTGGGAAATTGCTCAGCATTTCCATTAGTTTGGTTTTGGGACTTTACAGATTGGAATATAGCTTAATGTAATGACAAATCATGCATATTCTAAGTTTTATGATGTGTGGACTACTAGAAGTATGTTTTACAAAATTTAGAGTGAAGATAGTATTGGTTCTATGAAGACAGTCACTACATGGGAGCAGGATGCTCCATATTCTTCTGCATTTATAGATTTGGCTATGCGGTTCTGAAGGTATGTTAAGATTGTGTGAAGATAATAATTCTAAAGATTTAGATCATTTACCCTTTCGTTGTAAAAGTTGTGCATGATAGAGTATCGGCATATGTTATGGCAGAGTAAGTCAGTGCTGAAGGTTTGTTGGAATGCTCTGCATTCCTTCGCAAATGAATGATTGCCCTTGCTGTTTTGAGGACATGTTTCTACATGTGTATTATATGCTTCCTTTCAGTTTCAAGGTTCTTGGTGGCCTGCAGCTTAGTTTTTCAAATGATAGCATGTTGCAGTGTGTTCTGGATGACAAAATGTTCTCAAAGTTAATGATTGAAGTTGTGCGGCACAATTCTTTGATGTGCGGTGGAAAAGGATATTTGGGGATGTTTTATGAGTCATATGTGTTGATGGTGTTTTTAGCACATAGCAATGTAGGTAAGATACAAGGATATCTCACCTCTCTTGAAAGCAATTCTATCCCAAAACTTTCAGAATGGGACTACCCCAAGGTTTATAAGCTAGGTCTTAGCTTGCAAGATAACTCAATGTGTATGTATTCAGCTATTCCAACCAAGGGGACTTACATGCAATGATAAATAAACTTTAATGCATTAGGGTTTGATTGCACATGACCTTGATCAATTTTCTCATTTGACAATGCATGGACAAACTAATGTATACCCAGATTGCTATAAAATATGTAGTTCCAACATGCAACAAGCAATATGCTAACTTGCATTCACTAGGTATGAACTCTATGACAACACAGTGCAAGTTTATGAAACCTAATCTAATCAGATCTGATAAATAAAATGCAAAAGGGAAGGGAGAGAGAAAAGGAATAAGAGATCCTATAGACAACTACAAAAATGATCAACAAGCAGATAGACAGATTCCCAACAATAAATAAATCTCTACCTAACTAGGCAGCCCAACTATAGAGACTATGCAATCTTCTAAGGAAACATAAAGGTTTTCAAATTGTGAAATATTCATCCAGTACTCAATTCCTAGTGTAGTTGAATGAACTCACACAATCAAACTTAGCTCATAAAAATATTCCTAGACTAACCATGCACAATGACATACAATTAGCAAGCCATTAATGGTATGGATAGGAAATCCATCAAATATCTGAATAATTAACCATAGATGCAACTAAATAACTAATCGAAAAGGTGAAGAAGAACCATGATAACCATATCCAATCAACAAAATGAACTCAAATTGAAGAGGCAAATGAAATTTTGTTTGTATTGATTTAGAAAAATGACAGAGTTTCAACAATTCTTTCTTCAGTGCTTTCTTCTACTTTTACAATGAGGGAAGTTGCCTTTATATAGAGAAGCATGCATAGTGAGTTTTTCAATGGATGGTGAGGATCAATCCAACACCAAGGGCTCAAATTACATGCCATTTAATTTTGGTGGATGGGTAGTTACATTCCTGGATTTGACTGTCTTGTAGGAAAAAGATGAAATTACAACTTTTCAGCTCATGAGAACAAGATAAAATAGTCACTTTTTGAGTTGTCTAATGAAACAAATGACTTTTCCAATGTGTTTACTGGTCAAGAGGAGTATGTGGCACATTTTTTATGAAGACATATCCAACTAGATGCTTTCTAGATTGACATTTGATGACTGGATGGCTGGAACAACTATAAACATTCCTGGACATTGAACAGGTTTTGCAAGACCAACAGTGATGTAGGCCTGATTTCCTATATCTTCTAGCTCCTAGGGCTTATCTTATCTCCATTTCCTTTGACATCAAAACTAACTTCCTTTTGAAGGTACAGTAGTGGTTTGATTGATAAAATGATGATCCTTCATGTCTGGGATAACAGTGTATCTCAGGGTTTTCGTCGCTCATGGTGGCTCTAGCTAGCGCCTTTATCCCTCAGACTTGCAATCCATAATTCCAAGCATCAATTTTATCATAACAAATCATTTTCCATCAATAGAAATCAAAATATATGCATTTATAGCCATGGATCAATCTAGGACAGCTCAATGTCAATTTTGTTTCCTATGGCCATCTTCACAAATCCAGTGGTTTTCCCATGATTTTCTTAGTTTTTCATCATTTTTGGCTACCCATTTCACATTTATGATGATTTGGGATGTTTTTTGCTCATATGGATCTGGTAGGAGGCTTTTATTTCGCATTTTTATACCCTTTTTTGCAAAAAATGAAATTTTTGGGGGTTGCAAGATATCCATGTGTAGTAGCATTAATTTGATGCAGAATATGTTCTAAATCCATACTAGCATGATATAAATGCTTAACAAGATGCAAAGAATGATATGCAAATCAAATTCATCAATTAAACCAGGTTCCATGCCTTAAAAAATGAGTTCTCTAGCCCAAATATGAGAAAAGCGGGGATTTTTGGATCTGTTGGACATTTCCTGTCGGACACATCCTGCAGGAGACATATCCTGCAAGCCTTCATTTTAGCACCAAGTCTTCTAGCAGGGAAATAAGGGGGTACTGGATCGCGAGGAAATTGGCACCTGTAGGATATATCCAATAGGGTATCATTTTAGCACCAACATCAAGTGCAAAAGGATGTAAAGGCTAGTGGAGGTTTTGGCAGGTACTGGATAGTGGGGAATCAGGAGCCTACCAGATATGTATAGTAGAGGCAACTTTTAGCACTATGTTTAGTAGGCTAGAAAATGCCCGCTAACCCTTGGTGTTTGGAAATTAAACCTTCGGCAGATTTTTCAGCGGCTACAGGATATGTCCGGCAACCTTGGTTTTTAGTGCTAAGTCCGGTAGGGGAGCTTTTTAGCACTAGACTAAGCATGAAGGTCCAGTGCTAATATCTAGTACTAATATCCAGTAACACTGGATATCAGTGCAAACTACAGTAGAGGCAGCTTTTCCCACTAGATTTTGAAATGCCCTGGGTAATAGTATATTTAAAAATATATTTAAGTAAATTTCCTATACTTCAAATATTTTGAAATATGTTGTTAGGATGTTTGAGATAGGTCCTGGATCCATAGGATTTAACATGCAAATTCTAGATTTTGGAGGATCCACCAGATTTCAGACTTAACCAATTTTTAAGGGTTTCAGGGCTTCAGACTTAGTCAATTTCAAGGTTTTAGGGACATGCATCATGGTGAAGGCATATGGACCCCTTAGTAAAACTTTGTGAAAATTGACATGACTTTGCAATTCTAAGGCATGAAAAATAGGAATCCCAATATGGTACCTCCTGCAGTAGTAGTTTTAAGGACTATATCTAGTGCCATAGGATTTTAGCACAAATTGCAGTAACACCCAGTTTTAGTGCAAAAGGCAACAAAGGCCTATTTCTTAAGCTCAAAATCAATTAAAACTCCTCCAAATCAATCATGAAAGGCATCAAACAACTTCAAACATGCCAAACACCCAAATCTAGAATAAATCTTGCATTCTAAGCACCATTTCACCTTCTCATCATTATAAGGAGGAAAGGTTGAGACTCCAAGCCAAAGCAAAAAGAGGGGGTCCCCATTTGGCAAAATGGGGCATGTGTGTAGAGAACAACAATATGGACTCGTCTAGAAAAGTTTCACGAAGATCTTTCTTGTTTCCAATACCGTACAAGATTTTTCAAGTTGATGTGGTCATTATACTTCAAGTCTTCATGTGTTTTTTTTTAAGTTGTCCAATTTCCAAATGAGCAAAGTATGTGGATGTAATTCCTTGGTGTTTGTAGCTATGAAGGATGTTTTAGACCTAGTTAAGCAAGTGTTGGGGTTTGCAAGGTGTGGATCTTCTACTGGTGTAACATGTGGTTTCACTTAGGACCTATATTCTACATGTTTCATCTTGTGTGTTGTCTATCCGACTTGTAAATGTATTTTTCATGTTGTATCTAGCCGACAAGCTATGTAATCAATGTAATATCATGTATAAATAGTGAACCAAATTGAGTGAGGAGTGTGTGATTACAATTTGATTGAAAAAGGTTTGCAAGCAGATATAAAGCAGAATAAATGCATTATTGATGTACGACTGAAGGAGAAAGATTAGAAGTTGTTGATGATGTCTAGATTCATCTTGAAGACATATTTGTGACAGTGATCAAGTATAGAGTGTGCCTAACTGATTAGATCTTCAGAAGAAAGTGTGAAGAGGCAGAAGTGGAATCATCAGAAGTGTGAGTTTCAATGTCAGTTTTCAAATAGTAGAAAGACTGTCATACTGTAATCTTTTGTAAGTGTGTTCTCATTTTAGGGAGTAGTAGCTTCCTTGGGAGTGACCCTAAAACAAAGTCATTAGGAAGTAGAAGATTCCTTGGGAGTGACCCTAAATCAAAGTTACTTAGGGAGTAGCATCTTCCTTGTGTTATAGCCCCTAAAACAAAGTTATTATTTGAGCTTCATATATTGTGAGTTATTCCTCACCGTGGTTTTTTCCTTCTAAGGTTTTCCATATATATCTAGTGTTATGTGTTGATATGCATTGTGTTATTCTTTCATGTTGATATTGTGATGCTTAATGTTTAATCTACTCTGGATAAGTTGAAGTTGTTGAGATTGAAAATTGTTTAAATATTGATTCACCCCCCCCTCTCAATATTCTTGTGTGTCTAACAATCGGTATCAGAGCAAAGTTCCTCTGAGGGAAGATTAACCACTTGAGGAAGGTCCAGGATGGCACAAAGTGGATCCAATAAGATAGCTAGGTTGGATGGAACAAATTATACTTTTTGGAAGCTAAGGATGGAAGCCTACATCAATTCTCTAGGGTGTGGATTTTGGGATTATGTCAAGAAAGGTTACACTATTCCTGCTAGTATTCCTACAGATGTAGACGAAATCAAGAAGTATGATAATAATTCCAAGGAAAAGTTTTCTATCATGAGTGCATTAACTGATTCAGAACTTTCAAAGGTGATGAGTTGTAGTTCTACTCAAGAAGTTTGGCATAAACTTGAAACTATTTATGGAGATAAGAAAGTAAAGCAAGCTAAGCTACAAATATTCAAAAGTAGATTTGAAACCCTAAAGATCTTAGAGGATGAAAACATTGTTGGATTTATGCTCCAAGTGAATGAAGTGGTCAGTGGCATTACAGGCCTTGGTGGTACAATAAAAGAGGATGAAATTGTGAAGAAGGTTCTGAGATCTCTTCCCAAATCTTACAATCATAAGGTATCTGCTATTAAGGAGACTGCAGACTTGGATACATACACTTTAGACCAAATTTTTGGTACCCATAATGCATTTTAAATGAGAGAGTTTGACAGTGATGCTTCAAAGAAAGAAGTTGCTTTCAAAGTTAGTAAAAAGACAAAGGATGAAACTGTTGACGAAGATGAAAGCCCTGATGATGTTGAAGCAAATTTTGTAAGAAGACTGAAGAAAGGCTCTGGAAAATATAAAGGTAAGTTACCCTTTAAATGTTTCAATTGTGGAAAGGTTGTTCACTTTGCTTCTAAATGTCCTCTTAAAGAAGTTAGGAGAAGTAAAAGAAGTGATAAATTCAAAAGGATTTTATTTTCCATAGAGGACAGTTGTTCTTCAAAAGATGAGGATCATGATGATTAAAATGATGAAACTCTTTTCATGGCCTTAAGTGTTGGTGACAAAAAGGATGTGTTGTGATGCTCACAACACGCCCCATTTTACTCCTTAGCAAAATGAGGACCCCTGTTGTGGCTTTGCTTTTGTTTTTTTGTGTGTGGGTCTATTTGGTTGTAAAAGGGAAAAAGAAAGTGAAAGTTACAAACCTTGTTGAAAATATAGAAAAATAAGCATTAAGTACTAAAGCAGAATATGGGTAGATTCCTTGTCAAAAATGAGTGAGGGTTGCTTTTTGAACTATGTTAAAATTCACAATATTTTGCAAGATATGTATGGTTTATGGTAAAATGTACAATGGGAGGATTTGTATGTTGCATATACAAAGCTGTTTGTACATCGGGTTGCATATACAAGGTCACTTACATACAAAGTCACTCATATACAAAGTCCTTTGTATATCGGGTCGCTCGTATACAAAGTCCTTTATATATCGGGTCGTTGTATAAGTCGCATAGTGAGTTGTCAAGTTTTCTAAGTCATTTTACTTGTATGCATTTTTGTTAATGTTCTATCTATACATGCAAGTCAGACCCGATGGTTTTCAAAGTTTGAATGCATAATCGGTTGATTCCATCGGATGTATTTTATGTTTGTATGTTTGGCGAAGGAGAAACATACAAAGTGGATATACAAGGCTACATACATGCCGTGGATTCGAAAAGGTATTAAAGTTGGTTTTATTGTTGTATGTTTCACACTTTGTATATGTATGCTTTGGAGACATACATTTTAATATACATACAGGGCAGAATTCAAGAAAGGGTAAAATTTGGTTAATGCAATGTATCATGACTTAATGTATATCAGATGATGCATTGCACTTTGTACATGTTGCGGAACTGAAAGTGGATAAACTGTGGTTTATAAAAGTTGGAGTCCGAAAGCACATAAAAAAGAATTTGTATGTGTCTATGCTTGTATATAAGGGTTTTGTACAAGTATTGTTGTATTGCGGAGATACAAGTGAATGGTAATGTGGGATCCACCACTCATCGGCATGAGTAGGCTTGTCGGAACAAAATTTGTAGATCATACTAATCTTACACCTCTCAGCGATAGATACTTTTTGGCAGGAATCACTGGTACTCTCACCGATAAAAGAGCGTCGGGTAGATATGTGTGGTCAGAGTGAGTTTTTTAGATCACCCCGACTAAAGTGAGTTACTCCGATGAAGAGCGTCGGGTAGATATGTGTGGTCGAAGTGAGTTTTTTAGATCACCCCAACTAAGTGAGTTACTCCGATGATGAAGGTATACATAACCGATATGCAAAGAGAACATACAAAAGGAACATACAAGGAAATAGCTATGTATGTACAATTTAACTAACAATAAAAAGGGAAGTTTAAAAATGCATGAACACTGCAACTAAAGGCCAAACTTGTGGCCCATTAATTACTGTAATCAATGCCAATCTAGCATTCTGACGAGGTATAAAATGGCGAAAGCGACGTGAATTTTTTATAATCCATTTTTGTGTTTGTTGGCAGGTTTGCAGATATATGGAAGGTGGAGCTTTAATGGCAATGACATCAAAAAGGGTGGATCAGAACACAAAAGAAGCGAGATGAGTAAAGGCTTTCAATGAGAAGAAAAATGCAGGTGGAAGGAAACATTATTAAAAGAGAAACAAAAGATATTTTGGTGGTTGTTAGGGTTTCCAAAGGGCATCCTTACGCTCAGTATGGGTATGCTACTCAGAGATTTTTGGCAGGATTTGTTTTCCACCGTTATTGTTGCACTTGCGGTATAGACCGTTGATTGACTAGGGTTTTGAGGCTATATTAGGGATAATCAAATCTATATATTGAGCCCCTTTACTCTGTAATACTTACATAGGGATTTATAGAATAGAGCTGGAAGTTGTAATTAATAGTTTTAGAAGAGCATTTTAGTTTAGAGTAGAAGGAGGTTGCTTGTGTCTACAATAAGGAATGCGTGGAACATCTAGCTTCCTTACTGTATCTATAAAATGTTTTGTAAGTTTTCTGTAAGTTGATTAATGAAGCAAGGAGTCATTCATACATTGTAAATCATATATGACTGTGTGTTTTGAATATAAATGAATCTAGAATTTTGCATCTATATTCAAAGTGTCTTCTGGCTCTTCTTTGTATTTGAAATATTATCTCTCCAAAAGCTTGCAATCTTTAATGTAAGTTCGTGAAAATACTTAGGGCTTACATTTAAAGGTTTAGTCTATGGATTTAATCAAGTTTGTTGTACTGCTTACAATGTGAATAACAGAGCATTTAGATCCTGTAGCAGAATAAAGTTTAATTTAGATTTCTCTAACTTTTCCCAAACATTTGAAATACTTATCTTAAATGCAAAGATTTAAAGGAGATTATCTGATATTTGAAGGAAACATGAACAACTGAGTGGATATTGAACAGTTTTCATAATATTTGAAAAAAGAAAGTTGGTGTTAATATAAATCATATAAAGCTTTGTGATACAGTAACAAATTTATGCAAAGGAATGAAGAAAATATTGATATTTGTGATATTTTGCATAATTCAAGTCTAATGAGTCATAAAACACCTTAAATCAAGTAAGGCCCCTTGCATATTACAACTTCACATTAACCTACTGAATTATCCACAAGGTCAAGACCTGACCATACAGAAACTTGGGATTAAGTAATCTTAATTGATTTCTTCATATCTTTCAAGACAGTTAGGTTCATTTTTATGAATTTTAACTTTTGTTATGAATGTGTAAAAACAATCATCAACAGTTTTTTGGTGCTAGAAGGAGGGTCTGATTGGAGTTAGGGTTTGTTCTAAGTAAAGCTAGCTCATAACAGTAACAGAGTGACTAGGTCTAGATCCAGTTTAGAAGATATATTTGTGCAATTACCTGATAAAAGACAAAGTAAGAGTCCTTTGATTTGGAATCCCAGAATATCACACACAGAAGGTTCATCTGGAACGCCTCCTGGATCACATTTTAGTATCCATAACATTGTGAGTCCCAACAGTTCTTCATTTAGATCTTTGAATCTTGGTTTAGGTCCTCCCAGGAATCCTATTCCACCAAGAAATCTAGGTATTCCCTAAGGTCTAGGTCAAGCACAAGTACCTGTAATGGCTTATTTTAATGTCAACTCTCCCATACAATTCACTGATTATCATGAGATGCCAAAAAATCTTGAAAAGATATGTCCTAAATATCAATTACATTAGGATCCAAAAGATCACATTAGAATATTCAAAGAGGCATGCTTTAGGGCCAAGTTAGAATATGAGGATGTTGTGTGTAGGTTGTGTTGGTGATTGTTTTGATGCAATCATAACAATTAGTTAAAATTCACATAAAATGAACCAAAACTGACTTGAAAGATATGAAGGAATCGGTTAAGATTCACTTAATCCCAAGTTTAATATGGTCAGGTCTTGACCTGTTGGGCAAATTCAGTTGGTCGATGTGAAGCTATAATGTTCAAGGGACCTTACATGATTTAGGGTTTCTTATTGGTTTACTGGACTCAAACTATGCAAAAGATTAATAAATGTCAATGTGTTGTTCATCCCTTTTGCATAAACTTATACTTGTGCTGCAAAACTTTAAATAGTCTTCTCGAATTTTTGTAGCTTTCTCCTCTTAAATATTTATGAAAACTGTCTACTTTCAAACTCTGTTATGCGTGCTCTTTTCAAATATGAGACAAATTTCCTTTAAATTTCTACGTTTTCGGCTAAGTATTTTCAAATGGGTTGGGAAAAGTTAGAGAGATCTAATCTACACTTCATTCACTCTATTCGAAGGATCTAATTGTTCTGTTATGCACTTTATAAATCATACAGTAACTTGATCAAATCCACAGACAAAACCTTAAATGTATATTCTGAGCATTTTCACAAACATACACTTAAAATTGTAAGCTCTAAGAGAAAATGTTTCAAACACAATGAAGAGCAAGAAAACACTCAGAAGATAGATGCAAAATTCCATATTCAATTGTATTAGAAACAGACAGTCATATAAGATTTACAATGTCTGAATGACTCTTAGCTTCATTGACCAAACTACAGAAAAACTTACAAGCTTTACAGATACAGTAAGGAAGCTAGATGTTCCATGCATTCCTTATTGCAGACACAGGCAACCTCCTTCTTCTACTTCTAAACTAAACTAAAATGCTATTTTTACAAATTCTTGCTGCTACAAATCTCTATGTAGCCCCTGTGTAAAGTTTTACAGTGCATAGAGGCACAATATATAGACTTTGATTGTCCTCAATACAACTCAAAACCTCTAGTTTAAACCCTAGTTCAAACCTCTGGTTACAACAATAAATGCTGGAGATCAAATCTCCCAAAATATTCTAAGCATACATCCAATCTGGGTGAAATATGCCATTCTGGAAACCCTAGCAGCTCAATAATAACTTCTATGGTCTGCTGCAATAATGTCTTCAACTGCATTTTGTCTTCATCAGTGAAGACCCTTGACTTCTTCGCACTTCATCCTTATCTTCCTCTGCTCCTGAGATCTGATTTCCTCTTCCGTGATGTCACTGCTATTAAGTTTCAGCTCCCCCTTCAATTGCAAACCTGCAAAAATGGATAAGCAATAAGTATCATCATTTAATAAACCTGCAGGAAGAAAAACAGCTGCCAAATCTAGTCGTGACTGTGTGAACGCATCAATCAGGCCCTAAATCTGTGAAAATTGTGTCCAAAAATGCATATACATTGCTTAGAAAAGTCAGGTCAACCATCATTGACCGAAAACATGCAATCGGGCTCCAAAATGCTTCAAAAACCTATCGCTTCATTTTCCCGCCCTTTTCACCTATTTAAATTTATGTCAAAATATACAAGTCGGACACGACGCTTCCGTTAAATCGGATTTCAATTTCCTTTTAATTCTGATTTGTATGAGCGCAATGTATATTGGTTTGTATATCTCAATGTACAAGCCAGAAATATACAAGCAATTAATTCTATTTAAACCACTCTTCAATTCCACCTCATGTACATATGCATTGTATCCTCCGATATACAAGTCAGATGCGATACAAGCAATAAATCAGTTTTGATTTCCTTTGGGTTCCGGTTTGTATGTGTAAGGTGTAACGTATGTTTCGAAATATACAAGCCATAACTTATACAATGAATTAGCATTGTTTGATAACTCCCTTAAAATCCGTGTTGTATATGTTGTTTGCATGTTGGTTTGTATATTTGATAATATACAAGTCAGAAACATACATTAAATTAACATTGTTTCAAAAAACTTTTAAATCCGCGTTGTATATACTGTATATTTACGAAACCCTCTTTCCAAATCCGTGGATATACATAGAATTTTCCATATTTAAAACCCACTTCACATCCGCCATTGTATATTTGCACTATATGTTACCGAAACATACAAGCCCGCAAAATATACAAGGGATTAACCTTGTTCAATAATTGCTTCGAGTCCATGTGATGTATGTTGCCAATGTATATTTTACTTTGTATGTCCAAATATACAAGCACCGAATGTACATCGATTTAACAATGTTTAATGACTTTTTCGGGTCCGCTATGTATATTGGCAATGTATATTGACTTGCATGCTCTGCTTGTATGTATTTTCCGATATACAATAAATTTTCTACTTTGGACCTTTATTTTGAATCCGGCTTGTATGTGAACAGTGCCTTGTATGTTTCGCTTGTATGTAAAAACATACAAGCGCCGAATATACAAGGACTTAATTTGTTTTAATAAGTCTATCGGGTTCGCGTTGTATATAGAACACTTGTATCTTATGCATTGTATATTCTACCTGCCAAACATACAAACATGAGATACAAAGTGAATTTAAAACATCAATTTATTTTAACCTAAAACCACTTCAGGTCCATCTTGTATGTGTGCATAAACCTTTATTAAAATGCATACAAGGAAAAAGACATACAAGCGGCCTTGTATATGAACCCGAATGCAAAAGAGACTAAGTATAGAAATGACTTTGCACATACAGAGGACTTTGCATATGCAAAGCGATAGACAAACCTTAATGTACATTTTACCAAAATGATCATAACTTGCAAAATATGGTGAATTTTAAGATGGTTCAAAAAGCAACCCTAGCTCATTTTTCACAAGGAATCCAACCATATCATGCCCTAGTACTGAAAATGCATTTTTTCTCTATTTTTACCAAATTCTACAACTTTAACCCTCTTTTCCCTTTACCACCAAGCAAAACAAAACACACAAAAGCAAAAAGCAAAGCCACAACAGGGGTCCTCATTTTGCTAAGGAGTAAAATGGGGCGTGTTGTGAACATCACAACAACTAGCAACCAAACAAAATAATTAAATTCAAAGTATTCAAGAAAACTAGATGAAATGAATTCATAACTCCCAACTATCTTTCCTATAAATTATTATCCAACTTAAGACCTAAGGTATTCAATAAGGGTGCATGAATTTCCATTTTCAGTTTAAGTATGTGCACTTGATTAATGATCATCATCTTGAAGATCGATTGAACAAACCAGTGACTGACATTAGCCTACGTAGTTGAGGATATTCCCTCATAGCCGACCGGATAGAGCCTTGCTGCCAACGAGCGTCCATAGCCCCGGCAAGGTTATCATTACAATTCTCCTAAGTAGAGCCCCACTGCCAGCGAGCGTCTATAGCCCCGGCAGAGTTACTTAGATGGCTTAATCTGGATTTTTAGTATAATTTGCTTTATTTATTTTTTTTATTTTATATTTATACTTTATTGATTTTGATGCTTGATATAACTTTCACAAGATATAGCAATTTATAACTTTATGATGCAAGGAGTGGGCACTTATTGAAATTAAGCTGAGAATTGTAATGGTAGCAAGGGTGACCTCAGATTTTTCACCTAATATCTACACTAGTAGGTTCAACAAACCCAAGGATCTTAGGTGTGTCATCGTGAGAAACCTTCTTCGAACTCTCAATCACTATTATTGAATACTAAATTTCAGAAGCTAAACAACTCTCTACGTTCATGACAGTCACAACAAGTTATGTATGAATTACAAATGATTAACCTAAATATTCTAAATTTTATACTATTTTCAATGGTTGTTAGCTTGCTCCTTAATACTCTAAAGGAAAAACAAAGATCCCTGCTGAGGAGAAAACAACGAACCAAAAAACAAACTATACAAGAAAAACAAAACAAAGAAAAAAAAGACTGTACAAACAAAAGAACAAAAACAAAACAACAAACAAAAAGAAATAGAAAACAAAACTATACAAACAACTAACCTACCAAACTATACACAAACCCCCCCCACAAGGCAAACAAACCCAGGGAAGGACCCAAGAACACCTCTACTTGCATATTCCTTTAGATTGTGCAGGAGTAATAGGGCACTAGTTATGGTTCTTAACTTAGCAAATTTATCTTTGAATTCTAAAAAATGCTCTTTTATTGTACCCTCACTGTGTTTAACAGGATGATCTCTAATTATCAGCAATTGAGGCAGCCCATTATGCTCATGACTATTCCATATGCATGTCCTATCTCTTAAATTTCCATAATCAAAATAGTATTCAACATTATTTACTGAGGAAAGGAAAGAGACAACCTGATGTATTTTTAGCTCTGTTGGACATGCGTGTTTATTGACAGCTGGTCCTCTTTTTAACCCTGCACTTTCTTTGCCAAGCTCCAAGTCAGGTCTTTCTTCAAATTGAAAGATGAATGACTCTAGATGTATTATTTCTTCATCTTTTTCCAGCCTTGTTCCTTCATACTCCATGTTCAGTTTATCCTCAAATTCAGTGACCCTCTCAATGTTCTCATCAGTTCCCTGCACATCAACACTTAAGTGAGTATATTCATCATCATAATCCAATATACAGAAATTAATCATTTCTAGATCACTTGAGAGTAAAGGTGGAACAACATCTCTTGATTGGTAGGAATACTCCCCTATTTCATTTTCAAAATAATGCTGGGGTGATGTCTGATTTTGCCCAGCAATAGCATGATCCTCTGTATCTTCCATTTTCAAGAATTGTTCATCAGATGACTCACTTTTACATCCAGTGTGGAGTCTAATTCTACTAATTTGCAACAATCTTGAATTTGATCATTTAACTCAAAGAAGTCAGCCATGAAACTAGGATTTACTTTCTTTTTTATGACTTCATTAGTTGCTATAATAGGAATCTCATCAATTTTAGTGCATTTAGATTCCTCCATCCATCCACATTTTTCTTTACCATAAAATGACTCAAGGAAAGATGTTTTGCTATTATTTCCTTCTAGAACTGATTTAGCTATTGTTTTGTCTAACCAACTGATAAGCTCTAGTGTTGTATTTGCTTATTGCTCCAGAATTTCTTCATTCTTCTGTCAGACCTCAGCCTTGAACACATCTGAGAAGAGAATTAGTCCTTTCAAATACAAATCTATCTTGGTGAGGAAAGTTAAACAATTAATTTCACTGTGTTCCACAGACTGGTGTATCCTGCAACAACTGGATAAACCAAAGTTAGATAAACCCTAAGGATAAAGCTGTCCATTCATAGCTTCCTGAAATGAAGGAAGGCTAACTTGAAAAATGTCCCCATATGAGTCCATTGAAAATAGGACCTTGTTTTCAACCTTTTAGGCTTTTAAAATTTTATGAGATCTAACATATCTCAGAATAAAGCATTTAAACCCAGAAAATTAACCTTAAATTCTATTAGGCCCTCCTTCTAGTGCCAGAAAAACTATTGGTGATTGTTTTGATGCAATCATAACAATTAGTTAAAATTCACATAAAATGAACCAAAACTGACTTGAAAGATATGAAGGAATCGGTTAAGATTCACTTAATCCCAAGTTTAATATGGTCAGGTCTTGACCTATTGGGCAAATTCAGTTGGTCGATGTGAAGCTATAATGTTCAAGGGGCCTTACATGATTTAGGGTTTCTTATTGGTTCACTAGACTCAAACTATGCAAAAGATTAATAAATGTCAATATGTTGTTCATCCCTTTTTCATAAACTTATACTTGCAAAACTTTAAATAGTCTTCTCGGATTTTTGCAGCTTTCTCCTCTTAAATATTTATGAAAACTGTCTACTTTCAAACTCTGTTATGCGTGCTCTTTTCAAATATGAGACAAATTTCCTTTAAATTTCTACGTTTTCGGCTAAGTATTTTCAAATGGGTTGGGAAAAGTTAAAGAGATCTAATCTACACTTCATTCACTCTATTCGAAGGATCTAATTGTTATGTTATGCACTTTATAAATCATACAGTAACTTGATCAAATCCATAGACAAAACCTTAAATGTATATTCTGAGCATTTTCACAAACATACACTTAAAATTGCAAGCTCTAAGAGAAAATGTTTCAAACACAATGAAGAGCAAGAAAACACTCAAAAGATAGATGCAGAATTCCAGATTCAATTGTATTAGAAACAGACAGTCATATAAGATTTACAATGTCTGAATGACTCTTAGCTTCATTGACCAAACTACAGAAAAACTTACAAGCTTTACAAATACAGTAAGGAAGCTAGATGTTCCATGCATTCCTTATTACAGACACAGGCGACCTCCTTCTTCTACTTCTAAACTAAACTAAAATGCTATTTTTACAAATTCTTGCTGCTACAAATCTCTATGTAGCCCCTGTGTAAAGTTTTATAGTGCATAGAGGCACAATATATAGACTTTGATTGTCCTCAATACAGCTCAAAACCTCTAGTTCAAACCTTGGTTCAAACCTCTGGTTACAACAATAAATGCTAGAGATCAAATCTCCCAAAATATCTCTGAGCATACATCCAATCTGGGTGAAATATGCCATTCTGGAAACCCTAGCAGCTCAATAATAACTTTTGTGGTCTGCTACAATAATGTCTTCAACTGCATTTTGTCTTCATCAGTGAAGACCCTTGACTTCTTCACACTTCATCCTTATCTTCCTCTACTCTTGAGATCTGATTTCCTCCTCCGTGATGTCACTGCCATTAAGTTTCAGCTCCCCCTTCAACTGTAAACTTGCAAAAACAGATAAGCAATAAGTATCATCATTTAATAAACTTGCAGGAAGAAAAATAGCTACCAAATCTAGTCGTGACTATGTGAACACATCAATCGGGTCCTAAATCTGTGAAAATTGTGTCCAAAAATGCATATACAGTGCTTAGAAAAGTTGGGTCAACCATCGTTGACCGAAAACATGCAATCGGGCTCCAAAATGCTTCAAAAACCTATCGCTTCATTTTCTCGCCCTTTTCACCTATTTAAATCCATGTCGAAATATACAAGTCGGATGCGATACAAGCAATAAATTAGTTTTGATTTCCTTTGGGTTCCGGTTTGTATGTGTAAGGTGTAACGTATGTTTCAAAATATACAAGCCGTAACTTATACAACGAATTAGCATTGTTTGATAACTCCTTTAAAATCTGCATTGTATATGTTGTTTTCATGTCGGTTTGTATATTTGATAATATACAAGTTGGAAACATACATTAAATTAACGTTGTTTTCAAAAAACTTTTAAATCCTCGTTGTACATGTATATTTATGAAACCCTCTTTCCAAATCTGCGGATATACATAGAATTTTCCATATTTAAAACCCATTTCACGTCCGCCATTGTTTATTTGCACTGTATGTTCCCGAAACATACAAGCCCGCAAAATATACAAGGGATTAACCTTGTTCAATAATTGCTTCGAGTCCGTGTGATGTATGTTGCCAATGTATATTTTACGTTGTATGTCCAAATATACAAGCACCGAATGTACATCGATTTAACAATGTTTAATGACTTTTTCAGGTCCGCTATGTATATTGGCAATGTATATTGACTTGCATGCTCCGCTTGTATGTATTTTTTGATATACAATGAATTTTCTACTTTGGACCTTTATTTCGAATCCGGCTTATATGTGAACAGTGCCTTGTATGTTCCGCTTGTATGTAAAAACATACAAGCGCCGAATATACAAGGACTTAATTTGTTTTAATAAGTCTGTCGGGACCACGTTGTATATAGAACACTTGTATCTTATGCATTGTATATTCTACCTGCCAAACATACAAACGTTAGATACAAAGCAGATTTAAAACATCAATTTATTTTAACCTAAAACCACTTCGGGTCCATCTTGTATGTGTGCATAAACCTTTATTAAAATGCATACAAGGAAAAAGACATACAAGCGGCCTTGTATATGAACCTGAATGCAAAAGTGACTAAGTATAGAAATGGCTTTGCACATACAAAGGACTTTGCATATGCGAAGTGATAGACAAACCTGAATGTACATTTTACCAAAATGGTCATAACTTGCAAAATATGGCGAATTTTAAGATGGTTCAAAAAGCAACCCTAGCTCATTTTTCACAAGGAATCCAACCATATCATGCCCTGGTACTGAAAATGCATTTTTTTCTCTATTTTTTACCAAAGTCTACAACTTTAACCCTCTTTTCCCTTTACCACCAAGCAAAACAAAACACACAAAAGCAAAAAGCAAAGCCACAGCAGGGGTCCTCATTTTGCTAAGGAGTAAAATGGGGCGTGTTGTGAACATCACAACAGGTTGTTTCCTTACACCTTCAATGAGCAGGCTTCTAACTGGTATGTTAACTTACCTAACGGTTATATTTCTTCTTGGGCACTTATGGAAGAAACATTTTTTTCTAGATTTAGAGGACCAATTGATCCTTCCACCTTATATCACAAATTGGCTACAATTAAGAGAGGTGAAGGAGAGTTGATTGATAATTTTAATGATAGATTTCAAAAGGCTTATTCTAGGTTAGTAGCTCCTTACACAGTAAATGCAGATACATTGTTAGTCATGTATTATGTTGCCTTAGATCCACTAATGGCTATGTTTGTCAAAAGAAAAGTTGACATAGATTCAATAACCAAAGCTTATAAGGAGGCAGCCTCAGTAAACCAGGAGATGAGGCAAACAACTTATAATCCATTTCCTAATGGAGGAAATCTTGGGATACAAAATCAAACACAACCTTGGAATGAAGTCCCTACCCATAACACTCCATTATTGAATCCAGTTCCTACATACACACCTATGTATAATCCTTCCCCAATCCAGGCCATAGCCCCTTATACTGGTAACACTGCCAATAATAATCAGAGTAATGGTCAATCTTTCTTCCAAACTCCTTGGGATACATTTGTGGCAAAGGCACAAGAGGAAAGAGAAGAAATCAAAGAAATTACTGCACACTTGAGAAGATTGACTACTTAAATGACACAACTGAGAAATGAAAATTTTTATGGTAGAAACAACCAAGGATACAGTCAAAACCATAACCAAAGCTATAGTGAGAACTATAACCCAAACCATAACTAGAATCATAATCAGAATTATAACCAGGGTCAAAGTTCAAATCAAAACTAGAATTACAATCAGAATCAAAGTCATAATCCAGGACAACCAATGCAAAGTAGAGGACTTATGGTAGATAACAGGGCTTCGGGTAATAACAACAGAAATCAAAATCAGCCAAGGCCACCTAAGACATGGAACACAGGGCCAAATAATGGCACTCTAGCTTCTCCATTTGAGAATTTAGATAATCAAGATACAAAACAAACAACTAGATTTCAAATGGCTAATACAGCATTGAAGAATTGGTGTAGATTTCATAATACTAGTGCCCATGCTGAACTAGATTTTCCTCAGTTCCATTTAGCAGCCAATATTTTCAATGTAGATGTACAGGCTCCCACTTCTAAGTTTCTCATTCCCAAAGATAATGAAGTAGTGCCCTCAGGATATGAGATTGCTTTAGTCTTAGAGACTTTTACCTTTGCAACTGAAGAAGAAGAAGATCAATTGTTAGAGGATGAACCTTATTTTTGTGAGGACATATATCCTGAATCAGCCTTTGTACTAAATGCATTTCAGTTTCCCTTTGAAACTGAGAATGAAGTGTTATATGAAATAGAAGAGGTACGGGCTTTTCAGCAGTCAAACAAAAACCACACCTACAATTTGAGAAATAACACTAGGCCAAGAGGTCCTTTCACTACTTCCACTCCTCCTAATAATTTCAATACTCCCCCAAATCAGAACGCTAGTAATAACCCTGCTATACTAAAGGCTAATCATCATGCAAATAGTGAAACAATAGCACAAAAGGTCCAAACAAGTAAAACAGAGATAGTAGCGCCAATGAGATTGATGAGTTATTTATCTGAAGAGATAAAGAAAATTAAGGTCAATATACTTTTGTGTGAATTATTGAAAAGTCCAGGGGTCAGAAATGCTTTCATAAAATCCTTGGATACATCTGTGATAGGAGAGGTTTCTGTTGATGAGAGTGTTCCTAGTAGAGATTCACAACCCAAAGAAAAGAATAAGAAAATTGAGCAGCCTTCCAACACTAATGTGGTAATGTACACAGATAAGAATGAAGCCCCTCCTTTCTTGTTAACCATTAGAATGTTTGGAAAGAACATGCATAATTGTATGGTAGATTCTGGTGGATCAGCTAATGTAATGCCTTTAGGAATATGCAAAAATTTAGGGCTGACTCCTACCAAATTTGCTAAGGTTGTTACACAATTGGATAAAACTAAGGTTAATGTGATAGGAGAACTAATGCATATTCAAATGCAATTAGCCTCAGATCCTAGGGTAAGTCAATTTATTGACATTCAGATAGTAGATATACCTGTGAATTATGGGATGTTGTTGAGTAGAGACTGGTCTAAAACATTGAATGGATATATGGCCACTGATTTTTCACATATGTGGTTACCTTGGAGAGGTGTTCCAAATTAGATCAAGATAGAAGCAGAACCCAGGATGAAACACATGATTACATAATACAATAGGACTAATGAGATATTGTATGCTTCTATTGAACCTGGTGTTTATAGAATCACTAACAAGGGAGTACAAATTGAAGAGACCTTGATGTTAAATTTTAGAGAAAAACATGTCAGTAAGGAAACAGTATTGTTCATTGAGTCTGATGGAAATTCTTCTGATGAAGAAAGCAATGCAATAAACAGTTTCTGTTAGGTCATCAAACAAGAAATGGAAAAGTGCATGGAACAAAATATTCCAGTTCAATGCAAATTGTATAAAAACATGTGTAGAGTTCATGATAAACCTCATTCTGAAGAAAATTGTGGAATGTGCAGAGATATTATAGAATACCAGTACATAAAATGCACAAAGGGAGTAGGAATGCAAGAAGGAAAGGTTAATCCTAATCAACCAGAGAAATACTTTCAGAATAACATAGAGGTGTTGATACCAGATCTAAAAGAAGAAACAAAGGGCAAGAGTATTTTTCATTCTAATTTACAAACTGAAAGTATAAATATGCAAGTAGTTCAAAATGAATTGCCTATGAATGGACAAGATAGCACCTCACATGTGATAGAAAAAGAAAAACATACCAAAGTAAAGGGTCAAAAGAATAAAGATGGGATGTGGACACTGAAATGTGATGGATCTAAATCAAAATAGGGTGTAGGTGCAGGAGTGGAACTTATAGATCCTCATGGTAAGTCATATTTAGTAGCATATAGGCTACAATTTTCTTGTACTAACAATGTTGCAGAATATGAAGCTTTGATTTATGGACTTGTTATGGCTATGAAGAAAAAGGTAAAAATGATCAGGGTATTTTCAAATTCTGAGTTAGTGATTAGACAAGTAAGGAAATTGTACACATGCAACTACAAAAAGATGGTTTGTTAAGGGCATAGGGTGTGGGATTTGATAGAGTCATTTGATGCTTTCAACATAGAGCATATCCCTAGAGAATTGAACCATAGATTAGATGCATTAGCAATTGCTGCTAGCATTTTGGAACCCTTAACACTGCAGGTTTGAAAAAAATTGTTGTTAAATTAGTAAATGTTCCTAGCATACCAGATAATATTACTCATTTTCAGGTATTTGAAGGGGATCAACAAATTGTAGATTTTCTAACTTGTAATGAGGTATTTGAGCCTCAAATTATTGATGAATAGGAAAGGCCTGATGTGTCTTGGGATGAAGAAGACATAATCAACCTAAAAAGCAATTTCTTACCTAAGGGAGTAATTGAGTTAGAATAGATTTTTGACTTTGATGGGGTAGTAAGACATAAAGATTTGCCCAAAACTGAGGGAGATAAGTGTGATCCATATAACCTTGGAACAGAGCAGAATCCACAAAATGTACTTATTGGAAGGGCTTGCTCTAAAGAGTTGAGAAAAGAAATTGTGGATGTTCTGAAAGAGTACAAACATGTCATAGCATGGACATATGAAGATTTGAAAACATATGATACATCCATCATAACTCATGTGATGCCCTTGAAACCTGATGTTAAACCATTTAGGCAGAAACAAAGGCCTATGAATGTTATTTTAGAACCTTTGATCTTTGAAGAAGTGAAAAAATTGTTGTCTTCTAGAATAATTTTTCTAGTCAAACATTCAACCTGGGTAGCTAATTTAGTACCTGTGAGAAAGAAAAGTGGAGACATTAGGTTATGTGTGGATTTTAGAAATTTGAAACTGGCATCTAAAAAAGATAATTATCCCCTGCCTCCAATAGATGAAGTGTTGCAAGTAGTGAATGGGGCTAAAATGATGTCTTTTTTTGATGGATTCTCAAGATATAACCAAGTCTTAATAGATAAAGAGGATAGATTAAAGACCACTTTTACTTGTAAATGGGGAAATTATGCATACAGAAGAATGCCTTTTGGTCTAATCAATGCAGGTGCCACTTTTCAGCTAGCCATGGACATTGCATTCTGTGGATTGTCAGGTAAGTGCATTGTTATTTATATGGATGATTTAACTATTTGCTCTAAAGATGCATCCACTCATGTTGAAGATCTGAGAAGAGTACTTGAAAGATGTGAAAGGTACAAGATTTCCCTTAACCCAAAGAAATGTTCATTTGGCGTAACTGAAGGAAAATTATTAGGGCATGTCATTTCTGAAAATGAGATATCTATTGATCCTAATAGAATAGAAGGAATAAAGAAATTGCAATTACCAAACAGTAAGAAAGAACTAAAGTCATTTTTTGGTAAGATTAATTTTGTTAGGAAGTTTATTACAAGGTTTGCAGAAATTGTGCAACCATTGAACGCCATGCTGAAGAAGGATGCAAAGATAGAATGGACACCAGTAGCTAAAGTTGCATTTGAAGATACTAAGGAGGCCATTTCTAATGCTCCTGTGTTGACAAGTCCAGATTATACAAAGCCATTTTACATTTATTCTTTTGCATCCTCACATTCAGTTGCAGCTGCTTTGACACAAAAGGGAGAAGACAATGAAGAAAAACCCATAGCTTTCATGAGTGCACCTCTGAAGGATGCACAGCTGAAATATCTTGATATAGAAAGACAGGTGTTTGCATTAGTAAGAGCAGTGAAAAATTTTAGACATTATATCTTACGCAGTCAGGTTAAAACCATAGTACTAGATGCAGCCGTGAAGATGCTGCTAATGCAGAATGAACCTAGAGAGAAAAGAGCTAAATGGATTACAACATTACAAGAGCTTGATATGGAAATTATCCCAATGAAGTTGGTCAGAGGACAAGCATTAGTATAGACCATAGCAAACATAGATCCAAATTTGGTGAAATAGCAGTATGTGTTGAATTGTAGTGATGCATCAGGGTGGTATGATGATTTGAACACTTTTCTAATATCAGGCAAATATCCAAATAAGATGAAATCTTCTCGGAGGAGAGCTTTAAAGATTAAAGCACAGAAGTACATGGTACAAGGAGATCTCCTATTCAAGAAGAACCATGAAGGAATATATTTAAGATGTTTAAACAGAGTTGAAGTAGATAAGGTATTATCAGAATTACATGATAAGTATGGAACTGCTCATGGTTCCCATTTAGCTACAACGTATAAGATATTGAGAGCAGGATACAATTGACCTATGATGTTTAAGGATACTGAGAGTCAGATTCGAAGTTGTCACACCTGTCAAACTACATCAGATAAAGGAAGGAATCAGGCTAATCCATTACAGTCAGTGATTGAGTCTAGACCATTTGCACAATGAGGCTTAGATTTCATTGGCATCATAAATCCTCCGTCATCTGCAGGACATAAGTTTATACTAATAGTAACTGACTAATGTACAAGGTCGAATGAAGCCACATGTTGCAAGTTCTCTACTACTGAGGTAGTTATCAAGTTCCTTGAAGAAAACATCATAACCAGGTTTGGAACTCCATATTCGTTGGTATGTGATAATGGCCCTGCTTTTTCTTCTATAAAATTTTCTAAATGGGCATTTGAGTATGGAATAGTTTTAAAGTTTCCTTCAAATTATTATCCTCAGGGGAATGGGTTAGCTAAGTCTACAAACAAAATTTTATTGGATATAATCAAGAAGCTAACTGAAAAGAATCCTAGAGAGTGGAACACATTGTTGAAATATGCGATGTGGGTAGATAGGACTAAGGTTAAGTCAGCCTTAGGCAATGCACCTTATCACTTAGTTTATGGGATTGATCCCATACTTCTAGTGAATTTAAGAATACCAGTCTAGAAGTTTGCTAATGAATATTTAGGCTTTGATGATCATAGAGAGGCGAGAATAATGCAAATGTTACAATTAGATGAGAAAAGAGATCAAGCCATTGAGAAATTCTCCAAACATCAAGAGATGGTTTGATAAAAGAGCAAGAGTCAAAACATTTAGAATATCAGACTTAGTGTTGTACTGGGATAAAGCACATGAAAAGAAAGGGAATCATGGAAAATTTGACAAATTATGGTTAGGTCCATTACAGGTCACAGAAATAATTGGAGATAATACTTTCAAGCTCAAGACCTTGACTGGGGAAGATGTGCCATTACCAGTTAATGGACAACACTTGAAACATTACTTTTAGGCTTGAGGTGAGGGCAGTTAGTTTCTGTGTATCATAATGTAAATAATGTACAGTTTTGGATTGTTTTGTTTTGTTTGTTGCTTTGTTCTGTTGATCGTTTGTACAGTCCATTTGTTTTGTTTTCTTTGTTGTCTTCCTATGTGCTGGGGTCTTTATTCTAATTTAGAGTATGCAGGAGCAGTCTGACAACCACTGAAAATAATAGAAAATTTAGAACATTTAGGTTAATTATTTGAAATTTACGCATAACTTGTTGTAACTATCATGAATGTAGAAAGTTGTTTGACTTGTGAAATTTTGTATTCAATAACTGTGGGTTGAGTATTCAAGGGAATTTTCTCACAATGATACACCTAAAACCCTTGGGTTTTTTTAACATACCAGTGTAGATATTAGGTGAAAAATTAGAGGTCACCCTTGCTACCATCACAATTCTCAGTTTAATTTTAGCAAGTGATCATTCCTTGCATCATGAAGTTACAACTGTAATATCTTATGAAATCTCTATCAAATCCAAAAATATATAAATAAAATAATAAAATGGATTTTACTAAAAATCTAGATTAAGCCATCTAAGTAACTCTACCGGGGCTATAGATGCTTGCTGGTAGTGGGGCTCTACTTAGGAGAATTGTAATGATAACCTTGTCAAGGCTATGGACACCTGCTGGCAGCAAGGCTCTATCCAGTTGGCTATGAGGGAATGACATCAACTATGTAGGCTAATATCAATCACTGGTTTGTTTAACTAATTTTCAAGATAAGGATTATTAATCACATGCACCCACTTAAACTGAATGGAAAAATTCATGCACCTTATTGAATGCATTAAGTCTTAAGTTAGATGATGATTTGCAGAAAAGATAGTTGGAAGTTATGAATTTATTTCATTTAGTTTTCTTTAATGGCTCCAAATTGATTGTTTTGTTTGGTTGCTAGTTGTTGTGATGCTCACAACACGCCCCATTTTACTGCTTAGCAAAATGAGGACCCCTGATGTGGCTCTGCTTTTGTTTTTTTTTTTTGTGGGTCTGTTTTGTGGTAAAATGGAAAAAGAGAGTGAAAGTTACAAACCTTGTTGAAAATAAAGAAAAATAAGCATTAAGTACCAGAGTAGAATATGGTTGGATTCCTTGTCAAAAATGAGTGAGGGTTGCTTTTTGAACTATGTTAAAATTCACAATATTTTGCGAGATATGTATGGTTTTTGGTAAAATGTACAATGGGAGGGTTTGTATGTTGCATATACAAAGCTGTTTGTATATCGGGTTACATATACAAGGTCACTTACATACAAAGTCTCTCATATACAAAGTCCTTTGTATATCGGGTCGTTGTATAAGTTGCATAGTGAGTTGTCGAGTTTTCTAAGTCATTTTTCTTGTATGCATTTTTGTTAACGTTCTATCTATACATACAAGTTAGACCTGACGGTTTTAGAAGTTTGAATGCATAATCTGTTGATTCCATTGGATGTATTTTATGTTTGTATGTTTGGCGAAGGAGAAACATACAAAGTGGATATGCAAGGCTACATACATGTGGATTCAAAAAAGTATTAAAGTTGGTTTTATTGTTGAATGTTTCATACTTTGTATATGTATGCTTCAAAGACATACATTTTAATATACATACAGGGCGGAATTCAAGAAAGGGTAAAATTTGGTTAATGCAATGTATCATGACTTAATGTATATCGGATGATGCATTGCACTTTGTACATGTTGCGAAACCGAAAGTGGATAAATTGTGGTTTATAAAAGTTAGAGTCTGAAAGCACATACAAAAGAGTTTGTATGTGTCTATGCTTGTATATAAGGGTTTTCTACAAGTATTGTTGTATCGCGGAGATACAAGTGAATGGTAATGTGGGATCCACCACTCATCGGCGTGAGTAGGCCTGTCGGAACAAAATTTGTAGATCATACCGATCTTATGCCTCTCGGTGATAGATACTTTTCGGTAGGAATCACTGCTACTCTCACCGATAAAAGAGCGTCGGGCAGATATGTGTGGTCAGAGTGAGTTTTTTAGATCACCCCGACTAAAGTGAGTTACTCTGATGAAGAGCGTCAGGCAGATATGTGTGGTCGAAGTGAGTTTTTTAGATTGCCCCGACTAAGTGAGTTACTCCGATGATGAAGGTATACATAACTGATATACAAAGAGAACATACAAGGAAATGGGTATGTATGCATAGTTTAACTAACAATAAAAAGGGAAGTTTAAAAATGCATGAACACTGCAACTGAAGGCTGAACTTGTGGTGCATTAATTATTGTAATCAATGCCAATCTAGCATTCTAACGAGGTATAAATTGGTGAAAGCGACCTGAATTTTTTATAATCCATTTTTGTGTCTGTTGGTAGGTTTGCAAATATATGGAAGGTGGAGCTTTAATGGTGATGACATCACAAAGGGCGGATCGGATCATAAAAGAAGCGAGAGGAGTAAAGGCTTTCAATGAGAAGAAAAATGCAAGTGGAAGGAAACATTATTAAAAGAGCAATAGAAGATATTTTGGTGGCTATTAGGGTTTCCAAAGGGCATCCTTACACTCAGTATGGGTATGTTGCTTAGAGATTTTTGGCGGGATTTGTTTTCCACCGTTACTGCTGCACTTGCAGTATAGACCATTGATTGACTAGGGTTTTGTGGCTATATTAGGGATAATCAAATCTATATATTGAGCCCCTTTACTCTGTAATACTTACACAGGGATTTATAGAACAAAGCTGGAAGTTGTAAGTAATAGTTTTAGAAGAGCATTTTAGTTTAGAGTAGAAGGAGGTCGCCTGTGTCTATAATAAGGAATGGGTGGAACATCCAACTTCCTTACTGTATCTATAAGACGTTTTGTAAGTTATCTATATTCAGAGTGTCTTCTGGCTCTTCTTTGTATTTGAAATATTATCTCTCCAAAAGCTTGCAATCTTTAATGTATGTTCATGAAAATACTCAGGGATTACATTTAAAGGTTTAGTTTGTGGATTTAATCAAGTTTGTTGTACTTCTTACAATGTGAATAGCAGAGTATTTAGATCCTGTAGAAAAATGAAGTTTAATTTAGATTTCTCTAACTTTTCCCAAACATTTGAAATACTTAGCTTAAACGCAGAGATTTAAAGGAGATTGTCTGATATTTGAAGGAAACATGAACAACTGAGTTGATATTGGACAGTTTTCATAATATTTGAAAAAAGAAAGCTAGTGTTAATATAAATCATATAATGCTTTGTGATACAGTAACAAATTTATGCAAAGGAATGAAGAAAATATTGATATTTGTGATATTTTGCATAATTCAAGTCCATTGAGTCATAAAACACCTTAAATCAAGTAAGGCCCCTTGCATATTACAGCTTCACATTAACCTACTGAATTATCCACAAGGTCAAGACCTGACCATATAGAAACTTGGGATTAAGTAATCTTAATTGATTTCTTCAGATCTTTCAAGACAGTTAGGTTCATTTTTGTGAATTTTAACTTTTGTTATGAATGTGTAAAAACAATCATCAACAGGATGATGTTGGAAAATGTGGAAAAATTGATACCTTGCAAACAGTCCAAAACAATGAAAGATCAATGGTTGTATGGATTGCCTTCCATGCAAAAGAAGAAGCCAAAGCTTGGGTTATTGATAGTGGTTGTTCAAATCATATGACAGGTGACAAAGAGAAGTTGATTAGCCTTGAGTAGTGGGATGGTGGAGCAATCAAGTTTGGAGGTGATGAGTCAGCTCAAATATGTGGAAAAGGTGTCATAACTATTGATGGAAAGAACAGGAGTGAGGATGTCGTCTATGTCAAAGGATTACAGCATAATCTTCTCAGTGTCAGGCACATGTGCAGAGAAGATTACAATCTTACTTTTCATGCCAATGGGTGTGAAATTAGGAAGGTAGGATCTGGAAAGCTAGTTACCGAAGGTATCAAGACATATGGTGATATTTATCACTTGAAAGAGGTAAATGGAAGAACATGTATGTTGGCTCAATCTAGTGAGTGTTGGTTGTAGCACAAAATAATGGGACATAACAATTTTGATAATATGGTGAGAATCAGCTCTACTCATACAGTGAGAGATATGCCTAAGATAATCAAGCCTGCTAACATTGTATGCAAGGAATGTCAAATGGGAAAGCAGACAAAGACAAGTTTTAAAAGAAAGGATTATTCTTCTTCAAATCCAATTGGAGCTAATTCACACAGACCTATGTGGACCTACAAGAGTAAAGAGTCAACAAGGTGAAAGGTATTCTATGTTGCTCATTGATGATTATTCTAGAATGACTTGGGTTACCTTCTTAAGAGGAAAATCTGATGCCCTTGATAAGTTTAAAGTTTTCAAAGCTTTAATTGAAAATGAAATGGCCACTAAGATCAAATGTTTAAGGTCAGATAGAGTGTAACATCTCATACAATAATGATCATGATTAAACATAAGTATTCATCTTAACTAAGAGTTAGAATACATCATGATTAGCCAAATCATAGTTAAACAAAAGTGAATTATCATCATTACAATAATTAAGCATGTTATTCTTTTCTAGAATATAACAAAACTTAGAATTACAATATCTAATGATATCTCATTAGTGAATAACCTTCACTATGCATGCACAAAGCTATGCTCAAGGCATCAAATATAAAATTATATATAATAACTAACTTTCAACTCATATAAAGAAAAGCACTACATCTGAAACTTTTGACATCTATCTTCATAAGTCTCCGCTTGTCTTCTGCCTGGGAAGGAGAGCATCATCCGAGTGCTTTTCCTCCAACTACAAACTAGTTGTCCCCCGCACAACTTCCTACCTAGCAGCAGCCCTAGCCTTCACAAAAGGTATAGATATAAGGAACCATTAGGTTTTCCATGTAAGTATCTGGTGGTGTCCTTCATAATGTCTCTCAGTCATTCAACTATAGATCCACTCTAACTATGTATGACACTACTGGAAACATTATTGCATCTGGATCACTGTGGACCAATAATGCATGCAGACATGGATGCATTACTTTGGCCAAAGATTTATATACATAAACATTTCACAATGAACATTGTCATATGTCCACCACCTCGACTCGACTTAGAATTTGCCTCATCCTATAGTCATCATAGCTTGACCTCGTTAGGTCTAGAAAAGGTAGGCTCAAATCATTCTTAGTCCAATTCTAGGACAATCAACTCCTATCTTAGGAGTACATTCAATTATGCTACGTTACTTTTGCAACAGGAACTTGTGACTCAACGTCACCCTATTCCCATGTTTTCAAAATGACAATAGCCAAATCAAGTTTTCCCAACAAGTGACTCCTATCTTGGGAGTACATTTAATTATGTTACGTTGCTTTTATAATAGGGAACCTATGACTCCATGTCACCCTATTCCCATCTTTTCAAAATGTCAATATCCAAAACAAGTTTTCCAACTTATGACCTTCCTAGGTTCATAGTTTCATGTTGACCTATCACAAGGTTTACATTCAAATTTATAACATTTAAGACTTATATCATAATAGTCTAATAAGATGGTCTTACTAAAAAGACTCTATCTCGAGTATTCTCATGGGTTTTAATATCTTATACCTCATTCGTGAAGTATGGCCATTCGAAAAGAGATGGCTTTCATTTACATTGCAATACAAGAGTTTCATACTAACCATAGTATTCATTCTCATAAGTATATAATTAACCATGAGAAATAGTTCCTCCAATAAACCCAGCATGCACTTAATGTTGCTTACAAGGTTATACAACTTACCTCTTATCTAGTTTCTCCTTCTTCATCAAGGAGTCAAAATTTCTTTTAAATACATAAGATGCCTCATATTTATCATAATGACTATCATTAACAGTCAAGCACTATTATAGGGAATATGTGACTCCACGTCACCCTATTCCCATACTTTCATAATGACAAAAGTTTAATCATGTTTTCAACTTGTGACCTTACCCAGTTGATGAACACATTATAGCCTTATCCCAAGGTTTACTTTCAATTCAAGTCATCTAGAAAGGTATTTTAAAAGGTCCAAAAGGTCAATTCTATTAACAAGATTCTATTTTAAGGACTCTACATGAGTTCATAGCATTATATACTCCCTTCATGGAGTTTGACCACTAGAAAGAAAATGGATTTTATTTACATTGCAATGCAAGAGACTTAGACTAATTTAGTTTTCAACCTCATAAAGTTATAAGCCTTAAGAGGAGAATCCTCACCATTAACCCGGCATGCATGCAAAGCTACATTTGAGTAATACTATTAACTTTCATATTTCTGACCTCCTTTATCAAGGGGTCGATACATACTGTACTATGGTTATCCTAATAACCTTTCAATAGCATTCAAATACTATGCATGTAGTTATCAAGAATGGTTTCTAAGTGCTTTTAGCGCATTCAAAGGTTAAGGTTTTCAAAAAGATTATCATTATAGTTTGAGGATGGTGCATCATCCCACATGCAGGCTGAATCCTCCAAACATATACATAAACATTATAGTTTTAAATACTTGTTTCAAGAGCACAATCAGCATCATGCTCATCATGATAGCTCAATGGTTGTCATTTAATTATTTTCAACTGTGCCATATTAGCACTCAAGTATGGTGCTTGCCACTGCAGTTCTAGCTCAGCCTCAAGGGCCTGAAGTGACAAGATCAACAACAGTCATTACAAGTTTTAAGTATAATCCATTTATGGACTCGATGGCCTAGAATTTATCTCCAAAGCATATGCCATAACAATATTAATGAACAGAAACATAGACCATGAGGGTCTCATAATAAAGATTATCATATCAATTGCTACGGCCTGAGAGCCAAAAAAGGATAATCACAGTAAGCTAAGCACTTAACTGTCAACACAGTCAACCTTATTTAATAGTGTTTTATTACTATTTAACATTCAAAACAATGAGAGTCTTTCTAGACTTCAAATCATACCTGAGGAAGTTTGTTTAAGTGTTTACAATGCGGCCTATCAATGGCTCTTAGCAGAGCATAGTCATGCCAACTTCCTGTGGCCTTTGATAAGGTTTTCCAACTGACTGAATATTGTCATTATTCTTGCTCTTTCTCCCGAGTGATGTCTATTGTCCCAAAAAACTAACTCCAAACTAAGTTTTGATCTTCTTTTTGCATGCAAAGCATGCGGTGAAACTGCCACTTCGAGCCCACGAAGTGAAGGGTGGTTACTCCACTCCACTGCCCCGCGGGTTCCTTGGGATCACTCAGTCCATTATGTGCTAAATGCAAGTGGACAGTGAGGATAAGGATCTGAGTGGTCTGATATGGCCTCTAGTCACTCCACTAACCGTGGATGATGTTATCCAACACACTTAACACATAAACATATTAATAATAACATGGGGCTCGATACAAAGTTTAAATAGTTATATCTTAATAAACTTTCCATACATCTTCATGATGATGAAGGTATTCATAATAACCAAGATTTCATCATATGACATCATCACCAATATGGTGACATGATCAAAATGCAATTTAGGGGTTGAGCACTACTCCCTCTTCTTCACTATTAACTCAAAGCATATTATACAAGAATAATAGATTAAAAATCCTGGTTTGGGAATAAATAGAGAAACAAGAAAGTACTCCACCACTTGGCAAGACTATCTCTCGACTCATGTTGACATTCTAAGAATGTCATTTAGTTGAGTCAACATAAAATTTGTCGAGATAACTCAATCAACATGACACATAAACGAAATCAACTAGCAAGAAAAGATATGACTCACGCTAACTTACAAGGGTTCATAAGGATGTAAAATCCAATACTCGAATGGCAATTTGACCCATTTCCTAACATCTATCTCTTCCTCCTAGATGATACTCTCCTTCCATCTTCAAAGGAAGATTCATTTCCTATTCACACTCACCATCATAAAATCATGATTAGTGCATCATCAGCTGATTCTCAATTCATAAAACTTAAATAATCATATGAACATGTAATCTCATGTCTAACTAACATTAGTTAGTATTCACATAATCAATGATTAAATCAGATATTTCCACAACATCTAATCATTAAACTATGGTTAACCATTTTGATTACTGTTGACCTAGTTTTTCCTCTAACCAGAACCAAACAGTCAACCTAGTATTTTCCTTGAAAAGCCTTTGGAAAATGTTGCCTAAAAATAAAAAGTGCCAAATTGCCTAAAAAAACCTTACCATTGGATAGAGCTTGAAAAAATAGGCAGGTTTGCTTTTTACATCACCCTGAAATTTGGCAAAATAAAGAAGTTATTGATGGTCAAAGTTTTGGTCAACATACAGTTCAAATGTACATTTGGTGGGCTTGCAAATCCCTACCGGCCTTAGAAAATATAAAAAAATTTGAGTTACATACATTTTCTGAATGTATATCGGGTCAAGGAAATGCATATACATTTAGGGAGTCTTCCACAGATTCTTAGAATATTCGCTAAATGTATATCGAGTCTACATGTCTATAGGGGCTTGTATATTCAGATATACAAATGGAGATACAAAGGAATATGCAGTGAAAAGATACAAGGCTGGCAGACATACATGTGCTACAGTGGATGTACATTCGCCAAAAAATACAAAGGCTGAGATATACAAGGTAATATATATTGAAGATTCCTTAGAATATTCTGCACTTGTATGCATAAAAAGGCTTGTATATTGCTTTGTATGTTAGCACATACAATCGGCTATATACAAATGAAGATATGCATCGCGGGTATATTCCATCAGAGATACCCTGCTTGTATGTGAGACGGTTTGTATGTTGCATTTGTATATCCGCATATACAAACAAATGTGCATTTGCTATAGTGCCAAGAATGGAGATACAAAGGATCACATGAATAGTGCTTTGTATATTAGCTTGTATGTTCGCATGTACAAACCAATATACAAAGCCGATATACAATCCAGACCTAAATATAGGTTTCAATTGGTTCTATAAAGCTTTTAGGTCCACCTTGTATATATAGGTGTTTGTATATTTCGCACATGCAAGGATACATACAAACTGAAAGATACATCGTGGGTATATTCCATCGAAGATGCCCTATTTGTATGTAAGGGAGTTTGCATATTCTGTTTGAATATTTGCATATACAAGGCCAATATGTACATTTTCTACAGTGTCGCGAAGGGAGATACAAAGGGTCGACACAAAGAAATATGCAAAGGAGTTTGTATATCTCAGAGATACAAGTGGTGGGGCCCGTGAAGATACAAAGAGGTTTGTATATCATATACATACAAAGGTTCAAATGATACAGTGGAACATATATCAACTTGTATGTTCGAACATACAAGCCGATATACAAGGAAACATATACAATCCGGACCTGAATAGAAGTTTCAATCTATTCTATGTTGTTCTCGAGTCTGCCTTGTATAAAAGGTGTTTGTATGTCTTGACATACAAAAGAGCATGTACAAGCTGGATTTCAAGACAGGTACAGTTTGGCAGAATGCAGTGCTAAGTCCGTGGCTTGTATGTATATGGCAATTGTATATTGTGATATACAAGCCAAAGATGCAAAAGAGGTATACAAGACGGATCCGATGTGAAAATCAATTCTGGCACATTCAGGCTCCAGGTCCGATTTGTATGTATAGATGTTTTGTATATTTGCATATACAAAGAAATGTACAAGGAAAAGTGATACAAGTCAGACTCGACAGGACAATGAAATGCAGCTAATGGTCATTTTCGGGTCCGCGGCTTGTATGTTTGCATATTCAGAAGAGGAGACAAATGGTGGGGCCCGCACATACAAGAGAAATTGTATGCATATGCAATTTTAGATATACAAGGCATATGCAGAGCCTGATATACAAGGCGCCCTACACATACAAAGGAGATGCAGGATGAGTTTTTGAATGCCAATTCAAGCGCCAAGATGTAGCGATATACATAGAGATGCCAAAGCGATATATACAGGCAGTTGACTGAAAGTTTGACCACCTGTATCTCCTTCATTTTGGCAAATTTTAGCATGCTCCAAGAGGCAAAGGTAAGGGAAGCTACTCACATTCATGATCAAAATATCTCCTCATTGATGCGTTGGCTAAAGATTGACGATGAGTAAGTAGCTGCAATAAAGACTCTAAATATCTCCCCATCTGCCCAATTCCAGATTTTGACGCCATAACTGATGCAGCTGGGTTGTAATTAAGGGAGATATTTTCAATGACAGCTCTTTGAGCAAATTTTTGTAACCGACTTAGAATAATTTTGAGTGCTATATATATGCACTCAAACGATGTAAATAGGGTTGGAAATTTTTTGGCATTAAGGCTTTTCTATTTCCAAACAGGGTTTTCATATGCTGTAACTGTGCCTTTCCATTGAATATATGCAAGTTAATTTTACCTCTTTACTGATTTTTCTAGTTCTGTGTGAATCTGCATATGGTTTGTCTATGAATGTTTCATTCCTCTCAATCATATTGCTTCTCACCTCTGCTAGAGTCATCTAACCTGTGTATGCCTACTTGCCATATTCTGATTGTATTGTGCATCCTTCAGTTCTGTGGAAATTCCTTTAAATCTATCTGGTGTATCACCCTTTTATTTTTTTTCAAGCTTTTATTTCATTTCCATTACAAGATTTCTCTCTCCCTTTTCCCGTCAAAATTTAGTAGTTTTAGGTGATAACTAGACAAGGAAGCCGGCCTTCTCCAGAGGTCTGATCTCACTTAGCAAAGTCCCACACTTAGAGATTAGTCCCATGTTACTCTAGTTTGCAGAGGCTTCACGGCTGTATGCAAGGGTGCAAAACTGAGTGATAACAACTTTGGCACGCCTGATGGGACTAGTATGATGAACTTATCATCAAAATACTGAGAGATTTGGTGTTTCTCCCAGTATTATCAGCCTTTGGAGGTAGTACGAACAACACCATGGTGACTCTAATGGCGAATCAGCTGGTTACAGTAGTCTAGTTTCCAAGTAGCTAATGAGGTTGGTGCTACTTGTTAGTTTTACTATCATTTGACAATTTTCGTAGCACCTGGTGACTCCATTTGGTGTTCCTACTCACATCTTAGTGTGCAAGACCCTGTGGTCTATATTCATTCCTAATTTATTATCTAGACTTGCCTATGTTCATGATTTACCCTTGCAATGTTTAGTTATCAACACCACAATGGTTATTCTCCTCCATTCCATGAAGATTCAAACTTTTGCCCTCCAAACAGTTCTTTACCTCATTACAACTAGCATTATCGGCAGGAGCATTTTCAAGCCAATCCTGCTTATCCTTGTTTGTAGCCCATTCATACCTATAATCAGCCTTGTGAAGCCCATTCTAGTCTAAATCAAACGTGCAGCCTCCTTAGTCAGTCCCAAAATGATACTGATTTGGGTAGCCTTGAGAGTTTGTTAATGGATTTCCAAAGGCAAATTTCAGAGATAGATAAGGAAGCACAGTATAACAGGCAGCAAGAGGAGCTTGCATAGAAAGCTTATTTGTTAGATCAGGAAGCACAGTATAACAGGCAGCAAGAGGAGCTTGCATATCAAGCTTATTTGTCAAAGCAAGAGGAGCTTGCATATCAAGATTATTTGTCAGAACAGGAGGCAGAAAATAGAAGGGTGTATGAAGAGAGATTCTTGAACATGCAACTTGTAGTTAAGGAGAAACAAATGAAATAGTTGCTTGCTCAAGAACAAGGGCTCAAAGTAAAAAATTTCTCTCCTATTCCCAGCTTCAGACAGGTTCGTCCTTCAAGCCAAGGTGAATATATGAAAGTGGCTAAAACTTCTCTACCATGGCAGCCTTCTTGGACCAATCATCCTGATTATAAGATACCAAACCTTGTGAAGGCCAATCCTCTCATACCATTTCAAAATCAGGAAGAAGACAAAGTTGTAGAATCCATGCCTATCATAATTCCAAGTTTTAGGCAGCCTTCTACCTTTAAGATTTCAAGTTGGAAGGGGCCATCTTTTTCACCCTGTGATGACCCTCCACCAAACACACAAACGGAAGCATGCTCTAGTATCCAGGTAGCAGAAGAAGAACAAAAGAGGCTTTCGTTGGCTCCATCTCAAAAGTTGGAAACTCAGTCAGCTTTTTCTTCTCCAAATCCATTTTTTAGTGAGGAGAGTTCCAAGGTCAGAATGCCAAGCTTCAAGCAGGGAGGGCCTCCTAAATGTCCTAAATTGGATATCCCAAGTTTTAGAGGGTCTCATCTATTGAAGGAACCTAGGCTCCATAAGTTTCCAGGCTTCAAAGCCTTTATCCCTTTACAGGAGCAATTTGTTCCTACACTCACAAAGAAAAAATTGTTTGAATCTATTGCACCTGTGAGTATTGTTAAGGTCACTTCAATGATGGATGATGCTGCCCTACTTCACGAGCTACCTGACTATGTTGAAGATGAAGAAAGTGAGCAGCTAGGTGTGGATATGCTACAACAAGAGAACACAAAAAATCATGACAAATTGCTGCAGTTTGGGGCTGAGCATGACAGTATGGTTCCAACCCATAAAGAAGATCAGGCATGTTGCTCTATGCTAGATTATCCAGAGGCCGATTATGCTGATATACTTCAGGAGCTCCCATGCTTTATTGAAAATAATGAGGAAACTAAACAGGGACAAGAGCAAATTGAAGATTTGTTCTTTATTATCCAGCAGGGATATCAACTTCTTGGTGGGGAAGTTTTCTCTTTCAAACATGTACATGGCTCATTTTCTGAGCCTAAATCAGAAAATCATGAAACTCTTGTTCATAAGGCAAAGGCAGCCATATTTGTGGTTGAACCACAAGAATTAGAGTTTTCAGTCCAGGAAGAAGGAAAAAACCATGAGGTCCCAAGTCAGTTGTTTGACATGCAACAGCAACATGAGAGTCAAATGGAGGCCACCTTCATACCAAGAGAAGATCAAGAAGAGAAGGAATCGGAGCAAGGGGAAATCAATCCAAAGCCTTCAAGGGGGTGCCCAATCAGACACCTTGCCCAACTGGAGATACATAAAGAGGAGTCACCACTCGTCATGCTTACCTCCAAGCATGAAGTTGAGCATCAAAACGAGTGGGATCAGCCTATTTATTCATCACAAGTTAGAAACATCAGCAATCATTCTAGGTGGATAGGTGAGTTTATCTCCACTTTGAAGGGGATGTTTTATCAATTTTTCATATGTACATTTTCCCCTTATCTCTTTTTAACTGCCCACATGCATGAAGAACATTGTAAATTGTTAAGGAAGGGTAGTTATTTTCAAGAACCAGTTAATGGCTTTGTTTAAAGTCATGTCTGATTGGTTAGTTTAGGATTAGAGTAGGTTTCATTTCTATTTTAGTTTTCCCTTTCCATAAGTGCTTCTGCACAGGCTACATTGTCATTAGGAGAATGCAAGCCTTTTTCCCTTTTTTGTATTTTGGAGGCAGGTTCCAGTTTTCCAACAGGTTTTAGACTTGACCCCATGCCCAATGGATGCTTGAGGCTACTGGTCTTATGTTTAGTAGGCAAACATCCCATAGAGGTCACCAAATTGTTGACCCAGTTTTTCCTCTGACCAGAGCCAAAGAGTCAACCTGGTATTTTCCTTGAAAAGCCTTTGGAAAATGTTGCCTAAAAATGAAAAGTTCCAAATTGCCTAAAAAAACCTTACCATTGGATAGAGCTTGAAAAAATAGGCAGGTTTGTTTTTTACATCACCCTAAAATTTGGCCAAATAAAGAAGTTATTGATGGTCAAAGTTTTGGTCAACATACAGTTCAAATGTACATTTGGCGGGCTTGCAAATCCCCATCGGCCTTAGAAAATATAAAAAAATTTGAGTTACATACATTTTCTGAATGTATATTGGGTCAAGGAAATGCATATACATTTAGGGAATCTTCTGTAGATTCTTAGAATATTCGCTAAATGTATATCGGGTCTGCATGTATATAGGGGCTTGTATATTCAGATATACAAATGGAGTTACAAAGGAATATGCAGTGAAAAGATACAAGGCTGGCAGACATACATGTGCTACAGTGGATGTACATTCGCCAAAAAATACAAAGGCTAAGATATACAAGGTAATATACATTGAAGATTCCTTAGAATATTCTGCGCTTTTATGCATAAAAAGGCTTGTATATTGCGATATACAAGCCAAAGATGCAAAAGAGGTATACAAGACAGATCCAATGTGAAAATCAATTCTGGTACATTCAAGCTTCAGGTCTGGTTTGTATGTATAGATGTTTTGTATATTTGCATATACAAAGAAATGTACAAGGAAAAGTGATACAAGTCAGACCCGACAGGACAATGAAAAGTAGCTAATGGTCATTATCAGGTCCATGGCTTGTATGTTTGCATATTCAGAAGAGGAGAGACAAATGGTGGGGCCCACACATATAAGAGAAATTGTATGCATATGCAATTTTAGATATACAAGGCATATGCAGAGCCTGATATACAAGGTGCCTTACACATACAAAGGAGATGTAGGATGAGTTTTTGAATGCTGATTCAGGCGCCAAGATGTAGCGATATACACAGAGATGCAAAAGTGATATATACAGGCAGTTGACTGAAAGTTTGACCGCCTGTATCTCCTTCATTTTGGCAAATTTCAGCATGCTCCAAGAGGCAAAGGTAAGGGAAGCTGCTCACATTCATGATCAAAATATCTCCTCATTGATGCATTGGCTGAAGATTGACGATGAGTAAGCAACTGCAATAAAGACTCTAAATATCTCCCCATCCACCCAGTTCTAGATTTTGACGCCATAACTAATGCAGCTGGGCTGTAATTAAGGGAGATATTTTCAATGACAGCTCTTGAGCGGATTTTTGTAACTGACTTAGAATAATTTCGAGTGCTATATATGCATTCAAACGGTGTAAATAGGGTTGGAATTTTTTTGGCATTAAGGCTTTTATGTTTCCAAATAGGGTTTTCATATGCTGTAATCGTGCCTTTCCATTGAATATATGCAAGTTAATTTTACCTCTTTACTGATTTTTCTAGTTCTGTGTGAATCTGCATATGGTTTGTCTGTGAATGTTTCATTCCTCTCAATCATATTGCTTCTCACCTCTACTAAAGTCATCTAACCTGTGTATGCCTACTTGCCATATTTTGATTGTATTATGTATCCTTCAGTTCTGTGGAAGTTCCTTTAAATTTGTCCGGTGTATCACCCTTTTATGTTTTTTTCAAGCTTTTATTTCATTTCCATTACAAGCTTTCTCTCTCCCTTTTCCCCTCAAAATTTAGGAGTTTTAGGTGATAACTAGACAAGGAAGCCGGCCTTCTCCGGAGGTCTGATCTCACTTAGCAAATTCCCACACTTAGAGATCAGTCCCATGTTACTCCAGTTTGCAGAGGCTTCACGGCTGTATGCAAGGGTGCAAAACTGAGTGATAACAATTACCACACAAAAATAAGATTACACTAAATCATGAGTTGGGGATGTAACATATCCCCCCCAAAGAATCATCATCCACGATGATTAAAAGGACTTTTTCTCCCACTGAGAAATGTATTTCGATGCGTTTAGCATCTGCATAACTCTTTTGCCTATCATTGGCTTCCACTAGCCTTTTCTTAATCAGATGGACTTGCTCTTCCATTTCTAACAGTATTTCTAGACCAAGGCTAACCCTATCTTCTAGCTTGTCCCAACTTATAGGGTTTCAACACTTTCTTCCATATAATGCTTCGAATGGAGCCATCTTAATAGAAAAATGATAGGAATTATTATAGGTGAATTCCACCAAAGGAAGACAATATTCCTATTTGTATTGATGGTCCATACAATACATTCTCAATAAATCCTCCAATACTTGGTTTACCCTCTCAGTTTGGCCATCCATTTCAGGATGATAAGTAGAGCTTTTATTCAACTAGGTTCCAAGTGAAGAGAATGAGGTTTGCCAAAACATTGATGTCATTCATGCATCCCTATCTGAGATAATCTTCTCAAGAATGCCATGCAATCTGAAAATCTCTTGAACAAATTTATGGACTATGATGGGTGCCCCATCCATCAAGTTCCCAGGTATAAAATGAGTAGCTTTGGTGAGTCTATCCACCACAACCAAAATAGCATTGTGCTTTTTCCTTGATGTAGGAAGTCCTTGCACAAAGTCCATGCTTATGATTTGCCATTTCCACTCTAGAATTTCATCAGGGTATAAAAGTCCTACCGGGTGATGGTTTTCCACTTTCACTCTCTAGAATTCTATACATGTAGCTACAAAACTTGCATCATCCCTCTTCATTCCTTTCTAGAAATATAAGGGTTTCAAATCGGCAAGTAACTTTATTACTCTAGGATGTCCCGAATACGGTGCAAAATGAACCTCCTTCCATACCATATTCCTTAACTCCATAGAGTTAGGTACATACATCCTTCCTCTATACCTTAATAACCCATCTGGTTCAAGGTAAAATTCATCATATTTTGGATTCTGGGGGTTTTCCAAAAGGGCATGTTTTACCTACTCATAAACCTCATCTCCCTTAGATTTTTACAGTAGCTGATTCTTAAAATCATAATGTATGGAAATCATTGAGGAGATATGTCTTCTCCTACTCAAGGCATCTACCACTCAATTTTCCTTTCCTTGAATATATTTTAATCTTGAAATCATAATTTGAGATGAACTCCAACCATCTTCTTCGACAAGAATTTAGATATGGTTGAGTAAATAGATATTTGAGCCCTTGGTAGTCTGTTTTCAGCTCAAAGGGTTTCCCAAGCAAGTAGTGTCTCCACATTTGTAGAGCATGCATTACTGTTGCCAACTCCAAATCATGAGGGGCATAGTTTTGTTCATAATTTTTCAATTTTTGGGATTCATATGCAATGACTTGTCCATCTTGGACTAGTACACCACCTAAGCCTTCCCCTGAGGTATCGGTAATGACTACAAATTGACCTTTTGGGTCAGTTATTTTAAAAATTGGTGTTGAAGTCATCATTTTTTTTTCTTCAGTAGGTCAAAGGCTTCATAGCACTTTCCTAACCACTAAAAAATTCATGCCTTTTCTCTACAAGGAAGTTATAGGGTATGCAATTTTTGCAAAGTTCTTTTTTTACAAAAATGACTGATGTTCCCCAGGGTGACACACTAGGTCTAATCAGTCCTTTATCCAACAATTCCTGTAATTGAGCCTTTAGCTCCATTAACTCTATAGTGGTCATTCTGTAGGGATCTTTAGATATAAATTTTGACCCTAGACTTATATCTATAGAGAAATCAAAAGCTCTTTTAGGAGGTAATCTTGGTAGCTCATCTAGAAATACGTCCTCAAAATCTCTAAGAAAAGGGTACCTGTCCATATCTGATCTCTCTTGATCTATGGACTTCCTCTTCCCACTCAAAAAAGGAATGTTGGTATACCTAACGGTACACCATGGGTTCCATCATTTTTCCTGATTTGTAGCCAACTATGATGAGAAGCAAGCATCCCATACTACTTGTTCTCAACACTGGCTAAGGACTAGGGTAACAACGAACACATTCACAACCAATTGTGATGACAAGAAAGCATCCCATACTACTTGTTTTCATCACTGGTTAAGGAGTAGGTATAACAACATACATCACCTGTGGCTATTAAAAAGATTTCCACAACCCACTAAACCATCGAGTCAATGGATCCTAACATTTATCACCTCCATGCCACTAGCGAAAGTTGGTCCAATCTGGTATGGGGTAGCTCCTAGCATCTATCACCTATATAGTACTGGTGAAAGCTAACTAAGCCCTATCATACCAAAGGGTAGCTCTTGGCATCTGTCACATCTGTGGTACTAATGATAGCTGACTAACCCTAAGATGCAATGAATAGCACCTGGTATTTGTCACCTCCATGATACCAGTGACAACCGGCTAAACCACACCTATATCATAACCTATCCCAAGTTAGACTTTGAGACCTCAAGCCTAACTCCATCTTTTTGTTCATCCACCATGTGGATGCTTCACCTGCCAGCTGGTATGCTCCCCATACTGCTTTAATGATCTCAGTGTAATTTCTTATTTCGAAATACTTTTCCATCTCCGTAAGCCATGCCTTTGTGGCATCTCTGCTCATAGATCCATCAAATTTGGGAGGCATAACCTTTTTCATGTCCTAAGATAATTTCAAAGCCAAGTGGCTTCTTCTATCCTCTTCCTATTTAGCCTCGGAGTTATTCTCTTTGTGCTCACTTTGGGTGGTGTCATTATGATGTACCTCATCATCACCCCCATCATAGGCATCCAACCTAGGTCCTTGCTGGCCCCTGACCTCCTGCTCAAGATTTCCTACTCTTGTTCTTGTCTCTTGTAGCAAAGCAAGGATCTGGTCGAGTTTAGATTCAGAGTGCCCTAAAGGTTGCCCTTCATCCTGGCTATCTCCCATCCTGGTTCTTAGTTGAAGCTTGTTGCAATCTACTTCTTCCTAAAGTTTGCAGATTAATCATGGATTAGTTTTCTATATCATTGAATCCATTCATAACATAAATCTATTCTCATTCATGTAATCTTTAACAATGAAAGATTTGTCAAAATTTTGTTTTCAATTGCATTATAATTTTCCACATATTACATATAATCCATCTCAAAATTACAAAAATTTTGTTTACAACTTGCTACTGCAAGTCATTATCAGTTTGGGATAACTTCCCATGTTCATTTCTCATCCTTGAGATTTATCAAATCAGTTTTAGGAGGTGGACGTACTCGCAGGTACTCATCCACAACCTCCTTATTTACATCAAAATCCTTAGGATTACTTTTCATAGCTGGTGCTTTAGGTGCAAAGGGTTCTGTTGATGCATCTTTAGAGTTAGGAGCAGTAATCCTAACTACTTTCCTAAACTTCTGCTTGATGTGTTTAACAGCATCAATGAAGGTCTACTCATCAATCAACCATGCTCCTACCAAGCAACATCTTTGTTCAAGGCATTTCATTCTTGAGGCTCACTCCCTCAAGGCCTTAAGGTAATGTTCATTTCTTGTTACCTTCTTTTTGGGTGTTGTTCTTATTCTTACCATTCTGGTATAAGAACATCCAATCATTAGCAACTATTAATGTTGGATAAAGAAAATCATCATGTAGTGAGCTCATAGGTCCATGTATTGAACCTAGTAGCTCTGATACCATATGTAACATCTCATACCATAATGCTCATGATTAAACATAAGTATTCATCTTAACTAAGAGTTAGAATACATCATGATTATCCAGATCATAGTTAAACAAAAGTGAATTATCATCATTACAATAATTAAGCATGTTATTCTTTCCCAGAATATAACAAAACTTAGAATTACAATATCAAATGATATCTCATTAGTGAATAACCTTCACTATGCATGTACAAAGCTATGCTCAAGGCATCAAATATCAAATTATAAATAATAACTGACTATCTGATGAACACAAAGAATACTGAGAGGGGGGGTGAATCTATATTCTGTAAAATCTTTCTTTCACATATTTATTAATCCATTTACCAAATTCAATAACATGAAAGCAAAGTAAACATAAGAGCAGCCACAAAGTCATAACACATAGACACCAAGATTTTTACATGGAAAACCCAAAAAGGAAAAAACCACGGTGAGTGTTAGCTCACAATTTATTATGATATCAAGACCGAATTACATGAAGGCTCACTGCCTTAGGGCTCACTGCCCAAGGACTCACTGTCCAAAGAAGTGCTCACTACAATAGGCTCACTACCAAGAAAATAGAAGAGAAGATAGAAGAAGGATTAGCTCACTACCAAGAGAAGACCGCTACAAATGCATCTACAGAATGCAAAAGTGTAGTTCCATTAATAGATCAATGCATAGATTCAAAAGTCTTCATTATATCTACCCTACTTTTCTACTCTGCTTTACATATACTATGTTCTTCTACCCTTACTGCTTCTTTCTTATCACAAAATTGCCTTAGATTGCATACACATCAGATTAGCACTAGATTTACAACACACAACATCAAATTCCTTCAAAAATATATATATATATATATATATCCGCAACATGATTTATCTTACAACTAGGTCGCCAAGCAAAGCATGAAAAGTGTACACAAATATTACACATTGTCGGCTTGATCTTATGCACAAATAGCAATGCGGACTCAAACAAACATTTAGGGATCTTCATATAGATCAAGACCTATTATGTAACCACTTAGATTGATGATCCAAAATATAACTTCACCACATATTGATCAAACATGAGTGTCAGCTTTATCCTTAAGTGCACACTTAACTGCCTTGACTGTCATATCATAACTTTTAATGCGAACCATATGAGACTCTAAAATTCATAACCAACATTCATTATATGCCTCTTATCATACCTTCAAAACTACAGAGCATAATAATCTTTCATAGAAGAATGCAGATCTTAGAACTGTTGTTCTGTCACAGAGAAATACTGTCAAACTAGAAGCCGATACTGGAGAACTTGTAGAATGTGATCTGATGAACTTCAAATTCTACAAATCTATATTTAGATGCTTATGCCATATATCGTCATTGCCTCAAAACTGCAAATCAAAATATTTACTAGTGGAGGAATGAAAACCAATTTACTCAGATACTCTACACTATTTCTGACTCATTTCTATTCACCTGGACTTAGACAAATCATAGTATGACTTCCGGAGGAAGTTAGGACTTAAACATTGGAACATAACATTATCAACTAGCTATGAATAACATACCAGAGTCACATAATGTGATCTTTAACTACGGAAGCATACCATAACAATTACTATCACTCACTCCTTCCTCTGTATACTATCCATACTTAGTCATTCTGACTAAGATAGTCTTCCGGACCAAAATCCCTTTACTATGCCTTGTTGCCACACTAAGTCTTTCAGAGCAAAGTCTCTTTGCCATGCCTTGTTGCGATCAATGAAAAGATACAATAATTCTACCTTAACCATCAGAGTAGTGTCTCTTGACTATGCTACCAACACTATCAAGTCATATAAATAAAAGCACTACATCTGGAACTTTTGACATCTATCTTCATAAGTCTTAGCTTGTCTTTTTCTTGGGAAGGAGAACATCATCTAAGTGTTTTTCCTCCAAACACAGACTAGCAGTTCCTTGTACAACTTCCTACCTAGAAGCAGCCCTACCCTTCACAGAAGGTATAGATATAAGGAACCATTAGGTTTTCCATCTAAGTATCTGGTGTTGTGCCCTTCATAATGTCTCTCGATCATACAACTATAGATCAACACTAACTATGTATGACACTACTGGAAATATTATGCCATCTGGATCACTATGGATCGACAATGCATGCAGAGATAGATGCATTACTTTGGCCAAATATTATATACATAAACATTTTACAATGAATGTTGTCGTATGTCCACCACCTCGACTCAACTTAGAAGTTGTCTCATCCTACAGTAATCATATCTCGACCTATTTAGGTCTAGAAAAGGTAGGTTCAATACATTCTTAGTCCAATTCTAGGACAATCAACTCCTATCTTAGGAGTACATTCAATTATGTTATGTTACTTTCACAATAGGGAACCTGTGACTCCACATCACCCTATTCCCATCTTTTCAAAATGACAATAGCCAAATCATTTTTTCCTAACAAGCGACTCCTATCTTGGGAGTACATTCAATTATGTTACGTTGCTTTCACAATAGGGAACCTGTGACTCCATGTTACCCTATTCCTGTATTTTCAAAATGTTAATAGCCAAAACAAGTTTTCCAACTTATGACCTTCCTAGGTTTACAGTTTCATGTTGACCAATCATAAGGTTTACATTCAAATTCATGACATTTAAGACTTATATCATAATAGTCTAATAAGATGGTCTTCTAAAAAGACTCTATCTCAAGTATTCTCATGGGTTTTAATATCTTATACCTCATTCATGAAGTATGGCAATTCGAAAAGAGATGGATTTCATTTACGTTGCAATACAAGAGTTTCATACTAACCATATTATTCATTCTCATAAGTATATAATTAACCAGGATAAATAGTTCCTCCAATAAGCCCAGGATGCACTTAATCCCACTTACAAGACAATACAACCTCTTATCTAGTTTTTCCTACTTCATCAAGGAGTCAACATTTCTTTTAAATACATAAGATGCATCATAGTTATCATAATAACTATCATTAATAGTCAAGCATTGTTATAGGGAATCTATGACTCCATGTCACCCTATTCCCATACTTTCATAATGACAAAAGTTTAATCATGTTTTCAACTCATGACCTTACCCAGTTGATGAACACATTGTAGCCTTATCTCAAGGTTTGCTTTTAGTTCAAGTCATCTAGAAGGGTATTTTCAAAAGTCCAAAAGGTTGATTCTATTAACAAGATTCTATCTCAAGGACTCTATGTGAGTTCATAGCATTATATACTCCCTTCATGGAGTTTGGCCACTAGAAAGAAAATGGCTTTTATTTACATTACAATGCAAGAGACTTAGACTAATTTAGTTTTCAACCTCATAAAGTTATAAGCCTCAAGAGGAGAATCCTCACCATTAACCCGACATGCATACAAAGTTGCCTTTGAGTAATACTACTAACTTTCATATTTCTAACCTCCTTCTTTCTCAAGGGGTCAATACATACTGCACTATGGTTATCCTAGTAGCCTTTCAATAGTAGTCAAATACTACACATGTAGTTCTCAAGAATGGTTTCTAAGTACTTTTAGCATGTTCAAAGGTTAAGTTTTTCAAAAAGGTTATCATTATGGTTTGAGGATGATGCATCAACCCACATGCAAGCCGAATCCTCCAAACACATACAAAAACATTATAGTTTTAAATACTTGTTTCAAGAGCACAGTCGGCATCATGCTCATCATGATAGCTCTAGGGTTGTCATTTAATTTTTTTCAATTGTGCCATATCAGCACTCAAGTATGGTGTTTGCCACTGCAGTTCTAGCTCAGCCTCAAGGGCCTGAAGTGACAAGTTCAACAATAGTCATTACAAGTTTTAAGTATAATCCATTTATGGCCTCGAGGGCCTAGAGTTTATCTCCAAAGCATAATCCATAACAATATTAATCAATAGAAACATCGACCATGAGGGTCTCATAATAAAGATTATCATATCAATTGCTACGACCCGAGGGCCACAAAATGATAATCACAGTAAGCTAAACACTTAACTGTCAACACAGTCAACCTTATTCAACAGTGTTTTATTACTGTTTAACATTCAAAACAATAAGAGTCTTTCCAGACTTCAAATAATACCTGAGGAAGTTTGTTTAAGTGTTTACAATGCAGCCTATCGATGGCTCTTAGTAGAGCATAGTAATGCCAACTTCCTGTGGCCTTCAATAAGGTTTTCTAGCTAACTGAATATTGTCACTGTTCTTGCTTTTTCTCCTAAGCAATGTCTATTATCCTTAAAAACCTAACTCCAAACTAAGTTTTGATCTTCTTTTTGCATGCAAATCATGTGGTGAAACTGTCATTTCGAGTCCACGAAGTGAAGGGTGGTTACTCCAATCCGCCACCCCGTAACTTCCTTGGGATCACTCAGTCCATTGCGTGCTAAATGCAAGTGGACAATGAGGATAAGGATCTGAGTGGTCCAATATGGCCTCTCATCACTCCACTAACCATGGATGATGTCAGCCAACACACTTAACACATAACCATATTAATAATAACATGGGGTTTGATACAAAGTTTAGATAGTTATTGTTGACCTATTTTCCTTTGTCTAGAGTTAAATAGTTCACCTTGTAAATTCCTTGAATATCCTTTAGAAAATGACCCTACAAATCTCAAATCCTTCAATTACCCATGCTCTGCCTTGCCAAAAATTCTAAAAGCTTGTCTAGAGAATCCTTGCCAAAAACCCAGAAAAACCCAGAAATCTTTTGTCTTCAAGTACCTTCCATTGCAGATAATTCTTAGTTTTATACTTAATCATTTTTGTATGTACCTTTGCATGTATCATTGTATATCTCTGTTGTATCGCATATACAATCGTATATACAATTGTATATACAAAGGAAGATGCAAAGGCAATATACAAGGTGGGATACAAAAGTGAATCGGGTTATCTTTGTATATTATACATACAAGCCCGGACCCGAAAGAATATGCATTTTGGTTTAGAAAGGCAAATGTAGTTGTATGCATCTTTGTATGTGTGTTCACATTGTATATTTGTAGATACAAAGGGTAGATACAAGGCAAGATACAAAGTCACATGCAAGGGTCAGATACAATGTTTGTATGTATATGCAGTTATATGCAGTTTTGTTTGTATGTTCGCATTGTATATGCGATATACGCAAAGAAGGGAATACATACAATCTGGACGCGAATGAATAATCAAATGTGGTGGATTTCAAGTTGGGGTCTGCATATTGTATGTATATGCGATTGTATCATCCCATATACAATTGCATATACAAAAGTTAGATACAACAGGGATATACAATGCGGACCCAACTGGGAAATTAAATTTGGCAAACTCAGTGGTGGGGTCAACAATTTATGTTGAAGTGCATGTATATGCCAATATGCAAAAGTAAGATACAAGGCCGGACCTATTTTAAAGTTTCATTCTGGTTGATAATCCTTTGAGTTCTGTATTGTATGTACATGCGATTGTATCTCATATACAATCACATGTACAAAGACACATACAATTGATTTTTGGCGAGATGTGTATCGGCAACTCAGTTTGAGGTCTTTCTGATGGCCGATAAGGAGGATGTAGCAGTGGGTCCTAGGTTTAGCTCAGCGACCAATGGAGTGATGACACATGGCAAGGGCAGATATACAAAAGGTGATGCAAAGGTTAAGGTCCACTTTTGTATGTTGGCCATTGTATTGTATATACAATTGCACATACAAAAGCATATACAAAGGAAGATTCAAAGACATGCAAAGCGATTTGAATATGCAAAAGGTGAAAGGAAAGAAATTGCATAAATGCATAAAGTGAACCTAGCAGTGTAAAGTGCATATGCAAAGCGATGTACAAGTGTAGGGTGCTGTTGACTACAACTTTGACCGTGGATATCTCCCTCATTCTGGCGAATTTCAACATGCTTCAAAAGGCAAAAGTGCTTATTTTTGCCTCCTTTTTCATCTAGTGGGCTTTTGAGGGGAATTTTCTCACTTTCAAAATATGATCTGGATTTGCATGCTCAGCCAATAAGACGTCTCAACAATCGATTTGGCATGTGTAGAGGCTAATATTTTCACAGTAACTCCGATTGGTGAGCTTTGTGGGTGCATTCATGGTGGATGGTCAAATTCTTCAATGCACATGGGTTCCTCTGGCTCACTGGTAGATATCCTCGTGGCCTACAATGACTTTTGTGCTCCTCACTTGATGTTTTGCCCTCTTTTGCGTGTGGGCAACCGTTTCTCAGGTTACAGACCTACCAGTGACATGGTTCATGTCCTTTCACCATGCCCCTATCTCTACGCCCTTGTTCCTGCATTGATAATCTCAGATCCTATGGAGCGACTTTAATGCCTTTTGCACAAGAACTTGACCTATAAAATGCAATGTAACCTCATTATACACAGGATGGTAAAATTTTGGGCTGTTATACTACCAATTTCTTGTAGTTAGACCTCTTAGTGTAATTATAGGGTAAGGGAATGCGACTTACTGTGCCTGAATCTAGCCTCTATTGTCTTCCTGTTTATCCACCAATGAATGTGATTAGCTATACTATGTCTTTTCCTGCTACTGGTTATTTTTATTGTAATGGTTTTTGACCTTCATGATCAATATATGCATGATTTCTTGCCTCTCTTATGTCCTGATTTTTATGCTTTACTTGAAGTTATAATCTATTCTTTGAGTAAAATGGCTCCTCTATAGGTTAGATCTTCATATCGAAGCCTCAATCAGCCCTATAAGTCTGTGTGAACTCCCTTCATGATTGAGATCATTGTTGTGTCTCTCTTCTAGAAATGCTATTGCTTACTAAATCTAGTGTATCACCCCTTTCATTTCAGTTTCCTTCTAAACCTTTTCCCCTACAAGCATTAGCACTAGGTTTAGATATTTTCCTCTAAGTATTAGGCTTAGAATGAGGAACTAGCCTTCTTTGGAGGTCTGATCTTAGTTCGCAAGCTCCCACACTTCGAGATCATTCCCATTGTGTCATTAGAATGCTTGGACTCTCTCCAAGCAGGGTGCAATTCTATGTGACAGTAGTTTCTGGCACGCATGGTGGGCCCTGACAATCATATTGTTGGTCATGATATGCTACCAGCATTATTAGGCTTTTAAGAGGTAGTTTTCTGCATATCTGGCGACTCATACTGAGAAAGGACAAGTAGATTAGTGTTGTTACATTTTATGAGAAAAATACAAACTCAGAGTTTAATTTCCTTTGATTATTTGTAGTTGTCTTTGCCTAGAAGACAGAGTAGAGCTATGGTAAGGATGCCAGTTTCAAAAAGAATACAATCAACCCCACCAAGTTTTAGGCCAATAGTACTTGTAGTTCCTGTACCGGTTCAAGCAAACCTACCTCCAGCTATTCCAATGACAAGGAATCAGTCGTTTGTGGCTTTTGATGGGGGTAGCCCTTTGAATTTGGTAGTGCATGATAATATACCCATGGCAACTTTGAAGAGCCTGCCCTATTTCACTGGGGAGGATCAAACTACCCCAATCGAGAACATTAGAGACGTAGCTTCTCTATGTGGTGTTCATCATGTAACTCAAGAAAATGTAGCCATTAGGCTACTGGCTACCTCATTTAAAGGAAAATCATTACAGTGGTTCAGAAGTTTACCAATGCAAACCATTGGAACTTGGGATGATCTGGGTGATAAGTTGAACAAACAATTTCAAGATAAGTCAGATAACTTATCGTTGGTTGAACAGCTGACTACAATAAAGAGAGCTCCCCAGGAGTAAATGATGGATTTCAATTTCTAGTTTCAGAAGACATGGAACATAATTCTTACCACAGTAAGGCCTTCATCAGAATATGCATTTCTATATTTTTTGAAAGCTCTAAATAGTGATATTTCAATAATGATACAATCGTTGGGAGGTACAAGTTTACCTGATGCATATGAAATAGCTATTAGAGCATAAAACAACCTGAACTAGGCTAGGAAAATAGCACCTAGACCACCAGTGCCCTTTTTTCCCAAGATTCAAGCTTCAATGCCTTTTCCAATCCTGTCTTTTGCCCCTTTACCTGTTGCAACAGCATTGCCAAGTACTGCCAATCTTGAGGCTGTTGTTTCTAGCTCATCACAAGAGTTAAGCGAGATCAAAAATAGCCAACAGAAGATAGAGAATATCTTGCAAACTTTTGGGAATGAGCTGGTGAACATCAAAAAATAGCAGTCCCAGAACAGACAGCCTTATCAACCATACAGCCAAGGGCAAAATCATCCTTATCAGGGGCAAAACCAACTATATCAAGCCAATAGGCCTCCATATCAAAGCAATTACCAAGGTGTCAGACAGAATGTGAACCAGAGGCCTTTCCAACCTTACAATCTCATACCCATTAATGCAGTTAGAGATCTTGTCCCTGTTCAGAATAACCTTGCAGCCGAGTATGAATGGTGTTTTCCATGTAATTAGCCACATAATCAGGCAACCTATTCAAATGGAGTGATAAATCAGGCTCTAATGGTACAAAATGTTGCAATTTCATAGCCAAACACACTTAATGATAGGGTTGTATAGCAGCAAGAACAGCCTTAGAATGATACTACCTTCCTAAAATGGCAATGAGATGACTTCCATGGCATAAACAGAGATGATACTCCAGTTGTAGCAAATACCAGAGCTAAAAAAGGGGTTCTAAGATGGATCAAGCAGCAAACAAAGGAAAAGGACCTGCTGATCCTTCTACATCTTAGATTCCCCATATTTTGCAAAGGAATACTCAAGCAACTGCCAGGGAACAGCCTCATTTACAGGCTAATATTGTTGTTGCAAAGTCACATCATAAGGTAAACGTCACTCCACCTTTTAATATCATTGAAAATATGAAGAAAATGAATGTGACAATATCTATGTGGGATTCCTTAGCCATCCCAAGTCAAAAGGACATGTTACAATCTGCCTTGTCTGATTTAAAAGTGTCAAATGATGCAACTATTGACCCAACTAGGGTTGTTCTTACCAATTCATCCCAGGACAATAGTAAACGGCCAAATAAGAGTGCTAAGCCACTTCCATTTTTTGTGTCATTAATAATAGGAGACAAGTTAGTACATAACTGCATGGTGGATAGTGGTGCAAGTAGTTCTGTAATGCCAAAACAGATTACAGACCAATTAGGATTGAAATACCAACCCTTTGAGAAGGGTGTGCTCTAGCTAGATGGCATAGCTGTTAACACTATAGGTGTGATAAAAGATCTAGGTCTCACTTTGCATACCTATCCAAATGTTTCCATTTCTCAAGAGGTGTTCATCATAGATTTACCTCCTTATTTTGCCATGTGTTTGTCAAGGGATTTCATAGCCAAGATAGGAGGATATTTATCCTTAGATTGGTCCTGCATGTTTTTTAGAACCCCATATGGCACAAAAGTGACCATAAAATCTGAATTGCTTGCCAAAGATCACATAGAGCCTTATGTCCCAAGTGTTGTTAATGCAAATTGCATTATTTCTGATGATCCTGAGCTTGTTGCTACTCAAGAACTGCAAGCTGAGAGTATACCATAAGTGTTGTTAAAGGAGTGGGCCTTAGAAAATATTGTAGATGATCCTGAGGGACACGTTCAAGAAACTAGTATGGGGGTTTACATGTTGCACAAGCCTGAAACAACAATTCCAAACCTTGTAAAGAATGCAGAAAATCAGATAGAACAACAAGATGAGGTATGGAAAATGTACTTTGATGGCTCTAGGAATAGGAATGGATCTAGTGGTGGTGCAATGCTTGTGTCTTCACAAGGTGACAGATATTGTTCTGCTTTCCATTTTTCTTTTTCATGTACAAATAACATTGCTGAATATGAAGGTTTTATTCAAGGTTTGCAGTGGGCAAGGAAGAGGAAAATTAGTTGTTTGTAGGTGTATGGGGACAGCGAACTTATTGTAAATCAAGTGACGGGACTACATGTTACAAATAATGATGCTTTGAAATGCTATAAACATAGGGTATGGGATATGATTGAGGAGTTTGACGCTTTCAATCTAATATTTATTCCAAGAAATCAGAACTATCATGCAAATAGGTTAGCTACGATTGGGGCTCAGTTTGATATCCCCAATGATATTCAAAGAGAAAAGGTACAACCTCATGTGAAAATAGTTGATAAGCCCTCTATCCCTAACAATAACATTCATTGGCAAGTTTTTGAGAGTGATGAGCAGGTTCTGCGTTTCTTGTAGAAGAGGATGAGTTCTCTGTGATGAATCAGAACAAACTCAAACAGCAATATGGTGATGATCAAGTTGTTCAGTTAAAGACTAATAAGCTGCCCAAAGGGTTGGTAACCTTAGAATCCATTTTTGGTACTGATGATCAGCTGAAAAAGAGCAAAACCAGCATGCAAGTCAAAGATGAACATTACGAGGAGCTAGAAATTTTTAAAGGTAAGCTTCTCAAAATTGGTAAAATCTTCACTTGAGGATAGGAAAGCTTTTATTGCTCTTTGTCAAGAATTTGAGGACGTGTTTGCTTGGGAATACTTAGACTTAAAGAGGTTTGACCCTCATATTGCCCAGCATACTATAGAGTTAGAGCCAAGTGCAAAACCTGTAAGGTAGAAACAAAGACCTTTAAATCCAAAACTTGAGCCTCTGATGATTAAGGAATTAACCAAGTTGATCAAGGGAAATATTATTTTTCTGATCAAGCATACTTCTTGGGTCTCGAATCTTGTTCCTGTGAGGAAAAAGAATGGAGAGATTAGGTTGTGCATTGACTTTAGAGACCTTAATAGAGCCTCCCTGAAGGACCACTACCCGCTGCCCTCAATGGAGAAAATTCTACAAGTAGTGGCTGGTTCAGAAAGATTCTCCTTATTTGATGGATACTCTAGTTATAATCAAGTGTTAGTCAAGGAGGAAGATCAGTTTAAAACTACTTTTACCACCAAATGGGGCACCATGGCCTACAAAAGGATGCCTTTTGGTCTATCAAATGCTAGCTCTACTTTTTAGAGAGCTATGGATATGGCTTTTAAAGGTTTGCTTTATAAATTGGTACTTGTGTACCTTGATGACATCAAAATTTTCTCTAAGGATGCAGCTGAATATTTATCCCACCTGAAACAAGTATTTGAGAGATGTAAAGAGTTTGGGATATCTCTCAATCCCAAGAAATGCATTTTTGTTGTGCATGAAGGCAAGCTTTTAGGACACATTGTGTCAAAAGAGGGAGTTACCATTGATACAGAAAGGGTAAGAGCTATTTTGGAGCTACCTTTACCCCATCACAAGAAGGGACTACAAAGTTTTATTGGCAGAATTAATTTTCTATGAAGATTTATACCTGACATTGCAAATTTATTGAAGCCATTGACCTCTATGTTAAAGAAAAATGTAGTTTTCAGTTAGACAAAAGAGGGCAAACTCAGCTTTGAGTCCATAAAAAAAGCGTTATCGGCTACACCAACTTTGGTAAATCCTGATTTCTCAAAAGATTTTATTTTGTATGCTTATGGCAGTTTAGATACAATTTTTGCAATTTTGGTACAGCAACAAAGTGAAGGCTTTGAGCAGCCAATTGCTTTTTTTAGTCAAGGAATGGAGGAGTATGAATAGAGGTATAGTTTCATTGAAAAACATGCCCTTGCAGTGGTAAAGAGTCTCAAGAAGTTTAGGCATCTTATTTCTAACAATAAGGTACATTTGATGGTTGCTCACCCTGGTGTGAAAGAGTTTCTGTTGGGTAAGAATGTTAATGAGAAAAGGGCTAGTTGGATTACCAAAGTCATGGAATATGATGTAGATATCAAGATAACCAAGCTCATCAAATGTAGAGGACTTAGTGAACAGCTTGCTACTAGGGCTGAAAATGAAACAGAGAAGGAAGAAGAGGTGCTTCTGACCACTGAAGATGAACATCAGGATGATACAACTGCAATTGGAACAAGTTGGGTTAATGACATGACTCATTTTTTGCAAACTGGTGAATGTCCAGTAGGTTTAGATAGAACCAAGAGAAGATATTTTAGACTGCGGTCTATTCCATATGTTTTAATTAATGATATCCTTTTCAGAAAAGATTTTAATGGTGTGTTGTTAAGATGCATTGATAATGATCAGACTAACAAGGTGTTGCATGAGTTTCATGATGGAACAGCAGGGGTCATTTTGCCCCAAGGACTACTGCTTGAAAAATAATGAGAGCTAGATATTACTGGCCCAGCTTATTCAAGGATGCTCATTCATGGGCCAGAAAGTGTGTAAAATGTGCCATTTTTGTAGGCAAAGAAAGGCTACTAGCTTTACCTCTGCAGTTGATTCAAGTAGAACAACCCTTCATGAGATGGGGCATTGATTTTATAGGTCCCATTAACCCACCGTCAAGTGCAAGCCACAAGTGGGTACTTGTAGCAACAGACTATTTCACAAGCTGGACTGAAGCAGTGGATTTGAAGGAAGCCAATGAGAATGTTGTTTTAAACTTTTATTATGATTTGGTATCTAGATTTGGAGTACCTGAGTTAATCATCTCAGACAATGCTTTAGCCTTCGTTGGATTGAAGGTAACTAACTAGGCTATGCAAAATTGAATCTATTTGAACACTTCATCAAATTATTACCCACAGGGTAATGGTTTGGCTAAATCCACAAATAAGAATCTCATAAGGATTATCAAAAGATCAATGGAGAACAACTAGAGAACCTGCCACACCAATCTAAAATCTGCTTTATGGGAAGATAGAATAACTCCCAAGAGGTCTATTGGAAACTCCCCATATATGTTAGTTTATGGAAAAGAGGCAAGATTGCCTGTGTTTGTAGAGCTGCCAGCACTTGATATCATGAATCAACTGGAAATGTTTGAAGAAGAAGACCCCATGGCTGTCAGATATGCTCAACTTATGGAGCTTGAAGAAATAAGAAATAAAGCTATGAAAGCTATGGAGTATCATCAGCTTCAGACAAAAAGAATTTTTGATAAGAAGGTCACTCCCAAAAATTTTAGGGAGGGTGATATGGTACTCAAATGGAATGAGTTGAAAAGTAGGCTAGGGAAGCACTCCAAATTTGACAGCATGTGGAGTGGCATGTTTATCATTATTGAATGCAAGGAGCATAATGTATTTCAGTTATCAAATATGGATGGAGAAAATTTGCCTATCCCAGTCAATGGGATACACCTGAAGAGGTGTTTTGAGGTATGAGTTGCCTTGTAAAAACAATAGATTAGGTTTCTGCTTTCAATAAGTGTTGTTGCACAATAGTTTAGATCCCTTTTTGTTTTCCCTAAGTGTTGTCTAGCACGGTTAGATGAGTTGCTTTCAACACTTTGTTTTGGTTTTGGTCTTCCATTGCTGATATACTGAGTTACTGAGGTCAAGATTGATTGTCAAAGGTTTTTTTTTAAGTCTCTGTGTGACTCCATGCCCAATGGATGCTTAAGGCCACTGGTCTGATTGTTTAGCAGGCAAACATCCCTGAGATATCACCAAAATGTTGACCTATTTTCCTCTGCCCGGAGTTAAATAGTTCACCTTGTAAATTCCTTGAAAATCCTTTAGAAAATGACCCTACAAATCTTAAATCCTTTAATTAACCATGCTCTGCCTTACCAAAAATCCTAAAATCTTGTCCAGAGAATCCTTACCAAAAACCCAGAAAAACCCAAAAATCTTTTGTCTTCAAGTGCCTTCCATTGCAGATAATTCTTAGTTTTATACTTAATCATTTTTGTATGTACCTTTGCATGTATCATTGTATATCTCTGTTGCATCGCATATACAATCGTATATACAATTGTATATACAAAGGAAGATGCAAAGGCAATATACAAGGCGAGATACAAAAGTGAATCGGGTTATCTTTGTATATGCAATTGCATATACAAATGCATATACAATCGCATATACATACAAGCCCGGACCCGAAAGAATATACATTTTGGTTTAGAAAGGCAGATGCGGTTGTATGCATCTTTGTATGTATGTTCACATTGTATATTTGCAAATACAAAGTGCAGATACAAGGCGAGATACAAAGTCACATGCAAGGGTCAGACACAATGTTTGTATGTATATAAGGTTGTATGCAGTTTTGTTTGTATATTCACATTGTACATGTGATATACAAAAGGTCACATGCAAAGAAGGGAATACATACAATCTGGACATGAATGAAGAATCAAATGTGGCAGATTTCAAGTTGGAGTCCACCTATTGTATGTATATGCAATTGTATCATCCCATATACAATCCTATATACAATTGCATATACAAATGTTTGATACAACAGGGATATACAATGCGGACCCGACTGGAAAATTAAATTTGGCAAACTCAGTGGTGGGGTCCACAGTTGTATGTTGAAGTGCATGTATATGCCGATATGCAAAAGCAAGATACAAGGCCAGACCTATTTTAAAGTTCTATTCTGGTTGATAATCTTTTGAGTTCCGCATTGTATGTACATGCGATTATATCTCATATACAACCACATGTACAAAGACACATACAATGGATTTTTGGCGAGACATGTCTATCAGCGGCTCAATTTGAGGTCTTTCTGATGGCTGATAAGGAGGATGCAGCGGTGGGTCCCAGGTTCAACTCAGTGACCAATGGAGTGATGACATGTGGCAAGGGCAGATATACAAAAGGTGATACAAAGGTTAAGGTCCACTTTTGTATGTTGGCCATTGTATTGTATATACAATTGCACATACAAAAGCATATACAAAGGAAGATTCAAAGACATGCAAAGTGATTTGAATATGCAAAAGGCAAAAGGAAAGAAATTGCATAAATGCATAAAGTGAACCTAGCAGTGTACAATGCATATACAATTGCATATGCAAAGCGATATAAAAGTGCAGGGTGCAGTTGACCACAACTTTGACCATGGATATCTCCCTCATTCTAGCGAATTTCAACATGCTTCAAAAGGAAAAAGTGCTTATTTTTGCCTCCTCTTTCATCTGGCTGGCTTTTGAGGGGAATTTTCTCACTTTTAAAATATGATCTGGATTTGCATGCTCGGTCGATAGGATGTCTCAACAACCGATTTGGCGTGTGCAGAGGCTGATATTTTCACAGTAACGCCGGTTGGTGAGCTTTGTGGGTGCATTCATGGTGGATGGTCAAATTATTCAATGCACATGGGTTCCTTTGGCTTGCTAGTAGATATTCTCGTGGCCTGCAATGACTTTTGTCCTCCTCACTTCATGTTTTGCCCTCTTTTGTGTGTGGCCAACCATTTCTCAGGTTGCAGACCTACCAGCGACATGGTTCCTATCCTTTCACCATGCCCCTATCTCTACACCCTTGTTCCTGCATTGATGACCTCAGATCCTATGGAGCGACTTCAATGCCTTCTATGCAAGAACTTGACCTATAAAATGCAATGTAACCTCATTATACACAGGATGGTAAAATTTTGGGCTGTTATGCTACCAATTTCTTGTAGTCAGACCTCTTAGTGTAATTATAGGGTAAGGGAATGCGACTCACTGTGCCTGAATCTAGCCTCTGTTGTCTTCCTATTTATCCACCAATGAATGTGATTAGCTATATTGTGTCTTTTCCTGCTACTGGTTATTTTTATTGTAATGGTTTTTGACCTTCATGATCAATATATGCATGATTTCTTGCCTCTCTTATGTCCTAATTTCTATGCTTTACTTGAAGTTATAATCTATTCTATGAGTAAAATGACTCCTCTATAGGTTAGATCTTCATATCAAAGCCTTAATCAGCCCTATAAGTCTGTGTGAACTCCCTTCATGATTGAGATCATTGTTGTGTCTCTCTTCCAGAAATGTTATTGCTCACTAAATCTGGTGTATCACCCCTTTCATTTTATTTTCCTTCTAACCCTTTTCCCCTGCAAGTATTAGCACTAGGTTTAGATATTTTCCTCTAAGAATTAGGCTTAGAATGAGGAACCAGCCTTCTCTGGAGGTATGATCTCAGTTCACAAAGTCCCACATTTCGAGATCATTCCCATTGTGTTATTAGAATGCTTGGACTTTCTCCAAGCAGGGTGCAATTCTATGTGACAATAGTTATATCTTAATAAACTTTCCATACATCTTCATGATGTATGAAGGTACTCATAAAAACCAAGATGTCATCATACGACATCATCACCAATATGGTGACATGATCAAAATGTAATTTAGGGGTCGAGCACCACTCCCCCTTCTTTGCTATAAACTCAAAGCATATTATACAAGAATAATAGATTAAAAATCTCAGCTCGGGAATAAATAGAGAAACAAGAAAGTACTCTGCCACTTGGTGAGACTATCTCTCGACTCACGTTGACATTCTAAGAACATCATTTAGTTGAGTCGACATTATCGAGATAACTCAATTGACACAACGACAAATAAAGGAAATCGACTAGCAAGAAAAGATACGACTCACGCTAACTTACAAGGGTTCATAAGGACATAAAATCTAATACTCAGATGGCAATTTGACCCATTTCCCAACATCTATCTCTTCCTTTCGAATGATACTATCCTTCTGTCTTCAAAGGAAGATTCATTTCCTATTCACACTCACCATCATAAAATCATGATCAGTGCATCATCATCTGATTCTCAATTCATAAAATTTAAATATTCATATGAACATGTAATCTCATGTGTAACTAACATTAGTCAGTATTCACATAATCAATGATTAAATCAGATATTTTCACATCTAATCATTAAACTATGGTTAATCATCTTGATTACCACACAAAAATAAGATTAAGCTAAATCATGAGTTGGGAATTAAACATAGAGGAGGTGAGTTTACTTCAAATGAATTTGAAAAGTTTTGTGAAGATCGTGGTATTAGGAGGCATTTCTCTACTCCTAGAACCCTTTAGCAAAATGGGGTAGTGGAAAGGAAGAATAGGAATGTGCAAGAAATGTCTAGGGCAATGTTGAAAGATGTAGATCTAACTAATATATACTTGAAGGAAATAATTCACACTACTATCTATCTAACTACCAGAGTGCAGTTATGGGTCAATAGCACTAAGACCCTTTATGAGTTATGGTATGGAATACCTCCCACTATCAGATACTTTAGGATCTTTGGCCACAAATGCTATATCAGAAGAGATGAAGAAGACCTATGAAAGTTTGATTAAAGAAGTGATGAAGGAATCTTTCTTGGTTACTCAACCAGAAGCAAGGCCTATAGATGCTACAACAAAAGGTTGGGAAAGATGATTGTAAGCACAAATGTCAAAGTAGATGAAGACTTGTATCAGATCTCACAAGATTCAGAAGACACTGGATCTGATATCTTTCCTTGCATTAAAGATGAAGAAGAAGTGAAAGAAGAAAAGGAACAAGAACTAGAGTAGATTCCTAAGACCCCAGCAAAGTATGTTCAGAAGAATCACTCAGCAGAACAGGTCATTGGAGACAAGAATGAAGGTGTGCAGACAAGGAGAAGGTTTTCCAAGACACATGAGCAAGTAAACTTGTGTTTTTTATCAAAATTAGAACCTAACACCTTTGCTGAAGCCAGCAAGGATGATGGATGGATAAAAGCCATGAAAGAAGAATTGGATCAGATTGAGAAGAATCAAAGATGGGAATTGGTTCCTAGACCAGTAAACAAGAATATTATAGGAACAAAATGGGTGTTCCAGAACAAACTAAATGAAGAAGGTGAAGTTGTAAGGAACAAAGCAAGACTAGTATGCAAAGGATACACTCAAGTAGAAGGCATTAATTTTGAGGAGACTTTTGCTCTAGTAGCAAGGATGGAGGCAATCAAAATGTTCCTTGCTCTTGCTGCTCATAAGAACTTCAAAGTATATCAAATGGATGTCAAGTCAACATTTATAAATGGTTAGGAGTATACATTGAACAACCAGATGGTTTCCAGATATCAGAAGATCTAGACATGGTATGTAGACTCAAAAAGGCTTTGTATGGTCTCAAGCAAGCACCTAGGGCTTGGTATGCAAGATTAGACAAGTACTTACTTCAATAGGGCTTCAAGAAAGGTACTACATATAGTAAAATTTATATAAAGGAAGAAGGAGACATGATTTTGATAGTTGCAGTATATGTTGATGACATCATCTTTGGTGGAGATGATGATATGTGTAAAAGGTTTGCAGAGAAGATGCAAAAAGAGTTTGAGATGTCCATGATTGGTGAAATATCTTTCTTCCTTGGACTTCAAATTTCCCAACTAGATGGTGATATCTTTATTTCTCAAGCTATGTCAAATAATTGTTGAAGAAGTTTGGTATGGAGGATTCAAAACCAGTGAGTACTCCCATGGTCACTGGATGTCACTTGAGCAAAGATGATGAGTCTTCAGAGGTGGATCAGACTATCTATAGGTCTATGATTGGATCATTGTTGTACTTGACTACTTCTAGACCTGACATTATGCACGCAGTATGTGTGGTTGCCAGATATCAAGCCAATCCTAATCAAACACATGAGAAAGCAATGAAAAGGATATTCAGATACTTGAAAGGAACTCCAGACTATGGTTTATGGTATCCAAAAGGTAATGACTTTGATTTGAGTGCATACACTGATGCTGACTGGGCTAGTTGTGTTGATGATAGAATAAGTACAAGTGGTAGTGCTTTCTTTCTAGGAAGAAGATTGGTTTCATGGCAGAGCAAGAAACAGGATTCAGTGTCCTTATCAACTGTAGAGGTAGAATATATTGTAGCAGCCTCCTGGTATACACAAGTGTTGTGGATGAAGCAAACTCTGAAGGATATCAAGGTATTGTATGATGAGCCTATTCTATTTTGTGTGACAATACAAGTGTTATCAATTTTTTCCAAAAATCTAATGATGCATTCTAGAACCAAGCATATAGCAATCAGGTATCACTTTTTGAGAGAGAAGGTTGCAGATAAGGAAGTGAAGTTGGAATATGTTCCAACAAAGGATCAAATTGCAGATATATTTACAAAGGCTCTTGTAAAGGACACCTTTGAGGATCTCTGATAGAAGTTAGGGGTAATTACCCCTCCTTCTTGCTAAAGATGCATAGTGGTGCATCTATCTAGGGGGAGTTAATGTTATATCCTTGTTTCTTGGACTGATGATGGCTACCTCTCAGGGGGAGCAGGTAGTGGTTGTTGATGATAAGGGGAGTTTGTTTGTTGCAAGAAGAAGTTATAACCTAAAGAAAAATGTGTTGATGTATGGTTTCTGGTGAGTTGATGGTAGTTGTCCTTTGTCCTTGATGTCAAAGGGGAATAAGTGTGCAAGTATGTGTTGCCATCAATACCAAAGAGGGAGATTGTTACACATATGGTTCCTATGGTTGTATTGTTTTTCATTGATGTCAACATTGTCACAAAGTTGTCATTGATGTCAACGCTATTATGAATGTGTAATAGTGTTCATAGTTGGATGTAATGCTTCTTAAGAAGATATATTGAGATACATTAAGATAGGAATTAGATGCATGTCATGCTCCTGAAGAAGATACATCGAGATGGGAATTAGAAGTTCATATCATGTCTTGTTCATTACATAATTGAGTATGAAGTTATATTTGGATGGGAATTAGAAGCACTAAGATATGGTATTGATGGACTAAGATATGTTGTATGATCTCTTCTACTATCCCTAAGAATGCATGTGTTAACACAAAGAAGATTTAGCCTCTAGAAGTTGGTGATAGTCTATGTTTCAGAATGACCACCTTTGAAGACTGTCTAGGAAATTGCTTAGCATTTCCATCAGTTTGGTTTTGGGACTTTGTGGATAGGAATATAGCTTAATGTAATAAAAAATCATGCATATTCCAATTTTTATGATGTGTGAACCACCGGAAGTATGTTTTGCAATAGTTAGAGTGAAGATAGTGTTGGTTCTGTGAAGACAATTACTACATGGAAGAAGGATGCTTTGCATTCCTTCATATTTGTAGATTTGGCTATGTGGTTCTAAAGGTATGTTAAGATTGCAGTGAAGATGATAATTCTAGAGATTCAGATCATTTACCCTTCCATTGTAAAAGTTGTTCATGATAGAGTACTGGCATATGTTCTAGCAGAGTAAGCCAGTGTTGAAGGTTTGTTGGAATGCTCCACATTCCTCCACAAATGAAGGATTGCCCTTGCAGTTTTGAGGACATGTTTCTAGATGTGTATTATATGCTTACTTTTAGTTTCAAGGTTCTTGGTGGTCTGTAGCTTAGCTTTTCAAATGATAACATGTTGCAGTGTGTTCTGGATGACAGAGTGTTCTCAGAGTTAATGATTGAAGTTGTGTGGCATAATTCTTTGATGTGTGGTGGTAAAGGAGTATTTGGGGATGTTTTATGAGTCATATGGACTCATCTGGAAAATTTTCATGAAGATCTTTCTTGTTTCTAGTACCGCACAAGGTTTTTCAAGTTGATGTGGTTGTTATAATTCAAGTCTTCATGTGTTTTCCTTAAAGTTGTCATATTTCCAAATGAGTGGAGTATGTGGATGTAATTACTTGGTGTTTGAAGTTGTGAAGGATGTTTTGGACTTGGTTAAGCAAGTGTTGGGGTTTGCAATGCTTGGATCTTCTACTGGTGTAATGTGTGGTTTCACTTAGGACCTATCTTCTACACGTTTCATATTGTGTGTTGTCTGGCCAACTTGTAAATTTATCTTCCATATTGTATCTAGCCAACAAGCTATGTAATCGATGTAATATCATTTATAAATAGTGAATCAAATTGAGTGGGGAGTGTGTTATTGCAAGTTGATTGAAAAAGGTTCATAAGAAGATAAAAAGTAGAATAAATGCATTATTGATGTGTGACTGAAGGAGAAAAAGAAGAAGTTGTTGATGCTATCTAGATTCATCTTGAAGACATATTTGTGACAGTGATTAAGTATAGAGTGTGCCTAACTAATCAGATCTTCAGAAGAAAGTATGAAGAGGCAGAAGTGTAATCATCAAAAGTGTGATTGTTTCAATGTCAGTTTTTAGATAGTAGAAAGATTGTCATACTGTAATCTTTTGTAAGTGTGTTCTCATTTCAGGGAGTTGTAGCTTCCTTGGGAGTGACCCTAAAACAAATCCATTAGGAAGTAGAATCTTCCTTGGGAGTGACCCTAAAACAAAGTCATTAGGAAGTAGAAGCTTCCTTTGGAGTGACCCTAAATCAAAGTTACTTAGGGAGTAGCAGCTTCCTTGGGTTATAGCCCCTAAAACAAAGTTATTATTTGAGCTTCATATATTGTGAGTTATTCCTCACCATGGTTTTTCCCTTCTAGGGTTTTCCATATATATCTGGTGTTATGTGTTGATGTGCATTGTGTTATTCTTTCATGTTGATATTGTGATGCTTAAGGTTTAATCTGCTCTGGATAAGTTAAAGTTGTGAAGATTGAAAATTGTTTAAATACTAATTCACCCCCCCCTCTCAGTATTCTTGTGTGTCTAACAATTTGAACCCAAACTTGTTTGTTACATTAGAGATCAAGTGTGCTTTAAGCTATTCCTCTTTTAAGAGAGGTCGTAACTTTGCTATTAGGAACCAAGTTTGATCATTGTTGTAATCTATCTTTTGTTTGTGCTTCAAGAACACATCTCAAGATTTCAATAGTTAGTAACAAAGTTACACAAGAATTTTCCTCCTCCCTCTTGAGACAAAGTTTCTTACATGGTAAATAAACACATAGTTATAAGACCTCATTTTTTTTACTCTACATGATAAAATGTTCTATTCATGGATTCTTGGTTTGATAATGATCACTCTAGAGTTGCTCTTTTATATGCAAATTGTTTCAATCCCTAGATACTATGATGAAGAAAGTGACCATGAACACTCTAGTGATGGTTATGGATTCTATTGAATTACCCATGCATCTTATGTGAACTAATGTACAAGATTATAAGTATCCATAAACAAGAAAAATGAACCTGTTAATCAACAAAAGAAATTGAAAACCAAATCAAACCGCTTGAGTCTAGGTTGCAATCCAATGCCCATCCTAATACCACAAAAATTTAAGTTGTTCAATCTCCCATCATTCCCCTTGACACCACCAAAAAACAACTAGACCTCTATTGAGCCAACTATGAAATGCAAACCATGATAACCAAGTTCTTGAACCAAATGCCTAGATTAAATGGGTATGATATTTATAACGGGGACAAACATGTTGATTCATTTTTAGAATTTATAGAAAATTTTAGTTTGAAGATGGAGACATGTGGGTGAGATTATTTATTTGGTCTAACTATGGGAAGGAAAGGAGATGTCTTGATAGTTTTTTGGAACATTATTTTTCTTCTTCGAAGGACCTTATGGCTACCTTTGATGATAAGTATGTAAGAAATCTAGACCCTGGTACTCTTGTCCAAGAATTGGTAAATATCAAAAGGCAAGAGGGAGAATCTATTAAGGACTTTAGCCATAGGTTTGTTGTTGGCATTTCATAAGTCCCAAATGTTTCTAGACTTGATATGCCTATCTAGATTGATCTATTCTTTGAAGCTATGAGGTTGGTTTGAGTTTAGTGTAGGACTTGAAGCTTACAAATCTACTACAAGCTTATGAATGCTTTGACTCTTTTGAAAGAATGACGGATGAGTACATAATGAAATTGTTGTCCTTAAATGCAAGCGTTGTTGGTAATAAACTAGTTGATGTGAGTAGTAATGAGATGGATGCAACATGTGTCAATATGGAGTATGATGTAGAGGATGATGATGCATACCATAGTGAAGTGACTACAACATTAGATTAGGCTAAGAGTAAACTTGAGGGAGCAAAAATTTGTGATGTTACATTATATGATAGTTGTGCAGATGATGAAGAGAGTGTATGCACTTACCTTTAGTTAGATGGGTCATCCTTTGGAGATGATAATAATGATATGCATGATGGTCCTCAACTTGAGGTTGAGGTATCTAGCCCTACACTTTGTGGCATCCTTATGGAGAAAGAGGAATGTGTGTGCACAAGTATGAAACCAAATGAATCAATTCATGAAATTGGTTATGTTGAATATGTACATACATGTGATATGAAAAATGAACAAGGGACTAGTTCCTTGTTTGATATGTTTCCTTTCTTTGATTTATTGAATGATGGTAAGGCTATTAATTCTAATTTTTTGCACATTTATGTTTTCTTGAGGATGACATGGATGTGCATGTGTTTAGTGATAATATTGTTAAGATAATTGACAAACAAGACATTGATTTTTAGTTTGAAGACCTTTCCCTTGCTAACTGTCAAGATGGTGATCATGTGGACACATATGAGAGCCTATTTATTTAGTGAAAGATATGTTGTCTTCCCCATGTTGATTGTGCTTCAAGAAGGTTGCAGGAAAATGTTGATAGAGTGAGTGAAGAAAAAAGGTAAAGTGTTATTGATCTAATTTTAGTAGTGAATATGACACAACAAATCACCAAAATGAGCTTTAAACAGAGGTACAAATTGAAGAGCTTGATTATTCATTGAAAATGTCTCATGATGTTGACTTTTATGTTGATGGTTTGAATTGTGGCTTGAGTCATGCTTATGATTCAAACATTGAAAAGTATATTAGCACATGTGAAATTGATTTATTCTGGTCACCTATTGTCCAAGATCTTGATGTGAGCACTTGTAATTATGAAACTCTCTTTTTTATGAAGGTCAAGTTTCTAATCCTATGGATGATGGTGATGTACCTAAACTAGAATCATTTATGTGGGTTCATCATACAAGTCAAAATGATGTTGAGCTACAATTCTGATGTGAAGTTGAGGATCAACATGTTGCAACTTAGCTTGATTATATACCTAAGCTCAAGACTTTCTAGTTGGAGATGTAGGAAGAAGTATTTCCTTGTGTAGATTAGAAAGATAATAAGGTATGCTTATGTTTTCCATGTGAATTTGATGTAGGAGAATCCAGTGGTGTAAGGAAAATCTTGCATCACCCAAAATGTTGATTTTGTTTTCATTACTTTTCAAAATTTGTATTTTTGGTTCCATAATCGCTTGAATAATAATGTAGAACCTTCAGTTTTTCCAAACTACTAAAAAGAGCCAACTTCTATTATTGGAAAGTTTGCATTTGGGCACATATAGAAGTGAAAATTTACAGGGGGGTTCGAAATTGAAAAATAAGACCTTTGGTGAAGTAATCGGTTAAAGATCATTTGTGGGCTGAGAGATATTAAAGTTTCTATTTCTTGCAAAAACCCCTGAAAAAGTTTCAAAGTCAGATTTGAGGCACTTAGAGGCCCTGTACGGCCTCAAAAATGGGTGGAATTAGCAAAGTGGATTCTTAGCACATAGAGAACTCCGTCATGTTTCCAACACTTCAAACAGTTTATCAATTGAACACCCAGATCAAAAGTTATGGCTTCTAGAAGTTGACCTATTTTTGGAGGGAGTTACAAATTTTGAAATTTTGGCTGGAGGGTGCTAGAAAGGGCTATTTGTGACCATTCTTGGGGACTCTTTTGAGAAGTAGATAAAATGGGTAAAGTGTAGCGTCAAGAAAAAGGTGGGAAAATAGAAACCCTAGTAGATTTGAGGCTACATAAGGCATAAGGTTCCAGAATCTAGAGATAGGAAGCTATAATGTGTTGCAGCCTATGGAGGATTCATCCTCTGATTAGATTTTAGCTTCTATAATGTAATGTGTTGTACAAATCAATAAAATAGCATTCCTATTTTCTATGTGCAATTTTTGTTATTGTAATTTACCCCCTCATCAGAATTGGAGGTGTTTTTGTTTTTCCTTAGTTCATGTGAGGAGGTTGATAAGTGTACTAGTTTTGGAAACCAAATGGATGTGGTTGGCATGAGTAATGAGATTCTTCTCTTCCCCATGCATTTATATTTGGTTTCTAACTCTATTTGGTAAGAGGTATTACATTCTAGCTAGAAGTTTATAGATATGCATGGCAACATCAATGATCTTGGTAATGGATCCTTTTACTTATGGTTGACATGTCAGGTTGGTCTTCATTTTTAGTTTTAGTATAATCCTTTTGGCATTAGCATCATTCATATTCTTCCATCTGTGGGATACCTTTTGTTGCAACTCAATGGGAAATGCATCATCAACCTAATGGAGATCAACTCCTTCATTTTTCTTGTCTTTGACAAAAGCAAGTGGATTGTTACAATTTGTCCATGGCCTTGTTCAGTGGATCTTCTTTGCAAGGTCTTAACTGCAAGTGTCCTAATTTTATTTGTATCCATACATTTTAGTTTCCTCTATACCTCCATGTCATTGGTTGTAGGTTATGTTTTTCCTTGTGTACATATCTTCTTTGTGCTTTTCTTTCCCCCTATCCCTCATTTTATTTTCCTCTTTTAGTCTACTCCCATAGATAGTTGAATTCTCAATGTTCTTGCAAAAGGCACACATACCCAATTAGCACAAATGTTGGCACCTATCTTAATGGTCACAAATTTTCTAAGTCTAGTGTCTTCTTTATTGCCTTGGCCTTCTTGCTAGACCTTGTTGAACCTTGACCCAAACCCTAAACCCTAAACATTGTGAATTTTTTCCTTTTGGGGGTTTTTCCAAATATTTCTAATTTTTTCTTGGTTCTTCTAGATATTTATAGGTTTTCCTAGGTTTTTTGTATTTTTTGGGTTTTTCTAGGTTTTCTCTCAAACCCTAGACATTAAACCCTTACTCTTCCCATCACTAATAACTAATTATAGATTTCTTCAATGGGCCCACTAATCATTCTATTCTTCACCTCCCTTCATTGCTTTGTCATGAGCCTAAATTTCAAAAAAAATCTAAGTGTGAGGATTTTTAGATCAATTTCTAGGCTTGAGAAGAATTTTAAGATTTCCCTTCTTTGAATGCCATTCCTTCAAAGTCCCCATTCCCCCATTGCCCCTAATTTTAATTTTTTAGGTCTTTCTTTCCTAGCATGTCATTCCTTCAAAGTTCCAATTCCCCCATTTCCCTTGATTTTAGTATTTCCTTTCTTTGCATGTCATTCCTTCAAAATCATAATTCCCCCATTTCCCTTGATTTTGGGATTTTGAGATTTCCCTTTTCAGCATCCCATTCCTTCAAAGTCCCAATTCCCTTGATTTTGAGATTTTGAGATTTCTCTTCTTAGCATGTCATTTCTTCAAAGTCTGCATTCCCCCATTTCCCTTGATCTCAAGATTTCCCTTTCCAACTTGTCATTCCTTCAAAGTCCCCATTCCCCCATTTCTCTTGATTTCAAGATTTTTCTTCCTATAATTTCATTCCTTCAAAGTCTTTATTCCCCCATTTTCCTTAATTTTTGGGATTTCCCTTCCTAGCATGCCATTCCTCAAAGTCCCTAAACCTTGAATTTTAGGATGTTAGAATGTTTTTTACTTTTTTTCCCCTTTGGCATGTGAATTCTCAAAACCTCGGCATTCAAAAAAAAACTACCTACCTCCTTGCACAATGCAAGATCTCATTAATGGTCTCAAATGGATGCAATTATATAGAGGAAGAATTTCAAATGCCTCTCAATATCTGTGGACCCCTCAAAGACATGGTTTGTGTACAAAGGCATATGATTGCTAATGCAAGGGGAATGGTTTTAAGTGCATAGGCATATGAAGATGATGCAACTAACATCAATGACCTACAAATATTTTGATCACTCCTATATTCCTACCCAAGCATCAATATTGAATATAATGCTATATGTGTGTGTTAGTAAGATGTAACAAGGGTTGGTTATTGAGTCAATTTTTTACTATAAGTGTCTCAAGTAGGTTCTAGGGTATCAAATGATGAATTTCCAACTCTATAAATGATGAAGCATGTTTGTAGATTAGGGGAAGGGGTAGTCTAGTAAGGTTTTGTATATAAATTTATGTCTCCATGACATGTAGTATCTTAGGAGGGACTTTGAACCTAGTTGTTGTCTCTAACTTGCCACATTTGCTAGCATGATTGTAAAAGATTTGATTAATATATAACCTGAATTTTAAAGCATTGCAAACTATTTTGCAATGGTATTATTTTGTTACATGTGGGGCATTGTTGATCTATAATGGATTACTAAGTATGTTCATTTACAGGTTTCCTTATCTTTTAGGGTTGTTTATATACAATATTTATTCTATTTGTTGATTTATAAACATGTTTTGATCCTCTTTGCAAGTTGAGACTCTATTGCCCATTGGAGTGGGCACCAATCTAATTAGTGAATGTCCAAGAACCTTTTATTATAATCATATCTCTTGTTAGTTGTAGGAGTAGTTTAGGTTTCACCATGACTATATGATTTAATATTTTAAACTATGTGATATATTTTTTGATGGGAATTAAGGTGTCTCAACCTTGGTAATTCCTTGCATTAATTTATTGTAATATATTAATTTACTGTCTATTGTGTAATTAGGATGCAAATCCTATTTTGTCATCTTGTGGGAGTTGGCATAGTGATGTGTCATCCTACGTGGAAGGTGACCACATGTAATTTTGTCCTCACATAAGGAGATAGGTGTCCCACTTAGTGGTAGAGGCATTTTTCCATGTGTCGGCAATTTGAATAGTGTGTAAGGGAATTTTGACCAAAACAATTATGACAAATTCCTATGACGCGTAAGAGTTAGAAATAGAAGATACTATGATAGGTGAAGACATGTGGCACAAAGCATCTTGGAAGAAGGCATCTTTGGGTGCCCCAAGAGGGTTATGACATGTTGTAAGAGAATATGCTATTTTTAGCTTGTGTATGACAGATTCTCTTACAGTTGTAAGATATGTTAGTATGACGGATTTGCTAATGATCATAAGAGTCATAAGAGCATTTGTCATTGCCCAACTTGGGAATAGGCAACCATTTTGGGATGGGTTGTTATGACAAGTGTCATGACCATGTTGCAGTGTTGGACAAGCACCCTTAGGCATGGGTTTTGGTCCATGAGGCCATGTTGGATGCCCATCTCAAGGAAAGCTCTTTTTTCCTTGTAAACTTCTATTTAAGCAAGTGCTTTGAGAGGAGATGTATTATGTGATTGACAGGTACTGTTATGTTGCCGAATTATCTCCAGATATGAGTGTCAAAGACTCTTGCAAGAGCATTGGCTCTGTAACTATATTGTAAACCTCATTATTTAGATAATACATTTGAGCTATGTTTTGGAGTGTGGGGTTTGTCACCCGTAAGGGTTTTCCCCATGTATATCTTATCTCTCTCTACTTCTGTCTTACATTCTTGTGTTGTGTATTGCTACAATATCTCTGTTGTTGGGTTAATAACACTGTAATTGTAAAGGTTAAAAAGAATTTGCAATCTTCTCTCCTCATTAGATTAGTGTAGGAAGCGAAGTTCACACACCTAGCTTCCTTTCAGTTGGTATCAGAGCTTGATCACCTTTGGTCCTAGTTGTTGGGTAGGGTTTTTTGAGCTAATCTTAGATTGAGTGGGAGTCTATGCAGAGTATTATGTAATCTTGTTGCAGGAAGTAGATGGTAGGCACATCTAGAAGATTAGAGGTGGAGAAATTCAATGGCACAAATTTTGAGTTATGGAAAATTAAGATGGAAGACATACTTGTGTAACGTCAGAAAATGTCCCCTTGGGGGATTTTCCCTCATAAGGTTTAGCTCTCAGGTCTTTTGTATGCATTTAGGACATCTTAGTTCATAATTTTGCATCTCGATGGAATGAGCCCTAGGTAATATGACAAATGGGACCTAGGAGGACCCCTTGAGCTGTACCCTACCCAAAATAGGGGGGAGGACTTGGGCACCCATGCCCTAGTCCTACCCTATTTTAGGGCAGCCCCAATTTTTGGGTGTCAGTTTATGACCGTTATTTGGGTCCTTTACCAACACGGTAAGTTTGAATTATGAAAATCTTGGCGAGAGTGTTTATAGTTGCATATAAAAGCATGTTTAGGCATTCATTTGTAAACTAGAGCATTATTAGATGATGACTAGCAAGCTAATGTGTTCTCAAGGTGATTCGAGGATTTCATTGTGTTGCAAGAGCAGACTTGTGTGGTTTATGTGTTTGTTTGCAGATTTGAGCATCTATTTCATCATGGAATGAAGAGCATCTTCCTCCCATGATATCTTCACTACAAGGTGACATTATATTGTGTTTTCATTATCAATTCCTTTGGTTTTTACCTCTGCCTCACAAGGGCACACACTCTTTATCTAACAATGGTGTTCAGAGACTTAAGTGTCCTCCAGGGCTTGACTGAGGCAAGCCTCTAAACACCACAACCCCCAAACCAATTCTTGTGATTGCAGGTTATAGGTGTCGTATTCAGGAGAAGTGAAGTTGCAAGAAGGATTGGTAGGCATCAAGGATTCAGGATCTGAAGAGAAGTAGGACACCAAAGCATTTCTAGGACTTGGGCACTCGCTCTAGTGTCCTCGCAGTTGAATTCCCAAAAATAGAAGTTACAGGGCTAATCAGTGTCAGAAGGAGGTCAGGATCCCGCAAAGAAATTGGTACCTTGGACTTGGGCGCCCGCTCCGTGTCCCCGACTATTCTACCTTAGAACCCCAAAAATAGGTATTCTGTGATTTGCTATTTTACTTCCATCTGCAAGAGCATTTTTTGTTATTCATCAATTTATTGTCGTATTTACATAATTAGGGTTTTAATGGTCAATTGAGCATAAGAGAAGAGAAATTGATAATTAATTTCCCTAATCCAAGTTTCCCTATATCTCACAGCGATCTAGGGTATGATAGTGCTCGCCACTCAACCCTAGGTCCTTGAATGTAAAGTGGAAAGGTAGATTCAAACATCAAAACACTAAAAACATTAATAAATACAATTTTCCACTAAACATCTTGTTGATCGAGACCTATGGGAAACTGTATCCGGTGTAAAACCAACCGCAATGGCACAAGCTGATTGGGATCTCAAAGATTGGAAGGCTAAGAGTATCATAAGACTCAGTCTAGTTGATTTTGTCCTATTAAATGTCCATGAGGAGAAGACCACAAAAGACCTTTGGAAGAAGCTGGGAGATGTTTATCAAGCCAAATCCTTGGTGAACAAGATTTTTCTAAGAAAGAAGTTGTATTCTCTGAGGATGGAGGATGGAGGATCTATTATAGATCACCTAAATGCTTTGAACATGTTAGTTGCACAGTTGACATCTATTGGTGTGAAGATGGAGGAGGAGGATCATTGTATGACCTTGCTTTGTTCTTTGCCAGACTCATGGGATCATCTTATTATGGCTATTGGGAGCACCACATCCACTTTCAAAATGGATGAAGTGGTATCTTCGATGTTATCTAAAGAGATGCGAAGAAAGTCTTCTGAAGCAGCGAAAGAGGCTCTTGTGGTTTGTGGAAGACCCAAGGAGAAAAGGAAAAAGAAGGATAAGAAAGCTGAGAAGGGTAGATCCAAATCCCATGGGAGATCCAAATCTCCTAGAAAGTCTAAGGCTCTATGTTGGAACTGTGGAAAAACTGGGCATTTCTAAAAGGAATGCAAAGAGGAAAAGAAAAAGAAGAAAAAGAATGTCCCAGATTTAGATTCTGACAAGTCACAAGATGATGGCGATGCCTTCATCGTAGCCCTAGACACCTATGCATCTGATGATGTGTGGTTGATTGATTCAGGTGCATCTTTCCACAAGACCTCGCATCGAAGTTGGTTCACGAAGTATGAAGAGTTCGATGGTGGAAGAGTGTACCTAGGTGATGATTCTCATCTGAAGATTGTTGGTCATGGAAGAGTCTCAATCCAATTCCCTAATGGATGAGTGAAGGGGATCACTGGGGTTATGCACATCCTAGGCTTTGCATAGAACCTACTTTCTGTAAGTACGTTGAATGATGCAGGTGTGCAGGTTGTCTTTTCAAAGGATGGATGCAAGATGACTAGAGGATCTATGCTGCTTGCGAACGGTACTCGGAGAGGTACTCTATTTCAGATGGAGGCATGTACTTCATAGTACAATAGTTCTTCTGACTCAAAGAAAAGAGTTACAGTCACTTCATCTCCATCATTTCAACTTGTAGTGAAGAAATCTATTGTAACAAATTCTTATAGCAGTGCATCGTGGGTACCCAAGAGTGCTCATGCTTTAGAAGTTAAGCTTCCTACTAAAAAGACAATGTTATGGCATATGAGATTTGGCCACATTGGTGAGAAGGGTCTTAGAACCCTGAAAAATAAAAACTTTGTTGAGGGGTTAAATGATTGTAATCTCGAATTTGACTTTTGTGAACATTGTATATATGGAAAGAAAAATCGTGTTTAGTTTTACTCTAGCTCTCACAAGTCTCCTGGTGTATTGGATCTTATTCATTCTGATGTGTTTGGTCATGTTAGTGTTCCTTTGATTTCCAAATCTGTATACTTTGTATCTTTCATAGATGATTACAGTAGAAGGACATGGATTTATTTTCTCAAAAGAAAGACTGAAGTCTTTAGTTAGTTCAAAGAGTTTAAATCTTTTGTTGAGAATCAGACTAGTAAAAAGATTAAGTGTTTGAGGATTGAAAACGGTGGTGAGTTTTATTCGGTAGAGTTTGATAAGTTCTAGAGAGAGCAAGAGATTGAAAGACATAAGACAACTCCATACACCCTACAGCAAAATGGAGTTGCAGAGAGGATGAACATGACACTGATGGAGAAGGCTAGGAGTATGCTTAGTGGAGAAAACCTTGAACAAAAGTTTTGGGTTGAAGCTGTAGCCACTGCTTGCTACCTGGTAAACATGTCTCCTACATTAGCTCTTGTTGGTAAGACACCTATGGAGGTGTGGTCTTGTAAGAAGCCTTCAAATAGACATCTTCGTGTTTTTGGTTGTGAGGCATATGCACATGTGCCTAGGGAGAAATAGTCTAAATTGGAGAACAAGGCTGTTAAGTGTATTTTCATTGGCTATGGTGTCATTGTGAAAGGATACAAGCTTTGGGATCATGTGGCTGAAAAAGTGTTGTATAGCAGAAGTGTCATTTTTAGAGAGCTAACACCTTGTCACATTGTTCTATAGCCAAAGGAAATAGAAAAGAAAGAAGATGTGGTTTAGTTTCCTTCTACCCCTGATAAGATTGAACCGACAAACCCTGTGAAACTTGATGATGAGGAGAGCTCTAGCAGCTTTGAAAGCTCAAAAGAAGAAGCAGAACCTTAACCTTAGCTTTTGAGGAGGTCTACACAAACAAGGAAGCAACCTGATAGGTTTGGTTATTCATTGCTTGATTCTAGTTGTGCTTTTGCCTTGCTTACTAACAATGATGAGCCTAGAACTGTGACAAAGGCTATGGGCTTGAAAGATGCAGGTTCCTGGAAGGAGGCCATGGAAGATGAGATGGCTTCTTTGGAGAAGAATAAAACATGGGACTTGGTGCATTTGCCTAAAGGATAGAAACCTGTTAGATACAAATGGGTGTTCAAGAAGAAATTTGGTGCAGATGGTAGTGTTGAAAAGTACAAGGCCAGATTGGTTACTAAGGGGTACTCACAAGTGGAGGGAATTCTTTATGGTGAAATTTTATCTCCCGTTGCAAATCTAACATCTATTTGGTTCCAGTTATCTCTTGCAGTAGCTTATGACTTAGAGGTGGATCAAATGGATGTGAAGACACCATTCCTTCATACTGATTTAGATGAAGAGATTTGCATGTCATAGCGAGAGCATTAAATAGAGAAAGGTAAAGAAAATTTGGTTTGCAATTTGAAAAAGTCTTTGTATGGTTTGAAGCAGTCTCCTAAGATGTGGTACTTGAATTTTGATGCCTTTGTGTTGTCGGTTAGATTTCTGAGATTGAAATCAGATCATTGTGTGTATTATAAATTTGACAATGATTGCATTCTCATTATTGCATTGTATGTTGATGATATGTTGGTAATTGAGAATGGTAAGAATATGATTTATGATTCGAAGTCTCAGTTGTTAGCATAGTTTGAGATGAAAAATCTAGGGGCAGCTAGGTACATTCTAGGAATGGAAACTAGAAGAGACAAAGCTAGCAGAAAACTTTGGTTAATGTGAAGACCGTGTTGGACAGGTCCAGCATGGTAGATTGTAGACCATTGTGTGTTCCTGTATCTTTGGGGACAAAGTTATCTATTAATGATTGTCCAAAATCTCCTAGTGAGGTGGAGGACATGAGCAGAGTACCTTATGCTAGTGTTGTTGGCAGTTTGATGTATGTCATGGTCTACACAAGGCCAGACATTGCCCAAGTAGTGGGAGTCCTTAGTCGATTTATGGCTAATCCCAGATGGGTACATTGGGATGCAATTAAGTGAGTATTCAAATATTTGAGGGGTACTTCTGAGTATTCCATATGCTATCATGGTAATCCTACAAGACCTCCACATTCTATTTGTATCTGTGGATTTGTGGATTCTGATTGGGCAGGTGACATTGACAGTAGGAGATCCACCAGTGCTTATGTGTTTACTATGTTCGGTGGTGCAATTAGTTGGATGAGTAAGCGACAACCTGTGGTAGCTTTGTCCATGACAGAAGCTGAGTATATGGCAGAAACTCATGCTTGTAAGAAATCCATTTGGCTTAAGAGATTGTGTTCAAATATTAGTGTTGATGCAAGACATATTACAATTTGTTGTGACAATCAGAGTGCAATTTGCCTAGCAAAGAATCCAACTTTCCATGCCAAAACAAAGCATATTAATGTACAGTTTCAATTCATACAAGACATGGTAGAGGATGGGAAGGTGAATTTGGAGAAGGTAGACACTTTGAAGAATTTTGCAGATGCATTAATGAAACCAATGGGCACAAAGAAGTTCAGATGGTGTTCAGAGTCTATGGGCCTCTCGGCCTATAGTTGTTAAATCCTGTTATTTCTATTGGATCTTACAAGGTGTTCGATAAGTGGGATAATGTTGGGAATTAAGGTGTCTCAACGTTGGTAATTCATTGCATTAATTTATTGCAATATATTTATTTATTGCCTATTGTGTAATTAGGATGCAAATCCTATTTTGTCATCTTGTGGGATTTCACATGATGATGTGTCATCCTACATGGAAGGTGACCACATGTAATTTTGTCCTCACATGAGGAGATAGGCATCCCACTTAGTGGTAGAGGTATTTTTCCATGTGTCGGCACTTTGAATAGTGTGTAAGGGAATTTTGACCAAAACGGTTATGACAGATTCCTATGATAGAATGTATGATGCGTAAGAGTCAAAAATAGAAGATACTATGACAGGTGAAGACATATGTCACACAGCATCTTGTAAGAAGGCATCTTTGGGTGCCCCAAGGAGGGTTATGACATGTTGTAAGAGAATATGCTATTTTTATCTTGTGTATGATAGCTTCTCTTATAGCTGTAAGATATGTCAGTATGACGGATTCTATGACGATCGTAAGAGTCGTAAGAGCATCTGTCATTGCCTAACTTGGGAATAGGTGACCATTTTAGGATGGGGTGTTATGACAAGTGTCATGACCATGCTGCAGTGTTGGACAAGTGTCCTTGGGCATGGGTTTTGGGCCAAGAGGCCATGTTGGACGCTCATCTCAAGGAAAGCTTATTTTTGCCTTGTAAACTTCTATTTAAGCAGGTGCTTTAAGAGGAGATGTATTATATGATTGACAGGTACTATTATGCTACTGGATTATCTCTAGATATGAGTTTTGAAGACTCCTACAAGAGCATTGGCTCTGTAACTGTAGTGTAAACCTCATTGTTTAAATAATACATTTGAGCTGTGTTTTGGAGTGTGGGGTTTTTCACCCGTAAGGGTTTTCGCCACGTATATCTTGTCTCTCTCTTCTTCTGTTGTACATTCTTGTGTTGTGTATTGCTACAATATCTCTATTGTTGGGTTAATAACATTGTAATTGTAAAGGTTAAAAAGAATTTGCACTCTTCTCTCCTCATTAGATTAGTGTAGGAAGAGATTTCTGCACACCTAGCTTCCTTTCATTTTTTTGTCCCAAAACTAAAATATTGTTAGAGGATCATACTTGTATGTTCTCCCTCTTATGGTCCATGTGCATGCAATATTAAGTGGATTTATTTGTTGGGGAATAATAGAACTATTATTTTTTTATGCTTGGTAAGAGTAAATTATTATCTACTTATTGGAGGTCTTATAGTTTATATGTAGTCGATGGTGACATGAACATAGTGATAAATCTTAGGTTTCATAGCATTTTGAGTATGGTTGCTTAAGGCCCTTTGGTTGAATTGCTTATTTTTATTTAATTTTCTTGTTGTTAAGATCTCATGGAATACTTCCTTGGCCTTATAGATCTAAATATGAATGTGAGTTTACCCACTCACAAGAATTGGTCCATTCATGCCATTTTTTGAGCATAAGTCTTGCCCACCACCTTTGTTGGCATATACATGTCCTTAGCTATTGGTGTTAGTCTCTAGGATTTATGGATCTATACATATTTGAGCACCAATAGATAGCATGGTTGATATCTATAGAAGAGGAAGGAATTTGTGATCATCTATTTTTCCTAACAAGACTATCACAAATCAAGTGTCCTTTTCAAAAAAGAAACATGCATTAGGTTTGTTCAAATAAACTAATGGTTGTTCCAATTCAAAACCACGACCAATCAACTTAATATTCTCTAGTAGGGGTTTGTTCAAATCAACTTCCACAAAGACCCTAAGATGAACCCTTAGACTAGAAATTTTATCTAAGTTAAATTTACACCAAATTACTCTACCTATTTGAGCCACAATATATTTCAAAAATGGATGAAAAACTAGATTTAAAAATGGAAATTCTATCCAAATGGGATAGTGTAAATGAGATAGACCTCTAGGGTAAAAATCAAAGTTTTACACCTAAAGATAACAAGGTGAAAATAAAAATTTAACACCTAAATATAACAGGGTGAAAATCAAAGTTTAACACCTAAAGATAACAGGGTGAAAATTGAAGTTTGAGGCCTACAAATAATAGATTTTCCCATAGCTAACCCACATTCCATACTCTAATACCTCTTAACCATGATCAGTAGACATAAACATACATGAGAGATAGCCTTTTTGTAATCCTCTTATGGCTTTAATTTCCAAACTCCTATTTTCCCAATTTAATTTTGCCCATTTATAAAATTCTATTTCAATAGGGGTTCCTCTTAAAAAGTAGAATCATAGTTCAAGTTTGACATTCAGAAATGATTTCCATAACATCATCAAGAAGCTAAAATTCTAGAGTTTCACATTGTTCATCACTAAGTGGTTTTTCAATTCCTTTTTTCCCTCTCTTGATCTCCAATGTTATGGATAGTTTACATGGTTTTTTCTATCATTTTCTTAGCATTTGCCAAGTTGTTTTTCAACATTCCAAGCCTTCCTTCTATATCAAATCCTCTGTCCCCACCATCCAAACTACATGTAAACTCCATTAATGTTGTTTCTTTACAAGACTCAATTTATTGATTATCTCCCAATATGTCTTCATTTAATACTTCCCCTCTAACCTGCTTGGTTGTAGTTTTCAATCACATCTAGTTTTAACATGATAGTAAATACATATTCTAGTTTTGCCTAATATCTATTCAACTCTATTTACTATCTTGTTCTCATTTCTAGGGTTTTTTAAAACTTTAGGTAGTTGATAAAAAATGATTAATACATTTGATGATCAAAATATGAGATAGGGAATTGAATCGACACTATCTTCATTATTATAGGTCTATCTAAAAAGTCTACTCTACTCCTATATGGGGATACACCATAGTCTAGTCATCTTGGCACATTTTAGTCTTGGTGACATGGAAATGTCCTATTCTCCTTTGAGTTTTTATAATTTATTTACTTTTCAATTTTCATGTGCCTAAAATAGGGTGGTGCTAAAAAGCACCTTGGCAAATTGTCAAAATGTAGAGCAAAAGTGTGGAAATTTCCTTCATAACTAGTTAATTTCTCATTATTGATGAACAAATTTGGAAGACATGCCAAGAAAAGCTACAAAGTACCTACATGATAAATTTATGTGTAGTATACATTAATGCAATCTATGAAAATGATTTGATATGAGACTCTAATGTTGAGATCTAATAAGATAATCCAATGACCCCATGATGAATTAATGACCTCAGGTAGTCCTTGTTGTGACCTAATCTAAAAAGTTAAAAAATTTACCTAAGTCCTTGCCCATTCTATCAAAATTTTGCCTTAGTGTTGCATTTTGTGATCCATCATATTCTTTTGTGTTGAAGGTTGCAAAAAATTCAAAATCATTCTAAAGTTTAGGTATTTCCTTGTCATTTGGCATTTCCTATGTTTTGTGAGTTTTCATCCTACTACAGAATGCAAGTTTCCATCTAGCTACTATGTGTTTTCCTCATCTTGTATCTTGTTCCCTTTCTACCCATTTTCCCTGCAATCTTCATTTTTACTTCATTATCTTCATTATAGCCTACTTTCCACTTTCTCAAAATCTCATCATAATGTAGGACATGCTTTCCTCGCCTTCACATTTGGTTCCCTTCTACATCTCTACATCCAATTTTGGCCTGGTTCCCCACATTTCTTTCCTAAATTCATTCCTTCAATTCTTCATACTTTATGAATTTCTATTTGACTTTAGGACATCCTTGTCATCACTTGGCATCAAGTCCTAAATTCAAGTCCCACATAGGTTTCTTTCCCCCCGTTTCACATTCAAATCACTTACTTCACCTTCATGGGAATAGATATCCTACCAACTCTCCTTTAGACTCTTGACATTCAGTCCTCATGTCATGTTCCACATTCTTTTTCCATCCTCCTCCCTTAACCAATTCTCCCCATTTCCACTTTGTAGAAACCCAATATGTTGTAGGATCCCTTTCATGTATTTCATACCTGATTCTCCTCCATCCTTCTGCATGACTCCTGAATGTTCTATTTTCTCCCTTCCTCCACTTTATAGGAACCTAAAATTCTACTAGATGTCACTCATCTCCTCATATTCTTATGTCCACTTCTAATGTAAAGTTCAACTTCATTCCTCCAAAAAAATCCTCCATCTTGTAGGACCTCCTTCTAGCCAAATCTAGTTCCCATGTTTTGTTCCCCATCGGATCCCCACAAAAGTTTATAAATTCTTCCCAACAAATTTATGGATCATTATTAATGGTCACTTTGACCTCTACAACTACCCATTTTTAGTGGGAAATCTACCTTTGCTTCTTCCAGTTCATTTGACATGTGATTCAAGGTGCATTTTCATGAGAGGGTGTATAATCTGTGGGTTTGGTCGATCTAAACCCTAATTTTCATTCAATATCACATCTACCTCTAGTTGTGCATTGAATTCCCATGATAAAATTAGGGCACTAGAATGAAAAATATATAAAGGAATACTTGTTCTTCATGAAAAGGTTTGGTCATTATCTACTTCCACAAGCCTAAAAGTGTAAAGTTTCTTCTAGGGTTTCAACTTCTACTCATCTAGTTCTTCTAGAAAGAAATCTATTTATGATTCATAGAAAAGTTGTAATCGTGTAAATGATATTTGTAACTAAATGTATCCATGGTCATGTGTAGATATTTAGGGAAACTCTGAACTGTATGAGGGTTTCCTCTTGCCATGGTATGATTGTAAAACATATTTAATGAATGTGATAGTTTTTTAAGTCATTACATGCTATGTAATGGTCATGTATGCGTTTTGTATGTATGTTTGTGTTATTATGATGGATTATTAAGAATGTTCTATTAGTTGATATCATATCTTGATGTATGAATATGCTTGGATCAATTCCTATTATGCTTTCACCTCATTATTCTTTCTAGTAAATTGTGACTCTATTACCTACTCGATAGGCAACAATCCTAGAAGTTGTGATCAATCATATTCCACAAAATGAAAACATCTTTAACTAGTAGAACTTAGGATTAGGTTTTAGTTTGTATGCAGTTCATGATTCAGAGATATAACCAAGTAAATATCTTTAGAAACCCCTTTTAAGTATTCATCCTAGTGAATCATGTGTGTATGCCTTCATCTTGAATTTCTTGCAATGATGCTCTCATTAGCTTAATAAGAGGTTTTAAGTGCAATTGATTAGTTTATGACCTAGTGAAAACTTTAGGGCTCAAGCATACTCTAGATACAACTACAAAGATCCATCCTATCCTACCTTTCATTATTTTCAATCTTGTTAAGGAACACCTCCAAGAATACCCTCTAGAGCCTAGTTGAGCTTATAGTGTAGGAGAGATTATCTACTCTTGTCAATTGTCCTTTAACCATCCCTAATTTTTTGATGAGCCCTTATTTTACCCTCATGATGACAACCCCTAGCCTTGAAGGTAATGATATTCTCTAGGATTGAGGATATATAATTTCAAGACCCAATAGAATGGTGGTATTGCTAAGGATATAAATTATTTTTATCCAATAGACTGGTAATTCAGTCATAATAGTTTGTAGCTATTTCTAGGTGCATTTTGTTGTGTGTAGTGTTTGGCCTCCCATCACCTTATGCCAATAGAATGGCATCATTGTCAGGGATATTTTAGTAGTTATATCTTTCACACCTTTACAATTTAGTAGAGTTTAGTGTGGTTCCAATAGTGTTGGTTTGAAGAATTTGCAAACATGCAAACATTTGGCATGCAAAATCAAAATTTGGAAACATATCTTGTTGGTCAGTGTGCTACTATGTCAGATAGGAATGAACATGGTACTACTATTCATGATGCTAGTCAAACAACAAATTCAAATGCTAAAGAGAGAGAAAGGATCCTTAATCAATAATTAGACCTGCTATATCACATTAGATAGAGGAGACAAGAACTCCAGGTAGAAATTGAGTTGCAACAAGCTCAACTTTCTCAGTGGCCATAAGCTCAAACTCAAGTATCCCAACAACAAAATAGAAATCATAATCATAATCAAATTCTATAGCATCAAAAAACTAGGAATTTAAAATAGATGCATCATGTTCCTAACCAATGTCAAGAACAATAACAATTCAATCAATAGTTTGGAAACATTCCAAATCCAAGACCTGCATTCTGAAGACAGGCTCAAAGGTTCCCTCTAGTAAGGCAACCTATGGGAGTAGAAAGATACAAATAGTTGGATTTCTTTAGTATCCTAGATTTCCCAAATGTAAATCCAAAGAGGGAAGATACCTATATTTCAAGGTAATAATGCAGTTACAAGAGAACACTTAAGGCATTTCTTCAATGTCACTGATGAGTATGAGATAGATCACGAGGTTGTGAAAGTGACATTCTTTATGCATTCTTTGAGGAAAGTACTATAGAATGGTACAAAAGTCTCCTAGATAGTAGTATTGATTCCTAGGAGGAGTTCATGAGAGTTTTTAGATTGTAGTATGGGGATAGAATAGACCCTAAGTTTGTTATACATGGACTTAAAACCATTAAGAAAGGAATAAATGAATTAGTGGTGGATTTTTAAAAAATATTCATCATGACATGAAGAAGGTACCACCAAACCTTAGACCAAATGAATCAATATGCCTAGTCCTTTATTATGGTACATTTGATTCCAAAATTGGATATTGTCTAAGGGACAAAAATTCACAAACCTTAGAGAGGCCTATGCTACATCACTAAGAATTGAAAAGAACATGAGGGCATCAGGTAAACATATCAAAAGATTAGATGTAAAAATCACACTACCAGATAGATTAGTCCCAAGTAAACCTCTTACTGCTAAAGCAAAGTTGGATAGATTGATGGGTGTTATGAAAGACATGTCATATAAAGTAGCAAGAAATGAGAAAGGGTTGTCACCTCATAATGCAACAACACATTTTAATGAAGGTATAAAGTTGCACAACAAACAATATAATACTAATTGGTCCAAAAGACCACAGAAAAATGATAGGCAGGTGGACCCTAAGTAAAGAAATTTTAAAAAGCAAGAAAAATAAACCCCAGACCCATGAGAAGAGACCATGTGAATTTTGAAGAAGTTGCATCATGGTGTAAGGATTTCTATCTCCCACATGATCCTTCAAATTATGTAGTTGCTCTCTCAATGAGAAAAGAAGTGCTTCTAAATGAAGAAGATAATGCAGAATACTACAAAGAAGACAATGATCATCTTGATATAGAAGATTATGAAGATATGAATGAAGATGATGGTTATAATAGTTATGATGGAGATGACCATATCTTTTAGAATGACCATAATGTAGATCCACATTAGTATGAGTTGCATGCCCATGACTTTGAACATTTGAGGGAACTCATGCATCAGAGATACAAGTAGTCCAAACCATTTGATGAAGATATAAACGTCCTTACAGATGCAATAATAATGCAGATCCAAAGTGGATACCAACTAAGAAATAGGCAATTAACCACACAAGTCCACTCTTCTAATAGATCAAATAGGGTTGATACAAACATTGAAAGAGATAAACAAAAGGTAGACATTGAAACAAGAAGCAACAATGATGCCAAGAAAGTGATAGAAAAGAAGAACATTCTAGTGTAGTAGCAAGTAATAAAGAAGAAGTATGTACCTAAACTCATGAGCATACTATGAAATTAGGTATTGTAAATGTACCAAAAGTGAGGAATTCAAATGATAAACCCAAGAAAGATCAAGTTGTACTACTAAAAGAGAAAGACAAAGACAAAGAGAAGAAGAAGGAACTAAAAAGTAAGGATGTTACTTCCCATGGCTCACTCTTGCCTTTCATTCTTAGTTCTAGTGATGTTACTATTCCACTAAATACACCCCTTCCAAATTATAACCTTTTTGTTGTGGCATCATTGCTATTAATGAACCAAACTAGCCTGCCACTTTTCCAAATGATGTAGAAAATGATAGAAATTATGAAGAGACTATAGAAGTTTACTTATGATCTTCTCTAGTGAACATCCAAATCAATGTTGATCCCTTTTACACCACTTTGATGATCAATGGATGGATTATCCATAATTACATGTTAGATTCTAGATACTCTAGCAATGGCATGTCACTTTAGATCATGAATGATTTAGGTTTACAAGTTTCCAAGTCCTATGGAGAGTGCTTTTCCATGGAATCTAGAGAAGTAAATGTAATTAGAGTTGTGAACAATGTTGAAGTTCAGCTTGTTGCATACCTAGAAAAGTCATTTTTAATAGATATAATCATTGTGGATTGTCTTGCTAAGTGGGGTATGTTGTTATCCAAAAAGTGGGTAGTATCTATAGGAGGTAGTATAAAAATGGACCTATCATATTCCACCATTCCATTGCATAGAGTAGAGGTCAAGTTACATAGAGAAAAGAATATGTTAGACATTGTTTAAGACAACTACAAGACCAATGGTGAAATACATTTATTTGATACTAGTATTAACCATTTCATTAGATAGTGTGATGAACAAGACCATTAAAATGTTGTCTTAATTTCACCTAGTAGGGAACTCTTCAAGTTTCCTTCAAGTTAACCTTTTAGCATGAACAAATAATATTGTTGTCTATGAAGCTCTCATGCTCGGATTGAACATTGCTCATAGACATGGAATCAAATGCTTGAAGATCTATGGGGATTTAGAATTGGTTGTACAACAAGTAAAGAATGTCTATGCAACAAAAGACAAAATATTGAAAACATATAAAATGTAGTTTGGGACACCATGGAGTTATTTGATGCAGTTGGTATTAAATGGGTAGAGAGGTCAAAAAATATAGAAGTTGATGCTTTAGTGGTTCCATCATCAAAGTTTGATTTAAAAGTAGTTTCTACTCATTGTCAGTATAGTGTGGAAGTTCTTACAAGGCCCACTATACCTAAAAATATATGCAGTTGGTAGGTGTTTGATGATAGTTAGAAAATATATTAATTCTTAAACTACATTGATGAATTTGATAGCTAGTTGATTGATTGGAATCTTATGGTTGAAGTTTAGAATGGTAAGGAAACTTTGTTTGGAAATGAAATAGTTCATTTGAAAACTAATACCATTCTTAATGGGCTAGTGGCACAAAAAAGAATGTTTGATAACATAGACTACTACAAGAGCAAGAGCAAACCAATTAAAGAAGATAGTATTGAGGGTGTAAATCTAGGTACCTAACCAATGCTTAGGATGATCTATATTGGAAAGAGACGGGAATTGGTTGAAAATCAAATATTGATTGCATTATTGAAAAGATTTAAGAAAAATTTTGCATGGTCCTATGATGAGCTCAAACCTTATAGGGAGGACTTATTCCAGCATACCATCCCCCTCTAGCTTGATGCAAGACCTTTTAGACAGAAATAAAGACCAATTAATCCAATGATTTCCCCTCAAATGCAAAAAGAATTGATGAAGCTAAAGTAGGGAGGTATTATTAAGTCTATCACACACTCTGAGTGGGTATCTAACCTTTTTACAATTAAAAATAAGAATGGAGAGAAAAGGTTATGTGTGGACCTCAGGAACTTGAACATCAAATATCTCAATGATGACTACCCCCTCCCAAGCATGGATCATTTGTTGCAAAAGGTAATAGTATTTGACCTAATAATCGTGATGAATGGGTTCTTAGGATACAACGAAGTGGTGGTCATGGAACTAGAGAAATACAAGACAGCATTCATCACTCCTTGGGGCATCTATGTTTATGTGAGAATGCCATTTGGATTAAAAAATGTAGGTTCTATGTTTCAAAGGGTAATGGATGTTTCCTTTTCCAACCTCATTGATAAAATTATGGTAGTATATTAGGATGACCTGACTATATTCTTCAAGGAAAGAAAAGATCATTGCATGCATCTAGAGTTGATTTTTGAGAGATGCCTTGAGTATGGGATTTCATTGAATTTTAAGAAATGTGTATTTGGTGCTAAGGAAGGAAAGTTGTTGGGACACATTGTATCAAAAGATGGGGTGAGGATAGATCTAGAGTGAATGAAATTTATCTCATTCCCCAACCCAAGTAATTAAAAGGTGTCCAATCCTTCTTTGGGAAAATCAACTTTGTCAAGATGTGTGTCCCTAACTTTTCCAAGAAGACCAAGGCTATCTCCAAGATGCTAAAGAAAGGACAATGAATCACATGGAGTGAAGAACTAGCTGAATCATTCATAAAAATCAAGGAATCTCTTAAAGAAGCACAGGTCTTGGTGAGTCCAGATTATTCTAAACCTTTTCAACTTTCTCCTCTACTTATTTCTACACTAAATTGTTGTTGTTCTACTTAAGAAAAAGAAGGATGGATATGAGAATCCTATTACCTTTTTTAGTAAATCTTTACAAACTACAAAACTAAAGTATTCAATCATGGAAAACCATGTCTATACCCTTGTTAATCCTATCAAAATATTTAGATCATATCTTGTGGGTGCAATGATGATTGCATATGTCTCACATATAGTAGTGAAAGACATACTCATTTAGCAAGAAGCCTCAAGTAGACAATGTAGATGAATCAATAAGATCCAAGAGTATGATATGGAGGTACAGGTTACTAAATTGGTTAGAGGTCAAGTTGTATCCAAGCTCATGACAAATCCAAATCTAGATGCAATAGAGGTAAATGAGGAAGATTCAAGTTGTGCTTCCAACTCTTTTCATCTGAAAGATAACCCATGGTACAAGAATATAGTATTTTACTTTAAAAAACATGAGTTGTCCACTTGGAATGAATGGCCATCAACAAAGAAAATTCAAACTAAAGTCCCTAAGGTATATGCTAATACAAGATTATTTGATGTGGTGAAATCATGATGGACTACTCATCAAATGCCTAGACCAAGAACAATCCATGTAGAAGATCAATGAATGTCATGAAGAAATTTTTTGAGGACATTTCAAGACTAAGACCAATGCACACAAGATCCTTAGAGAAGGATATTTGTGGCCAACAGTATTCAAATATGTTGAAGTAGTAATAAAATGTGATGCTTACTAGAGGTTCTCAAGTAAGCTAAAGTTTGCAGGCACTCTCCCCCTCATGTCAGTTGTACTTGAAGCTCCTTTTTAGTAGTGGAGAATTGACTTTATTGGTGAAATTCATGAGAAGTCCAGTATTGGATATCTGTGGATCCTTGTAGCTACTAACTACTTCACCAAGTGGGTTGATGCAATCCCAACTTGCAATGCTACATCTAAGGTGGTAGTGGATTTCTTGAAGAGCAACATAATAATCAAATTTGGTGTGCCTGCAACAATCATTGTTGATAATACCATACATTTTATAAGATCCCATGATATCTCAAGTGTGTGTTCTAAAGATGGGAATGATTTAATCCACTCATCCCCTTATCATCCCCAAAGTAATGGACAAGTTGAATCTAGCAACAAAAGTCATGAAAATTATCAAAAGAACTCTAGATGTGAAAAAGAAGAGATGGGATGATAAATTGAAGTATGTAGTATGGGTTGATAGGATAACCTACAATAAATCTATTGGTAAGAGTCCATTTGAACTAGTTTATGGACTAGAAGCCAAAATGCTAACCAGCTTGGAATTTCTAGTATAGCAATTGTTGCATGATATAGAAGAAGATGGTGCAGTCTCTCAAAGAATGTTGGAGTTGATAGAACTAGATGAGAGTAGGAGGGTTGCACATGATAAGATATTATCTCAAAAGTGAGCAATGAAACATCTATTTGACAAGAGAGCACTTCAAAGAAACTTCCAAGTTGGTGACATGGTCATCATGCGGGATGCTAGATCAAATGACAAACGAAAACACAAGAAGTTTGATCCCTTATGGCTTGGTCCATATGAAGTTGCAGAGGAGTATGGTCAACATGTGTACCACTCAAGAGTTTCTCTAGAGAATTCATGTAGCTACAAGTTCATGGTCAACATCTCAAGCATTATTTTTCCCAAGTAATGAGGTATTTTGACTTTTACATATTTGTTCATTTGTGTTTTTTTGTCTAATTGTGACCCATATTTTTCATGATGAAGTGTTTGTGTTGTTGCAAGTATGGGCCTAACCGGTGTTGTCATTGATGTCAACATACTCCTGTTGCATTAATGATAAGGTTTGGATGAGCCGTGAGCTGAGGATATTGAGAAAATTAGTCTCAATCAGGAACAGTGAAGAACAGTGATGACTGTAAGACAAAAGTCCAAGATAGGATGATGATCAGAGGATGCAGATTAAAGGGTTTGTAGATATGTGTATGTAGGTGATCCAGTAGAGATTTTAGAGGTCCACATGAAGATATGAAGAAGTTGTGGCCGCTCAAGTAAAACTGGTTCCGGTAGGTGTTCAGAGGTGATAGTGTGTAACAAGAAAGGTCCAGTGAGATCCAGAAATGAAGTTTCCTATTCTGAGGATTTAAGGGAGTGTTGAGGAAGTATTTGTGGTGTATCAACTCTATTGGTTCATGGTTTGAAGGTCTAGAAGCATCTTTTCCTTTGTGACAGTTATGATAGACTGTGTTCTTGAGGTTCCAAATGAAGGAGAGAAGGATTTCAGTAAGCAGAAGAAGTGTGGATGTTCTTGATATTTCAGGCAAACTTGTGGAGGTCTTTGGATCGTGTCTAGTTCATGTTGGTGGTCCACTTTGAAGTTGGAGCTCGCAATTGAAGAGTAACTTTTGTATGATGGTGTTCTTCTTGAGACAGGCTGACCGGATGAGTTATGCATCTATCGTATGATCTTATGAATGTTTGCTGACTTAGATGATCATTCCTAAGTTGATGCCTTGTATAAATAAGGGATTGTGAAGTCAGTTTGAACTTGCCTTTTTGTGTGGAGATGAGGGTGTGGTAGCGAAGAGGAGAGCGAAAGGTAGAGCAAAAGTATTGAGCTTAATGGAACTGATTCAAGCATGGTGAAGATGCTATTCTCCAGTTCATGTATGTGATACTTATTTCTTTGTAGACAGTGTGTCTCTTGTAGGCAGTGAGCCTCTTGTGAGTAGTGTGCTCGGGTAGTGAGCCCTAATTAGCATGTGCCATTTTGTTCTTTCTATTCTTCTAACAGAGAATACAATCTTGGGTTAATCACCCCGTGGTTTTTCCCTTAACCGGGTTTTCCACATCAAAATCTTGGTGTCTTATGTGTTGATATGTTTTCTGCTCTTGATTTGAATGCATTATGGTTTATGATTAATATATAGCTAATCACTAAGAAGACTTAAGTGTTTAATTTGGAGAAAGTTTTGAACAACTGATTCACCCCCCCTCAGTTGTGTGCCCTAAGTCTAACATGTGTCGCGTTATCCCTTGTTATCTTTCTCCCTTTTTATGGTCTACTCTTGAAAAATTCTTCTAGATTCTCATTGTGCTTGTAAGAGACACACATCCCGAACTAAAGCCAATGTTGGGACCAAATCTAAAAATTTATAAAGTTACCACGGTCCTTGCCCATTCTGTCAAAATTTTTCCTTAGTTTTGCATTTTGTGATCCATCATATTCCTTTTGTGTTGAAGGTTGCAAAAAATTCAAAATCATTCTAAATTTGGGGGTTTCCTTGTCATTTTTTGGCATCTTCTATGTTTTGCAAGTTTTTACCCTACTACAAGATATGGTTTTCCATCTGACTACTACATTTTTTTCTTGTCTCATATCTTATTCCTTACTACCCATTTTCCTCGCAATCTTTGTTTTCACTACATTCTCTTCATTATCATCTAATTTCCACTTTATCAAAGTCCAATTATGATGTAGGACATGCTTTCCTCACCTTCATGTCTAATTCCCTTATCCATCTCTACATCTAATTATGGCCTAAGTCCCCACATTTCTTCGCTCAGTTCATTCCTTCAATTATTCATATTTTGCGAACTCTCATTTGACTTCAAGACATCTTTGTCTTCACTTGACATCTAGTCCTGATGTCAAGTCCTAAATAGGTTTCCCTCCCCCCATTTCACATTCAAATCACTTACTTCACCTTTGCAGGAACCTGATATCCTACTGGATCTCCTTCAAAGTCTTCACATCTAGTCCTCTCATCTTCCTCATTTCACTAATTCTCCTCATTCCCACTTTGTAGAAACCCAATGGGTTGTAGGATCCCCTTCATGCATTTCATATATGGTTATCCTCCATCCTTCTACATGACTTCTAAATGTCCTATTTTCTCCATTCCTCCACTTTGCAAGAGACCAACGTCCTACTGGATGTCACTCATCTCCTCATATTATTACATCCACTTCTAATGTTAAGATTTGTATAATTCCTCTATGAAATTCCTCCATCCTACAAGACCTCCTCCTTCCACCCAATTCTAGTTTCCCATTTTCTATTCCCCATCAAATCCCCACAAAAGTTCATAACTTCAAAATTTTCAAATCTCATCAAAAACTTTATGGATCATCATTAATGGTTGATTTGACCTCTATAACTACCCATTTTGAGTAGAAAATTCACCTTTTCTTCTTCTAGTTCATTTGACATGTGATTCAAGGTACCTTTTCATGAGATTGGTGAAAAATATATGGGTTTAGTGGATGTGAATCTTAATTTGTATTCAATGTCACATCTACCTCAAATTGTACATCAAATTCCCATGAGCTACTTAAGGCACTAGAATGAAAAATCTATAAAGGTGGACTTGTTATTCATGAAAAGGGTTGGTCATTATCTACGTCCACACACCTAAAAGTGCTAAGTTTATTCTAAGGTTTCAACTCCTAATAATCCAAATCTTCCAGAAAGTTTACTGTATTTGTGATTCTCAAGAATGTTATAATCATGTAAATGATATCTGTGATTGAATGTCTCCATGGTCATGTGTAGATTTTTAGGGAAACCTTTGTTATGGTACTATTTCCTCGTGAAGGATGTAAATAAAATAGATATTAAAGGATAAATAAAAGAATTATATTAAAGAATTCACGGGAAGTGATAGTTAACTATTACTTTTTTGTTATGAAAAGGTGTGAACATTGCAACTACCCTTTGGGTTATTATTTAAACTTGTAAAAAAATAATGTAAAAGGAGATAGGAAAATATACAGGAAAGTATACAGGAATCAGAGGGCATAAAGTAGTGAGGATTAGGGTCATTGGTTGGGCACTAAGCATTTGGAGAAGGGGCACACAGAGTGTGTCCAACTCGGGGTACAACGTACACCCGAGAGTGTCCTGGCTAGGGCTATGTTTGTTTTACGCCATGATGCAGGTTGGTTCTATGTAAGAACTGGTTCCTCCGAGGGTGCTTCTTTGCTGGGAACAGTTAGGACCTGTGATTATTCCTCTGAGTGTCGTATAACAGCATCTCAATGCTTCACAGATAAGTGATATATATATATATATATATATATATATATATATATATATATTTGCAAGAAATATTACAGTTGCATATATATATATATATATATATATATATATATATATATATATATATATATATATATATATATATATATATTTGCAAGAAATATTACAGTTGCATTGATTAAATTATTGTTGTACAATGTCATTTGCTATGTTTTAATGCTTATTCAATATATGCAAAATAGATTAATTTATTTCTTTAAAGTGCATTAAGGACTTTATAGTTGTTAAGAGAAGAATAACTTTCTGGTAAATGGATGTTACTTGGGTGAAAAGAAGATTACATTAGGTATCAGAGCCAAACTTTCTTGTTGATTTATCTTTTGCCATCTCTCTTCCAAAAGAGAAATTTATAGTTGTAATTATATTTTGAGTATGTCTGACTCCTATGTGAAAAGAACGCAATTATTACCATCCAATAAAAAGCTTCAAGACTGACTATATATATAAGGAAAATCCTTCCCCATAATACATCAACTTTAAATTCTTTTCACATCAACTCCCGCAATAAATTTGATATAACCCAACATAATACTAAGTAAATTACTATAGTAAACTAATCGAAAGAAATATGGGGTGATCAACAAATTCACTTTCGTTGGGTGAATCAATTATTTTGAATATACACTTTAATTCTTGTTACACACACAAACTCTACATATCTTCCTGTAATCATCGCCCACAAGTGGTTGCGTCTAGTTTAAACTGCACCATTATAGTTACCTCCAGCACTGTTATAGTTACCTCCTGTTGAATGACTAACATGAGTACATGGTATTTTATGTACGATAAGAATTATATCCTGACTCAACTTAATTGTATGTATTTGTTGATGGTCCTAAATCTCCCACCATATAGTTCTGTATCAATTGTTGGGCAGTTTGGGCTTATGTAGCAGTTCCATATATTTCAACTGTCATTTCACCATAAACTCCCCTAATTTCTTAGATAGCAATTGTTGCTTCACTGGTCCAGCGCTTAGCAATACTCACGTGTCACCTTTGTCAATAATTCTAGTAATATAAATACACCTCCATAAATGAGTGAAAAATAAAAATGCTTTCCTAGGTTATAAGTAACTATAAGAGCAACACACTTAAGGATATATTATATGAGAATGGTGCCTTGCCTTGCACATTTTGATAGAAATTACACATGGACTGAGTGCAGCTGATAATCGAGCAAACAAACAATCCTTGCCTTGCATGTTTTGATAGGAATATCACTTCAAAGATCCTTCCAAAAGTTTTAGCTGGAAGTTTCTAGGCATTTTAAGTTTTATAGTAGTAATTCTAAATTCTTAGATTTATTACAGATTTCCTGTCATTTTTGCTATTGTAGAGCACAAGTAAAACCCTAAAAATACCATCGTGCAAGAAAAAAAAAAGCATATTAATAGATTTTTTATTATTCATATTTGCTATTGTAGAGCACAAGAAAAACCCTAAAAAACAAATTACCATCGTGCAAAAAACATATCAATAGAGTTTTTTTTATTCACTCTTGTTCCATACCAAGAATATATATTCTTGTATTATCAAAGTAAAATAACAAAACACCTTTCCAAGAATTGAACTTAAAACCTCCCATATTCTAAGCAAACACCTTGCCACTAGCCCATACATTACTTTGTGCTTTAAACTTGTAATCACAAAAGAAAAACTAGCACTCTTTAATGAACAAGTCCTTAAACCAAAATTGGTAACATTGGCAAGCAAGTATAAAGCATTTAGGGAATTTACCAAAATAATTTCTTTTTTTATTTAATAATGAGTACATAAGAAACAACTTGATGTCAATTACACCCTGATTTGAGCCTTTTATTGAAATATAGATTGACCTATAACAATGACATCTGAAAATGACCAAATAGCTTACGAGGCCCTAGAGAAAACCAATCAGGCTTTGTTAAATGAAGTCGTTAAACTAGAAGCTCAAGTCAAACAACTTAAGCAGGAATCCATATAATGAAACAAACAAAAAGAGATAGAAATTGCGGAAAGCAAGCAAAGTTCTGAGTCAACCCATAGGAGAAAGGAAAAACATAAATTAAAAAGTAAAAGATGACAAGAATTATCTAAAGAAAGTGTGACTTCAAAATCAAGCAATTCTGACACTTCTAAATCTGAATCCTCAAAGAACACATTAAGTAAACAAATGCAACGAGAATTAGATAATTTCTCTTGTAAAATCAAGTTATCTTAATACAATGGCAATACTAGTACAGGAGAGGAAGCTGAGCAATGGTTGACCAACCTAGAAAAATATTTTGACCTACAAAACACTAGTAGCTACGCTAGAACAAGGATTGCCACCTATCAGTTAAAAAGTAGTGCATTAAATTGGTGGCAAGATATGATCGTTGCAACTACGAGATGAAAAAATAAAATGAACACAATTTAAACAATTATTCCAAAATAAATACCTTTCTAATTACTTTTTACAAGAAAAGAAGAATGAATTCTTTGAATTAAAATAGAGATTTCAAACCGTAAATGAATAAAAACTGCTATGGAGTAAAAAGTGGACATATGCCTTTTTACCTCCTAGTTTAGTTCCTAGGTCCTATTTTCTTCATTATACATTTTAATTGAGCATCCTGAAGAAAAGAGCCTGACACCCACGAGAATTTGGGACCTTGGGCCCTTCATTTAACTTAGCCCTAACTCAAATTAGGCCCTTGGACTTGGGCATTCATACCCAAGTCCACCCTAATTGGTTGGGAAAAATTTTATGTATGTCAACCTAGGACTCTTAAATGAGTCCCTCTTTGTCGGCCCTTTCATTTAATTTATGAATGTTTAACGGATAAGCATATATAAGAAAGTGTTTGATTTCATTTTATGTTAGATTGATGATAGCAAGGTTATGATATTATGCAAAGGTGAATTCAAGGCATTCATTGTGTTTGTAGCATACTTGTGTTAGTATTGTGTTTGTTGAAGATTTGGAATCATCATCAACATCCTTATGATTTAAAGAATCTTCATCCTCCTAAGGACTTCACCACCAAGGTGACATCATTGTGTTTAAAAATTTCATCATCATTTGGATTATCTTTAGCCTCTACCCTATTAGGGAACACTCTCTCATTAACAATGGTGTTGGGAAAGCTTGAATGCTAACCTAGGATTTGACTGAGGCAAATCCCAAAACACCACAACCCCCAAACCCCTTTCTTTATGTGTGCAAGTTAGAGGTACGGGAGTTGCAGAAGTGAAGGTACAGGGAAGTTGTGTGAGATAAAGATTCTAGATCCCAAAACAAACTTCAAAAATTTCACTGTAGATGACTTGGGTGCTAGCCCCAGTGTTTAGCAGGTAAAACAAACCTTGAAATCAACATCAGAGCATCATTTGTGACATTTTTACAGTTCGGAGCTTCCAGAGATCTAAGCTTTCTAGACTGGGGTATTAGCCCTGGAGTGTTTCAATATTTTAGCTTCTGAGGGATAAGTTTGGACATCTCACTGATCACCCTGGTGCTTTCAAATCTTGACTTGTCATTTTTGTTTCACTGTTATAGGCTAATTATCCAAATTCTAGGGTTTAGTACATTAATGGGCCTAGGGTTTGATAAGAGGCTTGGTTGAATCACATCTTTCCTCTACAAACAAGAGCATAAAACCAACAGTTGATTCCTCTTCCATCTTGTGGTGACTTGTGTGAGGCCTACTTTTTACACTACTGTTCATGAGACTATTTGCAGTGATATTGCTATTATTTTTATGTTGAGAGACTATTGATCTTGAACCTTGTTTATTAAACCTAATTGATTTTTAAGGAAATAATTGTGCAATGATAATCTGATGTTGCTTTTAAGAAAATGATGAATGGATAAACATTAGAAATGAGAATTTATTGTGATTTCAGTATGTTTATATGATAGAATGTTTAGGGATGCATGTATTGAAATTACTTCGGCTATGATATCTTTATGGGTTATTGACTTCGAGTTTGAGTGTGCAAGTATTACTAACGAAACCACATATACAGAAGATCATTCCATACCCTATGTTGTATCCCTTGTGAGCCGATCTAGTTCCACAAGGAACTAAGATCAACCTCGTGTTTGGAGAAATGTTGTAATGTGTTAATGTTGCATGAGGTCAAGGGAATTAGGGCTATCTTCTGAATTACTTATATTGTGATAAGTGTTTTAAAGAAATGTTGTTTTGAATCTTGTTTAAACTTTATTTCTTTTAGACCCTTTTCTTGTGTTTTTATTTGACTCTGGGAGTTCTAACTAGGTAAAAATGAACCCTAGGTTATACCCCATGGGTCTAGGGACCTTTTTGACTAGGATAACCTTAGGTTAACCTCCATATGGTCACTTAAACTTCACAGTGAAGTTAAGTGACGAATTTGGAAGCATGGGGACAATGGGATGAGTGGAATCCACACTTAGGCCCACTTCCAAGTCATGGAACAACTCCATGATCCCCTAATAATGGAGTGCTTGTCTCTTGTGCCTCTCTTTTGGTGGGGTTCCCCTTAATAAGGATGGTGTGTCTTCCACTTCCTTTTTGTATTTTTATTTTACTTATTGTATTTTATTTGCTCCATGTGTTGTAAAAGGACTATAGTGGGGGATCTCTTGAGTGGGGTTAATTATTTTAAGACCACTAGGATAATGGATGAGTTGTGGATTAGTTGTTTAATGCCACATGGGAAATTAGGAAAATAGAGGGAATTAGTTTTAAAAGAGGGGGGAGGAAGAGAGTAAGGGGGTTGGATTATTGTGGAAAGAAAGAGAATTTGGAGGAGGAGGCTAAGAGTGGAGCACTTCATCAAATTTCTTCCATAATTTAGGCTTGTGAAGGTTGGTGAACAAGACTACTCACCTGTATGATCTTTGCTTGTTATGTATGTTTTGTTCTTGTTTGAAGAATAGGGATTGCAAATGTTTTCTATGTGTTTTTCTGTTATTTGGGGTTTTTGTGTTGGGTGTTGAAAGAGCTCCTTCCAGTTGGAAGGCAATGTTCATATCGTATAGGGAAGGGAAGGTGTGAACCTCCTCAGGTGTCTTTCTTGTTTTCTTGATATATGAAATGCCTTGAGGGCATGTTGGTACTTTTGAGCCAAGAGGGCTTTATGGCTTTGAGAGCTTGTTTGGATATCCTTGAAAATTTGATTGTTTGGATGGCTTGAGGCCTTGAGAAAGATTAACTTGTTGGCTTGAGGCCATGTGATCAGTTGTGATAAATGTTATGAAGAATGACACCTTGAGTGAGAGCATCTACTTCCCTACCCTCCCTGAACTCACCTAAGCTGAGTCTTTGTATTGTGAGTATACCATGGGAGTGTGAGTGTTATTTGTTTTGTTGTTGTTATTCAATGTTTTGAAGTGCTTTGGTCTATCCTACCCTGGGTATGTGGATGGTCTCCCTAGCTCGGGGGTGACCCTCTTGCGGGTCTAAGGTAGGGAGGAGAGCTAGTTGGTTATTTTTTTCTCCCTTGTTGTCATGCAGGTTACTGTTGAAGCATGTAAAGAGGATTGAAGGAATTTTTGCCTTATAAAAGAAAATGTTCTATCTTCCTATTGTAATGAGAGCTTGGTCTCTTTAAATCTCTTCATGTAATAGTTCTTATGAAGAGGAGAGTTTGCTCCCTATGAAAGTTGTAGAAAAATTGTATTGGGAGAATGAAGTAAATTCCTCCCTTAGAGTGTATGTGAATTGTGGGATTCTTATAGTTGTTTGTTCTTGTTTACCAAGTTGTAAGTTGTGAGATTTGTAGTTGATTTGAATCAGTTGTTAAAACATTTCTATTGTATTATTTAGTGAGAGAGAGTTCTTTTTACAGTATTAAGAAAGATGCAATTTACATTTGAAAACAAAATTCAGAACTTGATTGAAGCATGCAATGAAAAAGGTTTAAAATCGATTTACTTGTCTGTTTACTTGAAGTGAGAGATTTAACAGTTCCTGTATTTACTATATCTCTTTAAATTTATTTGAATCAAAATGTGTTCTTGATAGATTAAAATGTAGTTAAAATAATCCGTTGTACATGGTTATTTACTTCCTGATTTACTCAAGTAATTACTATATTTGAAAATTAAAATGTAGAGAACTTGTGAAATGAATTTGTAATCAAGAACTGAAAGATTGTAGGATATGTGGAACTTTGTTATGAATTAAATACATAGAAATATATATATATATATATATATATTTATTTATTTATTAATGAAAAGAAGTTGTGAAAATTTGCGTTTATGTATATACATATATATATATATATATTATAATAGTTTTAAATTAAATATATATGTGGAAATGAGATATATATATATTAATTTAATTAATATTAAATTGAAATTTCAAAATTGGCCAATGAACAACAAAGGGAGTTCGTTGTGTTTCATACTATACACAGTCGAAAATGCTTCAAGGAATGTGGTGGGGGTTTAAACCCCCACCGAACACATCTTACAATATAACGGGTGTGGGGAGGGGTGGAGCCCCACCCACACCCCATGAAGTGGGATGTGGGTGGGGCTCTGCCCCTCCCCACACCCCCGTGACCACCAAACCCCCGCGCTGTCGCAGAACTAGCAACGCTACTGCCCGCGGGTTCTCCCTTCCCCTTCCACTGCTCTGCGCGGCCATCACCGCCACCGTCCTTCCCTTCCGCCATCCACACCACTCCCCTTCCACCTCTCCACCTCCAGACCCCCCTCTGCCGACCAGCGTCCATTGCCTCGGCCTCCACTGTATATCCGTCGCCGCTCCTCCTCTGGCCTGCAATTCAAACAAACACCACAAAGAAGTTTAGGGTTATTAAACCCTCTTGCCCCTGAGTTGGAATTCCATATTAAAATGGTATTATATTTAAATGGAGTTTCCACTAACCTTTCTAAATAAACAAATATATATATATAGATATATATATATAACTATATATATATGTATATATATATATATATATTAATTGTAAATGAATGAGCTTGCACTAAAAAGATATTTTTAAAATATATATATATATATATGAGTGGAGTTTCCACAACATGTTTAAAAAGGAAAGTATATATATACAATTGGACAATTTAAATGGGGCTATGGTAATTTGCCCTAATAACAAAATTACATTAAATTCGTTTATAAGGATATTGTGTTTTCAAGATGTAGTATTCTTTTTACTAATGAATTACCAAGGTAAGGAAGATGATTTAACGTAGATAAAATTTAAATGCAAATACAAAAAGGTAAATTAAAAAATACGTAAGCGAGTGAAATAAGCAACATTTTAAAACAAATCGATAGGGGAATAAATAAAGAATGTGAGGCAGAATTTAACAAACTGAGATAACCAATCTAAGATCAACCACCTACCAACAAGTAAATCTAAGAATATTCTGTAGCAACAATCACTTAGACAACTTAAACATACGCAACCAAGCACGCTTACGCGTGCGAGGGGAAGATTTCATGTAGTAAAGGAAAATTTTTGATAGTTCATATCATGTCTGCATGTCATATGTGGACATAACATGCATGTTTTTGCATGTTGTGACCACATGTGAAATGTGGGCATGACAACTTGGCTCGGTTTTATCCTTGAATGTTGTAGTGAAAGGAGAGTTTGATCTAGTGTAAATTTCACATGCTTTGCATCTCATCCCCATTTTCATATATAACATTTTGGTGAACTTGTGTTTTTATTGAACTTGCATCTTGCTGAGTGTTGAAATCCTATTTTCCATTACATCATATCATACTTGTCATTCTTCATTGAAAAATATAGCTTACATTTGAAAATTTTGAAAAAAATAAGCATTCTAGGCTTGCATAAAGGCATAGTTTTGCATTGTTGTCATTGCATATCATTGGAAAACTTACTTTTCTAATTTTTATATCAGATATGAACCTAATTACAGCACTTAGTCATTTCATGATATTACATCTTGCATTTGCATATCTAATTTATAAGGGTTTTGTTGAAAATTTGCATTTTTGCATATAACCTAGTTTCTGCAAAAAGCTAGGGTTAGTAGTCAAAATCTTATTTCAAATTTTTCTACTCATTTAAACATTCATTCAAATCTTATTTTAAGTTTTAGTGTTTCTTCATTGTGCATTCTTGCATTCAAATTTCAAATTTTGCAATACACAATGTGTATTTCAACATTAAGGGTTTTTACACACTTTCTTCACAATTCTTTGAGCAAACTTTTAATCACTCATATTACCTTTTGTACAGCACTTTTAACATATTCATCACTCTATTTGTAGTGACACTAGTGTGTTTTTATCCCTTGCATAAAGCTTCCAAAACCCAGTTTCCTTAACTAATGTTGTGGTGTACAAAAGTCTCTCATATTGGTTGTGTTTGATAAATGAATAAATCTTATTGTGCATTGTTGTTCTAAGACATTTCATGATGGCATCTTCATGTTATTCCTCTTTGAAATATTTACATAAGTATATTCTAGATTTTGAAATTTTCTCTAAATTCACTAATGTGCGCCCTCATGTTTTAGAGCACATAGCATCTGTAAATGATATTGATGTTTCTAAATGTTCTACATATGAACTCAAATTACTTTGTTATATACATGATTTTGATAGTTTCACAATACGCATGTATGCATATCCTTTGATATTAAATGATTTAACCGAATTCATATCCATGAACACTCATGAGAAAGATAAATGTGAAAGTTCTTCTCTAAATCATGATAATGCATTGGAACTAATATCTAAAGTATATGACGATGATGATAATTCTATGAGCTATCCTATTCCTCCTTTAGTTGAATATTCAATTACTTTGGACATCACTAAGGATGTGAAAACCATGAATAGTTCTCCTTTGGTTGCATGTTCAAACCTCTTGGACATTACTAAAGATACAATCATCGACAATTCTCCTCACAACACTGTACCTTCCCTTTCTTCCAATGCTCCTCCTTTAAGAGATGAAGCATTGGTGGATGAAGAAAGGTCTCACATTAAATCCTTTAGGGATGGATGTCAACTTAATCATAGTTAAAACAATTTTAATTCAATCATCATGAATAGACTTATTCCACCCACTAAGGGGGTAGTGGATAAGTGTACTAATGTTCCTAAACTCATTGTAAATTGGGCACATAATGTGCCTCCTCTCTTAAAAATGGTGATTACGCTCCAAGGTGCTCCAACACCACCTAGACCCCCAGGTTCCAGGTTACATTCTCAATATTGCAAAACAATAAGGAAATCAAGTGTCTCAAAATGTGTTGCAACAACCCTATCATAATATGATTTCTCACACATATAATACATGAAATAATAAGTAAACACCAATCAAACATTCTGATCACTTTACCAACTTCTCAATCTATGCTTCCTCAACCACCCTGTCTTACTCATAAAGGTGGTCAAGATTATGATCTTGTTGAGAAGCTTCATGCTATTCTAGCTAAGATTTCTCTTTGGGAACTCATACATTCATCACCTACATACCACATAATGCTCCAGGAAGCTTTACAAAAGGTGATTGTACCACCTGATGTTAAGCCTAATGATATAGCAGCTCTGTTAGAGTGTATGCACATGACAAAAATAGACATTTTGTTTCATCAACATGAGTTACCATCAATGGAAGTTCATAATCAACATGATCCTCTTATAATCTTTATCACAATAAACAAAAAGTTGATAAAGCGAGTTATGATTGACAATGGATCGACTCTTAATGTTTGTGGTACTGATCTGTTACACAAAATTAAGTTTAATACATCTTCAATTAAACCAGATAAACTTAACATCTGTGGCTTTGATAATGTTGGTAGACAATCCATGGGTACCATAACGTTACCTGTAAAGGTTGGACATGTGACATTATCTACCCTTTTCCATGTCATGCTTGGTACACTTTCCTATAATATGATTCCTAGTAGACCGTGGATTCATGCCATGGGGGCAGTTCCGTCTACCCTTCATTGATCGGTAAAGTTTATTTATGAAGGTAAACTTCCCACCATTGAATCTGATCCAGAGCCGAACAGTTGTTTACAAATTGAAATGCAAAAATAAGTCATCAATCATAATACTTTGAATAACTTAAAAGTTGATTCATCAATACCTCTTGCCGCGGATAATGTCGTATAAGATTCAACATCGAATTTACTTTTTGGTGATGTTTGGGGTTCATTAGACTTTACTCCTACCTTCATAGGGGAGCATAAATGTAATAACGTTGAAACATCGAAAGTGGCATCGATATCATCTAAACAATCTGTGGAAACACCTAAAGGATCTCAAGATTCTTTAGTCAATAAAGAAGACAACACTCTTACTTATACTATTTCTTATGAGACCTACGAGGCCACACCATCTTATAAAGAGATGACCTCCCTCTATGGTTGAGGATTTAAAATCCTTTATAAAAAACTACGACTATGTAGGTAATGGTTGTGGTGTAAAACAACAAGGAATCAGAGTACATTTACAAGTTGTTAGAATTAATTACATGGCTAGTATTGGCTACCATTCTCTGAAGCCCACCAAAGCCTACCGTTGTCCTACTCTTAATGTTAATACAATATCAGAAAATATGATATATCCTGAGATGATGGACATGGATTGTCCGCCAGAAAATATCCCATTGAATCAGGTAAGTATTTCTCCCTCTTTTAGCCACGCTTGATGTAGTACCTATTCTAGTTTCTCTCAAGGGTGGCCTCCTCCTAGATATATATGTTGTTAGTGTTGTTTTGTGTTCCCCTGTGTTGTGCTAAATGTTGTTTAGGTCTCCTTGAATGACCCTTGATACTCTTGTAAGGTCAAGGATACAAGGAGACTGCATCTGTTGTGACCATTCTTCTATTTTTCTCTACATCCTTCTACTTTCCTCTCCTCTACTTTATTGGTGTGTGTTGTGCCTTGGGGCATAACATTGTGGAGGATATCTTGGGGGCATCTTCCCATGTTGTAAACCCAAGTCACTATTGTCTCCTCTCTCATCTTTATTGTTTGCATTCTTCAGTGACTACCTAGTCGGCAGATGATGAAAACAAATAAATATTGATAAGGACCATGTGTCCATTTAGTAAGAAAGCAAAAATGGACCTAGTCCATATATCAAGATAGGGTTGATATATATCTGAAGTTTGACTAGTAGAATCACTTAGTGTGATGTATCGTGTTCTGATATCTCTTGTAACAAACCTTTGCAATACTCTCAATCTACTTCTATGTGTGTTAGGGAAAAATTAGGTTTAATGTGAAAAATAGCAAACTAACTAAACCCTAATTGTATTGAAGTGCAATCTACTTAGAAATCAAGCAAACAAGTAGAAAATAAACTATAATCTAAGCTAATATTGACTAATCTTCATTGTTCTCCTCCATCTTGCATTATTGTTCTCAGATTTGCAAGTTCATGCAACCATCTTGAGAAGCTCAAGTGTGTGGACAGCAAGATATTGGAGATGATAGAGGATTATAAGCCAAGAAAATGTCTTCTAAGAGGTGAAAATGAAGTTGAATGAGGTGTTTTATAGAAGAGTTGATTTGAATGGAGGGCCAGGATCACATGTTGACTTTGAGGCCAAATGGAGGGTTGAGATGAGTTAGGGTTTTCTCACCACAAGAGGACAAAATTAAATTTTAAATTGAGATAAATGGTAAGGTGGGAAATGATTTTTAAATTAAATAAATCTGTCCAATTTATTTAATTTATTGAAAGGATGCATGTGAAAGGGGAATTTTGGTAATTAGGTGATGGGATATTTAAACAAATGTGTTATTTGTTTAAATTAATGAGAGGGGAAATTAGGATAGTGAATGATTAAATAATTAATTAAAATCAATTATTTAACCATAGAGGAAAATTAGGGAAAATTAGTGGAATGTGGAAGAAATTAGAGTTTTACAACCTGAGGACACTGTTAGGTGTCTACATTTTTCCCATTTTTGAGATGATGTTCGAGATGATGTGTTATGTCGAGTAACATCATTTCAAAGAAGCTAAGGAAATGGATAGAGGAAAAAGGATGATGATGGAAAGATAGGATGATGATGCCCCCTCGAGAGGATAGGCGGGTTGGACAAACACGGGTAGGCTCTCGAAATGAAAGGGATTGGTCAAGGAAGAAAAATAAGGGAATGGATAGAGGAAATGAATGATATGTTAGGGTGCAATGAAGGTGGAGGAATGAAGATGTGAGAGGGAGATGGTGGAGGAATGAAAGCTTGGCTAGAAGAATGGAAATGAGATCTTGCTTTGATAGATTTGTGAGCTTCTCATTTGCAATTTTTTTTGCTTATTATCATAGAACTTATTATGTCAAAGGATGATAGACACTTGGCAAGTTAGAGGCCAAAGTGTAAAAAATTTATCCCTTACGAAACAAGCACATGACAGACAAGGAATGCCTGACTCAGACTAGTAACTGTGATACCTTGTTGGAACATGCGATGAGATATATGTGAGGTGTGCAAGTTCTTATGCAAGGAAGCAGTTATTCTTTCCAATGCATAGGATATCTTTGATTCACACCCAATGGAATCCTGATCACGTGCAAGACACCAAGTTGCCCTAGTTATTTTTCCAAGACAAACCACAAACAGTAATCAAAGAAAAAGGGTCCCACTCTATCCTCACTTTTCTTCATCACTTAGGGACTGCCTTGAGAAGCATAAGAATGAGACTACAAAACAATCCAATAAAAGATAAGACAGACTTAGACCAATAGGGTCAACAGCCATTTGGACCTTTTGCTAAGTGATGTGTGTTTGATTGATTGATTAGATGAAGAAGATGGAAAGGATGTATGCGTAATAGGGCAGGATGTGATCTCTAAGGACTATGTCGCATAGGAATAACATGCCCCATTCTAGATGGAATGCTTAGGATTTTGACATGGTAAAGCTTATGTGATAAAGGGGGTAAATCATAAAACACACAATAACAGAAATTGCACACAGAAAATAGATTGATATTTTATTAATATGGGCAAAACATTACATTATAGAAGCTCAAATACAATCAAAGGATGAATCCCCTACAGGCTGCAACACATTACAGCTCCCTCTCTCAAGACTCTAGAATCTTCAGCCTTCTGTAATTCCTAAATCAACTAGGGTTTCTAATTTTCCCACCTTTTCCTGACTCTATACCTCCCCCCTTAACTCTACTACCCTAAGGGTTCCTAAAAATGGTTATATATAGCCCTTTTTGGTGACCACCATCTTAATTTCAAAATTTGCATCTCCCTCCAAAAATAGGTCAACTTCGCAGGGCCATAACTTTCGATCCAACCATTGGATTTTCAATTATAATACCTTTTCAGAAAGCTGTCAAAAAGACGATGGTACACAAGCAATACTGATAGGTAGATTGCTTGGGTTTCCCACCAAATTTTAGGCCCGTCCGAAGCCTCTAATTGCCTCAAATTTGACTTTGAATATTTCAATAGGATTTTTGGAATTTGAAATTTTAATCTCACAAATGACAAATGATATTGAAGTGATTTCTGCAGCATTAGCTTCAATTCACCGTTCTAGAGGTCTGTGTAAGATTTTGTATCTAACCGTACACAAATCAAAACTTACTAAAAATAGTAACCCTGCCAAATTTAGCCCTTATTGAAAAGAAACAACATTTTTTTTTGGTTGATGCAAGATTGCTCTTACACCCTGGATGCTCCTGCATCAGACACCCAGGGTAATTTGAAAAGTGACCCTATCACTCAAAGGATGAATCCCCTACAGGCTGCAACACATTACAGCTCCCTCTCTTAAGACTCTAGAATCTTCAGCCTTCTGTAATTCCTAAATCAACTAGGGTTTCTAATTTTCCCGCCTTTTCCTGACTCTATACCTCCCCCCTTAACTCTAATACCCTAAGGGTTCCTAAAAATGGTTATATATAGCCCTTTTTGGCGACCACCATCTTAATTTCAAAATTTGCATCTCCCTCCAAAAATAGGTCAACTTCGCAGGGCCATAACTTTTGATCCAACCATTGGATTTTCAATTATAATACCTTTTCCGAAAGCTATCAAAAAGACGATGGTACACAAGCAATACTGATAGGTAGATTGCTTGGGTTTCCCACCAAATTTTAGGCCCGTCCGAAGCCTCTAATTGCCTCAAATTTGACTTTGAATATTTCAATAGGATTTTTGGAATTTGAAATTTTAATCTCACAAATGACAAATGATATTGAAGTGATTTCTGCAGCATTAGCTTCAATTCACCGTTCTAGAGGTCTGTGTAAGATTTTGTATCTAACCGTACACAAATCAAAACTTGCTAAAAATAGTAACCCTGCCAAATTTAGCCCTTATTGAAAAGAAACAACATTTTTTTTGGTTGATGCAAGATTGCTCTTACACCCTGGATGCTCCTGCATCAGACACCCAGGGTAATTTGAAAAGTGACCCTATCACTTCTCATGAGTTAGAGGGAAACCAAAACAGTTAACCTCAGTCTCAGATAACCATGATGAATCTTCAACAAGCCTTCCTTTCCATTTCACCAAGTATTTTGTATACTACATGTTTCTTGTACTCTTACCCACACTGCTATCCAGAATGCCCTCTATCTCCTCCTTCTCTGAAGTGGATGCTGGAATGTCCCACTGTGTTCCTTTATCAAGTCCATCATCATGATACTCTGTCAAATCTGAAATGTTGAACACTGGTGAAATATTGATGTCATCAGGCAACTCTACCTCAAATGCATTTCCTGAATCATGCTTGTTCAAGATTCTACACAGTCCAAATTTCTTCATTTTCAACTTATTGTATGTTCCAATTGGGAACCTTTCTTTTCTCAAGTGAACCATGACTTCACCTCCTACCTGGAACTCCTTATATCTCCTCTTCTAATATGCCTTAGCCTTGTACTGAATATTCATCTTATTAATGTGCTTTCTCACTTCTTCATGCAAATTCTTCAGGTGTTCCACAAAGTTTTCGGCCTCTGCACTTATCTTTTCTCCTTTGTCTAGCTTCCTTAACTCTGAAGCATTTCTTGGACTATTGCCATATACAATCTGGAATGGTGATTTACCAGTACTCCTATTGACAGAATTGTTGTAAGCGAATTTCGCCTATGGCAAAATCAAATCCCATCCCTTGGGCTTATCTCCTACTAAGCATCGTAGTAGGTTACCCAAACTCCTATTCACCACTTCTATCTATCCATCAGTATGTGGATGGTGTGCAGAACTAAATTTCAAATCTATTTTCAACTTCTTCCACAATGTCCTCCAGAAATAACCAACAAACTCGGTATCTCAATCTGAAACTATGCTCTTAGGTAGACCATGTAGTCTCACCACTTCCCTGAAAATAACTCTGCAATATGAACAACATCATTAGTCTTCTTACAAGGAATAAAATGGGCCATCTTTGAGAATCTATCCACCACCACAAAAATGGAATCATGTCCTCTCTGTGTCCTTGGTAAACCAAGAACAAAATCTATACTAATATCATCCCATGGCTTCTCTGGTACAGGTAATGGCTGATATAGCCTTGTATTTTGACTTGTTCCTTTTTCCATTTGACACACTCTGCAACTCTGCACAAATTTCCTCACATCTTGCTGCAATTATGGCTAGTAATAATGTTCACCAACAATAGCAATGGTCTTATCTTGACCAAAGTGTCCAGCTAATCCTCCACTATGCTTCTCCTTAATCAGGTTCTCTCTCATGGAACTCCTCAGAATGCATAGCTGGCTTCCTCTAAACAACATACCATCTTGGATTATGAAATCTAACCATTTTGTCCTATCCAAAGTAACAGGTTCCAGACAAGCTTTCCAGGCCTCTACAAAATCTGCATCTTCAAGATACAAACTTTTGAGCTCATCAAACCCAACAACCTCTACCTTCATTTCTGTCAACAAATTTTGCCTTCTTCTCAAGGCATCTGCAACTCTATTGGACTTCCCACTCTTGTGCTTCAAAACAAAAGTATAACTCTGCAAAAACTCAACCGATTTTAAGTGCCTTTGATTTAACTTTCCTTGACTATTAAGATACTGCAAAGCCTGATGATCAGTATATAAAACAAACTCTTTTGGTAACAAATAATGTCTCCATTTCTTCAAAGCCTGAACTATTGCATAAAACTCCTGATCATAAACAGAATACTTTTTCTTGGCATCATTAAGCTTCTCACTAAAATAGGCAATGGGCTTACCTTCTTGACTCAAAACAGCTCCTATACCACTACCACTAGCATCACAATCTACTTGAAATACCTTATTGAAATCTGGAAGTGCCAAAATAGGTTGTTCTACGACTTTCTGCTTCAATGTATCAAAGCTCTTGTCTGCTCCTTTAGTCCATCTAAACTCTTTTCGATCCCCTCTCATTGTCTCAGTTAGGGGTGCACAAATGCTACTGAAATTCTTGATAAACTTTTTGTAAAAACTTGCCAAACCATGAAAAGATCTTACCTCGAAAGCACTCCTTGGCTAGGCCATTCAATGATAGCCCTCACCTTCTCTGGGTCCATCTTAAGACCTTCCTCTGAGACAACAAATCCCAAGTATACCAACTCCTTCTTTGCAAAACTACATTTCTTGAGATTGATCAACAACTTCTCCTCCCTCAGCTTCTCTAAAACTCTTCTAATATGCATCAAATGCTCATCCCAAGTCTTACTGAAAATCAAAATGTCATCTAAATAAACAATAACAAAACTTCCCAAAAATTCTTTCAGTACCTCATTCATGAGCTGCATGAATGTGCTCGGTGCATTGGTTAGCCCAAATGGCATGACTAACCACTCATACAAACCATCCTTTGTCTTGAAGGTTGTCTTCCATTCATCTCCTTCTCTGATTCGAATCTCGTGATACCCACTCTTTAGATCAATCTTCATGAAGTACTTGGCTCCACTCAAATAATCCATTATGTCATCCATTCTGGGTAATGGAAATCTATACTTGATCATGATCTTATTGATGGCTCGAGAGTCTGTACACATTCTCCACTCTCCATCTTTCTTTGGTGCTAGTACTGCAGGTACCACACATGGACTTAGGCTCTCTCTTATCAATCTCTTCCTCAACAACTCCCGAACTTGTCTGTTCAACTCTTCACTCTCGGCTGGAGTCATTCTATGGGCTACCTTATTCGGCAAGCCGGCTCCGGGTATCAAGTCCATTTGATGACTTATCTTCCTTACTGGTGGTAAACCTTCTAGTACATTATCAGAGATAATGTTCTGAAATTCTTCCAACATATTTGAAACTTTTGCTGGTACGTCTTTACATTCCTCTTGACTAATCTTAGGAATCAATGCAAAGCAATGACGCTCATGCTTCATACCCTCCAAAAATTTTCTACCATCTACCAAGCAAATTCTGGCAGTACTACATACCTTTTCTTCCACCTCCTTCAAGGGCTTCAACTTATGGTGAACTCCATCTTTTGTTAGGGAATATGTGTTTGCACGGCCATCATGGACAGTGCTCCTATCATACTTCCACGGCCTCCCCAATAGCATATGGCATGCATCCATCGGTATGATATCACACAGCACCTCATCATGGTAGTCCCAAATCTTGAACTTCACTAAACACTGCTCATTGACCAAAGCTCTGTTGTCCTTCTGCAACCATGCAATCTGATATGGATGTGGATGCTTTCTTCTTGTCAACCATCTCCTCTGAAACAAGATTGTCAGTGCTTCCACTATCAATAATGATATCACAACACTTACCTTCACATTTGCACCTTGTGTGGAATAAACTCTTCCTCTGATTTGGTTCTTTCTCCTCATTCAGCAAGGTTCTTCTGACAACTAGGGTTTCTCCCCTTTCAGCATCTTCAAAATGCTCAGAATGTGCATCTTCATCTACATGTGTGACTTGTCCATTACCTTCAGCTCTTCTATTTGTCCTTCCTTGATGTTACGGACACTCGTATGTTTGATGCCCTTCTTCTCCACATTGGAAACAAGTTCCTCTAAAACCTCCTCTTACGGGTCCTTGCCCAGGTTGGCCTCTTCCTCTTCCTCTTTGCTCACCATTGTTCTGGTCACGAGGGCGGTAGGTATTATCTCCTCTCTGATTTCGACTAGTGCCGGCTTCTTCACTTTTCTTTGCATCTTCATTTCGGCCCCTATAGGGTCTTCCACCAGTCCTTCCACCTTGACCTCTTCCCCTTTGCTTGCTGTCAAATCTTCTATTCAGCTTCTCCTCGACCTTTAGGGAAAACTGGTGTGCATCTTCTATGGTGGTCATTTTGACTAGGATCAGCTCCTCTTAAATACTTGGCCTCAACCCATTAATGTAATGGGCCACCTTCTCCTTGTTGAGCTCTGCATGGCCTGTCCTGATAGTAATCTTCTAGAACTCTTCTATATACTCCTTAACAAACTTGTTACCTTGCTTCAGTCCTTGCAACTTCTTCAATAACTCCATCTCATAGTCCACAGGAATCAACTGCTTCTTTAGTTTCTCCACCATCCGATCCCATCTAGTGATCTTTCATTTTCCTCTTCTATTCCTCTCTAATTGGACCTCCTTCCACCAAATATTGGCATGGCCCTTCAACTTTATTTTTGCAAACTTAACCCGATCTGGGTCCTCCACATCTTCATACTCGAAATACTCCTCCATGTCATTGATCCAATCAATAAGCTATTCTGGATTCAAATCTCTAGAATATGTAGAAACTTTGATCCTGGGCCTCTTTCCGATCTTCGAAATGGCCCTCAACAACCTAACTTCTACAGGATCTCCCGCGTCTTCTTATTCTTCCTCAGATAGCTCCTCTTCTGCTTCATCCTCACTTTCTTCTCTTGTTCTTGGCTCAAACCCTCTTCGCAGCTCCTCTTGCAATGCATCGATTTGTCTTTGCAGGGATCTAAAACCCTCTTCCGTCAAAGCATTCCTCCCATTATGATTTCTTCGTGGAGGCATCTAGATCTCCGCAGCAAACCCACAACCTCAAGTCCTGGTGCAAACTGCCTCACGGTTGGCGATCTGTCTACACACTCAAGAACCCTTGCTCTGATACCACTTGATGAAGGGGGTAAATCATGAAACTCACAATAACAAAAATTGCACACAGAAAATAGATTGATATTTTATTAATATGGGCAAAATATTACATTACAGAAGCTCAAATACAATTAGAGGATGAATCCCCTACAGGCTGCAACACATTATAGCTCCCTCTCTCAAGACTCTGGAATCTTCAACCTTCTGTAATTCCCAAATCAACTAGGGTTTCTAATTTTCCCACCTTTTCCCAACTCTATACCTCCCCCCTTAACTCTACTACCCTAAGGGTTCCCAAAAATGGTTATATATAGCCCTTTTTGGCGACCACCAACTTAATTTTGAAATTTGCATCTCCTTCCAAAAATAGGTCAACTTCGCGGGGCCATAACTTTCGATCCGACCGTTGGATTTTCAATTATAATACCTTTTCCAAAATCTCTCAAAAAGACGATGGTGCATAAACAATATTAATAGGTAGATTGCTTGTGTTTCTCGCCAAATTTCAGGCCCATCCGGAGCCTCTAAGTGCCTCAAATTTGACTTTGAAAATTTCAATAGGATTTTTGGAATTTGAAATTTTAATATCTCACAAATGACAAATGATATTGAAGTGTTTTTTGCAGCATTAGCTTCAATTCACCGTTCTAGAGGTCTGTGTAAGATTTTGTATCCAACCGTGCACAAATGCAAACTTACTAAAAATAGTAACCCTACTAAATTTAGCCCTTATTGAAAAGAAACAACATTTTTTTTTGGTTGATGCAAGATTGCTCTTACACCCTGGATACTCCTGCATCATTATGAAAATAGGATGATTGGATGGATTGGAAGGGATGAGGTATGCCAAGAGATATCTAAAGCATGTTTCAACATTTTGCCCCCATTTCTTCTTCAAGATCAAAAGAGGAAGGGAGGATGAATGGACTCAATAGGATAGGTATGTGTATGATGGATAAGGATGGTAGGATAGGATGGGAAATGATAGGATGAAAGTGATATGTTGGATGAGACGAGGTGCCCCCAAGTGTAGGTGACATAGAAGATCAACTTACACATGACACCTGTTTGCCAGGTTTTCATCATGGTACTTATCCAAGGTGCCACCAAGGGTGGTTTTCACCGTTGGACGAAGGGATTTATCTTTACTATTTTGATTTTTTCTTTTCTCTCTTTTTTTTTTAGTTTTTTTTTTACTTTTTTTATTTTTTAACTTTTTGAATGTGAGAGGGGAATATGGACAAGAGGGACTCAAGTATCTAGTGTCATGAAAGGTGATAGTCCCATTAGAGAGCGATGTCGTGTGGACCATGTCAAGTCATTATGCTCAAAGATGTTGATAAGGGGATTGCATGAAAGTGAGATGGATAAGGTAGATAGTGAATTATGAAGGGAATGATAGTGGATTATGTAGGAAAGATAGAGGATTATGATGTGGATTATGTAGAAATGTATGAAAGGCTTATACAAAAGCATGGACCATAGGGATAGGATGAGTGAAATATGAAGGACAATAGTTAAATAATGGGGAGATGGAGGTGTGGGAAGGAATCATGACCAACGGTTGCACACACCATGATAAACATGGAAGCTTGTGATTAGATGGTGGTGTAGGAAGCAATGAGGATGTTTGCTTAGTGGATGGATGGCGTAGGCATTTAGGTACCCACATAGATTTAGGATTTTTATGATTTTTGTTTTTCATGTGGGATGAAGGAATTTGACACTTTTGAATGGAATGGATGGAAGAGGATGGTTGGGGTTTTTGAGAGGTAGATGCCTCTTTTGACTTGCATTTTTGTTTAGGGACCCATACCATTTTAGTTTTTGACTTTTCTCGTGAAGGTATGGGTTTGGATGGATTTTTTAACAGATTTTTCTTTGAATTTTTGAATTGATTTCCTAAGATATTAGGACCTTTATGATTTTTTGCTTTATGAGTGTAGGCATCCAAGTTTTTACTTTTGAATCCCATGTGGCAGGTGGAATGAATGGAAGCTTCATGTTTAGACAATATGTGCATTTGTTGGTCATGATTAGGAATGTTGATGATAGGAATGTTAGGTGTTGGAAGCAATGGTGGAAAAGTGGATGGAGGGATATGTGGAGTTGGAAGAAGCAGAGGTAGATTGAATGGTGGAAGGTGTATGGTCACATACCTTTGACATTTGTAGGATGATGGAGGTGGAATGGCGATATATGTTTTAGGAATATGATAGGATGTGTGATCAAAAGTGGTGGACTTAGGAGGAATGGAGGAAGTACCAACATCATTATATTGTTGACCTTGAGGTGTGTATCCAAGGCCACATGAGCGAGGGGAGACATTGACATGGATAGGCTCCAAAATACCTTGTTCGTGAAGGCCTAAGCCTTTACCTTAGTAGTTCATGTTTTGGAGCATGCGATGGACTATGGGACTAGGTGTAGTTTGGACACTAGACTTGAGTTCTTTGTGGGATGAAGAAGGCGAAGTGGTGGACAAAGGTTGTTGTTGTTCTGAGGAAGAACACTCATGAATGAAAGTGGATAGGCCAATAGGAAATGTTGGCTTTGAAATGGGATCAATGGTAGATCATGAAGGATCATTAGAATCTTGATTTTTCTCGTTTAGATCCAAGTTATTTGTTTGATCTTATATGTGTATTTGGGAGGCACATGTCTCATCATGACAAGTGGATTTTGTGGGATCTTTAATGGGTGGAGTAATAAGCTCTTGACCATGGAATGCATAGAGTTTACTAAGAGGATCATCATGCCTTTCTTGGTCAAAGAGAGGATCTTGATCATAGATGGGATCAAGTGTGTTATGAATGGGATCAATAAGAGGACTTTGATCTTGATGTGGATGAGGGGGTAATGTTTCCTCATGCTTAGGATTATGCTCTTGACATAGCTCTTAACTTTGAGTGGAAGTAGAAGGCACTTGGATAGGCTTGATATGTTCCAGATGGTTAATGACATAAGGGTGTGATGGGTCTTGACTAGGACTCATGGGGGGAGACTCTTGAATAGGCTCAAGGCGTTGTGGGTGGTCCATGATAGAATTGTAGGATCTTTGATAGGACTAGACATGGTGTTGGAAGAATCTTTTGTAAACTCAAGGATGGGAAATGGTTGACATGGTTGACTCCTGCCTAGTAGCCCATGGATCACATCCTTTGCAAGGGCATGTGTGGAAGGACAATATAGGGGATAAACAATGAGGGTAGATGATGTGGACTTGTGATTAGGATTAGGTGGAGTGGAAAGTTCCCATGGTGGAGGGATAAAAAGGGATGGAAGGTGTTGGCTTAGGGTTTGGACTTTGATGGAATGAAAGGTCAAAGGGATTAGATGAATCGGTGGATTTAGGTTTGCTTTTGTAATGTTTGATTCTAGGGGCATGGAGTTAATGGGGGATTAAAAGATGGTAAGGATAGTGAATGGCTTGCATGGACTAGGTTGATGTCTCCCTTGTCAAAGGTGGAATTAGGACCCAAAGGCATTTGATCTTGTTGCAAAGAGTGACTTGGGCTCACATGTGTTTGTTGGGGAGTGAATGGATATGTTGATGTAGCATTGACTTGACATGCAGATGGACTTGGTTTTGGACTTGTCTCATCCTTGTAATTAAAGAGATAGTCGCCTCAAAGTATAAAATTTGGCTTAGGAGGAGGGGATCCTTGCAGTACAAGCTTAGGTCTTGGTTTTTTATCATGATTGCCAAGGATTAGGACCATGATGTCTAGTGCTTCAATAGGATTAGGGTAATGATAAAGTGGAATGAATAGGAATGTGATAGAGTGTGGGATTGATTGGATGATTAGATCAGTGATTAGGGATGATTAGGGTATGGTTAGGGTTGTGATTAGGATGACATGGGTGAGGTGATTAGGATGAATTTGATGATCGGAAAGGGTGATTAGGATGTGAAGGTTGAATGATGAAGATATGAGTAGGATGTGATTATGATATGATGTAGAATGACAAGAATACTGATTAGGATGAAAATTTATTGGGATATGATTAGGATATGATGTGGTTGGATTTGAATGTGTTGGAATGAATGTTGTGTTTATCTGTTCGCTATAGGGATGACTAGAAGGATCTACTCCCTTTCTCTTCTTTTTGCAACCATGTCTCTACTATGTGGATTGTGGGATGGTATGGGGATGTCAATGCAAGGTGATGAGGCCCAGACTATGATAGAGGCTAATGATATTAGTCTTCAAAAAGTCTAGCTCCAAGAGGGTACTCTCATCTACTAATGACCTTGTCAAACTATAAATTGGATTTATCGAGACCTTGAGGTGTGTAAGAAATGATTGATTAAAGTGAACCCATTAGTTTTAGAATTCACTTGGAAGGATGGACTTAAACTAGCCTTGTGGTATTAAGCCCCAGTTGTGATTGATTTGAAAGAGATGTCAAGGTCTCTTGGTCTAGATTTGTACTTGTGATACAGTCAAGCTTTGACAGTTTCTCCCTATGTTTCAACCTTAGGAAGACTATTGTTTAGGGTCCTCTATAGATGTCAAGGCTGAATGAAATTGAATATGTAGTGGGTGAGGTCTATAATGTTTTGACATAGTTGCAATCAGATTTGATAGGGAGAGTAGATGCTCAAAGTTTTCCCTTCGGTCGTGGTGTATTGTGATTGGAAATGATTAGGATGAAATGGATTGGATTAGGAATGAATGGTTAGGATATGATTTGGATGTGAGTGATTGGATTAGAATGAAGATGATCATGTGTAGTGATGAGATGAAGATTATTTTGATGGATTGGGATGAAGTTGATTGGATTGATTAGGAAACAATTAGGATGAAGATGATTGGATTATGAATGAAGATGATGATGTGTAATGATTAGATTAGATGACTTGGATGATTGTGATGAATTTGATTGAATTATGAATGAATATGATTAGGGTTTGGACTAGGATGATTAAGATGATGGTGATTAGATGAAAGAGGTGATTAGGGTTTGATAAGGATGACTTTGATATGATTAGGATGATGTTGATTGGATGAGGATGATGATGTGTAATGACTAGGAATGATGAGGAAGAACAAGTTTAGATGATTTGGATTGATAAGGATAGTGTGTAATGATTGGGAATGATGAATAGGATATGATTATGATGAGGTGGAATGATTAGGAAGGATGAATAGGATATGATTAGGATGAGGTGTAATGATTAAGATATGATGATTTGGATGGATTAGGATGAGCTATAATGATTAGAAATGATGAAGAGGATATGATTAGGATGAGGTGTAATGATTAGGAATGATGAATAGGATATGATAAGGATGAGGTGGAATGTTTAGGAATGATGAGTAGGATGTGGTTAGGATGAATGATGAATAGGATATGATTATGATGAGTTGGATTGATTAGGGTGAAAATGGATTAGGACATGTGGAATGATTAGGAATGATGGATAGGATATCACTAGGATGTGGTTAAATGATGAAGATATGATAAGAATGTGATTAGGAATTATTAGGATTGATGTTGTTTGGATACGATCAGATGATGTGTGATGACTAGAATGATGTTGATTGGATAATGTAGAATGACAAGGATGATGGTTAGGTATTGGTTTGACTTGGAATGGTGTTGATTGTATTAGAAAGAGGGTGATGTGGAAGGATGATAATGTAATTAGGATGTGATTAGGATAGGACAAGGATGATGTGGAATGACAAGGAAGATGTGGTTAGGAAAGGTGATTAGGATATGATGACTTGGAATGAATGGATGGAAAAAATGTCTAAGGGTGATGATTAGGAAAGCACACACATCAATCATAGAAGACACTTGACAGTCAGATTGGTTGTTTTTGGTGACTCTTGACAAGTTTGAAAACACTTGTAAACATGTACAATCCTAGGCTAGTCAAGGACAATATTTGTTGGATTCCTACTTGGATTGCTCCAACTGCACTTATTTAGAGCAGATAGCTTAGAAGTTTGGTGGCACTGGCTCCCCCTTACATGGTACACACTTCTCGGGTACACCAAAATTTGAATTCCTAAAGACCCAAAGATCTCAAGGAATTTTTCTATCTCTACTTTGAACTGCGAGAATGTGGGACAACTTCAGAAGTTTGACCTCCTATGCCAGCAAATAGAAGGATTTTGGCCACTAAACAAAGGTTTCTAGTGAATATTAGGGGGACCGGCATGTTATGAGCATCCAACCAACTACTTAAAAATTTAACTAACCCTACTAGGAGTATCATATATGCAAAGGTATGTCTCCTTTCGAGCTAGCGTTGTACAGTAAGCATTGATAACAGTTTGGACTTGGCTTTTGCCTTATCCTATTTTGTATAGAGGACCGGATAAAAGTACCACTTGGGGTCACAAATGAGTTCTCCTTCTGGATGTGTCTCAAGAGAAATCCCACTCTAAAGGGTAACAAAAGGAAGACAAGTACATGTTTTTGATCTCCAAGCTTGTACTAAGATGCAAGGAGAGAGCATACACATGCAACTTGCTCACACTCGCACATGTTCATTGACCTTTAGAATTTGAATGTGTGGTGTGACAAATGCAAATGTTCAAGAAGTTTTTTTGATTCCCAAGATCACTTAGAGCGCAAGGGAAGAGCATACACACCTCATAAACACAAGCAAAGTCACCAAGCAAAGCAGACACTGATTCATTTTAAGCCCCAAGAAAGTGTGAAAAGAGCAATATTATGTTCATTTTAGTGCACCAAAACTAAATGTTCCTATGATAACCAAGCACATGCATGAAAATGAAAGGAACCCTACATCAAAATGTGTTAGTAGTTTTAGATTGAATTTCTTCTCCCAGCGAATGCCACAAGCTGAAAATCAGACATCAGTAGTAGAAAAACTCCAGGATTCAAAAAACATGAAACATTGACCAAACATTGTGTTTTGCAAGCCACCGAGTCAAAGAGGTCAAAAAAGGGAATCTGCAAAATATCTGAGAAAACTGATCAATCACAGCAAAATAAACAATGGAATCAGAAAATTGACAAAATTCCATGCACTTTTTTAAAAAATTGCACTAAAAATGGATCAATTTTGCATGATTTATAAGTGTTTGAAGTTCAAATTGACCGTTGAGTTTGACCAAAAAAAATAGACAAAATGATGTTGTTACCTAATGAAACCTATACCATTGTAAAGTTCTCTATGTTAGCTTTCTAACGAGCCCTTCTTTGCCAAAATCTGATATCGTATGCAGAAGTTATGGGCAAAAGAAAAAAATGCCCTATTAGGGCATGTAGAGAGCAAAGGTAACCCTGGCGGTTATCTATAACTACTAGCTGTCAGTGAAATCTAGTCACATGAGGTGGCTTATCTCCTGGCGGTTAAGGTTAGGCAGTTAGGCTTAAGTCAGCCCCTGGTCACCAATGTGACCAGGGGCTGAAAGTGGGCAAAAATAAAAAGGAAAGAGAATAAAAGAGGGCGATAGCCCCTTCACCCCACGTGGTCACCAATGTGACCAAGGCAGACATCAAACCATGACCTTAACTTTGATGAGGCCAACCTTAACAGTTGGAACATAAAATGGTGACTATGTTTGAAAAATAAAACGGTGACCATGAAAGATCAAACTGCGACCCAGAAGGGGATAACCACAACTATGAAAATGGCATCCTGGGGAGAGGGCAAGTGATGAGCCAAGGTTGATCACTTGGAATGAATAGCAACTTCAATTAGTGACTATGATCTAAAAAAAACTGCGACAAATAGCAACCTTGAAAATAATGCTAGACTGGTAAGAAACAATGACTTGTTATCAATAAACAAACCTACACCTACAATAAACAAGCACTTTGATGAAGATTGTGAAGACTGTGATCACTATTGATGGCAAGCTCCAAGCAATTAAGACAGCGAGTGAAGATCAAAATGTTGGAGATCCTTGGTGACTGATGTAAACCTTTGACCTCAGATCTTTAAATGTTGATCCCATGGCCTATGGTGACCCTGCAACTAGTGAAAAAACTTGGCAAACTGCAACATTTAGTTGACCCAAGAGTTGAAAGAAGTTGCTTGATCTTGGAAACAAAAAATGTTGAACAATGAAATGCAAGGCCGAGCTTGGAGAATGGTGACAAAACTAGAAATGTGGTTGCAGTTTACAACCTTGACCTCAAAACAAATGTGAATCAAACCATGACTAAGGCAGTGGAGAATAGGCAGCGGAGATATCAAGTGGCTAGGGTTTTTGTGGTCGAAGGCAGAGATCGAAGGATTTGTGAATGGTGGAAGGGTTTCTAGAGTGGCGGCAGAGGACAGAAAGAGTGGAGGGCGGTGACGGATATATAGAGATGCTAGGGTGTTGACTAGACCATGAACGGAGAGTTTAGGGGATGTAGAAACCATAAAATAATAGGTCAAAACAATAGGAGATGGTGAGGCATGTCGATGGAGGAATTAAACAAGGATTGGGGGTGGCGACTATGAAATGCCGGTGGTGACTTAGAGGTGTTATGGTTTTTAGAACCTGTGACAAAAAACCAAAGGTTAACCTGCAGCTGAATACAAGAAAGCATTAACTTTCAAAACATTAACATGCAACCCAAAAAGTCAATCTGCCAAAGAAAATCGATACCCAACAATGCGACCATGGACCCCTACGCAGGAGGTCGTACGAATCCGTATGGTATGGTCCTACAGAGGGGCCAAAACTAAAAAAATTTCAATTTTTTTCTTGTAGCCAAATTTGACAAATTTACAGTCATTTTTCACTAAAAGGGCCTCCCAGACTCAATAGTGTGGTCCGTTTGAGACCAGGAAGCCACCTACGAAAGATGAGTTGCTAAAATCAATAAAAAAATGTTATATTTTCTTCATTTCATATCGGGTTCACAATTTTGTGTTAGGGAAAAAATTAGGTTTAATGTGAAAAACAACAAACGAACTAAACCCTAACTGCAGTGAAGTGCAATCTAGCTTAGAAATCAAGCAAACAAGTAGAAAATAAACTATAATCTAAGCTAATATTGACTAATCTTCATTGTTCTCCTCCATCTTGCATTATTGTTCTCAGATTTGTAAGTTCATGCAACCATCTTGAGAAGCTCAAGTGTGTGGATAGCAAGATATTGGAGATGATAGAGGATTATAAGCCAAGAAAATGTCTTCTAAGAGGTAAAAATGAAGCTGAATGAGGAGTTTTATAGAAGAGTTGATTTGAATCGAGGGTCAGGATCACATGTTGACTTTGAGGCCAAATGGAGGGTTGAGATGAGTTAAGGTTTCCTCACCACAAGAGGAAAAAATTGAATTTTAAATTGAGATAAATTGTGAGGTGGGAAATGAATTTTAAATTAAATAAATCTGTCCAATTTATTTAATTTATTGAAAGGATGCATGTGAAAGGGGAATTTTGGCAATTAGGTGATGGAATATTTAAACAAATGTTTTATTTGTTTAAATTAATGAGAAGGGACCTTAGGAAAGTGAATGATTAAATAATTAATTAATTAAAATCAATTATTTAACCATAGAGGCAAATTAGGGAAAATTAGTAGAATGTGGAAGAAATTAGGGTTTTACAACCTAAGGACACTTTTAGGTGTCTACACTATGCACTTTGGATTGTTTTGTACCTCACCTTGTTGCTACATTCAGTCCTGAGATACCTGCAATAGTTTTGAACCCACAAGTGTAGCCTTGGTCTTTGTTGTGATCTAATATATGATTTACACATAGCTTCTATGAATGGATTTTGTTGTTATCTTAGAGTAAGATTTTCTAATCAAAGCTTATATCTTGTTGATTATCTTAGCAAATCATATTGATGTGTTTGTGGGAACATTCGGCGATCATGGCACATGTCACTTCAGGGCATGGGTTTTGTGAAAGCTCTTGTTCCCTTGTGTGTTTTCACTCTACCTTAATGTGCTTGATACCGGAAAGAGGGATCAACCACCTTAAGGTGGGGGCATATATAATGGTATCTTCTTGATTATTTTGACACTGACAAAGTGTGTTTGAAATCCCTCATCACAAGGTGAGTTGGTGTATCTCTTGAGCTAGTGCACATCCTTCTAAAAGCAAAATCCCTCATCGCAAGGTAGGATGGCATATCTCTTGAGCTAGTGCATATCCTTTTATACAAAGCCCTCATCGTGAGGTGGGATGGTGTATCTCTTGAGCTAGTGCACATCCTTTTATACAAAGTCCTCATCATGAGGTGGGGTTGGATCTTGAGTCATTCACCCTTAAGCATGTCTTTGGTGGTTGTGGTAGTGTAGGTCAACTGTCAAGTGTGTTTGGTGTGTTTTAGATAGTATAGTGATGAGCTCCTCCCTATCACTCGTGTTTGCCATGTATAAGATGTATAGTATGTCAACGACATACTATATGGTGCTCGTGTATTCCGTGTGTCTTTCGTGTGTTTTTACATGTCTTCCTTGCATGTCTTGTGTGTTTGTGGCATGGTCTAAAGATGTGTGGCGATGAGCCCCACATGTTGTATGTATTTTATGTATCTTTACATTTGTGTTTTTTTACTCTAGTTAGCATTATATATATAGACATGTAATTATTTAATCATGCCTTCTCTTCATGTCTTCTTTGTGTATTGCATGACTGTATTCATGCCTTCTCCATGTATTGTGTTCTTTCACTATCTTCATTGTGTATTGTGTGCTTCTCTATTGTATTCATTGTGTCTTATGTGACTATCAAGTGTTTTCTCATGTTTGCCTATGCTTGGGGGCTAGCGATAGTCTTCAAACTTAGGGTGTGTTTGATGTGTCTAATGTGCTTTGACCGTACTTTAATGCATGTATGGATCGTAAGATCATACACACATTAAAGTGGGGACTAAATGTTATGGAGTAAAAAGTGGACACATGCCTTTTACCTCCTAGTTTAGCTCCTAGGTCCTATTTTCTTCATTATACATTCTAATTGAGCATCCCGAAGAAAAGAGCCCAACACTCATGAGAATTTGGGACCTTGGGCCCTTAATTTAACTTAGCCCTAACTCAAATTAGGCCCTTGGACTTGGGCGCTCGCGCCCAAGTCCACCCTAATTGGTCGAGATGAAATTGTTCCAAGTATGTGCAGTTGTCATTGATGTCAACATGTTAGTCTGGTGTTGTCATTAGTGTCAACTGGTTGAGCAGAGATAAGGATAAAGGTTGGCTTCAATGAGTAAAGATACAGTGATCCAAAAAGTGATTAAGGATAAGGAGACAAGTGTGTAGATCAGTTTGATTGATAATTTTGCAAGAGGGTTTGATCCTCTTCCTCACAAGATGACCTTACTCTTCATAGAAGACTATTGTACAAGAAGGTTTGATCCAGTAAGAAGATATGTTATGAAATTTGGCTAAGTGTCAGTCTAGCAAAATTGAGCTATAGAGTTCTGATAATCTGGTCTGCATTGGTCCACTATTGAAGATCTTGCTTTGCAGTTATAGCATATGGTTATTTGCCATTGGATACATCTAAATCAAGAATTTTTCTTACTTATGATCTCTAGTGTGAAAGATGTGAACAGCAGAAGTCCAGACTAATAGAGTATAGTTGTGTCTGGAGCAGGAAAATGTAAGCAAATGGATTTGCATTTCTCTGGCATGAAATATATTTCTTTGCAGTTGTAAGGTGTTGATAGTGAATATTCAGAGAGTCTAAATCCAAAGTTTATGGTTCTGAAGTCCTCTGGAATGAGAGTTAGTGTTGACAGAGTATCACACTTTGTATAGATAGTGCATTAATAGTGACAGTGATGATTTTAGATACTCCGCATTTCACCACAATTGAATGGTTTGTTGTGTGGATTTGAGGATAAGTTTATGAATGGTTATAGCATGTATATTTCAAGTTTCAATCATTTTGGAGGTCCGCATATAGTTTTGTGAAATAACAGATAGTTCATATTATTGTTACATTGCCAATTGAGCTGACCCAAAGGTGTTGATGTTGTGCAGAGGGTAAATATGACTTGAGGAGTTAAGTAGGAACTATTTTAGGTCCATGCTGACCTATCTCAAAGTTTGAATCTTGGCGCGAAGCATGTGTGTGAAGATTTGGGGCCGACAAGTACTATATGGCATGTTTTGCAAGTTACATCCAATTAGGCCAACCTAATTGATGTTGTGAGAGAAGCAGATATATATGAAGGATTATTTTTTGATGTTTTTTTATAGAGAATATAGAGCAATCTAATCTGAGTGATGCGACAAGTGTTTATGGATGCGAATTGAGTAAATACAAAGAAGTATGGTATTTTAGAACAGTGTGTTGAGTATTGTTCTACAACTTGAGCTTCATTGGAACTGTACTCCATGCATATGTCAGATATAATTACAACAGTTCAAATTTTGGCAGTAAGCCACTTCTTCTATCTCCTTCTTTCAAGACAGTGAGTCCTTTAGCAGTGACCCACATGCAGTGAGCATTATTGGATAGTGAGTCCACCTATTGTATCAACCTTAACCAGTTGCCTTATTAATCTATATTGTGAGCTAATCCTCACCGTAGTTTTTCCCTTTTTGGGTTTTCCACGTAAAAATTTTGGTGTTCATGTGTTATGAGTTGTGGTTGTTTGTATGCTTAATTTCCTTCATTGCAATTCTTTATGCTAAATGGATTAAATTTTTGAAGGGTAAATAGTTTAAGAGAATACTGATTCACCCCCCCCCTCTCAGTATTCTGGGTGTTCAATAGAAATTTGATGTATGTCAGCGTAGGACTCTTAAATGGGTCCTTCTTTGTCATCCCTTTCTTTTAATTTATGAATGTTTAACGGATAAGAATATATAAGCAAGTGTTTGAATTCATTTTATGTTAGATTGATGATAGCAAGGTTATGTTATTATTCAAAGGTGAATTCAAGGCATTCATTGTATTTGTAATAGACTTGTGTTAGTATTGTGTTTGTTGCAGATTTGGAATCATCATCAACATCCTTATGAGTTGAAGAATCTTCATCCTCCTAAGGACTTCACCACCAAGGTGACATCATTATGTTTGAATCACTTCATCATCATTTGGATTATCTTTAGCCTCTACCCTACTAGGGAACGCTCTCTCATTAACAATAGTGTTGGGAAAGCTTGAATGCTAACCCAAGATTTAACTGAGGCAAATCCCTAAACACCACAACCCCCAAACCCCTTTCTTTGTGTGTGCAGGAGTTATGAAAGTGAAGGTATAGGGAAATTGTTTGAGAGATAAAGATTCCAGATCTAAAAATAGAGTTCAAGAATTTCACTGTAGCAGACTTGGGCGTTAGCCCCAATGTCCAACAGGCAAAACAAACCCTGAAATCAGCATTAGAGCATCATTTGTGACATTTTTATAGTTGGAGCTTCCGGATATCTAAACTTTCCAAACTCGGGTGCTAGCCCTAGAGTCTTCGGATATTTCAGCTTTTAAGGGATAGGTTTGGACATCTCACTGATCACCCTGGTGCTTTCAGATCTTGACTTGTTGTTTATGTTTCACTTTTATAGGTTGATTATCCAAATTCTAGGGTTTAGTGCATTAATGGGCCTAAGGTTTGATAAGAGGCTTGGTTGAATCACATCTTTCCTCTGCAAACAAGAGCATAAAACCAACAGCTGAGTCCTCTTCCATCTTGTAGTGACTTGGCTCAGTTTTATCCTTAAATGTTGTAGTGAAAGGAGGGTTTGACCTAGTATATTCACATGCTTTGCATCTCATCCCCCTTTTCATATATAACACAAACAAAACTTTGAAAGACTTAATAGGTTTATACCATTCATTGAAGGACATGATCGTGTGGTTAGATTTATCAATGGTTTAAGGCATGAATACCAAGCTCAAGTATAGTGTGGTAAGCCAGTTTCTGTAGATGAAGCCGCACAAATCACCGAAAATTTTGAAACTTATCATTAAATTGCAAAATAGAAAAGGGAAATCGCAAAAGAAATAGGTAGGGATCATACAAGAAAATGTTCAAACAAGGTAGACACTATTCCAATCATAATACAGTTCAATGTCGATCTACCAATATGCTCCATTCCAACAAAGACAAACCTACACCATCAAGAATTCAATGTTGGACCTATGGCAAGAATCATCTTCAATGATATTGTCCTCGCATGCATCCTTACTATGAAAAATGTGGCAAGAACCATCGCAAACATGAACATACATGCAAACCACAACAACATCAAAACAAAGATAACAATACTTCTACTCCTTCACAACCTAACATGAAGATATGTCATCATAGATACAGGTACCTTACATTTCCAACCTTCTCTAATTGAAATTAAGGGTTCTATAAATGGTCACCCCATTATTTTTCTTAGTGAGTCAGGAAGCAGTCATAACATTATTTCTCCTAAAGTTGTTTCTAAACTAAAAATTGCATCTAAGTTGATTGAACCTTTAGGTGTTGAAATGGTTGATGGTAGGATAGTTAAACAAACTGGTGAATTATTGAAAACCTAGAATTTAGTTAGATAACTTTGTAGCACATGATCATTTTCATATATTAAATCTTGGCAAGTATGATGATATCCTAGGTATGAGTTGGTTAGAAAGAAATAATGCCATCCTTGCTTGTGAAAACAAACAAGTTATCTTAAATTCTAACATGGGGACATATCATATTTTATAGGGGGGGAAAAGACCTCTCCACATTAAAACTTTTTCAGCCATGCAACTCAAGCGTAGTGCTAGGAAAAATTGCAAAATATTTTGTGTTATGCTTTTCCAAAAAGGTGATAAATTTAAAATAGACATTAATATTAAGCCTAAGCTACAAGAATTCAAAGATGATTTCCCTGAAGAATTAGATAGTTTACCACCTAAACCATCTGTAGAACATGCAACTGATCTAGTTCCTAGGGAAAAACCTATCTCCAAAGCTCCCTATAACCAGTCAATCCTTGAACTAATTTAACTAAAAATTTAATTAACACAATTACATAAGGAGTGAAAGATAAGGCCAAGTGTTTCCTCTTGGGGTTTGTTATCCTCAAATTTCACTTTCTTAATTCATGGGATAACCCCTGCGAAACTTGTCCATTTCGTAACCCATGTCCTCTAAGCATGCAAATCGAGACAAATTTACATAGTCGCATCTGTGGTTTGACCCCTCGAGAAATCATTTTGATTTGGGTAGTTATTTGTGTTTTGAAAAAATTGCGAGAGTTTTCTTTTCAGACTTAGTCATTTTTTCCCTTAGTGCAAATGTACAGAATTTCTACACTTATGCATTTTTTTGTTTTTGTAAGTGTAGTTGTGGAGAATTTCTCTGCAACTACACGTCATGTAATTGTGCAGAATTTCTGCACTTATGCATTTTTGTGTTCTATAAGTGTAGTTGTGGAGAATTTCTCTGCAACTACACTTGTAAGTGTAGTTGTGGAGAATTTCTCCGCAACTACACCTATCATGTAATTGTGCAGAATTTCTGCATTTATGCATTTTTGTGTGTTGTAAGTGTAGTTGTGGAGAATTTCTCCGCAACTACACCTGTTATGTAGTTGCGGAGAAATTCTCCGCAACTACACTTTGAACCTTGTCACCAAAAATTGCTAAGTATTTGGTGCACTCCAGAGAATTTTCTCCGAAGTGCACCAAAAAGTCTTACCCCTTAGTGCACTTTGGAGAATTTTATCCAGAGTGCACCTTTTTTATTTTTTGCACTAAGTCATGTAAGTCAGAGAATTTTCTCCGACTTGCATAAATTTGACCTACCCTCAAAATATTCAAATCGGAGAAAATCCTTTGACTTATATTATTTCTATTTTAATCTACAACTAAGTGTAATTCAGAGAATTTTCTCTAAACTACACCCAAAAATCATACTAAGTGTAAAAGTGGAGAATTTTTCCTACTTTACATCAAATACTATTTTGAAGTGTAAAAGTGGAGAATTTTTCCCACTTTACACCAAATAATGTTTTCAAGTGTAAAAGTGGAGAATTTTTCCCACTTTACACCAAATATTGTCTTGAAGTGTAAAGGTGCAGAATTTTTCCCACTTTACACCAAACATTGTCTAGAAGTGTAAAGGTGCAGAATTTTTCCACAACTGCATGAAGCTGAATACTTAGAATTTTTCTAACTCTGGAGGATTTTTGAAACTCATTTTTTTCATTCTATTGCCAAATGACTGATCCGTCTCCGAAGAAGAAAAATATGAAGTAAAAGTACCAAGACGTGATCCCGATGACCTCCATGGAGTCCAATGTGGATGAGATCAAGGACACGGAGATTGGGCGTGTTAACATGTCATAATTTCTGGAGAATGAGAAAGAAGAAGAGAATGTGTCTTTGGACACTTAGTTTATTTTCCAAGCTTTTATTATGTAATTTGTAATTTGTAAATGACATTCTACATGTCTTTTTGTAATATGCAATTACATGTAGATGAAGTACAGAGTCCCAAATCAAATTAAACTCTATTTTTGAATAAGTCAAAGTAGTTGTAGATTTCCTATTTTTTTCTCATAGCCTCTCCCTATAAATAAAGAAGGGCTCTTCTGTAAATATTATCTTTTATCTATTGAAGCGAAGCGCTGCCATTTTGAAGAGCAGATTGAAACTTTGAGTTCATATTGTAAATCATTTTTGATTCAATATAAAGAAAGCAAGTTGGTATCCAATCTTTGTCTTGGATCAAGTTTGTGGTGCTTTGGGATTGTTCTTAAGTCTATTCCATTGCATTCTCATATGCATGTGATTGGATTGTAGCATGGAATCAAGTATTTTAGAAGGTGCTCCAAATCTAATTTTGTAGACTTTGAGCAACGACATCATCTTTGGAATTGTGTTTATGTTCGTGATTAGAAAGTAACTTGAAGACTTTGGGCTGCAAGTTGTTGTCTATGATTGTTTGATCTAATCATGGCTTACAGTGAAGACTTTGGGCTGCATCATATTCCATACTTTTTCTATTTCCAATTAGCGTAAAGAAGTAACAAAAGACTTTGTGCTTTTGTGGGTTTCTCGGTGTTAACACTTGTTGGTATCATTTTAGTTACTCTTTTGTTTAACTCAATTGGATATTGGTTATTATTGCTCCAAGTAGTAGTTAGTGGTTCATTGCATGTTGTAAGCATCACAGGATTGTTGTTATAAGTAGTAAACATCTATTTTGAAATAAGAGAATAAGATGATATGGAAACACTCCATGGATAGTTTGTAGTGTAAATAAGCTTAATTAATTATTGGTTGCTTATAGTTAGCAATAAGAAGGGAGTCTCCCCTTTCTGAGAGGAGAGATTTATCTCATCATATTGTGGTTGATATAACCATTTTGTCTTCAGTTAGTTGATAAAAAAATATTCACCCAACAGTTTTTGGCGACTCCATTGGGGACTACTAAACATGCAACCAAGAGCCTCACACATTTGATTGAAGTACACCAGTACCTCATTGTCTGTAATTATTTGTTGTTGTTGTTGTTGATCTATCTTTTTGTCAAGTTTGCAATCTACCAAAACAAATTTATACCCGTGGTAGAAGAGCACAAGGACTCATAGATCCTATATTTGAGTTTTGCAAAAGCATAATTTTGCCCTTTTGCCTGCATGTACAAGGATGCCTATTCAACGTACAAGGAGTTTTCCTCCCACCAACGCAAGGTATCCTATATCAAATGATGCTTCCAATGCTCGTAGGGTCCTGCCTATCACACCACTTCAAAGGTTTGTTATTCATCCATTTACCCAAGGCAAAATGATTGTCCCAGGGCCATGGGGAAATGCTTTTGGTCCTTTGAATTTGGCACCTCTAGCACATGAACTACCTCATGGTTCAAGAAAGAACTTCCTAAGTTCTATGGTGATGGCAAGCAACACCTAGATGAGCATATTTTTACATTCTACATTACATGTGGATTTCTTGGGGTGGAATATGAAGATGTTTCTGTGAGATTATTTGTAGAAACACTCTAAGGTGTTGTAGTTGATTGGTTTTATCACCTTGCACTAGGAGCTATCACTAGTTCGGCAACACTTTGAACCCAGTTCAAAGCTAGATTCAATCCAATAGAAGATGATTACGCCTTGTTGGCCCAACTCACTCAAATGAAAAATGAACCACATGAGCCCATGCATGAGTTCGTGGCAAAGTTCAATAAGCTAAACAATAGGATCCCAACTGTTGCTCAACCCAAAGCTGAGAACCTAAAATGCTTCTTCATCGATTCACAATTGCCAGAAGTAAGTTTTGTTTTACGAAGCATAGCACCAGCTGATCTTGCAGTTGCTCAAAGTTTAGCAACTAAAGTGGAGGATGATTTGATCTTGGCGAGAAAGTTGAAGAAGGATTCTATTAGGCCTAAGGGGCAGCCCCCTTTGGCTTTGCCTTACTAGCACCATAGATCCTATGGTGCAAAAGCTAGCCAATGAGTTTCTATCTCTCAAGAAGCAAATGTCTCAAGGTTTGTCCATTCCTTCATACAAGGACATTCCAAGAAAAACATATCTGAATGCTTCTAACTACCCCAACAATGTTGCAAGGAACTAGAATCAAAATAGGCTCCCTCCGCCACAAGGAAGGATCGTGCTAGAGGCGCCACTGGTTAATGCAGTTGTAAACTTGTTCGAACCAGAATAAGAGGATCTTCTGGAGTTGGAATATATTCTAGAAGACAGTGTTAATCCCTTCATAGGAGATGAATAAGGAGAAGCTGGCAACTCTAACATCAAGTTTCTAAATTATGAAGAAGAAGAAGATGAACAAGAAGAAGATACATATGGTGAATCTTATGTTGTTTTCACCCACTCTCAAAATTAGCTGGATCAACAACAAGATGTTGGAAGAGCTAAATCCAGAGATGAACTGTGACAAGGAGTCACAATTGCTAAGAGAGGGATGCCTTTACTAGTTCAACAAAAGGGTATTGTTATCAAAAAATGTGGTTAACAGTATTAAACTATCAATAATCCAATAATCTCAATGAAATTAGAAATAAATAAGATCAAACACAAAGAAACAATACCTTGCAAACCTCTTTTATTCTGTGACTTCCATTGGTCGCCTATCTCAATTGATCTTGTGTGTGAATGGAGCCCTCAAAAGGTGCACTTCCTTGCTTCTTTCCAAGATGACAATGGAGAACGACTATTGATAGGTTTGCAATGAAGAGGATCTTGCAATGCAATGGAAATGGTGATAATGGTGATAGTTGATCGCAAGCTATGGAGGGATTTGGTGCCAAAGGCACGCTATGATTCCTGCAGAGTAAGTTTATAAAAGCTTGGATGATTTAAATGGAGGAATAGGGGTTGTATTTATAGATTTGTGAGAAAGAAGATCAATGGTGTAGAATGAATAAGAAGATCAATGGTTGAGGAAATTTGAGAGGATGTGTACAAATAGGGAGAGGACAAGTGTCTTGCTCCTTCATGCATCAGGGGAGTTAATAGAATAGATTAAAGAGTTAACTGAGATGATTGACCAGTTAACTAGGTTGATTGGGGAGTTGACTGAGATGATTGAACAGTGAACTCAGATGACTAATTAGTTAACAGATTTGATTGATGAGTTAACTAATCTGACTGGAGGAGAAATAGGACATGTGGGTGAGGGAATATTAGCTAATTAAATATTTAAAATATTTAATTACATGTGCACGTGGGTTAATTGGATTATTTTTGGTATTAATTCAATTTTGGAGGAAATAGGCAATTTAAATAAATATTTGGATTTATTTAAATATAGAGAATGAGAAGAATTAATTAAATAATTTGGTATTATTTAATTTAGAATTGATGAAGGGTGTAAATCATAAAACACACAATAACAGAAATTGCACACAGAAAATAGAATGATATTTTATTAATATGGGAAAAACATTACATTATAGAAGCTCAAATACAATTAGAGGATGAATCCCCTACAGGCTACAACACATTACAGCTCCCTCTCTCAAAACTCTGGAATTTTCAGCCTTCTGTATTTCCCAAATCAACTAGGGTTTCTAATTTCCTGTCTTTCTTGACTCTACACCTTCCCCCTTAACTCTACTACCCTAAGGATTCCCAAAAATGGTTATATATAGCCCTTTTTGGTGACCACCAGCTTAATTTTGAAATTTGCATCTCCCTCCAAAAATAGGTCAACTTCGTGGGGCCATAACTTTCGATCCGACCGTTGGATTTTCAATTATAATACCTTTTCGAAAAGCTCTCAAAAAGACGATGGAGCGCAAGTAGTACCAATTGGTAAACTACTTGGGTTTCCCACCAAATTTCGGGCCCATTCGGAGCCTCTAAGTGCCTCAAATTTGACTTTAAATATTTCAATAGGATTTTTAGAATTTGAAATTTTAATATCTCACAAATGACATGATATTGAAGTGATTTCTTCACCATTAGCTTCAATTCATCATTCTGGAGGTTCGTGTAAGATTTTGTATCCAACCGTGCACAAATGCAAACTTACTAAAAATAGTAACCCTGCCAAATTTAGCCCTTATTAAAAATAAAAAACACATTTTTATTATTATTATTACTATTTTTTTTTTGGTTGATGCAAGATTGCTCTTACACCCTGGATGCTCTTGCATCAAGAATGATTTTAGAAGAATTGGAGGACTTGATTAAATAAATGATTTTATTTAATTTTGGTGGAGGAATGTGAATCAAATAAATAAATTGACTTATTTATTTATTGATAGAGGAATTTAAGATGAAATAAATATTTAAAATATTTATTTAGGTAGAGTCATGTCATTTTTAGGTGTATACATTTTGCCCCTCTTTGATGCAATGTGTTTTATCACGCTGTTTCAAAAAATGATTTCTAATAATGATACACGCCCTAGTTTGCCCCTGGTATAGGTTACGACAGTAAGATGCCCCCTCGAGAGATTGGACGGGAAGAAAGTTTTGAGGGTGTGAGATGGACAATCTCACGATGAGATAGGTTGAATAGGTAGGTTAGGGTGAAGAAATTGGGTGAAATGATACACTATGCATGATAAAATGATAACACACACAAACAAGTAAGCAAGTATGCACAAATGATACAAGAACAAACAAGGTATTGCCCCTGTCAAGCGGTAAACCAATGATTAATTGATAATGATTGACGATAATGTTGTCATTGCGGGGAATGATATATCCCTAGATCAACACGATAGGCGAGGGAAAGATATATCCCACTGATAATTATGATTGATTGAGTTGGTTTACGACAAGATTAGGATCAAGACCACTGATTGCGATTGGATAATTTTTCAATATTGACTTTACTTGATTGGTATGGATTAGGGATGGACTTGCATTTGGATTATTGCACGGATTGATTGGACAAGGGAGAATGGATCATGGGAAGATACAATTGGATAAACTATCAAAAAGGACTCGGATCTTTTGACACTTGGAAAAGGTTTATTATGGAATGAAATGCAATTTGATATGCATGGATGTTGATTTTGTCTCCTTGATATTGCAAGTATTTTGAAGTACTTGATTCATCATTGGGCATTTTTTTTTTTTTTTGTGTTTTAAAATGTTGTAAGAAAATACAAGCATCTAGGTATAATCAAACCATGATGACCTGAGTATCCCTTACATGGATTTTGATATAGCAAGTTAATACAAGCATCTAGTCAAAATTGAATCTAGATGACCTGAGTATTTCTTGCGTGTCAACAAACAAGGATTACACCTGTTTCATGTTTAGACCTCTGATGTCCTTGATGAGCATTATGTTGATCATGTCTTTAGACAAGGCTTCACATTACTAAAGATAAAACCCACAAGCAGCACACAAATAAAAATAATCATGCCCCCATCATAGCATCTCTAGTTTTTGACATCCTTGAGTTGCGTAGAAAGACATGATAACAAAAATCAGGATGACAAGATACTGACGACGAACCCTATGATAGGCTGACACTATGAATAGGATACTGGATAAACCTTAGGTTGTAAGGCGACAATGTTGATAGAGTATCAAGCCATGATAGGTTATCATTAGGATGCTTTACGAAACTGATACGGTCGGATTATGGGAGATGGTAGGAAGAACGGACACAGGGCGATGGTTTCCCAAAGATGGAGGAAGTGGTTTGAATCGCAAAAAGCGCATGTTTGCCAGGTTTTCACTACTTTATTTTTTATTGCGATGGTGGCCAAAATACACATGATGCCTATTTGCTAGGTTTTCATCATGGTATCTATCCAAGGTGCCTGTTTACCAGGTTTTCACCAGAGGATGATTTTTTTTGTTGTTTTTTCTTTTTTTTTTTTGCTATTTTTTTCATTTTATGTTTTTTTTGCTTTTTACGCCCCCCTTACATTGGTGTTCTATAGGTATAGAATTGGGAAAGATGCATACTATTGATTGGGTCATCGAATAGCTCACCTTCTGATGTAGCTAACTAGTACACTCATGATCCATAGGTAGCAATGATTACATAAGGACTAAGCTAGTTGGGTTTAAACTTTCCTTTCTTCTCCCGATCCTACTGATTGCGGGGATTTTCTTTGAGCACTATATCACCAACATTAAAAACCCTTGGACAGACTCTGTGGTTATAGCTTCATGACATTCTTTGTTGGTAGGCTTTGAGATGGTTGAAAGCATTCTATCATTTCTCCTCCAACAGTTCTAACTCTTGTAATCTAGAAACTCTGTAGTCCTCGTCAGTTCTAAGACCTTTTAACGACACCCTCAAAGATGGTAACTCAACCTCAATAGGTAAAAGGGATAGGAGAAATGGAGGTTTCTTTCCCATGGATGGTCATGTGGTTATGGATAGATGGGGTAATAAGCTCATGACCATGGAATGCATAAAGTTGGCTAAGAGGATAATCATGGTTCACTTGATCATAGATAGGACCTTGATCATAGACAGGATCGTGATCACAAATAGGATCTTGATCATAGATAGGATCAAGTTGCTCATGGATAGCTTCTTCATAGGTAATATCTTGATCATGGAAAAGGTAAATGTTATGGATGGGTTGGATGGAGATGCTTTGATCCTAATTTAGATAAAGGGTTGATGTTTCCACATGCTCTAGAGTATACTCTTGACACAACTCTTGATTTTCTTGAATTGAAGTGGAGGTAGAAGACTCTTGGATAGGCTCTTGGTCAACAACATGAAGGTACAATGGACCTTGACTTTGGTTCATGATAGGAGGTTCTTCAATAAGCTTGAGAGGTTGTGGATTACACGACAAGGTTGGAGCAATGGACATGTTTGAAGGTTCTTTGATAGGCTCTGGGATAGGTGGTTTATTACACAGAGATGGTTGGTTCCCTGCTAATAGGGCCATTAGATCACATCCTTCATGAGTGTATGGGTGGATGGGCAATATAACGGATGGAGAATAATGGTAGAAGGCATAGATTTATGATTAAGGTTAGGATTGCTTGTGCTGGATGGGGATGAAATTGCATGAGCGGATTTGGATTTCTCCATAGATTTTCTTTTGCTTTTAGATTTTGCAAAGAGTCTTTCGAGAAAATCATTTAAGGACTCTTTGGTTGATGGATTAGAGCTTGGGGAACTTGATGGTGGTGTTGGTGTAGAACTAGTATGCTTTGGGATATGTATTCTAGGGGATGGTGAAGGAGGACTAGTAGATGGAGTGGTATATGATTTCAAACTTAAGGTGGTGTTTCCCTTGTCAGTAGTATCATTAAGATGGGTTAAGGATGTACGATCTTGGTGCAAGGTGTGGCTAGTACTAGCATGCTCATGTTGGGAGGGATTTGGTTCACGTGGATCATCTTTTTCCTTATATTTGTCAAACTTGTGCACATCAAAACTAGAAGAGAAAGGTATCTTAGCCAAGCTTTTATCAAATGGATAAGGAGATATGCCCTATAGAAAATATCATTTTGTGGAAGATCCAATTTGTAAGATCACCACTTGTTGTTGTATGGCTTGGATTTGTTGGGTAAGTGCTTCTAAAAGATTTGTCATATCCTTAGAAATTGATACAAGACTGAAATGGATGCTCAAAAGGGTAGGTGTTTTTCTGACGAATTGTACGAAAGTGCTCACTGTGACAAATGCACAGGAATAGATGCATAGGAATAGAGTGTATATGCGCAGCAATAGGAAGCAGAAGTGTAGATCTAGTGAAAAAATAGATGCGCAGCAGAAATGTGTAAAAGCAAGGCAGAACTGAGTAAATGCACGGCAGAACTGAGTAAATGCACAGCAGAAAGCAAATGAGCAATAGGGTGAAGCAGTATGAAGCAAATGCGCAGATCTGTCTGTTTTACTTGATTTTGACTGATTTTGACTTGGTAAAGGCATGTTTTTCAATGTTTTTGGGTTTCTTTGTTTGAATGGTGCTCTTTTTGACTTGTTTCTTTAGTTATGGCAAGAAAGACACATCACACACAAAAAATATTTTCATGATTGTTTGATTTTTTTGTATTTTTTATTTTAGATTACAATGCATGCACAATCCTAAGGTTGGCCAGGATAGTATTCAATGAGTTCCAACTTGGTTTTTACACTAGCCACTTGCATAAAGGTGGACAACTAATAGCTTGGTAGCACTGGCTCCCCTCCATGGCACTCACATTTCCTCCAAAGAGTTAAACTTTTCTGTCTCTACACTGAATGAGTGTATGACATTAGACTGCTCTAGAGAATGTTTTCCTCCTGTGTCACTGAATAGGGGATTTTGGCTTCTACAAACAATGGATATGTAGTAAGGGCAACCGTTTAAGTGGTTATACTTGCGACAGCACTACTCTCTGTTATGGAGTCTCCCAGCCTGCAAGGGTTACACCTTGCGGGGTTTATGGGGAGGTTGGTTGTTGGTATAATTAATCTACACTCATTGCTTGAAGCTTTCGCCTCAAACACAGTTTATTTATAGTGGATCAGAAGAGCTTGGCGTTAGCTCGTTACCACTTAAGGTCGTCCCGCTTGGAAGGAAGGAATTCCAAGGGCAGGCCTCTCTAAAGGAAACACATGTGAAATGATGATTCTGGTGTTTTGTTCACCCAGTTAAGGGGAGGGCATAGTCCTATCATCATTCCAAAATCACAAAAAACACAGATTCTTTCCTCCCAGTTAAAAAGAGAAAAACTAGATGAGTTACTCTATTTGGGCACACAAGATTTGTTAACTTTGAAAAAGCTTTTGAAAGCAATTGTTCAATTTTAATCCTGCTAGTTGGGACTATGTTCAAGTTGTGATGCAACAAGTACAAATTACTTCCCTCCTATTTAGAATCTAAGTGAATTTTGCATGAACAAGTTCAATTACTTCCTTTGCTATTTAGATTTAGATGAGAGTTAACCATGCAACTATATGACTAACCAGCTCTTATCCTGCAAGATGGACCTAAGAATATTTGTGAGCATTGGGAATTTCCTAATAAATAGCTCAAAAACCCTAGCAAGATGAATGCGCAGAAACAAATGCATAGTTACAGAGAGTATATGCGCTGAAACAGAGAACAAATATGCAGAAATAGATGCACAATTTCAAAGAGTATATGCCCTGAAACAGAGAACAAATATGCAAAAATAGATGAGCCATTTCAAAGAGTATGTGCTGAAATAGAGAACAAATGCGTAGAAACAAATGCGCCATTTCACAGAGTAAATGCGCTGAAACAAAGAACAAATGAATAGAAACAGATGAGTCATTTTAGAGAGTATATGCGCCAAAACAAAGAACAAATGTGTAGAAACAGACGTGCCATTTCAAAGAGTATATGTGCCAAAACAAAGAACAAATGCACAGAAATAGATGCATCGTTTCAGAGAGTATATGCGCCAAAACAGAGAACAAATACGCAAAAACATTCTATGTACGGATTCTAACACAAAAACTCAATTTTGATGTTAAATTGGGGCAAGGACCCCATGGTAGGCGCCAGAAATGTTATCAGAAAATGTGGTTAACAGTATTAAACTGTCAATAATCCAATAATCTCAATGAAATTAGAAATAAATAAGATCAAACACAAAGAAACAATACCTTGCAAACCTCTTTTATTCTGTGACTTCCATTGGTCGCCTATCTCAATTGATCTTTTGTGTGAATGGAGCTCTTAGAAGGTGCACTTCCTTGCTTCTTTCCAAGATGACAATGGAGAACGGCTATTGGTAGGTTTGCAATGAAGAGGATCTTGCAATGTAATGGAAATGGTGATAATGGTGATAGTTGATCACAAGCTATGGAGGGATTTGGTGCCAAAGGCACACTGTGATTCCTGCAAAGTAAGTTTATAAAAGCTTGGATTATTCAAATGGAGGAATAGGGGTTGTATTTATAGATTTGTGAGAAAGAAGTTCAATGGTATAGAATGAATAAGAAGATCAATGGTTGAGGAAACTTGAGAGGATGTGCACGAATAGGAAGAGGACAAGTGTCTTGCTCTATCATGCATCAGGGGAGTTAACAAAATAGATTGAAGAGTTAACTGAGATGATTGGTCAGTTGGTATTATTTAATTTAGAATGATTTTAGAAGAATTTGGAGGACTTGATTAAATAAATGATTTTATTTAATTTTGGTGGAGGAAAGTGAATCAAATAAATAAATTGATTTATTTATTTATTGATAGAGGAATTTAAAGTGAAATAAATATTAAAAATATTTATTTAGCTAGTCGCGTCACTTTTAGGTGTATACAGGTACAGCAGGAAACAAACATGTAAGTGCACCTTACCATTCCACTTCTTCTCCTTCTGTGTCTAGGCCAAGTGCTCAAAACTCCAAACCTAAAAATGAAATTCCCTTGTCTTCTTTAGTTGTTTTATTGCCATCTTTTGATATAATTGAACATGCTAGGAAGACAAAAATCCAAATGTCTGAGGTTGAATACCTTCAATCCAACCCCGAGTAATTTGAAAGACTGGCTAAATTTGTGAAAAACAAAGGAGCCAATTCTAGTCAAGATTTCCCCAAAAGTACCCCTGTTGCTCCTAGACCAAAGCCTACACAAAATAACTTGGTTGCAACTCCCTCGTTTGTTCCTAGGAAAATAGAACCTTTCTACATTTACCTACTTGTCAATGGCCATAAACTCAGTAATTGCATCATAAATTCAGGTGCTTCTGATAATGTGATGCCTACCAAAGTAGCAAATGCTTTGGGATTAACTCTAACAAAGACTTTTGGTTGTTACTTTTTCATGGAAACTAAGAAAATACCTCTCATAGGTCAAATCAAGGATGCTCAATTTGCATTTGCTACTTTTCTGAAGAAAAGGATAAAGATGACAGTCCTCGTAGTCGACGTCCCAACTTCATACAAAGTTTTGTTACGACAAAATTTTTGCAAGGATGTTGGTGGTGAAATCAACATGGATTGGTCTGAGGCTAGAATACATGTCAAAAGTGTTATGCAGAAACTCCATCAAGAGAGGCAACCAAAGTATATTGTAACAAAGACTGAGGATCCAAAAGTTTAGATTCTTTTTGAGACCTTTGGGATGGGCACTTATTTCTTGACCACTGATGAAGGCCCTGAGTCATTGGATGATGCTTCAAATGAAGGTCTAGAAATAGATGAATCATCCTCTAAAAGAGAAGAGATTTTGTAGTTGAAAGGAAATAAGATTCCCAAATGATTGGTTTCTCTAGAGAATTTTTTTGATAAGCATGATCGCTTTATCAAATGACGACAGTTGGGACTGAATTCATCAGCAGAAGTTGAGCAATTCAATCTGGGTATAGAAGAAGATCCCAAAATGGTAAACATTGGCAAATGTTGCTCATTTAAAAAAGAAAAAAAAATTGGATGGAACACCTTTTCTGCTACCTCACAGCGGACAACATCTGAAGCTATTCACTCAGTGAAGCAACAAATAAGTTTGTACAATTTGTATAGTTTTGTGGTCTTTTCTTTTTTGTTGTTTTGTGTTGTTTTTGTCACCTGACTCTATAGCCCAATGGTTGGATGAAGGCACTTAAAGTTCTAGGATTCTTCTCCCTTCAATTGTTTCAAAGGATGATCGAAGGAAGCTCCCTAGTTAGAGCTAGTTGTTATCCTCGAATTTTGCTTTCTCAATTCGTGGGATAACCCCTATGAAACTTGTCCGTTTCATAACCCACATCCTCTAAGCACGCAAATCAAGACAAATTTACTTAGTCTCCTGCGTGGTCTGACCCCTCAAGAAATCATTTTGATTTGGGTCATTATTTATGTTTTGAAAAAATTGTGAGAGTTTGCTTTTCAAACTTAGTCATTTTTTCCCTTAGTGCAAATGTGCAGAATTTCTACACTTAGGCATTTTTGTGTTTTTGTAAGTGTAGTTGTGGAGAATTTCTCCGCAACTACGCCTGTCATGTAATTGTGTAGAATTTCTGCACTTATACATTTTTGTGTTCTGTAAGTGTAGTTGTGGATAATTTCTCTGCAACTACACCTGTAAGTGTAGTTGTGGAGAATTTCTCTGCAACTAAACCTGTCATGTAATTGTGCAGAATTTCTACACTTATGCATTTTTGTGTTTTGTAAGTGTAGTTGCAGAGAATTTCTCCACAACTACATGACAGGTGTAGTTGCGGAGAGATTCTCCACAACTACACTTTGAACCCTGTAACCAAAAATTCCTAAGTATTTGGTGCACTCCAGAGAATTTTCTCTGAAGTGCACCAAAAAGTCTTACCCCCTCAGTGCACTTCGGAGAATTTTCTCCAAAGTGTACCTTTTCATTTTTTGTACTAAGTCATGTAAGTCAGAGAATTTTCTCTAACTTGCATAAGTTTGACCTACCCTAAAAACATGCAAATCAGAGAAAATTCTGACTTGCATTCTTTTTGTTTTGATCTACAACTAAGTGTAGTTCAGATAATTTTCTCCGAAATACACCCAAAAATCATACTAACTGTAAAAGTGGAGAATTTTTCTTACTTTACACCAAATACTATTTTGAAGTGTAAAAGTGGAGAATTTTTCCCACTTTACACCAAATACTATTTTCAAGTGTAAAAGTGTAGAATTTTTCCCACTTTACACCAAATATTGTCTTGAAGTGTAAAGGTGCAGAATTTTTTCCACTTTACACCAAACACTATCTTGAAGTGTAAAGGTGCAAAATTTTTCCACAACTACATGAAGTTAAATACCTAGAATTTTTCTAACTCTGGAGGATTTTTGAAACTCATTTTTTTGGTCTATTGCCAAATGACTGATCTGTCTCCAAAGAAGAAAAATATGAAGTACAAGTACCAAGGCATGATCCCGATGACCTCAATGGAGTCCAATGTGGATGAGATCAAAGACACAGAGATTGGGCATGTTGACATGTCAGAATTTCTGGAGAAAGAGAAAGAAGAAGAAGAGAATGTGTCTTCGGACACTTAGTTTATTTTCTAATCTTTTATTATGTAATTTGTAAATTGTAAATGGCATTCTACATGTCTTTTTGTAATATGCAATTACATAGATGATGTATACAGTCCAAAATCAAATTGAACTATGTTTTTGAATAAGTCAAAGTAGTTGTAGATTTCCTATTTTTTCTCATAGCCTCTCCCTATAAATAAAGAGGGGCTCTTCTATAAATATTATCTTTTATCTATTGAAGCGAAGCATTGCCATTTTGAAGAAAAAATTGAAACTTTGAGTTCATATTGTAAATCATTTTTTATTCAATATAAAGAAAGTAAGTTGGCATCCAGTCTTTGTCTTGGATCAAGTTTGTGGTGCATTGGGATTGTTCTTAAGTCTATTCCATTGCTTTCTCTTATGTATGTGATTGAATTGTAGCATGGAATCAAGTATTTTAGAAGGTGCTCCAAATATGATTTTGTAGACTTTGAGCTGCGACATCATCTTTGGAATTGTGTTTATGTTCATAATTAGAAAGTAACTTGAAGACTTTGGGCTGCAAGTTGTTGTCTATGATTGTTTGATCTAATCTTGGCGTACGGTGAAGACTTTGGGTTGCATCATATTCCATACTTTTTCTATTTCCAATTGGCGTAAAGAAGCAACAAAATATTTTGTGCTTTTGTGGGTTTCTCAGTGTTAACACTTGCTGGTATCATTTTAGTTACTCTTTTGTTTAACTTAATTCGATATCGATTATTATTGCTCCAAGTAGTAGTTAGTGGTTCATTGCATGTTGTAAGAATCATGGGATTGTTGTTATAAGTTGTAAACATCTATTCTGAAATAGGAGAATAAGATGATATGGAAACACCCCATGGATAGTTTGTAGTGTAAATAAGATTAGTTAATTACTGGTTGATTATAGTTAGTGACGTAGAGCGCGTGGCCGAATCTGGTGGAACCAGTCTAAAATGTGGCTGTGACAGTAGTTGAGTCACTGTACCCCTACACTTAATATTTTATTGTGTCAAATCCTATCGGCTCTCATGGTGAACTATCAGCTCGCTGAACCTTCGAACCTTGGTGAGCTGTTGAACTGCTGAACTAGTGCCCGTCGTTGAATCCATCAGGGTCGTTGAACCATTGAACTGTTGAACCAGTTCAATGGGTGGTTCAACGATCGCTATTAATCTTTACCACCTTCGTCATTCTGCTGGACCTCTGAACCAACACGCGGTTGAACCGTTGAACCCTTTGAACTGTTGAACCGGTTGAAAGGTTCAACCCAAAGGTTTTCTCTGCCAAACTTACCATGCCGATCACTTAGCTTCAAACGCCATTGAAGTAGTGAACTCTTGAACTTTCAGAATCGGTTCAAACAAAGACTACGGCCTGATTTAAATCATTGGCGAAGCCGATACCCTTCGCCCGATGATGAACTTCATACCGATGATGTGCACTGCTACTAAACTACCGCAGACTTTAACCTTCATAACCTAGCACATGAGGATGCTAGGATTCACCACCGCATGACGTCGATCGATCCTATAACTACAAAACTCACACAAACAGAAAATGCAAAAACAAAATCTAATCTAATATGTACAGCCATTCCACCGATTACAGAGTAATCAACCGGTGGAATGGAGAAATCCCATATCAACCGTAAATCAGAAATTGACTACACAGATGCAATTCAAATGCAAAATAGGATCTTCTTTATTTCTCTAAGGATGAATACAAATGTCTTTTTTCACAGTACAACTCAATTTCACAATCTCTACTCTGTCTAATTTCTCCTTTCTGATCTATCTATGTCTCTCTTTTCTTCCAATCGATCAGAATTTAGGCTATTTAACAACCCATAGAGAGTAGTACTGATAGGATTCCCAGAGAGTAGTACTGACAGGATTCCCAGCAGCTGGGAGACAATTCCAGGTGGCTGGGAGACACAACTAACTAACAAACTCATAACTAACTAACAGCCTATCATTACAGATCGACAAGTGTCCTAACAACAGAAACAAACTAAAAATAGCAAGCGTTGGTCAAACAAACCTTATTACATAGTAAATGCATAACAACCTATTAAGACTTTAGGCTTCTAATTAACTTGATGAATGGGTGCTCCTGCACCATACTCCTTGAGAGAAGAGATCACAAGCCCACTTGAGATCAAAGTGTGTAAGTCTGCTCCATGTTTCGTGATCTGTTCGTCAGTCATCCAAACTGCCTCTGAATTAGGTTTCCCCTACCAAGCCACCAAGTATTCTATATATTCGTTGTTCCTGGTCTTCTTTACCATTCTAGAACCTAAAATCTTCTACAAGTTTGGTGGATCATGTTTAGGAATTTCATCATCTACTGTATCCTGTAATGTTTCTTGTTCCATATCTGCATTATGTTTGTATGGAGTTAAATCACATACATTAAATATGGGTGACAATCCAAGATCAGAAGGAAGTTGGATCTCATAAGCATTTTGTCCACATTTCTTCAAAATCTGACAGGGTCCAATCTTCCTCTGCATTAGCTTAGTATGTTTTCCTTTTGGGAGTCTTTCCTTTTTCAGATAAACCCATACCAAATCTCCAACATCAAATTGTACATCTCTCTTTTTCTTATCATCATGTTCTTTATACTTCAAAGTAGTCTGCTGGAGTTGGTTCTTTACTTGATCATGCACCTCTTTTATTGCTGCTACAAAAGCTTCTCCATCTGGACTAATTGAGTCTCATGTAGGTAGATTTCTTAACTCCAAAATACTTCTTGGATGCATACCATACACCATTTGAAAAGGTGATTTCCCTGTACTCCTATTGATGGTATCATTATAAGAAAATTTTACCTGTGGTAGGATGCTATCCCGCTTCTCTCCATGTTGTTTTGTCAAACATCTGAGCAGATTTCCTAATGAACGGTTAACCACTTCAGTCTATCCATCTGTCTGAGGATGATAAGCTGATGAGAAAGACAAATTTGTGCCAAGCTTCTTCCAAAGAGTCCTCCAAAAATGACCAATAAATTTCACATCTCTATCTAACACTATGCTCAATGGCAATCCATGTATCCGCACTATTTCTTTGAAAAACAAATCTGTAACATATGAAGCATCACAAGTAGTTTTGCATGGCAAGAAATGTGCCATTTTACTGAATCTGTCCACTACAACAAAAACATTGTCATAACCCTTCATTGTTCTGGGTAAACCCAACACAAAATACATACTTATGCCTTCCCATGGCCTAGAAGGAATGGGTAGTGGTTGATATAAAACTGCATTAGTTGATCTGCCTTTTGCTTTTTGACATATCACACATGTCTCCACAAATTTTCTTACATCTGATGGCAATTTAGGCCAATGGTAATGTCTTTTTACCAGTTCCAGAGTCTTATCTAAACCAAAATGTCCTACCATAGCCCCACAATGTTTCTCCCTAATAATGTTCAGTCTCATAGAACATCGTGGAATACACAACTATCCACCTTTGAAAAGTAATCCATCTTGTATCAGAAATTTAGAATATTCAACATGATATTTGTCTTCAAAAGAAGTACACACATTGTAGATCTCTCCAAATTCTTCATCATCCTCATACATAGTCTTTAAGGAATCAATCCCAACACTTTCCAACTGTATCTGATTTATTGTTAGAACCCTCCTGCTCAAAGCATCTGCTACCTTGTTCTTGACTCCCTTCTTGTGCTTGAGTGTGAAGGTGAAAGCTTGCAAAGTTTCCACCCACTTCATGTGTCTATGGTTCAGCTTCTCTTGACTGTTAATGAAACTAAGAGCCTGATTATCTGTGAATACTATGAACTCCTTTGGCATCAAGTAATGCCTCCACTTCTTGAGTGACTAGACTAGAGCATACATCTCCAAATCATATGATGAATACCTCTTCTTTGCATCATTTAACTTCTCACTGAAAAATGCAATGGGCCTACCTTCTTGACTGAGTACTACGCCAATTGCCATGTGACTTGCATCACATTCTACCTAAAAAATTTTGTTGAAATCAGAAAGTGTAAGGACTGGCTGTTGTGCCACCTTCTTCTTCAGTGTTTCAAATGAATCATCTACTTCTTTGGTCCAAGTGAATCTGCACTTCTGTACTCCTTTAATGGTGTCAAGCATGGGTGCACAGACATGACTAAACCCTCTTATAAACTTCCTATAGAAGGTTGCTAACCCATGGAAACTTCTAACATCATTCATAGTTCTCGGAGTTGGCCAAGACACTATGGCACTTACCTTCTCCTTATCCATTTTCAGTTTATCCTATGAAATGACAAAACCCAAATAGGTGATCTCTTCCTGCATAAACAAACACTTTTCCAAGTTGATCATTAGTTGCTCTTCATGTAACCTTTTGAGGACCAAGTCTATATGTCTGAGATTCTCTTCCCTTGTATTACTGAAAATAAGAATGTCATCTAGATATACTATGACAAATTTGCCTATGAATTCTCTCAAGACCTCATTCATCAGTCTCATAAAAGTACTAGGAGCATTGGACAATCCAAAAGGCATGACCTTCCACTCATACAATCCCTCATTTGTTTTAAATGTTGTTTTCCATTCATCTCCTAGCCTAATCCTGATCTGATGATAACCACTCTTCAAATCTATTTTTGTGAAATGCTTATCACCTCCTAAACAATCAAGTAAATCTTCTATCCTAGGTATTGGGAACCTATACCTGATTGTGATCTTGTTAATAGACCTTGAATCAGTGCAAAGCCTCCAAGTGCCTTCCTTCTTCGGTGCTAGTATAGATGGTACTGCACATGGACTTAAACTCTTACCAATTAGGCCTGTGTCCAACAATTCCTCAATCTATCTGGCAACTTCTGCATTCTGCTCTGGAGTAAGCTTGTATGCTGCCTTGTTTAGAAGTGTAGATCCTGGGATCAGATCTATGCAATGACTGATATCCCTTACAGGTGATAGGGATCTTGGCATTCCATCAGAGATGATGCCTTTGTATTTATCCAACAACTTTTGGATAGCAGGATCTATGAACCTCTGTCACTTCTCTCCCTTGATTTCTTGCTGTTGTTCCTGATTTACTTTCAGGCATGGAATTAGGGCATATGCAACTGTACCCTCTTCTACTATTTCTTTCATGAACTGTTTACCTTCTACCAGCATTACCTTGGCTTCTTTCCCCTTTGACTCTACCTCCTTCTCCATCAATGGTAGCAACTCTATCACCTTACCATCCTTGGTGATTGAATATGTATTTCTAACTCCATCATGTTGTACTCCTAAGTCATGTTGCCATGGTCTTCCAAATAGGAGATGACAAGCATCCATCTGAGCGATGTCAAACAATAATATGTCCTTATATGTTCCAATTTGAAACTCTACCCAAGCCTGCTCTTCTACAACTATTTGCTGACCTTGAGTGAGCCATGAAATCTTAAATGGGTAAGGATGTGGCAATCTCCTAAGTTTCAGCTTTTCTACCATTTCAACAGACACAAAATTTTTAGTAGATCCAAAGTAAATCAAAACTCTACATACCTTTCCTCCTGCCTTGCAAGTAGTTTTGAAAAGAGATTTTCTTTGTGGAGGTTCTCTGTCAGGTACCTTCATGGTGGTCATTGCCCTTCTAATCATCAAAGATTCTCCTATCTCAGGATATCCATAACTATCAGGAGCTCTTACACTTTGACCAGTGTTTGAGCTTGTCACACTTTGACAGTCAGATTCTTGTATCAGATTTGTTCTTCTTTCTCCCATTGAACTTGATGCTTTCTCTGGACATCTGCTGGCTATATGACCTTCCTGATTACAATTGTAACATCAGATAGATCCTTTGGCCTAAGATCTTCCTCTGAATGGCGGTCTTCTGCCCCTAAAGTTTCCTTGCTGATTATAACTTCCTTTTTGAATTTGACTGTTGTCTCCTTTGCTACTTTCCTGATTGGATTCACTGTGATATCCAAATCCATTGCCTCTGCCTCTGAAAGGACTTCTTCCACCTCTTTGTTGTCTTCCTCTTCCTTTGTTGTCCTGCTCTTGTCTTCTCTTTAACTTCTCTTCCACCTTCAGTGCCAATTGATAGCACTTCTGAACTGTATCTAGACTATGCAGATTTAAATCTTCTAGGTGGTAAGTCTCAAGCTATTGAGATATCTTGCTACCCTTTCTTCCTCATTTTCCTTTACCTTTGTCTTGACACAGAGTTTCATGAATTCTTCAGTATATGAGCTGACATCTAACTCTTTCTGCTTCAAGCTTTGCCTCCTCTTATGCAATTGGATGTTGTATTCCAATGGAACATAGGATTCCTTCACTAAAGCCACCATTTTCTTCCAAGTAGCAACTCTATTCTTTCCTTCCTTCACTCTGTCATCTTGGATGAAATTCCACCAAGTCAATGCAGCCTCTTTCATTTTGGACTGTGCCATCTTTACTTTTTGATGCTCTGGTATTTCTTCTGTTTTGAAGAAATTGTTCAAGGAGTCTATCCACTCCATCACCGAATCAGGATCCATCTTTCCTATAAACACTGGTAAATCCAGTTTCACATCCATGGTTCTCCTCTCCATGGATTTGAGGGCATTCAATAAGGGTCTCTAGTCTACAGGAACCTCCATCTCTTCCCGCCTAGGGATTTCCTCTTCATCCCTATCATCTTCTTTACCTAAACTTACTTTGTCCCTCAATTTCTCCAACTCATCTTTCAAAGCCTGATTCTGAGCTTTCACTACTTTTCTCTCGGTAATCTGCTTCTTTACCAAGATAGCCAACTCAGCATTGATCATCCTTGTTGGGAGCTCTGATGATCCCTCTCTGTCTGACATTCTGTCTTCTTATCTTCCTAGAAGATACTCCTTCGCTCTGATACCACTATGACGCAGAGGGCACGGCTGAATCTGGTGGAACCAGTCTAAAATGTAGCTATGACAGTAGTTGATTCACTGTACCCCTACACTTAATATTTTATTGTGTCAAATGCTATCGACTCTCATGGTGAACTATCGGCTCGCTGAACCTTCAAACCTTGGTGAGCCATTGAACTGCTGAACTAGCGCCTGTCGTTGAATCCGCCGGGCTCATTGAACTGTTGAACCATTGAACCGGTTCAATGGGTGGTTCAATGATCGCTATTAATCTTTACCACCTTCGTCATTCCGCTGGACCTCCGAACCAACATGCGGTTGAACCGTTGAACCCTTTGAACCGTTGAACCAGTTCAAAGGTTCAACCCAAAGGTTTTCTCCGCCAAACTTACCATGACTATCACTTAGCTTCAAACGCCGTTGAAGTAGTGAACTCTTGAACTTTCAGAATCGGTTCAAACAAAGACTACAGCCTGATTTAAATCATTGGCAGAGCTGATACCCTTCACCTGATGATGAACTTCATACCGATGATGTGCGCTGCTTATGCTAAACTATCGCAGACTTTAACCTTCATAACCTAGCACATGAGGATGCTAGGATTCACCACCGCATGACGTCGATCAATCCTGTAACTGCAAAACTCACACAAACAAAAAATGTGAAAACAAAATCTAATCTAATATGTACAACCATTCCACCGATTACAAAGTAATCAACCGGTGGAATGGAGAAATCCCATATCGACAATAAATCAGAAATTGACTACACAAATGCAATTCAAATGCAAAATAGGATCTTCTTTATTTCTCTAAGGATGAATACAAATGTCTGTTTTCACAGTACAACTCAATTTCACAATCTCTGCTTTGTCTAATTTCTCCTTTTTGATCTATCTTTGTCTCTCTTTTCTTCTAATCGATCAGAATTTAGGCTATTTAACAACCCATAGAGAGTAGTACTGACAGGATTCCCAGCGGCTGGGAGACAATTCTAGGTGGCTGGGAGACACAACTAACTAACAAACTCATAACTAACTAACAACCTATCATTACAGATCGACAAGTGTCCTAACAACAGAAACAAACTAAAAATAGCAAGCGTTGGTCAAACAGACCTTATTACATAGTAAATGCATAACAACCTATTAAGACTTTAGGCTTCTAATTAACTTGATGAAGGGGTGCTCCTACACCAGTTAGCAATAAGAAGGGAGCCTCCCCTTTCTGAGAGGAGAGATTTACCTCATCATACTATGGTTGATATGACCATTTTGTCATCGATTAGTTAATAACAATATATTCACCCAACAGGGTGCACCAGTATTGTTTGTCAAAAGAAAGATGGAACCATGAGGTTATGCATAGACTACTGACAACTCAATAAATTAACCATAACAAAATGAGTACCCTTTACCTTGAATTGATGATCTTCTAGACCAGTTACATGGTGCCAAATGCTTTTCCAAAATTGATTTATGATCAAGATATCATCAAATTCATAATAAGGAATCAGACATTGCCAAAACCACTTTTTGAACACGATATGACCATTATGAATTTGTGGTAATGCCTTTCATTTTAACCAATGCACATGCAACCTTTATGAGTTTGATGCATGATGTTTTCCGACCATTTGTAGATGTATTTGTGATCATTTTTTTAGATGATATCTTAATATACTCAAAGAATGATGAAGAACATGAACAACGCCTCAAGATGGTACTCGAAACCTTACGAAAACATAAACTATATGCCAAACTCAACAAGTGTGAATTCTTTAAATCTAAAGTATCCTATTTCAGAAAAGGCTATTTCACCTGACCTTGCAAAAATTAAGGCAATTCAAGATTGGCCTATCTCAAAGGATGCTCACAAAATCAAAAGTTTCCTAGGATTATCTGGTTTCTACCATCGGTTTGTAAAAAACTATTCAAAAAGTATTGCACCTTTAACCGATTTAACTAGGAAAGAACAAAATTACAAATGGACCCCTGAATGTGATAAGGCTTTTAAAACATTGAAAACATTGTTAACAATTGCATCTATTCTTTGCATTCCAAATTTTAGTAAACCCTTTGTTGTGATTACTAATGCCTATGATACAGGTATAGGTGGTGTTCTAATGCAGGATAATCGAGTGGTATGTTATGAATCAAGAAAGTTACTACCTACTAAAAGAAATTACCCTATTCATGATCTTGAATTATTAGGCATTGTCCATGCTCTAAAGGTCTGGCGCCACTATTTTTTAGGAAATAAATTTATACTAAAAACCAACCATCGTAGTCTACAACATATTTTCACTCAGCCTTAACTTAATATGAGACAACAAAGATGGATGGAACTTTTAACTGAATATGATTTCACCATCCAGTATGTCCCAGGAAAAGAAAATGTAGTGGCAAACACTTTAAGTCAAAAATAATTGTGTTAATGACTTGACCCTGGAGAGAAGCCAATTTGAACAAGCTATCAAATCCAAGTTACCTATTAATGATTATTTCCAACCCATTTATGAAGGTCTCCAAAATCAATCCCCTAATATCCATTTGAAACATCGACTAGAACATTATTTGCTAAGTAGCAATAGTCTCCTCTATTACAAAGGAAGATTATGTATTCCCAATATACCTGACCTTAAATCACAAATATTGAAGGATTCTCATGATATACCGATAGCAAGACACCCTGGATTCCAGAAAACCTATCTCTCAATCAAGAGAAACTACTTTTGGCCTCAAATAAAGTCTGAGATTTCTACCTATGTCCAACAATGTTTAACTTGTCAAAAGGTAAAAGCTAAATAATGTAAACCCCTTGGACTCTTACAACCCTTGTCGATTCCAAATTGGAAATGAGAGTCAATTATTATGGACTTTGTCACTGGTTTGCCTCGAACACGAAAAGTTCATGATGCTATCTTCATAGTAGTAGACAGATTAACCAAAATGGCACATTTTCTACCCATCAAAATAAAGTCTTTTGTTTCTAACATTGCTCACATTTTTATCAAAGAGATTGTTATATTACATGGTCTTCCAAAGAACATTGTTTCAGATCGAGACACTAGATTTACATCATCTTTTTGGAAATCTCTTTTTTCTGAACTTGGTACTAATTTAAGTTTCAGTACTGCATATCATCCTGAATCTAATGGACAAACTAAAAAAATTAATAGAATCTTAGAAGATATGTTATGAATGTATACCATGGATAAGCCTGGGTCATGGGAAGACTATTTACACTTAGTCGAGTTTGCATACAATCAAGGATATCATTCCACCATTAAGATGTCACCTTTTGAAGTCGTGTATGGTCAAAACTGTAATACACTTATCTCTTGGTCTGACCCTGTCCATAAGATTGGTATGAGAATGAAAACTTTTTAGAATGGAAAACATTATTAACAAAGCCAAACAAAACATGAAGGCTCCTCAAGATAGATATAAAAGTTGGGCTGATTCCAAAATATCTATTCAACATTTTGATGTTGGTGATCAAGTCTTCCTTAGAGTCAAACCCAAAAGAAGTTCATTAAAACTTGGTAAATATTCTAAAATAGCTCCTCGCTTTTGTGGACCTTTTGAAATTTTAGAAAAGATAGGTGATGTTGCCTATAGACTAGCTTTGCCACCTCAATTACGAATTCATAATGTGTTTCATGTAAGCTTACTTAAGAAGTATGTGTATAGTGCAGACCATGTTATTGATTGGGAAAGTATCTCTATTGAACCTACTTGTGAATTTAAAATTGAACCAGAAAAGATAATTGAAAGAAGATCTTGAACCTTAAGAAATAGAGTTATAGATGAAGTAAAAATTAAATGGAGTCGTTGTGGTATTGATAGTGCTACTTGGGAAAAAGTTGATTTTATTAAAACAGGATATCCACATTTGTCTAACTAAGATTGTTTTATGTGTTTTGGATGCAAAGACACACGTGCTCCTGTGAACAGCAGCTAAATTACAGGGGGAGGAATGTTATGGGACTATTTCCCCATGAAGGATGTAAATAAAATAGATATTAAAGTATAAATAAAAGAAATTATATTAGAGAATTCATGGGAAGTGATAGTTAAATATTAATTTTATATTTTGTATGAAAGGGTGAACTTTGCAACTACCCTTTGGGTTATTATTTAAACCCGTAAAAAAATAATGTCAAAGGAGATAAGAAAATATACAGGAATCAGAGGGCACAAAGGAATGAATATTAGGGTCATTGGCTGGGCACTGAGCATTTGGAGAAGGGGCACATAGAGTGTGTCTAACTCAGGGTATAGCGTACACCCAGGAGTGTCATGGCCAAGGCTGTGTTTGTTTTATGCCATGAGGCATGGTTGGTTTTGTGTAAGAACTAGTTCCTCTGAGGGTGCTTCTTTGTCGAGAACACCTAAACCCTGTGATTATTCCTCCGAGTATCGTATAATAGCATCTCATTGTTTCATAGATAAGTGATATATATGCAAGAAATGTTAAAAAATGTTGCATTGATTAAATTATTGTTGCAAATTGATGTTATTAAAGTTTATTGTTGAAATATTTGGTTGTACAATGTCATTTGCTATGTTTTAACATTTATTCAATATATGGAAAATAGATTAATTTAAATTTCTATTTCAAATAATTTACCTTAAAGTGCATTAAATATTATATAAGAACTTTATAGTTGTTAAGAGAAGAATAATTTTTTGGTGGGTAAGTGCACAAAGATGAGGGACCAAAATGGGGTATTAAGATGCCACTTTTTTTTCTAAAATCAAGAAACATTGATTTTGGATGAGAAATTGAAGATAGCTACACTCAAAATTTGAAGATGGAACAAAAACAAGAGTCGTAGTGCTCTGGATCTAGTTTCTAAACTACTAATTTTTTTCCAAAAATGGTTAAGATTAAGGGGTTCAAAAAGGGGGAGCACACAAATTGGTCCTATTTTTCTCAAAAAAACATAACATAGTGTCTGGTGTGCTCCCCCTAAAATGTCAACTTTTTTTTTAGTATTTCAAAAATCACTTTTGTGAGAAATTAGCTAACACCATATAGTTTATCTCTAATTTTTCTGATAATTTTTTCATGAATAATTGATTTTTTAGTAATTTTCAAAGTGGACACATCTTAAAAAATAGAAAATTGAGCGTGCTCCCCCCTAAAATTTTTAAAAACTAATTGAAAATCAAAAATTTTCTTTTTGAATATGTGTAGAATGGATTCTACTTTCTAAAAATATAACTTATTTGAAATTTCGATGAATGGTTTAAAAAAAAGGTCAACAATACTAGACGCTGGTTTTTGACAAAAATGGATACACTAACAAAATAAATTAAAGATGAAACCCTTAACGTACTCAAAATGTGAAAAAAAAATATGGTTAGATATCTAACAAAGAGATCAAGATTATGGTGGTATTTTTTTTGAGTTTTCATCAAAATAAGTGCAAACCTGATGGGAAGCAAGCTCTGGATTATGTGGTTTTTGCTACAATCTAGAAAAACATGTCTTTGGGCGTCCTAAACACAGTCCAAGACTTTGGGTTGGAAGCCCAAGACAAATCCAAGCCTTAGGCTTGGAAATAACCAAGGCAACGCATAATGTGACTTGTGCATTCACATAACACGATCGCGTTATAAATGCGAGCACATTATGGTGAACTTAAACAACTCTCTCTCTCTCTCTCTCTGAGAGGCAGAGAGATATAGGGAGATAGGGAGAAAGTGATATATAGGGAGAGAGAGAGAGAGAGAGAGTCATAGTTTTCTTTTTTTCATTTCCTTCATAGATAAGGAGAGGGAGAGATAGGGAAATAGAGGAATGATAGGGGAGGAGGTAAGAGATATGGAGATAGCAAGAGATAGATAAGTAGAGAGAGAGAGAGGAGATAGATAGGGAGAGGTAGAGAAGAAAGAGGGGAGAGATAGGGTGATAGAGAGTGAGTGAGATGTCCAGAGAGATAGGGAGATAGAGGTTTTGGGTTGCTTAGGTTTAGGGTTTAGGGGTTAGTGGTTATGATTTAGGGGAATTATTTAGGGTTTAGGGGTTTAGAGAGAGACACTACTTTTGACATGCAACCCTAAACCCTTAACCCAAGCAACCCTAAATAATGCCCCTAAATTCTAAACCTGAGAAATCCTAAGCCTCTAAACCCTAAATAATTCCCCTAAACCCAAGAAACCCTAAATCTCTATCTCTCTATCTTTATTATCCCTCTACCTCTCAATCTCACTCCCTAAACTTGAGCAACCCTAAACAATGCCCCAAAACCCTGAACCTGAGAAACCCTAAACACCTCTCTCTGGAGAAAGTGATATATAGGGAGAGAGAGAGATAGAAAGAGAGTCATAGTTTTCTTTTTTCCATTTCCTTCATCGATAAGGGATAGGGAGAGATAGGGAAATAGAGGAATGATAGGGGAGGAGGTAAGAGATATGGAGATAGCAAGAGATAGATAGGTAGAGAGAGAGAGGAGACAGAGAAGGAGAGGTTGAGGAGAAAGAGGGGAGAGATAGGGTGATAGAGAGTGAGTGAGATGTCCAGAGAGATAGGGAGATAAGGGAGAGATATGGAGATAGAGGTTTGGGGTTGCTTGGGTTTAGGGTTTAGGGGTTAGGGGTTATGATTTAGGGGTATTATTTAGGGTTTAGGGGTTTAGAGAGAGAGAGACTACTTTTGACATGCAATCCTAAACCCTTAACCCAAGCAACCCTAAACCCTAAATAATGCCCATAAACCCTAAACCTAAGAAACCCTAAGCCTCTAAACCCTAAATAATTCCCCTATACCCTAACCCCTAAACCCAAAACCCAAGAAACCCTAAATCTCTATATCTCTATCTTTATCATCTCTATACCTCTCAATCTCTCTCCCTAAACTTGAGCACCCTAAACAATGGCCCAAAACCCTAAACACCTCTCTCTCTCTCCAGATATAGAGTGAGGGACATGTCCAGAGACATAGGGAGAGAGACTGAGAGGTAGAGGGATGATAGAGATAGGGAGATAGGGAGAGATAGGGAGATAGAGATTTAGGGTTTATTGGGTTTAGGTGTTTGGGGTTTGGTGTTTGGGAGTTTAGGGTTTCTCAAGTTTAGGGCTTAGTGTTTAGAGCTTAGGGGCATTATTTAGGTGTTAAGGTTTGGAGGTTTAGGGTTTAGGGAGAGAGGACCGATAGGGATATATAGAGGACACCGAGGGGAGAGATAGGGAGATAGAGAGTGATGGACATGGCCAAAGACATAGGTAGAGAGATTGAGAGGTAGCAGGACGATAGAGATAGGGAGATCAGGGAGAGATGGGGAGATAAAGGTTTAGGGTTTCTTGGGTTTAGGGATTAAGAGAGAGAGAGAGAGAGGTGTTTAGGGTTTATCAGGTTTATGGTTTAGGGGCATTATTAAGAGATTGATAGGTAGAGGGATGATAAAGTTAGAGAGAGATATTTAGGGTTTCTTGGGTTTAGGGTTTGGGGGTTAGGGTTTAGGGGAAAATTTTAGGGTTTAGAGGCTTAGGGTTGCTTGGGTTTAGGGTTGCATTTCAAAAGTAGTCTCTCTCTCTCTAACCCCCTAAACCCTAAATAATGCCCCTAAATCAAAACCCCTAACCCCAAAACCCTAAACCTGAGCAACCCCAAACCTCTATCTCCATATCTCTCCCTTATCTCCCTATCTCTCTGGACATCTCACTCACTCTCTATCACCCTATCTCTCCCCTATTTCTCCTCTATCTCTCCCTTTCTGTCTCCTCTCTCTTTCTACCTATCTATATCTCACTATCTCCATATCTCTTACCTCCTTCTCCCCTATCATTCCTCTATTTCCCTATCTCTCCCTCTCCCTTACCAATGAAGGAAATGGAAAAAAGAAAACTGACTCTCTTTCTATCTCTCTCTCCCTATCTATCACTTTCTCCCTATCTCTCTATCTCTCTCTAACTCGAAGAGAGAGAGAGAATGCTTTTGGCATGCAACCCTAAACCTCTAAACCCTAAATAATGCCCCTAAACCCTAAACCCAAGCAACCCTAAACCTCTATCTCTCTATTTGTATCATCCCTCTAACTCTCAATCTCTCTTCCTATGTCTCTGGCCATGTCCCTCACTCTCTATCTCCCTATCTCTCCCCTCAATCTCCTCTATATCTCCTAATTGGTCCTCTCTCTCCAAACCCTAAACCCTATACCTCTAAACCTTAACCCCTAAAACCATAAACCCTAGACCCTAAATAATGCCCCTAAACCTTAACCCCTAACCACTAAACCCTAAACTCGAGCAACCCTAAACCTCTAAACCCTAAACCCAAGCAACCCTAAACCTCTATCTCCCTATCTCACTATCTCTGTCATCCCTCTACCTCTCAATCTCTCTCCCTATGTCTCTGGCCATGTCCCTCACTCTATCTCCCTATCTATTCCCTCAGCCTCCTCTATATCTCTGTATCGGTCCTTTCTCCCTCTAAACCCTAAACCACTAAACCTTAACCCCTAACCTCTAAACCATAAACCCTAAACCCTAACCCATAACCCCTAAACCCTAAACCTAAGCAACCCTAGGAGAGAGAGAGAGAGAGGTAGAGGAGATGAGGTAAAGAGGGGAGGGAGAGAGATAAAGATAGAGAGATTATTTTTGACATGCAACCCTAAACCCTAAATAATTGGACCCTAAACCCCAACCCCTAACCAATCAACCCTAAACACTAAACTTGAGCAACCCTAAACTCATAAACCATAAATAATTCCCCTAAACCCTAAACCTCTCTCTCTACCCCTAAACCCTAAATAATGCCTCTAAACCCTAGCCCGTAAACCCTAAACCTCTATCTTCATATCTCTCCCTAGTCTCGCTATCTCTATCGTTTGTCTACCTCTCAATCTCTCTCCCTATGTCTCTGGCCATGTCCCTCACTCTCTATCTCTATATCTCTCCCCTTGGTCTCCTCTATATCTCCCTATCGATCCTCTCTCTCTATCCCCTAAACCCTAAACCTCTAAACCTTAACACCTAACCCCTAAACCATAAACCCTAAATAATGCCACTAAACTCTAACCCCTAACCCTAAACCCTAAACCCCTAAACCTCTATCTTCATATCTCTCCCCTATCTTCCTATCTCTATCATCCCTCTATCTCTCAATCTCTCTCCCTATGTCTCTGGACATGTCCCTCACTCTTTATCTCCCTATCTCTCCCCTCTGTCTCCTCTATCTCTCTCAATCTCTATTGGTCCCCTCTCTCTATCTCTTTCTAAACCCTAACCCCTAGACCCTAAACCAAAGAAACCCTAACCACTCAGCCCTAAACCCCAAACTTGAGCAACCCTAAACCCCTAAACCCTAAATAATTCCCCTAAACCCTAAACTTGAGCAACCCTAAACTCATAAACCCTAAATAATGCCCCTAAACCTCTCTCTCTCTCTCTCATAAATGACACGGGTGAGTCAAACTCCAATGCGAGAGAGAGAGAGAGGGAGAGAGTGGGAGAGAGAGAGAGAATGAGAGAGAGACAGAGGGAGAGGGAGAGGGGGAGAGAGAGAGAGTGAGAGTTTTGCTTTTGGAAAATGCACTTGCATTATAACGCGAGTCACATTATAATGTGATCATGTTATAGGCTCGGTAATACCGAGCCATAATGCGAGTGTATTATAACACGCTTGCGTTATGACTTATATGGGACCAAAAAGTCATGTGGTGACTTTTTGGTCCCTCATATTTGTGCATCTATAACGTGCTCACGTTATGACTTATATGGGACCAAAAAGTCATGTGGCGACTTTTTGGTCCTGCATATTTGTGCATATACCCAGTAAATGAATGTTACTTGGGTGAAAAGGAGATTACAACTCTAAACTCTATTAGGGATTTCTCTTTCCACACTTGTTGGTATGATTTTTATACAAGAGGTCTCCAACAAAAGTTTTAACTCCAAAACCCTAACAAAAATAGTCCAAACAAAAACCTCATTTTCCAAATCTTCATCAAACCCTAGATCTACAACAACCCAAATCTCCAAACATGCATGTAACCTTGAAAATGCCTTTATTTTTTTCATGCAAGGCCATAGATTCAACTATGCACAAGAATCTACTCATACTAAGGGTTACAAATACTAGGGAGATCTCCTACAACCTGACAACTAAGCTCTGATATCAAATGGATGGATATTTGCAGCCATAATAAACTATTTCCACATAACCCCAAGAGAGAAAAATATTCAAACAAGTATTTAAAATCCACGTGCAAAAGAATAGATAAACATACTATCAAGATGACACAAAATGTACCTTATAAAAAGCCTCATAAAGAAAAAACCCAACCTCCAAAAACATCCACACTCAATGTATTATCTCATGAACAAATATTACAATACATTTATAGAGCCTCCATAAATTCTTTTGAAATATCAAGCTCCCTAATTACACTTCATGTGAACAAGCAAATGAGAATCATATAACCACACAAATCAATCCCTGATTCTTCTCCTCACTTATGCAGCCTCCAAGAGATGATCTATCCAACCTTAACCAACAAGCCAAAGGTTATGCAATCCAACAAGTCAACCTCAACAACTACTCATGTGCTTTCTTTTATAGAAATAAACCTCCACAACACCACCAAGTGGTATTATATAACCACGTGCCTCAAAACCATGAGCTCACTAGACCATATCCCCCTTATTTACTTTTTGGTACTGAATTTTTCTAATATATTAAAATATTTTCCCAATGTTACATACAACTTGCAAGTGACCCCAAGAATGTCTAACCCACTGTGATGTTCAATTGTTGGAATATGTTGTCATTGATGTCAAAGACATGGAGTCATTAACAGAGTCATTGATGTCTGTTACACATTCTCGTTGGAGAGATGGTGAAATTGGAAGGCTGACTTAGAGATATGTGCATGTTTAAATTAAAGATTTAAACATAATGAGAAAGGTGTTGGAGCAATACTCATCTGACCTCCTTGAGTTTAATGCCACTGTTGAAGATTTGTGAAGAACAATATAAGACAAGTAACTATGGGCCGACCCATATGTCTTAATGCCTTTGGTGTTTTAGAGAAATTCAAAACTCATAAATGAAATTACTTGAAGAGGTCGACTACATTGAGATAGCCGACTCTCCTTGTTTAAATAGAATTTAAATTAAAGATCTAAATTAAAAAGGTGTTCGACTTCCCTTAAAAGAAAGTGTCAAGGAACATCTTAATAAGAGATGTGATTAATATGAAAAGAACATATACGATTTTGTTTAATATGAAAGGGCAGCGATTAATATCAAGTGGTGCGATTTGTTTATGGGTTGTGATTTGTTTTGAGAAGGGTTGCGATTTATGAAAAGGTACCATCTTCATAAAAAGACATATCTATTTATCAAGGATGCCTCCATTGAGAAGATATAAAAGGTGAATGAATGTGGGTTTTGATAGTAAGATATGCAATGATTTATTTCTGAGTTTGAAGGAAGAGAAGGAGCAAAATTATGAAGAGCAAATCTGATTTATTTTGAGAAGGAAGTATGTGTGATTGTTAGAGAAGATTTAAGATCAAATATTTACATTTTTATAATCATCCTTGTGAGGGAAATTGGTGCATGATAGAGATTGGATTTGAGAAGAAAGATAGTGATTATATTTGGATCATATTTCGGTGAAGGAGAAATTCATATCGGTCATTGATGAATTAATAGGTTGAAGCCTATCTATTGCTGAGTTGGTGCTTAGTTGTGGGGATTGGCGTCTCCAATAGGTTGGTGCCTATAAGATTCTGTAAGTGGGGATTGGTGTCTCTTGTGGGTTGGTGCTCACAAAAGAAGTATTCTAAGAGAAGTAGGTTGGTGCCTACGAAAGAATGTCAATATACATATATAAGAAACATTTTTTCGTGGCTTTCTCTCGCAAGGGTTTCCACGTAAAATCATGTGTTCCTCTGTGTTCATAATTGCTAGATCTTACATGTGTGATTTATTGTGATTGGTTAAAGTTTGAAAAGTGAAAGTTTTAATATATATTGATTCACCCCGCCTCTTAGTATTACTGTGTGCTCATCAATTGGTATCAGAGCAAGTTCCTTCGAAGAGAGCTTAACCGATTGAAGGTAGGTCTTAAAAGCACACATGGCTGGTCACGAAGGATATGGGTTTTCCTCAAATAGGGCACCACTATTTGATGAAACAAACTATGCCTTTTGGAGCATAAGAATGGAAACTTATTTAAATGCTCTAGGGTTTGATATTTGGCAATCCATTGTGAATGGCTATACAGCTCCCGAAACTCCACCTACAAATCAAAATGGGAAGAGGGCAAGAGAGAACAATGTCAAAGCAAAGAATTCTTTTTTGTGTGTTTTGAACGAATCAGAATTTGTAAAGGTAATGCACTGTAAATTTTCCAAAGAGATGTGGAATAAGCTTAAGAGCATTTATGAAGGTGATGAAAATTTTAAGAGGGCCAACCTCCAAACCCATAGAAGACAATTTGAGATCCTAAAGATGAGAGATGATGAAAATATTGCAGCTTACCTCCTCCATGTGCATGAAATTTTTAATGCCATTAGAGGACTTGGCAAAGAGATAGAAGAATCCATGATAGTACAAAAGGTATCTCTTCCTATGAGATTTGATGCAAAGGTTTCGACGATCAAGAAATAAAAGACTTGGATACACTAACAAAGGATGAGTTGCATAGGATCCTAACTGCCTATGAAATGAGAACGGTAGATCAACCATCAAAAAGGGAGGCAGCATTCAAAGCTTCAAGGAAAGGAAATAATAAGGATCCCGAACCAAGTGATATGGATGAAGAAGAAGCCCATTTCATGAGGAAGCTAAAGAAGGGATCAGGTAAGTATCAACGTAAGTTAACTTTCAAATGTTTTAATTGTGGTAGAATAGGTTATTTTGCTTCTAAGTGTCTGCATGGTAAGAATGAGAATAGTGAAGATGAAGAAGACTACAACATGAATAAAGGGAGAGGATATCAACAACATAAGAAGGGCTACAAGAAAGATCAATTTGAGAGAAAGAAGAACTTCCAGAGGTACAAGAAGAGTCTCTACTCTAAGAAGTATAATAGTTCTTCAGAGGAAAGCAATGATGAATATTTCAGTGATAGAGAAGACATACTTTTCATGGTGATGGAAACAAAGAATGATGAAGATAACCTAAAAGAAGATAAAAGGGATTCAGAAGACAAGAATAACGAGAATGATGAAGTGGATCTTGAGGAAGAACTCCACTTCGCATATCGTGAGGTTGAAAAGATCCAAAGAAGAAACTCGCGACTAAAATTCATAATTCAAGAGGAAAGTGAATCCAAAGCCAAAGTATCTCAAGCTCTTGAAGAAGCAGAAAGAATGATCATGGATCTAAAAGTTCAATGTGAAGAAGCGAGGAGGATTGAAGAAGTAAGAAGCCATTTGAAAGAAAAGTAAGAAGATTGTGAAAAGTTGCAATCTAAGATTGTTCTTTGAGGTAGGAGTTGAGAAAATTGTGGCTCAACTAAACAAGGAGTTGAAAAATGTAAGGAGTTTAGAAATATTGGATGAAATTATAAACTCTCAAAAACCTACATGTGACAAGAGTGGTATTGGATTCGAAAAAGGGAAAAGTTCTAAAATAGATCAATCTCCTAAGGAATCAAAAGAAGAAAACCAAAAGACCTACTCAAAATTTGTCCAAAGCTCCATCAAAAGTGAAACCAACAAAAGGAAGGAAAATCAGTGGCAAAGCATGCAGACACACTCAAAAAATATCTCCCACCAAGGCAGGCGTACACAAACATGTGCTATCACTCCTTCCTTGGCTATTGTTTCTTTTGCAATAAATTTGGGCATAAAGCAATAAATTGTAGATTGCATACTAGAAATAACTTTAGGCATAAAGCAATGAAATATGGAGCATATGCTAGTACTAATCCTATAGGGAACAAGATTAGAAGATATGGAATGATGAACAGGAACTTCAATTCATTTTCTCAACTCATGGATCACAATATAATATGCTATAAGTGCAACAACTTTGGACATCCAACAAAGTTTTGTAGAAGCAGCTTTGTAGAACCTCCTAAGCAAAACAAGGAGAAAGAGCAGACGATTAAGGAAAAAGAAGAAAGTTCAAAAGTGTGGAAGAAGAAAGAAAAATCCATGATAGTTCAAAAATCCTTACACACTCAGAATGAATGTGATCAATGGTATATAGATAGTGGTTGTTCAAGACATATGACAGGTGACAAAAGAAAATCCATCACTTTGAAAAGAATGAATGGTGGAATGGTAAAGTTTGGGGATAATGCTTCCACGAGAATAGCTGGAAAAGGCACTATCAGTCTGGACAATTGTAGAACAAGAGCAGAAAATGTATTGTATGTTGAAGGTTTAAAGCACAATCTCCTAAGTGTGAGTCAAATGTGTGACCAAGGGCACACCCTCACATTTCATGCCGAAGGATGTGAAATTAGTAAGGAAGGAAAGTGAGTTACAGAAGCCAGTAGAGAAGGCAACAACCTCTAAATTCTTAGTGAAATCAGAGGTGAGAACTGTTGTATGGAAAAGGAAGATGAAAGTTGGATATGGTATAGGAGAATGAGGCATCTAAATTTTGACAACCTTGTCAAGATTAGTCAAAAGGAAGCAGTAAGAGATATGTCAAAGATATCAAGGCCCTCAAACATTATTTGCAAACAATGTCAGCTCGGGAAGCAAACTAGAGTGAGTGGAAAGTCAAAGGAGTATTCCACATCATAGCCTCTAGAGCTCATTCATACATACCTATGTGGACCCACCAGAACAAGGAGCATACAAGGAGAAAGGTATTTTATGTTGTTAATTGGTATTTTTCTAGAATGACTTGGGTTACTTTTTTGAAGAAAAAATTTGAAGCTCTAGACAAGTTTAAGGCATTCAAAGCCTTAGTGGAGAATGAGACAGGTTTGAAAATAAAATGTTTTAGATTAGATAGAGGATAACTCACATCAAATGAATTCAAAGATTCTTGTGAGAAGCATGGGATAAGAAGACAGTACTCATCTACAAGAACTCCACAACAAAATGGAGTAGTGGAAAAGAAAAATAGAATCATTCAAGCAATGGCCAAATCCATGTTGAATGAGTCTAAGGTACCTGACACAATTTGGAAGGATGCAGTTCATACGGTAGTGTATATTCTCAACTAAGGTCAAATCAGAATAAACAATGAAAAGACACCATATGAGTTATGGAAAGGAAGGCTTGCATCAGTGAAGTACTTTAAGGTGTTTGGAAGTTCATGTTACATAAGAAGAGATGAAGAAGAATTGGGAAAGTTTGATGCAAGGGAAGATGAAGGAATATTTTTGGGTTACTCTTCAAGAAGTAAAGCATACAAGTGTTTTAACAAAAGATTGCACAAAATGGTTGAGAGTGCGAATGTGAAAATTGATTAGGAAAGAAGTTATCAAAATGCGCCACAAGAGGATGACCTTCATAATGAAGGAAGCTGCAAGGAAGAAGTACAGGAAAGTGAGGATGAGGTAGTTGAGCAGAGCACCAAGACACCATCAAAAGCATCAACAAAGACACCATCCAAATTTATTCAAAAGAATCATCTAGAAGACCTAATTATAGGAGACAAAGATAGTGAGATTAGAACAAGGAGGCTAGTAAACGTTACGAAAGATACAAATCTTTCCTTGCTTTCCAAAATAGAACCAAAGAATTTCAAAGAAGCAAGTGAAGATAAGCATTGGATAGAGGCCATGAATGAAGAGCTAAACCAAATAGAAAAGAATGAAACTTGGGAGCTTGTCCCAAGACCTAAGGACAAGAATGTGATTGGTACTAAGTGGGTCTTCTGAAACAAGCTAAACGAAGATGGTCAAGTGGTAAGAAAGAAAGTGAGGTTGGTTTGCAAAGGGTATGCATAGGTAGAAGGCATTGAATTTGAAGAAATTTTTGCTCATGTTGCTAGGATGGAATCCATTAGAATATTTTTGGCTTATGCTAGTTTTAAGAACTTCAAAGTCTATCAAATGGATGTCAAAAATGCTTTCCTAAATGGAAATCTAGCGGAAGAAGTATACATTGAGCAGTCATAAGGGTTTTTGTTGACAGAGAATAAGGATTATGTGTGCAAGTTGAAGAAAGCACTTTATGGACTGAAACAAGCCCCCAGAGCATGGTACACAAGACTAGATAAATATCTACATCAACAAGGGTTCAAGAAGGGAGTTGCTGACAGCAACTTGTATATCAAAACTATATATGATGAACAGTTGATAGTGGTAGTATATGTGGATGATATAATATTCAAAGGTAGTGATGATAATATGTGTCAAGGGTTTGCCATGGAAATGCAAAAAGAGTGAAATGTCTATGCTTGGTGAACTATCCTTTTTCCTTGGATTACAAATTTCTCAATCAAAGAAGGGAATATTTATTTCACAAACCAAGTCTGTCAAGGAGATGTTGAAGAAATTCATAATGGAGGAGTGTAATCATGTGAGTACCCCCATGATAACAGGATGTAAGTTAAGCAAAGATGATGAGTCACCCGAAGCAAATCAGACACTCTATAGGTCAATGACTAGAAGCCTTATATATATGATAGTCTCAAGGCCTGATATTATGCAAGCAGTTGGGATGGTAGCAAGGTTTCAGGCTGCACCAAAGGAAACACATGTTCAATCAGTTAAAAGGATATTCAAATACCTAAAGGGAACATTGGATTTTGGGTTATGGTATCCAAGTGGTGAAGACTTCACACTAGCAGCATACACAGATGCGGATTGGGTAGGCAGTGTTGATGATTGGAAAATTACAAGTGGAGGAGCTTTCTTTCTTGGTAATAATCTTGTATCATGGATGAGTAAGAAGCAAGCGTCAATTTCTCTATCAACTGCAGAGGCAGAGTATATTGCAGCAGCATCTTGTTGTACTCAAGCTCTATGGATGACGCATACATTGAAAGACATCAAGGTAGAGTATGATCATCCTATCATTATATTTTGCGATAACAAAAGTGGAATCAATATTTTGAAGAATCCGATGATGCACTCAAGGACTAAGCATATACCTATCAAGTATCATTTTCTAAGGGAGCGGGTGGCATATGAAGAAGTAAAGTTGGAGTACATTACTACAAAGGAACAAATTGCAAACATCTTCACAAAACCACTTTCGAAAGAGACTTTTGAGTACGTAAGGGAGAAACTGGGAGTAGTATCACTATCATCCAGTCACTAAGGAGAAGCATACATTCAGGGGGAGCTACCCACAGCATTATTTTGTAGCTCCATAGAAGATAAAGTTGACAGATGGAAGTCCCTTTGCCATTGATGTCAAAGGGGGAGAATTAAAGCAAGGGAGAGCCCGAGAAAGGGGGAGAAATATAGACAAGGGGAGTAGTACAGAAAGAAAGATTATAGAAAGATTATCTTGTTATATTCATAGTTTGGTTGCCATCAATGACAAAGGGGGAGATTGTTGGAATATGTTGTCATTGATGTCCAAGACATGGAGTTATTAACAGAGTCATTGATATCAAAGCAAAATAAGATTAGTTGTTACACATTCATGTTGGAGAGATGGTGAAATTGGAAGGCCAACTTAGAGATATGTGCATGTTTAAATTAAAGATTTAAACATAACGAGAAAGACGTTGGAGGAATACTAAGTCGACCTCCTTGAGTTTAATGTCACCATTGAAGATTTGTGAAGAACAATATACGACAAGTAAATATGGGCTGACCCATATGTCTTGGCACCTTTGGTGTTTTAGAGAAATTCAAAATTCATAAATGAAATTCCTTGAAAAGGCCAACTAAATTGAGATAGCTGACTCCTTGTTTAAATAGAATTTAAATTAAAGATTTAAATTAAAAATGTGGTTGACTTCCCTTAAAAGAAAGTGCCAAGGATCATATTAATAAGAGGTGTGATTAATATGCAAAGAACATATACGATTTTGTTTAATATGAAAGGGCAATGATTAATATCAACTGGTGTGATTTGTCTATGGGTTGTGATTTGTTTTGAGAAGGGTTGCGATTTATGAAGAGGTACCATCTTCATAAAAAGACATATCTATTTATCAAGGACGCTTCCATTGAGAAGATATAAAAGGTGAATGAATGTGGGTTTTGATAGTAAGGAATTCAATGATTTATTTCTAAGTTTCAAGGAAGAGCAGAATTATGAAGAGCAAATCTGATTTATTTTCAGAAGGAAGTATGTGTGATTGTTAGAGAAGATTTAAGAGAAAATATTTACATGTTTATAATCAACTTTGTGAGGGAAATTGGTGCATGATAGAGACCAGATTTGAGAAGAAATATAGTGATTATATTTGGATCAGATTTGGGTGAAGAAGAAACTCATATCAGCCATTGAAGAATTAATAGGTTGAAGCCTATCTATTGTTGAGTTGGTGCTCAATGGTGGGGATTGGTGTTTCCAATAGGTTGGTGCCTATAAGATTTTGTAAGTGGGGATTGGTGTTTCTTGTGGGTTGGTACTCACAAAAAAATATTGTAAGATAAGCAGGTTGGCACCTATGAAAGAAGATCAATATACATATATAAACAACATTTTTCCGTGGTTTTCTCCCGCAAGGGTTTCCGTGTAAAATTGTGTGTTCTCTTTGTGTTCATAATTGCTAGATCTTACATGTGTGATTTATTGTGATTGGTTAAAGTTTGAAAAGTCAAAGTTTTAATATATACTGATTCACCACCCCCCACTCTCAATATAACCATGTGCTCATCAGTTCACATCTCTAGGATGCACCACAATTAAATATTACATTATTAGCATTATACAAGGTGTGCAACACACTGTTGCCAACATAAATCACACTTAATTTATACGCCTTTAGATATTTGTATAAGATGTCTATTTCTACAATAATTATCAATTAATTCCCTCTTACCTGCCCTTATATAAATGGTTTGAGCTAAAATTCTATTTAAATCTGTGTTTTCTTCCTAATGGATATAATCGGTCATCTAACACCAAGAACATGGTCCAAATCTTCATACGTGACCAAATTAATTTACATTATTTCTTACAATGAAATATACAACCCAATATTTTGCTTCCCTATGAGTATTCCCAACTCAACTCTCTAAAGTTTTCTACAACAATGTGAGAGAATGAATAGTCACGTAGCAGTTGGACAAATACATTTGTGAGGTGATGGAAAAACATGTGAAGAACATACTTGTTTATTATAGGGGCAAGGCCTACTAATGGTTTTGGTGCATTGGCAGCGAGCACCTCCATGGTGCGAGCACAAAAGTAGGAAAACCAACAGAAGTGATAGACAATACAAAAGATTGAATAGCACAATAGAAAAGCTTGTCGTGTCAACAATAACTTTAAAAAGTGTGAACATGCACAACTTAACTAGTTGGATCTAACACTTCTCGTTTAACATATGCACGCCCATCTAAAAAAATTGTCAAGATAGTTGTATAAAGATTACTAGGAATATGGTTAAAAGTTATGATGACTCAATAATGTATATTGGTTACAAATGATTGGTTGTAGTTAACTGTGAAACTTACTCTTTATAATTTTGTATTAAACATGTGTTTATTTTATTGTATGTTGATGCAATTAAGAAGAAAACATAATTTTCTTATATTCTAGAACCTGATAAAAAGTGAAATTGTTTTTGATATTATAAGGCGGCAAACCAGGGGCGGATCCCTTACAAAACAGAACCCAAAAAGGGCAAAAAAAGGCTCAAAAAATAAAACAAGCCAGAACCACCACCGTTAGCCTACATACAGCTGAAATACAGCAAAAAAGATACTAACAGCAAAAAGCCAACTAATAGAAAGCATAGAAAGACTAGGAAGGGATGTCCTCCTCTCCCTTAGAAAGAAACTCCAGCATTTTGTCAAATTCTTTAACCCTGTCATTATCAACACCATGAATAAGAACTTCATATTCCCTCAGCAGAGAGAGATTGGCCATAGCAGTCCTGCATAACATGCTAGTAATGAAATTACCAAGAGAAAAGACTCTTTTTTCCAGGAACTCCACCGGCTCCTTCAGCTGAGACAGATCATCAGCACCATTTAATTCCTCAATATTGTCTTCCTCCCTACCATCTTGAGCATTATTACCTTCCTCTTGAAACAGATCAGGATCAACATAAACAACAAAGGGAACATAGTGGGCATCCTTCCCATTGTTATCAACAGTATCAGTCACCTCCACCTGAGTAGAAATATCTCCCACATCCACACAGTCACCAATGGGGACAGAATTATGAACCCCTATATTATCTTCAGTATCAAAGGTCTCCACAGGAATGTCCTGCCCATCAATTTCTTCTTCACCACCAGAATTTTCAATAGCAATCTTCTGAACATCACCAGAATCTTTAAATCTTCCTCCTCATGGGTAGAGGTTTTAGAATTGCTTTTAGAATAGTCAATCAGCTTCAGCTTGGGAGCCCGTTTGCCAGCAATGCAACCAAACCGCCTAACAGCAGCAAATTTACCTTCTAGTTTAACTTTTTTGAAATTCTATGAGGGTCCCTCCCTACCCTGATTCTGCTCACTCTGGGTCCCAGAAACCCCAATATCTTCTTTCAAAAGGTTAGACTTTGTGTCAACATCTGAAAGATGTCTCTTAGATTTCAATTTGAATCTAGAGGGAGGGTTTTGAACATTTTTGGTAATAGACTTAGACGTCCCAGAACAAGGATCACCTTCAGGAAGTCGTTTAGGAGTAGCAAGACCAGTTTTCACCGAGTCAGTAGGGGTATCTTGACCAGAGGGCTGAAGAGAAGGAGGAAACAAAGCTAAGTGAAATTGGTATAATCTATGAATGAGCCCTTAATGTAAGGGAATAGGCTTCTCACCAGGCTTCTTTAGCAGAGTCTTCTTAACATGTTGAACAGAGTGCTCAAGAGAAGAAAGCAAGTAAAAAGGAAAACTAATAGTGGCATTCCTTCTAAAATGATTCAACAAGGGGAGATGATAGTGATAAAACCTAGTAAAACGGCCCTCAAGGGTGAAATACTTCATCACCATATAGCACATGTCAACCCACGGTTCAGGAAGATGGGCTCTCTCAAAAACACCCTGGTAAGGCACCAACTCCTCACCTTCACCAAGAAATAGTTTCTAATTCTAAGCATCTGAAACCCTAGACTTTTTCTGTATCTTCGTACCTTTTGGAGAAAGACCCGTAGCCATAGCAATTTCATTCTCAGAAACCACGAAACTGACATTCCCAATTTGCACCTTGCGATTATCCCACGACTAAGCAAATTGAATAGATAGGTTTTCATCATGTCCATTCAAACATTCAAGGAATGGGGTGACTCCTTTACAGTAATGCCAGACCAAGGCATTCTCTTTAAATTCTCTGCAGTTGTTAGGTTTAGTTCTAATCATGTCGCCACCCATGATGAAAAACCAGTGAAACTGAATGAGCCTGGAGAAGGGATAGGCAGAGTTATTATCCAGAAAACTTCTATCAATGCTGTGGGAAAATTGAGACTTTGATCATAGTGCAATGAGTATGAAAGGCAAAGAGGACACGATCAGAATTAGGGCAATCATTATGACAATAACCCGAGGTCCTTACATAATCTTTCCTTATTAATCGGCTATCCTTCACACGCATGCAAAGCTGTCTAATCTCTCTCTAATCATTTATAGAGTGTCTAATCAGCATGCCCTGAATTAAAGAACTGGCCACGTAGATAAGCCAAGTGAAATGATGAGTAATCATCATATAGTAACTTGTTCTTTTTTAATGATATCCCCAATCTGACGCGGGATATTATGGAGTTGGCGCCAACAACGCCAGTTTTGAAATTGCTGACCAAAATTTGCCAGGCTGCCAGCAACAGTGTTGCCCTCTTTATAAATATGAGAGAAGGAAATGACAGGAATAGCCTGTGAAAGAGTTTGAATATCAAACACTATATCCTTAAGTTTCCAACCACACTCCGAGGCTTTAGACACAACCTCAATAATAATTTTGGAATCACCTTGAACATGAAGCTGGCAGATACCAAGTGATATAGCCAACTTGAAACCCCATAAAAGAGTAGAGGCTTCAGCAAAATTATTAGTCTGGTTACCAATTCCTCCAGCATAAGTAGCAATTAGAGCTCCTATATCATTCCTTATAATTCCTCCATGAGCCTTTCCATTTGACTTAACAGCTCCATTAAAATTCAATTTGAACCAACCTAAGTCAGGGGGAGTCCAAATAGTGTTTAATCTTTTAATGCATTTAGAATCATCAAAAGCTGGAATTTAATTCACAATCCCCCCGTTGGAAGCCACAAGGACTTCGTGTTGAGTAAGAGGTTTGTCAGCAATTTTGATGCTGGAATTAGAAATATTCTCCAAGAGAGCTTTAGAAAAAGAATAGAAAACCTGTGAGGAATTTCAAACAGTTTCTCTAAAAATTCTATTATTTCTTTCTTTCCAAAGGAACCAAGCAGCAAAAGGAAGAGATTGAGTCCATAATTCTACTAGCCAAGGATGGGATAGAGGAGGGATCCAATTAAGAATGAGATCTTTTATTTCCTTATTGCAGACCTATTGTAAACCAAAATTCAAAAAGACTTTACTCCATATCTCAGTTGCAAATTCACAATGCAATATAAGATGAGAGATAGATTCTTCTTATTTCAAGCACATAACACATCTGTTAACCAGTGGCATACCCCTTCGTTGAAGATTGTCCTGAGTCAAAATCTTATTATAAACAACAGTCCACCAGAAAAAGTTTACCTTTGGAAGGAGTTTACAATTCTAGACATTCCTCCAGACATCATCCTTAAATTTCTCCTCGATCAGCAAATGGTAAGCAGATTTGACTGAAAAAAACCTTTTTTTCTCAGCAGACCAAAAAAGTTGATCATTTTTAGAGAAAAGAGGAATCCTGGTATTAAGAAGAATTTGTTGTATTTTATTAGCCCTGTGAAGGAGATTCGGATTATTGGTATGACGCTCCAACAGATTTTTCCAACTTTTAACCGCTTAATCTTGATGAATATAATGACTAACTTTGTTGCCAAAAAATTGTTTGGCAAGAACACTAATAACTTCATTGCCCATCTGTTTAGAAAGAGGACCATCACCTAACCAAGGATCTTCCCAAAAATTTATAAGAGATCCATCACCAAGTTTCCATTTGATACCCTTGTTGATAAGACTTCTGGATTTAATAATTTTATTCCAAATAACAGATCCTTGAGGAAGGCCCTCCTGATTAAGGAAAGAATATCTGTCAATATCCCTTAAGTATTTAGCCTTTATAATAAGACCCTAATCAATATCCATGTTTAAGAAGTTCCAAATAATCTTGGACAACAAAGCCTTATTCATATTTTGAATGGTTCTAATGTTAAGCCCACCATGAGACTTAGGAAGGCAGACTTTATCCCATTTGACGAAAGAAATTCTCTTTTTTTCTTCAGTTCCAGTCCACAAGAAAGTTCTCTGAATTTGCTCCAATTTATCAGCCAAATATCTAGGTATTTTAAATAAGGATAAAAAGTAGGTAGGTATACCCTGAAGAGAGGACCTGAGAAGCTATAATTTTCCCGCACTGCTTCAAAGTTTTCCTTTCCATCCCAACAATTTCTTTTGAGTTCTTTCAAGAATATTATGCCAAAAACCCGGAGAAACTTCCTTAGTAGTCAAAGGGAGACCAAGATAGACTGAAGGAAGGTCAGCAGCCGCACAACCAAGGATATTGATAATTTTTCTTTGGAGATCCCCTAGGGTATTGAAAAAGAACACATTTTTTTTAAAATTAATATGCTAACCAGAAACCATAGCATAATCATTCAGTAAAGATTTCCATCTGGAGGCTTCTAAAACATAGGAGATGCCAAAAAGAATGGTATCATCAACAAATTGCTAGATAGGCATAGGAGACAGAGAAGAGGCAGGTTTAATCCCAGTTAAATCTTTAGAGTTGATCTTGAAGTAAACAGATTTACCAAGAGCTTTAGCTATCACAATAAAAAGATAGGGGGGCAAAGGATCTCCCTGTCTTATTCCCCTAGAAGGAGAAAAGAAACCCCTTGGAACTCCATTAACAAGGACTGAGTATTTAGCAGTAGTAACAGCTTCCTTAATGAGAAGAGAAACCTTATCATTGAACCCAAGCTTCTGAATGATTTTAAATAAAAATTGCCATGACACCCTATCATAAGCTTTAGAGATATCAAGTTTGAAAACCATACCTGGGATACGACTCTTATCCATTCAGTGAATAGTTTCATGAGTAGTAATCACAGCATCTAAGATCTGTCTCCCTGGAACAAAACCCTTTTGTGAGGGAGATATGATCTTATCAAGAAGAGGTTGGACTCTGACCACTAGAAGCTTGGTACAAATTTTGTAAATGGTATTGCAAAGCTAATAGGCCTGAAGTCAGCTAGCATCTTCGGGTTGGGCTTCTTAGGAACAAGGGCAATAAAGGTATTATTGAGTTGTTTAAAAAGTTTACCAGTTCTGAAAAAATCTTTGACAGCAGCAGTGATATCATATCCTATAATGTCCCAAAATTCTTGAAAGAAAATGGGGGGAAAACCATCTGGCCCTGGAACTTTGAAAGGGCCCATAGAAAAGACCACTGTACAAACCTCTTCTTCAAAAATAGGCTTTAAAATATCAGCATTATCTTCCTCAGAAATCAGAAAAGGGATATTATTCAGAAGCTGATTCACAATCAGTGAGTTATCAGCACTCAATCCCTGTTCAGACAACAAATTATGAAAGAAGCTGATAGCATGATCTCCAATCTCCTCATCATCAGTAATCATACTACCATCCTCCAATCTTATTCTAGAAATAGAGTTAGATTTTCTATGCTTTAAAGTAGAAACATGAAAGAAAGCAGTATTACGGTCACCTTCTTTAAGCCATTGAACTCTAGATTTTTGCTTCCAGAATAGCTCTTCTATATACATTAAATTCTTCCAATCTCTAATTAAGTCTTTTTCTAATTGGAAAGAAATATCAGAAGTATCTCCTTGAGCAATCTTATATTGAATATTTGCCAGCTTATTGGATAAAATCTTTTTCTAAGAAAAAATGTTTCCAAAACTGTATTTGTTCCAACCATAAACTTCTCTCTTAACATGCATCAACTTTTTAGAAAGTCTGAACATAGGAGTGCCCACAACCTAAAGTTGCCACCATCTAGAAAGAAGATTCCTGAAATCATGATGTTTAATCCACATAGCCTCAAATCTAAAAGGAAAATGACCTCTTCTCTTCTGATTAGCCCATTCCAGAATGAGAGGATTGTGATCAGAAACAGTGCTAGGCAGAGCAACCAATTGAAGGGAGGCAATGTTTGGCCAATTATTGGAAATAAGAAATCAGTCAAGCTTCACTTGAATCATTTGGTCCCCTTTCCTCCTATTTGTCCAAGTGAAATTTTGGTTCATCAAATCAATATCAATAAGCCCAAAAGTATTTATCAAATCAGCAAAGTCCAACATACTATCAGAGTAGTCCAAAATTCCCTGTCTTTTCAGAAGGATAAAGAGGGGTATTAAAATCACCCCCCAGCATCCAATACGAATCAGGATAAGAAGAGAGTTGATTAGCCAAATCCTCCCAAAGATTTTTCCTTAAGACCCTAGTGTTAGGGGCATAAACATTAACCAGACTCCATCTAAAGGAAAGCAAAAAGAATTCAATCACCAAGCAATTTTTGTTGAAGAAAGAAAGTTTACCTTGAAATTTTGAAGCATTCCACATAGTCACAATTCCCCCAGATGCACCAACAGCAGGGCTAATGAAGAAGGCAGCATTAGGCCAAATTCTATCAGCAATCAGATTGAAACCTTCTTCAGACATTTTAACTACCTGAAGTAAAAGGATATCCACTTTGTGATCAAAAATACAGTTTTTGACCTCAAATTGTTTTGAGGGGTTATTAAGTCCCCTCATATTCCAAGAAAGGACTTTCATTTAAATAATATTCTGGGGTGATTCTCCAGTGTCTTCTGCTTTCCACTGGGAATCTGCCTAGCTGCTTCTCTTTGCCTGGTTTCTCTCAATGAAGGTCTACCCTTCAAGGAATCTAAACCAACATCAGCAGTCTTTTTTGGTTTGCGGCTCTTTTTCTTTTGAGATGTCCACTCTTCATGGTCACTCAATGAAGCAGTAGCTACGCCCGGAGAAGCTATAGAATGGTTAGAATGCTTCTTTGGAGGAGGAAATAACCCTCCTTTGAGAAAACCCGATGTAAGTTTCCCTGGAGAAGGGTGAGACTTTATTTGGATTGAAGACTGTAAGGTCACAAACTTTACCTCATCATCTTGAGTCTCCACCACTTTGTCAAACCCCAACTGGGTCTCCTTAATTTTGTCAAAACCCATCTGTGACTCTTACCTCTTTTTCAAATCTCATCTAGGTTTCCTTAACTTTGTCAATTCTTATTTAGATCTCCTCGGAATTGTCAAAACCCATTTGGGTCTCCTCAACTCTGTCAAATCCCATCTGGGTCCCCTCAACTCTGTCATTCCCCAACTGGGTTTCCTCAACTTGAACATGAGCCTTCTCAACCCCATCAAAACCCATCTGGGTTTCCTTAACTTTATCAGTTTCAATCTGGGGCTTTTCAAGGTTACCAACCTCTAACTGAATATTCTTAACTTGATTCAAAATCTCACCTTCTTCCAGGGTTGGTTGTGGAACATCTTGAGATTGAAGGTTCTGATCCTTCTCCTGATCGGTATTAAGAGCAAAATCTTCTTTAGAGTGCTCAACATTAACCAAGGTCGCCTCCTTATTCTCCACAGCGATTTCCTTAGCTTTCTTGAATTTACAATGCGAGATGAGATGCCCCTTCATCTTACAATTCTAACAGTAAGTTGTGGAATTCTCATATGAAATGGGCTGCCTCCAGACGCAAAACTTTGAGCTAATGTCAATGAACATGGGCAGAGTCTTATTGATTTCCACATTAACACAAAATCTTGCATAAACAAAGCGAGATTTGGTGAGTGTGGAGTTATCAAGGGTAACAAAATTACCAAAGGTACTAGCAATAAAACTAAAAATAGATTCATCCTAGTATTCTAAGGGAAAGCCAGGCAGACATACCCAAACCGGGGCAATTTTATTGAGATCCGTACTAAGATCAAACCCTAGTTTCCAACAGCCCAAAGAAAGCGAATGTGTACCATAAAGCCATGGTCCTCCAGGCAAGATAGCCAGCATGTCTTCTTTGTTGGTAAAACGAAAAAGGAATAGCCCTTGTGCCATACCCATGACAGTCACACTGCCTCTAACATGCCAACGATTGGAGACCCATTTGCGGACCATCTCAATGCTGGCACGGAGAGAGAAAAACTTGCCGACCAAGGCAAGATCCATAGAAGCGACAATCGTATCCACCAGATTGTCAGGAACCATAAGGGAAGACCCTTCAGCCGTCTCTTTATGCTGACAAACCATTGTCTGTCCATTCTTAGGAGATTCCACCTATCCCATCAAAACTATTTTCCAGTTTGTAGGCCTGGCAGTGTCTGTAACAAGTAGGGAATTAGAGGTACTGCCACCTGCAGCACCCTCCATCCTCAAGAAGCACACGGAAAGCAGAAAAGAAAAACCCTAGAAAAACCAAAAACCCTAGCAGAGCGTCGTTAGCTCCGATCAAATAACCTACATAAAAGTGAAATTGTTAATTTAATTTTAAGTTTGTTTTGTTTTCATTTTTATCATAGTTCACATGATTGTTCAACTTGGATTTATAAATTGACAAGTTTATTTGATTTTCCAAAATATGCCCTCTTATACTTAATGACATCATTAGAAATGACACTTATATTCCCTTCTGAATAGAACAAGCTTTGATTTAAAGGATGGTTATCATCACTGCCTGTCTAGTGACCAAGCCTTACATAAGATGCATTTATATCGGCAAAATACATCATTTCCTTACTGTTAAGGAATGAAGTAGCATCTCCAAAAGGGCTGGGCTTAAACAGCACACACTAAGCTTTGACTTGCTTAGGTGGCTGGCGGGCCCCTCTCTTATTGACACATTAACAAAACAGAGTAAGAGAAAGGGCCCACCAGCCACCTAAGCAAGTCAAAGCTTAGTGTGTGCTGTTTAAGCCCAGCACTCCAAAAGTCACTAGGTGTCATTTATGAAGTGCTTATATTTTTATAAAAACAGATGATTATCTTAATTTTGAGGACCTAAGAGTTGTTTACCCTTAACCAGAAAAGATCTATAATTCTCTTAAAAACGTCGGAAGCATTTGGTAAATTAATCTCTCTACATCATATTGAAGTCTTTTTTAGGGCCAAAATATTTTTTCATCTCAAGATATCAAGAGTCAATACCATTTCACCTCATAAGTGCTATATGTAAACTACATGCAGAACAAGAACACGAGTGATTTCATTACTCTAGTAGATACACCAAAGAGAAATCAGATTGAATACATCAGTAAATATGCCTTTGCTTCCCATTCACAATTTTATTAAGAATATCAGCAGACACAGGCTTCATATCCTTTGTTGCATTTATATGAATTTCTTGAATAGCTGAAGCAAGACTGGAACTGAAGCCTGAATTGGATTCCCATGCCATACATTAGATATTCATCATGGATATGTCACCAAAGGTGAACATGGCATAGATGATCAAATGTTTTGAGTATGCACCTATTTATCACTGACTTGTTTCAATATTTCATTTTGCTCACATATGTCAAAGAAAAGGCACGCAGCAATGCCCTTCAAAATGTCAACCAATATTCATGTCATTACTGTTGCCACTGTTGTTGCTGGACCATAGTTTTATTGTTCGATCATGAGATACAGTTGCAATGTATTGCCCATCTGCCAAGCCACAAGATAAGAGAGAAATTAGTGCAGAAAAGGTACAGGGTAATTAACATTAATAAAAAGATGTTTTAGATGCTTCACATTTTTAAGTACCTAAACCATAGTAGCATTAGACTAAAACTCACAATTAACCCCCAGTAATCACAACCTGCCTCATTCCCCAAATTTTTTCAAGTTTTTCAAAAAGTGGTTCTGAATTTTTTTTAATGTACGACTTTCTTTTTTTGGCTTATTTTGACACTTAGGAGAAGAAAAATAAAATCACGGGAAGATCAGAAATTTTTAGTTTAGGTTAAGGCCAGGGCATTCTAACTTTTCAAGTTCAACTTTAAATAGATTAATTTTTGAGTTAAAATCTTAAACACTAATGAGAGATTTTCTTTGAATTATATCCTAATGAGGATTTGGTATAAAACATTGGGTCACCCCTAAAAGAGTAGGCTGTGTTCAATGACAGTAGCACTTGCCTACTATTTTAGTACCAATCATATATTCTTTACATTAACCCTCTTAGATAAAAGTAAAATAATTGTTTTTAAAAATCCTACTTGTTTTTTTAATAATTGGAAATTTTGATATGTATCATGTTTATTTATAATCTCTATGCACTATATTTGACATGAATAAACAAAATCAAATTTTTCTCTATTTTTATGAATATAATATTCGTTTTTTAGTTCAAGTTTTTGCCAAGTTTTTCCTGTTTTAAACCTGGCTAATTGAATTATACTTGCACTTTTTCCATGATGTGTAAATGGAATGCTACTATGACCCAAACAGTTCAAAATAAACATAAAAAGTGAGTACAAGCAATACTCAAAAATGTTTAGAAATAAGCAAATTCTAATTGCCAGTACAGAGTCTCAACTTCTTGCCACAGTGAAATCCACTGTAAATCGACACTCTTTCATGGAAATCATAATGCAATCAAATTTTATATCTGAATTTCTTTTGTCAGGTAGAAAGCAACTTGTTAGTGCTATAATTGACAGGATATAATACCTCGACTGGAAAAAGTATTCTTAGAGATGAATAAAACATTATCACCTTGGACAATGGCAATATTGGTAATTAACAGTGCTGCTCTGAGTTTTCAGGATGGGACAGGAGGGCATGGAGATGGGGTTTCAGGGACAACAAAAAAATTCCTGGATTTTGGGGACAACGGGAGAATGGTTAATACAATAATATTGAAAAATTAATATTTAAGATTGAAAAATAAAAATATTTTAAAGTGAATAGAAGCTATCCAATAATCCATTTGATAACCATAATAACATGATTATCATTTTGTTATGTACTAAAGGATATGATATTATAATATATTTATGTAGATGGAGATGCTGACATGTGGCTCACATCCCTTTAGTTATATTGGATCTTGTGGATAACTTGTGCATTTAATTACATCGTGTTGAGTAGGCCTTCATTGGGATTACCCCTCCATTATGTTATTAGGAGGAGGTATATATAAAGGAGATGATTATCATTGTAAGAGGTGTGTGGAGTATGATATTGTATTTGGGATCTGATGGAGATATAGCATGGAGTGGCTTCTTCCTCAAGGAGTACTGTACGGCGTTACCCTACCTTAACCTAGTTTATCCTATTTCTGCATATATTGGATATTAGGGCATCTTGGCCCATGAACATCTCATGTTGTGTGAAATCTATCTTCTGCATTATATTATTTCCATTATTATATGTGTGGATCTTATCAAGTGGTATCAGAGCTACGATTTGGGCAAATGTCGACAAAACCCTAATTTTTAAAAATTTACCTATATCTTTCAAACGGCTGCAAATTTTTCTGCAATTTTTTTACTGAAGGTGGAGGATTATCTAAGGACGCTACAGTCCAAAAATCAGGTTTCTATCATCAATAGTGAATGAGTTATTGCAATTTTATGACTTTTCATAAATTTATTTTTTCAAGCTGCAAATCACATAATTTTTCTGTTATTTTTACATTTATGAAAAGTGTGTCAAAATTTACAAGGGGTCTATTATTTGTATTTTTATTTTTAAGGCCCACAACATAACGAAATAATTCAATCAAAATCAAATATGTTGTAAAAATTTAGAAACCCTAGTTTCAATGGGGTTTCCTAATTTTGATGGAAGTGGAGATGCATTAGAATGGTGGAACCAATATAAAAGACCTTATGGTCAAGAGAAAATATGGAAATTAGATTTTCATTTAGATTTAAGGGGTGACGCTAACAAATGGTATTTACCATTGCATAAGGATATTTCTTCTTTAGATGAACTAGAACAAGCTTTCTTAGATAGATGGGCTCAAGAAGGAGGAGGACAAGAACAAGAAGATGAAAAAGGAGAGGAAGAAGGAGAAGAAAAAGGAGGAGGAGGAGAACGAAAAGAGGATAATGAAGAGAAGATGAAAGATACAAGTACATGCACTTTAGCTCCAAGGAAGATTCGCTCCTTCAATTTCATGGATGTATTCAAAAGGCAAAAGTTATTGTTTCTATAAACCCTAGCAACAAAGATAACTTCATCAACATGGAATTAGCCAAGAAGCCATAGGTACAAGCAAAGCACATCAAGAACAGTCAAATATCAGGTAAGTTTATTCAAGTTTTTTAAGATTTGAAGCTCTCTATGGATAAATATATTTTGCATTCAAACTTTCATGCTTTGGATATAGATGGGTTGGATATTGTTATTGGTTATCCTTGGTTAGAATCTTTGGGAATAGGAAACATTAATGTACAAAAGAAGTTCATGAAGCTTTAGTATAGGAGGAAAAAAATTACATTACAAGATATTACACATAATGAAGTCAAAAGGAAAGTCACAGAAGAGAAAGTTTAAGAATCTACTAAAGATTGCACCAATGAATCAAAGGACATACAAGAGGAGCAAGATGTAGAGAAAAAAAGGAGACAAGTAATGTTATTCATGAGCCAACAAATCAAATGGCAAAAGAAGATGAAGAAACAAAGAAGGTTCCCGTGATAGCAAAGGGTGCAATATATAGGCATCCACATCATTGTGAGAGACAAGAATCATGGAGGAAACCATCACGGAGGCATGATACTACATGGAAACAACAATCCAATCACTATGGAAACAACAATCCAATCACTATGGACCTACATGAAGTCAAAGGAACAACTACAACAATCCATGGTATCATAGAAGTAATGGCTATTCATGGCAACAAAAGGACTTACTTGGTAAGGAATGGAATCAAATCGGTGGAACGAAATATGGATCATGGATGGGATCTAGGTACTATGAAGCTAAAACCACTGCAAAGATCAATTATGGATGGTTGGATGATTGGTCACGATGGCACATTTGTAACAACTTGCGACAGTCTTATTATTTGGCTTCTTCTCATGTTTCGGGGACGAAACATGTCAAGGAGGGATGGCAAGTTATGTACCTAGGGATATGATATTATAATGTATTTAGGTGGATGGAGATGTCGACATGTGGCACACATCCCTTAAGTTAGTTATATTGGGTCTTGTGGATAACTTGTATATTTAATTACATCAGGTTTTGAGTAGACCTTCATTGGGATTACCTTTCCATTATGTTATTAGGAGGTATATATAAAAGAGATGATTATCATTGTAAGAGGTGTTGTAATGTCCCCTTTTCCTAGGCAGTGATCAATTGCAGAGGTTAGTCCATCAGTTGGTCCCCATGGGCTAACAAAATGTTCAAGGGCTCCCTTTGAGGGAGATCTTTGGTTCTTCAACAGGCCTTTTTGGTGCTTATTGCAATATTCTTCAACTCAGTTTTCCAATTTTGTTGTGGGGTGCCTTTCGGAGGCTATTCAGGACCATTTGATGCACACTTACTATTTATGGTAGGTCACTTGGTGATATTGCCTATACTTACTATTTATAGTAAGTCATATCTGGATCAGTTGTCATCATGCCTACATCCAGAAAATATGATCGGATCATTATTTGAATTGATGTGGGGTGATTTATTGAGGATTAATGATTTATTATATTATTAAAGTTATTTGACTTTAATAATATTAATATTTAATGATGACTTATTAAAAAGTGATATAAGGGTTAAATGGAAATTAATAAAGTGATCTATTTAATGATGCTTTATTAATTTATTATGTTAAAAGGGAGACATAAGGACTTTATTAAAAGGGGACTTAAATGATTTCAAATATATTTTATATTATTAAGTTGTGCATCCTAATTAAACGAGAGATTAAAAGTAAATTGAATGAAATGGAATTTAAAGTGAATTTGAGGTGAATTATAAAAGGGCATTTTGGAACTCATTTCATTCATTTGTTGTTGAAGAAGAAAATTTTGGCTAAGGGTTTTGCTGAAGACTAGAGAGTCTGAAAATCTCAAGCTTTTTGAGGATGTAGTCCCTCAGGAAGAACAGCATGCAGACAATTCCATTGCAGGGATTGTGCTTGTACTTCAAAGATTTTCAGGAAGGTTTCAAGCTAGGGTTTGAAGAATTTATCAGGAGTTTGATAATTTACTGAATATTTGAAAGACAAGGGTTTGAATAATATTGCAAATCAGAAGTATATGCATTGCAAGGCTCTTTTAACCAGGAAGGGGTTTTGGCAATTTAATTGTATGCAGCTTTGCACTAGGCGTGGGGATTGGTGATAGTAATCATTGATGGACTTAATTATCATTGTTGTTGCTGTTATACTGCTGCAAACTTTATACTTCATTATGGCATTCATTTCAGAGGGTTTCAAGGCATATCTTACCTATGAGTTCATGATTTGTAACCCCCAATTTTCTGGGTATTGTTGTTTTAGATAATGGGGGATATTTTATGAACTGGGTTGTCAATATTTTGTGAAAATACTGAGTATCTAAGATGATATAAAAATATGGAATTTTCAGTTGTGTATTCCCTATGTAATGTTCAGTTTTTTAGTTGAAAATTATTATTGCAATATCTTCTATTTTGCTGCATTATATTGTTGTATCAAACATTGCAAATATATCAAAAAACCATAAAACAATTAAAAACAGACAGGGAAAATCCAGAAAGTAAATATCCTATCAAGGGTGGGATATTACAGTGGTATTAGAGCTGGTTTTCTTGCCAGCCTGTTGGATTACTACTTTGTGCAAAGTTGCATGTCAGAAATTTCAATTGCATGTTAGTACACAATACTTGCATGTCAGTTTTGAGACTACCCAGATGCTTGCATGTTAGTTTCATGGGCCAAGTAGCAGTTGCATGTGAGCATTCAACGATTCAATAGTTGCATGTCAGAGTTGAGGTTGAGGGTATAGTTGCATGACAGTGATTAGCTTTTGCATGTCAAAGTTACAACACTTGGTTTAATTTGTCTCTGAAGTTCTCCAAATCTCAGAACAATGTATGGAAGACGACTACCCACTTTCCTTCCGAGGACAATTATGTATGTCTCGTCAACAAAAGATGAAATATGCACCAGGTTTAATGAGTACTGCTCTCTTCCTAAAGAAATTCGAGATGGCCTCATATTTACAACATTTTTGGGAATACCGGAAGAAGAAGATGACTACGTGACAAATGAATATTTGGCCATGCATGCAACTACCATGGATGAGGTGGTGCATGAAGAAAAAGACAAAACAACTTTGGATCCTAGTTTTGATTCAACTAGTGATGATTCTAATGACTTCCCTGATGATTCCTTAAAGCAGATGATTGTGTTGAGTTCACACATGTATTCTCAGATGAAGGGTTCAAAACTGAAGTGGTTGATGATGAGAAAGCCTTATCACATGATGATGGTTTGGTAGAACCCCAGGATGACATTACCAGCACTAATGGAGTTCTGATCAGCCATGAAAACAAATCAGATTGTATGTTGCATGACGCTGATCTAAAATCAGAAAATTCGGGTAAGTTTGATAGGTCCCAGGATAGTTCTTTGGATGTATATGCTTCTATTCCGGAAGAGGAAATGAGCAATGAGGATGTCAAATCAGCAGCCTCTAACATTTCATTTGAGCCATCCCATGAGAATCTTGAGACCAGTACTTTTGATGAGGGTGTGTGCAATGTTGATAGCACACATGATGATGTTTTTTGTTCAGTTACTGATGGTGATTCAACGTCCTATCACAGAACTGATTTTAAATTAGAAATTTTGTGTGGAAATGTTGTCTCAGGGGTCTCACCAATTGGCAGGGCAATTGAAGGTGAATAAAGGCATGATTGCTTCAGCCATAGAACACTTTGATGTTGCTCAGCAGTTGTTGGCAAACTGTTGTTGGAAGACTTCAGAAACACATGAGCACTTTGATAGTGAACTTTCCCTTGCAGAGTTTCAAACACTTGGAGATGCATTGGGGGTAATGAAAAACAATTACCTAGAGTTATTATCAGACAGAGATCATCTTCTCATGCTTGATGGGATCTATTATGATGCACTAAACGGGAAAGAAGAGGACGCTGATGAGCTCACCTATGAGCTTGAGGTCACCGTGGACTCTTTGAGGAACACTCAATTGGCCCTTCAAGAGTCAGAGTCTCGTATTGATGAGCTTACCGTGGAGTTGAGCTTGGCGCAGTCTTCATCACCTACAACTATAATTCAACCATCTATGACAGCCATTGGTGATGATCATACATCCACGGATTGTGGTAACGTGCTTGTTGAGGATGTAGAGACATCCATTTCATTTACAGGTGCAGGGGACGCCCATGGGATGAGTACATCGGATGAGCTTAGCAGGGAACAGTATGTGGCAGCAGGTGTTCCTGTTGATTAACCCATTTCAGATGATGCAGAGAATGTTATTGACGGGTCTTCTGATGAAGTGGTGGATTTAGCAGAGAGTTGTGTGTTCGATCACAATGCTGTCCCATCTTCTGTACAGGAGGAACGCAGGGTATCATCTAGTGGGGAAATTGGTTTCCATGCTGATATGTTTCCCTCTCCTGGAAGCAAATCAGAAATTTCATCCCATGCAGTTGATTGTGATCAACAACCAAATGAGTTACAGAGATGGAAGGATCAGCTGAAGGTTACTGAGCATAAGGTTGTCCAAACCTTAACTCGTCTCAACAGCACACACAAGTTTGTGGAGCACCTCTTGTGGTCGGCACAATTGGAGGAAAGGCAGAAAGGGGTAGTAGTGGGCACTTCTATATCTAGTTTGCGAACTATCCAGCATGCCATAGAGTGGATTAAATCAGAATACCTCCAATTGCTTTCAGATCAGGACTTTGCTATTGGGTTCGCAGAGAGGTCTTGCAGAGCAACTACCTAATCAGCCCTTCAAGATCAGAGATGTGAACCACCTCCTAATTCAAGTGATGAGAGTGATTGGGCCTGCATTCCCAATGACTATGCAGGACTACCATTGGCGCAAACAGGCACATTCCACCTTGTTGCATAGTAAGGAGTGCTCATCACTTCTCTTTCAATCCAAACACGGATGGTTTGATGATGCGTAAGTGTGGGTTGGCTCAAGATTCATATCATCCATTTTGGGATAGAGTGGTTCCATCTTCGGAAGATGGACCCAGAGACTACAGGTATCCGACTTTGTTATTTTTAGATGGTTGTTTACAGGGTCAGGGATCAAATTTTCATCATGCTGATATGTCCTTGGCAGAGTTCGCGACTTCCTTGTTTCAGGAATTTCCATTGGAGGTGAGGCTACAGGGAAGTTGTGGTTTCAGTGAGCATGATGGCATTGTTAGTCCAACCCGCAGTGATGGTGTTCTACTCCATAAGTTGGTAAGGGACGATTGTTCTATTAATTTGGATGAGGATTTTATTCATAATTTTTGGACAGCAGCTATACTTGAGTTTGGAGGAGAGTTGTATCATCTCCTCAGCATTGGAGAGTGGCATAGGGTTGGTACTCTGGCACCCTATGATCTTGGTCGTTTTGTATGCATTCCCATAGGTTGGATATTCAGTCTAGAGGGTATTGATCTGTTTTATATCAGCAACCTAGGAGGAGTTGTTACACCGTGTTCGGCACCTATGAGGGATACTCATCACATCCATGGGATTTTGCAGAGTTTGGAGTGGGGTGTTGTGATGCTGGCACTTCAAGTTACTTCCATCTCCTCATGTTCAATGGATGTGAGGTTCTGATGTGTTGGGATCCAGGTGGTGACAGGTTTGGCACGTCAGTTCGGTTGGATCCCGATGTCTTGCTTCACCATTCTCGGCATGGTGAAGATTATATCAGAGTAGCGCAGTGGAAGTTAGCGGATAAAGTGTATGGCAGACTTCCATTCTAGTTGTGGGATCCAGGGATTTCTATGCTTGGCAGGTTGCTTCAAATTTGGAGAGTAACTATCAGAGTTGTTGAATTTAGCTTTATCATTATCCAGTGGATGCAGTGGAGTTTTGGTAGAGCATCCTTCAGGTTTATTTGGGATCCAGGTATTCCAGTGACAGGCCAGAGTGTTCCGATGTGGATTGCTTGGGGACAAGCAATCTTGGGAAGGGCGAACTGTAATGTCCCCTTTTCCTAGGTAGTGATCAGTTGCAGAGGTTAGTCCATCACTTGGTCCCCGTGGGCTAACAGAGTGTTCGGGGGATCCCTTCGAGGGAGATCTTTGGTTCTTCAGCAGGCCTTTTTGGTGCTTATTGCAGTATTCTTCAGTGCAATTTTCAAATTTTGTTGTTGGGTGCCTTTCGGAGGCTATTCAGGACCATTTGATGCACACTTACTATTTATAGTAGGTCACTTGATCATATCGCCTATACTTACTATTTATAGTAAGTCATATCTAGATCAGTCATCATCATGCCTACATCCAGAAAATATGATCGGACCATTATTTGAGCTGGTGTGGGGTGATTTATTGACGATTAATGATTTATTATATTATTAAAGGTTATTTGACTTTAATAATATTAATATTTAATGATGACTTATTAAAAGGTGATATAAGGGTTAAATGGAAATTAATAAAGTGATCTATTTAATGATGCTTTATTAATTTATTATGTTAAAAGGGAGACATAAGGACTTTATTAAAAGGGGACTTAAATGATTTAAAGTATATTTTATATTATTAAGTTGTGCATCATAATTAAAAGAGAGATTAAAAGTAAATTGAATGAAATGGAATTTAAAGTGAATTTGAGGTGAAATATAAAAGGGCATTTTGGAATTCATTTCATTAATTTGTTGTTGAAGAAGAAGAATTTGGCTAAGGGTTGTGATGAAGATTGGAGAGTCTAAAAATCTCAAGCTTTTTGAGGACGTAGCCCCTCAGGAAAAACAACATGCAGACAATTCCATTGCAGGGATTGTGCTTGTACTTTAAAGATTTACAGGAAGGTTTCAAAGCTAGGGTTTGAAGAATTTATCAGGAGTTTGATAATTTACTGAATATTTGAAAGACAGGGGTTTGAATAATATTGTAAATCAGAAGTGTTGTGACCAAATCACACATCGCCCCATTGCAAATGGGGACCCCCTTTTTTGAGCTCCAATGTTTTGCTTGAGTATAGGATGTGGTCTTAAGGGCAGTTCGTGATCAAGTTGGTGGTGATTTCAATTCAAGGTGAAACCTTAGCATCCTGCTAGGAGCTAATGGTATAAAGAATTCAAGGCAACTCCTAACACCTTAAATGTGTACCTACCTTGGAGAAAGCACTCGCTCATGACATGGCGCAAATTCACTCCTATATAACTCTTAAAGTAAGCCAAAATAAGATAGGCGCACTTTGCATATGAACAACTCCATTTTAGCGCCTAGCTTTAAAAGGCATAATTCATTGGTCTAAAGTCATAATGAAAGGAGTGAAGGTAGTTTAGGCGCCTTTCTGCATTGGTTAAGTCATCTTCCTGCGCTGAAGAAACTCGTATACTAAGCACTCATCCAAACAGGGCGCTCATCATCACTTGTTCAATCACCAACCAGCGCCTTGAGAAGGAATGGTTAGGTGTTCCTAGAGGGAATCGGCGCCTTGAAGAGAGTTTGATTTATTAAGAATACCTCTAAGCCTTCAAGTCCAAAGTGCACTCATTCAGCGTAGGCACCTATTGTGGTCAACAAAGTTAGCATTTCGCGCCTATTATGGAGAAGTTTCCTGAGTGTTTAAAAATGCATTGGTAAAGCTAAGTTATGTTTAGGCGCATCTTTTGCCTTCACAGAGCATTTTTGGTGCCTTGCAGGTAGAGAGCTTGAAACCATGTAATCTGGTGTTTTAGAGATGAGGTGGTCTCGTGAGAAGTTTGAGTGAGTATTTGAAAGTATTTAAATAAGTCTAAGTCACTTTGGCGCCAATGGCACCTTTAGGATCATAGAAGTGCGCCTTGCCAAAAGGCAGGAAACTAATAAGTTTGATTCTATCTCGAAACCAATACATTTGAGCATGAACTTTTGACGTTTAGATAAGTATATGTGGAGCATGAAGTCTTTAGGATCATAGAGTGCGCCTTGTTTGTGAGGTGGTTGGAGAGATGTATTTGAGTGTTTTAAGGAGGAGAATGAAGTTGAAATCAAGAAGTGTCAAGTCACAAATTGCCTATCTCTCACTGGGTTTAAAAACATCATAATGGCGCCTAGTAATGGAAAAGTCTCCAAGAATTTGAAACCTCAGGATGACACATACAAGGGTGAGTATGTTGGGTGCTGATTGGCACTTGTTTCATTATAAATGCGCCTTAGAAAGAGATACATGTAAGGGTATATCTGAATGGGCGCCTAAAGGGGAAAGGATCATTCTAAGATATGATTGATCAGTTTACAAAATGGTAAGGATAGGGTCTTTCCAAACAAGGCGGAATTTGAAGTCTATTTTGCTTTTGAAGTCTTCTAGGCGCACATTTTCATCTACATCATCTAAATTCAGCGCCTGATTCATGGAAGCCTGGTTCATTGTCACTTAAAGGAATGCCTTAAATAAGGAACATCTAATCAAGAGGATAATGCTAGAAAGAGAGATTCTTAAAACTTTTGGATGATAACAATAAGTATGAAGAGAGACTAGGTGCTGATCTCATTCCAAAATGCCATAAAGTGCGCCTGGGAGTTGGTTCAGATTCAAAATAGCGTCTAGATATGAGGAAGACCATTTCAAATTCATGTACTAATTTACATCTGTCTGACTCCTAATCAGCGCCTAGCATAAAGACACCATATTGGCACCCTTCAAGTAGATTTTTTCTCATATTGGCGCCCTATGTAACTAGAAATCAGCGCCTTAGAATGAGGGATAAGTTCATGAGTATCTTGCTTAGTGGAAGGAGTATGGGAGTTTAGAAGCAGATTCAAGCTTTGTTTTGACACTCTTTGCCTTTAAAATCATCCATGCTGGTGTCTAAAGAGGAATCAACTTACAATTGCGAAATGATAATGTTGAAGTAAGTAAAGAAAGTTTCTGAGATGAGAAGTATGGATCAGGGCGCTCTGTTGTGACCAAATCACACATCACCCCATTGGACTGGGGACCCCCTTTTTATGTTTTGTAAAGAGTCTCGGGGTCATTAGGTGATAGGAGTCTAATATGTTTCAAGGTTAGCTGCCATAATCTCAGCGAGACAACTCAAACAGGCGCCCTGGAGCACATCGTATCATCTGAGTAGTCAAAATGCGCCTTGAATGGAAGAAGGTTTTGAGCGCCTTAAACTAGTTTTGCGCCTTGGGTTGAAATGCGCCTAAACTTAGATCAAACCAAGGGACCTTCAGTGAAGTGTTGAGCGAGTTTGGGAATTGAAGAGAGTGTCTTAGAGGAAAGATAGTCTTAGATGAAACTAAGTGTTTAGATGGAGAGATTAGCGCCTTGATCATAGGTAGAGCCTTGGTGTAAGTTTGTGCGCCTAAGTGAAGACTATTTTAGCGCCCAAGGTCAGAAGACTTAACTTTTGAGTTCTTACATCTCTGAGTGAGCGCCCAGTGTTTGAAAGCTCATCATGTTTTGGCACATTGAAATGAATTTGGCGCTTAAGATGGAGCACCTTTAATTTGCGCCCTTGTTGTAGTAGGGTCTCAAGGTAAGTAGATTGGCGCCTTGGTTGGAGTCTTGATTCTGGTGCCTTGAGATGTTGTGATGGAGAGGAACAATTAGTTGATAAGCGCCTAGTGAGGATAAGTGCAATTAGCGCCTTCATCTAGCATCCAGGAGTAGTGATTGATGATGAATGTCATGTTTAGCGCCTTGATTTGAATGATTGGAATTGGCGCCTAGCAAATACCTTGAGCTTGAAGTGTTTTGAGTGCCCTAAGAGACTTAGATCAAACCTCAAACCTTAAATGCGCCTTAAGGCAAGATGATGCGCCTCCTTGAGTTGAGCACCCAAGTGCAAAAGACCATGAACCTTGAAAACCTTAAGGATGATGAGCGTTTTGATGTTAGAAGATTCTGGCGCCTTGTGTTGCTTTGAAGGTAGAATTGCGCCTAAGAGGTAAATGCGCCTTACCAAGGATACAAAGGATTGAATACCTTAAAAGTGTTTAGTATCTTGATCAGTGCCTAGATGTGGTGTGAAGCGCCTTTGATCTAGCGCCTTAGGTGATTGGAGATAAGGAATAAATGCACCTTGATGAGGTTAAACGCCTTCATCTAGTGCCCATGTTGAAGTCAGAAGGTTTAAGCACCCTAGCTCTGAGGGTGAGCGCCTAGTTTTAAGGAGAGGTTTAAATGAGCACCTTCAACCCAAAAGGAGCGCCTTAGTATCTTGAATGACCTCTACCCTTTTAGCACTCTGAGTGTCCTAAAGACTCCTGTGCCTTGATAAAGATGGACCGCCTTGAGAAATGTGCCTTAGGTGATTGGAAATTGTCATCTGGCCATTTGTATACTAAACCTCAAAACAGCGCCTATTGACCTCTGAGTCTTACAGAAGGTTGTCACTGCGCCTTCAGGGGTTTTAGCGCCCTAAGAGGACTCCTTGATGAAGAGCACCTAGAGTGGATGTGAGCGCCATTTTTTGTTACCTTGAAGAAGGATAATGGATTGCAAAGTGAAGTTATGCGCCTAGAGTGGATGTGTGCGCCTTGGAATAGATGACATCACTTTGAAATCACATTGTTTTGCGTCTTAGAAACAAGTAAGATTGAGCGCCTTGATGGTGAAAGATGATGCGCCTTGATGGGTTGATGATGGAAATTGACCGCCTTGGAGATAGCAAGAAGATGAAAATGCGCCTTGATGGGAGATCTCTGCATCTTGATGGTGAAGTCAAAACCTTAAGAGCCCCTTGAGGTTGGAGTTAGAATGTTTGGGCGCTTTCATTAAAGATGGTTTGAAAAGCTACAAACAAGACATACTCTCAGTAAAATGCGCCTAGACAACCTAAAAGCGCCTCACAAAAGGATATGATCATGCTCTGGAATGAAATCCTCACAACATTCAAAACCAAAGTGAGCGCCTAAGGGGATTTGAAGTTGACTTTTGCGCCTTGCAGTGAAGAGATAAGTTGTTTCAACCTTTGGATTGAGTTGCCTTGATTTGCACCTAGGAGTGGAAAGGAACACCTTGTTTGGAGTTGTAAACTTGGTTTTGGCGCCCTGAGCCTCTTTGACACCTTGGAGAAGACTTGCTTGGAAGAGTCAATTAGCGCCTGGGAGAGAGCGCCTAGAAGGTATTCCGGAGCAATGAAGTGTTGGGAACTCTCTACTTGAGCGCCCTGAAACTAGTCAGAGGAATGATCAATATTGCGCCTTAGATACAAGTAAGTCATTGTGCGCCTAGATGTGAAATAAGTGCCTTTGTGAGATTATTGAGCGCCTAAGGAAAGGAAGGAGAGCGCCTTACATACAAGATAGTGCCTAAGCCAAAATTGCACCTTGAGGAGTAAAGGCGCCTTAATGGGGTATTAGCGCCTAGACATATCTGGCGCCTAGGTATAAAAGAATGAAGTGTTGGAGGCATATAACAAAGATGAAAATGCGCCTTGGTGGTAAAGTCAGGAGGCTCTAGTGCCTTGATGGTGAGGTTAAGGATGATGCTCCTTGATATTGAATTCAACTTAAAGAGATCACTTTTGTGCCTAGCAATGGAGTGTTTTAGGATCATGTGAGTGTCTTAGGATGATGTTTTGCACCTCAGAGGGGTGATATGCGCCCTAAGTTATGAATTTGGAGTGTCTTGTAGTAAAAAAGAAAGTGCGCCTTGGAGGATATAAGTTGAAGCACCTTAATCCTAAAGCAGGATTGAGGAGTCATCACCTAAAGAATGCTTCGAGATCATCAAGTTGCATCATCAAGAGCAAGTACCTGAGTAGCCTTCAAATTGCAAAGGGAACACCACTTTAAAGGATCAAGTTTAAGTCCCCTACATCCATGACATCATGTTAGATTACATCAAATTCAAGTGTACGTCATCAAGGATAATCATACATTCATCCATCCGAGCTTCAAGTCAAATTCTCCCAATCTTCAAGATTCATCAACCTTCAAAGTCTTTGTGAGAGGTCATCCACTTCATATCCAAGGATGGTGTTATCACTTACAAGAGGGTCACTTCAAGGTCAACATACCGAGTGCACTACTTCATCTTCATCTGCAATAGCACCATGTCAAAGACACTTCATCCATTCACTCTTCAATTTTAAGAGAGATCTCCTACTCCAATTCAAGAATGAAGTTATCTTCATCTACTCTACTCCATGAAGCATTATCATCTACTCTTACATGAAGGTAGCAACATCACATCTCTCCTACTACTTTATATGAAGAAACATCAAAGAAGATCAGCAAGTAGGAGAAACATCATGAAGTTAGGCGCTTATAGGTATTCAAACTTCTCTTTTGGGCGCCCTTCATATAGAGGACAATTCACTTTGGCGCCCATATATACTTAGACCTTCTCTTTTGGCGCCCAAGGTTTTTTGTTTAAATTCTGAAAACTACAAACATTTAATGCTAAATGAGGCCGACCTTACCTTAGCTGACCTCATTTAATAAAGGCAAACAACCCTATATAAGGTGGCGCTCACTTCCTATTTGCATTATTCACAAGCATAAGGAGGCAGCGAAATTTACAAAGAGGGGCAGCGAATTCCTTATAAGGAGCAGCATTTTCTTTAGTGGAGTGAATTTTTTTTTTTTTTTTAAGAAAAAGCAGAATTGTTAGGCAGATCTGAGTTTTAGAAGGCTGATTTGCTTCTAAATTCTGCCATTTCTATACTGATTTTTGCATTAAATTCCAGAAATTTGCATTTGCTAAGGCAGAAATTGGGCACAAGGTACGTCTTGATCACTTCTACTTTATAAAATTACCTTGTATTTGTTTAATTTTGCAAATTTATATTCAGAAATCAGATAATGCTTTGATGTAAATGACTTATTAGAGTATGTTGCTCTTCATTTATAAAACCTCTCTTATACTTGAAAATTTGAGTTGAGAAATGATGACATGATAAAAGACTTGTAGAAGCTGTTATTTCAATATATTTATTCGAGTCTAGTCTTGCAGGTAAATGGGAATGACGGCCAAAGAAAAACAAGTACTTATCAAGATGGATGCCAAGTCCAACATACCAGAGTCCAAGCTAGAAACGCAATGGAAGGATGTCAGCGACACCAATATGGGACACGTAAACCTAGAGGAGGTGAAAGACTTCTTGCTCGCCATCACAAGGAACGAAGATATCAAAGCTATCGCAAAGAGCAGGATTGTACAAGCAGCTTGCTTCCCACCTGCCTTGCCAAGCGCCGAGCTAGTGTTGGAGTGTGTTCAGCACTATGACAAAGAGAAAAGACAGATTATAGCAAAGGATGGAACTGTTCTCGCCTACCTACAAAAGGAAGCCATTCAGGAAATTTTCAATATCCCGAAGGCGAAAGGAGTCTTCATATGCCCTACAACTGCTCAGATGACTTTCGAAGGCAATTCTAAGGTCTAAATGCAAGAAATCAGGAAGAAGTGGATGAATGATTCATCAATGAAGATATACAACTCCGAAGACCCCAAGTACCACAAGGCTGATTTCAAACAAGAGATAAGTTACCTGATCATGTTCCTGAATCGAGTAACAGGTAGGCCACAATCATCTACTTTCGAAGGATGGATGTATACTTACTTTGATCATATGTTTACAAAGAACAAGATGATTGATTGGGCTGGTCTTATAAGCCATTGCCTTGATGATCAGTTTGAGAACTTTGATGAAACGAAGTCTTTCTTCATGACTTCATACCTTGTTTATATCCTGGCAAGAAATGTAGTCTACAAAGGACTAACAGCGAAAGGACAAGTAGGTACAAAGTCTGGACAGATTCTCTTTCATCAGTGTTATCCTCAACTTCATTTGAAGAATATAAATCACTATAAGAGATTCAATGATGCTTTCACCATGTTCATAGTAAGGAAGTTGAGAGGTGAACTGCATAGAAGATTAACAGGTGCTGCCAGGAACTTCATCAAGCAGTATGGAAGGTATTATATTCAGTATGACAAGTTCACCTATATCAGAATTCAAGGATTTACATCATTCCCATATAGACTGCCCAGATACCCTTCAAACAGGATGGTGTTGCTAGAGGTTTCCAGACCGCTGTTAGAATTTCATAAGATGCAGAAAGCGAGGAAGAAAGCAGGAGTTCAGTTTCCTCTTCAACTGGGTAGATACTATTCTTGTCCATCCTTACAGGCAGCCGAGCATTCAGAAGTTGAGCTTCAGGCTTATCATCTGCATCCACATGATTCGAGGAGAGAAAACTTTGATCCACATGGAGCCATCAAGCAGTCTTATTCTTCTTATAAGCATAAAGAACAACTGGAAGATCATTGGGCTGATGCTATCGATGATGATGATATCAGGATGCAAAAATGTTCAAAATTGAAATGGGACCTAATAAGAGCTACAAAGGTATTAAGGATTCCTGATCAGTTAGAAGGTGAAAGAGCTCTTCTTGGTGATGAATATGATAAGATCCGCAATTTGCCTTATGAAGTCAACTAGGCAGATAGAGAAAAGGTCGACGATGAAGGATTGATAAGACCCATCATCGCTATCACTGAAGAGCAGATAAATAAACAAGTACAAGCCTTGCTTGACGAAGGAAAGAGACTCACGTATACTAAGATGGGAGAACTCAATCAGCGGGAACAACATAAAGCACCTAGTAAAGATTCACGAAGCAGAGGAAGTGAAAGAGATTCAGGACAGGGAAAGAAAAGAAAATAGCTTGAGACTGTACAAGGAGAATCCAGTAAAAAGAAGAAAAGGATAAGTATTGAAACTGCCTCTTCTAGACAGCCAGGTGACATCCCACTGAATCAAGACATAGTAGTACCCGCTGAGAATGTAGTTCCAGAAGCTCCAATCGAAGAAGTACCTTCTAGCCCACATGACACTGAGATCATCGATGAAACAAATACCGAGGAGAAGGATGGGGCTGAAGAGGAATCATTGCCTGCACAAGGAAGACAATTACAACAGCAGCAAGATCTTTCATCATTGCTGGAGTGGCTACAGGGAAGAATCAGAGAAAATTATGAAGTGGAGAAGTGTCCTCCCCTTCCAGTTGATGAGTTACTCTTGGACATGTCGAAAGAGAAACCAAAGAGGAAGGCAAATATCCTTTCCAAGATCACTAAAGATGAAACAGGGGCAAGGAAAGTGCATGTGGCAGTTCCCAGGCTTGAAAAGAATATAGAGGATGTAACACCTGATGACTATGACATCAATACAATCAATCTGGGTCCTTTAACTGGAATGCAAGTTGAAGAAGAACTTCAGGATTCAATTGATAATGCTCAAGCTATCATAAGACAAGAGACAGAAGGCAGAATCAAAGCTGAGCAAAGATATCGAGCCTTAGAGCAATACATTCAGCATTTAGTTCATCCTATTCATCAGCAGGAAAGAGTAACTACACCTCCATCTCTCCTTCCTCCAGAAACAGTTGAACACCTAGAAGAATTGAAGTCTTCATCTCACAGAATGAAGGATTGGATGAAAAGGTCGAAGGAGACTACATTTAAACATCTGGAAGATATTATGCAAGTAAATGATAAGATTACTAGTCTTAAGGAGAGGGTACTTGCACTGATGACAGCTTGTGTTGAATTCAAAGACATCCAGGATCAATACTTGCCACACTTGAAGAGCTTGATGGAAACATCAGTTGATGAGTTGTTACATGCTGAAGTTATTAAAGAAGGTAAAACATATAACTTCTCTTCCTGGTATTATGGCTTTCGCATCAAAGGACAATTGGATAAAATAGAAATAGATATGTCGAGAGTTAGAAGTGTGCTTCAAAGGATTCAAGATGGAATACATGCCTCTTTGATGAAGATCTGTAATCCATTTGGGGAGATAACTTTTGATAACATGAAAGAACAAGTTCAAGCTTTCTATTTTCAAGAAGATGATGTTACAGATGAAAGACTTGATAGTATATTTTCACTCGCTGTCCACCTTGGCGACAGCAAAACAAGGATAACTGATTGGGAAAAGACACTTGGCCTTTATTCAGAGGATGTACTTGAAGCTGAAGGAACCATTCAGAATGCGCCAAGTGTACCTGTGGAGGAAGTCAAGCAAATAGTGTCCAAGTTCATTGAATGCCAAACTTCTAGTGATGGATATTCACATGAGGATTCTTCATAAGATAATGATGTCATTCTTATCTTCTTGGGTGGCGTGCTTTTGTTCCTTTCTTCATAACCTCCGTCATTTAATAAAGATAACCTCCTTCATTTAATAAAGTTGGCCTCTTTCATTTAATAAAGAAGAGTTTGTTACAACTACTTGTGATGTGGCTTGATCTGGTCCGCTGGCTTGGCCGATCGATCTTGACCCTTCATTCATTTTGAAGTCTATAAAAGGGCTCTTGTTGCTCTCATTTGTACGGTTGAAATTTCTAAAATTGTTGCAAGAGCTCTCTGAGATAATAAAAGATTCATTGCTTTGGTGATTCTATTTGTGTTTCTGAGTGTTGCATGGTTTAGATTTTCAAGCGAACATTAAGTTATAAGTTTTCTTTAAGTTTATGTTAGTTAATGGAAGGTTTCTTTATTGCTTTGTGGTGAAATCTATAAGTTCATACCATTTGTAGTTTGTGTCTTGCAAATTACATTGCATGGTTAGTCTGAACAAAAATTGGACATCAATTTGATCTTTATGTTTGTTGAATCCTTCATGAGCATAAGTGATATAAACATCTTGTACACCCTAGAAGATTGCATCAATCTTGTGTAGTTGTCTATCTTGGCGAAGCAGGATCTGGTTTGGTTTCACCTTGAGCAGTAAATGTCCTTACATTTAGGATTAGATTAGTGTTTCTAAACCTTACATCTTTTATCCTTTTTTATCTATTTAGTTAGAATTAGAACCAAGAACATCAATTGCCAAATCATACGCCATCAGTTGTAGTACTTAGACTCTCCAGTATTCACTTCCATAATCATTGAAACAACAGTTTATTTGAACAATTGCGTAAGTCCCTTTGTGTTTAAACAGCAAAATCATACTTAGTCACTGAGCTATCTCTTACAAAACCATCAGAAAGGAACCTTGGAGTCATCTTGTTTGATCACTTCGTTCAGCATTCGAGAGGCTTTGCTCAAGAGGGAGTCAGATACTTTGTATTTCACTCTAATTGTTGACTTGTCCAAAAACAATCATCAACACGCTCCTTAGTATTTAAACCTGATTTAAGGCGCTAATCCATACTTGTATTACCGTCAAAGTAAGAAGTCTAAGAACAGGGGTTTAAATATATAAAAAATGAAGTAAATATCCTATCTAAATCAAGGCGCAAATTCATGTTCAAACAATCATATTGGTGCCTAAGAGATGAGAACATGAAACACTAAAATCACCTATCTGTCATCATGAGCGCCTAAACATCAAGGAGTAGGCATGAAGTAAGATTGATCGAAATTGTGAAATAAACACCTACTAAATTTAGGCGCCATTTCACATTTGTTCTACCACCAAAAGGCGCCATTTCTTGTAGGAAACAGTCATGATTTTTTGGTGCCAATTAATATCTAATTGACTTTCAAAGCAAGCGCCTAGGTGAGGGAGTCCTTCCAAAGCATTCACAATTGTCTAAAACATAGAAAATGGCTAGTACAAAGCTAAATTGTGTTAGGCACCCTACTTTTAGCTCCTCCAATCCATATTAGCGCCTTGAGGAAAATCATCCAAATCCATGTTCAAAAGTGGGCGCTAATAGATTGAAGGCATGTGCAAAATGACAAGAATAAAGTTTACTGGATTTACCTCTGCCATTCAGATTGGCGCCTAAGGAAGAAGTTGCATTGTAAGATACCTTTGAATGAACCTTATTAGAGAGATTGACCTTTTTAAACTATTGCAATTGTTTGAAATCATTTGAAATAATGAATGTGGGACTAAATTGTATTAGGCGCCCTTTGTTCCTCTGTTTGTCTAGATATGCACCTAGAGCTTGAAAAAGGATTATTGTCTTACGAAGGGATTAATATATTGTTTCTCTTGTCTTGTAGGAACACCGGAGTTGATCAAGGGGCTTGGAATCACCTTTAAGGAAGAGTTATCATGTAGCTGTTCCAAAGGAGCCATTCATATTCATTCATGGGAAGGAATCACTACTAAAGAAACATCACTTCAAAGAGGTAGCTGCTCCAAGACATCTTCAAGTTGCAGAGGGATCGCACCTCGAGTCTCCTACATCAATGACATCATGTTAGATCACATCAAGTTCAAGTATACTTCATCAATGGAATCATGTTCAAAGACTTTCATCCATACAAGCTTCAAGTCAAGTTCTTACAATCTTCAAAGTCTCCTTGAGAGGTCATCCACTACATTTCAAAGGGCCACTTCAAAGATCATCGTAAAGGACTACTTCATCAACTTCTACATTAAAGACATCCATCATTCATTCAACTTCAAGTTCCATTTTTCAACTTCAAGATCTCCTACTCCAATTCAAGAAGCTTCATCATTTATTTTTCATGAAGTAAATAACATCATCTCCTACTACACTACTCTACTCTTCATAAAGGAGCATCATTGAAGAAGATCAACATCATGTAACCTATAAGAAGAAGCATCACAGAGTTGGACAAATGAAGCTACAAGTATCATACATCCAGTCTACAAGAAGAATGAATAAGGCAAGATCTACAAGTTGTATTCCCAAACATTCAAGTATCAAGCAATCACATTGAATACATCACACATTGATGATACAATTTTCAAAGTATGCTGAAGTGGCATCTAGGTGGCGAGTACACATCATTCAATTTTAATTAGCCGCATTATTTAATGCATTCAATGTATCATTTAATAGAAGTCAAAGGGACGCCTATGTGGAAGGTGGTTTTAAATGCTTTCGCCTTACCTTATCACATTGGATAACGTGCCTTCATTGCCTCTCTCTTTTATGCTAAAAATAGCAAATTGTTGTAACTACCTGTGAGGTGGCACGATCTAGACCCTTGGCTATCAAATTGATCTCAGTCATTCATTGTAAAACTGGACACTATATAAAGGCCTTGTTGCCTCATTTTGTAAGAGATAGATTTTAGATTTTAGGAGTAGAGTAGGAGAGACTCTCGAAATTCTCTGAGAGGGCTTGAAGTTGTTGTAAATATTTCTCAAAGTTAATGCAAAGACATTGGAGCTACTTGTTTGGTGTTTAAGTGTTGGCTTGTGGAATCACATGGTTTCTTGTACTTTGATGAAATGGAGAGATGTTTCAAAATAGATTAGAAGTAAAGTAGATTAGGAGCTCATTGATGTGATGTATGTTGTATTGAATATTTGATCAACTCCTAGCTCATGCTTTTAACATTCATCGCTGATGAAGTGTTGTGTAAAGCTAGTCTGAGCTTAATTTGCATAAGTTCGATTGTGGATGCTTGTTTGAGCTGCGCCGTTTGATGGGTGTTCATATAAGCCTTCATGATTTGAAAACCATTCGCGTAACCTTAAGAGATTGCACCAACTCCATGTAGTTGTAGGCATCCTTGGCGAAGTGGAGTTAGGTTAATTCAGGAGTTTGTCTATTCTTACATCATCATTACCTCATTGACCTTAGATTAGCTTTCTGAACCCTTACCTTTTACTTTTCTTTATTATTGAAATCCTGAATACTTCATCCACATTGAAAGGAGGAACAAGCTAATGAAAGAAGAAGAGTCTGCGTAAGTCCCTTTTTGATTATCAGCAAGATCACATGTAATCACTGAGTTAACCCACCATAAGTCATAGGAAAAGGAACCTTGGAGTTACTTCACTAGATCACATAGTTCAGCCTTTGAAGAGCTTTATTCAAGAGAGAGTGGGATACTCTAGTGTTTTACTCTATTGTTGACTTGTCTAAAAACAATCATCAACAAGAAGTATATGTATTGCAAGGCTCTTTTAACCAGGCAGGGGTTTTGGCAATTTAATTGTATGCAGCTTTGCACTAGGCGTGGGGATTGGTGATAGTGATCATTGATGGAGTTAATTATCATTGTTGTTGTTGTTATACTACTGCAAACTTTATACTTCATACTGGCATTCATTTCAGAGGGTTTCATGGCATATCTTACCTGTGAGTTCATGATTTGTAACCCCCAATTTTTTGGGTATTGTTGTTTTAGATAATGGGGGATATTTTATGAACTGGGTTGTCAATATTTTGTGAAAATACTGAGTATATAAGCTGATATAAAAATCTGTTATTTCCAATTGTGTATTCCCTATGTAATGTTCAATTTTTTAGTTGAAAATTATTATTGCAATATCTTCTATTTTGCTGCATTATATTGTTGTATCAAACATTGCAAATATATCAGAAAACCATAAAACAATTAGAAACAGACAAGCAAAATCCAGAAAGTAAATATCCTATCAGGGGTGGGATATTACAGGTGTGTGGAGTATGATATTGTATTTGGGATCTCTTGGAGATATAGAGTGGAGTGGCTTCTTCGTTAAGGAGTATTGTACGGTGTTGCCCTACCTATTTCTGCATATATTGGATATTAGGGCATCTTGGCCCACGAACATCTCTTGTGTTGTGTGAGATCTATCTTCTGCATTATATTATTTCCATTATTATATGGGGTTTCAGGGACAGGAAAAAAATTCCTGGATTTTGGAGACGACGGGGGGATGGTTAATACAATAATATTGAAAAATTTATATTTAAGATTGACAAATAAAAATATTTTAAAATAAGTGAAAAGAAGCTATCCAATAATCCATTTGATAACTATAATAGCATGATTATCATTTTTAAATTTTATTTCTATCAATGAAATTTACGAAAAACAAATGAGCTGAGAATCAGAACTACGAGTTACAAATATCAATATGAAAAAATGGTAATCAATGCCAAAAGAAGATATGCAAAGCGGGTTTGAGCAACAAGCTAAAAAATTTGGAGTTATCATCCAATGGATAACTCAGAAACTGCTCCCATCACTGGAATTGCTGGACTGAACTGTATCCTACAATGCAAGTCCAACTAATCCCACTTGTACATCCTGCTCCTCATTAACCTTCCAAACCTATGACATAAGGCCCCCCATATAGGCCCTGTGTATTTTTTCGTTTTAAGCTCTCTTTTTTGCTTCAAGAAAGTGCCTAGGTGATAGGCACACTTATCAGACTAAATGTGCTATGGTGGAAGCATATGCTTGAATGAAAGGCTGAGAACTATATTCAAGTGCAGTGGCTAGGAGAAAGACAAATAACAGAACAGTTAGACACTACAGTAAGAACTATAATATGCAATGTTGTATTATTCAATAGTTTCTATACAAGATTTGAGAGGTTGGTTAGTTGAGTACCTAAGCCATCCTCCTGTTCTACCACTAACCCAGCTAACTAACTTGTTTATTGTCTCTCATTCAAACAATGGTATTGTACACTAATTTACATGTAGCAGGGTGGTGAGCAATTCAACAATTACAAGACAGTCTACCGCTCTGATGAGTTCTGGATAGATTCCTGTGTTGTTACCCAAGAATGGCACTGCAACTGCCTATGCAGAACAAGTCTATCAAACTAGGTGCCCTCAGATTTATGCAGTAGGTTTGGGGAGGAATTAGGTTGTCATGTTACCACACGTGTTCCTCTGGTGATGACTAGGCTGCTTATGGAGCCACATAAGCCACATGTGAGTGTTAACAGGGTTATGAGCTCCTGATTGTCCCAGATCCACCTGAATCAGTTGCCCTCCTTGAGAAGTAATGTTTCCCATTGAGTGCAACTACAGAATGAGATGTGGGAAGGTTTATTCAACTTGCACTTCTGTGAACCATTTCCTCAGGAAGGAACTTGACCCACTTTCATGACCTGGAAGAGAGGGATCTCTTGCTGGCCTGTTCGTTTAACACAGGCATCTATTATCTGATTAGCCTATGCTGAGAAGTTTGGATTTATTTCGGCCAATTGTAGTGTATCTGTCGTGTTTGGAGAATAGTTCCACGGAGTTTCCTGACAGGGGGATGGGGGGACGGGTTTCAGGGATGGGGGGACCAAGGGCTTAAGTTTGGGGACAGCGAGGAGGCGGCAAGGGGGTGGCGCAAATACATATAGTACTTGAAAAATTAGTTATAAAAAGATGTATAAGAAATAAGTATAAGAATTACAAATGAAACTTTCACATACTAAGTAAACTAGTAAGTAGTAACTACTAAACAATAAAGTTAAAACTTTAAACAAATTGCAATGATTGCATTTGAACATTAACAATGAAAATGTGACATGTTGAATTTTCAAAATTTCATAATGATGATTCATGATTACAATGTTCAAAAACAAAATACAAATGACTGTGAGTCAATGGCTAATGGTCTGATACCTCTAATCATCCACAAGGTTTTCGCCAAGCTCCTCATCACTAGAACTACTAGACTCCACATGCTCAAGCTCCTCCAAACCAATACCAACCAGCCTTGATTACAACCTTTATCCTTTCTCATTTTGATTTTTTTCACTTTTGTGATTTCTTAGGGTGTGGGTAGGGCCCATAGACCATTAGGGTTAAGGGTTACTAGCACAAAGAACAAAAAAAAATCCTGATTTGAAAAAAAAAATTAACTTTTTACCTTAGTTGCCATGGGGGACGTCTGGAAGTTTCGGGGACAGTTAGGAGACGTCTGGGAGTCCCCTAGGTGTCTTGGGGATGTCCCAGAGTCTCCTAGAAGACCAAAATTAAAGGGGATGTCCCAGGCGTCCACGTCTCGAAAATGTCCCATGGTCATGGGCGGCAGTGGTGGGACAGCGAGGGGACGTCTCCCCCAAGTCCCCAAGTCCCCGAAACATCCCCGTCTCGAAAATGCAGGGTCTTTTGGGGGGGACGTGTCCACTTGGAACAAGGGTTTGGAGAGTCCAACAAAGGTGGATAGTAGTTTTGCAAGAGTTCTACATTGAAAATAGGACGCAGACCAAGGTAGGTAGGAAGATTGAGCTCGATGGCGTTATCTCCTACTTGCTTGGTGATAGTGCAATGCTCGTACCAAAGTGGATGAAGCTTTTAGTGAGGTCCTATGGGTGTTCTTTCTACAAAGGTAACCATACCCGATCACCAACCTGGAAGTTGTGCAATATGCAATGTTTGTTATGGCATTGCATGTGTTTGGCAATTGTGTTCAAAAGGATGGTTTACACCTATTGTTTTATATGTTGAATGTGCTCAATGAATTCGGCGACTTTGTCAACTTCCTTTTGAGTTGGAGTTACTGTTGAGGATGGTGGCATGGGATAAGCTATGTTAAAGGGTGCCAGCAATTGGAAACCAAAGCAAACCTAAAAAGGGTTGTATTTGTAATGTGTCGTACCTGTTGGTTCTTTTAAAATCTTTTAAGTGTTATTTTTTAAATTTTTAATGTGTTCTTTCAGACTAGAGAGAAGATGCAGAAGGGGTTTCAGTTTTCTTGCAATGTATTTGCCGGAACAGTACAATATAGAGCATATATTTCAAACCCAGAAAATATACAACAAATATGAAGAAAATATGAAAGACACAGATCATAAAATGGCCAATTATTAATTACTATCACATACCCATATTCAAATTTTCAACTTTGTACAAGTGCTGAGACTGGACCAGCAAGTGGGTAGTGTAAGAAACCCTCCAAATCGTCAAGGAATGATCACAATATGCATATAAATGAATACAATAACATTAGAGGCCCTAGACGCCCCAAACAAACAAAGATAATGGCAGCTATCAATGAGAAATGAGTCTCAGGAATTCCCACGTCCCTTCAGGTAGGCTGTACGGCCAAGCTGGGAGGTGCAATCAGCAACCACAACACTCAAATATCTATGTAACCTCACTGTAATGGGCTGTATGCTGCACATGAGGCTGGGCGACCAAGAATATGGAAGATATCGGCACCCAAACACTCCAAAAAGGCACCCCAATGTGGTACGGCTGGGCTGGGTATTGTACGGCCAGCAAAAGAAATATGTATCTGCCACCAAACCTTTCACAATCACTCCAAAATCTGTTCTTCTCCATTGTTATCAGTTGAACATCAACGATCTGCAACATATGTGAACAATAGACCCCTCAAATCCATCAATCGAACTCCATTGAAGCACAAGATGCAAACACTGTATGCATTTGCCAATCTAGCACCTTTGGACGGTCTTTCACGCCTGTAGAATGTTGTTACTAGAGGGAGTTTTCGTTCCTAATAGCCCCTGGTTCGAATCCTCTTCAAACCCTCTCAGAAAACCCTAGCAAAGCAAAATAGCCAACAATATCATAAACTCAAGCATATCCAAACGAATTCACTTTTCACCTTTTGTTTCCTCTCCAAGAGGGGCATTGGCTTTTTGGGGGGAAATTGTTTTGTTTTTTAATTATTTTATTCCCCTAGGGATGGGCGCCCAACTCCACAAGTGACACACTTTATAATTTCTTTTCATTCTGGTCACTTAATGAAATAACACTAAAGTCCCAATTAAATAAATTAACTCAACTTACGGACTTTAAAATAACTGGCAAGATAATATCGCAATTCCACGTTCAATAGCTCGTCGGAAAGGTCTCGACGAGACGAATCCAACCCAACTCTAAAAATCCCGATGTGACACCAATCCTGAACTTATTAAAAATAGCAAGTATGGGCCATAAACAAACAAAGCCAACTCTGAGAGTGCCAACTGGATCCACTAAACTCAAACCACATCTACACCACTGAATTACCCATCCAAGGCCAATCCAACCATGGTTCCCTAACCAAGTTGTCAGTCTACGAGAACCCAATAATAGACTAACACTGTAGCTAGAAAGGGAACATTACAGTCCGCCCTCCCTAAGATTGCTTGCCTCAAGCAATCTCAGATCAGGATGCTCCAATACCTGCTCATTCTCCCAAGTAGCATCCTCAACTGGCATTTTTTTCCATTTTACCAGATACTCCCTGATGATCCTCCTCCGCAAGGTACGTTCTCTGTGTCAATAATAGCCTCGAGTACTAAAATCAAATTCCCCTCTTCATCAAGAGGAGGCAACTCTGCTGAAGGTGTCACATTATGCCCTAGTGCCTTCTTGAGGCGAGACACATGAAATACATTGTGTACCCTGCTACCTGCCGGCAACTCTAACTCATAAGCCACTTCTCCAACTCTCTTGGAGATCCTGAAAGGTCCATAGTAACGTGGCTTAAGCTTTCTCTGCTCCACTCTTCTTGAGAGTGGACTGCATGTAAGGCTGCAGTATTAAATACACCATGTCATCTACCTCAAATGAACGCTCAGTCCTCTGCTGATCTGCATAATGCTTCTGTTGATTCTGAGTCTTCTGAATATTCTCCTTCAAAGACCTCATGATATCCTGACTCTCCTATAGAAGGTCTTTGGCCTTAGGCACTCTGCTATCACCAAACAATAAATCCACAAAGCTCGGTGCATCATACCCATATAGTGCCATAAACGATCACATCTGGATGGACATGTGAAAAGAAGTGTTGTAACAATATTCACCTATGTGAAGCCTCTTAATCCATGCCCTTTGCTGCCCTGCAACATAATTACGGAGGTATCCTTCCACCCATTTATTAACTATCTGTTTGGCCATCTGTCTGTGGGTGGTAGTTGGTGTTGGGGGTGAGCTCTGTCCTTGTCAACCTGAAGAGCTCCTGCCAAAAATTGTTGAGGAACCTACTGTCCCTATCACTCACAATGCTTTGTGGCAACCCGTGAAGTCGGAATACCTCTCTGAAAAACAACTCTACAACCTATGCTGCAATATAGGTGGTAGGAATAGCAAAGAAGTGTGCAAAACTTCGTCAATCTATCCACTACCACAAAGATACAATCCCTGCTTTGGACCTTTGGTAAGCCTGTAATAAAGTCCATAGACATACTATCCCACTTCCTCTCAGGAATGGGCAGGGGCTGCAGTAATCAACCTGGGAAAGAGTGCTCCTGCTTATTCTGCTGACATGTCGGGCACTCTCACATATTTCAACACTTCAATTTTGAGGCCTTTCCATGTGAAACGCTCTCACCTGCCTGTATGTTTTGAAGTAACCAGGGTGTCCAGCCATAGGCAAGTCGTGGAATGCTCTCAAAACCTTTTGTTTCATCTCCGACCCTGACACTAGAAAAATCCTGTCTTTGTAAATGATTAAGTCATTTGCCACTGTGTATCTATCATCCTGATAATGCCATCTATAATCCCAGTAGCCCATTTGTCCTTAGCATATTCTACAGATATCAGCTCTCTCCAATCCTCTGAAATAGTACCCAGTACACACAAATGGGGTCTCCTGGATAAGGCGTCAGCAACTATGTTTTTCTTCCCTTTGACGTAGACAATGTCAAAGTCATAGGCCTGAAGTTTGTTGACCCACTTCTACTGCTTGTCATTCAGGTCTTTCTGACCAAGGAAATGTTTTAGACTATTGTGATCGGTTTTGACCACAAACTTAGTCCCAACCAGGTACTGTCTTAACTTAGCCATCGCATGCATGTGGCTAACATCTCCTTGTCGTAAATATTGTAAGTCCTCTCCACACCCCTCAATTTCCTGCTCTCGAATGCTATAGGGTGTTTATCCTACATTAATACCGCACCAATGCCTTCCCCTGAGGCATCACACTGCAACTCAACAGGCCTGCCGAAATCTAGAATGGCCAACACAGGACAGGTACTCATCAACTCCTTAAACAAGTCAAAACACTCCTGTGCACCACCTGACCAACTGAATGCATCCTTCCGAGTCAAGTCTATAAAGGGGGCAGCTGACTGTGAAAATCCCCTCACAAATCTGCAGTAATATCCACAAAGACCAAGGAATCCCTTGCGCTAAGAGAGATTCTTTGGTGGCGGCCAGTCAATGATAGGCCGAATTTTTTCCAAGTCCACCTTCACACTATCAACGCTGATAATATGACCTAAAGTACAATAACTCGGTCATCCCAAACTCACACTTTGACATCTTGGCGTATAATGACTCACGCTCAAGAATGCTCAAGACAATGTCAATGTGTTTCAAATGCTCCTCCCAAGTCCTGTTGTATATCAATATGTCATCAAAAAATATCAACACAAATCTTCGTAGTTGTTCTCTGAATACCCTGTTCATACAGGATTGGAAGGTGGCTGGTGCATTGGTTAAACCAAAAGGCATGACCAGGAACTCGAAGTGCCCATAATGGCACCTGAACACTGTCTTCTCAACATCTTCATACCTGACCCGTATCTGGTGATAACCGAATCTCAAATCTATTTTTGAGAAGTAACATGCCCCGTGCAACTCATCTATCAGCTCATCAATTCGGGGTATGGGGTATCTGTCTTTATGGTCTTCTTATTAAGCTCTCTATAATCTATGCACATTCTGAGAGTTTCATCTTTCTTCTTAACTAAGACCACTAATGAAGCGAATGGACTTTTGCTTGGCCTTATGTGCCCCATTTCGAGAAGCTCTTTGATAGCTTTCTTGACCTCATCCTTATAACTCTTCGGGTGCCTGTAAGGTGTGGTAATCACGGGCTTAGCACCCTCCTCAAGCTCAATGATGTGCTCAATACCCCTATCAGGGGGTCTACCTGGTGGTATGTCACTAAACACCTTGGTGTGTTTAGTCAAGAGAGCCTGTATATCAGGTGGATACTCATACTTCTGTTGTTCTGACACTGCAGGCATCACCATCACGTCTGCTACCCACTGCACCTGATCATGTCGAATCAATCTCTCCATCCTCTTGAGTGAAACCACTCTCAACCCACCATCTGAAATTCCCTGAGCACGTCTTCTCCCGTTCACCTCAAACTTCATCTCCATAGTCCTCAAGTTGGGTGTGAACTCCCCAATGTCATACACCCATCGCATGCCCAAAACAACATCCATCTCACCCATTGTAACTACATAGAAATCTAACTAGCAAGTGTAATCATTCAACAATATGGTGAGATTGAGTATCCTCCTGGTGCAAGTGAGAACAAATCTGTCTGCCACTCTCACCTTAAAGCCCCCGAACTCTTCTATTTTGAGTCCTCTCTTAGCAACCAAACCCTCATCTATGAAATTATGAGTAGCCCCTGTGTCTAGTAGAGTAATCACTCGCTGCCCACCAAGTACTCCTCTCATCTTAAATGACCCCTTTCTGAATGCTAGAGAGATGTGCTATGGGTAGGGCTGTCTGCTCCTCGGTATCAGATGCCTCAAATGCACCATCTATACCTGAATCATTGGCTTTTGATTATTGCTCTGAAAGTGGCTCTGACTCCACTGACTCATCTGCTGAAAAATATTCTAATTGTTTTACTTTTCCTTGGGCAGCACACATATGCTTAGGGTCCCAAGGCTCTCGGCAATGGAAACAAAGTTTCTTCCTCCTAAGGTCATTCAACTGATCATTGTCCAACCTGGAAGAACTCTTAGGATGTTGTCCGGAATCCTTTTGAAAGTGTCTTTTGTCCTTCTCCTTGTCCCTCCTATACTAGAACCCCTTAGACTGAAACTTCTACAAACAGAAGACTCCATATCACAGGTCTTTTTCATGACCTCCTGTAATGATGAAGGGTCCAAACCCTTAACCCAACCACGTAAAGGATCTGTCAACCCATCAATGAAGAGCATGATCAATCTGCGCTCTGAAATGTCTGAGACCATAACTGATAGGTCCTAGAACTCTGATATGTATGAATCCACTGAGCCCACCTATCTCAATTGAGCCAATTCCTTAAACTGCATCTCAGGATCCTTTTTATCAAATCGATCTATTAACCTAGCAATGAACTCAACATAAGAAGTGATCTGGTCGTGTCCCAAGGTAACCTTTCCGTTGCTCCACCATTTATGTGCGTTGCCTTCTAAATGTAAGGCTGCATATGTAATGGCGTCGGTCTCGGGCATGGGGTTGATCTGGAGATAGCTGTCCAACATTTGGACCCAAGCTCTAACAGAGGTTTTGCCTGACCCGTCAAAATAAGGCAAAGTCATTTTGCTCACTTTCTTCTGAAGTTCTTGATTTTGCTATCTGTTTCCTCTGCGGGGTCTATGTCTCATCCTAAGATCTGAGTACTCTCCAAATGTCATCTCAGCCCTAAACTCCTCGCTGGATGCCCGCCAATCTCTCAGAATCTCATCCTGGAACTCAAGCTGTGTGGCCTCCTATTTAGGAACATTGTTCCTGGGTGCAAATATGGGTATGCTAGGCCTATCACTGGTTGTCAACTAAGTAGCCCTCATGTTGGTGATTGAAGCTTCACCATCATCGTCTCTATTTCTGTGTCTATCCCCATTGTGCCTGTCACCATTCTGCTTGTCCCCATTATTCCTATCACCCATATGCCTGTCACCTCCAATATTAACCCTGTCTCTGTCCCCAAAGTTGTTCTTGTTTCTTCCGTTATTATTATTATTGTTATCCCTGTTATTTCTACCATCACGAGGTATCCAAGCGTGCTTTCTCTCTCTTAGGCACGCCTTGTCCTATCCAAGTGCGCTTTCAATCATCCAAGCACATCCATTTTCTCTTAGGTGCGCTTTTGTTTCACTGACCGCGCTTGACTTTCACTAGTCGCGCTTTTACACTGTAACATTTTCTTTGCTCAAGCGCACCTCAATCCCTTCAGGTGCGCTTTGTCCTCTCCAAACGCATTTTGTCTCCTCTAGGCGCGCTTTTCTTTGTTTAGGCATGCTCTCAATCTTCATGGCACACTTTTGTTGTTCTGAGTGCGCCTTTCCTCTGTCAAGTGTGCCTTTCCTCTGTTAGGTGCGCCTTCATGCTTGCAAGAGCACCTTTGAAAAGCCAAACGTGCATTCACTCTAATAGGCACGCTTTTGCTCTATCCAGACACATGAGAACTCAAACTAGCGCGCCTTAACTCTTTGGAATGCGTCAACATTGAAAGTTTTCCTTCATTCAGGCACGTTAAAAGTGCACTAGGCGCACTTTTATCAACTCAAGTGCGCTTTGAATCATCCAGGCGTGTCCAATCTTCCCAAGGCACGCTTTCAGTCCTATAGGCGCGTTTCACACCTTCCTAATGCGCTTTTCTTTTGACAGGTGTGCCCCTTACCTCTTTGGCGGGCTTTCTATCTTCTTGACACGTTTAAACTCCTCAAGGCGTGCTTTGATTGAACTGGACGTGCTTTTCCTTCAGGAAGCACGCCTCTACAAACTTGGATGCACCTTCCACATGTTGGGTGCGTTTTTTCTGAGTGAGACGCACCCTTCTAGAGATGGATGCGCTTTTGAATGTCCAAGAGCACCTTTTACTGGAAAGACACGCTTTTTGATTAACTCCCAACCTCTGCATTCAAGCGCGCTTCACCACTATCAGGCACGTGTTGTCTTTCCCAAGTGCGCTTTTACTTAACCAGGCGCGCCTTGTCTTCTTCAGACGCGCTTTTGCAAACCAAAGCACACTTTTCCTGAGTGAGGCATGCCTTTCTGGAGGCGGGTGCACTTTTGTGTGACGAGGAGCATATGATGTTTGTTAGGCACGCTCTCTTCTTCCCAAGCGCGCTTTTTTCTTCCCAGGCGTGCTTTTCGCATTGAGACTTAATCTTTTCAAAAATCAATTAAGCTTTGAATGGCCTGAGCATTTCTACACCTGCAGAGTTAGTGAAAACAACAAAGGACTTGTTGCTTCAAGAGATAAACAAACATGACTCAATTCAGACAAATATGCCATCATAAAAAAATCTCGGATTGGGTACATGTATCTTGGGGTCAAAAGGGATTAGTGACTCTAGGAAGTTGCGTAGTAAATCCTCCCTTTGTGAGGAATTTCTTTTATGTTTGGATGGTATGGTGTTGATTGGAGAGGTTAAGAGTTGGGTCCTTTCTCCTTCCTAAGGATGTTGTGTCTGCCCCCGCTATCAATATGCCTTCCTCCTCGACGGGTGGTGCTTTGTTGGAACCAGCTTCTAGGGGATAGGTTCTCTAGTCTTGAACAAATAGTTGCTAGCAATTCATCACCAACTCCAAAACCTACAATCATTTTGCCTCAACTAGTAATTTGTAGTGCAGAATCTTTTGGTCACACGTTGCAACAGGACTCTAGAGGTTACAAGTGTGTTTACTCTCCCGCAGTTTGTTGATGGTGCTCTTCTTCGCTCCGCTCAACATAAAGAGGTGATTCATGGGGTTAACTTCCTCCAATTGTCAAATCTAGGCTCCTCTGCATCAATAAACAAGAATATATGGGTCGCATAGGTCTCACAAGTAGGAGCTTCTCTAGGCTGTTGTGCTTGGTGTCAGCAAGTGGGATGTTTCTCCTATGTAATTCCATCTTTTTTTGTCTACCTCTAGCTCATATTTTGGCCTCTTCACTTGTTTTTGTTTGACCTAGTATTGTGGTCTATTCTGTCTTGGCTTTGGTTTCTCTATTTTGCATTAGGGTTTCGTCCCTAATTTTGGTACTATCTCTGTATGAACTTTCTATATTGCATGGGTTAGGGCCCCAATAGAATCCCTCCGTAAATTATCAAAAAACAAATAAACTATGTAAGGTAGATCAATGCATAGCCTAGTGCTCAGGTAGGTTGCACACACATACTAATGGTCTAGCCATTGGGTTTGCATGAATGTGTTCAAGAAGGAAACTGGAACATCAATTGTCCTTTTGAAACAAGAAACAAATGCCATGTCAAAATGCATAAAGAAAATACAACAGATCAAAATTGTAGATGTGACATCAAGTAAATGTTTCATATTAGGTTAATAATAACTCACATATTAATACCCATTAAAGGGTTAAGGGATAATAATTCACGGGCAAATACATCGCTCCTAAATCCAGAAAGAAATAAGGATAGGAGAGCAGATGGGAATAAAAATGAGGCATCGCAGCCCCCTCCCCAAGGCTTTGTAAAGCCTTATTTTGATCGGACTTTGCATGGGTTAGGGCTGGATTGTCCTTTGAGAAGATGGCAGCTTTCTTCATGGAGGTTCTCTTTATCTCAGGCACAAGACAAATAATGAAGAAAAATAGGAAAGTATGGTGGTTGGGATCTGTTGATGATTGTTTTTAGACAAGACAACAATAGAGTAGAATACTGAGCATCCGACTCTCTTGAACAAAGTTTTCTCGAATGCTAAACAAAGTGATCAATCGAGATAACTCCAAGGTTCCTTTTCTTATGATTCATGATGGATTAACTCAATGACTTGATGTGATTTTGCTGATGAACACAAAGGGACTAACACAATTGTTCTAACAACTTGATTGTTTCACTCGTGGGAGGCAAACACTTGGAATTTCTAAGTACTACAACTCTTCAACGTATGATATGGCAATGATGTTCTTTAGTTTCAATTCCTAATGATGGTGAGTAAAAAAAAAGTGCAAAAGGTAAAGGTTTAGGATACTACTCTAATCCTAGATGCAAGAGATGATTATAGATAAGGTGGAATCAACCAACTTTGCTTCGCCAAGTTGAAACAACTACACAAGGTTGATGCAATCTTCTAAGGGTGATATAAGATATTCAAATCACTTATGTTCATGAAAATTCAACAAACATAAACGATCAAAGTTAAGCTCACTGCGTTCAAACTAACCATACACTGCAACTTGCAAACCACAAATCACAAATGGTTTTGACATATGGATTCCACCATGAAACAACAATAAAATCTTCCACCAACTAACATAACACATAAAGAAAACTCAATCTAATTTAACATTCGCTTGAAGAAATCAGAAACCATGCAACACTTAGAAACATATAGAGAATCACCAAACAATGAGTCTTATATTATTTCAAAAGAGCTCTTGCAACAATTTTTAGAGTCTTCAACCTCTTACAAATGAGAGCAAAAGAGTCCTTATATAGACCTCAAGAATACATGAATAGTTAGGATTGATTGGCAAAGCCAATGGACCAGATTATGCCACCTCACAGGTGGTTACAACAAACTCCTATTTTTAGTATATGAAAGAGGGAACAAAGGCACGTTTCCCAAGAAGATAAGGATGACAAATCAATAGCCTATGAGGAATCTCCATGTGAATAACCATCACTAGTGTTATGAAGTTCAATGAATCTGGACACCACTTGTTTGATATCATCAAAAGGTACACTTGGCGTATTCCTAGTGGTTCCCTCAGCTTCAAGCACATCAGCTGCATAAAGGCCAAGTGTCTTCTCCCAATCAGTCATTCTAGCCTTGTTGGCGCCAAGGTGGATAGCAAGTGAAAATATACTATCAAGCTTATCATCAAAAACATCATCTTCTTAAAAGTAGAAGGCTTGGACTTGTTCTTTCATACTATCAATAGTCATCTCTCCAAAGGGATTGCATATCTTCATTAAGGATGCATGTATTCCATCTTGGATCCTTTGAATAACGCTTCTTACCCTTGACATGTTTGTTTCAACCCTATCAAGTAGCTGTCCCTTATTGCGAAAGCAATAGTACCAAGAAGAGAAATCATATGTTATTCCTTCCTCAATCACCTCAGCATGTATCAACTCATCCACTGAAGTCTCCATCAAACTCTTCAAATGTGGCATAAATTGTTCTTTGATGGCCTTAAACTCAGCACAGGCTGTCAGCAATGCAAGCACCCTTTCCTTGAGATCAGCAACTTTATCATACACTTGCATAATATCTTCACGATGTCCATATGTTGTTTCCCTTGACCTCTTCATCCAATCCTTCAACCTATGAGATGAAGACCTCAGCCCCTCAAGCTGCACAATTGTTTCTGGAGGAAGAATGGGCGAAGGTGTAGAAACTCTTTCCTGCTGATGGATAGGGTGTACTAGGTGTTGAATATACTATTCCAATGCTTGACACCTTTGCTCAGCCTTAATCCCACCTTTTGTTTCTTGTCTTATGATAGCCCGAGCATTATCAATTGAATCCTGAAGTTCTTCTACTTGTGCCCCAGTCAGCGGACCCAAATCAATTGTGTTATCATAATCTTCAGGTGCAATGTCTTCTATATTCTTCTCAAGTCTTGGAAAAGCTACATGTATTCTCCTTACACCAGCTTCGTCTTTTGTTATTTTTGAAAGAGTGGTTGCTTTCTTCTTCGGTTTTTCAGTAGACATATCTAGAAGCAACTCTTCGACTAGAATAGGATGATATCTTTCTACTTCACAGCTCTCTTTAATTCTATCCTATAGCCACTCCGACAATGATGAAAAATCTCCTGGCTATTGTACTTGCCTTCCTTGCACGGGCAATGATTCTTCTTCAGCTTCATCTTTGTCCTCAATGTTAGCTTCATCAAGGATTTCAGTATCATGTGGACTTGAGGGCACCTCTTCAAATGGAGTATCCGAGACTGCATCTTCAACATGTACAACTATATCCTGATTCATTGGAGTATCTCCTGGTTGCCTAGATGAAGCAGTTTCAATGCTTACCCTTTTCTTCTTCTTACTTGACTCTCCTTGTGCAAATTCAAGTTGTTTTCTTTTCTTTGCTTGGCTTGAATCCCTTTCATTATCCTTGCTTCGTGAATCTCTGCTAAGTGCACTATGCTGTACTCATTGTTCAATTTCTCCCATCTTGGTGTAAGTAAGCTTCTTTCCTTCATCTATCAGTGCTTGTACTTGCTCTTTTGCATGCTCCTTAGTGATAGCAATGATAGGTTCTATCAACTCTTCATCATATACTCTTTCTCTATCAATCCAATCAATGTCATATGGCAGGTTCCGTATCTTATTATATTCATCACCTGAAAGAGTTCTATCATCATCTAGCTGATCTGGAATCCTCAATACTTTTGTAGCTCTTACCAAATCCCATTTCAATCTTGAACATTTATGCATCCTTATATCATCATCACCAATAGCATTTGCCCAATGATCTTCAAGCTGCTCTACATGCTGGTAGGTAGGATATGTTCGCTTAATAGCTCCATGTGGGTCAAAGTTCACCCTCCTTGAATCATGAAGATGTAAATGATATGCTTAAAGCTCAATCTCAAAATGTTCGGCTGCTTGAAGTGATGGACATGAATAATACCTTCCAATCTTGAGAGGGAATTGAACCCCGACCTTCTTTCTTGTCCTTTGCATCTTATGGAACTCCAACAACTGTTTTGATACTTCCAACAGTACCATCCTATTAGTAGGATACCTTGGCAATCTATATGGAAAGGATGTGAAGCCCTGAATTCTGATATAGGTGAACTTATCATATTGAATATAGTATCTTCTATACTGTTCAATGAAGTTCCTAGCAGCACCTGTCAACCTCCTATGCAACTCTCCTCGCAACTTTCTCACTATATTCATGGCAAAGGCATCATTAAATCTCTTATAATGATTGATGTTCTTCAAATGGAGCTGTGTATAGCATTGATGTGATAGGATTTGGCCGGATTTTATGCCTACTTCTCCTTTAGATGTCAATCCCTTGTATACCACATTTCTTGCCAGTATGTAGACAAGATAGGAAGTCATGAAGGACTTAGACTCATCAAAACTTTCAAATTGCTCATCAAGGCAATGACTTATAAGCCCAGCCCAATCAATCAACTTATTCTTTGTAAAAACATGGTCAAAGTATGTATACATCCATCCTTCAAAAGTCGATGATTGAGGCCTACCTGTTACCCGATTCAAGAACATGATGAAGTAACTTATCTCCTTCTTGAAATCTGCCTTGTGGAACTTCGGACCTTCAGAGTTGTATATCTTGATTGAAGGATCTATCATCCACTTGTTCCTTACTTCTTGCATGTATTGCTTGGAATTGCCTTCAAAGGTATGTTGTGCAGTTGTAGGACAAATGAACACTGTCTTCCGATTCGGGATGTTGAAAATCCCCTGAATGGCTTCTCTTTGCAAGTAGGCTAGGACAGTCCCGTCTTTAGCCACAATTTGTCTTCTTTCTTTATCATAGTGTTGAATGCATTCTAACACCAATTCAGTGCTAGGTAGGGTAGGTGGGAAGCATGCTACTTGTACAATTCCACTCTTTGCAATGGCCTTGATATCTTCATTCCTTGTAATGGCGAGCAAGAAATCCTTCATTTCTTCTAAGTTGACGTGTCCCATGTTGGTGTCTCCAACGTTCTTGCAGTGAGTCTCAAGCTTGGAATCGGGTATGGTTGACTTGGCATCCATCTTGATCATCACTTGAGGCTCCTTCACTGTCATGCCGATCTACCTACAAGACAACACCTTTATAAGAGACTTGATATAACAAAATCATCCCTATAAGTCTGATTTTTGGATGATAAAACTATGAAATTCTACAAATTAAGTAAAAGGCAATATTATTGAATGAAATGTAGCAAAAACGTACCTTCAAATCAATTTTAAGACAAAAATAAGTGCAGATTTCTGTAGAAAATGATGAAAATCAATTATAAATGACAAAAATCAGACTTCAAAAGTGCAGATCTGCTATAAAAAATGCTGCTCCTCCAAAAATCACTCCTTGGTGATTGCAATGTGAATAATGATCAAATGATGGAGAGCGCCCTAGCTTATATATAAGCTAGGCGATCTGCTTCGGAGAAAGAGCTGGTCGGCCAAGGTAGGTCGGCCAATTTCAGCATTTAATACATTTTTTAAAATTTTCAAAAACTTCCAAATAAACTTCTCCAATCTAGGCGCCAAAATTGGTAATTAGAGGAATAGGATGCGCCTAGCCTTAAAGCTTTTTTCTTGATTTTTAATGCCCTTATCCATTCTTTTAAACTCTCTAAAGCTTTCTCTTATCATTCAAATGCTAGATTTCATAATTGCAAACCTTTTACATTCAAGGCACCAAAATAGGTTGATTTATTAAGGAAAGTGCGCCTTGTCTTGGATAGATGTTTACTTCAATCCTCATGCATCCAAGCCATTGTAAAGACTCTTGTGAACTTGTCAATTTCAATGCATTCATTATTAATTGACCCCAACTTGATTCCTCTTGTAGGCGCCAAAATGATATTGAACATGGGGAAACTAGCGCCTTAAGCTATGATGCTCAATTGGATGCATTTACTCCATTTGGAAGCTCAAGATGACTCTTTCAACCCTCATACTCTTAGGCGCTCAAAGTTGATAGGAAATTACATGAAGGGGGCCTAGACACAATGAATGCAATCTTCAACTCAAGGCGCTCATGTAAGGTGAAATGAGTTGAAATAGGCGCCTATCTTTTCTGAGTGCATTTGATGATGGTTTTAACCCTTAAAATAACGTCCAATTTCATGCTTTCAAGTTCTCTTTTTGTAAAGCGCAATATTAGGATGCTCCAAGTGTGAAATGGCGCCTTGACTCCCCTCAATGATATTGATCATCCATAGGCGTCTTTTGATGATGGTTTGGTCATAAATTGGCACCTAAGCTTCAAATGATCCCTTTCCAAGGCGCCAAAGTTGGGTAAAATAGGCAAGGAATTGCGCCTATTATCCTTCTACAAGTTTTGAATCACTCCTTGTCCTTATATCCTTAGGCGCTATCTTTGGATGATCTCTTACATCCCTTTTCTTCCAAGGCGCCCAAACTAGATCTCTCCAACACAAAGTGCGCCTAGGGTCTTAACTCATTGCATGATACTTCAACTTCATCCTTCACTAAGGCGCTCTCCTAATTGGCAATGAACCATGTCCTCCTATGTTAGGCGCCCAAACTAGATAGAACATACAAGGAAATGCGCCTAGACACTCTTGGTCCTAAACTTGCCATTTTGGCGATTTCAAACTCACGTTTAGACTTCCTAGAGACTTCTTCATTAGGGCGCCTTGACTTATAGGCCATTTCTTCATCTTTGGGCGGCATTTTGATGTCTCTGAAACTTCACGATTGCTAGGCGCACTTTTATGATAGTTGGAGTGTAGATTGCGCCTAGGATCTAGTAGATGTTCACTTCAAAATTTCATGATCCTAGGGCTTGTATGCATTTTTGTGAACTCTTCAAACTCAATACCTTCAATGCTTATAGTTTCAAACACGCTTTCTCCATAGGCGCCAAAATGGGGTGATTTTGATGAGGAATGCGCCTTGCCTTCAAAATGCCTATTCTCCTCTCAAGGCGCCCCAATGAGATCACACATGCGTGGAAATGTGCCTTACCTTCAAAAGTTGGATTTGGACAATTAAAATCAACTTTGGGTCTTAACTCCTCAGGGCGCTCCTCCTTGACCAGTTGAATCACTCTTCCCACTCAAGGCGCACTTTCAGGGTGCTACAAATGACAAAGGGCGCCTAGACACTACTTAGCCATTTTTGTTTGTAGATTTTCACTCATTGAAGCATGTTGAATTCAAGACATAATTCCAACATAAAACCCTCTCAGTTCTGACCTAAGGAAGGCTCCATACTGCATTTGCAAGCTTATTAGCTAACTAACTCTAAGATAAAACAAACAACTAACCTAAAACAACTAATCCTATGAAGAAAACTGGGGGTCCCCATTTGCAATGGGGCGATGTGTGATTAGGTCACAACAGGATCGAGCTAGCTCTATCAAGTGAAGTGTCATGTCCCATGAAATTTTTGTTGGCCGACTAAGAAGAGGCATAGGGGAAGCAACGGTTAATGATCAACATATATACTATGAGTATTGGATGAAAAGAGAAGCAGATTAAGATACTAAGAAGAAATCGACTCCCTCACAAAACAACGATCCACATAAGACAAAAATATCTTATTTAAAAGATTTTTAATGAAATACAATCATAAGAAGATGAGATTTATTAATGATAAATATTGTGCAAATAAAAGATACAATTTGTGTATGCCTACATCAAGTAATATGATGGGTTGATTATTGCAGCGATCCCATTCATATAACACAAATATCTTATTTAAATGTATAATATGATGTGCTACTTACTATAAACAAAAGGATATGATTATGTAAGGAACAGCAAAGATATTTAAGGTGCAGCAGATAGCAGCGATTATTATTTGTTAAGGGCAGCGATTAATTATGAGGAGACACGTCCATGGTGTAGAGTGGTGTCTCTCATAAGGCATCACATTTCTTCATGAGGAAAAGGATCGTATAAATAGAAGATCAAATGATGAATGGAAGGATATTCTACAAGAGAATATAAAATAAAAGATAGATAACTAATGTATAACAGCAGAGAATAACACACATACTATACAGCAGTTCTGATATAATGAAACACTCTCGCATCGATCAGTCAGGAATCGACCAATCATCAGGCAGCAAGCAAGCATCAGATCATTGAATCTCTGAATATAACAGCAGACAATTGATCTACAGAAATATATCTATCTATACAGTCATCAAGTCTAATAAAGACAGCAAAGGATTACATTGCAAACTCTGAACTGAACTAGAAGTTCAATAGGAATCATTATTGGATATACATGCAAAAATAGAATAAGGAACAGCAGGTCAGATCATTATTGACTGTCAATTATATTTACTTATTGCATATCACTGTCATATCTAGAAATACATAAAATTATTGAAATAAACTATCAACATGGAGAAGGGGGAAAATGTGCACTATGGAGAACAGCTAAGGCACCCTTACATTGACAGATATGGAGAACAGCGAGTAGGGCACCCTACTATCATGTAAAAGGGAGAAACAGATAAGGCACCCTAGGGCAGAATTCTTCTCCCTAATCTCCATGTTGAGGGTTTATTGGCACACTAAGATTCACCAGTCAGAGAAGAATGGTGAGGGGACTACTTGGAGGGAGAACTACTGTCAGAAGGCACCCTGCCATGTCTCCCTATACCTCCTCTTTTATGGCTGAGTGTTGTAAACAAACGGGGTTATCTGCATAACAATGAATGTATGATTTCTCAAATAGTGATATTATTTATGAGTTTGAATACAATGTAATTTGACTAACCTTCATGATTGAATATATACATATATCTATGTAGAAAATTGTATATGTTGATTATGTTTTGACTGCAGGATTCAAATTCACAATCGCATTATTCAAAGCAATATTTACATTGGTAAGATGTAACCCTAACTCTAATTTGTTGCAATTGTAATTTTAGGGCAATTTAGGAAGGGGACATCACATGAAGTGCAGAATCTAATCGTGGAAGGAGACTCATTTATTGTTACCAAAGCTCTGAATAAGGGTAGTTGTCCTAACCAGAAGTTTGGAAGACATCTTGAGGAGGCACGCTTGATTGGATCAAATTTCAAGGAGACAATATATTCTCATTGTAGAAGAATTGCTAATTCTGCAGCCGGTTATCTAGCCAATTGTGGCATTGATTAAGAACCTATTACTGCACTATATAATTGTCACCCTTCTTCTTGGGGTGAACTTGGGAAGTTTTTAAATTATCTCCCAATAAATTTTTCTTTCTTAAAGGACTCGTTTAGAGGTCCAAGTTTAGAATGTCCACGGAGTTTATATCCAATATTTTAATTAAGTGTCAATGAAGAGCAATAAAGGCTTGTGTAATTTTATTGTCATCAAAGCTAAGCATACATTTGAGCATGGAAGGAGGTGTTTTTCAAGTGGTGGAGGAATGTCATTGCTCTTTGGCTTCAATGGCTATTGGAATTATAGCATTTGGAAATTGCTGTGGCATTGAGTTTGTGGGCTCTATATTTCTCTACTATAGTCATGGCTCATAAGAAAAGCTCTGGCATAGGCAGGGATCCTCAATGGAAGGGTCATGTGGCAAACCAGAGGTTGAAAGGTAGTTTTAATTGCAATAACATGGCAGCCCTAAGGTTTATTAAGGGCACCCAGTGCAGGGCTGTGGAGTTACCCAATGCAGGGCTGTGGCTTTAGTTGTTGCATTTGTTGCACAGGTGTGAATGTTCATGAGGGCAAGAGAAAGGCAACAGAATCCTCATCTGCAATTTTGGTGCTACAAGCAGAGAAAGGAGACACTGGACTTGGTAATGGTGCACAGGGAACTATGTTTGCTCAGAGTGTATTGTGGGTATGCGGGGAAGGTTTTGGAGGGTCTTATGGTGACCCATAATAAGGGTCACCTAGAGGTCTCCAGCAACTACACTATTCCAATTTTCTACGGGCACAGCATCCACAGAGTAGGTTGCAGGAAGGAATTGAACCATGGTGTTAGGTTCCCATCTCTCAATGTGGCAGCAAAAGTGCAACAAGGAGGTTGGTGAACAACAAAGTGGAATCTGGATGGAAGAGGTGGTGGGCTGGGGAGGTCAAGGTAACTCTGGCATGAATTGCTGGGGTGTCTGCTGAGAGTCTTGGAGTGTTGTTTGGTTTTGGTTTTTTGTTTGTATGCAGCAGCTATGCTTGTCAGTTTTGCTGGTTTTAAGCTGCACTATGTTTTGCTTATCATGTTTTCTATTACTTTCTCTCATACAACCATTATGGTTGTTTTGTTTGTAATAGACTGTTAAATATTTTACAAATATTTCTGCAAGGACAGGGGGGCCCAATAAGATCCCCCAATTAATTACTAAAAAAAAAAACTCACAAATTAGGTTTGTCTTGACAAGATTTAAGTACATATATGCTATACTATTAGTAACAGACATCATTCCATAAAAGAAATTTAAACCCCCTTAGAAATTCATCCAATTTTCTAGGAAGTAAATTATTTCTAAATACTGTGAGCTTTGGTCCTTGAAACTAATGGAGCTACAATTTTGTAGGGCAATTCAAATTATTATTGACTGTGCTCAACAAAATATATGATCAGCACAATGGAAAAGTCCCACAACAATAATCAACAATATGAACATCCATATTCTGCTTCTTACCTGCTGTTACATCCACACTTGTAACCTTTGCCTCATGTCCCGCCAATGTCTTGATGGCCTTGAAGTCTCGTGCTGACCACACCTAAAATATAAGGCACATGCATTAATTAAACTGAAAACTACAAAAGCAGAAAAAAGGAAGCATCTAACATGTTGCCTCTTGACAAACTGCTAGAAAGAAACAATGTGATGGCAATAATGAAATATTACAAAAGACGGACACTTTCTCCTTCTGAAAGATACATGATGAATTCCAGATGTAGAGAAAAAAAATGATAGAAAAAAAAGACACAAATGGACCAGTAGTTTATTAATACCAAGTATACATTACGGTACCTCAATCCAACCTCTAGCAAAAAATTAAATTCGATTCTATGTATTCAACATTTTACAAAGGCCTGTCACCACAATAGTCATTGATTTTGAATGCAAGATTTCCACAGAAATATATTGATAGATCAACTTCACATACGCTACAAGGGCCATTCATAACTAATTTCTTACAATTTATTAAAAAATTAATAGGTGCTATAGCAGCATTTCTTTCATTTATTAGATATACAATCAGAAGTCTGATTCCTTACGATAAATAGTTGTGTAGTAAATCACTAATTCAACCCCAAATAAAACAAGAGCAAGAGAATTGATGGCAATGTCCAAAAAAACATCAGAAGATTGACTACATGGATTAAAATGCCTGGCCAAAAACCAGGACCAAATCTTACAAGATACCAACGATACTTTTCACTGAAATATTGAGCAAACTAGTTTTATAATTTATACTTTTATGTTGTAGCTCGCAATATTGTTGCTACCTGGTTTTCACTCTTCGCTTGTTTCACATTTATGTACCCATGCATTAAAATTCAAATAATATATTAGAAAGGAACAGCTTAAATGTTGTCACACACCTGAAGAAGAGAAAAAGAAATTCACTAAAATCAGAACAAGAAATGGAAAATGAGAGGTCAAGCTTATTGATGCCTCACAGCTCATCAAGTTGCCAATTCTCCATACTGTAGATTAGAAATTCACACGTTAAAGAAGAAACCCCAAACAGTTAAAGTAATGTATATTATAAAAAATTGTAGGATGCATTACTCAAAGGATATATTCTCTACTCTATTTCTTAGGATCAGGATATTAGCAGAATATATCTCTTACCATCTATGTTAAACTTCGTACGATAAACTCTCTAGTTCTGATTAGTTTTGCATGTACGATTGTAAGGTATCAACCAAACGCTGGGAATGCAAACCTTGTTACCTTTTGTTTTTGTGTGATTTTTGTATTATAACAAGGCTTTTGCAGATAGATTAATAAAAGTCTTTTAGGCTAGTTAAACCAAAAGAAAAAATTGCAATTACCAATGTTTCTTAGGATTGTGATATTAAAAAGGATATATCACTCTTGCCATCTACTGATAAACAGCACTAGAAAAAAGTTTCTAGATTTGGTCAGTTCTTTATGTTGAGTTATAATGTCAGACAAACGAACTGAAAGCAAATTTTGCTGCCTCGTGTTTTGCATTATTACAGTGCTTTTGCTAGAAATTAATATAGTTCCTTTTACATTGCTAGTTGATTTTAATTTAATATCTGCTTAATTCAGGATATATTTAGATCAGTATGGTGTGTAGTATTTTTTTTAAATAAAAGAGAGAAATATGTTGTTGATAGGAAACAGAGTTTACAAAAATCAGAACCCTGCAACAAGGCAAGGTAACTTAAGGGATTATTGCAGTTTAAAACAGCAATACATTCCTAGCAGTAATCTAAAAAGAAACTAGAACAAGATGAAATATAGATATAACTATAGGCAGAAGGTGTCTGTTCCATTAAGAGATTTCAAGGTGGAAGACTAGTCTCACAACCATGCAAGAAGCAAATACAGATTTCAGAGTTACAAGTATTAGGATGTTTGTACAAAAAGAGGGGAATCTTCATTTTAACAGTTTGCTGTTAAGCATTGCTGACTGTCCTGGCTTCCCCAGATGCACTGCTAGATCTAGTAATCAGCTCCTTCCCAGTTCAACAGGTCTAATCGCTGGTAGGGGTCTCCGGTTGTAAGCCATATATCTGCTAAGATCATCTTCAGTAGCTGAGCAATCAAGGCAGATTAGTATGTGCCAATATTGTCTCTTAAAGGGAGTGAAGCTATTGAAAATGTCACAAGAAAGATGATGAGCACACAATTATACCGGAAGGGGGATCAATATAATATAATCTTTTACTTTTCTAACTTTAATCAACCACAATAATATCACACATGCAAGATCTAGCGATTACGAACACAGAAAGAACACACAATTTACGTGGAAACCCTTGCGGGAGAAAACCACGACAAAATATTGCTTTTATATTGATCTTCTTGTAGGCACCAACCCACTGGAGACACTGATGGAACCCTACTGGTCACAATAGTTATACTTGCAGAGATTCAATATATTCAGACTCAACTAGAATCAGCACCCACAATAATGATAGGAAGTTCGGGTTACTAGATTATAAATAAATCCAAATATATATTCTCAGACAGGGGACTTCAATATTGAAAGTGTTTATTTACAATCAGTAACAATTCAATGAATTTGACAGAACCAAAAAACACTGAGATGAAACAACATTCAACGCATGTATCTGCTTATTATCATCATGGATATTGTATGTAACAGGAACAAAACAAAAATAGAGACTTTTATTAGCAGATTTATCTTCTTAGACTACTTCCCTTCACACTCTACTATCTCCCTCCACACCAAACTATTGACTTCTTCTGCGGCTTCCTCTCTTCGCTGTTATGTCCTCTTTCCCGTCGGTCTTCCTTCCCCTCGAAACAAGGCAATTCTCTCTACCTTTCTGTCTTCAGCCGACCCTTCACCTTTTCCCTTTTCCTTCGCCGAGATCAGGAACTCTTTGATGGATTCCAATTGTCTTGCAACCATCGACCCCAATCCTTTCAACTTCCTTCAAACTATCCCAACTGCCTTTCAAACCAACTGACAAGTATTCCTCTCAGGTTTGGGAAGAATAACCGTCGACAGATAAACGAGCCCCTTTTGAAATTAGTTTTATGTCACTCGGGCGACAGGAACCTTCCTGTAGATTTTTAGGTGTCTACACTTCCAAACAAGACTTTGATTCACAAAAACAAGCGACAGGAATCCTTCTACTAATTTAGCTTTACATAGAGAAAGGAGTTTACAAGAACAACTGAAGGAGACAAAGAGTCACCATTTATTGACTAAGGAAAATAAACCAAACCCAAAACAACAAGAAAGAAAACCAAAATTGTAAGAGCACAATGCCCCTACATCAAACTCCCCAGGTGGAATGAATTCATGAGCTCCTGCTCATGAGGTCTGCCACTGAATGACCCTGCTGAATGATCTCATCCTCTGTGAGCCAGGAAGCATCTTCAATGGGATGATTGCTCCACTTGACGAGATATTTGAAATACTCATGCTTACGGGTCTTTTTCAGCAACTGCTTGTCCAGAATGCATTCTATCTGTTGTGGAGCAGAGACTGATCCAGATTGTTCTTCATGAGATGAATTGGTTGCTTCAATTCCATTTGCTTCTATATCCCCCTTATATGGATACAAATCTGCCACGTTGAAGATGGGAAAGATGTTCAGATTTGCAGGCAGTGAAATCTCGTAGGCATTGGCAAAGAACTTCCTAAGGATTTGGCAAGGACCAATTTTCTTCATCTGAAGTTTATTGTATGTTCTAGTAGGAAATCTCTCATTCCGAAGATGTGCCAATACAAAGTCTCCAATCTGAAACTCTAACTGTCTCCTCTTTTGACCAGCATGCTTTTTGTATTGCTAATTGTTGTCTTCAATGTTATGTTTCACCTTCTCTTGAATGTCATGAATGACTTGAGGAAATTCCTCCCCATCTGCACTCCTCTTCTCCATACCAGCAAGATCCCGAAGTTCAAATACACCCCGTGGGTGCATACCATACACCACATAGAAAGGACTGAAACCTGTGCTTTTATTTGGGGAGTCGTTATATGCAAACTCAGCTTGTGCCAACATGAGATCCCAGCTTCCAGGTAAACTACCAACAAGACACCTTAACAAATTTCCAAGGCTTCTATTGACAACCTCGGTTTGACCATCCGTTTGTGGATGATAAGCAGAACTAAAGTTCAGATTTGTGCCCAATTTCCTCCATAGGGTCGTCCAAAAATGACCCACAAACTTCGTATCCCTGTCAGAAATTATGCTTCTTGGAATACCATGCAGCCTTACAACTTCTTTAAAGAACAAATTAGCAATGTTAGTGGCATCACTAGTCTTCTTGCAGGGTATGAAATGCACCATTTTAGAAAATCCATATACCACAACAAAGATTGAATCATTGCCCCTTTGTGTACGAGACAAACCCAAAACAAAATCCATACTCACCGAATCCCAAGGCCTAGTTGGAACTGGTAATGGCTAATAGAGCCCCGCATTTTGACTTCTTCCTTTAGCATGTTAACAAATTCTGCACCTTTCCACATACCTTTTCAAATCTACCTTCATCTTTGGCCAATAATAATGAGTGTTCTGCTGTATAAAAGTTTTCTCCTGTCCAAAGTGACAAACAAGACTACCACTATGTTTTTCCTTCAACAAATTATCTCTCATGGAGCCTCTACGGATACACAACTTGTTTTCCTTATACAACAAACCTTCTTGAATCATGTAATCTGTCCATGGCTCTCTATTCTTGCAAATAGGATCGCTACAAGCTGCAAATGCTTCTCCAAAATCTGCATCCTCTGCATACAATTCCTTTAAACCTTCAAACCCCACACTGTTAGTTTGTATCTCACACAACAATAAATTCTTCCTACTTAAGGCATCAGCAACTCTATTCATTTGACCACTCTTATGCTTCAAAACAAAGTTAAAACTCTGAATATACTCAACCCACTTAGCATGCCTTTGATTTAATTTATGTTGGTTGTTAATGAATTGCAAAGCATGGTTATCTGTATACACAATGAACTTTTTAGGCAATAGATAATGTCTCCATTTTTTGAGGGACTGAACCAAAGCATAAAACTCCAAATCATAAGAAGAATACTTTCTTTTTGCTTCATTTAATTTCTCACTAAAATATGCAACTAGTTTTCCCTCTTGACTTAGGACTGCCCCAATAGCCAACCCACTAGCATCACACTCTACTTGAAACACCTTATCAAAATCAGAGAAAGCAAGAATGGGCTGTTCACTTACCTTCTTCTTGAGAAATCTGAAATTTTCTTCAGCCTCTTTGGTCCAAACAAATGGTATTTTATTCCCCTTAATAGTCTCCAATATAGGTGCTACTACATAACTGAAATTTCTTATAAACTTTCTATAAAAACTAAAAAGACCATGAAAGCTCCTTACCTCCATGACACTTCTTGGTGATGGCCAATCAAGTATGGCCTAAACCTTCTCCTTATCCATCTTCAACCCATCTTTTGACACCACAAAGCCCAAGTAAACCAGTTCAGTCTGCATAAACACACACTTTTTCAGATTGATCTGCAACTTCTCTTCATGTAGCCTCCTCATAACCTGCTTCAAATGTTCTATATACTCCTCTTTGGACCTGCTAAACACCAAAATGTCATCCAAATATACAATCACAAATTTACCAAAGAATGGTTTCAAAACCTCATTCATTAGTCTCATAAAAGTATTAGGGGCATCAGACAATCCAAAAGGCATAACTAGCCACTCATACAACCCATCACTAGTCTTAAAGGTTGTCTTCCATTCATCCCCCAACCTGATTCTTATTTGGTGATAGCCACTTTTCAAATCTATCTTAGAAAAATATATGGAGCCAATCAAACAATCCATTAAATCTTCAATTCTAGGTATGGGAAACCTATATCTTATTGTGATTTTATTAATTGCCCTTGAATCAGTACACATACGCCATTCCCCTTCTTTCTTTGGAACCAACTCTGTCAGTACAGCACAAGGGCTTAGACTTTCCCTTATCAATCCCTTCTTCAAAAGGTCCTCCACTTGCTTCCTTATCTCCTCATTTTCCATAGGTGTTAACCTATAGGCAGCCTTATTTGGAAGGCTAGCACCCGGAATTAAATCCATACGATGGCTAATGCTTCTAATACGTGGCAATTCATTAGGCAAATCAGTTGCAACAATGTGCATATTCTCATTCAAAATGTCTTGTACTTCAATAGGCAAATCCTCCAATTTTGTAGAAGTCATTACACATCTAGGTTTAAGAACCAAAGCATAACCAATTTCTTCACTCTTCAAATCATTCAAAAACTCCTTACCACTTACCATCATTACCTTACTATTGCTGCTACAGCTGCTGTCCTCTTCTTTCTCCCTTATAGGCAGCAAGGTATGCTTCTCTCCATCCTTCTCAATGGTATATGTATTCTCCCTTCCATCATGCACCGCTTTCCTATCAAATTGCCACGGTCTTCCAAGTAAAACATGGCACACATCCATGGGCATTATATCACATAAAACACAATCTTTATAACTGCCAATCTGAAAATCAACATAGGCCTACTCACTACCCAATATTTGATGACCTTTTTGTAACCAAGACACTTTGTATGGAGTGGGGTATTTAATCCTTTTAAGATTCAACTTTTCTACCATCTCAGTTGCAACAATGTTATCTGTCCTACCACTATCTATAATGAGCTTACAACATTTACCTTGTGACTTACACTTGGTTTTGAACAATGCTCTCCTTTGGATTGGCTCTTGACTTTCTTTTTGTGGCTTCAACAACACCCTCTTAAGCAATAAAGACTCACTTAATTCTGGTTCATCCTTGTGGTGTACTGGTGACCCCACACTCTCTTGATCAACATGTACAACCTGATTACTCCTCTCAAATTTTGAATGTCCTCCTTGTGATGATTCAGAGCATTCCCAACTCTTGTGCCCATATTGATTGCACTTAAAACATTTTCCTGCAAATCCTCTACCTCTACCTTGTGAACCTCCTCTACCATAGGATCTGCCCCCTCTATTTGAAAAACCTCCCCTATCACTGTTCGCTGCTCCACTAGAACTTCCAGCCTCCTCATGATGTTGTTGTCCCCTACTTGTTTGTTGTCCTCTGCCTCTAAACCCTCTTCCTCTCTTCTTCTCTTGTTGACTTTGCTTCCTTTGCAACTTCCCTTTGCCTTTAGGGCAAGTTGATAAGCCTCTTCTAGACTCCTTGGGGACAAAAGACTCATTTGGTCTTGCAAACTATACTTGAGACCATTCACATATCGGGCTATTTTCTCCACATCTTCTTCAGCATTCCCTGATCTGATTACTAACTTGTAGAATTCCTCCATAAAGTCTTTCACAAACATGTCTTTCTACTTCAAATTCTGCAATCTCTTAAAGAGATTAGTTTGATAATCACTTGGAAGGAATTTGGCCTTTAACTTGGCCACCATACGATCCCATGAGTTGATCTTCTCCTTATTCTTCCTTCTTCTTTCAGTCTGGACAAAGTCCCACCATATGGCAGCATGGCCCTTCAATCTGGTGCAGGCAAACTTCACTCTTCTTTACTCTGCTACACCCTCATATTCAAAATACTTATCCAAGTCATTGATCCAATCGATCAAATCTTCACCATTGAGGTTTCCCGCATAAGTCGACACCTCTAACTTGGGTTTAGAACCCAAACTCATGGCAGTCTTTCATCAAATCCTTCTTCTTGATCCACCTGTCCTTCCTCATTCTCTTCTCTCTGTTGTTCTTCCTCCTCATCACTTGCATCCTCATCATCAGGGGTCCCTCTTCTCTGCGCCCTTTCTAAGGCTTCCATTCTTGCAATCAAATTCTACAATACCTCAGGCTCACCATGGTCTCTTCTGCCTCTACCTCGGGCTCCTCCTCTACCCATTCTTCTTGGAGGCATCTTGACCATTTACCAATGCCCAATCTCTTCAGGCTCTGATACCAATTGATGGAGCCCTACTGGTCACAGTAGTTATACTTGCAGAAATTCAATAGATTCAGACTCAAACTAGAATCAACACCCACAATAATGATAGGAAGTTCAAGTTACTAGATTATAAATAAATCCAAATATATATTCTCAGACAGGGGACTTCAATACTGAAAGTGTTTATTTACAATTAGTAACAATTCGATGAATTTGACAAAACTAGAAAACACTGAGATGAAACAACATTCAATGCATGTATCTGCTTATTATGATCATGGGTATCAAGTATGTAACAGGAACAAAACAAAAACAAAGACTTTTATTAGCAGATTTATCTTCTTACACTACTTCCCTTCACACTCTGTTGTCTCCCTCCACACCGAACTATTGACTTCTTTCTGCGGCTTCCTCTCTTAGTTGTTCTGTCCTCTTTCCCATCGGTCTTCCTTCCCCTCAAAACAAGGCAATTCTCTCTACCTTTCTGTCTTCAGCCGACCCTTCACCTTTTCCCTTTTCCTTCGCAGAGAGTAGGAACTCTTTGATGGATTCCAATTGTCTTGCAACCGTCGACCCCAATCCTTTCAACTTCCTTCAAACTGTCCCAACTACCAATTCGAACCAATTGACAAGTTTCCTCTCGGGTTTGGGAAGAATAACCGTCAACAGATAAATGAGCCCCTTTTGAAATTAGTTTTTGTCGCTCGGGCGACAGGAGCCTTCCAAACAAGACTTTGATTCACAAAAACAAGCGACAGGAATCATTCTTCTAATTTAGCTTTACATAGAGAAAGGAGTTTACAAGAACAACCGAAGGAGAGAAAGAGTCACCATTTATTGACTAAGGAAAATAAACCGAAACCAAAACAACAAGAAAAAAACCAAAATTGTAGGAGCACAATGACCCTGCATCAGACACCAATCCCCACAACTAAGCACCAACTCAGCAAGAGACACCAATCTCTTATTTGATAGGCACCAACCTTCAAATTCTTCAATGAGTGATATCATAAACCATGTAGAAACTTCTTCCCTCACGAATCTGATTACAACTCTTGTAATATCCTTCCTTCACAAATCTGATTCAAATCATGCACTATCTTTTCTCACAAATCTGATCACAAATATCTCAAAATCTTCCTTCACAATCTGCCCTTAATCTTCACACATATTCCTCAAATATATCTGCTCTTAATCTTCACACATGGGCTGCATATATATTTCAAAATAGGTCTGAAATACTCTTCTTAAGTACCTGCCCTAGATCTGCTCAAAATCAGAAATATATCTTATTCATTTCACTCACACCAAACTCAACTTCTACATCTATTCTTTATACTTCTTCAAGAATGACGACTCATTCAAAGTATGTCTTTTGCAAAGGGTAACATCCTTTTTATACACCTCTTGATAATTAATTTCGTCCTCTAGTGAGGAACGCTCCCTTTTAAGAGGTCGGCCACCTTTTGGAAGATATTTAATTTATTTAAATTTGTTTCAAGGGCACCAAGGCAATAAGGAAGTCGGCCACTATGTTGATGTCGATTTAGACTTGTATGAACGGTGGCACCAATCACAAGGAAGTCGGCCAGCATTGTTGGCCCCATTAAATAATGTTTGAGACTTGTATTTAAACTTTAATTTAGGCACTACTAAGAGAAGGCGACCCACACAAAACAAACGTTTAAATCTTTAATTTAAACATCATTGTAACCTTGTATTTCTGCTTTGTGTCCTGTATTTCTGCTCTGTGTCCTTATATATCTGCTGTAATAACATTACTCTTTGACATCAATGACAACAATCCAACAAAAGAAAGTGAGTGACACAGAAAGAAAGTGTAGACACCTAAATTTGACTACGTCCTAACACCGCCTAATTCCTCCCACATTCCCATGTCTTACCATCACCTAATTATCAAACCAATTGTCTTCCTAGCATTAATTAAATAATTTATGAGTACTTAATTAATTAATTAATCAATCCATTATTCAAGCATTAATTAAATAAATTAAATATTTATTTAATTAGTTAATTATCTATTCATATATCCCTCACGATTTTTTTCCATTTCTAACTCATGTGTACTTAATTAATTAAATAATTAGATGATTCCATCAATTATCCTCTCACATCCTATTATCCCTCTTAATTTCTTTCCATTCTCTTGTTGGTGTAAAAATCATATTTACACTTTTACATAAGTTTATTAGGAGTCGTTTTAGGAAGTTTTTAGTTGTTTGGGGAAGTTCACTTTCTTTCCTCTTTTGTGTTGAGTGATTTATGGCTACTTCCATCACTTGTCATATTAACTCACTCTTCCACCTTGTCTCTTTTTGGCAAGTGTGTTGTATATATTTGTGTTGTTCGTTTGTGAATAATGCAATGCACCATTAATTTCTTGCTCTATGTTTTTCCTCTTGTCAATTGCCTTGTGTGCAGCTCTCTATTGTAGAAGAATTATTGCATGTGATCTTGGCTCTTGTGATTCCTTGTGCGACTCTAACATGGTATTAGAGCATGGATATATAAGTTTCTTCTCGAATTTCTGAGGGTTTCAACATTGAGATCTCAAACCATGCATCTTGGTGCAAGACCAACCTCGTCGTTGAGTCCAAGTGGCCGAACAAATGAATTTTGATATTAAATTGTCTATGTTTCAATGTCAGGGGTTTCTGGGGCAAAAACACCCCTTAGAGCCCTACACCCCTTTGGGGGACACGAACCCCTTTTGGGGCCATGAACCCTCATATGGGGCCGTGTGGGGTGGCTTTGCCCCCCACACCCCTTATTATATTTTTTTAATTTTTTTAAATAAAATAAACCATGCCCATCTAATCTTTTGCACCCCTATACTTTGGAGATTTGGCCCTGCCTCAAACACCATGCCTGTATTTGGCCCAATGCCAAACTTGGCACATTTTTGGTGTTCCCCCAACTTTATCTGAGGTTTTGGCACCCTCGACAAATTTAGCTATGACTCCAAATCTAGCTAGAGGTCTATACTTTTAGCGGCAACTCTATATTTGCTAGAGGATAGTTTTTGCCAAGTCCACCCCTCACCATTGGCAATTTCAAGTTTGCACCTGATCTTCAAAGGCTTCGTTCTTGGCCATACGGAGGTCTTTTTCAGTGCATTTTTTTTAAAATGGAGCAAAATTTCGCTATCTTCGCAGTGGTGCAAAAGATTTTCAGTTTGGGCTTCTAGTTTTTTCCAATTTTTTGTTTTCTCCGTGTTGTTGTGCAGTTCTCATTTTGGGAACTTCCATGGGCTATATCTTTGGCATTCAGACTCCTTTTTGGGTCCCATTTTTTTGAAAGTGCATGTTTTTTCATGTACTTCGTCGTGGTGCCATCAGTTTCCTCTCTTTTTGTTAGAGAATTGTATTTTCAACATGTGATTTTTTTTGACATTGTAAGCTCCTATTGTAAGCACTATCTGATTTGTAAAAGCATTGAAATAAAGTGCCACATATTCTATGTAGTTTGGGGATCTTGCACATCATGTTGTGCCATCATTGTACTCACACTACTTTATAAAGTGCCATGAGGGTTTGTTGTGTGTGTCATACGTCTGCAATCACAACTCTATCTACCTTCATGCGTGTGTGCCTTGTGTTGCCACCCTTTATTAGGTGCAAGTGCTTCATCTGTGCATCTTCTAATGTTGCTTCTTTGTCTCCTTCATGCACTTTCAATGGATCTGCAATATCTCTCCCTTGTCAGCATTATGAGGGGTATCACACTGTTAGTACTTGTGCTAATGCTTCCTTGGTTTCTTCCTAGAGGCAACCTTCATAGGTTGATCAGCATTCTTGAGACCATTGGCACCTTATGTGTGCCATCTGTATCTTCAACTATCATATTGCCTTGCGTGCCATCTGTACATTGTGTTCAAGCAGTGTCTTGAGGGTCACTCATACAAATTTGTGCCTCTTTGATCCTGATCTTCATCCTATTTCAGTGGGGTTTTACAATACAGTAGTTCTTCTTCAGCAGTTATTTGCAGCTTCTTCATGCTTCTGTGGAGTTCATGTTCATCTTGATGTTCCTAATCTTTGGGACATCTTTTGTGGAGCCTTCGTCCTTTTATCTTTTTCTCTTTTGGAGAGGAGTTTTCTCCCACTGGGTTTTTCTCCTTTTCTCTGGTTATGAGATATCTTTGTTTGTAAATGGGTATCTAATCAGGCCTTTGTTGCCAGGACCCATCTTCATATTCAACTTCCTCTTTCATTTTAGCTTGTGTAGTCTACCTAAGTTGCACTTATGGTAGGTGTTGGTGTAAAAATATGTAATGTCCCCTTTTAGGATTTTCCCGATTTCTTAACCTACAACAATAATAATTACTAGAAAAGGACATTAGAAATATCAATAATCAATAAAGATAATATTCAGTTCATAGCATCATTCATATTAAATTCATCTATATAGCATAATTAATAATGAGATCAATACCATATAACATAATAAATAAAGAAATTAAATGATCATATCATAGATGAAAAAATCGCCAAAAACTCGCAAAACTCGTGAGTAAACACGAGCCAAAACTGGCAGCGAGTCACTCGCGACCAGGGCTTAAATTTGATAGTCCACCTTGCCTGTCAAGGAATTTTTTTCCTACAGTTTAGTCTTCAGTATTGCCTGTCATGTGACAACCATTTTTTTTAAATGCAAGTCAAAATTTTATATATAAAGGTGAAGCTTTTTCAATTCAAAACAAATCTATAAAAAACAAATCTATTTCTTAAATAATAGAAGTTCCTATTAAAAAAATTAAAAATAAAAGCAAAATATTCTATAAAAAACAAATCTATTTCTTCAATAATAGAAGTTCCTATTAAAAAATTTAAAAATAAAAGCAATAGAATGAATATATTCTATAAAAAATAAATCTATGTGGAATTTTTTTTTTTAATAATGAAAGTTCCTATTAAAAAATTTAAAAATAAATGGAAAAAAATATATATTATATAATTTAGAATGAATATATAATTATATTCATAAAAAACAAATCTAAAAATTTGGGATATATTGTATTAAAAAATAAATCTAGAAGATATATATTTAGAATGAATATATAATTATATTCATAAAAAACAAATCTAAAAAATTGGGATATATTCTATTAAAAAACAAATCTAAAAGATATATATTTAGAATAAATATATAATTATACTCATAAAAAACAAATCTAAAAATTTGAGATATATTATATTAAAAAACAAATCTAAATTAGAATGAACATATAATTATACTCATGAAAAACAAATTTAAAAATTTGAGATATATTCTATTAAAAAACAAATCTAATATATATATATATAGTCAGATTTTCATATTAATTGTTTTTTTTACAGTTTTTAAAATAAATTACTTGTATATCAATACAGTCAAATATTTATTTTTATTGTATTTTACAGCTAAAATCTATAAATACAGCTATACAACTGTCAAATTTAAGCCCTGCTCACGACAAAACTCATGACCGATTTTTTCATAAACTCACTGCGATTTTTATCATGAAAATCGCTTAAAATTCGTCGAAAAATCATCCAAACTCGCATTGGCGGGGTAAAACTCGCCCAATCTGGTATTAAAACAACATTTTTTTACCTTAAAATTTAAAGTTAAACGATTTCATGAAACAGAGAAAATGGCAATGACACGGGGGTATGAAATATGCAAATACCTGCGATTTTTTCAACTTTAACTATAGGAAGGAATATGCGGATAGGAACAACCCGACAAGTTTAGAAAATTTTTCGGAGTGAATTTTTTTACGGAGTGAGACAATTGCAAGCACTATAATGCTCACATATAAAAGCCTATCAGCTAATAATAATTATAATATAAAATAAATAATATTATTATTATTATTATTTAGACCCCGGGGTGTAGACCGGTTGGTCGAGCCATTGAAAAACACGGACGATCGGCACAGGTTTGAGCCTCGACTCACCCAGCTGCAAACAGTTTGGGTCGACTGATGGGCTTTCCCGCGGCCCAGAGGATTAGTCGGTCTTGCCCAGATCGGTGGGCTTCGAGCTCCTTAAGCCATGAGTGTTGAGATCCAGATACCTCTTAAGATAACAAAAAGATAATAATAAATTATTTATTATATATTATATTTATATCTAATATATTATTATATATTATAATAATTATTATAATTATATTATATATTATTATATTAATAATAATATATAATAGCAACATGTCTATTATTAAAATTTATATAATATATTATATATTATTATTATTATTATAATATTAATACAATATTTATATCTAATATTATAATTTATTATTATTATTATATATATAGTATGTGCACCAAGGGAAAAAAATTGCAACAAATCCCAATCCTGAACCCGCACCCATTCCAGGCAACTTAGATGAAATGTATTGAAGGAAATCAATAATATGGTCAATAAATTCAGTAATATGCATGTTTTTAAAGCATATTTTTAAAAATTAATGTATTTTTTATGTCCGATAACTTTGCCGAGTTATTGCCAAGTTTTTCCCCGAGTTTTTGCTGAGTCCCGAGTTTTTAAAAATTTTGGGTCTGCCGAGTAATTGTCGAGTCCGAGTTTTTCAACTATGGATCATATCATAATCCATATTTGATCCAATCTGTCATAACCTAATTCCTCAAGCCAAACACATATTGAATCTCTCAGTAGTGTTAGTAAGTAACAATATTGTCGAGAGCATGAAAGGGGTCAGTCCACCTAACATCTCCCAGTCCACCTTGGAGGCTGGTCATCCTCCACGATCAAGCCCAGGAGCACTTAGTCACCTCCCAGCCCACGAGTGTCTCATCTCGAGGTGGCGTGCTTGATAAGATGCATGAAGACCGCTATTCAACAAGCCCGCAAGCACTCATACACCTCCCGGCCCACGAGCTAACTAACTTGGGGTGGCGTGCTTGATGAAGGGGCCTATCGGTACTTTACCATCTCGTGAACCCCGAAAGGGCCATCATTTCCTACTTACTAACATCACCTTATTTCAGTTGCATTGCTAGGGAATTGGAATGACTGATATATGTACCTCTTGATGGATTCCAATCTGTTGTTATAAGTATTGTCTCTGTTATCAATTATTGCATAAATAAATATATCACTGCTGATATATTCCTTTTTGCCTTATATATATTCTTTTCTTTATTTCTGCTTTTATATTCCAATAATAATCCTTGTTCCATAGGTCAATAGGCCTTTATTTCTGCTTTTATATATATTCTTTCCTTTATGTAGCTTTATAAGATGATGGTCGATGGGCCAATTTTGTAATTTTACTTCTAGAAGGATGGCAGGCCTTGCATGGCCATTTTGCTACATATGGAGACCCTGCGTGGTCAAGTAGTATAAAGCACAGAAAGGATAGGAATTTCTACAAACAATATGCAGACAGAAATGTATACTTTTCTTTCAAAATCAATATATACTATAATCTTACGAAACAAAAAAAAAAAAAAAATCCTTGTTCCATGCCCCTTCAAACATTCTTGTACTTTGCTTCTAATACCTTTACAAAGGATATGTCTTTCGATGAATAGATGTCTTTGGATTTCCTGAAGTAGTTTAAAATGGATCAATGCAAGACTTGTTATAACAAGTTGCATGCAAAGTGTACTACTCCACCAATGGTACCACTTTGTACAAGCAACTTGTTAGGAAAAATTTGTACTCGACTCAAACTAGGCCAAATCTTTCCTTTGTAGGTTCATACAAGAGCCTAATAAAAGCCATTAGGGTGAGTGATCCCACAATAATGTGTCCCACTTGTTGAACATCATGATTTTTTGCATAAAACCATGTATTTTTCAGAAAAAAATAATGGTTTACACTTAGAGGGGTTCTATCTAAGGGGGCTTGATTGAAGGGGGTTAGATCAAACCCCCATGTATAGAACCCCCCAAGCTTAAATCAAACCCCCAACAAAGTCTCCTCTACACCTATCAAAATGCTGACAAAAAAATAATTTTGCTTCACTTTTTGGGGGATCAAATGAAGTCATTTGGAAATACCATTTTGTAAGCATGTAGCCTTTAGTGTTAGCTTTTTGAAAATAATAATATGTATTATGTTTTTTTAATATTATATTATTCTTTTTAATTTTATAATGAATGCATGTCCATTACGAAAAAATAATGACCTCTATTCAAGACACTAGGAAAAATAATATTGTTAAAATCTTAAAAAAATGCACTGCACCACATGGATGTCTTTGTTTCAATGAAAAAAAAATTAATTTCAATATATATGCTAAGAGAAATGTGTTATGGAATAATATAGGCCTGAAATTTTTGTTAGTACTAATTCAAAAATTAATAATAAATAAAAATATTTAAAAAAATTATCAAAAAATATCAATGCACTAGACATTGGAGTTAATGATCTAATTGCAAGAAATTGTGGAAAGTTTTTATTTGTAGTGAAAGTTATGTGACATGAAAAAATGTCACTTAATAAAAAAGAATAGAAAAAATAAAGATTGATTGAAAAAAAAATGATAGAAATAATTGTTTAAAAATTCAAAAAATTACAACTTGAATCTACATAGGACATGTCACAACTCGTTAGTTTACATCATCCTTAAATTCTTGACCATTTGTTTGCTATAATTGACACAAGTTGAAAATTTGTGGGATCATTGTGGGATCATCCATTAATAAGTGACTAAGAGGATACTGTGGTATATTTAGGTAACTACTAAAGTGGGTATTATGTACTCTTGTGCAGGTAATGAGTGCTTAATTGGATATACAAGTTAAAACTAGCTATGTAGGTTAAAAGAAGTCCACGAATCAAGCTATCTTCAATTTGAGTTCTAGTCCTATTAGTTTAGCTTGCAAGGAGCAAAAGGCAATTGCTGTAACAACTACTAAGGTAGGGTATAAAGTAGTTAATGGGGATTAGGAGATTGCTTGTATCAAGGGCTTTAGATGTAGCTTTGTTTTGCACAAGATTTTCCAGCTATTCTTTACAACAACAGCTAGAGTATTATTGCTATTGCTCATTATCCAATCAACTGGCAGCAAAGATAGCATATTGAGGTCCAAATACACTACATTTGACATTGTATTTAGGATGGGATATTGAATTTGTGATTTGTGAGGAGTGATGATCAAATTATGGATGTCTTTATAAAGTGACTTGTTGAGGCCAGGTTCACTATGATAAAGGACTTGCTTTGGTATTCTCAAGTTGTCTCTAGACGATAGCAAGTAATGACTCCTTCATGGGAAGTGATGTTGAGTAAATGTCATCTTCCTCTATTGCAATTTAAGTAGTGATTTAGGGGATGTAGTAGTAGAGAAATCTCTTCGATCGGTACATTTGAATTATTCAATTATCCTTAATTTATGGAACACATAGGGCCATATGTCAATATTGTAGGCTCTTGAGTGTTCAACTAATGCTACACATTATTAAGAGTAGGTGGATAAATAAGAAGATTTCCCCACCTACATCTATCACATTGAATTACATTGTGTTATGGGTTTGCTTAGTTGAATCCACCCCAAAATCTCAATTTTTTGTGTATGGTCTCTTGTTAATTTATGGAACATGTAGGGAAGTTTGTCAATGTTGCAAGCTCTTGAGTGGTTAATGTTATCACCTAGAATTGCACCCTACTTGAAGCTCGTTCAAGTATTCCAATGACACAATGGGACTGATCTCAAGGTGTGGGACCTTGCAGATGCGATCAGACCTTCAGAGAAAGTTGGTTCCTCATTCTGAACTTAAGGTTCAAGGAAAAAAGATGAACATATGCTACTGATCACCAAGGAAAAGGGAAAGGAGGAGTATAGAAAGGAAAATGGTGATGCACCAAGATTTAAAATGTTTAACTGCAACTGACCTAGCATAGTAATGATCTCAAACACTAAAGAGAACTCACACAGACTCATGCAGATTCAAACAAAGGTTAAGGCAGAGAGACGAAAGTATGAAAGGGACCATTTTATCCACAATACACAGCTTACATCTATCAAATAAACACAGTGCAAGAATAATGAGAGAGGCAAAACATCAGTTTATATGGATCATAGAGGCTAAATAGCCATTACAAAGAGAAGACAGATTCATTACAGGCGAAATGGACACAAAATGATAGGATCTCCTTCATTGTTGACTGAACCTGCAAATGAATCCTCTACCTATGAAAACGACCCAGAGCAGCCAACCAACAACCGAAAATCATATTTTTCACATGTATATATATCATTTCTGATCACTGTAGCAGCCATAGATGTGGGAAAGAGTGGTCAACAAAGAAAATTAGTCACCCATGCCGCAATAAATTCATTTGTGTCCTTAAAGCGCACCCACATGACTCTGCCCTGGAAATGTGTCTGCCCATGCCTTGGGTACAAGAAATTCAATGCAACGGAGCTACATTGGCATAGGGGGCAAGAAATCCGTTTTCCACAAGCAATCGGCCTCTGAAGAAACATTAATGGCAGCCAGGATGGTCGTCGAGCTGTCCCGTCGCGTCAGGAACAGTAGAAAGAGTCGAGAAGGCAAATCAGGTTGGGCCCCGGTCAATCAAGCTTCCTCCAATCAGGCTTTTGAAAGGTGAAGAAGGAAACCCCGATCTCCAAAGTCCGAAAGAGGCAATAGGGAAACCGTCGGGCTTCGGAGATCGGGCCTTCACCATGCATCATGCTTTTGAAAAGAAGAAACGCTCGATCCCCGGCTCCAAAATACTTAGAAGGAATTATGAAATTTGTTGGGGATCGAGCCTCAGACCTTACCCCTTTCGCCTTCCAAAAGAAAAGAGGAAGAAAATGACCCCCCCTTGCCAAAGTCTGAGTGACTTAGACGTTTTTAGAGGTTCAGCAAACTTCTGCAATCAGACCTTCCGTCTACTGTTTGCCAAATGGAAAGAAAAAGACCGCAACCCCAGCCTCCAAGCTCCGCAATACTTAGAAACATTTGAAACTGGCAGACCTCGGTCGCCGAGCCTTCCGCCTTCCGTCTTCAAAAAAGGAGGAAGAGAGAACTCCTGCCTGTCGCCGCCCGCAACACTTAGGAACATTATAGCTCATCGAGCTTCAGCAAGCAGACCTTTCATCTACCGCTTACGAAAAGGAGGAAGAGGAACCTCCCGACCTTCGGCACTTGAAACACTTAGGCAATTTTTACAAATTATCAAGTCAAAGCTTTCGGAGCCGACGGGAAAGGCATGATTAAGAAGGGAACCTCGAGCTCCAAAACCCCGAAAAGGCAAAAAACACAAGGAAAACACTTACGATTTTGGACTTAGCCATTTGGGGGGCTTTTTCCCTTGCACTTCAAAAGGAAAAACACTGAAATTTCATGGATCCTTGGGCTATTTGGCCAGAAGGCAAAATAGGACAACAGTCAATTCACACTACACATTATTAAGAGTAGAAGTATAAATAGGAAGATTTCCCCACCAACATCTAACACATTGAATGACAGTAGGCATGAGTTTTCCACAATCCATAGTAGAATACAGTATAAGTGCTTTTGGATTAAACTGTGTGTATTTCTTTGCTTCAACGTTTCGGATCACACTCAATGTAATGGGCTGCCCCTGTTTGAACTTTTTTTTATTTCTTATTATGTTATTTTTATTATTATTTTGTGGTCTTTCAGAGCTAGACAGAAGGGGTTTTGTTTGCATGTGATGGTTTTGCAAAATAACAATGAAATATAAGACATGCAATGATAACCCAGAAAAGCTATAACAGATATGGGCAAAAAACTTCAACCCAGTTCATAAAATCATCCAAAATGAATTATAGATGCATACCCATTTCAATTTCTCGACTTTGTATTTCTGCTGTAGGTGAACCAGCCTCATATATGTTGGAAAATCGCCTCCATTACATCCATAAATAAAGAGTCTTTGACATTAAACAATATTAATAGCTTCAATGGTCTAAATTGACCCCAAACACCAGAAGGAAGTTGCTCAAAAGATGGCGTTTGGACTGGTAGCAGACCCACGTCCCTGGCAGAGGTGTACAACCCAGCTAGGTTATTAAATAGCAGGTTATGTCTTTCAAAACTGTCACCAAACTGTCACAGGTGTGCAATATATATCTGCAGCTGATGACATATGTTCCAGCGCCCAAAACAAGCTCAAACCCTTCAAAAAACACTCATATCAGATACTCAAAGGTGTACGGCCTGGTACTGAAATGGTACGGCCTGGTATTGATGTTCATGGCTGCTCCAAACACACAGAAATCCCACTCAAAATAGACCTGCAATATCTTCTATTCGCTGCTCAAAACAAACTGAATACTACCAAGATGAATCTCCTCAAAATGATATCATTTGAAGCACAAGCGAAGCCTCCGTCATGAAGCTCCCAGCAACCCTCTTGATGTTGTCTCTCACGCAGAGAAGAGTGATCTTACAGAGGTGTACGTCCCTGCAAAACCCTTGTCCAAACCCGAAAGCCAAGCTTCTAGTTTGCTCAACAAAATATTTTCCAGAGAGAGAGAGAGAGAGAGCAAAATGAGCTCACAAATGCCCTTTTATAAGCTCTTGGCTTCCAACGCCCAAGGAGAGGATTCTTTATTATTATTTTCTCTTTTAATATATTTGACCCCCTTATCATCCTCATGAAGTGCCCATTTTTCTAGCACACAACTTTAAGTCATAACTTAAGTCCTTTTTAAAAGTTGAGTCACTTTATAAATAAAAGACTTAGGCTCACAAGTGTAAATTAAATATTTAATTTAATTTACTTTTCAACCATTTCCCTTAGCCATTTTGAAACCAACTGTAAGGTGCTAGGTGCTCTAACTGACAGGCTATAAATAGAAAGTCGGCCAATGCCACCCGTGATCCCTCCTACCTAACTTACTATTAATAGTAAGTCCTGGAATAATGACCCAATAAGGTTCCCTAACCACATCTATTAGCCTACGGGAACCCTGAAATAGGCTAATCACTCCATCTATCTGCATGGGCTAAGAAGGGGACATTACACTCAGTGATCCATCATCAGGAAGAAGATTCTTATGATTTGGATTGCAGGGTTGCCCTTTAAAAAGGATGAGGGGGATTAGGGTTAGTAGGGACAATTAAATAGTAGGTTAAGAACAATGAATAACTAATAGAAACGGTCAATAAGTGACAAATAATGTGAATATATTAGAATATATGTAAAAGGCAAAGGTGCCAATAATTAAATATACTATTGTACTTATTACATTCGATATTGTATTTATTATTTCTTTCTATATTTAATCTCCGCTTGTCTTTTTCTTTTCATACACATATTGTTAAATACTTATTGCATATTTTATTACTTATTACATATTTTATTAGAACGATGTTTTTATATTTTCTTTTATATTAAATTTAATTATTTACACCTTTGCCTGTTACATATAATGTAATATTTTCACTTATTTACTGTTTCTATTATTGTTATTCTCTTTATACATTAGGGACCTTTTTTTTTATGTCTATGCACTATTTATGTACTATTGTCTTTTATATTTAACACTTATTGAATAATATATCATTCAATATTATACATATTACATTTAATATTATATCTATTATTTCTTTCGATATTTAATCTTCAGTTGTCTTTTCTTTTTATACACAATGTTAAATACTTATTGTATATTATATTTCTTAACACATATTTTATTAGAACTGATGTTTACGATATTTTCTTTTATATTATATTTAATTATTGGCACCTTGCGTTTTACATATATTCTAATATATTCACATTATTTGTCACTTATTTACCGTTTCTATTAGTTATACATTGTTCTTAACCTACTATTTTATTGTCCCTACTAACCCTAATCCCCCTCCTCCTCATCCTTTCTAAAGGGCAAGCCTGCAATCCAAATCATAAGAATCCTCTTCCTGATGATGGATCACTGAGTGTGATCCGAAATGTTGAAGCAAAGAAATACACAGTTTAATCCAAAAGCACATTGAAGCAAAGAAATACACAGTTTAATCCAAAACCACATTGAATGACATTCTATTCTTCTTTTTTCATTGAGTACATTGTCTTTTGGGATTGCTTAGTTGAATCCACCACAAAATTTCAATGTTTTGTGTATGATCTCTTGAATGTTTGTGGATATTTCATTTTTGTAAAGCATGGAATATTGCAAGTACCAATGACAAGTACCTTCAGAGAGACAATCTAGACTCTAGAGTGCTAAATCACTAGCTATGATTAGATATTTTTAGTGTGGCTTTTAAATGAAAACGATTTTTTAACTCTAAGCATAGTTTGCAAACTTAGCGAGTCACAGAGTACTCACCAATTTTTTGTTGGTGAGTATTTCCAATGTTTACTTGCTGAGTTTTTGGGTGAGTTTTTTCGGGATATTGGTGAGTACTCAATCAGTCCAACCCTGGGATACACACCGCGCACCATATGCTAAAAAAACTATGTTCCACAAAGTCTCAAGATAGGAGGATGCGGGGACGTGGGGACGGATCTCAGGGATGGGGGGATCAAGGGCCTAGATTTGAGGATGGTGGTGGGGTGGCGGTGGGTGGAGGTTTGGGGGCAAAGTACCCAACAAGGTTGAGGGGCAGCACCCCTCATGGGGGTCAGGGGCATTGCCCCCAAACCACCATCAAACTCATTTGATACATTTTGTAGTTGTATTTGCATAAAATTTATGTTTTTTTTCAAAAATTTAAGTATATTTTAAGTTGTCAGTTTTTACAGAGTCAAAAATTTTGGTCTGCCAAGTCCGAGCTTGCGAACTATGACTCTAAGTATTGATATGAAACAAATGACAAGGGACTTCAGCTTGTATCATTTGCAAGCCATAACCAGAAACTACCTTCCACCTATTTTATGAATGTCATTTTGTTCCAGCAAAATGGAAAGCAACAAGTAACGGGTTGTATTTATCACTTATAAAAATTTACAATTGGATAGACATCACCCAAAAGTGGACAAAATAACTTCCATTCTGAATCTCTTAACAATCTGCTCAATTAATTCAACTTTTAACAACCTGTTGATGCGTTTTCTGTGACAGTAGCAACATTAGAATAAAACACTGAGTATTCTATCCTCTCTTGAACAAAGCCTCTCAAACACTAAACTTCATGATCGAGTGAGACTGCTCCAAGGTTCCTTGAATGTCAGGTCTTGACGTGCACAGGGATAGACTCAGTGGAATGATGTGATCTTGCTGGTAATCACAAAGCGACTTACGTGAACTTACTCCTTCTTCATAGACATGGAATTATGTGATCTTGCTAGTAATGATGTGATGCTTGAAATAGTCCTTGATCATCCTTGAGCTTCGTATCCATGGAAGCTTATCCTTGTCCTCAATCCATGCAAAACAAAGAAAAATCTTGAATAGCAAAGGTGGATAGAATCCTTCAATGCAATGCAATAAGATAAAACATGAATAACCTTGCATGATTCAAGAAGAATACACAATTTTGATCAATTTTCACCCACATTCATGAGTCAATAAAGGATTTCCTTCATTCCTCTTGTGAGAAATTCACTCTCTCCTTAAGAAATTCTCTTTTTCAATGGAAAATTCCGCCTTTTTATGAAGAATTCTGTTTCAATTTGATGAAATCTGGTTCCACTTCAATGGATTCCTGATCCTTTTCCAATGGATTTCTGACTTTACTCAGTGAATTTCTGATTTGTACTAATGGATCTGCTGCTGTTTTGCAGTTTGCCCAGCCCTAGTTCGCCTTTGGAGAAGGAAAATGAATAAGGAAATCTGCCTCCTCCTTCAGAAATTGCTGTCCTTATGAAGAATTCTATATTGCAATCTGCTCTTTTCTGCAAAAATCGCCTCCCTTTGAAAATATGCCTTTGGAATTTGATAAAATCTGCCTTCCTTTGATGAAGTCTGCCCTCAAAAGAAATTTTAAAGTGTTTCAAGCTTGTCCTATTTAGAATTTGGCCGACTTGGACTTACATTTATACCCCAAACGGTGCCTTTTGAGTCAGCCGCCAACAAAGAGAGAAATTTGGATTTTTGTCCTTTCCAAGAGCGCGGATTGAGGAAGGTCGGGGATTTCGTTGGGTTAAGGATTCCTCATTCTAGAGCGCACTTTCCACCTAGTCGTGTCTTTTTCCATGTGATGGGCGCGGATTTAGCTAGGTTGTGGATTTTGGCATGTTTGGAATTCTTCCTTGTCCAAGAGCGCACTTTCCACCTCGGCACAAATTTTAGCGTGCTTGGAATTCTTCCTTTGGATTGATTTCCTTGAGATGATTTTTCCGTATGGAAGGGCGCATTTAGTGTGGAGTCTTGGATTTCTTCCCTTGGAATGATTTCCATATTTCCCTTTAGACGACTTGGAGAAGGATCAACATTTCTCATTTTCCAAACGGTGGTTTAGTGAGTCGGCCACCGCCTCAAGATTTTGTCCCTATCCAAGGAGCGGATTTCTCTAAGTCGGGGATTTTGACTTGTTGCGGATTTTTCCTTGTTTCAACTTCCTTGTCCATGGCACATTTTACCTCCAGTTGGGGATTTGGATGAGTCTTGGAATTTCTTAATTCATTGGAAATCTTTTCCTTTCCTTAGGTGCATATTTCATCAGTGCATAGATTTACACAGGTCCTAGAGAGGAATTCCTTATCCTTAGCACGAACTTCTCCTTACTTCGGAATTCCTTGTCCAAGGGTCGCCTGCACTTCAGTCATGGAATTTTCCTTGTCTGGAATTCCTTGTCCAAGGGTCGCCTACACTTCAGTCATGGAATTTTCCTTGTCTGGTATTCCTTGTCCAAGGGTCGCCTGTACTTCAGTCATGGAATTTTCCTTGTCTGGAATTCCTTGTCCAAGGGTCGCCTGCACTTTAGTCATGGAATTTTCCTTGTCTGGAATTCCTTGTCCAAGGGTCACCTGCACTTCAGTCATAGAATTTTCCTTGTCTGGAATTCCTTGTCCAAGGGTCACCTGCACTTCAGTCATAGAATTTTCCTTGTCTAGAATTCCTTGTCCAAGGGTCACCTGCACTTCAGTCATAGAATTTTCCTTGTCTAGAATTCCTTGTCCAAGGGTCACCTGCACTTCAATCATGGAATTTTCCTGGGTTGAAATTCCTTGTCTTGGACTTTTCCTGAGGCATACCTCCGCTGTTTCCATGGATTTGGACTCAGCTTCCGATGGGTTTTATCCGAGAACTTCTATTCCAGAGTCAGGATTTCATGATTTTGACAAGGATTTTCCAAATTTTGCTAAGGATTTCCTAGAGTTGTGTTGTGGAATTCTGTGTTTCTGAGCCAGGAATTCAAGATTTTCCAATGGAAAGATGAACTTTGACATGGAATGACAAGCTTTGTCGAATTCAGGACCTTGGATTGGAATTGTGGAACAAGATTCCGGATAGACCTTGGAACGGGAATCTAGATTGGACCTCTAGACTAGAGCTATGGATTGGAACTGTGGGCAAAGACTCCTGGATTGGAATTGTGGATAGGGATTCTCGGATTGGAACTATGGACAGAGTGAAGGACTTAGACCTTTCCTTATGAAATGATGAACTTCTGCCATGGATTGGCCAGATTTGTTTGAGGAAAGATAACTAGGGTTTCATTCGACCCTCAGGAAAAATCACCCCTTTTCACAATTTCAAGCATTCTTCATGTTCCCTATGAGCCAAGCATGTTGAAACTTCTTCTTAGTCAAATGTTCATGGATTCTGAGTAAGAAACTTGGCGAAAGATGAGCAAAACCAAAACCTAACCTACAAACCCTAAGACCTAAAAACGAAAAGAGGGGGTCCCCATTTGCAATGGGGCGATGTGTGAAAACGTCACAACACAGCCTAAGTGACATGGTTGGAAGAAACTGGAAACCCAATTTTGAGTTATGGAGTGTTGCAATAATGGGTGATAAGGGCCTTCATCTTGTAATCTTTGCAAACCAGAATTATAAGTTATCCTCTACCTATTTTACCAATGTTGTTTTGTTCAAACAAACTAGAAATCAGCAATAAACTGGTTGTATTGCACTCCCACCATTTAACAATTGAGAGACATTCCCTAGAAATAGTTGTAGAATAACTTCTACTCCCAGTGTCTTAACATAACTGCTTAAATAATTTCATGTTTAACAGCATAGAGGATACAGCTTGAAAGAAATTCAAAAAAATTTAGGTCCAAGACTAAGGATATCTCCATGGGTTTCCAAATTGCACGGTTTCTCTGTCTTTGTCAACATGACAATAAAAGTCGAGCAAGAATTCCCTCTCTAACCAACTCTTCTTGGTATTTACATAGATTAGCATTAGAACTTCTCCCTATAACATAATCACCTAAAATAACAAATATGTGTTACATCATGTTTTTATTTCCATACTGCTTTGTTTATAAGGTTGTCCTCACTTACATAAGCAACTGTTTACAGAGGCAGCTCAATGACCTTATTTCTATATGCTTTGCCACTGTGGAAAACCTTAGTATCTGTATAACTAAGGTCATGGTCTTCGATGCCTCCAATTATGCTTTTTCCAAGTTTTCATTTTTCTGCAGAGATGGACCTCTAGAGATCACAATAGTTTCCAATTTGGGACTCCATTTTTCTAGATCATCCTTCAGTCTAAAGCTTCCCTCTCTATCACATCTTTCTTAGTGATATGACCTCACTTTTTGTCCTAGAGCACCACTATTTTCAGGTGTATTTACAAGATATCATTTTGAGAATGCACCTCTTCAATGCAATCATTAGATCCATAGTTATTCATAGTTTTGAGGTTAAAGGGTCCCAATTTGTGATCTACTGAGTGAGTTCATATTAAGCAAGTCAAACCCCTCATACCCCAGCTTAAGATTCGTTGCAAATGGAAAAATTCTTAAATGCCTTGTTCAAGCTGAGTTTGTTGTCAAACACCTCCTTCTTGACTCCTTGAGAGTATCTTCATACTTATTTTCTGTACTTCTAGACTCAAATCTTTAGACAGGTCAAGAGAGGTACCTGAATTCTGCCCTTTGTTTCCTCTAAGATGATAACCTTCTTGGGTCCCACTAGCCATTGGCATTGTTGGTATCTTGACAGCAATTTGTTCCTTCTATCAATTTGTGTCTCTATTGATTGACTTCCTCCATTCAAGCATTCCTTAGATGACCTTCCACACCTTCCCTCAAAAGAGGGCATCCATACCGCAGTTGGCGAGGATATATAACAACAATACATTCAAAGCATTAGACATCTCCTTCATAGCCACTCATCCCAAGTTGGCTTTTGACGTCATGCATTTCTAACAAGTCATTTATAAGTTGAAACTGACCACCATATTTTGCAAATGGGAAAGGGAGCCTAAGGAGGATGAGGAGAGGAGAAAGCAGTAAGATCTATCATCCCTTCCCTCTCCAGAAGGAGATTGAGGAGCACTTTCTTTTAATCTATCCTATCTATTACGAGATTTGAGGGAGATACCAATATTTGTACATAGACTCGAGCAGATTATTTGTCCAATTTCTGCTGATGCCCTAATAAGAGGAGTGTTCCTTCTTTTTGGAGGTCATCTTAGGCATACATTCTTCAGCCCACTTCATCCATTGGAGGCGGTAAGTACCTGTTGGATACAAACAATTCACATATAAATGAGGATATATTAGTAAGACAACGTTCCTTTTTACATATTACTACTAGAGTGCCCCAGGTCACTTAGTCCCATTCCAGGTGAAGTAGATCTACTACCATTCTAGGACAGACATTTTTTTCTATCACCAGAGGTTCATTGGCCATCCAAGTTACAAGTTACAAGAGGCCCTGGGAGGAGTTCTCAAATTCCTCCAAGGATTATCCAACACTGCCCCATCAGTCCAGGGCATTCCCCTATGAGTATTATCAAATCCTACATTGGTCCCTTTGGAATGATTATTGATGATGTCATTGATATTTAAGTCCAGAGACTTGCTACAAACATGTGACATCATGGTAACCCATCAGGACTTTCAATGCTTGCACTTATCATGGTTCGAGGCATTGTAGCAAAAATCTTTCTTGGGAATAAATCAACAAACCAAAAGATATAGATTGTTTCAATTAATTGGGATTTAATCAAGAAAAAAAGTGTTAAGGTTAGAGCTAGGGTTAGGGTTTGTAATGTCCCACCCTAGTTTGGAATAAAAAATTTCTCAAACACCCAAAGAGTTTAGTGACTTCTAACATGCAGGTATTTCATCAAACACTTTGTATGTAGTTGTTCTCAATGAGTTCCATGGGATCTCCAATGTGTTTTGGCAAGGTCAAGCAACAACACTATTCTAGCAACATGGCATTCCAATATTCATAGAAATGATATAGACATTTTGACAAACAGTTAACATGCATACAGAATAATTCAGTAACAAGGGTCTGACCTCAATATATGGAGACTCCAGCAATATGACATTTCATTACGAAGCAATGTTGAAGTTGTGTGAACACAGATACATTACAGCTCTGAATACATATGATTTTTTCCCAAAGTTGCTGCTGTTACAACACACAATGCTGCTGTACTATGACAGGTAATGGCTGTAGGTGTATATCCCCTCCTCTTGATGCATAAACTGCCTGCAACCTTCAACCAAAGTCTGATTTGGAACCCTAACTGCTGCGCCTATATGCAAGAGCCCAAAATCATCCAAAAGGGAGAGCGATTGGCTCCCTAACTGTCACGTCCCTCTTCTAGACTCTCACTATGGCTGCATCCAGCTCTAACATTCAACATTTAACCTTCATTGATCTGTGTTTTACCTATTATATGTTTCTACTTGCCTCCCATGAATGGCGTTTAAACTTTAAGGGCCTAAAACCCTTCTAAACAGCAGCAGCCACCTTCCACAAGTAAAACATGGCTATGTATGAGGGCTGCGATCTGTCTTGGCCTTAGCAACTGCACTAATTTTCAACCCTTGTCTCCAACTGTAGCACCAATTAATAATTCTTAAAGATTTAACATCAAATCAAACTCTTACCATACATTGTTATTTAGAATAAATCTTCAACAAATTTATCTTTCAGCTGTAGCTCAAAAAAAGTATCTTTTCATCTCAACTTCTCCAACCGGCAACAATCAGCTCTATGTGAAATCTGAAGTAATTCCAACTACATATCTTATTAAGCACACTCTGTGACTCTAGATGAATCACACCGTAATAACCTAGGTGGATCTTTCACCACTGCAGCTATTCTTCTCCAAGAGGATTTTCGTCCTCAAGACAGTTGATATGAACCAAGTTCAATCTCCGAGAACCACAAGGGTTTCAATAGAGGAAAAAGAAATAATTTGCATCCCCATAAGAGCCCCTCAAATGCATTTTTATACTTTTTCCCCCGAACTCTCCAGAAGCTTATATTCTAAAATTCACTTTTTAATTAAAACTCCACTTTAGCTCCAAAAAAGACCTTTTATTAAAATAATGATAATTTGACACGCAAGGTCCCTGCTTTATGCATCCATGATTTAAAATATTTCATCCCGGTTCCGACAAGCTCCAACACTAAGGTGCTTTTAAAATATTTTAAATAATATTTAGCAACCTTAGTAAAATAATTAAAATTACGCCATTAATACACCCATTTTGCAAAAACTGTTGGAACGCATTGAAATCGAAAATTGACTGCAGTGGAGTGATCTCGATAAAGAATAATGATAAATGGAGCCAATCGGGCGACTTACTATAAATAGACACCCTCTCCAAGATTCTTGGAGAGCACACCAGAAGCCGAAAATTACCCGAGAAAGTGGCACATGAGTCCTCCAGACCACCTGAGCTCATTGGAATCATCAAATAACTCCTCTGATAACATTGACACACATCCACAAGGTCAGTGCCAACTGCACTACAAGGGAACCTGAAAATGGGGACTCTACAGGGTTAGGAAAATTCAGAAAAAGATTGCTATAGAAATCAGAAAAAAGAACAAAAAAACCAAAAACCCTAAATTTTTTAAACCAAAAAAAATCAAAAATTGTGGAAAATCACAATTCTAATGGTGGTCGCCAAAAACATACGATTTAAATGTTGACCCAATTAATGGACCAAACCATAGAAGTAGAAATCGTTTTTAAATCGCGATTTTTATAAAAATCGTGAATCGGAGTCATTCACGATTTAAACCCTAGTTAAAATCGGAAAATGGTAAAAATCGCAGCCCACAGTTTTTTGACGATTTTTTAGGTTTAAATCCTTTAAAAATCGCAGAAAAATCGTGATTTTATTGTCCTTGGTCGCAGAGCTTTTTCGCACCCAAAAATCCTGTGCGTTTTCACCTTTCTGGAATATGTTTTTCCTCTATTTAGGGCTTCGGCTGTTCTTCCAAGCATCGAATAACTAGCACTTGCACCCATAGCTCCATTCAAGGAATACGCGGATAGGAAAACCGACAAGTTTAGAAAATTTTCTTGCATGAATTTTTTTACGGCGTGAGACAATTCCGAGCATTATAATGCTCACATACAAAAGCCTATTTAAAATTTATTTCATGTGTAGTTTTAAATCTTAAATATATTTAATTTCATTATTAATGGAATTTATATATTACATTTATATTAGTAATACTTATATATTATAATATTAAAATATAATATTTATATTGATATATTTTAATATAGTATTATTAGTATATAATAATAATATAATATGATATATATAGATAGTTATATATTATAATATTAAAATATAATATTTATATTATTAATATATTATAATATAAAAATATAATATTATATTAATATATTAATATATAATAATAATATAATATAATATATAAATAGTTATATTATAATATTAAAATATAATATTATTAATATATAATAATAATTATAATATAATATATATAAATAGTTATATATTAATATAAATATTATATTATTAATATTTATTATAAATATTATTATTATAAAATCTTTTTGGGAAAAATTATTATAAAATATTATTATTAATAGTTATATATTATAATATTAAAATATAATATTTATATTAATATATTCTAATATAATAATATTAATATATTCTAGTCTAATATATATATATATATATCCGATTTTTTCACGATTTTTGAAAAAATCTTATACTTTTGATTTTCCGATTTTTTCCCCAAACGATTTTTGCTTCCTTGGAAAAAACCACATTTTTTTCATTCAAAAGTGGCAATTTATAATGAATGAATGAATGAAAGGTTTTAATAATGTCCACAAGGCCAAAGCAGCCTACGATCCGGACCCAAAGCAACATGTGAACCCCGTCCCAAGACACAAGGGCACCAACACTTTATAAAGTTTGTAAACTCCTCTTGATGTCAAATCTTCTGTTGTGGATCTTGATCAAGAAGTTCACAGTTTTGGCCAACCATGTCTCCTCAAACAAGGTGTTTAGATTCTCTACTCTCAAGGTGTCTTTGTCATTAATACGGATGTCGTTGTAGGCCGAGCACTCCATGATGTAGTGCCATTCTGTCTCCCCCACACCTTTGTTGCAAAATAGGCATGTTTTCATTTCCCATTCCTCCTTGGATATCAACCATCGGTCGGTTTCACACCTAAGATGATACGAGCTAGTCCTTAATTGGGCTATCAACATTTTTGCTTTCCACTTAACTTCAGCTCCTACGTAAGCTTTTTCATCATGGTCCCATGTGGGGTTATCTTCTTTGATATAGTAGGCTTTCTTCCGACCAATTTGCTTTGTCCACATGGCAATCCTGAATTTTTCTTTTACATACTTTTTTTATTTTCTCATTAGTGTTTGAGCATTCCTACATAGTAATGTCATAGTAATGCCGCATTTATTCGTCCACTTGTCATTCTATTTCATCCACGTGTTCTTTCTGCTTAGCTCTTCATCAATAACCACCCCAGGCCAGCAGTGGTCCTCCATATTTTGAGCCTTTTTTGGGTAGCTTAACAACCGGACCATGTAAGATCCCTGTCTTATTCTGCCCTGAATTTCTGATTTCTAGTGCTTTGACATTTCGTCAAACACTTTGCATGCAAGCTGTCTTGTTTATTTTTTGCGTGAATTTGTTTTGGAACAGCAGATATATATGCCCAAACTAAACCAAAATCACATACATTTATGAAAGGAATGATAAAGCATTACATCAAACAATTGGCATACACAGTGTAACTCAAATCTGCCTTTATTTTTGATCTATCCAATGATTTACAAATGTATCTCAGGCTGTAATACAACTCAGAAATTATCAGACTTTAACCAACAATACAACTTCTTCATACATACCAATTTATATTGCATATCCTTCAGATCTTTAACAGCAGTTTGTGCCAAGAAAGAAGATTCCTTTAATTCCTCAAAGACCACGATATGCACAAAGGAGCAGCTCCAACATGTAGGCTCAGATTTGAGTGGTCCCACCACTAAGTTGAATGCCACGTGAGACTCCAAAAGAGTGCGATAGACTATATGAAGGCTTTTAGACTTTAAACACAACAAAATCCATTCTTTATTAATTGCTTCCCTTCATGAACTTGTACGGCTACTCCAATCTTCAAAAGTTGTGTTGGTAGTGGAGACAAAGTCTGAAAGCAGCTGAAAGGTGTCAGATCTTGTCTTTTGCATCCTCGAATCCTCTTTTAAAAAGTTGCAAATTAGTCTTAGACTTCCGCAAGTTCTTCTATATTTTCCAATTCTTACGTGCCCTTTTTGGTCTTACTTTCCTTAATAAATTTGACCAACAATAGACTATTTAAATCTGCTGCCTTGGCAGCTCTGTCAGAATTTGTTTAGCAAAGAGGCTGCAATAGAATATGAAACTACCTTATTTCCCTTCAAGCTGCGATTCTTTCCTTATAAACAATGCAAATACCCACCATTGAATTACGCTATGATCCAAGTCTGAAATGATGCGGCAGCTTGTAGGCAGCCTTTGACTCTTGTTATTCTCTTGGAAGGGACCCACACGCTTCCCTTATAGACTTTGTGGCAACATACGAATATCAATCACCCTTTATAAATAATATGCGGCAGTTTAACAAGGCTGAGCTAGGACTCTTGGCAGTCATAAAAAAATATGCAGTCACCCGTAATTGTCCTTTCCAAGTCCACGACTTCTTTATTTCTCATCACCAATGTGAAGTAAATGGTAGTGGGTGATTTGCTGGGCTCCATATTTTAATCCTCATCGATTTCCTTCAAGCGAATTCCTCTTTCCCTTGCTACAAACCTTCCAATTTCTCCACGTCTTCATTAACATTCCAGAAATATGTATATATATCGATCCAATCTTGCAAATTTATATTTGTTTACAAATCACATAAATTTGCAAATAAGCCTCCTGTAGCAGAAACACAACCTGCATAAAATAATATATCTTTCCACACAATTTCATCAAATCTGCATACCTGGAAGCCCTCTCAAAACAACATCAAAACACTACAAAATCAAAATGGCACAATCTATTAAGCCCACATGTGAATTCTGAAGTAAATTCACCTCATTGATAAAATTGGTTTTTCGTCCAATCCATCATATCCTTTAGGGTTTGCATCCTAGGGTTCGCTGAACCTGAGTTGCAGCTCAAAGGAACTCCAATGTCAAATATCAAATCCAAGTTATGAGCAAAATGTTTAGCCTCGCCTCCTTTTAAACACTTTTTGGAATCCTTCTAGAAGTTAATTTTGTGGCCGACATAATTCTTTAATTAGTTTATTTCACTTTGTCTTTTGTAGCCGACATAATTCTTTTATTATTTTATTTCACTTTGTCTCAACAACTTACAATAAAGTAACTTTATTAACTTCACCAAATAGACCTCAATAAAATATTATAAAGTTATTTTTCGAAATTTGCTCAGCTCTAGAGGACTAAAATGGGACATTACAGACCATCACCCCATGCTTCTAGAGGAAAGTACATGATTCAGCTAATAAAATCTCATACAGAACTGAGGTCTTAGTTTTGAGGCTGCTTATTAATTCACAATTTCTGCAACCATGAAACTTCGAGGTTTTACCAGCTTTCTATCCCTCTTGTTTTATTTACATTTTTTCATTGTTTAGTGGTCTTCATCTGCTCCGTCCTTCATCAAAGAGTCCACTCACAGGGCTTGCAGTGCTTGCACTTAGTTCTTATGGTTCAAGGTTTAACAGCTTTTTACTCCTCTTGTTTTATTTACATTTAATTACTGTTTAGTGTCTTTCATTCTTTCATAATATGATGTCATTTTTACTTGAATGCTTTTCTATTGTGATTGAATTAAAATGTCGAAGAGTTGCACCTACTTTTGGCGATCTGACAAATTTATCAGAACTTGGGTTGTAAAGAGTTGCACCTTGCCAAAACTGGGGATGCCTTATAATTATCAGTCCCTATCATAAGCCCATGTGTCAGGTGTACTATGTCAACTTCCCCTTACACGTTAAATTTTGATGGGTAAGCAAAATGAAACCCAGGAGAGGAAGGAGCTGTAAGAATTATTATGAATTTTAACAGTGACAAAACAATGTGTAGAATCAACCTTGTGAAACCAACCAAAACCAAAATTTTAATCCCTCATCCATCATGTGCACCTGGAAGTGCACAGAGATATTAAATATTTATTATGGGAAGCAAAACTAAAAACTTTTAGCATATGATTTGGATGTTAAAGTTCATTCTATCCAGTTGCAGCACATAGCACATCAAATCAGTGCTACTTCAGATCTTCTTGCAAACCTACAATAATATGCAGGATTTTGAGAATGATCTCTAACTTAAAGAATTTGAACAGATACAAATGAATTGATTATGAATTGAGCTGATTTACAAATGAGCAAAAACGCTCAATATATACAATGTACAAAAGAGCAAGTTTTCTAAAAATAGAAAACTGCCGACATAGATGAGCATTAACTAAAAATAGTCATGCCGACATAGATGAGTATGAAAAAATACTAATACCCTCCCTTAATGCTCAATCTATCAACAACACCTATAGACCCCCTGAAGTTTACAAATTTATCAGAACCGAGGGGCTTGGTGAAGATACCTGCTGGCTGCTCCGAGGTAGGAACATACAGCAACTGAATGGATCCGTCTTCAACCAACTGTCGTATGTAATGACAATGAGTTTCCACATGCTTGGTTCGTTCATGGAAGACCGGATTCTTGGCCAGTTTGAGCACTCCCTGATTATCATAGAACAAGGGAGTCGGACCTGCCTGAGGAACATGCATATCCGCAAGCATCTGTCGAAGCCAAACTGCCTCACAACCTGCTTTAACTGCTCCCCAATACTCTGCTTTTGTCGAGGAGAGAGCCACCGCTTGCTGCTTCTTACTAGTCCATGTGACAGCACCAGATCCCAAACTAAACACATACCCAGCTGTAGACTTACGGTCATCAACAGAACCTGCCCAGTCGGAATCTGTGTAACCTCTGAGTATAGGATCAGAACTCCGAGTGTACAGAAGTCCATAATCAGGAGTGCCACTCACATAACGTAGCACACGCTTCGCTGCTGTCCAATGATCAGCCTTGGGGGCTGTCATGAAGCGTGATATGTAGCTCACTGCAAAACTAATGTCAGGTCTAGTAGCAGTAAGATAAATGAGGCTGCCTACTAGTTGCCTGAACAAAGATTCATCTACCACTGGTGAGGTGGACTGAGCTGACAATTTAAGCCCGGGTTCCATAGGAGTAGAGGCAGGTTTGCAATCCTGCATTCTGAACCTGTCCAGGAGGCTGCGAGCATACTTGGACTAAGAAAGGAAGATACTATGCTCAGTTTGCCAAACCTCAACTCCTAGGCAATAATGCAACAAGCCCAAATCTATTATATCAAAAGTACGGCACAAATCCTGTTTGATCTCAGCAATCAAATGTGCGGAACTGCCAGTAATGATTAAGTCATCCACATAGACAACCACAAACAATATATCATCACCAGAAAGTTTGATATACAGATTTGAATCAGATGGACTTCGCTAAAAACCATGATCTGTCAGGTACTTATCTATTTTCATGTACCAAGCCTGAGGGGCTTGTTTCAGACCATAGAGAGCTTTGACGAGTCTACAGACCTTGTGTTCTTGACCAGCAACCTTAAAGCCTGGAGGTTGCGTCATGTAGACTTCTTCCTGCAAGTCACCATTCAGAAAAGCACTCTTAACGTCCATCTGATGGACTTTCCAACCAAACTGGGCTGCTAAGGTAAGAACAAGCCGGATGGTACTCATTTTGGCTGTAGGAGCAAAGGTCTCCTCATAGTCAATGCCTTCCTTCTGTGAGAACCCACGAGCAACAAGACGAGCCTTATACTTGTCGAGGGTTCCGTCAGCTTTGTATTTCACCTTGTACACCCATTTGCAGCTAATGGGTTTCTTCCCTAGAGGAAGATCAGAAAGTGCCCAAGTGTGATTCTTCTGAAGACTCTGGAACTCAGCTTCCATAGCCTGTTCCCACTCAGGTCAACCTTTAGCCTCTGAGTATGTCTGAGGCTCAAAAACACTATTAATGTTAGCCATGAGAGCAAAATTGACTGTAGGTTGCTGTTTGCTCTTATTTCTGGAAGTTCTACTCTCAATGAGCTCACCATCCCGGAGATCACTAATGGTTTTAGCATACCATTTAGGCCGTGTTGATGATTGTTTTTCGACAAGTCAACAATTAGAGTGAAATACAAAGTATCTGACTCCCTCTTGAGTAAAGCCTCTCGAATGCTGAACGAAGTGATCAAACAAGATGACTCCAAGGTTCCTTTCTGATGATTATATAAGAGACAGCTCAGTGACTAAGTATGATTTTGCTGTTAAACACAAAGGGACTTACATTAGATCTTTCTTCTTTCATTCAGCTTATCTCTCCTTCAGTGTGGATGATATGTATACAAGGTCTCAATAACAAAGAAATAGAAAAGGGTGAGGGTTTAGAAAACTAATCTAAGGTCAATGAGGTAATGCTGATGTATTAAACAGACAAACTCCTAATCAACCTAACTCCACTTCGCCAAGGATGCCTACAACTACATGGAGTTGGTGCAATCTCCTAAGGTTACGCGAAAGGTTTTCAAATCATGAAGGTTCATATGAGCACCCATAAGATGGCGCAGCTCAAACAAGCATTCACAATCGAACTTATACAAATATGGCTCAGACTAGCTTTACACAACAATTCACCAGCGATGAATGTTAAAAGCATGAGCTAGGAGTTGATCAAATATTCAGTACAACATACATTACAACAATGAGCTCTAATCTATTTCTAATCTATTTGAAACATCTCTCCATTTCATTGAGTACAAGAAATCAAGTTATTCCACAAAATAATACTTAACACCAAACAAGTAGCTCCAATGTCTTTGCATTAATCTCGAGAAATATTTACAACAATCTCCAAGTCCTCTCAGAGAATTTCGAGAGTCTCTCCTATTCTACTCCTAAAATCTAAAATCTATCTTTTTACAAATGAGGCAACAAGGCCTTTATAGAGTGTCCAGTTTTACAATGAATGGCTGAGATCAATTTGATAGCCAAGGGCTTAGATCATGCCACCTCATAGGTAGTTACAACAAATTGCTATTTTTAGCAAAAAAGAGAGGCAATGAAGGCACATTTTCCAATGTGATAAGGTAAGGCGAAAGCATTTAAAATATCTTCCACATAGGAATCCCTTTGACTTCTTTTATTAAATGATACATTGAATGCATTAAATAATGCGGCTAATCAAAATTGAATGATGTGTACTCGCCACCTAGATGCCACTTCAGCATACTTTGAAAATTGTATCAACTTGTAATGATGTATTCAATGCGATTGCTTGAACTTGTATGTTTGGGAATACATCTTGTAGATCTTGCCTTATTCGTTCTTCTTGTAGACTGGATATATGATACTTGTTGCTTCGCTTGACTAACTTTGCAATGTTTCTTCTTCTTGTAGGATGTAGATATGAATGATCTTCTTTGGATGCATCCTCTTGAAGAGAGTAGAGTAGAGATATGATGATGATGATGATGCTTCCTTCATGTAAGAGTAGGAGACTCTCTTGGACTTGAAGTTGTAAAGTCTTGAAGTTTAGATGGATGAATGCTTCCTTATGATAGAGCAGCTAACTTCCCAAGGGGACTTGAAGCTTAATGACATGAGGTTTCCTTGAAGTAAAGTGGATGCCTTTGGAAGTCTTGATTGATGAAGATGAAGTAGTTGATACTTGAAGTGACTTCTTAGAACAGCTACTTGATGACTTTCCTAACATGAAGGTGGTTCTAAACATTTGCTCCTTTGATGACTCCTTAGCATCATTCACATTCCTGCAACATAGAGAAGAAACAACATCAATACTTCAACTTTATAACATAAACACATAAGAAATCATTTGCTCAAGGTCTAAAGAAGATGAAAACAATAAAAAAAACAGAGCATTGAATAAAGTCCTTAAATCCTCCTTTACTCTCTTGAACTCATCCTTCTTGGAGGAGCAGATTAGAAACTAAAACCTTCTGTCCTATCCTCTTGGTGCAGCAAATCATGGTTTTTTGGAATCTCCTTGCAACCTTAATACTTCAATCCTCCTACTTGCTTAGGGGATTAGATAGGTGTTTTGATTTCCTCTAGGGCTGGTGCACTAGATCCACGTTTCAAAATCTTCTAGATAGACTTTTAAACACCAAGCAAGCTTCCTTTACATGTGGCACATTGGATGGCACTTCTGAATTCCTCTACAATTCTACCTTGAAACTCCTTTCCCTTATCAATCTTGGCGCAGCGGTTAAGCATCTTTAAATCCTCCTCTCATCTCCTCCTTTTGGTGCATTAGATGAGGGATTTAATGCAATAGATCAAGTGTTTGAAGTCTCTAAGGGCTAGCGCATTACTTGGAGATTTTAAGATCCTCCTTGAAAATTCACTTAAAACTTGAATTAGGCCTGTCTTAGACATGGCGCGTTGGTTCAAGGTTTTAGTTTCCTCTAGAAATTTCATAAAATTTTGCACTTCAACACTCAAAACTTGCCCTTCCACCTTAGTATGTTGGTTGAAACATTTGATTTCTCCTGAATTTTGTCTTTTCTACCTTGGGCGCTTTGGTTCAGCAATTCAATTTCCCCTAAATGTGGCGGATTAGATGGCACTTTGAAATCCCCTAGATCTTTACCTCTTGGCGCTTTAGATTTTATTTCTTCTAGCATCTCCCTTAGCGCATTGGTTTAACACTTGGGTTTCCTCTAGATCTAGCTTCGTATGATGTAGCCTTTTTCACAAACTCCTCCTCTTCAAGAACGGCGCATTGGTTGACCCACTTGAAATCTTCTAGGAACTTGCAAAATTCTCATGAATCTCACCTTTTCCCTTGTCACACCGGTTAGGGGAATCAAATTCCTCTTGTTATCTTTGCTTTGGTGGTCGAACCTTTTAATCGCTTCTAATTCTCCCTTTGATTTGCCTTTAAAATCTTGAACTAGACCACCCTATCTAGTGGCGCATTGGTTGAGGTATTCAAGATCCTCTAGAAACAATATGAAATTTGCACTTTGACCCTTAGAAACTACCTATCATCCATCTTGGCGGATTGGATTAAGGGTCTGGAGTCTTCCTTGATGCTTAACCTTTTCATCTCACTTACCCTCCATCAAGCGCATTAGATCTAATTTCTGAGTCTTCTATATGGCTGGCACATTGGATCAAGGGTGTGATTTCCTCTTGATTTTCGCATTGGATGACATCTTCTAGATCTTCCTTCTCTACCTTCTATCAAGCGCAAAAGATCTTCCTTACTAGGTTTTGGCGCATTGGATCATCATGTTAGAATCCTCTGGAAATTGATTTAGACTTTATGACGAACCTTCCTTCCAAGCGGCTTAGATCAACAACTTGAGTTTTCTAGAATTTATCTCCATAATGGCGCATTGGTTGAGGGATTAGAGATCCTCTAAAAACCTTTAATGTGCAACAAATCCAACCCAAAATCCCTCCTTCTCCTTAGGTCGCATTGGATAGGCATGTTGATTTCCTCTAAAATTCGCTTTGATCCACTTGACTTAGGTGCTTTGGATGAATGTTCTTTCAAAACATAAACATTTGTGCTTTGGGCGCATCACTCCAAGGGGTTGATATCCTCTGAAATTCGCATTTAGTTGAAGGCTTGATATCCTCTGAAATTTCGCATTAGTTGAAGGCTTGAAATCCTCTGAAATTTCTCATTAGTTGAAGATTTGAAATCCTCTTACAAAGGTGTTTAAACTTGATCAAGATTTGGTTGTTCACTTTGAAATTTGCCTTGAAACTGAAATTTAGCCTCATTATGTGAGTGGCGCATTTGGTCAAGAAGGTGAATTCTTCTTGATTGGCGGATTAGATGGTGAAGTTGGAATCATCATCTTTACTACCTTTGGCGCATTGGTTCACACCTTCAAAATCCTCTAGAAATTTCGCTTTCACATGTGGCGGGTTGGTTAATGCATTCGAAATCATCTAGAATTGGCACATCACTTGAGGTGTTTGATTTCCTCTAGAATTTGGCACAATTTATCATGATTTTGCGCCAAGATTCTGCGCCACCTTAATATGCCGTCGCACTGGATCAACTTTTTGAATCCTCTGGAGTAGTTAGGCGTTTTTTCAGGGTTCGTGAGGTAAAGGTATATTGAAAAATATATTTAAGTATAAATTTCTTATACTTAAATATATTTTTCAATATACCTTTCAGGATGTTTGAGATAGGTCTCGAATCCACCGGATTTAACATGCAAAATCTAGAATTTGGAGGATTCACCAGATTTCAGACTTAGTCAATTTTTCAAGATTTTCAGGATTTCAGGCTACCAGACTTAGTCATTTTCAGGATCTCAAACATACTTCAGGATTGATCTCAATGTTCATTATCTGGATGGAATTTAATCAAGATTCTTCATTTTCCAGATGAGACCTCCAGTTATGAAGCAAAAACCTTCTAGGAGAAAGACTTATTGTTGGATTGGCAGAGGAAATGAACCTAAGGCATCGTCAGAACTTCATGCAAAGCATCGGAGCTCAAAAAAAAAGGGGTCCCCATTTGCAATGGGGCGATGTGTGATTTGGTCACAACAGGCCGGAGAGTAGAAGTGCTAAGAGCTGGAGGAGCTGGAAGAGGTTCAGGATCAGCAACAGGAGCAGCAGGAAGAGGATTATTTTCCAAAGGAAACTCAGGTAGTGCATCATTAGAAACAGATTCTGCATCATCCCTCCCATCAGGGGGACCTAATGGAAGAACACTGTGAGGCTGATGCTCAGAACACTGCTCAGAAGAAGACGACTGAAAAGGTCCTCTATCTTCATCAAAGACAACATCACGGCTGAAGATAAGACGATCAGTGTCAATATCTATCAGTCTGTAGGCCTTATGGTTGTCACTGTACCCTGTCATCATGAGCTTCTGACTCTTGGATTCCAACTTCGAGCGTTGAGCATCTGGAATCCAAACATATGCAAGAGAGCCAAAAACCTTCAGGTGGCTGATCCTGGGCTTGCGACCAGACCAAACCTCTTCTGAGTCTTCCCCTTAACAGCCTGAGTAGGAGAGCAATTAAGGAGATAGACGGCAGTAAAAACTGCTTCTGCCCAATACTTATTAGGAACACTCCTGTGCTGTAACATAGAACGAGCCATCTCAACAACCGTACGATTGCGACGCTCAACAACACTGTTTTGCTGCGGAGTGTAGGGTGTAGTCAACTAGCGTTTGATGCCATGGGTATCACAGAAGTCGGAGAATGCAGCAGAACAAAATTCCCCACCGTTATCTGTCCTAAGAGTGATGATGCTACAGCCAGACTCTTTTTCAACCAAGGACTTAAACTTCTGAAAGATACTAAATACATCTGATTTTTGTTTGAGAAAGTACACCCACATCTTTCTCCTAAAATCATCAACAATAAGCAAGAAATATTTGCAACCAGTAACTGAAGATGTATTCATAGGACCACAAATATCAGCATGAAGTAATTGAAGTACCTTAGATGCACGCCAAGAATCTCCATCCTTGAAGGGAGTCCGATGTTTGCCAGCTTGACAGGCGCCACATACTCCAAGATGCTGTGTCTGAATATCAGGTAGGCCAGAAACAAGTCCCTGCCGGGACAGCTAAGAGAGATAATGGATGTTGAGATGTCCATATCGCTGATGCCACAAAGTGCTAAGAGAAGAAACACGGGCTGCCATAGCTACTTCAGGAGAATCACCAGTGTCAATGAGCCGATAAAGGCCATGATCCTCTAGACCAACAGCAACAATAAGACGGGTCTCTCGATCAATAATAGAGCACTTGTGAGCACTGAACACTACATCCAACTGAGGAGCATTCCTCATGATCTGACTCACTGAAAGCAGATTGAGTTCCATACCAGGAACGTAGTACACATTTAGGAAGATAAGGTTCCTTCCACCAGACTGTATCTGAACAGTGCCTCTGCCAACAACTGTGTACTCCTCACCTCAGCCAAAGATAACGGAATCACTGAAAGGAGAAAAGTCGGTAAACCAATCACGCCTGTGAGTAAAGTGACGTGAAGCACTAGAATCGATGTACCAAGCAGAAGTCTTGACAGGATCTGATGACCTTTTAGCCATAAAAGCATAAAAGGCAGACTCCTTCTGCTCAGAAAGTTCAGCAACATGCACCTTCTAATGTGACCCTCCCTGCTTCTTATGTTCAGAAGCTATACTCTGACGGCAATCTTTCTTCATATGGCCGAATTTGTGACAGTAATTACACTGCACATTCTTCTTCTTAGGGTTGCCCAGAGGTTGATTTGAACCGTTCGGCTGTGATGACTGAGATGACTGAAATTTGTTGTTATCCTTCTGAAAGGATTTAGCTGCAAATGCCTGTTCGGAAGAGGACGAAGGAGAACTGCTACCAAACTGCTGTTTCCAGCGATCCTGCTGCAGGAGTTTGTTGCATAATTCAGGAAACTTCAAATCAACATTCGTAGACGTAATGTTGAGAGTCTCGACAAAGTGCTCGTAGGATTTGGGTAGACTTTTGAGGGTGATGACTACCATATCCTCTTCCTCCATTTTTCGACCAATAGCCTCAAACTGATCTCGAATGTCCTTAATCTTCGTGAGATGCTCCTATAAGGACATACGTTCGTCCATCATGATGGAGAACAACTGATTCTTCAAAAAGAAAGCCCGGCTTTTATCAAAGGTCTCATGAAGCTCCTTCAAGTGCTTCCAAATCTCAGCAGCTGTCTTGCCTGAAGGAATCTGCGGCAACTGGTCATCTGTAACAGAAAGCTTAAGAAGCATGACAGCGTCTTTGCTACGATCATCAAACTTGTCCTGATCAGCACCAGCGGTGGGAGGACGAGTTTCTTTGTCCAAAACCAATTCATCAAGGCGGCGATACTCAAAAATAGTCAGCATACGCTGCTTCCAGATATTATAGTTTCTGCCATTAAATCGCTGACTGCCCTCCAACATCAAGTTGGTCAAAGACGCCATTTGCACATTTCCCAATGCAAGAAAACGACAAAAATCTGAATAGCGTTTAACTGAGCAGAACAGGATCAGGTACAAGATCCGAGACAGGTACGGTTGCACGGAAAATGAGGCACGAACTTCGAGGTACGAAAAAAATCTGACAGGTACCCACGAAAGGTCTCGAAAAACCCACCTCAAAACTGGTCTCGGAAAAAAATTTCGTCAATGTCTTGAGGGTCAAAACCCTAGACGAAAAATGGCAGGAACCCTAGGCGAGCAATAAAGCATAGAAGTTGCAGAAAACGACTTCAAGGTTTTCAAAACACAGCATAAAGAAGATGTCTTCAAAGGACAAGCAGAAGATCTGTGGAAATCACGTCCAACGATCTGAAAATCGCGAGCGAAATACACAAAATCGTGTCTCATGGAACAAGAGGTCGCGCAGGTTTCAACAACTCAGAATGTCGCCCAACAGAGATGAAATCCCGCAGGCACAAACGGCTAAAAAACGCGACCGCCATTGGCTCGAAATCGCAGGCAGGAAAAACGTCAGGCGTCTGAAACAAACGGGTTAAAATCCCGCGTCTGCACAAAAACGGGACACAAACTCCGCAATCACACAGTTCGTGGAAGAATAAACCCGTCGCCTAGGAGGGATTTTTGCGCAGCGAAAGAAGGAACACCCGACACCCAGAAACAGCCACGAGCTAGAAGACGAATCGCGATTTTCAGCGAGGAAACACCTTAGCTCTGATACCATAAAGAATTTGAACAGATACAAATGAATTGATTATGAATTGAAATGATTTACAAATGAGCAAAAACGCTCAATATATACAATGTACAAAAGAGCAAGTTTTCTAAAAATAGAAAACTGCCGACATAGATGAGCATTAACTAAAAATAGTCATGCCGACATAGATGAGTATGAAAAAATACTAATATAACTTGCAGACATGCCCTCCACCAAAATCTCTCAAATCTCAAATCTTAAAAAATTTATCAGCTTATAGCTCATATCGTTCATCCTGCATGGCAAAGATAGATGATAATGTTATCTAATTTAGAAACTCCCAATCCTCCAGGCCACTTTATCTTATATGAAGGTCGGACTTCTTAAGTACTAAATGTTTAAGCCTCAATTTCCAGGGCATTTGTTGTCAGACCTGATACCACTCTCCTCTCCTCAGCATCAGTTCAGACAGACCCCCTTCAATCAGCCTCGGTATCCACTGGATATCAAGCAGACCCCTTGACTTCTAATGTGATGCCTGCTAATATATCTCGTCTTTCTTGAATATCCTAGATGTACAAGAGCCAGAAAGAACACATTAAAGACTGCACAAGGTAGGTACTATAGCCTCTAGATTACAGAAAATAAGTTGGATACCTGTTGACTTGTCATGAGATAGACTGCCTCAGCAAAGAAATAAAAGCTATGGAGGAATAACTTAGAAGCAGATAACTGCCAAGGCCCTTTTCTATAGTATGCAGAATTGCAGGGAGTTCCTAAACCTGCTTATCTGCCACTGTAAGAAATCTCAAAGTGAGGAATGCCTCCTTGCCCGGGGGTGAAATTCCTTAATGATTTCTCTTTACTGGTGTTTCCTGGTTTTTCCAACAGACATGCAGGATAAATTGATGCAGCTGCAGGAACAACATTTTCAGCTGTGTCATTCTAGAAGTAATGCATCAATAGCTTCTGGTTCCTTCAAATATGATTTGATGGCTTTAGTTTATGCATTATGGTCCTCCGTATACTTTGTATGAAGTTTATATAATCTGGATGCGTTCAGTATGCATTTTATTTTCAGTTGATATTTTGTTATCTGTGGTTATCAATCTCTCAACCGATTTATCTGTAGTATTATTGAGGTTTACCGATAATGATCAATGTAGCTCTCCAAGTACTAGAAACAGGTTACAGTATTTTGTACCATTTATTGACTTAATATGATACAAACATTTTTCCAAGCAGAAATAGGTGCACTATAATCAGCATACTAATAATGGCAGGCATACAAGTCCATGTGCACATGCATGTGCCCCCACACAATACAAAATATCACTTGTATGGTTGATTTCATGAAAATATAAATGCCAAATAAAAGCATTCATAATTCAATCATTGCACACCAATAGCATCAACTTATGGCCATGCAATTCCTTAACTAGATATTTTTTTACATGAAATAATTCCTATTGGTTTGTTCACTCCAGGGATGCATATTATTTGTATTAACTATTATGTTATAAAAAGTCAAAATCAAGCATACTTATTTCTCAATATACTCATTCAAGGCCAATCAGGTCAAGCTCCAAAATTGAGTTGGATTTTATACAGCCAAATAGGATTCCATTCTAGTGGAAGACTAGGCACCCACATGTGTGTATACATGATGAGATTCAGTGAAACTGAAAACCCTAAGCAAATTTTGGCAGAACAATAACTTTACAATCTCTTGCATTAAACAAATCCTAGTTCTCTAAAATGTTAATTCTGCACACTAGCAGAACTGATACTTCAGCTCACACTGTATGAACTTTGAATATATCACATTAAGGATCCCTATGCTTAAATGATATAGTCATGTGACAAAACCAGCACACTTATCTTGCAATCAGTATTGCTTGCATGTCAATAGTTTAAAAACCATTTTACCATTGTCAATGAGACATTGAAAATTTGAAATAAAAAGACTGCTGCACTGCCAGACCCCACTAATCAGTATTCCTTATGAATATAAGCTATTATTACTATTTTTAAGCAATAATATTAATAACTTTACAATTGGTACTCTTTGGCATTAATCTCAACCTAGAACTCTCAAACATTAGTTTTGCACACTAACACAACTGGTACTTTAGCTCATAGCAGCTGAACTTAATTATATACTAAGGATTCGTGTTTACTTAGATGATACAAGTTTTGGTCATTTAACATAAACTTCACCTTTATGATGCAATAGACATTGCTTGCATGGTGATAGTTTAATAACCATTTTGGCATCAGTAATTAAAAATTGAAATAACAAGACAATTGTTCTGCCAAACCCCTACTTTTCTGTATTCCTTCCTTTCTTCAGTTAACATCTGTATCTCTTTACAGTACACCCTTTCTTCCTTTATACCAATTCCATTCGAAAACATGTAGAAATCCTTAGAAAAACTGTCAGATTCTATTCAGGCCTTTATATTGCAGTGAAAAGCTTCTGCAAAAATGCAAGCATACCTTAGCAGTATTATCGTATGAAGCGGTTACCAAAAAGTACCCCTCCTGAGGTTCAAACTTGACTTGTGATATGAGGTGAGAATGAGCTGGTATGACATATATTGACCGTTTCTTCCTTATGTCCCAAATGCGACAGGTATGATCTTCACCACCTGTTGCTAAGTGATACCCATTTGGTGAGAAATCTACACTAAGGACCTACAAATGAAGAACAAATGGAAAACAAAGTCAAGAAAAACATAGTGCTTGGTTAGCTAATTGGCATCATCTCAGCATCATTACAACATGAAAAATTAATTGCAACATAAGAAATCTAACAATTCTTGTTTATACAATGTGTAAATCCATTTTTCAAATCATCAACATCATCAAGGTTTGCACTATACAAAGAACATGGGATTACAAAGAAACAGTAACAAAAGCAAAAGAGCTCTAGTCTAAGACAATTGCAGGGAAGAAATTGTAGCAACTCACTGGTTTCACATGGCCTTCCAAAGCAAGGATGCTTCTTCCTGTACGAAGGTCCCAAACACGTGCCAGTGCATCCAACCCACAAGTTGCTACTAATGAACCATCACACTGAAAAGCAATCCCATAAACACTACGGCTATGCCCTTCTTGCAGTAGCAATTCAATTCCTGTGTTAAGATCCCACAATCTCCATGTCTTGTCAAAGCTAGTAGTGCCCAAATACAGCCCAGATGGATGAAATGCCACACGAGCAAGACGGTCTAAATGGCCTTCATATGTTTTTAGAATACCTCCTTCAGAATTCCAAAGTATTGCAGTACGATCAGCAGAGGATGTTGCTAAATGGTTGTTTCTAGGAGAAAAAGCGACATCTGTTACCCGTTCAGTGTGCCCCTTTAAGGTTACAACCTTTTTTATGTCTGGCACTCTCCATAATTTGGTGACTCCACTCCAAGCACTTCAAATATTAAATAAAAATGAAGTGAACAACATGATATCCATAAATTTTAACCTAACAACTATAATCTTTCCAAAAAAATTAATGCAGCCCATATTGTAATATCAAGAAACTATGCTGTACGAGTTGAAAAATAGGAATATAAATCTCTATACACTACTGCAAAAGCAAACTAAAACTCAATTAAATTTTTAAAATGACAAAAAAATGAAACAAGAGAAAAGTGAATCTCCTCTAAAATGTTGAAGCACGCTAGTGAGAGAATAGGACGCCAAAAGAGCTATCGCTATAATACCAGCACCACTTGCAACTTATTCAATTTGAATAAACTTAATATTACCAAATGAATTAATATACAACTTAATATTAGACACACTTCAGACCAATGTAAAAATGCATCCTCACCTGTGTCAAGTGGACAAAAAAACATAATATTTAAGTTGATCAGGTATTACTTGACATCCTATGGCCCGCATCAGCATGTAATGTGTCAAGCAAATTATCAGCACCTTGCAGAACCAAGTCTCCTCTCCAGAGTATCAAACCAGTGCTAGTGCCCTGTGATGCCAGCACCCAAAACATTCAAGTGCCAATGCCTGAAGATGATGCTAACAAATCGAGAGTTTACTAAAATTACAGTTGTCATTGATTGTCGCACCAGTGTTTATGGTCTTATTTGCATTCATTGGTGAAGCAAACTCTTCTATTTCAATCTATATTCATCATACCAAGCTGTAACACACTGTATTCTGGACATTGAAACTCTCAGAGAAGGAATCATAATCCAAAGGGAAAAGAACACAAATTTGACATGAAAAAGATTTGCATGATGCAATTTCAAAATAGTCAAATACATGTTTAAAGAAGTTACTGGCATGCTCATTTTGGCTATTGCAAGCTAAACTGGATACTATCTGTTTTCCCCCAGGCATTCAAATAAGTGCACATTTTTTAATTTTACAAGCGTGAATATTGGAGCACAAACTTTGGGCTGTGTCCTACCCATAGTCAATGCTTGTGTTACATGCCAGAGCAACCTATAGAGGTAAAGGTAGTTTTTTATCAGCCGATTTGGTGTATGAGAACCCCCCTGTTAAGGCCATGAGAGCATTGTTTTTCCATTTACCTTATACACTCTTCCACAAGGTGTACAACCTTAACCCCCCTGCAGGTTCCAACATATGATATCTCATATCCCCTATAGAAGAGGATTGCAGTGCAACTTCAACATGGTTGGATCCAGTTCTTGAGAAGCCATCAATGCATACGTGTTTGATCCAAATACAAACAACCAAAAAAACTGGACTATAAAGGATCTGACTGAGAAATGGCATGGAAACCCATTGAGAATTTCGCATTCTAGTTCTTTCTGATTCAGAGGAAGCAGTAGCATATGACATATTTTCAGTTGAGGATTAAATGTCCCTGTGGTATAACTTGCTGTATCTTTTAGACATGATTATAGTATGGGCATAGATATTGTAAGCTTTAAGGTTTTCCGCCCTGTTTCAGTTTGAAAGAACATTATATGTAGATCCTGTTAATGATCTTTTGTAATAATAGCTTCTAGAGTGTCCAGACTTTCGAGGTCCAGCAATCTTTGGTGCTCTCAGTACTGAAACATAGCATTGAAGGGGATTAAGGGCTGCTACAATGTAGTCTACCTGTCTGGTAGAAGCTTTCGTGTGCATTCTATTTTGTTCAGGATGAGGCTCCAAAAGATTGCCCCTTCTTTGTAAATCCAAATTTAGCAATAAGCCTTGCATGTAATGGCATCGATTCTACAAGATCTTCAAAATTCAGATTAACTGAATTAGAGCTTTACCTTGCAATGGCTGCATAAATAAGTGAATGTGAGGTTTCTGAAACATACCCAGCCCTTCTTCTCAGATAACAGAAATTAGGTATCAGTTTAGGTTCTTCAGAACTGATATGATTAAAACAATAAAAAAATCTTTAAAGACCAGTCACAGTTGCAAAAAGCAGATTGATGATCCTTTTTAGCATTCCATGGGGACATGTCCCCCAGGTCCGGATGACATCCCCAATGTCCTGGGAACTTGGAAGGGACGTCCTGTTGATGGTTGTTTTTCAACAAGTCAACAATAGAGTGAAATACTGAATATCTGACTCTCTCTTGAGCAAAGCCTCTCGGATGCTGAACTAGGTGATCAAACGAGATAACTCCAAGGTTCCTTCTTATAATGTTTTCGGTAAGAGACAGCTCAGCGATTTAAGTATGATTTTGCTGTTAACAAACAAAGGGACTTACACAATTGTTCAAGTAACTTTGTTGTTTCAAGGACTATGGAAGTGAATACTAGAGAATCTAAGTACTGCAATTGACGCGTATGATTTAGCAATGGATGTTCTTTTGGTCCTAATCCTAACTGATTGGTAAAAAAAAGGGCAAAAGATGTAGGGCTTAGAAATGCTAATCTAATTCTAAATGGAAGGACGTTTACTACTTGAAGTGAAATCGAACCAGATCCTATTTCGCCAAGATAAAACAACTACACAAGATAGGTGCAATCTTCAAAGGTATACAAGATGTTTAAATCAATTATGCTCATGAAAAATTCAACAAGCATAAAGATCAAATTGACGTTCAATTGTTCAGACTAACCATGCACTGTAATCCACAAGCCGTAGACTACAAATGGTATGAACTTAGAGACTTCACTACAAAGCAATAAAGCAACCCTTTCATTAACTAACTTGAACTTGAAGAAAACTTGTAACTTAACTTAATGTTTTGTTTGAAAATTGAAACCATGCAAACACTCAGAAATATAAATAGAATCACCAAAACAATGAATCCTTTATTATCTCAGAGAGCTCTTACAACAATTTCAGAATTTCCAACCTCTTCAAATGAGAGCAATGAGAGCTCTTTTATAGACCTCAAAGGAAAGAAGGGTCAAGATCGATCGGCCAAATCAGCGGATCAGATCAAGCCACATCACAAGTAGTTATAACAAACTTATCCTTTATTAAATGAAGGAGGTCAACTTTATTAAATGAAAGAAGCCATGAAGGAGAGAACAAAGGCACGCTTTCCAAGAAGATAAGGAAGCCACATCATGTGCCTACTATGTAGTAGTACTATGAGATACAATGAATCTAGACACAATTTGAACAATATCTTCCATTGGTACACTTGTCGCCGCCTTAATGGATCCTTTTGCCGCTACTACATCTGACTCATAGACGCCAAGTGTCTTCTCCCAGTCGTTTATCCAAGACTTATTTTCCCCAAGACGATATGCAAGTGTGAATATACTATCCAGTTGACCTTCATCAAGTCCATCATATTGAAAGTAGAATGCCTTAACTTGTTGCTTCATGTTTTCAACAGTAACATTTCCATAAGGATTACAAATTGTTGTCAAAGCAGTGTATATATGATTTTCTGTTCTTAGAAGAACACTTCTTATCCTGGACATATCTACTTCAATTTTATCAACCAATTGCCCCTTGTTGTGAAAGAAGAAATACCAAGTGACGAAGTCATGTGGAGTATCTCTATCAATCACCTTGTCATGAATTAGATCTTCTAATGGAGCTTCCATTAAACTTTTGAGCTGTGGCATGTATTGCTCTTTGATTGGTTTGAACTCAGCACAACTTCTCAATAAAGTTTGGACTCGATCTTTAAGCTTAATGACTCTATCATACACTTGCACAATTTCTTCAAGGTGAGTATATGCCTTTTCTTCTGTCTTTTCTATCCATCCTTTCATCATCTGAGATGAAGTTCTCATGTTTTCAACTTGGGATACTGTTTCCTGTGGAAGAATAGACGGAGGAATTGGAGTAGCTTCCTTCTGTTGAATAGGCTGCATGACTTGTTGGATGTAAAGCTTCAATGTATTGAAATCCTGTTCAACCTTCATCCTTGCTTCTCTTTCTTGCTTCAACATGCTTCTTACACTATTCACTGAATCTTGTAGTTCCTCCTCTACCTGTTCCCTTGTGATTGGACCCATGCCAATAGTAGTCATATTGTAATCCTCAGGTGTCATATTTTCTAACTCCTTGTCAATTCTAGGAACAGCTATATGTACCTCTCGATTTCCAGCAGAATCTTGAGTGATTTTAGAAAGGATTGTTGCTTTCTTCTTCTGATTACTCTTTTGTACATTTACAAGCAATTCCTCAACTGGAGCAGGCTGATAAGTTTCTACAATCGTACTTTCTTCAATCCTTTGTCTCAACCAAGGTGGAAAAGCAGAAAGATTTCGCTGTCCTTGAGCTTGATTGTGTTGAACACGAGCTACTTCCTCATCAGATTCTGCTTGACCTACTTCATCTTGACCAAGATCATCATTCTCCTCCATTACGACAGTGGGGCTTGATTGAATCTCTTCTGACGGAATCAAGGCAACTTCTTCTATAACTTCTATCTCTTGTATTGGATTTTGAATAACTGAAGCACCTTCTTGTGGATTAGATGAAGTAGATGGATTATTCTTTTTCTGAGGTCTTCGGCTTGATTCCCCTTGATTTTGACTAGGTCTTTTCCTCTTTCTAGCTGGATTATTACTTTGATCATTCCCACTATGTTGTGGTTGGCTGTGTGTACTATGCTGTCCTGGTTCTCCTTCATCCATCTTATTGTAAGTGAGAACTTGACTTTCATCACTCATCTCTTGCAATAGTTGATTGATACATACTTGTGTCATGGCTAAAACCGGCTTTATCAATTCTTCTTCGGACACATCTCTCTTTGACCAATCAACTGTATAAGGCAAATCTTTTATCTTATCAAATTCATCTATCAACAAAGTATCATCTTCGGTGAACTGGTCTGGAATCCTGAAAACTTTGGAGGCTCTGACTAAATCCCAGGTAAGTCTCGAACTTTGAAGTGTTCGGAGATCATCTTCATCTTGGGCACTGGCCCAGTGATCTTCCAACTGCTTGACATGTTTGAATTCTCTGTTATATTTCCAGCAAACTTGGAAAGGATCAAAGTTAAGCCTCTTGGTGCCATGAGTTTGCAAATGGTATGCCTGTAGCTCTATCTCAGAATATTCAGCTGCTGATAAGGATGGACACTCCAGATTTTGTCCAAGAAGAAGTGGAAATTGGATTCCTCCTTTCTTTTTCAACTTTTGCAACCTGATGAGTTCTAAGAGTTGCCTTGTAACCTCTAACATCACCATCCTGTTGGTTGGATACCTTGGCAATCTGTATGGATATGATGTAAACCCTTGGATCCTTAGGTAAGTGTACCTTTCATGCTGAGTATACCAGTGTCCATATGCTGAAATGAACTCTCTCGCTGCATTAGACAACCTTTTATGAAATTCTCCCCTCAGTTTCTTCATTATAAACATAGCAAATGCATCATTGAATCTTGTATAATGATTGATACTCTTGAGGTGCAACTGAGGATAACATTGATGCGATAGGTATTTATTAGGCCCAATGCCGACTTCTCCTTTTTTGGTCAAACCTGAGTAGACTTCATTTCTTGCGAGAAGGTACACTATATAGGAACTCATATGACAAGTCTTGGTCTTAGCAAAATTGATGAACTGCTCATGTATACTTTGACTGATAAGTCCAGCCCAATCAATCATTTTCCCTTTGAGAACTGACTTGATGAAAGAGTACATCCAAGGCTGAAAGGTAGCAGATTGAGGCATTCCTGTCATTCTGTTTAGAAACATGATCAAATATCCAATTTCAGGATGAAAATCTGACTTGTGGAACTGTGGAGGATTATTCATATTGAACTTCATGGCTGGATTGGCCATCCATTCTTTCCTTATCTCTTGCAACTTTGTCTTGGAGTCGACATCATATTCCTGCTGACCTTGTTGTATTGAGATACTGATCATCCTTTCCTTAGTTGGAATGTTGAAAGTTTCTTCAACTGCCTCCTTTTGCAAATAAGCTACTATCGTTCCATCTTTGGCTATAATCTGCCTTGTATCTACATCATATTTCTTGACACATTCGATGATCATCTCTGGACACGGCAAAGCTGGCGGAAAACAAACAGCTTCAATGGCTCCACTCCTCATGATGGCTCGAGCGAGACTTCCTCCGTTGGGTTCTTCAAGGACTGACTTGATATCTTCCAAGCTGCTGTTGCCCATATTCGTGTCTCCTACATTTGTCCACCTTGAGACGAGCTTTGATTCGGGAATCTTCCCCTTGGCATCCATCCGGATCTTTGCTTGTCGCTCTTTAGAAGTCATTGCCATAATCCTGCAGACTTGACGCGAATAAGTGATTGCAAACACAATCTAGACTTTACTTCAGCAACTTTAGTGGATTAAATCTATGAAGTTTTCCTTTACAATTATGAAATATTGCTATCTAGATCTAAGGAATCTATGAAAATCCATGAAAATCCACTTGTCCTTCTGGAATTTTACCAATATTTGAACAATTTTAATGCATCTAATGAAGGAAAAAGAAGAAAATCAGATCAGACTTACTTGATAGGCTGTTTTGATCCACCACTTGCTTAAATTTGATAAAATCAAATTTGTACTTCTAAAAAAACTTCTTGTTGCTGCTCCTTGAAGATAAATCTGCTCTTGGAAAACAAATCTGCTCTTGGAAAACAAATCTGCTCTTGAAAATGATAAAAATGAAAAGGAAATAAGGTATATATACATAATTTGCTTTAAAAACTTTACCTCTTCCCTAGGCCGACTTCCTTTATTATAGTGCAAAAACATTTAATTTAGATTGATCTTTATTTAATAAATGCAATTTTCACGTTTTCCAAGGCAAAAATCATTAAATGTTTCTAACTCCCTTGGACTGGCGCACTAGATGGGGTCTTGATGATCTCCTTGTAGATTGTAATTTCCTTCTCCCTCAAGCGCATGGGATCAAGGATTGAAATCCTCTTGTCTTGCATTTCGCATTGGATGATGTTTTCGAAGTCTTCTTCTTTGAAATAGCATGATCTTCCTTCATAATCCTTCTAGGCGCATTAGATCAAGCATAGAGAATCCTCTAGCATTTGACATGTGTGGTGCTTTGGATCAAGTTTTTAAAACCTTCTTATCATTTCGCACTAGATGAAGTTCTTGATTCCTCTCAACACTTCGCATTGGATGATGTTTTAGACTTGCTTAAGGGAGTGGCGCTTTAGATGGGCAATTTGGATTCCTCTTATGCATGGCGCAATGGATAGGTAACATGAGGTCTTCGAAATCAAACTTCACTCTCCCCTTTGGTGTGGCGCACTAGGTGGGTAGTTAGAGATCTTCAAAAATAAACTTCATTCCCCCTTCATACATGGCGCATTAGATGGGTAGCTAGAGATCTTCAAGAAAAATGAAATTTTATTGTCTTCATGTATGGCGCACTAGATACCACTTTCGATTTCTTCTTGTTGAGCGCTTTAATAAGGGGTTTGGAAGGTGGCGCATCACTTCACTAGGTTGAAGTCCTCAAACTTTGATGAATTTAGATAGCCTTTACCTTGAAATAGATCATGCATGGTGTTTGGCGCATTGGATGAGCTTGGTGAATCCTCTAGATTCAAACCTTGATCACTACCTCATGTTGCGCATTAGATGACCTTGTTGGAAGCCTCATGATGTTGGCGCATTGGTTGGGACTTCAAGATCCTTTAAACTCAAACCTTGGGGGCTTAGCCTTGAATCTTACCTTCCTCCTTGTAGGGCGCAGTAGATCAAGTTTTCAAATCCTCTAGATTGCGCTTTGGATAAGGATCCTTGAAACTTCATCTTGAAACCACTTGGGCGCACTAGATCAACTTTCGGGATCCTCTGGAGTTCTCCTTCATGAGGTCGCATTAGATCAAACACTGAAGATCTTCTAGACTTGGCCTTGAAGGCTTAACCTTGGATAGGCGCATTACTTCATGGATTGGAATCCTCTGGCTTCTAGCGCATTGGATAGGCTTTTAGAATCCTCTGGCTTCACATTGGTGAATTGACTCTAACACTTGTGTTGAATGTTTGGGAAGCGCATTAGTTGAAAGGAAAAAATCCTTAAGTTTTGGCGCATCACTTCACCTTTTGAAATCCTCTTTGAACTAGACCCTTCTCAAGTCAAAAACCTCAAAACTCCCTCTTCCTTCTTGGTGGCGCATCAGTCAAGGGATTGAAATCCTCTGACACTTATCGTTTTCATTTACTCCAAGATTGGTTTTAAGACTTGTCCTTTCATTTTCGCACTAGTTCAAGGTATTGAAATCTTCATTTTCTCCTTCAAAATGATATTTTTGAGTTGGGCGCAATAGATGAGTGATCGAAATCCTCAAGCATTTTCGCATTAGATCAAGGTGTAGATGGGCGCATTAGATCGTTGATCGAAATCCTCATGCTCAAGCGCCTTTTCCCTCGTGATTTTGCGCCAAGATTTTGCGCCACTTAAGTGTCCTGTCGCACTAGATCAGTGTTTTGAATCCTCTGGACTTGTCAGGCATTTTTCAGGATCGCGCGAGTAAAGGTATATTGAAAAATATATTTAAGTATAATTTCTTATACTTTAAATATTTTTCAATATACCTTTCAGGATGTTTGAGATAGGTCCCGAATCCACCGGATTTAAGATGCAAAATATAGAATTTGGAGGATTCACCTGATTTCAGACTTAGCCATTTTTTCAGGATTTTCAAGATTTCAGGCTCCAGGCTTAGTCTTTTCAGGGTCTCAAACATTCTTCAGGATTGACTTCAAAATTCAATATCTAGATGGGATTTTATCACAATTCTTCATTATTGCAAGTTCATCTATCCCTAATCATGAACCAAAGATCATAGGCAAGGAAATTATTACCGTATCGGCAGAGGAAAATGAGTCAGGTCATCATTAAAATCTCATTGAAAACTCATTGAAAGGACAGAGCTCAAAAAGGGGGGTCCCTATTCCTAATGGGGTGATGTGTGATTTGGTCACAACACGTCCCCTTTTATCAGGACTGGACAACCTACTCCAATTGGTGCATAAGGAAAAAAAAATCCTAAAAGCCCCTAAAAAGATTAAAGACTATATATTTAAAAGAGGAAGAAGTGAAACACAACACTAATTTTTGAAAAAAAATGTTTCGCACGGCTTCTGCTCCTGCGAACCCTTCGCTCGCCTCCAGCAAATGCTTCTGCAACTCTAGAATTTCCTTCCAAGGCGTGGGCAAACCGGGTCATGGACCCTCAGACCAAGATGCTAGGGCTCATTCACCCCTTGCCCGCGATCAAAATCCCTTGCAATAGTTGCCTCTGGGCGTTTGGGGTATGGATCACGGGGATCCCTCTCAAGCTGGAGCCGCCGTATCTATGAGGGCTTCCGCATCAGCTCCAAAAACTCACTCACCCAAGAGTCTTCCAGCCTCTGAGTAGATTAATCTGGAGTCGGTGAAGGCCATTGGCACAGTCTTGGCTAGGGATGCGCGAAACAGCAAACAGCCTAAAACTTCCACGGGATCCGCAACTGTTATTGAAATTTGCATGGATGAGGAGGTTGCTGAGTGAGAAGAATACCTAAAAGAGAATGCGCTAATTTGCAAATTTTCCGAACTTTGGCCCAAACTGTGTGAGCTTCATGCTTGGATCCAAGAACAATGGAAAAAATCGATGGAGGATGACATCTACATTTATCCATGCGCCAGAGGTTTCTTTATCCTTGAATTTGAATCACTCAAAGATATGGAGTTGGTTTTAAAATCTGGTCCTATGGTTTTCAAAGGCGACTTTCTCTACTACAAACCCTGGGTCCCAACTTTTGATCCCCGAACAGATTCTTTCTCCTCTGCTCTCGTTTGGGTGCACTTGCCATATCTGCCCTTGCAATTCTGGAAGATGAGCAGTCTCGAGCCGATTGGCAATGGAATTGGGAAATATTATGGAGTTTCCGATGGGACCATCAAATACCAGTGCACCACCTTCGCACGCATTCTTGTGGAAATGGACCTAACAAAGGATCTTCCTACTGAAATTTCTCTCGAGGTGGGTCGCAGGAGATGGCGGCAGCCCATTGATTACGAAAAGATCAACTTTAGGTGCAGATTATGCTTTTCCACAGGACATCATTTCTCCCAGTGTCTCAAAAAGAAGGGGTCAGATTCAGAAAGACAAGCTTCGAGTGAGAAACCCACTTGGTGGAAAGGCGCAGACTTTCATCACTATGTCGTGGCCCCAGAGGTGGTCTCTAATGGGTCCCCGGAAACTATGGCATTCTCTCCTAAGGCTACGAAGGGAACACCGGATGATGATCATATGGCTATTTCTAGGTCTGTTTCTCCAAACTGCTCCTCTGAAGTGAGGGATCCTTCAAATGTTGAAGTTAAGCAGAAGCTAGTAGCCTCGCAGGATGTTGACAATGTGGCAATTTCTAGGTCTACGTCATGCGCCTCTAAAATGAAGGTTCTTGTAAGTGTTAAAAGAAAGTAGGATCCTGCCACGAAAATATCTGTTGGGGATATGGAAAAATCTGTGAAGGAGTTTTGTCACGCCTCATCTCAGCATGAGCAAGAATGGACTGTAGTTAAAAACAGAAAGACTTCCTCCCAAAAAGAAGGAAAACATCAAATGTCTCTAAGATCATTCATGAAAGGGATTGGTCGTCAGGGTAGTGAAGCATAATCCGTCTAGGAGGGTTGTTTTATTTTGATTTTGGCACCCCTAGGTTCTCAGGGCATGCAATTCTTAAATGAATTTGGTGGGTGCGGTTCCCTTAACCGCATTTATAAAATGGGAGCTGTCCCCTCTGACAGTGCTTACCTCAAAAAAAAAAAAAGAGGAAGTGCAAAGAAACCAGTGTACCCAAGGGGTGCAAATTAGACATTCCCCCATTTGAGAACGTCTTCAGAACACAGAGATGGAAAAGAGTATATGTTGTGACGTTTTCACACATTGCCCCATTGCAAATGGGGATCCCCTCTTTTTTCACTTTCTATCTTAGTTTTGCTTTAGTGTTTTCATTTTCTTTGAGTTTGTAGGTTTGGTAGTATTGATTTGTCCAAGTCTCGCCAAGTTCTTGCTCAAATCCATGAAGCGATTGAAGAAATTGCCTAAGGGATGGATATTCAACTGAGGAATCCCTATGCCGTCATCCTGATGCATTTCCCTGAAATCCTGAAATTGGCTAAGTCTGATGTCCTGAAACCCTGAAAAACTACCTAAGTCTGAAATCTGGTGGATCCTCAAAAATCTAGAATCTGCATGTTAAATCCCATGGATCCGAGACCTATCTCAAACATCCTGACAGTATATTTCAAAATATTTAAAGTAAACATATACTTAAATATATTTTGAAATATATGGGATTTCAGGTATTGGAAAAATGGCTAAGTATAGAAGAGTCGCAAATTCCAAGCCCAAGTGGAAATTGCGCCTTAAAAGCGCAAATTCCAGGCATCTCTGGAAATTGCACCACTTTCCTGGAGGCTCTTGGTCATGGAAATTCGCAAATCCTTGCAAGGGATTGATTGATAATTGGACGTTTTGATGTTTCATGTTCAATCTTGATTCCAAATTTCATGCGAAAAAACTTGGAAAATCATCATCCTCATGAAAATTCGCAAATTCCAAGTCCATGTGGAAATTGCGCCAAAATCAAATTTCATGCTTGAGCTCATTCAACTTGAAAAATCATCAAGGAAAACATTGAAAAGGTCCTAAGAAATCATTGAAGAACATCATGAAAAAGTCGCATTTTTAGGTATGACAAGGAAAAATCGCAAATTCCAGCCTCATGAAGAAATTGCGCTCAAAAAAGCCCAAATTCCAAGTGCAAGTGGAAATTGCGCCAATCTAGTCTTCATAATTTTGGTTCAAAATGAAAACTTTAATTTGAATCCATTGAAAATTACTTGAGATTTTTTTTGGAAAATCCATTGAAAAATCCATTTCTAGTTGAAAACCCTTCAAAATCCTCGCCAAAAAAATAGAAGTTTGAAAGTGAAAAATCCAAGCTAAGCAAAAATCACAATTTCCATGCACCTCTGGAAATAGCGCCCAAAAAGCGCAAATTCCAAGGGGTAGTGGAAATTGCGACACCCTCATGAAATGGAGATTTTGTGAAATTCAATCAATAGCTTTCAATTTCTTACATAGGGTAGAAGAACTTGACATTATCAAATACAATGACTTGTGACTTTTCATCTTGCAGATATTGGAGAATCCGGAGGTGGGCTATGCATCCAAAGAAGAGGAGCATCCAAAGGATCAAGACATCATCAAGCTCATCCACCTTGCATCCAAAGAAGGCGACGTCACCGAAACACTGCACTTCATCGAGACATCATCAAGTTCACCATCATCCTACTTCCAAAGGAGAACTTCATCGTCGAAGTGAGAGATGGCATCATCACCTTGCAAGCTCCATCATCCGAAAATCCAGAAGATCACTTCCACGTTCAAGAGCCTTCCACTTCATCCACCAGAAGAAGATCAAGAACAAACATCATGATGTCTACTCCAGGAATTCACACCCAAATCATCCCCTCTACTTCAACATCTAGAGCAAGATTCCTACACGAGCATCACAAGAAAGAAAGACGAATGAGCATAAGTATCAAGAAAATCCACAAGTTACATCCAGAAATGTAAGGAATGCAAAGACAACAACAAGAGGTGAAAAACAAGGACAAGTTCCCAAATTCCACATTTGAGAAGAAATAGTTCCAGAAGTGAAAATCCAGTTTCAAGACTTTGCCAAGAAAAGAAGATAAAATTTGGGAATAGCATCAAGAAATTGGAAAATTTGAAAATCAAGCAAATTTGCTCAAAAAATGTTGAGTTGGCATCTATACATCATCGATCAATCAAAACTCGTCATGTCATTTGTCCAAGTTCGTTGCATTTGTAAGAAAACATAAGCACAAGATGGGTGTACCACATGGATATTCATCATAGATTCCAACATGTCATGCTTATCACCTTGGAAAACCTACCTTCATTGCCTTTGGGTTTTTATGTACACGGATTGTGTCAACTTTTACTTTTTACTAAAAATAGTTGGTTGTTGTAACTAATTGCCGATGTGGCAAAATCTTGGCCATCGGTTGCTCAAATCAATCTTGGCCCTTCATTGTATTTTGAGGACTATAAAAAGGCCCATTCGCCTCATTTCTAATCATAAGAGTTGTTGTAGGCAAGTAGAGTAGGAGTAGAGTAGAGGAAGCTCTTCTAAGTTGTTGGAGAGAACTCATGAAATTGTTGTAATCACTTCCAAGATTAATACATTTCTCATTGAAGCTTGGTGGCAATTGTGTTGTTTTGGAAAGTTGCTTGGTTTCTTATTTCTTGAAGATGATTGAGATGTGTTTCCAGGTAGAAGTAGAGTAGATTAGAAAGTTCATTGATATAGTGAATATGTGTGAAGATATTTGGTGCATTCCTAGGTTCATACTTTTGATGGTTTGTCGCTGGCAAGTCATTGTGCAAAGTTAGCCTGAACCTCAACTTATTGCAATAGTTCGATTGTTGATACTTGTTCAAGTTGTGCCAGCTGTGGGTACTTGAATGTGTGTGTTTGCAATATGAAAATCCTTAGTCATCCTTGGGAAATTGCACTTGTTCCATCTAATTGTTGAATTTGTCAAGGCAAAGTGGAGCTTGCTATAAGGAATTTGTTTATCTTGGCATCATTCATTGTCTCATTGTATTTAGAAGTAAAGTAGATTCTCTCTAAACCCTTGACCCTTTTGCATTTTCTGTGTAGAGTGGAACTAGGAGGTTTCTTTCCATGAAAAGGAGTAATAAATCGAGTGAATGAAGAAGTAAATCCAAGGTAAGTCCCTTTGTGTTCACAGCAAATCACATCATATATATATACTGAGTCTATATCCAATGTATTGTCAAGACATGACATCTGGAACCTTGGAGTTGTCTCACTGGATCACATAGTTCAGCCTTTGAGAGAATTTGTTCAAGAGAGGATAGAATACCTTGGTATTTTATTCTGAGTTTGCATGTGCATAAAAAACACATCAACAATATCCCCTCCCAGTCTCTTTTTTTTTGGTAAGTTTTTGGATGTCCTCAAGACATCCCCCCAATTTGGGGGATGTACCTGTTGTGACCAAATCACACATCGCCCCATTGCAAATGGGGACCCCTTTTTTTTTTAATTCCAGTGTTTTGCTAAGTCCAAGATGATGTCCTTTGCATGATGAAGTCAGTGGTGTTCGAGTCTGAGAGCCCCTTGATGACCTGATCCTGATGTTTGAGACCCTGAAAATGACTAAGTCTGGTATCCTGATCCTGAAGATCCTGAAAATTGGCTAAGTCTGAAATCTGGTGGATCCTCAAAAATCTAGAATCTGCATGTTAAATCTGGTGGATCTGAGACCTATCTCAAACATCCTGAAAGGTATATTGAAAAATATTTAAAGTATAAGAAATCTCTAAACTTATACTTAAATATATTTTTCAATATACCTTACCTTCAGTACTGTCAGTTTTGGGCGCGAAATTGCTCCAAGGTTACCTCAAAATTCCGCCTAGATCTAGACGCCCATTGCATGTTCAGAGGATCAAAAGAATTGCGCCCAAGGATTGAATGAATGAATTTTGGCGCCATTTCTTGTTACTCCTGCCAGTCCTAGGCGCCTTGTTGGAAAGTAAGATTTGAACTAATGATAGAGGAGCGCCCTAAGTCAAAATCATCAACATCTGGCGCCTTGATTGGGAGATCCATTTCTAGCGCCCTGAAGTAGATTGGCGCCTCAATGGATGAAGATGGCGCTTTGAGTTGTAGCGCCTTGGAACAATGTTTAGTACCTCATAGAGATGTGCGCCCTGTGAAGGAAGATTGCCTCAGAGGAAGGGATTGAACTTATCACAAGTTGCGCCTATAGGGAAGGGGAATCATCTTATACCTTCACAATTGTTTAAGGCGTAAGGGCATGAGTCTAGGCGCCATTTGCTATCGAGACAACCTAAGGGAGCTTCATGGAAGAATCACATAAACTTACACTTGAAGTGGTCGCCAAGAGATCTAGGCGCAATATCAATACCTTTGTGAACCTTCTGGCGCTTGAAAGACTTGAAGTAGATTGAAGTTAATGAGTTGGGCGCATTTTGCATATCTAATTATCATCAATTGGGCGCCTTGTTGTGAGGAGTAGTGTTTGAGCGCCTAGATGGAGGTTTTAGCGCCTTGGAGGAAATTGAGTGCCTTTAGATGAGAAAGGCTTGGAGTTTGAAGTTCATCATCCTGCCTTTGGTTAAAATCATTGAGCGCCTAGCAGAAGTGGGGAGAGTTATAGTTTGGGCGCCATTCAGTTCAAACAAACCCAAAGTTGCGCCTTAGCATGAAAGAGCATGATGTGTTTAAACTAACTCCTATCATGATGTTTGAGATCCTGAAAATGACTAAGTCTGATAGCCTGAAATCCTGAAACACTGAAAAATTGACTAAGTCTGAAATCTGGTGGATCCTCCAAATTCTATAATCTATATGTGAAATCTGGTGGATCTGAGACCTATCTCAAACATCCTGAAAGGTATATTGAAAAATATTTAAAGTATAAGAAATTCAATCTCTAAACTTATACTTAAATATATTTTTCAATATACCTTATGCCCTGAGACTGCCAAATCTAGGCGCGAATTTGTTCAGTGAGGTTAGGCGCATTTTCTCACTTGCAGACACCCACATGAGTGCCTTAGGTTGAGTTTCAAAGTGCGCCTAGAGGAAGATCAACTTCCAAACGCTCCAAGATAGGGCGCCTTGATTGAAATTGGCATAAAAGACCTTAAACATCCAAATTTGGGACAAAGGAATGATTGAAGAGTTTAGGCGCCCATTGCATGTTCAGAAGATCATAACAATTGCGCCTTAGGTTGAAGGACATGAGTTTAGGCGCCTTGATGTGAGGATGGAGTTTAAGACAGTAACAAATTGCGCCTAAGGGTAGAATAATCTCACAAGGGTATATCAAGTGTTGGAGAGCCTTAAGGATGTCAAGATTGAGCTACATGAGTTTAGGCGCCTATATTTAGGAGGAAAGCACCATTCAATGAGCGCCTAGTACTTCCAAAACCTCAAATATCCCCAAGGTAGCGCCTAAAGGTGAGGATGAGGTCTTTGTGAAGTTTAAACAAGAATAAAGATCATCTAAAGTTTCAAGAAACAAGTTAGAACTAAGGCGCCAATCCAAGAAGGATGCATGAAAACACATCATTTTGGCGCCTAGAATAGCCAAACCTTTAGGAGCGTTCTATATCAAGTAGATTAACAAGTTTGTTGCAAGTGAACCCAAAGGGGTCAAGGTGCTAGTTCATGTCTAAATGATTCTCATTGGGCGCCTTCATGGAAAAATTGCCAAGAGACCTCAAAAAGTGGAAATTCCACAAGGTAAGCACACAGTGATCTTAGGCGCAACTTCATGCTTTAGTCATCCTTAATGAGCGCCTAAATGAAATTGCATTTTATGACTCAATTTAGTGAGCGCTTAGAAAGAAAGCATTAGTTTAAGCATGTTTTAATCATTCAACATCTAAAGAATAGCAAATGGAGTCCATAATGATCAGGGCGCCCTTTTACCTCTTTGCAAACATCTTCTGGCGCCTAGAAGAATCACCCCAAGTCTTACATTTTGAGTGGGCGCCTTGAGGAAAATTGCTCATTCCATATCAAATAGAAGTGTCAAATTGCAAGGATAAAACTCAAAAGTTAGGCGCCCTTTGCCTCTTCTAGAAACCTATAGTGGCGCCAAGGAAGAAATTGCATTTAAAGGCACCTTTTGGATGAATCTTATAGAGGTTGTCTTCTTTAAAAGCATTACAATTGCTAGAAATCATTTGAAATAATGAATGTGGGACTAAATGATGTTAGGCGCACTTTGTTCCTATTTTCACCTATATTTGCGCCTAAGCTTGAAGAGGATTTATTTCATGTGTAAAGTTACTCCTTTTTGTTATAATGTGATTAATACTACTACTTTTGTCTTGCAGGAAGGGAGCAAAGAAGTCTTAGTCGCCTGGAGTCACCTTCCGTCAAGGAGTGAAGTCAAGAAATTGTTATTGCAAGAAGAAGCATCATGCTAGCCACCTTTGGAGATCACTTCAAGATCATCATCAAGTTGAGAAGAGTGTTGGTGAAGCCAAGGAATCATCTAAAGGATAAGCATCTGAGTCATCTTCAAGTTGCAGGGAGATCACAGCTCAAGTCTCCTACATCAATGACATCATGTTAGATCACATCAAGTTCATAGTATACTTCATCCTTTGCATCATGTTCAAAAACAAGGCGTTCCCCATTCAAGCTTCAAGTCAAGATTCAAGCTTCAAGTCTCTTTGAGAGGTTATCTACTCCACATCCAAAGAAGGTGTTATCATCTACACTCCAAAGGGCTACTTCAAGGTCAACATGCCAAGTGCACTACTTCATCTTCATCCTATCATCAAGCAAGGCACTTCATCCATTTAACTTCAAGTTCCATTCAACCTTCAAGTCCAAGAGAGATCTCTACTTCAAGCTTCATCATCATCTACTCCCATTCAAGAATGAGGTCATCATCGTCTACATCAAGAAGCTACAAAGAAGATCATCATATCAACTTACCTACAAGAAGAAGAAAAAATCATGAAGTTAGACAAATGAGCTACAAGTATCATACATCCAGTTGCAAGAAGAATGAACAAGGCAAGATCTACAAGATGTATTCCTAAACATACAAGTTCAAGCAATTACATTGAATACATCACACAAAGATGATACAATTTTCAAAGTATGCTGAGTTGGCATCTATGTGGCGAGTACACATCATTCAATTTTGATTAGCCGCATTATTAAATGCATTAAATGTATCATTTAATGAAAGAAGCCAAAGGGATTCCTATGTGGAGGAACATTTTAAATGCTTTCGCCTTACTTTATCACATTGGAAAATGTGCCTTCATTGCCTCCCTCTTTTGGTACTAAAAATAGAAAGTTGTTGTAACTACCTCTGAGGTGGCGTGATCTAAGCCCTTGGCTATTGAATTAATCTTAGCCCTTCATTGTATTCTGGACACTATATAAAGGCCTTGTTGCCTCATTTATAATTCAGTAGATCATTAGTAATAGTAGAGAGTAGATTTTTAGGAATAGAATAGGAGACTCTCAAAATTCTCTGAGAGGATTTGAAGCTGTTGTAAATATTTCTCAAGGTTAATGCAAAAACATTGGAAGTTTATTTGGTGTTAAGTGTTATCTTGTGGAGTAACTTGGTTTCTTGTACTTCAATGGGATGGAGAGATGTTTCAAGTAGAAAGTAAAATAGACTAGAAGCTCTTTGATGTAATGTTTGTTGTACTGAATATTTGATCAACTCCTAGCTCATGCTTTTAACATTCATCGCTGATGAAGTGTTGTGTAAAGCTAGTCTGAGCTTAATTTGCTTAAGTTCGATTGTGAATGCTTGTTTGAGCTGCGCCGTCTTATGGGTACTCATATGAACCTTCATGATTTGAAAACCATTCGCATAACCTTAGGAGATAGCACCAACTTCATGTAGTTGTAGGCATCCTTGGCGAAGTGAAGTTAGGTTTACTTAGGGGTTTGTCTATTCATACAACATCATTGCTTCATTGACCTTAGATTAACTTTCTGAACCCTTAACCTTTTTCATTTTATTTATCATTGAGACCCTGAATACATCATCCACACTGAAAGGAGGAATAAGCTAAACAAGTATGAAGAAGAATCTGCGTAAGTCCCTTTGTGATTATCAGCAAGATCACATGTGATCACTGAGTTAACCCATCAGGAATCATAAAAAGGAACCTTGGAGTTACTTCACTGGATCACATAGTTCAGCCTTTGAAGAGCTTTATTCAAGAGAGAGTGGGATACTCTAGTGTTTTACTCTATTGTTGACTTGTCTAAAAACAATCATCAACAATACCCAGGGACTTCCCCCTTTATAAGTTGTTATTTGGGGACAGCCTGCTGCCCCCAACATCACAAGGGCGTCACGCTATCTCCCACATGTCAAAAAAAATAAGCACAAAAAAAAAGCTTAAAACAAAAAAAAAATGACCTAATGCCAGTATATGGGACCCACAAGGTTCCCCCAAACCTATGGTTTGACAATCTAAACACCCAAAAACCCAAGCCTATATTCATTTTATGATTTCACCACTTGCATTTTTACAATTTGCTTTTGCAAGCAAGAAAAGGAAAGAAAACTGAAAAGAGAGGAAGAAGGAAGAAAAAGAAAGGAAGAGGAAGATGCAAGGAAGGAGATATGCAAATGACTCAATCCCCATCCATTTTTTCAGATTTTCTTTGTTATATATAGAGTTGCATGGACACGGATAATGATAGGCGTGTGCGCTTCATGATAGGCACGCCTTAATCCAAATGAATGCATCTTTCCGGAGAACGTTTCACCAATTTAGGATGTGCCTTCAAAGAATATGAAGCGCCTACAAGGAAACCGACGCGCTCCCAAGGAAAACGGCGCGCCTTCAAGGAAACCGATGCGCTCCCCTGGAAAATGACGCGCCTAGAAGGCATGTGAATCACAAATGCACCTGTATGTTGACGTGCTCCCTCCTCAAATGGCGTGCTTTCATTTTAGATGATGTGCTTTTCCTCACTAGGAGCTTTTGTTTAATCTTTAGGACGTGCCTTCGAAGAATTTGAGAGCACTTTCCTCTAAAACCAAGTGCGCCTTTTGTTTTGAAGTTGTCTTTGTTGAGGTGCGCCTATTTGAAACTAGATGCGCTTTTCCTCCTGAGATGCACCTTTTAGGCCTATAGACATGGCTCCCTAAAAGTCAGAGCTCCTCTTCAAAATTGAATGCGTCATAGATTGAGTGAGTGCATTTTTCAAGCACATAGACCCGCCTAGATATACCTCAGGAGTGTTTTTCGTGTTTATTGCTGGCGCGCCTGATTTGGGCCTGGCGTGTGTCAACTCCTCCTGGCGAGCCTGATTTGGGCTAGGCGCGCGTCAAGCACGCCTGATTGCCTCCTGGTGCGCCTCAACTCCTTCTAGTGCGCCTAATTTGGGCTAGGCACGTCAAAACCTTTAGCCATGCGTCTGAGCTTTAACCTTTGAAAGTATTTCTCAATCCCGTTTCTTTGATGCCTCAAATTTGTATAGCAATGCTTGTCGATGTTTGATCTTTATATTTAACACTTGCAAGATTAGCGAAAATAGGGTGATATGTAGAAAAATTCGTATGGGTAAAACACTTTTGTAGACATCTAATTATTGTAATTTAAAATGTTAATTTTTTATGTATTTAACATATTTTATAGTTGCACAGCCATTGTATATTAATATGTTTTCTTAAAATTTACATATATATTTAATTTTTTTTGGTTTTGGCATCTCCCAATATTCATCTCACCAGTAACTTTGGAACACTGGTCAATGTCTTCAGAAAGGCATGCAGATATTTAAAAGCAATTGACCATATAGAATCAATGATTATATGAATTTCTTGAATCAAGCCAGAAGCTCTTTTACCAAACTTTGAATCTTTTGGATCAATATGAGTACTTCTTGAAGTTATGCTTTGTGCAAAGAGCCTATGTGTAACTGAGATAGGAAATGGCACTCAGCAAAATCAAGAGTGCTATTGGACTTATGAGCCCCCAACATGGGTAAAATCCAAGAAATTCATTGGCTGAAATCACTCGCTGGTGTTTAGCGTATCATAGGAAATACATGAGGATTAATGGAAGTAATCCTCCAAGATGGATGGACTTAGACAAACAACTCTCATGAGGTTATAAAAAAATGTATATCACTCTTCTCACAATATTAATATTTTTATTTTATAAGAATAGCTATATTTTGTAGATGGATATTTGGACCAGACCTCTCCATTATGCTAATATTTATAATATCATGGATCAAATTTCAAATCGATTTTTTCAGTTGAGATGGTTAATAATCATTAAAAAAGGAACAAATTACGAAATTTTCCAAATATGCCAGGGACTGACTTTGACTGTAAGTCACTTTTTTATGGTTCCTGCACAGCTATATGAGATTGCAGGTTATTAAAGATAATCTAAGATCCTTCCACAACAATAGCTTTTAAAACCATGAGAGCGTAGGCAAGACACCACATGTAAGGGTTGGTCACCCAGCTCTTTGACTTTTGGTGCAAAAGTGAATTGGAGCAGCACTTCTGAGATTGAGGGTGCTGTTGACTTAAACAATTTGCCTCCACAATTAGTTGCTATACAGTAGTCTATTATTCCTTCTCCTGAGTTGATTCTGCTACTGCTGCCATTAATTTTCAGCATTCAGTAGAAAGAAAGAAACTATATTAATGCCCATAAGTGACCAAATTAAATCAAGAAGAATCGAACATACAATCCTTACAATAGCAAAGTACTAGGGCAAAAACAGCCCTAGACTCAAAGCAAACAAAATAAAGCAAAGATAAACAAGAAAACAATGAAATAGCCAAGTGAGAGTAATCATAACAAGGTAACCCCAAAACAAGTACAAGTATAAACAGTTGTGCAAGGGAGGGACCCCTAAAAGTGGTAGGGGCCAATGAAGACCAAAGCTGGAAACCAAGGCAAGAAGCCAAAACCATCAAGTATTAGTAATTTGGCACATGTTGGAGGAGCCGCTATTACCATCAACCATTGTGGATATAACAATGCAGGATCTAAGAATGCTCATAGAGGAGAATCCAAGACTTAGGGGGCCAAGCTGGACACCCTAAGAGGCAGCCGATTCCCCTAACACTCAAGGCCAAAGAATTGCTGGTGATAGAGAAAAAGCTAGTATTTGTAATTTGGCACATGTTCGAGGAGCCACTATTACCATCAACCATTGTGGATATAACAATGCAGGATCTAAGAATGCTCATAGAGGAGAATCCAAGACTTAGGGGGCCAAGCTGGACACCCTAAGAGGCAACCGATTCCCCTAACACTCAAGGCCAAAGAATTGCTGGTGATAGAGAAGAAGCTAGTATTTGTAATTTGGCACATGTTGGAGGAGCCGCTATTACCATCAACCATTGTGGATATAACAATGCAGGATCTAAGAATGCTCATAGAGGAGAATCCAAGACTTAGGGGGCCAAGCTGGACACCCTAAGAAGCAGCCGATGCCCCTAACACTCAAGGCCAAAGAATTGCTGGTGATATAGAAGAAGCTAGTAATGTGAGCTTGACCTCGAGATCAATGTTGTGAGTGAGGAGTGTTAAAGCACCCTAACGTCAAGAGGAGATAAAACCACTACCCTTGCAATGAGAGTTGAAGTCTGGGGGAGCCCAGGTAGTAGTACATCGCAAGGATGAGCAATGTCTCACTGATCTGCCCCTCTCTATGCGTGAATCAATAGCATCCAAAGGGCATTTAACATCTATGAGTGGCTGAAAAGAAAAAATAAGCCTAATAGCCGTAGGACCTCCACAAAGGGTCCTATACCTAAAAATGGTGACCACGTGAAGAAAAAGGGCCAAGCATCTCTAATCAAGGTGGCAAAGGAAAGTAGATAGAGAACGACCAAAATCTCCACACAAACAATGGTGCCTCCCACAAGTTTTGGGGTAGACAGGACACCAAAAAATAAAATGTTCCTCAATCTCCACTCCTGGACAGAACAAAGCCGACAAACCCTTTCACTTTGTAGAGTATGTTTGTCAGTCTCAATTTGCAGTTGGTGGGATCACACTCAAATGGCCAAGGGGAACCCTCAAACGATGAGACCAATGATGTTGAAGATAGTTGGGCCAAACAATAGTCCCATCTGCAACCTGTAAGAAGCGCTCAACATAGAAAGACAACTTAGGTCTAGGATGCAGAGTAGAGGTCCATGTGACCTGGATATGCTAACTGTAAATGTCTTCTATGATGGATTGATTGAGCCAGTCTTTCCCAGGAAGAAGGTGACAAGGGGCACCTAAGGAATAACTAAAAGTTGGTAACCTGTCCAAAGAAATGCAAATAGACTAGAAGAGCAAGCTGACCTTGGAAAACCAGCAACGCCAACATCCAGTACAACCCAAAGAGGCTATCCCTTCCAAGGAACAAAATGCCAAAAGTGGATAACTCCCACAGGTCAAAGCAGAATCACCCATACATCTAAGCCTATGCTTATATCAAATGAGTTTGAAGATACTCTCTACGCAAAGAGGTTGGGCTGCAAATATGGATCAGTAATGTAGTTTCCTATTTCCAGTCTTAAAAATGTGAAATACTCACATTCATAACCATTTTCAGAACACTAGTGCTGCAGCTGCTGTTCTTTTAATCACAGTATTGACTAGGAGAACATGAAGTCCTACACATGAATCAATCATAAATGCAAATGAAGTTGTTCCTGTCAAGTATTCTCTATTGTGTGATAATCTTGCTTGCAAACCTATGGTGTGCAAACCTGCAATTCTTTCCTAATCTCGTTGTTCTTTTCTTCAACATCATGCTTAGATTCTTTGTTTGATTAAGTGAGAAGTGGCTTGGAAGTGATACCTTGACCTTTTAGGACTTAGGGCATTTCATGTACTTTTTTTCTTTTTTAATTTGGTATTTTTGTGGTGAGAGGTCCCTTTTTTCAAATGCTTTTGGACTAAGAAATATCCATTGAACTGTTGAGAGATTTCAAAAGCAAGAAATATCCATTGAGCCGTTGGGAGATGTCAAGAGACATCCCCAATCTGCTAGAGGCATCTCCTACATTTATCAAGACATCTCCTGTGCATCTCACACTATCTAGGAGTTGCACCCTGTCTGAGAAACATATTCCTAACCGAGGATATGCATGGAATCTCCCTTATCATCATATACTTTATTGCAGAAAATAAAATAATAGATAAAAAAACAGTACCTCGTTGCAAGCATAGTTGCATCCGAAGAAAATGCACATCCTGAAAGAGGTCTATCATCTCCAATTTCACTACAATCCATAATAATCCTGGATGCCTGTTCTAACACACAATTCAATTCTGCATCTTCATCTTCATCAGGATCCTCCCTCCTCCTCTTGGCTCTTTGTATCCTCAAGGCTGCCCGAGGAAGTGAAAATTTCATAATTTCAGTTCGAGCTTTTAACAACTCCTGGGAGCCTATCGTATAAAAAGGATAAGACTGGGGCCCTTCCATGTCCTGAACCTCTTCAGCAGCAGCACTTGCAGCTGCTTCTTCTTCTTCTTGAACCTTCATAAGCTTCTCAAGTTGACCTTCTGAGTCAAGCTTTGCCATAAGCGTTCTGAGCCGATCACGTCTTTCCATCTCCCTCTCACCAAACAGGGTAACAGGCTCATTCAATCGCCGAAGACGGGCCCGGACAGCAGAGTCATTGGTAGGGACAGCCAGTGCATAAGCCCGCCTACGCATCAAAAGCTCCTGAACCAACTGTTCCTGCCTCTCCCTAACCTTTCTGATCTCCTCAGTCATCTCATAGTCTGCTGCGGATGAATCATCTGGATGTTCAGGGCTTGAAGAAGGGCTTTCATCTTTGCTGTCTGAATCTGGCCCTTGTTCATCATTACTGTCTAAAGGGCGGGCAGGGAGCACAAAGGAAGGAGGAGCTGCAGGCCGAGAGGAAGGCGGAGGAACAGGTGCTACAAATGGGGGTCTGGGAATTATAACTGGAGTAGGGGCAATGGGTGGAACTCCAATCTGTGGGGAAACAGATATAGATGAGCTAAATGAATTATTATCATGTGGGGCTGAAGAAGGAAAATTTGATGCAACAACAGCAGGCATTGCAGGAAGGGGGGCAAGGGGCACAATAGGAGGAGGAGGAGGAGGTATAACTGATGTGGATACTTGAGCATTGGGAGGGACAAACGGAGGAACAACTGCAGGAGGAGGAATAACTGCAGAAACAGCAATTGGTGCTGAAGTTAGGGGAATTGCTTCTGTGGAAATTAAAGGTGCTGGTGGAGGTATAGTTATGTCCATTGGGCTGATTGCTGGTTTAGAAGGATCCGACCCTGCTGGTGTAGAGGGTTCGTCCATGGTGCCCTAAATCTTAAAACCTTACAATTGTTGCAAATTTTTCCAGTTTTCTGCCACTCGGAATGCCACAAGAACACTTCAACACAGTATTGAGTCAGATTTTATGCCTCTGCCCACTTTCTATTACATTCTTGTACTGCAAAAAAATTAAATAAATAAATACAGTGCCCTAAAACTTAATACCATTTTCTGCAAGATTATTTTCCCAATCTGCCAACAAGACCATAAGAACAACTACCATTGAATCGGATTTTATGCCTCCGCCTACTTTGAATTACACTATCATACTGTAAATAACAAAATAAAAGTAAATAAACTGCCCTAAAACTCAAAATCCGTCTGTTACAATTTCTTTTTTTGTCCCCACTTGGTATCAACTTATGATAGAAATCCAAAAGAACATTTCAACACAGCATTGAGTAGGATTTTTTCTCGCTCCAACTTGTTGGAGTTGTATGCTGTGAAAAAAAATACATAACTAAAAAAATTGAAAAACAAACAATCGTTTACACACCATTTTTGTTGTCCAAACCCAAGAAGCAACAACAGCTATAGCTTACTATGGTTTTCTTGGTTTCATGGGGAGTTAGATTTTTATCAACTAGTAAATTACTTAATTCATAGGTGAAACAGAAAAAGATGAATGAAAACATTTCAGGCCCAAAAGAAAAATGTATGATGTCAGTACAGAAATACTTGATTTCTTTAGACCCGAATACATATGAAACCTAAATATTCATACAGAAACTCTTCAGCTCACCTTGGTGTTGCGCGGAACGACCGCCAAAAATCCTCAGTAGTAGTCGTTACTGTTCATGTATTTTAGCTTTGTAAAAATTTTAAGAAGTGCTCAATTTTAATTTACAGATTAAATTTACCTTCATTAATGTTAAGTATTTTACTTTTAGATTATTGTGTTGTCTTAATTAGCCGAAAGGCTTTTATATGTAAGCATTATAGTGCTCTGAATTGCCTCATGCCGTAAAAAAATTCACCGGAAATTTTTCTAAACTAGTCAGTTGTTCCTATGGGCGTATTCCTTGAATCTCTTATGGGTGTAAGTGCTAGTTGATAAATTGTAAAGTGGTCATTTATTGGTGAAGTTGAATGGTTCACAAGAAAATTCTTTATGGATCAAGTTTTGTTAAATATAAAAGTCTATAATTACACACGAGGCTTAAATTTGATAGTGTATAGCCGTATTTAAACATTTTTGAGTAAAATACAATCAAAATTTTAAAAAGATTGTAACACATGAAAAGAAAGATTTTGGATAGATATATATATATATATATATATTATACTAAAGCACATCATAGTATTTTAAAGGCGCCTTTGAATAGATAACCGTCATTAAAACCTCTTATGGGTGTAAGTGCTAGTTGATAAATTGTAAAGTGGTTATTCATTTATTGGTGAAGTTGAATGGTTCACAAGAAAATTCTTTATGGATCAAGTTTTGTTAAATATAAAAGTCTATAATTACACACAGGGCTTAAATTTGATAGTGTATAGCTGTATTTAAACATTTTTGAGTAAAATACAATCAAAATTTTAAAAAGATTGTAACACATGAAAGGAAAGATTTTGGATAGATTGTCAAATATATATATATATATATATATATATATATATATCAAAATTTTAAAAAGATTGTAACACATGAAAGGAATCAAAATTTTAAAAAGATTGTAACACATGAAAGGAAAGATTTTGGATATATATATATATATATATATATATATATATATATATATATATATATATATACATCATAGTATTTTAAAGGCGCCTTTGAATAGATAACCGTCATTAAAAAATTGTTTGATAGGCAAGGTTGACCATCAAATTTAAGCCTTGATTACACAAGAACATTGGTTATTTCATACAATCTCTATTCTAATTTGAAATTATTTGTTTCTAACATACATACTTTAATTACACTTATGCATCTCATGTTTTTTTGTTTTGTTTTTTATTTCCTTTTCTCCTCTCTTACCCTTTGTTTTTCGTTCTTTTGATAACCTCCTCTCTTGCCCTTCGTTTTTCGTTGTTTTGAAACCTCCTCTCTACTTCCTTTTTAAAAAAGGTCAAGTTTGCTATCTAAACCATAACTCTCCTCTTCCTGATGATGGATTATTGAGTATGATCCGAAACGTCTTTTTGAAGCAAACACATACACAGTTTAATCCAGAAGCACTCTCACTTTATTGTCATGGACTGTGGAAAACTCATGCCTACTAAGGTCTATAATGTTTTAAAGGGATGAAGTTGGGATCATGCCCCAAACAACTTTGGCAAAATAGATACCCTTTAGTCTTTGGCGCTAAGCTAAAAGAGGTCAATTATTCATACTTCTAATACCAACAAATTACTAAACTCCTGATACCAACAAGTTGCTAAAATGATTCAAGATGTTTGTCCTAGTTGTAAGGGTTTGAAAGAGGTTGTTGAAGATAAAGAAATTGGTTGGAGGAGGACCTGAAAGTGTTTAAAGCCTTTATGGAAAATCATCAGATGGTTGTGTCATGGTTCTCACATTAGTGACCTTGTAAGGATGAAAATTATATACTTCACAATTTTCACACTTCATTTTGTACTTGATTTGGTGTTTGTCCCTTAGTATGTTTTAAGGTGCACTAAACGTTTGGCCTTAACCTTTATCTGCACCAAAAATTTTAGATTTCTTTATCACATTCCATTCCATCTTCCTGACTTGGGATTATAGACACCTAAAAACATACCAGGTCCTGATTGGCTTACTCTTGATCAATTTATCCCTAAACTACGCTAATCATGATCAATTTGTCCTAATTATCCCCTCATCATCTTGATTTATTACATTATCCCAATTATCCCAATTTCAGGACCTGATTCCATCATTGTCCCAATTTCAGGACCTAATTCCATCATTATCCTAATTTTCCCTAAGTCATAATCGTTTTTTCCTAAATCCTAAATCATTTTCCTAAGTCCTAATATCCTTTTTCCACATGATTTAATTAATTTAATTAATTAAATCCTCCCATAACTACCTGAAAATGAATAAAAGAAATGAAAAACTTATTTTATTCTCATCCACCCATTCTATAACCATCTCCCATAAATCAATAAAACCATTTATTTATCTCGATTAATCTCCTCCCCTCCAACTACCTAACCAACTTAATCTCAGCCATTCGTTCACCATCATATCTCCACCATTGATCAACCTTTCTACAAGTCTATAAATTGACCCTTCAGGAGTCATTTTCATCAATCACCTTTGGAGCAATGTCATGCTACTATTGGGAGCATCCACATATAACATTTTGAGCAAAACCACCCTTGTAGTGCAACAAGAATGGAAGTTTGGTAAACTTTGTTGTTTATTCATTTGTATTTTTTATTTCTTTTTTAATTGAAGGTTGCATTTAATATAGATTAAGGTTTTAAATTTGCATTTGAATCTTTTATTTTTGTCTATATTTTGTGTACACATTTCTAGCATGCCTAGTGGGACCCCCTGTACCTATTAATCTTCGTTTGCAAGTGTTTTTCTTGTGTTCTTGTAGGCTTCTGTGTGATTTCTGAAAAAAAAAACTTGGGGATTCACTTTCATAGGAGGCTGCCTGAGCTAAAACAAACCTCATTGTTGCATCCGGAGTGGCCAACAGGCAAAGATCGACATAAAACATCCTATACTTTAGTGACTAAAAATTTTGTAATTTTTTTTTAAGTTTTTGGACCTACCCCCTTATACGGTCGTATGACCATACCATACATTCTGCACATCATTTGTAACGTCTCTATTGACTAGTTTTTATCCACTCTGTAAAAGATTTAACCGTTGGTTTTAAATTATGTTTGCAAGTTAAAGGCATTGTTTCCAGGGTTTCATTATTTTATCTGCTAATCAAAAACAAGAAAACAAAAAAAATGTTTACAGGTTTCAAAGTCATTTTACCCACTTGTTAAGGCTTTTGTTCGTTGGATCCCCAACTAACACATTGGTTCATTCTACGTCATCCAACGATTATTGTTTAATTGTTTTATAACCTTTGATTTATTGTCAGTGACGATGATAAGTGTTATCGCGTGGCACTAAAACTTTATCAGTGATATTCAACCGTGTGGTTTGAAACTTTAAAACTATGTAAACAGTTGTTAGTGACCATGACTATAACTGTTAGTTAGTATTAATATATACGTAGTGTTTAAACCTTAATCGTTGGCATTAGTAGTCACATTTGGTGGTTATTCGTAGCATATAATGTTAGTGTTAAATATTTTCCATCGTCGACAGGTTCAATAACCTCAAGTTTAACAATGGTTGTTACCGCTAATATTTGTCACAAATTGTTATTGTCAAGTCTAACACTAACCGCAACATTTAACCTTTAACAATGGCATTTAAAACTTTAATTGCGATACCAAACAGTAGCTCCCAGCATTCGTTTTAACCGTGGCATCAAGTGTAACCGCCAACAATAACCATCACTGGTAACTATGACATTTTTGGTGCCCACAACATTTATCTTAACTGTCAGTGCCTAAACTACACCATGTGACCAGTTTTTTCACTAACCACCAAAGTTATCCTAATCACCAGACATATCCCCATTTTTTCATCCAAAAATAGTACTTTTTAGACAAACAAGCATAACTTTTTGCTCGGGTATTAGAATTTGCAATTTTATAGGCATTGGAAAGTTGACTCAGAGCTCTACGTAGTGACAAGGATCATTTCTTTAGATTTGATCGAGATTTTGAGATATACCTTCCTAAACTCAACCTTTACTTATGAATTTTAAACAAACATAACTTTTGCATACGAAAACAAAGTTTGATGATTTTTTAAATTGCATAAAAAATCACAATGAATTCTATGATGACATTAATTTTTTTGTGATTTGATATGTTTTACTAGTTTTTGTAGGATTTCTCATTTTACACTAACGCATCTTTCTTGCAAGTAAACGCATGCCAAAGACAAAATTTTCAAACTACTAACGTATTTTCTGCAACACTTCATGTCAAGGACACTATTTATTCACTAATTTAGGAACACTTGATTTTTTTTAAGAAATCATTTATGTTTGACATGCTTGGGAGCTTTGAGAATGTGTATGCTCTCTCCCCACACCAAAAGGTGATCTTGGAGATCAAAAGCACTCTTTAAGTTCTATTTTGTTATGTTTATCCCAAGAGTCTAAATGTGTATGCTCTTTCCTTGTGCTACAAAGTGATCTTGGAGATCAAAAGTACTTAGATTTATTTTCTTTTAGGAGGTCTACCTGGGGATTTCATCACCCTATTGGATGAACTCAACCACATGTTCCGGTGGGGTATAAAAAGGGGGGAGAACAAAAGTTGTACCCCAATAGTGGAGCTGTCATTTTGGGCCCATGTCGAGCCTGAGAGACTCAACAAAGTGAGCAATCCCATGCCTTAGACAACACACTTGTTCACAGATTCAGACCTCATGTACCAAGTGTATAACGATGATATCCATTGTATGCCTATATAGCCTAGACTAGGATCCTTTTAGCCATCTTTTTTAGTGGTGCACTAGTAAGTAGTTAGCCCTAGGAAGTTACTCATGCTATGTTTCTAATCCTGTCGAGATAGAGCTCAATATGGGAAAGGCTTTGTTCTCCACGGTAAGGGGGTGCATAGGTGGTACATGATCTTGCATTCCCTAGTTATCTACATATTAATAGATAACATACTTGTGGGCCCACGAAAACTAATACACCCACCTAACTAAATTAGGTTGTTAATGTGTCTGATGTGTTTTCTTGTGTGAAACTAGTAAACACCCTTGCACACATCTCTCAAAACTGAAGTGTTTGCTTTGTCTATTGAATCTTCTTTAATCCTTGAACCAATGTTGCAAACAAGTCCTTAAATCAATCTTGAGTCTAAATCTTAAACTTCTACATAGTCAAGTCAAGCATATCACTTTGCCTAGATCACAACTAAATCATCTTTGCAAAAAGATTTGAAATCATCCCAAGTCTCTTTATCCAAGTCATGGTTTCATACCTATCTTGTGTAGAATCCATTTTCCAAATCATAAGTTTTGTCTCAAGCCTACCAAATCCAAAATTTTCATCCTAGTTCACACTTAGTCTAAGCATTCCATTATCCTTGCTCAATTCCACCATGTATCCCCAATTTGAGAACTTTACCATGCAAGCTAGAATTCCTAGTCCTACTATCATCCATGAAGCCAATGCGAAGATCATAATCAAAGGAGGCACTCAACCTATACATTCATTAGATAAAATATTCTACCCAAAGCAAACCAATAATCCTTTTTTCGTTGATGATGATGATGATAGTCTTGTAGATCAAGATGAATATCCTGTTAACAATAGCTTTGATGATGAGGTTATTGATCACAAACTTGCCATGAACTTTCATTCTTCACTCATGAACCTAAAAGAGCCTTGAAGTCAAGAACCAACTAGCACTAGCCATTATGCCAATCCTAAACACATTGATAATCCTTATGGTACCTTTGACAAGGGAAGCACCATCTTAGATCAAGGTCCTTATACTCAATCCATGTTTCCAACTGCAACCTTATCTGAGCACTCCGTATCTTCCCCATCATATGTAAATTCTTCTCTTTCACAATCCAACTTATCCCATTAATCCAAAGCCAACATCCACAATCCAAACCCCCGCCTCAAAATCATCCTTTTCAAAATTCCTTTGAGGACTATTAGCAAAGAAAGAATATCAAACTAGAAAGCCCCGAACCAATGAGTGTACCTATTCCAAGCCTATACAAGAGTCATATGGTACCATGGCCATCCAACAAATAGCACCATGCAATCAAAAGCTAAATAACATACCCATCCATAATCAAGTGTCATCACATGTGAAGATCTTGTCAATCCCAAGCCTACTATGCATGAACAAGAGCCCCCTAGCATCATGCCTATCTATCCAACATCATCATGCAATCTGATACCTGTTCAATTCATCAAGGATTCTACTAATCTCATCCTTGTCCAAATTCAAATACTACCATGTTAATCAATGCCCACTAAGCCTATCCAAGACTCTCCTATCCCAATAGCAAGTCCAAATCCATTATGCCACCATGTTGTCTATAACTCCAAGTCTATCAAGCCTATTCAAGAAACCTCTATGTTAATCCAACTATATCAAGAATCAAATCCAAAGTAGGTTCAAAAGCTATTCAAGATCAAATTATTTAAGAGCACATTACCCAATCCACTCCTATTTCTGATTATGGTCCTAGATATGATTAAGAAAACCAAGTTGATCCCTCATTGAGATTTATGATGTCCATGATCGAGAAAGCCATAATAATCCTATTATATACCCAACTAGTCCTATGCATTATCCAACGACAACATCTACTTCCTATGATGAGACACTTGGTCCCTAGGAAAATATAGGCAGTCACACAAATGATATTGATCATACCACACAAAATCCTAATGAGCATAACAGTCATCAAGATCTTATCATTTCAAGCATGAGAATAAACAAGTCACAATGGATCACATTGAGCATTCAGATGATCAAGGAATGACAACCAAAAACAATGATCAAGACACAACAATTATACATAATGAGAAAGCATATGAATCCTATCAAATAGGATCTACCATCTTTATCAAGACAAATTTACTTAGAGAGGAGACAATAGAAAGTTATGATTATTCTTAACAACATACTGACCATCTAGCATCAGTTTCAAAGACAAAAAATGTCCTACTGCAAACAATATATGTAAAATCATGGATTATCACGGAAAAGGATTGGCCCTTCATGAGCAAGGCATCTTAGAGCCTATCCCATCCACATTAGTCATGGTCGAAGCATCAAAGAGAAATTATATAAGCAATCTGATGGTGTTCATGATACTTCAATAATCACTTAGGCAAACTCATCCAATGAGAGCTTGGAGATGGGGACCATTTATAGCCCTTGCGATAAGCTTGCTACCAATAATCCTTCCACTTCCACCATCTTTACCAGTAAACTTCATTCTCCACATCCTCCACCTCTCAATCAGCACCAACAAAATCATAGAGTATACAAAGTAAAATCTTCAAATCAATCATCAAAAGCATATAAAGTCAAAAATCAAGGAAAACATGTATAAAAGAAATATGGGTCCCAAAACAAGATGGACCAAGCAAATCAAATGAAGCAAATTATCTAAATACAACAAGCTATCAAAATCAAAAGAAGCACCTTGCATATAATAGGTGCCCACCACCTTACAATTTGTACAAGAATGTTGGTCATAATCACCATCCCAATCCTACATCCAACTTCACAATTCCAAGTCCAAATTCCATAATCCACCATCTCAAGTTTGACGAGTAAAAAATCTACCAAACCAATATACATCTCCAACCTATCCACCCAAACCAAATACATTGCAATCACCTAATTCCATATCCACCATCCTCCAAATCCAAAATCATGTCTAAAATCCAAAAAATCTAACTCCCAAATCCATCGTGTTGTGGCAGCAACACTTCACCATAAGGACTATGATGGTACTCTATCGAAATGTAAACATTTAGATAAGACCAACTTACTTATCAACAAAGATCGCACAAACATCAAAAAATTGTACAAGAGTGCTTTAATCCTAACAAAACAATTACTTCAAGCAAGACATTATTAGCATGTTATGACAAGCACATCTACATCAACTATCTCAAGCAGACAGGGACATGTGAAGACCCTTTGAGTATCAGATTATCAATGTTATCCAATCAGCAGATCCAAAAAATAAAAATATCAAAAAAAAGTCAAAATAGTAAAGAGAAATCATTCGTTCAATGGTGAAAAATTGTTTTCATGGTACCTAGGATAAGTACCATGATGAAAACTCATTCACATGCATCATGTGTAAATTCATTGTCTACATATCTTGCACTTGGGGGAAGTTTCTCATCTATCCCATCCTATCAGCCTCCTATCATCCTAATCCATCATATCCATGTATCATTGACATCATTCGCATTCATCCTCCCTACCTAACTTTGAACTTGATAATGTTTTTGATCTTGATAAGGATCGTGGCATGATCTTGAAACATGTTTTGATAAACTCTTGACATACAAAATCCTTATGCAACAAATCCTCTACCCATCTTGTTATCACTTATGTCATACACTATATCTATTTAATCCAACATCCTAAATAGCATTTGCAACATAATGGCATGCTATTCCTTTGTGACGTAGTCCTTGAAGGTCACATCATGTACCCTTCCACCCATCTTGCACCCATCCATCCTCCTTTCCATCCACTATCGATAATCCCTAAACACATCCATCCAATCTCTCAAGCTCATTATCCTAAATCAACCAACTGCCATCCTTGTTTCTAGACTAGGTGTTCCCTTGTTACTAGTTATCATATGGAGACAATAATTCCATCCAAGCAATCCAATGTAGTCATTCAAAGCAATCCAATGTAATAATCCCAATCTTGATCCCAATGCAGTTAATCCACCACAAGCAATCCTAATTCATAAAATTCTTGCCAACCAATCTATCTTATCATCCAAAAGCATCCATTAGTCTTGTTCCGAGCCTTGCTGAAAATCTTAATTAACTTAATCCAATCATCATCATCATCGGGATATATCATTCCTAATCCTCTTGTTGTTTGTAGGATATATCGTTCCCACATCAACAACATTGTCTTCACATTGTTCTCGGGATATATCATTCTCACATCAACAATGCTATCATCGTCATCAATCAATGATTGATTTTTTAGCTTGACAAGGGGTAACATTGTGTTTGTCTTTGCATCATTTATATATGCTTGCTTGCTTTGCTTGTGCAATTTATCATTTTGTCTTTCCTCTATATCAGTTCTCATAGCATACCTACCACAACAACATCATGTTCTTTCATATCATGGTGCCATAGGCATATGCTTGCTTGCGACTTCAATCCTTTATGCATTTGACACATCATCACCTTGGTCTTTATACCATGGTGCATAGCATTAGGTGGTATATCGAACATCAGGTTGCTCACACTGACTTAGTGTGACTATCCTTTTCTCCCTCATTTGCATCTACTCCCCTAGCCTCATCCTTCTTGTCTATCCATTTTGAGAGCCTACCCATGTCCTTCACATCGCCTATCCTCTCAAGGGGGAATCATTCCATCCTCCTTTTTTACAAGCCCCATCATTTTCATCCCAAATCTATATTTTATTCTTCTTTGAAATAACATTGCTTCTCTCAGTTGCAACATCGTCTCAAAAAGGGGCAAAATGTAGACACCTAAAAATGTACTAGGTCTTGATTGGCTTACTCCCAATCAAATTATTCCTAAACTACTCTAATCATGATCTATTTGTCCTAATTATCCCCTCATCATCCTGAAAAATGTACACCTAAAAATGTACCAAGTCTTGATTGGCTTACTCCTAATCAATTTATCCCTAAACTACTCTAATCATGATCAATTTGTCCTAATTATCCCCTCATCGTCCTGATTTATTATATTATCCCAATTATCCCAATTTCAAGACGTCATTCCATCTCCCTAATTTTCCCTATGTCCTAATCCTTTTTCCCTAAATCCTATATCATTTTCCTAAGTCCTAATATCCATTTTTCACGTGATTTAATTAATTTAATTAATTAAATCCTCCCATAACTACCTAAAAATGAATAAAATAAATTTAAAAATATATTTTATTCTCATCCACCATTCTATAACCATCTCCCATAAATCAATAAAATCATTTAAAATCTCAATTAATCTCTTCCCTCCATCCTCCAACTACCTAACCAACTTAATCTTAGTCATTCGTTCATCATTAGAACTCCACCATTGATCAACCTTTCTACAAGTCGATAAATTGACCCTTCATGAGTCATTTTCATCGATCACCTTTGGAGCAATGTCATGCTACCGCTGGGAGCATCAACATACAACATTTTGAGCAAAACCACCCTCGTGGTGTAATAGGAATCAAAGTTTGGTAAACTTTGTTGTTTATTCATTTGTATTTTGGATTTCTTGCTTTATTGGAGGTTACATTTAATATAGATTAAGGATTTTAAAATTGCATTTGAATCCTTTATTTCTAGTCTATATTTTGTGTACACAAGGATCACATGCCAAAATTTGAGTGATTTCACTAGTATGCAGGGACAACGTACATATGTCCACATAATATACTAACATCCTAAGAAATTTCAAAATTTAAACGTTAGGTAATCTCGCCCAAATGCCTGCTATCGTCCACTGCAACGACTCTCTACAAAACAAATATCTTTCTGTCCAAATCTATAAGACTCCCTCAAGTTCAATTTAATAAAAGATAATTATTGTTAATATTATACTAATTAAACAATTAAATAATAATAATGTAGAAAAATAAGTAATTTTTTTTCTTCCCAAGAAGTACAAAATCATAAAAAAATTTTCATTAATTATCACATTAAATATATTAAATTAATGAATTTTACAAAATCTATACTTGTAACATAGCTTTCAATACAATCAAGACTTAGTCCTTTATAATCAGTAAGGCCTCACAAGCTCACTACAAATGTAACACCAAATACAACATCATCAATCTTCAAAACCCGATGTGGAGAGAGAGAGAGAGAGAGAGAGAGAGAGAGAGAGAGAGAGAGAGAGAGAGAGAGAGAGGTTTTATGACCCATCCATGAAGCAATAAGCTTCCTTGGTCTTACTTCCAATCTGGAGAAGCCCACCCTTCATGAAGGGTTTAGCAAATTGAAGTCAGTATGCATGAAGGAATTTGGTGACCATGTGAATCACAAATAATCTAGCATACCTATGTGCTCATATAACATATATCTAATGCACATGTCCATTGATTAACATGTTATGGGAGAGAATATAAATCAAATTAAGTATAATACTTATAATCTATTTCAAGCTATGGCCATAACATCTTTTATTTGTAGGTGATTACCTAAAATTCTCTGATTTCTCATAAATGGCACCTGTCCATACTCTCTCAAGTTTTACTTATAGAAATAAATGGAAGTAAAGATAACAACATGCAATTGAATCATAACCATTCATTAAGGTTAACACAATAGTCCACAAGGACAATCCATATATCCAAAGATGCATTCATTTATGCTCTAGTTAGATTCTGATATCAAGACATAAATAAAATTTTCCAGAAGACGAGTCACTAACTGATAATTCACAGTCTTCAAACGATTTTTCAACAATTATTCATCTAAGTAAGAAGGTCTATTGATCAATCTACTAAGATGTTATTTCACCAAAATTTGACAACTTTACATTCATAAATTCAGTTTCACAATTCCACTCAATTCTTTGAGGAAAGAAGTCTAAAGAATAACACTTAATAATCATAAGGTTTATCTTTAGCTAAACACCGCAAACCAATTCATAATAACAACAAACCTTGTCACTTTCCAAACCCATATCTGTCTACAATAGTTTGAAGCCTCGTGTAAATCCCACCTTCACAATCATACTCAAACAGAGAATCTAAGCATACAACATATCCACTATGATGCATCACCAGTATGCCCCTATAACATTTCACATAAGCTTATGATCTATCTAGTGTAGAGGTCCAAGGCATCCTTTATCTCAATCTTACCACATTGATCATTGTCACCAAATAGTAGCATCCACATCTTTAAATTAAACTGTACTAGTCATACAGACAATGTTGATATTCATTCACAATGATTCAATAAGAATTCAAGCATAGTGTACATTCACAATTCTCACATGCTAATAGAAAACATTCCTTAGATATAAAAAAATCAAAGATCAAACACTGCCACCACAGTTATAAACAGGGGATTCACCATCAAAGTATCATGAAGTTATCATGTCAGATAGCATGTAATGAAGCCTCAGGATTATACCTTATGAGTAAGTAAAGAACCAACTCAACATCCAACATCTTACGACACATACAACATACCTAACACAGTTCCACAAGAATTGTACAACATTACACAGTAACTCAAAAAGGAGTATACACTGTTTCCTTTAAGTATGACAACCCTTCAGAAATCAGTCCCTATTCAAAAGTATTAAACAAGAAGATGTTGCCATAAAAACCTAGAATTGCAACTCTACAGATTTGTTGCACAGAGGTTATCATACCTACAATCCATACATGGACACAAGGGTCTATTCTTTCACAAGTTACAAAAGAGATACAATCTTGTGTTCCTACCAGAAGTATACTAGTCTATACAAAGATTGTTTCCCAATACAACCTTGCTTCGACATGATAAAATTATCAAGACCTTACATATACCTCCAACGTAAAGCACGACCATATTCTATCCAAAAATGTAAGTGTTTTGCATATTCTAACCATCCCAAGCACAAACATTGGATTACATGATTCATGATGACTTTTGTAGACACCTAAAATTAACCTCACTTCCTGACTTAGTTATTCATCTGCCATATCGTCACATTAATTAAATAATTCTTAATTATTTGATTAATTCCATCTATTGTTATGAAAATCACTCTACCTTACTCTTTTGCATTAATTAAATAATTATTAATTATTATTTTTTGCTCCGTAAACTGTGGGATGAGGGCCCTCGTCTATATAAAAAATAACGTATCAAATAAAGAGAAGCTTCAGACCTGCTAAGCAGGGAGCAAAGGGAAAAGAATAGGACATTAGGGAACTCATGAAAGGGAAAATCTGCCTAAAAAAGAACCAAGAAGGAAGGAGACTAAAACCCATAAGAAGTTTCTGCTAGATTGAGAGCCACAAGAATCAAACATAACTAGACCATAAGGTCAAAACTACTAAGATTTTTTGCTGCCCTGTGAAAGAAGAGCATCCATAGTCCATTGAGAGCCCTCCTCCACAGCTTCCTTGCCTTCAATACGAAGTTTCTCAACTTCAGACTTGCGTCCCTTCTTCTTTGAAGGACCACAACCTAGTTTGGCTATGACGCTTGCAGTTCGAGCAAACGAACACTTCCTGGGAGGAGCCAAAACTATATCATCAAAGAAATCAGTAGACACATCATCTAAGTCCTCCATGAATGGAAAGGTGCCCTCCGAATTTGAGTCATCTTCCCCCACCACAGGAAGCATAGAATTATCCAACAGATTATCTTTGATATGGATCAAAGGGGAGGGGATGACTAGGTCAGTCCTAAAAACTGGTTGAGAATCCAGAAACTTGCCATGATTGCACCAAATGAAGTCAGCATTAGGGGATCCAGGCTTCTTGACCCATTTCTTGAGATGGATATTCCTTGATCTAGACAATCTTTTAGAAGTGCAAGCCATTGTGACCCAAACTGTTGCAATGAAAGCATCTAAAAGGGGGCCCTTCGAAGTTTAAAAATTGCGACCAAGTGCTAAAAGAGTTATGAATCCTAATCGAGTGAGGAAGAGGTTTTGATATATCCACCAAGGCACATACCCTGATGAATCTACGCTGTGAAACTGCCTCTTTAGCATCAAGCTTGATAAATATTTCCAAATGGTTGATCAAGTTCTTGATGAGGTCAGAATCACGCGTAACCAACGAAAGGTTGTAAAGTCTAATCCAGATAGGGATATTAGTGATTTTAGCTGAAGCAGGATCGAAGAAGGGTGTCAAAGGAGTTAAAAAGATGCATGACTGACCGAAGAACCAGGGTCCATTATGAAGCATGAAGTTGCAGTGCACCGCAGACTGAAAGCGCACCATAAAGAAATCAAAATCCATAGGAACAAAATCAAGAGTTGTTAAATTGCTCCAAGAAGATTTTGCCCAATCATGAATCTGATCATAAAATGGGTGATGCCTCAAGAATCTAAGGATCAGAGATCGACTTCCCACCTCAGCTGTGATAGCCTCAACACATGCATCCAATAAGTGAAAATCCAAAGGCTCATAAAAAAACACTTCTGAATCCCCCAAAGCACAAGACGCTGGAACAGAGAGAGGGTCGAAATAGGAGCTAGGAACGGGCTCCTCTAGAGACGCACCAGGCAAAATCAGTGGCTGCAAAGGAGCAGGAGGAGGATCGGAACTCATGATCTATTCCTTGTAGAAATCGCTACAAGCATGGTAAGGGTTTGACTTGTTTTTGCAAGCCAGGAGGGCGAAAGGATCTGAATGGAGGGTTGTCGCCCTAGGGGAAGAGCGAAGAACAGGAAAACCTGTTGGAGGCAAAGCACCCAAGGCCATCCCGAGAGGATTGAAAACCACATGTGTGCCCTGCAACACTGATGGGAGAATGGAGGAATTGGACCGCAATTGATAGCGTTTACACCCTTCCGAAGGATCGTCGCCGCCATAAGAAGAAGGCCGAAAACCCTCACGACTCCTCCTTGCACCAGTGCCCTTCTGCACTTGAGCTCCATTGGTTGGGTTTGTTCCTCCTGCCTCCTCAGCGGCACAAGGAAACTCTGCTTTATTGAGTACTCCTCCTCCTCCTCCTCCCGTGGTGGTTCCCAAACCTTCAGTGGTTGCTTTTGTTCCTCCTGTCCCTTCGGTGGCAAGATGAAAGCAACCCATGTTGTGGACACCTCTGTTGGTTCATGTATCCCTGTGAACGTGGATGGCGCAAAGCCCATGATGGAAGACCCCCAGCTCTATCAGCGGAAGCCTTATCCCATACGAGGTGGAACCATCTTGCGAGAGATCGAAAGCGCCGTCATCGTGTTGCAGCCCAAGCGCGTGCTGCTGATGTGCATCCTCCTTCTGAGGATCCCTCTTCCTCGCAGCTGACCGTTGATCATGTTCTTCCTCTGGATCCCCACCTTCTTGTTTCCCTTCCTCTATCTCTCACATCCCCAACCCCTGCTTTGGTTGTTTGTGTTGCTCCTAGCGCCACCTCCATTGGTATTGTGCATGCCCAACTTGCATTGCCTAAACGTAAGCTTGAACGCTATCCTACATCACTGCACCTTCGACCTAAGTGCATACTGTTGTTGCCTTCACCACCTGCTTGCCCTTCCTCATCTTCTTTTCTCTTTGTGGAGAATATTACTCCATCTATGTCTCCTAGTGCTCGTGCTATAGCCGATAGCATTCAAGATCCACCTATGGTTTGCATTTCAGATAGTGACTCTCCTGATTCCTCCCCTGTGAGAATTGTAGATTCTATTCTAAAGATCCTGACATTGTCCACGATCTTTTCAAAATCGTTGACAATTACTAAACCTAGTGCTCAGGAAGATCCAACCCTGCCTGTTGATCCTCTACACTTGGTTTCGGGAGAGTGTCCTTCGACTGCTCTAGTTGTGGTTCCATTATTAGCAATTCCTCTGTCCTGTTGTGAGTATGAAGATTGGGACTAGGATGATCTATTTGTGGATGACCCGTGAGAGCTTTACATATGTTTTATATGTTTGCCTACTTGTCAGTAAAGTTTCTCTCGTGTTGTGCTTTTATGTTTGTTAGTTATGCCTGGAGGACCCACTATGCCCTTGTAGACACGTGGATACAGGTGGAATGCATCTGTCGTGATATTCTTCTATTTGTTCATACTTCCTTCTCTATGTTGTCTTTTTGTTTGTTGTGACATTTTTGGGACGATGCAAAGTGTTGGAAGATTTAATTTCTTTCCATGTTGACCCAATTTTTTTGAATTTTTCATTTTTTTTTTCATTTTGATATGTATTTGTCTCTTTGTGACCTTCTTCCTTTGTACTTGTAGTTCTACGCACGTGGGGGATAATGATAATACAAAAAATGAGATTCTATGATTATTGCATTTAGATATATACATTATCCTGACCCCACAACACTTAGATCCCTTAGCATGTTTGGTTTTTGAACATTGCTTGTTTCATCTGGCATGTGTTAGTGTTGCTTGGTGTCATGCCATGCTTACACAAGCTCTTTGTGTATCATGTCTGCAACATCGACTTGGTTATCGTTCTTTGGGGGCATCCCTCTTCTTTTGCAAGATGTAGCTTTGAGAACATATCTGTTGATATACGTCTCTTAAAGCTCTCTTCCCTATTTATCCCTTAAAATCAATTGTATATGTGTAATTCATGTAATTATTTTAAGGTGGGGGCATATCTCTCTTGCTTTACACCTTTTTACACACAACACTTTGTTGAAACACTCCCATAGGCATTAGTTTGTTGAAACACTCCTTGAGGTGTTGGTTTTTGGTGCACTTCTTGAAGCGTTTGCTCCCTGCAACATTTGTAGCTAGTGGTCCCAAGCAGATGCACTTGCTTGGTCTATCCACGCTTTCAACCACTTGTTTTGCACTCTTTGTAAGTCACCTAACAACACAGGTTTGTTAGTCCTAGTGGCCCACAAGAGTTAGTATGGTTCCTAGCTCTCGTAGTGTGCTAGCTCTAGAACCATACTTGGCATCTTTTCTAGCTATCATTGTGTGCTAGAAATGCCTTTTTGTTGCTTTGCATTTATTGCTTTCCTTGTGTGTGTGTGTGTGTGTGTGTGTGTGTGTGTTAGTTGTAAATAGTAATAGATTGTGCATTAGATCATATGATTTGCTAAACAATGATGTTTGGGCAAATCATATTCAATCTAATCCTTTTAAGATGTTTTATGATTCTAACATTGCCTCTTGTGCAGGTTTATTGTCTAATATTGTGGTTTTGTAGGTTCTCAGCCTGGGGGCTTCATACCTCTACTCGAAGAATCTCCTACATCCTCTACGACATTCATGTTGGAGGTCTAACATGTTATGTTATTTTCCTTTCTACTTTAGCTTGCATATGCACATAGTGTCATACGTTCGCTAAAGTGCGAGCTAAATGTAATGTAGAAAATTGCATACCCTTGCAATTTCACGCTACGTTTAGTAGTTGTTTTGGCATTTACATCTTCTCTCCGCATAATAGGCTAGGTTTGTGTGATTTTGGTCTATTTCTTCTACTCGTAAAAATTCATTATGATGTTTAAATACTTACATGGTCCTAAGGTGCCTTGTACAACCAGGAGCTGGTTTTACTTGCACCCGAGCACTCCGCACACATGTCAATGTGTCGCGCTAGCATCCCATGTTTGTTTGCTGACAATATCCATTTCTAGATGTTACAACACACCTTGGGTGATCATAAGGATTCTTGGTAACGCTTCTGGAGGTCGCAGAACGACTCCTTGCATGGCATTTCAAGATTCTTCCCTCTTGGAAGTGTATTGGAAAGATTTTGGAATTCATTTTTCACATTCATTCACACACACACACACACTCTCTCTCTCTCTCTCTCAATCTTGGACACTTTGGTTTTCATACAACTCTGCTACTTTCTTGTGTGAACTAGACTTCTACATCAACTATAGGTGATTTTTGGTGCTCCTTGGCATTGCAAGATCACTTCCATTGGCTCTTGGAGGTTTGGTTCTCTTTGGTGCTCTTTGAGGAGGCTCTCTGATGGGGAGCCTCAGTCGGTAAGACATCCACTGTCAGCCACCTTGCGACCTGTCACTCTGATCTCACCACTCTCCCCGATGTGTGACCTACATTTCTTGCTTATCGACAAGACAATGACTATCAGCTGCCCCAGATTCCACTATGCCGATACACCGATGGATCTCCGTCGGTAACATTTACCCCTTATCACCTTGATATGCCCTGATCGGTAAGACCAACGCTGTCGGCACAACACCAAGTCGCCTGCCCGATGAACTTTGTCATTCCGATGTGAAACTTAGACTGGGACTTCCTTTCGATGGCTCAACCTCCCTTCAGCCAGACTATCCTCATCGCTCTGAGCGAGGAATGCTTTTCTGATGGCCTCTGTCTCACCGATAACAGCTCCAACTCCTCCGATCCAAACCCTAGCACATGGAGATGCTAGGTCAACCTATTGTGCACCTCGCACCGTCTGGATCCTCTGCACCGTCGAACAATGAAACAACACATGAAACAAATGAATATGATACAACGAAGCCATTCCACTGATTTTGACAGAAATCTCACCAGTGGAATGCTTCACATCAACATTTTGCAACAATGGAAGTACATAAGGGAAAATAAATCTACAGCTATGCAATTTGTATTTATAGAGAACAGAAAACAGATTGACGACACAGAATAGTTTGATTTCTCCTTCACAATGCTCGATTACATTCACACAATTGCATTCAATTACAATATCATCTGATCTATATGCCTTTGATTCATTTCTCTGGGGTTTATAAACTCGCCAGAGGAACACCAACCCATTCCAAGCGGCTGGGAGAAAAACTAACTGATTCCAAGCGGCTGGGAGAAACTAACCGATTCCAACCATCTAAAACTAACAACTTGACAAAAGTGACCTTAAGTCACTAGGGACTTACACACAGAAAAGAAAAATGCATTGGTTGAATAGACCTTATTACAACATAAAACCTGTTTTAAAACAGAACATGAACTTAAATGCCTCATGGAGGCCACCTTGTGTTAAGTGCTCCTACACCACTCTCTTTACTGGGGTTTGAAGCTGCACTTTGTCTTTGAGCTCTTGGAGAGTTTGTTGCCTCTTATTGGTGTTGATATTGGTGAGTTTGTTCCTTTTTGCATTTAGAATAGTTTCCTTTTAAATTTGTATGGTGTAGACCACCATTGTTGTGCTTTGTTTGCTTTGTGTAGACCACTATTGTTGCATTTTTGTTGGGTGTAGACCACCTCTTACTGGTGCAGGAGCACCCCTACAAGACAGGATATAGGTTAATTGTCCGCATGACAGGACATTAGTCTATTTTTAGCATGTTTGATTTCATAATGTAATAAGGTCCATTTGACCAATGCATATGTATTAGATTAGCCTAGGAGAGTGTGCAGGCAGTTAGAGTTCGTGATCAGGTTGTCTGAGCTGTCCTTCTCCCAGCCGCTTGGAAGCTCCCAGCCGCTGGGAATCGAGTTGGTAGTACTCGTAGGATATTGCTATAAATAACTTAGATCAGTTAGGGTTTGATATCTAATATCAATCGTATCATATCAGAGAGAGTAGTAGTTGTGTTATGTTGTACTGGTGATTGAGTGAGTTCCAGAGATCAGTCCAGACATTGTGAACCATTGTAGAAGCAGGACATTTGTGTTTCATCTGAATAAGATCTCATCAATTGCATTATCTGGTTTATCAGCTGTTTTTGTTTTGATTTCTATTCTGATTACAGGTTGATGGATTCTTTCAACCCTTCCACCGGTTGATCCTGTGAATCGGTGGAATGGTCATGTATGATAGTTTAGTTTGCATTTTAGTTTTCTGTTTGTGCATTTCATTCTTTGAGAGATCAATTGGTAGCATGCTGTGAATTAGCCTAGCATCCTCATGTGCTAGGTTTAGAAAGATAAACTGTTAAGTTTTGGTCTGAAGGTGATCCGGCCCGATCATCATATTTCCTTTGTGAAATTGTGCGGTTCTGTGCGTTTGCATGCAACTGACAGATATACAGGGGTCTGCATGTGCTTTTCCAGACGGAGTGAATCGCATAGTCATCTGTGAGTATATCGCTATCCGGATCGGGTTATGAAGCTAATGAAGTTTGCATGTTTCAAGTGCATCAGGATGATATAAGTTGGATATATACTCAGTGTGTATATCATCGTCAGGATCATCTTTCGTGTGTACCCATCATCCGCATATCGCTATCGCATGCAGGAGTGAAAGTTCATTTTTTTGGCTAAGTACCGGAGAGGTCATCATCAGGATATTGAAAGGGTCATCAGGATATTCATTATCATGCTGCGGAAGATATAAGGATCTTATATCCGGATGACATCATCATCAGGTGCATGTGACGTCATTGTCATTAGGATAATCATCATCAGGATATCGGGCAGCAGGATATTGAAGGAGCTGCATATGACGTCATCGTCATCAGGATATCGGGGTGACGTAAGCATCAAAGGAAAGGTGCTTGAAGCGGTCGTCATCAGGATATATCGGAGCAACTGGATATTTTATATCCTGCTGATGAAGGTGATGCTAAACATCATGATGATGAAGATAGAGTTTGGCGCTAAGTGAATAGTGATCATCAGGAGGATAATTGTGTTCGTCGAGTATCATGATGATGCTGACAGGCGAAAGGCGAAAGGCGGAGGAAGTGAACAGTAGTCAGCAGGAGGATATTTCATGCTCGTCCGAAATATGATGATACTGTTTGTGTTTGCAGGAAATATGATGATGATGCTAAGCCGATAGGATTTTAACATGCCGATTGTATCAATGACTCCTCCTTCCCATTTGTAAGCTCCCGTTGCGTTTTACCTCTGCATCATAGTGGTATCAGAACCAGGTAGGATCTTCTGGAAAAGATAAGGATATAGCAGGATGTCAGGTGACGAAGGAACATCTGAGATGCCGGCAAGGATGACCAACGTTAAGTTGGCAGTTCTGGTGAAGAAACAGATTACAGAGAGCAAGGCCGTGAAGGCTCAGAATCAGGAATTGAAGGATGAGTTAGCGAAGTTGAGGAGCAGAGTAGGTTCTGGTAGAGAAGAAGATAGGGAAGAAGAAGAGATCCCTAGTTGGAGCGAGGAGGTCGTTCCTGCAAACCGGAGACCACTGTTGAACGCCCTCAAGGCCATGGAGAGGAGAACCATGGATGTGAAACTAGATTTGCCAGTGTTTACAGGAAAGATGGAACCTGATTCAGTGATGGAGTGGATAGACTGCTTGAACAATTTCTTTGAAACAGAGGAGATACCAGAACAACAGAGGGTGAAGATAGCCCAGTCAAAAATGAAAGAAGCTGCCTTGACATGGTGGAATTTCGTCCAAGATGATAGAGTACAGGAAGGAAAGCGTAGAGTCGCTACATGGAAGAAGATGATGGCATTAGTAAAGGAAGCTTATGTCCCATTGGATTACAGTATCCAATTACACAAGAGGAAGCAAAACCTGAAGCAGAAGGAGCTAGATGTCAGCTCATATACAGAAGAATTCATGAAACTTTGTATGAAAACAAAGGTAAAGGAAAGTGAAGAAGAGAAGGTAGCCAGATACCTTAATGGATTGAGGTTCAACATTCAGGAAGATTTAAGTCTGCATAATCCAGATACAGTTCAGAAATGCTTTCAGTTGGCATTGAAAGTGGAAGAGAAGTTAAAGAGAAAACAAGAACAACACAATAGAGGAAGAGGAAGACAACAAAGGGGTGGAAGAGGTCCTTTTAGAGGTAGAGGACATGGACAGGGATATCAAGGAGAATCCAGTCATGACAATAGCAAGGGAAACAATAGTCAGAACCAGAGGGAAAATTATAGTCAGCAAGGAAATTTCAGAGGTAGAAGACCTTTCAGAGGAAGATCCTAGGGCAGAGGATCCATCAGATGTTATAACTGTAACAAAGAAGGCCATATAGCCAGCAGATGTCCAGAAAAGGCCACAAGCTCAACAGGAGAAAGAAGAACAAATCTGATCCAAGAACCTGATAATCAAAGTATGACAGGCTCTACTTCTTTTCAGAGTGTGAATGCTCCTGATAATTATGGATACCCAGAAAGTGGAGAGTCTCTAATGATGAGAAGAACAGTGACTACCATGAAGGTACCTAACAAAGAATCCCCTCAAAGAAAGTCTCTTTTCAGGACTATTTGCAAAGCAGGAGGTAAGGCATGTAAAGTTTTGATTGATTCTGGTTCTACTGAAAATTTTGTGTCTGAAGAAATGGTGACAAAGCTTAAGCTTAGGAGATTGCCTCACCCATCCCCATACAAAGTCTCATGGCTTACACAAGGTCAGCAGACAATTGTAGAAGAGCAGGCTTAGGTAGAATTTCAGATTGGAGCATATAAGGATAAGTTGTTGTTTGATATTACCAAGATGGATGCTTGCAATCTTTTATTTGGTAGACCATGGCAGTATGATTTGAAGGCACAACATGATGGTGTTAGAAATACCTATACAATCACTAAAGATGGTAAGGATATAAAGTTACTACCATTGATAGAGAAAGAGGAGAAATCTAAAGGAAAAGAGGTGAAGGTAATGCTGATGGAAGGTAAACAGTTCATGAAAGAAGTAGCAGCAGAAGGTGCAGTTGCATATGCCCTAATCCCATGTATGAGGGTGAATAAAGAACAGCAGCAAGAAGTCAAGGAAGAGAAGAAGCAAAGGTTCATAGACCCAGCTATCCAAGAGCTATTGGATAAGTACAAAGGTATCATCTCAGAGGGAATGCCAAGATCCCTACCACCTGTCAGAGATATTAGTCACTGCATAGACTTAATTCCAGGGTCAACACTTCCAAACAAAGTAGCCTATAAGCTAACTCCAGAACAGAATGCAGAAGTAGCTAGACAAATTGAAGAATTATTGGATTCAGGTCTGATTGGGAAAAGTTTAAGTCCATGTGCAGTACTAGTTGTACTAGCACCAAAGAAGGAAGGTACTTGGAGGCTTTGCACAGATTCCAGAGCTATTAACAAGATCACAATCAGGTATAGGTTTCCAATCCCTAGGATAGAGGATTTACTTGATTGTTTAGGAAGTGCTAAGTATTTTACAAAAATAGATTTAAAGAGTGGATATCATCAGATCAGGATTAGACCAGGAGATGAATGGAAAACAGCATTCAAAACTAATGAAGGGTTATATGAGTGGAAGGTTATGCCTTTTGGTTTATCTAATGCACCTAGTACTTTTATGAGGTTGATGAATGAGGTTTTGAAAGAGTTCATTGGTAAGTTTGTCATAGTATATCTAGATGACATTCTGATTTTCAGCAATACAAAAGAAGAACATCTCAGACATATAGATTTGGTTCTTAAGAGGTTACATGAAGAGCAGCTGATGATAAATTTAGATAAGTGTTTGTTCATGAAAGAGGAGATCACATATTTGGGTTTTGTCATTTCACAAGGAAAGTTACAAATGGATAAGGAGAAGGTAAGTGCCATATTGTCTTGGCCAACCCCAAAGACTATGAATGATGTCAGAAGTTTCCATGGGTTAGCAACCTTCTACAGGAAGTTTATAAGAGGGTTTAGTCATATTTGTGCACCCATGCTTGATACCATCAAAGGAGGACAGAAGTGCAGATTTGTTTGGACTCAAGGAGCAGATGATTCTTTTGAAACATTGAAGAAGAAGGTGGCACAGCAGCCAGTCCTTGCACTTCCAGATTTTAACAAAATCTTTCAGGTGGAATGTGATGCCAGTCACATGGCCATTGGAGCAGTACTCAGCCAAGAAGGTAGACCTATTGCATTTTTCAGTGAGAAGCTCAATGATGCTAAAAAGAGGTATTCCTCATATGATTTGGAAATGTATGCTTTAGTCCAGTCACTCAAGAAATGGAGGCATTACTTGATGCCAAAGGAATTCATAGTATTCACAGATAACCAGGCTCTGAGTTTCATAAACAGCCAGGAAAAGCTGAACCACAGACACATGAAATGGGTAGAAACCTTACAAGCTTTTACTTTTACATTGAAGCATAAGAAAGGAGTCAAGAATAAAGTTGCAGATGCTTTGAGCAGGAGAGTTCTAACAGTCAACCAGATTCAGTTAGAAAGTGTTGGCATTGATTCACTAAAGACCATGTATGAGACTGATGAAGATTTTGGAGAGATATATCATGTATGTACTTCTTTTGGAGAGAAATATCATGCTGAATTCTCTGAATTTTTGATTCAGGATGGATTGTTGTTCAAAGGTGGACAGTTATGTATTCCAAGGTGTTCTATGAGATTAAACATCATCAAGGAGAAACATTGTGGAGCTATGGCAGGTCATTTTGGTCTAGATAAGACTTTTGATCTTATCCGAAGACATTATTTTTGGCCTAAGTTACAATCAGATGTCAGAAAATTTGTGGAGACATGTGTGATATGTCAGAAAGCTAAAGGCAGGTCAACTAATGCAGGTTTATATCAGCCCTTACCCATTCCTTCCAGACCATGGGAAAGCATAAGTATGGATTTTGTCTTGGGTTTACCAAGGACAAGGAAAGGATTTGACAGTGTTTTTGTTGTAGTGGATAGATTCAGCAAAATGGCACATTTCTTGCCATGCAAAACCACTGCTGATGCTTCATACATTGCAGATTTATTTTTCAGGGAGATTGTCAGAATCCATGGATTGCCATTGAGTATAGTGTCAGATAGGGATGTGAAGTTTATTGGTCACTTCTGGAGAACTCTTTGGAGGAAACTTGGAACAAATTTGTCTTTTTCCTCTGCATATCATCCTCAAACGGATGGACAGACTGAAGTAGTGAACCGTTCCTTAGGGAATTTGCTTAGATGTTTGACAAAACAATATGGAGAAAAGTGGGATAATATTCTATCTCAAGCTGAATTTTCATATAATGATACTGTCAATAGGAGCACAGGAAAATCACCTTTTCAGATAGTTTATGGTATGCATCCAAGAGGAATTTTGGAATTAAGAGATCTACCTACAGTAGACCCTGTTAGTGCAGAAGGAGAAGCTTTTGCAGAAGCCATAAAAGAGGTTCATGATCAAGTCAAGACCCAACTGCAGCAAACCAACTTGAAGTATAAGGAATATGCTGATAAAAAGAAGAAGGATGTACAGTTTGATGTTGGAGATTTGGTATGGGTTCATTTGAAGAAGGACAGACTTCCTAAGGGAAAGTATACTAAACTTATGCAAAGAAAAGTTGGACCATGTCAGATTTTGCACAAACATGGACAGAATGCTTATGAGATACAACTCCCACCTGATCTTGGTTTGTCCCCTATATTCAATGTATGTGATTTAACTCCATACAAGTCTTATCCAGATGCAGATCAGGAACTCCTACAGGATACAGTCAATGATGACATTCCCAAGCATGATCCTCCACAGTTGCAGAAGGTTTTGGACACCAGAGTGGTCAAACAGACTCGGAACAAACAGTACTTGGAGTATCTAGTATCTTGGAAGGGAAAACCTAATTCTGAAGCAGTATGGATGACTGAAGAGCAGATCCAGAAACATGGTGCAGATCTTCATACTCTCATCTCAAGTGGACTTGAGATTTCTTCTTCTGGGGAGTATGGTGCAGGAGCACCCCTACAAGACAGGATATAGGTTAATTGTCCGCATGACAGGACATTAGTCTATTTTTAGCATGTTTGATTTCATAATGTAATAAGGTCCATTTGACCAATGCATATGTATTAGATTAGCCTAGGAGAGTGTGCAGGCAGTTAGAGTTCGTGATCAGGTTGTCTGAGCTGTCCTTCTCCCAGCCGCTGGGAATCGAGTTGGTAGTACTCGTAGGATATTGCTATAAATAACTCAGATCAGTTAGGGTTTGATATCTAATATCAATCGTATCATATCAGAGAGAGTAGTAGTTGTGTTATGTTGTACTGGTGATTGAGTGAGTTCCAGAGATCAGTCCAGACATTGTGAACCATTGTAGAAGCAGGACATTTGTGTTTCATCTGAATAAGATCTCATCAATTGCATTATCTGGTTTATCAGCTGTTTTTGTTTTGATTTCTATTCTGATTACAGGTTGGTGGATTCTTTCAACCCTTCCACCGGTTGATCCTGTGAATCGGTGGAATGGTCATGTATGATAGTTTAGTTTGCATTTTAGTTTTCTGTTTGTGCATTTCATTGTTTGAGAGATCAATTGGTAGCATGCTGTGAATCAGCCTAGCATCCTCATGTGCTAGGTTTAGAAAGATAAACTGTTAAGTTTTGGTCTGAAGGTGATCCGGCCCGATCATCATATTTCCTTTGTGAAATTGTGCGGTTCTATGCGTTTGCATGCAACTGACGGATATACAGGGGTCTGCATGTGCTTTTCCAGACGGAGTGAATCGCATAGTCATCTGTGAGTATATCGCTATCTGGATCGGGTTATGAAGCTGATGAAGTTTGCATGTTTCAAGTGCATCAGGATGATATAAGTTGGATATATACTCAGTGTGTATATCGTCGTCAGGATCATCTTTCGTGTGTACCCATCATCCGCATATCGCTATCGCATGCAGGAGTGAAAGTTCATTTTTTTGGCTAAGTACCGGAGAGGTCATCATCAGGATATTGAAAGGGTCATCAGGGTATTCATTATCATGCTGCGGAAGATATAAGGATCTTATATCCGGATGACATCATCATCAGGTGCATGTGACGTCATCATCATCAGGATAATCGTCATCAGGATATCGGGCAGCAGGATATTGAAGGAGCTGCATATGACGTCATCGTCATCAGGATAATCGTCATCAGGATATCGGGGTGACGTAAGCATCAAAGGAAAGGTGCTTGAAGCGGTCGTCATCAGGATATATCGGAGCAACTGGATATTTTATATCCTGCTGATGAAGGTGATGCTAAACATCATGATGATGAAGATAGAGTTTGGCGCTAAGTGAATAGTGATCATCAGGAGGATAATTGTGTTCGTCGAGTATCATGATGATGCTGACAGGCGAAAGGCGAAAGGCGGAGGAAGTGAACAGTAGTCAGCAGGAGGATATTTCATGCTCGTCCGAAATATGATGATACTGTTTGTGTTTGCAGGAAATATGATGATGATGCTAAGCCGATAGGATTTTAACATGCCGATTGTATCAATGACTCCTCCTTCCCATTTGTAAGCTCCCGTTGCGTTTTACCTCTGCATCACTTACTTTTATTGCACAGGCTGCATATTGTGGGTTTCTCCCCCCTAGACCAGGGAAGGAACTATTGTTGTTTTACTTGTATTGTTGTTCTTACCTTCCTAGATACACTTAGGATAATAATGCACACACATTTCCTTTCAATTTCTATGCTATATCTTCTATTGATGCTCGTGAAGGTAGAAATACCAACACCAGGACTTGACTGAGGCAAATGCCCAAGTAGCCCCACCATTTTCCTCTTCCTTTTGCAAGTTTCTTGGAGCAAAGACCTTACAGCCGCACAATTTTTATATCTCTTCCTTTTGTGTTTGTCCCTCTTCATTTTCCTTAGCTTAATTGATTTCCTTTTTATTTTTGTTTCAACCAAATATCATTAGGTATAGTGTATGTTAGAATTTGTGATGTACAGGTGCTGTAGATTCATTTGGACCTATCAATGTCTATTTTGCATATATTTTGGACTCCAATGCCCAGCGCAAATGTCCTCGTGGCGCGCTGTCATCCGAGGCTGAGACCCTCTCCTTACTGTCACAGGTTCCTCTTTCCTGCCTTATTTCATTTCTACAACTGTCTATTTTAGATTTTGTTTACAGTAGTTACTTTCCTACATTTTGTTCATTTTCCTTCCATTATCAATCACCTGTTCAAGTCGTATTGCTTTGGCAGGGCCTCATAGTGGTTCTATAGTAATCTAGGATAAATTTACTTAACATCTGACACCTCGAATAGCATAACCCAAGTGTAGTTGTAGAGGAGAGTTCTCTCAATTGAAGCAAGTAGATTTGAGAAGTAATTTTCCCACACTACAAAAAGTTAAATTATATATAGAGAGCTATGTAGACGTATATGTACGTATATATACATCTACACATACATGTGTATACATACACATGTATATGTATATATACATGTACATATACACACATAAAATTTAGCTTTTTTATATTTTTTTAAATATTTATATTTTTTCAAAGGACTTTGAAATAAACATGAGACATATTGTGTCCAATTCTTCTCATTGACCTATTTATGCGTTTAATTGAGATGAAGATTGTGGAATTGAAATAGTTTTTGTAATAGCTAAATTTGTAGTCAAAAGTGTTGTTGTAATGACCCACAAATTGTGGGAAGCCTTTGTTAAAAATGTGACTGAGGCAAATTGTAGTTAAAATTGAAAACTTTACTGCCATAGATGGCACAACTTTTGTGCATAGCCAAACGAAACATTTCATTTAGGAATAGGTAGATTTATATTTCAATTGATTTCAAAAACGATATTTTCAATATGCCTTAAGGTGAAAGTCTGCAAACAAATTTGCTATAAAAGGGAACTATATGTTGAGAGCTACAAACAATTTAGTCTTGCCTTAAAAATCACTAAATATAAGGCTTCCCGATTCTCAAAAGGTCTAAATTTAATGGTCATATGGCCGTATTTAGTCATTTTAGTTATAAAACACAAAAAAACTTTTAAGAAGACAGTATCACTTGAAAGGGAAAATTTCAAAACAACTCTTAAAATTTCAATGTAATTATTCTTATATTTGTTTTTTTTCTACATACATTTTTCCTGAAATAAAGTAGGCTTAATACTCGAAGGACAATTTCAAATAGATGGATGACAGGCAAGGAACTTCCCACGACCTTGTTTTCTATTTCCGTGGCTTTCTACTTGTGATGTCATAATTTGAGTAAGCTAGAAATGTTTAGCATGTATAGCAAGACATGCCAGGCTAAATAAGTACAAAAAGACATGCCAATGAATATTTTTGATCAGTTCAATTGAATTGCAATTGTAAATGAAAAAACTACTAGAGAACTCTACATTCTAACCATCTAATGAACACCACATGAAAAATTTCCCTTTTTCATCAACTAAGCACAATAAGTCACTAAATAAGTTGGCTCACTAGAAGATGCGAATTTCATTGAGCTTTCAAAGGGATTAGTATAATCTATTTATGATAAGTAAAAAGCTACCAGATATCTAATGTGTAGAAAACGCTGCAATTTCCAGAAAGTTTGTAATTAGGCAAATGTAGATTACCTACCAGAGCTTCATGTAATGGATTGTTTTGATTAAAACAACATATGTGAAAGCATATAGACACCGGATTCTTACGCTTTTCGTTGCTCTTCCATAAGGATGTTGAGATAGCATCAATAGAATATGCACATTTGACTAAAATTTTAACTAATGCTATTATTTGCTTTGAGAGTAGTTTGTTCACAAATCCAAAAATGGTCCACAATAATATTGTTATAATTTTGTGAATTGCAATTCATATAAACGCCTAAGAAGATCAATGCGTACAGATTGTAGACTGACTTCTTTAGAGGCAGCGAACATAGAGATTCAGAGATTTTAGCAAATTATCACAACAAAGTAATAATGAATTAAGATTTTACTTGGACAAACTTTCACCATAAACTCTGAAAAATAATAAGAAACCAGAAGAGAACATTGTCTTCTATGTCTCATCAATATAACTAACTTTACACGAAATTTAACCACAGAAATGGCTATTTTCAAAAATGAAAACGTTGGTCTATCTTTACCCTTGTACTCTTGTAATATTATTTTTAATATCATGAAGCAGCATACATGTATATAAAAAGGGAGTATAGGCCACATCATAGTTTGTGGTCCCTTCATTATTACTAATTTACTGCATGTTGTTCTCCTTTCTAAAGACAACTATTATTTACATGTCTTTTATGTTCTTTGTGTCACTTGTATTAGAGGTTGTAATGTTATTTTTCTTCAAATCAATTGTATGGTATACCACCTGAAATGAAAAAAAAACAGGGGAGAATTTTGCAAAACCATTTTACTATGGTTATAAGTTAATAGTAATTTTACATCTCATCCATACACAAACATTCTACTTATATATTAACTGTCTTATCAATCAATCCCTTCAATAATTTTAATAAATATTCCACTTCTAAATTCTTTAATTCCGAATGCTCTAAAAGATTGAGGCACCCCATAGAGTTGGGTAAAGATTGTAACTGGAAACACTCTTGGTGTGACCTATCTCCATTACTCTCAACCTACTGAGTTGACCAATGTTAATTGGGAGCTCCCTTAACCTGGTTTCATTAAATAGAGCTCATTCAAGGTGGTCTGATTTGTGATGTGATGAAGCAACTCTTCCAATTACTCACACCCATTAAGATTCAAATATTCGAGCTTTGTCATGTTTTCCAGGATGTCTGACTGTAAGGCGAGCCTCTTTCAACCCTGTAAATTGAGATGTTGCAGGAACTTCAACAATTTAAAAGAATCTGGCAACATTATCAATTGACAGGAATAATTCAAATCTAGATGCCGCAGGTTTCTCAAATGATCAAAACAACTAGGCAGTGATGATAGCATTTCACTATGCACCGCATGTGCTCCAACAATTGAAGATGGCAAAATTTCTCTGACAGACTCTTCATATTGCAGTGAAACAGGCATATCTTTTACAAATTCTCGTGAGATCCCATGGACTTTGGAAATCTCCCTAAATTACGCCAATTAAAAATATTCAACAATCTTAACTGCACCAGAGCCTGCAGCCAATTTTGAATTTAGTTACAATGAAATATTTAGAACAATTATATTTAATTCTATTATAGACTGGAAAGAACTGTAGAGGAAAGATACTCACTTCTACCCCATTCTTCCACAAGCCTCCCATCTTGAGGGAGAACTTCTAAAGTTCTAAAACTCTTAAATTTGTCAATGGTACCATCATGGAAGATTTGTATAAGCAATTTCAGCATATCTAAGCCATGCCAACTTTCTTGATAATTTGGCAATGTATAAATTGTTCCCATAGTTTTCTCTAACCACAAAAACTTTTAATTCTAACTGGAAAATGTCTTCTAGTTCTTCTGAAGGCACAAATGAGTATGCTTTTCTCTAACCACAAAAACTTTTAATCTAACTGGAAAATGTCTTCTAGTTCTTCTGAAGGCACAAAGGTGTATGCTTTTATTCAACAGGAATACCAAGAAACTTGTGAACGCCATTAGTTTCTGCATTGATTATCATTCCACTAATCCAGATTCTGTCCTGATAAGAGAAAAGCAAAAACAACAAACTTAAAATGTAAGAAGGTAAACAAACAGACAAACGTAAAATGTAAGAAGGTAAACAAACAGACAAATGAAAGAAGTTATTTGTGACAGAATATAAAAGAAAGTATTACCTCACCTTCTCTTGCTTTTGAATGCCTGTAACCCGATCTGGTGACCAAGGACAGTAGGGTGAATGAGTATTTGCAATTCTCCTTCCTAAATCTCTTAGGTGATAATGCATTCTTATGCAATTATTATAGCCAAGGTCAACAAGACGTTAATTCACAAGCCTCTCCCAGCTATACGACCACTGCAGCCTGATCCCTCCCAAACAGCAATGGTGGTCATGCTATCTTCACCAATGAAGAAACAAGCAACATCCAAGAACATCTGTTCCTTCTTCATCTAAAGCATCATAGCTCACTCTAAACCCCTATTTGATATCATTAAGCAATATTTTAGGGATCTTTTGCAAAAAGCCCTCCCATAAATACTTGATAAAGCAGCCATAAAGTTGGCCTCTAAGTACCTCTATAGACAAAGGTAACCCAATGCAAGCACTTCAGAATTTTTCAACAAGTTTATGGAATCCCAACAGAAAAGTTTCTTGGCATGACAAGGATTCCTTGTTTTCATTTCATAAATGTCGGTGATGTCCCAAAATTTCAAAATCTTCGCTTCCCTATAATGTAACAATGAACCTTCCCTTCTCTGTAATGTAACAATGATCAAACCCCCCATCCAAGGCTATCCTTTGTGAGCAATAAAGCTTTCACTTGATCCATATGGCCCACATCATCCAAAATGATGAGTCCACAAACTGATCTCAAATGGTAAGAGAATCCCTTTGCCTTGTTCTATATTGTTAAATGGTTGATTATGAAAATTAAGGTTTTGAAAGAGTTGCATTTGCTTCTTATACAACTTGCTTTTTGTTATAGGATCTCTAATATCACAATCAAATTAATATCTTTTGTAAGTGCTGAGCATTTCCAATTTTTTTTTTTGCAGGAGTAGTTTTACCTAACCACCCATGCCCCAGATTCCCACAATTTAGACATTAGATAATTTACCCATGCCCCAGATTCCCACAATTTAGACATTAGGTAAATTATCCATGCCCCATATTCCCACAATTTAAACATTAGATAATTTACCCATGCCCCAAATTCCCACAATTTAGACATTAAGTAAATTATCCATGCCCCAGATTCCTACAATTTAGACATTGGATAATTTACCCATGCCCCAGATTCCCACAATTTAGACATTAGGTAAATTATCCATGCCCCAGATATCCACAATTTAAACATCAGATAATTTCTTGGTGGCCATAATTTTCCCTAAACCACCCATACCACATATTACCACATTTTGAACATTAGGATAAGCTTTTGCAGATTCACCAGCAGTCATTTCAAAGCCTACTAAAGCTTCTTCAAGGCCCACATGATGTTTTGCTACCGCTAATGGTACTCTTTTCATTACTTTCAATACACGATTCACACTGTTCGTCAACACCCTTTGCTCCTGACTGGACATTTGTGAAACATAGTTTTGAAAAGAAAAAAAGCATATTACTAACCAGTGATGATTCAATCGAAGTTAACTGTATATAAAACAGGAAAACATTGCATGAAAGGGAAGGTGTGATAACAGATGTACAGGAGAGAGATAATGTATTTCTTACCCATTATTATTGATGCTTTCTCCCTTACAAAATGGGGATTTATGGAGTGCCATCTTCCACTCCTCAAGCTTATCTGTGCTATATCTACCCTTCTTTTGATGCTTCAAAAGATCACCTGCGTCAATTCCTTTCTCATGAACCAAATGGCGGGCATCGTTATGTTGAACACGGTAGAAAACAGGACTAATAGTTGTACCAGATTTGAGCATAAAGGATAGCTCGGCCAGACAACAGGGCGATTGTGCATATAGAGGTGAAAAAAGTGCTACAGAAAGGGAAGCACTGGTCATTGCTTCTTGTAGTTCTGTAGGGAAGAAGTCCCCCAACGGAAGATCCTCCGAATCAAGAAAAACCCTAAGACCGATAGAATGCAGGGGATTGTAGATAGCTCTGGACAGCAAGTGCTTCACATCGGATCCACGATGATTAAGCAATACATCGCAGGGCAACTTTTGTAATGGCGATAAGGATATAGCAGAAGTAGATGCAGATGCAAATGGGGGAACAAGTCCATGAAAAGCATATGTAATCTGGGTCTGTGATTGAGGAGCAGTGGAAGAACTGGAAGTCATGAAATCCGATTCAACTGAACAAAAAGACAGAGAGAAGAGCAAAGAGAGCAGGGGCGCTGGTGGGGAATTCAGAGCACTCAACTTGGTAAAGGGAAGAGAGACAGGGGAGTTTATAAAGATAAAAATTGAGCAAGAGAAGAATAGGGCAAGCAAGGAAGTGGAGGACCTGTGTAAAGATGCTCAGTTTTTTGTCGATATGTGTAAACCCTAAAGTTTAGATTGGTGGAACACCACGATGGTCAGAACAATTTTCAAGACACTGGAGAATCCAACGGATAAGATTTTCCAATAATCTGTCATGTTTCATTATGTAAAATTTGACTTAAACTAGCACTTGAACCTAATGGGGTGCAAAGGTTACCCGATTGCAGTTCATAATATTTGTAAGTAATATTTTTGAAATTAAAAGTGGAGAGATTAAGTAGAAAATATATTATTATCAGAGAAGTATCTTGTCGAATATGTTCTTGGAGACACACGATATGGAGTTGATCGGTTTAACTCATAAAAATCTCAGTAGTTGGCATGCCAGGTTGAATGTCTTCACCAATTTTTATTGGTTACTGAGATTTTGAATTGATAGTAAGTAGAGATGTGCCTTTGCAAAATGACTAGTCGTCTAATGCCGTGATGTTGGTAGCATCGTCTGCATCAAAAGTAGTCACTTCATGTTGCTTTGAATTATTGTGCAACAAAAGGCATCCTAGCAATGCACTCAGCTATGCCAAAGGTTTTTCTTTTCTATTTTTTGCCATGTTGATCGATGGGGGAAGGAACGTAGTTCAAAGAATTTACAACAACAACGCCATGTATAAACCTTCCCCTGGAAAATCTTCACAAAATTAGTTCAAAGACACATTAATTGGAAGGAGAGCATAGAGAACACGGTTCTCCACTCCTCTCGTCAAAATTTCGACGAGGTTGCCACTCTTTAAGGGGTAGATTGCACGTGATATTCCTTTCTTACAATAGAATTTCAATTACATTTTCCCCTTCTACCACATGTTCTTCCATGCTAGGACGGGCAGCTCGTGTAGGTCAAGCCAATTGTAGGCTTGCTTTGCCACATGACAACCTGGGATGACGTAATGTGTGAAAAATAGTTAATAAATATCTCTTTGCAGGAGTCATGTTTTTATTTCACATGTTTACTTTTCTTATGGACCCCACTGTCACATGCCACTAGCATCAACATTTGACTGCGAACATATTTGGAGTATAATTAACCATCTAGTGGAGTTCCAAAGTGCAAGCTCAAAATACATGTGCATGAAGGGAATGGGATGATGGATTAGACAAGTCAACCTTAAAATAAAACATAGAGTGCATGGAGTTATATATGGCAGACCAACTTTTAAATTTAAGCGCTTACAAATGCTTTAAATAATGCAAGGTCACATAGATATAATAGAGGCATAAGTCATATTGATTAGATATGAATGACCCTGGCCCTGCATAAAATGTATCTAACGATCTAAGTCAACTTTGCATTTCTTCTTAATGAAGGTTATTGCACTCATTTCATTTAACAACATTTTATTTTGAGTTTGTAATTAATGATGAGTTTTAAATTTGCTTATCTTGAAACAAACATGAGATCACAACTTGACTTCCATGTCTACCACATCCTCTAAATTAGAAAATGAGAATGATACAATTGAGTCAAAACAAGATAAAGAATGACATTGTTTTTTGGCTCTAATAAAAGCCTGGCAACTCTGTGAATGTAATACTTCATCCCCCATACTAGGTTGTTAGATAGAAGGTGTCTTAATAGAAATTGGGCTTAGTTGGGATCAAGACCAACTAGGTAACAAGCATTGTGATGCCAACAAATATGGCACGTGTTATGATAAGCATTATGAGGAATTTAAAGTAGGGGGGAACCACACCTATGTAAATTGCAATTGGTGAAGGAATGAAACCTCCTCCTAATGAATAGTAAAGAAGATTTATAACGTCAAACTAGTGCTATCTAAAGTGTGATCAGACTTATTGGCTTTCAATCAACTGTTGCGCACCAACAATCCGAAGCTACCACATGTCCATGAAGGCCTAGGTTGATCACAACATGTCATTTGCTTAAGGACTTGACAATTGACCTCATGGATTACTTTGACTTCTGCACCACCTCACTCCCAAAAGAAAAATAACATGGATGAAAGGTATAAACATGAGCCACTTTCTAAACACCAACTATACATGGGGACTCCCTCCCTACCAAACCGTATTGATTTGGCATTTTTGACATATTGGATTATCGCAATAGAAAGCACTGCCTTACTATAAGCACAAAACAAAAGATAGTTCACTTTAAGGAAACCATTTCGATCTCACAAAACAAAAGATAGTCCATTATTTCGATCTCACAAATGTTCCTAAGAATCCATTTCACATTCATTATTCTAGATATTATTTCACTAATTTAATTAGAAATATGGAGGATGAAATAGATGATGTGGATGGAAGAGAGGAAAAGGTGAATGCAGCTTGGACTATGGATTTAGATCTCAAATGAATCAACCTTAGGCAAAAGGAGCAATGTCACAAGGATTCTCTCAAAATCTTAACTATGGACCCTAGGATAGTTGAAAATGTTTGCAAATGTTGGATGCTTGACTTTAGGCAATTGGCAAACAAAAGATTTCACACCACATAGACAAGTTTGCAAAGGTTTTGGATTTTAGATGGCAATATGCAAGTTTTTGACAAAAATGAACACACACACACACTAATCACATGAACAAACCTAATTTATTCAAATGGGATTGACTTATAATGTGGGCTCACACCCAATACCTCTCAATATTCCTACCTAGCTAGGAATATTTTCTCAAGAGCAAATAAATAGGAATCAAGTGGTCGATGGCTCACCCTTTCCCTTTCCTTGGAGGCCTTGATGCCTTGCCCAAAAAAACCTATTTCTACTCAAGGAAGTACATGATGGGTAAGTTTAGGGTTGATTTCTGACCCTTGCACCACATTAAAAGATGACCGATAGGTCTTAAACTATGCTTGTACAAGTTCTCTAGGGTTGTCCCTAATATACGCAAGGTACGTGGGGCTCAATCTATGAACACTAGTCCGTTGAAGGCATGTGACACAAGTGCAAACAAATGTCACTTCCCCTTGTGTCCCAAATCACCAAGGGCCTTAAGGTTGTGCCAATGATAACATAACTAGATTGAGATACAACTTTCGTTCTCCCCTTTTATATACCTCGCCGGAAAGCATGGTTGAGGTCACCCCTTGGAGTGGTTGTGTCTCCAAGGTAGGCCTCCTAAGGGAAAGGTTGATGTTAGATGTTTTTGATCTCTAGGATCGCACCAAGTGCAAGGAGACAGCATAAACATGCTAACACACCTTAGGTGACAAAAACAGACCAAGGGTTGTTTGATCTCTAAGATCACTTTGCAGTGCAAGGAGAAAGCATACACACACAATCCACACAAGCAATATTAATTAACCTTTATAAATCAAATGTGTGTGTGAGAATGAATGTGTCTAAAGGGTGTTTTTGATTCCCAAGATCGTCTTTCAATGTGAGGGAAGAGCATACACACACCTCAAGTCACAATCAAGCTCACCAAACAAAGAAAACACAAGTGGCTTAATGATAAGTCTTTGACAAGTGAACCTGCAACAAACTTGTTAGTAGTTTGAGATTTTTTCAGTCTTTGACAAGTGTGAAGCTACAAAACAAGTGTTAGTTGAAAAATGATAAATCTACCAAACATTAGAAACAAAAGTGATCACACAATAGATTAGATGTCACCAAAAGATTCCTTATGATTTTCTATGTAATTTCAAAAAAAATTTGTTGAATTTTGATTTAAAATGCAAAAGTTATAGAAGTTTGCAAGCAAACAACGATTTCAAATGTGTACCTTGAAATTAGGGCTAAATCTGGAAAAATGGTTTACATCATTGCAAAGTTGGCTGAGTCAACTTTCCAACACCTATAATTTTGTCAAAATCTAATACGATTTGCAAAAGTTCTACAAAAATGAAAAAAAGCCCTATTTTAGGACTTTAGAGGAGTGGGGTTCTCTGCCTGGTGGTTAGTGTTAACCGCTAGCCATCAGTGCTAGCCTGGTCACATGCATTATTAGCAAAAGATGTTAAATTTTGGTGGTTTATTAACCACTAATGGTTAAATGACTCCCAACAGTTTATGTTTTAACCCTGTTCATATGAAAATGGTGGCGCTTAGCTGTTAATGGTTAGCATTAAATAAGGAAAAATCTTAACAGCTAACACAAAAACCTTTAACCGTTAACACTAAGCATAAGATGGAAATATTATATTAAAAATGTCTGCTTGCGATTTTAAGAGCTGCTAACGGCTAAAACCTCCCCCATGGTCAAGGGATCCCTATAGGCTGCTATTGTTAGGCCTGGTCATTTATCGCATGTAGGGCTTAAATTTGATGATCGACCTTGCTTGTCAAGCAAAATTTTTATGACAATTATCTATTCAAAGGCACCTTTAAAATACTATGACATACCTTAGTATAAGTAAAATTATATATAAACTAGAAATATATATCATCATAATCCTATATAAATTTTGACAATCTCTTCAAAATGTCTCATTTCATGTGATACAATTGTTATCACCCAGATTTGCACCCTTTGCTGCGGTTGTGAAACTTCAGCAATCTGGAGTAACATGGGAATGATCTCGAAGTGTGGGACCTTGTGAAATGAGATCAAACCTCCAGAGAAGGCCGGCTTCTTCTCTCTAAACCTAATGCTCAGAGAAATTCATCTAAACCTAGTGCTAATGCTTGCTAGGAAAAGGGGAAGAAGGAATGCTGAAAAGAAATGCTGAAATAAACTAAGTGATACACCAGATTTAAATGTGTTTGGTTGTAACTGAATAGACACAGTAACAATCTCACAGCTGGAAATACTTACACAGACTCATACTAATTCTAGAGAGGTCCAGGAGAATAGACACAGTGCTAAAAAGAGTAACAGAGAGGCAAAAATACCAGTTTATATTGATTATAGAGGCCAAGTAGCCATTACAAAGAATAGCCCAGAAGAACAACCAACAACTAATACATCTATTTTTCATGTATATATAGCATTTCATTTGGCCTCAGTCGGTTACAAACAAAACTCCCATGGGCGCTGTCAAAAAACATCTCTGCCGAAGGGACGTCTACTTGCATCAGTTATGGCATCAAAAAAAATCTGGAAATGGGTAGATAGAAGATATTTTCAAGTCTTTAAGGCAAGCAGCTTACTCGTCCATCCTCAACAACACATATATGAAAAATATTTGAGACAGGACAGTAGGGAAATATCTCTGCTCATCAATGCGAGCTGCCTCATCATGGTGCAGCAATGAATGCCGAAAATATCTTCATCTGCTCAATGTAGTCGCTAGAAAGTTCACCGCTCAAAACATGCAACTCCAGATCTGAAAATGAAAAGTGACCAAAACTCATGAAAAACCCTGCCAAATGAAAGAGGGGACCAAAATATGCATCTTTGCCTTTTACAGCAGGTCAAAATTTGCTAAAATGGAGGAGATACATGCGGTCAAAGTTTTGGTCAACCGCCTGTATATATTGCTTGCATTTGCCGCTCAAATCGGCATCCAAAACCTCCTCTGCAACTCCTTTATATATGCATGGCTCCTTGTATATCAAACTTAAATATGCCCTTTGAATTTCAAAATTGTATATGCATACAATTTCCCTTTGTATATGCGGGCCCCACCGTTTGTATGTTAACTTGCATGTATGTATGCCGCCACGTGGTACCGCCTGATTCGTTGCTGAGCTAGTTCAAGGAGTATCGCTGAAAACTATATCTGCCATTTACATATTGCAATATACAAGCACAATTGTACATGCAAGTCGTGGACTTCAAATTTTATGAAATAGCCTGACAAGACGTTGAAATCCGGCTTGTATACCTCCTTTGTATGTTTGCTTGTATATCGCATGATATACAAGTGCCAAATATACAAGCCACGGACCTCAAAAATTTATCAACTGCTTTGACTGCTGGGTCGGATCCGGCTTGTATCACTTTCTTTGTATATTTCCTTGCATGTTCAAATATACAAAACACTTATACATATATAAGGCGGACCCGAGACCTGAGATGCTGAATTTGATCTTCGATTCAAGTCTGCCTTGCATGCAACCCTTGTATCTCTGACTTGTATATCGCCATATACAATCGCCCATATACAAGGCAGACCCCAAGACTTTATAAAACAAGTTAAAAATGCAATCGGGTCCGGCTTGTATGTAAACCTTTGTATATTGGCTTTGTATGTGAAAACATACAAAGCAAAATATACAAGCCACTATAACAAATGTATCTTTGACTTGTATCTCAGGCGAAGGTCCCTTGTATCTTTTCTTTGTATATTGGCTTGTATGTGCAAACATACAAGTGAAATATACATTCTACTGTTCATGCTTACTTGTATCTTCTAACATACAATCGGTCTTGTATATGCGCAGGCCCCATCTCTTGTGCATTCGGCCTTGTATGTTTATTTATATGTTTCACTTGTATGTGCAAAACATACAAGCGAAATATACAAAGAAACATATAAGGCCGAATGTACATTCCACTGTAGCAGATGCACCTGTATGTCAAACCTTGTATCTTTTCGTTGCATGTGCAAACATACAACTTAATATGCATTTGAAACCCGATATACATTGAGGGAATATTCCTGTAAAGTATCTCTTGCTTTGTATAATTTTTCTTGTGTGTTTCTCTTTGCAACCAGATATACAAACCGGGAATATCTCAGAAATCTACGAAAGATTCCACCTTGTACATGCACCCTCCTAAGCCCGATATACATTCAGAAATGCATAAAACTCACTTTTTTCATCATTTTCTAAGGCCGATAGAGATTTTGCAAGCCTGCCAATGAACATTTGAACTGTATGTTGACCTAAACTTTGACCATAAATAACTTCTTTATTTGGCCGAATTTCAGGGTGATGTAAAAAGCAAATCTGCCTATTTTTTCAAGCTCTTTCCAATGGTAAGGTTTTTAAGGCAAGGCTTTTTGAGAAATTTGGTACTTTAAGCTTTGTAGGAACATTTTCCAAAGGATCTTCAAGGAAAAATACCAGGTGGGTTGTTTAGCTCTGGACAGAGGAAAATGGGTCAACAATTTGGTGACTTCTATGGGATGTTTGCCTGCTAAACATGAGATCAGTGGCCTTATTGTATCCATTGGGCATGGGGTCAAGTCTAAAACCTGCTAGAAAACTAGAAATTGCCTCCAAAATACAAAAAGGGGAAAGGGCCTGCATTCTCCTAATGACAATGCAGCCTGTGCAGGAGCACTTATGGAAATGGAAAACTAAAACAGAAATGAAACCTACTCTAATCCTAAACTAACCAGTCAGACGTGACCTTAAACAAAGCTATTAACTGGTTCTTAGAAGTAACTACCATTTCTTAACATTTTACAATGTTTCCCATTCATGTGGGCAGTTAAAAAGAGGTAAGGGGGAAATGTACATATGACAAATTGATATAACACCCCCCTCAAAGTGGAGATAAACTCACCTATCCACCTGAACTGATTGCCGATGTTGCTAACTTGTGGTGAATAAATGGGCTGATCCCACTCATTGTGATGCTCAACTTCATGCTTAGAGGTAAGCATGACAAGTGATGACTCCTCTTGATGTATCTCCAGCTGGGCTAGATGCCTAATTGGGCATCCCCTTGAAATGACATGCAAATCATGATGACTGATTTCATGTCTCTGCTCTGATTCTTTCTCTTCTTGCTCTTCATTTGGTATGATGGTGAGCTCCACCTTTCTCTCATGTTGCTCTTGTGTGTGAAACAACTGACTTGGGACCCCATGGCTTTCTCCTTCTTCCCTCAAAGAACCTAAGAAGGTTGATATAATGTCATCATGGCTGCATTCTTCCTCTTCTTGCTGGTCTAAATACTTTAGCTCTTGTGATTCCACTATAAATATGGCTGCCTCCACCTTATGAACAAAATGCTCATGATATTCTAACTCAGGCTCAGAAAATGAGCCATGCACATGCTCAAAAGAGAAGACCTCCCCAACAAGAAGTTGATATCCCTGCCCTTTCTCACATGCCAGCAACTCACAATCATGTTCACTGCCTCCCTCATCCCTTTCAAAGTGGTTGGGGAATTCATCCAACAAGGCAGCATCATCTACTTTTTGAGTAAATTCAGCAATAACCTCCTCCATAGTGCACTCATCCCAGAAAAGAGCCTCTTCCAAGTCTTCAAGAGCTGGAGACTCACTACCGTGCTAGGCCTCTATGCATAACAAGTGGTCACTACTTTCATTGTTCTCCTGTTGCTGCCTATTTACAACCAGCTGCACATATTCTTCATCTTCAACATAATTAGGTAGCTCATGAAGTAGGGCAGCATTATCCATCTCTGAAGTGACCTTAACAACTTGTTTCCCTATGTCTCCATCCCTTGACTGCAGCTCTTCTAAATTTTGGTTAATTTGTCTCTGCAGCTGAAGGCTTTCCCCATGCACTCTTTGCATTTCAACCTTGTTTGCTTGATCAGATGCATGAGAAAAAGCTTCAAAAGAACTAAAGTTTAAAGGACTCAATCCCCTATTTGGGTTAACATTACTCATAGGTGTAATAGATTCAAACAATTCTATCTCTGTGAGTGTAGGAACAAATTGCTCCTCATTAGTTTGATTTTCTTCCACCTCTTTTGGCTCATCTTTCCAAATATTTTGGTAGACAACTTGCCCACCCTTGAAGATCGAAATAGCATCAGGGAAAGAAGCCTGAATAACTTCTTGAATTTCTTGGAGGGGAGAGGGTTCTGGACAAATTTGTTCCTGGGGAGTGATAATTTGAGTTTGTACAGGAACAGGGACTTGTAAATGGATATAGGCATTGAAGTTTGGAAATTTGTGGAGTCTAGGTTGCTCTGTAGGTTGAACATGTGCAGAAGAAAGCAACTGGTTGAAATTTGGAATTGCAAACACATGCTCTTTTAACCTAGCAATCTCATCATAACTATCCATGCTAGGCCCATCTGATAAGGGGATTTGAAAGGGTTGTAAACAGGAGATAGGGGGTTGAATTTGTGCCGGAACGGGCTTCTGTGAAGGCTGAGGGCCTCTAAAACTTGGGATTTAAAAACTGGGAAGTGGTTTTGGAGGCATAGATGGATTATCCTGCCTAAAGCTTAGAATTTTAAATTTTGGGGCTTCTTCAGCAGCAGGCTGAGCAGGTGTCTTCCTTATAGCAAGGTTTTCTTGAAAAACCTCTTCCTGTGCTTCTCGCTGTTGGTGGCGTGTTAACATTTCTATAAATTCATCAGCCTCTCTGTTTAGATTTTGAGACAGCTTCTTGAGACCATACATGCTTATTATGTTGAGATCATAAAAACGCTGAGGCCAACTGTACCCTGCTGCTCCTTTGGCCTTATCTAAATTTCTGTCAAGCTTTAGAAAACCTTCCATGAGTTCATTGAAAGCATCAATATTCTCAGGGGCAACATTAGGGGTAGGAGGAAGGTAAGCATCACGAGGATGTTGATATTCTGCAGTGGTAGGGCTGTATGACATAAAATTAGAGGCATTTGGGGCTTGGTATTGCTAATATGGGGGCCAATAGCCTGTATTTAGATTAGGGGCAGGGGAATAGCCATGATTCCCATAAAATTCTGACATTTTATAGCATCTAAATGTTGAATATTCATAAATATGTCAGAATAAGAGCAAAATAGGTCTGCAACCAAAGAAAAACTGAATACATACCAGAGAAGGAGTCGCCAGGTGATTGAAACACTTCTGGGAGCTGAAATAGACCAGGAAAATCACCAAAATCTTGACTTTTGATAAAATTTTAGGTATTTGGGCTGCTGAAGCCAGCTGATTCGTTTAATAGAGTCGCCATATTGTTGTTTGTATTGCCTTGAAGACTACTAATACCAGGAGAAACACCAAATCTCTTAGTATCTCAATGAGAAGTTCATCGAATTGGTCCCACCAGGCATGCCAAAGTTGTTATCACCCAGATTTGCACCCTTTGCTGCGGTTGTGAAACTTCAGCAATTTGGAGTAACATGGGAATGATCTTGAAGTGTGGGACCTTGTGAAATGAGATCAAACCTCCGGAGAAGGCCGGCTTCCTCTCTCTAAACCTAATGCTCAGAGAAATTCATCTAAACCTAGTGCTAATGCTTGCTGGGAAAAGGGGAAGAAGGAATGCTGAAAAGAAATGCTGAAATAAACTAAGTGATACACCAAATTTAAATGTGTTTGGTTGTAACTGAATAGACACAGTAACAATCTCATAGCTGGAAATACTTACACAGACTCATTAATTATAGAGAGGTCCAGGAGAATAGACACAGTGCTAAAAATAGTAATAGAGAGGCAAAAATACCAATTTATATTGATTATAGAGGCCAAGTAGCTATTAGAAAGAATAGCTTAGAAGAACAACCAACAACTAATACATCTATTTTTTATGTATATATAGCATTTCATTTGGCCTCAGTCAGTTACAAACAAAACACCCATGGGTGCTGTCAAAAAATATCTCCGCCGAAGGGACGTCTACCTGCATCAGTTATGGCGTCAAAAAAATCTGGAAATGGGTAGATAGAAGATATTTTCAAGTCTTTAAGGCAAGCAGCTTACTCGTCCATCCTCAGCAACACATATATGAAAAATATCTGAGACAGGACGGTAGGGAAATATCTTTATTCATTAATGCGAGCTGCCTCATCATGGTGCAACAATGAATGCCGAAAATATCTTCATCTGCTCAATGTAGTTGCTAAAAAGTTCACCGCTTAAAACATGCAACTCCAGATCTGAAAATGAAAAGTGACCAAAACTCCTGAAAACACTGCCAAATGAAAGAGGGGGCCAAAATATGCATCTTTGCCTTTTACAGCAGGTCAAAATTCACCAAAATAGAGGAGATACAAGCGGTCAAAGTTTTGGTCAACCGCCTGTATATATCGCTTTGCATCTGTGTATATATTGCTTGCATTTGCCGCTCAAATCGGCATCCAAAACCTCCTCTACAACTCCCTTGTATATGCATGGCGCCTTGTATATCGGACTTAAATATGCCCTTTGAATTTTGAAATTCTATATGCATACAATTTCCCTTTGTATATGCAGGCCCCACCATTTGTATGTTAACTTGCATGTATGTCTGCCACCACGTGGTACCACCTGATTCGTTGTTGAGCTGGTTCAAGGAGCATCGCTGAAAACTGTATCTGCCCTTTGCATATTGCAATATACAAGCACAATTGTACATGCAAGCCGTGGACTTTAAATTTTATGAAATAGCCTGACAAGACGTTGAAATCCGGCTTGTATACCTCCTTTGTATGTTTGCTTGTATATCGCATGATATACAAGCGCCAAATATACAAGCCACGGACCCCAAAAATTTATCAACTGCTTTGACTGCTGGGTCGGATTCGGCTTGTATCACTTTTTTTGTATATTTCCCTGCATGTTCAAATATACAAAACACTTATACATATATAAGGCGGACCCGAGACCTAAGATGCTGAATTTGATCTTCGATTCAAATCTGCCTTGCATGCAACCCTTGTATCTCTGACTTGTATATCGCCATATACAATCGCCCATATACAAGGCAGACCCCAAGACTTTATAAAACAAGTTAAAAATGCAATCGGGTCCGGCTTGTATGTAAACCTTTGTATATCGGCTTTGTATGTGAAAACATACAAAGCAAAATATACAAGCCACTGTAGCAAATGTATCTCTGACTTGTATCTCAGGCGAAGCTCCCTTGTATCTTTTCTTTGTATATTGGCTTGTATGTGCAAACATACAAGCAAAATATACATTCTACTGTTTATGCTTACTTGTATCTTCTAACATACAATTGGCCTTGTATGTGAGTGGGCCCCATCTCTTGTACATTCGGCCTTGTATGTTTCGCTTGTATGTGCAAAACATACAAGCGAAATATACAAAGAAACATATAAAGCCGAATGTACATTCCACTGTAGCGGATGCACCTGTATGTCAAACCTTGTATCTTTTCGTTGCATGTGCAAACATACAACATAATATGCATTTGAAACCCGATATACATTGAGGGAATATTCTTGTAATGTATCTCCTGCTTTGTATAATTTTCCTTGTGTGTTTCTCTTTGCAACCATATATACAAACCGGGAATATCCCGGGAATCTGCGAAAGTTTCCACCTTGTACATGCACCCTCCTAAGCCTGATATACATTCAGAAATGCATAAAACTTGCTTTTTTCATCATTTTCTAAGGCCGATAGAGATTTTGCAAGCCTGCCAATGAACATTTGAACTGTATGTTGACCTAAATTTTGACCATAAATAACTTCTTTATTTGGCCGAATTTCAGGGTGATATAAAAAGCAAACTTGCCTATTTTTTCAAGCTCTTTCCAATGGTAAGGTTTTTTTTAGGCAAGACTTTTTGGGAAATTTGGCACTTTAAGCTTTATAGGAACATTTTCCAAAGGATCTTCAAGGAAAAATACCAGGTGGGCTGTTTAGCTCTGGACAGAGGAAAATGGGTCAACAACAATCCCTTTAAAATTTTAATTGTATTTTATGACAAAAATACCTAAATACGGCTATACGGCCATCAAATTTAGGCCATGATTGCATGTTGCGATCTTTGTTTGGTGGCTTACAACTAGTCGCCAAAAATAGTTAGCAAGAGATACTAACTCCAGACATTAACTTAGCATTAAAAACTCGTTAAAACCTTCCTTAAAATCCACAGTTTAAGTTTAATATCACAACAAATTCCATGGTTGTTGTCCCCAGCTCCCTACTAGCGGTCACATATAACTGGTGGTCTCGGTCTTGGTGTGGCGGTTTGATGATGTTGGTGATTATTAACTATGTTCACATGCAAATACTCATGAAGGCATTAGCAACAAAGATAAAAACAAATTTAAAACTAAAATTAACGATGAGTATAGTGATCATAGAGGGATGAAATCACCTTATGCCGATGGTCTACACACTTAGCGACTGATGCTGGTCACAGGTATGACCACACCCTAATATTTCAAATCAAAAGCTATTAGTTTCGAGAAATTCACTCATAGTATGATATTTCAAACCCAAAACTATACAAATGTGATGATAAATATATAAATTAAAACCTTAGACTTCATTTTTTAAAAGCCCATGATAGGTTTATACAAGTCAGCCAACTATGTGATATAAAATATTAGATCAAACCTATGTCCGATGGATAAAATGAATAGTGAAGCTCGATGGTGTGAATAGTGAAGCTTTGCAAACCACATATAGAGTATGGAAGACCGTACAATAGGGTACGTACTGTATGGATCCATACTGTACATATCTATAAGTACAAAAAATTAAAATTTTTCAAAAAAAATTCTACCTCCAAAATAGGTCAAATTTTATATGGATCCTAAGGTTTTTGAGCCTCCTAGATGCAACCATGAGGTTTGTTTTGGCCTACATTACTTCTTGCAATAGGTTGCCTCTTTAATTTTTTCAAAATGAGCACAAACTTGTAACAAAAAGCTTACAAATCCTATAAAAAACAAGCTAGATACAAAGATGTGGGTCCCACCGAGCATGCCAAAATGAAGAGTGGAAAAACGATGAGGAAAATCACAAAAAAATAATGCAATAAACACAATACTTTCACCTCAAATCACTCTTACTCCTCCTAGAGCAGAAGTAGAGCGAGCCCTTGTTCTACTTGATATTCTCTCTTGATATGATGATGTTTGCTCAAATGTGTATTGCTCAATAAACCATCGTAATCAATTCTTCATTCCAATCTCCATTAGTTCAAATGAGTTGATGGAAGGAGATATTTTAATGATGTTTAAGTGAGAGGACATTATGGGAAGGATAGGACCTATCCTTATGTAGTCGACTAGGATTGAAATGAAGAGTGTAGATGGAGTTAGTTATTTTTAGATTTTTGTGCAAGTTAGGTGAAGAATTATTTAATTAATTATAGGATAGGAGTGATGTAGGATAATTAATTTAATTAGAGAGAATATTGGACACAATTAATTAAATAAAAATACATGGGTTTAATTAATTAAATACATATAATTTATTTAATTAATTGGACATAAAAGGGTTTTAGGATGAAAGTGTCACAAGATGTCACAAGATGGTGATGTTAGTAGTGTTGTAAAGGCAAGGTCAATTTTAGGTGTCTACAGATAGAACAAAGGTCTGAATATCAGGGTAAGTGTACTTGGGAGGTTAACCAAGAAATATTGATCAAGGGTTGTTACAAAAGCTCAACGAATGTTTCAAGGCCATGCTATTATACAACTTCAATGATTGTTACACAAGTTACCAAGACTCTAGTGCTGATATAATGACTTATAGGTTATTATAAACATTATGATTACTAATGAATAGCCCAGAGGACTGCTATACCTGTATTCTCCTTAATTTTAAAGTGTCAAAGGAAGACACTAAAGAGATTTCTCCATCCCATTGACAACACCTAAATCAACCACCACCATACAAGTTCATAAATCATTCAAAGTATTGTATACAAATCAGGGATCTCAATAATAAACATATATAAAGTGGTTTCAATCCAAGAGTCATTAAGGCCATCACAAAGATTATAACATTGCATATGATCTTGAGTGGCAAAAAAATATGCATTGTTGGTGCTTCTTGTATACAAATCAAGGATCTCAATAATAAACATATATGAAGTGTTTTTAGTTTAAGAGTCATTAAGACCTTGCAAATTTTTAGCTCGCTGAGTTGATATAGGGGTCACCATTATAGACGTACTAAACTACCTCAGCTAGCAAACAATTGCATCTTTGTTCCATACACTTAGGGCATGTCCCCATGCTGCTGCTTAGCTTATTTTGGCTAGCAGTGACTGCTCAATTTTTTTAGGAGATATTTGTGGAGCTAGTGACCCCATGAATATTTTGTTTTTCTGCTTATTTTAAGTTATCTTGATTTGTAGTTTTTACTATATAAAAAAAAAATAATAATAATAAAATAAAATAAAAAATAAAAAATAAAAAAAAAATCTTAATTATCTTAATTTAGAAGAAAATTTTAAAAAAATAGGAGGGAAGGAAATATATGGAGTGACATGGCATATTTTTCATTATGTAGTGGCTGCTTATTTCCAGCCCCCCCTTTTTTTCCACAGCTCATTTGCAATTCCTAAATAGTAGCTGCTCCACAAAAAAAAGGGGAAAGATTCTATATTATCCTTTTCTGATAATTGTAAATTGTCATGGGGCCACTCCAACTGCTTAAATTTAAGCAGAAAAATAACTTAAGCAGCCGCATGGGGACACGGGGTTAAAAATGCAAACATCCACACAACAAATAGCCATAACAGTTAAGCTCATCCACACAAATAGCGAACATCCACACAACAAAATGCCCACCCTAACTTCGCGCACGTCAAGCTCATAGCTAGACATATCGGATTTCGACGAATTTTTCTGGGTTTCTCCGTATGCGACTAAAGAGCTTAAAGCTATTCTTTCAGCTTGTGGGCACTTATACATTTCACTCTAGGACACGTTATGTGCATATGGGTCAAAAAAGTGTCATTTCAACATGTCGCCCCATACATGCGCAACGATGTGCCGGTAACCGCTTGCGTTTGTCAAGCTCATAGCTAGACATATCGGATTTTGACCATTTTTTTGGGTTTCTCCGTATGCGATCGAAGAGCTTAAAGCTATTCTTTCAGCTTGCGGGCACTTATACATTTCACTCTAGGATGCGTCATGTGCACATGGGTCGAAAAAGTGTCATTTCAACATGTTCCCCCATACATGGAGTTGTGAACATGTATCGGTGCATTTGTGTTAATTTATTAGGTTGATATTTTACATGTACTAGAGGTCAAGTGCACAATAACATAGTGATTATTGGGGCGTGGGCGTCAAGTGGGCCCTTTCCCCAAGCTTTGAACTACCTAGCGTTTTAGACATTCCAATTTCTGTTTTTTTTTGGGCAATGCAAGGCAGGGACTTAGGGCATCCCTTGTTTACAGTGTGAAACAATAGATTTATTGGAAAATCTTATCCGTTGGATTCTCCTTATCGCCAAGAACATCTAAACTTTAGGGCTTACGCATAACCACGACTACACAGGTATTCCACCTGCTTTCTTGTACTTTTCTTCTCTTGCTCACTTTTATCTTCATATAATTCCCCTGTTTCTCTGAACTTTACCAAGTTGAGTGCTTTGGATTCCCCAACACCGCCCCTGCTTTGAATTTGCTCTGCCTTTGTCTTTATGTTCAGTTGAATCAGATTCCATGGCTTGTACTTCCCCTAGTGCTCCTCAATCAGAGATCCAGGTTACATATGCTTTTCTTGGACTTGCCCATCCATCTGCATGTGCGTATACTTCTGCTACATGCTCATCTCCATTAGGAAAGCTGCCCTGCTTTGTATTTATTAATCATCGTGGACACGATGTCAAACACACGCTGGCCAGAGCTATCTACAATCCCCTCGAAGCTATGGGTTTTAGGGTTTTTCTTAATTCGGAGGAGCTTCAGTTGGGAGACTTCTACAAGAAGCAATTGCTAGGGCTTCCCTTCATGTAGCATGTCTTTCTCCCACATATGCACAATCGCCCTGGTGTCTTGCCGAGCTATCCTTTATACTCAAATCTGGCACACCTATTATACCTTTTTCCTACCGTGTTCAACCTGATGATGTCCGCCATTTGCTTCATGGGAAAGGAATCTACGCAGCTGACTTTTTGAAGCATCAAAAGAAGAGTAGATAAAGCACATACAAGCTTAAGGAGTGGAAAATGGCACTCCATAAAGTCCCATTTTATAAGGAAGAAAGCATCAATAATAATGAGTAAGAAACACACAATCTCTCTCCTGTACATTTGTTATCATACCTTCCTTTTTATGCAATATTTTTTCTGTTTTATATACATTTAACTTAAGGTGCATCATCACTGTTTATAAAGGCTTGTTTTTTTTTTTTTTTTTCAAAATCATGTTTCACAAATGTCCAGTGAGGAGCAAAGAGTGTTGAAGAATATTGTAAATCCTGTATTGAAAGTAATGAAAAGAGTACCAGTATTGAAAGTAATGAAAAGAGTACCAGTAGAGGTAGCAAAACATGCTGTTGATGTTGAAGAAGCTGTAGCAGACTTTGAAATGACTGCTTGTGAATCTGTAAAGACTTATCCTAATGTCCAAATTGTGGGAATCTGGTGGGGAATGGGTGGTTCAGGGAAAATTACTATTACAAAATAATTATCCAATGTTTAAATTGTGGGAATCTGGGGCATGATATAAAAAAAAAATATAATTAAAAATGCTCAGCTCTAAAACGATACAGTTTTGTTTTTGATGTTAGAGATTAAAAATGCTCAGCTCTAAAATGATACAGTTTTGTTTTTGATGTTAGAGATGCTGCATCCAAAAACAAGTTACGTAAGAAGTAGATACAACTTTTTTTAACAACTCAGCTTCAATGATCAATCATTTAACAATATAGAACAAGGCATGAGGATTCTCTTTAACCATTTGAGATATGTTTGTCAATTTATTGTTTTGGATGATGTGGATCATAGGGGATCAATTAAAGGTTTTATTGCCCACACGGGATAGCTTGAATGGGGAAGTTTGATCATTGTTACAACACAGGAAAGATTTTGGGGCATCACTTTTATTTATAAAATGAAAACAAAATTCTTGTCATGCAGAGCAGCTTTTTTGTTGGCAATGGCATACATTCTAACAACCCTCTCCACTATTGGGATTCTGTGAACTTGGTGAAAAATTCTCAAAGTGCTTGGAATGAGTTACCTTTGTTAAAGGTACTTAGAGGCCATCATTATGGCTTCTCCAGCAAGGATTTAGGGGGGACCTATTGCAAAAGATCTCTAAATATTGTCCAATGATATTGAAAAGAGAAAAGAGATTGAGAGTGAGCTATGACGCTTTGAATGAAAAAAAAACAAGAAATGTTCTTAGACATACCTTGTTTCTTCATTGGTGAAGACAGCATGACAGAATTAGGTTGGAGTGGTCTATATGATTGGGAGAGGCTTGTGAATAAGTGTCTTGTTGACCTTGGCTATAATAATCACATAATAGGAAGGGAAATTGCAAGTACACAATCACACTACCATCTTTGGTCTCCAGATCAGATTACAGGCATTCAGAAACAAGAGTAGGTGAGGTTAATACTTTATTTTCTATTCTATTACAAATCATGGCATGGAAACTTCTTTCAGTTGTATGTTTGTTTACCTCCATTTTAAGTTTGTCGTCTTTGCTTTTCTCTTATCAGGACAGAATCCAGATTAGAGGAATGATATTCAATGCAGAAACTGAAGATGTTCACAAGTTTCCTGGTTTCTTGTTGAATACAAGCATACGCCTTTGTGGCTTCAGAAGAACTAGAAGACATTTTCCAGTTGGATTAAAAGTTTTTGTGGTTAGAGAAAACTATGGGAACAATTTATACATTGCCAAATTATCAAGAGTTGGCATGGCTTAGCTGTAGTGAAATTGCTCATACAAGTCTTCCCATCATGGTTGGCATTGAAAATATAAAGAGTTTTAAAACTTAATAAGTTCTCCCACAAAATGGTAGGCTTGTGGAAAGATGGGGCAGAACATCAGAAATAAGTATCTTTCCTCTACGGTTCTTTACAATCTACAATGGAATAAAATATAATTGTTCCATATCTTTCCCTGCAACTAAATTCAAAATTGGCTGCAGGCTCTTGTGTAGTTAAGAGAGTTGAATATTTTAAATTGCCTTAATTTAGCAAGATTTCCAATATTGTAAAAGATATGCCTGTTTCGCTGCAATGTGAAGAGTCTGCCAGAGGAATTTTGCTGTCTTCAATTATTGGAGTGCCCACAGTTGGCAGAGTGTAAAAGGTTGCGGTATGTAAATTTCACTCTACTTAAATATCATCCACTTCAATGGTCAAACACTTAATAGTAATTTTAGACCTTAATTCACAATAAAAAGTGGTAAATATTTGTCTTATTTTTATTGGTCCAAATTAACATTTGACTATGAAAGTGAATGATATTTAAGAATAACCTATAGATTTGAATTATTAGGTCAATTGAAAATGTTGCCAAATTCTTTTAAGCTCATCACTGGAGAAGTTGGTGGTAGATTGTACATGTTGGGAGTTGCCCAGCATAGGAAGTTGGGAGCAAGGGCAAAGATTGAGGATGCTGCAACTTGTAGTAAAGAAGAGATCAGCTGTTGAATCTTGAATACAGTGTCGAGGAGGCTTTCCACCGCTTATTGGCACTTCTAGAAACTGCTGTTGCAAAGTAATAGTGTCATATTTTTGGTTTTTGCCTATCAAATTGAATGACAGTTGTTCTATTGCCAATCTATTCTTTTGTTGTTTATGTTTAATTTTTTATTTAAAAGTACTTTAAAACTAAATAAAGAAAATGTAAAGATGTAGAAAAATATAAAAATAGTTAAATTATTTTTTTATATATTAAAATTATTTGTCAATAGTGATTAACAAAAATATAATTATTTTAGATTAATCAGTTGGGTTGACAATCATAAATGAATATTTGAAAAATAAATATTATGGATAGAAGGGCTTAGTTTAAAATTGATGATGTAGAATAGATGTTGATGATGCATAAAATTGCTTTCTTACAGTCTTTAAAATTATGTTTTTAATATAACAATTGTCTTGGTATCTGTAGATCTAGAAAACTTCATGGTTCAATTCTAAGCATCATGGCTTTGATCTTAATTGCTGTGAATTGACCTTGAATGCTAAAATCTAAATTGACACAATGAAGACATGAATTCCATTTGCATGAATCTTTGATATTTTGAATGCTTCTAAGGACTATGGTGTCTACTAACACTGCTTGGGAATTTGTTGTATTACTAGAGTCAAGTTCTCCTAGGTTGGAGCCCTATATGCCCCGACTTTACAACTCTTAAGCAAATATTAAAAGGTACATACATAAAACGTGTAGGTGACCTATATGATTTTGATGTAATGGATTAATTCTCTTTAGAAAAGAGAGGTGCTCTATATTCTTTTTTAACCATTTTTTGCATGTTTTCTAATGGCACATTTGTATTTAAATACCAAAACATATCATGTTGACCAAACATGTACCAAGTTGGCTCATAACATCTAGTGAAAATGGGAGGGAAAATTGGAATTTGAATATGGGGTTCAAGTTTGTGCATCTGAAGAATAAACCAAGTCGATCTTGCACTACACGAAAATGAACCAAGAGAGGAAAATTATGATCTCAAGCCAGTGATCAAATGTGTATCTAAATAAGTGTTAATTTGGTGATTGTATTGGATTTTAATGCAAAGGGGGATGAGATAAGGTCGGAGGTATAGGAATAGGTACAAGTAGGGGAGAACAGGTATGGATAAGTATTAGGTCATGAGCCAAACTTAGCACAAGAGTGTGCCACTTGTCAATATGTAATTTATTAAAATATTCCATCAAGGTAGGGACAAAACTAAATGAGAATTGATATAGATATGCAAATTTCACCATTACATTTTGCCCCCACCTTGTACGTGTGTGTGAATCTAATATGAGCATGCATTTCAAAGTACATGGATCATTCTTAGCTAACATGAAAAATAAATACATAGACCCATAAATAACATCATCTCAAAAAAGGATATGGGTGAAAGCACGATAGTTTGTCCCACTTCTAAGCCAAATTCAAAAACAAAATGGTTGAGATTTTGCAACAAACACATCGAGCCTTGATTGAACTTAGTCAGCAATCGTGTGGCATCTTGTGGAAAGACAAGGTTTAATCAAAGCCCCTTAGATTAGATGGAAGTGGGTTTGTTATAAATAGGGGGGTGGCCTTATTTTTTTGGCACTTGTGATTGTCAAATCGATGAGCCATCACCTTGCACACCAAGTCATCTACTCCTCGTGCAATGACGTTTCCAAATATTTTCTTTCTTTTCTCATATTTTTGTGTTTTTTAAAATATTTAATAATTTAAATTATATTTTTAATTAAATTTTTCTTTTCTATATTTTTTGAAAAAAAATGTTATTAATTTTTCTTTAAATTTATATAATTTTTATCTTTTCTAAATTAAATTTATTAATTAAAAAATAATAAATAAAAAATTAATAAAAATTATAGGACTATTCAATTTTTTTAAAATGAAATTATATGCCAAATCTCCCACTTCAATTTTGGTTGCAATCTTGCTTCGAAGCTATTCGCAATGCGTTGGGACATTTTGTGATGGTTGACTCTGCTACCTATATTTTTACCCTACCACCTTTGCTCACATTTTTGTTGATATTGATTTATCTAAGGATCTTCCTTTTGAGATTACTCTTCAAGTTGAGGATTGCCCTCGAGTGTAGTTGCCAGATTATGAAGGTATTGTGTTTTGTTGTCAATGTTGCTTTGATATAGGCCATTTGGCTTTGAAGCATGCCGCTCCAGATAGAAGGTTGAGGGTGCGGTTTCTTGGTGGTGGAATGCTCTTCCTCATCACTTTAGAGTCTCTGGATCTCCTCCTGATTCCTAACTTCCTGCCATTGATGTGCCTCTTTTAGCTACTTAGCTTCTAGCAGTGGTGCCTACTATGGCTAATTCTAATCCTCCTATAGTGGCCGGTCTTCCTTCTACTTCTGATTCATGGCCGACTAAGATTCCTGACGTGCCAACTCTAGGTGCTTCATCTCTTGTCAAACATCTCTATTCTCTCTAGTTCATTCCATGTGCCATGATGAGATGGTGTAGGCAGGAACCCCTCCTTTGTCCCCCAAGCCTGAGTATGGCCACTTTGTGTCCTGGACTCTTGTTTAGAGGAGGAAGTAAGGTCTTTCTAAGTTTGTTTCAGATTTCCATACTAGGTTAAGGGTGTGAAGGTTACTAGATTGAGGTCTAGAATTGTGTAGTCACTAGTGGACTTCCTATGTAGATGGAGTCCTCGGACTTGTGGGGTTATTGGTTTTCAACTTTGTATAAACGTTGCTTCAACCCTTATAAAAACAAATAATTATAAAACTATAAAACTAATAAATACTTAAATTAAAATACGAACAATGGTCATAGGTTTGAAACTTAATTTGCCCATTGTATATGTTAGGGGTAATGTGTACAACTCAAAGGTTATAGGAGACTTCCCTTGTGGTGTTTAGTAATAAATTAATAAAACTATAAAATAACATAAAAATAGAAAATTAATTTAATATTTATAAAATTTAGTATAGATATCTTAAATACATCTATCTAAAAAAAATGTTGAGAGATATCAATTTGAATCTATTTTATTTACTTCACATTACAACCATTTTATTTACTATATACATGATTTTGGTTAATTATTTAAGGTTTATATCTTGCCCATCAAATTTTTAATTAAATTAACAAATAAAAAAGTATCTCAAATTAACAAATCAAATTTAAACTTTTTATTGATTATTACACTACTACATTTTTTTATATAAATTAATTTAATGTTCCATTTTCTAATATTTTTTTGAGAAAATTACAGTCCTTTTCTTTCATTTAATATATAAAAAGTAATGTTTCATTTTCTATATTTTTTGAGTTTTATTTCCTTTCATGTTAGAGGCCATAAGCTTTGTAGAGGGGCTTTATAAAATTGTAGAAAAAATGATATATCCAAATATAATGGAGAAGTGAAGATGGCATATCTTTGTTTTACCTCCTTATTTTGGAAATATCAGGTATTAAATATTAATATTAAATAGATATTAATTTGAAGTTATTTTATTTTACTTCAAATTGATATATGTGCACATTTTTCTTTCACTCAACCCTATGTCCATCAATTTCTCAACTATAATTAACAAATTAAAAAAAATTCAAATTAAGAAATCAAAATATTTTCTTTTTTAACCCATGATCTTTTTTTTTTGCACTTTGAAAATGAGAAGAATGATATTATCCAAAGAACATATGTTTATTTTTAGGATTTATATTATATTTATTATTAAATATTAATAATTTGACATTTAAATGACCGTCAATTTTAAAATAAATGGTAAGTGTTTTTTAACACACTCATGCCATTACACTCCACACCTTACAACCATTGTAGAATGCCTCTTGGCATTAATTAAAAAATTAGAAAATAATAAATATTTGTGTGTCCTTGATCTAGATAATGGGGATTTATTCTACCGCTTGAATGATCCATAAGGATGAACCCTATTTTTCCCATCACTTCTACCTCTGTTTGATCCATTGTATTGCTTGGTTTTGTTTCCCTTTCTCGCGCCTTTACCACTGCTGCTGTCATTGGTGCCAAAATTTCTCCTCTACTCCTCTCCCGTTTGCTGCATCATCACTGGAGAAGATTGGGAAGTGTTTTCATAGCTGAAAGGCTTAACATATATCTTTTGAGTTTGAAATCATTCGATCTGCGGGCTCTGATCACTGTCCTTTAAGCCTCTCTTTGCTTCCGTCCTCTTCCCTTAGGAAAAGGCCTTTTAAATTTGAGATCACGTGGCTCAACGAAGAATCCTTGCCAAATAAAATCAAAGATTGGTGGGATATAAACTTGGAAGGAACAAAAATGTTCAAAGTAGCAAATAAATTAAAGATAGTAAATAAAAATTGAAGGAATGGATCAAGGAGGGATTTGGGCATCTCTTGGCAAGTTTCTAGGCCCAATTGAATGACAGAAAAAACCATTCAGCAAATTGGCATGAGCGAGAATTTAAGATCCGAGTTTGAAAAGCTACAGGAAGATTGGAATAAGCTACTCCTTCAACAAGAAAGATCCACTGGAAGCAACAATCCAAAATCATATGGTTAAAATAAGGGGACATAAAAATAACTTTTTTCACAAATATGCGATCATCAAGAGAAACTACAACAATATAACCAAGTGTAAACTCCCTTCCGACGAAACCATCACTGACAAAGGAAGTATTTGGAGAAAGCAGAGAATTACTATTCAAATCTCCTCTCTGACCCCTTGATTGTTAGATTAGAAGCAAGATAAGAAATCTTGAGATTCATTCCCCCATTAATATTTGCTTCAGATAATGTGATACTAATAGAGCCAATTTTGATAATGTGATACTAATAGAGCCAATTTCGGAGGAGGAAGTTAGACTGGCTATCTTCTCTTTTAATCCCAATAAAGCCCTTGAACCTAATGGCGTCCCTACTGCTTTCTATCAACATTTTTGGTACATTGCGGGAAAGACATAACTGAGCTTGTCCAAGAATCAGGGGTTTGTAAGGAAGTTCTCAAAGAGTTGAATTCCACATTCATTACCCTAATCCCAAAAAAGGAAAATGTGTGTTCTTTTTGACACCTACAAGCCCATTGTGAGGCCCACCCTTGTGTGACCGTTTTAGTGGCACTATTAGATCTATTGTATTGCTTTAACTAGGCTTAGGGTTTTGTTTATGGTATGGTGACCTTGCCCAAGAATAGTTATGGTGTTGTTATGGATCTATTTATAAGGAAGTTGTGTTTGTATATGCGAGATACATGTCTTGACTTGATAAATCATATATGATTCGACTATGATGAATTGGTTAGAAACGATATATTAATTCTCAATTTTTTTAGATGAAATATGTTTTGCCTTGCAGTTGATTGTTTCAATTACGAATGTGAATGGATTTTAGTGTTATAGGAAAATTGGAAAGGATTATATCCTTGAACATAGGGATAAGTTTGTAATGCGTTTAATTATGTTACTTCTTGATTATTGTGAAATGAATTGTGATTAAATTATAATATTCTAAGTAAGATTGAATTATTACAATGGTTATTAGAACACTTGATTTTGATGATTAGAAAAGGAATTTGTGAAAAGGTTGAAATAAGGCTATGCATTGATATTTGATACTGATGGTATTGTGTTTGAAACACCTGGTTTATTGAGTGACTCTGTGTGTGTTTAATTCTTGTCGCTTCGGCTATTTATACATTAGACATATTAATGTGTGTGTTGAAGTGTGCAAGCATTTCCATAGCCAATGGAATTTCAGAGGTCTACTAAGTAACTCATGTATTTAACCAGTAATGCCAACCTAATCCCTAAAGTGGATTAAGGTTATTATTGAAATGGGAATGATAGTTATGTGTTTTATTTGTACACCTTGATTTATGAGTCTTCTAAGGTTGTCAAGTAGTGAGGTGGATGATGAGTGTCATCCATGTGTCATTTTCGTTCATAAGTTTTAAGGGCTTTTTAAATGATGTTTTTTGAGCCTTTTAATGTTAATTTCACGTGTTTAAGGGGCCTAGGTCAAGTACTTGTGGGTTAGGTACCTTATAGACCTCAAATCATGAGTTTTAACTCATATTTGACCTCTCTTCTCAATCCTAGGAGTTAGGTGGCGAGATTAGAATTTTGGGTTAAGGATTGAGTGACTTGTCTCATTCAATCCCACAACCCAAGTTTCTTGAGCGGGATTCGGGGAATCCCAAAGGTCTCACATGTGTGTTATCACACATGTGAGACCTTTGGGAAGAGAACCCAAAGAACTTTCTTCTTCCCCATGCCTCACACATGTGTGAGGAGAAATATGGGGAGATGTGCTTTCGTGAAGGAATGAGAGGTTAACAAGTGTCACCTCCCTACTCTACCACATCTCACACATGTGTGAAAGCACTTGTGGGGAGTTGTGCTTGTGAGAATGAATGAGAAGGTGACAAATGTCACATCTTCATTCATTTGGATGGGCTTTGAAACCCTATATATCTCCCTCTTGTAGAGGTGAGAAGGGTTCTTTCTTTTGGCTTTTGTCTTGGATTTGGGGAGGAGCTTGGGTCTTGGAGAGGAATTTTGAAGTGTTGGAGTACTCTTGTACATATCTTCTTCAAATCCTTCATACTTGGATAGCTTGAGAGGTAAGCTCTCAAGAATCTTCAAGCTTTTAGTAGTTGTTTATTTGCAGGTGCTACCACATTAATGGGTTACACTTTTTGGGACATCCTAATTTTTGTTGAAATCACATTTTTTAAGAAAATATAATGATTTAAGCTTTGAAAGGTTCCATTTAAAGGATTTTAATTGAAGAGGGTTTGATCAAACCCCCTTAGATAGAACCCCACTAGTTTTAAACCATACCTATAATGGAGTCTTCTCTAGACCTATCAAAATGCTGATAAAAAACTACTTTTGATTTACCTTTTGGGGGATCAAAATGAATTCATTTAAAATTTATGTTTTGTAAGTATGTAGTCCTTATTATAAGCTTCCCAAAAAGTATAATTTTAAATATCTTTAATTTGATTATTATATTTATTTTTTATTTCTTGTGAATGTAGGTTTTTCACCGAACATCAAGTTCTCTGTTCTACACACATGGAAAATTAGTAAATTAGTGAAAATAAATTCTGAAAAATATCTATGCCCTAGGTAATGATGTCCTTGTTTCAACAAAAAAAGAAAAATTGAATTTCAATACATACAAAAAAAGTTATGTTTTATGGAATACGTCTATGTCTAAATTATAATTAATTTGACTTCAAAACTTCATTAAAAAAAATATTCAACAAAATATTATGAAACCAAATGCATGCCCTATATATCTGTGTTACCAATCTAAATTCAAAAGAATCAAAATTTTATCCTTTGTAAAAAAACATTATGTGCTACGGAATACACATCACTTTAAAAAAATGTTGTTTACTATTAAAAACTAGTTATCAAAGGAGATGAAAAAAAAATACAATTTAACTCCAAATTTTTTAAAAAACATATATTTAGAATCTAGAAACAAAATCTCACAAATCACTAGTTCTTTTTATCTTCAAATTCCTAATGGTTTAGCGGCTATAAGTGTCAGAAAGTGAAGATTTAGTTCAAAATGTTGATTTCAATGTCAAGTTTGGCTAAAAAGTGTAACCCATTATTGTGGGATGACCCTTGCTTATGTAATGCATGCATTTGTATGCTCTTGTTTGGTTGTGTTATTTTTTTTGGGAATGGGTTGTTTATGGTAAATGCTCACCACTTGTGTGGAAAAAGCTTGCCTTGTATTTGGGGTTTGGAGAGAGGTGAGAACCTCCTCGGGGAAAGCTCACTCCTTGAGAGGAGTTGTTTGGCTTGAGGCCTTATTTGAGATTATGGATGTGTTTGAGAGGCAAGAGTGCCCTCCTTGTGATTATTGAAATAATGAGATGGTCAAGTTGTTATAGGAGATGATAATGAGGAGAAAATGGTTACGATATGAGAAAGTAGTGTTAAAGGAATGAGAAGTTGGTATTTGATGGCTTTCCTCTTGAGTAGAGGGGTCCACTCTCTCCCCCTTGTTTCAAATCCATGGTTATGGATCTTGTGTTGTAAATATCCTTGATTGGGAATGTGCTTCTTTGCTTGTGTGTGTGGTTGCTTCCTGTTGTGATGTTCACAACACGCCCCATTTTACTCCTTAGCAAAATGGGGACCCCTGTCGTGGCTTGCTCCTTTACTTTTGTGCTCTTGGCGGTAATAGTAAAAGTTGTTTCAGTCAGTATGTATGTGCATCATGTCAGGTGCATTTGTGATCTTCATGTATGAACCCAAAATTCAAAGTTTGAATCTTGCCTCAGAAAGCCTGCCATGTGATAGTGTAAATTTCTAAGTAGGTTTGCCTTTTACATCACCTTGAAATTCGGCCAAGTAAGGAAGTTATGGGGAGTCAAAGTTCTGGTCAAACATGATATTCTGGGGGGAGGGTCACATTTCAAACATTAGTCATCTTATTAAAAATCACCCTGATGTCAGTTTATCACCCGATAATCATCTTGTTCGCAACATCCAGACGTCAAATTTGTGTGATAACTGTATTTGCCCGTCGGGCATCCTTATATATTTCGCGAGGGTGATATTTCTAATATCACCGATATTTCAAAGATCACCCGATCTTTCGAATATCACCCTCTCGCAAAATATCACCTCGGTGCCAATATCCTGATGATGTCATCTGAGCTCGATAAACAAAGGAGATCAATATCCCGCTGACATCATCCCCCTTATATTTCACAGGGGTCATATTCTGAATATCACCCGATCTTAAAACATGACCTGTTATGCAAAGCCCGACATCCCGCTGACGTCATCCTTTCGGAGGGTGATATTCTTCGGGGTTCCTTCCTCGGGGACATATTTCTTGGACCCAAACTTTCTTCAATATGACCATGGCGTCATCCTTCCACATATTAATGAAGCTCGCCCATGATGATGACATCATCATCATATCCTGATTAATATGAAAGTGCCCAGAAATCTACATGCAGGTGGCGGAATTGAAAGGTTATCAAAAGGAATTAAATACTCGTGTGCATGCGAATTTTCACAGTTCATGACTCGATATATGTGTTTGCACACTCAATGCATGAATTAGCATAATGTTTATCCTCCTGGTGGTTATTTAAGTGATGATGCCTAAACTTCTATATGATGACCGTAGGTGCGCAGAAAAGAGGAGGAGGTGCATTGGCCAGAAGGATGGGGTCAATGAGACATTGTTAGCTCACTCCGATCGAAGAGGATCATGCCGATGATCAGGATAACGTACGTTCATGATACAAAAGGCGGGAAAAGCAGGGTAGGCAGGTTTTTTATCTATTCCAGAGCTCGATGGCGTGCAGGCGAGGATACGACAGAGCTTTAATGGTGGGGGACATCCCAGGCGGCAGACTGGATCCCGAGAGGTCGCAAACGCACCAGGAGGAGACAAAGCTTTCAATGCGGTGGTTTGCAGATAAAAGACATTACTGAAGGAGCGGCGCCCTGTCTGAGGGCCGTTTGAATTCTTGGCGGGATCCATTTCCCACCGTTTGATGCTGCATCTGAGGATGCAGACCGTTGATTCACTAGGTTTTCCTAGGCACAGTGCTGGAGGGTGAAAACAAAGACATATATTCTGCCTCTGCACTTTGTAAGAGGGAGGAGGTCAATCATACAAAATCAGACCTGTAGCAATTTCATGTAGGAGATTAGATTACTGAGACTGGGGAGGATTGAATTGTTGAAACATTCAAGGTTCTTCCTCTAGATCACTGTATATGTACCTATTTTATGAGCACACTGTATGGAGATGAAGCTTCAGATTACATCCTGATTGTAAACCTTAAGTAATATTCAAGCTAATTTCTGGATATGTAATGGTGAATCCCATGTTCAACTAGAAGCGCTTTCATTTCATTGCATGTTGTTGTCAGCTTTCCCTTGAAGATTCACGCTGGATCATGCTGATTTGTGGAATGTCCTGGTGAAGTATGATTTTAGTTTTCTTCTCTTCATTACTGTATGGGAACATGTATGTGGATCAGTGATCTCAGTCAAGAAATCTTAGGAATCTCACTCTCTCTCTAACCCTTTTTCTCATTTTAATTTTATAGAAATCACTTCCATAACTGCATATCATGATAAATATTAAGCAGAACAGAGGAATATGCTGACATCTCGTAGATAACTGAAAATCATTAGCATATTCTGAACTAGATGCATGTATTGTTGAAAATATCATGCAAGGAATCACTAATAAGGGTAGAACTCATGCAAATATCAACTTAGGCACATCATTTGGAGATATATGCTGTGTAGAGTAACCTCTTTGAATGAAAGCATTGTTACAGAAGAAGAATCTACTGATCTACGTAAGACCCCAAAATGGAAAACAACAATACACATCAACCACTAAGTAACATCAACAGATTATGACCTAATCAACGGAGACTTGGGATCATGAATTCTTTGAATTCATAGTATCTTTCAAGATAAACAAGGGTTGTTGTGTAACTTTTGTTTGAATGTCTGGTTGTGACTAACATCACCATCAACACTTCCCTTGTGTAAGTTTGTATTCCGAGGTTACTTGTAGGCCTCCTAGCTCGAGGGAGGCCTGTCTCAAGCCGATGGTTGGGTGGTGATCTCCATTGGCCTTGTTTTCCTTTGTGTTGTATTATTGTAGGATTTATGGCTAAGGAAAAAGAGAAGGAGAAGAGTCTCCTTGGAAAGTTTGAGTTTGTAAACAAAAAGGTTGGACATCTATGTAAAGGCTATGTAAAAGCCTTAGCTCAATGAGCTTTGTAAATGGGTAGATAGTTTGTGGTTTTAAGGTATTCCCCTTGTGAACTCCTTTGTATGTTTCCTACTCTTGTAAAAGATGTCTTTACTTGCAAAAAAAAAATGATATAAAAGTTATGTCATTTTATAGTTGTTTGTATTATGTTGCAAATATTGTTATTAAGGAATACATTATGCTTTTGACTTATTTATTTACGATGAAAAAAATAATTAGTTGTGCTATATAGTTGTGTTTTGCAATGTCATGACAAATGAAATAAATAAATTTTGTTTTAAAAAATTAAAGAAATTTAATAAACTAGTGTTAATGCTCTCTCTCCCTACCCTATCTCATAGATTACAAAAATGATTCAAAGAAGAAGGAAGTAAACTATTATCACTTATACTTAAATGAGTTTATAAGGATGCGTTATCTCTCCTTTATATATATACTTGTATGGTTAAAAATGTATATATACATTTATATGCTCTTGTATAATTTATATATATCTTGGAGATTATTTTCTATTCATTACTTTATTTATATATCTATATGTATTTATAAATCAATATACATTACTTCCTAAAGGTTATGCCTAACCTTTTTTAAAATATTTATATATGCAAATAGTTTAAGAGGGTTATTATATAATGCAAATTTGGTTAGAGATATATAAAAAAAGATAGTAGAAAGAATTTTATTTCATTATATATATAAAGAAGTTTTTTTTAGTTTCTATTTAAAACTATTAGAGAGGTTTTAAAAAAAAATAAAAGTATTGAGGAATGTTTTTCATTTTATATTAGGGTTTGGGGGCAGTGGCAGGGCTGAAGCCTTGTCCACAGCTCCGCCTGCATAGGGAAAGGGCGTTGGGGACCCAGTCCCCATAGAGCCCGCGGGCTCTATGGGTGTGGGGGGCTCCGACCCCACCCTGCCGCAGGCACTGCGACCTGTGTAGGCCACAGGTCTGCGGGCCTGTGGACTGCACAGTTCGCAGCAGACCTACGGGCGCAACACCATTAATCTTCAACTCCTCAATAAAAATATTTATATGTATTTATTTTACCTTCGTAATATTTGTCTGGCTATTTAATCTACTTTATTTTATATATATAGTGCAGTATATTCACATGAATATATATATATATATATATATACAGTGCAATATATGCATAGTAATCTATTTATTTATTTATTCATAGGAATATATATAAATATATATAATGTAGTATATTCACATGAATATATATAGTACAATATATACACATAAATCTATTTATATATATACAGTGTAGTATATACATAAAGATCTATTTATATATATCTAGTATAGTATATATTCAGGATTCTATTTGTATTTATACATAATAGCATATACATAGGAGTCTATTTTATTATCTCCTCTCTCTCTCTCTCTCTCTATATATATATATATAACTCTTCCTTGCCTAAATGAGTGATATTTGCACAAAAAATTAAATAGGCAAATATAATTATAAGATAAATAAATATATTTAAGGTTATTATGAAATTTTCCACCTTTTAACATTTTTGGAAAACTCAAGAATAGAGGGAATCATATTTTCGGTAAGTTGAGATTTAAACTAGAAGGCAAAAGAAAAACTCTTTGGCAGATTAATATTTCAAAATAAATAAAAAAATACTTGTTGGGAAATAATCTTCCCTTGTGGGAAGAGATTTCCCACTTCTCCATCCCAACCTGCAAAATCAAACAACAATTGTGAATGTAAATGTGGGAATCCTATGCTTTTATAAACCTATTTTAGGTTTGGGAATGTTGCCCTAATTATTAGGGGTATTAAACAATTTTAAGCTTTGTTTTACTTTTCAAACCCACTTAAGTGAATTTGATTCTTTTTATAAGGTCATATAGTGGTGTGTTTAATTTATTGCACTTATAACCAATTAAACCCTTAGAATCCTTTTGTAATATTATGTTGCTTGATTTTCGAGAGACCAGTCATTGGTATTAAAGCTTTGGTTGGGCAAAGTGATGGATGTTGTTAATGGAAAGTTATTTAGTTCATTAATTAATTGTAATGTTGTACGACTTTAGTTTATAGTTCTTCCGTTAAATCTATTATGTTAGATTTTGAAAAGGTATTTAATCTATTTTAATTCCTTGCATTATTTTAATTCTAGTGGAGGTTGCACTAAATTAAATTATAGTTTTACTTTCGCTTCTACATTATAGCTTGGAATTTTTTTTGCTACTTAATTTTTTTAGGGTTAGAGTTTTGATTGGGTCAAAATTGAAATCTCTTCTTCTAGATAACCCTAGGTATTGTTCCTCGAAGGAGACCCTCCCTCATGGCGACGCTTGTTGCAATGCCTAAGTCGTTTAAGTTAACCCACGTATCTTAGGGATGTGAATGGAGTTTCACACTTTTCTGACCTTTTTGTTTCTACCTCTCCTTGCAGGGTGCTCAATGCTAGTTGCTCATGCAACATCATTAGTGCATATACTGTCGAGCGTGCATGTTGCACGTGTGGGGGTTTTAGAGTTGAGTGGGAATTTTTTTGATATTTCGTGTCATGACCACATGGCAAATGTGGGCATGACACCCATTTCATTATGTAAAGTCTTCTACAAAATAGTATCAAAAGTGATGGCTTAGAGGCTTAAGAAGCTTCTTCCAAAAATAATCTCTACTGAACAAGGAGGCTTTGTAGCTAGTAGAAATTCTAGAAGGCATCATCATTGCTCATGAACTAATCAATTTTGTTTACACTCAAAGCCAAAGGAGAATGTTGATAAAATTAGACACAAATAAGAATTTCGACAGAGTAAATTGAGAATTTCTATTGTGCATTATGGAACAATTTGGGTTCTATAAAGAATGGAGAGACTGGATCTACAACTATATACGTTCCCCAAAATTTTCAATTCTAATCAATTGTGAGCTTGTTGGATCCTTCAAAGCCTCCTGGGGTCTAAGACAAGGTGACCCATTATCCCCTTACCTATTCATCTTGGTGGCAAAGGCACGGAAGATGGCTTACCAACCTCAAATATTCTAGTCAATTAAAAGGAATCAAAGTAAGCAACAACACTCCTCCTATCTCCCATCTCCAATTTGTGGATGATAATGGTTTGGCTAGTGAAGCTTCAATGCAGGAAGCTAGAATGTTCAACCAAGCATTGGATTTGTATGAAGTTGTCTCGGGGCAACAGATCAACAAAGAAAGATAAAAAAAATATTTTTCTTCAAAACTACCCTGTTGGTGCAAATAGCCATTTTTACAATTCTAGATATAAATCCAAGAAAGCTCCCCTACACCTCCCTTGGCATCCCTCTTTTTGAAGGAAGGAATTCATCCTCTATCTGGAAAGGTATGATTGATTAAATTCTTAAAAGATTGGATGGTTAGAAAGGCAAATGGCTCTCCTTAGCAGGTAGAATGCAATTGCTCACATCCTACCTCTAAATAACATTGATCTCCATCAATTGCTCACGTCCTACCTCTAAAGAATGTCGATCTATATGATGTATGCTCTTCACATGCCTACAAAAGTTGGAAATGTATAAGATCCATAAAAATCATGTTTCTTTGGAGTGGATGTGATGAATCATATAAGTTGCCACTAATAAAATGGGATGACATTTATCTTCTGCAAGATTAGGGTGGGCTAGGAATCAAAATAAATAGAAAGATGAACTTGGCCCTTAGGGCCAAGCTTTCTTGGAGAGTCTATACTAAACCTCACTCCTTATGGAGTGCAATCTTAAGAAACAAATATTTGGATAACATGATGCATAAAATGATTTTCATGGTAAGAGAGTGCCTGAAAGGATCCCATACCTATAACTTAATCACAAGGGCTTTGTCTATCATCACTCCACTATTAAGATGGAATGTGGCGAAAGGTAACAAGGTAAGATTTTAGACTGAAGCTTGGATAAACCAAGTCCCCTTGGCACAAGAATATTAATTCTTTGAATTACCAAAATGGTACACTACCAATATTAGATTGTGGGTTAAATACTATTACAAGGACAATCATATGGAATGGCAATAATTACAAATCTCTGAAAACTTTCAGGCAGAAAAAAAGGCTCATATGACCATAATGCATCCTTTTCATTTCTAAACTCAATAAAATAGTCTTATATGGATGGGATCAAATGATGACATTTATAATGTGAGGGATGGATACAAATCCCAACTTATCCAGGTTAATCATGCCCCTTTCCTAGAAAAATAGGTTTGATACAAATATGGTTTGCCCAAAGCAAACCCTTTTCTCTAGACTACATACTGGGATAGAATTCTTACATACATAAATCTTCAAAAGTGTGGGTATCATTGACCTTCTTGGAGTGTCCTTTCAAGAAACATGAGGAAGACACATATCACCTTCTCATACACTACAAATACTCATTTCAAATTTGGGGAGAGTTGTACTCCAAGTTGAACTTTAGGTATATCCTCCCTTATGGAATCAAGGATCTACCACTCGCTTGGAAATCCCACTTATTTCTCCTCCATTAATTCAAATTTGGAGTAGCATTCCCACAATTACATACTGGAATATATGGTTAGAAAGAAATTGATGAATCTTCAAAGATGAAGAAAGAAAAATGGGAATTATTTTCACTTCTATTCTAAATTCCATAAAAGAACTCTTTTTGATATGGCTCCTAAAGGATGGCAAGATAGCTCCTAAGGACTTTGATTTGATCAACCATTGAAGAACTTTCTAGATAAAGCCCTTGACAACAAGATTGGTGGAATTAGGAAAGCCAAGGTAAATGAAAAATGGTCTCCCCCTTCTTCCCCACCATCAAACTAAATTTTGGTGGTGTAGAAAAAGGCAACCCAAGTTGGGCTAGGACTGGAGGGATTTTTCAAGACTCTAAGGGCTCAATTCTTCTTAGATTTAGCGAAGCACTGGGAAAATTCTCTAACAACCTTAACAAAGTAACAACCCTAGAGGGGATAAAACTTACAAAAGATTATAATTGGACAATTCTTGAAATTGAAGGAGACTTAAAAATCTTAAAAGCTCTTTAGAGAAATTAATGCAAGAATTAGAAACTAACCCAAGTTTTGAGGGATTGCAGGATCCTCTCCAATAATCTTAGGGAGGTTAAGAACATCCATATTGGTAGAGTTGGGAACAAGGTGGTATAACACCTTGCCAATCTAGGGGTGGTCCTAAATTCAACTCAAAACCATCTAAAATTGCTTACCCTTTCTCTCTCTAGCAGAAATATAATTAATCTCATCTCACGTGATGGTAGCACCATTTAACCATGCAAGATTTTGGAAGAAAATAAGCATGAATGTGAAATAAAATAAGTGAAGAGAGGGAGGAAGGTTGATATTTGGTATTGAATAGCTCATGGTTGACATCTTTAGTATTGTAAACTCTCTTTTTTTAGTTGGATTTTTCCTTTAGTTATAGGGTTGTATTATATACCTAACTTGGTTAATATTTTGTAATATGACTACTATTATACTAGATGGGCAACAACCCACCTTTTTTTGGTCGATCAAGAAAAATTAACTAGAATTTTATTACTTTATATTTTATTATCAATAAAAGGGAGAGCGCCCCTATCCATTTTACTAAAAAAGAATGAGTAAAATAAATGAATATGCTTCAAACCCTTGAGGAGGGGAGTAAAGACAAAACTCACATCAACAAGAAAGAAGAAAGAACATAATTTTATATATGGATTTGTCTCCTGCTTTTTTATCCTATTTTGTCATGTGACCGAAGTATCATATTATGTGTGATCTTTCCTTTTTTAGAGGAATATTTTTTCCTCTAGACTATGGACCAATTGTACTTGTCTATGGAGACACGATTAACCCTAATAGAATTAGAAACCATCAATATTGAAGCATGATGTGTGGAGGGCGTTGTCACAATAAGCCTAATATCTCCTTGTGAGTGGGGATCAATCTCCCATTCATGCCCATGGTATGACTATAGTTGGGATCACTTGTGGATTCCAAGGCCCAACTCCCAATGAAGCGACCACTAGCTAAGACCAAGCCGATCAACTAACCTTTGTGTGATTGTCAGAGGGAGGTCACCATTTGAGTCAAATTTGGATTTATACAACAATGGTGAAGCTTGACACCTTGCCACTAAGTCACACTTCTATTGCTCTATTGATTTGAAACATTTGAAACCTTCCTTGAATATTGAGAAGCAACATGTCCATATTTGAAGCACCTAAAACACTCAAAGGGAATATTGACGTAGTCAAGTATTTGGGACCTATTGGGGTTTTTTCCTATTCTATTTCTTTATTTTGTTCTAAGGATCCTCCTATAGTAATAGTCTTTGGGGAATGCCAGACTTTAAAGCAACAATCACAATATCCAATGCTCAAACAATATAAAAATAGGCCCAAATCATGAGAGAAAAGACTTATTTCTCCTTCTTCTTAGAGCTTTGCCAAGCTTAGGAGGGTATTTCCTTGTCAATCCCTCAAAGAGAGATCAAATTCAAATTTAAATTAGAAGAAGAAATTATCCAAGGAGACACAATTTATCATCAATTCTTCTAAAACTATCTACTAGCTAAGTTTAACCCTTTTGACACAATATCAAGTCTAATTAATCAATCACTGTCCCAAATTATGTTGGCTACTAGAAAATAATGAAGGGGTTTCTATAAGAAAAAATGCAAATCCATAAATTTATGGGTAAGAAGATGAAAGATGGGAAACAAAGTTCAACAATCTTCTATATCATTACAAACAAGGTGGATCAATTAACTTAAATAAGTTATTCCCATTATGATTTTCATTAATAAAATGGAGTTGGTGGTCATATAATTCTTAGATTAGTGCCTATTCCTATGCATATAGTCAAACACTAAATATAAGATCAACAAACCATTCACACATCCAACACACTTTGAATAATCTAATTTGCTTGGCCTTGTCTTGCAGGACTTAGATCATCAGAAGCTACTTAAACCAAAAAACCCAAATTCTACCTAGCAATCCTTTACCTATACTAATTGCCCCATATGCTAAGTCTGAAAGACTTCCTTATTAAGATGAATTCTTAACAGGAAATTTTACAGTATTCCTTGAATACTAACTAACATGACATTAACACCAACACAACAATTGTATGTCCAAAAAATATATTTCCTGAAGAAAGTAATAAAGTACTAGAGATAATTTGAATCATTCTAATTTAAACATGTATTATACCAACTTTTCAAAGGAAGTAATAAAGTACTAGAGAGAATTTGAATAATTCTAATTTAAATATGTCTTACACCAACTTTTCAAACAAAGAAAATATGAATAGCTTGACAAAAATTCTTTAATCATAAACTCAAAATTGCTTTTATTTCACAATGGAATTCTTTACACTTTTCAAAAACCCTTTTTGACCAACCCTTTCTACAAAGTATGCACTTTCTACTTATAAAAGAGTGACAATGCTCACCTCATGGATGATTGACACTTGTCAACTCTTATTACAACCTAGAATGTTTTTATGGTTAGCACTTTCAAAAGTGCTTTTTGGTCCCAAATTCTCAAACATTTAGGGACTGGATAACTAAATGAGAATCAACTTAAGATTGAAAGAAAGGAGTGAAAGAAGATTACTCATCTTTATTTCTATTAACCCCTTACTACACTTTGATCTACCATAGTAGGATACCATCCACATTTCCCAACCATGAATGATAAGAGGGAGGATAAAATCACTTCCTGAACACACACAATCATGATGAAGTAGGAGTATGCATTGGGGAGGCCCTTCTTCCTCTTCAAGATTGACATAGCTCAATGCATACTATTCAAAATCACCTTGGGGAGCATACATTTGAAGTGAGATCTTTGGAAACAAACAGGTGTCATCTAACCAACTATCCATGAAATGACCCCAAAGCCAAAAAAGGTAAGGCCTAGAATTCAAGAGGAGATCCTCCTTCAATTCAAAAAGATTAATTTTGATTTTCCTTTATTTTCTATAGCATGACAACTTGTACCTGGTCTTATGGATAAGGTCTTTGGATATAAAAAGATAAAAATGCAAAATTAATAATCCTTGGCAAATGTTTCTTTCCATTCATCGAATTCTTCTTCAGTAGGCTAATCTACCTCTAGAATAATTTTCATTTTATTAATACTTGTTGCATACTTGGCATCTAAAGCAATCCTAACTTCCTTGATAAAATTCTCCACCTTCATTTCCAAATTTAATGCCTTGTTTATTTTGTAGCTAACCAAAATAGGATCAACTTTGTCCTCCTTTAGTATGGCATTAACCAAAATGGGTACTAAATCTCCAAAATCAATTTTTCATTCCCATAATACTTTTGTCTATCTAATTGAATCTATGATGTTAGGAATATCAAAACAAACTAGTGCTTGAAATTGATTATCTTTTAGGAGCACTTGCAACTTATTCACAAAAGAAAAGACATCACTCAACAACTTGGTTGCCTAAAAAATTGATGCAATCCCATTTGGGCTCCTAAGGTCTTATTTAGCATTTTAATAATTGGTTTTCACTGTCATCATCCTAGGGATCCACTTATCATTGATCTCTGATAATTTTGGCCCTATATCCTACAAATAGTTCATGGATTTTCTCAAGTTATCATAGCACTCCTAGAGATCATCGATCAATCTAATTGGGTTGGATACTATAGCCTTAAGATATCCTTTAATAAGCTCTTCAATTTCTTGCTTTGCTATAGTACTCCACTATTTATTTTCTTCTTGTAGGACTTTGACTTTCTCTATTAGCACATTTATATCTCTTGGTGATGATGGGCCTTCTTGATATACACTTGGAAGAGGCATAAATTCTTTTGAACTTAATGAATTGATTTGAACTTGAAGTAATTTTCATATTTAACTTTCTCCTTTGCAAGTTCTTTGTTCAACCTTATAACATCTTATAGCAATGTATCATAATCCTTCTACAACTTTCTAGTTACAACTTCACTGAATGGAGCAATATGAACTACTAATGAAGTAGCTTCATGGATAGGTGTGTTAGATACTCTTTTAACAATTAAATGTCCAATTAACCCTTGAGGATCATCAAAAACTTTAGACTTGTCACATGCTCAGGTGCAATAGTCCAAGGTTTCTTGATTGGGGCAATATTCATATCTTGAATAGAACTTACTTGCTTGTTCTATATCCTAGAAAACATCTTCGTCCTCATTATTTATTCTATATGTATCAAATTCTAGGGCTAAAGATATATCCCACCCTAGTAACAACAAACATCCACTTTCTCTAACTAACCTTCTTGCTTGCTTTGGTGTGATATTGATATCCATCTTAAAAATTGAAGCACTTTGTAGAATTAGGATCATGGCCTAGGGCCTTGGAAAATTCCTTCCTAGATACTAAATCTCCTATAGCATGTGTCTTCATCTTGAGAATAAAATTATTGAACTCCTCTATTCTAATAAATTGGTCATCAGAAATGAATCTCTTAGATGCTTTATTTCTTACACCATTAATTATCTCATCACCCTCAAAATATCCAAGAAGTGTAGCAATATAAGGGGAAGTATTGTTCATGCATGCTAGGAGATTTAATAATTTGTATGCTCTCATCACCCATTGGAACAAATTCATCAAAGCCCTTAGTTTCATTTCACTACAAGGAACTAGTGGTTGTTGAAGATCTACAACTTATTTTGTTTCTTGTGGAACATTAGAAGACTCCTTTACCATCAACTCTTTACCCTTTGGTTGTCTTGACTTGAGGATACCACTCTACCACTTGATTCTACCCTTGTATCATGTGTACTAGAAATGATAGTAGTCAGAGATTGTTTCACCTTTGGAGGAATTATGCTTAAGGTGTCAACATTGTCCAATATAATCCTTATTCTCTCTATGGGATTTTGGATTTTAGCATAGGATCCTTTAAAATCAGGATCATTCTCCAACCTCCCACCTTTATTTTATACCACCTATCCCTTCTCAAATCTTTTTTCACATTATCTTTGTAACTCCTAATAAGGTCCTCATCCTCATTAAATTGGTGTTCAAAACTTACCAAACAAACTTGTTTCCTCATTATATGAACAAAACCTTTTGAATCATCTACTCTCACTTTAACAAATTCCATATTATACTTGCATATGAGGTCCACAATTCTATCATAGCCCTCCTTAACCAATATAGTGAAATTTGAAAAGTTATCCTGAGGAGGAAGTATGCATTTCCTTTTATGACTCCTAAAATGTTCATAGTTTGCATTATTCATTTGCCAAATTGCTTCTAAGAATGCAATTCTTGATGGAACCTATTGGTGCCCATATTATCTAGCCCCCTCAAACTCATAAAATCCTGTAAAAACTAAAAAATTCAAGGGTGGTCCCCCTTGTGTCTTGCCTTACTTTGACATCCTAGAAATTCCTCAGAAAATTCTAACAATTAAATTTTTCTAAGTGTTTTGGCCTTTTTTAGCCCTTTTCCTATTCCTAGGAATAGTTCGGAGGTTTCAATGCTTCCCAAAACCACTGGAAGCCTCGACGGGTTCCTAAGTTCCCTTTCCTCCCCAACTTGCTGACAAAGCAAAGTGTATAACTTAGAAGTGTGGAACTTGTCAGTAATTCTGATGGTTCCTAGAACCACTAGAACCTCCAACTTTGTTCTTGCTTCCTTGGTTTTGACAAATTTTCAAGAAGGTTGGTGAGGGTAAGTGCTTCAACACTTAGTTGATTTTGGTGAGTAGTGACTTAGACAAGTGCACATGTGGAATATCGATGGTTCTGATGGTTCTCAGAACCATCGGAATCCTTGACAAAGTTTCATGGTTCCTAATGTTGGCATGGGCTCCGAAAATGGAATTGAGGGAGAAACTATAAAAGGAACAAAGAAAAAAGAACAAGAAAGAGATAGAAGAAGCAAGAGAAAAGGATGAGTTCTTGATAGTCAGTGAACCATCGACAAGGTGGAACATCAAAGTGATAGATGAGAAAAGGAAGATGTTGACAATTCTAACAGTTCCCAAAACCTTCGACTTGGTTCTTGATGGACCCTCTAGCCCTAACAAAGCAAAATTAAAAGATTTTAATGTGCTCTTAATATGTTTTTTATGGGTTTTTATCAAGAATGTCTATGTATATCACAAGGGTGCCATTAATGGCCAGTTTAGTAGTACTATTGGTAGCTGAGCATACATTGAGGTTAATGAGGATTGTACATGGGTAGTTGGATGGATTTCCTACCCAAACTACAATGCACAACTACAACTCTATACATCTTTGGTAAGAACATGAAAATGGGAATTTTTTCAATTTTCCAAGTGCCATAAGTGCAGTAAACATTCTAGGGTTTCAAGAAATGTCATGTCCAATTATTCAAGGTGTAGCAATATGAAATGTATGAATATTATGAGGGTGTAATTTGATATCAATTGTTAACTTCTCCATTGTTGTTTCTATTTTTTCAGGGAGTCCCTAGTGTTCCACTTACCACGTTTAGTGGTATGAATGTAATAGATGATTTGATGAGTATGACAAATTTTTAAAACACTACTTTCTTGGTGGTGATCATTTCTAAATTACATGTGGATGAATGTAGTATAGCAAGTGATAACTAAGCATACTCATTGTCTAATATCATTTTTATGTATTTGAGTTTTTTGAAAGGCACATATGTTCTTATATTGATGTTTACCTTTGATAAATTGATGACCCTATAGCCCATTGGATAGGAACCAGTCTAGTATTAATCACCCACACTTCTCAAAATGAACAAAAACCATTCAGTTGTGGAATATAGATAGATATTGAAACTGTGTGCATCATTTGGTTTTGCATTTTAACCAGGGTATATCTTTTCTAAACTTGTCAAGCTTCAATCTAAATGAACCAAATTTGCATACTTGCATATTGCATTTCTACAATGATGTCATTATCAACTTTATAATAGGTTAATCAAGTAGTAGTTTAGCTTTTGATTTGGTGAGAACCTTTGGGGTCAAAACTATCATCTGGATACTACTGCTATGTTGTTATTTTGTGCATTTTATGTTGTAGCCAATCCCTGTTGAGGGATACCTCTAGGAATACCCTCCTAAGTTTAGCTAAGCTTGAAGAGAAGAAGAGATTACCCACTCCTAACAATTAGCCCCTAATCATCCTTATCCTATTGATGAGCCCCTTTCTTGTCTCCTTGATGACACCCCTACCCTAGGAGATTAAGAAAACTTTAGGGTTTTGGATCTATGGTTTTGGGACCCAACAGATTAGCATCACTGTCAAGGACAATTTGATTATGGTTATAAATTTTTGTAGCTCTGCAACTTAGTGAAAATCAATTTGCAAAGTAATCTCTTCCAAGTGGGGAGTGGCGACTCTATTAGGTCAACCTGGAAGTTAGTTTTCATTTAATAGAATTTACCATGGATAGAAAAAGGAACATGAAGTAGTTTTGACATGAAGAATCCTTAGACCAAACCAGAGGTCAAAGAAATAGATGGAGGGCCATAAATACAGGTGAATCCTCTAGACCAAATATTGAAGATCAAGGAAATACATCAGGTATGAATGACACATTTGTGAACTTGATTGATCAATACTAGTACACATCAAAAGACTCTACTGATAATATACTAAAGACAAATATAAGAGCAAGTATAAATTAATATGAAGTTAGAACAAATAAAATATCATTGGTAGGGGAAGTAGAGATAGGTCTAGAGAGACACAAAGAGGAACATTTGGTGTGCAAAATGAAGAGGCACATCAAGCAACCCAACATCGTACTTCACCCACTAGGTCACTAAGGAAAGAAAGTGGAGACATTCCCTAGATGACAATAATATGCCAAGGCATTCAAATGATGAAGAAAGGCAAATGACCTTGTATGAGGAATTAAAAATACTAGATCATGTTAGATAAATAAGGTAAGAGCTCATAGCATAAAATGAATTGATGCAAGCTCAACTTGCCCAACAAGCCCAAGCAGCCCAGCAACAAGTTAGAAATTAGTTTCAGGATCAATTCCTCCTAATCAACAACAATATCAACAACAACAACAACAACAACAAATGGGTCAACAATTTGGAAACATTCCAAATCTTAGAACTACAATCTGAAGACAAGACCACAGGTTTCCTCTATCAAGGAAACCTTTGGGAGTAGAAAGGTACAAACAATTAGATTTCCTTAGCATTCCTAATTTTCCTAATCCTATTCCAAATGAAATAAGATGGAAGATCCCTAGGTTTCACTGCAATAATGCAGTCACTGGGGAAGAACACTTGAGACACTTTATCAATGTCACAGATGAGTATGAGATAGACCATGAGGATGTGATTATGACATTATTTGTTCATTCACTAGTGGAAAGTGACAATGAGTGGTACAATAGTCTCCCTGACAATAATATTGATTTCATGAGGGTTTTCAAACTTCAGTATGGGGATAGGATCAATTCCAATTTTTTTGTACATGAACTAACAATCATCAAGAAAGGAGTAAACAAAGCAGTGGTGGACTTCAATAGAAAGTTCATCATGACCATGAGGAAGGTACCTCCAAACCTGAGACCAAATGAATCGTTGTGTTTAGTATTGTATTGTGGTGCATTTGATTCTAAGATAGGGTATTCTCTAAGGGACAAGAATCCTCAAACATTTAGCGAGGCTTATGCTACAACCAATAACATTGAGAGTAATAAGAGAGTTTTGGGTAAACATGTTAGGAGGCTGGATGTAAAGATCTCCCAACTAGAAAGGGTAGCCTTGAATAAGCCTCTCACAACTGAAGACAAATTGGATAAGCTCATGGGAGCTATGAAGGATTTTTCATATAAAGTAGCAAGAAATGAGAAAGGGTTGTCACCTCAAGGTGCAACAACATATTTTAATAAAGGCGAAAGATTGCATAACATGCCTTACAACACTGATTGGTCTTAGTGGCCACAAAAAAATGATAGGCAAGTAACTCATAAGCAAGTGAGTTTTAAACATCGTGAGGACACATCAGATCCAGTAAAGAGGGATCAAGACAACTTTCAAGGGGAGTCATCATGGTGCAAGGCATGTTTCCTTCCCCATGATTCATCAAATCATGCAGTTGTTCACTTGATGAGTAGAGAAGAATTTCCTAACGAAGAGGGTGGTGCTGAATACTATGATGACGAGATCAATTAGTTTGATACTAAAGATTATGAACAAATGGGTGAGGATGCTAATTATGGTAGCTATGGCGAAGATGATCATGTTCTTCGATATGATTATAGTGCAGGCCCTAAAAGATATGAATTGCTAGCTCATGACTTTGAGTATTTTAGAGACCTCATGCACAAGAAGTATCAGTAGTCCAAACCATTGAGGGAAGACATGATGTCTCTAACTGATGTATCTATAATGTAGGTTCAGGGTGGATACCAATTGAGAAATGGACACATGCCTTACAAAGTAACCCTATTGCAAGATCAGGTAGAAATGGAGTAGATACTGCAAGAAAAAAGTAGAAAGCGCGTGTTGAAAGAAAAAGCAACGGTTTCCAAAATGGGGTGCTTGAAAAGAAGAAGATTCTAATGCAACAACTAGCAGGAAAAAAATGTTCAAAAGGCTTTAGCACATATACTGCACTTAGCTACTATACCAGTCCTAAAAATTTAAAATTCAAAGAATGATGCCAAGCAGCATCAACCTCAAATGCCAAAAGAACCAGAAAAGAATAAGGATAAAAAGAAAGAATTGAAAGGTATGGATATTTATTTCAACCAGTTGATGCCTTTCATCCTTGATGAAAATGATGTTACCACCTCATATGATGCTCCTTTACCTAATTACAACCATATAGATATGGCCCAAGTTTTTAGTCAATTTAGGGTTTCATTGCCCATAGGGGAAGTACTTATAGTTCCTAAGCATAAAGATTGGATCTTATCATATACCATTGCTATCAGTGAACCAAAGCAACTTATGGCTACCCCAGGTGATAATGATGAGGGTAAAAATGAAGAAGAAATTGTAGAGGCTTATTTAGGGTCATCCATGGTTAACAACTAGTTAGATGTCGATCCATTCTATACAACATTGATCATCAATGAATGGTTTCTACATAACTACATGCTTGATTCAAGAGCCTCTAGTAATGTTATGCCATTAGAGGTCATGAATGACTCAGGTCTAAAAGTGTCTAAATCCTATGGCAAGTGCTTTACCATAGATTCTATGGAAGTCAATGTGATTGGACCAGTGAAAGATGTTGAAGTCCAACTTGCTGCTTTCCCTAATAAGTCATTCCTAATGGATATCATCATTGTGGATTGCCCGGAAAGTGAGTTATGCTGCTATCTATAAAATGGGTGACTTCTATGCTCGTGTAGTATCCGAATGGACTTATCATATGCTACCATCTCAGTGCATGGAGTAGAGGTAAATCTATATATGGAGAAAAAAATGTTGGATGGTATTGTAGATCGTTACAAGATAGCTACTGAAGCAAATTTCTTTGACATGGAGATTGTCCATTTTATGGGCTATTGTAATGAATATGATCATGACATATTGTGGGTCCTTCCCATAATGCTGTCTCCAATCATGATGTGACTAACTTATGGACAATGTTCTTTGATGGAGCATGCTCTAGAGATGTCTTAGGTGCTGGTGTAGTTTTGATATCACCAGATGGGGAATAATCTGGGTTGTCCTTCAGGCTCGATTTCCAATACACAAACAACATTGCTGAGTATGAAGCTCTTTTGTTGGGCTTGAATATTGCTCATAGGAATGGAATCAAATGTTTGAGAATTGTGATTAATTCTAAATTAGTTGTACAACAAGTCAAAGGTGCTTATACAACCAAAGACAAAAGGTTGAGAGCAATAGAAATGCAGTATGAGATACACTGGAATTATTTGATGCTATTGGCATTGAATGGATCGAAAGGTCTGAAAATGTAGAAGCAAATGCTTTAGTTGTTGCAACTTCAAAATTTAATTTGAAATCAACCTCTTCTTAGTCTCAATATGCTATTGAGGTCCTTACTAGACCCAGTATACCTGACAACATCTATAACTAGCAAGTATTTGATGATAGTGATCAAATTTATAGATTTATGAATTGCATGGATGAATTTGATAGTTAATTGATATATTGAAAGCATATGTTGGAGATTGAGGGTGGCAAAGAGACCTTGTTTGGTAATGAGGTAGTGTAGCTTAAAACAAATACTATTCCTAAAGGATTAGTAACATTGGAAAGAATGTTTGATAGTGCAAATTGCTACATGAATAAAGGCAATCTAGTTGAGGAAAATAGCATTGAGGGTGTAAATTTGGGGATTGAAGCTACCCCAGAATGATTTACATTGGTAAGAAGTTGAAACCAAATAAAAGACAAATGTTAACCGCATTGTTGCAAAGGTTTAAGAAATGTTTTTGCATGGTCTTATGATGAACTTAAAGCTTATAGGGAGGATTTGTTTCAACACACCATCCCACTCCAGTTTGATGCAAATCCCTTTAGACAAAATCAAAGACCAATCAACCCTACTCTAGATCCCAAAATGCAAAAGGAGTTGGCAAAGTTGAGAGGAGGTATAATCAAACCTATCCGACATTTTGAATGGGTATCTAATCTTGTCCCAGTTAGAAAGAAGAATGGAGAGTTAAGATTGTGTGTAGATTTTAGAAATTTGAATGTTAAATCTCTCAAAGACAATTACCCTCTTCCAAGCATGGATCATTTGCTACAAAAGGTGACTAGATCAGAATCGATGTATATGATGACTAGATTCTTAAACAACTAAGTGATGGTCAAGGAGTCAAAACAATATAAAACAACATTCACCACTCCTTGGGGAACTTTTGTAAATGTGAGAATGCCATTTGGTTTAAAGAATGCAGGTTCAACATTTCAAAGAGCAATGGATGTTGCCTTTGTAGGCCTCATATATGAGATCATGGTAGTTTTCCAATATGATCTAATTGCATTCTCCAAGGAAAGAAAAGACCATGGCAAACATTTGGAGCTAATATTTGAAAGATGCCTTGAGTATGGGATTTATTTGAATCCAAAAAATGTATGTTTGGGGTTGAAGAAGGAAAGATACCGAGACATATAGTGTCAAAGGATGGGGTAAGGATAGATCTAGAAAGAGTAAAGGCAATTGACCTCATCCCTCGACCCAAATCAGTCAAGGCTATCCAATATTTCTTTGGGCAAATCAATTTTGTGCAGAGGTTTGTCCCCAACTTTGTTGAGAAGACCAAGGCCATTTCCAAGATGTTGAAAAAGGGATAATCAATCATATGGAGCCAAGAACTAGCTACTGCATTTATGGACATACATGAGGCTCTCAAAGATGCTCTAGTCTTAATAAGCCCAGACTACTCTAAGCCCTTCCAACTTTTTTATTTTGCCTCCTTCTACACCATAGCTACTGTCCTACTTCAAAAAACCAAGGATGGGCATGAGCAGCTTGTTGCATTTTTTACCAAATCTTTGCAAGCTGCTGAGCTAAAATATTCTTGTTGACTCATTTGAGTTTTCTAGACTCAAATAGTCATGGGTGTCTTTAGAGGTATTCAATGGTCGCTTTATTGCTTTTCTAGAGCATTAGTCATGTTATAAGTATTGTTAAAAACATCTTGAAAGGGCTTTTTATGATGTTAAAAGGTAAAAATATATTATTTTGCTTTGACAAGTGATACATTAAAGTCTTAAGTCTTCAAAAGTGAACCTTAAAATTCCCAAATGCATGTAAACCTTATGGAGGGAGTTTTTATTCAAAAGGGAGTCCAAGTTTCTAGGTAAGTTTTAGGTTAAGTTTAAGTCTTTTGGGCATTAGACAAGGTTTTTAGGGTTTTTTAGCTAGGCTCTTTTAGTTTGTGAGGAAGATATACCAAGGGCTTGAAGCCCTAAAACTCCATGTTTTCAAAGGAAAAACACTTTCAAGATGTGATATTATCATTTTCAATGGACATGCATGTGGTCTAATGTTTCAAGGATTGAAGATCTCTAAATAGTCTCTAGCAGTTTCAGGGCTCCATGGTAGTGATCAAGTTGGTGAACATGGTGGAACATTCAAGTTACTAAATATAGTGAAACATGCATGTGTCTTCAATGCCATCCAATGATTCCCATAGGGTTATGATAGGGTACAAGGTTCAGAGATCTAAAATAGATGTTGTAAAACTCACATAGTTCCCTTGAGAGGGTTGTGAGAACAGTGCATAGATCCAAGACAATGTCTCCAAGTGTCAAAGACCTTGTAAGAATTCCATGGAGATGTTTGAAGTTATCTTTAATGTAAATGATGCAGAAGACTTGTTTCTGAAGTCCTTGGGATTGATAAGTATTATATTTGATAAGTATAAAGTACATAATTGAAACTTAATTTTGCGAATTTCATAAGCTTGATAAGTACCAAGTCCTTTTTTTGCGAATATGTTATATTTATTATTTTTGTAATATAAGTTATATATATATATCTTTCTTCAATGAGCAATGTTGTCATGATAAGGCCAATCCATAGGAGCAACGTGAACCATTTGATTTAGGGTAGAGAACATCAATTGTTTTCAGCATAAGCAAGGGTTTGTTGAACGCCTAGAAAGCCCAAATGGCTTCATTAGGAAAATACCCTATGGAAATGGATCCTTTTATAGTCTACGATGTCGAGCGACTTGATCTTGGGTCTACAAGTGGCTTATAACATATGAGACTACCTCATACTCCTAGTATATAGGAGGCACCTAACTATGTCGCTTGTTATGGCTTTAAACTTTGTGTTTTGAGCCCCTGTCAAGGCTTTGTCTTCTTGAGATAATGCCGATCAATAGGAGCAACGTGAACCATTTGATTTGGGATAGGGAACATCAATTGTTTTCAACTTCAACATAAGCAAGGGTTTGCTGAACGCCTAGAAAGCCCAAATGGCTTCATTAGGAAAATAACCTATGGAAATGGATCCTTTTAATATGAGGCATACATACCCTACCCCCTGTAGGATTTGAATTTGTGACCTCTCTTTCAAGAGGGCAAGTTTTTCACCAAAGACCAACTCAGACTCTATAACAAACCATTAACAAAAAAAACTAGGTAATATCCTCCTCCTTGCGCCATAATATTCCAAAAAACTAGTATTGTTATTTAAGTCAAATTTTACATAATGAAACATGACAGATTTATTGGAATATCTTATCCGTTGGATTCTCCCGTGACTTGAAAATTACTGTAACCATCGTGGTGTTCTTCGAAGCTAAACTTTAGGGCTTTACATGCATCGACAAAAAACTGAGCATCTTTACAGAGGTCCTCCACTTCCGTGCTTGCCCTATTCTTCTCTTGCGCACTTTTTATCTTTATATAATTCCATGGTTTCTGGTTCATCCACTGCTCCTCAATCGCAGATCCAGATTACATATGCTTTTCATGGTCTTGTTCCCCCATTTGCATCTGCATCTACTTCTGCTACATCCTTATCGCCATTACAAAAGCTGCCCTGCGATGTATTTCTTAATCATCGTGGACCTGATGTCAAACCCATGCTGTCCAGAGCAATCTACAATACCCTCCATGCTATGGGTTTTAGGGTTTTTCTTGATTCGGAGGAGCTTCAGTTAAGGTACTTCTTCTCTACAGAACTACAAGAAGCAATGACTAGTGCTTCCCTTTATGTAGCACTTTTTCCTCCTCCATATGCACAATCGCCCTGGTGTCTTGCCGAGCTATCCTTCATGCCCAAATCTGGTACAACTATTAGTCCTGTTTTCTACCATGTTCTTCCTGACGATGTCCGCCATTTGGTTCATGGGAAAATAATCGACGCAGCTGACCTTTTGAAGCATCAAAAGAAGGGTACATACAGAACAGACAAGCTTGAGGAATGTAAGGTGGCATTCCATAAATCTGCATTTTGTAAGGGAGAAAGCATCAATAATAATGGGTAAGAAACACATAATCTCTCTCGTGTACATCTGTTATCATACCTTCCCTTTTATGCAACATTTTTCTGTTTTATATACGGTTAAATTTGATTGAATCATCACTGGTTAGTAATTTACTTTTTTCTTTTCAAACCATGTTTCACAAATCAGTCAGGTGCAAAGGGTGTTGGAGAACATTGTGAATCGTGTATTGAAAGTAATGAAAAGAGTACCATTAGAGGTAGCAAAACATCATATGGATCTTGAAGAAGCTTTAGCAGGCTTTGAAATGACTGCTGGTGAATCTGCAAAAACTTATCCTGATGTCCAAATTGTGGGAATATGGGGCATGGGTGGTTCAGGGAAAATTACACTCTCAAAAAAATAATCTACTTTCTAAATTGTGGGAATCTGGGGCACGGATGATCAGGTAAAACTACTCCAGCTCTTTTAAGACCTCACTTTTCATAATCCACCATTTAACAATATAGAACAAGGGAAAAGGGTTCTCTTACCATTTGAGATGTGTTTGTGGACTCATCATTTTAGATGATGTGGACCATATAGATTGATTCGAAACTTTATTGCCCACAAAGGATAGCCTTGGATGGGGGAGTTTGATCATTGTTACATTATAGGAAAGGGAAGTCAAAAGAAGGTTTGAGATTTTGGAGCATCACCTTCATTTATGGAATGAAAACAATAAAATGTTGTCATCCCAAGCAATTTTTTTGTTGGCATACATTCTTACAACTCTATCCACTGGGTCCATGAACTTGTTGAAAAATTCTGAAATGGTTGCAATGGATTACCTTTGTCTAGAACTTAGAGGCCAGCTTTATGGCTCCTTGAACAAGATCTCTAAAATATTGTCAAATGATATCGAAAAGGATCTCTAAAATATTTCCAAATGATATTGAAAAGAGGTTTGAAGTATGATGCTTTAGGTGAAGAAGAGAAACAAATGTTCTTGGATGTAGCTTGGTTCTTCATTGCTGAAAATAGCATGTTTGCCATTGTTGAATGGGAGGGATCAGGCTGGAGTGGTCTGTATGGTTGGGAAAGGCTTGTGAATAAGTGTCTTGTTGACCTTGGCTATAACAATTGCATAAGAATGCATGACCACAAAGAGATTTAGGAAGGGAAATTGCAAATACTCAAGCACCCTACCATCTTTGGTCTCGAGATCAGATTTTTAGGTGAAGGAGAGAAACAGATGTTCTTGGATGTAGCTTGGTTCTTCATTGGTCAAAATAACATGTTTTCCATTGTTGAATGGGAGGGATCAGGTTGGAGTGGTCTGTATGGTTGGGAAAGGCTTGTGAATAAATGTCTTGTTGACCTTGGATATAACAATTGCATAAGAGTGCATGATCACAAAGAGATTTAGGAAGGGAAATTGTAAATACTCAACCACCCTACCATCTTTGGTCTTCAGATCAGATTACAGGCATTCAGAAACAAGAGAAGGTGGGATAAATACTTTCTTTTCTATTCTGTCACAAATCATGGCATGGAAACTTCTTCTATTTGTCTGTTTGTTTACCTTCTTACATTTTAAGTTTGTCTTTTTTGCTTTTCTCTTATCAGGACAATATCTGGATTAGAGAAATTGTGGCTTCAGAAGAGCTAGAAGGCATTTTCCAGTTAGATTAAAAGCTTTTGTGGTTAGAGAAAACTAAGGGAACAATTTATACATTGCGAAATTATCAAGAGAGTTGGCATGACTTAGTTATACTGAAATTGCTCATACAAATCTTCCATCATGGTTACCATTGGAAAATTTAAGAGTTTTAGAACTTTATAAGTTCTCCCACAAGATAGTAGGCTTGTGGAAGGATGGGGCAGGAGTATGCATATTTCATCTATTGATCTTTCCAATCTATGATAGAATGAATATAATTGTTCTATATCCTTCCTTGTAATTAAATTCAGTGCAGTTAAGATTGTTGAATATTTTTAATTGCCATAATTTAGTGAGATTTCCAAAGTCCCTGGGATCTCTCGAGAATTTGTAAAAGATATGCCTGTTTCGCTGTAATGTGAAGTGTCTGCCAGAGGAATTTTGCCACCATCAATTGTTGGAGCACATGCAGTTGGTAGAGTGTGAAATGCTATCATCACTGCCTAGTTGTTTTGGTCATTTGAGAAACCTGCGGCATGTAGATTTGAATTATTCCTGTCAATTGAAAATGTTGTCAGATTCTTTTAAGTAGTTGAAGCTCCTGCAACATCTCAATTTATAGGGTTGAAAGAGGCTCACGTTACAGCCAGACATCCTGGAAAACATGACAAAGCTTGGATATTTGAATCTTAATGGGTGCGAGTAATTGGAAGAGTTGCCTCATCACATCACAAATCAGGCCTTCTTAAGTGAGCTCTTTGGAAGACAAGACTGTCAAAGATTTCAATTTCTGAAGGCTGTTGTCCTGGCCTTATAACTCTGAGACTTTGGGATAATGACCATTAAAGGGAGGTTGATACGCTACCAACAGCAGTGGAGGGCATACAGGTGATAGATTGTAAATTGCTAAGGAGCATAAGTGTATTGGTGGCATAGTAAACCTTCAACAGCAGATAGTGACTGACCACATTGGATGTGCTTCCAGGTTTTGATCAATTAGCTTCTCTCAAAGTAGTTGTACTGGAAGGTGGGCTACAAAGTTGAGGAGATACAAGGTTTGCAACAGTGCACATCATTGGAGAAGCTGGTGGTAGATTGTACATGTTGGGCGGTGCCCGGCATAGAAACTTGTAGCAAATTCTTCAGGTAAGAGTTGATTGTAGTTGATTGTTATTGACTGTTTGATTGTTAAACCGTGTAATATTTAAGTAGGATGTTTGTGTATGGATGAGAAGTAAAATTACTATCAACTCATTAACCATATAAAATTCTAATTTTTTTCATGTCATCTCGAATGCTTGCTTCCCTTTGTAGACAGAAATGGCCAGAAAAAATAATATGTATTAAGGCAGTCCCCGTCGTGGGTTCACTTTAGACTTTTCATCCTTCCCAAATCTCTGTGTCTTCCATGAAAGTCAAAATGGCTTTTACAGTAATCAATGACGAAATTTGCTTTTTCTATCATTATATAAAACTAAAACTTTCCTATAATGACGAAAGAAAATTCAGAATGTAAGCACAACCTCTGAGAATACACATGCCATTTCCTTCCCTCCATAGAGGACAGAAAGGGATTTTTAATATCCCTTATTAAAATATGGATTCATAAATTTAAGGAAAAAAATTTACTTTGAAGTTGTCTACTCTATAAACTGCAACTCAAATGAAATCTCTCCATAAGCCTTCATATCAGAGCTTAGATTGTGCGAAAATAATCTTTATAAAGAATTAGAAAAATAAAGTTAGCCTCATATAAATTGATATGAGGCATTAAAACATCAAAAATATTAAACAATGCTGGAAAGTTCCAGTCTACCCCAACCTATTGGTCTTATGTAGTGGGCATTCCTAAATTTTCTAGGCCCCTGTTTCTATAATATGAGCTATGGTTCCAATTTCCATCTAAGGACTCTGTCCTGCTTCCGCACAACTATTTTGAAATAATATTTCTACACTTAAAAAACAATTCTGTTACAGCAATGTCACATATAGAGGACAACTAATGTTTTTTGTTCAACTTGGTTCAGTGCATTTGCTAAATTTATAAATTGCATAAAACAGAATATTTTCCTTTTCCTAAGATTGTGGAGCAGTGATTGCGTATGAGAGATTTCTAGATGAGCCTACCAGTGGGTATTGAAATATTGCTGCACCTGCATGAGAAGTTTTAGGATTATTGTGTTTAAGTGGCAGCCAAGTACAATTTTAATTTATAGCATATTTCATTTCACAAATATTTTCTGTAACATTTTCAAGCAACATTTATAAATAAAATTTCAGTAACCCATTGCATAGAATCAGTACCTAGGTTATTGCTTTTTTGGCACGGAAATACCCCAACTACTCTATAAATCACAAAGATGAACTGTGCTTGATACGTCTGGCCTTGCAAATTGAACAAGGCCTATTAAATTATGTTTTTATTATGGTGAGCAGGGATTTTGAAAGGGTCTAGAGCCTTGTATAGAAGAAAAGATAAAACATCGAGGCCGAACAGATTACAAAGAATATGTACAAGACACCATCAACACAGCAGCCACACTACAACAAAAAGACTAACAAAAGGGCATAAAACCGCCAAAAGCCTATTAAATTATATTGATCAAATGTTTACAAAAGGACATAAAAAAAAACCCCCAAAGCCTATTAAATTATGTTGATCAAATGTCTCTTTCAAATTATAGCGACATATGCAATATGTAGCTCCACCACAAGGAACTATTTAGCCCATGAAAACAAATAAAGAATTGGTACCATTGGGATAGCTCATTATCATTCTTCCAGATTTTAGTCAATTCTTTGCCTCTACATAAATCTGTCTCATAGTCATCCTCTTCATAAAATTGCTGCATTTTTCCAGTATCATTTACCAGCTTTAGGTTCCCCCAGATTCGCTAGACATTGACAATCAATAGAACACACAATCGCAGTCTCAATTAAAAAAGGGGTTTATAAATTTGTTGGTTGAAGACTCTCATGACTATTTATAAGAAAATGTATTCATGAATCATACCTATCTAGGAAAGGCACGTTATTAAAGTTATAAACATCAATAACTATAGCCATACAACTATAATCATGGCACGAAAGGGATGTCTGTAAACTTAGGATGTATTTATTATATGTATATAGTCATAAAATTATGATTAAATAATTATAAAAGAATCAAACCACTCTGTAGACAATTTCCTAGTTCATGTAAAGATTACCTAGACCTGTTAAATGGCTTTCATGCTTATATACATGGCATGCACCACATTATTGTCTTAAATTTTTGAATTTGTTTCATGAATTAGAATTTGGGATATAAAAAAATAATTTAAAATTGCAAATAACAATTTATCCATTATGGTGTACGACACTTGTAATTTATTCTTTTCATTTATTTAGTGTTTTCCCACGTATTTTATCAATGCATTGCGAGCGTTACCATGTTTCTATCTTTTCAAGACAGCAATTGTCAAGTAAATGGAATTAAGAAAAAAAAAAACTTAAAATCACTTATACCATGTGCAACCTTGAAAAGTAAAGTGATATCCTTATTAATGTCTGTTTAGAAGTGGTAACTTTGCTTTCATATATAATTTCCATTTGACAATTAAATTGCTTCTAATTAATATATATATTTAATATTGTTATTCTAATTAAAATAAGGAATGTAAAATCGCTTTCATTAGTGTTTTGAATGAAGATGGGCATTGAGAAAATGGAAACCATTTGGCCAAGTGAGATCTTGGCTTTGGTTAATATATATATATATATATATTTTAATCTCCTTTTTGCTTTTTGAATCATGAGAATTGTGTTTGAACGCTCTTTGGATGGTCCTTGGTTTTTGGGAAGAATAGGGTTTTGACTTTGAGGAGTGCATCAAGAAGCTTCCTTTAGGTTAGGCTTCTAAGTTTATTGTTGGAATACCAAGAGGATGAGGTTATTAATGATATTGCTAAATCTTTCATACATCTCATAGCTTTTGATGTGGTTACCAAATCTAGAAAACAATCGATATATGCCAAATTTTGTGTACATAATGATAGAACATTTATTGTCGATAGTTAAAATTAGCTAGTTGCTTCCAAGTATAATGTTGCTCTCAACCTTTGATGACTCAAAAATGTACTTGTATCTATTTAAATAAAATATGGTATGAATACCCCGTATAAGTTCTATAAATAAACAGTATGTACTGGACTGCAAAAGTCCCGGGCTAGACTAGAGGTTTTCTTTGCTCTGTTCTTTCCTACCGGTGTTGCACTGAACAGAGTTGTATTTTATAACTTATTTTATATATTAATGGCCTCGGCCTTTTACCAATAAAAAAAAAAAAAAAATGGTATGAATTTAGTGTATTTGAGATATATAAATATGACTTTTTAACTATAAAAATATAAAATAAGATCATCTTCATACTTATGATGAAAAACTAATTTGTTGGTATGGACTACTTCTAGGGAAAATAGTGTCGAATGCTATCTCAATTTGCTTTACCATGCCAAGTCGTCTGGACATGGACATCAAGGATTTTGAGGACCTAGCATCAAAATCTAGTGAGAATGACTCCATTTTGCCTAAAGTCAAATAGCTACACAAACCCTAGCACTTACATCTCACTACTCATTTCCTATAGGTTGCTCCAACACAAAAATGAAAACCAACACCCGACAACTTTTAGATGTGTTTGAGACATGTAGAAAATGAACCTTGTAGACAAGTAGATTGCAACAAAGCTAAAACTATTGAATGCCATTTACCAAAGGAAGTCCTAGATGTAATTGTTGAATTCCATTTAAGATTTGGTATTCTTTTCTTTTGAAGACATGTTCCAAATGAACTTGAATTCTATAGGTGGGCCAAGTCAAACTAGGAAAATAAGGGTTGGGTTCTAGAGTCCATTAAGGGTCTTGGAAAGGGGAGATTTCATGTACATATTTGATGAAGCCTATGATAGAATAATAACTCAATTCATAGTTTCTTTTGTTTTGGTAAAACATAAAACTATTAGTGTAGATAATTTTTCTTGAAATGCCCTCTTTTGCTCTTCTTCCTGCCTGCGAGCATGCGGTTGTAGGGTCTATTTTATAGCCCCCTGGTTTGCATTCTCCAACTACTAAGCTTCATTTGTGGATTGATTCACCTCGTCTGGTTTCATTGATGTGTGTGATGGTGTGGGTAATGTCTCTCACGCTGCCTTAAATGCCGTCATGTGAACTTTGCTTGGTTTTGGTTCGGGTGGCTTTGCTTTGGGATGTTGTTCTCCTATTGTTCATGCCCTATTCCTTGAAGGAGATTGTGTAGCTCCTGGATCTCCTCCTTGGTGTCAGGGTGGCGGGTTGTAGGGCAATGCTAGGTCTTTTGGGAATGTAATTGGTTCATGGATTAATGGTTGTCCCTCACAGAAGTTACGACCCCTGCCCTGCGCCCATCCTTCACCAGTTGTGGTGTGCGGCCAAGATGTCATTGAAAATGAAGAGTTTTATTAGAACTATGGGGTGATTTGTAGGTTTAATAGCTTATGGCTGTCCCTTCTAGACATGCATAAATGAGTCTTGGATTCTTGGAAACCCCTTGTGGAGGGCAAGATAGAGCTCTTCCCCTATGCAAGGGCTTCTTCATTGTGACTTTCACAACCATGGAGGAGCGAGATTTAGCACTCGACAGGGTTTGGTTGTGGGGAGTGCACTCCCTCTCCATCAAACCATGGCCCAACTCCTTTAACCCACTCACTGAACCACTCAACATCAGACCAACATGGGTAAGGCTTCTGAATCTCCGCTCCAATTTTGAGAAGATTCATGCTATGAGGGCATTGGTAATGCTATTGGATGTTTCTTGAAGGTTGATTCCACTACCTCATTTATGGGGCACTCTACGTTTGCCTGTATACTGGTGGATATTGATATCTCCAAACACCTTCATGGAGATGTTCTAAAGGTGGGGGAAAGGTCTTGGATGCATCAACTAGATTATGAGGGCCTTCCCTTTAGATGTAGATAGTGTTTTGTTACAAGTCACTTGGCCTCCGCTTATCCCCACTCTCGTCGCAAGGGTGCATCAACTTGGTGGAGGAATGCTCTTGATGATCACTTGACTATAAACGCTTTGGACTCTCCGATGGATGGTGCTTCCCTAGAAGATGAGCCTTCTCAGGATTATGAGTCCCCTCTTCCTACCTCACTTGTTGTGCACGATCCCGTGGGGGTGTCGGCAAGCAAGACTGCGACATGCCCCTCGACTTCTCTTGAGCCCTCTCCTTCTAATTAGGATCAAATTGTGACTACTTCGACTATTGCCCCCTATGTCAAGCGATGTGGCCATCCCAACTCCAACTTCAGATTCAAGTCCATCCTTGCGTGAATTGTCTATGGTTGAGGAGTCGGTGGAGGTGTTATGTATGAAAAGTGGGAAGATGGTGGATAGTGTTAAAGTCTATCAAATCAATCCCTTCTTTCACAATAACACTCAAGGACAACAACCGAGCCAAGTCACTACAGGTGAATGAGGACTCAGCTACAAGTTGGTGTATTCAAGAATGATATGGAAAGATTGATTAGATTGAGAGATTTGTCAAACCCTAGATCGATTAAGCCTCAAACCCTAGTTATAATGCAATCAGGTACATACGAACATAATACTACAGAAAACTAGACAGGAAGACGCTCAGGAAGGATTAGAAACATACCAAAAGTTGGATTTCCAGAGTTGATGACTTTGTGGACTACGAGGCGGGCGCCCTAGTCCAATAGGTGTGAATATCAATAACTTTCGTCCATATCCTGAATCTTTATCCTTTGAATTGCTTCTTTGCACCTGCACTTCTCGAAATCCTGCACCTGTAACCTGCAATCACAAAGAGCGGGGTTTGGGGGTTGTGGTGTTTAGGAGCTTGCCTCGGTCAAGCCCTGGAATGACATTCAAGTCTTCCAACACCGTTGTTAGATAGAGTGCGTGCCCAAGGAGGGCAGAGGCCAAATCCAATGATGAAATAGAATGATTGAAACACAAATAGATGTCACCTTAGAGGTGAAGCCCTCACGAATATGAAGATCCTTCAAATCATGAGATGAATTGATGAAGCCAAATCTGCAACAAACACAATAACAACACAATTCTGCTCTGTAACACAATGAATGCCTTGAAATCCCTTAGCTCCATATCACAAGTTCGCATTATCCATCTAGGTGTAAAATGAAGACATAAACTCACTTATATATGCATTCCTGCTAACTTTCGTAATTTAAATTGAAAAGGTCGACAGAGGGAAACCTTTTGAAAGGGCCCAAGCCGACACATTTAAATTTTCATCCTGACAAATTAGGCTGGACGTGGGCGCGGACGCCCAAGTCCCAAGGCCCTAATTTGGCCTTGATTAAGATTTAGGACAGGCCCCTAGGTCCCATTTGATATGGGTTTCGGGGGAAATTGCTCCGGGATAAGTATTAAGCTTGCAAAGTGTAAACACAGGGACCTAGGAGCTAAACGAGGAGGTAAAAAGGCATAGGGATACTTTTTGCTCCATAACATTTAGCCCCCACTTTAATCTATGCATGATCTTACGATTCCATACATGCATTAAAGTACGGTCGAAGCATATCAAAATACATCAAACACGCCAAACATGTAGAGCTAAGGCATACCCAAAGGTTGGAGGACTATTTCTAGCCCCCAATCTCAGGTAGGCACTAGAAAACACATGGAAGAAACACAAGACACAAAGAAGACAGGAAGAAGCACGCAAAACATATAGAATACAATGGAAGCACACAATACATGAAGAAGACATGAGAGCAGTCATGCAATACACGAAGAATACATTGATTTAAAAACTAAAATAAAATCCTAAGCTAGGGGGCGAAGGGAGCTCATCGCTACGCGCCTTTAGACCACACCAGGGGGAAGACACGCCAAACAAAGACCCGAATGTGGAGGGAGCTCATCGCTACGTGCCTTTAGACCACAATTGGGGGAAGACACAACAAACACATAAGGAAGACACACGGAATACACGAACGCTACATAGCATGCCATAGACATACTATACGTCTTATACACGACAAACACAAGCGATGGGAAGGAGCTTATTGCTAAGTCCCACCATCTAAAACACGCCAAACACACCTGACGGTTGAGCTACGCTACCACAACTGCCAAAGACACGCTTAAGGGTGGATGACTCAAGATCCAGCCCTGCCTCCGCAGAGGACTTTGTATAAAAGGATGTACACTAGATCAAGAGATACACCATCCCTCCTTCCGTAGAAGGGCTTTTTAAAAGGATACGCACTAGCTCAAGAGATACGTCATCTTGCCTCGTGATGAGGGCTTTTTGCTTTTTTTTTAAAAGGATGTGTACTAGCTCAAGAGATACACCATCTCGCCTCGCGATGAGGGCTTTCAAACATGCTTTGTCAGTGTCAAAATAATCAAGCAGATACCCTTATATATGCCCCCACCTTAAGGTGGTTAAAGCCGTTTGCCGGTATCAAGCATATTAAGCTAGAGTGAAAACACGCAAGGGAACAAGAGCTCTCGCAAAGCCCATGCCCCTAAAGGTGACATGTGCCACGATCACTAAATGTTCCCACAAACACATCGATATTATTTGCTAAGATAATCAACAAGATATAAGCTTTGGTTAGAAAATCTTACTCTAAGATAACAACTGAATCAAATCATAGAAGCTATGCATGAATCATATATTATATCACATCAAAGACCAAGGCTACACTTGCGGGTTCGAAACTGAGTATAGCCGTTGGGCTATACTGTAGATATCTTAGAACCGAGTGTAACAACAAGGTGAGATACAAAACCATCCAAGGTGTGTAGAAGTAGATTGAGTGTATTGAAAAGTTTGTTACGAGAGATATGACAACATGATAGATCACGTGGAGTGATTCTACTAGTCAAGCGTCCGATATATATATCAACCCCATCTTCATATATGGATTGGGTCCATTTTTGCTTACTTGTTGAAGGGACACACGGTCCTTATCAGTATTTGTTTGTTTTCGTCATCCATTGACTAGGTAGAATCACTGAAGAATGTAAACAATAAAATGAGAGAGGAGAACGAAGTGCCTTAGGAACATCACGTAGGAGGATGCCCCTGAGACATCTTTCGCACCACTATGCCCCCAAGGCACAACACACAACAATAAAATAGAGAGAAGAATAGAAGAATATAAAAACAAATAGAAGAATGGTCACAACAGAGGCGGTCTCCCGGTATCCTTGACCTTACAAGAGTATCAAGGGTCATCCTAGGAGACCTAAACAACACTTATCACAACACGGGGGAACACAACACATAAGAGGAGGCCACGAAAGCAAGCAAATGTATGTTATGACAAATGTGGCCAAGAAAAAGGTTAGAAATGCTTACCTGTTATATTTGATCTTGATCGTTACATTTATTGTTAAGGTTTTCTCCCTTGTTCTTCCTTCTCACTGAATTATATTATCGACACTGTCTTGAATTTGTGAAGAGGAAACTACAGGAGTTGGCAATGAAAAACCCTTCTCTGGAATGTTCTCTTAAAATATGCAAGGGTGGTGGAGAAGGATCCTCATAGATTCCCATTTCAGTCGAGTGAGGTGATGAAGGAGCCAGTAAAATGCCCATTTCAACCGGTTGAGGTGGTGTTGGAGTACCTTGGTCCTTTGTAATATTATGTTTATTTATGCTCTCCAAATTATTAGAGGTTTCCAAGGTATGAAAGTGTTCAGGTAATGGTAGGTAACTTGTTTCTTTATTTAGGATGTAGTTAAGAAGAGTTCTAAGATCAGTAGATGAATTTCCCATATCAGTATGGTGAAGAAGTTGTTCACAAACAGCGTCTTCATTATCCAATGCTCCATCTTGGCTAGGGAGAGCATTGGTATGAAGAGATGACTGAGTAGTGTTAATGAATGTCTCAATGATTTCTCCTTCTTGTGCCAAAATATCCTCACAAGGTGAGTTTATGCTAGGAGAAGACTCCAAGTCATTGGATGAGGCACACAAGGCTATGTCAGCCTCATATGTCTTAGAGATAATGTCCATTATATCATCATGAAATGTAGTGATAGAAGGGGGAATGTCTTCTTTATTATCTTCCTCACAATCACTCCTGGAGATGAAATTAGTGAGATTTTCCAAGATTGAAGGGTAGATACCCATGAGAGATGTGAAGCTTTCAAAATTAGATATGTAACAAAGAATTTCATATGTGTAACTCATGGATATGTCAATATCATAAATGTATGCTATTTGTTGTAGGACTTGAGGATACTTATTAGTGAATTTGTAGAAGTTCTCAACATCTATGATGTATGCAAACAAAGCTTCCAAGGATGAATAACAAGATGTATCCATGATGAATAGGTTGAGGAAATCGTGTTTTTAAAGAGCAAAACACACAAATTTCACAACAAACCAAGTAACTATGATGGAAATAGTGCTACCTAGCAAGGCAAGATGAATGATTTAAAAGTTTGTTTGAAGAAAGTGTATAAAACTCTTGATGTTGAAATACACAATGTGTAATTGCAGAAGGTGAAAGTTTCAAAACTAGGATGCATAAGTATGCACTATAATCCAACACTACACTTCAAAAGCAGATTTGAATGAATGTTGAAAAGGAGTAGCAAAATCTGAAAATAAAATTTTGACTACAAACCCTAGTTTTTGCCAAGACTAGGTTATATGACAAATGCAACTCTTTAAGCAAAACCCTAGCAATTGGAACTTATAAATGCAATATTTGATATGAAGCAATGATGAATTACTGTAATAAGGCTAAGATCTGATGCAAATATCATAAAATTAAATCTTTTTATCATATGCAATTTTAAAATATGCAAAACTATGCCTTAATGCAAGTCTAGAATGCTTGTCTTTTTCAAAAATTTTCAAATGTATGCAAAATTTTCCAATGCGAGATGATTAATATGATATGAATGCATGCAAGGACTGATTACAACACTCAGAAAGATGTAAAATGCTCGCTGTTCCAGGTTCACCAAAATGTTATGTATGAAAAGTGGGAAGATGGTGGATAGTGTTAAAGTCTATCAAATCAAACACTCCTTTCACAATAACACTCAAGGACAACAATTGAGCCAAGTCACTATAGGTGAATGAGGACTTAGCTATAGGTTGGTGTACTCAGAATGATATGGAAAGATTGATTAGATTGAGAGATTTGTCAAACCCTAGATTGAATAAGCCTCAAACCCTAGTCATAATGCAATCGGGGACATACGAACAAAATGCTATAGAGAATCGGACAAGAAGACACTTAGGAAGGATCATAAACATACTAGAAGTTGGATTTTTGAAGTTGAAGACTTTGCAGACTACGGGGTGGGCGCCCAAGTCTGATAGGTGCCCAGTTTTTTTGCAGATTCGGGGCAGTGAGCAGTGTCGGACTTAACCTGTTCTTGAGTTCGAGGAAAATCCTGTTGGGAGGACTATGGGGTGGGCGCCCTAGACTAGTAGGTGTGAATATCAGTAACTTTCTTCTAAATCCTGAATCCATTAACTTTAGGATAGGCCCCTAGGTCCCATTTGACATGGGTTTCGAGGTAAATTGCTTCAGGATAAGTATTAAGCTTGCAAAGTGTAAACACAGGGACTTGGGAGCTAAACTAGGAAGTAAAAAGGCACAGGGATACTTTTTACTCCATAACAGGAGGACTCCTCTCTTTCCCCTCATTCTAAGGATTTGAACTTAGCGTTCTCTTGGAGGATTGTTTAGAGAAGAAAGAAAGGACTTACTAAATATGTTTCTGTTTTGCACCCTTTGGTTAAGGGAGTAAGATTTTCTAGATTGGGATTTGGAGTTGTCTAGATCTCGTTGTTCTATTTTGTTGTATCATAGTTGGGTTGCTGTCTTTATGTTGTTTGTCCCATATTTCATGGTTCTTTCTTCATTTGTCTTTAGGCTGCTTTTTAAAAGGGTCCGAGTCCTTGCAAATTAATGCTGACTTATCAATATAAAAAAACAAATCAATTCATTTTTAAATGCTTAGATGGTTGGGATTTGGTCAAAGAATTATCTCACATGTTCAATTCTTCTTCAAGGATGCCAATGTTGAAACAACCATTAATGGTTCTTTGTTTGGATTATTCCCTCTTCAAAGGTTCATTAGACAAGGATGTTTGCTAGTTCCTATCTCTCTATGCTCATAGCTAATGTCCTCCTATAACATGCCTGTCAACACAATCTGATTAGAGACACTTCACTACCTGATAATGTTGTAGCATTAAACTTTCTTTTGCATATGACAATCAATATGTTGTTCTTGTTGGGATTAAGGTGTCTCAACCTTAGAGTCCTTTATGGTGTTTCCTATTTTTAGGAGGTGAAAAAGCAACTTTTTGCTTTTTTGGATTTGGTGTTTTTAAGCCATTCTGGGAAAAAACTGTTTTGTGTTTTTTGCTTTTTCCTTTTTCTCAAAAAGCTATTTTTGCTTTTTGTTGAGAAAATCAAGGAGTGCCACCTCAGATGACCTTGAGTCTTGTTTAACAGGTTTCTATTGCAGGAAGTTATTGTTTATGGAAAAGTCATCCATATCTCTTTGGAGCACCCATGATGAGGATATGCTTTGTTTTTTTGAAGATTTTTAAATTATTTAATTTGGAAAATTTTTTGATTTAGAAAAGATTTTCAAGTTGGAAAATATTTTTTTTGGAAAGTGGACGCCTATGGGAGATTGGATAAGTTTTTTATGTTTTAAAACAGAATGAAAAGCGGATGCTTTGTGTGCTTTTGCAGAGGAGTTTGTGGAGAAAGCTATGTTAGCTTTTTGAGGGCATTTGGCTTTTGCAACTCTTGCCTTAAGTATATTTCATTGTTTTTGAAGAAGCATTATTACATGGAGTTTTTATTACAGGGTTATGCTGTCAGTTTTCCTCTAGAGAAGCAAGATGTAAATCTCCATGTTAAGGCTTTGAGTTTGCAAATGTATTGTAACATTGTTGTTGAAGATTAATACATTGGTTCGATGCTTTGGAGTCTGGGGTTTTCCTCACGTATATTGGTGTTTCTTCTCTTTTGTCTATTTTCTTCTTCTTTCATGTTCTTAAAGTGTTAATTTACATGCCGTTATGCAGCTGAAATTTTCTTAGATCTGTAAGCTACATTATCTTTCCTCAAAGGGTTAATGTGATGGGAAATCAACTGTCTGTTTCCACTTGAAGGGCATAGTAGTATGTGCTTGCATCAAACTATTAAATATTTGTTTAAGAAAAACATAGGATGTTGTAAGGTGCATGCTAGGTTCTCTTTCCCTTCAAGTTCTTACAAAATTTAGTAGAAGAAATATCCATTACTCTTACTTAGATATTAGATGTTTATTGTGTTGCTTCTAGATCTCAGTTGTCCATGAATAAATTATAATACTTCATGACTTCTTTTGGACCTCGTTCAAAGTGGATCACCCTAAAATGATAGTTACTTAAACATGTTTCTATCTCTAGATCCATGGGCATCCCTTTTAGTCTAGGAGTTTCATTAAAGGACATGTGGAACTAGTATCTCAAAACTTTTTAAAACAAACTGCTATCTTAGAAAAATAGATTTCTTTCAATGGTGGGAAGAATTCAACTTGCCAACAAAAAATTATTAGCTAGCCATGTGTACATTTGATCATGTTGGTTTCCCTCTAATCATGCTACCATCAACTCAAAAAGATCATTTGAAGCTTTAGTGAATTCATCACCATAGGTGGTAGATGCACTTTGCCTTAGTTTAATTATGATCATAATGGTTCACATCTCTTATAGATCAAGTTTTCCCTTGAAAATTGAGTTTTGTAAAGCATAGAACAATCTTGCTAAATTTCTGAGTACCAATAAGTATGTGCCACTATATATGCCATAATGGATTTAATCTAATAGTGTGTGAGGCTTTCTGATATAGTTGGTAGAACTTTTTCTATCAACCCTCATCATTGGTCCATGATACTCAACTGGCTCATTCTAATTGGCCTAATAAAATTATGAGTATCAGGGGCGAGCCCCACCTTCTCTTTTGTTCTTTATGTTTGGCCAGAGAATTAACAAATTGAATGCCATGTGCCATGCTCCTGGGATTTTTTAGAAAAGGAGAAAGCAATCTAGCTTTGAATAGCACAAGCTGTTTGATCTACCAGCATGAACTTCATCCAACAACTTGTAGGATATGTGGTTGTTGTTTGACATGTACCTGTAGTGATACCTCCTAATAGCTCAATTTTTGACATTCATCCTCAAAATATTCTAGCACATAGATCAAGTTGGGTAGAGAATTGTCAATCATGAAATTCAAATTTCTCCCCAAAACCATATCTCCTAGTATTCATTCCCAGCGGTCCCTATCCTATGTTGTGCCTAGATGAGAGGATTCATCTACCTAGAGACAACTAGTGCAATACTTAGTGACATAGTTGATTGATCTAGTACCTCTTTCTTTCATAATGGATCCCAACCACCAACATGGGTATTCAAGGCCTTGATTCCATAGAGTATGCATCTTTCGTCCCACTAGTCACATAAAGAAAATTCAAACTTTTTGGGGAAAGTCTTAATTGTGGGTCATGATATTTTGTTATAAGTATGGGCTTGTGTGCCTCTTTACAATTTGGACTTTGTTTGATATAACTAAGCTTTTGAGTCTAATATGTAAACTTTGTTTTATTCCTCTTTGTAATTATCTAGGGGAACCTCTATGTATGTGTCCAAAACTGTCATATAACATATATGTAACTGTGCATGGTTCTCAACAACATTAATATAAGTGATTGCTATTCCAAACTTTCTGACTCTTATTTATGTGTATGATTCTCTAATGCATGTGTTATAATTTTTATTTTCACTATTGACTATTGCATCGTGTGTTGCAAAGCTGTGTTTTGGTTGCAAGAGGGCAACTATTTGTTATGAGACCCTTTTTGTGTTATTTATTTTGCATCTATATCCCTCCCCTCTCCTCGCACCCCCCTCCCCCCTCCCCTGTCCACCATACACAAAATAGGCTCAAGTAGATTAGAAAAGAAGTTGATCTTATAATTCCAAAGTTTGACTTGCAAGTCATGCCCCACATCTACAAGTCTTTCCAATGTTCGTGGCCCTACACAACACATTATTATTGAAAACACATTTAGGTTGATCAACATTTTTTGGCACGCCCGGTGGGACTCAAACCCATAACAACCAAGTCTAGGTGAGTTCTTGGACTTTTGTTGCTTATAATATCCCATTATCAGTGGACTCTATTTGAGGCAATACAAATGAATATGACCCCCAGAAATTCTACAAGATCTACAACAAAGGCAACCCACATATCTTAGTACAACCCCTTGTCTTGTATCAAGAAGAAAATAACAATCCACATCGAAGCCACATTCATAGGCCTATCAAGTAAATTGTCTCATGGCTGCACAATAACCTCCAAGGTTCTTCCCTACATAGAATACTAGAGGTCCATTTATACCACCCAATCCACTTGCCATGTGAGGAGCCATTCTAGATGCAACTTTATGCTCCCTTCCCCACTTCATAAATGAGGACCTAACCACTCCCACTAAGCATCTGCATGATATAACAAATCATTGCACAATACATGATATTGCTGAAGAGAGCATTACGCTAAGATTGTAAGCCACTCCATTTAAGGGCAAAGTTCTTGAATGGTACTAGGCTTTAGCTCTTATCTTAATTAGTGACTAGGACTAGTTGGGTCAGGCTCTAATTAGTAAATTCAAAGAAAAAAAAGATGCTACATTACTGCTTGAGCATCTCACAACCATAAAGTAGACTCATATGGAGATGTTGGATGATTTCAATAATAGATTTTAAAGAACGTGACAAAAAATTCATATTGAGGTTCATCCACCACTAGGCATGGCTTATATTTACTACTTGAAAATAATAGATTCTAAAATTGCCATGATGGTCAAGTCAAAAGGGGGGAACACTCCCAAGCACTTACGATGTTGTTATTGCTACTAAAAACAAATTATTTCAGATAGGAAGAATGGCACCTCATCTCCCTATGCCATTATTCCCTAACATTCAACTTCGATACTGGCCTACTCTTAATGCACTACCCACAAGCTATTATCTCGTTATCAATCCTATCCTAGTATCATCACGCAAACCAACACTGGAATATCATTTTGTTGAACCCTCAACCTTGAACGAGCTTGATGAAATGCAAAATTTGCTTAGAAGTATGTCTAATGAGCTCACTGCCCTCAAAAGATAATAGAATGTGCAAAGAGCCACGTACCCCAACAACTAGCACCTATAGGTGTAACAATACAACTATTAGGGCAATCATGGCTACAAAACCTTCCAAGGTAGTCAAGGCTACTAACAAAGGCCCACATTTCAAGCAGACAAGGCACCCAGACAACCCTAGAATTAGTTGGTTCTAGTGAAACTTCCCCTACAATAGATTCCTATAATCCTAATAGAGGGTTAACTACTATGCAAAACAACTATACTAAGGAGCATACTATATGGTGCTATCCTTGCTTAGCCCCTCATACTCCTGCTGTATGCCCTCACAACTATTAGTCATAGGATACCCCTCTCTCTTACCAAACTCACAACAATAACCAAGGTAACCAAATGCAAGGCACACATACTAGACCATAGTAATCTACCATAGATGAGAAAAACTTGGTAACTTGGGAAGATTGTGAGGCATATGCATTGAATGAGACAACCTTGACCTCCAATAGACAACAAATCCAATCAAATTATCTCACTTGAACAAAGAATAAAGGAGTGGAAGAATAGGCCCAAGCAAGACAAGTTTCTCCTATTATTCAAAAAGGAGAAGAAATTCCCCTGTTTGGTGTACCAACTACCTCTACGTCCAATTGTTGTACCTTTGTGTTTTTATCCTCTACCCATGTTCAAAACTTGCTTTGTTGTCTTTTGCCTTGGTGTGGTTCTTGATGCTTTTTCAATGTGGTTTTCAATGGTTCAAATATTGATGTCAAACACTCTTGATATTTGAGTCAACTTGTGAATGTCTAAAAGATTTTGGTTGTCATTTTGAAGAGTTAAATTTAATCCTAAGAATGTTTTTCAAGCACCTTATAGAAATGCGGAGTCTTGCTTGCAAGCTTGTAAGCCCTTCTTACTTGCTCAATTGCTCCACAACCTCACAAACCCACAAGGCTCATAAAGGAAATGCCACAAAACTCTATCACCCCATGTAAGTTTCATAAAAGTTGTGAACTACATATTGCTTTCGCGACCTACGCCTCCACAAATAACATTAATGTTGGAGTTGTGGACTTTTGGCACACAAATGCATATCTTGCAAGTTTACCCTATGCTTCCACATTTTGTAGTCCCACAACTATCCACCTTGTGAAGTTGTAGACTTCACATGCACATTAGAAACCCTTGTTCTCACACTTTGCATCTTCACAATAAATGACAAAAAGCAGAAGGGAGAACTTGACGTGCAAGCAAGTAGGAAAGTTACGAGTTGTGCTCATGCTTCCAATTCCTCCAATCGTACAAAGGTAAAAAAAAGGTTATACATTGGTTTTAAAAGGGGAAATGTGGAGTTGTAGGGGTTGCATGCATGTAAGTATAAAAAATATAAAGTGCAAAGCGCACATAAAAGCTCACCTCTTGCATATGTTACAAGGAAAAGGACAAAAGTGATGTTTTATTGTAGGGTTGTGGACTCCCACAGTAGCCTTGAAATATTGCATGTTGCAAAGGAGGTCCCACTACCTACAACTCCTCTGCTCACATCCTCCTTTGCCTACTTGCATCACAAGGATGTTATTCTATAAGATGCCATTTTTGCAGGTCTTGCGCAAGTTGATTTGTTAAGGAAAAGAAAATACAATTGATAGGTGTAAACCCATTTTCCATGGCCTAGGTCGACTCCTCCATGGTTGCACCAAAGGAACAGAGTGTGGACAATCATTGAAGCATGATAAAATTAAATTTTTCTCATTGTTGTGGCTATATCACCCTTGCAGAAACTTGTGCAACATGTAAATGCAAAGACAAGGTAAGTGAACCATTTGAATGCTTCAAAGAGACCATTTCTTTGAATACAATGATTGCAAGGTTTCTGTAAAGTGGGTTTGTTCATAAGGCATTAGAAACTTCCAAAGCAAATTCAATTGGCCAATGCAAATCCAAATCCCACGACCTTTGCCAGATAACTCCTACCCACATGTGCCAAAAATTGCAATTTTAATGCAAAATGTGGGTGCAAATATAGAGCACGTGGGTTGTAGATAGAACACCATGATAGTAGAATATGCACAAATGGATTTGTTAATTAATCTTTCAAAACTTTCAAAGCAAATACAATTGGCAAGTGTAAATCTAGATTTTACAATCATTGCGAGCATCCCATGACTTGTAACAACAATGACAACTTTGAAATATTGTATGGATAGTCATGGATGTATAAAGGGTAATGAAGTGTTGTTAGAAGTTGTAGATGCAACACTTTGGTAGTCATGTACACAAAATGTGTAAGCATAAACAATGCAACATAACCGTTTGACAAAATGCCACAATAGATTGTAGCCTTGTGGAATGTAATAATTACTTGATATGCATAATGAATTTGTTGATAAATCTTCAAGAGCATTTGAAAAAATGTAATTAGAAGATGTAATGCCAAATTCCCCCAACTTGCATGAAAATGCTATCAAAATATAACAAAAATAGGGCACGTAAATCATTTGACAAAATCCCCTCAAAGATACACTACAACACAAAATACAATGACTAGAGAAGGTGTAGAAGCAAAGACAAGACACATGGTTTTCCAAATATGATTCCTTGTCCATGGGAGATTATTGACATCCAGGTTACATAAAAATGAACATTTCATAGAACGATGTTTTTCAAGACTATATCATATACAACAGTAATTGCGTAACTCATAATAACCACAATACTACCTTGGTGATTTAGAAACACGTCATGGGAAGTTTGCTTTAGAAGAAGAATAGTGGCTTTGTTAAGTTTAGTGCGACTCTTGACAATTGCATTGTACATCCCCTATAACCACATTAGATGATAGTGTTAGAGCTTCAAAATACTAATTGTGAGAGAGAGAATCTCAAGATCTGAAGATGCCAATTGTGAAACAAGTCGACAATATAAAGATGATAAGGAGGTTGCAGAAAATGATTACATGGAAATTCTAAAAAAATAAGTATGCTAGATTTCATCGGTGGCATCCTTGGATTGTATTCTTTCAATATTTCCTATTCGGACACAAGGGTAAGTGCATGGAAATGGGGTCAAAAGTGGGGTACAAAAAGGGGGTTTAATTTTCTCACTCTTTAAAACTCCCTATAAGTACAAATTTGAGTTTGCATCCTAAGGGGACTTCCACCTCATAACTCACACCCAACTTGAATTAGATATATAGCTCAAAATCAATAAAAGAAAAAAAAAAACTTTTCTCACTTTTTAAAACTCCCTAAAAGTACAAATTTGAGTTTGCATCCTAAGGGGACTTCCATCTCATAACTCACACCCAACTTGAATTAGATATATAGCTCAAAATCAATAAAAATAATAAAAAAATTAACATTACAACATTTTAACACAAGGAAGGTCCTAGTCCCCTCATGGATAAGGCCAAGGTGTCATTGGGAGAAGACATAGTTAGGTTTTTAGAGGACCTCCAAATTAATTTCCATTAGCAAATTGTAACCACTTGCACACTTAAAGCAACTATGTATGCAGAAATATGAAATTAAAATAAAGGAATAATATGCATCAAAGTACCTATTCCATTTTCAACATAACTCAAGTGCTAAAGTAATGAAATAAAAATAACAAACAATATTACCCTAATAGCCCTTATTGCAATGAAAACGATATATATGCTCTAATGATATTTGATAATGCTTTGATATATTGGTTGTTCACATTGACAACAAAACTTTACATTTAGATTGTGGATGATAATGGCATGGTTGAGGGTTGATTTATAAATTCTTGGATGATAGGATGGATTGCTAGGATTAAGAGGTGCAATAGATGGTTGGGATTTATAGGTGGAAATAGATGGATAAGATTAGGAGGTGCAATATGAAATGGATGGTGGAGATTAAAAGGTGAAAGATAGAGGCTTCTAGGGCATCTTTATGTGAATGGCTAGGATTGAGAGATGTAGTATGAAATGAATGGTGGAGATGAAAACTTAGTTTGACTTTTCGGACACTCATTTATTATTTGTGGTAGGAGGATGAGGATGAGGACAAGTGGAAATTAATCAAATGATACAATTATTTAATTAATTATTGGAGAGGGATAATGTGTGAGGATAAATTAATTAAATAAATATGATTTATTTAATTAATTTGGATGATGGAGGAAATGCATTAAATTAATTAAATAAATATAATTTATTTAATTAATTTGCTAATGGAAAGAGACATGGTAAAGGGGACTCCTAGGACAAATATGTCACAAGGTGACATAAGGTGGTGTCGAAAGGTGATGTCTAAGTGATGTTAGGACGTGGTCAATTCCAAGTGTCTACATCTTTCCCCCTTTTGAGATGATGTTGAGACTAAGAGAAGTAACATCATTTCAAAGAAGATAGGATATGGATGATTGGACATGGATGCCCCAACCACTCTAAGGGGTGACAATGTAAGGATGGGATGCCCCCTCGAGAGGATAGGCAGGTTAGAAGAACACGAGTAGGCTCTTGAAATGGATGAAACAAATTGGTCAAGGAAAATGGATGCAAGAGAAAGGATGGATAAAATGGATGAATGATACGTTATGTTGCATTAGGTGAGAAACCATATAGTTTGATATAGTACTAGACATTATGCACCAAGGTATAAAGACCAAGGTGACAATGTATCTCGTGCATGAAAGGGCTAACTAAAAAGACAAAGGTTGCAAGCAAACATATGTTGTTGGGCACCATGATATGGAAGACCATGATGTAATTTGTAGCAATATGTTTTTGATTATGGAAAGCAGCTTATTGGGGCTGAACCCATCACAAACAAGGCCCCAAGGGTAGACAAACAAGACACAACATAACAACAACAACAAAGATGAAAGAAACCAACAGCCTAAAAGGCAACCCAAATGGTGCACCAGACGCACACTAACAACAGAAAAACCAAACAGGGGATCAAACAACAGCCGATCCCGAACAAGCAAACCTAACACCCTTAGCCCTAGGGTGCTGCTCCGCAACAGACCTGGAGATCCCTTTCTTATGACGTTGAACCACAGTCCAAGAAACCTCAAAGTCAAAGTCCTCAGAGCGTGGCGAGAGGGGGGATCCTCCCTAATAGTAGCAACCAAGGAAGGCACCAACAAAGAGGTCGAACCAGAAATAGGCCCAGCCAAAAGAGAGACCGGAGAGGAGGAAGAAGCAGCCTGACCCGAAGCCTTCGTGCGTAGAACTGTCAAGTCAACTGAAGAAAGACCAGTAATTGAAGCAGAAGTGATCCGGTCCGGAGTAGGAGGAGCCGATGTGGGAGCTAAAATATGATTAGAAGAGTCTAACAAAGTCAAGGGGTTAGCAACAACCTCCACCACCCCCACATGAACAATCTCAAGAGGGATCTCATCCTCCTGAGAGGAATCATCTCCAAGAGATGAACCATCCTCCTGGGAAGCAATGATAGTCAAGTGATCCAGAAGAGCATCCTTCCACCAAATTACGGTGCCTTTACAGCACGAAAGATGACAACCGGAAGCCACATGACCAATAACGAAGCAATGCCAACATCTGAAGGGGATACCCTCATAGTCTAAAAGTTATTTCCAAGGCCGGTCCCCTACCATTAAAACATCTCCAAAAAGAGGTTTGGAGATGTCAATATCTACTAAGATTTGGGCAACCATGGAGTGTCCCATGAAGGAGGTGGTAGAGTCTACTTTCAGAAAATGACCGATGGCGTTGCTAATGCTCTCGTAGCAAGAGGCCTCCCAAAACTAGAGAGGGAGGTTTAGAAGACGTACCCAAATTGGTCTGATATTAAGCGGTTCGGTAAGGGGATTGAAAGAAAGAGTCCAAGGTTTAATGTAAAGGGAATGTTCCCCCCACATCCAAACCCTACCATCAAGCACTAAATCTCCCTGCTTAGAAGAAGCAAAAGTCACGATGAAGAATCCTCATGCATTGGGAAAAAGCTCAATATTACCAGCAACAAACAGCTTCCAAGACTCCAAGACCCAATTGTGAAGATCAGGCATGGAGGGCCAAAAACCATTGAACCTGCAAATCGTTGGTCCTGGGAAATGGAGGCAGGGGATGGTGATGAGAATTCAATGGCATGGATGGCGTGGTCATGAAATAGGCACGAAATGTCAAGATCTTCAGAAGAGGCATTGATGGTCCCATCAATGGTACTTCTAACGATATTATAGGGATCATCTTGACTCGTAGAGGAAGCTTGAGGATCCTTGGTTTCCAAACCAAGAGGCATGTACCCTAATACATAAGATCATGGAGATAAAGGAGGCATTGTTGGCAAGTCGGCAGAAAGTCAAACTTGGCAAATAGTTCAAAATTTTTGAAGTTCGCTGATAAGGCGAATGGCCGGCAAAGAGGAAAAGAGGAGCTTCTTCCTTGGTTTGGCAAAGGATAAATTCGTCGATGGGAGGGAAATAAGATGAGTTGATTAGTTCGTCAAATTAAATATTTGTTGACTAAGGGGCTGATAGTGAAGGAAGAGGCACCAAGGGAGAAGTTCAAGAAAATGAAAATTTGTCGATAAAGGGCAATGGCGAAAATGAAGGCCCAGGCTTGGTTCGAGAAAAGTGGAAATTTTCGATAAGGGCAAAAAGATAAAACAAAGGCGAATGAAGATAGAGGGCTTGGTTCGAAAAAAGGAAAAGTTGCCGATAAAGCCAAAAATAACTAAGTAAAAAAGGAAAAAGAATGTTGTATCGACAAACCAACGAAAAGCCTAACTCACTAACAGTTTAGAAAAGCAAAAGTTTGTCGATAAGGCAAATTGGCCAACAGGATAAAGAAGGAAAGAGAATGAAGCCAAGGAAAATGTGGTTTGGAAAAGTCACAATTCGCCGACTGAAGGAAAAATCCAAGTTCGCCAAATTGAAAATTTGCCAATAAGGGAAAAGAGGAAGCTAATAGAGAAGATGAAGATTTGCTGATAAGGCATAAAAGAGGCTGAAAATGAAGATAAAAGGAAGATGTCTTCCACAATTCGTGAAAATGACAGTTTTCTGACAAAGTGAATAGAATAAGAAAATGAAGAAGTTTGTGATAAAGAAGATAGGCCAATAAAGGTGGGAGGATGCCGAAATATGCAGATGGGTACAGTAAAAAATTAGATGGCCCAGAATGGAAAATTGGACAACACATTTAAAGTGTTATAAAAGCTTTAAAACGCTGATTTTTACCTAAAATTTATAATCTTGTAGAACAGTGCCATGGATGTGGCTGGAATAGTGTAATTCTTCAATGCATTGGTATATTTGGAAAACAATTTAGATATGTCAAAGATTACAGATGTCAGGAAAAAGATTAGATCCTTCCCTCTTTATTATTCCAAGTACACAAAGAGTGCAAGCAATCTTCTTTTGTCATTTTCAAAATTGTCAAGGAATGGGCAAACTTCCAAACATGCAGATTTTTTGACAGAGGCCATGGGCTTGATTTTAATGCAGCATGGGTTTCTTGTTGACTGATTTTCTAGCGCCTAGGAGCTGCACAGTAAAAAAGATTGCTATAGATACATGATTCATAGATGTTTTCAAGGTTGGTCGTTGAACCAATTGTCTGGTCAAGAAAGCCTAAGGGAGATTTTCGGGCATCAAGCAGAGGATAATGTCTAAGCAGTGAATGGAGGAATGTGGTTGATACAACATAGGAATGAGTTGTAATGCACATCTTTATGCAGTGGTATGTCTCGATGGCTATTTGTAATGATTCAGAGGAATTCGTAGTCACAACTTTGTCTTTTTCCTTCACCATATTTGCTGGTGTGATTGTAATAGAGATTTGATAATGTGTGACAATATTCAAGTCAATACATGCTTTGTGTTGAGTCATTTCTTTTTTGCAAATGGGTCATTGTAGTTTGGTTCTAGATAATTAAGTATGTCCAATGCATGAAATGTAATCTGAGAAATATATGCCAATATATTTTAGTCTTCTGTTGATACTGGTTCAATCCATTTCCTTTCTCTTTATTACTTATGACTCAGATGCCCAATGGAGTAGGCACCGGTCCATATTAAAGAGGGATCAATCACTCTTTTAAAATATACAAATCATTCACCTATGGTTTAGGGGAAAAAACTATCTTTCTTATGCATGTACATTTGCACAATTGAATAAGCTATATAGGGGTTTTGTGACAATCAACTGTTCTTAGCTTAGTGACAAATTTGAGGGGCTAAAAAGGCGATTTGGGTTTGGTTGTCCATTTATTTTTAGTTCATCTGGTTTGAAATTAATACCTATTCAAGTATACGCCTTTGAATATCCCTTCAGAGCCTAGCTGAGCTCGAAGTGCAGAGGAGTCTACCCACTCCTGTTAGTTGGCCAAAATCACCCTTAACTTGTTGATAAACCTCTTCCTATCACCCTAATGACAATCCTTGGCCTAGGTGATTTAGGAATGTTTTAGAGTTTTGTGCTACAATCATTTTGGGAACCAACACCAGGGTCGTTCGAATCTTTGAGTTTTTCCGCGAGGTGAGGAGGAAGTTTCCCCTCTTCTTCTAAGAGAAATTGTATGACAAAATCCTTATGCTGCAAGTTTTTGAGGAAATCTATGAGTTTAGGGGAAGACTCAGGTTGATCAAGACCATGTTCATGTGTACTTGAGTTATCGAGACAATCATGAAGTGTAGTGGATTGAGTGTCTATATGAGGCTAAATGATTTTATTGGCTTGTGACCTCGTTATAAGGGGGCATAAAATGATGATGTGGCAAGTTTAGAATGTTGAAAATATTTGACAGATCTTGATGATGTGGCGAGAGATTGATTTGTTGGAGATCTTGAGTTTGTTTATGAATGGTTTAGGATTTGGAGGACAAGATTAGGGATGATGTGGATTGATATATGTGATTGGGAGTAATTAGGTTTGATATATGATTAAGAGGATTGGATTTGGGATTAAGATCAAGATACAAGACCCTATTGGATTGGATTAGGATAGATTTCTATACTTAAGTTAGACTGTACTTAAGTAAGAGTTGATTGGATTAGCTGATGGATTAAAGATGATTGGTCTTGATCAAGGGCTTAATCACAATTCAAGGTCTATAGATGAAAGAGGATGATGTAAAGGACAACTTGTCTTGATGGATAAAGTAAGTGACGGGATTGGACAAGATGAACTAAGGTATAAGGATTTGGGATGAGGGTGTGATGAATTGGATTCAGTATGTTTGATAGATAATGGATGTAGCTTGGAATATGGATTTGGATCTCAATTGAATCAACCTTTGACAAAGGAGCTTGGTGTCTAAGACTCTCAAAATTGAACCATGGACCCCAAGATGGATAAAATGCATGCAAAATTTTGGATGTTTTGGATGAAGTGGATAATCACAAGTTTAACATAAAGAACACATACATCAAACAGACGAACAAACCTAATTTATTCAAGTAGGTGTGTCAAATATTATGGACTCACAATGGTGACATCTGTTCCATTAATACCATATCAATGTGATTAGATAGCTAGGGAATGCAAGGTCATGTACCACCTATACAGCCCTTACCTTGGAGGTGAAAAGCTTTGTCCAAAGTTAGCTCTATCTCAACACATAGAGGTACATGTGAGCACTTCTCCTCCTCAATAGAGATGCACAACAAGGTATGACTGTCAGAAGGTCTTATGCTAGGATGAACACGCCTTTAAGGGTGCCCCTATATACGTAAGGTACGTGGGGTCCAATCTATGAACATTAGCCCATCTACAAGCATGAGACCGGAGTAAGAGATCAGATCTCTTCACCTTGTGTTCGGAATCACCTGGGGCCCCAAGGCTGTGCTAGACACGATGATGGCTAGATTGAGGTACAACTTTCATTCTCCCCCTTTGATATATCACATTGGAACACGTGGTTGAGGTCATCCCTTAGGGTGATGAAATCCCCAAGCAGGCCTCCTAATGGGAAATGATTCCAAGTGCTTTTGATTCCTAAGATTGTTTTGCAACGTGAGGGAAGAGCATACACAACTTGGGCCCTTGGGTGACAAAAGTGAAACCAAGAGGTGCTTTTGATCCTTAAGATCACCTAAAGGTGCAAGAGGAGAGCATACACACACACTTGATCCACACAAACAAGATTAATTTACCCTTAAAAAACAAAGTGTGGTGTGTGAAAATGAAAGTGGTTAAAGGGTGCTTTTGATTCCCAAGATCGCACTAGGTGTAAGGGAAGATCATACACACACCTCAAGTCACAACCACATTCACCAAGCAAAGTAAACACAATGTTTCAAATGATAATCTTTGACAAGCAAAAACATGCACCACACTTGTTAGTAGTTTGACTTATGGATCTTTGACCAGTGAAAATCAAGATGAACCACTTGATTAGTCCCAAAAATCAGACAAGAGTTAGCAAAAAGAAATGAAATCTATGATCATGAACTACCTAGAAACAAAAGTGTCAATGTACAACCGAAAGCACTAAGATGCAGTTAAATGCGCTAAGATAAGAAAAAGCTCTACAACATAGCAAAAGCGCTGCATTATAGGTCAAAAGTGCTAATAACAGAAGAAAAAGTGCTAAAACATAGAAAGACGAAAAATGATTATATTAGAGTGCAAAAGCATGAATCTGTAGGAAAATGCATCAATCTGGAACAAAAGTATGGCAACCGAATCAAAAACATTGTGATAGGAGAAAAAGCACGGCAATAGGAACAAAAGCGCTGTGACGGGAGCAAAAGTGCGGTGATAGGAAAAAAAGGTGGCAACAGGATCAAAAAGTGCTTCAACAGGAGCAAAAGCGCGACATCATGATCAAATGCATCGAGATGTTTGCAAAAGTGTGACATCGTGATCAAATGCATCGAGATGTCTGCAAAAGTGCTAAGTCGTAATCAAAAGCGTCAACTTGGAACATAGGCACGCCGACTTGGAACATAGGCGTGCCGATCTGGGGCAAAAGCGAAACACAGTTGAAAGCACTAACTTGTAGATCTGACTTAAAAGCATACTAAACTTCACCAAAATTTCATTAAAATAGGAACATGGGTCCCATTGAGCATGCCAAAATGTGTATGTAGAAATATGAAATTAAAATAAAGGAACAATATGCATCAAAGTACCTATTCTATTTTCAACATAACTCAAGAGAGAAAGTAATGAAATAGAAATAACAAACAATATTACCCTAATAGCCCTTGTTGCAATGAAAATGATAGATATGCTCTAATGATATTTGATAATGTTTTGATATGTTGGTTGCTCACATTGACAACATAACTTTACATTCAGATTGTGGATGATAATGGCTTGGTTGAGGGTTGATTTATAGATTCTTGGATAATAGGATGGATGGCTAGGATTAAGAGGTGTAATGGATGGTTGAGATTAAGAGGTGGAAATAGATGGCTAAGATTAAGAGGTGCAATATGAAGTAGATAGTGGAGATTAAGAGGTAAAAGATAGAGGCTTCTAGGGCATCTTTATGTGATTGGGTAGGATTGAGAGATGTAGTATGAAATGAGTGTGGAGATGAAAACTTAGTTTGACTTTTGGGATACTCATTTATTATTTGTGGTAGCAGGATGAGGATGAGGAAAAGTGGAAATTAATAAAATAATAAAACTATTAAATTAATTATTGGACAGTGATGATGTGTGAGGATAAATTAATTAAATAAGCTATAGGGAAAATGGATTAAATTAATTAAATAAATATTATTTATTTATTTAATTAATTGGTTAATTAATTGGCTAATGGAAAGAGACATGGTAAAGGTGACTCTTAGGACAAATATGTTGCAAGGTGACATAAGGTGGTGTCTAAAGGTGATGTCTAAGTGATGTTAGGATGTGGTCAATTACAGGTGTCTACAATAGCTATCAAATACATCCAAAAGATAACCGAAGGAATTGTGACGATGATTTAAACATAGCCATATACAATAGAAAATTTATTTATCTACATAACTATTATGAACCAACCTACTAATTGCCATAATTACACATTTTAAACAATTTAATCTCACATGCAACTCACATGGTGAGCCCATGTTATGTTTCTAATTTATAGACACCTTAACCATAATTATCAAATATAATTTGGAATTAGATTAGATAAATATATCTAGAACATATATAATTCACCAGCATTAATCTAACCATGACAAAATAGAGAAAATATAAAATCTTATATCAAATAAATACACCACAAGATTAGTCTCATGCGAACTTCCTCATCTAGTCGTAATTGTGTGTCCAACATATGAATTCTAATAATTAATCATAAGCATCCACTAATATAGATCAACACAATATATTCATAAAACAAAATCATTCTAACTATAATCATGCTATCCATGCTAGTCTATCATTACGAACATAATCCAAAAGTATAATTGTGCAAATCAACTAGTATTCGTGTCCAAAATAGGTACATCAAGTGCGAATGGGATCACACAAAAAATTGGGCTCCACAAAATACATGCCTAACTTAGACAAAATATTAAAATTATATATTGGCAACTAATTTCAAATATATTTGTATCTCCCTAGATTACCTCCATCAAGTGAAAAGAAAATATTTACATGATATGGCAATGGGGCTCTCCAACATTCTTCTTGACTTTCACAAGTGCAAAGCACCAATGGACACCATTGATATCCAAATTAACCAAACTAGACAAAAATTGAAACAAAGGAAGAAAAATTGAAAGAGAACAACAACATGAAATTGAATGGATTGTCAGAAAATTCTCAGTTGCACTCACTACTTTAAGCCTTGCATGAATTGCCTGAAAAAAATTATCTAGAGATCATACAATTTTGGAATGTATTGATGACTACTTCTTTGTAACAAAATTCTAAGATAAATTAAACCAACATTATCATGCCTTGATATGGGTTAGAGATGCTCATGTATATAGAAAATTTTCCAACCCTTTTTTCATCTCATGCCAATGCATATATAGTATTTCTACTTTTTGACCTAAGTTGATTATAATGAATGCTAGAAACTGTTGTCACATAGGCTCGTCAGAAAATATCTACGTCAGAAGGGATGTCCACCTACAAGAATTTATGGTATAAAAATATCTGGAACAGGGGCAAATGGAAGATATTTTAAACCTTCAATGTGAGCTATTGAATCATCGACCTGTGTAACGCCCGCCTTGTACACCTTAAAGAAATAAACATTTATGCTACATGAAACAGGAACATTTTTTTTTTTTTTAAATGATTAAGATAGCAAATAATGTTAGCATAACTAACTACGACATATTCTCTAAGGATACAAGGCTGCATTACTTTACAAACCAACTAACATAATTTAACATTCATCAGTAACTAATCTGAATCCAAAGCACAATTAAATAACTTATTTACTGAAATGCTTTCATATAAATACATCATTACATTGCCATTTTCAGACTACATCAGAATCACATACATTATGATTGATCTGTTACACAAATCTGGTACAAGGTTATACACATACATCTTCATCAACTGTACAAGTACAATCATCTGAATACTAGAATAAATCTTTTCTGCTCATTAACTTCGACAAGAATAACCAATGGATAAAATAGCTCTTCCACCCGACCATGTGGAACCCTGAGGTCCACCCCCCGAGCTAGGAGTTAACATGAGGTCCCAAACAATAACAGTTAGGTAGACAAAAGACAAACAAGAACAAAGGACAACCAAACGCCAATACAACACATGGCAATAACAATACAACACAACACAACTTAACTTGACTTGACTTGACTTGACTTGACTTGACTTCCAGAGGCAACACAAGACAAATGGGGAGAGAACAACTAGGGAATGCTAGGCTGCAGTAGGGAGAGTGTCATCACATGGTCCTGACATGGGTTATCCTGACAGCCTCTCACTAGGCGCCGGCCCCCATCTATGGTTATTCTGACAGCCTCTCACTAGGCGCCGGCCCCATAGGGTGACACATGCGGAATCAACCTTCCTTTCATGAGAACAAGGAAGTTGATCTTGCCAACCAGGCCTTCTCATCTCATCTCAAGCCTAAACAAGCACTTGAGCCATGAGTGAGGCATCCACTTATCTTGTTTAGTGTGCCTAACTACCCAACCCCCAAATTCATTATTTAGGTTATCACTTGATTAATCTACTTCCAACGGGTTATCCTGACTGCCACTTTGGGCGCCGGCCCCACGTTGAAAGCCACTCCCCTACCTGCATCTAGAAGACCCTACTCAACAAACATAGCAAACGTCATCATGACGACGATGATACATAAAACATGCAAGGCATAACCCATCTTGCATAACCATTATTCTAATATGAACATATACATGTAATAATGCAAGGCATTTACGTTCTTGCATATCATCTCAATTACAAGGACATACTCTTAATACTTTTTTCATGGCTTCCAATGAAGTAACTCATAAGAAAAATATTTTTTTCATGAATACCAATGTCTCCCCATTGTCTAATCCAATACAACATCCCAAACAAATAAATCACAACATTCATGAAGAACTTTTCTACACATCATGATGCATATAGAATATCTACATTCTTTCACAATACCAACCAAATTCCTAATACATGACAAAAGGCGACACGACTTCAATAACTTAGGACACTTATCAACACATTACATGAAAACAAAACACAACAACCTTGGCCTCTAGAAATGAACCCTTGACAACTTACACTTTGACCATTTCATACAATATCAATTCACACTAACTAATCATCTAATACCTTTAAATCAAATTTCCAATACAATAATCATATACCTAATCCATTATCTTAACAAAAAGAAGAAACCATATTAAAACCGATGTCAACCTAAACTAACTTTCATTAACCATAATATATAAAATCACAACGGTTTTCTTTTAAATACATAATGACAACTTTATTCTAAATTCCCAATTTCATTTGGCTTTTAAACAATCAACTATACTTTTGAAATAATAATAATAATAATAATAATCAATAACTTCAAAACATTCATCAATTGATTCATCACCAATAAATATTTAAATTAAACAAATCCATCTATTAAAATAGCTCATTAGATTATACCAATCTTTCTATAGTATAAAACAACAATAATTGAAGTATCCTATGTCATTTCTCCATAGTTCCCTAGTACTCATGTACTCGATTATCATATCCTCCAAAGATTTCTAAAGTTTCAAGGTTATAAGAAATTGAACTTATAGAGAATGCTAATAGCTAGACCTATAAGGATTATGGATCAATTATACGGTTGAAGCATTAAAAGAATTATTGCACTAATCAAGAACATTATGAATTAATTATTCATAACTTCCAAATCATGTTGCTCACTAGATCCTCGATAAACCCTTTCCTTGAATTGGCTCTAGAAAGCAAAAATACTAAACAACTTATCCTACCATAAAACCTAATCGTCCCTACAATGGAATAGCAATAACATTATTATTAAATTAGGTATTTGACCAACATCCTTCCGTTTTGACCTATTAATAAGAATAGTAAAAATAATAATAATAATTATTATTGTAATAATAACAATAATGATAATAATAATAATTATAATAATAATGATACTAATAATAACATGGATATCAATAGTACTTCTATTAATATGCATTTAAACACATTGTAAAGTAAATAAACATTCCTTAGGGTTAATCTAAGCTAATAAGACGAAATGCATACAAGAAAGCACAACTAACCTGGTTTAACAACGACGGTTTTCTGCAGACTAGAGTTTGTATCTAAATCAGGCACTGCTGTGAGATCCACCACTGTTTTAAGGAATTCAAAAATGCTGTAAGAATTTTATAGCAAGAACATCAACCCACTTGATCGCTAATGAATCAATCAACGAGCTTGCCCTTTCTATCTCGGTGAGGGAAGGTGAGTTACTGAGGCGGTATTTCATCATTCTTTTACTCTGCATTCATACTACTGGTGGAAGCATAAATTGGCCAACAGCTTCATTATATTTCATCTGAGGGAAGCATAAGCAGCCTCTTGAACTAATAAACAAAAAGTGATGATCCTTTCCAGTATTTGCTGTGTAAAATATCCTAGAGTAAATAGACCCATCTTTCACCTGGACTTCAACAGGCTGACCAATAAGAAGCATTGTAACAAATATAAAGCGATCATGACGGGTCCTTTCAGATTCTCCGGCCCTGCTTCCACTTACTGGCCCTTCCCATTGTAGCCTAATGTTCTCACCAGGGCTAGAATTGTCACTGTTCAAATTGTTAAAAATGCCCCGGCCTCCAACTGTGCTGCCAGAAATGTTGGATCCAGACCTCGCAGGATACACTATCTTATCAGAGCGACTACCAATATCTTTATCTGTTCGACGACGACCAGAACCATTAGCAGTGGGAGGCCTGTAGTGCATTGCCTGTTTTTGACTCATATTTATGGTCAAGGTCCAATACAACCAATAGCTGCACGGCAGAAGGGGCAACGTGGATCAAATTGCTTCAAAAGAAACCACAAAACACTGGAGGGACGTGCTTGTCCGATCGCAGCGGCGGGAAATGATGAAAAAGAGACCGATCGCGGCTCTAAACCCTCGTATTTTCCAGATCCCAATGACTAATGCAAAGAAAAAAAGAACAAGTAGTGCGAGTGGTCACATGCACCAGTTGCAGATGCGTACGGGTGGCTGGCAAATGAAGGTTGCCGTGTGATCACCTGGTTAACGCCCTGTCCTGCAGGCTGGCCTGCCTTGGCTTTGCTTGGCTTGGCTTTCCTTTACCCCCCCGCAATCGATCTAAGATTACTTACAGAATCGGCAGTGCCATGTAAGAGAGTTCAATGAGCATTCCACTCATCATGGCAATGTTTTGGGCATTTCTAATCAAATGCATAGAAGTTGTTAGGAGGATACAACGTGGAGGAGGAAAAACTGTAGTAAGATGTATGTATCTAATGACTGAGAGAGATGGTGAAATACAGAAACACATCATGGCATCTACGAATGGAAACATCACAAAGGTGATCTCCTTCGAATGTAACCTAGGAGACAATTACAAAGCTGTTGATTACAGTATAAATGTCAATGAGAATGCAATGATCTTATCTACTCCTTGGATATCAAGTCGTCTAAATCGTAGATAGAAACACTAATCAGTAAATAGGTTTGGAGGACGGTGGAAGAATTGTAAGGAACGTTCCATTTATTACAGACCCAATGATCTGCATCTAAATCCGCCCACAGAAAATAAACATTTGCAGAAGTGACAGAAGGTTCAAGCAGAAAACCATTTAACCAAAATAATTTCGTAGCAATAAAAGAAGCAATCAACCACACAGGTTCAGATTCAGAAATTAGGCATTCAGTGGAACCTGGCCTTGATTATCGAATCGCCGAGTCCGTTTCAATTACTGAAGTTCCACGCTTCTTTTCCCAGCCTTCTACTCTCTTCTTCTACCTGCAATGCTGTCCTCTTTGCCTCTACAAGCTTCCCTTTTATAACACAATCCCTTCTATCGACCCAGGGAACTCAGCACGCGATCCCATGCACCTCCCTCCTCAAGAAAGACTTTTATTTAATTTCATACTTCCAAGAGGTTATTCCTTTTTAAATACTAACACACAATTCCGGCAACATTTAATTATTTTATAGCCGACCAAGCATATAGCATTTAATAAAGTTATAACATTACAACAATCTATAATTGAACAACTATATTTTAATTTATTTTATTAATTTAGTTGTAAATCATAACTTACAATTATTATATTTATTTAAATATTTATTGCAAATAATATTATATTAAATAATACAAAACCTCTTACAATCTTTATTTAACAATAATACTTCTATTAAAATAATAATTTATTTACAACAATAATCAATAATTATCGACTCAATATTATCTTTTACAACTACATTTAATTATCAACATTATACTTTCCGTAATATAATTCTAATAAAAGCACAATGACACCTTACACACTTAGACACTTTCTAACCTAGTTAGACTCCAAGGTGCAATATTACCTGTCTGCAAATCATGATCGAATGACAGACAAAGACCAAAAGGATAAACTGACAACCAGACCACACTGACTTGGGACCTCATGTTAACTCCAAACAACTAATCCATTGGCGAAGGCACGCTCAGACTTGTAAACAGGTGGAGTCGATGCCTAGTACCTGCATTCCTGCAACAACGCACGGTTAAGCATTCAAGATATACATCCACATACAGTCCTATAGTGAATGGAAATCGCAGTGGTGTAGGGTACTCGAGAGTGAGTAATGCAACACTGTTCCATTCACGTCTATGTATAAATGATTAACAAGGTATCTGATATTAATCAACAACATAAAACATTCAATCCTCTTACAAACCAATATCGCAATTAACATCAAACATCTGTAACATCTAGTTTATTTATCAACTTCTAAAGCATAAAATAACAGAATCCAACATCAACAATCATTACTATACTGATTAGGTCCATAATGACGTAACAAGATAACAAGAGATCCATCAACTACGGTCTAAGACACTATCATAAAGTCTAAACAAACATCAATCTGATGGACGACGAGATGAGGGGCACTACATCCTCCCCCCTAGGATCAGGCTTACTCCTGGAAGCCTGTGAACAAATATGGATATAGCTCTCATTCGGGGTGCATCTTTCCAGGTAGCTGAAGTCTCATCACACACGATGGGCATCCAACCCATCCATCCCAACACTATGTCATAGGATCCTAGTGGTATAATGCAAAGATCTGCCATGGTAAATAAGGGACCTATCCTCAACTTGCAACCATACACAAGAGAGTCCACTGATACCCTAGATTCAGAGACTAATTCCATTTGCCACTTAACATTTTCAGGTTACTAGACGAGGGCTACGAATGAATATATTCTTCAGAGTTGAAACAACTAGTATAGCTTGATGGGCTAATATGAATCCCAGAGTACCCAGTGTTAGCAAACTTGGCTCTGATACTAGATGTAACGCCCGCCTTGTACACCTTAAAGAAATACACATTTATGCTACATGAAACAGGAACAATTTTTTTTTTTTTTTTTAAATGATTAAGATAGCAAATAATGTTAGCATAACTAACTACGACATATTCTCTAAGGATACAAGGCTGCATTACTTTACAAACCAACTAACATAATTTAACATTCATCAGTAACTAATCTGAATCCAAAGCACAATTAAATAACTTATTTACTGAAATGCTTTCATATAAATACATCATTACATTGCCATTTTCAGACTACATCAGAATCACATACATTATGATTGATCTGTTACACAAATCTGGTACAAGGTTATACACATACATCTTCATCAACTGTACAAGTACAATCATCTGAATACTAGAATAAAATCTTTTCTGCTCATTAACTTCGACAAGAATAACCAATGGATAAAATAGCTCTTCCACCCGACCATGTGGAACCCTGAGGTCCACCCCCCGAGCTAGGAGTTAACATGAGGTCCCAAACAATAACAGTCAGGTAGACAAAAGACAAAAAAGAACAAAGGACAACCAAACGCCAATACAACACATGGCAATAACAATACAACACAACACAACTTAACTTGACTTGACTTGACTTGACTTCCAGAGGCAACACAAGACAAATGGGGAGAGAACAACTAGGGAATGCTAGGCTGCAGTAGGGAGAGTGTCATCACATGGTCCTGACATGGGTTATCCTGACAGCCTCTCACTAGGCGCCGGCCCCCATCTATGGTTATCCTGACAGCCTCTCACTAGGCGCCGGCCCCATAGGGTGACACATGCGGAATCAACCTTCCTTTCATGAGGACAAGGAAGTTGATCTTGCCAACCAGGCCTTCTCATCTCATCTCAAGCCTAAACAAGCACTTGAGCCATGAGTGAGGCATCCACTTATCTTGTTTAGTGTGCCTAACTACCCAACCCCCAAATTCATTATTTAGGTTATCACTTGATTAATCTACTTCCAACGGGTTATCCTGACTGCCACTTTGGGCGCCGGCCCCACGTTGAAAGCCACTCCCCTACCTGCATCTAGAAGACCCTACTCAACAAACATAGCAAACGTCATCATGATGACGATGATACATAAAACATGCAAGGCATAACCCATCTTGCATAACCATTATTCTGATATGAACATATACATGTAATAATGCAAGGCATTTACCTTCTTGCATATCATCTCAATTACAAGGACATACTCTTAATAATTTTTCCATGGCTTCCAATGAAGTAACTCATAAGAAAAATATTTTTTTCATGAATACCAATGTCTCCCCATTGTCTAATCCAATACAACATCCCAAACAAATAAATCACAACATTCATGAAGAACTTTTCTACACATCATGATGCATATAGAATATCTACATTCTTTCACAATACCAACCAAATTCCTAATACATGACAAAAGGCGACACGACTTCAATAACTTAGGACACTTATCAACACATTACATGAAAACAAAACACAACAACCTTGGCCTCTGGAAATGAACCCTTGACAACTTACACTTTGACCATTTCATACAATATCAATTCACACTAACTAATCATCTAATACCTTTAAATCAAATTTCCAATACAATAATCATATACCTAATCCATTATCTTAACAAAAAGAAGAAACCATATTAAAACCGATGTCAACCTAAACTAACTTTCATTAACCATAATATATAAAATCACAACGGTTTTCTTTTAAATACATAATGACAACTTTATTCTAAATTCCCAATTTCATTTGGCTTTTAAACAATCAACTATACTTTTGAAATAATAATAATAATAATAATAATAATAATAAGAATAATAATAATAATAATAATAATAATAATAAGAATAATAATAATCAATAACTTCAAAACATTCATCAATTGATTCATCACCAATAAATATTTAAATTAAACAAATCCATCTATTAAAACAGCTCATTAGATTATACCAATCTTTCTATAGTATAAAACAACAATAATTGAAGTATCCTATGTCATTTCTCCATAGTTCCCTAGTACTCATGTACTCGATTATCATATCCTCCAAAGATTTCTAAAGTTTCAAGGTTATAAGAAATTGAACTTATAGAGAATGCTAATAGCTAGACCTATAAGGATTATGGATCAATTATACGGTTGAAGCATTAAAAGAATTATTGCACTAATCAAGAACATTATGAATTAATTATTCATAACTTCCAAATCATGTTGCTCACTAGATCCTCGATAAACCCTTTCCTTGAATTGGCTCTAGAAAGCAAAAATACTAAACAACTTATCCTACCATAAAACCTAATCGTCCCTACAATGGAATAGCAATAACATTATTATTAAATTAGGTATTTGACCAACATCCTTCCGTTTTGACCTATTAATAAGAATAGTAAAAATAATAATAATTATTATTATTGTAATAATAACAATAATGATAATAATAATAATTATAATAATAATGATACTAATAATAACATGGATATCAATAGTACTTCTATTAATATGCATTTAAACACATTGTAAAGTAAATAAACATTCCTTAGGGTTAATCTAAGCTAATAAGACGAAATGCATACAAGAAAGCACAACTAACCTGGTTTAACAACGACGGTTTTCTGCAGACTAGATTTTGTATCTAAATCAGGCACTGCTGTGAGATCCACCACTGTTTTAAGGAATTCAAAAATGCTGTAAGAATTTTATAGCAAGAACATCAACCCACTTGATCGCTAATGAATCAATCAACGAGCTTGCCCTTTCTATCTCGGTGAGGGAAGGTGAGTTACTGAGGCGGTATTTCATCATTCTTTTACTCTGCATTCATACTACTGGTGGAAGCATAAATTGGCCAACAACTTCATTATACTTCATCTGAGGGAAGCATAAGGAGCCTCCTGAACTAATAAACAAAAAGTGATGATCCTTTCCAGTATTTGCTGTGTAAAATATCCCAGAGTAAATAGACCCATCTTTCACCTGGACTTCAACAGGCTGACCAATAAGAAGCATTGTAACAAATATAAAGCGATCATGACGGGTCCTTTCAGATTCTCCGACCCTGCTTCCACTTACTGGCCCTTCCCATTGTAGCCTAATGTTCTCACCAGGGCTAGAATTGTCACTGTTCAAATTGTTAAAAATGCCCCGGCCTCCAACTGTGCTACCAGAAATGTTGGATCCAGACCTCGCAGGATACACTATCTTATCAGAGCGACTACCAATATCTTTATCTGTTCGACGACGACCAGAACCATTAGCAGTGGGAGGCCTGTAGTGCATTGCCTGTTTTTGACTCATATTTATGGTCAAGGTCCAATACAACCAATAGCTGCACGGCAGAAGGGGCAACGTGGATCAAATTGCTTCAAAAGAAACCACAAAACACTGGAGGGATGTGCTTGTCCGATCGCAGCGGCGAGAAATGATGAAAAAGAGACCGATCGCGGCTCTAAACCCTCGTATTTTCCAGATCCCAATGACTAATGCAAAAAAAAAAAGAACAAGTAGTGCGAGTGGTCACATGCACCAGTTGCAGATGCGTACGGGTGGCTGGCAAATGAAGGTTGCCGTGTGATCGCCTGCTTAACGCCCTATCCTGCAGCCTGGCCTGCCTTGGCTTTGCTTGGCTTGGCTTTCCTTTCCCCCCCCGCAATCGATCTAAGATTACTTACAGAATCGGCAGTGCCATGTAAGAGAGTTCAATGAGCATTCCACTCATCATGGCAATGTTTTGGGCATTTCTAATCGAATGCATAGAAGTTGTTAGGAGGATACAACGTGGAGGAGGAAAAACTGTAGTAAGATGTATGTATCTAATGACTGAGAGAGATGGTGAAATACAGAAATACATCATGGCATCTACGAATGGAAACATCACAAAGGTGATCTCCTTCGAATGTAACCTAGGAGACAATTACAAAACTGTTGATTACAGTATAAATGTCAATGAGAATGCAATGATCTTATCTACTCCTTGGATATCAAGTCGTCTAAATCGTAGATAGAAACACTAATCAGTAAATAGGTTTGGAGGACGGTGGAAGAATTGTAAGGAACGTTCCATTTATTACAGACCCAATGATCTGCATCTAAATCCGCCCACAGAAAATAAACATTTGCAGAAGTGACAGAAGGTTCAAGCAGAAAACCATTTAACCAAAATAATTTCGTAGCAATAAAAGAAGCAATCAACCACACAGGTTCAGATTCAGAAATTAGGCATTCAGTGGAACCTGGCCTTGATTATCGAATCGCCGAGTCCGTTTCAATTACTGAAGTTCCACGCTTCTTTTCCCAGCCTTCTACTCTCTTCTTCTACCTGCAATGCTGTCCTCTTTGCCTCTACAAGCTTCCCTTTTATAACACAATCCCTTCTATCGACCCAGGGAACTCAGCACGCGATCCCATGCACCTCCCTCCTCAAGAAAGACTTTTATTTAATTTCATACTTCCAAGAGGTTATTCCTTTTTAAATACTAACACACAATTCCGGCAACATTTAATTATTTTATAGCCGACCAAGCATATAGCATTTAATAAAGTTATAACATTACAACAATCTATAATTGAACAACTATATTTTAATTTATTTTATTAATTTAGTTGTAAATCATAACTTACAATTATTATATTTATTTAAATATTTATTGCAAATAATATTATATTAAATAATACAAAACCTCTTACAATCTTTATTTAACAATAATACTTCTATTAAAATAATAATTTATTTACAACAATAATCAACAATTATCGACTCAATATTATCTTTTACAACTACATTTAATTATCAACATTATACTTTTCGTAATATAATTCTAATAAAAGCACAATGACACCTTACACACTTAGACACTTTCTAACCTAGTTAGACTCCAAGGTGCAATATTACCTGTCTGCAAATCATGATCGAATGACAGACAAAGACCAAAAGGATAAACTGACAACCAGACCACACTGACTTGGGACCTCATGTTAACTCCAAACAACTAATCCATTGGCGAAGGCACGCTCAGACCTGTAAACAGGTGGAGTCGATGCCTAGTACCTGCATTCCTGCAACAACGCACGGTTAAGCATTCAAGATATACATCCACATACAGTCCTATAGTGAATGGAAATCGCAGTGGTGTAGGGTACTCGAGAGTGAGTAATGCAACACTGTTCCATTCACGTCTATGTATAAACGATTAACAAGGTATCTGATATTAATCAACAACATAAAACATTCAATCCTCTTACAAACCAATATCGCAATTAACATCAAACATCTGTAACATCTAGTTTATTTATCAACTTCTAAAGCATAAAATAACAGAATCCAACATCAACAATCATTACTATACTGATTAGGTCCATAATGACATAACAAGATAACAAGAGATCCATCAAGTACGGTCTAAGACACTATCATAAAGTCTAAGCAAACATCAATCTGATGGACGACGAGATGAGGGGCACTACAACCTGCACTCATAAATGCAACAAATATCTGCATCTGCATATGTAAAAATGGTCACTGAAACGTCCTGTCGCCAAAGCATTCAAATCTAGATCCAAATTTTGAAAGTGAAAATATTCTTCATAAATCCCGCCAGATGAAAGAGGACGCAAAAATAAGTACTTTTACCTTTTGAAGCATGTTGAAATTTGCTAGGATGAGGGAGATATGGGCAGTCAAAGCCACGGTCAAACTACATCTGTATATCGCTTTGCATACACGACTTAAATTGCCATCTGAATGACCCTTTGAATCTGCCTTTGAATACGCGACTGCTTTGCATGTATCGGGTTATCGGGGCGACCTCCAGCTGAGTCATCGATATGCTAAGTCTTGCCGAAATGTTCATTGTATTTGATTTTGCATTCGGCACTTTAAACAGCTTTTGAAATCGCCTTTGTATATTCATTTGTATATGCATTTGAATTGGCCTTTGGATTGGCTTTGTATGTATGCACCTACCACGTGTCAACACCTGATTTGCCGCTAAGCTGAAACTAAGAAGCATCGCTGAACATCTACATCCTCCTTATCGGCCGTCAGAAAGACTTTAAACTGAGTCACCGATTGCACTAAGTCTTGCCAAAATCCCCTGTATGTGCTTTTGTATATCTTCTTGTATGTATGCACCTTTTGACCTTGTATATGCAAATATACAATGCGGACCCCAAAATGATTATCCGCTGCATTTGATTTCCCAGCGGGTCCAGATTGTATATTTTCCCTTTGTATATTTTTTTTGTATATGCGATTATACAATGCGAATATACAAGCAGAACATACAATCAGTCGCACTTGTACCTACAAACAATGCATTTGACTTTTGTATATTGCATTGTATATTTTTTCGGGTCCAGGATTTCCACCTTAGGTTTGCATATGCCAATGTACAATGCGATTGTATGTGCAAAAATACAAGTGCATATACATACAATTGGTGGATCCCAGGGTTTGTATCTTTTCCTTGTATATCGCATATACATATTTCCCTTGTATCGTTGCCTTGTATATCGCATATACAATGCGACTTGTATATGAGATACAATCGCCTTTGCACAAAAGCGGACTCCAACTTTTGTAAAGTTAAATGAAATTAACATCGGGTCCGGCCTTTGTATCTCCCCCTTTGTATGTTTAAATGCATCGGCTGTCGGGGAGAATTTGAGCTGAGTCACCGATATGCAAAGTCTCACCGAAGATCCTTTGTATGTCTGCCCCTTGTATATTTCATCGGCCATCGGAGAGAATATGAGTTGAGCCGCCGATGCACATGTCACGCCAATTCATATGGCCTTTGTATATACAAAATACATACAACAAATATATACAAAGGACCTGATGCATAGGAACATTGCACATGACCAAGATACAAGGAAAAATGTATCTGCGATAGAAAGCACTTGAAGACAAAAGATTTCAGTTTTTTTTTTTTTGGTTTTCTGCAAGGATTTTTCAAGCAAGATTTTGGAATTTTTGGCAAGGCATAGCATGAGTATTTGAAGGATTTAAGCCTTGTAGGGTCATTTTCTAAAGGATTTTCAAGGAAAATACAAGGTGAACTATTTAACTCTGGACAGAGGAAAATAGGTCAACAAGACCAAGACACCTAGAGACATCTATATTTTATACATTACCTAGATTTTATACATTATTCTCAGGATCAACTTCATCCATCACTTAGGTCTAACCCCATGAAGCATAACGTGATGATGTAAAAATGTGTATATGAGTAAAAGTGTAGCAGGAAATAAAAAAAGACAAACCTTACAATTTAATGTACATACTTACAACTCAATGTAACACGACTTTACAAAATCAATGTGAATACTTACAAATTAATCCAATGAACCATCCAGGTGTGCTCTACTCTTTATTGTGTCAAGTATTGCTTCATGGTCAGACTCACGCACCTTCCACAAGATTTTGTTCAAAGGTCTACCCCGATACTGTATCAAATAAAAATTGGATGCTACGATAAGGTTCAAGTAATGAAGAATCTTCCAATGCATGTCAAAGTCCTGAAATAGCCAAACATTAACACTCTTATGTGGGTACCTTCTAAGCCATGTTCCAATAATAACCACTGAGCCTGTAGGGTATTCGATGTTTTCTCCATTTGTAACTGGTGCCTCTAATTTCTTTTTAGCCTCAACACAATGACATAAGTAATAATCTATTCCCTCTTCATTATCTTCATCTGCAATAACTGCATATACGTGCCCTACATTGATATGTGTAGCAAATTAGATGAAATTAGTCAACATTACAAAAACACTACAAAGTAAGATGACACTAGGAATTTCAAAAACTATGCAAATAGATATATTACCTGGTTGAACTAGATCTGATATGTGGTCAAAGTCAACTGATGATTCTATTTGTGTTAGTTCCTGTGCCGTCGGGGGTCGATACGTGTTAAGTGGGCTAAGATAACTTAACTACCATTCGTCAACCCACTCCTTTGACTCGCACTCATCCCAGGCTTGAATTGTACAGGAAGAACAAAAGCATGACATCTTTCGCATACGGATACTCCATGAACCTGCAATTGAGCTTCTGAAAGAGTGCATCTCATTTGATCCCGTTAATGTACAACAGTCTTCATATGGTGCAATGTTAGTATTATCTATCAACCAAAAAAATCTACAAATTGAAGACTTACCTTCATTACTTGTACCCATGGAAGCATTACACCACTCAACAATTAATTTTGCATCTGTCAACTTTGCATTGTCTTTATACTTTAACTCTTCTCGTGCTATGGCTCTTTTGATACATGCTCCTGCACCATCATGCTCCCCCTTCCATGCCTGGCCTCACAAAAGTTCCACATATGCTGAATACCTGTAAAATTATGCCTCCTACTCAGCCAATAGAAATTTTGCGAGTTCTTGAATTGTGATGCATAATTATCCAACCATATGATATGTTGACTGAACGATATGCCTCTTCTAGCCAAATCATTGTAGAACACCTAAAAGCAACCTTGCATGAACTCTGTAGAATGCGTGCGATTATCACTAATATAGAAATTATACTCCCTTATCATCTTTTTGTCATCCTCTGTAATATCATTCGCATGGATGAATGTGATGTGCACAAATATAGAAACCTATGTGGAGTTGTAATATTGTGATTGCACCTCACGCTGTGGCTGTAGACTGTAGTTCTCTGCAAAGTCAATGACTGTAACAATGCTACCAACCGGAAATATGTCCTTGCATAACTTGAATTGCATGGGCATGTCTTGCATACTCATACACTATGCTGTCACAAAATATAGGCATAAACTGATACACTGGAATCTTTTCAATAACCAATTCACACCTCTTTGCTTCTTTACCATCTTTTGTATTGTATGCCACTGTTTTATACTTTCCAAACTCTACTAGTTCGTTTCCAACCGCATGTGTTCTTTCCATATGTTCACATATTGACAAATGTTGCAAGCCACTGCAATGATGACATGTGCCATCCAAGCATAATTTCTTGTAAAATATTTAACCTTCCTCTATTTCACATAAAATTCTTGATATGAAGTCTTTTGAAGATGGTGGGGCACGTATGGCACAACCTTGCAAAACATTGTTACTATGCATATCTAAACATATAGACCTATAAACATCAAAATGGTTAGAAAATTCAATATGTAATCTACAACAAGTAGTGCATGTGTGATTTATCTTGACATAGAAAGGTTTTAGCATTTCAAAATATCTTTGATAAATTTTAATTTGAGAATACTTCTCTAGAAATTTGCCATAAAACTGCGTTTGAATCTGATCCAAAAAATGCTTTGGATGTGGCTCATGACTCTGACTATCAATTCTCCTTCTTACCACATCCATTTGTTTCGGAGATACCCTTGTGTAATTCTTCCAAAAGTCTTCAATTAGTGATCTCAATGCTTCAACAATTGGTTTAGCTTTTTGTGGTAGTCTTCTCGAGAATACCTATAATTCATTGGCATTAGTGTCCTCAATTATTTGGCGTCTTCCAATGGCTCTTGATAAAGTTTTACTATTAATTCTCAATTCTTGACTCGTCTTTCTAATGAGATAATCTTTCCTCGTTTGACTACTTACTATAGTCGATGTAATCACATGCCGTGTTGGATTACTATCTTTTGTGTGTGAGGTGTTACTCACACTCTCATACGCACTCATTAGATTCTTGACAATAGATTTTTCACTTGAAGCCTCTGATGTTCTCAAGCCAAGAATTTTCATGATGGACCTATACTTTATACTTTGCATCATTTCAAGGAATAGTTGACATCTTGCAGTCTCATTTAACTTTTCAAAGAAAAATTTCCAAATCTTATGAGCATATCTTCTACAAGTGCATTTTGGAATCTTACCTTCCATTGGCTGCACAATATTCTCATCAATATCAATCAAATACTTTGGCTTTCTATGTAAAATTTTAGGTGGTGTTAAGTTAGCTAAATTCATCTCAACATTAGGAATTTTATCAATATTTATATGAGATGGGCTACATGGCTTACCTTCGATCGAAGATGGAATAGATGACATACCTTGAGGTTGAGGTGGGAACGATGGCGTACCTCCTTTATCACATGTGAGTGATGATGTACTCTCAACTTGAGATGTGGTAGATGGTGTCCTTACATGTTGACTTGTGGTAGAGGACGTGTCTCCAACTATGGTATTCAAATCTCTCGTAGCGCGAAATTTTTGCATTCGTTCTCTTTGTGCCACCAATACCATATCTCTTTGTGATGGTTGTGGTTCCTCTTCAATTGACATGTCTTCATTTATCGTGTCCAATTTCTTCTTCTCATGAATTTCCCTCATAGCCACTGCTTTCTTTGCATTCTTAGCTTCTCTGTCTTCCTGTGTTGGTTTAATTCTTGATCGTTTCCTTGGCATGACAGAGAATTTGTCTGTAGCATGATAAAGAGACCAATATTAGTTCCCAATAAATGAATCCATACAAATAACTAAAATATATGTCATTCAACCCTTCATAGTAAATGTACATACAATCATCATGTAAAAGAGTAAATGTCACTCAACCAAAATAGGTACAAAGCATACAAAGCAAATTATTGCAGCCATGAAAATAGTACATGGGACTTCATGCTTAAAAAGGTTGAGGCAGACCCAATTTGACATGTTTGTTGTTACTAGGGCCACTAGGATTTGGAATTGAGGTGGTGTTTTGTTGGTACTAGGGATAGTAGGATTTGGGTGGCTTGTGAAGGAATAGACAATAATTGTTGTGTCATGTGCATGTACAAATCATCATGAATAGGTGCATAAGGAATGTCCTAGCCCAAGATATGTGCATACAAATCATCATGTCATGTGCATACTTGTATGATCTTGGCACCTATTCATTTGTATTTTAACTTGTTAATATGACAAGATAATAGTGGGATTGTATTTTTATTATGTTGTAAGGATTTATTCTTGTATAGTTTGACATCATGGTATGTTAAGGTCTATTTATTACACATAATTATTAAAGAGCCCAAGTGTAGAAAATATACATGGCATCAAGTGAGATTGTAGGCTGCTTTCTTGATTGGGAATGTGTCTATTTTAATCATGTATGATAAAGCATGATAAAGTAATTCAAATAGAATTAAGAAAAATGTAAAGAACATGCATGTAAAGACTTGACATACCTAAAAAATGAAGATTTGAATGGAGAGATTACCTAATTATGTAGTGTTTTTTCTTCTTGCATCAAACTCCTCAACAATTTGAGTTTTTCACCACTTGCTTCCTTTTCAATGTTAAATTGAATAACACTCAAATATAGTTACTAACAATAATACTATTAACCGATCTATAATGTTAAATTCCTAAAATTAAATCACAATTAACATTGCAACACTACAAAAATTAAAACTTGAATATATATATCAAACTTGGTGTGAAAACTATGTTATTTCCTCTTTCTCAAGTTGGCAAAGCAGAAAAGATGGTGTAAAGATCATGCACAGGTGGTAGAATGTGTAAAATGTGCATGTGAAATTCCCAACAGCATGAAAGCACTTCTTTTTTGTCAGAGCACGCACATAATCAACATAAAAATAAAGCATGTGGGCCAACGCGCTCACGTTTTGTCCTGCTATAGATTGATCCATAAATATTTGTGCGTATCTCACCTTTACAATATCTCACCTCTAGTTCCATCAACTCATGTTCTATATCTCACTTATCTCTCCCCCTCACCTCTCTACCTCTCTATGTCTCTTAGTCGCTCCTTGTCTACCTCAACCTTAAACCTTATCCCTAAACCCTAATCCCTTAACCCTCAAGTCTAATCCCTCATCCCTAAACCCTAAACACTATCCCTATGCCTAAACCCTCAACAGGCTCGATACTATACCTTAAAACCTAATCCCTTATCCCTAAACCCTCCAACCCTATCCCTAATCCTTATACCCTCAACACTCTACTTTAACCCTAATCCCTCGACCCTCAACCCTATCCCGAAACCCTCAACCCTCGAACCTCAATGTACTCAACCCTCAACATCAAACCCTAATCCCTCAACCCTCAACGTCAAATCATAATCCCCTAACCCTTAACTCTAATCCCTCAACCCTAAACCCTATCCCTAAACCCTAAACACTATCCCTATTCCTAAACCCACAATGGGCTCGATACTATACCTTAAACCCTAATCCCTTATCCCTAAACCCTCCAACCCTATCCCTAATCCTTATACCCTCGACACTCTACTTTAACCCTAATCCCTCGACCCTCAACCCTATCCCTAAACCCTCCACCCTCAAACCTCAACCCTCAACCCTCAACGTCAAACCCTAATCCCTCAACCCTTAACTCTAATCCCTCGACCCTCAACCCTATCCCTAAACCCTAAAACCTAAAGCCTCAACCCTCAACCCTCAACGTCAAATCCTAATCCCTCAACCCTTCACTCTAATCCCTCAACCCTAAACCCTATCCCTAAACCCTCAACACTATACCTTAAACCCTAATCCCTCAACCCTTAACCCTAAACCTTATCCCTAAACCCTAATACCTCAACCCTCAACCCTAATCCGTCATCCCTCAACTCTAATCCCTCATCCCTAAACCCTAAATGCTATCCCTATTCCTAAACCCTCAACGGGCTCGATACTATACCTTAAACCCTAATCCCTTATCCCTAAACCCTCCAACCCTATCCCTAATCCTTATACCCTCGACACTCTACTTTAACCCTAATCCCTCGACCCTCAACCCTATCCCTCAACCCTCAACCCTCGAACCTCAATGTACTCAACCCTCAACGTCAAACCCTAATCCCTCAACCCTTAAATTTGATCCCTCGACCCTCAACCCTATCCCTAAACCCTAAACCCTAAAGCCTAAACCCTCAACCCTCAACGTCAAATCTTAATCCCTCAACCCTTAACTCTAATCCCTCAACCTTAAACCCTATCCCTAAACCCTAAACACTATCCCTATTCCTAAACCCTCAACATGCTCGATACTATACCTTAAACCGTAATCCCTTATCCCTAAACCCTCCAACCCTATCTCTAATCCTTATACCCTCGACACTCTACTTTAACCCTAATCCCTCGACCCTCAACCCTATCCCTAAACCCTCAACCCTCGAATCTCAACCCTCAACCCTCAACGTCAAACCCTAATCCCTCAACCCTTAACTCTAATCCCTCAAACCTTAACCCTATCCCTAAACCCTAAAGCCTCAACCCTCAATGTCAAATTATAATCGCTCAACCCTTCACTCTAATCCCTCAACCCTAAATCCTATCCCTAAACCCTCAACAATATACCTTAAACTCTAATTCCTCAACCCTCAACCCTAAACCTTATCCCTAAACCCTAATCCCTCAACCCTCAACCCTAATCCGTCATCCCACACTCTCTAATTCCTTATCCCTAAACCCTAAATGCTATCCCTATTCCTAAACCTTCAATGGGCTCGATACTATACCTTAAACCCTAATCCCTTATCCCTAAACCCTCCAACCCTATCCCTAATCCTTATACCCTCGACACTCTATTTTAACCCTAATCCCTCGACCCTCAACCCTATCCTGAAACCCTCAACCCTCAAACCTCAATGTACTCAACCCTCAATGTCAAACCCTAATCCCTCAACCCTTAACTCTGATCCCTCGACCCTTAACCCTTAAGATTTGAACCCTAAAACCTATCCCTACACGCTCGACACTTGACACTATATCTTAAACCCTAATCCCTTAACCCTCATCCCTAAAGCCTCAACCCTAAATCCTTAAACTTTAAACCCTAAACCCTATCCCTAATCCCTCTACCCTCGACACTCTTCTTTAACCCTTATCCCTTGACCATCAACCCTATCCCTAAACCCTAAACCCTCAACCCTCAACCCTCAACTCTCAACATTAAACCCTAATTCATCAACCCTAAACCCTAATCCCTCAAACCTAAACCCTATCCCTAAACCATCAACCCTCAACACTATACCTTAAACCCAAATCCCTATCCCTCAACCCTTAAACCTTAAAACTTAAACCCTATCCCTACACCCTCAACACTTGACACTATATCTTAAGCCTTAAACCCTCATCCCTAAAGCCTCAACCCTCAATCCTTAAACCTTCAACCCTAAACCCTATCCCTAATCCCTCTACCCTCAACACTCTAACCCTAATCTCAACATTAAACATTAATTTGTCAACCCTAAACCCTAATCCGTCAACCCTAAACCCTCAACCATCAACACTATACTTCCTCAAGTTGTCCACCCCGCACTTAGGGGAGGTATATTGTTATGAAATAGGCAAATAATCTCCCATTGTTTACTGGCTCTATCCACAAGAACTACTAAACTTTTTTCTCTTGGTAATTGTAGAGGATATTCACCTATTTTTGGCAACTCCTGCATTCCCAAACCATAACAAAAACTAAGTTATTTTAATTGCATTGATTTAATACTCTACTATATTAAAGCTTAGCATTCACACAAATGCAGATGTTCATATTATAGAAGACTACATTATATTAGACTACTAGAGATCCCTCAGAAAAATGTAATAACAAAACTGCTTTGCCTTATGTTAGCTTACAATTAAACCCATTCTTTTTGACACTCTTCTCTTAATAATGTAAGAGTAATAAGAATAGAAGGCAAAGAATTTGATCTTACTAGTATGCATGGTCAGTTTACATTCTGTGACTTCATTTTCATTGAATAAAAAGGTAAATATCTGATTTTAAAGGTGGGGTAGAGTTCACTGTCATGTGCTTTTCTAGATGATAGGGTCCATAATGTCTAGTGTTCTGCAAAGAAAGGCTTGTAACATAATTAAGTTTTTGTTATACCAATCCTCTAGGTAAAGCTACAATTCAAATGCTTGCTGTGAAAGTTGAAATAAATTAAATTAGACTTACAATTTTGATTTTCTTCCATTGCTTCAACAACATCATTGTTTTCTTCATTAGAAACCAATTCAAGATCAACAATTTGCTGCCCATTGGTTGACTTGAATTGCATCCTCTGTTAGAAGAAGGGCATTTTTTATCTGTATCAATGTTGGTATTCATAAGCTGAAGAGCATTGATATTTTTTACACACCTTGTTCTTTGAAATATATTAACCTTAAAATTTGACTTGGATATGTACTTGAACACAACGAAATCTCCAATCTTTAGCCCATGATGATTCACAAATTTTCCCAACCCTGCCTAAATTCTAGTTTATTTATGATACCCCTTAATTGTACATCCCACTCTTGCCCACCTGGGCCTTGAAGAAGGAGGCACGCCCATTAAACCAACTCATTCGACAACTTGTTGCCCATCGGTTGACTTGAACTCCATACTCTGTTAGAAGAAGGACATCTTTTATCTGTATCAATGTTGGTATTCATAAGCTGAAGAGCATTGATGTTTTTCACACACCCTATTCTTTGAAATATCTTAACCTTCAATTAAGACTTGGATATGTACTTGAACACAACAAAATCTCTAATATCTAGCCCGTGATGATTCACAAAATTTTCCCAACCCTTCCTAAATTCCAATTTATTTATGGTACCCCTTAATTATACATCCCTAAACCTTAAACCCTAATCCCTTAACCCTAAACCCTAATCCCTAGTCCCTAAACCCTAAACCTTAATCTCTAATTATAATTTATGGTACCCTAATCCCTAAACCCTAAACCATAAACCCTATACCTAAATCCTCAACCCTCAACACTTAAACCTTAAATCCTAAACCTTATCCCTAAATCCTCAACCCTTAAACTATACCTTAAACCCTAATTCCTCAACCCTAAACTTTCAACCCTGAACCCTATCCCTAATCCCTCTACCCTCAACCCTAATCCTGCGACCCTCAACCCTAAACGCTATCCCTAAAGCCTCAACCCTAAACACTAATCCCTCAAGGTCCTAAACTCTAATCCATTATCCCTAAACTCTAAATCCTATCGCTAAACCCTCAACCCTCAACCTTAAACCTTAATCACTCAATCCTTGTCCACCCCTCTCCTCCCCTATCTGGCTCACCCCCATCTCTACCCTCCTCTACCCTCGACACTATACATACATACATATATGCATACATAGATACATACTTACATATAGGCATACACACATACATACATACATATAGGCATACATACATGATTAATAACCTGGAACATAAAAAAATTTAAGGGGGACATAACGTGAGCGCGTTATAATATGCTCGCATTCTTGCAAACATGACAAATAGTCCACAAACTACTACGGAAAAAGAAAAATGTAAAGTTGAACATAACGCGAGCGCGTTATAACGTGCTCGCGTTATGTTTTGCTTTGGAAATCCCAATCCTTGGGCTTGGGATTTGATTTGGATTTCCAACCCAAAGGCTTGGAGTGTCTTCCCAATGTCTAGAGACATGTTTTTCCATATTTTACAAGATTTCACATAATTTCGTTCGTGCTAACCCTCAAATTTGTACATGTTTCAAGGTCAAACAAATCAAACACCTGGGTAATGTTAAGCTTTCTCTTAGCTATTTGATGATGTGATTTTTTTCACATTTTGATAATGTTAAGCCTTTCATCTTTAATTTCTTTTGTTTGTGTGTCCGTTTTGGGCAAAAACCACTGTTTGGTCTTTTTTTCATTGTAAATTAACTATTTATTGAAATTTCAAAAAAATTACATATTTAGAAACTAGACTCCATTCTACACATTAAAAAAAGAAAAAAAAATTCAATTAGTTTTCAAAATTTATAGGGGTAGCACGACCAAAATTCTATTTTTTAGGATGTGTCCACTTTGAAAATTAGTAAAAAATTAAATATTCATAAAAAAATTATCAGAAAAATTGAGCATAAATTACATACTATTAGCTAATTTCTCACTGAAGCGATTTTAAAAATACCAAAAAAAAAGTTGACTTTTTGAGGGAGCCACAAAAACATGCTATGTTATGTTTTTTGACAGAAACAACACCAATTTCTGTGGCTCCCTCTTTTGAACCCCTTAATCTATGCCATTTTAAAAAAAAAATAGTAGTTTAGAAAGTAGACTCGGAGCACTACGAACATTGTTTTGGTTGCATCTCTAAATTTTAAGTGTAACTATGCTCAATTTCTCATCCAAGGCCAGCATTTCTTAATTTCAAAAATTGCACTTACCCATAATCAACATTGAAACAATCAACAATTCTTCTAAAATGAGACAATGTATCTACTTGAAACAATACTTTTACTAAAATGATCCCACAGTTATAGTAGGCAAATACTAATGCATAATTTATGCTCAATGCATATGTTGTAGCATCATATTTTTCATCATATAGACAAAAGTTGAAAAATCTATTACCAACTCTTTCAAAAGGAAACATAAAGAACATGGAATGATCTAGATATTTATGTTATATAAATGATACGTACCATTGAAAATGCATTTCTCAATATACAACAAATGTGAGCTTAGCTTGCAATATATATAGTGCTTTCACTTCCATTAACTTCTAGCTCAAGAAAATGTGTCTTTATAAACACATCTCTGCCTCAAGACCACACATTCATTCTCAAGTCTACATTGCTACTAAAGCAACAACTCGATGAATAAAAAAATTTAAAGTATCAATCAATTATTGACTAATACATGCATCAATTAGAAAAAACTAAAGTACATTTGCCTAGCACAATTATTTTAGAGTTAAAGAAAAAAAAACAAGCAAAAAATCAAAACAAAAAAATTTAACATCACTGGATTTGTCAAATACAACATCTCGACTATTAAAAATATTATAGAGAAAAACTATTGCTATATATTCCCTTCCAAGACAATGAAGATGCACTAAAACAAGGATTTAAGACATTTGCACATGCATATGATTTTTATGAAAATATTCTTTAAAGAAAATGAATCTAGGTGTACAGACAATTTCAATGACACATGATTGATGTTGACAGTGCATTAAAAAAATCTGAAGCACATGAAATATCAATTTTAGAACTAATTATAGAGCAAGAAAATAATAAAAATATCCTTGAAATATATAATCTAAAAATTGAATTGCAATGGTTACAATCATTATCAACAAAAAATATTGGCTTCCAAGTTAGAAAAGATCCAAACCTTCTTGAGAACATAGAATATCATAGGATAAGAAGAATGTTAAACAAAGACCAAGAAGCAATTCTACAAGACATTGGAATGAAAAGGTGCCTCAATATAAAAAAAGCCATTATACTCCTTAACTAGTGAAGTAGGAACATGAAAAACATTACAGTAAAAGCAATCTTCCAAATGTTAATACAAATGGGTATGTGTTGACATCTAAAATCATTTCATCACTATTCCAACCATAATCAAGATATCATTAGACTATTTCTTCTATAATTAATTAAATAAATTTCTATTTTTTCGATTAATTATCTGATTTTCATCCCAACATTAATTAAATAATATTTTATTATTTAATTAATAAAATAACTATTCATGCACTATGCATCTAACCCTTGTCCTAGTATTAATAAAATAAATTCAATCATTTATTTAATTAATCATCCTCTTCTATAGTCCAACTTTAGATGTATAAATTCATATATTTATTTATCTAAGTCTCTCATCCTCATCCCAAAAACTAAATAAATATTCCTATTTATTTAATTTCCTATTTTGTTCACTTTTCATTAAGTTGGCTAAAACTAGTTAGCCAACTAATCCTCCACTTGCACAATCCTAAACCATAATCAACTCATTCAAACCTGACATATCCTCCAAAAGTGTACATAAGTCCTTTTGGGTATGGGTCTTCTTATATGAGGTACGAGCAAGTCCCTTGCACATCCCTCCAAAAGGTACCCTTAGTACCCTTTTGATCCTCTCCATCCACTTCTTCCAAGGAGATCCTCCACCATTGATTTTCCTTGAATATTGGACCTCCACTTGTGCACCAATCAAATCATGCCACTTGGAGCCTCCTCATCAACCCAATCCTCTCAACTAATCTCAACCATTGATCCTTTGAATCAATTTAAACCCTCCATCAACCCATCAAAAAATCTATAAATTGATCCTCATGCAAGCTATTTTTAAGTCTCCATGGAATGCAAAGTTATGCTATAAGTTTGAGGAGTAACCAACACATCAACTATCAAAGAGCACATCCACATGTCATAGGTTTGCATTTGGGGATTTTTGTTTAAGTTTCATCTTGTATTATTCATTCCTATTTCCTCTAATTGGAGGTTGCATTTAATTGTAAATGGGATAGTTAGCATAGTTTAACTTGTTCTTTCATGTTCACTTTTAATTGCATATAGTATGTACACTAAGATGGGGGGTCAAAAAGTGGCCAAAAACCATTTTGAAGCAATATGATATAACGTGAGTGCATTATAATGTGTTGTAATGGCTTGGAAATCTTAACTCATAATGCGCTCATGTTATAACATGCTCACGTTATATTTGCATTAAAAACCATAATTTAAAAACCTAGACTTGGAAATTACTGGGCTAACCCAAAATGTTTATTTTGATCGGTGAATAAGGAATTTTTAGCCCGACCCTAATCCAGGTGAGGCCACCAATGAGGGACCTCATCCTCGGCATGAACACATTGCATTAACGTGAATAGTCCAAACCCACAAGCTCAACGACCCAATAGGGGCACAAAGCCCATGAGATCAATGACCTAACGAGGGTTTGAAACATGGAGTCAACAACTTGAATGCTGACACTTCAATGCACATGGTTCAAACCTACAAGCATAATGACCCAACGAAGGCACAAGGCCTATGGGCACAATAGCCCCTGCATGGGTTTGAACCTTGGTGGAAACAACCACAATGCCACATTTTAACCAACACACTATGACATGAATGACTAAAATTTAGACCAGGGATGTACCCCTTGGGCAACATGCAAATGCCCCACTCCACATGCCACGGATAAATTAGGTTACAAGATCCTGGGGGCCTCCTCAATTGTTGACGTGGTAGAGGGAAACCCCGCGAGGTTTGAACCTTGGTTGTTGGCACTACAAGCAAGAATCCCCACCATTTCACCATATGATCTCCCTTGGCTAACCCAATTTTTTTAAAAACATGGGACTCAACAAAATTTTTGTAATAACTTAGCAAATTTATTGAATGTTAAAAAATATATTAATTTTTAGAAATATGCATATGACCAAATTTATGGACCATATTACTAATTTCCTTAATATATCTAGATCCAAATTAGAGTTCAATACACTTTTTTCCTTTTAAGGTTTAGCTCTTGGGTCTTTAAATTGCATTTAGTGCATCTTGCATGATAATTCAGACTCCTGATGAGAAAACCCTTGGGCCCTGTGACAAATGGGACCTAAGGGGGACTATTTTGATGATCTCAAAACAAAGAGAGGGGGGTGGACTTGGGCACTAGTGCCCTAGTCTAGCCCTATTTTGGGTCAACCCTAAATTCAAATGTCAGGTTTGTGACCATTATTTGGGTCCCAGGTCGACATCATAAGTTTTAATTACGAAATTCTTGGCGGGAATCTTTGTAGTTGCATATATAATCATGTGTAGGTTATCTTTTAGAAACTAGAAGATGTTTATGATTGTGAGCTATTGGCATACTTGTGATTTTCATTGTGTTGTAGAGTAGAGCATTGTCATTGTGTTTGCTTTTATAGGTTGGATTACATATTCTCCTTATGGCATTGAAGGGAATCTTCCTTCTATGAGAGCTTCACCATCAAGGTGACATCTATTGTGCTTTATCATCATTTATCATTTGTGTTTTTGCCTCTATCCCGCGAGATACACACTCTCATCTGACAACGGTGTTTGGAAGACTTGAATGTCTCTCTGGAGCTTGACTGAGGCAAGCCTCTAAACACCACAATCCCCTCCCATTCTCCTTGTGATTGTAGGTTACAGGTATCAGATCTGAAGAAAGTGGAGTTGCAGGGAAGATTGGAGGACAGTGCAGATTCAGAATCTGAAAAGAAGCAGACACTGTGCGACATTTCGGGACACGGGCACCATCAACCTTCCCCCCATATTTGTATCTACAAAAATAGACTAAATAGTGACAATTAGTGATTACAGAGATTCCAACATCCTGAAGAATATCCCTTAGTGGACTAGGGTGCCATCAACAATGTCCCTCGCATTTGAATTGCCAGAAACTGAAGATACAGTGGAAATCAATGTCGGAAGGAGATTGGGATTCTACAGAAGAAGCTGCATCTTGGACTTGGGTGCCATCACCATTATCCCCGATATTTCTATTTTTTGGACTGCAAAAGATAGTGAGTTAAGGTTCTCTGCCCTTTGTCTTATTTCAATAGCATATGTCATAATTTGTAGATTTACGTACTGTTTTGCTTAAATTAGGGTTTCAAGACCATTAAAAGCATTAATTAGAGACATTGTGTGATAGCTTCTAAATTTTCTAGCTTCCCTTGTGGCAACCTAACCTGATAGGTGACTCTCCTCTCAAGTGGAGAGGCAACTCGGTTGAAAAGACCTTGGAATGTTTAGTGGAAAGGAGGATTCAAACTAAAACCTCCATACACCAACAAAACACAACTCCTCATTTTTAACCATTATATATATATATATATATATATATATATATATATATATATATATATATATATATATATATATATATATAAAATTTTTCAAAAGTCTTTAGCCCAAAAAATTGACTAAAGGTTATTTTTTATATTGAATCAATAGAAAATAAAAAATAAAAATAACATCCCACAAAAACTTGTGAAAATCCAAAGTCAAACACATTAGTCTAAAATTGTGCCATGTCCATCCAAATTGAAGAAGGGTTCAATAGTCATTAGCATCACAAAATGTTGGACGATCTTTTTTGGAGCACAAGTTATGATGAGGAAGGGCAATTTTAGGCATTTTTTCAAAAATATTGGCTACAATTTGTTTCAAAAACTCAAAGCCAAGTTTTTTTTGCAATTACTCATGAATAGGATCTCTAGGTGAGTACTCATCGAGTTTTAAAACTATGTTAAAAACAAAGATACCACTCTTTCTTTGAATTTATAATATGTGTGTTATAACACACATGTTTCATTTAAAGTTGCTTTGGAATCCCAACCTTCGGCTTGGATTTGACATGGATATCTAAGCCAAAGGGTTGAGCCTACATGTAAGGTGCCCAAATATTTTTTTTGCATAAAACATGAAGAAATAAGTAAATGTCGAGCATGCTCTTCATCAGGTTTGCATATTTTAATAAATTACTTTAAAAAATACCACAATAATGTCAAGCTCTCTCTTACCTTTCTAACCATGTAATTTTTTCTAATTTTGAATACATTAAGGTTTTGATCTTCAATTTCTTTTGTTAATGTCTTTATTTTTATTTGAAAACCTATGTATAATATTTTTGGTGTCATTTTTTATCCATTCATCTAAATTTGAAACAAATTATATTTTACATTCTAAATTCTATTTTATATACATTAAAAAAAATTAATTAGTTTTCTCAAAATTAAAGGGGGAGCACACTCAATTTTTAATTTCTCAAGATATGCCTAATTTAAAATTAGTAAAACATTATATATTCATTAAAAAATTAGTAGAAAAATCTAGCATAAACTTCATAATATTAGTTATTTTCCCATCCAAGGGATTTGTGAAATACAAAAAACTAGTCAACATTTCAGGGGGAGCACACATAATGAGCTATTATATTTTTTTGACAAAAACATGACCATTTTGTATGCTCCCCCTATTTGACCCTCTTAATCTTCACCATATTTTAAAATAGTAGTTTATAAACTAGATTATGAACACTACTAATCTTGTTCTTGTCACATCTTAAAATTTTGAACATGGGTATCTTGAATTTTTGATCCAAAATTAGCTTTTGTTGATTTCAAGAAAAAGCAGCCACTTTTGACCCCCTTTTGGCCCCTATTTCTATGCACATACTCACATTTACAATTCAAATGTCTATTTTGATCCACTTAAGCAATCCAATTAATAATGGGATACATAGGAAAAAAGATATACAATGTGGATAGAACAACAATTCATTCTACATTACTTATGCCTTATAACAAATCTAGATTCATTCCATTTAGTAATGAAACACTAGATTCTTTACAAAAATAATAGAAATAATTACACACGATGCTCATACATGAAGCTTCTTTTATAGGGAGTCATTTCTTATATTATATTGATAAAAGAATATGAGAAATATGACAAAACCCAACTAACTACAAAAAATTTAATATGATATTTTGTGATGACTTATAGTAGGCATAGCCTATACAAGACAATATAGTCTTTAAAAATCCTATCATGAACAAAGAAATAGTTCCATATATATATTTTTGGAAAGATAACATATAATACAATTATAAATTTCAAATTACTATGTGTCAGACAAATGAAACATTCATTTATATACTAAATAGAATGTTGATTAATTCATAAATTAGCAACAATATAACAATTGGACATAATATGATTACAAGAAACACACACCATACTCATTTCTTAATGATAAACTACAATGCTTCAAATCCATTTCAATGTACCATATGCACGGATTCATGACATGCTTTAAGAAAGAAATACAAATTATACAATCAAAGAACTACACAATAGACAATATAGAAGCTATACTAGCAAGGCTACTTCCTAACAAGTTGAAAACTATAATATTCAGTTTATATGCACCACCTAATACAAAAGAATCTACAATAATATTATTGGACGCCCATTACTTTACATACACTTCAATCACAATCTCTTTATTTTGGGGAGACTTTAGTATAAATATAAATGAATACATTATAAATTCAAACACATTAAAACATTCAACAATAGTAATAGACATTTCCTACTCAACAACAATAACTCTTTATCAAAATCACTTATTGACCATGCTTGGTCAAACATCAACAAAAATAAATATAAAATCTTTAAATAGACACATATTGGAGTGATCACAACCTCATCCACCTTTTACTAGATAATTCAACCATAAACAAACATTGGCATAACAAATATAAGCTCATATCATGTATCAATGGAAGAGCATTTCTCAATTGAAATATATGGTGAACATGATACATTGTGCAATATATAAGCAACCCCAACAATTAACTTGCACTCAACTAAAATATTATCTTAACCAATAAGATAATTGTATTAGTAATTCTACACATATTATGTAATAACTAATAATAACATCAAATACTCAAATTTCACTTTCTTCTTACTCAAAAAATGAAAAGGGCAAGTGACACATAAAAAAATAATGAAAATGTTATCTTAACCACTAAGATTGTATTAGTAATTCTACACATATATTACAATCACTGATACTAACATCATACACTCACATTTCACTCTCTTCTTATAGGAAGAATGAAAAGGCCAACTAACACATCTACACTTACTCTTCTCAATATATTAATTTAAATTATTAACATTTGTTTTAGATTCTGATTCTACATATGCAAAGAGTGTTATGTATTGAAATTGCTTAATTATTTGATGCAGACAAAGAGTAATAATAGACAATGTAATAACTATAGATGAGTTAAATAATTACAAAGAAGGATAGGTATTAAAAGGAAATGTTCTTGTGACACGTCACACCAATTGACAAGCACCAAAATATAAAGATACAGTGTGCTAACTTAATTGATACCAAAAGTGAAATGCCTGTTACTTTAAACATATCTAGTAACACTCTACAATAGGTCACCACCATAACTTGTGAACATAGGGAAGAGTTTACAAATTAAAATGTTCAAGTAGCAAACAAGATAGCCTATGACTATAAAGACTGTATTGCATCCTCATTGTAAGTGCTACAAACTCCATAAAAACATTCCATGAATATTTAAGCAATACAAGTTGATTCTTGACACAAGAATTACAAAGCTTTGCATAAGTATAATGCATATCTAATTGACAATATTGTTGCAATTGTAACAACAATGAAATTCTTGGGAACAACAAACACTTTATATGAAAGATGGAAACTTAGACATGGACAAAGCAATTGTAAGTTTGACTACATTCATTACAATTTCATGAAAAACTTAGATTCCTTTAAACATTTTTTCAAATACTAATAGAATCTTGCTTGAAATGACAAATTCACCTACATTAGTCTTTCAAACTTGGTACCAATCCATTGAATAAAAACTACTAGTAAATAAAATCCTTTCATGCTATTCAAAAGCATAGTTCTAGCATATAGATGTGATGATATCACATTCTACACAACTCAGTTAACCTTCATCACCAAATCAATACCAATAAGACTACTTGAACGCTTAACTACATTACTTGCTATAGTTAACAAGGTAAACAACCATCCCAAAAAAATTATACTTAACTAGTTGAAACAAAATACAAAACAAATACCATCTATATAGTATTATTTTTTACTAGGTCGAGAGAAACTTAATAGTTGCAAACAAATACTCAAACTATTCCAACCTATTTGCATAAGATGTAACCTAGCAATTCAAGGTTTTGGTACATTAGAATCAGATATAGTTCATTGTAATAGATGTAAGAAAATGTGTGTAGTTACCTACTCACAACATCTTAATTGCATGTTAAAGGCATTGAACAACAAAGCACATCTTAATTCTGTTTGCCCTTGTAATGGGTCCGGGCCCTTCCTATGCTTTTACTTTATCAAAACAAAGCCTTAATGTGAATTGTTAAAAAAATATACTAGACAACATCTTCTCTACGTTAACACAAGTACAATATGAAGAATACATTGAAGACAAGTCGGCAATCATATACATGATGAGGGACTTTAAAATGCAACCAATTTTTACAATAGACTAGGACAATGTAATCCAAGAACTCGATGCTGCAAAAAACAAATAAAAAAAAAACTAAAAGGTACAATAGTTACTTCTTCCTTGTAAAGATATCTTGCAAATTACAAAGAATATCTAAGTTAAACTAATTATTGCTTTTTATTTTTTTTGCAATATCTTGAAGAAAGTACAAAGCTACAACCATATTTTTCATCACCATACGATTGCACCCTCTCTAATTCAACTATCCAAGTTTTCATTGTGATTTGTTATAATACAAATCATACACATTAACTAAATTATTTTTTATTTACTAAAATCAAACAACACTTTCTACCTCTTGAAGTGATATGACATAATTTTTAAATTTTGTTAATGGCATTTTAACCACTATGTCAATTTCTAATTGTGTTTCATTTAGACTAAGAATCAAAAGAGTGAATGCATTCATTGTAGAAGATTACAATCACCATTGAAATAAAATAAACCACATTAATTGAAAACATAATAAAGATTCTTCCTAATAATTTATAAATTAAATTTTCTTTAGAATACTAAAACTTAATACCATAACTTGAAAAGTTTTTAAATTAAATTGATTAATTATCCTTTATGCATCGTCTTGTTTAACTTAACTCTTTCTCAAGAGTAAATTGTCTTATAATGCTCTCTTTTAAAAGTTATGACTAAACTTTCCTACTTTGTTGGTCCCTATGTTAACTAGAGAATCTTTTAAATTTATCTTCCACTTTTTATATAGTATTATCTCTTAGACCTTTAGAAAAAGGAAAATTCCAATTCAACTACAAATCAAAATCTACCCATTTTCATTATATAGTATTATTATACCTTAGTCCTTTAGAAAAAAAAAATCAATTCAACTATAAATTAAAAACTACCTGTTTTTGTCGTATAGTATTATCCCTTAGACCTTTAGAAAAAGGCAAATACCAATTCAACTACACATCAAAAACTACCGGTCTTTGTTAATAGTATTATTCCTTAGACCTTTAGAAAAAGGCAAATGCCAATTCAACTACAAATCAAAAACTACCCGTCTTCTTAGGTTGGAAAGCAAGATGTTGACTCATCTTGATAGATTCAGCTTTCAGTGTGAACACCCACTCCATCAAAACATTGTCCACTCAATGATTAATCAGTGAATAACAATTTTATAGTTCATCCACAACAAAAAGTAGTAAATATTTATCCTATTGTTATTAACCAAAATTTACTTTTAACATTTGAAATGAATTGCCTATTCATTCCCACAATCATAATTATGAATTGTGTCCCGAGTTGACCCATATACAGTCATGGCAGAAGAAGCAACAAAAGCTATTGTAAAAGTGAGGAGAATGCATGTGGTAAACCTGGCCGTTCCAATCTCGACGCAGATCATGTTCCTCTCCAACCTTGATCTTTATTGGATGCACACCAATAATGTTCAAACCCTTTTCTTCTACACACTCTCTCCTTTAATCGACTACTTTGCCTTAATACAAGGCCTAAAGAAAAGCCATCCCTCAGTTCTGGTTTATTTCTATCCTCTGGTCACTTAAGAAAAGGGGAATCAGGCAGAATGAAGGTTGATTGCACCCGCTGGGCTTAAACAACACACACTAAGCTTTGACTTGTTTAGGTGGCTGGTGGGCCCTTTCTCTAACTCTGTTTTGTTAATGTGTCAATATGAGAAGGGGCCCACCAACTACCTAAACAAGTCAAAGCTTAGTGTATGTTGTTTAAGCCCAGCTGATTGCATCGACATAGGAGTGGAATTTACGAAGGCATCAATCACTGTACCGTTCGAAGATTTGGAAAAAGATGGGTTTAGGCGTAAGCCCTTTTTCCAAAAGCTTTCTCTTGAGGTTGATATCTCTGCGGATGAAATCTATAATAGACCGCTTCTGTCAATACAGGTATTTCAATCACACTTATATTTTCTACTGCTTGCGAAAATAATAGCAAATTACTTTGTTTTAAAGAAAATTGGTTATTTTAGGTCATAGAATTTGAGGGAGGCAGGATGTGCATCGGAACCACCTTTTATCATGTTATAATGGATGGAAACTCTTTAAATCTAATTTGTAAGTATAATTTGAAACATATAATTGTCTATTTCAAACAATTTAATTTTACATACATAGACTGTGTTGAATCTAATATATTTTTTTTATAAATATGTACATTTTTATTCGAGCATAATTGGTTTTAACACATATATGTTTTAATCTAGAAAGTTATATTTACCTATGTTAACCTTTCAATAACACATAAATATGTGTTGTAATAGAAGTTATAATTAAATAAATGAAGTACAAATTTCTAATAGCATTATCATATTCCAACACGTTTTAAATAGTTGAACAAGAGGGAAGATTTCATTTCTAGATTGCATGGATGATTCTTTTCCTTTTCAAAGCAGAGAGAGAGAGAGAGAGAGAGAGAGAGAGAGAGAGAGAGAGAGAGAGAGAGAGAGAGAGAGAGATTTTAACTTTTCCAAATCTACACGTGTAATGTCACATGTATCAGTGTCATAAAAATGAATAACGTGTGTGCAATAAAACATTTAAGACATTCCTACTCCATACACTTAAATATTTCTTTGTGAACACACTTAGGTCAAGGGAGAGAGAGATATAGAGATTTCTTTTGAAATCATTATAGTGCATAGGTTCAACAATTAAAGATATACAATAATGAACATTACACACTAAGAACATGGATACAACCAATGACAATACAATATACATTCATATATTTCCATGGTAACTCAATATGATTTATAGCATATCCAACTTACAAGAAACATCACAAAAATACATAAATACATGTATGTTGATAACTGAGAGGGGGGGGGGGTGAATCAGTTATCTTAATTGCTTTAGCTTTTTGAACTTCCTTAATAGTTAATGCAATATTAAATCAAATGAATAAACATAACCATGAAATGGAAATAACACCAATACACATGACACAATGATTTTGACGTGGAAAACCCAGTTAAGGGAAAAACCACGGGGTGATTAACCCAAGATATTATTCTCTGTTAGAAGAATAGAAGATACAAATTGACACTTGCCAATTTAGGGCTCACTGCCTACAAGAGACTCATTGTCTACAAGAAAGGAAGATAACACAATGTTTGAACTGATGAGAAGCATCCACACATGCTAAGATTCAGTTCCGGTTGAGCTCAATAAACTGATCTGCTGCACTTCATTCTTACTTTCTTTTTGTTCAGCTATCCTGTCACATTCCAGACCTGTCTTACTGCCTTCACACTACTCTTCTTCTTTTCTTCACACAATTACTCATTCACACCACACGCCTTCATATCTAAATTCATCTGGTATATATATCGGCACAAGTAATCTCACCACCTTTCTAGTCGGCATCCGGAATAGTCAATATTTTCCCAAGCTTTGATCTGTCAGCTGGATCCTTGCTTACCAAGTGATGCAGATCTAGGAGGTGCTTGTAGAAGTCATCAATCATTTTGGCCAATCATGAATGATACCTCAAGAAACTTAGTCATCAGCAATATCTCTTCCGAATTTAGGTTTGACACTCTGCCGGTATAGTTCTTCCTCTGTCTACTCTGCCAAACAGGAACCCAACACTCAAGTGCTCATATCTCTTCACCTTTCCATCACTGGAGGCTAAATCCTTGGAATCTATTAGTCAAGGTACTCCTCTTGACTTCCCCAAATCTGCACTTCATTGAGATACTTCCTCTGAGAGATTCAGACCTGATTGTCAGACCTTGCTGACTGCTTTGTTCTTGCTTGCCAGATCATAACACTTCTTCAATCTGACTTCTAGTAGGGACTCATCATGTCTTGCGGATGTGTGGGATAAACTTTGTTGCCATCAATGACAACATACATGAATCCATATAGTGTCTCTTTCCAACAATCTCCCCCTTTGGCATTGATGGCAACACTTAGTGAAAAATGACTAAGTGTCACACTATACTCCCCCTTGGCTGATGCTCTATTTTTATATACATTTTATGGAGCTCCCCCTTAGCTGGATTCCTCATTTTTCACTGCTCCTCACTCCCCCTTTGACATCAATGGCAAAGGGTAGGGTCCGCACACCAAAATTCTCAAAAAGTCAACTATACTTAGCCGCATAAATATATATATAGCATACTTACATATACTGAAGTATGTCTGCAAAAGTTGTCTTCAATTGGATGAATTCTGTTGCCCAACTTTGCTTCATCCTGTCCAAAATTGAGATGTGACTACTCAACAGGAATGCAAACGCGTCTGCCCTTTTTAGATCTGTCGGATCACTGGTCCGGGCTGTGATCTGAGCTTCTTTTATGGCCTCATGCATGGTCTCTAACTTAGGGATAATTATCCCTCTAAGTTCACCCAACCTACTTATTCTATTTTTCTTTTCCTTCTCAAGCTTCTTGATTTCATTCAAGACTGCAATAGTCTGACATTCTTGATTTATTATGGAAGAGGAGAGGGGATCAAAATTCTTAGAGAGTTTTGCTAGTTTGTCCTCCTATTCTTTCACTTTCTTCTCAATATCCAATGTTACTTTGGACCATGATAAACAAAATTTGTACATTTCCCCACCATCTTTAAGAGCATTTTCTAATCTCTTTATCCCAATATTCATATTCCTCCTATCATTAGTTATTAACCCTTGTACCTCTGATAATCTTTTTACCAAAAAATTCCTTCCAGACCTTATCTTCTGCTGACTTCTCTAGGATATCAAAATGTGTGCTAACACTATTGACTAGATATTTGAGATTACCGGATGAGGAGGCTGAGGGATCCTTCTGAAAAGATGGCATGATCTTTTCTAATACTTTGGATGCAACTTCTATTAGCCCACAGTCTTCCATGTGAGACTTCAGGAGTTTTTCTTTTGCCTTTTCATTAGAAAATGAAGCTATCTTCATTGTTTGTACTAGGGAAAGAGAATCAAAATCAAATGGCCCTTGTAGAAGATCCGGTTCATCAATCTCCATTATCTCTTTGTTTAAGAATTCTTTGACAGTTTCTGCAGTGTCTCTTTCCGGAGATAGATTCTTCTTCTCTTCTGCAGTCTTAGAGCTGTCTCTTGGAGCTTTCTCTCCTTCTACACTCTTACCACTAACAGCCGTGGTCTTCTCTGTTGAAGTCTTCTTTCCTTCTGCAACCTTAGTACTGCCATCTTATTTTTCCTTCACTTCTTTTTCTTTATCCTCTATTCTTTCTTCTCCTTTGGATCCAGAGTCAGCAGGGGAAACCAGAGGAGTGACGTTTGTTTGTTCACGGACCACCTCTTCCAGAGTAGAGGATTCCAAGTCCTTATCTTTTTCTTCACCGGTGTCCATTACTTCTTCTGTCATTGCCTCAGTAGATTCTTTTTCAACACTTGTAGCTGAGGGATCAACACCCAAGTCCTCTATATTAGGAATGTTGAATCTTGTGTATGCATTCCGGAGGATCTCTTCTGTCTCTTTTGCTATTTTGTCAGTTTCTCCGAGCATAAGTTGATTCATTCTTGCTTTGCTCCAGAACTCATCCTTGCAATCTTTGAAGATCATATTCATTTGCTTTGAATCAATTGAAGGATATAGCTGAATGGCTATCTGTTCTCAGATCTCAAGATCTTTTGCCATAACATTATTCTTTCTTATTTCTAACTCTTTCTCTAGGCTTTTGGGAATAAGAGATATAATTTCAATAAAAGCCTTATTGTCGATATTCAGATACTTGACTGCTGCTTCCTGCAAGATCTTTTGGTCAGCCTCATTATAATCATCATAGAATTCAGCCATTGGTTGAAGGTTTCCATCCACAGTAACTGATTTGATGACATCATCTAATGATAGAGTGGGCTTTTCAACAAACTCTTCTACCTCTGCCTCCTTGGTTTCATTGGATACTTTCCTTTTCTTTTTCATCTTCTTGATTTCTTCATCAGATTCTATCTCTTCTTCATCTTTCTAGTTTGTATATGACCTTGTTGCCTTTTTCTTTGTTCTCTTTTCACTTTTACCAGATGATTTTTCTTCCGGTTTTGATGCCTTGGCGCTTTTAGCAGTGATAGGTGCAGAGCTCCTAGAAGATCTGGTCCGGGAGGAGGATTCTACTAGAACACTTTGCTTTTCTGCCTCTTTCTTCTCTTTCTCAGTCCTTTCCTTGTTTTCCCTGTTGACATCAAGTGCCTCTTTTGAGATGCCAAAGCTTTTGGCAATGTTTTCTACTTCTTTTCTTACCTTTCTTTGCATCTCTGGTTGCCTTAGCTCAACATGGATCTTCATACTCAATTCTTCAAAGGTTCCAAACCTTTCTGCCTTGGGATCCTTTGGTTGACTCAGCATGTGCTGAACATGCAGCTCTACGATTTTCTCATCCACCTCATACCCCATTGGCATGATCCACATTGTTCTTGGTTCCACTGCCTCCATTAGGCACTGATCAGTCTCTACCATAAAGCATATTGTGTCTTTGTATTTCTCAACTAGAGATTGGGGAATTCTCTCTACCTTACATCATGTTCTGGAAGTTTTTGAAGAAACCCTAGAGAGTTGTGTTTTGTGCTTTGTCATCACCAAGTCCATGTAAATAATCCCTGATTTGTATGGCAATCGGTCTGTCATTTTGCCATACCCATCCACTGGATCCGGGTAGCTCATTGATAAAGTAGAAGAATAAACACAATATTAACCCACCATACTTAAATGAATTCTTTTTATCTTTCTTTATTTTTTGTAGATTCTCCAAGAGTTGGTTTAGAAGGAGCTGACAAAGGTCATAGTCTGAATTCTTTCTTAACATTTCATAAGCAATGTAGATAGCAGTTCCAGGTATTGAATTTTCCCTGCTAGAATGATATATCTTGTATCCGATGATCATGGAGGCAAACTTGATATCTAGATCAGTGATATCTTCTATTGTCATTGCTCTTTTGTCAAACCTAGATCCGGTATCCCATTCATCCTCAGCAAAACAGGAGAAATGTATACACTATACAAAGTGCTTGTCACGGAGGGCCTTGCATTGGGGTTCGAGCTCAAATGAATCATCTATTAGTTGTTTGTGGTAGATATTCCTCAATTTGAACTCTCTGAATTCTTTAATGTTTGCATGAATGTAAACCCTAATATCTTCTGTATGCAAGACACCATGCGGAACACTAGAAAATGCTCCTAGGGGATCTACTTCCAAGGATTTGTAGGGATGTTTTTTGAATTTGCGGCGAGGCCTATCAGTGATCTTCACAATATTTGGAGTAGCTATTATTCAAGGATTTATAGAGAGATATTTAATAACGAAAAATACCTCTTGCGCTTATAGGGTTCTCGAAGTGAACTTGAATGATTTGCTGATTGAATCAACTCCAAAGGTTGGTCTTTGAGAAGTTTGAAGGAATTTGTTGCAGAGCTCTCCTTTCTTTCTTTTCGAATTCAAATGTGCAAATGACGAGGACATGAACCCTTTTGATTGCGAGAAAAACCCTAAATTCATACTGCAATAAATGCGCAACTTGAGTTATTTCGGTTGCTCTGTTCTGCTTATTCTGAAATAGATCTCTTCCGGATTACTAAGATATGCTTAGAATTATTCTTGATGAATATTGTCAATCTATCTTTATTTCACTAATCATTTGATCTATCCGCAGATCAGGATACCTCAATTTGGGATCATACCGGATCAAATTGTGATGATCTTGTTTTACCGGATGACTGTTACACCAGATCAATCTGGAAGGATTAGATTTTTCAAATTTTCTTGCAGATCTTCCAAATCTTGATCAGGGCTTATTTAGATCTTTCTCTAAAAACCCTTTAATCCACAACCTTTCATATGCCAATTTTAGGTACCAATTGACTGGCTGGGGGAATTGGCTTAACTTATGTTGCTCCCCCTGAGCCATAGCTCATCCATTTAGTTTCCGGAAGGAGTATCAGCACCATATTCTGGTGCGGATCCATCCCCTACATTCTCTATACTTTTCTTCACCCAAATCTTGTTCATCTCACTTTGAACTTCATCTGCATTCACTTTTCTTTTGCCTTTGTTTTGATTCTGATTATGATGCACCAGACCCCTTTTGTCTTGATTCTTGTTTCTACAGAATTTGGCAATATGACCGGATCTATTGCAATTGTAGAAAACAATTTTTCTTTGGATATTTGATTGATATCCTCTTGATCTGCATTGATTAGCCATATGTCCCATTCTATTGCATGCAAAGCATTTACCATTAAAAGAATTGTTCATTTGCATATAGCTACACTCATGGGATTTGTGACCATACCTTTTGCAATTGAAACACTGTCTGGAGGAGGATGTAATATTTTGATTCATTCTTCTCCTACACTGATTTGCTTTATGACCAAAGTTATTGCAGTGGTGGCAGTATCCATTGAAGGATGGATATCTTTGAGCATTTGGTTGTCTTACAAGAGGTCTTCTAGGCTCGTTTCTTGGATTTTCTGATCTGGAGTTCTTCTGACAGGATTCAGAGCATTCACCTTTTTCATACCCCAAGCCACACTTGTCATCTACCCTCTTTTGGCTTTCAAGAAGTACTTCAAGTTGAGCAGAGCTTACCTTGAATTTCTCTTTCTATTCATTTGCTATTTGAAGATCCCTTTTGAGAGTGTCAATTTGATTTTCAAGTTGTTCTTCTTTTTCTTTAGCTTCTTCAAGATCAGATTCTAGATGCCTGATTATTCTATCCATATTGTGGCAGTCTTCAGATTTCTCCTTAAGAGATTGTCTTAGGTTATCTTCAATTTTTCTTTTCTCTTCAATTTCTTGGGTGAATTTCATGACTCCTGATTCCATTTCATGTCTTATCATAATGGTCTCTTTTGATAACTTTTCACATAGCTTGGTTTTCTCCTTCAGATCTTCATTTGTATCATTTTCTTCACCTTGACTTGCCAATTGTTGAATTAGATCCTTTCTCTTTTTCATAGAGAGACTTAGTTTCCCTCTTAGTTCACTAATGAAATCATCGACCTGTTTGAGTCTTTCCTTCAGTTCATTAACTTCAGAATTAGATTGCTCAAGGTCATCTAGGGCAAACTAAAGTTGTTGCCTCATACCATACATATCCATTTGAATTCCCAGATCTTCCTCAAGCTGTTAGGCTCTATTTGGAGGAACTTGGCTCTGATACCAATTGTTGATAACTGAGAGGGGGGGTGAATCAGTTATCTTAATTGCTTGAGCTTTTTGAACTTTCTTAACAGTTAATGCAATAAATGAATAAACATAACAATGAAATGGAAATAACACCAATACACATGACACAATGATTTTGATGTGCAAAACCCGGTTAAGGGAAAAACCACGGGGTGATTAACCCAAGATATTATTCTCTGTTAGAAGAATAGAAGATACAAAATGGCACTTGCCAATTTAGGGCTCACTGCCCGAGCACACTGCTCACAAGAGGCTCACTACCTACAAGAGACTCACTATCTACAAGAAAGGAAGATAACACAATGTTTGAACTGATGAGAAGCATCCACACATGCTAAGATTTAGTTCTGGTTGAGTTCAATAAACTGATCTGCTGCACTTCATTCTTACTTTCTTTTGGTTCAGCTGTCCTGTCACATTCTGGACCTATCTTACTGCCTTCACACTACTCTTCTTCTTTTCTTCGCACAATTACTCATTCACACCACACGCCTTCATATCTAAATTCATCTGGTATATATATCCGCACAAGTAATCTCACCACCTTTCTAGTCGGCATCCGGAATAGTCAATATTTTCCCAAGCTTTGATCTGTCAGCTGGATCCTTGCTTACCAAGTGATGCAGATCTAGGAGATGTAGAAGTTATCAATCATGTCATCCAATCATGAATGATACCTCAAGAAACTTAGTCATCAGCAATATCTCTTCCGGATTTGGGTCTGACACTCTGCCGGTACAGTTCTTCCTCTGTCTACTCTGCCAAACAGGAACCCAACACTCAAGTGCTCATATCTCTTCACCCTTCCATCACCAGAGGCTAAATCCTTGGAATCTATTAGTCAAGGTACTCCTCTTAACTTCCCCAAATCTGCACTTCACTGAGATACTTCCTCTGAGAGATCCGGACTTGACTGTCGGACCTTGTTGACTGCTCCGTTCTTGCTTGCTGGATCATAACACTTCTTCAATCTGACTTCTGGTAGAGACTCATCATGTCTTGTGGATGTGTGGGATAACCTTTGTTGCCATCAATGACAACATACATGAATCCATATAGTGTCTCTTTCCAACAATGTAAACTACAAAATTTATGTCACTATCCAAATAATGCTTCTTGGTATACTAGGCAACACCTAACAATCTCATTGAAATTTATAAGATAGAAGTATGTGAAGCATCACTTGTCTATTCACATGGTATAAAATATGGCATCTTGGATATCATGTATCCTACTATAAGTATTAAATATCTATAGTGTTGACTCCTCATGATTCCCAAAATAATTGAAGTTAATTTATCATTCCATGAATTATCTAGAATGTGTAAGAGATTATACAATCCATAATCTTGAATTCCCCTTTACCAAACCAATAAACTTGACATTTCTATATGTAGTCCTTTGTATTTTAGGTCTCATTTATGACCAATAATTTCTTCCTCAAAAGTATCAATGTCTTGTCCACTCTAATGTCTCTATCCATCCCTCCAATAGGATTTTCTCTAATCAAACTCTCTTGCATTGACCCTTATGATAAAAATAAATATTATATCTTTAACAACAACCCATGTTAAGAATGAAGTAGTCCACTCACTATGTATCCTATCTTGACTGGAACTATATTTTAACATGCCTCCCCAAAATTGATATTATGTCAAATAAAATTTCATCTTTTTAAATCTTATAACTTTAGCTCTCATCTATGTGATCTCTCAATGAACTTCTCTTTCTCAACATATCTACTATGTAGTTGTATTTACTACTCCTATGATTTAACACAAATTTGGTAACTCTACAAAAAATTAAACCATTTTATGTGCTTCTAGTTCAAAATTTACATTGATTCTCGATAAATTACGGTGCCTAATGACGAATATACAAAAAAAGTTATTTGGCAACAATTTTAATACATCCACTTATGAACAATTTGCATGTATATTTAATAGCATAATTTTGTAATCATAAATTGAATATATGTTCTTTATGTCATTTAGCTTTCCAATAAAGTGCATGACCACTAGTCTCCCCTCTTTGCTTAACATTGCTCTAGTTGTTTTATTGCTATATTAATCTAATGAATTATTTGAGAATGAAAATGTGATTTAGTGTGGTCACCCTCAATATAAGTTGAAATATGTGTCACTATACACTCATAATCAATGTCTAATAATGGTCATAGATAAGCATGAAGGCACAAAAAAGTGGTGTGTAATGATGTGATTATCAAATCACATGTATAGCTAAATAGCCCCTGATGGGAAAAATAACACAACAGAGCTTGTGAGTGGGGAGATAAGATGCCCATGATATAAATATATAGCTCAATATAAAGACATAAGATGTGAAAGGAGGGAAAACATGATGTCCCTATTGTAAATTCAATGTAGCAATAAGAGTACAATATGTTGGGGGGAAGGCATTATATGCCCCCATCTCATGTGGTAATTCTAAAAATGTGATATGTCAATGTAGGCTCAATATGTAAGATTTAAAATCATGGTATGAAAATATAGGATCAAAGTATAAGCTTTAGATAAAACAAGGTAAGCTCAATAAGTGACTCTAGGAGTGTGATATAACAATCTAAGATCAGTGTAAAGGCTCTAATAAACAAGATATAACCATATAAGATCAACAAGACATCAGCAATAGTAAAAGACTAAGGAACACACATGGCCATGGGCATAAAATACCTTGAGGCAAGAAGTAACATGATAAAAAGAGGAAAGGAGATGGAAGCAAAAGATAAGCAAAGGCAAGTGAGCAACACAAGTGGGAAATAAAAGAAAAAAGGCAAAGGTGAGTAAAGTGTATGTAAACAAGAATATGCAGTAGGGGCATCTTTCTTTTCTGAGTCGGGCGGCTTCTTTGCAGCCTTGTATCAGTTTCCTTTAATAAAAACAAGTTGGCAAGTTTTGACTCAGGCACTGCCACATGGTGAGGCCTCGCATCTGTAGGACACCAATTTCTAGCAGGCCCTTCCGTTGCATGATTAGCTAGGCATTGTGACTCAACCCAAAAGTGGGCCCCATTTCATCAACACAAAAGCAATCCTCGAGACTCTTTAGAGTAACACGTGGCATCAGCTTGCATCTCCAAGACAATGGAAAGTCTGACACTTTTGAAACATTGCACCATTGGTGGATCATGTTGAATCATCCCAGGCGGGTCCCTCTCATGAAGCAAAGAAGGGTGAGTGTTTCAAATCATTCCAAGGCTATGTGTTGTAGCTACACATCTCGAAGAGATGCTAATTCTGACATAGGTTTTTGTGTGTACCTTTAAGACATGTGGTGCTAAGTCACATTTGGTGGGCTCGATGAGTCAAAAGAAGGATTGTGCGGTAGAGGCTTTCTCAGAGCCACGTGACACAACCCCGCTCATCCTTAGGGAGCTAGGAACTACCACTAAGGGATATTATGCCATTGGTTGGAGAATCCAACTCATCTTTGTGGTGGGGCCCATATTATTGAGGCTTGATGAAAAAAGATAACTAGCATTGGAGTCTTGAGGTGATTACAATGGCTCGATGTGGTGCCTTTGTGCACATTCAAGGGGTGCCAATTTGGCATAGATTTCTTAGTATGCCATTGGCCAATGACAATAACTCAATAGTGGTGGGGCTTAGTATCTATTAGGGAGTGGGAACCAAAGAGACATGGTGAAGAGCCACACGGTAGTACTGCACACAATCTAATTGTAACAACGCTGACACCCTTCTAGTGTTGTGCTATTGGTTTAGGCAGGGGTGACTCTAGTGGGCCCAGTTTCTTTTGAGGGTTGAGGCCTAGGGAAGCATGTGATAGTCCCAAGAGGACACTTGGTGCAACCACACACCTTGTCAATGAGGTAGAACTGACACACGATATGGGTTGTGCCATTAGTTGTTTGATGACGAGTCAACGACGGTGGTTCTGTGAAGCATCAAGAGGGCTCTTGGCTATTGGATGAACCATTAAGGGATCCAAAGACTAGTTTCAAATAGAGGAAGAGCCACAATGAGGGGTAAAGGAAACACAAAAGAGGGGCTCCATGTGGTGTGATTGCGCTACTCCTCAACGAAACAAGCTCGACTCTCCCTAGTTGATGCGCCATTGGCTCATTTGTGCCATGTCACCATGGTGGGTCTCATTCTCTTCGAGTATCAAAGGTAACTCATTCTTTTAGGGGAAGCACACCTATGTTATATTTTTCTGACGAAAACATGACCATTTTGTATGCTCCCCCTATTTGACCCTCTTAATCTTCACCATTTTTTTTAAAATAGTAGTTTAGAAACTAGATTTTGAGCACTACTAATCTTGTTCTTGTCACATCTTGAAATTTTGAACATGGGTATGTTGAATTTCTCATCCAAGATTAGTTTTTGCTGATTTCAAGAAAAAAGTGGCCACTTTTGACCCCCTTTTAGCCCCTATTTCTATGTACATACTCACATTTACAATTGAAATGTCTATTTTGATCCACTTAAGCAAAAAAATTAATAATGGCACACATAGAAAAAAGATATACAATGTAGATAGAACAACAATTCATTCTACATTACTTATGTACTATAACAAATCTAGATTAATTCCATTTAGTAATGAAACACTAGATTCTTTACAAAAATATTAGAAATAATTACACGTGATGCTCATACATGAAACTTCTTTTATATGGAGTCATTTCTTATATTATATTGATAAAAGAATATGAGAAAATGACAAAGCCCAACTAACTACTTCAAAAATATTAATATGATGTTTTGTGATGACTTATAGTAGGCATAGCCTATACAAGACAATATAGTCTTTAAAAATCCTATCATGAACACACACACACACACACACACACACACACACACACACACACACACACACACACACACACACACACACATATAGAATGTTGATTAATTCATAAATTAGCAACGATATAACAATTGGACATAATATGATTACAAGAAACACACACCATACTCATTTCTTAATGATAAACTACAATGCTTCAAATCCATTTCAATGTACCATATGCACGGATTCATGACATGCTTTAAGAAAGAAATACATATTATACAATCAAAGAACTATGTGCAATAGACAATATAGAAGCTATACTAGCAAGGCTACTTCCTAAAAAGTTGAAAATTATAATATTCAGTTTATATGCACCACCTAATACAAAATAATCTACAATAATCTATATTATTGGACACCCATTACTTTACATACACTTCAATGACAATCTCTTGATGTTGAGTAGACTTCAATATAAATATAAATGAATACAATATAAATTCAAACACATTAAAAACATTCAACAACAGTAATAGACATTTCCTACTCAACAACAATAACTCTTTATTAAAATCACTTATTGACCATGTTTGGTCAAACATCAACAAAAACAAATATAAAATCTTCAAATAGACATTGGAGTGATCACAACCTCATCCACCCTTTACTAGATAATTCAACCATAAACAAACATTGGCATAACAACTATAAACTCATATCATGTATCAATGGAAGAGCATTTGTAAATTAAAATATATGGTGAACATGATACATTGTGCAATATATAAGCAACCCCAACAAGTAAGTTGCACTCAACTAATATATTATCTTAACCAATAAGATTGTATTAGTAATTCTACACATATTATATAATCACTAATACTAACATCAGACACTCAAATTTCACTTTCTTCTTACAAGAAAAATGAAAAGGCCAACTAACACATAAAAAATGAAAATATTATCTTAACCATTAAGATTGTATTAGTAATTCTACACATATATTACAATCACTGATACTAACATCATACACTCAAATTTCACTTTCTTCTTATAGGAAGAATGGAAAGGCCAACTAACACATCTACACTTACTCTTCTCAATATATTAATTTAAAACATTAACATTTCTTTTAGATTCTGATACTACATATGCAGAGAGTGTTGTGTATTGAAATTACTTAATTATTTGATGCAAACAAAGAGTATTAATAGACAATGTCATAACTATATATGAGTTAAATAATTACAAACATGGATTTGTATTAAAATGAAACGTTCTTGTGACATGTCACAACAACTGACAAGCACCAAAATATAAGGATACTCTGTGCTAACTTAATTGATACCAAAAGTGAAATGGTTGTTAATTTAAACATTTCTAGTAACACTCTACAATACCGCCGCCATAAAGTGAACATAGGGAAGAGTTTACAAATTAAAAATTTTCAAATAGCAAACAAGATAGCCTATTATTATAAAGATAGTATTGCATCCTCATTTTAAGTGCTACAAACCCCATAAAACATTCCATGAATCTTTACAAGTTGATTCTTAACACAAGAATTACAAAGCTTTGCATTAGTATAATGCATATCTAATTGACAATATTGTTGCAATTGTAAAGCAATGAAAGTCTTGGGAACAACAAACACTTCATATGAAAGATGGAAAGTTAGATATGGACAAAACAATTGTAAGTTTGACTACATTCGTTACAATTTCACCAACATTAGTCTTTCAAACTTGGTACCAATCCACTGAATAAAAACTACTAGTAAATAAAAATTATTTCATGCTATTCAAAAACATAGTTCTAGCACATAGACTTGATGATATCACATTCTACACAACTCAGTTCACCTTCATCACCAAATTAATACCAATAAGACTACTTGAAGGCTTAATTGCATTACTTGCTACAGTTAACAAGGTAAACAACCATTCCAAAAAATATATATTTAACTAGTTAAAACAAAAGAAAAAATAAATACCATCTATATCGTATTATTTTTTACTAGGTTGAGAGAAAATTAATAGTTGCAAACAAATACTCAAACCATTCGAACCTATTTGCATAAGATGTAACCTAGCCATTGAAGGTTTTGGTACATTAGAATCAGATACAGTTCATTGTAACAGATGTAACAAAATGTGTATAGTTACCTACTCACAACATATTAATTACAGTTTAAATACATCGAACAACAAAGCACATTGTAATTCTATTTGCCCTTGTAATGGGTTCGGGCCCTTCTCGTGCTTTTACTTTATCAAAACAAATCCTTAATGTGATTTATTAAAAAAATATACTAGACAACATCTTCTCTAGATTAACACAAGTACAATATGAAGAATACATTGAAGACAAGTTGGTAATCATATACATGATGAGGGACTTTAAAATGCAACCAATTTTTACAATAGACTAGGACAATGTAATCCAAGAACTTGCTGCAAAAAACACAAAATACAAACTAAAAGGTACAATAGTTGCTTCTTCCTCGTAAAGATATCTTGAAAATTACAAAGAATATATAAGTTAAACTAATTATTGATTTTAATTTTTTTGCAATATCTTGAAGAAAGTACAAAGCTACAACCATATTTTTCATCACCATATTTTTTAGAAGGTGATCTCCAGGAAGAAGACAAAGATTATAGGTATAGATCCAGTGAAGGCATCAATTTCTGTAAACCCTAATTAGGGTCTAGGGCACCCAAGCACAGTAGTCCTAGGCATTTCTGCTCTCAGATCTAGGTTTTGAATTGTGAACCCTAATATCTATTGTTCATTCAATTTCTGGGTTCTTGCTTCTGACCATTTGTTGTGCTCCGATCTTGCTCAATTAGGGTCTCTTGTCTCGCCCTAGTTTGATTGGTTGGATTTTTTGGTGTGAACAAGGTTATTACCTATACGGTTTACCCTTGTGTGGATAATTCATATTATTTAAATTATTTATTAGTTAAATAATACTCACACACATGTTCACATGTTACGTTGACTTAGTGAGTCTACTAGATGTTTCTAGTTGTGTCTAGTTGTTGTACTAGGTGTTGATAGTTGTCTTATCCTACACATGTGATCTAGTTGGCATCCTATCCTCTAGTTGTCACATGTGATAGGAATGTGACACATGTACTACAACATCTTGTGTTTCACCTTGGTCTTTATAACCAAGGCTTCTCATTGTATCATATCATCACATTATCTTTGTATAGAATATTATTCTATCATGTTGATCTTCTTTGATTCTTGTGATTAGCTCTTATGCATCTTGATCCTGGGATAGCTACCTCCATAGCTAATTCTAACATGGTATCAGAGCTGGTAGATTGTCTAGAGTTAGTTCAATTAGAAGATCTTAGATAGTAATTTATTTTTCTTTCTTGAAACCAAGTATGCTTTTCTCTTGCATCCTTGGATGACCTAGAGAATCAGAAAGGTTGAAAGAAATAACAATTTTTAGGGGCCTTCTTATTTGTGATTTTAAATTGTAGGTTTGTTTTGGTGCATTTTAGAGCAAAACTGACCTCACCATTGAGATCAGAAGGGTCAAATCTGCTAAGATTGACTGTAAACTCGACATACTTTGGTCACAGTCAAATGTGGCATTTTTTTACCCCCTGTGCAGATTTATCAGTTGAAAAGGCAAAATTTTTTAGCAGAGGGCAATAATGCCCCCTACAAATTTTCTGGGTTGATAGTCATTGACCAGTGTGGGGCATGCATTTACCAGGTTGAACGGCCTCATAGGCCACTGATCCAACATTGTCTCGGGCTCATTTTGGGTGTTTGGCCTTTACACCTCTATTTCAGCCTATATCTAAATCTGCTCGGCCTTGGAACCACTCAGCACGTTTTGGACCCATTATGACCTCTCAACTCTAGCCATTATTTTTGTGAATTTTAGATTTCTACACTAGATCGGCCTCTCTGGATTTCCAGCCACAATCCAGTATCATCGGCCCCAGAATCCTTGGCCTCTATTTTCTACAGGGGTAAGTGCAAGAAGATGGGGGTCAAAAAGGGGTCTTAAGTGGCCACTTTTTTTCTAAAATTAGGAAATGTTGGCCTTGGATGAGAAATTGAGCATAGTTACACTCAAAATTTGGAGATGCAACCAAAACAATGTTCGTAGTGCTCCGAGTCTACTTTCTAAACTAATTTAAAAAAAAATGGTATAGATTAAGGGGTTCAAAAGAGGGAGCCACAGAAATTGGTGTTGTTTTTGTAAAAAAAACATAACATAGCATGTTTTGTATCTCCCTCAAAAGGTTAACTTTTTTTGGTATTTTTAAAATCGGTTCAGTGAGAAATTAGCTAACAGCATGTAGTTTATGCCCAATTTTTTTGATAATTTTTTGATGAATATTTGATTTTTTACTAATTTTCAAAGTGGACACATCTTAAAAAATAGAATTTTGGCCGTGCTACCCCTATAATTTTTGAAAACTAATTGAAAATCATTTTTTTTTAATATGTGTAGAATGGAGTCTAGTTTCTAAATATGTAATTTTTTTGAAATTTCAATGAACGGTTAATTTACAATGAAAAAAAGACCAAATAGTGGTTTTTGCCCAAAACCGGACACACAAACAAAAGAAAATAAAGATGAAAGGTTTAACATTGTCAAAATGTGAAAAAAATTACATCGTTAAATAGCTAAGAGAAAGCCTAACATTACCCAGGTGTTCGATTTGTTTGACCTTGAAACATGTGCAAATCTGAGGGATAGCACGAACAAAATTATGTGAAATCTTGAAAAATCTACAAAAACACGTCTGTGGATGTTGAAAAGGCAATCCAAACCTTTGGGTTGGAAATCCAAAGCAAATCCCAAGCCCAAGGCTTGGGATTCCCAAAGCACAACATACCACAAGCGCATTATAATGCGAGCACGTTATGTTGTGCTTTTTTGCTTTTTTGCATGTTTGCCAGTGTTTTCCAAGTTCGACATAACACGAGCGCGTTATAACATGCTCATGTTATGTCTTCGTTTGAATGAGATATGTTCAAATTTCATAAGTATGTTTCATGGATGCTTAAATCTATTCTTATAGGTATGTATGCATGTACATGTATGCATGCTTGTATGTATGTATGTAAGTGTTTTGGGTTTAGTGTATATAAGGACTTGAGCTTGTATAGTTTTGAGGGTTGAGGGTTGAGGGATTAGGGCTTAAGTAATAAGTAGAGGGTTGAGGGTCACAGTTGAGGGTTAATATTCAGGTTGCTGAGTGTATAAGATTAAGTGTGTAAGGTGCGAGGATTAGGGTTTAGGGTTTATAATATGGATTGAGGGTATATAAGGCATATGATGACTTGGGTTGAGAGCACGTACATGGTTTAGGTTTAATTTAATTATAGGGTTGAGGCACAATATTCAAGGTTTAGGATATAAGGGTGAGGTTATATGGTCTAGGGATGAGGGTTTGAGGGTGTAGACTTCAAGTTTAAGGTATAGGGTTGATGATTGAGGTATTAGGGCTTACTTGTATATTGTTGAGGGTATAGGGTTGAGGGTTTAGGGATAGATTTTAGGGTTTAAGGTTTAAGGGTTAAGGGTTGAGGGATAGGGTTTAAGGTTTAGGGGTAAGGGATTAGGGTTTAAGGTATAGTGTCTTGGGTTGAGGGTTTAGGAATATGGATAGCATTTAGGGTTTAGGGATGAGGGATTAGGGTTGAGGGTTGAGGGATTAAGGTTTAAGGTATAACTTGTTGAGGGTTTAGGGTTGAGGGATTAGGGTTTAGAGTTGAGGGATTAGGGTTTAAGGAATAATGTTGAGGGTTGAGGGTTTAGGGATAGGGTTTAGGGTTTAAGGAATATTGTCGAGGGTTGAGGGTTTAGGATTAGGGTTTAGGGTTGACGGATTAGCGTTTAATGTTGAGAGTTGAGGGTTGAGGGTTGAGGGATATGGTTGATGGTCAAGGGATTAGGGTTAAAGTAGAGTGTTGAGGGTAGAGGGATTAGGGATAGGGTTTAGGGTTGAAGGTTTAACGATTGAGGGTTGAGGCTTTAGGGCCGAAGATTAAGGGATTGGGGTTTAAGATATAGTGTTGAGCGTCGAGGGTTTATGGATAGGTTTTAGGGTTTAAGTTTTAAGGGTTAAGGGTTGAGGGATAGGGTTTAAGGTTTAGGGATAAGAGACTAGGGTTTAAGGTATAGTGTCAAGGGTTGAGGGTTTAGGAATAGGGATAGCGTTTAGGGTTTAGGGATGAGGGATTATGGTTGAGGGTTGAGGGATTAGGGTTGAGGGTTGAGGGATTAGGGTTTAAGGTATAGTGTTGAGGGTTGAGGGTTTATTGATAGTGTTTAGGGTTGAGGGTTGAGGGATTAGGTTTTAGGGTTGATGGATTAGGGTTTAAGGTATAGTGTTGAGGGTTGAGGGTTTAGGGTTGATAGATTAGGGTGTAGGGTTGACGAATTAGCGTTTAATGTCAAGGTTAGGGTTAGAGTGTCGAGGGTAGAGGGATTAGGGATAGGGTTTAGGGTTGAAGGTTTAAGGATTGAGGGCTGAGGCTTTAGGGATGAGGGTTTAAGGCTTAAGATATAGTGTCGAGTGTTGAGGGTGTAGGGATAAGGTTTAATCTTTAAGGGTTAAGGGTTGAGGGATAGGGATTAGGGTTTAAGGTATAGTGTTGAGGGTTGATGTTTTAGGGATAGGGTTTAGGTTTGAGGGATTAGGGTTGATGAATTAGGGTTTAATGTTGAGAGTTGAGGGTTGAGGGTTGAGGGTTTAGGGATAGGGTTGATGGTCAAGGGATTAGGGTTAAGGTAGAGTCTCGAGGGTAGAGGGATTAGGGATAGGGTTTAGGGTTGAAGGTTTAAGGATTTAGGGTTGAGGCTTTAGTGATGAGGGTTAAGGGATTAGGGTTTAAGATATATTGTCGAGTGTTAAGGGTGTAGGGATAGGTTTTAAGGTTCAAGTTTTAAGGGTTAAGGGTTGAGGGATAGTATCGAGCCTATTGAGGGTTTAGGAATAGGGATAATGTTTAGGGTTTAGGGATGAGGGATAAGGGTTTAGGGTTGATGGATTAGGGTTGAGGGTTGATGGATTAGGGCTTAGGGATATGGTTGAGGGTTGAGGGATTAGGGTTTAAGGTATAATTTTGAGGGTTTAGGGATAGGGTTTAGGGTTGAGGGATTAGAGTTAAGGGTTGAGGGATTAGGGTTTGATGTTGAGTGTTGAAGGTTGAGGTTTTAGGGTTGAGGGTTTAGGGATAGGGTTGAGGGTCAAGGGATCAGTGTTAAGGGTTAAGGGATTAGGGTTTGACGTTGAGGGTTGAGTACATTGAGGTTCAAGGGTTGAGGGTTTAGGGATAGGGTTGAGGGTTGAGGGATTAGGGTTAAAGTAGAGTGTTGAGGGTATAAGGATTAGGGATAGGGTTGGAGGGTTTAGGGATAAGGGATTAGGGTTTAAGGTATATTATTGATCCCGTTGAGGATTTAGGAATAGGGATAGCATTTAGGGTTTAGGGATGAGGGATTAGAGTTGAGGGTTGAGGGATTAAGGTTGAGGGTTGAGGGATTAAGGTTGAGGGTTGAGGGATTAAGGTTTAGGAATAAGGTTTAGGGTTGAGGGTTGAGGGACTAGGGTTTAAGGTATAGTATTGAGGGTTTAGGGTTGAGGGATTAGAGTGAAGGGTTGAGGGATTAGGATTTGACGTTGAGGGTTGAGGGTTGAGGCTTTAGGTTTTAGGGTTTAGGGATAGGGTTGAGGGTCGAGGGATTAGGGTTAAAGTAGAGTGTTAAGGGTATAAGGATTAGGGATAGGGGTGGAGGGTTTAGGGATAAGGGATTAGGGTTTAAGGTATAGTATAGAGTCCATTGAGGGTTTAGGGATAGGGATAGTGTTTAGGGTTTAGGGATGAGGGATTAGTGTTGAGGGTTGACAGATTAGGGCTTAGGGATGGGGTTTAGGGTTTAGGGTTTAAGGTATAGTGTTGAGGGTTTAGGGTTGAGGGATTAGAGTTAAGGGTTGAGAGATTAGGGTTGATGTTAAGGGTTGATGGTTTAGGGATAGGATTGAGGGTCAAGGGATCAGAGTTAAGGGTTGAGAGATTAGGGTTGATGTTAAGGGTTGATGGTTTAGGGATAGGATTGAGGGTCAAGGGATCAGAGTTAAGGGTTGAGGGATTAGGTTTTGATATTGAGGGTTGAGTGTTGAGGTTCGAGGGTTGATGGTTTAGGGATAGGGTTGAGGGTTGAGGGATTAGGGTTAAAGTAGAGTGTCGAGGGTATAAGGATTAGGGATAAGGTTGGAGGGTTTAGGAATAAGGGATTAGGGTTTAAGGTATAGTATCGAGCCCATTGATGGTTTAAGAATAAGGATAGTGTTTAGGGTTTAGGGATGAGGGATTAGAGTTGAGGGTTGAGGGATTAGGGTTTAGGGATAAGGTTTAGGGTTTAGGGTTGAGGTAGACAAGGAGTGACTGAGAGACATAGAGAGGTGAGGGGGAGAGATAAGTGAGATATAGAACATGAGCTAATGGAACTAGAGTTGGGATATTGTAAAGGTTCTATCGAAGGTGAGATAGGCACAAATATTTATGGATCAATCTATAGAAGGACAAAATGTGAGCCTATTATAATGTGCTCACATTTTGTCCTGCTATAGAAACGGTAAAAAAGTGTTGACCCCCGTGATCCAGGCCCACATGCTCCATTTTCATGTTGATTATGTGCGTGTTCCAACAAAAAAGAAGTGCTTTCATGTTGTTGGGAAGTTCACATGCACATAAGGGTATATAGGGTTTAAGGTTTGAGGGATTAAGGGTTTAAGAGTTGAGGGATTAGGGTTTAAGGCATAGTGTCAAGTGTAGAGGGTTTAGAGACAAGGTTTATGGTTGAAGGTTTAAGGGTTGAGGGTTGAGGCTTTAGGGTTGAGGGTTAAGGGATTAGGGTATAAGGTATAGTGTCGAGGGTAGAGGGTTTAGGATTTAAGGTTTAAGGGTTGAGGGTTGAGGCTTTAGGGATAGGGTTTAGTGTTTAGGTTAAGTGAGACACCTAGATGACTAAGGACAGATGAAGAGGTAGACAAGGAATGACTGAGGGAGCTAGAGAGGGGAGAGGTAGAGAGGTGAGTGGGAGATAGAGGTGAGAGATAGAGAGGTGAGGGGACATATAGAATAAAATGAGAGAGTGAAGCTAACAACTTGAGGGAAAGATGGGTAAGGAGGAGGGAGAGAGGTGGAGAGGAAGGGAAATATCTAGAGAGCCCTGAGAGATATACAAGTGAGAGACCTACAACCTAGGGAGAGATGGGTGATAAAGATAGGGGAGAGATGGAGGTGAGGCAGATAGGGGAGGAGAGTGGTGGATAAGGGTTAAGGGTTTAAGGATTTAGGGTTTAAGGGTCAAGGGTTTAGGGTTTAATCCATCAACTCTTGACATAATATCTTAAAACCCTAATCCCTCAACCTTGGGGTTTAAGGTATAGTGTCGAGGGTTGAGGGATTAGGGTTCAACCCTCGACACTATACCTTAAACCCTAATCCCTCAACCCTAAACCCTAATCCCTCAACCCTTAGACCCTTAATACCTCAACCCTTAAACCCTCAACCCTTTTAAACCCTAAACCCTTGACCCTTAAACCCTCAACCCTTATCCACCCCTCTCCTCCCCTATCTACCTCACTCCCATCTCTCCCCTATCTCTCTCACCCCTCTCTCCCTAGGTTGTAGGTCTCTCACTTGTATATCTCTTAGGGCTCTCTAGATATTTCCCTTCCTCTCCACCTCTCCCCCTCCTCCTTACCCATCTTTCCCTCAAGTTGTCAACTTCACTCTCTCATTTTATTCTATCTCTCCCCTCACCTCTCTATCTCTCACTTCTATTTCCCCCTCACCTCTACATCTCCCCTCTCTAAGTTTCTCAGTCACTCCTTGTCTACCTCTCCATTCGTCCTTAGCCATCTAGGCCTCTCATTTAACCTGAAACCCTAAACCCTATCCCTAAATCCTCAACCCTCAACCCTTAAACCTTAAAACCTAAACCCTCTACCCTCAACACTATACCTTAAACCCTAATCCCTTAACCCTCATCCCTAAATCCTCAACCCTCATCCCTTAAACCTTCAACCCTAAACCCTCTACCCTTGATAGTATGCCTTAAACCCTAATCCTTCAACCATTAAACCCTCGACCCTTAATCATTGGGCAAACTTTTGCAAAAAAGAAAAAAATGCAAAGAAAACAATAACACGCTTGTGTTATTGTTTTGTGTTGCTGAGCCAAAGGCTCAGCAACACCAAGCCATAACGCGGGTGCGCTATAATGCGAGCACATTATGGATTTTTAAAAAGTTTTAAGAATTTGGCCACTTTTTGGCCCCCCATCTTTTTGCACCTGCCTATAGCTACTCTCTATTTTTTTAGATCGGTGCACTTGGTCTCGACCCTCACTGTGGACATTTGGCTCTTTGCCTACACATCAGATTTTAGTTCTTTGGTGCCAATTTTCAATCCATTAGCTTACCTACACCAAGGCGTCCATGGCCTAGGTGATCGGGACTTGTATTTTTGGCCTCCTTGTTAAAACTGGACTTGGATCAGCTCATTTGAGCTTCGAGTTATGATTTTTTTGGACGAGCATTCATTGTTTGCTTTAGACATTGAATCAGTCACTTTTGTGGGCTCAATTTGGCAGTGTTTAGGCCTCTATCTTGACCATTGTGCCTTTCTGCAATAGATCATGAGCTTCTTCCAGTTTCTAGGCCTGATCCATGATTTTTTGGATATCCTAATCTCTGTCATAGTGGGTTCCTTTGATCATTCTAGTTACGAGCTCCATTCGTGATAGAAGTTCAAGGATTGTTTTTATCCATGGCTTGGCAACCTCCTTGTTCCATTGGTGACTAAATTGGATTGGCCATCTTTCCAATAGACTCAGCCTTCTAAGATGACTTAAGCTCCAGTTACCTGCCTTGCATTATGCCCCCTTTCATGTTCAACATTCATTTTTTGGATCTGGCCTCTTTGTTCAATTTTAGAATCAAATCTACATGTTCTCAGGCTTGTCCATGTATACTTTGGATTCAGTCTAGATCACCCTCATTGGATCGATTCCTCAGCCTCCATTTCTAGTGTTTTAAACCTTGCTATTCAACTCAGAGAACCCCATAGATTTAACAAAACCAAAGGATAATCGTGTGTGTGGTTATGGCATTGTTGGCTATATTTGTCAGGTGTTTGGAGGTGACCACCTATGACCTCTCATCATCAGATACCGCCGTGATCACGTTGTCGTTGTTCCATGTCCACAACCTCATTACGGCTTTGCTAGCGTCACTGGTTTCAGGCACGCCAATGGTGCTACCCATAGTAGGCTGCTTATCTATCTCCACCTTCATAGATCTCATTGAGAACCTCTGCAGATCAAGGGCCTTGTAGAGACTGGATGCAGAGAAGTGGGGTGTTAATGTGCAACCGAACTCTGGGAGTCCTGCTAATTTTGCAGCCTATACTACATTGCTCAACCCACATGATAGCATAATCGGGCTTGACCTGTCTTCTAGTGGGCATCTTACTCATGGGTATTATACCTCTCAACGTAAGAAGATCTCTGGCACATCAATTTACTTCGAGAGCTTTCCTTACAACGTTAGCTAGGAAACTGGGTATATTGATTACAAAAAACTAGAGGAGAAGGCCTTGGACTTTAGGCCAAAACTTATCATCTGTGGAGGCAATGCTCATCCCAGGGATTGGGATTATGCTAAGTTGAGGTCTGCTGCTGACAAATGTAGAGATATGCTTTTGTCTGATATGGCTCACATCAGTGGCCTTGTTGTTGCTCAGGAAGCTGCAAATCCATTTGACTATTGTGATTTGGTCACCATAACTACCCACAAGAGTTTGAGGGGACCACTGAGTGGACACATATATGGAAACATCACTTTAATTCCTTTATTGCCTCTCTATCCACCTTTTCAGGCCTCTCAACTCCTTGTCCACATTCAGGACACCCTGTTTTGGAATGGGACAGTTAGTCTCAAAATGGGTCAAGTAATCCATTTTTTTTGAAAAGCTTGACAAGGAGGGGGACATTTTCTTTTTGCCACAACTTGCACTTGAGTCGGATTTTCACGTTCTTATAGTCGTTGGAAAGGTGGTTCCGAGTACTTCATCATGGTATAAGTGATTTTTCCCCAGTTTGTTGTATTTTTCAAGAATTTGCCTCCGAATGTCATATTTTCTTTATTTTTGACATTTTTCAACAAGGCATATCTTTTTCCCATGATGTCAAAATTAAGAAAATTTTTTTAAATTGATCAAAAAAATCTAAGGAATCCAATGGTATATGTAATTTTTTGTTTTGGCAAGCCAATTTTCTTGAAAAATTGTAAATCATCATATGTTATAACGGTCGATTTAGGCTTCCACATTGACAACATTGTCCTCAATCTTGTATTTCTTTCTGGGGGGCATATTTTGTAGCATTATTTGATATGGGGGTTTATTCTTTTGTAGTTCTTGTCATTTGTTTGAGGCATACATAGTCTATGTCTTCATGACATCAACTCATTCAGTCCTTGTTTTAGACATTGTATGGATCCATTGAATGCACTTTTTGATTTGTAAATGCATTGAGATAAAGTGCCACATATTGTATTTGTAGTTTGGGGATCTTGCACATCATGTTGTGTCATTTTTGTACTTGCACTACTTATAAAGTTCCATGGGGGGTTGTGTGAGTGCCTTGTTATTTGCCATCACAATATTGTCTAGTGAGTGTCCCTCCATGACAACAGTTTAGCCTCATGCATGTGTGCCTTGTTATTGCACACCCTTTATTATTTGCAGGTACTGCTTTGTACATCTTCTGATGTTGCTTCTTCACCTTCTTGCACTACATTGTGACACACAGTTTCAGTGTAGCTGCCATACCTCTCGCTTGTCAGCATTATGGGGGTATCATTCTACTTGTGCTAATGCTTCCTTGGTTTCTCTTGGAGTGAACTATGTATCTAGATTTTGTTCCTATATACTAGGCAGATGCAGCGGTTGGTTACCCATGCATTTTGGTGAGATGGAACACATACCATATAGACAATTTTGCATTCCTATTTATGGAGGCAACCTTCTATCTTATTCAAATGATCATAGTTCTTGAGACTATTAGCACCTGTGTTTTTTACTATCAGATTGGTTGAGTAGTGTCGTTGGGGTCACTCATACAGATTGATGTGCCATTTACATCTTTAACTATCAGATTGGTTGAGTAGTGTCATTGGGGTCACTCATGTAGATTTTTGTCTCTTTGATCTTGATCTTCATCCTATTTTCAATGAAGGTTCTTTAGCAATGTAGTAGTTCTTTGGCAATTGTTTACAACATTTTTGTGCTTCATTGGAGTTCTTCATGTTCATCTTCATGTTCCTAATCTTTCCGGGACATCCTTTCTAAAGGCTTCTTAGTCCATCTTTTATCTCTTATGGGGGGATATATTTTGTATCTTTGTGATGGAAGTAGTCCTTGGGAGGTCATGTTGAGTCTTTCCTTCCTTCCTTCCTCCCTTCACTTTTTCATGCTTTCTTTGCATGTTTTCTCTCTTTTGGAGAGGAGTTTTTCCCATGAGATTTTCTCCTTTTCTTTGCTTGTGAGAGAATTGTTTGTACATGGGTACCTAACATGGCCTTGTTTCTGGGACCCATCTTTGTATCTTTGCATTTGTTTGTTCCTATCTAAGTTGCACTTAAGGGGGGTGTTGGTGTGAACAGGGTTATTACCTATCCGGTTTACCCTTGTGTGGATAATTCATATTATTTAACTATTTATTAGTTAAATAATACTCACACACATGTTCACATGCTAAGTTGACTTAGTGAGTCTACTAGATGTTTCTAATTGTTTCTAGTTGTGTCTAGTTGTTACTAGGTGTTGATAGTTGTCTTATCCTACACATGTGATCTAGTTGGCATCCTATCCTCTAGTTGTCACATGTGATAGGAATGTGACACTTGTCTCATGACTACAACATCTTGTGTTTCACCTCAGTCTTTATAACCAAGGCCTCTCATTGTATCATATCATCACATTATCTTTGTATAGAATATTATTCTATCATGTTGATCTTCTTTGATTCTCATGATTAGCTCTTAGGCATCTTGATCCTGGGATAGCTACCTCCATAGCTAATCCTAATAGGATTTGGTTGATTCTTCTCTAATACAACAAAAGGGACAAAGCCCCTGTAGTTTGGCTCTCCTTCTTGGGTAGAAGCCAAGATCGACTTGTGTCTTAATGTTGGATAGAAGATGGTTTGACCTAGTTTGATCTATTAAGCTAGTCTCTCTTTTCTAGATAATAGTGAGGCATATGCACATGTTCCAAAAGATGGATAATAAGGCTATTAAATGTATCTTCATCAGTTATAATTATGGTATGAAAAGATACAAGCTTTGGGATCCTATTGCACAAAAGGTACTATATAGAAGAAGTGTGATTTATAGGGAAACTAAGCCTTCGTTTATTACATTGCAGCTAGAACAAAGTGAATAGAAAGATGTGATTTAGTTTCCTTCTACACCTGAGAAAGTTGAATTGAGACCCTTAGATAGACAAGAAGCTAAGGAGAGCTCATGTAGCTCTGAATATTCAAAAGAGGAGGAAGAACCTCCACCCCAAGTTGTTTCAAGGTCTATAATGCATAGACAACCACCTGAAAGGTATTCACCTAATGACTGGAGATGTATCTTTGTTTTAAATACTAACATGGATGAATCAAGGTCTATAGAAGAGGCATTAGGTATGAATGATGCAGAGTTTTGGAAGATATCCATTAATGAATAAATGACATCTTTGGAAAAGAATGATACATTGGACCTAGTACCATTTCTAATAGGATGAAAACCTTTTGGTTGCAAATGGGAGTTCAATAAAAAGATTGGTTTAGATGGAGGTATTGAAAAGTACAAAGCGTAACTGGTTGTGAAAGGTTACTTTCAAGTTGATGGTATTGATTATGTGAGATATTTTATCCTATTGAAAAAATGACATCCATTAGATTCTTTCTTTCTATTGCTACAACTTATGATCTAAAGGTTGAGCATAATGTGAAAACAACATTCCTTCATGGTGATCTAGAGGAAGTTATTTATCTCACACATCTAGAGCACTATGTGCTGAAAGGTAAAATTAATTTAGTTTATAAGTTGAAGAAATTCTTGTATGGCATAAACTAGAGTCCTAAGATGTGGTACCAAACATTTGATACATATGTGTTGAGTTTGGGATTTGACCATTCTAAATGAAGTTTGGGATTTGATCATTCTAAATAAAATCACTGTGTTTATTGTAAATATGATGGTGATCATTTCCTATTTATTGCATTATATGTTGATGAGATGCTATTTATTGGTAAAGGGAAAGGAATGATTTCAAAACTAAAGTCTCAACTTGTAGATAATTTTAAAATGAAAGTTGTTGGTGTAGATAAACATATTCTTGGTATGGAAATAAAAAGAGATAGAGTGAACATAAAGCTATGGCTTGAATAGAGTAAGTATGTCAATTAAGTTTTATAAAGGTTTAACATATAGAATTGTAGATAGTTATGTGTTCCTTTTATTGTAGGAAAAAGGTTTTTTTCTTTATAATATCCAACATCCCCATTGAATATGGAAGACACATGACCAGAGTGCCTTACCAAAGTGTTGTCAGAAGTTTGATGAATGTTATGGTCTGCACTAGCTCAGACAGTGCCTAAGATGTGGGAGATCTTTCTAGATATATGTCTAATCCTAGTAGAGTTCATTGGGATGTAGTTAAAAGAGTCTTCAAACATTTGTGAGGAACCTCAAAGTATTCCTTGTGTTATTGTTGATGCATAAATATGTGGGTGTAATCCAGCAGCAACATGGGAAACTTTAGAGATGTGGGATTGGCCCCTAAAGTGACCTCCAGATTTTAAGGAAGTTGGCTCTTCCATTCTTCAATGGGGTTTGGGAAGAAGTTAGAAAGAAAACCATATTGCAGAAAATAAATGCCTAAACTAAGGCGATCCGCCAGATTTGAAACTTAGTTTGCACAATGTTAACCGTGTAAGATTTAACTGGAATATTAAAGAGCATCAATGCATGATTAAGACCTAGTTTAAGAAACATATTAAATAGAGGCAGAGAAACAGAGAAATCAAAAGCAAGAAACAGAGATATCCAATATGCACAAAACACATCTCTTTATTTGAATGATCAGTTACAGAGGCAAAAGTTGCTGTATAAAATGACTATTACATTCTCATAAAGAAATAACTACAAAGGAGAAAAGAAAGAAATCTGAGTCTGCTGCTCTCAAATCTCTGATCTATAGAAAATGTAGAACTCTGAATCTATATGAAGAACCACCATCAATGTGACCCAGATCTCGGCTATTTGTAGCCTCAAAGACTCACCAAAATCTTAATGGCCTCTTTGAAAATCTGCAACTGAAACTCCACAAAATCTGACACCAAATCCAGAAACAAATCCATTATTTGAAACTGAACTGTGGTTTTCTATTTTGCCTATGGTTGTATCTGGCACTAAAAAATGTATCTCTGTGTCATGAAAGAAAACTCCCGCCGCCACCGTTTCATATTTCTTGCCTGTAGCTTACTCGTGAAAATGAAATATGCTACTCATCTTTTAGGGTTACATCATTTTAACTCCTGTGAGTTATAAGTTTCTTATTTCATTAAGCATTATTTTACAAGTAGAGGGACCCACCATTTAAAATGAGAGGCAATATAAAATATTCTCTTTAAAACTTACCTCTCCCGTAAGCTTAAAAGAGAAACTTATATTTAATAAGTTTTACTTATTAAAAAGGGAGGGCCCACATCTTATTTTATACTCTATTAAAGCTCAGCTCCTTACAAAATAGAAAGACTTACGTAGCCTTTTAAATGTGTATTAAAATGAAACAAAACTTTATTTCCTGTGCGTGGGCTGTTCCACATGCCTCCTTCTGCATAAATTTGAACTACTCTCCTTGCTCTACAGTCTTGCCAAGTGTTAATTTCTGCATGACTTTCAATTGCTTTCTCTTTTGCCTTTGTCTGATATGTGTCTTTATCCACTGCTTCTTGAGTTTCTGTCATAAAAAATAAAGTGGCTCATTTAATTTTTGTGGCTTTCACCTTTTATTCCCGTGACTTCATTCCATGAGGGACCCACTACCATATGACTTAATATTGAAGCCTCAGCCTCTCCTGTGAGATATTTAAGTTTTAATAAAATAAAATGAAGGCTTTTATCTCTTCCTGGCTGCCTCCACGTGGTGGCTTCCGCATAATTCTCAGTTTCTTTTCATTGCTGCGGCTACTTACATTTGGCAGCCTCCGCAAGCCTTTTAAGTTTCTCTCCTGTGAGCTTAGAATGTGGGAAACTTTAATATTTAATAAGTTTCACTTATTAAAAAGAGGGCCCATATCATATTTCATTAATAAAAGACTCTCTCTTATAAAATCCCGTAACATTGCATTTAATTAAATGAAATGAAACATTTACATCTCTGTGCGCGGACTCCACAATGTGGCCTCTTCCGCATCATTTTAACTTGCTTTTTGAAACTCTCGGGTGTCTCCACGTGCCCTGCTCCGCAGCAAACTTGAGCTACTCTCCATTGACATGGATGCTTACATCTGGCAGCCTCCGCAAGGTTTTGAGCTGCTCTCCAAGTTACTCTCCTTTGGATCCGTAGCTTCCAAGTGGAAGACTCCGTACAAATTTATTTCTCTTCATTCTGCAGCCACATGGGGTTCTCCGCACCTTTCTGAAGCTCTTTTCATTGCTACAGGTGCTAACAAATGACACACTCCATACTCATCTTTATTTTCTGCCTGCACCATTAGATCATTTGCATCTTATGGTGGCTGTGACTGATGAAACTCTGTGTCTTATGCATTTGAAAAAGTTTGAAATGGTGCAAAATTTTGTCACCAATTTATGGTGACTGGCTGGGAGAGTGGGCTTGCTCACTCTAAGTTTAGAATCTCTGATTAGCAAATTAGTGCCTTATCCATTGGGCATATAGAGTCACATTCTCTAAAACTGAGACATTCATGAAACTGAAGACACATCTGAATCTGAAAATGTATGAAGCTGAACTAAAACACCGCTGACCCAGAATACATCCCACCACTGAAACTGACACCGAGTAGTGAAATTGACTTCTGAACCACCATTCTTCTTTGCAGCTGAGATTGATGAAAACAAAACTAACTGAAACTAAAACTAATGCTACTACTGTAGCTTATTCTGAACATTGAAACCATATTACTAACAACTGAAACATACAAGAACATGTCCATTCACCGGAATAATAAAGTAGCTACCATGTCTGATTATGTTGCTCCAATTTATCCACATCAAACTGAAAAGGAACCAGATAAACTGTATGAAGAAATAAAACAATATTTTGTACCTTTTTACTTCTTTGCACTCAGGGGATTCTCTTTTTGCTTCAAAACACCAGCCATACTAACCAACATGTTGCACTTTCTTCAGAGGAGGGCGAGGAGAGAAGATAAAATAATGAAACTCTTTCCTCTGTTTGCATTTGAAAACTTCTACTACCAGAAACTCATTAGTGACCTCTTTTGTTGACTCTTGATCTGAATGATGATCCATGATAGCGTCAAAATCTAGCTGACAAGTGACAGAACTGCCCAGAACAGTCCTAAATCTGATTGGAACTCCCTCTTGTAAGAAGAAAGGTGTAGAATCTAACTTTGTTTGTGACATCATATGTGGTTCTACACTGTGGCAAATGTCTCTCCGAATCTCATCATCTTGTAGAGGTGAAACTTCATCAAGAAGAAGACAATAACCATTTACAAAAATAGTAAACAAATCAGCTCTTAAATCTTCCTCTGTTTCAACATTTTCTCCATGATCTGCTACAAGCCTTACAAATGAACCTTACACTTTCTCAATTGCAAGATCTTTTTCATTTAGTAGCTGATAGCCCTGTTGCAAAAGTGAGAACAAATCTTCATCATGCTCCAAATGTTGGTCATGCATCTCTGTGCCTTGTTCCTGTAGGTGTGAAACTTTATTGCAGTAATAAAGACACTCATCTGGTATAATGTCATTCATAACCTCCTCAAAATTACGAATAGACTGTTCATAACTGTTTACCCAGTACTTTTCAGCTTCAAAACCCTTCATAGAGTACTTTTTAGCCTCTAGAAACTTCACCTCATAAGTATCTTCTGAATCTGATTTAAGATTTGACAGTAACTCTGGATCTTCCTTTGCCACATATGCTTGATGCTGGTAACTAGAAGGACACACAGGAGCCACTTTCTTTCTTGTAATTTGATTCTTGATACTTGATTCTTCTTGGATGCCAAAGTGGCAGAGAACCTGGGCAATGGATTTTATGGAATGACTAGCAGCTATAGAAGTTTGTAAAGGGTAATTTTCAAGACAATTGGGCATTCTCTAGATATGTTCATACTGATGTTCATAAGAATCTTGAGGCATTAAACATAGATCAACATAGTACAGGTTTTGACCTTTTAACTCATTGATCTCATGGGAGAGGGTTTTAATTAGTTCTTTCATAGCACTCATCTCCTCATGATTTGTCAAATCAACAGGGAGGGTGGGCGGATTAAAATTTGTATGCACCTGGCTATAAGAAAGGGTGTGAGACCGGCTATTTGCACGAGGAATTAGTTGTTCTAAGGGTAGAGGAGGCAGTTTACCAGATAATTTGAGGATACTTTCAACCTTAATGGCAAGGTCATATGACTGAGGCAAAGTTTCACCTCCTAGGGATTGTATCATGACAGAGATCTCAGGGTCTAAAGCCTTTAAATAATACAAGAAAGCAAAGATTGAACGGGGCCTCATGTCTATAGAAAACTTTTTTCATACCTTGTCAAATCTTGAATTGAAATCATGTATGGGCTCCATTGGATGCCTCTTGATGGTAATTAGGTTCTGGGTGCGAGTGCTGACATCTATCCTGTCTCTAAACTGATTGTAGATGAGTTCCCCAAGCTGATCCCATCCAGTGATTGAACCAGGCTGCAAGCTTCTGTACCATTCTTTTGCTTTGTCCTTGAGGGATGATGCAAGCAACAAGAGGGCATGATTCTCAGTTGTGACATTGTGAACAGAGCATAGATTTGCAACATCTTGAATGTGATCTGTAGGGTAAACAGAGCCATCTCCAAGAAATTGAGGCAATGCCTTCCAGGCTGTGTCAGGAACTTGACCCTGTTGCTGAAGAACAAGAGGACTTGAATCCCAAGTCACAAAAGGTAAATCTCTGACCATATTTAGATGCACATATATACCAAGGGCTGCCATGATCTACAGGAGAAAAGATCCAAGAAAGGTCTGCTAGTAGAGTCGCCAAATGGAAGATTCATACTCCTATGAGCAGATGTTTCTGTGATTTTCCATCAAAATCACAGAATATAGGGCAAAGATTCAAGAAAACAAAGACTCAAGTCTTTGAAACTAGTCCCATCGGGCGTGCCAAAAACTATTGATGCATAAATCTGTGGGTGTAATCCAGCAACAACATGGGAAACTTTAGAGACGTGGGATTGGCCCCTAAAGTGACCTCCAGATTTTAAGGAAGTTGGCTCTTCCGTTCTTCAATGGGGTTTGGGAAGAAGTTAGAAAGAAAACTAGATTGCAGAAAATAAATGCCTAAACTAAGGCGATCCGCCAGATTTGAAACTTAGTTTGCACAATGTTAACCATGTAAGATTTAACTGGAATATGAAAGAGCACCAATGCATGATTAAGACTTAGTTTAAGAAACATATTAAATAGAGGCAGAGAAACAAAGAAATCAAAAGCAAGAAACAGAGATATCCAATATACACAGAACACATCTCTTTATTTGAATGATCAGTTACAGAGGCAAAAGTTGATGCACAAAATGACTGTTACATTCTCATAAATAAATAATTACAAAGGCGAAAAGAAAGAAATATGAATTTGTTGCTCTCAAATCTCTGATCTATAGAAAATGTAGAACTCTGAATCTATATGAAGAACCACCATCAATGTGACCCGGATCTCAGCTATTTGTAGCCTCAAAGACTCACCAAAATCTCAACGGCCTCTCTGAAAATCTACAACTGAAACTCCACAAAATCTGACACCAAATCCGACAACAAATCCATTATTTGAAATTGAACTGTGGCTTTCTATTTTGCCTATGGCTGTATCTGGAACTAAAAAATGCATCTCTGTGTCATGAAAGAAAACTCCCGTTGCCACCGCTTCATATTTCTTGCCTGTAGCTTACTCGTGAAAATGAAATATGCTACTCATCTTTTAGGGTTACATCATTTTAACTCCCGTGAGTTAAAAGTTTCTTATTTCATAAAGCATTATTTTACAAGCAGAGGGACCCACCATTTAAAATGAGAGGCAATATAAAATATTCTCTTTAAAACTTACCTCTCTCGTAAGCTTAGAAGAGAAACTTATATTTAATAAGTTTTACTTATTAAAAAGGGAGGGCCCACATCTTATTTTACACTCTATTAAAGCTCAGCTGCTTACAAAATAGAAAGACTTACGTAACCTTTTAAATGTGTTTATTAAAATGAAACAAAACTTTATTTCCTGTGCGCGGGCTGCTCCACGTGCCTCCTTCAGCATAAATTTGAACTGCTCTCCTTGCTCTACAGTGTTGCCAAGTGTCACTTTCCACATGACTTTCAGTTGCTTTCTCTTTTGCCTCTGTCTGATACGTGTCTTTATCCGCTGCTTCTTGATTTTCTCTCATAAAAAATAAAGTGGTTCATTTAATTTTTGTGGCTTTCACCTTTTATTCCTGACACTTCATTCCATGAGGGACCCACTACCATATGACTTAATATTGAAGCCTCAGCCTCTCCCGTGAGATATTTAAGTTTTAATAAAATAAAATGAAGGCTTTTATCTCTTCCTGGCTGCCTCCACGTGGTGGCTTCCGCATAATTCTCAGTTTCTTTTCATTGCTACAGGTACCTACATCTGGCAGCCTCCGCAAGCTTCTTAAGTTTCTCTTCTGTGAGCTTAGAATGTGGGAAACTTTAATATTTAATAAGTTTCACTTATTAAAAAGAGGGCCCATATCATATTTCATTAATAAAAGACTCTCTCTTATAAAATCCCGTAACATTACATTTAATTAAATGAAGTGAAACATTTGCATCTCTATGCATGGACTCCACCACATGGCCTCTTCCGTATCATTTTAACTTGCCTTCTGAAACTCTTGGGTGTCTCCACGTGCCCTGCTCCGCAGCAAACTTGAGCTACTCTCCATTGACGTGGATGCTTACATCTGGTAGCCTCCGCAAGGTTTTGAGCTGCTCTCCAAGTTACTCTCCTTTTGATCCGCAGCTTCCAAGTGGAAGACTCCGCACAAATTTATTTCTCTTCATTCTGCAGCCATGTGGGGTTCTCTGCACCTTTCTGAAGCTCTTTTCATTGTTGCGGGTGCTGACAAATGGCACACTCCGTACTCATCTTTATTTTCTACCTGCACCATTAGATCATTTGCATCTTATGGTGGCTGTAACTGATAAAACTCTATGTCTTATGCATTTGAAATTTTTTGAAATGGTGCAAAATTTTGTCACCAGTTATCATGGTAATTTGATAGGAGATGAGCATTGTCTTAATATTTGTGGTTATTTGGATTCAGATTGGGTAGGTGATGTTAATAATAGAAGATCTACCATTGATTGTGTTACTTTATTTGGTGGTACAATTAGTTGGATGAGTAAGCAACAAGCTTTGGTTTCTTTGTCCACTATTGAGGCTAAGTATATGGTAGCTACTCATGCTTGTAAAGAATCCATTTGGCTTAAGAGATTGTGTTCAAACATTTCAATAAAATAGGGTGCAATGGTCTAATTATTGTGACAATTAGAGTGTGATCTACTTAGCTAAAAACTCAATTTTCATGCTAGGACCAAGCATATTGATGTACAATATCATTTTGTGAGAGATATGGTCAAGGATGACAATGCAAAGCTGGTTAAGGTAGAAACTTTGATGAATGTTTTAAATTCATTAAGCTCGCTCATGACTATAGAGAAGTTCAAATGACATTCAAAGTCTAAGGCCCTTTCAACCCCTTGTAATTATATAATGGTATTGATACTCCCTTTTTTCTCTTGTAAGGTGTTTGACAAGTGGGATAATGTTCGAAAAAGTATCTCAACCTTGCGATTAAAAAATGTGATATTTTACTTTATAAAAATGAATAAACTCAATTTTGGGTTATAGAATTGTTTTTTAGCCAAAATAACTATTCCAAGTTGCTTAAGACTACTTGCAGTAGTGGATAATGCGTAGATCACTTCAAGCTCTTCAATTTTTAAAAATAGGCTCTTTTGGTCTCCTAGATGAAAATTTATGGCCTCTAGAAGTTGGGCCTCTTGCATTGGAAAATATAAAAATGTGTTGGACATGGAAAAGAGTTGTAAGGGGGAGTTACATGTGTTGACCAACTTATGATACATGTTATGACATATCATAAGGCATATGTGATTAGAGATAATGGAACCTTAAGGATTTGGGTGCCACTTTTGGGTGGTTTTGGCTCATGGTTTTTAATTACCATTTGGTGGTTTCATGTATTGTACCTCCTATATATTAGGTTCTTAAGATGGAGGTTGTGTATGAGAGTCTTATTTATAGTTAAGTTGCCTCTAGATCTTTGGTTGGTGATACTCCTATGAAGGCTTGCTCTACAAGTATATTGTAATCTTGTTAAGATTTTTGAATAATATATTGGCCTGCTTTTGGACTATTGGGTTTTTCTCCCAAAAGGGTTTCTCTCGCATAAATCATTGTGTTGTGGTATGGCTATTATTTTAGTTTATTTTTGTAAATGTTGAAAAGATTTGAAATTTTTTGCATAATCCTCCTCTCAAGATTATTATAGGAAGTTGTTTTGTTACTTTAGCTTCATCATAATTACCACTATGGATAAATGAATTCAAGTTAGAAAAAATTAACGTAGGTATTTGTAGGTGGACCCAACAAATGAGACATTCCTAGGTGCCATGGCAAGAGATAATAGACATACTAAAGTTTGGAACTATTTTGGTGTTAGGGCTCTTAAGAGATTCTATCAATATGATGTAGTCTAGATGGATTGGGATTCATGGCCACCAAAAAGACACCTCCACTAGTATTCATCCACCCACCTTGACATGTTGGCACTGTTGGTTTTGTCCCACAAAGTGTGAAATGCAACATTTCACTCCTAGCACTCTTTCACTAAATAAAACTAAAGCATTTTGCAACAATGTGTTCATTGCCACCATATACAAATAAATTCAAGTTAGCAAAAACTGAGGTAGACATTTGTAGGTGGATCCAACATCTACCTTTACAAGCAAATGAGACATTCCTAAGTGCCATAGTTTGAGAGAATAAATGAGTTAAAATTTGGCACCTTTTTGTTCTTAGGGCTCTTAAGAGACTTTCTCAAACTAATGTAGCTTAGAAGGAATCAAAAGCTTGGCCTCTGAAAAGACACCTCCACTAGTATTCACCAACCCATATGTTGGCACTGTTAGTTTGGTCCTATGAGGTGTGGAATGCAAAATTTTACTCCTGGCATCCTTTTATTGAATTAAATTGAAGCATTTTGCAATATTACATTTGTCATCATAGGAAAATGGATTCAAGTTAGAAAAAAATGAGGTAGATATTTGTAGGTGGACCCAACATCCACATGTACATGCAAACAATACATTCCTTGGTGCCACAATTTGAAAGTTCAATTGAACCAAAGTTTTACACCTTTTTGGTCTTAGGGCTCTTAAGAGACTCTCTTGGTCTAATGTAGGGCCCAAAATGATTGGGATGCTTGGCCACCAAAAAGACACCTCCACTAGCATTCACTTATCGACCCTAACATGTTAGCACCATCAGTTCAGTCCCATGAGGTGCATAATGTAAAATTTATTTCCCACCCATCTCTTTCTAACTTTCTCTCCCTAACTTCCTCTCTATCCCTATTATATTATCTATCCCTATCTATCACTATCTATCACTATCATATTATCTATCCCTAACATCCTAAGGACTTCTTTACCTTTGCATGCCCCCCCTATTTGACCCTCTTAATCTTCCTCATTTAAAAAAAATAGTAGCTTAGAAAAATAGATTGTGGCCATTAGTAATCTTGTTCTTATCACATTTTTAAATTTTGAGTGTGGCTATCTTAAATTTTTCATCCAAGATAATTTTTTATCGATTTCAAGAAAAAAGTGGCCACTTTTAATCCCCTTTTGGTCCCTTATTTCCATGCACATATCCAAATAACTTGTTAAGAATACAAACTAAAATGTATATTTTATTCACAAAGATGACAACAAAGAAGGAGAGAATTACAACAACTATCAACAACCTCTTCTCTTTTCCCCTTTTATAGATCATTTTTCTATTAATTAAAAAATTCAATTCATATCTCCTCATGTGACCCTTGTACAATTTTTAAAGACAAATCTTTTGAAAATTTTAACAAATCTTTTGATATTCCTCTAAAAATGTGTATATATTTTTTTAACAAATAAAAAACTTCCCTTACACGTGCTTGTATCCTTTTTGATTTTTAAATTTTTTTGCACTCCCCACATACATCTCTAAATCAAAATCTTTATCTATCTCATAACTTGAGAATCAAACAAATATTCTTTGTTTTTTCCTATACTAAACACTTGCACTCCACTCAATTGTTCACTTTTATTTATCTAACTCATAACTTGAGAATCAAACAAATATTCTTTATTATTTACTATACTAAACACTAATACTCTACTCAAATGTTCAGTTTTATTTATCTATCTCATAACTTGAGAATCAAACAAATATTCTCTATTATTTACTATACTAAACACTTGTACTCTACTCAAATGTTCACTTTTATTTTTCTATCTCATAACTTGAGAATCAAACAAATGTTCTTTATTATTTACTATACTAAACACTTATACTCTACTAGAATGTGAATACAGAACTGTGGGGAAGCACAGATCAATTATCTGATTGACTGGGTTGAATCATGGAACACAAGTTTACTTAGAGAAGCTAGGTGTGAATACAGAACTGAGGCGATAGGTTCTCCAAGATTTCCATTGTACGACATGGACTATGGATGGAGGAAGCCTTCGGACGTGTAGAGATTAGACATGAACGACAACGACATTGGATGCATGGTTTTGTCATGTCCAAAAGATGGAGGAAAAAACATTATGGTCTCAACCTGCCTTCCTCAACACTAGATGGACCTCTTACATCACCTTCTCTTTTCAGGAAGTGTTTATCCATCAGCTAAGTTGTAAATTTAAATTTGGTTGAAATAAAATTGACAATAAATTGATTGTAGGGTTTATACGAATAGAGCATAAATAAAATTGGTTTGTGCTTGTGATGTGGACATGGTTCCCATCCTTGACCGTTAACAGTGTCTTAGTATAGGCTTAGTATAGATGCACAATCCTTGTGTAGGATTTTGGCCATTAGGCCACTCAAAGATTAACACTTGGCACTCCCTTATTTACTTTGACATGTCTATTGTTAATTTCATTGAATGGATGGACTTTGGGAACTTTGATCAACTATGACTCTAGATCTTGTGAAGTAGACACTTGACGAACTTTTATTGGACCAACCTCTTGGCTCTTGATCTTCTTAGATGTGGACTTAACTTATCCCTTGCTACAAACATGGGACTTTTATTAATTCCAACATATTTGATGCCCGAGGTCTAAAATGTTAAGGACCTTAGGTCTAAGGCTCCATATATAATAAGATTGCATTTGATCCTCCTTCTAGGGACATACATTAGGTTGAGGTTAACCTTGACATATTAGTGATTGAGAGAAACTTTGAGGAATTGATGAACACAGTGATCACCAAGGGTATGTTATGATTACCTTGTGGACTTTTGTGGAAACAAGTTTTACTATTAACTCTATCCTACTTTGGTTTTTGGGTCCATATTCTATATGTAAATATCTCCAGGAGACCTTGCAAATGCAAGACTCCTTATAGGTTAATGTAAACCAACACAATTTGATTTTAGTTCTATCTTAATAATGATTGGCTACTAATTAATGTTTGTTCATGGAAACCTGTCATGTAGAGATTTACTTTTCTAAATCAACAGATGTGGATATGCTTGGTGAAATTGGTGGTTAGGTTTCTTAATAAGACTTCCACAAATGCCAAAGCATTATAAATTCTAACATACTTAGCCTCTTGGATCTAGAACTTCGGATTCCCATGATATTATATCTAATAAAATCATGTAGATGTGAGCATTCTTATAAATTATAATCAATTAGAGTGTTTCAAACTTGACATGTTATTATATTCAAAACTCTCTTCAAACATAGACATTTTATAAGATCATTCCTACTTCAGATCTCAAATCTAGATTTAGTACCAATTTACTCTTGAGATTCCTGGTGGATGCAAGGCTCCTTGTAATATTTAACTTAACATAATTTTCATTCTACTTTTTGACAATCTCAATGTCTAGATGCCCATCGAGGGGATACATGTCAACATAGGATTAACTAACTCCTATCAATCAATAGTCTATAATGAACTCAATATATTAACAAACAAGGATTCCAAATCTCCTGCTCCAATTTTGGGAAGATTCATGCTATGAGGACATCGGTAATGTTGTTGGCCATTTCTTGAAGGTTGATTCCACTACCTCATTTATGGGACACTCTATGTTTGCCCGTATACTGTGGACATTAATATCTCCAAACACCTTCATGGAGATGTTGTTCTAAAGGTGGGGGAAAGGTCTTGGATGCAACAACAAGATTATGAGGGCCTACCCTTTAGATGTAGATAATGTTTTGCTATTGGTCAGTTGGCCTCTGCTTGTCCCCACTCTCATTGCAAGGGTACGACAACTTGGTGGAGGAATGCTCTTGATGATCACTTGATAATCAACACTTTGGACTCTCCGGTTGATGGTGCTTCTTTAGAAGATGAGTTTGCTTAAGATTCTAAGTCCCGTCTTCCTACCCCACTTGTCGTGAATGATCCCATGGGGATGCCGACAAGAGATATTGTGACATGTCCCTCAACTTCTCTCAAGCCCTCTCCTTTTGATTAGGCTTATATTGTGACTACTTCAGCTATTGCCCCTATGTTAGGTGAGGTGGATATCCCAACTCCAGCTTCAAGTTCAAGTTCATCCTTGCATGAACTATCTGTGGTTGACGAGTTGGTGGAGGGCTCCCCTCTTTCCCCTCATTCTAAAGATTTGGACTTAGCATTCTCTTGAAGGATTGTTCAGAGAAGAAATAAAGGACTTCCTAAATATGTTTCTGTTTCGTACCCATGGGTTAAGGGAGTAAGATTTTATAGACTGGGATCTGGAGTTGTTTAGATCTCATTGTTCTTGTTGGTTCCACAATCTATAGGTTGTAATCTCTAAAGAATGACTAGTTTTTATGATCAAAGAGTACAGTTGGATTGGCAAATGAATGGGAGGTTCCTAATTACACTCCCCAACAATTTTAGCTTTGCAAAACCAAGGTGGTATCCCTATAGAAATATGCTCACTCAAGATACATAAAATGGTTATAGACAACATACTAGTAAATGAAACATTCACACAAGATGATGAGGATGTATAAGATGGTCAATCTTTACATAAATGTTCCTCAGGTTCTTTGTAATTCTAGTATGAATTGGGATGAATCATAACTTATAGAGTAAATTTATCTTCATATTTAGGTTTTCTTGTTTATTTCTGGTGGGATAGAAAGGTTTATCACTCTAAGATAGGTGCCTTAATTGGTTTACAAAGCCAATTTACTCAATTAATCATGAGTAGGATCTCTAGGTGAGTACTCATTGAGTTTTAAAACTATGTTAAAAACAAATATAGCACTCTTTCTTTGAATTTATAATATGCATGCTATAACACACGTTTCATTTAAAGTTGCTTTGGAATCCCACCCTTAGGCTTGGATTTGACATGGATATCTGAGCCAGAGGATTGAGCCTACATGTAAGGTGCCCAAATATCTATTTTACATAAAACATGAGGAAACAAGTAAATGTCGAGTATGCTCTTCATCAGGTTTGCATATTTTAAGAAATTATTTTTAAAAAATAACACAATAATGTCAAGCTCTCTCTTATCTTTCTAACCATGTAATTTTTTCTAAGTTTGAATACATTAAGGTTCTGATCTTCAATTTTTTTTGTTAATGTCTTTATTTTTCTTTGAAAACCTATGTTTAATGTTTTTGGTGTCATTTTTAATCAATTCATCTAAATTTGAAACAAATTATATTTTTACATTCTAAATTCTATTCTATATACATTAAAAAAATTGATTAGTTTTCTCAAAATTAAAGGGGGAGCACACTCAATTTTTTTTATTTTTCAAGATGTGTCCACTTTAAAATTAGTAAAAAATCATATATTCATTAAAAAATTAGTAAAAAAATTTGGCATAAACTTCATAATATTAGTTAATTTTCCATCGAAGGGATTTATGAAATACAAAAAAACTAGTCAACATTTTTAGGGGAGCACACCTGATGCTATGTTATATTTTTCTGACAAAAACATGACCATTTTGTATGCTCCCCCTATTTGACTCTCTTAATCTTCCCCATTTTTTTAAATAGTACTTTAGAAACTAGATTTCGAGTACTACTAATCTTGTTCTTGTCACATCTTGAAATTTTAAATGTGGGTATCTTGAATTTCTCATCCAAGATTAGTTTTTGCTAATTTCAAGAAAAAACATGGCCACTTTTGACCCCATATTTCTATGCACATACTCACATTTACAATTCAAATGTCTATTTTGATCCACTCAATTAGAAAAATTAATAATGGCATACATAGGGGAAAAAATATACAATGTAGATAGAACAACAATTCATTCTACATTACTTATGCACTATAACAAATCTAGATTCTTTCCATTTAGTAATGAAACACCAGATTCTTTACAAAGATAATACAAATAATTACATGCAATGCTCATACATGAAGCTTCTTTTATAGGGAGTCATATCTTATATTATATTGATAAAAGAATATGAGAAATAAGAGTTGTAAGGAAGCTAAGGTAGCAGAACAACTTCTTACACTAAACTTGAGAGGAGGATTACGCAAAAATTTTCAAATATTTACAATAATTGTAAAAATTATACAGAAATAAACATAAATAACAATGATATCATAACACAGTGGTTTATGTGGGGAAAACCCTTTTGAGATAAAAACCCCACACTCTAAAAGCAACCCAATATATTATTTAGAATTCTCAACAAAATTACAATATACTTGCATAGCAAGGATTTATAGGGGTATCACCAACCAAAGATCTGGAGGTAACTTAACATCTATAAGACTCTTACACACAACTTCCATCTCAAGCACCTAATATATAGGAGATAATATATATGAAATCGTCAAACGGTAATTAGAAAAACATGAGCCAAAACCTTCCAAAAGTGCTGCCCAAATTCTTAGGATTCCATTATCTCCAATCAAAGATGCCTTATGATGTGTCATAACATGCATCAACATGTGTAACTCCTCCTTACAGTTTTTTTTGTGCCCAACACATTTTTACATTTTCCAATATAAGAGACTCAACTTCCGAAGGCTGACTTTTAATCTGGGAGGTTGATTGAGCATTTTTTTCAAATTGTAAAGGTCAAATAGATCTATGCATCGGCCATTGTTGCAAGCGATGCTGAAAAATTTAGAATTTTTATTTTAGTCGAAAACTAACTCTATAACATAGAAATTGAGTTTATTCAATTTTATAACCCAAAAATTACCTTTTTTGTAATTGCAAGGTTGAGACACCTTTCTTAACATGAATTGGTCTCAATACATTTCAATATTTGAATATCTATCTATTATACTAGATAAGTAAATCCATACAAAATATCTTTGTAATGCATAAACAATCTTATATGAAACCATACACGTGGTTTCCACACTCCAATTATAAGTATAGTTTGGTATAAGATTGGCGCAATTTATTTATCAAATATAAAATGCATTATAATCATATAAAATGTTGTTTCAAAGAGTTTTCTGAGATAAACAAAGTACTACGGGTATCTTATATGTTATTTGTAACCAGTTTGTCCAACCATTCAAGTATGTGGATAGGTAGAATACCGTTTGAAAATAATTTCCAAAATTTTCTATAGTTTACAGCCTATATACCTTCCCGTGATCGCCTCTTTAAGGACTTCAATAAATTCAGTCTTTTGCCTACAGTAGCCATCCCGACACTGAACCGGACGTTTGTAACCCTTCCACACATAGCCATATATGAAAAGAATTTGATGATTTCAATGACTATATCCGGCCATGGTAAATTCATGACTAAATGAAATACAAGTCTATATATATATATATATATATATATATATATATCTATATATCTATATATATCTACACACACTAACTAGTGGGACAGCTGTAACTTTGCAGGTATCAGGAAGACGTCCTCCTTTTCACAGCATTAAGAAAAGTGAGCACTCAAATTGGCCCAATTATCTATTCGAATATTTGGATATTTGATTGATTGATGGAAAGAAATAGTGGAGGGAGGGACCATCAGTTTTATTTTCTTTTATCTTTTTCCTTGCGCAGAGGACTACTCATTTTTTAAAATTTACTTTGTTGATTTACATATGTTTCTGCCAATTGTTTTTCAGCAAACGAGGTAGAAACAATTGTCCAAAATCAAATCATTCTTATCTTTGGACAAATTTCACGAAAGAGATAATACAAGAGTTGAAACAAGGAAGCGGTGCTTCGAGATCTTTTGTTGTAGTGGCCACTTAGTTTCAGAGATGCGTAATTAGAGCTTGCAAGGTACCGTAGGAAGAAGCCATTTATTTCTTAGTGATGGATGATTGCAGGGGACGTGTTAAGCAACCTTTTCTTCCAACTAACTTTGGAAATTGCATATTTGGGGGTGTGGCGTAGACTACAGCTGACATGCTCATGAATGCCAACATCTCTTTCACTGAGGATGTTATCTAACAACTCATCAATTCCTACACCAAGGAAGTGCAAATCAATCATTTGATTGATTGGGTTGAATCAGCGAACAGAAGTTTACTTAGAGAAGTCGGGTGGGAATACGAAACTAAGGCCGTAAATTCTCCAAGATTTTTATTGTACGGCATGGACTATGGATGGGGGAAGCCTGTAGACGTGCACATAGCTATCATGAAGACATTGGAAGTATGGTTTTGTCATGTCCAAATGATGGAGTAAAAAGCATTATGGTCTCAACCTGCCTTCCTCAACACCAGATGGACCTCTTACATCACCTTCTCTTTTCAGGAAGAGTTTATCCATCAGCTAAGGGCAGGGTCCATGCGGCTGTTTAGCTTATTTTGGGTAGCAGCTATTTCTCCACATTTTAAAGAGTTATTTGTGGAGTTAAGTGGTCCCATGAATATTTAGTTTTTCTTCTTTTTCTTAAACAATCATATTAAATTTTAGTTTTTAACTGTATAATAATAATTTATACATGTAAAATTTGGAGGGAAAAATCAGAGGAAAATGTTGCTGCTTATTTTTTATTTTTAATTCTTAAATAATAGCTGCTCCACTAAAATAGGAAAAAATTCCAAATTATCCTTTTCCTATAATTAAAAATTTGTATGGGAATAATCCAGCTGCCCAAATTTAAGCAAGAAAAATCGCTTAAGCAACACATGGGACCATAAAATAAGTTGTAAATTTAAATTAAGTCAAAATTGTTGACAATATATTGATTGTAGAGTTTATCCGAATAGAGCATAAATACAATTGGCCTGTGCTAGTGACATGGAGGCTAAGCATACTATCCAAAGTTATCAGACTAATGGGTGATTCTCTCTGATTCCTACAGTGGTTTGGATATCAAGGTTCACCATTCATTTGATGATCCATAACATGACGCTCCTACATAAACAGCCGACATGTTGTCGTGTCAGCGGTTTATAATTTTGTCGATTCCCCCTGAATTCGACTGACATTTTCGACCTGTTTGATTGGTCTGTTCGACCTAGTTCAATCCTTCTGTTTCTAGAGAATGTCAATTTGTCTGCACCAGTCGGTGAGAATTCGACTGCCAATAAATTTACAACATACCGACTGTTTAAGCTTTACTGAATGTGACAGGACACAACCATAACAAGGATATTTTGTTAATTTTGCCAAACTTATTTCTATTCATTTTGTGGATACAGCTGGTGGACCCAAAACTTCAGCAACTGGTAAAAATGAAATGGGCTGCACTAAATGTTGTTCTTTTCCTGACTCAAAGCTATTCACGAACAACTGCTTCCCTTTTTCCACTGCTGCTTAAGGAACATTTCGAGAGACAAGCCATCTGTCTGCAATCCTAGCTACAGGCATTGGTACTTGTCCTGGTTGATAGCCATTTTGCTGCAGTTTTTGATTGTCATAGGTCTGTTGTTTGTGAGCGGACAACAAGTTTATGTTTATGTTAAATTCTCTAATTGGAAAGGAGGTTTTTGGTTATATCTGTTGTTCGTTTGTGAACAACATTTATTTGTGAAGAGTATTATTGTGGTTGTACTGATTTTTCAACTATCGCTCCAATGTAATTATGTGATTCTATAAGCTGTTGATTCCTTTTGTGAACAGCAGTGGTGTGATCTTTTTATTGTTTGATCTGTATTCCTTATGCTTAATTCGATTGAAAAAAACACTCTCCGAAAATGAACCAAAACTAAATGGGAATATTCCCATGGGTATACGAAATTTCACCATTACAAACTTGAAGCCAAGTCTGGGAGATCAAATATAAGATAAACAGGCAATTAATGCATCGGGACCGAATATCGCTATCATACTCCACTTGTTCGCACTCATTTAAAACACTTAACGACAAATAAAAATCCTTGTCATTCTCCACTTGTTCGCACTCATTTTAAGCACTCATGACATACAAAAATCCTTGTAAATGCGTCTACCTTATCCGGTAGGAAAGAGATAGTTGACTCATCTTGATAGACCCAGCCTTCACTGTGAAAACCTCCTCATTCCCACAGATATGTTTATGAATTGTGCCCCGAGTTGATGCATATACAGTCATGGCGGAAGAAGCAGCAGAAGCCGTTGTGAAAGTCAGGAGAATGTGTGTGGTAAACCCGGCCATCCCAATCCCCACGCAGGCCATGTTCCTCTCCAACCTTGATCTTTATTGGATACACATCGATAACGTTCAAACGCTTTTCTTCTACACACCTTCTCCTTTAATCGACTACTCTTCGTTAATACAAGGCCTAAAGAAAAGCCTCTCCTTAGTTCTGGTTTATTTCTATCCTCTGGCTGGTCGCTTGAGAAAAGGGGAATCGGGCAGAACGGAGGTTGATTGCACCGACGGAGGAGTGGAATTTAGGGAGGCATCAATCACTGTACCGTTCGACGATTTGGAAAGAGATGGGTTTCGGCGTAAGCCCTTTTTCCAAGATCTTGCCCCCGAGGTCGATCTCTCTGCGGATGAAATCTATAGTAGACTGCTTCTGTCAATACAGGTATTTCAATCACTCTTATATTTTCTACAGCTTGAGAAAACAAGATCAAATTATTTTTTGTTAAAGAAAATTGGTTCTTTTAGGTCACAGCATTTGAGGGAGGCGGGATGTGCATCGGAACTGTGAAAAATCTATTGCAGCTACTGATTATTAATTACCTATCTTAAGTAGATTATTTGGCTGCCGAAAAATAACTTACAACAAATATTAATTAATAACATAGCTGCAATTTCACGGAAAAATCACGGAGACAGAAAAATAAAATCAACACAATATTTTGGACAAATTGTCCCTAGAAAAACCCCGAAGGGAAAACCAGTATTGCAGATGAGGAACTTTATTAAATCAAATCAAGAGATACATAGATTGCTTGCCTCTTACTGGCAGAGCTCCGGCAATGATCTCCTCCGGAAATTCTTCTCCCAATTTCTCCTATAGAAATTCCACTACTGCTTTCTCGAACGCTATCGCTGCACCCTTGCTCTCACTGCAAATCAATTTGTTATTGCTGCAAATTTATTTATTTGCTATCGCTGCAAATACTTCTCGGATCTGTCTTCTCCAAATGCCTATTGATCCTCTTTTATAATCCTCTCATTGAAAACCAATGGCCATGATTTAATCTAAATCAATGGCTAGGATTAATTAGACTCTAAACCCTAATATCTAGAAGTCTCTCGAGAAATCAATTTTCTAGGTATGAAGAAAAATATTTCGGTTGTGTTTCCAGCCTCGAAATCACCACCCGAGACTAGAACACCTGTCCAAGCTACATTAAATTAACACTCCCTCTTAGCGAGGAAGGTGTTCTGCATAACACCCAACTTACCTCTGAAAAAGATGAATTTCGCCTTCCCCAATGCCTTTGTTAAAATGTCTGCTACCTGCTGATCTGTAGGTATATACTGTAGCTGAACAATCCTCCACTGTACACAATCCCTGGTGAAATGATATCTGATGTCTATATGCTTAGACCTATCATGAAACACTGGATTCTCAGATAATCTGATGCAACTCTGATTATCACAGTGTATCACAGTAGTCTCAACCCTATGACCAAACAAGGCTACCAGCAACTTCCGAAGCCATATAGCCTCACATGTTGCCATACTAGCTGCTATGTATTCTGCTTCTGCAGAACTCAGAGCAACAGACTTTTGCTTTCTGCTGTACCAAGAGACAAATCTTGATCCCAAACTAAAGCAGCACCCTGAAGTGCTTTTCCTGTCCACTGTACTACCTGCCCAATCTGCATCAGTATAGCCTATCAACTTGATACCATCACCTCGAGCATATCTGATCCCATACTCAATTGTACCACGCAAATACCGCAACACATGCTTTGCCGCTATCCAATGCACTCTCTTCGGCTCAACCATGAACTAGCTAAGAGAGTTTACTGCAAAGGATATATCTGGCCTAGTGTTGACCAAATACACGAGAGATCCAATCAACATCCTGTATAAGGTGGGGTCTACATCCTTTTTCTTGGATGCGTCTACCTTCTTCCAATTCGTGATCATAGGTGTAGACATGGCTCTGTAATTTTGCATCTCAAACCTCTTCAAGATTTCAATGCAGTATTTCCCTTGTCCAAGGAAAATCTCTCCATCTGTCTGCCACACTTCCATGCCTAGAAAGTAGTGCATAAGCCCTAAATCCTTCATCTTGAACTTTGTTGCAAGGTCCCTCTTGCACTCCTCTATGAGCCCTAGTGAACCTGTTAAAAACAAGTCGTCCACATATAGAACAAGAATGAGAACTTCACCCCCAACCATCAAGTAGTAAAGGTTAGCATCCACCTCACTCTTCACAAAGCCTATTTCCTGCAAGTATCTATCAATGCGCTCATACCATGCCCTGGGAGCCTGCTTGAGTCCATACAAAGCTTTCTTCAATCTGCACACGTGGGTTTTGCTGCTGTGTGCTACAAAGCCCTCTGGTTGTTCTATGTATACCTCCTCTAACAATTCACCATTAAGAAATGTCGTCTTGACATCCATTTGATGGATCTGCCATCCCATTTGTGCTGCAAGTGAGATTACGGCTCGTATAGAAGTATACCTAGCCACTGGAGCGAATGTCTCCTCATAGTCTATTCCCTCCTTTTGAGAGAACCCCTTGGCCACGAACCTTGCCTTGTATTTCTCGATGCTACCATCTGCACCATGCTTAATCTTATAGATCCAGCGTGATCCAACCACTGCCCTATCTGTCGGTCTAGGCACAACCTCCCACACATCATTCTGCATTATTGAGGTATATTCCTCAACCATCGCATCTTGCCACACCTGTTGCCGTGCAGCCTCCTGATAGCTGGAAGGTTCACTATCTACCAACTGACTAACCAATGCCACATAGTCATTATACCTAGCTAGTTGTTTCCGCTGTCTATTACTTGTCCTAGGAGCTCCCACAAACTCCTGAGTATCGTTATGTGTTTGTTGAACCTCACGGTTCCTCCTGCCAACTATAAAAGATGAAATATCAAACTCCATATCTTCTTGATGCATCTCTTGGATTTGCTGTATCTGTTGTTCCATACTCTGCGAACTCTCAGCACCTGAGCCTGTGCTTGTACTAGTAACTGTACTCGTGCTTCGCTGCCCCTGTTCTGGTTGAACAATCCTTGGAGCTTCTGTTGGCTGCTCATTCTGATCATCTGCTGGCAAATCTCTGGACCTCCTATATGCCTTGTCCTTCATGAATTTGACATCATGCCTGACAATAATCCTCCTGGTCCCTGGAATAAATATCTGATATGCCTTTGAGGTCTCGTTGTACCCCACAAAGTACCCTCTCTCTGCAGTCTGATCTAACTTGGAACGTGTAGCCCCTGGAATGTGACAAAATGCCAAACTCCCAAATATTCTGAAGTGACTGACATCTGGCTTCTTCCCTGAGAATGCCTCCTCTGGTGTCATCTTGCCCAATACCTTATGTGGAACCCTATTCTGTATGTATACTGCTGTACTGCATGCCTCTGCCCATAAGTATCGTGGCATATCTTGGTCATACAACATAGCCCTTGCTACCTCCGATATAGAACGATTCTTCCTCTCAGCAACCCCATTCTGCTGTGGGTTGTAAGGAATGGTCCACTCTCTCTTGATTCCTTCCCTGGTACAGAACTCCTGGAACTCTTTCCCTTTGTACTCGCCTGCATTGTCTGACCGAAGAACCTTTACCTTCCTACCTGTTGAATTCTCCACAAGAGCTTTGAACTCCTGGAAGTGACTGAAGACCTCATCCTTGGTCTTTAAGAAGTATATCCAGGTCTTCCTGGAGAAATCATCAATAAAAGTAACAAAGTACTCATATCCTCTGAGAGACTTCGTTGACATTGGTCCACATATATCTGAATGTACGAGATCAAGAACCCCCTTGGATCTGGTGTCACTCCTTCGAAAAGCTGCTTTTACAAACTTCCCTAATACACATCCTTTACATACATCATCATGCTCTGTGCTCACCTCTGGAACACCTGTCACTGTCTCACGAAGCAATTTAAGTGCTCCATGATGTATATGGCCCATCCTCCTATGCCATAGCTCTCCTTGATCTCTAGGATTACTGCTGCTCACTAGTGCCTTAGGAGTATCAAACTGCAACCTATAAAGTCGGCCGCTCCTAACTCTAATAGCTATGGGTGATTTCCAATCCTTATGCTTGATTAAAACATGCGCCCCTCTAAAGAGTACATTGTAGCCTTTATCCTGAAGGACAGATACGGAAATTAGATTCATGCCCAAGCCTGGCACATACAACACATCATGAATGGAAATAGGCTTGCCATTCTCCCTCTGAAATAGAACAGTCCCTCTCTTAACTAGATTGCACTTGGACTTGTTCCCCATCTGAATCTGGAATCTAATGTCCTCCTCCTTGTAGCTGGAGAAGTACTCCCTAACTCCTGTCATATGAAATGACGCCCCACTGTCTATATACCAAACACCCTGTGAGGTTGAGCTAGTCAGGCAAGCTATGAGTGCAAACTCATCCTCCATTCTACTAGAAAGCTCATCTACACTTACTGAAGCTGCCGTCTGCTTCTTGCCTTTCTTTTCGTTTTTCTTCCTTTGTGGGCAATCGCTGACATAGTGGCCGAACTCGTGACAGCCATAGCATTTGATCTTAGATAAGTCCTTCTTCTTCTCACTTTTTAGATTTGATCCTTTGTCAGACCCCTTCTTCGCTTTCCCTTTTCCTGCTAGGGCAACATTTTCCTATTCCACCTCACTTTTCTGACTATTACTGCTGGTTTCATTGACAAGACTTAGTCTAAGCTCCTCCTGACTGAAGTCACTCCATAGTCGATCCCAACTTGGTAAGGTGTCTCGTCCATTAATAACTTGAACAAAGACATCCCACTGCTTAGTAAACCCATTCAGGGCTATTCGTACTAGCTCATCATCCTTTGGTTTGTCTCCAACAGCTGCTAATTCATCCTTGACAAGTCTAAGTCTGGTGAGGTAACTTGTGATGTCTTCTCCCTTATTCATCCGGGTATTCCTTAACTTTTCTCTGAGAATCAGCTTCTGGTTAAGGGTAGCATTCTGGTACAGATTTATAATGGTGTCCCACATCGTCTTTGTTGTATCTAACTCTGCAATATGCGGAACAATATGATCCTTAACACCGTCAAGAATCAGCCTCCTTGCCTTGGCATCTTCCTTCTTATATGCTAAGAGCTGTGTTGCATCTGTAGGTACAGGTACAACAGTGGTCACATAATCCTTGATACCATTCTCTTCCAGCAATAAAGAAATTCTGGCTTTCCAAACACCAAAATTTGAGGCTCCATCTAATCTGTCCTGATCTCTTAAACCTGCTGAGGCCATCTCAAAAGAAAATAATAATTTGAAGAGGTCAAACTGGGTTTTATAAACCCTAGATTTTTTATTTATTATTTTTCCTTCCTCCCTGTGCCTGTTCTGCCCTCAGATCCGCTCTGATACCATGTGAAAAATCTATTGCAGCTACTGATTATTAACTACCTATCTTAAGTAGATTATTTGGCTGCCGAAAAATAATTTACAACAAATATTAATTAATAACACAGCTACAATTTCACGGAAAAATCACGGAGACAGAAAAATAAAATCAACACAATATTTTGGACAAATTGTCCCTGGAAAAACCCTGAAGGGAAAACCAGTACTGCAGATGAGGAACTTTATTAAATCAAATCAAGAGATACATAGATTGCTTGCCTCTTACTGGCAGAGCTCCGACAATGATCTCCTCCGAAAATTCTTCTCCCAATTTCTCCTATAGAAATTCCACTACTGCTTTCTCAAACGCTATCGCTGCACCCTTGCTCTCACTGCAAATCAATTTGCTATTGCTGCAAATTTATTTATTTGCTATTGCTGCAAATACTTCTTGGATCTGTCTTCTCCAAATGCCTATTGATCCTCTTTTATAATCCTCTTATTGAAAACCAATGGCCATGATTTAATCTAAATCAATGGCTAGGATTAATTAGACTCTAAACCCTAATATCTAGAAGTCTCTCAAGAAATTAATTTTCTAGGTATGGAGAAAAATATTTCGGTTGTGTTTCTAGCCTCGAAATCACCACCCGAGACTAAAACACCTGTCCAAGCTACATTTAAAATTAACAGGAACCACATTTCATCACGTTATAATGTATGGAAACTCTTTTTTCCATTGCCAAACCGCCTCACCACGACATAACAATTTTGAAACGAGAAAAGAAGAGCTCCCCATTAATTTCCTACAAAGCCCATGAGATAGTAAGTGTTGGGATAACAAGGGCCAAAATTTTCAAGTTTGTACCTGACGATTCACAGTCAGAGCACAAACAAACATCTGGTACCGAAAATGAGGAAACACACAAAAAGTCTCTCCAGAAAACGACCGATCTGATATACTCAACGTTTTGTTTCACGGAACAGATGATACAAGAGCCGACACACTCATCAATGCTGACATCTCCTTCGCTGTGGATGTTATCCATCAACTCATCAATTCCTGCACTGAGGAAGCTCAGATCAATCAATCAGCGAATAGAAGTTTACTTAGAGAAGTCAGGCGGGAGTACGGAACTAAGGCCATAGGTTCTCCAAGATTTCCATTATACGACATAGACTATGGATGGTGGAAGGCTGTAGATGTGCAGAAAGAAGACATGAATGGCAACGACATTGGAAGCATGGTTTTGACATGTCCAAAAGATGGAGGAAAAAGCATCATGGTCTCAACCTACCTTCCTCAACACCAGATGGACCTCTTACATCACCTTCTCTTTTCAGGAAGAGTTTATCCATCAGCTAAGTTGTAAATTTAAATTTTGTAAATTTTACAATAAATTTACAACTTAGCTGATGTAAGCATGGTTTTATAACATCAGTTTTACCGCCAATCATGTTTTGTAAAATTTAAATCTCCAATCCAAGAGGTGGTGGAAAGAGACTTTGCAATCTAAGTCAAGAGGAGATTTTTCAATAGTATTATTGGAAGCATAGAGTGGTTATAACTTAATATATTAATATAGAAGTGCACTATTCATCATAAAATATAAATCTTTTATCTCATTTAATTATTTCAAAATGCATGTTCAAATAAATTAAAATTCTTTTTTTTTCTTTTAACTGTATTATAATTCTTCTTTTTCCTTTTTGATTTTTAATTATCTTCCAATTTTTATAGCTTGCATGAATCTAGTTTTTAATAGATTGTTGTGTTTTTAAAGAGAACCTTCACATTCTCCTAATCCAAAATGTGTCATCCACGGTGAATTAACAAAATAAAGTTGATGTGCATAGGAGTGTTTAGTTTTTATGGATATAAGCTTTGGCCATTTTTAGCGCACCAACGTTTATTTTTTGTGGATAGAGTTGTTAAAAAGAATAAATTAGAATAATTGAGTTGGGTGTAAGTATGGAGCAACAAGAGGTACCATAGTGCAAACCATCTAGTTGTTTACAAAGGGTGGAAGAATTACATTTCATTATCTTGCTTTGTGAAGTTTCGAGAGGATCAAATATAAGGCCCACTTGTGTTTGATCTTTGCTATGTTTTGATCTCTTATTAATGCTTATATGTTAGAGCATATTTTTAAGACTTGAGTGATAGATAGACTAGCTAGGGAATGTTGAAGATGGATTAATTATGTTTGGTGCTTTGAGCAAAGTCATATTTGTGATTACATAGATTCGATGATATTATTGATTATCATGTCTTGTGATGTTGTTACCCTATTGTGACCACTATGATGGTGACATGATTATATATTTATACAACATGTGATATTATTTTATGACTAAACCAGTATAACTTATTCAGTTTCACTATTTTCATTTATTACATGATGCTAGTTGATCAATGCTAATATGTGATTTAGTTATACATCTTTATATTATCTTGATCATTTTAGAATTTGTTGATCATAATATTTGGATGTGGTTAAATTGTAGAGCTTTTTCCATACATTTATTTCTGGATCAGGAGCATCCAACAGAGGCATCTTTCTTTTCTAAGTTGGGCGACTTCTTTGGAGCCTTGTATCAATTTCCTTTAATCAAAATAGACTGGCAAATTTTGACTCAGGCACTGCCACATGGCGAGGCCTCGCATCTTCAGGACACAATAGTTTCTAGCAGGCCCTTCCATTGCGCCATTGGCTAGGCGTTGTGACTCAGGCCAAAAGTGGGCCCCGTTTCATCAACACAAAAGAAATCCTCAAGACTCTTCAAAGTAACACGTGGCATCACCTTGCATCTCCAAGACAATGGCAAGTTTGACACCTTCGAAACATTGCACCATTGGTGGATCATGTTGAATAATCCCTGGTGGGCCCCTCTCGTGAAGCAAAGAAGGGCAAGTGTTTCGAATCATTCCAAGGCCACATGTTGTAGTTACACATCTCAAAGAGATGCTAATTCTGACACATGTTTCTATGTCCACCTTTAAGACATGTGGCACTAAGTCAAATTTGGTGGGCTCAATGAGTTAAAAGAAGCATTGTGTGGTAGAGGCTTTCCTAGAGCCACGTGGTGCAACCTCGCTCATCCTTAGGGACCTAGGCACTGACACCAAGGGATATTGTGCCATTGGCTGGAGCATCCAACTCATCTTTGTGGTGGGGCCCATATTATTGAGACTCGATGAAACAAACATAACAAGCATTAGAGTCTTGAGGTGATTCCAATGGCTTCATGTGGTGCCTTCGTGTACATTCAAGGGGTGCCAATTTTGGCATAGATTTCTTAGTATGCCATTGGCCAATGGTGATGACTTAGCAATGGTGGGGATAATATCTATTAGGGAGTGGGTTCACCAAAGAGACATAGTGAAGAGCCACATGGTAGTGTCACGCACAATCTAAATGTAACAACGCTGACACCCTTCTAGTGTTGTGCTATTGGTTGAGGCAGGGGTGACTTCGGTGGGCTAAATTTCTTTTGAGGGTTGAGGTTATGGGAAGCATGTGATAGTCCTAGGAGGACACTTGGTGCAACCACACACCTTCTCAATGAGGTAGAACTAACACATGATATGGGTTATGCCATTAGTTGTTTGATGCCGAGTCAATAACAGTGATTCTATGAAGCATCAAGAGGGCTCTTGGATATTGGATGAGCCATTAAGGGATCTAAAGACTAGTTTCAAGTAGAGGAAGAGCCACAACAAGGCATAAAGGAAACATGAAAGAGGGGCTTCATGTGGTGTGATTGCGCTGCTCCTCAATGAAGCAAGCCTGAATCTCCCCAGCTGATGTGCCATGTCATCATGGTGGGTCTCATTCTCTTTGAGGTATCAAAGGTGAATCATTCTTTTAGGGGGAGCACACTTGATGTTGTTATATTTTTCTGACAAAAACATGACCATTTTGTATGCTCCCCCTATTTGACCCTCTTAATCTTCACCATTATTTTTAAATAGTAGCTTAGAAACTAGATTCCAAGCACTACTAATCTTGTTCTTGTCACATCTTGAAATTTTGAACGTGGGTATCTTGAATTTCTCATCCAAGATTAGTTTTTGCTGATTTCAAGAAAAAAGTGGCCACTTTTGACCCCCTTTTAGCCCCTATTTCTATACACATACTCACATTTACAATTCAAATGTCTATTTTGATCCACTTTCCATTAATCCACTTGCCATTGCCATTTCCAATAGGATGAAAACCTTTTGGTTGCAAATGGGAGTTCAAGAAAAAGATTGGTTTAGATGGAGGTATTGAAAAGTACAAAGCATAACTAGTTGTGAAAGGTTACTCTCAAGTTGATGGTGTTGATTACGTGAGATATTTTCTCCTATTGAAAAAAATGACATCCATTAGATTCTTGCTTTCTATTGCTACAACTTATGATCTAAAGGTTGAGCATATTATAAAAACAACATTCCTTCATGGTGATTTGGAGGAAGTTATTTATCTGACATGTCCAGAGCACTATGTGGTGAAAGGTAAAATTAATCAAGGTCTATAGAAGAGGCATTAGGTATGAATGATGCAGAGTTTTGGAAGATTTCCATTGATGAAGAAATGACATCTTTGGAAAAGAATTATACATTAAACCTAGTACCATTTCCAATAGGATGAAAACCTTTTAATTGCAAATGGGAGTTCAATAAAAAGATTGGTTTAGATGGAGGTAATGAAAAGTACAAAGCATAACTGGTAAGATTGTAGATAATTAGTGTTCCTTTCATTGTAGGAACAAGGTTATTTTATTTATAATATCCAACATCCCCATTGAAGATTGAAGACACATGACCAGAGTGCCTTACCAAAGTGTGGTCATAAGTTTGATGTATTCTATGGTCTGTACTAGCCCAGACATATCCCAAGATGTGGGAGATCTTTCCATATATATGTCTAATCCTAGTAGAGTTCATTGGGATGTAGTTAAAAGAGTCTTCAAACATTTGTGAGGTACCTCAAAGTATTCCTTGTGTTATCATGGTAATTTGATAGGAGATGAGAATTATCTTAATATTTTTGGTTATCTGGATTCAAATTGGGTAGGTGATGTTAATAGCAGAGGATCTGGTGTAGGAGCACCTACAAAATCATGTTTTCTTTTGTAATAAGGTCTATTGACCAATGCATTTTCATTTTGTATCTAGGTTTGTGTTGTAAGTCCCAAGTGACTTAGGGGACATTTGTCAATTGTAATCGAATCATGCTAAAAATAGCAATAATGCCAAAAATAGGTAATAGTGTTTCCCAGCCGCTTGGAGTCAGTTCGGTACTACTCAGGGCGAGTTGATAAATGCCCAAAGGAATGATCAAATGATTATCAAATGTAATCAGATTGAAGTAGTGTGATCGAATGTGATTGTATTGTGCTAAAGAGAAATAAAGAAATTATGTTCCATCCATTTGATTTCCATTTCTTACAACTGTAAATCGTGCTACTGTAGATTTCCATTCATTTTGGATTTTCCATTATTGCCGTATGTCGCCATGAAGCATTCCACTGGTGAGATTTCTGTTGAAATCAGTGGAATGGCTTCGATGTACCAGTATCAATTTGTTCTTTGTTTTGTTTTGTGTCGACAGTGCAGGCGTTCCAGACTGAGGTGTGTGCACAGTAGCGTGCCCTAGATCTCTATGTGCTAGGCGTAGAGAAGAAATCAGACTGTGTGAGGGTTAAAAACCCTAACGGCGTATCGCTGTGTTGATTCATCGGTACGTCGGCCAAAGGTTGCAAGTGTTTGCCGACAAAGCAAGTTGCGCTGAAGGAAGTTAGTTGCCGACGAAGCAAGCCTCACTAACGACAGACGCCATCGGGGTATTTGTAGAAGGATGGGGGACTTGGCCGATGGAGTTGAATCGGTGGCTCATCTATTAGTTCATTGCCTGCGAAAAATTTAGGGCATCAGTCTGTGGTAACCGCTGTGTACTCCCCATCATATTGGTATCAGAGCTTGGAAAAAAAGATTTGGGCTGCAAATCGAATTGAGGATTTGCAAGAGTGTTGGCGTTTGGGTGTTGTCTGTGAATGTTTATGTCAGACAAAGAAAGTGAGACAGAGGTGGAGAGGATGCCTCCCAAAAGTATGTTGCAGGACGTCGTTAAGAAGCTGATCGAGGAGATGCTTACATCTAAGTTGCAAAGAAAGCGAGACAGAGGCGGAAAGGATGCCTCCCAAAAGTATGTTGCAGGACGCCGTTAAGAAGCTAATCAAGGAGATGCTTGCATCTAAGTTGGGAGAGTTCAAGCAGTCCAAAGGCAAAGAGAGAGAAGATGAAAGTGACAGTGATGAAGGCGATGCGAAAATTGCCGAAACCGGTAAAAGGACAGAGGAGATACCAACAAACCAGAGGGCATTTTTAAATGCATTAAAGTCAGTCAATAGAGACACCATAATGGGTTGCCTATGTATAGTGGAAGTATGGAAGCTGAAGAGGTGATTGACTGGATTGAGGCAATGAACAATCATTTTGAATATAAAGAAATCCCTGATGATAAGAGGGTTAAGTTGGCAAAGGCAAGATTGCAGGGATCTGGTCTTGCATGGTGGAATTATGAACAAGGAGAGAGAGTCAAGGAGGGGAAGAATATGATAACCTACTGGGAAAGGATGAAGACCAAACTCAAGGCACAGTTCTTACCTCTAGATTATGATGTGCAGATGTATAAGAAATTGCAAAACCTCAGACAGAGAGACCTTAATATAAATGCATACACACAAGAGTTTCATAAACTCAGTCTCAAGTCAAAGAGACAAGAAGAAGAGTTAGAGAAGGTGGCCAGGTATTTAAATGGCCTAAGGATGAACATCCAAGATGAGATTAGCATCTTAGCACCAGACACAATGAACAAGTGTTTCCAAATGGCCTTAAGGGCTGAAGAGAAGATAAAGAGAAAGAGTGAGCAGAACAATAGAGGTAGAGGTGGACAAAATTTCAGAGGCAGAGGCAGTTTTAGAGGAAGAAGTCCTAACTAGAGGCCTAGTGGTGAGTCTAGCCAAGAAGAGCAAGTTGGGGACTCTAGTAGCAGAGGAGGCTACCGAGGAAGAAGGCCTAATGGAAGAGGTGGGACAAATGGATCAAGTAGAGGATCCAAGTTCTCCAATATGAGATGTTATAACTGCAATCAGATAGGGCACCCGACATACAAGTGTTCAGAGAAGGCTTCAACTTCTCATGGTGGTGAGAAGAGAATCACTTTGATTCAAGAAGATGCAAGGAGTGTGACATTTCCTAATGCAAATCTAGAATCAGAAACGAGAGAGAATCTGATGATCAAGAGGACGCTGCTCAAGGAACCAGTGCACACTGAACCATCACAAAGAAGGGCTTTGTTCAGAATCAACTGCAAGATCCAAGATAAGGTTTGTAAAGTCATTATTGACTCTGGTTCTACTGATAACATTATATCTTTGGAAGCAGTGAATAAGTTGAAGTTAGAAAAGATACCCCATAGCAGTCCATATAAATTCAGTTGGTTGAACAAGGGGCAACACGTACTCATCAATGAACAGGCATGGTTAGAATTTAGTATTAAGGGGTATAGAGACAAGATTTTGTGTGACATCCTTCCAATGATGCTTGCCATCTTTTGTTAGGCAGACCATGGCAGTTTGACAAAAAGGCTCATCATGATGGAGAGAAGAATGCTTACTCATTCCAAAAGGATGGTGCGACTTATAGGATACAATCATTGGTAGAAGAGGATCCACAACATGTAGGGTCTAGTGTAATGTTGGTAGGAGAAAAAGAATTCATGGATACACTAAAGGAAGGTGATGGAGTAGGTTTTACTTTGATTGTGAAGCCTAAGGGGGAAAAGAAGGAAAGTGTGAGAGAAGTAGGACCTAAAGAGGTCAGAGATTTGCTTGAGAGTTACAAAGGAGTAATTGCAAAGGATATACCTGATTCCCTACCACCAATCAGAGATATTAGCCATCAGATAGATCTCATACCAGGAGCAGTACTTCTGAATAAGGCAGCATATAAAATGACCCCTCAGTAGAATGAAGAGCTAGCAAAATAGATTTAAGAACTCCTAAACAAGGGGCTAATAAGGAAGAGTCTTAGTCCATGTGCAATACCTACTCTTTTAGCCCCAAAGAAATATGGGAAATGGAGATTGTGTACTGATTCTAGGGCAATAAATAGGATAACCATCAGGTATAGGTTTCCTATTCCTAGAATAGAGGATCTAATGGATTGTTTGGGAGGAGCTACCTATTTCTCTAAGATAGACTTGAAGAGTGGGTACCATCAGATAAGGATAAGAGGAGGGGATGAGTGGAAGACAACTTTCAAAACCAATGAAGGGTTGTATGAGTGGCTTGTGATGTCATTTGGTCTTTCAAATGCCCCTAGCACCTTTATGAGGCTGATGAATGAGGTGTTGTAGGAATTCATAGGAAAATTTGTGGTAGTCTACCTTGATGATATTTTGGTGTTCAATAAGAGTAAGGAAGAGCACTTGAAACATTTGGAGATAGTCTTGTAGAGGCTGCAAGAATAGAAGTTACTGATAAACTTGGAAAAGTGTGACTTCATGAAACAAGAATTGGTGTATCTAGGTTTTATCATCTCTAAGGGTGATTTGAAAATGGATCCCTCCAAGGTAGAAGCTATTTTGAATTGGCCTACACCCAGGACAGCTGGAGAGGTCAGAAGTTTCCATGGTTTGGCCACATTTTATAGGAAATTCATTAAGAACTACAGTGGCATCTGTGCACCTATGTTGGAGACCATCAAGGGTGGAAGTAAGATAAAGTTTGTGTGGATGAAAGCGGCAGATTAGAGTTTTGAAAGTCTGAAACAGAAAGTTGCTAAATTCCCTGTTTTAGTGTTACCTGATTTCAATAAGGTTTTCACAATTGAATGTGATGCAAGTGGATTGGTCATAGGAGCAGTGTTGAGCCAAGAAGGTAGACCAGTAGCCTTATTCAGTGAAAAGTTAATTGAAGCCAAGAGGAAATACTCCTCTTATGATTTAGAGTTGTACGCTATGGTACAGACTCTAAAAAAATGGAGGCACTACTTGCTTCCTAAGGAATTTATTGTATACACTAACAATCATGCTCTTAGTTTTTTGAATGGATAGGAAAAAGCTCAGTCATAGACACATGAAATGGGTGGAAAGTCTTCAAGCATACACCTTCATCATCAAACATAGGAAAGGAATAACCAATAAGGTTGCTGATTCTCTAAGTAGAAGGGTGTTGACAGTGCAAGAAGTGCACTTACAAAGTATGGGTGTTGAGTCACTCAAAGGGTTGTATGAAGAGGACCATGATTTTAAGGAGATTTACAGGGTATGCAACGAGTTTTCCAATGCTTTCCATAGTGACTTTTCAAATTATACATTACAGGATGGACTTTTGTTTAAAGGAAGTCAACTCTGTATCCCTAAGTGTTCAACGAGGGATAATATTGTGAAGGAAAAACATAGTGGTGGTTTAGGAGGACATTTTGGGCTCAATAAGACCTTAGATCTTATCAGAAGGTTTTACTTTTGGCCAAGGTGCAATCTAATATCCGAAGGCTTGTTGAGAGTTGTATGATTTGCCAGCGAGCAAAGGGAGTCTCAGCCAATGCAGGACTATACCAACCTTTGCCCATACCAAACAGGCCTTGGGAAAGTTTGAGTATGGATTTTGTGATAGGATTTCCCAAGACAAGGACAAGTTATGACAGTGTGTTTGTTGTGGTAGATAGATTCAACAAAATGGCACACTTTATTCCTTGTAAGACCACCAATGATGCTAGTTACATTGCAGGTTTGTTCTTTAAAGAAGTTTTCAAAATTCATGGATTACCTTTGAGTATTGTATCTGACAGAGACAATAAATTTGTGTGACATTTCTAGAGAACCTTGTGGAAAAGATTGGGTACAAATTTGTCTTTTAGTTTAGCCTATCATCCTCAGACTGATGGTCAAACTGAGGTTGTGAATAGGTCATTAGGCAATCTGCTAAGATGTTTGACAAGAGAACATGGCAGTAGTTGGGATGTGGTACTCCCACAAGCAGAGTATGCCTATAATGATTCTACAAATAGAAGTACAGGTCTAAGTCCTTTTGAAGTTGTTTATGGTAGTCATCCTAGAGGAATTTTTGAATTGAGAGATGTTCAAGGGATGGACAAAAGGAGTGGACATGTTGATACATTTGCAGAGGCTATGAAAGAGATCCATCAACAAGTCAGAGATACTCTACACCAGAACAGTCAGAAGATCAAAGCTAGAGTGGATCAATGACGAAGGGATGTGCAGTACCAAATAGGAGATATGGTCATGGTTCATCTCAATAAGAACAGACTACCCAAGGGAAACCACAACAAGTTGATGATGAGGAAAATTGGACCGTGTCAGATTCTGGAGAAATATGGTTCTAATGCTTACAAAATTGAACTCCCTAATGATATTGCTATTTCACCTATCTTCAATGTTGCTGATCTGACATTATATAAGAGTCTTGATATGGGAGAAGACGCAGATGATTATGTCGACGACAATATAGAGTGGGTGCAACATTTACCACCTAAGGAACCACCGAAGATGGAGTGTATTTTGGATAGCAAGACAGCTAAGAAGACCAGAAATCAAACATATTTTAAGCACTTAGTCAAATGGCAAGGACTTCCAGACTCAGAGGCCACATGGATACTGGAAGCAGACATCAAAAAGTAGGGTGGTGATTTGCAGCAGTTAGTCTCTAAGAGGACTTGAGACAACTTTCACCTGGGGAGTATGGTGTAGGAGCACCTACAAAATCATGTTTTCTTTTGTAATAAGGTCTATGACCAATGCATTTTCATTTTGTATCTAGGTTTGTGTTGTAAGTCCCAAGTGACTTAGGGGACATTTGTCAATTGTAATCGAATCATGCTAAAAATAGCAATAATGCCAAAAATAAGCAATAGTGTTTCCCAGCCGCTTGGATTGATCTCCCAGCCGCTTGGAGTCAGTTCGGTACTACTCTGGGTGAGTTGATAAATGCCCAGAGGAATGATCAAATGATCATCGAATGTAATCAGATCGAAGTAGTGTGATCGAATGTGATTGTATTGTGCTCAAGAGAAATAAAGAAATTTTGTTCTGTCCATTTGATTTCCATTTCTTACAACTGTAAATCATGCTATTATAGATTTCCATTCATTTTGCATTTTCCATTGTTACCATATGTCACCGTGAAGCATTCGACTAGTGACATTTCTGTCAAAATCAGTGGAATGGCTTCGATGTACCAGTATTCATTTTGTTCTTTGTTTTGTTTTGTGTCGACAGTGTAGGTGTTCCAGACTGAGGTGTGTGCATAGTAGCGTGCCCTAGCATCTCTATGTGCTAGGCATAGAGAAGAGATCAGACTATGTGAGGGTTGAAAACCCTAACGGCGTATCGCTATGTTGATTCATCGGCGCGTCGGCCAAAGGTTGCAAGTGTTCGCCGACAGAGCAAGTCATGTCGAAGGAAGTCAGTTACCAACGAAGCAAGCCTCACCAACAGAAGATGCCATCGGGGTATTTGTAGAAGGATGAGGGACTTGGCCGATGGAGTTGAATCGGTGGCTCATTTGTTAGTTCGTTGACTGCGAAAAATTTAGGGCATCGGTCTATGGTAACCACTGTGCGCTCCCCATCAGGGTCTACCATTGATTATGTGTTTACTTTATTTGGTGGTACAATTAGTTGGATGAGGAAGCAAGAAGCTTTGGTTTCTTTGTCCACTATTGAGGCTAAGTATATTGTAGCTACTCATGCTTGTAAAGAAGCTATTTGTCTTAAAAGATTGTGTTCAAACATTTCAATAAAATAGGGTGCAATGGTCTAGTTATTGTGACAATCAGAGTATGATTTACTTAGCTAAAAACTCAATTTTCATGCCAGGACCAAGCATATTGATGTACAATATCATTTTGTGAGAGATATGGTCAAGGATGACAATGCAAAGCTGGTTAAGGTAGAGGCTTTGATTAATGTTGCAATTTCATTAAGTAAGCTCGTGAGCATAGACAAGTTCAAATGACATTCAAAGTCTAAGGCCCTTTCAAACCCTAGTAATTATATAATGGTATTGAAACTCCCTTTTTTCTCTTGCAAGGTGTTTGACAAGTGGGAGAATGTTCAAAAAAGTTTCTCAACCTTGCGATTAAAAACATGTGATATTTTAGGTTATAAAAATGAATAAACTCAATTTTGGGTTATAGAGTTGTTTTTTAGCCAAAATAGCTATTCCAGGTTGCTCAAAATTGCTTGCAGCAGTGGCTAATCCGTAGATCACTTCAAGCTCTTCAATTTTAAAAAAATAGGCTCAGTTGGTCTCCTAGATAAAAAGTTATGGCCTCTAGAAGTTGGGTCTCTTGCATTGGAAAATATAAAAATGTGTTGGACATGGAAAAGAGTTGTAAGGGGGAGTTACATGTGTTGATCAACATATGATACATGTTATGACATATCATAAGGCATCTTTGATTATAGATAATGGAACCTTAAGGATTTGGGTGCCACTTTTGGGTGGTTTTGGCTCATGGTTTTTAATTACCATTTGGTGGTTTCATGTATTGTACCTCCTATATATTAGGTTCTTAAGATGGAGGTTATGTATGAGAGTCTTATATATAGTTAAGTTGCCTCTAGATCTTTGGTTGGTGATACTCCTATGAAGGCTTGCTCTACAAGTATATTGTAATCTTGTTAAGATTTTTGAATAATATATTGGCCTGCTTTTGGACTATGGGGTTTTTCTCCCGATAGGGTTTCTCTCACATAAATCATTGTGTTGCGGTATGGCTATTAGTTTAGTTTATTTTTGTATAATTTTTGTAACTATTGAAAAGATTTGAAATTTTTTGCATAATCCTCCTCTCAAGATTACTGTAGGAAGTTTTTTTGTTACTTTAGCTTCCTTATAATTACCACTATGGACAAATGAATTTGAGTTAGCAAAAATTAAGGTAGGTATTTGTAGGTGGACCCAACAAATGAGACATTTCTAGGTGCCATGGTTTGAGATAATAGACATACTAAAGTTTGGAACCATTTTGTTCTTAGGGCTCTTAAGAGACTCTATCAATATGATGTAGCCTAGATGGATTGGGAATCTTGGCCACCAAAAAGACACCTCCACTAGTATTCATCCACCCACCTTGACATGTTGGCACTGTTGGTTTTGTCCCACAAAGTGTGAAATACAACATTTCACTCCTAGCACTCTTTCACTAAATAAAACTAAAGCTTTTTGCAACAATGTGTTCATTGCCACCATATACAAATAAATTCAAGTTAGCAAAAACTGAGGTAGACATTTGTAGGTGGATCCAACATCTACCTTTACAAGCAAATGAGACATTCCTAAGTGCCACGGTTTGAGAGAATAAATGAGTTAAAGTTTGGCAACTTTTTATTCTTAGGGCTCTTAAGAGACTCTCTCAAACTAATGTAGCTTAGAAGGATTCAAATGCTTGGCCTCTGAAAAGACACCTCCAGTAGTATTCACCAACCCATATGTTCGCACTGTTAGTTTGGTCCTATGAGGTGTGGAATGCAAAATTTTACTCTTGGCATCCTTTTACTAAATTAAATTGAAGCATTTTGCAATATTACATTTATCGTCACAGGAAAATGGATTCAAGATAGAAAAATTGAGGTAGATATTTGTAGGTGGACCTAACATCCACATGTACATGCAAACAATACATTCCTTGGTGCCACAATTTGAAAGTTCAATTGGACCAAATTTTGACACCTTTTTTGTCTTGGGGCTCTTAAGAGACTCTCTTGGTCTAATGTAGGGCCCAAAATGATTGGTATGCTTGGCCACCAAAAAGATACCTCCACTAGCATTCACTTATTGACCCCGACATGTTAGCACCATCAGTTCAGTCCCACAAGGTGCATAATGTAAAATTATTTCCCACCTCTCTCTCTTTCTAACTTTCTCTCTCCCTAACTTCCTCTCTATCCCTATCATATTATCTATCCCTATCTATCACCATCAAAAGGTCATGATATTATCTATCACTATCATATTATCTATCCCTAACATCCTAAGGACTTCTTTACCTTTGCATGCCCCCCTATTTGACCCTCTTAATCTTCGTCATTAAAAAAAAATAGTAGTTTAGAAAAATAGCCACTAGTAATCTTGTTCTTGTCACATTTTTAAATTTTGAGTGTGGCTATCTTAAATTTTTCATCCAAGATCAATTTTTATTGATTTCAAGAAAAAAGTGGCCACTTTTAACCCCATTTTGGCCCTCTATTTCCATGCACATATCCAAATAACTTGTTAAGAATACAAACTAAAATGTAAATTTTATTTACAAAAATGACAACAAAGAAGGAGAGAATTACAACTATCAACAACCTCTTCTCTTTGAGCGTTTCCCCTTTTATAGATCATTTTTCTATTAACTAGCAATCGCACTTGTTGTGTAATGGGTACGCCGATAGTTGAAGCCTAGGGAGGTGCATAGATCTACCAAGTGCAAGCCCAAAGAGATTGGGATGAACACCAAATCCTCAGTATCAATGTCTCTAATGTCTATAAATGATCTATCAAGTACAAGACCTTAATCACCATGAGTAACCAGAACAATAAACATAAGGTTTGGGTCATGTAGATCCCAAAGTACTTCATCAATATGCAATAAAACCAAGTAGATGTTTGAAGTTCAAAATATCAATTAGAGGTATATGGGGGTCACATTTTCAAGTGGATCTGAGTTTGACACGTGGCTTGGTAGTGACAATAATTATAGCTCAATTGAATTAAGAGTAAATGCAATTCGATTGATCAAATGAGTATGAGCACAATATGGTCTACAAATTCATCACTTTAAGATCTTAGATGTAGAATTAATATAAACTTTGACCTAAGATGTTTTGAGGTTTGTCCAAAAATCTCCGTCCTCTAAGCTTGAACATGTTGCATGCAAGAAAGTGAATTAAACAAGGTCGACTAGATCTTATAAGTTCATAGGGAAAATACTCTACACTAAACCAATAGGTATTTGCAATGAGTGTAAGTGTTAGTTTAAAAATCACAAAGAAATACACAAACATTTTTTCTATGATAATATAAGCCATTTTACACAGTGCATAGTGACAGGGGTGGAGTACACAGTTGATTAGATTATCTATTAATTTGAGATAATGTTATGTGCAGATGATCCTCCCCCCACCTCCAAAGGGAGACATGTACACTATCTTGCATAGGGGGTGTATCATTGGTAGCTAGAGCTTGACAAGATAGTTAGACCTGCCAAAAACTAGACCTATGAGATTGTAATGAATGGAAGTCCCCAAGGATCAATGTCTCTAACATCAATTGATGCTCTTTCAAAGGCCTTAAGATTTATGGATTTAAAGGGTATGCATCACACCCAACCCTGACAATCAATCTCTCCAATGTCTGTCAACTCTTCGTCAAGTGTAATACCTTATGATTTATGGATTTTCAAGGCCCATGACATATTGAGCAGGACCTAATGGCAAGCACCACGAGTAACTGGAACAATTAGAACAAGATGTGGGTCATGTAGATACTAAAGTAAATTGTCAATATGTAGTAAATTGGGCATATGTTTGAAGTCTTAAATATCAATTTGAAGTCCATGGGTCCTACGTTTTTAAGTGGATCGGGTTTGGCATGTTGCTTGGCGGTGATACATATTGTGGCCCAAGGGAATCAAAGTAGACACATGGCAAGTTTTGTCCTTGAGTTTTATTGGTCCTCTAGGCAATTTGCAAGTTCCTTGGAAGAGAGGAAGTAGATACAATCTAATTGATCGAATGAGTCTAGGTCCACTATGGTCTACAATTCATGGCTTGAATATCTTGAATGTGGACTTAATATAAAATTTGACCTAAGATGCTTTGGGGTCCATCCAATAGTCTCCCCAGGCCTCCAAGGTTGAAAATGTTGAACATGAGAAAATGACTTAATCAAGGTTGACAAAATCTTACAAGTCCATAAGGAACATATGAAACACTAGACCAATATGCATTTGCAATGAGTGCAATTCTTAGTTAATTTAAAACTCACAAAGAAAAACACAAATTTTTCTATGGTAATTGAAGCCATTTTACATAATGTGCAGTGCTACCTAGGTGGAGTGCATAGTTGATTGAACTATCTAGCAATTTGAGATTATATTGCATGGAGATGATCCTCCTCCCTCCAAAGGGAGAGATGTGCACTATCTCGCGTGGGGGCATATCATTGGTAGTTGAAGCTTGGCAAGACAATTAGATTTGTGAAATGCTAGACTTGTAAGATTGAGGTCATTAGGAGCCCTTGGCAATCAATGTCCCTCATATCAATTCATGCTCTCAAGTGTTAGGCCTTGAAGATAAGGTCGTTGTTGAAGATAATCTAGTTCAAATATTGTTGGTTATTCAAAAATATTGTTAGGAAGATAGCATGAAATTTCAAAAATTGTTCAAGTAAAAAAGAATGTGTGTTTTCTCTAGATTATGTGTTGAATGCCTATTTAATACCTGTTATTATGTTTCTTTTAGTACGTATGAAGTATATAACTCACATTTAAGAATGATTCAACAAGCTCAAAAGTAACAATGGTCTTAGTGATTGAAAAGAATAATAATAATTAAGTTAACAGTTGATTTTGATGATACATTAGCTTGTTTAATACATTTTCTATAATCACTTTGATGTTTATTGAGTGGATTTATTACCGAGTCAAGAATACCTTTCTTACAAAAGTCTGTATGCTTTTCAATTTGCCAAGCACAAGAAGTACTTTGGGATCTACATTTGAAAGAGCTGTAATTCATTGCCTTGTAACGTCAGGATTAGGGACATGCATTCTTTCCATTAAATCCAAAATTTGATTGTAGTTTAATTCATGCAAAAATGCCTCCTTTTGAATGATTACATGTCAAAAATGCAAATGTACTTGATCAGAAAACAATTTAAAAAATATTACAAGGCTTTAATTTAAAAAATTCACTCCATTGACAAGAACCTTTGTTCCAAATAATGACATGAATCATGTCAAGGGTGCAAAAGTCCATTACCTTAGAAACATTTGGCTTGCCAAAGTGAAGAACATCTTTATAATTACCATTGAAAATGAAAAAAATAAGGAACACAATGTTATATGAACTAGATATGAGAGAAATACCCATGACAAGTTTCCAAAATGAAAGGAAAATAATTAAAACTCAAAAGACATCCAAGTTGGTTCTTTGCAAGAAGCTTGCTCGCCATAAACTTCCTCATCTTGACTACATCAACCTTACCATTTTTCATTATTGATCGAAAAACCTTCTCAGATGTATGTGTTTCCATTTCTGATTTATATAGAAGACAATGCTAGCTGGGTTGTGAGCTATGCAGTGATCACATCAGGATTAGGCACCTTGGTCATTATCTTCTTGATTGGAACTCCCTTTTACAAACACAAAATCAAAATTGGTTGCCCTCCAAATCACATGGTTAGAGTGTTTGTCAAGGTGGCCTGGAACTGGAAACTAAAAGCATCCTCCCTCACTCTGCCTAAATGGGAGCTTAACACTAATGACATTTACTAGGCTCTACTTAACATGCACCCACTTCTATGTTCAAATGATTAATGGCAATTTCAGAGAGAGGTAAAATGAGACTTGAATTGAAGTCTACGGCCTAAATCTGATGGTTGACCCTGCTTATATTTGTGATGGTTATCCATTCAAAGTTGCCCTTCAAGTGTTAAGATATATTTTATTTTAAAAATTATATCATATATATAAACTACAATCTTATAAAAAAATTAATGATCTATCCAAAATCTCCTATTTCATGTGATATAGTCTTCCTAAATTTTTGGCTATATTTTATGCAACAATGGCTTAATATGGCCACACGACCATTAAATTTAGGCCTTGCCTAGAACCACCTATTCCCAAGAAGATAGTACCAATCCTCCTATCATCTCAGTTGCACTTAAAAGTGGTAAATAGCCCTTGTTTTAAAAAGATAAAAAATTGTGCAATGGTAAATAGCCCCCTTGTTTTAAAAAGATAAAAACTTATGTTTGGCCAAACTAGTTGCACGTTAAGAATAGCCCGTTTCCTGACACTTAGTTGTTTGCCATACTGAATGTGTTAACTTAACATTGATACTTTGCCTTAACAAAGTGTACCATGGTCAAGTTTAACATATTAACGTGTCCGTGATTGGGTGGTACTCTAGGTGAAAACTATCTTAATCTGATGTGATAATAACCTCACATGTTGTTTTCTTTATTAAATAGAGATGTTTCTTGTAACCATAACTAACATTCCATTTGATTAATAGACTCTTACATATTTTTTTTTTCTTAAATAAAGATATTTCTTGTGACCATAAGAGGATAATTATTTTATTTTTATCTACTGAATAGGTTTACATGAGAAAGTGTATAACTAATAGTTTCCTTCTAATTTTTTTTCAAGTTAATGCAATAATATATTTAGGATAGTGTACTTCATAATATATTTACTTTATATTTGATATATAGGTTCTTGTTCAAGATGATGTTGGTTTAGGGTTGACAAGTCAGATGCAAATTTTAATTGATCCCAGAACACCACTAAAAGAAACATTGTTGTTTCATTTACGTAAGGTAAATGGAAAGAAATTCCACAAGGAAGATATCACATGTCATATTGGCTTGGGATATGGCCAGAACATAAAAAGAAACCATTGACTTACTTTTATTTGGGAGTTTTCACCAGTCGACATTTTTGACATTTCACCATAAAATTGGGGTTAAGGTCTGGCCATCAACTCCCCCAGTAAAAAAATCTGTTTGGAATCGAATTTGCAATTGCTTAGATCTTCTCCCCTCTATTCTTACAGCAATTGCTCTATCAATATTCGGTAGGAACTTGCCTACAAAATTGCTCTATCAATATTTGGCAGGAACTTTGGCTCCAATACAACTCTTGTTTATATAGCCTAAAACTTGGCATTCAGTAAGTTAAATTTGAAATTATGTTGTGTAACGTTCTCTTGTCATTTTTGTCATCTCTTCAACAATTTGCTAGAACATTTATAATTTATTCAATAAATTCCCCCCCAAAAAAAAACTTAACTTCTCAACTGTCAGTAATGTAAAGATTTAGTAAACACTTCTACTTAACCGAGGCATAAAGTTGTCCTGCTGTCACAGTCCAACTGATATTCTTAACTCCAGATAAACTCAAAATTCACATAAAACTGAGTTGATAATCATAGAGATCTTCCTATAGGTTCCTGTTTTTACTTCTAATTCTAGTTTTAGATATATTACAAATTTACCATAACAATGCAAGTTATATGGCCTGAATACAAATAGGCAAAAAGACATGACCCATTGAACAAACTGATTCAAATGGACACTAGCTATGTAATAAATTTTTTCATGGATTCATTGGGTGCGAGTTGAATTGCACCTAGTCCAGTATCTGCCCCTTTTAATAAGGGCCCACATCATAGATACCACCAGATGTGATTGATCTTTCAGGAGATTGGAGGGTGCTATTATATCCTTCCCTCAGCCAGACCAGCAATATGACAAAGGCCAACACTAGAACCGATCCAGGCACCACTGCTGCTATAATTATCTTTCTTGTAGTCCATTTTTTACCACCATGGTGAGAAATTTGAGGAGGCGCCACTATCAAATCGCAGGCGTCACAGCAGATGAGGTCAGTCAAGGTTTTATTGTTTGTCATTCCACAAAGTGCTCTTGAACCATCACAGAACTGACAAATACTATTTGTTGCCTACAGACATCAGAAACCAGCAAAAATTAATATTTCCAGTGTAAAAAATGAAGTGCAACTACACATAGATAGTTTTGGTATAACTCTAAAGGGGTCACACAGAGTAACAAATGTAGTGGTAAATTCCAAAAGAAAATGCAAAAAAATTAAAGGTCTTACCTCAACAATACTAGCCCAAGCATTAGGATGGGTGGGGCGACTGGCAGAATGATCCCCAAGAGGATTGGGTAGATTTGTTAGGACCGACTGCAAGACAATATCAATTGCTGTCACTCCCACCAGATGGCCCTCTGGACAAATGGCTGCATTTCACAAGATAAAACAGATTCAGTGAGTCATAACAATGTAATGTGTTTAATATCAGCTTGGTTTCCATAGTGCTATTACCTTGGTAGGATACACTGATGATGCTTCCAAGTCCTCCCAAATCCACCCAATGCTCTTAGGGATTATGTCGAAGAGATAATCAAAATGTATCTGCAATCAATTGTCGTAGAAGACATTCAATGGGTTGGAAGTTCCTGTCGCTGAAGAAGCCGCTGCCGTCTAAGCTGTAACCAAACAGTTGAATCCCATTAAGCTGATTTTTTGGGTAGGCCTTCTACACGAGTGCTTTTTTTGTGGCCTCTGTGTCCATCCCTGCCAATATTGAAGCTGTAACCAAACAATGAAAGTTTTAACATCCTGGGCTGATCTAACTTGCATATCACGTTTCATAGTAATAGTGTTGCTACAAAAGCTTCGCCCAAGATGTATGTCGTGCCATTCTCTGAAATCCTCGCCGTCCAAACTCCACCGACCTGCACATTCTCTAACACCTTGCCGTCCAACCTCCACTGATCTGCATGGAATATTTTTTGAGCAAATCCCACTGCATCGAACACCTGCACGGCACAACATGTGAACGGGCACGATCAATTCAATGGTCGGCCTGTATCGGCAGGACAACCAGGGCCGTTCGATCACGACCTGCCACAGTACGGAACTCAGCTTGCTCTAGAGTGAACGTAACACTTTTGCTGTGATGTGATGTTAATGGTTGCGATTGTTTGAATGGTCGTCCCTGTACCTCTGTGAGAACTTAGGCCGTTGATTCTGCACTGCAACTGATACGGAGGTCAACTTGCTCTGCCCCCACACTGACAGCACTAATAAATGTCAAAAAGTTGCACCAACGGACAGGATGACTGCAATGGTCGTCCCTGTATCCGTTGGCTATCCTAGGCCACTGGATGGCGTACGGCCGCCATAAATGAGCTCAACTCCTCCCGGAGTTAAATGCCTATCGGCGTAACTAGCAATCGCACAATAATGTGCAATGGGAACACCGATAGATATTTCCAAGCAGTGTTGTTTCTTAGAAGGGGAAGACTATTAAGAAAAGCAATTTTGCTTTGGACTACAATTTCTAAAACAAGCAATTGTTGGGAAAGTATGCACACCAAAATTTACATGAGGGTGCAATTTTGGTTTCCAACATGTGTAGACGAACCTCCTTTCTCTCCCTAAGGGAGACTTGCACTGTCTTGGATGTGAGCAAACCACCAGTAGCCAAAAGTCAAGGAAATACATAGATTCGCTAAGTGCCAAACCCACCATATGGAAGTGAACATGAGACCTTGATGGTCAATGCCTTTGATATCATTGCTCTTCCAAGTATGAAACCTTGGAACTTATGGGGATTGTTAAAGCACGTGTCATCTCCAGGCAAGAGTTAGTGGAAACCACCATGGCTAACCAAAACAATGGTGAAAAGATGTGGATCATGTATATCCCAGGATGGGCCCTCATAATGTTCAAACTTGACTCCAACAAAGATTAGCAAATCTAGTGGATTGCCATCACTTTTTGTTGGCAATCGCTACAACTTTTGCTATTAATAGTAAATTCCAACATGCAAGTACCTAACATTTACATATTTTCTATGTGATTTTCTACACACCAAGCATGTTTACATGTATTTAAAAGCAACTTCTATCTGGTGTCAGCATAATTTACTTCTATCAATATAAGAATCTTCACTCCTAAACAGAGAGACGTTCATCAATCTCTACACTATCCTATTCTTCTGACTAGAATAAAAGTTTCGATATTACCTACTTTTATGTTTACAACAAGAATGAAGAAAGTTAAGAAACCTGATCAAGAATTCGATGTCAAAGTAATTATTTAGGTGGTTTAACTATATATTTTTTTAATCATGGTAATTGATTTAAGTTCTTTGTTTTACATTATTTCGATCTTATAATAGAATTATTTAGCTGGTTTAACTATATATTTTTTTTAATCATGGTAGTTGATTTAAGTTCTTTGTTTTATGTTGGATTAGTTGTATAGACAGCCATCTATATTTTTTAATTTTTTTGGTAACATAGTTGATTGCAGTTCAGTTTTGGGTGTCTAAATAGTTAAGTAGATAGGCTTCTGTTGATTTTTTTAAAATGATACAGTTTATTTGAGTTCAGTTTAGACAGTTGGCTGCCTTTTCTTAAATGCTATGATATTTTTGAAATTATATAAGTTGATGTATGGTCAGTTTTTGAAGTTTGAGTAATTGGGTAGATAGTGATCTGTCTTTTTGTTTACTTAGTTGATTTAAGTTCATTTTTCTATGGTAGAATTTGGAGTTTCTTTTGAGTTTTTGATACCCAACACTGAAGAATTTGGCTTATGTAGAGATCGCCTCATTTTCAGATATTGTCTGAGTAGGAATTTGCCTGTAAAAAAAATTTGTTGTTGTTGAACTCACAATTTTTTTGTGGGGTGATCACTATTTTGTTGGGGGTGATCCAATGGTGATTGATTGATTGATTTATTTATTTTTTATTTTTTTAAATCCAGTGGTGATTACTACAATTCAAATCTTGAAACAGCCAACTTTCAAGCAGCTTACCCTTGAACAGTAGTCGCAGAGTCAAATTTGTCCATTGCACTTGGACGGTCTTAGATTAGTGCCTATTCCTATGCATATAGTCAAACACTAAATATAAGATCAACAAACCATTCACACATCCAACACACTTTGAATAATCTAATTTGCTTTGCCTTGTCTTGCAGGACTTAGATCATCATAAGCTACTTAAACCAAAAAACCCAAATTCTACCTCTACCTATACTAATTGCCCCATATGCTAAGTCTGAAAGACTTCCTTATTACGATGAATTCTTAACAGGAAATTTTATAGTATTCCTTGAATACTAACTAACATGACATTAACACCAACACAACAATTATATGTCCAAAAAATATATTTCCTGAAGAAAGTAATAAAGTACTAGATATAATTTGAATCATTCTAATTTAAACATGTATTATACCAACTTTTCAAAGCAAGTAATAAAGTACTAGAGAGAATTTGAATAATTCTAATTTAAATATGTCTTACACCAACTTTTCAAACAAAGAAAATATGAATAGCTTGACAAAAATTCTTTAATCATAAACTCAAAATTGCTTTTATTTCACAATGGAATTCTTTACACTTTTCAAAAACCCTTTTTGACCAACCCTTTCTACAAAGTATGCACTTTCTACTTATAAAAGAGTGACAATGCTCACCTCATGATGATTGACACTTGTCAACTCTTATTACAACCTAGAATGTTTTTATGGTTAGCACTTTCAAAAGTGCTTTTTGGTCCCAAATTCTCAAACATTTAGGGACTGGATAATTAAATGAGAATCAACTTAAGATTGAAAGAAAGGAGTGAAAGAAGATTACTCATCTTTATTTCTATTAACCCCTTACTACACTTTGATCTACCATAGTAGGATACCATCCACATTTCCCAACCATGAATGATAAGAGGGAGGATAAAATCACTTCCTGAACACACACAATCATGATGAAGTAGGAGTATGCATTGGGGAGGCCCTTCTTCCTCTTCAAGATTGACATAGCTCAATGCATACTATTCAAAATCACCTTGGGGAGCATACATTTGAAGTGAGATCTTTGGAAACAAACAGGTGTCATCTAACCAACTATCCATGAAATGACCCCAAAGCCAAAAAAGGTAAGGCCTAGCATTCAAGAGGAGATCCTCCTTCAATTCAAAAAGATTAATTTTGATTTTCCTTTATTTTCTATAGCATGACAACTTGTACCTGGTCTTATGGATAAGGTCTTTGGATATGAAAAGATAAAAATGCAAAATTAATAATCCTTGGCAAACGTTTCTTTCCATTCATCGAATTCTTCTTCAGTAGGCTAATCTACCTCTAGAATAATTTTCATTTTATTAATACTTGTTGCATACTTGGCATCTAAAGCAATCCTAACTTCCTTGATAAAATTCTCCACCTTCATTTCCAAATTTAATGCCTTGTTTATTTTGCAGCTAACCAAAATAGGATCAACTTTGTTCTCCTTTAGTATGGCATTAACCAAAATGGGTACTAAATCTCCAAAATCAATTTTTCATTCCCATAATACTTTTGTCTATCTAATTGAATCTATGATGTTAGGAATATCAAAACAAACTAGTGCTTGAAATTGATTATCTTTTAGGAGCACTTGCAACTTATTCACAAAAGAAAAGACATCACTCAACAACTTGGTTGCCTAAAAAATTGATGCAATCCCATTTGGGCTCCTAAGGTCTTATTTAGCATTTTAATAATTGGTTTTCACTGTCATCATCCTAGGGATCCACTTATCATTGATCTCTGATAATTTTGGACCTATATCCTACAAATAGTTCATGGATTTTCTCAAGTTATCATAGCACTCCTAGAGATCATCGATCAATCTGATTGGGTTGGATACTATAGCCTTAAGATATCCTTTAATAAGCTCTTCAATTTCTTGCTTTGCTAGAGTACTCCACTATTTATTTTCTTCTTGTAGGACTTTGACTTTCTCTATTAGCACATTTATATCTCTTGGTGATGATTGGCCTTCTTGATATACACTTGGAAGAGGCATAAATTCTTTTGAACTTAATGAATTGATTTGAACTTGAAGTAATTTTCATATTTAACTTTCTCCTTTGCAAGTTCTTTGTTCAACCTTATAACATCTTATAGCAATGTATCATAATCCTTCTACAACTTTCTAGTTACAACTTCACTGAATGGAGCAATATGAACTACTAATGAAGTAGCTTCATGGATAGGTGTGTTAGATACTCTTTTAACAATTAAATGTCCAATTAACCCTTGAGGATCATCAAAAACTTTAGACTTGTCACATGCTCAGGTGCAATAGTTCCAAGGTTTCTTGATTGGGGCAATATTCATATCTTGAATAGAACTTACTTGCTTGTTCTATATCCTAGAAAACATCTTCATCCTCATTATTTATTCTATATGTATCAAATTCTAGGGCTAAAGATATATCCCACCCTAGTAACAACAAACATCCACTTTCTCTAACTAACCTTCTTGCTTGCTCTGGTGTGATATTGATATCCATCTTAAAAATTGAAGCACTCTGTAGAATTAGGATCATGGCCTAGGGCCTTGGAAAATTCCTTCCTAGATACTAAATCTCTTGTAGCATGTGTCTTCATCTTGAGAATAAAATTATTGAACTCCTCTATTCTAATAAATTGGTCATCAGAAATGAATCTCTTAGATGCTTTATTTCTTACATCATTAATTATCTCATCACCCTCAAAATATCCAAGAAGTGTAGCAATATAAGGGGAAGTATTGTTCATGCATGCTAGGAGATTTAATAATTTGTATGCTCTCATCACCCATTGGAACAAATTCATCAAAGCCCTTAGTTTCATTTCACTACAAGGAACTAGTGGTTGTTGAGGATCTACAACTTATTTTGTTTCTTGTGGAACATTAGAAGACTCCTTTACCATCAACTCTTTACCCTTTGGTTGTCTTGACTTAAGGATACCACTCTACCACTTGATTCTACCCTTGTATCATGTGTACTAGAAATGATAGTAGTCAGAGATTGTTTCACCTTTGGAGGAATTATGCTTAAGGTGTCAACATTGTCCAACATAATCCTTATTCTCTCTATGGGATTTTGGATTTTAGCATAGGATCCTTTAAAATCAGGATCATTCTCCAACCTCCCACCTTTATTTTATACCACCTATCCCTTCTCAAATCTTTTTTCACATTATCTTTGTAACTCCTAATAAGGTCCTCATCCTCATTAAATTGGTGTTCAAAACTTACCAAACCAACTTGTTTCCTCATTATATGAACAAACCCTTTTGAATCATCTACTCTCACTTTAACAAATTCCATATTATACTTGCATATGAGGTCCACAATTCTATCATAGCCCTCCTTAACCAATATAGTGAAATTTGAAAAGTTATCCTGAGGAGGAAGTATGCATTTCCTTTTATGACTCCTAAAATGTTCATAGTTTGCATTATTCATTTGCCAAATTGCTTCTAAGAATGCAATTCTTGATGGAACCTATTCGTGCCCATATTATCTAGCCCCCTCAAACTCATAAAATCCTGTAAAAAATAAAAAAATCCAAGTGTGGTCCCCCTTGTGTCTTGCCTTACTTTGACATCCTAGAAATTCCTCAGAAAATTCTAACAATTAAATTTTTCTAAGTGTTTTGGCCTTTTTTAGCCCTTTTCCTATTCCTAGGAATAGGTCGGAGGTTTCAATGGTTCCCAAAACCACTGGAAGCCTCGACGGGTTCCTAAGTTCCCTTTCCACCCCAACTTGCTGACAAAGCAAAGTGTATAACTTAGAAGTGTGGAACTTGTCAGTAGTTCTGATGGTTCCTAGAACCACTAGAACCTCCAACTTTGTTCTTGCCTCCTTGGTTTTGCAAATTTTCAAGAAGGTTGGTGAGGGTAAGTGCTTCAACACTTAGTTGATTTTGGTGAGTAGTGACTTAGACAAGTGCACATGTGGAATATCGATGGTTCTGATGGTTCTCAGAACCATCGGAATCCTTGACAAAGTTTCATGGTTCCTAATGTTGGCATGGGCTCCGAAAATGGAATTGAGGGAGAAACTATAAAAGGAACAAAGAAAAAAGAACAAGAAAGAGATAGAAGAAGCAAGAGAAAAGGATGAGTTCTTGATAGTCAGTGAACCATCGACAAGGTGGAACATCAAAGTGATAGATGAGAAAAGGAAGATGTTGACAATTCTAACAGTTCCCAAAACCTTTGACTTGGTTCTTGATGGACCCTATAGCCCTAACAAAGCAAAATTAAAAGATTTTAATGTGCTCTTAATATGTTTTTTATGGGTTTTTATCAAGAATGTCTATGTATATCACAAGGGTGCCATTAATGGCCAGTTTAGTAGTACTATTGGTAGCTGAGCATACATTGAGGTTAATGAGGATTGTACATGGGTAGTTGGATGGATTTCCTACCCAAACTACAATGCACAACTACAACTCTATACATCTTTGGTAAGAACATGAAAATGGGAATTTTTTCAATTTTCCAAGTGCCATAAGTGCAGTAAACATTCTAGGGTTTCAAGAAATGCCATGTCCAATTATTCAAGGTGTAGCAATATGAAATGTATGAATATTATGAAGGTGTAATTTGATATCAATTGTTAACTTCTCCATTGTTGTTTGTGTTTTTTCAGGGAGTCCCTAGTGTTCCACTTACCATGTTTAGTGGTATGAATGTAATAGATGATTTGATGAGTATGACAAATTCTTAAAACACTACTTTCTTGGTGGTGATCATTTCTAAATTACATGTGGATGAATGTAGTATAGCAAGTGATAACTAAGCATACTCATTGTCTAACATCATTTTTATGTATTTGAGTTTTTTGAAAGGCACATATTTTCTTATATTGATGTTTACCTTTGATAAATTGATGACCCTATAGCCCATTGGATAGTAACCAGTCTAGTATTAATCACCCACACTTCTCAAAATGAACAAAAACCATTTAGTTGTGGAATATAGATAGATATTGAAACTGTGTGCATCATTTGGTTTTGCATTTTAACCAGGGTATATCTTTTCTAAACTTGTCAAGCTTCAATCTAAATGAACCAAATTTGCATACTTGCATATTGCATTTCTACAATGATGTCATTATCAACTTTATAATAGGTTAATCAAGTAGTAGTTTAGCTTTTGATTTGGTGAGAACCTTTGGGGTCAAAACTATCATCTGGATACTACTGCTATGTTGTTATTTTGTGCATTTTATGTTGTAGTCAATCCCTGTTGAGGGATACCTCTAGGAATACCCTCCTAAGTTTAGCTAAGCTTGAAGAGAAGAAGAGATTACCCACTCCTAACAATTAGCCCCTAATCATCCTTAGCCTATTGATGAGCCCCTTTCTTGTCTCCTTGATGACACCCCTAGCCTAGGAGATTAAGAAAACTTTAGGGTTTTGGATCTATGGTTTTGGGACCCAACAGATTAGCATCACTGTCAAGGACAATTTGATTATGGTTATAAATTTTTGTAGCTCTGCAACTTAGTGAAAATCAATTTGCAAAGTAATCTCTTCCAAGTGGGGAGTGGCGACTCTATTAGGTCAACCTGGAAGTTAGTTTTCATTTAATAGAATTTACCATGGATAGAAAAAGGAACATGAAGTAGTTTTGACATGAAGAATCCTTAGACCAAACCAGAGGTCAAAGAAATAGATGGAGGGCCATAAATACAGGTGAATCCTCTAGACCAAATATTGAAGATCAAGGAAATACATCAGGTATGAATGACACATTTGTGAACTTGATGGATCAATACTAGTACACATCAAAAGACTCTACTGATAATATACTAAAGACAAATATAAGAGCAAGTATAAATTAATATGAAGTTAGAACAAATAAAATATCATTGGTAGGGGAAGTAGAGATAGGTCTAGAGAGACACAAAGAGGAACATTTGGTGTGCAAAATGAAGAGGCACATCAAGCAGCCAACATCCTACTTCACCCACTAGGTCACTAAGGAAAGAAAGTGGAGACATTCCCTAGATGACAATAATATGCCAAGGCATTCAAATGATGAAGAAAGGCAAATGACCTTGTATGAGGAATTAAAAATACTAGATCATGTTAGATAAATAAGGTAAGAGCTCATAGCATAAAATAAATTGATGCAAGCTCAACTTGCCCAACAAGCCCAAGCAGCCCAGCAACAAGTTAGAAATTAGTTTTAGGATCAATTCCTCCTAATCAACAACAATAACAACAACAACAACAACAACAACAAATGGGTCAACAATTTGGAAACATTCCAAATCTTAGAACTACAATCTGAAGACAAGACCACAAGTTTCCTCTATCAAGGAAACCTTTGGGAGTAGAAAGGTACAAACAATTAGATTTCCTTAGCATTCCTAATTTTCCTAATCCTATTCCAAATGAAATAAGATGGAAGATCCCTAGGTTTCACCGCAATAATGCAGTCACTGGGGAAGAACACTTGAGACACTTTATCAATGTCACAGATGAGTATGAGATAGACCATGAGGATGTGATTATGACATTATTTGTTCATTCACTAGTGGAAAGTGACAATGAGTGGTACAAAAGTCTCCCTGACAATAATATTGATTTCATGAGGGTTTTCAAACTTCAGTATGGGGATATGATCAATTCCAATTTTTTTGTACATGAACTAACAATCATCAAGAAAGGAGTAAACAAAGCAGTGGTGGACTTCAATAGAAAGTTCATCATGACCATGAGGAAGGTACCTCCAAACCTGAGACCAAATGAATCGTTGTGTTTAGTATTGTATTGTGGTGCATTTGATTCTAAGATAGGGTATTGTCTAAGGGACAAGAATCCTCAAACATTTAGCGAGGCTTATGCTACAACCAATAACATTGAGAGTAATAAGAGAGTTTTGGGTAAACATGTTAAGAGGTTGGATGTAAAGATCTCCCAACTAGAAAGGGTAGCCTTGAATAAGCCTCTCACAATTGAAGACAAATTGGATAAGCTCATGGGAGCTATGAAGGATTTTTCATATAAAGTAGCAAGAAATGAGAAAGGGTTGTCACCTCAAGGTGCAACAACATATTTTAATAAAGGCGAAAGATTGCATAACATGCCTTACAACACTGATTGGTCTTAGTGGCCACAACAAAATGATAGGCAAGTAACTCATAAGCAAGTGAGTTTTAAACATCGTGAGGACACATCAGATCCAGTAAAGAGGGATCAAGACAACTTTCAAGGGGAGTCATCATGGTGCAAGGCATGTTTCCTTCCCCATGATTCATCAAATCATGCAGTTGTTCACTCGATGAGTAGAGAAGAATTTCCTAACGAAGAGGGTGGTGCTGAATACTATGATGACGAGATCAATTAGTTTGATACTAAAGATTATGAACAAATGGGTGAGGATGCTAATTATGGTAGCTATGGCGAAGATGATCATGTTCTTCGATATGATTATAGTGCAGGCCCTAAAAGATATGAATTGCTAGCTCATGACTTTGAGTATTTTAGAGACCTCATGCACAAGAAGTATCAGTAGTCCAAACCATTAAGGGAAGACATGATGTCTCTAACTGATGTATCTATAATGTAGGTTCAGGGTGGATACCAATGAGAAATGGACACATGCCTTACAAAGTAACCCTATTGCAAGATCAGGTAGAAATGGAGTAGATACTGCAAGAAAAAAGTAGAAAGCGCGTGTTGAAAGAAAAAGCAACGGTTTCCAAAATGGGGTGCTTGAAAAGAAGAAGATTCTAATGCAACAACTAGCAGGAAAAAATTGTTCAAAAGGCTTTAGCACATATAGTGCACTTAGCTACTATACCAGTCCTAAAAATTTAAAATTCAAAGAATGATGCCAAGCAGCATCAACCTCAAATGCCAAAAGAACCAGAAAATAATAAGGATAAAAAGAAAGAATTGAAAGGTATGGATATTTATTTCAACTAGTTGATGCCTTTCATCCTTGATGAAAATGATGTTACCACCTCATATGATGCTCCTTTACCTAATTACAACCATATAGATATGGCCCAAGTTTTTAGTCAATTTAGGGTTTCATTGCCCATAGGGGAAGTACTTATAGTTCCTAAGCATAAAGATTGGATCTTATCATATACCATTGCTATCAGTGAACCAAAGCAACTTATGGCTACCCCAGGTGATAATGGTGAGGGTAAAAATGAAGAAGAAATTGTAGAGGCTTATTTAGGGTCATCCATGGTTAACAACTGGTTAGATGTCAATCCATTCTATACAACATTGATCATCAATGGATGGTTTCTACATAACTACATGCTTGATTCAAGAGCCTCTAGTAATGTTATGCCATTAGAGGTCATGAATGACTCAGGTCTAAAAGTGTCTAAATCCTATGGCAAGTGCTTTACCATAGATTCTATGGAAGTCAATGTGATTGGACCAGTGAAAGATGTTGAAGTCCAACTTGCTGCTTTTCCTAATAAGTCATTCCTAATGGATATCATCATTGTGGATTGCCTGGAAAGTGAGTTATGCTGCTATCTATAAAATGGGTGACTTCTATGCTTGTGTAGTATCCGAATGGACTTATCATATGCTACCATCTCAGTGCATGGAGTAGAGGTAAATCTATATATGGAGAAAAAAATGTTGGATGGTATTGTAGATCGTTACAAGATAGCTACTGAAGCAAATTTCTTTGACATGGAGATTGTTCATTTTATGGGCTATTGTAATGAATATGATCATGACATATTGTGGGTCCTTCCCATAATGTTGTCTCCAATCATGATGTGACTAACTTATGGACAATGTTCTTTGATGGAGCATGCTCTAGAGATGTCTTAGGTGCTGGCGTAGTTTTGATATCACCAGATGGGGAATAATCTGGGTTGTCCTTCAGGCTCGATTTCCAATACACAAACAACATTGCTGAGTATGAAGCTCTTTTGTTGGGCTTGAATATTGCTCATAGGAATGGAATCAAATGTTTGAGAATTGTGATCGATTCTAAATTAGTTGTACAACAAGTCAAAGGTGCTTATACAACCAAAGACAAAAGGTTGAGAGCAATAGAAATGCAGTATGAGATACACTGGAATTATTTGATGCTGTTGGCATTGAATGGATCGAAAGGTCTGAAAATGTAGAAGCAAATGCTTTAGTTGTTGCAACTTCAAAATTTAATTTGAAATCAACCTCTTCTTAGTCTCAATATGCTATTGAGGTCCTTACTAGACCTAGTATACCTGACAACATCTATAACTAGCAAGTATTTGATGATAGTGATCAAATTTATAGATTTATGAATTGCATGGATGAATTTGATAGTTAATTGATATATTGAAAGCATATGTTGGAGATTGAGGGTGGCAAAGAGACCTTGTTTGGTAATGAGGTAGTGTAGCTTAAAACAAATACTATTCCTAAAGGATTAGTAACATTGGAAAGAATGTTTGATAGTGCAAATTGCTACATGAATAAAGGCAATCCAGTTGAGGAAAATAGCATTGAGGGTGTAAATTTGGGGATTGAAGCTACCCCAGAATGATTTACATTGGTAAGAATTTGAAACCAAATAAAAGACAAATGTTAACCGCATTGTTGCAAAGGTTTAAGAAATGTTTTTGCATGGTCTTATGATGAACTTAAAGCTTATAGGGAGGATTTGTTTCAACACACCATCCCACTCTAGTTTGATGCAAATCCCTTTAGACAAAATCAAAGACCAATCAACCCTACTCTAGATCCCAAAATGCAAAAGGAGTTGGCAAAGTTGAGAGGAGGTATAATCAAACCTATCCGACATTTTGAATGGGTATCTAATCTTGTCCCAATTAGAAAGAAGAATGGAGAGTTAAGATTGTGTGTAGATTTTAGAAATTTGAATGTTAAATCTCTCAAAGACAATTACCCTCTTCCAAGCATGGATCATTTGCTACAAAAGGTGACTGGATCAGAATCGATGTATATGATGACTAGATTCTTAAACAACTAAGTGATGGTCAAGGAGTCAAAACAATATAAAACAACATTCACCACTCCTTGGGGAACTTTTGTAAATGTGAGAATGCCATTTGGTTTAAAGAATGCAGGTTCAACATTTCAAAGAGCAATGGATGTTGCCTTTGTAGGCCTCATATATGAGATCATGGTAGTTTTCCAATATGATCTAATTGCATTCTCCAAGGAAAGAAAAGACCATGGCAAACATTTGGAGCTAATATTTGAAAGATGCCTTGAGTATGGGATTTATTTGAATCCAAAAAATGTATGTTTGGGGTTGAAGAAGGAAAGATACCGAGACATATAGTGTCAAAGGATGGGGTAAGGATAGATCTAGAAAGAGTAAAGGCAATTGACCTCATCCCTCGACCCAAATCAGTCAAGGCTATCCAATATTTCTTTGGGCAAATCAATTTTGTGCAGAGGTTTGTCCCCAACTTTGTTGAGAAGACCAAGGCCATTTCCAAGATGTTGAAAAAGGGATAATCAATCATATGGAGCCAAGAACTAGCTACTGCATTTATGGACATACATGAGGCTCTCAAAGATGCTCTAGTCTTAATAAGCCCAGACTACTCTAAGCCCTTCCAACTTTTTTATTTTGCCTCCTTCTACACCATAGCTACTGTCCTACTTCAAAAAACCAAGGATGGGCATGAGCAGCTTGTTGCATTTTTTACCAAATCTTTGCAAGCTGCTGAGCTAAAATATTCTTGTTGACTCATTTGAGTTTTCTAGACTCAAATAGTCATGGGTGTCTTTAGAGGTATTCAATGGTCGCTTTATTGCTTTTCTAGAGCATTAGTCATGTTATAAGTATTGTTAAAAACATCTTGAAAGGGCTTTTTATGATGTTAAAAGGTAAAAATATATTATTTTGCTTTGACAAGTGATACATTAAAGTCTTAAGTCTTCAAAAGTGAACCTTAAAATTCCCAAATGCATGTAAACCTTATGGAGGGAGTTTTTATTCAAAAGGGAGTCCAAGTTTCTAGGTAAGTTTTAGGTTAAGTTTAAGTCTTTTGGGCATTAGACAAGGTTTTTAGGGTTTTTTAGCTAGGCTCTTTTAGTTTGTGAGGAAGATATACCAAGGGCTTGAAGCCCTAAAACTCCATGTTTTCAAAGGAAAAACACTTTCAAGATGTGATATTATCATTTTCAATGGACATGCACGTGGTCTAATGTTTCAAGGATTGAAGATCTCTAAATAGTCTCTAGCAGTTTCAGGGCTCCATGGTAGTGATCAAGTTGGTGAACATGGTGGAACATTCAAGTTACTAAATATAGTGAAACATGCATGTGTCTTCAATGCCATCCAATGGTTCCCATAGGGTTATGATAGGGTACAGGGTTCAAAGATCTAAAATAGATGTTGTAAAACTCACATAATTCCCTTGAGAGGGTTGTGAGAACAGTGCATAGATCCAAGACAATGTCTCCAAGTGTCAAAGACCTTGTAAGAATTCCATGGAGATGTTTGAAGTTATCTTTAATATAAATGATGCAGAAGACTTGTTTCTGAAGTCCTTGGGATTGATAAGTATAAAGTACATAATTGAAACTTAATTTTGCGAATTTCATAAGCTTGATAAGTACCAAGTCCTTTTTTTGCGAATATGTTATATTTATTGTTTTTTTAATATAAGTTATATATATATATCTTTCTTCAATGAGCAATGTTGTCATGATAAGGCCAATCCATAGGAGCAACGTGAACCATATATATATATATATATATATATATATATATATATATATATATATATATATATATATATATATATATATATATATCTTTCTTCAATGAGCAATGTTGTCATGATAAGGCCAATCCATAGGAGCAACGTGAACCATTTGATTTAGGGTAGAGAACATCAATTGTTTTCAGCATAAGCAAGGGTTTGTTGAACGCCTAGAAAGCCCAAATGGCTTCATTAGGAAAATACCCTATGGAAATGGATCCTTTTATAGTCTATGATGTCGAGCGACTTGATCTTGGGTCTACAAGTGGCTTATAACATATGAGACTACCTCATACTCCCAATATATAGGAGGCACCTAACTATGTCGCTTGTTATGGCTTTAAACTTTGTGTTTTGAGCCCCTGTCAAGGCTTTGTCTTCTTGAGATAATGCCGATCAATAGGAGCAACGTGAACCATTTGATTTGGGATAGGGAACATCAATTGTTTTCAACTTCAACATAAGCAAGGGTTTGCTGAACGCCTAGAAAGCCCAAATGGCTTCATTAGGAAAATAACCTATGGAAATGGATCCTTTTAATATGAGGCATACATACCCTACCCCCTGTAGGATTTGAATTTGTGACCTCTCTTTCAAGAGGGCAAGTTTTTCACCAAAGACCAACTCAGAGTCTATAACAAACCATTAACAAAAAAAACAAGTAGGTAATATCCTCCTCCTTGCCCCATAATATTCCAAAAAACTAGTATTGTTATTTAAGTCAAATTTTACATAATGAAACATGACAGATTTATTGGAATATCTTATCCGTTGGATTCTTCCGTGACTTGAAAATTACTGTAACCATCGTGGTGTTCTTCGAAGCTAAACTTTAGGGCTTTACATGCATCGACAAAAAACTGAGCATCTTTACAGAGGTCCTCCACTTCCGTGCTTGCCCTATTCTTCTCTTGCGCACTTTTTATCTTTATATAATTCCATGGTTTCTGGTTCATCCACTGCTCCTCAATCGCAGATCCAGATTACATATGCTTTTCATGGTCTTGTTCCCCCATTTGCATCTGCATCTACTTCTGCTACATCCTTATCGCCATTACAAAAGCTGCCCTGCGATGTATTTCTTAATCATCGTGGACCTGATGTCAAACACAAGCTGTCCAGAGCAATCTACAATACCCTCCATGCTATGGGTTTTAGGGTTTTTCTTGATTCGGAGGAGCTTCAGTTAAGGTACTTCTTCTCTACAGAACTACAAGAAGCAATGACTAGTGCTTCCCTTTATGTAGCACTTTTTTCTCCTCCATATGCACAATCGCCCTGGTGTCTTGCCGAGCTATCCTTCATGCCCAAATCTGGTACAACTATTAGTCCTGTTTTCTACCATGTTCTTCCTGACGATGTCCGCCATTTGGTTCATGGGAAAATAATCGACGCAGCTGACCTTTTGAAGCATCAAAAGAAGGGTACATACAGAACAGACAAGCTTGAGGAATGGAAGGTGGCATTCCATAAATCTGCATTTTGTAAGGGAGAAAGCATCAATAATAATGGGTAAGAAACACATAAACTCTCTCGTGTACATCTGTTATCATACCTTCCCTTTTATGCAACATTTTTCTGTTTTATATACGGTTAAATTTGATTGAATCATCACTGGTTAGTAATTTACTTTTTTCTTTTCAAACCATGTTTCACAAATCAGTCAGGTGCAAAGGGTGTTGGAGAACATTGTGAATCGTGTATTGAAAGTAATGAAAAGAGTACCATTAGAGGTAGCAAAACATCATATGGATCTTGAAGAAGCTTTAGCAGGCTTTGAAATGACTGCTGGTGAATCTGCAAAAACTTATCCTGATATCCAAATTGTGGGAATATGGGGCATGGGTGGTTCAGGGAAAATTACACTCTCAAAAAAATAATCTACTTTCTAAATTGTGGGAATCTGGGGCACGGATGATCAGGTAAAACTACTCCAGCTCTTTTAAGACCTCACTTTTCATAATCCACCATTTAAGAATATGGAACAAGGGAAAAGGGTTCTCTTACCATTTGAGATGTGTTTGTGGACTCATCATTTTAGATGATGTGGACCATATAGATTGATTCGAAACTTTATTGCCCACAAAGGATAGCCTTGGATGGGGGAGTTTGATCATTGTTACATTATAGGAAAGGGAAGTCAAAAGAAGGTTTGAGATTTTGGAGCATCACCTTCATTTATGGAATGAAAACAATAAAATGTTGTCATCCCAAGCAATTTTTTTGTTGGCATACATTCTTACAACTCTATCCACTGGTTCTATGAACTTGTTGAAAAATTCTGAAATGGTTGCAATGGATTACCTTTGTCTAGAACTTAGAGGCCAGCTTTATGGCTCCTTGAACAAGATCTCTAAAATATTGTCAAATGATATCGAAAAGGATCTCTAAAATATTTTCAAATGATATTGAAAAGAGGTTTGAAGTATGATGCTTTAGGTGAAGAAGAGAAACAAATGTTCTTGGATGTAGCTTGGTTCTTCATTGGTGAAAATAGCATGTTTGCCATTGTTGAATGGGAGGGATCAGGCTGGAGTGGTTTGTATGGTTGGGAAAGGCTTGTGAATAAGTGTCTTGTTGACCTTGGCTATAACAATTGCATAAGAATGCATGACCACAAAGAGATTTAGGAAGGGAAATTGCAAATACTCAAGCACCCTACCATCTTTGGTCTCGAGATCAGATTTTTAGGTGAAGGAGAGAAACAGATGTTCTTGGATGTAGCTTGGTTCTTCATTGGTGAAAATAACATGTTTTCCATTGTTGAATGGGAGGGATCAGGTTGGAGTGGTCTGTATGGTTGGGAAAGGCTTGTGAATAAATGTCTTGTTGACCTTGGATATAACAATTGCATAAGAGTGCATGATCACAAAGAGATTTAGGAAGGGAAATTGCAAATACTCAACCACCCTACCATCTTTGGTCTTCAGATCAGATTACAGGCATTCAGAAACAAGAGAAGGTGAGATAAATACTTTCTTTTCTATTCTGTCACAAATCATGGCATGGAAACTTCTTCTATTTGTCTGTTTGTTTACCTTCTTACATTTTAAGTTTGTCTTTTTTGCTTTTCTCTTATCAGGACAATATCTGGATTAGAGAAATTGTGGCTTCAGAAGAGCTAGAAGGCATTTTCCAGTTAGATTAAAAGTTTTTGTGGTTAGAGAAAACTAAGGGAACAATTTATACATTGCGAAATTATCAAGAGAGTTGGCATGACTTAGTTATACTGAAATTGCTCATACAAATCTTCCATCATGGTTACCATTGGAAAATTTAAGAGTTTTAGAACTTTATAAGTTCTCCCACAAGATAGTAGGCTTGTGGAAGGATGGGGCAGGAGTATGCATATTTCATCTATTGATCTTTCCAATCTATGATAGAATGAATATAATTGTTCTATATCCTTCCTTGTAATTAAATTCAGTGCAGTTAAGATTGTTGAATATTTTTAATTGCCATAATTTAGTGAGATTTCCAAAGTCCCTGGGATCTCTCGAGAATTTGTAAAAGATATGCCTGTTTCGCTGTAATGTGAAGTGTCTGCCAGAGGAATTTTGCCACCATCAATTGTTGGAGCACATGCAGTTGGTAGAGTGTGAAATGCTATCATCACTGCCTAGTTGTTTTGGTCATTTGAGAAACCTGCGGCATGTAGATTTGAATTATTCCTGTCAATTGAAAATGTTGTCAGATTCTTTTAAGTAGTTGAAGCTCCTGCAACATCTCAATTTATAGGGTTGAAAGAGGCTCACGTTACAGCCAGACATCCTGGAAAACATGACAAAGCTTGGATATTTGAATCTTAGTGGGTGCGAGTAATTGGAAGAGTTGCCTCATCACATCACAAATCAGGCCTTCTTAAGTGAGCTCTTTGGAAGACAAGACTGTCAAAGATTTCAATTTCTGAAGGCTGTTGTCCTGGCCTTATAACTCTGAGACTTTGGGATAATGACCATTAAAGGGAGGTTGATACGCTACCAACAGCAGTGGAGGGCATACAGGTGATAGATTGTAAATTGCTAAGGAGCATAAGTGTATTGGTGGCATAGTAAACCTTCAACAGCAGATAGTGACTGACCACATTGGATGTGCTTCCAAGTTTTGATCAATTAGCTTCTCTCAAAGTAGTTGTACTGGAAGGTGGGCTACAAAGTTGAGGAGATACAAGGTTTGCAACAGTGCACATCATTGGAGAAGCTGGTGGTAGATTGTACATGTTGGGCGGTGCCCGGCATAGAAACTTGTAGCAAATTCTTCAGGTAAGAGTTGATTGTAGTTGATTGTTATTGACTGTTTGATTGTTAAACCGTGTAATATTTAAGTAGGATGTTTGTGTATGGATGAGAAGTAAAATTACTATCAACTCATTAACCATATAAAATTCTAATTTTTTTCATGTCATCTCGAATGCTTGCTTCCCTTTGTAGACAGAAATGGCCAGAAAAAATAATATGTATCAAGGCAGTCCCCGTCGTGGGTTCACTTTAGACGTTTCATCCTTCCCAAATCTCTGTGTCTTCCATGAAAGTCAAAATGGCTTTTACAGTAATCAATGACGAAATTTGCTTTTTCTATCATTATATAAAACTAAAACTTTCCTATAATGACGAAAGAAAATTCAGAATGTAAGCACAACCTCTGAGAATACAGGACACATGCCATTTCCTTCCCTCCATAGAGGACAGAAAGGGATTTTTAATATCCCTTATTAAAATATGGATTCATAAATTTAAGGAAAAAAATTTACTTTGAAGTTGTCTACTCTATAAACTGCAACTCAAATGAAATCTCTCCATAAGCCTTCATATCAGAGCTTAGATTGTGCGAAAATAATCTTTATAAAGAATTAGAAAAATAAAGTTAGCCTCATATAAATTGATATGAGGCATTAAAACATAAATATTAAACAATGCTGGAAAGTTCCAGTCTACCCCAACCTATTGGTCTTATGTAGTGGGCATTCCTAAATTTTCTAGGCCCCTGTTTCTATAATATGAGCTATGGTTCCAATTTCCATCTAAGGACTCTGTCCTGCTTCCGCAAAACTATTTTGAAATAATATTTCTACACTTAAAAAACAATTCTGTTACAGCAATGTCACATATAGAGGACAACTAATGTTTTTTGTTCAACTTGGTTCAGTGCATTTGCTAAATTTATAAATTGCATAAAACAGAATATTTTCCTTTTCCTAAGATTGTGGAGCAGTGATTGCGTATGAGAGATTTCTAGATGAGCCTACCAGTGGGTATTGAAATATTGCTGCACCTGCATGAGAAGTTTTAGGATTATTGTGTTTAAGTGGCAGCCAAGTACAATTTTAATTTATAGTATATTTCATTTCACAAATATATTCTGTAACATTTTCAAGCAACATTTATAAATAAAATTTCAGTAACCCATTGCATAGAATCAGTACCTAGGTTATTGCTTTTTTGGCACGGAAATACCCCAACTACTCTATAAATCACAAAGATGAACTGTGCTTGATACGTCTGGCCTTGCAAATTGAACAAGGCCTATTAAATTATGTTTTTATTATGGTGAGCAGGGATTTTGAAAGGGTCTAGACCCTTGTACAAAAGAAAAGATAAAACATCGAGGCCCAATAGATTACAAAGAACATGCACGAGACACCATCAACACAGCAGCCACACTACAACAAAAAGACTAACAAAAGGGCATAAAACCCCCAAAAGCCTATTAAATTATGTTGATCAAATGTTTACAAAAGGACATAAAAACCCCCCACCAAAGCCTATTAAATTATGTTGATCAAATGTCTCTTTCAAATTATAGCGACATATGCAATATGTAGCTCCACCACAGGGAACTATTTAGCCCATGAAAACAAATAAAGAATTGGTACCATTGAGATAGCTCATTATCATTCTTCCAGATTTTAGTCAATTCTTTGTCTCTACATAAATCTGTCTCATAGTCATCCTCTCCATAAAATTGCTGCATTTTTCCAGTATCATTTACCCGCTTGAGGCTCCCCCAGATTCGCTAGACATTGACAATCAATAGAACACACAATCGCAGTCTCAATTAAAAAGGGGGTTTAAAAATTTGTTGGTTTAAGACTCTCATGACTATTTATAAGAAAATGTATTCATGAATCATACCATATCTATGAAAGGCACATTAGTAAAGTTATAAACATCAATAACTATAGCCATACAAGGATAATCATGGCACGAAAGGGATGTCTGTAAACTTAGGATGTATTTATTATATGAGAATAGTCATAAAATTATGATTAAATAATTATAAAAGAATCAAACCACTCTGTAGGCAATTTCCTAGTTCATGTAAAGATTACCCAGACCTGTTAAATGGCTTTCATGCTTATATACATGGCATGCACTACATTATTGTCTTAAATTTTTGAATTTGTTTCACGAATTAGAATTTGGGATATAAAAAAATAATTTAAAATTGCAAATAACAATTTATCCATTATGGTGTACGACACTTGTAATTTATTTAGTGCTTTCCCACGTATTTTATCAATGCATTGCGAGCATTACCTTTTGCTTTTCCAGAAAAAAATGTTTATATCTTTTCAAGACAGCAATTGTCAAGTAAATGGAATTAAGAAAAAAAAAACTTAAAATCACTTATACCATTTGCAACCTTGAAAAGTAAAGTGATATCCTTATTAATGTCTATTTAGAAGTGGTAACTTTGCTTTCATATATAATTTCCATTTGACAATTAAATTGCTTCTAATTAATATATATATTTAATATTGTTATTCTAATTAAAATAAGGAATGTAAAATCGCTTTCATTAGTGTTTTGAATGAAGATGGGCATTGAGAAAATGGAAACCATTTGGCCAAGTTGGATCTTGGCTTTGGTTAATATTTTTTTTTATCTCCTTTTTGCTTTTTGAATCATGAGAATTGTGTTTTAACTCTCTTTGGATGGTCCTTGGTTTTTGGGAAGAATAGGGTTTTGACTTTGAGGAGTGCATCAAGAAGCTTCCTTTAGGTAAGGCTTCTAGGTTTATTGTTGGAATACCAAGAGGATGAGGTTATTAATGATATTGCTAAATCTTTCATACATCTCATAGCTTTTGATGTGGTTACCAAATCTAGAAAACAATCGATATATGCCAAATTTTGTGTACATAATGATAGAACATTTATTGTAGATAGTTAAAATTAGCTAGTTGCTTCCAAGTATAATGTTGTTCTCAACCTTTGATGTCTCAAAAATGTACTTGTATCTATTTAAATAAAATATGGTATGAATTTAGTGTATTTGAGATATATAAATATAAGGCTTTTTAACTATAAAAATATAAAATAAGATCATCTTCATACTTATGATGAAAAACTAATTTGTTGGTATGGACTACTTCTAGGGAAAATAGTGTTGAATGCTATCTCTATTTGCTTTACCATGCCAAGTCTTCTGGACATAGACATCAAGGATTTTGAGGACCTAGCATCAAAATCTAGTGAGAATGACTCCATTTTGCCCAAAGTCAAATAGCTACACAAACCCTAGCACTTACATCTCACTACTCATTTCCTATAGGTTGCACCAACACAAAAATGAAAACCAACACCCGACAACTTTTAGATGTGTTGAGACATGTAGAAAATGAACCTTGTAGACAAGTAGATTGCAACAGAGCTAAAACGATTGAATGTCATTTACCAAAGGAAGTCCTAGATGTAATTGTTGAATTCTATTTAAGATTTGGTGTTCTTTTCTTTTTAAGACATGTTCCAAATGAACTTGAATTCTATAGGTGGGCCAAGTCAAACTAGGAAAAAAGGGTTGGGTTCTAGAGTCCATTAAGGGTCTTGGAAAGGGGAGATTTCATGTACATATTTGATGAAGCCTATGATAGAATAATAACTCAATTCATAGTTTCTTTTCTTTTGGTAAAACATAAAACTATTAGTGTAGATAATTTTTCTTGAAATGCCCTCTGTTGCTCTTCTTCCCGCTCGCGAGCATGCGGTTGCAGGGTCTATTTTATAGCCCCCTGGTTTGCATTCTCCAACTACTAAGCTTCATTTGTGGATCGATTCGCCTCGTCGAAGGTTTGGTTTCATTGATGTGTGTGATGGTGTGGGTAATGTCTCTCACGCCGCCTTAAATGCTGCCATGTGAACTTTGCTTGGTTTTGGTTTGGGTGGCTTTGCTTTGGGATGTTGTTCTCCTGTTGTTCATGCCCTATTCCTTGAAGGAGATTGTGTAGCTCCTGGATCTCCTCCTTGGTGTCAGGGTGGCGGGTTGCAGGGCAATGCTAGGTCTTTTGGGAATGTAATTGGTTCATGGATTAATGATTGCCCCTCACAGAAGTTACGACCCCTGCCCTGCGCCCATCCTTCACCAGTTGTGGTGTGCGGCCAGGATGTCATTGAAAATGAAGAGTTTTATTAGAACTATGGGGTGATTTGTAGGTTTAATAGCTTATGGCTGTCCCTTCTAGACATGCACAAATGAGTCTTGTATTCTTGGAAACCCCTTGTGGAGGGCAAGATAGAGCTCTTCCCCTATGCAAGGGGCTTCTTCATTGTGACTTTCACAACCATGGAGGAGTGAGATTTAGTACTCGACAGGGTTTGGTTGTGGGGAGTGCACTCCCTCTCCATCAAACCATGGCCCAACTCCTTTAACCCACTCACTGAACCACTTAGCATTAGACCAACATGGGTAAGGCTTCTGAATCTTCCGCTCCAATTTTGAGAAGATTCATGTTATGAGGACATTGGTAATGCTATTGGTTGTTTCTTGAAGGTTGATTCCACTACCTCATTTATGGGGCACTCTACGTTTGCCTGTATACTGGTGGATATTGATATCTCCAAACACTTTCATGGAGATGTTCTGAAGGTGGGGGAAACGTCTTGGACACAACAACTAGATTATGAGGGCCTTCCCTTCAGATGTAGATAGTGTTTTGTTACAAGTCACTTGGCCTCCGCTTATCCCCACTCTCGTCACAAGGGTGTAGCAACTTGGTGGAGGAATGCTCTTGATGATCACTTGACTATAAACGCTTTGGACTCTCTGGGGGATGGTGCTTCCCTAGAAGATGAGCCTTCTCAGGATTATGAGTCCCCTCTTCCTACCCCACTTATCGTGCACGATCCCGTGGGGGTGTCGGCAAGCGAGACTGCGACATGCCCCTCGACTTCTCTCAAGCCCTCTCCTTCTAAATAGGATCAAATTGTGACTACTTCGACTATTGCCCCCTATGTCAGGCAATGTGGAGATCCCAACTCCAACTTCAGGTTTAAGTCTATCCTTGTGTGAATTGTCTATGGTTGAGGAGTCGGTGGAGGTGTTATGTATGAAAAGTGGGAAGATGGTGGATAGTGTTAAAGTCTATCAAATCAATCCCTCCTTTCACAATAGCACTCAAGGACAACAACTGAGCCAAGTCACTACAGGTGAATGAGGACTCAACTACAAGTTGGTGTATTCAAGAATGATATGGAAAGATTGATTAGATTGAGAGATTTGTCAAGCCCTAGATCGAATAAGCCTCAAACCCTAGTTATAATGCAATCGGGTACATACGAACATAATGCTATAGAAAACTAGATAGGAAGACGCTTAGGAAGGATTGGAAACATACCAAAAGTTGGATTTCTGGAGATGATGACTTTGCGGACTACGAGGCGGGCGCCCTAGTCCAATAGGTGTGAATATCAGTAACTTTCTTCCATATCCCGAATCTTTATCCTTTGAATTGCTTCTTTGCACCTGCACTTCTCCAAATCCCGCACTTGTAACCTACAATCACAAAGAGAGGGGTTTGGGGGTTGTGGTGTTTAGGAGCTTGCCTCAGTCAAGCCCTAGAATGACATTCAAGTCTTCCAACACCGTTGTTAGATAGAGTGCGTGCCCAAGGAGGGCAGAGGCCAAATCCAATGATGAAATAGAATGATTGAAACACAAATAGATGTCACCTTAGAGGTGAAGCCCTCACGGATATGAAGATCCTTCAAATCATGAGATGGATTGATGAAGCCAAATTTGCAACAAACACAATAACAACACAATTATGCTCTGCAACACAATGAATGCCTTGAAATCCCTTAGCTCAATATCACAAATTCACATTATCCATCTAGGTGTAAAATGAAGACATAAACTCACTTATATATACATTCTCGCTAACTTTCGTAATTTAAATTGAAAAGGCCGACAAAGGGAAACCTTTTGAAAGGGCCCAAGCCGACACATTTAAATTTTCATTCCGACAAATTAGGCTGGATGTGGGCGCGAACGCCCAAGTCCCAAGGCCCTAATCTGGCCTTGATTAAGATTTAGGACAGGCCCCTAGGTCCCATTTGATATGGGTTTCGGGGGAAATTGCTCCGGGATAAGTATTAAGCTTGCAAAGTGTAAACATAGGGACCTAGGAGCTAAACGAGGAGGTAAAAAGGCATAAGGATACTTTTTACTCCATAACATTTAGCCCCCACTTTAATGTATGCATGATCTTACGATTCCATACATGCATTAAAGTACGGTCGAAGCATATCAAAACACATCAAACACGCTAAACATGTAGAGCTAAGGCATACCCAAAGGTTGGAGGACTATTTCTAGCTCCCAATCTCAGGTAAGCACTAGAAAACACATGGAAGACACACAATACAGAAAGAAGATAGAAAGAAGCACGCAAAACACAGAGAATACAATGGAAGCACACAATACACGAAGAAGACATGAGAGCAATCATGCAATACACGAAGAATACATTGATTTAAAAACTAAAATAAAATCCTAAGCTAGGGGGCGAAGGGAGCTCATCGCCACATGCCTTTAGACCACACCCGGGGGAAGACACGCCAAACAAAGACCCGAATGTGGAGGGAGCTCATCGCTATGTGCCTTTAGATCACAATTGGGGGAAGACACAACAAACACATAAGGAAGACACACGGAATACACGAGCGCCGCATAGCATGCCATAGACATACTATACGTCTTATACACATGACAAACACAAGCGATGGGAAGGAGCTTATTGCTAAGTCCCACCATCTAAAACACGCCAAACACACCTAACGGTTGAGCTATGCTACCACAACTGCCAAAGACACGCTTAAGGGTGGATGACTCAAGATCTAGCCCCGCCTCCGTGGAGGACTTTGTATAAAAGGATGTGCACTAGCTCAAGAGATACACCATCCCGCCTTCCGTAGAAGGGCTTTGTAAAAGGATACGCACTAGCTCAAGAGATACGTCATCTTGCCTCGCGATGAGGGCTTTTTGCTTGCTTTTTAAAAGGATGTGTACTAGCTCAAGAGATACACCATCTCGCCTCGCGATGAGGGCTTTCAAACATGCTTTGTTAGTGTCAAAATAATCAAGCAGATACCCTTATATATGCCCCCACCTTAAGGTGGTTGAAGCCGTTTGCTGGTATCAAACATATTAAGGTAGAGTGATAACACACAAGGGAACAAGAGCTTTCGCAAAGCCCATGCCCCTAAAGGTGACATGTGCCACAATCGCCAAATGTTCCCACAAACACATCGATATTATTTGCTAAGATAATCAACAAGATATAAGCTTTGGTTAGAAAATCTTACTCTAAGATAACAACTGAATCAAATCATAGAAGCTATGCATGAATCATATATTATATCACATCAAAGACCAAGGCTACACTTGCGGGTTTGAAACTGAGTATAGCCGTTGGGCTATATTGCAGATATCTTAGAACCGAGTGTAACAACAAGGTGAGATACAAAACCATCCAAAGTGTGTAGAAGCAGATTGAGTGTATTGAAAAGTTTGTTACGAAAGATATGACAACATGTAGATCACACTGAGTGATTCTACTAGTCAAGCGTCAGATATATATATATATATATATATATATATATATATATATATATATATATCAACCCCATCTTCATATATGGATTGGGTCCATTTTTGCTTACTTGCTGAAGGGACACACGGTCCTTATCAGTATTTGTTTGTTTTCATCATTCGTTGACTAGGTAGAATCACTGAAGAATGTAAACAATAAAATGAGAGAGGAGAACCAAGTGCCTTAGGAACACCATGTAGAAGGATGCCCCCGAGACATCTTTTGCACCACTATGCCCCCAAGGCACAACACAGAACAATAAAATAGAGAGAAGAATAGAAGAATATAGAAACAAATAGAAGAATGGTCACAACAGAGGCGGTCTCCTGGTATCCTTGACCTTACAAGAGTATCAAGGGTCATCCTAGGAGACCTAAACAACACTTATCACAACACAGGGGAACACAACACATAAGAGGAGGCCACGAAAGCAAGCAAAGGTATGTTATGACAAATGTGGCCAAGAAAAAGGTTAGAAATGCTTACCTGTTATATTTGATCTTGATCTTTACATTTATTGTTGGGGTTTTCTCCCTTGTTCTTCCTTCTCATTGAATTATGTTATCGACATTGTCTTGAATTTGTGAAGAGGAAACTATAGGAGTTGGCAATGAAAAACCCTTCTCTGGAATGTTCTCTTGCAATATGCAAGGGTGGTGGAGAAGGGTCCTCACAGATTCCCATTTCAGTCGAGTGAGGTGATGAAGGAGCCAGGAAAATGCCCATTTCAACCGGTTGAGGTGGTGTTGGAGTACCTTTGTCCTTTGTAATATTATGTTTATTTATGCTCTCCGAATTATTAGAGGTTTCCAAGGTATGAAAGTGTTCAGGTAATGGTAGGTAACTTGTTTCTTTATTTAGGATGTAGTTAAGAAGAGTTCTAAGATTAGTAGATGAATTTCCCATATCAGTATGGTGAAGAAGTTGTTCACAAAGAGAGTCTTCATCATCCAATGCTTCATCTTGGCTAGGGAGAGCATTGGTATGAAGAGATGGCAGAGTAGTGTTAAGGAATGTCTCAATGATTTCTCCTTCTTGTGCCAAAATATCCTCACAAGGTGAGTTTATGCTAGGAGAAGACTCCAAGTCATTGGATGAGGCACACAAGGCTATGTCAGCCTCATATGTCTTAGAGATAATGTCCATTATATCATCATGAAATGTAGTGATAGAAGGGGGAATGCCTTCTTTATTATCTTCCTCACAATCACTCCTGGAGATGAAATTAGTGAGATTTTCCAAGATTGAAGGGTAGATACCCATGAGAGATGTGAAGCTTTCAAAATCAGATATGTAACAAAGAATTTCATATGTGGAACTCATGGATATGTCAATATCATAAATGTATGCTATTTGTTGTAGGACTTGAGGATACTTATTAGTGAATTTGTAGAAGTTGTCAACATCTATGATGTATGCAAACAAAACTTCCAAGGATGAATAACAAGATGTATCCATGATGAATAAGTTGAGGAAATCGTGTTTTTAGAGAGCAAAACACACAGATTTCACAACAAACCAAGTAACTATGATGGAAATAGTGCTACCTAGCAAGGCAAGATGAATGATTTAAAAGTTTGTTTGAAGAAAGTGTATAAAACTCTTGATGTTGAAATACACAATGTGTAATTGCAAAAGGTGAAAGTTTCAAAGCTAGGATGCACAAGTATGCACTATGATCCAACACTACACTTCAAAATTAGATTTGAATGAATGTTGAAAAGGAGTAGCAAAATCTGTAAATGAAATTTTGACTACAAACCCTAGTTTTTGCCAAGACTAGGTTATATGAAAAATGCAACTCTTTAAGCAAAACCCTAGCAATTAGAACTTTTAAATGCAATATTTGATATGAAGCAATGATGAATTACTGTAATAAGGCTAAGATCTGATGCAAATATCATAAAATTAAATCTTTTTATCATATGCAATTCAAAATATGCAAAACTATGCCTTAATGCAAGTCTAGAATGCTTGTCTTTTTCAAAATTTTTGAAATGCATGCAAATTTTTCCAATGCAAGATGATTAATATGATATGAATGCATGCAAGGACTGATTACAACACTTAGAAAGATGCAAAATGCTCGCTATTCCAGGGTCACCAAAATGTTATGTATGAAAAGTGGGAAGATGGTGGATAGTGTTAAAGTCTATCAAATCAAACACTCCTTTCACAATAACACTCAAGGACAACAACTGAGCCAAGTCACTACAGGGGAATAAGGACTCAACTATAGGTTGGTGTACTCAGGAATGATATGGAAAGATTGATTAGATTGAGAGATTTGTCAAACCCTAGATCGAATAAGCCTCAAACCCTAGTCATAATGCAATCGGGTACATACGAACAAAATGCTATAGAAAACCGGACAAGAAGACACTCAGGATCATAAACATACTAGAAGTTGGATTTCTGAAGTTGAAGACTTCGCAGACTATGGGGCGGGTGCCCAAGTCTGATAGGTGCCTAGTTTTTTTACAGATTCGGGGCAGTGAGTAGTGTTGGACTATAACCTGTTCTTGAGTTCGAGGAAAATCCTGTCGGGAGGACTATGGGGTGGGCGCCCTAGTCCAGTAGGTGTGAATATCAGTAACTTTCTTCCAGATCCTAAATCCAGTAACTTTAGGACAGGCCCCTAGGTCCCATTTGACATGGGTTGCGAGGTAAATTGCTTCAGGATAAGTATTAAGTTTGCAAAGTGTAAACACGGGGACCTGGGAGCTAAACTAGGAAGTAAAAAGGCATAGGGATACTTTTTTACTCCATAACAGGACTCCTCTCTTTCTCCTCATTCTAAGGATTTGAACTTAGCGTTCTCTTGGAGGATTGTTTAGAGAAGAAAGAAAGGACTTACTAAATATGTTTCTGTTTTGCACCCTCTGGTCAAGGGAGTAAGATTTTCTAGATTGGGATTTGGAGTTGTCTAGATCTCGTTGTTCTATTTTGTTGTATCATAGTTGGGCTGCTGTCTTTATGTTGTTTGTCCCATATCTCATGGTTCTTTCTTCATTTGTCTTTTGGCTGCTTTGTAAAAGGGTTTGAGCCCTTGCAAATTAATGTTGACTTATCAATATAAAAAACAAATCAATTCATTTTTAAATGCTTAGATGATTGGGATTTGGTCAAAGAATTATCTCACATGTTCAATTCTTCTTCAAGGATGCCAATGTTGAAACAACCATTAATGGTTCTTTGTTTGGATTATTCCCTCTTCAAAGATTCTTTAGACAAGGATGTCTGCTAGCTCCTATCTCTCCATGCTCATAGCTAATGTCCTCCTATAACATGCCTGTCAACACAATCTGATTAGAGGCACTTCACTACCTGATAATGTTGTAGCATTAAACTTTCTTTTGCATATGACAATCAATATGTTGTTCTTGTTGGGATTAAGGTGTCTCAACCTTAGAGTCCTTTATGGTGTTTCCTATTTTTAGGATGTGAAAAAGCAACTTTTTGCTTTTTTGGATTTGGTGTTTTTAAGCCATTCTGGGAAAAAACTGTTTTGTGTTTTTTGCTTTTTCTCAAAAAGCTGTTTTTGCTTTTTGTTGAGAAAATCAAGGAGTGCCACCTCAGATGACCTTGAGTCTTGTTTAACAGGTTTCTATTGCAGGTAGTTACCGTTTATGGAAAAGTCATCCATATCTCTTTGGAGCACCCATGACGAGGATATGCTTTGTTTTTTGAAGATTTTCAAATTATTTAATTTGGAAAAGATTTTCAAGTTGGAAAATATTCTTTTTGGAAAGTGGACGCCTATGGGAGATTGGATAAGTTTTTTATGCTTTAAAACAGAATGAAAAGCGGATGCTTTGTGTGCTTTTGCAGATGAGTTTGTGGAGAAAGCTATGTTAGCTTTTTGAGGGCATTTGGCTTTTGCAACTCTTGCATTAAGTGTATTTCATTGTTTTTGAAGAAGCATTATTACATGGAGTTTTTATTGCAGGGTTATGCTGTTAGTTTTCCTCCAGAGAAGCAAGATGTAAATCTCCATGTTAAGGCTTTGAGCTTGCAAGTGTATTGTAACATTGTTGTTGAAGATTAATACATTGGTTCGATGCTTTGGAGTGTGGGGTTTTCCCCACGTATATTGGTGTTTCTTCTCTTTTGTCTATTTTCTTCTTCTTTCATGTTCTTAAAGTGTTAATTTACATGCTGTTATGCAGCTGAAATTTTCTGAGATCTGTAAGCTACATTATCTTTCCTCAAAGGGTTAATGTGATGGGAAATCAACTATGTTTGTTTCTGCTTTAAGGGCATAGTAGTATGTGCTTGCATCAAGCTATTAAATATTTGTTTAAGAAAAATATAGGATGTTGTAAGGTGCATGCTGGGTTCTCTTTCCCTTTCAGTTCTTACAAAATTCAGTAGAAGAAATATCCAATACTCTTACTTAGATATTAGATGTTTATTGTGTTGCTTCTAGATCTCAGTTGCCCATGAATAAATTATAATACTTTATGACTTCTTTTGGACCTCGTTCAAAGTGGATCACCCTAAAATGATAGTTACTTAAACATGTTTCTATCTCTAGATCCATGTGCATCCCTTTTAGTCTAGGAGTTTCATTAAAGGACATGTGGAACTAGTATCTCAAAACTTTTTAAAACAAACTGCTATCTTAGAAAAATAGATTTCTTTCAATGGTGTGAAGAATTCAACTTGCCAACAAAAAATTATTAGCTAGCCATGTGTACATTTGATTATGTTGGTTTCCCTCTAATCATGCTACCATCAACTCAAAAAGATCATTCGAAGCTTTAGTGAATTCATCACCACAGGTGGTAGATGCAGTTTGCCTTAGTTTAATTATGATCATAATGGTTCACATCTCTTATAGATCAAGTTTCCCCTTGAAAATTTTGAGTTTTGTAAAGCATAGAACAATCTTGCTAAATTTCTAAGTACCAATAAGTATGTGCCACTAGATATGCCATAATGGATTTAATCTAATAGTGTGTGAGGCTTTTTGATATAGTTGGTAGAACTTTTTCTATCAACCCTCATCATTGGTCCATGATACTTAGCTGGCTCATTCTAATTGGCCTAATAAAATTATGAGTATCAGGGGCGAGCCCCACCTTCTCTTTTGTTCTTTATGTCTGGCCAGAGAATTAACAAATTGAATGCCATGTGCCATGCTCTTGGGATTTTTTAGAAAAGGAGAAAGTAATCTAGCTTTGAATAGCACGAGCTGTTTGATCTACCAGCATGAACTTCATCCAACAACTTGTAGGATATGTGGTTGTTGTTTGACATGTACCTATAGTGATACCTCCTAACAGCTCAATTTTTGACATTCATCCTCAAAACATTCTAGCACATAAATCGAGTTGGGTAGAGAATTGTCAATCATGAAATTCAAATTTCTCTCCAAAACCGTATCTCCCAACATTCATTCCCAGCGGTCCCCATCTTATGTTGTGCCTAGATGAGAGGATTCACCTACCTAGAGACAACCAATGCTATACTTAGTGACATAATTAATTGATCTAGTACCTCTTTCTTTCATAATGGATCCCAACCACCAACATGGGCATTCAAGGCCTTGATTCCATAGAGTATGCATCTTTCCTCCCACTAGTCACATAAAGAAAATTCAAACTTTTTGGGGAAAATCTTAATTGTGGGTCATGATATTTTGTTATAAGTATGGGCTTGTGTGCCTCTTTACAATTTGGACTTTTTTTGATATAACTAAGCTTTTGAGTCTAATATGTAAACTTTGTTTTATTCCTCTTTGTAATTATCTAGGGGAACCTCTATGTATGTGTCCAAAACTGCCATATAACATATATGTAACTGTGCATGGTTCTCAACAACATTAATATAAGTGATTGCTATTCCAAACTTTCTGACTCTTATTTATGTGTATGATTCTCTAATGCATGTGTTATAATTTTTATTTTCACTATTGACTATTGCATCGTGTGTTGCAAAGCTATGTTTTGGTTGCAAGAGGGCAACTATTTGTTATGAGACCCTTTTTGTGTTATTTATTTTGCATCTATGTCCCTCCCCTCTCCTCGCACCCCCCTCCCACCATACACAAAATAGGCTCAAGTAGAGTAGAAAAGAAGTTGATCTTATAATTCCAAAGTTTGACTTGCAGGTCATGCCCCACATCTACAAGTCTTTCCAATGTTCGTGGCCCTACACAACACATTTGTATTGAAAACACATTTAGGTTGATCAACATTTTTTGGCACGCCCGGTGGGACTCGAACCCACAACAACCAAGTCTAGGTGAGTTCTTGGACTTTTGTTGCTTATAATATCCCATTATCAGTGGACTCTATTTGAGGCAATACAAATGGCTATGACCCCTAGAAATTCTACAAGATCTACAACAAAGGCAACCCACATATCTTAGTACAACCCCTTGTATCAAGAAGAAAATAACAATCCACATCGTAGCCACATTCATAGGCCTATCAAGTAAATTGTCTCATGGTTGCACAATAACCTCCAAGGTTCTTCTGTACATAAAATACTAGAGGTCCACTTATACCACCCAATCCACTTGCCATGTGAGGAGCCATTCCAGATGCAACTTTATGCTCCCTTCCCCACTTCATAAATGAGGACCTAACCACTCCCACTGAGCATCTGCATGATATAACAAATCATTGCACAATACATGATATTGCTGAAGAGAGCATTACACTAAGATTGTAAGCCACTCCATTTAAGGGCAAAGTTCTTGAATGGTACTAGTCTTTAGCTCTTCTCTTAATTAGTGGCTAGGACTAGTTGGGTCAGGCTCTAATTAGTAAATTCAAAGAAAAAGGAGATGCTACATTACTGCTTGAGCATCTCACAACCATAAAGTAGACTCATATGGAGATGTTGGATGATTTCAATAATAGATTTTAAAGAACGTGACAAAAAATTCATATTGAGGTTCATCCACCACTAGGCATGGCTTATATTTACTACTTGAAAATAATAGATTCTAAAATTGCCATGATGGTCAAGTCAAAAGGGGGGAACACTCTCCCAAGCACTTATGATGTTGTTATTGCTACTAAAAACAAATTGTTTCAGATAGGAAGAATGGCACCTCATCTCCCTATGCCATTATTCCCTAACATTCAACTTCGATACTAGCCTACTCTTAATGCACTACCCACAAGCTATTATCTCGTTATCAATCCTATCCCAGTATCATCACTCAAACCAACACCGAAATATCATTTTGTTGAACCCTCAACCTTGAACGAGCTTGATGAAATGCAAAATTTGCTTAGAAGTATGTCTAATGAGCTCATTGCCCTCAAAAGATAATAGGATGTGTAAAGAGCCACGTACCCCAACAACTAGCACCTATAGGTGTAACAATACAACTATTAGGGCAATCATGGCTACAAAACCTTCCAAGGTAGTCAAGGCTACTAACAAAGGCCCACATTTCAAGCAGACAAGGCACCTAGACAACCCTAGAATCAGTTGGTTCTAGTGAAACTTCCCCTACAATAGATTCCTATAATCCTAATAGAGGGTTAACTACTATGCAAAACAACTATACTAAGGAGCATACTATATGGTGCTATCCTTGCTTAGCCCCTCATACTCCTGCTACATGCCCTCACAACTATTAATCATAGGATACCCCTCTCTCTTACCAAACTCACAAAATAACCAAGGTAACCAAATGCAAGGCACACATACTAGACCATAATAATCTACCATAGATGAGAAAAACTTGGTAACTTGGGAAGATTGTGAGGCATATGCATTGAATGAGACAACCTTGACCTCCAATAGACAACAAATCCAATCAAATTATCTCACTTGAACAAAGAATAAAGGAGTGGAAGAATAGGCCCAAGCAAGACAAGTTTCTCCTATTATTCAGAAAGGAGAAGAAATTCCCCTGTTTGGTGTACCAACAACCTCTACTTCCAATTGTTGTACCTTTGTGTTTTTATCCTATACCCATGTTCAAAACTTGCTTTGCTGTCTTTTGCCTTGGTGTGGTTCTTGATGCTTTTTCAATGTGGTTTTCAATGGGTCAAATATTGATGTCAAACACTCTCTTGATATTTGAGTCAACTTGTGAATGTCTAAAAGATTTTGGTTGTCATTTTGAAGAGTTAAATTTAATCCTAAGAATGTTTTTCAAGCACCTTGTAGAAATGCAGAGTCTGCTTGCAACCTTATAAGCCCTTCTTACTTGCTCAATTGCTCCACAACCTCACAAACCCACAAGGCTCATAAAGGAAATGCCACAAAACTCTATCACCCCATGTAAGTTTCATAAAAGTTGTGAACTACATATTGCTTTCGCGACCTACGCCTCCACAAATAACATTAATGTTGGAGTTTTGCACTTTTGGCACACAAATGCATATCTTGCAAGTTTACCCTATGCTTCCACATTTTGTAGTCCCACAACTATCCACCTTGTGAAGTTGTAGACTTCACATGCACATTAGAAACCCTTGCTCTCACACATTGCATCTTCACAATAAATGACAAAAAGCAGAAGGGAGGACTTGACGTGCAAGCAAGTAGGAAAGCTACAAGTTGTGCTCATGCTTCCAATTCCTCCAATCCTACAAAGGCAAAAAAAAGGTTGTACGTTGGTTTTAAAAGGGGAAATGTGGAGTTGTAGGGGTTGCATGCATGTAAGTATAAAAAATATAGTGCAAAGTGCACATAAAAGCTCACCTCCTGCATATGTTACAAGGAAAAGGACAAAAGTGATGTTTTATTGTAGGGTTGTGGACTCCCACAGTAACCTTGAAATATTGCATGTTGCAAAGGAGGTCCCACTACCTACAACTCCTTCGCTCACATCCTCCTCTGCCTACTTGCATCACAAGGATGTTATTTTATCAGATGCCATTGTTGCAGGTCTTGCGCAAGTCGATTTGTTAAGGAAAAGAAAATACAATTGATAGGTGTAAACCTATATTCCATGGCCTAGGTTGACTCCTCCATGGTTGCACCAAAGGAACAGAGTGTGGACAATCATTGAAGCATGATAAAATTAAATTTTTCTCATTGTTGTGGCTATATCACCCTTGCAGAAACTTGTGCAACATGTAAATGCAAAGACAAGGTAAGTGAACCATTTGAATGCTTCAAAGAGACCATTTCTTTGAATACAATGATTGCAAGGTTTATGCAAAGTGGGTTTGTTCATAAGGCATTAGAAACTTCCAAAGAAAATTCAATTGGCCATTGCAAATCCAAATCCCACGACCTTTGCTAGATAACTCCTACCCACATGTGCCAAAAATTGCAATTTTAATGTAAAATGTGGGTGTAAATATAGAGCACGTGGGTTGTAGATAGAACACCATGATAGCATAATATGCACAAATGGATTTGTTAATTGATCTTTCAAAACTTTCAAAGCAAATACAATTGGCAAGTGTAAATCTAGATTTTAAAATCATTGCGAGCATCCCATGACTTGTAACAACAATGACAACTTTGAAATATTGTATGGATAGTCATGGATGTATAAAGGGTAATGGAGTGTTGTTAGAAGTTGTAGATGCAACACTTTGGTAGTCATGTACACAAAATGTGTAAGCATAGACAATGCAACATAACCGTTTGACAAAATGGCACAATAGATTGTAGCCTTGTGGAATGTAATAATTACTTGATATGCATAATGAATTTGTTGATAAATCTTCAAGAGCATTTGAAAAAATGTAATTGGAAGATGTAATGCCAGATTCCCCCAACTTGCATGAAAATGCTATCAAAATATAACAAAAATAGGGCACGTAAATCATTTGACAAAATCCCCTCAAAGATACACTAGAACACAAAATACAATGACTAGAGAAGGTGTAGAAGCAAAGACAAGACACATGGTTTTCCGAATATGATTTTTTGTCCATGGAAGATTATTGACATCCAGGTTACATAAAATGAACATTTCATAGAACGATGTTTTTCAAGACTATAGCATATACAACAGTAATTGTGTAACTCATAATAACCACAATACTACCTTGGTGATTTAGAAACACGTCATGGGAAGTTTGCTTTAGAAAAAGAATAGTGGCTTTGTTAAGTTTAGTGCGACTCTTGACAATTGCATTGTACATCCCCTATCACCACATTAGATGATAGTGTTAGAGCTTCAAAATACTAATTGTGAGAGATAATCTCAAGATTTGAAGATGCCAATGGTGAAACAAGTCGACAATATAAAGATGATAAGGAGGTTGCAGAAAATGATTACATGGAAATTCTAAAAAAATAAGTATGCTAGATTTCATCGGTGGCATCCTTGGATTGTATTCTTTCAATATTTCCTATTCGGACACAAGGGTAAGTGCATGGAAATGGGGTCAAAAGTGGGGTACAAAAAGGGGGTTTAATTTTCTCACTTTTTAAAACTCCCTATAAGTACAAATTTGAGTTTGCATCCTAAGGGGACTTCCATCTCATAACTTACACCCAACTTGAATTAGATATATAGCTCAAAATCAATAAAAGAAAAAAAGAACTTTTCTCACTTTTTAAAACTCCCTATAAGTACAAATTTGAGTTTGCATCCTAAGGGGACTTCCATCTCATAACTCACACCCAACTTGAATTAGATATATAGCTCAAAATCAATAAAAATAATCAAAAAATTAACATTACAACATTTTAACACAAGAAAGGTCTTAGTCCCCCTCATGGATAAGGCCAAGGTGTCACTGGGAGAAGACAATTAGGTTTTTAGAGGACCTCCAAATTAATTTCCATTAGCAAATTGTAACCACTTGCACACTTAAAGCAACTATGTATGCAGAAATATGAAATTAAAATAAAGGAACAATATGCATCAAAGTACCTATTCCATTTTCAACATAACTCAAGTGCTAAAGTAATGAAATAAAATAACAAACAATATTACCCTAATAGCCCTTGTTGCAATGAAAATGATATATATGCTCTAATGATATTTGATAATGCTTTGATATATTGGTTGTTCACATTGACAACAAAACTTTACATTTAGATTGTGGATGATAATGGCATGGTTGAGGGTTGATTTATAGATTCTTGGATGATAGGATGGATTGCTAGGATTAAGAGGTGTAATGGATGGTTGAGATTTATAGGTGGAAATAGATGGATAAGATTAGGAGGTGCAATATGAAATGGATGGTGGAGATTAAGAGGTGAAAGAGGCTTCTAGGGCATCTTTATGTGAATGGCTAGGATTGAGAGATGTAGTATGAAATGAGTGGTGGAGATGAAAACTAGTTTGACTTTTCAGACACTCATTTATTATTTGTGGTAGGAGGATGAGGATGAGGACAAGTGGAAATTAATCAAATGATACAATTATTTAATTAATTATTGGAGAGGGATAATGTGTGAGGATAAATTAATTAAATAAATATGATTTATTTAATTAATTTGGATGATGGAGGAAATGCATTAAATTGATTAAATAAATATAATTTATTTAATTAATTGGCTAATGAAAGAGACATGGTAAAGGGGACTCCTAGGACAAACATGTCGCAAGGTGACATAAGGTGGTGTCGAAAGGTGATGTCTAAGTGATGTTAGGATGTGGTCAATTCCAAGTGTCTACATTTTGCCCCTTTTTGAGATGATGTTGAGACTAAGAGAAGTAACATCATTTCAAAGAAGATAGGATATGGATGATTGGACATGGATGCCCCAACCACTTGAAGGGGTGACAAGGAGGAACAATGTAAGGATGGGATGCCCCCTTGAGAGGATAGGCGGGTTAGAAGAACACAAGTAGGCTCTTGAAATGGACGAAACAGATTGGTCAAGGAATATGGATGCAAGAGAAAGGATGGATAAAATGGATGAATGATACGTTATGCTGCATTAGGTGAGAAACCATATAGTTTGATATAGTACTAGACATTATGCACCAAGGTATAAATACCAAGGTGACAATGTGTCTTGTGCATGAAAGGACTAACTAAAAAGACAAAGGTTGCAAGCAAACATATGTCGTTGGGCACCATGATATGGAAGACCATGATGTAATTTGTAGCAATATGTTTTTGATTATGGAAAGCAGCTTACTGGGGCTGAATCCATCACAAACAAGGCCCCAAGGGTAGACAAACAAGACACAACATAACAACAACAACAAAGCTGAAATAAACCAACAGCCCAAAAGGCAACCCAAATGGTGCACTGGACGCACACTAACAATAGAAAAACCAAATAGGGGATCAAACAACAGCCGATCTCGAACAAGCAAACCTAACACCCTTAGCCCTAGGGCCCTGCTCCGCAACAGACTTGGGGAGCCCTTTCTTATGACGTTGAACCACAGTCCAAGAAACCTCAGAGTCAAAGTACTCAGAGCATGGCGAGAGGGGGGATCCTCCCTAGCAACAACAACCAAGGAAGGCACCAACAAAGAGGCCGAACTAGAAATAGGCCCAGCCGAAAGAGAGACCGGAGAGGAGGAAGAAGCAGCCTGATCCGAAGCCTTCGTGCGTAGAATTGCCAAGTCAACCGAAGAAAGACCAGTAGCTGAAGCAGAAGTGATCCAGCTCGGAGTAGGAGGAGCCGACATGGGAGCCAAAATATGATTAGAAGAGTCCAACAAAGTCAAGGGGTTAGCAATAGCCTTCACCACCCCCACATGAACAATCTCAAGAGGGATCTCATCCTCCTGAGAGGAATCATCCCCAAGAGATGAACCATCCTCCTGGGAAGCAATGATAGTCAAGTGATCCAGAAGAGCATCCTTCCACCAAATTGCAGTGCCTTTACGGCACGAAAGATGACAACCAGAAGCCACATGACCAATAACGAAGCAATGCCAGCATCTGAAGGGGATACCCTCATAGTCTAAAAATGATTTCCAAGGCTAGTCCCCTACCATTAAAACATCTCCAAAAAGAGGTTTGGAGATGTCAATATCTACTAAGATTCGAGCAACCATGGAGTGTCCCATGAAGGAGGTGGTAGAGTCTACTTTTAGAAAATGACCGATGGCGTTGCCAATGCTCTTGTAGCAAGAGTCCTCCCAAAACTAGAGAGGGAGGTTTAGAAGACGTACCCAAATTGGTCTGATATTAAGCGGTTTGGTAAGGGGATTGAAAGAAAGAGTCCAAGGTTTAATGTAAAGGGAATGTTCCCTCCACATCCAAACCCTACCATCAAGCACTAAATCTCGCTGCTCAGAAGAAGCAAAAGTCACGATGAAGAATCCTCGTGTACTGGGAAAAAGTGCAATATTACCAGCAACAAATGACTTTCAAGACTCCAAGACCCGATTGTGAAGATCGGGCATGGAGGGCCAAAACCATTGAACCTGCAAATCAAGCATGTATTATGGTAAAAATCTTCATTTTCTGTGACCTCCGGGCTACACACCACAACTGGGGAGGTGTGGGCACAATGGATTGGTCAGATCCCACCTTGGGGACGGTGAGCACCCGACCCTATCACTGCCGCAAATGTTTGCCGAGGACCACCAGGAGCACGCTGCCCAAGAACAGACATACAAAACCCAGCCTCAACCTGCACACCGCTTGCATCATTATTCATGATTACTGAGGGAGCCCCTACCCGACTAGAAGAAGCTCTAACCACAGCCTGCACTCCATTCGTAGCCACCTTCACTACATTTTCTGTGGGAACCCCAATCTCAGGAACACCCACAGAAACCTTCTCACCCCCTGAGAACCAGAGGATGAGCCCGCAGCACCAAATGTAGCACCCAGGCCAGTGGACTCAGGGGCAACAGTCATGCACAAATTCGCGCTCTCGCCCATTTCAAATCACAAATTAATGACTTTTTATTTGTAGCAATATGTTGCAAGGACTTGATGTAAATGAAAGATAAAATGATAAACACACACAAGCAAGCAAGAAAACATGCACAAATGATTCAAAAACACACAAGGTTATTTCCCTTGCCAAGCTGAAAACCAAGGATTGATTGATTGATTGGATGATAAGGATAGTGTTGAGGGAACAATATATCTCAAGAGCAACACAAGGATAGTGAACTATATATCCTGATGATGATGATGAGAAGTGATTGATTGATTGGGTTGACAGCAAGGTTGGAAACAAAACCAAGGTATGCTTTTGGATGATTGGCAAGATTGGTTGACTAGATTGGTATGGATTAAGGTTGGCTTGCATTTGGTTTACTGCTTGGATTTTTGTATGTTTTTATTTTTGGTTTGTGTTGCTATTTTATTATGGAATTGGATGGAGGGGTTGTGATACTGAATGGGATGGGGGGAGAGGTTGGGTATGTGACAGGTAATGCTAATGAGACTAATGCCATAGGTGTAAGATTGAAGATGTGATATCATCATACTTGTAAAGACATGAAACACACAAGTGTATGAAACTTAATAAGAAGAAAGACAATGAGATGTACTCGACATAAAGAATATTTACTAGGGAAACTAATTACAAAGTAAAGTACAATCCACTACCCCCTGTATATTACAAGGGTGGGGAGAAAAGATGGGTATGATGGAAGACTAAGACAAAGAGATATGAACAAGGAACAATTACTTCCCTAGATATATGACAAAGATGGAAACATGAGATGGATGTAATGGAAGACTAGAATATGAAAGGAGGATGGGATTATATGGAAAAGACCTAGAGGATAGCAAGATCTAGCTTATATACATGGTGCCTGCAAGTAGGTTTTTGTCACATCCCTAATTTTGACTTGAAATTACTTTTTACTTCTATGTAAATATAAGTGAATTCTATGGATAAATGATTTGGCATTAAGGTATAATGTCGAGATAAATCATTAGTTTCCTATATTCTAGTCATAAGAATAAATGCATGTGATGTAATGAGTCTAGAAAGTACTTTTGAATTGGATATTCATGAGGTTATGAATGGACTAATGATACGCTAATTCCGTTTACATGATTCTAAGTTACTTTCAGGAAAACAGGTTTCCACCTCTTCGAGAAAGGGAGGGAGAGCATCATCCGAGAGAAGGGAATAGATACAAGGAAAATAACTATTGTTGCCATCTTAAGTCTTGTGTTGGTGCAAAATGGTGTATCTAGTTGAGTCAGGTAAGTGATTTTAGACCCTTTTGGTCTATGTTTGTTTCTCGACAAGTTGTCGATGTCATGTAGAATCTTTTTAAATGTCGTTGGACGTCAACCTAGTCGTTTAGGTGAAAACAATGCCATCAAGTTGGTGAGTTGTGTTTGACCAAACTAGCTTAAGTTTGGTGTTGATTCAACAATCATTGATTTGTCAAAAACCCAATAAGATTATGTTTTGTCTTAAACCAAGTCAGGTAGTTCGACTATCGATAGAGACATAGTCGATAGTCATTAGACCTAGTTTGACATGAATATAGTTATATTCAAGCGCTGATATTATTAAATAGTTAATATCTCATAATTGGTAATTTGTGGTTGAAATTCCATAAGGTTATACTATCTTTTTGATTTTGATGATTTCGCAAGATTGCGAGGGGGAGAGTACCTCGACCCCATTCACACATCTTGTTGAATGAATTTTAACGACGTTAGTAAACATCGTATATGCAAATATTACAATGATATATGTTATATATTTAATTCGTGTTAAGGTGATGTATGAGTTTAACTTATTCTAATTATTGTGGGCTCTCAAGAGAGAGAGCATGTCATACTAGAAAGATAAGGCAAACTACTTTCCCTGAAATATGGAGCTCGACTCCTTAGTTCAAAATGGTTTGGAGAGAGAGGGAAAGCTTCGAAGCCGGTTGAAGAGTGGTGCTTTATTACCCACCTTCTTCTCTAGTTGTATGCTCGAGCTAGAGCATTTAGTGACCTCTTAAGAGGAGGTATTCATGGTAGTGGACAACTAAAACCTCCCTTAGTTCTCGCAGAATTTTGTTTCAAAACCTCCACAAGGGTCATGGGTGAGAGTGGTCTTAACGACCAACTACTCACTTTTCACATGTCATCTAAAACTGTTAAAAGGGCAAAGATTCTGCTGATCGGATCGTACTTTATGCTCATGGGGTGATTTGGTGTAAGTTTTATTAAAACTTGCGAATAAACGTATGGCAATCGGTAGTTATCAGGTAGATAACATTAGCAGCGAATTATTATCTCTGGTTACCACCCCACCATCATGGCACGATCATCATATTCCAAGGCTGCGGGATGAGTCATCTATTGATGACGAAATGCTTTAGAAAACCGAAGAAAAAGCCCTTTGACGTCGACTATGAGAGATAGTTAAGAACAAAAAGACGTGGCAGGGAATGTGGAATCAGTTGTTATTCGTAAAATGATAAGGGAACGAGATGCTAAAGGAAAGGGGGATCTTTTTGTCAAAGGTATGTGCAGATAGCTGCGAAAAAAGAGAGATATACAGGGGAAAGTCGTCGGACGGAGGGAAAAAGAATGTATTGGGCAATAAAAGTGGGAATGGAGGACGAAGTGTGAGTTTTATCTCAAAGCACATTAAGCTCGGTGGGAATAAAAAGAGCTTAGCAATATCACAGGAGGGCATTAGATAAAAGAAAGATATGCGAAGATAGAGAAAAGAAGGCAGGACCGTCGTGTTTGTTTAGAGAGCTTACTCATGCATTTCTTATCAATGGGTTTAAGGTATGAGCACTATAAAAACTCTTTATCTCATTGTAGCATTTCATATCTTTTATTCTCTTAAAAATTTATCAATAGAGTTTTCCTTTATAAAAGAGAAGTTTAGGAGCAAGTTGTGTTTCTATGCTCAGTATATTAAGCCCTCAAGAAATTTAGTAGACCCCTTTTGTCTCACAACAAGAATATGAGGGTATAATATCTATTTTCTTACTAGGTTGGGTTATTGAACCCTAAGGATATTTGAGGTGTAGATCGATAGATTAGAAGAATGTTAAATTTTATTATTTCAATCTCGGAGCCTTTGTAGGCCGAAAGGCCTAGAGACTTTAGTTATCATATATAAAATGAAAACTTTGAGTATGTTTTAACTCAGAACATCTTAGATTAAGAGGGAAACTAAGAAAGGTTATTATGGGTCTCTTTAGAACCCAATGAAGACTTGGTAGTTGGAACATGAGAGCTTAACTAGAGAGGGTTGTTTAACCAAGAAGGTTTTACCTTTTTATATTTATCTTGTATGGTTATAAAGTTTTATGACATCTGTTTTCTTATCTTAATGTTATGGAAAAGATAATATCATTAGGGATTATTAAAATATATGATATCACCTTTGTATACAAAAAGGAGATACATTGTTATGGTATCTAGAGAACAACATGCTTGAGTTGCAATCTATTCTAACTGAAGAACGATGAACTCAAGAAACCTAGATGATTGAGGGTGTTATTTTGGAAATTTCTTAGACTCAAAGCTATTTGGGTTATTAGATTAACTTTAGTCAAAAATGACTATATTATTATAAGTGTACTCGTATTACTTAAGTAAAGAGGATTTGTATAGTGCCAAAGTGGATAAGAGAAACCAGGGGTACTCTACATATGTTGTATTATTATAATTTGTACTAGGATTCAAAGTAAATAATGGAATTAGGAAGATGGAAGTTGATTCCTTAGTGTATGTGGAAGACTATGGTAGATACATAGTTGTAATCTTGCTTTTGGAAGCATTTAACCTATAGTTCTCTGAATAGAGACTTTGATGAGGTAATGTTGTTACGATATTAAAAAGTAACAATGTTACAACTCTGATATAGATTGTCTTATGAGAAAATACAATCCTTCCATCTATATTGTATTATATATCCAAGGGAATAGGTGGTCCAAGAATATGGAAACCTAGACAGCCTTTGTTAACATCTATCACTTATGTTATGTTATCTCGAGGAAGAGAGTAAACCAGGAAATGCAAAGATATAGATGTCATAGTTTTTGCTCTATGCACTGAAGGCAAAGTTAGCCAAAGTTGGGCATCACTGGAGTAAATTATTCCGGGTAGGACATGTTTGGAGATTCGTAACTCAATTTCACTCGGTTGATGTAAACTATCATTGTTGATAAATGTTTATGTGATATAAATACACAAGGATGTTATATATATATATATATATATATATATATATATATATATATATATATATATATATATATATATATATGAGTTCATAACCTAGCTTATGTTGAAGGTCAGTAGACCTAAGTAGATCAGGAGATCAAAAGTAGATTGTTGTCTTTTATGAAACAAACCTATTAGGGATGGTGATTGACTGAGACAAAGAGAATTAATGTGTAATGATTTTATTCTTTTAAATTATTAACCGCATGAGGATATATCTCATATACTATGCTTTTCATGTTATGTGAAATTTGATTTCGAACAATTACAAGTGGTCTAGGAAAGACTAGAAGTATTGTTCTCATGTATTGTTGTACATGTACTATTATCTTTGGGGAACAAGGATGATTGCTAATTTAATGTTTTGGGTTAGAGTAGCTAAACCCTAGTATTGATTACAAGAAGGATATAGGAAACCTATTACTCTTATGTTAGATATGACATTGCATATATTTAATTTGGTCGACAGTGAAAGGTGGAGAACACCATATTTTTGGCGACTTTAAAAGGGTCAAGAAAACTATAGAGCATGATAGGAAGAGTCTTGTTTTAGTTTATCAAATTTAAGTTATTCTATCGAGACTCGTTTAATACATCCAAGTTGTTTGATTTTTGAATCGGGGAGTAGAATGATAGAAAGTCATAAACCCTAGTGCATTGCAAGTATGCTAAGGGAGACTCTTTGAAAGGTTAAGAATACCTAAAACTTTATATCGCATGTAAATCCTAGTTTGAGGATTACTTCTTGTTTAAATTGACTAGAATGAACTTTACTATACAGACAAGTCTGTGTCTAGAGTTACTAAATGAAGAAAGTCAAACTGAAAGATGAGATAGTTCCAAATCGGGTCAGAGGTGTGTGTCTAGACGGCATGACCAATCAGTATGATCATAATTGGCTAGAGGGAATCTAGAGTTGTATGGTCGATTGAAGTTATGTAGGACACATCACTAGGACTCAGATGGCAAGCATTGGTTAATTCCTTATATCTATACCCTTCGTGAAGGGTAGGGCCACTTCCAGATAGGAAGGTGTGCGGGAGACTGCCGGTCTGTGGTTGGAGGAAAATCACTCGGATGATGCTCTCCCTATGAAGCAGGAGACTCGCCATTGCTCGCAATAATAGCTTCCGACATTCCAGATGCAGTGTACACTATGTGATGGCTTATGATAAACAAACTAATAAGGTAAAACTATTCTGTTGTCAAGTACATCATTTTGTAATGTAAATGTTATGCAAAGGGATTTCAATATGATTCTGGTTGTGAATAAGTTATGATTTCAAGGTTGAAATTACATAGAAAATTGTACTTCAATTTTTGGGATTATGGAAATGATATAGAGAGGAAAAAAAAAATTATCATTTGTGTTTACCAAGTTTATTCACTTTCTTGTAATTTCTTGAATTTACTTGAGTTTGAGAGGAGGGATGTTACAGTTTTCACCATGATACTTATCCAAAGCACCACAAAGTGGTTTTCACCATAGGACGAATTATTTCTTTACTATTTTGATGGTATTTTTTGACAATTTGGGATATTTTGGTAGACTAAGCATGGAAGCGTTGGAGATGGAAGATGCTGCAAGGTTCATCTAATTCTTGATCAGCTAGAGTAGTTAAGTGATAAGCACCTAAACCATGTTGAAGAATTTTTGTTGCAATGACAATACCACTAGTAGGGTCATCACAGATCCCATCATGCACCTCATGGAGTACAAGATTAGCCTCCGTTGTGTTTAGGCAACGTAAATGGGAACCATCATAGCCTCGTTGATTATGGATATGAACATGGGAGATAAATGACTTATGTTGAGTGTGGGCTAAGTGGTATGGAAGGATGCGATTACGTAAGGTGGTGGAAGTGTCATGGAATGAAAGTGCCGTGGGACCAACAATCTCAGCAATAGACATAATTTTAGGGCGTTGCTTTTGTTTTTTGTTTATGCACAAATGGACTTGTTTTTCTTCAAGTGGATGCTCTTGTGATGATAGGGGCAAGAGGAAATTTTCTTTGGCTTTTGATACCCCAAAGATAGATACAACATGATTTTTCTCTTTTGAGTCCAATGGTTTATTATTTTTACGCTTGTTTGCTTTTTGACTTGTAGGACTAAGGAACTCAAGATTGGCTCCAAGATTTTGACATGTATCATGAGATAGTGGACTTCGTTGGTCCTAGGAAATGGAGGCAGGGGATGGTGATGAGAATTCAATGGCATGGATGGCGTGGTCATGAAATAGGCACGAAATGTCAAGATCTTCAGAAGAGGCATTGCTGGTCCCATCAATGGTACTTTTAACGCTAGTATAGGGATCATCTTGACTCGTAGAGGAAGCTTGAGGATCCTTGGTTTCCAAACCAAGAGGCATGTACCATAATCCATAAGATCATGGAGATAAAGGTAATTTCCCCACATTCTCATATTCTCCACATTGAGCTCATATTCTCCACAACCTTTGTCGACGATCTTGACCTTTATAAATTTAGGATCTTGGGAAGATGATTAAGTGGAAGGAAGATCATTTGGATGGACATAAGATGCTGAAGAAGTGACCTTAGTAGCAATATCATTAGTAGGACAAAGGTTATCTTTATGATGGGCATCTTCCATAGCATGACAATATTCTAAAGGTTAGGGATCTGCCTGGATAGTGACTTCAACACCATTGTGGGGGAATTTAATGCATTGGTGATAGGTGGAAGGGACAACTTGCATAGCATGGATCCATGGGTGACCAAGTAGAATGTTATACGGAAGGTCAAGATCAATAACGTGGCATGTAGTGTGGTGTAGGATATGTCCCACTTGTATGGGAAGACATATGGTTCCTTTAGAGTCCCTCTCAACATTGTCATATGCTTTGATGGTAATAACACATGGATCCAAGTTAGTTGTTGAATATCCCAATTGTTTTATTAGCTGCAAGATACATAAATTCAAGCCAAATCTATTATCCAAAAGGACACGTTCAACCTTGTGTTTAACAATAAGGTCCTCTATGTGAAGGGCATGATTATGATAGCTTTGTGGATAGAGGAAGCCTTGAGGAGATCCAAGATGGATATTTGTGCAAGAGTCTTCCCAAGGTGGTCTAGGATGTTGTAACGAGAAGGTTGGGAGGATGAAGAAGATGGAGGTCTAGGGATAGTAACTATTCCACATCTTGTTGTAATGTGGCTTTTATGGTGATGGTTGCAACTTGTGAGGGATCATAATCAATACGCCCTATAATAGAGTCATAGGTGTAAGGGGCTTTATTATAGCGGACATTGTTGGCATGATTATTTTGGGATTGGTTTGGATTGGGGGTGGAGGACGAATTGGATTGTCTATGCTTTGGAAAAGGATCCTTATAAATGCCCAATTGTGCATTAGGCGAGGAATTGACGGTTACCTCTAATGTGCCTTGATCAATAAGATCTTAGATATAATGTTTGAGCCTCATACACTTGTTCGTGGGGTGTCCTTGGACACGATGATAGTCACAATACTCTTGATCATTGTACCATGTGGGCTTAGGGTGATTGTCATCAAAAGGTCTAGTGATAGGGAATGTGACCATGTTTGCTTGCACTAATTTTTGAAGCACCATCTCAATAGGTTCCCCTAAGTTAGTAAAATGATGTCTTGGATTGGAGGGTGGCCTAAACTGTCTCTTAGGAAGAGAAATGGTACTAGTCTTAAGGACATTTTGCACATGGTGTCGAGGAGCTTGCATGGTTTGGATATGCTTTGTATCAATGATTCCATCACTAACCACATGTTTATTCTTAGCCCAAGGTTTAAACTTATCATTGGTTTGGTTATTATCCTTGGTGGAGGTTTTGAGTGAACCTTCAGCGATAAGGGCCTTTTCAATAAGGACACCTTTCTCAATGACCTCATCAAAAGTAGATAAACAATGGTCTTGAAGATGAAAGGTCATTTTTGGATGAATATCTTGAATGAAAATGTTAACCAATTATTTTTTGGGAATTGGTCATGGGATTTAAATTTCAAGCCTTCTCCACCATTGTAGGTAAGAACAACTCTCTCCATTAGCATTACAAAGATCTAGCATTGTAGTCTCATGTTCAACATTATAGGAGAAATGGGCACCAAATTTTTTGGATAGATCAATGAATGTTTTGATGGTACTAGGAGTGAGATGATGAAACCAATATAAGGCTTGTCCTGCCAAACTTAGTGGAAAGAGTTTTAGTAGGTAAACTTCATAATGGGAAACCTCTTGACAAGCCATGAAAAATTGTTTGATATGATCTCGAGGGTCTCCTTTTCCCTTGTATTTGTCAAACTTAGGAACTTCAAAGTTCGGGGAAAAGGAGTTATAATATATTGATCAAGAGGATAGGGACAAAAATCTTTAAATTTAAAATGTTTGTGTTGGGTCCCAACCTCTAACCTTTTGAGGACATCCTTTAGTTCACCTTGTAATGTTGGGACCGTTTGCTCAAGGGAAGTCCCAAGAGGCGGGGTAGATGAAGGTATGATAGTTTGGTATGAATTCATAGGATGGGTGATTAAAGGGTTGGGTTGGTAGGTGGTATGTGATGAGATGAGTGGAGATGTAGTGGGTTGAGGTGAGGTAGTTGAATAGATGAGTTGTGTTTGACCTTGAGGTGTTGATGGGTTAGATTGATTAGATTGGGACATGGATGGATAGGAACTTGATGGAATATGAGGTGGTAATGTGGATGGGATTGCAAGTGTATGTTGGGGAATAGAAAGAGGTGGAAGTGAGGTTTTCAATGAAGTGGAAAGTGTAGGAATGTATTGATGAGACGTCCTAGATGGCTTGGAAATTTGTGGCATGAGTGATGAAGATTGGCCTAGTTGATAGGCATGGGTTGAGCTAGGATCATAGGGCGGTGGAGGTAGGAAGGACATGTCACCTACTTGTTGATGCTCTTGAGAGTTTTCTATGATGGATTGTGATGAAGGACCAGGTGTTGGGACCTGAAAAAACCAGCTCCCAAAATGCCTTATTTTGCCCCAAAAATCCATCAAAATCCATTAAATTTCCCAATTTTGCATTTGCGATCAAAACCCCTCAGTTAGATCTGATCTGAGACAGTTTATTAGGGGTTTTATTCCAGAATATTCTAAGTAAAATGTTTCCCCTTGCCTTTGTTTTCTTCCTTGTGAAAAAATGGCTCATTTGGAGGCTTTATCGACAAATTGACGAAATTACGAACTGGCGAACTAGTTCGCGAGTTCACAATTTCATTGGTTCGCCAATAAAGTGACTAGGAGAGATGACTTCGACGATGAAAAAGGAAGAACAAAGGGCATAAAAGAGTTTGAAGGGAAGAAAAGAAAAGAGAAGTGTGTGTCAGCAAAGTTGGAGGTTCTTGAACCTCCAAGTTCGTCGACAGAGGGTTTTGCCAATGACGATTTCGCTGGTAGTAGAAAATCAAATGGAGGAGGAAATTCTTATAAGGAAAGTGATGAAGTAGAGGAAGGCCTTTGTCAGCGAGTCTTGTGGTTCGCAAACCATTTAGTTCGTTGACTAAAGGGTTCGTTGGGGTGACTTTTTGCCGATTGAAGGGGTGGCAAAGGTAAAAAGCAATTGAATAGGAAGATAAAGGATGCAAGGAATATGGTTCATCAGCGAGGAAAGTTGCCGACAAAGAAGAGATAAAAGACAAAGGGAAATGAAAGGGTAAAGTTCGTGAAAAGCCATATTTGCCAATAAGGCAAATAGAATATCAAAAAATGGCTAAGGCAAAAAAGATAAAAGGAGGCATTGTCGGCAAGTCGGCAGAAAGTTGAACTTGGCAAATAGTTCAAAATTTTTGAAGTTCGCTGATAAGGCGATTGGCCGGCAAAGAGGAAAAGAGGAGCTTCTTCCTTGGTTCGGCAAAGGATAAATTCGCCGACGGGAGGGAAATAAGATGAGTCGATTAGTTCGTCAAATTAAATATTTGTTGACTAAGGGGCTGACAGTGGAGAAAGAGGCACCAAGGGAGAAGTTCAAGAAAATGAAAATTTGCCGATAAAGGGCAATGGCGAAAATGAAGGCCTAGGCTTGTTTCGAGAAAAGTGGAAATTGGCGATAAGGGCAAAAAGATAAAACAAAGGTGAATGAAGATAGAGGGCTTGGTTCAAAAAAAGGAAAATTTGCTGATAAAGCCAAAAATGACTAAGTAAAAAAGGAAAAAGAATGTTTTATCGACAAACCAACGAAAACCCTAACTCACTAACAGTTCAGAAAAATGAAAGTTTGTTGATAAGGCAAATTGGCCAATAGGGTAAAGAAGGAAAGAGAATGAAGCCAAGGAAAATGTGGTTTGGAAAAGTCACAATTCGCCGACTGAAGGAAAATCCAAGTTCGCCAAATTGAAAATTTGCCAATAAGGCAAAAGAGGAAGCTAATAGAGAAGACAAAGATTTGCTGATAAGGCATAAAAGAGGCTGAAAATAAAGATAAAAGGAAGATGTCTTCCACAGTTCGTGAAAATGACAGTTTTCCAACAAAGTGAATAGAAGAAGAAAATGAAGAAGTTTGTGATAAAGAAGATAGGCCAATAAATGTGGGAGGATGCTGAAATATGCAGATGGGTACAGTCAGAAATTAGATGGCCTAAAATGGAAAATTGGACAACACATTTAAAGTGTTGTAAAAGCTTTAAAAAGCTGATTTTTACCTAGAATTTATAATCCTGTAGAACAGTGCCATGCAGGGGGCTGGAATAGTGTAATTCTTCAATGCATCGGTACATTTGGAAAACAATTTAGATATGTCAGAGATTGCAAATGTCAGGAAAAAGATTAGATCCTTCCCTCTTTATTATTCCAAGTACACAAAGAGTGCAAGCAATCTTCTTTTGTCATTTTCAGAATTGTCAAGGAATGGGCAAACTTCCAAATGTGCAGATTTTTTGACTGAGGCCATGGGCTTGATTTTAATGCAGCATGGGTTTCTTGTTGACTGATTTTCCAGTGCCCAGGAGCTGCACAGTAAAAAAGATTGCTATATATACATGATTCATAGATGTTTTTAGGGTTGGTCGTTGAACCAATTGTCTGGTCAGGAAAGCCTAAGGGAGATTTTCAGGCATCAAGCAAAGGATAATGTCTAAGCAGTGAATGGAGGAATGTGGTTGATACAACATAGGAATGAGTTGTAATGCACATCTTTATGCAGTGGTATGTCTCGATGGCTATTTGTAATGATTCAGGGGAATTCATAGTCACAGTTTTGTCTTTTTCCTTAACCACATTTGCTAGTGTGATTGCAATAGAGATTTGATAATGTGTGACAACATTCAAGTCAATACATGCTTTGTGTTGAGTCATTTCTTTGTTGCAAATGGGTCATTATAGTTTGGTTCTAGATAATTAAGTATGTCCAATGCATGAAATGTAATCTGAGAAATATATGCCAATATATTTTCGTCTTCTGTTGATACCGGTTCAATCCATTTCCTTTCTCTTTATTTCTTATGACTTAGATGCCCAATGGAGTAGGCACCAGTCCATATTAGAAAGGGATCAATCACTCTTTTAAATTATACAAATCATTCACCTATGGTTTAGGGGAAAAAACTATCTTTCTTGTGCATGTACATTCGCACAATTGAATAAGCTATATAGGGGTTTTGTGACAACCAGCTGTTCTTAGCTTAGTGACAAATTTGAGGAGCTAAGAAGGCGATTTGGGTTTGGTTGTCCATTTATTTTTAGTTCATCTGGTTTGAACTTAATACCTATTCAAGTATACCCCTTGGAATATCCCTCTAGAGCCTAGCTAAGCTCGAAGTGCAGAGGAGTCTACCCACTCTTGTTAGTTGGCCAAAATCACCCTTAACTTGTTGATAAACCTCTTCCTATCACCTTGATGACAATCCCTGGCCTAGGTGATTTAGGAATGTTTTAGAGTTTTGTGCTACAGTCATTTTGGGAACCAACACTAGGGTCGTTGGAATTTGAGTTTTTTCGCGAGGTGAGGAGGAAGTTTCCCCTCTTCTTCTAAGAGAAATTGTATGACAAAATCCTTATGCTACAAGTTTTTGAGGAAATCTATGAGTTGAGGGGAACACTCAGGTTGATCAAGACCATGTTCATGTGTACTTGAGTTATTGGGACAATCATGACGTGTAGTGGATTGAGTGTCTATATGAGGCTCCATGATTTTATTGGCTTGTGACCTTGTTATAAGGGGGCATAAAATGATGATGTAGCAAGTTTAGAATGTTGAAAATATTTGACAGATCTTGATGATGTGGCAAGAGATTGATTTGTTGGAGATCTTGAGTTTGTTTATGAATGGTTTAGGATTTGGAGGACAAGATTAGGGATGATGTGGATTGATATATGTGATTGGGAGTGATTAGGCTTGATATATGATGAAGAGGATTGGATTTGGGATTAAGATCAAGATACAAGACCCTATTGGATTGGATTAGGATATATTTCTATACTTAAGTTAGACCGTACTTAAGTAAGAGTTGATTGGGTTAGCTGATGGATTAAAGATGATTGGTCTTGATCAAGGGCTTAATCGTAATTCAAGGTCTATGGATGAAAGAGGATGATGTACAACTTGTCTTGATGGATAAAGTAAGTGACGGGGTTGGACAAGATGAACTAAGGTATAAGGTTTTGGGATGAGGGTGTGATGAATTGGATTTGGTATGTTTGATAGATAATAGATGTAGCTTGGAATATGGATTTGGATCTCAGTTGAATCAACCTTTGGCAAATGAGCTTGGTGTTTAAGACTCTCAAAATTGAACCATGGACCCCAAGATGGATAAAATGCATGCAAAATTTTGGATGTTTTGGATGAAGTGGATAATCACAAGTTTAACATAAAGAACACATACATCAAATAGACGAACAAACCTAATTTATTCAATTAGGTGTGTCAAATATTATGGACTCACAATGGCGACATCCATTCCATTAATACCATATCAATGTGATTAGATAGCTAGGGAATGCAAGGTCATGTACCACCTATACACCCCTTACCTTGGAGGCGAAAAGCTTTGTCCAAAGTTAGCTCTATCTCAACACATGGAGGTACATGTGAGCACTTCTCCTCCTCAATAGAGATGCACCACAAGATATGACTGTCAGAAGGTCTTAAGCTAGGATGAACAAGCCTTTAGGGGTGCCCCTATATACGCAAGGTACGTGGGGTCCAATCTATGAACACTAGCCCATCTACAAGCATGAGACCGGAGTAAGAGATCGAATGATCTCTTCACCTTGTGTTCGGAATCACCTGGGGCCCCAAGGCTGTGCTAGACACGATGATGACTAGATTGAGGTACAACTTTCATTCTCCCCCTTTGATATGCCACATTGGAACACATGGTTGAGGTCATCCCTTAGGGTGATGAAATCTACAAGCAGGCCTCCTAATGGGAAATGATTCCAAGTGCTTTTGATTCCCAAGATTCTTTTGCAACGCGAGGGAAGAGCATACACAACTTGGGTCCTTGGGTGACAAAAGTGAAACCAAGAGGTGCTTTTGATCCTCAAGATCACCTAAAGGTGCAAGAGGAGAGCATACACACAAACTTGATCCACACAAACAAGATTAATTTACCCTTAAAACACAAAGTGTGGTGTGAAAATAAAAGTGGCTAAAGGGTGCTTTTGATTCCCAAGATTGCACTAGGTGTAAGGGAAGATCATACACACACCTCAAGTCACAGCCACATTCACCAAGCAAAGTAAACACAATGTTTCAAATGATAATATTTGACAAGCAAAAACATGCACCACACTTGTTAGTAGTTTGACTTATGGATCTTTGACCAGTGAAAATAAAGATGAACCACTTGATTAGTCCCAAAAATTAGACAAGAGTTAGCAAAAAGAAATGAAATCTATGTTCACGAACTACCCAGAAACAAAAGCGTCAATGTACAACCGAAGCGCTAAGATGCAGTTAAATGCGCTAAGATAAGAAAAAGATCTACAACACAGCAAAAGCACTGCATTATAGGTCAAAAGTGCTAATAACATAAGAAAAAAGTGCTAAAACATAGAAAGACAAAAATGATTATACTAGAGTGCAAAAGCATGAATCTGTAGGAAAATGCATCAATCTGGAACAAAAGTATGGCAACCGAATCAAAAACATTGTGACAGGAGAAAAAGCACGGTGACAGGAACAAAAGTGCTGTGACAGGAGAAAAAGTGTGGTGACAGGAAAAAAAGTGTGGCAACAGGATCAAAAAGTACTTCAACAGGAGCAAAAGTGCGACATCATGATCAAATGCATTGAGATGTCTGCAAAAGCATGACATCGTGATCAAATGCATTGAGATGTCTGCAAAAGTGCTAAGTCGTAATCAAAAGCGTCGACTTGGAACATAGGCATGCCGACTTGGAACATAGGCGCGCTGATCTGGAGCAAAAGTGAAACATAGTTGAAAGCACTAACTTGTAGATCTAACTTAAAAGCATACGAAACTTCACCAAAATTTCATTAAAATAGGGACATGGGTCCCATCGAGCATGCCAAAATGTGTATGCAGAAATATGAAATTAAAATAGAGGAACAATATGCATCAAAGTAATGAAATAGAAATAACAAACAATATTACCCTAATAGCCCTTGTTGCAATGAAAATGATAGATATGCTCTAATGATATTTGATAATGCTTTGATATGTTGGTTGCTCACATTGACAACATAACTTTACATTCAGATTGTGGATGATAATGGCTTGGTTGACGGTTGATTTATAGATTCTTGGATAATAGGATGGATGGCTAGGATTAAGAGGTGCAATGGATGGCTGAGATTAAGAGGTGGAAATAGATGGCTAAGATTAAGAGGTGCAATATGAAGTAGATGGTGGAGATTAAGAGGTGAAAGATAGAGGCTTCTAGGGCATCTTTATGTGAATGGGTAGGATTGAGAGATGTAGTATGAAATGAGTGTGGAGATGAAAACTTAGTTTGACTTTTGGGACACTCATTTATTTTTTGTGGTAGGAGGATGAGAAGTGGAAATTAATAAAATAATAAAATTATTAAATTAAATATTGGGGAGTGATGATGTGTGAGGATAAATTAATTAAATAAGCTATAGGGAAAATGGATTAAATTAATTGGCTAATGGAAAGAGACATGGTAAAGGTGACTCTTAGGACAAATATGTTGCATGGTGACATAAGGTGGTGTCCAAAGGTGATGTCTAAGTGATGTTAGGATGTGGTCAATTACAGGTGTCTACAATAGCTATCAAATACATCCAAAAGATAACCGAAGGAATTGTGGCGATGATTTAAACATAGCCATATACAATAGAAAATTTATTTATCTACATAACTATTATGAACCAACCTACTAATTGCCATAATTACACATTTTAAACAATTTAATTTCACATACAACTCACATGGTGAGCCCATATTACGTTTCTAATTCGTAGACACCTTAATCATAATTATCAAATATAATTTGGAATTAGATTAAATAAATATATCTAGAACATATATAATTCACCAACATTAATCTAACCATGACAAAATAGAGAGAATATAAAATCTTATCTCAAATAAATACACCACAAGATTAGTCTCATGCAATCTTACTCATCTAGTCGTAATTGTGTGTCCAACATATGAATTCTAATAATTAATCATAAGCATCCACTAATATAGATCAACGCAATATACTCATAAAACAAAATCATTCTAACTATAATCATGCTATCCATGCTAGTCTATCATTATGAACATAATCCAAAAGTATAATTTTGCAAATCAACTAGTATTCGTGTCCAAAATAGATACATCAAGTGCGAATGGGATCACACAAAAAATTGGGCTCCACAAAATACATGCCTAACTTAGACAAAATATTAAAATAATATATTGGCAACTAATTTCAAATATATTTGTATCTCCCTCGATTACCTACATCAAGTGAAAAGAAAATATTTGCATGATATGGCAATGGGGCTCTCCAACATTCTTCTTGACTTTCACAAGTGCAAAGCACCAATGGACACCATTGATATCCAAATTAACCAAACTATACAAAAATTGAAACAAAGGAAGAAAAATTGAAAGAGAACAACATGAAATTGAATGGATTGTCAGAAAATTCTCTATTACTTGCACTAACCACTTTAAGCCTTGCATGAATTGCCTCAAAAAAATTATCTAGAGATCATACAATTTTGGAATGTATTGATGACTACTTCTTTGTAACAAAATTCTAAGATAAATGAAACCAACATTATCATGCCTTGATATGGGTTAGAGATGCTCATGTATATAGAAAATGCAATAGTATTGAAATTGAATTGTTTGTATCTAGAAAAGTATATTACATGTAACATGAACTTATTTGAAGACAAACTTGCAGAAGTACACCAACATTACAATACAAGATGTAGAAAAACTAAGAAATATTTTAAAAAACAATTTCCCATTGCCACCTTTCAAAAAGACAACTATACTTGAGCTTATTATAGTGATTGACCAAACTATATAGATAATGCTATTGAATTATTCACAACTATTGAACAAAAATAATACAACCAATCTAAGATTTTTGATGACTTATTAAATGAATTGAAAATGAGCCAATATGATTATATACAAGCAATATAATCAACATTGAAACAATCAACAATTCTTCTAAACTGAGACCCTGTATCTACTTGAAACAATACTTTTGCTAAAATGATCCCACAATTATAGTAGGCAAATACTAATGCATAATTTATGCTCAATGCATATGTTGTAGCATCATATTTTTCATCATATAGACAAAAGTTGAAAAATCTATTACCAACTCTTTCAAAAGGAAACATAAAGAACATGGAATGATCTAGATATTTATGTTATATAAATGATACGTACCATTGAAAATGCATTTCTCAATCTACAACAAATGTGAGCTTAGCTTGCAATATATATAGTACTTTCACTTCCATTAACTTCTAGCTCAAGAAAATGTGTCTTTATAAACACATCTCTACCTCAAGACCACACATTCATTCTCAAGTCTACATTGCTACTAAAGCAACAACTTGATGAATAAAAAAATTTAAAGTATCAATCAATTATTGACTAATACATGCATCAATTAGAAAAAACTAAAATACATTTGCCTAGCTCAATTATTTTAGAGTTTAAGAAAAAAACAAGCGAAAAATCAAAACAAAAAAAATTAACATCACTGGATTTGTCAAATACAACAAACATCTCGACTATGAAAAATATTATAGAGAAAAACTATTGCTATATATTCCCTTCCAAGACAATGAAGATGCACTAAAACAAGGATTTAAGACATTTGCACATGCATATAATTTTTATGAAAATATTCTTAAAGAAAATGAATCTAGGTGTACAAACAATTTCAATGACACATGAGTGATGTTGACAGTGCATTAAAAAAATCTGAAGCACATGAAATATCAATTTTAGAACTAATTATAGAGCAAGAAAATAATAAAAATATCCTTGCAATATATAATCTAAAAATTGAATTGCATTGGTTGCAATCATTATCAACAAAAAATATTGGCTTCCAAGTTAGAAAAGATCCAAACCTTCTTGAGAACATAGAATATCATAGGATAAGAAGAATGTTAAACAAAGACCAAGAAGCAATTCTAAAAGACACTGGAATGAAAAGGTGCCTCAATATAAAAAAGCCATTATATTGCTTCTTAACTAGTGAAGTAGGAACATGAAAAACATTACAGTAAAAGCAATCTTCCAAATGTTAATACAAATGGGTATGTGTTGACATCTAAAATCATCTCATCACTATTCCAACCATAATCAAGATATCATTAGACTATTTCTTCTATAATTAATTAAATAAATTTCTATTTTTTCGATTAATTATCTGATTTTCATCCCAACATTAATTAAATAATATTTTATTATTTAATTAATAAAATCACTATTCATGCACTATTCATCTGACCCTTGTCCTAGTATTAATTAAATAAATTCAATCATTTATTTAATTAATCATCCTCTTTTATAGTCCAACCTTAGATGTATAAATTCATATATTTATTTATCTAAGTCTCTCATCCTCATCCCAAAAACTAAATAAATATTCCTATTTATTTAATTTCCTATTTTGTCCACTTTTCATTAAGTTGGCTAAAACCAATTAGCCAACTAATCCTCCACTTGCACAATCCTAAACCATAATCAACTCATTCAAACTTGACATATCCTCAAAAAGTGTACATAAGTCCTTTTGGGTATGGGTCTTCTTATATGAGGTATGAGCAAGTCCCTTGCACATCCCTCCAAAAGGTACCCTTAGTACCCTTTTGATCCTCTCCATCCACTTCTTACAAGGAGATCCTCCACCATTGATTTTCCTTGAATCTTGGACCTCCACTTGTGCACCAATCAAATCATGCCACTTGGAGCCTCCTCATCAACCCAATCCTCTCAACTAATCTCAACCATTGATCCTTTGAATCAATTTAAACCCTCCATCAACCCATCAAAAAATCTATAAATTGATCCTCATGCAAGCTATTTTTAAGTCTCCATGGAATGCAAAGTTATGCTATAAGTTTGAGGAGTAACCAACACATCAACTATCAAAGAGCACATCCACATGTCAAAGGTTTGCATTTGGGGATTTTTGTTTAAGTTTCATCTTGTATTATTCATTCCTATTTCCTCTAATTGGAGGTTGCATTTAATTGTAAATGGGATAAGTTAGCATAGTTTAACTTGTTCTTTCATGTTCACTTTTAATTGCATATAGTATGTACACTAAGATGGGGGGTCAAAAAGTGGCCAAAAACCATTTTGAAGCAATATGATATAACGCGAGTGCATTATAATGTGTTGTGATGGATTGGAAATCTTAACTCATAATGCGCTCATGTTATAACATGCTCACGTTATATTTGCATTAAAAACCATAATTTAAAAACTTAGACTTAGAAATTACTGGGCTAACTCAAAATGTTTTTTTGATCGGTGAATGGGGAACTTTTAGCCTGGCCCTAATCTAGGTGAAGCCACCAACGAGGGACCTCATCCTCGGCATGAATGCATTGCATTAACATGAATAGTCTAAACCCACAAGCTCAACGGCCCAATAGGGGCACAAAGCCCATGAGATCAACGACCCAACGAGGGTTTGAAACATGGAGTCAACAACTTGAATGCTGACACTTCAATGCACATGGTTCAAACCTACAAGCATAATGGCCCAACGAAGGCACAAGGCCTGCGGGCACAACAGCCCCTGTAGGGGTTTGAACCTTGGTGGAAACAACCACAATGCCACATTTTAACCAAGATTCTATGACATGAATGACTAAAATTTAGACCAGGGATGTACCCCTTGGGCAACATGCAAATGCCCCACTCTACATGCCATGGGTAAATCAGGTTACAAGATCTTGGGGGCCTCCTCAATTGTTGACCTAGTAGAGGGAAAGCCCGCGAGGTTTGAACCATGGTTGTTGGCACTACAAGCAAGAATCCCCACCATTTCACCATAGGATCTCCCTTGGCTAACCCAATTTTTTTAAAAACATGGGACTCAACAAAATTTTTGCAATAACTTAGCAAATTTATTGAATGTTAAAAAATATATTAATTTTTAGAAATATGCATATGACCAAATTTATGGACCATATTACTAATTTCCTTCATATATCTAGATCCAAATTAGAGTTCAATACACATTGTAGACCAAAAAATGAAAAATGAGTTTAAAGTTTCAACACACACATATATAATATTTTTTAATATGTTTAAATATCATTTATTTATATTATTCTTTATATATATATTGTTATGTCAGAAAAATGCACCCTTGGGGGCTTTTTTCCTTTTAAGGTTTAGCTCTTGGGTCTTTAGATTGCATTTAGAGCATCTTGTATGATAATTCAGACTCCTGATGAGAAAACCCTTGCGCCCTGTGACAAATGGGACCTAAGGGGGACTATTTTGATGATCCTGAAACAAAGAGAGGGGGTGGACTTGGGCGCTAGTGCCCTAGTCCAGCCCTATTTTAGGTCAGCCCTAAATTCAAATGTCAAGTTTGTGACCATTATTTGGGTCCCAGGCCGACATCATAAGTTTTAATTATGAAATTCTTGGCGGGAATCTTTGTAGTTGCATATATAATAATGTGTAGGTTATCATTTAGAAACTAGACGATGTTTATGATTGTGAGCTACTGGCATACTTGTGATTTTCATTATGTTGTAGAGCAGAGCATTGTTATTGTGTTTGCTTTTGCAGGTTGGATTACATCTTCTCCTCATGGCATTGAAGGGCATCTTCCTTCCATGAGAGCTTCATCATCAAGGTGACATCTATTGTGCTTTATCATCATTTATCATTTGTGTTTTTGCCTCTATCCTGTGAGATACACACTCATCTGACAACGGTGTTCGGAAGACTTGAATGTCTCTTTGGAGCTTGACTGAGGCAAGCCTCTAAACACCACAACCCCCTCCCATTCTCCTTGTGATTGTAGGTTATAGGTATCAGATTTGAAGAGAGTGGAGTTGCAGGGAAGATTGGAGGATAGTGTAGATTTGGGATCTAAAAAGAAGTAGACACTGTGCGACATTTCGGGACACGGGCGCCATCAACCTTGTCCCCCATATTTGGATCTATAGAAACAGACTGAACAGTGACAATTAGTGATTGCAGAGCTTCCAACATCCTGAAGAATATCCCTTAGTGGACTAGGGCGCCATCAACAATGTCCCCCGCATTTGAATTGCCGAAAACTGAAGATACAGTGGAAATTAGTGTCGGAAGAAGATTGGGATTCTACAGAAGAAGCTGCATCTTGGACTTGGACGCCATCACCATTGTCCCTGATATTTCCATTTTCTAGACTGCGAAAGATAGTGAGTTAAGGTTTTCTGCCCTTTGTCTTATTTCAATAGCATCTGTCGTAATTTGCAGATTTACTTACTGTTTTGCTTAAATTAGGGTTTCAAGAGCATTAAAAGCATAATTAGAGACATTGTGTGATAACCTCTAAATTTCCCAGCTTCCCTTGTGGCAACCCAACCTGATAGGTGACTCTCCTCTCAAGTGGAGAGGTAACTCGGTTGAAAAGCCCTTGGAATGTTTAGTGGAAAGGAGGATTCAAACTAAAACCTCCATACACCAACAAAACACAACTCCTCCTTTTTAACCATTATATATATATATATATATATATATATATAATTTTTCAAAAGTCTTTAGCCCAAAAAATTGACTAAAGGTTATTGTTTATATTGAATCAATAGAAAATAAAAAATAAAAATAACATCCCACAAAAACTTGTGAAAATCCAAAGTCAAACACATCAGTCTAAAATTGTGCCATGTCCATCCACATTGAAGAAGGGTTCAATAATCATTAGCATCACAAAATGTTGGACGATCTTTTTTGGCGCACAAGTTATGATGAGGAAGGGCAATTTTAGGCATTTTTTCAAAAATATTGGCTACAATTTGTTTCAAAAACTCAAAGCCAAGTTTTTTTTGCAATTACTCACAAATAGGATCTCTAGGTGAGTACTCATCAAGTTTTAAAACTATGTTAAAAACAAAGATACCACTCTTTCTTTGAATTTATAATATGTGTGTTATAACACACATGTTTCATTTAAAGTTGCTTTGGAATCCCAACCTTTGGCTTGGATTTGACATGGATATTTGAGCCAAAGAGTTGAGCCTACATGTAAGGTGCCCAAATATTTGTTTTGCATAAAACATGAAGAAACAAGTAAATGTCAAGCTTGCTCTTCATCAAGTTTGCATATTTTAATAAATTACTTTAAAAAATACCACAATAATGTCAAGCTGTCTCTTACCTTTCTAACCATGTATTTTTTTCTAATTTTGAATACATTAAGGTTTTGATCTTCAATTTCTTTTGTTAATGTCTTTATTTTTCTTTGAAAACCTATGTATAATATTTTTGGTGTCATTTTTTATCCATTCATCTAAATTTGAAACAAATTATATTTTACATTCTAAATTCTATTCTATATACATTAAAAAAAATTAATTAGTTTTCTCAAAATTAAAGGGGAAGCACACTCAATTTTTAATTTCTCAAGATGTGCCTGCTTTAAAATTAGTAAAAAATTATATATTCAGTAAAAAATTAGTAGAAAACCTAGCATAAACTTCATAATATTAGTTATTTTTCAATCCAAGGGATTTGTGAAATACAAAAAACTAGTCAACATTTCAGGGGGAGCACACCTAATGAGCTATTATATTTTTTTGACAAAAATATGACCATTTTGTATGCTCCCCCTATTTGACCCTCATAATCTTCACCATTTTTTTAAATAGTAGTTTATAAACTAGATTATGAGCACTACTAATCTTGTTCTTGTCACATCTTGAAATTTTGAACATGGGTATCTTGAATTTCTAATCCAAGATTAGTTTTTGCTGATTTCAAGAAAAAGTGGCCACTTTTGACCCCCTTTTGGCCCCTATCTCTATGCACATACTCAAATTTACAATTCAAATGTCTATTTTGATCCACTTAAGCAATCCAATTAACAATGGCATACATAGGAAAAAAGATATACAATGTAGATAGAACAACAATTCAGTCTACATTACTTATGCACTATAACATATCTAGATTCATTCCATTTAGTAATGAAACACTAGATTCTTTACAAAAATAATAGAAATAATTACACATGATGCTCATACATGAAGCTTCTTTTATAGGGAGTCATTTCTTATATTATATTGATAAAAGAATATGAGAAATATGACAAAACCCAACTAACTACAAAAATATTAATATGATATTTTGTGATGACTTATAGTAGGCATAGCCTATACAAGACAATATAGTCTTTAAAAATCCTATCATGAACAAAGAAATAGTTCCATATATATATTTTTGGAAAGATAACATATAATACAATTATAAATTTCAAATTACTATGTGTCAGACAAATGAAACATTCATTTATATACTAAATAGAATGTTGATTAAGTCATAAATTAGCAACAATATAACAATTGGACATAATATGATTACAAGAAACACACACCATACTCATTTCTTAATGATAAACTACAATGCTTCAAATCCATTTCAATGTACCATATGCATGGATTCATGACATGCTTTAAGAAAGAAATACAAATTATACAATCAAAGAACTACACAATAGACAATATAGAAGCTATACTAGCAAGGCTACTTCCTAACAAGTTGAAAACTATAATATTTAGTTAATATGCACCACCTAATACAAAAGAATCTACAATAATATTATTGGACGTCCATTACTTTACATACACTTCAATCACAATCTCTTTATTTTGGGGAGACTTCAGTATAAATATAAATGAATACATTATAAATTCAAACACATTAAAACATTCAACAATAGTAATAGACATTTCCTACTCAACAACAATAACTCTTTATCAAAATCACTTATTGACCATGCTTGGTCAAACATCAACAAAAACAAATATAAAATCTTTAAATAGACACATATTGGAGTGATCACAACCTCATCCACCTTTTACTAGATAATCCAACCATAAACAAACATTGGCATAACAAATATAAACTCATATCATGTATCAATGGAAGAGCATTTCTCAATTGAAATATATGGTGAACATGATGCATTGTGCAATATATAAGCAACCCCAACAATTAACTTGCACTCAACTAAAATATTATCTTAACCAATAAGATAATTGTATTAGTAATTCTACACATATTATGTAATAACTAATAATAACATCAAATACTCAAATTTCACTTTCTTCTTACATAAAAAATGAAAAGGCCAAGTAACACAAAAAAAATGAAAATATTATCTTAACCACTAAGATTGTATTAGTAATTCTACACATATATTATAATCATTGATACTAACATCATACACTCACATTTCACTTTCTTCTTATAGGAAGATTGAAAAGGCCAACTAACACATCTACACTTACTCTTCTCAATATATTAATTTAAATTATTAACATTTGTTTTAGATTCTGATTCTATATATGCAGAGAGTGTTATATATTGAAATTGCTTAATTATTTGATGCAGACAAAGAGTAATAATAGACAATCTCATAACTATGGATGAGTTAAATAATTACAAACAAGGATAGGTATTAAAAGGAAACGTTCTTGTGACATGTCATACGAATTGACAAGCACCAAAATATAAAGATACAGTGTGCTAACTTAATTGATACCAAAAGTGAAATGCCTGTTACTTTAAACATATCTAGTAACACTCTACAATAGGTCATCACCATAACTTGTGAACATAGGGAAGAGTTTACAAATTAAAATATTCAAGTAGCAAAGAAGATAGCCTATGACTATAAAGACTGTATTGCATCCTCATTTTAAGTGCTACAAACTCCATAAAAACATTCCATGAATCTTTAAGCAATACAAGTTGATTCTTGACACAAGAATTACAAAGCTTTGCATAAGTATAATGCATATCTAATTGACAATATTGTTGCAATTGTAACAACAATGAAAGTCTTGGGAACAACAAACACTTTATATGAAAGATGGAAACTTAGATATGGACAAAGCAATTGTAAGTTTGACTACATTCGTTACAATTTCATGAAAAACTTAGATTCCTTTAAACATTTTTTCAAATACTAATAGAATCTTGCTTGAAAATGACAACTTCACCTACATTAGTCTTTCAAACTTGGTACCAATCCATTGAATAAAAACTACTAGTAAATAAAAATCCTTTCATGCTATTCAAAAGCATAGTTCTAGCACATAGATGTGATGATATCGCATTCTACACAACTCAGTTAACCTTCATCACCAAATCAATACCAATAAGACTACTTGAACGCTTAACTACATTACTTGCTATAGTTAACAAGGTAAACAACCATCCCAAAAAAATTATACTTAACTAGTTGAAACAAAATACAAAATAAATACCATCTATATCGTATTATTTTTTACTAGGATGAGAGAAACTTAATAGTTGCAAACAAATACTCAAACCATTCCAACCTATTTGCATAAGATGTAACCTAGCAATTCAAGGTTTTGGTACATTAGAATCAGATATAGTTCATTGTAATAGATGTAAGAAAATGTGTGTAGTTACCTACTCACAACATCTTAATTGCATGTTAAAGGCATCAAACAACAAAGCACATCTTAATTATGTTTGCCCTTGTAATGGGTCCGGGCCCTTCCTGTGCTTTTACTTTATCAAAACAAAGCCTTAATGTGAACTGTTAAAAAAATATACTAGACAACATCTTCTCTACGTTAACACAAGTACAATATGAAGAATACATTGAAGACAAGTCGGCAATCATATACATGATGAGGGACTTTAAAATGCAACCAATTTTTACAATAGACTAGGACAATGTAATCCAAGAACTCGATGTTGCAAAAAACAAACTAAAAGGTACAATAGTTGCTTCTTCCTTGTAAAGATATCTTGCAAATTACAAAGAATATTTGAGTTAAACTAATTATTGCTTTTCATTTTTTTTTGCAATATCTTGAAGAAAGTACAAAGCTACAACCATATTTTTCATCACCATAATATTGCACCCTCTCTAATTCAACTATCCAAGTTTTCATTGCGATTTGTTATAATACAAATCATACACATTAACTAAATTATTTTTTATTTACTAAAATCAAACAACACTTTCTACCTCTTGAAGTGATATGACATATTTTTTAAATTTTGTTAATGGTATTTTAACCACTATGTCAATTTCTAATTGTGTTTCATTTAGACTAAGAATCAAAAGAGTGAATGCATTCATTGTAGAAGATTACAATCACAATTGAAATAAAATAAACTACATTAATTGAAAACATAATAAAGATTCTTCCTAATAATTTATAAATTAAATTTTCTTCAGAATACTAAAACTTAATACCATAACTTGAAAAGTTTTTAAATTAAATTGATTAATTATCCTTTATGCATCGTCTTGTTTAACTTAACTCTTTCTTAAGAGTAAATTGTCTTATAATCCTCTCTTTTAAAAGTTATGACTAGACTTTCCTACTTTGTTGGGGCCTATGTTAACTAGAGAATCTTTTAAATTTATCTTCCACTTTTTATATAGTATTATCCCTTAGACCTTTAGAAAAAGGAAAATTCCAATTCAACTACAAATCAAAATCTACCCATTTTCATTATATAGTATTATACCTTAGACCTTTAGAAAAAAACAAATATCAATTCAACTATAAATCAAAAACTACCTGTGTTCGTTGTATAGTATTATCCCTTAGACCTTTAGAAAAAGGCAAATACCAATTCAACTACACATCAAAAACTACCGGTCTTCGTTAATAGTATTATCCCTTAGACCCTTAGAAAAAGGTAAATACCAATTCAACTGCAAATCAAAAACTACCCGTCTTCTTAGGTTGGAAAGCAAGATGTTGACTCATCTTGATAGATTCAGCTTTCAATGTGAACACCCACTCTATCTAAACATTGTCCACTCAATGATTAATTAGTCAATAACAATTTTACAGTTCATGCACAACAAAAAGTGGTAAAAATTTATCCTATTGTTATTAACCAAAATTTACTTTTAACATTTGAAATGAATTGCCTGCTCATTCCCACAGTCATAATTATGAATTGTGTCCCGAGTTGACCCATATACAGTCATGGTAGAAGAAGCAATAAAAGCAGTTGTGAAAGTGAGGAGAATGCATGTGGCAAACCTGGCCGTTCCAATCCCGACGTAGACCATGTTCCTCTCCAACCTTGATCTTTATTGGATGCACATCGATAACGTTCAAACCCTTTTCTTCTACACACTCTCTCCTTTAATCGACTACTCTGCCTTAATACAAGGCCTAAAGAAAAGCCTTTCCTCAGTTTTGGTTTATTTCTATCCTCTGGTTGCTTGAGAAAAGGGGAATCAGGCAGAATGAAGGTTGATTGCACCCGCTGTGCTTAAACAACACACACTAAGATTTGATTTGTTTAGGTGGCTGGTGGGCCCTTTCTCTTACTCTATTTTGTTAATGTGTCAATAAGAGAAAGGGCCCACCAACCACCTAAACAAGTCAAATCTTAGTGTGTGCTGTTTAAGCCCAACCGATTACACTGATAGAGGAGTGGAATTTACAGAGGCATCAATCACTGTACCATTCGAAGATTTGGAAAAAGATGGGTTTAGGCATAAGTCCTTTTTCCAAAAGCTTGCTCCCAAGGTTGATATCTCTGCGGATGAAATCTATAATAGACCGCTTCTGTCAATACAGGTATTTCAATCACACTTATATTTTCTATTGCTTGCGAAAACAATAGCAAATTACTTTGTTTTAAAGAAAATTGGTTATTTTAGGTCATAGAATTTGAGGGAGGCGGGATGTGCATCGGAACCACCTTTCATCACGTTATAATGGATGGAAACTCTTTAAATCTAATTTGTAAGTATAATTTGAAACATATAATTGTCTATTTCAAACAATTTAATTTTACATACATAGATTGTGTTGAATCTAATAATTTTTTTTTAATAAATATGTACATTTTTATGCGAGCAGAATTGGTTTTAACACATATATGTTTTAATCTAGAAAGTTATATTTACTTATGTTAACCTTTCAATAACACATATATATGTGTTTTAATAGAAGTTATAATTAAATAAATGAAGTACAAATTTCTAATAGCATTATCATATTCCAACACGTTTTAAATAGTTGAACAAGAGGGAAGATTTCATTTCTAAAATGCATGGATGATTCTTTTTCTTTTCAAAGCAGAGAGAGAGAGAGAGAGAGAGAGAGAGAGAGAGAGAGAGAGAGATTTTAACTTTTCCAAATCTACATGTATAATGTCACATGTATCAGTGTCATAAAAATGAATACCATGTGTGCAATAAAACATTTAAGACATTCCTACTCCATACAATTAAATCTTTCTTTGTGAACACACTTAGGTCAAGGGAGAGAGAGATAAAAAGATTTATTTTGAAATCATTATAGTGCATAGGTTCAGCAATTAAAGATATACAATAATGAACATTACACACTAAGAACATGGATAGAACCAATGACAATACAATATACATTCATATATTTCCATGGTAACTCAATATGATTTATAGCATATCCAACTTACAAGAAACATCACAAAAAAACATAAATACATGTAAACTACAAAATTTGTGTCACTATCTAAATAATGCTTCTTGGTATACTAGGCAATACCTAACAATCTCATTGAAATTTATAAGATAGAAGTATGTGAAGCATCACTTGTCTATTCACATGGTATAAAATATGGCATCTTGGATATCATGTATACTATTATAAGTAATAAATATCTATAGTGTTGACTCCTCATAATTCCCAAAATAATTGATGTTAATTTATCATTCCATGAATTATCTAGTATGTGTAAGAGATTATACAATCCATAATCTTGAATTCCCCTTTACCAAACCAATAAACTTGACATTTCTATATGTAGTCCTTTGTATTTTAGCTCTCATTTATGACCAATAATTTCTTCCTCAAAAGTGTCAATGTCTTGTCCACTCTAATGTCTCTATCCATCCCTCCAATAGGATTTTCTCTAATCAAACTCTCTTGCATTGACCCTTATGATAAAAATAAATATTATATCTTTAACAACAACCCATGTCAAGAATGAAGTAGTCCACTCACTATGTATCCTATCTTGACTAGAACTATATTTTAACATGCCTCCCCAAAATTGATATTATGTTAAATAAAATTTCATCTTTTTAAATCTTATAACTTTAACTCTCATCTATGTGATCTCTCAATGCACTTCTCTTTCTCAACATATCTACTATGTAGTTGTATTTACCACTCCTATGATTCAACACAAATTTTGGTAACTCTACAAAAATTTAAACCATTTTATGTGCTTCTAGTTCAAAATTTACATTGATTCTCGATAAATTACGATGCCTAATGACCAATATACAAAAAAACTTATTTGACAACAACTTTAATACATCCACTTATGAACAATTTGCATGTATATTTAATAGCATAAATTTATAGTCATAAATTGAATATTTGTTCTTTATGTCGTTTAGCTTTCCAATAAAGTGCATGACCACTAGTCTCCCCTCTTGGCTTAACATTGCTCTAGTTGTTTTATTGCTATATTAATCTAATGAATTATTTGAGAATGAAAATGTGATTTAGTGTGGTCACCCTCAATATAAGTTGAAAGATGTGTCACTATACACTCATAATCAATGTCTAATAATCGTCATAGATAAGCATGAAGGCACAAAAAAGTGGTGTGTAATGATGTGATTATCAAATCACATGTATAGCTAAATAGCCCCTGATGGGAAAAATAGCACAACAGAGCTTGTGAGTGGGGAGATAAGATGTCCATGATATAAATATATAGCTCAATATAAAGACATAAGATGTGAAAGGAGGGAAAACATGATGTCCCTATTGTAAATTCAATGTGGCAATAAGAGTACAATATGTTGGGGGGAAGGCATTAAATGCCCCCCATCTAATGTGGTAATTCTAAAAATGTGATATGTCAATGTAGGCTCAATATGTAAGATTTAAAATCATGGTATGGAAATATAGGATCAAAGTATAAGCTTTAGATAAAACAAGGTTAGCTCAATAAGTGACTCTAGGAGTGTGATATAACAATCTAAGATTAGTGTAAAGGCTCTAATAAACAAGATATAACAATATAAGATCAACAAGACATAAAAGCACTAGTAAAAGACTAAGGAACACATAACATGATAAAAAGAGGAAAGGAGATGGAAGCAAAAGATAAGCAAAGGCAAGTGAGCAAAACAAGTGGGAAATAAAAGAAAAAAGGCAAAGGTGAGTAAAGTATATGTAAACAAGAATATCCAGCAGAGGCATCTTTCTTTTCTGAGTTGGGCGGCTTCTTTGGAGCCTTGTATCAGTTTCCTTTAATCAAAACAGGATGGCAAATTTTGACTCGGGCACTGCACAATAGTTTCTGGCAGGCCCTTCCGCTGCGCCATTGGCTAGGCATTGTTTCTCAGCCCAAAAGTGGGCCCTGTTTCATCAACACAAAAAAAATCCTCAAGACTCTTCTAAGTAATACGTGGCATCACCTTGCATCTCCAAGATAATGGAAGTTTGACACCTTCGAAACATTGCACCATTGGTGGATCATGTTGAATAATCCCAGGCGAGTCCCTCTCATGAAGCAAATAAGGGCGAGTGTTCTGAATCATTCCAAGGCCAAATGTTGTAGCTACACATCTCAAAGAGATGCTAATTCTGACATAGGTTTTTGTGTGCACCTTTAAGACATGTGGCGCTAAGTCACATTTGGTGGGCTCAATGAGTCAAAAGAAGCATTGAGCGATAGAGGCTTTCCCAGAGCCACGTGGTGCAACCTTGGTCATCCTTAGGGAGCTAGGCACTGACACCAAGGGATTTTGTGCCATTGGCTGGAGCATCCAACTCAGGTTTGTGGTGAGGCCCATATTATTGAGACTCGATAAAACAAAGATAACAAGTGTTGGAGTCTTGAGGTGATTCCAATGGCTCCACGTGGCGCCTTCGTGCACATTCAAGGGGTGCCAGTTTTGGCATAGATTTCTTAGTACGCCATTGGCCAATGGAGATGACTCGGCAATGGTGGGGCTCAGTATCTATTAGGGAGACACAGTGAAGAGACACATGGTAGTGCCATGCACAATCTAAAAGTAACAATTCTAACACCCTTCTGGTGTTGTGCTATTGGTTGAGGCAAGGGTGACTCTGGTGGGCCTAGTTTCTTTTGAGAGTTGAGGCCCCCAGGAGGACACTTGGTGCAATCACACACCTTCTCAATGAGGTAGAATTGACACACAATATGGGTTGTGCCATTAGTTGTTTGATGCCGAGTCAAAAACAATGATTCCGTGAAGCATCAAGAGGGCTTTGGGCTATTGGATGAGCCATTAAGGGATCCAACGACTAGTTTCAAATAGAGGAAGAGCCACAACGAAGGGTAAAGGAAACACAAAAGAGGGGCTCCACATGGTGCAATTGCACTGTTCCTCAACAAAGCAAGCCCGACTCTCCCCAGCTGATGCACTATTGGCTCTTTTAGGGGGAGCACCCCTGATGCTGTTATATATTTCTCACAAAAACATGACCATTTTGTATGCTCCTCTATTTGACCCTCTTAATCTTCACCATTGTTTTAAATAGTAGTTTAGAAACTAGATTCTGAGCACTACTAATTTTGTTCTTGTCATATCTTGAAATTTGGAATGTGGGTATCTTGAATTTCTCATTCAAGATTAGTTTTTGCTGATTTCAAGAAAAAAGTGGCCACTTTTGACCCCCTTTTGACCCCATATTTCTATGCACATACTCACATTTACAATTCAAATGTCTATTTTGATCCACTTAAGCAAAAAATTAATAATGGCGTACATAGAAAAAAGATATACAATGTAGATAGAACAACAATTCATTCTACATTACTTATGCACTATAACAAATCTAGATTCATTCCATTTAGTAATGAAACACTAGTTTCTTTACAATATAATAGAAATAATTACATGTGATGCTCATACATGAAGCTTCTTTTACAGGGAGTCATTTCTTATATTATATTGATAAAAGAATATGAGAAATACAACAAAACCCAACTAACAACTTCAAAGATATTAATATGATATTTTGTGATGACTTATAGTAGGCATAGCCTATACAAGACAATATAGTCTTTAAAAATCCTATCATGAACAAAGAAATAGTTCCATATATATTTTTGGAAAGATAACATACAATATAATAATAAATTTCAAATTACTGTGTTAGACAAATGAAACATTCATTTATATACTAAATAGAATGTTGATTAATTCATAAATTAGCAACAATATAACAATTGGACATAATATGATTTCAAGAAACACACACCATGCTCATTTCTTAATGATAAACTACAATGCTTCAAATCCATTTCAATGTACCATATGCATGGATTCATGACATGCTTTAAGAAAGAAATACAAATTATACAATCAAAGAACTACACAATAGACAATATAGAAGCTATACTAGCAAGGCTACTTCCTAACAAGTTGAAAATTCTAATATTCAGTTTATATGCACCAACTAATACAAAATAATCTACAATAATCTATAGTATTGGACACCCATTACTTTACATACACTTCAATGACAATCTCTTGATTTTGGGGAGACTTCAATATAAATATAAATGAATACAGTATAAATCCAAACACACTAAAAGCATTCAATAATAGTAATAGACATTTCCTACTCAACAACAATAACTCTTTATCAAAATCACTTATTGACCATGCTTGGTCAAACATCAACACAAATAAATATAAAACCTTCAAATAGACACATATTGGAGTGATCACAACCTCATCCACCTTTTACTAGTGTTATCGATCAGATATGCACCCAGACTAAGCTATTAACTTAGCTATCTGTTGACACATGGGAACACTCCTAGGCCTATGGGTTGCCTAAAAATTGGAGTGAACCTCCAAAGCAGGCTGGTTCCCCTGGTTACCTCACCCAATCTAAATGGCTTTCTGGGAAAAGGGATAGAAAGTTAACTGTAATTGAAATCCTAAACTTTAACAGGCGATGCACCAGAATTCTAATCTATTCACTAACTTGACTCACAATCAGCTCTCAAAAAATATTAATTCTCACAATCTCATTGAAACAATGCAATACATAAGTGGTTTGCATGAAAGTTTGAAAATCAGAGGTTTGCGTAAAGGACAAATAGAGGTTTTATCACAACTTCAACCCACTAACCAAACTTTTACATAACATGCAACCTGTATTACATGAAACTTTTGCACACAGACTTACAACAATGAAACATAACAAAGGACCTGATTTTATGATCACAATGAGATATTAAACCAATACTGTAAACATGAGACAAAATGTGAAAGAGGAGAACACTGTTGCTTTTATTAAAATTAAAAGGAGTAGAAAAAATGAGTATATGAGTACAAAAGTTTACAAGCTCTCTGCAGGTGAACAAGAGAGAAGAAACAATAATCAGACCCCCCCAGAAATGAGTTTTTTCCCCTCATATATATAGCCAAAAGGATTTCTAATATGAGAAGGGAAAGAAAACTCAGCAAAAAACTCAAAAAGGCAACCTTCTAAGTCATTTTCAAGCTCCATAAAAAAGCCTTCGAAACAGGGCCCAAAATGCCTCCAAACTAGATATAAAAGCTGTCAAGCTCTTCTGTCAAGTGGCCCCCACCAAAAGGATGCAAAAAATTAGACCTTATCTAATTGGAAACTTGGAAAAGGAAACTCAAAGTTGTTAAAATCTTCCAACTCGCCCAAGGAGAAAAAATCAAATCCAAAAGAAAGATTCTGCCTAGCTTTTCTCTACTTTAATTGCATAAATAATAAATATTAAAAGAAATTTATAGAATATTGCTTTAAATATTGTTTTACAATGATTTTGTAGCTTTATTTCCTAATTTATCTCGATTTGATTTTATTGCAAAAATACAAGGCTTTATATGATTATCTTTCCAAGTATATTACATTTCATTTGGCATCTGATTTTTTATAAAAATCATGAAAATGTGAGGGCATATTAAATGATTTGCAAAAATAAAAGCCTATAAGGCTTAACCTCTATTTGGCTCTGCAAAAATATCTAAGGCATATGGGGTTTTGTATTTATCTTCAAAAGGACCTAAGGTATATTAACCATGTTATGATCTCACCTCCAAAAGGCAAAGGGGCCATCGAGGTCTTAAGGCATACAAACTGGGCTTTGACATGTCTTAAAGAGACATTGATGCCCTCGATGGTATTATTTGAGACAACATTTTTAAAATTTAATGTGACAAAAGAGCCACCATCAGATTAGGGCTAAGAAGAAACCCTAAACACAAAACCCATCGAGCTCTAAATTCTCAGCTCATTTTCACCTTGCATCTTTTGAGACAAGTCAGCTCTGCCGCCACTATGAAGAACTAGGGTTTTAACTGGAAAAACCCTCCATTGCTTACTATTTCAGAGGATTCAATGCATTTTTTGACAGAAAGATGGGAGGTAAGTGGTCTCAGTCACAAATGTGATATGATTTCCCCATTTCATGAAGTATACTAGCCTTACAAGGCCATAGCTAAGCTGTGTTTCAGATGCATTTTTATTTTGTCCTTTCACTATTGATTTTTCTTCTGCATTTGGGCGACCATGGTTGTATTTGTTTGAGCTTTCACTCTGGGATTTTGAATACACTTCCTTCAGCACACAATGGATAAGCTTCATCTCTCAAAATCTGTATTCTTTTTTCATTTCTGCTAAAATAATGCTCGGTTCGAGCTCAGAAAACTGCAAAAAGAAGAGTCACCTTTTGTTTTTCCAAATATGTGGGACACAACTTTATGAAGGTAAAACTGAGTATCTCTTATTATGAATAGCCTTGAAAGTCTCATTATTTTCTGTTGACATAACTCTACCATATCTATGATTATG